>OX485803.1:9860752-19860752 GCA_950295325.1 Polytrichum commune | reverse complement strand
ATATGTGTGTTATAAGTGTACTCTCATATGATGTTAGTATGCACTTTGAGGTATTAGGGTAATCTGATATGAGGTTAGAAATTTGTGTTATATGTGAAATCTGGTGTGTGCTCTACATTTGGTTGTATTAAGGGTTATATGTGAAATCTGATATGAGGTTATATATGGTTGATATAAGTTTAATCTCATATAAGGTTAGTTAGCAATGTTTGATATCTACAGGTACTTCTTATAAGTGTACTCTGATATGAGGCTAGATATGTGTGTTATAAGTGCATTCTGATGTGATTTCTAGATATGCTTGTATTAAGGTCAATCCGATATGAGGTTAGATTTGTGTGTTATAAGTTTAATATGATGTGAGGGTAATATGATATAAGCTTAGTTAGTGATGTCTGATATAAGCTTAGTTAGTGACATTAGTTAGGGCCTAGTTTCATATAAGCCTAGAAATCTCTGAAATTCCAGGGCCTAGTTTGAGTGTCTCGGTCCCGAGACACATTTTCTGGTCTTCGAACTCTAAACCCTACAATGATATTTGATATTGAAATCTAGATTTACTTGGTATAAGGGTACTCTGTTATGAGGGTAGAGATGTGTGTTTGCAGTGAAATATGATGTGATGTCTAGATATTCAAGTAGTAAGGTCAAACTGATGTGAGGTTAGATATGTGGGTTACAAGTGCAATCTGATATGAGGTTAGTTTGCAATTGTGGGTATAAGGGTAATCTGATTTAAGCTTAGACATTTCTGATTTTCCAGGGCCGAGTTTGAGTGTCTCGGTCCCGAGACACATTTTCTAGTATTCAAACTCTACTACCTACAATCATAGTAGATATTGATATCTAGATATGCTTGTTATAAGTGTACTCTGATATGATGTTAGAAATGTTTGTTAGAAGTGTAATCTGATCTAAGGTTAGATATATGTGTTGTAAGGTCTATCTGAACTGGGGTTGAATATGGGTGATATTACTGTAATCTGATGGGAGATTAGATATCTGGGCTATATCTGTTATCTGATATTGGGTTAGATATGTGTGTGATATGAGGTTAGATATGTGTGTTATAAGTACAATCTGATGTGAGGTTATATTCGCATGTTATAAGGTCAATCTGATATGAGGTTGAATATGGGTGTCATAAAGGTACTTTGATCTGTGGTTAGATATGTGGGTAACAAGTGTAACCTGATAAGAGGTTAGATTTGTGTATTATATAAGGTTAGTAATGAGTATAGATATGTTTGATATAAGGGCTAGTACTAGGCAATGTACAAAGCAAGGAGGATTATTTTAACACCAAACCTGGTTGTCCTTTGATTGTGCAGCACTCAAAAGACAAAACCCGGCACTACAAGGGTTCTCCGGATGACCATCCCTGTTTGGACTTGATTCTTGCAGATATACCGGAAGGTCTTCCTGTTCCTGGCATATCAAACCCACCGTCGTCCATTCCCGCTTGGAATCAAGAATCGAAAGAGTGGTTACAACCACTCTTTGACTTTGCCGACGAACATCTGCACGACGACGGGGCAATTATTTTGTTTCACCCTTTTCGCATGAGTACGAAGTCCAATATTCTTGGATATTGCAAATCGTATGGTTTTGCAATTCGGAAAGAGTGGTGGGGAATGAACCGCCTTCATCTTACATCTCCAATAAATCCAGCATCAACTGTAAGATAAAGCTTAAGTCTTCTTTCTGATCACCGCATTCAGTTTCAATTTCATCCTTGAGGTAGTTCTGAGTGTAGACCCACCTAACTATTATACTCACACAGTTCTGTTGTTCACTTTGTAAAGTAATATTGATCTTTATGTCTGGTACATTATAGACCATGAGGTTCGGTATTTCATTGGCGGTCAGGAGCGTGCCGGGGCCACCTGCATCGAAGTTTTCATTTCGCCATGTCCCTGAATTGGATCCTTATGGGGTGGATGTTGCACGGGATGATATTCTCCAGAACTTGGTCTCTCGTGAGGACCAGCTAACTAATGGATCCACACCATGGCGAGGGCCTCGTGAAAAGTCCGTGCTTCTAATGCAAATGCTAATTGAAGCATGTAGCTTCCCATGGGATATTATTCTAGACTGCATGGCAGCGACCGGTATGTCTTTGTAATCTTGCATTTCAGTTGGTTAATCGTTAATATTGTTTTGTTCTACAAAATTCATAGTGGTTTTTGTACTAAGTTTTTCCAACTTCTTTATTTGCAGGATCTTCCATTCATGCATGCCGCAATGTGCACCGTCACATTGCGGCATTAGAGGCTGATGTTGATATTTTTGAGGCCTTACTTGCTCCATTGATTATCTCTAGAGCAGCCTCTGAAGTCACTCTTGAAGACCGTGTCACCAGTGTAGAGGATCCTGAGGGTGAAGATATTCCCGTTGAGAGGATTGTGAAGAGATCTCGGTTTACTAAGTGAGTATGGTCCACAAATTCTCTTACCAGTGTTATGTTTTTTGCTGTCATTTCTTCTAAAGTTGAGTTATGAACATGGTACCATTGGCATTTGCAGATGCGATAAATTGAGCTATCCTATTCACCGGCCTTCTTTTTGTGACCCTAAATTCTATCCCAGCCCTCCAAAGTCTTGGCAACTTCCTACATATGCAAATGTTATTGCTAATCAACTAGCTGGAGGTTCTTATCAGACTTTTACATCTAAATATCATCCGGGAAGAGTTTTAGAGTTTTTGGATATAGAAGCTTTAGAATCAGATGGTCAGGCCTCCTTTGATGCATATATTAGTGATTCTAGAATGTCTTCATCATCACGTGATCACAGTGATTCGGATCTGATGTAATAGCTTCATGTGAATGTCTGTGTACTATCTAATATACCGGTTTTTCTTCCGTTGGTTTTTCAGTTTGTGCACTCATTCCGCATGAAATTCATTGTATTTGTATTACTTTCGGAATTTATGGGATTGCATATATAAAATTGCAGATTTAAGTTAACTTTTGACTTCGTGTTTTTTTATATTGTTCACTTAATTCCATAATCGGCCTATTAGTTCATACCCTTCTCTTTGAAATTTAAGGGTTTCCACTATTCTTCTATTATCGTTTTCATTTACTTTTTCAATGCTTGCTTACGATTTTAGGCGAATTTTGGGTTGAATAATTCACCATCAACGTCACCATTAATGTCACCTCATGAAATTTGGCATTCAAGTGTCTTTACTAATATCTCGGCATGTGGTACTTTTGGGCCACCCCCTTTCGAGGGAGCCTAAAAGTATCACACAAGCCCTTCGGTGAAGGTGGCATGCATTTGCAGGCGCCCAAGCCGAACCCGGATGATAGGTGTATAACGTGAGTAGTTAGATTTTTAAGGGAGATTAAATATGCGTCGTAGTACCTCCGGAGGTTAGGCCTTAGTTTTTTACTAGTGTGGCTTTAAACTCCACTAACCAATTTCATATCTAGTTCTAACCTTAACCTACAACCTATTCTACGCACAGACGCACCAGCCTTGAAACCAAGGCAATCCTAATTTGTGAATTGGAATGGTTCTGATACACCCAACCGGGTGTGACTCATACCACCCTAACTCAACGAACGGAATAACGACAATTTGATGGACCATTCAATTCTTCCTATTTCTTTATTTAGTTCTATTTAGTTTTCTAAGCGGAGGAACTTGGCCTAAGTCCCACCCTTCACACAAATTCCTTCTTAATTACTTACTTTTGTTTGCACGTCCTAACTTACTACATTAATATATTAGGCATCACCCCTTACTTCGGGTCTTTTGCCAACAAGGGTTTACGATTTATTTTGTATGTTTTGATTGTTAAATGTGTTTACACTGGATAGACCACGAAATGCAACTCAATGGGACCAGGGTGACGGGCGACCTGTAGGTTCAACCTGTTGCGCAATCTTCATAAATTGGGGCCATTACTCCCAATCTATGGGGCCAACAACATAATAGTGGATTCGCGGGTCATTAACCCCACCTTTCCACCAACAACATTCAGAGTGGTCGTGTCGGTGATTAATCCGACTTACCACACACGAAACTTGCTAATAAATGAAGCTACTACCACAAAACATACCAAGGGCCCCGAAAACAATGGAATTGGGTACTCCCTTGGCGGTCAAGTGGTCAAGCCACTTGACCTTACGAGATAGGTGAGTGGGTTTAGAGATGCGTACCTTAGCCGTGCTCCCTCCGATCCTAAATGGAAGGCTTAAGGTTAGTTAATTTACCTCAATTTTCCTCGGTTGATTTGGGCTTGATGTAGGCCGAGCCGCTACCTCCTTCCTTGCTCCACTTTCCGAGCGTCGACCTTGCCTCCTTCTTTGTAACTAGTTTGGTAGTAAGCGTACCTTAGTTAACAATTAAAATATAAAGTGTTATTCTGCCCTGTAATTTAATCCTAAGCATAATATTTATACTTAGTGCACCAAATTATCTTTCCAATGATCTAAAAATCACTCTAATCGGATAAGAAATGCAAAAGTTATGAGGGTTGGAAGTGTGAGGTCGATTCAACCGACCCTTCCAACCCACCTATCTACCTTCTAACTTCAAAAATTCATAGCACATTCCTTACTACTTGGATCTAGGCTTTCCTTATACCATTGGAAAGCTATGAACAAGCTCTAACTAGAAAAATTATGACATCAACAGGTTAAGCTAATAGAAATTCAACGGACTCCTTGTAACACAGCAGTCAATCAAGAAGGCTTAAACTATGTATCTCGCCTTCAACAATTCATATCTAATTCAAATCTTAGTCAAATCAAACGTTCTATATGACCCTGGAGAGATATTAAAAATATGTGATTAGAAAGGTAAGCCGAAGTGAACCCAGCAGGTCCTCTGTAATGCAGCAGTCAACCAAAAGTTCTCAAACTATGTGTCCCATCTTGCACAATTCATATCTAATTCAAATCATGCTCAAATCAAATGTTCTAAGCCATTTTGGAAAGCTACACAAAAGTTCTACTTGGGAAAAATATAATTTCTTGGAATTAAAATTCCTATTGGGCTCGCAGGTCTGATCCAGCAGCCGCTACCCACAAGACCACCCAGTTTTTCTACTCCATCTTTGAAAATCCATAACTAATTGTCATCTCAACCAAATCACAAATGGGAAACGGCTATGGATAGCTATATGAAATCTCTCTAAGACAAAAATGATAAGTATCTTGTTCTAGCTTTTGAACTAAGCCTTCAGGGCATTGGCAGATGAGGTCTATAATGCCTCTATTCAAAACTCTACCATCCAACCTACCTCTTACAAAAGAAGGAATAATTTTGTTGGTGTGTTAATAAACACACAACCTAACTAGGAGAGAGAGAGTAGAGGAGGTTCTCAAGCCTTTCTTTTAGACCATTGAGAATACATGCTAAAGGATTTTTTCCTAACTACATTGAAGCAGGGCTTCGCCCAAAAACTAGAGAAAGAGAAAGAGCTACAAGGTGGAAGGAGGGGTTTTTAAACCCTCTCACAAAAGGGTTGGACCCCTCCTCCACCGGATCCATTTTTCAAACCCTTTCCCGAAATTTTGGCTCGGGGGTTTTCCCGGTTGAGGTTGCCACCCTCTCGCCGAGGTGGCTCCGACAAAAAACCTTTAGAAATCTTTCTAATTTTTCCGCCATCGAGTTGGCAAGGGGGCAAGTGGGCAAGTATCCCCCTTGCTTTCTTTTTTTTTTTCTTCAAAATTCTTCACGCCGATTTTATCTTCTTACGTAAAACACCTCCAACAGTCTTGTGTGCCTCACACTAACTAATAAACTAACACTTGCTTAGCTAGCATCTACTAACATTTGCTTAATAACTAGCATCTACTAATATTTGCTTAGCTAGTTGTTTTTACTAGCTAGCACATTTTTTCTACTTTGCTATCTTCTAGCACTACTTAGTTTCATTTTGACCTTCCTTCTTCTAGGCTAAATGCTAAATGAACTAATTTTTCCTAAATTCCCTATCAATTCTAACTTTTAATGCTAACATTCTAACTAAAAGTGATCCCACAGAGTGGTGGACCACTCAAAGGGTTCACACGGCATTAGTATGTTCCACAATGATATGAAGTGCACACCTATATTACACAATGGTCTACAAGTTGACTAAAGTGTACACCAACGACACTTGACATTGGTATGCTCAAGAATATCTTCCCCTTGCATACTTCAATGCGGTCTAACAAACTTTTAGTACATATAGATCCATCTCTAGTTAATTCTACTAGAATAATTCAAGGTCTTTGATCTTGATTAAGGTGTTAATTGGGTTTAGACCAATCATTCACATGTTCTACATGATAATTAGTTTCTTTGCTCTCCCCTTTAGTAGGTGTCAGGAAACTTTAATCCCAATCAAGGATCAAACATTACGGCAATACTATGAGCTGAAGGTGACAAAAAGTTTATTGTTTAATATCGCTTAGGTTTTTAATTATTAAGACATAATTTACTTTAGACTCATGATCATAGATATACTCCAAATGAGGTTAGAATATGCAATTTTAATGTCAAAAACTTCCAAGTTCACATAGAATTGTGGTCATTGGATTGGATCATAATTTTCCCATTTGGCTAGCAACTGAGAACCAAGAAAATTTTTATTTCATGTTTCAAAATTGAAGTTGAGATGCAAAGGTTATAATAAGTCAAAGTGAAGAAATTAATTTTTTTAAATGATGACTCGAGACCTCCTAGTTGTGTTGAGTGTTAAACCAAGAAGGCTTGTGCTTAAAATATGGACATCATCCTAGGTTTTATGTTCAACACAATTGCTCTTCTTAAATAACCACCTATATTTGAATGGTATATAGTAAGGTGTTGTTGTTAGAGGAACATGTTGTAAACACTTCCAACATTTTCAGTTTCTTTAATATTTTCTTTAAGTTTCTTTCAACATTTTAAGTTTATGCTCATATATATATATATACACACATACAAACGGATGGGTCTTCATGGGCATTACGTGTGAGGCCTGCAGCATTGGGGTTTGGAGATTCCCTCACCACAATAGATGGAATCTTACTTGCTAAATTGCTAGAGGTTGTCATGAAATTGTCGTGGTCAGGTAATATCCTGAACCTCCAAGAAGGTGCAAGCAAATACTATATAGGTTCCTCCACCACGGTTATAGGTTCTTTTTGTCAATAAATTTGTCAATAAATATTTCAAAAGTTAGCTCTACACCATGGCCATAAGGCATGTTTCACCTGACAAAATTTCAATATTCTAGAAAACTTACCGCTCACCGCTCACCGCTCGCAAAATAGCTTTTCCCTTTGTGTGTATTCGCAACAAATCCTTGAATGCTGCACAAGTTCCACAACGTGAGAAGTTGTCACCGGGGCTCTTTATAACATACTGCTTGAAATGTTGTCGATGTAGGCGGCTGAAGGTGGACATAGAGATAGGTGTGTACCCTAGGTCTTCGTCCAAGTTGTTCACAACCTGCAATAGGTTGCACCACGTTGTTCCCACAGGGAGCATCTCCGTCCCTATCTTCTCACCAGTTGGAAGAGTCCGAGTCATATGGGGCATGGCGTCCGCCCTACCCTCAACCAATACTCCAAGGGTGGCTCGTGCCTGCACTGTATTCGCCCATGGTTTTCTAGTTCCTGTATTTCCATGATCTCGAGATCTAACCCCCATCAAGCTTTCAGCCTTGTTCCTATTATATTGTGCCCTTGATATCATATAGGTGTTCATCCATGCTCGAGTGCATATTGTTCTCCCTTCCAACTGCACCATTTCACGTCCGTTGTGCTCATGTTTCTGGATCGATTGGAACACCGACAGGGCTATGAGCTTCCGAGCATTGAATGGCAATGCGAAGTAGTGTTCCCGAATACTCATCAACAAAGGCCTTGGGAATACCTGGCAACAATGCTCCGAACAACAATCCACCGCTAATAACATCCGCGCATGCTCCTCAGTGGCTCCCTAAATTTTCTTCCCAGGTGGCCAAGGTGCACACATCATCACAGTGTTGTATTGGCGTTTTCCAAGCAAGCGCCGATGACTTTGAACTTCGCGGGTCGCATTATGATGGACCAACAATATTTCCGCTAATGTATGTCCTTCAAATTTGGTGAGTGAAAGTGGCCATCGGTGCAGTGTATTCTCCCAATCCCGCGAAATAACATTGTCAGTTGGGTTCAAGATAATAACTCCAACATCCTCAGCCCCTAGGATGCTATTGTCAACACAATCCAACGGATTTGTGTTGCAAATCAATCCATCACACAAAGCATGGCCCTCATCATCAAAGAGCACAATGGCCTTCCCCTTCAAGTCCGTCCTCGACAGTCCAATGTAATGTGGAATCTGAACACCCTGAGGCACCACGGGCCTTGGCTTGGTGGTTAGGGCTCATGACCCCCAATGAGGAGGTTGTGGGTTCTATTCCCCATGCCGGCGTGGTGCTCACCACCTTAGTCCACCCAACTATGATGGGGGGTTCTTTGGACCTTTGTCGTGTAAACTAAGATCGTTAAACACAACAGATTGAGTGTCGTTGTCAACATCAATTAGCAAAATAAAATAGCAAACTAAAATACTAAACAACCACCTCTTCAAGTGCCCCCACTAGCACATAAGGAGCCCCTCCAATCGGCTAGGAACAAACACACTCATCGGTAGAGTTGTTGAACATGATGAAGTTGTTGCTACATCTATACATATTTAATTGGGTAGTAGTAATCGAAGGAATTAAACTCGTGATTGACAAAGCAATCCAAGAACTGTAGGCTGGATGCAATGTGAGCCCCATCCTTAATCGCCTTCAACAATTAATGTTGAATTATTGGATAACTCTTTCAATGTGGTCTTAATTCCATAAAATTTCCAACCAACTAAATAACAACTTCACCACTAAAACATGAGGTAAACATCCACAAAATTCTCAATCATGACCATAAACGGCCACGGAATGAAAGGCTTTCCGACAACGAGGACAAACCCAATTGCCAGAAGGAAGAGTAAAAAGGGGAGGTGTCAAACATGCCATGTGCCATCCACGTTGACATTGGTCGCACAATAACATTGTTGCAGCTCCTTTCTTCTCTCCACAAACATAATAAGGCAGACCCTGTGGTACAACCGCCAACTCGGGATGCACAGAACCGTCGATGGGAAGGTGACATGGAGCACAATTCTTTGAATGCTCACGACATTCCCGTCCATCCTTGCCTTCAAGCAATAATATACCACTTGGCAAGACATCTTTTACCCGCAAAATCGTGCGCCCAACCTTGACATCCAATGTCGTAGGCGTCTCCCGTTGCAAGTAAATATAATCCCCCTTGGAAAATCTACGAACCTGAGGTCGATAAGCTCCACTGCGGATCCGGGCATACCGTAATGTATCACGATGTTGAGCAATATTTAAGTTCTCCATAGCCATAGGCATGGCCTTTTGGAAGAACATTGCTCGGTCATGAAGACATTGAGCCCAAACATCTGGATCATCCAAGTTTACCACGGGAGCCAATTTCTCTCGCACCGAGCTAGGTAAAATTGGTTCCCGTCCATACAAGAGTTGGTAAGGACTATAAGATGCCAAAAATGCTTGCCTGCTGAAACGGTAACCCATTGCTATCCATGGTAACATCAAGTCCCAATCGCGATGGTTGTCATGAAGCAATCCATACTTCCGCAAACCGCGCTTAACCGTTTGAACAACTCGTTCAGCTAAGCCATCTGCCTCAGGGTGATCTCTGGAAGTTGTCCGATGATCAATCAAAGCTTTGGTACACAAAGCCTCGAAAGATCCAAGGAATTCTCTCCCTTGATCCGTCAACACCTCTGTAGGTGCTCCAAACCGTGCCAAAACTCGATCAAGAAATGCCATAGCCGCCAATTCTGAGGAATTTTGGGGAAGAGCCACGAGTTCAATCCACTTACTAAAATACTCCACCATCACAAGCACATACTTGGAACCACGTGGAGTGATAGTAAGCGGTCCGGCAAAATCCAAAGACCAACGATATCCCAAGCCCATAATAGGTAAAGGCTGAAGTTGAGGTGACAAAGTATTAAAACTTGACCTGACCCGGTCACATACTTCACACCGAGAAACATAAGTGGCAACCTGTTGATACATACCAGTCCACCAATATTGGTTGCACAACATAGAGTGCGTCCTTCGTACTCCAAAATGCCCAACCTCCTCGTGCACTTGCCGCACCAAAGAAGCTCTTTGTTCTAGCCTTGGAACGATGCGCCTCGTTCCGTTCGGCCACACACGAAATAACAAGCTGTTTGTCCAACGAAACCTTGTTATCCGGTGACTAACTCTATCTCGCTCCATAGCAGATAGTCCAAGAGGAAATATCCCTTGTTGAAGTTTGTGCAAGACCGCCTGGTCTTCCCACACATCACTAACAACGAGAGATTTATCAATCTCCTCATCTTGTTCTTCTACAATGATCTCAGCAGCCAATCCCGACATCATTGTGAGATATGTGGCAGCATGCCAACCCGGCACTGCCTCACGATCACAATCTCCATGTCACCTGGCTCCAGTTAAATCCTCATATGAAGGACTTGGATTGCGAGACAATCCGTCTGCATCCAAATTGGCAATTCCTGCTCGGTAAACAACTTCAAAATCATATTCCTGAAGTAACAAGGCCCACCTAGCAAGTTTCCCAGTGAGTTATCTGATTCCATAAGCCATTTTAAAGGCTGATGATCAGTCACCAAAGTAAACTTTTGCCCATACAAATAAGGTCGAAAATGTGCAATGGCCCAAACGGCCGCCAAGGCCTCGCCTTCATAACAAGAATAATTAGATTCAGCACTATTATTGCTTCTAGATGCATAAACCACCACATATTCCTTTCCCTCTTCATCTTTCTGTGTCAATACCGCTCCCAATCCCACTGCACTCCAATCCGTGTGCAATTGAAAAGCTCTAGACACATCCGGGCGTCGAAGCACTGGCGCTGAACCAAGCCTCTGCTTCAATGTATCAAATGCATGTTGTTGTTCCCGACTCCAAATCCATGGTTGGTCTTTCCCCGTGAGAATGGTAAGAGGTTTGGCAATCAAACTAAAGTTTTTGACAAACCTCCTATAATAATTTGCCAATCCTAGAAATGCACGAAGCCGTGGTACATCACTAGGTGCGGGAATTTTGTGCAAAACATCCACCTTCGCATGTTGCACACCAAGATCGCCAGGAACAATCATGTGGCCTAAATAGGACAATTGATCATGGAAAAACTTACATTTTCCATGATGTAAACGGAGTTCCCACCGTTGAAGTCGTTCAAATACCGCTTGCAAATGTCTCACATGATCATGTGGACTATTACTAAAGATGATAACATCATCAATGTAACATCTAGCAAACGGCAAACCAGCCAATAATTGGTCCATCACCCGCTGAAATTCAACTGGTGCATTCTTGAGACCAAATGGCAGAAATTTCCAATGATAAAGTTGATCCTTGCCATCTTTATCAATTCCCCAAAATGCGGTCTTCACCCGATCACCCAACAACAAAGGTAATTGGTGATAACCAAACCTCAAATCCAGAGTGCTGAAGATTCTAGAAAATCCCAGTGCATCAAACAACTCCTCCGGCATCGGCATTGGATATCGATCCGACTTGGTCTTACGGTTGACTGGACGATAATCACCACACATCCATTTTTTCGTCCAATTGCCAAAGATATCCTTCTTTGACGGCATAACCGTGGCACAAGCATACTCTCCATTGGAGAGTTCAATCAATTCCGCTGCCAATAACTCTTGACATCGAATTTGAACACCCAACCTTTCAGAGGTACTAAGTCTGTACGGTCGTCTGAAAATAGGGTGGTCATCCTCGAGTTGAATACGAACAGGTTTACCTTTATATCCTTCAAGATCATGAAGACTAAAGGCAAAACAATTATGGTAAGAGCGAATAAATGCCCGTACCTTTCGTGCTTCGGCACCAGTAAGCTTTGGCCCCACTTCAATTGGCCAATCGTCAAACTCCGTGGTTTCCTTCTTCATAGAAGGATTGCCACTTGGTGCCAGCACAGCTTGTGATTGCTAGTCCGTGGAGAGGGCAACACCTTTGCCCCCATCATCTGCACTTGAATCCAAATGCGTATCCTCTCCACTACAATCAGTTTGTGTAGCTAAATAGCTACCCACATATGAAGTATCACCAAGAAATAGAAGTGGAAACATTTTATGGACCTCCAACTTCCCAAACTCTTGGGCCAAAGCCGAAAAAACACGTTGGGCTCGAAGCTCTTCCGCAACATGAAGTTTCAAAGGAAATAATCCCTCGGTGTCATTGACCTCAATGTGATCCTTGGATTGCGGCTCCATTGCCCCCTGACCATTGTTCTCTGCCCTTAGAGTAAGCAATTGGTCATCCATACGTTGTTGAGCAGCAAGACAAATTCCAATTATCCGCACAATGCTATTAAGATCCATAGTTTGCCCCAATAGGAAACGTCTCTGACCTTCCTGAAGCTCGTGAGCAGCCGTGGTACATGTAAGAAACCCCATGGCGCGTTCCCGCTCATCTGCCGTAGGCTCCTCATAAATTTGGAATTTTGAATCCCAAACCATGCCAGGTCTACGAGATCGAAATGCAAAAGACTATGAATATGTCACAAAAATAGGTAGTGCACCTCTCGGAATGCCCACCTTGTTAATTAATGCAAATGGTAAGGTGTCATCCTTGGTAACTGCCAAAGAAATACGATGATCATCTAAAATATCATCCACCTTGCGATCCATAAGGCGGGGAATGCGGGCAATCACCGCTGAAAGCACCCGAGGTGATACCAAGTTGGTCCAAAACCAACGAGGCCAATGAGCAAAGGATCCCAAAGATGCAGCATCCAGAAATGTTGGAGTACCCAGAATTTGGTTAATGTACTCACCATCCTTCACCACTTTGTGCCGGGTATCACCCAATAATGGTACATTTTCGAAAATGTACCCTGGCGGAATTGATTGGTGGGTAAACCACCATTGCGTCAATCGCATCAAATCCACAAACAAACTAGACCTAGGATCATCCAATCCCTAGCCAGTTCCTGCCCGCGAATGGCCTTGACAAGGCCATCCTGCAATAATCAAATCCACGTGGCCCAACCTTCTCAAATCCTCATCACTAATCATAGTGACATCTTGAGGAAGTTGACCACAACATCCATGAATGGCAGAGGCTGACAATTGTGCGGGGTATCTTAACAACAATTGTTGGATGTGGTGTCGGACGGCTCTGTTGGCTGCATACCCATTGTTCACATGAATATATCGCCAAACTATAATTCCAGCTTCCAACACTGCAGCCAAACCTGTGCCAATGCCTCCAAAGATCTCCACAAGGACAATACCTTCAGGTGATGGTTGCCAACGAATGGGTTGAGCAAAAGAAAATGAGGATGAAGTTGGAGGTGCCTCTCCAAGCTCCAAATCCGCTACAATGTGTTGACAATGGTCGGATAACTCCTTAGGAGTTCACCATGGTGGAGGTGGATCCTTGAAATGTCGAGCAGGAATTTGAAAAGATGGTAAAAATTGTTGTTCTGCCGCATTACAAGTGTAGTCCATTGTTTCCTCCAATAAAACTGGAGCACAAGGCAAATCTGCAACTGAACCGCTGCAACCAAACATTGCCTCCGCAACCATAGCCATAGCAGTGGCTGCAAATGTGACGGGAATAAATACCTTCCTGCCATCTCCAGTGGACCATCCCGGTCTAATCCATGCCTCTTCCGTCCAATTATCTAAACCAAAGCCAAGTGGGTAAAGAGCTTGCTGACCAACAAGTATATCACTAGCATTAGTAACAACACACTTCATTGACAAATGACTGTAAGTAGGCCCTGCCCTGTGGTACTTTTGGGCCACCCCCTTTCGAGGGAGCCTAAAAGTATCACACAAGCCCTTCGGTGAAGGTGGCATGCATTTGCAGGCGCCCAAGCCGAACCCGGATGATAGGTGTATAACGTGAGTAGTTAGATTTTTAAGGGAGATTAAATATGCGTCGTAGTACCTCCGGAGGTTAGGCCTTAGTTTTTTACTAGTGTGGCTTTAAACTCCACTAACCAATTTCATATCTAGTTCTAACCTTAACCTACAACCTATTCTACGCACAGACGCACCAGCCTTGAAACCAAGGCAATCCTAATTTGTGAATTGGAATGGTTCTGATACACCCAACCGGGTGTGACTCATACCACCCTAACTCAACGAACGGAATAACGACAATTTGATGGACCATTCAATTCTTCCTATTTCTTTATTTAGTTCTATTTAGTTTTCTAAGCGGAGGAACTTGGCCTAAGTCCCACCCTTCACACAAATTCCTTCTTAATTACTTACTTTTGTTTGCACGTCCTAACTTACTACATTAATATATTAGGCATCACCCCTTACTTCGGGTCTTTTGCCAACAAGGGTTTACGATTTATTTTGTATGTTTTGATTGTTAAATGTGTTTACACTGGATAGACCACGAAATGCAACTCAATGGGACCAGGGTGACGGGCGACCTGTAGGTTCAACCTGTTGCGCAATCTTCATAAATTGGGGCCATTACTCCCAATCTATGGGGCCAACAACATAATAGTGGATTCGCGGGTCATTAACCCCACCTTTCCACCAACAACATTCAGAGTGGTCGTGTCGGTGATTAATCCGACTTACCACACACGAAACTTGCTAATAAATGAAGCTACTACCACAAAACATACCAAGGGCCCCGAAAACAATGGAATTGGGTACTCCCTTGGCGGTCAAGTGGTCAAGCCACTTGACCTTACGAGATAGGTGAGTGGGTTTAGAGATGCGTACCTTAGCCGTGCTCCCTCCGATCCTAAATGGAAGGCTTAAGGTTAGTTAATTTACCTCAATTTTCCTCGGTTGATTTGGGCTTGATGTAGGCCGAGCCGCTACCTCCTTCCTTGCTCCACTTTCCGAGCGTCGACCTTGCCTCCTTCTTTGTAACTAGTTTGGTAGTAAGCGTACCTTAGTTAACAATTAAAATATAAAGTGTTATTCTGCCCTGTAATTTAATCCTAAGCATAATATTTATACTTAGTGCACCAAATTATCTTTCCAATGATCTAAAAATCACTCTAATCGGATAAGAAATGCAAAAGTTATGAGGGTTGGAAGTGTGAGGTCGATTCAACCGACCCTTCCAACCCACCTATCTACCTTCTAACTTCAAAAATTCATAGCACATTCCTTACTACTTGGATCTAGGCTTTCCTTATACCATTGGAAAGCTATGAACAAGCTCTAACTAGAAAAATTATGACATCAACAGGTTAAGCTAATAGAAATTCAACGGACTCCTTGTAACACAGCAGTCAATCAAGAAGGCTTAAACTATGTATCTCGCCTTCAACAATTCATATCTAATTCAAATCTTAGTCAAATCAAACGTTCTATATGACCCTGGAGAGATATTAAAAATATGTGATTAGAAAGGTAAGCCGAAGTGAACCCAGCAGGTCCTCTGTAATGCAGCAGTCAACCAAAAGTTCTCAAACTATGTGTCCCATCTTGCACAATTCATATCTAATTCAAATCATGCTCAAATCAAATGTTCTAAGCCATTTTGGAAAGCTACACAAAAGTTCTACTTGGGAAAAATATAATTTCTTGGAATTAAAATTCCTATTGGACTCGCAGGTCTGATCCAGCAGCCGCTACCCACAAGACCACCCAGTTTTTCTACTCCATCTTTGAAAATCCATAACTAATTGTCATCTCAACCAAATCACAAATGGGAAACGGCTATGGATAGCTATATGAAATCTCTCTAAGACAAAAATGATAAGTATCTTGTTCTAGCTTTTGAACTAAGCCTTCAGGGCATTGGCAGATGAGGTCTATAATGCCTCTATTCAAAACTCTACCATCCAACCTACCTCTACAAAAGAAGGAATAATTTTGTTGGTGTGTTAATAAACACACAACCTAACTAGGAGAGAGAGAGTAGAGGAGGTTCTCAAGCCTTTCTTTTAGACCATTGAGAATACATGCTAAAGGATTTTTTCCTAACTACATTGAAGCAGGGCTTCGCCCAAAAACTAGAGAAAGAGAAAGAGCTACAAGGTGGAAGGAGGGGTTTTTAAACCCTCTCACAAAAGGGTTGGACCCCTCCTCCACCGGATCCATTTTTCAAACCCTTTCCCGAAATTTTGGCTCGGGGGTTTTCCCGGTTGAGGTTGCCACCCTCTCGCCGAGGTGGCTCCGACAAAAAACCTTTAGAAATCTTTCTAATTTTTCCGCCATCGAGTTGGCAAGGGGGCAAGTGGGCAAGTATCCCCCTTGCTCTCTTTCTTTTTTTTCTTCAAAAGTCTTCAAGCCGATTTTATCTTCTTACCTAAACCACCTCTAATAGTTTTGTGTGCCTCACACTAACTAATAAACTAACACTTGCTTAGCTAGCATCTACTAACATTTGCTTAATAACTAGCATCTACTAATATTTGCTTAATAGCTAGCATCTACTAATATTTGCTTAGCTAGTTGTTTTTACTAGCTAGCATATTTTTTTCTACTTTGCTATCTTCTAGGACTACTTAGTTTCATTTTGACCTTCCTTCTTCTAGGCTAAATGCTAAATGAACTAATTTTTCCTAAATTCCCTATCAATTCGAACTTTTAATGCTAACATTCTAACTAAAAGTGATCCCGCAGAGTGGTGGACCACTCAAAGGGTTCACATGCCCCCACATGAAAAATCAAACGTAGAGGTGCCTTGGTGTAACCTGTTGCACGTTCAGTGCCCCCTACTGAAGTCACAATAGTGAATGGACAAGGATCCAAGCTTGCTGGCGTCAATCCAAGACTGTCAGCAAGTCCTTTGCCAATCATAACCGGTTGAGCACCGGAATCCATCATAACTCTCAGTGGTGTAGCACGGATAGTGGGCATATCCGTGCGTGAAACGACAAACAAAGATTTGTTGTTCATCAGCCGTACGACTCCAAGTTGCAAATTATGCTATTTGCAAGCAGCCTTGCAGAAATGTCTGCAAGATATGCCGCTCCCGACGCATAATTCAAAAATGACGTATCCGCTGCTGAAATTGATGCTGGAGGAATATCAGTTTGCTTACCAAAAACAATGATCGCCGCATCCGCAAGACTCGCTCGCAAATTGGCTAAGTCCTCCACCTCCTCAGCCACAGGTACGTCAACCACAGCTTGGGATACTTGAAGGGATGGCAAATCCGCCTTACCTTCTAACATTCTCCCAGCTAAATGAAAAACTGCAGCAGGCTTGAAATCCGAAGCCATAAAGTCCGAACCCGAGAAAATTGGCATATGGAGAATTTTATATGTCAATGCTTGCGTAACATCCTTCGAGATGGAATCTCCATCTCTCAAAGGTACAGGGTTTCTAACCCCAACAACAGTGGTGTCTACCAATCCAAATGAAAGAGGTAAACATGCTTGACCAATTTGATCAGCTGGTCCGGCATGGCGAGGATGTAGCACCTCGTTGCTACCACCACTCGTGGAAGCCACCGCATCTGCCAATGTTTGTGAGCGAGTAGACGCCGCCGCCACCACCTCTCCAGCTGCTCCAAACATATACATGTCCGCACCCGAGGTGCCACCACCCACATGCGGCTCAGAAATTTGAGCAAAAGATGCAGAAGATTTGAGCTTTTGCTTAAGCTCTGCCACCTTAGCCTCAAGACTTTGCTCCCTTGGAGACTTTCCAGTGACATAACTGGCAGGCCGCATCTCAGGATGAAGTTGGAAACAATGATCCACATCGTGATTAGTGCCACCACAATGGTTACATTTCAATTGTCTCTTCTTAGAATTGTCCCCTGCCTTTACTGGTTCCATCTTTTGTTTTAATTTTTCCAAAGGCTGAGTTTTCTTCTTCTTAGGATAATTGGGATCATTCTTCGAATGACCAGCTTCTCCACAACCCCAACAATGCAAAATCTTTTGCTTCTTGACGGGTTGAGTCTCAGCTAAACTACTAGTAGCTGTGACAATTCTTCTTGGTTTCGGACTCTCTGTCATCCAAGATACCATATCCGTGGCATCATGTTGGCAAAGAGCCCGATCACATCTCTCAACCACGGCAAACGCTTGTGCAAGCGTAGCTCGGCCCTTGTAGTCGAGGATAATCCGAGGTGATGCCAACTCAAGTAGCCGCTTGTCAATCTTAGACAAAAAGATTTTAACAAGCTGACTCTCAGCAAAAACACCTCCCGACTCCACAGCAAATCGCGCGAGTCGCGTATACATGGTTCGTGGAGTATCATCCTTCTCTCGGCGGAAATCCTGGATGCGCTGCATCTGGTCTCGCCGAAACCCACCATACTCCACTTCCAAATGTGCGACAAATTCAGTAAGGGGATTAAACGGAGGTGGTGGACCAACAGCCGTCAATGCTGCCTGTGTAGCACGTGCCACCCGTGAAAGGGTTGCCGTGCTACTGCTAGCCACCATTGGCCCAAGTGCCAGTTCCGTGTCCTTAGACTCCGCCGGCGATTCCTCCTCCTTTAAGGTGGGTGGGGCTAAGGTAGCAACCGCCCCATCCTTAAGGGCTGAAATGAGCTCAACCCGAGCCTCCCAATACTGCTCCACCTCCCGAAGTTGTCGCTGATGACCCTCTGTCCAGCGTTCATAAGTTTGGAGTGCCTCATACTCCAAATGTTGAGGCAGAAGTTCAAAGGCATACCAATCATTGAAATTGGAAGACCTTTGGCATTTCTCCTTAATCCAGGTACGAAACCGGAGTTTCCAATCGGGCAAGGAAATGCCCCCAGCTCGACCTGAAAACCGATCACGCACTGAATTGTGGCGATCGTCCTCCATTTCGTCGAACGTGCCGACACTCCAAATCCGAAGCCTACTAGTAGTGTCCAAAGCCGAAATAGGCTCAAAAGCCTCGTTGGTATCTACCTCTGGCTCAAGATTTGTGGTATGCACGTCCTCCAAGTAATTTGGTGATGGAGATCGATAATATCGGCTCCTAGTTTGCACCATAAAATAATCACTTGATTACCTGCAACTATCTACAAGGTAATGGCAACCTGCACCTGTTGCGGGCTATCTAAATGGCAATCCCTTGCCAAATGCCAAATGTATATGCCTCCAGAATTCCAAAATTGTGCAAAGGTTTGAGATTGGTAATTAAAATTAAAAATCAGCGTTGAAAATGCTCATTTCCAAGGTGATTATGGACTCCAATCATCAAACTAAGTGCACCAATGGACTCCTAGGAAGATTTCACACAAATTAGGCTCAAATTTCACTCCAATCGGAGTTAATTTGCTCCCAAAAACAAAAATCAGCGTTGAAATTAATAATTTCAGCAATGATTTTGAATTCCAATCAACAATCCAATTACACCATTGGATTCCTTGGCAAATTTCACACAAGATAGGCTCAAATTTCACTCCAATCGGAGCTAGTATGCCCCCAAATTTGAACCTCAAAGTTTGTGAGAATTGGATGCCAAGTTTGAAAGGTGAAAGTAAAAATGTGAAAAATAAAATAAAATAATTTTTTTTAATTAAACCAAAAAACCAAAAAAAAAAAAAAAAAAACTTAATTAACTTAAATTAATGAACCTAATTTAATTAAGCTAATTAATTTAATTAACTAACTTAATTAACTTAAACTAATTAACTAAATTAACTAACTTAACTAACTTAATTAACTAATTAAGTTAACTAACCTAATTAAATAACTAACTTAATTAACCTTAAGGGGGAGGCTTACCTTGAAACAAGGGGGGGCCAGGCTGGCGCCGCCCGCCACCTGGGCTTGGCTACCGCCCGCCCGCCCCCGCCCCGGGATTTTGCCGCCCCCGGGGTTCAGAATTGGAGCTCCAAGAGCTCCAAGAGTGTCCGTGGAGCTCCGGAGCTCAAAAAAAAAATTAAAAAAAATTCGGATTTTAAGTTTGGTTTGTGTTTGTTTGTAAATTTAAAAAAAAATTAAACTTTGCTTTTACAAATTGCAAGCAAGAATGATGTGACTTGAGAATCTTAAGACCAAATGGAATCTCAAGATTCAACCATCAACACTTGAAGAAAACACAAAGAGACAACAAAAGAAAAATGGGAAGATTTCTCTCAAAATCTTCTTGAGGGTTGCAAGAAATGACAAACTAAGCTTTCAAACACTTGTATCACTCATTTGCTCTCATTACTGGGCCATTCTGGCTCAGAAATACAACCAAAAAATGAAAAATTTGAGCAATTGTTGTCAAGTATGAGGGTTTCTCTCTCCAAGCTTAAGAAACTAAAATGTCTCCTTACAAAGCTTAAGAAACTCTAAAATTCACACACAAGAGTCAAGCTATCTCTCACTCCACGAAGGGAGAATCCAAGAGTGCAAGTGGTGGAGAAAGAATGCAAAGGATTTACTCATAATCTACTACACCATAGCCATGAGAAAGCAACAACAAGCTCTCTCTCTCTCTCAAAACACACTCACAAGACTTGACTTGACAACAATGGCAAGTCAAGAGGCCTTCCTCTCCATACAACCCCAATCCTATGTGGAGTTCATCCATGGAGTGGATGAACAACTAACTAGGACTCCCAATGGAGTCCGTTACTCATCCCAACACACATGGACTCCTAATGGAGTCCATTTACTCCTAAATTGACGTAACTTAGCCCCCGATGTCACCTCACGTGACACCTTGTTGTATGGGTACCTCAAAGCCCTTTGGGGGGATACCATGTCCGGTATCTTCAAGGCACTAGTGGCTAGCTAGGAACTAGTATAGTGTGTCACTATAGTGTCCATCCTCGAAAGGGGAGAGTAGTATTGTCCCAATGTCCCTTTGTCCAGTGGGCATCGGGTCATTGGCATTACGAACGGACACTTTATTCACGCCGACCCCTTGCTAAAAAGGGACTGGAGTTTCTATCTATTTCTATCTATCTGGAATCTGAACATCGATATCAAAGTATGTCAACACACATTGACCAGAAGCTCACGGGTGTTCACCCGTGGGGGACAACATTGACATCTCAGCAGAATATTTACATTCATATAGGGGTGAGCTCTACACCTCACTTCGCACAACTCAAGTGAAGTATGTGTTACTTATCATATCCCCATTGGGAGAATGACCCTTATTACCAGTTTCCACAAAGCCCAAACACCAAAACTATCACCCCTAACACTTACTTGTGTACAATTATTACTATGCATGTAGGTGTCACATCTGCTGGCCCAAGTGCTAGCGAAATAGTTGCCATTCAGGATAGTGTCAACATTCCAGTTTAACGAATATCATCGTCATCATATATCATAATGCATCACGAAACTCCCAACTCGTAATAATATGTACCAATTACCCATTGACAACATATTTCACATACTCAGCAAGAAATTTACAAATAAGCATAATTGCATCTACAACTATTGAGTATGTCACACACATGATATATGGCTATCTTATAACCACACATATGTAGGGAGAACTAAAATACAAATCATGAGCTGCCACGGGTGAACACCCGTGGGGGCTTCCATGTTGGTGCCGGATTCTCCCACGGGTGTTCACCCGTGGGAGGCTACCATGCTGACATCTACTACTAGAAAGTTTGTTACACACATGAGCATATGGGTAACTTCTATTCTAACATATGCTAGGATAACTGAAATAAAAACCATAAGCTCCCACGGGTGAACACCCGTGGCAAACTGGCCGTATAGGAGGGGTACGGCCAGAGTGTTGTCACGGGTGCACCTGTGGGAAAGTGGATGCACATTAGGGTTATACAACCAACCTCTTCACTCATGTGAGGCACGCTCTCCATGGTTGCTCCTCAAGGGTGAAGGGGGATGGACTCAAATGAGGAGAAAGAAATGACCCTCCAAATGGTGGCCTTTATATAGGTCGTGAGCATGGCCGTCAACTTCACATGAGGAAGTACAAGGCATTCCCTCCAAATTCGTAAGTACATAGACGTCATTCCCTCCAATTCCTATCGCTATTAGCTAATCACGTACTAACCTTCCTCATATTGAATAATGATGACCTTCGGTAGTGGGGTTCTACATCGTATGTACATGGAGTGAAAATTTGTTACAAGGCGAACGAGAGTCTTTGCGGTACCAATGATCATTGTGTAACCTTTGCATACACCTCATACCACTACCGAGCATACTCATGCCAAAATTACATAAGCCAAACAATAATATAGTTGATTACAAGCACAAGGATCATGTGTAAGTAACCTACGACGAGGGGAAATTGGTAGAGTTGCACAATTCTTCCGTTGACGCATGACAATTAAGGACATGTGCACACATAACAGGTCCATTGTGTGCCACATTGTGATGGTGACAAATGACAAGCAAGGGAGAAGCAAGTGAATAGAACCTCTAACACAAATAGGGTCGTGGAGTTGCCAACTTTTAAATTTAATGGTGACTATGTAGTTGTTAAAAACAAAGTGTAGCATGTCACTTGCGGTCCCACATTATCACAATCTTGAGGTTGTATTTTGTAGTCAAGGGGGAGTCAAGGTCATCACATGTAATTTAAGAAGCACTTTATCCCATGCAAAAGGTGGCCCAACATAACTCAAACGGATAGCACAAACAAATGCCAATACAATGTCTTGGTGCCTACCATACATACTCATCACTTAGGTGATCACCCATAGTGTGGGGAATGTAGGAATTATCCACCACTTATGATGGGCACCCTTGCAAAATGAATAGTATGAAGGTTAGGTATTGTTTCATCCGCAAGAGTTAACAACCACATGGGCTTCTCTCACCAGAGTTATAGTTCTTTTATACTTTATAATTGTGAATAGGATGCCTATTTTGTGGGCAAGGTGCAAGGATAACCCGGTCAAAGCTACTATTAACTTTCATGTTTGCAGTCTAATTTGGGAATAAGGGCTCCCAAATTCGAGGTTTGAAGCTCAACACTAGCCTGCTCCTTTTAGAGCAACTAGCATTGTGGCCCATTGTGTTGCAACTTCGGAAAAGTTTCATATACTTCTCTCGGGGGGGGGGGGGTAGTCATTGGTTGGAGTAGCAATATACGTGCGAACAAATGATAGGGTATTTTAAAAATATGGGGGCTAAAAATTATAAATGGAGTTAAGAGTAATATAGGGTATCAACCATGATACTGGACATCTTTAAAGTACTATAGGGTATGGAATAATAGGTAATTTGGAATTATAAGTAATGCAAGCCATTTTTCTATTAACCCAAAGTAGAAATTTACATAATGATAGCATCATTGTGAGAAAAATAAGAGAATTGAAAGTAATACCCCCCCCCCTATAAAATAGTGGTTGTTCACACCTATATCCTTAACTTTTTAACACACTGCCCCCCCCCCCCCCCCGAGATACTTCTACTTTCCTAGCCTCGTCAACTTGCCTCGCTCCACCCCATTGTCCAATGTTGTATTTC
Organism: Polytrichum commune; assembly: GCA_950295325.1. Classification (NCBI taxonomy): domain Eukaryota; kingdom Viridiplantae; phylum Streptophyta; class Polytrichopsida; order Polytrichales; family Polytrichaceae; genus Polytrichum; species Polytrichum commune. Next base: position 19,837,357 of record OX485803.1, on the reverse strand, counting down.
ATGAGCAAATGTTTTGTTGTATCCCCATAATCATTCTTCTTAACCGACTTGACATGTGGCACACCTCAATTTCATGATAGTGGACATTTATCTTTAGCAACTTTGTGAATCTTCCATATCAAGTTCAAACTTTATGGTTTTTTTATTTCTCAAATTCTCGCCGCCTCATTTCGCATTCTTTGCCTTCTCATTGTTTTGTATTTACTTGGAAGCCTCTAGCCTTGATGTCAAATTTTCTTTGGTCTTCATTACACTACCTTGAAGTTAGAAGCAAGCAATGTCATTTTTCCTTTGGTCTTCGATTATTGTACATCAAAGCAAACAACTCATACCCAACATAGTTGGAGTGCGTAATCTCATGGGTTTGAGAGTGTAGTGTAGTTGGGGGTTTGATTATGGGAAGAGTGTTGGTAGCGTGAGCAAAGCGCATAACGTTTTTGGAGTGTAGTGTATAGTTGTGCAGAATAGGGAGCAATTTGTTTAGGATAATCCTATACATGATGTAATGTTCTTTGTGAAATAGAGTTATGCATTTCCTAAAATTGATTTTGTGAAGTTTTGAATATGGGTACCAAATCATGAAATTGTTCACAACATGTACTGAAATTGGTTGTTTAAATAATGAACTTGGTTCATATTTCCAATGAAATTGGTAGAACCTATCGCTAAATTGCTTTGTTAAATCATGAATTTGAGTTTGCACTTTTGTGGATTCATCTTACCAAAGGAGTATGTGTCACTTTCCTTTATAAACCTCTTGGTTTTGTTCATGACTTTGAAACATTAAACATCAAAACCCTAAGGTCACAATCATGTACTTAAGTTATCAAAGATGACCATTGAGAATTATTACATCAAAACATAAAACCTTGAATTTATAATTATGAAGTTAAGTGGACCACCTTTCCCAAACAATCTCAACCTTAACTTCAAACTCAACCTCAACCCCGATGGTTCACGGCAGTTTTTTCAAGTTAAGTTATCCAAGATGACTGTTGAACACTCTTCCCAAACAACCTCAACCTCATCATCAACAGTTCACAATGGCTTGTGGTGGTTTTATCAAGTTAAGTTATCCAAGATGCCCATTTAATAACTTTCTCATGTGACCTCAACCTTAGCACCAATGATTTGTGACCATGCCCGGCCTTGTCAACTTGCCTCAACCTTGCCTCGCCCACCCCCATTAATAGTATCATATAAGATGTGATGACTCAATACCTACCTAGACTCCTACTATGGCATTATACACAATTTGACAATTCGACCCTTGTCCCAATAGCTCAAGCCTAGGGTTAATCCATCTTTGACTTGAAAGCGCCACATGTTACAAAATGAATTTGCATGTACTAACTGAAACATGCAAAATGCCACCAAAGAGAGAGAGAGAGAGAGAGAGAGAGAGAGAGAGAGAGAGAGAGTCCATTTTCATGGCACCTCTTTGATTTGCACAACCCATTTTTCATCTTTTAGCATCACTTGTCATTCTTATCAATCATGATGTTGGACATGTAGCAACATACCATAGAGTTCCTTTGCCACAAATATGTGTGTGTGTGTCTATATGTATGTATGTATATATATATATACATATATATATACATATACATATATATATATATGTGGCCAACTCGGGCGTCAATGCCCTATTTACACTGGGGAAAATCATCAAATTTATAGCACTACGCTAGAGATGTTGATCCATTTATAAACCGGTTTAGGGTTTAGGGTTTAGGGTTATTTATTTCCTTAGCATTTTCAGCACTGGGTTAGTAGGATAGGGCCTTGCATTACTTATATTTCCAAGTTACCTATTATTTCAAACCCTATAGTACTTTAAAGATGTCCAACGCCATTTTTGACACCCTATATTATTCTAAATCATTTTGTTCATTTTACGTCCCCATATACCCTCTCAATTTTTCACACGTATATTTCTACTCCAATACATCACAACCCCCCCCCCCCCCCCCGGTATCTGTCCACTACATTTCTAGCTGCACTTCCTAGGTTTTACGCTATATACTTATGGGCCCACCACTTATCCCCTTTGGATGACCGTTTTGAGATCCCATGTTGAAATGATGGCTTAAGGCTGACCGATCGACAAGGCTATAGAAAAACGCGACTCCAATCATTTGACATGTCCTTGGATAATGCACATGTTTGGGTAGACTTAGTTTGGATACCACGTGTGTGATTGGAACTCCCAATGCAGCTAGAGGACATATACTCCTTAACCTAAACCTTATGCCACAACACATACATTGAAACAACAATACAAAACAAACACATACAACCCCTTAATAGATGCAATGAGATACAATGGTTGCAATGTGAACCCCCTCTTCCAAACTTGGATGCCCCAAATAGATAGTCACACCCAACATAGCCCGGCTTCCAAAAGGAAATAAGCCCTATAATGAGCCCCCCCCCCCCACCACCCCCAGACTCATGTACATTATAGAGCAAACATACTCAATTTTTCCTAAAAAAAATTTCTTCCCCTTTTCAGGATGTGCTCTTCCATATGTGGAGAAAAACCTCACATTCAAGAGTACCTCTCATCGATCCAACAGAAAATATAAAACTAAACCCCCTTGGTTTAGACTAATTCCGTAACTTTGAAGCTAATTATGGTGTCAAACCAATTGAATTTTTAAATAAAATGTTTTTGGATGAATGTTGGGTGTGCTTGTATGTGAGCAGGTTTTTTTGTCTTTGCCCTCGGATTGATAGGCTTTGCCTACGCATGGGGAATTTGTGATAGCATTTACATCCTCAAGGGCTTGGGCTTCTAATGTGAGGCCCTATATACATATCAATGTTTTTTTGGCCAACGAAATGGGATTATCGCATACGAGCATATTACTCTCATTCATCCAACAATGAAACTTTAAACTAGTATGTAGTAAGGAGGTTATTTTTCAAAGTTTATTGGAAACCCTATTTAGTTTAATTGACCCCAAATTAGTCTAGCCCAAGTTAGGGCACACTTTCATGTACCAATCGTTCTGGTGAAACAAAATAGAATTCTCTGACGTTGGTGAAGGTTTTGCCGGTATCTTCAAGCATCTTTTGGACTGAGCACTCCCATGTGGAGTGGCAGTGGTGGTTGGGGGGGGGGGGGTAGCAGATTCGGCTCGTTGCCCAAAACACAAGTTGAAACGTGGCCATCCTTGTACTGACGCACTTTAGTTGTTGATTGACTAGACTGATTGATTTTTAATCATGGGATGCTAGAAAAATGAAAAACAAAATCTCCATAAATTAAGAAAACTTGGGCAAGGTTTGAATAGTAAGAACATGGCATCATGAACTCTCAATGTAAATACAACAAATTATGGTTCACACTAACAATGTATATAAAAACCAAGGTTTCTCCGCTCAAATGAAAATCAATTTCCATGTGCTAGAATATAGAGCTAGTCAAGTTTCCCTCCTCAAACTACAACTATCAATGAGCCCCACATACCTTATTAGTTTGGGCATGTGCCATCCTGACCTATTACACCAGTCCGTATGAATCATTTTGGGTTCATATCTTGCATGAACCCAACCACATACACCCATGCAAACCATATGCCCATGCCCCTGTAAATCCTTCATGTGCATGTACGCACATAGCCCCACTCATAAGCCCCCGTGACCCGCATTGGGAAAAAAAAAAAAAAACATGAATTTATTATCTTTGTTAACTAATTGTCTTTGTTAACTAATTGCTAAAATTAAAAAATGAATTTATTTAGTTATGTAGCATGTGAGCTCTCAAAACAACAGTCAGTACTCAATGCAATAAACTCTAATTGTTGCACCATAGGTAGGTATCATGGGATGATTCAATACAACATCTACTGAGGGGAGGGAGACCAAGGGAGGGGAAGTCGAAAGCATTGGTAACAATAGGACTAGAGATTTCTATTTAGAGATTATTAAACTACTCTTTAAAATTGGGGTCAAATACCTTTGAGTAACCTTTAAGTAACCTTTCCATAATGTCATGCTCCAATCCATGGGTACTGTGAGCCCAAAATGGTGCCCACATGTGGTGATTAACTCTTCGAAACCAATTTTAGTTTGACTTTGATGTGTTATGATTATTCACAAAACATAAAAAGAGTGAAGTGTGGTGTGGATTTAAGTTTAGGCATTAGAATGTGTTGAGTGGTTATTTCAAGGTTTGATTTCAATAACATGATGCCTTGATTATGTGAGTAGGGGGTAAGGTGAGGCAAGGTGAGCTCCGCGGGTTAAATGCCCACTTTTGGATCCACCTTGTTAGTTTAGGAAGAAGGAAGCTTGGTGGATGGGGATTAGTCCCTACTTTGGAGGAGAAGGTTAAGGGATTGTGATTGGAGGTGCTAATCCTCTCACCCTATCCTCACCTCTCTCTCCCTCTCTCCCTCTCTCCCTCTCTCCCTCTCTCCCTCTCTCCCTCTCTCCCTCTTTGCTACTTAAGGTGTTTTTTCTCTCATTTACCTCTCTCTCCATCAAGCGCTCTCAAGGGAGCAAGCTCTTAAGAGCTTGAGCCACGTGTGTGGGTTATTAGTTTTTAGTGAAGTTAATTAGTTAAGCTCTCTCTCTCAAGTGTTCTAAAGGGGGCTAGCTCTTAGAGCTTGAAAGCCACGTGTGTGGATTAGTTAGTCTTAGTAAGGTTAGGGAGTAATGTTAGTTGAGTAGCCAAAAAAACACAAAAAGAAATTAGAAACAAACATCCGATTAGTAGTTAAGGGTGCACATTATAGTGTGACTTAAGGTGTGGTTAGTATGCCCTTGATTAGTGTGGGTTGAGGACCTTGCTAGGAGGTCCGGGTTAGATTGTGTCTAAATCTGAGCCGAAAGAGGCTAAGCTGCTGGGCAGCCGAAGTTGGCCAGGCCGCCAGGTAACCGGCTGCACCGAGACCGGGTACCAGGCTGCACCGAGACCGGGTAATCGATCGGCCAAGGGTGGACTAGGTGATTAGCAAACTAATCCGAAAGTGGGTATTGGCACATGAGGCAGAAACAACATTCGGTTGTGATTAGTGATAGATAAGTAATTAGGCTCATTAAGCTAGTTAAGATTCACGTGTGGCCTTTAAGGCAATTGTATTTTTGAGTAACCATTGAGGTAGTGTTTTTTAACACTTACGTCCTCTTTGGTAAAAATCAATCACTTGCATTATTAATGGAGAAAGCGGAGGACATCCACATTGGCGAGACAAAGGAGGTTAGGCCGACGGAGAAAGCGGAAGACTCTAGCAAGGTTCAAGTAACGAAGAGGATAATCAAAGGCCAAAGGGGAATATCCTTGAGAGCTTGTGTTGCCAAGGCCGCCGGTTGGACTCTTGAGAAGGCCAACGCGGCCCAAAGCCAAGAGGCTACCACTAATAAACAAAGTGATTCAAAATGACATGAACGCCTTTGGATGCAAAGAGATCATTCTTTCGATACAAACAATACATGTGATTCTCAACACCATCACCCGGACTAGGACGCTTAAGGGTGGTGGGTTTGGCCTCACATAAACGGTGCGTCCGCCGGGAGTGAAGCGGGTAGTAGTTAGAAGACTTGGAGGCAACTAGAAGACTTGAAGGCAAGTAAGAGATGTGGAGATACAAACTTGAGAGAGAGGAAGGAGCACTCGAGGCTCGGTAAGTATCCTCTCTTGGGTTTTATAATTGAATTTATTAGAGTAGTTGTATTCTCAATTATTTCCTTGGAATGAATTGCATTGTGATTTATACAATTTCATTCTTGAGGAAGGAGCACGGCGAAGGTGCGTTCGCCACCCTCTTGGAATTTTGATAAAAAGATCAAAAGGAACCTAAGATCGGTAGCTAATTAAATTTTTAGATGGATAATTAATTTAGGACTTTCGACTTTGACACTCACCTCGGGGTGAGTCTCCAAGTCTCGGGGCTTGTAAGTGATGACATAATTAGAATTATTAGTTAGGCTTTGGTAATGGTTATATCACGATTGAACCGCGATTGAGGGGAGTGCTAACTTGCAGGGGGAAGCGATAGCTTAAGGTACGAGCACTTTCTTCCAATTGAATCTTTAAGTAATTAAGGAACGATTTTTGTATTCGTCATTGTCGTTATCCGACGTAGAGGGTAATTCCTTAGTCATAGCATTATATTGGAAACTTAAGGGTAATACCTTGGTTTTCGATATGATGTATGGCGACGGTCAGCCCCTTACTATCGGTATTGTGGTGAGTGCTCATTCGAAGGAAAGAACGGAGGTGATGCTCCGACTTGACCGAGAATGGGCATGAACATGCATATCCCCTGTTTGGGATTGTTCACCTAAGTTGGCTTGCAGGTTCTTGTTCCTCACCTCCATAATTTTTAATTATTTACACCAAGATAAGTGGAAAGATTAAGAGGGGAAATGTGAGGATTGTGCTTGGGTCAAGTAAGGGTTGATCGATGCTCATAGAATGTAAGGTAAGACACGTTCTCAAAAACCAAGCTTGATAGTAGGATTAGAAAAATCTACGCGAAAGAGGCGATCCTCTAGAATTAGTGATAGATTAGAACAAGATGATGTTAGAATAGAGAGTTGCTTAAATGTTGAACCTAGAACTAGATCATTTTTAGATACATTAGAATTAGGAGCTCAACTTGAAGAAGAGATCACTCCCTCCAAGTTGAGTGGTGAACCTTCGTCGGAAAATTATACACCTAGGGAGGAGTTTCCGATAGGAGTTGATAGGGGATTGTTAGATAGTTCACCGATCACTATGGATGGGGATCGAGGGATGGATCCGCCACCTATACCTCCTATACCGCCTATTGATCCATTGATTAGGCCGAGAGGCTTATCCATTGTAGTTCCACAAAACTTACAAGTGGTGGATATACCGTCCCACCTTCCTAAGTTTTATGGAACTAAGAATGAGGATCCTTCAAGGTACATGGAGAGGTATATGGAGAGGTTGGCTAGCTCCCTCGTGACGAATCCGGATTATTGGTTAGTGTGGTTTCCCACCACCTTAGAGGGCGAGGCCTATGAGTGGTATAGGGATCATGCCGAAGGTCATTTTAGAGGTTGGGATCAACTACAAAGAGAGTTCTTAAACGAGTTCCGTCTGGAAGTTGGTCAAAGCACGGCCTTGAGAGCGTTAGCTTCATTGAAGCAAGGTAGGGAGGAAGAGATTTCGGCTTATATTAGAATATTTGATTTAGTGTGTACGCGGTTCGTGGGTACCATGCTTAACAACGACACACTAAAACATTATTATGGGGATATTAACTAAAATGAGCCAATTGGGCCATTATGAGACAATTCGTACCAATGGGAACGTGCATTGGGAACGTGGTTCACGAGTAAATATCCGTGAATTGCCATCATTGACAAGGTTTAGAACAAGAGGAAGGTCATCAACATAGACTAGGGCACTATTTCATGCACATTGGTGTATATATATAAGCTAAAATAATGCTTATTCTAGCCCACATAAAAACTTAGCCCAGTTGTCACCACGGGTGTTCACTCGTGACCAACCAACACCCCGCAACAGATGAGCCTAGTATATCCATAATACAACATAAGTCGATACCACTAAGGAACAACCATGCGCATATCAACAACTGTATGCAAATATAATGGGTCTAATCATAAAAGCTATCATGGGCACTTAATACTACTCAGAGAATACAAATACATCTAACCACGAGTGAACGCCCGTGACCAATCAACGCCATGCAACACACGATGCAAGATCCATAACACATGAAGGAAGGTCTACATGTCATATCCGACTACACAAATGAGGGTCAAAAAATCATTTGATTGAATCATAGATGCCACAGTGGGCACAAAAAATGTGAACAAAGTATATGAATTGTTGTATCCACGGGTGAACACCCGTGGAAAATCTATCACTATAAAGGTCCGGCTATCTACAAGAGGAGTATGAATCCTTAATCATTTTCAACATCTTGTCATGAGGTTGTCTTTGAGCTATAGTACATTGCTTGCGCTTGACTTCTTCAAGCCGTTTTTTCTCCTCCATCAAAACTGTAGCTTCTCGAAGTTGTTTCACCCTTGCAGCCACGTAATCAGACATGGATGAGGTGGTATTGGGTGAACTACACCTCCAACATCCAGAACTATTTCCCGAGCCCGTGGGCTCATTGGGGTGAGTGGTTTGGAGAGAAAGGTGTCTCTTCACCCGAGCGCGTGTGACCGGACCCGCAACATCGACCGGAACAGCCTCCTCAACCGCGACCGGAACAGCCACCGCAACCGCGAGCGCAACATAGTGTGTTTGGAGCATATGTGTCTACCACAACAAACGACAAATTGATATTAGAATCCCTGGGATGAAACACAACTAAAAAAATTGGGATTCATGTGGAAAATGAATTACCTTAGGGCATGGAGATGTCACTTCGGCGAAGTCGGCGTTAGCATCCGGAGGACGTTGTCGACATGGTAGACTGGCAATATAGTTCTTAGGTTGCGTTTGGAATGGGGAATGATGTTAGGATACAATAACATAAGAGTCCATGGAAGAAGGACATTATGTGCAAGAGGAGCCCGTCCGTTGCCCTTTAGTAAAGATGAACATGTTCAAAACATATGAATTATAGCCGACTAAGTCCTACATATTAAAATTCGCTATGACAACCATAATTCCCAAAAACACAACTAACATTATCCAAGTGGCCTGATACATTCATTGAATCAACTACCACATTGCCACGGGTGAACACCCGTGGGACAATGCCAGACATTCACTGTGGTCGGAAATAGTCGGGTATTCTCTAACACCGCAGTGTTGCAAAGTAGTAGACTCCCAGTGAGATACATTCATGACCATGACATGTTTGCATGAAGAAAATCCACAAAACCAAAACAAGTTTCAAATGAAGTTGAAAGGCAACAAAGTTTCAGATCCACTCATTTCAAATACAATGTACCGATAGTGCAAATGTGCACTATAGGCGGCCCCAATAGGGAATCTACATTAACATCTGAGCCTCTGGAACCATACGGGCAGAAGTCAGTATTTTATGTCTAACTAATGATTGCTTATAAATCAGAGAACTTGGCAGCTCTAGATTGAAGGGTCCCTGTCCTGATGGATAAGGGTTGCTCCCCACAAAATCTGGCACATACTGTTGAGAACTCAAGAGCCTTTGCAGGTAACTATGCAGAGTATCCAAGCTTTGGTTTGACATAAATGGTACAGGGTTAATGTAGCTCCCAGGAGGGTTTGGGATGCATTTGTAAGGGGAGTCATCAACAAGTAATGTAGTCCTATGACTGGGTTGCTTCGTATGCGGCACTGGATGCGTCCGGCTCCACTCAAAAAATGCGCACAGATCTTTCATGAAGAAGCTTGAATCAACATTCATAGGACTAGGAAGAACTTGTCCTCTCTCATCCTTCAGAGTGTGACACAATTCTTGCCCAAACACATACTCTGGATGTCTACAACCATTGAAGAAGTGCCGGACAATTGGCTGAAGATTCTTCATAAGCTTCGACGACCAGATGACAACATGGAAGTTTGAGAGAACAAAACGCAGAAAGCGTCCCAGTCCTCTCCTAGGTATGAGGGCACTATATGGGAGAAAGAGTGGAGCCAACTCCCCAGTTATCTGAGGGCTATGTTGTGATTCAAGAGTCTTCCTGGTGTTGACATTGTCGCACTTTGTCGACCTCACCAGGATCCCGTTCACATCCAGCACTAACCATATCTTCTCTCTCCGATGGACAACAGTGGTTGGAGAGGTGAGGATCTGGCGATGACAAAATTGAAAGTCATTGTAAAGAATTTCTATCTAAGGAAAAAGTATATTCTACATGATTTTTATCGAATGAAACAACACGTTGGGTACACATGAGTATGCAAGATAAAAGAATGCCTCCACATTTATGGATTAGTTTTGCGAGATCGAGGAAAATATCGTACCGAAGGTGGTATTCCGGCAGTGGCTGTATGACCTGTGACCACATGCACACATGACTTATGAGATCCACACGCTCAAACCCATATTCTCCCACGGGTGAACACCCGTGGGCACAATATCAAAAGTCCCTTATATAAATATTACTCGAGAGATAACAATTTGTATGGAAATTGAAAAGTATAAACAGGTGGTCCCACAGGTGTTCACCCGTGGGACCAATTGCATTCAAATAACACTATATATGATACCTTGAGCTTGGCTTAGGGGGGGATCCCCACCATGTGCAGGGTCGTCATGAGAACTCGGTGGAATGACATCCCGTTCTGCCGCAACCAACACATGTTGCAAAGACACTTTTAGAAATCTTGACGAGTTTGCTTCCACCGCCAAACACAATATAGCATTGGAAAGGGAGTATGTATTACCATTTCGGACGATGCCGGTTGACCCTCAGCAACACGTTCGACATGAGGGCTTGAGGACTCCGCAACTGCAACATCGACTTCCCTCCTTGGAGACTCTGGCACTCCAGTAATGTCAATGATCTCCAACGTAGAGTCCACAACACTGCCGGCTTGAGCGGCCGAGGACCCCGCGAATTGACCTCGTTCATCACGATGTTTGGGAGCTTCGAACGCTGTCCATCTCTTTCTCATTTTCTTTAATGCAGCGGCATGAAGAATATGTTTCACCTTCACTGCTTCACAAAACGCTGGTGTGGAGAGATAAGCGAACATCTTGTGATAGTCGTACGACTTGTACAAATGCGCAAGATTCAATCGCACGTTCTCGGGCACATCTACCAAGTATTTGTCCACAAATGGGGCAAAATGCACCTTGTCCTTCCCATCCGATTCCTTGCCCATGTCAGGTCTCCCAACAAACACCGGTTGAGGGTCATCAACAAAGTTGAGTTTCACTCTGTTGTACCCAGGCTTCCCATAATCCTCATCCTCGGAATCATCCGTCATGTAGTCAGCAAACGTCCCCCGAACCCGATGTGGAACTCGATCTCTCACCTTCACCCTCACGTCTAGTTCTACGCATCTTTCGGGCACATCGTCATCACTATCCAAGCATATGACTTCGGTTCGAATAACCTCCTCTGCTTCATTGGATGGTGCCGCTACAGTAGGCTCTTCTGCAACCACAACACCAGGTGAATCACGATTTGATCGCCCATGTCCTAGCACCTCGAGAACGGCAGCGGCAACGTCCTCAACAGGTGAGCTGACGTTCAAATCTGTGTTTGTCCCTTCAACATGCACAGCTTCAGACATGATTGCATCCCGCGGAACATCCGCTTGGCCAGATTCAACCTCGCGATAAAGACCAGAATGCTCCGTTGCCTCCGAAGACCGCGAGTGATCTCCAACTCTAGCAGGACGTAGAGATGACCTTCCCTTTCGAGGAGCTTTCATTTTCTTTCTTGCAGTCGGTTTCGATGCAGACCTTGCAGCAGGATTAGCTGACTGCGGACGCTCATCCTCCTCATATTCTTCCATAGGTTGAACATCTAGTTGTTCTTGACTTCGTCTAGATGTGTCAAATTGTGCAAACCCGCGGCCGGGTGATGGGATCCCAGACGAGAAAGATCCCACAGGGTGATGGACACTGTGCTCGGCTTGTGGACGACCAACTTCCTCTAAGTTGGAAGCATCCTCTTGCCGCTCCTCCTCACCCTCCCCCTCCCCCTCCCCCACGGGTGAACACCCGTGGGGAACCTGCTCCGGGGACATGGCCTCCAAAGAGGCCTCCGCCATGGCTGACGCCTTGTAATTGAAGGCCTCCTCCTCCACCTCTGCCATGACCTCAGCCATGGCCTCCGCCAGTGCGTCGTCCATGACCACCTCTTCCTCTTCTTCCTCTTCCTCTTCCTCTTCCTCTTCGTCGGCCACTTCCTCTTCCTCCGCAGACTCCCCTAGGACAACAACTGGGTCATCTTCCTCCTCCACCTCTTCCTCCTCCTCCTCTTCTACGTCCTCTTCATTTATGTCATTCGCACGTTTTCTTCCAATCTCGCGCTCAATGATGGAATCCACATCGATACGACCTTCTTCCTCTTCCAAATTCTGGGCAGCGAATTTTCCTTCCTCATTCCACCTTTGTATGCTCCAGTCAACTGCGGCAATCATCTTCGTCTTCGCCACCTCTAGCATCTCTGCCGGCACAATATTCACCACCTTCATACCCAAGGCCTGCAAAAACCAAGGAATGAGAAAAAAACTTCTCAATCAAATTAGTCTATATCCAAAAGCGAAAAGAAAATCAATAAACCAATAGTCCCAACTTGTTGATTGTCAACCAACTAATTGTCAGGAAAGCTATCAAGCAGGTGGCTATCAACCAGGTGGATATAAAGCACATGGATGTCTAGGCCCACGGGTGTTCACCCGTGGGCCTCCCAACCTGGTTTATGGTTAGATTATCCAATACACCATCCAAACCAATGATAATACTCGGAAATTCAAGAACCACTTAGGGGAAAAGATGCTCATTACTTACATGTGCCACTTTGTGCGCCTTATTGCCTCTAGAAATATTGAGGAAAAAAGACCCCTCAAGACATGAAGGCTTGATGATATCTATGTAGGTCTGCATCCTCAACTCCCCCTTGAATAAAGACTTGGCCTCCTCATTGGAATACGCCCTTTTCACTGAATAACGTTTATATCGCCCCGGGTCATGGACGTCCAACATCTTCCGGCCTCCACAGAGCCGCACAGCCACCTCCAAGCTTGATTCGCCCCTATTGGGAAAAATGCAGGTTGTAACCCGAAGAGCATTTGATTCGAAGAAGCAATCGCGAGATGCAATTTTCTCCTCTTTAGTGCCATAGTATAAGGCGTCACAAAATCTGACGTTGCTCGGCAGGTGCGTCTTCAGTACATTGTGAATGAAATGCCGATCCGGATATTCGGAAATCACAGTCCACAATTGGGGGGAGTTTAAAATGCCTGGGAAATCACGACGAAGACCTTGCAGAGTGGAATTCATACACTCCTTCACACGCCTCCCAGTGTCTTTTCCCGCCTGGACTCCGGGGAGAAACCTTGTGTCCATGTACGCGTGCAGGACTGGTGCAAGCACTGTCCCACTACTGATCTTGTAGTTGTTGTCAATAGACAACACGACATGCTCGGGTGTAACCTCGGTGTTATGTGTACCTAAAATGTTCCTCACTCCTTCTTTAAACCGGTCCGGAATAGGTACTCTCTTCCTTGTGGGGTTCATAGCGCCAAGAAGGTATTCCGCTCCAAGCAAGTCTACAAGTCGTTATCGCTGGAATTTACCAAACTTATTCGCATACTTCCATACTCTCCAACAATCACGATCAATGGTCTCTTTCTGATCGATGTGGACAATGTACAATGGAGTCGGGTCTAGACACTGTGCCATCGCGATATAAGTTTCATTCTTCTTTTTCCTGTTCATCGCCCAATCGCGCACAGTCTTCAAGGTATGTCGAGGGTGCTCCTCTCCATCTCTGGTGGTGAGGATTTGATGCGCTGCCATGTCGAGCTCCATCTCTGTCAAGCCCCGAAATTGTTTCAGGTCGTTCTTGACCACCTTTTTCGACTTAAACCCCTTTGTCTCTTTCATAAGAGCTCCGGTCTTCGGGTCTACATAGTCACCACTCTCGTAATCCTTGAATATCCGCTCCCACTTCCTCCATATGTCATCGCTCAATACAGGCAAGACGTGCTCCATGATCAGGTTGGTCTCCTTCTCCACGCGGAACGTCCACATGACGCACGTAATAAATGCATGTATCAAACACCGGCAATGTATCAATCTCTATGAAAAAAACCTCCATGTATTTCTAGCAATCACCAACAACATGATAGTCGCCCACGGGTGAACACCCGTGGGAGTCACAGAAATGAGAAATTCAAAAGTCACAAGTTTGAAAAATACCTTCCACTTCTTAAAAGCTTCCGTGTTGCTGGCCTTCTCGCGTACAGTTCGGTCAGGTCTTCCTCGCCTAATCCAGGTCTTCCTAGCGTGCTGAATGCACTCCGTAAATGACGGAAAGTGCTTTCTGTACTCACTATCCAGGTTCAGAACACCAGAGAGGTGGAACAGAGGGTCGTCATCACCTTCAGGGGCCCAGACCACATTACAAGGCCATTTCGAGAAAAACCTCTTCACCTCATCTGTGCTGCTAGGGTCATTCACATACTCGAGACAGGCTGCTAACGTGTGCTGTCCATTTACCACGTGGAACGATTTGTCCTTCACCTCCTCAAAATTGAATGGTTTAGTTCGCCTATCCGAAGGAACGATTGTCAAGAAGTTGGGATGAATCTTCGGAATGAAGGCATAGTTGAATAACCATGTCTTGATCTCCTTTAAATGCGCCTCGGATATGGGTCGGCAATTATACCCTGCATCTCCCCGCTCTATATTGTCAATATTGACATAGCCATTCACGCCTTCACCGAATATCCACACCCTTTGGTACTTGTTCTTGAACAACTCCATATCCATCAACCTGTCTCCAACCGATTTGTCTGGAGGCCCATGCATTGATCGCTTGGGAATCTTCTCGAGTTCAAGAAATGGACTATCCTCGGGTGTTTTCTTCTTGCCTCTCTTGGAGACAACATCCTGGCCGTCAGTGTCTTGGACAATCAGTGGTTGTCCGACCGACCCAAACCTTGTAGGGGGGGATGGACTCCGAGTCCACCCTAATACCTGCAATATGTGGGAAAGGGTTTGGGTCGACCGACCCAAACTATGTAGGGGAGGTGGGCTCTAAGTCAACCCAAGTACCTGCCCCCTGTGGGGATAGGTTTGGGTCGGTCAACCCAAACTATCCGTAAATTCCGCCGTATAATGAGGCGTGAATATAGTGACTACTAAATATAGGCTTAGTACGGAAATAACAGTCGTGGATGGATGTTGTGATTGCTTGCTCATGACTATGAGCATGCTCTAACCTTGCAATAGAGCTCCAAGTGAGAGAGTTTGCTACAATTTTTGGAGCGGGAGATGAGCAAAAAAGACCGACTTTTCGGGGAGGCTGGCCCTTTATACTGTCCGCATCCGCTCCCTTGCTTCCTCTTGGATACCTTTCCCGCTTGATTCCCCTTTAGCCGGTAATTGAAACCTTCTGACATACTTTCCCGCCTAGTGTTTATAATAGAAAATGTGTACTTAGCGTGGCGGCTCGGCATGGAATAAATTTGAATGGTTTGTTACAATGCCACCAGCCCACCATCATTGATGGGGCGGCTGCTTTTTTGAAGATGTTGTCTGTTTGTATGTAGCAATTAGCATGGCACAAAGTATTATTAGGGACCGGTTACTTTTCTTTGCCGTTCATTTTGAAGGGTTTACAGAAAATTACCCCTTCCTTTTTGAAGGGTTGCAAAATATTTTGAAGGGAATGTGAAGGGCTTGACCCCAAAATAAGGGTAATAGCCCTTTAATTTTATTCCCTGCTCTTCGGTGCCCCAACCATGAAGTTACTTGAGTTGACATATTTTCTGTGTAGAATAAATATGTATTGTCACTATTTGAGAAAAATTAGCGGTTTTTTATTTTTTTAAGTGAATATGACTTCCACCATTGGTAGGAAGGGTAGTAGCGGGATGTATTTTAACAAGTGCATTAAAGGATATGAATATCAGATATGTGATTTACAAAATCATTCCCAACAACTTCCCTTTGATCCATCTAAGGAACATAATAAATTATGTTTCAAGATATTACTGTACTTGAACTCAAACATTATAATATATTTTAACAAATATTTAGACAAAAATGTGGCAACATCGTTTAATCCATATGGTAAAAGTCACTAAATACAACAGTTAAAGTAGCTATTCAGACCATCAGAAGACGACGTATATGATATTAACAACAAAAAACAAACATGACATTGTGCAAATGAAAAAAATTAATAAAGCTCACAATATGTCATTTGTAAAGTGTGCACACAACGTTACTCCATTCTCAAGCATGCAATTGTGACCAATCATGTGCGTTAACCAAGTATTTGTTTAGGGGCTATTTATGTACTCAATATGATTTTAAGAGACCCTTTTAGTAGAAAAAACTACTTGGTCTTCATTTCGAGTACCCCATAGGCTATTCTAAGTCAAAATGTAGCCTAATTCTTGGCATGCTATAGTACTTATATAACTTGGGCATTTGCTCATATGGACATTAAAGGTTTTAGGGTTTAGGGTTTGGCGTGGACATATGTGATGTACATAAGCATATTTGAACCAAACTAGAAAGCAACATAAAACAAACGAGCTTAGCAAAATTGTAACCACTGAAATCAAAAGAATCAAAAAACTAGTGCCTCAATATGCATTACTACTATGGTGAGTATTAAAAAACACGAAACATTAACTACAAATGTGGTGAGTGCTAAAAAACACTAAAGATACTATATGACTATCATTGCCCACCCTTCGTTTACTTCTTTGTGCAAAAAAAAAAAGCTCATCTAGAGTAATATGAGCAGCTAGCACCTACATATATCCTTTGTGGAAGTCATTAATGAAATTTCAAGCACAAATGTCACATTCTAGTTCATGTTTCCAAGGATGTTTGAACCTATCCTCAAAGACATTTCAATTTTAGCAATGTTTATGAGCAAAACATATAAAGTTGGGAATGTATGTCCTCATAATTAACATTCACAAAATCAAATGTACCTTTCATTAGTATATAATGTGTAATTATTTCAAATAACATATTCACATGATAAAGATTGTATGTACTATAACCTTGTTATTAGTCTCCACGTACTAAGGATGACCTCATTATGACCACTAGATCACATGTTCGCTTTAGTGAGTTTAAACCCTAAGCATCCACACAACCATATTCCACATCCTTTAATTAAAATGTTGTCATGACTAAAAACATTTGTATTTAAATTTACAAGCCATGAGGCCCCGTCATTTGACATATGTGCCAATCATTTATGGTTTGTGGTGCAACAAGTCCCAATTTATTGTTTTTATTTGAACTTGCTTTACCTATGTCAACTCACCCTAAACCCTAAACCCTAAACCCTAATATATGTTGTTTAATGTATGTGGAGCGACCATTGACCAATAAAGTGTTTACTTGAATGGCTTCAAATGATGTTGAACTCATGGGGGTGTAGGGATTCCATTTGTAATCATTATGCTTCTCGTGTTTACTTTAAATATCAACTTCCATATAAATATATTAATGTTTCATGATATATATCAAACAACCATTTTTTTTGTTTTTGACAAAAAAAACTATGACAAGTTGTCAATACATTTTGCCTAATTCCTTATTACAATCATTGACAATACATAAACTTGTGTAATTGAGTTAGTGTAATGCTACTTATTAAGGGATCTATGATAGGCTATAGCCTTGTCCTCCAACATTAACCAACATAGGAATTACAATATGTATTCATATTATCAAACCATGTAAATGGTTATCATACTTATAATATTAAACCGTATAATTGCCTTTGAGCATTCCAATTAAGGACCATTCAATGCAATACATTGAAAATCGGAGTTGGGAAAGATGTTCAACTAAGATGACATAGTTGAATGTCAAATGAATTGTGTTCTTTATCTAAAGTCCCTAAACGGCTTAAGAGACAATAACTTCAACTACCTTGAAAATTTGAAAAAACTGTGCAATACCTTAGGCTATGTACTTTTTTCGGAAAAAATTAAATGCCGATACGGTAGTGCGGTAAGGGTTTAGGGATTAGGGTTGCCCCGTAACCCTATTTGCGCGGGTGCCCTAATCCGATGGGCGCCCTAAAGCCGTGTTGTGGGGCCTTTTCCCGAGGAGAACAAAACCCGAAAGGTTGCCCTTTTCGGGTCTTTTTCTCCTTTCCGCGCCAAGTGCAACTCCGCGCTGCTCTTGGAAGCGCCGCCTCCACGAACCGACGCGTTCCTTCACACTCTCTTCCTCCCTCCTTTCTCTTGCTAGAGCGTGACAGTAAGCTCAGTTCCACATTCTGTTTTTGTAGTTTCGTGGCATAGATGTTATAGAATCATTTGAGATTACTCTATTTGTTTTACCTTTCAGAGTATTGATAGTTTGTGGGTTTCAGAGTGTTGAGCGTTGTGAGATTCATAGTGTTGAGGGTTTAGGAGCTTCGGAGTGTCAATAGCTTGAAGGTTTAAGAGTTTATGGTGTTGAGGGTGAGAGATTCAGAGTCTTGAATGTTGAGGCTTTAGGAGCTTCAGAGTGTTAATAGCTTCAAGGTTTGAGAGTTTAGGGTGTTGAGGGTTGGAAACTCAGAGTGTTGAGTGTTGAGGATTTAGGAGCTTCAGAGTGTTAATAGCTTGAAGGTTTGAGAGTTTAGGGTGTTGAGGGTCGGAGATTCAGAGTGTTGAGTGTTGAGGAGCTTCAGAGTGTTAATAGCATGAAGGTTTGAGAGTTTAGAGTGTTGAAGGTCGGAGATTCAGAGTGTTGACTGTTGAGGATTTAGGGGCTTCGGATTGTCATAGCTAGAAGGAATTAGCAACAGAGTGGAGAGGGTTCTGAGTATGTGAGATTCAGAGTTTGGAGACCTTATGATGTTAAGAGTCTTGATAGCTATAGATTCAGAATGTTGTGAGATTGAATGTGTATTTCAAAGAGTCTGTACAGCGCTCTAAGATTCATCAGAGTCTTCAGTGCTTCTGGAATTAGAGCACAACTACGTCTTAGATTCAAATTGCAACAGTAGATTGCAATAAAAACTTCTTATAAAGCTTGCAAGAACAACTTCTTGTAAAGCTTGCAAGAACAGGTAATTTCCTTCGTGCATAAATATATTTTTCTTATGATTATCATAAGCATTGCATACTATCTTATTATAATATAAGAATTATTTAATAAACATTTATAATAAGCACCGTATCATTAGCGATCAAAAATTGAAAGAACAATAATTACTTGAAAATACATATAATATACAACTAATTTTTGTTGTTTGAATGTACGGAAACTGGTTTGGGTCGAGCGACCCAAACACAACACCTGGTTTGGGTCGAGCGACCCAAACCGAAAACATGGTTTGGGTCGAGCGACCAAAACCTAAGACCTGGTTTGGGTCGAGCGACCCAAACCCAAGATACCAACTAATTCAAAATTCATATTAAACGATCAAGCTAATTCCAAACCCCATATATTATTGACATTTATTAGACATAAGCATTTTAAAATTTTAATAGTTTGAGTCGCCCGACCGAAACTAATTGTGGTATGACTCTCTTGCAGATGGCCCCAAAAAAGAGACCTGGAGAAAGATGGTTCATGCTGGCACCAGATGTGGTATGGCAGGAACACGAAACTCCTGAAGATGAGTCTTACGTGCCTAAGGACGGGCTCGTCATTGTGTGGTCCCTCCAAGTTGTTAAGGCATCGCAGTTCAAAATCCTCTTTGTGGTCAAAGTTGGGACAGTGGATCAAAACACATGGGCAACTCTGTCGGGGTGGGAGGTGGCGTCAGTCCAGGCTCTAGGTGACTATGTCGACGTCATTCTCGAGAATTCTGCAATGCAGACTGCACATATGTTCATGCATCAATTCTCCGAGCCGTTTGATCCCTTGTATGTTAAGGACTCTTGCGTTGAGCCAGACGTTATTAAACCCGAGTCTATCTTCATAGATGCAAGCATTTCAAACACGAAGGTGGCAACCAGGTTTACGAAGCTCAAACACACAATCAATGCCTTAAACAAGGCTCAACAGAGCAAATCCAAATCACAACAACCGGTGAGGAGGAAGGCCACAACCGAAGAAGGCGCAGGCTCGTCGAGACCTCAAGCAGTGAGGAAGCCGCGGGCTGTTCCAGCTGACTCACGAAGAACTACAACACCGGCTGATAGTGAGACACCGACGCCCTCAAACAGTCGACAGACAACGCCTTCAAAAAGGGCTCGAGAATCGTTATCAGTTATGACTGATGAGCCAGTTTCCCCGGAGCTGCGCATGCCAAAGCCTGGGCATGAGGTTGATGCAACTGAAATCCAAAAGATCGTGAACAATTTCATGACCAAGTGCTCTCATTGTTTCTTCATGGGTGGGGATTTCAAGTTTGACGTCAATATTGCTCAGTGCCACTTAGCACCGCCTGAAAAGTGTGTTCGGGCAAAGGAAGATGCCTATGTTGATTGGATAATCGCCCAGATAGTGAGCGAGCAATTCAAAGACGATAGGCAAACTATCGTAGTCATGCCCCAGGGGCACAAACGAATGCCCACCCCAGATATGTGGCAGTCAATTGAGAAAGGCGATTTTTGGCTAATTGACAGTCAGCACAGCGTGGAAGCGTCAAAGAAAATCCAACTTATGACCGAGTGGGATGATCCCAATCACCAGAAAGAGAAGTTGAAGGTGTGGAAGGCCTTGGTGGTGTGGTCAGATGACGAAACCAGACTCAGCGACATTTCCCGCTACTTCAATATGGGGAACAAGAAACGGGCATACCAAGCTTCTTGGATTCGCAACATAATGGTGTCACGCGAGGTGTGGGAGTTCTACGGCAGGCCTCCAAAGGAGAGGGAGAATGCGAAGGACAAGAATCCAAAGTGGGAGGTGAGTATGGTTTGGGTCGATCGACCCAAACTCTTATAGGGGTTAATATTCACAATTTCCACATAAGCGTATGTCCAACCAACCAACATATATATATATATATATATATATATATATATATCTAACATGCGTTTCCATGTTTATGTGCAGTACTTCAAGTACCAAATGATCAATAAGTTCTCCTCCATTGACAATGCGAGTCACAAGCAAAAGAAATATAACGAGTTGCGAGGAGAAATTTATTTGATAACAGCATCCGACCATGTCTGGTTGAAGTGGAAGAACGTGTTCGAGAAGCACGAGACGGGGGACCTGATGGATCCCGACACAGGCCTGCTTTTCAACTCGACCGCACGTTTCAAGCAGCTCAAGCCTTTGATGAGAGAATTCTTTCGATAACTCCAAGGGCTTTCGGAGACAGACATGGGGAAGGCGGCCATGCACATCCTGCACGTCGAGCCCACGGCAAAGAAATGTTGGGCGCACCCAAAGATAGTCTTCTCCAAGCCTAAATCATTCGTTCCTTCATGCTACACCATGAAGGAATGGACGGAGAATAAGAAGAAGAAGAACACCATCGTCCAAGAGTTGCACAAGATAGTCCCCGAAATGAACATTTTTGTGGATGGGGAGGTCCACGACGCAAACTGGAGAGCGTTCAAGGCGGAGTACAAGTTCACAAGTGCATCTATGGCGGCTCTCATCAGGGAAGCGGGGGAAGACTTCCTACAGTCCAAGCTGGTGAAAGGTGGGAAGAATCGGGCGCTTCCCGATCACACAGCACGTGTCTTCTCGAATTTCATAAAGGAGAAGAGAATTGTCAGTTTTGAGGGGGACGCGCATTTCAACCTTGTCACCCTGGAGCCTCTAAAAATCCAGGGGTGGCCTGGCGTTGAGGCTCGCAAGACGATAAGGACGAATGCTGGGGATCGATTCCCCTTTGGAATGATAGACTTCAGGAACATTCCTGGAAGTTCGTTTGAGGGTACTATGAGCACCCCCTTCTATGAGCCCTTCCTATCAAAGTTCGTCGACTATGCAAGTCCCAAATTTAGGGAGGTCGACATTTGGTTGTGGATAGTCGAGGATAGGAGGGCGGAGCAGGTATATGAGATTGCGAGGAAATTGCAACCTGATTATGCTGTCTCTAAATCTCATTACATTGTTGCACCGGCGGAGGGGTCTTACTCGACGTTGAAGGACAAAAAAACAAAGCTTGTCGACGTATTGTGTTTGTACTTTGTGTACAAAGCGAACTTGCTGAAGGTCGACAACCACCCCATAAACCGGATGGAAAAACTCTTCCAAGTACCAGAGGGGTTGGGTGCCAGCAAGAGCCTCTACGACGAGGCCAAGTACGCGAACTATACTGCCGATGAGCTGCGGATGGAGTTCTACTTACGGATATTGAGGGCCCTGACAAGAAGAGGGGATTCTATTTTCAACGTCTTCGGGGGTTCCAAACCTATCTATGCTGGCATGGTAAGTAACTTCAAAATAGTTGGTTTATAGTTTGGGTCGAGCGACCCAAACTTGACGCAGTGATGGTTTGGGTCGACCGACCCAAACCTTTTGTATTGGTTTTCTCTTATTGTTTTTTTTTCTTGTTCTTGGTGTAATTTAATGAGCATATCTCTGATCCAAGTTGTTTTTGGAATGTGCAGATGTTGGGTTTGAAGATGTACTCCTATATAGAGGACAATGATCTTCAATTTTACAAAACCCAAAAATCCCTAGCCAAGAAGATGGACATCCTCGATTGGATCCCGGGGAGCTACGTTGAGGAGATTGTAGAGGGGGGTGAAAACCCGATGGATATGGCAAGGCGTGTCAACCCTGCAGAATTTGCCACGAGGGCTCCAGTTGGAGCACCTGAACCACTCGTCGGATTGCATCCGGGTACCTCATCTCGGGGGCCAGGTGACAAGGCGGAGGAGGAGGAGGAACAAGAGGAACAAGAGGACCAGAAGGTCGAAGGGGAGGTCGAAGAAGGAGCAACGGGTTACACGCAGGAATCCGAAGCCCCTCAACGAAAGAAGGCAATGCGGGCAGCAACTCCACAAAGTAAGTTGGTGCCCGTCCTGACGGTTGATGATGCCCGCGACATGTACTCCAGGGACGCGACTGCCGCGTTCAGGGAGAGGAGGAAACTAAAAGGCAAGAAACTCTATGGCGACTATGCCATCCAGGAGACAATTGCCATTAGCAGCGAAGACGAGGACGACATGGAGCTCGCCAAACGGCTCAGGTCGGACCCTCCCTCTCCAGGTGCCTTCGCAGGGATGGTGAAGGTGAAGCCGGAAGTCCTCACCGTGCAAGAAGCCAACGAGAAGAGGTTAAGGGACGAAGAACAACGCGTCTGCTTGCAAAAGGCCGCTGCTGAAGAACCCTCAATGCGGAATGAAGTGGCACAGCTAAGGGCTCTCTTATTGGAGCAAGAGTGACTGCGGGCATTGGCCCAACCTCCATCTAGCGCGGACTTGATCACGCAAGTGATTCAAGGCATGTGGGCGCAGGGTTTGGTGGTGGCTCCCCCGGGCTCATTTCCACACTTGCCCCCCGGCTTCCCTTCCCAAAACATTCCTCCGCAACCCGTGCCGCAATCCTCCTTCAGCTTTCAGCACATGGTTCCCCCCCACGTCCGTCCGTATCCGCCGGTTCAACAAGCGGATGACCCCAATATATGGCGCCTTCCCGGGTCTTCTAGACCTCTGACCCCCCCACCACTTCGGCCGCCCCTGGTGATGCCCCCGCCTCATCAAGAGGACGACCCCCACATGTTTGGGTCGTCCAACCCAAACCCGCCCCCCCTTACAGTGCAACAAGGCCAATCTCATGGTGCAGGAGAGTTTGGGTCGGCCGACCCAAACCCCGTGACCGCTCAGTCTTCAATGGACCAGCATGGGTCTGAAAGAGACACACCCATGCCTGATGTTGAAGGTCCTCAAGGGCCTGGTGATACTTCTACTCCTATCCCAATCGATGAACCTATGCATGATGCACATGCGGAGGTTGGGTTAGGACAAGGTCTTGACACTGAGCACTTGCAGGATAGGGGTGCTGACCTCGTCGGAGAAGGCGGTGGCGAGAGAGAACGACAAGCGGAGGCGGTGGAGGCTTCCATGGCGTCCAGGCATGACCAGGGAGAGGTAATACACTGAGACCTCCTCAGTTTGGGTCGCTCGACCCAAACTCCTGGTCTATTGTCTTGTTGCCGTGGTCGTGTCCCCCCTAGCTAGGAGGAACTGCCCCCACCCCGTCCATCCGCTCTCGCATCCCTTCAGCCCCCCCCCCCTCTTCGCGACGATTACTCGAACTTGGAGGCGTGCACACAATTTTGTAGATGTTCAATTAGGATAGTTTGAACGGATCGTTCAACGCGGCTTCGCACCCCTAGACATTTTGTACATAGAGCATTGCAAACAATAAAATTATTATTTTGTGCTCATATGTTTGTTTTCGTGTTCAAATATATATTTTGTCCTCTTGCCCCCTCTTGGATTTGTATGGCCGCCTATGCATAGTGGTTCTTGTATTTTTCACAGAAAATATTGTATTCACTTTAAGTGGACATAGCATGAGATAGTCTTCCCCCGCCTTATGTCGCTCGTCTCCACAGGGATCAGAGCATAGCGTCGCGGCTCCCCGCCGGGCCTCTCCAAGAAGCGAGGAAGGTAGCGCGATGGTCCCCCCCATTTTACCCGCTCCACCTTTGCCGCCTAAGACCCGGTTCCTGGTGTTAGACCTCAACGGGGTCCTCGTCCAATGCGTTCATTGCCCGAGGACCCCCACGGTGCCCTTTTGCAAGCCCGAGGACGCGAATTACGACGGGCCACCCACGTTCATAAAGAGCAAGCTAGTTCACCTCCGCCCATGGCTTCGGACCTTCCTCCAGATCGCCCAACAACGATGGTGGGTGGTCGTGTGGAGCTCCATGAAGGCCGAGAACACCAATGCAGTCGTGGAGTTCATCTTCAAGGGCATCGAGCTCCCCTGCATGGTCCTAGCACAGGAAGCCTGTAGAATATTGTACACACCGGACGGCAAAATTGTCAAAAAACCAAACAACCCCACTTCCCCCCAATACCTCAAGGTCTTGAAGCCCATTTTTTGGGACCAGCGACCGTCCTTGATAGGTGTCCCCTACGACGTCCATCCCACCCGGGAGAACACGCTCATGGTGGACGACAGCGCCGCAAAGAACATGTTGAACCCGACGGCCAACTTGATAGTTTGCCCTACGTGGACGGTCGAGAAGGTCCGGGACCGATTTTTGTTAGACCTTAGTAAATACCTGCAGGCGCTCAGGGGAAGCGGACTACCTGTAAACAATTTTGTTAGGAATAATCCGATAGGCGAGAGATACTTGGATCCACGAGACCATTTGTACAGAGAGTTGTTCTCTCACGCAAAATTTAACAAGCTCATTTGAGGCAGTACGTGTGTGTGTGTGTGTGTGTGTGTGTATGCGCCCGCCCACTTTGTGTAATATATGCTTCATATGTATCTTGATTTTCACGCGCTCTATCAAATCCTCCTCCCTTGGGTTTTATTTCGTTTCCTTTTTTGCGCCAGCGTTTGGAGCCTTCGATTGAGATCGTCAGCGAGTCAAACTTGGGGAGCTTCTTCTACGAGACCGTTTACGACGCCGCGTCAACCATTGACTACTCCAAGGAGCCTCTTGACGCCGGCGTCGTCGATAGCCCCCCACCCAAGCAGATCTTACGGAGATCTCCGTCCCCGTCGCCGCTCAAGGGCATAGATCGCAAATGCGTCCGGACGTCCCCCTCTCGGCCCGGCGGCAGTATTACACCTCAACGGCGGCTACGGATGGACGCACGGCCAACGAAGAGTGGAACCCTTCCTATTCCTTTGCGGGACGCCTTGCCCCTCCTCGCCAACTCCGACGGGAACGCCCCCGGTGACAAGGTGACCCCCCCCCCCCCAAACATGGTTAACCGCGCATTACAATCATTTTGCACTTAAAAAATGAACGTGTGACACGTTTGGGTCTTCCTTTCTAAACTAACACATGTGGTCTTGCATTGACGCGTTGCAGGTTGCTCCCACCCGTAGACCTATGCGGGCTAGTGCGTCCGTCGAGTTGGAGCGTTTCTACTCCATGACCAGAAATGCAAGACAGTCCACTTCATCGTATTCGAATTCTTCGTCGTATAATTCGGGCGGCCGACGGAATCCAAAATGTGTTATTGATGGCGGTCACCCCAAGAATGGCTATAGTCGCGGGGCGGAGATTTTCAGGAATGTTGAAGCAATGCGAGCAAAAGAAGCCGCAGCAAAAGAAAAAGAGGCAAAAGAAAAAGAGGCAATCTCGGAGGCTAGATAGGCCATAGTAGGCGTAGGGTTTTGGGCCATAGGCAACATCATTTTGGGTCGCACTATCCAATGGATGTGTGGTGTTAGCATGCTATGTATTTTACATGCCATGCTTTGTATGTTTTTTTTGCAATAATATAAGTGTCACATGATTTCCCCTTCAATATGGTCCAAGGTTTGGATTGCCCTAACTAAACCATCACAAATATGAGTTTGGAATATTTTGTATGTTATATTATATTGGTTCATATATTTCCCCTTCAATATGGTCTAAGGGTTTGGAGTGCCCTACCTAAACCATATTCATACAAGATCTCATATTTCGTGTGCGATAATATGAATGTTTTAAGATTTCCCCTTCAACTTGGCCTAAGGTTTGGATTGCTCACCCTAAACAATCCCAAATATGAGTTATTAATGGGGTTCTTGTTCTAAACACCCGACACAAAGTGTTCGCATCTTACAACTTTCTCCAATATGTGTTCCATTTATCCTTGTTCTTATTTATGTGAATGTCTCAAAATGCCCAAAAAGTCTCAATTTAACGAATATAGTGTTATTAAGGATTGTAGAATGACAACCGGCGGAGAAGAGTATTTGGTCACGTTCCATGTGATTAAGATGCATTCTAACAAGAATACATTCCCCATATTGTTGGGAAGGCCTTGGTTGAGAATGTCGGATGCCATAGTAAATTGGGGAGGGGCGAAGCCATCCATCACTTATGGTCCTAAGGACAATAGAGTCGTAGTGTCGATTGGGTCACTAGGAAGTTGGATGAAGAAAGAATTGTATCTACCATCGGAGGAGGTAGTTGAGGATAAGGTTAAGGATAACCTTGATGAGGCTTTAGTGGGAGTTGTTCAACCCGAAGGTCAAAGCACAATTGTAAGTCCAAGTTCGGGAAGCTTAGGTCCTAAGTTTTACCACCATAAAGATGATGGTGAATACGTCAAATGGTTAAAAGAGTATCCCGAGTCGGAGTGTGATATTTTGACCATGTCTCACCACCTATGCTTGAGTGACGAAAGACTTAGTTCTAGAGGTGAGGATTACTTGTCATTGGAACCGTGTGAGGTTCTTACCGAAGAAGAGTGGATTTTAGGAGGGTTAACTCCTTGGGTAGATAGTGTAGACGAGGGTGAAATTAATGCGATACACGTGGATGGTACGCAAGACGACGAAGCTATTTTGGAGGCCTCTAAGTTAGAGGAACCATTACATTTTAAGACAACATCGACGGATATTATTGTGGGGCACGATATCAAAGACTACCCGAACGTGCCGGCGGATTGGTATAGGAACAAGGACGAACAAACTCACGTATCGGAGGGAGATTGGCGGCACGTGGACGTGAAGATGAAGAATGGAAAGATCCGCCAAATAAAAATGGGGTCTAACCTAGATGAGGAAGAGGTTAAGAAATATAGCGACTTAGTTGAAGAGTTTAGCGATACGTTTGCTTGGTCCTACGATGAGCTTAAGGGAATTCCGCGAGAGATGGTGGAGCACCGTATACCGTTGATTCCAGGAGCGAGACCGATTCGACAAAAGGAAAGAAGAATGAACCCGCAACTTCAATTGTTGGTTAAGGCGGAATTAGAACGATTGTTGAACGCCAGTTTCTTTAAACCGGTCGAGATTACGGATTGGGTGTCGCCGATGGTTTTGGTGAAGAAAAAGAACGGGAAGTTAAGAGTATGTGTGGATTACCGGAAGTTAAATGCTTATACTCAAAAGGATCATTTTCCTTTACCTTTTATAACAACGTTATTAGAGGAAGTCGGAGGACACGCTAGGTATACTTTTATGGACGGATATGCGGGGTATAATCAAATTTCAATAGCACTCCAAGACGTCCACAAAACCGCATTCACAACACCTTGGGGCACGTTTGTGTGGGTCGTCATGCCCTTCGGGTTGTGTAACGCCCCGGGAACTTTCCAACGGTTAGTAATATATATTTTTACCGACTTATTGTATAAGTCCATGACCGTATTCATTGACGACTTTAGCACTCAAAGCGACGTGGGTGAACACTTGCATTGTGTTAGAGGGTCGTTAGTTAGGTGTAGGAAAATGAGGTTGGCCCTAAACCCGGACAAAACCTTCTTGGGGGTCAATAAAGGAGTGTTACTAGGCTATGTCGTTAGTTCAAAGGGGCGGGAGCCGGATCCGAACAAGATTGTAGCTATAAGTGAGTTAGCAACTCCGACTAACTCCAAAGGGATTTCAAAGTTACTAGGGCATGTGGGTTGGTATCGAGAGCTCATTCCGAACTTCTCGAAGATAGCGGTGCCTATCACACACTTGCTCAAAAATGATGTCAAGTTTGAGTGGACGGAGGCGTGTCAAAAAGCCTTTGAAGAATTACGGGACAAGTTGAGCTCTTATCCCATTTTGAGGCCACCCGATTGGAACAAACCTTTTCATGTTTATTGTGACGCGAGCAATGTGGCCGTGGGAAGCGCGCTTTGTCAACCAACGGGAGAAATGGAGAAGGATCAACCAATCGCTTACGCGAGTAAGCAATTGACGCCGGCCAAGCGGAATTACTCAACCACGGAACGCGAATGCCTAGCGATGATATTCTCGGTGAAGAAGTTTAGACACTACTTGTTGTGTAATCCGGTAGTCTTCTTCGTTGATCATATGGCCATTAAGTATCTAGTTAACAAAGCGGAGCTAAGTGGTAGGCTAGCTAGGTGGGTTTTGTTGCTAAGTGAATTTGATTATACGGTGGAATACAAGCCCGGTCGCATGCATTTGCAAGCGGACCACTTGTCAAGATTGACGGATAGCCTAGGAGAGAACCCGGTGGACGATAGGCTAGTGGATGATGGTCTTTTCTTAGTTACCTCAACACCGGAGTGGTACGCGGGCATTGTGGAATTTCTAACAACCCACAAGTTGCCCGGCGATTGGACGAAAGAAGAGCGAAGAAAGGTGAGGGTTAATAGTAGGCAATTTGTTATCGTAGGTCATAGGTTGTTTAGGAGAGGTGCCAACGGGTTACTACGAAGATGCATGTCCGAAACGGAGGTTGAAGACATTCTAATAGCGTGCCACGATAGCGCGTGCGGCGGACACTTCTTGGGCCAACTTACTGGACAAAAAATCCTTAGGGCGGGCTACTTTTGGCCCACACTATTTAAGGATGCGCACGACTACGTGAGGAAGTGCGACGCTTGCCAACGTTATGCTCGGAACGACCTCCGAATGGAGATGCCGCTCCACGTGTTGTTGCCGCTAGTTCCGTTCGAAAAATGGGGCATCGACTACGTGGGCGAGGTCCACCCCCATTCTTCGAAAGGGATGAAGTATATTGTGGTTGCGACCGAATATCTTACTAAATGGGCGGAGGCTAAGGCGGTGAAGACCGATACGGCGGAACACGCGGCTACCTTTATGTACGAAAACATAATCTCGGGGTGCCGAAAATACTTGTGAGCGATCGGGGTAAGCATTTTTTGAATTCTTTAATTCGAGAAATGACCGACAAGTTTAAAATCGACCACTGCAAGACTATCCCTTATCACCCCCAAACCAATGGTCAAACGGAGCGAGTCAATGGCATCTTGGTAAGTATCCTACGCAAAACGGTTTTGGACTCCAAAAGGGATTGGGATACGAAATTAACAGCGGCACTATGGGCATACCGGACAACATACAAGGTGACTACCCACGCTACACCTTTTTCATTGGTATATGGTTTGGAGGTGTGAACCCTTTGAGTGGTCCACCACTCTGCGGGATCACTTTTAGTTAGAATGTTAGCATTAAAAGTTAGAATTGATAGGGAATTTAGGAAAAATTAGTTCATTTAGCATTTAGCCTAGAAGAAGGAAGGTCAAAATGAAACTAAGTAGTGCTAGAAGATAGCAAAGTAGAAAAAATGTGCTAGCTAGTAAAAACAACTAGCTAAGCAAATATTAGTAGATGCTAGTTATTAAGCAAATGTTAGTAGATGCTAGCTAAGCAAGTGTTAGTTTATTAGTTAGTGTGAGGCACACAAGACTGTTGGAGGTGTTTTACGTAAGAAGATAAAATCGGCGTGAAGAATTTTGAAGAAAAAAAAAAAAAAAGCAAGGGGGATACTTGCCCACTTGCCCCCTTGCCAACTCGATGGCGGAAAAATTAGAAAGATTTCTAAAGGTTTTTTGTCGGAGCCACCTCGGCGAGAGGGTGGCAACCTCAACCGGGAAAACCCCCGAGCCAAAATTTCGGGAAAGGGTTTGAAAAATGGATCCGGTGGAGGAGGGGTCCAACCCTTTTGTGAGAGGGTTTAAAAACCCCTCCTTCCACCTTGTAGCTCTTTCTCTTTCTCTAGTTTTTGGGCGAAGCCCTGCTTCAATGTAGTTAGGAAAAAATCCTTTAGCATGTATTCTCAATGGTCTAAAAGAAAGGCTTGAGAACCTCCTCTACTCTCTCTCTCCTAGTTAGGTTGTGTGTTTATTAACACACCAACAAAATTATTCCTTCTTTTGTAAGAGGTAGGTTGGATGGTAGAGTTTTGAATAGAGGCATTATAGACCTCATCTGCCAATGCCCTGAAGGCTTAGTTCAAAAGCTAGAACAAGATACTTATCATTTTTGTCTTAGAGAGATTTCATATAGCTATCCATAGCCGTTTCCCATTTGTGATTTGGTTGAGATGACAATTAGTTATGGATTTTCAAAGATGGAGTAGAAAAACTGGGTGGTCTTGTGGGTAGCGGCTGCTGGATCAGACCTGCGAGCCCAATAGGAATTTTAATTCCAAGAAATTATATTTTTCCCAAGTAGAACTTTTGTGTAGCTTTCCAAAATGGCTTAGAACATTTGATTTGAGCATGATTTGAATTAGATATGAATTGTGCAAGATGGGACACATAGTTTGAGAACTTTTGGTTGACTGCTGCATTACAGAGGACCTGCTGGGTTCACTTCGGCTTACCTTTCTAATCACATATTTTTAATATCTCTCCAGGGTCATATAGAACGTTTGATTTGACTAAGATTTGAATTAGATATGAATTGTTGAAGGCGAGATACATAGTTTAAGCCTTCTTGATTGACTGCTGTGTTACAAGGAGTCCGTTGAATTTCTATTAGCTTAACCTGTTGATGTCATAATTTTTCTAGTTAGAGCTTGTTCATAGCTTTCCAATGGTATAAGGAAAGCCTAGATCCAAGTAGTAAGGAATGTGCTATGAATTTTTGAAGTTAGAAGGTAGATAGGTGGGTTGGAAGGGTCGGTTGAATCGACCTCACACTTCCAACCCTCATAACTTTTGCATTTCTTATCCGATTAGAGTGATTTTTAGATCATTGGAAAGATAATTTGGTGCACTAAGTATAAATATTATGCTTAGGATTAAATTACAGGGCAGAATAACACTTTATATTTTAATTGTTAACTAAGGTACGCTTACTACCAAACTAGTTACAAAGAAGGAGGCAAGGTCGTCGCTCGGAAAGTGGAGCAAGGAAGGAGGTAGCGGCTCGGCCTACATCAAGCCCAAATCAACCGAGGAAAATTGAGGTAAATTAACTAACCTTAAGCCTTCCATTTAGGATCGGAGGGAGCACGGCTAAGGTACGCATCTCTAAACCCACTCACCTATCTCGTAAGGTCAAGTGGCTTGACCACTTGACCGCCAAGGGAGTACCCAATTCCATTGTTTTCGGGGCCCTTGGTATGTTTTGTGGTAGTAGCTTCATTTATTAGCAAGTTTCGTGTGTGGTAAGTCGGATTAATCACCGACACGACCACTCTGAATGTTGTTGGTGGAAAGGTGGGGTTAATGACCCGCGAATCCACTATTATGTTGTTGGCCCCATAGATTGGGAGTAATGGCCCCAATTTATGAAGATTGCGCAACAGGTTGAACCTACAGGTCGCCCGTCACCCTGGTCCCATTGAGTTGCATTTCGTGGTCTATCCAGTGTAAACACATTTAACAATCAAAACATACAAAATAAATCGTAAACCCTTGTTGGCAAAAGACCCGAAGTAAGGGGTGATGCCTAATATATTAATGTAGTAAGTTAGGACGTGCAAACAAAAGTAAGTAATTAAGAAGGAATTTGTGTGAAGGGTGGGACTTAGGCCAAGTTCCTCCGCTTAGAAAACTAAATAGAACTAAATAAAGAAATAAGAAGAATTGAATGGTCCATCAAATTGTCGTTATTCCGTTCGTTGAGTTAGGGTGGTATGAGTCACACCCGGTTGGGTGTATCAGAACCATCCCAATTCACAAATTAGGATTGCCTTGGTTTCAAGGCTGGTGCGTCTGCGCGTAGAATAGGTTGTAGGTTAAGGTTAGAACTAGATATGAAATTGGTTAGTGGAGTTTAAAGCCACACTAGTAAAAAACTAAGGCCTAACCTCCGGAGGTACTACGACGCATATTTAATCTCCCTTAAAAATCTAACTACTCACGTTATACACCTATCATCCGGGTTCGGCTTGGGCGCCTGCAAATGCAGGCCACCTTCACCGAAGGGCTTGTGTGATACTTTTAGGCTCCCTCGAAAGGGGGTGGCCCAAAAGTACCACAGGAGGCCACGCTTCCGATTGAGTATGAGGTGGAGTCACTTAGGGTGGCCATTGATTCGTGACTTACCGAAAAACAATCCTTATGAAATAGGCTCACCGACTTGGAAGAGCTTGACGAGCGTAAGCGAACGGCGGCTCAACACATCGAGGCAATTCAACGTCGAAGAAAAATTATCTTCGACAAAAGACATAAGAAAAAGGCACTACAACCGGGAATGATGGTAATGATACAAGACGCGCGAAAACTTGAGTTCCCTAGAAAATTTGATGCGGTGTGGTTAGGCAATTACCTAGTGAACGAGGTATTCTCCAACAACTCACTCCAATTAGAAACCTTGAATGGCGAATTCTTTCCGACGCGGACCTCGGGAAGTCGTTGTAAGCAATACCGGGCGTGAATTCGGCATTTACCTTCGAAGCAAACGATTTTGGATCCACCCCCCGATGGCCGCCAATTATGTGAGCCCAAAATGGTGCCCACATGTGGTGATTAACTCTTCGAAACCAATTTTAGTTTGACTTTGATGTGTTATGATTATTCACAAAACATAAAAAGAGTGAAGTGTGGTGTGGATTTAAGTTTAGGCATTAGAATGTGTTGAGTGGTTATTTCAAGGTTTGATTTCAATAACAGGATGCCTTGATTATGTGAGTAGGGGGTAAGGTGAGGCAAAGTGAGCTCCGCGGGTTAAATGCCCACTTTTGGATCCACCTTGTTAGTTTAGGAAGAAGGAAGCTTGGTGGATGGGGATTAGTCCCTACTTTGGAGGAGAAGGTTAAGGGATTGTGATTGGAGGTGCTAATCCTCTCACCCTATCCTCACCTCTCTCTCCCTCTCTCCCTCTCTCCCTCTCTCCCTCTCTCCCTCTTTGCTACTTAAGGTGTTTTTTCTCTCATTTACCTCTCTCTCCATCAAGCGCTCTCAAGGGAGCAAGCTCTTAAGAGCTTGAGCCACGTGTGTGGGTTATTAGTTTTTAGTGAAGTTAATTAGTTAAGCTCTCTCTCTCAAGTGTTCTAAAGGGGGCTAGCTCTTAGAGCTTGAAAGCCACGTGTGTGGATTAGTTAGTCTTAGTAAGGTTAGGGAGTAATGTTAGTTGAGTAGCCAAAAAAACACAAAAAGAAATTAGAAACAAACATCCGATTAGTAGTTAAGGGTGCACATTATAGTGTGACTTAAGGTGTGGTTAGTATGCCCTTGATTAGTGTGGGTTGAGGACCTTGCTAGGAGGTCCGGGTTAGATTGTGTCTAAATCTGAGCCGAAAAAGGCTAAGCTGCTGGGCAGCCGAAGTTGGTCAGGCCGCCGGGTAACCGGCTGCACCGAGACCGGGTACCAGGCTGCACCGAGACCGGGTAATCGATCGGCCAAGGGTGGACTAGGTGATTAGCAAACTAATCCGAAAGTGGGTATTGGCACATGAGGCAGAAACAACATTAGGTTGTGATTAGTGATAGATAAGTAATTAGGCTCATTAAGCTAGTTAAGATTCACGTGTGGCCTTTAAGGCAATTGTATTTTTGAGTAACCATTGAGGTAGTGTTTTTTAACACTTACGTCCTCTTTGGTAAAAATCAATCACTTGCATTATTAATGGAGAAAGCGGAGGACATCCACATTGGCGAGACAAAGGAGGTTAGGCCGACGGAGAAAGCGGAAGACTCTAGCAAGGTTCAAGTAACGAAGAGGATAATCAAAGGCCAAAGGGGAATATCCTTGAGAGCTTGTGTTGCCAAGGCCGCCGGTTGGACTCTTGAGAAGGCCAACGCGGCCCAAAGCCAAGAGGCTACCACTAATAAACAAAGTGATTCAAAATGACATGAACGCCTTTGGATGCAAAGAGATCATTCTTTCGATACAAACAATACATGTGATTCTCAACACCATCACCCGGACTAGGACGCTTAAGGGTGGTGGGTTTGGCCTCACAGGTACGACTTGTGGACTTGCCATAAAGTATTTTTGAAATCACCTTTAAGGAGAATATAAAAGCTCAATTTTGGACCGTGTAGCCATAGATGTTGCATCCATGTGGGATTTGTTGTTGCTCAAATTTAGTACTTTGGTACTTAGGTTGTCAATCCATGTGCACTATCGACCCTACAATGACAAGCATATTTTGAGAGTGTGCGATTGACTATGTTAGGTTATAATAAGGCTCTATGTGATAGCATGGTTATACTTACATGAGTACCTTTAGATGTGCACTTTGGAAAGGACATTCGAGGCCGTAAATATGAAAGTCAACAAATACCTTAACCGTACAAGCCCACTTGAAAGGGCCGGGGATTCGTGGCACTCAAGTAAAGTCATCCGGTAACAAAAATCGGATGAGTCCATCAAGAAGCTCGGATGGAGCTTACTTTAGTGAAATACCTCCGAGTTGGCATGTAAGACCTATTTTCTCCCTCATAGTTATTTTATAAATATTAATTAGTTGGCAAGGGGCAATGATGTGGCCTTGGATGCTCTAAGCCTATTTTCTAACCTCCCATGAGATGTTTCCAAGGTCATGATGTGGCTTTGAATTTCACATGGTTATTTTGATAAATATCGTAAGATATCAATGTGTGCAATATATAATTATGAAGTGTTGTCATAGACATTTTTTTGTTCATAATTCATTTATTTTGCACATGTGTGATTGTTCAAACATTTGTAATATGGCAAAATAATATATATCACCTTATGATAAATTGGTGAACTAAAAAACTCAATTCAATATTAGTATTAGTATTGTTATTATTAGTATTAGTATTAGTATTAGTATTAGTATCATATAATTATTTTTATTTTAAAGTAACTAATATACACTATGTGATTTTAAACATAATACAATATGTGATGAGGATAAATTATTAAATAATTCAGATAGGCTATAGTCAGAAACTTATGATTTTCTGAGTATACCCCATCCATAACGTTGTCCCACGAGTCTAATTCCAAATAACATATCATTTATTTATACCTTATTCTCTTATAAACACTTGCACTAATCTATCATTAGAATGACAAATATAATTTTAAATGGTAAGTCAAGCGGATTTTAGTGCACTCAATATGGGATTTGTAGTCAAGCGGCCTTCAAGAATGCAATTTTTGGTCGGGTTTAGAAATTTTCTCTACAAGATTGCCCCAACCCGGATTTGATACCTCCAAAAGTTCGTGAGGGGGTATTTAACGTCCGCCCATGTTAAAGCAAATATAATATGGGGTGTCAAAAATGACACTGGGCATCATTAAAGTACTATAGGGTATGGAACAAATCGATTATTTGGATTTATAATTAATGCAAGGCCCTTTTCTACTAACCCAACTAAGAAAACTACATAATCAAAGCATGTGAAGAAAAAATTTGAAAGTAATAACCCCATATAAAATAGTGGTTGTTTGCACATGGATGCGCGATAAAAGAGAATTAGTTGTTACTAGACTCCTAATTGCATATGAGTAGGACACAAATAGATGGCGAGCAACTAAGAAGGTCCAACACTAAGTGGACTACCACACTAATGGGTTTAGGGTTTAGGGTTTAGGGTTATTTATTTCATTAGCATTTTCAACCTTGGGTTAATAGAAAAAAACCTTGCATTTCATATAATTCCAAATTACATATTCTTCCATACCCTATAGTACTTTAAAGATGTCCATTGCCATTTTTGATACCTTATATTATTCTAAGTCCTGTTGTTCATTTTTAGTGTGGCCCACTGTAATATTATTGTACTTTCCTTGCCTTACATTGGATTTTCATCCAAATATGCAGATGAAAAACCCACAATAATGGAAACCCCTATTTTGAAGGGTATGTTATGTTATATTGCAGATTAACAACAACACCGTAAGTGTCGTCACATGACACTGGGTGTTTGAGTGCACTTATTAATATCTTGACATGACATGCCATTAGTATGCTTAAGGATGTATTCCTCTTAAATATTAAAATGAAACACATGACACTTGCCAATAGTGAGCTTAAGTATCTTACCCTTGGGAATGTAGTGGGAATAAAGAAAACCGTTTAATATGAACATGTACGTTATCACTATATCACAGTAGACAATATAGCAATCATCCATGACAATGTTGCATCACAAGTTGCTAACATGAGAAGGTCAATGGATGAACTCATCCATCATCATGACATGGCTCTAAGTTATACCTCATGTAGCGTTCGCATATGAAGAGATAGTTTGGCATACAATGGGGTATGGTTTGGCATGTGAACTATGTTGAGGATCTATGATCATATATTTACTAATTTCCAATGTCAATATGATATCCTTGTCCAATAATTCTTAAGTGAGTCAGTGCCTTTAGAATTCAAGTTGATGTTCCCTAAAACATTAATGTCAAAGCTAAGTGTTCATGCATGTAAATCATTCTCATCTCTAATAACTTATAGAGTTATATTTATCTCTTTCATGGATTGAATGACCTATTTATTATTCTTCCTTTATTCAATATTTCAATATTTCAATTTGAAAGAGTCTCAAGACTTTATGTATTCCAAACCTACTCCTCGCTAAAGTATCTTTACGAGATTCCACAAACCATTCAATTCATAGAGTACACATGATTTACATGAATTCATTCATTGAAGTGTTTGACCCATTTCCTATTCAAGTTCTCATTTCCGTAAATCTTATGCCATCATTTAGAATTCCCTTTAATTGATGAGGTATGGTTATGGAGATGCAATCTTAATATTGCTCGAGATTCATGTGGTGCTTGATGTGGCCCACTCGTTGGCTACCTCCTTTGTCATCCTTTCAATATGATTTCGATTCCGATGTCTCCCGCGGCCTTGCATATCACCTTGTACTTCAATATGTTAGTTTCCAAAGTCCTTTCTATTTAGTTGACCGCTAATTTTGGCTAAGTCCATATGTGTTGCATGCAAAACAACCAACCCCCAATCAAAAATTTGAGTGGGATAAATGATAACTCTAGTGCCTTTGAGAAGGTCATTCTTGAATTTGTGTTTTCGCAAGCATGTGTGTTCATATTAGATGTCAACTATGAACATCAAAAATCTTAGCCAATGAAGAGCACATAATGAATCTAGTAATAATATAACTTAAGAGACAATTACAAGAATAAACGCTAGGAGAATTATGACTTTAAAACCAAGTTATGAAGTGATTCTCAATGCATGGGGGTGAGGGCAAAGCCACAAAGAGATTTATGCTAAAATTGCCTAAATATTTTTTATGTTAAACGATATATGTTAATTCCTAGTAGTATTTACCTATCCAGTAGGGTTTATTGGGTATGGGAGGTGGGCATGTACCCATTATGCGCGGCAAGTATTATGTGTGATGGTTTCTAATGGCCAGCAACTTTGATGCTTTATAATTATCCATGGCTTCTTATGTCATGCCGTTATTTTCTTTGCCATAATATATGTTATATTTAAAATTTTGAATTGTTGGAACTCAAATGGTTCATAGTCCAAGAGAAAACAAGAGAACAATCGAACTTGAGTTCATGGGCTATGGTGAAAGTGGGCCTATTATGGATGCTCACGACTTCATCAATAAGGAATTGGAAATCATAGCTATGCTTGATGTCAAGCGCGATTGAGCATCTTACACGCATATTATGAGAATGTGCAATTGACTTTGGTATGTTATAATAGGAATCTATGTTAAAGAGTAGAATGTTAAAGTATGGAATCTATGTTATAATATAAATCTATTTTAAGCATTATCAATACTATTACCATTTATCGATTGAAAGTGATTATTATTATTATTATTAATCACTACTAGTCACCCATTAGTAATTCATAATTATTAATCACTATTAAACATTATTAATGACTATAATGAACTATGAAGCACTAGCATTCACTATTAGTTACTATTAGTTACTATTACTGGTAATTACTATTAATTACTATAAATCATTTTTACTAATATTACTAATATTAACAATAGAGTGAATATGACAATTTACTAACAATAAAAATAATATCAATCATACTAATATGAGTTATCTTAATAAGTACTAATAATTAACTTACTAATATGAGTTATCTTACTAAGTACTGATAATTATCTTACTAATACGTAGTTATCTTACTAATTACTAAAAATTGTCTTACTAATACTTAGATATCTTACTAATTACTAATAATTATCTCACTAATACTTAGATATCTTACTAAGTGCTAATAATTATCATACCAATAGGGCGAACCTTACAAAGTACCAATAATTTTTTATCGCTACCTCCTAATACCATCATACCGCCCATCCCCTCCTCAAAACGTACTTTAGCCGCCAAATCGCATATCTCTTCACGTCCCGAGATTTCCTCCGTCATGTCCCTTCGTACTAATGAGGCATTATGTGTCATGTTACTTCCACCCGCTCGTCATTATGGCAACATTTAGCACCCTCTCTCTCCCTCTCTCTCATTCTCTTCTCCCAATTCTTCCTCTGTTTCCTTCACCACTCTCCATTTTTCTGGAATGTAGTTGCAAACCTCTACTCCCTCAATTCTGCACTTGCTTTTCTTCTCTTAATTCTCTTCCTTCTACTCCTTGTCTTGCTCCTCTTCTCAAGAAAACCCTGGAATAGATTCAGGTTGTAGTCTCTTAGAAGATGTGTTAGTTTCTTGGCAAGGAGAGTTGTTTCTTGCTCAATCTAGAATGTGGTAGTGGTGAGATGTGGAGAAGAGTAAGGAGACAAGGAAGCAAGTAGAAGGAAGTTCAAATCATGAGGTGTTGAGAATCCACAATCTTTTAAGTATATGAACTCTTTCAATCTTGCATTCTCTTTCAATGTTTTGCACTCTCTTTCATTCTTTTGCAATCTCTTTCAATTTCATTCATGCTCTTGCTTGCATTGTAATGCTTGAGGCTATAAGTTGTTGTATGTGGTGAATCAGAGATAAATGATGAATGTCTGGAATGTGTTGTCTGAGATTGTGCATTTGATGCTCAATCTCTGATGCATTAGGGTTTGAATTGCTAGAATTTCATAATTGTTTGAAGAATTGCTTGAATCTTTGATGCATTAGGGTTTGAAATGTGAGAAGAATGCTCAAACCATAATGCAAGAAGAATGACATGTGGAGGCTATATTCATAAGAATGTGAGACCAAAATTTACATGTTTAGATGTTTGAGAGTATGAATGTATTGCACATGTAGGCATATTTTGAAACACATGCTCTTGTGTTTTGTTTTGTGCAGGAACCCACATTGATATTGAAGAACATTCTCCATGGTCCCACCAAAGAATCCTGGTGAGTTTCCATAACATAGTTCCCAGTTTGGCTGTTAGTGTGAAAGGGGTTATTTCAAACTGGTTATTTTGAAGTGCCCACGGGTGTTCACCCGTGGGCCTTTGCACTCACCAGGTGGAGAGGCCCATGGGTGAACACCCGTGGGCCTCTCCCCTCATCTGGTTCAAAGTGCCCACGGGTGTTCACCCGTGGGCCTTTGCACTCACCAGGTGGAGAGGCCCACGGGTGAACACCCGTGGGCCTCTCCCCTCATCTGCGTTCTTACAACCATGGAATATAATTTTGGCCGAAAAAAAGAAAAATATTTCGCTGCGCCTTGTATTCTAATAAGTAGAGAGTGGTGCCCTAATCAGATAAGGGCCGCAGGCAGCTGTGCCCTAGATTTCTTATGCCTGTGCCCCGCTTCGCAAAGCGCAAACCAGAAAACTTACTCAAAATCAAAAAGCCATTATTTTAAATCTTCGATAAAAAAACAAAGCAAAAAAAATCAGACTTTTCAAAACAATTACAAACTATACAAAAGTTGTCCATTTTTTATAGAAAATTACCCATTAAGATTTATGGAAAATGATAAGATTTCTGAAAAATATTTTAATAACACTCTTTTCTTCTATGTATGGGAAAATCAAGAATTTTATTTTAATTATTTAAACATTTTCAGTAAAAATTCATTAAATTTAAAGTTTTCTAAAGAAAATACACTAAAATTATTAAATTTCTTAAATTATTCTAATTTGGGTTAAAAAAACATTTTTCTTTTTTTCTTTAGAAACAATTGTTGCTTTTGACCTAGTCTTTTATTCAGGGTCGTTATATTAATGTATGAAGTCTCATTAATATGAGGCTGAAAGTGGTACTCACCGGAGAAACATTTTTTTCTCAGTCAGCATTTCTCACGGGTGTTCACCCGTGGGCCTTTGCAGTCACCAGGTGGACAGGCCCACGGGTGAACACCCGTGGGCCATTACAACCACCTGGTTGGGAGTGCCCACGGGTGTTCACCCGTGGGCCTTTGCACTCACTAGGTGGAGAGGCCCACGAGTGAACACCCGTGAGCCCTGGCACTAACCTCGTGGGGAGGCTCACGGGTGAACACCCGTGGGGCCTTACACCCACCTGGTTAGGAGTGCCCATGGGTGTTCACCCGTGGGCCTTTGCACTCATCTGGTTGGGATTTTTTGTTTGATAAATGTCTTTTGGATTTTTTTATATAGACAAATTTGGTATGTCTTTTGAAGGTTTTAGACATAAACATGTGATAGATAGTTGGTGTTTCATTTAGGTACATAGAGGTGTCGAAGTGTTCTCTCATTTGAATTGAGATGGCAAGAACTAAGCAAACAACTCGTAAAGGTATAACCACAATACCTATGTGCATGCCAATATTATATGAGTTATAGAATCCGTGATAATATTGGGCTATGCTGAGTACTAACACGTGCATTGTCTTTTGCAGTATCTGGAGGCGTGGGCAGACGAGTGAATTACAATGTCGAAGTTTTGGGCCCAGATTTGCAATGGTTCATGCAGTACAGTGGTTTCCGAGAGACAACGGTACTTTCGCTGTACACGAAGACTGGGCTTAATTCCACATGGAGAAAATACATGAAAGCAAAACATGTACTGGATATTCAAGCGGATGGGAGCCGGGTATTGATAATGTGCAAGTCGTCTGAACGGAAGAAGGACTTCAAGGTTGCAGCACTCTTGGAGACTTTCTCATATGCGGATGTGAATGAAGAGCTCAACAATGAGGGAAAGAACATCTGCTTATTGAACGGTGAATTCCTCACCTATTGTATAAAATATTGCGAGACCAATGTGCACACGAAAACCGTGGAGGAGAGATCAGTAATGATCGAGCATGACTACAAGTCTGCTCTAGCACGAGTGAAGGTTATAGTTGAGGAGGCAAAGGCGGCAAGGTTGGAAGCATCTTTGAAGAAGAAGGAAATCCGCGATGGCAAGAGGAAGGATCCTGCTGATGTCCGTGCCACCTCGTCTAGGAAGAAGACGAGACCCGATGAAGGACAACCACTGATTGTCGAAGACACTCCCGGCCAGGATGTTGTTGTGGGAACCCACAAACACCAAAAGTTCCGGATTGGCGGGTTTTTGTGCCAAATCCGGATATTTCCGGGTGACCTTAGTATCGTCCAGGGATTCTGTGAAGTGTAGGAGGTCTAAAACTCTCCGTACCTGCTTATTTCTTCTTCCTTAGCCAAATTTCCGGAAATCCTAATTTCCGGATATTTGGTCTTTGGTGACATTCTTAGCCTTTTTTCGGAGGGTACCTCTCCGGATGTTATTTCTAGGTCCTCTTTATAATACTTACCCACCCCTTTACGTCTACCCTCTAGAATAATTGGTTTCTTCCGGTGAAGACGTCCTTGATAAGGTTAGAATCCGGAAACTCCCTCACAACCAATCCGGATTGATCAGGTCCGTCCTGGCAGGTCACGCAGAGAGATCTGGTTTGTTTCTTGGGACCAAAGTGGCCAGAGGAGTCCGGATTCCAACCGGAGATCTAACTCGACGGGATGAGTAGGTGACCCGTACCACTTTCCGGATTACCCCGTCCAAAGACTGTGAGACCTCTTCAGAAGGTCGGATGGCGTAAGTCCGGCACCTTCCGGATCTTGCCCAGTCCTAACGACGGCTATCTCACATGGACGTTACCCAGGCATTCGGAACAATGAGGATCTCTTCCTACTGCACTCCGGAGGTGGCCTCCTATCGGAATCCTTACTGATCCGGACCTCTCCTTCTCCGTCCGACGGATCTGTCCGGCTACCTTTACCTTGGATTCTACTCAATCTGAGATAAATAGGCGATCCGTACCACTAATCCGGGCAGGTCCGTCTAAGGACGGTGGGACCTCTTCAGAAGATCAGATTGGCATAAGTCCAGATTCCTTCCGGATCTCACCCAATCTTCCCAGCGGCTATCCCACCTAGACGTTACCCAACCTACCGGATTAGTTTCCCTCCCACTACACTCAGAGAGGATCTACAAGGCGGTAACCGGATCTGATCCGGGTCTCCTCTCTCATGTCCTATCCGGAACTCCTATCCTTCATGCCCTCCCTTTCTCTTCCACTAACGATCTCCGGGTCATTCACACACACATCAATCAAGAGAAGTCAAGGGGTGAGAAGCAAAGACATTTATTCAGGGTAGGAGTAACCACAATACAACAATGGAGAAGGAACCCCCCCCAAGCTCCTTATTCAGCCTTAAGTAGAGGTTCAAAAATCCCTAAACTGAGGGCGGCGGCCCAAGCGGCCGCCGCTCAAGAAAACCCTAACTACCCCCGGTCTCCCGGATTTCTCGGATCCAGATCCGGGTTTTCCGCTGACACTACCAAAGGAAAATTTTATTAATCGTCTTCAAAAACTCCTAAGTCCTACCTGCCTACCTCCCTTCTGCCTAATCGATCTAGCCACTCCCCTAATTAAGAAGACCGGTGCTTCTTCGGAGCCGATCCCTCCTTTGAGTGACTCCCTAATCCGCTGACGGCGGATGAGCCCCCGGCCGGCGACGCCTTCTGTAGCCGCGTGAGCATCCTCCTCATGTTCGGAGACGGAGCAACCTCGTCCTCTGAATCCGCTGCCCTCTCGGTCCGTGGGGTAGCGGTCCCTGGTGTCCCGGAGACTGTCCCTGGGGTTCCGGAAGCTGTCCCCATCCGGATGCTTCGGACTGGAGAAGGATCGCTTCCGGTGCCCTGCTCCGGATTCCGTCCACCCGAGAGTGAAGCCGTCCGCGGATCCCTGTTGGAGGCCGCTCTCGAGTGTGGCGGAGGAAATGGACTCACCACTTGGCAGTCCCGTGGAGACGATGGCGAGGCGTGGGTCATAGGAGCCTTGCCCCTACTCGGAGTGGCCTCCCGATCGGAAGTCTGGTGCCGGATCGGCGTCCGAGCCCTATCCGGAGTCCGGGACCTATCCGAGTTCCGCGGAACAGGGGACTGGCCCCTTCCGGATCGGACCGACCCGGTGCTCTTCCGCCTCACCTGGGGAGAATGGACCCTTTCCGGAGCCCCTCCGGAATGACCAGGCCGAGAGCCGCCTCCTTGCTGGCTGGGTCCTGCAGAGGCCGGCGGATTCTGAACCAGGGCTACTTCACCAACCACCTCGTAGAGGGTTCCGGTTGGTGACCCTGGCGGACCCGGATAGAGCACTCTCCGCGGTGTTCCGCTTGGCGGGACCACCCTCTGGATTTCCGCCAGGAGATCCTTCATCGTCCGTGAATACTTCACGAGGATGGGGAGGGTCTGCCTGGCGGAAGCCGGTTCTCCTGACTCCATCATCCGGTCGTAGAGATGTGCCTTGTTCACGATCTCCGCCGGATGACCCACCAGCTCCCGGATCCGGCTGAAGAGCACTGCCTGCTCCGCATGATACTTCCGGATCTCCTCACTCTTCTGACTCAGCTCCTGGGTCATAGCCGCTACATGTGCGGTGAGGTGGGCGTTCTCCATCTTGGCCTGCTCCAGCTCCTTCCGGTCCGCCCTCTTTGCCAATTCCCGGAGAATGTTTCCGGGTCCGCAGTCGTCCAGAGCATGGTTCGCCCCCTTGACGATGTGCTCCAGTCGGTAGTACTGGGTCTTGAGGTCCTCCATCCCCTCCTGGAACCGCTTGAATGGATTCTCCGGGAAGTCCCAAGCGGATAGGTCCACATTTCGCCATGGGGTCTCCCGGCTGGGTCCGGCTTCCGGATGTTGGTGCGGGGGAGGGGGAGAGAGTGGCCTCGAGACGGTTGGTGGCGGGCTTCCGGGTGACGAGGGAGGTGCTTCCGGAAGAATAGGGTCGCTGGAGGTCTCCGTCTCGACGTCTCCGGCTTCCGGGAGCAGCTTGTAGGTGACCTCATCCGCCGCTATTGTGAGCAGGTCCTCCTCCTCTGCCGTGATGCAGTCGAAATGCTGGTAGAGGTGCAAAATGAAGGGGGAGAGGAAGGAGGGTTTCTGGCCAATATGGGGGAGGGCCCGTCCGACTATCTCCTGGATGATCAGGCCCCAATTCACCGGCCGGACTCCGGACATTGCACCAAACAGAGTGTTAGCCATGGTGAGGCTAATCCGCTTCGGCTTGTCCGGATTGAGAATGGGCAGGAGAAAC
This sequence comes from Polytrichum commune, assembly GCA_950295325.1. Classification (NCBI taxonomy): domain Eukaryota; kingdom Viridiplantae; phylum Streptophyta; class Polytrichopsida; order Polytrichales; family Polytrichaceae; genus Polytrichum; species Polytrichum commune. The sequence goes on along the minus strand of OX485803.1, from coordinate 19,792,649 downwards.
TCTAGCACTCTCCGCTCCCTAATATTCCGGCAGTTCCCTGGGTGAAACCCGTCCTTTGGATCCGCGTCCCCTCTGAATTTCCCGGCGAACAGGCCGTCGCGGCGGCCGGCCCACCCCTCCGTGATTCCCCTGGGAAACCCGTAGACCCTGTTCCACGTATCCGGAGTCCAATGTTCCGGATCCCTCCTCTTTGTGCCTAGCCACTGATTTCCCCTCTCGAATTTAAACTCGCGGAGGGTATCTTCCGCTCTGAGATTCCAGGGTTTGGAGAGCAATCCTGCACAACCCATGACCCTGAGATCCTCCGCGAGCTCCTGCAGCTCTCTATCCTCCCTCGGAATTGCAGGGGTGAGGGCTTTCAGCGGAATCGGGATGGGTTCCCGCTGATCCTCTTCCCGTGCTTCCGGCATTTTCCTCTCCTCTCACCTTTTTTGGCTTGCAACCTCTCTCTCTCTCTTCCGGAGTCCTTCTCTTCCGTCTAAGTGCCACAAAGTCCCGGCAAGCCCACTGCCGGTGACTGAAAAGTGTTGAGTCCCAGCAATCCAACTGCTGGCGGCTCGAAAGAAGGAACACCTCACCACTCGTTCTCTCAACAGGTTGCCTTTTTCCAGAAAAGAGTGTGAGGGAGAAGGAAGGGACCCTTAAATATCCTTCCTCCCTCTTCCTTCCCCTGTTACCGTTCGGTTTAACGGAAAACGGTTACCAACCGTTTTCCGGCGGTTCCCACCAACGGTTTTACTAACATTTTCACCAACGGCTCTCTTTTCCCCCAACCGCCATAAGGCCCGTTGTAACCGCCACTTCCGGGCCGTTGGGTAATCTTGGCGCGTCCGTCACTTGGTCCGGACCAAGGGTTTGGACCATGATTACATGGTCCGCCCATCCTATTTGACGGACCGGTCATAGTACTTATTTAGAGTCGTTTTACCGCACAAGGCGGGGTTAGACTACTCTATTTCCTAGTACCATTAATTTTGTCCTAATAAACCCTATTATCCTCAGATAAGCAAGGTAAAATACGGAAATTGAATCCGTATTTCTGTATTTCCGTCTTTCCGTCGAATTTGGACTCCCACAGTTGTCTCCAAGAGAGGCAAGAAGAAAACATCCGAGGATAGTCCATTTTTTGAACTCGAGAAGATTCCCTCGGGGGGGCAGTGTGTTAAAAAGTTAAGGATATAGGTGCGAACAACCACTATTTTATAGGGGGGTATTACTTTCAATTTTTTTTTTTCACATGCTATCATTATGCAAATTTCTACTTTGGGTTAATAGAAAAATGGCTTGCATTACTTATAATTCCAAATTACCTATTATTCCATACCCTATAGTACTTTAAAGATGTCCAATGTCATTTTTGATACCCTATATTACTCTGAAGTCCAATTATAAATTTTTGCCCCCATGTTTTTAAAATACCCTATCATTTGTTCGCACGTATATTGCTACTCCAACCAATGACTACCCCCCCGAGAAGATTCCCAACCGATCAATGCATGGGCCTCCAGACAAATCGGTTGGAGACATGTTGATGGATATGAAGTTGTTCAAGAACAAGTACCAAAGGGTGTGGATATTCGGAGAAGACGTGAATGGATATGTTAGTATTTACAATATAGAGCGGGGAGATGCAGGGTATAATTACTGACCCATATCCGAGGCGTATTTGAAGGAAATCAAGACATGGTTATTCAACTATGCCTTCATTCCGAAGATTCATCCCAACTTCTTAACAATCGTTCCTTCGGATAGGCGAACTAAACCGTTCAATTTTGAGGAGGTGAAAGACAAATCATTCCACGTGGTAAATGGACAGCACACGTTAGCAGCCTGTCTGGAGTATGTGAATGACCCCAGCAGCACAGATGAGGTGAAGAGGTTTTTCTCGAAATGGCCTTGTAATGTGGTCTGGGCCCCTGAAGGTGATGATGACCCTCTGTTCCACCTTTCTGGCGTTCTGAACCTGGATAGTGAATACAGGAAGCACTTTCCATCATTTACGGAGTGCATTCAGCACGTTAGGAAGACTTGGATTAGGCGAGGAAGACCTGACCGAACTGTACGCGAGAAGTCCAACAACACGGAAGCTTTTAAGAAGTGGAAGGTATATTTCAAACCTGTGACTTTTGAATTTCTCATTTGTGTGACTCTCACGGGTGTTCACCCGTGGGCGACTATCATGTTGTTGGTGATTGATAGAAATACATGGAGGTTTTTTCATAGAGATTGATACATTGCCGGTGTTTGATACAGACATTCATTACGTGCGTCATATGGACGTTCCGCGTGGAGAAGGAGAACAACCTGATCATGGAGCACGTCTTGCATGTATTGAGCGATGACATATGGAGGAAGTGAGAGCGGATATTCAAGGATTACGAGAATGGTGACTATGTAGACCCGAAGACCGAAGCTCTTATGAAAAAGACAAAGGGGTTTAAGTCGAAGAAGGTGGTCAAGAACGACCTGAAGCAATTTCGGGGCTTGACAGAGATGGAGCTCGACATGGCAGCGGATCAAATCCTCACCACCAGAGATGGAGAGGAGCACCCTCGACATACCTTGAAGACTGTGCGCAAATGGGCGGTGAATAGAAAGAAGAAGAATGAAATTTATATCGCCATGGCACAGTGTCTAAACCCGATTCCATTGTACATTGTTCACGTTGATCAGAAAGAGACCATTGATCGTGATTGTTGGAGAGTATGGAAGTATGCGAATAATTTTGGTAAATTCCAGCGAGAACAACTTGTAGACTTGCTTGGAGCGGAGTACCTTCTTGGCGCTATGAACCCCGCAAGGAAAATAATACCTATTCATGACCGGTTTAAAGAATAAGTGAGGAACATATTAGGTACGCATAACACCGAGGTTACACCAGAGCATGTCGTGTTGTCTATTGACAATAACTACAAGTTCAGTGGTGGGACAGTGCTTGCACCAGTCCCGTACGCGTACATGGACACAAGGTTTCTCCCCGGATTCCAGGCGGGAATAGACACTTGGGGGCGTGTGAAGGAGTCTATGGATTCCACTCTGTAAGGTCTTCGTCGTGATTTCCCAGGCATTTTAAACTCCCCCCAATTGTGGACTGTGATTTCCGAATATCCGGATCGGCATTTCATTCACAATGTACTGAAGACGCACCTGCCGAGCAACGTCAGATTTTGTGACGCCTTATACTATGGCACTAAAGAGGAGAAAATTGCATCTCGCGATTGCTTCTTCGAATCAAATGCTCTTCGGGTTACAACCTGCATTTTTCCCAATAGGGGCGAATCAAGCTTGGAGGTGGCTGTGCGGCTCTGTGGAGGCCGGAAGATGTTGGACGTCCATGACCCGGGGCGATATAAACGTTATTCAGTGAAAAGGGCGTATTCCAATGAGGAGGCCAAGTCTTTATTCAAGGGGGAGTTGAGGATGCAGACCTACATAGATATCATCAAGCCTTCATGTCTTGAGGGGTCTTTTTTCCTCAATATTTCTAGAGGCAATAAGGCGCACAAAGTGGCACATGTAAGTAATGAGCATCTTTTCCCCTAAGTGGTTCTTGAATTTCCGAGTATTATCATTGGTTTGGATGGTGTATTGGATAATCTAACCATAAACCAGGTTGGGAGGCCCACGGGTGAACACCCGTGGGCCTAGACATCCATGTGCTTTATATCCACCTGGTTGATAGCCACCTGCTTGATAGCTTTCCTGACAATTAGTTGGTTGACAATCAACAAGTTGGGACTATTGGTTTATTGATTTTCTTTTCGCTTTTGGATATAGACTAATTTGATTGAGAAGTTTTTTTCTCATTCCTTGGTTTTTGCAGGCCTTGGGTATGAAGGTGGTGAATATTGTGCCGGTAGAGATGCTAGAGGTGGCAAAGACGAAAATGGTTTCCGCAGTTGACTGGAGCATACAAAGGTGGAATGAAGAAGGAAAAGTCGCTGCCCAGGATATAGAAGAGGAAGAAGGGCATATCGATGTGGATTCCATCATTGAGCGCAAGATTGGAAGAAAGCGTGCGAATGACACACATGAAGAGGAGGTAGAAGAGGAAGAGGAGGAGGAGGAAGACGTGGAGGAGGAAGATGACCTAGTTGCTGTCCTAGGGGAGTCTGCAGAGGAAGAGGAAGAGGCCGACGAAGAGGAAGAGGAAGAGGAAGAGGAGGTGGTCATGGACGATGCACTGGCAGAGGCCATGGCAGAGGAGGAGGAGGAGGCCTTCAATTTCAAGGCGTCGGCCATGGCGGAGGCGTCTGCGGAGGCCATGTCCCCGGAGTAGGTTCCCCACGGGTGTTCACCCGTGGGGGAGGGGGAGGGTGAGGAGGAGCGGCAAGAGGATGCTTCCAACTTAGAGGAAGTTGGTCGTCCACAAGCCAAGCACAATGTCCATCACCCTGTGGGATCTTTCTCGTTTGGGATCCCATCTACACCCGGCCGCGGGTTTGTACCCTTTGATACATCTAGACGAAGTCAAGAACTAGATGTTCAACCTACGGAAGAATCTAAGGAGGATGAGCGTCCGCAGTTAGCTAATCCTGCTGCAAGGTCTGGAGCAAAACCGACTGCAAGGAAGAAAATGAAAGCTCCTCGAAGGGGAAGGTCATCTCTACGTCCCCCTAGAGTTGGAGATCACTCGCAGTCTTCGGAGGCAATGGAGCATTCTGGTCTTTATCGCAAGGTTGAATCTGGCCAAGTAGCGGATGTGGAGGATGTTCCGCGGGATGCAATCATGTCTGAAGCTGTGCATGTTGAAGGGACAAACACAGATTTGAACGTCATCTCACCTGTGGAGGACGTTGCCGTTGCCGTTCTCGAGGTGCTAGGCCATGGGCGATCAAAACCGTGATTCCCCTAATGTTGTGGTTGCAGAAGAGCCTACTGTAATGGCACCATCCAATGAAGCAGAGGAGGTTATTCGAACCGAAGTCATATGCTTGGATAGTGATGACGATGTGCCCGAAAGATGCGTAGAACTAGACGTGAGGGTGAAGGTGAGAGATCGAGTTCCACATCGGGTTCGGGGGACGTTTGCTGACTACATGACAGATGATTCCGAAGATGAAGATTATGGGAAGCCCGGGTACAACAGAGTGAAACTCAACTTTGTTAATGACCCTCACCCGGTGTTTGCTGGGAGACCTGACATGGGCAAGGAATCGGATGGGAAGGACAAGGTGCATTTTGCCCCATTTGTGGACAAATATTTGGTAGATGTGCCCGAGAACGTGCGATTGAATCTTGCGCATTTGTACAAGTCGTACGACTATCACAAGATGTTCGCTTATCTCTCCACACCAGCGTTTTGTGAAGCAGTGAAGGTGAAACATATTCTTCATGCCGCTGCATTAAAAAAAATGAGAAAGAGATGGACAACATTCGAAGCTCCCAAACATCGTGAAGAACGAGGTCAATTCGCGGGGTCCTCGGCCGTTCAAGCCGGTAGTGTTGTGGACTCGATGTTGGAGATCATTGACATTAGTGGAGTGCCAGAGTCTCCAAGGAGGGAAGTCAATGTTGCAGTTGCGGAGTCCTCAAGCCCTCATGTCGATCGTTTTGCTGAGGGTCAACCGGCATCGTCCGAAATGGTAATACATACTCCCTTCCCAATTCAATATTGTGTTCATCTTGGAAGCAAAGTCGTCAAGATTTCTAAAAGTGTCTTTGCAACAGGTGTTGGTTGCGGCAGAACGGAATGTCATTCCACCGAGTTCTCATGACGACCCTGCACATGATGGGGATCCCCCCCTAAGCCAAGCTCAAGGTATCATATATAGTGTTATTTGAATGCAATTGGTCCCACCCGTGGGACCACCTGTTTATACTTTTTAATTTCCATACAATTTGTTATCTCTCGAGTAATATTTATATAAAGGATTTTTGATATTGTGCCCACGGGTGTTCACCCGTGGGAGAATATGGGTTTGAGCGTGTGGATCTCATAAGTCGTGTGTGCATGTGGTTACAGGTCATACAGCTACTGCCGGAATACCACCTTCAGTACGATATTCTACCCGAGCTCGCAAAACTAATCAATAAATGTGCAGGCATTCTTTTATCTTGCATACTCATGTCTACCCAACGTGTCGTTTCATTCGATAAAAATCATGTAGAATCTACTGTTTCCTTAGATAGAAATCCTTTACAATGACTTTCAATTTTGTCATCGCCAGATCTTCACCTCTCCAACCACTGTTGTCCATCGGAGAGAGAAGATATGGTTAGTGCTGGATGTGAACGGGATCCTGGTGAGGTCAACAAAGTACGACAATGTCAACACCAGGAAGACTCTTGAATCACAACATAGCCCTCAGATAACTAGGGAGTTGGCTCCACTCTTTCTCCCATATAGTGCCCTCATACCTAGGAGAGGACTGGGACGCTTTCTGCGTTTTGTTCTTGCAAACTTCCATGTTGTCATCTAGTCGTCAAAGCTTATGAAGAATCTTCAGCCAATTGTCCGGCACTTCTTCAATGGTTGTAGACATCCAGAGTATGTGTTTAAGCAAGAATTGTGTCACACTCTGAAGGATGAGAGAGGATAAATTCTTCCTAGTCCTATGAATGTTGATTCAAGCTTCTTCATGAAAGATCTGTGCGCATTTTTTGAGTAGAGCCGGACGCATCCAATACCGCATACGAAGCAACCCAGTCATAGAACTACATTACTTGTTGATGACTCCCCTTACAAATGCATCCCAAACCCTCCTGGGAGCTACATTAACCCTCCCCCATTTATGTCAACCCAAAGCTTGGATACTCTGCATAGTTACCTGCAAAGGCTCTTGAGTTCTCAACAGTATGTGCCAGATTTTGTGGGGAGCAACCTTTATCCATCAGGACAGGGACCCTTCAATCTAGAGCTGCCAAGCTCTCAGATTTATAAGCAATCATTAGCTAGACATAAAATACTGATTTCTGCCCGTATGGTTCCAGAGGCTCAGATGTCAATGTAGATTCCCTATTGGGGCCGCCTATAGTGCACATTTGCACTATTGGTACATTGTATTTGAAATAAGTGGATCTGAAACTTTGTTGCCTTTCAACTTCATTTGAAACTTATTTTGGTTTTGTGGATTTTCTTCATGCAAACATGTCATGGTCATGAATGTATCTCACTGGGATTCTACTACTTTGCGACACTGCGGTGTTAGAGAATACCCGACTATTTCCAACCACAGTGAACGTCTGGCATTGTCCCACGGGTGTTCACCCGTGGCAATGTCACTATAAGAAACTTGCGTTTTTGGGGTCGTTTTAGGTAAACGGGTTTTGTTTTCACAGATGTCATTGTGTCCGGCAAAAAACGCGCTCAGTATTGTAAATTTAAATGGATGTTGCGGGAAACATGTAACATAATTATTCACGACATGTAGATGTTGTGAAGGATGGGCATGTTGTGAGGCCAAACCCCCCACCCTTAAGCGTCCGTAGTCCGAGTAGTGGGTTTGGGCTCACATTCCTCCGCGGTATTGGATTTGGACTTGGATGAGTCCATAGTGCAAGGTTCACCCTTCAAGTGGTCTTGGATTTAACTTTGGTCTTTGCTTCCTTTGTCTTGCCATCGCGAGAGTGCTCCACATTCTCCATTAATTTGTGCACGTGGTTTATTTTTAAAGAGAGGATGCAAGTGTTAAAAAAAACACTATTCTCTATAGTCAATCTCAAATACATTTACTTGTGAAAGCCACACATAACACTAACTAGCATAATGTAACTAACTACTTGTCTATGAGCTAATTAGGTAGGCTATCTACTAAGCTCCTTCATGACCCCATCTCTTTATTTTCTAATTACATAAACCTAGCTCCTTCATAAACCCAGCTCCTTCATGAACCCAGCTCCTTAGCTTCTAACTAAACAAACCCAGGTCCTTCATAAACCCAGCTCTTTTCTTTCTAACTAAACAAACCCAGCTCCTTCATGAACCCACAACTTTGTAGTTGTAATCCCCAACTACCTCACTAATTATTCAAGCCCTTAACTAATCTTCCTACCTAATTTCCCTAATTCTACTAACAACCCCTTTCTAATCACACAATTCTTCTCTAATCCTAAAATCCTAAAATCCTAGAGAGGAGAGGGGGAGAGAGAATTTCCTAACTTCACTAAGACTAACTAATCCACACAAGTATATTTTTGCACTCATCACAACATCAAGTGCTCAACTCTTAAACATGGAACTTGCAACCACGTGTATTCAAAACATGAACTTTAAGTACCACAAATTGGAATCATGAATTAACTTTAAAATCCTTCACGTCAACACTAATTCTACCAAGAGGTCAAGCCCTCTTCAAGGCTAACAAGCCTTGGCTCTCAAACTAAAAACTAAGCACACACATGTGCTCCAATATGGCTTCCCACACCCACACTTATAACTCGTGGGGTGCCTTGGAGCACAAAGGAAAAAGAGGATGAGTGAGGGAAGAATGAGGGATTATATAGTAAGCTTGAGGGGGTGAGCACCCTCAAGGCTCACGATAAGCCCTTGAGATTTCCTCCTACTTAGTAGGCGCCAATCCTATCTTCTAAGCCTTCCTCCCTCAAATGATCAACAAGGATCCTAATTCGAACATTTAACTAGCCTTGGCTTTCTACCTACCACACTTTACCAAACTTGGGATGCTTCAACCCAAACTTAGCCTCCTTCGCTTTCCGCCGCCATAACTTTCTCCCCTTACTTTCCCAAATCGTCGCTCACCACTTAATTCAAACCACGATGCTTAACTCGTGATTTGATTGGTGCTTTGAGAATTTGCTTATCCTCCACCTTGCATTCTTCCTTGGGCCTTCCCCATTAAGTGGCCATGATGAGGTGGTCCACTTGTGCGCTCCATGTGATCCTCCATTCATCCCAATTCGAATGCACTTGCCTCTTGAGTCACTTTGGTTGTCTCCATCCATTTGTACTAGCCTACTCACTAACTACTCAATCCAAGTTCTCCTTACCTATCCTCATTCACTCAAATCCTTCCGAAGGTAAAATAACAACTCACATCCTAGCCTCTTACAACATGGTACTTCTAAGACTAACATTTCACTCTTTTTATATTTTTGTGAAGTAACATGCTACTTCAAAGTGCATCAACTAACGTTTCAAGGGTCCAAGACTAAATGTGGGCACCCTTTTGGGCTCACACATGTTTTGTTGGATGTCATTTCAATCATGTAGACGTTCTCCGGCAACGTGTGCGAGAAACATAAGCACGCCACGTCATCCCCACAGGTCAGCCTCTGTGCATGTATAGTCACACTGGTCGCGATGGGCAGACTTACAGAGCTGCTCGGGAAAAAAAATGTAGGGGAATGGGCAGCTACGTGCGGTTAGCTATGGGAATGGAACTTCTTCCTAAACAATTTAGGGAATGCCACATAAAGTCCGCATAATCGCTGAATATGGTGATTTGCTAGCTTCATATTATCCCCGTACCCATTGAAATATTTTCTGATTGTGAACAAGAGAACAAAGACTTTTGAGGTTTATAGTGTCTTTATGTCTTTGCCATAATGTCCACATCTTCGGTAAACAATGTAAGACATGAAGGGCACGACTCCCTTTTGTGTTTGTGGCAGTACCGACATTGTAGGCGTACATTGTTTTTAATTTTATAAGCTTTTCATGTGTTCATTTGAGCTTGCGGCCTATAATTTAAATTCAAATACACGAAGAATCTTCCAATCATTGAAAAATGTGGCACTTTATTCATCATAAAATCCCGAAAATACATGCGTGGAACTTTTCTTGCTCTTATCCAGAGGCTCATGGCCACATTACATAGTGAAATGAACACCCGCTCATGCTGAAAATAATGCGCGAAACATATTGTCATCTGTTGGTACATCGTTGATCAGTCAACTGTAGTGGACATTTCTGTGGACGCATGAGTAGACGTCAGCTTTGACATTGGGTTCCTGTCCTGCATGACATGCGTTGTGACACTCTTCAGTACATTGGATGCCACGTGCGCTATGACGTTGCTTCAGGTGCTTTGGGTCGTCGCCATTTCACTGTGTTTCTTCATGGTCTTTTGGCCCACGATCGTCTGCTGCTGCTGGGATGTACACCCCGCCGTCTGTTGCAGGCTCCCTAGTGGGCTCCACGTTTTCCAGCTGTGGCTGTAAACCCAAGAAGTCAGTGTCGTTTCCCACATCTATTATGTTTGGCATAGGGTGGTTGATTTGTAGTTTTCCCCGTCTACCCCTCACGTCCATTCGACATACAACCTTCCATCCTGGCCTCGTCGGGTCGTTGGAAAAGAAGACTTGTTGACAATGCAATGGAAATGCAAAAGAATTTGAGTGCACTTTGCCATCCATGCGGTTGAAGTTGGCAACAGTGAAGCCATACCGATCCCGTTCGATGTTTGGATGTCGAGAATCCTGGCTTGTGCGGACCCAATCGCATACTAGCACAGTCGTGCAATGGTTTCTATAGTCCAACTCTAAAATCTCCTCAATGTAACCCACATACTCCTCGGTTGTCTCTATGGGTTCCCCATTTCGCAAGCCCCACGGTACTTGCCGTGTGAAAGAGGCCACAACACATGAATCACGCGTGACGAGGCCGCCCTCAGCTCTACGGACCCGGAAGTGCATGCCAAATGCATACATTTTCCGGTGTGAGATAGCATATCGTTCGGGAGGTTGCGCGTACTGGAGGACATCATCGTCGACATGTTCGCCTGCCTGGCGTTGAAAAGTCAGTCGCGACGTTAGCCATGATGCAAAACGTGGTAGATCCTGCAGTTCCGAAGGGTAGCGCACTGCCACGGAAGGATGGCGGCGGCGAAACATGCGCCGAAATTCCTCCCTCTCTTTCCAGCGCTCTACTAGCCGCCATGTATTCCCTACAAATAACCAAGTGTCAAGTTATTGCGATTGTGTTTCCACCTCATAAGCAATAAAAATGAACACGTAACAAAATTGCACATCAACTTGTATATCAGATGCAACGGTCTCTGTCAATACCGGTGTCACAAGGGACACCGTCTCCAACACATCCTCAGGGTGACCAAAGCATGCCAGGGAATATAAAACATGGAGGCATGGACACATGTTCAGGGGTTCCACTCATTCTCGGTGAGTCTCCAAGGAAGAGGCGTTGTCCAAAACAAATGCATGTGCATACTCGCGGAACTCATCGGACATCTTCCGCTTTTGTTGTGCGTTGCAACGAAGAATCTCATCATTCATGATTGCGTCTTCTTCAACATCCCATACCCGATGTGTTGATCCTCTGTACTGATGCATGTACTCGGTGCAAAAACCTAGCGTGTCATCCATTTGATAACCTTCCGCTATGCTGCCCTCCGGATGTGCAAGTGTTCTCACATAGTCCTTCAATGTTTTCATGTATCGTTCTATTGGATACATCCACCGACAGTGCACTGGACCGCACGTAAACAATTGCTCCACCAAATGCACGGGAAGATGCGTCATAACGTTCATAAATGTCGGAGGAAACTCTTTCTCCAAGACACACGTCGCCATCACCACGTCCAACATCATAATCTATGCGTCTCCTTCCCTCACCTCTTTGGCGCAAAGTCTTTGGAAAACTCTGCTCATTTTAATTATAGCAACGCGCACGCTTTCGTCTAGTACGTTCCGTATAGCCAAAGGTAAAATCTGCATCATGCATCACATTGTAGTTCAGATTGACATTGTGTCTCCTCCTGACAGACATCACCCAAAACACAGCGATAAGCATGCATCGCTGTTGGAGCACTGTCCGATGAACGTCTACATGGACGACCTCACCTCAACCACGTTTGTATGACGTCATGGACGACGTCAAGTGTTGTCTGCCTTCACAACTAAGCCGCATTGATACAGGATGGCGTACTAGAATTTGAGAAAGCTTGCCTGCTGCATCAGAACGTGGTAATCGTGTGTTTTCATGTACTGCAATTTGCCATCCGCAAGTCGCTTGTGAATGCTACCAACGTAGTTTGTGGGTGTCCGAATGTTGGAGACGATTCCCACAAATTGTGTGCGTTCATTTGCCCTGAATACATAGGGAGGATGCGGCATATAGTACCCATCACGTTCTCGCCGGGGGGGGTTGCAACCATATCTCTTGGCGGATGCCCATGTCCTCAGCATCTACCCTGCTTCCGGGACTATCATTCATGCCCAAGAGAGTCTTCAATATGTTCTCGCACAAATTTTTCTCACAATGCATGACATCGAGGATGTGCCGTTCTAGCAGATGCTGCACAAGACACATGACATGTACCATCAATGTAAAGCCAACGCAGTGAACGCCAACTCCTCAAAGACCTCCGGGTACCATGTCCAACAAGAACATCATAAACCTCGTCAGACGTCGTTGTGGATGTCCTTCCGTCATACGCATCTGGCTTTGCAGGCGATGTTTCCTCTTACTTCCAACAGAGTTTACTTGGTTTTCAGTTGGCTACCTTCACGTTTTCGTGTAGTGTAGGTTCGTTGCAGGCAGAGCGAATGATCCAGGGATGAGTGATTTGGGTAAACTGGGTAGGGTTCACGTGCTGGTTTAAGTGAGTCACAAACAAGTCCAACACTTGACAGCATGGACGCGAGGATGTCTATGTTGATGTCCAACTGGGTAGGGGGCGTTTGGTAACGCCATCGTCGGTGACTAAGGAAAACACCTGAATGTATGTTGCTGCCCTGGCGCTATCTCAGACATCATCTACACACAGATAGGATGTAATGATCCAGGGAATGTGGTGTGTGCAGCCGAAGCTACGCAACACATTCGGACACAGAAGACTCTGAGGGAGGCAATAGTGATGCGGTGGAAACCTCGCAGCGGAAACCATCACGAAAAGGAGCAAGGAGCACGGGCATGAAGAAACGAGTGGAACTGGACGCACAGGGACAACCTTTTGGCTCAATGAAGGCCGTACTCGCCAGCGATATCAAGAAGTATGCCAAGGATTTGGATCCCACGACGGGGTGGGAAGGCCAACCACGGCATGAGAGAAAGCGGTTATTCCGCCGCTTGTACACAGGTAAGCGTAGCACATGATTTATGCCAAAGTACTTGGGCTCATGTCTCTTTAAACATTAACGCTGGTCCTTCAGATCTGTGTCCAGACCGTCATCGCTAGGAACATGTGCAGGGACACGAAGACGTCGCTTGGAACATCCACCGTGACGGCAATGCGTTTGTATTTTAATCCCTCTTTCTGCATGAGCAATCATTGTTTCTAAGAATGAGATGTTGTTGGTATCCTTTGCACACCATAATGGCAGCTGTGCGGGCATAGCGACAAAATCTGCGAGAAGTGGATACGGCCAATCATCACAAAGGTCCTCATCAACACTCGTTGGAGACTAAATCAGCTTATTGACAACAATGCCGCCAAACCAGCTGACGTGGATGCAGAGCACTGGAAGACACTAGTATCTATGCGCGGTACCGAGGCTGCGCAGGTAAAGTCTGACCACATGCGAACTATCTCAAAAGGGAAAGGGTCGACCACAGCTCAGATGAAAGCAATTGAAAGGGAAGTCGTGTCACGATTGGTAAGTAACCAACGAGGTTTTGTTGAAGCAGATGTTGGTGTTGACATCAATTGTGTCCATATATGTAACCTCATCCATCAAGAACGACGTCATTTTTGATGAGCTGCGTCTGACTCAGCGTAGTGTTTGCTTGAAGTGGAAGATGTTCATTTAATTTTTGAATTCATTGGAGCATACATTCATGTGAGGTTGGCCTTCTGGTGGCACTTGGTGCGTTCACATGTTCTAGTCAAGCCTTTTTTGTCACGTGTAATCAAAAATAAAAGTTGCGGTTTTTGCAGACGATGTTGAAAGGCCGGCCACCGTATGATGCTGAGGTCAACGCAGAAGTCGCCAAAGAATACCAACGCCTATAGGAGGAAAAACGCAGGGTGAAACCAGATCATGGCCGCGAGATAGATGAGGTGCGCACTCGTGTGTCAGAGCTGGAGGGCAGCGTCACACGCCTCGGGGAGAACGTGACGGCGTCCCATAAACGCCTGGAGGATATGATGCACTTGATTCTTCATAATCAAGGCAAGAAGCACGCGAATGTAGGTGAGGACATTACAGAACCTTCGTCATCTGCGAAGATCTTGGATACATCTACTCTGACGTCCACCATGGCAGAGCCCACAACGTTGCCACATCATCCCGTCCCCGCCGCACTAGTGACCGCCTTGGCCGTTGCGGACACGTGATTGGCGTCTGAGGTTCATGTTCCCTGTGACGTCGCCGAAGACGCTGCGACCGAGGCTGCCACAAACAACGAAGGAGTCCACAACAGCGATGACACCGTTATAGAGTCCATCATTGAGGATATCCTAGACGAAGAGGGTAAAAAATCTATTGATCCACAAGCAACTGAGGACGTAGCAGAGCCCGAATCAGAGGATGTGCATATGTGTGCCGTGGAGGAGGTCAACGAAGGGCAGCCCGAGGTTGAGGGCATTGCGGATGTGCCCAAAGACATTGCCAACCCGGAGCAGGTAACATCGACCAAGACCCTATGCTAAAATTCATACAGGGCATTTTGTTAATAACGCTGGGCTAAGTCGTTCTTCATGTTGACGTCCTCAATGATGTTCTGCGTGACATACACCTTGTCGGCAGGATATGTCTTTGGACATCTACTCTGACATAAAGATTTCCCACCCTTGCGGTTGCACATGGCAGGAGGATGTACAGGCAACTGAAGAGTCAGCTGGCAAACCTCGCCGCGTTGGGAGGAGCGCAGCTAAATCAGCAATGGTGAAACTCAATGCTCCAAAAGCGGTTGGTTTGCCTAAACCTCCCCAAATTCCTCCGAAGGTGAGGGAAACAGTGCATGTATGTCAATTTGGGTCGACTCCCTTTGCTTGCGGGAGCATCGACATGAACAAGTGCACATGCGCACAGTGTATGTATGGCACGTATATGGAATGAAACCCACTAATACATGTCATGGTGTATTGTGAATGGCGGTGGGATGTGGTAGGTAGGGGGTGGTACGAAACCGCAGCCGCAACGGAAGAAATGAGACATCGTCAGTAATGCCTATCGTGAAGTTTGGAGTGGCTCAAGCATGTTCTAGCCAGCCTTGCAGTACTACAATAGCCGTTGTAAACTTTGACATTGCAAACAAGCATTAAGTTTTGGTGGACTAGTTTCCGATATGTAATAGCGTCCATGTAGTCGCAAAGTGTTTACTCAATCAATACAATGCTTTTTATGTTTTGCAACGCCTTGGTCTACAATATTTGTTCCTTGCGTCCTTTATGTCTGTTAAATGGCCATGTGCAACACGTGGCGTTGAGGCTGATTCATGTAGATGCCCTAAAAGATGACCCCCTCACAATTGGTAGATCTAATAGCCCTTAGACTCTATGTCTGCATTGTCATTGAGCACTTCAGGCCAACATCCACGCCAACTCAAGCCCATGTTGAAAACGATGTTCTCATGAATGGGATGGTGTCTCCAAGAATTCACCGTCACACATGCTATGTTTTTCCCACCACATCGTAAAAACATGTAATGTCCAACATGATGCCCCAGAAAACGTTCTTATGTCACATAGGCCGTCAAACATAACAATGCACAAAACCCAAAATCCTTCGAATTGAATATCCGCGTCGACCAAGATGTCTCACATGACATTTCCCTGTCCCAGTGGACGTCTGCCAAACCGCGCACAAGACATATAACTTCACAGAACACAATGTCCACGTCAGCAATAACGAATGCCACGTCATAATGTGGCGGTCCACATCATTTCCAAAGGTGGTCCACGTAACACCCCACGTCAGCGATAACGAAAGCCACGTCAGCAATTTGGCGGTCCACATCATTTCTAAAGGGGGTCCACATGACACCCCACGTCAGCAAGGGAACAAATGCAAAACTTGCCGTTGTGGCACTGCCCACTTAAAACTTGCCTGCGTGGAGGCCACGTGCCCTCCACGTGCCCCTATGTCGGGAGCATGGAAGATGTCGTTTTATATGATGTCACATAAAAACATGTTGAAATTCGGCATGTTATCTATGTTTATTGGGCGTTTTTGCCATGTCCTTCATAACGGATTTTAGGTGACGTCTCAGAGGAGTACTTCCATGTCAAAGCGAACGCGATTTGCCATTTTTTTTTACGTCCAAAAAAACAACGTTTTCTTATAGTGTGTGGTAGTTGATTCAATGAATGTATCAGACCACTTGGACAATGTTAGTTGTGTTTTTGGGAATTATGGTTGTTATAGCGAATTTTAATATGTAGGACTTATTCGGCTATAATTCATATGTTTTGAACATGTTCATCTTTACTACGGGGCAACGGACGGGCTCCTCTTGCACATAATGTCCTTCTTCCATGGACTCTTATGTTCTTGTATCCTAACAACATTCCCCATTCCAAACGCGACCTAAGAACTATATTGCCAGTCCACCTCGTCGACGACGTCCTCCGGATGCTAACGCCGACTTCGCCGAAGTGACATCTCCATGCCCTAAGGTAATTCATTTTCCACATGAATCCCAATTTTTTTAGTTGCGTTTCATCCCAGGGATTCTAATATCATTTTGTCGTTTGTTTTGTTAGACACATATGCTCCAAACACACGATGTTGCGCTTGCGGTTGCGGTGGCTGTTCCAGTCGCGGTTGAGGTGGTTGTTCCGGTGTCGTAATGTAAATATGTACACTATATAGATGTGTACGTATTTAATATTGCATTGTGATTCTTGGTCTTGGAGAAAAATAATAAAGAATAGAAGTAGATTACCTTTTTATTTACTCATAGTTTATTTTAGTTATCATTACCTAAGGATAGAAGTGGATAGAAGTTGCTTACATTTTTATTTACTCATAGTTTACTCTTAGTTACCTTTACCAAAGGATAAAAGTGGATAGAAGTGGATAGTTACCTTTATCCTTTTGTTTACTCACAATTTACTCTTAGTGTTGCCTTTACTTTACTTTTTTTAGTCTTACTTAGTTTATCTTGAGTTACTTTTTGGACCAATGGGTGATTAGAAGCCATGTGATGAGGATAAGATAGAACTTTGTCTCTCGCATGGATAGAGAGAGGTGGTGAAGGAAAGATGTTATGTGATTATTGTGGGAGAGAAGTTGTGGAGAGAGAGAAGTGGATTCGAAGCTCACGGTGTGAGTTGTTTTGAGAAGAATATGAAATAAAATACGAGGGATTTGTGATTCATGAGAGATCTCACTTGTTGTTTTGGAAGTTAGCAATCAAGATTTGTGCTTGTTTGAGTGGAGGGAAGTCTGTTGGTTCTTAAAAGAAGAGCTGAGACTTCGATCGACCATAGAAGACGGACAGATTGAAGAATTGAAGGCTTTAAGACTCGAATGTGTGGTTGCTTGTGGCACGTTGTCTTTTTCTTGTGTGTGTGATTCCAAGCCGGTTTTGGAGGCTAGTTGTATTTCATTTCTGCATCGTAATTTGTTTCTTGTGTGACAACGAAGTGGGATTAATGACCCACAAGGTTGTTTGTGACAACGAAGTGGGATTGATCACCCACAAGGTTGTTTCTGTCGTTCCCACTGGTGAGGCGCGATTGCTGGTCACCGTGGGTTTGAAAGTTTAGGAGCCAATCTTTCGGACGTCAGCTCGTGTTCTAACGTCCCGTTTTACCCGTCCGAAGCCTGTGATTTCTTATCACACTACCCTTACCCTTTACCCATATAGAGCCGCAACAGGATAGGTCGACAGGAAAGAGGTTGAAGATTAGAAGAAATTGAAGACTAGAAGACCAGAAGATTCGACGGGTCCGATAAAATCTAGTTGCAGCCAGAAACCCAGTGCTTTCCCAAGGCGGAACCCTCTCTACCCGACACCGGTCGCTGTTGCGGCTCCGGTCACACGCGCTCGGGTGAAGAGACACCTTTCTCTCCAAACCACTCACCCCAGTGAGCCCACGGGCTCGGGAAATAGTTCTGGATGTTGGAGGTGTAGTTCACCCAATACCACCTCATCCATGTCTGATTATGTGGCTGCAAGGGTGAAACAACTTCGAGAAGCTACAGGTTTGATGGAGGAGAAGAAACGGCTTGAAGAAGTCAAGCACAAGCAATGTACTATAGCTCAAAGACAACCTCATGACAAGATGTTGAAAATGATTAAGGATTCATACTCCTCTTGTAGATAGCCGGACCTTTATAGTGATAGATTTTCCACGGGTGTTCACCCGTGGATACAACAATTCATATACTTTGTTCACATTTTTTGTGCCCACTGTGACATCTATGATACATTCAAATGATTTTTTGACCCTCAGTTGTGTAGTCGGATATGACATGTAGACCTTCCTTCATGTGTTATGGATCTTGCATCGTGTGTTGCATGGCGTTGATTTGTCACGGGCGTTCACTCGTGGTTAGATGTATTTGTATTCTCTGAGTAATATTAAGTGCCCATGATAGCTTTTATGATTAGACCCATTATATTTGCATACATTTGTTGACATGCGAATGGTTGTTCCTTAGTGGTGTCGACTTATGTTGTATTATGGATATAGGCTCATCTGTTGCGGGGTGTTGGTTGGTCACGAGTGAACACCCGTGGTGACAGCTGGGCTAAGTTTTTATGTGGGCAAGAATATGCATTATTGTAGCTTATATATATACACCAATGTGCATGAAATAGTGTGTTAGTCTATGTTGATGACCTTTCTCTTGTTCTAAACCTTGTCAATGATGGCAATTCACGGGTATTTACTCGTGAACCACGTTCCCAATGCACGTTCCCATCGGTACGAATTGTCTCATAATGGCCCAATTGTCTCATTTTAGTTAATATCCCCATTTTGAAGAAGTCGTCGTACCTTAAGCAATCGCTTTCCCCTGTAAGTTAGTACTCCCCTCGTCCGTGACTCAATGGGACATCCCAATCATAATTTCTAACTAACAATTCTAATCTATAGCATCAACTCTCAAGTCCCAAGACTTGGTGAGTGTCAAAGTCTAATTTTCCTAAAATTAATTATCCCTCTAAAGTCTTAGTGAACTAATTGATCGTAAATTCTTTTTATGTCCTTAGCAAATCCCCAAAAATGATGCGGACATACCTTTGCCGCGCTCCTTCCTCAAAATGAAATTGCATAAATTCCAATGTAATCCATCCTAAGGAAATAATCAAAATGCAACTAATCTAAATAATTCAAAAAATAAAAGCTTAAGAGTAAACACTTACCACGTCTCAAGTGCTCATTCCCCTCTCTTAAGTTTGTACCTCCAAGTCTTCTTAATTGCTTCCAAGTCTTGTGTCTACTTCCTGCTTCACTCCCGGCGGACGCACCATTTATGTGAGGCCAAACCCACCACCCTTAAGCGTCCTAGTCCGGGTGATGGTTTTGAAAATCACATGTGTCATACCAAAGCCCGTGGTAACATGGAATGTACTTCCATCTCAACAAGCTCCCAACTCACTTGAAATCATGATGTTTTATTAATGCTAGTCTCTTGAATAGGTAGAGCATTGGCCTTCTAAAGGGTCGACCAACTACTACACTTAACCTTACTAAGTTCCCTACAAGTCTCTATGAATTCTACTAATTCCACTAATCCTTCTACTAATTCCCACACTCCCCTCTCAATACAACATGTTCATGTGCCCACACACATGTGTGCACCCACACGTGCAAGATGAAAGAGCGCGAAGGAAGAGAGAGTGAATAGGAACACAAGTGAGTGAAGAAGGTGAGAGAAATGAATATATAGGGGAAGGGAAGATGTGAGCACCCCTCAAAGCTCAAGAGAAGCCCCTCGATCCTCTCCTACTTCGTAGGCTCTTATCCTATCCGCCAAGTAAGCCCCTCAATCCTCGCCTACTTCGTATGCTCTTATCCTATCCGCTAAGCCTTCAACTCCTAAACCAACAAGATGGATCCCAATTCAAATATTTAAATTCAAGGAGCTCCCCTTGGTCCACCACATGCTACACTCACCTAACCAAAGAATTTCCTTCATGCCTCTAAGCTTCCAATTAACTACACCACATAAGCCTAAGGCCTAAACATAACTTCACACCAAGCCTCACTCTTTTTATATTTTTGAGAATAATTATAAAACATCAAAATATAACTCCTAATGGTTTCAAAGGGTTAATAACACATTTGGGCACCATTTTGGGCTTACATATCTCCTAGTCTCCGTGGGTGGGAGGCGTTCCCAACGCCCGGGGCCTTCACCCACACTAGAATCACTTGGGCCCTCTCACCAACGGCGCCACAAGTCCTGGGTGTCACTCCGGGGTCCCCCTTGTGCCCATGGTGTTTCGGGCACTCCTCATGGAGAGGTGTACGACACTTACCCTATATATATATATATATATATATATATATATATATATAAAGATAAAGAATTAATTATTTGTTTTTTTGCATGTTAAAACACTCGATTGGAACCAATTTTTCCATGTATTGCACAGGATGCAAACGGGTCCAAGGCGCCTTTCTTTGGCTTTGGTGGTCGTGCACGGCTCTGCCCAGGACTGGACCTTGCTCGTGCGGAACTCTGCATCTTCCTTCACCACCTTGTCATAAAATTTGAGTAAGTCATGTAAACTCAGGTTCCCCCTCTCTTGTATTTGCAACTTCTATTGTATATAATGTTTTTGGCCTTATTGTGGGCACTTCCAACTCCAAAAAGAATCTTCACAGCTGATTCGTATCATGAATCATTTCATTTGGTTAGCAATTGCAAATCAAACAAATTGTCATTCATAATTTCAATATTGCAGTTGAGATATAGAAGTTATGGGACGTCAAAGTGAAGATTCTCATTATTTGGAAGTGATCACATATATGCCCTCCAAATTGTGTTGAGAGTCGAACTTAGAATAGCCGTGTCTATCGTCTGAGCTCCTACTAGTCCAATCTCATTGTGACCAATGTCCTTTTGGTCTATGTTATCCACTGGGCTTCAAAATGGGACTTTCAATTTAATGCGAATGGATCTTGCCAAAGAAATATTATTCAGAAAAAAAATCTCCCAAACAAAGGTATTGAAATCATGTATCACCCCAGAAGCTTGCTTATGAAACTTCATGAATGGTTGCTCTTCATACCAGGCTCATGAATTACTCACATCAAGATATTTTGATAGTTTAATCACGACAAGATCAAATCTTGCTTGTGATCTATAAGATTTGTAACTCCAGCCAAACAAAATCAAGTTTATAGCAAAGCACTAAGTTTTGATTATGATGACTACTTTTCAACGCTTTGACTCTTAGATGCATCATGGGAGGATCAAAACTAATAATTGTATTTTTAATTGTACATATGTGATCCTTTGATGGTGCCTCACAACTTCTCTTTAGTGATAGAATTTCGTGAGAATCCCTTTCGTAACATTTGGGAAAGTTATCTCCTAACACATTTTAGAAATTGCTTCCAACTTAAACCATGTATAACAAGAATGTGGCCAAATGCGCAGGTCATGGGAGCTACTTGGTGAAGAAGTGGTGTCATTTTTCCCTTTTCCGAGGTTGAGTAAACGACTCCCCATCCGTATTAAGCGCAGGGTCTGAGATGATAAACACAAATTTCTTCCATTTTACAACAAAATTTAGGTTTGTGTATAAATCATCATCATCATAGATTAGAACCTAGATTAGTAGAGTGTATATTTCCATCATCAAAGCAGTAATTTGTTGCACGAGCAACATTTTGCCATCAAACACTTATCATTATGTCAAGTAGTGAGGAAATTATTTCGGTCTAGATTAGAAACAAAGATTAAATCATAGGTTGTTAAATAATATGTTTCTTGAGGATACATCCACCTTTGAGTCAATAGTTTTATGCTTAGTCACATTGAGCCTATGTTTGTGTGCACTATACCTTGTGATTTGTCAACAATTAATGACATTTCATGTTCTCATATCATAAGTGAATATATTGAGGGATTTCATGTTACACATCAAGCTCATACGGTACTTACAATTGTCTCCACAGAAGTTCGAGTCATAACGTTATTAGTTTATGTAGAAATTGGACAAATGATGGGGAGTTGATCTACAGATGAGGTGACCTCTGTACCCACATTCTATTATAGACAATCTAAGGGGCACCTTACCTTCATAGGTGAAGACAGATAGCTCCATGTGAAAGGAGTGCACCACTATTTGTTTCATCATCCTATGTAATTAACTTTCATGTTTTAATTTATTTTTAATGCATGAAAGAATGAAAATGTGAATGTAGAGAATGGTGTGACTGGAACCCCTTTACCACACTAACCCCCCTTTTCAATGGTGTGACCATCCAATTATTAAAGAAATTTCAACATTTAGTCATTACTTAAACTTGGCTTCTATGACACACTAAATGCATTGATATATATGACGTTAATATGTTTTGAATTTGAACTATTCAATGAAATGCACGATGTGAATTTTTTTGATTAATTTAACAACCTTTGATACACGCTAGACAACCATGCATCACAGGCTTCAAAGGTAGCTATGAGATCTAAAATTTCTTCCGGAATACTTAGAGTAGGTAAATTATATATTCTAAGGGCACGCCTTTTTTTATATTTTAAAGCAAACAAGGTGCGAGGGACAATGAAGAGTGAGGCTAACTGTGGCACCCAAAAGCATGAGTACCCAAATAGCTATGTGTATGTGAGAGGTGGGGGGGGGGTTAGTCTTTTTGTACTCCCTTGTTTGCTACAACATTTGTTTTTTTTATTTCCAATAATACATGTGTGTGTGCGGACATTGTGGGTGGATATTTTGTGTTTGGTCCAATATATTTGGTGTACTGTGGCTATAGGTAGCTTGCCAAGGTGGTGGTGTTGTGAGGATGGGTGTTGAATGTGGTTGTTAATCATGAATATATTGTTGAGGGTGTCCATGAAGATATATAGGTGTCGATGTGGGTGATTTGGTATGGTTTTTATGGCAATTAGGATAGTGTTGAGTTTGGCTTAAGGATAGTTAAATTGGTATCTTGGTAGTCTTTTTGATATTTGGACATTGTTGTTATCGAGGCTATAAATTTCTAAGCCGGGTTGTATTTTAGGGGGTGAATGTTGTGGTATTCATTTGGTAGGGGTAGTGTGGCGGTTGATCCAGGGGGGAAGTTTCTATTGGGTGCTAGTTTCCATGTGGGGAAAATGTAACCTTGTAGGAGGTGAGGGTAGGTTGGTTTTGGTGGGTGTCTATGTGATTGTTGTGGTTTCTTTGTAGGGTACTTTGTAGGTCTTGTGGGGTTTGTGTGTCACATGGGTGGCTTGTTTGATTATGGAATGCAATTTATGGATGTGAGGGATGGTTTTGTGTGTTGATAGAATTTTGGCCATTCCAATGTGGGGTTATAACATATGTTGTGTGGTGGTGTGGTTGCTGAAGTGCGGATATCGACATGTTGGTTGAGGGGTAGTTGTTGGGCAGTCTAGTCTTGATTGTTGACAACTAGGATGGTGATTGTGTTGGGGTCTCCTTTGGTTGCCGTTATAGCCCAATGTATGGCTTGGAGGGTGGTGGTGTGGTCGGTTGGATGCGCCAAGCTGACACCGGTCTATTACGAGGTTTTGGGTCTATTACCCATAGATCCAAATAGAATATCTTAGTTGTGGGGTGAGTTGTAGGGGGCATGTGAGGGGGGAGGAATAGTAGGCTTGTGTTATGTTGAAAGAGTTGATTAGTAGTTAGTTTTGTGATTTCGGGGTGTAGGGTGTCGTGTTGGTTGGCGTGTGGGTTAGTTCTTGGTTTTTCCTTAAGTAGGGTGATTACATAGCATTGTACTAGCCAAAGTATTTTGATTGTGAAAATCTTGTGGTGGGGATTGGAGTGGGGTTAGATTTAGATTGGGTAGGTTAGTGTGTAGGAATGTAATCCATAGCCAATGTATTATTTTGGTAGTGAGAATATAAAAATGCTCTCATGCTTGACATTTAAGATGATCAACATACAACATATGTATTTGCATCAAAGGCCACCCAAGCTGTGCACCTAAACTCACATCTTCAATAACACGGTACACCAAGGCATTCAACCAATTAACATTAAAAAAACACAACTTTAAGAAGTAGTTCATTTTAGATAGTCACTTTTGACATAATAAGTACAAATGGGAGTGTGCAAGTCAAATACATGTTTTTGTACTGCGCTTCAGGGTTAACGGGGTTAATCTTTTAATTACTCCATCAGAATGTGATGTGACCCTGAGGCGGAGTGCATTGCCAACCAACCTCCTATTTTCTTTGCAAGCCCTTCAAAATCAAGCACACCCAACTTCTGCAACTCGGTGAATGTCTGCTTGTTCCTGGGGTCCAAACAAACATAATGCACATCCTCGCTATTGCAACCAAGCTTATCAGCCGTTCGTACCTTGTGGATCTTGAAATAATCCGCATCAAATTTGTCTTCCTCCGAGTTTGAGAACAGCAAATCCACTTTGTTGAACACAACTGCGACCTTAGAATCAAGGTCTTTTTTCTTCTTCTTGTACATCTTCATCTGATCCTTCTTAATGTCACCCTAAATGACAATGCGAGGACACGAAACTTGTTGGTGGAAGCGCATGCTAACTAGGTATTGACAGCTGATTCACAGAAGATATAACATTGTTCACTCTACACTGGGCGTAAGGTAGTGAACTCCCATTTCTGGCCAAATTTTGAGTGGGTTATAAAACCACTCGTATACACAACTTCAGAGTATATCATGATAGACATAGTTGAGGGCAACAGACGCAGACCCATATGATCGGTTTTGCAGCACAGGTGGTTTTAGGTTAACTTCAAGAAAGCATTTGAGCTTCTTCTTGAGCACTCGGAACTCAGTGTTTTGATTTTTTTTCCTTTAAAACATCTTTCCCTGGTGCCATTGTTCGGACTCACAGGTTCTGTAAACATCCTTGGAGCTGCTAAACCATTTCTAAGAAGCATGATTTGGGAGCTACTTTTGTAGTATTAGCATTCTTAGGACTATATATTCTAAAAATGTAATTTTTTTCTTAAAAGTGAAACTCAACACCTACGGGTCTGGATGGTGACCCTGATTAAAACAATTGTTCTAATTTTTTCTAAAAATGTCATTTGTAAGGGCAAGGCTTTTCTAATTCAAACACAAAATGCATCAATGGATTTTTCTCAATGTGCTCTCTCCAAGCATGTTTCTCCTGAGTCTTGATAAGAAAACAAATCATCAGTTCATTAGAGGTCTTAGAAGTGATTAGGAACAACTTTTCTAAAGGAAAAGTTGCCACCCTGGGGTAAACATACCTTGAATTCAAGAAGCAGGATACATGAACTGGGAACCGATGTGAATTGCTTCCAAGCTTTTGCATAATTCTCCGTTCCATCGCTGCCTGGAAAATCCACCAGATACAAGCTACCTTTGAGCTTGTACGGCCTTACAGTCGTGGTGTGACACTTAAATCCTACTTCAGGCACGTCTCCAGAAGGGTTCTCTCCAAATCTTCTGATGGCTTTCTGTACAACAAACATCAATCTTTAAGCTACAGATAAAGACATAGATAAACCAACAGTTCAGTTTATGACATCATGTACAGAAGGAGAAAAACGATGTGAAAATGCCAGCTATTGAAAGGAGTGGTTTATCCAACCATGATGAAGGTTGATTTCCCAGAGTCCTCCGCCCCGACAATTCCCAGAAACTCAGTGCTCTTAACTTCCTTGTTGTACATGGCAACTGTCTTAGCCACGATGTGCATCCTTCGTACCAAATTGTGTTTGGATTCTACGCTTGCTGCTTGCATTGCTTCGGAGCTGAGTTCAATATTTGTTTTCCCAGGTTTGCGAATCTCCTCAATCATGCGCTCCAAATGGCTCCCACTGCGTTCAACTGAATTACAGGTGCAGGTTTATCAATAGGTGAGAAAGGCGCATCCCTTAAACTCACAATCTAAAAAAATGTGAGCATTCAATTTGTATTCACTGATCATAAAATCAGCAAAAGAGCAAATTACAAGAGAAACAGTCAGTCATGGAATTATTTACTCATACTTATATATATGCGAAGCTATATGCAGATCGACACATGCAAAGTGGACGCACTGTTTACCGATTTCTTTGAAACATCTAGAAAGTAATTAAGTAAGGCTCTAGGGCCGGGGCTTTCCATGAAGAAGGGCCCACCCGAGGGTTGGCCCGTATTTCTAGAAGGCCACGGCCTGAGGGCTTTACTTAGCGTAAGCCCTTGCTCAGATTTCAACCTCTAGATTTAGATGAAATGGACGGCTCAGATGGTGCTATACATCCTGCCAAAATCCCCTAGGGTAACTACGGCATGTAAGAAGCCCACCGATTTCAAAGAGAAATGTGGCAAGGCTTTACGCTGAAAATAACATGCTACTTGAGGAAGATGTATGACATCATGTACAGTAATGCTCAATGGGATTGGGATATGATGGAATTTGAAGTTATTTGCCTAGAATCATAATCATTCATTGTACTTGGAAGGAAGGAAGGAAAGATAATAAAAATAAATAAAGAAAGAAAACGCAGTGAGGTATAACAAATTCTGAGTTTGGGCATGTCTACCTTCTTCTTGAAGCAATGATTCTGATTCTGTCGTTGTAAGCTTGTTGTCTGAAGTAGCCCTTGGTAACAATTTAGGCTTTTGAATGTTTTTGGACTTCTCGATAGACCAAAGAGATGCCTCATAGATTGCAAGTTCCAGCATCTCAGTGTACTCACGAACCATGTGTTGTCCTTTACCAAGAACAAGCATGATGATACCCCTAACACCGCCAACACTTAGGACACCGCCAGCAGTCACACAGGCTGCAATGGTTTCTGCGCCACCTATAGCTAAGCCTATTCCTCCGAATGGTAGCAAAATAAGACCCGCGGTCAAGATAGAATACCCCGCTACACATCCAAAGATTCTTATCATTTGGTCTTTTTTTGAGAATTGTAGAATGTAACTACAAACGCAAACAAAAAGGTTTTAGTACTATTATAATGGTAGCAACGGACATACAAATCAACTATTAATTTAGTTGACACCAGTTGAAAGCATGTGCATGTGAATATTGAGCTCTCTAGAACTGTAACCTCGTTTTTTAAAATTGTATTAAAGAAGCTAGAGAGTTCCATGGGTCAAGAACTTCCCCCGAAACTTTGGGGAAGTGTCATCCCCTTTAAAGGCATGTGAGACCCATTCCCTTCAAATGGATGACCACATATGATTGCTCCCATGCAAGTAGGGGTTAACCGGTCTTGAGGAAGGTTGTGCAAGATACATGATTAGGTCTCCACAAGCCACACACAAAGGTCTAAGCAATTCTAGATTCTAGGACCTCATAAACAAGGCTAGTATGGAACAAGTTGCAACAATACAACTTTTACCTCATTAATTCAATGACGAAGAATTTATTTTAACTTTTTTCTTGCATAGATTTCTTGAGGAAGATCACATTGGACCATTTGGGTTAATTCAATGTGCAAGTATTATGTTATGAACATGTCATACGACCTAAAGCAAATTTCAGGCATTTCTAGTCAATCTCTAATGTTTGCTTCAAGAACAACGTTATTAATGAAAACTCAAGTACTTACTATAAAGCTCCATGTAACATATACATATAGGAAAATTTGTACCACATGTCAATGAAGTAGACCTAACCTTCTCCTTAGGAACTCAATCACTGAGTCAATAACATCGTTCATTTCTTTGGTATATATTTTGAGGTCTTCTTTAGTAACATCAAATTTTGTTGTGGCTCTCAACAGTTCAGAGAGTTTTTTATCCTCTAGGTCCGGTACACCTGATGCATATCAACGTCATAACAAAGCTATTAATCCAATTAATTACAATCTACTCATGGCAATGGCATACGAAGTTTGTAAAATAAGGGTTAACATTTGGCTGCAATATGCATGTGATTTAAATCGCCTTAATATTGTATACAGTTGTCCTTAAGATGTTATTAAGTTGATTAGACTTGTTAAAGAATGTTGCAAGGTATCCCAAACATTGTCAAATCTATTAAAGAAGGAGGCAACATATAATACCACACTATCAATCTCGGTTCATACAATATATTGACATGTTACCACATGTGTTGAAGTACAATTATTTTGCGTATACAAATGTTTTCTTTTCCAAGGGTGAGTTGAGGTTCTTCAACTACTAATGTATGACCTTTCTGTCAATGTAGTACGGCATAGAAAATAAGACCAATCTATAATAATAAAAATCTTCATACCAATAGTAAGTCTAGTATGAATTGGAAATCCAAATTCTTGCAAATAATGAGTGTAGTAGAAGCTTACATTGTATGATGCTATCCAAATCCTCAAGTGTCTTTGTTGATGGAAGAAAGGACAAAGGTGGCCTGGCCAAGACAAAGAAAGTTTGCACAATTCTAGGCAACACTTTCAAAGGAATGTTCGTAGTATCTTCACCAATGTCCTACACATGTAATTGGTATAAAAATGATTGATATCATAAAAACGTTCTCGAAAATTAATATTGGTGCACATTCGATGGTTGATCATTCGGGTTCATTGTCACAAAATAGCTTAATTGATATAAAATTGACATATAATAGGTATATAAATGTCAACTACTAGTAGTGTGATGTGTAAAGATGTGCAGAAAAACTTAATGCTCTTAGTAAATCTCATTGCTCACTGACCACTTCCACTTGGAAGTCGTGCTAAAAAGGGGACATAGATTTTATTTGGTTGGAATAGAAAACACGTATTCAATAAAAATATTTTTACTTTTGAAACTAAAAACTAAGTTGTTTTCTTCCCTTTGTATGCAATATTTTGCACAATTTGTCTACTTTTTCTCATTACATTCTATAGTTCTTCAAAGAGGTTAGAGCACCTTTTGTCTTGTCATATTTGTCCTTCGTTTTTGATGTCAAAACAACTATTAAATAATAAGTAATAAAAATATTTATTATTTAAACTAATGATCTATATTTGCCTCACTTATTTTACTTCTAATCAAACTTGTCACATTATTAAGTACATTTCATTCACTCTTTGAGAATACGTATATATTTTTCTTTTGTAGAATATGGAACAATTTGGTGTAATATGAGCCAGTCCTTTAAATGTTGGGGAATAGTCTAGATCTTTGTCTAAGACTATTATAATATCAACGTATGTATAACATACATGCATGCACACATGTAAGTTTGTTGGCCATGCATGGATTTGTGGCGACCATGAAAGATGAAGGTGAACATGAGTCTCTAATAAAACTTGAGTCTAGTTTTATACTTTGAATTGATTTGACCTCAAAGTCAATATCAAAGAACCCAAATTAGTCTAGTGACACTAAGTTGGGATGAAACTTATAAAGGGGAGGTTTTTGCTAGACCCCGTACATGCTCGCCACAAATCGCTAGCCAAGTTTGTTGGTTTAGATTTGTACATGGAAAATACAACTTTTCTATTCATATTTCACATGCATGTGCCTATACACATATTAAGTGATTCAAAACTTGCTAATTCCAGATCAATTCTGTTCACACTTGTGAAGAAACACATGGCACAAACAGGACTTACCTGTTGAAGAACTCGTGTTGTTGCCCCAAATGCAGTTTTGACGATGACCATGGACACCGCCTTAATATCCTCTGCTTTAGTGTTGTCAGGAGCAGTAATAACAAGTTCAGAATCTGTCTGTAGTATGGTATCCCACGGATGCAATCCATCCAATTTCACAGGCTCACGTAGATACTGCAGATTAAATCCCTTGATGGTGATGAAAATTTTGAAATCTGATGCCTTCCATTTTGCAGACAAGACCTGGAAAGATAAACATCAACAGCACCTCATGTCAAGAAAACCTTCATACGGAACGATTTTCTTGGTATACTTTGAAACAATTTAATTTTAAAACAAAAATTCTTATCCAGAATAAATACTCAGCATGTCTAAGATCATGGGGTCTCTTAGAGTGAGTTTCCACGTAGGTCGCTCGTCCACTAGATTCTAGATAATAGTGGGTGGGAGGTGGTCTCATGTAGATAAGCACAACCCACTAACCAACCACATTTTGGTGGCCTACTAGACATGGGCTGCTAGAATTCCATGAGCCCACTAAAGCACTCTTTGACTTACAAGTGTTGATCACCAAAGTTTGAAAGACCGATGGTCTAGAAGTCCATCCTTGTTAACCTAAAAGGAAGAGGTTAATAGTAGGTGGGCCCACATTGAGAAGATGAGAGTAGCTAGTTGGGACATACAAAATCCTACCCCACCAAATTCCATCTATATTTGGGCAAGTTGTTCGTTATTCATACTAAAATCTAGTGGGCAAGTGGCCTACATGGAAACTCACCCTTAACACCTTTGCAAAGTATTTTCTAAAAGGTATAATTTGATTGTTAGGTTTCTTTGTTGAATCAAAAAAATTGTGCATGAAGGCCAATTCATGTACAAATTATGGTCTTCGCCTTTAGCCACTTGCTAGCAAATATATGCTAGCGAAAAGAAAATATTAAACAAGTTTGCTAACTGGTCATTGAAATGGAAAATTCACAACTCAATTTTATGAGGGGCAAAAAATTGACGTGCCTATTTCCAACACCACAATAATATTATGGACACCTATATATTTGAACGATTTGTGGTTAGGTGTGGATCAAAAACTTGACACCAAAAAGACATTTGTCTAGAAGAAATTCAACTACATGCTCAACATATGCTAACCATTCTAAGCTCAATAGTCAACATGATTGAAAAAATCTATATGACCACTTAATGACCACGAGAATCTTCACATTGACAATCAATAAGATACTCATATGAACTCTAAAATTTTTGAGTTAAATGACTACGGGCATGCAGATTAGGATTTGCCAATCATCTTCCACTCACTGTGTTCTTGATGTCCTACAAGAAGCTGGCACAGAGAGAAAGCATCCGAAGAACATCACATATGTCTACTTTAGTATGTAAAGTGATATTGTTAACAAACAAGACCAGGCTCCAGCAGACAAGCAGAGGGGGAAGGCCACGTTACATCTGGAGCTGGTGATTCGACCTTCGTCTTTGGAGAGTCATCGTCTTCATCGCTGGACATGGCGGAGGACTTATACGCAGCAATCACTGCTGATTTGTAAGATTTGCTAAACTTCTTCCGGCTCCAGGGCTTGATTTTCCCTGGAACACATGAGCCCATAACGGAACTCGAACGAGACTGGTGATACCCGCTTCGCAGTGGTACCATAATTCCTATAGGAAACCTGCCAGATCGAACTGCAGTATCCCCCTTCACCTCGTGCCCTTCAAATTCATCTTGCAGGGAAGCCACGGGATCGGATTCATCAGTCACGTTGAAGAGGTGCACCTTGAGATGAGCATTGTTATTGATTTCTTGAGCGCGCTTGTTACCGCATATGTTGGGGGCGCCGAATGCAATCGAGATCATTGTGTTAGGGTCCAGGTCCTCCTGCAAATTAAAGGAAAAATCGCAAATTAATGCGTTGAGGTATCAGTATCGATCACATGGCATCCTCAGCGAAGTACCGAGGAAGAACAAGTAGCGCAGTTTTGGACAGTCTCAAATCTGAGCAGCTATACTAATTTCAGGGATTATGTGGCCAAATAGGTATAGGAGAACTTAAGATTTGAAAGCGTAGGCTCTAAGTCTTTTCATATTCGATGATAGCAATATAAACGCATGGAGAGCATCCAGAATTTTATGCGAACATCGACGAATGAGCAAAACGGAGTAGGGCTTCACGACCAGAACTAAAGGCGCCATCCTCTTATGTTGAAAAATAGGAACGACATGACTGCATCTCTGAGGCGTTAAATTGGATGCTCCAGTTCAGAAAGTCGGCCAAGGTAATTCAAAATTAACCTAGAAAGATGAAATAAGAAACCTAGCAATGAACCTAGAAAGAGGAAGTAGCAAACTTCAAAGTGTTTATCGACCAGAACGAAAATATCAGAATCGTCGAAAAATTACATCAGTCGTTATTGTAAGTAGCACAACACTGAAGCTAACGAAGATAAAGCAAGCAAAACAAAAGGATAAAAATGGAAATTCGCCACAAAAGGCTCACCACTTTGTCTTCAAAATCCGTGAAGAAGCGAACCACCACCATGTGCGCCACTGAGCCCCCTAATCTGTGCCCGCAAAAGATGATGCGCTTTTCCGATTTGGACAATTGAGCGAGCAAGTTGCAACCAGATCCCATGAAGCTGCGGGAAAGCTCCAGAACCACCCCATGAACCCCACTGGCAGAGGACGACGGCTGACTCTCCCGGCCTAAGTCTTCAAAAGTCCGAGATCCGCGAAATGCAATGAAAGTAGCATCAGCGGCGTAAGCAACCAAAAATTTGAAGCCGCGCAGATCATTGTCCTGATCAACTGATACATGAACAACATCAAAATGGATGATTGGGAATTCCGACTTGGTCTCATTCAGATACTCCTTAATCTCTTCATTCTTTTCAAAAAGAACTGCCTCCGAGCAAAAATATGCTCGTGCCAGGTCCTTTATTTGCGGACGTCTGGAATCCATAGAATCTGTCCACTTGCTTATCGAAGTGAAAGTCGGCAGCAGCAATACATTCCCGCTTGGAGCTGCAGAACGTCATCAACCGTGGCATGCACACATTGATGATCATCAGTCGATGGACCGGCTTTGAGTGTACCAATCAGCACTTATATGCATCGGAAACCACGGATAAAACCATGCATGCTTAGATTACTTTACTATGGAAGCCTCGGTCGACTTACCGACAACTCTGAGACCAGCACAGAGGTTCCGCACAAGCACAGCAGATAGAAGCGATCGTCTTCGCCACCCAGGCTCCCTTCAAGTCACGGCCGCACAACGTCGTCGGAGAAGAAAGTTCAGCTAAAATTGTGTCCGATCAAGGCTACACTTCTGTCACGGCGTGGCCTCAAATAACTTACACATTGCACACCCGCCCTGCCCTGCCCCCATGGCTGGACATAACCTAATTGTCTGCACACAGCTGTCTGTATTTGTTGCAAATCGCATCAATCATCTTGATTGTATTTGAGGAAGTGCATTTGATTGATTGGGAACATCTTTGCTATTTATACTAGTGTGCACTGTGCAGCACTTGTGGCCTTAAATAATTCAAACTCGATCCCGCGGTCAAGTCTGCGCTTCCATGTCTTCCCAGGTACCTTCCTCACAGTACGTGTCAGTATCGAACCTAAGTATCTGTACACGGTTGTCTGCACATTTCACTGATAATGGTATTTAGTGTCACATGCGATGATTCCTATGATCGGGGAGAACCGGCAGTTAGTTCCAGATGAACCGGTTGAGTTTGAGAAATAACCGGTTGAAGTTCAAGACTTCAGGAAAATTGCCGATCATTTTAGAGCAATTTATATAATATACCCCAATTTGATAAAGGAAAACTGGAAGATATCAACATGTAATTAGTTGGACTTGCAAATACTAGGATCTCAACCGATTATGCCCAAAAGGTTCCCCGATCATTGGGGATGATTAAACAACTTCACCATAAATGTCACTTGACAGTCAAGTGCGCTTACTAATATCTTGGCGGGAGCATGTTCAATAGTGTTATAAGATGCATGCCTACGTTATACAATGGTCTACAAGTTGACAAAAGCATATTACAAGTGACACTTGCTCAAGAATATCTTCCTCTGACAGACTAATATTTTAACACATGATATTTGTTAATAGTATGTTAAATATATCTTCCCCTTGCATACTAGAACACAAGACTATCATCTAAAGTATCTCAATATGCTACTCTAAATATCATAATGTAAACATTTTTTCCCTTACTATGTTACTTATTGAAGTTACTTATGTTGATGAATGGAATCATATTGACAAATAGTGGGCTTTACACTTTGAGATCTCTAAGCATCTAGTTTAGGCCCTTTGCAAATAGTTTACGTGACTATATACCATAAACGGGGTATTGGAATTTCGCGGCGGACATTAAGTCCTCCCCGTACAAACTATGGGGGGTGTCATATCCGGGCTGGGGCAGCCCTCTAGGGAAACTTTGGAACGAGATTGAAAACTATTGCCCCCCCCCCCCCCACCCAAACTTCGAAAAAACATTGCCCTTGCATTCTTGAAGGCCGCTTGACTACAAATCCCATATTGAGTGCACTTCACCTTCAAGGTCTAAAATCCAATATATATATATATATATATATATATGCACTTCCAATTAGTAAATAAGCAATTCATTGGGATTTCATTCCGGAAGTGAT
Source organism: Polytrichum commune (assembly GCA_950295325.1). Classification (NCBI taxonomy): domain Eukaryota; kingdom Viridiplantae; phylum Streptophyta; class Polytrichopsida; order Polytrichales; family Polytrichaceae; genus Polytrichum; species Polytrichum commune. Next base: position 19,758,469 of record OX485803.1, on the reverse strand, counting down.
TCAAACCATCAATGAAGCACGTAATTAACTTGGAGGTCAAAAAAATTACAAAATCCTCATTAGCATTGAGGATTATAATTTTTATGACTTACCATTGGAAATTGTCTTTGTCATTCTAAAATGACACTTGAATTTAGTCTGCTGATTCAGAATGTATATTTTATAATATTTAGATAATGCCGTCTACTTTCACAAGTATTCATACGCATTCAAACCAATTAAGTGTGATTGAATGTAATTAAGTCTAAGTAATTATGATTAATCCTAATTAAGCCCAAATAAATCAGAAAGTATGCTTACCAAATTAAGTCAGAATAATTAATCATAAAATGTAATTACTGGAATCAACTCCAATTAACTCCAGTAATTAAATTTAGTTAATTAATTAATTCCAGTAAGTATATTTTATAATTAATTGCATATGAATACTTGTGAAAGTAGATGGCATTACCCTAAAATATTATAAAATATACATACTAAATCAGCACACTAAATTCAAGTGTCATTTTAGAATGACAAAGACAATCTCAAATGGTAAGTCATAAAAATTCTAACCTCAATGAGGATTTTGTAATTTTTTGACTTCCAAGTTAATTACATGCTTCATTGATGGTTTCACTTCCGGAATGAAATCCCAATGAAATGCTTATTTACTAATTGGAAGTGCACATATATATATATATATTGGATTTTAGACCTTGAAGGTGAAGTGCACTCAATATGGGATTTGTAGTCAAGCGGCCTTCAAGAATGCAAGGGCAATGTTTTTTTTCGAAGTTGGGCGGGGCGGACAACAATTTTCAGTCGGGTTCAAAAATTTCCTTGGAGGGTTGCCTCAGCCTGGATATGACCACCCCCATAGTTTGTAGGGGGGGACTTAATGTCCGCCGAATTTCACTCCGTAATGGACGTAAGAATTGCTGAAAACTTCAAAGGGTGTGAGAATTTTCAGGTGTTGTCCGATAGAACGCCGTTTCTAAGTCATGATATACAGTGTTTTGACATAGAGATTTGATTTTCACTAACTTATTCAAGTGGTTGCCAAGATAAAAAAGCGCAATTACAGGTCACTAAGGGCATCCCCAGGAGAGATAGAAAGCAACCCGCCAAAAATAATATATTATATGGTGTTTAGGGTGTTTGGGGAGCCCTCCATCTTGGGCGGGGCAGCTCATCTTGAGTAAGAGCCCACCAAAGCCTAGGCATACCCCCGGTATAATTAGGAAGCAATCAATAAGACAACGACACCTATTATCTGACATGGGATAAAGTAGGATATCGGAGTATCTGATATTAAAGTAATCTCTTGGCGGGCCGGAGGAGGGCCGCCATATGAACCATTTATGGCGTTGGAAGGCCTTTACTATACCCGGGCCGCTTCTAAATTATGCCGGACCGGACATTGGTGGGGATCAATTTATGCCGGTACCGCCACCTAAGAACCCGGGATGCCTCATTTTTGGCGTTGGCATGCCCTATGGCGGGGCTGCTGGGGACGCCCTAATGTGAACCGTAAGAAAAGCGTCAGAAGATGCAAGTGGCACAAAGTATGTGTAGCCTTGATCAGAGTCACGGCCGCACAACGTCATCGGAGAAGAAAGTTCAGCTAAAATTGTGTCTGATCAAGGCTACACTTCTGTCACGGTGTGGCCTCAAATATCTTACACATTGCACACCCGCCCCGCCCTGCCCCCATGGATGGACATAACCTAATTGTCTGCACACAGCTGTCTATATTTGCTGCAATGAAACCCACTGGCCTCATCAGTCGTGCCGGTGCCGTTCTAAGTTAACTTAACTGACAACCAGGCGTGTGGAGTGGGGAAGCGCTTCGAAGTATGCAGACCACATGGTTATGGACATCCTTTTGAAACTGTATCTATGATAGCAAACATGTTACTTATGCATGGCACTACAAATGTAAAAGGGACATGCCGAATCTAAGCTGCTCCCTCAAATCGCATCAAATCATCTTGATTGTATTTGAGGAACCGCATTTGATTGATTGGGAGCATGTTTTCTATTTATACTAGTAAGCACTGTGCAGCACATGTGGCCTAGAATAATTCACACTCGACCCCACGGTCAAGTCTGCGCTTCCATGCCTTCCAGGTACCTTCCTCAAAGTAGGTTTCAGTGTCGAAGCTAAATGTCTGTACACGGTTGTCTGCACTACACTGAAAGGGTATCTATGATAGCAAACATGTAACTTATATATGCATGACACTACAAATGTAAAAGCGACATGCCCAATCTAAGCTGCTCCCTCAAAACTTCAAAAGATAAGCCATGTCGAATTAACAGCGCAGTTTGTTGGAACCGCATTTGATTGCTTGGGAGCATGTTTTATTATTTATACTAGTGCGCACTGTGCAGTACATGTGGCCTCAAATAACTCAAACTTGACCCCACGGTCAAGTCTGCGCTTCCAAGCTTCCCGTCGCTAACGGGAACCGTCGGAAAAGTGTCAGAAGATGCAAGTGGCACAAAGTATGTGTAGCTTTGATCAGAGAGCTTCGGGAGCTTGGCAACGACATTGTGTTGCCAAGATCGACATGAGGGGAGCTTACACGGTGGCGACGTGACGTCGATTGCCGTTTGCCGTTTGCTGCCGTGCTTGTGCTGCAATATCCAGTAGGTCTGTGCATCCGTTCTCAGATTTGTCGGAGATCGACCTTGGCTCTGGTCAGGGCCGATGTAACGTAGTGTAGCGATTCATGCTTCCATCATTGGCCTCAGATTCATGTATATAGACAGGTGCTAATTGGTACACCACCGCCGTCCCTTAAGCTTTTGTTTACTGTGTGCACGCCATGGTTGATGTAGTTTACATGTTCTGGAGCTCATCCGAGCGGGAATGTAGTGCTGCTGCTGCTGGATCACCGCACTGGCCTGCCCGGGCGTCGCCTGAATTTCGTTGCAAGCAGCGTAATCGAAACAAGTCAACTCAGCCACTCGCTCTTGTCGATTTAGGTATGCACTCACTTGTGTCTAACCCCTAAATGTCTAAGAGGAAGCCAAAATGTGGTTGCAATCGATTTCCGATATATATTTTTCGAGGTGAACTTTTCTTTTTTAATAAATTAAACAAAAAAATTCCACCCCTTGCACTCTGCACTAATGAAGATTTCCACTGTCTAGAGCAAACCGATCGAACTGATCTATGAACAACTCTAAGATATGCACCTTGAGGCTTAAAGTGGTTCCCCTAAGAATATTTTTGGTACAGAATGTACAATTTGGGAAAAATAACAAGGTCATCGACATGAATATGTTTGGTTCTCTCCACCAAGTTATGAAACTCATACATTTAACCAACCGTGTGAAAGTCCAAGTAATTCTGATACATCTTGAAATTTTGATAATTTTTTAGAAAACATTCCTTCACAAATGATTTGACAGTTCTAAAAAGAAAATTCAAAGCTGATGATCCTTACTCTAACTGCATGGATGTGGTCAAAACTCAGCAGTCTAAACATTTGTGTTACATGTCATTTCGGAATTAAGTCTTAGATATTTCATATTTTGGAGTTACATATCTTTGATTCACGTTGAAACCCTCATTCCTCTAGGGGTTGAAAGAGATTGGACTACATGCTCAAGATATAATCAGTATAATCGAGGTACCTACTATATGGTCATTCAATAGAAAAGATAACATTTCTTCACTTTGACAACTTTATAAGATACTCATACCAGCTCCAAAAATACAAGGAAAATGCCTAAGGACATGATTTAGATTTCCTAGTCTTATTGCACTAATTGTGTGTGTTTCATATCCAACAATATGTCTTTTTGGTGAATGTTCTTAGATCCACACCTAACTACACATGACCACTCGAATATAGGTGTCCGTTTGAGATAGTAACCGAATTAGGGCTGTTTACCTTTTATAAATCGGTGGCGTGTTGTCAATTGCAGACGCTCATGGAGCCTTTAAGTTATCGGCCGGTTTTGCTGGGCAATTCTGATAACAAGTTAAGCAGAGATGACCTCTCTCGAGCTCTGTTCTGCTCAATGGCAGTTTATAAGAACAATGCAGGGGCAGAGCATTTATTTCGTACAGCTCAAACAGCCTATCCCAACGCAACTTTTGAGAAGATCCACATGGCTAAGGAGCTTCGTAACGCACAGAAGTTCCTTGTGGCATATACAGAAAATTGTGTTTTTGTTGCATTTCGAGGTACGAAGAATCTGAAGGACGTGGCCAGTGATATGAGGATAGATCGCCACGCAGCAAAGTTTGGGGGCTATTTTCACAAAGGATTTTATGATCGTGCGGATTCGTTCGCGAGTTCGGACCAGAGCCCCTTACCTGGCCTGCTTGCCACCAAGAAACGCATCATATTCTGCGGGCATAGCCTGGGCGGGGCAGTTGCGCACATAGTGTTGTTTCGCTTTTTGCTGGAGAATGATGGGCTAGTGATCAACGTACGTCCGGTTTGGCTTCAATACAAATCCGTTTCCATCGCTTGCAATATAGAGCATTAGATTTTCATGAATGATTTAGTATTCTTGCATTTTACTCGATATGTGAAAATGAAAACATCGCTAGTCATGTCACAAGTCTAGCCATGTAGCCATGTAGCCACTTTCGGTCATACATGGCTACGAATGATGAGAATCGACTACTCCATACGTACAGATGGGCCGGTTGAGTTTGAAATATCAGTCGGTGGAGGTGAGATTAAGACTTTAGGCAAATCTCCGATCATTTTAGAGGAGTCTATAGAATATGAATAAAGGAAAGTCGAAAGATATCAACATATAATCTGTTGGACTTGGAAACACTTGGATCTTAAAATCTTCCAAATTTTGCCCACACTCTCCCTGGACTTTGATACACGGCCTTTAGCTTTAGTTGAGGCAAGTTCTTGAGATGGAATGGGGGTGTGGTCATACGTACGCGGCCTTTAAGATTCATGGTGGTACTGAATCTGGAAGGGTGTTTGATAATGGTGGTTCTGAATGCTTGCAGGAGACACACCCTGACTCTCTGGTGTCGATTGCATTCGGAGCACCACATATATGCGATGAGAAGGCTGCCCGGAAAATCAACGGGAATGAGAAGTACAAGTGGCGGTTTATTAACTTTGTGAACCAAAATGACTATGTGCCTCACATGCTGCACAATCTTCCCTGCACGGTTAAGGAGGTGTGGAAGAGCGCGCTTGACGGAGCTGACAGTGCGCTGCAGTCCCTAGGAGGTTTTGCTGGGCGCTGTATAGACGGATTCGAGGACGGTAGGGCTGTAGGAGCATTGAAAGTAGCAGGACGGGAGACTGCTCAACTCGCTGCTAGGGGTGTTGTCAGTGGTGCCCGGAAGATCACGAGTAAATTGCAAGACATGTCCATGAAAGAATCTGATTCATTAGATGCCCTCCGGAAGCCTGATTTCCACCCGATTGGGCAGTACATATCCCTCTCCGGAAATTGGAGTTCTAGCCAGTGTTATGGCGGTGATTTGCAGATCCAAGAGCTGTTTCAGAGGGATGTTCCGTTTACTCAGGGACATCTGGAACACCATCGGATCGACAGTTATAAAACTGCGTTGATTGCAGCTTGTTTTATTGATGTCCCAACTGGTCTTGGTGATTGCGTTTCTGATCCACAATCTCGCCTGTCATCGGGCGACCGTTCCCTTGTCACGTCTCCGCCTCCTATGGTAAGCAATTCATTCTCTTTTTTATTAGGTAAGGTCACGAGGGGCCCGGGGTGACAAATCTGTCTTTTAGAACAGTTTCTACTCTCTTCTAATACAGTTTCTAATGTATTGATGATTTGTTCGTTCACAACGAGACACATGCTTGAAAAGCGGGCATTGAGAAAAATGCATTGCTATGATTTGTGTCTGAGTCAGAAAAGGATTGCACTTTCAGATGTCAGTTTTTAAATTAATTAGAAGCATTTTCTTATGAAAGAAGGGTGACCATCCAGACCCCCTACCTGTTGAATTTTACTTCTAAGAAAATCTATAACATTTCTTAGGACGTACAGCCTTAAAATTTGTTCATAATGCGAAAGTAGCTCCTAAACATTGCTTGTAAGAAATGGTTTTAGCAGCTCCGCACCATGTTCTAAAGACGGTTGACTCCTGCGAGTGCTACTGATAGATGCCACCCCGGGGGTAGGGGGCGCAGAAATGTAGATTTTAATTTTATTAGCGGGGATCTTAATGAAAGAGTACTCGGTGCATTGGAAGGGTTCGAAACTGATCCGTACTCACTTTTAATTGCAGGTCACAATTTCAACTTGGAGGGTGCTGGATCCGAACGCCAACCAACGGGTAATCGTTGTGAAGGGAGAGAACCTTTTGTTTCTTCGTGAACCTGTCAGTGTGACTGGATCCAAAGGACAGGAACCTTGGAGTATTTCGACGCAAAGTGACGGTTTTTTGATGATTTATGATCCTCATTGCCCGATGGATTCAGGTCAAGCACACAAGGACTCAGAGAATGCTATTTCTATGATTTTCATCAAAACAGCTTTTGGGGAAATTAATCAACCCATCCTGCCACCTGAGGTTCGTCCATCCTTTCCGAGGGCCAGAATAATAATGTGCCCCTTGACAGGTGTGTGTGTGTATATATATATATATACACATGTGCTGTTAACTCGTCCAACCTCCCTTGATCTGATAACACTGAATATCTTCCCGCTAACTTGGATATATGTTGATTAAGATGTTCAGGATCAACTAGTAATCAATTTAATACTGACTCAGATGTTGAGGGTTAGTGGTTGCGTATAATTTAGCTGTGATAAGTGTCAATGGCAATTGTTCAAGTGTGTGCAACTGATTTTGAATTGATTATTGCCTGTGTTTTCAGGAGTATCCCAATGAGGAGAAAAGACTAATTGGAGCCAGCAGGAAGCTTTTACAGATTGCTCAGTCATTGATGGTGAAGGCCATTCCACCCTTGAGTATTCGCCCAGACTCAAACAGAGACATCATGACCGGTTTGGACAATATAATGCATTGTGAGCAGAACCTCAGTTCAAGATTAAACCTATTGCATCTGAGCATTTTTATCAAAACAACCTTGCAGTATAGAAGTTATCCTCAAGCATTATCCAAAATGTCACTTCAGGTTCACCACATTTATGTTTCTATTGGAACACAAACTCCAATTATATAATATTAAGCTTTCACCCGCTTTTGACTTAAATATCAACCATAATCTGGACTTGAAGGTAGTAATGGACCACTGCTGTTTGTGAGAATCTATTATCATCACTTTTACGAATATATTAAATCATGATCTTGCTCAGCTAATGATTTGTCGTGGTTACTCCAGTTCCTTTGAAATACTAGTCCTGAGAAGCTTTGCAAAGTCCCTAGATCCTTCAATTCTCACCAACTTCAAATTATTGCAGGTGTACCTTCTTTGAAAGGGGAAAGAGTGTCGAAAAAACTTACTCAGACGACCACATTCACCAACACCAATGGAGGACATCTTGAGAATCATATCAAAGAGATAAATTTCATGTTTAAGTCGGTTGTAAAATGTTTGACAGGCCGGTATGTTCTCATCTCGGTAAAAAATTGTGTGAATTTATAAAATTCTAGGTTACAAATGGATTGCATTGTTTTTACTAGGATCACAACCTGCTTTCCAACGTATGAAGAAAACTGTGGTTTTCAGATCCCTGTTCAACGCACAAACTCCTTGTCAATTTTGAAAATGATCTGGCAGAGATAATTCTTTTTTGACTCGTGATTGTTTGAACTCCAGTTTGAAAGTGGACTATGGAGCACGAAGACGGAACCTACAGAGGAAATGGACGTCATTTCTACAAGGTCGTCCAGAATTGGCCATACCAACAATGATTGCTGGCTTTTTGGTATTGCCTATCACGTTGGGGGCTGTATTAGGTGTCCTCATATTCACAAATCAGTGGACGATAATAGATGGATATGATTTGGTCTTGGAATTTGCCATTCTTGAGTCTTCTGAATGGTCCGAGGGTTCTACGGAGCGGCTGAACTATGATGACGGAGCAAACAGCTGCAGTGTTGATCATCTGGAGATGGTGCTTTATAAAATAGGTGAGCTAACCCAAGCAGATCTGTCCTCAAACTACAGAGGGAATAAAAACAAGAATTTACAATTTTCCTTTGTAATCCAGAAGTTTATAAATTCAAGGCATTGTGGAAGGAATCTAATGTGAGCTATTTTACTGTGAGCTTCAGTACCTCTGGTAATGTTTATCACTATTACTGACTCCTTCAATGATGTCTTTTTTTTTTTTAAAAAAGGCCGATGTATTTACCTGAAACTGTTTCACTTCTCAAGACTTAAAAGCTGTTTGTTTGTATCTGAAACCATGTGAAATGTGCGTTTCCAGTGGAAGGAAGCAGCTCAAAATTTCAAGACATGGTCAATAGAGCTCACTCTCTGAAAGCGAAGGATGTTCCTGATTTCAAATCAGAAGAATTTCAGAAGGCAACAGCGGAGTCTAGGTTGAAGCTATTGAAAAGAATCAAGATAGTGTGCGACACAATATCCTTGTACAATAAAGTAGTGACCGGTGTACATTATATTGGTATCTTCGGAGCTGAGGATGCAGGGAAGTCGACCTTTATCAAGGTGAATCTGATTCGGAGCCATAAACTTCCGTGCTGTCACCTTAATTTCATTCTTGCCGGTGTTTAATTAAAGTTAAGCAAGCTCTCATGGGCCCGGCTGTGCATCTAACATATAAAGCACAGTCTGAGTAATGTCATCAATGCCCCAAATGGCTCAGTAACACAACCTTTGGTGGTGTGCAGAGAGTTTTGAAAAAATTCGGCCCATCAGGTGGGAGGTTGCCAGAGACGGGAATTTGCACTCACACCAAAGTTGCAGTCCCATACATGTTGAACAACTCATTGTGGCTGGTGGACTTCCCAGGCGGCGACGGATTAGAGCATTATGCAGAAATGTGGAAACAATTCACGGCACTCTCCACTTCTGCTATAATGTTTCTTGATTTTAAGGTAAGGCTACCTTTGCATTGGCACTGTAAATGGGGATTGATCATAGCGTCACATGTCCACATCTTTGTTACCCAATTGTAATTTGGTTGCAAATTGACGCAACCAACTTACACCGTTTGAAGGTGCATGTATCTTGTTAGAAATTAGCATGTGACTTCCTTTTATGAGAGGATGCAACATGAAAAGACAGGAATGGAAAGGATTCAAATTACAATAAGTTTGAGAGCACTACTAAATGTCTTGTTAAGGAATGTGGGTGTTGTTTGGTTCCTTTTGCATGTTCCCGAACTTCTATCAAATAGATTTACACAACAAAGCTTGTGTTGCATTGGAAATCTTCGATGGAGCATCAGCAAAAAATCGGATGAAAATCAGACCTTTAATTAGAGGTGCATGTTTGGTGATTCCTCCGTTGAATACATAAGTCCTCCAAATTGTATGGATTCCGCATAGACTCCGGAGTAGTTAATCGAATTTGAGGATGTATTCCAAACCCTTTTTTTAAAGATGTGTCTTTATGGTGTTTGTTCATGATCGTCACCTATTCACACACCAATAGAAAAAAAATGTATAAGTATTTGCTTAAGAAAAGTAACCAAATAACACCCACATACCTTACAATAAAGTCAAAAGTAATGTTTTGTTAGTTGCTACATAATAATTTGATGGTTTTGCCATACAATGTGTACCTATTTGAACGTCTAATCTTGCTAATTATTTTAGGAGGGGACCACACTCGCTTCGACTGATCGCAACTAACCAGCCTTATTTGTTACATGTTAAAATTATGGCAGTGTGATATCAAGAAGCCACAAGTAAAGATGTACAAGCAGCTGAAGGAGAATCTCGGAGCTGAGACAGAGGTCATCGTTGTGTTCAACAAAGTGGATTTGATGATTAGAAATGATAACATGGAGGAGTTCACATCCGATTACTTTAAGGATCAAATAGCAAAGTCCCACACCAAGTTGGGTTGTAAGAAAGATGCAATCCATTATAGTTGTGTGAAACCCATAGGTCCAGACACGCTCGAGGAACTGAAGAAGGTGGGTGTACTTGGTTTTGAAGAACTTATGGAAGTAGTACACCCACCGACTCTAGAATGAACACTCGGGCCATTAGCAATAAGTTCCATAGGCCCTAATCATTGATAACTTTGAAGAGCCTTCACAACTTGGAGCTGCACTACCCTTCATGTTTTGTACGCTTGTATGTATACGTACCTTTGATTCCCGGGGGTTGGATTCTTCATACCATGTACAAACTAACATGTGTTAAAAAAAGAGTATAATTTGAGGTATTAGTGTATATAGTATATATAAGGGAGAGGTATTCTTTTTCTTTAGTGTGTACAGTCAAAAAGGTTATTAATATTTTGAAGTAAAGGTAGATGTACAAAAGGGCGATTCTAAGGTTTGGAGAAAATTTGATAACAGATGTGTTGGTTTCATTCAATTTACGTTTCATGCATTGTTGTTGTATATAATAGTCCCTGATAGTTACCCTATCCATTCATGTGAGGGTTTGCATGTGGGTTCTAGGTTTTAAGAATTTGGAGGTTCTTGGAGTGCTCCTTTGAGTTTCGCTCTCCGGATTGTGGCCAAGTTATTGTGTTCTTGTCTTCTTTTGTTTGATGCAATTATTGACTTACATGCTCTGGACAAAAAATTATTCAATGACTTTCTCGTTGGATGGTGAAAGTGGATTATACACGTAATAATCGTATGTTTAATTCATGATTTATATTTTCTTTATGCATTTATCACACTAAATTCAAAAGCTTAGTACAAATACACGAGTCTATTTTCTAGCCTACCGTTAGTACATATATACATATTTGTTTTTCTTTATTAATTTCTTGTACATAGGGGGTTTAATGTCATAGTGACCCACACACGTCATTTAGGTTTCTGATGAAGAGTCCACCCCTGGCATTTCATTGTAAAGTAACTAGGTTGGACCTCGTGATATCCCAAACAATTGCACCTATACATATGACTTGATATCCCTAATGATCCCAATCCCATCCCGGGGGCACACCTTTCATAACATGTATGAGTATATGTGAGTGCACAAAAGGGGTAATAACTTGAACCTTCCGTATTATGTATAAAGATGCTACACAAATTATAACTTGTAGTTATGTACATGTATGGAGGACCTCTAGAAAATATTTAACATACATACTTGTGACCATACTAGACCTTATGAGATATATATTTATTATTGGATGAGACTAGGATGATTAATTCTCTCATTTCCTTATTTCATCCATGTATGTATAGAAAGAGGGACTATTAGGGTTTTGCAAGGGGTGGTTGAGCTGAGAACGAGGCCACTTCTTGCTTAGGGTTGCAAGAGGAATGGCCGACACTTCTTTGTGGTTGATACGGGTGGTTGCAAGTGGTTGATGCCTTTGTTAGATCATGGGTGGCATCAAATTTGCAAAGGTGTTGATTCCTAGGTGGGTCTTCATTCAATTGTTTTGATATTATCAAAAAACCTCCGTTGTGTGCAACAATTTGGTTGGATCAAGCATTTAGGAATCGTAATTGTTGCAAATTCTAGGATCAAGCATGATTTGGGCAAACCAACCCATACACTCGTTCCTTGTTGGATGCCTAAACCCTTGCCTCCAAGGAATGAGTGTACGGGTTGTTTCGCCCCAACCAATCAAGCATGGAGATTGGTTTATGTCGGTCACAAAAATGAACCAACAATAAGTGGACTTACAATCTTATGGGTCATTTAGGGTAGATTTAGAAACAATAATTACATTAGCATCTATGACATATATCGTAGAGTTTGATGATTATGAGTCAACTCCAAGGAGTTAAAAAATCTTCAATGACTTTAGTAATGAATGCTAGGGTTTTACATTATACATATGATAGGGGTTCATTATTATTCAAAAGTATATTTGTATACTTATGCTAACGACTATATATGAATGTCATTTATTTTATGTATGCATATTGTCACTTGTATTTTTATCATTGAAATTGTACGTGTATTGCTTGATTATACATAAAGAAATTATTAGAAAAAAACTTGTATACAGGGGGTTTCTAGAGTATGTTGCAAATGCATATGGTTCTTGGTTTTTAATGAAAGGTGCACCCTCCGGAATCCCATACAACCATATGTCAATGTCCACATGCTTCCCATGCCTATGTATATCCATTAAATGCTTGTATGCCCATGCCATGCTTGTAGAGCATATTTTTGGGCTATAGTCCGAATAGAGTTTTTTTTGAAACTAAGTTTTTGGAAGATAGATGAAAACAGTGGACTATAGTCAGATGAAAGCACATCCCTAGCGGTTTGAGCAATCGGATGCCGCAGGAAGGAGTTATAACCGCCTGGGAAGAAGGGTGATAAAGGACTATAGTCCGGAGAAGAAAGAAGGCCATTTTCAACGAGTGTTTACGGGCTATAGTCTAGAGTAGTCGCTGATAGGCGACGAAAGTGTAGGATCGGCCAAGTGCCGTAGTTTGAAGAACATTCCTTCAACTCTGTGATAGAGTGAAGCGTAGGCAATGTAAACAGTTTGCAATCTGAAATTGAGTAAGTAAACTTTGAGGAAAAGCATAAATGTATGTGAGTAATATGGTGTAATGAAGAGAGATTTCAAAGCGAGCGACCTAGAGTCTGAGATTGGAGTCACAATGTGATTGATGATTTAAAGGACTGATTGTACGAGGAAGGAAGCAAAGAGAGCGAGTGAATGTGTATCAGAGAATAGAGATACAAATCAGGGAAATTGGAGACATAATATTCAAGATTAAGAAAACCTAGAGAGAATGAATTACTGAGAGGAAAAAAGAGAACGTTGTAAGAGCAATAGGACTATAGTCCATCGGAGCGTTGCTGGAGAGGTAATGCTGGAGGGTAATGGGAGAAGAAATACCTACTTGTGTTACTGAGGGTCATTAAGGATAAGAGCACCGAATCAGAGGCAAAGTGAAGAGAGAGAGAGAGAGAGAGATTGTTATGGAGTTGAGACTTACGCTAAAGCGCGGAGCAGAGAAAGACTATAGTCCAGAAAGAGAGTTAGCAGCTTGAGAGGAATATAGGTTAAAGAGGCAGAGAGGAAGGGAGGTAGGAGTGCAGTAAAATGATGAAAGTGCAGATGGGTTAATCCCTGAATTGAGAGAAATACAGGCGGAGAGACGTACTATTGATCATGACCTAGCATGTGAGATGATTGTATGAGGTTGAGACAAGGAATTGAGGGATGAGTGATTGAGTTTACCTATGTTATTGGCATGAGTAATATGTGGTTAACCAAGGCTTAAGCCAATATAGAATATAGTCCGGTGTGATTATCTTATCTTGAAGTGTGCAGAGATTGTAGACCGGATTGGAATGGAAAATGGTTCATGAATGAGATAAGTTGTTAAATGAAGATTGATGCAAATAAGATAATTAATGAATCAATTGCATTGAATGAAGTTATGTGAATTTGAATTGAAAACATTACATTGTTGTTTTGTGGAAACCAAAGGATACTAACCCCAATAGGATGAAAAATCCATTGGCTGAATATTGACCGGTTACTCAAAGACAATAGTCCCAATTTATGAAATTCACGACAGAAATAGGTCGAACCTTAGAGTGATAGTACCTACCTGAAAGATAGGACAGACAACACTCACTACAGAACCAACACGAATGAACTAATAAGAAAGAGAAATAATGGGATGAATTAATGTTGAAGAGAGTAAAAGAGTGAAGAATACCACATATTGTTGTTATAAACCTTAATCCAATGTGACATTAACCCTTAGAGACACTAGCTCAGTCTTCCTGGAGACCTTGTTCCCTGGGTTTTTTGGTTTTGAGAGACATAGCAAAAACTTACTACAATGCTCAAAAGCCCCATGGAGCGTTTTAACAATAAATTCAAAATTAAATTCAAAAAACATTGTACGACTTTATCTTATTGTTTGTGCCACATCTCCACCTTGGCTTCATGCTTGCCACCTCCCCCTAATTTTCCCCACTATACCCACATTTTGCACTTGTAGTCCTCCCACCTTCTTGCATTTGGTTTGTCTCTCTTCTTTCTTTTGTCACAAGTTTGTTTTGGGTCTAAGAATCTTGTGCATGTGGCCTTTTTTGTTTGGAATATTTATTTAGGCCAGAATAGCGGGGAACAGTGGGGCAATGTCCTCGTCACCACCACGAGTGAAGCTAAAACATGAGCATGAACATGAGCAGGGGCCTATTCCGTGGGACAAGGAGGCCTATATAGACATGTTCACACAAAAATTGAGGTGACACAAGGATTTATCACTATATTCGGTAATTGGAGATTTTTTCATGATTTTGAGACTATTCAAGGACATGGTTTTCAAATAAAGAACAAGAGCAACACAAAAATATACTCGATGTGACTTCCTAAAGCGATTTGCATGGGCAACACTAATGAATTTGACACAAACATATGTCACCACAACACGGGTAGATCACTTAGTGCATTTTAAAAACGACGTGCGACATAATATAGAGAGGATTAGAATCATTTGAAATAAAAATTATAAAGGAATTCCAAATAATGAAGGGGCCATTAAATGTAGACAATCCCATTATAAGTAAGTTAGATGAACATAAAACGTGGGCCATTATTTTTTTGTAAAATTAATATAGGGGCTGAAGATAAGGATCCTAGAAGGTATGTTTAGTATGTTTGCTATGGTCTCCTATGTGTTTTCTTCATAACTTTGTTTGCAATGGTATTATTATTTGCACCCTTCTTTGTTTCCATGCTTTCCCTCAACACTCGTCAATTGCGTTAGGAAGTAGATTAGCTTTTATTACTTAAAAGGAATATAGAGTACAAAAAATTGCAGTGACTTGGACAATATAAGTAATGGAAGGGTGCAAACAAATGGGCCATTTTTGAAATTTAAGTAATTTTGGGGAGGCTTTAATTCAGCCCTTGAAGGTAAATAGCCCCAAAACAAAAAAAACCCCCAGCCGTGCACCACAATAAGAAATTGGACCAAATATTAAACCATTTGCATTTATTTTGAGACTTTCCAAAGTCTTTAATTAACGAATTTCATATTTTCCCTGGTTGCATGAAAGAAAAAGTTGGAGGGGTGACCAAAAATATTCATGGCTAAGTGCATTGTGGTAGGTAGGTTTTGCAGTTTTTCATTCACAAACACCAAAAGATTAGCTATGCTATTACTTGGAGTAGTCTCGGTTACCATGCATGTCTATCGGCTAGGTGGTGCAATATGTTGCCTACAGACGAAGTAGACAACTAAGTAAACTAAAACCACCAAGATAGTAGGCCAACAAAGAATATCTCTACCGAGGTTGGTATTAGATAAATACCTATGCCCGTCACTTGTAGCATAAGAAACATGTATTAGAACAAGTAGTGTGTTGTTTGCTTGTTTAGCCGTGGGGATGGCTTGATAACATCAGGAGGGGGAGGGGGCATGTACCAAACTGTGGTTACTTTGTATTAGAGATGAGGCGCCAATCATTGATTACTTAAGAGATAATGTGTCAAATTTGGATAAGTATAAAGTGGTGCAAAAAAATTCCATGTAGGACGATAGAAATTAGTGTCAAAGGTAGAGCATTAGATTTGTTCGTAATTCATAAAAATGTAATGAAAGAGGCATGAGAAATAATAAGATTAGAATAAGGCCACAACGTTAGTCCGAAGAGGGACAGGAGTTATGTCATATTGTTTGTATAAACCAAAGAAAAGAAGAAAAGCAATAAAAGGCAAAGCAAGAAGAGCATGAGATCATCTCACTCCAAGCATTATGTCATATGCCTTTGTGTATGTGTATATGCTTGTGCAATCTCATCTCTAGTCCTATTGACTCCCAATAATTAGGAGGACTATAATTTTTTTGGTAATTTGTTTTTTAGATTGAAATTACTTTGAATTTTTGAAGCCAAAAGTTGGCTTGAACACATCACCAATGTCTACAGTTTGCGGTAACCATCCATTTTGACACAAATTCCTCCCCACTTTACACTTAAAACCGGGGACACGTATCATGCCACTATCGATTCTCGGGTGATACCATAACTAAAGTTGCAGGCTTAGGGTTAGTTACCATGTAGGCCACTTTGCCCATCAAATTTTAGTGAAAATGTAGATTCCACTTGACAACATCAACATTTCCGCTAGAATTTAGTGGACGAGCAGCCTGCAAAGAAAGTATCCCTTAAAACCTATGAAACTTGGAACCTTAGTTTAGCCACACACGAAAAGAAATTACCGAAATCGATCCCAACATGATTGAAATGATGGGACTCCTGATCGGGAATAGGGGGCTCTACTCTAGTGTAATAATGCAGTGTTGCATGATAACGCACCTTCGGATCCCTTCACGAACTCCCAAAAGCCAGGGTCACTGCACTCGCGGAGTCGACACGTCAGCACCGCGAGGCGCCCACGAGGCCCAATTCATTCAGCGCTCCAGCAGCCACGTGGTGGATACCCGGTCTGACACCCGGTGCAAGATATCCGGGGATGACCTGCGAAGCGCGGCGAGTTCTCGGTCGCCCTCGAGTGTGTGGTGTGCAGGTGGTCTCCGAAATCGCACTCCCGGGCGCGACTTAAGTAGGATGGCACGCCTGGAGATTGACGCGCACCACCGGCTGGTGCACAGCACGCGCCTCGGTCGGTCCGTTGCTCCATCTCCATTCTCTCGGCCGCTTGGTTCAACCAATTCCAGAGCGAAAAGAAAACAGTTTGCTCTGCTTGGAGTTTCGTCCACTTCTGGGTGTAAATTTGGAGCACGGTTTAGGGTTTCGAAGCCCGGTGGATGGAATTGGGAGTGAGCAGGGGAGAGGTTCGAGAAACTCTGTCTGTTTGTTCCTTTCGTGAAGTGGTAGCTGCTTGCGGTGTGCGTTGGCTCCGTGATTCGGACTCTGATTGTGAGCGAGGTGAAGTGAGAGGGTTTGAGGAGCAATTATGGTGTGGGAGGTGGAAGAGAAGATTCTGTGATGGAGATATGGTGAGATATGGTGCTGTGGCCTCTTCCTCGGCTTCCTTGGTGAGTTACTACATCCCCGTGCTCATGCCTGCTGGTTCCAACATGCTCAATTCAAGGGTTTCGTCACTTGGCATCGTTGAAGATAATTGTGTGTAGTATACTGCTCGAGGATCTGAAGTGAGCTGTGCGGGGAACAGAATGTGAGACTGTAATTTAATCGACGCCTGTTGTAGACAGTATGTCTGCATGGGTAACCTAATGAAGGGAAGAAAGGTTCGGAGAGTCCAATGTAAACATATATTGTAGTAAAATCAGAGAGGTCCATAGGAGTATATGTTCTACGTATGATCAATTGTGCTCGGTTGGCATCCCCGTCCTCATGCCTGCTGGTTTCTAAAAGTTCAATTAAGGGTGTATCATCATTTGGCATGGTTGAAGACGATTGCGTGTAGTCTACGGCTCGAGGATTCTAAGTGAGCTGTGTGGGGAACAGAATGTGTGGAGTTAATTTTATCGAGGCCTGTTGTAGACAGTATATCTGCATGGGAACCCTAATAAAATGAACAAGTTCAGAAAGTTTAACGTAAAAGTATCTTTTAGTTTAACGTAAAATCAGAGAGTTCCATGGGAGCATGTGAAAAATGAACAAGTTCAGAAATTTTAACGTAAAAGTATCTTTTAGTATAAAATTAGAGAGATCCATGGGAGCATGTGAAGTACGTATGATCAATTGTGCTCAGTTGGCTTTATCGGCTTCCAGGGAGCACTACATATCCCCGTTACTGCATTCCCGTGTTCAAGTCTGCTGGTTCCAACAAGTTCAATCAAGGGTTTCGTCGTTTGGCATGATTGAAGATTATATTGTGTAGTATACTGCGCGACGATTTTAAGTGAGCTGTGCGGGGAACAGAATGTGTGACTATAATCACATCGGGGCCTGTTGTAGACAGTAGTTCTGCTTGTTAACCCTCACAAGGTGAAGAAGTTTTGAGAGTCTTACGTAAGACTATATTTTCGTATAAATTCAGAGATGTCCATGGGAGTATGCGAAGTACATATAATCAACTGTGCTCAGTTGGCTTTATCGGTTTCCAGGAAAACTATATTGTGTAAGCATCAGCATCGAGGTTAAGGTCGGCGACAAGCAGCGCCCTTGTGTTGTTGAATAACCCTATACCTTGACCCTGGACAATTTTTGAGGAGACTCCGGTGAATCGACGTTGAGCTGCTTAAAAATATTCAAGAGTGCAGTTGAACAGACTGAAGTGGAGGCTTTCTTAGTGAACTCGAGTCAGAAATTTGCAGGCTTGTCTATATTTGGAACAACGGACTTCCCATAGCTCGGTGAGTAAGGCTTGACTTGCTCGCAAGGAAGGAGCATGGTACAAAATACTGGCAAAGATGGCGTATAATTCTCGGAGGCCTTGGATGGGAGGGGGAACAGTACCACGAGTTGTCCATGGCTCCATAGCAGCCGCAGCCGCGGTTTTGGCCTCCGCAGCCGTGACCAAGAACAGCTCTGATACTCCTCGTTTGAAGGCTGTCCGTACCCAATTTCATACCGTGCCAATGTCCATTCCACATCCCCCTCTTTCTTTTCACTCCTGCTTTGACCCGAAACTCTTTCCCTTGTTGTCACGAATTCTTCCATCAAAAGATGGCCTTGTACGACCGTTATACTCTTCTTCTGCCCTTCTGCTTCCTTGTGCGCTTATCTCCAGGTCTTCAAGACATTCAACATTATCCTCTTCCGTGCCCTACTTTTCTCCTTTTGCTCTCATCCAAGAGGCTTCAGAAGTCTCATCATTTTCAACTTCAGCCCATCGTACAATACTTTCTCTTTCTACAGGCTCTGCAGAGGTATATTCTTACATAGCACAGATTAAGTCTGTCCCGTACCTAAATTTTATCTACTCAAGTCTTACTTCATCGCCACCCATTCAGCCTCTGCACACGTGGCATAACCCAATCTCTAGGCACCCGAATGATAATAAGGAGAACAGCTCCTTAGTGCCGACCACAAGAAAGCCTGTTTTAACAGTGGTGCTTCTGGGATGGTTAGGCGCGGAACAAAAGCACTTGAAGAAATATGCAGAGTGGTACAATGCAAGGGGAATTCAAGCTGTTACCTTTGTCATTCCCATGACAGACGTCCTGAGCTTTAATGTTGTAGGAAAAGCAGAAGAACAATTGAACACTTTAGCGCATGATCTAGCACAGTGGTTGTGTGAGAAGGAGGGGGACACAATCGCTGAAGGTGAAAAGCAGCTCATGTTCCATACGTTTAGTAACACTGGTTGGCTGACGTAAGTATCTACTTCATCAGAAAATTATGCATGCATTTCAGTCTTTGGCTTCAGGTGGCTTTGGTTATTGCACATCTGTAGGCCTTCACTGCCAACTTAGAGAAAACCTGGTAGAAGGAGTCCATTTCCTCTTCGATGCACATCTGTAGCACATGAAGATACTGAAGTTCTGATTTGTTCTAGTTTTAAGGTTTCAGCATTCAGGCCCTGTAGGTGTGGCAGTGGATTGATGAGTTGTATATGTATTGTAATATGTGGCATCAGATTGTTGGAGTGCTACTATACCTGTTCAGGCATTGTCACTAGTATTATGATTAAAACCTTCCTTCTAGCTCAGATCTTGTAAGTGAATGACAGGGCTTAGTGTGCATAGGTGAACTCTGATTATTTTTGTAGGTTCCTCGACCCTGAGCATTTTCCTGGAATGTAGTTTGGTCATTAACTTATGTTAATAATCGCATAAGAAATGAATGAGGTCGTAGTTGCAGTTTGTTGAAATTGCTTTGGGGGATGCAGATATGGAGCTATATTGGAGAAACTGGAGGAGCATGGGGGACACCTTGTGGGAAGAATCAAAGGATGCGTTATAGACTCTGCCCCTGTTCCTGACCTGGATCCTCAGGTATGGTGTCTCTTGTTGGTTGGATCTCAGCATATTCTAGTGTTGCTGTAGGGCTGATGTTTGTGTGATCATGGTTTGCTTCCTCAAGTATTTTGGTCTTCATTCACTGGTGTAGGTGGGAGTTCGTAATATGTGTGATTGGCTAGGCAGTATTTGTGGTTGACCTTCAAAAAGTCCTGTAGTTTCCTGACGACATAACTGATTAATATGATGGCATCTCAGGTCTGGGCGTCAGGTTTCTCAGCAGCCTTATTAAAGAAGCGAAGCAGTGCCACAAAATCACATATACTGAAAGTAGAGCCTGAGGAAGATATGCGTATTGAGGGGCAACGTGAGAGTAATCTTGCCAGAGTGGAGTATATTGGTATTGAAGCTGCTCTGCTATCAGTCTTAGAAGGATTCTTCTCTCTCTTCCTGAAGTTGCCAGCCATCAACCAGTAAGTGTAGAATGACTGACCTGCCACCGTAATTTTTTCTTGTATGAGACTGGTTATGTTGTAAGACCATAATTTTTAGTCTCATGGGTTCTTTAAGATGTCATGCTCAAGGTTTTTTGGGGTTTTTTTGCAAGAAGTGAAAGGATCGATGCTTTAAGGTGATTATTGTTGGTATTTTTGTGGTTTCACTTGCCTGATTAGAGGAACTCCATATATCAAGGCATATTGTGTGTGTAAATAAGTTGAATGACTTGTATGTGTAGTCCCATGCCACTGATACTGATTCTTTCTTGTCTCTACATTTTCAGGCGACTATCAGAAGTTGTGACAAAACTCCAAAAGAATCAGCCACCTTGTCCCCAACTCTACATATATAGCACGGCAGACAGGGTCATTCCAGCTAAAGCTGTTGAAGCCTTTATAGAAGAACAACGCAAAGCAGGGCATGTGGTGAAGTCTTGCAATTTGCAATCCTCCCCTCATGTGGACCATTTTCGAAGCCATCCCCAGCTTTATGGTGATCAGCTTAGTCAATTTTTGAAAGAGGTCTTGCCACCTGAAGATGCAGATTGTGCTTGATGGCTCAATACCCTCTACTTATAGTGATTAAACTCATTGATTCGAATTCTCTCAGTTCTCATTTTTCCTAGGCTCTTGATTCAGCTTGAGCTGCAGTGTAGGTATTCAATTTTTTGGTGTCTCAGAAAGCGAATAGCATGATCAAGTGTTCTTGCTTCTGGGAAACTAGTTCCAACTACATGTTCATTTATGAGGTCCTAGGTTAGGACCTGTGAAAATTCTGCTGCAATACAAAGCAGGACGAATATTCAGAAACGGTGCACAGAAAGATAATGCTTGGAAAGATACAGTACTTGCTGTACATCCTCCTTTGATCTAGCTGACTAGGGATTCCACCCTACTGCAAATTCCAAAATTAACAGCCACAAAGGAATCTGAAATCCGAAGCCTGCAACACACAGATGATGAGAAAGGGTGTAGCGCCTTACTACAGTTTCATGGCATTTTCTGCAATTAGAAGGGCGATATTAAATTTTGAAGTATATCTGAATTTCCGAATAACATCTAAAATAGAGTAGGTTTCTAGCACATTACAAATGGTTCTAATATCCATGATCTCAAAACTCATATGCATGTGATCTCAACCCTCAGGCTCAACTCTCTTTTCTTAAGAATATGTCGAGCTCGAGGGTTAAGATCATGCATATGTCAAGCTTGAGAGTTGAGAGCATGCAAAAAATTTCATTGGTAGTTTTTACTCGATCATGTAGAAAAGAGAGTCTGAGGGTTGACATCACTCAAAATATGAGCAAGTATGTTTCTAGAAGCAGGATTGCTGTGAGAGTATTGCCGAACTTCTAGCAAATCTAATGAATCTAGCAAATGAGAGTAGCCAGGAGTAGTTTCAAGGCGAGAAGAGGCGGCAAGAAAATTTTACCTAGCAGCAAGAGGGCATCTAGTCCTATTCAGCAGAGTTTAGAACCAGATCTTGGAACCAGATCTCAGAGCCCAGCAGAAACAAATTCAAACGCCCTGTCATCAAGAAGAATTGAGGGCAAGGGCCTAGAACACTACATGCACAATTAATCAAAATAAGCCCCAGATTTAGCAGAGGCTAAAGCAATCCAAAGCCTGAGCAGGAGAAAGGTGATCGACTAAGGCTTCAAGGCTCTCTTCCAGGAGAGCAACTTCGAGAAGCTCTACCAGGGGTGCTGAGTCTTAACAAATCTAAGTACCTCTACCTGAGTCTAACCAAACTCGGAACAATCACCAGGGAGAAGACATGAGAGGGCCCAGTACCAACACCCCAAGAGACCAATAAAGCTGATGCAAATTATGGAATAAGACCACTCATCCCTGAACCATAATCGAAATCACAGAATTCTCAAAATCTGGGGCAGTGACAAGAGGGTTATGTTATTCAAGTTTGAGAAACTAATCCAGAATATTGGTACACTCGAATCAAAATGAGTTTGAATCTCCGCAGAGGGCAAATCTTACGTGGGCATTCCACCCACGTGGTCTACAAATCTCACAAAACTACATGAATAATTGAAGAAGACAGACCGCCTATGTGTAGAGCTCTGATATGAACACAGGCTTTCGGAACTAAGTCTGGAGCACAGCTTGCTGCTGCTACACTGTATTCTTGAGTAGCTCTTTCTCTCTCTCCAACATAAATTATACTGCTCAGCTGGAGGAACAGGTTCATCACCAACAAAAGCTGGTTCAAGGCACTTGTGAACATGAGTGCTCTAGCTTGTGAGCACACCTCGGCTTGTACACTCCCAAGCTACCTCAAAACTCTTGCCAATGGGCAGGTTAAGGTTAGTGATGCTTAGTGACGAGGAGCCATGGTTGAACTCAATCTTGGTAGCTGCATGCTTGCCGTTTACCATTACAACTGTAGGAGGAGACTGAACTCCAAGCACTGAAACCGTTTGCAACATGAGCCCTTGCTTCAAAGCATATGCTCCTTCGGTGACATTAGCCTTCAACACATACTGGCCATTGCTTCGGAATGCTGCAAACTTCACGAATGTGGCAGTGCCATCTTTGACTTCCATCTGCACCTGGTCATCATCATCAATGAAAAGCTCACCACTGGCAAAGTCCACATCGTTGCACACAGCAGCTTCAGCTGTGCAGGAATCAGATTCTGGGGCCATGGCAATCAAGAGAGTGAATGGGGTCTTCCGAGCCTCAGTGGTGCTCGGGGCCAAGTCTTGCATTGGGAGAATTGCACCGCTGCGAACATGCACATTGATGGTGTCCAGTGGGGCAGCAAGGGCGTGGATGGAGTTGTTAGCTCGAATCACCTGGGACGGATCAAACAAGTTGTACCAAACGCCCTTAGGGAAGTAAGGGCTCACAGAAATCTGTCCAGCTTGCAAGACTGGTGATATCAGGATGTCGGTTCCAAGCATGAACTGGTCACCAATTCCCCATGTCTGGACATCCTCCGGAACAGCAAAGAACAGTGGCCTTGCAATTGGTGCACCTGTCTGGTGAGCTCCATACATGAGAGTGTAGAAGAATGGTAGAAGTCGGTATCTCCATGCATACATAGCCCGGGCAGTTTCCGTAACGGACTCCCAAAGGTAGAACTCCTGCGGACCGACGTGGATATCAGAATGATCCCTGGAAAATGGATAAAATGCTCCAACCTGCGAACCGAAAAGAGTGAAATGTTAGATGATGACAAACCATATTGCACTGAGGAATCTGATGGACTAAAATAAGATGACTCTCATAAATCCGAAACATGCTCTCAATTATCACAAGCAGCAAATTGAAGCCTTATAAAATGCATCACTGACTCCAGAAATCCTCAGGATTTGAATGCAAGTGTAAACCCAGTTTGACTGTGGACGTCAATTTCATATAGATGTCACATGTCATATTTCACACAATGCTCGAGATACGCAGTCAAACCCCAGACATATCATACTCTGTGTCACAAACACAGGGAGGGCAAGAAGAACCTACTTGCGTCCATCGGATGCACAGCTCTTCGTTGGTTTCAAAATTGAACCCGCAAATATCAGCTCCCACCATTGGGACCCCAAACATTCCCGAGTTTATCACGCTGACAATCGAGTACCGCAGATCGCCCCATGTGGCACCATTGTCACCAGTCCAATGTGCTCCATAAGAGCCTGATCCCAAAAACATAGAGCGAGCTAGCACAAAAGGCCTCTTTCCATTCAACTGTTACCCAGAAACACCCAAAGCAAGAAGAGAAAATTTAGTGTCAATTAATGACCTTCTCAGACAAACAGCACTCAGTTGATAGTTGAAAAGATAATGTGCAAACGTCAAGAAAAAAATTCACACATGCCCAAATATCAAAGGGTCTATCAGATGAATTTGCATTTCAAAAGACACAGTATGCTCCGGTTAGGTCACAAATGCTTGCAACCAGAAGTCACAGTGAAAGTATTACCTCCTTCAAGGCGCGGTATGTGGCAAGTCCTTCACTAAAGCCATACACATTGTGGGTGTCGTAAGCTCGGATGCCATTGTAGTGCAAGCAGCTCATGGCCATGGTGTGCGCATAGAGAGGACGGTGAATACCAAGTGAATTGATGTGGTATGGAGGGTCATCCCACCGGTTGAGATTCTCATTGTCACAGATCATACAGCACTCGTCAATTTGTGGACACACCTGAACTTCTGTAGGGTAGTAACATGTCGGCCCCCCACAGAAATTGGCAGGTTCATTCATGTCGAGCCATAGCCCATCAAAGGGAATCACCTTGTAGAACTCTGCCACCTCAGTTGACCAGAACTCTTGCGACTTGGGGTGCAGGAAATCTGGAATGTTGGTCGCCCCTGGCCACACCTGAGCAATATAGCGCTCCTTTCTCTCATTCCTCATAAAAATGTCAAGCTTGTCACCTCGGACGTATGTAGAGTAGTTCTTGTCAATCTTGATACCTGCAATATGACCACAGGGACGTTATACACATGGCATTTATCAAAAGACAGCGGGTCTTGTTGACTGGGACTTTACACAGGAAACAGCCAATCTCGCCAATTCCCATCTATTTGAGTCCTCAGAACAAACGTCAAAAGCAGAATTGGACAGTTATTTGATAATGATTTGTACGACATGATTTCTTATCTCCTTGAGCAGAGTGAACTGTTGCAAGCACTTGTAAATCACAACATGAGAGTTGAGGCTAAATTGAACTACGACAGAAATATTGGTTAGCAATTTGTAGAAGTTCCAGGATTTGGTACGTGCTAGGGTGCAAGTCTCCTCAGCTCACGAACCTTGAATGACGGACTGTACAAGAATCACTTCTCTCTAGAGACAAGGACAGAATCAAGTGATGATGGAAGTCCACATAATGCAGGGACTGTCAAGGTATGGGGAGTTCACCTGGGTCCAAAATCATGATGAACTTCTGGTGGTTTGCGTGCAAGGTATCAACAAATGGGCGAAGCTTCTCCACTGGGTAGTTCTCAGGGCTGAGAGTGAAGTCTTTGTAATGGTCCATATGGTCAATGTCGGACCACATGGATTCCACAGGAATGTTCACCTCCTTGTACCTCGCCATCACGGTCTCCAGCTGCTCCACATTCTTGTACCCGTACCGGGACTGATGGAAACCTGGAAGAAAGACAACCACACCCATGAGTGGCCACGTCGCCTAAACCCCAGCACAAATACAATGCGGCGGCAGTTATACCCGGCCCCCACTAGCAAAACTCCCACCTATTCTTGACACTTTTCATCCACTTGAACATTTCTATCACATGTCGTACTTGCAAACTGGCCAACGAACTACCGACTACTTCCACCGTGTAAGTTTTTTAAACTACTACAACATAGTCTGCCCAAGAAGCCGATTCTACCAAGCACAGAGAAAACCTGACCCACACTTAAAAACTCTCAAATTTCAAAAAACTTCGTAATGCACAATCCTCCAACAAACGGACGACTACTTGCACCAAACAAGGTTCTTCTCTCTCCAGCAACACAGTCTGTCCAAGAATCTGATTCCACCCAGCAGAGAAAATCCAGCAACACCATACCCAATCACCCCAAAAACTCAAAAAAACAATCCTAGATAATGGTGATCAGCAACAACATAGTCAGTTCAAGAAGCTGATTCTATCAAGTGCAAGGAAAACCTGTGCCGACACTAAAAAACACCCTATAATTTCCAGCAAACGTCGTAATACACAATGCTTTAACAAAACTGACGACTAATTGCGCCAAGTAAAAACAAATTCCTCCAATAACAGAGTTTGTCCAAGAATCTGATTCCACAAAGCACAGAGAATATCCAGCAACACCATACTCAATCACCCCAAGACCTCAGAAACAAAAATTCTAGAGAAAGGTGGTCGGCAACAACACAGTCAGTTCGAGAAGCTGTTTCTACCAAGCACAGAGGAAAAGCTCCAACAATGTTCCCACCACCACAAAACCTCAGAAAAAGTTGCTAGAGAATGGTAAGGTAAGGGGGGGATGAGGTTGTACCGAGAACCCAGTATGGCATCGAGGCAGGGCGGCCGACAAGCTGTGTGTATTGGTCGACAACCTTGAGAGGAGTAGAGCCTGCGAAAAAGTAGAAGTCAAAGATTCCACCGATCGCCTTGAAAGTGATGAAGTCATCGCCATAGTAGATGTCCATGCCGTTGGAGTTCATGAGGGCGACACCATGGGCAAGGCCACCGTCACGCATGTCCATGAGGAAAGGGTAAGTGCCGTAGAGATCGATGTCGATGTTCCAGCTACCAATGTCGGTTGCCCACATCGTGTACTGGCGGCCATGGGCGAGACGGAGCCCATCAGGCCTCGAGCTCTCGCCGAGTCCATACATGGCAGACTTGTATGGCAAGTGGGAGGAGATTTCGAGATACTGGTCCTTGAACACCAGGTTGTTGAATGGGTTGGGTGCATCCGTTGCCGAGGTGTTGAAGAGAACCTCTCCATTCAACCGTCGCACAATGGCGAACCCAAATGGCTCAGACTCGTACTTGAACTCCAATTGGTACTTGGAGTTCGTCAAGGATCCAGACTTGGGCATCGGAGGCCGCAGCCCAAGCGCCTTTCGTAGGCCGCAAGGAGCCCCTTCTTCTGTCTCCAGATGGTCCACTCCCTCCCGAGGAAGGAGCTGTTGGGGCACTTCGTACCGCTTTGCATCCGCGTCCGAAATGTGTACTTGGAGCCTGTCGCCGGTCTGGTACCTGTAACGAAAAGAAGTAGAAGACACAAAATCATCACATAAGCCTATAAGCAAACAAGGTTTAAGAGCAAACAAAGAGATTCGCAATGATTCAAACACCACGAGCAAGCCAAAATAATAATCCCAACTTCCAGGCACCCCCTCGACACAAATGTGCACAAATACACCACCAAACTCTCTTCCATCATCTAGCTGCACCCCTCGACACAAATATGCACAACACCATCAACAAAGTCTCCTGCATCTCCTGTACTCCTCGACACAAATATGCACGACACCATCAACAAAGTCTCCTCCATCCTGTGTGCCCCTCGACAAAATGTGCACAAAACAATCGACGAACTCTTCTGCAACTCCAGTACCCCTCGACAAATGTGCACAAACACATGAACAAAATCTCCTGATCCCAAATGCACCCCTCGGCAAAATGTGCACACAAACATCAACAAACTCTCTGCCTCTGCCTCCCTTGAATCCACTAGAAGCCTTGCCAAAAACTTGCATAGCTCTTTGCAAAAACACATTACAGAGAAACACTCCTCTTTCTTGTATCCCCGTCACCTCTCGACAATAATGGGCACAAACACTTCAACAAACTCTATTGCATCATCTGCACCCCTTGACAAAACGAGCAAAAGACAGCCACAAATTCTCTGCCTCTCATGAATCCCCTAGAATCCTTCCAACAATACTAAAAAAACTTGCAAACCTCTTCACGTAAACATAGTACGCAGAAAAAAAAATTCTAACCGAATTCGGTCATGGTCATGGTCAAATAGTTAGTAAGTTTTAGGTACCTGGCAACCAAGCGGAGGCGCTTGACATCCTCACCCAGAGTCTCGGTCGCTTTAATGAGCTCGAGGTGCCCCACTACACCCTCCCCGCCCTTCAACTCCTTGATGTCCACAAGCTTGTACCCATGCCCCACAACATCCGACACGACCACAGATCCCACCACACTCATTCCCAACACTAAGACAACCACCACAGCCAGCAGCAACACCGCTGCTCGCGCCATGGCTATCTGCTGCACTTTCCCCCAAGCTCACACACTTCCCCGCCGATCACCGAGCTCTCGATTACGTACTTACACGAGTGTCATCGCAGATGCCTGGATCGGAGAGAGGGGCCGATCACAGTATGAGAACAAGGTCGCGCTGGGAGATGAAGAAGAAGAAGAAGACCCAAGCTTGTTCGTTTGATAATGATGCGATTCTTAAGCGAGATGCTGCAAATGGAAGCGAAATTGTTCCAAGTCTATGTTAAGGGAGAGAGCGAATATTACTGTGGCACTGCCACACGGCAGCCTGGTTGCCCTTCGCCTTCCGCCCTCCCTCCCAACCGTTGCTTCTTCTTCCGTTCCCTTCCCTTCCCTTCCCTTCTCTGCTACCTTCAATGTAAGGTAAGCTAGATGGGTCTAAACCCCTCCTCACTTCGTACGCCCAATTTCCCTCAAATCTGCCCAGAAAATGTGACCTCAATTTCAGCGACCTTAGCTGAAGATCTAAAGCTTTTTCAAAAAATCCAACCGTATAGATGTTTGCAGGTTAGACGCGACTACTTACATTTTCAGTGTGAACGTTCTACTATGTAGGAGATTATAATAAGAATGTCAATAGTGGTTTGAAGGGCATCAGTTTAGAAATTAAATTAGGGTTGATTTTCTTATCAAACCTTCACTGAAACCGTCTCCAAATGACAAAATGTTACCCTAGTTCAGAAGAGGGGCAATATACCTACTCAAATGAGCTCACAAATCTTGAAACCATTAGTTTGTGATTTTTGGGGAAGCTTTGCAATTTGAGGTAGCATTGTGGCAACTGCACACCTTCCACATGGATTTACACCCATCAACACATGTCCAACTAAAAATTCCAATGGTAGATGTTTAGGATATACTACATTTGAGTGTCGCGCAAAATTTCAGATCAATTGGGAATCATTTGCACATAGGGATTAACAAAAGAAAACATGTTTAGGATATGTTGTCCCTAAACCATAGAGGTGACAAATGTCAAGTTTTGGTTTTGGAGTGGTTCCATCGCAAACCAGTTGAGAGCACACTCCTATATTTGAAGTAAATCCAAAAACAACTAACTTTGTTGAATCGAAATATCTACATGACAAAACATAACAGGCTTGACACATGAACAAGAAGAGTAGTTGAAACAATCAAGGAACCATCCAAATTAATGTCAAAGGGGTCATAGCACATTGGTCACAACCAAGATTATGGTCTCGTTGAACATTAGGAATTAAGGGGCTTGTTTTCTTCATTGGATTGGCATGTGGATTAGTGAGGATCAAAGAGCAAATAACATAACTTAAAGATACATGTTCAAAAGGATTGGACTATGTCCTCAAAGATTAATAACTACTCTAAACTCAATAATGGGGAGGACATATGTATCCAGTTAAGAAATATACAAACACGCACTTCAAATAACCGTAATTGAATCGGGGGAGGTTCGATTTTCGATCCAGTTTTTGCATATGTTTCATCATAGATTTGCTAGTGCAACACTAGATTTACACATTGTTGTGTAAATTTAATCAACATAAGTTGGAGAACATGAAAAATGAACCAAACAACACCCACATACCTTAAGTACATTGTTCGTGTCTTCTCCGTTTCTTTCTTCCCTTAATCCCCGAAGTAGCAACCCAACTTCCTCCTGCATGTCAGACATTTTTTGTGCAAACTTCATTCCAAATCTGAAAACAGAAATAGCCAAAACAAATCATCCAGTTTGTCATCCATTTGAGGTGATCTCATCCAAAATATGGATGGATGGAACTGCTGCACTCTTTAAAGGTCGGCTCATGTCCTCCTCACAATTCATACATACATAAGTTTGATGTCGTCATCCTTGCCACCTTTCAACTTCCGTCAAGAACGATTTGTGCACAAAAAAAATTATATTCGGATATTCTTCCATCACGGCCAACTCCGGCATTTCCTCAATAAGATTACAATGTCACTCTAAAAAAGCTTGGGACTTGGTCTTGGTAAGGTGATCTAAAGCAAATGGGCCTTAAATGGTTACTTTTCCAACTGGACCACTACTTCTTCTAGGATATGAAACACATGAGTAGTATGATCTAAGGTTAGCCACTTCAAATCGAGGTTGTAGCCAGTTACCTCATGATTTTTGGAGCTCACATGAAGATCTTATTCAAGATCACAGTGAAGATTCTCATGCTCATTAAATGGTTGTACATGTCCCATTCTTCCTCCCAAATATGTTGACTATTGAGCTTAGAACAATCATTATATTTTGAGCACACAAATCATTATATTTTTAAACATGTGTCTTCTTGGTATTTGTTCTTGGATATACACACTAACCACAGACCACTCGAACATGGTTGTCTAAGCAAGATAAGTCATTGAATTAGGGACATGTACTTTAGACACACAACTCATGTTTTGGTTGTTTTTTTTTTAAATTCCATTTTCATGAAGATTCCCATCTCTATGTGAACATAATATTGTTAAGCTCCACTTGCCACTTACTTCAAGCAAGAGAATATTTCAACCAAGGACATGAAATAACACGTTGCAATTCATTCAAAAATTATGGCTTTAGTCTTAGTGCCATGGTAAAGTTCATGTGAAACATGGCATCTTTTTCTATTAAGAATGACTAAGGGAGCATTATAAGACACTAGTCAATATGCGGGGTGAGTTGGGTGGACCATGAGATAAAGGGGGGTATTGTTGCTAGATCTTGTCATTTTACCTACAGAGTCTACAATGTGAGGTTGTGTCCAAGACTACTAAGTAACCTTATGTGCTTGGTTTAATAATGTTGTGGATATCTGAAAAACAAATTGGCAAGAAATCAACATTCATTCCCATGTGCCACGTGACTCAAGAACAAAGTATTTCCAAAAGGTGGTTTGTAATTTTATGACCCGACAACTAAACATGTGTTGGGCTAACTGAGTGACCACTTAAGTCTCTGGAATTACCTTGAGTGCTTTCCATGCGAGTACCAAGTGGCTTAAGAAGAACAATCACCATAAGGTGATATGCAATCTTATTATATGGCAACTAAACTTGTGCCCAATGTGTCGCTTGAGGGAGACATGGAATCATCGCATACAAGTGTACCTCTCATTCATCCAACATAACAAAGTTGACCCAATGTTCAAGATCGAAGTCTTCAATGCCCTTCAAACGCGATTTGGCCCTTCAAAATATACCTCTCTCAAAACAACCCTTCAAAACACAACCCCAAATTGAGAATGAAGACATCACTTGAAATCCTCAATATAATTTGCCCGCCACAAGAATCAACAAGCATTGCAAGGCATTGTCACTACAAGAAGTGGAGTTAGACGGTTGATTCTTAATTCTTCACATTGCACTAGAAACATGTACCATATAATTCATGCACAAGTTTAATATGAGTTTTGTATTTCATTTCTATATTCTTGGATTGACGTCTTGGATTTGAACCAACCTTTCAATCGAAGGGCTGAAATTTGAGAGCCCTTCATAATGAAACTCATACGAGGGCTTCAATATGGAACACTGATTCGACCCCCTATAGATTCATTGCCAATCCATCTCAAATGACCTTGGCTAGACTAATTCAAGGTCTTTGAAACTAATTCTAATGTCCAATCAGCTGCAAAAAAAACAACCTCCAGACTGCATGTGTTGGATGAATGAGAGGTATGCTCGTACACATAAGTTACGATCTCTCTCTCTCTCTCTCTCTCTCTACTGGGGGGCTGTTTTCATATCCAGCTCTGCATGGCATGAAAAGGCCAAAGGGCCGTCAGTGGCAGATCCAGTGGACAAAGATGAAGGAGGCTCCTCGAGGACTCAGTTGGGAAGCTGACTCAAATACACAATACTAATAACTAAACAAGAATAAAAGGGCCACGTGCATTCTAGACTGGACAAGTGGAGGGCCCGCATCTGACGGCCCGCTTCGACGGTCCAACGCGATGCAAGCGAAGCCTCGGCAGGACCGATGCCACGTGTCGCCACACCACACGGCATCGCGCCCTCAGACAAGCTGGCGGGGCCCATCTGACACTGCGGCTTGAGAGGGATTCCAAGTCCAATCGGTCTCTGCCACGTTGCCAATGAACCTCAGGGCCAGAGCCTACAGTATATCACACCCACCCCCTGGCTGCTGGGCCCCTACTTGCCACTATTACCTTGCCCAAGGTGAATTAAGGCAGCCCACTATATCATACTACACCGATTATGGTATTTTACCATTCCACATACACTGTTTGCAAAGGACCTAAATTATAATAAGATCATGATTATGGAAATTGTTATAAGTTTCGAAGCGGTAAAGTTAGGGTAACACATAGTTGATTTATAGGTTAATTCATGACAGATCGTTTAAATGGTAAGGCTTGGCTACGGTAGTTGTCAAATCTCTTATGAAGGAATCGATCACAAGCTACTACCACATAAATCTTAACTCCGTTAGCCTGAAAAATACATATCTCATCCATGTCAACATTACATGCCCATGATGAGTGGTTCAATGGACCTTGTCAACTATGGATGTCTTGACCTTAGATGCATGGAGGTTTCAAAATGTCACACCCACTAATACGTTTCCATTCGTCAACATAAGTAGATTCTTTTAAGTTGAAAGAATATCTATGCTGTGACATTTAGAGTAGCACGTTGGGATACTTTAGATGATAGTCTTGAGCATACTAATGACAAGTGTCATTTGTGTACACTTCCATCAACTTGTAGACCATTGTGTAACATAGGCATGCATCTCATAACCCTATTGAACATATTCAAGCCAAGATATTAGTAAGTGCACTTGAACGCCAAGTGTCATGAGGTGATACTTATGATGAAGTTGTTAATCATCAATGTAACCTAGCATAAGCCTCATAATAGGGTAAGTGACACTATTACACACGTGACAAGTTAAATACCATATATGGTGTAACATGTATATTTATCATTTAAGATGAATTGAACCGTTTTAGTAGTCAAAGGGACCCAATTGTGATGAATTAATCATAAATTTACGAAGGTTAGGGTTTTCCCAATGCCACCCTGCTATATAGGTGAATACACGGTATCAATAATCAATACCATTACCCTCGGGGGGGGGGGGGGCAGTGTGTTAAAAAGTTAAGGATATAGGTGCGAATAACCACTATTTTATAGGGGGGTATTACTTTCAATTCTCTTATTTTTTCACATGCTATCATTATGTAAACTTCTACTTTGGATTAATAGAAAAATGGCTTGCATTACTTATAATTCCAAATTACCTATTATTCCATACCCTATAGTACTTTAAAGATGTCCAGTGGCATTTTTTATACCCTATATTACTCTTAAGTCCATTTATAATTTTTAGCCCCCGTGTTTTTAAAATACCCTATCATTTGTTCACACGTATATTGCTACTCCAACCAATGACTATCCCCCCCCCCCAGCCATTACCGATATCAAAAAAACCTACTTGATTAGTGTCAACGTTTGTAGTACCAACCAAATATTGATATTTAGTGGAATGTATCTCAAGGTGAGAGAATCCTTGTTACCCAAGTTATTATTTGGTTCAATAACCATTCTAAAGGTTATCGATACTAAGGTGATTTTACATGGACATGAAGATTCTTGGATTGATATATAGACATGAATGATATCGAAAACAAAAACATATCCTTAAATATCCATACCATGCTAGTATCGAAAAAATGTAAGATTCTCACTATAGATATCCGAAAGGTTTCATCACAAAACGACTCAAACAACACCAACCTGACACTACTGTAGTGGTTTAGTTCGGTTCACGCTATGCTTGAAGGACCACGGAGTATGTGAATGCATGATGGATGTAAAGTCTACATGGATTCCTACAAGGCATCGAATGGATCATGTTTCATGATCACTTGGAGGTAGGCCTAACACAAAACCGGGAAACCATGAGACTCCAAACACTCACAACCATTAACTTATTCTATTTTATCATGTGTGAAGAAGACCCGCATGAATAAAAAGTCATCGAAATAACATTTGGTTGAGGGCCATGGCCACATATGACTTCACACTACACTTGAGGGTCCGTGACCCCCACTACATGATTTTGGAGGTGTGTTGGGACGGCCTTTGGGCTCTCACAATTTCACGGTCACGGCTCTTGGCTCGTGTGTGAAGTGGCCCTTACTATCTAGACCTCCCGTACCTTGGTAATAGTGGTGGGGCCCAGATGAAAGCGGTGGCAGGCATCTACTTTACATAGCCCTGGCCCAATTTGCTGACCCTGGAGTCAGTGTTCAAGATTGAAGCCCTCATATGAGTTTCATTTTGAAGGGCTCTAAAATTTGAGCCCTTCGGTTGAAGGGCTAGTTCAAATTCAAGACGTCAATTCAGTAATATAGAAATAAAATATAAAAAACTCATATTAAACTTATGCATGATTTATATGGTGCATGCTTCCAATACAATGTGAAGAATTAAGAATCAACCATCTAACTCCACCTCTTCTAGTGATAATGCCCTACGCTTGTTGGTTCTTGTGCCAATTTTCCAAGATTCAAAAATACTATCCCAATCCATGAATTCAACTCCTAACCCATTTAGACTAACCCTCATTAAAGCATCTAGTGTGTCAAGGTTGAGTCTAGTTCTCCTTTCACTCTTAACCCAATTTTGCTTTGAAAAACCACGCTCACAAACAACAGTGCTAGTTGGGATCACAAGTATGGCTTGCCATAGCGACATCATAGTTGGCCAATTAATCATGAACTCCCGGTCATTGCCACAAAAAACCCAAGCTTCTTGCATACTTCGGCGTTCACAAACAGAACATAACATCTCCACGAATTCTAGCAATTCCGCATTGCATTGATTAACAAGGTCATCGCTCCAACGGAAATGTGTCACCAACCGGTTCAACCATTGTTCCGTTAATGTCCCTCTGTCCAATTCATCTACGGGATAGTGCTTCGGGCTAAAAAGCCGGGCCGCATTGAAAATGGACAAGTCAGGAAATCGATCATTGAGTGAATCGATGATTTTCTGCACATACTGCCTCCCCAACATGATGCATGCCTCCAATGAGCCTCCTACGTCACACTCGGGCATGGAATCATAATGCAAGATATGCATTTTTTCACACCCAAAACTATCAACATACAATATTTGCCCATTGGGTACCACCTCGCGGAGAAACTTTCCTAGGTGTTTGGTTGTCAGGCCAAAACTTACACCCAGATAGTGTCTACGAAACAAGCTGATTGTTACATCAATCGTAGAAGCTATGCTAGTGATATCTACAAGATCAAACTGAAACTTGCGATTGACCTTATTCAACTCTGATAATATATCAGCTAGCATGTGAATGAAAAATTGGAACTGAAGAGAAGTTAGATCCTTGTACCATGTGGGTTCTTCAACCTCCCAAATTTCTAAAATTGCAGGCATACAAAATACCAATCTCTCCATGACCAAGCCACAGGATAACCATCTCACCGAATGGATCTGTAAAGTTGCACGGGATTTCAAATCAGCACTGATTTCACATTGATTGAATCACATCACACTACAACACTGACTCAATGCTTACCAAAGAAAGGGTTGGATTCCAATCTTTTGCAAGACCTAAAAAGTTGAATTCCAAGTCAGATCGATGTTGAATGAATCATTTGCTAGGTGTTGAGGTTGTCACTGTAGCGACCTCCTCGTTGCTGTAACGACCTCCTCGTCACTGTAGCGCTACAGTGTTGACGGGTGTAAAAAATTTGAAGACGTCAAGTGAAGTTTTCATTTTGAGTTTGGGGTTGCATTTTGAAGGGTTGTTTTGAGAGAGGTATATTTTGAAGGGCCAAATCGCGTTTGAAGGGCATTGAAGACTTCAATCTTGAACACTGCCTGGAGTGAAGCCGATGTGTTGGGAAATAGACACATAACCTAATCATCAGTCGACCCTAAATCCCACGCTCAGACTTATCACAACTGGTTTTATAAGCTTGTTTACAGAGCACGCGGGGCCCACGCTGCCCAAGGGCGTATGCACTGGGACCCACAATATATGAGAGTACCCGTGGGGCCCACACTGCCTAAGCGTAGCCTGTGTCTTGTTCTGCTGCCATGCAATATTCCTGGATCATCTTTGGTGCTGGTCAAGCTCTGTATGAACCAGTGCCAGAAATTCAAGGTGCCATGAGCAGTGATCGGGGAGATTTTTGGGCATAACTGGTTGAGATCCTAGTGTTTGCAAGTCCAACCGGTTACATGTTGACATCCTCCGGTTTTCCTTTATTAAATTTGGGTATATTCTTTAAATTCCTCTAGAATGATTGGTAATTTTCCTGCAGTCTGGAACTTCAACCGGTTATTTCTCAAAGTCAACCGGTTCATTTGTAACTAACGGCCGGTTCTCCCCAATCATTGGCCAAGAGGCCAACACTTCTTTTGTAGTACGCATACCATCGTATAGTACCTTTATCACTTCGGCATTGATTAGATTATTTAAAGGAAAATCAACATGTTCGGAAATTATCTTTTTTAAATATGACAAATTTATATGGAAATTTTGATTTTGATTTTTTTTCTTTGAATTTGGGATTGCTGAATCTAAAAACGTATAGTATGATAATTGACTGCCTATGACTAGCCAAAATGGTGAAGGTTTAGATCTCCCCCTTTAATATGACACGTTTGGTCACGCAAGAAAGTGTTGTATGATCCGAATGTCGTAATCTACATAATGTGATATTGAAGTCTCAAATGTCATGCTATCGAGGTTTTTCAAGAAAATGGCCTATTTCAATGTAAAATGTCATTTTGTATACATAATGAAGATACATAAGTATGAAATAAAATTTTATCACAAAATTATGCTCACAATGTCACACGATATGGAGTTTCAAAAATATATATAGTCCCGTGATGTCTTCGCCATATCATACACTATGAAAGTAAATATTAATTATCTTCTAATGATGTTTGTTGATGTTGAAAATTGATATCTTGATTGATTTATTCATAAAAGATTGCATGTTCATCACATTTAAAACTGAAAACTTTGAAGGATGTTACATTGCAAAATTCGATAGTAATTGGGCATACTCATGGGCTTGAGGAAGCCTGACTATTGGTGTTTGGTTGGTCATCCAAATCATTCCTCTCTACTGGCTCTTCATTTGAATCTAAACCCAAATGGGTTTTGTCTACCCCATGCCAAATCCGCCAACTCATCCATGTTGTATTCTACATCAACAATTTCCTCTCTTGCCAATTGCACATATTCCTCAATAAGCATTTCTTCAATTCTAAGATTCAAAGAGGAAATGAGACATGTCAATTCATTAGTTGTTTTTTGTCATTCTCGATTTCTCACATTCATTGTATATGGCAAATTGGCACTCCGACTTGTCGGTAAAATGATGGAATCTTCCAATTGTTTGGTATGATTTGGGGATTCATCTATCTCCACAGTTGACAACACCACACAATAGATTGTTTTGCATTAGGCATTATTTCCCTGGAGTTCTAGTGAGTAGTAGAAGAATTAAACTAAGAGAGGACCCATTCCAAAAGCTTCTTCTTGTACCAAACGTTGAGGAAAGCAATGATTCCTTGATCCAAGGGTTGCACCACACTTGTAACATTAGGTGGTAAGAAAGCAATAGTAATATTGCTCAATTGCAAGGTTGAAAAACCAAATGATTCACCCTTATCATCATGCTTAAATGAATGAGTAGCATAATGGTTTTATAATTAAAAGTACCTTCCACTTTTAGTTTTGAAATGTACATTGAGGCTCGTTATCCAACTCTCAAATACATATGATGTCATCAAGGCCATTTGATTTACGAACCATCACAAATAATATGTTGGCAACCACCTTCCAAAGCATCTCGGGTGTAGAGACTTGTAAATAATCATGGGTTTCAACTTGTCAATGCATGTAATGTTTACAACAAAGGGCACAAGCATGGTCAAGTGCACAACTCCATTATCATGTATAGATTTGAGTGAAAGTGATTCAAAACTATATACTAATTTTGAATCTTGTAAAGGAAAAATCATAAACAATAGAAAAACCTATTGATTTAAAAGAACCAAGCAATACATGTTAACCAATAAATTTTCAAAAATAAAATCTACATATTTTAGAAGACGGTGCAAGTAGTGTGCAAATACATATATTGAACATGTAATTGTTTAATTTTAAAAAAAATTTAAAATAAAATAAATTGATGACTTCTATAACTTTTGTAATGGTGCCATAAAAATATGAATAAAAAATCCAATATCAAAATATTCAAAGTTATGAAATCTATGTTAAAATTTAAATTTAGCCATTACCTTATGAAAAATATTTTTCATAATAAAATTTAAAGATTTTATATTGATATTTTATATTTGAATATTTAAAACAACAATAAAAGACTTCATGAATCTTGATGCACTATTCCAATATTGAATCAATTTCCGCCACGTACCACGTCAACGTCCATCGTGTCGATGTATCATTAAATCGAATGATTCATTATGCATTTAACAACCAGTATAGTCAATTGCATGCCAAAAAATCAAACTCGACAAACTATTCCGTTACAATGATTTATAGTTTTAGTCATTGTTGAAACATGTACACTGACTTGATTTTTGGACAAAACCAAGTGGTCGCTATTGTTGGTGAGCGTCAAGGCATGGTATTCTCGAAGGTGTAGATGATGAAATGTTTGGTCATTATACTCTGTTGTTTATTGTTTTCATCGTAAATTTTGACTACTAGTGGGTCAAAAATTACATGAATCCAATTGTTGAAGGCTACATTGTCTTTGATCATTATTTGTCAGTTGGCTAGACGAGCTATGTTACCCAACAAAACATGAAACTCCAAAGTACACATAAGTATACAAACTACATATAAATCAAGTATTGTGGAATCATTGATGGGACCCCCTACATTGTCATCTTCTAGTATAATTGGCTAAATATTATTTTTTATTTAAATAGAGTGTCAATTGAAAACCCCAAATAATGGATTTTTTTTGAAGTTATAGATTATTAACCGTTATATGTTCTTCATGGATTGTACTCACCAATATATATTATGTAGGTAAACCCATTCATGTCATAGTTAAGTGAGGATTGTTCGTTATATCTGAATTATTTTTTTATATATATTTTGTATCTGAACTACTCTCTGGCCAAACAATGGGCGCCATGTTGGTCAATATTCCCTCCCAAGTGCATTCTATATTTGTCTTGAAAAGAAATATGTCATTATCTTGATCTCCTCTAGAAAACACGTTCATGAATGCGGTTAAGCTCTGCCATGATATAAGAAACAAACTTTGAACTATAAATTTAAAAAATTTACGAGAAGAAAAATACGTAATTAATATATGTATATCTCTATCATAAGTAGCTTAACAACGTCAACCTCTTAACTAATAACAAACAAATGTAAGAATAATAAAATATGTCATATTATTTTTTTGTTGCTGCAACATAACTTGCCGATATAAACATATTGAAATGCATGAACTTGTAAGAAATAAAACACAAATAAGATTCATTAATGTCAAATTTTAAATTTGACTGTGATTTTTTTACGAGACTTAAAATCATTGATAATCAATGTGATTTGTAAGATTTCAAAATGAAAAATCTTATTGGTATGTTTTATCATACATATGTGTCATAAGTGTTTGGTTTTGTTTTTGAAAAATTCCTTCTCAACACATTGATTGATCTATACAAAAAAGTTCAAGATACATTGATGATCCACGTAATTAATAATATTTTTATATAAAAAATATTCAAAAATTTATTGTTACTATTGAATTCTCGAGGTGGTTGTGAGTCACTTCAAATTATTATGAAAAAAATAATAATCAAAATAATAAAAATTGCATAGCATAAGGCTAAACTTGTACATACCTATATAAATGTGATTTAGAAAGTATCACAACCAATATAACTTATATGAACGAGGTAAGAATGATATATAAGGTTTGCTCACATTGCACAAGAGAAAATTCTTTAGTGCCTAGTAATGTAGCAACAACTACTACAATATTGTTTGTCGTCAAAGATATATTTGAAGTGCATGAATTTATAAAGGATAAAATACAAAAAAATCATTATTATCAAATTTTAGACTCTGATCCTGATTTTATATTTTTTAAAATTATTGATAATCAATTAATGTTTCTGGATCTTAAAACGCAAAGTCTTATTAGGAAATTTATCATGTATACATGTCATAAGTATCTAATTTTCCTATTGAACACATTGATTGACCGATACAAAAAATGCTCATGATATATGAATGGTCCATATGATTAATAAATTTTATACATGAAAAACATTCTAAGAATTATTATTACGATTAATTCTAGAAGTGGTTGTGAACAATTTCTTATTATTTTGAACAATTTTTTTTTAAAGTTTAGGGTTTCATAGGTATTTTCGCAAGAAGTATATGATTATTTGAAATTTTTAATATGAACTACCCCCCTGCATTTTGACCCTTGTGATCTTGAATATGTCTAAATGTTTTCATAATGTATCACCATTTGAAAGATATAGGCATTTTGATTTTTTTGGTTAACATTTGATTTTTTAAATTTTGGATAAAATTGGACTTCTGAAATAATCTACCCACCTATTTTTAGGTATTGTAAATCTAGTGGTGCATTTAGTTTTTTCCAAAAATGGGGGGTTAGAAATTATCGCTAATTTAAAAGTAATTGAAAATACATATTTAAATATTTTGCTTTTAAAACTTAAGGATTTTGAAATGAGTTTCCTCCTCATTTTCGATCCTTGTGATTAACAAATTTTAAATTACTTTTCTAATATATCATAAATTTTAAAATATGAAGGAATTGATTGTTAGTTGATTTTAACTTCAAAGTGAAATTATTTGAGCCAATCTAGACTAAATTAGAGAATTAATGTGTTTAATTTTAGTATTTTAAAATATGCATGCAATGAAGTGCAAACCATTTACTAATGATTTTTCAGATTCTACTTACGCGCTAAAACACATGGTTCAAGATTTTACTTAACCAACAAGCTTTTAATTGACATTTTGCATTGAAATCTTATTCAAATTACGTAATCAAGGTATGAATGTTGTGATATATGTTATGAGAAATTCAAATATGTGTGGCGCTTGTGTTAATTTGTGGTAGAACAAAAATTATGATTAAAATTATGCACTTGTATTTTTAATGGGTTCAAAAATATTTAAAGTGAAAAAAATTCATCAATTTGGTGTTAATTCAGAGCATTTTCCTATATATTTTACCATGATTGCTCGCCAAGTACAAGAATGAGATGATATTTTTGAATTTTGCACCCACAAATTTTTTCTTGTGCTATGTTTTATTTGGTTGAATATGACAAATAATTATATATATTATCTTTCACTACTATAAACAATAGGAAATAGTCAATATTTTACAAATTGCATGCGTATGTTGCCATCAACATTGAAATATGCCGACAAAACCAAATTTATTTATAAAGAATAAATTCTCCTTTCGGAACTGCTTTAATTGCTTAAAGTTCGACATCACCTTTGAAGAATCTTCTATGTAAATTTATTCTAATTCCGAATTGTCAGTCTCTAGCGAACCAGAATCGAATTCGTCTGATGATGTTGCTTCTTCTAGTGGTATAAACATAATTTTTTGCCGATGTGCCCCTTCCCAATTGTCATGTATCATTTGCCCCAATAATTTTAAGTGTGTGCATTTGTAAATTATTAGAAACGTTTATGGATCTTCATTCTTAAACCTTTAAACATTGGAATTGCTAGCTATTGTAATTCCTACTCCTATAACTCAAATTTGAAATTTTTACATATACTAAAATTCAATTAAAATGCCCCATTGCCTCTCAAAAACTCAAGAAGACGGATAGCTATAAGTATCGCATTCATTACATTATCTTCGGCAAGCAGCTCATCCCCCGAGCCTCTAACATCTATTGTTCTCCAAATTATACCCTCTTGAATATATATTGCATGAATATTTGTTTGAGGCCCCCAAAAAACATCCATAAAATACAACTTTGTGTAAATATAAGGCAGTCTTCAAAATATCATAAGTATTTTTTATTTACTCCAAATGTCTTCAAATTTGACGGTGATTAGAGAAACAAATTATAAACCATCTCCCAATTTTTCAACTCATTCTCATTTTTTTCCTAAAAGTTATGTTATTTTCATTGTGTAAATATAATGTAAATTTTAGAATATCATAACTCCTTCTCACTTACTCCAAAACATTTCAAAATTTGATGGCGATTGGAAAATTTAACCATAAACCACTTCCCAAAATTTGAACTCATTCTCATTTTTTACTTAAAATTTATGCCCTTTTCATTATTGACTACTAAAAATACCTTCCTATGTATTGGCTCTTAAGAAGTTGTTGATTCGGATCCTTGCAACATAACCAAAAATGTTGGATTCTTTTTGACGTAAAGGCAAATGGTATAAAGAAAGAAAGAATCACGATTTAGAGATTCTGGAAATAAATGTAGCTCTCACCCTTGTTAAACTCTCAAGGCTGAGGCCTTAATACATATGAGCGTGCTTATCATGCACCCAAATAAGACCCTTAAAATAACATACAACATGGTTGTTACTATTTTGACTTGATATTAAAATCACCAAATCAATTTTGTATAAGTTATTTGAGATGAATCAAACACAAACTCATATGGGTCAACATTTTTACGTTGGATGGATGAGAGGTATGCATATATGCAATAACTCCCTCTCTCCGTAATCTACCCAGTTTGGTCCAAGATCATAGAAACTCCAAAACTGAGCAATCAAATTAGTTGAGAGCAAAAAATTGGACCCAAGGAGTTTACATTAAGATTTGGATCCAAGCTATGAAAAAATGGAGTGGCACTAATGTAACAACACTCATCGAATCTTAACAATCCTCAATAAAAAAAACACACTTCCTAAGGTATGTGGGTGTTTTTTGGTTTGTTTTTCATGTTCTCCAACTTCTACTTATTAATTTCATACAATTAATTTTGTGTTGCATTAGCAAATCTATGATGAAGCACAATTAGAAATCACAATGAAAATTGGACCTCCCCTTATTTAGTTATGGTTATTGGAAGTGTACGTTTGTTGATTCCTTGATTGAATACATGGATCCTCTCAATTCTTTTCACTATTGGGTGATGGAATAGTTAACAAAATACGAAGATATTGTTCAATCTCTTTTAATGCATGACTCTTTTATGGCATTTGGTCTTTGATCCTCACTAAACCACACATCAATCAAATATAGATGTTTGATAAAGAAAATTAAGGGAATAACATCACACACCTTAAACCTATGACATAATTGTTGGAGATTGCTATCCAACAACCACTTTGTAAGTACCTACCAGTGTGTGGGTGAGTTTACACTAGGGTCCAAGTTTACACTAGAGTAAAGAAAGAAACTCCAAATCAAGCAATCCTATTGGTCAAAAGAAAAAAATTGGACCCAAAAAGGCCACAGTTGGGTCCATGTCCAAGCTATGACAAAATGAAGTGGCATTGATGTGGCACTAATATGGCACTACTTTCCCATATACTCTCAACAATCCCCATCCAAGAAAACACTCCTTCTACATTGATTATTTCCGTTAGTGGGTATTCCTATTCGGAGCTAAGCAATGCTTTGACTATTAAAAGAGAATGTAATATTTTATCAAGCAAAGTCAAATATATTTTGTAATGTCCGAATGACCTA
This sequence comes from Polytrichum commune, assembly GCA_950295325.1. Lineage (NCBI taxonomy): Eukaryota > Viridiplantae > Streptophyta > Polytrichopsida > Polytrichales > Polytrichaceae > Polytrichum > Polytrichum commune. Next base: position 19,714,677 of record OX485803.1, on the reverse strand, counting down.
TTGAACTTTCGTTAGTAAAAATTGAACTCTTGAATATAACGTTATTGAATTGCGTAACTTTAAACAATAACACACACTAATTGGGGTAATCAATGTAGTTTCTAAAACCAATTTTGAGTCCAAATTTAAGATCGAGTTTTGGACTCCAAGTTCCTTGGATGCAAACTTAAATGTAAAACCCACCTTATGTTTATGTTTAGGTATGCAATTGGGCAAGGTTGCCAAGGTGGTGATAAAATGACATATCTCTTGCTCTTTGAACTATTCTCTCATCGAGCTTACCAAAGTAATAGAGGGTCTCAATAAAACTTACTCCGGGTAGCTTTGTGGTTAATTAATTCCTATTAAGTCCCAGTGGTCTCGTTTAAAACCTCTGATACAATGTCATATGTGCTTTATAAAATAACTTATGTCTTATAAGATAGTAGACCATGTTTTCACCTTATATATGATTGGTGGGGGGCAGCTCAAAGAGCAAGTAGCTTTGGCGTAGTACACACAAATAAAAAATTAAATAACCAATGTCGGGCAATCCATTATGAATTTGAGCCTGTTGGTCTTATCCTGCTCAAGAATTCTCTTGGTGCAAGGTGGGGTTTACTGCCTACTTTGCGGTGGGTGGGCTCTTGGCCTTCTACTTATCTAGTTAGTTTTTTTTTTTTTTTTTTCATCAAGTAAAGAGAAAAATTTCATAGCGAGAATCGAATTGCCAACCACTCCATTTGGAAATGGGTACCTCTCCACTATCACCCGGTAGTTTAGGGCCATCTCAGACCTGTACTACATGCACATAATCAAGATCGCAACAGCTAATGAAGTCGACCTATCAAACTTGTCTCATGTGCTAGTACTAGTCGTACATAAGACAAGCTATCCAAAACACAAGACAAGCTTGTTGCTCGAGACCGATGTTTGATAAGTGACCTAAGTTGAAGCGACACCCATTGAAAGACACATAATAAAACATAATGTTATAAGGTATGTGGGTGTTATGTGGTCCGATTTTTATGTTCTCCAACTTCTATTGCCTAGGTTCACACAACAAAATTTGAGTTGCATTAGCAATTCTACAATGAAGCATCAACAAAAATCGTGTTGAAAATCAAACTTCCCATGATTCAATTATAGTTATTGGAAGTGCATGTTTCTTCATTCTTAAATTGAATATTTACCTTCTCCCAATTGTGTTCACTATTGAACATGAAGTGGTTATTAGAATTGAAAGATGTAGTCCAATCTCTCTTAAACATGTGTCTTTATGGTGTTTGTTCTTTGATTATCACTCAACCACACGCCAATCTACTATAGGTGTCCAATCAAGAAAAGTAACCGAATAACACCCAAATGCCTTATTACGCCAAATCCCATGAGGAACCTTCAAATGCCAATAAGCTCACGTTCACATTGGGTGCTAGAAAATGGCATCACTCCTAGTATTCTTATGACCTCTTTAGGAATTAGGGTTTTCTTCCATGTGAAGCAAGCTAGTATCGGTCAAAACCGTTTTTCATGTCAAACTAGCATGCCGCGTGTCATTGAGCACGTTGTGTCCTTTCCTCAGTCATTCCCATTTTCCTGGTATTTTGAAGATAGCCACTTCGCCTCTTAAAATATATATATAATCCGATGAGATTTTATTTGATCGTAGAAGAAGAAGAAGAACTCCGGTCTCTGGAGGAGGCCGGAGTGAATAAAGTGTTTGTTCGTAGAACATCCTAGGCCATGCCTCTATTTGATCATACATATCATTGGGTCACTGAGCACATATTATTGTGGTCACTGTGCAAAATATCATAGTTATTAATTGACCTTTCTTATATCAAAATTTGGTTACTTGGTGTACCTTGAGACATGCCACATGTCACGTACGATGGCTACTCTACTTGGGAGAGTCTCTATTTCATAAGTGGAAGATCCAGTCCTTACTCTTGCTAGGCTCGTCAGTTTAAATACATCTAATGTCGATGTTCTTGTGCAACGACGTGAATGGGAGACCATTCTTCCTTACTATGATCATGTTCTGCCAAGCGTCACAGTATGGATACTTCCATCTTTTTAGACGGTGGGCTTCATTGGGTTATTGGTGTTTGTATTTTACGAGCAACTCGATATACTCGCCTTCATTGAGGGCTTTCAAATATTATCAGACATGCCAACCCATCTATGACGTGTTAACATGTTGTGCAAACAATTTTGTTTAAATCAATCAAACAAACAAACCACCCAAAGTAATTTATAAATCCACGTCTTATCTAAATGTCCCTCACATGGAAGGAGCTGTTAGGATAAAATGTGTTGGGCAGTTAGTTATTACAAATCTATTGGACTACCGGTCCACCTCTTGTCAGTGAACATTCACCAAAACAAAAAGTGGTGTATAAGAACCACGTAGAACGGTCATTACATAATGCCACAACCATGTCACATACCTCATGGGACGAAAATTGAGCAATGCTAAGAGGGAAAGACCATGAAGAGTCCTAGCTTGTGTCGATCCATAACATCATTAAGCAATGTACGTTCATTCTGTGGGCCCCTGAGAATTTAACCATGGGATGCTCAAACCTTATGCAAGGAGACTCAAATTCAACTGAAGTCCTAACATCCCATGATTATATTCTCTGGACCCACAAAAAGAATGACACACTGCTTAATAATATTATGTCCAATAACGCAGGCATAAAGCATAACATTGGATGACTTGGATGACAATGGTTGTGCCAACAAGATGAAGCAAGAGGAGCAGCAACCTTGGCCTATACTTTTTTACCTTCTCGGTGCACACATAGTACACTAAGTGTTCCTTGAATTTGGAGGTGCTTTTGGGCATGTTGTTGTGGTACATTCGGAACTTTTGTCCACTTGGACGAAACTACGCACATTGGAAAAGGAGGAAGAAAAGTAAAAGAAAAGTAAGAACCATTTTATTATGATTTTTAAATAATAATTGCATTGGATAATAACATAAGAGAATGAATAAATAGTGTATGTGGCATGGCTCTAAAGACATTCTAAACTTCAAACTTAATCCTTGGTTTGTGCCTTTCAAACTCACATTAATCTATTAATCTACAAATGTAAGTTTGAGAACTTACATATAGCAAAATGCATTTTTGGGCTCCACATAGATGTGTGGAGATATTTTCATTATTGTACACAATGGATTCAGATTTATGCATTATGCTAGCCCTAGTGTATAAGATATAAGAACTTACTTGGGTCGCTCTTGCCTTTAGGAGCTAACTACAAGTGAAGGGGTACTTGGAGAATGCATTTCATATACATATAAGATTATGCCAGGATGTAGTATTATATTGAGACCATCTACAAATGAACGGCATAAGCTAACATAGTTTCCTAAGCATATGTACATATTTACCAAACTTGGAATACGAGGTGTATCAAATGGAACCAATAAAAGTTCCTCATGTTGAGTTGAATGACATGGATGATTAACAATGACCATGCAAAGCAATTCATGTTTAGGCACTAAGTGAACATCACAAGCGGTATTACCGCTACCTTTAAAGTTGTGGGTTCAGTTCAATGACGTGAATATTGAGCTACAATGTGTTGTAGCCTCCTCAATACACATTCAAGTCAGATAAGGATCAATTATTGTAATGACAACCCAACAAACCCATGGTTTATTCATCACATACAGAAATCCCCAGGGTTTTTGTGGTTTTTTGTGCCTTATGTATTTGCTTATTAACTTGCACCATGGTTTCCATGTCCTTCTTGGGAGATCAATTAATATAGTATGGGTTGGGGATAATTGCGCAAAAAAACGGCACCAACAAAAGACATGTCAACATGCAATAACCAACTGACAACTTTATTGAATAAAATGAGAACTTATAGAGTATTAGAAGGCTTCATCTAGTTCCCTCAAATCACACACATGCACGTTTGAGGGAATCCATGTGTTGTTGCCACTAAACCATTGACTGCTAGACGTTGCCATTGAAACCATCCTCTTGCGGCTCCCATCAACTCTACAGGACTAGCATTATGATGACAAGAGATGCCTATAGGCATTGCAACTCCGGAACCAACATCCATGTAGCTCCATCAATCCCAACTCTAGCGTCTTCCACCATCCATGTGCGTTCTAAATCCTCCAATATTGGGTCTATGCCATCACCTTCACAACAATATCCTTGCGTAAGGCACAACTGATCTTCCCTCTCCTCCTCACGATGGCCAATTGCAATTTGTTGTGCATTAAAGTACCTCATGTTTGACACACCCGTGATGGTGTCAAAAAAAACACTGGATATGTCTTCCATTTGGATGTCATGTGGGTTCATCACGATTTTCCAAATGAATGCCGCCCGCCTCACATCCACTCCTTGTAGACCTCAATGGGATCACCCATGTTGGATTCGGGTAGAATTGCCCACTCTTGCACATGTGGTACAATGTGCTAGGAATAGCAACACCTAAGTGCTTCTTCATACGAAATTGCGCCCATTGATGTGCCTTTTGTAAAATGTTGCTATGAGATAGACTCACACAATTGTTCAAACTAGCCTTGCCGAACTTCATGTACTCCATTTTCCATCATTCATGTCCTCCACCAATACATTATGATGAACAAACTCAAAAGGCTCCTCCCCATTGTCGTTATACAATGTCCAGTCATGCCCTTGAAGGTATGCAGACCCTCATTCCTCAATTTCTTGTTCGAGACAACACAACATGTTGGCGGTCACTCATCCCACCACAAACAAACCTTGATTTCATGTTCAACACTAGAAGATTAGCAAAGTTCCCCTTCAACATCATTCGGAAATGTTTGTGGGTCGACGCCCCATCCCTCTCCACATAACACAACCTAACAATACATTGCTCCTCTATAAACCTCTTCAATTTCACAAAGAGCGCAATGTCCACATCCATTCCTCCCATGGCAATGGTCACTGAAGCCTAAATTTATTTTAAACAAGCGCAAGTTTGTTTTTGAGAATGAGAATGAGCAAGAGCACACATTTTCTTAAGCATCATAAATTTTTTGCTCAACACATAATCAATGTGAGTTTATAGACATCACAACACAAATATAACTTTCTTGGTCATACAACTTAGATCGTAAATACGAAACGCAAAATTGAACAAAACCGCAACTGCATGCTCACCGCAAACATAGATTGTCACCATGCATATTTACATTCCCAATTGTAGATAAGTCACCTTCCCAACTCCACATAACTTAATGTCCCATGTTTTGCCAAGGGCATGTTGTCACCACACCGCCCTAGCTCTAGATAGCTTACCTTTCCATGTGCCATCCCAGGCCACCTGCCCCCCCCCCCCCCCCGTGCATCCACCCTAGCAAACTCCATAAAGGTTATACCCTCCCTTGCCAACCAATTCCATTATTTATCCATGTTGTGCCCCCCCCAATGCACGTACATACGTCCTATATATTATTCTTAGCATAAAAAATGAAGATATTGTGTGTGTGTGTGTGTGTGAGAGAGAGAGAGAGATGCGCTTTATCCTTTAACATAGCCACAAGCTCCTATGTGAACCCGAAATGGGTTTATGGAGCATGGCTATATCGAGAATTGATGGTTGTGCCCCCATAACATTATTCAGTCGATATTGGATACACTAGTGGGTCTAAGAAAACATATTCCTTTATGCCCGTATAATTCCTTGAAGACGCTCATGACACTAAATACGTAAGAGTTTTTAAAATCCTCATGGATAGGAAAACAAGGCAAATGTCCTAGCCTAAGCATGTGCAATTGGAAACTAGTTGGTTAGGCCTCGCTCCCTATGAGCCCAAAATGAGTGCTCATATTGGTTTTATGTTTAGAATTTATTTAGAATTGCAATTGGAGTGTTATTGAAACAATCAAAAGTATAAAAAGAGTGAGGCTTGGTGTGGATTTATGTTTTAAGCCTTAAGCCTATTTTGTGTGGTTAATTAGAAGCTTAGTGACATTAGGAGTGTTTTGGTTACGTGAGTAGTGTTTGATGAAGCAAGAGGAAGGGCTTTGGATTTAAATGTTTGAATTAGAACACGCTCTTGTTGGTTTAGAGGGTGAGGGTTTAGTGGATAGGATAAGGTCCTACTAAGTAGGAGAAGGTTAAGGGGTTTGTGGTCTTGGATGCCCTCTCCTCGTCCTCCACTTCTCTCTCTCTCTCTCTCTCTCTCTCTCTCTCTCCTACCTAGCTCTAGGTCTGATTTGAACCAACTGACACCACACAATTAATTTTTACCCTAAAAAGTTTGTACCTTGGTACTAGGCAATGGCCAACTAAGGATGAACGACCATAGATCTGATGGTGCGAATCTACGGTCCTAAACGATTACCTAATCGTATATTAAGAGGAAGCCCACTTGAGTACTTCCTTTCCAAGAGTAAACCGTGGAAGCTGTTTACCTTAGGTAATTTTGGTGATTAGGGTAAACAAGGTGGGAGCTTGTTGAAAGTGAAAGTGATTTACTACAAGCTGTGGGTTCTCAAATGGCCAAAGAACAGGTAGAATACTCATTGAGGTTAGTGAGTATTTCGGGATACAAAATGTATGATTATGCCTCATGTATTTGTGTGACATAGATAACAATTGGGTTCTGCTGTTATTCACCTCGTGTACGTAACTAATCCTCAATGTTTTGTTGGTTGGTTGCATGGGCACAGGTGAGGCAGACCCTTCACAAGTTTGACGGCCTTATTAGGTTTTGTATACCATCTTATTATGAAATAGTGTGTATAGAGGAAGTAAACATTCCACAAGTTAGAAGGCATGTTTTACAATGATACCTTGTTAATGACTTTGAAAGACTCTTAGTTAGTCACATTCAACTTGATTTTGTATATGTTGGGCTTAAGTTACATATTGGTTTGGAAAGGATACACACTTACAAACCATAGTGGTGTGAGTACTCCAAGGTTATACATAGTAAAAATATTTTCAAAATGCTCCAAAGTGTAAAGGTTAAAATGTGCAATGTACTAACAAGGAGGGAAGATCCCACCCACCCTCCCAAGTTTTGATGGATACATAGATATATGAAAGAATGGAATGGCCTCTTGACAAAGAGGATGTTGTAGAAAGAAATATGCTTGAAAGTAAGCATAGCTTCACTCAAGAAATGCCCAGCTCTCTCTCTCTCTCTCTCCTCCTCTAGAAGTTCTTGAGCTCTTAGAGCTAGGAAAAATGTGTGAATTAGGTAAGGATGTTTTAGGGAATTAGGGAAGTTAATTAGCGGAATTAGTTAGGGCTTAGTGGGATTAACTAGTAAATTGTGGATTAGACTACACGAGGTTTTCTGCAGCTCCAAGGGTGCTGGTATTTTCTGCAGCGCAAGGGTGCTGGCATTTCCGCAGCTCCAAGGGTGCTGGTATTTTCTGCAGTCAAGGGTGCTGGCATTTCCGCAGCTCCAAGGGTGCTGGTATTTTCTGCAGTCAAGGGTGCTGGTATTTTCTGTAGTCCAAGGGTGTTGGTATTTTCTGCAGTCCAAGGGTGTTGGTATTTTCGGCAGTTCAAGGGTGCTGGCATTTCCTGCAACTCAAGGGTGTTGGTATTTTCTGCAGCGCAAGGGTGCTGGCATTTCTGCAGCTCCAAGGGTGCTAGTATTTTCTGCAGCTCAAGGGTGTTGGCATTTCCGCAGCTCCAAGGGTGCGGGTATTTTCTGCAGTTCAAGGGTGCTAGTATTTCTGCAGCTCCAAAGGGTGTTGGTTTTGCAGTTGCCGAAGATTTAAGGCTAGGCTTTGAAGGATTTTAGTTAGAGGGCTTGAGGGGACCAAGGGATATAAAGGGGGTAAAGCCCGTGGTGCCACACTTGACGTGGTAATAGATAGTGAACTAGGTGGTCACTTGATGTTAGTTTAAATCATTAGTTCGTGAGTAAGCTAGGAAAATAAGAAGTATTGGAGGGTAGGATTAGCGGTTGCATTGGGGTGTGGATGAGATTGTGATAGCAATAGGGGGTATTATGATTGGGATAATAGAGAAGAGCGTTTGTTAACGCTTGTAATATTATCGTGGAATGGATTGGTGTGCAATGATTGATGGGAATTGTAATGGAGTCTCACGAATTTGGTAAAATGGAGTATGGAAACACGAATGTGATATCCATTCCCTCACCCGGACTAGGACGCTTAAGGGTGGGCGGTTTGGCCTCACACTCCCTAGGGCTTATAATAGTAGCAAACTAATAATGTGAATTTGACATCTTACATCGGGCAATGAGTATATGCCGGTGAAGATTACTATGTCAATATCCAAGAGTTGGGTGTCAGTCCGGTACATATACAAAGTATTATTGACGGTTTATTCTACCCACCCAAAGTGTAAAATGGAATGCAAGATGTGTGCTTACTCAATTTTGACATGGATGCTATGCTGTTTCTTGGATGTTGTTCATGATTTCTTGAATAGCTTGAAATGAGCAAGTTTTGCAATCTATTTCTTTATAATAATAATTGCCTCACTTTAAGCACAAGACGGGTGGTGTATTAAGATCAAGGACAAATTCCACACACACACAACTTCAATTCATGGACACCATCTTAGCCAACAAATGATACAACATGATAGTTACTACACGAAATATTGTCTTTAGTGTCATATGATATTTTATGTCGATGTGGTAACTTTTCTAATGATACTTCTTATGAATACGTTTACTAATATTTGCCACGAATGATTAAAATTTTGATGAAACCCATCCCATTTATTGAACACATGGATATGATATTTTCGTATTTTATGCATCCTAACATTCATGTAATGAAACATTGTCATGAAAGATGGAAGTTTGGATGAAAAAACACTTAGAAAGTGAAAGTAATTGCAACAATGTAAATCTATGATGCCCAATTGGTTTTTTCTTTTTTTCTTTTTTTCTTTTTACAAGGATTGACAGATAATGTTAGGTTTACATTTAGTGTTGGTGACACTACCTACATGGGCGGTTTACAATTGGTATCGAGCAAGACAAAATAGAATCAGTGACACTAAATACAAGATATAGTGTAGTGAAGGCATACATTCATACCTAATGCCTGATGTCTATTGGTACATATTAATAAATCTAAGGTACGCAAGTGTTATAAATGATGCACACTTCTTCCATGTACCAAAATGCTCAAGACCTACCATATATAGTACTTGCATACGTTTTGTATGTTTATGTAACATCTTTTGCAAGCCGTACCCATAAGTTACAGTACTAGACACGAGATGAATTTAAGTGTTCATCATGGCCTTAGATAGAGCTCGAATGTGTCAAGCAATGAAAGTATTAGGGATGAAGTATTATCTCCGTTGATGCAAGTAGCTTGGGCGGAGGGGGCATGAAGGGGATTCTTTGCATGCAAGCATAATAGCATATACTTTTTCATTCATCCAAATTAAAAAAAACTTCGCCCATGAAAGCTATGGTTCATTTGTCTCCTAATAGACTAATTTCAAATATTTTGAAGCTAATCCAAGTGGTTTTTAAAGAAACAAATGGACTTTGAAATTTTCCAATGTTTTTCTTGAATGAGGGTGAGGTACAATTGTATGCAATAAGTTACTTCTCATAGGACAATCGGATGGGACCCTTTATTTGTTTGTGAAGATGTGTCACGGGGACAAAGGAGCTTTCGTTGGGGACAATAGAGGGTGCTATCAAACTAAGTAGTAGAGGGGACGATGTTTGGGACTCACAAGCACTTACAAGAGACATGCCCATAGGACAAGCAAACTTTAACAAGGGCTTGTATCTATGATGTTTCTACAAGAAAAAACAAAATCTTCTATAAGGGACATTATGTGTGGGTTGGGACTCGTGAGAGAAAATTAGGGACAATGACTAGGACTTGGAAGGTTTAGAGAGGACATTCGTATTGCACAAATAATAAAACTTTGGATATATTGCAAATATAGGCATGTTGATCACGGAATGAATTGGGGAGAGAGGGGATTATTGTATACCTGCGTACCTCTCATTCATCCAACATAAAATCCCTAACATAGTATGCAATCTTGAGGTTCTTCAAAAAAAAAGTTTATTTGATATCATAATTATTTTCAAAGACTCCAAAATATTCTAGTCAATGTCCTTTCAAATGAATCAACAATAAACCTATAGGGGTCAAGTTTTATGTTGGATGGAGGAGAGATATGCTTGTATACAATAATTCCCTCTCTCCATGAATTGGACACTTCTTTTACGATTACACATCACTTGTGCACATTTTCATTGTAATCTCTTCAACACAAAATTTCAATCCTATGTCATATAAACAAATGTGGGGACAACTACCAGGACTCTTCATGTTGTTGAACTTATAGGTGGATGTGCAATTACGATGCACTCCTTGAAAACACATCTTCATTCTCTAGAACTTTTCATTTTAAACACACACTATTTACACACGCTATTAACATGCTTGACATGCTCATGCACACTAATGCCATACTTCACTTCATTGTAGCTCATGCATCCATATCTCCCTCACTTTGTTTGGTGTACAATGTTTGCTTCACTACATTGCCCAAGACGTGTTGCAAATTACAAGGGTAACAAAATACATGTGGCCATGTCTCAAACTATGGGTAGGTGGGAGTGGCTTAATCCCAAGGTCTTAACCCAAAATCATGGGAAAGTTAAGCCATCTAAGGCCAAAATGGTTGCTTGGATGGGGTGACCTTCCTAGCACTTGATTTCTAGTGCATAATACCATTGTGTTATGTATGAACCAAATATTTTTTTCAACCAACCATGTGGGAGACCAAGGGCTTGCTCTTGGGGAGATACAGTAGGTGCGAGCCGCCACCCTATCTATGCCCCTTCAAGGCACTCATCTTTGAACAAAGACAATAGGATTTAATATCCCCTTTATTCTTGTGATGCCTATTTCAAAATTATATAGAGAGTTAGACCAACTCCAAGGTGAAGCAACACACCATACTTCATGCCAGTGGCAACATTGAAGTCACCTCTCCTCTTCACTACTAGCATACGAATCCTACGCAATCGTCCTGCGTCGGTGAAAGAACAATGCAATCTACCATTGTACTAAATTTGCAAAAATTTCAGTTCCATAGGACAAGTTTTCAATGACGTTGCTCAATTGCTGAGGACCCATATCCTTGTAGTGCTTCTTCTCTTGGACAGGTCATAGTTGATGGAGGTCCCTTCCTGAAGAAGCTTCACCAACAAAGGCGGGGCATCATTTGCACTTGCGATGGGTAAAGAAACGACCACATCCGCAACTTGTAGTCTCAAAAACTAGAACAAGAACCATCTCCGTAACTCACAGGTGCTAACTTTGATGCGACACTTCCTGATCCAAATCCACAACCAATTTTTTTCCTGGAGTTGGAAGTGCCCACAATAGAGCCACGTAGCTTAATCACCTCTCAGAGATTGAGCATCTGTAACTTATGTTGCAAACCCAAGTACAAGTGCCTCAAGTCCACCTTTCGAAAGCTCTGGTGTCATGTGGTGCCAAGGTTTTCTGCAAGACTAAGAAATATGTAATTCTAACAGGACAAATCATCCTAAAAGGAGAACTGTCTACTACTTTCAGCGCTTTGCATGGCACTGCTACATGACTTGCACAGTGATAAAATCAACACATCTTTATACCCACTGATGAGCAGTGATACATTCCAAGAGTACAATGCAATGCAATTTACCAGGTTAGATAGAATACCACATCAGTGACTCAACACAGGACTTGCACGCAACAAAAGAATTTACCCATAACAAAATCAAATGAGACACAGATAAATTGGGTGTGGCCAACCTCGAACGGGCATTATCACAAGGTGGCCAATGTCCATCATCTACCTACTAGGCTGCCAAATGCTACTTATTGGAGGACCAGCCTTGAAAAATTGGGTACAGTAGATAATAAAGAACGTGATTGTTGTTATGAACAAGTTTGGTCACATTGTTTTTATCTGTGTTCCTTCAACACTATACCTAGTACCTACCCAAAAGAAAGATTTTGTGCTTGAGCTCCACAGCAACAACAAGGAATGATTGCTAATGAAGTTTCTGGTGTCATGGAACAGCCAATTCTCAAAACAATGTTACAACTGAAACGTTTTAATTCGAACTCACTTTGACGTCCTTGGGAATACAATGTGCTCACGTTTTGTGTCAACAACTTTGGGTCCAGTGTGAAGTTCCTAACCCTTTATTTTGACAACCTATGTATTCAACCAAACTACCGAGGTTTCAAATAACTTTCATCCTTTCATACAGATTACTGTAGCATGTCACTGCCTGAATATTGTACTATAGCTTATAAACCCATACGCTAAAATGCATCTGCATTCTACCCATCAACAAAACCAGACTTCACCATAACTTGGTTCTAACATGCTCACCTCTTCAAGCATATACTGCACCCTCCAGATTGATAATCCTCTCATGACAGTGTGGTCACCAAACGTTTCTCATCGCACATTTCTTATGTTCTTATTTTAAAAAATAGGCTGCAGTTTTCTGTAAAAGCCTGTCGCAAACACTAATAGTTCCATCCAGCTCAAATTCTAATAATGCGATATCAGTTTGGTCACTTCCAAAAGCAAAAGTCAATGGAGGTTGAGGAGCAGGCATCCATGGCTAGAAGTCATTTAAAAGACATAATTTCTTGCAAGTCAGAAAGTAAGCAACAGTGTACGTCAACTCCATCAATGATACAGCCACAACCAATATAGGAATAAGATTGCTCTAAGATCCAGATTTTCAAAGTGTTCTCCAGAATATAGATGACAAGAGCACCAGAAGGTTGTGAGTAGCAACTCCCAACACAAGAAGAGCAATGACTACATTACCACAAAGAAGATGACATGCAGGATGTGATGTATCTTGTTCACATTGAGACAATGCAAGGGCTCACTGCTCTTGGTACACATTCACCTGCCTGTCACAAAAGTGAGAACTCATGGTTCCTACCTCTCTATAAGGAATTTCACCGCTATAGGATTTGAGACGAAGTTAAACATTGAAAATTGAAATGATTGAGTATCAACACCAGTCACTAGAAATTCACAACACCTATGCACCTACCATCTTTTTTTCAGTCTGACATTTCCAAGTTCATTCTCCATTTTAATCATTACATCCGTCACACAACCATCCATCTCATCAAATGGATAAACTTGTGCCCCAAAAGTCTAGTGAAACCAAGAGCCTTCCCAGAAAAGTAGAGCCAACAACGAAGAAGACAAATCACACAACTTTTTGACTGAAGAGGTCTGGCATTGTTATTAGCATTATAACACTGCAATTACATACAGGATTCGTTTCTAGATGCTTGTGTCTGTACATTTTTGTTAAGAATGTGTCCCCTCATTTAAACAAATCACAACATTTTGAAAATGCAATGTATTCTGCCAAATTATTGAAATGGCCTTTCCAAAACATTCATGCACTTCCTACACCTAAAAGGTGAAACAGGATGTCTACAGGGAAAATTATTGAAGGTGCAAATCACAAAGGAAGTAGAGGGAAAGCAATGACCTTCAATTGGCTCCACTTCAGTTGCTAGCTATGCAAATAACTGGGAGTTGGAGCCATCAGCTGCCACAGTGAAGTGCTTGTGGCTATCACCTACATAAGATGGTGTTGCTATAAGGTATGTGGCCTATTGTAGGCACTTCCAACTCCGCAGGCATTTCTCACCATTGGAGCGGCTTGGAAGTTCTGTCATTGCACACTAATTGTACACTAATTGCTTGTTTCACATCCTAGTAGAAGTGGTGCAGAGCTTGTAGTGTCCAATTAAGGCCTGCTTACCTTTATACTGTACATATTAATTCCAGCTCACTCCATTGCTGCCCAATTCCATTTACGGTGGCCCATGTCGCCCTTCTCGATCTTCCGGATCAACTTTGCCGGGTTACCAGCCACCACAGTCATCGACTCAACATTTTTCGTCACCACACTTCCGGCTCCCACAACGGCCCCATCACCGATAGTAACACCCGAAAGGATAATGGCATTTCCTCCAACCCACACGTCATTTCCTATTGAAATTGGCTCTGCAAACTCTGGCCCGTCAAACCCATTCCGCAATACGGGGTCGAGGGGATGGCCGGGACAATAAATTTGAACGTTGGGTCCAAACAAACATTTGTCGCCAATCGTCACCTTGGCGCAATCAAGGATCACACATCCAAAGTTCATGTACGTTTTCGAACCGCACTCAATGTTGTATCCGTAATCACATTGGAACGGCGGTTCGATGAAAGGAGGGTTTTCTATGTCGATTTTCCCAAACAGTTTGCCAAGCATTTCGGCGCGCCGCTTCTCGATGTCAGGCATGCTCTCACCTGGCAATGCCACTGTGGCAGTCAGATTGTAGTTCCGCAAAATTACTCGAGCATTTTGTCGGTGTTGCGTTAGGGTTTCGTCTTGGGCCCAGTAAAATGGTTCAGGGAGTGGTGTGAACTGTTTCAAAGGGCCGTCTGGAATGTGGCCACTGCTTGTCCCCATTTTTGTCGCAATTAAAGGCTTTCAAGATCAAACCTGGCTCTTCCCTGCATTCAAAATGCAAAGCATCTACTGATAGGTTAGAATTTGATCATATGGCTCTTCCACTAAAAGTCTTCACTCATTCAAACTTCCAAGAAAGAGTACATCTTCCTACAACAATTCCATTGTTCTTTAGTTACTTTTCCCATAGCTGATGTAGTGAGCACCTGTGAAGAGTGAAGCAAATTCATGCTTGAAACCCCAAAGGCTATTCATACTTGTTTGCCCCCCCATGAAAGACGAGCTCAAAAAATCTTCCTGCAGTTCACTACCAACTGAAGAGGTCGAAGGTTCAGTGAAATGCGCGAGAGACACATCACAAATCTCTAGATCCACGTATCAACACTGATTTCACATTGATTCAAAAATCACATCATACTAAATCAAGGCCTCTCAAACTGAGGGTTGCAAAGTTAATATTTCGTTTCTATATATCATACTTCCAAGATCTAAAAGGATATAATGTACGTTGAATCAATAGCGAAATGTTCACTTAGCACTTTTAGAGACATAAAACCCTGAAAGGCCACTTGCATTTTGAGATGCATCCATGGACATTTCTAAAAGGGGCCACTTCTCACACAAAAACTACGGTCTGGCACTATCACAACAATCGACATAAGAAAGGCCATGCATCGAGATGCTTGTAGGTTGCTCCCGAAGACCTCATGGGACCACAACAACACAGAATTTTAGGAGGAGAGGACGATGTAGTAGAGCTGCAGACATGTCTGAAACCACCATCAAGATTCTTGACAAAACCCTTCCTAGCCATCTTGCTACGAAATAACCTCAATTTTCCCTTCCTCAGACCCCAAAACTCTACGAAATACACTGATAATATGCCAGTCGAGACCGGAAGCATAAATTCCCTCCAAAGTACTCAACAAATGGACGTGACGTTGGCAGTAAGCTGGAAACAAAGAGCAAACCCCAGTGTGCTAACATTGCAAGCAAAACCTAACACAACAGATGACAATTGAAATCATGTACCAAATCTTTAGTAGTAATCCTTCAATGACTGCAGACTTTAACAAATCAAGTTAACCCAACATGATTATAGTATGCAGTAACTCACCGATCAAGCTCACGAAGAGAGCACAGAATCACATATTAAGGGCCACTTTACACTACGGTGGAGAAGTGCCCCGGTCGGTCAAGAATTTTAGCCCAAGACATGGTTATTTAAGGCTAGGGATGGTATGCCAGAGAAGAGGAAAGGGCAATAAAACAATCTTTTAAGAAGTCTTGACCAGCCGTAGTGTAACCACCTAGAGAAGAAGTGTATTGGACAACTTCACCAAGAGAAGTACTCCACTGAACAACTTCACAAAATGGTCATAGCCGGCCATAGTAGAAACCTTACCCCTTAAAAGACCATTGTATTGAAATTTTAAAAAATTGTATATGACAATTTTTTAGAATTTCTTTCATTACCTTGTAAAAAATGATCCAAAAATGTGATTATATTAACTTTAATTGTTATAATCTTCTAGTCTATGCAGTAAAAAAATTCTAAAAAAAACCCATAGATGTTTCAAAAATCCAAAACAAGATCTTACAGTTGGAAATTTAATGGCATGTATTTTTTCCCTTGGTTTTGCTCTTTGTACTTGTACGGAAAATTTTAAGGGGTTATTGGATAATATAGTTATGGTCTTTTAGGAGTGAAGAGGAGAAATCCCATATACATTGTAGGAAACACTAATATTCTCCATTATATAATACACACATTACTCTTCATCATCATATTTGATTTCTCTTTCTTCTATATTGATTTTCAATCATGAACAATTGAAGAAAGATCATTCTAGTTTTTCTTGAGATCTTTATGGTTATGAAGCACATTATTATTTCAGTTATGGCGGTTCAGAAAACCATCATCTATCAACATAATGTTGCAATTATAATGATGACATTTCTTTAATTTGGGAGCAAAAAGAGGGTGGTATGAAAATTTGATTGGCCAAGTGAATATGTGTCACAATAATTTTTTGGATCATATAATTTAAGAATGTTTCAAGACCGTCTACGTGTATATAGGCCTACATTCACATATTCATATCATTTGCATGGACCTATTTTGAGAAAGAAATATATAAAGTTTAGACCTTATATCTCAATAAATATTAAATTTTTAATTACATTGCATCAATTGGATTCCGGTGATATTTTGCACACACTTGCAACTTTGTACGGTTTATTAAGGCCAAATGTTTTGATCATTGTTAGAAATACTTGTGAGAGAATTAAAAAGTTTTTGGGGTCTTTGATTTTTCAAATACCAATACTAATAAAGATGAAACAAATAGTTGCAGAATTCAAAAGTTTGTGTAAAATTCCATACATCCTAGGGTCAATAAATAGTAGCCATAACCCTATTACTCTTAAGTATAGATCTTGCTTCATATTATTGTAAAAGAAATTATTTAATTTTACTACAATGTATAGTGGATTGTCATTGCAAATTTTGGAATTATGATTTCGGTTGGCCGGGAAGTATACACAACTAGTTTTTATTCCAAAAATTCAAATTTTAAAAATAAATTATAAATGGAATGTTCTTAGCATACCAACTAATCGGGGATGCTACATATCCAATGCGTTCATGATTTTATTCACCTTTTAAAGAAGAAAAAACATATATCTTAAGAGAAAACAATACTAGAAATTTATCCAATCAAGCACTTAAATGGTACTTGAATGTGCATTTGACATCTTTAAAGAAAGTTGGAGAATGTTGTTGAAGATAAATGATATGTCATTACAAACTATCCTAGATATTGTTACATCTTGTTTATGCCTCCACGACTTGTGTATCATACACGGTGATGAATTCGACTTGAATTGGACAAAGAGTATAGAAGAAAATATAAAAATAATATCATTAGAAATATTTGGTAATCTCAAAGGTATAAATACATTTCATATTCTAGAAACAAACATAACTGAGATGAAAAATATACAAAATTAATAGGTGTAAGTAGAATTCAATAACCATATAGAAATTGATACAATCAACTTGGATATTGTACAATCAAAAGAAAATGTTGTTGAAACAAGAACAGACCACAAAGAAAAAAAATCAAAAAATATATTAAAAGAAGCTATATGAGTTCATTTGATATTGGCAAAGACTATCACATGGAGCACTTGGGAAAAAAAAACTAATATTTCCAACGGATACTAGTATTGATATAAAAGAAGACTAGAGTATGTTAATGAGCCAATTCATTTGATGATCTACCTTCTGAAGCATTTCATTAGTTTTGGTAAAGTGGTCCAACATTGCAGTTCTATTGTCTACCATCTTCCCAAAGTAAAATAAAGATTGGTTTTGAAATTTATTATTCTTTGAAGCTGATAGCAGTTCGGATTGAGAATTGTTGTCTACTTATATATCATAAAATATATATCTTCATTTACATTATTAAAATTATTTTGTGTATCACTATGTGTATAATCCATTCTAGTTGCATTCACATACTTCATTATGGAGCCAGCTTGGTGTCACCACTGATCCAAATAATCATAAAATTTACATTTATGTCTATCATTCTCTGAAATCAAATTGGTAAACTTGTCCTCTTTGTACGACTTAAAAACAATCTCAAACTTCTTCCGACATGTTTCAATAATACGAAAAAATTCAAGGATTAGAGCCTACATTTGTGTTTGAAGTTGATATATGTATCAACTCCTGCTCAAAATGAATTATAACATTAGAATATCATGCAATATGATGCGGTAGAACATGTTAAATGCTTCAAAACAAGCCTTGAACCTTCAAAAATTGCCTTGAAATATTTAATGCAGTACATATTTGGGTAGTGTAGAATGAATATATTTTAATAATGTAAATGAAGATGAAAATCAACATCAAGGAAAATGAAAAAATGTTGGTGGGTGAAGTGTAGGGATTAGATTTGAATCGAACCATGGTTCGATGCTCGGTGGCATTTTTTTGATGAAAATTCCATTTAATTTGAAAATCAAATGGGAAGACACATATCGGGCTTAATTTGGTCTTTCTCAGTTGTGAGCGAAGACAAAGACATCAAAATACATGTACCTTTTGTTAAAAACATCTACTACATAACAAATAGAAATTGAAAATTTCTTGAAAAGATTGGTGACATATCATATTTTTTTACATTCTTCTCAAACTCCGGCTGTATCTCCTCTTGAATCGCGATCAGGTGCTCAACTTCGTTGTTCAACCAATTTTTCTTATTTTTGTCTTTTTCTTCTCCTTCCACCTTCACCAATCTAGCTCTCTTCTTTGCTAAGACTTCCTTCTCTCCTACTGCATCTCTCTTCAAGATTGTTTATGGGTTTGGTTGAAGGTTCTACAATTTGCACGTCACTCCCTTCATTTACATCTTTTCCTCCAACATCTATGTTATCTTCACATGGTTCAAACTCTCGAATCAAGTTTCTACTAGTTGAAGAAGAATTCGGATTGTAAGATCTCAAGGCACTAGTTGGAAATTGACTTGGATGTTGAAAAAAATTCCCACTACCTGCGTGGTGTTCATCTTGGCTATAAATAAACGGAAGATGCAAGTAACTAGCCATCTTGCAAAAAAATTCTACACACAAATTTCTTACATACGAACCTCCAACTTGCCTCTACAACCAAGCAAGAGAGCGTCAAAGTGAAAGAGGAAGAACCATCCACTTCAATTGGTTTTGAACATGGCATGCTTGAAATCTAACAGTTCAGATTTCTTCAAGGAAATAATATTTTATTCAAGTTGGAGTTCTCCGGAGGCCAAGTTTCTTGTCCGAGGGTTTAAGGTTGCCCAAGAAACTTGACTTCCGGAGAACTCCCCTTTAAAAAAGTGTCGCCACATTGGCAACCATGTCATTTTTTTCATCAATGTACAAATGTTCTCCACCAAAAGACTCTTGACCGTAGTGTAAACCACCACCAGACAAGAATGTCACTCTCGGCCAATCAAATTTTAGAATTCCCCTAAAATTCATGTGCGGCGGACTTCTCCAACGTAGTGTAAAGCGGCCCTGAGCATAAGCAAGCCTTGGATCCGCTTCGTAGATCAGCCATCATGGTATTGTTGCCAACTTTAGGGTAAATCAATTAGGGTATTCCCCCACTTTCATGCAACACACACTGGTGCTAAAGGTCATTTTCAGAGAAAGATACTCGGAAAGGATGACATGTACTGCCAGGTGTCCTGCCACTTGGCCAAATAATCCTGACGCCATCTGGCACACATGTGACGAAGCTCTGGTAGTAAGTGGTGTTCCCGAAACCCTATCTAAATTGTGCAGCTTTGATGCAGGAGTCCTCAATATGACCAAGGATGTAAGACTAAGTTAAGCCACCTCCATCGCCCTGCTCCTTGTTGCTGGTACAATTGCACAAAAATTCAAACTTCGGGAAGTGCAACACACAGATTGTACCTTTTCTGGCATCATCAGGTGTGCAAGCGGATGAATGAATTGAGGAACTTGGGTCATGGTAGCTTAGAAATTTGAGCTAATGGCTTTGATGAGCACTTGAAGGTGCAAGCTTTCTGTATACAATGGTATCAACATCACCGAGAAGGAAGTTGATAATGCTCTGCTGAGCTTTGTGGTACTGCAGCAAGTCTGTCAAGGTTCAGGTAGCTGGGAGGCAGGTCTCAAGCATATTTTTGATTCTTGTTGCTTCAAATCCCATTTTTGGTCTGGTCTGTGACAGGAATTGGAAACAAAGGCTGCCAGCCATGAGGTTGTGGGGGACTACTGCTCTGTGCTTCTTCGCCATACTTTTCCTATCCCTTGCGCCTCCCACACATGCAAGGACCGCACCTTCAACCAATCTTAGTGCACAGGCTCAGGAATTAGGGATTGCTCAACCTTTGAGGGATGGAGATTCTACTTCTTTGCACTCGGCCGTAGCAGAGAAAGCCTTGAATCCCACAATCAAGGTAATCACTGAATCTTATCTGCTCTTCTTATCTGGATTAATCTCAACTTGAAATTCCTTACTGCAAGTTACAAACAGGGGCTGCACAATTGCCTGCGAAACAGCGGACTTTCGGAGATGATGATGCTCCCGCTATACCCGTTGTGATTGAATCTTGTCAACCTCCAAATTTGGTCAACTGGAATTGTTAAAGTTCGTACTGATAAGGAATACTGGTGGACTGAACGTGGCAGGATGATGGAATTAAATGGAACAGGGGCGAAGAACAATCTCCAAATTTCTTGGTTTTCAAGTTTCAAGGTGAGTTTCCTCTTCCAGTACGAAATGTTGCTTGTTTAGTGTATTGATACATAAACAAGGTTATAGTAGCAGATGAAGAAGAGACCTAGTGAGAGGAGTCGTAACATGCTTGAGAGTAGGGTGGAGGAGAATGTTTTTTCAACCAATGTGAAGTGATAGTTGAAGGTTTGTAAATTGCAAAGTCCCTAATTTACGGGAAGTTAACTAGAACTACAATTTCTCACGAAGGGTTGTCTTGTAACACAACATAGAAAGAAACTTCAAGATTAGAACTTTAAGAACGAAAGACGCAAAGAACAATGTTGTCTCATTTGGTTAGCAATTGCGAATCACGAAGATTGTCACTTCAGTCGAGTCCATGTGCAAAAGTTAGAAAGATGTCAAAGTGAAGATTTCTCAATTTCTTTCTCAAAGTAATCACACGGGGACCTCCCAATGGTGTGCATTTTAAACCTAGAATGATAATTTCTATATTATGAGCACATTGCACTACGGAGATTGCATGTTCCATGATCTATTTCCAATCCATATTCATAGGCTTAACAATCTGTAGTAGAAGCAAACCAATGGTATGACCCCGTAATTCCTGTAGTGTGGGCCCATCTTTTGGAGGCCATATCTAACTACAAGCATTGCCGTATACCACTTATTGAATATAGGTATATGAATAACAAGAGTGACCATGTATGGTCCACTAACCTTAATAAACATTTTCGTTCACTTGCAAGCCTTTTTCTGCCTTACACCGGTTCGGTTTTCTTTCTCCTACCAAGGGGGTAGTAGAAAAAACTGACCCCTAATAAGGTTACTTGTTGATTCATCCCAATTTAAGCTTACTAAACTAATTCGGGGTCAAAACACCCCGACCGAGGAGTTATTCTACTAAAAAAAAGTAGCACACATGGACTCTACAGTAGTAATCAAAGTTGTCACCCTCCCCCTCGGTAGGTGCTGTGAACATTAACCCGCCTTACAATAGGCAATTTATGAAGTCTGCATTCTCCACATAACATGACTGTTTTCATAAAACAAATCTGAACAAGTGCATTTCATTGCCAATCTTGTCATCTCGGACGCTTGCCATCCACTCGGTTTTTCCAATACTTTGTTGGACTTTCTGCAGATGATTCGAGCTCCAGCACGTGGTGGAAAGTGACCAAGTGGGTGTTGTATGTAGTCGGGGGCATTCTAGCGATCGGGGCAGTGCTGTATCTCGTGTCCGCAATTTATGCTTGCTGTAGAGGCACGAGCTCGCTCGCGGAGTCCGGCCACATCCTTGGTTGGTGGCCGTTCGGCTACTTCGCCCATGGCCAGCAAGCGGGCTACTCGGGTGTTGCCCCGGAGCCCTCCCGAATCCTTGCAGGCCCTGCCACCCGCCAACCTTGATTGAAAAAAAAAAAAATCATGCAAACCCGAAGATACGGTGGCTGCATCTCAATGATACTCAGCGGGATGGAAGAAGCGTTGATGGAAGCCGACTACCTGAATCCCTAGAGAAACCATAGCCACATTTGTTCTCACAACGTGGTTGAAAACGAGGCTCATTTTGCGTTCAAATGCCCTTTCAATGCTCCATCAGATTGAGATTTGCATCTCTATTGCAGAATGTAGAGCGAGGTAATCTCAGATCTTTCTACCAACTTGATTACCTTATGGATACTAGTCACAAAAGCCATCGCCCTTCGTCACCCCAGGGAATTAGATTTTTTTGGACTCCGCCGCCTTGATTGTACTTCTAGTGGTAGCCATAAGCTTCAAAGTCCATGTAGCCATAATGGCTTCATGAAATTGAAAACCGATTTCATCTCATTGCTGCCAAGAGAGTGTGGATATAATTTGGTAGCCTTATTAGGAGAGGAAAACTGTTGCTGATAGGTGGAGGAACTGAATACTCTCCAGTGTCGAATCGCCGATGTATGAAATCGTGGTGTGCACGTGCAGCTGATGGTGAAATTGTGCAGTATTTGGTGAAACTGGAGTGTAAATCTAACATGCAATGTCAGTGTGGGGTTGTAGAAAATCACTAAATACTCCCAAATTCTTGTCTGTTCTGGTTCATTCCTTTCTTTCAAAGTGTTGTCGGCAGTACTCTAAGGTGCTTCCTGGTTTATCTGTTCTGAAGTTCCACAGGGGACTTGAGTGGGTCCCAACCAATGCAAGAGTGCCATGTGGCAAACATGTAAGAAAGCGGAAGCAGGATGCACTCTACGGGTAACTCAAAACTTGGATTTTCTATGAAATAATGCCCGGCTTGCTAAAATGCTCGATTAGATAATAATCATGTTTGCACACCATTATTGTGGAGGAGAAAAGAGTGTTGAACATATTTGTTACTAATGTCAAATTTCACATACCAAGAATAGCAGGGAATAGTACTAGTTGATACTAATGCCCCCTCCCCACCTGACTTTACCAAATAACCAAAGTTTTTCTTAAAACCGGGTAAAGCTCCCTCGGTGATAAGGGAGGCATCCGGCTATCCCAATGCACCTACAAGAACTTGCTCCGGAGGTTTTTGAGTAGGGTTTAGTTCAGTAACTTTCACACATGTTCATGGTTTTCTCTACCAAGCAATGAATGTTGTTGGATAGTTTTTGTCCCATCTCCAAATCCCTTGCTACTCACCTATCTTACCATTGGTTTTTGTTAATGGAGCTCCTCGTGCCCTCATAGCTAAGACTAAAAAGCAACCAATCACAAGGACGGGAGGCGACACTTTTAAAAGTCCAATATTCTTGCCTCATGTCTAGGTACCGATGGGAGGGTCGGTGCTTGAGGCTTTTAAAACCTCCACTTTTAAACCATGCCACATCATTTGCCAACTAGGCTCGGCACTAGATAACGTTGATGGCGTGAAGGCCGTGTTTTTTAGAACCATCTTTTAGGCTTAGCTAAAGTCAGGTGGGGAGAGGGCATAAGCTAGCAAGTGGAGGCTTTGGAGACACTCGGGTAGATTATTTGCTTACGTTTTGTTCTTTGCTAGCTTATACTACTCAAATTCACGAGGTTGAAATGCATGAGCGTCTGCAAATGTATATGAAGAATCCAAGTTCAATCTCATAACGTTTTGGAGCTAGTCTTGAGTTGTTTTGAATTATCAGAGTCCACTAACAAATAAGTAGTGTGTTATGGGCCCAATTAGCCGATTTTGTATAGAGCTATAAGAAGAGCCATAAGAAAGTCACATAGGTCCCCACCCCACCCCCCCAAAATAAAATAAAATAATAATGATGATGATGTTGACTATTGTGTTTAGAATGGTTAATACATCTTGACCATGTAGTCCAATCCACACCCAACCACCCACCACGCAAATATAGGTGGTTGTTTAAGATAACGCTTGCCTTAGGTAGGGTTTCAGATTTAACGAATTTTGAGCTTTCAATTACGCAACCCCCTTTGAAGGCCTGCATGTTTATTATTGAATTAGTCGCCTTATTTATCATCTTAAGGTGACCTAACTTATGATCTTAGGAAAAGCTTTATAGTTAATGTAGGTTGAACTCTTTATTGTCATTGTTGTGGTAAGGCAGTAAGCATCACCCAAAGACAAAGGGCTCTTGAGAATTGGGTGAGACCTATAATCTTCTTGTTTGTGGAGAGACCTTGACAAATCCTAAGTCACCAAATATTTGATACATGTATTCTTTTGTATTCAATGCATATAAAACATGTTTTAGTACATGTTTCAATACAACAATACTACTATTATTGGACTCTATTCAAAATTTAAAACCTTACCTATTTCATAATAATATATTATTCATTACAATTATGAAAAGAAGATTATGTATAAAATAGCAATATGATATTAATGCTATATTATATATGTATATAATTCAAATAATGTTTATATTTTATACTAAATAATTTGGAGTTCAAGATGTACTTGTACATAATACATAGTATGTATGAACATCCCCTAAAAATGGATGGTATATGTACCTTTGACATAATATTTGATCAACTAATCAACTAAGAAACATCATACCCATTTCCATATCATGCCAATTAATGAACTATGTGGGAGCACCAAGGTACCAAGGTCGGTATATTTAACCATGTCCACCCAGATGCCAAGGCCACAAAAAGTTATCCAAGTGCTACTTACCCAACCAGTTGGAGCAAGCCAATATATATGATAACTTGCATGCCACTTTAAGTTTGTAAAGAGGTGGGTGAAAGCAATGGGCATGGTGACTGCTCGTGTAGTATATCACAATTGCCATTCCCTTCACTTTGGAACAATACTTGTATTCAAGTGGAATCTATGTGAGAAAGTATCCCTGAAGAATCCCACATGTAATGTTCCTAATGGATTCTTGGGCCCACAATCCACGCTCTCACAGCTAATCAATGATATGGAGAACATAAAATAATTTGCAAGGATTATATATGATAAAGTATGAATATATATTATACTTCAGTTTCTCAACATTTGTTTGTATTTAATAGTTATTATGTGTCCTTTTAAAAAGTTAAACAATCAAGCAATGATTCAAACTTGCATTTCTTAAGTTAGAGATCCAAGATTTTGTTCTCCTAATGTGCAAAAAAACAAAAAACAAAAAACAAACTCTCACGCCCTTCTTGATATTTAGGCCTTGGAATGTGCCATCTCCATCATGGACTTCGTCCACTATGTTATCCTTTGAGAACTTTTGGGATACTTAGAACCTCCCAAGGGATAAGAATCGTTGTTGATGACATCTAGGCAATTCAATATCAATCTTCATCTTCTTGACAAAACCAACCTTGGGATTTCCACTCAACCCATAATATTATCTTCCCAAAGCCCATACCGCCGGCAATGAGGGGAGTCATGAGTTAATGCTACAATGATATGTGCAATGAGGTTGCCCCACACTAATTTATCAACACTCCACATTATTTTGAACATTTACTGCCACATAATCAAAACACAAGATTTTATTTGTTTTTTTCATTGACTGAGATGCTAAACATATGAGTAAAGAAAGTCATAAGTTTGTAATCAGAATTTGACTTAAGGTCATTTGCATGGGTAAAGAGGCAACCTAATTGCACACATCAATGTAGATGGAGTGATTAGTTCACATGAGATTGAATGGGCTATATATAATCTTATTATTTCAAAATAACTTACTACAATGTTTCTAAAATTGAAAATAATAGATGAAAACCATTTTTGTATGAATTTTACTAATACGTGGTAGTTCCTCAACCATTTTAGAACATCATAATGCATTTCAAAGCATTTATAAAGCATTCGTATAAGGTGGACATGTCTTACATGGTTACTTTTTCTAACTAGCCCACTTCTCCTAGGATACGAAACATGCATTTAGCACAAGATGGTTGCCCATATTCAAAGTGAGGTTATAACCACTTTTGTCATAAAGTCTGGAGCTCATATGAATATCTTGTTCATTATCAAAGTGAAAATTCTTGCACTCATTAATTCCTTGAGATGTAACGACAACACCCCATGATATGAAGTGTCAAATGAGAACGCAAGTTATACTGATCAAATCAATCATTAAGTGTTTTTGGAACGTTGTGCTCCATTGTTGATGGATATTGGATGTTCTATAAACTTATGAAAAGTAACAATACGATGCATCAAAAACCATAAGAATCTAAAACAATCATACAATTATTACTAAGACCAAAAAGGTCTTCAAGTTCCAACTGCTTCTTTGCTGCATTGTGCCTACGACTATCGTAGTAACCATGATGATTTGATGGAAGTTATGTTTTTCTTAAAATTCTCATTTTCTAGAATATACATGTATACATAATTTTTTTCATTAGAAATAAAATTTCTTTTTTTTCAAAAAATAAATTTCAACTAATAATTTTAATTCGAAATCATTCAAGAAGGATGTTATGACAAACGTGACCAAGGGTTTGGTCTCTCGTAAACTAGTGAAAAATATGGTTAGAGGTAATCTCACCAACTCCAAAAATCTACTTTGGGTCAAGTTGCATAACATTGCGAAGTCATGCATGTCACTTACAATAAAGCAAGAGAATAATACAACCATGGCTAAGAATGAACATGTTTGTGATTCTCGAAAAAAGACGGTCGAGATCAAGAAGATGCGACAAGGTCTCCATGGCGCATGGACCTATGTCTTGTATATGTAGAATCACGAGTGCAAGATCATGAGGCTTAGTATTGTGATGTGTGTGATGCCATGGGTAAAGTAAAAATCAATAAAAACATGAATCCATTGTACACACAAATAAAAATTCTTCAAGAAATTAGCCAAGAAAATGCTCTACCTATATACAAGTCCTTTAGCTAAACATTTAAGTTTACTAAGTGACGAAAACAAGCAATCACCAAACTTAGAAACACCAACATGATCAATCATCAAGCACATCGAACTCAACTTAATGAGTGTTTACATTGTAAAAGGTCCAGGTCCAAGAAACTTGAGGTCCAAAACACCCTCAAAACATACCTTACATTGCTTCTCAAGTCCAACCCCAAGCTTTGGTTTCTCAAACTAGGAGAAGTGTTTTCTTTTCTTCAATGGGGACTACTGAGATTTGACGAGATAATACTTATACCACATTAAGGCTGCTTAAATTTTTCATACTTTGGACCGTTACCCTAGTGTAAACTATGTATCCAAAATGTTGCTCTTAACCAATACGATGGCTCGATTTTAGAGTTTCTTTGGTCTTGGGCCCTAGTGTAAACCCCACCCTGAACTAAAAGGATTCTAATTTAAGCTCCCTTCGAGAGGCTTGTGGTTCCGAGTGACTGCTCCTCCGTTGCAGCGTTTTCTCGGCTATGGCGGACAGGGGCGAGGGTTTGGTGACGAAATCCTGATTGGTGTCGGAACCCTGATTGGCGATGAAACCCTGATTGGTAGTGAAACCTTGGAGAGCGAGCGAGGCAGCATGAATGGCAATAGTGACGGGAGACCGCTACCTGGAGCTGCTGGCACGATTCATAGAGCAGCAGGCAGGGTCACTGCTGGACGGGGGATTGGTGCTGAAGCTCAACCCCGTGGGTCTGCACTATGTGCAGGCGCGGCTAGAGGCGCTCCAGGAGTTGGAGCAGCTGCGGAGCGGTGCTCCGGTGGATTACTTGCGCGCTTATGTGGCGGATTTGGGAGACCACCGAGCCCTGGAGAAGCTGCGACGTGTGCTGCGCTTGTTAGGGTCTCTGCAGGTGGTGGCCGTGCTGCCGCCTCCCGCTAGAGACCCTACCCCGATCACTTTGCTTCCCTTCATGCGCCTCAAGTCGCTTGAGCTTCGTGGATGTGACCTCTCCACCTCCGCCCCCCGAGGCCTCCTGGAGTTGCGGCCTGTGTTGGAAAAACTCATTTGCCATAATTCAGTTGTAAGAAAATCTCTAAACTTCTCGGTTACGAAGGGAAGGGTTTGGTGTCGTGCTCTTGGCTTTTGTTTGAAGGTTTATTGATGGCCTCTGATGTTGATGCACGCGTTATAGCTGCTGGTGATGAATTCGAGGTGAATTCTCAAGCAATCGGTGAGCAATCGGTGCTGAATTGAGCGTGATTCCATAGAATTTCGTATGTGCTTAGACTGCGATCTAGGGCAGCATTACTATGTGTTCATTTCGAATTGGTAAGTCGCTCGAGCTTCGTGGATGTGACCACTCCGCCTCGGTCCCCAGGGGCCTCCTGAAGTTCTGGCCTGTGTCAGAGAAACTTATCTGCCATACTTTCGTTGAAAGAAAACGATTCAAACTCGGCTGGGAACGGAAGGGTTCGGTTTTGTGCACTTGGATTTTTTTGAGGTTTATTTATGGCCCTCTGATGTTAATACATGCGTTAAGCTGATGATGGTGAATTCGAGGCCAATTTCGCAGAATTTCGTATGTCCTCTTATCAGTGGGGGTTTCATATTGAGCTTAGACCCCAATCTAGGGCAGCATTATTATGTGTTCGTTTCGAATTGGCTAGTCGCTTGAGTTTCGTGCATGTGACCTCACCACCTTTGCCCTCAGAGGCCTCCTGGAGTTGCGGCTTGTGTTGGAAAAGCTCATTTGACATAATTCCACTGTAAAAAAATTATTCAAACTTCTCGGTTGAGAAGCGCAGGGTTTGGTTTCGTGCTATTGACTTTTTTTTAAGGTTTTTTAAGGTTTTTTATTTTTTATTTTTTATCAATTACGGCCTCTGATGTTGATGGAAGCTGCTGATGAATTCCTAAGCAGTCGGTCCTGAATTAAACGCGGTTCAATGGAATTTCGTGTGTCCTCTTGTTACTTGGCATGACTGACGATCGGGGTTTCATGTTGAGCTTAGACTGCAATTTGGGGCAGCATTTATGATGTGTTCATTTCGAATTGGCAAGCGGCTTGCCACAATTCTCTGAAAATCGAATCGCCTTACCAACCTCTGGAGAAGTGCAGGCTCTCGCGATCCAAATCCTGAGTAGAGGATGAGACTCATAGATTGTCGCCCGACTTGTATAAAGGGAGCGTTGTGCAACTGTATATCTCAGTTTGAATAGGATAAATGCGTGGGGATAGAAAGAGAGGAGGACCTGGGCCTCAGAATATGTCCAGACCAAGAAGACATCATATTCACTTGCGATGTCAGAACATTCTCTTGAAAGGAGGAAAAAGTGCTGCTCAAGATATTACTCCTTTCTTGGATGGTTCTGGAATGTGCAAAATAGTCAGTCTCACTACAAGTAGGTTTCAAAACTTTTGCAGATTTTGAGGCAACCAGACAGATTTTGAGTATTTTAGCTTTCTGTTTTGGATTATTGTGATCACAGTCAGCATGGCTATCAAGATTCTGAACACCTACTCTAGTTTCGGAGGAAGGACTGAATGCTAAAGGCGTTGTCGGATGCAGAATGCGTTGAGGCATATATTTGCAGAACAAACTGTGGAGATACAGGATGCACAGGTGTGGAGTAAGCTGGCAGCTGTAGCATGTCCTTGCAATGGATTAGTTCTTATGGATGAGTCGTTGCAGCTTCTCCCTTTTGTGGACGCTTTGGACCTTAGTAGAAACAATTTAGCAAAAGTAGCCAATCTGCAAAAGTGCACCCGCCTCAAGTTTCTGGACCTCGGCTTCAACCACATCACATCTGTTGCTTCATTAAACCAGGTGCGGTGGGATCCATGTTCCTTGTAATTCCAGTTGCTCCATTGTGGGATTTGGTGGGAAGGATTGATTGCCCTCTGCCATGTCATGCATCTACCACCTTTAAGCAGGCCTTCTATCTCGGATAATTCTCTTGAAGTATCTGCGTATGATAGCAATGGGTAGCACAAGCTCATCACAAGCTCATATATGGTGTTATGATTGTCTGGAACTTCATCATCATTGCAGTTCACTACTTTCTGAAGCTTGTTTTATGTTGGAAATGCTAGGTACTTGGAAATATCACAAAACTGGTCCTGAGAAACAATGCATTAGTCTCAACAAGAGGCATAGAAAAGCTGTACTTTCTGGAGGCACTTGACCTTTCTCACAATATTATTTCCAACTTCCATGAGGTCGAAGCACTTGGTTGTTTGCCTGCACTCCAGTTTCTTTGGTTGAATGGAAATCCAATTACTGTCAGCTCGTATTACAGAGAAGAGGTCCTCAGCTTTTTCCATGATCCAACCAAGGTAGGCATTTGTTCAGATCATCTCTACTCTTGCACTGCATTAAAGGAGGTCGTGGTATATCACTAGATAATTCAAGGTTTAGATTGGCTGCGGTGGGAGTTGAAGAAAGATGGTCATGTTCACATTATATATATACTTGTCTTTGGAGAAATTGGATGCATTTAAGTTGGAATATATATCAAAATGTAGCGAAGCATGCTTTCTTACAAGTCATGTTCTTCCCAGTGTGGACAGGTTATCCGCCCTGCAGAGAGGATTTTCTAACAGTACCCTAATATTTAGCTTTTCAATTTTGGCAGCTGGAGCTGGATGGAAAATCAATGACAAAGCTGGAAAGATGGGTAATGGGTAGAATAATTTCTGGGCGTGTCAAGCGGCGGGCTAGTTATGGTGTCTATGTGCCTGCCAAAAGCTTAGACACACCCCCATATGATCCTGGACAGCCATCAGAGGCGCTACCGATTCAACAGCGAATAGGACCTAGGGTAAGTGAACAATTCAAGGATGTGGTGTCCAAGCCAGCTTTAGAGATATGCACATCTTTACATTTATAGTTACCCATATCTTTTTTTCACTGAGGTCTGTCTCTTACTTATTTGCTAGATAGTCATGTGAGTCTGTGTCGTCACACTAGACAGTAGGCTTTGTGATTGATTGCAGAATCTGTGATTTGCAGAAAAAGAACACTCGATTAGCGTCAATCGATGACACAGGTGGTGATATATTAGCAGGAGCAGCTGATGGTGTGCAGCAGGATTTGCAAGCTCCAGTTGGGGATAGCGAATCAGCACTTACTGGTGTTTCTGAAGTCAAAGAGCAGGTAGATCCAGAGGTAGCTCAGCTCATACAACAAATCGAAGACATGAAGAGAGAAGGTTCGAGCACCTGGCTGAATGACCTTGTTGGATTCTGGGAGAGTGATGGCACCAGCCCCAACGGTAGGGTGTCAGCTGTGAATAATGGCAATGAAAGTTCACCTTCTAAGCAAAATAGCAGACAGTTGAGCTGGATGAAAAGGAGGAAACGGGGCAAGGAGGAGGCTAGAAGGAGGTTAGAGGATGTAGCTGTTCCTCCAAACCTACAAGAGGCTGTTCATGTGCTGGAGTCTGTGACGAGGGCTGATATTGAGAATGATCAACTTGACAATGAGGAGGGTAGCGTGAGCTCATGGCAGGGAAGAGAGGATGGATTAGACGGTCTGCCAGCCTCACCTCCACACTACGATAGTGCTCTCCTTCACAGACGCCAAAGTTTAGTAAATGAAATGCTACGACTTCCACTGGATTTGTCAGCCACATCAAGCGACAGTGAGAGTGACTCTGTGAGTGACCCTAGTAATGTTCCAGGGTCTGATGACACTGGGAGCAGCTCTGATAGCTCCTCATTGGTAGTGGATAAGAGGATTGATCCTCGAAATGATTCTATTGAGACTGGTGATGATAGTGATGTTTCATTAGACCACCGGATTGCTGAGCTTGATGTTGGAGAGGCTGGACCAAGTTCAACGATGCACTCCGATGGAATCCAGCCAGATCCAGAGAGCAATGAAGCTAAGAACCAGACAAAGCTGGATGGGGAGAAGGTTAGTATGCCTGAAAAATCTCCTGCAGCTACCCATTCTCCTCAGAATAATGATGATGTTGTGGCTAATGCTGGCGGTGGTGGCTCTAAGCGAAAGCATAAACCATTGCGTCGTATTGTGATTCTGGGCCCAGAAAAGAATGCAGATGATGCAAGTGGGCTCAGAAGCCCTTTGTTGCACAGTGGCAGTTACCAGACAGAGATTGCACCTCAGCTAGCGGCACCTCCACTGTCCCTTGCAAGGACCCTTTCATCACCACGGAGGAGCAATGAGCCATCCTCTCCTGTTAAACGATCTGCATCCTCCCTTGCCAGGATGGTGAGACGTGCCTCTTCCTCACTTGCCAAGACTGTAAAAATGGCTAATGACCTTGGTCAAGTAAAGAGCTCACAAAGGACCTCGGTCTAATTTCTAGGGTAGTGTAATTGTAGATCAGAATTGAAAATGTGTATAGTGTGAAGATCATTTGATGAATGAAGTCATCTTCAGAATATTTCATGTGCATTGGGCTTGCCTGTCGTCATAAATTGGTTGTTAGAGTGAACCTGCCTAGCTACACTAAATATGTTATTTAGTGTCATATGGTATTTAATGTCACTATGGTAACTTTTCGGATAACACTTCTTTTGAATAAGTGAACAAATACTATCATGGATGATGGAGGAGTTCATGCATTGGCCAAAACCCTACCTTCTCTTGTCAGCATCTTAGTGGTGAAATATTGTCATGGATGATTGAAATTTGGATGAAAAAGCGCTTGGTGAGTGACAGTACTTGCATCACTATAAGTCTATGATCCCAAAAAAATTTACAAGGAATGGCAAATACTGTTGGGTTAACATTTAGTGTTGGTGACACTATACCGCAGTTTACAATTAGTATTGAGCAAGACAATTAGAATTGGTAACACTAAATATCATGTTTAGTGTAGTTCTGCATATTGCAAGAATCACTTATTTGAAAGGGCTGCATCAGTATCCTACATAAAAGTAATGTATATGGAGCAAGCTCACATCATTGATTCAGCTGAATCTCAACTCACTGGAAAATCAGTTTTGTGGCCATCTATTGTAGTTTGTCTTGAATCAACAGGAACTAAGAAGTGGTCATCTATAGCCAAACTTTCTATCAGCTTGAGAATTTCCCAGTTGACAAGGTCTATGATGAGCGACATGCGGATAAGAGGAGGCAGTCAAACTGCTAGGCAGTTCCTTCTTTGCGTGTAGCTTTTTCTTGTTTGTTGTGTATCCTGGTCCTATTCATTCTCCACAAATGCTAAATCTACATAGACTAGCACCTCCAGAGTCCACGATCATATCAACTTTGCTAGCTAGTTTTGAGGTATATTTTGTTGGCTAGCTCAAGGCTTTGATTGATTGATTTATTTATTTCAATCTGGCTGGCTTTGAGTCTGCCCCTTGTTTGAAGATTGGAATTTGGCTGCTCATGGTGCTGTTTTGAGATGTTCCCATCAGATGGATAGCTTTCTTGCATGTGCACGGTTGTAGAAATCTACTTAGTTTATACAGAGTTTCTGAATTCGTTTGCTGCCTGGGTGTTTGGAGATTCGAAGTTTGCCCTTTCAGAGTCAAGTATCACGTGGAGATGTTTATTCCATGTTTGCTATAATGGAGACCTTGTATTAGAGTAAATTAGCTTGGAGGTGATTCTTCCATGACCACAACAGCTGAAGCCTTGCATGAGAAAAGTTAGCTTTGCAGAAGATTTAGTGACCTCTTTATATTGCCAACTTACATTTCAAAAGTGTATGTATATTGCCGATGTACTCTGATTTTTGTTATGAAAGAATTGTAAAACCTACGTGAACATGGCAAAGATTACCACAATTGCACGCGTTTCATTACAGACCCCCCCTCCAACCCCGAAATAGAGCGCCCGCGGGTAATCTTCCTCTGCCCGCGAAAGGATGGGTTTGGAGGGCGGAACGGGTCCCAAAAACCCCCCGACCCCCGCGCGGCGGCCCACCCGTCCCATTGCCACGTCCCTGCCCGCGATAAGGCCTCCGGACCCGGCCCGGTCCACCCGGTCCGGGTCAACCGGCCCAGTGCAGTAGTCCGTGAGCTTAGTAGTGTCATCTTTTCACCCTGTCGTCTTTTCTTGTCTTGCAGTTAGAGTTGTGCCCCGGTCCGAAGTGCACCTTTCTTCGTGTGTTGCGTTGTGTTGCCCTAGTTTGTGGTTAGAGTTCGGCTGTGTGTAGTGTATCGTTGAATGGGGAGATGAGCCGTGGTTTAGTGTTGTGGGCAAGCGTTCGGGTGTGTGTAGTGTATCGTTGAATGGGAAGATGAGCCGTGGTTTAGTGTTGTGGGCAAGCGTTTGGGGTGAACTGTACAACATAGATGGAGCATGTAAGTAGGTCGAGGTTTAGGGTTTAGGGTCAGGAGAGAAGGCTGTGGGATGTAAGACTAACATCGGAGCGTAAAGTCGGACACGAACATTATACGTGTAGTACCAGATACACAAGGGTGAGGTTTAGGGTTGTTATTTTTAATGTCGCAAAACTGTCTACGTTCTATCGTGAAGGTTTAGGTAGTTCTATAGAACTCCGTAACATAGGCTGTGAAGGGTTTAGGGTGGAGTTGGCACCATGTTTCCCAAGTTCAGGGGTCATCTTATGGTAATCCAAATAGAGCGTTGGACTGTTTTGAATAGTTAGGGTGTACTAGGGTTTAGACCAGTGTACAACACGTTCGAGGAGTACGTCACCCCTCCCAAGCAATCAACCAGACCTCCCGAAGCCACATTACAGGTTCAGGACGTCGCACTCCCGCAAAGGTGCAGCCGGGATGCCGAGGGTAGTGCAGAAGCAAGGATTGGATTCAAGGGAAAATGGCTGCACCGAGATACGGCATCAGAATTGCAATTCGGGGGTGGTTGGCTACGGGCTCGGGATCACGGGGGGGATTTTCGATAGGGACAGTTCTGCAGGTATCGTCAATGTGAACGAGGACCATCGACTTATAGAGGAGCTCGGATTCGATGTGTGGTGGAATCTCGTACAAAACGGGCCAGTGGGGTTGATCGAAGGCACTACAGCGAAAGGTCAGAATGTCTACCGATTTACATTGACCCAAGGACGTGTCCCACTGGTCTGCCTGTACACTGAAGATGAATACAAGGATTTGATCGTAGAAGCACACTACTGATGTCGCTACCATTTCTATCACGTGCAAGGGAAGGATAAACGGCGCTGGTACTGTCATATGGATTTTTTGGACAAGAACGCACTGTCTTATCACCGACACAAGGACCAGTGCGATGTGTGGAAGCGGTTAACCAACGGGCAAGGTGGGGTTTTGAAAATGTATCCCACCTTTAAGCCATCCGACACAAAGGCTGTGGTAGAAGTATTAGCCCAGTGTGGTCTCACATTTCCACGTGAGGAAGGACAACGGCCCTGAGCTCCTCGGGTAGAGGCGGCGTTGAATTCGGTAGAAGAGCGACCTCCGCCAATTGCTATGAACAGACCTAAATGCACTCCAATGCAGACGAAGTCGAGTGGATCAGCAAGACAGGAAGGAGGTAGTACCAGGGCACTTCGGGTCAGGTATGCTGAGCAGGTACCACACGTAGCAGCGGGAATGAGTCCAAGCTCTAGTCGAAGGCGAACCCAATTAAAAACTCATATCAAGATGGCTTAGGTAGGACGACTATAACATTAGATTGTGTTGTTGTGGTCCATAACTTAATTTGAGACAAGAGAAAGTTTCAAATTAACGAATATAGTGATAACAGTGTTAAGATCCAGTGACTCCTAGGAGTGGACAATCTACATGCCCTGTCAACTTATACATAAGAAAAAACACAACAATAATTTTAATGAAACGGAACAAAGAGTTGGAGCAGTCCGTGACAAGTATCCTCCAAGAGT
This sequence comes from Polytrichum commune, assembly GCA_950295325.1. Lineage (NCBI taxonomy): Eukaryota > Viridiplantae > Streptophyta > Polytrichopsida > Polytrichales > Polytrichaceae > Polytrichum > Polytrichum commune. The sequence goes on along the minus strand of OX485803.1, from coordinate 19,678,873 downwards.
GCACTTTGTAAGTACACAACATATTATACATACTAAAAAATGTCTTAATAGACACATCATGATACGTCCATTATTCGCAAATGCAAGGGTCTTGGTATTTGAGATTCACCTGAATCGAATCCGGCAGATATGAAGATCATGCCATGATTGAATACACGAGCGACTGGCATCACTATGTGCTCCAAAAATGCTAAAAAGTCAGTATCTCCAAATCCCCCATGTGGCAACGGGATGTTTATGTTATAACCTAACCCCTTGCCACTCCCAACTTGGTCAAAATTACCCTCATTTCCTTTTGGGAAAAACTCTCCATCGTCATATCTGTGCGCAAACCAAACACAACCCACTTTAAACATCAACAGATGCTCGAGAGAAAATTTCCGTGCCTCACTTAAGCTCAAAAGATAGACACTGAGGCAGACATAATCAGGAAAAAATCACATGGATCCTGAACTTATGTGTTAGGCCAAAAGGAACAGGCATGTACACTTAGGAGAGCACATTATCTTTAATAGCTCTCCATAAGACGAAGGCTCTTGTCTCCACTAATGAATTTCCAAACTCTAGCGTCAGAATAAGGTTCCAACTCTCCAGTATATCGATGCATAGTACACACATGCCTTTTACCTGAAGGGATCAATAATATAAATATCAAGCTTCGATGGCACACCTGTGAAGAGAGATGTAGAGCACATGGGAATCCTACCAGAAAATCTTTTGTGTGTCGTTTCCATAATGCACATCCCAGTCTACTATCAGCACCTTGTCGACTCCAAGATTTCTCTGAAGGACACACCACCATTAAAGCATCTTAGACTGTAGCATCAACTAACACCATCTGCAATACCATTTAACAACAAATGGAAGGTGTAATGTATGAACCACAAAAACTGCGAAACAACTCACAACAGCCCACCAGCAAATCTCTTTCACCACCATTTGGGACACTCTACTGCAGCATGGGATCTGGTCGCAACATAAAAGCTGCAGAGTTGGGACAATATAGAAAAATTGATGTGCTTCCCCCCATAGAGTTTTCCGCTGCCTTGTTGCCTCTCGAGCAGCCCGGAAGAAATTCCAATCTTATTTAGGTTTAGGGGTTATTCCCTTTTGTCTCTTCTCTCTTGTCTTTTGGGTCAAGACACATTATCATGCATTTCATTTGATTCCTCCTCATCCCTCAACCTAGTTTAACTCCGTGCACACTTATTAGCCAATAATTGAACCATTTTAACGCAATGCACCAATGTGAGTGTATTTTTGGGCTCACAAATGCAATAAAGATAAATGAATATATTTCTTGACGAAAGGATGTAAAAAAACGGTTTAGGATCTATTAAAGGGCTCAAATTTTGAGGTCCAATAAAAATATATATTTTATACAATATCAAAGTGAAGAGTCTCACATTCATAAAATAATCGTATAGATCGCTTCAATTATGATGATTATCTAGTAACTTGGAATGGTTAAGGTAGAGACACCTTATCATGACAACGACCTAATTCTGACCCCTATAACATCACCACAAAGTGGTTGACAGTGAATGTGAAGTTGCCCGGAACTTCACATGGGTGGTTTTAGGGATGGAGGATGGCAATTTTTGACATTTGGGAGGTGTCACTAGATGGAACTCCCAATTTTTGATAACATACATTAACTTTTCTCGCCATCATTTATGTTGCTTCACAGTTGTTCATTTGTTTGTTTTGGATAAGTCTATGGCTTAAGAATAAGTGTCTACAACACCCTTGCTTCAGAAATGTGTGTAAAATTGCTCGAGCATGCAAAAATTCAGATTCCAACGCCCAACACTTCCTTTTGGATTTGCTAACACATTCATGATTTCATTCCATGCTCTTTGCATTCCCCAGTTACCAATTCCCTTATATTGTCATGAATAGGTGTCTCTACCTTATCACATTTTGAGCATGTAGTCCAATCTCTTTGATATCCTCACTAAACAAACACCACTCAAATATAGGTGTCCTACTAAGAAAATCTAACCGAATAAGGTTGTCTACCTTATAAGGGGAAATAAACTTCACTATCTCATGAAGCAAGTAAACCAGGTTCTGAAGGCCAACTTGGAGGGCAACAACACTTGAGTCCCTCAAAACTACGGTAGTTGAAATGTTGAAGTGTGTGAAGGCTCGATGGATTTCATTTATTTACACATGCGAATAAAAATAAGAATAATCACATACTACATAAATATGGTTTGTTCAAAAGTTCATTTGTGTGTGTGACACTGACCAAAGTGTAGTTCGCTTGACATACAATGCAATAAATTACGCTTGACTTTAAAGCGTGAGCATGAGCTTCCTTTAATTCATCCAATTGACTTAGTGCCTTATATCTTAGAGGCTCCATTGCTTAACCCCTAAGTCCTTGAGAGACTCAAAATGACCTAATTTTGATGGTTTTGTTTTAAATAGACCTTTTCCGTTTTTAGATGGAGGTGATTTTTTGATATAAAATGAATGAATTTTATTTTTCATCCAGCGTTTCAATTTCATTGGATTTGGACTAAATTTCAACTTTGTGGAAATTTTCAAAGTCATTCAATGTCCCAAATTCCATTGGTGTTTGACTGAACCTCATGATACATTAGGAAATGTGTCAGATATGAAAATTTGTGAAAATATAGTTCATTTTATGTTTGAGTAATCTACGGTTGGGATTGGTAATTGGAATTTTTGAAGTTAGTTAGAAAACATTTTGTAAGATTGGATGTAAAAACATAGTGCTACACATTGCAAGGGCTCTCGAAAAATCATATATGATGCAAACATATAAGTTTCAAGCCTCGAAGGTTCAAATTTTAGTTAGAAATCTTATGCAAAAAGTTTCATGCCAATTGGGTCGCATCCTATCATCCATTTGATGATATATGTAGGGTCAAAGTTTGTTCTCAATCATCTATCCCGCCCATTATACCTTCACATACGTACTAGTTTCTCATTCACATTGCCACATGGGCAGTTGATATATATATATATTTATTTATTTATTTATTTATTTATAGCTCATATAAAGGCCAATATCATATCCGTATGGTTGGATGCTCAAAAATTGAGTCCTAAATTATCTCTCTTAGAAATAGTGATTTGAGGCCAAATTTGAGGAGAATAGTTTTTTAAATGATTTCAATTACTAATTAAATGAACGCTATCATGGTAGTTTTTAAATAACCCTCAATTGTGCAAATTTTTACGGTCATTTGATATTGTGACATATTTTTACGGTCATTTGGTATTGTGACATATTTTTATGAATTTTTTATTTTTTATTCGTTTTAAATTCAATTTGAAATCGAGAAATCGTTAAAATGGTCCACTACATGTTGGAGTGTGTTGGTTTTGGTCATGGTAATGATAGGAATGTTTCATATGCAAATTCATATACAATACATTAAGATTAGGGACGATTGTATAATGATGTGAGTAATGTGACTAATACCATGTCGAGGTATTAGTCACATTAGGCACAACATTATAAAATCTTACAGAACTCTCACACCTTGAGGCCTAAGTTTTTGATATTTTTTTCCATAGTTAGTATATCAAGGAAGTTTGAATTTTGCAAGTTTCTACGGTCATTTGATATTTTGTTTTATTTTATTTTTATTTTTATTTTTATTCGCTTTAAATTCAATTTTAAATCGAGAAATCGTTAAAATGGTGCACTACGTGTTGGAGTGTGTTGGTTTTGGTCATGGTAATGATAGGAATGTTTCATATGCAAATTCATATACAATACATTAAGATTAGGGACGATTGTATAATGATGTGACTAATGTGACTAATACCATGCCGAGGTATTAGTCACATTAGGCACAACATTATAAAATCTTACAGAACTCTCAATTGTCTTCATAGTGTTAGAACACTAAATGTCAACTCTAACACTATTTGTACCAATTAGTAACTTTGAATATTTACAAAAGCGCATTTAGTGTTAGATGACATTTTTTGTAGATCTTCAAATGAAGAATTGGAGGTAGAATATGAGAGCCTCATAGAAAATGTAAAGGGTTATGATAAAATAGAATTACAAATATGATGAAAACAGAAGGGATAAGGAAAGAAATTGCAGGTAAACAAATACATTACGATAAACAACCTACGAGGATGGCAAGACAGAGCGTACTTGTCGGAGGGGGACATGAAGAGTGTAAATGAAATCAACCAGCACAATAAACCGTCTGGCCTGGCTCAAATTCTGTATATATAGCGAAGTGTCCTCGCGAGCCAGGCTTGTGCTGCACCGTCGTTGTTCTGCAGGAGGGCGGGTCGTTTATGGGGGGAAAATCGTACTGCTACTCAGTGTCTCGTTTGTGTGGCCCTGCTCTTCGAGCCTTGAATTTCAGGGTGGTGGTGATCGTGAAAACGTCCTCGCAATCCTCCGGTTAGGTTTCTGGTGCAGGCCCTATTGCGTTGCCTGGCGAGGACAGCCGCGGCAATGCGCAATGGAACCAGGTGAGGGGCGGCTAAACCTTCCTCCGGGGGGCGTTTAGAGAGTGGAAATCTTCATTTCGCCGGTCGTGCTTGCAGTGTTTCCGCGTGTTCTCGTGTGGGGCTTGGAGGAGCGTGAACTAATTTCCCTTTCACATGTTGGGTTTTCTTTTTAGCAAATTAGTTCAGGTCTTCGCATGCTCCTGGATTACGCTGCGTTTGAGGGTTTAGGGTTACGGTGGATTCGGTGGAGGTATGGGCGTTGGTGCCAAGCATGTCAAGATTGTGTTTAGAGAGCTCACGGTGTAGGTGTAATGAATAAACGTTATACTTGGGTTCTAGGCACGAGGGAAATTATGTAGGAATTAGGCATCGTATTAAATTCTGAACCCATATTTCCACATCGTTTTTTGATTCCCTTATGGTCTTGTAGATCCGCGGCGGAGAGTGACCAGAGCAAGGTCTAACAAACTATTGGAGGAGGACGTTAGTATCGACGCTGCCATCGAACCTCTACTGGGTCTGCAGAGGGGAGTAATTGAGGAGAGTGATGCCGAAACTGACACTGATATTGAATTCGGCGTCCCTCCAATATCTCTGTCGAACCGATCTGGAAACCGCAGTGCCTCCCGAGGGGAAAGCAAGACAACGTTGGCGCCTGCTATAGCTTCGGGTTCTATTTCTTTTCTCGGCATTGGAGTAACAGGCCCACGAATTCAGTTTCCTGATGACGACAAACTTATCGTAAACGAAGACAAACGACTTATTGAGGGGTTGGGGCTGGAGACATGGACAAGACTAGTGTCAAAGGGGCGATCGGGTGTGCAGGAGGTAAGGTTCGGACATAGGTCTGAGTCGTCTGAGTCGTCAATATGGAACGTCGGTTTAGGGTTCTTGGAGCGTTGTCGCCCATTTAAACTCTGTTATTCCGTCCATGTTGCAAGGATTCACGGTCGGAGGGGAGAGGGTGTACAGGGCCGAGTTGAAGTAGGGTAGAGTTCCCTGTGCGTGTCTATACACCGAGGAAGAGTACAAGGCTCTTGTGATAGAAACGCACTACACGTGCCGATATCACTTATGGGAGGACCCTGGGTCAGAGAAGCGATACCATTACTGGTGCAAATACTGTCACATGGACTTCTCGGATAAGAATGCTCTATCTTATCATCGCTACAAGGACCAATGCAAAAAGTGGAGGGAGGTTGGAATAGGAATTTTGAAAATGTACCCAACATTTTCACAGAGCAAGCAACACCTCTTGAAGGACATCCTTTTGGGAGTGGGTTTGTTGTTTCCTGAGAAGGAGGGACGGCGCCCGTGGAACCCGAGAGAGATTGTAGCTCACGTAGCCCACGTAGCCCATACAGACCCTGTAGTGCAACCGAAGACTAGGAAGAGCAGGACCACAAAGACTACCTCTAAAGAAACATCGGTCGGTGTAGGTATAGAGGATGTTAGGGTCAAAAAGAAGACGCTAAAACAGGCTCCGGCTCCACCTACCTCTTCCGAGCTTCACACCACGACCGAAAGGATAGAAGGGTCGGTACAGAACGCAATCCAGAGAGGTAGTGCTACTGTAGTGCAGGAAAAGGGTAGCGACAATCCTACTGGTGTTGTGCCGGTCGTTCGTAAACCATCAACGAAAAATGAGCCTTCAATACAAGGCGTGTCGTCGAAGCGGGGACGCGAATGGTACAGTCCAAGTTCCGGGCGCAATAAACAGGATCGCGAAGGCGGCAACAAGAAGAAGACTACCTCGCTCGCGGAAGCAATGAAGAAGAAGAAGGACAGAGTTGGAGACGACGAAGTGCTATCGCTGGTGAGAGAGGACCGCGATTGCAGCCATCAGATCTCCGAGGATTTCGGCAATGTGGAGGGATTCTTCACCTTGATACATGTCGACGCCGGGAAGGGAAGCAGTATGGCTGGCATAGTGCAGGTAGAGGCGAATACATCAGTGTATAGTTTCACGCCGGATTCCACTAGAGAACAGGTTCTAGATGAAGCTCGGCGTTATGCATCGTCGTTAACAGTGGAAAACACATACCCGAACATTGGCCCTCCTCCTCCAGAACAAGGCATCGCGGGCTTGTATCACCTGATTCAAGAGTCGCCGCAATGCGTCATAATCGACCGACAATTGCTACACAATGCTGAACAATGCATGGCTGAGCTTCGTAGCCTGGAGAAGCGTGACCAACTTGGTGCAAGGATTCTTGCAGCAATTGGACCCTGGGTGGCGTGGAAAGAAGCACATGTATTCTCAGACATGTCCTTTGTTGTAGTGCATGTTTTGTTGCTTTGGCTCCAAGTCAGGGAACGGGTAGTGCGGGCAGACCCAGGCTAAAACCATGTTGCATGTCTCGTAGGCGGGGGGCGTGATCGATGCCAAACACACGGACGAATTGAACTTCGTCATGATATCAGTGAAGCCCTGGAATCCGTACATCGAGTTGACAAACAACGAGGGGAGAAATGCCGAATTGGCCAAATTGGAACAGTACTTAATTTATATCCGGGAGAAAACGCAGTACGTGTCCAAACACCTCAACGCCGAAGTGGCTCTGCAGGATCGACGAAGGTCTCATATTGTAGGGCAACTCCAGCTTTTTGATCGTGAGAGGGCAATGCGAGTGGAGGATATGGACTGGGGTTGGTCTCCCCTTTTCAGGATTCTTAGCAAGGAAATAGCTCCAGGGGTACCGACACGACCGTGGAAGCATACGCAGGAGGAAGTCCACGACATTTTATCCGCGTTGTAGGCAGACGTGAAGGGGGAACCCATGTCCTTAGAGCTGGACTGCCCTCACATCATCCGCGCTCTGAAGCTATACGGACGCATTTCCTTCGGACGATGTTCGCCAATTTCACATCCTATCACGGGGATGACAAGGCGGAACATGTTGGCAATAGCAAAAGACGATGTAGAATCCAAACGACTGTCGGCGTGTGCACAGGACGTCGTAGATATTGGATGGGCTCTTTTCCCCTGCATTTTTGGCGGAATTTGTGCTCCCATCCGTCGATGTTGGGGAGACATGCTTGGGCTGATGGGGTTCGAGGGCTGGAACCAAGACGACGTCCTGGAGACCATTGAAACTTTTTTGAACCGCGTTGCCCGCCGCGCCATAGTAGACTTGCATCGGAACGGGAAATACTCGGCAGAACTAGCGGCAATGTGGTGGAGGACTGGTTCAGATGATCCCGCTGCACTACGCGCCCACTGTAATGAGGTAAGTGTAATGAATGAGGGGGTGTCTTCTCCTATGTGCGGTCAGTGACGATTTGGATATACCTAGGTCGGGCAGACATCCTTACATTGTCGTTCATTTGTTGTTTTTTAGGTTTTGTCGAAGATGTTATGTATTCGTGAAAACGTGGACATTGGATGGTCAATGCTGGGACTGGACAACGAAGTACCTGTTCCCGATGAATTGAAGGAGGCCGTTGGATGCGTAGTACAATTATTGCTGGAGCTACGCGAGTAAAAGCTACAGCGGACCTTTGCTGAACTCGGGTTCGCACCACAGGGATGCGCATCCGACTCGGCACCCGTAGTGCCGCCCAACGTAGTGCCGTTGGGGGTGTTAGATCCCACCAAACAGAACAAGGCAACCATGGACGGCGCAGAGAATGAGGCGGCATTGCAAATGATTTTAGCAGTAACGGCCGAATCCCATATATGCTTAGACAGTAGGTTACCCCCCATGGTCGACGACAGGGAGAACGAGAGGCAACTTCTCTTTCAACATATGATGAACCCCTCGCCTCCAATTATGCGGGCTGGATCCGGGTGGTTCAGGCGGACTCCGAGTCGGGTAGCGTTCAGGTTACAGTCTGGGAGTTCACAACTTCTGGATTCCCCGGTTCGCGCAATGGACCTTGCCGCCGCGAACAAAGTCGTAGAAGACCATCTAAGACTAACCTTGGGGGACAGGAAACCCCCCGAAGACAATGCGGTGGCGATGTCGGTCTCCCCCCTGGATTCTGCAATCATAAGTTGTAGGTAGAATGGGGAAAAGCCTTCCCTGTGTACATTTTGAGGTGCGTAATTGATGCTCTATTGAAAAAACGCCTTGCTGATGGATCTCAAGTAGGTGTAATACTGAAAGACGTATGTGTTGCCGTTGCAGTTACCGCCGTGCTTGTGTTACCTCCACTGTCCTGCAACCAGTCGTTGTGCTGCCTAGAGTTTGACGCCGTGTTGTCTTGCAGTGCCTACAACCTCATGAGAGACCGCATTAAGTCGGAGTGTGGTGATCTTGCAAGGGGCCACATGCAATTCATATTTGACTCGGGCAGTACAATTCTTCGTCTGACTCCAGACATAGAAGTCCTCGATTCGAAGGACGGATTACTCACTACACCGCTCATGGATTTCTTTACGATATGGTTCCAGACTATAATCCCAGATGATGTCCTGCTATGCAATTCCCTAGTTGGATGTAGTCTTCGTGCCCTAGTCGAGAAACCCTTTTCAACCTCTGCACTACACAAGTTTTATACTAAGAAATCAGGGTTTAAGCGCATGAAAGGGAGGACCGTCATGGTTCCCGTCGTTGACTGCAATCACTGGAGTTTAGCTGTGCTCTCCGACCACGCCTTCTTAAAGTTCGACTCCAGACCGTCTGCGTCAGTAAGTTTCCACGGTTCTGCAAAATTGCATGAATGCCTCGGACAAGTATGGTGCATGGCCATAGGGCAGTCGGAAGGAACAGTAATGTGGGAGAAGAGTAGTGATATTAGGACCTGGATACATGTTCGATGCCCAAAACAGGAGGATGGATGGTCGTGTGGATACTACGTTATGTGCTTCGTTACCATGTACCTGGCGTTCCAAATGGGAGACGACGTCATGGACTGGACATGCGAGGTTTGTACCTTTCCCACAGTGTTCTACCGTTGTAGTCGGCCTCTAGGTCACTCTACCGCCACATGCTCGTTGGAACTAACATTGATTTTTTACCGGTGTCTGACTATGTAGCAGATGTCGGACGTTTTTGACATGGGAGAGGTGATGGACATGAAACAAAATATGAAACGAGTTGTTGTCTCCGCAATGCTCACATGGTCGGTAGATAGGACGTTGTGCCAATCGTCGGTTGGGTTTGACAGAGGATCGTATCAGGATAAGGACGATGGATGTGTAGTGAAAGACAACAGTGACGTTCGATGCAGCGAAGGAAACCATTGCAACGTGGAGGTAGATGACGGTCCACAGGGTATTGTTCTCATAGATGAGTGAATGTAAATCTCCTACAGTGTGGGTACTGATAATCATTCAATGTCAACCCTGCATTCTTTGTACTTCTCCAACGCGCACTACCAATTAGAATAGTATCGCTCTGCACTACATGAACCATAGAATGCATCAGAGGATTATATTTATTCTGGAAACCCAAAACCCAAAACCCTAAACCTCTAAACCCTAAGCCCTACACCAAGCCGGCAATGTGTCACTCTTTGGATTTACAGACAATAAATATTTATATAAAGACCCTGTCCATACGATAACGTCTCATTTTTCCCATCCATGATGGTCTAGGACAACACTATGGATTCCCCTTCAATTCAAGTGTTGGAGGACGAAGTCGTCACCATCCTAGCCTCACTCGCACAAGATTCAGCGGTGTCATTACCGATGGCACACGTGAGCACTCGAACTTCGTACGTGCTACCTAAACCGAAGCGCAAGTCTTCCGAGTCAGATCCGGTAGTGTGTCCAGAGGCCCGGGTGGAACTCAGGGAATCTGAAGGTCCTCTAAGTCAAGGCGTACATTCGGTACGCCGTCTTCACGGAGGGGGGGGGAGTCAAGGAAGATAATTCGGTTCCCGCTGTCTGGTTGGCCTGAGGAGGTTCACGGAAGCAGTTCGTATCGTTCGCTTGTGAAGGGTCCGATTCGTGGTCAAAAGGTCAACCGTGATACACCTTCAACAACGTCTGCTAGTAGTACCGATGTTTCCTGTCATCACAATGTCCCTGATAGTTCCCTCTAGGCAACATGGTTAGCATTGGACATGAAATCGTAGTGGGACTTTCATAAGAAATATTCTCGAATAGAAATTGATATTCATTTGATGAATAAAATATATGTAGTACACATTGTTACTCATGTCTTCTACGCACTACATTCCGACTGTGAACAGTGTTAGATCTAGAAAGTATTAAGGTAGTGCACTTAACAGTTCGATTCGTCTATGCTCTACAGCGCTTACTTGCCCTAGGAACTTCCAATCGACCTAGCTTTCTTTTAAGCGACCAGTCCCCTTCCCTAAGAGGGAATGTGGGGGTCGTCTCCTTGACCTCCTTGCATGCAATGCCACGAGCAATCATCTTTCTGTATCTCCCGCGAATACTCTTCAAGTTTGCCACCAAGTGATTCTGCAATTCGCTATGTTTCCCTGCAGTGCTCAAGATATCCCGAATCAACTCAGCAGGGTCGTCTTGTTTCGATCTGTTCTGCGAGGGTAGTGTAGACTCGATAATTATCGGATTCCCTTCAGTTCCGCACGTTTTAAACTGACGCTCCTCAGACTGGCTTTTAACTGGCTCTGTGTTGTCACTTAAGACAATCGGATTCGAGTTCATTCCAAGGCTCGACTTCTTGTTGGACTCTGCACTACATGAGGTCGACGCTTTGCTCCCGCCTGGAGGATAGAAAGCTGACATGAACTTCACTTCGTCTTCGTTGTCCTGCTCGGTGGACCCAAAAGCATCCGCCATTGGGATCGTTCGCTCCATCCCACACCGAGTGCCAGCCTCGCGTATAATTAAGCCCTCGTCAATAGCCGGATGCTTCATCATAAAAACCTTCATAACATGCTTGCACATTGTGTTCTGCTGTCCAACAAAACAATCACACTGCGCCCACTCTGTGTCAGTCCCATACACTGTCCAAATCTTGGGGTAGTTGTTAACTGAAACCACCAGTGCAATGTCGTCCCCCTCTGGGTTCAGGTAGACGTAGGAGTCCGGAATTTCGTGGGTTAGGAGAATAGCACTTGCAATGAGAAACTCCTGCTTGATATTTCGGACAAATCCGAACTCTTTCAAAGCCCGAGCATACCAGTAATGACCGGTAACCTTGTTCTTTAGATCGTCAGCCAACCAATCCAACCGACGTCCTGCAAACCGCTGCTTCTTAAGCAAGAGGATCCTCTTCAAATTAGCATGAAACGACTCGATCCCAACATTTGTGTTTTGTCCTGCGTGAGGCACGTTTCGATTTGCTGCACACCACATTCCAATCTTCTTCCGCCAATGCTTATCAATATATTTCATGAATTTGGCAGCTGAAGGCCTCCGATCGCGAATCTTGTCGAGCTCTTTGTTAGCCCATGCTACCGGGTCTGTCCCAACGACATACCTCTTGCCATAGAGTGCATCTCCTACCTCCTTCAATAAGTTTGCTCTATCCTCGATCCGACTTATCTTTATTGCCGCGTTCTCAGCCCATGCCTTCTTAACATGCCAGAAACAAAGAAATATCTTCGATGTCGGCCAGAGTTCCCTGTAGTGCAAAGTGGTCACAACCGATCCTCAAATCAATATAATGCCCTATGCAATACTGTCAAGAAATTTTTTCTGGAACTCGTATAATGTATATGAACTTACTGTAGAATGTTCAATTCCGCCTGCGCGTTGTCCACTATGATGGAAGAAGGTTTCCAGTCTACATTCATAGAGACGGCCTTGTCCTTCAGCGCCTGCAGCACAGGTTTTAAGGCGTTCTCTGTGGAGCTGGAAATGATGAAATAGGCAACAGGTATACCGTTCCGCCATTCGTCAAACACCATTACGGTGTAAAGAGGGTACTGCCACAAAGAGTTGACAAAGAGTCGGATGTTGGGTTACCTATACCAATATAATCAACGTCGTGCTCTAAGAAATCCAGTGATACAATCATGAGGATTTGGTAGTGAACTTACCCTCGAGTGACTTGTGCCGAACGTGGCATCAATTGAGATTGCACTACGGTGACCAAACTTCAAGAGCATTGTCATCTGCCAATCTGTGTGGAATCCAAGAGTGAACGGGGCGTCGTCTTATTCTACCTTGTTCATGTCCAACAAACCATGCTCTTGGTAAAAAAACACTTGCTTAATGTTTTCGTCTTTCCAGAGTCGGATGCTTAATGTCTCCTTCTTGTGCTTCATCCAGGTCTCCTCCGCACGCTTGTTTGCTATGTTTCGAACGTCATGAGCCATCACGAACATGTCCCTGCTCACCGGGGCATTCGATAAAGCCATCTCCATCACAAAAGCCTTGTGTTGGATCATCACCTGAGTGGAGGTTAGTCCCATGTCCAACATACTTCCCAACTTCTTCTTCATGTTCTCGGACAACGAACTTCCCATGGAATGTTTGAACCCAACCACCATGAGTCCGTGGCATTGTTCGCCATGACAATTAACGTGCTCCGTAACCTTGTACACCAAGTGGCACAATGTAGTGTCCATATAATTCTGCTTAGCCAGGAAATGCCGCTGACATCCTCGTTTCATCGACATGCCTGCTGCCTTCTGCCCAATCCTCGGCTTCTTCTGTCCTGTGATCCTGTCTGTAGACATGGCATTGAAATCCGGTGTAACCTTTTTACCTTTGCGTTTCTTCTCTAACGTTGTCTTTACTCTCTTTCGCCTCCTTTGCTGTTCTGCTTGGAGAAGCCCCTTCAGGTCTTTGATGTAAATATGCGAGTTGTCCTCAGGTCCAAAGTTACAGGTGAACCTAAGAGAGTGGAGATGGAGAAAGCACGTTAAATTTGAATGTAGTGCAATACTTACCGGAAACTATTCAGCTCGCTACGTCGTACATGAAGTGTACTACGTAATGAAAACATAACAAATAAACTGTAAAGTGAGTCTTTCAGGATGCACTACAGCTATAAACAATCAAATGAATATGGAAATTACAGTTCTTAACTTACTTGATAACCTTTGCGGCACTATTTGCTCTCGGGAATACCAGACTTCCAGGTTTATTCTTTTTCACCGTCTCCTTGTTGAAGCGACAGGGGTACGATTTGTCCTGACCCTCCCCCTCTCTAAAATCTTGAAGTCTCCTCCAGGGGATTACTGCGACGTCGTGAATATAGTGACGTCCTCCGCCTTGTGTACGAATCGGGAGCCACGTTAAATCTTCTCTGGAGAAAGGACCCGGTGGAGGAGTTTGCTTCATGTCCCTTAGGCCCCTTACCAGCTCCTCTTCACGCTCAGGTCCCTCGTAAGGAGTGTCCTCCTCCTCCCAGTCCTCGGAGAGAATGTGGCGGTTAGGTTTTCTCTCCTTACATGCCTTCTTCGATTCCGCTGGCTTCGAGTCTGGTGCACATCTTCCGGCCCTGGTCCCCTTAACCTCAGGCTTGGACTTGCTCTGAACTGATGAAACATCACTCTCACGACTGGAATCACGATTGGAATCACTGTTTTGCGAAATAGAGGAAGTTCCCTCTCCAGAGCTCTGCCCTTGGGATCCATTAACTGCATCAGAGAAGGAAGAGGAGGCAGACTGATTACATGTTGCGTTGTCTGATGTTTGATCCGTGACTGAAGAAGAATTTGATGTCCAGTCGTCAGAGGTAAGGTCGACATACGCAGTGACATCTACGTAAGTTGGATTTTTACTGACAGTCTGTTCTGCACGGTCTAGAAGAGGACAATCGCTAGCGTCCCCAAGGTCGATGTAATTAAGAGCACATGTTGGTACAGATTTAAGATGACCACCTGTGCCAGTCTTCGGTAGACAATCATTAGAGACTGTTAAATCAATATGGGATGGATGCGTGTGCTGCAATACAGATTGGACCCTGCAATCCCCGAGATCCTCCTTCGAGTAGTCGCAGTGTGCATCGTTCCTAACTAAACTGCTACTATCCAGATCGAAAGTGGCAGACCTGTCTAACGCCATACTGCCGTTCGAGCAATACCATGACAACTTTCACATCTGGTGAAACTCTTCGAAGGACTACGCCTAAGTCAAACTGAAAGTGATTCTAAGCTTCACATCGATCTCAAGATTCAAGCACACATGCAATGCAGCGAGATAAGAATGCATTGGATTAGGCATCAATTTAACCGTTTGCAGGGCGACGATGTAGTGCAGAACACAACAAACCATATCATATATTTCCGGCAGTACATAGGACGTTCTACCAGACACGTCTCACCAGTCGAGAACGGTTGTGTTACCCGGCATAGTTTGATTTCCCGGGCGGATTGAGTAGTGCAGATTTGAAATATCCAGATCCGCACATATAGGATCTTAGTGCACTACGGTGCCGTCTTCACTACACTCGCTCTCAATATCCCTATGGAGCTCATATTTTGAATTCGTAGTGCAGAGTACTCCGTCCGTTAAGAAAGTTCTTTTTTTTCCGTCCATCGTTGACGATAATGCAACTCTTCATTAGCGGGACTGAAATCGGGCCCGGTCTGACGCCGTGGTCAAATATCGGGTGTACCTTCCGGGGCCGTTCCACGGACCGGGTCCAGTATCCGCGGCCCGAGACCCAGCGACGGGCTGCAAAAACCCTAATGATAGAAGTTCGATGGGGGGATATTAACGCGACGCCAATTGCACCTCATCTCGTCCCCACAGTTGCCATTTTTATCTTTGTGTTTGCCATTGTTGGTATCCTATAAAGTGCTCACTGTAGCCATATCCAGAAAACTATATATGTTATTTGGTGAAAAAACTCCACACTAAAACAAGCCTATATGTATAGCCATTCTTTCCACAAATTCACACAACACTTATCCCCCCTTCCCACCTGACTTTAGCCAAGACCCAAAGTATTTCCTAAAAACCGGGTAAAGCTCCCTTGGTTATAGCAAAGGCATCCGGCTATCTCAATGCACCTACAAGAACTTGATCTGGAGATTTTCAAGTAGGTTATAGTTAAGTAGCTTTCACACATGTTCATGGTTTTATCTACCAAGCAATGAATGTTGAGTAGTTTTTGTCCCATCCCCAAATGCCTTACTACTCACCTATCTTACCATCGGTTTTTGTTAATGGAGCTCCTCGTGCCCTCATAGCTAAGATTAAAAGCGACTAATCACAAGGGCGGGAGGCGACACTTTTAAAGCTCCTATAATCTTGCCTCATGTTTAGGTACCGATGGGAGGGTCGGTGCTTGAGGCTTAAAACCTCCACTTTTAAGCCATGCCACATCATTTGCCAACTAGGCTCAGCACTAGATAGTGTCGATGGTGTGAAGACCACGTTGTTAGAACCAACTTTTAGTCTTAGCTAAAGTCAGGTGGGAATGGGGCATTAGAAGCCTGTTAAATTTCAAACCCCCTCCCAAAAAAGGCTGGTGGTTTGTCTCTCTCAACACCTAATGTGAGCACGAGGTGTGTAGGAAGTTCATGTTAGGGCACACTTTCATGTGTTGGCGAAGTCAGCAAAAACCACTACACCATTTATGGTATTTAGTAGCATACCAAAAATAAAATAAAATAATACAATATCTCCCCCTTATGTATAATATGTATGCTAATGCCTTTAATAATTTCCTTTCTTTACGCGCTAGTTGTATGTGGTATGAAGTCTACACCCCTGGGAATGAATTGGGTATACAAACATGTAATCATCTTTGAATATTCACCAAATATCACTATATGACTAGTATTACGATTTCGATACTAGTTAGGTAGGTCTTTAAGATTGTGATTGATACCAAAACATTTACCAATACAATGGTCCAACATTCGTTTCAACTCCCTATGTGTGTTTTTTTTTTTCGTACAAGATGAAATTTGATTCCAAATAGTAAGTGACACTAATAAATACCACAAATAGTGTAGCTATCCATAAAATCACAGGATCAAACTATGTGTGAGTTAACTAAACAGTGAGTTTGAAAGCGTATTTGTAAACTCACTCAAGTTTTTCTAAGACTATAATCAACACGCTAAAAGAATGGATGTGATTTATAAAACCCTCGCTTTCTTTTTGGTTGTGTATTAACTATAATGGGTGGGCCAAGCTAGCCTTGCATAGGCTAATCAAGGGCTTAGGGTGACAGGTCCCATGGCACGACCTATTTTAGATCCTTGAAGTTCTCAAAGCAAGTTTCGGGTTTGATTAAGGAAGTCCGAGGAGTTTCATACCAACTTCAAAATTGAGCTCCAACATAAGACGAGCTAACAAGATCTTAATAAAAAAAACGTGACTCAATGAGGGACCAAATTCCTTGTTTCTTCCGTCTTTGAGTAACTTTATGAATAACTTTAATTACATTGATCATGGTAAAGAATGTGGGCATACTCATAATGCAACTTACCCTTCGTGTCCCTGTAGTGTGACCCATGGTATAGACGACCACACATGAAAATAATTCGCAACACAAGTTAGACTTGAATCTTCAATCGGTCACGATATTTTGATTCTTTCACTTCTAAATTTTAGGTAAGGTATTAACCGAAAGCAATTCAGAATGCAAAACCAAAGAGCATAAACTCACCTCCTAAGTCCGAAAACTAGGAGAGAAAACATAAAAAAATGGATCAGAAGGTGCATCTTGAAGTATATGCAATTGATCTTGAAATGATGATTGTGGCCAAATGGCTAAGCATTAGGAAACATTCTTAGTGTCTTTAGAAAGCTCACAAGCTTTACAAGATAGTTTGTTTGTGCCAATCATCATTTCAAGATCAATTGCATATACCTTCAAGTTTTATAGGGTGACGTTTTATAGGGTGGCCCAAAGTATTTACCATAAATAGTGTAGTGAACACCGAAAGTCGCATTGACTTTTTTCCCCGCCGCCTAGACTATCGTCTTCGAATATCATCCATCCACAATTATTCATCCATCTCCTTCACCGTCTCTCCCCCTTGGCAACCTCTTGTCCCCCCCGCGCTCGCTCGAAAATTGCTCCCGAGTTTTGCAGCGTTTCCTGCAGCTATGGAGCTTCGAAGATTCTGGCCTCTCCTGCTGGCTCTAGCCCTAGCTCTCCTCCACAACTCGCAGGCGCTCGTTCTCACGGTCCAGAACACGGAGTGCGTGTGGGAGGATGTGGAGTACGACGGCGACATCATCACCGGCAACTTCGTGGTGCTCGACCACGAAATTTTCTGGGGCGCCGATCATCCCGGCATCGAGCTCGTGGTGGGTGAAAGTCTCACTGTTCTCTCTCTGTACATCTTTCTTACCATGTGTATTGATGGTGCGCTCTCTGTTTCTCTGCCTTGGGCTGGCATCCGGGGAGCCTCGGTGTCCTAGGTTATCCGTGGCTTTGCTGTTCGTGGTTTCTGTTCGGAGTGTTTTGTTTGTGAATCAGGCCTGGGGCCCCACAAGAAGGCGGTCTGCATCAAAAACCATTTTGTAGCTTTTGCTTGGACGGTTTGGGAAAGTGGGGGCTTTAGTGTCGGTAATGGATAAAATTCGGCATGAAATTTTGGCAGCTTGTGTTTTTCGTTTGCGGTTGGATTGTATATGATTTTGGATCATTAGGTTAGGATGATGTGGCTCTTCTGAAGTTTTTATTCTCTAGGTCCTAGAATCTTAAACCCTGGACAGTGAGCAGCTCAAGCTCAAGCTTGTATGTGCGAGCTTCGGTGTCGTAGTTTATCTGTTGCTTTGCTGCTCCTGGTTTCTGTTTGGAGCTTTGTATTTGTGAATCAAGTTTGGGGCTCCACAAGAAAGTGGTCTGCATCAAAACCAGTTTGTAACTTTTGATTGGACGATTTGGGACGGTGGTGGATTTAGTGTCGGTAATAAAAATAAATTGGGTGTGAAATTGTGATAGCTCGTGATTTTCACCTGTGATTGGATTGTATATGATTTTTGATCATTAGGTCAAGGTGTAGCTCTTCTGAAGATTCGATTCTCTAGGTTCTAGAATCTTAAAACCTGGACAGTGAGCAGCTCAAGCTCAAGCTTGCATGCGCGGGGCTTGGTGTCCTGGTTTATCTGTTGCTTTGCTGCTCTTGGTTTCTGCTTGGAGCTTTTTGTGAATGAAGTTTGGGGCTCCATAAGAAGGTGGTTTGCATTGAACACCAGTTTGTGACTTTTGGTTGGAAGGTTTTGGATGGTGGTCAATCTACTGTTTGGAATGGATAAAGTCTGGTGTAAAATCTTGATAGCTTGTGATTTTTGCCTGTGGTTGGATCGTATATGATTTCTGATCATTAGGTCAGGATGTGGCTCTTCTGAATATGTGATTTTCTAGGTTTAAGAATCTTAAACCCTGGACATTGAGCAGCTCATGGTTTTCTTTTCAGGCTTCCAAAGTGTCGAGGCTTCTATAATGGTGTCAAGATGTTGCTTCCTGATGTCTTCATCTGGTGACACTATGCAGGTGACAGGACCTGATGGGCGCACTGTGCACACTGCCAGTACAAATGACGGAGAGAAATTTGAATTTTTTGCTCACCGAAGAGGGCGCTATAAATTCTGCTTCAATAACCCATTGTCAGCTCCTGAACAGGTCACCTTCTACATTCATGTAGGTCACATCCCCGGCATTGAGGATCTTGCAAGAGATGGTAAGCACTGCAATTAACTCAGATAGGTGTTATTTCCTCATCATATTGCACCTACAAATTGTTGGGGTTGTGTACAAGATTGGTACTCCTTGATTGTCATATTTTGCTGCAACTGGTGAATCTTTGTCAAATCGCCTGGCATGATCTCAGCCTGTGAAACACTCTTTATGCAGAGCACTTGAAGCCTGTAAATGTGAAAGTCGCTAAACTAGCCGAAGCTCTGGAGGCTGTGTCCGCTGAAATTCGATATTTGCAAACCAGAGACTTCCGGCACAGACGCAGTAAGTTATTTGCCCTGACTTCTGGTTTCAAGTGTAATCACAAATTTCTGCCAATTGTGCAATTATACAAGTAGATGGAGCTTCATTTCTTCTGGCTTAATTGGAACATCTATTTTGAATTTCTTCATTTTTATATTCTATAGATTTTGTTTTCATCTCTCCATAGATATCATTAGGTGGCATTTAAAGAGGCTAAAATTGACTGAAACTGCTTAAGACATCTGTGGTGTGGACCTTTCCCTGAAGAAAACTTCGAACAATTGGATGATTCGAATGTTAAAAGGAAAATGTTGATGGGGCTGTCTTTGAAATGAGCATATTGCATTTGGTGGACATTTTTAGTCATAGAACCACCCAGTTCATGTTACGATTGATGAGGTCTATTGTTATTTGAGCCTCGTTTTGACAACCTTCCTTTTGAATGTTCTGTGCCAGCTAACGAAAGCACTCAAAGACGGCTGCTAGCGTACACAATAGGTGAGTACGCACTTTTGGTGGCAGCTAGTGTTGGTCAAGTCTACATGATCCGCCATCTCTTTAGTAAACGTATTGGTTACAATAGAGTGTAGTTCCACACTCATCTAAATATTAATAGCAAGTTGTAGTTACAGTCTTACCAAGGGCGAAGGCCAAAGAAGCTTCTGCTAACAGACTAGTTTCAGGGAAAGACAGGATTAGAGCAAAGTGCAGGGATGCACCCACTGGGAACTGTACACAAAGGAAGATGTCTCGCTTCATAGAAAAGGTTTGGCAAGAAGATGGAACAGCATCAACGAAGCCCATATCTGTATTTGTTGACTTGACCTCAGCCCATGGGGTCCTGGATTTGTTTGGGTCAATGTAAGTGGTAAGCACCTTGCAAAAATGCAAGACAAATGAAGAGTTGTGTGGTTTTCACCTATCGAAGGTTTCATGTATGCATCAATGTTCTGCACTGTGCAAATTTTCTCTGGTACAAGTGTATACAGTCAGGTCTTGAACATAGGTGTGCCTATGATTCTTGATCTGTATCAATAGCAGGCTTCAAATAAAATGTAAAAAAAATCAACAATAAATCTGTACCACATTTGAAATACATATAGTAAAACTGAGTACAGCTCATAAGAAAGCTAGAGATTGCTAATCTAAGGTTTTTCATGGACAATCGAATAATATATTTGGTTCAAATTGGTAGCATATAACATTGATAAGCAGTCCCATGTCCCAATTTAGTGTAGATTTGGACTTAATCTGAGTCTCCTTACATGGGCAGCCCATGATTATTTTCTCAGGGCCCATACATTCTCATGAATGAATGCACACTAGGTACTAAATAGTGTTATGCAAACAAGCTTACTGTATGTGTTGTTGAGATGTGTGCTCAAAACCGTGGGAGCATCAATTTAGTTTGGTTTGCATGCTTTGCAATTCCATATCGATTATCTCCCATGCAGTAAACATGCGCCATCAACTTGCAAGTTGACATTAATGACCATTGGATTGGCTCAGGAATTGTATGATCAAGTTATCAATTATGCACCATTAATATTGTCAATTCAAGTCGCAAAATCATAGTAGAGATGCAAAAGTTGTAAGATCCAAAGTGATGATTCTCTTACTCTTTAGTGATCACATAGGCCCTCCCAATTGTGTTCACTATAGAATCATGAATGGTGTCTAGATTTTGAGCACACATCAATACTTGATGTCATTGGGACACGTGTGTTTTTAGTGTTTGTTCTTAACTCTAAGTCTTGTCGAACACCTCTTAAATATAGGTCTACGATTACGGACCACATAACCCGAGTTGGTCCCAATGTATTGTAGCCGCATTGGAGAGAGGGATTTATTGCATACGAGCGTACTTCTCATCCATCCAATATAAAAGATTGACTCCTATAGGTATGTGGCCGATTCATCTCAAATGACTTGGACTAGACTAATTCAAGGTCTTCATAACTAATTTTGCTTTACTTTTAACTAAAAATAATAATGGTTGGGTTGCATGTTGTCTCAAGGATTTCATGGTGGATGAGTGAGAATTACAATAAAAATAAATAAAATAAACTTCAATAGTTTTATTGAGGGCCCGTTCTAATTAGAGTTGATGAACATGGGACACACTAATTTTCTAGTCAAGGTGGATTTAATGTGGGTTCAAGACCCTGGATCTTCCCTTGAGTTTTTATGAAGACTTCTGATCAACACATTGAATATTAGTTTTAGGACAAAAGTAACACAAAATAAAGTAATCATCCACTTTAATTCATTAGAAAATAATTGATGTGGCCATGCTATTTTTCTAGTAGAAGAAAATCGTAAATCTTTCTCTTTAGATGATCACATAGACCTTTCAATGGTGTTAATTGTTGAACTTAGCACATCGGTTGATATATTCTTGAGCACATGCTCCAATCTCATCATAACACGTGGCTTTTTGATGTTTTTACTTAACTACTAAGAAGGAAGTAGTAAAGCTTCGCCCTCCTTATTAGGTTCATTGGCCAACCAGGGCCCCAGGAGGTGATAACTTACTCTTATATATATTAATACTAAGGGGGGCCAACATATGCAACGCGTGATGCCCATGAGTAACGAATGTAACCCTAAAACCAGGGCCAGCTCAGTTCCACGTGGATATTTTAAAGCTACACGCTGGATTTAAGAAACAAAACCAGGAAGAAATCTCCTCTCACCGACAGACCGAGTCTTCGCATCGGCATTGCGACGTCCTGATCGTTACCGACAATTCACCACCAATTGTAACTCCATATATCCAGGATTGTACTCATTGTTCTGCACAGCAATATTGGAAGGCACATCCCGAGAGATTTTAGTGCACTTGGTTGCCACTAGATTTGTTTTGTAAATCGTAGAGCTTCCATCCTGCTGGAAGAGATTTGGAGTGTGTTAATCGCTCCTGCAGGTCATAAGTTGCGTTGCTGTTTTGCGAATTTGCCGTAGACTGCAAGTTACTCCGGCAGAGTATAAGCACTAATTCGACTCAGCACTCCCAACTAAGGTAACCGATAGTGTGGCTCCTGATGGACTCCCAGATTGTTTTTCTTTGTTGTAATGTTGCAGAGAGATTGGTACAGAATGTTTGAGAATTGGTACTGAAGGATCTCTTATGTTTGCAATCAATTAAGCTCGGTGTTCTGTTTTGATTCTTTGGTTCATGGAGTCTTCAATGAATAATCATGGCTGTAGTTTGCCAATTGGTCTTTCGTTTTGATTGAGTACTTTCTATTGCATTTGTGCTTGTTCAGCTTCAGCTTCAGTTCTTTTCTGCGTCCAGGCTACGTAGTTGTGCTTATCTCCAAGAATAGGTCCTCGTCATCCAATCCTTACCATTGCCAATTGCATTCCCAGACGTTGCAGGTTTCGTCGGCCATGGTGCAGTTCAAGGTGAACGATGTGCAACCGGAGTTGAAGACGGTGAAGTGTTGGATGCCAACTAAACCCAACGGGGCGGAACAAGCGAAAGCGCTGGCTGGCAAGAAGGAGGTGGACGGTTTCTCACACGTAGATGCGTCCTTCATTCTGAGGAAGCCCCTGGGCATCAAAAACCCGCTGCTGGCGGCCGTGTGCTTGGCATTTAGCTACCACCTGCCCCTCACCCTCAGCCCGGACGTGATATGGAACACACTCATGCTCGGAGTCTCAACGCATGTGGCCAAGGACCCGGAGAAGCACAGGCACGCCTTTGTCAGCCACCAGGGCAAGAAAACACTGTCGGTACGTGACGACACGCTCCACAAAGGCTGTGGCACTAACAACTGGAGCAAAATAGCACACCAATTCACAGCTCAAATTGCCGAGAACCTGAGCGGCGTGGCGGCACTCAAGGCCTTGAACACAAAGTTCACAACGACGGACGAAGTGGCCAGCGTCGCACATGCCATCGTATTCATGGACGTTGTCAAGAGCTACTTCCAGTACAAAGTGATGACATGTTGCGGCATCCCTACGGTTGAGCTCACAGGCACCAAAGAAGACTGGCAGACGCTCCGCAAGGGTCTGGCCCTCTTGGATGACTTGGACCTGTCCCCGTGGCGAGAGCAGCTGGACCGCATCCTCATCCACTTCGAGGGCGCCTTCGACAACAAGATCGAGCAGCCGTTCTGGAATGACATCTTCTTGGAGCACGGTGCTTTCGGATCCGGTAGCGTTACCACGATCTCGGGCTGGATCGGTAACTTCTTCCTTTACACCCGTGACGGCGTCCTGAACCCTGGGGCCCTTGGCAAGGCCGGTGTGCGATTGGATCCCTCGGACATCCCTTGCGGACTCAGCCAGACACCGTTCACGTGGGAATACTTCTCGCAACAATTCAACATGTTACTGCGCGGTGGCCTCGTCGGAGTTGTCGTCGATCCGGTCACGTATTGCGTCGCTCCCCAGCTGGGTTGGCTCGTCACCGATGCGCAGGACAAGCCGGCAGGAGAACAGGATCCAGGTATGTAGAGTGGTAGGGTAATCTCCACGTCGCATTTGAAACAAGTCACATCCAATCACATGACAACACATGTCAGAAACACCTGAACTAGGGGTATCATACATTACTTACGAAAGTGCATAGGAGTTGATCATCCAAAACTTACCTGCATGAGGTTTCATAAGATTGCTTACGAAAGTTGTATGAGAATTGATCATCTCTAATTTGAAATTTTAGGCAATTGCTTGGAGGATCGCATTGGAGCTCTACATCAACTTCAGAGAGAATTTCATGCAGAGGATGAACCTTCCTCCGACAAAGAAGACAAAAATGGTAATGTTATGACCAACTAGATGAATCTTAACAACTCGTTGAATCTTATAAAAATAGGTTTGATGTATATAGTACTAGAGTTCATATGAGGCACCATGAATTATGTATCGTATGAATGAATGTTTGGAAGATAGTTAATTTTGGTAACATTCAGTGGCCACTCCAGTTGTAATGATGCGTTTAGAAAATGTGAGGAAGTTGTTGCTATTCGAAGGACCAAGTGACTGCCTTGAAGACACACTTAAACAGAAAGCAGTTAAAATGTAAAGGTCTCTAACCTTGAGATTACAAGAATGTTATTGAAATAGTTATTTTGATGTGTTGTTTTAGAGTGTGCAAGAATCAAACTTCTAAGTGGCTCAAGTTGGGAAGGAGGGGAAAATTAGTTGCACAGTCGAGGTTAACTTTAACCAATGTATAGGAGTGCTAAGGAGATATGTTAGCTTAACCAAGGCTTCATAATCATACCAGTAATGAACACATTAAGTTACCTAGAAGTAGTTAAGTTCAAAGTCTCCTCTCATGAATTGTTAGGAAGTAGACAAGCCCGGTTGTGTCATCCTATGCTATTTCTAGATCGATTTAGGGCGGCCTCAAATTTTGGGATACTCTTACATAATAACCCCTAACCAGTGGTGCGGCTAGGGCCTCGTATTGTCGCTTGTGATGCATTCAACTATCGGCCGCATTGCATGCTCGCCTTATATATAGTTGGATGGAGAAACTGATGCATTTTTGTGGTTTTGATGAGGGGCAGGGGGATGTGGTTGGAGGAAGTTGACGGGCCTTCTTCGTAAACGACAGTCTACACAAAGTGGTTACCACTAATGATGTCAATACATGTTCTTTGATGATGGTGATCAAGGCACACTGGAAAGTCCACTTACAACATCAAGTGAAGTATGAAACAGTGCCCGGGAAGTCGGTCAAGATCCTAGTGATCCTAAATCCAGCCGGTTACATGTTGACATCTTCTGGTTTTGCTTTATTCATTTGAAAAAAAAAATTCTATAGATTCCTCTAAAATGATTGGTAATTCTCCTGAAGTCTCCAACTTCAATCAGTTATTTCTCAAACTCAAAGGGTTCATCTGTAACTAAAAACCGGTTCTTCCTGGACAAAGGTATGAAAGTATCCTGGTTTGGAAGGTTGTGAATCTTTTAGACAATCTTTGATAGTTTTCCAGTGACAAGACAGAAAGATGTGAGTTGCTGCCTCTGGCAACACGGAATATACAAGCATGTGTTTGTGTAGACTTTGCAAAACGTATTAGCCTGGAGACTTGCACTTGGGAGTTTTCCCTACACACTAAGGCACCCCAAAGTCTCATGAAATGTAGTTTATACATATTTAATTTACTTTAGTAAGGTCCCATGAAGTTGGGACTTTCACCTCTAACCGGGATTTGGCACAATGAGACTTGAGACATAGTGTAAAGTAATTCTTAGAAATGTTGGTCTAAGACAAGGGCCTTTGATTCATTCAATGTTTGAGATTGTAGTATCAGGGAGTCTCAAGTCTCTTTCTTTTTTTCAATTGGACCATCAAGTCAACATTAATCTCTATCTTATGGAGGCTATTGCAATTTGCCACTCTAGGGAACTAGGGAATAGCCAGTTTGATACCATCTTGATGTATTTTTCGTCCCATTAGCATTTTTGGTTTCCCAGGCTTTAAAATTAGCTTCATTTCATTCAAAATTGTAGAAAGTTGTTAGTCAAAGTTGTTCATGCTTGGAACAAGATGCAAACAAAAAATTGCGGGCAAATGTGAGTAAGAAATTGTTGAGCTACAATAAAGTTGGAGAGAGGGAATTATCACAAACAAATATACCTTTCTCAATAGTTAGTGACCACATTGGGAGAAGGGGAGGGGTCGGAGAGCTCCACGAAATGTGGTAGAGCGGCAGTAGAGGATTTCTCTTGCAAATCTCAATTTGTGATGAGCGCAAGGTAGCAATTGAACTGCAATGAGCAAGCGCCGGTATGCGTAATGAATAGAGCCAATATGAACGGTAAGAATATTGTGAATAGTGCCGGTATTTTCAATGAGAGTGTGGCTAGGAATAGTATTTTCAGTGCATAATACCATGATGAACGATGTTTCTCGCGAATAGTATCAGGATGAACAATGATTCCTATGAATAACGCCAGGATTATAACTCCACCCAAATTTTCCAATGTCAGCTTGAATGTATGAATAGTAAACAAATATTCTTACTTTTTTCAAGACCCCATAGAATACAATCGATATATTCCATGGCCATGGCACCGACCCACATGATTGAATAGTGTGATGTTTGCAAGATATTATACTTTGTTTTACTATCAGTTGCGTCACCCTCCACCTCCGTGGCTTGAGCAAACCAACCCGTACACTGGTTCCTTGGAGGCAAGGGTTTAGGCATCCAACAAGGATCGAGTGTCTGGGTTGGTTTGCCCAAATCCACCTCTGTTGGGCCATAAAAATGCAGATAGGTGGATTTGGGCGAACCAACCCAGACACTCGTTCCTTGTTGAATGCCTAAACCCTTGCCTCCAAGGAACCAGTGTACGGGTTGGTTCGCCCCAGTCAGATAGGTGGGGTTGCGTGTTTACTAATAATATTATTGGGTGGTAATACCAATGTTGTAGTGTCAGGTGGGCAGAGGCCTTAAGGGTTGCATTCATCGTACAGTTAATGTATATTGCTCAAGATGCAACCCGAGGACACATTAATCAACTAGTTAAAGCTTTTGAGAGACTGATCCCTCAAGGTAGCCAACTGCTCTTCCAACATCACAGCAACCCCAACACCTATGGCCAGGAAGAACCAGTTACTGTTCTCCCTCTTTAGTATGACACGTTTGGGAAACACAAAAAAAGTTCGTATTTTCGAGGTGTTGTTGTCTCATTAATATGACAAATGGCGTAAAGTTGTCGTAATATTAAGGGAATATAAAAACGTAAGTAATACGAGCTTAAAATATATATATAACAAGTTTAAGCAATATAGATGGTATGAAATAATAACTTATAACTCCAAACATGTACAAATATTCTCAAGAACTCTTGAAATAAGAGTCCAAAGATCTCGGGTGTTGCCTACCCAAGTTAGCAACTGTCGTCTTATCTAAATTCCCTACTAACTTTTGAAAACTAATAATTTTATTAACACCAAAATATAAAGAGCTCTCTAATAAAGAACTAGCCAACAATGATGCATGACTTTTAACATCACTAAGTTTTACTGTAGGTGGAGCAACATCGTCCATATCTACTGAATCTAGATCAACATTAAGATCAAAATCCTGTGTAGAATTGGTTCCCAAAGCAGCATCCACCAACTCATCAATATTCAATTCTAGCTTAGTAATATCTTCCCCTTCCATCTGAATGTATGTCTCGATTGACATCTCATCATCACCCAATCGCAACTTTGAAATCAGGGCACCAAGTTCATTTTTTAAAAAAAAAATTGGCATTCTATTCTTCTCCCTTTCATCAACCACGGCAAAATCAACATTCCATGTTGCAGCTAATACATGCGCCATCCTCCAACAATTTATGCAAGAGAGTGCACAAGATACTGGTGATACTATATCACCATGAGTACAAGACAATATACTAGGTAGGAGGCCATGCTAACCCTAACCATGTCCATTCTACACTAGTAACCCTAATTCTCATTAAGTTCCCAATGACAAGTGAAGTTCCCAAGTAGTTCCCAAGTGAAAATGGATGTATTTTAGATGTACATAACATAGATGAAAGGAATTCTAGCATTAACTACCTCTTTAATATGACAAAATGGAGATTCTAAATGTTGCATTATCGAGTGTCATAGTCGTATAAAAGAGGGAGTTTTGAATTAAAAAATTTGGTTGTGCAAAAATGTGTCGTAATATTGAGGGTGTCGTATTAACGAGGTTAGATTGTAGTTACAGATGGACCGGTTGAGTTTGAGAAATAACTGGTTGAAGTTGGAGACTTCGGGAGAATTACCGATCATTTTAGAGGAATATATAGAATATACCTTGAATGAATGAAAGCAAAACCGGAAGATGTCAACATGTAACTGGTTGGATTTAGAATCGTTAGGATCTTGACCGACTATGCCCAAAAATTTCCCGGGCACTACTCAACACCCCTATTAGGAAACAACAGTAGCATTGGGCCCCACAAGTACCAATGGTGGTTGTACACCATATCGCCATCTTCAATCCAACTAGTAACAACTCCATGTGCTCTCTCAAACACCCCTAGTAGATGAAAGGAACTTCTAAGGGTGAGTTTCTGTGTAGGCCGCTCGCCCACTAGATTCTAGATAATAATGGGTCCGAGGTGCTCGCATGTACAAGCCACCATCCAACCACATTCTAGTGGTCGCTAGAATATGGAGGGCCGCAAACACGGGCTGCTAGACTTCCATGCACCAACTAAAGAATCCTTATCCTACAAGTACCGGTCACAAAAGGATCAAGACCGGTTGACAACTCAAGAGAACCAATGATGGTCTAGAATGCCATCCCTGGTAACCAGGAGGAGGAGGTTAGTAGGTAAGCATGGTTTGAAAGATACGTGTAGCTATCTGGTGGGCAAGTGGCCTACATGGAAACTCACCCTAAGCCAACAACATGAGAGCCTTCCTCCAACACTATCACTAGCTCCTCATTTGATCCACACGAGGATACATACAATGTAAGGAAACTGTACCATGATTCTCTTCCCCAAGTTGTCGTTCCCCCACCCATATAGGTACAATGGAAGGATTGACTTGGACAAGCACTTAACACCCCCCCCCCCCTTTACAACCACCAATTCCTCCCTCACAAACCTTTGCCCTCTCCCTCACAAACAATGGCTCCTCTCTCACTAGAGCATATGATACTTCCTCTCCCTCCTCGGAATTTACCTCAGCCTCTGCAATGAAAGGTATGGCAACCTCTAAACCCACCCTCTCGTCTTTGTAAAGCCATCTTATGAAGCAAATAAGACACTAACTGAGACTCATCCCAAACCCAGGGCCACTATTGGTTCAGGCATGATCGAAATTCAGTCCTAGCTTAATCGAAATTCCCAGTACCTTACATATTGTTGATGGGGTCTTGATCATGAATAGGCGTCTCTACTATATATGTATTTATTTAAATCCCACATGCAAAAGTTGTGAGGGCAAAAATGGGGATGATCTTGAGAGAAAGTGGGGTTTAGTTTGGGTGAAAGACATGAGCAGTTATGGGCTAAGAGCAAGCCCAATTGTTCATGGATTTGCATCTACACCTGGGAACAAAAGTGGCCTCTCTCTAGGATGTAGATGCAGACCCAAGCAAAATTGCCACTCATCTTGCATTGCCTTCAATTTTAATTTTTTAATTTCCTCTGTAATTTTTCTAAAACCATGAACTTCAACCGGTTATTTCTCAAACTAGTCCGGTTCATCTGTAACTAGTAATCTTCCTGAAGTCTCAAACCTCAACCGCTTAGTTCTCAAAACCCATCCGGCGCATTTGTAACTACACTAAATATGATATTTAGTGTCACTTACTATTTGGAATTATGCAATTGTGAGATATCAATTTATTGTATATCTCGTATTCTACCAACAAATATTAATTTGCTTGTTTGGACATTATAGAACATTAACAACTATACTTAGTATAAAACTACATCAATAGTAAAAATATATAGCATTGTCTAGCTCCAAATAATAAGTGACACTAAATATCGTATTTAATGTAGTAATCATCATGAAGTCTCGAACCTCAACCGGTTATTTCTCAAACTCGTCTAGTTCATCTATAACTACACTACATATGACATTGAATGTCATATGGTATTTAATGTCACTATGGTAATTTTTTGGATGACACTTCTTATGAATAAGTGAACAATTTTTTTCATGGATGATGGATGAGTTCATTGAATGTGTTTACCCCATTCAAGTCTACTCCTAGATATATTGCCTACATGTGGATAGGGGAGTTCTACAACTATATTATTTGTATCTTTAAGCTGAGGTTGTTTTAATATCCAATATGCATGGAGTTTTGGTTGCGGCTGATGTTGTTGTATAAGAAATTTTGGGTTGAGCATGGTGGACATGTTGAAGTTGCATGTGTTTAGGGGATGGGTGGCACTTTGTCCTTGGTGAGGGGCCAGGGTTGAATCCATGTGCACCCATGATGCAACACTAAATGGTCCTATTAGTGCGAGTGGAAAATCAACGTGAAAATTATTGCATCATCATTGGATCAAATTGTAAAAATATTCTCAATCATATCATACTAAATTAAGAAACAAACAAAATTCTTATTGTTTTGATAATAGACTTGAGAGGAATGGTTAGAATCATATATATACTATAGAGTGATGGGATGTCGTATTACATGTTCTTTGAGTGGTAGAATTGTCAAACTATGTTTTTAAATATGAATACTTCCCAAAGGATTCATGATGTCCGGTGATGATTTTTTTGTGAACAAGTTTCTGAAAGTAATAGACAACTTCAGTAGCTACATAGATGTGAAAAAATTACCCACTCCAACTTACATATTTCTAGTAACATCTACCCATTTTAAATTTAAAGTCTCATCTTGGACATTTACACCTTCTTCGATTGAAGTACTTGATTGTTCTTACAAACAAATTCTTTTTTGGGACTTAGCCTTAAAGTTAGGTTTGGGGGGGGGGGGGGTAGACCTTCAAGTGTCTTTGATTTATGAGAGCTTAATTTCATGAATTAGTGATACTTTCGTTTGAATGATCGTAGGTTGGTGGTGATGTTAGGTTGAGCTACTTTATTAGTCCTATTTGCAAGGGTGCAATGTTGGGGGAGATTTTAGGCAACAACGGTCAAGAATCAAGTGTTCCCAAGTCCAACTAGTGATTTGAGTATATTTTATGGATTCCTCTAAAGTGATCATAGATTTGCGTAAAGTTTTGGACTTGAACTGGTGATTTTTCAAACTCAAACTCGACCAAGGGGATCCTTGAGTAGGGTAGGGCCAATGAGCTCAAATTTACGTCGGATTGCCCAACATTGTATATTATTATTATTATTATTATTATTATTATTATTATTATTATTATTATTATTATTATTATTATTATTATTATTACCTAGGGGATTTTGAATTCATGTCCAAACCTGCAAGTTTATCTCAACTTTTTGTTCATGTTTGGATAATCCCACCCACATGTTGGTCAATTTCAACTCCTTGCAGCAAAGGCCGCTAGACTCTTTGACATGACAAAGTTTGGCCTTATTTAAGGGCTCCATGCGGATTTATTGTGTACGAACAAACGAGGAACATTAATTGCTAGTATTTAAGATAATTTCGTACTTTTTGGTCAATCATGGACTAAATTGTCATGGCACGTCCATTTTAATGTCTTCATTTCAAAGCCTGATGTTTGCACACATCATGTCCACAGTCACTTAATAGAATATCACCTACATAATGGCAGAATGAAAAGTACAAATAACAACACTTAAAAGACGAGAGGTCACATTTTCAAAAATTGCTTGCTTATTTTCAAACTCATCAAAAGTCTAAAATTACCTAAATATCAGTTGTCAACCCTCTCATCCATCCAAACCAAAAATTTGTGTCGTGTAAATTAATGGGTAATCCATCTCAATTGCACTTCTTTTAGGTCTTTAAAAGTAACTTTGGGAATTGAATCAGTTAGAATTTTGTTTGATGAATGACATGTACATTGGTATGTAGTAATTCCACATATCAATGCAAAGTGGCCGAACATTCAATTTTGCAAAGGCATCAAAACCCCCCTCGAGTCTTACATATTCGACAATTGTAACCTAGAGCACAACATGTTGACTAAGGAAAAATGGGCCTAATTTGGTTACTAATCTTCATCAATACTTGGCTTTGAGTGGTTTGGTTAGTTGTGGATGTAAAACACACAACAAATATGTGTTCTGTAAAGACTGGTCTACATGCTCATAATTTATCAACCACTATAGGTTCAATAATCAACATCAATGTGGTGTTGGAGGGAAAGAGAAATTATATGATCATTCAAGAAGAAAGACTGAGACTCAATCTTCATTTTGATAATGGTTAAAACATCAATTTAACCTCCACAATGTATGAGGAAAATGGCTACTGCCTCAATTTGGATGTATCAATCATTTCATATTCATTTTGTGTTTAGAATCATAGGAGAAGTAAGTGCACAACTCAAAATCTCCATTTAAAATCCCATTCACATAGACATGTTACTACGTACACTAATATGTGCAATTAGGGTACCCCACACTAGTATATCGACATTCCACACTATTTTGAGGATTTACTACCTAGTAACAAAGTGCAACAATTGTTTTATATTTTGATTCCTATGCATATTAATAAGCAAAGTTACAAGTTTTGTGATTCGATTTTTATCCAAGATGATTTGCATGAGTAAAGAAGGAAACTTATTCACGAAGGAAATCTAATTGCACATATCAGTGTAGATATTAACCTTCAAGGTTATATCATATACCATGATTGGCCACTGCGGCCATAGAAGTACAAATGTTCATATATTTCAAAATTGAGGGTGTCTAGGCTTGCATCGAGGGAGAATGTGCTTAAACCAACACTTTAAGTGATTTAGCCTATTTTTAGTAGTCCATTTGGATTAGTGGTATGAATGATTGGCTTAGCAAATTGGCTTAGACATACTAGAAACCAAAAACCAAAAACCAAAAACCAAAAAAAAAATCAAATTTTTGAAGAAATTGCACATCATATGCATATACTTCATTTTTTTTTTTGAAGTCACCCACCTTTACCTTCCTAAATCCGTTCTTAGACCTCCACTTTTCCCACTACAAACAACTCCCAAAACTATTCCGACATTTGCCCAAGATTGCTCATGTTCTTCACCCAAAACCAAACCCCACTTTCTCTTAAGATCGTCCTCATTTTTGCCCTCTAACCTTTTGCATGCGGGATCTAAATAAATACATATATAATAGAGGCGCCTTTTCCTAATCAAGACCCCATCAACAATCTATATCGTACCAAAATTCCAATTAAGTTGGGACTAGATTTTGATCATGCCTAAACCAAAAATGCCATGACACATGTCCTAATTTTGAGTGTTAAAGTGAGAAGGAACGAGAGGTTAAAACGAGCAATTATGGCTAACTCTAGACATTGGTAATATGTTTGGGCCAACTTATGGCTTCAAATATTCATAGTAATTTCAATTCAAGGAAGAAAATTACTTAATTTTATTTTTCAATCCTCTTGATTTCTATCTTCCTACATCAGGAAAAATTGCACCACCTTATACTTCTTAAAATTTGGCGCAAAATCTCTTAGGTGATCAGTCATGAGCACCTCTACTCTAAGTAAGCCCCCCCCCCCCTAGCTAATTCTAATACTTGCTCAAACTCAATCTCACTCTTGTCCAACACCAACCCCGCATTCTCCTGACACCACCTTGCTTTCCACCCAAATCCACCCTTGCTTTCTAGTAGATACATTCAAACATGTTAAGGTGTGTTCTTAATATGGGATTAGGAGGCATGCACAGGTGGTGCCTTTGGATGGGGTGTTGGATAACTAGAAGAAAACTCGCTCATTGCAATCGTCTCTTGCAACTTGGGCCATTGCATCTCATGATCAAAAAATGCATATGTAAATCATATTGGTTGTAAATTGGAGGATTTTGGTTTCCCATCGTCCAAAAACTGTAGCCAATAACCTCATGTTGACAACCAAAAGAACACATTTACACATTTTCTCGCCATGAATCGCCACAACCAAGTCTCAACGGACGCTTGTAATGGGACAAGTGTTCTTCTAGTGGATGTAGCACCCTTGACCTTATTATTAATGAGCAATGCCATCCAAGTGCACCATAGCTTGCCAAGTGCCGTGGCCACATCGGCCGGCACTCTAATAAAGCTCATTGTCCAGTGGCCTTATTATTGGCACTCTTAAGACACATGGAGGTCTACCTAGCAATGGGGGCCTCTTTTACATTGGCTGTTCGGATTGTGCTATGATGGTAAAGTGCCGGTATGGGGCGGGCACATGCCTTGGCTTCTTGGCCTCCCGTGAGGATAACAAGTGTATGAAAGGCCCACTTTATAGACTACGGTGATGGTGATTAAGTGCACGGTCAAGAATTTTAGGTGAATGGAGCAATGTGGTTTTGGCTACGAAATGGGTTCTTCACCGACCAGGGTTTATGTTCTGGTCCAGACTTCTCTGATTGAGAATTCCAAGCATGGACGAAAACAATGACATGATTGTCAATGTGACAACACTTCTTGGTGAGGGAGTTCTTTGGAGGTCGGGTTTCTTGGGCAACCTTGGAGCCTCGTACAAGAAACCAGACCTTGGTCTTTGGAATACTCCAACTTGAGGCATTTAAAAAATAAATAAAAGAAAACGATCTTGGTGGTTGAAATTCTTGACCAACCGGTGCACTTCCTCGTTGTAGTCTAAACCGGCATGAAGTAAGTAGCTCGTGGGTGCCCACATTGATTTGGTCCACCGCGAACCCGAGACCCACCTCACTCCCTCTACATATAGTGTAATGTGCAATTAGGTTGCTCTCTTTACTCATGCAAATTACCTTGGATCAAAATCAAATCACAAAATATTATAACTTTCTTTAGACATCCATGTAGCAACCACTGTAGGGAAAAATTTAGATATATTTGTTATGGTGGTAATATATTATTCAAAATATTAGGGAATGTTGAAAGACTCGCGTGGGGTAACTTAATTGCACATATCAATGTAAGGAAGTGCTATGGTCTACAGTCTACATCATGTGAGGGTGGGTACATGTTCACAACATCTACCATTGGGGAAGGTGAAAATGTCGATTCCTATGTAGAGCATGGTGATTTCTATGTTGAAACAATTCAACACCAAATTGGGGATATGAGATCCCAAATAGTATATGTATGTTGCTTCAGTACAAATCACTGATAAATTCATAGGGCATTTTTTTGCACCACATCCTTCATGGTAGGTGTTGGAAAATAAAATCTTTTGAAGGCCTTGGAACTATAGAATCAATCAATCAATCAATCAATCAATCAATCAATTAATAATAAAACTACACCATACACCTTGATCATTAGATCTAACCATAAAGAAAGGGGTGGAATGGAATGGATTCTCCCATGTTGATTGTAAGCAAAGAGTCTTTAGATTGCTTCTTTGAGTTTTAAGAGTTGACATGTTTCATCTTAGAATACATGCAAATAGAATACATAAATCAACTTCAGATGGAATAAATAACATGGTGACAAGTGTCATCCTATTAACCGATAGGCCGACATTTGACATTTATGATCCTTGGTGTCTTTTATGGAACGTGATTATTTGAAAATCCTACATGTGATTGAAGTTTCAACTAAGGATATTCCTTCCTTCTTTGCCACATGTATGCATATGTCTTAAGGTAGATGGGTCTCAAGTGGCTTGTTTTCTTAACTAGGTTCCTAGATTTGATTGGTATGTGGTTCAGTGAGGATCAAGGAGCAAACACCGTAAAAACACATGTCTAAAAGAGATTGGACTATGTCTTCAAATATTAATAACTATTCCACACTCAACAGTGAGCACAATTGGGCGGACCTATGTATTCAGTTAATAAATCAACAAACTTGTGCTTCTGATAATCACATCTAAATAAGGGGAGGTCCGGTTTTGAATGTATTTCATGATAGATTTGCTAATGCAACGCAAGTTTTGTTGCGTAAACATGATCAGTAGAAGTTGGAGAACATGAAAAACAAACCAAGTAACACCCACATACCTTATATAGGCACTCTTTGCTCCTTCGAATCACTTATGTACTCACCAAATATAATCAAATTGAAGGAATCAACTCAAAATTTTCTCAAAGTCTTGTACCCTTGGAATAGACTCACAAAAAGGATTTCATCCATAGTTTTGTTTTAGGTCACTAGCATGGTTGTGGGAGGTGGCAAATATGGGGGACTCCTTCAAAAGCAAGGATTTAGTCCCCACTTTTGATGACTTTACATTCAACTCTAGTGTGGTGTTAAAATTGGCGTGGCATGCAAATTAAACTAACCTTCGTGGCTTGTCTCATGTAGCAACAAGTGTCCCATGCCACCTTCTCTAGTTGCCACCCAAGTGATTACAAGATCGTCTACATTAATGTTAGTTGCATTACATCATATGTATAGTGTACTGAAGGTATACGAGCGCAACTCTCATCTAGAAGAATTATTGAAGATCAATAACTTTCTTTTGGGGGACATGGGGAAGTTTAATTTGGATCCGAGAATAAAAGACTATGGATGCCAAAAGCCCATCGCTTCATACTGAATCTGAAGTCAAGGTAGTTGAATAATGCTATGGCCAAAGATCTTGAGCTTTTTGGTGCAACCTATTAGAAATGAATTAACCACAAATCTACAAGGAGCATGT
This sequence comes from Polytrichum commune, assembly GCA_950295325.1. Taxonomy (NCBI): domain Eukaryota; kingdom Viridiplantae; phylum Streptophyta; class Polytrichopsida; order Polytrichales; family Polytrichaceae; genus Polytrichum; species Polytrichum commune. The sequence goes on along the minus strand of OX485803.1, from coordinate 19,642,476 downwards.
TTTGTTTCATTTATATTTTACATTGGATGGATAAAGGGTACCTACACTCATATGCAACAATTCTACTTAAGCGTCTGCAAGAAGAGCCTCTAGTATCTGTGTCGGGCTTTTCCTCCTATTGTATAAGGTTTAAGTGAAAAATGTACAGAGAAACTAGGAACCCAAGAAAAAATTGTGTTAATAAATTCAAGTTGCCGAGTGACGAGGAGCTTTCTAGAATCTACTTAATGGTGGAGTTAATAAGCATGTACAAATGCCCCATTCAAAATTTCAACATCACATACATTGGTATAGTGTGAGATGAATTGCTTTGTTATTTATAGTTTTTTTATAATTTGTCTTTGGAATCAAAAAGTGTTTTTCATTGATAGAAATAAAACATACCTCCCAAAAGAACTCATTGACCCCAATCCGGGTTTGAGATAGCAGCGATGAAAATGCGAAATGTGAAAATGTGAGTGCGTGACGGGTCTATTGAAGGTAACTTAAGCTTATATGATACACATAAAACTTGGGCATGCGTGCAGGGGGATTTGGGTGAACCAACCCATACACTTGTTCTTTGTTGGATGCCTAAACCTTTATCTCCAGGGAACTAGTGTACGGGTTGGTTCGCCCCAACTCATGCAGGGAGGGGTCCACGGTGGTGAATGCTCACAACACCTATTGAGAGGAAGGGCGAACCTGGGGAGGGGAGGGTGAAAACATTAATTTCTATTGTAGAACCTGCCGGATGTTGCTATTTGAAACTAAATAAACCCCACTTTAGCATAGTAAAGTTGAACCGGGTTGGATTCACAACCAATGATCTATAGGGGATCAATTTTACTTTAGCCCCCTCAGTGGGTGTTAGGAAACCAAACCGGGACTATGATTCATGACTTGGGCATTAAGTTGGAGGATTCTTTGAATATAGGGTAGAAATTTGATTTTTACATGGTATTGGGACTGGACATGAGAACATTTGAGGTGAATCGGCAACAAAGTTATAGGGGGTCAAGTTTTTATGTTGGATGGATGAGAGGTACGCTCATATACGATAACTCCTCTCCAAGGAGTCCTTAGGGCCACCTTCACACACATGAGACTAAGATCCTATGACCATTACACTTCAAGCACTCTCGTTGGTGGAAAAGGCGGAGCTGGTCCAAGTTCGCTTCAAACTAGGCTTGAGGGACCAACTGAGTATGTGTATGCAAGATGGATGTAAAGCCTACATGGATTCCTACATGGCATTGAATGAATCATGCTTCATGGTCACTTGGACTATTTTCAAAAACCACCTCTTGGAGGTAGGCCTAACACAAAACCGAGAGACCATGGCACTCCGAATGCTCACAACCGTTGATTTATTCTATTATATCACGTGTGAGAACCCGCATAAATAAAAATTCATTGAAATGGCATTTAATCGAGGGACCGGTCACATATGACTTCACACTACACTTGAGGATCCACGACCACACTACATGATTGTGAAGGTGTGTTGGTCGGCCTTTGGACACTTTCTTTTGGGCTCTCACAATTTCATGGTCACGGCTCTTGGCTCATGTGTGAAGTGGCCCTCAGTCTAGACGCGGGGGCTAGTGTAGATATACCCTACTCTGTAACATACCCAAAATAGGAGATTATTAAAGCATAAGTGCACAAAAATCGCCTTGGCCAGTGTGGCTTCCTTGTTGCCAATTGGAGCTCTCTCAAGCTGTTGGCTGATCCATTTTACAATTCCTCCAAGCCCTTCGCAGTTCTAAGAGGTGTTGGACTAGGGTGCAGTCACTTACACTAAACCTAAACCTAATGTTATTTGTCATTCCTTGTGAAAACAGCTTGGCATTATAAATTTACAATGTTGTAAGTATCGTGACTTACTGAAGTGTTTTTTCATCCAAATTTCAATCATTCATTACAAAATTTCATACAAAATTATTGCGTGCAAAATATATCAAACTTTGTTTTGATATAAGTAAGTTGGATGACAATACTTGTAAGCTTGTTCATAAGAAGTGTCGATAAAAAGGACACCATAGTGACATAAAATACCTTACAACATTAAATACAATATTTAGTGTAGCCCTACCCCAAATTGTCTATGTTTTCACCTTGGGTAGTGTTGGTGGGGGGGGGGCAACTCAAAGAGGTGGGTGTTTGTGTTTAGCTAGCGATGGCTCCAACATCCAGCCACCTGCTAGGACTAGATGTCCACCTCTTTGAGTTGGGCCCAACCATTATTACCCAAGGTGAAAACACACCCAACTCAATTATAGCATGTATGTTTCTTTTATGGAAAGATTGACCCCCAAAATCATCATCAAAAGCTCCAAATTAGTCTAGAGGGATCCACTTTAAATGAATAAACCACAAACCTATGAGGCTCATGCATTTACTACATTGATTGTCCCATTTAGTGCATGTGGTGCTTATTCCCGAAGTACGCACCATTTTTTTTGTCAAATCTAATTTTTTTTTACTAAGTGATACTAAAATCATGAATAAATGCTCATTAACCATGCCTCCCAAGAAAATTAGTGTGCTCTCTAAGGTGTTTGTAGAGTGCATACTTTGTTTTCGATGAACTTGAAGAGGCTTCTTCTTCTTCTTCTTCTATCAACCCCACTCACTCTTGAGGCATCTCCTAACACTAAGAAATTGAAGAGAGCTCGTATTGAGAGTTTCAGGCACTTCACACTTTGGGCTTCTGAAACCTTGAACTTCTAGTGGCAGTAATTTCATAGTGTAAAGAAATTTAGCATCCCCTAAACCCTATTTCCCACATGCACTATTAGCCCATCCTCAATAATTGGCATAATGAGTGTGAATCGCTTGCACCTTTGTAATACACCCTAACCTTTGTAATATCACCCTCCATAATTCACATCCTCTCTTATATCCCGAAACCATAGGGAACAAATGTGCTTAATTTGAACCCCCCTCGCTGTCACATTTCCCTCCCATGCATCATGGGATTTTTGACATTAAAGTGATCCACCAAAGAATCGAAACTATAATCTCGTACACATCACATTGTCATCATAGTAATTATTGTCATTATTGCATTGTTGACTTTTTGTTGTTCCATACTGTCACATGCTACACTAATTCCCTATTATGATGCATCCATATTAACACTACATACCTCTTCAATATCCCGTGGACTTTGGTTTATGACATGCATGATATTAAGGAGGTTAGAGTGTATTGGTGGGGGGCCCATGCCAAAGGGATGGGCATCTAGCCTTGGCCCCAACCCAGTGTCTAGGGAGATTTTTGGACATCCTTGGTCAAGATCATAATGTTTTCAAGTCCAACCGGTTACAACATGTTGTGATTTGTTGGTTTTATTATTATTTATTCAAGGTATACTCAATAGATTCCTCTAAAATGATGGGTAATTTTCATGAAGTCTTGAACTTCAACCAATTATTTTGCAAACTTGACTGATTAATTTGTAAGGTATGTATGTGGGTGTATTTGGTTCATTTTTCATGTTCTCCAACTTTTGCCGATTAGAGCTTCACAACAAAAGTTGTGTTGCGTTAGCAAATCTATGATGAAATACATGCAAAAAACGGATTGAAAATCAAGCATCCCCTTATTTAGATATGATTATCAGAAGTGCAAGTTTGTTGATATATTAACTGGATACATAGGTTCTCTCAATTGTGTTCACTATCGAGTGTAGAGTATTTATTAATATTTGAAGACGTAGTCTGATCTCTTTCTAAACACGCGTCTTTACAATGTTTGCTTTTTGATCCTCACTGAACCACACACCAATCAAATCTAGGGGTCCGATTAAGAAAAGGAGCCACTTAAGACCCCATCTAGAGCAGAGGCACCCATAACCGATGACTAAAGCGATTTTGTGCCAAATTTGGAGAAATATAAAGCGGTGCAAAATTCACCTGTGTAGGAAGATAGAAATAAGGATGATTGTGAAGATTCCGGTAACTTTATTTCTTAAATGAAAATTACTGCAAACTTTTGAAGCCAAACGTTGACTTAAAACATATTATCAATGTCTAGAATTTGCCATAACCGCCCATTTTAACTGCTCATTCCTCTTCACTCTAGCACTCAAAACCAAGACACAAAACATGTGTCATGTCACTATTGGTTCCGGTCGGTTCTCCCTTTCATTTCATTGCCGCAGTGACCAAGCGAGTCGCGACTGCTGACTTGTGTCTCCTTCGTCCCCACCTTCCGCATCTCATCTCCACTGGAGATGGTTCATCCTGCTTCTAGATGCCTGCCCCAATCCCCATCGCCCGCCATCCACTCACACCGCAAACTATCTCTCGCGCCCAATTCCGGATCACCCGCCACTACGTAGACTGCATAAACTTTACCTCCTACCCTCCAGGCGGGTCTGCATTCGCTGCCGCCTTACCTTGACTCAAACTTAGTTGCTGTCATCATTCGCAATCTCAACCAAGAGTGGTGGTGTGGATCGAGTGTTTGACTGTCTCGCTGCTGGAATTGGAGCTGGGAGCTGGAGATTGCCAGTTGTGCTCGAGGAGAGCAGGTTGAGAGTGCGGGCTGGGCTTACAGTTAAGCTTACTAGAGTGGGGACTAGTTTGTTGTTGCAGTGAGTTAGGAGGTTCTGGGGAGAGTTGTTTCTAGGGAGGTTTTGGGTTGCTGCAGGAATTGGAGGTCGGAGGCGAGACTGGGATTTGAAGGACACTAGGTTGAGAGCACGGGTTTTGGGTTAATTAACTCATCAGAGTGGGAGGTGCCTTCATTTTGTTCTTTTTTTTTGTGTGTGTGGGATTGCAGTGCGCTTAGTTAGGAGGTTTTAGGAAAGAGTTGTTTTTGTTTTGAGTTTTGTTGCAGTGCCATGGCGATGGCAGCTGCGACCTCTGTGGTGGGGTTAACCACCACCACCACTACAGGCCCCGCAGTGCAGAGGGGCACAGCGATGGCGACTCAATCGTCACGGGGTGCTTGCAGTTACAACAATTCAGAGGCTTCACCGTCAGGGACATGTCGGACTCTGAGGTCCGAGTTTCTGCCAAGTTTGCAATCAGTGAACAGGAGCAGGAGCAGAAAGGGCGTCCAATCTTGGACAAAAAAGACGAGTGGTGCTGCCCCGGTGCATGCTTTGGCATCGGATCCAGAGCAGCTCCGAGCAGCAAGGGAGGATGTGAAGACTCTACTTCGAGAGAAGTACTGTCACCCGATTCTGATTCGGTTGGGATGGCACGACGCGGGTACCTTCGACAAGGATGTCGCCGAGTTTCCACGTAGGGGAGGTGCCAACGGAAGCTTGCGTTACTCGATTGAGCTTGACCATGCTGCGAATGCGGGACTCATCAACGCCATCAAGCTACTGGACCCGGTGAAGGAGAAGTACCCCAACATTACGTACGCGGATCTGTTCCAGCTTGCGAGTGCTACTGCCATTGAAGAAGCTGGGGGCCCCAAGATTCCTCTGCGTTATGGCCGCAAGGATACCAGTGGGCCGGAGGACTGCGTTAAGGAGGGTAACCTCCCTGACGCCGGCCCACCGTCGCCTGCGGAGCATCTGCGTAAGGTGTTCTACCGCATGGGTCTCAATGATCAGGACATTGTCGCACTCTCAGGTAACCAGGTCGAGCATTTTGCGATAGACGAAATACTGTGGCTCTCCTATCCCATCTTTTGGTTAACATTTGGGAATTTGATGGACCCTGCATTGCTGATGGTCTCCGTGGTTTGATTTTCTTGGCTATGGCGGTATGGTGGCTGAAATTGATGGAATTCACCGATTAAACCCTGATTTAAGCAGTAGTAGTAGCAGAGGAGGTTTCCGAAGAAGTAATAAGAACATGAATGACACTTTCTGCCAAGCAAAGAGGAGATTTTGCACATGCTGTTGAAATCTGTCGCGACGTTTGCTTGGCTATGGCGGTATTTTGGCCAAAATCGATTGAAATTACCTATTGGACCCCTTGCAAGAAGTACTATTACAAGGTGTTTCCGAAGAAATGACAGGAATATGATTGACACTCTCTGCCTGCAATCGTGGATATTCTACTGCCAATGGGAGACCTGCATTCGCTGTTGAAATCTGGAACTGTGGAAAGCTTTCAGGGCATTTGCTTGGCTATGGTGATATATTGGCCGAAGTCATTGGAATCAAACCCTGTTTCAAGCAGTAGTAAAAGCAGAAGATATCTCCGAAGTAGTAATACTAACATGAATGTCACTTTTTGCAATCGTGGGAATTCTGCTGCCAACAGGAGACCTGCACGCGCTGCTGGAATCTAGTGTGGAGATCTGTTCTGACATTGTGCTTGGCCGTAGCAAAGCTCAACGATACTTTCTGCAAATGTGGATATCCTGCTACCAATATAAGACCTACACACGTTGTTGAAATCTGTTGTGAAAACCTGTTTGCGATATCTGCTTGGCTATGGCGGTATACTGGGCGAAGTTGATGGAACCAACCATTCAACCCTGTTTCAAGCAGAAGTTAACAGCTCAATGACACTTTTTGCGAATGTTGTTAATCTGCTGCCAGCAGAAAACCTAACACGTTGTTGAAATCCGAAGTTGATGGAATTAACGATTAAACCCAGTTTCAAGCAGTAGTTTTTGCTAAAAATGTAAGAAGAAGATGTTTGACACTTTTTGCAATGGTGGGAACCTATTGTGACATTTGTGGGCGTATGCTGTATGTCTCTCGTATTTGAATTATTGGCAGGTGCACATACTTTGGGAAGGTCACGACCAGAGCGAAGTGGATGGGGAAAGCCAGAGACCAAGTACACTAAGGACGGACCCGGGGCACCAGGGGGGAGCTCCTGGACACCGGAGTGGCTGAAATTCGACAACTCCTACTTCGTGGAGACCAAGGAGAAGAGGGATTCTGAGCTTTTGGTGTTGCCTACGGATGCGGTGCTGTTCGAGGATCCAGAGTTCAAGAAGTACGCTGAGAAGTATGCTGCGGATGAGAAGGCATTCTTTAATGATTATGCCATCTCACATGCGAAGCTGAGTGAGCTGGGGTCCATGTTCGATCCCCCCGAAGGTTTCTACCTTGACAAACCGGAGAAGAAGGATGAGCCCGAGGTTTTTGTTGCTGCCAAATATTCCAGCCAGCCTGACACCAGGAAAGATCTCTCGGACTCCATGAAAGATAAAATTCGTGCAGAGTACTTGGCAGTTGGGGGGTCTCCTGACAAGCCATTGCAATCCAACTACTTCCTCAATATCATTTTAGGAATCTCTGCCCTTGCTATCCTATCTTACTACCTTGGGTACCTCGGGTAGATTAGATTAGAGTACACCATTTTTATTGCATCCCACCATGTAAAGTAGCAGGCTTTAATTAAGTTTTGAATTCCAAATTCAAATTTTGGAATTGATTGCTGCGATAAATTTTCAGTGCGTTTTATTTCTTTTCTTCAAAAGGAACAGAAGTAAAGCTCTGATGTGTAGCATTAGGACAGGATCCTTCAATTGGAAAATTGATGGGGTGAAGTGTACAAGAAAGTGGAACCTCCAGTGTACTGTAAGTTGCGAATGCTTTTCCAGTTTTATTCTCAGAAAAGGAGTGTATTTGACTCGGCTGAAGCAATATGAAGAGAGCATTATTGATAGCATCCAGTTTTCTGTATCATTGTTTTGTGTGCTTCAATTGTAGCTATCAATGTGAGCAGTGTAGGTGTCTTTTCTTTTTGTTGTCTGATCTTTGGGAAATTCCAGAAAGAGTTTACATTTCCTCGTGAAGTTTTTGGTACCTCTTTAGAGAACTTTGGACATGCTTGATTGATATGATTGGGGTAGGAGAGTGTCTTAGAGGGTATAACTCATCTCTCTATGCCCCTAAAATTGAAATTTAGTGGCATTTAAATTGGTGTGCTATATTAAGTAGAATGGTCTTTGTGTCTTGTCATGTAGCACCAGATCACTAGTTGCCACCTAGTGATTTTGGTCGATGATGAATAGTGTGGGCCACACTAAATCGGTTGTTTAGTGTAGTGAGATTAGAAGGTTGCAGATGACAACCTATAGAAACTGTGGGCCACACCTTTCATCAGAAGTCATGCCATCGCTCCAGAGTTCAGACTCTGGAAACAATTTAGAAAAGGACGGTTATGAATATGTTGACTAACCTTCTTTACATTAAAGTGGCGGTGAATATCTGAACTGTCGTTTCTGGTTTGGACTTGTGCAGGAGTTGAGTGTGATTATTTATTTGAGAAAATTAGAGGGTGGGATTTGTTCCCTAGTAAAGGGCGAAGATCACAACCTCTCTTTACAACAACTCAATATTCCATGGTTGTTTCAGGAAACATGGGCAGTGTTCGGCTATAACTATCTGATCTAATACGTTGTGGTAAATCCTATGTGTCCTTCCCCTGGGATCACTTAGAACAGGTAGCGGACTATAACTAAGATATATGTACGATCATGAGGTATTCATACAAGACTAACATACAGTTAAATGTATATTTAACTATATATTTAAATATACAGTTAATCTGATTCAACTTCCATCTGCTCGCTTATAATCTTTGTATTTCTAAGTACTAGGCATGCTGAAAACATGCTTATTGTGTTTGCGTGCCCTCATAATTGAAATTGCAGTAGCACATTGTATAGCACTGCATTCAGCCTCATGGGCTTGGGGTTTGTGGTGTCTATGTGAACTCATCCATCATAGATGAAGGGGTTCTAGTCAAAACAAGCCCCCTACAATGTTAAGGTTCGATTCATTCCAACTGGACTCCACTGAAGTAATTTGGGTCCTGATGTTAATTCTGGACTCATTTGTTATATACATATGCTATAAAAAAAATCACTATCTTTTCTCCTTTCAATGGATGAGTTAATGTAGAGACCTTGAGCCGCATTCTTTACCTCATATGAATGAATGATGCTTGTAGTTTTGCTTTACTGTGAAAGGAGCTGGAACACAACTGACCAGGTAAGTAGATTAATGTGGTGTGATAACCAGTTAAGGGGATATTGACATAAAGTAGTAGGGAATAGATGAAGGATTACTGAATCTGCAACCCTCTCTAGCTTTCAGATCTCAAGTCATTAAGATTGAAGCTTTTAACCTGTTGGTCATTATAATGAACAATGCTGAAGATGATCTGCAACAATGTACCATGTGGATTTCATCACTGTCATGATCTTGTATTTACAGTATGGTCAGAACTGGTGCAGCCAACATAACCCCCAGCCATGAAGTCCTCGCAGATCTAAATATCGACAAAATCTAGAATGACATAACATACTTCCAAATGTGATAACACTCTGCAAGTTCTGATGAATGTTTAAATAGTTACCAATTGGTTCAAATAACAAATACACCTTGTTTTGCTCCCTGCTCTACAATGTACCAAGTAAATAAATTACCACTTGCGGGTGTACTCAAATGATGTGCTTGTGGAAAATAGGTCTTGGCCTGATTAATTACATAGTGAATTTTAATCACTGTCCAATGATTTGCATGGGAAAATTCATTTGGGTAGAATCACGCAAGAAATATAGTATTTAGTCACTTACTATTTGGATTTACACAGTGCTATATCTTTTTACCTTTCATGTAATTTTTACCAAGTAAAGTTGTTAATGTTTTATAGCGTCCAAATAATCAATTTAACATTTGTTGGTAATATACGAGATATACAGTAAATAGATATAGCGTTGCATGATTCCAAATAATAAGTGACACTAAATTCCATATTTAGTGTAGTCTGTACCTTTCTGATCCCCCCACACTCTACACTGATATGTGCAATTAGATATGACCAAATTCCAATTAAGAATCTCACGAAAAAAAACCCCATTGGAAGTAATCAATTACCACATAACCAAACTCTTTATTCATATCTTCTTTTATAATACAAGGGGAAGCAGAGTTGCACAACCCTGTTAAGCCCCACAATACCACCACTACCCCTGGATGCCTATTACCCCTTGATCTACTGCGATGCAAACTAACAGCAAGAATTGTGGTTAGTTTGAGCATTCAGCCCAAATTATGTCACTCTGGGCAGGCAACTGTATTACTTAATTCATGGCCTGGTCCAGTATTATATTTATGCAGCCATATGAGTTCGTGTGACAAGGTCTGCTAGCAATTGCCCAGAAAGAAATTGGCTGTCAAACTCCTACCTCCAAGACATACCTGCTCCAAAACGTGAACAGATCCAATATGAAACGTCCACCTGTCCATTGTGCTGTTACCATTTGAATTTGCACGTTTCAGAACCTGTCCACCTCATGAAGGCTTTTTGGGTTTGAGGAGAGCAATGCAGTTGGTTGTGAGCTCAATGATCCTTACAACTTACTGCAAGAAATACATATTCATGTGTGGCCTCTGCTTCTGGGGGAAGAAAACCACACCAAAGCTGAAATATCATCCCGTGGTGAATCTGTACACAGCAAACTATTCCTTGGGAGACTCAGAAAAATCAGGAACCAAAAATTGGAAAACTATGCCGTCTGCCCCCATTCCCAAATATGTTTTTGGGCGGAGCAGTGGGCCAGAGATATATCCATGTGGAGAGACGCTTTGAACCTGGGCTCTGTATGAAGAGCCAGCGTTTGTAAATCTCTGATCACTCCCAAGATGGGCAGGAGATCCCTACTCCCCTTGAATTCAAAAAAATCAGTCAGCTTGTGAGGGTGGGCAGCAAAACAATGCATTCACATAGCTCTCCTTGGCTGTCCTTCGCCGCGACGATCACCCTCCTGAAACCGTGGCAAGCCAACAAGAGAATTGACACGTACAATGCCTTCCAAGGCATGCCATTCTTCAGCTTCAGAGGCAACCATCCATTCAGCCAGGCTACGGTGGCGTCTTGAAGCACTGGGTTCAATCTCCTTAGGCCCCTCTTGAATCTCTTTACTGCCCTCTTGAATCTCTTTAGGGCCCGCATCCTTGTTTGGTGGTGCTCTTGCATCTGTCAGGATGTTTGCACTGGTTTCCCTCCTGGGATGATGATGATGCGTGTAGCTGCTGGGCATACGATCTGTAGGCTCAGAATATGTCTCCATATATGCCTTCTCTTCTGTGGCAGAGTGTACAGCCATATTGTCTAAGTAGAGGCACACAACTGCGCAATCGTCAACTTTGGATGTGGGGTACTTGTGTCGCCAATTTCGAACAGCAGACTCGACCAATGAGCGGGCTGCCACTGATCGGGTTGGTGCTGATGCAACCATTTGCACAACTTCTTCATTCGTGAGCACGTCCCAAATCTGCAAGGAAATAAAGAACAAACACAAGTGTTATTGCAGGTCCATTGTAGAAGCATAGGTTCCGAAAGACCCAACCATCAGATCAAAGCATATATATATGCATTCTCGATCAAGATAAAAATGAAGTGAAAGACTCTACATGTTTTGGCATTTGATATACCAAAACCTTGAACTGGTGGCAAATCTGACGAAGTGTACCAAAACATACTTCAAACAGATATACAAAAACAGAGGACTAATTCTAAAGCACTGCATCCTAACTACACAGAACAATCTTATGGAGAGGAAAAATTAGGAAGGCATCTATCTGCACACAGGAGCAAGTAATAGGTAGCATACAACAAAACAATCACCTCCCAGCTTTTTAATTGGAGCTACTGTACATCGGAAGGAACAAGTGATATTTCACACTATTCTCCAAATTAGATCGAAGAAGTGAGGTTGTGACATGACATACATTGCAGAAGCCAATAGCTCAGGGTAGAGTTGAATGAACCTTTTAGAAGGTCAGAGGTCACCATGCCGGAAGGGGGGGTTAAACAAGGACCAAAGCAATATCAAAAAAATAACATGCGGAAGAACGTACCCCGTCTGTTGCAAGAATAAGAAATTTATCATGATCCATCAACTGATGGTATGAGATTTCAGGGACAGCAATGACACCGTAGTCTTTCAAGCAGAAGTCACCAAACGCCCTTGCCATGGCTAACCCTGGGGAGTTATCATGTGGCAACCATACTCTTGAAACTTCTGGCTCGTCGTGAAGGGCAAAGACACGACCTTTGCACTCCCTGATCCGTTCAGCTTCCTCTGTCAACATTGAACATATTCTATGTTGAAGGTGGATGGAGAAACTACTGTGATCTGTCCAAAGATAGGATTAACCTCTAGGGTGCAGACACACTAGTAAGTTTCAACTCTTGTAAGTTTCTTGTAAGTTTCTTGTGAGCCCTTCATTAGTTTCTCACTGATGTTATCCCTAAACTTACAAGAAAATCTCAAATGAGGTTCAGAAGTGTACTAGGCAAATTGGGCTTCAAGTCAACAGTCAATTGGAGAGCTCCCCAAACGCCGTTGTCATCTTGAGTACCCATTATTGCACGAGAATCTCCAACATTGCCAATTACAAGATCTTTGCCCTACATGTTCAACGTCATGCTCAATCTCCATGTTTGTAATGTTTGACATACAAATGAAACTTCAACAATCCTGAGTTACTCAATACCAATCTTGTGGCTGCTTATTCTCAAAACTAGCAATATATTGAGGAAGATTGGGGAGAAAGATGGCTTGAAGCACATTACATAAGTCTGACCACAAATACCACTCGGTTATATACATTGAATCTTGTCATATAGATGGCTTTCGAAGATCTTATCATCTGGCTCAAACTCTTTTCAGCTGCCAAGCTTCTCAATCAAAGAAAACTCAGAAAACAGATAGACAAGTTTACTTTGTATACAAGCCCTGCCAAACTTGAAAGCATCAAGTCTCTCACAAATGTGAATTAGCATGTACATTTATAAGCAAAGCTGCAACCTACCTGCTTCAGGACTGAGACTGACGGTTCCACTGCAGAAAGTTCACTTCAAATTTTATCATATGTTTCAGATTCTTTTGAACTTCCAATCTTCTCATGACAGAAAAAGTCAGAAAAACGATAGAAAAGTTTACTTTTTGTAAGAACTTTAACGAACTTCAAGTCATTCAAGGATTCCACAGGTGTAAATTAGCATGCAAATTTATAAGCAAAGCTGCAACCGACCTACTTCAAGACTCTGACTATGGTGGATCCACTGCAGAATGACACTTCAAATCTTATCATCTACTTTAAATTCTTTTGAGCTTCGAATCTTGACAGAAAAAAACGGAAGATAGATAAGAAAGTTTACTTTTTGTAAGAGTCCTGCCAAACTTGGAAGCATAGAAATCTCCCATGACAGGTGTGAAATAGCATGCACATTTCTAAGAAAATCTGCAACATACCTGCTTCAAGACTGTGACTGTGGTGGTTCCACTGCAGAAGCAGTCAATGAAAGGATGGTTGCGAAGCTCCTGATCCATTTCGCGGTATGCGGTCAAGTGAGCCTCCTTCCAGGACCCAAACATGGCGGGTGGTTCAGCAGGAGTGGTTCTTCCCGACATCATCAACATCTCTCTTCGCTCCAGGGACAAAGAATCCCTCTCGTCTACATCAGACATGGCACTCTCGTATGTGGTGCTCACGTTGGAACCATAGCTGGTGTGTGTGCTGTTGTCACCTATCCCACTGTGATCCACTTGGTTCTGCTTCATCCCTTCACCGCAGGCTGCCACTTCGTCTTGCCAGTGAGCCACTAGTTTTGATGGCAGTGAGTCCCGCACTCTCCTTGCTACCAGATGGCCAAATGGACCATGGCCGTCGAAAACCCCACAAAACACCGTGTCCTCCATGGATGCAAAACCCTGCACACAGCCTCACACTTGTAATCAGAAAGATTTTCTTAATGAAATGATGCACTGAACAACCCCACCCCCCACACTGGGAAAGGACATTCTACTGTGCCCCAAAAATGTCATTTGTGAGAACTTGTGGCCCTTTCAACTCAAATGAGTGAAAGGTTGGCTGGGCAACAGGCTCAGCAAATGCAAAACACTGAAAACAGCCTCACCCTCGTCTCCATTGGAAAACTTTAAAAAATTAACATCAGTGAAGAATTCAAAACCAGACTGGGTTAAGGCCATTCTACGGTGTCCCAAAAATGCCATCCGCTATAACTTGTAACCTTCCAACTCAATAAGAAAGACTGAGGTTGGACGGTCAACAGGTTCGGTAAATGCAAAACCCTGAGAACAGCCTCAACCTTGTCTCAGTTAGAAAACAGAAGATAATCAAAAACAATGAACAAATCAAAATCAGACTGGATAAGGGGAATTCTATGGTGGTGTCTCAAAAATGTAGAAATTTGCTAGAAACCTAGCTGCGGAATCTTGTGAATCTTCCAACTCAAAAGAACAATTGAGAGGTTGGCCAAGCAACAGGCTAAGCAAGTCCAAAACCGGTTGCTCCTCAACATAGGAGCGATGAGGGGAATGAGCATACCCTGAGAAAAGCCTCACACTAATCTTCGTAAGCTTTGAACAAATCAATACCAGCCTGAGTAAGGACATTGTACGGTGCCCCGAAAATGTAGAAAGTTGCTAGAAATCTAGTTGCATACACTTCAGAACCTTCCAACTCAAAAGAACAGAATAAGAGGTTGGCCAGGAACAGGCCAAACCTGGTTGCTCCTCAGGGTAGAAGTCAAGAGATGAATGAGAATAGCCTGAGAAAAGCCTCCCACTTGTCTCCATAAGCTTTGAACAAATCAAAACCACACTGGATAAGGACATTCTACGGTGTCTCAAAAATGTAGTAACCTAGTTGCAGATTGTTATGAACCTTCCAATTTAGAACAACAGACTACTGAGAGGTTGGCCGGGCAACAAGTTTGGTAACGCAAAACCCTGAAAACGGCCTCCTACTTCTCTCCGTTGATGAAAAACGGAGGAAAATCAAAAGCAATATACAACCCGCAAGTAGACTGGTCATTTGTTAGACTCTCTAATTGCAGATTCTTATGAACCTTCCAACTCAAAACAACAGACTGAGAAGTTGGCCAGGAAACAGACTTAGCAAACCCAAAACCGGTCGCTCTCAAGGTAGGAGTCAAGGGAGGAATGAGAATAGCCTGAGAAAAGCCTCACACTTGACTCCATAAGTTTTGAACAAATCAAAACCACACTAGGTGAGGACATTCTACGGTGTCTCAAAAATGTAAGAATTTGCTAGAAACCTAGTTGCAGACTCTTATGAAGCTTCCAACTCAAAAGAACAGACTGCTGAGAGGTTGGCCGGACAACAAGCTTGATAAATGCACAACCCTGAGAACAGCCTCACTTATCTCCTTTGATGAAAAAGAAAAGAAAATCAAAAGCAACAAACAACCTAAAAGTAGACAAAACTGGTCATTTGCTAAAACATTCTAGCTGCAGAATCTTGTAAACCTTCCAACTCAAAAGAACAGACTGAGAGGTTGGGTAAACCCAAAACTAATTGCTCCTTTCTCGTCCTCCTCATCAAGTGTAAGTTAAGAGTGAAGAAGGGGATGAACATTTTACTTACCTTCCAAACAACCATGGCGTCTTGATTGGTTCCCTTGCGGCCCTGCTGTGTGAAAATGCAGGCAGAGTTGGTGGCACCGTTGCCAAACATGCGACCAGGGATCATAGTAAGCAAGTAATCAGTCTTGGCCTCATTTGTGAGAGCCTCCACAGCCTGCTTCTTCAAATCTTTCTTCCTCTGCCTCCTCCCTATCACATGCTGTTTCAAGTTGGTGGTTGCCCCGGGCGCCGCATCAGTGGACATGCAATGCCCCATCGCTGCTGCAGCAGCAGAAATTATCTCACTCTCTCTTACTCTCTTTAAACTTCTAAAATACTAAAAACTCCAGATCACTGATGTCACCCAAAACTTGCACGATTGGAGTCCTCTACCCTAGCCCCCATGATCTTAAATGGCTTCCGGGTCCTTCATGGCCGAATCTCCTCTCGTTCCAAAATAGCTGCAAGCCGCCTCCTTGTGAAGCCCATCAACCAGGATGAAGTGCTTCTTGTATCAAAGCTGAGATGCCGCATTCAAAGTTGACAACAACAACAACAACAACAACAATCCACTCTTATGCCACCATAAAGCTTCCCCCCCCCCCCACCTATTTACTCCCTTCCTGTCCCAATCCTAATAGCTCGCTCTTTGCACCGGTGAAGAAGAAATATAAATATGGCCATGTGATTCTACGTAGTTTTTGGGAGACTGAGACTGAGACTGACTGAACCGGCGTTACATCAGTTTCCCAACTCCTTGCCTCTGATCCTCCAAAAGGACATGGAAGTGAAAAGTGGCACTCACTCTTCACGTTGTTGCCGATTGCAAAACCCTGCTAAAAAAACTCTCTCCAGCACAAGCGAAGGGCTATAACTATCATGTGGCTCTTATACCCTGCAAGGCTCCTGGTTCCATGCTTCTCTCGAGTGCGTTAACGGATACCTCGACACTGGAAGGAAACCCAAAAAACACCCAGTTCTTTGAAGTTGTTTCAGGGACCTGGAAAGCTGTGCCAAAATCTGGAGAGAGAGAGAGAGAGAGAGAGAGAGCTATGGTGATGCAGAGAAACCCGAGGATATGTAGAATAAAAACACAATGCCACCAGAGAGCAACGAACCGAACGGAAGCGCACCGAAACTCCCAACAACCAAGCGATCGAGATCGAGCACAACAATAACAAGAGAGAGCAGCGAAGATGATCGGTGCTGGCTGCTTCAAAAAGCTCCGAAACTCTCCACCTCGAGAATCTCGAACCCCGCAGGTTCTCGCTCTCAATCCTTGAACCTTTCAACCCTGCAAATATCATAAAAACCTGCGCGTTCAAAACCTCTCAAACTTAATTACTTGCACACGACCCACCACTTCACTTCCCACACAAGCAGCTGGAACCCCCGAAGCCCACAACCAAATCTCAGAAAAAGAAAAACCCAGTGCCCAGAAACCGAAGCAGCATTGAAGTAAGTAAAAACTTATGATGATTCCCGACTAACTTACGTAAGTTACCTTACCTTGCTTCACTTGACGAGAACGTGGAGCAGTATGCTACAAGCTGCTAAGTTGCCAAGTTGAAGTGCGGCGGAGGAGGAGCACTCGAGGATTGAAAGTTTGAAACCAGGAAATGGAGGGACATCGAAGGTAGGATTAAGTTATACGGTGTGAGTAAGTAATTGTGCTGAGGCTACGGAATCATGTGAGTTAGAGGTGAACTTGGAATCGTCGTCGGAGATTCAAGTGTTGGAGACGTTGTTGTTCAAGTTCCCCTCGAAGCAGGAGCCTGGATTGTAGGGGGGAGATGGGGGCGTGGCGTCGGAGGAGCCAAATTTTGGGAGTTTTGTGTTGGCTTCCCTTTTCTGGGGTGGGTTTCCATTTTCTTCCATTCCCAACTTCTCGATTGAGAACTTCTTCGAAATGATGAGCCGGAAGTGGCAAGTGTTTGTGAATGAGTTTGTTGTGGGGTTTTCATCCTCTTCACAAAAGTGGGACTTCTCTTGTACCATAAAGTCCAACTCCTACCAAATTAGACTTACACAATGAAACATGTGTTGCATTAGCAAATCTATGATGAAGCATCAACAAAAATCATAATGAAAATTATATCTCCTTTTATATAGTTATGGTTATCACTAGGGGTGGGCACAAACAAAAATGTAGGAAACCACATGTGAGAAAATGTAGGGTGGATTTTATTGGCTATGTCTGTAGGACAGAGACTATGCATCAACTTCTTCGTTTCAAGAGCAAATTTCCTAACCACTTTGTGTTCACACTTGGACGTTACTTGTTCTTGTTATTTTTGGCCCACTTTATGTAATGTGGATGTTAATTATAGTTTATATATATATATATATAAGTGCTCTCTAAAATGCATTGAAAGAAATCTAGTTAACTATAGTTATTTCGGCAGTTCTTGATTATTTATTTTTTTAAATTCGGGTGATAAATGAGTAGCTTCAATTCTTGACCCATATTTGAGAAGAAGGTGCACAAAATCCAAGAAAGGTATGGTATAGTGAATAGCCATGGATTGGCATGAGCAAAGTAATCAGCTACAATTGTAGTCTTTCATAGCAAAGGACAGAGCGTCACGGTTCTACCGTTTTCTTGTTCAAAACACATAATTTTTACATCTTTTTTGAAATATATACAATAGCGTCCTCTAAATGTGCATTTGGGAATTACATATAATGTACAATGTGGTTTAAGTTGTGATAATTTTTATTTAGATGTAAAGTAGCATAAATAAAATTAATTTTTTTTTACATTTATAGGTTCAACATAAATCAATTGTCATTTAGTGGCATTGGATGAGAAATAAGCAAAATGTATGCGAACATGTGGATTGATTTGTTATAACGTAACGGTCGCTTTGGATGAAAAGTATTGTCATTTGGCGATAGAAGGGTTGGTTGGCTTATTTAGGGTTTTTATGGGGGTTCAAGAAGGTTCTTTGAAGGTTAATTGCAGTGTTATGTTCGTTGTTGGTGATGTTGAAGTTCAATCCTTAAGTGTATATTTTAAGGTGTATATTAAAGTTGAAGGTGCAATGTTCTTTGTTGGTGTTGATTTGTTATGTATGCTAAAGTTGAAGCTTATATATGTTGAAGTTACTTTATTGCTATGTGTGTTGTTTCTATGTCGGTTGGATGCTAAAGTTTATAATATGATGGTTGTATGTGTGTAATGTGCAAAGTAATATTTGCGCAGTGTAATGTATGCATAATGTACTATATGCATAATGTACGTGTAGATTGTTCACACGAAATTTTAGCTACTTATAGGGTGGAAAATATTCAACGAAGGAAGGTAAATACCCCCCCCCCCAAATTAAATAGAGGGTGCTTGCACGTGTATGCCTAAATAAAGTGTAAATGCACCCCCGGGGGTTATCAAAAGTGCATGTTTGTTGATTTCTTAGTTGTATATGCAGGTCCTCTCAGTTGTGTTCACTCTCGAATGTGGAGTGGTTGATAAAAACTTTAAGACGTGGTCCAATGTCTTTTAAATAGATGCCTTTATGATGTTTGTACTTTGATCCTCACTTGACCACACACCAATCAAATATAGGGGTCCACTTAAGGAGAGCAACTGAATAACACATGTATACTTTACCATAGGCTCAGAGGGCTCTCTATTTCAACCAAAAACAAATACTCTTCCCTCGGGTTATGCTGCATGGCATTCTTGCATTGGTGGAGATCAATGTTGGAACAATATATACGTGAATCCATGATATCGATAAGCAATGTCAACAATAATATCAAAGAGCCTACCGATTGCTATCAAAATTGTCATATCATTCAAATTTTGATATTTGGTGGATTTCTCAACATGAGAGAATCTTTGTATACCCATTTGTTTGGGTCAATGCCATTCCACAACCTATTGATATGAGGTGATTTAACCTAGATATGAAGGTTTTAAGGTGGTATAAAAACCCAAATGGTATTGAAAACAAAACATCCTCAAATACCCTTACATGATTGGTGTAAAACAAATTGTAAACTCCTCATTATAAATACTTTGAGTGGTAGCAACAAAAAATAAAAAATAAAAAAATATATATATATACACACACACAACACTCATTGAGACCCTCTTGAATCTGAAGTGGAGATTAATTCCAACATTAGTAAATATGAAATAGAGTTTTCTCTACAATATTTTGGTTTGTTGTTCCGTTTTATCAGCACAATCCCAAATTTGGGGTAAAGGAATTGTGGGAACACCACTTGAGTGGGTATAGAGAGTGAAGAATGAAATGCAAGGTGAATGCAAAGAATAAAGTAGAATAGAGTAGAAGATGAAATAGGAACGTGAGTTGGTACATGAAGTGGAGAATGAAATGTAGGGTGAATGCAAAAGAGTAAAGTAAAGTAGAGTAGAGTAGAGTATTGAGGTCAAATATAGACCATAGGATAGAGTTATTTATATAGGACATAATCTCTCGTAGCGAAGGTGCTTGTTTTGGATTCAAGTGGTATTTGATTATTGTCATTGAAAGGGATGATACACCACATTCGTGGCACCCACTAAGCCCAAGTTTGGTTTGTGTTTGTGTTTGCGTTTGCGTTTGCGTTTTTTTTGGGTACAAATTGAAAAATTAATTGCAAGAACGGAACCAAAATACAACCACCTCGGAAGAACCAGCACAAACCTAGGGGAAACCCAAGTTTGGTTCATGAAGGAGAACAAACATGAAAATTGAAAGTGTCTAAAAGCACCAATTCAACAAGTGAGTGACAGAGAGACATTCACTCATAATAAGAAGAGAGAGAAAAAAAACCCAAAGATGCATTAGTAGCAATCACGACAAGTCAATTGTCATGTGAACAAAAGAGGACCACCAATTTGTGATGTTCACAAAGAATTCTCATCTCATCTTGCTACCACACAACCCTTGCTTTGTGGGGTTTCACATGTCCACGAGACCTTGTGGGATTTTGTGGGGTTTCCTACTGCACATCATATTGGAAGAGTTAATGTATTTCATTTTGTGTGTTCTCATGGATTCTTACATCATTTGCATCAACGTAGAAATTTTATTCTATTTTATCATGTAGTCTTTTGTGGGTTTTCGTGGGGTTTTTCCATAGTTTGCCAAGTTAGAAGTTTTTGTGTTTTTGTAAATATGGATGTTTTGGGTTTCCTACTTTGAAATTGAGATTTTTTGTGTTTCATTTATTTATTTGGAGGGGGGGGGGGGGGGGGAGAGAGGGGCTCTTGTTTTAAATTTTCCTTTTTGCAACTTTCTCAATGACTTCTAGTGTGCGGGGGTGGTTGGGTCTCTTTGAGAAACTTCAACAAATTCTTAGGATGTTCCAAACAAGAAGTATGTAGAATAGTGGGTATAGCAAATGGGATGTTCACATATTTCATGGTAAAAATGTTGTGTTTGATTGATTTTTCTTGAAAAGGTCAAATATGAAAGTGTGTATGTATTTGTAAGTTTGAAGATTTTGAATGTGTAATTTTCACACATTACAACTTAAGGGAGGGCTCTAATTATTTTTTAAATCATATTTAGGTGTTCTTTTTTCTTTTGGTCTCTTTCAAATTTCCTTAATTTATGGGAAAGTTTATATGAGAATTTTATTGCAAAGTTTTTTTTTCTTGTTTTGTATAATTTCTTTCATTATATATTGTGTTTGTTTTATGATCTTTGCGTGAGTTTTCTCAAGAACAAGGCTAGTCATTCTTGCATTTGAATTTGCATATGGAAATGCAAAGTGGGCTTTACTAAGAATGTAGGCATATGAATGTGCATTTCCCACAATGGAGGTCTACCCACTTTTCTACTACCTAGCCTCTTAGTCATAGCATGGTAAGTGTGACAAATTGTCACCCAACTACCATAGTGTGTTTGAGTACTTTGAGCGTGCTTTGAGTATGGTTTGGTTTTTAGTTAAGTTGATTAATGTGAGGAGTTGATTATTATTCTTGGTAGAGTTGATAGTTAGTTAAATTGCTTCATGTAACCAACTATCATGGATATGATAGCTTGCAAGTTAAATGATAAACTAGAAGTTGTCGATTTAGTCAACATATATGTGTCAAAATGGTCATTTAAAGATAAAGATGACTAAAAGTGACATTTCAATTACATCTCCAAAAAAGCCTTCACTTTTTGAAAGAATTTGTTACAAATCATATCAAGGCTTGAGAGTGCATATTCACGTGGCACCTATGTAAGACATAACAAATAAGTACCTTAGTTGAGTTCACCTTTTGAACCACTTGGAGCCAAGTAAACTCATTATACGGCCTTGTCTTTTATGACATAGACCTCCATGCAAATGTGATAGATATGTTGAGAATTTGCTATGACCATTGGCAATTTTCATCCAAACTATCAAAACGTAAGCATGAGCATGAAGCTTCCCTTGCATTCGCATCGAGTGTTTCCAAAAAAGTGCATGTTGAGTGGGCTTGCTCTAAATCTTTTGATGACATTTCATCTCATGAGATAAAATTGCGCTTTGATCAATCTTTGGTGGCACATGGAGTTCAAGCGGGCAACATTAAAGGCTCTTAAAAGCATGGCGCAACAACCCCAATCGTGGCCACACCACTTTTTTTAGCCTTTGTACTTCGGATGGAGACTTTTGGCAAGAAGTTTTAATGGAAAAGGTTATGAACGGTTTGTCAAAATCATTGTGTTTCATGAAGGGTCGGTTTTCATGATAGCGAGCTAAAGGTCATGTAATTGAGAACCGTTAAATCCACGACATATCCAAGTTTTGGAGAAATTGTTGGGACTTATGGTTGCATGATTTGACCAAACATGTTAGTGTGCAATTTTGCAAATTCACCTTGTGGGTTTTATTGTTCTCTCAAGTACCCATTATTTGTTTGAACATTGTAGTTTTTCGGCAGCTTGGGAACCTTTCTGCCCAAAAATTAAACAAACCGTGAAAATAAGTTAGACGACCCAAAAAATAATATTCTAAAATTGGGCAGGTTCAGAAGTAGTTTAAAAAAAGCTAGACATTCATCCAAGTCGTTTCCTATAATTCATGGATGGTTTTCCTAATTTTATCTATGGCGGCTATGATTAACCTAAACATTTCCCTTAACCAACATTCCTTACCCTAAAGTTTGTCTTTTATTTGTATGTTAGGGTTTTCATTGGCAACAAATTTTGCTTTGATTTGATGCTACTTTGTTGAATTCCAGAGAATATCACTTGCATTGTTGTGATTTTAAGCACTCTCCAAGTGTTAATTCTTTATGTTTTGGACACTCAACGAATTTCCCATAAATTTAGGCACCTTTAAAATTAATTATTTTTTGTTCGAGTTACTAGAGAACTATGGTATTCTTGGAAGTTGGTGATGGAACTTTGGGAGCTACGTAAATGGTTTGGTCCATGTTCGCCCCAAACTAGCACAATTAATATGGAATCGTTTCCATTACAACGATCACGTATTTTTTCATGCCATGTACCTATGTGGCTCACATCAAGACATTCCATGGATTCATCATTCTTCACTCATTGAGTGAACAATTGGGACAATGTAAGAGATGAAATTATGAATGTCTTTTTACAATAAATGGAACACCCGTGGTTTTGTGGTACATTATATCCATTAAATTTCCCACACTCATGAACCTTTTTCATATACGATCATACCACAAGCACATGCCTAAACTCTCTTTAAATAGCTCACAACTTTTGGTATTTAATTTCATTTACTACTTCTGAGATATGCGATGTTCTGAAATTATACTGCAAGTTTATTTGAACCATCGACAAAGATCACATAAATTCCTAGCACAAACATTATAGAAAGCCAACTAAATGGCAATCTCGAGTAGAAGTATACAGTTATAGCTATGCTTAACTCAAGATAGCAAGTGACACTAGCTACCATAAATAAACAACGTATATTAACTTGCTTTCTTTCCTTTTAGTGGGGATCACATCATTGTTTTTTTGTTTTTCGTTTTGTTTTTGGGAACATAAGAAGAAACGTTGACCATGTGATCAGCGTGATTGGAATGCTTGTTCGACCCACCCTTGGCATTAAACCCTCAGGGCATAATACCAGTGGTGCATGACTACTAACCCCTCTCGGGGTGGGCACTATAGTGACACACTATACTAGTTCCTAGCTAGCCACTAGTGCCTTGAGGATACCGGACATGGTATCCCCCAAAAGGGCTTTGAGGTACCCATACAACAAGGTCCAGGGACCCCCCCCCCCCCCATAGTTGGGTGGACTAAGGTGGTGAGCACCACGCCGGCATGGGGAATAGAACCCACAACCTCCTCATTGGGAGCCATGTTTTTGGGAACACATGAGGCGCTTGACCACTTGGCTAGTTTTTCGTCAAGTGGAGAGACGATTTCACGGCTAGGAATCGAACCGCCAACCACTCCGTTCGGTTTGGGTACCTCTCCACTATCATCCAGTAGTCTAGAGTCATCTTTAGATCAAACCACATCATTGTGATATTTTGTCTACATTGATATGTGCAACCAAGTCGCTTTTGTGTATAGGTTGGCTCTTTACTCATGAAAAAAAACCTTGGATAAGATTTAGATCACACAATTTTTTTTTTATCAATCCATACAACAACCACAACAAAATGTAATAAATAAAAACTTGTATTTTTGTTCCCGATAACCTACTATATATCAAATATAATATGGAATGTCAATAAATTAGCATGGGTCAACATAATTGCACATGATATCAATGTAGTGAGAATGAAAGTGTCTAAATGACTATCAAATGCCCAACTCATTTTAACTAAGGGCCGGTTCGGACTACGGTGAAGAGGTGCACTGGTGGGTCAAGAATTTTGGCCCAAAACAAATAGTATTTGAGGCAATAGTTGGTTTGGCAGACAAATTGGTATGGGAAACCTTTTATTTATTAAAAGGGCTCAATTTGGAGTTTTATGAAGGCCATGTTTCTTGTCCGAGGGTTTGAGATTGCCCAAGAACTAGACCTCCGGAGAACTCCCCTAGTAAAAAATGTTGCCATGTAGCATTGACATCCATGTAATTTTTTCATCCATGCTTGAAATTCTCCACTGGAGAAGTCTTGACCGTAGTGTAAACCCCGACTGGTGAAGAACCCGTTTTATAGCCATAATCACATTACACCATTCCCCTCAAAATTTTGAACCAGCGCACTTCATCATTGTAGTCTAAACCGACCCTAAGTAGTAGTGCAATTTTAAGGCCATTTTGGCTATATTGTTATTATCGGGGTACATGAGTCATGGTGCACATGATTCATGTTTACACATCTCACAAGATACTACCTCAATTGAATAATTGTGGTCTTACTCTTTTGCATTCCTTATTCTACGTGGAAGTGATAACTTATGCCAACCTAAAGACAAGCAACAAGTGGGCTTTGTGGACGTGATGTGAACCCCATGCAGGAGACGAATTAAAAAGCAAAGTGAAGTAACTTCGACAAGGCCCTTGCAAATTCGTATATGTCCCTAACATGTAAGCATTTTTTGACCAAACCCTACTCACCATAGCCACGTCCTCGTACATATGCCGTGGAAAGAACCAAACCAATAGTATGAGGACCACTATAGGTTAACGTATGAGGACCTATAGTGAGCTTGGCCTTTGTGTTGTATAGGCAATCTCATCTATCATGGATGAAGGGCCCCTCGAAAGGCTCAAGCAAAATCTCCCCGAAATCGCCTTCTCGGTGCCTCTAATGAGAATTTGACACCTCAAATGGTATTTTTTTAAATAATTTTAGGATTTTTCATACAAAATTTTAGGTGTCCAAGTGTCTCAAATTAGAACGTGTATCACTCGCTTATTTTTCTTAATCAAACACTTATATTTGGTTGGTGTGTGATTAGATGGAGATTGAAAAATAGACACATTAAAAACACGTGTTCAAAAGAGATTGGACTGTGTTTTTGAATTCTATTAGCTACTCCACACTCAATAAAGAACACAACTAGCACGACCTACGTATTCACATACATATTCAACGAAAACATGCACTTCCAATAGCCATGATTAAATCAGGGGAGGTCCAATTTTCACAACCCAGTCTTTTGTCGATACTTCATCGTAGACTTGCTAAATGCCACACAAGTTTCGTTGTGTGAAATTTAATCGGTAGAACTTGGAAAACAAACCATGTAACACCCACATGCCTTTACCTAGTCCAAAATCTACCCTTTACAAATACGAGAAAAAATCGCACTACAAGGTGTGTGAAGTGAAAAAGAGTATTGTGAAACGAGTGTAAGTTATTTTGCATTTTTACAAGGGTGGGAGTAAATAGGTTAGGGTGGTCAGGCCACCAAACAAGTGCAATATCTGCTTGGGATTCCCCTTCCACTCCGTCAGTCAAGCCGTCGCCAAAATTGAAGGCACTTCAAGTTCAAAAATCGCCCTTGCCCTTCTTCCCCCATTCAAGGCCAAACTATGACCCAATGGGGCTAGGTATGTATGAGTACCTTCATTAACACCCCCCGCCCCGTTCACTTCCCAATGTGCATGTGTGGATTTTTGCTCCAAAACATGAGGGCCACTTCACACACGAGCCAAGAGCCGTGACCATGAAATTGTGAGGGCCCAAAAGAAAGTGTCCAAAGGCCGTCCCAACACACCTCCAAAATCACGTAGTGGGGTCACGGACCCTCGAGTGTAGTGTGAAGTCATATGTGACCGGGCCCTCAACCAAATGCTATTTCAATGAATTTATGTTCATGTGGGTCCTCACATGTGATAAAATAGAATAAATCAACGGTTGTGAGCGTTTGGAGTGCCATGGTCTCCCGGTTTTGTGTTAGACCTTCCTCCAAGAGGTGGGTTTTGAAAGTAGTCCAAGTGATCATGAAACATGATCCATTTGATGCCATGTTGGAACCCATGTAGACTTTACATCCATCTTGCATTCACGTACTCCGTTGGTCCCTCAAGCGTAGTGTGAAGCGAACTTGGACTAGCTCCGCCTTTTCCACCAATGAGAGTGCTTGAAGTGTGACGGTCACGGGCTCTCGATCTCGTGTGTGAAATAGCCCTAAGTAAGTAAGATACCGCTTGCCCATTTTGGTTATTTATCGTAAATAATTGGATGACTAGGTGTGGATCTAAGAACGGACATCCCAAAAAAGACACATGCACAAGTAGATTGTCAAGCTACGTGTTGCAATTTTATTGATGAGTGTAGTCTAGGTTGAATCATCGACCTAATTAGGAATCTATCATATGACCATTCAAGAAGAAAGATACTAGTTTCTTTTGGTTTTGAATGAAATATTCATATGAAATCTAGAATAACGAGGAAGATGACTACGCCTCGATATGGGGTTGCCAATCTTTTGTATTAACCCTCCCCCCTCTCCCTCCCCTTTTGGGGAAGGGGTATACTCCCTTGTGGAGAAATAACACCAACTTTTGGTGCTAGTGTGAATGACAGAACACTTCACCTTGATTATAGCCGCGAGCTCATTATGTGAACTCAAAACGAGTTCACAAAGCAAGGCTACGAGACAAGTGCTACTACCTCATGTTGGAGATGGTTCTCTCCCTTGCAGAGAGATATGAACCATTTGAGACAAAAGGAGTATCTTTAGGAGGCTATGAACTAATGCACATATTCATGACATAATATGTATATTTGATTACAATTCATAGAATATACTTGCTACGTCCTCAAAGTCAATTTCCAATACCCTAATTTTTTCTAAAAAAATTCTATGCATTTTTACTTCGAGACATTGAATGCAACCTCATCTTTTGTCGCACCATGTTTCATAGTGGAACAATGGTTATCCCACTCTTGTACTCATCGCATGTTTATTATTCTATAAGAAGTGGGTTAATTGGTAAAAGAACACGATTCAAAACCCGTTGATCTTACATATGACTCATATACAGACATAGAGATATATACTAAAAATAAATAAACTTTGCAATCTTCGAATCGTGCCAATTGAGAACCACTTCACACATCAGACTGAGAGCCCGTGACCAGTCACTTCAAGCACTCTCATTGGTGGAAAAGGCGGAGCCGGTCCAAGTTCACTTCGCACTACGCTTGAGGGACCAACAAAGTATGTGAATGCAAGATGGATGTAAAGTCTATGTGGATTCCTACATGGCATCAAATGGATCATGCTTCATGGTCACTTGGACTATTTTCAAAAACAACCTCTTGGAGGTAGGCCTAACACAAAATCAGGAGATCACGACACTCCAAAGCGCTCACAACCGTTGATTTATTCTATTTCATCATGTGTGAAGGCCCGCATGAATAAAATTCATTGAAATAGCATTTGGTTGAGAGCTTGGTCACATATGACTTCACACTACACTTGAGGGTTCATATCCACACTAGATGGTTTTGGAGGTGTGTTGGGACGGCCTTTGGACACTTTCGTTTGGGCTCTCACAATCTCATGGTCACGGCCCTTGGCTTGTGTGTGAAGTAGCCCCGATCCTCTAGTCACATAGTTGGGTTGGATGATTAGGTGGTGAAGGTATCTAGTAACACATCGTCTTAGTATTTGTGAGGAAAAAATATTTGTCATTATGTCACAATATATGCTTGAAGCCATGTATGTAGTTGGCAACTTTGGATATGCTATACTACTATAGAGTTACCTTCATGTGATTTCATGTAGCATCATATGTTTTTGTCTTTAAGCGGGTATAATTTGGCACATTATCATAATCAAACACCTTCATTTCAGTGGTGTGTTGTTAGGTGTGGATATAAGACTAGACCGTAACATTTTCGAGTTGATGAGTTGTGTTCATGGTCCAACAGTAGATTCGAAATAAAGATTTTGGATGTCGGAATCACATTGTCAAACTAAATACAAAGTCGGGGCAATTGTATAATATTATGGCATCCAAAACGCGTGTTTAAAAGATATTTTATTACGAGTGAAAATCAATTCAAAGTTCAATAATCAACATAATAGGATGACCTATATAATAAGATTCCTAAGCAATATACCTCCACACCCTTTCCTTAACTTAGAGGCGGAAATAATGTTGATCTTCGTGCCGTGTGTTGGGCTAGTAACTCTCTCTAAATGGAGTCGCAATTGGTACATTGTTTATGTCAATTTAGTGTCATATGTGTAATTGTGACATTTGTTTTGGAGTGTATGCTAGGTATAACCTAATGATCAACAACTTCACTATTAGTGTCACCTTGTGACACTTGGCGATCACGTCTGCTTACTAATATCTTGGCTTGAGTATGTTTGATAATGTTATGAGGTGTATGCTTACATTACACAATGGCTTGCAAGTCGACTAATGTATACACAAGTGACACTTGGTAGTAATATGCTCCACAAAATCTTCGTCTTGCATACTAAAACGCAAAACTATCATCTCGAGCATCCCAATGTGCTACATTAAAGATAGTTTTGGCACTTCAAAAAATCACTTATGTTGACAAATAGAAGCATGTTGAAAATTGGAGGACATGACACTTTCAATCCTCTAGGTATCTAGTTCAAATTTTTCGTCAATAATGTGCGTGACATTAAATACCATAAGCATTTTACTTTGGATGGGGATTTGTGGTGTCAATGTAAACTCATCCATTGCAATGGTGGCAACATAGTGATTTATATCATATCATAGCATGTAAATAACTACATCTAGATGATTCGACTACAAAATTCTAACACCAAATTGGAGTTACACAATTCTATACCTTTTTTTAATTTATATATATATATATATATATATATATACAAATCAAAGATGCTAATGTTCTAGAATGTCCAAACAACCAATTTCACTTTTTGTGGGTAAATAATAAAATATACAATAAATAATTATAGCATCACATAATTACAATAACAAATGACACCAAATGCCTTAAATGGTGTTAGTGGGGTTGGCTAAGCTTAGAGTTATCGTTGTTTTTGAACAAAAGCGGTGTACCGAGTCAAAAGCCAAGAGGTAATAGATAGAGTATGTGCAATCAAGACCCAAAAGATGATGCGTACCAAACACATCAACCCCATTAAGCAAAGGGAATATTCCTCTCAATGTCGGGGGAGTTTTGTGGGCATCATCGGTCAAAACCCTAGTGTTTCCAAGTCCGACCGGTTTACGTTTTGAGATCTTTCGGTTTTCCTTAATCAATTCAAGGTATTATTCTATAGATTCTTCTTGAATGATGAGTATAATTTTCATGGAGTAGTCCGGAACTTCAACCGGTTATTATTTTGTCAAACTCACCCACTTCCATTTATAACTAACAAGTGGCCGGGTTTCCTCTTGCGTTCACTTGAAGCACGAGGACACCTTTATTGTTACAACATGCCAATAATGCCATGAATTGACCTTAGTAAATGCCATTGCATGTCGGGGGGCGGTAGCTAGCTAGTGAAGTACAACTTCCGCAAATCCACTCGACTAAAAAAATGCTCACTTAATTGCAAATGTCTTGGTACTATCATCGTCCCAATCATTTTGGCTCGTGTGCGGGTGGCTTAACTCCATCATCCTAGCTACTCCAAGCTCCTAGTGCACAATCTCCAACGGCCCCGGAAATTGAATATTACTTCATCTTTCATGGGGTTGGAGTCAATGCGGACGAGCCCGTGTTCAAGGTGGTTTGATACGTTACAAATTGTGCATGGGCGGTTACTACATTGTTAATTACAACCTCTAGTTAGTAGACGTAATAAGAGCACGAGGCTAGAATATTAGACCCCTCATAGTTATCACCGTAGGGGTGAGGGGAGCCATTCACACAAGAAGCATAAAACTCCTTGAGAACCTACATATTCCCACATCACTTATAAAGAAATCAATGAAAACCATCCACCGAATAATCATCAAATATCTCACATACCTAGTACTTAATAAGAGAAAACTCGATAATAAACAAGAATCAATGCCTCCCCCCCCCACATAGTAAATAAGTATCAATATAATGTACTACTACTTCATTTTACTTCATATATCTCTATATCCCACTCACCGCAAGGTAGGCAGTAAACCCCACCCTGCACCAAAAGGATTCTTGAGCATGGTAGGGCCAATGGGCTCAAATTCACGTCGGATTGCCTGACGTTGGTTTTTCTTTTCTTTTCTTTTCTTACAACCTCTAGAGTATGATATGTGATTTGGTGATGTACTTTGCACTAAAATTTGGTCCCATTAGCATACATTAAGAAGAAAACACTACACTAAATATGATATTTAGTGTCACTCACTATTTGGATTTATACAGTTTTATATATTTTTTTACTATTGATGTAATTTTTAGTTGTTAATGTTCTATAATGTCCACACTACCGATTTGATATTTTTTTTTGGTAAAAACGAGGTTTATAGTAAATAGATATAGCATTTCATGGTTCCAAATTGTGAGTGACACTAAATATTATATTTAGTGTACACCGTTTATGGTGTTTAGTGTCACATGCGTAATAGTGTCAAGTCTTACCTGTTTTTGAGGCATATGCTTGGGTTACACTAATAATAATCGACAACTTCATCATTAGTGTCACCTTGTGACACTTGGCATTCAAGTACACCTACTGATATCTTGGTACAAGTATGTCGATAGTGTTATGAGGTGTATGCATGTGTTACATAATGGTCTATAAGTTGACTAAAGTATACACAACTAACACTTGGCATTAGTATGCTCAATAATATTAGTCTCTTGCATACTAATACGCAAAACCCTCATTTGAAGTATCCCAATGTGCTATGCTAAATGTCATAATGTAAATAACTTCTCACTTTGAAAAGTTACTTACGTTGATACATGTATCATATTGGTAATCAACAGGCATGGCAATTTGAAATCTGTAGGCATCTAGGTTAGGCCCTTCCCAAACAATGTCCATGACACTAAATAATATAATGGTGTAGTAATAATGTGGCTCACACTATTTGCAAATACACGTCGATTGTAATGTTTGTTAATAAGGTTTCTATTCATCCTTGATGTCTCAAAGTACAAAGGGGGATAGCACATTCTAAGGTGTGTAATGGATACATGTTTTCAAGGATTCTTTTGAGAATCGACATGAAAGGAGAATTGTGAGACATCATCATAAGATCACATCCGTAAATAAAGTTTTTTGGGAAAAGTAACTTTGACCCTTATTATAAGGGATCTAAGAGTAGTTAGTTCAAACATTTCATTGTAAACAAAAAAAAATCTCATTGTTTTGGTGAGAAACTTAATAAAGATCAAGCTATAATAATTATGAGTAACAAAGAGTGACACAAAGTTGAGAGCATCAATGTGTTCTTCAAAGTGGATTTCATATTTTAGTCTCCGAGACCAAGTGAAGCTTGACTTCAAGACTTATTGTGGGTTCTTACTACTTAGGGCCACTTCACACACGAGCCAAGAGCCGTGACCGTCAAATTGTGAGAGCCCAAAAGAAAGTGTCCAAAGGTCGTCCCAAGGCACCTCCAAGTGTAGTGTGGTCACGGATCTTCAAGTGTGGTGTCAAGTCATATGTGATTGGGCCCTCAACCAAATGCTCTTTCAAGGAATTTTTATTCATGCGGGTCGTCACACATGATAAAAAAAAGAATGAATCAACGGTTGTGAGCATTCGGAGTGCCACGATCTCCCAGTTATGTGTTAAGCCTACCTCTAAGAGGTGATTTTTGAAAATAATCAAATTGACCATGAAACGTGATCCATTCGATGTCATATAGGAATCCATGTAGACTTTACATCCATCTTGCATTCACATACTCCGTCGGTCCCTCAAGCGTAGTGTGAAGTAGCAAACTTGGACCGGCTCCGCCTTTTCCACCAATGAGAGTGCTTGAAGTGTAATGGTCACGGGCTCTCAGTCTCCAAAGTAGATTCCTGAGACCATGCAATGGTATGATAGCTTGAAATCTTCTTCCAAGATCTCAGGTCAAGACTATGAAAACTTCAAAATCCATAAACATTCTTACTGGTCAAAAGGCATAATACTGACTTGAAAAGTTATTAGGGTACAAGTCCAATACATGACAAATGAGATGACGACGCCATTCATGTGATGCCATTTACAATAGTACCTCATCAGTTTTGGAACATTTGAACAATCATTTGCTTAAGTGACGGTGCCACATCTCATGTGATAGTTAGTCAGAGCATGTGAAAATGTCTGATGTGAAATGGAAATAAATGTGAATGTGGCAAGCAAAAAATGACATTCGCCAATGGTCATTGTTGTTGTTGTTGTTTACAATCTAAACCTAATCGGGTGTTGACTATTCACTATTCATAATTTTACTCATTGTTTTGGGACAATATGCATTGTTGGGTTTACTTTTATTGTAATACTACGTTTCTCCATTTCAAATGCAGTCTAAAATTTATGAAATACTTGAATATTGTGATGTTCATGCATGCATCTTAGGGGTTGGGTGATGGCCCCATCGAACCCAACCCATGGTTGAAGAACGCTATGAATGTTGAAACTATACAATTACTATATAGAGAGAGACACACACACGATGATATATATATATATATATATAGAGAGAGAGAGAGAGAGAGAGAGAGAGAGAGAGAGAGAGAGAGAGAGAGAGAGAGGCATTTCTTGGTAAGAACTAAGCTTATATTCAAGCATAGTCATATTCAGAAAACATCCTCCATACAGAGGCCATTCCATTCATATACATATCTTTGTACTTTTAACAAAAAAACCGGGTGGGTGGGTGGGATCCCTCCTCATTTCAATACCATGCATGTCTTAGTAACTCTATCATATGGTGTAACCATGGGTTAGCACCATCTATTGTATGCAACCCATACTCACCTAACTCTACACCCCTTGCATTGTTTGAAATAACCTTGTATGTACTAAACAACTTAGTCAAAAACTCGAAAGAACCTTTGTCATCGAATGCACTTCAAAATATAACCCAATAATCAATATATGTGTAAGTATTCACTTTCTTCATCATGGAATACATACAATATATGAGCACTAAGTGTATGAACCCAAAAAGATAAGCAAAACCTAGGGATGTCGTTCAAAATTGTGAAGGGTCTGCCTCACCTGTGCCCATGCAACCAACCAACAAGAAATGAGGATTAGTCAAGTACACAAGGTGAATAACAGCATAACCCAATTGTTATCTATGTCACACAATCATACAACAATACATCTATTGATTTTGCATTACCGCATACTCCAAAAAAAGAGTATTTTACCTGTTCCTTTGCCATTGAAGTTTCTTGTGGGGCCGGATTGAAGCACTTAGCTTGACTCTCCCACTAGTTAACTTCCTCTACCCTAATCACAGAGTTTACCAAAGATAAATGCCTAGTGCAGTTTTACCTTTGAGTGAAAGGGTATTTTCTCAAGCCCTTGCTCTTATTACACGATTAGGTTTTCAACCTTGTCCGTAGATGCAATGATCATAATCTATGGCGGACAATAGTTAGGTAGAGCTCTTTTAACCCTAGGGTACTTACCCTTTAAAGATTATATTTACTGAGCTCAGTAATTTATGTATGGCAAAGTAAAAACATAGTAGAGAGAGAGAGAGAGAGAGCTGACTTTTCAATGCTTTATGCAAAGCTTGAACTTCCTCTTTTCAGAGGCCTAATCCTTCAATGTCTTCCTCATTGCTTTGCAAGGGTGGGTGGGTGGGAACCCTCATAACACTTAGTCTTTTCAAACCAAAACCTTCCTATATAGTACCTTAATGCTAACAATGCATAACGCATAATGTTTGTACCCATGCCTAATTGTATGTAAACAACATAAACATGCTATGGTATGTCATACTGGTCCTCATAAGTATTTGCATCATACTTAGGGTTTCAGTATTCATATATTGCTCATAAGTACCAGTAACAAACTGTGGCTGACTATTCCATACCTTGGTAGATTTAATCACCTATCTTCATGCATTGCTCCAACATATAAGTAACCTATCTACCATATATATGGAATACATACCAGGATATATGCCTAGTAGTCTTAACCAAAGGAAATGCATAATATGTCATAGTCACAATACATCATTGTATTGAGAGTGTGAAGGGTCTGCCTCACTTGTGCCCATGCAACCAACCAACAAATAATTGAGGATTAGTTACGTACACGAGGTAAATAACAGCAGGACCCAGTTGTTATCCATGTCGCACACCTTAAACTATATCAAATGCATAATAGTACTTCAAATAGTAACACTCATTGCACAATGTCAAATGGGTGTTCAAACTTGTTCCTTAGCCATGAGTGTATCACCACAAGTAGAATACTCCGCTTGGTGAATAGCTCTAGTATCCTTTACTTAACACACGTATCTAGTATCCCAGTAATTGTGCACTAAGTTACCGCACCAAGCTCTTGTGTGAATGGTAAAAAAGAGCCTCTTTTAGGGTTTGAGGGTTTATATTGAAGATCTTACCCGTGGTAAGTTCTGTCAAGCCCTAAGTTTACCACGGGTTAAAGACGTGTTCCACGTCCTTAACTTTGGTTACTTTGTTCCATTCATCCATACTCATGAAAAACCAATTCACATGGTAATTATATTTGCTTTCCATGTGTATATAAGATTTATTGGCTCTGTCTGTAGGACAGAGACTATGCATCAACTTCTTCGTTTCAAGAGCAAATTTCCTAACCACTTTGTGTTCACACTTGGACGTTACTTGTTCTTGTTATTTTTGGTCCACTTTATGTAATGTGGATGTTAACTATAGTTTATATATAAGTGCTCCCTAAAATGCATTGAAAGAAATCTAGTTAACTATAGTTATTTTGGTAGTTCTTGATTATTTATTTTAAAATATTTGGGTGATAAATGAGAAGCTTCAATCCTTGACATGTATTCAAGAAGAAGGTGCAAAAAATCCAAGAAAGGTTTGGTATAGTGAATAGCCATGAATTGGCATGAGCAAAGTGGACAACTACAATTATAGTCTTTCATAATAAAGGACAGAGCCTCACGGTTCTACCGTTTTCTTGTTTCATGATTCAACGTCCGTCTTTTATTATTATTATTATAACAACAAAAGAATCGTTTGCACGGTGTATAAAGCGAAGGTTCATGAGCTTAGAGTGAACACTTGGCTTTAAGCAAGAACTAGAAAGGGAGAAAGAGAGAGAGAGAAAAAGAGAGAGAGCTACTATGGAATTGCAATTCCTTATCACTTGGTGTTTTTCCATTAGACAAGTTTGAAATTTATGAATACAAAATGAAAATATATGGAAATCTATTATCGTAGTGACCATTAATTGGGAGATACTTGTGGTAAGGAACTGCGATTTCCGTATTGATTGGAAAGTAATTCATAAGGAGGGAATAAACTTTCAAAGCATGATTGACCATGCGAAAGCCACCACCCTAATATCTTGCACTATAGGTATATTATTGATTTTGTGAATGTTCGCCAACTTAACTTCATGTCAACGTGTTGGTTATGGACTATCTACCATTAAACTTTAAACCTTATAATTGTTATATACCAACTTCAAATAAGACAACATTTGGTGGGTTGGAATTTCCCGTCATTTGCTAATGTGAATCAACTGAATCTTGAAATTTTGAATATAGTCTATATGCTCATATAAAGCGATAGTTATAACGCCATCTACTTTATGGGACAAGTACTACTACCTCCTCTTGGAGGTGGTCTAATTTGAAGATACCTTGCACATATCATTGGTCCCGGCTCAAACATAATGTTTACTCCTTGAAAAGGGTGAAGTTGTTTTACATCCTAAGTCATTGTCCCTAAGCAGAACCGTGGATGTGCTACAAACAAACACTTCATTCACTATGGTCTCGGCAACCTTGAGACTGGAGTTCTTCTTCTTCTAGTCCCGACTCTCAACTAAGTTAAAGGAATTGTCTTACTAGTTTGCAAAATCAAACTTCGAGCTCGAGGTACAAACTTGAGCTAAAATGTATGGTCCAATAATGCATTTGGGTCCTCATTAGAGATACAACATGCAAATCTATTGGACTAGAAAAGCAAACGACATTAGTCATAATACGGTTATAGCTGCACATGATACTTGAGCTATGGCATTAAATGTCATTTTAATATTGATTTCTATTACAATATGGAAACCACTCTACTTGAATGTAAACCACTGACAGAGGCATATAGTTAGTTTCATGAAAGTTTAATTAACGCACAATTAATTAGTCCCCATCATGTTAGTAAAGTTGACATAGTTGGCTAACATGAAAGTGACATACATTAATGTACGTATAGAAAAAGAAAGATGACTTTGATGTTAGCCACCGGAGTGAGGCTTGGGATTTGTGGCGTATGTATGAACTCATCCATCATGGATGAAAGGACTCTAGTAAAAAAAGTCTCCTATACAGTTGAGGGTCGTATCATTCCAAATGGTTTTCACTATACTAATTCGAGGTCTTTGATGTTATAATATTATACACTACCTTCTCACATTCGCAGTATACAAGTTACGTAGACACCACGAATCCATAGTCCCGATGTGAATTATAAAATGTTTTTTCCTTTTCGTGTTTCGTCTGCATCTATATGTAATCCCCCAAAATGTATATTACGAGAACTAAAAGGTCTTTGAAGATTACTGCCTCCTTTTGAAGGTGAACAACTTGAATGGGCATGGACAAACTGACTAGCACAATTGTACATATACTTGAAACCAACACAAATATAAGAGCATGTTTACACTACACCGTTATGGTATCCAATGTCACTTATCCCTTGTTTGTGGTCTTACATGCGACACTTCCATTTGCACATCTATGAACTTGGCTGCCAATAGGTATATACTTGCTTGACCATTTCACATCACCGACATTGTCTCAATCTCCATTTGTTATGATGGGAATGACAACATGATTCACTCTCGCACCCTTATTGATCTCTATAGGGTCTCCTAAAGTAAGAGAATTGTATGCCGGATGCATGTTTGTTTTAATTTTACCACTCGAGAACACGACTTGAAGAGATTAAAGGTCAACATGCCTTGAGTTGCTTTCTATATGCGCACACCTCACAATATGTGGGCAAATCTCCTTCGTTGAAAGACACAACATGTTTATGTTTGATATATTTACTATAATGATGATGTAGGTGTAAAACCAAGCAAAGATAACAAAAAGGATAACCTCGTTGATACGAGTTGTAACATTACTCAACATCAAGTTGCTGCACCATAGGCCCAAAAATCTTGTAAGCATAATGTCCCTTTTACAAAATGAACAATACTCAGTTTGAGTAATGTTCATTTTGTGCCTTTGAGGTGATAGCTAGAAATTTGTTGGGCTTGCCTTACTGAAGATAGAATGTTTGTTTATTAGTTTATCTGGCAATAAATGTTGAATTTTGTGATTATTGTGATTATTATTATTAATTTTTTTTTTGGGGGGGGGGCATGTGGATTGGCACACATGTTGGGCAAGTCTACGTCATGCCATGTCATTGAGTAGCTATGCTTAGGGTGAAGCCCAACTCCATTATTTTTTATTGGAATAAGTTGAAATTGACAATCTCATTGTGCGATCCCTTTTTAGAAAGGAAACAACATAACAAGACTAAGTGATGTTATGATATTGTTATGAATTTTTTCTATTATAAGAATTAAGGATTGTCTCATATTCCACAAGAGTCACGTGCTTATTTGAAATTTTTGTTGAATGACACTAATAATAAATTGTATTTTGTGGCAAGTCCAAATTCATACCAAACAACCAAAACTAACCATTTAATACACATTTGCCTCATGCCATTTTACACTAGAGCTTAAGGGTCCTTTACAATTTATGTAATTGGGTGAGAACCTAGAGACGGTCCAAGTTCACTTTACACTAGACATTGAGGACATGAGGGACCAAAGAAATGCCAATGGATGAAAGATCTACATGATCCTAAATGGCACCCAGTGGTTGTTGTTTCATGGTCTACCAGAAAATACATGAGGCCCATAAAAAAAAAGGTGATGTGAGGCAAAAATAGGGGCCGTGACAAGCAATTAAATCGCCATTGGCATGGTGGGTCTCATGACTACCTACTATCTTGGATTGTACATCAAATGTTGTGTTGGTCCCTCGACATGGTTCATTTTCACTTTATACTAAACTTGATGGCCCATCAATTACAAAAATGAATTCTTTATCCCATGGCATGGCCTTTGGATGATTCTCAAGGGCCCGTCCGTGTGTAAAGTGGCCCTGAGTACTTTGATATGATGGTCCGAGATGACCCTAAAATACCCGGTGATAGTGTAGAGGTACTCATTTCCAAATGGAGTGGTTCATGGTTTGATTCCCGTTGTGAAATCTTCTCTTTACTTGACGGAAAAAAACTAGTTAGATAGGCAATAAACCCCACCCTACACCAATATGATTCTTGAGCAAGGTAAGGCCAACATGCTCAAATTCACCTTGGATTGCCCGACGTTGGTGTTTTATATATACATATATTGGTATGACAATTGCTATGACTAAAAGTTAAACATCCAATACTAACAACTATTCCCATGTGTCTTTGGAATCAAACTGCTTAACCTTATTCTTTGCCCAATCGCAAAAGAAAT
Organism: Polytrichum commune; assembly: GCA_950295325.1. Taxonomy (NCBI): domain Eukaryota; kingdom Viridiplantae; phylum Streptophyta; class Polytrichopsida; order Polytrichales; family Polytrichaceae; genus Polytrichum; species Polytrichum commune. Next base: position 19,603,655 of record OX485803.1, on the reverse strand, counting down.
CGACCAACATGTACTTTCAATAACCATGATTAAATAAGGAGAGGGACAGTTTTTTTGTAGATGTTTCATTGTAGATTTGCTAATGCAACACAAGTTTTGTTGTGCAAATCCAATAGGTAGAAGTTGGAGAATATGAAAAAAAATAAACCAAACAACATCCACATACCTTACATGCAAATTCCTTGGGTTCAATGAGAACCTTTGGACATAGAACCACAACAAACAACTGAAGTTTATCCTAGGGCATATAGTGTCCACAATCTCCAAACATTGAACCAAACCCTAATTGGACCCAAACCCTCACTCCATTTATCTAACCTGCTTGGGGTGCGGGTATGGGTCACCCCATGCAAAGGCGATAAATAAATAAATAAACAAATAGATAATGTTGACTATTGAGTCTAGAATGTTAACACATTGTGAACACGTAGTCCAGTTTATTTTCCATTCTTAGATGCACACCTAATACCACACCACTCATATATAAGTGTCCATTTAAGATATGCAACCAAATGAAGCTTGCCTTAGGTTAAGGTTTGGAGATGAACTTCAAATAAATATATAAATAACCAACGTTGGGGTTTACTGCCTACCTTGCGGTGGGTGGGCTTTTGGCTTCCTACCTACCTACCTAGTTTTGTTTTTTGTTTTTTGTTTTTGTCCATCAAGTAGAGAGAAGATTTTGCAGTGAGAATCGAACTGTCAACCATTCCATTCAGGATTGAGTGCCTCTCCACTATCACATTGTAGTTTAGGGTCATCTTGGACCGGGTCGACTTCAACTTAAAGTTATGGTGTCCGACAATAAGATGTTCTTTAGCCCGCGCTTGTCATGTCACACCCAAGGCAACAAAAGTTTGATAGGTATTCTTTTGAGCTTTTGAACAAAGCAAGAAGAAGAAGAACTCTGGTCTCCGGAGGAGACCGGAGTGAATAAAGTGTTTGTTCATAGAACACCCTAGGCCATGCCTTACGGCAATAGCGTTAGATGTAAAACAAAGCAATAAGAAACTAACATCAATGCTTTGATGTGAATAAGAACCCCTTGGCCATACATCATTCTTCGCATTGCAGAGTACCCAAAGTTCACTTGGACCATTGGTTGGCTCACTGAGCCTGCCTCAAGTCCACATATGAGTATAAGGTAGAGAGTGCTTAAACCAACACTTTAAGCTATTGCACATACATATGGCCATGTGGTTGATGTAATTGTTCTTTTATCATATTAGGCTTTGGACTAAACATAAGTATAAAGAAAGAAAAATATTCTTAGCCCCAATGGAAATTTTGATGAATATTCAAAGTCATGAAAATAGACAATGAAAACCACTAGCTTTCTTAAATCAATCCACAGGCCATGTGTATGAGGACCTCACCCTCATTGTCTAGAACCACCACAAGATCCCGTAGAACCAACACAACATAGTTGGGTACTAGACCTAGGCTAGATCAAAGCCCAACTAGTAATGATGCGCAAAGCCACATGGCCACCTCCATGATCCCACCCAGTTCGCTTGTAATCGTCACCTTGTATCCTAGGAACCAACCCCCTCTATGCCTAGAATTGACCCCCTTTGTGCTTTGTGGACCTACCCCCTTGGCTTTGTGAACAAAATGGCTGAAACCGTTCCCCGCTGTGTATAGAATAGCTAGACTAGGCATTGACAAGTGGCCCTAAACCCACCTTGAACCAACCCAAGATAGAGTGCAACCCTTTACTTAGGGCCGCTTTACACCTAGAGGCCGGGCCAGTTCCCCTTGAGGTCGATTGCATGAAATTTCAATCCCTTTTGGGTTGGAGGCTGGCCTCAACTACACATTATAATAAGATTAGAATGGGGGCCAATTTTCCCATATGTAAAGGCCTTAGGGCCAAGAAGCTAGGCCAATTCAATAAATCTAGCATAATCCAACGGATCTAGCATAATCATATTTCATATTATTTTTTATTTTTTATTTTATTGAAATGTGACATTGGTCCCGAGGCCAATAATTGGCCCTCCATTTTGGGTGCACCCAATTCAATGAGCTCGGGCCGTGTACCATGCATTTTTTGATTAAAAAATTCATACCATCAAATCGGCCTGGCCTCTAGGTGTAATAGGGTTGGGGCCAATTTCAGCCTTTTGGCCAATCACAAGTGAGGATTTCAAGCCTCTCACACAACAAATTGGCCTGGCCTCTAGGTGTAAAGCGGCCCTTATTCTACATGAAGGTAGTGGAGGCCACTTTGAGGTGGCGCCACTAATGATAGATAAAACCATGACTCCATCGACTTGGACTCTCCTATACCATGGGGAATGGTTCAAGACCAGTGCCCGGGAAGTTTTTGGACATTGTCGGTGAAGATCCTAGTGATTCTAAATCCAACTGGTTACATGTTGACATCTTCCGGTTTTGCTTTATTCATTTGAGATATATTCTATAGATTCCTCTAAAACAATATGTAATTTTCTTGAGGTCTCCAACTTCAACCAGTTATTTCTCAAACTCAATTGGTTCATTTGTAACTAACCGCCGGTTCTCCCCGAGCAGTGTTCAAGACAATCAAGTGTTGGCAACTGTGAGACATTTATAAGTGTTGGTTTTGGGTGTGGGTCTCTCTCTCTCATAATCATATAATGACCTCTTTCATAACAAATAAGGTATGTGGGCCTTAATTGAAGAATGAACTTAATGACGAGGTAAATGGCTATGAGGATGATTAGGATTTGCTAATCATCTCGCACTAATTGCATGTTCTTTATGCTACAAGAAGTGGGTGCACAAAGAGAAGTGTCTAAATAGCACACTTTGACCTTAATTGAGCTGATTGTTGGCTTCTAATTTTTTTGCCCAGGGTGTGTGTGTGTGTTGGGGGGGGGGGGGGATTGAAGAGATTGGAGAGATTGAAAGCACCAGTAAAAGTCCCGAGTTCATGCAACACCAATTGAAGTCAATGTGTTGTGTTTTTATTTTTTGCCCACTTTGTGGGCCTCGAAAGCTCTGCAGTGTGTGATGATTTGATGATAATTTTGGCAAGTTTGATTGTGTCTTTTGAGTGCTTCACAATTCTAGCCTACAATATTTTCTTGATGCTCAAAGATGGAGTGACAAACAAAACTTTGAGCATGATTCATAATCACTGTGTTTTTGTGACAAGGTTTGGTCGGAGTGACTTTGAAAGCACCCGACACAAACACCGGAAAAGTTTCACTTCACTAAATTGTCCTATTAGTGTGAGTTGTCATTTGGAATTACGCATTGCTATAACATTATACCGAGGGCATCTTTTTACCCAAATAATATGAGCGGTTAGTATATATGCACACCAAAGCAAGTGATATAACTATGTTGGTAAAAAAAACAATGTCAGTAAAAAGTTATGTTAACACATAACTCTGAATGGTAACCCACACTAACATGACAATTTAACGTAGTTGTCCAAAGTATATGTGAACTAAGCTATTCACAAATCTATAAGAAATCATTAGACTTTCAAACCATGTGTCCTGCTCTTAAAATCACTTTGGTGCACAACAACCCACCCATAATATCACATACCTCATAGTTGCGTTTTGTGGGACCATGTATCACATGAGCACAAATCTCCTTTGATTATGGCATACTCGTTTATGAAGGGAAATCATGTTGTGTACTATGAACTTTTTGACAAGGAACTCTAAATTATCAAAGTTTTTTAATTGCAACCTCTTTCTTTTGAAAGAGACCATTATGTAGTTGTTTAGTCATGTTATGCTAGCTAATGATTGAGGGCCGGTTTACACTACGGTGGAGAAGGCCTCCGGTCGGTCAAGAATGCTTGGCCAAGACATGGTTATATGAGGCAAATGGTGGATGTGCCGGAGAAGAATTAAAGGCAATAAAATATTTTTATTGAGTTGGGCTTCTCCGGAGGAGGAGTTTCTTGTCCGGCCTCTTGAGGCCGGAGAAGCCCAACTCCAAAAAGTGCCGCCATGTAGGCGGCCATGTCATTTTATCATCCATGAGAAGAGTTCACCACCATTGTTTTCTTCACCTAGTGTAAACACCCACCGGTCAAGAGTTGCATTTTCGACCAATCACAATTGAGAAACGCCCTTTTTTTCATGACCGGTGGACTTCTCCACCGTAGTGTAAACCGGCCCTGAGTTCCTTTGTAATTGTATTGGTTTGCTTTTCTTTTCTTTCTCTTTTCCTCTTAAAGATTCAAACCTGGGGTTGGCATCACAAATGATGTCATCCCTCCCCATTGTCATTTTGCATAACTCCCTTAGTTGCATAGTCATGCCATCTTTAGTTTGCTCAAACGTTTCGCAACCATCTTCATTTTGGGTAGGCTTCTTCTTCCATTTTGAATTGGCATAGTGGGGAGTGAGCGTCCAAAATGTTGTGAGGTTGGTGAGTGTCTTGTTTAGAGAGGCGCAACGTTGGCCCAATTGATTAGAATTTGTAGGGTGTTGGATTCAACTTCGTCCTTGCTCACGTTGTGTTATTCTTAAATTGTTTGAGGCGGGTTTAGTTGCTCAAACGATATTCTTTATTTGTTGTGAGGTGATGTGAGGGATTAGTCTATTAAGGCGTTATTCTTTGTCTTCACTAGGGTTTGATGCACAAATGCAATTGGGATTTATTGAGTTAGCCATTTAAAGGAAACTATTTGAACACTTTGTAATCGATCGCCATTGTAATGTCTCTCACAAATATGGAGGAAAACAAGAGGCATGATCCACCCAACCTTGAGCCTTATATACTTGCAAGAAACAAGAGTTGAAGCTACCCTCAACTAGTCCTCAAGCATATAGTTAACCGGCTCTCCCTCAATGCCTTTGGGGTGAGTTAAGTGTTATTAACTATTGGTCATTACTTACAAGGTGAGAACATTTTGTGACATTATAGTCCCAACTAGTGGGCAACTCCCCTTTACCTTTCATAACTATTAGATCTCCTAGGGTGGAGTCCTCTAGTCTTACAGATGGTAGAGTCTAGTTGATTAGAGATAGGAAATGTAACTAATAAATAAATACACGTTACAACCATATACCCCAACTTTAAAAACACAAGCCTTGCATTTGCACGTGAAGTTGATGTCTTGTGCCCGTTGTGACGTGGTTAGATTCCATAAATATATTTGTTGGTTTAATTCTTTCCAATGTCATGTTTCATTAGGTGATAAACATTAGCAAACAAGAAACGCCACTTCAATACCACAAGGAAAAATATTCCACTCATACTCTTTTATAAACAAAATAAGCTGCTATTTATTGCACAACTCTAAAATTTATTATTACCTATACGGTGGAGGAAATTGGTAATAAGTAGAATTTTAAATCTTATAGGGTCCATATTTTGCTATATTGTCGAGACTTGTTGAAGTTTGAGGAGGGGGCCTTGACCATCTCTCCTTTCTGGAACCTGGAAATTGACTTTCATTTGAGCGGGAAAAACTTGACTTTCATAAACATGTTGGTGCATAGACGAAATTGTCATATTCTAGTTCTTCAAACTTGATGGAGTTTTCACATGTTGTTGGATTTGTTTTGATTTTCTACCATCTCAAGATATGAAGATCAGTCAATCCAATCATGCAACATCCAAAATGGATAAGTACGGAGACAGTCATATTCCAACTTGCATGTTGGAAAACAATGCAACTCTACTCTCCATATGTTGGCCATGTTACTTCACATGAAACCGCTTGGCCATCAAGATGCTTGAAGATATTGGATGAAAACTTTGGCAATGTCGGTGAACTCTATTTTGCTTCAGCATAACGGATGTCACATGGTTGTGTGCCCTTAGGTGGGATAGGCAAGTGCACCTACAAGTTTGGGAATGGTGTTGTCTTGTAGCATATTTGTGTTCATGCATGCATTGAATAAGTGTGTAGCTTCTAGTGTTGTTGTGGGATGAGAAAGTTGCAACAATGGCTTGGACTACTTTGTTGCACCATTGATTTGTAGACCTCTTACGAATTAAGCATGCAATATAGGAGACGAGGCTAAATGTTAGTTGCAGTTTATGTGCATGATGTGTAGTTGATTGTTGGATGATGGGGCCAAGGTGTTTGTTTCTTGAAGTTTCCTAAGGTAGAGGGTGCTTAAATCAACACTTTAAGTGATTTAACTTATTTTTGGAGTCCATTTGGTTTAGTGGTGTGCATGATTGGTGCAGCAAATTGGCTTGGACATAGTAGAAAACAAAAAATAGGATGAATTGCACGTCATATGAATGTACTACAAATTTTTGAAGTCACTTACCCTTAGCTTCCTAAATTTCTCCCTAGACCCCCACTTTTTCCAATACAAATCGCTCCCAAAACTATCTTGTACCAGCCAATGCCGCTCCTTTTTTTTGGCCAAAACCACCCTCACCTTTTCCTCAAAGCCACCCATTAAAAAAAACACTCTACCCAATAAAAAAAGTTGAGCCCTTATAACTTTAGCATCCAAGATCTCAATAAATACCAATAAGTACCCATCCTTGCCTACGTTCTGACACTTACTCAAATCCAATCTCACTTTTGCCTAAAACCAACTTTGCATTCTCTTGGAACTGCCCCATTTGTCATCCAAATCCGCTCACATTTTATGTCTAAAACATTAGATGGTTTAAGGCGTGTTCCAGGTACATGATTAGGTTTAAGGCGTGCATAGGTGTTGGTTTTTGGTGGGGTGTTGATTATAGCACTCTCTACCTTAGGAGTTGGGTGTAACAAAATTTGAGTACCTACATGATTTGTGCATCCAATATCCATGGCACCTCCCAAAAGGAGGTGAAGGGTTTATGGTTCAGTGTCCAAAGAGGATTTTGCCATAGAGGATTTTAGGCACAATCGATCGATATTCTAGTGTTTCCAAGTCCAACCAGTTACATGTTGGCATCTATTAGTTACCATGCTTTAAATCAAAGCATGGTAAAACATCGAGGTCCCTAAGATCGCCGCCGATTCATAGGTTTGTCCAAAGCCTTGCAACACAATTAAAACGTTCCATCCGGTTTATGTAGGTTGGAAAAAAACATTGGTACAAATGTGCACTCGATTCATGGAGGCAGCAACACAACATGACAAGCTCAAGGTGCTAGCTAGAGTCATTTCATCCTTGGTATTTTTTTGGATGTTGCAACCGCGAGTGCCATCCTGCAATTGCCGGCGCCATCCTGCGACCGCGACTGCGAGGCTGCGTCAACGATGGCGATCAAGCCAGGGCGCTAATGGGGTCAGTGCGGGGCCTACACAACCATGCAGCCGTGCATATAGTATTCCATACTAGAGACCCCACCCGCATATATAGAGGATTGGGACTTGGGACTTTAGGAAATCGACATAGCCTACAAATAATTAGAGAAACTTACGAGGTTGCGTCAACTATGGTGTATCGAGCCAAAGCGCTAATGGGGTCAGTGCGGGGCCTACACAACCATGCAACCGTGCATATAGTATTCCATACTAGAGACCCCACCCGCATATATAGAGGATTGGGACTTGGGGCCTTAGGAAATCGACATAGCCTAGAAATAATTAGAGAAACTTATGTAGTTGGAAGCCATCACCAAACCACCTTGCAAAACGAGTATCAGTTGACCCACTGAATCGTTTCTCAGATCACAATTTGACCCTTCAAGGATCTTACACTTTGGTTCCTCTTAAAAGGCAAAGATCCTTTGTTCAAGAGCATCCAAGAGTAGTGAAGTACATTTCCCATGTATAGGAATACGCTTTAGTGGGGGAGGCATTTGGTATACCTACCTTGTGGCGATCTCCGGACCAACGTGCTAGACTTAGGGCCACTTCACATATGAGCCAAGAGCCGTGACCATGGAATTGTGAAAACCCAAAAGAAAGTGTCCAAAGGCTGTCCCAAAACACCTCCAAAATCATGTGGATTGGTCATGGACCCTCAAGTGTAGTATGAAGTCATATGTGACCGGGCCCTCAACCAAATGCTATTTCAATGAATTTATACTCATGCGGGTCCTCGCACATGATAAAACAAAATAAATCAACTGTTGTGAGCGTTTGGAGTGCCATGGTCTCCCGGTCTTGTGTTAGGCCTACCTCCAAGAGGTGGTTTTTGAAAATAGTCCAAGTGACCATGAAGCATGATCCATTCGATGTCATGTAGGAATCCATGTTGACATTACATCCATCTTGCATTCACGTACTCCGTTGGTCCCTCAAGCGTAGTGTGAAGCGAACTTGGACCAGCTCCGCCTTTTCCACCAATGAGAGTGCCTGAAGTTTAATGGTCATGGGCTCTCAGTCTTGTGTGTGAAGTGGCCCTTAGATAAACATTTCAACCGATGTGTATGCCACCTACTCTGGCCAATCCATGTAAAAATCATACTAAAGCTTTTTGAATAATAGTTTAATGTTTTATGATCAGAGTAAAATATAAGGATCTCTCCCCTCCACATGTACAATCTCATCATCAAATTTACAGCTTCGAATAAATTTGGAGAATCCCATTAGAGTTCCTCACACTTTTTATTCCCTAAGGTAAACAACCCTTATTCGGTTACTTTCCTTATTAAAACATCTCTATTCAAGTGGTTTTGTTTGGTGTGGCTTCAAGAACGAATACCAAAAAGACACATGTTTAAAAGAGATTGGATTACATCCTCAACATATGATACATAAACCATTCTAAGTTCAATAGTCTAAAAAATTGAAGGGACCGATACGACTATTTAATGAGCATGGAAACCTTCACTCTGATCATGAAAAGATATACTTTTATATGTGCTCCAAAAAATGTGGCGACGGCCTTGATGTGGATTTGTTAACCTTTCACTCTTATAATAATCGCGTGTTTCATATTCTAAGAGAAGTGGGCTGGTCAGGAAAAGTAACCATTTAAGACCCATCTACCTTAGTGTTGAAGCTGCCCATTTCTCCTTCCAAAAAGGGAGAAAATTTCCTTTGTACTCACGAAAGGCAAGGTTAGCCTACGTGGCCTCCACATAAGCTACCTACGTGGCCCGAGGGCTTTGTTATGACGTCGCCATCCCGTCCCTTCCTTTCTCTTCTCTTCTCTTCTCTTCCCTCTTTCGCTCCTCGCATTTTCTCCATCTGATTTGGCCTCCACCTTCGGTAAGTACACAACCTTCCTCCAATTTCATCCCACCTTACAAATGTTATGTTGGTGAATCATCACCCTTTCTCCCCATTGGAACAATTTCTTTTTAAGCCCACCAGAATGCAGCTCTATTTGCAAGGTTGGAATTGCATTAGGATGCTTTTGGGCACCACAGTGTCTCCCTTGCACAGTTCTTACTGGATGTGTCAGATGCTAAATTTTCTGGGGGACCATCATATCTCTTATAGTGCATGGAGCAAATTATAAAAACCACAATGTAGCTCTGTTGGGCAAGGTTGGAAGTGGGCTATGTCAGTTGGGATAGTTTTGAGTTACAATGGTGTCTTCCTTTTTGCCTTGTAGGGTTTTATTGTTGTTTTTGATGGGTTTGATGATTTTTGAGATTCTGGTGTCGAGCTTTATGTGTGGGAGGCTGTTTTGTTGATCAAGAAAGGTGTAATCACCAGTATGTCGGTGACGTTTGTTTGTAGGGAATGTGATGTGTAGTGTGATTTCTCTCCGGTCTAAAAATCATCAAGAAGATTCTGTTAAGTAGCTTGGTTAAATCGTGGTTGGTGTCAAGACCGCCACATCCCGGTATTGTGGACTGCAGTTCTTAATGGAAATTTTGAGGTTAAGGTGGGATATAATAATTTAGGTTGCTCGGAACCAACTCACGGATCATCACCGTGCTTTTGAGGTTTAAAGTTTTTTTACTGCACAATTCTTTCTTTGCAGCCTTAAAACTATGAAGAAGACTCTGTTAAGTGATTCTGTTTAAGTTTTATGGTTGAATGGGCGAGAGGGAATCATTGCATACAAGTGTATATCTCATCCATCCGACATAAGAATTTGACGCCCTATAAGTTAATGGCCGATTCATCTCAAATGGCTTGGACTAGAGTAATTCGCGGCCTTTGAAGCTAATTCGGGTGTCAAGTCAAACAGAGAAAGTAAGCACCCGGATGCATGCTATTTCAGGCTTTTATGTGGGATGAATGAGACGTACACTCATATGCGATATTGAATGTTGCATGTTGAATGATGGTGCCAAGCCAGCCACATCCAGTATTGTGGATTGGGGTGTAGGTGGTTTTCCGTAATTTAGGTTGCTGGGAACCAATTCACGGTTCACTGGGGTTTTAGGGTTTAAGGTTTGACTACACAGTTCTTTCTATTTAAGCCTCTTACGTATCAATCATTCATTGCAGGTCGTTTGGCAGTTCAATCTAGAGGGATATTGTTGGTGATGTTTTTGCCTCCAGAAATCAACATCCCGGGAATTTGAGTGGAATATCACAAGAAAAAGCGCCTGGGGTGGAGATATTACGATCTGTGGTGGTTCATGTGGTGAGGAAAAGAAAAAGGACTAATTCGGTTCAGGTGGAGCACAATGCTCGCCCATGTGGCAAGAACAGTTGTCCGAGACCATGGCTGGAATGCAGAAAGGATTGCGAGAGCATCGTCGCAGCAGATTTTGACTCGATTGTTCGCCCAAGCTGCCGAGGAGGTCGTCGATATTCCTCATCCTGAAAAGGTTATTTCAATGCTACACCAATTAAATTTCTTGAAATGAAAGCCATTGCAGTGCTCAATTCTCTTCGAAATTAAATTATGGGTAGGCGTTCACCATCTGATTGTCAGGGGAAACAGTTTGTGATGGCTTGAAAGAAAGGAAAATTGCAATTCAGCTCATAACATTCCCATTTCGACCGATTTCTCTGCTTATGTGGAATCAAATGTATAGCTCAAAGTTTTGAGAAAGAGAGATTGACTTCAGTTTATGTAATTTGTTAGCAATAGAAATAACGAAAGAGTAAGAGAAGGATAAGGAGATAGTTCTAATCTAGTTGAAGTTATATTGTGCCATCTTACGCACCATGCAAGGGCAAATACATTGACGATTGGAGTGGCTCTCTGAAGTTATTTGACCTCCCATCCTGAATTTGGGATTTCAAAACTTTGAAACACTGAATAGCATACTTACCCTGAGTTTGACATTCTAACTTAACAAGAAGGCTGGGCTTGCAGGCGACAAGTGAAACTGGAGACTTAAGAGCAATTAAAGCTCACTCTCTGGGTTTGGCCCCAGATTCAAGGTTTCGAGTAGTAGACCCAGCCCCCTCAGGGTTTTCGCACGCAATGCTCAAGCTGCTGGGTTACTATGGGAAGCAAAGCCGACTCATACGTGGGGCCAACACACTCTACACCCGAATTTCTTCTCAAGTGAATGAGCCTGAGCTTTATGCGAGTGAGTGCAAATTTACTGCAGTAATCTCAAGTTAGTATTAAATGCCCCATTTATACTAAAGAGGTTTGAGAGCTCAAAAAGGAGAGCCTCTTATGCATGCCTATTCACACAACCCACTTTACATGTGAACTTTCAAGTTGAGAGCTTGAACTTTTTACTGGGCCTGCAACGCTTAATTGGCGGCTTGACAGATTCCATGTGGGAACAACTTCGACAAGCTCTTAGTGAAAATCCTAAGCTACCTCCAGGAGGTGTCTCAGGATTATCGAGAGTTTGAGCTCTCATTTTGTGAACTCCAAGCCAATGGGCTTTCAAGCATTCTTTGGCTTGTCATGAATTCTTTTTTGTTTAGTGGCATACCTCTCTTTGATGTCTCACTTTGAGCATGGTCACTTTACACTTACTCAAACTATTGAGAGCTTGAAGATTGGTCAAGCTCTGAATAGTTCGAGTCTTGATGAAAGCTTGTCAACTCTAAGCATTAAACTCCCAAAAATGCAAGCTCGAGGTTTCAACTCAAGCTTTGGTGTAAAGGGAGCTCAAATTCTGTGGTAGTGAATGCAATGATCATGTTACTCTCATTATTGGTGCTCAAAAGCTATTGCAAAATGGCAGTGTTGAAGTTGACTACCGTTGTGGGTGTTCTATGTCATCTTTCCTAGTGCCAGAATGCAGTTTCCACATCGGATTCAAGTGGTCTTAACCAATGTAAGAGTGACACATGGCAAAGTTTAAGGGGGAAATATTTACGTTTTGTTGACATAATGAGCCCTCTACATTGGGATGTTCTTGTATATGTGGTGTAGGTGAGAACCTTGTCTGATGGTCTTCTCTATTTAAATTTGCTAATGGCATCTTTTGGTGTGGGGAAAGACTTTGTTCTGGAACAGAATTTCAGGACAACACATGCCATGCTGGTTATCTACATGTGGCTATGCCTGGTCCGCTTGAGGGCAGAGACCAAGGAGGGAGGAACCTTTGGCCAGTGCTTGTATGAAACTTTCAACCACGATCTTGAGCTGCGCATCACTAAAACAGGGGTAACTGCTCATTACCTCTGCCTCAATCTCTTAAAATATAGGCATCTGTGTTATTTATGATTGTTGTTACTGGAAGGAGTCACATTTAAGGTATGCGGGCCTTTCATGGTCACTTTTTAAAATTGGACAGCTATGTTTGAGTGGCATGTGGTTAGGTGTGGATATAAGAACAGACACCAAAAAGACATGTTTCCAAAAGAGATCCGATTACATGCTCAAAATTTGTTATACATTCTAACTTCAATAGTCAACATAATTAGGGGGACCTGTATGACCATTTAATGAGCTCGAGTATCTTCACTTTCATAATGACTGAACATTTATACGAGCTCCGAAAATCATGAGGCAAATGGCTACAGACATGATTTGGAATTGGTAATCATCTTGCACTAATTGTGTGTTTTGCATCCTAGGAGAAGTGGGTGCAGAGTTAAAAGCGTCCATTTAAGGTCTGCTTACCTTAGGTTATTATTGGTGCCAAATTTGATTCACTGGGTTCTGGGGTTGGTGTGGGGTTCAGTTGAAATTGTTAGTCTCCAAGTGGATGAAGGAACTAGAGAAGAACTTCTATGGTGCGGTAACAGCATATGATAAAGCCATGCAACCTGATGCTGCCCAAGATGAGCTGGCCAGGGCTATTTGGAGGTATCTGCATCACTTCTCACACAACCTAGTTCACCTCTCTTGTTTAGATTTTAAATCGCTCATTAAGAATATTCTCGTTTCTAGTCATCAGTTTTCTCACCTTTGTGATTTGGAAAACCTATATGAGATTACTAATATATGCATTTTGTCTGGTTTGTTCCTTCTGGTAGGAATGTATTTGCAGAAGATGACTCCATCATGCCTACAGGACCAAATGCTGCACCTGTACATGTAAGATGAACCCTTTCAACCTTGTTTTATTTACTTGAAGCAACATGGAAAAATGCAGTCATTGAAGTAAGCAGGCCCAATTCAGTCACTTATCTTAATTGGACACGTATATTTGTGGGGTGGGTGGTTAGGTGCAGATATAAGAACGAACACAAAAAAGACGTGTTTAAAAAAAAATTGGAGTACATGCTCAAAATTTGTTAACCAGTCTAGGTTCAATAGTCAACATAATTGGGGGATCTTGTGCCCTTATGGCTCACTGCTAGTGGACTTTGATAATTAATTACAATTCGAGATTAGCTGAAAAACTTACCTGGATTCTTCAGATACATTTGCGGACACACGGAATTTTTAACCTCATGAATTTGAGTTGTATAATGTAGCAAACAACAGAAAGTAACCAAATTCTTCAGATACATTTGCCAACACATGGAAATTTTAACCTCATGAATTTGAGTAGTATAATGTAGCAAACAACAGAAAGTAACCAAATAAGGCCCATCTACCTTATGTGGAAATTGAACTTTTCCAGAAAGAAAGTTTGCAGTCTCACTTGCCCACACAAATTTCTCACTGCAAGTAGAAATGCAGAATTGCACAAGCACAATGATTCATAATTTCAGAAGTTGTACAAAATCTGTATCTGTGAAATTCTTGAGAAATGTGTTTACATGCTGCAACTGGTCTGCCCTTGAATAAGCTTTGGAATTGTGTAGCAGAAATTGACACTAAAATCTGTTTCGTACAGACTTTGGCAAGATATGTGAGGAAAGAAGCAGCTTGTCTTGCTCTAACTGGTGAGTCTTCATAGTCACTGCTTTCAATACGACTTTGTTATGTGTCAGTAATGTTCATCTATATAGATAAAGTCAGGGTGTCTTGCTTTATGAGAACCTTTTCATCACCAAAATGATGGTAATGTTGTGGTGTAAATATACAATAATTTTTCTTTTCTTGTATGCAGACTCAGAGTCTCTCTTGTCTGGGAATATTATGTTTTCCAAGAATTATGGAGCTGTGACATCATGATGTCAAAATCTTCAGCAAGTCAATGTTCCAATTTTTTCTAAAAAGCTTATTTGAGGGGAAGCAAGAGGTAGTAGTCTGTGATTGTCTGCAGCCATACCATCAATTGCCACTTGTACATTTTTGGTGCCCGTCATCTAATCATATATTTCAGGTCATATTTTGACCTATTAATTCTTGGCAAAAAAAGGTTTCTGGCATCACGGGTTTCATCAAAGTCTGCCTGCGTCTTCTGTAGCAATCATTAGGGTTTAAATTATAGCCTTTTCTATCTCTTACAGTTAAAAATTGATGAAGGCTGTAGAGTATATTGGTGTCAATCAAGTCTTTCAAAGTTGTGACCGAGGAGTGCACTTTGTATCTTGAGAAGTGAAGGACAAATTATCTCTGTTCTTTGTTATATTGTACCTGATGAGCACCAAAACCTCGGGCTATACTGAGATGAGTCATTTTGTAATCTGAAGCTCTCTGCAGAGCTTGAATACTTGTTGCTACCACATTCACTAAGTACTGTGATGCCCTCAATTTAAAAAAACTAGGTTTGATGTCTTGCTTTTGCTATATTCTCATTGTGTGGACATAAGTTACTGCCCTTATGTTGACATGCAGTTTTTTGTGAATAATCCATCTCCGAGTTCTACCTATTGATTCAACAGAACTGTTTTTCAAAATAGGAAAGAATCCATGTTTGTCTGAACTTAGAAGCTAAATCATGGTCTTGTATTATTTTGAGTGTCATATGGTGATGGTATATATATATATATCTCCATGTCATGTTTGTCAAGGCCGTTTGCAGAAACTTACACTGAGCCACAGTTTGCTGTGTCATGCCAATTTTTCTCTTATCAGTTGAATTATCGCAATGAACCTGACAAGTTTGATACTAAAGTAGTACCTTATAACCTCGATCAGAGTGAAAATTTGTGCCAAGAAAAGGTTGATGCTAGTAGCTACCCTAATTAGTCCTATTCCTGTGGGCCACAGCAGTTTTCTAGAGCCCATCCTAATTCTCATAATTACCATCGATTTGGGCCACATTAAATTTTAACCCATGCTAAATTTCTAGTAGATAATTAGTGTGGGTCTCTTTTGATGTTTTTCTAGAAAATTAATGCGGGTAAATTATTTTATGTTTAGTTAATTTTGTCTTAAGACAAATATCCAATGTGTTGGTCTGAAGTCTTCATGAAGACTTAGTGAAAAACCTAGGGTCTTCAACCCACATTAATTCCACTTTGACTAAAAAATAAGTGTGGCCCATGTTAATTATTTCCACACTACTTTTCCACCCACACTAATAGGACTATTTAGTGTACCTATTTTGTTGTCAATTTCATGGAGATCAATGTCCAATATCTGTCCACATCACCTCACTAACTATGAGTCCATTAGTGTTCTGATCAATGTTTGAAATGTCCATAGATAAGGTGTTAAAAACTTTACGATCCCCAAAAGTTAAATGGATGATAAATTTTCAATGTGCATGCATTTCTCTTTGGTCATCTTTGCATGATCTTTGGCTCGTATAAAGTGCCCAATGTCATCATGCCATTGTGACTAGTGATTTTTTTTTTTGGTTTTTTGATTTTTTTGGCTTCATGACGTCAAATTGCATAAAAAATAATAAAGTGACTATTCCCTTTAAGAAAAAAACATGTAAAATAAAAGGTGCAAGTAACCAACAAAGCAGAGTGGTTTGGTAGGTATGTTG
The DNA here is from genome assembly GCA_950295325.1 of Polytrichum commune. Taxonomy (NCBI): domain Eukaryota; kingdom Viridiplantae; phylum Streptophyta; class Polytrichopsida; order Polytrichales; family Polytrichaceae; genus Polytrichum; species Polytrichum commune. The sequence continues at coordinate 19,587,692 of OX485803.1, read as the reverse complement.
TTTTGTCTAATTAGTGTGGGTTACCATTTGGAATTAGACATTGCTATAACATTTAATTGAGAGTGTCTTCTTTTACCCAAATAACAAAAATACACTAAGTATGATATTTAGTGTCACCAATCCTAATTGTCTTGCTCAATATATTTGTAGACCACAATATAGTGTCACCAACACTAAATGTTAACTCCAACATTATTTGCTCTTGTAAAAAAATTGGGGTATTATAGATTTACAGTGTCGGAATTACTCTCACTTACCAAGTAACTTTTCATCCAAATTACAATCATCCATGACAATATTACATCACAAGTTGCTGACAAGAGATGGTAGAGTTTTTGCCAGTGGATGAATTCATCCATCATCCATGACAATATTTGTTCAACTTATTCATAAGTGTCATCCGAAAAGTTACCATGGTGACATTAAATAAAATATGACACTAAATATCATATTTAGTGTAGCTAGTATGCACATTGAAGAATATGATATAACTTAGTTGGTGGAAAACAATAATGTCAATGAAAAGTTATAGCAATGCGTAACTCTGAATGGAAACTCACACTAATTCGACAAAACAATGTAGTGTCAACTCCACATCAATTGTAATGTACACGACTTATGTCGCAACCATATTAGCTCCTCCCTTGTGATTTAAGGGTTGCTTCAGACCATGGCCGAAGGTCAAGAGGCCGTTGGTTTCCACCAATCAGATTGCAAGAAACCAAGAATACAGCCTCTCGACCCTTCACACTGGAGGCCAAAGTCCAAAGGCCGTCGTAATCTAAAATGCCTACATGGTAAAACTTTTTTACCAAGGCAACTGACTCTCGAAGGAAGTTTGGGTCAGACGGGAATGAAAACCCAAACTATGGTTGAGAGGCTGCTGATTTTTTTATTAATTAAAAAACCAAACATTGACAAGATCTTGGCTGTTAGATTGTAGGGGTTGTTTTAGACAGGGAATAAAGAGGGATGCTGCTTCTTCCTTTGGACATTGGGCTTGGCCTTTGGAGGCTTCACACTATGCTTGGCTGAAGGCTCCAATTCCTACATTTTATTGGCTATTTATTTTCAGCCCATTTCTTTGGACTCTCAACAAAGCTTGGCCATTCAATCCCATGGCCTCTCGACTTGGACAGTCAAAGTGTGAAGCAGCCCAAACTCTAAGTTTTAGGAAAGAATTTCATTCTATTGCCAACTCTAAATCTGAAACAAACAAAAAGTATTCTTCATTACATGCCAAAGAGACTTATAAATCCGAACCTGGTTATGGCCATGGCAGAACTAGGGTTGCTCTTGCTTAGTAAGGTTAGAGGCCATGAGACGCGGCTCCTCAGATCCCATGCAAATATCCGCACACTACTTGTCATCGGCATTTTTGATCAGAGCCTAATTGCCCATTTTCAAGCGCTTTCTTAAGCCCACTTCAACACAAACAATCAATCTAAACCTAGGTTCGTTTGTTGTCACCAACCGTCGAATTCATCAGGAATGACTGGATTAAGGAACACTAACCACCATTCCTTCACGCCTCTTCCTTTCAAACATCATGATGCAATCCATTTCCATTTTCATGCATTATTACTGTAAGACAGACAGCAGACATCCGTCTTGTAATAAGCAACCTTGATGGAAATTGTAATTAGGGTGTAGGGATATTCCGGTGATTTGCGGAATGTTCCGTGGTCAATCATAATTTCACGCAGTAATTACCAGAGGTGGTGAATTGCAAAGTTGTGTATGTGGAGATGATGTTCTTACTTACACCTGGAGGTTTTTGTGCGTTTCAAGGTTGTGACGGCCGATTCTGAGACTCTTGAAAGATAGGAAATATGAGTAAAGGATGCTGGAAACTGCTGCTGCTGATGATGATGAGAACAATGACGAAATGAAAAATGGAGAATATGATTCGAGGATAACCTTGCAAGACCAAGTAGGTAACCATGGTCTCGTGCTTCTCATCAATTTCGGTACCGGCACCATCCGACAACAACCAGTCTGAAAATGCTGCGGGTTGCTTTGGCTCCTGGTTGAATGTGTGGAGGCGATCCAGGTCCTTGGGCTGCCATGGCCCAGGACCCCGGCCACATTTTCGAAGAGTTTCGGATGCAGAGTTCAACCGGTTGTACCAAGTTGGCAAAACTATTGGCGTCGGAGGTAAATTACTCAAACGCAAAACTTTATGCCTTCCGTTACAGACATGATAGAGGTGTGCTTTTAACTCAATGGGACTTTTCGTCGGGAGTTGGTCGTCTGTGATTTTCCATTGGTCGGTTTGCATAGGAAATCAATAAATTTAATTCTACTTGTGGTCCATCCTCGGAGCTAGTGTTTGAATCTGAATGAAGAGGAACCTATTTCGGCTCATTGAGAGTTTAACTCATTTTAAGGCGTTTTGGCATGCCAAAAGAAGTTTGACCCTCAATGTACCAATACAGAATGTCCCCTGTTCAGACCTCTACACTATGTCCAAGGATGCACCGAAAACTTACCGAAGATGGAAGCTGGTGTATGCAATACAAGCAACACCCCACCAAAAGTCGTGTTGAGTTATAGGATAACTCTGATGTGCTCTTGAAATGCCACTTCGCAGGTTTTAACAAAAAACGATTTTATGGGTTACTCGCCATATCTTTGTGGGTTGGGTTTGAACTTCTTGAATGACTGATTGCTCACCATGAAGTCTTGCTCAAGTTATCTAGGGATAGAATTGCAGTCTCTAAATTATGATCACCCAAAACGCATCCTGCTGAAATCTGAGATCAGATAATGCATGGTTATAGAAGTCCAGCTGTTAGAGTGAAGGAAGATACGTAGATCTCAAATTTGCTGGGGAATATTCCACAGGATTTTCAATTGTGAAGGAGGGGAAACATATCCCCACTGGAGAAGGTGTTGCAATCAAGGTCATCGACAGGTCCAAGTACAACACCAATGATGGAGGCTTGGAAAGAGAGATTCAAGTGTTACAAAAGGTAGTTCCTCCTTGCGATTCCTTCTATATTCAATGTCCTCTGAATTACTGCAAGTTCTTGCTAGTAGGTTATCGTCAAACCCTGATTATGTTTAGATGATTTCTTGATGTGTACAGGTTCAGCATCCAAGTTGCATCTTCTTCAAGGAATGCTTCTTCACAAAAAAGCATGTGTACCTCATAACTGAACTGTATGAATCTTCAACAATCCTAATCTTGATGCTACTCCTTTTATACCTTGAATTAAGAGAATTAAAATTTGATCCAAAGCAATCATCAAGACTTATTATGAAGTGAGAGCTAACAGCGAGAGGACAGTGTAACAGGCGGAGAACTTCTTGACCGAGTGCTGGCACAAGGCAGGTTTTCTGAACAAAAAGCTGCACATATTTTGAGTCAGATTCTAGCAGGCGTGGCCTATCTTCACTCTGTGGGCATAGTCCATCGAGACCTCAAGGTGACAATATTATTCTTTCTCCATAACTTCGTGACATATCTTAGGTGAAAGATATACAATTTTAGTTTTTTATGTATATCTCGGCTATATGAAGCTGGCAGAGTATAATGCTGAGCTTGGAAACTGCAGAATGGTGAGAAGAAGAGTTGAAGGATGGAAGTTTGTGATCGTATGCAGCTCGAAAATATTCTTCTCCAATCACCTGATGATGACGCTCCCATCAAAATTGCAGACTTTGGCCTCTCCAAGGTATTTGGTGGAGCAGCCATCTTGACAACAATCTGCGGTTCACCCCAATACGTTGGTTAGTTCAACAAATTCATCCTGTCCAAATATCAATAGGTATGCCTAAAAATGATCAAATTTTTCTTTTTGACCAGTTGATATTAATGCAGACAGTTTTGATTCACATTCAGTGTCGCACAAGGTAGGCACGCAAAACTAATGCATAGCCTTAAACCAACACTATGCACCACAGTTATACATTTGACGCCCCCCAAGTGTATGATAGTGGTACATAGTGTTGGTTTTGCGTACACGTACTTATGGAGTGCAGTTTCTCATCCATATTATACATGACAGAAACTAAAGCTAGCTTATTGCATCCAGTGATGTGAGCTATTATTGAGGTTCTACACTGAAAGAAAAAAATTTAAAAATTTACACATGTTTGCTTTGAATTCCTCTGCAGCCCCAGAAGTCCTGGAAGTGGGACAGAAACGGTCATCCTATACACCTGCTGCAGACTTATGGTAAGAATGACTGTCTAGAAATTCTTCACAGCTAGTAGTAGGCAGCAGAGAGCAGTGTTCAAATTCTTGAATTGATTGATCATTGTTCAAGTCCAACACAAGTCCCATTCAGACAGCATAAAGCACTTGTACTCTTCCTTGTACAAAGCACATATCTGTAAGGATCTGTACGGGCGGCATTCCACACTGGCAGATTGCCTTCTCCAATATGAGGATTTTATGCTTGAGAATGGACATATGTTAAACAGACTAAGAAAATTAAAAAGTGCTTTATGTATAAGGTAATGCACTGAGGGCAGGGCATGGTGGGATTTGAGGGCAACTGCCCTGAGGCCAGGAGCCCAAGGAAAATGGCTGAAAATCTTACAATGACCAACCCGAAGTGCATGACACTACATGATCAACTGCATTGGCCATCTACATTGAGCACAAAACTGACATTCTTGCATTGAACAAGTCCACCTCATAGCCCTCAAACGCCTCACCATGCTCATTCTACGGAAATGCTGCCTTGAGATTAACCAAATCTCCATCCTCCCCCTGCCCCCACCACCAGGCCTTTTGAGGGTTCCACAACCTTTCAATTTCCCAACTACCTACGGTTGGCACCATCTCTATATATCTGACAGAGCAACATGGCAACTTGTGAATATGACTCTCTATAGTGTTGCCAAATACTGAAGAATGTATTTGCTTGAATACACTTGCTCATAAATTGCCATTCCTGAAGAGATATTTGGAAAACAACCCTTCTCAAGGGTCTTGAGTAACAAATTAGAGACATAAGGCCAATGCCTTATGCACAGATAAGGCAATATCTCAACATGTCATGAATTTTTTTTATCAATGCTCGAGATGCATTACAGAGTCACCCAATATGATTTACACTGCCTAAATAGAGCGTGGCCACTTTAACAAGATTGAAGCTGGTAAATTTGCTGTTTGGTGCCAAATTCACAAAATATCTTCTTGTCTTTCCTTATTATGACAATCTGTTGTTGAACATCAAAGTTATAATATATAATTATATAAGCGCAATATGACATGAAATATTACATGCAAAGAGGAGGCAAAGTGAAACAATAATCAGTCACTTAACATTTAGAACTAATCAGTGCTAATCGCCTTCTTCAACACGTTTGGCACAGGAGCGCCGGGGTCATCCTGTACATACTTCTATGTGGATTCTCTCCCTTTGATGACGCAAGCGAGAATGTATTGTTCAGTAAGATCAAGAAGGGAATGTACACCATGAAACAACCTGTCTGGGAAACTATATCTGCTGGTGGTTAGTATTCTTCCAAATATGCATATATTTATTCTACAAGAGCAGTAACTATACCACAAATTTCTCAACTGCAAAATCATTTTGAAAGTACTTTGGGTTTAGCACTACACCATTTATGGTATTTGGTGTCACTTGCTCAAATTAAAATTACGCACTGCTAAAATTCTTTGGCATAGATTTCATTTTTTGATAACAAAGGTCAAATATGTTGTTTGAACATGATCATAGAATGTAAACGACTATAGTTAATGGAAACTTGTGTTCTAAGGACAAGCTCGGCATAACTCCAAATAGCAAGTGACACTAAATACCATAAACAATGTGATGATCTGTAGTAAAGTATATGGACAGAAACCTAAATTCTCAAAGAAAACTGCTTTTGAAAGCACTTTCGTTATATAAAGTAGTTATGGTCATAAATTCTGAAGGTGCTACTTCTAAGTCATCGTATTTGTTATAAGGAGCGCTTACTTGGCTGGGATAAGCTTCGCTGGGCACCAACAGCACCAACAGCACCAGCCGTGTATAGTGGTATAGATAGGATGCACATAATTTCCTGGTGTTCAACCGTGTGCAGCAAAGGACTTGGTTCGCAAATTGCTGGTTACTGTGCCTGAAATGAGATTAACAGCAAAGCAGGCACTTCAGCACCCATGGATACAGGTGTATACAGAGGTCAAATAACATATACTATTGATTATACAGTCAAACTTCACCAAAATTCTTCTGTGGAAATTCCTTCTCTTTTGATAACAGGTTAGTCACTTGGATATATTGTTGCAATTAAACCAACTTACCTATCACTTCATGTGGTAGGCCAGAATCTCGTCTTATGTATCATATGCACAACTCATATTCTCTGACAGAAGCAATGGTATGTGACAGGAAATGAATAACAAGTCCCAGGAGAAACTCAATATTTCATGTCCCTCCAGCGCAAAGAAACTGGTGTGGAATATTTCCTTTCAAGTTTCTTGTTCGGTTAAACACTTCATACTAAAGGCAGAGATTCTTTGCATTTTCCTTTGTAGCCGGCTAGTGTTTTAAATTATCATCCATCCTAGTGCCACTTCTCTGACTGAAGCAATGGTGTATGTCAGGATAACAAGTCACAGGAGAAAATTCCTCTTTCACTTCCCTCTTCAAGTGAAAAGAGCCTGGTGTGGAAGCTTTTCTTCTCAGCTAATGTTCATGATAGGTTCACTTAAAAACGTTGGGATTATTGATCCAATAAGTGCATCAAACTCATGTATTGCAGGATGATATGGGTACTCACTCATCTCCTATCGTACAAAGTTGGGGCAGTGCTTTAATGCTCTCAATTGTCTAAGTGATACACTGGTGTGTGTGGCAGGAAATGAGTAACAAGTCGGAGGAGAAGATTCCTGCTTCACTTCCATCATCGAGTGAGAAAAGCATGGTGTGGAAGGTTTTCCTTTCAGCTTTTCATGATAGGTTCACTTAAAAACACTGAAAATATATATAGATCCAATAAGTTCATCGACTCACATACTGCAGGATGATTCGATATTTATTCACTTCTCTCCTCGTGTATTAATAAGTTAGGGCAGTGCTTTAAGGTTCGTAGTATTATCCAACACAACTCAATTTGTCTCTGTGACAAGCAATTCAGAGACTATATATACATGTGTTGCTTCCCTCCTCCAGTGCAAAGAGCATTGTGCGAGTAAATTTTCCTTCAACCTTATAACCATTTCAACACAGCTATGATTTCGTTGTTTAGGGTTATTTACCCTCCACAGCTCCCATCTTATTGAGTGATGCCTTGTGTGACTGGAAATTATGAGTAACAAGTCAGAGAATAGATCCACTTTGCTTCCCTCTAGTGCATGAACTTCCCTTTCGAACTCCTCTACTTCTCATATGAACTTTACTACATCTAACAGTTTTATTGCATCCTTTGAAACTTCACCCACATCTTCATGCGACACAACCTCCTCAACATTTTGTTCTAAGTTAAGGAATGGAATGTGACAGGAAATGAATTACGAGAGCGAGGAGAATACTACCTGTCACTCACTCCCCTCAAGGGCAAAGAGCATGGTGGATAACACGGATGAAAAGTCTCTTATTGAGCCCATCGCACTTTTCCAGAAAGTCTTGCAAGCAACATCAATCAAGCCAGAAGCAGAATAATCTTAGCATTTCAGTCCATGCCTTCTCTGTTTCCAGATATAAGCCACAGTACGTGAGGCATGAATCTACTGCCAAGAAGTGTCGCCAAAGATGATCCATGGAATCACAACACCCTCAAAACCCTGACTACCGAATGAAGACATGATCAATTTTGCAGAGTGTGAAATTCGTGTCTGCATTTGTATGTATTCCTTCTCATTTTCACATATGGTCAATAAAAGTGACTGCTTCTTCTTCGTTAGGATGATCTACCATGCTCAACCTTGTCAGAAACTCCTGCAAGCAACATTAATCATTCCCGCTGCAAAGGAGTGGAATTTCAGTAAGTATGGATCTATTGCCAAGGAGTGTCGCCACAGATTATCTCTGGAGTGAAAATTTAGTTAGCCTACCACAATGTGAATTGGAACATCCACAAAACCCTGACTACCGTATGAAGACCTAACAATTAATCTTGCAGAGTGTAAAATTCTTGTCTCTATTTGTATGTGTTCCCTCTTATTTTTCACATATGATAAATAAAAGTGCCTGCTTCTTCATCGGGATGATCTAGCATGCGCATGTTTCGTGACAGGAATGATGATGATTACTTGTAATTCTAATTCTATTTCTACTTCTACTTCTACACCGCCGAGGTTTTTCTATCTACTCCAAGTGCAATGGCTTTAGCAAGTGCAGAATAGGGAACCCTGTCTGGTATGTTATTAAAGAGGTTAGAACACGGGGTTCCCTATTCGGCACTCTCCTTCCTAGATGAAAAGTGAGAGAAGCGAAGTACTCACATGCAAGAATAGATTAGGTATTACTATTGCCTCTGCTGTCAACGAAACGGTGACTTAGAGGATTAAGTTGTTGTTCAGATATGGAGTACGCAAGCAAAACAAGTGGTGTGGTGTTTCCGTCGCGCTCTTTCATCCAGTTGTGACATGATCCATTTCCTCGACCTCCCAAGCGACATGCACTTTGGTTGGAAGTCCAGGAAGTTGTCATCCAAGTCGTCAAACTCCTGTTTGTAATTGTAAGTGGCAGTGGCCGGTAAAGACTTTGATGAAATGGAACTCGATAAACGCTTGTACAATGGCTTCACCAGCATCAATCTCTGCCCTACCTGTTTCCACCGCACCAACAGGCAGTGCATTCTTCACATCAGCTTTTGGACTACTTGGACACAAATCATCTCAAAACGTCGAATCTTGTGCTACAACCTCCTTCCAGAATCCGATGCAAACAATAACACGATATCCTTGCGATTGGAAATTTCTGGATCACAAAATGCCAAGTTACAGGACTATATGGGCACTAAGTAGCCCAGCTTGTAAGTTTGCAATTCAATTTTCTCCTACTCCATTAGTACTCTGAACCCTCCGGGATGTGAAGCAAGACTTACAATGCCCATGAAGGAGGTCAAAGTCGCAACCCTTCTGGCCGAATTTGAAGCGAACACCTTCTTGGAATACCAATCGAGCTCCATCAAAGTAATAATTCCACTCGATTCTCCCTTTTTGCACACAATTCTTACGCTCATCAAAAGACCGGCCTTGATGTATGTCTGTATGTAGCTAACTTCCTCCCTTTCCTTAGATTGTTACGAAGGAGAAGAAGAAGAACTCTACCATCTCCTCCCGAAATGCACACAGTTTCAAATGATCCACATTGCCAAGTGATCTCAGCAGCATATATAACCCTCAAGTTAACCCGCTCAGATCCGTAATGACTTGAGAACCTCGATGCATGTTTTCACTCTAAGAACCTCCATTTCAGCAAGCTTCTTGTGTACATTTGCATCATCGCACTCAAGCTATGAATGCATCATAACATTGCCTAAAACATCAGCAATATGGCTATAGACCTCAAAGCCTTTTTCGTCTTCACCTGAGTCACAACAAGGCAAGCATTCAAGCCGCCTCAGCCAGCTTCGTCCTCAAAAACTTCTGCAAACTCAATAGACTACCTCTCTATATTCACCCATCTATCTATCTCCTGCCAACTCCTACCTTCATATTGACGGCAACTCTTCTTGCCTCCTCACCCTTACAAACTCCATTGCACCTAATTCCTTCCGAATCTAACTTGATGGTAACCTTCTCCTCGTAAATCAATCTCTCTTGCATCCAATTGCAGACACATCAAAGCTCTGGGTCTCAACGGCTGAATTCACTTCCATGTCAACCTCTCATCCCCTACCCTTCACCATCCCCCACAGTTACCTCAACTAAACTAAACTAGTCCAGGATTGCTCACACTACTTTACTAGTACTCTTGCAACTACACAGCATGTTGGGTTCACTTTGCTCAAAAGAACCTGCCACTTCCAAAGCAAGTCAGCCCATCTTCTCTCGTCAACCAATCTCACTGGCATATACCCTGTTGTAGCAGATACATCAAAGCTGTGGGTCTCTAACGGCTGAATCTACTTACTTTCATGTCAAGCTCGACTCATCCCCTACAACCAAACTAAACTAAGTCCAGGATCGCGGCTGCTATGCTCCACCACTCCTGCACTAATACTCTTGCAACTGCTGCAGCATGTTTTGGTTTCCAAGATTCCTTGAAAATTTGTGTAAGTTCAATTCAGACGAAGCAAGTAAGTGAGCCTGTCTTGTGCAGGTCTCTTTGTGTCCTCCCAGTCAATACCCCATCCCATCCCATCCCATCCCCATTTCCTCGATGGCAGGAGGAGTCCGAGACCGTTTGGAGGTGCTGCGGAGGAATTGTATAATTAGGATCGGGTGCTGGAGGGGTTGGGGTGATGGTGACGGTGGAGCCCATGAGTTGTGGAGTTAGTTGTGCAGCCCGGGAGTCTGCAAAGGTGCTGCCACTTTACTAAACACAGTGGCCAGCGGCAGCTTCCGCATCATTGCCAGGGCCATTAAACAAAGGTGGCAAGCCTTATTACACATCGTATGTTGAATCGGATTTAGTTTGAAGCTTAGGCTGAGTATTGGTGGTTGAATATATTATATTAGATTCATATCACACTAGCGCTGCCATCATCACTCACTCAGGCTGCAAATGGGGCCACCGATTGTGCATGTCAGCATGCTGATCCTGGTCCACAGCAGCAGCATGGGGCACAGTTCCCAAACGGATTCATGATCGTTTGCATTGATTCAACCCCTTGTTTCCCTCGAATGTGACCTCAACTTCAGCGACTGGAGCTGAAGATCTCCAGCCCTTTCGACAGATCCAACCATGTACATGTTTGCAGGTTAGAGGTGACTACTCATGTGATCTCAGTTTCAGCGACCGGAGCTGAAGATCTCCGGCCTTTTCGACAGATCCAACCGTGTAGATGTTTGCAAGTTAGAGGTGACTACTCATGTGATCTCAGTTTCAGCGACCGGAGCTGAAGATCTCCAACCTTATCGACAAATCCAGCCGTGTAGATGTTTGCAAGTTAGAGGTGACTGCTCATGTGATCTCAGTTTCAGCGACCGGACTGAAGATCTCCAACCTTATCGACAAATCCAACTGTGTAGATGGCAACAATTCATAATTTTAAATTGGGGTTGGTTTTTTGATCAAACCTCTGTTCGAATCATCTCCAAATGACAATATGTTACCCTCGTTCAAAAGAGAGGCAACATACCTACTCAAAACATCTCACAAAGCTTGAAACCATTGTTTTGTGATTTTTGGGAAGCTTTGCAATTTGAGGCAGCGGTGCCACAATCGCGCACCTTCCACGTGGATTTACACCCACCAACACATGTCCAACGGAAAATTCCAAGGGTAGATGTTTAGGATATGTTGCGTTTGAGTGTAATGCAAATTTTCATATCAATTGGGAATCATTTGCACATAGGGATCAACAAAAAAAAACATGTTTGGAATATAATGTCCCTAGGCCGCGGAGGTGACAAATGCAAAGTTTTGGTTCGTGGACCAATTAAATTGTAAACCAATTGAAAGCACACTCCCATATTTGAATTAATCCAAAAAGATAGCTAACTTTGTTGAATCAAAACCATCCACATGGCAGAACATAGTAGGCTTGAACATGAACAAGAGAAGGAGGAGTTGAAACAATCAAGAAGCCATCCAAACTAGTGTCAAAGGGGTTAGAGCAAACTACTCAAGACCATATTATGGTGGCATAGGACATTTGGGGTTAAACCAAGAGGTTGAGGTATTTGGCATACATGTGGTGGCCCTATAAACCAGAAAAAACTACTCCCACGTAAGTTAGGGGGGAAAAAAACCATGTGTACTGCAAGTTTTTATTCTTCCTCTCCCAATATTGAAATGAAATTTACAAATTTTTGAGGTGGAAATTGTGTTGTTGTGCCTAGTTGTGGTATAGTCTACCCTATTGTCAATAACTAGAGCACTACATATTGATATTGAAAGTATCCAATTGCGTTTTTTTTCTTCCAAAAACACCACAACAATAGGTTCTACCACTTTGGTTGTTTGGAAACTATTCTAGATCTTGGTTTTGGGGGTTGTCTTGTTTTAAGATGCTCCTATCTTAAGCTTAAGTTCAATTGACTCAATTCATTTACCAATTTCCAATGGCTTTGTATTCGGGTTTGGCCACACATATGGGGCCCGGGCCATTATTGGGTACCTAATTGGCGTTTTACGCCAAATGGAGGTCACACCTACCGGCATGTCACGGCACTAATTTTCCCTATGACAAGTTGTTTTGTAGGGTGTAGATTTGGAAAACTAGAGGTCCACCTACTTGCTTGGATGTTGGCTCAAAGGCCCTTTAAGCTTTCTCATCCTGGGTGGGCGGATGAGAACACGAAGTCTCTCTACAAACTTCCTCCGTATGTTTAACAATGTGCACCGTGAGTGATGAAGTCCAACCTCAACACGAGCACATGGGTCGTGGCGACAACATTGGAGTGCTTGGTATAGAGCATGTTGTAGGCACTTAATTCAACTTCATTGTTGCTCACATTGCGGTCATTCTTGGATTGTTTGAGGTGGTTTCAATTGCTCAGATAGTGTTCTTTATTTGTTGTACTAAGGTGTGGTGAGAGATTAGTCTAGGGTATGAGGTGCTCATTCTCGGTTTGAGAAGTATGCCACCTAGACACCTAGTTTTGGGAGGAACTCTCGTGGCCAAACTGGTGTATCCCGACCGGTAGTAGTACAAGGCCCCACATGTTCAGCCATGCTCTTAAGTCTCTAAAGGTACAATATTAGTATGTGGCACTTCCAACTCCACAAATAATTTTGGCCATCAGATCAGAACGAGAATCGTTTCGTACGGTCAACAAATGGGTGAAGATTTGTGAGTCTTGTTCAGTTACATTTCTCGTGTTCCCAATTACTTCTACCAATTAGACTCATACAACGAAACTTGTGTTGCATCCAAAAACCTCTTGCATGTTCATGGTTGATTCATCCAAACTTGATTTTACTAATATGACTGAAAGTCTTCAATCTTGATTCCAAGATTGAATTTACAAACCCCTTTTATTCTTCAAGTGAAGTGAAAAGAACATCCCAACATTTCAACCTTCAACTCACATGGTTGCCATAAATCTTGGGCTGCATATTTGAACGAGATACATACCCACAAACTTTGGTGAGAAACTGATAGCAAGAAACCCATGAGATTTATACTACTTTGGAAGTATGAATGTCATATTTTGTCTATTATTATTATTATTATTATTATTATTATTCAATATGTCTATCGTATTGAGATGTAGCATTAGGAAGTTCATTGAAATGTAGCATCCTAGCTACACAGAGAGAATCAATTCCATTTGGCTCAGTAAAATCAATGTTTCCACCACACCATAATGTGTATCACATCCATGTCCGGGCATTAATATATAGGTACGGAGCAGGTTTAATTTGGGCTCTTGCCATTAGTGTGACTCTGACTATCATAATGGGAAATTAGGTGCATGACAATAGAGTCCACACCCCAATCTTCATCCTTTGCTGTCAAGTTATGTTGTAACTTAGGGCCACTTGACACACAAAGGCTGAAGGCCCCTGACCATGGCAATGTAAGAGTTCTCATTGGTCGAAAAGGAAGAGACCGTCCAAGTTCACTTCACACTAGGAGGTAAAGGCCTAAAGGTCCAAAGAAAAGTTCATGGATGAAAAGTCTACATGGAGTCCTACATGGCAGGTTGTGGATAAGGATGCATGGTCTACCGGAATTTGCATCTAACCCACCTCCAAGAGGTGGACCTGACGCAAATTTCAAGAGACCATGATTTTTTTAATATATTTATTTTCCAGTAAGACATATTTTAGGACAGAGTGCAAGGCAAATTCCAAGTTAGATTCCAAGACAAACAAACATCACCATATGTGGACCTCTATATGTTTGTGGTCAATGCATCTTAAATGACTTGAACTAGGGCAGCTCAGTGCTTTTGAAGCTAATTTTATTGTCAAATCAACTTCTAAAGATAGCCTCTGGGTTGCATGCAATTTCAAGGTTTTTAGATGCTATAATGTGGCTCACAATATACATCATCATGCATTAAATAGTGTGTAGCCTTATACTTGAGGGAAGTGCATTGCATCGATATCTCCACATACCCATCCCATCCATATGGCTTCTATGAAAACTAAATCCTTTCATAAAAACATCAAGATTGACATGAATCATACTATTGGATCGATTACATTTACCAAATACATTTTTGTAGAGAACGTGATTTTCAATTATATTGAAGTCTTTGTGGAAATGAATCATGAGTCAAATATTAGATTCAACATCACCCGAAGAGGACATGAATGAATTGGATCTCACTTTGGTTGGAAGTCTCTCAAATGCACAATATTCTCATTCCAATCGAAATATCGTAACCTACAAAGACCTCCGAATTTTTATATATTAGGGTTGACATACAATTTGCATCAACATTGTAATCCTTGATGTTTTTAGTGTTGATTTCCTTGATTATAGAGTGACCCAAAGTATTTACCATATACAATGTAGTTGACAACATATTCGACAAAGTTTCAAATGTTTGAGTGATGTCAAACTAGATGTAGCTTGGCTAGAAGATTTTAAAATTGGTGTCATGATCTTGGACTCTGGGACATCTACTACGTACCTTGTCAAAATAATGCAACTTGACATGTCAAACTTATGTAGCTTCCTCTTTTTTAGATTCTTCCAATTAACCATAAACTATCCAACCATTCCTAGAAGATCCATAGCATAACCGACATACAAATCACACAAACACTAAAATTCTGATACACATAATACACGATAACCACTAAAAACACATTTTTTGGCCACTCACCCATGTAAACCCAAAGTACAGGTTGTGTGCAAATAATGAAATAGATATGTGGCCACTATGCACTTGCACGAATGAACACATAAAAGGACCCCAAATAGCCCGCCACAACAAAACGGTTCACCAAATAGTCCAAACACTCCAGTTTAACAAACACACTAGATTCTACACGCTCACCACTTCAAGTAATAAAAACTCACATCCACAAGATAACACACTACCAGAGTGGTTGCTATAATCCACATGCTTGCCCCCATGTACATGTACATGCACAATGCACCTCTGCCCAAACATTCTATGCATACTCAAAGCCCCCAACAACAATTAACCCCCCACAAATGACCATCCATGCAATTCTCAATTGCTAACCAGATGAGGCAATCTCCAGCTGGATCCAATGGTTGAAATGGTATGTGGAGTTGGAAGTCCACGCTAACAACCTCACATATGTTAATGACTATGACGTGAGCCCCATGTAAAGACCTATATTTTTTTCCTCTCTAGATTATCCCACCATCGTAATATTGGCATGGTACCATGGGCCTTATTTGGTTGTTTTTTTTGTTGTTCTCTACCTAAGACTGCTCAAATTTGTGAGGTTGAAATTACGTGCGCTTGCAAATGTATCTATAGAAGTTGGGATTAATCTCATAATGTTTTCAAACTAGTCTTGAATTGCTATGAATCATCAAAGTCCACAGAGAGTGAGCCATAAGAAAGTCACATAGACCCCCTCCAAAAAGTACGATGGAATGAAAACAATGTTGGCTATTGAATTTAGAATGGTTAACAAAGTTTGAGCACGCTGCATAATCTCTTTGAAATACATGTCTTTTTGGTGTCTGATATCACACTTGCAATTTTGCATCCTAACCACCCACCACTCATATATAAATGTCCGAATATTTGAAGTAACCGAATCAGGCCTACTTACTTTAGGAAGAGATGATGACAATGTGCAACTACATTGATAATCCCAATTAGTGAGGGAAGGCTGACAATGAGTTTAGGAAATCAATGAAGGTGATACTAAATTTCTTTACACTATGAAATTAATGTCATCAAATGGTCTAGGAAGCACTATTCATTTAAGATACTAATCATAGGAGCACTCTTCTTTATAAGTACCTACAATATTCATCCCGACATTATTCATTGACAAACATGTGTTTGCATTTTTTTTTAATCGCTCTACAAGCGCCCTAGAGCACGCACTAATCTTCTTAAAATATATGGTAAATGAGCATGTATTCATGAATTAAGTATCACTTAGTTCATGAATTCAACCCTCACTAATTTTGAGACTAGGGAAAATAGTGCATGTTTCGGGAATTAGTGCCACACTCACTAATTGGGATAATCAGTGTAGTGATACCTACCTAATTGTGAATTGCATGCATGCATGCTTGCATAATTTTTTTTTTTAAAAAATCATAAGGAGAAAGAGACAATGAATCCAAACAATCTATGTGGACTCGCACTTGTGCATGGAAACTTACCAAGATGGGTCTACACAAGGGTCCAAGATCAAGGAAACATCAAAATTAAGTGCTCATATTGGTCAAGGGTACAAAATTGTACCTAAGATGTTTAAAGTAGGGTCCGAGTCCAAATTATGGGGGAGATTGCATTTTGCAACTCATATTTAAGTAAAACTTGACAACTTTTCAATAACTCAAATCAACAATAGGACAACCTAATTGCGCATATCCATGCACATATTTTTGTGCATGGAGAGGTCCATGTTGGGCCTCTTAGACGCTCAAACTCTTAAACAAGAGTTGAAGGAAGTCAAAGTCATGTCAAAGTGAACATTGTCCTTCTCTTTAAGTGATCACACATGCCCTCCCAATTATATCAACATGTAAACCTAGAATGGCAGATCATCAATTTGTGTAGTTAATCCAATTTCATCGTAACACGTGTCTTTATGGTGTCCATTTTAAACTACAAACCTTGCCATCTACTTCCCAAATGTCTAAGATAACCAATTAAGAGTGATCACATAAGACCCGATCACTTAAGCGGCTTGCTACAAAGTGTCCTAGAAGCAACATCCATTAGCAGTTATCTAGTTAATGATTACAAGAGTAAGTCAAAACTCTTTATTAAAGGGAAGTGGTACTACACTAAATATGATGTTTAGTGTCACTGATTCTAATTGTCTTGTTCAATACTAATTGTAAATTGTGGTATAACACTAAATATCATATTTAGTGTAGTTTTTATTTATTTTCTATTTATAAAACCAAGAATATATCCTCGTCATATTAGTGTGGAGTTGCCATTTGGAGTTACACATTGCTACGAAATATCTGATGTTATTCTTTTACAATAAATAGCTAATATGCACATCAAGGACCTACACTAGATGCCTAGAGGTCTTAAAGTGCCCGCTAATTACCAAAATGATACTCTTCGTCAACATAAGTAACTATTTTAAGTGCACATTTATGTACATCATGACATCTACTGTAGCGGATTGGGATACTTTGAGACAATAATTTTCATTGTAGTATATATCCAAGGGGAAAATATCATCAAGCATACCAATGGCAAGTGCTATATGTTTGCAATTTAGTATGCAAGAAGAAAATGTTCCTGAACATACTTTGCGTATATTTTAGTCAACTTGTAGACCCATTGTGTAACATAGCCATACACTTGATAACTATCGAATATACTCATGCCAAAACATTCATAAGTGCACTTGAACACGGAATGTCATGAGGTGACACTTAGCGTGAAGTTGTTGATCATTAATACAACTTAGTAATATATGACTCAAAATGGGGTAAGTGACACTATTACGCATGTGACACTCTATACCATAAATGGTGTAATTGTCAAAGTGGGGGGTTGGTGTGGTGGGTACTACTAGGTAAGATAAAGGACAAGAGTTACGGGTTTCCAATTAGTTCACGAGAAGCCCTTTTCAACCACCACTCATCATTGCCTTAGCCAATGAAAGCACCAAAATTCAAGTGTCAAGGTACAAAGTTGATGAGACGCAAGTATGGTCCCCTCACATTACCGTTGTCAAGGGCTCTCTATCCCGATCCCCGACATTGTTGATTACTATTATCCTATCAAAGCATGCCACGTGTCATCCCTATGTTGGCTAAGGTCCCTTTAATCCGATGTGGAAACTACACTAGATAGTCTTCTTACATTGGGCCACAATATTTTCTAAGAGATCATGTTAATTCTCACGATGAGAATTAATGTGGGCTACACTTGATTTTCAACCCACATTACGTTTCGAGTAGGAAATTAACATGGGATATAGTGATTTTTTTTAGGGAAATTAATGTGGGTGATTATGTTATTTTGTGCTACTTTTGTCCTAAAATTCATACTCAATGTGTCTATTGGAAGCCTGCAAGAAAATTTAACGGACGACCTGGGTTCTTGGACCCGTGTTGATTCCACGTTGACTAGACAGTTAGTGTAGTCCACACTAATTATTTCCGCATAAATTTTCTCCATCTCCACACTAATAGGACTATCTAGTACATTTTGGCATTACACTTTCCACACCTACAATTGTGGGTTGAAAGTCAACATGGATAGAAAATATCATGGTTCAATTGTATTTTATGTGTGCGTCAAAACTGAAGGTGGCATTTGAAATACTATAAAATATTTATATTATATTATTTGAAATATATTCATATAAATTGGTATGATGTTGATGCAATATATCTCTACCCAAAGTAATTCATGTATGTAAGAAGAAATTAATTACATATTCTTAGTTTGAACATATAATATCGTGACCCAAAAGTTGTTACATTGACCAAAATTTTGTGGTGTATGTCAAAATTATAGTGGGCCGCCTTAATAGGTGGGAAAGGCATAGTTAAAGATGATATAAAGCACCCTCTAGGAATTACCTTAAGCACACTAGCCAATAGTATCTTGATGCCGAGCTTGTTACTATAGGGAGAGTGACCAACTAGACCCCACTTTTCAATTTTTAGCATCAAGGGAAAATTAGTGTTGAAAGAAACTAGAGATATGGTATTCATTCATTTCTACAACAAAAGGTACTTAGTCTGCATTGTGGTGCCAATGCCTCCTCTGAAGGTAGATGGCCTCTATTGTGGGCACTTCCAACTCCAAGGACAATTTCGGCCATTGGATCGGACTAGAGAATCTCGTCGCATTCATTTAGCAATTACAAATCACATGATTTGAGAGGTCAAAGTGAGGATTTCATATATAAATAAAATATAAATGTGAGTGTTCAAATAGGCCCTTCCAACAATGTTAATTGCTGAACTTTGAATGATGATTGTACTATGAACACATAGTATGATCTCATCATAACACATGTCTTTTTGGTGCCCATTCTTGTTTTGTGTTGCTAAGGCATGCGTTTTGGATTACAAGATAGGTTATTGAGCACTTTTAAGTAACAAAGACCACAACATTAAGAAAGAGGATATCACAACACCATGTGGCTATGTCTACATAGTTGTTGAAAGGTTGTCCAATGAGCATGGATCTTGAGTACAAGGTTTTGTTGCAAATTCTCAAAGTGGTGTATAATAATGCAACTATTAAGTTAAAATTATACAAAGTAGTGTGATTATATTGATGTGAATGTTATGTCATATGTTTTGGTCTTACTTAACAATTGACTTCACAAAATGATACATACCCGGTACATATTAAAAGCCAATGACAAAATAATGAGATTATTATCATGACAAAAAGTGAAAACTTTATGGTATTATTTTCAGCACTACATTCGTTTCACACTGTAATTTAACTTTCGGAAGTTTCTTATGTTTCCATATACCGCTCGAATATAGGTGTTGGATTAAGAAGAGTGACCACGTACGGTCCACATACCTTATTACACTATATATGATATGAAGTGTCACTTACAATTTGGAGTTACACAACACTACATATTCTGACCATCGATGTGTTTTTTTACCAAGTAAAGTTTTATTGTAGCATGTCAAAATTAAAGTTGACCTCAATAATAGGTATAGTTTCTACCCCAAGAATTAGGGTTAGTTCACATGGGATCCCAAGTCCCGAGTCCCAAGTCCCAAGTGCCAACATGGAGGCAAAATCCCAACTTCTAAGCGTAAAAAAAAAACCAAAAAAATAAAAAAAAACCCATTAAAATATGGTATACAATCCATTTAATTCAAACTTTGATTATTTTACGCAAAATTCTTAGGACTTGTGTTGAGAGTCAGGTCCAACTTTTTGCTCGACTCAACTCTCGACACAAGTCCCAACCCTCACCTCCAAAAAGCGTTGCCATGTAGGCATCCATGTCATACTTGAAACTTAGGGCTCAGGACCCCGTGTGAAGTGGTAAGTCCCAACTTCCCTGCTCTCAACGGTTGATATCAAGTGTATGGGGAGATTCTTGGGCATAATCGGTGAAGATCCTCGTGGTTTCAACATGTAACATGCTACATGTTGACATCTTCTGAGTTTTCTCTACCAATTTGAGGTATACTCTATAGAGTCCTCTAAAACGATGGGTAATTTTCATGAAGTCTTGAACCTCAACCAATTGTTTCTCAACCTCAACCAGTCGGTGTGGTCCACACCGGTGACCGGGGAGATTTTTGGACATAATCGGTTGAGATCCTAGTGTTTGCAAGTCCAACCGGTTACATGTTGACATCCTCCGGGTTTTCCTTTGTTAAATTGGGGTATATTCTATAAATCCCTCTAAAATGATCAGTAATTTTCCTGCAGTCTTGAACTTCAACCGGTTATTCCTCAAACTCAACCGGTTCATTTGCAACTAACTGCCGGTTCTCCCATATCATTGGTCCACACTAACTTTAGTGTGTGTGATAGTGGTGGTGTAGTGGCTGGCGAGTCACATGAGAACTTAAAAGTCCATAAGCATTGACACACTTGCCAAATTAGGTTACACTCTCCCAATGCCACCCACCCTTCCCAAATCAAGCAAATATCTCGCTCGCATTGTATTTGAGGCTCCAGATCCATCACTTGGGCACATTTTCGTGCAGGAAGAGTGGGAACAAGTGGCTCACAGTCGAAACTTAGCAACCCCCCATGTGCTTTTAACTCAATTGTAAAATTGTAAAATTAGTGATGGCAAACAGTGTTCAAGTTTGAAGTGTGCACATGCATTTCAATGTGAAGGGCTTCAAAATAATCACACTTCACTCAAACTTTCAAACTTTTTTGCAACATTTCACTATTTTTTTTTTGGTTTGATGTTGGGCGTTTTGTATTGAATATGAAAATAATGTGATAATGTCTCACTATATTCAAGAAGTACATGCAATGAACTGATGCGTTAGAATTATTTGGGTTCTCTACGTAATGCACTTAATCATCATCCAACTCCAAAGGCAAAGTCCTCCGGTTTTGGGTTGATTTCCAAGTGTCAGAATTTCTAGCCCAATCCATATTTTTCATGGGAAGACCGGGTAATGACACTTGCGTCAATGCATCCAATGGTTCAAGTTTCAATCGAATTCTTCGATCACTCTTCACCCGATTATGTTTGGAAAATCCACGCTCACATATAGGTGTGCTTGCCAAGCCGAAGTTGCAGCCCGTGCGGAGTCGAAGTTGCAAGAGTTGTTGGAATTTTGAAGTGTCTGCTACAATGCCAAGATTGGAGTCTAGCTATGTTTCTATTTGCAAATTGCAGCCACTGTATTTTGTGACATGCAATTTTTGGACATGCCTTCACTGTGACTGGTGGAAACTTTGCAGAGCACATTTTTGTGAAGTGCCCCCCCCCCCCCAAAATAAAATAAAAAATTGACGGCCAAAATGGCATTTGATAGGTATTGAAAACCCCAATATCAAAAACTCCAATATTGAAAACCGATGACGAAGTTACAGGCCAAGGGAGGACCTGACGTGCACTAAATAGTCCTCCACTGTTTATGGTGATTAGTGCCACTTACGCTTTGGAATTATGCAAGACTCTAACTTCTCATTATAGATTTCATTTGTTACCAACAAAGACTGAGTGGGTTGCATGGACAATTATACAACATAAATGACTTCACTTGGTAAACAGTTGTATTCTTAGCAAAACGTTATAGCACTGCGTAGCTCCGGATAGTAAGTGGCACTAAGTACCATAAATGGCATATTAGTATGGGGCACAGTAATTTTATGTAGCCCCCCCTGCTAATATTCAGAATGAGGATTGCTAAGGACCACATTAAGTTTTAGCCCATGTTATATTTATGGTAGTACTCCGTATTATTTTATTTTATTTTCCTAGAAAATTAACGTGGATGGTTTCTTTTTTTGATTGTCTGCAGCTTTAAAGCTAGCAAATCCACAATGTGGTACAGGGGAGTTGGACGTGGCCAGGCCCAATATCAAGGGTTCAAAGGTTTCATGCTCCTCATCCCAACCAAAATCAACAAGCTTCACGAGAAGATCAACTTGGAATTTGCAAAATCTGGATCACTGCCATGAAATGAATGCGAAGAGCAAGTTGACAAGCCAGTACTTCCATAATCCATGACATGTCGTCAGGTGACACCCAAAATGGTGACAAGAGCGAATTCCAACAAGTAAAGTTGATAGACGGCAATCCCTTCATGAGCGTGGGCAACAACGTGTTTATTAAAGATGACAACAAGGAGGAGGTGAAGGTTGAGTACATGCCAGACTACTCTCCCCATGACAAGTATCTCAACTTTGGAGACATTGGCACTTCTACCATGTATTTTCAATCGTTGGATGCACCGGCATGTGTATTGGCAATTGCATTGATAGAACAAATCATCGACAAGTCAAGGATCACTCGAAACTTGAAACCAATTTCTGTACATGGGGATCACTGAAGAGAATGAGCACATCAGATTCACCACCGTTTGGTTGTCAGAAGGAGAAAATGGCATGTACAAGTTAACATGCGGAGTTTACTTTAACAATGTCAAGAGGGAATGCAAGTTAGACATGAACACTCGCAAGTTGAAGCTCGTGTTGATGTATAACATCCCAATCTACGTGCACTCCGACCTTCTTTGCCACAAAAGGCCGATTCTCGGATGCAACGTTTTCAAAAAATGCCGGACTGTATTTTCTCAGTGACATACTCCTGATCCCAGCTGAGTAGCAAGTCATTAACAGTTGATGATGTACCTTCTAGTTTTTGGAATCAATTCCCACTTATTTCAAGGCCGACCATTTCTCAGTTCTGTAGACCACTTTTGACTGCTGAGATATTTTAGTCCAGGATACCTGACCTGCTGTGGCATTAGATGAACATTCTTCTCTTTGTATCTCCACTTGTTTGAAAAAATCTCAAGTTAATTGGTACACTGTTGAAGGTAATTTTGATCTCCACTGGTTTCAAGAATCTCAAATACACAAAATGTGTCTACTTCGGTCTTGTGATCTTGTAGTGAAAGTGGCTGATATATCTTTGCGATGAGCAAGCTACAGGGAAAGGTCACTATTTACAAAACTTCTCCAAGCTGGATTTAACGTCCAATTAATGCAATTCTATCCATGATCATACACTTTTCTTCTGGAGCTCAGATACTAATTCCAAAAATGCAGAAGATGAATTGCGTAGATGACATGCCCTGAAACCTTAATTTCTCCAGAAAGACTTGAAGCTTTGCAGCTAGCTACATCCACGGGTATCCATTGTTTGTGCAGTCAATCACATTCTTGAGGCGCACTGCAGTTGGAATCGCTTGAAATTCAGGTTGGTCCATTCCCGTGCATCAGTATAGGAAGAATGGAAGCTGTCACGCTTCTGTGAAGTTGAACAGAGGGGTAGACTAGTAGAAAACTTCATGTCAAAAGAATGGCAGATATTTCCAGCCGTTTGATACAGCCCTCCAGAATTAATATCCCATCAAATTTGTGAACAATACAATAGAGCAATCTCTACAATGACGTTGTTCATTAAGGATGACTCAATTGGTATATGTGATTAGGTATGCTTACACTCAGTGCAACCCCTTTCAATTCTGCGGATGAAGACAGAGCAAACAATATTCATCAACTGGTGAATGACAATAATCCTCAAAGTACGTACCTTCTGACATTAAGGAATGGTTGGAAATGCTCTTCCAAATGTAAGAACCTAGGTTGGTAGCAGCTCCAGCTTGACCAATGCATCAGATCTCACTTTCACAAATTTTGCCACGAATAAGCCATTTGTGTTTGAAGACACAGGATCAAAGCGGATGGTGTGGAGCAAACCCCCAGGTTTGCATGGCCATGACTTCCCGATATCAATTTCTTGTAGTTCTGAGGAGGGACAGGAAAAGGTCATCAGATACATTACACCTGCTGCGATATTAAATCCTTGATGCTAAAATATGCAGTCACAAATCAAGCCCTGTCTTTCTGCGAATAAGCTCCCATTATCTTTTGGTTGCATGAAGGTCACGTACTTGTAGAAAAGTATGGTCATGAATCAACATTGATTAAAGTATCAGATCATATGAGATACTTAAAGTGTAGTTCATTCCGTGCAGGCTATTACACTCTAAACTGTAACGCCAGGAGAGAAAAGGACTCGGTATCCACAAATTAATGAAGGTTGCACCTACCCCCATTCTTGTGAGATGCGAGAAACCTCTTCACCACTCCTTCATTCTGAGCTTTGGTGAAACTGCATAGGAACACCCGAACATGGAATTTAGCACAATGCACCCCTTACTGTTAATTAATTCAGTACTAGTGATGTTTGAATTCTAAATTAAAATTTTGGGGGCATCCAAGGAATGCCCAAAAAATCTATAGCTTAATACAGACAATGTGGAATGGAAACGTGCACCTGCAAGTACTGTAAACAAGCGTGCCACCAGTCTTCAGTAATTGGAAGCCATTGCTCAAAAGCCGCAACTGTACAGCAAGGATCACATATGAGAATACTGACGTTACAGTGGTTGCTGAAATTCACCAACACACTCAGGTAGATGGGTCTTAAATGGTTAGCTTTTTCCCACTAGCCCACTTCTCGTAGGATATGAAAGTGAAGATTCTCGTGCTCACCACACACCACTCAAATATAGGTGCCCAATTGAGATAAGCAACCGTATTAGGCTCCTCTACCTTAGCCTCAAATCCGCATGAGTACAGTGAGAGGAAAAATGACAATGCAGCATGTCAACAATGCAAAACTAAAATTGAACAAAACTCTCAGTATGCATCAACCCATGAGAAGTAACAGGAAATATGTACAAAAGATGCTGAATCACCAAAAAGCTTGCCAAGGAAAGTGGTCCTCCAGATTTTTCTCTTTAGGTTTAGGTTAAGAAAATTGAACCACAGCTTTGAGGGCTCCACAAATGACGTAGAGTGAACTGGCGGGTGGCTTAGCAAGCCTACAAGCTACAGAAAGTCATAAACCAGAAACACACTTGCCGAGGAAATTTAGCAAGTGAGATGTAGAAGCAGTTTACCTGAAGAAAGGTGATAGATGCAATTCGGTCTTCATTCAAAAAACGTCTCTCAAATGTGTCCCATCCCCACTGCTCGTACTTGGTGATGTGTTTCAGTGAACCATCATGGGTACATTCCGCATCCACAAGCACCTATGTTAAGACATGCAATCAAGAAGGCTACTAAGTGCCAATCTTCCAAAAATGGACCAAGGAAGAGATTGCGTGGATGGACATAAAGGTTAACAGGTTGGAGAGTACAAAGGCACATTATATAGCAGCATTGTATAGCACAAGGGAAGCATACCTTGTCATACCCAAATTGTGATGCATCTTTAAACTCTGTGCAAGCTTGTGCTACATCTGCCACTTTCAAGCCTACTACACCAGATTTGACACCATAGAAGAAGAGCTCAGGGACTCCGTTTTCCCCACCCTGCAAAGGTATTCCAAGATACTTTGCCCTTTTCGCTGCTCGCTTTTCATTTCGTGTCCTCCCTGCCCTCCACTCTCCATAAAAGCTTGCAATTTCTGACCTTGAGTTTTTCTGAAGGTCACCTAAACCAAGTTGGCACAATATGGTCTGAGCATCACATCTGACATATGCAGGACAGCCCACTTGAACTCATGGGATTCATGTATTTGTGCATGGATAGTAAGGAACCAATAAGCCTCCCACAGCAGGAATGGTGAAAGAAAACTGGCCTTATGTTGTACATGGTTACCCATGATTTGTGAGATTACCATGTATTGAGTCATCAATTGTACAAGGCATATCGGAGGAAACTTCATCAGGCCTGGTAGGAGACAACTCGGCTGCCTCCCTTAGTGGCAAAAATGAAAAGCTTGTCCCATCTCCCAAGTAAAGGCGGGTTTGACTTCCAAGACCGTATTTCTGAAGCATAGTTCGACAGGCAGCCAGACGTGGCCGAGAAATATCCACAGCAGTTAAAGATCCAGATGCCCCAAGAAGCTCAGCTACCATGCACAATTTGGCACCTGCTTGCACAACAGTTCACACATCAATCACAAACTCCAACCAATCAGCCTGTATATTCCAACCTACATTATAATGCATCTAGTAGCACAGAAGAATGGTTTTCATGAACACGATTGCTACACACAAATAAAGCGCAACAAGAGCATGAGCAGGACGAAAAGATCTTGGAATCGTGATGCATGATTCGGGACCAGCTTGCACAACACTTCACACATTGATAATTTACTGTGACCAGTCAGCCCGCACATTCCAACCTACATTATGCATGTCCAAAGACATCTGTAGTGCACAAAGATGGTTCCATGAACAAGATTGCTACACATGAATGAAGTGCAACAAGAGCATGAGCAGAATGGAAAAAGATGTTGGAATCATGATGGTGTACCTGGTGCAGCGCAAAGGTCAAGCACATGATCACCAGATGAGATCTCTAATGCTGCTACAGCAGCTCCGGAGGCTGCATCCATCCCATACAACTGCTCATGCCACGATCTATAATTGTGAGTACACTCCAAAAAGTCCAAACAAGAAATATAACATCATGGCTCCCAGGGGTTGAGTACACCTCATTACATTGAATCTAGGGAGCTAAAAATATATAAATAAACCTCGCTGTGCACAATTAGGACCTCATAAAATTTGTGTCTTTGGTGTGAACAATACCTTCCCATCCTGATATGCTTGAGTCCCAGCTATTTGTGCCTCTGCTGACAAGCTGAAGAAGTTAGGAAGCCATCCCACAGGCGAGAGCTTCAATCCCAGCTCTCTTTCCATCACCCCAATCTCCGACATCGCTTCAGGTTTAACCCTGTTTCACATAGAACCAAGATCTCCCTCTTAGCGATCAGGGTTTTTGTTTCAGATTGCCAGATTTCCGAATTCCTTTCTTGTTGAGAGGCATTAATATCCTCTGCAAGGGAACACTAGAGGGTAGAATATCTAACCTCTGAAATTACTCTAGCGGAGGTTGAACAAATCAATGAAGCTGGTTGGAGAATCCTAAGAGGAAGGCAGTGCAATCTCTCCTCACAGGTTGGTCTAATTGGACGGAGTGTACTTTGGTAGCCTCATGACATGAAGGCAGAGAAGATGTTATTCAACTACAGTTTCAGTTGCAACACACGCAGGTTTTCACCAACTCTGAACACATTGTTGACAATCGACTACAGTAATCTCCCGCTTAAGTATGCACTTTGAACTGGAGCCATACGTGCGCACTTAGTTGGTAGGTGTGTACTTTACTCATATTCAGCTTTCTAGACGCTCTGATTCAATGAATCGCAATGGAAAACGGATGAAACTTGAGGCAACGTGCTTGACTGAAGCCCAACGAGGTGAAATCATTGCAAATTTGAGCAAGCCGAACGTGCCAAGCAAGCATGCACTAGGGCGGGAGTATGAAATTAGTGAAGGCGCTATCCGAAAAGTATGGGACAAACAGGAGAACATACTACAATGAAATACAATGAAATTCAACCTATCAAGACATTTGCTGAATCTGAAAGTGCTACCGACTTCAAAGGCTTTGAGGCTCTACTTGACATCAACAACCAATTGTTGTGCTCCAATGTTCAAACGGAAGCTGAAAAGTTGTATGATGAACTGCGACGATTGTTGAGACGTTGACAAACTGACATTATTGTCAATCATAAAAAAATTCATGCATTCGCGGCAAATGACTCTGCATGACATGTTCACAAAAATAAAGTATAAACCCTAATTTTTGTCAAAGAAATTGCGCACTTAACCGGGATGCGTACTTAAGCGGGAGATTACTGTACGTGATCGACTTACAAAAAACCTCCGGAATTGCTCCAGTTTTAACCCTGATTCACATTCAATCAAGACTGCCCTCTTAGGGTTCAGGGTTTTAGGTTCAGATTACCAGATTTCTTAATTCCTCCCTTGTGAGAAGGATTAATTTTTTCTTCACGGAACACCTAGTGAGTAGAATGTCTACCCTTCGAAATTACTTATTGCAGGTTGAATAATTTAATGAAGCCGGCAGGAGAATTCTAAGTGGAGGAC
Source organism: Polytrichum commune (assembly GCA_950295325.1). Taxonomy (NCBI): domain Eukaryota; kingdom Viridiplantae; phylum Streptophyta; class Polytrichopsida; order Polytrichales; family Polytrichaceae; genus Polytrichum; species Polytrichum commune. The sequence continues at coordinate 19,559,416 of OX485803.1, read as the reverse complement.
AGTGCCATCTCTGGACGCAGTGTAATTTGGCAGCCTCATGACATGATGGCAGACAAAATGTTGATTTCTTAGGGTTTTAGTTCAAAAACGCGCATTTATTCACCAACTCTGGACACGTTGTTGCGAAATTGTTGCTGGACTTAGAAAAAATCATGGTCTCAACCAGGATTATTAGAGACAAGTAACCACGTCCGATCTCCAGCAGAAAGCAATAAGAAATTCAGCTCGTCCTCATAGTCTCAAAAGAAAAAAGACGGAATTGTGCACCACCAACAACAAAATGAAACAAATTGTGCACCATCAACAATCCAGATTTTAGACTACTTTTTCTTCACTGTTCGAACCTGACGTAGCGAGGGAGGTCGTGCGCAGCGGCGTAGATGGAGGGGTCCAGATCATTTTTTCGTAGAAACTCGAGAAAAGCAGTAGGCAAGGGAGGCGCCGTGGCCTCGAGGTCCGCCATAGCCGCCATAGCCGCTGTGGCAAAGTGCAGGGGCTTGGCTATGGCGGATCGAAGGCAACGTAAGGCTTGTTCCTGCACTTTGGCTACCATAGCCATGGCCTTTCTTTCACCCCAAGCCTGGAATAACATAAGAACCAATAAGTAGTGTGTTTTGGCAACGATTCCCTTTATAACAATGCTTACTAGTGGAGGAGGCTTATTGACTTTTATTGAACCAATATGAACAACTCATGTTTATATATTAAACTTGATTTGAATTGCAAACTATAAATATTTTCTCTCCAAAGCTGATTCATATCAAACATAAAAACACAATTGTTGGAAAACCTCACAATATGATAAAGTCCAATTCATCATTGTTGTGGCATCTTCAATTCAAACAACATGATGTTCTATGGGGAAAAGAAGATAACGGGATGCTAACAAAACAAAGGAGAAACTTTGAAAACTAAAAGATACAGTGTTTTGAACAATGAAGACAGATGAGCGAAATAATCTATATCACTATACAACGCTCTAACGAAAACAACAAACCCAACAACGTGAATGAATGTAAAGTGATTACTCACAGCAATGTGGTTGTGCAAGACAAAGAGACAGAATAAGTAGTATTGGTGATGTTATTTACACCATTTGAGAAATTAACAAAATTAGAAAGAAATGAGATGGAGAAACTGCCTAAGAAGCTTTTATCAATCTCATCACACAATGTCCTAATCAAAGGGAATGGAGAACATAAAGGTGGAAGCGGGTTGATGTTTGCACTTGAGTGGCGCATTGGATATGACAAAGATTTGCTATTTGGTAGATATGTGCCCCAAATGTTTAAAAATAAGAAAAATTAAATTATGGACGTACATGGAAGCGTTGAATGATTGGAATAGTGAGCAGTATGTGTGTAGGAGGGATGGCTTCCCAATACAAAATTCAAAAAAAACAAAAAAAGGTTAAGCATTATCCCCATTGATTTTTGAGAACACCAAATAAGAAATTTGCACGAATGTGCCTATTCTTGTGAACCGTGGCTTTGTTATTGAAGGATTGTTATTGTTTCATGCTCTTGGATAATTTTAGCCACCTTTAGTTTCAATTGGCGTAAAGTGAGAGGGTGACCAATTTTCGCCATTCTCAACATGAAGTCAACCAATTGCTTCTCCTCATTGGAGTTCAAAACATCATTATTTTTTCTCTTTCTAGAGCGAATTCTACAAGATAGATGACACCAAAGAACTGAAATGGGAATTTCAAAGTGCGCACTTGCAATCATCACTTTTTCATCCGCATTGGTTGCCTCCATTGTATGTGCGAGAGTTGTTGAAGTATAAGTACCCATTTTCATGATATTTTTCTTCTTTCATCGCCTTACATGTCACGGTAATGTCTTTGGATTCTTAGTTGGGGGAGGCCCCTCATGATTAAGTTGCGAGCTAGGCATGGAAGTAGACCTTGACAGTGTGAAAACAAACTGAAGGGAGGTCATGAATGATTGGGACAACCTTATTGGCCTTGATCTTGGCATTGCTTGATGGCTCTACACACCCACGAAAAACTAGCAAATTAGTTCGTGAAGCATGAGCAACAAGAGTGGTATGCGGCAATCAAATTAGTAGACTTTGCTTTCATACTTAAAATGAAATTGGAAAAAAAAAAAACCAACCCGATTGACAATGCCCATGTGGTGGAGTCACTGTAGGTGGCTAATCAACATTGCTCTTGCGGACCAAGCTAGAAAGCCTCATTTGCTAGTCCATGATCAAGAAGAAGAAGAAGAAGAACTCCGGTCTCCGGTGAGGCCGGAGTGAATATCCATGAGCACCTTAACATCTACCTCGCTAATATGATCTTGAGCCTCTCCATTAACCTCACAAACATTATCGCTTGCCAAATCCTCCTCTTCAGTGAGCTCACGTCGCTCATAGTCACCACCAAGATCAACATTGTCAAGCAAATTCCATCATGGTTGGAGTTGCGCCGTGACTTACGAATCTCACAATCCAAATCTTCCCGTTGCCTTGGTTACTAGTTGGCTTGATTAGTTGTGGATTAAGTATCCCTTTTATGTGTAACAAAAATGAGAGTACACAATATGTGAGTCACTCATGAAGTGATCATGGGTGTGTTGTTGTGGCAACTAAAATTAGAGTCCATCATGACTAAACCCTAGGCTTGGAATGCTCGCCCACCTTCTCGTTCCTAAACGAGCCACACTCCATAATCAATTTACCTTGCATCTCATTGTGGCCCTTTCAAGTGCTCATTTCACACTCGACCCTAAGCGCTTTTAGGGCAACTTATAGCTGGCGCTTTTAAAGTCCAAGTTACTTTAAGGACCTTCTACCTTAGATACCAGGAATGTTTCTCAATCGAACTCCACTCACAGAGAATTCAACAGCTTTCATCAGGCCATTAACATCAAAGCATGATGTGAGAAAATCATTTATCCTCACGGGTTAGCCTGTTTAATAGAATACTGTGCTTCTCCCTGGCTTTATCAATAAACCTTAGTGAAAGATGACCAAAACCTCAAGCATTTGTATTTGCCATTGTCATAGTGCACGATAGGTCTGACCAAAAGGCATGTGAAGGTGCATCAATCTTCTTGGTTGTACATATATTTCTCTTTCGAGACAACATATTTGAACTCTTTACATACAAATGAATGTTGTAAAATAACTCTATACATGCAACACCGCAGTGAAAATGATGTTACATTATTTATTCAAGCAGCAGTTACCATTTGTTCTACAGTGACAGAACAACGTTTGTAAATGAGAGTCGAGAAAGATTTGTGGTATGCAAGAGGCCTTAAGAGGATGCATGACAGTGACCAACGTGCAAGTTTAAAACCTAAACCTTAAACCCTAAGTCCTAAACCCTGACAAACACATCACACTCTTTCGCAACCACAGAACAATTTCTGTTGTGTAACTGAAACTTGACAACAATTGCTTCTTGCATGGTCCACACTGGCAACTTGGGATGTATAAATCTGAAGGATAGTCTTTACCAAAGATGGTATGAAGATATGTATAAAAAGGTCCAGCAAAGTTTTATGTGGATGTTGGAAACATAATGAGCCAGTGACAACAAGAGACTTTCCCTTTAAGAGATGGACCTACTCATTGCCCAACAAACCTGACAAGATTGCACTACAAGTAGCACCTCTTCACCTGGGCAGGAAAACAGTTTTTATCTAATCTTCAACAATTGCACCTCAAACACAAGGGGCTCCTTGGCATGTGACATCAGGGCCCTTCGAGGTCCAAACTGCCAAAACAAAAAAGTAATGATCAACATTCAGTTTCCCCGGGAGGTTACAAGACTGATCGCGACAGATTGAGAAAATTCCCTCACATGTATGTCAAACATCAAGTTTACCTCTTTTGGCTGGGGTTCAAGGAGTGCATCAGTGTAGCCAACCTCTGGTGGAATCAAGGCTCTCCTCTTTCCTGGGATATACAAAGGTGCAATGCAGTCAAACATAGGACCACAGATAATTGTGTTCATATACAAGTTCAGCATGCAGCATGATTCATGATGATGGCATAAACATATTTTGCTTGAGAGGAAATTATAAACGAACCTCCCAGTCTCATTCCTGCAAGCACCTCCTCTAGCCCTGGAATTATCTGCAATAACCAGAGATTTTGTTCAGAACAACACACATTCTTCGGTGTCCTTATGTTGACAAGGAAAGAACTGTGTATAGTCAGAGCCCTCCGAGAGAGCACTTTTACAACTAGAGCTTGGTTATGAAAGAGTGCATAGATTTGAAGGCTGTGTAAACCTGAAGGAAACTCTCACAAACAAACTTAGTATGAGGACAGGGTCCCTTGACTAGTTAGGTTGTCGATTAGATACATTCAACGTCAAACACAAAAGTAAGTGTACAGGCATTTTAGTATACCTTTCCTACACCGAGGGGCAAGACAGCAGGCTGGCTCTGGTCGTTGAACTGATCAACTGTACTGCAGTTTCCCAAAACCCCAAGTTCAGATTGTGAAGACTAGGTGCGACATAAAAAACCCACATAAATGGGGTCAATCCTTGAGATTTCCTGGAAGAGCCTTAAAACAAGACAGCCTACACGGACTGACGGCTGTTTGGCCTTTGCAAACCCTACTCGCTCCATAGGGATTGCATGGTAGGGTTTCACTTGCGACGGATCCCACGAAACGAAGGGCAGAGAGAGAGAGAGAGAGGAGATGGGGTTCCCTCTGGAATACTCAAACCCATCAGGTCATCAAATCGACAAACTGGAGATTAAAACAAGTGATGATTGAAAGAGAATACAGCATAAGAGAGTAGCATCCAACAAGTAGCATCCTACCCACCTATACACGAAGTAGCCGTTCGAGCGTCGGCAGACGAAGTTGAACTCCAGAGTATCTCCAGTCTTTGCCATTGGACCAGACCCGTCTACGACCTCTGAGCAAAACCAGAACTCCTGAGTTCAGACCTTAACTGCTTCACATGCAGCCACACGGAACATAGAATGAGGAAGAAATTATTAACCATGGCTATGCGATTCCCAAAATTTGTAATTTCTGACTGGTACACAAAACATCTGATTTAGTGCGGCATTAGAATTGGTGTGCCATGTAAATTAGAGTGGTCTTCGTGACTTGTAAAGGAGCACCAAGTGTAATGTGATCCTCTCTAGTTGCCACCCCAAAGATTGCAAGAAAATCAATGTTGGTCGATAATGAATATTGTGAGCCACACTTAATCCGATGCTTAGTGTAGTTATCTCTGCCTGGCCTCTTGGGGACATTCAGGTTACAGATAGCAGTTGAGACACCCATGGTTGCAACATAATAAGGTTGAGAAAATGACTGGTCAAGTAGCTGAGTTTCAACCTTGAATTTTGACGCCACTGGGTGTCTTCCGGAATCTGTGCAATCAACAGCAACAATTGCTTATAAGCCAAACAAGACAAATGATCCAATTTATTTAACAGTACATAAACCCCACATAAATCATGTACAAAGACAGTAGACAATGAACACAGAAGATGAATTGTTGTACAGGTTTCTTCTTCAAGATGACTGAGAGTTGTCTTAGAATAAATTACCTGGGCAGATCAGGCTCCTCCATCATAGGCATCATTGGCTTTGCACCTGCAAATGATGACGTTGCCGCTGCAGCAGCGAAGAGGGAACTTGACATTAAGGAGAGCATAGTTCGCCTCATCACTACATTGGATTCCTGTACATTGACTTTGGTAGAAATAGAGCAGGTGTCCTCTTGTTGGTTCCTCACCGGCGAAGATCGAGCTAAGGTTACACTTTGGGTGGATCCTTTATCGAATTTTCTGCATGACATATCCCCATAACGTAATGTGTCACTGATCCAGACATTTTGCACATGGAATGACTCGATCGTACTGCCTTCTTCAACATAAACATAGGCTTCTCTTTCATTGGATGCTGAAAGACATCATGTCGGATACGTGCAAGCAAACGGAGTCGACCATAAGTTACATAATAGCGCCCAAGGTTCACTAGAGGTGCATTGCTATTTCTACCTTTAGGTAGCTTGGTTAGGAGTTCCCAAACATGTTGATGACTCCCAGACACCGGGTGATTGCACAGGATTTGACGAAATTGAAGAAATGCGATTCCAAATGGCACCTGAAGTTCTTGCAACTTAAGTCCACCATAATTGGCTAGAACACCTAAGCGTGGCTAAAAAAACATCCATTCTCTCCTGTGTCAAATCCTCCCCTCTCCAGCAGCCATCTACCGAAACATTCACAGTCATATCCTGCTGGAGAGAATCAAGGAACTCCCCCGTAGCATTCCTGCCTAACCTCTGTTTCTCTGTAACCTCAATCACACAACGTAATCTCACCATCGGCAAATGCTATTCCGGGATCCACAAGTAGTCCAATCAATGCCACGAAGTCGCATCTAGTCCCAGAATGTTCCAAATTTCACCTAACATCTCACTGTCACACGTTAAAATTCTACCCAACATCTAATTCTACCCATACAGAGTGAATTAGAGAGCGCAGAAGCACATACACTGCTGCATGGGGCAGGCGAACGGAGGGGAGCTGCATCCCGGCCATTGTTTTGTGGAAGAGAGAAATTGAGGAGCGAGAACAAGTTTCCAACGACCGTGACTCCATCGCTGCTGCCTCCGAGTCTTGTTCGATCTCTCCTGCTTTTTGGTTGTTCGGTGCTCTGCTCTCCGTTTGTTTTGTGGGCTTCTTGTGTTGAGAGCTTGAACTGCAACTGCTGCTACCTATCCATATCATCCACGTGGCATTAATGTAGCATACCGTGGGGTAAGGATGGATGACACTCTGCTGGGCATGGCGTTGGGCCCACCCATTTGGATGCAATCCTCTCTTCTCGTCATCAATGGATGAATGCTCTCCTCCGAAAAAGCACTTTTAAGAGAGAATTGAACAGAACAGGGGGCCGACGAGTGAGACTGAAGAAGCTAATGTAGAGGGGTCTTAATTGGTTACTATTTTCCCATTATCCCACTTCTCATAGGATATGAAAACATGCGATTAGTACGAGATGGTGAACAAATCCAAATCAAGGCCATAGCCACTTTCTTCATGATTTTCAGAGCTCATATGAATGTCTTATTCATTATTGAAGTGAAGATTTTCGTGCTTATTAAGTGGTCATATGTGTAACCCCCCCCCCCTTATTTATGTTGACTATTAAGTATAAGATGGTTATCATATTATGACACTACAAGGAAATGGGTGTAAAAATGACAAAAGGTTGACAGAAAAATGTCCTGAATGACGAACTCACCCATTGTCATGTACAGCCTTGTCACTCCGGGTGGTTGAAGGATTTTCTGTCAACTTTTTGTCAACTCACGCTACATTTTACAGCCTGGACGCGGACAGATGGCGTTGAATTATATTAAAATTTCCCCTTCACTGGGTTCAGCTGTACACGTGGAATTGCTTTTCTGCGCAGTAATTATGTCCAACGTTACTATGTGTGTCGAATTACAAAAGGACATGTGGCGGCAATCTAGCTGTGTATCATGAAGTGATTCACATCGACACAAAGTTTTAATTAATAAGTAACAGCAGCTACTTCCTCGGTTACAGGGTCCAGTTTTGTGGTTTTCCAGCATACCTTAAAACTAGTATTATTTATTTTACACACCCAAAGACATTACATTATCAAACAACACACATCGATTTATTGCATGCACTATGCATAATAGTGGAATACCGTTGTTATTCAGGATAAATTAACCTATACTCGCAATACAGTAAATGAACACACAAAAATTCATGGGAAAATTCTTAGAATTTTAGTAAATTACTATTTGAGTTGCATTAGAGGTGGACATGTGTTGGCACGGTTTTTAACAGAAAGTGGTACACAATGACGGTATATGTATACGGTACATGTGTTTACACAATTTACACAATACACCTGTATTTAGCATAATAGTGGAATGCCTATGTCATTCACGACATATAAACATATCCTCGCATTTCAAAGATTTGAACACAAAACATACGAGAAATATTTTTATAGAATTGTATTATCGAAAACTTTATTCAAATAAAATGTACATGGCGAATCCAAGCCAAGGTATATCATGACAGATAAGAAACTATAATTGGTTCAAATTCGTGCACGCATTCAACATGGCCCAGGTACATCACTTTCTCCCACTAAGTGTTTGTCGCCTACTTGTCATGAAGGCTTCAATGTTGTCATGCACATTGAACAGAACTTCAGTTACTCATAACTTGCAAAGTACGGCACTGACAGACCACAATATAGGAAAGTACGGCAAAAATAACATGGAACTGGGAGAAAATGCTCTGTACATCGTACCTTTGACAAAAACTAGTGGTCTCCAAATACTGTAGACAAAGTCAGTCAGTCAGTTTTCTTCTTCTATCGAAATATTCGTTTTTTTACTGTACGAATTGTTGATTTCTGCAGAAATTACAGAAAAAATTGCACCAGACATTCATGTACACTAAATACCCTTCCCACTTTCCAAGACTGATACTATTATCCATCATACACACTCCTCCCCTGAAAAGACATTGCATTCAAATTTTGCCATCAGCCATGCACAGACTACGATACCTTTAACTCGATAGGTCAAAATACATCACCTATCCTTCGTCGCTGCTGTCCGAAGAACTCGGACAGGATTCAGTAGAGGAACTTTCGGACAAACTAAAATCCTCCTCCGAGCTGGTGGAGTCATTGGTGTGCTCATGTGGCCCTGATAGCCGTCTGGGGCGTATGTTTATGTTGCCATTGGCATCGGATTCGGATCTGGTTCTCCCACGTCCTCCCAGGACATTGTCTGGGGCCCCTCTGTGCAGTGGTTCCTCTTCCTGTTGTTCATCCCCGTCAGAACCCATAATTCCAGCCTCTTCTTCTGGCAGCTGTGTGGTAGCACCCGCCCGCCCTCCACGCGTGCCTCCCTGACCACGACCACGAACCCCGCGACCCCCCCTTGTTGCCCTATGCGGCCTGAAAAGCGGTTCCAATATCACATTCTCTCCTGTTGTGGCCGGTTCCACTGCGTCCTCACCAACCTCTCAATCGGGTCGTAACCCTTCAAAGTCTTCATCAGAACCCATTTGAAACAACTCCGGATCCGCTTCGCTGTCGCTGTTAGGCAATACTCGTCTACCCCTCACTTCTTTCCTCAACACTACTCTCCATCCCGGAGATTCCCTGGCGTTTGAGTAAAACACTTGTTCACAGTGTCGTGGAAATGCAAAACTGTCTCTACAGATTCTACCATACCTACGGTCATAGTTAGCTAATGTGAAGCCCCATTTATCTTTTTTTATTGTGGCATTTTCCCCAACATAATTTGCTTTCACAAAATCACACACCAACACAACCAAGCAGTGACGTCTATAGTTCAGCTCCAAAATCTCCTCGATGTGGCCTACGTATTCCACATCAGCGTTCCTTTGGTTGCGATCTCGTGTACCATTTCTGCATACTTGTCTGAATGTAGCTGCAACGCCACTATCGCTTGTTTTCAGATGTATTTCAGAGCTCAGGACTCGAAAATGGTTCCCAAACGCATACATTGATTTGTATGCCGTAGCCATAGGCAACGGCCCTCGTGCCGTGTCGACTACCCTAGCAGCCATTCTAACGCCGGACTGTTGCGAAAGCCTCACCTCTTCCTGCACCCACTCTGCGAAAGGCGGCAGTCGCTGTAACTCTCTTGGGAAAACAAATCGAGCTCTCCTTCCGCCCTGCCGTTGTCCGCGCCGGAACTGCTCCCGTTCGGCATCCCTTTCTGCCACGGCTTCTTCATATTTCCTGCACATCAATACAGTACTTTGGGGGAGGCCAGTGGAAGAGCTGTGGAAATATTGATCGCATGTAATTTTGTCATGGCATGGAGACAAAAAAACAGCAAATAAATCGATACGGTCAGTTACAGTCATATACTTAACATACGTCGTGCAAAACAATTGTTAAATTGGGCCATTGGATGATACAATCACTTACGTTCTGTAGGGTTCCATGTGTTCCGTGTTGTCTAGTACAAACTCGTGAATGAGCTTTTGAAACGACGAAGTCATTGGTCGATCGCGTTTTCCACCTTCCAGAATTTCGTCGAACATGGCAGGTTCTTCTTGGTCATCCCATGCGTGTTTTGTTGTAGGAGTATATTCAGACATATATTCGGAAAGGAATCCAATTGACTCCTCCCTCAAGTATCCATTGGCCATACTGCCTTCAGGCTTCGCTTTGTTATTTACAAAGCCCTTCAACCCCTTCATGTAACGTTCAAAAGGATACATCCAGCGCGTATGCACCGGACCGCAAATGAAAAGCTCTTGGACTAAATGTATCGGGAGATGCATCATTATTACAAACACGGATGGAGGAAGCTCTTTTTCTAAGGAACATATCGTTTCAGCAACATCTTCTAGCATTCCCTCTTTTTGGCTTTCATCTACTACCTTCGCACAAATTTTGCGAAACAACCTACTTACCCGCATCACTGCGCCTACCACTTGCGGATTGCCAATGTTACGCAAGCACAGTGGTATCACCTGCTGCAATAATACATGAAAATCATGCGTTTTCAAACCCCTCAGCTTCTCGTCTTGTATCCTCTGCCTCAGAGCACCCACATAACCTGAAGGAAATTTCAATTCCTTCAAAGCTACTAGAAACTGAAGTCGATGGTCCTTGGTCAAGATGTAGGGGGCGTCAGGCTTAAAAAAGGTGCGTCCATCCACATTCCGCTGCAAATGTAGATGTTGCCTAATACCGCGAGCACGCATATCCTCCCGAGATTTCGGACCATCCGTCTCTCCAAACAGAGTACGGAGTAAATTTTCACATATGTTTTTTTCGCAGTGCATTGCATCCAAGGTATGCCGTGTCGGAAGAATCTGTGCACAATGATCGTCACACATGGTAAGTGCAATTCAACGTTCTAATCAGGCGACAATTTCATGGAATTTTCGGCGGATTATTTAACAGACTCAACGACATTCCTCCAGACACGAGAGTACCTCCCAGTACGGTAGTTCGAAGAGAATGCTGACTCTCTTCACGCCTGTTTTCTTCACAGGGTCATGCTTTGAACCTGGACGTCCTCCGAGCTGCAGGAAAGACTCTCTCCATGCTCCGCGTTGTTTCACTGTGAGTCCGGACTGTCTAGGGGGTGCTTCATCGTGGCATGTATGCCCGTTGAACGCTGCTCGGGCTGCCCTCCAACGGTGATTATGCCTCAACCATCTGCGGTTTCCCAGGAATACCGTCTTTTGTGCCTGCCTGGAATGCTCGCCGAAGGTCCCCTCTCCGCAGATAGGACAACCTGCATATCCTTTGCCTGTCTGACCAGAAATTAATGTATACGCGGGAAAATCATGAATAGTCCACATCAGCAATCCACGCATTCTAAATTTCCGGTCTGGTCCAGGGGGTTCCGACATGTCTACAGCTCTAATGCCCACCCATAGTTTCTTCAATTCGTGCACAAGCGGCTGTAAAAACACATCTATCGTTTCCTCCGATGGAGAACTCGGGCCTGGTATAATCATTGTTAAACTAATGAAGAATCTTTTAGTCACAAGATACGGGGGAAGGTTGTACAATACTATCATAACTGGCCATACGGAATGCTTGGACGATTGCAAACTATGGGGATTCACGCCGTCAAGCGCTAGTCCCATCCGTATATTTCGGACCTGACCGCTGAATGCAGGGAAGTGTTCCTCTATAAATCGCCATTGCTCACTATCCACCACAGACCTCATTTTCCCGTCAGTGGAATGATTGTTTCTGTGCCATCTCATATGTTTCGCCAATTCCGGGCACCGGAACATTCTTCTTAATCTTTTGATGAGTGAAAAATATCGCAGCGCTCGAACAGGCACTGAACTTGACCCTGCTATGTACCTAGACTTATGGCATTTCGGACATTCCACTAGGTTAGCATTTTCCCTCCAGTACAGAGTTTTCCCGCAATCACAACAATGAATTGTCTCGTGTGACAACCCTAGTTTCAGTAGCATTGCCTTCATCTCATACGAAGATTTTGGGCAGTTATTGTCCGCAGGTAAAACATCGTACTTTAAAAATGTCAGAATCTCGTCCAAGCAATTATGACTTACAGAGAACAATGTGCACAGAGACATCAGTATGATGCTGAACTGTAACCTGCTGTTCCGTGACCCGGGGAACAATGGCTCAATCGATTCTCGAAGCAATGCCTCCAGCAGGGGTGTTCGATCAGACTCTTCATCTTCTGTAGACAGGTCGTCAAAATCGATAATTTCATCATCCGACCCTACGAAATTCTGGTGTATTTCGTCGACCCTTGCAAAATAATTCCCAGCCATCTCATCAAGATTGACGTCTGTGTTTGGAGGGGCCCCTTCAAATTCTTGAAAATCTTCAGCGTCCAAGTAGGCATCCTCCTCATGCAATTCGGCTGAAGTTACATCGCTTTGAGCTTCGGGATGGTCTGGTCTGGGTTCGACACGTTCCCCGGGATCTCTCTGTAGCAGAAAACGCACACTATTGCAGCTGAGTTCCACAAGTGACATACTTCAACTTATGTTCCTTAGAAACAAGGCATGACAGATTATTCTACATTTAGGGTCTGTGTATTTCGAGCTGAACTAAGCACATATCCGCCTGTCACTCACGAGCAGAGGCTCCTGGAGTTTTCTGTCTCGACCATACTTCCGATGGTGAGTTTCCACTGTTTGAACGGACTGCGTCTTAAAGCCATGGCACCTTTCACATCCACATGGATAGCGTGGAATTCCTTGACGGGCAGCCAAAGCCCTCTCAACATGGTACGCCTGGCCAAGCCGTGACACTCTCATCGTCTCGACACCTGTTCCGGACATGATTGTGTCTGTCACCTCCCTGAACATGACATGAACATAATTATTGTAATGAATCAGCAAAAATGAAGACAGTTTCTCTGGACAACCTCATCATTTCGTAAATTGGATTGGGTAGTTACAACTGACGTGACTGTAAACAATGACTGTCTGTGAGGTGACATGTACAGTGCAGTAGAGTAGCAATGATGGAGGCCTCAGTACATGAAATCAATCCAGCGCAGCAGATGAAAGCAATAGCAACAGGTTGCAGAATGCCGCTTTCTCACCGCCAGAGAACTTGAAGATGTTGCAGTCACCACACTCAACTCGTCGATAGCACCACACCGTTGTGGAATTGCACACAGTGATTTTCGGGATCAAATTTCTCCCCCCGCCAAAGTGAGTCGCAGTAGTCACAATTTCGCGATCTCCCCAAAGAAGCTAAACGGCATCCATCAGGAGCGGTGATCCTGCGAAGGCTACCTACGACACTACCATGGAGGTCCATCGATACGAATTGAGGAGTTCTTCGCGGGTAATGGAGAAGGCTACGATTGTAAGTATCAAAGCACTCCGCCATTGCAGCTGGAAATTCCGGGATTGTAGGTATTAGTCGGCAACCAACTTTCCCGTTCGAAAAGGAGGCCGAGTTACTCCCAGGCGATCTCAGGATCCTATGATGTCGTGTACCTCCATCACGGTAGTAATTGCGCGCAGTCGGAAATACTACAGCACAATTTCAATTTGATGTAAACTCTATGAAGCAGAACGAACAGAGGGACAGAAAATTTTGGACCGTCTGTGTTGAGTTGGATGGAAAGTGCGCAGTTTGGAAAGTTTTTGTGTTGAAGGCCCAGACGTTCATGTCTGTCCATCCAGTGGCGTTCGTCTGTCATATCCTACGCAGATCTTGCATGCTTCTTGGCAGTTAGGGTTCCGTAGCAGTACTGTGAACCTGTCCTGCTAGCACTCTCTTGTCGTCGTCATCGTTTCGAGTATTGTCTGTGTTTGGCAATTGCCAGTGTGAAGCGTGTAGTCATGCACACGGAGTGACTAAACTGCAGGTTTTGGCTTGCGTTCTAATCATGCGGATTGTTATGAGATCCAGTACGTCTGTGACAACAGTGGTATGGCTCCCCTTTTTTTACAGTGCGCCATGACACCTAGCTCTGTTGTCGAACATAATTGTGTCCGATGCAAGAGAACATATCGTTTTGTGTGTGAATGGTAGGTGTCAAGTGAAGTCCTCAGATTCATGTCACACATAGCTGACATCATATTATGTGATGATATCTACAGGGCATGGGTCGCCAGCATACATCGGACAAAGGATCCGAAAAATTTGTGCAGTGGAAGGAGCCATTGCAGTCGACTGGAGTTGCACCGAACAACGCCGGTGATGCCTCCACGTCACAGGGCAGGAAGACGAGGCAATGTACATCCGGAGCTGGAGGCACATCACATCAGAGCGCATGGGGGGAAGAACCCAGGCACGTTGGAAGTGCCGGCACACACAGACTCGAGACAAGTGTTGCGGGTCGGTCCCCACCTCGTGCAGGTTCCAATTGTACAAATCCACCAGCAAGGTTCGTGCCGCCTAGGCGGATGTCCACGCCGACAACCTCGGTGCCCGCTGCAACCCCAAATGGTGATCACGTTGCAAGACATCGTGCACAGCGCACGCAGACAGGCCAGGACGATTCAGCAACATTCGAAGGCACGTCAGCGCACCAGAAGAGAACAGTACCCCAAGGTACGGATTGCAGCTGTTTCGATGTACAATAATTGGAAATGCGAAGTTGAAGAGTCACTATGTGGTATAACCTATGTACAGTATGACCATGTTATGTTCATGAGTAATCTACAACCACAACAACACATGTAGAATTTAGGGTCTGGTAAACGAGTGGTGATTGGAGATCAATATTAAACATTGACATTTCATGTGCTGAAAGGGCATGGACGGAGTCAGCATCCTTTAGAACGTGGACGACCAACACCTCCGAATACCCTAGAAACTGAGGCACCTCGTCAAGCGAGGGGTACATCAAGGACACCATCTGTGGCTGTTGTGGGCCGGAGGTCACCAAGAACAACTACGTCCAGCTATGATGAGGAGGTTGTATTGACTCTTAGCGTTGCTTGCTTGTGAAGGCGTTTTTTATTCAATTAGTCAATGATTCACTTCTGAAGGCTGCCATTTCTCTCCATTAGGGCCATGTTGAAAGATCGTTTAGGGTGATTCGATGGGCGTCGGATTTATTCCGGGACTGGGGTGAATCACATTCATGTAGTCCATGACAAAATTTCCTTTTATATTCTGAGTCCAGGGACGCGAGAGAACTACAGAGGAACATCTGGAAGACGGAGTTCGGCGGTCTCCTATAAGAAGGCAATCACATCCGCAAACATTTTCCTTCTACAACACTAACAGTGAGGGCAGTAGTGACGGCAGCGAATCGGAATACGAAGAAGATGGCAAACAAGCATCGGACAGCGAGGAGGAAGCAGATGAGGATCCAATCGACGAGGTCCCCGAATCTTATGAATTCGAAACCGAGGCACAAAAAAGGAGGGAGAGAAGACACGCTAAGGCGGCACGTGAAAGAGAAGGACAAAGGCGTCGTCGGGAAGGTCTGCGAAGGAATTACCTATTGGTAGACGAATATACGAAAAGGCCATACGGAGTTGGGGTGAACGACTGGAGAAAGGAGGTGATGTTATTGTCCAGAAAACTGGACCCCGCAATAGGATTAATAAGTAAGCAACCTCACGATGCGCTTCTAGAAATTGCGGACTGGATACAACATTCGTGGGAGTATAGTAACCCAGTGAAATTTGAGGTTGTCAAAGAAGTGATAGCACGAGGAGTGTCATTGCGGCGAGCAGAGTTGTGGAGGAAAATTCGCAACAGTGACCCTAAACCCGCAGATGTCTCTGACCGTACGTGGCGGTCGCTTAAGAGGGAATTAGAGAATCCAGCCACGATCCGGAAATCCCAAAGCTGCAGTAAGGCTAACGCGAGCCGACTAAATTTTGGCAGAACTGGTCCCTCCGGGGAGGTCGGGGTACGTGAACGACTCAGAAAGCGATTGAGGAGGTCTCCAGAGCCAGAGGAGATCCGTTTTGAAATGGCACGGGACAAAGGATACGGCGGCCAATCGAGGAAAAAAAGGGTCACAGACTCCGTCATGCATGGCTCCGACACAATTTCGCCGCTGTCTTCATCAGTAGCGCCAAGATCTGAGGGGTTTGAAAACACGAACGATGACATAAATGAGGTCGAATGCAATCTTGACGAGACGTCGGGGTCTCCCTTTGGAATTCATGACAACTTTGGAAGGACCTCAAGATCGGCCAGCGTGAGGACCGGTTTTGGGAGAAGGCAGACTATGTCAGAGGAGGACCTCGCAACTAACCCGTTTGTGTTGCAATTAATGGAGAGGATAGCAACATTGGAGGGGCGTCAATCCGGAGTGCCTAGTGGAATGACATCAGTGCCCACTGATGAGCTACCTGGAACAGTCGCAGATGAACCAGTGCAACACGAAGAAATTCCCCCCCATACTGAAGAGGATGAGGTCAGCATGAGATGCCACCCGTAGAGCCAATTATGCATATCATAGTAATATACAACTTGTTTGTAATTGCATATACGCTCTCATTTTTATGAACATGGCAATGTGAGTCTTCGGCCCGGCTATTAGAATTAGCAAACAAAGTATGATATTTCTGAATTTCATGGAATGGAAGAGGAACATGCAGAGCCGACATGCCATCTGCGCAGTTGCATGAGGAAGAGAAGTCTGTATGACCCGACATTCTGCTCTTATTGTGTTTTAACAATGCATCTTAATGGCAGGGACATCTCGTGGAATCAGGAAGGAATGCTGATCAACTACAGCCCAACCAGGTGTGTTTGTTAGGGGTTTCACATGGAGATATCGCCATGTAATATACAGGGCACTGGTTGTCGCGCACTGACACAATCCTGTGCACCAACCGTATACGGTCATAGACATATAAATTGCACTATTGCAGAGTCCGTGAATAGTGAGGGTCACATTTGTCTAATTGCCCTACAGATGAGCGCTGTAGAAAGTAACATGTAAAGGGGCAATGTAGAATTCGAGAATTTGACTACATGAGTATATTGTCAAGGAATGTGATTTTATTGCGTATTCCCGATTCTGTGGAGTAAAGTTCAGGTAGTAATATGTGGAGGGTGTTTTGCAGCTTGAAGGACATGGTGCTGAACCAAGTAGCAGTCAACCAATGAAGAAAGCAGCGCGGGCAAAAAAGAAGGCTATACGAAATTAAATAAGTTCGATCATTGCTGGTTCATTACCATTTCCATCAGTGTAGGATATGGCCACAATATTGTAGCATCCGCAGTGTTGCGTGACTGCTGAAAGACGTTATGTGAGGAAATTTTTGAGTGCCATGTAAGGAATGCCGAGATATTGCCGGCTTGCAACGTGTAGACATTTAGTTAAATAGCAAACAACCTCGACATGTTTATGTTCTTTACATGTATATTACTTTGACAAAATGCCAAAACAACAACATATATAAATATAGATGTAGGTGCAGGAGGCTTGTTTAGATTGACAAGAGTATCTGTAATTGTGGACCTATACTCATTTGAATAAAATATTATGGATACCTTTATGTATTTTGAAATTGTAATCAACAACCCACTTTTTTACATCCACCAAATATTAGTCTGTGCATGCTTGGAGCGTTGCCACATTTGCGGAAGCATTTTTATTCTATTATATAACCTAATACATGTCGACTGTTCATATGGCCACTTGTACCCGGCATATTGGCTGCTTTCATGCAATTTACAATATTTCGCCAGAAAATTACAAAATTCACATTGAAAATGTGGACAGGCTATACAGAAATACATGTTCAAGTTAATATATATATTAGAAAGGTTCCACGAAATTCCGCAATTTTACACAATCTAGGAAGGTTCCACGAAATTCAGCTGAGGGGAAAATAAAAGTTCATTTATCTTAATTAGTAAATTCCCCCAGTAATTGTACATGATGACGTGGCAAAGCACATCCAGGTGGCGAGGGGGCTTGACGACCCCGGCATCTGACGTGTATCTATGTCCGATATGACACCCAAACTGACATGAACTTGTCAACAACATGACCGAATCAAGGTCGCCTAATTGACTAGATAGTTGACAAAATTTTGTCAAATTTTAGTCAATCCAGCCACCCATTTCCTTGTAGTGTGAGCACGTAGTCCAACCTCTTTTGGACACATGTTTTTTTGGTATCTGTTGTTGAAGCCACACCTAACCACATACCACTCAAATCTAGGTGTTCTTATTAAAATACGTAACCAATTTGGTGCGTCTACCATGAATGCTATCTTGTGAGTGGTGAGCGGTGAGCGGTGAGCAGTGAGCCGTGAGCAGAAAATTTGAATTTTTATTCTTCAAATTTTTCAAGGAAATGTATGATATAGACCCTATGACCGTGGAGAATTTATGGTTTCATCCTATAAAATCTGCATATTATTTAACAAAAATTAATCAAGGTCCTATACCCGCGGAGGGATTTTTGCAGTTCACACAAATGAATATTTTTGGAAAGACCTTGTAAACAAAAAATACACCTTTGGTACATTAGAATCTCCCAACATGGCATATCAACATGGTTGAATTTTTTTCAAATGGCCCAATTTAAATAGTCATCATCTAGACATTAAAGTGGTTAATAAAGTACGCATCCATTTAAGTACGCATCATGGTTAAGTGCGCAATTTTTTTTTAACAAAAATCAGGGTTTGTATTTTATTGTTTGAATATGTCATGCAGAGTCGTTTGTCGCGAATGCATGAATTTTTTATGCTTGACATTAAATGTCAGTTTGTTGACGTTTTGCTAAAACGTCTCAAACAATCATCACAATTCATCATACATATGTCTAGCTTCCGTTTGAACATCGGAGCAAAGCAATTGGTCGTCGATGTCGAGGACAATGCTATGTAGAGCTTCAAAGCCTTTAAAGTTCTTAAAATCCAAGGTTCATAAAAATAAAAATAGATCATATATTAGAAGGAAATACATGTATTTTTAGGTGAAGTGCTTCAATGATCACGAAGACATTTCAACATCATTAGAAGCCTCAATCCATCCTTTTTCTTTGATGCCCGAACAGAAGCACCTGAAATAAACAATACCATTTAGTACTTGGTATAAATTAATGACAAAACATATCAAAAGAAAAATATAGGGAAAAAATAATACCTGTGGAGGCTGTGAGGTCCATGACAATGTCATCTTCAACCGTGCAGAGATCAATAAGAGCCATGAATAAATTAGAAGATTTATCCCGTGCACGTCTAAATGGCATTCTATTCTCCGACTGAACAGTTAGAGAATCAACATCAATGAGGTTTGTGAGATGTCCATCTGATGACAACTTGATGCCCTGTGCAAGAAGTTCAGGACGGTCACAAAACAAAAAATTGGACATTGGAACCTCTTCATCCGGATTTTTCTTTCTAACAAAGTATTTCACCATGAAACACTTGTGCGTACGGGATGGATGATCCGGAACAGTCAAAGGAAGGCCGTTAATTGCAAACCACTTGGATTCCTCTTGAAAATTTGTCCAATCCGCCCAAGATAAAAGCTCATTGGATATAAACTTTGAATCAGGATAAAATACAATGAGGGCACCATCATCTTGAAGAAACTGCATGACAAACTCAAAATGCCTCTTGATCCATATGGATTCTACTTTTCCATCTATACCCTCTGGTTTAGTCTTTGGATGACGGTTCCAAGGTGGAATTTCACCAGCAATACCAAATCCAGGAACAGGTAAATCCTCCGGAACATCAAAGATAACAAGATCAACTACATTGTCAGCTTCACAACCCGCATAGCTTCGAATATTTTTGCCTTGATGATCTTTAATCCATGCCTTCATACGCCTCCAAATCTTTGGCTCATCACTCTCAGTAACATCATCAAACAAATCCAAAATACCTAAAGGACTATCATTGACAATCTCTATCCCACTCTCTACATCATCCAACTGCGAGCATGGGATAGTATATACCGTTTGTGAAGGAAAATGGGCAACGGAAAGAGACACCTGAGAAACTAAAAGAGTAATAGTAGCGGGCATGCTACTGCCTGAAGGAGAAATACCCACATAAAAAAGAAGTTTCTCTGGCCCTTCCTTTAACACAAGCTTCGCCAACTCTTTGTTCCGTGCTGCAACCTCCTTCTTCAGTTTTATTTCTTTCTCCTTGCCTTTCTTCTTTTCTTCTTTCTCCTTCAAACGAGTTTCAACCTTTGCTTTCTTGCCAGCCAATTTCTTCTTTTGTTTGTCAGATATAAAGTTGTCATCACCCACCTCCGATGCATCTTCTTCAATATGCACCAAATTCTCAGCCTCTAATTGTTGCATCATATTGTCACAACTAGCCTTCAAGGCTCTCTCCTCTCCATGACATCTTTAATTTTCCTTTAACTCAAGATACCAAGGACATTGAAGAAGATGAGGTCTTCCAAAATATTTTTTCTGATAGTCTGAAAAAATACATTCACTACTAGAAACATCCACCCACTTGTTAAAACGTTGAGGAATGTTCTTCCTATCAATGGCACCTTTAATAACCAACTCCCTCTAGAAATATCTCAAGATAGCTCTCTTCATAGCATTCTCAGTACTAGCTTAGACAAGAAATAACTCCTTCTTCGTATAAGTGCCATCATTTGAAAAAAATTCTCTGAAAGCCTTCCCCCACAAAGTAATAGAATGGGACTCAATCCAAGTTCCAATATCGTCCACTGGGTTGGGCAAGTCCTCGGTCTTCAATATGATAGCATCTTCCTCCATAATTTTCTCAAATCGATTTACTGCCTCTTCCTCTAACTGCAACAATGTACAATTATTCAGCAAAACAAATTCAATTCAATCCATCTAATTCTCAAATTTTAGATATAACTTAAACTTCATCAAAAATACTAATATACGGTTCAAAATAACATACCCCAGCCCAGAAGGCAGCTTAATCTATCCAAATCCGAAGAACTGAATCAGAAGCAGGTGAGGGAGGAAAGTTGTATTCTTTACGACTCTCCTTACTCATATTCCACCACCTTAACCATCTCTCTTTGTGCTTCGAAGAAACCTTTGTTGTTGCAATAAGTTGTAGTTTCTCTGAAGTCATCTCAGGCTTCACTTGAAAAATATCAAAGTGACGAATAATCTACTTTCAAAAGTACAATTAGATTAGTAAAAATTTGCACTACAAAAAAAGACATAATATAGAAAACATTTAATGACATATATACAAAATTTACGACATTAATTGTTTCTTTTATCCCTCTCAAACCCGTAATCAAGCCAACCACACAAAATAACATCACAAAAACCAGTGAAGGCCTCCTAATTTAACTAATCACTTACCTCAGCCACATAGAACTTCTTGTAAAACAAAGCACACAATAACCATGTAAAGGGCAGTAAGAAGATTATTATTTCATAAATATTTATTATAAACGTCCCATCTAACTTCTCTCGGATCCGAGATCATGCAAACCAAGTTGAATAAAATTACAAAAAACAAAAAATTTATGATAGATGGTGGAGCACATATCTCTCTTATGAAACCCTCTCCATTTGCTGGATTGGCAATTGCGAGGTACCGAGATAGGTCTGTGGAGAGGGAGGTCTTCTTTGCCTCAACAGCCTTAGTTGCGGCGGTCTGTAGTTCAAACGAACTTCCAATTCTATCTTCGCCTGTACCGGTGACAAGACTGTCTTTGTACCACCTGATTGCCTCTTCTTGTGCTGTGGAGATATCTCGCTACAAACAAAGATAACAAATTCAGACAAGTTCTCATTTAAACTTGTAGGTGACAAATTGAAAGTAGACAAGTAATTTACCTTGTATAAACAATTGATGAATGCATCATGAGTAAGATGATACCACTTCCGTCTCTTCCCACCATGACTATTCCACTCAAGAATACTAGCTTGAAGGTCTTCATCACTGACAAGTCCTTTAAGTTGATCAAAGTCTAGCAATCCCAATTGCTGGACACGCTTGACATTGTGCGTGAAGTGTTGGGCGACGTGATCAACCTGGTTTTTCCTGGATTGTATACACCTCAACTAAGAATACAAATGATACACGATGCATTTACTAACATGAGTATTTAAATAATAAATAACAAGAAATTCAAAATTCAAATAACATATTTTGAAGAACTTACTTGTTCCAATCTGTCATCGCATGCAATAGCATGTTACAATTTTCTGAAGATACGTTGATGAAAACAGAACGTACGGGAACATGAAAAAATGCATCATCTTTATGGAGGGCACTAATGACATCCATCCATGCAATATGACGGTGATTTCCCGTCCCATACGTAGAAAAACCGATTAGAATACTTTCCTAATGCTGGATTTTTTGCCAATCGAGCTTCAAACTCCAAATCCTCCTTGCGCGACAAATCCGACCATGAAGCCCGATGAGTCTCCGTGACGGTTGCTTCTTCCATTATGAAACTCCTTAAGGATAGATAGAAGCAGGCTGATGCCCGCCTATACCCACGAGAGAACTCTGCCTTCAACTTCTGAATGTTAGTCTTCAAGGGCTCTCTAACATCCTTCATAGGAATCATCCTGCACAAGGGCACGTCAAGTTCACAGTTTGGAGATTCAAGTGCACTTTGAATTGCATCATGTGAATTGCCTCTCACGGCTCTCCGTAATTTCTCCTCAATCTCTGCTAAACCACCATCTTCAACCTCCATGTTGACCTTTGGGCTCTCGCTTTCACCCTCTGCAAATTTGAGAGTCATCTGCGCATATGGATAAGAGAATTGAGAAATAAGAGCATTTTCAAAAAAAAAACTAAAACCAAACAATGAGAACAAGATCATTTTGAAAAAAAATAAAATGAAATAGTACCCGTCCACCCTTGTTTCGGATCCGAGACAACAAATTTAACGCACAAAATTGGAGTGAGTCCCTTAACGAATTGAGAAATAAAGCATTTTCGAAAAAAAAAAACTACAACCAAGCAATGAGGACAAGAGCATTTTCAAAAATAAATAAATGATATAGTACCCGTCCACCCTTGTTTCGGATCCGAGACAACAAATTTAACGCACAAAATTGGAGTGAGTCCCTTAACGAATTGAGAAATAAAGCATTTTCGAAAAAAAAAACTACAACCAAGCAATGAGGACAAGAGCATTTTCAAAAAAAATGAAAAATGAAATAGTAGCCGTCCACCCTTGTCTCGGATCCAAGACAACAAATTTAACGCACAAAATTGGAGTAAGTCCCTTAACGAATTGAGAAATAAAGCATTTTCGAAAAAAAAACTACAACCAAGCAATGAGGGCAAGAGCATTTTCAAAAAAAATAAAATGAAATAGTAGCCGTCCACCCTTGTCTCGGATCCGAGACAACCCATTTAATGCACAATCCTAGAGGAAAACTGACGGGTTTCTCTGATGTACATGAAGCCCTGCTACTTGACAATTATTCTTTCAACACTCTGGTATCATTTTCTGCTGAAGCTGGAGAGCGATCTTTGACATGTCAAATGACCTAAGCCAAAAGAATCAACTCTTCAGGAAATGATTTTTCATAATCTGATTTAAAATTGACCTATATCTGATTTAGAATAACCTCATTTTTTGCTTGATTTGGTACCTTGAATGTTTGGGGGTAAAACATTTACCAGAATCTAATCTCAAGCAAGCCATGCGTTTAAGCACCAGGATGACAATTATATCTCTCTCTAAGTTTGAGATTAATCTCCAACAATTTCATTTGACCACCAAACTTCATTTTAATGATGAATTTAAGAAACTGATTCAAGGCATTTGAGTTGAGCATACAAGTGGAGAGGAAGACAATACCCCGACAATGCAGTGAACTTATCAACAACTTGTGCACGCTAATTGCAAGTTTTCACAAAACATGCAATGTTTTTTTCCAATTCAAAACACAATGTGAAGTTGCAATTTGACCCCACATAGAGACACCAAACCCTAAGCTCCATCCCCTTCAACTCTGCAGTGCAGATTACGTTTCTCCTGTGCTGACAGATCAAAAACACACACATATTATTATTTCTTTTTAAGCAGCTCCGGGAGCACTCTGGACTTCAAGCTCCAAGTCAGGGCTTGGGATGAAATATGGCCATGGATGAACCCCGATTTAGTTGTCTCGGATCCGAGACAACCATTCCGAGACAAGCATATCACTAAGCGGAGGAGAAGAAACTAACCAGGATTTCCCTAGTAACGGCGAGCGAACCGGAAAGTGCCCATGCAATGGGAGAACTCTAGTTTAGATTGAGTTATCTATGCATTACTAAAATCAAAAGCCCACACCCTAGACATAACGTTACCTTGTTTTAGGTATTTTATTAGTTGCGAAACCTGTCGAATGCTACCTTAATTACATGTCACTCCGAGGATATTAGTTCAGAAGTGATGGATCCAGAGCCTGCTCAATCTCATCAGTGCTCATTGTCGCTCAACCTTCAAGTTCCAATGGCAAGGCTCAGCTTTTGATGTTCGGGGCTATTTGAAAGAATGTACTCACAAAGGTTGATGCAAGTAGGCTCGCAAGTGTGAAGACAGTGCGGAAGAATACCCCTAAAACTTGACAGTAAAACGCCAGATTTGTTGATCCTCATATTGGCAATTAGATTTGGAATTAGCTCTGGAGACGATTTGCAGGTTCAAGCTTCAGATTCGATTGGAGGGTTCCACATCACTATGCAAGTACTTTCAAAAACAGGCTGCAGCTGTAAGACCCGTCAAGTCCACTAACATTGATTTTTCCTTGTCACAGAACTTATAGAAATAAAATACCAGAAATTTGAAATTGCAGGGTTCGAGGGTGGCTGTGAGAATCTATCAGTCAGTTGATCTGCTCTCCGTGACATTCATCGGGCATGATGATGGCATCCTGCTTCTGGATTCCGGAGGAAAGAACGCCAAAATGTGAGTAATTGTTCCCAAGTTACTTCTAACATTGTTCACAAAAGGAGAAATAGAAAGAAAGAAAGTATAAGAAGTAACGGTGCAATTCCACCGATGTGAATTCGAGCCCATTTTTTCTATACAGGTTAGTGTCCGGGGAGATTTTTGGACATAATTGGTTGAGATCCCAGTGTTTCCAAGTTGAGCTGCAATTTCAAATTTCTTGAATTTCGTGAAATACCTCAAGTTGGTCACTAGGGTCGTTACTGTCCTTCATGATGAAGATCACAACTGTGAAATTGAAACCACGAAGCGGGTCAGTACAATTAATGAACAGGGAGGACCAATCGCTAGTTACAGGATGAACCGGTTGAGTTTGAGAACTACCCAGTTGAAGTTTAAGACTTCGGGAAAACTACCGATCATCTTAGAGGAATGATGTATGGAATCTACCTCTAATTGATAAAGAAAACCTGAAAGATGTCAACATGTAACTGGTTTAGACTGGGAAACACTAAGATCTCGACCGATTATGCCGGAAATTCTCCCCGGACATTGGGTGAGTAGGTGCAGAAGCAACCAAGGGCTCGAAAGAGCAAGATAATGGAAGCACATATTTCTCACAGCACAAACTTGAGAAAAAATGAAACTTCCAGTTTCATTGCCTGCTGAGAATTAAATCCACACACACGGTGGGATCCCCCGGTAACAAAGGGGAGCACCATCGACCGACCCTGATCTTCTGTGAAAGGTTTGAGTGTGAGCATACCTGTTGGGACCCGAAAGCCTTGTCTCGGATCCGAGACAAGGCTTCATTGAGGCGCAAGGAACCTGACAGGTGGGATCCCCCGGTAACAAAGGGGAGCACCATCGACCGACCCTGATCTTCTGTGAAAGGTTTGAGTGTGAGCATACCTGTTGGGACCCGAAAGATGGTGAACTATGCCTGAGCAGGGCGAAGCCAGAGGAAACTCTGGTGGAGGCTCGTAGCGATATTGACGTGCAAATCGTTCGTCAAACTTGGGTATAGGGGCGAAAGACTAATCGAACCATCTAGTAGCTGGTTCCCTCCGAAGTTTCCCTCAGGATAGCTGGAGCTCGTGAAGTTTTATCAGGTAAAGCGAATGATTAGAGGCATCGGGGGTGTAACACCCTCGACCTATTCTCAAGCTCCAAGTGGGCCATTTTTGGTAAGCAAAACTGGCGATGCGGGATGAACCGAAAGCCGGGTTACGGTGCCAAACTGCGCGCTAACCTAGATCCCACAAAGGGTGTTGATTGATTAAGACAGCAGGACGGTGGTCATGGAAGTCGAAATCCGCTAAGGAGTGTGTAACAACTCACCTGCCGAATCAACTAGCCCCGAAAATGGATGGCGCTGAAGCGCGCGACCTACACCCGGCCATTGGGGCAAGTGTGAGGCCGCAATGAGTAGGAGGGCGTGGGGGTCGTGGAGCAGCTTTGGGCGTGAGCCCGAGTGAAACGGCCTCCAGTGCAGATCTTGGTGGTAGTAGCAAATATTCAAATGAGAACTTTGAAGACTGAAGTGGAGAAAGGTTCCATGTGAACAGCAATTGGACATGGGTTAGTCGATCCTAAGACATGAAAATTGCCCTTTCACCTTTGTCTCGGATCCGAGACAAGGCTTCATGTAGGTTGTTCTAGAGCCGGACCGCACACTATGAGGGATGTGTAAACCCGGCGAAGCCTCCTCTCCTCCAGAAATAATTACATAAGGCATTCAAAACTAATTACTAAAACCTACCTCTTCGGCAAGGGGAGATTGAGCCTCAATCATTGGCTGATCTCCGGGGCATGCGTCCCCTAGGTTGCCAACTTCACAGGCAATACCCTGCGAATCATTCAACGAATGCTCAAAACCCTAATGATAAAAACCCTAGTGATCACAGTCAGAGTCACAAAAATGCAGGTTACGCAAAAAGCTCCGAGTTTTCTCAGCCATAGTTTAAGTCTATGAATACACAGCTTGGTCAATACGCGAACCCTCAACAGACTACCCATAAACCATTGAGAATATTTACCTTGCAAATATCCCCTAATTCCTTAAAGTTCAAATGGTTTGTGTCATTTGAGCTGCTATCAACCTCAACAATTTGATTAAGAGCCATTTTTTCCCGTCGTCTCTGTTGAGCCTTCAGTTGCTTTGGCAGTGTAAAATGGCTACTTCGTCTTCTTCCTCTACCTCTATATGATCTAAAAGCTCTTGGAACTACTGCGCTTGGAACCTCGCCCTCCTTCATGTGTCTGATTCACAATCACACCACAACTAGTCACTACTAGAAACGAAATAGAAGCCAAGGATAATGTACATTGTCATTTCAATAGAATGACTCATTATTCTCTTCAAATTGCTTTAGGGTCTTCCCATCAGATACTTCACTAATGGTTCATGATTAATATTTTCAGATCATGGCTCATGATTATATTTAGATAAACATTCTCATTGTTATTATTAGAGTACTTCTACACGGTGTTCTCAATACAGGTTTTCCAAAACAAACAAGTATAGCAATTGATAATTATAAAGCATCTAATTAGCTCATAGGACAAAGTACGATCGTCATGCAATTTTAAGTATCTAGGATCTAACAGATTTAAGTGACTATGAATAGTGGTCTTAGCTTGCATGCCTTAGAATAGAGTCATGAACTCCATTTCAGTGCTATTAAAGGACATCTATAATTTTGGCATAAATACGGCTGGATGTTATTATTGTATCACCTAACACCTTTATGCTTGGTGGTCTCAGCCGTCAATGGAATTCTTAATTTCAATGCTTTATAAAATATGCTTTGCCTCTTTCAACACCTACTTTACAGATCATTGTCATATACAACAAATATTCTATTGAGCTTCCACCCACTACCTATAGTGTGACCACAAGGTCTACAATCCCATCCTCGGTGAGATATATAATGAGCATATCAATTGAAACCTTACATCTTCTTCTAAGTATTTTCTTATTCAATGCATGATTGTACGTCTTCCATCTTCTATAGCACACTTAGAATGGCTTCTCTTAGATCCCACGCTGGAGGTGTTCCATTTATGATGTCTTTGGGCCCAGATGACAAGGTAGTTGTCCATGAACAACTTCTTAGTCTTAGGTTTGGTTTCAGATCTGGTACAATTTATGTGGAAGAGGAAGTGTTTGATGCTAATGGAGAGTTATGTGAGTCTATATTTCAGGTCAAGGATAGTACTGATGAGGGCTATGTCTGGAATTTAACAAGTGGTACTTACAAAGTGTACGGTTTATCAGATGTTCAAATGTCCGGGTCTACTATAATCATGACACCTCCTACTTCCACATCAACCGTTCATGTACCTGGTCTAGCTACTGTCAAAGTCGAACTGACTGAATCAAATGTACAGATATTGAGTGATTCAGACGATGACAATGTTAATGAGATCAAGCTAAGTGACATTTCAAGTAATCCATTTCAGTCACGTGGCTTGCTTGGATCCGCACGTCCATTTCAACACCATAGTTGCTCAAGTGTGTCACCGTCACTCTCTTCAGGACATCCACCTATTCATCCTAATTGTAGGAAGAGTCGTAGTATCTTATTTGCTATTAGAAAGACTGCCTCTAGAAAGGGTTCTTGTTCAGAGCTTTCACGAATAGATTTTGACAGTATTGATCACGAACAAGTCAAGTATTTACCTCCAACTTATGATGGAGAGAAGATATTTGAGTTGCCTCCTCTTCCTGAAGGAATTCCAACTCAATTTGGAGGTAGTATGGATGGAATGAGCAAACAATACGATGGCCATACGTGGTGCAAAACCATCACAACTAATATCAAGAATGAATTTGGCCTTACCTATCGTAGGTCCTCTTGTACTGGACACCTTGAGTGCCCAAACCAGAGTTGTGATTACATCTGCAGGAACAATGGCAAGGTAAACTGCACAGAGTGGTCTGGAGTGGCTTTGATACCATTTTCAATTGGAGGGGGTCCAAGTGAGAAATCCACATTAGCGTGTAAGGTTTGTCAAACACCTCCCATTTGCTTAGCATTATGTGATGCTAGAATCTACCATGTGTCGTCCAATGACAATGATGTCACTCGTGCTGCAATCCACTTAGGATGTCACAATCATCCAGTATCTCAAGGAACATGTCAAGATTCCATGGACATTATGTATGATTGTGTTGCCAAGGAAGTCCAGAAGACTCCTAATGCAAAGAACTCTGCTATCATCATGGCGGCAAGTAAGAACTATCTTGCGGATGCCTTGATTCGTCCAACTCCAGGCGGAAGCAACCTTCAAGGAGCATCTATGGATGTTGTTATGGACCAGTTTGAGACGCTTACTTCACCAAACTTACGCAACTTCGTATCTGGAACAAAGAGATTCTTCCATCATGGGAAAGGAGTTACGGATAGCATTCTCGAACTCAAAGACTACTCCAACTTTGTTTTCATCCACCAAAATCAATTTCCAGGTCAAAACAAGGGAAAGGTATTTGTTTTCAAGATGTCCGTGGACCGTCCAGGGAGTGGTGTGGACTTGGTGAAGCGCATGCAGCCCGGCGGTGACCTTCAAGATTGTTGGGTCATGTTCGACCATGTGAAGCGTGTTTCTAGTTGGACTACTATGGCATGCCATGTCTACGACAGCAAGTACTGTAAGGTAATGACCATTGCCCTTTGTGATATGCAATCTGAGGATGCAGAAGCCCAAGAATTGTTTTGGCTTCACCTGAACGAAGTTATGCGGAAGAATGAATTAGAGACTACAAACTTCAAGGGCTTCATGGCTGATAGTGCTGGAGCCAATTGGCACGCCGTTCGCAAAATATATGGCAATGGAGATCCCAACAAATGCATGGAGAACCGGGAGCGGACATGTTTGTTTCACTGGACAAAGTGCCTTCAAAGAGCCACCTCTAAAAACATTCTACCGGGTTTTCAAGACCAGCACATCGCTATGTGCAAAGTCTGGAAGGATGCTAAGTCTCAAGAAGAAGCAGAAGCGCAGTATAACGTCATTCGGGGTTGGTGGCTTTCATCTGGTGCTACAACAGAGGATGGAAGGCGTTCTCTAAATGACTGGATGGCATTCTGGCACTTTCGCTACAGACAGTAGGGCGGCTCTATGCAACTTGTAAGTTTGTGCATCACTTCACATGTTTTAATACACTAAACCTTCACTGTAATTCATATCGTTAGGCCATTAATTACTCATCTTTGCATGTGGTTTCTCCAGGACCTCACTCTTGACGAGAGGGCGGACATGCCTTCTTGCAATCTAGCGGAAACTGTCCACAACAGATGGCTGCAACAGTCCGGAAACACAATGACATGTTTGTACGAGGCAACGGTGGACGATCTCGTTCGTGCTTTCATGCAGATTACAAGCTACCGATTTTGGTTCAAAGGGGGGAAGGGAGGAAAGGGACCAGACAAATCTAAACTTCGTTTACGCCATGCACAACGCTCTGGAGACCCTAAGCTAATAGCTGAGGCGGTTAACTCTTACCCTGGGGCTGCAGATCTATTGACCAAGAAAGGAGGCCTTGAGGGCGCAGAGATTTTTGGGTCCACAAAACGAAAGTTAGATTTGCCACCATGATCAAGTCATGATTCGCATCGGTCGGATACAGTGAATTACTCTATTCCACGTGATGGTACCAGGTCCACTAAAGCACGCATTGAGGAGGCTCTATCTAAACCTGACTCGGGCGTCCAACACACTACCTCCGTTTTGGAAACCAACTGCAATCCTTCGAAGTGGCATATTGCCTGTCTTTCAAGCAAATCCGCACGGAAATGCCAGGCCATGTATGCTCATACTAATAAGAAATGCGATACCAGAGTAGGACGAGGTCCACATGACACCCCTACCCCTACGTACGTTGGCGATAAGAAGGGGTACAAAACTCATCGAACTATTTCTACAGAATTTTGGTTTTGTGCAGATGACATTAATCGATGTGTGAAGGGGACCAAGAAATCCTTTGTGGTAGGTTGGCCATCTGTTCCTATGACCTGGCCTGTGAAGAAGGGTACAAACTTAACTATGAAAGGAATCTTGGCTCTAGAAGAGGCAGGTTTCCAACTCCAACAACGTGGTGCCTTATCTCCGCGCCGTCAATTCTAGAATGCAGCAAACATGCCACTTCCAAGATCACATTTCCCAACTCCTGTGAATCCAAACTCACATCCTACAACTCGAGACGGTTTTGCCATCAGAAGAAGCTCAGATGCACCCACTCCTGAGCATCGCAATAAGTGGAGCAGTGCAGGACTTATGAACAATTGTCATGTGACAAGCGTTACGTCCATACCATACCCTGCATATGGGTGTGTTATATCCATGGATAGTGGTAATGGAAAGGTGTATTGTATTACCATCACCGATTTACCGGGATGTACCTGCCCCGATTTCATGAAGATGACATCAGAGACCTTAGGAAAGAAGGGTCAATGGAGGTATTGCAAGCATGTGTACTACATCTTTCGCTATTTCTGCAAGATGGATTACAAAGTGGACACTTTCATGCACGCACCCAACTTTAGCTACAATGAGGTTATGCATATTTTAGAACTTGCTAAAGTTGCTGAACCACTTGTGTAGTTCCTTGACTTCCTTCATGCTTCAAGGTGCTTGGTAGTGATCTTTTTAGTTCGTGAATTCCATCTTCAAATAGCGGAATTGATTTGAATTGCCTTTGATTTGTATTTGAATCTGCACATTATTAAAAGATCATATTTATGAAACCATGAATTTTCCAATCTTGGATACAAAAGGATTGCCATGAAAATGACTATTTTTCTCTATTTTTTATTCTCAATTGTGACTATAGAATATTCTTGTCTCGGATCCAAAAGGATATGGACAAAAAAAATTCATTTTTTTTATTATCTGTTTTCCTTTTTTTGAGTTTTCGTGGATAAATACTTAAAATTTTAATTTACATTCTTATCCCTTATTTTATGTTCCCTATTATTTTGGAAGTTTTTTTTCTAAATTTTTTTTTTCGTTTTCTTCCGCTTTTATGGATGGTTTTTTCAAAAGTTTATAATTTCTTCCACTCCACGGTTATAGGCACCATCCACAGTTAAACGTACCATCTACTTTTAGTCATATTTGTAAAGAAACTATACGAAGAGTCCTACTCGGTGTAAGAATTAAGTCAAATATTCTGATTTTTTTTTTAAAATCAAATTTTTTTAATTTTTAAAAAAAAATTTCTGCTCACCGCTCGCCGCTCACTGCTCACCTCTCACAAGATAGCGTCGCTAGGTGTGGATCTAAGAACTAGCACCAAAAAGAAATGTGTTTCAAAGCAACTCAACAATTTGTTCAAAATATGCCAACCACTCTAGGTTCAATAGTCAACTTCATCGAAGGGATATTATACAACAATTGATTGGATGATAAGAATGGTCATACATATACGGTTCCCCCCACATAACATTATTGAGTAGTGTGCGTTCGTTCATGTGGGCCTTGAGAATATAACCATGGGATGCCGTAACTAGTGCAAATTCAAATTGCATCTCATATGCAACATCCCTTGGTTATATTCTCGAGGCGCACATGAACAAACACACACTTCTTAAAAATGTTAGGCAATCATGTTGAACACTGAAACTCAAAATGCTAGCACAACACTTTGAACACAAAGTCCAGTTGCTTTGAAACACATTTCTTTTTTGTTTAAGTTCTTAGATTCACACCTAACCACACCCCACTCAAATATATACAGGTGTCCATATTATTGTTGCGTTCGATTAATTAGGCACGTCTTCCTTTTAGAGGGGGCTCCTTGTCAATGTTGGGATTGAAGCTACAACTGCTTCTACCCATCCATATCCACATGGCATGGGGTTAGGATGGATGGACATGGTGCTGGGCCCACCTACACGAATGAAACATTTTCTGTCTTCATCCATGGATGAATGGTCTTCTCCGAATGTAAGGAGAAAGGAACAGAACAGGGCCGACAAGTGAGGCTGGAGAAGAAGCTACGGAAGAACCACGACTCATCGTCAGGAATGGGAGGGATAGCTTAGAAATTGCACGAGAACAAACTCATTAGGACTCGGACGGAGGAGGTAGAAGGAGATTGAAGAAGAATAATAAGAAGAATCTGTTGCCAACAGACAGCTTACTGCAGGAGGAGTGGGAAAGGATTGGTGTAAGTATTGAGGTAGGAGAAGAGAGGAAGAGTGTTGGAGTGTTGGAGTGTTGGAGTGAGTGAGAAGAAAGAGCATAGCGGTGGAAAGGAGTTGAGCGAGGGAGAAATTGGTGTTGGAATATGCAGCAGGGGTGAAGGAAGAAGGAGATGATGGATATGGGCGGGGCGCTGGGATGGCAGAGGAGCCCAGCCTGGATGGCAGCCATGGGCGCCATGATGCGAGGGCAGGGAGGAATGCGAAACTCTTCGGGAGCGGTGAGGTTTCAAGCCACGGAGATGATGAGCTCCAAGGCTATGGCGATGTCCGCATGTAGTGCAGGGTTTCTTGCAGCTGGGGCTTCGCAGCTGGACCGATGGGCGTCTCTCACATCAAATTTTATGGAGCAATTCAAGGTAGGTCTATCTGTACATAATACCCTGTCATCAATGACGATTCTCAAGTGGAAAAATGTGGTAAATTTTGGGGTAAACCTTCGGTACACATTGTGTAGAGCAATCAAGCATTATTACATAAGCGGCGAATTGGCGAATGTTTCAGATCGTTATCTCATTCAAGTGAAAGTATCAGTAGGGTTGGTGGGATACCAATTACCAATTCCTTTCCTGTCATCAACGATTGTCAAGTGGAAACATGTGATTACCTTGGGGATTCCGACATACATCGAGTTGGGTAGAATTGATCTGTAGAGTAATCGAGCATTGTACAGGATAGCGAATTGGCGAGTGTTTCAAGTTCTTATTTTTCTTCAACTAGAAGAGTCAAATTGGGTTGATGATATGGGTTACCAATCACCGACAATGTGGATGGATGATGACGATGATGCAACAGGAACACGATAAGCGAAGTCGGAGACGATCACATCGAGGGGTTGCGGGAGATTGCTGCTTGCAAACACCTTCTTCTCAGGGTTTAAGGATGCTGAGCGACACTGGAGCTCATCACGTAATTGGCAGTGGAATTTTGTGGTACACTCCTTGGGGTTCCATCATCAAAATTGTAGGAAATAGAATGAACCGTAGAGGCAAGCTAAATGTAAGCATGTCAGCGTCCACGGGCAGCGGAGAAGATGAGCCATCTTCATCATCTTCATCTCCATCTCCGAGATCTTCTGGCACTGGAGTTGGTTCCAGAAGTCGGCAATGGACAAACATTATACTGGGTATCAATCTTCTGTAAGGTGCTCCCCTTCTGGATTTTCAAAAGACAATTGATGATTACTTCTTCCATGTCTCTATCCTTGTCAATTTCTAACCTCAGATAGCTCAGATAACAGTTTTTACACATAGGTTTATCATGTGTTAAGCATGATGTTTCAGGGATTAAGGATTATGCTTCGATCATGTGATCTCGAATTTGAACAAACAAAATATTCTGGAACTGTTTGCTGGACATGTAGAGGCCACCTTCTGAAGTCTGGATCTATTTGGAAAACCTGCGTGGTTATGCCTGGTGCTTCTCTATGTTTTTACAAGGTCTGATTTCGTCGCTTTCATTGAAATTTGCAATCTCTTCTACCAACATTTGTATCAATCTTCATACTAAATGAAGCAGATATGGCTTGCAGAGTATTTGTTGCACAGCTGGCAACGCAGGGGCAGCTACTTTTAGTGGGAGCCAAGGTGAGCTTGCATTAAAAACCTAATGACCTCTATTGGAAGATTTGCGTGGAAATGAAACCTTTGCAGATTGGAGGTTCTGATGTCGTTTTTTTTTGTGTCCTGAGAGTTGAGGAACATCTTGGTTTGGTGGATGGATGCAGGTGAACAGCTTGATAGATAAAGGTCAGTGGTGGAGATTTATCACACCATCACTACTCCATGCTAACATCATGCACCTACTGGTAACTTAATTATTGGCCCTTCATCAACAATTTGAGTTTCTTCGTTGCATACAGGAGCTTCAATTATGTGATGATTTCTGGGCACTTTAACAACTTTTACCTTCATTTTTGTGGACATGAATGCAATTCTACAAGATGAGACTTGACCTCTCATATAACCTAAGAAGATGATGGTCCTGGGTCTGGATTGCTGAATGTGCAGGTGAACTCTTATTCTCTTAATTCCGTAGGTCCAACAGTGGAATCACTGGGAGGAGGGAAGCGATTCTTAGCAGTATACACAATCTCTGCTCTTTCAAGTACTCGTCCATCTCTACTCATCAATATGTTTCCCCAAATTTGAATACCCATACTCTGTAGGTTATTCATTTTTTTATTACAACTCTTCAATTTGCTTAGTTTTGGATCTCACTCAGTGGGATCTGAGCATGGCAGGTAGTGGACTGAGTTATGCACTTTGCACGGCTCCATCTGTAGGTGCATCAGGGGCTATCTTTGGACTGGTAAGCATTATGCGTTGTGTGTTTCTCGTTGATACAGATGAACCCGTTTTAGCAACACACACAAGGTATATGAAATTGGCTTCATGTGTTACCTCTTCTGGTGTAGCATTCTTAAGCATGAGTGATGACGTCCTCTTTCTATTCTAGCTTCAAGAACAAATCTAAGAATTAATGTCCTTAATTACATGCATGAATGCCAAGGATAGTCAAGTGGCAAGCTCTCATTAGTCCACACCTCATTGTTACATATCTTTGGATAATTCTTCTCCCATCTACCAAGGTTCTACTGTAAGACCTTACTAAAAAGAATCTCACCGAGTGTATGCTCTCCAAGATGCTTATCTGGGGAGAGAATTCTACACCACTTAAGAATACTATGGCCTAAAAGTGGTCAAGGTCCAGAATGACAAGTTTCGGATGTTTTGGTTGTTTACAGGCTTGCTAATAATGGATTTTGTCATCAGGTTGGAGCATTGGCAGTCTTCTTGGCGAGGCATAAGACCCTTATGAGTGGTGGTGATAAGAATCTGAAGCAAGTGGGCCGTGTAATTGCTCTCAATCTGGTATGCTCTTAGTGAAGATGGTAGTATATCAGAAATTGATTAAAACTATACCAGGTTCTGGCATTAGTTTAATCCCATCTCAGTATTTCATCTTGATTTGATGATATGAATACATTGTCATGTGTTTCTATTAACCTGCTGAAGGTCCTCATTTGGTGAATGCTTGCAGGCGTTTGGCTTATTAAGTGACGGTATCGATAATTGGGGACATGTAAGTAATTGATTCACACAAAAGCAACCCAGTGACTTTACTTTTATTTTCTATTACAAGCTGAGCATTTTAGGGGCACTGTACACTATAGTTAAGGGCCGTGACCATGAAATCGTGAGGGCCCTCCCAAATCACCTCAAAGCTATACCAGGGAAAACTGAATCTGAATGTTGTGTGGTCACGGACCTTCAAGTGTACTGTCAAGACATACACAAGGGGGCTCTTAATCAAATGCTATCACATTACCATCCTATTCATGTGGGCCCTTCTGCACAACAAGTTATAATAAATCAAGGGTTCTGAGATTTTAAAGTGTCGTGATTTCCCAGATTTGTGTTAGACGCACCTCAATGAGGCTGGCTTGATGCAAAATCTGGTAGATCATGAAATGGTATGCATTGCATGCCATCTAGGAACCCATGTTGGTCTTTCATCCATTCAATCTCCCGTAGTCCTTTAGGCCCTCACGCTCTATTGTAAAGTGAGTGGGACAGTCTTAGCATTATCCACCAATTATTCATTTTATATTCCAATGGTAATTGGCCCTCAACCTCTCCTCTAAAGTATCCCTTAATACTAAATGGATCAAAAGGGTTCTATCTGTTAAATGAAAATACTCATTGTTGGTATTGAAATTATTATGCAGGTTGGCGGTCTGCTAGGAGGAGCTGCTGTAGCTTGGTTAATCGGACCTGCTCTTTCCTTTGATTTTGCACCTGGAAGTGGGAAGAAACAATTGTTTGATCGACCCCCAATTGCCAGATTGATATCTCCCTGGTCAAAGCAGCCACGTGGTCAATGAGGTGCATGTGGTTTCCAACAATCCACAAGGCCAGAAACTCATTTTGGGATGTGGAAGAATTTTGGTTCATTCCTCTTTCAAATCAATACCCCTACAAGAGGCTTGGTCATATAAATGCTGAGGCTGAATCCGAAATTAAAACCAGACCCAAGAAGACTGTGCCCCCATGTTTAGCTAGCTCTGTAGAAACTACAATCTTCTTCAAAGTTACTCCAGATGGAGATGTCATAATGTCAGACCAATTGTATGATAATTCTATATCATGTCAGACACATCCATTTCAGCCTGCTTGGTCATACATTGACTTGATTTGACATTAGCTTTTTATTGCAAATCATATTGTAGATTTACCCATGATCATTCTCAATGAAAGTTTCCCCCATGATGATTGCATAGAAAAGTATACTTCAGTGATAGTGCAACACTCAAGACCTGTCTACCAACAAACGAAAAGAATGATTAAATAGGCATTTTGAATACAAAATGCATTGTTAAACCTTAACATTCAGCAACAGACAGCAATATAAACTTTGTGACAATTTCATTCCGAACTGATTCTCATCACTTTTATGATAGGATTCCGATTCCAATTTCAGACATTTTTGACTACTGCATCAGCTTTGAAATTGTTGCTTCCAGTTAGCAATTGTGAATCACAAACCCTGTCATTTCAAGTGTCAATATTATAGTAAACTTCAAAAGTTACGAGACTTTCTGCTCATTAAATGATCACATAGGCCTTTCCAATTGAGTTAAGTATTGAGCTTAGAGTGGGTAATAGAATTTTGAGCACATAGTCCAATCTCATTACAACACCTGTCTTTTTGGTATTTGTTTTTAACCACTCAAATATAGGTGTCCGCTTCAAAAGAGTGATCACTTAAGACTCACATATTTAACCTTCGTTGACATGATTGTTATGTACATTGCCCTCATCAATATTTGCATTGATACAACTTCTTATGTACATTTTCATTGACAATATTTTTAAGGTCATTGACATAGTTGTTATGTAAGGTAGACAACCAACACCAATATTATGTGCCAAAGTTGTACATTTGAGAGCCCCACATTTATGATTGACCCACATGGTGTTGATTTTATGTTTAGTGCTTGATGACGACAAGCTGATTGCTTCATAGCTTCCATTAGAATTCAAACGTTCTTACTCTTCTTTACCAATCCTAGTTGACACAATGAATTATTCTAAGCCAATTCAACAACAATGTGTTTAAAGATGGTGAATAATTGCATGTGTTTCAAGTGAACTTCAAGTGACTCCAATTGCACTGTGCCTCAAGAAAGTGATTGACTCCACAAATAAATAAATACATGTGGATGTAGATTGGAAAGCGTAACATTACTCAACGATGTGGGCCTTGAGAATATAACAGTGAGATGCTCAAGTTCAAGTTGAATTTGAGTCTCCGTGCGCATCTTTTCAAGCATCTCACTGTTATATTCTGAGGGCCCATGGAATAAGAGCTATATGTTGAGTAATATGTTGAGCTTCAAGTCTTTCTGGAGAATTCTAAAACTTCTTCAAGGTTTCACGGCATGTCATCTACACAATTTTGCCTTCTGGCATTTTTGGGATTATTGTCTGAGCTCTAGAGAAATGTGTATGATCGTGGATAGAGTTGCATTGCACCTTCAATCCAGGTTGGAAAAGTTCATAAACACGGCCCATTTTTCTTGTATCACCACACTAAATTGACTAATTAGTCTGGGTTACCATTCGGAGTTATGTGTTCCAATAATGTTTTACTAACAACATCGTTTTTACCAACTAAGTTATATCATATTCTTCGATGTGCATACTAACTAGACTGAATATGGTATTTAGCATCACCAATTCTAATTGTCTTGCTCGATACTAATTGTACACCACAGTATAGTGTCACCAACACTAAATGTTAACCCAACATTCCTTCTCATTCCTTGTAAACTGTTCAGGGGACTGTAAATTTACAGTGTTGCAAATACTGTGACTTACAAAGTGATTTTTCTTCCAAAATTCAATTCTCCATGACAATATTTCATCACAAATTGCTGATAAGACAAGGTAAAGTTTTGGCAACCGGATGAACTCATCCATCATCCATGACAATATTTGCTCACTATCAGTAAAATGTTATAGCAATTCGCAAGTCCAAATGGCAACCCAGACTCATTAGGCAAAATATCGTAGCTCATCGCAAGATACGTCACCTACTTTCGCTACAAGGTCAGAAAGACCGAATTGATAAGATCGTTAAATATCCATTTCCAGAATCTTAAAAATCGTGGAGATACAATGAGAAGATTCGCCATCTAATGCTGCAGCAGGTCAGGAATCCTGGACTGGAACTTCTCAGCAGTCAAAAGTGTGTCTACAGGGTTGAGAAATGGTCGGCCTTGAAACAAGTGAGATTTTATTACAAAAACTAGAAGGTACATCATCGTACGATTATGACTTGCACGCAGCTTGGATCAGGAGTGTGTCACTGTGAAAACACAGTCCTGCGGTTTTCCAAAACGTTGCGTCCGAGAATCGGCCTTTTGTGGCGAAGAAGTTCGGAGTGCACGTAGATTGGGATGTTATACATCAACGCGAGCTTCAACATGCGAATGTTCATGTGTACTTTGCATTCCCTCTTGACATCGTTGAAGTAAACTCCGCATGTTAGCTTGTTCTTGCCATCCTCTCCTTTCGACAACCAGACGCCGGTGAATTTGATATGCCCGTTCTCTTCGGTGATCCCCTTGTACAAAAATTGGTTAAGTTTCGAGTGATCCTTGAACTTGTCGACGATTTGTTCCGCCGTCGTGATCGCCAATACACATGCCGGTGCATCCAACGATTGAAAATACATGGAAGAAGTGCCAGTGTCTCCAAAATCGACACACTTGTCATGGGGAGAGTAGTCTGGCATGTACTCGACCTTCAACTCCTTCCCGTTTTCATCTTTAATAAACACGGTGTTGCCCACGCCCATGAAGGGGTTGCCGTCTATCAACTTTACTTGATGGAATTCACTCTTGTCACCATTTTGGGTGTCACCTGTCGACATGTCACGGATTACGGAAGTAGTGGCTTGTCGACTTTCTGTTCGTTCAACACTGAATTGAAACGCATTCATCTCACGGCAATGATCCAGATTTTGTAACTTCCAAGTTGATCTTCTCGTGAAGCTTGTTAATTTCGGTTGGGATGAGGAGCATGAAAGCTTTGAACGCTTGATATGGGGCCTGGCCACGTGCAACACCCCTGGACCACATTATGAGTTTGCTAGCTTTAAAGCTGCTGCAGACATCGTGTTGCACTAATCTTCTTATTCTTAGCTTCTAATCAATTTTTCTCTTTCAGCAAGCGACAATTCAATTCGATAGAATCCCCAACAATTGGGTTGGCATTAAAATGCGAGATAGGATACGCGAATGGCTTCAAAATAATGACTGACAAGATAGTAGGTGAGCCTTCATGTGGAATTCCCAAGAGTCACTGGGAAAATGAAGATGAATATGAGATCACAATAAACAGTAAGTTTAGATACTTGAATCGAGACATACATGTATGTATGTATGTATGTATAGTGAAAAAATTAAAAGTATTAGCTAAAAGTTAGGAAGTTAAAAAAAAATGCATCCAAAACCTTAACCGCAATATGTGAAAGATTTAACAGTTAAATGCTAACCAAAAAGCAAAATGTAGATGTAGAAAAGTAAAAATATAACCAAAAAGTAAGAGCTAACAGTAAGAAAATACTAATGTAAGAAATTGGGTAACAACACATTGAACCCCCATGATGAATCTTTAGTTCCATAAGGCTTTCGGCTTTCCGGATTCTAAAATCGATTTCACTTCATTGAATAGAGAAACCGAAAATGTACATCTTCTTAATAATATATGCTTTTCAAATATGTTAATTGTTGGACAAATTTTGCCTCGTGGATTGAACGTCTCATCTTGGTAAACTCACCCATACACTCATCTCATGGATAGCTAGGTGTGTGAGTCAGAAGTAGGCCTATCCATTGTCCACGGCAACCTGACTAGGTTAGGTACACATGCCATATTCGAGTGTAAATAAGGACAAACCCGCCCAAATGTATATGGAATATGGTAGGGTAGGGTTCAAATGCGCCAACTAGCAACTCCCAGCTTCTCAAATACGGGCCCACCTACTAACCTCTTTCTAAAATCGGTCTTCAAAACATTTGTCGACCATCACTTGTAGGTTAAAGATTCTTTAGTGGGTACATGGAAGTCTAGCAACCCATTTCCATGGCCCTCCATATTCTCGGGGGACACCAGAATGTGGTTGAATGGCGGCTTGTGCTTAGGTATATGCAAACACCTCTTACCCACTCATTTCTAGAATCTAGTGGCGAGAGTGGCTTACATAGAAACTCACACTTAGATGGATACTTTCTCTCTACACCCACTTCTCCTAAGATATAAAACACGAAGCAAGTGCAAGCTGATTAGCAAATCATAATTGTGCTCATAGTGATTTGCATCATAATTTTGGGAACTCACATGAATATCTAATTCATTATGAAAGTGACGAATGAATTGATGACTATAGTAGTTCGAACTTTTTGTGTCATCTTAACTACACTAACTATTCTATTTAGTGTAACTTACTCTTTGGAGTTACACAATGCTATATATTTTCTAATATTGATGTAATTTTGTATCAAGTAGAGATTTTAATGTTCTATAATGTCCAAACAAATCAATTTGACCTTTGTTGGCAAAAAATGAGATATACAATAAGATAATTAAAGCAATCTTTATTCCAAATAGCAAGTGACACTAAACACAATATTTAGTGTAGCAATCTTGAATCCAAAGCATATTTCAACAGCTGGAAAATTAGTAAACACAATATTGGTACATGATTGGTGTATTCGTATAATTTGACCTATTTACATATATCTATATAGAAATGTAATGTGCTTTGTTTGACCTGGAACTTAAAAGAAACTAAGACGAAATTTACACAATTATGGATTAGTATGATAATAATCTTATTATATGTGGAACACAAAAATAGGCTACCAACACCCAATCATGATTCATGGTTCACAAGATTTAAGTATATTCTACTCACTTCTGTGTGACCCTCTATATACTCTGAGGAGATTTTCATGCAATGAATGGGGAGAACCAACCACTAGTTACAGATGAACTGGTTGAGTTTGAGAAATCACTGGTTGAAGTTCAAAACTTCAGGAAAGTTTCCCATCATTTTAGAGGAATCTTGGAAACATACTTCACATCAATAAAGAGAAACCGGTTGGACTTGGAAACACTAGGATTTTGACCAATTCTGCCCAAAAACCTGCCCGCACATTACTGCCATGGAAATATGGAACTTGGGAATGGCAACGTTCTTCTTCTAAGTGACTTCTGCAAGATAAGATCATCCACTCATTACACTCTCTCGTCCACTCACAGAGGACAAAGCTATGGGCGTAAATTTCCAATGAAACCAAAAGCACTAATAAGAGCATACATTGGTTGACTAAGAATATTGCAAAACAGGTTGGATACCCACATCACGGATTTACAAACAGCTGTTGAGTCACAATTGACTTGAAGTGCACTGCAGTATTCAGCATACACTCTTCAAATCAGTGCAAGAAACAATGGATTGCCAATGGTTTACATTGATCTGTTCTCTGTATCCAACCCAAGTTGATCAGAAATTAGACCAGAAACTAGATCAAAAAACTGATGTTTCTGGTTTCTCTCCCGCAACAACTTATAAATTGACATGGCAACAGGAAAAGAACAGACCGCCAATTCCAGATGCTTGCGTCTCTCATCATGGCGTTGGGCACGAGATCTACTCATCGGACTTCAAGGCTTTGGATGGGACCCTATACAGAACTGTGCTGATGCATATGCTACAAGTCAGTCCCTTCGTGAAGAGCTCATAGTGCTTCAGTAATGCTTGGGAGATTTACGTGGGATTCTAAAAAGTAATCCCTACTGCCGCCCTTGGCAAAACAAAAGAGGAAGAGCCAGCAATTTTCTGAGGATATCTCTCGGATGCGTTCTCTGAAGAAACTTGAGAGCCTGCAAATGCCTTCTTTTCTGGTACTCTGAAATGCACAGATCAATACAAAACTCTTCTCCAAGAGCATCACAAAGCACATGATATCAAGCTTCTGAAACGTGAGAAGTCTGATGAAGCCTCGCTCGGTGTGAAATGGTGGACTGGAAGAATCGAGGTCCGTTGAAGTTGATATTATTTCTCGTGTTCTTCGTTGGTGGTGGCCGGGAGCACAGGATGTGAATTTTGAAGTTGGCCAGATGCGACAGATTGAAGAAGTTCTTGAAGTTTTTTGGCATTAAGTGGCTTACTGATATATCTATCCATGCCAGCAGAGATAATGCGTTCGGCATCACCAGTCATTGCATGAGCAGTCATAGCTACAATTGGCATAAATCTTTTTCTGACCCCTCGACTGGGGTCCCTCTTCTTCTCTATTTCTCTGATCCTCGTAGTTGCCTGGAACCCATCCAGTACAGGCATTTGCACCTGGACCAACATCATATGAATACCGTCAAAATCTTAAGCAAAGACATCCACCAATCTAATTTTGAAAAGACACGCCTACCCTTAACCCTTGACCCCTAACCTGACTAAGGGGCT
Source organism: Polytrichum commune (assembly GCA_950295325.1). NCBI lineage: Eukaryota > Viridiplantae > Streptophyta > Polytrichopsida > Polytrichales > Polytrichaceae > Polytrichum > Polytrichum commune. Next base: position 19,515,866 of record OX485803.1, on the reverse strand, counting down.
TAATGTACGACCTATACACATGTATATTACGTCAAGGAGAAAATGAAAATATACTCATGTTTGACATTGATGATCGAAATACTTAGATACAATCAAGTTTCCCAAAGAGGAGAGAGCGACTTACATCCATAAGGATCAAATCGAAGTCCTCCTCTGTTGATTTCTCAACAGCCTCCAAACCATTGCAGGCCAATACTGTTGTATGACCCCACTTCTGTAACAGAGTGACAGCAACCCGCTGATTCACAATATTGTCCTCTGCCACGAGAATATGTAATCCTCTACTAGGTTGGCTAGATTCTTCCACCGCTTTTCCCTCCTAACAAACACACCAAAAAATGGAATAAGGGGTAGTGGATAAAAGGGGTGATAACCATCCATGAGGAAAGACCCCTGATAAGTAACCCTGATAAACAGTTGAAATTACAGAGCCCAAGTAGAGACATAAAAAAATTGGTGTGGAAGCGGTAGGGTTTGATAATATGTCCATGTTAGACATTCTTGTGCTTTCATTCTTTGGAACCTTTCTGGATAATTGCGCATACCTTCCTATCCATTTCAGGCAGGTCTGTCCAAGATGGACTGCAACTGGGTTGGCCCTGCTAAGTCAGGTTTATGTTAGCTTTAAGGTAGCAGATGGTCAATTGAGAATTGTCCAAGTTCAATCAAACTCCACCCCTTGAATATTAATGTGGCTACTACACTGAATTGGGCACTCTTCCATGTATTTTGAACTCAAGTATTCTAAGTCATGAGGTAGATTGACTTTACATTAGCATGTGCACAACACACAGGTACACTGAGGTTGCTTTGTCCACATTGTGACAACCATCTGCCATATAGGATACTCACTTGATGGTTTTGTTTGTTATCGTAAACTAATGTCATGAAGCCATCTGATATTAGCTTCTTCCTATCCTTAGACACAATCAAATAATGAACCTTGTTAACTCAAGACACAATAGAACTTTGCATAAAAATGTGCGATCATGTAATCATCTTGCGAATTGGTCATCATGAAACGTGTATTTTTCCCTTGATCTTAGAAAGCACAACATACACACTTGAGTACACACATCCTTCACTTATCCAACACAAACCTCTCAAACATGCATAGTTTCACAAATCTTACTTGTGCAATAGGTCTGCTGTCAGATATTCCCAATGCAAGATGTAATGCTCGAGCCAAGACTACTCGTTTGATAGGCTTTGAAATGTGAAGTTGTACTCCAAGTTGCCTGCACCTGCAGCAGCATCAATAAAGACTATAAATCCAGTGCTCAGATTTAAAAACTCCTAAGTTGTGAACAGAACCAATCAGTTGTACCAAACACTGGATCAATTCCATGGGAGTCGGAAATGTAAGATACTGTCCGACATCATTGAATGGGTGTGAATCAGACTACAATTATTCCATTTACTGGCCAATAATCAAACTAGGTATATGGAACCACCAATCAAATGAAATATGAAAGAAATGTTGCCCAAAACATGGATAATTGAGAAACAGTAACCGATAAGAACCTCCTCGAACACATTCATACATGGGGAATTTTACACACATTTTGATTCTCTTGGAGCAAAGTTCCTTGGGTAGAACCAACATCAATGTTAGATTTAAATCTGAATTACCCAATGCATATGTAGGGCGTGATTCATGTCAAGAAAACTAGGTTAGTGCAGAGAGACTCGGGACTTGAGACAAGTTAAGATCGTACTTGTTTGCATCAGAGTGGTCCACAGAAGTTAGCATTATGATGGACGGAACCTGCCCAGTAGCTGAACCAGGCCTTGAACCCTGTCTGGGAACATTTGACCTTCCCAGTCTGGGTTGAATATCCGTGCATCCTGGTTTTGGAGGCATTCCTTCTTCACGATTCTGGATAGGGGCACCTCTTCTGCGTTGACATTGCAAACGTCTACCTTGTTCCATCCTATCATCTTGCTGCTTCTTCAACATATTATTTTCTTCAAGAGACATTCGTACCGAATCAGGGACCTCTGGGTCCACCTGTGGCCAGCATGACAAGATGTATAATCAACAGCATATAACCTCAAATAAGCAGTGTAAAAGACTTTTGTATCACTACATACTCCCCAATCTCATGGAACACCAACTGCCTTGAAGCCTCTGTCCTTACCTCATCTGTTTCGCTCTCTGTTTCAGAATCTTCTAGATCTCCAACAGCTCTAACCATCAGGCTACTGTCACCTTTGTGAAGTGGTGTTATTCGGGGGGTTGAACCTAGAAGATGCGGGTTCTCGTGAAGAAATTGGACAAGTTCAGAAGCATCCTTCCCCTGTAGCCACATGTCAAGTAACAGTACTCTAAATTGCCTATCACTGTCCATAGCTTTTTGCATAGCAGATTTTGCAGGTTCAACACCATCAACACCCTCTGAGAGCATGCCCCAAACCTGTGGTAGACACACAAAGGACAGTTAATCTACAAAACTTACAAGGTTGACCTTTCAATGACACTCCTTAGGTGAACCAGCAATGGAAATCAAAACAGCCAATCAATTATGCTATTTAAATGAATTGCTCAATATGTGCACACATGGTAGTTAAGGAGAAATCTGAAAAACCTTGAGCAAATCCACCAAAATCGTACGATTTACGCTGTTATCATCAACCACAAGCACTGATATGTTTTTCAAACTCTCCACATCAAGAGCAGATGGTAAATCGCAAGCAGGTGGTATGTGAAAATTAGCAGTAAAGGAAAATGTGCTGCCTTTGCCCTCACTCTCAACCCACATAGTTCCTCCCATTGCTGCAGCCAATTTTGATGATATAACTAGACCCAGGCCTGTTCCACCATACAACCTGCATCAACACATTGTTAGAATCTCCCACAGGAAAGTTGAACTAACTCAAGATGGGCATAAAAATTCATAACTATCAATATGCCCAAAGAATAATCGGGGTAGGAAGCATTGCAACATAGTGAATGCATCTTGATTACATGTAGCAACTTATCAAGATGCAGTGCCATACAGTAAACAACATGATAAGTAGTAATATTTATCCATCTATAGTTGTTAAAGATGTACATGGTCATCATAAAGTTGATGATCCCTGCTAGTCAGCTCATAAATCTAAAACAATATGTATACCAGGATCCCCACCAAGACATTATGATCCTAGTGCAAACGGCCAGATACCTTGTAGTTGATGAGTCTACTTGTGAAAAAGCCTGAAATAACAAGGACTGTTTTGCCTTAGGTATTCCGATACCTGGAACAATGTCACCAAAACACCAATAAAGCTCCCATTTTTCAAGGACTATACACTAGAGATTCCAAGTAATCTGGAGTTCAGAATTGATGATAGAACATGTGAACCTGCCTGCAAGATTTACTAATCACAAACATATATCTACCAGTGAAGCACAAAATACAACTCGAAATGTATCTCTCAATCTTCAATCTACGACCTAGAATATTGTGTACTGTAGAATTTCTGTGAAGGACATCATCTATACAAAAACAAACCAACTCCAACTCCAGGATATCCATTGTACAAAAATAAAGATCAACTCTCTACAGGGACATATCCAAATAACTTTCTTTGCCAGGTTAAGTAAAAGGTTCTAGCTGAGAAATACCAGTGTCCCTCACAGAAAATAAGAGCTCAATATTGTCCCCATCCCTGCTTTTGACCCTGGCAGAAACAATGACCTCCCCTTCTGCAGTGAATTTTATACTGTTACCTGCTCAGAAAAATGATTGACAAAGATCAGGACGAAATTTCAGTACGATTTGAATTGTTAGTCACATGCAAAGATAAATTTAAAAATGGAAAACATACACAGTACGTACAGTGTGCCTCTACAAAGCAGGACGTTGCTAAATGCATGGGCATCTCTCACATCATAAGAAGAGAAAACGTAACTGTCCATTGATTAAAAAGGATCTCCATGGAAGAAAGGTAACAGAAGGAACAGTCAAAACTGTTCCATCTGAAGGGACACACCCTAAGCTTAGAAGCACAAGGTAGGAACAAGAGCTTACCTATAAGGTTAACAAACACTTGGAAAAGACGTCCTGGATCTCCAATTATCTGATCAGGGACAGAGTGATCCACCTGGCATGCTAATTCAAGGCCTTTCTTCTTTGCCCGCGCAGCCAAAACAGATACAGCATGCTCCAGTTGATCATACAGTGAGAACTGAATGTCTTCCATCTCCAGCTTCCCAGCTTCAATTTTACTGAAATCTAGGATATCTGTGATTATTCTCAGCAAGTGCTTAGCTGAGAAACGGACCTGTCCCACGCAGAATTAATGAGTTGAGATTTAAACAATTTCCAAAAAGAGGGCTGAGGACAAAAACAATGATCATAGGAACTGCAGTCAAAGTCAAAAAGGCAGACTATACAGATAGAGGCAACAGATAAGTATTACTCTACAATGTAGCACTTCCACAATCTAGTCCGGTGATACTGGACAGTTCAGATGCAAAATACCACATGAGCAAATCCCACCAAGCCAATGCAAGAGAAGTGCTGTATCTGTGCAGACCAAAAAGGAAACCCATAACCTCCTACGACATATACCACTGCTCGCATTGACATCATGCATTAGCTCTCAACACTGATACATGATAATTTAAAGTAGATTCTTATACTCCTAAACAATTTGCATGTGAGGCAAGCCCTACAGTCCACCCTCGATATGTGTTATCCCAATAAGTTTTAAAATCGCCTATACATTAAGGATAATTGCGATCCCCAAAAAGAATGCAAAATACACTACACAGATTATCCCAATTAGTGTGTCTTACTATTCAGAGTTACACAGTACTATAACTATCTAATGAGAATAAAATATATTACCAAGCAAAGTCCTTCATGTTCTCCAATGTCTGAACAACCTATTGAACTTTTGTTAGTAACAATTCAACTCTTGATGATTGCAATGCATAACTCTGAATAGTAACACACACTAATTGGGATAATCAGTGTAGTAAGTGTTGATTGTTAATTGTTAAGAGGATTTATGAAAATTATGCTCCTCTCTTTAATCAATTCACCTTGATAAAATAGTAATTTGGATGAAAGTGAGGCTACGAGACTTTATGCCTTTTATGAATTAGGTCCATCATGCATTTGAATTCTGCAGAGAGTGAAACTGGACCCACTATGAATGCACATGACTTCATCAATTATGAATTAGAATTTGATCTAAACAATCACTACATACCTATTGAGGAGGAAATTTTAGATATGCTTGATGAAAGAGATGATGCAACTAATAATGACTCCATTCAAGAAGCTATGCAAATTGGTGATGCAGTGGTAGATAAAGTAGGATTCAAGGATGATGAAAGTCCAATACTGACCTTGAAACAATTTTTTGAACAAAAACCTACTAATGTTACCCTCTCTCATGCAATGAAATTGAACATATCAAAAGGAAATCAGATCTTGGCGTGCACAAGAATTTCATCAAACTACTTCAGATTCGTTCCATTACGCTTAGATGTATAATGACATTCATATCTTGTATATTTTCATCCTTTATTTATATAAGTGTTACTGTTTTTAGTCCAAAAGCACAGAAGTGTTATTCACTGAAGTGTTACAAATTGTGTATCCTACCCCCAACAATTGTTAACATCACATAAATGTTACAAGTTTCCTTGCTCCAAAGTGTTAACAGATATCAAGGGTGGACTGTACTTGATTCAGTAAACAGCATCAACATCAAACTCTTACTGAAAGTCAACATACAGACATACAAATAAAGAGGATCAGGGGCATCCTCACAATATGTCATCAAACTGCACTGCTTAGACACAGGTTCCCTCGTAAACAAAACACTTGACCAATACATTTCACAACGGCCTAAGACACGTGTAGCAGTTAAGAACCAACTAGGCAAACAGTAGTGACTTAAACAGGATGATATTTTCAAGGGCATCAAGTACAAGACTTTGACCTCATTGTATAACTACAACAAGAAAAAGCACAGATGATGCAGATCAGATTTAACACATACCAGATCAAGGTACTCTTGCTGCTCAGGTGATGTTTTTGTATCCAAACACAACTCTGTACAATTGATGATTCCATTCAAGGGTGTCCGAATCTCATGTGACATATTAGCCAGAAACTGTGACTTCATCTTATCAGCTTGAAGAGCTGCATCCTTGGCCTTCTTCACTTCCTCTTCCGCCCGCAATCTCTCTTCGATTTCAGTCTTTAATGCTTGATTAACACGAGCCAAATCTTTATTCACTCGAGCCAAGTCTTTATTCACACGATCCAAATCTTCAATCCGTTCAGTGACTTGCATAGACTGCATCAAAATGTCCAATAATTAATAGATGCTACACTTCCAGCAGAATCAACACACAAGAAAGTATGAGGGCAGCCTGTCAATCGAAAGTAAATTTCACTCATCACATTTGGCAAGAGCATCTGCTTGTGGGGTGACGTTTCACAGAATTGACACTAAATAGTCCTATTGCTCTGGGCCACAGTAATTTTCTAGAGCCCACGCTGATACTCAACGGGAGAATTAATGTGGGTGTTTATTTGATTTTGTGCTACAGTTGTCCTGTAACTGATATTCAATGTGTTGGTCAGAAGTTTTGATGAAGACTTTGGAAAGACCCAGGGTCTTGGACCAATGTTAATTCCACCTTGACTAGAAAATTAGTGTGGCCCACTCTAATTATTTCACAATAACTCTCCACCCACGGTAATAGGACTATGTAGTGTATGAAGGGAAGGGTGAAACGCTGATTACTATGGAGTCTACTATGGGTACTGGTATTTTTAACCCCTAAATTGGGGTAAGAGACCCAGAATTGGTTTATAAAGTTAAATTGATATGAATCAGCAACAACCCTATAAGAAGCAGGTTTTTACCCCCTCTTCCCCCCCCGCCCACTTTGATAGGTGCTGGGAATGAAATCTCTGAATTGGGTGAGAGGGAGGGGGGGCTACAGGCAAACTTGGCATTTGTTAAGGTCCACCCAGGAAATAATGTAATCTTTTAATCATAGTGGTTGCTTCTATGGACAAGTACAGTTCCTTCATCCCACTAAATCAGGGGCTTTTGGCACGAACAGGAACTCAACCCTCTCAAATACGTCCTGGCCCCCTAGTAGCCACTGTTGCCTTACTTCTTAAGATGAGGAGTCCATGGTTTCAATGATTATAATATCCAAAGTTACATTCCTTTAACAAAGTTACGATGCAATCTTACATCATGCATACCTTGAACTCCAATTCTGCATGGCTGGTTGCAATTTTCTCCCCCATGCCATTGAAAATTCTTCGCAAGTCATCAATTTCATCACGGAACACCACAGTGCCAATCTTCACCCTAGCCTCCATATCACCATTTCTAATATCTGTTGCAACCTTCGTAAGTTCAATAATCGGTGCAGTGAAAAGCTGAAACCAAAATAAAACACAAAATCAGTCTATCAAGTGGCAAATGTGAATGTCTTCTTGAACGAGAAACATTATTTTGCCAACTCTTACTATTCCAGATGCCACATCAGCAGGTGTTACAGGGGTGAATCACAGAAAACAGATGGATTTAGATATCTCCAACTCCACATGCACACAAGTCACTCTCCAAAGCTCAAATTGCTTGCGAGTCTCCACTACACGATTTACTGTAAATCGTCTGCGCTGCAATAATTTTGAAGATAACTAATCTTTGGAACCAGATATCATAACTAAATATCCTGCTTTGTAGAATTAGTGAAGACTGGACCAATTTCCCCCTCGCATTAAAACCCCCTCTCCAAACTTTGACAATAAACAGTGTGCTTGACAACTCTAGCATCTATGACAAATCGAGAGATAAGATGAGTTGACATGCATATCTTGTACAGGAATTCTCAGCTTCAGCCGATTGATGATACAAGAAACCCAATATTTACCAATCCCTAAAAAAGATTGCATATACTACAGGACTATCATAAATGCCTACTTGCCTACTTGACTGTGCTTAAATGAATTGAGGATGAAGTACCTTAGCAAGCACAAGTGAGGCTGAAATCCCCACAAGAAGCATGATTACCATCGCAACTATGATCACAATGCGAACTTTTGAAACAGGTTTGAAAGCCTCTTGCTCACTCATTTTCGCCAGCAAGCCTGCAAATAAGCAGAACAAACAACTCACATGTTATTACCAGAACCAGGCCAACATATAAGAGGAAAACCAGGCACTTTCCAAAGCAATGCACACCTTGCCTAAGGAGCACTTTCATAATACAGTCAATATAGTAAGTGATTCAGCCACCTACCCCAGTTCTGGTATCCCACAGGAGTATAGGCCACAATAACCTTTTCTCCTTGATAGTCACGCTCAATCAAAGTGCCATTTTTCATGTCCACACAGGCAAGTTTGATAGCGCCTCTGAGATCAATATAATGAACATGTGGGGCTAGTGATGGGGGGAGCACAAGATGCACACGATTGCCTTCAGGAATGCCTACAATAAGCTCTCCAGTATTTTGAAGGCCCGTTCGGTCTGTCACCAACTCCTCAAGTCTCGAGGCATTAACCCACGCAAGTAATACTCCAACTATTCTCACGTTCCCCTACACCAACCACCGTTGAATACATTAATTGTTTACTAGTGAATGGTATCGAGCTGGTTCAGAACTATGTACAAGATAGAAGTTTCGCTTTTAACCAGGCGACTCCCAGAAATACATATACATACAGAAAATCAAGAAACAGCACTGTCATACACAAAAAGCAACAACCTCCTACTCTAATTACAAACTCTCCATTCAAAGCGCAATCAAAAGACATAAGGTGTCTCCTCATGTTGTCATGGTTTTTGAAAGAAAATTACAAACACATGTATGTCAAAAAGCCCGCTCTCTAATTGATACCCAGTCATGTGCTAGTGAACACTACCCAGCACTCATCTAAGTGGTATGCTAAAACAAGGAGCCTTTGATAGGAATACAAGTGGTGATAATTCCTAATACAATAATCTTCATTCACTTTGTTCTAATTAAACCATTGTGCACATCCACAATGGACTTTATAGCATACAAAAATACCCATCTCAGATACCCTTGTGGTACATAATTCCAATCTAATGAAAACTGTCCACCAAGATGTTGTCTTGATGTACCAACCTTCAAATAAGGGAAATTGGAACTGCTGTCAAGTTGTAGATGCACACCAGGAGATGCCTATCAACATAGATTACAATGACAGTATTAAAGTACAAAAAGGGTTTCTACAAAAGACATTATCTCATATTGACAAGAGTCAGGACTAATTGGTATAATAAAGATCAACCCCAGAACCTCTTCAACTGAAGAAAAGTTGAACATGTGCATTTGAGCAAACATTTCGACATTGATATATGAGAGTGCTAACGCAAAAGTGCACTTCAACTTTAGGGTGATGAGATGCTAGGACATCACAAGCGAGCACTTGAATTTATTGAGCAGATGAAAAAGATTCCTAAGTGAAGACTTTTCATCGTGCTACAAGACAATCACCCCATTTGCAAGATGAAAACTTAATCAAATTCATAGTTTAAACAAACAGAATGTAATAATTTCAAGCGCGTTCCTCCTCTACCCTGTTCCTTGTTGAACAGTTATCAGCCGGTCTATATGACAACAATAAATTGCGTCCAAAAAGATATCCACTGGCATTGGACACATACTTTCTTCTTTTAAATCCCATATGTACCTTCTGAAAGAGTGTCGAAAGTAAGGGCAGAAGAGCACTATAAGTGCAACATGAGTTGCCCATGAATAACACAAGAAGTATCAATGTGAAAATTTGAGCAGCAGTAATTCATATTCCCAATGGTGAGTGAAGTATAAGCAGGTCAGCAAGCCAATTGAAACGAGACTGCAAAAGGTGTTGCACAACTACAGAAGTAACTAACAGCCCTCTCGGTGGGCTCGAGAACAGCGTAAAGTATAATGAGGCTCAATTCAGAAGATTATAGATTAGCATTCTTGTCTGCCTAAGACTCACAAGCTTCTTGAATGTGTTGAACTGTGAACATAATGCAAACAAAGAGAACAAAAACCAAGAGTCCATAAACTAACCATTGTGATGTTCCGAGATATCAAGTACTTCCATCCACCTGACGTATATATTGGTAGATCAAAGTGTACATCAGTCTGCACCAAGTTCAGCTGAGACTGGCTCAACGACTTGTTGTATTGTGAATCATCCGTTGAAAACATTAATGATCCATTCTTGTTGTAGACAGCTGCACTCAAGAACTCGGAAACTGCTGTAACAGCTGAATTCAAATCCTTCATAGCAGTTGTCTCATTTACATTCCCCTGCCCTGCTAAAAAGTTGACAATCTGCACTCTTGTGGACACCAGCTGCATTTTGTCAATTTCGCCATTCAAATAGTCCTGAAGCTGCTCTGTCCTAAGAACAGCAACAGTTGTAAGACGTCTTTCTATTTCATGCACAAGCTGAGCGCGGGTATTGAACCACATAACAAGTGACAGGATACCCCCTGACACCACCACCTGCATTTTACACTGGCTCATAAATCAAACACATTTCAGATTTGCACCACTACAAAGTCATTCAATAAGAAAAAAATCAGACGTTGACCTTGTCCATCCACACCAATCATATTTGACAGGACATGTCAAAACATGCAACATAAAAATCAAAGTGTGACACATGCAAAGAGACCATCTGATCACTTTTGATGCAGTACAGTAATGGTGCACATTATTCATACACAATTGTGTCACAGAAGGATACCATACGAGGGTTCCAATAAATAACGTGAGCTTCATCCAGATTGATGCTTTCAGGCTCCTCTTTGGCGGAGGCCGTGGTGATGGAGATCTTTGCACATAACCATCAGAAGGACTGCTCTCACTTGCTGATGGTGACCCTCCCTCAGCAAAGGTGAGACTTATTCCGCTTTCTCTTTCACTGGGCTCCATTGATAAAGACAATCTGTTGTTCTGCGAAATCCGGCTACCTCCAGTTTCCCAGCCCTCAATCATTTCGTACCTTTCCCCACCTACCAGATAACCCAACACTGTGATTACTGGCTTTCCTTACCTATTTTAACCTACTCTACATCAAAATCTGCATCAAATACCTTTACAGAGAACTAGCTATGCTCACAGATAATCTAGATACCCATGACATTTGACAACCAACCGCGGCTGTCTGGGACCTGCAAATTCCCTGAGCAATTGCATCATCTTTCCCTGGGGCGACCCATTTTTGCACTGGAAATAATAAAATCTGCAGTGCAGAACGTGGTCAAGGCCTAAAAAGAGTATGTTACCGGGATAAACGACCGCCATTCCTTTCACCCAAGGCAAAAGTGTGCGTTGCTAGCCATTCGGGTGAAAGAAACCTTGACGCAGATTATGCTGCAAGCTTGCGGGTTTGATTTTCCAGAAGTGCCCTCCCTATCTAGAAAGTCTACTAACCATTCTTACAGTATCCCCAGTCAAGCCAACAAACTAAACGAGCCAACCAAAATCCTTCCTCCCAGATTGATAGGAACCAGGGGTGCAGTTCCCTTCGGACACAGCATCCTCGTCCTTCTCTTCCACAATAAAAACTTGCGTCACAAACAGCAAATCTCGAAACTGCTTTGCTCCGAATTTCTTAACCACCACCTTCTTCATCATCGACAACGTTTCTGTCGCCATAAAATAGTGGTATTCATCAGCTTGTTCATTCGTTCGTTCTCTAGAACCACCGAGCTCCTATCGACCTACCAGCAAACAAATACTCCTCGTTCCAGACCCGATGCCGCAGGCCGCTTTCCATCGCAAAGTAGATTCTCCTCCCCGTATGTGCGTGCAACCGATATATGTATACTTGCACAAATCTTTCTTCCCACACCCTAATCTTAGGTAAAACCTTCTTCACTCACCTCCCTCCCCCCCCCCCCCGCTTGATTCAGCCTTCCACAGCTATGAATCCCTCCATCCATCGATTATAGTGGCATCATCATCATCCCCTCCTATTTTACTCGGCCCCTCACAACCTGTTGAGCAATTCAGTGCCAAACAGACCTACTTACTGCTAGCTAACCTCACAGTAATCGTAGGCCAATTCAAACTCCTCAGCCAGGTTAAAGAAGTCGAATGAACATCATCCTGGCAGTCTAATTCTTCTTTACCTCTAGAGTGTCTGGGCCGTGGCTCGGATCGTCGCCTCCCCCACGCCATCGTCCAGCCTCCACCATTCAGCTGGACGGCCGTCTCTCTCCTCCTACTTACGACTGCTTATCCCTACCAAAACCTGCCTTCCTTCCTCTCTACAACATCGTCATCTTCCTCAACACCAGCTTCCTCCTCAACAATGAACATCACCAAACCCTAGCTCCTCTTCCCAATTCCCCCCGCCCTCGCAGCTGCTCGTCTTCTTCCACACCAACGGCCTCCACGTCCGTTTTTTCTCCACCACTTCCACCTCCGCCACCTCTACGACCGACGACCGCGACGACGACCGCCACCAATCCCATCGCCTGCCTTCCAGCCCAACCTTGAGCTTACCATTCATCGCCACCACAACAGCGAGAACTCATGCCATGTCCCCACATCGCACCGACCCGGCAGCCCGCCACATCGCACAACCTCCTGCTGCAGCTTCTCCGGCCCCGACTCCCCCATGGCGCTTCCGCCAAAATATCGTCGTCGTCACACCACAGGTCGCACACACACACACACACACGAACGACGGACGAGCCCGGCTCACTTCGTCTCCGAGGGCTCCAACACACACCGATTCCCGGGGCCCTACACAGCCAAGGCTAGTAAAGTGGCCGCCACCTCTTTGTCGAGCTGCGCTGCAACAAAGTTACCCACCCCTCCTTCCTCAACTTGCTCGCTTCCACACGAATCCACGTTCATCCTCCATCGCCTCTTCATCCATCCATGCGCCTCTCTCTCTCTCCCTCTTGCACCGTCCCACCGCGCAGGAACTCCTCGTCCGACGACGAGACACCCCGTCCGTCCATTCACGGCGCTCCGTCCATCCGTCTCGGGCCGGTGGATGACAGAAGACACGACATTCATCTATCCATGGCCGGGCTCGCTCGCTTGAACCGGCTGGATAGCATGGTAGAGGCACCTATTCCCGAGCAGGACCCATGGGCAATCTAGAGGGTCCCAGAATTTCGATCACACCGGACGTTGGAGCCAATGGCGTCATGACACATGTCCTAGTTCTGTGTGCTAAAGTGAGGAGGGATGAGCAATTCAAATAAGCCGTTATCGCAGACTCGAGACATTGGTAATATCTTCGGACCAACTTTTGGTTTCAAAAACTCACAATGATTTCAAATTTCGGGAATTGAATTACCAAAAAGAATTGCAGTTTTCCTGATTTTGTATCTTCTTACAAGGGAAAAAAAATTGCACCACGTTGTACTTCTCCAAATTTGACACATAATGTCTTAAGTGGTCGGTCATGGGTGCCTCTACTCTAATAAGTAATGGATGAAGGAATTATGGGGAATAAGGGCATTGTGTGAGGCATAGCCAAGCTACAATACCCACATTCCCCATAATGCACCCATCGAAATGCATTACCAAACGTAAAGGTCCTATGCCATATTTCAACAGCTTCGATTGCCTTGATCAACTACCAAGGCATTACATAATGCACTTTGTGATTGGGAGTATTTATTTTGCAAAAATAAGGGTGCATTGATTAACAAGGCGAAATATGGATATGGGCTTTAACATAATATTCATTAAAATGAGAGTTTTCCAGTGAATTGAGAGTACATAATGCAAACTATTAATCCAAGAATGAAATGAAAACCACTAGAAAGTTATAGAGTACAAGTAAAAAAATAACATTTGATTTTCCGCCGTAAATTTCGCCGTAGTTTCCATTAAAATGAGAGTATGTTAAGCTGGGAAATCGACTCATTTAGGTCGACTCAACCTAAATTTACTAACACATTGTCCTCATTTAGGTTGAGTCTTAGGTCGACTCAACCTAAATGAGTCGATTTCCCAGCTTAACATACTCTCATTTTAATGGAAACTACACGTCTGAAGTATAATCTAGTATTTATCAACCTAACATGACTTTTAGGTGTCCAGATGGGCAATATTATTTTGAGAGGATCCCACTCTCACAAAATATTGAATATCGTGTTCTTTACGAATGATGAGAGTACCATTTTTCTATGATTTTTTGGTCATCGTCCACAGTGGCACCGATGATCTAGAGCGTAGTAGTTTCATCCATATTTTGAACCAGATCTGCACAAGTAGATGAATTATTGTGAAAGTGGATGACTTTTTGTTTTCAGATTTTGATGAGAATTTTGTCGATTTTTTCCTTTTGAAATGATATTTAATATTTTCGTGTTAAATTTCTCCATTAGAACGGTCATCAGATGAGAGAATGCCTCGACGGACAAATAGACACCCATCGATTTTCTTCATCCATCCATGTTGGGCTTGTGGATGTGGGATGATAAATCCGTCTATCCATGTGGGGCTCAAGCACCACCTAGCCAATCGGTTATGGTACACTAAAGTGTCATGTGGTATATGATGTCATTGTGGTAATTCTCAAATGGCATTCCTTATAAATATCGTCATCCCAAGTTATATTCGGTTCATCCGCTTTTGATATACATTTTTCATCCTAACTTTGTTGTGACGAGTTATTGTCATGGATGATTGAAATTTGGATGAAAAATTACTTTGTAAGGTATAGTCTTTGCAATATAGTGTGTAGAAAGATAGATAGATGTGTGTGTGTGTGAGAGATGCATTGACTTGCTTCAATGTTATGCAACAATACGAGGCATCGATTCTAAAGGGATTGAATATTCATGTGACGCCATGGTAAACAAGTGGCATATTCATATGCAATGTAGTAGTTGGATAGCTTTAATACTCCTTGGGAAAGAGAGTGGAGCACAAAGGAGGAGGGAATCGCAAAGGAGAAGGTTGGAAGCATATTATACTTGGAGGCTAGGTATTGTTCATGTCGAAGGGACAACCAACGTTGAGTTAATTGAATCTTGCATTACCAACATTGATGAACACGAGATCAATCAATGCACAAACTTTAGTTTTTGCACGATCCAAAGTGTAAAAGCTCTTCAATATCTACATTGATTAATCTCTCCATGTACAGATCACATGCATTTCTCAGTTGAGGCTTTGGTTAGAGTAAGTGACCACTCAAATTAGTCAGATCGTGCCCTAATTGTCCGCTTAAGAGAATTAGCTACCATATGATGTAGAGAATCTACATGAGAGGTAATCAATCTCACGCATGCATCATCTAGTAAGAATCCAAGGTTAACACAAAGGTTGTCAAACTATAAGTGAATGAACTTTTGACATTGCTTTTGTGGATGTTGTCTCGTCCATGCCTCTAATGCTAAATAGCTTTTCACAAATGATTAGTCTATTTTTTTCCTTGGATTCCCGCCTCTTGTTTTTGCCATCTCTTCTATGTTCAACTACAAAGAGGACCACACTATTCTTTCATCATCCTACATTGCCATAGATTCAAAATCATAGGTTTTTAAAACATACTGATAATGTTATATCATTTCCAATATTCAAGGTTAGATTGATATTAATATTATTATATTAGATTCAATCTTAATGAAACACAAATGGTGTGGGCCACAAAAATTGAAATGCTCAAAATATGTATCATTTTCAAACCTTGGGCAAATTGAATAAAACTTTGGGCAATCAACCCTAACTCCTCTCTAATTGGTCAACCTTAGGTTAACTAGGGGTTGTGGGTGTGAGATTAGTTAGCTTAGCTTACTAGTTAGTTGATTCTCACTAACTCGTATTGTTAGCTAAGTCTCCAAAATTAAGTGGTACAAATGATTTGACAATGATTTTAATTAGCTAGCATTTTGGTTAGCTAGTCTTCACTAACTAAGTGGTACTGGTGGACCTTGAAGTAGCTATGAGCGCCATACATAAATGTTGGGCCAAAACCTAACATTTTTCGATGTTGAAAATTCAATTTGTGTACCAAGCATGAATCAAAAGTGACAACCATAATTTGCGTCATCATATTTCAAAAGATTTTGTCATATCAATTCTCTTCATTCAACTCAACGAGGATAAGCCAAGTGGGGAGAATGATAAGAACCTCACCTATGATGCATAACTTTAAGTCGGGAGAGTACCCAATACATGGGCAACCATTAGGGAGAAAAAAAAAGAAAAAAAAGAAAAACTTATTATGCCCAACCACACACCCAAACCCAAATTGCATATTCTGCCCACATAACCAAATAGACATATGGCCACACCTACTATCTTTATGTTCCATCCAACGTATCAAAGGGCTCCGCATAACCCATCACAACAATGTAATACACAAAATAGTCCACACTCTCCAATTCAATATACATACAAAATACTACAACCTTTTTAATGCAAGCAACCAACACTCTAGACCCCAAGACAACACAATTCCAACATGGTTGCTGCAATGGACATGTAACCTCACCCTTTGCACATGTATGGCCAAACTCAAACCATGCATCATCTGTGTACTAGGAGCCCCAAACAATAAGTCAACCTGCACTAACCCCAACTACATGAAACATCATATGTTTCATAGGATTCGCCTATTTCCACAACACATTTCCCACCATTCCAGACCTTGGACAACTAACCAACTAATTCAACCATTAGTTAACTAGTTGCCTTTCGTAATTATAGTTGTCCGTGATTTGACCTGCCAGAAAATGTATTTAACAATAGTTGTTTTAATTTCGGTATGCCAAAAAATCTACTTAACTATAGTTATATCTAGTTAACTAAAGTTGAGCGCAACATGCAGTGTAGTACCAAGTTAGTTTATAGCATCTATATCTTTTCCTTCTCTTTTAATCAAGATTTAAAAATTGGGACTTGATTCCATTTGTGACTCGGACTCGATCAACACCCAATGAACACAACCTCATTATCTATAAGTAACTTAGAATACAATGGGTTCAACTACCGCAAGGAACAGTGGGTTCTATTCCTTTTGGGGATGGCCCGGCATGGGTGACAAGCATTGGATTCTTACATAAAGTCAGATATTTCATTTCATTTTTTGAGCTAAATGAAAGAACTTGCCGGTTGGCTCCTTACAGATTTTGGGACTCTCAAGTTATAGTTGTCTAAATTTCTTCTAGTTAAATGTAGTTGTTTTTTAGTTTGGTTTTTAAGTTAATTGTAGTTGTTTTTTCAAATCAATTTGAAATTGTTCTAGTTAACTATAATTGTTCCCTAAATTGTATTGAAAAAAATCTAGTTAACTATAATTATTTTGTCAGTTGTCCAAGCTCTGCACCATTCCCATAACCAAAAATTTGAATAAGTACAACATACTCATATTAACAATTAGAATCGCAAGCTAAAAAGTCAATGCACTCATCATCATCATCATAGCCGGGGTAAGAAGTTCAATTCATAAATACTCAATCTAATCATTCACACACCAAAACATACCCCCGAATGAAATAAAACAATTTATGAAACATATATATGTGTGTGTGTGTGTGTGTGTGTGTGTGTGTGTTTTATTTTTTATTTTTTATTTTTTTTTGTGTGTGTATGGGGGGTGTTACTATCCACAATCTTGTCAGTTTACTGTAGAGTTTGCTCTATTTCATTTTTACTAATGCTAGAATGTACACTAAATAGTCCTAGTACTGTCGGAGGAAAATTAGCTAGGATGGGCATAATTAGTGTGGAACACACTAAATTACTAGTCAAGGTGGAATTAACATGGATCCAAGACTCCGAGTCGCACCCCGAGTCTTCATGAAGACTTCCGAAGCAACACAATGAACAGTAGTTATAGGACAAAAAGTAACACAAACTCAAATAATCACCCGCATTAACTTTCTAGGAAACCAATTACTTTGGCTCACACCAATTTTCTACTACAAATTTAGCGTGGGTTGAAAATTAGTATGGCCCACACTAATTCTCATTATGGAAATTAGCGCCAAAAGTTACTTTGGCCCACGATAATGGCCGGATAATGGGGCTATTTAGTGTAGTTCCCACGTGGAATTCAGAAGGTTCTTAACCAATGTAGGATTAACACATGACAAAACTTGAGGGAAATATAGAATTTTAGGTCGGAATAGAGAGCCCTCCATGGTAATCTCTCCAATGTAAAACTGTGGTTCTTTCCCACTTTTAGTAAACTAAGTGCCAAAAAAATTCCAATTTGTACATCTAGGTCCCAATTCCTAAACTAATGGGTGGAAAGGGACTAAATATTGTATGTGGGTTTGTTTTTTATGTTCTCCAACCTCTACCAAATAGATGTACACAACAAAACTCACGTCATATTAGCAAATCTATAATGAAACATATGCAAAAACCCTGTTGAGAATCAAACATCCACTTATTTAGTTACGGTTTTCATAAGTGCATGTTTGTTGATTTCCTAACTGTATACATAGGTTCTCCCAGTTGTGCTCATTATTGAGTGCAACATAAGTCATTAATATTTGAAGACGTGGTTCAATCTCTTTTAAACACGTATTCTTATGACGTTTGCCCTTTAGTTCCCACCGAACCACATACCAATCAAATATACGGGTCCAATAAAGACAATAAGTGACTTCGGACCCATCTACTTTACCACACTTTAGGCTCGTGTGAAAGGAACGATCATCACACACAAGACAAAATAAATATCTAGGCACCAAAGAATTTTTTTTTCTGCCCGTTTTCTAAAGAAGTGTAGAGTTTTCTCTTATCCCTGCCGATTTTAATGAACAGGGGTCTCGAACAATTTCAATAAACATTAGTTGTGGCCCTTGCTGATAAACATGAGTGAGAAAAAGGGTATTAGAAGAGTAGTGTGGCCCACACTAATTTAGACTACACTAAATATGATATTTAGTGTTTGATTATATTTAACATTGTTATCTTGCTCAACACTAATTTTTGATTCCTTGACAATTAGTGTTAGAAGATATGTTAGAAGATATATTGGAATTTTTCTTTTATCATTTTTTAAGCATATCTTTACTACACACTCAAATTGAAACATGTAACTTCCACAGATTACCATAGGTTGATATTTAATGTTTGAGTTTACATTGAATGTTACTTATTTTCATAGGGTTATTGACATTTAATGTACGCGTTCGTATTTAGTGTTTCAAACACTAAATATCCTTTTTGAGTGTAGTGATCATTGTTGTGGAGTTGATGATGAACAACTCGGCCCCCACCAAGTCAGATGTATAGTGTAATTGCCACGAGAATATCTACATTGACAATGTTAACTTGACCCTCAATAAGAAACCTACAAAATAGCAATCACTCATCAACAACATCACAACAAGAGGATGGAGCATAGCCTTACTCATGGTCTTAGTTGCAAGTGCAACATCAACATCACACATCCCATCGATGGAAAACCTAGAAACAAAATTTAAACTCCTTGTTATTAAAATCAAGAATACATTCAAACAAATCAACATGATCGCCACACAATATGCACATTCTATACTAGTCCATAAACAAAGGCTAGAGAACCAACAACTTGTTACATGACCTCCAAAACATGCCATGAATAAATGAATACATTTAAAATCCACTATACCTTACTCTCTAAAGTTGTACTATGTTATTGGATGATTTTTACTAATGACGGTTGCATGCTGCCAATTATTGTTAATGGCTATTAGTTACTAAATGTAGTGTGTACTCCTTGCAAGGGGTGAAGTAGTTTCACATCTACTGAGTCCTTAGGGTGTGGCCAAGGATGATTTACGAACAAACACTCTATTTACTCCAACTTCCTTCGGAGATTGTAGTTCTTGTTCTTCTTCTTGTTCTTCTTCTTCTTCTATTGATTGCACATTTCATTGTTCAATTCGCTTTAAGTGATTGTCCAAGGAGTGTGCACGTGATCCACCCTATTACCTTCCAGAGTTATCCTTTGCTTCCATTATTGTTATTGAATGCCTAAACATTTACAAAGTTTCTTAGACTAATGACCTCAAATAGAACAATGACCACATGCTAACATACTAGAATTTAGACCTCTAGCATGGTTTTGATGTAAAACACCCCCAAGAGGATCATTTGATGTGTTAGCAAGTTGGTGCTAATGCTCTAAATCACATAAAGTTAACTCTTCTCCCACATGGTAGAGTGCTTATTTTGACCATAAGAATGAGAATTGGTGGCCATCACAATCGTAGAGGTAAATTTAAAGTAAGTTGAACACGGGAGGTCGAGTGTGGTTTTTATTCTAGATTCGGAAACTTGACTTTCATTCAAGTTGAAAAGTTTGAATTTGCATGAACCTCTTGGTGTAGACCCGAGATTCTTGTAATTTACACTATTCATTTTCTTAATGGTGGCACATTCTCATTATTCATACATTCCTCGAACTTTGAAGTATTCTTAAAAATTAAAGACATACAACTCATCACCCAACATTCTAAAAGGATACAATGTGATGATGACCCTATTCCAATCTATACATTGTTTGACAAACAAAACAAATTTATTGTGTCATATGTTGACCCCCTACCACATGGTAATGCCCGACCAAATATTGCTTGGAGACATCAGCCAAAGCTTCACCAACATCTAGTCGTCCTTGAATTTATTTTTCTTCACTGGAATAGCCGGCACATGATGGAAGTATTCCCTAACTAAAGATATATTGGTTGTTCTAGTGAAGAAATACAAACTTCACCGATGTCAACAAAGCTTTGATTCAAAGCATCATTTTGGGCGAGCACTTGCATGTGGAGCATGGGTCTTACAACAAATGAGAAAGTAGATTCAACTTGTTGTCAAATGTTGTCCAAATCCGGTCATCATTGTATGACTGGAGTGATTCAACTTTATATTGTGATTATTGAAAAATAACTCCCACAACTACGAAAAGAACTCCAAACACCATGATAAGAATAGGAATACCTAAATAAAAACAAATGATAAGAATATGATTGTGAATAAATAAATAAATAAAATACACCCATATAATATACAAAAATGCAAGTGCAAAACATGACAACCTTAGGACCACACCCACAAATTCATGCAAAACATTTATTTCATTATTCAATTAAAAGTTGATTTGCAGTTCCACAAAAAGAGAGACAATCAACTCCCTTTCTTCGATATGGACAACACCCCCCATATGATCGTGCCAAACACTTGAATTTTTGTTTGTTTTTTGTGTTTGTTTTTTTTTTTTGGGGGGGGGGGCAAAAAACTCGGTGTTAACTTCCATGTGTAAAGGGGTCTAAATTCTTGTCCTTTAGTGGATTTTGCCGATTTTGCTGGCACATGGAACCAATGAGCTCATAGGATTTGTAAATTTGGTTATCACACCTTATCTAGCCAGGGCGAACCAACCAACCCGTACACTGGTTCCTTGGAGACAAGGGTTTCGGCATCCAACAAGGAACAAGTGTATGGGTCGGTTCGCCCAAATCACCTTATCTTAGTTTTCTAAAGTGGCACTTTCGATTGGGCCCTTCACTTAGGTGTGGATTTGCAAACCCGTTAATGAGCATCAAGGGTCGGGCCCACCTTTCCCGGGCCCGGATTGGACTCAAAAGTCCTTTTGCACCATTTTAGTACCCTAATATTAATAAGTAACGGGAGCTTTTCAGTTGGACTCCAAAGGCAAAAGCATCTGACCTTGTAACGTATGACTGAGCCGAGCCAGGTGTCGACCACGGGGAGTGTTTGTTTTGTCAAGGCAAATGCAAGGGCGTGTTACAAGGGGAGCAAGTGCCCACCTCACCATCTAGACCCCTTGTACATACTAGACCAAGGTCCCCGACCGTCATCTATGGCGCGTGTAGATTTCACAGAGCTCCCCACATGTGGATGGTGTGGTGGGGTGAGGAGGAGGGTCAAGATGTATGTGCACCTCATAAGGTTTAGTGTAGTACCACCGGTGTTCAAGATCGAAGTCTTCAATGCCCTTCAAAACGCGATTTGGCCCTCTCAAAACAACCCTTCAAAACGCGACCCCGAGTTGAAAACGAAGACGTCGATTTCAAGTCCTCGATGTGATTAGCCTGTCACAAGAACCAACAAGCACTGTAGGGCACTGTCACTGCACGAGGTGGAGTTAGATGGTTGATTCTTAATTCGTCATAGTGTACTGGAACACACGTATCATATAATTCATGCACAAGTTTAATACGAGTTTTGTCATTTCGTTTCTATATTCTTGGATTGACGTCTTGGATTTGAACCAACCCTTCAACTGATGGGCTGAAATTTGAGAGCCTTTCCAAATGAAACTCGTATGAGGAAGGGCTTCAATCTTGGAACACTGTGTAGTACTACCAACCTATGTTCGGGGGAAACCGACGGCTAGTTCATTATCAACCGATGGATTTCCCCTCATGGCCGGTCCAAATTTCCAACCATCGGATGGCAATCCGACTGTAATTTCAATCCTCCGGCAATTAGCCGATGGACCATAAAATGTCCCGGAAATGTAGCCGATTCTTCTTGTGAGTTACTGGATTTCAGTCAGAAGCATGCAGAGCGCTATTTGTCTGGGGCATTTGATGATGCACTTGAGGAAGTACCCTGAACCTTAAACTTTTTGAATTATGCAACCTTTCCATGACCAAATCCAATTGCTTCTATGAAGAATTGGGGGACCCTTGGCCTTCAAGCGGTGAAGGCATTGCTAGGTTCAGTATCTGCCAAGGATATTAACTCTTCAAATTTCAAGTTTTGAACATGCCTTTCTTTTCACTTATTCAAGATTTTGTACTAAGAAATGATTTCTAATAACTTTTCATACAATTTTTAAACAATTAATGCCAATATGAATTCCATTTAATCGGATATTGGCCAATGAAAATATGAAAATATAGGCAATTGGCTGATTGATTCTACAAAAGACCGGCTCTTGCCGATGTAAATTGGAAAAAATCCGACTCTCCGTAGCAACTACCGGCAATTAGCCACTAAGGCTTCAAAACCTCCCGAACTCTGCTACCAACTCTCTTCTACATACTGTACTCTTTGGTTGTCGGGCCGCTTGGGCCGGTAAAGTTAGGGTTTAAATAGAACCTTGGCGTCGCTTGCTTCACCCCTTTTAGTACTTAAAACTATTTGTTATCCTTTTCAATGACACAGTGACAATGGTTAAAAACAGAACACTGTAATTTAGTAAAGAGAAAGGCAAAAAGGGGGGCCACCGATGTGAAGATTCGAAAGGCGGTTTCCATGTGGAGTTCGACGGGACCTCAATACACAACACGTGGCAAAAGGCTTCAATTTAATAGTCGTTTGGTGTCAAACCCTAAAAACTCCGAGCCACATGGGTACATGTTCACAACACCTCATGTACGTGGGGTGTGGGTGTTTAATCGGTTTGTTTTTCGTGTTCTCCAACTTTATGGATTAGGTTTACACAACAACGGAAGTCTATGAGGAAGCCTCCACAACGATCGGGTTGAGAATTAGATTTTTTTTCGCGATTTAGTCGTGGTTGTCGTTACTATATGTTTGGCGATTCCTTAGCTTGAATGCAAAAAGGTTCTTTCGATCGTGTAGCGAGTGTAGAGTAGTATTGGAATTCGAATACGTAGTCCGATCTCAGTTGAACATGTGTCTTTATGGTGTTTGGTCTTTGATCCTCATCGAACAACACACCAACCAAATATGGGGGTTCGTGTATCACGTACGTTTGTGCCATGTGCTACTATCAACATGTTGTGTGATATGAAGAGTACATAAGCCCATTTGCATTTGTGTGTGTGTTGGATTCACGCGCATATATCTTAGGTTGAGATGTAGTCGAGGTCAAACTTTTTGGGCCTTAGTGTACCAAAAGTGACGTAATCTTAGAAAAAACAAGGGCTTCTCATTATACATAATTGAAGGATACCAAAATCGGGTCCAAGGGAAATCGGTCATGATTCAAGGGTCTCAAATTATCTTAGACTCTAGCATAATAGTCCCCATAAAAGCTTGGTTAAGGCATACGTATGCAAATTATAAGGTTGGATGACCTCATGAGTTTCCGGATAGAATCTTGAGTATTAGAACAAATTGAATCTTTTCTCATCCAATTAGCAATTGCAAAATCACACACAATGTCACATTACGTCTTGAAATCAAAGTTGAGATGTACTAGCTACAAGAAAAACAAGATAAAGGAAGTGGTCATACACTGCCCCATCTCAATTGTGTTGACTATTGACCCTGAAATGGTTTCCACATTCTGTACACGTATTCCAACTTTTCTCATACACTTGTCTTTTTTTTGGTATATGTTCTGAGAGAGAGCTGGGGTTTTTTTGCTTAGTGCTATGCTTATTGTCAAGCTTAGTCTTTGTGCAATACATCCTCTTATCAAGAGGCCATACCATTCTTTTGCATATCCATGTACCTTTCAAAACCTGGGAGGGTGGGTGGGATCATTTCTCATGGCTATGCCCTTGCACATCAAACAACTTACCATGGTCATTGTCATCTCTTGGTATGTCTTTAAGAAAGTAAACAACCATAAGTAAACTATTTTACTAAGGTTTTACCCTTGCACCCTTAATATAAAGTAATGTATTTCATATCCAAAGTATGCCATCCTCTAGTATAAACCTTGTCCACTACTAATTCAAAGTCCTATCATTACTTAATATATTGCCTAACATTCCTTATCATTAAAGAATGTCTAAGCCCTAAATATACACTATTTTTTGACAAAAGTTGGTATGCAAAACCTAAAGATGTTGTCAAATTTGTAAAGGGTATGCCTCACCTGTGCCCATGCCACCAACCAAGTCCAAGAGAGGGTTAGTAACATACACGAGGTGAATAACAGCAAAACCCAATTGTTATTCATGTCACACAATAATGCACAACATGAACATACATTTTGCAAAAAAGATTACACATACTTCCATGGAGTACTCTACATGTTCCTTAGCCATTTGAACCTTGTGCATTCGAGGTTAGAGTTGAGTTACATACACCTCCCAACACACCAAAATTGCACCAGTTACACTAAGCTCAAGAGTTACTTAGGGTAAACAACCACCATAGTATAGCCAGCGAAAGGAGGTCCTTGTGACCTCACTTTCTTAATATAGAGTTAGGTAATCCTTTGTGGCCATAGATGCAAATGCCCTGATCTATGGTGGATATCCGTTAGTTGAGACTAACCTAACCCTAAAGTAACTTTACTTTGGGTTTAGCATAAGTTATTGGTTTGGTTCGTTTATGGTTAAGGCAATACATAGTATAGACAGAGAGAGAACTCCAATCATTGTTGTTGGCGTGAACGAGGAGAGTTCACCTTGATCATAGCTATGAGCTCATATATGATTCACAAATGTGAACCATAAGTGAACCTTAGTATGTTATTGGAGCCACAACTAACCACGTAAAGCAGGAGTACCTTAAACCAATACGTTAAAGCATTTGCCATGCATAAAACAATAGTATGAACCCAAAAAAAATTCCCAAATACAAAAATAGAAACCATGTGTTGCAAATCCCCCTCCCTTCCACCCTCAATATTGAAATGAATACAATCTTTTGAAATGAAAATTGTGTGGGCACCCAAAACCATGAGGACATAATGATGTTCACATGGCGAACATTCTCAAATCAACATGTACTTATCATGCAAGATTTCAAGGGTTGTCTTGGTTTAAGGTGCTTCTACCTTACCACTCAAATATAGGTGTCAAATTAAGACAAGTAACCGGAATACGCACATCTACCTTATGTTGGAGAACTACGACATCCATCACCTAAACAACAACCACATAAGATGATGTAAAAGTCGAGGGTAGGAGGGCATGTCCGTTGGAAAGGAGATACTAGCAATACGGATCGAGCACCAAATAAGTACGTAGCACAATCTATGCAACACTAGCGTCAATGAAGACTCGAGAGCGACCTATTGGATTTTCATGTACCATTTTTCATAGTAAGGCCATTGGAAAATGTATGTTGAATGCCACGTGGCATAAGTAAATAGCATGGCCAATAAATCCATAGTAACAATCGGGACTCTTGAGGAGGTGGGCTTTTGATCCTTCACCCTTAACTTCATGGAGCGTATTGTGATTTCATTAGATCGTCTAAAAAGTAAGCTTTCTAGAGCTCAATTTTTATTGCACCTGAATAAAAAGTCATTGTTAATGATTCTTAAATCACATCGATATGGTAGCAATATTTAGTAGTTTTTTTTTATATGTTGATGATCGATTCAGAATCATTAAAACTCAAGAAATTGCGATAAAGATATGCAATAAATTTATAGTCCAAACTTTCAAGCTT
Organism: Polytrichum commune; assembly: GCA_950295325.1. NCBI lineage: Eukaryota > Viridiplantae > Streptophyta > Polytrichopsida > Polytrichales > Polytrichaceae > Polytrichum > Polytrichum commune. Next base: position 19,489,593 of record OX485803.1, on the reverse strand, counting down.
ACATTAAGATTGAATATAGACTTTGAAATAAGAAAAAGAGTCCATGGAAAATCAATGATTTTTAATCAAAAGAGTTTGAAGTTGTTGTATACTGCAATGCATCAACAATGGAAAATGTTAGTTCGTTCTTGACTTTTAAGTTTTACTGTGAACAATTATCTTCTGGAATGCGATCATTGCCATTGGTAAGAAAATTTCACGAGGCACACAACAACACATATTGTGACCTTCCTAGCAGCTTCCTTTTGGATGAATTTTCCTTCAAAAATCATTCATAAGCCCAAAACGGTCCTATCAAGAAGTTAAGGGTTAAAGGCGTCGGTATATTTCCAAGGCATATGTCATTGTTTGTACAACCTCTCGTCAAATACCAAAGTCAAATTGTACTTGGGTCTATAAAGAGTGAAACTCGTAGCATAACTTATTACAAAGAGCAAGTGTAAATATTGTCACGTGCGATGTTTGTATTTGAATGGTCAATTAGATGAACTCACATCTCGTTATATGTCTTTCTACACAAGGTAGATGGATCTTAAGTGGCTCGTTTTCTAAATGAGATCTCTAGATTTGATTGGTATGTGGGTTGACGAGGACAAAAGAGCAAATATAATAAAGATACATGTTCAAAAGAGATTAGACTACGTCTTCAAATATTAAATGTACTCTCATTAATGAATACAATTGGGAGGACTTCTGTATCTAATTACGAAATCAACAAACATGCACTTATGATCACCGTGACTAAATCTAGGGAAGTTTGGTTTTTAATTAGGTCTTTGTAGATGTTTCATCGTAGATTGTTGATGAAACATGCATTTTGTTGTGTAAATCTAGTCGATAGGAGTTGGAGAACATGAAAAATGAACCAAATAACACCCACATATCTTACATGTACGTTATGGTTGAAATATATTTGATGTGTTTTATACCATTATTCAACTGCATGCATGGTTGTGTTCCATTCTATATTTATCATATGACATGGGCCTCCACTATCTTATCTTCATGGAAGAAACTCCAAAAATAGGAAGAAATTGATGTTGGTACGAATAATGAATAGTGTTGGTATGAATAGTAAAAATGTTGTGAATACTATCAGAATTTTCAATGATAGTGTTGCTATGAACAATATTTTCAATGAATGATACAAAGAAAAACAATGTTTCTTGTGAATATTGTTGGGATGAATAATGATTATTGTGAATAATGTTGAGAGTATAACTCCACCCAAATTTCCAAATGTTAGCGTGAATGTATGTAAATTAATACTCTTACTTTGTTTGGGCCTCCTGAAATATAGTCAACATATTCCAAGGTCGCGGGAACCGACCCACCTAGTTGAATAATGTTATGCTATTCTTGATATAATCCATTGAACATAGAAACCAATAACCCTAAACACCTTCAAATGATGTCGTGAGACCTATGTTGGACTTTTGGACTTCTAAGGGTTAAGAAGTTGCAAGAGAGTATTATTAGTTTTGTATGTTAATAATTCTATGAGATATTCAACATAGTAAAAAATGCCTTCACAAACTTAAGTTCTATAGCACAATGCACATTTAGATGCGAAGATAGGAGTCTTCATAAATCAACTCCTATAGGAACGGGAGGCCATATTTGGCCTATTCAACAATTTTGAAGAAGGCCACATAGTTGGGATCTCTCTCAAATCGGACAAGGTAAAGTGCACATGGGTTTGTATCATAATGGCTAATGTTGTGCCCAAAACTGGTGTTTTAAGAATTTTATCCGGTATTTTTTATTGGCAAAAACATGGTGACATCTCTAAGTTTTGGCTATGTGCATGCTCAAAATGCTTCATATGGGCCAATAAAAGCGTGGCTGTGATAAACGATGGACAACAAGGATGTGTTGGGTTTGGCGGACCATACCAAAGCACACACTAGGGCATCTAGGTAGGAATATGGACAAACCACCACAATACTGGCCCTCTATCCTAGATGGAAGGAGGGGTGGCACCACCCGCGAGGTTGGCACCCCTAGATATAGGATTTGTCATAGCTAGTTGTAGGTTGTTTTAATACCAAGCCTGGGATGTTCCCCTCCACCTTTCTATTTTTTCTAGTGTGTCCGCTCCCACATGCCCAAACACTACTTGATAGAACATACAAAGTCCACAAATGTATAAAAATTCTACAATTTCTTTTTATAAATACTTACATATATTTTCAAACTTCTATAATGATTATAAAAATTCCACGATTGTGTGTTTTATGTACACAAACGCTATATTGGAGTGCGTCATAGTCGTGCATACAACAAGGCCCCTAGACCGCACAAAATAAAATAAAAGAAAGGAATTCTTACCGGTGATATGTCATGAACTCCACAACAATGGATATGATGCGGAGATATTACCAAAAGAATATCATGATGAAACAACAATCCTGTCAAAGTGGTTCCTTGAAGTTCGAGAAGTCCAATCCCAACGGACCAGGGAGACGCACATCAATCTCAACGGACTAAATGCACACATAGGGGTGCCCCCCCCCCCTTGAAATTGCGCAATGTCATGCCCACTCCTTTAGGGTTTAAGACAATTTTATTCCATAATCTAATTTTGTTCGAATCTTCTAGAGGGAAAGAGAACATCAACATGTAGCGCTGATGTGGAAAGGGTTGTTGGCCAATTCCCACATCACATGCCTAGGCACGTGGGTTTGGTGGAGGGTTTACCACCTACTTTTTAGTAGGTGGACCATAGTTTTGTTGGTTGGTAACAAGTTAGTGGTTAATGTGGGAGAACATGGGTTTGGTTTTTCTCAAGTTTGTGCTTGTTAAAAACAACATAAGGTAAGTATTTGATTACATTTCTGGTGCATAAAAGTCATGAAGGTTTGATATAGGAGTTAGAGAGTTGTACGTCTAGGAGTTGGTTGATGAATGGGCGATGTATGGCACCCTGAACACCTGATGTGATGATGATGGGATCTAGGGTGATCCTGCCAATCTATTGGAGGTGTCTGGTAAGAGGGAGGTACTCGAAGGTTTGATTGTAGTGGCTTCCTTATAGAAGCGGTTATTGCAATATGTGGATTCAATGTATTGGATGCGGATATGGGGAATGGGTGGAAAGGTGGGGTAGCACCTGGGAGGGTGCCATGTATGCAAAGAATATAAGGTCGGAGCCTAACAAAGCATGTCCATTTGGATTCATAACAAATGCATAGGAATAGCCACGAAGGTACCGTGTTATTTAAGGGGGTGTCATCGTCATTATTTGCATGTGTGATGGTGTAACATCCAAGGGCAATGTGTGATTTGAGGAGTCTTAGGAGGGCGTGTAAAATATTGTTGTGTCTATTGGTTCATAGGTTGTTGAGATATTGGTTGGAGCAATTGGAAAATAGGTAGACCCATGTGTCATCGGGTTCGTGTTGCAAAGATTGCATGTGAGAGGCGGAAATTTTTAGAGACAAAGAGGTTTATGGGTATTGCCCATATATGTGCGGCATCTGCATTTCAAGCGTTGGAAGATTTGAGCATCCGAGGTGGATGGAAGTGCTCAGGTTGACCATGGATGGTAAATATTTTTCTTGGTAAGCCATTTTTTGACATATGGGAAACAGTCGGATGCACGTGTACATATGAAGTCCAAGTATTCTTTTTGGACGTTTCTTTGGATGTTGCGGATGGAGCCATCATGTTCGGTAGAGGTAATGCGGCCCTCCGGCCAATAGGGGGTGGTATGACCAATGAGGTGGAAAGGGATCATTTAGTGCCCCTAGTTTAGCAAGTTTTTCCGCTTCGTCTTTGCCGTAAACGTCTGATGGGTGCACACATTTTGGATCAAAATGTGGTGTGGTGGGTGAGTTTTGAATATGGAACACAATGTTGGCAATTAATAATCTATGCAAATGGTTATGTTAAAAGGATGGCCTTTATATGTGGTTGTTGAGTAGGTATATGCTATTAAGATTATTGGTGAAGATGTATGTGTCAGATGGGAGGTGCTAGATGGTTTGTACTGCCGATAGGAGGGCATAGAGTTCAACTTTGAGAATGTTTGGGTAGCATGGGAGTTTAGCAATGATGTGAGTGGCATGATTTGCCATGTATATGCATGACCAACAATATTACCATGGTCTTCATCGTTATGGGGGGTAAAGGAGCCATTTGTAAAGAATGTATCTATTGGGTCGTGTTTAATTGGTAGGAGATACCTGTATATAGTTGGAAGAGGTTGTTATGTTTTGAAGGGGAAGTCAGAAAATGAACTTAAAAAATGCTATGGGAACCTCTAGAATTCCACGCAATACCTTCCATATAATTGTTTTACTTTGTTGCTTCACATTAATGTTCATTGAAGAGGGTTTGGGTATTGTGGTTAATAGCCCTTGCACTACCATTTGGGAAGGAGGAGATAGGGATTTTAATCCCTTTGCCTTCACATGCTCAAGATAGCCCAATTTGATGGATTATTCAATTGGATTTTTTCATTCCAAGCTTGGTGAGAAGGTGAAGGTGGAAACTCCAACCTACCTAAAGTTCTATAGACTTTGTCCGAGGGGGGAGAAGTCAACAACCAAGGCAACATAGGATCCATTAGATCTACTAGAATGTAGATAGATAGAAACTCCGGTCCCTTTTAGGGGCCGGCGTGAATAGAGTGTCCGTTCGTAATGCCAACAACCCGATGCCCACAGGACATGGGGAAGCTGGGACAAAACTACTCTCCTCTTTCGAGGATGGACACTGTAGTGACCGAGAAACAAATAACGTGGGCCGATCATGGCCCACGGCGGTGCATGCCTTTTAGGTATAATTAGTGTTTTTGTTATGTGAGTGAACGCCAAGTCATGATTCCTCGGTTGGTTGTGGGAGGATGTTTGAGTTAAGACGTTCCGGGTTCGATTTCAGTCGAGTCCGTATGATCGTCTAAAATGTAACGCGTGACTTGGTGCTGCAAGTGAGTAAAAGGCAAGAAATTTGTACCAACCAACCGGCACCAATCCCTCATTCTGAGCTGTAAATAGATACTAAATATTATATAAGTTTTTTGGGTTTTATGGAGGGTCTAAGTTTTGGGGGAGCGGTTGGTGGTTTTCAATTCTCCTCTTATGGAGGAGGATGGACATGGCATATTGTATTGCAATGGTATTAATGTTTTTAAAGGTATTTTTGATGGTAACCAGGGGTATTTTGAGATTATCTTCTAGTATTTTCATAGATGGGATGTGGGCCGTAGCTCGGCCCCCAGCTGTGATGACAATAAGTGGTTCGATTTTCCATCCTCTGGAAGCGATACTATCAATCAAAGGCTTGTATTTGTTGTTTTTTGCTTCTATTGTTTCTGGGGAAAATCTGTCGTTACAATATGTGAATTCAATAAATTGTATGGTGAGGTTAGGGTCAATGTCAATGGGAGGGTCATTTTGATATGGTAATCCTTTAACGCAGAGTATATCAGGTCGAAATCTTGCGTTGCAATGACATCTTTGTGTGTTACATGTGCAGGGGAGTAGCCAATTGGGGACTGTATTTTCTTGGGATTTATTATTGAAGGTACCGGCATTCATGAGAGTAAAACATCGGGATTTTTTGGACGAGATTAAAAGCTTCCTAATTTCTCCGACTGCTTTGTTATGTCTTTTAATTCGTAGTGAGTGTATATGTTGTTGGTTGCATTTCAGTAGAACATGTAGCCAAGTGTCTGGATCGTTTGAATTGCATATAGGGCATGTGATAGAGGGGTACCTCTGGTGACCGAAGAACATTTGTTTTCTAGCATTACCCATGTATGTTCCTGTGCGGAATTTAATAAGGCAAGATTTTTGTTTATCTGTGATTAAGGGATTTGTCCAGAATTCGTTGGACAGTTCTTTGTCAATGTCTATATTTTCTGTCCATTTACACGTGTTGGGGGTTTGTGTGGCCATGATTGCTATATTGGTTTCCCTATCATATTTTTTAATTTGTTTTTCTAAGAATTTTACTGGGCCTTTGTCTGGGACGTCTACCATCGAGGCCCATACGTCCTTTTGGTAATAGTATGGGATGGCGTGGGCATGTTCGTATGGGTGGATGGCAATTCTGTGTTCTAATTCTAACCCGTCTTTTGCTAGTTTATCCGCTTTTTCATTACCGTCAATGTTGACGTGTGCTCTGACTTTGTATAGTGTGATTGGCTGTGTACGGTCTTGGAGGATTTTTACCATGGAGTTCAGTGTGGTTTGGTCGGGGTGACTATTATGGAGAGTAGGGTGTTTAATTTGTGTGCTGAGTAGGTATAATACGTTTAGACTGTCTGTGAATATGAGTGCGGGTTCATTAGGGAATTTTGTATTGATGATTCTTAGTGTTTTGTGTATAGCCATCATTTATGCACGTAGTATGTTTTGATGCCCATGGAGTCTTTTGGCGATATTTAAGCCTTTGGGGCTATAGATACCGTATCCAGCTCTTTCTCTTCTCCATACCCCAGGGGCAATTTCTTTGGGTTTTATAAAGGATCCGTCTGTGTAGTAGCTAAATTGGGGTGGAATTTTAGCGGTAAGTTAGTTTGGTGGTTTGGAAGTTGTGGGGTGGGGATATTATTGTGTGGGATTGTATTTGGATAGTTTGATTTGACCCATTTTTTACTAGGGTTAACGGTGATGTTTGGAGGGGTGGGTGGTGCAGTTTGTGTGTGACTTTGTAGTATTTGGAGGTCATTTGCTATGTCGTTTATTAATTTCATTTGTTCGTAGGTGCCTATGTTATTGTTTTGGTGATGGATACAAAATATTTGCATGGTAGATGGTTCTTTTCTTGTGATATTGAGCTCGGGGGGTATTGTGGGTTCCTCATACGTGATCATATCAGCGGCGAAATTGGCAATGACGTGTGTGTCTGGGAATGGGCCTGTGTGTGGGTTGGAGTTTTGGTACCAATTAGTATCCGGAGATATAAGTATAGTGATTGTATATGGATCATTTTGGGCCGCTATGCGCGCCCAGTGAATAGCTTGTTGTAGGTCTGTTGTATTATGAGGGTGTGCGTAACCGATTCCTTGCCATTTATGGTCAAACGCTTTACCTAGGGATCCAAATATTATGTCTCGCGAGAATGGTGAGTAGAATTGGGTGAATTGTGTGGGACATATAATTGGGGATGAAAAATATGAGTGGTTAATATTGAATGTTGTAATCAGGAGATCTAATATTTCGGTTGGTATTGTATATTGGGCTCGTTTGAGTGGGTCATTTTTTGGGATACGGTATTTGTACCTTTGGTATAACCAAACAATTTCAGTTTCGAACGATTGGGTAGATGGTTCTAGACCGTGTGCGTTGTTTTTTGCCAATTGGTATTGTTTCCATAACCATGTTAGTCTAGCTTTCGGGATGGTAATGAGGTGTCGGCCATTGTCTTCGTATATGTGAGCGACATCGAATTGTGTTTGGATGGTGTCAAGTCAAAGTTTGTTTCGATGTCGTTTTCTGGGTTGCATTCACTAATAGAAATATGTGCTAGTGGAATTATTGTGGTTGGTGTGATGTATCTTGTGTCTCTATGTTGTTATGTGGAGAAGTAGGCATTAATTATGTTTGAAAAATGTTTGTGTTGTCTTTCTTTGTAGTAATGGATAAGTAGGTCTATGTTGTGATTACATGTGTTGGTTTCACGGTAGGGGTATAAGACCCTTTGAGTTCGCCATTTGTTATATTTGTTGTAGTCCATTGACATAAGTATGACATGACTGTTCTTTTTATTCCGTTGTGGTCATTGGATTGTTTTTGTTTATGATCGATTATTTTGTGTATGGGAAATTGTCGGGGGTCTTTAAGCATGTTGTTGGGAGGAGGGGGTAAAGGGGGGATGGGGAGGTTAGGGGGGGTGTACGGGGGAGGTTGGTGGGTGTGGTAGGATATTGTGGTGTCTTATTATATATTTATTTTTTAGGGATCTTGGGGGATGGTGTTGTTGGCATGGTAGGGGGCATTGATTACAAGGGAGGTGGCAAAATAATTGATTAGCTGTGTTAAGTGCGTTTTTGATAAGTTTAGAAGGAGTGGAGTGGTAGATTTTGAATTCGTCCGGGTTCATTAGAATGGTGCCATTAGGCATGGTAATTTGGTCTAGTGTGATTATATTATGTACAAGTAGTTTGTGTAGTAATTTAAATGAGGTGTTGGGATTTAGGCCATGAAGCATTTGTGCTTCCTGCATCCATGCAGTTTCAAGTGGGGATGGGGTTAATAGAAAATTGTTTATTGTACTTTTTAGGTGGACTCCGGCTTTATGTTTAAGCAAAAATAATATTCTAGTGATGGGTGATCTAACACAGTGGTGGTATTTAATGCGGGTGATTTCTTTAGAGCCCCCATATTTGGCGAGTATGAATTGAAGTAGACCAACATATATTTTCCCAATTCTACCTTTATCATTGAGGGCGTCTCGTAGTTGTTCTCCAATGCATCTTAAATAGGCATTTTGTAGTGAGAATGCTTCGATTCCGAATAGATTGTGTGGGAGTTGTATAGCGATGTTAGATGTGCATTTGGGTATTCCGCATATCGTTTTGTGAAGTGCTATAATTTTTTTATCGAGTTTTTTGATAGCTGGTATGGAGTATGGCACTGCGTAGAAGCTGTATGCTATTCCAGCACGTATGACTGTATCTGCCATGTTTATTTTTTGTTTCATAGTAGTTGGATATGTTATAAGGGCTTGACACTGTTTTATTACTTTAGCTGTAGTGGTATTTATTTGTGTTTTCCATTTGAATGATGGTGCAAGATTTATTCCTAGATACGTGTATGGTTCATGTTGGTTTAAGACTGGTATAGGTTGGTTTCTGTAGTTGATATTGGTAGATTGGATTAGGGCTTTAAAGGTTGTGGGGTGAAGTTTGGATTTGTTTGGGCATCCAGTTATTGTGCACTTGGGTATTCCAATATCCATTCCTGCCCATTCGCAGAATTTGTCTAGTTTGTTCAGTTGTGTTTGGAGTGTCTCTAGTTTATTGGCGATTGCTGCTAGGTCATTTGCATATGTTGCTGATGAAATTTTAATTTTAGATGTACCAAAAATGTATCCATTATTCCCTTATTGTAGCCATCTAAGGAGGGGTTCTAGGAATATGATAAATAGATATGGGCTAAGGGTATCACCTTGTATTGTACCTCTTTGAATGGGGATTGGTAAGGTTTTACCGAAGTGTTCACTAATGAATATTGTTGAGGATTGTGAATATATGTTTACTATGAGATTTATGGAGTCAGTGAGATATCCCAGATCTTTCATTATGGCTAAAAGTTTGGCTTGATCAATGGAGCCGAAGGCGTTTTTGAAGTCAATGTAAAGAATATATATATCTTGGTTCGTGAGTCTTGCGTCTTCAAGCGCTGCGATTAATAATTGGATTTGTCTAGAAGTGCTTCTCTCTGCTGTAAACCCTTCTTGACTATCGTGTAATATTTGGTATTTTTCTCCATACGCTAATAGGATAGAAGTTAATGTACTCGTGTAGAATTTATATATGGTGTTAGCTAGTGCAATAGGTCTATGGTTTGTTAGTTGTGATGGGTTACCTTTTTTGTATAGTAAAACTGTTAGACTGGTTTTCCATGATGCAGGGATTTATTTTTGTTTATAACAATGTTTAGAAAATAAGAAGAGTAATTTATGGAAGCGTGGAGGCATATTTTTTAGAATTGAATTGGGTATTTTGTATGGGCCTGGGGCTTTGTTATTACTTAGGTTTTCAAGACAAAAGTCGTATATTTCTTGGTCAAAATACGTGTGTAGGGGGGTTTGGGGTTCTCCTCATTTATTAATGATGTATCCGTCTAAGTCATGCCATTGATATTTCCGGACTCCACATGTGCAGTGTAGTGGGTGTGTATTTTGATATTGGCATGTGGGAACTGTAGGACGGTTACTGATGGATTGTTGCGTGTATATTTCTGCTGCGATGTCTTCTGGGTTAGTTAATATATTATTTTGTCTATCAATGATGGAGTCCAGGGGTGAGGTTTCAGTGTTCTTGAAGACTTTTCGATTTATCTTGTTGGGCTTTTTTCATACATTTGGCGATATTTTGATACGGCCTTTAGAATGCAGTCTTTGGTGTATTTTGTGGTGATTTTCCTGGCTTCTTTAATTGCATTTTTTGCGATGGTTGCTATGGCATCGATCCATTTAATAGGAGGTGCCGTTGTAACAGGTGGGTGTGGGATGTTTGTGTGTTGGTGGTTTCGTATATCGTTTAGGATGGGGAGTGCTTGCCAAAGTGGATCGTGTTGTGCAATGTATATGGTTTTCCTGATGAGATGATATGTGTTGAGGTGTCTTTTCCATTTTCTCGCAAGTTTGCGTGGCAAAAATCCACCTTGTTGTGATGTTCTGTTCGTAAGGTTGGGTAGTGGGTCTGCTTTACAAGTTTCTTCAATTGTTTCTGAAATTTTGTATACCATATGGTCGAAAGTTGTACAGGCTTCCGCCCATTGATTCGGGCTTAAGTGTTGGTGATTTTCGAGTAGGGTGGTAAGGGTTTTTATTTGTGCAGAGTTTTCTTCGAAGGATGTTATGTTGAATTTTTCAATGTTTTCTGGTGGTATTGGGTTTAGTATTCTAGTTGGTGACGTGTTTGTAGGGGGTGGGGATCTGGCTATAAGGGTGTTGTGGGGGATATGTAGTACAACTGGATAATTGTCTGAGTTTAGATTCATGTTTGTGTTTGTAGTAGAAATGAATTTGTTGTTGTCTGGTGAATGAATGTAGAATCCATCTATTAGACTTGTTGATGTGTAATTATAACCTCCTTGTCTGGTAGATACTAGTGTTAGTTGGAATATATTCTAGGTTGAGTGATGCGGTGAAAATTTTCCATTGGTAATCTTCTTCTTGTGAAGGGGTGTTAATGTTGTTATTTTGTCTGCCTCTAAGTGCGATATCTCGGTTAAAGTCCCCACATAATATATACATGTGATTGGGGTGTATAGTGATTTCGTTCTTAAGGTGTGGAATGAGGCGTATGTCTTCTAAGTGTATAGACATGTACATGTGTATGATTAACCAAGGTATTAGTGGATGGTTGTTTATTTTAATTATTTGTAGGTATGGGGATATATTTACTGGCGTGGGAATTTTGGTGATATTCCCATGGAATGCATATTTCTTGTGGATAAGTGTAAGTAAGCCTCCTCTTCCGGGGGTATAAGGCATTCTTTGTTGTATACATCTTGTGAGTGCATGTGTGTTGTTGAAAATGAGTTTAAATTCCGGAAATAGGTTTTATATGTATTTTGTAGATTTATTTGCAGTTAGTTTGGTTTCTTGGATATCTATGATTGCTGTGTTATTTAGCGAGTTGTTTATTAGGCTTTGTAGGTTTGGTAATGATGTGTTGAGTGATGACACATTCCATGTCATTATGTTTGTTTCGTGTTCGGTGTCGGTGTTAATTCTTGGGGTTGGTGTGGGAGTAGCTGGGAGTGGGGGTGGGTGTGAATATTCGTTGATGTTTTCTAGGCATCGGAGTGCTTCGGTGACCAATTGATTTGGGAGGAAAGGAATTTTATTTTGAAGGGTGATTGGTGTTGGTGTTATATCTTGGTTGTGGATAAATTTGTATATCTCTGTGTGTATTGAATTTTTTGGGTATATTATATCTTGATTGTTTTCTACAAAAGTTGTGTAGGGGTGAGGTGTTGATATATGCCTTTCGGAGGGATTGGTGAGGTTGGCCAGTCTAATAATCAATGTGTTCGTCCATATGTTATTAAAATGGTAATTTTGGGGTTGGGCTAGTATGTTATTGCATGTGTCTATTGAGGGGTGGATGGTGATGATTAGAGCGTATAGCATATGAGTTAGCGGTGATTGCCTTTGTGTTTGGATATATTGATGTAGATGCGGGTAGGTGGTTATTGCTTGAGGGTGTAGTGGATGTGTATTTTTTAGTATGGGGGCAAATGTGTTTGCTATGTGTTGGTATTCAGGTTGTAGTTTTATAGTGTTTGGAATGAAGTAGATGTTGGCTCTTTTTTTGTGTGTAGCAGGGTGTGTATGTAGGATGTTAGGCATTGGTCCGGGGTTGGGTTCTATGTCCCCGCATTTTAGCAATTCTAGTTTGTTAATAAAGTAGTATCCGTGGGAATGGAGTGTTTTTGGATTTTTCATGTTTGTTTTTAGATATATTATGATTGTGAACTTGGTTGTAGTAAAGAGGTTAGGTATAGCGGGTATGATGTTTTTTATTTGTTTGGGTGAGAAGTGTGAGTTTGTATTTTTTGTAGATTTTTGGCTTGTTATTGAGTTAGATCTCCAGCTATTTATGAAATGGTATGTGTTATTATTTGTGTGGCGAGGCCGGTAGGCCGAGGCCATTATATCTTTTGGGTGAGGTTGGTATTTTGAATGAGGGTTTAATAGGTGTTTGAAATAGGGTTTGTGATGGTGTTTGATGTTGAGGTGAAGTTTATTTAAGGTGAGTAGTTTATATTTACTTTTTGTAAATAGATTAGGTAAGGCAATTATTATTTTTTGTGTAGTTTTTGGGAGGTAGTGTATAGGTTTAGTATGTTGGTGGGTAGGCTTTGTGATTGTTTTAATGATGGGGTTGATGGAGTGGTAGTGTATATATCTTGTTAGTTTTATTTTGTGGCGAGGCCGGTAAGCCGAGGCCGTATTGTGTATTTTGTTGTATTGGATAGGATATTGTTGTATTGTGAGTAAATAGATTTGTTTTTGTGAGGTATTGGGGGGGGGTTTTTCTTTGTGAGTTTTTGATGTTATAGTATTCATGAATACTATAGGTAGGGTTTTATGTTTAGTATATATTAATAATTTAATTATGTTTTTGTTTTTAGTATATAAATATACTATAAGTAATTTATAATTGTACGCCGCCGGGATGTTTGTCGAAATTAGTTTGTCAAGTCCATATTGTTTTCAATTTCCGATATGTCCGGATGAGCCGCTTCGATAGCATCCAAGGTAATCTTCATTTGTCTTTGAAGGAGTTGTATTTGGAGCTTGGAATTCTTGTTTGACTCCGCTTGCACATGGTCGGCATAAACCTTTGCCTCTTGCACAATCTCACCTTTAAGGTGCACCATTTCCTTTCGTATTTCATCTGTCCCTTTTTTTACCGCTGCTTCTACCATCTTGTTGAGATATTTGTTGGTGATGTTTTGGTGCGGTCCATTCTCCAGAGCTTGGATGGTGTTTGCAAGTGCGGTGTTCACGTCTGAAAATCCAAGTCTAACTAGCTCTTCTTTACTAGGTGCATTTATCCCGTCTAGACTTTTTGGATGGGGGGTAAATTCAACATATTTACCAAATATTTTTTCATTTTTCTTAACAAATTTCTTGTAGACAAACGAGTTGAGGCATTGGACATTGCACGAGCCCGTATGCTTCCCGTTCTCAAGTCTAAAGTAAAAACCGAGAACATTTAGTTCTCCCATGCATTTTCGGATTCCTTCTTCGATTTGCATGGTTGTGTTTACCTTATTGAGGTTACGGGCAATTAAAATGAGTGCATTCTTTCGGGCTTTATCATCTTCTGAGAGTTTTTCGTTACTTGCAAAGTTTACATCTACTATTTCATTGAAAAACGAAAGTTTGAGTGCTTTAATTCTTTTGGCTTTCTTTGGAGAGGGTGCTTTAATCCAAACAAACTCTGTATCCGCCGATTTTTGCACATTCGTTATTTTAAAGTCAAGGCCCCGTCGAAATCCATCCCCAACTATTTCTACAAACAAATTATACCATTCTTTACCCTTGATTGACGGGGTTGTGACTTTGACGGAGAGCATGGATGCAATTGCAATGGTATCAAAGGATTTACACACTTTGCCTATAGCATGTGTAAATTGGCCAAGCTTGAGGATGAAAGGTCTCAATCCACAAAGAAGGCCATATTCATCCATTTCAGGGTTTTTAAGGTGGAGTTTAATAATTCCACTCCATCTTTTGGTCCCATGAAAACAAAGGACAGCTATGGGCTCTCCTAGGACTTCCCCGACCTCTATCCTCATAGTTTTTAGTCTATCCTTTGTTAAGTTGAGTATCACATCTCTATCCAATTCTATTCTTTCAATTTCAAAATGGATAGATATGTGATAGTCCAAAGCAAATCCATGGTCACCCACTTCCACATCTGAAGGAATTTGGGTGAGATTGTAGTGCATTCCCTCCTTACCATCCGTTCGTATAGAAGGCCACTCTTCTTGGGCAACGAACGGAAAGGAGGGAGATGACTCCACCATTTCATGTGCTTCAGACTCACACATACCTTTTTTTACTAACTCAGTGAAAGAAGGTGTTTGAATGAGAGGCATGTTGGCAAATTTTGCAATTGTGTTCATAGCTTGAAAACCAAGCCAATAGGGGGGGGCGTGTTCTCTCAGTGGGTGCTATTCCTTTAACCTTTTTTTGACTTGACAATACCACAGCAAACACTGGACGTTTTCCATTTGTAGAATCTATATTTTCATTTTCAAACAACTTACGGGATGATGAGGTTGGAGTGATGGTTGCCATTCTGATATAAGCAAAGCAAACAAACGTTTTGTACTTTAGTTTTGAATGAGGTATACTTCTTATTTTCTTTTCCTCTAATTCCTTTCCACAAATTAAGTTGTGGGCCTCCTAGGAATTGAGAGTGAAAGAAGAAGTGATTTGCATGTTCTAACATCATATGAGTACTAGTATGAATACAACTTCCATTCATCTTTTTATAACACCTTTTCCTATTCATATGAAGCTTCATATTAGTATTTACAAATTGGTTGTAAGTGCTCTTATGTAGATTATGATTTGTCACAACTCTAACATTCCATACATCTCCTAAGCATTTGAGGCAAGTATAACTAAAAGCACAAGCATCTACCGTTACTACCACGGATCCATTATTTCTAATGGAACATTCATTTATGATATGAACATTAAGGTTGTTATACCATACCTTTGGATTTATGCCGTTCTTATATGTGTTTTTAAAGCAAGAGTTTGTAAGGCATTCCCATGTGGTGTGAGAGTTGACACTATGAGAGTATATCCAGTATGGTGTGGCTAGTACTAGCCACATAATGAGAACAAGGTAGGTTGCATATGCAACCTTCATTTTGCTTACTATCCTAACAAACCTATCAATGCTATGATGTGTCTAAGACTATGTGTGTGCCTATGTGCAAATAATGAGAAAACAAATTAACGTGTACACTTACCAAGCGGATGAAGGGCAGCAAAACGGCAGTCAGCAACAGCTCCAGCAGCAACACTTCGCCTTCAATCTCCTTGATGTCCCAGCACCTTCTTTTCTTCCTTGGTAGTTCTCTTCCACCTTGGTTGGTGCAAATTCTTCCCAGGATCTCTGGTTTAGCTGGGAAGGGCCTGTCTTCACTGCTCTGCAGCTCCCGCTTACTTTGCAACTCCGCAGCTTCTCAACACCTTCTTACTGCACAGCTTCTCAGCTCCAGCTTGCTTCTTGGGTAGATTTTTGTCTCTCAATGTCCCTCCAGAAGCTCCTCTTCCGCAACTCCTCTAGAGTTTCAAGCAGCAGCAGCAGCAGCTCTCCGACAAACACTTATTGCTCCGTGCTCCGCAGGAATTCAGCAGTGCGGTTGTATAGCAGCAAAGTTTATTCAGCAGCCTCGGCTTCTCCTCACTCCACAGTGTTCTGTTCACTAAAGTTCTAAGCAATCTTCAGCTCTGCAGATATGGTGAGAGGAGGAGGCAGATTTTTTGAGAATGTATCTCTGGGTGACAGCACCTAGTTTGCAGATCTTTGTTTAGCTAACTAGAATGGAATTTGAAGGTTGTCTAGCTCTGGTGTGAGTTTCGGAGACTATATGCCGAGTATTCACGGGGTGTTCCTCACGTATAAGTAACTCCCTCAAAGTATCACCAAAGTATCACAAAACTTCCTAATTTTCTAGACCTGGATCAAAGCATGAGGAAGCAACATCGACCACCTTCTGTTCGGCAAGTGTGAGATCGGCGTGCGTGTAGTGCTGATGAGGATCTCTGTAGGATCTCTGTATGTTGGGTGCCAAATGCTAAGTGTAGAACTCGTGGTACTGGGTTCGAGGTGGAGATCCCGGTGCTGGAGTGATGTAGGATTTCGGTACCATTTGAAGATCACACCGAGGTAGAGATCGCAGAGGGAGTAGGCTTCAGAGACTTTCCGCTGATCAGCTTCGAGGGTGGAAGCTCGGTGTTGGATCGAGGCTGGGTTTCGATGTTGGGTGCTGGGTCAAAGTCATATTTCGGATGAGATCTCGGTGTATAGCAAGATTTTGGTGTTGGGTTGAAGCAGGTGTTTGGTGCAGGTTCGAATACAGATTTCGGTGCTGGTTTCGGAGAGCAGATTCCAGTGCAGGTTCCGGTGCTGGTTCGGAGTATGGATTTTGGTGTTGGATCGATTTCAGATTTCGGTGAGTGGTGGTTTAAGATGGGAGACTCGCTGTTGTGTGGCAGTTGAGAGTTTCGGTGTTGTGCGGCAGGTGGGAGTTTTGGTGCTGTGCGGCAGGTGGGAGTTTCGGCGCTGTGCGGCAGGTGGGAGTTTCGGTGTTGTGCAGCAGGTGGGAGTTTCGGTGCTGTGCGGCAGCGACTGTATTCAACTTCGATGGCAACCTTCGACAACAATGGCGGGCGACTGCTTTAGAGAATGGAGGCCTTCGGGGATGGCGTTCTTCGGCGGTTTCGGCTGCTTCGACGGCACTACAGGTGGCGGCTTCGGCATCAGCAGATGGGCAGAGAGTGCGACGATGGATGTGGCAGCAGAGAGAATGAGATGGGTGTCGTTGTTGTTGTAGTAGTTATATAGTGTTTTGAGGGGGGAAGCTTCTTCACGGTTGCCCTTTCGGCATCTGAGCAGGTGGGTGGATGGAGGAGAGGATTCGAGGAGCAACGGCGGCCGCTTCAACTCTAGCCCTCTCTCCTACCTCCTTCAGCCTGGCAGGTTACCAGCAGGGCTTCGCCGTGTGTGGCCTCCTCCATCCTCTAGTATGGTCACTAGAATGTAATTAATGATGGGAAATTGCCCACGACCACACGAGAGACATTCACAGGGCCTCAGTGATGTGGGGTGGGGTGTAAATAGTCTAAGAGGGAATAGGGTATGGGGTAGAAGAAGGGCGCCTTTGATGATGGGAGAGGTAGTGTGATGTAGAATTTGAAGTCAGCCAAAGTGAGGATGGGAGATCCATCATTAGTGGTTAGTTGAGTAATGCTGACGGCAACTAGTTTGGCAAAAGGTTTTGAGGCATGATCTCGTGGAGCAAAAGTTAGGCAATAGTAGTATGGACCATTGTACCAATCCTATTGTAATGGAGAGGCGGTTTTGGGGAATGTAGTGTCAGATGATGGTAGGTTGATTGAGTATTCCCATTGCATAAGATATAGTGTGCAGGAGGTGGGGGAGCAGGCACATGCATGGTAGGTCAAGGTGGGGAATTCTTGTGCACTGCCATATTTGACAACAATGAGCTTTAGGAGGTGAAGATTTCATGGGATAAAGAGAGGGGGTCATTGACGAGGCAGTCGAGGTTGGAGGAATTATGTGATTGGAATATGTGGTTAAGGATACATTTAGGTTGGTGTTGAGGAGATGGTAGTATTTATGAATAGTTTTTTGGCATTTCTTTTGTAGTTTGTTTTGTAACAATTATTTGGGTGTTGTGGCAGGTGGCAACGACGATGGTAGAAAGGTTTGTGACCCAAGATTGGATGTTTTGGAAGTCAATAGGAGGTGGAAGGAGTCAGGGGAAGTATAGGGCAAGGATGTTAGGGTGTTGATGCCAATTTGGTGTGGAAGTGTGTGGAATTGAATGTATCGCGTGTTTGATGGTGTGGTGGTGTGGTGGTGTTGAAGGGATTTCTTCCATCAATATTGTAGTTTATGAGGGAGGAATCCACCTAGTTTAGAGACATTGTGAGGGAGGGGGGAGGGGTGATAGAGTGTGCATGTGGAGATGGAGTTTATTTACAATTTGGAGTAGGATTTGGGTGTCATTCCAAGTATGCGGTGGTAGAAGTTAGTTAGTGTCCAACATTTGGACTAGGTCAAGGACTTCAAAATGGTTGAGTTCCATAAACTATGTTATAAAGTTGTGGAGTTGGGGGCCAATATGGGATAGGGAACGTAAGGTTTTCTTGGTGGAGGTGGGTTGGCAATGCATGTGACTAGGGTGTTGGGTGGGATTGTGAGGAAAATCGGAATATAATCGTAATTTAAATTCATGAAGAGATTAGTACGAGATGAGTATAGAGTGAAGGGAGTGATGGTATGTAAAATCCATCAATAAGGTTGGTGGATGTAAAATTTGGGTCTCCTTGGTGAGAGATCGAGGTGGATTTACGACAAGGGAAACGAAGAGTTGAGTTGTGAATTGGTTCCAAGTAATGTCTTCGTGTGTTGGCGGGGAGTGGAGGTTATTGGAGGTGCGTCTTTGGAGTAGGATGCCTCTCTATTAAAGTCATCGGCTAGGATGGAGAAAGTGTTAGGATTGTTGGTGAGTGTGGTGTGAATGTGAGGTTGGATTTGAGGTAGGAGGGGGATGTCTGTTGGAGGAGAGGGCATATAGAGGTGGACAAGGAGGATAGGGGGTGAAGGGGTGGATAGATGTTATAATAGTTTGGAGGTATGGTGATAGTGCAACTGATGTTGGGAGTTTTTGATGTTACTCAGAAAGGAGAAGGATTTGTGGATCATGATGAGGACGCTGCCACATGGGGGCGCAAATGAGATGTAAGGACATTGGACGCATGTAAGATGGTATGGAGTGTTAGAATACAATATCTTATATTGGGGGAATTGTTTGATATGTATCTAGTGGATATATTTTTAAGAAATCGTTTCTTAGATAAGTAATATAGAAGGGGAATGGAGTAGGAGGGACTTAGTATAGGTTTGTTTTGTGCTTTTGAGGGCTTTGAGTATAAGGAGTATTGGGATGGTTGGGAAAAGGCATGTTAATTCTACTTTCGTGGGGATTAGGGCTTTAGTTAAGTGAGAGTTGATATGTGCGTATAGTGCAGTGGTGACGGTGTGTGAGGGGGAGATACTTTGTTGAGGAGATGACAATTTATTAGAAAGAATGAGAATGTGGGAGATAGTCCGGAGTTGGCGTAATAGGACTAGATTGTGTTGGGGGGGGGGGGTCCAGAGTTCGGGAGGTTTTTGAAGCCTTAGTGGCTAATTGCCGGTAGTTGCTACGAAGAGTCGGCTTTTTCCCAATTTACATCGGCAAGAGCCGGTCTTTTGTAGAATCAATCGGCCAATTGCCTATATTTTCATATTTTCATTGGCCAATATCCGATTAAATGGAATTCATATTGGCACTAATTGTTTAAAAAATGTATGAAAAGTTATTAGAAATCATTTCTTAGTACAAAATCTTGAATAAGTGAAAAGAAAGGCATGTTCAAAACTTGAAATTTGAAGAGTTAATATCCTTGGCAGATACTGAACCTAGCAATGCCTTCACCGCTTGAAGGCCAAGGGTCCCCCAATTCTTCATAGAAGCAATTGGATTTGGTCATGGAAAGGTTGCATAATTCAAAAAGTTTAAGGTTCATGGTACTTCCTCAAGTGCATCATCAAATGCCCCAGACAAATAGCGCTCTGCATGCTTCTGACTGAAATCCAGTAACTCACAAGAAGAACCGGCTACATTTCCGGGACATTTTCTGGTCCATTGGCTAATTGCCGGAGGATTGAAATTACAGTCGGATTGCCATCCGATGGTTGGAAATTTGGACCGGCCATGAGGGGAAATCCATCGGTTGATAATGAACTAGCCGTCGGTTTCCCCCGAACATAGGTGGGGTCTATGGGTTAGGACTTGGTTACATTGGGATGGGGATGGACTAATGATGATGATTAGTTTGAAAAGGGAGGTGATGGAACGTGCAGGATTATAGAAGAAGGCTATCGCGTGTTAGGTTTGGAAATGTAGGGTTAGGGGGCACAAATATGCAAGAATAAACATTTGGGGTTGTAGGGAGAGGGAGTTGGATAAAAATAATTTAAGTTGTTTTTATTTACAAGATGGGGAAGATCGGTCATGATTGAGTGTAAGGATTTGGGTTTGAGTTCAATATCATCATGTGATAGGAGAAGGTATTTCAAGTTTTAGTGAGTGAGGAGTATTTCGACGTAAAATGTTTTCTAAGTGAGTGAGGGGTGTTTATGACATGCTGATGAGTGGATAAGGAACTTGGGGGTTATGGGAGGAGTTGGGATGGGGGAAAAAGGGTTCGGTAAAATTATGAGTTAGGTGTGTGAGTTGAACGACTACAAATCAAGCTTGTCAAAAGAACTGCAGCTGACTTCGACTGTGGTTTTATTGGGCATAGTTTTCTACTAGTTCATTGCGAAATATTAAGATGCAAAATATATCAAACTTTGTTGCAATAATTCGTATGGATTCATTTGTTTCAATCATCCAAGACAATACTTGTAAACTTATTCATAGAAGTGTCATAAGAAAAGTTACACATCGACATAAAATACCATATGGCACTAAATGGTAAACACAATATTTAGTGTAGTTCCACTAGAAACCAAGAATGTGACAAGTGTTTCCTCTTGAGCTCTAATAAAGTAGTATCTACTCAACGGACCTTGCTCAAAAAGAATGGATCAAAGTTTTTCATAAGTTTGCAGGTGGACACTCTTAAAAGCCCTGAAATACAAATGAAGTTCATCACTTAGGTCTTCTGTTTGGAAGATTCTATTGATGTGAAACTCTTGTTGTGTGCTTGTTATACATATTTCATATGCAATAGAAGTTGCCCATATGATTCAGTATGTAGTTCATTAATGTCTGGAAAAGAATCTCGATGCATCGCTATAGCGTCGGTTAGGATCCTATGGATTCTCGCATGGCAGTTGTTTTCCAACATTCAAAGTGTCATAACATTATTCAGATCCATAACATTGTTTTGTGAGATTGATAATATTCCATAGAATATTGTGATGTCTTTCCCATATTTATTCTAAATGTTGGGAATATTTCGTGGAATATTGTCAGTCCCACATAACATTGTTACGAATCTGAATAATTTTATGGTTGGATCACATAGCTCTTTAGATTGTTTTTTTAGGGTTTGCAAGTGCTTCAAATGCCAACCTTGCTAGAAATCTTTTGAGGCTATTCAATTTTGTAAATTGCAAATCAAAATACTAATTGGAGTTATCCGTAAAGTAGGACAAAATTGTGGGTTTGATAATTTTTCAAGAAAATACTCTATTAACAACTTGTTAGATCGTCATGTATCAGAGCCTATTTTATTAGTCGGGTGAAACTTTTTGGGACGTTCTCTTTCCACCTCTCAAATTTTCAAAGAATTTTAGGATCTAAATTAGGGTTTGCACTTGCAACCCACTATCCTAAATCTAGGATTGGCCTATACAAGGCTAGCTTGGTCCACCCATCCTAGTAGGTCAATATAGAAACAATTCTTTGATAATCCAACACCACTATTTTTATATGGTAAGTTAAGCATTGATAAACCTTTAGTGACTTTGACTTAATTCTCATCAATTCCAGGTTTGGGACTCCATGACCGGCATTAGTTGTCTATGCAAGACATGAACATTGATGAACGTGTAGAATGCCAACTTGCAACCTTGTTGAAACGGTCCACAACAAATGATTGCAACAATATATGCCTATACGCCACAATGGATGATTTGATTCGAGCCTTCATGCAAACTGTGACTTATAGGTCATGGTTGAAAGGGGCCCGCAGGGGGAAGGGGGGGGGGGGGGGAAGGGCACCGATTAAGGTCCACATTCAATGTAGTTGAAATTGAAGGCTGCTACCATGTGCAATGCCAAAGTAAAAAATGGGATACATGGTACCCATGTTCCAACATTCAAAAGGATGAAGAAGGAATTTGGTTCAACCAACAATGTGAAGCATGTATGTTGGCTTTGCCCCGGTGACATCAAATGTTGTGTGAGTGGAAGCAAAAATTATTATGGTTAGGATGGCCTATAGTCTCTGTGGCCGATGAAGATATGAACTAATCTCTTGCGGGAGGAGGTGTTACCTCTAGAAGATGTTGGGTTCCGATTACAACAAAGAAGGCATTTTTGCCTTCATGTAGGCTCTCAACAATTGCGACTCCGCATCCCTTGTTGACAATTTCATGTGCCACTAAAACCGGACACCCATCCAACCTTTCTGGGAGGGTGCTATACTTATGAACAATTATTATGTTGTGGGAGCAATCGCCATTCTATGTCCAAGATTTGCAGTGATCATCAACACCATCCCAAAGGATGACAAATCCCACTATGTTGCGATTGGTAGCATCCCACAATGCACATGCCCAAACTTCACCAAAATGTCCTCTCATGTTCTGAGAAAGGAAGGGAAATGAGTACACTGGAAACACCTTCTTAATGTGTTCAATTTTTTTTATGTAAGGTAGATCACAATAATAGCAAGTTCATTCACGCTTTGATGTATACCTACAATGACATCATGCAACCACTTGAGCTTGCCGGTGTTGTTGAACACAAGTAGTGATGCTAGTGCAGTGTTTGTGACATGTCAATATTTGATGTTTAATGTTTGCCATCTACTTTCATTATGTGCCGAATTATTTTGGATATCCATAATAAAAACCAACAATTACTTGTAATAGGCCCCCTTTCTTCATGGTTTATCAATCAAAATGTTAACCCCTTTTTGATGTATACATTTGATTAATTTAATGGGTAAATTTAGAATATGAACCGTAAAACCATGCCAAATTACTATATTCGACCGCATTGCTCACATGTTTACCATTCATCGCTCTCCGCTCATATTTTATCTTCCCTTGTGGTAAGAGGTGAATATGATAAATTCGTCATTTCATAGCCACATGTTGTGCAAATAAAATCTTTGAAATTGGAAAGGAAATATCGGGGACTATGGGTATTGGACACATATGGGTCAAACCCCGAAGTGGTTATTGTGAAGATGATATCAATCCTCACGGTGTGCTTTGCATAAAATGTGTTTTAGCATTCACATGACAATGGGTTTGTGTATTAATTACTCAATGGTTTTGTCCCCATTCACATTACGTGCCATTTCTAAAGCCAAAAACAACAACAAAGCACACCACGAGGTGACACATTAAGGCAACAATAATGTCGAATTCAAATATTGTATCGTTCATTTCCCTTGAAATTGTGGGTGAGGTGGCATAATAAATGTCTTTAGAAGGTGGATTCAAAGGGTCCGAGGTCAATTCTTAAATCCAATCGAAGGAGAATTCGTTGACAAACAAACTTAGGACAATTGAAGAGCGGTTGAACTTAGGGCGGTAAATATATTCCAACAATTGAGAAATCTCTACATTTAGAAGTGGTTGCTCATGAATAAACAAGCAAGATTGAAGGAGATATGGCCATTTGAAGCATACGAAAGGGTTTCTTGAAGGTAGGTCTTTGGTGATGGGCGCCAACCTTACTAAACATGTTCATGCTTCAAGAAGTTAAACACCATTTGTCCAATGTCTAGGAGTATAAATGCTACCCTAGATGACTCCCATCCTCTTACCTTCCCTCTTTTTCTCTTCCTTTATACCTTCCCCTACATATCCATCCCCATTGGTCATATTCATTATTGTGGCCAAGTAGGACACCCTTGCGCCCTAGAGCAAAGAGCTTGCTACCTATTCAAAACAACGACAAGTGAATGTTCTGAGGGGAAAGCGACAATCGATCCATACATCCATCCATATATGTATGTAATGTGATGCATCCTACGTCATATTAAAAAACATATGACTTTAAATACCATATTCAGTGTTACTTATTGTTTGGAGTTACACAATGTTATATCTTTTTGCTATTGATGTAAATTTTTACCGAGTAAAGTTGTTAAAGCTCTATAATGTCCAAACAACCAATTTGACATTTGTTGGTAAAATATGAGTTATATAGTAAATAGATATAGTATTGTGTAACTCCAAATAGTGAGCTCGGGGGGTTCACTCCCTCTTATATTTTGCATACATGTGTGTTCGGGACCTATTTATTGGGGGGGGGGGGGGGTTATTTACCTTGCAGAACATATTATAAGGTGATGGTATTTTACATGTAAAAAACCTGAAAATATTATATGTGATGGTATTTTACATGTAAACATGTTTCACTATTTTAAAATCCCCTATTTTACATGTACATTTTTTACAAAATTTATCTACAATGAATATATTGGACCCTGTTTTTTATCGCACGTTGTTCTACGATTTTCGCCAGTGAACCCCCCGAGATAGTGAGTGACACTAAATACAATATTTGGTGTTGTAACATTTGTGCATTGTTCAATTTACTCACACTGACATTCAAGTTACAATTTCTTCTCATACCATTATGTTAATATCCAGAAAATACTATATTTAATCTTAAGGACAAGATCTCAAAACTTGTGTGGGAATTCACACTTCATATTGCACGGGTAGGTCACTTAGTGCATTTTAAAAACGACGTGCGGCATAATATAGAGAGGATTAAAATCATATGAAATAAAAATTATAAAGGAATTCCAAATAATGAAGGGGCCATTAAATGTAGACAATCCCATTATAAGTAAGTTAGATGGACATAAAACGTAGGCCATTATTTTTTGTAAAATTAATATAGGGGCTGAAGATAAGGATCCTAGAAGGTATGTTTAGTATGGTGTGTAAATGGGTTTAGGACTCACGGGGATGGATGATTATTGGGATTTCCGTCTCTCCAAAAATGGATGAAAAGGGAACGCGCCGTCGTTGGGGTCGTCTTCCCCACGCCCGTTTATTACTTAAAAGGAATATAGAGTACAAAAAATTGCAGTGACTTGGACAATATAAGTAATGAAAGGGTGCAAACAAATGGGCCATTTTTGAAATTTAAGTAATTATAGGGAGGCTTTAATTCAGCCCTTGAAGGTAAATAGCCCCAAAACAAATAACCCCCAGCCGCATGTGGTGCACAAAAATGCCTTAGAGTGATCTACCCGTGTCATATTGTAAGCTACCCAAAGGCTTGGAAGTAAGTTCAACAATCTCTTTGTGCAATTATTAGGACTTGAATTTCTCAAATCTGTAGATTAGAGTACCAACAAAATTAATTTCTATCTCCAAAGAGCTATTTATTTAGTGAGGGCGAAAGGGTAGTCAAACTTGTTAGATAACTTAAATATTACCATTGTTACCGTTTAGGAAGCCATAACATTAGAGTTTGCATTCATCAAGTTCTTATAGACTATGTGGAAGAAGATAAGATAACCCAACATGGAAGTTTGAGTTTCTAGTTTATCTTGGGTCCTAGCATATTTGATGCGTGTGTGAGGAGGGGCATGTTTCTTACCTTGTATGTCAAGGTGAGGGAATCTCTATAAACCCAAGTTATTATTTGGGTCAATACCAATCTTAAGTAGATTGGTACTAAGGCAGTTATGTCCAGGTACGAGGGTTCTTCTATTAGTATTTTAACCCGAATGCTATTGAATATAAAATTTCTATCCAACGCACGTTCCTACTGGTATCCAAAAATGTGCAATCCTCACTATAGATACGCAAACGGTATCATAAAAAAACAATATCAAACCAAGTATTGACTTTTGTATACAAAGATTCTCTCATCTTGTGATACCCACTAGATGTCAGCATACGATTGATATTACAATCTTGATATTGGTCGGGTAGGTTCTTTGATACCATCCTTGACATTGTGTACTGATATATACCATGCATTCACATATATACTGGTCAACCTTTGGTAAGTATTCTATCAACCAAGCCCATTAAATAAACAGCCTCACAATCGCTTTCTGGACTCCCAGGCCTTTACGAGACACGATGCCATAGTTGTGACAGAGATTAGAGAGCCAACAACGATGCACCCAATTCCCTGAAGCTTGGGTGCCATTTCCTTTTCCAGAGGTCCGGCGGCCTACCGATTCAAAGGACATTTTGGAGTACAATCTTTGACCTCAGTTGAAAGCCGTTCTTCTGTCATCAACTATGGAAAGAGCAAAGCTTGGCCTACCCACGAGTCATCAGTTTGTGAAAGAAATGCAGCCAATCCAATGCTTGTACTTGGCCCCGAGGAAAAATAAACCTAAGAATACAAGTGGCTCGTGCATTCTTTACCTTTGCGCCTTTCCTCGAGTGCGGAACCGTGAGAAGACCAACTTTAATATTCTGCCTTGGGTGTGAATAACTTTCAAACGACAAATGCACACTGCCCCTGTAATCGAGGTGTTTTGGTCTTTGCGATAGGACACCCAAGTTTTTCCAGATATTTCAAGAGGTTTTCCCTTGAGTCAGTGAAACTGTCAAGGATCATTCATGCGACATAAAACAAATAGCATCTGTTAAAAAGTGGGGGGAGGTGTACCAGGTGAATAGAGTCGTCAGCAACAAGTGGTGCCTGTGGATTGAATTAGAACGGAACTGCATCATAAACATATCCATAACAACCAGTGATGATCATCTGAGACGTAATAAAAGGACTCTGTCCCATATGACTTTTTCCAGCATTTTGAAGATTTGGGCAACATTTATACGCCCAAATTCAGCTACTTCCAATGTCCATAGCCTTGTCAGAGTTTCGAGTGGACTATTCAGGAGTCCCACAAGGAAGGAAGAGCTCCACCCATTGTTAGCTGTACCTATTCTCCAGTTCAACATTTTTGAGATACCCAACTATCTAGATTACCTTGAGAATGAGTACGGTTTCTGCATTGGACTGATCGAAATTGACTGGTTTCTACGGCTTGAAGTAGCCAAGGCACCTGCCAAATGAACCTGTTGCTAGGACATGCTATTTACCTACATATCCCCACTTACACAGAAATTCGGGTTCAAATGTTGATGTTTGTGACGAGACATGATTGATACTACATGAGAGCGACCCAAGATAATAAACATTATCTTCATTCACTGAAAATGTGATCATAAGTGAATATATCCAAAGAAACTACTTAAACTATCACTTCTTTTAAGGTGACAGTTGATATACAGTTTCTCAATTAACAGCTGATAACGATTGTCTGTTCTATATAAGTGGAGTACTATTTCCCATTTTGGCAGACCGAAACATAAGCAGATGATCAAGCATCTTAATCTCATCCTTCATGGTTTCATCAGTCTCCAAATGTAAATAATGCTAATATAAAAGTGAAGTTCTTTGACTATACAATGGTGATAAAATCCACCCACTGGAGCGGAATAATACTGCAGTTAAAGCAACCTCCCTCTATTACAAAGAGAAGGTAAACTAAGCACTTAATGCCATTAGAACATGATATTTTGAAAAGAGATTGCCAGTTTTGATAAAGGCTCAGATATAAAAGCCACATCTTAGAGTACCAACAATAGAGTTCCATATAACACGGATAGTGTTCTTTTTGTGAGTTCATGGTTTAACAAAGTTAGTTGCCTGTCCAACTCGAGGATATAAATGTAGAGACAAACTTTACGAAAGAATTCAATTTGGGACAAATTGAGCACGAATCGAGAAGTTAACTCTATTCCTCATTTGAAAAATTGGACAATTTGCCCAAGTGAGGGAGTGGCCACCTAACATGCTTGCCCTGAATACCCTGATGCCTCTATTATTTCCTATACAGCCAAAAGCTCTACAAAGGTCATTTATCACTTCCATGTAGGCATTGATACTGAATCACCTCCATCTTGTGTTCCACGAGGATGCTGATTTCCAGAGCTTTGAATTACTGTTGCTGAGCAGAGTCCATTGCAGCTCAAATCACGCCCTCCATGCTAATAAAAGTTTTCCTTCACCTAATGTCTTTAAATAAAACTGACATATGTATTTCAGTGGTTGCTCTAGCAGGCTGCCGGGGACTTCTACTAATATTTCATTTATTGACTGGAGAAGCAAATAGTAACACAAATGAGACATAATCAATGGTGTTTCCCAATTTTCTTGTCACTGTAAACTGCTGTCAAAAATCCAATCAACAGGAGATATTTATAAGGTGGTTGTTTTTTTAATACCTTCCATATTGCTGTAGAAGCACAGCTACAAAGGTACCGTTAAATTTGCAAGAACTTTCCGCAGATGTGGAATGCCACCTCCAGTCTGTGAGCTGACCATTACCTGCTCAAATGGATGGAGACAAATTGAGGAATCAGAAGTAATAACTGTTTGCGAAATGACGGCTTGCGCTTTTTGTGGAAATTGTCTATATTGAAATGTAACTTTGTCACCAGGGGGAATATAGCACTGATTAGAACTCTTCATCTGCCTCATTTTCTCTAGAAAAATGGGCGGAGAGCAAACATCCATGAACGAGAAATTGCCATTCTCTCTCTATACATTCTATACTTTACATAAGGTCGCATCTGAGCTGCAACAAAAACATCTAACAAGAACTGTAAAAGTGCACCGTACTTACCTGCAGGAAGGGCATGCATTATTCATACTGGGCAACAATCTTATTTGCAAATACATATAACGTCATCCAGAATGAACTCAAATTACATTTAAAAATAATAATATTAAAATAATAATAATAAAAACACCCTCAGACATACCACTGGAAGGACTGCGTAGTTGTTGTGCTTGAGAGTCTGCAAGCAATCACATTCCAACACAGTTATACAATATATGTTAAAACTTTGATCAGGACACAAATATCTGCTCTTTGTAGAGTGTCAGGAAATACAGCCAGCAGTTACCAGATTTAGGAGTGGAGTTGTTCACTTAATGCACAAATGATGTACCAATTTGAGCATTTCCCATGTAGTGCAGATTCTCATTAGTCATGAGCCTACTGTAAAATGAAATCTGAATATATCAATCCAAGGAAAGTGATGCACTCAAGCTTGAAAATTTAGATTACTATAAAATTGGCCTAGGTTCTTGGTGAAATACCTCCTGAATTTGAGTTGCACGCCGAGCAAGGTCTATAGGAGAGAGAACGTCTGTCTTTGTTAAGACCACCTGATACTTTGTTGAAGAACTGCCACAGTACATAATTTAAGAAGAGATAAGACTCAAAATATGAAACAAATATTTTAAAATACAATGAGATGGAAAGATAAAGATTAGTTACAAGAGATTGGCAAGAAAGGTACTTTTCCATGAGATAGATAAGCTCATCATCCCGTGGTTTCAAGCCCCACTTGGCATCAACCAACAAGCACACCCGTTTCAAGCCCTTCCTTGTTGTTACGTACTCCTTGACCTACTTGCACAAGCCCACCAAATAATTTAGAAGAATGAAATAATCTTCATATACCATTGGAGCCATGATCAGATGCTGAATTTTAGCAAGTATGGTTTCAACTTACAGCACCATCTTCCGTTCTGGCTATAAGATAGGCAAGTGTCTAGATTTTAGGGCCACTCTACACTATGGCCAAGAGCAATACCACGGAACTCATCCGAAAGGCCATACCATGGAAATTCGGTATTAAAAGTTGCGTGGTTACAGGCCTTCAAGTGTAAGTGTAAAGACATACATGACTGGGCTCTCAAGCAAATGCCATTTCATCACCATCCTATTAATGTGGCCCCATCTAAACAATAATAAGTTATAGTGAATCAAGGGTTGCAAGATCAAGTGCTATGGTCTCCTGGTTTTGTCTTTGACCCATCTCTTTAAGTTGGGCTTCAAGCAAAATCCAATAGACCGTGAGACATATTCCATTGCATGCCAAGTAGGACTATGTGTAGGTATTTCATCCATCCAAACTCCCTAGGTCCCTTATGCCCTCAAGCTCTATAATAATGTGTTCCTAAGTAGCAAGCTTGATAATAAAAAATAAACTCACAAGATCTTCCCATGCCTCCTTGGTCTCCTCCTTTGCATAAGCAAAACCATATCCTGGTAAATCCACCAAGCAAAGCCGAGCTCCTAATGTGAAGAAGTTGATTGACTGCCACAACAAGACAAGGTCAGAGAATCGCTAAAACTTTTCTTTGAGAAATGAAGTGACTAACAGAAAAACCATTTGGTCATCAACAGCTACATGTGCATGTAATCATGATCTACTCAATACTCCACCACAACACTATGCATCCAAAAAAGAAAAAGGATAAACAAACATAATTGCCCCAATCAAAATCTTGGAAAGTGACTGCTTCCAGTAGAGGTTTTGAATTTGACTAATAATTATAATATAACATCAGACCTAGCTGAATGATATAATATAACATCAGACATTGACATTTCAAGCAAATTTTACATTAATGATCAATCGCAAAAGAAATTTGCAGGAATATCAATCACCTGGGTGAGGCCGGGTTTATCAGACGTTCGAACAACCCCCCATTGTCTAGTAAGTGCATTAATCAGTGAGGATTTCCCAACGTTTGACCGTCCTGCACTTGGTACATAAATATCCATTGAGTGCAAATGCATGCATCACATATCCTTGTCAACAACTACTTCCTATGCTGCTATGAGCACAAGGCAATAGGACTATCCTCCCTCTACATCCGAGTCCTTTTCAAGGTCACAAACGTACATGCTTCTCAATGTTTCCTGAAATTCCAGAGAGGCAGAAGAAGTGTATTAAACAAACAAGTTCACCAGACAAAACCTTAGAACACGGAATTCCTCCGCTGCCCAATGTAGACTGACCAGTAAAATGCTAAGATGAAATTGGTGCACATATTAATCTATCCCTGGATTACATACACAATACAAAGATTAATTTTCTGAGCTGTGAAACATGTTGATGATGGTATACCTGCAAAAGCAATTTCTGGAAGGGTTTGAGATGGAAGAGAAGACGAGACCTTTGCAGCTGCAATGAATTCAAGCTTGCGCTTGAACACCTGCATGCAATGGGAAAAGAGGAAACATCATGAGGATTTTAATAAGAGCCTAAGAAATTTCCAACTTACGTTTTACTCATTCAACACAGAAAGATAAATCAGATTTAATTTTTTCAAATAAGCTGTTGAAAACAGAAAAGAGGGAGATGGCATCCTACAGTCTCCTGTATCGGGAGCCGACCATCCTTGCTGCCATGTGGCACGTCATCTAATGGTGCCTTCAATTTTGTGTGATACCCTCCTTTTCTCCACTCCCACAATCGTCTCATTCCAAGCAACTGAGAGATACATAAGCCAAATATAAAGGGTATGATTATGCCAAGATAACCAATTTTCATAATGCAGTATGTCAGCAGATCACCTTCAGAATTTTTACTCATAACGATTTGAATCTTCTGTTAAACCTGATTTTTAAGGACTTCAAACTACGTAAGATATGGTCAGATAAAATTGGTTACAATTATGGGGCCACTGGGTTTAGAATGTCACTCGCCATGCATTCAAACATGAGTTCAGAAATAAAGAGAACATAGATATCAAAATAAGTGGGACATACATGGGACTCAATGTGGCGTAGAATTTCTGGCAAGGGCTGAATAGCTCTGAACAGAGCATTTTGTGAGGGCACTGTGACTATTTTTTCTTCTTCCTTAGGTTTTGCAGCTTCTTTTGATGCAACAACAACTTTGGCTGCATAAGATAACTTTTGCTTGTCAGAAATAAGTAGTCAACTTGATTAACATGCAATTCTCGTGCAGTCAAGAACTTCACTGAGTTAAGTCAATCAGCATACTCTTCTGCCTAATATTAACAAAAAATTGAGAATGTTGGGGAGGACGTTGTTTTTGCAATTGCACAAAATGAACCTGATCTTCTCTATGGAATATGAAATACACAAGAGACCAAAAATAATCCTCAATAAAATTATTAGCTATGCAGGTATTTACCAAGGGAAGTGACTGGAGACGAATCCTCTACAATGCGCTTGTTGGTTTGGTCATTTCGATGTAAACGCATTATATGTCTTCTTCTCTTGGGTCTCCTCTCTGAAGAATCCAGTCAAGAAGCTTCAGTTGACAGAAGGATTGGTGTATACATTGACCAATGCTTTGTGTACTTGTGAGAGAAGTGTGAGAGACCTCTTCAAGCTTACAACAGAGCAAATCCTAAAAACATTTAAAAGTCTGAATATGCTCCTCCTGTATCAGGGCATTCAATCCTAACATTGTGGAACTGCACTTGCTGGACAATCATATAAGTGAATGCAACACACCTTATGTTCCATGGTTTAATAAACATCGACAACATCGAAAAGAACATGATTAGGTGATCTCAGGCGAAGGGCAAGACATAATTGAAAACACAAATGGTAAAACCAGTGTGAGTTCGGATGAGGGTTCTGAAAGCTCCAATAAGCACAATAGAAATCACCTTTCACAATCCTGTTCAACCTGGAGATTTACCAGGGTTTAGAAATTTAGTTTTGTTTGCTGAATTTTCAAGGTTTCAATCCCAAAAGCCCAAATACATGATCTGAAACACAATTCTAATCAATGGACATTAGAATCCCTGCATTAGAGAAATCTCAGCATTTGACTATGTCAAGAGCTTGCCTTCAGATTCCTCTTCATCGTATGCTCGACTCCTGTTTTGTATCCTCTCAAAGCTCCTCGGCTTGACAGACTTTCGGACCTTCCCTTGTGAATCCAGCTGTCGAGATTTCCTCTTCCCAGCCCATTCCTGCCTAGAACTCGTGGTGCTCCTACTTGAACTAGAAGTTCTCTCCTCTTTTCTCCTCAAAAACCCCTTTGAACTCGTTGCACTCCTACTCAAAGTAGAAGATCTCTCCTCTTCTTTTCTCCTCAAAAACCCCATACGGCCCCCTTTTCGTGCTGTACAAAAGATATCCTTGAAGTTTAACAATTTTCAAACAACAGTTACAGATAAAAGTAAGCAAGACATCATCAAATAAAAATCAAGAGAGATAGTTAATGCACAAGCTTTTGAAGTTACACAACTCAATAAGAAGCAAACAGGCTTTAGATTAAAATTAAAAACACAAATCACAGGTGCGGCAGTAGCCAAATGGTGGCAAGCCATTTGGAAGCCCCAAGCAAATTGTTGTATAGCATTTGTAGTCAGACCTCAATTTTGACACAAAGTAACCAGGAGAGACAACAAAAAATCCTGAAGTAGGAAGTACAAATGCCAAAAATTTAGTTTATTTGAGAACACACCCTATGCTTGCTAAGAGGGCAATTTGACAAGCTCCCCTTACTAAAGAATCCTCAAAGCCTTGTCAAATAGTTTGAAACACTCACAAAGCTAGGGGCTCCAAAGGGACTGTACAAAGGGACTGTACAAGACACACAAGCAATTCATGGTGCCACACAATTAATCATGCAAATTATGGAAACTCAAAAAGAGTTCGTTGGTTGTTTTGTTATGTCATGTGCGATGGACCAGTTTACGTGATCATGAACAACTCACCAACAAGTAGAGATGAACTGCAAGCCAATATATGTATCCTTGAAAGGGACTTCGGAAATATGACACTACTTGTGTTCCTTGTAAAGCAAAAAAATCGAAGGGGCAAAAAGATCTTATAGATGAGTCCATTACAGAAAGAAGTTGTCAAGAAGGATTGTTGTAGTCACCATTTTTGCCAATTGTTCCCAAGGGATAAGATTAAGGTGAATTTGTATAAAAAAAAAAGATGTGGCTTGGAGGTTCCCGCCTCAAATCAAAAGGCAATTATCTACAGAACCATACCTGCACCTCCAAATGCCGAACTTCTGTCTCGGCTCTGATCTGCACCCATTCTTTGCTCTCCTCCTCTTCCTCCGACGCCCTCTCGTTTCTTAGCAATTCCTCCTCCTCTGCCTCTACCTCCGGGCCTCACCAACGTGCTGTAGGCGGCGAATGAAGAGCGAACTTCTGGGTTTCTCATCCCCGAACGCTGCTGCTCTAAAATTCCACGAAAACTAAACCTCCTGGGATATGCTTCATAGCCTCGTCCAAATATTCCAGGAGCAACCGACCCTTGCTCCTGCACTACCCGAGGCCTGTGCACAAATCCATGTTCCAAATTGCTCCGTGCATAAACTGTAATATCCTCCACCGCGATCCTGGCGGAAGCAAGCAGCGCCCGCAACCCTGCAGAAGTTTTTGCCATACTCGCAATTCTTCCTGAATTTTATATAATTTGGCTACTCCGTCACTTCTTGTGAATCGCTACAGCCTGGGTCGTGAACTCTGCGTAACACCATTGTCTTTCGGTTGTGCTGCAATCGCAGCTGCTTTCATGGCGATCCTGGTGAACCCTGCGAAACTCAAATTTCTTAAACCCTAAACCCTGGGGGTTCAAACTTTATACCCTGGAGTATAAAACCAAGTGTCACGTGACACCCACTTTAGTTGCCACCCGGTTATGGAGGACGCTAAACACCCCCCCACGAACTTCTAGGGATTCCATATTCGGGCGGGGGCAGCCCTCCCACGAAATTTCTGGCCCCGCCCGGATTTTTTCCAAACCCGCCCGAAAATAGCTGCCCGCCCCGCCCGAAAACGAAAAAAACATTGCTTTTCCATTCTTGAAGGCCGCTTGACTACAAATCCCATATTGAGTGCACTTCACCTTCAAGGTCTCAAATCCAATATATATGTGCACTTCCACCTAGTAAATAAGGCATTAGATGGGATTTGATTCCGGAAGTGAAACCATCAACCAAGAATGTAATTAACTTGGAAGTCAAAAAATTAGAAAATCCTCATCAACATTGAGGTTAGAATTTTTATGACTTACCATTTGAAATTGTCTTCGTCATTCTTAAATGACACTTAAATTTAGTGTGCTGATGTGGTATGTATATTTTATAATATTTTAGATAATTCTGGCTACTTTCAAGAATATTCATACGCACTTATTCTAATTAAGTGTGATTTAATGTAATTATGTCTAATTAATTCTGATTAATCCTAATTAATCCCAAATAAATCAGAAAGTATTCTTTCCAAATTAAGTAAGACTAATTAATCCTAAAATTTAATTACTGGAATTAACTCCAATTAAGTCCAATCAATTTCAGTAATTACAATACTCAATTTTTATATCCAGTAAGCCTAATTAACCCTAAAATTTAATTAATGGAATTAACTCCAATTAAATCCGGTTATTAAAATAATTTATTAATTAGTTCCATTAAGTATATTTTTATAAATAAGTGCGTATGAATATTCTTGAAAGTGGCCAGAATTATCTAAAATATTATAAAATATACATACCACATCAGCACACTAAATTTAAGTGTCATTTAAGAATGACGAAGACAATTTCAAATGGTAAGTCATAAAAATTCTAACCTCAATGTTGATGAGGATTTTCTAATTTTTTGACTTCCAAGTTAATTACATTCTTGGTTGATGGTTTCACTTCCGGAATGAAATCCCATTTAATGCCTTATTTACTAGGTGGAAGTGCACATATATATTGGATTTGAGACCTTGAAGGTGAAGTGCACTTAATATGGGATTTGTAGTCAAGCGGCCTTCAAGAATGGAAGAGAAATGTTTTTTTCGTTTTCGGGCAGGGCGGGCAGCTATTTTTGGGCGGGTTTGGAAAAAATCCGGGCGGGGCCAGAAATTTCGTGGGAGGGCTGCCCCCGCCCGAATATGGAATCCCTAGAAGTTCGTGGGGGGGGTGTTTAGCGTCCTCCCCCGGTTATTGCAAAGACAGTTGATGTGGGTCCCAGTGAATGGTGTGGGCCACGCTAAATCTAATCAAATATTTAGTGTGTTTAAGGTAAATTAACATGGACTTCATTTGTGTCAAAAGAAAAATTTAGCTTCACATTTTATTAATAAACATTTCAATTTTTTTCACATTACTTAATTATGAAATAAGTGGTGTGTTCTCATCTATATATTGGAGGCTCTATGGAAGTAACATGTAAAACATAGTTACCAAGAAACAAATGCATGTTTATACACAAGGTTCGTGCTACCCAAAAGTTGGTATGATTGAACTCTAACAAGCAACATATTGTTATTTAGAATGTATCTCATATCATGCAACTATAATACCCAACTATTAAGGTTATTGTGTAATGGCTAGAAATAAGCCTTTGGGTTGTACGGTCTTGCCTATCTCTCAAGACATAAAACATTTAATAAACTTCTTACATGACAAAACGGAAATGGTGTTGTGGCTAGGACATGTAGTTAGCCTTGCTCAAGATACAAAGAACTACAAGGTAACAATTTCATCATACAATGGAAGTTATTAAGTAGTAAATGTTTTCTCTTGGTTGGTTGTTTTGAAGGGCATCAACAAACATGTCGATCGGGTGTTGATGCATGGCAACATCGGGAACAATGTATTAAACATGTGGCGAGGTTCCAAGTACATGGGTCACACATGATGGACGGAGGGGGTCGACTTATAACGAGGACCAGCAAGTTTTCAATGTGTTGTCCCTTCTTGTTTTTGCCAAACGGTGATCATTTCAAGTTGATCACCATCAAATGAACTTCTTTAAATCTTGGGGCAACCGACTTGGGATGAAGGTGTGACAGAAGAAGAAGAGATAAACCAATCATTATTCAGTGCTACTCATTTTGAGTTTACCAACCCTCTTTATACGAGTCTTGTATACAAGGAAGTCCAATAACATATGATTGGGTGTAGGACTTTTGCAACAATTGATAGCATCGCGTGTTTCTTAGACGATAGGTTACTTATGCATAAGTTGTTTGTGATGCATATGAAATCTTTGGATGGATTCTATTTATTTGAGTGTTTTTTTTTTGGGTGCACGACTAATAAAACCAAGATGAGATCCTAAGAATAAAACCTAAGAACAGAAAAGGTTCCAATCATCAAAATGAATGCGCCGACCCACTCAAAAAATGTGAATTTAACCCACCAAGATAACGTAGTTTGATATTATGGAATTTGAAATCACATTGTGATGTCCTTGTGATGTGAATTTATGGTGGACAATTGTAGCTTGTTGTCTCGTAAGGCTACACTTCTTGACACCCACGCCCAATAATAGACTTTCTCTTATACATATTTTTAATAACCAATTTCTCATCCAAAAGCATAAGGATCATGAAAACATGTGACATGTATTCATCCATGGGCACATGATATCTTCCATGTTTTTCAGATTTTGTTCATGAGCTGATCGGTTATGACTGATAATGAACTTTAAGTAGGTAGATGACTCGCCGCTCGGTTTGTTAGTTACGTAGTCCATATCATCAAATATAAAGAGGGAATACACAATTTGTATGTAGTCGCTAAAAATGTTTAGGGGCTAAGGGCTATGGCGGGAACAAAAGACTCTTCTCTCTTTCAGCTCAACTCTTCCAAGCGGCATCTCTCTCTCTCTCTCTCTGGCCAATTCTGCTGCTCCTGTGCAACCGAATCGCACCAGTAGGGTTCCAGGGACATCTCACGTCGAAAGCCCTCACGAATTCCCTCTCCAGCGATGGGATACATGCATAATCCGGGACGAATTCCCTGGCTGGAATGCCTGGAATTGATCTAGGCACCAAGGGGAGGGGAGCAGTTTTTTTTGGGGGGATTAGCGATGGTGGCTAGTAGCGGGACGCCCAAAATTCGCCCCATCGACAGGGCGGCAGTTCATCGCATATGCTCCGGCCAGGTGCGTGCATGAACAATTGTTGCACACACCTTCAAACCTACGTGTGTTTGTTTTGTTTTGTTTTGGTGTGTGTTGTGTGTGGATAGGAGTTGGGGCGGTGATAAATTGGTGATGGTGATTGGCAGGTGGTACTGGACTTGGCAACGGCGGTGAAGGAGCTTGTAGAGAACAGCTTGGACGCTGGCGCCACGAATGTCGAAATCCGGCTCAAGGAGTATGGAAGTGCGCTCATTGAAGTGGCCGACAATGGCTCCGGGGTTTCTCCAGACAACTATGAGGTGCGTTGAAATTTCTGCAAGTAGGAAGTGTACTCATCTCAGACGCACCCGTACTTCAATTTACTTATTTATTTATAGTGATTTAAAGGTTAGGTGCACTTGAATAAAGCAGTTTTGTTCTCCAAATTCTGC
Organism: Polytrichum commune; assembly: GCA_950295325.1. Taxonomy (NCBI): domain Eukaryota; kingdom Viridiplantae; phylum Streptophyta; class Polytrichopsida; order Polytrichales; family Polytrichaceae; genus Polytrichum; species Polytrichum commune. The sequence goes on along the minus strand of OX485803.1, from coordinate 19,451,745 downwards.
ACCTCAATCTCCTCACAAGAAGATTTGGAAACTTTACACCTCAATTCCGAATTTCTGAGAAGCTCTTCCCAGAAGATGAGGCTTTAGAGCTGGTCAAACTACTCATGTGGCCTAATACGGTAAGAATTATTCCCATTTGCACCGGAACCTTATAGTCTATTTAAGAATGTAATGCAAGGGGAAGTTTATGGGCAGATGCAGGGGCTTTCATGTAGTATGTGTATGTCAGGGTCATTGTTCTGAATTGGGTCATCTCATGTTGTGATGTTTAGGGTATGTCTTGTCTCCAGTTTTATGTGTAGTTGTATTGCAAAATGATTATGACGACTCACTCAACCTTGATGAAACGAACAGCACTTTACTCGGAGCTACTTTCAACCTGGATTATGAATAGTGGTTTTGAGGAAGCTTTGTCCCTCATACAAAATCTCTTTGGTCCGTCAAATGTGGTGGAGCAGGAGGGCCGGTCTAGATCAGTGTTGGACTGGTGTCACCTTTTTGTGATACCACTCAGGTTTATATATTGAGGATTTTACATTTGCTTGATACTTGTTGGGTATGGGTGTTTGAGGATTGTATGTTTTTGATAACCTTTGGATCTATATACCATCCAAGAACCTTCATATTAGGTAGACCATGGCCCTAGTTTGAATATGGTATTAGGATTGTATTGACCCGGTTTATGACTCGGGTTATACAAAGATTCTCTCATCTTTTGACCATGCCCACCATGTATCAATATGTGATTGGTATTACAATTCTGATACCATTGGCTGGGTAGGTTCATTTGATACCACTGTTGATATTTGTGTATTGATACCATGCTTTCACCTATATATTGATCTGGATGTAGGGACTTACTTTGAAGTATTACACATCTAAGATCTCTGATTTCGCGGACATGCAATTGTAGTCATCAATTTGGGTTTCGAGGGGAGGCTTTATTCCTAGTTTCAATATGGTATTAGACTGCCAATGACCCAGTTTAGGACTCAGGTACACAAAGATCCTGTCATCTTTTGATAATACTCACAAATATCAATATTTGACTGGCTTAACAATTCTGATACTGGTCGGGTATGTTGTTTGATACCATCATTCATATTATGTATTGATCCCATGTTTTCACCTATATTCTGGTCCAACATTGGTCTTACTCTTGACGCAGGGGCTTACTCTGAAGTATTACACATCCAAGATCTCTGAATTTGCTGACCTGCAAACTCTGTCATCGTTTGGGTTTCGAGGCGAGGCCTTGAGCTCTCTCTGTGCCTTGTCAAATTTGAGTGTCACCACACGCACCAAGGAGGAGGCGGTGGGTACCCGGCTCGAATACGACCATTCGGGTGTGATCACCTCACGGGAGAGTGTTGCTCGCGCTGTGGGCACGACGGTTGCAATATCGAAGCTCTTCTCCCCACTGCCCGTCCGATACAAAGAGTTTAATCGAAACATTCGCCGCGAATATGGACGCCTGTTGTCTGTGTTACAGGTACACTTACTTTTTCCTGCAATATTTCAGTACTGGAGCAGACCGCTAGGTTCCTTGACAGCATCAAACATGTAATTTAGTGTGGCACTAAAATGGGTGTGCCATGTTGATTAGAGTGGTCTTTGTGACTTCTCATGTAGCACCAAGTGTCATGTGATACAACAGTGTTTTTTTTCCACATAGCATTCTTAAGCATGTGCAAGGACATACTCTTTCTATTTTAGCTTCAGAATACAATTCCAAGAATTAATGTCCTTGAGTACATACACAAATGCTGAGTATAGTCAAGTGGCAAGCTCTTGTTAGTTGACACCTAATTGTTGCCTCCTATCTTCAGACACAAAGCCTTCTTCCATTTATCAAGATTGAATTGAAGAGGTGCATCCCAAATGGAACCACTGTTAGGTTATCTGGATTGACTAAGAATTATCCCTTTTGCACTGGAACCTAAATAGGGCTACTTAAGAATGTTACGAAGACACCCACCGCTACTTGTTTTTTTTACGTGGATTTGGATGAGAGCTGAAGGAGCGGTGAGCAATTTTGGTACTTATCTGCAGTGTGACCACTTGTGCACAGGCGTATGCGTTGATAGCCAAAGGAGTCCGAATAGTATGCACAAATCAGGTTGGAAAGAGTGGGCGGACAACGATTGTTCAGACACAAGGTAGCAATTCAGTCAAAGACAACATTATCACAATTTTTGGTAGCAAGACAGCTGCATGTTTGGAGCCACTGGACCTATCAGTCTCGGATGACTGTCGGTTGGAAGGATTTGTGTCCAGGCCGGGTGCTGGTTGTGGCAGGTACTAAATGATACCACCTTTGTACTTGCTGGCTTCAGGAGAATATGAAAAAAATACGTTTTCTTGACCAGATTCAAGCCAATGTTGTCTTGTCTTTTGAGAAGCAAGCAACAAAATGTTTGGAATTTTTGTTTGTGCAAGTCGTTTTCTACGGCAGTAGTGGTTGCGTGTCACATAGGCCATACAAGAATTGGCATGCTAAGGATGTCATCAACATTTGATTGAGGTGTCCAGCTCTTTCAATTTTCCTGTCTACAGGGCTTCAGGTGACCGGCAATTCTGTTATGTCAATGGCCGTCCAGTTGACCTTCCCAAGATCAACAGATTACTCAATGAGCTCTACGGGTCCTTCAATTCTCTGCAAAAACCAATGGCAGTTCTTAACTTTGTTCTCGCACCAACAGCTTATGACGTGAACGTCACGCCCGACAAACGGAAAGTTTTCTTGCACATGGAGAGTGATTTCTTGGTTGCTCTGAAAGAAGCTCTAGAGAAAGTGTACACTCCAGATAATTATTCTTACACTATCAACAGCCTAGACCCAAACTCCAAGTCCTTGAAGGGCAGAGCTGGAGGTGCGGAACTTGAGGCTGAAAATCTCCATGTGACATCTTCTGAACATAGGCAGGAGCTTGACACCACAGCAGAAATAACCGACTCTGAAGAGACTGAAGGAACTCCAACCCAAGAAAAGGCACTCACCCCAGGACCTTTTTTGACTTTTGAACAAAATACCCCACAAAAACATGGGTTTCTTGATCTTGTTTCCTTCAAATTGAAAGGGGCTGGCAGTACAGGAAATGGTAGGGGTAAACTGGCTCCTGCAGGAGGCCTTTCATCATCGAGAGATGTGACTCCTAGAAGTAATCCACCTAAAGTACTCCAATCTCGGCTTACACGTTTTGTAATGCCAAGTAAGAGAGGTGGTGGTGCAGAAGAAAGGTGATTTCTTAATTCTCTCTACTTTGTCAAATTTCCTGCAATTTACAATTTGTACTAGCAAACTATCACTTATGCAGCTGCGCTCTGGTTTCCGAGACTTCAGTTGCAGTGCCTCCATCCGAATCAATGTCAAAAAGCAGGCTTTGGATTTGATTAGTGTCACATACCCTAGCATGTGCAAATTATGAGATGCATCTCTGTCGCAAGAGAGGTGGTCAATATTCTTCCAGATAGAAATAACCTCGAAAGGAATTGTTGGTCAAAATAGCTTACTTCTGTGTTGCATTTGTAGCAATGAAGTTGCGCCTGTTTGGGACAATGTTGAAGTCAAGGAGTTGGACATTGTCAAACAGAGTCTGGAGGAATCGGTTCCAGTGGAGGCTGCTGCTGATGATATAATTTCGCTTGTGGAGACACAGCAAGACAGAGTAGTGTGCTGCGCTGATGATAACGATGAAAGCCATCCCACACCGCTGATTATTAAGCCTAAGTTGGTGATTGGACTGGATCAAGAAGAATCATGCACAATTAAAGTTCCTGAAGGAGGAAATGTTGCAAATGACATGGACATGCGACAGTTCCCTATCGAGCTCGAAGATAATGATGATGAAGATGTTACACCCATGGATATTGAAAAGGGCATGGATGATGGAGTTGATAAGGATTGCACTGTAGGTGTGTATTAGCATCACATATTGTATCAGCTGCATGAATCTTGCTTTATACTTCACCACTATGCTGTTATGCCTCTGCAAAATATGACACTAGGTCGGTTACCTGAGAAAAGGGTTTAGAAGGTTCTTAAGCTTGTCATTTTCTTTTAAATGAGCTTTTACATACGAGTGATCAATCTTCTGATGGAGATGATGGTATTGGATTACCAGGAGTTCCTCCATCCTCGCAGATCGACCCTGCAGTCCTTCCCTTTGATCTTCAAAAGCTGCGGGGAAAGGCCAAACGCAGGCTCGTGCAATGTGGGGATGAAAGTATGAAACCGAGAAAAGACTTAAAAAGAATGAGGTGAGAATCGTAAACCCTAGAGAAATTCTTATCAATGCAGATAGCATGTAATTGATTGTAGGTTTTTACTGCCTACTTATCTTAGGCTCATCTCACATGTGGAACTCTGATGTTTTTGTACATCAATCTTTTAACTGCAGCGTCTTTTCCTTCAATCCAGCTAGGTAATTGTCCCACACTATTCTATTAATGTGCAGAGGTTTCAATGCTGCAACCCTGGGGGCTGATGGTGTGACTAAAGATGGTGCGGAGAAGGAAGCAGCACTTATTGCTGCTACGAAAGAACTTGAACTGTCTTTCAGCAAATCAGATTTTAGGCGCATGAAGGTTGTGAACTTGTCCTGTACCGAGTCGATAGGCAAAGGATAGACATAATCTTATCCATGTGATGGGCATGGGAGTAAACCATATTGTCTTCGTGTGGTTTTAGTATCAAGTGTGTTGCTTCTTGCTGTTGCTGCACTTGAGTATGGTCTCAATTACTACGCATGTGTCTTGGGGACTGATCCTGCTTTCTTGCTGTAGGTGATTGGACAATTCAATTTAGGTTTTATCCTAGCAAAGTTGGATCAAGATCTTTTTATCGTTGACCAGGTATTTTCTTTCTAAATCTTGATCTGATCATTAGAGGTATTAAATGACGCGAACCAGCCAGCCAGCCAGCTAGCTTGTCAAGATGCCAGATAGCTAGCTAGCTACCAGATTTGTTTTCTGGTAGATATAAAGTCTAGAGTATTGCTAGATTGGTGTTATATATGGCAGTTATGACCAGTGTTGCAGATACACCAGTCTACTAAATCTAGAGGGCGGTCAAAGTCATCTATACTAGTGCCAGAATGTAGCTTCCACGTGAGATTCAAGTGGGTCTACAATGTATGAATGATGTGGCAAAATTTGAGGAGTTGATTAGTGTTTTCTATTGGAATGGAGAGCCTTCTATGGTAGTGCCTTGACACCATTGCATTCTAAGCTTTGTATAGGTATTAACTGCATCTTGTAACGTTTACAGCATGCATCTGATGAGAAATACAATTTTGAACGGCTATCCAAGACAACTGTGCTGAACAAGCAACCACTTATAAGGTGCATACGTGATGCTTGTTTTCATTTGTAGCACCTCACTTGAGAAAACTCCAGGAAAGCAGGTGTGATTTCTATGTGGATGTAGTTGAGATTCTGAAGAGGGTTGTAAATTCATTGATGGGAGCAGGCAAGGATTTGTAGACATGTGATCATACTAGGTGTAGATTAAAGTGTTCGCTACATTTGTGTGAAATAAACTCGCCACACTGTCTATTTAACTTGTACTCATATTGGCAATGTTTGATTTACTGTATCCAACATTTGAGAATGTTTGTTTCCACTTGAAGGCCTCTGCCGGTGGATCTGTCAGCTGCGGAGGAGATAATTGTGACCACACACATTGAAACATTCAGGTTTGTGTGAATATTCATTGGGGAAATTTACAGTTCCTTCCACATAAAAGCAGAGAGGCTTATTAATGCTATATGTAAAGTACATGTTTTGTCACAACATGTTCTAAGCCTTTCACATAGTTTCCAGCTCACAGCTATGTTGTGTGCACATAGACCTGGACTATCGCAGTAAGATCTTGACCACTTTTCCTCCTATAAATTTCCTAATAATAGATCGTGGCCTTCAGATGACATGAATGGGTACAAGATTTTTCTCCCCCTTAGAATGTATCTAGAGCAAGGATCCAATTGATGAAACTTGAAAGGTTTAACTTTCAAATACGAGAATGCTTTGAAGAGGTGTCAATCCGTTTCACTTTATTACAGCCACATCTGAAGTTTTTCTGTCATCTTTGACAGACAAAATGGCTTTGACTTTGTGGAGGAAGATAATGCTCTTCCAGGTAGACGGCTTCGATTGTCTGCTGTTCCATTCAGTAAAAATATCACTTTTGGTGTTGGAGGTAAGCTCATCACTGAGTCCTAAATCACCACACAATAAATAAATTTAAGTTTTCAATCTGCAATATGAACCCCTTGGCATTCCCTCACTTCATGTATTTCCTCACCTTTCCAGTTGTTTCTTTTATTCTGTATTAAGCTTTGAAAGCCATGTCTTATTTAACATAAATTTCTTTCTCTAAGCTATCCTTGTTTTCTAAGAATCTAATGTGTGTAATTGGATGATGTGTCATGCACCTTTGTCTATGTGATCGTTCTCAATCCCCCTCATTGCTAGCCTCTGCAACGAATGAGAATGTAAGAAAAATGTTCACAATGTCACTACTTTCAAAGAGACCACCACTGATATTTGTAGCACAGCATACACACTTTCAAGAAACATGGTATTGTATATATTCCAATATTAAGGCACTTAGCCATCTGGAAGTTGCGCACATAGGACTTTACCTAGGGATTTATTTTGTTAATTGGAGGATGGACATGTCATTATCTATTGTGCAGATGTTCAGGAACTTGTAGGAATTTTGGCAAACGAGTCGGCCCCGATTGCTCGGGAAAGTCCTGGCTCTCTCAGGAGGTGCAATCAACTGTTATCTGTGGTTCGCCCATCTCGTGTGCGATCTATGCTTGCTTCACGGGCTTGTCGATCGTCCATTATGATTGGCGATTCTCTAAGTAAAAAGGAAATGGAAAAGGTTAGCATTTACCATACATCCCAAAGTGTCTGTTTCTGTGCAAGCTTAGTGTCAAGTTCCATGTGAAGGGGTGGGAAGCCCTTTGTTATTCCTACAATCGCTCCCCCCTATCCATGGCCTTGCAAGCTCTTGGTGTATTTCCTCATCACATTTTCAGTCACACCTGAGGATCACCTTTTTACCCCATCTCTTTGCTATCCTTCGATGAATACTCTCCATTTCATTGGTAAGTTTGACCACACCAATCGCATTGTCAAAGGACCTCCCAAGATCTACTATACATTTTGGAACTTTGGAATGGCAAGAAGGTTGACAAATTCGCTGTTTCAAAGTTCCAAAACAATCAGCTGTTGATGGCGGCATGTTGAGTGGATGGTATGGAGTGGGCCTTGGACATTGATTCATATGCATAAGTGCAACGGGCTGGGACAATACATGCCCAAACTAGAAAATTATGTATGAAGTATTGTATGCAAAGAGCCTTGCTATGGGTCATAGCAAGCTCTCATGTTAGTCTATAACAAGGTAACACTGTACAATATTAGACGCAATGCTAACCATGTCACGAGGGCAACGTGCTACGGTGTATATTTGTCATGCTTGTGTCCAATGAGGATAAGACACATCAGTGAGATTTGAGATGGTCAGCACTATGATATAGTAGATTTTCTATCGTATTGTAACATACTTGCTTTCCAAAATCACCTCATGAAAAGTTATTCAAGGCTTCCTGGTAATAAGATGGTTAGCCTCTTGGATAGGATGCATAGGGAAAGGTCTGATGGTTTGGGGATGTGGGCAGGTTTTGTGCCATTTGACAGATCTGGATGCACCCTGGAACTGCCCGCATGGGCGGCCTACTATGCGACATTTAGCAGATCTCACTGGCCTCCACCAGCGCTAGTGTGTCCCGGCTATAATTTGGTTGGTGGATCTGAACCCTAATCTGGCTGTGCAAGGTAGGTGAGCAAGGATCATGGCTCTTATCAGCTTTGGGTCCAGGCCCTTCCTTTGAGCAACTGAAACGAAATTGATGGTGACAAAGTCTGGGAAGCGAAAACACTTATGGGACTAAAAGCACATCAAGATGGTGACAAAGAGGCTACTTCCCTAGGGTAACAGAGTGCAATGGCCTGCATGAGATAGATGCTTATATCACCTTGATGAAGAAAGACTTGAGATTGCCTAGTACTACATTATGAAATAGGAAAGGAAACCTATTTCTAATCGACTTGTACTGGTGACACTACAACACAGAATGTGCCTCATTTTCAACTTCATTGTAACAGCAATTGCCTCAGAAGAGCAGAACATGTGATTAGAACTGTATACGACACCTTATAAGAACAGGTAGCTGTTGTGCATATATGACAAACTATTTCAACGAGACCCATCAAGGGATGTTCTCCATTATCATTGTGAAGGAAATGTGACCTTGCGAGGTCATCTTCTTGTGTTCATTTTTGACATTGTGATGATTGAGTTTCATAGTCCTTTAGGTCACGAGGGCTAAGATAAGCGAGCATGAATCAAACACCTCTATTTGAGTGGTGTGTGGTGAGGTGTGGATCTAAGAATGGACACCAAAAAGGCATCAGAGGTAATTGGACTCAAAATTTGTTAATTGTTCTAGATTCAATAGCAAACAACATGGGGAGGACTTATACGATCCTTCAAGAAGATACAGAATGTTCACTTTGATTACCTATCAGATGTTCACGCGAGCTGTGAAAATAACGAGGACAATGGCTATGGCCTCTACTTGGATAATCATCTCGTACTGGTCGTGCGTTTAATATCCTAGGAGAAGTGGGTGCAGGGCTAAAAGTGCCTGTTTTAGGCCCAATGACCTAAATTCAAATTGGTTTGTTCCACCAATCTGTGTCACTTACACAAGACCTGCTCATTTTTCATGATGTGTCATCAGTAGGTAAGCATGTGGGTTCTGGACATGATCAAGCTTTTGTATGATGCACTATTTGCTGGCAATGTCTTAATTTCACCAACTTGCATCATTGTAAAGGCCATTTATGTTTTATAGGCAGGCAGAGGACAGAACACCATGCGATTGCCCCGTCAGTTTTGTGTTTCTAACAACTGTCTGTGACTTTGAAATTTTCCTTTCAGAGCATTACAGCTTTCTTTGCTCCAGGAAAATCCAGATCACATTATTGTATCCTGCTTTGTATATAACGAAATCGAATGTTTATTTGAGTGCAACAGGGAGTGTAAAATTCACAATCGTTCACATACCTCTTACAAAGTTGTTGAAAATCTTTGAACGCATCTCATGATCTTAGGGCCGGTTCACGTGGGGTCTTAAGTCCCAAGTCCACTCATGTCAGCAAGTCCCAAATTTAGAAGCCTCAAGAAATCATTAGAATATGGTTGATATCCATTGAAGTTGAATCTTGTTTATTTTATGTAAAAACATTTCGGGACTTGTGTTGAGAGTTGTGTCTAGTTTATTGCTCGATCCAACTCTCAACACAAGTCCCAAGGCTCACGTCCATAAAGTATTGTCATGTCATACGTGGAACTTTAAGACTTGGGACCCGTGTGAAGTCCCAACTTCCATGCTCTTAACAATTAAGAGTGCATAGATTAACTTCATTACCGTGTGAACCAACCCCTTAGACTCCAGGTATCTACAATGAACATGCTTGTGAAGATTATCCTAAAAACATCTCACAAAGCTTCACAAGTGATGGGTTCAAATAACATCTCTAGGATGGGTGACCCAAATGTTGGATTAAAAGAACCATCCGAGGGAACTATTGAACATGATAGGGCTAAAGCGATCATATTCATGTTAGCAATTATACCGATGTTCATTTTTCTTTTCTTTGCTTTAGAAACTATCATCGTATATGGATGGTTTTGAAGCCAAGTTTTATTTTACTCCCACCCACCCCCCGAAAAGTAGATGTTTGACAAACTTGAAACTTGGTGATTGTAAAAAATGGGTTTGTTAAAATTTCAATCTAGAGAGAGAATTTATATCAAAGGTTGTGTACGTAAGTTGATACTCTGTAAGATCTCAAAATTAACAAGTACATGTCTACATGTTTGCTAGATTATCAATGTGCCAACTTAACCATGTAACACAAACCTTATGCTTAATGAAACTAACTATTACATGAAGAAAAGGACATAAAGTGTCTACTTCAAGTTAAAATTCCTCCTATATGGTCACCGTTCGTGTCGTGGGGGGTTGGTAGTCCATAACTTGGAGAGGAGCTACAACATGTTTCAAAATAGAAAACCAACACTTAGTAGGATCACATATCAACCTAGACAACAACTTGCTAGGATTATGAGGAATTTAGCAGCTTTCAATAGGCCCTTTCACTTGAGAAAATATGTAACAAAAGCAATGTGGATTTGGTATCAAGTTTTCACAAATGCACATGATGTTTGTTACATCTTCAAAACCCCTCATATTTACATTCCATCCATTTCTTAATCACGGGCAATTCAAAATGTTCAATTACAGAAAACGGAAAATAATCATTCAGTAATTTTCAAATCAAAAGAACATGTGATCATATACTATGTCAAATTTGTTAAAAAGGATGCAAGAAGACATTAAAAAACAACTACAATGATTATACCAATTAGTACGTGTGGTACTAATTCCCGAAACGCACACTATTTTGCCAGCTCTCAAAATTAGTGAAGGCTAAATTTTTTACTAAGTGATACTAAATTCATCATCAATACATGATCCTCTATCATACATTTCAAAAAAAAAAAAACAAGTGTGTGCTCCGAGGTGTTTGTAGGATGATTAAATAAATTACATAAAAACACATGCTTGTGAGTGATTAGTGTAGGGATGAATAAGCTGGTACTTTCATTATTCCTAGTGCTGCTAGGAGTAATATTTTCAGTAAATATTTAATGTCGGGCTGAACAATGCTTCCTAGATCTATTGGTGGCACTAATTTCATAGTGTGAACTAATTTTAGTTTCATCTCCACTAATTTCCACACGCACTATTAGCCCTCCCTCACTAAGGGGCGGTTTACACTATGGACCATGAAGTCGTCCCACGGCCGTCTAAGCGATGTGATTGGACGTTGAAGTCGCCCGGGACGACTTGGGTTTACACCAAGGAAAAAAATGGTAGAGTGACCACGGAGGTTGAGGTCCACAAAATATTATTTTTTAAGCCTACTCTATCCACTGCCATGGTCCAACGGGTTTTCCGTTGGGACAAGCAAAAGAGGTGGTCCGGGAAAAAGAGCAAGGGCCCATGTCAGAAAAATGCCGTTTTAAGCCTTTTTGGTGCATGGTCATTCTTCATGGTCCACATTCGGTTTACACCTAGTGAAGGGCCCATGAACCATGAAAACTAATATTTTAGTAACTCGGACCATGGAAGTCGTCCCATGAAGTCGTCCCACACAAAATAGGCCTCTTACGTGGGACGACTTCATGGTCCATAGTGTAAACCGCCCCTAAGTGGGATAATCAGTGTAGCTTGTTATGACGTCATTAAGTTTTGCAGAAGGATTCCGTTTCGTGGGAGGTCTTGATGGCCACGCTCAGTGCAGTTTATCATCCACTCTCTCCCGCAGTTGAGCTGTTCCAGGGACGGAGCGGATGATATCCAGATGGATGAGGAATAAATGCATCCGACCGTTGGATGAGACAGCGACCACCACATGGATGAAGGTGGGACACGACACGAGGGGGCGCAACGCACGCGGAGATGAAAACCAGATGAACGAACACATCCAAAATCTGAACGAGAAACGGAGCGCGGAGGGCCGTCCGATGAAGAAATCGATGGCCGGGGGAGGAGTACCGTTGTCTGGAGCGCGCAAAGCCGTCCGATGCCTGAACATCAACGGTGTGCATCGGAGTGCCGTTGTAGAGAAGGGTCCTTCCTGGAGCATAGCCGTTGGAGCCAGGGAGAGAGAGGAGGGGGAGGGGGAGGGGGAGAGGGAGACCGGGAGGAGCGAAGGCTATGAGGACAAAGGAGCTTCAGATCAGCTACCAGCCAACAAGATTCACAGGGTTGTGCATTGCATTTCATCTCATCCCGGAGAAGTCAATCTTGTTCTCATTACCAACATATCAATCTTCGTTTTCAAGTTTGGCCTGTTTTGAGCTGGAAACGGAGAGATTCATCATATGTGCATCAAACTTGTTTCACCTTCAAAACTCGCTTCGTATGTGCATAGTGTTGTTTGTCCGTTTAGGTTGTGAAGGGTTTGGAGGTTTAGCTCCGTGGATCAGATATTGATCGGTTGTGACTTTGTTGTTTCAAAATTTAATTTTTTTGTTGTTTTAGAGTTTGTGTGTGTTTGTTCATCCTCTATGTGCGTTCACGGTAAGTGTGCAGTTCCCAAACCTTCATTCACCATAGCTTCTACGTATATCAACCTTCACCACAGTGACCACAAGAGGTGACAATTACTGTGTGGGAGGGCGAATTGGCGTCCATAAAGAAGCAGCTGCAGCTGCCCTAACTGCTTGTGGATTCATTACCCCGCTACAGCCAGGAATCATGTTCGCCACAAGGGTGAGTCACTTGAGTTGATCTTATAATGCATCATCATCAATCAAACTTTGAAGTTGAGTGAGTTAGTTAATCCTATGTGATTGGTGGTGGATAGTGGCACATTTTGAATCGAGACATTTGTGGAGCCGTCATTTATTGTGTGGTATGGTCTCCCGAGTACAACATTTATGAGCACCAATGTAGAGTTTTGATGTTGTTAAGTTGATGCAAAGATAATGATCATGGACTTATTGTCGTTTCGTGTAATGTTACTTCAGCAGCACAATGGCTTCGCCGATGAAAACAAGCGAGCAGAAAATGGCAGCAAAGCTGCAGTCCCAGCCAAAGGTTTGTGTCTTCTTCAACAAGAACAACCATTCTTACCTCATGACGCTCAGAGGAAATTCGTAGGGCATACGATGGAACGGCAAAGATAACATGGCAGGCGTCATATTCCTGGAGACTTTGGACAAGCAAAATCGAATGCATTGTGGAAGTGTCAAATGTCTTCGTCTGATGATAGAAGCTATTGAGAATGGCAGGATATCAAATGTGAAATGAAAATGTGAGATATGCTCCAGGTCAGTGCTCTAGGTCGATCGATGTGTAGCATTAACACTATAATAATGCTTACCTAAAAACGTTGCAGGTGTGGCGGCCAATGCAGGAGGCCGTCAGCATGCCACCAGAGCAGCACAAGCCAGTAACCGTAGAGCACTGGGCGACATTGGCAACCTCGTGGGTGCCATGTCTGTCCGCTGCAATGTTGCTAAAGATGGAGTCCTAGAGTAAGTCTGCTCGCCTGTTTCACATTTTTCCCATTCCATCACATCGTGTATGTCATTCTGGCTCCAACTGTTGTATCTGGCATTCCAAATAATGCGCTAAGAAACCTGTATATTCAACATCTTGGTTTCGATTCGGTTCATGTTGCAGAGAGTTCATATATTCATCCCTGTTTGTCAATTCAGGAATGCCGTGGTCAAACAAGCTGTCTTGCACGCGGAGGGTATCACGAGACCTATCACAAGGTACGACTATGTTGCAGCTCTCAAAACCATGGGCATATGCATTGTTGCGCTTGATGAGAGAGCGATAAGTATGCACTTGCCTAAATGTTACCAATTGTTAATGTATTGCTGGGGTTGATCTCTTTTTTTTGTGTGCTTTAGGAAGTTCGGGGCCAGCCTTCTAAACAGCCAAGCTGCTGCAAGAGCTGTTCAAGCCGTGGTATTAATCTCTCGATTTTTCTCAGACCGGATTTTCCTATGCACTTGTCAATCCTGTGTATACAAAGTTATCGTTTGAGCTGTGTGATATTAGTCTATGGAGGTTTCTAATTTAGTCACATCTGAATACCGTTCAGGCACCTGAACCAGTTCCAGCAGTGGTACAAGTCGAGGTGAAAGCGGCAGAGGACTCCTCAACATGGGGTGCAACGAAGAGGCGCACACTACAAGCAAAAGCAAAAGAGTCCTCCTCTAGTGTTACATCGGAATCTCAAGCTATTTCTGGAGATTCACAAAACAGCAGTGTTACCTCCAATGTTCAACCTGCAGCCCGACTGAAGGGCCGCAGCAAAGTAGTAAAGAAGGAGAAGGAGCAAACTCTTACGTCCTTGTTGACAGCACGCAGCGAGGTGAGGCTAATCCATGTCTACAGTGGATGTCAGCAATGTCTTTCTCCTGTCAATTGACATGTACAGGTAACTTATCAAGATGCCGTTTTTTGTATGCAGGCTGCTTGTGGGGTTTTCGATGCGGAGATGCACGAGGCCCAGCCAGAGCCAGTCCCGAACATTGACGAACACGATACAGGCAACCAGCTCTGTGTGGTGGAGTACATTGAGGACATTTATAGCTTCTACAGGAAGACTGAAGTGCAGAGCTGTGTCCCAGCCGACTACATGTCTCGACAATCTGATATCAACGAGAAAATGCGTGCCATCCTCATTGACTGGCTGATTGAGGTGTGTGTTGAACTCTTTTTTTGCCGGCGTTTCCTGTCAATTTTTGAAAGTAAGGGTCAAGTAACGGTTTGTATTCGCTTGTTACAGGTTCATTTGAAGTTCAAGCTGATGCCCGAAACTCTGTACCTGACAACCAATCTCATCGACCGCTACCTTAGCGTCAATTCTGTGTCACGAAAGAACTTGCAACTCGTGGGGGTCACTGCCATGCTCTTGGCTGCCAAGTATGAGGAGATTTGGGCCCCTGAGGTGCAGGATTTCGTTTTCATTTCCGACAATGCTTACAGTAGAGAACAAGTGTTGACGATGGAGAAGAACATGTTGAATTCTTTGAAGTTCAACCTGACGGTACCCACGCCATATGTGTTCATGGTCCGCCTTCTCAAGGCCGCCGCCTGTGAGAAACAGGTACGAATTCCTTCATTCCCGCTCATGTTAACAAATCCATCCATCTCCATACCTTAACGATAGGTGCCGAACAGAGAGCTGATTCACCGTGATGCGTGTCGCAGGAAAAAACTGTTTCGGCGCAATTGGAAATGGTGTCCTGGTTCTTGGTGGAGCTATGCCTGACCGAGTACCCCATGATCAAGTACGCACCCTCTCTGACGGCTGCCGCTGCCATCTTCGCTGCCCAAACGACATTGGGCAGAACACCTTGCTGGGGGCCAGCCCTTCAACGCCACTCTGGTTACACCGAGGCACAAATTATGTAAGCATGCATGCATCCTGAATTTCACCAGTTCGACCCGTGACGCGATAGACTGTCCTAATGATCGAAGAGCAAATGGCACGTGTACTTGATTATGGGGTGATTTTAAATTTGCACCTTTGCACCTAACATTGTGTACTGATGGTTGCACCGATCACACCGAGGCACATATTTGCGTTAATCTCATCTGATCTAGTATCGATAACATATTTGCTACCAATTGGTGATACCGATCTTAAATTTTCACATTTACACATGTCCTGATCTTTTTGCTCTGATGCACATTGCAGGGAATGTGCCACATTGATGGCCACGCTCCACAGCAAAGCGGGAGAGGGGAATTTGACTGTCGTTCACAAGAAATACTCTGGACCCAAGTTCGGGTCTGTTGCTAAGCTAGCCCATGCTGCTTCTTTGTGCCCCATTCGAGCCGCTCCAAGCAGCTGATGAGTATTTCGGATTTATTTGTCCTCAATCACTAAGTTGAGGAACAAGCACTTGTCCCAATGATTGGAAGGACGCTGGACGAATATACTGCGTTGCTGTCTACAGATTCCAAGTTACCAACTCACTTGGGTGCAGCAGAGTCGAAATTGCAAGCTTCGGTGACATTGTGGGCAGCCTCGGCGCAGCATTGAAGGGTGATTCGAGCTGTGTGCTTGCAATTGAACTGCATTTAATCACCCTGAGTTATTACTTCCAGATTCTCTCTTCCAACCTCAGGAGGATGATAACAATGAGCCTCCCTTCCCCTTCCGGGATTTCGTAACTGCAGCCCCTCGCTGTAGAGTCCCGTAGATTCCAACACTTCTTTTAGTTAATGCTCCCCCCTGCAAAGAAAGCAGTCCTTGCTGTTTGTACAATTTACAAACATTTATTACATATTAATTAATGAATGTCACTGCATTTTTTTTTATGACACTTTGCATTGTGTTGCATTGCATTCCACAGATGTATTGCAATCTTAGGCAAACTTCCGTTTATGATGCGGTACTCCGTTTATGAACTGTCATTGCATGATCGAGGTTGAGACAGGATTGTGATTGTGATTGTAAACTCCACCATGATGACTCGGGAATCGTCACTTCCAATTAACATTTTCGAATCATGAACCACTTCACATTTTTGTAGAGCAACCATTTGGCATATATTTAGAGTAGCCTTTTTGTAGTGCAGAGTTGTCCCAAAACCCAATAAATCTGCACTTTAATTTCAAGCTGCATGTTAGACATAGTTTTCTATATTGTTGGCATGATTGTATGTTTATATTTATATGTATTGTGTAAAGAAAATGAAGTATTTAATTGCTTTCAGGAATACAGTTACAACCAAGTCACGAAAATCGTTGTCGGGGGCAAAATCAGAGATGTGATCATGAGACCAAAGTAACCAAATGAGAGTGAAAGAACCCAAAACATAAGAAACAATTGCAGAGCCTCCACGAAGTCCGCAAAACCTGCGAACCTAAAGAACAAAAGAGCATTCTTAACCGCCTGTGTAGAACTAGGGGATCGGATTTTGAGAGGGAGAAAGGACGCCCTCAAAAGGTGGACACTTTCTCTGCCATAAAACTTCTTACTCCAGAGAATGAAACCCTTCTCAAATTCTTCAAGGTAGCAATTGTGCACATGATTTTCTAACTACCAAGTGTACTCTTACAGGATGTGGGGGCTCCATATATGAGCTTCATCAAGTTTAGAAATCATATTCTATATATTTATGGGTTTGAATTTTTATCATACACACTAACAATATCTTGTGTCAAGGAGAAAATAAACATATGAATACTTGACAATGGTGATCAAAATACAACGTTTGTATAGTACATTCGAAGGCACTAAGATTGCATATTTGAATCTTAATTTTTAATAACATCAAGGTATTCGACTCATCCAAAAGTGCACTCAAAGAATGAGTTCATTTTAGATTAGTTCATTTTTGAAATAATTAGTCAAAAATGAAAGTATGTACATTAAAATACACATTTTGTGCTTGAGAAGCTCCATTATGGACCACTTAAACCTCCATGAAGGGTATGTTCATACAAGATATATGACGATACATACAAACCCTCCAACAAGTATTGAAATAATACTTTATTTGGTATATGGTATCAAATTCATATTTTAACATACCCAATTAAGGAGAATGTGAAAATAAATCATATGTGAGAATGGTGATTACACACACATAAGTAATGCTTTGAGTCTCCGTCATTTATATAAATTAAAACACCCCTATAATTCATTCTACATATACGTATGTTGCAAGTGGAACAATGCAAAATGATAAATGGGTTGATTTTGTATAGAATCACATTTGTTACTTTAACCCGAAATGGGTCGCCACCTAATATTCTACAAGGGTTTGCGACCCACTAGGTGGCAATCTATGTGGATGGAAAAGCACATATTGGTGTAAGGTTGTGCCCACTACCATGTGGACCAAGATAGCATACTCATACTCCAAGCATGCAAGATTTTTTGTTAGGTTGGCTTTGCTTGGTTTTTTTTTTATTTTTTTTTTTATTTATTTTTTTTTTTTGGGGGGGGGAATTCCAAGGTAAATCCACTTTGGTAAGAAAAAAATAGGGTGTTGGATTCATCTTTCACACGAGGGTTTTATTTTTATCATTTTATTTATTTTTATCCTATGAAGTAGAACATCATAACACAGAGCATTAGGGGCCTCAATGACCCAGAGAGCATCATGAGGGAATGACATTTCCTCAACTCCTTAACACCAAGGGCGGACATTATTATGTTACATGAACATAATTAATTGGGAGAAACCATGTGCCTATTGGTTTGACAAATACACCCTAAACTTGCATGGTTAGAGGGATATGACTAGAGATGGCCAGAGGAAGTGGACTTGTCCAAACTCTTAGGAACCCCTTTTAGTCTCAACCTCAATACTCTAGATGTGGACCACTTCCTCTATTCCAAGATCTCTAAAGAATTAAACTATTGGAGTACTATGAAGCCTTTTTCGGCAAGCAAGGTAGTTATTTATAACCACGTTTTATTATCAACCCTATGGTATTTTATTACAGTGTGAGGAGGCTCCAATAAAATTCTCCCAAAAATTAAAAATGTCATCGGTAACTACCTTTGGTTTGGTAAAACACAAAGTCCAAACTTTGCATCTTTGATCCAAACCGGTGGAGGTGGGTCTAAGTCTACTGCTTCCAACTATATCACAAATTTTGGTAAAGAATTAGTCATTAACATGCTCCCCAATATGACTAAGGTGATGGACAAGTGGCAAGGATACATACCTCCCAGGAAACTACAAGTTTTATTGGTCTCCGGTATGGGATCATGCACACTCCAACAAAGAAGCCACATTTATGTCCTCCATTTGGCACAAGGTAGTTACAGTCAATGAATGAAGGGCTTGAATTGCTTTGGCATGCATCCATCTTTAAGTAATGTGTGTTTTGCATTTCTAACACGAGCAAATCGGTTAGGAATAGATTTTGGGATTGCATTCAAGCCCGGAGAGCTTGGCGGTGGGCCACTCTCATTATGCATGATCTTTGTGGGGTCCGTATTGGTAATCATGATAGCTTTCATTGGAGCCGAGCCCTTTTGGTTGAGAGGATTCCTAAGAAGTTTGTCAAGAAAATGAAAATTTGGCACCTTCTTTAGGGCATTACACTTTGGAATATTTGGATTGAACGGAATGGCAAGGTGTTCAATCAATAACAATAATAGAAATCCAAAATGAAACAACTTATTTCGGACGAGCTCATTATTTTCTCCAAGGCAACTTGGTCTAGGGTTGTTAAATTTGTTGAGATTAGTGTTTACTCAACCGAAGCCTTCAAAGGCTTTGACGAAATTTGAAGTGTTAAGGATGTTCACTGTAGACAAGATAGCATCAAAATCATGTGGAATTGGAACAACAACGTATCTTAGTTGTTTGGCACTTTGGTCACTTGGTGGCTTGGGGGGTGTCCTTGGTTACTTCATTCTATGTTACTTTTTATGTGGCGGTGTGAATGTTCAAAGGGCCCTACCTCACCTTGAAGAGGCTACATCTTCCTTGGTGTTAATGCATGTGGTGTTGGCATTTCGGCCTTATGTCTCATGGGAAAAAAAAAGGTGGGGAGGGGGGGGGGGGGTGTCTTCCAAACTAACCTCATATGGTCACTCCAACTTGCTCTAAAATTGCTCAAAAAAACCCAAGTTTTTAGGAGTAGCTCACTTGTCATCTACATAATGTATTATGGCAAAGTTGTTAACTTTTTAAAATTTCTAATATGATCAAAATAGTCATGAAACCAATGGAAGAAAAAAAAAAAAAAAAAAAAGTCAAAATCAAAATCAAATTCAAAATTTTCTCTAGTTGCCCCTTAGATGAAGGCCATGTTGACAACTCCATCTGACCTAGCAAATGTGATCCAATTGACTTCATATTTGCACAAATGTATAATAGTTTAGTTCACATCCGCACGGTTAGATTCAAAGAAAACAGCCTCTTTTACTAGATAACAAAAAAATTAAGCACTGGTGCTGAAGGTACCCGAAATTGGAATGTGAATGCTTGAGCGTTTAGGGGTTCAGTAAGAAATCTCAAACCCCTCCCGTAGGCAGGTTCAAGGGTTACTTTCCTACGCATTCAAATCATAAGTCCAAGGCCACAGGTTTTGGAAGACGAACTCCACACACATTATTACAAGACACAAGTGCTTGATTGCAATTGAGAGTTCCAAAATAACATGTTTCTTACAGAATCCGCTCTTCCCAAAAAGCGCGGCTGCAACATTGCAGAACTGTATGTACTCATGAGTCAGGGGGAGCAAAATTATGGGTTAAAAAGGTTGTGAAAAATGTAGTCCATCCCACTCCCTAGATCACAGTTTCGAGCAAGACTAAAGGATGTTTCACACAACCAGGAAAAATCTAATCCCAAAGTCCTTCGTCAAATACACTTTGCACAGCTTGTTCATAAGTAGCCTCCATCCCTGTCATGTTTAACTCGAGACTCTCAACATCGATTTTTTTGTGTCAGACGCATTTAGTCGGAGTCACTATTGTCGTGCAAGAAAACTTCATCCATGATGACGACTAGAGCAAGAACAAGTGCAAAGTCGACGCCCGGGAAAACGGTCACACCGAATGTGTCCTTGTCCAGGATTGCACTTGTGAATGTGATTTGTCGTGTCACCTGTTTCAAATTTGAGAGGGGAAATAAGTAAGTTGCAGTCAATACTTCAAAGACATTGATTCGTAATCTCAATGTTACAAGTCAACAAGCCAACTTAATGCAAGTGACCAACGTTTTGCTTTCAACAAGTCAATGTAGAAAACTCAATATTAATACTGCAACCCTATGTTTTGGTGAGGTATTCATTTAATGTTGTAGTTTAATAGTTTGAATAAATCGATATAGCATCAGTGTTGGAATATACAGGTGATGACATTGTGGGTAATGCACGGAGACCCAATTCGGGAGCAAATGCCTGTGGTTATCCATTTCAGGTAGTTGGTGAAGCCAGCTTTGATTTTCTTATCATGGAATCCGTAGAATGCGGTGTGAATTGAATTACGAAAGGGTTTTAAGCACGCCAATTTAGGCAAAATACCCATATTCAATACAGGGAAGAAGATAGATATGATATCGTACCAAGGCAGCTTGTTCGCCGCCACGGAAGACCGTCAAGTTGCGGTCAAAGAAGTCACCCTTGAGTTGGTAGTCGGGCGTGTGGTTGCCGGTGGGGCTCGAAGCAAGCATGACGTCCATGGAAGTCTTAAATTGCACGAGCGACGACTTCTTACATGTTGCGATCACATTCTCATTGTCACCCGAGCAGATTTGCCATGTGTCGTGCATCGTCACCAGCTGCAGAGCCACCCAAAACATTTAGAAATTGGTAAGTAGGTAACACCCACCCATGTAACAATCTACATAGAATCAATATTATCTTCATTTTTGATTCCATCCCAAAAAGAGGTGAACGTGTGTCTACAGGTCTAGGTCCATATGTAAACTGATCTGCAAACTTCTACATACACTTCTGTTCAGTAAAACTTGTAAATAAAGTACTTGTGTGAAACGTATCTTGTAAGAGCATGTGTATGAACTTTCATCACGTGGCACTTCCTCAGATTTCTGTCACGAACAAGTTTCTACGTACATCATTGAGTACTTACTGTGATGTTCACTAATACAAACGCTTTCGAGATGAATCAACTTTCAAAATGACATTCAAGTATCGACTTCCGAAATGTGTGGAAATGGACACCGACTAAACTAAAAAGTCCTATTTCTGTGGACCACAGTAATTTTCTAGAGCCCACGCTATTCTCAAAATGAGAATTAATGTCGCACATATTGATTATTAGTAAAACATCAGCGTGTGCCAAATTAATAGTTTTTTAGAAAATTTATGTGAGTGATTCTTTTCTGCTCTATTATTAAATGTGTTGGTCGAAAGGCTTCATGCAGACCCGAGGTCTTGGAACCACGTTATTTCCACATCCACACTAGTAGGATTATTTAATGTAGTTTAGCCATGGACTCTCCCAACCCATTTTACCCATGCTAATGAATCAATATCCCGCACCGTCCGCTCAACACACCACACACCACACCCGGACGATCTACCATTCTAAAGTTCCCTTAGAACGGCGACTGCATCAGCGCCCGCCCGCCCTCCCCGCTGCAAATTGACAATACAATCAAAGAACAGGGAGAACCGACCGCTGGTCACAGATGCACCGGTTTGAGTTTGAGAAACAACCGGTTCAGGATCAAGATTTCGTTCAAGAAAATTACCGATCAATGTGGAGTAATTTACAGAATAATCCTCAAATCTAACGAAGGAAAACAGAAAGATGTCAGCATGTAACCGGTGGCTATTGGAAATACTAGGATCCCGACCGATTCTGTCCAAAAATCTCCCCGGACACTCTGTCCAAATGTGTTATCATCATGCAAATGTGGTGTCATTAGGAGGTAAAACTTACTTTCTTCTTCATGGTCAAGATTTTAGTGCCTGAAGCGTCGCACAGGAAGCGCTTGTCGCGAACGCTCGCAACGCGACCGGACACCTTGAACACGCTGGCACCGGTCTGGTCGGTGATGTTCCAGTCACCCTTGCTCACCGACAGCTTCTTCTTCGTCACGGCGAAGCTCTGTACTGTGGGCGACACGAACTGCTGCCCCACGACCCCTTGCATTCCCGTGCCCGTTCCCATGCCCGTGCCCATGCCCGTGCCCATGCCCGTACCCATCCCCGTGCCCATCCCCGTGCCAGTTCCAGCCATTCCAGCTGCTCCCATCCCTGTGCCAGTCATGCCATGGCCATGGGTACCCAACCCGGACCCCATTCCCGTGCCCGTCCCAGTCCCCATTCCCGTGCCAGTTCCGTAGCCTGTTTGGGTAGCGTTTTGAGGGGGTAGCACATAGCTACCTCCGTCTCCGCCTTGTGGGTATGTCTGGTTGTTCATCCCGGTCGTGCCATAGTTCTGAGTAGGGTTCATGCCTGCGAACAAAGCGCACCACACAACAATGGATTTAAATCAAAGCATCACCATAGACTATGCAGCTTTCATGCTGCATCGACCCCAAATGTTCTATCACAATGTGCACCATCATCTTCACTGCTGCGATGGCTATGCACAAAATTCATGAATTGCCAACTTGCCCTGCTTGCATGTGGAGGAGCGACAAGTTTATCATCATTTTGTGGTCATCCAGACGCTCTAATCCGTAGCAAGCTCTCTGTTCTAGGACTGAGAATCACCTATGAAGGTTGCGACCTATCTTAAGTCTTGTTTTTGGGCAAGTTGGTCACCATGCCGACCAGAAACAAGAAGAGACGAAACATTCATTAGCCATTTCGAGTTGGCAGAATGTAGTCCTGTGCGATATTTGATGAATGTCGGAGCTTAGATTGCACATACTTAAATGGATCCTAAAACTCGGAAACCTCCGAGATTAAATCTGCTTTCTTACAAGTGAATGCCTGCTGGTGCTGAAATGTACTTCACATGCAGCATATGTTACATTCAGCACCAATCCTGTCAGCAACATGAAACGAAAAACTCCTCCAAAGTTGGCAACACAGACCTATCTGAGAAATAAGAGAAGGTTTTGCAGAAAACTAGAAGAATTTGATTGTGCACTAGTAGTACCTGGGGTAGTGGTGTGATGGGGGTAGCCTCCACCCACTCCTTGGTTGTAGCTTGACATCCTTCTAACTCAAAATCTTCTCGACCTAGTGGAAAACTCTTCCTTCCTCCTTCCAAATGTTCCTCCTCCCGAACGAGTACAACACGCTAGACCTCGCAACAGCTTAAACTCTAACGCTTCAAAACGCCAATACACGATCACTGCACAGCCGAACTTTGAAAACTACCTGTTATGTGTTGGGTTTTATGGTTGAGATCGGAGGAAAGTTGCGTATGTATAAGGAGATCTGGAAGAACCTTTGTAGAAGATGCTTCGTTACACAAGTTGCTGCCAAGTGGCAGCTTAGGACACGGTCAAAAGCCATCCTTTTTTCTTTATGTCCAAAAGATATATAACACAAGTAGTGCAGATCATCGCAGATGGAAAGATCGCAGCCTACAAGATATGTACAAAGTGACTGCAAAATTTATGAGAATATCTATAATAAATCCATGCATTTGAGTTCGACTTTCAGTACAGTAATCTCCCGCTCAAGTACACACTTTGTACCGGAGCTCTTGGTGTGCACTTAGTAGGTAGGTGTGTACTTTACTTATATCGCTTTCTAGACACGCTGATTCGATGAAACGCACGGAAACGGATGAAACCTTAGGCAACCCGCTTGACCAAAGCCCAACGATGTGAAATCATTGCAAAGTTGAGCAAGTTGAACACACCGAACAAGCGAGCGCTGGGGCGGGAGTATAAAGTCAGTGAAGTCAGTCAAGGCGCCATCCAAAAAGTTTTGGAAACGATGCGAATTGAAGGAGAACCACCTATCGATAACAAAGTCCAGCCTATCAAGACATTTGTTGAATCTGAAAGTGCTACCGACTTCAAAGGCTTTGAAGCTCTACACGGCACTGTCCTCGACATTGACGACCAATTGCTTTGCTTTGATGTTCAAACGGAAGCTCGACAGATGTATGATGAACTACAATGATCGTTTGAGACATTTTAGTATAATGCTAACAAACTGACGTTCAATGTCAAGCGTAAGCAATTCATGCATTCACGACAAATGATCATGCATGACATGTTCAAACAATAAAATATGAACCTTGATTTTTGTGAAAGAAAAAATTACGCACTTAACCGGGATACACACTTAAATCGGTGCATACTTAAGTGGGAGATTACTGTATTTCGATCGACATCTTAAATGAGTCTACTTTTTGGATCAGAACGTCAGCAAGCTACTACTGCAATAGGTGTTGTCTGGTTCAACACTTAATGTGCCCAAAGGTGCTTACCACAATGGATTGAAAAGGTCTTGGCCAATGTGGATATGACATGTGGAATATTTCTATTGAACTTTGGGATCCTGTGTCAAACCAGACAGCACTCTACAATATTGATATATCCTTGCACAACTGGACACTAAGTTCTAGCATCTTAGACTTTCTGCTTTGAAAGTTAACCCTTCATGTCAACAAAGCTTAGATACTTTGTAGACAAGAGAAATGAGATTTCTTTGTTGATGACAAGATTCATCTTTAGTTCTGTCTTAGGAAAGCACCCTTTCTTGAAAATAGCACTACACCCCTCTATGGTATTTAGTGTCACATGCATAATAATGTCAGTCACCCCATTTTGAGATGTACGCTAGGTTACATTGATGATTAACAACTTCATCATGAGTGTCACCTCATGACACTTGGCATTCAAGTGTGTTTATTAATATCTTGGTAAGAGTATGTTCAATATTGTTATGAGGTTCATGCATGTGTTACACAATGGCCTACAAGTTGACTAAAGTTGTACACAAACGACACTTATCCAAGAATAGCTTCTTCTTGCATACTAAAATGCAAACACATGAAACTTGCCATTAGTATGCTCAAAAATATCTTTCCTTTGCATACTATCATCTCAAGTACCCCAATGTGATACTTTAAATGTCATAATGTAGATATTTTCACTTAAGGAAAATACTTATGATGACAACTAGAATCATGTTGGCAATTAGCAGGCGTAACACTTTGAGACCTCTAGACATCTAGTTTAGGCACAAAAGTGTATTCGATACTAAATACCATAAACGGTGTACTCTTCTAACGGAGTTCTCCGGTTGAAGAAATAAGGGTGCAAATAGCACCGTTCGTGGACACAAACAAATTGACCGTACAATGCTATGCAATGGAGAGTTATTTGGGTTATCGTTTTACATGTGATTGTGGGAGAATCGAGTGCAAGTGGTTAGCAAGCTAATTCAACGATTTCGGGTGCCCTTTAGAGGGTCGAGAGGTGAAGGCATCATCTAACATGAATTATAAACTAATAATCTCAAGGGTCTCTAGTTGATATGTGCAATTAGGTCGCTTCTTTACCCATGCAAATTACCTTGGGTCGAATTCATACCACCAAAATTAATAACTTTGTTTGTTCACATCCATAGCAACCACAATAATATGAATGAATATAACCATGTATTTTGTTACCGTGATTATCAATCTTCAAAATAACGTGGAATGTTGATTAACCAACGTGGAGCAACCTCATTGCACATACACCCTAACCTCCGTAATATCAACCTCCATAATGTCACTCACTCTCTAATATCCCAAAGCCCCGGGAAACAGATGTTCATAGAGCAAATCTCACTCCTTATTGTCACATTTTCTCTCCCTTATATCACGAATTTTGTCATTCATGCAAACCACCAAAATAAGTCAACCCACACCCTTGCATTGGGCCATGTGTCAACATGTGGAGTGTCACCTTCTTATTCTTCTTCTCGTTCTTCTTCTGCCACTTGTTGAATGTTGGTGAACGTATCTACCACATCGCCCGGGAGTGCCAAGTGGAGTGGACCACACCACATCACAACATCAAAAATATTGCACTAATATTGTGTTATTCCATAGTGTCACATTCTACACTAATTCTATAGTGTGACGCATCCATGTGACCACTACAAAACTCTGTAATATCACGAGCACCACTTTGGTTGCCACAGGTGTGATACTACGGAGTTTAGAGTGGACAGAGTGTAGCGCCCTTCATCCATGATGGATGAGCTCACATAGGTGCCACGTCACCCCCTGGCACCTGCCACGAGTCTAGGCCTGCCAAGGCTGGTAAAGTGAAGTTCTCCCAACAACATCGGCCTGACCTGTACGCAATCTTCATCTTGCTGAGCGATGCCATCCACCTGGCCCGCATGACACGTGGAGTCTGCCACGTGGATATTAGGGCTGCCAGATTATGACAAATGTCAAACGCCAGGGCCCAATCAAATCTTCTGGCTCAGACCGTTGGGAGCTGCGCTGGACGGCCTTCACAAGCACCTTTCCCAGTGCTTTTCCCTAGCTCACTTATGACTTATAAATCAACCTCTTGAAGGACTCTCAATTTATTGAGGGCCACTTTACACACAAGCCAAGAGGCGTGACCATGAACTTGTGTGAGAGCCCAAAAGAAAGTGTCCGAAGGCCGTCCCAATACATCTCCAAGATCATGTAGTGTGGTCACGGATCCTCAAGTGTAGTGTGAAGTCATATGTGACCGGGCCCTCAACCAAATGCTATTTCAATGAATCTTTATTCACGCGGGTTCTCACACACGATAAAATAGAACAAATCAATGGTTGTGAGCGTTCGGAGTGCCATGGTCTCCCGGTTTTGTGTTCTGCCTACCTCCAAGAAGTGGTTTTTGAAAATAGTCCAAATGACCATGAAACATGATCCATTTGATGCCACGTAGGAATCCATGTAGACTTTACATGCACCCTGCATTCACGTACTCCGTTGGTCCCTCAAGCGTAGTGTGAAGCGAACTTGGACCGGCTCTGCCTTTTCCACCAATGAGAGTGTTTGAAGTGTAACGGTCACGGGCTGTGAGTCTCGTGTGTGAAGTGGCCCTAATATTGCAAGGGGGAGAAATTCCATGTGAGCCGGTTACATGTCCCGCGACATAATTGGTCAAAACCCTAGCGATTGCAAGTCCAACTTGGTTACATGTTGTGATCTTTCGGTATTTCTTCACTAATGTGGGGTATATTCTATGCATTATTCTAAAACGATCGGTAATTGTCGTGAAGTCTTTGAGAAGAGAGAAGAAACGCTAACCCTGCGATCAGCGTGATTGGAATGCCTGTTCGACCCACCCTTGGTATTATGCCCTCATGACATAATACCGGTGGTGTAGGTGTTAAGACTAGGCAATAGCCGGTGAGCGTAATGGTGCAAGTGACTAACAAGAGCCACGTGGTCGTATATATATGTTCAAGACTAAGTACATTAATTGGGCTTAGCCGCCACTTAGTAGCCTACAATACTATGTTTAACTAACCCCGGACCCACTACCGCGGGGATAGTGTAGCCACCTTCCGGAAGGCGGCTACCGTCATCTATATTCGGCTATAGGTCGTGAGGCTAGCTATAGGCTGCCTTAACACTCCTCCTCGAACTATAGCGATTACCTCATTAAAAACTTTACTACTGTAAAACCCAAAGGGGAAAACCAGCAATAAAGAAAAGAGTGTAATCTAGTTCGAAGTGAGTTCGTGTAAGGTTTTCATTCCTGCCTCTAACACTAGCTTCTTATGCTTGTAAGCCGGTAAGGCCTTTGTAAGCATATCGGCTATATTGTTTTCGGATTCTATCTTCTTTATCTCAATCTGGCCTGTTTCTATAAGGTCTTGAGCAAATCCGAATATATGTGGGCTGATGTGCTTCACCCGATCAGCCTTAATGAACCCCGTGTTCATTTGGGCGACACATGCTGCGTTATCCTCGAATATGACCGTTGGTTTGAACTTCTGGTTCATCTTGCATTGTTTTGCTAAGATCTCTTGCATTGTCCTTAGCCACACCGCCTCTCTTGATGCTTCGTGAAATGCTAAGAGTTCGGCATGATTCGTGGATGTGGCAGTCACAGTTTGCTTGGCCGATTTCCATGATATTGGCGCTCCGTTCTTGATGAATATGTAACCGGTCTGAGACTTGCCTGTTACCTCATCTGTTTTGAATCCGGAGTCAGCATATCCTGTGATCTCGCCATTTGTGGCATTTCTATAGTATAATCCGAGGTCCTCCGTTCCTCTCAAGTATCGGAGTAGATGCTTGACGCCATTCCAATGGCGGGCCGTCGGCTTTTGACTGTGCCTCGCGAGTATGTTTGTGGCGAAGGCGATGTCCGGTCGCGTGTGTGTGGTTAGGTATGTGAAAGCTCCAACCGCTGTGAGGTATTTGGATCTATCCACGACCTCCTCCTCCTCCGAGCAAGGTTGGTACGGATCGTCTTCGCTGCGGCTCCTCCCGATCATTGGGGCGGCCAATGCGTGGGCTTGGTCCATGTTGAAGAATTTGAGTACCTTGCGCGTGTAAGCTTGCTGGTGCAAGATAATGCCACTTGGGAAGTGGTGAACCTGTAATCCAAGGCAGAATGTGGTCTTTCCGAGCAATTTCATGTCAAATTGAGCCGTGAGTAAGGTTTCCGTGTGCTTACATAATGCGGGTGATCCAATCAAGTTGAGGTCATCCACGTACACAGCCACAATTACATATTGTGAATTCTGAGTTAATGTGAATATACATGGTAGGGTCTGGTCATGCAAGAACCCATGTGAAACCAAAAAATCTCGGAGTAGGTGGTACCACATTCTGCCGGCTTGCTTTAAGCCGTACAATGCCTTGTATATGCGAAGGCCTAAGAATCTCCCGGGTGCGGGAGTTGGCAGTTTCGGGAGGAAATCTGGAGGGGGTGAGATATGCAACAACATGTCCAGGTTTCCATATAGATATGCTGTAACAACATCCATCAAATAGATCTCAAGTCTGAAATGAACTGCAAATGCCAGCAGGTACCTGAATGTTGTGATATCAAGTACCGGTGCGTATGTTTGGTCGAAGTCCTCTCCTGGTCGTTGAGAGAAGCCTTGAGCAACAAGGCGGACTTTGAACCGAAGTAGATCACCGTTGGCGTCAAATTTTCTAGAGAAAATGAGTTTGTGGCCAACTGGAGGTTTAGTGAGGTTAGTTGATACCTCGCCGAATACTTGGTGCTTCCTGAGGGATGCGTATTCGGATTCTAGAGCTTTGTTCCAATCGGGCCATTCCGGTGAGGCCTTGGCCTCGGCCAATGTGAGTGGATCCGGTGCAACCTCGGTGCTGAACGTGGTCCTTTGTACCTTAGTGGACTTGGAATTGAGAGGTGCCAACCGTTTGTTGGGTATGGTGTTACCTGTTCCAGGTAGTGGGTTTCTAAGCACTCTAGGTCCGGAGTAGAAACCATCGGGAATCTGTTCTGCAAGGTCCTTCAAGTTCAGAAGTTTGGTGACTTCGGTATCGGCTAGGGAGGTTCGAGGGTCCGGATTATGGGTTAATGTTTCCGGGGCCTGAAAGTTTAAGGGAACCTGCTTGACCGTGCGGTCAACCGGTGGAGTTGAGAATGTATGTTCCATAAACTTACAGTTTACTAGCCTGGCTTTGAGGATGGCCCCGTTCTTGGGGTCCATGTATCTGATGATGCTGGGTGAGTCGTATCCGAGGTAGATTGCCTCGGAGCGATGGGTACCAATGGTTCTTCGTTGTGGTTCAGGTACAGGTACCCAAACTTGGCAACCAAATACTCGTAAATGGGTAATATTGGGTGGCCGGCCG
This sequence comes from Polytrichum commune, assembly GCA_950295325.1. Classification (NCBI taxonomy): domain Eukaryota; kingdom Viridiplantae; phylum Streptophyta; class Polytrichopsida; order Polytrichales; family Polytrichaceae; genus Polytrichum; species Polytrichum commune. Next base: position 19,421,871 of record OX485803.1, on the reverse strand, counting down.
GCAATGAGTTCAAGGGGTGTCTGTTGGTTGAGTAAGGTTGGTCTCAACCTTAGGAGGGCTGCAGCATGAAGGACCGCATGGCCCCAAAATGAATCCGGTAACTTGGCATGAATGAGCAGGGGCCTAGTTACTAATTGGACTTTCTTGATGAACGCTTCCGCAAGACCATTTTGCGAGTGTTCATAGGGTACTGCATAGGTAAGGGTGATTCCTGTTGCGGTACAATAATCCTCAAATGCCTGTGATCGAAATTCTAATGCATTGTCCATCCGAAGGAACTTAACAGGGTGTTCAGGAAAATGGTTTTTATAACGTATCAGAATTGCAAGAATTCTGGAAAATACAAGGTTCCTAGTGGTTAGGAGGGCTACCTCTAGGTGGCTCCCGGATGCATCTATGAGCACTAGGAAATACCGAAATGAACTTGAAGGTGGGTTGATGGGTCCACAGATATCACCTTGAAGTCGGTGGAGCGGTGGCGGCAATTCGGTGGGGAGTTGCCAATGGGACGGCCTCTTGATCATCTTGCCTTGAATGCACGCCTCACAGGGGGCTATCTTGGCAGCATCCGCGGATGTAAGGTTATGGCCGGCCAGAAGGGGAATCATCCTCCGAAATATAGTAGTGCCAGGGTGCCCAAGCCTTTTGTGCCATATATCTGAGAGGGCAGCCGCCGTGAGATATAGGCCAGTTTTCCGGGCTAAGTTGCGGTTTGTGGCAGCGGGGTCTCCCTCCCGTGCAACCGGGCCAACTTCTTCCTCAACCCTAGGGGCGGGGCTAATCGCTTTGATAGCGATCTCATATAGGCCGTCGACTCCCGCAACTGTGGTGGCGAGGGTTCTCTGTCCCTGCCTGAGTGCCAGCGCCTCTTCATCGTTCTCTATTGTGGTAGAGACGTGGATACCATTTGCCCTTAAGTCCCGGTAGCTGATCAGGCTCCGGGGGGCATCGGGAGCATACATAGCGTCCCGGCATGTTATCGGGTGGTCCCCGGGCAACAAAACAGTTGCTGTACCTTCTTTGAAGGTTATGTTTTTCTGTCCCGCTATTGTTGTAACGTGGCTAGTCCGCCAACCTATGTTACTAGCCGGGAATGAGAAAAACATTAAACTCCTCAATATGGTATGTGTAGAGGCGCTGTCCAAGAGGGCAGCCTCCATACCTTGAGTCATTGGAGTTGTGACAGTCATGTAATTCTCTATATCCATATCAGGGATGGATGGAATTTGGACTGCGTGAGATTCTCTATTTTGGCTACGTAATTTCTGTAGCTCCCTATACATCTCAATTACGTAAGCCGATGCTCGGCAATCCCTAGCATAATGGCCTGGGCGGCCACATTTATGACATGAGGATGTGGATTGCTTTGAGGCTTTATGTTTTGGTGGAACATACCTCGGTTTTTGATCCCTAGGCTTGAATTTGAATGACCTAGGTGGAGGTCGGCGTTGGAAACCCCTTGGTGATCGGCGCGGTGCCTCCGAGAGGTGTACAGCCGGCGCTCCTTTTGATGGTCCAGCAGCTATCATGGCGTGGATCTCACGTGCGGGCCTGGATTCTGCATTTTTAAGTAACATGGCCTGATGTTTCTCTGCGAGAAGGAGGTGAGACATCAGTGTGCTATGTTTCTCAAATTTCATGTTTCGGTATTGCTGGGCAAGAATTGCAGAAGCAGGTGGAAAGGTGGAGAGAGTCTTATCGATCAGTTGAGCCTCGGTTACTGGCTCGCCGCAGAGGCTAAGCTGAGATGAGATTCGGTGGAGTTCCCCGTTGAATGAGAGTAGGTCGGGAAAGTCAAGGGCCCTGAGATTAATCCAGTCATTTCTAGCCTCGGGTAGAAAGATGGTTTGTTCATGATGGAACCTGTCACGTAGCTGAGTCCACAAGTCAGCGGGGTGATCCACTTTAATGTATTGTTGTCTCAGGGATGGGTGTATGTGCCTTCGGAGAAGAATCAATACTTGACATTTGAGAGAATCTGGTTGACCCTCGGCTGTAGTTTTATCAAGATAGATAGTTGTCTCTTCGGCTCCTAGAGTTACCCTAGCATCATTTTCCCATTCTAGATAGTTTGACCCATCGACAGCAAGGGGAGTAAATTTGGTTTTCATGTTTGCACCGATATTTGCTGGAGGTCGGTTTATGGTAGCTAATGTCACTCTCGGATTCGAAGATGATGCCATTTCAGGTCATCTAGGAATCTAGTAATAACAAGGTAGCTTGTTGTAGATTATATACTAGAGTGATGATACTTTTTGATCTTAGCCTATTATGATATGTTCCAACAAAATGTATCTTTCGAAGTATAGAAATATACTTCGGTTTTAGTAAAAACGGAGGTTTCTACTAATTACTTGTAGTTCAGAGTCAAAGCACTGATAAGTGAATGAGAATGAGTAAGTAGGCTTATCGGATGTCTAGGCTGCAGTAGTAGTTGGTTTCATTTGGCAGTAGAAGTTGGTTACAGTCGGCAGCAGCAGCTGGTTACAACGAAAGCTGGGTTTGACTGATGCTTCAGACAGCAGTAGGGTGCAGCATTAGACAGTCTGCAGCAAGAGACTGTATCTGCAGTGGTGAGGAGCTGTGTCCGCGGCCGTGGATTCTGTAGTTGCGGACAGCAAAGTTGATATGTCCGCAGTAAAGAAGTATTCTTTCTGCAGCAGATTAAAAACTATATCTGTATTATCAAAGGTGAGCTTTGTAATAACAGAAAGAGATATAGACTTCTACAGCAGGTGTTAGATGTCTATTTACGGCAGCAAAATGCATTTGTAGTAGCAAAAAGTTTATCTGCATCACACTATATCTGTGGCAGCAGAGAATTAGGACTATCTGCAGCAACAAAACAAATAAGAACTATCTGCCTGCAGCAAGTCTAATCAGTAACTCAATCCTCTAATGCTTGTGTTCTGATTTCTTCTAAAGTGGAGATCAGATGGACTAATGTGGGAGCAGCGCTTCCGCATGATGTAGCGGAGCGGAGAGAGAGAACTAGATAGTGAGCGGCAGTTTATATAGGGCTGAAGCGTAGTCTTGAGTGGGAAAAGAGAGGGAAAAAAAAATTTGAACTAGGAGCTCTCAAGCAATCGTGACTGATAACGTGTTAAGACTAGGCAATAGCCGGTGAGCGTAATGGTGCAAGTGACTAACAAGAGCCACGTGGTCGTATATATATGTTCAAGACTAAGTACATTAATTGGGCTTAGCCGCCACTTAGTAGCCTACAATACTATGTTTAACTAACCCCGGACCCACTACCGCGGGGATAGTGTAGCCACCTTCCGGAAGGCGGCTACCGTCATCTATATTCGGCTATAGGTCGTGAGGCTAGCTATAGGCTGCCTTAACAGTAGGACTACTAACCCCTCTCGGGGTGGGCACTATAATAACCAGAGTAGCCAGGTGCCTATGGGCACTTATCTTGAAGTCAACTGCTTATTTTTCAACTGGTTCATTTGTAACTAGCAGTCGGTTGTCCTCAATCATTGAACTAGTTGAGAATCCCTTTTCTGGAATTTCAATTGGTTAAAGTGCTTGATCAATCGGTTGTTGCATACCAACACTCCCAACTTTGTCCAATATCTTTCCTACACTGTTTGTTTTTTCACATAAAAGCAATCATCAATACCACTAACTCCTAGGATTCATTTTTTTATGTAGCTCCAAATGCAAGCATGCACGTCACATTTGCAAATGTTCAAGATGCAATTAGCATATTACATTGAATTTATGGCATAATATGAACAACTTCATACTTCAATATTTGGGAGGTCATGCTTGTTTGTGAGGGTTCTCTCATTCTTTAAACAATGACATAAGCCTTTCCAATTGTGTTAACTATTGGGCTTAAAATGATGTCTACGCTCTGAAAACAAAATCCAATCTCATCATGAGATATGCGTTTAAATAGTGTTTGCTCTCATCCATGACAATATTTCATCACAACTTAGTTGACAAGAGAAGGTAGGGTTTTGAGCCAATGGATGAACTCGTCCATCATCCATGACAATATTTGTTAACAAGAAGTGTCATCCAAAAAGATACCATAGTGACATAAAATACCATATGACACTAAATATCATATTTAGCGTAGTCGTCCATTCTCCTTGTTAATTGGTTATTGAAGGTCCTTCCCCAAGGTGGGCCCGGTATATCCATGAATGCACGGGTATCAATAATCAACATCACGGGTATCAATCAATTATGATTTTTAGTGTCACATGTGTAATAGTGTCATTTACGCTATTCTAAGGTATATGTTGGGTTGCATTAATGATCATTAACTTCACTATTAGATCCACTTCATGACACTTGGCATTAAAGTGCGCTTACTAGTATCTTAGTTTGAGTATGTATATTCAAGAGTGTTATGAGTTGTATGCCTATGTTACATAATGGTCTACAAGTTGAATAATGTGTACACAAATGGCACTTGGCATTACTATGCTTAAAAATATCTTCCTAGACTTGCATACTACAATGAAAACACATGACATTTGCCAATAACATCTTCCCCTTGCATACTGAAATGCAACACTATCATCTCAAGTATCATAATATGCTACACTGAATGTCATGATGTATATATTTTTTGACTTTAAAAAGTTGCTTACGTTGATGAATAGTATCATATTGGCAATGAGAGGACGTGACACTCTGAGACCTCTAGGCATCCAGTTTAGGCCCTTTCGCAATTAGTGTATGTGACACTAAATACCATAAATGGTGTAATAGCTTCAAAGATTCTACACATGGTATTTCTTATTGTAATTGTAATACACTGAGTCAAAATTTGATTATTGTGGGTATAGCAAGGTGAGAGAATCGTTCTAAACCATATTGATACTAGGACGATTTTACCTAGGTGTCAAAGTTCTTGCATGGTAGATAAATGTGAATGCTATTGAAAATCTGAATATTCTCGAATACTCATACCCTATTGGTACCCAAAATTGTGAGATCCTCATAGATATAGATATCCGAATTTAATTGCATAAATTAAAATAAAACTTCATTGGGAACTTTGGAAACCCTCTGGAAGCCTTCAAAATCCCACACGAATGCTCTCATACAATGGGATGAACAATCAACCCTTTCATCTTGCAAACATTGATTTTCATCTGCCAAAACTTCATATGTCGGAAGTCTTTTTTCGGGGTGCCCAAGCAGTTTCATAGATCGGGCTTTGTGAATGGATGGCTTGGATGTGGTTTGCCCACGACCACACACCCTCCATTCCCAGCACCTCAGTGACATGGATCTTCTATCCACATATTTAGTGTTAATCAACCTTTGACAATCATTTTGAAACCCTACACTTGGATTGCAGTAAACACTTGGTACCCACACTAAAGAGAAGAAACAGTGTAGCTTCCATAGCTACCACATGAAAGGTTGGGTAATGGTGTGGCCTTGATGACTCACCAACACTTTTTTTCTTTTTTCTTTTTTCCTTTTTCTCTTTTGCTTTGGTATAAGTTTCAGAAATATCATTTGACAAAAAAGACAAGTGAAATGACAAAGGAATGGCACTATAAAAACTTCCATGGTACTGCTAAAACGTGATAGAATAATAAGAATATGGCCATCCCCACATGGCTTTAACAAAAAAAGTAAAGTATGTGTTAAAAACCGAGTGAAGCTCTCTTGGTTATAGTGGAGTCACTTAGCTATCCCGGTACAACAACAAGAACTTGCTATGGAGATTTTCAAATAGGTTTTACTTAAGTAGGTTTCACACATGCTCATTACTTTATTTACCGAGTAATGACATGTTGGATGGTTTTTTTGTCTCGTTCCCAGATGCCTTATCACTCATCTATAGTATCTTACCATTACTTTTTGTTAATGAAGCTCCTCATACCCTCATATAAAGACTAAAAGCAACCAATCACAAGGGCCGTAGGTGACACTTTCAAAAGTTCTACATTCTTGTCTCATCTCTAGGTACGAATGGGAGGTCGGTGCTCAAGGCTTAAAAACCTCCGCTTTTAAACTATGCCCTGTCCTTTGTCAACTAGGCTCAGGACTAGAGAGCATCTATGGTGTGAATGTTGTGTCTTTAGATCAAACTATTAGGCTAAGCTAAAGTCAAGTGGCCTCCATTGGACACTTTACTTTATGGTGATAACAAGGTTGCTGCCATACCGCAAGAAAGCCTCCTATGTTTGTAGCCCATGTACAAACATGTCTAAAAAATAACTCCTACTTTGAGGAGTGTTCATTATATAGACCCCCCTCATTTTACTCGTTGGATGAAAGCAATATTTTGATTCTCATCCAACTCATCCACCACCCTACTCCCACCTACCGCATATTCAAAAGCATTCTCTCAAAGTTTGGAGGTTGTGTGTGTTCCCCGTGTTGATCCTTGGAAATGAATGGCATGGGGTTGGTCCCCAACCATGCCCCAACTTTTGGGAAAAACTTCTTTCAATAACTTTATTTTCTATAGAGTGTCATTGAATGGCCTTGGAAGTTGGCGTGGATGCATGGTTACCTCATTCATTGTGTTCTTTGGTTTAAGGAGGTTCCGGATTCAAATCCTTCCACCCCTTATTAAACCTCCCATAAGCATTCCATCATCCCAATTTTACACCGCACATGATATTTTGCGGTTGTTAAAAAGTGAGAACATTGGTGATCAAAGCTTAGCTTCAAAGTTTCCAAGAGGTAATGTGAGATTAGAGACTAAGGGGCACTTTATATTAGGGCCCATTTGGAGTTGAGCCCACTTGGACTTGAAGTGGGCCTTAACTTTAGCCCTACTTTACAAAGTGGGCCGTTGAGTGGGCCTTGCAATATAAAGTCCATAGGCCCACTTGTAGGGCCCAAATTGGAAATTCTACTTTAAAGTGGGCCTTCCAAATGGGCCTAGGGACTTTATATTGTAAGGCCCAATCCACAGCCCACTTTGTCTTAAATGAATTATGCCCTTGCTTGAACTAAAGTCATTAAGTCATAAATGACTATATGACAGAAGTTGGGTGAAGTGGGCCGTAGGTGTGAAGTGGGTCTCCATAAACCCTCGACCCATTTTTCTGCCTTCGGCCCAGTTTTTTCCCTCCAAAACGCCGCCATGTCACCCGCCACGCAAGCTTTAGGAGAAGTGGGCCGACTCTCAATATAAAGCCCTTGGGCCCATATTAGGGCCCATTTGGGCAATCTAAGCACTCTCATTGGTTGGTGCCTAGGGATTGGAAATGGGCCCTAGAAATGGGCCCTAATATAAAGTGCCCAAAGTGGTGGATTCCTTCTTGGAGACAATCTAGCATCTTTCATTGCGGTAAGGTATGAGTGAGGATGGCAATCCTCCATGGCCGTTTGATGGTGCATTTTGAATGCCATAAAGCCTATCACTAACTGTCCATGAGTAAGGTCCATACACTACACCTAAATTCAATACTATGTTATTTATATACAACAAAAGATGTAGCCATCTGTCTATCATGGTGGTGGTGGTAGTGGTTGTCACCCCACTGCTCTTGCTTAATTTTTTTTTAAACTTCCACATGAAAAGGGTCACATGTCAAATATTCCTTCCCAAAGCAAACATGTGACAAATTATTATTATTATTAGAGAGAGACCCAAGTCCTTGGCTCCTATCCAAACCAAACCATGTAGGAATGGCCATGGGATCTCGGCCATCCATTATGGATAGTGTGGATTTACCGGCACTTTGTGGGCCTTGTATGGCTTGGCAGTCATGGGGCATGGGGCTTTGTAGGCCATGAAGGTTGAAGCATGGGAGAGGCCGAGAGGTAGGGGCTCCACTTAAACACTAATTCCAAAAGCTCACTTGGTGGATTTCACAAGCTTGGTTTTCAAGGATTTTTCATGATTGAAGTGATAAATTGTTTCAATACAATTTATCACTACAAGGCTTGCTAATTCCAAGGTTTACATTTCAAACCAAGGTCAACTCAACTTTGATATAAGTGAAGGTTCTAAGATTACTTCATTTTAGAGTGAAATTCGTATTAAGGTTATTATGCACATAAATTATGGTTTCATGAACATGGACAAATTTGAACTTGACTCCCCTTCTCCACTTGTTTTATATATTCCAATGTGCGATGTCATTATCTTCACTCCAATATTAATATACAATACAATACTTGAAGTATTAAACTATATGTATAATGTTTTGTATCATGTACTAAAAAAATTCATTTTGTTTAAGACATTTATTTATTTTAAAAGATGGAGGATCTTCCCTATATTTTGTTTTCTAATTTGCATGATATTTAAGGTTCATCAAATGATGATCCTAACTATCATTATTTTGGATTTGTTAATAAAGAAGAAGATGATGATGTTCAACTCGCTTGATGCATTGGGATGTTTAGACATTGGTGATACACACTTTGTAGGGGTGCAAGGTTTTGGCCTATCCACTACCTCCACATGGTTGTTACCTACTTTAGGTAAGATCACACTGGCAAACCACCTTGAAGACCATTCATCCATATGTGGTTGTGAATGACATGGGATTAACTGTAAACTAAATTTGTTTCATAGTTGTGGCTATGTATGTAGCCTTGGAAGCTTCACAATTGGGGCGCCCTCATTGGAGACTCACAATGATCCATGCAAAATTGTGTGTCCCACTCTGGGGGGAAGGGTGTCTCACATGTACTATTTCCATGGTCACCACCATTGGAGCCACTAGGTTGTCAAGGCTAGGAGTCGCATATCAACGTGATTGGGGGGGGGGGGGTGATAAGTAGATTCAAACTTGCTACCAATGGATGCATGCACATGAGTGTGGTGCGCTTCCTTTGTGGCTAGGGTGTGAGCTCCATTTGCATGGGAGTTTACGAGCACAATATGAGCTTCTCCACTTCTTCATCAAATCACATCTATCGGGCCTCGTCATGAGAAACTCGAGTGGGCCACCACTTTGTCAAAGTGGCTACGCCTCTGGTGGACAATTAATGTGGCAACGAGCCCTCCCAAATGCTAGCTAGTGAACCTTCCAGACACATCTCTTGCCTCTCACATGGCCAACTATGTACTTCTCCATTTGAAACTTGTTCAAAGGTGGGTCAAAATCGACTTGCTCAGCTAGTTTTGAATGAAGCCTATCCCTCTCAAATTTGGGGTACAATAGCCACTCCTACCCGGAGGTTGAGTACCAGGTGAGTGACTTCCTTCACCACAACTTGCCAGTGGGACTTGCAATGTCTAATTGATGGGCCACTGTGATTTGGTAGTTTTATGGTTTTATTAGTTCCTAAAGAAAGAGTATCCTTATAATTATGCATTATGTGCGGAACAATCTATTGTTTGTTACTTCAATATGACAATGCATTATGTGTAGAACAACCACTGACTATGGGCATTCCTCATGCTATTTTCCAGCCTAGAGTGGTGCATCATCCGTCTCCACGTCCAATCTTGAAGCACGCACATGCAACCCTAAATGTTGCATCCCCACAAGTAGGTAAGAGAGATTTGGACGCTCCTCACCGCACTCAATTTGCTCCATAGTGGCAATTCCCCAAGTTGCCTCATGATTTGTTGCTCCACGAGTCATTTCTTGAAGTTTCCTACCAAGTCCTTACTGCACGATGGTTTGCACAATCTTCCATGCTTGTTGACTACTTGTGGATGTGCTCCTATGCGCATATCCATCAATTCACAACTTTGAGGGCACTTCTCCAAATTGCACAAAGGACATTGTATTGAGGGCCAGAGAGGTAACATAGGGGTGGCAATGGAAGATCACCAACACGCTAGAGGACTTTACCTATGACATTAACCACCCATATTATGACTCTTCCAACTTTTGTTATTTGGATTAAGTGGTGAGGTGTGCGTGCATATAGCATGAAGTAGATAAGTACACCCTTGTACTCTGCAATCTACACATGTAGGTTCGATTCGTGGCTATTGGGGGTCAAGCTATTTGTGAGATGGACACAACAATGCAAGTTGGATTGTTGCTCGCATTCAGTAATTGGATGAATGCCCTGGATTTATGGCATTGTGGACCCACCAAACATATATGGGTTTGTTTGCTAGTGTACATGGCCTTTTTCACTCGGCCCTTTCCTGAGGGAATTTATACCTAATTGGCATTTTCATGTGGAAATGTGTCTGACTTTTGTCCCATCTGCTCAGCTAGGGTTGTGAGCTTCTCAAGGTTAAAACCGTTCCTTGGGATTTCACATCATGCATCCACTTAGGGTTGCTTCATTTTGTGGGCATCCATGACCAATGTGAATATAGAATTTTTTGATTATTCGGTTTAAAAACAACATAGTTTGCTAGCTCAAGTTCAAACATGTGTCATAAAACCCTTTGAACATCGGTAAAATTAATGTGAAATTAATGTGGGTAAGGAAAGGTTAGTGATATGACCAAAGACAATCCTCATTTCTGTAATCACTACCCTACTGGTTCCAGAATTGCACATAATAGCTGACACTTCGAATAGCTCATTGGCATATAATTCATACTAGAAAACATAGTATTAACAACCTCAAGTCATGGCCTAATTGGCCAACACATGTCCCTATATTTCCTCAGACCACCATTACACGCCATCATCATCATCATTTGAAACATAAGTCTTGCAGCCATCAACATTCCCATGTGAAATAGGGCTAAGTATGGAGTGGTGGATGGGTTGTTAATTTAGGTCTACAAAGTTTAGCCCCCACTATTAAAGAATTTGTCAACTTCTACAATTAGCTTGGCTAACAACAAATTATGGTTGGCTTCAAGTTATACTAGGTGCTTGTGCGTGCACAATCAATTCTAGTTGACCCTAATTCAGAAGGTTCATTATCTCATCCATTTTCATTGTCAGATTGTTGGTTGGAAATAGGTCTACAAATTTGCAAGATAATTAATATAATATATTGGCCAAGGTGATGGTCTTTGTTGTTGTTGACCGAGGATGATTGCTTGCTTCTCTGTACTAAAAGTAGAGCATCCCGGTAGACAGTGTCCATTTAACTGCTCCAAACATTGATTGAGACAAAATAAGGTAGGAATATGTTGACAAACATTTTTCTGGCCAGTGGGAGTGGATGGAACTTGTACTAGGGCTCAATGATTCCGGCCGCATATTAGCTCAATTTTAGAAACTGAGGGGTAGAAATTTTGTAAGAGTGGCATGAATGGGATACACGCGTTGTCACTTCACTTGCTCCATATGTTTTGTTTGGTAGGCCTTTCCTTTTGAGCACTCAGGCGCGCCATCTAGTAAATTATGGCCGACACCTGTCATGCAAAGGCTAGAAAAATGTTTGTATACCTCTATTCCACTTGTATTGAAATCCACGTTTTCATGCAATTGTGTGTACACCTAAAATACACACTTCAGCTTGAAATACATTTTATTTTGGGCACACACTATCTAGTGGGATGTGTGGCATGGAGACCCTTGTGATGGTTCCAATGACGAGTGGGATGTTGCACTCAATTGCATTGACGTGGCAACAGATGGCATGAACATTCATACATGTATAGATGCTAAGTTTGATCCAATGCAGATTGTGTAAGGTGCCTTTCATGTGGCCTTAAAGAAGATGTGATTCATTTCATACATGTGCACACCTCAAAACATCAACATGAATGCCCCACATATGTGAAGAAAACAAAATACCTCAATTGTGTTGGATCTAGAAGAATTTTTCATGTTTTCTACAAATGGCAAACAACTCCAACAAGAGTTGTTATGATCATCACACATAACTTCAACTATGAATGCAAATATTTATACTTCGAAGTGCCCATGAAAGGCTTCTCACACGTGAACCCATTAAACATGGGTTGCAAAGTGTATGATCCTCCCTTCATCCACTTTTAAAAAAGTCATGTATGTTTCTCAATTTTGAAACTCCCGCCAAGACTATGGAAGATGCGAGACATGAACATTAGATGCATGCATGGTCATGGTACCCTTTGTACCGGAGTGAAGGTTGTTTAGGACAAGGTCTAAATTTGGAATAAGAGGTTGTGAGGCACACGATGTGCCTGGTACTTGGTGTAGGTCAGGTTTTGGAATGCGTTTGTGATGAGACGTGGATTTAGATGATCTAGTGACATAGTTGGTCATTGGGGACTTGCGACATGGTTCATCAATGCCATAACATGTAGTTGGCATCGCAAAATTTGCAAGCGGGGCCTGCAACGCAGCTGAGCTAGCAACGGTTAGTTTTATCTTTTGCGGTTAACATCTTTGGCTCATATTATGTGAGGGCACTTTCTCCCAAATGTCAATATGACTCACATTCCATGACCAACTTGCATCTATGCACTTGTTTTGATTATTTCATATTTTTACCATACAAGAATACTAGATTTGTCCATATTATGATCTTTTAACCTCAAATAACTTGTATTTGATGTAGAGTTGAGGCGCCTCTTCCCAATTAGGGCCCATCGTTAATTATAGAGAATCGTAATTTCCATAAGGATGGGATTGATGATTTGGTAATTCATTTTGTGGGTGGCTAAAGTAAGGTTCCACGTTTCATAGCTCAGGCTTTTGTGCATTACATGACATGATTGCCAACTATCACGTTCATTAAAGCACGAGTCAATGAAAATGACAGCTTGTATTAATGGTAAATTGCAGAATCCTTTACCAACTTCGGCAAGTTAATTTTGAGATTGTTGGTGATTGATGTGTGCACATGGATGGTCACGAAGAATGAAGTTATGGCTAAGCACATTCTAAAACCCACCATGAGCAACTCACAAATCTGGACTCTCAAATTTATAGGCCTAAGTGCATGACTTTAAGATCCACATACTTTCTACTTGCATTCGTAGCTCTCAACCTACTAGCTAACATTGTGCCTTGTAATCTTTCTAGCTTTCTGCCTTAGCAAAATTGGGAAAACCATAATAAGTAAATTGCAGGTATCCTTAATCCTGAACTTTCACAGTCAACTGGCAATGTTCTTATCAAGGTTTAGTTACCATAGCTCTAGTATTACATTCGTCATCTCACATAACAAACATTATCGCCAATAATGTGCAGGTAACAAGCTATGTGTATGGTTCGGCTCAAGTTGGTAGGGAGGGAAGCTATCTTATGAGCGATGAGCAGTGAGCGGTGAGCGGTGAGCAGTACCACATGAGCAATGAGCAGTAACATATGAGCAATGACTAAAGTACCAATAAAATAAAATAAAAACCAAATTATCAAATTAAAAATAAATAAATAAAAAACAAACAAACACACAATTGACCTTACATTCTCAAGTTGCGGGTTCTCTTTGGTGAGGACCTTGTCCACAAACAAGCGAAGTGTGTTCTTTGTGATTTCCAAGTGTCCTCGTTCTATAGGGCAGTTTCAATATTGGTACCGCAAATGCGGTTAAACACCCATCTTGCAGATGCCTTAAGGTAGCGGGGCACATTCCCGCTCGAATTTCAGATTGGCATGTTCATTGGGGAGTTATTAAGGGGGAATCAATCTTGGAAGATGTGCAAAGTACATTGGAAATTGGACCAATTGGAATAATTAATTTTGGATTAATATTGAATTAGTTATGAATTTTGGAAGGAGAACTCATAGGGGTACCCAAAACCAATCACCCCAAAAATGTACACCATGATTACATAGAAATTTGAGGTTGAAAGCTATAATGTACCTCTTGTTTGGATAGGTCTAGTGAGCGGTTTAAGGACCCGAGTGGAAATGTGCCCCGCTACCTTACTTGGCTTTTGTCCCCAAAAAGATTTGCAAGAACTTCACTAAATATGAAATTTAGTGTCACCGATTCCAATTGTCTTGCTCACTACTAATTGTAAATCGCAGTATAGTATCACCAACACTAAATGCTAACCCAACATTACTTGTCATTCCTTGAAAATTTTGGGGGGATCATAGGTTTATTGTGTTGCAATTACTGTCACTTACCAAGTGATTTATCATCCAAATTTCAATCGTCCATGAAAATATTTCATCACAAGTTGCTGACAAGAGAAGGTAGGGTTTAGGCCAATGGATGAACTCATCCATCATCCATGACAATATTTGTAAACTTATCCATAAGATGTGTCATCTGAAAAGGTGACATAAACTACCATGTGACACTAAACATCATATTTAGTGTAGCAATTCTCTTTGGTGGACATTAAGTCCCCCCTTATGAACTTTGGGGGGTATCAGATCCGGGTTGGGGCAGCTCTCCAGGGAAATTTGTAAACCTGATCGAAAATTGCTACCCACCCCGCCCAACTTCAAAAAAACATTGCCCTTGCATTCTTGAAGGTCGCTTGACTGCAAATCCCATATTGAGTGCACTTCACCTTCAAGGTCTAAAATCCAATATATATGTGCACTTCCAAGGAAGGAAACACTCCTACGGTGACGTTTGGTCAAACATGAACACGATAGAGAGGAACATGCTTCCATTCACGTCAGAATACAAGTAAAACGCCGATGTTACATTTATTCATTTATTGCACTTCCAATCAGTAAACAAGCAATTGATTGGGATTTCATTCCAGAAGTGAAACCATCAATGAAGCACGTAGTTAACTTGGAGGTCAAAAAAATTACAAAATTCTCATTAACATTGAGGTTATAATTTTTATGACTTACCAATTGAAATTGTCTTTGTCATTCTAATATGACATTTAGAATTAGTGTGCTCATTTAGTATGCATATTTTTTTATATTTTAGGTAATGCCATCTACTTTCACAGGTATTCATACGCATTCAGACCAATTACATGTGATTAAATGTAATTAGGTTTAATTAATTCCGATTTATCCTAATTAAGCCCAAATGTCTGCCATTCTCTTCACATGTACCATGGTTAAAGTAACAGAAGATTGAAGCTGATGGCGAATTGGATGAACTGAATTAGGTTCAGATAATTGTGGTTACAGTAAACTCATCCTGTCAACTTGAACATCAGTACACTAAATAGGATATTTAGTAATTGATACACTAAATACGAACACAAACAGTTAATATCAATAACCCTATGAAAGTAAGTAATATTCAATGTAAACTCAAACATTAAATATCAAATATGGTAATATGTGGAAGTTACATGTTTGAATTTAGTGTTAGTAAGAATATGGGGGTAATAAATTTATTCTAAATAAAAAAAATCCAACATATCTTCTAGGATATCTTCTAACACTAATTAACAAAAACAAATTGAAAACTAGTGTTGAGCAAGGTAGCGTGATAACAACATTAAATATAATCAATCACTAAATATCTTAATTAGTGTAGTTCATGGTTTCAAAATCTCCAACTTTTGGTTTTGGTATAATCATGACATTGATAGTGACATGACACAAGGGGAGTATGTGAGTGCTTAAGAGCAACGAATGGGTAGTGTTGGCAGTTATTTACAAGCTAGCCAGTTGATTTTGTGAATTTCCAAATGAAATAGAAATGTTTAGAAAGGGGTTCCGAAAGAAAATCAAGGTTTTCGGATATGAGCCCATTCGGGGGAAAACAAAATGGCCGGCATTTAGGCAAGCTGCCCTAGAGTATCCACGGCAAACTACCCATTGAAAGGTATTTTTCACGGTGGGCAGCCGACTAGACATATATTGTTTAGGGAAAAAATTAACACTATGCAAACTTGGAGACTTAGAGACTTGGAGTTACCATTGCCTTGATTGCTAGCTTGTGGTTTAGGGTTAGTTGCTTGTCGCCGCAACTTGCATTTTCATTTCCATTCCGAATTTTTGAGTGCTTGACTTCTTAAATCGTTGAATTGTTGAGTGATTAGCTATGTGCCACTGAGACATCTCTTGTTTCATATCTGGAGCTCTCAGCGCACGGAGCCGCTATCGGAAAATACTTGGACCCTTCGTGGTGCTTGTGCTTTTTGAAGGCTAAAGTCTTAGCCCCAAGCTTAGGAGCTTTGCCAGGATACTATTTAGACAAAGAAGAAGAAGAAGAAGAAGAAGAAGAAGAAGAAGAAATGCTGACATTTCCTAGCCATGAACACTTGGGTAAAAAAAATGACATTGAAATTTTAAAAAAGGAAAAATATCCACCACCAAAATATAAAACCGGCCCCATTTTAAACATTTAGGAATCTAGATAATTGAAAAAAGAAATGTCGTCTAATTGCCTAAATACATTAGGAGATGGGGGATATCAACCAATAAAATTTGCACTTTCTAGGCCCACCTCCAGGTAAAAATTGAAAAATCCTAGCCATCTTCTAGAACCTAGGAAATTATCCATTTTCTCTATAGAAATTCCCAGACTCTGCTTAAGGGAACATTCGTCGTAAAATGAGTAAGCTTAGTTCTGACTGACTCTAGACATTGGTTATGTGTTCAGGTCAACTTTTGACTTTAAAAAATTTCAGTGGTTTTGATCTTCCCACAGGAAAATATGCACCGGTTCGTAATTCTCCGTATTTGGAGCAGAACTCTTAAGTGATTGATTGGTTATGGGCTCCTCTAATCTACAAAACTGAGAAGCTGATGAATGTCCTCGAATCTAGTTGATAAACAACTGTTACTTCCAATGCACAACTCTTCAGTTACAATCTCCAGAATACCATCAACTATACGTTACATTCTCCAGCATAACATCTTCATCACTGAGCTCTTTGCAGTACGCCGTCGCACAAAGAGGAGCACATAAACAAAACAGCTCGTAACAACAATTCCGACAAGTGAAACCATGTGCATTGCGGTGCCAAAAAACTGAAGTCAATCGGTACAGGCTACCAGGAAAGGAATCATGAATAGCGAGTAATATTGATGTGCACACCAAAATGGTAGAAGAATACAAAAATGTATCCAAATCTTCTAGCCTCAAATGATTTCTTTCTGTTCGATATACAACTACCATGGACAGAACTGTGACGCTGATAAATGTACAAAAGAAGTCGAAGTGATCAATCTAATTCGACCTACACCGACACCTCCCGTCGAGGATTGAGATTCATCAACATGATGCCAGGTGCAGCAACTGCGGCCTGCATTTTCAAGTATAAATACACAACTCAGACATTGGCTGTTGGAACAGTCTCGGGGTGCTTGTAAGCGTGGTCGGCAGCTGCATGGCGGTTGTCGACGTCCTGTTTGATGTTGGACACTTCCTGAGCATTTTCGACCTTCTTTTGGTCCTTCACGCGCTCAGCCTGTCCTTCCCGCTCATGCTTCCTTTCCTTGGCCTCCAACTTTCCAACCTTGTCGTCGGCCATGGCCTTGTCCGTCTGCAAAAGAGAGGTGGTTCATACACATCAGCCTCATTATTACCCATTTCTCGAAATTGTATTAATTCGAGATAAACGCAAGACTACATATGATTCTCGCCGAACCTTTGAGTCGCCGATAATGACATATTACAGCGAGGAAGCCGAGTTTGTATACAAATTGCATCCGTGCCCCCAACGTTCTCAAACAAGTTCATCATCTTGACATAACTGCTCCCATCTCAAATCTCACACAAAAGATTACATGCGAACGCAAAAGTCTCATGAAAAAGTTACACGTTGGAATGTCAAAAATTCTACTACCACCAACGTAGTGTCACAGACTCCATTACCCGCGTTCTCAGAGCTCCAGAGTCCAGATGGTGAAGAATTCATTCATACCTTCTCGGCAGCTGAGGCCTTGCCCTTGTCCATCTTCTCCTCCACCTTGGCGGTCATATTGCCAACCTTCTCCTTGGCATTGGCAGCTGCGTGCTTGACTCCTTGCATCTTGACTGGCTTATACCTCCCTCTACAGGCACTCAATCCAACATCTCTCAAAGCAGACCGCAAAGTGTTATCACAGAAACCCACTTCTCTACCCTCTCTCAACACTTTTGCTGCCTCTACTGCCGTTTCCAGCCCTCCAACCGTGACCAAACGCACAGCACGTCGTCTCTCTGAAGTGCTAAGAATCTTTGGAGCACCTCGTTTTGGCAATTCTAAGTTACTACAATGTTTCTTCCTCACTCTATTCACCGTACTCTGTGAGAAACCCAATGACTTTGCAACCACTCTTGAACTCTTACCTTTCATCAAAAGAGCAACAATATCTCTCACTTTGTCTCTTGAAATTGGCTTCATCATGCCAATTCTAATTCCTATTCTCCACAGTGTGGTCCACAAGAAGGAAGAGAAGAGAAATCACAAAAAAATTCATCAAAAAACACAAATTTCTCTATGTTCTACACTCATGGGAAGTTGCTCCACAAGCCACGCACCTCAAAAATTGAGTCTATAAGGGTACATGCACATTTGTGATCTTAACTCACAATGTAGATATTATTTAGGCAAAGCGCCATGTGGCATGTGTTAAGAGTGCATGAGGCACAATAGATTTTTTTGCTCGGCTTCATCCGCCTTAACTTAATGTTTCCCGGCTAGCCCCCATCAATGCTCCTTGATTGGGGCATTGACTCATTTCTTGAGAACCGTAGAAAAGTTTACACAACACAAATAACGTACTGTAAGTACGCACACGAATTCGACGAGTGGTGAAGGACTAGCAACTCGATCAGCGTGCGTGCGTGCGAATGCAAATGCGTAGCAGGGGTTTGGGCACGAGGGGATTTATGGAGCGCCGAAGAGTGGAGGCTTATATTAGGGCCCATTTCCAAACCCTAGGCATCAACCAATGAGAGTGCTTAGATTGCCCAAATGGACCCTAATATGGTCCCGAGGGCTTTATATTGAGAGTCGGCCCACTTCTCCTAAAGCTTGCGTGGCGGGTGACATGGTGGCGTTTTGGAGGGAAAAAAGTGCGCCGCCGGCAAAAAAATGGGTCGAGGGTTTATGGAGACCCACTTCGCATCTACGGCCCACTTCACCCAACTTCCGTCATATAGTCATTTATGACTTTATGACTTTAGTTCAAGAAGGGCATAATTCATTTAAGACAAAGTGGGCCGTGGATTGGGCCTTACAATATAAAGTCCCTAGGCCCATTTGGAAGGCCCACTTTAAAGCGGAATTTCCAATTTGGACCCTACAAGTGGTCCTATGGACTTTATATTGCAAGGTCCACTCAACGGCCCACTTTGTAAAGTAGGGCTAGAGTTAGAGTAAAGTAAGGCCCACTTCAAGTCCAAGTGGACTCTACTCCAAATGGGCCGGCCGGCAAATGGGCCCTAATATAAAGCCGCCCTAAGGACACTTGTCTGTGGGCCGATTGAGGAGCTGATGTGGCATCCACGTCAGCACGAATGCCACGTTGCAGCACCCCAGCGGCTCCCATTACTGCAAGTTACTCAGGGGGGAACCACATGGGGGGTAGGCAGGCCGTACTGCTTGCCCCCATTGGCCGAGCCCACCTGCCACTTACCACACCAAGGGCAGGCAGGTGAGAGGCTATCCCCAGTGGCATCCCCGAGCAGCAGGGAGACTCTACCATGGAAAATACACTGGCAGCGCTCACCTGCCGTGCCACATCAGATGGCGGGACCACCATATGGCGTATCCTCCAGCACCCTCACTCCCCGCTCCTGCTCCGAGCTCCCTCACTCCCCGGCAAAGTGTGGTGGGGGTCAGGGGCAACGGCTGACGTGCCACCCCCCACCCTAGGCTTTACCCTAGCCTTTACCTCCTCCCAGGCTGCCACTCATGTGGTATCGGCCTCAAAATCCTTTACGGCTTGTCTGCCGAAGTTTCCAGGGTCCTTTTTCTACCCAACTTCATGACATTAAGTAAGTTTGGTACCTTTTGGGGATTAAGGGCCACTTCACACACGAGACTGAGAACCCGTGACCATTATACTTCAAGCACTCTCATTGGTGGAAAGGGTGGAGCCGGTCCAAGTTCGCTTCACACTATGCTTGAGGGACCAACAAAGTATGTGAATGCAAGATGGATGTAAAGTCTACATGGATTCCTACATGGCATCGAATGGATCATGTTTCATGGTCACTTGCATTATTTTCCAAAACCACCTTTTGGAGGTAGGTCTAACACAAAACCGGGAGACCATTTCACTCCGGACATTCACAACCGTTGATTTTTTATGTTTTATCATGTGTGAGCACCCGCATGAATAGAAATTTATTGCAATAGCATTCGGTTGAGGGCCCAGTCACATGTGACTTCACACTACACTTGAGGGTCCATGACCACACTACATGATTTTGGAGGTGTGTTGGGACGGCCTTTCGACACTTTCTTTTGGGCTCTCACAGTTTCATGGTCACGGCTTTTGGCTCGTGTGGGAAGTGGCCCTAAGAAAAAGTATCCTAGAAGATTTGAGGTCTGTCCTATAAAAAATTTGATCTCATGGTAGAATAGACCATGTCATTCTAGCTTACTAGAGAATGTCAGTTGGTGGATGAGAAACTTCAATTGTCACTTGTTTCAAGATGAGGCATTTCACTACACTAAATAGGATATTAAGTGTTTGATTATATTTAGTTGTTACCACCCTACCGTGCTCAACACTAAATTTCAATTCCTTGATAATTAATGTTCGACATAAATGTGCCTCTACCTTCCCTACAACCACCTCCCTTATGATATTCTCTTTTATCATATCCTTACTAACATTAAATTCAAATATGTAACTTCCACATGTTACCATAGTTGATATTTAGTGTTTGAGTTTACATTTAGTGTTACTTACTTTCATAGGGTTATTGATATTTAGTGTATACGTTCATGTTTAGTGTATCAAACACCAAATATCCTATTTGGTGTACCGGGAATTGTGGTTCCTTGCCACTATATTGATTATCCCAATTGGTGTGTGCTACTGTTTGGAGTTACGCAGTGCTATAACTATTTAATGAGAGTGTAATATTTCTACCAAGCAAGGTCATTTATGTTTCATAATGTTCAAACAACCCATTGAAATTTCATTAGTAAAAATTTGACTCGTGAGTAAGACATCATTGTATTGTGTGATTCCAAATACCAACACACTCTCTAATCGGGATAAACAGTGTAGTTCTCTTCCACTAGATGGATTTAAAATCTATGAATGTTGATAGAAAGTTAGTTGTAGTAGTAAATCATATAACCATCCGGTGGGAGAAAACCCATGCTAAGGAGCGTCGATTCCCATAGTGTTTGGTTGATGCATCCATTGCTTAACTCGGTTGGCAATTGTCCTCCCATAACCCATCCTACAACATCGCCACTAGGTTAGCAAATTTTGAAAAGATTGCGATTGTTCAACATGAAAAAAACATCAACAAATTTATGAAAGTCGGGACATTCACCCTTCAACACAAAGGACTTGAATGAACTGCTTAGATAATAAAACAACTACCATTGTTGCAAAGAACTACTTACGCCATTTCCAAAAAGGTGTATTACACGTAAAGAGTGATATCCTATATATGTCCAAGTCAATGTTTTTTTGGGGGCTTCATGATGTCAAATCACACCAAACATAAAGAAATAGCATTTTCCCTTTGAAACATAAACACACAAAAAAAAAGTGAAAAAACCAACAAAGCAACATGGTTCGGCAAGCTAGTGCCAACTACCACATCAAATCTAACATATACAACCTATATTGTCGCCAATAAATCAAACATTATAACTACTGACCTAACTCCAATTGTTAAGAAAAATATATATCCTATCACCAACTTTGAATTAGGATAAAACAAACAAAAAGCCAAATGGCACTCTTCATTATGCATTGTGCAGCCAACATGCAAATATTTGTAAAACTTAAAAATGAAAACCCTAGTACCTGGTCCAAGTGCCTTCTGAGTATTAACTTACCAATTTACTACTACTTAAGTACTTCTTATCCACTTCAGGCCCTTTTTCTCTTCTTTACTAAGGGCCACTTCACACATGAGACTGAGATCCCGTGACCATTACACTTCAAGCACTCTTATTGGTGGAAAAGGCGGAGCCGGTTCAAGTTCGCTTCACACTACGCTTGTGGGACCAACGGAGTATGTGAGTGCAAGATGGATGTAAAGTCTACATGGATTCCTACATGGCATCGAATGGATCATGTTTCATGGTCACTTGGATTATTTTCAAAAACCATCTCTTGGAGGTAGGCCTAAGACAAAACCAGGAGACCATGGCACTCCAAATGCTCACAAATATTGATTTATTCTATTTTATCATGTGTGAGGATCCGTGTGAATAGAAATTCATTGAAATAGCACTCCAAATGCTCACAAATGTTGATTTATTCTATTTTATCATGTGTGAGGATCCGCGTGAATAGAAATTCATTGAAATAGCATTTGGTTGAGGGCCCGGTCACATATGGCTTCACACTACACTTGAGGATCCGTGACCAGACTACATGATTTTGGAGGTGTCTTGAGATGGCCTTTGGACACTTTCTTGTGGGTTGTCACAATTTCATGGTCACGGCTCTTGGCTTGTGTGTGAAGTGGCCCTAAGGCTGAAGAGAAGGTACAGTATACTCTATTTGTTGGACACAACAGATACACCACTACGGAAACCAACACATTTGTCAGGAACACAGTAGTATGAATTCCCCATTATTCCTAACAACCAGTTTTGTGGTCAGACACCACTCTTGCCTTGTCACATCCACTGACTAGAATGTACTTCAAGATGGGGAATACAACTGGTTGTCAAAACGGATGACAATGCAAGTACTTTCATGGACACTCTCAACAATGTAGAAGGAAGTTAGGTTATGACATTTGCATATTTCATTACATATGTTAGAGCACCTATGTCCAGTTGTGTTCTTGGCAAACTTCATATTCTAGTAGCCAACAGGAAGTTCTACCCTTCCCTGATCAATCGAAGTATATCATTCCCAAGTGACGATGCTGCACTATTGGAGAAATTCTGGTTATATCATCAGCCCTCTCTGCTTAGGCCTCACATTGATTGATCAAGCTCAGGATCAGCACAAAAGGAACTGCACCCTTAAGTTTATGCTTGCAAAACTTTCATGTTGAACAACTTGTAACTTGCTATATCACACACCATGTAAACTGATGTTGATGTCATGATATCCAGATTGATGTGAATGTAAAATGAGCAGAGCAAGGTCAATCAACAAAGTACAATGCAGGAATCAATTGTGACACTCAAAATTACAAGTATCCTGAAAAGTTAAGAGTTTGTTGTAAATCACTCCGAAATGTTTGGGATGTTGAATGTTGCCTATGGGAATCAGGGCGAACTCGGACTCGGACTCAGGAATTGTCCTCCCTTGAGTATACACCCAATTCCCACTTCCCACTCCCTAAAAGCTTCATGCAATGTATGCTTTCACCATAATCTTGTACAGAGGACATTTGCAGTATACATTTCATATGTTGCTGAGTACTAATGACCTTTAACCAGCAAACGGTTCTCTGATGCTGTCTTGTAATGCCAAAGTACTGTCCATGTATTCTCCTATTTGAGAAGTTACTAGATAGCAGAACACATTGGAAGCTGATGGTTATCCAAAACACCATGTAACATAAGCCAGAAATGTGATATTTGGCATAAGTTACACATATCTATCACATGTTATAATCTTCTGCATCTTACATCCCTTAGTGAGACAGAATTGAAAACTGGTATAATCATTGAAATGTGGAAGTTTATTCATGATGAGATAACAACTAAGCTAGCAGCTCAAGTGGTAACAAATGAGAGAATGTATTGTACGTAGTGCATACAATAAAGCCCTGCACTATTGAGTGCAAGTTTTTGAATGATGCTTTTGATAATCAAACAAAGCCCTGGGCCGCTCAAGTAAACCCCCAATGAAATTATAGAGACCAAACCCAGTCCTATACAAATCTTTTCTACACACTTGATGAACTAAATTCACCAACCTCTTGAGCTCAGTGCCACAACCAGTTGACCTAATGTTCTGTCTACGGTTGTATTCCAAGCATGTGCTATCTCCTCCCGAGCTTCCCTACCCATTAGTGGTGGCGGTACCTGCAGATAACAAGACGAGAGATTGACACATGGTAAGTTGGCCTGAAACGGACAATTTGTGCTCTGCACCCACTTCTCCTAGGCTATTAAGCACGCAACAAGTACCGGATGATTAGCAAATTCAAATTGAGGCTGTAGACAGTTTCCTCATGATTTTTGGAGCTTGTATGGACATCTTACTGCTTATCACAGTGAAAATTATCTTCTTCTTGAATGATCGTATAGGTTCCCCCCCAATGCTGGTAATTATTGAACCAAGACCAGTTAACTAATTTTGAGCAAGCAGGCCATTCTCTGTTAAACACGTATATTTTTCGTGTCTGTTCTTAGTTCCATGCCTAACCATTCACCACTTAAATATAGGCATCAAATTAAGATAAGTGACTGAATTAGGCCCACTCACCTTAATAACAGAGTGACTTGGCGTACAAACATCTCAAAAATTTATTTTTCCAATTCAGAATAGTCAGACATGAAGAAGGTTTCACCAATGCAAGGCATTTCCACTAGGGATGAACGGTTAACTAGGTGCAAAGGTTCAGATCAACTTAAGAACATCAACCTGTAACCCAAAAGCACAACACTGGCAACCAAACAGTTCTATTAAAGCAGTACAGAATCAGTATAGAAAGTATGATAAATCACTAATTTAATAACGAGGTCAATCAGGCAAAGGATTCTCCAGTGCCACACGAGTGACAGGAGAATGGGATCCATAGAAACATATCACTGATTGTCATGAATGGTGTGCAAGAGATAGACCTTGCATGGTATACAAACTCCAAAGATTCAATTATCATCTTTAGAAGAAAACAAGATGACATGTGTCTCCGAGAAATTAATGAATGAAGGATGGTGAAAGGAAATCTTAAATACCTCAACAGGATGGGCCGGAGGAAGAAGTCCACCAGAGAGAGTATCAGCAAGCTGTGAGGTTGATCTCCATATCACTCGTTGATCATAAAACAGAGCCCCCAAACCAAAAGCAGTTCCTAATGCAAATCCAAGAACACGTTCCTGCAAGATTCAAATATTTCCTGTTATTTTCCATATGTAAGCCAAGAAGGAATTAAACAAAGATGAGGCCATGCTGTGTGTTCAGGTATTTTTTCCCCTCTCACTCCGATACAACAGCAAACCCATAAGGCAGCTATTTCAACCAATGTGAGTATCTATGGTGTCTGATAGTTACACGATCTGCTTTGGATCTTCCCCAGGAGTGATATAAATGTTTGTGAATCTAAATATATAATTGATCATCTACATGCAGACTCCTCTTTTGATGTTAAGAATAGTGGATAAGTTTTAGTGTTTATGCAACAGTACTAACTCAATAAGCTCTTGGAGCTTTCTTTGCTGTTCAGGATGCATGCGGCCCAACTATTCATACTATCCAATGCAATGTCTCTATATTAATAGACTGTGAAGCCTTATGATCAAACGTTTGGTGAATATCATGTGCTGCCTATATACTCTTGCTCCCATCCCCTCACCAGGAGACATGAAGTCGTAATGTTCCTCTCACAAACAATAGAAACTGATATATTCTTCACATTTGTCAATTTTAAGCGCCCTTGTCAGCATGCCATGGCATGGATACTAACAGTAATCTATAGCCTAAGCTACAAGAACAGACAAATAGCAACCACTATCAGTCCTTAGGTTGCACGAAGCTTAAAAAAAAAAATCCTAAGCGTGAAATAGGAATGAGAATACTACAATGCACGCATCATTGGCATTGGTTTAAGTGAATTCAAAGCAACCCTGAATTTATGTACAATTCATCTGCATTTGTTGCTTCCGCGCCATACTAACCTGCTGGCTGCCTTTCTTATGACGTTCTGTTAAGAGAAACAACGAGCGGCATACCCTGTAACTCCTCCCGTCCCTTCCCCGGAAGACATCTAAATTACCATGTTCCTCTTAAAAACAATAGAAACTGATATATTCTTCACAATCCTAAATTCCAAATCACCCTTGGCGACATGCCATGACATGGATAAAAACAGTAACCTAAACCCTAAGCTGCAAGAATGAGCAAATAGCAACCACTACCAGTCCTTTTTAGGTTGCACGAAGATGAAACAAGTTTTCCGAAGCTTGAACAACGAATGAGAATACCGCCATGCACTCTCGTCCGCCATTCATTTAAGTGAATTCATAGCAACACATTAGGACGCAACCCTAATTTACGCGCAATCCATGTGCACTTGTTGCTTTCATGCCATAAAAACGTGTTGCCTGCCTTCCTTAATACTCTCTGCAAATAAGCCACGAGCGGCATACCTCGCTCTCCCCAATGCCCTAGCACCTCATCAGAAACAAGAGCAATCTCTGCCAACAGCCGAGAGCCGCGCCCCCTCAACCCCCTGGACGTAAAAAATGGGGAAAAGAAAGGAAAACCTGGAAGATAAGAGAAGGATAGAGCAGCGGCATGGTGGACGGATCGAAATGAATTCCTGGTCTACTTTGTCTTCAGGCTGCTCTCGCTCCTCCCGCACTGACCCCTGAGTCTTCCTTCTTCTCCCGCTCTCGTCTCGGCTCCTCACCTGCCGCTACTAAATGCAAGCGATGATGTCACACCTGATGCTTCGGAGGTGCATGTGAATGCAAGAATTGCCAAGATCGATCTAGCAACCAATGCACGGAGTCGAATCTCGATGGATTGGTCGACCGCATGGGCACGACACGACACAACACAACACTCATCGCTCTGCTTGGCTCACGAGACGAACGGAGAGTTTGGGCGGGTGACACCCTCTGTTCCGAACGGGTCCCGGTCTGATCCCGTTCCTGTACACATACCCGTACCCAGTCATGTTCCCGCCTACCGTTCTCACGTTCCCGCGTTCCCCACACCAGAGAGAGGGACAGGCATCTCTTCCATCTCTTTCTCAGGCCCCTTTCAAAGTTCAAACTAATGTAGATGGGCCTTAAATGGTTACTTCTTTCCGAATAGCCCACATCTCCTAGGACATAACATACAACACACAATCAATACAAGATGGTTAGCAAATCCAAATTGAGCCCGTACACACTTTCCTCATAATTTTTGGAGCTTGTATGAATACCTTATCCATTATCAAAGTTGAGCTTCTCGTTCTGCTCGTTATCCGGTCATATAGGTCTCCCCAAATTATAGTGACTATTCAACTTGGAATGGTTCTCATATTCTAAGCATGTAGTTCAATCTCTTTTAAACACGTGTTTCTTGGTATCCATTCTTGTAGCCACGCCTAATCACGTACCACTCAAATACAGGTGTCCAATTAAGAGCAGTAACCAATCAAGGCACCTTTACCTTAGATCACACACATGTATATATAATATGCCATGAGACTTGAATAATTGTCACCATGGTAACAAAATACATTGTTTTTTTCTAATATTGTTGTTGCTACACGGTGGAGTAAACATAGTTACGAGTGTTTGTGATTTGGTCATTTATCCAATGTAATTTGCACACGTAAAGGGGCGACCTGTTTGTGGAGGCAACCTAATTGCACATATAAGTATACACTTACTATGTCATTTAGTGTGGGCATCAGAACTGTTGTTCTACATGATAGTTATCACGGGCCACATTAATATTCAAACACTTAACATTTGATTTGTTATCTAATGATGAATTAGTGGAGCCTCTTGTCGTAACATCGATAGAATTGTATATTCCAATAATACTAAACCACGTTAATATATGTTTATGGTAAATCATGTGGCCCATACTAATAAACATTTGTGAGAGAAGATGTTACTTTAAAAAAATGACGTGAACCCACAATAATAAGTCTATTGTTCATTGTTGTGGATCGATGATGAAAGTGTGGCGGGCCACACCAAATTAGATGTATAGTGTACCTAAAGGACCTTTTCACATGATGCATAAGTCTTTCCTACGTGGCAAATAAAGAGACGATATTCCTTGGGTAAGGGATGCGACTCCCTATTCATTGCATGAGAAGAAAAGCAAAGGTTCGGCAACGAAATAAGTCATGTACTTTTTTTAGGTTTGGGTTTAGGTTTGGGTTTAGGTTCGGAACTCTTGGTGGTGCATATTGGTGTTGACATGGCAAGAAAGAGATGACCCACCATTTCCGAGCAATAACACCCGAAAATGCCCTTGATCTTGGGGACCGGGAATTGACCATTGTGGAGACACTTATTACTTTTAAAATGCGGCCAAGGATGCGACCTTTGTGGGAGTGCATGGTGTGGGTCTTTTGATCATCTTCCCGGTCATGTGAGAATGTTCTAAGGCATCCTTGTATCTAGCATGTAAGGTATCTAACGTATCTTTGTTGTTTAAATTCGAGGGCGGTGATACGGTCTAGGGTTTGGTACCGCACCAAACAACACCACTTCAACTTTTCGTGTTTGTTCCTATGAACGTATAGATGCCTTATTCAAAACATCTCTAATATCACATGTCTACAAATTTTAAGATATGTATGTGATGTCTTTATATGAAAGAAGAAATACTTAAGAAAAGATCTACAAAGTAACACTTCAAGAATTCATCTTGGTTTTGAAATTTGCAATCTCGATATTTGACATGTTCTTCGATGGAATTGGGACTCGTTCTAGGTTCCATGCATATGCCGAATGTTGGAAGTGTCCGTTATAAGCTTATGTGCCTTTAAGTTATACATATGGTTAATGATAGCGTAGCACATGGGTATGCTTGGTAGTATTTACAATATTACAAAAAATTGCTATATTTATTTTAATTTTTTTTTATCAAGAGTGATAGACAATTATTTTGGTGATAATCTAATTGATCTGTTATTAATGGAACATTGCCCATTTTGCACTACATTTTTGTGTCGTGATATATAAATTATGTGATTGATCGTGAAGCTAGAGACGGTCCAAGATCATATCAAACTAGACATTGAAAACATGAGGGACTAAATCATTTTGAATGGATTTTGTTTCCCAACACCTACTACAAAGGTACAATATTAACATGTCTCGTGTAGGTTTGTTGTTGATTCATCCTAATTTAACCACAATAAACTAACTTAGGGACTCTGATCCCAACTGATGTAATTTGAGTAGAACAAGGTGCTACACACATAAGGCTTTGCCCATTGGATACACATATGGTTGGTTGAAAGTTGTTGTGGTGTAGTATATTAAGGAGAATGACAATGTTGGAAATAATCTTGTAGTCTATTGAAGTACGTTGACCTCTTCTTGTCTATAGCTCCCCCCCATGCCTTATCTAAAGAGTGGGAGTTAAGTCAATGTTCTAGATCGCTCTATCTATGATGATTATCCCAATTAGTGTGTGTGGTACTAATTCCCAAAACACGCATTGTTTTGCCAAGTCTCAAAATTAGCGAGGGTTAAAAATCTACTAAGAGATACTAAATTCATGAATACATGCTCATCTTAAACCATGCATTCCAAGAACATCAATGCATGTTCTAAGGCGCCCGTAGAGTGATAAAAAAAAAATTACATGCAAACACATGTTTGCTGATGAATATTGCTAGGATAAATAATATCGGTACTTTCAATGAATGATGTTGTTGTGAATAGTATTTCCATTGAATAATGCTTCCTAGATCTTTTGATGACACTTATTTCACATCATTTAGTATCAAGTTCACTAATTTCCCATGCTCACTATTACCCCCCACCCCCACTCACTAATCATGATGACCAATGCAATTTCTTACGTGAGTCTCTAGTTATCTAAATCTCACTTAGTTTGATCCATGTTAGTTATCTAGTATCCACATTCATCCAACACGTTCATCTAAGGGCAAACTTTTGGACAAAAAAATGAATGACAACTCAACAAACATTTCATCCATTGATATTTTTTGCATCCATCCACTATGTCCAAGGCCAAAAATGATCACATAGTCTTTGTCCCTAACGATACATAAGCAACAAATACCTTTGGGCTCTACACAACAATCAATGCTTTCATCCTCCTTGTTGGTAGGTGCTACGAACCCATTTATATCCATGTCACTTATATGAGCTCGACTCTCAATGTATTTTGTATGCACAAACTTGTTAGGTTAGTTAATTTTAAAGAATGCTCACATTTCACGTGATCATCAAGTAAAAACAACATTGAATAACCGTGAACACCTCCATATGATGCATCCAAACACACAATGGACCCCAAAACACATGTAATTTATAAAGTGGTCGAAAGCTTATAAAAAAATTAGCATCCTTTTCATTCTAGTTAACAAATATAGCAAAAACCATACATTGATAAACCAATTGAGATATTTGTCCAGTTTAAGCTCACATGTCTTGCAATTATTTGTTATTCTTTGCTCGTTTCTACAAAAAGCATTTTGTACTAGAGAATTATGCTCACCTGGGTGTTCCCACATTCTCATGGTCTCATGGTCTCTTGTTCCCTCCCAAAGAGATAAGTGAACGTATAGCTCTATTTCATGACTTCCTTCGAACAAAGGTAGAAACACATGTTGTGAACACTTTGAGCACTACAGTCCCATACCTAACCATGACTTAATCCAAACAAATTACCTAAATTTTATTTGGATTAGCAAATACATTACGAGCCCAACAACATCAAAATCACAAGATTTAAATCATGTTTCATTTCTATAAAAATGGTCCAAGTCACATACCTCATTTAACCCTTCCTAGTCACATACCCCCCCCCCCCCCAAAAAAAGGAGAACAATGTTGATTGTTGACATTATGTCTTCTTCAACCAATGAGTTGTGTTTTTAGTCTTGAAAGAATACAATTTTTTTGTTCATGACAATTTTTTGTTCACTTACGCAGTTGGCCTTTATCGAAGGAAAATAGGTGCGGGGAATTGGGGTCACTAATGGAAGTGAGTGCTTCTACCTTAGCCTAATATCCGCATGCCGCTTCTTTATAGAAGTGTCTCCAAACAATCCTTTGTAATTACTTCTAAAAGTGATGCTATGCCACCAAGAGAGAAGAAGGGTTCTTTCCACTCCACATCGAAAGCACTAGTGTTGGGTAGGTATTAAATTTGGCACCAAACCCCCGCCGATTATCAAGGCGGTTCTTTAGATTTACAAATGTGGTTCTCAAATTTTCAAACAATTGAACTTGATTCATAACCATGGTTCCCAAAAATCAAAACCCAGTCTAAGAAGCTTCTAAAAAAATATTGGTTCTTTGTTGGTTTTATCATGAAAACCACCAAATCTTTTATTTGTTTTTGAATAACTATTACCGGAGGTTCTTTTATTGTAAAAACTCTCAAAACCCTGGAACCAAAAGTTCTTTGCTTTTATTTTGTCTTCCAAAACCAGAAACGGAGGTTAGCAACAAAATCTAACACCCACTCAACATTAGAAAATACAAGGAACAACTTTCTTAAATCATTACCAACTCTCAAGTTTTTCTTTTTGTCTTTATTCTTTTTTCCTTTTGAAAGCAACGACTACAAGGCATCACCACTAAGGATTTTTTTTTTGTTTTCATAGGAAGTAAAACATAAGATATACTCCGGACATAAGTACCTATTTACATTCATAATATTTGCATAAATAATTGAAAAAAGGATAAAACGAACTCGTTCGTTCAATTTAGTATTATCATTCAAATTAGAGTGATAGCTTTCAAAAATTGCAAAGTTTACAACAACATTATATGTCCAAAAGAGAGAATACGTAGTTGAATATTCTATCCCCACCACATTGAACAATATTTAGAGTGAGAGGTACCCCAAAAGACAATCATTGATCACCACCAAAGACAACTCAAAGAGCATCAAGGTATCACCCAAAGTATGATGCTAAAGTTATCATAAACTTAAGAGGCTCAAAGGGTGGCATCTTCCTACTCGATGATTGATGATGAAACGAGGGTATTAAGAAATGAAAATCCATTTGTAAACACACACTCTATTTCATCTTTACTATAGTAGTGTTGGAAAGTGGTTTCCACATAAGACCAATTAAGTGGGTCTTAACCAAGTACTCCCTCCGTTTCAAAATAAGAGTTACATTTGGACATAAGTTGCGTTACAAAATAAGAGTTACATTTGGTGAAGTTTCTTTCAAATTTCGTCAAACGAACTGGAATGTTGCCTGAAACAATGTAAATGTTGTTGCTGATGAACTACCAAGTCAAATAACGGTTTACTCTTGTTTAATAATTGATATGTGGACTCGACGGCGTTGATGCACATAAACGCAATTTGATGTGTGAGATCAATCGGTGATAATCGTCAATGACGATGAACGGGTGTTACTGTGGACACCCCCAGCTCACCGGAAAGTGTTTAGTGAGAGCTATGTAACACACGCAGTTTTGTGCTAAAAGTGTGAAAAATGACCTTAAAAACCCACGGATTTTCTAAAACGTAACTTTTATTTTGAAACGGAGGGAGTACAAATGACATGTGGCAAAGTTTGAAGGGGATCGTCATTATTTGGGTTGAAAGTGAGAGCCCTATACATGATTGTGAACCTTGAGGATTTGTGTACCGATGTGTGAACCTATATTTTGCATACAAACTTGATTTGGAGTTAGGAATGTTGCTAATTGAAACTCGTTGCTCATTGCGCACCGCTCACTGCATGACCATTTACCGCTAAGTTGTTCACGTGTATTATGGGTGTCAATCATTCAACCATTATCAAAAACGTTGTGTTTGGTACTATATGACATCCCTTGAAAACAATATGGGAGATAATTGCTCTCGTCTAGAAGAAAATAAAGTAAAATAAATATTATACATGGCACTCAAATGTGAGAGAACCCTTGTTGATGCCAAAAAACAATCAATCTAAATTTTTATAAACCATGGATTGTAATTGACGTAGATATGTAGATATTGTGGGGCTCATTATTTTTTACGAGATGGACACATTCCAAACAATTTATTTTGGCAACCTAATAAGTATAATTAAACAATAGGATCGCTCATTATTCAACCCCTCCAAGATGACCTACTAACCCCTCCAATGATTGGGTGGATCATAGTGTATTGCACTAGCACGGTTACTGTAGTTTTCTAGCAGCTTGGGCAAAAAAACAATTAATTTTAAAGGTGCTTAAATTTTTGGGAAATTAATTTCGTTGAGTGTCCAAAAAAATTAAACAACATTCAAAGAGTGCCTAAAATCATAATGATCCGTAGATAAAATTAGGAAAATCATCCACAAATGCTAGAATTGACTTGGATGAATGTTTGACTTATTTTCAATTACTTTTTTAATCTGCCCAATTTTAGAATAACCTTTTCCGAGTTGCCTGACTTACTTACTTTCATAATTTAATTAATCATTAGGCAAAAAGGTACCCAAGCTGCTAGAGAAGCTACATTACGTGAATGTTGAAACTTATGCTACTTGGAATTCAAGATTGACATCCAGTTACTCAAACCATTGGCTTGACAATTAATGGTGACAATAACACGCTTGTCCAGCGAATCTTAGAGAAAACCTAGTGATGGAACATAATTCATTTAATAAAACATGAATGTGTATTTTTTTTTATTGCTTGTGTAGTAAGAAGCTCCAATAGAGTCTTCCATTAGCCTACTTCCACACTACATTGAAAATGATAAATAACTAGAGGCCCACAACACTTAATTGAAATTCCACACTCATTGGGGATGATATCACGAGTGCACCTTATTTTGCAATCCCCGATATTTAGTACGCGAGGCCAATGGTTTGGACTACACTCATTGTCTACTATTGACAATCATATCCACCGTGTATTAATATACGATAATTTTGTATGCATCCTAAAATAGTGTGTTAATGAATTGTATATGTTAGTGTATATAATGCATTATTTTATCAATTAGATAGTGCACACTATTTTCTTTGAAGATATATAATATTGTGAGCCAATGCATTATACTATTTGTGGAAAATCACCTTCTAAATATGTCCACAATGCTTACCTCATGTTCTCGATACAATATCCAACTTAGGGCCACTTCACACACGAGCCAAGAGCCATGACCATGAAATTGTGAGAGCCCAAAAGAAAGTGTCCAAAGGCCGTCCCAAGACACCTCCAACATCATGTAGTGTGGTCACATGCCCTCAAGTGTAGTGCGAAGTCATATGTGACCGGGCCCTCAACCAAATGCTATTTCAATGAATTTCTATTCATGCGGGTCCTCACACATGATAAAATAGAATAAATCAACGGTTGTGAACGTTTAGAGTGCCATGGTCTCTGGGTTTTGTGTTAGGCCTACCTCAAAGAGGTGGTTTTTGAAAATAGGCCAAGTGACCATGAAACATGGTCTGTTTAATGCCACGTAGGAATCTATGTAGACTTTACATCCATTTTGCATTCACTTACTTTGTTGGTCTCTCAAGCGTAGTGTAAAGCGAACTTGGACCAACTCCACCTTTTCCACCAATGAGAGTGCTTGAAGTGTAATGGTCACATGCACTTAGGGTCGCTTTTCACCTAGAGGCCGGGCCAATTCCCCTTGAGGCCAATTATATGAAATTTCAACCCCTTTTGGGTTGGAGGCTAGCCTCAACTACACATTATAATAAGATTATAATGGGGGCCAATTTTCCATATGTAAAGGCCTTAGGGCCAAGAAGCTAGGCCGATTCAATTAATCTAGCATAATCTAACGGATCTAGCATAATCTAGCATAGAGCTGTTCATATTTCCACATAATCCAATGGATAAGGTTCGCTAAAAAAATCATATGTTATTTAAAAAAAAGGATTTTGATTGAAATTTGACATTGGTCATGAGGTCAAGAATTGGCCTTCCATTTTGGATGCACCCGATTCAATGAGCTCGGGCAATGTCATACCATGCATTTTTTGATTAAAAATTTCATACCACCAAATTGGCCCCGCCTCTAGGTGTAAAGGAGTTGGGGCCGATTTCAGCCTTTTGGCCAATCATAAGTGAGGATTTCAAACCTCTTACACGGCGAATTGGCCTGGCCTCTAAGTGTAAAGCGACCCTTACTCTTGTGTGTGAAGTGGCCCTCACTCATTGAATATCTCAAATGCCTTCATTTAAGTTACATTGTTTATTGGCACTTGAAGTTGAGAGCACGTGCAATGCCTTGAATAAGAAGCTCCAATTGAGGCCGTTACCACCATGTCCTTGTTCCGATAAAGTGACAACTTTGTTGACATCGTAATGTTAACTTATCCAACTGAGGGGTTGTTTACACCATGGATTATGAAGCCGTCCCAAGGCCTTGTAAAATATGTGATTGGCTATTGAACTCGTCCCGGGACCACTTTAGTTTACACCAAGGAAGAAAATGTTAGAGTGACCATGGAGTTTGAGGTCCCCGACAAACATATTTTAAGGCCTACATTATCCACTAGCATGATCCAACGGGTTTTGCAGTGGGAGAGGCAAAAGAGTTGCTCTTGTAGAAAAAGGCAAGGGCCCATGACAAAGAGATGTTGCTCTAATAATTTTTGACTGGAATTTTTTTCGGGGGAAGAGTTGATGAAGACAAGATAATGGTCAAAATTTTGATTTATTTTCTTTTCAAAATTGCCCTTTTTGGACATATATTCAAAAAACCAACACTATCACTTTTTGGTGCATGGTCATTCCTCTTGGTCCACATTCACATTACACCTAGGGAGGGGCCCAAAAACCTTTGTAAATCATCTTTTTAAAGAAATCGGACCATGGATGTTGGACCATCAAGTTGGACCATGGATAAATGCCATTTTCCATGGTCTGACTTCATGGTCCATGGTGTAAACCGGCCTTAAAAGACTTTCCTCTTCCAAATCCTTGTATTCCTCTTTATTTATAGGATTCACATGCAATAGTGTCCAAAAGCTTTCTACATAGTGTTGTGCCTTTGCCATGTCACTTGTCTTTTTGCCATGCGAAATTTTTTAACCTAAACCCTAACCCAAAAAAATAATTGACGAGTCATCAAGGTCGCATCATTGCACATCCTCTCTCATGTGACCTAACTTTGACTTGAAAGAGTCCAGACCAACACTGTCCGGGGAGATTTTTGAGCATAATTGATCGAGATCCTAGTGTTTCCAAGTCCAACCGGTTTACATGTTGTTGTGAACTTTTGGTTTTTCTTTACTATTTCAAGTCATATTTCATCGATTCCTCTATAATAACTGGCTATTTTCTTGAAGTTTTGAACTTCAACCGGTTATTTTCCAAACTCAACTACACTAAATATGATATTTAGTGTTTGATACACTAAATACGAATGCATACACTAAATATCACTAACCCTATGAAAGAAAGTAACATCAAATGTAAACTCAAACACTAAATATCAACTATGGTAATATGTGGAAGTTACATGCATGAATTTAGTGTTAGTAAGAATATGAGAAAAAATTAACAATGATACAAGGAGAAAGGAGGTGGCAATAGGGAAGGTGGGGGTGCATTTATGTCTAACACTAAATATCATATTTAGTGTAGTTTATATGTAACTACACTAATTATCCCAATTAACACATGTATACTATTAGAAGTTATACAATGCTTCAACTATTTCAATATAATGTAATATTCTACCAAGCAAAGTCATTTATGTTCTATAATGTCCGAACAACCTAATGAACTTTAATATTAACATTTTAATTCCTGAGTCATATGTTTTTGCATTGTGTAACTCCAAATAGTAACACACACTCATTGGGATAATCAGTGGAATGGTCGGTTCTCCTTGTTCATTGCATACCAATGACCATCCTTTTAACTTAGATTCATGCATACCACTCATCTAGCAATTTTTCAAAAAAACCGTACTTGGAAGCCCAATCCTCACAACACTCTAATGCATTATTGCGATTTCGTAACATGAGGTGAGTCAAGGCAATATATCACATGGAACGCATTGAGGACAATGTATTGTGTAATGTGATGCACTACTTGGGGCATGTGCCCGTCCTGACATGTTGCACTTGTGCATATGATCCAATATCATGTGCCCTCATAAACTGTCCCAACACGTTGCACCAATGCTCTTGAGATTGATGTTGAGGGTTATATTTTGCATTGTTCTTTTTGTGTCTCCGTCGACTGCCAACTACTTTGAAACTTCGAAACAATCATTGGAACAACATTTGTTGGAGCCGGATAGTCGGTCCAACACAAAAAATATTCATAAATTAGGCTTTGGATTACTTAGTATAATATAGGCATGTTTTGTCAAATTATCTCTTAATTACCTTACACAATTGCTGGATATGAATTTCCACTCTACACAAGACCTTCTAGTGTTGGTAGTTTTATGATAGCTATATTCTCATAGATTAGTATCATTTGCGGGGGGGGGGGGGGAATATTAATAAAAAAATGTGACATTTTTGGTTCCAATATTGCATGGATGTCTTTTTGTGAAAACTCACTTGTGTGTTATTATTTACAATTGGATATGTAAACCTATTATTTTCAAGAATGTTGTGTTTGATTTGTGCTCAAATGTTGTTGGCTGCACACACACACTTTTTAGCACATTTGTGATTATGAGGAAATTTCCTTGTTATGACTTTGATCCATTATTGTTCTCTCACATGTAGTTACATAGTTGGTCTATTCTTGCACAAAATATTAAGTAGAAATGATAAAATTTGCATTATTATCCACCCTTTCAACCTTAGTTTATTTCACTTGGACAATAAAATTCGTACAATATATCACGTTCAACTACTATGTGTGAAAGGGTGCTTGAATAAATGCGTTCCCTTTATTAAATGCATAGATATTGCAATAGTATGTTTCCGCATGGAAATTTTAGGATGTGTCCACTAGCCCACACACTAAGCTCATGAATGGGAGAAGGTAGGGCTCACACTTCCAAATCGGGTTAGGGGACTGTGGGACGCTGGCAATGGGGGCAAACATGATAATTGAATGAAGGCGCATTGTAATGTACAATGGGATGATACAAGGTTGTGTATCAATCATGATAGCTCCCCGTCCTCAAAAGCCACATGCATGCGAAAGGGCCCTTGGATTGTCGCGTTCCCTTCATATAACACACACATATGCGTTGCAATAACTCGTTCCCGCACAAACTCAAAGTCCAGCATGTAAATGCATATGCTATTAAACCGACTCAACTCGTGAATGGGAGGAGGTAGGGCCCACAATTCCCCTTCGTGCCACGTGGTAGGCTGTCAACATGGACTAGACATGGTAAGTGATAGAAGGTGCATTGCAATTATAATGTCAATGTCAGTATGCAATGTGTTGTATCAACCCATGCATAGAGAGGAGTTGTAACAACCGCTTCCACATGAACTCAAGATAAAAGTAGAGGTATCCACTATCCAACCCACTTGACTCATAAATGCATGGAGGTAAGGGCCCACACTTCCCCTCCCTATTGGGTGAGGGGGGGGGGTGAAAAGGGTTGGACAACATGGGTATGACACGATAAGTGAACGAAGATGCATTGTAATGTACGAACCCTGATAATTTTTGCCCTCAATTGTCATTTACAAGTGAACATGCACTTAGATAAGTGCATTCCCTTTGATGAACACATAATTCAACAATAAGGTTACCATGATTCATCACACTTTTTCATCCATGGAGGTGTGATATCATCCATATTTCCATACTCTCTACATGAAATGATCAAGTATGACAAAAAAAACCAACTTGATTAAATGGATGATGGATTGCATGGCTTTCATTGGTTATCTAGTCCATAGGTGTTGCAAGAAACCCGCCCCCACACGAGCAAACTCAATTTGTAACTTAAAAAAGATGTACCCACTATCCCACCCATCTCAACCCATGAATGTGTAGAGATAGAACCCTCAATTGAAGGGGACATTGACGTCATCCATAAATTCCAAACCGTTTGAATGTGACCAATAACCAACTTGAATAGATGTATGATAAAACTATGGGACTCTCACCTGTTATCTAGTCCATAAGATATGTGGATGTTATTCAATTTGTTTTTCATGTTCTCCAACTTACCCCATTTAATTCTACACAACAAAACTTGTGTTGCATTAGCATATCTACAATGAAACATGTGCAAAAACCGGAGTGAAAATTAGACCTAACATGATTGAGTTATGGTTCTTGGAAGTGCATGTTTGTTGATTACCATAGGCTGATAGCATGTTCGGCCGAAAATAATTAATAAATAATCAAGACTATTTTTTGGGGAAATTATTAGGTTAGATGGCAAGGAAAGGAAAAACAATCATCAAAATGTACGTATTAGGAAATTCGGTGCCATGGAACAACCTAATCCAAAGTCAACATCTCACATTCACCGACAACAC
Organism: Polytrichum commune; assembly: GCA_950295325.1. NCBI lineage: Eukaryota > Viridiplantae > Streptophyta > Polytrichopsida > Polytrichales > Polytrichaceae > Polytrichum > Polytrichum commune. Next base: position 19,382,826 of record OX485803.1, on the reverse strand, counting down.
ATAAATTCACTGTGGTGTTCACACAAAGTCAACTTGGCATCCACGCTTTAGGTAACGAACCTCTAAAATTCAAGAATGTTAAAGAACTCGAGAGCATGTGGAATCACATTGTTCACAACCCTAATTAGCACACTAAGACGATTTAGCCTGAACTCAAAAGGTTAACATTACGTGCGTAGCTGCCATGAATGAATGAATGACGATACCTGTGATCAACATTAGGCCAACATGCTCACATTCATGCCAATACTTAGATACAATTGTTATTTTATTTTATTTTATTTATTTATGTTGCAAACACTCTGCCTCCACTTGAGCAATCTCAAGATGTAACTCTTGGCGATGTATCCACTATTATACTCTTGACGATGCATTCTCTTTTAACCATGTGTGTTTGAGATGTTTGTTCTTCGATCCTCACCGAACCATGTAGCAATCAGAATATAAGGGTCCGATTAAGAAAACGAGCCACCTCCCTGAGGTGCTACAAACACCAAAGGAGACATAACACTTTCCATTGCATCACGATACCCGTGATCAACATTAGGCCAAGGGCTCACATTCATGCTAGTAATTAGGGCCGCTTTACACCTAGAGGCCAGGCCAATTCCCCTCGAGGCCGATTACATGAAATTTCAACACCTTTTGGGTTGGAGGCCGGCCTGAACTACCCATTATAATAAGATTATGATGGGGGCCAATTTCCCCATATGTAAAGGCCTTAGGGCCAAGAAGCTAGACCAATTCAATAAATACAGCATAATCCAACATATATAGCATTATCTAGTATAGAGTTGTTCATATTTCCACATAATCCAATGGATATGATTCACTTAAAAAACAATATTTTATTAAAACAATTAATTGAAACTTGACATTGGGCCCGAGACCAAGAATTGGCCTTTCATTTTGGGTGCACCCAATTCATTGAGCTCGGGCCGTGTCATACCATGCATTTCTTGATTAAAAAGTACATACCACCAAATCAGCCTGACCTCTAGGTGTAAAGGGGTTGGGACCGATTTCAGCCTTTTGACCAATCACAAGCGAAGATTTGAAGCCTCTTACACATCGAATTGGCCCGGTCTCTAGGTGTAAAGCAGCCCTTAGATAAGGGCGTTTTTGTTATTTTATTTGTTATTTTTATTCGATTTATGGTGCAAACACCCCACCCCACCCCGCCTCCACTTGAGCAATCGCAAGATGCAACTCTTGGCGATGTATCTCCACTACTCTACTGCTGCTATCCAGCCCACTCAGCAGCTCATAAATGCGCGGAGGTGGGGCCCACAGGGCGTGCCCGGCCTGCCCGGTGAGGGGGCGGAGGGTGGCTGGGCAGGGCAGGGCAGGGCAGCGGGGGCGAGAGAAGAGGGTGGGTGGAGGTGCCAAGGCAAAGGGGGGAAGGGAAGGGAGGGGGAAGGGAAGAGGAAGGGGGAGACAAGCAAGGAGGCAGGGACGAAGCGAAGGAGGGCATACGGCCCTTGTGGTTGCTCCACACTCCTGTCTTGCCATTTTTCCTTTTCTTTTTCCTCTCCTTCCTCCGTAGCCTGTAGATGCTCTTGCCCCACTCCCTCGAGGGGTGCCTGCCACAACCTCTCTCTCTCTCTCCATCACCACCCTCACAGCGTCATGAACCCTAGGTCATGAATCCCCGACTCGGACGGACCTGAGCACCCGCAGGGAGTTGTTAGGGTTTCATCAGTAAGTTAGGTTTCGGGAAACAGCAGAACAGAGGAGGGGACGAAGAAAGGCGGAGAAGAAGAGGTGAGGTGAGAGGAGAGGGGAGGAGGGGAGAGGATAGCAGGGGGAGGAGGAGGAGATCGGCAAGGAAGGAAGGAAGGAGAAGGGAGGGAGGGGGAGAGGAACTTTCGTGCTTATGCAGGAAACGGAGGGAGAGAGGAGCACGATCCATGGCGCGTGCCTCGAGCAGCAACACAAAGTTTGCTTCTGTGAACTTGAACAAAAGCTATGGCAAGCCGGCCGCGGCATCGACGTCGGGCAGTTTGAGTTCGGGGAATGCAGTCCTGGGGGGGGCGTCCGGCGGTCGAGCCCGGGCGTCGTCGGGAATGTTGTTGCTCTCGAGGCCCGTCCGCCCCCTGCAGCAGCAGCCTGGAGGAGGAGGAGGAGGAGCGGGGGCCGCCAACGTGCCACCAAAGAGTGGGAAGGTTATTGTGCCGCGGCCGGTCAACTTGCCGTCTCTTAGACGAGAGCACGCGGGAAATGACCCTACCATTGCACTTGTGGGCGGGACGGGAGCTTCTGGATGGACCAAAACACAGCAACAGGAAGAGCTGCCCGTTGCCACTGTCCCGGAGACAACAACATCAGGTATGGCACGAAACAAAAGGTGCATCATCGTCATCATCATGATGGTATTATTTGTTTTGGTCGAAATCGGGTTGCTTGGCTTGCACCGATTCTTTCGTGTTCTTGTATGCTGGAATGCGTTTTATCAACGCACTCCTTCTCAGTGGTCATACGATTACTGACATCCAATCGGAAATCCAGTCGGCAGCATTTCCACCGGCATTTATCTATTTTATGGTGGCGTATTAGTGCAATCTCCCTGGCTGTAGAACAACTTGACCCCACACAATCTCGCAAGTCCGAGAGGCAGTCATTAAGTCCGATCTTCCAAAAATTGGCTCTTGAACTTTGAAGTTGGGAAGAAGCGTATGAAAAGACGAGTTTTATCTTCCATGATCAACTTGTGATGGGATGGTCAAGCGTTGAAGTTGGAGTGGAATGAAGGTTTTTTCTATGTGAACAATTGTGCCCAGATACCGTTGGAGTAGGTCTTGTGGCTGGGCGCTGTTCACCTTTGCGTGATAGCAGTCATTTTAACAACAGCCTCCAGGAACGTTGTCATCTTGTCTGTTAGTTAGGTAATGTGTTTGTATGATTTGTATTTAAAATAAGTGGTTGTGTGAACCTTAATGCTATTTGAATGCCTCGAGAGTTCAAAGAAGATTAGATGACCTAAAGAGAAGGCATTTTGTTGCCCCTTGTCAGAATTTGCGCCTAGCAGAGCGAGGTGAGGAATGTGTGTAAGTTTGTTCACCGTCGATATGTTAGACTTTATAGTATATTCTATTTGTGATTTTTGCTCTCAGACTATCATGCATCTAGGAAGCATGCGGGGCCTGATAAGTTATTCTAATAGCTGTCAAGGAGAAGCGGAAGGTGCTTAGGTTTTGAGAGACTGTCCGATACTGGTGGGTTTGGAGTGGTAGGATACAATTTTCTTGGAGGCAACCTGCAAGGTCTTGTTTTTGCCCGTTTTTACGATTGCCATATTCGGTATGACGTATAGGTCAATACCCTATGCAAGCACTCAGGAATCTGGCTAAAATGGGAGATGCTCCCTACCTCTGTCCTTGTCGCTGAACTCTTTGGACATCTATGAGGTATGCAAGTCTTTGATCTATGCATTTAAGAGCAATGGATTGAATGTGACCGTTTCTGAATTTGTATAAATGCTGCAGGTATGGCTAGGTTAGTGCCTGCGTTAAGTGTTGGATCAACATGGGGAACTTCACCTTCAAGTGGCCATCCTGCAGCAGGATCACTTAGTGGCGATCAATGGCCTGTTCCAAATCAAGCTGCAGCTACTGGAACAAATCAAACAGCTGCAGTGAGATCTGGAGTATATACTCCTCCTAGTGCACGGACAATGCAAGCTCCCCCTCCCTCGGTGAGTGGTCATGTTGTGCCCACTGTGGAGAAGGCTGTTGTTTTGAGAGGTGAAGATTTTCCTACACTTCAAGCAGCATTGCCTCCTCCTCCAGTTCCTCCACAGCAACGGCAGAAGGAGTTGCATCAGAAGCAGAGGGAGAAACAACAGGAATTGAAGGACCAGCAAATGAGACTGCAACAGCTTTCTGAGCAGCACACGGTTCTGAAACCTGATGAAGTTCCGCAGTCAGAGCTTGGAGGTGGGTGGTGAAGGTGGACCCTTTTCTTGTATTTTAACCCACTTCAGTTGAAGGTGGCTTAGCAATGAAAAATAAGAGGGGCTGGACCAAATTTCACCTGGAAAATCAGTCAGTTGAAGAGGAATTCGCAACTGGCAGTAGATGAACCCTATATGTGATGAGGACAGTAGCAAATTCAATACGTGATTGAAACTGCAGATCCATAGAACTGTGGATGAATGGCAAAGTTCATATTCAGAAACTTAAGCATAACTTGAAGGGAAGAATTGCAACTATTGTACACATGTTAATTAATATCTGGCTGGCAATCTACCCCTCTCTTATGTCACTTCAGTGACAACATGAGATCTTGAGTCCTGGCTGCCTGTTTTGCTCCTCTGACTTGTAACTGCTTACAGGTCCTCAGCTTCAGCCTGCCCAGCCATTGTCTGCACAAGCTAAGAGTGATCAGACCCCCAGATTACTGAAAGAGGATATGCAACCACTGGAGCAGCAAGTATCTACCAGTGCAGGTCTATCTGGCCGACCAACAATGAAAGCTGAGCATCAATCCTATGGACCTCCATCACCTGGACCTCGTCAACGACGTCAGTCAAACTGGACCGACGATGAGAGAGATTCAGTCCCTACCTTCCGTCCCCAAGGAGGCAGTTATCCTGAGTGGGGTGATAGATCAGAAAGTGAGCCAGAGCCTCGACATGCAAGCCGTGGTGGGGATGATTTTGGATATGGTCGGCCTCCTCCTCCCAGGGAAGCGCAACATTCTTTTGCCCCTCCAAATAGAGATTTGGAAGGTCGTAATGGTGTAGAGAATGCCTTTGGACAAGAATCTGTTAATAGTGGTGGATTTGGTGTTGATCATGGGTTCAACAGAGGTCCCAACTCAGGTAGAGAAGGGAATTTCAATCGGGAAGCAGGCTTTCGTGAATGGGGGGGCAGTGGGAACAGGGATACTAGCTTCGTTAACAGGGGATTTAGTCGAGAAGGGAATAGGGATTTTGGATCCAGTAGGGAATTTGGAGGTAGAGATAGCTTCCAGGAAAGGCAGGGGTTTGGGGGTCGAGATGGTGGCATCAACAGAGATGCACATGCAAACCGTGATGGAGGTTTCAGAGATAATTTTCAGGGTAGAGACAATAGGCGTGTACAAGGTGGGGAATATGATGGAGGACGTGGACGATTTGGTGATCGATTTATGAGAAATGGGGGTCCTGGAGGTTTTTCTGGTGGTAGAGGATTCTCAGGACCTGAACAAGCAGGTGAATATGGAAGAGAAAAGCGTGGATATGGTGGTTTCCATAATGATGGTCCTTATGTCCGAAATTATGGTGAGATCCACGGGTTGGAGAGCTTTCGTCCAGCACAAGGGGTTGGATTAGACCCTCCAATGATCCCCCTACTTGGCCTCCGGCGAAAGAAAGATGAGGCAAAAGAGAGCAACTTCCGTGATGCAGAGAGAGAGGCCTTTGAAGCTGAGCTAGAGAGAGTACAGAAGGCTCAGGAATTGGACCGGCAGCGGAAGCTGGAGGAAAAAGAGCGTGCAGTGGAGATGGCTCAGAAAGAGATTGAAGAACGGGAAAGGCAGGCCAGAGATGAAGAAGAGAGACAGGTCCCTTGATTTCTTTTGTCCTTATATTGCTACTCCAATTTTGGTCTCCGTATATCATCAGTCACCATGTAAATTTTTTTCTTGCTGTTCAACAGACAGTATGAGCAGTTCTTCATAGACCATTCAATTCTATACAACCTGGAGACAGCCTGAGTCCTACATGTCTTTCAGAGAACATTGAATCCTGGGATGAGCTGAAACTTGAATCTTGGAAACAGTTTACTTTGTACTTCTAGATGTTGGTGGGATAGCTGGTAGTCTGTCTACAGAGTATATTGAAACCAGGCCAAGCTTTGTCCTTTTTTTTTTGTACCTCATAAGGACCCCTGAAAGTGAAATGTTCAGGCAAAATTGGAGGAAGAGGCCAAAGAGGCAGCCGCCAAGGCAGAGCGGGAAGCCTTAGAGGCAGCTCAAAAGGTTGAAGAAGAGAGGAAGGCCAGGGAGGATGAGAAGCGACATATGCAACTAGAAGAAGAGAGAAGGAAGGAAAGTGCACATCGCAAATTGCTGGAGCTGGAGGAGCGAATCGCAAAACGCGAGGCTGAAAAGAAGCAGCAGGAGGAAGCCAGGTTTGTACTGATAAGACTCGGTGGTTCACTTCTTGGTAGATCTAGGACACTGCTCATTTATTGCAAAATTGTTCTCAGCAGAGGGTGCTTCACAAGTCATGTGTGGTATCTATGTTTACCATTCTGCACCATGTATCAAATTGGTAATTTTCTTTCACCAAGGTCTATTCTGGACGGACATTAAGAGTGAACCTTGCATTTGCCATGATTTGCTGAATGACAGAAATTAGCTTATTCATGATAGGGATGTGTTTCAACATTTAAGCCTTTCATGACAATATGGGCAAGCATTTAGGGTACTTTGCTGTCCACATAATGAGATTCTTTTGCCAGGCAATATTTGTTTGGGTTTTGAGATGTCATAATGTGCTAAATGACAACTACCATAGAAAATATATACATTCTCGGAAATCTGCATATTGTTTGCAGAGTAGATGTTGAACAACAGCCCATGGCACAAGAGTTGGTTTTAAATATGCATAGTTGCTTTTATGACTTTTGTCTGGGTGCTCCTTTGCACTTGAACTTCCTTTGGAAGCTTGACTGTTATATATATTGTTTCACTGTAACAGGCAAAGTGAGGATGGAACTGTAGTCAATGTATGGCGGACAAGACAGGAGGAGGAAGGGAGGCGTCGAGATGAAGCACAAAGGGAAGAGGAAGAGAAACTGGTTGCAAGTATCACTGGAACTGATTTGGATGACGATGAACGTGCTCCTTTGCGCCCATCGCAGTCAGGGAATTTTATTCAGAGGTCCTCAGAAGATGACATTCCTCGTCGAGTGGAATCTCCAGAGGTTCAGCACATTACTCGGGAGGCAAGTGCCTGGGTTCCTGATTTCCGAGGTAACACAGCAACTGAATCTGAACGCAGAAATTATGTTCCCTGGAGGAGGGAGCATCTTGCTGACAATGGTAATGGGTCAGGGCAACCTCAGGCCTTCCCCACTTATAGTCGGGATAACAATGCTGATTTTGAGGCATCGGTTTCCCGTGATCGTGTCTACAATAGTCGGGGATATGGTGACCGATTAGAGAATTTTTACAGTGGGGGATCTAATAATGTGGGATTTACCCCTGAGGGAGGTTCAGGAGAATATCCTCGGAGACCTCATTTTGGTGACAGGAGGTGGACAGCTGAGGATTCTGGCCTTTCCAACAAGCAGGCAGGTAGTACCCGTGCAACCACTCCTGATTTTGATAGTGGATATTTTGAGAGTTCTGGGGATAGAGAGGATCGTCGTTGGGGTAGGGACAGAGGAGATCGATGGCGATCTGTAAGAGATGGTCCAGCCCAGCGATTGTCTCCTCCACGCACACCTCCATACTTCCAAGGCTCTGACATGGTGGAGCCATCCCCTTACGGGCGTCTCCGCCACTCCTTGGCGAAGCAGCCTCGTGTTCCCCCTCCACCTGTCAGGATGGTCCCTCAACGTCCACTAGCAAGAAATACCGAGGAGCAGACATTCTTGGCAAGCTCACAGACAAAGAATGGAGAGTTTCGAGAAATGTCCTTGCAAGAAGAATCAACTATTGAAAGCATTGGTAATGTTTTAGCACAGGAAGATTCAAAGGACCAACAATCTGAGAGTTCTGGTTCAACAAGGCCAGGAGCTGATGTGTCACAAGAAGAGGTGAAAGTGTTGCAAAGCAAGGGTTGGGGCACAACCCAGAGGGACTGGCAGCAAGTGCCATCACAATCTGTCAGAGAGCAACGTTCATTTTCTCAGGTTATGTAACTTCATTCCCATCATTTGGGGACTTTGTTATGGAGGTGTTAGCATGTCCAAGGATGATGTATGCTAAAATTTGTGTCATTATGGTCTTGATGAAAGTTATTTCTGAAACATGATTTTTTACAGTTGTCCCAAGCACGTGAAGACACGAAGTTGCAACCACCAACTGCATCACAGGAGATGAGTAGTCATTCTTGTGAAGAGGATTCTCCTCATATAGACACTCATTCAGGAGAGGAGAGTGAGGAGAAAGAGGCAGCAGTGTCTTTGAATGTTGGGGAGTCTGATAGACAAGACACTGAAGTGCTAAGCATTGATCCTGACTTTGAGGAAGAAGCCAATCAAGGACAAACTGATGTAAGTACTTAACCTATAGAAATGAGTGGTTTATCCTTGCCAGTACTAACCTTGTTGAGGGAGTGATATGCCCTTTCCACCATTCAGTTCTTTCAAATCCCCTGCTTTTTTTGCTGAGCTGAATACCTTATGTTTTGACCTCTTGTTTGTCGTCCTGACTTCATGCTTTCTATGTGAAATTTTCAATCTACAGTCAATTTCTTGTACCTACTGAGCACTTCTGAAATTGGGTATGCAGGAGGAAGAAGATGATGATGGCCAAGAAGGAGATGAGGAAGGTTATGAAGGCTACGATGAAGAAGATGATGAGGATGATGATGATGAAGATGAGGGTGATGAAGGTGATGAGGAAGCCAGGGGGTTATCTGAGCAAGATATAGACAAAGCTGAAATTGGCAATGAGACAAGTGAGAATGAAGTATTCTCTGTTGCTGACTTTGATAAGCGGATCACAGAGGCAGGAGGGCAGGTGCATACTGAGAGCGATTTGAATGAAAGGCTGCTCTATAAAGCAGTTGAGAATGAATATGCTGAGCCTTTAAAGGTTTGAATGCCAGACTCAGTGTTCTGTGAATCTCATTGAAAATGTCCTTTGTAGTGTATGCTAGTGACAAGTTCATGAGGCTGGCACTCTTAGGCTCTGAGTTCTTGCTATAGGTTCATAGGTGTCCTGCAGATATTTTACAGTAGTATTCATCATTTAGGTATGTTATATTATATGTATGGCATGGAATCTCTCTGGTTCTACTCTTTTGCATCTTTTTCATTTAAGGAAACTGTGTGCCTAGATCATGAGAGTTGACTTCTGTACTTCCCTCTCTATACATCAGAAAAACGAGGAGATGGGAGGGAGGCGGATGGTGCAAGAGGTCACCGAACAAAGTCTAAGACCTTCAACAACTGGATCAACCACGGAGTCAGATGCCTATGATGTCCGACATTCTTCTTCGTCACAGTCACACCAACCTCTCTCCTTTGTGGCCTTCTCTATGCCACAGGCTAACATCATTCCAGTTTCCTCATCGCAGCTTTCTTCTGTTCCTTTACCAGGACACCCAAATTCAACTGAGGGTCCTGTGACCCTTCAATTTGGGCTTCTTTCTAATTCATCTCTGCTTCAAGGATCAGTTCCTGCTATTCAAATAGGGTCAATACAAATGCCACTGCATGTACCTCCTTACATCGGGCTACAGCAAGTTACCCACATGCCACCTACTCAACCCCCCATGTTCCAGTTTGGGCAGCTGACTCACCATACCAACCTTTCACAGTCAGTGCCAACTTTTGGGCAGCAGTCTCAGGTGGTGAATACGCAGACAGAGTCACAGGCACAAGTTGCAGAAACTCAGGTTGGCTTTAAGGCAATTTGTGTTTCATGTGTTGTTTGCTTATCTTCTCAAAGTTTTCACATTTAAAGGACAGTAAACTGTGACATTTATTTTCTCAGATGAGCATTTATGTGTCAACATATTATCTACTTGGGACATGTCTTCTGGAGGTTAAGGGATTGGGCTTCATACTTGTTAGCTACTCAGGAGTAGCTAATGTAATGCCCGATTCTATATTCCAATCCAAAACTATTGTGAAAGTAGGCCGTGGTGCCATATGTGCTAATTTATAGCATTATGTAGAATGATGATTAATGTTCACACAGGTATTGCCATCCAAGACATAGATTTTAAGATTGTTGCTTATTAAGTTAAAAAGACAAGATCCTCACATTAGACCAGCTCTTAACATATTTGTTTTGTTGTACCCCTGACAATAGGAGGAGCCTCCACAGCAGAAGCCAGAATCAATTTCACAGGAGCCTACTCCACAGGAAGGAAAAGATCCCATCCTACTTCAACCGCAATCTCCATGGTTGAATCAATTCCCATCAGTGGATGCCCAAGCTTCCTTGGAAGCGGATGCCAGAGAAAATAGATTTGTTTCCGCAAAGAATGGCCAACGTCCAGATAGAAGACAACGTGACAGAGGGGTTCTTGGTGAAGGCTTACATGGTACGATTGGCCAAGAAAAATTCCCTCGTATCAAATCTGTGCGCAGGGAGCCTGGTAGTCAACGAGTGTCTCAAGAGGCTTCAGCCTTTCAGGCCAATGACATTGGGGCTACTAGTCAAGGTATTCTTGTCTGAACTCTTGGGAGTAGATATATATATGTACTTTGTGTTTCCAAGTTGGAATTTGCTTGATTGAGATGTGGATGATGGAAATAAAATTCTCAAGGATTACAGGCTGCCTAATGCTCAATATGTCTTGGCCTGATCTTCTAAAGACACTGATATTAGTACCATGCTTGTTACAGGACCCTCTATAGATGGTTCTGTTCTGGATCCGATGGCAAGAGGAACGTTCCTTGGTGCACGAGGAAGAGGCACCGGATCTCGTGGGGGGCATATGACTGCTCGAGGAAATCCTCGTAGTGGTACATCTCACTCAGGCAGAGTTCCCTCCCAAAGCTCTGTTGAAGGTATAAGCACCTCGTCTGGAATGATGTCACATAATGTAGGTGGTACTCGTCCCAGTCGGCGGAGTAACTTTCGTCGGACAGAATTTAAAGGGCGGGATACTGGGGTGGATCGGATGTCCTCCACTTTAGGTGCTGACAAGCCTTACAAGCAGACAGTAAGTGGCTCCTCTGAACTGGCCAGCACTGCAGCAACTAGTGGCGATGCTAGAGAGGTTGGAGTTCAAATGCAGGAGAGGGGCCAATCAGGGGAGCCAAGTCATTCTGTGCAAGCAGGGGAAGGCCAATCCTCTTTACGGGCTGGCCCAAGGCCAGAGCGCACCTACAGCTCTGAGGGTTTGCAAAAGCATGGAGGACGAGGGTCAGGAACTTCTGGAGGATTTGGAAGGTCTGCTGAAGGCTTACTGGGAAAATACTCTTCAGAAGTGGCACCAGATGTACCATTACAGAGTGGAGTGGTCCATGTGTTTAAGCAGCCAGGGATTGAAGCCAGTGATCAGGGGGAGTTCATTGAAGTGAGGTCCAAGCGTCAGATGCTCAATGACCGACGTGAACAACGAGAGAAGGAGATCAAAGCAAAATCAAAGGACATGAAGGTACTGAATTCCAAAGACCTTATAGCAGTGGTGGTTCAAGACCTGACTTAGATGAAATAAATTTTTACATGCTATGAATAATATAATGTTTTAGGGAGCTATCTATGATAAGAGTGGGTCTGTTCGATTTTGCTTGATTCTCTGTTTTTAATTGGGTTTATAGGAGGGTACTCAGTAGAGAAATGCGATACTCCAAGAGTAGGTTTGCTGGGCACATATATGTATTTATATTTCTGTGCTTTCAAGTTCATAAAAGTTTTTGGTTCCCCTGTTTCTGTCTTTTTTATTCACTGTGGTTGGTTATCACTATTCTTGGCAGGCCAAAGAACAAGCTGCCAGGAAGCAAAGGAGCAGTGCAAAATTGGGTTCACAATTTGAGGGATCAACTGGAAACAGCAGCATAATAGGAGCAGTCTCAGAGAGGCGGGTCCCTAGTAAGAGCACTGAGAATGTTGGCAATACTACTCGAGTTTCTCAGCCAGGAACTCCCCCTTCTGGAATGGCATCAACAGCAGTAACAGCTGTTCAACAAACACTTCCACTTGCACCTATAGGGACTCCAGCAAGTGGGTCAACCGATAAAAGGGTTAAGATCTCAAAGTAAGTGAATGATCTCCATCTTGAACATACCATTTTGTTTCCTCTTCTGCTTGTTAATATCTGGTGTCTTTCCTCTGGTATATCTTTTCAACTTTTGTTTGTAGACTGGTATAGTTATTCCTAGATTAACAGTCTTGGTATTGTGTCTTCTAATAATCTAATTAACAAGTTGTGGCTTGTTGAGCACATTCATTGTATCCCTCTGTAGTTCTGAATGTCTACTTCACACGATTAGATTTTTCTAAGTCTACCACTTTGGGTCCAATTATCCTCTCTGCAATTCTTTCAAAAGTGGCTAGCATGTCCCAGACGCCCTTTCTGTTCTTTGTGAGGATTTCCAACAGGTGTCATTTACAGCCACGGATTGTTGTATACTTAACCCTTCAATACTGATTTGATGTTTCTATCTTCTGGCAGTCAAGGGATTAGTAGATAAATATGCTTTCTATATATCTACTCACAATGACAAGTTTCTTGTGACCTCAGGTCGTCTGGTTCAAATTCTGCATCAGGAGGAAGCTTAGGTGATGGTGAGATTGGTGCTGTGACGGCTACTTCTGAAAGCCAAAGTGTGCCACAGGAGAGCATGTCTGGCACATCAATTGCTTGGGGTGGTAACCGCTCTACAAGACAGGTGTTTATTTCAATCTGATGTTCCTACATTGGACTTTATTTAAGTTGGGCCCTCTGATTACAGCTATTGGTTTTAATTGCATATATTGTAAATGCTGATAGATGTTAATGATCTGGAACTTTGGTAGGACATGCCCCTGGAACTTTCAACTTGCCCAGATCCTCATAAAATTGGTCGGAATTGAATGTTCAGTTGCTTGGCTGTAGCATTTGGCATAGGAAATTTCCACATGTAGAACTGATGTTGGTTTCTGTGCTTCTCATTGGTCCTCCTACTTTTGACTATCAGCAGGTTGTGAGTCTGACCCAGATTCAGCTGGAAGAAGCAATGAAACCTGCTCGTTATGAGGCTCCCTTGCCACAACAGCTACCCCTTGGGGAGCGTGGCAGCATGGTCCTCGATCCAGGAACCACTGTTGCATCTATGGCAGGCAAGGACAAACTGTCAGGTTCCGCAACTGGACCAATTGGCTCTCTTCTTGCTGGGGACAAGATCCAATTTGGTAGGTTTCTGATTGTGCTACAAATCTGGTCATTATGATTGTTCAACGTTTGTTGTCTGTGAGGGTTGTCTGAGTTTGTTGTGTGCAATGTATCACTCACTGGAAGGATTTTGAACAGATAGTGCTAGCAATGTTACCATGTGCCTCTTTTTTCACGGGGAGCGCCAAGAGATTGGTTTCAGAATTGATGTGAACAGTTTGGTGCCAGATTCTATCCACTTCTTGTGTCTACTGGCTTAGCCTTTTGGAAATTATTGTTGATCAATCTGCATGCCTTTTGGCAGTGGAAATTCACTTCTATCAAGCCCCTCATTAATCTGAAAGGCTACTATGTTCACTTTAATACTGAATAGTGGTCCAGCAGTTTTTTAGGTTTATCCTATGTGTATATAGTGTGCTGTGATATTTTGAGCTTGTGTTTAGCTGTTCTTCTCCTCCAAAGCATACTGATCAGGTTTTTATTTAACATTGCAGGTGCTGTTACATCACCACCTCTGGCGCTTTCTAATAGTCGTCCTCACACACCTGCGCTCATGAATGCAGTGGGGTCTTCCCTAGCATCCCGTGTTGAAGCAGCATCTGAAGAGGCTGACCTCAAGAAAGCAAAACGGACATCTGGTTCTGGGCTTGATGTGCCATCATTCCCTGCAAAGGGTATGACTTCACTATATGATGCAAAATATTTCTTTGTTTCCCTTGACAACAATGCATGTGCTTAGATGTATCAGTGAGACAGTAATCTGATTGTGATGAACTAAGGGTATGACCTCACTGAATACAGGACGGCAAGAATTGCTCTCAAAATTTTCTCTGCAGTCCAAAATTTCCATTTTAAATACAGTTACATCCAAGTATTGACATCAGATACACCTCGACAAAGTGTGCAGCTATTTCTTCTTGAAGTCCTGTTTTTTTCAGTGCTGCCTGATCGGGACTGAATTTTCATTGAGTTTTAGGTTAATGTTGAGGCCTTTTGCAGATCAATGTTTCAGCTTGGTTGTCAAAGTCTGTGTAACCTGTGAGGTACCATGTAAATGTGACTAAGTTAACTAAAGTTAACTAGAGACCCATGTAAGAAATTAGATATAGCTATCTGCAATCTAAGGTAACTCCCACTCTTAAGATAAGGCATGGGGGGAGCTTTAGACCGGGAGAGGTGAGGAGCAAGACATAGATAACTCCACCTCCTTTGGTTCCATGGAAATGGGACCAAGTCAACTGTCCATCTAGGTCTACAAGGACTTTGATTCTTGTTAAACTTTAAGGTTTTTGTAGTGCGTTACTCTTGGCTATAATGATCTGGAATACGTACTACCATGAAGTCATAAATACTAGCACCTCAATGTATTCTTATGCTCCAAATTTTTCTAATCTTTTTGTCCTTGGATTCAATGTTTTATATCAATGCTCCAGGATATACATGAGGAAGCAAGTATCTTGTTGTACTAACTTCAGACATCTTGCTTATCCAAATGGACAGGTAAACGTACGCGTGGCGAAGGAGAAATGAGTGTTTTAGAGGGAGGAATTGATCCTGAGGCAGAGGCTGAGGCAGCTGCATCTGCTGTGGCAGTGGCTGCTATTAGCAGTGATGAATCAGTTGGCAGCACAAGGGAGCCTACAATCTCCATGCGAAGTACTAATTTGAAAAATTCCTTCGGAAGCGTGGCATCCACAACCAATCAGAGCAGTAACTACAGTGCCTTTCCTTCACGTACTGCTAGTAAGAAGATTGTATCAAATAGAAGTAACTCATCTATTTCATGCTTCCAACCTCATCTTTTCCTTTTAATGACTCTGGTATTCTGTCTAACTTGTCACCAAGCAAAGCATTTAGATTTATGGTATAATTTCTTGCTCTGGAGCTAGCTTGGTGATTCGCCAAAGAGACATTTAACATATATTCTGACATGCTATGGTTTTGGTATGAGCATTGAAGACAAAACAGTAGGTTGGAGTTTCTTCTGTCTCACAGGTGTCTAACTCATTTATGTTACAACAAGAGCTTGTTTTGAATTTCTAGAAGCAAAAAACTTCATTCGCAAAAATCATAGTTGTCATTCTTTGGATTTTTCAGGTCTGGGTTTGGGTAGCGGTATGCCAGTGCATTTGCAATCTCCAATGATGGAGGACTCCATGGCTGCAGCCCTGCCTGCTGATCTGTCAGTGGAGCCCCCCCTTTCTTTAAGGGGATCGCCAGGGGCAGGCTCGAGTCTTCTTTCCAACTCTGGTCAGTTACCATTCTCTGGGTTGGAAATGAGCCAAATGTTGGGTGGCCAGATCTTCCCATTTGGACATACTAAGGAAGTCTCTGGTCATCAGAGCTCCAATGATCAGGGTATCTCTGGTGTTGGCCCCAGTGGAGGGGGCTGGCAACCGCAGCATTCAAGTGTGGACTCTTATTATGGAGGGCCACCCCCTTCTGGCTTTACTGGTCAATTTATCAACCCAGGTGGAGCAATAGCCCCACCTCATATGCTGGTGTATACTAATCCCTTTGCTCCAGTCAGTCAATTTGGCCAACTGGGATTCATGAGCCCGACATATCTTCCTTCAGGCAAGCTCTTATCTAGATCCCTCAATCATGTTCAGTTGGTTTCCTCGCATCACATTTTCCCATGGACTAGGTGGTGTAGTGAACATGGTTGTATATATGATGACTACGTACTGCCAAGGTGGTTGTATTCAGTAGTTGAATATTTCTTTAGTTTCAACATTCATAGTTACTAGATTATGGCTCAGGGTGTGCTGTCCTCTTCTGTTGTGAATTAGAAAATGTAGAGTGTCTCGAGTCCTAAATCTATGCTGATTGAGCTCTTTGTGTTTATCAGGCAAGCAGCCCGATTGGAAACATACCCCTGTGTGGTCGTCAGGTCCAGGTGTTGTAGGTATGAGCAACAGTGACAGCTTAGGAGGCATGATGGGGGGCCAAAGGGGCTCCGGCAACATTCAACGTATGGCTCCAGGTCCGGCAGTAATGCCAGTTGCCCCACCCCCTGGGCCATTTGATCTGAACTTGTCTGCTCCATTTCAGGTAGGACTACTCTCATTGTGCCTGAAATAGCTCTCATGATAATTGCTAGACTTGTCAAGCTTGCTGAGTTTCTTCGTAATATAGGTAATAATAATATATTACCATTTTGTGGAAATAAGCTGAAATAACATTCATGTTGCCTTGTTTGAGTGTTGACCTCCTGTCCTACAATTACATTGTATTGTTAAGTTCTGCTTTGTCCGATTGTTTCATCTCAAATATAGTAGATGAAATCATCGTACCCTACCACATTTTTGCATTAGGAAGGAAGCCATTGTGGATTTACCAAATTTATTCTATGTTTAGTGTAATAGCTTGTCAAATATTGGGAAATATTTGGAATTTTCTTTTCTATTGGTAGATGGTCCTTGTTAAGTCCATATGAGAATTCTGACACTGCACTTTTTATATCTGTATTCTGAGTCAGAGGTTTAGTGCAACTAAAATAATTGATAGCTGCTGGTCCTATTAGGATGGTCAATGTATCCATGCTATAACAGAAGTAATACTGTGAGCCAGTTTGGCTAATTCTGGTGGACCCTTCCTGGAGTGGCATTCCCTTAAGAATTAAACTAACCAAGCTCACTTTGTCTATTGAAGTGCTCAGATAGTTTAACCAGTTACATGTCTATTTTCTAGTTCGACTGTCCAAGAGATGCATCTTTTTAAAGGATGCATGAGGTTATAAGTCTCTGGGTCTTTATAACTTGGACCACTTCTTGCAGATTCCTGGTGCAGACTCTTCAATTCCTTCTCAGTGGACACATGTTCCGTCCCAACTGCACAGTGTACCTATATCAATGGGCTTTGCTATGCAGCAGTCCAGACGAGCTCCTCACATGATGGAAAGCTCTGGAGGCTTCAATCTGGGTCATAGTTCAAATCAAGTGGGCAGTGGAAACTTTTCGTCAATGGATGCCGCTGCCCAGTTTCCCGATGAATTAGGATTGGGTGATACTTCCTCCTCTGTACCTAGCTCTAGCTCGCAATACAGCGGTCAGCGGAACTCTGGCAGAGGTCTTGTAAGCAACCAGCCTGCACCCATGTCCTCACCAGGTAAGGGAGTTTTTCCTCATTTTGTTACTGAGAATTTCAGTCTGTGAGGCAATTAAGTGATCAATGCATTACTTCGGCTTTACTTAATGTCAAAGGGATACTTTCTATGGGTTGAATTTGCCACGAAGTTCTAGTCTATTTTTCTTGTGATTTTGCATTATAGTTTGTGAAATTAGGTGTGAAAATACGGATACCAACAGTTTGCACAATTATATGCAGGGAACAACAAATTACGGAGCAATCGTCGATCATCTAGGGTAACTCGAGGAGGAAACTCTATGGGTAGTGGAAATGGAAGCACAGTGGGCACTGTGAATCCAGGCATGGGTGGGAATTCTGGTGCTTACAGTAATTCTGGAGCCAATGGTGGCCGTGTTCCACCAAATCACATTCAATCTCAGACTCAACTTCAACAGCAACAGGGACTGGGTGGTATGGGGCAACCTCACTCTCACCATCAAATGAATTACTCCGAACAAAGAGGTCCTTCACAGCAAAACTCACCCCGTGTTGGCACAGCAAACAACTGGTCAATGAGCCAAGCGCACCGGAAAGGGGGCGGGACCCAAGGGCGGCCTCCAATAGGAGAACGCGGAAGCTCTGGCGAGAAGATTTTTGCTCCTTCATCCAAGTTGAAACAGGTTTGGAACTTTGTTCTTTGAAACCTTCCTGTTGGATGGTTCATCTTTCTCTCTAGCATTCAAGCTCAATTTTCCATCCCACAAATTGCCTGCTTATTCACTGTTGGACTTTTGATTGGGAGCAGGTTTATGTGGCAAAGCCTGCATCATCCCCTCGTAGGAGCAGTGGTGACACAGGCACAGCCATGTTCAATGGTACTGAGGGAAGTCAAGCCACAATCAGTCTTTGATTTACTGCGCTATCCAACTGATACAAGATGGTAGGTTTGTTGGTGAGCAGTAGTCTTTTGGGAGCTTGGCATTGCAGTGCAAAGTTCAATGCTTCAGAGCTCTAGATGGTCTTGCCAAGTTTTGTTGATCCATGCTCCAATCCTCCCAGATCGTCATATTTAGTGTTCCAATTTTTGATACTGCTTTTTGATTCCCCTACAACCAGGGAATCAATCAGATGCTCCCCCACTTGTACTCTGTAGTGATACAGCCGTTGGTTTGGGGAGTTTCTTCGTCGCGTGACAATATTTCTAATGAACAAGGCAACTGCCTCCATCTGCTGGAGATGCCCCATTCCTACCTCTCGTCTCGTCTTCATTCTTCATCGCACTACAATCGAATCGTCCTCAACAAGGTGATTCTAAGTCTAGCTTTATTGTGAAGTCCATCTCTGCAGTTAACCTCTCAGCCTTAGTTGAGCTGTTTCTAAATGTGGTGGGAACTGCTTTGACCAGTAAAGGTAGGCGGTGAAGATATGCTGAGACATTCAATCGAAGTCTGTCCTGTGTATCAATTTTCAAGAGCATTCTCTCGTCTTCCAAAAGATAGAGTGCGACTTTCTCTTGTAGAGGTTGGGCTTGAGTGGAAAGAAATATTTAAAGGATATTTTTAAATGCCTAGACTTGGTGATTACCATGTGTGCGGCTTTTCCTGCTACCTTGTAGTTCTACATATGCCAAAATGGCACTGAACGTCAGATTGTAGTCTGATTAATTTGCTTCAGGTTCATCTAAAGTTCTCTGTCAGATTTATGTTGTATTATACAGGTGAAGCAAATTGCTGTGTATTTTATGGCATTTACCTGGCCTCACTTGCATATGGGGTTGCATCTGCACAATAATTTGAATTCATCAAGGTTGCCCTGGTATTCATGTACTATGTCTATCCTGGATGAGCACTGGTATTGTCTAGCAATATCTTTAGCTTCATATGGTTCAGAAAGTACCTCCAGCATTTTGGTGGGTCTCATGTCATTTCTGTAGATAGATTGACAGGCTAATTCAGGTAGATCAATTGCAATTCACAATCTTCATGATGGTCCAAGTTTTAAAGTCATACCCTCTCTTTCAACTGACATGAATTTGTATTTGGTTCCTTGCCATATTATCAAGAATGCTTTCCAAGTGATGGGCGGACTTAGAATGCTGCACACTCAATGATGTTCCATCTAGAGTAGTGTTGTGGATTCAATTTTGCCACTCCTCGCATTCAGATAGGCCAGTGTAACTAATGTGATCATATTCTGGGCATTCTCAACTCCCTAGACTTAAATAGGATTTGTCTCATCCGTTTAACATTGTGAATCACAGATTTTCGTGTTCAGTTGTAAGATTGAAGTTGAGATACAGAACTTCTAGGAGGTCAAAGTGATAACAATTAAAGTCAAAGCAGTTCATGTACTGTGGGCACACAATTCAATCTTGTCACGAGACACTTTTTAAGGCAAGTTATCCATAATGTCCTTATGATGTCCATTTAGAACTACTAGCCTTGGCAATAGCATGCAAATATAGGTGTTGACTCAAGAAGAGTGACTGCATAAGGTCTACACTTTATTCCAACAACAACTTTGGTATGTGTGCTTCTTGAGAATCTGGTGGTTGGAAAAATCCACTACGTGTTCCTGTGCTTGAATGGTAACAATGTGCAAGCTTCTGGTTTTGTGAAGCCAAGGACAAAATGTAAGTTTGGGCATGTTCACTGCAGGCTAATATGAGCCGGCTTTAATAGGTATCTATGTTTCAAATACAGGGTTTGAACGAGTGAGGGATCATTGCTTGGGCTTGGCATTTAGGGTTAGGGTTTAGTGCATCATGAAATCTTGGAAGCCATTGAGCACTATGCTATTCTGGAGGTCAAGCGAACATGACATGTTCTTGCTCTCCCTGTATGCCTATGATATGAACATTCTACTTGATGTGCTTAATCTCATGGTGTTGTATTCTGGGCCAATGTGACCCTGATCAATCTGGACTGCACCGCTGATTAAGGGCTAGTTGTATTAGAGTTACCTAGAATCTGTGGCCACACCAACCTTCCCTAGAGTTAGCATGAGCTAGCCATACCATAACAGGCCTTCTCTTCTTTTATCTCTCTGAAGAGCTTCAATCCCATGAGAATCGAGGAGCGAAACTTAACTCTCAAGACCAGTTCAATTCAGAGTTTCAGTTTACTATCATTGTGGTCATGAAACTACCGGTTAACTATAGTCAGGGGTTCTTGACATATAGTTCTCTAGCACTCCTTAACAATGGTTATAGTTAACCGACTCTGCAGTAGGGGCCTCAGAGTTTCTGGATCGTGACACTCTTTTACAAGAATCTGTCTTGGTTTTCAAGCGATGGAGTATCCTCAAATGAGCGGTCGGGCTCCACCCACCGCCCTTCTGCAGACATGATGAGCCCCTTGTTTTCCTGTTGCCACCAATATGGAGGAATACAAAACTCATCTTGCAGAATATCTGCTGCTTTGTTAATCAAAGCAGGGTCCCGGCCTGTGATGAGCTTAAATTCCTTGGAGTTGGGCCCTGGGTACCCATCGATATGGTGTAAGTAGCATTCCAGATTATGCCAATCCAAAGGATCCCTTGTGGGCTTCATGTAGGTGGAGAGCTTGTGATTCACGGCCAACTCGACGCCCACATGTCTGTAAGTCTCTCCCCAAGGGGGATGAAACCCACCAATGGCCTTGGGCACTAGGTCATGCACATTCACAATACGTAGGGCCTTTAGCTGCAACTCCTCAAACCGCTTTCGGAACATGGCATCCCCCATGCGGGGGCTACCAAAGGTGAAGAGCGTCACCGGGATGGTGGTTTCATGGGTATTCCCTTTGGTGTTTTGTGTTTGTAATTTGTTCATGCCTCTCTCTGCTATTTCGTAGGCTGTGAGAGCAGCCAATGCGCCCCCAAGGCTGTGGCCTGTGAGTGTGATGCTCAGAGGCTCCCCTTTGTAAAGCTCCAGCAACCTTGTTAGCTCTTGTATGACCTGGAATGGTAAAACACATTGTTGTTATTTTCATGAAGTTACATGCATTTCATGAAGTCAATGCATTACATTCATGTGCATTAGAGAATTATCCTAACGATGTTGGCCATTGAATGATAGATCTCAGATAGGTACACTATTATTATAAGTGCTAAATAGTTTCCCTCAAGTTATATTTTGGGTGCTAAGAATACATTTAAGTGTCTCACATTGTAGGGTACTTGGAGAGATAAGTAGAATCTCTAACAAGGGTTGTACGTTGAACAATTGAAACTTCATTGGATGCTACAATTTGAGACGAGGATGCTACACTTAATGGGAGGGTGCTCATAGGAGGGGTAGTGAATAAACAATGCACCCATAGGTAAATAATTTGTCTCGCATTAAAGATAAAAGGCTTAGTAAAAGAGGAGGATTATGGCTCTTGGCACCCTTGTGTGGCCCCAACCTTGTTAATGGTGACTACAAACCTCGCATTGAGAACCATGAGAGCTGCTACCTCTTTTTAACCCTTTTTTTCATTACACATACAAAGGGGATAATAATAAAAACCTATATCCTATAGGTTGGTTGTTGGTTAATCTCAATTTAAGCTCTCTAAACTAATTTGGGGTCTTTTACCTCAATTTAAGAGCTATTTAGGGGTTTGATTTCGCTGGGAATAGCAATCCCCAAGGTCTATAATAGTAATCATCCTTTTCACCCTCCCCTCCCCAAAACTCTCTCCCCCTTGATAGGTGTTATAAACGTTTGCCCCCTTTTAAGGAGGAAAAGCTTGACTTAATTTGAAACAAGAGCACACTGCTCTACGAACCAAAAGCCTATGTATCATGCGCTCATAATTTTGGAGGTTTTTTAACACTTGACAATGGGGTTGCTCCACATACAGAATAAACATTAGATCATTTGTTTGCACGAAAACGGCGACAGAGATATAACGAACCTGCTCGGAAGCACTTTTTTGGTTGAATTGAGATCCTGTGCGCTTGGATGTGTACAAGCACCAGAACCCCTTCTCCACTTTCGGCCGCAGGTCTACCGCATGGTGGTGGTAATGCGATAAAGATGCAGAACTCTCGTGTTGGGGGTCGGGCGCAATGGTCATGGGGGCCATCTGGATTTGTGCATCCACCAGCCACTCAATTGTCCTCATGGTCCCCCGCCACGAAACCACAATGTCCCTCCTTCCCAACCTCTCGATCTCCTTGGGATCCGTTGCCACGGCCACAAACCCCATCCAATTTGACTGCATGTCCCACTTCGCTCTTCTCCACAGAGACGACTGTATGACACCGGGGAGGGGGTTCTCACACGTAGCATACAAGTATCTGGTCACCTCGTATCCGCAGTCGGCCTTGTAGAGCTTTTCGAAGAGCCTCTGCTTCGGGAACCGGGCGCTCCCAGCATACTTGGAGCGTTGGTCGAATTCAAAGTTGTCATATGCCATTTGGGCGAACTCACCATAACGAAGAATCTCCTTCCGAAGGTCCAGGTCCAGGGGGTCCAACAATCCCTCCCAATTCTTCGCGCCTTGAATCTCTCGCCACCTGACTGACAGAGGCGCCTTCTGCTTATGATACAACACCCGGCCCAGGGATTAGTAATCGTCTTCTTAATGATTGAACGGGGAAAATATTCATCTACTTACAGATGAGCCAGTTCATTTTTCTAAATTGTTGACATATCCATATAAAGTACTTGAGCAATTTCGCCAAAGCACATGTCATGAAACTGTCTACATTTAGAAGTACAAAATTATTCAAAGGATTACAATGAACAAGTTTTTGATAATAAAGATGAAGGATAGCGGCTAAGTTAGCTCAAGCTTGTCCACGTCAATCATTAATACCCAAGTAAGAACTCGTAAAATATTTGTAAGACACAAGGACTGTTTTGGTTTGCTTTCGTATTATAAGCATTTTGTATAGGGTCAAACTATAGTCCAAGTGCCTCTTGCATATAAGTACACAAAATGTTGTATTTAGTGTCATCAATTCTATTTGTCTTGCTCAATACTAATTGTAAAATGTTTGTGTAGTGTCACCAACATTACTTGTAACCTAACAATGTCATTCCTTGTAATAACAATTGGGTATCATAGATTTACAATGTTACAAAAACTGTCACTAAGTTTTTGTCACCCGAGTTTCAATCATGAATGACAATATTTCACTACAAAAATGTTGGGATGTATAATATTCTAAATTTTTTTTCAATAAATGGCATTTCAATGGACTAAAAGAAAGTTGGGATGACAATACTTGTAAATGTATTCATAAGAAGTGATCCCACTAGAAAAGTTACCATAGTGACATTAAATATCATATGACACAAAACAAAAAAATTAGTGTACTTCCCTCGGGCTCCCCCACACATGATTTCTTACATTGCACTTCCACATACATTCCACAACATACTGCATTGTTAACAGCGTATTCTGTGTGATAAAATGCACTGGCACACCTTTGTTAACCCAAGTGGCCATTGCGTACACTAATAGACTCTAGAAATTAAGCAACATCTCCAATGGGTGAAAATATTAACACCTACTAGGAGGAAGTTCTGGATGGTGGTGGAAAATGGCTTCTAATTGGATCTAGAAACATCCCTTTTAGTCAGAGTGTAATGAGCCTTTGTTATTCCAGACACCGATGGTATTAATAAATCCCTTCCTCTTAAACGCCCTATCTTTCCAAGCTTGATGATTCTCAGATTCCGAATTGTGAAATAACACATCACCAATTTAGTTAGAAGTGGTTTAGAAACAAGTTACACATTTAGAGGGGGGACTTGATACATCGACATTTGCATGTATTATATTAAACCTTTTTTCTAATTCACACGTACACGGTATGCATGGACTCCTTCCTCTCAACCCCCTCCTCTTTCCACGTTGGATGTTGCTCGGATTGTTTGTGAAATAGCAAATCACTAATCCTTTAAAAGCATCAGTAGAAGTAATTCAGGAACAAATTCTTAAGTGCTCTACCGGCGAGAGTTGCTACTTTGAACTTACCTCGGTATCTCTCAGCTGGCTACTCGGCGGTGACGAGCCATTGATGTTATTATTGTCGGCACTTTCCTCCAAATCCGAGCTGCTGAATTTGGAGCTTGTGAACACTCCCAAGCTTGTGTAATGCAGGCTATGTTCCGAATTACTCGAAAGATCGATTTTAACGATTTCCGCATCTAATTCGGTGGTCCCTGTGGTCACGTCATCACCTACCGGAGCAGACACTGGGATTCCGGAGACTTGAGTGGACCTGAATTCCGATGTAACAGATTCATCAGCAGCAGTCCCATCCTCAACCTTATCCACATGAGGACTCTCGTGCCGTCGTGTATACCAAAAGTCTCCAATTTTCCACTCCCGATGTGGTTTTCTGGTCTCCGAGATTTTCTTCAACCCGCGCCGACTGCTCACATCCTCTGATCGATCCTCAGCGAAACTTTCAGTACGTGAAGGAGTAGGACCACTGCTGGCAATATCATTAGCCGCGGTTAGGTTCTCCTTTCCTGAAGCCTTACGAGAGTACCACAGATCTCCGAGCTTCCAATCGTGGTGAAATTTGCCAGAAGCAGATTTCCCGACATGACGAGTTGCTGCACCTGAGTCCACGGAGGAAGAGGAGAAAAGAGAGTTATGGCGCCGGTGCTTGTACGATTTGAAGTTCATTAAGGAAGGATCGGACTGCACACTCGCCAGGCTTATAAAATGTTGTTGCTGTTGCGGTTCATGAGTACTTGGCAACTCCTGATGTTTCTCTTGCCTACTACTAATACTCGCCATTTCGTTCGTGGATGCTGCATCAGGTGACACTGTTGCGCTTGTATGCACCATGTCTGCTGCAACCTCAACGGATTCGATCGCCACTAACAACTTGTCGAGAACAAGGTCTTGAACCTTCCAAAAACCTTGGAATCGACTTCAGCAAACACCTCTTCCCTATCTATCTCTGTACATAACAGGATACCTGCATGTCTGTTTCGAAGTGGCCAGCGAGAAATTGCTGTCGATGTCTAACTCGGCAGCGTGCGGGCGGCCGAAAGCAGCAGTTAATATCTTCTAGATAGCTAATGAATGCTCAGTGTCTTGAGAGAATCTCAACGATTGAGTAATCAAGAGAAAAACCTTTCCATAAACTCAAAAACATCCCACGCACAGAACCAATTATGGCATATCTGTGTCATACCAAGCCGGTGAGCATTCAAAGTTGCTGTCTATGTAGAATTTGGCGGTGTCAGCTGGGCGGAGGAAGCATATAACACCTTCTATTAGTTTCTTATAAATGTTTCGATAACACGTACGATAAAGCCGCTGACAAATCAGCAGGACGAAAAACACCAACTGGTGCAAGGCAAGAGGAGCTACAATGATTGCAGGGATATATCTATCTTTTTGGTGTGCAGGATGCGCATACAAAACCCTCAGGTGTGTGCTAGAATCAGTCAAAATGAAAATCACCTCAAAACACTTCCCGCTGCGCGCGCGCGCGCACACAAAACAACACAAAACAAAACAAAGGCAAAAAGAAAAAGGACACAAAATCACACAACACTATTCCCCGAGAATTGTCTGTTGCCTTGGGCAGCGTGCGGTCCGAAGCAGCTGCAACTACTCTACCTCCTAATCACAAACAAATACCCAGTCCGGGCACTTTTGTAGAGTGGTAAGCGTGGTCGAACACGAGGATGACGTGAGCATCCAGCAACCCGTGGTCATGCACGGCATCGAATGAGGCGGAGCACTGCCGCAGTGGTGGAAGGATCTCCACAGACACTCTGGAAATTACAACGACACGAGGGCGGGCTGCAGGCGGAATGGGACTCGGCTTCTTGTCCAAGTCAAGATCGAAGAGGGAGTTCCAACATGTTTATTCTGCGCACACGCAACAAAGCAACACTAGCCGATGACAAGTAAGATGGAGGCAACCGCGCCGTAGCTTCCTTTACGACTGTTCAATCTACGACCAGCATCTCTTACGCTTTTGCACAACCTTCAAGTGTGATCCAATACCCGGGGCCGCGCCAGCAGCCTGCCTGTGCTTCCACGCTTGCATGATCGCCTTCGTCATGTGCTCCCGCTTTCTAAACTTCCTCCACCCGGCGGCGAGTGCGCAAACACTAAACTAAAAGTTAACAAGTTATGAGTTAGAGTGCCCTTTGAAGCATCGTTGTGGGGCCCGCCTCCTTGTGTGCTCTCCGACTGGGGGGCCCACCCGCACAGAGTAAGTAACCACTCAAATTAGTTCTAACTACACTAAATATGATATTTAGTGTTGTTATCACCCTATCCTGTTCAACACTAATTTTTCATTGTTTGATAATTAGTGTTAGACATAAATGCGCCATCAACTTCCCCATTGCCACCTCCCTTCTCCTTTTATCATTGTTAATTTTTATTCATATCTCTACTGACACTAAATTTGTGCATGTAACTTCCACATATTACCATAGTTGATATTTAGTGTTGGAGTTTACATTAAATGTAACTTACTTTCATAGGGTTATATAGTGATATTTAGTGTATGCGTTCGTATTTAGTGTATCAAACACTTAATATCATATTTAGTGTAGTTATATTAGTTATATTGTGTAGCATAGAAATAAGATTTTCTTTTTTAAAGTGTTGATTCTGTTAGAAGAAGTGGTTTGAAATTTGTGTAATCTTTTTGTGAGATTGCGTAAAGGAATTGAAGAGAAATTCAACTTTTTTTAAAATTTTATTCCTTGTAAATAATTAGTTATATATACCCAAGGAGACAAGTAAGTCAAACCCCCACTCTAAAAGCTTCCTAATTTGAGCATCAAAATATTCACTATGCATTCAGATGCACACAAAACGGTTAACGCAATGCCACCCAAAAGTTTCCTAATTTCTACACTTTCTCAGGTGGTGAGTGTGCAACACTAGTAAGTTAATTAGAGTGCACTTTGAAGTGTCAAAGTGGGCCCCGCCTCCTCTCTGTGCTCTCCGACTCTACCTATATATAAGGGTCCACGTGCACAACCCTACCAAGGCTCCTGTTAGAGTAAGTAACCACTCAAATTAGTTATATTGATTAGATTGTGTAATGTAGAAATAAGGATGTTTTTACAAAAATTAATTAATTAATTCGGTTACAAGACGTGGTTTGGAATTTGTGCAATAGCTTTTTGAGATGGAGTAGAGGAAATGATGAGAGAAACTAGTTGTTTCGTAACTTTATTCCTTGTAAATAATTAGTTACATGTGTCCGAGGCAAGTAAGTCAAACCCCCACTCGAGGTTCCCTCATCTGAGCATCAAAATATCCTACTCAACACACGCATGCACAAAAAACGGTTAACGCAATGCCACCCAAAAGTGATCGCAAGTGGTGTGAAACAACAGCTATGCAACCAATCGCTGCATCCCACCTAACATTGCATCCTTTTCGGGCAGCCACTTTACAATTAACCATTGTGGGTTCACACATGATACACTCAACCCCTAGTCTAATCACGGGTAGATCACTCCATTGTCAAGTTGAACACCACGTGCGACCAAAAAAAATCTTCTTTTGGTAAGTTGCACCACCAAAATGGGTCAAAATTTTATCAAATTTTTTTCATGAGTAGATATACACAGTACCTATAACATAGGTAAAAGTGGTAACTAAATTTGATGATTTTCTTTTTCCATAAAACATACCATTTCTAACTAGAATGACACATAATTGAACTAAAACATTTATTAAAAAAAATAAAGATGACTAAAAATTTCAAAAAATATATACAAAAGATACTATCAATGGTTACGTATATGTAGAAAAAATATCATGAATTTTAAAATTATATATGGCATGTAATATAGGGGTAGCAAACTTTGTCCGCACGTGGTGTCAACTTGACAATGAAGTGACCTCCCCGTGAATCTAATGTACTAGTAATTGTTATTCACCGTTTTCAGTTTTTCTACCTTGAGAACAAAGTTGTTAATCATCAATATAACTTAGAATACATCTCAAAATAGGGTAAGTGACACTTTAGCTATGCATGTGGCATTAAACACCATAAATGTGTACGGCTAATGAATCATCAAGGTTCGACAGACACCCATACTTCCATATGAATATTAAGTTACGTTGGAAAGTGAAAAGGAGGAAATGTAAGTATAATCTCGCATGGTGGCCTATGACTCACATGGTGCACTTTGCATGGTCCATGTCATTTGTCGTCACAAAGCCTCCCCAAGGGCCCATGATCTAAGAGCAAATATCTTAAGCAATCATCATGTTGTAGAGGGCCCTCTCTCTCTCTCTCTCTCTCTTCCCATACAAAACAATTACCGATTCTCCCCTCGAATTACGGCATGTGTCGTTCTCTAATTGGTCGATACCCCACTTGAATCCATCAGCATGTGGAAACTACATTCCAGCATTACACTAAATATTGTATTTAATGTCACCCATTCTATTTGTCTTGCTCAATCCTAATTGCAGACTGCATGTGTAGTGTCACCAACACTAAATGTAAACCTAATGCTATTTGTCACTCCTTATAAGAAAAATCAGGCATTCTACATTTTGAAATGAAATGAAATGAAGGTGATTCTAGAGTCCAGGAAGCCAAAAGGTTAATGGGACGATGTTGCAATAATCAATGTAACTTACTAGGTGGATTTTCATTCAAATTTATAATATATCCACGACAATGGTTCATTACATAAATGGTAAGATGAAAAATATACCAAAAGTAGATGAACTAGAAATAAGTTGGAATGAATTTTTTTGGAAATGTATTCATAAGAAGTGTCATTAGAAAAGTTACCACAACGGCATAAAACACCATATGAAAATAAAATAGAATATTTAGTGTAGTCAAGATGAAATAAAGGGCCCCTTCATGGTACACCGTAACAATCCATCGGAATTTCCCTTGAAATTGTATGGAAGTTTCACTTGGAATTGTATCCCCTTGGGTCTAACACACAGCTAACTAGCAACTATACTAGTCCAAGAACAAGGAGACAAAATTGTTCTCATCTATAAACCCCCAAAACTTCACGGCTCATGAAGTTCCACGACTTGTTCAACATCAAAAAATTTGGGATGCAATTCAAATTGATAAGTACCAATAACACATGCACTTCGTATACACTTGATTTCTTTAGTCCACCCAACTATGGTGGGGGGTCCTTGGACCTTGTTGTATGGGTACCTCAAAGCCCTTTTGGGGGATACCATGTCCGGTATCCTCAAGGCACTAGTGGCTAGCTAGGAACATGTATAGTGTGTCACTATAGTGTCCATCCTTGCAAGGGGAGAGTAGTATTTGTCCCAATGTCCCCTTGTCCAGTGGGCATCGGGTCATTGGCATTACGAACGGACACTTTATTCACGCCGGCCCCTTGCTTGAAAGGGGTTGGAGTTTCTATCTATCTGATTTCTTTAGGTCCAAGATGACCCTAAACTACCAGGTGATAGTGGAGAGATGCCCATTACCTAATGGAGTGGCAAGCGGTCCGATTCCCGCTGTGAAATATTTTCTCGACTTGATGGAAAAAACTAGCTAAGCAGGTAGGAAGCCAACAGCGCACCCATCACAGGTAGGCAGTAAACCCCACCCTGCACCAAGAGAATTCTTGAGCAGGGTAGGCCCAACATGCTCAAATTCACATCAGATTGACCGATGTTGGTTATTTATTTATGACATGATTAACTTAAATTTGCCTTCACTAAGAACAAGCCCTACCTTATTACTAAGGTAGACATGTGTTAATCGGATCTCTCTCTCTCTCTCTCTCTCTCTCTCTCTCCACTCACTTCTTGTAGGATATGATACATGCAATTACTGCGAGATGGTTAGCAAATCCGAATCTTTTTTGTAGCCATTTGCCTTTAAATATTTGGAATCCACACAGACATCTTAGTCTTTATGAAAGTGAAGATTGTCCTATTCATTAAGTGGTCATATAGGTCCCTTCAATCATGTTGACATTGGAATGTTTAGCATATTTTGAGCACACAACCCAGTCTTTTTTGAACACATGCCTTCTTGACTCCCACAGTGTGTCATTTACTCTCCTCTCGTTGTTTGTCCAATCCATAATACAACTACAATAACAAGAGAATGTCCTTCAACAGAGAGTTCATTTTTAAATGTAACTTGGAGGCTTTATGAATCTTGGTTGTTTTCCAAGTCACAAAAAACATCGGCCCAATCCATAGACTCAACTTCAAGGCCACACAAGGACACACACATGAGTGTGTCCACATAATTGTTTGTTGAGATTTGGATTTCGTGCTTGCCTTACTAGTTCATTTTGGTTTTTGACCTAAAGAAACTAGAAGTACTTTGCTATAGGTATGGCTGATCCTCCTTCTCAAATGTTGGGATATGAAATATGAAATAATATTTTAAATTCTTATGAAATTGTAATACGTTGAGGCCCGAGTTCACAACATTAGGACCTCTTTTATGTAAAGATGGGGGTAATTAGTGTTTGTGTTGTCACACACATAGCCACAAAGTATGAATTTGGCTACGTAAGTGTGGCAAAGCATGTGAAGGGAATTTCTCCATGCAACTTTCACCGAGGCTTTCATAGTATTTTGACATTGAAATGGTTAAAGATATGCCTTGTTTCACACCCAATTTAGCATTTCACATGCATTGAAGCTTGCACGCATATGAACATGTGAAGCATCAGAACACTAAAATTCTAATTCTAATCAAGAATACCAATCAAATGTACATATCCAAGTGAAAACAACAACCACATATACTAGCAGAAACTTGTCCATTACAACCATCTGCTGCGACTTGGTCATTATGAGTCATTGTGAGAAAATGCATGAATATATCATATTAGTTATCAACCGGAGGTTCTTGGCTGTGATTTTTTGGACAAATGATGACCAAACCTCTCCGGTTGACAACCAAAATGGTTTCTTTATACATTTTCTCACCATGAGTCGCAATGGCCAAGTTGCAACAAACATTTATAATGAAGAAGTTTTCTCTTAATGATAGGGTCAATATAACTTATAAGAAGCTCCTCACCTCATGACAATAGGACATTGCAGTCTACCAACATGTTACCTCATCATGTATGTGGATCGCGATTCAAGGAACTTAAGCCTAACTTAAGGAACACTTCCATGTGTGCATCCAAGTCGGCCAAAACCGACCAAAAAGAGGTACTAATAAAACCATGTTTGGATGATTTCATGCAGTCCTAACTTTGTCAATGAAGAAAATTGACTAGGATGTTTTTTAAATAAAAATTAAAAGTTGTTTTTGAGAATGCCACATGGTGAACCATTTGCCAAGTCAACACACAGAAATTAACATACAGCAATCCATGCCGATAGTTGTAGGTAAGTGGCCGTAATTCAATTATGTATCTTATCAAACAAACACCACTAGGACACATGTTAAAGGAGATTGAACTACGACTTCGATTTTTATTAACTAGTCCAAACTCAATAGTCTACGCGATTGAATATACTTGTGTATTCAAATGAGGTTTTGACACATGCATGTTCGTTAATCATAACTAAACAAGAGACTAAGATACATTTTTCAATCCAGTTTTTTTTTTTTTTTAATTATTTATTTATCAATAACCAACAAAAAGGAGGGGCATGTCATCCACCTACCTGAGTTGGTTATTAGACACTTATTACATACCTTAGTTGTTTGCTCATGCAAGAGCAAAAATGTCACCAAAACTTGAGTCTCAACACAATGCTTCATTGATGAACGCACAATATCATCCATATTCCCCAAAATTTGTCCATGAAATGACCATATCTGAATTACGATTGGTTTAATGAGGATGGGTATCAGTGTATAATGCGAAGCCCTCAATCGGCACGATCCCCCATTGTACATTGAAATCCAGCCTCAAAGAACCAATACCGCACATAGTCGGTGACATGGTTGTATGGAATTAGTGACTACATGCCACGTCCTTCCTGATTACGCTAAATAGTCCTATTAGTGTGAGTGGAAAATTTAGCATGAAAATAATTAGTGTGGGCCACACTAATGTTCTTGTCAAGGTGGATTTACTGTGGGTCCAAGACCCCGGGTCCTCCCCCAAGTCTTCGTGAAGACGTCCCAACAACACATTGACTATAAATTTTGAACAAAAGTAGCACAAAATAGGATAAAGTACCCCACACTAATTTTCTAGAATTTTTTTTTGTTGTGGCCCACATTAACTTTCTACCACAGATTTGATGTGGGTGGATAAGTAGTGTGGCCCATATTAATTCTCATTATACGAATTAGTGTAGGTTCTAGAAAAAGATAATTTTGGCCCACAATAGTAAGACTATTTAGTGTACTTGACATGCCATTGAGTTTCCAAAGTAGTAATTATTATCATATAATTGGCCTCCTTGGAGCCACTCATGGAGTGGCTCCAAGTCAAGACACAACCCAAAAGCTGTAAATTCTCTCCTCTTGTTGGTTATCTAGTCCAAAGCTCCCCAACTCCTTGGAGGCTTTGGTTTGTTTTGGTAAATGGAATAGACACAATTGGTGGTTGCATGTGGGCGGGAGGATTATCGTAAACAACAAAGCTAGGGTTCAGCTGCACAACTTGGTCAAGGTTTCAGTTAAAGTAAGTAACCACTCAAATTAGTTATATTGTCCACATTGCATGGTTAATGGTCAAACTCATAAGTTAGCTAATTCTCATGAGTTAGTAAGGATTTGCTAACCAACATTCTAGCTAACTAGAATCATGGCCACACCACCTAGCTAGGAGAATTAGTTAACAATGTGAGTTAGTGAAATCAACTACCATAGAGAGCTCTCTATTCCAACACAAAAAATATTTTCCCCTCAATTTTTTTGTCATGCGTCATGCTCACATTTGCCACAACCCACTTGTATCCCACGTAAAAACTACATTCCGGCACATGTAAAGATGGAATGGGGTGCCCTCTATAGTACAGTCTAACCTTGATAATGTCACCCTTATTAATAGAACACCTTGATATTGTCACCTAAAAGTTTGAAACCGATTTTCATAGTGTAAAACTCCCTCGTTATTATCCCTATCACCCTTGGTAATGTCACTATTTTTTTCCAAAATCCGTAGTGTAAATGTGATAATACCAAGTATGGATGGATTGTATGTGATGGTTGGATGGACAGATTGTAGTAGCCGAAAGGGTCATGCGCCGCCCCTGTGATAAATGCAATGCTATTCTTGGAACTTGATCGTGCACCAACCCTGAACGGTGTTGTCTATACACGGCACTCAAAGGTGTTGTCTTTTCACAGCGCTGTCAAGACTTCTCGGCCTCTATGCACCCCACCTTCCGTCACATGTGTTCAACTATGTGTCTTTTCACGGTGTTTTCACGGTGTTCACGCATGTGGGCACAAATATATGCTAAAGATGTTTTGAATTTTATGGCTAGCCAAGGTTCTCAGATTTTCAACACTCTGGAGTTGTTAGGAATGGAAAAAATCCATGACAAACTCATTAGAATTGGTGTTGCACATTTAACATCAACAAAACAATGTGACACTAGAAGCTTCTTTGTCTCTAGTGAGAGGTCTTTACCTTATCTCAATGACACATTATGATGTGCTCTTGTTGTTATTCACAATTTTGAATTAGATTTTACATTCAAAAACATTGAAGTCTCGTATTTGTTATTTTATTTTTTACATTGTAATTTTATTTAGATTTTCTACCCATTTTTTTGATAATACCACATTATGCACAAATCTTCAAAATGTGACATTATCAAATATGTCACACCTTGTTTATATCACTCTTTTTGGTGAAACGGATGGTGTGACATTATGAAGGTTAGACTGTAACTCATATGCGAGTTAATTGATGGCACACCCATACATCCCAATTACCACTATCCAAAGGTTGACCAATTTAAGAGAGGAGTTAAGGTTGACCAACCAAAGTTTTCTCTACTTGCTCAAGATTTGAACATGACTGTAGAGCTCAACTACCTCCACTTGTTTCTAGGGTTGACCGTATCATAGTGACTTAGAGCGTCGTCCGGATTAAGATGGCTCAACTACCTAATCTCCTTGTCGTTTGTTGTTGTCTTCATTTGGTTCAAGGATGGCTTGTTACACTGATAAGTGTCCACGGGGGGGTCACTCCATTGTCAAGTTGAACACCACGTGCGACCAGAAAAATCTTCTTTTGGTAAGTTGCACCACCAAAATGGGTCAAAATTTTATCAAATGTTTTTCATGAGTAGATATACACAGTGCCTATGACATAGTTAAAAATGGTAACTAAATTTGATGATTTGTTTTTTTCATAAAACATACCGTTTCTAACTAGAATGACACAAAATTGAACTAAAAAAATTACTAAAAAATAAAGATGACTAAAAATTTCAAAAAAATATACAAAAGATACTATCAATGGTTATGTATATGTAGAAAAAATATCATAAATTTTAAAACTATATATGGCATGTAATATAGGGGTAGCAAACTTTGTCCGCACGTGGTGTCAACTTGACAATGAAGTGACCTCCCCGTGTAGGTGTCTTAGTTCCTCTTTTAAAAGTTCCTCTACCTTGTGTTCCTCATGGTGGACTTCTAAGTTTAACTCAAAAGTCTCCTTTGTTGCGATGAACTCTTCTCTTGGTGATATCTCTTCAAGTGGTTACATCCAACTAATTGTTACTCTTGGTTGTATGTAATTTTCTTCAAGTGTTAGACTCTTCATCTGCCGTCGTTGTCTAAAAGTGTTACTTCTTTAGCATTGATCTAGATCTTGATAATTTTCTCCTTGTGTATCGCAATGTTGCATCTCTTCGTGTACCGCAATTGTCTTTTAAGTTCAAGAGTTACTTCTTCGTATTAGTCTAGATCATATTAACTTCTTCTCATGCGTTGTAGTGTAGCAACTTCTTCATGTGTCGCCGTTGTCTCTCTTCTTTTCTCAAAGACTTCCTTGTACTGATAGAAGTCTTCTTTTACTTGATGGCATAAATTCTTCTTAATTCGCATCGGGGTTTCGTATTCAACTCAAGTGTTGCTTCAATCCTTTTGTGATAGGAACCATGAAACTAAGTAATTTTAAGTAAACTTGTTTGTTGTTGTAGATCCAAGTAGTTCTAGTAGTCTAAGTGTCTATTTTCTCTTTCAAGTGGCGAGTTATCCTTCCGTCAAGTAGATTAGTAGTCAAGTAGATTAGTAGCCAAGTAACAAGTTCTTCTTCTTTGTCAAGTAGCTAGTTAACTTTCCCTCCAAGTAGCTAAGTAACCAAGTAACCAAGTAACCAAATAGCAAATTAACAAGTTCTTCTTCTTCTCAAGTAGCTAGTTAACTTTTCCTTCAAGTAGCTAAGTAACCAAGTGACCAAGTGACCAAGTGACCAAGTAGTCAAGTAACAACTTCTTCTTCTTCTTCTCAAGTAACGAAGTAACTTAAGTAACCAAATTGCCAAATAGCCAATTAATCCAATTAACTCTTCTATAATTAACCAAGTAGTCAAGTAACCGGGTAACCAAGTAGCTAAGTATCCAAGTAATCCAAGTAACTCTCTTATAAGTAGTCAAGTACCCAAGTAACCAAGTAACTAAATATCCAAGTAATTCAAATAACTCTCTTATAAGTGACCAAGTGACCAAGTAGCTAAGTATCCAAGTAGCTAAGCAGCCAAGTGACCAATTAACCAAGTTAACCTTCTCTCTCTCTCTCTCTCTCTCTCTCTCTATTTGTAGTTCCTCATTATTGGAGTTTCCGTTCAATATAACATAGGTGGCAATCAATTTAATAACTACTAAGTTGTTGTTGAACACTCTCTTACCATGTAGCAGAGATTTCCTCTCTATATGGGTAACAATGCCTCTATTAACCTTCCAGCACCTTTTCAATTCTTGAGGAGGCATCCTTGCTTCATTTTCTTGTAACTTGTTATTTCTCTCCATCCTCAACCATTCTTTATAAGATAGTTTTATTCTTCACAATAATCTTCCAATACAATATCACTAATGCGGCATCACAATTATACGAGTTTATTTATTTTATTTTATTTATTTATCAATCAATACTTAGGACAGCATAAATATGTAATGCAATCATAACCTTATTGATTAAAGATTTCCATATTAATCTATATTCATTACTTCTCATCATTATCGACTTTTCAATACCTAGGCAATCAATCAATTTGTGTATTTTAGATAAAGAAGTTTAATGATTATTACCCAATTTATTGATAGTATAATAACTCATATACGCAAAAATCAATTATGATATTGACTAAGGAAACAAGTTGGTAGATAAATTTATATGTATATATAAGTTCTTTTGAACTAACCAAACACTTTCTCTCACTTTCCACTTTTATTGACAATCACTATAACATAAACTCTTTATTTTCCACGAGTCTTCCTGGTAACCAACTCTACTTACATACTTTGTGATGCAACAATTCTCACCTCATGTGAGCTTCTATAATCACACATTACACAATTCCCTTTCAACACCTATAATTTCTCTCACCTTGTGTGAGCTTCTACTATTCACTCATTACTTCTCTTCCACTTTCACAACTATTCTCTCCTCATGTGAGTTTTCTATACATAGAACTCTTTGAACAATAAGATGTCTCTCGATCATAACCTCTTGACTCGATAGTGTCTATGCTAATAATTACTTTGCCTCTACCTTAAACAACTACGGAGAAGGTTTGAGCTTCAAGCTCTTTGCATTCAAAAAATGGTAAAGCTACAAAGGACCTGGCTCTCGTAGCCTGTCTCTTATGAATAAGGTATGCTAATACAAATTCTAACTCTATATATAGTGAGAGATGGCGCCTAACATGTACCACTCTCCTAAATTGCTATATCCTTCTTTTCTTGAAGTATGTGAAGAATGCCCACTAAAATCCTCAATTGAGAGCACATATCCTTCATCCTCAAAATATAGTAGATTGTAATCTAAAATCTATCTTTGCATTATGTAAGTGTGTGGGAGATTTGTGGGAATTGCGAAGAACTCATTTCTTGACCTCCATTTTCTTCCACCTCCCATTACTTTACCTAGGTGGCCTATGAATTATCTAAGTGACCCAAGAATGACTAAATCAATATAGAACTTACAAATTCCAAATGTCTTTGAAGTGGCCTACTAATCTTAATTGGCTTACTAATTCGCCAATCTTAAATTGACTAACAAAACATCTAATCTTAAATTGCCTTGTATAATCGCTAATCTTAAATCGCCTTATAAAATCGCATATTAGTTTAATAACCGGGCCTTTACCCTTGTGATGTTGGGTCCATGCCTTGACTCCCGCTCCGGTGTTGGTTGTCATGTTGTCCTCACTCCCGTTTGGTGTTGGCAATGTTCTTTGGTAACAATGACACTAATTATGATACATCATAATTATGTGGCCCACACTATTTGTGTTTCATCATGATTAAAATAGAATAGAATATTAGAAGTAATTAATTAATGAATAATATTTCACTATGGTAATTTTTTTAGAACACTTCTTATAAATAAGTGATCAAATGTTGTCATAGATGATGGATGATGGATGAGTTCATCCATTGGCCAAAACCCTACCTTCTCTTGTCAACAACTTGTGATGAAATATTGTCATGCATGATTGAAATTTGGATGATAAATCACTTAGTAAGTGACAGTAATTGCAACACTGTAAATCTATAATCACCCCCAAAAAATCCCAAGGAATGACAAATAATGTTGGTTCAACATTTAGTGTTGGTGACACTATACCACCGTTTACAATTAGTATTGAACAAGACAATTAGAATTGGTGACACTAAATATCATATTTAGTGTGGCTTTAGGTTAGGGATGCAAAGGAGGTGTCACTATTGGACA
Organism: Polytrichum commune; assembly: GCA_950295325.1. Lineage (NCBI taxonomy): Eukaryota > Viridiplantae > Streptophyta > Polytrichopsida > Polytrichales > Polytrichaceae > Polytrichum > Polytrichum commune. The sequence goes on along the minus strand of OX485803.1, from coordinate 19,345,001 downwards.
TGTGTTACTTTGAGGCCTTAGTACCTTAGATGAGACATCAAACCACAACCCAAACCTACTTACCTTGTTTGTTTATTGATATACTGTGATAAATATAAAATAATTATATGCATCTAGTGTTGAATCAAATAACTATATATGTATGTAAGTTTAGACCTTTCCCAATAAAATCTCAATGTAAAGTGAAATAGGACCATGTTGAAGGACCTCAACATATGGTTGGGTTTTGGTCCCCATCATGACAATATAACAATTCTAGGAGCCACTGGCAATTTAGTCAATTGGCATGACCCTTGGTTTGCATTAAACACGTTTATTTATTTATTTATTATAAGCCTAATGCAATATATGGTAGACCATGAATCATTATCCACTTATGGCCATCTAGGATGCCATGTAGAATTTTCATTCGTTCGAAATTCTTTTCTTTGGTCCCTCAGGCCTTCAAGGAGATGTGATAAAGTGAACATGGATCGTCTCCAACTTCTTGACCAATCACATGGTTTGTATATCACAAATCAAGGGTCTGAAGTTCTAGTGTAATGTGATCCTAAATCCATTTGTGAGACACTGCATCAGGGCCACTTGAAAACTACACTAAGTAGTCCTATTAGTGTGGATGGGAAATTAACGTGGGCCACACCAGTTTTCTTGAAAAGGTGTCATGAAGAATTTCGACCAACACATTGAATACTAGTTGTAGGACAAAAGGAGCAGAAAATGAAACAATCATCCACATTAATTTTCTATTAGAAGTTTCTTGTAGGTCGAGAATTGATGTGGACCATGATAACTCTCATCCTGAATACTGACATGGGCTCTAGAAAATTATTGTGGCACACGGTATTAAGACTATTTATTGTAGTTGGGAGCTTCTGGGTCACTACATTATATAGTCAGTGATTAGAAACATAAACCAACTCTAAACACAAGAGCGTGTACATGACGTTGAGATAATCTCAACGCTACTTTGATCCCCTTCAACTAACCATATTTGACATTGACACGGATTTAGGGTTTAACCGATGTATTATGGGACACCTGTGTCCTGCCATAAGGTTCATATGGTGAAGCTTAGTAATTGGCTCCCCCTTGACACCCTCATATCCAAGGCCACGAGTTGGACATTCATACTCCTTCTTTGAGAAGGTAGACATGATCTTAATTGGACACCTAAAATAAGAGAGTTTGCATATGTTTAGGAGGAGTAATAGTGGGGAATTATTTTTCTTCTGAAGAGAAACAAATTCTAAGGAGAATGGCTTTCTTTATAAAAAAAATCATGAATATAAAAATTGCTACAAAATTTGAAGTCTAAATTTTAGGGTTACACGTAGTTGATCTATAGGCTAACCAATGACCGCTCATCTCGATGCTACTCCTTGGCTACGACGATTGTCAAACTTCTTATAAGGGTAATCAGTCACAAGCTGCCATCACATAAACTTTAACTTTGTTCGCCTAAAAAGCAGAGATCTCATCTATGTTGGCATTACATGACCCTAGCGAGGGGTTAAATGGACGTGGTTGACAATGGATGCCTCGACCTTATGTGCTCAAACTATGATAACCATTGTAGGTTCAATAATCAACTTAATTAGGGGATTTGTACGACCATTTAACAAACATGAAAATCTTCACTTTGATAATAAAAAAGATAATTATATGAATCTAAAAAATTACAAGGAAAGTGGCTACGATCTTGATTTGGATTTACTAACCATCTTATACTAATCACATGTTTCATGTCCTAGGAGAAGTGGGCTAGTTGGAAAAAGTAACCATTTTAAGACCCATCTACCTTAACAATCCGAAAACATGGAAGTATCATTGGTTGGGGGAGGTTGCTAGAGCGCCACTATAAGGGTGGTCATCATTGGAACATGTTCCAAGCTCCACTAAGGCGGGGGTCACCAACACTAAATGTAACTTAGTCCAAGGAAGGTCTCGAGAGTATGAATCCAACACAAATCTCAATTCATTCCCAACCCACAACACTTGTAACAAGGGTTCAATGTTTTAATGAAAACAATAATTTCCTTCATCATTTATACCCCAAAATGACAACATTGATCCAACATCGGTCAAGGTGTTAAAGTTATCATTTAAATGGTCAGGATAGAGAGTGAAAATACAAGAACTTCCACGTTTCAATGTCTTTGTATAATCTATATAGCTTGTCTCTCCCATGTTCGGACCTTTAAATAAACATTTGGTCAAGGATTTTTCCTCTTTTTCTCATGTCTCATTTCTCTATTTCAGTACATGATTTGATCGTTTCTCTTGAGAACACATGAAATAAGCTTATGAAGGGTTTATCCTTGGGTCCAAGACCCCTAAAAGTCAAAACTGGAGCGATTCTATTGGTTGAGACTAGAAAGAGGGATCCAAAGTACTCTATGTTGGGGTCCATGTCATAGGTATGAAAAATATGAAGTGCCGCTAGTGTGGCATCACTTTCATGCCGAATCTCTGCCGATCCAACTCAAGGAAAATGCTTCCCCTAGTTTAAAAACTAATCTTCATACTCAGATCCAATCTCGAGTCTAAAAGTAAGTTCATTAAAGGGTGTTTTGGATCTCAATGAAAAATAGAAAAGAAAAGAAGTAAAACGACAAAAGTTCAAACAAGACGTAAGGTGGCCTCCTGCAGTCAAATTCAGAGTCCTTGCGTTCAATGGTTCCTTGATGACATGTGGCGGAAGGAAGGGCTCCTTAGGGACCGGTTCACATGGGGTCCCGAGTCCCAAGTCCCACTCATGTTATCAAGTGCCAACATGGAGGCAAAGTCCCAACTTTTGAGCCTCAAGAAACCATTAAAATAGGGTAAATTACTCGGATCTTGATTATTTTATGAAAAAAATATGTGTGAGATTTGTGTTGAGAGTTGGTCTAGTTTTTTCCTCGGCCCAACTTTGATCACAAGTCCCAAGCTTCACCTCCAAAAAGTGTTGCCATGTAGGCATCCATGTCATACTTGGGGACTTAGGGCTTGGGACCTGTGTGAAGAGGTAAGTCCCAACCTCCATGCTCTCAATGATTGAGATTCGACAGATCCAAGTCTAGTGACTTGGGACTTAGGACTTGGGATCCCGTGTGAACTAATCCTTAGTCCCAAAATCCTACTCATGATAGCAAGTGCCAATATGGAGGCAAAGTCCCGACTTTAATTTTGAGTCTCTAAGAAACCATGAAAATAGGGTTAATTACTTGGATCTTGATTATTTTATGCAAAAATATTTGCGGGACTTGTGTTGAGAGTTGGGTCTAGCTTTGTCCTCGACCCAACTTTGATCACAGGTCCCAAGCCTCACCTCCAAAAAGTGTTGTCATATAAGCATCCATGTCCTACTTGGGACTTAGGACTTGGGACCCCGTGTGAAGTGGTAAGTCCCAACTTCCGTATTCTCAACGGCTGAGATTGTATGGATAGACTTAACAGACTTGGAACTTGGGACTTAGGACTTGGGACCCCGTGTGAAGTGGTAAGTCCCAACTTCCATATTCTCAACGGCTGAGATTGAATGGATAGACCTAAGAGACTTGGGACTTGGGACTTGGGACCCCGTGTGAACGGGCCCTTGGTTTTCTGTTTGTGTTTCTTCTTGTTCTTCTCTTCTCTGTTTGCCTCTCCCTCCCCTGCTTCAACTCTCCCTCTTCTCTCGCATTCTCCTCGCACTTTGTCAATGCTACTCTTCTTGCCTTCAATCAATTCTATCCACTGCTTAATGCGCACACGATAAGCATTACGCATTAGTCAAACTCTCTGAAAACGAAGAGACGTTCTGGCAGTTGCTGTTGAGGACATGGAGGCCTGGTGACCGCTGGGGGATCTTTGCTTTGCTTTTTAACCAACAAGAACAACAACCTCGTTCGTCACCATGCCTAGGTGAGTGTATTTTATATATCCCTCCCTTTCACTCCTTCAGAATGTCTTTCGGGTGATTGGTGGTGAAGCTGCCGGAAGGCAAGAACGGGAGGAGGTTTGGGGTTTATTTGGTTGGTTCTGACCTAGAAGCCTCCGTTGCTAAGGAGCAGTGCGTGGAGAGGGACGAAGGCGTTTGAAGAAAATTTCTGTGCTGGTTACGGTGGCAGGAGTAGTTTCTGGAGAGTTCCATAAGGATTATTTCTCATTTGTTATCCTGGTTAGGGTTAACCTAAAGGAACAGAAGGGTTTGGGGGAGGGGAGGGGGGGGGGAGGGAATTTCTTGGAGAGTGTTCGTGTTTTTCTTTGCGGTTTTCCTCGTCAGCGGAGACTGTTGTGGAGTGTATTGCATTCAGGAAGAGAAGCTGCTCCGGAGTAGGTAGTTCTTCTGAAAGTGAATACTTGACTCGGTCTTGGAGAGAGCGCGACCTCTTACTTGATAAATGAAGCCATCAGTCTGTGGCAAGATAACTTGGAGCTGAATTTCCTGGGCACATTCTTAGAGCAACTCCCATGGTCACTGTAAAGTAATTTTCTCAATAATCGGCATGCAAAGTATTTTGGGCCAATGTCGCATGCACACTCACATATAAATTCCATATATATCATGAATTTTCACTGCTCATCAATTATTGAGAGAAAGACGACCCTCTTAAGTCCTCTGACCCTTGATTCTTGAGGGTGGGAAGGGGTTTAGAGGGTTGCATCTCTCTCAGTAATCGGTGGGCACTATGGATTTGGAAACTCTAGGCTTTATGGGTGAAAGGAGCATGTGGTCTTGCCCCCGTCAAAAACCTCAAAGCCGATTATTGAGAGAATCATTTTCCAGTGACTTTAGGAGTTGCTTATAATGATTTTAGTCTTGAATCCGCTTGAGGAAATTTCTCTGTAGTGAGTTAACGGGATTCTGAATATTGTATAGGTTTCGGATGTGGTCTAATAGGGTCAAATTATCGCAATGCCCTACAAGTCTGTGGTCGTAAGTTTAAACTGGAGAGAAAGTTCATATTCAGTCAATGTGATGCTTAACTTACTCCAAGCAAGTGTTGTCACTTGCATATCAACTTAGACTCACAGGGTTTTGAATCAGCATCGGGGACCCTAATAGGGGATACTGTGTACTAAAACCATGAAACTCTGGATACCGAATTTATGTCTGGCATCCTTCCAAAAAGCGATAAGAAGGTTTGTACTTGGTAAATAATGTATGTATGGGAAAGCATGCTCAAGCTAAAGAATTTGGAACTGTTTCATGGCGATATATTAGGGTGGGCCCTTTCTCAGTCTATAGCGATGATTTCCAAGATTTTAGCATGGAATTTTCTCTAGCTGTAGAACTGTACTGGCATTTTTAACCACTTTCTTTGACTCAATGTTCTCCAACCCCCTCAATAATCGAGTATGCAACCTGTAGTTGGGTTTTGTTGAAGATAACTCTGAGCTTTTGTGCCAGGGGTTTTTCATAGAGAATAAATTCACTAGTTCAAATTATTTAAGGCGTATGAAAATTATGGGACATGGTTGTGCGTTTATGACAGTTGGGTGTAGTCAGGGGTAGTTTTCAGAAAGCTATGACATTTGACTGAATGTTGTTCTCAATGACTTGCAGATATTATTGTGACTACTGTGACACACATTTGACTCATGATTCGGTAAGCCTGGTCATGGAATATTGAAGCACCAATGACAATGAAGACAAGTAGTGTGTTCCAAAAGTCAGAGTCAGGTGTTTCCAAGTTGCTTGTAATATATTTCTGTTAGATCTCAGTTATAGTCAAGAACAATATTAGCCTTTCTCATGGCCTATGATAGCTTTGTTAATAGTAGGTTGCAGCAGGCTCTTAGACTGTCAGATACTGATTCTATGAACAATTTGTATTCTGTTATACTTGTCTGTAGTAATTTGGTCTTCTGTGTGTGCAGCCATCAGTGAGGAAACAGCACTGTGCAGGTTATAAGCACAAGGTTAGATGACAGCCCAGCCTTTATAAATGGCCTGCAGATCACATAGTCAATTTCTCTCTGTTTGGAGCCTTTGATTTGAAGATGTGTATTTTTGTTGCAATATATTAGCACCTGGAAATTTATTCACTGATTTTAATTGATCAAGTTGTAGATATGAATTATGTCATATCTGAAGCACTCTTCTGTGGTTCCAGGCAAATGTCCGGCAATATTACCAGCAATTTGAGGAGCAACAGACACAAAGTCTGATTGATCAGAAAGTGAAGGAGCACTTAGGGCAAACAGCAGCAGCATTAGCGCAGCAACAAGTGGGTGGAGCAGTCTACTCACACTTGGCAACCCTACAAGGTCAATACAAGCCTCTTCCTACACCAGGCTTGCTTCAGCGGCCTGCTGGACTACCAACTCTTCGACCACCTGTCCTGCCTCCACCTACAGGACCTTCTCCAGGTAAGTTATCCCCAAATTCATGTAACATTGCTCAGTCAAATTTTCTATCTGAACCTCTTCATGCAGGTTAACTTTATTGCAACAACTTATTGTGTATGAGTTAAACTTAGTTTACTTAATATTGTAAACCGTAAGCTCATTATGGTTGCTGCACCATAGTATTAATATTGTAAAGTGCTTGTGAGGCAGGTTATGCACCTGGAAGTGGACCTCCACCTTCTTACAGGCCACCTGTAGCAGCACCTCCTTCCAGTAACGGACCTGCTCAGTACTACAGTAGCAATGGTCCGTCACAGTCGCAATACTCAACGAGCAATGGTGCACCTCAGGTATCTGCAGTGTTCCAGTTATATAGTGTTCCTATGACCATGTAGTACACAACATACTCAAATTTGGTGGAATATGGGTACCCTATTTACAGAGCATCTATTTCTGCATTTGTTTTCTAGATAGTTTACAATCTTGAGGATTTTCTGTGTTGTCTTGCAGTACTCTGGCAGCAATAGCACACCTCAGTATACATCTGGCAGCACTGGTACTCAGCCCCAGTACTCAACAAACAATGGTGTCCAGCAGCAGTATTCCAACGGGCCAACCAGGCCATCCCAGCCCACCACATACAATAGTGGCCCAGTTTATCAAAGGTAGAGACTGGTGTGTCTGAGATAAAGACCTCGGCTATAGAGCCAAATCAGACTGGTGTATTCTGCGAACATAATTTTGCATTGAGGTTACTTGAATCAAACTTGCCTGAAATCATTGTGTCCTTCCCGACACAATGATGTGTGGTATTGTTGCACATATTGAGCATCAGCAGGTGTCATTTTGCACCAAGTTAATTGTTCTTATAGTTAGCCTAATGGATGAGTGTCACCATTCTAGTTTGGTTGAGGTACCTATTGCCTGTAGATTCAAGCTATCAAATCCCATGTACTGGCAGCTTATTACAACAGTGGCAACAATACTTTCTGAATGAGAATCACGAGCCTGAGAAAGCAATTGGGCTGACATATTTCTTTGTGAGTTTATATCTACATCTTCTGTGGGAGACTAGTGCAATTATGTGCCAGAACTTAGGATGTCCTGGTTCTGGCAAGAACAACTTTGTTGTGATCATGCCCCTCCACATTTGCATCCCACCAGTGCACTGCAATCTATCTTCAGTTAAGGAATGACAGGACACAGCTGAGCAGGTTGTAGAATGTGTTACTCAACTCTGTAGGGGTGCTCAAAAGCAATGAAAGGGTTCCTGCCCAATCCTGTAGAATTGGTATAACTGTCTGTCAAACTTAAGATAACAATTGTTGCAGGTGATGGAAACATTGGAAAGGTCTCATAATCACTGGAAACACTGGAAATGCCTCGAGAGTATTCAGTTCAATTGGCATTGAGTTCTCTACTTGCATACCTACTGATCCTCTTTCAACTTGCTCATCCCTTCGCAAGAATTCCAATCAAATTCATACAATCAAGTTCTTATGTTGTTTCAGAACCTCATTTCTCATGGAGTCATTTCTCAAAAGTACTCGCTAAAATGGCAATACCCTTCTCAGTCTTTCATTTCAAGTTCACTGTTTGCCTCGAACATTTGTGGCACCCATTTATTGATAAGAGCAGTCATCCTTTCAGTTAGGAGTCTAATTTCAGACATAAACTGATTAATTAGTTATAACTAACAAGGGATACATACACATGTATATTGCTATTACATGGTCATCTTTCGAAAGTCCTGCGAAGAATTCCCTTTCCGGTTCGATGAGAAAGATTTGTTATTGCAATACAGGTGGACAATTAATCGGAACATGAACTTGGCAATAAAGAAATGGCTTGGTTGTGAAAGATGAATTGTGTAAATACCGGTGGGGACAAAGCTTGTGCGGTGAACCATTCCCAGTATTTGTTGCCCTCATTCTGAGTAGCAGAATCTCACCAGCCATGCTACTGCGGTATTCACCCACGCCTCTTTCCCTGGTCGCCACTCCCCCCTCGGTCTCATTCTCTCGGTCTCCATCTTTTCAATTATCTCCGCATTCCCCAAGCATCCCACAACCCATTATTAGGGTTTTATCATCATCTGCGTTGCGAAGAGGGGAAGTTGCATGCTGCGCGGCGATGGAAGACTCCACAAATTCTTCTGCCACCCTTGAATCACCGCATAAGCTGCGTCTCTTGTTTGTGGAGATGGGAACCGGATACGATCAGCATGGGTTCGTTTCTTGCCCTAGGAACTTTTATCATAGGGTTCAGTGCATTTGTAAGTTCCTAATCATCGGCATTGTGAGCGTTTTCCCTGTGTACGCTTTGCAATTGAGGGTCAACATTCAGGATTGTTATCACTTGAATAAGATTTCCGCAGTAGCATAATATTGTTTCAAATGATTGGAGGGAGAATTGTGTGTGACCCAGTTGCAATAACAAGCGGATGATTATGTGTTCTGCAAATCTTCTTGAGGGTTTTGTTTCTTGCCTTGGAAAATCTCATGTAGAGGGTTTAGTGCATTTGTAAGTTCCTAACCATCAGCAAGATGTGGGGTTTTCCCTGTGTACGCTTTGCAATTGAGGGTTAACATTCGAAACTCTTTTCAGAACAATAAGTTCTGCGCAGCAGCATACTATCGTTCTGCATGAAATTGCAGGGTGGGTCCCAATTGCATCGATAAGCAAATAATTATGTGTTCCGCAAAGCTTCTTGAGGGTTTTAGGCCTGAGGTTTATGGTTTGGTGAAGAACCAGTTGATGTAGTGGAGGGACATCTATAATGTATAGATGCTTACTGTAATTTCGAACGAGCTTTGCTTACTCCGCATACACCTACAGGGTAGACCGGCCATCACAATAAAACTTTCCTGATTGTTGGTTGATGGGGGGGAAGGGCGATGAAGGAAGACATGAATTCAACATCCAATTGAATTGGGAAGGATGTTTTATGTAGTGACAACCTATCAAATTATGGGATGCTGTTTTGAGTGGCACCACAATGCACAGGAATTGTAACCTAAAGTGAGCTGTATATATTATATATGGACCGTAGTATATATTGTCATATTCAGTGTATTGCTTAAATTTGGTGCTGCTTAATCCACAGGCTCTGAAATGTAAGTTACAGTCAACAACCTCGCATTTGTCCCGGAAAACAAAACTCAAGTGGAATCTGTGGAAGCATGTCGGCCAAATGTCGCATGCTCACTCTCACATATATCATATTCATCATAAATCTTTTTTTGCCCACCTACTATTGAGAGAGAGAACACCCTCTAGTCCTTTGACACTCAATTCTTCAGTGTGGGAAGCGGTTTACAGGATTAACTCTCAATAATCTGTGGGTAATAAGGATATGGAAGACGCACAGGTTTCGTGGATGGAATGATCATGCAGTCTTGCTCTGAATAAACCTAGAGAGCTGGTTATTGAGAGAATCATTTCAAGTGACCATAGGAGTTGCTCTTAATCCGCAACTTCTTAAATGTGAGTTACAGTCAAAAACCACATATTTGCCCGATAAAACAGAACTCAACAGTGGAATATGTGGAAGCATGTCAGGTTTGAACTTTTATCTTTGTCCTGTTGTGTATAAGCTTAGAACAACTTCTATGGTCGCTGTAGAATGATTCTCTTAATAGCAGTTTTCAAAGTTTCTTGGGCCAACGAGGAATGCTCATGCCACCTATGAAGTCCATGTATATTTGCCGCCAATTATTAAGGGAGACACAACCCTCTAAAGTCCTTGGTCACTCGACTTTTGAGGGTGGTAGGGGTTCAGAAGGTTGCCTGTGTCTCGGTCATTGGTAGGCAATAAAGATTTGGATAAAGTTTGGGCTTTGTGGATGGTAAGAGTATGCAACTTTGCTCCAAAAACACCTGGAAAGCCAATTATTGAGAGAGAAAAATTATAGTGATTGTTAAAGATGCTCTTAACTGCTGCCATTGAGGAGAACAAAGATCTTGACAGTAAGTGGAAATGGGCAGACAGGATATCACAGCTGCTGCCGTGAGAGCATGCAAGAACGCTATCAGCTCAAATTCCATTCCTGCTTTTCGAACTGGTATGGATTTTCCCCCGAAAGGCTTATAATTGAATTCTTTACAGCTGAAGATCGCTCTCTGGTCTTCTATAAGACATGATTTCGACAGAGTGCTGCACTTCTGGATTTATGTCAAGGGACAGCCATGAATTTGACATGGCATTCTCTTTTGGCAGGTGCACTTCCTGGAGTCAGCTATCAACAAATGAAGTTGAGGGTAAAGCTGGGAGTACCTCATTCTGCACAAAGTGGCCTTGATCTGGAGAAGGTGAAGGCTGTGTTTCCATAGTAAGTTATTACATGAGTCCCATCCAATTTAGAGATAGATGAACTGCATGCCATGAGTATTCCAGGTAATTCAATGGTATTCCTTATCTGTATAGGATTCAATCAAACTGATTGTTGAAGTCGTTCGCCTTATTTTCTCAGGATTTTAGAAATGTCAGGGCTGCGCGTATTCTCTAATTCATTAGTCACTACTTTGCCTAGGTTGATATTCTCAAATTCCAACAAGGGGAAGTTTCTACTTTGATCTTCACTGCAATATTAGTAAGTCCTCATGCTGACAGCAAGGAATTACGCTCTGTGCAGTGGCGAAATACTGGATGTTGAAGTCGTGGATGGTGGGCTCATCTGCTCAAGTGGTGTGGCTTTGGAGGCAATGGGCGACAAGAATGATGATTGCTATGTAGTCAATGCAGCTGTGTATGTTGGGTACTAGTTTTTATAAAGTATTCCTTGTTGAAGTTAATGCAGCCTTATTATTTGAGTCTTAGTGAGTACACTGAATTTGGTCGTTTCAAGTTTTTGCTAAGATAGTCCGACCTTTCAGGATATGTACCATACTCTTTTTCCTGTTTACAAATCACAATGTGCTGTTACAGTTTGTCCAGTATTTCTTAAAGTGGCTTGATGAGTCTCTTCTAGTTTGGTAAACACAAAAGTACCGAGCATATGTTGGCCTTATGTGGTCACTCTATAGATTGGACACCTATATTTGAGTAGTAAATGACAAGGCTTTTACTTATGATTGAACACCAGAAAGGCACACCTTACAATGAGATTAAACTATGTGCATAATATCATAATTATAAACATTCTAGGTTCAACAGCAATCACAAATGCAACCCTCATGCAACAAAAAGATAGTGGGAGCTTATTCACAAAAAGACTCGGCTTGATTTATGACTGCATATTGATGCATCAAAATTTCTGTATCCCGGCAGTTGTAATGTATCTGATGGCCTTTTCCTGTCCCTTATCAGAACTATACGAATTTGATATTGGGAAGTCATGGGGGTTACCGTCTGCTTTGATCCTGTAATTTCCAACACAAATGGCTTATTTGTGGCAAAATTCGTGAAAGTGATATCTGATTTGTCAATGAAGCTGGAGCTGCTACCAACCTAGGTTCTTACATCTGGAGGAGCATTTCCAACTTCATTAGCATCAGAAGGTACTAATACAAGGATTGTTGTCATTCACCAGTGGATATTAATGTAGTTTACCCTGACTTGATCTGCAGAATTAAAAAGGCCTTGCACGGAGTGGAAGCAACTTAACTAATCATGTACACCATTTGAGTCATCATTGATCAACAACATCATTGTAGAGATTGCTCTATGGTGTAGTCCACAATGTGATGCAATGTACATTTTGCAGGGCTGTATCAAATGGCTGGACACATCTGTCATTCTTTTAGCATCATGTTTTTTACTACTCTACCTCTCTGTTCAACTTCAGAGAATCGCGCAGATTCCATTCTTCCTCTGCTGATGCACAAATTTGACCAACATGAAATTCAAATGATTCCAACTGCAGTGTGCCTCGAGTGTGATGGACTGCACAAACAACTGACACTTTGTGGACGTAGACTGGAAAGCTTCAAGTCTTTCTGGAGAATTCTGAACTCCTGCAAGGTTTAGCGCATGTCATCTACACAATTTATATTCTGGAATTTTTGGGATTACTGTCTGGGCTCTAGAAGAAATGTGTATGATCATGGACAGAAACTGCATTGAGCCTGAAAAGCTTGTAGCTAGCTTCCTTTTTCTGGAGCTTGCTCATACCAAGATACATCAGCCAATTTCTCTAGAAGATCACAGACTGAATTTGATAAGATTGATATAATTTGAGATGCTTGAAACCAATGAAAATCAAAAGGACCTTAATAGTGTGCCAAATATTTTGAGATTCTTGAAACAAGTGGAGATCAAAAGAGAAGTTGTTCATATAATGATTCGGCAGGTCAGGAAGCCTGGTGTCAGATTTCTCAGCAGTCAGAAGTGGTCCACATGGATGACAAAATGGTGTGTGGCCCTATTGTATCCACTGCCAACTCCAGACAATTTTAGCCTTGGGATTGAACTGGGAATTGACTCATCCAGTTAGCGGATCATGCATTTCGTCATTTCAACTTTCAGAATCGGAGTTGAGACACAGAAGTTAGGAGAGGTCATACTTAACTCTTATTTTCTAAATGATCACATAAGCCCTAGGAATTGTGTCATGAGTTAGAACCTAGAATGGTGTCTATGTTTTAAGCACATCGTCCAATCTCAACATAGAAACATATTTCTTTTCGTGTCCATCCTTAAGAACAAGCCTTGCCATATACCACTCAAATAGAGGTGTCTTTCAAAAGAAATACCACATAAGCCCTGCATACCTTAAAATAGGTGAGGTTGTATTAGAACAAAACATCGGCACAGCATCTTTTGTTTATAATTGAACTGAGCACTAATTTAATCTAATCTACATCAATCCCATCCGCGGTCCCATTAGGATTGTGTCAATATCACAACTCTGTCCGAGGAGTTCCCAAAATTCAGCGTCCAAGAATCGACCCTCTGCCAACGCAATCCGGAGTCGCATATCCACGAGCAATGACTTAAAAACCTCATTGAAAGGCTCCATCTTTGAGGTGGTTGTTGGGAATTGGAGCCCGTCCTTGTCAAGAATGTCACGGTGCACATAAATCGGGACGTTGTACACCAACGCGAGCTGCAACGCGCGAAGGCTCCTCTCAAACTTGAATTCCGCCTTCGCCTTCTTGAGGTAAACTGTGAATGTTGACTTGTACTCGCGTTTTTCTCCTCTCGACAACCACAAGCCGGTGTAGTTGAACTCCTCATTGTCCTTGGCGAACTCCAGTTTCAAAAGTTGGTTCAGTTTCGCTTTATCTAAGAACAGGTTGACAGTATTTTCCGGGTGTGGGAGTGCCAATATACGTGCAGGCTCACTCTTCGATTGAAGAAACAAACAAGGAGTGCTCGAGTCTCCAAGCTCGCCATGTATTTCAGAGGTTGGCTGATGGGAGGGGTCCGTGTACTCAACCCTCGCTTCCTTCCCGTTCTTGTATCTTATGAGAAGATTCTTGCCTACCGTCAGCAAGCATTCTGCATCAATCAATTTTACTTCACAGAATAAATTGTCATTGTCATTGTCATCGTTTTGGGCATCACCTGATGACATGTTACGGATTGCAGAAGTCGTGGCATGTTGGCTTGATTTTCGTTTGGTGTCTGATCCAAAAGCATTCATTGTCCAGTGATGATTGGGATTTTTTAAATTCCAAGTTGATCTTCTCTTGAAACTTAATAAACTTGGTTGGGATGCGGTGCATGAAACCTTCAAACGCCCAAGTTTGGACCCTACCATGTGCATCGCCCCACCACATTGTGAATTTGCTAACTCGAAAGTCACAGATGCCATGTTGCACCAATCTCCTTTCGTCGGGTGATGCACTTTAATACAAGTCCAACAATTTTTTTCGTGTCACAGTGCACGATAAGATAATTTTGATGATCTCAAAATAATGATGCACAAGGTTGTAGTTGAGCCTTCTTCTGCATTTCACTAAAGAGTCAAGAATATAATCATAAACATGAACCAAGAGAATACGAGATTTGCAATCAACACGAGGTTCAAATACTTCAAGGTATATGTAAGTTGTATGCAATAAAAAAAATAAAAAATAAAAACTAAAAGTAATGATCTATTCTCAAACAAGTATAAAAGGTAGAGTAGACTATAAAAATAAAGCGCTACACATCAAGTCATGTTCTGAGCTTTTACTTTTTTTTAAATTCATGATTAGATGAAGTTTGGTAGACAAAGATTTTGTTTTCAAATCTTTTCGCCTTCCTTTTAAATCACAAGATCAATATGTATACCTATGTGAATGGAAAAGACTTAGACCTATCTACTAGCCAATCTCCTAACCCTTGATGCCAAAAAAATTTCCTTTCGTTAGGAGATCCACTTCAATACAAGCCCAACGATTCCTTTCGTGTCATAGTGTACGATAAGATAATTTTGATAATCTCAAAATAATGATGCACAAGGTCGTAGTTGAGCCTTCTTCTGCATTTCATTAAAGAGTCAAGAATATAATCATAAACATGAACCAAGAGAATACCATATTTGCAATCAATACGAGGTTCAAATACTTCAAGGTATATGTAAGTTGTATGCAATAAAAATTTTAAATTAATTTAAATTTTAACTTTTAACTTTTATAAAAAATTTATAAAAGGTAGAGTAGACCGTAAAAATAAAGCTCTACACATCAAGCCATGTTCTTAGCGTAAACTTTATTTTAAATTCAGGATAAGATGTAGTTTGGTAGACAAAAAATTTGTTTTCAAATCTTTTTGCCTTCATTTTAAATCACAAGATCAATATGTATACCTATCGGGTGGAAAAGGCTTGGACCTATCTACTAGCCAATCTCCTAACCCTTGATGCAAAAAAACTTTTCTTTTCGTCGGGTGATCCACTTCAATACAAGCCCAACAATTCTTTTCATGTCACAATGTACGATAAGATAATTTTGATGATATCAAAATAGTCATGCACAAGGTCGTAGTTGAGTCTTCTTTTGCATTTCACTAGAGAGTCAAGAATATAATCATAAACCTGAATCAAGAGAATACAAGATTTGCAATCAACACGAGGTTCAAATACTTCAAGGTATATGTAAGTTGTATGCAATAGAAAAATCAAAATAAGAAAATAAAAGTAATGAACATTTCTAAAACAAAGCACTAAGTTATATGCAATAATATAAATAAATTTTAAAAATAAAACAAATATAAAAAGTAGAGTATACCGTAAAAATAAAGCACTACACATCAAGCCATCTTCTGAGCTTTTATTTTATTTTAAATTCAGGATAAGATGAAGTTTGGTAGACAAAAATTTGTTTTCAAGTCTTTTTTCCTTCATTTTAAATCACAAGATCAATATGTATACCTATGTGAATGGAAAATGCTTGGATCTATCTACTAGCCAATCTGCACATCAACCCACAAGCAAAAAGGATCCAATTTTTTCACAAATTAACCAACGATTATAAAGGACATACACTCTGCACATTTAAGCTTACTAGAAAGTCATCTCAAGAAACATACATGGAAAAAAAATATTAGTATAAGGGACGTCATCCAAATGCAAACATGATTGCAACTCATTTGTCCTTTCAAATTCAAAGAGATGGCATTACAAAGGTCAACAAATTTTTCTTTATTGATTTGGAGACTACTAACACTTTAAATTTTCGACATGGACGAAACCCAAACATCTTATGAAGAAATTCATTATTTGCTAAGAAATTATATATAATAATAATAAATCAATGTCTGAAACAAACCTTGAAGTCACCACCGTCATCCAAAGCATAAAATATTGCTTCTATATCTTCATCAGCAATTGATGGAAGTAACCTAGAATAATACCATATCCATGATGTTTGATCTCATATTCATAACAACTTAGCTTCTAAGGATACAATCTAACCTCGTTAATATGACATTCATTTATACGACACATTTTTGCAAAATCAAACTGGTAGAATGCAAAATCAATAGGGTTTGCATTTGAGATTAGTAAGCAGCGACCTTCTACAATGAGTAATGCACGCACATGTACATATATTCAACTCTTTACAGAGCTTCCCACATTGGTGGATTGAATTGCCGACAGATGTACAACACATGTGAGAGGGAGAAGACATGGTACATGATTAGGGATTATGGTTTAGACCAAATGATACCGTGGGAAATCTACAATATCATAACACATTTTCCACTTGGCCTTCCCGAGCAATGTGACATATCCATGCATCAACAATCCAACAAATGGCATAAAAAGAAGAATAAGAAGAGAAAGAAGACACTCTACATATTGAAACATAACACAATGCGAGGGTGTGGGTTGTCTTCTATGATGGTTTGCATAATGGCAAAACCAAGATATAAGGAAGAGAATTGTGACAATAAGGAGTGAGATTTGAACTAAGAACATCCATTCCCTTAGGTTTCAGGTTATAAGAGAGTGTGACATTACAGAGGTTGATATTACAAAGTTTAGGGTGTACTCATCAAGCCATGATCTGCCCTTTTATTCTATTTTACATTCAGGAGAAGATGAAGTTCACTTATATCAACAATTTTGATTCAAAAAGCTTTTATTTTCTAGCCTTGCTGCCTTCATTTTATAGCATATGAACAGTGTGTGTTACTATGTCAATTGAAAGGCTTGGACCTATCTACTAGCCAACTTCAAACTCAATGAAATCCCAATAAAATAGATGTATAAGCGAGCATGTATGCAAGTTCAATAATCTTAACATCACCGTCCTCCACACAGTACTGTGCATTGAAGCAAAGAAGGTCCTCTTCATAGACATCTCTCTCTCATTAAAAGTCCAGGTGTCAAGAATCCCAGACACACTATCCTCTTTCAAAAATTGGGCCTTTCACTTGGCCACTTGCAATTCATCCGATGAACTTTGAAAGCCACTTCACTGAAAACTCATTGAAAAACCAAAACAGTGCTTCTGTTCAAAAAGTCCGGATTCGGCTATTGAAACACAAAATGAGTGTCAGAAGAATCTACGACACCTGGCCACGATTCAATTGACAGAACATGTAATCTGAAGTGCAAGAATAAGATAGGAGCACACATGTCTGTTGCACATGGAAAAAAAAATAACTGTACGCTTCTTGTGCACTTTATATGTACCTAGCTGCAATGCACACACATTATTCTTACAGTGATATTGCAAAATTCACCAACTTGTGTCTTCAGCTATGTTTAACCCTAAAACTCCAATCTCCTTCTACATAAGTAGGCTACAATGAACCTACACAACATTTGTCTTGCAGAGGTCATCGTGAGGCAATCAGTGTGTTTCTAAAACTGGGTCAACAAAACCCTCCGCATGCACCTTTCAATAATCAAAATCTTTTGTCAAGAAGTGAATCCCCCCATTCTCCAAGAAAGGTCCGAAGATCAACAAATTTGCTTTCTCACTCACGCAGCAATAAACGGAATCACAAGAAGCATGAAATCCGTGTAATTGAACGTCGCATTACCCGTTGGGTTTCCCGCTTGCCTTCTATCCTGGTCCCTGAACTGTTCCGTCAACCCTTTCACAACAAACCCGCACTCAACAAAGTTATCATACCCAATGCTCCTGCTGCCACCCGTCATGTCATACTTCGCAACAAGCATTTGCAGAACTTGCGGAGGAATGGCAAAGTTGAAGCTGCGCAGCGCCGCTTCAAGCTCGTACATGTCGATCGTCCCGCTCGCGTCTCGATCGTACTCGGTGAACTTGGCATTCCAGATTTTAATTTCTCGCCACAGCTTCGCAAACCCCGCCGGCCCGATGCGTGAAGTGTCGTGCCGGTTGTCAGCAAACAGATGGAGCATGAGGCGCACGGTGCGGTCGGTGAAGGGGAAGCGGCCTACCGATAAAACATCGCGGAGCTCCCTCGCGTCAATTGTCCCACTCCGGTTTTTGTCCGCGTTTTGGAACACCTGGATGATTTCCTGGTCTGTCCCAGGTGGGAATATCGGTCCCGGTTGTTGCTGATAAGGCGTCGGTGGATACTGCTGTTGTGGCTGCTGATTCCAGTTCGATCCGTATTGATAAGCTTGGCCTGCGTAAGCTTGGCCTCCATATCCAGCCGGTGGCTGTTGCCCATAAGCTCCTCCTACTGGTGGTGGCTGCTGTCCACCATAGCCACCCTGCTGTGGAGGCCAAGCCTGAGCCTGATATGGGGGAGCCGATGGCTTACCTCCCCCTCCATATGTATGCGACGCCATTCAAACCTTTAACAACAAAAAAACACCACGCAATCTATGGAAAAATCTCACAAGAAACCTCTCCCCAAACTCACATAAACCTCAGAAACTTGGACATTCCATACGCACCCTCTTCAAATAGAATACAATGCAATCCAAACAAGAGTAGAAGCTGGGCTTAAATTTGATGCCACGAGTGTAACAAACCCTACCCACAAAAACACCACGCAATCTACAGAAAAGATCTCGCAAGAAACCTCTACCTAAACTCACATAAACCTCAAAAACTTGCACGCTACAACTTACTTGCCCTCTTCCAACAATAATACAACATAATCCAAACAAGAGTAGGTAGAAGCTACGCTCAAATTTGGTACAAGCCACAAGAGTACCAAACCCTAAACGTCAAACACCAGGCAATTTAAAACAAAATCTCACAAATGCAGAGATAAGAAACCTCTGCCCAAACTCAAATAGCCCTCACAAGTTTCCACACTACTTTAACCTCTCTTCAAACCAAAATCCAACACAATCCACATACGCGTAGAAGCTAGACTCAAATTGGTGCTACTTCCAAGAGTAACAAAACCTCGCCACAAAAACCTCACAACTGCAGATCAGAGAAAACACCTCCACCTAGCGTAACCCTCACATCACCCTCACATCACCCTCACAAAAACCTCGATCCTCCGAAATCCTGCACACCTACAAGACTACATACCCTACTTTACTTAACCCTCTTCAAAACAACATACAACACAGTCCAAACAAGACTACGAAGAAGCTCCTCCTAGCTCAAATTTGGTGCCCCCCCCCCCAAGTGTAAAACAAACACAAAACTGACACTACATGCAAGTCTCTTTGGGGTTTCCGTTCTCCAATACCTTTTACGAAACCGCAACCTTTGGTGAGGAGAGTGAACGGCAGCGTGCTCCAACTGCAAACCCAGAAGGTGTGCAGAAAAAGCTTGAAAGCTAAGCTAGTAACTTCTTCTTACAGACCTTCCTTTCCTACCGACGCTCCGGCTGGAACCAAACCCAGTGTTCATCCAAATGTCACCCATTCTAAGTTGCCGCAAAACCTGATCACGCGAAACCCCAACCAGCCTCAACCCAGAACTCCACCCGATCTACAGTATATTAGAGAGGATCCAATTCCAGCAGACACCCAAAAAGATGACGTCTGCTACATGCGATCAACGCAGACCGATCCCGTGCGTGCTTTGATTCATTCCTCCACCAGCTTTGACCTCCTTCCAGACCGACTAGCTTAGCATCCGTAATTAGAAACAATTCGC
Source organism: Polytrichum commune (assembly GCA_950295325.1). Classification (NCBI taxonomy): domain Eukaryota; kingdom Viridiplantae; phylum Streptophyta; class Polytrichopsida; order Polytrichales; family Polytrichaceae; genus Polytrichum; species Polytrichum commune. Next base: position 19,325,249 of record OX485803.1, on the reverse strand, counting down.
ATACCAAAGCGACTCTATGTTGAATCTTTACGTTAGATTCTTATTGCGGCTGCCTCGATTGCAAAGTCTGGAAATGCGATGCTACTCAAGACACGCGTCCCTTGATTTTACAGCCAGGTGGACATGCGTCCTCTCTACAAATCCCTTAGACTTAGGTTTCCTTCCCTTCCTAGGTTATTAGTCTCAAGCATTTCTTCCAATAAGACCATCGAGTTGATATTGGAGAGAGGAAATTATCCTACACGAGTATATCTTTCATTCATCCAACATAAAAATCATGAAATCGTGTGTAGTGTGGAGGTTATTGTTTTTAATTGAGTTGACATCATCATCAACTTTTAAAGACCCCGAGTCAGTGTAGTCTAAGTCGTTAGGGATTAATTGGCCACAAACCTATAGGGGGTAAAAAAATTTATGTTGGATGGATGAGAGGTACAATCTTATGCGATTATTCCCTTCTTCGTTGATATTAGCCTCTACTTTCCTGAGGCCACTACGTACACACCTTTACTCTAGGGAATTAGCCTTTTTGACACCATCTTGGTGTATTTCTTGCCTCATAAACCTTTTGGCGTCATGGACTTTATATTCAATTTTGATTCAATTCATTTCATAGCACTAGTTGTTATCATGGTTGACTCTAAAACCCAAGTTTTTGCAATTGAATTCATTGTTTTTTATTTAGGGAGGGTTAACTTCACAGTCTAGATCCAAAAAACTTGGGGTTGAAAATACCCCTTATCCGCCTTACTTTCTCACTCAAGATTGGACCCATGCTTGAAGATCGGTCTTCAAACTAAGGTAGATAGGTCTTAAATGATTGTTTTTTTTTTTCTGAGTAGTCCACTTTTCCCAGGATATGAAACATGCAATTGGTGCAAGATGACTAGAAAATCCTAATGAAGGGTTTAGGGTTTAGGATCCCACATTTTCATGGGGGAAGTCATGGGGCTTTTAGGCTTGATTAGTTTAAGGCCATGTTTGTTGTCTCTTTGGAGGACTTTGTGAATAACTCTTATGGATTCGCAATGGTGAGGCATAAGAACACGCTTGTGGCGTTTTCGGTCTAGAGTTTGAAATATGGGAAATTGAAAGTATCGAAGTGCCAAGAACGGGCAAGTGTTGTTGTAAACCAATCTTTGGAGTAATTCGTAAGGTCCCTCAAAGAGGGATGAAATCATGGGTTTGATCTTTATGTGAAAAAAGTTTTGTATTAAGAGCTCACTACTAATCGTGTTTTGGAACTTATTTTGAAAGTTGGGTGAAAATATTGGGAATGCCTCCTTCCACCTCTCAAACTTTGAGGAAAAATTAGGATTCGTCATCCTAAATCCCAGATTGGCATATGCAAAGCTAGCTTGACCCACCCATCCTAATAGGACAAGCTAGAAAACCGGTTTTTAATAGCCCGACACCGCTCCTTCTGGATGATAAAATTAAGTATTATGAAAACATGGATGACTTTGTGTTAATCCTCGTAAACTCCAAGTTTGAGACTGAACTCGTGATTTCATCCACTTTACTTTATGAATAATTCTTTTGTGTATGATAATGAAAGCATTACAAAAACTTTGATGACTTTGTGTTAATTCTCATAATCTTTGGGTTCCTCATAACCTATGGTTTCATATGCTTTAACTTACGGATACCTTTAATGTGTGCAAACATTACAAAAACTTTGGTGACTTTGTGTTAATTCTCATAATCTTTGGGTTCCTCATAACCTATGGTTTCATATGCTTTAACTTGCGGATACCTTTAATGTGTGCAAACATTATGATACTCCCTACATAACATTCTTCCAACATTGAGATTTGTCCATTCTTCTTTTCACGGATATAGTATCTAAATTGGGCTATGGAGTTCGGTGAATCTAGCTCATAGATTCTTCAACACTTTCCACCGAGGTTTTTTCAATTGTATCAAAAGTGGGTGTAAGTTTCTCACATTCATACTAATGTCATATGGTGTCAAACATCTTGGTTACCTCAATGATTCAAGGAATGTGTTGAGCCCGATTCTTAGGTCCGCCAAACATGCTCAACTTGATGAGGAATGTCATGTACGAATCCTTACTTTATTATGTTGAGCAAAGAACGACAATTTTTCTTCGGATACTAACATCGTGTGAATGAGAATTGTAATATGATGTCCAACATGATTAATACCTTTTAATACATTATATAGGGGCACACAATTCGAGTCGTTCCAAGTGGGTGCCAAATGCAAAGGTTCACATTGCAACGTGGTTGAATTTACGTTAGCATGTAGATGTAATTTCACATACAACAAGCATGTGTGGATTTAAACATGTGATTGTCCTACTTGGGGATCATTCTCCCTACTCACTATGGTTGACTATCCACATGATGGTTCAAACTCACTCACAGTTAATGTTTTCTCCCCTATAAATAAATAAATATATAAGCAACGTCGGACAATCTAACATGGATTTGAGCCCGTTGGTCCTACCCTGTTCAAGAATCCTCTTGGTGCAAGGTGGGATTTATTGCCTACCTTGCAGTGGGTGGGCTCTTGGCTCCCTACATGCCAACTAGTTTTTTCTTGTCAAGCATAGAGAAGTCTTTATTGAGTGACACTAAATTATGAATACATGATCGTTTATTATAGATTTCATGAGAATTAATGCATGCTCTAAGGTGTTTGTAGAGTCATATGATTTGGTACCAATGGAACCCTTTTTATTCCTCAACCAAATGATATGGAAACACATGCTTGTCAATGAATAATGTCAATTCATGGTATTTTAAGTGAATAGTGTTGGGATGAACGATGTTTCCTCAATCTTTGATGGCACTAATTTCATAACGTAAAGAAATTTAGTATCGCCTTCATTGATTTCTCACGCTCAATATTAGCCCTCCCTCACTAATTGGGATAATCAATGTAGTGATCATGGATCATGACCATTGCTTTCTAAATTCCCTTATTGGTTGAGGAATAAAAAGGGTCCCATTGTGCTTCACACAAGGCCACTAGAGAGAAAAAACCGACACCGACTTCTAGTGTTGGCACAAATGAGGGAGGCTTCACCTTGATCACACTTGCGAGCTCATAGTGAACTCAAAACAAGTTTACTGAGCATGACTATGGGACAAGTGCCATGCCTCATGTTAGATGTGGCCCCTCTTATTAGTATTTAGTGACAAAGGCCAATGTAGGCATGTTTGGGGGGGGGGGTGGGGGGAGGGGTTATGTGAGTTTTTGGATATCATAGTATCTTTACCACTCTTTCTATTTTTAGGATAATCCTTATATCAACATGTATGTTAGATCCAACATTCCTTGATTTAAAGGGAAAATCAAAAATTGTAAAAACTTAATTTCCAAAGAAATCGCTTTCCTTTAAAATAGTGTGGAAGTGGTAAAGGTACTACAGGAGCAATCTTGCGTACCTCGAGGGTGGTTATTGTGAGGGCATGATGTCTTACCTGTTGCAAAATGTAATGGATTTGATTATGAAGGATGGCTTCGGGAGGTTGTCTATCCCTTTATATGAGCTAATTAAGTGGGTTAGGGCATCTTGTGATAGGATTCATTCTTGGGTTTTTGGTGTTTGTATTTGGTGTTTTGGTGAGTGCTAAGGTGGGGAGTATTGGCAGTTGATGGTTTTCAATTTTTTGTTCATTGGGGTATTTGATGAATATTAGGTGTATTTGTTGCATGCATGCATGAATGAGCATAAGAGGAATATAGCATTGTTCAAATTATTTGGTGATGTTGTCCATGTGCCACCTCAGATTCTTGATATGAGGATAGTGAGCGTGACATACTAGTTGGCATCTTCTAGAGTGTGTACTAAATTGATTATCCCAATTAGTGTGGGATGGCTAATAGTTTGTGTGGAAAAGTAGGGAAGGTGATGCTAAATTTCTCTACACTATGAATTTAATGCCACCAAAAGATCTAGGAAGCAATGTTCATCCCGACATTGTCCACTAAAAACATTATTCATAGCAACATCATTCATTGAAAGCACCATCAATGTTCCTCATGGCACTATTCATGCAACATTTTTCACTGAAAGTACCGACATTATTTGTAATATCCATACTATTCATATTGGTGTCAAATTCTTCTTATTATCTAAGTTTATTTCCATAAAGATTATACAATGCATGCTCCTATTATGTTTCTAAATATAGAAACAAAACTCAACCATGGGGTTGAGTAAAGTCATGTTGACAAGCATGTGTGTTGCATATAATATTTTTGTATCACTCTACAACACATTCAATCACACATTAATCTTCATGAAATCTATGGTAAATGAGCATGTATTCATGAAATTAGTATTACTTGGTAAAAAAATTCAGCCCTCGCTAATTTTGAGATTTAGCTAAATAATGTGTGTTTTAGGAATTAATACCACACACACCAATTGGGATAATCAGTGGAGTGTTTGGTGTTTATGTTGTTTTTTTTAATAAATTTGTTGAGTTGTTGTGTGGGGTTGTAGTCTTCATAGAAGATGAATTTATCAAAACGTAAGTTGGAGTTTTGGGTAGTATAGTTGGTTTTTTTTTTTTTTTTTTTTTTTTTTTTTGTGTGTGGTGGGGAGGTGATGGTGATAATTATGATGGTAGGTTTGAGTTGGGCGAGTCATTGGCATGTACATGTGGTGCAAATGCAGTGGTGTAGCCATGTGGGAATTGTGTTGTTTGGTGGGGCTCAAAGATACGTGTTAGTGGGCATCAGGACGGTGTTGTGAGTGGTGTAGTGGGAGAGGAGTGGTTTGTGTATTTGCCAAACCACTTGGTTGTGTCTAGCCATACAAATGTTGTTGATGGTGGGGTTGGCGCACATGGCGAGGAGGTGGAGACACTCATCAGCCCCACATAGTTGTCAACATGACATTACACAACCCCATGGTTGGCATAATGGGTGGGGGGAATTAAATGGACCAGATGGCGTGTTTTCTTTGATTACCCATATGTTGTCCATACATGAGTTTGAGTGTTTGTGTGATTTTTGCATTTGTACATTGGGATGTTGACCATAAAAATTAGAGACACAGAAGTGGACTATTGGGTTGTTGATCCACTTGGCTACATGTGGGTATTGGGGTAGGATTGTGATTGTGACTTGACATGTCTATTATTTCTCTATGTAGAGTTGGAGGTGACAAACGGGTGTGTTATTGGGTTGTTCCATGAGTATTTTGGAGTGCCGGAAAGGAATGGTGTGGGTAATATGTTTGGGGGAGTATTACGTGGTGGGGGTTTTGTTGGTGTTGGAACTGGCTAATTTACATGTACCATCATTATCGAGGAGTGTTGATATTTCGGAAGGCAAGGGGGGCATCATGGTGTAATAAGTGTTGATGTGTCTTGGATGAGTAATTTGTCACGGTGGTTGCATTAAAAGGAGGGGGTGGTGAAGGTGGTTGTTGATAAGGTAGGTGGAGTTGAAGATGTCTACAAACATATTAAATGTGTTGTGTTCTATTTGGTGAGTTGGTGAGCTGTTAATTTTGCTTGTATGATGTTTTGGTTTCAAGGGGGTCGGTAGGCATGTTGGAGGTTGCATGCATGATGGTAATTCCTAATCCAATGGTATTTTCCTCGCCATGGTGGGGTACTTGAGTTGTGGGTATGTATAGAATGAGAACCGGGGGGGGGGGGGGGTGTTCTCATTTTCCTTCAGATCAATGTTATACTTATTATGCAAAGATGGATATCATGGAGGGTGTCCAAAGTTGGTGTTCCCAGAGGATAGTGATGATATGGGTTTGGTTCAAGCAAAATACGATCATAATCCCACTTGGGGGAAGTATGTGAGGATGTGTGGGTTTGGGTGGGCAAGTACTTGGGTGTCAAGCGTGGGCAATAAGTGGGTGTCCTTCGATGTACCGACTTTCGCATGGTAGGATTATGGTAGTAAGGGCCTCATGGTCTAGTGGGTGGGCCAGGTCTCTCCTTGGCCATTGGGTGGAGTATGCATTGCTGTGGGCATTGAAGAGCGTGTCTCTTGCGTGGGGAGAGTGATAGTCATGAAGTTTGAGGGGGCATGTGAGGGGGCTGGAGTAATTTGAGTGTGTGAAGGCTACTGTGGAGGAGGGAAGGTTGTTGTGCGTGAAGGCTTGTTTTATGCAGTGGCGTTGGTTGGGAGGGGGAGGGGGGGGGGTCAAGTAGGTGTCTCTTGGTAAGCCATATTAGTTCGGTTGCGAAATCTTGGAGAAAGGGGGTAGAGTTTTGGGATAAGTGAAGAGTTGTGAAATTGTTGGTATTGGTTTTAGAACCATTGGATGCATGGGATTGAGTATTTGTTTAAGGTAAAACCAATGGGGGTATCGAGGGTAGGAGCAATGTTGTGTATGTATGTGTATGGGTTTACATTTTGTTGTCGTGGGATGTATAAATGGGAGATATACTTAATAAGGTTAAATATGTTGACGTATTTGGCAATTAGGGGAAGTGGTGCTTGGAGACCTCTAGGCATCTAGTTTAGGCCCTTCACAAATAGTGGACGTGACACTAATACCCATAAAGAGTGTAGAGGGAGGAGTGTCAAGTGCTTACTCCACGAAAGTTCATCCGTCCATTCGGATGGAATCTGTGGAGCCAGAAACCCTAAACCCTGCTGACGAAGAGACCGAGGGAAGCAAATTGGCGGGACAGGTGTGGCAACAATCGCTCGCTCGCGAAGCTCTCGGGACGCGCGACTGTCCTGTCGCATTGCTTTTCGTTATTGGTTTTTGAGAGACGCATCATCATTGTTCTCAATGTCGCTATCAGGGATCTGAAACAGCAGGAGCGGGAAGAAGACACAGGCAGGAGAGAAGAGAAGAGGAGAGAAGAGAAGCGGACCAGAAATGTGTTGATTCGGGGGAGACGTATTCTGTTGTAAGGCGATCAGGTGCCAAGGTCCCGTCGGCCAAAATGGTGTCCGGTCCAGTTGTGAATGTGTACCCACTGTCAAGCTACACGTTTGGCAGCAAGGAGGCCAAGATGGAGAAGGACACCTCCGTTGCTGATCGCCTCGCTCGCATGAAACAAAAGTAATGACAAATCTCTCTCTCTCTCTCGCTCTCTCTCTCTCTCTGGCTTGGGTTTCCAAAAAACTCCAACAACTAAAATTTGTACAGTACTTACTGCGGAGCAGCACAGTCTTCACAAAACTAAAAGTTAGGGGTGTCTTTGGCGATGCCCAAATCACAATAAGACTTGTACTCATTTTCTGTTGTTTCTGGTTTTAGGAGCAAGGTTATGTGACCGGTCCCTTGTTTTTTTTCTCTACAGAGCATACTTGACGTAGAGATACTTACGTTAGGTCTATGTAAGAATACTTTGCATTGAGACTTGGAGCTCGTAGCCTGGTACCGCATGGATAATTTTCAGCGCGTTTATTAACCCTTACGGATGTATGCTGTTCTCTTAATTTGGGAAATTAAGATTTGTATAGTAATTACTGCGGAGCAGCAGAGTGTTGACAGAAGAAAAAAGTCAGAGTGGGAATCTCCTCTGCTCTTTAGTATTTAGTGCCTCTGCAGGGCTAATTTTGGTGGTCCCAATCACAATAAAATGTATTCACTTGCTGCGGGTTCTTGTGGGTTTTGGTTTTGAGCAAGGTTGCGGGATCGGTTCCCTGTTTTTGGTCTCTCTACAGAGCATACTTGACCTAGAGACTCTTCGGTTAGTTCTGTGTTAGAAAACCGAGGATGAGACTTGTCCGCTACCGCTTGGATATATTTCAGAGCTTTTATTTACCCTCACGAGCGTATGTTGTTCCTCTTCATTTCGAAGACCTGGATAAAAGGGTACTACTTTAGTGGACAGGCACATGGTAGACCTTGTTCTCATCATTTTTGGAGATGGTTATCTTCAAATTGTTTTTTGGAACTAGGGAATATGGTAAATTTGGTTCATCTAGATCCTGTATAGGTACGCAAAAAGGGATCGGAAGGAGGGACTCTGATTGATGTGAACATGAGAAGAGAACATGCTGGTACAGGTTGAATAAAATTCATTGTGTCTATTAACCCTCACGAATGTATGTTGTTCCTCTTCATTTTGAAGACCTGGGCGAAGGATATTTACTCAGTGGACTGGCACATGGTAGACCTTGTGTCATCGTTCCTGGAGATGGTTTCCTTCAAATTGTAGCTACGCTTGTTCAGAACTGGAGAATATGCTGAGATGGTTCACCTAGATCATGCACGGCTACATGAAAAGGAATGGGAAAGAGGGATTCTGATTGATGAGAACAAGATGCATTCAATGAGAAGAGAGCATGCTCAAGAGCTGAAAATGTATGTTTAAGATGTAACACATATAGTTTGATTTATAAAATCCTAGAGAAAGGGTGCACCTGCTATTGTGTATAGAAGTTTCGAACTTGCAACTTTGAAATCTGTTGCAAGTCCTGAGGATTTGCAATGTAGGACTTTCCAAAAATTACTGAAGAGAAGAGCGTGCTTTTGAAATTTTGTGAAGGTCCAAATTTCGTATCATATAATCAATCTTGTGGTCGATTGGATTGTAGATGCCAAATTCTTCCACCTAGTATATGGTACATGACGAATGAACCTCTTAGGTTGAATAATCAGTACAACTCTAACCTCCTTGTGAGGGGTGAGAGTAGGGAGATCTCAACCTAAAAATTTACAGATGTGCTCCATAACCATTGCACCCCTTATGGATGAAATGATTACTGCATGCTAGCCATAAGTATCCAAAATTATTAAATGCAGTGCATATAGAGCTCATGAAAAGATGTTCCCCTCCCTCTGATGGTCACAATTCTAATGAATGGTGCTTATTGGATAATGCAGCTATATGAAAGAAGGCATGCGAACAAGTGTTGAAGGAATTTTGCTGGTAAGTTGTGTTTGTGTATTTCTGTAGTGGAAAAATCCTCCAGAGGTTGGAGAAAGCTTACTAGGCATTGGTACTTTAGACTGTATATTATTCTCCCCCTGATATACTTGGTCTGAGTTTGGCAGGTTGGAATTCTATTTTGTTATCTGATGGCCCTAGAAGTAAAGTAATCTGGGTGCTTTGACAAAAACTAGAGGGAAATTGTTATTTCTAGATAGTAATGAGTTCTTCCTTTCATGTGTGTCTCCAGGTGCAAGAACATAATCATCCTCATGTGTTGTTGCTACAAATAGGCAACACCTTCTTTAAGCTTCCTGGTGGACGTCTAAAGACTGGTGAAAATGGTGAGTAGATGTTTTTATTTTACATTGAAGTTTGGAGCAGTACTGAACAAATAAATAGTCGATCTGCTCTTGGAGTTTGTCAGCATGTGGTGGAAATTGGAACTTGAAATCTCAAGTGTCTTATTCACCAGTCCCATGACTCAAATTATACCAGATATTAGCGTATGGAGCAGATTTGTACAATGATGTTTGATGTGACTCTGCTTCTGTGAAAATGTAGAGATTGAGGGGCTCAAGCGAAAGCTAACCAGCAAACTTGCTCCCACAGCATCTTCAATCCAACCTGAATGGCAGGTAAACAAGGACATGTCTTGTCTGGTCAATATATATATCTGGTGAAACTGTGGATTAGAAGATACTTGTTTGGTTAAGGAGCCGATTTCTACTGTTAATTGATTACTAAGCATCACAATTGGTGCAGATTGGAGAATGTGCTGCTATATGGTGGCGCCCAAATTTTGAGACTCTTTTGTATCCCTACCAACCTCCCCATATTACTAAGCCAAAGGTAGGCTCACTTAACCTTTAAGCATCTAAGAGGCTCCAGTTTGGCCTCTCTATGCACAACAATGTGTAGTTGAGCTACATACTTTCATTTTAGCTAATTATGTCAAAGGGACCCTATCTGAGATACCCTCATTCTGGAAGTGCATTTTTAAAATCAGTTGAAAACCTTAATTTTATTAAGATTCATGTTCAAATACACAGCCTCAATACCCTTGAATGCAAAAACATACTTTATATATTGATCACCAATATCATGATTTTCTCCTTGACACAAGATGATACAATAAATGTTTCAAACCCACAAATACAAGAAATATTGCTTGAACACAGGGTGACTGTTAGAAATTGTTTGTGTAGGTCATAAACTGAACCTCTTGGTTAACTCTTGGTTCAACAACCTGAACAACGATACTCACTTTCAATCACTTTTGTTACATTGGGTGACATGGAGATCTGTCTTTGGATCATGTTTATGCAGGAATGTAAGAAGCTCTTTGTTGTATGCTTGTCTGAGAGACAATATTTTGCTGTCCCAAAAAATCTGAAGCTATTAGCAGTTCCACTGTTTGAACTTTACGACAATGTGCAGGTGAGTTCCAAAACCAGTTTTTTCAGTGGTTGACCTGCTTGTCCAGAACATTGCTTTACAATCAGTGATTTCATGCAAGCACTCTGCTTACTTGACTCAGATGGGGAAACATAATCTCCTTTGTGTCATTTAACCTTAACTGACAGACAAATCAATATCTATATAAACTACAAAGCCTTCATGCGTATTAAGAATGCTGCTCCTTCTTGATGCAGAGATATGGTCCTGTGATTTCTGCCATTCCACAGCAGCTGTCAAGGTTTAACTTCAATGCTATCAACAATTAGGAATCTGCTCCAAATCGGTATCACCAATGCCATGGAGTACCTTACAGTTGATAATTCTGTGGCTGTCCCTTATCAAAATCGGTCAGCCTTGGTGGGTGACATTTGTACTGGGAAGATTCATGTGTAGAGATTGTGCATATTCTGTTCACAGATAGGTTGCAATCCATGCCCGCCAACCAGTACAGGGTCATTCAATTCAAAACACTCACTGTTGTCAACAGTGCTTTGGAAAATGATCATGTGCATACAACATCTGTTATTACTTGGCAATTCCACAAGAGACATTTAGTGCGAGGGGATTCAGTTTAGTTGCAGAACACCAGTGTAAAATGTGTCTAGTCCTTCACTCTTAGTAAGGGTCTAGATTTGCCACCTCTATTGCTATCCCTTCTCATATCACTGCTTTTCTGCAGTCCTGGAGATTTATTGGTGAATTTGAGGAAGTGAGAAGAGGCATGATACTACGATGAGTGTCTGTTACCATTACTGAGATGCCCCTTTTTCTACATGAGTACCTAGTTGAACCCTCTTGACATGTTCGACACAGAACATTATGAAATGCTTTCGTCTACACCTTGAAACTCTTGCACGCTGGATGTTGACTGAAGTCCTCTCTCTTTAAAAGAGACTTGATTGGAGAAAGTTGAGTCTGGACGTGGGTGTGCATTGGACGTGTGAACTCTCTGGCAAAGTTGTGTTGTGACAGTTTTGCAACCGGTACAAGGTCCCCATAGTGGATTTATAAGAGAAACATGTGAACACACTAAATGTTTTCTGTCCTACTTGGTGATTGCTGTGACGGCATTGGCATATTCTCCCTTCATTAAAACAAGACAACTCACCCCCAAGTGTCAGATTTCATGGTTTACTTTTACCAGTTTTGCAATAGTTTTAAAGATGGATTGCAATTGACAATTCTATCGAGACATTAGAGGACAGATCCTTTAAATCACAAACCACTCATGTTGGAGGCCACACATCCGAAAATGCTGGTTTCAAAATGGAGACTGGTGGGCCACAGTAAAAAAGTCTTAGCCTTGACATGTGCCTAATCTTAAGGAGCTTGGTTTCAAAGTTGATTCCTCCTTTAAATTGTTCGTTTTCAGCTTTTCATTGGAGTAAAAAACAGATGGTTTTTTTAATCAAAAACACTAGAGAAACTGACCTTGAAACCGAGCTCCTCAAGATTAGGCACATGTCAAGCACCTCAGCCCCTTGAACTCCGCTTCGAAACCAGTGTTTTTGAATGTGTGGCCTCCCCATCAACGAATGATTGTCGGGGCATTTGGAACTTGAAAATTGAGGATAAGGCTCGCAAAGTATAGAATATATTGAATAAGTTAGTGAAACAGTGGCAGCTTCGTCCATGTCTTTAAAAATAAGTTAGAGTAGGTACCACTGACCAGAATGGCAATGCTCACCTCCGTGTGCAATTAATCTTCAGAAGAGACAACATGAGTACATTGACAACAACATCGTCGAAATCATAATTCAACGATTCAAACTACTGACGTGTAAAAGTGTCGGAACTTGAGATAGTGATCATAAAGACGGAGTTTGAACACATAGAGAGAGAGAGAGAGAGAGAGGAGGCCTACAACAACAACAAAAATAATGTAGTCCTGCAGTATCTTCGTTTTCGTCCACATTTGTTGATTGGGGAGCTATTCGTGATGAGATAGAGCCTTATTGAGTGGTTATAAATGCAGTCTTCTTATTTATGATAGTGATACAAAACTCATACATAACTTAGTGGTTTCAAGTTTGTGGCAAGTGTTTTGCGTTGAGTTGGGGATCAGAGTTTTGATTTAAAGATGGCACGTGTAGGGTTTAGGTAGCTACATAGCTCACCTGGCTTAAATGCGTAAACAAGCCTTTAGCAAACGCTAGCATTGTGAGATATTTGAGAGCTATGAGGTGGATTTGTTTCATGCACGAGTATTTTTAACATATTTTGAGTTGAGAGTGTATATGTCTCCTCAGACATTATTGGTGATGATGTTGACGTTAACAAATTGGTTTTCATCTTCCACAATGTCTACTAGGGTTTGGTATTTGATCTTCTCTATGTTTGATGACATCATTGACTTCTATGAGTTGGATGCTGGAATTATTCTCAACCATGTGGCATGTGTAGAACCCGTCATGGATTTGTGTTCTCTTGTAGTCTCCCTACACTCATAAGAGTTTTCCTTTTGGTATTAGTGTTTTAGAATGGTTTGGGTTATTGAGGGTTGGATTTGTACATAGATAATTAGACTAAGGAGGCGAATCCACATGTTTACTTTGTTGCATAAGTGGCACAACTCTAAATGGTGTTTTCTCTAGTTGCCCATGTAATGTGTGTTCATGAGCCTCAAGCTTTGTGAGATATGGGCACATGTGCACTCTTGGCAAATGATATGAGGACTCAGTAGATTTTGGGATTGTTACTCCATTTAGCCATGTACACCTCCAAAGGCCTTGCATCTAGGGTGCATCACAAAGTGTGATGTGAAGACATGCTTTGGAATTAGCCTTGAGAAGAGAACCATGGAGAATGAACTTTCTAATGTATCCATACAATTATAATGACACATAACACCATTGAGTTGTAGACCAATACACTCTGGAGCCGGAAATTTTTGGGGCGCTATGCCCCTTCTATTATGGGCATCCTCCACAATTTGGGTATACTTAGCTTGAGTATTGTTCATTATCCAATAGTCATCAACGGCAAATGGTCACTAATCAAGGAATACCATTAGTTAATTTGGGCTTACATGGCATGCGTGTGTTGTATATTTTGTTCAAGCCAATCTGGTGTCACTGTGGGAATAATCATACCTAAAATTAATCTAGGCGTACCTCCCATGCATGTGCCAGATATTTATACCTACATGCAATTGTGTAACCTCAATATGCAGGATACATGGTTGGTGGGACCATCATGTCAACCTACCCTCCTCTCTCCTTTAAGAACGAGAGTGAAATGGAGAAGCTAAATAATGTTATGCAATATAGTTATTGATAGTCATTATAACATTTAAAACATAATTTTTAATAGAAACTGCAATTTTGATAGTGATTGAAATCACTTGAATTTGATTTCACTTGGCTAATAATCTAAGTTACTTAAAAAAATCAAACTTTCATGATGACTTTCCCCATATTGTAGATATTTAAACAAAGGGGGGAGGGGGGGGGGGATAGGTACCGCTCCATTGCTTTGCCTCTCCTTTGTCTATGTACCCTCAATGGGACTTCTCAATGGCGACTTGCATCCAATTTAAATTTGTCAATTGATGTGTGATAACAATGTACAAAATGGACAAGTATGACAAAAACAATGATAGTTAGCATCAATACGATCTTAAGATATGCGAGCAGTTCCGATTTTGACTATTAGATTGGCTAAATAATTGTCTCATCTCATGAGACATCATGCATCGTGTAAATTATCATTTCAAGTCCCATAATCAAACTTAAGACGCAAAAATCACAAGAAGTCAAAGGTTTTCTTTTTATGTTGAAAAACTTTTTTTCTTCCTTTTAAGTGTTTGCCCATAGCATTACTTAGCCTCCAAATTTAGTTATGCGAGCCCTAAGATTCCACCATGCATTGTGCCCCCATTTTCTTCCAACGTTCAAGCATGTTCAACATGTGATCAAATCAAACAAAAGTACTTCCCCAAATAGAGAGATAGCTCTTCCAAAGGGAAAGTATAAGATAGGTGGATTTTGTACGATTCTTCCACAACGCCCTTTGGGGAGTATGCAATTGTGACTCAAAGTACCAACAATGGTTTTTTTTTAAATGGCCCTAATATCGGCATGAGCTGCCCGTGCATCACACTAAAATAGTGTATTTAGTGTCACTTACTATTTGGAATCACGCAACGCTATTTCTATTTACTGTATATTTCATATCATATCAACAAATGTCAAATTGGTTGTTTGGACCTTATAAAACATAAACAACTTTTACTTTACAAAAAATTACACCAATGGTAAAAATATATAGCATTTTGTAATCCCGAATAGTAAGTGACACTAAATATCATATATATAGTGTAGTGTACATTGATCTACTAGCAATTGGCCACAAGGTAATTGACAAATTTCGATTCCAAACATAAAAATAGAAGGTTGAATAATGATGTGTGTCTAATTTGATATTTTTTATCTAGAAAGACCAAGCAATGCCAATCTCATAAATGTAGGACCTAGAATGGTCAAAATACTTTGAGCACATAGTCCAACCGTATTATAACACATGTCTTTCTGGCGTCCATTCTCAACTACAAGCTTTGTCATATGCCACTCAAATAAGGTGAAGGCTAGAGACCCACCTCTAACTAGAATTTGAGTATATTTGGATTTGTGCATGAATTTGGGACAATTTCAACCACCAATATGACGTACACTGGATCGCAAAATTACACAAATACGGATGGTTGGCAAACATGGAATACAAACATTTGAAGTTGTGGTTGTTGTGTTGTTACGTTTGTTGTTGTTGTTGTTGTTGTTGTTTGATGTTTGATGTTTTTGTCCCCACAAGTGCACATCTTTTATTATTTTTGGACAAGTGATGTGTCCAAATATACGGAAATGTCAATTTTCTTTGGGATGGACCCCACCACTATTGCCGAGTTAAAAGAGACCTAGTTCAATATTAAATACCATAGGTTTTGTGTTTATTCATCTTAAGTGGGTCCCATTAAGCTAATTTGGAGTTTGTGGTGCTACTCCTTGCGTTAAATCAACTTTTAAAACACATGTTGGGTATTGACCTTGAGTAATAATGGTGGGGGTCCAACTCAAAGAGGGCCAGGGCTAGACAACCCACCTCTTTGAGTTGGCCCCCCACCATTGTTGCTAAGGCAAAGGGGGCCTAGTAAAAACTAGACCCACATAGGTTTGTGACCGATCCATCTCCAGAGAGTCCTCTCAAAATTAAGTTGGGACTCTTGATGCTACTTTTGAGATCAATTATTTAAAACTAAAAGAAAGCATGCAAGCTAGCATATAATTGCCATATTTTCACCTCGGGTAATAGTGTTGCGGCCCACCTCCAAAGAGGTCGGCATCTAGCCCTGGCCCTTAAAAAACCAACGGCAACAAATAAAAAAAGTGATCACACATGAGACCCACACACTAATTAGCACCATCACCCCCACTTTGATGCATCCCAATCAACACAATGTCAAGCTGAATTAACCCCAAATTTACTAAACAAGGAATACCTTAAGGAGAGAGGGAATTATCGTGTACGAGCGTACCTCTCATTCAATCCAACATACAACCTGCAAATAATATGCAACCTGGAGGTTACATTTTTGACATCAAGTTGATTCGACATTAGAAATCAACTTCAAAGACCCCGAATTAGTCTACTTGAGATCCTTCGCAATGAAACCCGGCAACACTCCCTATAGAGGGTCAAGTTTTCACGTTGGATGAACGGGATGAGAGGTACGCTCATATACAACACATTCCCCCAAATTTACTAAACAAGGAATACCTTAAGGAACGAGGGAATTATCGTGTACGAGCGTACCTCTCATTCCATCCAACATAAAAACCTGTAAATAATATGCAACCCGGAGGTTACATTTTTGACATCAAGTTGATTCGGCACAAAAAAATCAGCTCCAAAGACCCCGAATTAGTCTACTCGAGATCCTTCTCAATGAAACTTGGCAACACCCCCTATAGAAGGAGGTCAAGCTTTCACGTTGCATGAACGGACGAGAGGTACGCTCATATACAATACACCCCCCCCCCTTCTCTCCCTCCCTCTCTCTCTCCGGGGCTTAAGTATGCTCCAATATCACCACCACCATGGCTCATCAAACACCGCCTACATCAAATTTCCTTCTTCTCCTTCTTCGCGTGTTTCTTTCCGTCATTTCACCCTTCATCTTTCCACGTCCGGGGCTTAAATATGCTCCAATACCACCACCACCATGGCTCGTCAAATACCGCCTGCATTTCCTTCTTCTCCTTTGCGTGTTTCTTTCCGTCATTTCACCCTTCATCTTTCCGCGTCCGGGACTTAAGTATGCTCCAATATCACCACCACCATGGCTCATCAAATGCCGCCTGCATCAAATTTCCTTCTTCGCGTGTTTCTTTCCATCTTTCACCCTTCATCTTTCCGTGTCCAGGGCTTAAGTATGCTCCAATATCACCACCACCATGGCTCATCAAATACCGCCTGCATCAAATTTTATTCTTCTCCTCCTTTGCGTGTTTCTTTCCGTCTTTCACCCTTCATCTTTCCGCGTCCGGGGGTTAAATATGCTCCAATATCACCATCACCATGGCTCGTTAAATACCGCATGTATTTCCTCCTCCTTCTTCGCGTGTTTCTTTCCGTCTTTCACCCTTCATCTTTCCGCGTCCGGGGGTTAAATATGCTCCAATATCACCATCACCACGGCTCGTTAAATACCGCATGTATTTCCTCCTCCTTCTTCGCGTGTTTCTTTCCGTCTTTCACCCTTCATCTTTCCGCGTCCGGGGGTTAAATATGCTCTAATATCACCACCACCATGGCTCGTTAAATACCGCCTTTATTTCCTCCTCCTCCTTCGCATGTTTCTTTCCGTCGTTTCACCCTTCATCTTTCCGCGTCCGGGGGTTAAAAAAATATGTTCCAATATCACCACCACCATGGCTCATCAAATACCGCATGCATCAAATTTCCTTCTTTTCCTCCTTCGCATGTTTCTTTCCGTCGTTTCACCCTTCATCTTTCCGCGTTCGTTCGTGAGCCGGGGGAATAAAGGGGGGGGGGGAGGGGGAGGAAAAGAGAGAATGCCTCGTAGGCAGCTGCTGAGCGGGGGCTATATATTAAAAAGGCAAGGGAGCCACCGCCCACCTATTTTGGAACAGGCAGGCCTAGGCCTGTAGCCAGCACAAGGGGCTTGACCTGTGACACAATCATGTGGGAATTCAAATATATATGCTCCCCAATTGCCTATTAATGTAAAATGCTCCCTTTACTCTATGCCATAAGTAAGCCTAGCTAGTCGTCTACACGGTCCTTGCCATCATGAGTCACCCCCCCCCCTCCCTTCCTTTCCTTCCTAGTGTGTACGTCTTCACAAAATCTCATTTTCACACTCAACTCCAAATCCAAAGGGTCACGTGGCGTTGCCAAAAACAAAAATGAATGTCAATCGACATCTACATCTTCTTCTAGCATGTCACATGCTGGGTAGTACGTGTCATTTCAATTTTCTAACGTGTCCATTGACGTGTGGTTTTTTTCTTCACTAGTCAGGGCCAGCTCACATGGGGTCCCCAAGTCACTTGAGGTTGATCCGTGCAATCTTAGCTGCTGAGAGCATGGTAGTTGGGACTTACTTACCACTTCACATGGGGTCTCAAGTCCTAAGTCTCTAGTCCCAAGTATGACATGGATGCCTACGTGGCAACACGTTTTGGAGGTGAGGCTAGGGACTTGTGTTGAGAGTTGGGTTGAGCAAAAAGCTAGACACAACTCTCAACACAAGTCCCGTGAATGTTTTTGTAGAAAATAATCAAGATCCGTTTTTAATGGTGATTAGCCCGTATGTTTATGGTTTCTTGAGGCTCAAGAGTTGGGACATTTGTCTCCATGAGTGGGACTTGGGACCCCATGCGGACCGGCCCTCATATTGCATGTCAAATTCTAAATTGTGTGTGTCAATTGATGTACACTTTTTTTGGGCTGCAAGTTTTTGTGTGTCAAATGTCCAAAACTTGCAAAAACTTTGTCGATAATACATCATGCATGGTTGGGTGCAGTATATACAAGTTTGTGTGTAAGGTAGATGGGTCTTAAGTGGCTCGTTTTCTCAATCAAACCCCTATAATTGATTGGTATGTGGTTCGGTGAGTATCAAAGAGCAAACATTGGAAAGACACATGTTTAAAAGATGTTGGACTACTTACTCTGCACTCAATAGTGAACACAGTTGGGAGAACCTATGTATCTAGTTAAGAAATCAACAAACATGCACTTCCGATAATCATAATTGAATCAAAGGAGGTCCGGCTTTTGCACATGTTTCATCATGGATTTGCAAAATGCAACATGAGTGAATCTAATTGGTAGAAGTTGGAGAACATACCTTATATCATTACATTGATTATCCCAATTAGTGTGTTGCAATTTGGAGCTATGCAGCATAATAATGTCTTACTCATGAGTTCAATTTTTAGTAACAAAACTTCAATAGGTTGTTTGCATGTTATAGAACATTAATGATTTTCCTTGGTAAAATTTTGCAGTCTCATTAACTAGTTATAGCATTGCATAACTCCAATAGTAATACACACTACTTGAGATAATCAATGTACTAGAAAACGTGTTCCTAGAACACACTTCATATTTGACATGGGCAGTCATTGCAACATGACCCCATTTACATGTGTCGAGTCCAATTTATGACGATTATGAATTGGACTTGACATATGTAAACCAAGTCATATCCTAATGACCGCTTGTGTCAAATGGGAAGTGTGGTTTAGGCCCCACAATCCTAGTTGTGTATGTATTACATAAATTGTGTACATCAAAGTATTATATATTCATGAGCAACTACAATGCCTCTCATTTTAGAGAGAGAGAGAGAGAGAGAGTCCCTCTCATACCATCCAACGTGTAAGCTTGAAGTAGTAGGCAACCTAGAGGTTAGTGCTTTTAGTTGATTTGACACTGAAACTATCTATAATGACCCTGGATTAGATTAGTCCAAGTCATTTGAGATGAATCAGCCACAAACATAGAGGGCGGGTCAAGTTTTTATGTTGGATGGATGGATGAGATGTACACTTGTATACAATCGATTTCCTCTCTCAAGAGGCAAGGGATTCATGGCGCATATGTAAAGTCATCCATCGTGGATGAAGGGGTTGTAAAAACTAGCCCCCTACAAGGTTGATGGCCACTTCATTCAAACTAGACTCCACTGGACTAATTCAAGGTCTCTAATGCTATTCCCGGACCCATTTCCTATAAATAGAAATTTACTTGCTATAATAGAAATCATTACATTTCCACCTCCGCAATGGATGAGTGTACGTAGACACCACAAATCCCTAGCCCTCTTGCGAGAGGACCTCCGTAAGGGCTTCAACTTTAATTCTCGTGTCATGAATGACGAGTCCATCGTGGATGAAGGGGCTCTAGCGACACCAAGTCCCCTATAAGGTAGTGGGCACTAAAATGATCACTTTGAGCTCTACAAACATTTTTTTGTTGGTTGTGAAACACATAGTTAGTGTGAGATGATAGCCAATCCACAAATCACGTCAGTAGCCACTTTCCTCAAGATTTTCCCAGGCTTGTATGAATATTTTAGTTCATTTTCAATGCCTGGGATTTTCGTGAACAATACATGATTGAATTCGTTCCCTGCAATTATGTTGATTGTTGAACCTAGAATGATTAACATACCGTGAGCACGTAGTCCAATCTTACATTCACACCTAACCACACACCACTCAAAATGATGGGATGTCCGATCACAAAAAGTAACCATGAAAAGCCCACTTACGGTAACCAAAGGCACTTGCCTTGACGGAAGCCAAAAACTCCCTCACAATATATCACTACAAGGGGCATGTACCGTGGGCATGGGCGACCAAGGGTAATATTTCCTTCGCAATGTAGAGAAGATCCTTCCTTGACCCACATTCGATGTGAATTTGGGTTTGGGATCCTCACATGTTATATATATATATATATACACACACCATGTGCATAGCAAACAAGTGTCCGGGGAAGATTTTGCACATAATCGGTCAAGACCCTAGTGTTTCCAAGTCCAACCAGTTACATGGTGTAATCTTTTGGTTTTTCTTGACAAATTTGAGGTGAATTCAATAGATTCCTCCTAAATGATCAGTAATTTTTTTTAAGTCTTGAAGTTCAATCGGTTATTCTTCAAATTCAACCGGTTCATTTGTAATTAGCGGTTGGTTCTCCCCGTTCATTGTAGCAAACTTTGTATGAGCAATTGTTTAATCTGTTGCTAGCGCATGAGTATGTAGTCCAAATATTGACCTCCATATTCTACACTACGTGCGGAACTCTACAATCTATTCATTGCCCTCACTACCACAAAAGACCAGTTGCAAAACACGTACATATTTACTAACAGCCTCAACATCATATATCTCATTAACAATCACATTCGCCACCCCTCATCCCAGCACAACCACCTCGACAAACTAATTATCTCAACCCTCAACATCATATATCTCATTAACAATCACATTCGCCACCCCTCATCCCAGCACAACCACCTCGACAAACTAATTATCTCAACCCTCAACATCATATATCTCATTAACAATCACATTCGCCACCCCTCATCCCAGCACAACCACCTCGACAAACTAATTATCTCAACCATAGTCCATCAAATTCTATGGACCAAACACAACATAACAATACAAAAAGTTAGAGCACACAACAAAATATTGGGCAATGAAATTATAGACCAACTAGCAAACAAAGGAAACACCCACAACAAACCAACCCCCACACCCCATATACACATCGCACACACCATACCTTATTGGCTCAATGGATTCCCAACAAGTGAACATCAGAGAGAAATCCGCAACCTCCAAACATACATAAACAAATACCATTGCGATCCAAATTCACATACGTCAACAAATGGGTGTCTAACAAGCAAATCAATCAAAAACTCTCAAACCACTTATGGAAAGCCTTAGGTATACATGATGCACAAATTACACAAACCTTAAAATTCTGATGCGCCCAATACATGGGAAACCACCGAAAGAACATCTTCTAGCCACTAACATATCCCACCTCCAATTGCACACTTTGCTCAAACCATGAAATTGACATGTGGCCACACCCTACCCTCCACTTGCACCCACCCACACATATAATGCCTTCACATAGACCGGCATAACAAAGCAATACACAAAATAGCCCACACACTCCAATCTAACAAATATGCAAAGTGCTATACCCTAGTAGACACCAACAACCAACACAACCGGGCCCGAGCCATTACAATCCCGGAATGGTTAATACAATACACATGCCTCCCCAATACATGCACATGCATGGCCCAGCTAAGACCCAACATAATATGTATACTAGAGGCCTCTAGAGATAGCCATACACCCATCCCCCGAACCCATCAAACACCATAAAATTCATAGAATTCACATGTTATCAAGATAAATTCCCAAATACTGCCATTTGAGGGGGGGGAAACAAGCAAACATTACACCAAATAAACATAAAATACCTCATATACCTTGTCCTAAATAAAATAATGCTTGACAACAACCAAGTCTCGGTTGACTCGCTCCCATGAACCCAAACACCCACAAGAACTCACAAACAACAACCCCCCCCCCCCTCCTTTTGAAAGTATTGTTTAAAAGAGACCACCTCCCGGAAGATAAGAAGTACACCTACCCTGTCACCTGGTAAAACATGATTAGGGTAAGGAAGAATGGGCTCCCATTCATGTCGGTGCAAATCAAAAAGCACCGATGTTATTTTCTTTTCTTTTCTTTATTCAACAATTGCATATAACAAAAATGGCTCAAGGAATAATGCCAACACAATCTTCATGTGATTCCCAAGGCCACAACACATGCAGTGGGAGTTGAGTAGATGTTAGGGTATTGTGAACCATACCAACTCCATCAAAATTGCAAATGCTCCCAAATCAACGTAGTATACCAATTGCAATTTAATTGGTGTACTGCACTGAATTTTGTATTTAGTGTCATATGGTAATCCATGTCATTGTGGTAACTTTTCTAATGACAAAAATTCTTAGAATAAGCTTACAAGGATTGTCATCCCAACTTACTTTTAGTTCATCCACTTTTGGCATCCTAACATTCATGTAACGAGACATTGGTCATGGATGATTGAAATTTGGATGAAAAACCACTTAAATAAGTGACAACAATTGCAACATTGTAGATCTATCACGTCTGATTGTTTCTACAAGGAATGGCAAACAATATCCAATTTACAATTTAGTGTGGGTGACACTACACGGGCGGTTAACAAGGACTACGAAGCAAGGCAAACCATAACATCATTCATATCCATAACAATATTCTATGAGATTGACAGTATTCCACGGAATATTCCCCACGTACAACCCGAGTGTAAGAATATTCTATCAAATACTACCAGTCCCACAAAACAATGTTATGAATCTGAACAATGTTATGATAGAATTGGTGACACTATTTAGGGCCACTTCACACACGAGCCAAGAGCCGTGACCATGAAATTGTGAGAGCCCAAAAGAAAGTGTCGAAAGGCCGTCCCAACACACCTCCAAAATCATGTATTGTGGTCATGGGCTCTCAAGTGTAGTGTGAAGTCATATGTGATCGGGCCCTCAACCGAATGCTATTTCAATGAATTTCTATTCACGCGGGTGCTCACACATGATAAAACATAATAAATCAACGGTTGTGAGCGTTCAGAGTGCCATGGCCTCCCGGTTTTGTGTTAGGCCGACCTCCAAAAGGTGGTTTTGGAAAATAGTCCAAGTGACCATGAAACATGATCCATTCGATGCCATGTAGGAATCCATGTAGACTTCACATCCATCTTGCATTCACATACTTTGTTGGTCCCTCAAGCATAGTGTGAAGCGAACATGGACCGGCTCCACCCTTTTCACCAATGAGAGTGCTTGAAGTGCAATGGTCACGGGCTCTCAGTCTCGTGTGTGAAGTGGCCCTTAGTGTAGCGGTGTCAATATTAAGGTACAATATATATATATTCACCTTGCCTTGATGTTCGAAATGTAAAGAGGGGGTTTCGAATATTGCAGGCTATAAAGGTGAACACCTACTTATGTGGCATGCATGCGGACATTCGGAATATGCTTACCTGGCGCGTTGACAATTTTCCGGACCCCACTATAAATGCACTTGCATTCCGATGGAGCCATTTCCATTTGAATTTCGGGAAGCCCTTCCTTACAATAGGGATTGGGGAAGAACCTTCCGGCTAGAGCTAGTGGCACGTGTGCTTGGGGGACCACACGCCGCCATTTTACAAGCTCGACCTTGTTTTTCAATTTTCAATATGGGGATTGATACACTCCCGGGCCCACACGCACCAAGCTTATGATGGGGCCCGCGAGTTTTTTTTTTAATGTATACAATAGCCCGCCCAAGTGAGCTTGAGTCGCAACATGAAACGCCCCGGGCCCACCTCTAAACACGAGGGGATTGCTACGCCTATATTCTAGTATAGTACCGGACACGATAATTTGGTTACCATATATAGAAGACTTGCCTCCCTTGGGATACAACGTTCACTAATAAGTGTGAGTGATTGTCGCCTTGCATTCATTTTGATCATAGTTTACACCCGAGTTTTCTTCCTTACGAATGTTGGACCGGGTATATTATAATGCAAAGTGCATGGTATCAATAACCAACATCAATAATGGTATCAAAGAACCTTCACCCATGGGTTCTGAAATTGTCATACCATTTGAAAAAATAGGAATAACCGGTGGGTATCTCACGACGAGAGGAATTTTGTCAGTGGTCCGAGCTATTAGTTGGGTCGATATCACCATTCAAAACCATATTGATACTTGGACAATCTTGCCTAAATATAAACACTGACAGAAACAAAATCAAAATATCCTCAAATACCCATACCCTATTTACACCCTAATTGGTTTTTTTTTTTTAAAAACTAATGGAAGTGATTGTTTTAATTTCTGCTACTCTTATCAAATAACTCATATTCAATGTGTTGGTCAAACATCTTCACGAAAAATTAGAGGAAGACCCGGGTCTTGTATCCACACTAATTTCCACCTTAACTTACAAAATGATTGTGCTCCACACTAGTTTTCCACCCACACTAATAGAGACTAACTTAGGGTAGTCCCGATCCTCCTTAAATGTTGTAGTGTACTAACTGGGACTACATGTAGCCGTGTGTGTGAAAGGGAAGGAAATTGATACAAAGTGAAAGGCTGCAGATGGGTGGGTACGTTTGGTATTTAACTTGTTTTAATAGCGAGAGGAGGAGAAAAAAGGTCAAATTCGGATTAAAAAATTTAACTTGCGGTTTGAAGTTCGAATCGGACGTCATGATGGAAGTACTTGTCTACAACTTACGCAACACTCGATACTCTTACTTTCGGTCGTTTTAGAAGCTGTACACTTTGCAGGAGGGCTACTACTAATTAACTACGTTTGTTTAAGTACGATGTTCAAGTTGTAATAGTCTTCTTTAAATTCCTAATTAAGTAGATCATTACATGATAGGTTTAGGGTTGCTTGGCTTTGTCATGTTAGTGGACATGTCTCCTTCCTCCCGACCCTCATCACCACTCACTCTCCCGACTCTCCAACCGCACTTTCATTATGTTCAATAGAATAGTGTATATTTCGTGTGAGGGGCGATGTGTGTTAGTGTCACCGGCTCTCAATTTCGGAAATCTTCATGAAAGGCACACCGCTTTTGGGATATATCATCTTACCTCAAATTTGTATTTAAGTAAATCTAGACATTTTTATATTCTGATTTCCTGACTTTTTGGTTGCTTCAATTCTATGGGTGGATTCATCAATGCACTTATGATGTACTCGAGGTTTCTAGGAGTTATGTGAATCATTAGTGATTACTTGAATGTTGTGCTTTTGAAAATATGATTTTAATGTTGAGAGAGAGAGAGAGAGAGAGAGAGAGAGAGAGAGAGAGAGATTTCATTGTCTTGTTGCAAGCTCTTCCAACTATAAGTTATGCGGGTGTTATTCGGTTTGTTTTTCATCTTCTCCAACTACTAACGATTATATCTACGTAATGAAACTTGTGTTGCATTAGCAAATCTATGGTGAAGCATCAACAAAAATCAATTTGAACTTTGGACCTCCCCTAATTTAGTTACGGTTATGGGAAATGCATGTTTGTTGATTATTGTAGTTAGTTTTTGCTCTCACTTAAATAACCCAAAAACCCAGGGTACAGACTCTCAAGGAAGACTTAACTGGTGTCTATTACAGGCATTTGTCACTTCATAGTTCATTAATTAGACCAAAGGGTTGCTATCTTCACTCTAAAACATGACTGGTATGTCTTTCACTCTCTTTTTCTCTCTTGGTTTCCTCTCACTGTGTCTCGTTCAGTGGGGTATGTGTGTCAGTCTTGGTAGTAACCATCTCGTCATGAGATTTTGTATAACAATAGTCAAGAGAGAACAATAGTCTTTGAGTATCACAATTGTCTTTGGTAACCATTGGCCAATGCATCCTCAATTCAAAACAACTCCTTCATTACTTGGTCAATGTTAATTCCAATACAATACGAATTGTTTATTCCTTATCTCCGGATTTAATCATTACTCACAACTTATGCAATTAACCATTGTCAGTCAAGCTATAATCTTGGTTGCCCTGCACAACCTGCAACAACAACAACCAGCGTAACACGCAAGACAATAGTTGAAAGGATTAAATCGCATTCCATACCCAAAGATCTTGTCTCTTGACTACTTAACAATCAAAACTTAATAAAGATCCCATTAACTTATGCCTAGATAACATTTATGAACCAAAGTTAATTCTATCCCTCTTACACTTGATCCCTCTTAGAATCCTTACTAATTTCTCTAATCAACCGATCAAAAGTGATCTCTCATCACCTCGGTTGATTGAGATCCCTCTTAAATTCCATTCTTCTCAATTATAAATCTATCAGCCTAAGTTCAGATTCCAACTATAATCTCTTACGGCTGAACTATATTCATTTCATCTCTTCCTTCCTTCCTCAGGTTAACAATAATCATTCCACACAATGGCCTGCCTCTTGGCCTCTCGGCTTCCTATCAACCTACAGGGAGTGTCACTATAGCCAATAGTTACACAATATCCCAGTTAACGCTCGGCTGACACTTGGCCTTCTGTCTGGCCTCCTCTCTCTCTAAGCACTCGGCAGTCTCTCATTCAATAACCTTCTCTCTCTCACATGTTACAATTCCAATCAGTTCCACTATGATCGGGGGTTCGCTCTTCGGCATCAATTGTTCAACATTCAATTTTGACCGCTAATAGTTCTCCCTCGTTCTTCCTTTCTATTCTCAATAGTTACATTCACTCATTTTACTTCGGCTTCACACTTACTCGATTACAATCCCCACATACGACAATAGTTTCACGCGCTCTTATTAGCGATTCCTTTTCATGTTCACTTTCTCAATTACTCTTTATAATTACTTCTCGCACTCGCTCGCCTTGCACAGACTCGCTCACTGTATGCCTATCATACTTACTCACACTCCTTGTCGCTCTCTCCTAATTTCAGAATCTTTCCTCACGAACTCATTCACTTTCTCTATCCCTTAGTAGTAGGCTATCTCTCTTCCAATCCTTCGTTAATCACTCACTTTCACTCACATTGAACTGACATTTCAATTCCAGACTATAGTTTCACAGTTCACACATACTTCTGAAGCAGTGGCCTAATTTGACCCTCTTCCAGTCATTCAATCAATTTCCATTCACAATAACAATATTCTTTCACAGAAAATAGCAACCCGCAATCACTGCGGTGTTTACTTAAGAAAATAGTTCAACTATTGTCCTCACACAGTCTGTGTCGAGGGAGACAAGACTATTGTTTATACAATTCGCTCAAAGCTATCTGAGTAATGTCTACATCCTCCCTCTTCGCCGGCCCTCTTAGCTTGGCGGGGAGGGAAGGAAGATGATAGTTACAATAACCGCCTAACTAGGCCCTTCTATGGCCGTGACTATAGTGGTAACTTCCTAGCCTATGATTAAACTATATTCATCCTATTGGATGACTCCATCCGAATTGAACTATAAGCCTATAGTTGAACTGAAATGACCAAAAATTTGGCTCACAATTACCCAACAAAATACATAGGTTGCACTAGGGTTGCTCATTGTTGAGTGTGGAATAGTTAATAAAATTTGAAGATGTAGGCCAATATCCTTAAACATGTGTCTTTATGGTGTTTGTTCTTGAATCCTCACCTAATTAAACATCAATCAAGTAGAGGTGTCCAAATAAGGAAAGTAACCAAATAGCACCCAAAATTGTGTCTCGTTCAATTAATAGTTTTGAATGACACAATTTATTGTTTCCAAGTTTCAAAATTGCAGCTGAGATGCAAAATGTTATAGGGAATCAAAGTGGACGTTTGTTTTTTTACTTTTTCTTTAGCTCCTTAGGTGATGCAATGAGCTCTTCCAATTGGGTTAACAATTGGGCCTAAAATGATTTGTATGTATACCACTCAATTATGGGTCCATTAAGAAGAATGATCACATAAAGCCCACATACCCTGAAAGATGTACATGGTCACCAAAGCAAGAGATATATGTTGAATTGGAACATAAGGTCGGGGCACCCACAGTCAACCAAGTCCATTCAACCGTTGACTAGGGTCATGTAATGCCAACATGGATGGCATTCATATTCTTTAGGCAAATTGAATTAAGGTTTATTTGGTGGTGGCTTGCGATTGATTACTAGCATAAGAGTTTTGACATTTTTCATAGCCAAGCATTAGCATTCAGAGTGAGCGATTATGTGTTAACCTATAGATCCACTTTGTGTTACCCTAACTTTATTGCTTCAAAATTTGTAACTAACTAAAATTGAAGTTAAATTTAGTGTCAAATTGACTAAGAAAAGTTACATTTCGACTACACACCATTTCATGTTGTTTGTGTTGGGTGCATGAGATACCCTCATATGCAATAAAGTTGATTCTTGCTAACCCCCACCAATAAACCAATTAGTTTCTGGCTTACTTATCATATGCTATTGCCTCAATAATAAGCTCAATACACTAATAATTCCAATCAATGCGTGTTAATATGTGGAGTTATGCAATGCAATAGCATCTAATTAAGGAGCTCAATAGGTTGTTCAGACATTGTATGACTTTGCTTGGTAAAATATCACACTCTCAATAAATAGTTATAGCATTGCGTAACTCTGCACACACTAATCGGGATACACCCGAAACTCCGTAATATCAACCTCCATAATGTCACACACTCTCTACTATACCGAAACCCTAGGGAACGGATGTTCGTAGTTCAAATCTCACTCCTTATTATCACATATCTCTCCCTTACATCACAAAATTTGTCCTTAATGCAAACCACCAAAGAAGTCAACCAACACCCTCACATTGCGCCATGTGTCAACAAGTGGAGTTTCTTCTTCTTTTTCTTCTTCTTCTTATGCATGTTGTCAAATGTTGGTGCATGCGTCCGCCACATCGCCTTGGGAGGCCAAGTGGAGTGGACCACAATAGCGTAGGCGAAGGGAGAACGAATTCAAATTGTCCTCACATATCCTCTGTGTTATTTCATAATGTTACATGCTACACTAATTTTATAGTATCACGCACCCATGTTAACACCACAAAACTCTATGATATCAAGTACATTTTGGTTGTCACATGTGTGATACTACAAAGTTTAGGGTGTATAAGGGCCACTTCACACACAAGCCGAGAGCCGTGACCACGAGATTGTGAGAGCCCAAAAGAAAGTGTCCAAAGGCCGTCCCAACACACCTCCAACATCATGTAGTGTGGTCACGGACCCTCAAGTGTAGTGTGAAGTCATATGTGACCGGGCCCTCAACCAAATGTTAATTCAATGAAATTCCATTCACGCGGGTTCTCACACATGATAAAATAGAATAAACCAACGGTTGTGAACGTTCGGAGTGCCATGGTCTCCTGGTTTTGGTGTTAGACCTACCTCCAAGAAGTGGTTCTTGATAATCGTCCAAGTGACCATGAAACATGATCCATTCGATGCCATGTAGGAATCCATGTAGACTTCACATCCATCTTGCATGCACATACTCCGTTGGGTCCCTCAAGCGTAGTGTGAAGCGAACTTGGACCGGCTCCGCCTTCTCCACCGATGAGAGTGCTTGAAGTGTAATGGTCACGGGCTCTCAGTCTCGTGTGTGAAGTGGCCCTAAGAGGGTAAACACATAGAAAAGGGAATTACATCACTTATGCCCC
Organism: Polytrichum commune; assembly: GCA_950295325.1. Taxonomy (NCBI): domain Eukaryota; kingdom Viridiplantae; phylum Streptophyta; class Polytrichopsida; order Polytrichales; family Polytrichaceae; genus Polytrichum; species Polytrichum commune. The sequence continues at coordinate 19,295,633 of OX485803.1, read as the reverse complement.
CTCCCCACCCGACTTCACCAAATAACCAAAGTCTTTCCTAAAAACCGGGTAAATCTCCCTCGGTCATAGCGGCGGAGGCGTCCGGGAATCCCAATGCACCTACAAGAACTTGCTCTGGAGATTGTCGAGTAGGTTTTAGTTAAGTAGCTTTCACACACGGTCATTGTTTTATCCACCAAGCAATGACTATTGGATAGTTTTTGTCCCATCCCCAAATGCCTCACTACTCATCTACCTTACCCTCGGTTTTTGTTAATGGAACCCCTCGTGCCCTCGTAGCTAAGACTAAAAGCAACCCATCACAAGGGCGGGAGGCGACACTTTTAAAGCTCCTACATCCTTGCCTCGAGTCTAGGTACCGATGGGAGGGTCGATGCTTGAGGCTTTAAACCTCCACTTATAAACCATACCACATCATCTGCCAACTCGGCTCGGGACCAGACAATGTCGATGGTATGAAGGCCGTGTTCTTAGAACCAACTTATAGGCTTAGCCAAAGTCAAGTGGGGAGGGGCCATTAGGTGCGAACGAGCAACTAAAGGCCACTTCACACGCGAGACTGAGAGCCCGTGACCATTACGCGTCAAGCACTCTCATCGGTGGAGAAGGCGGAGCCGGTCCAAGTTCGCTTCACACTACGCTTGAGGGACCCAACGGAGTCATTGAATGCAAGGATGTAAAGTCCGCATGGATTTTCACACGGCATCAAATGGATCATGTTCCATGGTCACTCGGACTATTTCTCAAAACCAGTTCTTGGAGGTGGGCCTAACACAAAATCGGGAGACCATGTCACTCCGAATGCTCACAACTGTTGGTTTATTTTATTTTATCATGTGCGAGGACCCGCATGAATACAAATTCATTGAAATAGCATTTGGTTGAGGGCCCAGTCACATATGACTTCACACTACACTTGAGGGTCCGTGACCACACTACATGATTTTAGAGGTGTGTTGGGATGGCCTTTGGACACTTTCTTTCGGGCTCTCACAATTTCATGGTCATGGCTCTTGGCTCGTGTGTGAAGTGGCCCTAAGGGCAAGCCCAGTGACCCTACACGTGCATCTACATTTGCGCTTTCTCATCCGCGATGCGGACGCAGATGCACGATACTGGCCCAGTCACCCTACTATTACCCTAAAAGTGGATGTAGACTAATACATGAAGTGCAGAACTCCTTGCATTTCGGTGAGATATGGAGGGAGCATGCTATCAGCTAAGGACAAACAACTTCATGGCGGCTTTTAACTAAAGACAAGTCAATATGGTAGGGCCGCAGAAAACTACAAATCAATCTAGAGGAAATCCCTAAGGTAGTAAGGTAGAATGAGTGGCAGTTTTGCCTGGGTCTGCATCTGCATTCTGGGTGGAGGCCACTTTTCATTCCCGGATGCAGGAACGACTGGGCTTGCTCTAAGGTAACATACATATATAACTTATCACCGCAAAACCAAGACGCCGCTGCATGTGCCCAGAAACCTGTTTGGAAGAGAGGAGATTCCCAGCAGGCACGCAGGCAGGTCAGCTAGCTAGCTTAATTGGGGTGGTCTTCATTTAAAGGAGGAAGAAGCTTTTAGCAGGCAGGGCAATGGGCAAAGGGCAGTGGGCAGTGGGCGGGTGCAGCAGTGGTATGTGTGTGTGAGAGAGAGATAGAGAGAGTGTGGAGAGCGGAGGTCAACAAGATGCAGAGGACTAAGTAGTACGCTTAGCAGCAGCAGTAGTAGTAGCTAGTAGTCACATAATAAATGCACCCCCTCATGACTCCATGATCCCCTCCCCTCCCTTCCCCTCCCCCCGCCTCATCACATGGGAGCTTTGACGTTTCATTTTACCCTCTTTTAATTTACCCTTAGTGTTCAACCTTCCTTTGACATCGTCCGCACACAGGCAGGGGGGGAAACCGATCGTTCAATGGTGCAGATGGAACCGGTTGAGTGCAAGGAACGAAAGAGAGAATCGGTTGACAGTCAAGGCTTTCAGGGTGATTACCGACCGTTCAGAGGGGTTTGTGGAGTATACTTGAAACTAACTGATCGAGAAGGACTGGCTACGTGCCATAGATACAATAGAGAATAGTGTGCCGTCCTTCGTCTATCACCGGCCTCGCTCGAACAGGAATTAAAACACTTTGTATGGTTGTCCGTCTAGGAATAGAATATGCATTCTATGTTGCCTTCGTTTTGATCGCAAACATATGAAAATTTGTCGGATAAATTCCTCGTCAACCTCGTCACTAGCACTCCCGACATGTTACCCTTACTGTCCAGAGAAGTATTTGGAATAGAGGAGTTCTCCCTGCTCCCAAGATACGCTACTATGCTTGGTCAACAACTTACACAAACAATGAATGATCCCGGACCGCTCGGCCAATCCCCTCTCTTACCCCTCCACCAAAAATCGAACGCCATAGTTTTTCGCACAAAATTAACCAAGTTCGCATTACGATGCTACCTTGACTATAAGACACCACTTGCACCCGTATACTTACCTTTCAGGGATATCGACAATAGAGAACCGACTCTAGAATGATCAAATACGTTGTGTTGCAGGCTACCACAATATCCCCTCCAACCACATATTACACTCCCTTGCCCCACCAAAACACACCACACCCTACCATGGGATTCCCACCCCCCACCCCATTCCACAATATCTCCATCTCTTCCATAACCCACACCGTGGCCTAATCCACTCGCCCATCCCCATCACCCTTAACAACAAATGGGGTGCCCAAAAATGCTCCACCAACCTTAAAATGTTGCCAGAACACCAAACCTTCTACACAAAATGGTTCTCACATACTAAGCCCTGATCATATCCTACATGACCACAACCTTCTATTACTCGCTCAATTTGCACAACGAGTAAAACAACAAGCCATCAAATCAAAACTACTCAAACCCTAGACCAAGTATACCCTAGCCTTTCCATCCTACATCTCACCCTCCTCATTTGAGAATGTAATCTAGACATGGACATCGTCACACACGAACTCACCCAAATATACCCACCCCTAGCACACACACCCATGACATCAAAACCTTCACACCTAAAACTACCACCCTCAAAGTTTGTGCTCACACAAACATAAAAGGCAACAAAGAAGCATACAAACTAGCTAAACAAGGTACATTGCAACCCACATTAGTCAGAACCCTTTTCCAACATACCACACACACAACCCCCTTTTGGCTAGTCAGCCAGCCATCCCACCAACCTCAACTCAACACGGTGGCTCAGTCGGGGGAGATTATTGAGCATAATCGGTCAAATTTTGAGTGTTTCCCGATGCATGCGGAGAATTGATCGCTAGTTACAGAGAAACTGGTTTGGTTTGAGGATTAAGCGGTTGAAGTTCAAGATTTCAAGAGAATTACCGACCATTTTGGGGAATCTATGGAATGTATCTCGATTTAATGAAGGAACGTCCGAAAGATCACAACATGTGACCACTTGGATTTGGAAAAACTAGGATTTCTGACCAAACCTACTCAAAAAATTCCCCCGAGTGAGCCAATGTGTTGAGTTGAGGTTGATGGGATGACTGGCTGGCTGGCCAAAAGGGGGATGTGTGTGTGGTATGTTGGAAAAAGGGTTCTGACTAACGTGGGCTGCAATGTACCTTATTTGGCTAGTTGGTATGCTTCTTCGTTGCCTTTTACGTTTGTGTGAGCACAAACTTCGAGGATGGTAGTTTGAGGTGTGAAGGTTTTGATGTCATGGGTGTGTGCTAGGGGTGGGTATATATATATATATATATATATTTGGGTGGGTTTGTGTGTGACGATGCCCATGTCCGGATCACATTCTCAAGTGAGGAGGGTGAGATGTGGGATGCTCAATAATCTCCCCGGACACCGTTTGAAAATACTAGCTTGACAATTGACTCGGAACGGGCTCGAAAATTGGGCGAATTCATTCTCACGTGTGAGGGAAAAGGATGCTGCTCACTTCACTCGGAGCAATAACTTACTTACTTAACGAAGAAGCTCCCTGCCTGCAGCGTCCACTTTTAACTGAAGCAAGCACACGGCCAGGTCGGGGAGAGTATTTGTCTTGACTATTGTTCGCTCTACTAGCTAGGTAGTCTATCTATCTAGTAATTAATTAACAAGTTTATGTATAGAACGTGGAAGCTCAGAGAGTTTTAGTATTATTAGCTTATCAGCAACATCCCCTACCTAGCCTGTTGTAAAGTAGGTGTCCTATATTACATCCCAGTGGACCAAAAGTGCGGAGTTAATGAAGAGGCCCTTGTGTTGTTGACCTGACCCTTCCGGCCCAGCAGCCAAGGGTGAGTAGTAGTAGTAGTAGTAGTAGTAGTAGTTAATAACTCCAAGGTTTCTGGATACATCCTTCCTCAAGCATCTCCATGGGGAGAGGCATAATTCCTTCTCTTCGCTTGTCACTTCGTTCAACATTATTTAGCAAGACCGGAGGCATAACGATCACCACCACATTCTCTCTCATCCACACTAACACTAAATACGATACTTAGTGTTTGATTATGTTCAATGTTGTTACCATCTTACTCTGTTCAACACTACTTTTCGATTCCTTGATAATCGGTGTTAGAAGATATACTAGAAGATATGTCGGAATTCTCCTTTTATCATTGTTATTGATAGGCCACCCTTACAACCACTTTCCACTAGAAGCCTCTACACTAGAACTCACCATACAATTTATAGAATTTAAATTTGTTTATTTCATAACCTTACTAACACTAAATTCAAACGTGTAACTTCCACATATTACCATAGTTTGTGTTTAGTGGTTTGAGTTTACATTTTAATGTTACTTATTTTCATAGGGTTATTGACATATAGTGTATGCGTTCGTATTTAGTGTATCGAACACTAAATATCGTATTGTGATTGGTGCCTGTATATTTAAGGAGACCACAACAAACATGGTTTGTTGATTGATGTGAACGCAGTCTCGTAGTTGTCTTGCACGATGTGGGTTCGTTTATGATTCAATGTCAAAAGGGTGGACGATAATTGCATGGGTGGTCATGCAACCGTCATGTTCAGTGGGCGATCCACGAAGGCCTAAGACATCAATTTGTATGCACATGTGGAACATGCCAAGACAATATTAGTCCAACATGATAATATTACATCTAGAGCACGAATCGGTATTGTAGCGGTGGTGCTTGCTTTCCTTCATATGTCTCTTCTTATGATACTCAACAAGGCTTTGTAGGTGGAACTAAAGGGAGGTGTGGCGGCAACACCAATTGAGATACCCTTTGATCACCTCCAAGCGAGCCCCTCCACTTCTTGCTCCAAAGTGATGGTAGAGGAGTTTGTGGGGATACTTGGTGGATGGGCCTTAAAATAACATTGGAACTACCACCACCACTTACAATGTCAAGTTGTTGCTATGCACGTGATATTACAATTGGGTGACGTATGCAAAAGAATAAGTGGTGTGCATGTGTTGATGTCAACATAATAGCCATGCACATGTTAATACAATGCATAGATTTTTATGAAAATAACACTTTGTAGTATTGTTTAGAAAGCCCTTGTGAATTTTGCCCCCTTCGATCTATGTTCACTTAGTGTGGAGCATGTGCGGAGGAAGAGGTAGTGGTCACTACACCTTTGCATCCTCCAAACTTTTATATGTAATCTTGAAACATGGATCACAAGAATCAGGTCCTTTGGGAGATTATTGCCCCCTCTCATAGGGAGACACCATGAATAGGCATATATGAGCCAACTTGCACTTATTTAGGGGCAAAGGATATTCTCAAATTACCAAGTGAAGATGGGCGATGTCTTTGATGTTGCCACCAATGCGAATTGTGGTGTTGCTTCATCTTTGAGTTGGTCCAAGCCTACACGTACTATACAAATGGATATCACAAAATCAGAGTCCCTATGAAGACTACTAACTCTTGTCACAAATAGACACTTGAAATTCTAGACACATACATGCCAACTTGCACTTATTTCCTCCAAGGCCATGACCCTAGGCTCCCACATAGTTGATTAACAATATCCAATTCACATGGATACCCCCACTATGACCGAGATGGACCATGGTGGTAGAGACGTGCACTTCAAATCAAGTGTTAGGAAAGCCACCCATCCCAATATTATTCCAACCTTAGGAGGTTTCACCTAGTAGTTCCCCTGGGAACGGGGTTAAGGCCTTGGGTTCAAGCCACCATCACCCAAATGAATCGCAATCATTTGAGCCTTGTAGTTGAATCCCATGAGGTCAAAGGTTCGATTCTCCACGGCGGCCTTTAGCTCATGATCATCCGCTCACTTCTTTCCATGGGAGCCCAAAACTTGTAATTCATGTAACAAAAACAACAAGTTACATGGGCGTCACCTTGGAGCAATGTATCGGGATAGTGCCAGTCCTTGTTGTTGTGTATTGTGCATGTCATATGTGCCAAAAAGCCATAGCCAATAACAATAACAAGTAGGGATGGAGCGGGATATTTAGGTGGCGATGGAGAAGCTCTTATGGAGTGTTCAAATCATCTAACTTATTGCCTCCACTACTAACTTACCACCACCAATTGAGATAGAGGTGAGTGGAATGGGTTGGGTCACTACACCAAAAATAATATTTAGTGTTTGATTATATTTAATGTTGTTACCACCCTATCATGCTGAACACTAGTTTTCAATTCCTTGACAACTAGTGTTAAACATAAATGTGCCGCTACCTTCCTTACTCCCACCTCCCTTCATTGTTTTCTTTTTTGTTCTTTTTTTGTTCTTTTTCATATCCTTACTAACACTAAATTCAAACATGTAACTTCCACATACTACCATAGTTGATATTTAGTGTTTGAGTTTACATATAATGTTACTTACTTTCATAGGGTTATTGACATTTAGTGTATGTGTTCATATTTAGTGTACCAAACACTAAACATCCTTTTTAGTGTAGTGGTCCACGAGAATTGGATTAGAGTAATCCATAGTTATTGTAATATGTTCTTTTAGTTGTGCGTTGTCCACAAACACACATGGTACAATTGCCAACTACACTGCATAGTCCTAATATTGTTGGTCACAAAATTTCTAGCGTCCACACTAATTTCCAACCCATGCCACATTAATTGTTTTTTCTAGAAAATTAACGTGGGTGATTACTTTATTTTGTGCTACTTTTGCCCTATAACTAGTATTCATATGTTGGTCGGAAGTCTTCATGAAGACTTGGGAGAAGATCTGACATCTTGGACCCATGTTGTTTCCACCCTTACTAGAAAATTAGTGTGGCCCACGCTAATTTTCCACCCACACTAATAGGACTATTTAATGTAATCACAAACATTGTGGCATTTACACGAGATATCTAGGTAGCATCATTCCTTGTTGCAACATGATGTGGAGATCTATATCGTCCCCTCCCCCCTCTACACACACACACCAACACACACACACACAAAAAAAGGTGGAGGGAGATAGTGGTGGAGATGCTCTTACATATTGTGCAAGTCCCCTAACTTATTGCCTCCACTACCATTCAAAATGGAGATGAGTGGAATGGGGTGGTTCACTAGTGGGTCCACGAGAGTCGGCTTAGATGAAATCTTAGTCATTTTGATTCATTCTTCTAAGCGTGTGTTGTTCATAAACACGCATGACATAACTACCAACTTCTTACAAACACTATGGTATTTTCATGGATTACACAGATTTTGTCCTTGAAACAATATGCCATGGTAGTTTCAATCCTTGTTGCATCACGATGTGTGGGGCCATGTGTGCCCACAAAAAGAAAAAGAAAAAGGAAAAAAAAAGGAGACGGGTAGATAGCAGTGGGGATCCTTTCACACATTGCACAAGTTGTCTAACTTATGGCCTCCACTCCCACCACCACTAGTTTAGATGGAGGTGAGGGGAATGGGGTGGGCCACTTAGTGAGTCCACAATAACTAGATTACTCCAAACAAACTTAATTGTTGTGATCCGCCCTTCTAGTTATGCGTCATTGTTTGCAAACATAACAAAATCAAGGTGGAGAGAGAGAGCACTCGCGGATTGCACAAGTCGTCTAACACTTACGCCCACTATCACCACCACTAGTCGAGGTGGAGAGAGAGAGAGGTAGATAGCGCTTGTGGATTGCACAAGTCGTCTAACACCACCACTAGTCGAGGTGGAGAGAGAGATAGGTAGATAGCGCTTGCAGATTGGCACAAGTCGTCTAACACTTACGGCCCTCCACTACCACCACCACTAGTCGAGGTGGAAAGAGAGAGAGAGAGAGAGAGAGGGGTAGATAGCGCTTGTGGATTGGCACAAGTCGTCTAACACTTACAGCCCTCCACTACCACCACCACTAGTCGAGGTGGAGAGAGAGAGATTGGTAGATAGCACTTGCGGATTGGCACAAGTCGTCTAACACTTACAACCCTCCACTACCACCACCACTAGTCGAGGTGGAGAGAGAGATAGGTAGATAGCACTTACGGATTGGCACAAGTCATCTAACACTTACAACCCTCCACTACCACCACCACTAGTCGAGGTGGAGAGAGAGAGAGATGGAAAGATAACGCTTGCGGATCGGCACAAGCAAGTCGTCTACCACTTACGGCCCTCCACTACCACCCCCACTAGTGGGGGTGGAGGTGAGTGGAAGGGGGTGGGTCACTAGTGCGTCGGCAATAATTGGATTAAGTTATCTTAGACCCCGAAAACCTTCTCTTGTGATCCGTTCTTCTAGTTGTGCGTTGTACACACACACACACACACACATGCGGCACAACTGCCGATCACTCGCTTGCTTACTTACAGACACTGTGGTATTTGGCAGTCCTAGCTAGTCCTTTCAAATTTTAAATCGGGTCAGGCGGATCATGAGACACGAGAGCCAGCACTTTGCTTTCCTTTGCTTTGCTTTCCCTTCCTTTTTTCCCTCGTTGTTGGTTATAATCGTGGCCAACAAAGTCTCAATTGCGGCCCCATCCGATCGATACCAATGAGTGGGCCGACTAAATTTATACCTCTCTTATATGGATGCGGGGGTAAGGTACCGGTAACTTTGCATGCACACGAGCCGCATGGAACATACCTTTCCTCACATACCTTACTAACTTTGGAAGACCAGTAGTAGCTCACGAGGTATGTGGGTGTCATTTGGGTTCATTGTTCATGTCTCTCCCACTTTTACCGATTTAGAGGTACGCAACAAAACTCGCGTTGCATTAGCAAATCTACAATGAAATATTTGCAGCAACAAAACAAAAAATGGAGTGGAAGTGGTCCGAGGTGACCCTAAACTACCGGGTGATGGTGGAGAGATACCCAAATCTCAAGGAAGAGGTTGGCGGTGAAATTCCCGGCTGGGTAATCTCCTCTCTACTTGACGGAAAACTTGCAAGGTGGTCAACTACCTCATGTGCTTTGGCATTGGCATGTCAGCCTTCTGTCTTAAAAATAATATTAAAAAAAACAAAAACAAACAATGGATTGAAAATCGGACCTCTCCTTAGTTGACTATGGTTATCGGAAGTGCATGTTTGTTGATTTCTTGATTGGATACACATGTCTTCGCAATTATGTTCACTATTCAGTGTAGAGTGGTTATTAATATTTGACGACGTAGTCCAATTTGTTGGGAACATGTTTGTTTTAGGGTGTTTGCTCTCCGATCCTCACCTGACCGCATATTAATCAGATACATGGGTCTGATCATTACATTATTCAGATGCATAACAATGTTTTGTGGGACCAACATTATTCCACATAATTTTCCCATATATTCCTCACATTATTCAATCTAAATGTGGCAAATATTCCATCGAATATTGTCAATCCCACATAACATTGTTATGAATATCGTTACGATCAAGAAAACAAGCCACTTAGGACCCGTCTACCTTAGGCTAAAGCTTCCAACCTTAACTTATGACTTGAATGTGCAGCTTAGTAATGTAGTGGGTAGCCGGTAACTGGGCTTCAATTCAGTCCTACTTCCAAGCCGGTAGTTGCTTCAAGTGCAGTGTGTTTAAAATTACACGATGATGTGAGGGCAATTTAATTGATGTCGGTGGGAAACTGGGTTGGCTAATCTATCACCTACACATTGTACATGGAAGATTAATTTTTCTGAGCTGTCATGTCCAGGACCAAATGAGTGATAATTTGAACCCTTACCTTCTTCGTGGAGGCCTGTTGAGGTATGCAATCCAATGCCTCTATCTCACAGAGGCTATTGCACTCCACCACTCTAGGGTATCAATTGGTATGACACCAATTTGATATACTTCTAGTCTCATCAACTTTTTGGTTTCCTAGGTTTTTACAAGCGATTTTAGTTCATTGCACTTCATTGCTTTTTTTGTTGGGCATGCTTGAGCTCATCTTTGAGCCCATCTTTTTTGTGAATGTATATATGTTGGCTATAAAGGAGGAAGTTATTTTGCTATGGTAGTGAAAAATGACTTTTTGTGGTGGTTGTTATGGTGAGTGCCCAAATTAACATGTTTCATGTACAATGAATGTACAAACGTGGATTTTTGGCAATCATGGTGAATGACGGGGTCCCTCTTTGCAACAAACAAGCGAAGAAAAAAAATTAAAATCCAACAAAATTATTTGCAGCAAAGCAAACACATTCCTTAATTCACAAATTGATATGCACACATAATCCTTGTGTGGGGGAATCAAAACCATGTCCAAATGGAGAGTGCTCATTGCAACACACATGCCCCCCCCCCTCTTGAAATATCGATCCTCCATTCCAACCCATGGAAATGAGCTTCCCGCCCATGTGATTTGTCCCAAAATCACCAAAAATTTTAAGAGAACGAAACATCAAGGCAAACACGTTATCTATAGTGCACATCAACCTTCTCTACACACAAGAGCAAAGAGATCTTGCAAACCCTTACACCACAAAGATGTGAATGTCGATCTGGGAAGCATTGTCCAAGGTAGTGATGTCATCAACAAATGCACTCACATAGTTAGCCTCTCTTATCCACTTTTGAGTGGCTTTGCTGCACATCGTACATGGACTCAACAATACCCCGGCCAAATGTATTAGACCCACGTGTGGAGGGATTCTTCTTTACTTTCAACATGGTAGACATTGATTTCATGGACTCGTATTATGTCATGGGGCGGCAAAGGACAAGACATGAAACACATAGCAAACTAAACCACTTTCCTTAACCTTTATTTAGGTAAATTACGTAAAATTTGATCTTGAATTGTTGGACGACCAAGAGCATTGTAAACCCTCATATTCATTTTCACATTAAACTCTCCCTTCTTCACAACTTGCATATTTCAAAGTGCCTTATGCGTACCTTGGTGTTGAACAAAGCACCCTTCTTGGGTGCAAGAAGTTTGTCATTTCCTTCCACATCGATGCAAATTGTACACAAAACCTAAGAGGTCTCACCTTGCTATTAAAGGCTAAATTGGCCAGATGAAACTGTATGGTTCATCTATCCTGAAATGTCCTATGATCCTCTACATTAGCCCTAGCTTGCTAAAGTGGAGGCGACTGTAGTAAGGGCTCAACCTTGTAATCCCTATAATCGACAACAACATGGGCATGACAATCTACCTTGGCAACATGCTAGTTGTGAAGGGGGAGGAATGGCGTGAACTTGAAGTTCTTCATAACCACCAAAGGGCCATGGCAAGCAACGAGATTGCAACAACAACAAAGGGAGAAGTGAGCTTGCATTGATACACATTTTTGCACATAAATTGAGGATACTAGAGGACACCTTCAAGAACCAAAACCTTGAGAGGACACCTCCAAGCTCCCACCAAAGTTTGCCTACCATAGCTATGAAGAATGCAAAATTTAAGGCCATGAATGCACCCAAATTCCCCACCTCATGCATAAGCCCTCAAAATTCATTTTGCAATAAAAAAAATAGAGATTTTGAAATCTCAACATCTCAAACCCTATTTCATCAACGTTGTGGTGCCGCCACTCCCAAAACCCGTTAATCCCAAAGATATGGCATGCAATTGTGCATCAAACAATTTGCAAGCATAACAAGTGCATTAAGGATGCCCAACTTACTACAAAATTGGGGGAATTGGGCAGAGTTGGTGGTTGAACTCACAACAAGGGGTGCAATGGCTACACCCGATTCCCAGTATGCCAAACAATCATGACAAGGAGCTCAAGACCTAGCGCATGTGGCGAGCAGAGGGGTGCATGTGGAGCGAGGGCGGTGACACATTCAACTGCTCTCAGCAATGGTGGTGGGAACCATGCCCTTGCCTTGGCAACTTGGCCCCCTATTTCCCTTCTATCATATCAAAGGGTTGAATCTAGGTCGATATTATGTGATTTCTGACATAATTGAGAAACATTGACGTGGCCTTATTTTATTGTGGGAACTTCCAAATTCCACGTATGATTTCGAGCCTTTCGACCATTGGATGGAAACATGATTTGTCTCATTCGGTAATTGAGGATCACACATAAAGTCCTTTTGAAATTTGAAATCGGAGTTACAATGCATGAATATTTATAGGATGTCAAAGTAAAGATGAGTCTATCTTTGTAAGTGATGACATATGTCTTCTAAATGTGGTTACTAACAGACAACCCTAGAATGGTTCATCTATTTGAAACATGTAATCCAACCTCATCGTAACACATGTCTTTTGGTGTCGCATCTGTCAAGTACACGCCTTGTCATGTACCACTAGAAATTGAGTGCCATAGTAAGAAGATCTAAAGCTCACATGCCTTATATTGTAGGTAATCTAAGACCTCGAACATGCCCTTCTTGTTTACATGTGAACTCGTTTGATATTGTGCTAGTAATACATTGAAGGGTTGTAGGCAATGTTGACTTACTTGATTGGTGAGCATTCTATGAGGGGCTTCTCCTACACGATTAGGATTTCGATTCATGACACCTACCATGAGGGGTGGGGTAAATACGAAGATTGGACTAGTATACATGTGAATGCATTGATATCAATAACCAACTTCAATAATGATATCAAAATTATAATACCGATCAAATATTGGTAATTGTTGGGTAGAAGAAGAGAAACTCCGGTCCCTTTTTAGCAAGGGGCCGGCGTGAATAAAGTGTCCGTTCGTAATGCCAATGAACCCGATGGCCCAATTGTTGGGTATGTCAAGGCCAAAGAATCTTTGCATATTTGAGTTATTATTTTGGTCAAGAGCATTCTCAGCCATATCGATATTATGTCAACTTTACGTGTGTATGAAGGTTCTTAAATGATATATAAATCCGACGGGTTTCAAAAACACAAATACCTTTAGAAACCCATACCCCACCAATATCAAAAATGTAAAAATCTCATCATAGATATTCAAACAATATATAAATAACAATACAACACCATTCCAACACTAGTCAATATATGCCCCTCCTAAGTTCATTCTCGATTCAATCAAAAGACTAGATTAACATTAACATTCATGTTCATAGTCAAATTCACATCACATCGCTGTAAATTGCATCACTATCTTTGAATCCCACTACTAAGTTAGTTACTACATTACACAGTTATTCAGTGTCACTTACTACATGGAATAACTCAATGCTATAACCATTTATACTACATCTCATTTCTTATCAGTAAAGGTCAAATTGGGGTTGTTTGGACATCATCATAAAACATTAACACCTTTACGTAGTAAACAAAATTACATAAACAGTAATAAGATGTAGCATTGTGTAACTCCAAACAACAAGTGACACTAAATACTACAATGTTTAGTGTAGTTTTTAGGTTTAATTAGGAATGTAGTAAAGTATACAATGTTTCTTTGGGTGTTTTCACCCTACCACCTCGGGGTGAGGACGTAAGGGGGGGGTGTATGTCCCGGAGCTTTTACTCTTGGCTAGCGGGCCACATGAGCCTGACGAGGACGATATTACAAGCATTGAATGTCATGCTTGTCGTCCTCTGCCATGTTGTGTCCTCGTCCTCCTCCACTTCATCGTTTTGCTCCCCCAAAAAGTAAGAAAGCAAGTAGGTCCCCTACTATTATATCCGGGTCCTTATTATTATTATTAGTATTATCCATATTAATAATGTGAATGTTGGGGATCTTTCAAGCTCAATTTCTTTCGGGGGGTTGGGGGCTGGGGGCCACTTTACACACGAGACTGAGAGCCTATGACCATTAACTTCAAGCCGGTCTAAGTTCGCTTCACACTATGCTTGAGGGACCAACGGAGTATGTGAATGCAAGATGGATGTAAAGTCTACATGGATTCCTACGTGGCATCAAATGGGGCATGTTTTATGGTTACTTGGATTATTTTCAAAAACTATCTGTTGGAGGTAGGCCTAACACCAAAACCGGGAGACCATGGCACTCCAAATGCTCACAGCCGTCGATTTATTCTCATTTTATCATGTGTGAGGACCCCCATGAATAGAAATTCGTTGAAAAAGCCTTTGGTTGAGGGCCTGGTCACGTATGGCTTCAAAGTACACTTGAGGATCCATGACCACACTACATGGGTTTTGGAGGTGTCTTGGGACGGCCTTTGGACACCTCCTTTCGGGCTCTCACAATTTCATGGTCACGGCTCTTGACTCATGTGTGAAGTGGCCATGAAGACGTGTGACTATTGCATGCTAAGATCTCTCATTGCTCGGAAAGGCTGAGACCGTCCAAGTTCATTTTATACTAGAAGGTGAAGGCCTATGAGCCCAAAGAAATTCTCATGGGTGAAAAGTCTACATGGATTCCTACGTGGTAGACCAAGGATAATGTTTCGTGGTTTGTTGGAATTTGCATCAGGCCCACCTCCAAGAGGTAGGCTTGATCGCAAATTTTGGTTGACCTTGTTAGTGGCACGACCTTTGGATGAGAATCAAAGGTCCTCACAATTACATATCACAGCCCTTGGCTCGTGTGTGAAGTAGCCCTAAGGGTTGGTTCACATGGATTCCAAATCCCGCTCATGTTAACAAGTCCCCAACATGGAGACAAAGTCCCAACTCTTGAGCCTCAAGAAACCATTAAAATAAAAATTAAAGTCATAAAAATCATATCTTCAGTATTTTATGCAAGATATTAACAAAACTTGTATAGAGAGTTGGATCTGGTATTTTGCTCGACCCAAGTCTCAACACAAGTCCCTAGTCTCAACTCCAAAAAATGTTGCCATGTAAGCGTCCATGTCATAGTTGGGACTAATGACTTGGGATCCCATGTGAAGTCCCAACCTCCATGCTCTCAACGGCTGAGATTGCACGGATTGACCTCAAGTGGACTGGGACTTAGCAGTGTGCATGTTGGACAAAGTTTTTGCAAGTTTATGACATTTGACACGCAAAAACTTGCACAAAAATAAAACGCATGTCAATTGACATGCACAATTTAGACTTTGACATGCAGTGGGACAAGTGAAGAAAAAAACCACACGTCGATTGACGCTTAGAAATTGAAATGACATGTACCCTTGGGCATGTGACATTGAGGTGACATCTTAGAAGAAAATGTTGATGTCAATTGACACTCCTTTTGTGTTATGAAAATGTCATGTGACACTTTGAATTTGAAGCTGAATGTCAAATGAAATTTGTCAGACATACACACTAGGACTTAGGGCCACTTCGCACACGAGCCAAGAGCCGTGAGCATGAAATTGTGAGAGCCCAAAACAAAGTGTCCAAAGGCCATCCCAAGATACCTCCAAAATCATGTAGTGTGGTCACGGACCCTCAAGTGTAGTGTGAAGTCATTTGTGACCCGGGCCCTCAAACAAATGCTATTTCAATGAATATTTATTCATGGGGATTCAACGGTTGCGAGCATTCAGAGTGCCATGGTCTGATGGTTTTGTGTTAGACCTACCTCCAAGAGGTGGTTTTTCAAAGTAGTCCAAGTGACCATGAAACACGATCCATTCAATGCCATGTAGGAGTCCACGTAGACTTTACATCCATCTTGTGTTCACATACTCCGTTGGTCCCTCAAGCGTAGTGTGAGGTAGCAAACTTGGACCGGCTCCGCCTTTTCCACCAATGAGAGTGCTTGAAGTGTAATGGTCACGGGCTCTCAATCTCATGTGTGAAGTGGCCCTTAGGACTTGGGACCCCGTGTGATGTGGCCCTAAGTATGTGGAAAATATCTAAGTTCGAACTGCCTGCCAAAGTGGTATGGCTTATCCCACCTAACTTAACTTACTTCCAAAGACTATCACAACACAATCAACCCAACCCAAGTTTCTAGCCTCTTCAATCAATTCCCTCTATATATGCTACATATAAAACGGGGTAAGCTAAAAAGTATGGACTTATTACGGGACCGGCTCATCAAGAAGCTTGCTTAAGGGGCATACCAAAGCGGAACCCAAATTTGAGCGTCCCATCAATGAGCACGACAAAACAAATGCCAAACCCTTAAAAAGGCTTCCTGCGGGAAAAGGCATTCTCCCTTTCTGATCTCGCATGCACCAATACCATAGAGGCCGACGTCGTTCAACCTTTGACTGTCGGAATGTAATTCCCATGCAGGAATGTATGTATGTAGATTGATCACAAACCCTATACAATATCAACAACACATGGCATTAACCTCCCGGATTTATTATTTCAACTATTATGATTATTATGATTATTTATTTTTATTGGCTCTGTCTATAGGACAAAGACTATGCATCAACTTCTTCGTTTCAAGAGCAAATTTCCTAACCACTTTGTGTTCACACTTGGACGTTACTTGTTCTTGTTATTTTTGGTCCACTTTATGTAATGTGGATGTTAACTATAGTTTATATATATATAAGTGCTCCCTAAATTGCATTGAAAGAAATCTAGTTAACTATAGTTATTTTGGTAGTTCTTGATTATTTATTTTAAAAAGTTTGGGTGATAAATGAGTAGCTTCAATCCTTGACCCATATTTGAGAAGAAGGTGCACAAAATCCAAGAAAGGTTTGGTAAAGTGAATAGCCATGGATTGGCATGAGCAAAGTAATCAACTATAATTGTAGTCTTTCAAAGCAAAGGACAGAGCCTCACGGTTCTACCGTTTTCTTGTTTATTATGATTATGATTATGATTATGATTATGATTATATGTCAATTTGGATACTAGTCAACCACGGTATACATACAACTTGATTGCTCTCAAGAACTTCTATTGTCATGCAAATACAAGGACTTAGAAGTTTGTGAGCGTTCGATTGGACACACGTATTGCAAGTCTTAGATCGAATGTGTAAAATGGGACATGTCAAATGAATCCACGAGTCCTTGTTGTCCATTGTCCTTGATTTCTTCTTCTTCTTCTTCTTCTTCTTCTTCTTCTTCTTGGAAAATCGGTCATAAGTTGGTGATGATTTTCGTTTTCTTCGGGGAACCCTAAAACCTTGAACTTCGAGCTCTCTTTTATTCGGCGGAGGTTTCTTGCGGGAAGGGTATTGCCGCTCGTCATGCTTGCATGGAAGTTTTACATCTTGACATCAAAGCGTCGAATTGTCTCGTTTATTGGCATATCGTCAATTCCATGAGTTTGGTCTAAAGCGTCGTGTTGTGGTTATGTAACTTTTGCACTTGGATTTTTTGGTCCAAAAATGTGATGGTGTGAACCCTAAGGAAGTTTTCGAGTGTCTGCGGGGGTTTCCAGGGTGGGGGCAAAGGTATATATGCCCATCCCAAAAAAAATCCACCCATCGTTGGATTAGGTGTTGCCATATCCCATGGGTAGCGAGGGCGAACATTTCCCATGATTTCTTGGGGCATATCCATGTTGGAGGCCATCTTGTTAGGCCGCAATTATGATTAAATAATTATGATTATAATTATAATTATATATAAGGGCATTAATAACTCATCCATCATTTAAATTGTCCATATAATATTATACCATACTTAAATCATTTCGTGAGATCTAAGGGAGTAATTTTGACACGGTTTGTGGTGTTTACACTACAAGCATCACCAAAAACGTGCACATGCACCAAAAGGTTTGATTTTTTTCCTTTGTGGATTAGTTTTGATATGTGGAGCAAAGCAAAAGCATGGTTTTCCAAAATTCCTTAATTTAACATACAATTCATCACATTTTGTTCAGTTGAAAATAACTACCTCAATTGTCCATTTAGCCCCATTTGACCTATGGACATCATGATGTCCCCGGGGGGTGCACTTCATTGTCAAGTTGAACACCACGTGCGATAAAACAAAATCTACTTTTTACATAAAGCATCACCAAAATGGTTCAAAAGTTTATGATTTCTTTTTCATGAGTAGATATACATAGTATCTATTACATAGTAAAAATTGGTAACCAATTTTGATGATTTTTTTTTTTTAAAAAACATATTGTTTCTAACTAGAATGACGCAACATTGAACTAAACAAATTACTACAAAAAATGAAGATGACTAAAAATTTCAAAAAAATATACAAAAGATATTATCAACGGTTATGTGTACGTAGAAAAAATATCATAATTTTAAAAATTATCTATGGCATGTAATATAGGGTAGCAAACTTTTATCGCACGTGGCTATGAAATGTAAGGGGGTGTGATCGCCCCGTGATGATGTCCCGGATTATAACACGTGGACGGTTCACAAAATTGCAATTTTTTTTGTTGTTGCAATACCTAATTTAAAAAAAATTGATAGCTACTTTCCAAATTGGAAATATAGGTCGTCCTCGTTAAGTTTCTAAATATTGACAACTGATATCACCCTTTCCTCACCCACAACGCCTTCACACATATATTAAGGGTTAAGAATGTAGGAATTTCTTAACCAAGAAGTTGGGCACGCGTTTAAAGTGCGTAGACTTTAAAGGCAAGTATGAATTTCCTAACTCTACTTACTTAGGCTCACTTCTTACTTTGAGGATGTCAAATTAGCACGGAACCGACATATCGAGACCAACGGCGATTGCGTTTTGATACTCAAAATGCATGTTTACGGATGAATGAGTTTCTTGAACACGAAGTTTGACACGGACTACACGGACTTCATAGGTTCTTATATATGGTCAAAGTCTAAGTCACTAACATTCCTTTGAGCATGTTAAATGAGCTTGGGAAGTGAGGCTAACGTTCTCATATGCATTGTCACGGTTCAATGTTACTTATATGGCACACGTGTGGGGGGTTTACGTCAAATATCCGTTCAAAGGCTGCTTGCATTGACTGTGTTTTAGACCGTTTAAGTTTAAGTTAGCTGTTAAAGGTTGATGGACCGTTGAGATCTTTATTGTGCCCATGCCCCCCTTGTTGTCAAGTGATTTTATTCCATCTAGCTTAGCCTCCTAGGACTCACGAAATGATGTCGTCCTAAGGGCCGGTGCCACACGCATGTGTCCCAAGTCCCAAGTCCTAGTTCACTCGAGGTCAATCCGTGCGATCTCGACCGTTGAGAGCATGGAAGTTGGGACTTACCACTTTACACGGGACCTCGAGTTTCAAGTCTGGAGTATGACGTGGACGCCTACATGGCAACGCTTTTTGGAGGTGACGCTTTGGGACTTGTGTTGAAAGTCGGGTCGAGCGAAAAGCTAGACCCAAATCTCAGCACGGGTCCCGAGATTTTTGTGCTTATAATAATCAAGATTAGGGCCGGTTCACATGGGGTCCCAAGTCCTAAATCCCAAGTCACTTGAGGTCAATCTGTGCAATCTTGACAATTGAGAGCATGGAAGTTGGGACTTACCACTTCATACATGGTCCCTAGTCCTAAGTCCCAACTATGACATGGATGCTTGCATGGCAACACTATTTGGAGGTGAGGCTTCGGACTTGTGTTGCGAGTTGGGTCAAGCAAAAAGCTAGACCCCAACTCTCAACCCCAACCTCGGTCATAAAATAATCAAGATCTGACTTTAACGACAATTAACCATATTGTAGTGGTTGCTCGAGGCTCGCAAGTTGGGACTGTGCCTCCATGTTGGGATTGCCTAGCATGACTTGGACTTGGGGACTTGGGACCCCATGTGAACCAGCCCTTAGATTTCTTGAGGGTCAAAGGTTTGGGAGTATGCCCCCATGCTGGGACTTGCTAACATGAGTGGGACTTGGGACCCCATGTGAATTGGTATGTAATAATTTACGAGACAATGAAGTTCATGCTTCTAAAGCCTTAGGAATGAGTATTATGATGTCTTTGGTTTTTTCTTTTCTTTTCTTTTCAATAAACTAAGGAGATTACTAAATCGACCACATATTGACTTAAAAAAACACACACTAGCAAAGTTCTACGTAGATAGTAACGAAAGAAGAAACATAGTTGATACCTTGTTCCTCTTCATGTGTGCGATGTAAGTTTAAAATTTGACGCATCATGTGACCACGTGATGCGTCTTTGTGAACGTTTTAACAAACGACGTGGCCGGTTTAACAATTCCCTAAACCAAATTCACTCTAACTTGCATGTACTACAACATGATAAGCAAATTGATGGTGATGTAGTGGCATTTATGTTCTTGAACTAAACAAAGATGAAATAGGTGTAGCATTAAATTTCCGCCTTTGTCCTACACCATTGCTTGATCGGAAGCCCACATAAAATGAAAGGGGGGGGGGGAGGCATGTGGTGCTTACAAATCACGTTGTTTAAAACAACATTGGTAATGGAATTTTAAGAACTTAATGTTGAACCTCGTTAGGGTATTTTCCAATCACAATCTCAAGTGAGAAGTTCTATTAGAAAGTGAGACCCTATGTATTGAACCGACAATCAATAATTGATATTTTTTTTCCTTCTTTGCATTTGATGATCCATTTTGATTAATAAAGAGAACCATCTCACATTGCGATCCCATGTAGCACACATGTTCATCCTAGCTGCTCTAAGCAATTGACATATGTTTGATATCATTAGGGCAAGACCAATGGATCTTGCATTTGCATTTGCATCTAGGAACGAGAAATCCGCCTCCGTCTTGGATGTGGATGCAAATCCATGACGAATTTCCACTCACCGCCTACAACTAATACTAAATTCATACATAAAAGTACCTAGCTAACTCGTCTCTTTTGAAAAGGTGCCATTGTGTTGCTCGTCCTTAATGATAGAAGGCTCCTTGCATATCTCGGTGTTATGCATGGAGTTCAACAGTTCCTATACTATAATCCACCCGATTTGAAATTTTATAGCTCTGAGTGGGCCACTTCCCTGCATCCGCATATGCATTCAGATTTCAAAGTGCATTTGCAGATGCAAATGCATGGTGAGTGGCCTTGCCTTTAGTGAAATACTTAACAAGTTATGTCACGATTTGATTCATTTTGAAGAAACAGAGAGCAACACACCTTAGTGCTAGAGTTTGTTCTTCCTTCCGTAACCTGTGAAAAACACCTTGTAATGCGCAGGCGGGCCATAAGGTCCATGTTCAAATGCATAAATGATAAAAAGAATAAGAAAACAATTATCACTTAAGACGTTGACATGCAAAATGAGACATCATATTCAAAGCTCAACTTTGCAACAAGCATGTACGTTGAAGATGAAAACAATGAGAACCATTCACACTCCATGAATTTCTTTTGAATTGGATTGACCCCGAAATTAGCAATAGCGACCCCAAACTTAGTCAAGTGAGATCAACCACAAACTTGAAGGGGGGAAGTTCATAGTAGAGAAGTCCCGAATCCCAAGCCCACATATTCTCATCGTGTACCAAACCTCAAAAGTATTATTTAAGGTCTTGTATGTACTATTTTCATCAAGACGCAGAGCTAGCGAAGACTCACTCACACACGTACGTGGACAACTTAAAGTTCCATTATTGAGTGGATGTTGAAGCTCGGATGTAGTTTGTGCCAAACCTACTAATCTTAGACAATTCTTAGAAATTATTACCGTCGATCAACGTAGACTTTTTGCAAAATAACTAAACTTTTTGGTCTAATTAGTGTGGGTTACCGTTCGGAGTTATCAACATTATCATTCTTTACCAACAAGTAATATCATATTCGTCGGTGTGCATACTAACTACACTTAGTATGATATTTAGGTGTCATATTGTATTTCAAGTCATGTGGTAATTGTTACGGTGACACTTCTTATGAATAAGTGTGCAAATATTGTCATGGATGATGCATGATACCTTTAAGTTCATCCATTGCCCAAAATCCTACTTGCGGATCAATTTCTTCACTTCCATCTTCTTCCTTAAAGAGACTTCCTGTATTGCACACCCTTACATTTATGTAATGAAATATTATCATGGATGATTGCAATTTGAATGAAAAATCACTTAGTGAGTTATTGTTAATACAACACTTTAAACCTATAATCCCCCCCTTTTTTAACAGAGAATGACAAATAACGTTGGGTTAACATTTAGGGTTGGTGACAATACACCGTGGTTTACAAATAATATTGACCAAGACAATTAGAATTGGCAACGCTAAATTTTATATTTAGTTCACTTATGTTATTTGAATAAAAATGATACTCTCAATAAAAATGTTATAGTAGTGTGTAACTCCAAATGATGACCCACACTAATCAAACAAAACAATGTAGAGGGAAAGACTCATGCTTTTGACAATCTCTTGATCGGTGTAACTCAACACAATATTGTTGAGACCCAAGTATGTTAATCCTTTTGCTAAACTCTTAAGCGTTCACTTGTTGGCTGACGGTTTTCAATTGTCCAAGTAGATGAGATAGAAGATATGAGATAAGAGATAGAAACTCCGGTCCCAATTTAAGGGGCCGGCGTGAATGAAGTGTCCGTTCGTATTGTCAAAGTTGTCCAAGTATCTTTAGCTAAAGTGCTTTAATGTTTATGAGACGAGGTGTCCAAAAAAAGGGATAATTTTCCATCTCAATTTTCTTTTTATCGACCTCCTCCCTTTGGTTGGGACTAACCAAGCAACCTAGACATGCTTACACGTTTAAGACGAGTAAAATTTTGGGTACTAAACAAGATTGAGTTTTCATGCAAATGAAACCAATTGAATACTTATGCTACATTGGCTCATGATTCCCCATCTAAGGATGAACCCCATAAGAAACACAATAACTTTATAATGTTAGCGTTGAGAATGACAACGATCTCATTTACTATAAATATAGTTCTAAGTTGGTTATAAGTTATAAGTGAACAATTCCTACCAGCATGGGCCACTTTTAGAGTTGGTTTAGCCAGTGAGAGCCACTGGACGTAACCAATGCTAGTACTCACCGTTCATTGATGGCCGACACCAGTAAGTGTGGGTGAACTATTAGATGAAATCTATTTTTCAGCGACTAGAGGGAAGGGCTGCATACAAACAAGTGCGAAACTTATACCCTTCACCTCCTCCAATTTAGAGACTTGCCCCTTACAAGTTTGTGGGTAATATTTGTTGATAGTTCGCAAATAGTTATGGGTAAATGGCGGAGTGTGAATCCACCAATGATGGGATTTCAATCATTTACATCAAGGGAGGGTTCTCGGCGATGTTGGACCACATAGTTGGTCTCTTGCTACATCGCATGCATTGATTGAGGCGCTCATCAATGTCTTTATATGATTTTGGGGTTCTCGAACGTTTCTTGACAAGTAGTTATAGAAAGGGTGCGATGCCATAAATAGGTAGGGCTCGTGTCATCAATACATAGCAGCCTTTGATAAGGTGAACCCGGCTCGTGAAAGGCCAATGAAGTGCACGAAATATCTCGAAAATGGAGTGCCCTCCTTTGGTTCACGTATTGTGGTCTACATTGTTTTTTGGAGGTGCTTGGGGTGGGCTTTGGTACGAGAGTTGTTTGTAAAATGAAACCGTGGTGTTAGTCCCAAATTTTGAGTGTATGAAAATCGACACAAAGTCATCCAAGTTTTTATGATGCTGAAATTAGCATATACAAAGAGTGATGTCGGGGTATTAAAAAAATGTTATCTAGCTTGTCCTGCTAGGATGGGTTGTCCCACATGCCTTGTATGATGAATAAGTGAGCAAATGTTGTCATGGACGAGGGATGAGTTCATCCATTGGCGAAAGCCCTACCTTCTCTTGTCAACAACTTGTGGTGAAATTTGCAGTTGCTATGGATGATTGAAGTGTGGATGAAAAATCACTTTGTAAGTGACAGTAAATTGCAACACTGTAAACCTATAATCCCCCAGAAGATTTACAAGGAATGACAAGTAATGTGGGGTTAACATTTTAGTGTCGGTGATACTATACTGCAGTTTACAATTAATATTGAGCAAGACAGTTAGAATTGGTGACACTAACTAACTATGATATTTAGTGTAGTGTGTGTTCTAAGGTGTTTGTAGAGTACATCACTTGTTTTGGTGAGCTCGAAGAGGCTTCTTCTTTTAGTCAACGCCAATCACTCCCAAGGCATCGCTTAACACCAAGAAATTGAAGAGAGCTTGCACGGGACGTTTCCAACACTTTGACACATTGGGCTCCCGGAACCCTAGATTTTTTGAAGCCACTGACTTCGTAATGTAAAGAAATTTAGTATCAACTTCGTTGATTTCCCACATGCACGATTAGCACACCTCGCTAAGTGGGATAATCAATGTAGTTTTATGAAACCATTCCCAAGCAACCCCCACCCCTCATTTTTATGGGACATTTGCAGCTTAGTACTAAGTCTTGGATACTATGTTTTGTGGAAATTTCAAAATAATGTCTTTCCTAACTATAGATGGTCCACAATTTTTTGCCCAAGTACAAATAAAATTCATGTTTCTAGATCATGAATTTGAATTTGAGATTGAACTTCATAGCATTCCCACCGTGCCCACAACAAACAAGCTTCTACCATCATTTCCGGAGGCTTAATGGGGCAAAACGGGATGCTTGTCTCACCATACATATCCACAATGTGCATTGTCCACCGTTTATCACATGAAGGAGAGGTCTTAAGAGCCCTTTAGTTCACCATGTTGGTTTGAAGACCTCTCATCCATGCCATAATTGACGATTTATGAATACTTTAGATATGTGTGATGAGACAAACATTTGTTCTAACCCCATCAAGTTGAAAGCAAAGGCCGGTTCAACGTGGGCCTTATATGCGGACTTCATATGGGGATGCTATGATATGAAATGATTCAAAAAAATAAGTCCTCAACCATTGGTGATCTAACACAATGTTGTTTCACAATGTGTGAGCACAACCCATGGTTCATGATGACCGTGTGAAGTTACCCTACGCTAAATCATATGGAGTCACCGTGATGAATTCTTAGTAAAGATTAAACCTTGACTCGGAGGAAAAATGAATAAATAAATAAATGCAAAATCATGCCACCTCTATCATTTTGACATGACACATTCGATATACTCAACACCTTTCTTGAAAATTTAAATAAACCTTTTGAAGTGCTTTCATCCAAAGCAATGCATATTTCATCACTATGGCAATGAACTAGCCTAACTGTCCATGGTATTTTGAATCCTCGAGGTTATGATGCCTTTGTCACACCTCCTCAAGATTCCCTCAAAAACCCTAGACCGGTTATTGCAAATGAACAAATTGCCAAGGGGAAATCTATCACAAGTTAAGGCCATCATTTGCCTAGCTTTCACCCAATCAACTCGGCATGTTGTGAGTGAATAATGTCTCCAATGCATAGTTTGGCACCAAAACAACTAAAATTTACATAGATTCTTGGACCATAGATGGGTTGTTGTTTTGTTTACCCTAATACGAACGCTTAGATCTTTAAATTTTGAACCCAAAGTTTAAATGACGATTTCTAAGCTCCAACAACAATGGAGAGTGAGAACTACGATATTCGAGCATACGTCTTGTTCATCCAACATATAGAGGTTCACCGTGCCCCTAACACAAGCTATTTTGAACCCCCAAGGTCATGATAACTTGAGGACACCATTGCACACCAATCTCCTCGAGATTCTCTTACATAAAACCCTATACCATACACCAAATGAACAAAGTGAAGTGAAAGGAAAGCCTATCACGGTCATTATTTGTCTAACTTCCACCAAGTAACTCCAAGTGTTGTGAGTGAATGCCTTTGATGCCAATGTTACAAACGAATTCAAAAGTGTAGTGAAAAAATGGACAGTCAATTGGTTTTACTCTAACAATGACAACGTGGCTCTAATTTCGAACCTTAATATCATATGATGGTTTTCACCATATGTATGCATAACCCATGACCATAGCAACTTATCTAGTTTGAACCCCAAGGTTATGATGAGTCAAAGATGCCATCTCCTTACATATGCCTCCTCAAGATTCTCATCGAAATCATATACCGTATCTCAAACCAAAAAAGTCAAAGGAACATACATTTCACACGTTTCAAGTGAATACAAATAACCTTGAATTTCGCACCAAAATAAATGCAAGATTAGTGTTCATGGACAATAGACGGTCCATTGCATTTTTCCCCAATTCAAACACTAAAAACCCTAATTTTGAGCTCAAAGTGTTGCATCCGCTAATTGCCAATATGATAATATTCAGTTTCATAAGTAATTTTTTATGTGCAAATTTATTTTCATTGTGACATTTGGTGTAGCACATTGGGATATTTGGAATGATAGTTTTGTGTTTTAATATGCAAGGGGAAGATGTTGTCTAGTTGCATACTAATGACAAGTGTCGTGTGCTTTCATTTTTAGTAAACAAGAGAAAGATATTCTCGAACATACTAATGCCAAGTTTCATTTATGTACTGTACACTTTAGTTAGAGACGCATACATCTCAAAATAGGGCAAGTGACACTATAATGCACGTGATACCAAATACCAAATACCATAAATGGTGTAGTTTTATGATAGGCAAGGCCTAAGGGCGGGAAGTTGTGGGAATAAGGTCCCTTCCTAAGTAAGAGCCAAGGGTATCATGCATTCCCGCAATGCCCTAGTCTTTGGGCCTTATCATGCCTAAAGAAGCGTGCAAAAGCTGAAAATAACATAAAATAAAATGGATGAATACATGCATTGGCATTGGCCCCTTGTCGGGTACAAAGCCTGCCTCATAATGTGAAGGGCGTAATATAACACTCCAACCCAATACATTGTAGAAAGTTTTGGGTGGGTGTTTATAATACAAAGGATTGAGTTATATAGATAATATGGACCACACACGATTCGCTTCATTTGGCTTGTTATACAAACCATATGATCCTATATTTTATTGCATCTATGTAAACCCATCCATCGTGGATGAAGGGGCTCTAGTAAAAGATATCCCTCTTAGGAGACATTTTGTTCCATTTGGACACACCCCTGACCACTTCAGGGTTTTTGATGGCATTTTGAAATCAAATGAATCATCAATCAAAAAAATCTCAGAGCTATGAAATGTTTTATAGTGTTTTATTCTTTCAACGGATGAGTCATCGTTGACAACACAAACTATGAGTTGATTTTGGACCCCAAAGTTATAGTAAGAACTCCACACTCATTAGTGAACATACTTGGGAGAATCTGTATATTCAATTTAGAAATCAACAAACATACACTTCCGTTGATCACAACTAAAGCATGGGAAGTCCGATTCTCAATCCTTGTAAATTTGGTAATGCAACACTAGTTTGTTTACGCATGTACCACCAGTGAACATTCACAGCTAGGCCCCCCTCGGCGACAATTACGACCTAGGCCGTATTCGCTTCCACTTGGACACACACAACCATGGCAAGTGCAACCTCTGCAACAACCACAACTGTGGCATGCCCAAAGTGGTGATCACGAGAGCTCATGTGCCAAGGACATTATAACTTAAAACACCATAAAACATAACATTATTCAAATCCATAACAATGTTATGTGGGATTTATCTGAATATGGAGAATATTCCGTGGAATATTGTAAGTCTCACAAAACACTGTTATGGATCTGAATGATGTTTATGAACATGGAGACCATACCGAGTATTATAAAAGAGAACAAGACCCCACCTCTTAGGAATGTTATGTGGAGAAAAGAAGCCATTTAAGAGCCATCTACCTTATGAGGATGATGATGAGTTGAGGACGCCATCCTCCCCACCAGCCTCCTCAAGACCCTCCTCAAGAATCTCCAAGCTGGGGCCCCCTCCCACCCAAAAGGGGAAAAAGAAAGGAAAAAGAAAAGTAAAAGCCACCAGGATTTCGGGGAGGGGGCGGGTTTTCTTTTGCGAGGGTGCACTTATTTCTTTTCTTTTTCGTTACTTTCTTTACTTTCCAATTCCGTTTCTTTTAATTTTCCTCTTTTTCCTCCCTTCCTTCAAGCCCAGGCTTCCCCTGCCCTCCTGCCTGCCCTCCTGCCTGCCTGCGTTTGTCGTGGCGTTGGCGTTCGCATTGTGGGGAGCCTTTGTCGGCCTTTCCAATTTCAAACCCAAGGCCAGGCCAGCCTTCAGGCTGCTTGCTACTTACTCTCCTCTCCTCTGCGCTCCTCTTCTCCACTCTGCCCTTGTCTTGTCTTCGCTTCCACTTCACCCTTCTTCTTCACCAAACCACCAGAAGAAGAAGAAGAAGGAGAGAAGAAGGAGGAGAAGAAGAAGAAGAAGAAGAAGAATATCATCACAACATCATCACAACACCTCAATACTTACGACACAAGGGATGCAAGCAATGCTGGGCTCCTCCTCCTCTTCCACGATGATGGTCAATGGAGCACTCATCGTTTCACCTTCTTCACCCATGCTGCATTCTGCTGTACCTTAAGTAGTCTCTCGGATTCACACACCTGCCTAAACTTCGCATAAAACTTCGTCGTCGTATCTCTGCACAACATCGAGGGGATGTGTGTTGGGTTCCTCCTTGCATTCATTCATTCATGCTCTCTCTTTTCCTCTCTCTCCTGGGCCATTGCCATTGTAGTGTAGAAAGGGGTGAGATTTTTTGATTGGGATAAGTTGAGAGGTTTCTGTTGATGATGTTGTTGTGAGCTGGGGGTTATGTTATGTGGCAAGAGGTGGGGGAGTGAGTTTCATCAGGATGACATTCTTCGACTTACATAGGTGCAGCAGAGAGGAATGGAGTTCGCATTGGTATCTGCGGTGAGGATGTATGAGTGGGTGATGATGATGATGAGGATGGTGGTGGTGGTGGCGGCACCGTAATAGGTAGCTCTGTGGTATGTTATTTCCTGTGTGTTGTGTGTGTCTGCCTTGGTAGCCTTGGTTGCCTCGCAAGAAGATTGGTGTCTTGTCTCCCTGTTCTGGAGACCGTTCCTTGGACCTCCTGCATTTGCCTTTGTAGTTTGAAAGGGAGAGGAGTGGCTTGGAAAGGGTCTCTAATCCTCTGTTCATTCAATTTGGATGGGTGTACACCTTGCCCAGTTGATCTTACTCCATTAATTCCTCCTCATCCTGTCTGTCTGTCTGTCTGTCTGCACATCTGTCTGGTGTATGAGTTAAAGAAAGAAAGAAACAAGTAAGCGCCTCCCTTATCAAGCGATCCTCATCATCAGCATTGGTCTCTTCCTCCCATGTGACCTCATCAGGGTAAGCCATGTCCGAGGCGCTCTGACGCAATCCCACGAGGTTTGAAGAAAGAAGAAGAATCCACCCTTGGCATCCATTTTGGAGCTTCCACCATCACCACCCCATTACCACCACATCAATCCAGGAGACCACTCTCTCTTGATGATCTGGGGACAGGAGGTTCGAAAGACGTGGACGGACTACTACTGGTAGCATTTGTACATAAAAAAAAAGGAGGCAAGGCACAATGGATGTCACGAAGGTCAGTTAGCAACTCCCTAATCTGTAGCTGTGGGTTTCTCCTGAAATTTCTGGCAATGGCTAATGGGACTCATCATCAGGTTTTACCCCACTGTTGTTGTTATTGGCTCGTGAGGAAATGTGGTGTTCAAGAGGGAATGCCACTCCCTGCTCTACCTTGTGAAGTTCTGTGGCAAAGTAGCAAGTAGTAGTAGGAGGAGAACTCGGTTTTGTGTATTGAAGAGGGGGGGGGGGGGTGGGGGATCTAGTTTGCCGATGTTGTCAATGTGGGTGTGTAATCACTAAGAGTTGAGTCCCTGTTACCGATCTTGGAATCAATGTGGTGGTTTCGTGTATGTGCAGGAGCAAGGTGCGGGCAATGAAGAAAATAATGCTCAGCCCTTTGAGAATACAAAGTCCACCTCACTCTCCAGAGGTGAACATTCCTCTTCTTTACTGATGAATGTTCTAGCTGGATTGGTATGGGAAGGGATGGGATGGGATGGGATGGGATGGATGGGCCAGGACGGGATGGGATGGGAGATAAATGTCCATGCTTTTATGATGTTGTTGTAGATGTGGGAAGGGTAGTTTGATCATTTTGTAGTTTCCTTCTCCTGATTGTATCAAATGTAGCCACAGCCTGATCTATACACACCTGTTGTTGTGCATCCTTCCTTCCAAACCCATATCCCAAGAATTGATCGCATGCAATATATCAAACAGGGTCCTCAATTTCTCTTCTTTAGTATGAATGTTCTAGCTGGTTTGGTTGAGTGCGGTATGGCATTGGAGACAAGTGTCCATATTATTATGATGTTGTTGTAGATGTGGGAAGGGTAATTTGATCACATTGTAGTTTTCTCCTCATTGCATCAAATGTAGCCACATCTCGATATATACATGGCTGCTGTTGTGCATTCTTCCTTCCTTCAAACCCGTATCCCGATAACTGATGGCATGCAATATATGAAACAGGCCCCTCAAAAGTCATGGTTGGTGGAGGCCAAAGATGCGAAAGACGGGCGCTTGCGGAAATTGGCAACCTGGCAGGTGCCATGAACACGCGTTGCAATGTCAGCAAGGATGGGTTTTTGAAGCCTGCAGTTCCAGGGTGCAGCCGGTACTGCCTCTCTTCCACTGTAGAATTGTTTGAAGCAAGTTCAGGCTGTATGATTCTTGTTGATGGTAGTAGCATTTGCCAATGTGGTCCTTATACATGATGTTACCAGCCCAGGTACACTCGAAGTTAGTCTTTTGTCTTGCATATGCTTCCTACTTCTGTTATCATCTGGGCTTTGAACTGAATATGTGTGTATCAGAACACACATCTAGCTATTGTAACATGACATTCTCATTGTACATGTCAAATTGACAGGAATTCAGCAACTTTTATTCAAGAACCTGAAGGAGATCATCACCCCATGAGCAGGTAGGTGTAAGAGAGGTATACACTTGTTTCTGATGGGATTCTGAGTTATTTCATGCATCAACTCTTTAATCTGCGAGCACATACAACAACTACTGAAGTTTATTGATTTGTAGATTGTTAATATTTGTTGCAGGAAGTCCGTAACAAACATTGGGAATAAGACATCTGCAGCCAGGCCGTCCCTTGTGGTACAGATCTCCTGGTGCCATCTGATTTTTTTTTTAATTTTTAAAAATCTTCACATAATCCGTGTAACACAGATATGCCAAACAGCAATCTAATTCTAAACAAATCTAAAGTATTAATTGTATTCTGGTATATTATGTGAGTTGCACTACCTTGCTCCATCCACTCTTTGCTTTTGGTTACAACCTTTGTTTCTCCTATTTCCTAATCATCAAATGTTCTGTTGGGTTGTAGGCGCCCCTGTCAGCTGGTAAGGTGGTAAAACTTGATTCGAAGGTGCAGGAAGAAGTAACAATATGGGGAACCAAACAAAGGCGAACCTCAACTTGTAATAAGGTACGGGAAGGTCCTGTCATAACATCACCAACTCATGGGGAGCCTACTGTTTTGGATGTCCAAAGAAGTTCTCGGGCCAGCAGCTCTGAACCAGATTATTCACAGCTGGTGGAGCTTCCACTGAACCTCAACCAAAGCCCACAATCTGGGTCACGGACAGATTCGACTTCGCAGGTAACTTGTGTACCCAGTGGTAACCTAATAGTAATTGAACTGTGGACATTGTTGGGTTTCTGTCCGCAGTGTAATTTTCTCTAGAGGTTACCATTAACTTCGAGGATATTCCTGTGATATTTGCTAAGATCTAAGTTGCAATGCAGTCCTTAATATTCAAACTCAAAATGCGGTTTGTGTGTGTGTGTAGGCAGCATACGATGCAGTATCACAAGAGATAGAGGAAGACCTCTTCAACATTGATTACCCTGATATCAACAATGAGCTTGCTGTGACCGACTATGTGGAGGACATTCACAACTTCTACAGAAGATCTGAGGCAAGAAGTTATTCAAGATTCATATCATTGGCAGAAGCTGGCTTTGATGAGATTTTTTTTGTTCTTGTTGCACTCATGAGTAACAAGAATCAAGTAAGTAATTGAGGAATTAAATGTGAACAGAGGTTCTCATTACTAGTGTATCATTATGCAGTTGAACAGCTGTGTACCATATGACTATATGACAAAACAAGCGGATGTGAACTACAAAATGCGTGCTATACTCATGGATTGGCTCATTGAGGTATGTTACATTGTTGGAATTTGTTTACCCTCTATCAACAGCATTGACCCTTTTCGATTCTGACAGAATGCTGTAGTGCCTAACCATGAAGACTGCTGAAAATCATCAATATTATCATCAGTTGGCCTAAAGTAAGGAATTTCTCTGGTCAGTGGCTAGTCTTGAGGAGGAGTAGGTTGAATCTGGTTGTCAGTAAACAATTTGGCAAACTTTGGTTCTGAATGCAGGAGAGTTGATGATATCCATGCAGGTGCACTTGAAATTTGAGCTGATGCCTGAGACATTATTCTTGACAATAAATCTCATTGATCGCTATCTTTGCCAGCAACAAGTGCCGAGACGACTCTTGCAACTCGTTGGTGTCACTGCAATGCTTGTTGCTGCCAAGTATGAGGAAATCTGGGCCCCTGAGGTAGCACTTGCAAAAATCCCGCTCTAACTCAACATGAGTTTTGTTTGGGAGTTGGTTGTTTTGCATACAACACCTTGCAGATTCCTCAAGTTGTTGGTGCGCTCTTGGAGGTAGTGTGGAGGCCGGAATGAAGAACATTCTATACTGGTCCATTTCGGGTCAAACTCATGTTGGCATGCCAAGAGGTGCTAAAATGAGTTTGGCCCTCAATGGACTGTAATAGGTTGCCCTGAGTTCAAATTAAAACACTACCTCCGAGTGTGCACCAGAGGTGGACAGAAATTATTGACATTTTATGCAAAACAACCAATGGAAAATCAAAGGGGACCAAATCCCGAAAAAAATTCTGAGTGAGTTAAAGGTTAACCCTATTGATTGAAGAAGATTGGACTCCTAATTCTGTCAGTCTGTCAATGCAGGTAGATGACTTTGTCTACATATCTGATGGGGCGTATACCAAACAACAACTTTTAGCCATGGTAATTAATCACTTCCACTTGCACTATAACAAGCAGCAGTGTCTTTCCCATTATTATCGTATTCCTGAGCTTTAATCTACTGATTGAAGTTAAGTTGGAGCCAATGTTTTTTCTTCTCTGGCCTTGGTCATATAGGCATGTCACTGCATGGGACACACAACCTATTTTTGCTAAACATTTCTGCATTTCCAAGTGCAGGAACGAACAATATTGAACACCCTCCAGTTCAACCTGACGGTTCCAACTCCGTACGTGTTTATGGTGCGGTTCTTGAAAGCTGCGCATGCTGATGAAAAGGTGAGCATATTACCATCTTTTGGGTTTTTCAGCTGTCCTGCTCAGGGTCCATGCCTTAAATCCACAACGTGGAGAGTTAAAAGTTTGATGCTTGAGATTCTCTGACCCAATCATTTCAATTGAAATTGCACTTCGGCAATGATATGATACACCATCTTATACTGCTCATGCTCATATTGTACTGAGATCCTTACAGTAGGTTCACATTAGGGTCTGGGTCCAAGAAACTTGGTCACTAAAATACCCCTTAGTGGACCTTGCTTTCGAACTCAAGATTGGTCCCAGCGAAAATTGGTTTCTCAAACTAGGAGTATTTTCTTGAGTAGGGACCGTTGAGAATTGGAGGCAAAGTGATGCCACATTACTGCCACTTCACACCTTGAACCCAGGCCTGGAATCCAAAAATTTGCTCTTGAACAATAGGATGGCTGAATTTTCTTTGGTCTTGAACCTTGGTATATACCCACCGTAAGTTTCACATCAGCAGTTTACCCCTACAAGATTAGAGAAAGTGGGAGGACTCACATACAGATTCTGCTGGTGGTATGCAGATGGAGATGGTGGCATGGTATATTCTTGAGCTTTGTTTGCAGGAATATAATATGCTGAAATTTTCTCCTTCATTGCTTGCGGCTGCTGCAATTTACTCGAGTAACCTTATCCTCCGCACATCGCCTTGGTGGAGTGCCTCCCTGCACTATCATACCCGTTACTGTGAATCTCAGCTCAGGTAAGTGATTGCTGTTTCAATCTTGGAGCTGTAAATGCTTTATTTGGGCAGCCCAAATTGGTTATCTTATTGCAATGAATTTCAAATGGGAAGGAAGACATCAAAATTGAAACCAAGAACATTGCTATTTGGTTCTGCATTTTGAATATGCCAAAAATGTATACACACATGCTGACACTGTATACCCAAATGGTCATCTCATTGCATCACGCAATGGATTCCAAAATGAAAGGAAGACATCAGGAGTGAAACTAGTAAAATCTGTCCTAATGAATACATTTCTATTCTGTTCTGCATTTTGAGTATGCTGAATATGTATACTCACAAGTAGGATGTGAGAAGAAATCCTGTTGCATATGCTTGTTTCAAAAAACTCAAAACTCAACCTGAAGCCTGAAGCAAAAATCCTTTGAATTTGTATCAACTGTGTTGTTTGGGTGAATTGCAGGGAGTGTGCATCTCTGATGCTAGGCCTCCATGCAAAGGCTGGGGACAACAGCCTTGGTGTTGTGTACAAAAAGTACTCTTTGTCCAAGTTTCTTTCCGTTGCAAAGCTCGCCTCGGCTACTTTGCATCAACCAATTTTTGATCGCAGTGACTCCTCTCTTAACCAAAGCTGATCCCACATTTCCAAACTGTACACTTGACTTGATGTCAGGTCCGGTTTTCTTTCTTTCCTTTTTAGGGAATCCATACCCCCTTATTAGAAGAGTTTATTTTTCCTCTTACCTCACGGGTTTTATTTTATCAGGTTTGGATTGTTTCCTAGACTGTACTCAGAGACAGTTTTGATACTTCTGAAAATTTGTAAAAAGAGACACCATATGCTTAATGTATAAATCCTGAAAGCTGTATACACAAATTGGACGAAGTTTGTGGGATTATTTCTGGTGCTGGCATTCATTTTGAGATTATTTCTGGCCATTGGTGTTATGATGCATCACATTAACCAAGACGCATTGCTGCATTTCATGCACTTCTACCTTTTTTAGAGTTGAATGCAGCGACATCCGTTTTGAGGAGCACCCTTTTCAGAGTATGTGTAAAGTCAAGAATAGAGATATAATTTCATAGGTTTGATATATTATGGCAATGTGGACTCTATCCTAATTGAATTGAAAGGAGGACTCAAAAGCAACCTATCGTCGTTTCTCAGGCGAGTTAAAGTGTCTTCAAACTCAACACTGCTATGCTTATAGCAAGGTAAGAGATTTTTGAAGCTCATGTTCGATTGGGATGTGTGTTTGTGCAGTGATATGATGGAATGGTAGCCAATTTGGAACTCCTTGCTCCAAGTCAACCATCGGATAATGGGTGGGAGCCCAAAGCGCATTGTGCGATTGCACATGGTTCGCCGGATATGTATTGTGGATGGTTCTTCATACAAAGCCAATCAGCACTGAATATTTGGGATCCATTGTCATGTATTTTAACAAAAGGAGTGAATAAACCCAAGGTGAATAATAGTGCTGAGTTTGCCATATAAATTGATATCATCCACTTTAATTTATTACCAACATGTGGCCTTGAATCTCAAGAAGACCATAAGCTTGAGCGCAAGCAGAGCCCACAGGATTGTTTGTTAACATGCACCACCCAACCTCCAGACCTACTCACCACTCTCAATTAGCAAACAACTCATTGTAAAGCCTCAGTCAACACTAAACATTTTCAAATATCCCAACTGATCCACAAACCGGCTTTGCCTCAGACATGCATATCCTGAGGAATTGACCTCATAATTTTACTTTGGCTGCCACTTCCTGACTCTCCCCAGCAGCTCTTTATTTTTACAGTGAGGGCAAGACATGCCAAATCCATATCCAGTACAGTAGTTGAAATCCAAATTAATATTGACATCCAAGTCCAGTACAATAGTTGCTAACTATTTTGCTCAAATAAGTAGTATATTTTGTTGGGTCCCTATTGTCACTTGAATCATTGGACTGGTATTCCTATTCCATGCCATAATGATTAAGCAAAAGGGGGAAAAATACTGGGGATCTGCATCATGGCAAAAGTGGAGTATTCCGTTTTTGTGATTGCACAAGCGCAAAGGAGAAGAGTGTCCTCTTGAAGAAGGATACTCTCTTATATGTGTGGATACAATTGCCTTTCAATTGGCAAGCATCCAAGTGTTGCAGTGACTCACCTACTTGGGGGTCATTCTCTCTCCCCACTTAGGCAACTAGGTATCCACGTGTTGGTTTGCGTTCACTTTACAAGTGGTGCTTCCTCCCCATGGTTCACATGGTCGAATGAACCGACAACAAATAGGAGGTTGTTATCCCTCTTTGATTCTAGTGCTCCACTGCCACCCCTATCTGTAAAAAAATCCCATCTCATTGTTTTTTGAGCTAGGCCACAACATCAATGGCCACCCAATTACAAACATGCAGTTAAAAAGGTGGCCAACTCGAAATGGTGCCTAATGGCTGATTAGTTTTGTCTCTCCTCGTTCGTGGTTGAAGGTGATTGTCTTGACATGGCAAGCCCTCATGTGTGAACATTGTAAAAGGGTCACATGAGGTAAAAAGGACCACAATCTAAGTGTTGTGGGTGTCAATGAAGTAAGGCATGTGGCCTTATGTGGTCATTTTCTTTAATTGGATGCCCTATAATTGAGATAAAAACCCACTTATATGTGACATTGATGATCAAAATACGAAGATATGATTTGTATCAGGGGACTCAAGCTATGTTGGTACATTGCAGGTTGTAATTAAGACACGTGTTACAATGAGGTTGATCTATGTGCTTAAATTATAGACACAATTCTAGGCGTAATAGTGAACACAATCAGGAGGGCCTATATGATCATGAGAATCTTATAACTTCTGTATCTCTACTTTGATCCTAAAACTTGAAATGACAATCTATGTGAATTCTCAATCTACTCCAACAATGAAAGTTGTTTGTGGAGTTGAGAAACCCACAATAGGGCCACATTCGTTAAAAGATTTGGCTTATCCTTGACGTGAACGAGCCGGCTATTCACTATAAAGTAAGCTTTGTAACTTAGTTCATGCCATTTAACTTAGATGCAGCAATGCGACATTGTTTTTTTCCAGCTCACACATGAGAGACCCCAAAAAACTGCACAACGAGCACATGGATGCTGGAAAAGTGGATGGGCAATCAATGTTTCTAGCTACACAAAATATGATATTTAGTGTTTGATACACTAAATACGAACGCATACACTAAATATCACTAACCCTATGAAAAGTAAGTAACATTAAATGTAAATTCAAACACTAAACATCAACTATGGTAATATGTGGAAGTTACATGCACGAATTTAGTGTTAGTAAGTAAAAATACGAAGAAAAAAAATTTAACAATGATAAAAGGAGAAGAGAAGTGACGATAGCGGCGCATTTATGTCTAACACTAATTATCAAAGAATTGAAAATTAGTGTTGAACAGGATAGGGTGGTAACAACACTAAATATAATCAAACACTAAATATCATATTTTGTGTAGTGTTCTTGGTATCTTGGCTTTGTTGTAATTAATTACTACCTCGTGTGGCTGAAGAGGGCGTTGATTAATCTCTTTGACTGTGGGTCACTTAAAGGCACATTGAAAACGTCGAGTGTTTTTAGTTCATATCAATTGAAGAAGTCTGGCACCCAAGTTGGCAGCCAAGAGGAGAGATACATTGCACTTGCAACCTACTTTCTGAGTTTGCAATCAACCTAAGGTAGAAACACCATAACCCATGAAAATAAGGTGATTTTATCGCATTGAAGATCCGGTGTGACAATCATGAGATGATTTTCCAAGATAGACGAGAAGGATTCATGAAGAATACAAGTTGTTTCATATTTTTCTGCCCTAAACAAAGAATGTTACAATTTTTCAAAGTGGGAAGTTGTCCAACCCCCTACACGTTCACTAGATTCTCCCTACACTGAACATGGTAATCCGCATTTCCATACATAACATTGTCCAAACCGGTTACCTCATGAGTACATTAACACTTGACTCCCATTGGTTACACTAAGTGTACACGCATTGAAGTTGCTGCCGAGCCATGATCGGTTTTAGAAATGGCACTTCACCATTATGACGGCGGTCTAGTGCACGGCTAGAAGGTGGTTAACGGGTTATGGTATTTCTACCCTTAGATCAAAGAATTGGGTAAGTGTGGGTGTCCACTTGTGCCTACTAGAGTAGAGATGCCCAATCACTTAAGAGATCTGGAGAAGTGCAAGGCGGTGCAAAGTTTTCCCGTGCAGGAAGATAGAAATTAGGAGGATTGTTAAATTTTTTTTTGATAATTTTTGTTTTTCAATTGAAATTATTGTGAATTTTTGAAGTCGAAAGTTGGCTTGAACATATTACCAATGTCTAGAGTCTGCCGTAACCGCTCATTCCTCCTCATTTCAGCACTCAAAACATGGACATGTGTCATGGCATTATTGATTCTGACCTAATTTTAATTTAATCCTAGTCTGATTGAAAATATGACACCCTATAGATTCCCAACAGGCTTTTGACTAGGAATAGGTGGTTCGACCATCAGTATAGTGCCCCCCGCAAACTGGTAAGGGCTTGTTGAAGATGATACCGACTTCTAATTAGATGTGCTATTATATCCTAGGACCCACTTGTGCATGCATTTTGGCACCATGGCCAGTTATAGAAATAGGACCACCATCACACAACTGATCAATGTCATGCACGTGAACCATGCCTTAAGTATAGTATAGTAGAGGCACCTATTCCTGATCATGACCCCATCGGCAATCTACAGGGTACCAAAACCTCGATCAGTGCCATGCCACATGTCTTGATTTTGAGCGCTAAAGTGAGGAGAAATGAATGGTTTAAATGAGCGGTTATGGTAGACCCTAGACGATGGGTAACATGTTTGGACCAACTTTTGGCTCCAAAAATTCACAGTAATTTCAAATGAAGGAATAAAATTACCCAAATTTTTCTTTATAACCCTCTTCATTTCTATCTTCCTACACAGGGAAAAATAAAAAAAATAAAAAATCGCAACACCTTATGCTGCTCCAGATCTGGCGCAAAATCTCTAAAGGTGGTCGGTTATGGGTGCCTCTACTCTAGTTCCCACCGGCTTTTGCCACGGAACCGAAGTGCTCTGACTGGACATGGGAAGGAGCCTCCCAACTGGTCTGACTGGCCACACTCCACTCCACTCCACTCCACTTTTGGTAACCTAACTGCCCTGAAAGGGAGCACCGTAGGATCGATCGGAGCCGTCCATCCGTCCGGGGGGCAGATCTCGACGGTGGGGGAGGACTCGGGAGCATGTGAGATCATGTGCTTGCCTGCCTACATGCACCTGCCAAGTTATCGGACCTTCTGCCAATTTAGGGGCACTTTACATTATGGGGAGGGTTTCCCGACTTTACACCCAACGTTGGACTTGTACATCAATGACGACTGCACGGGTATCAATAACCCGACATCAATGTAAAATGGTACAACGAACCTACCTATGGGTATCAAAATTGTCATTCATTCCATTCTAGTCATATGTTGATATATATATGGTGGGTATCATTGTATTCTCGACTTATTATTTGGGTCAGTACCATTTTTTAACCATTCCCGTCAATGTGGCATCACTTTCCCTTTTCATTTCATTGATCCCCACTCGAGAAAATGCTTCTCCTAGTTTGAGGGACGGATCTTCAAGGTTGGGTATGATCAGGCGTTCGAAAGCAAGGTCCTGATAAAAGGTGTTACGGTCCCTGAGTTTTCTTGGAACCGGAGCTTGATGTTAACCCACCTTAAGTTAAAGCTTTGAGGGCATGTGACCGTTGGGATCTAAAATCTCTCATTGGTCGAAACGCCAAGAGTGTCCCACAACAATTTATACTAGAGCTTGAGGGTCTAAGGGACCAAGGAAGTTTGATTGGGGTTTGGATGGATGGAACATGTAGTCCTACATGACATGGAATGTGTTATGTTTCATATTCAAGCGTATTTTGGGGTCAAAGAGATATGTAGTAACACATAAGTAGGAGACCATGACAATTCAAAAGCACACATCCCTTCATTCATTCTAGGTTAGCTTGTAAGGTCCACATGAATAGGATGGTAATGCTTATAGCATTCAGTTCAGAACCCAATTAAGTATATCTTTCACTGTAACTGCACAAACTTCAATTCCAAATTTCCATGATACGGCCCTTGGATGAGTTTCAATGGCCCTCAACAATCTCATGGTCACGGCCCATGGATGTAATGTTAAACGGCTCTAATTATGATGCTTGCAATATACTGCTAAGATATCAAGACATCATGATAAAATTAGGCAAGAATGATTAGTTGCATCTCTCAAACACATTTCCACCCAAGACAATTGATTTAATGGGATTTCCCACTTGCCTCAAAAGTAAGCTAAGTAATGTGCCCCTATTATGGGCACTTCCAACTGCGCATAACATTATTAACCCTCATGCTCCCTCACCATTTCTTTGTTACCTTTTCTTTTTTGGAAGAGGAAAGGAAAACTAGTCCTAATGAATCAAGTTTTTACATTTATGAATTTGTTCTCAAAATTTAAACATTTTGTATTTGGTGTATGACACATAACATTGTTAAGACTTGGATATGCATGGTAGCTCCTTTGCCTAAACTTAAGTGGAAACTTGGGTGAGCTTGATACAACCTCAAGGCATATGGAATTGGCCCATTATTCTTGCTACAATGGTTTGTGATGCTCACCCAAGAAACTGTGGCTCCGAAAGGAAATCGACCTTAAAGACTTTTGGAGCCCAATATTGGCCTCTTTTACGCATGGTATTGTGAAATTTTACAAAACAAAATACTTTTTTCATTTTCTTTTTGATGTGTAGGGAATTTTCATTTGTCTTGGAGAATTACATATCTTCACACCCACATATAGCAACTTGATTTTATTTATTTATTTTTTGGATGAAAGCTTGACTATGAAACTACTATAAACTTTTAGTGATTAACAAATTGATGAAGCATGAATGTAGTCCAATTAAAATCTAATGGATGTAATTTTACAATGTGATGATGTATTGTTATATGGCATTTTCGTAGATGATAACTTCTACTAAATATTGTACATGAGGCCCCAGCTACAACCCATAGTAGGACTCCTTGTGTACAAAATTGAATGTAGCGCTCGCCATGTTGTGAGGACTGCTTGCTATGGTTTATATTTGTCATTCTCAACCTCTTTCAAAAACTAATCTACCTTTCTAGAAAGGATTAATTCCAACAACGGCAATAGAAAGTAAAACACTTCATGCTTTGTTGGGATCATTATTGCAAATTCGCCTATATGAGCATCTAGCAAAATGAAAAGAAAAAGTAATGCTTGTAACCCCGAGCAAACTTCTAAGCAATGTGGTATATCTCAAACCATCTTCGTCTCTCCCAATCGTACGTGCTTTAATACGCAAAATATCAAATGAAGACACAACACATCAACAAGATATGAGATGGTGAGCACTACCAAATGTTTCACATCTTCATACCTAAAAAAAGTGCATTGGAAAGAATTTGATGAAGACTTCATATTATTCAACATAAAGAGAGCATAACTTCCATCCACAACTAGTATAAAAACCACTAATGAGCGGGGAGAACTGACTGCTACTTACAAATGGATTGTTTTAGTTTGAGAAATAACAAGTTCAAAATCAATAATTCGATAAAATTACCCATCCATTTAGATGAATTTACAAAATATTCCACAATTGAATATCGAAAAACCGAAAGATGTCAACATGTCACTGGTCAGTCTCGGAAACACCAAGATCTAAACCAATTTTGCCCAAAAAAACCTCCACAGACACTAAAAAGTCATAGAGGAGTTAGGATGAGTTTCCCATGTCGGCCAGTTACCTACGAAATTCTAGTGGGAATAAGGACAAATGTAGATGAAATCCGATAGGGTGGTGTTCGTATGTGCCAACCCATTGTTAATTACTACTTCAAGTATTCAATGTTCATATGTGTCAACCAACTATTGCTATTTCAAAGTGTTTAGTGGATGCATAGAAGTCCAGTAGCCCAAGACAACGGCCCTTCACGTTCTCGTAGGTCATGAGAATGTGGTTGTTT
This sequence comes from Polytrichum commune, assembly GCA_950295325.1. NCBI lineage: Eukaryota > Viridiplantae > Streptophyta > Polytrichopsida > Polytrichales > Polytrichaceae > Polytrichum > Polytrichum commune. Next base: position 19,253,370 of record OX485803.1, on the reverse strand, counting down.
GACCGGGGTGGCAACTAGTGTAAAATAAATTATAATAGATAATCAATCCATATTATCCTTGTACATTCATACCAAAGAACAATTTTCCAGAACTTAGAATGGAGTGATGTAGTGCACATTGAGACCATCCATATTTATGTAATAGTTTTTTTCATTTGAACATGTCTATGTGTTACAATACATGAATAATTTGAAAGTAATGTCTACTTTCTCTTAGACAGGGTGGCTAGTCCGTAATCTAGTCTCCATCATACCTAATTATAATTTACATAATCTACAAAAACTTGAAGATAATATAGATTATTTTGGCTTGTAAGCCCTAATCCTAACTCTCTTCCCGACTTCTCCCGGTGGCTTCTCTCCCGCTTCTCTTCTGAAACTCTTCAACCCCCTTCAATAATTGAAAGTTGTAGATTATTTGAAACATAATCTAAATCATATGTACGATTATGTGTACATAATCTATGTCTTTGTGAAATTTTTGGACAAACCCCCTATAATTATTTGTTTGAGCTGCCAGCTCAGGGTTGTTTGATTGTTGTTTGTTTATTCACATGAGAAGACCTCGAACCCACCACTCCCTAGAATCTAGTGGGTGAGCGGCTTACATGGGAACCCACCCTTAACAATGTGGTGTGTATGAAGCATGCATTGGAGCCCAATACAATTAGAATGGAAGTCTCATCCGCCGGCGTGGACGTTCCCACTGCATGGCCCGGAATGCGATGTCCGACGAACACAGGCTCCCCTTCGCCACGTGGACCGCCCTATCCCTCCATAACCTCACCGGAACAAGCCACGTGTCGAAGCCAGGCGAACCGCCAAGTGTACATATACCGGCCCATGCTGTCTAATTCTCATTATCAAGCTTCGCAATCGATTCTCCAACAACGCAGTCCCTCCGTGAATTGATTCATCAATCCCGTGTACCTCATCTTCGAGCATTCTTTTTGTTCTACTCTTGTTGTAAGTTTGTCGTTGTTTGTAGAGAGACTTTTTTTTTGTTTTTTTTGTTCCCATTTGAAGAGATGGCAGCTGCGACCATGGCAACGATGAATGTGGTAGCCGGAGTGGCCACCACCTCCGCCATCTCCACCCCAGTGTCGAAAGCATCGTCGTGCAACTTGGCATTCTCCTGCATCCGGGGCCAGCGTCTGGTCAGCAGCAGCAGGGGCGCAGGAGTTGTGAGCAGGTCCACGAATGTGCAAGTCCGTGCTGAGGATAACGTAATTAATTTTCTCACTCCATCCCCTTGTGAACTCTAGTATGCATGCAGTGCGTGGAATAATATTTTAATACCATTCTCATCAATGTGACGGAGTGAGGATGCCCATCACTGAAGGCGATGAATTTGGCAACTCTCTGCATGCTGTGGAGTGTCATATCATCTTAAGTGTCACTTTCTCCACGAAGATAGTCAAAGCATGTATATAGATTTGCGTTTGGCATGGGGTTGCCAGACATAGCGTGCATGTTCGTTGAGTTCAGGTTTAATAAATATTAAGGACTGTTCCTTACAAATGTCAAAGATGCTGGAGCTAAAATGACTACGTTCAATTCCTATGGGTACACGTGCAAATGCTCTTCCCCTGCCCCTTCACTCTTCGGAAGTAGTGCAACAGTTGCTTCTCGCATGACTAAGTGACGGTGTTCTGATATAATGGTGTTCTTCATGCAGCGCGGTGCAGGAAAGCAGTTGCAGGATCTCGGAGAGGACCTGTCTGCCAAGGTGAAGGAGACAGCCGAGAATGTACGTGACTCGTTGCAAGGAGCACAGTCCGACGCTTCCTCCAAGGCTTCCTCGGCTGCTCGTACCGGCCAGAGCAAGCTTGAGCAAGGTGCCGATGACGCCGAGGGTTTGGGCGCTAAGATTGGCAACCAAGCTGAGAACCTCAAGGTATGCACATTGTCACTAATCGGTTTTCCTACCACATTTCCATTCATATATTTGAACCATATTTACGCATCAGTTTCTCCCACTTACTAACCGTGTGCTTATGCTTATGCCGGCTTGATTTCCTTGCACAACCAACCGTCCGGAGCTTTCTTTTCTAAATGCACGAATTTATGTAGGATCTCTGCGCATTATATAACCTTAAGAACGATGCTGATTAATTGGAGCTAATAAAGCATTACTAGGCATTTCTTCACAGGTCACGCATCCTATACTTCTTTATACTTACCATCACGTTTGCTTTACAGAACCAATTGTTTGGAGCTGGAGAAGACGCACAGGCTGATGCGAAGAAGAACTTGAACAAGGCCCAGAGCGCTGCCAGCTCTAAGGGCAAGGAAGCTGAGGGTAACGCCAAGAATGCTTTCGAGACCGTTCAGCAAAACTTGAGCGATGCTGTGGAGAATATCCAGGATTCTATCAAGGGAAACAACTAAATTCAGAGTGATTTTTTTGGTAGAAGCAACAAGGCTACAATCCGCGGTGTCTGTGTACAAAATAGCAGGGATTTGTGACCTATGTGAGTATTAGTTCATTTGAGAGGAGCGGAGGAATCCATGTAAAGGCGTGCAGCAGATAGATTTGTCTACCTGTCTGTTTGTAACTTATGAAGCTAAAGTTTTCAAGAGTTTTCAGGATTGTCGCAGCTTGTGTTTGCAGTTTTCATTTGCATCGGCTTGAAGTTTCCAATATGTCTGAATTTTGTCACCCTTGGAAGTTGATTCTCACTGCAAAATTCTTAACAAAACACCTATTTGAACGCTCAAAATTCTATGGGGTGAGCACTCCATGGGGACAAATACTTCCAATCAAAGACGCATCATGAAAGTATATAGAATATATATGTATACGTAAAAGATAGAATATAAATACTTTCTACAACATTCTCCTGAATCGTTTCAAGCAAAATACTTTTAAAGTTGGGTATTGCTGTGATGTACAGAAACGATTCCCTTATTATTTGAACATTTTAGTAATTATACTTCAACTCAAAGGTGCATTATAAACTTGTTCTACACCTAGTTTGCCAAGAGTTTTGACAAGCCACTGCGGCTTGTCATTGACATTTTCATGAAACCTTTATATGAAAGCCTCTTGTCCTCGTCAATTCTTTAAACCAATAATATTCTCAAGTTCATTCTTACAGTTCTGTGCTGTTCACAATTCACCTATTTGAATGTTGAAAGTTACGTAGGATACCTATGTTTCATATGAAAATGCAGTATGAAAGTTTGGTTTTACAGTAACATATGAGAGGAGGAAAGATGGAGGGTGAATTTCAAACTACAATACCTTATCCATACGACAAAGAATGAGCAGCACTATCATTTACGACCATGTGCCAAATTTAATAAATTAATTTAAAAAAAAATTGAATTGTAAATCCAAACCTCTTCAGATTTGTTTTGGGAAAACCGTTGTTGCATAAGGTTGTCGAGAATGGCAAAAACTGTCACATCAAAAATGTTGTTTATATATCTCAAATCTCGTACATTTTGAAGCTAAGGGAAACATTTAGACCTTTCAACATAAAATTGCATGGTTATATGCACTCTATATGTTGGGAGACTTGAGTGAGGACCCCAGAAAAAGAGGAAAGTATAAATTTGGGAAGAAAATGTTGAAAATAAACACAAAACAAAAAAGAGACAAAACATCACAACTACCTAGGAGTTGAAAATCTTCTTGAAAAAAAAAGATTAATCAGTTTCTGGTCAAATAATCTTCACATGCTAACTAGGTGTTTTCAATATGATGTGTGTGATTGCAGCAGCAAGAGGAAATTATCGTATGCAAACGTACGCCTCATTCATCCAACATAAAGGCCCTAAAGTAGTATGCAGCTAGGAGGTTGAGTTTTTCCATCAGTTTGACGACAGTATTAGCCTCAAAGACTGTGAGTTGGGAGGACCTATGTTTTCAGTTAAGGATTCAAGAATATGCATTTCCAATAACCATAACTAAACCAACGGAGGTCTAATTTTCAATCCGATTTTTGCTCACGGTTCATCATATATTTGGTAAAGCAACACAGGTTTTTTTGTTTCGATCGAATTGGTAGAAGTTGAAGAACACCGAAAAGAAAATGAATAACACCCACAGATCTTCAAATTTGCAAAACCTTTCATAATTCTCTATTTGTATTTACAAATTTCATTTAAGCATGATGTAGCAACGTATCCTTCTGAACCTTTTCCGCAAAGCATCCCTGGAGTTGATTGTTACAGCATTGTGCTCAAGCAAATCGCCCACTTCAACATGTTTACATGCGAAATTCGCCACGTGGACCACCCTATCCCTCCATAACCTCACCGGAACCAGGCACGTGTCGAAGCCAAGCGAAGCGCCAATTGTACATATACAGGCCCATGCTGCGTGATTCTCATTATCACGCTTCGCATCGATCCTCCAGCAACGCATTCTCTCTCTCTCAATTGATACATCAAACTCTTGTACCTCTTCTTCGAGCATTCTTCTTGTGCTACTCTTGTTGTAAGTTTGTTGTTTGTTTGTAGAGATTTTTTTATTTTTTTTCCAACTGAAGAGATGGCAGCTGCAACTATGGCAACGATGAATGTGGTAGCCGGAGTGGCCACCACCTCCACCATCTCCACCCCAGTGTCGAAAGCATCGTCGTGCAACTTGGCATTCTCCTCCATCCGTGGCCAGCGTCTGGTTAGCAGCAGCAAGGGCGCAGGAGTTGTGAGCAGGTCCACAAATGTGCAAGTCCGTGCTGAGGATAACGTAATTAATTTTCTCTTTATATCCCCTTGTGAACTCCAATTTGCATGCAGTGAGTGGAATATTCCAGTGCCATTTTTGTCAAAATGAGTGTCGTGTGACGGAGTGAAGATGCCCATCAATGAAGGCGATGAATTTGGTAACTCTCCGCATGCTGTGGAGTGTCATAACACCTTGAGTGTCACATTCTCCACGAACGAAGTCAAAGGATGTATATAGATTCGTCTTTGGCATGGGATTGTCACCCAGAGCTTGAGACTAACCTCGAGCCTGCAAGGTCAGGTGGCTAAGGTCAAAGAATTTGAGCCTCTCCTTACAATATATGCCTAAAATGCTACCTCCACTTCATTCTCGGAGATGGTGGAACATTTGTTACTCGCTTGAGTACTAATTGACGGTGTTCTTCCTGCAGCGCGGTGCTGGGAAGCAGTTGCAAGATTTTGGAGAGGAGTTGTCCGCCAAGGTGCAGGAGACAGCAGAGAATGTGCGGGACTCGTTGCAAGGAGCACAGTCCGACGCTTCCTCCAAAGCTTCCTCGGCTGCTCGCACCAGCCAGAGCAAGCTTGAGCAAGGTGCCGATGACGCCGAGGGTTTGGGCGCCAAGATTGGCAACCAAGCCGAGAACCTTAAGGTATGTACACTTGTACTAATCAACCCTGCTACCACACTTCCACACTCTCATTCCTGTTCGTAATTCCCATTGTACATACAGCGACGCATGTACTTGAACCATCTCTTTGCATCACTTTGTCTCAACTGCTTCTGTGGTGCTTATGCATGCCCGGAGTAATTTATTTTCAATTGTATGAACATTTGTAGAATATCATAGAGCGTAATAGTCTGAGAACCCATGCCTATCGCATGAACGTAAGGAGCTCCAAAGAAATGCTCCTCAACTCACGCATTGGACACTTAAATCGTCCCCACCTGCTTGATTTCCTTCCAGATCCAACCGGTCCAAGCCTTCTTATCAAATCCAAGAACATTTGTGGAATCTCTTAAAATGAATAGTCTTAGAAATGATGGTAATTAAACGAACGTGAGTAGCTCCAAAACAATGCTGCACAGGTCGTACACCATTATACTCAACTATACTTGTCATCACATTTTGATTGCCGATTGTTCTTTTTTTACAGAACCAATTGTTCGGAGCCGGTGAGGACGCACAGGCAGATGCTAAGAAGAATTTGAACAAGGCCCAGAACGCCGCCAGCTCCAAGGGCAAGGAAGCTGAAGGTAATGCCAAGAATGCCTTCGAGACTGTGCAGCAGAACTTGAGCGACGCTGTGGAGAATGTCCAGGACTCCCTCAAGGGGAAGAACTAAATGCAGAATTGTTTTTTGGTAGCTGCAACAACGTTGTAATCTGTGTACAAAGTAGCAGGGACCTATGTGAGTACTAGTACATTTGAGAGGAGTGGAGAAAATAATGTAAAGGCGCGTAGCGGATGGAGTTGTTTGTCTGTCGGTCTGTAATTTATGCTAAAGTTTGCAAGAGTTTTGAGAAGTCATCACATCTTGTTTTTTCAATTTCTATTTGTGTATGCAAGCCCTAAATGCCCTGAGGTTTGTTCTTGACTGGATTCTGCTGAAACTATTCATCTGTTAGAACCCTGAATGTTCCGTGGGTTGACCTGAAATCAAAGTGGCAACATGATGTATGATTTGCATGTGGAAGAGAAACATATACATATCCAAGTCGGTTGGACATCCAAAGTTAAGCAACTTGTGATATATGCTGCACAAATGTGTCTGTGCGTCTGTAACTTACGATGCTAAATATTGCAAGAGTTTGAAGTTACCATTGCATTTTGTATATGCAGTTTTCAGTGGAACTAGATCCAGGCTACCCTCCTGGATTGGTTCAAGCAAAATGATCCCTGAAGTTGATTGTTGCTGCATTGTGCTGAAACAATTCACTACACTTGACCCTTGAAAGTTCCAGCGATTACACTTCAAATCCAAAATGCAATTTGAATCTATGTTAAATTTTGCAGTTGTTTTAAGATATTTCAGTACGATTGCAAGTTTCACTGAAATTAGATCGAATTCGGCTCTCTCCTCCTGCATTGTTTCCAGCAATGAATCTCTGAATATGATTGTCACTATACTGTACTGAAACAGTGCTCCTATGTCAACTCTTGTAATTCCAGGGGAATACACTAAAAAATCAACAGTTGCATCAAAAACTTATCCTTAACTTTGCAAGATTTTTGGGAAAATCATTGCAGTTAGCATACGCACTTTCATATGAACATGATGCAGCAAGCTATACTCGTAATCGCAAACAATCCCTGAATATAATTGTTACACTATTGTGCTGAAACAGTTCACATATTTCAGGAAGTTTACATCTGCTGTGTATTTGAATGCAGCAAATACTCAGATGAATAAGGAGCCTTGATGTAAAAAGGGGGGATAGAAGTGGAGGATTAAAAAGTCTCATATTGGTCACCTGTCCATTGAACCGAGCGAAGATCATTTTGAGAAAGCATCACTTATAGGTAACATGAACCGACGTGTGGAAAATTTACAGTAACGAATATGGAAAATGACTCCATGTGGGTTAATCATCGCAACAATTGGATTCTTGAGAATGGAAGGTCGCTACAACACTCACATGCTTGAGAAATGGAAGTCATTTATGTGCACACATAGAAGAGAGCAACCTTCTTCACAATGACACTTATACTCTTTTGCACTTGTGCAATCACAAATCTGCATTGAAGCCATGTGGTTGGGGACTACTACCTTCCTTTTATCACGTGATTATATATTTGCATTGTCTATGTTTGCCTGCAAATATGGCCATCATGTTGTGTTTAGTGAACAAATGAGAGGCTATATACGTAGGTATGTATGTATATTACGGGAATTGGAGTCACTTACCACTGGTTCTTTTCCACTAGATGGTTTTATGATCTGGTATAATAGCAGATTTCCAATCCAAATTTATAGATTCAAAACATGTTTAGTGGAAGAGAAATAGTGGTAAGGAATTGCAAAGCCTGTAGTGGTAGGCCACTCAAATCACCAATTTATTTATTTTCGTTTACACCATTGTGTGCATGTGTGATCATGTGTTTCATGTTTTCATATATATGTGAGGGATGGGGACCTTTTGTGGTCATTCTTCTAATTTGAACGCCTTTACTTTTGTAGAATATAGCAAGTCATCTAGTTAAGATGGACATTTAAAATACATGTGTTACATTGATAGTGGACTATGTGCTCCATATAGACATTTCTAAGCTTATGTGATCACTTATATCTTAACTTCCTTAAGCAACCAAATGTGGGCAATTGAAATCGAGAAAATACAAATGACAAGGTTAATCAAAATCAATTGCATAAAATTTTCAATGTTGACTTGAAAATTATTAAAAAAAAGAAAAGAAAAAGAAAAAGGGGGGGTGATGTCACTTTAAACTTTTTGCAAACACATATGGGGAAACAAACATGTACTTATTCATGTATTCTTTTTAATCTTTAGAGTGGCATGAAAGTAGCCCAAAACATCCATATGGGAAGACTACTTAGCGATTGTGTAACTTTGGCACTCATTTTGAGTAATATGATTTATTCAAAGGACTTTAAATGTTAGGGATGAGTTTTATTACGTAGTGTTGACACATGTATCATTGGGACTCACGAAATGGGCCTATCTTCCTATGAGTTGTGACATGTGTACAACGCCCCCCAACCTCACACAAACATGAATTGAGATGAAATTATGACCGGTTGTTCGTTTCTCTTATGCAACCTCTATGCATCTTCAAGAATTTGCCAAAATAAAGGACGAATTTCATCAACACATCATCCAAAATGTTCATGGAAGTAGTCCAATTGTTTCCAAAAGTGCCCCATTGGAGACCACCATGAACATTTTCATCAAAGGATTTTGATGAAGACCATTTTGACAATTACGTCCATTTGAGGTTATCACTAACTTGCTATGTTTTTAATCTATACAATTATATATTCGTAATGTGTTTAAGAAACTTTACTTAGTTCTTCAAACACAATGTTTTCATACGGAATATTTTGGGGTGAAACAGACTTACAAATTTAAGGGTTCAAGAGCAAGAGAATAATCTGCATTTTGACCTCTTATAAATTTTGCATCTCAACTTCAATTTTAAAAGTTGAAATGACAAGCTTCATGATCCATAATTGCTAATTAACCATGTTTTGAGTGATTCTAGACTTATTCATGAGTTCTAGGCATAATGAAATTTTATATGTGCAATTCTACCGGTGGACCCTATGTTAGAAATGATGGTAACTAATCCTAGATGTGGATTCCACCTCTTGTTGTAGCACGCTTTAGTTACATGTACATTGTGTTATTTGTGAAAAAATACACATCTAGAGGAAATATCTAACCACATTGCTTCTCAAAGTATTTATAATTGGGGATTTCTTCACATTCTTCTAGATTCTTCCTCCAAATAAAATGTGTTACAATGTGCATGTCTCAATGATGTGAAAAAATACTCTCAGATGTATTAATTTGGACAAGTCTTTTGAACATATTTACTTGGATCCTAGTTAATTGAACAACACGATTCCCAATCCATCCAATGGTTGAAATTGTCTATGGAGGTGGATGTGGCTGCAAATAAGACCACATTGTTTTTCAACACAACGGTTAACAATCAAAAAACACACTACAAAATTCGTGGTTCCCTAACACCGATTCTCCTCCAATATATGATTTCCTGGTCTATTACAATAGTAAATTTCCACTCCATATGCATAGATTTCATACTCATCTAATGAAAGAGAACCACTAGTAAGTGAATCAACCATACCCGTAGTGGTGGACATTTTGCAGCCACACTTACATGGCATGTAGCAAAGGCGGTCGGTCTATCGCTTGAGCTAGAGTTGGTCTAAGGAAGAAGTCCAAGAATGAAGGATGGATGATGTGTAAGTTAACGGTGGTTGCAACAATTCCAAGAACAAATGAGTGGAGTGTAAGAACGAAAACACATTTCCAACACTGTTAACATATGTGGGAGGACGACAAGCCTTGACTCACGTTGATGGCCCTAAATATCATAAAACATGGCAACGGAATGTGCATCCTTGTTGTTTTCGTGGGGGTAGGGTTTTGCACCTTTTGAGGCGGTCTTGGTCTTTTGGTAAGGATACGCAACCCGGCCCCCAAGTTCCTTGAAATTTCGGGGGTCATCAATTGCATCGTGCCTTCCGTTGGCAACTTCATCTTTTCTTTGTTCCTTTTTGAAATCAACTTAACTTCAATCGCTCAAAGGACAATCACCAAGAGAACGGGATGCCCTAGTCAAAGCTTCTTTACCCCACATTTTATGAAACTCACTAAGAACGTGATGTTGGGGAACGTCTCACCACTATAAGCAAATGAGTCATGGGCATTTGTCATGAATCAATAAGAAAATCATAAATCACAATGGTAGATTTGCATATTTCTTCACGAGCAAGCATTGTCAAGTATATGGGAAAAGTGCTTTGGTTCACTAACACCATAATTTTTTGGGTCAAATGCCTTAAAATAGTAGTAAAGTGTTGTTTAGTTAGGATATTTTTTGTGCCGCCCTCAAATGTAGAATATCAGGATGAGGTCTTCAAAACTTATCATTAAAAGTATTGCTCGAAAGGTAATGGCTAAATCTGGTTTTGGATATAGATTTCATGACCTTAAATATTTTGAAGTTGGATTTTGTTTCCTTGAATTCACTATAACCTTGAGGGCACCATTACAAATAAAAATTAGAAACATCAATTCAATATAATGTTATCATGTTTTAAACAAATTCTAGATAGTTATGTGCCCAATATATCTACTTGCACACTACTTGCACCGTCCTCTAAAATATGTAGACTTTTCTTCCAAAAAAATAAGTTTTTTGACAAAAATTGCTTGGCTTTGTAGATCAACGTGTTTTTCAAGTGTTTGTGATTTTTTTTGTCCTTCACAAAACTCAAAGTTAGTATATAGTTTTGAATCACTTTCACTTAAACCTAAGTAGGATAATGGAGTTGTGTACTTGACCGTGCTTGCACCCCTTCCACCAATGCATGTCGATAATCTAGGACTTGTATGCTTGTAATGGATGCTTTCTCATATTTTTGTCAAGGCCTATCATTGTCCATCAAAGCAATATACATCATATAGTACATTTTTCAAAGAGGCCACGAAAAGGAGCTATTTCATGAGCAAGTTCATACGACTCTACAAGTGGACCTTCTAAACTTTTTTTTTGTGAATGTGTCATATCTATATATAGCCATGATAGCATGTATTACATGTAGTTGTCCATTGGAGTATTCCCTTTGGGGGCCTACCCGAAAACTCTTTGCAACTACCCCATGGAACAATTTAGAACATGCAAAACCCATTTCAGGCTTAATGTACTCGGATATTTTGGGTTCACGTACCCCTTGTTGAGCAAGAACAATTTGTGCGTGGCCTCCAAAAGAGGTCATTTGAGGTTCTTGCTAAGAAAGAGAAGGTTGTCTACCACTCGGGTGTTTGGGAGCGAAGGTTTACTAGTCTTCGAAAAAACGTATCTCCAAAAAATCAATGTTGATGAAAACCTTGCTACGGTGTTGGAATGATGACATCAATAGGTGGCAATTATGAAGAAAGAACTTTAGTGTAATGAGTAGTTTGTGGCTACAAATGTGGTCATCATTGTTCTAGACGCTCCATGGTTGAATTGTTTCTGTGTGACTTGCTCCATGTTTAGATCCTTTTGCTTCCATCTATTCATGAGGTTAACATGCATGGAGAGGGAAGGGGGTGTATCCCCTGCATTTTGACCTTGAGAAATATTGTTGCAAGAGGATTTATTTTTGAGTCTCCTCCCTTTGTGGTCATGTTTGTTAGAGGGTTGACTTTATGCTACATAATTTATTGTTGTTTAAGGCACTGCTCAATGACCCTATGGTGGTTGTTGGGGTGATCAAATGTAATTTTGTTTGTCAAAATAGTTAATACAAATCTTCCTACTAAATGAAATGCCCCGCCTTTGCTACACTACTACAATGTGATCATGTGTTGGCTCTACCTTTGTTTATCCAAACCCTTTTTCACCCAACAACTACATTGATACTTGCAATTAGGTTGTCCCACTCTTGTTTGTCGGCATTCCACACTCTCTTGGATACTTGTTACCATAATAATAAAATACATTAATTTTCTAATGTGGCTTCCATATGGATTGATAAGCACGGTCGTATTCGCAAAGGCAACCCAATCACATATATCAATGTAGGTTCAAATGTTTAAGATCCTTACCAAAGACCTTAACCACACCGATATTTGCACACGTCACTCTAATTAGCGTTGGCGTACTTGAAGGGTTTGTGTTCGATTCCTCCTCCAACAATCTACAACCCCTCATGCACATTTGTGTCGATCGAGGGCTTCAAGTATTGTCCTTGGGTGCACACATAGGAACCGTAATGGAATACTCAAAACACTCAACATAATTGTAAATTTTGTAATAAACAATTCCAAAGGCAACCATAATAAATTTCACATACAACAAAAGAAGAAGAGGAATAACGAAATGTACGAGGTTAAAAAATAAAAATTGTCATGCTCGAATAAAAATCCTCACAACTAAAAGATTGTGGGCATTGTTGTTCAAAAAGTACACACGAAGATCATGAGATGCCCAATGATCACGAACACATGACCCATGTCTCATGAGCATGCTCATGAAATACTATTTCTCCGATTCCAAGAAGGTGTGGGCCAATCTATTGTCACCCTACATAATTGAACCCGTCCACTTTGGCATGTCAACAATAGATGTGTTCTTTTCAATTTATTGAATTGGTAAATGGTTTAAATGAGGTCACCTACTTGGGGTTTATTACGCATGGTGGTATATTCTTCCAAGGTCCCTTCCTTCCATGTGACATATTTATGCTCAAAAGCAAGGGAACTTAACTTGTTGATGACTTTGATGAACTCGGTCTTCAAAGAGTGTGGATTGCCACTTAGCTAATATTGTATTTAGTGTCATATGGGTTAGGGTTTAGGCTAAATTTCACCCTAAATTTCACCCTGCCCTAAACCCTAAACCCTAACTTTTCTAATGAGACTTCATATCAATAAAGTTTCAAATAAGGTCGCCCTAATTTCCTTCTAATTCATCAACTTTTGGTCTAGTGTGCATCCTAAACAATTATGTAATGAATGACTATCATGGATGATTGAAATCTGGATAAAAAATCACTTAGTAAATGACATTAATTGCAACATTGGAAATTTTGTGGTGCCTCGATAAATTTACAAGGATTGACAAATAATGTGAGGTTTACAAGTAGTGATGGGGACACTACGTGAGCGGTTTACGATTAGTATTGAGCAAGACAAACAAATTGGTGACACTAAAAACAATGTTTAGTGTAATGAGCCTCTCTCAAGTTTTACGCACAACTTGGTGTATTATTATACACATTGTGGTCGAATTTGAGGAAAAGCGACCACTTCAAACAACGACCTAATTCCAAGACCTATTGTTATACCAAATCAGACAAGTACATGATTCACAAGTATATAATGTACATATTAAACAATATCAAAAGGGTATAAAAACATAGCTCGTCAATTGAGAATGGTGTAAATCTTTACCCTTGACACTACACTAAGTATGATATTTCGTGTCATATGGTATTTAATGTCACTATGGTAACTTCTCGGATGAAACTTCTTATGAATAAGTGAACACGTATTGTCATGGATGATGGATGAGTTCATCCATTGGCCAAAACCCTACCTTCTCTTGTTAGCAACTTGTGATGAATTATTGTCATGGATGATTGAAATTTGGATGAAAGATCACTTGGTAAGTGACAGTGATTGCAACACTATAAATCTATAATCCCCCAATAAAATTTGCAAGGAATGACAAATAATGTTGGGTTAACGTTTAGTGTTGGTGACACTATACCGTGGTTTACAATTAGTATTCAGTAAGACAATTAAAATTGGCGACACTAAATATCATATTGAATGGTCCTATTTGCTTTAAAGAGGGTCTAGTATATTCAACTCACTAACAAACTCTAACTAAGTTCATCACTTGAATCTAAGTCCACAAACTCAATTAGGTAGGCCCCTTTATGGATATACGTAGTCAATACAAATTCAAGTACATTGTTGCTTATAGAATGTAGAGGTTCAATGTACGACCTATATACACGATTTCTACTAGCCTCATCAAGTTTGAACATCATGGTTTTTTTCTTGAGGGTTTGAAATTTTATGCAATGTATTATCATATGGCAAGGAGACAATAAAATACTCATATATATGACATTGGTTCTCACTTCACAAAGCATCTATTTGCATCCAAGGACACCTAGACTATGTATTTTGAACCCACGTATTCAATAGTATTGAGGTACTTAACAACATGTTTCAAAAAGCGTACTATTGTTCTCCCTTTTTAGTATGACATGTTTAGGAAACACACGAAAAGTTGTATTGTTGAGGTGTCGTCTTCTCATTAATATGGAAAATGGCATAAAATTGTCGTACTATTGAGGGGATTAAAAAACATAAGTAATATGAGCTTAAAAACATATACAATGAGTTTAAGCAATATAGATGGTATGAATCAATAACGTGTAACTCCAAACAAATATAAATATTCTCAAGAAATCTTGAAATAGGAGTCCAAAGATCTTTGGTGTTGCCTACCCAAGTTAGCAACTACCATCGTATCTAAATTCCCTACTAACTTTTAAAAACTAATAATTTCATTAACACCAAAATATAAAGAATTCTCTAATACGAACCTAGACAACAATGATGCATGATGTTTAGCATGAAGATACCGGTGATACTATATCACCCGTGTACAAGGCAACATACTAGGTAGGAGGCCACTCTAACCCTAACCATGTTCAGTCTACACTAGTAACCCTAATTATCATTAAGTTCCCAAATGATAAGTGAAGTTCCCAAGTAGTTCCCACGTGAAAATGGATGTATTTTAGATGTACATAACATAGAGAAACTTCAGCATTAACTACCTCTTCAATATGACAAAACGGAGATTCTAAATGTCGCATTATGGAGTGTCGCAGTTGTATAACAGAGGGAGTTTTGACCTAAAAAATTCGGTCGTGCAAAAAACTGTCATAATATCAAGGGTGTCATATAAACAAGTGCCGTATTATCAAGGTTCGACTGTAGATGAATGAGTTGATTTTAGATGGGATCAATTTGACCTAATTGACTTAAATATATAGGTCAAACTACACCTTTTTGTGCATGGAGAGGTCTAAACTGAGTCTTTTGGATGCTTAAGGGTTAAGGGTCTTGAGTCCCTAAAGTGTCCTTTATGAGGGTGGAATTTTTTGGCAAAGTTGTTACATACTTGTGGATGTTAGGATTTGTTTCAACTCGTGAGCTTCACCTCTATTGCACTACAAAACTACAACTATGTACCATTGGTTCTATTCCCATAGACAATGTGACGAACTATTGCAATAATAAATTTCCAATCCACATTCATAGATTTCATAGATTTACACTTTTCATAGTGATGCACGACAAAGCCCTACAAATCCCATGAAACATACATGCAAGGATATCATCTCACCTACAACTTGACTTATACTAACATAGCCATGCCCTCTTGTCTCTCTTTTTGAAGCCCACCACATGCACCATATGTACACACTATCATTCCACTTGCACTCCAATGAAAGGAAGGAGACAAACTCCAATGCTCATCAACATTGGGTACTTATAAACTCATCACAACGTCCTTCGCCCAACCGGTCCCTCTAGCAATGTCATCTTTAAACATACCATAAGCGTTGTCCAATTTAGTACAAGCATTGTGATAAGGTTGATGAGAGTCTTGAGGACTTTGCTTTGATTCCATCGTACCCAAAAAATAGCAAAAAAAATAGCAACAACAACAACAAAGATTTAAGCATCAGCAATCCAAAATTGAGGTTAATGCATTGCAAAAATCTTAACACACATGCAGTACTTGTGGTTTTTGAGGTTGGTCTTTTGTACATGAATGAGGTGTAAGCTATAAGGGCCATTTTACACTATGGCCAAAGGCTATGACCATGCGATTATGAGGGACCTTGACCCTTCATCCGAAGGCCATGCCATACAATTCTAAAAATTGGATAATGTTAGGTCTTAAAAAAAAAAAAATTCATAGTCATGTTAGTGTTAGCAAACACATGTTACATTATTCCTTCTATTTTAATAGTTGAAATTTTGAGGTTAAGTGAGGGTTTGGTAATGGACGCTTGGAGCCTTCCTTATTATAGAAGACACAATAGTTGGTCAAGGAAATTTTCTTTTTATACAACTTTCTTTGCTCTTGGGGCAATCCCTTCCCCAATCCATCGCTCGTGATGCCAATGCAATAATCAAGGGCGTCCACCTACATGATGTAATTTTGGCTATAAACTTCCATTGTCTCAAGTCGTGAAAACACTCCACCCAAATTCAATGTTATGTTTCAAAGTTGGAATCAATTTTCAACACAAAAAGTTCTATGTAAAGTAAAGTAGATGAAATCATGGGTTTGGTCCCAAACCTCGAGTTTATGAGAATCATATCAAAGGCACCCAAGTTTTCTTAATGTTTAAATCACCATACACCAAGGGTGGTGTCAAGCCAAGAAAAACCAGGTTTCTAGCTTGTCCTACTAGGAAGGGTGGGACAAGCTAGCCTTGCAAAGGTCAATCTAGCCTTCATAGGTCACCCAAGAGTTAGAACAACGAGTCTCATGCACATGTACTCTATTTTAGATTTAAATTTCTCTCAATTTTTTTGAGGTGGAAAGAGGAGATCCCAATTTAAAGTTTCACCCAACTTTCAAAATAGGCTCCGATACACGATGAGCAATCAAGCTCTTGACAGAAAGCTTTCCCAAAGGATCAAACCCATGGTTTTATCCATCTTTGAGGGACTTTATGGATAACTCTAGTATAATGACACATTATATTAAAGAACGACTACTCAATGTTTGTTCCACTTGAACAAACATTGAGCACAACTATATGAGCATCTCAAATAGATGGATTAAGAAAGCTCATTGCATTCAAACCCTTGGAGAAACTTGAAAGTTAATAGCATGTTAGATATGTCTTGAGAGGTTTTACAAGATAGAATCATCACTTGCTTAATATGTGATCGCAAATTGTTGTTCCCCAACGTTTGGGTGACTTTACGGTGATTTCTTGGGCTCCTAAAGACTTGGTTTTCGATTGAAAGGATGTACATGAAGGTCCGACACCAACATTGACAATAATAACAACAGTTCTATGGCTTCTCAAATTCATATAAATCCAATGAGGGTCGAATAAGTAAGTTTTGAGCCCCGAATGTGGGGTTGGATTCAATGTGGATCCTCTATATGTTCATTCAAACTCAAGAAATCAAAGCGATGTTGGTGCCTAGAGGGTTCTAGGACATGAGACTTTTAGGGTAAATTCTTAGGGCGTCCCCAGCAGCCTCGCCATAGGGCATGCCAACGCCAAAAATGGGGCATCCCGGGTTCTTAGGTGGCGGTACCGGCATAAATTGATCCCCACCAATGTCCGGTCCGGCATAATTTAGAAGCGGCCCGGGTATAGTAAAGGCCTTCCAACGCCATAAATGGTTCATATGGCGGCCCTCCTCCGGCCCGCCAAGAGATTACTTTAATATCAGATACTCCGATATCCTACTTTATCCCATGTCAGATAATAGGTGTCGTTGTCTTATTGATTGCTTCCTAATTATACCGGGGGTATGCCTAGGCTTTGGTGGGCTCTTACTCAAGATGAGCTGCCCCGCCCAAGATGGAGGGCTCCCCAAACACCCTAAACACCATATAATATATTATTTTTGGCGGGTTGCTTACTATCTCTCCTGGGGATGCCCTTAGTCAAAGCCCAAGATGCTAACTGCAAGCTTCTAGGTTATGTATCGAGGACCAATCTTGCGACCAAGCTCTCCAAGGTTAGGCACATGTCAAGACCAGTATTCTTTTACCTTGGCTAGGAGTCGTCGTTTTCATAATATAGTTTTTCAACATGTTTGTCTTGGACATGTACATCTCCAGTTCATGTCAAACACATCAAATAGTTGTTGAACCCATTTGTAGATGTTTGTTGATTCTTTCGATCTACTATTCAATTTCACAATTCATAACTAGTGCAACTTTCTAATGTGACATTGTTTAGAATTTGAATGGCATTAAAAATGCTCATGCTTTCACAATCAAATACAAGATGGTTTGCCACTTGGTAGATAAAGTGCACGTGTGTGGAAAGTGAGAAGAAGGTTCCAAAGATGCACACAATTAGCATTGATAGTTAATTGATTCGACTAGTCAAAGGTACATTGATTATCCCAATCAATGAAGGAGGGCTAATATTGAGTATAAGAAATCAGTGAAGGTGATATTAAGTTTCTTTATGCTATGAAATTAGTGCCACCAAAAGATGTAGAAAGCATGGTTCAATATGGCATTAATCACTAGAAATACTATTCATGATAGCACTATTCAATACATTACTATTCATAACAACATTATTCACTAGAAGTACCCTTATTTAGTTTTTTCTTCTTCTTCTTCAAATTCTCCCAACAAGAATGTTATTATCTCCATGATTATACCCATAAAATTTGATTGGTATCATAATCTTTTTACCACGGGTAGGTTCTTTGATGTCATGCATTGACCCTATACAATTTCATGTAGAAATCATATTTTGGCACTCCAATGTTGAACCAAATAGCCCTCTATAATTATGTTCTCAATTCAATAGGAATATTATAACTTAGATCACAAACATTTTATGTTAAATATCGTGGGTTGGTAAATAGAGTGCACTCATAATATTATCCCCTTTTTGTATGGAAGAGGACATTATTTTGAGATGTTTGTCTACTCCTCTCGTCGTCCTTCAGATGCCCCCCCCCTCCCATCCCCACACACTACGAGTCCTTGTACCCATGACCATTATATTTATGTCACCGTGGATGGAACCCACCCTAAAAAAGGGGCAATAGTCTACATACAAAGATGCTCTTTATTCATGCTTGCTCCTATGGGAACCGACACTTATATTCATCTAGATGAAATCCCAATAAATGCGACCTATTCATTGTAATCTCAAACCCTTATACTTTTAACGTGGAGTCACATTCACATAGTGAGTTACTTGGAATAATGTTGGCCAAATTATTGAACATGCAACATCATTTGCATCTCGTGTCTCAGATGTCAATGCATGTTGTATAATCACATGTTTATAATTTTATGAGACATGAGACATGAGACCAATCATCCATTGCCAAAGATTTACATGCTTTGAGATTCATTTGCATGCAACATTTTCTTGGACTTTATTACACAGATGTCTATTATAACACTAGTGTAGCCTATTTCAAATTGGAGGATAGACATATAGGGGGAGAGGTGACGCCAACCATGAGGCTCACATGAATGAGGGGTGCTTCACCTTCAACATAGTCGCAACCTTGTGTATGAACATGAAATGGGTTTGCAAAGCAGCACTATAAGACAAGTGTTGTTACCTCATGTCACGTGTGGTCCGTCTCGGTAAACAAGTAAGGAAGGAGGCCAAGCTTGGGGTCAATTGTGTAATCCACATCATATGAATGTGTGATGGGGACCATGAGGGTGGGTGTTATGGGAGCAAAGTGTTTGTACTAGTCCTAATACATGTTGGTTTTGATTATGGGGGTTATCCTCAGATAGTCCATGTAATTGAGCTTTTGATTTATGCAGCTTGTTGTACCATTCACTTTGGGTTTTGGGTATCAAGCCTTCAATGGTGCACGCATGCGAGTTGTATAAGGAGTTGGTGGTTTTCAAATCATGTTTTTGTTGAGCATGAGTATTTGATGGCGATTAGGTAGATTTGTTGCATGCATGCATAGGCATGAAAAAATGTAACATTGTTCAAATAGTTTGGTAGTACCGTCTCTATGATTCCTTCTCTTATGCCAACTGAAAGGATATTGAGGTGACATACCATTCATTGTCTTCCAAGGTCTTCTTCTTCTTCGTTTATATATATATATATATATATTAGTTGGATTGTTGTCATGGGGTCATGATCATGGCATACTAAAGTTTTAGGTGGTAAAATGGGTGGCATTATCAAGGGTGGTAATAGTTATTATGAGGATGTCATGTTTTAGGTGGGCAAGGCATATGCTTGTTCCTAGCTTACAAATGCATTGGTATAGCAAGGTTGGGACTATAAATCTATATAAATGGCTTGCATTAGACATAGGTGGCAAAGGGGGATAAGTTTTGAGTGGGCCAATAGGTGTGTTTTCTTTGGTTGCCCGTGTACTAACCATGTCTTGATTTTAAATGATTGTGTTGTTTGAGGATTGGTGCGATCTGGGTGACGATCGTAATAAGTTGGAGATGATTGAGTGGAAGAGGAGTTGTTTGAGCCATTTTGCAACGTATGGATAGTGGGAGAGAATCACGGTTGTGAGTTATCAGGTGTATTCCTTTAGGATGTAGGTTTAAGGTGTCTGATGGGGGGTGATATGTGGGTGTTCTGTGAGTATTTCCAAGTGCCAAAGGGGGGGGGGGGAGATGTATGCATGGTAGGAGTAGTACGTTATGGTGTTTTGTTAGCTCTAGACTTGACAAGTTTATAGCCAAGATTTTGAGTGTGTGTTGATTTCTTGGAGGGTTAGCAAGGAATGTCGGTCAGAGAGGCATCTTGTATCACTAATTTTTTGGGTTATGTTGGGACGAGGGGCGACAAATGTGTTTGTTGATTGATGTAAAGAAAAATTGAAGATGTCCACGCGAAGAAGTATGACTATGTTGTATTGTCTTAGGTGAGATGGAGGGTTGCAAACATGATTGTTAGTTCAACTCTTAGAACATTATGGTTACCCTTAGTTTGCTTATTGTATGTTGCCCATGGGGTATTGTTGTCCTATTCTAGCCGTGCCTTCCTTTTTTGGGTGGTTAGTGGGGTGAAGGAGTTGTTTGTGTAGTATGTGTGGGAGTGGGGAATTTTAGTGGTGATTGTGTATATAGTAATATCCGAAGGGGAGAGGGGTTTGCGTGGGGTCTTGTATTTGGGGGACACACACATCTATTTCACACTTGGAGGTTCTACATGAAATGTAAAGGTCATAGATTCATATACATATTGTATATATGTAATAATCATAGTCACATATGATGAATTTTCAATTTTGTGTAATACAATGTCTCAATCTCATAGACCAAGTAAAGGTTGATTTCAACTTTTGTTGGGGAACTTGAGAAAATGGCCACAAATAAATTGACAATGGTTGCAAATTAAAACATATCACAACAAATTAAAGATTTTCAAGACTGTGATTGCAAGTCGTGTTATAATTAAGGAAGCAAAGTTTCACACCAAATTAATTTAAGAAAGATCTCCAACACTCAAACTTTTGAAATACTTGCAAATACATGTGGACGACCTAGACAAGTTAGCAGGTTTGGGTAAGCACACACCACATGCGACCGAACCCTAGTGTATATGGGTTTGAACCCATTATTCTCATAAGAAAATTGTTTTTTTGGATCCCACGTCTCGGGATGACACACACCCCATCACAAGGAGCTTATTAATGATGTTATGATGTCCATGATTGATGAGCTTCTCCTCGCATCCAACCGTGCTTTCCAAATCATAAAACTCCAACATACGTGCCATGCATTGGACAAATGGCTCACTTAACCCTCAATAATACATACAAATATGGCATATGTCCCAAAATGGCCCCAAACGGCTTCCGGCACGAGCACACACTCCGATGCATTTATTCATTTATTCATTCATGAAGCCTGGGCCTTCTTCCACTGTGTCAGGGTTCCATGTGTTCATTATTATTTCCTCCCGACCGTCCCACTCTAATCACGCTTCCAAGTTCCAAGGCCACGTACAACCAACCGTAACGGCATCGGACTGTGTGTGTTGAGAGAACAATTATAACCCTCCCTTCAAAGGAGCAAGGGTCCGGACTACCCCTCCAAGTACTACCCCCTTACCTACATTTAATAAGAACCTTCTAAGTCAAACACCCATGTCCGCCGGAGCTTATATTAATAGACATACCGTTGCCACAAAGAATATCCTAAGTTAATTATTTAGTGGGCTCACTAATGGAGAATGCCCCGGGCTAGATCACATCTTCATTTGGCCGGGCCCCGCCCCTCCCACGCCTCCTTCATTGTCATGTCTTCTTGCCAGCACCTGGTGGGAGTTTTTCCTCGTTGGGAACCAGTGTGACAATGCCTGGTCACTTAAGTCATTACGCGCCCAGTTACTGAAGTCATCGAGCTCCTTTGGCATGCAAAGGAACTCCATCAATTAACTTGGGTATAATGACAGTGATATCAAGTTTTGACAAGGTATTGTCACGTTGGTTTCCAACGAGGAAGAGTTCCCACGCAGGTGTGGGCGGGAAGACCGGGCAATGGGGGAGGCGTGGGAGGGGTGGGGCCCAGCTGAATGAAGATGTGATCTAGCCTGGGGCACAGAGAATACTTGTGTCCGCTAATAACTCGCAATAACTAAGTCACACAACTCCTGTAAGTACTTCGTCATAACTTCACCCGCGAGGATTGCATAGCATTATTCAATTGAGTTTATGCGTTGGGTGGGGATGGGAATAAGCCATGTTCTATTCAAAATTATATTTTGTTTATTCTCATAGGTGACCACTGCATTGGCAGATTCATGTGTAAAAAGACTCGAGTGAAGCAATGTACTAATACTATTAGAATGTAACTGATGATAGCAATTGAATAATGTTATGTGGGAGAGAGAGAGAGAGAGAGAGAGAGAGAGAGAATCATCACATACGAGCATAGATACCTTTCATTAGCCCTTATTATTTGTTGTTTGAAAAGTAGTAGGTTTGGTAACATGCGGAGTTTAGAAGAATCCAAGGTGGCAAGCTTCAAGTTTTTGTGGAGTTTAGGGTGGCTACATTTCGATGAATTAGAGGGAGTATTTGGTGAATGCACAAAACCTATGTGTCAATCTTGGGTGGAGAATTCTAATCGTACATGGAAGAAATCCAAGGCTACATGTATGCTTCGGTAAGGTGAAAAAGACCCCACACATTTAATAATAAGCAAATAAGTGGCCCCAAATTTATATTCACAATCTAGATGTGGCCACATACAACACAACATAAGGGGGAAGTTGGGCTACGTATTGAAATTGAACAAGCCCGTTGAAATTGACTACACAAGAAAATTGCACTAGCCATTTAAATCTCTATACGCTTCCAAGTTCGACTAATTTGCAAATGTTTGAGAGGATCAACCTCCACATGTCATACATTTCAAGCACTTAGCAACATCTTAGGCTACCAACCCTCTAACACATCAATGTGCACCCAAAGTAGATCAGTTTGCACACATATAAGGGGCGGTTTACACTATGGACCAAGAGCCATGACCATGAAATTCTAAAATCTGTGATTGGAGAGTAAAGTGCTCTTGGTCCCATTTGGCTTTACACTACCTTGAAAAAAGGAGAATGACCACTAACTTTGAGGTCCCCCAAAACTACTAAAATTTGCCATTTGGATAATGTGCCATGGTCCAACGGGTTTTCCGTTGAGGCGAGGCAAAATGCTCGACTCAATGGAAATCAAGGGAGCCGTAAGGCTGAAAATCAGCCGTTGGCCGAATTTTTTTTTTAATATTTTTTTCCCGAATTTTTTTGGGCATGTATTAAAAAAATCAGCACCTTCACTTTTTGGTGTGTGGTCATTCCTCTTGGTCCACATTCGGTTTACACCTAGTGAAGGGCCCATGAACCATGAAAACTAATATTTTAGTAACTCGGACCATGAAAGTCGTCCCGTGAAGTCGTCCCACGCAAAATAGGCCTCTTACGTGGGACGACTTCATGGTCCATAGTGTAAACCGCCCCTAAGATGATCAACATTGAAACATCATACACTTGAAACACCAAATGCATTTCTACACCCAAAAATAATGACCTAGTCCACTTAAACAAGAGAGTATGGCCAAAAAGAACATCATTGCTTAAAAAGACCATTCAAACAATCATACATACAAGTACGAATAGGTAGGGAGGGAGGTTGGCCTTTGCATTAACAAACTTGCATCAAAAGGTCCAAATTTGGTTACAAAATCAGATGCTACTAGTAGGTATCCAATCTTCTCTTATTCAAACTTAGATTTCAATCCCATACCATTGAAATTCCACTCCTCTCATCCATGAATGAAAAACTTCATCATAAGGGAAATCTACCTTGTTGAATTGCCTATGGGAATACCCACTCCAAGCCCCAAATGAGAATCTCCGCAAGCCACCTTCAAGCACCACTAGTGTGCTCCACTCTGAAACTTGGAATTTGGTACCCAAGATGCTTAAACTCCGCTACAATCAAACGTGACTCCATTAATCGGCACTATAGTAGCAAAATTGATACAAGGTACAGGCTGAGAGAGCAAGAGGGCGGTGATAGGGGAGTGGAGAATGAATAAGAAAGCGATGACAACACTCATCCCACTTAACTAAACCCTATGCAACGTGAGCCCTTGGATGGGATGATGGGCTCCATCCACGGCTCACAATGAAGCTCGCTGGATCAAACCAACTAAGAATAGTAACATTTGGATTGCATACGATTTCATCGTTTTTATGTTAATGGATGAGAGCTACATTTGTATGCCACATTTCCTTCTTTGTTGATGATTGGACCCAATCGTTCACAATAGACATGAGTATCTAAGATAGGTGGCCCTATTTTATTTTGGGCATTTCTAAGTATGTGGACAATTTTGGTTGTCAAGTCAGGGTGGGAGAGGATCAGGGGTCGTCCCGTCCAGTTAGCAAATGCAAATCATGTAAATCATCGTTTCAAGTTTCATAATTGGAGTTGAGATACAAAGCTTATGAGAGGTCAAAGTGAAGATTTTCTCCCATTGCACATGTCATGTGAACCCTAGATTAACATGAAAGTTACGCTGACATAATTTGAACCCTTAATTTGCTGAGTTCAACGTCCACATGTAGTGCCCCTAACAAAGTTCCACCCCCATGCCACACATTCAAAACAACACACTGCACATGTGATTTCGTGTGGCATTAAAACAGATGTGCCATGTTCCTGAGAGTGTTCGATATGACTTGTCATTTAACACCAAGTGTCATGTGACATGCTCTCTAGTTCCACCCAAAGATTGCAAAATAATTGATGTGGGAACGATGACGAACATGGTGGGACCACACTAAGATCATATGTTTCGTGTAGTTCCAAGGGAACTATACTTTATTAAGTTGGAAAGAGAACTTCAACTACAATACAAAACCAAATCATACTATACTATTACGAGGGCCTTCTCAATATTATATATTAATTAGGTCTCAACTTTTGAACCCAAAGCGTGTCTATATTTTCAGAGTATAATCGAATCGCCTTGTAACATGTGCCTTCATGATGTCTGTTGTACTAACTTACACGAGCCTTGTCATAGTCTACCTCTCGGACTTCAATGCCAACTAACTTAGATGGCGGTTAAATATCTTTGCCTTTGAATTTGTTGTATAGGCTTAGACACGTGGACACCTTTAACTTAGGAAGGTGAAGAATGGAGCTCTTCTATTGGCCGCTACACCCACTTCTCTTCCGGGCAACTTCTACCCTCTTCTTTTTCATTGTAACATCCCCTTTATGGAAGTGAATGAATTTTAAATGTTCATTCAGTCTGAATGTGGAGAATATTCTGTGGGATACTGCTAGTCCCACAAAACATTGTTATGGATATGAGTAATGTTATGTTAGAGTTATTTGTTGTGAAGTCTTGGCATCAAACTCACATGGAGTTGGCTAAACCTTGAGTTTGTGAGCTTATGCGTAAAGTCACCCAAGTTTACATCATAACATTACTAAACATCCACATGACGGTCTCCTTCCCAAAGAATGAAAAACTTGTGCTTAAGATATTATCATAATTTATAATTTTTTGTCGAAATTTTCACAATACACATCATGAGTGCTCCCCGTAAATGAAGAATCCCAGAGTTGAAGGAGAATTGTGCATGTGTGATACTTGGTCCCACGTAACACAACCAAGGAGTTGTGTAATGTTATGTTAATGCTTAAATCACCATACTCAAATACTAGTGTCAGGTTATCAAAACCCATCTTTCTAGTATGTCCCACTAGGATCGATGGCCCAAGTTAGCCTTGCAAAGGTCACTTCATGATTTACGACATCAAGTCTTGGGAGAATACCCTATTTTGGATCCTAAAATTCTCTAAAAGTTTTCGGGATGACAATTGAGAGACTTTACATTTAACTCTATTGTCTTAAGAACTCTCATTTTTTTTAGCACACGTCCTTTCACTACGTAAGGCTCATGGGCCTTAAATGGTTACTTTTCTTACTAGCCCACTTCTCTTATGATATGAAATATGCAATTAATACGAGGTGGTTAGCAAATCCAAATGTAATAGCATTCCTCGTAATTTTGAATCTCACATAAATGTCTTTCCATTATCAAAGTGAATATTCTCATCATCATTACATGGTCATATAAGTCCCCTCAGTATTGTTGATTGTTGAACCAAAAATGCTTATCGTATTTTAAGCATGTAATCCAATATTTTTTAAATAATAATAATAATAATCATCATCATTCTTAGAGCCACATCTAACTACATACCATTGTACTATAGGTGTTCAATTAAGACAAGTGACCAGATTACGCTCGTCTACCTTAAGTCATATAGCTCCCCACTTTCCACCTTGGCAACAACTTACAAAAAAGCTAAAACCCACTTCACTTGTATTTTCCCGTCTTTCATGGTGCTTTCCTTGCACGGGGGGATCACTCCATTGTCAAGTTGAACACCACGTGCGACCAAAAAAAAATTCTTCTTTTGGTAAGTTGCACCACCAAAATGGGTCAAAATTTTATCAAATTTTTTTCATGAGTAGATATACCAGTACCTATGACATAGTTAAAAGTGGTAACTAAATTTGATGATTTTTTTTTTCATAAAACATACCGTTTCTAACTAGAATGACACAGAATTGAACTTAAAAAATTACTAAAAAAAACAAAGATGACTAAAAATTTCAAATAAATATAAAAAAGATACTATCAATGATTATGTATATGTAGAAAAAAATATCATAAATTTTAAAATTATATATGGCATGTAATATAGGGGTAGCAAACTTTGTCCGCACGTGGTGTCAACTTGACAATGAAGTGACCTCCCCGTGTTTCCTTGTAGAGTTCATGGAACATCCGCATGGCTTTAGAAGTTAGCCTTACGGCACTACCCAATTATAGGTTAGCATCATGGTTATGAATACATGGTCATAGTTGACCATGGGAACACATGTCATGATGTCTCATGAGGGAGGTGCCCAACTTTTACTTGGGGCAAAGTTTTATGATGTTTTTTTTCTTTTCCATTCAAGGGTCACACCAATCACACTAGGCCCCTATTCTTAGGGAGCGTGATGAAAGTCTCCAATTTGCTTTCAACAATTAAGGGCAAGGTGGTGTTGGTGGTGATTGTAGCAAGGGAGGGGGGGGGGTAGATGATCCCTACAAATGGCAATCACCCAATCCTCCCATCATCATTTAATGTTATTGAGAACTTCTAGAAAACTTCCATGCAATATATGTGTTGTGAAGAAACGTTATAATTTAGTGTGTAAGAACATGTCCATTGTCATCAACACATCTCCCTCTAGATTGGCCAACATAAATTTAGAGGCACCAAAACAAAGACAAGAGAGATGACGTCAATTATAGGCTGACGTGAATGAGAAACATTTCACTCTTAATTGTAGACTCCCTCATAAGCTCACATGTAAACTTGGAACGAGTTTATGAAGCTAAAATACGGGACAAATGCTACTACCTCGTGTTGGGAGAGGACATTGATTCCAATCAAACATCTTTCAATCTAAAAAGGGTTCTCTTTGTACAATTTCATGCTTTACATCAACATTCACACAATTGTTTCATTGGTATTAATACAAAAATGTTGTCTTACATTGTATATTGGGATATGTATAGAGTAGCAATTGATATTTTATCGGTGGTTCTTCGACATTATTATTTTAGGCTCCCTCCACCTGCTATTGCACAATTTCCTCCATTGCCACTTTGGAATAAGTTTCAGAGAGAGATGTGGTGGCAACAACATTGTTGCCATGACATTGCAACACTATAACCATGAGAGAGATTCACTATGGATGGACCACAAGGAGACATGACGGGCATGTGTTGACATGCACATACAATAACACCATGATAGACTATGCTTGGGCTCACAAGGTTGTATGCAACTCCGTTACCTCCATATCCAAAATGATCCACAACATTTAGCCACATTTAACATACACCCATCACACCATTCATGACATAATCAAGAGTTTAATCACTCCAAACTGGTTCCTAAAGAAGTGTATATATTTTGACCCTCTCTAAACTAGCATGGGATTGACTTGGATACATCTAGGACCAACTACGGTGCTCTTTGAGTTGAACATAGGTGTTGGGGCATTTCCTTCTATATAGGGTTGATACTTGTATGCAATGTAATGCACCGCCCTCGATATGCTTGACATAAATTCCTTGGGTTCCTCACCTAATAATGTTGTTTACATAAGAGGCCTTAAATGGTGTGCAACCCATGGTTTGAGAGTTCCATCATCCCATTCAAAACGGGCTTGAGAGTCTAATTAAACCTTTGTTGTTGTCCTAGTTAACAACTAGGGCTACACACCCACTTCTTTAAGTGGACCCCACAATATATCCCAAGGTGCACATCTAGACAATGACTGTGTGTGTGTGTATTTCAAAGCCTATTTGATCTCGGAATTAGCATTAGAAGCCCAAATTTTATAATTAAGACAAATATATGAGGGCCAACTTTTTAACATACCCCTTTACCATTGTAATAGTGAGGGGCCCCAACTCAAAGACGTGGATGTCTAGCCCTAGCCCTACTTAACGAACTTATAATTAAAACATCACGGCAAGCTCTATATGGGTGGAATTGGCACGGGTGGTTCCTTAACATGTAACATGATCAATTACAAAATATGCAAGCTATGTTTAAGACTAGGACACTAACAAAAACACTTATCACTTCATGAAGCAACAAAAAATGAACCTTGCGTATCAAATTTGAGGAATGAAAAGTGTTTTGTTGATAAGACTACATGGATTTTAGAATTCACGCGGGTTATTGTCAAAGTCTAAACTCAATACACACACATATGTGTGTGTGTGTGTAAAAAGAGAGAGAGAGAGAGAGAGAGAGAGAGAGAGAGAGAGAGAGAGAACAATGCATGATTTGTTACATATCCATGCCAATCTAGTATTGAATTTTTTTTTCCAAATTTTAATTCTTCCCAATACCTATGTCCGGGGAGAACCGGCGGTTAGTTACAGACGAACCAGTCGAGTTTCAAAAATAACCGGTTGACATTCAAAACCTCATGAGAATTACCAATCATTTTAGAGGAATCTATAGAAGAATATACCTCAAATGAATAAAGCAAACCCGGAAGATGATGCCAACATGTAACCGGCTAGATTTAGAATCACTCGGATCTTAACCAACTTTGCCCAAAAACTTCCCGGGCATTGCCTAATAATACTACCACACTTGGAAGCATTTAGAAAAAGAGGAAGAAACGATTCCAATATAGTATTGGTTACCACACCTACTTCTATTGTAGCACGGTGAAGACGACCAACGAACCTTGACATGTGTTATTGATCTTTTGGGTTACACCTTTTTAAAACCACATAAAGCCCGTGCGTTATATATGCATATTGTACCCTCACATCGATCCTCAAAGTTTCTTGGCCTTGGCCCTTGACCCGATCCAAAGGTAGAAGCGCGTATCGTGAACGATCTTCCTAGAACAACAGTCAATTCAATACGGTGCAAAGCCGAAACGTATGCAAAAACATGGGTTGCTTGACCATTCCGGATAACTCCAAGGGCCATCTAGGATATAGCATGTCCATTTAACTTGAAACCTAAGTATAGAATGTTTGTGCATCGGTATCCACTTGTTTATGATAAGCTTCTCCACTTCAAGATGTGCATGCACAATTAAATTATTTCGCTTAATTAAGAGGCACACATTCGAGCAATTTGTGGTTCGGTGTGGATCCAAAAACAAATACGAAAAGATACGTGGTTGGATGAGATTGGATGACGTCTCCGTGATTGATTAACTACTCTACACTCAGTGATCGACATGATCGTGGGGGTTTTTTTGAAGGGGGGGGGGGCGTTGATATTCGTTTAAAGGATAAACACGAGTGCAGTTTTGATCACCGTAACTAGATCAAGGAAGGTTCGTTTTTCAACATGGTAATGTTGTGTTGCATATTTCATGACATCACCTAACATCATCAATGAGTTTGGGTGGGCCATGTGCATGACTCACAAGATGTTGAAAATGTTAAGGAGATCACCTCCCCTTGATGACTCGTGTCAGCCTAAACTAAAACATGGTTGCGGTGATGATGACCAGTGTTTGCCACCCTCTGGGCTTGGGGGGGGGGGGGGGCTCACCGTGCATCCAGTCGTTGAAATTGGTTGTCTATGCCGATACCGCCAAAGTTGCAGTGGGAAATGAATCTGGTGAATCTATCAACATGCAATTGGATTATTGCCATAAATTACTAGAGTACAAGACGCCGACAACTAATCAATCTTGGGTGATTTTTGAGCAAGAACGTTAACTTCCTTGCTAATGTTGTGTTGCTATTGTAACACAAACTTCTTTTTTTATGTAAACGTGATTAGTAGAAGATGAAGAACATTAAAAAAACCAATCGTGTAACACCCACTCACCTCATACACCAAGGTTTAAATTAGCATGGGGGGGGGGGGACCATGTGGTGGGATAAGTGAAGTTAACTTATTGGAAAGCGGGCTTTGGTCCAAGAGAGTCGTTAGGCCCAACTCATGGGCTAACCACCACACCTATTCCTACCAATTGTGAGGAGCCAACATGCAACCGCTTGCATGGGCCACCATGTGCATTCAATTGAGCACACATCACATGCAAAATTAGTGATAACCACTTAAGGATGGGTGTATTCGTTAGAGCATACACTGTAACTTGTTTGTTGGCGAACGAGTCAATTTATGCTAATGATTAACATCATTATCCCTTTCTTTCTCTAAAAAAGGTGTTCATATTAGACCTCTCCACTTTAACTTGCATGATAAGGTGTAGAGTAGCATTGAAAGGAGAAGAGTGTGGTGGGATAAGTGAAGTTATTAGAAGTCGGGCTCCAACTTGTGGGCTGACCAATGCACCTGCTCCTCTTAATCAAATAGGTTGAATGGTTGAGGGGGTCACCAAACATCTATTAGCTCAACACATCACACGAGAAACGTTGGTTGTTGGTGAATGAGTAAATTTCATGCCGATGATAAACATCATTTTTTCTATCTCTCTTTGGTGACAATGTCCACAATAGATTTACGCACTTTCAATGATAAGGTTTAGAGTAGCATTGGAACAGAGGAAAACATGGCGGGATAAAAGAAGTTATTAAAAGTTAGGCCCCCAATAACTTGATTGTTAGTGGTGAACAAACATTTTTTATGTTGATGATACACATCATCATTTCCTTCTCTTTCTAGGAAGCATGCCCATAATAGACCTCTCCACTTTACCTAATAAACTCTACAGTAGCATTGGAATGAGAAAACAACTTGGTGGAATATGTGAAGTTACAATAAGTTAGGCCCTCAATAACATGGTTGTCAATGGCAAACATGAATTCATATTCATGCCAACAATAAAAATCATTTTTCCTTCTTTATATCTAAGAAGGGTGTCCAAATAGACCTCTCCACTTTATATGATAAGGTCAAAGGCCGCTTTAGAATATGGTGAAGAAGTGCACTGGTCAAGAATTTTAGGGGAATGGAGCAATACAATTGGCGACGAAATGGTTGCTTCATCGGCTGGGGTTTACACTACGTCCAAGAATTCTCCGGTGGAAAACTTCAAGCATGGATGAAAATGACATGGCTGCCAACACGGTCACAATTTTTGGCATGGAAGTTCTCCGAAAGTCAAGTTTCTTGAGCAACCTCAAACCCTCGGACAAGAAACTTGACCTACGGAGAACTCCAACCTGAGGCATTCTTATCAAAAATAGTTTTTTTTTCCATCTTGTCCACCATACCAACCGTTTGCCTTAAATAAATTTGTCTTGGGCTAAAATCCTTGACCAACTGGTGCGGTTCTTCACCTTAAGCTTAGTCTAAACCGGCCCTGAGGTTAAGAATAGCATTAGAAGAAGCCTAGTGCAAACATAACACTATTAAGCACCTAAGAATATAACCATGGGATGCCCCAGTCTAGGTATATTCTCAGGGCCCACATGAACGAACGAAGGCCCACTGCTTATGGAATGGTGGGATAAGTGAAGTTATTATTAAGGCCCTACTAATAAGTCCAAGAGTGCCCACTGGGCCCCACTCGTGGACTGGCCAACGCACCTACTCCCACCGATCCGATAGGCGACCCATTGAGGGGGTCACAAGGCGCATTCGGCTGAGCCACATCACACTCGAGACCGGCAATTGGCGGTTCCCAGGAACCGGGAGCGGGCCATCTTGCCCGCGTGAGGGAAGCTTCGAGGCGCCTTCGCTCGGCTGAGGCTTTCGGGAGGCCTGCAAGGGGGAGGGCCAGGAGGTGCTTGTGTGCCTCCTCCTCCGAGCTTTAGATCGATGGGTGTCGCCGTGACCCGCTCCCGCTCGTTCCGTCGCTCGCCCCGATCGCTCCCTTGTCGCCAGATCTATCGAATGAGCCTATAATCGCCACATCCCGTTCACAAAACACGCCAGAACCGCCTTGCGAACCTCCCAAGCCTTCATTGCGGGCACAAGGATGGTTACCATCGCCATTATTCCCTCACATTATCTCCGCAAGTGGAACCGCAAACCTCAGCAGGTCGTAACAATTCAAGGCCGCCCCTAAGGTTTGCTTTTATCCTTCTTCCACATCCAGGAACGATGATTCCTTAAGAGTTATTGATTCTTTTGTGGAGGTTTCTCTTCCGTCGTTGCATCCAAAATGGTGCTTCGGAAGGGACCTCGTCTTAGCGGCTTCTCCCCATGCCAAATTTCGCTGAGGCACCGGTGGGAGTGTTGATGATGACGATGATGTTCTCCGTTGTTGATGTGTATCGAATTCCTTACATTTCTTCAATGTGTGAATGACGAGCTTCAGAAATTCATTTGGATAGTCTCCCTCTTACCGTACTTCTGCAAACATGTAGGCATTAGGCATTGCATGCATGCCACTTAGACGCCGAGTTCGCATGATGTCTCAAGAGGTGTTATGATGGCTTTGTATTGTTTCTGTCACCTTTGGTTCTGGTATGTCTATGTAGGACGACAGAGGAGTATCCTTTTGCATGAAAGCTTTCGATTTTTCTTCATTAAGTTAGTGCATCGTTTCTTTAGAGAAATGTTATTCCAAGTTCCTTGGAGCAGGCTTGGACCAGTAGCTTATGCTATACGCTCTGGTATCAACATGTGATGAAGTTCACTCTCTGCCATTTGAGCAATTCATCTGTGAATCTCTTTAATCTTTGATGCCGAGATTGTAATCTGGAAACCGATGCGAGAACGACTGCTGAATGCTTCGTATGCCTATGTTGTTTCTACACATTAGCAAGAACATGAGGGTTCAACCTCAATCAGTTGGAGTTACGTTTCTCTTTGTAGATCCGAGAGTGCTAGAGAGACAATGTCGCAAACCTCACTGGTGTTGAGAGATACGCAGCTTCCCGGTCTCCTTAACCCACTTTTTTATCTTCTGAATTATGTCCAGCACATGGATCAGCGAGGTTTGGAGGTGTATTTCTCATGCGTGGAGCGATGCTTGTCACCATAGACCACAAGAATGAATATTTAGAGTGGTATTACTGATAACCTCCTCATTTGTACCCTGGAAGTGTGCTTGGGCCTTCATCACACCGGCGATGGACTACATTCTTAGTAGTATTCACTTCACTTGTTGTATCGTTCAGCAGGTGTGGAGAAGATTTGAGAGCAAGTCCTTCGACCGGATTGAATCAGCTCTCAACTTACATGTGAAGTAGACCACCAGGAGAGTGCCTTCTGATTTGAAGAAAGATGGCTACCAAGTCCAACATGGCAGGAATGATTAAGGAAATGCAACAGGTTATTGACAAACGTAAGCAGGCCTTACGATTTTTCTTTGCGCACAGGGTGCATATCAGTTTCTGAAATGCAATACGGAGGTTATATGTTAGTTATGATAATATCGACCTACGTTGGGGTTAGGCAAATGTTACTAAGTTTGGTCTCCAGTTTGCTCCTGTAATCAGTGTGAGTAGTCTTATGCGTAATTGTAGATTCGATGTTCAATTTTTCTCTTTGTTATTGTATGTGTTTCTGGTATGGAAGATTTTGGGAGTTATACCATTTGGGATAGTGAGTTTTGAGGTAATTGGTCTATTGCTGGTCTTATATAATACTTTCGCTGTTTCTCTCTATTGCTGATCTTTGTATGCTTGGATGGATCAGTGGATAAACCTTTGCGAGATACTTTTCAGGTACACCATTTTATCCTTTCCTGATTGTATGGTTATTGCAGCTAACATCTGCTTATTAATACCTGGCAGATTGTGCTTGTTGTCATGTTCTTATTGCTGTCCCCACAACTTCTGATATGGGTTTTCTTCCTTACCAACACCTTGGTGTTTGTATCAGAACATGCATGCTGGCTACCCAGAGGCCACCTTGGAGCGGTTTTTGCGAGCAAGAGATGACAATGTGGAAAAGGCTAGCAAAATGGTTAGCCATTTCAGAGATTCTTCATATCCATTTGGCCAATCTAGACATGAAATGTTGATCTTTAAATGACATGACAGTTGATGGTAAAATTTGACATAAATTTGTTTGTTTCATGCAGTTGATTGATTGTCTTAACTGGAGGGTCAGCAACAGAATTGACAATATCCTTGCGGTATGTTCATTCACTGTGTTTAACTGGGACGGGTTGAATTTGACCTTAAATTGGGTAATGATTTGTTGTAGATTCTCTATTTTGCTGACACAGACTGTACAATCCATGTTTCATATGGTGTCCACTGACCTTGGTGTCTTCTGTGTTCCAGAAACCTATTATGCCCAAGGAGACCTTTGACCTTATTCGTGAGTCACAATTGATTGGCTTTTGTGGATTCTGTAAGCAGGTAAGGAAATCTCTAAGTGGGCAGCAGTTCTGTTCCTGCTGTTTTGCTAATATCCTAGCTCCTGAAACTTATTCTGGTATCAACCATACTATAATCCATAACTTAAAACCTTAATAGGTGCAATCTAGAATCAAATTCATCAACAAATCTTTCCAAGAATATGGGGCCAAAAGTGGTGTATGATTTATGGTTGTTGTTACTGTAGGGTCGACCTGTGTTTGCTGTGGGAGTGGGTCTAAGTACTTTCGACCAAGCTTCGGTGAGTTTTTCCATCATTGCAACCAGCATCGAATGGGTGTAGTGACATACAAACACATATATCGTGCTGTAATACCAAAGCATATATTGCGCTGCAATTCATTTCAATCATATGTAGCACAACCACAAAGCACCTGTATGTAATATGTAGACCATTAATTTCAACCACTTGGTAGGAATGTTTTCGATCAATCAGAATTGTGCTATTGTCTCTTGCTATTATCAGAATTTTGCAGACTTGCTGGACATTTTTGATTCATGGTACACAATTGTGCAGGTAGACAAGTATGTCCAATCACACATACAGATCAACGAATACAGGGATAGATTTCTCTTGGTACGCCACTGGAGTCTGGACCTTCCTATTTTACATTTTTGATCATTTCAGGCAACCTGTTTTCTCATTCCTCATCTGATTGTCATGTCTGATAAACTCTATTTGTGTTTTGAACAGCCTCAAATCAGTAAGGTAAAAGGATGCCATGTGGGATCTTGTCTAAAGATTCTGGACATGACTGGCCTTAGGCTTTCGGCCTTCAGCCGACTGAAGACATCAACAGCTATCGCTACTGTGGATGATTTGAATTATCCAGAGAAAACTGATACTTATTATATTGTGAATGCACCATACGTGTTCTCTGCATGCTGGAAGGTATATTCTCAAACTCCCTGCGGGTGTCAGCTGCACATAGGTGTAAGTTTATGATTTTGTCATATTCTTGAGTTGGTGCTAGTGGAGAAACAAGGACAAGAAGAGGCAGGCAAACTAATTATGCTGCTTTTCTGAGCAGGCGGTGAAGCCTATGTTGCAGGAGAGGACAAAGCGAAAGGTGCAAGTACTGAAGGGTAATGGGATGGATGAACTTCTTCAGGTAACAAATCAATGTCATACATTTTGAGATCTGCTTTACAAGTCAGCTGAGGACAATCTTTGCCTCGTGCTTTAAAAAGAAATCACCTGTGCATGCAGAGTGGTAGTGTCAGCAATGGGTTGTATTTGGATATAGTACATGCTGTTCAAACAGATATTATAGTGAACCTAATCTATGAGCGTGGGGTGGTACAGGTCATGGATTATGATACATTACCCCTATTCTGCAAATCTGGCACGAGAGAAAATTCAACTACATCATCTGCGAACTTGGATGTCTTCTCCCCATCTCACAAATTTCACACTGAGCTTTATAATCATATCAAGCAGAATGCACTTGCATCTGGCAGAAGTCTTGGCAGTCTCAATTCAGAGGGTTCACTTCACATCAAAGTACCAACTTTGGAAGAGCAAGACCCACATTCAGAGACTGCAGAAGTTGTCCATGCTATTGAATGTGTACTGCCATCTCTTGAGGCGGCACAGAGCAACAAAGATCAGAAGCAGAGGGACAAGCTGACAGCTAAAATTGCGGGTATCCAAGTAAGTACGTGATTTCAAACATCAGGTAGATAGTAAAGCGAGTTTCCCAATCAATCTCGTTGAAGCTTGTGTTCAGGTATTACAATTAACTTGTTCTGTTGGGAGAGGAGGTGCTACTCACCTCTTGGATGCTGGAGAATGACCAGACATTTCATCATTACGGGCTACTTTTCAATCCTCAATACAAAGTTACTCCATAAACCTGTACATGCCATTGAGTGATGCCATCGAGTACTAGACATGATCTTTAAAATACATCCGTTACAATGAGGTTCAGCTGATGTGCAACCTGTCTCAACCGTAGGGTAAAACGAGACAAATTCTTTGGGTTGCATTGCTGCTCCTGGCAGTGCATTTTGTAAGAGGAATTCCATGAAAGAGATTGGTGATGATTCTGCAGGCCATGCCCAAGGCATGGCGCACATTGTTTCTTACTGTAACTTTGTTCACGCCTTGCTGAACTTCTTGATGCCAATTCTTCCAAATGGAAGATACAATATATTTACAAAAGGAAGTACATTTCTTCCAAGTAATTGAAAGTCTCAGTGGAGATACAATCTGAATACATGCTTGGTGTATAATTTGAAACTTTGGCAGTTTAATTTTTGTGTGTGTTGATCTAAATTGTGCTTTGCATTGTTTCAGATTCTAGTACATTCCAATACTGGTGCTCATGTTTGGTGTAAAGCATCTAACTTAGTCAAGTTTTCTTATTACAAAGTAAATTATTATTGACCTATGACAACCACCTTGCATACTGGTGTTCCTAATGGTGGATTTCCAAATGAAAGGTGGATGTTCCACCTTGCATGTGTTTCTCTCGACAAATTTATGGCTTTCTGTTTTTTCCCTGGAGGATGTAGAAGTAATCTGTGTCAAAAAAAACTTGACTGTTTCAATTGGTTATATCATTTGTACTAGAATTTTGTTTTGATCCTGTTTGGTCAACTGAGATGTCATTGATGATAGAACATGAACCTTATAATGGCACTGTTCACCACTCATTCCCACGCACTTCATTTTGCACATTTGGAGCAATGATCGGGGAGATCCGGCAGCTAGTTGTAAATTAGCTGAGTGAAATTGCAAAATTACTGATTTTTTTTGGGAGATTTCGGCCGTATAACTGAGTTAAATATGAAGAGTATAAGAAATCAACTGACCAATATGAGATAATGTAGGAAATTTAACCCCTCAGGCTCAGAAAATGGCCGAAATGAGTTGGGTCTCCCGAGGGTATAGGCGGATATTGGCTGGTCTCCCGAGGGTATTGGCGGATATTGAATGAGGGAGGTTCTCAGCCGTGTAGGTCACAAGAAACTTAACGATGCTTTTGCTTCATTATTGCATTTCATTGTTGACGGCTAGCGTTTAGAATGTATTATGAGTGTGTCTATGGAAGATCTTTGTGGTGATCTTGATAATGTACTAATGGAAGCCATAGCTTTATGAAGGAACTCTACAAAGTTTAGATGGTTGTTTTCACATCCACAAAGATACCTTTTAGGGCGTTCTCCTCTTGAAGGTGAAGATATTGTTGATTTTGACTCTAATAGTTGGTGAATTTCATTTTTGTATATAGTATGGTATGTTAGGTTACTCTTTTATCATGTTGTGGCCTCAAATCTAATATGAGGTTTTAAGACCTAGGTATGATAGAAGAGTTTATCCATGGCCATCAACCGGTTGATGGCTTATTTTAGGTTCAACTCCTGCTACAAATAAATTGTTGATCATTCTTGTTGGATGTTGATATCATTACATATTATTGTTGTTGAATGGTGTATGTTGTTTGTAGATATAATTGGAAAACCAACTTACTTATCAATGTCCGAGTTTTTGGCCGGTTGTCATTACAATGAAGAGGAAATTAACCGGCACTTGAAAGAAAATATAGGATATTGGCCGATCCAAATTAATGACAACAAGTTTGCAACCGATCGAATCCTTAAAAAACCGGTAGAAATTTTGAAGGGACGGATTTTAGTTGGTTGAGCTCAAAAATCTCCTGAACCCTGATTTGGAGGGAAAAGAGTTGATTGCTACACAACTTTTGTGATGTGTTTGTTTTGGTAAATGTGCATCCCTACATCTTCATACTTTTGTTTTCTTTTCAAATTTTTTTTTGAAGACAAAAGAATGAAGAATGGGACTTCCAGTGTGAACATTTGGGAAACTCTTTTGAAATTAACTTTGGTTTTGGTAGGTTGCCATTGAGGAGGCTTGGGTGTGGATGGCTACCTCGCTCGTCACCGAATTCAAAAGGATTCAGCAATCTTGGAAATAACATAAATATCCATCAAAGTCGCCTAGATTTTGCTATAGATTTTGGTTTGAGGAGGTTCTGGATTTAAATCCTAGCACCTCTAGTAAAGTTCAGGGAAGGTTGAACACAATAAAAGGAACATTGTATGCCCTGGTGTATATTTCTAGTCAAAAGAATCCCAATTGAGATATATTATCAACTAACTTGGGAGGGACATGGTTTTGTCTGCCTTTCCCCTCCCCGCTCGGTAAGTGTTGTGAACTGAAATCGCTGTTTTTTATTATGATTCTTCAGGCTATTCTTCACTCAATTGTTATGTTTTACATTGATTAATGAAGAGGGTGTTGATTTCAACCCCCTTTCAGAAACACACTCCTCCTAATTCTGCACCTTAAGTACACCTTAAACTGATTGAATGTGTCTGGCGTAAAGCATGGACACTTAGGGTGAAAAGTAGGATACTTTTGAAAGAATGTGGCGTTGGTTTTGCATAACAAGTGAGATTAAATCTGGGCAAGCATCGGTTACTTATAGATTTTATGAATATCCCGTATGCAATAGTCCTAATGGACCAGTTTCTCTATTGGGTGTGGTGTAAAAAAAATACGACAATTTTGAGTGCAAAAAGTTACGCTTAAAATTTAGTTGAGTGTTTGAGAAGTGTTCCAAAATTCTCAAGAGGTGATCGGAGGTTGGAAGTTAGTTCATGGATTCTTGCTTGGATTTCACCGACCATCTTTCATTGTGGTAAAGGTACAAGTGAGAGGGGCGATTAATTTTCCATGGCTCCACCCAAGTGGATCTATACTATGGTTGTTCTTTGGAACAATGGGATGATGCCATTGGAATGATGCCATTGGAATGAGCCCTACAAATGTGATGGATGTTCAATTAGGGAGGTGAAAAGGCTGTGTTAAATATACCAATTAGCGAGGGTGGTACTAATTCAAGTTACACGCACAATCTAGCCAAATTTCAAAGTTATCGAGGGTTAAAGTTGTAACTAAGTGACACTTAGAATTAATGAGTATGGTGAATTTTATGCTCATTTACCATAGATTATAAGAAATTTGATGCGTGCCACATGCTTGTTAGTGAATAATGCCAAGTGCCAATACTTTTAGTGGTTAGTGCCAAAGTGCTATTATTTTAAGTGAATGATGCCAAGATGAACAATGCTTCCTAGATCTTTTGATGGCACTAATTCATAGTATAAAGGAATTTAGTATCACCTTCACTAATTTCCCACCCTCACTAGTTTCCCACACTCACTAATTGGTATAGTTAGTGTAGTTGCTCCACACGTTGAGTCACATCTGAAGGCTCGGTGCGCTCCTTACATTGCTTGCATATCTTCAAAAGCAATAAATTGGAAGAACCGACTGCTAATTGCAGATGAACTAGTTGAGTTTGAGGAAGTTATTAGTTGAAGTTCAAGTCTTCAGGAAACTTAGGGTAAGCTTCCATGTGGGTTGCTTGCACACCAAATTCTAGTATGAATAATGACAAACCCGTCCAAATGTAGAGGGAATCTAGTGGGGTAAGCTTCTTATGTGCCATCTACTGTAGCTACTCCCATCTTCTCATATTTGGGACCACCTACTTATCTCCTCCTCCCGAAATTGGTCCTCAATCCTTTGGTGACTGGCACTTGTAGGTTTAAGATTCTCTAGTGGACACATGGAAGTCTAGCGGCATGTGTCCACGGCCCTCCACATTCTAGCGGGTGACCAAGATGTGGTTGGATGATGGCTTGTGCTTAACTACATGGAAACCCACCCTTGGTTCACATGAATTTATGGAATATATACATATTAATTAAGAAGAATCGAAAGATCACAACTTGTAACTTGTTGGACTTGGAAACATTAGGATTTTGATAGATTTTGCCCCAAAATCTTCCTTGGACACTTTTCAAGAGCCCCATAATCAAGACTTCCGGACTATCGATCTCCTTCAAAATATAATGGTACGACCTAGTTGGACAGTTCCAAGGTGTGTGACACTATTGTGGTCACTTCCAACTCAACATAAGAATGATGGTTGTTGAATTGGATCAGGAATTGTCTCATCTCGTTAGCAAATACAAAACACATGATTTGTAATTTTAGTTTTTTGAATCAAAGATTATATGCATTACAAGAAGTCACATTGAATATTTTCTTTCTTTATAAGCAATCACTTAAGTGTGGACTTGTTACAACGGAAGGACCAAAAAATAGGTGTCGGAATTAAATTATTGACTCCATTAGAACATGCATATATGACCACATTATAGATATATATCTACAAGGTCACTAAAGGGCATGTGTATCAAAGACAATGATTTCAAACACAATTGCGATGCTTCGCACGCAACTTGTGGTCAACAAAAGGATTTTCCTTCAAGATAATGGACAAGGGCGTGAAGATTTACACTTGACCATGATGTAGATAAACCCAATAAATATTGTACGAACACTTAACCCATAATTGTGAAATGAAAGGCCATAAGCTTAGGCATGGACATGGTTGCTTGCCAACTTGCCACCATGGGAAGGGTGAATGGTAGTAGTAAAGGCCAATGTGATTCACCATCAAATGCTCACCCCTCCAAAATGTATGTTAGATTTCATATGCATGTTGTGATGAAGAAAACGGAGTGTGATTTGTCGTTTATTATTGGGTGGATGTTGGTTTCCACAATACTCTACTTTGGAATTAGTGTCAGTGGTCCCCAATTGATATCCGTATTACAATACTTGCCCTTGACAAGTATGTTCCATTGATGAATATGGTAGAAAATGCATTCACCACTGTACTCGGTGTTTAGACACCGTTGCGGTTTTATGTACATGGTTTTGGAGGCTCAAGAATATAGTAGTGAAGGACAAGGCCTACATTTTTGAAGGCTGAGGCATATAGAATTGCTATTTAGGTAATTGTGGATTTTTGGATAGTCTGGAATTATGCATGCCTTGTGTGAACAAACAAAAACATGGTGCAAATTTGTAGCTACTTTGTCATAAATGCATCGATAGAAGCCACATATATATGAGGCACAACAACAAAGTTGTGGGAAGGAGTCACAATAATTGAGGGGGTTTGGAGGATGATGTCAACCACCGATTTTGTTTGGAATTGGCTAATTTTTTTGGAATTACCTAATATTACACGAATTTTTCCAATTAGTGCGAGTTACTTTTCAAAGTTACTTAGTGCAATAACGGCTTACTCATAATTTCAATTTCTGCTAACGAAAGTTCCATAGGTTGTTCGGACATTATAGAACATTTATGACTTTGCTTGGTAAAATATCACATTCTCATTAAATAATTATAGCACTATGTAACTCCAAATAGTAACACACACTAATTGGGATAACCAACGTAGTTAAGTTGTTACTTGATAGTCTACTTTGTTTTGTTGCTTTGTTGCTTTGCTTTGACATGGATATTTGATTCTACTTTGGCTTGCACTTTTCATGTTGAGGCGAATGATATAATTTTACAAACATGCGATTCTCACATGCTTCACAACATTACTCAACTACTTAAGGGCCGGAAGTTTTCACAACTACAAGAATATAAGGTGGTGACTGTCTCGTTCACATCCGTTTAGTTGGATTTCAGGAAAACAATGTCTTGTTTGCTACATGGCTGAAATTTGAAGCATTGGTGCTGCCCCTACCCGAAAATTGTATGTGAAGGCTTGTGCATTTAGGAGTTAATAAGTGACAATTATTGCAACATTGCAAATCTATAATGCCCAAAATTGTTTTGTTTTTACAAGAAATGACAAACAATGTTGGGTGTATATATAGTGTTGGTGACACTACATGGGTGGTTTACGTTTAGTGTTGAGCAAGACAAATAGACTTGGTGATATCAAATGCAATATTTAGTGTAGTGAAGCCATGGCTAGGGCAATGATATAGATAGGCGGAAGTTTAGAATGTAAAGCCCTTCCGTGAATTTCTCTGTTTAATGAGAAGGCTGATTACATTGCACAGTATAATTGCTCGATGTTGAATCTAAATGAACTTTTTCTGTGAGTGAAAATACTCTAGGCGAATTCGTACATAACATTATTAAGCAATGTGTGCTCATTCATATGGATCCTGAGAAAAGAATCATGACCTACTGCAGATTCGGACTTAATCTGAGTCTCTTGCACCATGACAATATTGTTAACGGCGCGGCGTTGTGATGGAATCTCCAGATTCGACGTCAGTTAGATCACATGATGCACAAGATTTTGGAGTGGAGCCAATTCTCTCTGGGATACCGTCGGACGAGGACGAGATTGTGTCCCTCCACATTGGACGTTCCGAAGCCTCTCAGCTAACTAATTAGAGTACTCATTCTCTATTTCGTACGTATATATATAGTCTGCGGAAAGAAATTATGGTTATGATGATGGAAGCGTTTGCAGGGAATGCCGTGCACTCCAACCAGGTGATTGAAGATGTTCATAGTGTTACCTCCGTCCCTAAGGATACTAGAAGAGATAGTTCTGAACTTGTTTCA
The DNA here is from genome assembly GCA_950295325.1 of Polytrichum commune. Taxonomy (NCBI): domain Eukaryota; kingdom Viridiplantae; phylum Streptophyta; class Polytrichopsida; order Polytrichales; family Polytrichaceae; genus Polytrichum; species Polytrichum commune. The sequence goes on along the minus strand of OX485803.1, from coordinate 19,209,932 downwards.
AGTGGTGTTGGAGAGCCCGAGGCTGGAAGACGTTGTTTCACGAGGTATTCATGGAGAAGCTGGACTTCCACTGGACCGAGCGACAATCCGAAACTTATTAGTATCTGGTCTCCGCAGGAAAGTGACCCTTTACCCACTTCGGCAATTACAAGCAACCGGTTTGTTTTCACGCGGTGGGGCTTAAATCGTTCCTGGAACCCCTTATAATAGATGGGGAAGCTAGGTATTGTCGAAGTCCAAGAACTCTGGACCTGAGCAGGACATGAATCGACAATGAATAGGGAGAAGGTCTGGCCCATAACATGGAAGACGGTAACCTTGAACCCGATTCTTCTCTTGAACATCTTCATATCCATGGTGGATTAGGGACCTGGAGCTCTTCTGGGAGCTTGGAGGTCTCCGAGACCCTAGTTGTTGGAATACGAAGAGACTAAGGTAGCTCAAACGAAAAGGTCTCAAGTGACCTTGAGCATTCTAGATGAGTAGATGCACAACCAGGTGGTTGGTGTTCTAGTGTCTTGACCCGAAGCGTCAAGAGACTTCCGATGTCGTAATTCTCATATCAAATAAAGAGGCTCGGGGGTGAGAGGAAGAGCATCGATTTGTGACTTCCTTCTCTACGGCTGGGTGGAGAGCCTTCTCAGACTTCCTTGTCTATCTTGATCCTCTTGTCAATCTCTATTTCTAACACTAGTACGAGAAAAAGTTTCTTTGAAGACTTTGGCTTTGCAACATTCAAGTTTCTTGGAAGTTGCTGATAGTGTGATCTGCTCGCTAGAGGCCCTCAAAAGCAATAAGTGCTTGGAGGCAGTGAGTTTATTTGGATGTTACGGAGTGGTTGGAAAGTGATTACGGAGTGGTTAGGATCTAATTCTACGTTACTACGCAGGTGGGTCGATGAACTAATTTCAGAACCACTCCGCTCTCTCAATGTCTGTTTGATATGAGCAAGACTGTCTAAGTATCTTTCCGGCCCTCGAAGTAGTACACTGGATTCCTGATGTACATAAGGCATGTGACTGTTATTCGATTTGCTTCTCGTGTTCTCCAACTTCTACCGATTAGATCTACACAACAAAACTTGTGTTGCATCGATGAACCATCAACAAAAATGTAGTTGAAGATTGGAATTAGGATAATACGTGGGATACCATAACTCAGATGTGGTCAAAGCTTGTATCACAAGATAGATGAGAGTGAAACAACATATAGAAGAGGTAAATAAACCACAAAAATGAACGAAAAGTGTTCCTTGCAAGATTATATGCTACCAAAGATATGCAAAATATCAACAACTTGATGATATTCTTAGTGGAATTGCAACAATCTCATAGTGCTACTCACTGCTACTCACAAGAGGGGTTTGAAATCTATTGTCACACGGATGATGCTGGGCCTCACCAATTTGAATATGCACTTCATGTGTGAGCATTGTGGAGAATTTCACATTGTGAATGATGAAAAAGGTTGTGATGTAACATTTGGCATTGATGCAACAAGAGTCTTTCAAACAATGTTGGTGTAGGGATTGAAGATATCCACTATATTGATGAAAGTTGGTGCACATTTGACAATTGGTATGAAACTGATGATTCTAGATCTAGCAAAGGATTTCATGTCGGTCCTTGACATCCGGGTTTGCTTGATGTTTGGAAGTTGCCTTGTGTGGATCAAATCATTGAGCATAACCTTCAAAGGTTGGCAACTACAAATAATGACAAATATATAGTTGATCAACAATTGATCAATTTTGTGACAGGGAAGAACTTATGTAATTATTTCTATTTGAAAATGCTATGTAATATGTACACAAGCAATATCGAAGGATGTCATGGAACATGGATGGTTGGTCACAAATTTTTGCCAAGCTTGCAATTTTATACGAAACCTTTTATGGCATTTGATTCTTCCAGAAATATTACAGAAGTATCCAAATAAAATATTTTGACTGTAATCATGGGACATTATGATGTTTACATACAATGTTTGTGTTGAATAAAAAGATACATGACTCCCTTATTCCAATATATTAGTGAAGGAAATCATAGCAATATGATTGACATGACATGATGCAATGTACACCTTTTTAGTAATTGTAGTTGCTTCTATCACAAGCACAACACGTACACTACACGGTACATGCAAATCCCACAAAAGTATCAGCTGCAATTGATATTAGAACAATTGTATGTCGAATATCATATCAAACATCCTTCATTTCACTCCTTTGGCAATTTCAAAGTCATCTTTCTTTCTTTCTTTCTTGTGTAAAACACGTAAGGACAACATTGAACGCATATGACATTTTTGTAAGCATTGCTTTAAGCTAATATTGAACGCGTGTGACATTCAATTTGTTGTAAGCATTGCTCTAAGTTAACATTGTCTTTTCATGGGTGATCTCCAAACTAAGTTGACAACTGATAAGAATCCGAGGCCCATTTTGTATACGGCTTGGGGCCGGCCCGAGCACCAGTCCAATTCATCATGTGCACTAATAAGGCCTCAATCTGGCCTAGCTTTATAATTTTTTTGCAGGTCCAACCTTGTCACATGTAAAGTGCCGAAGGCCAATTTCAGGCTTTGATGTTCTTGAGGGGAAAGTGTAGTGAAGAGAATCAACCTTCCATGGACCGATAGTTGAGATGTTCACTATCCAACAGATGAGCCCAATTTGACCCATGTTGAGAGTACGGGCCAAGGAAAAACTCATCCTGATTTCTTCAAGTTGGTTCGAAGGTTTGGCACCAAAATTATGCCACCCAAGAGGCCACATGAGGCGAGTGAATGTTTGGGCCCAACCCTAATATAAAACCCTTTGACCAGATGTGATGAAACCAAACAATCCTATTGAGCCAAATTTTTAGAATTCGAGCCAACCCTCAATTTGGATCCAAGGTAAAAGTGGGCTTGAAATAACATCGGGAAGTTGAGCACTTTAGAAACTCGAGAAGAACATCGGCTCATCCGTTGGTCCATATGTCACTCATTTGCTCCATTCCACAGCTAAACCACAACATAATTATCAAAAGACGGTCACAATGTCCAACTCCATGTTGCGGCCACACCTCACACACTTGTAGGGTTCCTTTGCAATTGCCCTTACAATTTCCATTTCTCCATCACTTCAAGTCTCATGTTCTTAGGCTTAAGGCCGCTTTACACCTAGAGCACGTGCCAATTCGTTGTGTAAGAGGTTTGAAATCCTCACTTATGATTGGCCAAAAGGTTGAAATCGGCCCCAACCCCTTTACACCTAGAGGTCGGGCTGATTTGGTGGTATGGATTTTTTAATCAAAAAATGCATGGTATGACACAACCCAAGCTCATTGAATTGGGTGCACCCACAATGGAAGACCAATTCTTGGTCTCGGGACCAATGTCAAATTTCAATGAAGAAAAATTTTTATTATCATAAAATATGATTTTTTAACGAACCATATCCATTGGATTATGTGGAAATATGAACGGCTCTATGCCATATTATGCTAAATCCGTTGGGTTATGCTAGATTTATTGAATCAGCCTAGCTTCTTGGCCCTAAGACCTTTACATATGGAAAAATTAGCCCTCATTATAATCTTATTATAATGAGTAGTTGAGGCTGGCCTCCAACCCAAAAGGAGCTGAATTTTCATGTAATCGGCCTCAAGGGGAATTGGCCCGGCCTCTTGGTGTAAAGTGGCCCTTAGCGTGACACGGTTACAAGATGGGGAGCCTATCCAACCACGCCCTCCTTGATGTAGGAATTTAATTTGATTTTGAGATTTGTGTTTTTTGTGCACATAAATTGCCAAAGGTGCAATTTAAGTTAAGTTCGCAGGAGAACAAAAAGGGCGAGAAGGCCATTGAAGAATTGGAAATGATGAAGGCGGAGACATTAAAGGACATTAATTGTTGCTTTGCGAATTGTTGGTGTGACATGACTGCTCCAAAACCCTAATTTGGTTTGGCTAGTGTATCGTTGATGGTATCAAAACCCAAGAAAAGCAGCCTGTGTAGCCTCCACCAAAGGCTTGCAATGGGAAATCAAAATTAAAAAACAAACATAAAACAAACCAAGCCAAAACAACAAATAGCAAAAGTAAGAGTCCCTTGCGTATAACAAAACACGTAGTGAATCCAATTTTTCTTGTACTAGGACCATAGCTCAATTCAAATATCAAAGACTTTGGAGAGTTTACTAAGCAATAATTATAGATTCGGTAGTCTACCAATGTTTATTTGAGCGTGGTATTGATTTTAGGATTGTCTAGATACCTTAGAGTTACACAAGACTAGAGCCTTGATTGGTCCATCTACTAGCATTATGGATCCTGTCAATTTGCACGCACACCGACTTGCACAAGATAATAAGGATAACATCGCATTTCTTTCAACAATAAGATGTTTCCAACTTCTTAGTTGAGTAGGAATGATTATCAAAAAGCTCATACCCACTCATATACTCTTGCAACCAATGTGTTGGGATACTGGTGTGCACCAACAACCAATTTGTCTCATGCAATTGACTGTGAATTTAATTATATAAAATGTGGACTAGGTTAGTTATAGATGAGAAGAGGATGGACGATGAAGGGTACATGAAAACATAAGGAAGTTGTTGGAAGGGCCCTCCACTTGGATGCACAACAAGTTATAGACAAGATAAGCGATGAGTCATTCATCTACTCGAGCCAATAATTATCAAATCATAACCGATCGATGAATTCATGAACAAATATTAAGGAAAGAAATGAAACAGGTGATGTCGCACCTTTTGTGAATGCAAAATTGTGACAAGTTTTGATAACCCTCATGCTCTTTGGATGTACGCTTCAAAATTAAGTTCCATGGTGCAATTTTGTGTAAGAGCGGTCCGGGGTCGGAGTGGGAGTCTCCAGCTTTAGAAACACAACTTAGGCATTCGAGTGGAGTATAGGGCAGGCGCACGAGCGGGTACGGGCCGGGCCAGGCCCAGGGGCTTCCCGCCCGGCCCGGGGACAGAGAAATTTGAATCCTCCATACAGCCGACCGGCGGTCGGGCGGCAGAGCACCAAGGGACCGTTGCACGGAACCGTTGGACGGCCATCCGCAGAGGTGTCCGTTGCTTCCCCCATCCCGAGGCCTCTTCACCTCCATTTCCTCCCCTGCCATCCCGCCACCGCAGCCCACACTCTCGTCGCAATTCGCATCGCGCTCCTGCTGCCTGCAAGGATTTGCCACAGCTGGGCACCGGGTGGACCCGAATCCGTGCCCAATTGATGCACCCAGAGAGCGAGCGTTGTGTAGTGGGTAAATCTCGTTAGGCACGCCCCCCCCCCCGCCCTTTTGATCCGTGGGTCGGGGTTCGCGATTGGAATTTAGGTGGCAGAGAGAGAGAGGAGGGATACAGATTGAGAGCTCTGAGGCTGTTGAGTTGAGATTTGGGGTTGTGTCGGGGCTTTGGGTTGTAGCGTTTGCACGTGTGGTTGCAGGGGTTGAGGATTTGAGAGCCGTTAGGAGGGTGAGGTAGAGTTAAGTTCTTGCGCGGTGAGTGCATTGCACATCTTCGAGCTTCGCATGCTGTTAGCTTCCAATTTGATAAGGACTCGCCCGTGTGCCGCCTTGAAGTCAATCTGTTGTAGTTCTGGATCTCGTTTGGATGCCACTGGCTCACATAGAGCTACCTATGCGGTACATTACATTGTATGTAATTGAATCTGGATTGCAAACGCGCTTAAGGGTGTAATTCCGTGGGGTTGCAACTCTGGTCATTTTTTTTGTATGTAAATTGTTACACTAGGTAAGGAACGGAGGGTCAAAATAGGTGCAGCAAGGATCCATCCATTTGGCACTCTAAATTTTTCAAAGGAGGCGATCGAGGACCATAAGCCATGTGTATGTAGAGGGGTCAGCATTAAGGGTGTGGGGTGTGGGGCTGGGCGGGGTTGAGCGGGCAATGGCGACGCACAGCAGCCGTAAACCAACTTGGAACGGACAAAAGGAGAATCAGCCAGGGCAAGAGTCACCAGCAGAGAAGAAGAGGAAGGTAGCAGGGAAGGAGGGAGCTTCAGGAGTTAAGATAAGGACAAACAGGACAGCTTTCGCGATGGTTGGGAACACTACCCCTAATGGCAAATCCTCGATGATCAATTCCGCATGTGGGACTCCATCCAAGAACTCTGCAGCGATGGCGGCAGCAGATGGATCCTCCACAGCTGCTGCCGAGGTGGAAGCCCTCTTGAGCATGAAGATGGTTGGCAAGACCAAGTTCGATTTCAAGGTAAATCCTCGCAACTCACTCAATGCTTGGGATGATACCACTTGAGATCCATTGAGTTCTCCAATTGCTGTAGACCTCAACTTAAGTTTTATGCGTAACCTCAGAAGCTGTTGCATCCCTTTGTCTGGTGCTAGTCTCGGGAGGCTATCAAATGCGATGTCCACACATTTCTTATGTGTTGTGAATTGTTCACTGAAGAGCCCCATGTATGGAGAAACAATGTAATCATAAATGCGGGATGGCAAATTTAGTATGCTACAGTGCCCTGAGGTTTGATTTCAAGGTATCCCTGTTTCACAGATTCGCAACCTACTCTTCCCTTATGACATCATTTGAGATTCATTGAGTTCTCCACTTCCCATAGACCTGGTAGGTTTTTATGCACGACCTCGGAATCCGTTGCATCCCTTGGCCATCTGAAGTCTTCCTCGGAGGCCTTTCAAATGCTGTGTCAATATTTTTAGTGTGGTAAATTGTAATGGAAAAAAATTGTATTCATAAATGCGGGAGTCAATTCGAGTATGCTTCAATGAGGTCCATCGAGTTCTCCACTTGCTATACACTTGAACTAAAAGTTCTTTGTAGAACCTAAGAAGCTATTGCGTTCTTTGTCTGACATTTTCCTCGGGAAGCTTATGAAATGCATTGTTTACATATCTTGTGAACGCAGTGTGGTGAATTGTTTAAAGAATAGCTGCATGTATTGGGAAAGTAATGCAATTATATATGGGGGATGACAAATTTAGTATCCATATGAGCTACAGAAGGTGGCATGCCTTCTACAGAAGACTACTGAAGGGCATCACGGTTGTATTTCTCAATTGGAAGACTTCCAACCATAAACTCGCAGAAGAACAGAATGAGTACAGATTCAAATGGGAGAAATCGTTTTCAGAATCAAATGTGTCGAGAGAGATCTTTAGTTGTGAAAGGAAACGAAGACATGTCGTGCCCCAAATTGACACCAGGATTACTATTAGGTCATTCGAAGCATGGATGCATGGGCCGTTTTGATTGTGAAGTATTCGGTGATGTGAAGAGATCTTCGCCCCGGTTTCGAGGTTGACCAGAGAAAGTGCTGTTCCACGTGGGATTTATACATTTTTCTCCCTCGGGCAATAGACAATAAATCTTTGTAGCATCTGTGCGTTTTGTTTTAGAAAATCGTTGTTCCTCAACGTGTCCAATTTCCTTTGACGACAGGGTAAAAGTGAGCAGATGATGGATTACATCAAAAAACTTCGTGCATGCATACGCGCATTTCAGGAGCTGGATGTGACCCATGTTCGAGAGAAAGACGAGCTTTCTAAGGAGCTCGAAGAGGAGAGGCAAAGCCGACACGAAACTGGTAAACATCCAATGTGCATCCACAGTAATCATTTTTCGCGTACAGAGGTTCTCTCAGTTAAATCTATTATGTCAACTGGACCCCAAGATCAATCTGGACATGTCTGTCTGAGAACCACATTTTCTACACCAATGCAGAGGAGGAAATGAGGAGCCAAGGGTTTCAGCTTGAGTCGAGGTTGGCGGAGTTGAAGTCCATGTACACCCGACTTGAAGCAAGACTAGTGGTTGCTGAGGCTGAGAAACAGGTTAGTGCACATTGGGTTGTCCTCCTGTCTCCTCTCTTGTTGACGGTGTTTAAATCATGTCCCCTTCATCGACAATCATGGACCACCTGTGCATTCTTCATGTTCCAAATTTGAGGAGGGAGGGCTGAGGACGTTTGTATATGCACCTCGGATGCTCGAGTTATGAATGATTCCTTTCGACTTGTGATGGTGCATGCCCGGAGGTAGTGTTTGAATTTGAATGAAAGAGAACCTGTTTCGGTTCATTGAGGGCCAAACTCATTTTAGCAGCTCTTGGCTCTTTGCTCAAACCTCCACTCAACCTCCAAGTATGCACTAGAAACTTACCACTATAGAAGGTGTTCTATCCATGGCATAGAGGGTGTTCTATGTTTAACAACCAACTCCCTACCAAACCTCAGTTGTGTTAACTCTTCAGTCATGAACAGAAGACATCCTGGGTATATTTTTATGCCCTTTTCTCTAACCAGTAGATATCTGTCACGACATCTTAAGGACTTGCTACAACCGCTTTCGTTCTATCCAGTGGTGAATATGTATGGAGTTTTATGGATGGTTATGTGTCCTGATGATGTCATGTATGTGCGAATAGGCAATCATGGTGGGACGTGAGAAAGACATGGAGCTCATTAGAGCCGGGGAGAGGGACCAGGCCAGCCTACGTGACCAAATTGAAAAGTTGCGAAAGGACCTTTACTCATCAAGCCAACAGGTGAGTGCCTTTCACTCCCTTCAATTTACAAGGATCCAGAAGGTCACTGTTCTTGACTTTATTTGAATTGATTTTGGTTTGTACACTGAACGCGTCCATATGTTATTTGGTGTGTGTAATCTTCTATTTATTTATGGGTGAGTTGTGAACTGTTGTGGGTCGATCAGGTCAGCTCATTGCAAGATATCAACAAGAGGTTACAGGAATATAACACAAGCCTTCAGCAGTACAATAGTAAGATGCAAGTAGAGGCCAGTAACGCAGCGGAGGCAATCTCTCGCACTCAGAAAGAAAAGGCTGCTATTATGGAGAATCTGAGTACCCTTCGCGGCACCACAACTTCTCTAAATACCCAACTCAATGCTGCAAAGGTAAGTGTCATTTCCATGTCACACAAAAGGGAGGCATCAGAATGCAATCGAAATGAATAGCCTGTCTCTTCCTAATAATGGTCAAGAAATCAATCGACAGACAATTGCTTTGAAATAATGATAGATCAGTATGCCTTCATCAACCGGTCATTGGCTGGAATGAATGATTGGAGCAGTTCTGAATTTGCTCATAGGATAACCCTGAATGTTCCTGGAGCTCACTCAGGATGAAATGTTGTACAGGCTGGCTTGCAGGAGAGGGCACTTCAACATAAACAGGCAGTGGAGGAGTCAGATCGGTTACGTGCAGAGCTTCAACGTATCTCTGATGATCGTGACCAACGAGCCACTCAGGTCTGGGGCTTTTGGAGTCTCTAACTATAGGTTTTGTGCGCTCTGTCTCACATTTAATTTGCAATAGTGCAAGCTCGTCATACTTACTATTCAAGTTGGATTCAGGTCCAAACTCTTATTGCTGAGAACGCACTTTACAAAGAGTGCACAGGCAAATCGGCTGCTGAATTGGAGCTTATGAGTAGCAAGGCTGTCGCTTTAGAGGTAAGCCTTTCAGCACTAAGATTTCAGCACTGTGATTTGGATACATCTACTTCTACATGTGAAATAAGAATATCTCCAGTTCTGAGGATGAAGTGGATGGAAATTCCAGGAAAGCTATACCTCGGCAAACGAGCACATCAAAGTCCTTCGGCAACAACTGGATGTTGCCCAGCACAAGCTTCAGGCTGCTGAGGCTCAACTGTTACTTCAACGTAATGAGTGTTCCACCACGGCCATGAAGTACGAAGAGGTCGTTGAGCGCCTGAATGAAGCCGAACAGAAGATCAAGGAGGGCGAGCTTCTACGCCGCAAGCTACACAACACAATTCTGGTAAAATATTGAAACCATATATATAGTTGCTAGAGGTTTGCTAGACCATACATATACAGATTGCAGCAAGGATTTGGTACCACCTGCTCACCATGGGATGCTTGGTGGATGCCACAGGAGCTGAAGGGGAATATACGTGTCTTCTGTAGAGTGCGGCCTCTTCTTGAAGACGAAGATGTGGAGGAATCGGCTGTTGTCCAGTATCCATCTTCAACTGAACTACAAGGACGGGCGATTGAACTAAACCAACCCTCAGGTAGAGCGCAAGGTTTAGAGGCACCAACTTACTCACCAATGGTTATCTGACCAACGAAATTTCTCATACCAAGTTTCTGACAAACACTCTCTTGCTATACATTTTACCTGGCATCAGTATGTCTTGGAAAGTGAGTAACTTCCACTGTAGCAAACCCTTAACGTGGCCTACGCCTGTCCGATTTCAGGGGGTGGAAAGCATAGCTTCCAATTTGACAAAGTCTTTGGACCGGATGTAAAGCAAAGTGGAGTCTTCGAGGAGATGTCTCAGCTTGTTCAGAGTGCCCTCGATGGATACAAGGTGATGAGACCAGATGTAGATGCATGATGTCCAATTTTCTTGGTACATTTGGCACTGCCAGTTACTTGGTATAAACAGCATCAACTGAACGATGTTTTAATTCTTGTTTGATATTAATTCATGTACAATTGGTGATTAATCCATATTGCACACGGGCTATTTTGTTGACTCTTTGTGTATGATGCAGGTTTGTATATTTGCTTATGGACAGACAGGGTCAGGAAAGACTCACACAATGCTCGGGAACCCTGATATTCCGGACGAGGGTGGTGTTATTCCTCGTTCTTTAGAGCAAGTTTTCCAAACCAGTCAGTCGCTGAGTGCTCAGGGTTGGAGCTTTCGGATGCAGGTTTGTATACCCAGAATACAGTGCGTTGTTCTCAGAACTGATAACTTCCAACTTCCAACTTCACTTGGTGTGTATCCAATTGGGAACAGTTTATGACTATGCTCAATGGTTTATCTTGAATTCAACATGCTTGTTCTTAATGCAGGCTTCCATGCTAGAGATTTACAACGAGACCATTCGCGACTTATTGGTAAAGGGGCCGGTGACCGGGGATGCAAAGCAGATGTACGTGGTGAAGCATGACGTGAATGGTAACACAAGTGTCTCCGACTTGACGCTTGTGGATGTCACAAACTGGAAGGAGGTCTCGAATCTTTTGCACCGCGCATCCCAGCTCAGGTAAATACTGTGTCCAATCCTTCAGTAAATTGAAGGCAGGCGCAGTTGGTTATGGAGTTCCTTTCTGCTGATCTTCACTTGCTGTATTGCTGAAACCTGATGCTGTGTTTGCAGGTCAGTTGGTAAGACAGCAATGAACGAACAATCATCAAGAAGCCATTGTGTTTTCACTCTTAGAATCTCTGGTGTCAACGAGGTACACATCTTTGCCATCCGGATCATTGGCTCTTGATGGTTTGTTTCCAATTTTTGTGTTCCAGTACAGTTGATTCTCATGAGGTTTGCATGCTTTAAATTTCAGAGCACGGAGCAAACAGTGCACGGAGTGCTGAACCTCATTGATCTAGCTGGAAGTGAGCGACTCTCTCGAAGCGGTGCGACTGGAGACCGCCTGAAAGAAACCCAGGTGCAAACCATTGGCTTCTGTAGTTTACAATTTGTTGCTATTAGACACATGCTCTGTAATGCAGGAGCGGATTTAATTTCAAGTGCCTCAAAAGCCCCTATCGTTTGGAAATCTTATCTTAGGACGGAATAAAATTGGTGCTAAGTTCTGGGATAATTTGTTTTTATGACAGGCCATAAACAAGAGTTTGTCAAGCCTGGGAGATGTGATCATGGCTATAGCAAATAAGGATCCCCATGTGCCTTTCCGAAACTCAAAGCTCACGTATCTCCTCCAAGTAAGCGTCTCGTTCATTTGTATACCCATGTTCTTCCTACCTGAAATGGTGGACATTGAATTTTGATGCTCACGTGGCATATATTGAAGCTGTAAAGACGGAAACATGGGTAATGGGTAGCTCACTAAACTGATTAATTCTGATTGGTGCAGCCTTGTCTGGGAGGAGATTCCAAAACGCTCATGTTTGTCAACATTTCTCCCGATTCAAAGTCCTTGAATGAGTCTTTGTGCTCATTAAGGTTTGCTGCCAAGGTGAACGCCTGTGAGATTGGGATTCCTCGACGCCAGACACAAGGAACTCGTGCTGAAACATGATCTAGTGCTGATGATTATCATGAGAGAAGAACATCATATTCAGACAGAATATTTTACGGGATCCGCCATTCATAGAGATTCATCTGCGTACCGTCTGTGCAAAGGTTGACCAGCCCTGATTTTAATTGCCCAGTGTACCGCACTTACCATAGCGAACCTGGATGGTGAAAGGATCGAAGGCCTTGATGAAGTTCAGTAGAATACCTAGGAGATCATGTGTAAGGTATAACTTAAATTAGTAGTAATTTATCTCCTTCTTTCTCTCTATTGGCCAACAGATTACCGTAACCGTATAGGGTTGTAGACCAGAAGGCAGTGGAGGGTTGGCATGGGTATATAGATAGATGGATGGATACTCTAGTCAACATTGACGGTTGACCAGCAGGACAAGAACATGTACAAAATGTGCACAGTTGACGTAGGATCACTCTTATTATTTTGCAAGGCTTGCCAATTTGAACTGCTTATATATGTTGACTCCCACCACTACAATGTAATTGGAAACACTTTGCACACATTCTTTTCAGTTTCTGTAAATCATACCTGAATGACTGATTGAGTATCCAAATGAGAGTTCTCTCTATATGTACCTTGATATGGCTCATGTCTGCTGTCATGTGTAACCAGTTATCATCGAGGCATCAACAGCCTTGAGCTTTTTAACAACACACTGGAAGGAAGATTACTTTGGAGAACAAAAGCATCCCACATTTGAAAAAGCTATAAAAAGGAATAAACGGACGTAGAAGCTGCCCAACTCCCACTTACATACCCAATATCCGGTAGAGAGAAAAGAATATGGACCTAAAATCATGGACCCAGGTTTAGGCCGGGTTGTCCGCCTGGCAGGGGGCAACTAGCCTTGTGTCCGCCGGGCAGAGGTTTGAATTTCCCTTTGCCGCGGGGACGAGGTGTATCGCGACCGTTGGATGGCGGGTGTCCGTTGCGCGGTGAAGCCCGACTCTGCTGGCACCGGAGCAGCCGGATTTCCTGTCATTTGTAAACTTGGAGCTCCTCATCATCTGCTCCTGTTGGAGCTTGAGTTCGGGTTTAGTTCCTCAGTTTGTTTGTTTGTGTGCTCCTCCCGGGTTATGTAATGTTGACGAATCTTTTCTTAGAAGTTAATTTGATTCCGCAACAACTCCTCTGCATGTAGGGAGAGAGAGAGAGAGCTCCATTCAAAGACATCCTTCCCTCCATCCTTTCCTCCGTCATATGGATATTCCGCAGTTTGCATATTGTATGAACACATCTCTTTGGAGTGGAGCATTGTCCCTCCTCTTCTGCCGTGACCTGCAATTTGACACGCATCTTTCCATAAGGATGGTCCTTACTTAAGTTAACTTTGTGCATGCACTCTCTTCCGCTCCTCATCTCCTCTCGTTTCTTCCTTCGTGGATCATCCCTGTAACATTCACTTACATTCATTCTTTACATTTCAAACTCTCTCTCCTCCCGCACATCACCATAGTGGAGATTATTTGGTGCATAATGCATAGTGCATAGTGCATACACTTTTCTCTTATTTCTTCCTTCGTGGATCATCCCTGCGACATATTCACATACATTCAATCTTTCCGTTTCACATTGCTTTTCTCTCTTCCTTTCTGGCACGTTATCAGCATTGTCGAGATCATTTGGTTAATAGCTTAGCCGCAAGGGTTAAGTTCAGCGAATGGTTATTTATTTACACCGCAACAGTTTCGTCAATCGCATGTGGGAGGCGGAGACAGCTTAGGTAGAGCGAGGTGTTTGTGAGGAGGATTAGGAGTCAACGTATGCACATTAGGACAGGGCTGGGGAGGAACAGGGTTTGAGAGGGTTTCAATGTCGACTTACAGCGGCCGGAAACCTATGTGGGGAGGACAGAAGGAGAACCAAGGGCGGGACTCTCCTGCGGAGAAGAAACGGAAGTTGGCTGGGAATGTGGTCTCTGGGGTGAAGATTAGGACACATAGGACGGCTTTCTCCATGGTGAGCAACATGAGGACGGTGAATACTCCTAGTGGGAAGTCATCTTCTCTCTCCTCCAATGGCGGTGGAACTCCCATGAAGATGAACTCCAATCTAGCCTCCTCTTGTGGTGTCTCCGATGGTGTCTCCATTGCTGCGGAGGATGTGGAGACCCTCTTGAACATGAAGATGGTCGGCAAGACCAAATTCGATTTCAAGGTGAGTGATGTCAACTCCATTTCCCACGTTTTGAATCCTTGAGCCAACTCAATCTTCACATATGTTCACATGTCTTGAGCTTCATCTTCGTCATCTCCCACATGTCCTCTTGAGCATGAAGATGGTCGGCATGACCAAATTCGATTTCAAGGTGATGGATGTCATCTCCATTTCCCATATTTTGAAATCATCCTGAATCAACGCAATCTTCACATATCTTGAGCCTCCTCTTCCTCTTATCCCACATGTCCCCTTGAGCATGAAGATGGTCGGCAAGACTACATTCGATTTCAAGGAGATTGATGTCAACTCCATTTTCCACATTTGAAAGAATCCTGAATAGCTGGGCCTGTTTCATAACAAGTATTGCAAAGTTCTTCAATATCAGAACTTGGAATGGTAACTAACAACTCTCATCAAGTCCTAAAGACAGATGATACAATCTCTTTAGAGAATCTCTCTGCCTAATGTTTGCTTGTGAGTGAGGGTCAAATGCAGTGAACCTTTGATTATAGTTCCGAGCCTCTTCTTCTTATGCTGCAAAGTCGGGCAATAAGAATGGACAAGATCCACGACATTTTCCACATTTTGAAATCCTGAAACAATGCAATCCTCACATATCTTCTGAGCCTCCTCTTCCTCCTCCTTCTCTTCCTCTTCCTCCAAATGTCCTCTTCATTAGGCTGTATTGAGGGATTCATACCTCTAGTCTTCTCCAAGCAAAAATTTCCTGGGAACTTACAGCAAGGCTAGTGCATCTTGCAACTTTGAAGCTGATGGGTTAGCTATGTGCATTTTGAGACATTATATTAATGGAGTCCTAGGTAGGCAGTCCAATGAAATATTGTTGATGTAGAATGAGAGCCTTAAAGCCTCACGGGAGAAAGAACTCCTTCAACCTGCATGCGTGGACAGCTTCTCTCCGGACATAGTTTTGTCCACTTTATGACCTTGTAGAATGGCTATATATTGCGGCATGGGGCAAACATTTCAAGCAGAAAAATGTTTAGTTTTGTATTGGAAGCAAACAACAACACATGTGACCTTCATGTTGTCATCTAAGATGAGGAGCTAAGGCTCATTGGGGGGCTTTCTAGCTAGAGGGAGAAGAGCTGGGCCTGTTTAACAAGTGTTGCAAAATTCTTATCATTTCTTTGAGAGATATCTAACGACTTTCATCAAGTCCTGAAGATAATGCAACCTCTTTGCAGAATCTGCCTAATGTTTGCTTGTGAGGGTCAGATGTAGTCAACTTTTGATCATAGTTCTGAACCTTTCTTCATGTGTTGCTAGTTTGCATGAGATGGACAGAATCCCTGACTTTTATGTGTTTGATCAATGTAGGGCAAGAGTGAACAAATGATGGACTACATCAAAAAGCTACGTACATGCATACGTGCTTTCCAGGAGCAGGACATGACTCAAACTCGAGACAAAGATGAGCTCTCTAAGCAGCTTGAAGATGAAAAGCAAAGTCGAAATGAAACTGGTACAGTTCAATGAGATCTCATAGCTTTCTAAGTGACCAAAGTGCTACTGCTCTGCACCCAAGAAACATATGTGGTGTAAGCCATACATTGTTATGTCTGCAATCTGTGCATTTAATAATAAGCTTCTTTTCATACCATAATGCAGAAAACGAAATGAGGAGCCAGCAATTTCGGCTGGAGTCGGATTTGGCAGAGATGAAGTCACTGTACTCGAAACTCGAAGCTCAGTTTGGGGAGTCACAAGCTGAGAAACAGGTGATTTCTAGCCCAGAATCCTCATTTGCTTATCGAGTTCATCTGAAACTTGTTTATTTGTTGATGCTCATGAATCACTTTGAATTTTGGATTTTTCTGTAGGCCCTGGATTTGATTGCTTTCTAATTCTGCTGATAGTGATATTTTGCGATTTGAGGGCATCTTATATTTGTACATTTGTAGTCTAACCATTTGGTTAGACCTAAGATATGTAATGTCTTGTAAACTGTTCTAAATAACATGAATCTTACTCATGTCTCTGCACAAACTCTCTCATGTCTTCTGAAAGAAAGAATGTCTGAACGTTCTTCAGAATTTGAAACATTCTCGAACCACGTTGATGGGCCTTTATTACATGATTTCAATCTATCAGTTCTTTGCTTTTCTAAGAGGGGATTCAGCTGATGATGGTGTGGAATGATTCAGACTCTCATGTTAGCACTTGAGAAAGATGCAGAGTCGATTCAAGCTGGGGAAAGGTTGCAGGCCAATCTCCAAGAGCAAATTGACAAGCTACAGAAGGAGCTAGCCTCATCAACCCAACAAGTATGGAGTGCTCCTTGTACCTTCCCATTCTTTGTAACTATAATAAAGTGGTACTATCTTTCTGAATTAAGAATACAAAAATGATGAGTCCAGCTGAACAGTCTCATATTAGAGTTATCCTTGAACTCAATGGGACTTTTTGTCGGGAGTTTGTCTCCTATGATTGTTCATTGGTTGTTTTGCATACAATATCGATAATTTCTTTGCTTGTCGAGTATGCTTGGATGTTTTGTATGAATTGAATGGAGAGCAACCAATTCGGTTCATTGAGTGCCAAACTCATTTTAGCACCTCCTGCCTCAATAAATCAATTAAAAATGTTCTTTGTACAAAACCTCCACAGTAAATCCAACCATGCACCAAAACCTTACCGGACATGGAAGGTGTTGTGTGCAAAACAACCAACTCCCACCCAAAGGTCATTCTGAGTTGGATGATAACTTTATTGTATTCTGCAAGTAATATGCAATTTATGAGTGCTATTATGGCATCTCTTCAAGAAGAAAGATCATGGCTTAAAATAAACAACTGTTTTGTGGGTTGATCAGGTCAGCTCTTTGCAAGATATCAACAAAAGATTGCAAGAGTACAACACAAGCCTTCAACAGTACAATAGTAAGATGCAAGAGGAGACCAGTAATGCAGCTGAGGCACTCTCGCGCACCCAGAAGGAAAAAGCGGCGATTATGGAGAATTTGAGCACCCTCCGTGGCACTACTACTTCTTTGACTACTCAGCTCACAGCAGCCAAGGCGAGTACTTGTCATAACCATATGTAGAAGAATTCAATTTGAATTGTAAAAGTTCAAATTTTCAGAGCTCCTGAAAGTGGTCCATACATCTGTGACCAAATATTTTCATAAGAGTGCCTACAGACCCGATCGAGAATGGAGTTATCCTCTTTCTCAACAGCTTCTATTCGGGAGTTGGTTGTTTTGCATGCAAGACTTCCATGTTTGTTAATTTTTTGATGCATGCTCTGAGGCAGTGTGGAGATTTGAATGAAGAACATCCTAGATTGGTTCATTTGGGGTCAAAACTCATTTTGACATGCCAAGAGGTGCTAAATGAGTTTGGCCCTCTATGAAGCTCTTCATTCAATTTCAAACTCTACCTCTGAGCATGCACCACAAGTGGAAAGATATTATTGATATTGAATGCAAAACAACCAATGGAAAATCATAAAGGACCAACTCCCACTGAAAAGTCCTTTGAATAAATGGTAACTCTAAATTAACTATGACGAACATTGTCTTGTTTGCTAAGACTTTTGCAAAAGTTTTTACGATGTGAATCATTTCCCAGTGGTTCTGCACTGAATGCAAATCGTCAATATGCAGGCTAGCATGCAGGAGAGTGCACACCAACACAAACAAGTTGTTGAAGAGGTGGATCGTTTGCGGATAGAGCTTCAACGAATCTCTGACGACCGTGACCTACGAGCCAGTCAGGTCTGAGAATATCAGTCAGTCTGTAATCCTGTGCTGGAACACCTTATCAGTTTCAACACAGAATATTTGTTTTCTTGTCTAAAGGCGCCACATGTTACACAATGGTTGCTTGGAACCTTTGAGAAAGTTGATGAGGCATTGAAATCAATTATATTTTGGCCAGCAAAGTGCCTAAATTGATGAGGTACTATAGGTAGTCAGTTTCAGTAACTTCCTCTCTACTTTAAACAAGAATACTATTAGCATCTTATGAAAATCGTAAGGTGGATGTGGGATAGCAAAACTCTATGTCAGGTTAAAAAGAACTGATGGTTGTCGCATATGGGATTACAGGTGCAAGCTCTTCTAGCTGAGAATGCAATGTACAAGGAGTGCACAGGCAAGTCAGTTGCAGAACTGGAGCTTATGGGTAGCAAAGCAATTGCGCTCGAGGTACATCAGAAATTTGCAAAGGGTGATGTATTTATGTAAATATGACATTAAAATTAAACCTGGTGGTCGATAATGTAGTTATCTTATGATGCTATTTTAATGCAACAATTTTCTTCGTAGTAGCATGATTTGGCACATATCAGAAGAAAAGAAGAAAATAGTGCAATTATTACAACATTAATAAGGAATTTATGATGTTCTTTCACCATCTAATTGTTTCTACATGATAATTTTGCCTCCAGTTGTTTGTGATGTACATTTTCAATCCAAAGGCTATCATCACTTCAAATGCTGCAACGGACCTTGATCGATTGTGGCATTGACCCTGTGCCTCTGATTTTTTTATAGGAAAGCTATTCATCTGCCAATGAGCATATCAGGGTCCTACGCCAGCAACTCGATGTTGCATATCACAAGCTACAGGTGGCCGAAGCGCAACTTGAACAAGAGCGACGTCAGTGCTCCAATCAAAGCATGAAATACGAGGAGGTGGTTGAGCGCCTGAATGAAGCTGAGATGAAAGTCAAGGAGGGTGAACTTCTACGACGCAAGTTACACAACACCATCCTGGTATGTTCCTTTTGAAGTAATAAAGCCACCAGAACATATTAGAGGTTGCCTTATTTGGTTAACTTTTTGCTGTTTGCCGCTGTGCACTACTCAGATTTGCAAGATTGAAATTTATGTGCATCCGCAAATACATCTGAAGAAGCCATGATCTATTCCAGAAGTTTTGAAGTTAATCTAAATTGTCATGATTAACTCCACTGTCAGTGAGCCATGAGGTGGTCACCTAGCCATATGTTGATCACTACTGAGCCTAGAATAGGTAGCAAATTTTAAGCATGAAGTCCAATCTCTTTTAAAAAACATGATATCTTTCTGGTGTCCATCCTTAGATCTGCACCTAACCACCCACTACTACTCAAATATAAAACCCCACCACTCAAAATCAGGTGTCTGATTAAGATAAGTAATCAATTAGGCCCGCTTACTTAATTATGATAAGTCCAGACCGATTGACCAATGTGACTGGCTTGTTTGTGTTTACAGGAGTTGAAGGGTAACATTCGAGTCTTCTGCAGAGTCCGTCCTGTTCTATCTGATGACGAAATTGGTGACGACTCCGCAGTCGTCCAATATCCATCTTCGACCGAGTTACAGGGACGAGCAATTGAAATTATTCAGCCATCAGGTACCTTATACTTGATCGCTTTACCCACGAGTGCAAATTGCCTGAAAGGACATTTTTAATTTTGTCCGGAACAGTATCGAAGCAAAGTGAATGAAGGCATCAAGATTAAGAGCATCCTCCTTGTACCTAGGGGCATTTTTGTAACAGATGCCTGGCATGTGTCTTCAAATAAATTAGACCCCTAAAATAGGCTAAACTTCACACTGAGCATCGTATGGTAAAAATTCCTGATTCTCATGTTCTCAGAGGTTTGTTCTCAAGAAACTACACTAAATATGATATTTAGTGTCACCAATTCTAATTGTCTTCCTCAATACTAACTGTAAACCATGATATAGTGTCACCAACACTAAATATTAACCCAACATTATTTGTCATTCCTTGTAAATTTTTTGGGGAATTATAGATTTACAGTGTTGCAATTACTGTCACTTATCAAGTGATTTTTCATCCAAATTTCAATCATCCATGACAATATTTGTTTAGTTATTCTTAAGAAGTGTCATCCAAAGAGTTACCATAGTGACATAAAATACCATATGACACTAAATATCATATTTAGTGTAGCTAAGCTTGCGTCCTCTGATGATGATATGGTTACAAGATGATTAGCAAATCCAAATTGAGGCTGTAGCTATTTTCATCATAATATTGGGAGCTCATATGAATATCTTACTCATTATCAAAGTGAAATTTCTCTTTCTTCTTAAATGATCAAATAGGTCCCCTGAACTATGTTGCCTACTGGACCTAGAATAGTAAACAAAATTTGAGTGCTTAGTCCAATCTCTTTTGAATACATGTCCTTTTGGTGTTTGGTTTTAGATCCACACCTCAACCACATACAACCTAAATGTATGTGCCCAATAAAGATAAGTAACCGAATTAGGCCCACTTGCCTTATTCAATCACTTTTTTATGTTTTTCCTACTCACTCCCTACTACACTTATTATCCCAATTAGTGCTTGTTACTATTTGGAGTTACACAGTGCTATAACTAATAAATGAGAATTTAATATTTTACCAAGCAAAGTCATTTATGTTCTATAATGTCCGAACAACCTATTGAATTCTCGTTAGTAAAACATGAACTCCTGATTTAGATGTTATTGCATTTCTTAACTCCGAATAGTAACACGCACTAATTGGGATAATCAGTCTAGTTCCCTTGAAAATCTCTTGACAGCTCTATTAATTTTTGTTAGTTTCTGAAGATGGTCTTTACGGGCGGTGTGCTTGCAGGAGGCCAGAAACATAATTTCCAATTTGATAAAGTTTTTGGACCCGACGTGAACCAAGGTGGTGTATTTGAGGAGATCTCTCAGCTTGTTCAGAGCGCTCTTGATGGCTACAAGGTGCCATGCACAGCGATCCCTTATTTAAGCATCTTGCCGTTTCCTTGCAACCTATTTCTGCTGTGTGGAATAATGTTGGACCGACAAATATGTAAATGCACGGTATCATTACACAATCTCAACAATTGTATAAAGAAACCTACCCGACTGGTATCACAAGATCAGAGAATCTTTGTATACCCAAGTTATTGTTTGGGTCAATATCATTTCTCAAACCATATTGATACTGGGTAAATTTACCCAGGTATGAAGGTTTTCGGATGGTCCGAATAGGCCTGAATGTTATAGAAACAAAAATATCCTCGAAGACCTGTACCGTACTTGTTTCAATAGATGCAAAATGCTCATTATATATACCTGAATGGTCTTTAAAAAAGATGATACCAGTCCAACGCTGGTGTGGAATCTAGACCATAATTTGTACAGTTTCTAACCACAAAAATTGTTCGTGTGAAACAGGTGTGTATATTTGCTTATGGTCAGACAGGGTCAGGAAAAACCCATACAATGCTTGGAAACCCGGATATTCCAGGTGAAGGGGGTGTTATCCCTCGATCTCTAGAGCAAGTGTTCCAATCCAGCCAGTCTCTCAGTGCTCATGGTTGGAGCTTCCGGATGCAGGTTTACAACTTCTTGCAAATTCGTCCATCTCCAAATTTTAATTCCATTTGCTTCAAATGCAACCTAATCGGGCAAAGCATTCAGGGTTTAGGGTTTAGGGATTATTTCCTTCAAACTAAGATGTTTATGTGCCAATTGTAGGCTTCGATGCTGGAAATCTACAATGAAACCATTCGGGACCTGTTGGTGAAAGGGCCGGTGAACGGAGACGCGAAACAGATGTATTCAATCAAGCACGACTCAAACGGAAATACGAGTGTTTCGGACCTGACACTTGTGGATGTCACAAGCTGGAAGGAGGTCTCCAACCTCTTGCACCGTGCGTCCCAAAGCAGGTAGCTGATTTGCTCCGGAAGAAAACCTCAACATGAATGTTGATAACATTACAATAATTGCATTAGAATTTGTTTTGATGCTGAATATTGTTTTCTCATTTGATTGCAGGTCAGTTGGCAAAACTGCCATGAATGAGCAGTCATCAAGAAGTCACTGCGTCTTCACTCTTAGGATCTCCGGAACCAACGAGGTAAAGAATTTCAAAGTCCCCAAATTACAGCACTTTATTAGTAGCTGACCAACATTGACAAACTAGACACCCCACTAAGTAGACTGAGGATACATAGTCACGCTGAAGAAGCCAAAGGTGAGAGGGCCTAAGTTTGTCACTTATCTTCATCGGCCACCTAAATTTCAGCGGTGTCATTAGGTGTGGATTAAAGAATATACACCCAAACAATGTGTTCAAAGGAGATTGGGCTGCATGCTCAAAAAATTTCACTATTCTAGGTTTAGTAGTAAACATACTTGGGGGAACCTTTATGATCAAATTTAAGAAGAGAATTTTCATTTTGATAATGAACAAGCTTTTTGTACAAGCTCCAAAAATTATGAGAATGTCTGCGGTACTGATTTGTATTTGATGTCATCCCGTACTAATCTTCTGTTTCATATACTAGGAGAAGTGTGTGCAGAGCTAAAAGTATTCATTTTAGGCCAACTTTCCTTATTCGGGTATAGAGAGCATTCACTTGTGGATTATGTATGATTTTGTTTCTTACTGATCTATTCAGGACTTTTAGAGTAATTTTATTCCAAGTCTGATGATGCTTCCATTTTTCTGTCAGAGCACGGAACAAACTGTACATGGAGTATTGAACCTTATTGATCTGGCTGGAAGCGAACGACTCTCTCGGAGCGGTGCCACTGGCGATAGACTCAAAGAAACGCAGGTGCAAATCAACACTGAAGGATAAACTCTTAAGCTTTGTTTTAACTACGACAGCTTCATTTTATTGTGTCCCAGTAATATTTTGGATGTCATTGCTCATGAAAACCTGGACAGCACTGTAGAGTGATGTCTGGTTCAACACTTTGAGCACCGAAAAATAATTTCCACCTAGGAACTAATAGGGCCTTTACCAATGTGAGTATGACACGCCTCAAAAAACGATTCCCCAAAAGAGTTTTTTTCACCAACCTGATAGTACCTACAGTAGTGCTCATGGGAGATTTGTTGATGTCGTGACAGGCCATCAACAAGAGTTTATCAAGCTTAGGAGATGTAATTATGGCAATTGCAAACAAGGACCCTCACGTGCCTTTCCGCCACTCGAAGCTCACATATCTCCTCCAAGTAAGAATCACCTTACTATGGCTCTATGCACTTCCTGATGAAGTTTTTAGGACTACCAATATGCACTTCATGATTTTATAACTATTATAAGGAGCTAACCTTAGAATAATTACATTGGGGATGCAATCTTCAATGGGATCTTGGTAGATGGAAAAAGGCTTTGTCTCCAAAGATAGGAGGCAACAGTGAGGTGTTGATTAATGAGAGCTTGCCACTTGAATATGCTCAGCATGTATTCATGCATGTCCTCAAGGACCTTGATTCTTGGAATTTTATTTTTGAAGCTAGAATAGAAAGACATGCTTTAAGAATAACGTACTTTTCAGTGCATTCATTCTTCGGATATTTTGCATGTTATTCTGATTTCAATTTTGATTATGTGTACAGCCATGCCTGGGAGGAGATTCGAAGACATTGATGTTTGTCAACATTTCTCCGGATCACAAGTCCTTGAGTGAGTCTTTGTGCTCACTGAGATTCGCAGCCAAGGTGAACGCTTGTGAGATTGGCATTCCCCGTCGCCAAATGTTAAAAACCAGCACTGCGGCTGACATTCATTAGTATATGTGCATGTCACTTCTGAGTCTTTCAAAGCTCGAGTATTCAATCAAGGTCTACTCCAGGCAAATTGGGTACCTGAATCTCCACTTTGTGATTGCCGAAACAATCCTAGACATGGTGGCAAGGACCCTGTTTTTAAGTGAAAAAAGTCCACTTAACCCTTCAGCCTTCTGGGTGGCCAGAAACTGTCACTGTTTCAGTGTATTTCTGCAACCCTATATCATTCAAGGGTTAATCCTACTCTTTCGCTTGGTAGGCAGGTTTTACAGGAGTGTGGACTGTACCATTTTAGGTCACTGGTTGGTGTGGGTGTGAGGTTGAGTCAACATGGACAGTTGACAAGCAGGCCAAGGCACTGTATGTACAAAAGGGTTATGGTTGTAGACACCATTATTCATTTCCACGGCTTGCCACTTTCAGCATCTTATGTGTACAAGCTTTGCCAGTTGAAGATTCTTTGCAGACGTAAATTGTTGAAAAGCACGTGTGTCTCCACTGGGAAAGACTTGCATGTGCAGGGGACATTGAAAAGCTGCACTGTGATTCTGGCTTGTGACTTTCAAGTCCCCTGGGAAGGATTGGCTTTTGAAGGATGATGTTGTATCCACCCCATAATAACCCCACACTTTCGGAGCCCGATTTGGGCCAATTGTACAAATGGTATTTCATGGTCCTCCACTGTACCATTCTTTGAATCTGAGAGGGAGATGGAGGAGAGTCCGAGGGTGAGTATCCACGTAAGCCGTTTGCCCACCATATTCTAGTGTGAATAAGGACAAACCCGGCCAAATGTACAGCAAATCTGGTGGGATAGGGTTCGTAAGTGCCGACTAGCTACTCCCATCTTCTCAAATCTGGGTCCACCTACTAACCTCCTTCTCCAAGTTAAAACCCCCTCCTAAACATAGTCTTCAATCCGTCAGTGACCAGCACTTGTAGGTTAATGATTCTATAGTGGGCACATGGAAATCTAACGATATGTGTCCATGGTTCTCCCCATTTTAGCAGACCACCAGTATGGGGTTGGATGATGGCTTGGACTTGACTACATGCGAACGCCTCCATCCAATTATTATCTAGAATCTAGTGGACAAGCGGCCTACATGGACACTTACCCTGGGGACACCCCTCCACCTCCCTCTCGGATTCAAAGAATGGAACAGTGGAGGACATCAACATAGTTGAATATAATGTCCTGCACAAATAGCACATCCACTTGTATAATTTTTACGATTTTCCAATTTGTGAAACTCTGACAATTTATTTTCTGAACTCCACCTTTTTTATGTTCATATTGTTTGTTTAAGTTGGATATTTCTAGGGTAAGTGGACCTAATTTGACTGATAGTGTTTAAATGATATCTGGCCATTCAAAAAGACATGTGTTCTAAGAATATTAGACTGCATGCTCGAACTGATTCTCGGCTCGCCATGATTGGGAGGATCTGCATGATTCAAATGGAAGAAAGCACTCACTTTAATAAGATTTTCGCATAAGCGCCTAAATCCGAGATTAGTGTTTAGACAGAGTGAATTTCCATTCGCTTCCAATGGAAGAGTTTAGAATCCCTACAATCAACACTCGGCATGTCACACGTTCTCGTATATCTCAAAATCCTAGGGAACAAATGTTCTTAATTTAAATCTCTGTCCTTAATACCACGTTTCCCTCCCTGATATTGTTTTGGCGTTGAAATAAACCACCAAGTAATTCAAACTACACGTTCATACACCTTACAATGTCATGATTTTCCTCATTGCAGTGTTCACTATGTGTTTTTCCAAAATGTGACGTGCTACACTAATTTTCTTATATCACGCATCCACGTTAACACTCCAGAACCCGGTAATATCACGTGCGCTGTAGTTGCCTCAAGTGTGATATTACGGAGCTTGGAGTGCACTTCCGAGATTGATACTATGCTGACCAACTCTAAGAGAGTTAAACTGAAAGTGCCACAACCTTCTGTTGTTTATTTACACCGAGATCTGCCTCCGTCAACCGTTTATGTCGGAGGATAGGCAGTCTCCGTCAATTCCGAGGTGCACTACCTTCTTGGCTAGGTTAGACTAGGTATCCAACACCTTCGCACATATATGTGGTTTTGACCATGGCAAATCTCCTCCTAAATTTCTGGTAATTAGCATGTTAGCCATTTCCTCACAGTAGACTCTGATTATAGAGAGAAATTTAATTTGCTACTACCATGTCAGCTGTCGTAGGAGTCTATTGTTGATAGGACAGCATATGTGGCATGACGATATTTGTCATTGCCACAGTTTTCATCACCCAAAAGCCTGATGGCTACGGAAATCCACTTAGTGCCTTTAAATACTACTCGTACGTATTCACTGATTCGAATCACTAATGAATTACATTTTCACAAGAGTGCACGAAATTGTCAGCCATGTATACAACACATGATAAATACATCCATTCTATTCCCCTAGAACATACCTGAGCAGTCTGCTCCGGGCTACTTGGAGAAAAGGTCTGTCTTGAGGTTGGAAACACAAACTAAATATAAAAAGGATATAGAACTAGCCTTGGCACAACAGGCTCACAGCACCATAGGTTCAAACCATACTTGAGGAGGTTAGGAATTCCATTTCCAGAGAATTTCATCTGATTTGATCCACCAATTAGAATTGAATCACATCCACATTATGGAACATTGTATTAAAAATCCATATATAAAGTGACCCAAACACAAATTGACCCAATTCCTCCACAAATGGAGATTGAAACTCAGAGACGACGACCCCTGCGACCTCCCTTCCTCCTGGTGCTGTCTGTTGGAATGGGCGTGACATCCTCTGCAAGATTGTCCACCACAACTCATGAGAAATTCCATGGCTAGTAAGCTACACAGAGAAATCATCAAATCCAAGCAACACAAAAAGAATTACAATGAGAACATCAGGGAGCGCTCACCAATGCGTCCAATTCTCATTCCCGAACGAGCCAAGGCACGAAGAGCAGACTGAGCTCCGGGTCCTGGAGTCTTGGTCTTGTTGCCACCTGTGGCTCGAAGCTTGATGTGAAGGGCTGTGATTCCCAACTCCTACAAATCGAGGCAAGGATTTTTAATTAGCGCACATAACATAACTGCTCGACCTAATGTCAACTATACTAAATTATTTCAGTAAAGGTAGTAAACAGGTTCGTGATTGCAATGTGATCAAGATTATCCCTATCATTGCAATTTTGTTGGCCTCGTAATCTACGAAAAAGCTAACTTCATGATTAGAAGAACTGCAACATTCTTATCCATTGGATAAACTTATAATTTAGGGTTCTGGGCTTATTATCTATTGAGTACATCCTCAAAGGTGGAGGACAAAGATAGAACTACAGCTCAGGGCCCTTCAGAATCCAACGCCGTCAGAACAAGTTCGCAGACCTGCCAAAGCTGAAAGTCTTGCAGCGTGATTGCTTTACATTCAGCTTCAGAGCATTTTCTGCTTCAACTTTCTCTACTACTTGTTAGTTCGAAATTTCAACACGATGACAACCATAGGCGATGCGTGGGGCATGAAGTTATACCTTGCACTTCTGGGCTACATCTTGAGCAGCAAGCATAGCTGCGTATGGTGACGCCTCATCTCTGTCAGCTTTAACCTTCATGCCACCTGTTGTAAAACCACTTAGAGATATGAATACTAGTCTTCTAAAACTCAGAGCATCATCTCATAAATACCCGGTAGGCAATCTATCCTTAATAAAAGCTGCTTGTGTACTAACCCTAAAAAAAAAGCAATCTGATATCCTGAGTAAAGACCCAAGCTAAACCTCTACCACATTATAATGTAGCACTCTGATCACAAATTCTCAGGTGGAAACCTAACATACCGGTGACACGGGCAATTGTCTCCTTTCCTGAGAGATCAGTCACATGCTGCATGGAACAACGTAGGCCAGATATTAGGTTACCATCTACACATCAACTAACTTTGCTGCCGAAGTACCGACCAACAACAATGATATCGAAATTTAACATTTGCACACAATGCGCAGAACCCTAAATCCGGAATCGGCCCTCCAATCACTCCTCGGTTAGGGCTCCAATTTCTCTCATCAATGTTACTTGAGGCTCCCACCGTAAACCTCGAAATGGTATAAGATTCGTAAAACTTTTAAAGAGTTAACACACTTACCACGAAAGTATCATTGAAAGAAGCGAAAATATGGGCAACACCGAACACGTGCTCTCCCTCTCTCACGGTTGGGCCGAGAGTAACATTCTCCTCCTTCTCAGCTCTCACTTTCTTCTTTCCAGACTGCATAACATCGACGACAGCAAACAATATTATTTGGTGACGTTATATCAATAAAGTGAGATGCAAAAACAACAGCCGTCCAGTAGAAAGTTGATGACTGTGTACCATACTTATAGAATTTGTGTACTACAGACTACGATTCATGCGATATATTCCCGCGTTTATTCATTTACGCGTAGTTTGCAAAGCCTATTCCAGACAACCGCACGCAACCTCAATGACAAAACCCTACCATAGACTACGATTCATGTGATATATTCCCGCATTTATTTATTTACGCGCAGTTTGCAAAGCCTATTCCAGACAACCGCACGTAACCTCAATGACAAAACCCTACCGTCTTCTCTCGTGAATGAAACCCGTTCAAATGTTTTCTGGAACAAGCTGTAAGCTAGTGCACGAGGACGGCTTCAAAGACTGAGGTGAACGGATCGAAGGCATACATACCATGATGCTGGAGCTGGTGCTGCGAGAAGGGATAGGAATTCGAACCCGAGGAGCTGCTGCAGCAAACGCAGGAAAAGAGCCTCACCGAATGAGAGCGTGACGCCTTGTAGCGTTCTTCAAGCCCTAACCCTAGGTTCATTTGTGGCCGTCCAGAGGGGGCCCATCGGACGGTTTTTACTCACCGATCCATGCCAGCCCCGCCATGTGACAATATCCTACAGCCCACTGTAAAGGAGGACGCATCCTAAATGAATTCCCATACCACCATTGGCCAGTTCGGCAAATTTTATAATATAATTGAAAATGCAGGATTGAAAAATGATAATTTTTTTAATATATATTTATAATTCTAAGAATCCATACTAGGTAATAAATGTGGGAGAAAAAAAACGACTATAATCTAGCCACCAATGTGAATTATGATATTGTTTCATTTTTTAGTTGGTCTAAGTCTATATGTAATCCTAATACATGCCTTACGAGAACCAAAGGGCTTCAAAAGACTACTATCGCCTCTTCTCAAAGATGAACACCTTGAACGGGCATGGGCAAGCCAGCCAACACTCATCTCCCTCAAGGGTAGCCCAATAGGTGCCCACATGGTTGGTTGATATAACCAGTTCACCCAAACACCCCCCCCCCCCAACTATAATTGGGTGGTCCATTGGTGGTAGGATGCACCATATATCAAGTGCTATGCTCGGGGGGTCACTCCCTCTTATATTAATGCATACACGTGCACTCAAGACTTATTTATTAGGGGGGGGGGCTATTTACCTTGCATAAAAGATTATAAGGTATGGTATTTTTCAAAATAAAGATAAATGATTGTATTTTGATGCAACCTATCATTAATTATAAATTTTTTGGGGAATCATCTAAATACCCTATTTTACTTATACTTCCAAAGAAAATTGGAAAGAAGATTGCAATTCAAACAACGCACTGAAATTTTCCCTTTTGGCACGTAGGTAGAGAACATTGACTCCACATTGGATACGTTGGTTCAATAACATTCAAGCTAGCCAACCTGCGAAGTCATCCTTCCAAGTTTTTTTCAACAAAAAATTACATCTTTTCATTCACTAGCATGAACCCTACCCTAAACCTGCTACCCCTAGTAATTCTTTCCACGCTATTTTACATGTACAGACTAGATAAAAGAGGCCATTATATGTGATGGTATTTTACATGTAATTTTGTTTCATTCTTATTAAAACCCTTGCATTATATGTACATGTTTTTGCAAAATTTATCTAGAATGAACATATTAGACCCTATTTTTTATCACACATTGTTTCTACGATTTTCGCCAATGACTCCCCTAAGGTGCTATGAAGGTCACCCATCTAAGTACTTTTCCAGCCTTAGGTTGCTTGACCTCGACGTTCCCATGGAATGTAGGTTGAGGCCTTGGGTTTAAGCCAAATGTGACAAATTAATTATACATCACATTGGTGTAGCATTGCCCATGATTGTACAATAGCAAGTATTTATTGAGTTTTTTTTCCACCATCCCTCACCCTTATCATGCAATACACCCCCACCCTTATACTCCCCACTTATTACACCACCAAAGAACCACAATTATTCACTATTCTATACATCCACCACAACTCGTTAAATCGTACCCTAAATAATATGTTGTCATCTTTGCCTCCCAACCTCTCATCAACATGTTACACCACTACTAACTTTCCCCCCTCTTAACAACAAGTTACTAACTCCCCTAATATATGTTAGAGGCCTAATGATTACACCTCTTGTCAAAGTACCAATAGCAAATAAACAATCCACAAATGAAGAAAACATTGTACACTTACAAAAAACATATGGCCACCTCGTTGAATGTAATGGAAATGCCAAAAATCCAACCACTCTGAAAGACCCAACAACTCCTCCTTTGTGGCAACATTGGAAAACAACCACCATAAACAAGTGGACTGGTATTTAGTTTCAATTTCCTCCATCGTGATAACATCCATGCAATTCTTGCAAACTTGCTTGTGTTGAAATTTCAAAGACAATTTCATAGGTTTTTGTGTGCTTTTGTTAAGATTTGCAAACCAATCAAAAAAAATAAGTGTGCCCACAATCCTCCATTTGCATAGTCAAATCCCCATTACCATAGATCTTCCTCACAACGTTCCAATTTGCTTGGGCATTGTCAGCCATGAAACCTTTAAAATTCGCGTGAGCCACACCGTTTTCTGCCATAACAACATTTAAATATTTCCAAAACAAAGTTTGTGCAGCATTATCTTCACATTTCATATCACGACATGCTAACGTAAGTACTTTATAGTACTTGGTATCGTGCACATAACGTTCCATTGTCATACGATATTTCAAACACTCAACATGATTGAACATGATCCAAGAGTTTTCCATGTCCCCTCCGACCTACATGTGCTTCACAAGCTCCACCCCACTACTTGGAAGATCTATAGACATTTTGAAGACAAACACCTTGTCCTTTTGTTGGCCAAGGGATCGACCACCCTGGACAAATTTGAAATCAAAGTGGTCTTTCAAAGTCATAATACTATTCACAATGTCCATTCCACTACGAATAAAATGTTTTGACCCTCAAACAAAGTTACGACAATTGGGTGATGCAAGGGTTGTGAGTTTATCCATAACCATCTCTAAGGACGATCCTTCTAGGTGATGTCCCTCACCATTTATAGGGGACTTGAGATGCTAACCAAAAATTGTTTGTTTGCTACCATCACATTAGCAAAGTTTTTTGCATTTGGAATCTTCATCCCTTTGCTTGCTACACACCGGTACACGATATCCAATGTCTCATGGCACATGCCATTCAAAACATGGTGGTTATACACATTAAGATGTATGCAAACCCGAGGCATCTCCAAATGCATGGATTGAAAACAATCATACTTTTAAACTTTTAAAATAAAATAAAATAAAATACTGGCTCAAAATGAACGTTGGCGATATGCTTAACACATGCAAGTTGAACGTTGTTTTCGAGTCAAAATGAAAACAAAGTGGCAAACGAAACATACACTATACCTACAAAGCATGGACCTAGGCGCACCGTGGTGAAATGACATATGGTAACCGGTCCTAATATTGCGCAACAATGTTGATGTTGCCCTTATGTTGCGCAGCAATTGCTCATTGGAAGTAGCTAAGAATCGGTTTGGTACTCGGTTGCTGCGATGAGTTTGGAAGTTTTTCTCCAATGTGGATGTACACCTCATTTATTCGCTTTTTTGTTCTCAAAGCTCTCCTTCCCGTCGGCTAGGGTCTCGCTTAGCAATCGCCTTTGTATTAGCCCTAATTTGTGACAAGATCCTCAAGAAGCTGGAGTCCTCAGTCAGTTCGGGTGTGGTGATTAAGTCGTTGTGTTTTGATGCGAATCCAAACTGAATTGGGACAGTCCACAGGTCATTATCATAACGATCTCCTGTAGCTTCACTGAAATTTGTTTTGAGCTCTCTGAAAAATAAAAAAGATGCCTACGGGTGTAATTTTCAGCTTGTCTCTTCTTTACCAGCAGCAAAGTTGAGGGGTTCCCAATTTGAAGTCTTCTTGCATTTATCCTTTACTGAAATCAATCTCTCATTTTTCAGGCATTCAATAATTGGGGTCTTGCTCTCCAGGGATTGGACTCACGCTGGTGTCTCTTTGACTAGTTTTTCACTTGTGTGACGCACTTGCAAGTTTGCATATATGGAAACCTGACTCATTTCTTAAAATATTCACACTGATTGAGACATGTCTAATGTTCTCTATGTTGGAAGCTCAACGATCATAAACTGACAGCTAATTCTGAATTGAACATCCAATTTTGATGCAGGAGTTGAGTGCCATTGTGACAGCACGGGGAGGTCACTTCATTGTCAAGTTGACACCACGTGCGGACAAAGTTTGCTACCCCTATATTACATGCCATATATAATTTTAAAATTTATGATATTTTTTTCTACATATACATAACCATTGATAGTATCTTTTGTTTTTTTTTAGTAATTTTTTTAGTTCAATTCTGTGTCATTCTAGTTAGAAACGGTATGTTTTATGAAAAAAAACAAATCATCAAATTTAGTTACCACTTTTGACTATGTCATAGGAACTGTGTATATCTACTCATGAAAAAAAATTGATAAAATTTTGACCCATTTTGGTGGTGCAACTTACCAAAAGAAGATTTTTTTTGGTCGCACGTGGTGTTCAACTTGACAATGGAGTGATCCCCCCGTGTGTGACAGCCAGGGAGAAACGCCCTATTGTCAAGAAATCCATCAGGAAGGTAAATGCCAAATACTAGTACTAAGAACTATACTTGTGGTATACACACATAGTAAGTATTTTGCCTATGGATTGTTCGTGCTCATTCAAGTTGGTTTCATAGTTGCTGGATACATCTCTTGGGAATGGAATATGGTAAGGGCAGACTTTGGAATTAATCATAGTTATCTTGGATTCCATTTCTTATTGGATGTCTTATGTTGCATGAATGCATTTCAGTTTCGTGCAGCAATTCAACTTCGATTCGATTTCCATCGTGTTGTCTACAACTTGGGCACTGTGTTGGTGAGTAGACATACACTTCTTAATCAAGTCTTCTCTCTCTAGATTTGTTATGCTTCTTGGGGATGTTGCATATTTTATCCCTCCTCATCCCACTTCAACTAGATCAAGTCTTTGAAATGGAGAAAAAATAAAAAAAACACTTGCAAGGTTTCTTCACATCGTTGGGCTATAGAATTTCATCATTTTTTGTATAACATAAGATATATACAACATCAACTACATCAACTATCATACAAAGATTATGTTCATAGCTAGCTCCTTTCCATCTACAATGTGATTTGTGCATTCTTAAGATATTTTGGAAGAGAGTAAGTGACACTGATGTGGAGCAAAGTTAGGAATATATTTGACACTGATGTGGATCTATTGTTGAATTGATTGCAAGAGGTATATTTGGAGAAGTATGGGTAAACAAAGGGGTCATGCTGGTCCTCAACCTAAGGATGTAATTGTACGGGGGAGAAAGGTACTCAGGGCAATGACTCCAGCTCCCATGGTTAAAAAGAAAACCAAAGATAGAGGAAAGTGGACAACAAAGTCCATGAGATTGGCTTTGGAGAGCATCAAGAGTGGACAGATGTCAGGGCATGAAGCATCACGTTTTTACAATATCCCAGAGTCTACCATAAGAAGCTGGAAGAGTAAAAAGGTTACAAGCAGGAAGAGAGGCCCCCCAACTGCATTGAAACCAGAGGAAGAAATTGCATTAGTCAAGTGGTGTGAAGGCATGCAGGATGTTGCTCACTGTGTAACACTTCAAATGCTCAAGTCAAAAGTGGAGCAAGTGTGCAGGGGGCGTCCTACTCCTTTTAAAGGTGGGTTACCAGGAGATAAGTGGTGGAGATACTTCAAAAATAGGCATCCTCATCTGGTATTAAGAACCCCTCAAGCTTTAGATGGGAAAATAGCAAAAAATGTGACTAAAGAAAGGTGTGGGACTTTCTACACTCTTTTACAAAGCATTTATGCTAGAACATCCTATCCCCCTTCCCATGTGTGGAACTGTGATGAAATTGGTTTGTCAGCATCAATTAAGATTGGTGGAGTAAAGGTAATAGCCAAGAGGGGGAGCAAGGCAATATTGACTAGGATGCCAGGGAGCAGAGAGTGGCTTACAATTGCAGTATGTGTAAGTGCAAGTGGTGACAGGATACCATCACAATACATATTCACATGCAAGGAGTTTTGTGGCAACTATGTCCTGAAATGTGAGCCTAATGCCATCATGAGTATGCAGAAAAGTGGCTGGATGAACCAATAACTGTTTGTAGATTTTTTGAAGCATTTCATGAAGTGTGTCCCTGGAGGGGTGATTGTGGAGAATCCTCACTTGTTGCTACTAGATGGACATGGTTCCCACATGAGTGAGGAAGCTATTCTCCTAGCAAGATCCATGGGGCTAGAGATGGCATGTGTACCCCCTCACAGTTCCCATAGACTTCAGCCTTTGGATGTAGGGGTTTTTAGACCTTTTAAGGTCAAGTTTGGACAAATGAGGTTAGATCTAATAGCTGGTAGTCCTACATGGCTCAATGGTGAGAACAATAAGGCTATGTTGGCAGAATTGGCTTCTAAGGCTTTGATGGCAGCATGCGGTCTAGAGAATATTAGAGCAAGGTTCAAGAAGACTGGTATCTATCCCTTTAACCACCAAGCTCTTGATTTAGACTTTGGGCCAAACACGGTTTTTGAAGAAGATGGTGAATCATTTTGTAGTAGTGAAGATGATTCAACCCAAGGTGAAGATGTTTCAACAAAAGGTGAAGGTGAATTAGTTCAAGGTGAGGATGAATCAACCCAAGGTGATGTTGCAAGTTTAGAGATGGATGATGCTGATGCAGAGGAAAAGCTTTCTCAACAACTATCTCAATTAAGCATATTCAAAGAGAATACGGATGCCATGAAAGAGTGCAACATCATTTCTCGACTATTGTGAGCCCAAAACAGTGCCCACATGTGTTGTTAACCCTTAAAAGTTGTTAGGACTTTATTTTTAAATTATGATTGCTATTCAAATTAGAAAAACTAAAAAGAGTGCAAGCCTTGAGCTTGAATGGTACTTGAGTTAATGGTGAATCATCGTGCTCGTGTGTTGTAAAAGGATTAGTGATAAGTTAAGTTAGATTAAAAGGATTTGCGGGTGGGAACTTAGTGTTAGGAGGGTGAGCTGAGAGTTGTAAGGCTTGAGAGCTGGGTTGAGTGCCCTAATTAGGCTAGGGGGTTGTTTAAGTTAGACTAGGGGGTTGTTTAAGTTAGACTAGGGAAATGTTCAAATTAGGTTCGGGGGTTGTTCAAATAAGGCAGGGGGCAACCGCATGAGAAGGGGAAGAGGGTTGCCCATTCAAGGGGTGAGTCCCTGGTTCCCTAGAAAATCCCGGCAGCTGAGTTCGGTTGAAGACGGGGGCTGACGGCCAGGTTGCCTTCTTGCTAAAGAAACCAGGGGTGATGCCGAGGAGGGGTGTGCGAACGCTAGGCAGCGGCAAGGGGAGCATTGGAAACTGAAAAGAAGGACATACACAAGAATGGAAGGAAGGGCATCGAGGGAATTCACTCCGAACAAGGCAACATTGCACTACACCGTAAAAACAACGGTCTCTCTGTGGGAGAATTCAGCAGATAGGAGGGATTATGATGAGGAACCGAGAGCTAGGGGAATTATGGGGGCTTCTATCGGCAATCCAGAGGCGGCATTCCTGGAACCAGGCACCTCATTGATGGAAATGAGAATCCCAATAGTTGCAATAGTTGAGATTGACTGTTAGGTGTTGGATTCAGGTGAATGAAGCTCGGAAATTCCTGGGTTTGATTGGAACGGGAAAAAGGTTAGCAGTTGGGATGCATCAGTTCGGTGACTGCAATGCAACCTAAGGGAAGGCGGCCAGAGAGCCAGCACTTCGGCGAACTCACAGACTAGTTGGTTGCAAGCGGTTGAGGATCAGAAGACAAGGTCAGCTGGGAGGGCTGCCACCGGGCAGCAGTCCCGGGAATCCTCAAAGGGAGGGGTAGGTCGCTGCCAAGACCAGTTTGTACTCCGGGGTACAGTGTAGTCCCGGTGACGGGCCCGGATCTGAGGGTGAACAACGTAGAATCACCGGTGGAAGAAGGGGACTGAGTACCGCTAACCGGTCTCAACTTGCAGGGTAGATGAGTGTGCATCAAGGGGCAACGAGGTTTCACTTGGGGAAGGGGTGGCATTAGGGATTTGAGATTAATATAGGATTAGCTACCCAATTAGTGGCAGTGGTGACCTTGGGTAAGTAGGTTAGGAGTACTTAGGGAGTGAAGTGTGTGATTGTGGTGTGAAGGGGAAAACAAGGTTAGAAAGCATTCTTAAATGTTGTAACTTTGGCCATGGGATAAACCTGTGTGATTGATATTACTATTGAGAAGGTTAGAACAAGCACACAAGACTAGGACATAGGGTTATCGCATGTGAGCCACAAGCCTTCCCCCGGATTACGACGCATAAGGGTGGGGGTTTAGGGCTCACAACTATTAGCCGTTTTTCCCTGTCAACATGAGGTATTGATATTTTCTTTGGTTATGAAATCAAATGCTCTACATCCACGTGTCTTAACTTGTATGAACTGACAGTTTGGCCTACCTGATCCTTCCAAAGAGGGATCACCAAATCTATAAGTCCACCCATTTTCAGGGTAGGAGATTGCAATAAATCAGCTCATATGAAAAAAATTGTATGCCCAGAAAGAGATTTAAGTGTGCCCTGGAATACTCATCCTGGATGGTTTATGAAAATAGATCATGATATTTTTTTAAATGCCCTAATATTGCACAGTTCATTGCATGCGCAATTATCTGCATAGTATTAGGGCAGCATTTTTAAATTCTAAAATATCCACCCCCTTGGTAATTGGGCAAGATTGTGTGTCTGGATTTCATCCGTTCTGAAATAAATTTTCTTCCATCCAAATCATGCTTCATCCCACTAGATATTCCCCCCCCCCAAAAAAAAAATCTAATTTTTTTGCTTGATATGTCTTGTCGATGTCAACACTGCGCAATATTAGGACCGTCTACCATACCATACATTCCCAACTGAGATTTTTCTAGGGCTACATCTTCTACACAAAATGGGACAAGAGTGGTCTTTGCCACTCAATGTAATTTCAAGCACCTTCATTATAAATGAGGTAATTGCATATTAAGTCATTTGGGCATTGCATATGACTTGTACATGTTGAACGTTTGAATGACATATCATTGTCATTATGGATATTGGTCATTTTTGTTGTACACCAAGTGTGGCCATTGTAGATTTTTTTCTATTTCATCCATGCCAAGTCCAATCGGCAAAGGATGCAAAACAAAAACTACATTGCCTTTAAAAGAAGATGGAAGGTACTTTATCTCATGTACATCAATATTATCACAAATTATTAATGACATATCCAATTTAGAACGCTCCCTACACTTTGTTAGTTACAACGCATCCATAATATTCAATCTAGTGGCAGAAGAATCAAGGTGAAAAGGTGGACGTTGTGATGCCCATTTTATGTACAAAGGGATGTAGGGAGACCCTTTGGTATCTAGACTTACTTTGGAATGTGTGGATTGAGCATTCCTAAATGGAAACAATAATGTATCTTGAGTTTGACAATAGGTTGGCCACATGTATGGCACTTGTAATGCAATCACTGGAAGACAATAGTTGGTCCACAACCATACTACAAATGCATGAGGAAAACCATCCAACACCTTAGAGAGAAAAAATTGAAATTTTATATAAACAAAAAAATCAAATATTTGACCCCAAGACATTTGATGAGGGGCATGATGCCAAAAAAAATGAGTAAGATAGTGAAGAATGATACCACCAAAACCACACAAACAGTGCACTTCCCCTCGACATCACCAATGGCAATGCAACACAAACAAATGAACAAAACAACCTTTTAAATTTGTAAGGGCTAGATAAGGTGAGCAACACATCTAGAGAAGTAGAAGACTTGGGAGACCAAGAACATATCTCAAACAAGGTATGTTGATTATAATCACACATTTTGACAATTATGCACAATTGTTTGGACTATCTTTGGGCTAATTATAAACGAAACATCTTAGGTGATGGCCTTTCACAAACAACAATGCAAAATGCCTTTGTCGTTTTGTGTTGTGTGGGATAACCTTAGAGTCATTCCCCCCCCCCCCCCCCAAACATTGCCCATGACAGGTGTACATAGGGGTAAGCGGGGGTTGTAGGGTTCCTATGGGTTGTAGGAAACGTGACAAAAAAATAAAATAAAATAAATAAAGAGTAAAAAATTAAAATGGTGGTGGAAGTTGGAGGGAGTCGGGGGGGGGGGGAGTATGGTATGGAATCGGCCTTGGAGTTGGGAGGAGGTTGCTAAGAAGTGTGAGGTGAGGTGGGGGTAGATGACTTGGAGGTGTCTAAGAGTGAGGCGACCTGTGATGCACCCCAACTAGAACCCGAGATGATGTCAAGGAGGAGAACATTGGCTTCGGGGGAACATTCGGGCCCAACAACTACTACATACAACATCAAGGTCTCCACTCCGAACAAGGTATGTCTTCATACTTGTTTTTTGATCATTCATGGTCTCAACCCTAAACCTTCTTCAATGCTCAACTACAAAGCAATGGGCCAAGTCCTTAGAAGGTCCTTTGAAGCATAAACCTTTGTGACCAATAAGGGCCCAAGAAAAAACTCATGAACTTGGATTCTTGAGAAAATCCATGAAATGGAAAACTAGTATCTTGGTGGCAAAACATTGTTTTTCCATTTTCATTGTATTGTTTTTTGTGGTTTTTTTTCAAAGTCCATGGGCCTTTTTGTTTTTTGTTTTCTACTTATTTGATTTTACTAGGCATTGAAGGGGGGGGGGGGGCTATACCAATGGCCATTCCCATCTTCAACCTTTGTATCATTAGCCAAGTCCTTGGTGGTGGGAAATCAAAGACCAAGTTGCCCCCAAAGCCACCACTTAGGGGCCTAATCTTTTGTGAAAGGGGGTTGGCTTAAAAACCAACCCCTTCACTACCATACCTAAACATGAAGGGTCAAGGAGTGATGGCTAGAGTATCCTCAAAGAGACTAGCAAGGGCCCAAGAAAAGGGATTGGTAGGATGGTGGAGATATTGTGTGAGCACAATATCGTGCCCACATGTCTTATTAACCATTAAAATTATTAAAACATGAGAATCATGTGGTGGGAGTAGTTAGAAAGAACAAGAGCTTAAATTTAGTTTAAGATTAAGTGTGTTGTGTGCTAAGTTGTATTTTTCGGGTTAATCGTGAGACTCGTGTTATTAAAAGAGAAAAGCTAAAAAAGAGTGAATTAGTTTAATTAGATTGGGGAGTGATGGTAGGCTTGAGAGGTTTTTGACCAAAGTATTGTTTGTTTAGGGGTAGGTCTCTCAAAAAGAAAGGATGAGGTTCGGATTAAAGGCCAGGGGTGGCTGCTGGTTTTGGGTGAGGGTGTGCTCATTCTCTCGGAGAGCCTGGGAAGAGTCTGGGAGGAGGTCGGAGGAGAATGAAGAAAATTGCCGTCTGCCGAAGAAAGGAGGGAGAGAGATGGCGTCAGCTGCAACGACCAACAACCGTGACCTCAGCCGCGGCAAGGAAAGGACGGGACGGAAAGAGCCGGAGGGGGACTCTGTGCTTATTTGTGTGAGGAGTACAATGGGAGGACTGTGAAGCTCTTGTCAGGAGGAGAGAAAAGCAATGCAGACTCAATCTCGCCTGATTTCGGTCCCAGCTAAAGGATTTAGGCCTTCAGGGGCAAACAATAAGCTCATTCTTTATCTCCGGGGGTACATGCATCGCGGAGGGGACCAATGCATCCACGGGGGCGCGGCAACACTGATTGAGGAGAATGTGATGTCCGAGGTCGGCCTCGAGGTAACCCACCAGGGCCTGTGGCCGCATCTGGGGGGCGAGGCAGAGCAACATTGGTTTATTTTCTTCTCTCCCCTGTTCTTCAAATCGCGGGCCTCAGTTAAAACAGCAGCCTTACTGTGAAGATTCAAGAGCAACTCCCGCATGTTCTTCCCAAAATTGTGCCGACCCGAATTTTGATTCGCTGGGATTTAGACGAATCCAAGCTGGATGTTGCGGTGGAAGTGGAGTGTGGGCACATTGATGTTTGTGTCGGGGAAAGAAAAGAGGTGTTGTCAATAAGGTAAGGGATTGACACCAGCAGAGATTTTAGCCACTGCTAGTGGCGGTGGTCGGCAGTGAGTCAATAGAATCGGTTGGGCTTGAGGGCGGCGCTAGTAAAACCATAAGCTTGGGTGCCAAAGGAGTGAGGACACCCTGGGGTCACATCACTTGAGACGACAGTAGCATTGGTGAAGGAGGATCGTCCTCACTGCTGGGTGAAAAAGGGGTGACAATGCACAGGGCCCGGGCAAAAGACAATTTGAAGAAGTTGTTGGGCACTGGGGAAGGTTGTGCAGCTGCCGGTTCTACGGAGCTGCTTGGCTGCTTGGCTTACAGGGGTTTAATGAAAAGGCAATGTAATAAAAAGGTTTGAAGTGTTTGACTTAAAGGTGTTGTGCACACCGCATTGTGTGGAGTTCAAGCATGTGTCAATGTTTGTTGGTGTAGTGGTTGTGTGGAGAATAGATGAAAAGGGTAGATAGGAAATGTAGGGTGTGTTGTTCAGAGGTTAGGGATACAAGCAAAAGCATTTGTTAATGTTGTTGTATAATTAACCTTTTATTATAAAGAGTGTTTGCACATTAAACTCATTCGAGCATACTGTCAGCCCTAAACCCCCACCCTTAGGCGTCCTAGTCCGGGTGGGAATCTCACACTCACATTCGTTCAATCAACTCCACCAATCCCACATTGACCATGCGGCCAATACTCCACAATGCAATCAAGGACAATAATAATTTATTCAATATTGCGGAAGGATGAGCATTTAGAAATACTCCCTTCCTTTTCTTATTAGCACTCAAAACCCGCCCTCTAACTCCACACTCACCCAAACCACATCCACTGTTGTGTGGAGATTAAACCACTAATTGAATACTAAGACTAACTAATCCTAAATGCTAAAACTAACTAACCTAAACACTAATGTCATGGGCCGGGTTGGATGCCCATACGGTCCTCCTCCCTAGTCCATCAACCCAGCCAAGGCCCCTGGTCCTCATTCCCTTACTGTTCCGCCACTTAGTAACCTGGCCTAACCCAACCCACCGTCGATTATTGTGAACAGTTGCTAGCCTTCCTCGGTCCCAGCAGCCCTCTAGGCCTTGTTCAGCATTCCCACAGTCTCCTTCTTATGGCCACGTCCCCTCTGTTGCTACCCAGCTGGTCTGCCTACGGGCTATGCGACTGTAGCCTCCAGGGCCCCCAAAGGCCGGTGCCGAATGCACCATCCCCGCTCTCCTTCGGCCATCCCACACCCTCTGTGTTCACCTGTGTTGAGCCAGGCCATGTAGCTACTTTGGACAGGGCATTCCTCGCCTCCCTTACTGAATATGGGGTCAAGCTCCCAGTTCTCCGTGGCAATTATCAATCCCGGCCCTTACTGCTTTGAAAGTTCAAAATGTAGCCACCCATCCCACCTTGATTTTCGAATTTCTGAGCAGTATGCTCTCACAATTCTTCCCTCCCGAATCCTCACTGGCCCTCCTGGAGTCTTTAGTCGTCTCTTCACAATGCTTCCTTACCACCTTTCAACCACTTAGACACAATGCAGCCATGTCAGCTGCCTACTTCGGCTGCTTTTCCCTCAGTCAGATCACCCACATTTCGTGATGACATTGCCTGCCTTTAGCGGCTGGTCCTTCTCACCGCTAGGCAATGCAGTTCCATTCCATCTGCGCAATCCCTAACCCTTGGTCATGTCAATGCGGCAACAGCGACTGCCGCCATCCTTTTGGCAAATTCGGAATTCACCTTGGCCGTTGGGACCCCCTGTCCCCTGTCTCCGCCGCAACTCACCTTGTGTGTGTTTTTTGAGAGAGAGCTTCCCTCGTCGGGATCGGCCCCTATAACCCCTTCCTTGCTGCCGGGAATTCAGCACCTGATCTCCCTTCCAATATGTTCCCCCTCCCCTTAATCTGCACCCTTGGGAGCCTTAAACAAACAATAGCCCCCCTGGTCCGAGCCTTGACCTTGGAAAACCAAAAGCCACATAAAACATGCCCATCCTTTTATCAAGCCCTCCCTAATCTTAACACCACACACTAATTTCTAAATGCCTAATTACCAAAAAAAAAATCAAATTACTCACACTCAATCCCGTAAGCTTACAGGGACATCTAAACCCCGCCCCCACTCTTTTTATGTTTTAAACAAGTGATAGAAAATATCAAATCCTAAATGCCATTGACTCTTAATCCTAAAACACATGTGAGCACACCATTTTGGGCTCACACATACATTGAAGGAGTGGCTGGGAGGAGAGAATTAATCTAACACATGTGAGTTGCAAGCCTCCACCCGGACACGGATGCATAAAGGGTGGAGGTTTGGGCTCACATATTGTGTTTGCCCTTGAAGCAACTCAAGATTTGGACATTGCTAGCAATAGTGCAAGTCCTCTGGGAAAATTTGGAAACATTGTAGTAAATTATTCTTTGTTTTTCTAGATAGATATGAAATTCAATGTAAACGGGACTTAGATGAACCAAAACAATGGATCCAAGCCATTATGAACATGCTATAGTCTAGAGAAGTCGGAAAATAGGGGTAGGTAGGACCATAATTTGATAGGAAGAAACACATTGCTTGACATTTATAGATTGCATTGACAGGCTATACAAGGCAAGGTAATTAGAGGCGGAAGGAGGCGAATTTTAGTTTTTGACATACGCTAGAACTTTGCTAGATTTTATAATTTTTGAAATGAAATGCTATTACCAGTTGTAATTTGAAGCAATTGTGTGTGACTCATAGTTGTTGGTCAATTGTATGTGGAAGTTTGGTGATTAAAGTGGAAACCATGGTGATTAAACTAGATAGTCAAAACAACTTAAATTGAATTTATTGAATTCATGATTGCAATGAAATTGCAGTGTCAGCAAGTAGTGATTCCTTTGTTGTTGGTCCAAGATATGGTATGAACATTACTCCTTAAATAAGAAGTGATTGATTATTGTAGTACGTCACGGCCATAGTCTGGTGAGGGATATATGTGGTTAGAATTACAGTATAGAAAAAATTAAACTTGAGGAATTGCTAGGCCAACGCATTCCAATACTAGGCCTTGGGTGAGGAGAAGTTGAGCAATGATAGTCTATCACATAATGTAACTAGTGGCTTAAGGTGAAAATTGTTATTGCATGGGGTCAAATTGTCTTCCTCCGTGATATTGAATAAAAATCATGCTATATTCTATTAAGGAAAATTGACCTTGAATTTCATAGATGATTGAATATATATCATGCGTGGGTAATTTTAGAATATATAGAGATTGGCGTTGAGAATAATCATACTCTTGTTTGACTAAATTGTGTGATTAAATTATTATTGTAAATGTGAATGAATTGAACAACTATGGTTTGAGAGAGGTTTGGTTGGTGAATAGAGGCTCAAATTGCTATATTTTAATATCAAATCTTGGTGATTACTCAGCATGTGAGCCACTTTGAATTCCAATCATTAACTACAAATTATGTAAGGTTGCAAATAAGTGGGATATTTATTTGCGAGGTAATTGTCTAATATTTTCAGTAATCAAGTTGTATCCATGATGATGTCACTAGATTACAAGTTGTGGTGCTTAATTTCTTGTTCAAAATTTGAATTGCAAATTAAGTTATGAAATTATATGTTGAAATTCCGATGTCAAAGGCTATGGTCTTAATGTCGGTGAATAATTTAGTTTCAACCATCCTAACATGTCAAAGAAGGTGAAGGGGTAATTGAGCAAGACCATTGGCTGAAGGGGAAAGGAAATGAATTGATGGCAGCCAAGAAAATTGGATTGATGACACTCTGGTAAGTAGTGATTACATGGGGAACGAACAACAAAAGAAAGTAACTTAAACGAAGAAATAATAATACGCCAATAATCGAGATGTGGTCATTGTTTATTCCACCCAATATTCTTGGGCTACTAAAATTGAATAAATCATGATAAAAGGTAGTTGCAAGATGATAGTACAAATGCAAAGCAACTTAAAATTAATTAAATAAAGAATCATGCAAGAATAGGTTGACATGCACATGTGGTATGGCTTAAGGTTGCAATTGAGGGAATTGTGATTTCCTTGGCCAAGACCATGTAAGAGACTATTGTCAGACAATGCAATTAAAATTATATTTAACCAAAGAAGACTGAAAATCTTGAAAGGATGATTACATTGCGA
Organism: Polytrichum commune; assembly: GCA_950295325.1. NCBI lineage: Eukaryota > Viridiplantae > Streptophyta > Polytrichopsida > Polytrichales > Polytrichaceae > Polytrichum > Polytrichum commune. The sequence continues at coordinate 19,165,558 of OX485803.1, read as the reverse complement.
TTTTAAGTTACACTAAAATGGAATTAATGAACACAAGACTATTGACTACACCAAAGTGCCCTTGGCTTTGGTAAAGAGACAAAAATTGCATACTTCGTGCAAGATTATTGATCATGGTTGTGCCTATGCTTGTGCACCGTACTTGGTCCAAATAAAATGAACTCGCTGCCATATTATTTTTTAGGTATTTGGAGAGAGGTAAGTAATTGTGACAATTACATGCACTGACATCGAGGGATTTTAACATCTTTACCTCTCATCCATAATTTATTTTTCAGTTCAACATGGAAATAAAGTGAAATAACCTTATGTTATCCCTAATAAACCTTATCTAAGACACCTATATGATCCAAAAATCACCTTTTAAATCTTCCCTAAGTGTTTCCCCTGTGTTTGTTCATAACCAACAACTAAACTACAAACACAAATTTCAATAATTTGATTGGGAGCTTCCACATGAAACCGAGAGAAACTAAAATATGGTGGGGTACACACAAGCATGGGGGACACATGGACACGAGGACATATCATTGCATGAGCGTATGTGATTGTGTTGATCTAATATATTAATTCATGTGAATGGGTGCAATTGGCTTGGTTGGCATGGCTCCAAGCTATAAGGTGACGTAGATTGTTGTTTCTTTCTCTCCCCCCCCCCTTTGGTTCCATTTTTACCTTCTCCTTAATTAATTAATTAAAATTTATTTTTGGTATCTATTCCATCCAAACTCTTGATTGCGATGGCTTTCTCTTTGTGCCAATGGTTTTGTCAACCCCTTCACCTTGCCTTTGGGAAAAAAAATCTATGATCTCAGTGCACAAGGGATTGTTTAGTCCCATGTTCGCCTTCAACTTGGTCTGATGTAAGTTGAGCAAGAATCATACTTTGAAAATAGTGAGGCCATGGAAATATTGTTGCATAATTTGTACACAACAACAATGGTTTCTTTTTTCGTTCCTTTTGGAAACATCTAGAATCATTAGCATGTTAGAGTTGCAAATGCAAATATCCATTGTGATCTTGACACATAAGTCCAACACTTCTATTGTCTAACTACCAAAGTTTGGTCCCAGTCAAACACGAGCTCATGGAAGAAAATATCACGTTGTTAGTGCTTATAATGAGGACACTGTCCTTGATGTTGGCCTCTCTAACGCTTCTCCTTTTCCATTCAAGCCAATGGGTACATTGCAAACACGTGTTTTATGTGTATATGCATTTATTTCGGCATGTGTATAGAGTAACTTGTAACTCCAAATGGTAACCCTCCTTAATAAGACTAGTTGGTCTAGTTTCAAGGTCTCTATGTTGAGTTATTATTATAAAATAATAATAAAACTCAAATCCAAATCTTTGAAAAGTTGATTCCATGGTGAGAGATTGTCCTTATCCAAAGCACTCCCATGCTTTAGGAGTTTGGCTCACAAAATGTTTAACATTATTATAAATGTCATTGATTTTTTTTCAAATTTTTCTTAAGTTGTTGCTCACATAGAGGCGTTCACCGCTCATCACTCACAACTTAACTAACCTTATCCTCCCCATAATAAGTACACGTAACCATGTGTATTGGCCTTGACTTACATGTGGATGTAATCATCAACATGCACATGGACTTTTATTCCTCCTCACTAAGGGCCGGTTTACACTACGGTGGAGAAGTCCACCGGTCATGAAAAAAGGGCGTTTCTCAATTGTGATTGATCGAAAATGCAACTCTTGACCGGTGGGTGTTTACACTAGGTGAAGAAAACAATGGTGGTGAACTTTTCTCATGGATGATAAAATGACATGGCCGCCTACATGGCGGCACTTTTTGGAGTTGGGCTTCTCCGGAGGAGGAGTTTCTTGTCTGGCCGGACAAGAAACTCCTCCTCCGGAGAAGCCCAACTCAATAAAAATATTTTATTGCCTTTAATTCTTCTCCGGCACATCCACCATTTGCCTCATATAACCATGTCTTGGCCAAGCATTCTTGACCGACCGGAGGCCTTCTCCACCGTAGTGTAAACCGGCCCTAAGAATACGCTCTTTTCATAGATCAATAAATTGGATATTCATGATTTATCAAGTCAAATGCAAGTAGAGAAGTGCCTAATTATGTCAATGATCCCAATCTTGACGCCCATTTTCCCCCACATCGGGCACCTACATACTTCAACATGCACACTAATCATATTATTCTATAGTCTAAGAAAACACCTCGTCGGTTAAAAGTCATAAAACGTCAACGATGAACACTGTCAACTTCGGAGAGGGGGGGGGGGGAGAGGAGAAGAAGGGAAGAAGCTATGTAACCACTTTAGATTGCAAAAGATTCAAGAGTCTTCACTTTCATCAATCATATCTAAATCGCACAATGTTGCGTTTTGATGAATTCAAATGCGTAAGTGAATTTACACTAATTTCTTGTGATTTTTTTCTTCCTTTCTTTCTTTTAAAATTAACATGTCAAGGATGTGAAGCCCTCAAAGTGTCTGTTATAGATGCTTCTACCTTAAAAGGACAGATTGAATTCGTGTTTTCCCAAGCAGACACGGGAAGTGACGTATTGGTGACGATAGTGGTGACGAGTGGCCTATTGCGGCAACTTCAAAGCATTCTAAGTTACCTTGTAACTAAGGATTCATACTTTGCTTGTACAGTCCACCCTCTATAAATGTTACACCTATGAGTGTTATCCCTCTCTAAATGTTATCTTTCTTCTACTCCCCACATATTGCACACTATAAATGTTAAACGTGTTAACTGTTAACAAAATGGTACTCCCTTCTTTGTAAATTTGACTCTATAAATGTGAACGAATGAAATACAACCATAATATGGATGATAAAAACTACACATAAAAACTACACATAAAAACTACACATGATAAAAACTTCACCCGTGATTTGTAAACTTGATATTGAATAAAGTTTTGATTGGGTTTGCAATTTTATGAATGGTATTCTCTCACAAGGACTCTTCACAATTGCTTATATTTATAAATGTTAAGATTTGTATATTGCTCAAAAAAGTAATTTTATAATTGTTAACTATTAACACCTCTATAAATGTTAACTTTGATCCACTCCCGAGGGTTAACATTTATAGAGGGTAGATTGTATGTTGCCAGGTGGGCCTCCCTCCACCATTCCAAGAGTGTGTTTCCAAAAGAGGATGTGGCCTCAACAAGTTCCATTGGAGGGAAACAAAAAAAACAAAAAAAACAAAAAAAAAACTGTGTCTTTTTACTCTTCTACAAGTCCGTATTGTATTGTGTGGTTGACCTTTTCGCGAGCAGTTTTTATCCAAATGTGTGGAAAGTGGTGGCATTGAATCCGCCCGCACATTTTTGTCCAAAACTTATAATAATAATAATAAAATGCTTTATTGATCATGCTCCCTCAGCCATTCATGGGAATCTTGTTGCGACACTAAGGGTTGCCCAAGTCGGGAGGCCGTGGGATTGAATGGCCAAACTTTGTTGAGAGTTCAAAGACACGGGCTGAGAATAGCCAATAAAGTATAGGATTTGAAGCCTTCAGCCACACATAGTGTGAAGTCTCCAAAGGCCAACCTCAAAGTCCAAAAGAAGAAGGAGCATCCCACTTTATTCCTTGCCCAAAATAGTTCCTTCAATATAACGCCCAAGATCTTGTCAGTTTATATATATATATAATCGATGGCCTCTTGATCATAGTTTGGGTTTCTATTCTTGTCTGATCCGAACGTCCTTCAGGAGTTCACTGTCTTGGTCAAAAAGTATTGTCATGTAGGCATTTTTGGAGAGTGACGGCCTTTGGACTTTGGCCTCTAGTGTGAAGGGTTGAGAGGTTGAATTCGTGGTTTCTTGCAATATGATTGGTGGAAATCGACGGCCTCTCAACCTTCGGCCATAGTGTGAAGTGGCCCTTAGACTTTGGTTATCTTCTTTTCAAAACCATACCATGTTTATCTTCCAATCCTTGGCTTGAATTATTCTCCTATCCAAGGATAGTGGTAGGTGGAGCTCAACAATGTTATGAGGGACACTAGCAGTTACTTGTTCTTTGAGCTTGAAGTAGACACAACCCTGATTCAATTACTTTCTTATCAAAATGCATATAATTGAGTGGTTTGTGGTTTGGTGTGCCTCCAAGAACAATTACTAGAGAAGCATGTGTCTTTAAAAGGAATTGGACGACATGTTCAAAATATGATATTCATTCTAGCTTCGATAGTCAACATAAGTGAAGGGGACCTATTCGACCATTTGATGAACATGAAAAATCTTCACTTTGGTAATGGATAAGATGTTCATATGAGCTCCAAAATTTATAGGGGAAGTATCTATGACCTCGGTTTAGATTTGCTAACCACCTTGTACTAAATTGTGTGACCATAATCGTATGAGAAGTGGGTTAGTTGGAAAAGTAGCCATTTAAGGATTGTCTACATTAGATCTATTATCATGCACCTCGTGCCTTCAATTAAGTCAAAAATAATATAACCTACATTTTCTTTTTCTCCCATCCTAAAAAATGAGTTTTCGTTGCATTAGAGAGGGGGGGGAGCATAACTAGATTCATGCCATGCCCACTCGACCTTTTTTTTATATACAATAGCATCTTTTAAATGTGAATTTATATGTAATGTACGGTGTTTAAGTTGTGGTACTTTATTTATTTAGATGTAAAATAACATAAATAAATTAAGTGTAGATTTTTTATTTATAGGTTCAACATAAATCATCTGCCATTAGTGGCATTGGATAAGAAATAAGCAAAATGTATCTGGACATGTGGATGAATTCGTTGAAATGGTTACCTTTGGATGAAAAGTATTGTCATCCGGTGATGGAAGGGTTGGTTGGCTTATTTAAGGTTTCCTAGGGGGTTCAAGAGCCATATGCAAGGTATTAGGGTAGTAAGAACTATTTGCAGGGTATCATGGTACTTTTGGGTATCAGACAATCGTGGAAGAGGCAATCTTAGGGTTTTGAAAGGAGTCGTTGAGCTCAACTTTTCATTTCCATCCTTAGGTTTTTTATTTCTTCTCTAGTCGGCCGCTACAGTCTCTCTTGGCTGAGCGCTCGCTTGCATGGGTTATGTGCATGGTGTATTGTATGCATAATCTATGTGCATATTGTTCACACATAATTTCTATTACTTATAGTTAAGATGATATTCCACTCTAAAATTTATAAAAAATGACATGGTGTTAGAAAATACCATCCAATAGAAATTTAGCTACTCTTAAGGTGGAAAATATTTAACGAAGGATGGTAAATACCCCCTCCCCCCCCATTAAATAGCAGGTTCTCGCACATGTACACATAAATGAAGTGTAGATGCACCCCCCGGGGTGATGGGTAATTTTCTCGAAGTCTCGATCTTCACCCATTTATTTCTCAAATTGAACCGGTTCATTTGCGATGGGAGATTTTCTTGAACCCCTAATCCTCAACCAACTATTTCTCAAACGCAATTATATTGGTTGCGATGCAAGACGAGTGCTACTTTTCTTGGGTCTGCATATGCATCCTAGATGAAGGCCATTTTTCGTATCTTGATGTAGATGTAGATCCAAGAATGACCGGGTTTGCTCTAATTAGCTACATGATAGTTTATTTCCAAAGAAAGAGGTTGCAATTAAAAAAACTTTGATAACAACTACGTTGAATTGTTTCATTAGTGTGGGTCATCATTTGGAGTTATGCACTGCTGTGGGAACACAAGAACACCAAAATATCCGGATTGGCGTTTTTAAGTGCCTAATCCAGTTTTGTCCGGATGACCCTAGTATCGTCCAGGGATTCTGTGAAGTGTAGGAGGTCGAGAACTCTCCGTACCCGCTTATCTTCCACTCATTAGCCGAATTTCCGGAAACCCCGGTTTCCGTACGTCCTTCCGGTCTTTTGGAAACTCTTCCTCCTCCGGAGTTTGCCTTTCCGGATTGTATCTTTAGGTCCTACTTATAGTACTTACTCACCCCTATGGTCCAGATTTACCCCTCTATGTTCTATCCTCTAGAATAGGTGGTTTCTTCTAGTGAAGACGTCCCTTATAAGATGGGGATCCGGATATTTCCTCACAACCAATCCGGATTGGCCAAATCCGTCTTGGCAGGTCACACAGGGAGATCCGGATTATATCTTAGGACTACAATGACCGGAGTATTCCAGATTCCACCCGGAGATCTGACTCGACGGGATAAGTGGGTGGTCCGTACCACTTTCCGGATTGTCCCGTCCACAAGCGGTGAGACCTCTTCAAAAGATCAGATTGGTGCAAGTCCGGATCCCTTCCGGATCTTTACCCAGTCCTCCCCACGGCTATCTCACCTAGACGTTACCCAGACATCCGGACAATGGGGTCCCCTTCCCACTACATTCCGGAGATGGCCTCCGACCCGGAATCCTAACTGTTCCGGTCCTTCCCTCCTCATTCTGACGAATTGATCCAGCTACCACTACCTTAGATTCTACTCAATCTGAGCTAACTGGGCGATCCGTACCACTTTCAAGATTGGTCCGTCTAAGGGCGGTGGGATCTCTTTAGAAGCTCTGATGGTGCAAGTCCGGATCCCTTCCGGATCCCACCCAATCCTCCCAGCAGCTATCCCACCTAGACGTTACTCAACCATCCGGAATAGTGAGGTTTCCCTCCCACTACACACAGAGAGGATCCGCAAGGCAATAACTAGATCTGATCCGGGTCTCTTCTCCCATGTCCTATCCGGAATTCCTACCCCCTCATGCTCTCTCTCTCCTCCGCTAACTATCTCCGAATCATTCGTACACAAAAATCAATCAAGGAAAGTCAAAGAGTGGAGAAATCAAGGAGTTTATTAGAGTAGGAGTAATCAGAATACGACAATGGAGAAGGAACCCCTCTCCAGCTCCTTATTCAGCCTTAAGTAGAGGCCCAAAAATCCCTAACCTGAGGGCGGCCGCCGCTAAGAAAACCCTAACTACTTCTGTCCTCCCGGACTTCCCGGATCAAGATACGGATTTTCCGCTGACAAAAACCCAAGGGAGAATTTTATTCCTTAACTTCAAAAACTCCTAAGTCCTATATTCCTACATCTATTCTGCCTAATTAATCTAACTACCATCCTAAGCTAAGAAGAGCGGTGCTTCTTCTGAGCTGTTCCTTCCTTCGAATGGCTGCCAAGGCCGCTGACGGCGGATGAGCCCCCTCCCGGCGATGCCTTCTGCAGCCGCGTAAGCATCCTCCTCATGTTTGGAGAAGGGGCAATCTCATCCTCCGAGTCCGCTGCTCCTTCTGTCCGTGGTGTTCCGGAAACTGTACTCTTCTGGACGCTCCGGATCGGGGAAGGATCGCTTCCGGTGCGCTGTTCCGGATTTTGCCCACCCGAGATCGAGGTAGTCCGTGGATCCCTGTTGGAGGCCGCCCTTGAGGGTGGTGGAGGGAATGGGCTCACCATTTGGCAGTCCGAAGGAGACGACGGCAAGGCTTGGGTCATAGGGGCCTTACCCCTACTCGGAGTCGCCTCTCGATTCGAAGTTTGGTGCCTTATCGGGGTCCGAGCTCTGTCCGGAGTCCGGGACCGATCCGAGGTCCGCGGAATAGGGGACTGGCCTCGTCCGGATCTAACAGACCCGGTGATCTTCTGCCTCACCTGGAAATGTGGATCCTTTCCGGAGCTCTCCCGGAAATGGCTGGCCGAGAACCGCCTCCCTGCTGGTTGGGTCCCGCAGACGTTGGCGGATTCTGGACCAGGGCGACTTTTCCCACCACCTTGTAGAGGGTTCCGGTTGGTGACCCAGGCGGACCCGGATAGAGTACCTGCCGGGGTGTTCCGCTTGGCGGAACCGGATAGAGTACCTGCCGGGGTGTTCCGCTTGGCGGAACCACCTTCTGGATTTCCGCCAGGAGATCCTTCAGGGTCTGCCTAGCGGAAGCTGGTTCCCCGGACTCCATCATCCGGTCGTAGAGATGCGTCTTGTTGACGATCTCTGCCGGATGCCCCACCAGCTCCCGGATCCGACTGAAGACCACCGCCTGCTCCGCGTGGTACTTCCGGATCTCCTTGCTCTTCTGACTCAGCTCCTGAGTCATGGCCGCTACCTGCGCGGTGAGGTAAGCGTTCTCTGTCTTGGCTTGCTCGAGCTCCTTCCTGTCCGCCCTCTTCGCCAACTCCCGGAGAATATTTCCGGGTCCGCAGTCGTCCAGGGCCTGGTTCGCTCCCCGGATGATGTGTTCCAGCCGGAAGTACTGGTTATGCAGATCCTCCAGCCCCTCCTGGACCCGCTTGAAGGGATTTTCCGGAAAATCCCAAGCGGAGAGATCCACATTCCGCCAAGTGGTCTCCCGGCTGGGTCCAGGTTCCGGATGGTAATGAGGGGGAGGAGAGAATGGTCTCTGGAGGGTCGGCGGCGGGTTTCCGGGTGAAGAGGGAGGCGCTTCCGGAATGATGGGGTCGCTGGAAGTTTCCGTCTCGAGGTCTCCGACTTCCGGATGGAGCTTGTAGGTGACCTCGTCCGCCGCTATCGTCAGCAGGTCCTCCTCCTCGGCTGTGATGCAGTCAAAGTGCTGATAGAGGTGCAGAATGAAGGGGGAGAGAAAGGAGGGTTTCTGGCCTACATGGGGGAGGGACCGCCCTACTATTTCGTGAATTATCAACCCCCAATTCACGGGCCAGACTCCGGACATAGCACCGAACAGGGTGTTAGCCATGGTAAGGCTAATCCGCTTAGGCTTGTCCGGGTTAAGGATGGGCAGGAGGAACTCTAAGACCCTCCGCTCTCTAAGGTTCCGGCAGTTCCCGGGGTGAAAGCCGTCCTTTGGATCCGCGTCCCCTCTAAACTTTCCGGCAAACAGGCCATCGCGGCGTCTGGCCCATCCCTCTGCAATTCCCCTTGGAAACCCGTAGACCCTATTCCAAACTTCCGGAGTCCAACTATCCGGATCCCTCCTCTTGGTTCCTAGCCACTGATTCCCTCTCTCAAACTTGAACTCCTGGAGGGTATCTTCCGCTCGGAGGTTCCAGGGTTTGGAGAGCAACCCCGCGCAGCCTATAACCCGGAGATCCTCCGCTAGCTCCTGCAACCACGGGTAGATCACTCCATTGTCAAGTTGAACACCACGTGCGACCAAAAAAAATCTTCTTTTGGTAAGTTGCACCACCAAAATGGGTCAAAATTTTATCAATTTTTTTTCATGAGTAGATATACATAGTACCTATGACATAGTTAAAAGTGGTAACTGAATTTGATGATTTGTTTTTTCCATAAAACATACCATTTCTAACTAGAATGACACAGAATTGAACTAAAACAATTACTAAAAGAAATAAAGATGACTAAAATTTTCAAAAAAGTATACAAAAGATACTATCAATGGTTATGTATATGTAGAAAAAATATCATAAATTTTAAAATTATGTATGGCATATAATATAGGGGTAGCAAACTTTGTCCGCACGTGGTGTCAACTTGACAATGAAGTGACCTCCCCGTGCCTGTAACTCCCCGTCCTCCCTCGGAATTGCAGGGATGAGGGCTTTGAGCGGAATCGGAATGGGTTCCCTCCTATCCTCTTCCCGTGCTTCTGACATTTTCCTACCTTCCCTCAACCTCTGACACCACTCCGGAAATTCTCTCCCCTCCGGATTCCCTTTCTTCCGACTAATTGTTACAGAGTCCCGGCAAGCCAACTGCCGGTAACTGGAAATTGCGGAGTCCCAGCAATCCAACTGCTGGCGGCTCGAAAAAAAACAACCTCACCACTCATTCTCTCAACAATTTGCCTCTTTGCGGAAAAAAAAGTGGGGAGGAGAAGGAAGGGATCCTTAAATATCCTTCCTCCCTCTTCCTTCCCTTGTTACCGTTCGTTTTAACGGAAAACGGTTGCCAACCGTTTTCCGACGGATTACCAACGGTCTCCCCCCCCCCCCCCAACCGCCATAAGTCCGTTGTAACCGTCTCTCCACTTCCGGACCGTTGGTTAATCTTGGCGTAACCGTTACTTGGTCCGGACCATGATCAAACGGTCCCCTCCTAATCCAATTTGCCGGACCGGTAATAATACCGTTTTTTATCCTTTTTATCGTGTGAGGCGGATTTAGAACGTCTTATTTCCTAGTACAATTCATTTTAACCTAAGAGACCCTATTATCCTTATACGAGCAGGGTAAAATATGGAAAATGGTTCCATATTTCTGTATTTCTGTATTTCCGTAGAGTATTGGGCTCCCACAATTGCTATAACATTTTATTAGAGTGTATGAATTTTTACTCGAGCCACATAAATAATTAGTATGCAGATAAAAAAGCATGTTATAACTTACTTGGTAAAATCGGATAATGTCGGTAAAAATTCATAGTAACACGCAACTCCAAATGGTAACCCAAGCTAATAAGACAATTCAATGGTATTTGTCAAAAAGTTCACAACACACAACTTGAGTGCTCCCCATAAATGGGAAATCTTGAAATTAAGGGAGAGTTACGCTCATGTGAAACTTGGTCCCACAAAACGCATCTAAGGAGTTGAATATTGTTATGAGACAACTGCACACATGAAAATACTCTTAGAAAAACTTGCAACCTAGTGGAGGGCTTCAAATATTGATCAATTCAATTATTTGCCCATTAAAAACATACTTCTTCATGTGTTTTTGGCAAAATTGCAAAGCGTTTAACAAAAACCCCAAACTCTTGTTTAATTGTAGAAAAATTGTACTTGAGTAAAACTAGACATATTTCATGAATATGGTTTTTATGTTCGCGTCAACATGATGGGCAAATTTGTTGATATGCTCTCAATATATCTAAATTTCATGAGAGATAAGTGAATCCTCAATGATTTTTTTCAGTCATTTGATGATAAAATGAAAATGAAAACATAATATTCCACCACATTAAAACATACAAAATAATACACGTTTATATATTAAATATCTAATCAACCATACTTTTTTATTATTATAATATTTGTATCTGCATTGGTCCCATTTTGTTTATATACACACACACACACACACACACACATACATTTAGGCAACCATGATGAGAATTGTTGGACGTTGAAACAATCATTGTCTCAAAGTTCCAAAACGATCAGCCATTGATGGTGACATGTTGGTGAATGATTTGGAGATGGACTATAACGCTAATTCATATGCACGACTGCAATGGATCGGGACGACATGGATCCAAACTAGTTAAGTACAATGCACCACCCCTCGCCAATCGAACACGTCCAATATCCTCAAGTGTCAACTTCCAAGCAAGTTGTCCATACTATAAGAGGCATTCCCGTACTCATTATCTCAAGCTTAGAGTAGGCCAACCATCCCAATATACGAGGAACTAATATGTGAGACTTAATTCATCATAAATGTGTCAGCTAGATAGGATTCAAGTAGTAGTTTAGGGTTTGGGAAGTCCTTACATCGTCCATGGTGCCAACCTTTGCAATTATATCAAAATTACATGTGCACCATTGTTCTTATAAACATGCGACGTGCCTAGGAGGCAATTAGAAATGAATAGAAAAGATTATCGAAACTTAGTTGTATTTTTGTTGGTTCCATCAATTGTATCCGTGACCCCCAAACATACATGTTAAGTTCCAATACCTAATCTTCAATTAGAAACCCCTAGAATAAATAATTGGCTGAGCAAGCGAAAACAAATACTATCATTTTGGTCCAGAAGAAAAAATAAGAGGGACTCTGGTCCACATGCCCAGCGTGAATGAAGAGTTTGTTGGGGGGGGGGGGAGTGCTATCATCGTGGCCTCTAGGACCACGATGGCGCATGCTACCCATGATGCCCTCTTTCGAAGGTAGACTCTATTTTTGGTCCAATATTATCCCACACATTTTGATTATTTTTTTAGATCTGACCTTATTTAGTACCAACATGACAAAGTTCTATGTCACATGTTCTATGCAACTATAAAGTTGCAAATGGGTTGCAAACGTACCACAATAATCTCGCAATAATAAACAAAGTGATTCAATTGTGCATGATATGTGCTTTGGGACTTGTATGATGGTAGTGTGAGCGAAACTTTCAGTCATGATACCTATGGGAGGGGTCCAAGTAAGCAAGGGTTGCGGTTATTGTCTTGTATATATATACACACTTTCATTCATCCATTGTAATAAAGTATAATAGGAAATGTTTAAAGTTTGGAAAAGCTTGTTAAAGCTTCTTCAAGCTTGTTTTGCACATCAAAATGAACTCAAAATACCCCAAATTGGTGTAGAGGGATTCAATTTGGAATAGGTAACCACAAATATAGGTACATAAGGTGGGTTGAGTTTTAGTTTTCAATGGATGAGATCTATGCTCGTACAGGACAATCTTTCGTAGTTGTAAAGATAAATATATGGGCAAATAAAATCACCGATGGGTTTGTTGGACACGGTTGGTAATGGCAAAAGAGGAGATGGAACAAGGGTGTATGTATGTGACAAGTTTGGGCGTGTGCCGACCTGCTTGCTTGTTGAATATGGCATACGAATTAATATCCCGACCATACATGTAGTGCCTGCTCAACATGCCATCATTGATGGTTGGTTGTCTTAGAAGTTTAGGAACAACAATTGCAACAGTGCAACCCATAGTCACCATGACAACACAGGAGCTCCATCCTTTAGTGGCACATGGCTCTAACTCACTGGAAACCACATGCATGTAAGCTACCCCCTTGTGCTTACGTCAGTAGTAGCTTAGTCATAATATACCAACATGCGGCACTTGTGCTTATGAACTAGGAATTGACAAGATTTGTAAGCTAATGTGTACTTGGTTTGAGCAAAGTTAGTAAAGTGTCACATGGCCCACCTCCACGTCACATCTTGCTAATCTTTGAGCTCAACCCAAATATTATATATATATATGGATTTATATGGATTGAAGAGCTCTGGTTTTACGTAAACATACTTCCTCACTATGCATGACATTAAGGTCGGGTTTACACTAAGCTCTAAAAACTGAGCATTTATGTTGGGCGAGAGTTGTAATTTGGACTCAATGAGACCACATTCGAATTGTTGCTAATGTGGCATCACTTTTCATGTGACATCTCTGCGATCTCATCTCAAAAGAAATACTCTTCCTAGTTTGAGAAACCAAATTTTAACCCCTAAATGCAGTTGGGATCATATATGACCCCAAAATTCACGAAAACACGCAAACCGATCACTTGATTGATCCAAATTCTAGCAAAAGTTGGCCAACTCAAGCCATCATCTAGTGGTCCACATTTGTTGTCACTTTATGAGAACCCCTAGCTTGTAACGGAGATTTTTTTTTCTAGTGCCATGTTTAAAGTTGCTTGTTGCCACGTGGCATTCTAATAACAATTGATGCATGAGCAAGTAAGAGAACGACACGTGTCACAACAGCTGCCAGGAAAGACAAATCCTTTTCGTTTAATAACGGGATACAGGGGCTAGAGAGAGAGAGCTTCATTATCCACTTTGAATAGGCCATGATGAGCTGGAGCTGGTATGGTTGAGTGAGGAAGGGTGGCTTTGGATTCGTGGCGTCCATGTAAACTCATTCATTGTGGATGGAGGGGTTCTAGTAAAAAAAAAATAGAAAAAAAAATGTACAAGATTGAGAACTGCTTTAGTCAATTTTATTGCATTATATAGATTGATTTGGGGTTTTTGATTTTATTATCGGAGGTCAAGTGGTCTAGAAAATAGGCAATTACATGTTATAATATAATTCATCAAGTTTCCATCTTTGTAATGGATGAGTTTACGTAGACACCACAAATTCATGATTGGGAAGGGTGGCTTCATTAGCCTATTTTTTTGACTCTCGACACCGAAGGAGCCTCACATGAGAGTTTTTATGCCAAAAGTCAATTAGGCCAAGGGTTTACCACATGTGCTTCAGATCCTCCGCATGGTCTGAATTTTTATAGCATGGCAAGACGAACAATGTTTCTTACATCTTTTGTTGACACTAATTTCACAATGTAAAATAATTTAGTTTTTATATTTTTACATTTTTGGAACATAGGAGACATGGCCACTTGACTATATTTCCGTCAAGTAGAGAGAAGATTTCACAGCCGGGAATTGAATCGCGAACTACTCAATTCGGTTTTGGGTACCTCTCTACTATCATCCGGTAGTTTAGGGTCATCTTAGACCTAAAGAAATTTAGTATCGCCTTCACTAATTTCCCACGCTTGCTAATAGCCCTCCCACATACTAATTTGGATAATGAGTGTACTTAATACCCAAGTAAGTCCAAGAAATTAGCCCACAAGTACCTAACTCAGCAGTATCTCGTCCATAATTTTGGGAGTACTTAAGGGAGTAGTGCAAAAGGACTCGTCTTTCAATACCTCCAGTGGATATAATTTTATCAATATAACTTAACTTCGTACACATGCAACAAACGTGTGTTGAAAATCATGAGGTGGGTGACAAAAGTTTAAAACATCACATGTACATGTGAACCTTGATTTGTTTAAGATTTTACAAAAACACGCAAGTTGACTCTGTAAATATATCACATAGAAATCATGTTCAATCAAGTCACGTGTATTCTACATATGCATTTTATAAACTTCCCATGCACTACATACCTTGCCGGTTTCAAGGTTTCAACAACGTGGTGCCGATTTAAAAAATATTGGAATATGTTAACTTGATCATTGGAATACTCGAATGTATTCCAAAGGAATATCGTATCGATGTTGCCACCGGAGTGTGTTGTTGTATCTTGGATTGAGTTGTTGGTTCTACATGTGATTGCAAACACAAGAAGCACAAGAGATTAATGGGACTTTAAAAAAACAATGTATCCTTTCGTAGATGAACACCTTGAGTGGGCAAGATAAGCTGACATGCACATGATCTCCCCCGATGTCTTCCAATCGATTTCAGTCATGTTACTTACCCCCAATGTCCAGATTCAAAATTAATAATAGTAAGGTGAGGCGACAATCTGGTGACAAGCTCTTCCACCACCAGTTTTGAGTTTTTGGACGTCTATTGTGTTCTTGTTCTTTCATTTCAAGTTGTGTGTAAGATATTATATAAAAATCCAAAGAGTCTACCCTCAAGTCTTCCTACATCCAAGAATCAAGGGAGAAAACATAATACTTTGACATGAGAAAAACATCTAATCTTTGAATGGTCACTGCACCCAAATGGCAAAATGTTAAGATGTGATGTTCGTAAGAACACAAGAAGCTCTACAAAGATGGCTTGTTTGTTTGTGAAAAAAACAAACAATATATGGAGGAGATATCATCGTTTGAAATAGCTAGAGGTGTTTGCTGAAGGCGATTTTTGGTGGTGAGCACCACCGTTACTAGCCACGTGTTTGCTTCAAGGAGAGAAATGCAACTTGATGAACACCTAACTCTATATTGGTATTATCATGCATAAGCCCCAATCATAATATTATTCAATCTTTGTGGAGAGTTCCCTTTCTAAATGTGGCGATTAACCCCATCACTATGATGGACTCAAGTTTGCCTGCCGATCACACCCACTATCATGGGCCGGTGCCCCAAACAAATGCTAGGTTATCGTACAACTCCCACTCGGTAGGTGGGTAGGAGCTCCCACAAGGCACTGTGTGGAGGGTTACTACCCTATGAAGTGGTTGCTACATTTAATAAATTCTTAGTGTTTGATATGTTTTCACTCACCAAAAAATAATATAGTTCATATTGAGAGAGGTTCCTTGTCATTGAAGAGGCATTGATGTGCAAGTAACTTCAATAGGGAAGAGGTTTCTTCATTTGAACAAGCCAAAGAGTAAAGTCTACCAAGACTGGCATAAATTGCCAAAATCTACATGCTAGTCTTGTAAATAGATTGTTGGTATTTCTTGCTTTTGAGGGTTGTGCATCATGAAAATATAAATGATGAAACAATGCTAAAGAATTGCATCCACAAGACATCATGGAAATAATTACACATATGCTTATACATTTAGGGTTTGAGCCGGGTTTTGGGGACTTCAACCAAACGGGTTTCAAATACGTGGAGAGGAGATTGTGTAGACAATTTACTAAATTTGCCTTGCCTCTCTTTCACTTCTTTGTGTTCGTTCAAGCCCTCCCCAATTGTGTGTAGATATTGCTTGTGAGAGCTCATTGCAAAAGTGTGTGGGTTGTTATATTCAAGGTGGGTGTAGCAAGGCCGACCCACCTTATTGTCAGGCCCAACTATTTCTAGGAATGATGGCCAATGGATGTTGGAGGTTTTTTGTGAAGAGCCCATCTACAACTGTTAGTGTTGAAAAGGGGAGAGAATCTATATTCATGATGAATTTGTTGCCATGTTACATCAAATTGGAATTGTTTATGGGAATAAATAAATAAACTATAGTTTATTCCTAGGCCCACCGGAAACCTAGCAAAGGTTAAATAATGTTAAGTTCAAATCAAAACACATACTCCCCCCCTCCCTATATCTTTCTTCCCATGGGCCACGAATTGGGTGTTGGCTGAGCTCCTTCCTCACAAATCTTGTCACAAAAAGCATGCATAGTACCCATTGGCTAGTAAGTCTATTAACCACCACCCTTTCACATGACCATGAACATGGTTTTGTGGACTTGGCCAAAGACGCACATATTTTGACTTGGTTTAGGCATGATCATGCAGCATGCCTTGTGTAACTTATTTGGGAGGTCCATGTCACACATGACCACAGTCAACGTCATGTAGGTACTTGAAGATTCTTTCTCTTGGCATCGTGAATGGGTATGCCTTACTTGTAGGAAATAAGTTCTTTTATAGAGTGCATCTGGGAAATGACTACCCAATGTTTTTTCTCATTTGTTTCTTTATGGTACAAATGAGTTTATGCATTATCATGCCTTGTTAAGACACTTCACATGTTAGTTGGGTCAACCTATGAAATAAAAGGTTGTATGGATATGTTGCATTTTCTTAGCATTTGGAGTTTCAAACATAACTTCTCATATTTATTACAACCATTCACATTTAGTATTGAATTTGAAAATTCTAAATATTTTCCTTTTCATCTAACTCATCCAATTGCACACCTATCACACGCACGCTACTACCAATTAGTAACTATTTGTGTGCACACATAACGACCATATGTCACAAGGACATATTTTTCTTTTTATGTGTCCATGTATTGTAGTTTCCAGTGTCCATGTGTCTATAATACAACATATGAGTGGTACAAATGTTCTAAATTTCCATGATTTGTATGTTAATTCTCAAACACTTGTCATATGTGTTCCAAACTCCCATGACCATATGTTTGTTCTTAAATTAATCTCATCATACCCCGCTTTTACTCAGAGATTGATGTGATCACTCAGAGATTGGAAAACGAAAGCACTATGAGAACATGTTCCAAATGTCCTTGTGACAAAAAATAGTATTATCAACTATGTTGTAGCAAGGTCTGCATATCATTTAATATGCTAAAGGTAGTTCAAATACATGAGAAAATTGAATGACGAGTTGTTTTTAAAATATGAATATTATATTGTGCAATCCTAGTTACACTTGTCATGCCCTTGTCATCTACCAACATTTATGTGCTATTGTTGAATAGAGTCCTCTCCACCCACGTTTCTTTGCAATTTTTTTCTCTTACTTTAGGGATGAACGAGTGAAGACTTTGTTGCTAAGGAGTTTGTTTTGGGGTGGGTGCAAGTTGCGTTTGAATGATTGAATTTGCCACATTTCTCAAACTCTTGTCAAATTTGTAATAACCTATCCATTGTTGAGGGGGCAATTCTCTCCTTCACTAAATTCTTCTGGGTTGGAAATCTTTCAAATGCGTTATATCTTCAATTCAATTGAATTAATGTAACCTACAGTGTGGACCTCTTACGTTTTTGACATGGAAATAAGCACAATTATGTTGCCCAAAATAATTACCACAATCAAGACAATGAATGTCGGTGTATGTTATTTATCAATATTGTAGAAAGTCTTTCTTGAATCACTTATGGTGGAGAATTGATATCTTTACAAGATGGCAAAACAAATCATACGGCTTGGTGCGTGTAGTCATGATATGACCCCCCATATACGAGATATGTTGGTTCTTCGTTCCTCTTAATAATAGTACACAAGAGGACTTCATGTCACGCTTCATGTTTTGCAATGGACAATAAGAGACCTTGAAAGTAGGCAAGAAACTACCAAAGATATCTCTTGTGTCCAAAGCCAATGAAGATCATACACATCAACTTATTCCATACGGTGGGAAACATGGAACATGACATCATATGTAGAAACGAGATTGTTGTTGTTCAAAGGATGGGCGGTGATGGGCAATTTAGAAATATAAATGTATAGTATATTATTAAAAGGGGTGGCAATCAAATGACATGCAATGATATTTATTGTACATAGATGTGGATGTCGGTTCTTGATGCCCACAATGAAGGCGGTGGCCAAAACTGCCACTTCAAAGATAATGTTGTTATTTCATCCAATTGGATATCACTAGAGTAAATCAAAATCTTTAATCATGGTTTAAAGATCCACATGGCTATAAATGTAACTCATTGAGGTATACAATATTTCTTTGCATTTTCATAATCCTTCAAACTTTAGCCCCTATATGTGCTTGATCATTATTGAATAAAAGGTAGAGGGAGAAGAATGTTGTGAATCCCCACTAGAGAGTTGATTTTAACACAAGTATAATTATATAGATTGGATTTACACAATGACATATTTTAGGTGTAAAGTATTAACATATTGCATCGGATCACAATCCTTGAAGATTGGAGTTGTTCTTTATTTGTTATTTATTTAAAAATGTAAGAATCACAAAAAATTATGGTTTCTTGGGTTTCTAAAATGCCAACATGGCATTGACATACTTTTTCCAATCCAATCATGGCAACTTGTATGCACACCCTCTCAACAATTGACACGCATGTTAGGGATCCAATGGCCGACTAACTTGATCAAATGATTGTGAACCAACACTCCACGATCAACATCCAAAGGCACATACATTTATGCACGAGGGCCACTTCACACACAAGACTGAGACCCCGTGACCATTACACTTCAAGCACTCTCATTGGTGGAAAAGGCAGCCCATCAAACAACCTTACAATACAATTTATTGAATTTACATACTGTAACGATAGGTTCCCACAAGAAACAATCGAAAATAAAATACAGAAGTACCAACCACTTTTAAATGACATAACTAACCTAGGATGGAAAGTCAATCCACTCATAGTCATCACAACGAGAGCTAGAGGCACAACGCACGCTCCATCAATGAGACTCCTCGAAACAACATTCAAACTACCAAAAACCACCATTAAACACACATTCAAGGAAATAAACACCATCGCCATACAACATGCTGGATCAATTATTCTACATAAAAGGAAAATAGAAAATAAGCAAGCATTACCTATAGATTACTAAATCAAAACAAAACTAACAAGAAAATGAGGGTAATGGTGAAAACCACTTTTAATTTATATCTCCTGATTAGCTCAAAGTAAACACTTGTTTCAGGAAGAGGGGACAAGGCCGGCTGGTATGTAACAACCTTTCATGCCTATGATAAAGTCACTAGCAGTACCAAGTCATGTATATCACAATAACGCTCAAACGGACTCAATGGGAATCGAACCCGGACCGTATATTTGTAACACAAATGCTCCAACCAACCTTGGAACCATGACTTGGTGACCACGAACAAAAACAAATACCAATTTATACCCACATGATATCTAACCAATCAAAGCTACTAATGTTACTAGTACTTATCCATGGTTACTAAAGTGTCTATTCCCGAAAGGGGAGAGTAGTCTTGTACCAATGGCCCTTTGTCCTGTGGGCACTGGCTCATTGTCAGGACGAACAGACACTCTATTCACGCCAGCCTCGAAAGAAGGCCGGAGTTCATATCTATCTATCTATCTGGAAAAGGCAGAGCCGGTCCAAGTTCGCTTCACACTACACTTGAGGGACCGACGGAGTATGTGAATGCAAGGCAGATGTAAAGTCTACATGGATTCCTACATGGCATCGAATGGATCATGTTTCATGGTCACTTGGACTGTTTTCAAAAACCACCTCTTGGAGGTAGACCTAACACAAAACCAGGAGACCATGGCACTCTGAATGCTCACAACCGTTGATTTATTCTAATTTATCATGTGTGAGGACCCGCATGAATAGAAATTCATTGAAAGAGCATTTGGTTGAGGGCTCGGTCACATAACACTTCACACTACACTTGAGGATCCATGACCACACTACATGATTTTGGAGGTCATTTGGGACGGCCTTTGGACACTTTCTTTTGGGCTCTCACAATTTCATGGTCACGGCTCTTGGCTCGTGTGTGAAGTGGCCCTGAGTGTGTGGGAAAAGAAAACAGGGAAACCTATAATATCTTGTGTTCTTGAACTTTTATAGGTCACTTGTTTTAATTTGAAAAGAGTGACGCATGGTCTTACAGTATCACATACACTATTGTTTGCACCAACTACTTTTGGTTTTGGAACCCCGATCCTCATATTTTACACACAACTCTACTAATTATACCTTATTATATATTACTTGTCTTAATCACATACTTTTATATATATTAAACATGCAAGTGTCGATGTTTCTTACTTCATATTATGTTTCCGTTAAAGGTTACAAATCTCAAGCATGTTGTTAGGGTGAACAATGAAATTTGTCAAGTGGGAATGGAAATGAGAACTATGAAGAATCTCCCGCCCTTTGTCACTTCAAACACCCATGCAATTCACCTAAAGCTAAAGTAGTTTTGAAACTTCATTTGCTATTTTTTGCAGGCTTGGGAAAGCTCTGAGTTTATTTCTATATTGGATTACCCAATGGCAACAAGAGCCCAAATACATTTTGTGACAAAGACCTTAGTTGCAATTGATAGGTAATAGGATTGTTACTACTACTACTACTACTACTACTTTAATTTAATTTTCCGTTTTCTTGCAACTTGTTGTTAGAGGCCCAACACACCATGTTACTTTCCAAGTTCATATACATTAGAGTTATTCGTAAAGTAAAGCAGATGAAACCATGGGTTCACTCCCAAACATTGATTTTATGAGAATAAACACAAAGCCACCCAAAATGCTCAAATTACCACACACAAAGAGTAGTGATAGGCTATAAAAAACTTGTTTCCTAGGTTGTCCTACTAGGATGGGTGGGCCAAGTTGGCCTCACATAGGGCGATCCGGATTTTTGGACAATGGGTTTCATTGCACACACCCAATTTTAGTCTTAAAATTGTCTCAAAAGTCTGAGAGGTGGAAAAAGAGATCCTACAAATTTCATCCAATTTTCAGACTAGGCTCCAATACACGCCAAACTAATGATATTTTCATAAAAAATGCTCTCAAAGAAGAATCCTTGGGTTCCGTCCCTCTTTAAGGGACTTTACGGATAACTCGAACACATCTTCTTTTTTCTTGGTCTTCATCCCATCCTTTTTGGTTACTACGTAGCATGCTCATGGGTGGTTTTTTTTCTTCTTTTCCTTGAAATACGGTTCCAAATTGTGAATTGCCATTATATATAGAGAACATATCACACCATGCATGCATGGACCATGAAGGAAGTTACAATTTGCAAGGGTGAGAAGTGGGAGGATTTCAATAGATGAAAGCACAAATATAAGAACTTTCGTATATACAAGATGAAAAATGTTGGCGCCTCAAACTCCAAGAGGCTCTCGGACTTTCTAGACCCCTCCGGAATTTAAAAAAAAATTTGAATTACTAGATCCCCATTATTTTACGATCAACTCCATTGTTTGAGCCACACTAACTATTGTATTTAGTGTCACGAATTCTAATCGTGTCGCTCAATACTAATTGTAACCCATTCATGTAGTGTCACCAACACTAAATGTAAACCTAGCATTATTTGTCATTCCTTGTAATTTTCTTGTGCATTATAGGTTTAAAATATTGCAATCAATGCTACTTACTAAGTATATTTTCATCCAAATTTCAATCATTCGCAATTATTTACATTAAAAATTTGTTAGGATGCATATTATATCAATTTGTTTGCTTCAATAATTGGCATTTGGATGAAGTGAAAGTAAGTTGGGATAACAAGTTTGTAAACTTACTCATAAAAGTGTAACTAAATAAGTTATTGCAATGACATAAATTACCATAAGGCACTAAATGAAAAAAATTAGTGTACTTCCCAAGGTGAACATAAATCAAGGGTGCATTGTAATTAACATGTTGTGGGAGGTACTTTAGTGATGTCATCATCCGCATTGGGAATGCTTGCATTTCCGAGAAGTTAGTTTAGTTAGCCTAACCACAAAAAAAAGGTTTGGTAGGGAAAGATGGGACAAGCCTATAAGGATAAGGGCCTTGGGTTCCACGTCCCCCAAGAAAGGTACATATCTTCTCCTTCCCTCTTCACGAAGGCCGAGCCTTGATGTCTTGCTCTTTGAGTTGGAGCCACTCTAATCTTATAGAGGTAAAATGGGTCTAATGAAAACATGCCTCCTCCGTCTTCTAAGTTGGTGATTGATTCATCCTCATTGGATTGCCGTAAATAATTATGTGGCCTTTGATGCTAATCCCGCATAAATATTTAATAAAGCGAGTAATTTCATGTGTATAGGATAGTTGACTGTGTTCTCACGTTTCCATTTTAAGATAGAACATGCTAAAATCAATTACCCATAATCTACATCTGAAAATCTCGCACAAAAAGTATGTATTAGTTTTAAGAAAGTTCATTATATGAGCATCTAATCCTCATGATGTTATTTTGACGTCTCATACAGTTTGCATACAAATTTGAGATAAGACGTATTTTGATTCGTTGGAATCCTCTTCAGTTTCTAACCAAAAACTCTTCTAACTTAATAAATGTAGTGCTTGCTAGATGTGGTACGCATGCGGATGGAGTGCTAACAAACACCTCAAGTGGTCAAGGTTGTGGGTTGGTAAGTCTTTCTCTACATGTGGATTCGATTTATTATTCCTATGTTGAATGTGGTTGCCATGCCTTGTGAATTGCTTGTAGGCACGAGTAATATTGCTATTCATGTTTTGCTCTTCATCCATCAATTTTGTATGGCTTATCTCATCATTGTTTTTGTGCGTGCATGGTTGTGTTGAAGGGTCATGGAAGTTGAGGAGGCAAGAAAACAGTTGGACCTAACAAATACACAATCACATTACACCCAAACACGGGACTCAGGTGGACAATTTTTTTCATATGTGGTGACTAGGTTGACCATACCATCAAACTGGAATGGATATGAGCATATTGTAGGTGCCCAACATCACAATGGAGCGCTACCAATGACGATGCAAGTTGTTGTGAGGTCAATGAACATGGGTACCCTAGGCATGAGTCATATATGGTTCATCGAGGTCCTTCCTCACACCTTCAAGACCTAACACTAACACCATCTCTACATATTGTTGCAAGGATGATGTGTATAATGATGTACATGGTTCATATGAGCATGCACATGGCGTAGTTATGCCCCCGGGTTGTTGCACCAATGCAAGTTTCAAAAACATGGCCTTTGTTCCCATCAACTTCGTTAACTCCAAAGGAACTGAAGATACTCTAGATTTAGAGGTGATAAACCACTATCTTTAAACACCTAGAGGGCTCTGAATATGTAACTCCACATCGAGTTTGAGTGTGTGTGTGTGTGTGCGTGCGCCTGTATTTTTGGCTCAAGAATAAAATACCTTGGGGGGGGGGGGGGGGGGAGGTGTGTGAGCTCAAATGAAAGTGGCATGCCACCATCAAGTCCACGCGCAACTATTATCTTCAATATTATTGAGCCAGACACATGTCACAACGAGCCAAGACTACATGCTCTCGTAACACTGCACCTTTGAGATACACTACACTAGCAAAAAAACTCATACCCCCCCCCCAAACGGGCTCATAGTGTTTGTGTCATTTTCCACTATTGGGGCCACCTATAACATAAGGCAATAACATTTTTCCCATAGCCATGCTCAGTATACCCATTCCAAGTTCACACATGAGCTTACGACTATGATCAAGGTCAAGCGTTCATCATTCACACCAACAATAGTGGTTGGCATTGTCTCTCTTCATGACCAATGAGTTCAAGTACGAACCACATCCATTGAGAAAAGATGTTGTCATGGATTACCTCCAATCATATTTGAACTATTCAAGAAGTAGATTTTGGAAGCATTTGGTCAAGCACATGTGTGATGATCCAAGTCCCCACCCAAGCTTGAATATAGACGGTTGGATCGAGTGTTGTCGATTATGCAAAAGTGGACAAGGGAAGAAGTGTCTGCACGCATGACACCATTATGTGCATGTGTTGGGAAGACCTTTCAAGATGGAGGAGTGCAACCTAACCACATAGAGAACCTTTTAGTTTGTGAGACCCACTACATTTAATTTTTAGTTTGGTTTGGTTCACGATTCACGTGGCAAAGATGGTAAACTATTTGAATATGTGAGCATGGTGCAATTGGCCATAATTTGGAGACGAAATTGAAAATGGGATTGCAAGAGGGGGGAGGGGTGCACATGGTCGTGGTGCATGCATGGGAGGTGCAACACAACTGCCATTTATGGGAGTTGGTGGCAAGCCATACTTGGAGAAGGTTAATATTCATTGCCATTGTTGTGCTTGAAAATTGTTTCTGATGAAGCTCATTGATATTGATCATTTCAATTTGCAATTTTCAATCTGATCATGGTACGGTTCAAAATATAACACAATTATTTGAGATTCATGAGTACGTTAGTTGACATAGCAATCAATGAGCCTTAAACCATTGGATTGCATTTCAAATGTTGTTGCATGACCAATTTGTAAGAATGTATACTTTTCATTTTGCATTCATGCAGTTGAACTACATCCCAATCAACTTATAGCTAAATTGTGTTGAAATCAAAGGTTGTTCTAGGCACTTAATTATAGTGGGAAACTTGGTCAATTCTTCTAGCATTGCAATCTACCATTCAATACAACCCAAGTATACTTGGTAAGCTCTCAAAACCTACGGGAGCAGTACGTGACAATGGACAAGTTTTATTATTGGTGAGGTGAATGTTGAAGATACATAAAAAAATTTGATAGATGAGTTTGTGGACCTAAAACTTGTAGTGGAGGGTTTGTGTCTTATAGCCAACCTTTCCACTCACCCTCGCACGTGCATATTGGAGAATGAATACTCCTCTAATGTCATAGATCATCTTACTAGGTATCATCGTGGTTAGTGGCTCATGCAAGAACGTGTGCATTGGGATTAAGGAAGTTGTTGCATGTATATCTTGGCTAGTGTTTATCTTGAGCACATGGACAAACCCACATAATGCCCCCAATTGTGGTTGGTGGAATTTGCAGTCGTGAGAACTTAGTAAAGTCTCTTGGCATGTGAGGGAGGCCCCCTAGAAGGTGTGTAAGGGAACGCAATTCGCAAGTGTGATCCTGCAAAAACATCAAGTTTGTCACAATCAAGCGAGAGGAAGATGAAGCCCGCTGCAAGTTATGTTCTTGGTTTTGTTTGGCTTATGGCATTGTATTTGTGTGAAGTTTGTGAGGCCTTCAATGGTATCTTATAAGGTATTTCTTAAAATGGTGTATGTGGTGGGAATGTAGAGTGAGCAATGGAATGCGAGACTAAGGGAGTTGTGGTGAGCATAACCGGACCAAGAGAAATGGTGATCATTTCAACAACAATACCTACTTGTGAGGGAAATGAAGGTTTGACATGGAAGTTAATGATAAATCCAACATGCCTCGAATGTACTAGTGAAAGTTTATTTTGGGCAGTATGCAACGTAGGTGGTTGTCACCCGAGATGGTGGGGTGCATTGCTCTATTTTGAATGACCTTCGGTCATTCAAATTGTTGGGCACATGTGTAGAAATCTTTAGCAACCTCTGGTTGTGAAATTTGAATTGGCAATGACAGTGGGAGATTTTTGTGGATTTTTTCATGTGGACATGGCATTGAATGTTGAAAGTATTCCATTGCTATTCAAAAGCACCATACCATGATTAATCACAAATTCTCAAACATTTGCAGCTCATTTCCATGAGAATTGGTTTTTATGGTCTTTGCAAAACATCACATTTGAAAATGTCTTGATTTGGAGAGCTTTATTCTCACGCTTGATGAAATATTCCTTATGTACACCCAAATATTTATCACTCCACCTTCACTAGTTGCAATGACCCTCTTTTCCAATACAATGAGCATCACCCTTTTATGCTTGCCACGCAGGCATGTGTCCCATCTCGGACTTAACATCATAGTTGCACGTGATTGATAGAAATGTTTTATTGGGATCATTTATGCCATTCACACATTTAATGCGTCTTGTGTTGACGCTTCTCGTAATATTGGTCTTAGGTGACTGCCAATCATATCAATCTTGTGCGCCCCATTTCGTAGTTGTTTTCTATGTGTCGTGAAAATCCACATATGCTAGTAGTGTCTTCAACGTGTGTTTTATTGTCTCAAGACTATTTTTTTTTACTGAATCAATCATCTTTAATCCACATATTTAGAAACTGATCATTCTTTGACAACCAATTTCAAACCTTGTGTTAAAATGATACTTACCCCACCTACATTACTTCAATACCCCTACTAAAAGGAAGAAAGAGTGTAACTTTGTCAACAAGTCGAGGAGTGGGGGGACTCACATGATTGTCTAATAAGACAAAAACATACCTTCACTTTCATAAGGAATAAGAGATTCATACGAGCTCTATAAATTGTAAGGCAAAAACGGTCATGAACACGATTTGGATTTGCTAATCATCTCACACTAATTGCGTGTTTCATACCCTATAAGAAGTGGGTGTAGAGCTAAAAGTCTTTGTTCAAGACCCATTTATCTTAATTAGACTTAAGATTGGTGGGGGCCCAACTCAAAGAGCAAATCATCTGTGTACACGACTTAACTAAACTAATCAAATAAACTCTAGCTAACGAAAGTTAAGGTAGCCCTTTGTTTGTGTTTTGGGGGGTGGTTGCAGTCTAACCTCCCTAATATCACGCTTTGTGGCAACAAAAGTGCACATGATAGTAAGAAGGTCGGTAGTGTTAACTTGGATGCGTGATAATAAAGAAGTAGTGTAGTATGTGACATTATGGAATTACACAAAGTCAATATTGCAATAATGACAATAACGTCAATGATGAATATGACAAAGTGATGTGTGACAGCGTGTGGTTTGAATTCTTTAGTGGTTATTTCAATGTCAAAACCTGTGATATGTGGGAGGGAAGTGTGACAAAAAGGAGGGAGATTTAACTGAGCACATCCGTCTCCTAGGGTTTCGGGATATAAGAGAGAGAGCGACGTTACGGAGGTTTAGGGTGTAGCTCCTTTGCATGCCATCTCTTCGGGAAACCACGAAGCTCACCAGTCACTCGCATGCTGCCAGCAAGCCCTAAAGATCCCACCCTCGATTTGCATGTAAAAGGATCCACAGAACACGGCCCCCTTTGCACAAACAGATTTTCTGCAACTCAAAGTTGCTTCAAAAATCATCATCGCATCCCACGCGTCTGGCGGGAAGTTTGCGAAAAGGCGAGACGAATCGATCGGAGGGAGGAGGATTTAAGAGAACGAGAAATTAGTTGATTTTAGAAGTGCTGGAGTCTTGAACAAGGAACCCAAAATGGGCTCTTTTGCAAAATCAAGTCGAAGTAAGGTACTCTAGCAGACCATTGCGGCGCAGTTAAGGGAGGAATATCTCATCCCATCCCATCTTCTTGTGGTCCAGACAGATACAACTTACGACACATGCACTTTGCACGGGAGAGAATCAATCGAGATTGCATATCAATAGGATAAAATAGCTTTCATCATCTCTCCAAGCTGGGAGGCTCATCCCGGCCAATTGCTGGATTTGTGGCTACCCATGCAAGACAAATCATTGCTTTCTGAAACTGCGTAGAAGCTTAAATCTACAAAGACATGAAACTTGAGTAAAGGTTGGTTGATCTATTTGTTTCAGAAGAAGAGAAAGGAAAGGAAACAGAAGAAAAGGAAGAAAAGAAAGTATATGTAGAAAGGTTAGCTAACCGAAGTTTGCAGTACTGTACTACTTGATGTTATAACTCGGCAAAAGTGTCTTGGTAAAGGAGACAGAGGAGGTACATGCATGCAAGACAGATTCATATTGCTTGCAGAATTTGAGTATAATTCGTGTAATTTACAGAGAGAGGAAAAATTGAGTAAGGTTGATTGAGCCATTTGCTTCAGGAAAAGGAAAGAATAGAATGAATAGAAAGTTTGTGTAGCAGCAAGGTTAAGATATACAAGGGCGCAGTACTACTTGATAGCTCGGCAAAAGTGAGCTCGGAGGCGGTGGATATTATTAGAAGTGTAGGGTAGAGGTGTTGATCGTACAGAGTAGAGCTGGAAGTGTAAGGCACCGTGATTCATTGGTTGTGATGCATATGCGAACCAGAAACCCCCGCCGCACTTTGTACTTTTCCTTGGAAGTTAGTAAGTAGTTTGGGAGGATCTTGATCTGAAGTTAGTAGGTGAGGAAAATATTAGCTCAGATTGGGTGAATGAATTTTGTTGCGAAGAATTAGGAAATGGAACTAGCCTATGTTTGTAGCAGTAGTCTCTGCTAAGTCGAGGGTGAAATTGAGGTTCTGGCTTGGAAATCGGGGGTTTGTGCGTGCGGACCTCTGAGCTTCTTTTTGTTCGCAACCCTGGAGTCGATGAAGGTGCATTGAAGAAGGCCATTTGCGAGTTAGATTGTGGCGAGGAATTTGCGGTTGATTATCTTTACGTTTGTGGAAACAAGGTGGGATAGGAGGGGATCTGTGAAGGCTGTGGTGAGCACGTCGGAGGAAATTGGCCTCTGTTTGTGCGGATCCTGCTTTCTCCAAGCTTGTGTGCGTGTGTCTGCAACCAACCTGCTCGGTTGATTGTTGTGACGAGTTTGCGGTGAATTTAATTATCTTTAGGTTCTGGGAAACAAGGTGAAGTGGATTTGTGAAGGAGGTAGTGGTGAGTTCAGAGGAAATTGGCCTCTGTTTGTGTGGATCTCTCTGCTTTCGCCAATCTTGTATTTGCAACCAACCTGCATTGAAAGCCATTGAAGGCCATTAGCAAGTTTGATTGTGGCGACGAATTGGCGGTCGATCCTCTTTACTTCTTAACAATAACCTAAGGAAGATCTGTGAAGAAGGCAGTGGTGAGCACAGAGGTAGGGAATTGAGAGAGAGAGAGAGAGGCTATTATGGATATGAATGCTACTCTGGGGAGCTGCATGGCTTCAAGAATAGGCTCACCTCTCTCGGTAGTGCAACCTTCTTCCCCAACCTCCGCAACACCACGAAGCCCTCGCAGTAGCCAACACTCCCCCCCGTCCATCTTCTGTCCTTCACCCCCCGCAGCAGACACCTTCCTTAACGCCGATTTCTCCTTTGGAGCTTCCCTCTCCCCTTCTCCCCGCTCCAACAACACTCGCCACAAGAATTTGCAAGTGCAAGTTGGAGCCTTCTACAACGATCACTGCTGTGGATCAGGAGCAACAGGAGGAGGAGCCTCTAATTCCTCAACATGCGAACGCGAAACGGAGCATCATCGGGAGCATCAGGAGCGGCCAAACCCTACAGGGCCAATTTCCAAGAAAGATTACTACGAAGTTTTAGGAGTGGAGAGGGACGCAACGTTGAAGGAGATTCGTGCAGCGTATAGAAGTAAGGCTTTGGAGTTTCACCCGGACCTTGCGGGTCCCGAAGAGAAGGATGTGTTCACGGAGCTGTTTGCACAGATGAATGAGGCTTATGGTGTGTTGACGGATGCTACCAGCCGGGATGAGTATGATGCTAAGATTTCTTACTTTAAATTCAAGAGCCCCCCGCCGCATGTGCCTGGCTTTAATAGCTATTCTTACAATTTCACGGGGTTTAAGACGGATATTTGGGCGAGGAATGCAGGCATCAAAACGGAGGGGGTTTCGGAGAGGGAGACATCGAGTCCCCGGGCTTCATCAATTTCAAATTCTTCACCAGTGAGTACAACCAATGCAATTTCGAGTGGATGGAGGGGACGTAATTGGGAGACGGATCAATGCTGGTGTTGATGATTTAATTGCTGATGAGCTTCTTCCACTTCTTTTTCTTCGATTTCCTGTCTTGTTTGCAAAATTAGGCATGCTGATGCCACTCTCCTCATGAACTGTACATTCTTGAGCAGATTCTTGAGCTTGAAAATATGAATTCGGCAGTAGAACTTGGATATTAATATACCATAGACCGGTAGACTGATCTTCATTCTTAGATTTAGGAACTTATTATCGATCCGGTCCTTCAAGCTGTACATAATATAGAGGATGGAGCTCAAACCCCTATAGAGCATGTATAGATGATGTATAGCATACAGGAGGGTTAGGTTACATAACGACAACAGTCGATTACTACCATTATATTGTAAGGTATACAAAAATAGGAGAGAATCTCTTCATGGAGTTTAATGAATGTGTTGAGCTCCGCTATTACCATATCTGAAGTTTGTGTCAACAGCAAAAGAAGAGAATGGGTAGGAGAATCCCACAGATCATGCTGTTGACAAGGGCTCATTCCGATAGTTTTTGTGTGGCCTTAGTATTGTCAGCGATTCAATTCAAATTGGGGAAAAGCATCAACCCAATGTAATGTTGGTGCTGGTATGTGTAGCGTGGCCCTTACACAGCACTTGGCGACGAAGATCTATTTTCTATATCAGCGAAAGAATGCATTGGTTCTTACAGTTTCACACACTTTGTTCAGTAGAGAGTCAAGGAGTTTTATGTTGGGGTTGGAGCCCCATGAGGATGATGAACTGAAATTTTTCTGCTGAACTTCAAATTTTATAGGAAAGATGGCAGCAGATGTGTTGCCTTTAGA
Organism: Polytrichum commune; assembly: GCA_950295325.1. Taxonomy (NCBI): domain Eukaryota; kingdom Viridiplantae; phylum Streptophyta; class Polytrichopsida; order Polytrichales; family Polytrichaceae; genus Polytrichum; species Polytrichum commune. The sequence goes on along the minus strand of OX485803.1, from coordinate 19,134,714 downwards.
ATCAGTGTAGTTTGAGTACATGATGCAAGGGTGGTAGATGGTGGAATCAGAGTCTCTATTTGAATGACTCGACAGGCATGAAGACACTGCTGGACGAGTAAGTCAGAATCCGGAAATGAACTTTGAATTTTGAGCCAGACTGAAATCTTGAAGTTGGAATAGCAGAAGATCTGAAAGAGTATATCCTGTTGCATCGGGTTTCATTTTGTCGGTCACGGAGCAGAAATGATGCTCTTGGCTATCATGATGGAGGCTAAGGTGTGCCCAATTGGCTCTGGAGTGTAGCAAGCTTTCACAAAGACAGGTTTGTTCGAAGGTGTTCACATCCATGTATGTGTTCAATTGTGAACACAAAAGTTGAGATGTTGTTGGTAGTAAATCTCAAAGTTATTTTATGTCAACTGTACTTCTGCCAGGCCGAAAATTTCAAAGTCTTGTAAGTATTTTGAAAAGCTTTGGGACTCTGTACTTATGAATATGTCTTGCGAGTTTCTTTCACCAAAGGAAGGCATCATGTGAACCTTGTGAATGTTTTTGAATCAACTGTCAATTAACAAGCTTACATGACCTTCTTTAGTCTCTTCTTCCAACCGCAATTCGAGCTAGTTGGATTTAAATGAATGTAATATTGCTATCTTTGTGATGTGCTAATTTTGTGTAGGAAGAACTTTCATTACTGAACTGAGACTTTTTTGAGAGAGTCCAGGCTTTTTAAGTGGAAGGACTAGTAATCAGTTCTTGTTGTCATCCTATCAAAGTTATTATTATGTCTCTGTTGACGCATGTGATTTCTTCCTGAATCATTGAAATTGACTGCGGGAGTCAACACTCAGTGAGTGAAGACTTTTGTGTACTTGTTCGAAAGTCTTGGAGTTGTCTTGGGCCACACAAAGTATGAGCACCTCCACTTGATTCCATGATTGACAATAGTTCTTCTGCTGGATTGAACACAGCCACAAACCATGTGCAACTTGAAACTCAACCTGAAATGCTCTTTTTGGAGTTTAAGATATATTTGACAAGTGATTATAAATTCACTTGTTCAGATTTTAGAGTATTTTATTTTTCTGTATAGGGTGAGATACACTTGACATAGTATTTTGGAGCCAAATAAAAAGTTCTCTAAACTGCATAGATTTGATTTGGGGTGTTAATATTAATCTCACTTGTGATAAATGATGCGAAAGGAAAGGTATACATTGGGCTAATCTGATAACATGAGGTTATTTTGAACACTTGAAACAAGATACATAACACTAGTAAGCTCCATCCATGTGTTCTTTCTGGCAAGAGAATTATTCTCAAGAGATGTATGAATAATTGATGCAAGATCCCCGACACAGCAATATTGTAGCATGAATATAAGTACATACTTGATTCACTTGTGAATCTTGAAGAAATCTCCTCTCTTTGAAGAACATTCGAATGGGCAAGATTGGTAAGGTTTCAGTTGTTGCTTCATGTTTATGGTATTTAGTGTCACCAGCTTAATAATGTTGCACACTAATAATCAAACACCTTGATCATTAGTATAAACACATAACGCTTGGCATTAAGGTAGAAGTGCTTGTCGCGGTCAGTATGAACACTATGGGTGCAAATTACCTAATCCAAACAAATTATTCAAGGTTTTATTTGGATTAGCAATTATATTATGAGCACAATGACATCAAGATCACATGATTCAAAGCATATCTCATTCTTATAGAAAAGTTCAAAGTTGCAATTCACATTTGACCCTTCCTAGGCACATAGTGAAATGAGATTGTGTTTTTAGTTTAGAATAACACAATTAATGTTCACGATGCAGTACTTAGTTGCCCACTTTGGGAGAAAAGTAGGTGTTGGAATTGGGCGCTTCTACCTTAATGTGGCTACTAATGTCTTGGCATTAGTATGCAAATTTTTTGGGGATCTATGCCTAAGTTATAGAATGGTCAACAAATTGACCATAAGTCTAAACACATGACACTTGTCATAAGTATACTTAATAATATATTTCTCTTGCATACTAAAATGTAAAACTATCACCTCATGTACTCTAATTGTGCTATTGTAAAAGATATAACCTAAAAAATCATTCACTTCAAGAAGTTATTTACATTGATAAATAGTGTCATGTTGACTATTAGCAAACATGACATTTGTAGGCCTCTAGCAACTTGATTTAGACTCTTTGCAAATAGTGTGTATGACATTGTATACCATAAATGATGTAGTTTAGGATTATACTTGGGATCCCTCGATATAAATTGCAAGAGAACATGTGGATAGTGCTTAATGTTGTTATGTATTATAAGACTTTAAAAAAATTAAAAAATCTACATTGAAGTGTAAATAGAGAGCACACATCATGTACAAAAACCTTGTTGTTTGGGAATACAACATGTATTAGAGAAATTATGTGCATAGCATATTGCAAGCAAGACACTTAATACATAAAAAAATCCTATCAATTTGAAGTCAATGTATGTTGTTGGTGCCTCCATTTCTTTGATATTTATTTATTTATTTATTTCAATTTTGTTGTGCTTTTGGAATCGGACCAACTTATGTTCATGGTACACCAATCAAGCCTTGAAGAAGTGCTACCTTGATGAATAAATTTACAAGAGACAATGTTGATGAAAGTAGGTGTAAATATTCAAATTAATGTGATGAACAAATAACAATCGGAAAATAATTGCATAAAGCAGTATAATGTAAGACAAGATGGGTTTTGTGATAGGTGGTTAGGTTTAGAAATAGGCATATGCAAAGGTGCAAGTTGCAAAGGGAAGATATGGGGATAATGAAGGTGGATGCAACACTAAATGCATGGGAAGATGCTTGGCCGCTCATCCCGGATCAGGGTTAGCTAGGGATCCGACAACAATGTTGTTGCTTGATAGCATGCACATGTAGCTTGGCCATCCATGTGGGTTGACTCTAGTAGGGTTAGCCCCACATATAAGGGCCACTACTGAGCTAGGCATGAACATACCATGGATGGCTGTCATCGTGCCTTTGTATTCCCGTCCACCTAGGTGGAGGTTGTGAGCTCCCATTTGAAGTTGTTTGCCGGTGTTGCAACTTGGTTCAAGCGAAGGCTTGGAGCGGAATATTTTCGGCACACTTCAATCCCATAATTGTTTGGCCAAATGCTTAGGATCAAAGCTACCCTTTGAGCTATTCGTTGGTGCCCACCGGTGGAAGAGCTTTAGAGGTCCATAATGGATGAGATTTTGCGGGGTTGTGGCTTTGGGTGAGCGCCCAACCATTTTTTTGGTGTTTGCATTTGTTTTTCTTTTCAAGCAATCTTTTTAAATTTGAATGTGGTCTTTGCGGAAACTTGAGGGTTATTGGAAAGGCTACGAATGTTTCCGCTATGCATACTATTTCCACAGTGAGGCACATGTGCGACAATTTCCACACACAAAATGAGGTGAGAACCCCACATAAATTTTTCTCATGACCTCTTTGTGTTTTTTCAAATCGTGCAGTTATCTTGCCACTTGTATTCATTCTTTAGTGTTTTTGTATCTCGGGCCGCATGGTGGGTTTCCACAATGAGCATATCCCTCCACACCTCCACCAATCAATATCTAGAACATGCACATATCTAATCCCACTTGTGGAGATGCACTTCAAGTTGGAGTTGCAAGAGGACATCATGGACTTGTGGGCTCTTATACTCTGGATGCATGAGCTTGGACAATCTCCCTTGCTCATGGTGGCAAGTGAAGAAGGTGGGATCAAAGGGTTGAGCACTCACACCTGTCCTGCTATGCGTATTGACCTTTTCTTGGATATCAGACAAAGGTTGCAAGCCGTGGACAATGCAATCATTGACATTGGCATTCAAGTAAGGAAATTCTTTCACGTATGAAACATATTCTTTTTGTTTTGAAATGAAAGGGGTTCCAACATTTTTCTACAACCACTAAAATAAATTGGGTTGTATCATATTGACATTGCAACCTTCATGCATTAACTCCCACCCAAACCTACTAAACCGTTCTCAGTTCTAACATATCTCATGCCTTTAGAGTTCCACTTCGGAGCCCTCGATGTTTGTATCACCACATCCACAACCTATTATCCTTCCTCCTCCAACAAAATGCCTCATGCCATCCCAAAATTCAACCAGTCTTTGAAATAAAACTTTAGTTCGGTTTTGGCAACATGTCTGTTGCCTCAACTTCGGCTTGGATGCTACCTTGCCTTTCGCACATGCTACTTTGGTATTTGCTACATGTGGGATTGCGAGTTTGCGAGGCAGACTATCTACTACTGCTTTGGCAATTAGTAGGGTGCAGAGCCTACACTACCACTAGTCTCCCGAATCAAGGTCAATAAGGTGGCTGCAAGCCAACATCCCAATTCAATAGTTAGCATTAAACCTGCAACCACAAGCCCACAAGCCCAAGTTAGTCTAGTTGCCCTAACACACATCCTTGACCAAGCCAACCTTTTTTTTAAAGGTGGAACCCCTAAAAGCTCAAACCACACAAGCATTGAACAAGCCAAAATCTCAAAAAACCAACACCTCTGAAAGCCAACATCATAGAAACATTGAACATTTCACACAAATGATCATTAAACTACATTTCATCTCTCATCAATACTTAATCATAACTAATAGCTCTCTACAATTATAGATGATTGCATATGTAATGCATGGTTGTTGCTACATTTTCAAAGATTGGGAGGGGCTGTAGATAAAGAGAATTTAGAGCTCAACATTCAATCAAAGCCAGACCCCGAATGACCTCCTTGCTCTCCAAGCCCGCTTTCTTTAAATTTTGATGTGCTTGTGCCATCTCCACGTGAAGAGGAATATCCTTAGCCCGAGTTAGAGTCTCTCAATATTCCCCCTTCAAGCAACACCTCCTACACACCCATTGAGGGTTGTCATCAACAATGACTCCCTCACATTGCTTTTATCAAAGCATTGATAATTGCTATAGCAACAATTTGTTTTGTATTGGAAACTATGGAGCAAGACAAATTCATCAAGGATGCAAGAAAAAAGAGAGAATGATACATGCACAATAAGAAGAGATATTGCCAATAAACAATTACATAGACTCCATGACAAATGACATAATGACAATTTGACAATTTGAATGTGGGAATATTTTGTGGAAGACTGTCAGTCCTCTAGAACATTGTTATGGATTTGAATAATGTTATGGAGGGAGAGGGCCTTAAACACCTACACAACAAACAAGTTATGGATTTAGTTGCTTGGCATGTGGGTGTGTTGGACGATCATTGGTATATCAAGCCTAGATCTTCTTGTTGGTTCGACAAATTCATTTTTCAAAGATACACACCAAAACAATTCTATTGTATCATGCGTATGAGGAGATGTACCTTTCACCGTTTGTGCAAAGATTTGAAACCATACATGCAAGGGCAACCATCAACATGGAAGAATTCTATATGAGTGGAGAAGAACATGGTTCTTACATTGTACAAATTGATTCATGACCCTACTATACCTCTTGTCATGGACAAGATGGTAGTGGGGAGGTCAAAGGTGCATGACATATTGCACCTAGTGTGCATGGCAATGTGCAACCATCTTGGCCATCTAGTAGTTTGGTATGTTGGGAGAGGACTTGCAAGAATCACCCGAGAATTTCAAGCCAAAAACTGGCTCCCTAATTGTATTGGAGTCATTGATGGCTCACACATCTACATCAACGCACCACCCAACACCATAGTGGCCACGGACCACCAAAACAACAAGTCGATCATTCTCCATATTCCTACAAGAAGTTGTTGATCTAAGTGCTACTTCACATTCATCAACATCAGACCTCCGAGCTCTCTCCATGATAGTGTAGACTTCAAGTCAATGGAACTATATAGGAAGCCTGAAGAGGGCGTAATGCCCAAATTCAGTGAGGATCTCATGACATTGCTTGCACAATTGCACACCCTACATAGTCACGGATTGTGGCTATCCTTGACGAGTTGGTGCATCACTTCATTTAAGGTGGGGCCACTTGGGGCACCCCTCATGGTGAAAGAGACTTGGTTGAATCACAAACATTCTTCCACCTAGATGAGCATTGAAAGGGGGTTTGGAATTCTAAAAGCATGCTTCAAAGAGATAGGGGAACTTCTCTAATCAAGCTTGAATATTTTTTCCAGCTGTTGTGCACACATGTTACAGTCTATACAACATCCTATTGGCGAGCAAAAACTAGACACTAGATGATATTTTGATCGAGTAACATTGTCCTTTGGTGTATAGGGATAATCTTGCTTCCGTGGAGGTGGTGGAAGAGTTTGAGTTGCCAAGGCCAATAGCATTTGTGAGTTAAGAGAGGACATTGCTAGAAGATAAAATGACATGGGAGACTTTGCTAGACTATCTTGTAAGAGTCAAAACATTTAGCATTGCTTACATCACAAAATAATAGGAAGAAAACACACTATTTAAAAACAAATTAAAAAACATAAATGATTAAGACATGGTGTTGAGACAAGAAACTAACCTCGTCAAGTCATGTATCGAGGTTGCCACCTTTAGCAATACATTTATCATCTTGTCCATGCTAGTTGTTTTTTGTACCTCAAGCTTGTACAACATCTTATCCATGTTGGAGGCGGTAGCTTTTATGAGCACTATGAGACTCTTGTGTGTGACATCCAAAGCAAGGTCACTCTCTTCAAGAATGTTTTGCACATTCTTGAGCATCCACATGATGAAGGTGATCTTTGTTGAAGTCCTTTACAAAATCAACCAAGTTGTTGGTGCCAAGTATCTTTCCCATGTGACTTGTGGAACGCGGCTCGTCATCACCAAGAGTGCTTTCCACCGGATATGCGCTAGCTGATGCCTTCGGTCGAGGCTTGGATGGCACATGCAAGTCACCTTGAGCAACAACAATCGGAGGACGTGTGGGTGTTGCTCCTCAACCAAATTGAGAAGGGGTTGCATTGGATCTTCTACCCAAATCAATAGCCTCCACACAATAGCCAAAATCCTTTGTGATCTTATGAACTCCTCTATTGCATCATACATAGATAGTGAACTGCAATGGTATCTTCCTAGACTTTGAGAGCGTTTTTTTCTTTCACCTTACTCATCCCCCACCAATTACCTACTCCGGTGCCCTCTAGGTATTCCTTCACTTACTTGAAATCTTTCATGAGCCCATCCCACTTGTTTGTCACTTGATCAACATCTTTATAATCTACAACATCCATGCATCCTGCCAAGACCTTTTTCCAAGCCGTCGTGCCATACACAAACCTCACCAATGCTAGTTGATCCGAATAATGCCTTTCGTACCACTCCACCCTCTTTTTCTCTATGAGCACCAACATATTAGCCTCTGTCCAATTGGGCCCTCTAGGCTTTGTGGTGGGTGTTGGTTGAGTCCTAGATGTGGGAACTTTGCCACGAGACGCCCGGGTAGCTTTCCCACGAGCAAACATCGAAGATGTCTTCAATGAAGAGGGAAGGTGGTCCACAATGTCATTCATGTCTATGTCGGTTGAGGCATTGCATGTTTGGGCTCCGATGGAAGGAGACACGTCCCCCAAGTCCACAATGTTATCATGGCCACAAGTGGTACTCTACACGAACACAAGAACAAGAGAGGCCAATGCAAAAGGCAAACAAATAATGTGAGATTCAATGCAAGTGAGAACTCTATACCAACTATGTCAATCCAAGGAAAAAACATAGATGATAGATGCCAATGTAGGAGACATGCATGAAAGAGTGATGCCAAAGTGATTTTTAGGAACAAATAGAGTGGAAACAATGCAATAAACCACTCATAAATGATAGATGCCAACACAAGAGGCCGACATGAAAGACAATTGCCAATGCAAGAAGAGAACAAGATTTCAAGATGCCAATATAAGAGTCAAACATGAAAGAGAGGTGCCAAAGCAAGAAGCAAACATGAGATTAAGGAGCCAAATTGATGTTAGAGACAAGCATGAAAGAGAGATGTCAAAGCAAGAAGAAGAAAAGAGTTTAAGATCCCAATATAAGAGTCAAGCATGAAAGAGAGATGGCAATGAAGAAAGAAGAAATGAATTGAAGATGCCAATTTAAGAGTCAAGGATGAAAGAGAGACGCCAATGCAAGAAGAAAACACAAATTTAAGAGCCAATGCAGGAGACAAGCTTGTATTCCAAGATTCCAATGGAATTGCTTTAACAAATAGAGAAATTAAAATGCAAAAACTACACTTAAATGGTAGATGCCAATACAAGAGACAAGCATCAAAGAGAAATGTCAATTGCAATTGGTACAAAGAATATGATAAATGCCGACATATAACATGTGCCTTATCTCAAGGACTGGGTTCTAGTCTAGTAGTTAAGTATTGTTCTTAGTTTGATCATTTTTACACATAACCTTACATATTACACTTCCTATCGCTTTAGTTTATATTTTTTTAAAGCCTACTCTCAAGCCTATCACAAAGGCCCTCTCTATTTTTTTCCTATTCCTACATATATGCACATATCTCTATGAAGTATAGAACATTGTTAAGAAGTATTTTTGTTGTTGAGATGATTACATCTTCCACCTATGAATAGAGAAAATTTGGCAATCACATAGAAATTAGTTTATGAAACCCTTAACCTACTCCTAGTATGATATAGTTACACAAAATAGCTTTGGGGAGGTTAGAAGCAATATTTGTGGTTTGGTACCAATGACTATCTAATCAACCATGAAGGTGAACATTACGAACCATGTAATGCATGCGAATAGCCTTGCTAGGGTTGTAGTAGGTATCCAACTTACCAAGTTGTGGTAGCAACATGATAGGTATTGGGTGTCTACCTCACCCCTATAAATGATAAGTTTGCAAAGAAAAATGAATGTATACATACTAATGGCTAGCTAGAAAATGGACTCATGTATTTATACTAAGCTTTCAACTTATGTGATGAATGCCTCCACTACATATACAAAATAAAATCATGAATTAAATAGGCCTTTATTACTTATAGAATTCACTTTAACTTTCAATGAGAAAGTCATTGAACATTTTTCATTCATAGCATGTAACTCAATGATTACATCAAACAAATAAAGACAAGAGCACACTAAGGGCCGGTTTACACTACGGTGGAGAAGGCCTCCGGTCGGTCAAGAATGCTTGGCCAAGACATGGTTATATGAGGCAAATGGTGGATGTGCCGGAGAAGAATTAAAGGCAATAAAATATTTCTTAAGGAGTCTTGACCGGTTGAAGTCTAAACACCTAGATGAGAAGTCCACCGGAGAAGTCCACCGGTGAAGAGAAGTTCACCTAATGGTGAAGATTTTTGTGATAAAAAACCATAATTCTTTACATTCACATTGTATCAAAAGATTTCAACAAGAATCGTGTAATATAATGTTCAATTTTATTCAAAAGATAATGAAAATTGCCAAATTGCCAATTGTCAAGTTTGGCCCATGTAGGAAATAAATGTCTCCTTGGGTGTTTAAGAATGAAGAGGGGAAAACCCATACACATTGGACAAAGCACTACTCTTTGGTATTATTTAAGACATGCTCTCCTCTTAATCATCCTAATCAATTTCTCTCTTCTTATCTTTGATCTTCAATCATGGATAATCGAAGAAGAGAGATTTTGTGCTCTCTTATGATCTTAATGGTTTTGAAGTATTTTATCGTTTCAACTATGGCCTTGAGGGCTCAAAATAATTCTCACTACCAATGAGGTCATCCTCATCTTGGCTACTACCAAACTGAAATTATGAGTAACCAGCCATTGCGAAAAAAAATTGCACAAAAAAAAATCGCTAAGGAGCTACTACATCAAAGAGAGAGAGAGAGAGAGAGAGAGAGAGAGAGAAGCTTGCCAACACCTTAAGTTTTGAAAAAAACCAGATTTGAAATCTACGGTCCATATCTATTTTTGAAAATTAATTTTTTATTGAGTTGGGCTTCTCCGGCCTCAAGAGGCTGGACAAGAAACTCCTCCTCCGGAGAAGCCACAACTCCAAAAAGTGCCGCCATGTAGGCGGCCATGTCATTTTATCATCCATGAGAAAAGTTCACCACCATTGTTTTCTTCACCTAGTGTAAACACCCACCGGTCAAGAGTTGCATTTTCGACCAATCACAATTGAGAAACGCCCTTTTTTTCATGAACCGCTTTACACTACGGTGGAGAAGTCCTCCGGTTAAGAATTCTAGGGGAATTTTGAAATTCGATTGGCCAAGAGTGACACTCTTGTCCGGTGGTGGTTTACACTACGGCCAAGAGTCCTTTGGTGGAGAACTTTGTACATGGATGAAATAATGACATGGGTGGCAACGTGGCCGCACTTTTTCCAAGGGGAGTTCTCCGGAGGTCAAGTTTCTAGGGCAACCTCAAAGCCTCGGACAACAAACTTGGCCTCCGGAGAACTCCAACTTCAATCAAATATTTCTTCCATAGAGAGATCTCTCAGGGGGTGCACTCCATTGTCAAGTTGAACACCATGTGCAATAAATAAAAATCTACTTTTAACATAAAGCATCACCAAAATGGGTCAAAATTTTATCAATTGTTTTTCATGAGTAGATATACACGGTATCTATTACATAGTAAAAAAAATAACCAAATTTGATAATTTTTTTTATAAATTTTATAAAACATACCGTTTCTAACTAGAATGATGCAAAATTGAATTAAAAAAATTACTACAAAAATTAAGATGCTCACAAATTTCAAGAAATATATATAAAAAAGATATTATCAATGGTTATGCATATGTAGAAAAAATATCATAATTTTCAAAATTACATATGGCATATAATATAGGGTAGCAAACTTTTATCGCATGTGGTTATGAAATGTAAGGGGGTGTGATTGCCCCGAGAGAAATCTTTGCACTATTATTCTCCCTCTTTAGTATGACATTTTTGGGAAATACAAAAAAGTCGTATTATCGAGGTATTATCTTCTCATTACTATGACAAATGACATAAAGTTGTCATACTATTGAGGGAATACGAAAACATAAGTAATATGAGCTTAAAAATATATACAACAAGTTTAAGCAATATAGATGGTATGAAATAATAACTTATAACTCCAAACTATTACAAATATTCTTATTAACTCTTAAAATAAGAGTCCAAAGATCTTTGGTGTTGCCACCCAAGTTAGCAACTGTCATCTTATCTAAATTCACATCTAACTTTTGGAAACTAATAATTTCATTAACACCAAAATATAAAGAGTTCTTTAATAAGAAACTAAATAACAATGATGCATGACGTTTAGCACCAAGATACTGGTGATACTATATCACCCGTGTACAAGGCAACATACTAGGCAAGAGGCCACTCTCACCCTAACCATGTCCATTCTACACTAGTAACCCTAATTACCATTAAGTTCCCAACAATAAGTGAAGTTCCCAAGTAGTTCCCAAGTGAAGATGGATGTATTTTAGATGTACATTATATAGATGAAAGGAATTCTAGCATTAACTACCTCTTTAATATGACAAAAAGGAGATTCTATATGTTGCATTATCGAGTGTTGTAGTCGTATAAAAGAGGGAGTTTTGAACTAAAAAGTTTGGTCTCGTAAAAATGTGTTGTAATATTGAGGGTGTCGTATTAACGAGGTTGGACTATACCAACATGTTATTTCTTTAAAAATCAATAAGAAGATAATGTTACCTACTTATTTACCTTAATTTGGATGTATTATAGAGGTGGAACATTTTCAATTAAATTATTGTCATGAAAGAAGTTCTAAAACATTGCCATATACATTTTATTTTATTTATCAATATTTATATTTTAAATATCAATACAATGGTCATTTAGGGGGTAAGGTTTCTACTATGGCCAGCTTTGACCGTTTTGTGAAGTAGTCCGGTGGACTTCTCCTCTTGGTGAAGTTGTCCAATACACTTCTCCTATAGGTGGTTACACTACGGCCGGTCAAGACTTCTTAAGGCACTATTTTATTGTCTTTTCATCTTCTCCGGCATACCATCCCTCGCCTCAAACAACCATGTCTTGGGCGAAAGTTCTTGACCGACCGGTGCACTTCTCCACCGTAGTGTAAAGCGGCCCTAACTTAGCCACAACCCAAAGAACAAAACTCAAGGGAGCCCATGAGCGCTCCAAGAGCCTCTAGTTTATGAAACGTGGAACCCAAATAGAAACCCTAACAAGAATGGACAATGTAGTCATTGAGGACTATTACCGTATGACAACAATGCATGAAAACATGGATTGTATGAAACTAACATGTATTGTCAATTTTTTCTCTAAATCTTAGGACCCCCTTTTGTACACTTACATTTACTTCAAAACTCTTAAAAGCCTCTCCAAATGTACACACTAGAGAAAAATAGTACCATTCCCTTATGTATACTATGTATGCTAATGCCTCACATAATAACCCTTCTCACACTCGCGTTAGTTTGTACATTGTATAAAGAGTCCACCCTCCAGGTAGTGAGGCCATGGCAAGGTCATCAATTATGCATGATGATGTGCCTCCTTGTATCTAATAAGGAATAACACGTCAACACAAATCACTTGACCTAACCAATACAAATTTTCAATAAAGGTGTTGTTATAGAACACAACCAACTTGGATATGGTTGGTTGCTCATGGTGTTGATGTCCACATTAAGTGTAGGACAAAATTTTGGGTCCGTCCGTCCCGGTCCTTTGCACCCATGCATATAAGAATATTGCAGGTCATCCTTGCACAACATCGTTCGCTTAACATGTTGCCATCATTGGCTGGTCATTTTGGAGCTTTGGAACGGCGATTGTCACACAACCTCCACTAGAAATGTAATGTATATAAGATTAGTTGGGCATGTGCCATCAAGACCATATGAATTAATGTCATGAGCCATCATATTGACCCATTCCATTCATGTATATGAATCAATGTCTACTCTGGATGCTGATGCCGTCGACAACTGACCGTTTTTGGAACGGTTAGAATGGTGAGTGTGCAACGGCCTTGCCATGGATGCTCCGTCATGAATTAGTTTATTATTGATTAACGTTTTGCAAAACCTAATTCAACATGTGATCATAGATCGTCCCATTGATGTTTGTGCTCCTCTCTACATGTATGCCAAGGAAAATTGGGCAATTTTTTCATAGCATTTTGCCACATATGTGATCAGGAATTGTGCCTGCACTCACAGGGCCAATTGAATCTCAACATCCACTCATCCTTGTCCTGGAAATGAAGGGCAATATGCTATAACAGATTCAACTACAAATTGGCTGTGTGAGCCATGGATTTTGTAGCAATTTCATCTTTGGTGCAGTCACATTTTTTTAAGATGAAAAGATAAATATGTGAAATTGACTTGTGTGACGAGGAAGGAAGTTGAGTGGCTAAAGTCATGATTATTATACCCTGGTGAGAGATGTCGCTCAAGTCAATTTGATTTATCTCAATCTGACGTCAACATTGTATGACGAGCTCTCAAGGATGTGAGCCTAAAGTTCAACCCTAGCCTGACAACCTTTACATTTTCATGCTGATCGATCTCTTGCAAAGTCAGTCCTTTTTTTAATCTTTGGGTAGGGTTTGACATGAAAACACTGCTTGAATCAACTGACATTTTATATTGATAAGGGATTCTGAATTATGGGGTTGATCATCAGTTACGTCTCCATGCTTGCTTGCTTTATTTATTTGTTTATATTTTGTTTTGTTTTGCAGTTGACCACTCCCAAGCTATGTATGTTGACAGGCTGAAAAAATTTTAGGTCATCGTTTTTGATGGCTTGAATGCTCATTAATGCTTGTTCTCTTACTCCTACTTGGCTTTTCTCATCTCCTCTTACTGGGAGCTGTCTTCACATTCCTCAAACAAGCTGCATCTAAATATAATTCTGAGCCCAAAAAGTCCAATTTATGTTGCCCTCACGTATGCTCCACATCCCCACCCGCAGTCTCCAAATATTTCAGAAAGGAGAGTGCACCAACAATTGCGGATCAGTATGCTTCATGTTTTCCCACCACCAGCACTATTAGAGACTGTAATTACAGGAAAAAATCCCAGAAATTTGATACTACAACAGTGCCCACTTTGTCTACCCAAATTGACAACAAATTGCTTGCAAAAAAGCCATTAAATGTGAAAAAACCCACCCAATTAGAAAGCCATGTTGACACCTGCAAGGTGAGAGAACCAAATGGCCTCCACAACAATGCTCCCCTCGACATTAATCCAAAGGAGAAAAACCATTCATTTGAAGAGGAGGATATCCCTACAGGGTGGATGAAATTCAGGGTGCGAAAGAGAAAAATGATTGTAGGCAAATTATTGTCGGAGAAGGTGGAAGAGCTTGTCATGGAAGATAAGAAGGGTATTCATTGGTATTGCCCAGTGGAAATAAATGCTGGGTATCCCAAGAAGACTCATCTGCCCTTGCTGCTTTGCCTCCCAGGTTGGTATTCTTATATTTTATCTACTCATTCGTGCATCGTCCCATCAGAACAAATTATAGTCGTAAAATTTCTTGGACCACTTAAACTGACCCTTTGTGTGTATCTCTCTGTTGATCTTTGAGTTTAGTAACCTATAAGGTACACGGGTGTTGTTCGGTTCGTTTTTCATGTTCTACCAGTTAGAATCACACAGCAGGACTTTTTGCATTGCATTGGAAAATCTACGATGAAGCATCAACATAAATTGGATTGGAAATCGGACCTCCTGTGATTTAGTTATGAGTATCAGAAGTGCATGTTTGTCGATTCTTTAATTGAATACCAAGGTCCCACCCAACTGTATTCAGTATTGAGCGTGGAGTGATTAATACAATTTGAAAATGGAGAGCAATCCCTTTCAAGCACGTGTCTCTATGATGACTGTTCTTCGACCCTCGCCTAACTACACTCCAATCAAACAATATTATAGGTGTCTGATTGAGAAAAGTAACCAAGTAACAACCGAATGCCTCAGAACAATTCTCTATAAAGATACTCTCGTTGCAGTGCAGTAAAAGTTGATTGACAATGGTAGAATATTTTATTTTGCAGACATTCTATGCAACAGACTGACATTTTCGTTGAACGAAGAAAAGCTTGCACGGTATTCTCTCTCTCTCTCTGTGTCTCTCTGTCTCTTGTGTTTTAAAAGCTTAAAGGCTTAAATAGATCACAGAATTGGAGTACGTACATGTGGTGACGGGTGTGATTTTTCTGTACACAGGTTATTTGAGGTCCAGTGTTTACATGTACCAATCAACGATTCAACCACAAATGAAGGTGTGATGACAGCCTCCAATCCAATCGCATTATTTAAAAGGGAGAAAATATTGTCTGTCTGTAAGTACAAGGGATTTGCTGCTGACATTTGAGGTATGGCGTGGATATTGCGCGCGTTGCTTACATTGATCTCCCAATCCATGCAGCAAGTTCAAATCCGAGTGGATTTTAGAGGTGGGAATCCGTGACGTATTGTATGCGAGTTTTCAGGTGATTGATTGTGATTGTTGTGATGATCATGGCAGGTTTGATTAAACTAATCTTGGCGGTGATCCGAGAAGATAGGGAAGCCTTCCAAAGGCCCATATTTTTGATGGGCAAAGGATTCGGAGCATTGCTTGCTCTGTTGATTGCGGCGCACCCTCCACAACGAGATGATTTGTCATTGATTATCATTGATCCAGGTAGGTATATATATATAGGCCAAAATCTCAACCTTCAATCCAGTTATTTATGATATCACAAGTCCCTTGTCCCTCATTACATAAATTCTTACTGCGCCACTGCCACTTTTATTGACAAATATTCCAACATATATATTGCATCTTCAGGTTGCATGGGTGCAAACGTATTAATTTTAGTTGTTTCATCCTGGGCCCCATTTTGTGCTCAACCCTAATGTCGGTTCTGGTTTGTTTTATTCCGCCATGCTCCCCTACTACAATGTAGATAATCAAATATCCACGACACTGATTTACCCCAATTAGTGTGTGTTACTGTTCTCAGTTTTGCATCGCAATAATGTCTTACTCATGAGTTGAATTTTTACTAACGAGAGTTCAATAGGTTGTTCGGACATTATAGAACATGAATGACTTTGCTCAGTGAAATATTACAAGCTCATTGATTAGTTGTAGCATTGTGTAACTTTAAATAGTAACACGCACAAATTGGGATAATCGGTAAAGCATGTGAAATTTCTTTCCTTTTACACATCACATGATAAAGGGTTATTAGATGACACCTTCCCAACGACAAGAGTCGTGTGAGGCATGTCGCAAACTACCAATTTTTTATATCTTTTGTGTTGATGTCTTTGTCAAAGTGGTCTTAGTAAGTTATTAACAACACCAAAAACGGCATTCAAGTTAGCAACACGCCTTCTATAGTTGTTGTCAATCATTACGTGGCATCTAACCCAATTTTTATTTACACACCATAGGGATAGAGGGTGTTATTAGATGAAACCTTCCCAATGACAAGAGTCAAGAAAAGAAAAAGGATAAAACCAAACATTGACTTTACACCAATGTGAATGTGAGCTTGTTAGCCCTACCCTAAGAATCATGTCGAAAAATACCAATTTCTTGTGTTGAAATTTTCGCCAAAGTGGTCTTAGGGCCGCCCACTCACACATGAACCAAGAGCCGGGACCATGAAATTGTGAGAGCCCAAAAAAGGGTCGGAAGGTTGTCACAAGACACTTCCACAATCATGTAGTTGTGATCATGGTCCCTCAAGTGTAGCATGAAATCATTTGTGACTAGACCTTCAACCTAATGCTATTTCAATGAATTTCTATTCATGCAAGTCCACACACATGATAAAATATAATAAATCAATGGTTGTGAGATTGCAGAGTGCCATGGTCTCCCAGTTTTATGTTACGACCTACCTCCAAGAAGTGGTGTTTGAAAATAGTCCAAGTGACCATGAAACATGACCCATTTGATTCCATGTAGGAATCCATGTAGACCTTACATCCATCTTGCATTCACTCACTCCGTTGGTCCCTCAAGCGTAAGTGTGAAGCGAACTTGGCCCGGCTCCACCATTTCCACCAATGAGAGTGCTTGAAGTGCAATGGTCACGGGCCCTCAGTCTCGTGTGTGAATTGGTCCTTAGGAAGTTATCAACAACAATTGGTATTTGACACGCATCTACAACTCTCGTCAACTGGGAGTTGGACCCCCCCCCCCCCCTCCTTCTCTTTTCCGGGTAGTAACAAATTAGGGATTTCTTCAAGTCAGTTTCGATTCCTTCACTAACAAAAAGGGAAAACAGCAACTCCTCCGAATTAGGTCACTTTGACTTCCCCTCAAAGTGCCAACATATGTACTCACGACAATAAAACACACGAGAAGTTATATGATGCCATCAGAATCGAAGGGTGCTGTTAATTTTAACGTCCGGGAAAGAGAGGTTATATATATAAATATATATAACAGAGGCGTGCAGTTGACCCTGTGGCATGCAAGGTAAAAAAGGTTTAAAAGTAGCGTGTGGAAAGAATGTTATGTGTCACGGGAGTTGAAAAGAGGCGATGGAATGATGCATGGGTACCTCCTTTACAGAGGGAACGAATCATTATTATTTGTTGAAATTGAACGCTTCAGTTTGTGTGACAGCCACATGGTGTGAAGATGGACACAACTTCAAGTCAACGATGACTACAATGTTCAAAGGAGCACAGAGCCCCGTATTTTCGGCCTGGTCCTTCTTATTTTCGTTGGCTTTTGGTGCGCATCACATGTAACATGACCTAACTCATAAGCTGTCAGAGTTTCTTGTGTTTGTGACAATGAATGCGGCGAACCGACCGCTAGTTACAGATGAACCGGTTGAGTTTGAGAAACAACCAGTTGAAGTCCAACACTACTTCAGGAGAATTACCGCTCAGTTTACGAGAATCTATGGAATATAGTTCGAATTAATACATAAAAACCGCAAGTTCACAACATGTAACCGGTTGGACTTGGAAACACTAGGAGTTTGACCGATTATGCCCAAAATCCTCCCCAGAAACTGGTTTCTGAGACTCGTCGCTGTCAACAACCTTTTGAGCACTTCAAGTTGGATGACATTGAAGTACGTAGAAAGAAAACAATTGTGAGTCTAAGTGCAGATGTGGTGTAGTAGGTACCTGTTGTTTGTTTGTGTCACCCTACTTTTGAAAGCAAGGCCCGGCCCTACTTCAAACTTCAACCCGTATAGTAGTATAATACTACCAGTTACGTTACACGAAATTAGGGTTGAAGAAGAAGGATAAGACATTTTGGTTTTGCCAAAATGTCTTGTTAGTTTTGGGTGCCTGCCTGCTTTTAGATATAGATTGTGTGCCTACTAGAAAAAACTGTGAGTAACTTCGTCATCTCTCATTATGAGTACTACTAATCTATGCTAATTTCCAAATGAATCTTGCATAAGTTACTTGAAAGTTTTACCTGAGTTCTAGCTTTGCATCAATGTGACGTGGCAATTGGAAATGTATCTAAAAACTTAAAAGTTTTTTTGGGGGTTTATGAGGCGATCCGGCAATAATCGCAAAGGCAATAGTAGATCCAGGACTCCCTAGATTGGCCAAAACACAACAATTTGTGACTGCCTTGCAGAACATGCTTCAAGTTATCCATGTAAGAAAGACTGATTCCCCCAAATGGTTTTAATATTAATATTAATAATTTCTTTTTGTTGGGTTCCTGGTTGATTTTCTCTTTTGTAGGATAGTATGATATAATGAAGAAATGGGGGATTTGACACGATTTGTTGGAGGTAGGAGTTTAACAATTTGACAAGTCAAGTAATGAACACTACTGCGATTTCGTTGGTCCCACAGAGAGCTTCCACAATGTGGCCAAAGAGAACAGTCCAAAGGAGATTGAGACAACTAAAACTCGCTGCTGGAAATGTGAACCGGCACTTGAGAAATGTCCAAGCACCTGTGTTGCTGTTGGCCAGGTGAAATACTAAATGATATTTTGGTGCCTGCATCATCTTCAGTTACCAACGCAAGCAAGCAGCCACATAGAATTTCGAGTTGTTGATATTTTCCGCGGACCGGAGTACTGGGAGTCCTCGAAATACCCTTAAAAAGTGTCATTCATAGATGCAGCAACATTCATTCTAACCAATGTGAATCTATGGTGAATGAACAAGGACCCTCTACCAACATCTCCATAATGTACGGCCCTCCTCCTAGATCCGCGACCCAGTTCCAACGTCGAATGCTCGTATTACTACGTACGAGAAGTGTCCATTCTACGCTTCCTAATTACGATTTTATCACGACTGTCACACAAAACCCCCGATCTTGCGAGTCAAAGTTGAATTTGTTTGTTGGCTTGGTGTCTGTTTGTCTGTCGATCTGTCTGCCTGCCTGTCTGTTTGATCAAAATCTTGCATCCGTCGCACCATATTCAATTTTGGGTGATTTGTGATTGTTGCATTTTTTTTTAAACAAAAAATTTAAGAAAATTTAAAATCCCTGTGCAGTGAGGATGAGCTAAATGTAATTGAAGCGAGGAAAATCAAGGAGGCCATTCCCGCAACGACAGTTCACTTCATCCCAGATTGCACGCAGTCGCTTCTGAAGGTATGTGTGCTGATTTTAACTTATCCCATGGCATGGGTGAATTTTCCTCCATCAATTGCTGGAGCTTCTTCTTCTAACTCCCAAGTCGATGATAAACACTTAAAAAATAACGCGATCTGAACGTTTCTGGAGGACTGGACGTCCAAGACGCCTCCTCCCGAGTCACGAAGAATGACTGACTCACACTTGGGTGGCCTTGTTTTTTGGGGTGGTCTCTCACAATCTCAGGAAGACGGGATCGACCTCGCCAGCCTGCTCAAGGCCACACAGATGTACAACCTTTCTAAGCCACGCACACAAAAATAAACAAGCGGCCCTTCCCTTTTTCACGCGAGCCGGCCTCCTCATCATGTGATAAGCCTGTGAAAAAGCTGGGGCTCAAGACCCGTTCCTTCCTTCCTTCCTTCCTGCCCTGATCGAGCATGGTGGTATATATGTCAATGTCTCTCTCTCTTTCTCTCTCTCTCCAGGTGCGTGTCAAAGCCAACGCCAAAGGGAATTGGGCACCGGAAAATGAAGCCGATGACGAAGTTTTATCGCGCCATAGCCGGCATCGATGATCGAGACGAGACAAACAAACAAACAAACAGTATATGCACATGGGGATGTCCATCGAATCTCGTTGGCACTCATGTAGGGTTCGGACACGAATTTGGGGATGACCGAGTAGTGGCAACAAAATTTAGAGGCTTGGAAGTACACATTCACCGACCTTCTATTTCGGGCGAGTTTTTGGAGAACTCCGCCCGCCCCCATGCCCCGCCTCCACCTACTACTACTCCTACTCCTACTCCTATTACTACTTTTTTTTTCTAACTCCCGTAGATAGCAATCCAAATATATGATGATACTTGCACATGACTACTATTACGACTACTCCTACCTCCTCTACCTCTACCTAGTAAAGAAAGCCGGAAATAGAGAGAGGGCGTCGCCGCCGGCACACTAAAGTAATGCCTTTCGTGTGTGCACATGGAAGCCTCAAAGATACTTTGTGCCAACGCGGCCTCACACCGGAATCTACGTAGGAACGCCACTCTTGGTCAACGGCCGGTGGCCTCTTGGGGTTACCAAGAAGCCATCAAAAGGAGTACACATTTTGGGACTCGATCGGATGCAATTGCTCTTCGGGAAGGTGGTCGCGCGACTATTACGTGATAAGAAAACGATCGAGTAAATTTATTTATATATAAAAAAATTAAAAAGATGGGATGGAAATAGCAAGCCCACGCCACTACGTAGGTAGGCTTGGACTCTTCAAGTTGGACCGGCTCATCATGTGGGGAGATACCCTTGTGTCCTAAGCATTGGACCACCCCCAACTACCATCATGCTTGAATGATGTGGATATCCCGATTCCCTCCCCTTGTTGGAGGAAGGATAAGAAAACCATGTGCCCGCGGCACAAGCCCATCTCGCGTCGGCCAATGGCGTGCCACGCTAGGAAGGGTGAGGGGGGGGGGTGTGGGAACTTCGTCAAGCGTGGGTGCCACATGGGCGAGGAGTTCGTTGCTATTTATTGGTTGTGGGTGCCACATGGGTGCGGGAATCTATTTCGCCAAGCACGTAGACGTGACATGTTGGCAGGGTGCTCTTGCATCATGTGTGTGTGCGGCGTCACATGAGGTGGTGGTGGTCATCGGTAGTAAGAGCCTTGGGGACACAACAACCCAAAAAATGGCTTAATCATTGCATTTATCCCCATGCTTACTTTTGGCTGCTAGCCCCTTGGCTCCATACACCTTTAGCTCCCCCTTTGGCACCTAAACCTCCTCCTTAGGGCCTCTTTTTGTGTGCATAGGTATTAGCGCCCCACTTAGTAGTAACAGTCGTGTATGCCATGCCTTAAATTATTCCGGTATCATAAGTGTAGGTTTTAGCGTAGGTAACTACTTGAATCTCGCATTCGAGATTCGAAAGGGATCTAGGTGCGGCCCGGTCTTCATCTTCATCTCAACAATTTTTCTGTCAAACCTTACTTTATTGTGGGCGCCCACATTGAGACGCCATAGCCAATAGCATTGTCGCCTCAACTCAAACCGACCGATATTTGCACCTCAAAATCCTCTCTTGTGTTGTTGTACTTGGACCACATATTATGGCGGACATGTAGACACATTGTACATCTCCATGTCGCACATGTCTACAAACTTCAACACGATTTCAATCACTACGAAGATAGTCAATAACTTGATTTGAGGAATTACGGTGGAAAGTTGAGACCGCCTCGTTTGATGATTGAGTTGATGATTAAGTTGCATGAGAGACACAACACAAGGCCTATATCATGAGATTCACTACGTTGTGTTGCACATGATTTTTGGGTGCCATTCACCACACATTTTAGCACCATCAAACACCCATGTTTTGATTGTGTTGAAAGGAGCTTAAGCCAACAACGATGCTAAATTATGATCACATGGCACCAACCAAACCACTCCCTTGTCTATGTATGAAACACGATGGAAACATGCAATATGAAATAGTTGGTTCTAGTGACAAAGTTCCCAAAAACGGGTGCGGATTAATGATTGTTCGGCATTTAGCCTCTAGTGGTACCTATATGGACTTCTTTGATTAGGAAGTGCCCTGAAATCTCATGAGGACCCTAGTGCGAGAGACTTGGCAAGTGACCCTTTGCTCCTCAAGAAGGTATATTCACATGATCATACACTCCCGGGATATGAGTCCTTGACAATTGTCTTGCATCCCTAGTAGAGATATACAAATCTATTGATGTGGTAGATTTGCAGATTTTCCAATGACGTAGGATCAATTTCTAGTGGCGCAAGCTAACTACTTGGGACTCATGTGCTTGTAGTACTAACATGGTAAACACTTGTAAAATATCAGTCAACATGAACACATACCAATGAACGTGTTGTACAAACTTGGCAGATAAGGTATGTAGTCCTAAAGTGGTCGGTGGTCTTAAACGGTTTCTAGCATGTAAGTACATATTCAAGTATGAAATGAACATATATGAAAGAAAACCATTTAAGAAAATCTATGAACAACACTTCAAAAATTCATGAGATATTCACTTTCATTCCAAAAATAGCAAAACCAACTGTCATTATTAGCAGTTGTCAATATTGTGCATGTACCAACTATCAAAATTAGCAATGTCATTTGGAGTTGCTAATGTGTTCATGTCAGTTTTCTTGGATTGTTGGAATGTTGGAATGCTGGAATGTTGGAATGTTGGAAGTATCCACTTTAGGCACACTTACATTAGTCATAGTGTGAGGATGGTGGTTCTCTTTAAAATCCTCTCATGCCAGCCACCATATAAGCACTTTGACTAGATACATAATTTATAAGCTTTTGTACTCCAAAACTTTGGTGAAAGTTCACAACACCTACCGAAGGTGAGGGCGAACACGGAGGAGGGAAGGGTGAAATCAATGATTACTATTGTAGGGCTTCAAATTTTCTATTTTAAGCTAATTGAACCCATGAAGCATAGTCAAGGGCCCCAAATTGTCCAACCAACCACGAGGTCATTTTTATACTATCACCTCCTCGATAGGTGTTAGGAAACCAAACTTGCAATACTTATGTATAAGTTATGTCGGCCGTCGGTTCCAACAACAATCGATTGATTATTATCTTGCCTGAATCTTTGAGAAGTTTCAACACGATTCTTGAAATCACCAAAAAAATTAATCAAATCAATTGCATGGACTGAAACGTTGAATTATCAATTGATTATGAAATATTATGAAACAAAATAAAATTTGTTCCAAATATTTCGATGAAATCAAAGTAAAATTGCTTAAGTCAAATCAAGTGAATATGGTTCACCCTTGCAAATTGTAGCTTAAACAAGAGTTCAAAATGTATTTTAATTGTATAAGAAGCTTGATGCATAGAAAAGAATTGAACAACATGAACAAACTGACTGTGGGGAATATCCGGGAATACTACGTGGAATATTGTCAGTCCCACATAACATTGTTATAAATCTGAATATTGTTATGCAAGTGTTGGAACTAAGGGTAGGGTAGGGTATTCCTAGTAGTTTAGGATTTGTGGGCGGCATGTTAGAATGTATGGTCACTAACATGTCCCTTTGCACGTTTGGTGGAACACTCATCCCCATTGGATATCATTCCCACATCCAAATTGTCAAGACGGTTCCCAACATTTTCACATTACCAACTACAACAATAACATGGCATTACACGTTGATTGATATATATATATATATATATATATACATATTTCTCATTTCAGTTTGGAATTCCTATCCACATGTGCACATCATAATACACAAGATGAATTACATGCTCAAAAATAGGATTGGCAATATAAGTATCTAGCACCATGCATGGTTTGGTTTCCCAACACCTACCAAGGGTAACAATATGAGTTTTGTCCCCTATAACTCCGGTTCTGATTCATCCCAATATAAAATCACTAGATTGATTCAAGGTCTCTTATCACAATTTAAGGCTTGAATTTCCTCTTTAAAAGCAACTTCCGCACTTCAGACTAATAATCAATTATTTCGCCCTTCCCTCCCCTCCCCTCGGTAGGTGTTGTGAACATTCACCCCACCGTGTTGCTCCGGGAGCTTGAAAGCCTCAAGTTACATGAACTTGTGGCTTGATATTTAAGGTAACACGCATGATATCGTTAAAATGTCATGCATGTTCTATACTTTATATGTGAATATACTTACCTATAAGTTAGCCTTGGGAGGAGAAACTCGGGGGGATAGAGATCGAAGGCGAGGAATCGGAGTTGGAGCATGCCGCAAAATTGGTGCGCAAGCCAATGTTGGTTCTCCCATGAAGTTTGGTTCAAGTCACGCTCGTGGTGTGAGGGTTGACGGATATTGTTAGAGGCCACGTCACATGCATAGGGGCACTGTATGGGAGTGTAGGAGGCTTTGAATTTCTAAGCACCTAAAAATAAACCCAACTTCTAAGGTATGTGGGCCTTATGCGGTCACGTTTCTTAGTTGGATGCCTATATTTGAAAGGTATATCGGCAAGTCGTTGTAGTTAAGAACATACACGCAACTGACAAGTGTGACAATGAGATTGGACTATGTGCTTATACTGTAGGTCTCAGTTTAAGTTCAGTACACTAAGTTGTCCTATTAGTGTGGGTTACCATTTGGAGTTACGTGTTGCCATGACTTTTGACTGACATTACTTTTTTTTTTATCAAGTAAGTTATATCATGTTTTTTTATGTGCATACTAATTGTTTACGCAGCTTGAGTGAAAAATCATACGCTTGGTAAACTGTTATAGCAATGTGTAACTCCAAATGCTAACTCACACTAATAGGATAGTTCGGTGTAGTTGAAAAATCTTTAAATCGATCTCTTAAAGAAAATTGCACAAGTCAAATGACAATATGTGTGATCCACAATTGCAAACTAGATGGATTTGTTCCTAGTTTGATCCAATGGTGTTAAATGTAGGTAAAGTTGGAAGTGGCCACAATAAGACCACATACCCTCCCACCAACCTTGATTCAGAGGTCAACTTGGCTAAGAAAAAATCTAAGTTATATACCTTCTCCCATGATAGGTGTCATATACTATTTAGGATGAATCAACAACAAGCTTACAAGGGGCAGGTTGGTGACAACCAAGGTGGGATTAATTAATAGCAAGACTTAGAGTCCAAACACTTAACCTTGACAATGTCGTCTAAAAAAAATTAATTAAGAAAAAAAAACATCAATGTTCATGCACTAACGTGAATGTGAGCAAGTTCACCATGCATTGATCATTATTTGTCATGATGTAGCATAATATAGGCTTAATGCCTTTCTCTTGAAAGGTGGGCTCTATAGGGACAATGTAGTTAAGTGGGTGGGTGGGCGGGGGGCGGGGGGTTGGGGTTGTGTTTGTTATGGTGGTGGCATCATTGGTGCTTGTCTTTGATCTAGCTTTATGTTGTTTAATATTAGGTATGTGAGATATTTGATGACAATTTGGTGCATTGATATCATTATGTGTTTGATGTTGGTTGTTGGTATGTGGAGTTCTTTAAGCTTTACAATTGATTGTTTATGTATGAGTTGACTTTCCAAGTTTTTTGCTTGCAGGTTTCTGTTAGTGGGTCATATTTTCTATGTTTGCATTCGATGGTGGTTTATGAGAATGATTCATGAAAATATGTAAATCATTAGCTGGACGGTGAGTGTGGAAGGTGGTGTTTCCAAGGTGTGACTTTGGTTGGGTGCTCCAACAATGCAAATCATGTCATGTCTTAGCCTAACCATGGATTGGCATGATCTATTATTGCAATGCATGCTAGGAGCCATTCTAAGATTGTCATTTTGTGTTCGTGCGTTTGTGATTGTGAAGAATCTAGTGCTCTTGTTGGCTTGTAGCATTTGTGTGATAGAATGTACAACTTTGTTGTGTCTAGCAATTTGATGTGTTGGTTGGTGCATGTTGATGTTGGTCACATGTCTTTGTCATTGTTAGGGCATAGGTTGTAGTTGGGGTTAGTGACCAAAAGGAATTCTTTTTTCTGGCAGTGACCCATGTATTGTGTGTATTTGAATTTTAGTGTTTGGGTAGTTTGTGTGTCTGTTATTATGTGTGCTTTCCAAAATAATATTTCTTACTTTATGGTTGGTTTGTTCGTTAGAGAGCCATTTATCTACATATGTGATTTTGTGTTGACCATGGTGGTTCAACATCTCTATGTTCTTTGTTGATGAAATTGTGAAGGATGTAGATGGTGCCGTTGTATGTGGCAATTAGGTCATCAACAAGGTAATTGGGCTTTTGAGTGACCTCCCTAGCAACAATGTCTATCATGGTCCAAATGTCATGTTTTTTATACTCTTCTTTACAAACGAGTACCTAAATTTTGAACCTAACTTGATGTGCGATACAATAAAGAAATTTAAATTGACCTCAATTTCCTTCACCAACTTATGGGACTGGGAACAAATCAAGGTGGAGCAAAAAATGCTAACTCCCTAATGTAACATAGTGCAATGGCTTATGTGACATAATGGCCAGTATCAACATGATGATCAAGTTCAGTGTCTAATTCCATATCTCTAAAGGAAAATAAGCAGGACGTTCTAACACAACGTGTGCCTCATTTTTAATCATATATTGTAAGAGAAAAAGTAATACAATATGTTATTTCTAGGGATTGGGATAATTGACCACCAACCAATTTAATGACAAGTCTACGAATTTTCCTTTGTTTTGTTTTGAGTATAATGTTATAAAATTGATGTTTCAAAAAAAAATTCTGCAAGCTAACTCCAAATTTGGTATTCAATGCAATTTTTCATATTTCAATACATATATAATTTGAGGTCACCCCCCAAGGCCTTTTAGGAGTGAAAAAAGGGGGGGAATAGTACACACCATGCAATGCCCATGCACTCCCCCAAACGTAAGTTATGTTGTGAATGGCCAAGAAACGGTCCCCGCCCCCGCCCTCAAAATAAACAAAGATATCTTTAACCCCAAAACTAAAAAGCCCGTTGGATGGAGTTGTCACAATAGACGAGAAGTGAACAACCTCCGAGTACCCTCTCTCTCTCCATGGTTTTAGAACTTACTCCGAGTCCTTGGATACTAACTTCAAGAAAAATGTTAGCAACCACAAAATATTGAGGTATTCTTGCATTCATTGGACACCACTCATACCAATTCACCCTACTTAGAAGGAAGACGGGTCTTGAGTGGTTACTATTCCTTGTTTGATATGGGTAGTGTTGCAATTTCTTATTATTTTAGAGGTCGGAGGCGGCACTATAAAATACATGTCAAAACTTTTTCAATGTTTGTTTTTTTATTATTGAAAATCATCGAAGACATCAATCTGTGAGGTCCTTTATGGCAAGTCATTGTCGGAAACATTCCCTTCTTCTACGATCAGTTCTTCAAGCTCTTCTCCGTCCAAGTGTTGGTCCAAGACTGCACTTGGATTGTCTCCGATGCGAAATTCGTCTTGTTCAACATCGTCATCATTAATGTCACCATCGTTATTCTCCATCTCTTGGCGCACTGTCGTTGAGATTGAATGTACTAATGCTATATGATAATATAAATGAATTGGCAACGTTGCGCATGTCTATATTTGCCCTACTGGCATGGACTAACTTTAGTAGTGATTTATAATAATAAAAACATACAAAATGCCTCCAAATTTGCCAAGTATATAAAATATGCATATTCTAAAATACATTAAAAATAGATGCACCACTAGCTATGGAATACAACTCCAATTCGCAAACTCTGGAGTTTGGCTAATCTGCAAATGTGGATAGAGGAGCCATGTTTAATCGCAAAGAAATTTGGAGTTGGGCTTGAATTGATATGAATTTCCAAAGGTGATGGTTTGGGAGCCATAACTTGGTCACATAGCCCCTCCCCCCCAACCCCTTCCCAATTATGTAGATTATTAGATGATCTAGATTGATTGATATATTTTGAACACGTCAGACCCAATTTCCTTAAAATACATGTCTTTTTAGTGTCTATTCTTAGATGCACACCTAACCACACACCACTCAAATATAGGTATTCATTTACACTACATAAACAAATTAGGCATGCTTATGGGATCATATGTGATAAGCATGCTCAAGACTTTGATGCCGAAATGCCAATTTTTTGAGGGGACTCATGAAAATTTTAGTCATTCCGACTTACATAAGAATGACATGAGACCCCTTTGCTCATAATAAGAAACTTGCTTACCACCTACGAGTACACTAAATATGGGAATTAGTGTGGATCATTGTTGGGATTTATGGGGTCATGTTCCAATTTCTGTGGATGTTACACAACTTGCTAGTATACACATTAAGGAACCAAAAAAAGAAGAATCTTAACTTGGTTATATAAGGAAAAAAATTGTTGTTCTAAGCAAAACATTCTAGCACCTTGTAACTCCAGACAATACCCCACATCACTCATCATAATCAATGTGCATTGATTATGGTGTTTATTGTGGGTGCAAAATTAGTGTGGGTCAATAATAATGAGCATGAGCATCATCTAAGGATTGATTGATCAACCTTCAAGCAATTGTAAAGCACATGAATGGAACTTGCACTAATTCCTATGACGAACTTAAAGTGGGCCGCCCTAAATATCACAATTAAGGCGGCGCAAAGTACGAACATAACTAAACGAGACTCCATCGTAGTCAACATGAATCAAGGCCAACGGTGCCAAGACTTCACTTTATGAATAATAGCATTCTAAGCAAACACCATGGTTCTCTAGAAGCTTGGGCACCTTTCTGCCTAATAATTAATCAAAGTGTGAAAGTAAGTCAGGCATCCCAAAAAATGATATTTAAAAATTGGGCATATTTAAAAATTGATTAAAAATAAGTTAGACATTCATCCAAGTCAGTTCTATAATTCATGAATGGCTCTTCTAATTTCATCTTTGGCGATTTTGTGATTTTAAGCACTCTTTGAATGTTATTTCTTTTTATTGGGGACACTCAACGAAATCAATTTCCCATAAATTTAGGCACCCTTAAAATTAATTGTTTTATGCCCAAGCTGCTAGAGAGTTGCAGTGACTCTAACACTGCCTAACTCCAATTAGTAACCCATATCGTTGTTTAGTGTGTACATACATTTGTTTTTATCATTAGTAAGGGTGCAAAATTAGTTTGGGCCAATTTAGATGAGCGTGACTCATGAGCTTGTCATCCAGAGATTGATTGCTCAAACTTTCAAGTATTGTTCTCCCCCTTTAATATGACATGTTTGGTCTCGCAAGGAAGTGTCTTATTATTTGAATGTCATATTATGCATAATATGACAATTTGGCCTCAAATGTCGTATTATCGAGGTTTTTCAAGAAAATGGCCTATTTTGATGTAAGTTGTCGTTTTGTATAGACAATGAAGTACACAAGTATGAAATGAACATTTTTATTAGAGAAATATGCTCACAACATCACACAATATGGAGTTTAAAAAAATGCAATCCCATGATGATTACTTCATCATATCATACACTACGAAAGTAAGAATCTTTTGTTTTTTGATGATGTTTTTTGATGTTGGAAATTGACATCTTGTTTAATTTATTCATGAAAGATTGCATGTTCATCACATCTATAACTAAAAACTCCAAGGAAGCTTAGATTGGTAGTAATTGGGCATACTAATTGGCTTGAGGAAGTTTGACTATTGGTGTTGGCTAGTCATCCACATATTCCCCTCCATTGGCTCTTCATTCAAATTTAAACCCAAATGAACTTCTCTACCCCATGCCAAATCCACCAACTTAGGGCCGGTTTACACTATGGACCATGAAGTTGGACCATGGCTCTGCAAGGCAGCTGATTGGCTGCTGAAGTTGTCCTGGGATAACTTCGGTTTACACTAAGAAAAAAATGTCAGAGGGACCATGAAGGTCGAGGTCCCCAAAATATCATTTCTAAGGCCTAATAAATGCACTGACATGGTCCAACGGGTTTTGCGGTGAGAGAGGAAAGAGGATGGTCCGGTAGGAAAAGGCAAGGGCCCATGGCAAAGAAAGGCCATTTTAGTAAATTTTAATGAATCTACCCTCTATGTGCCTTAGTCATATCATTGTCCATGAGACATACCATTACTACCTTGCCCTACCCCTTAAACCGGCTCCCACGTGTTACACCAAACAACGTGGGACATCTAAAACTCAAGAATTTGAGTGCAGATTTTTTTTTGGCTCTACCAACTAAAATGTTTGGAATTTGTGGGCTTGTAATATACCGTTGGAAAGGTCTTGAAAATACCTTTCCAACGGTATATTACACGCCCCAAAAAAAATGAAAAATTACAGTTGAAAACAAAAAGAAACATCTGTAGTCGTTTAGTGACTGTAGATCAGGGTGGTCAAAAGAACTGCAACGGGAAATCTTCTATCACTAATCATCAAAGAATTGAACTTTAGTGTTGAGCAAGCTATGGTGGTAACAACATTAAATATAATCAAACACTAAATATCTTATTTAGTGTAGTGACAACACAAGGTACATGTCACATGTAAATTACAATGAACATGTGCAAATTAAAGCACTCAATTTTTGGTAAAAATTGTTGTGAGAAGATTTGCAAGCCACATCTTTCGACACATTTAACAAGAAGTGAAGACAAGTGAAGCCCACGAAAAGACAAGAGAATGGTCAAACTGATTTTTTTTTTTCAAAATTGCACTTTCTGGGCATGTATTAAAAAAATCAACACCTTTACATTTTGGTGTATGGTCATTCTTCTTGGTCCACATTCGGCTTACACCTAGTGAAGGGCCCAAGTCTCTTAAAACTAATTTTTATGAAGTCGGACCATGAAAGTCGGACCATGAAAATCGGACCATTGACAAAGGCCATCTTCCATGGTCCGACTTCATGGTCCATAGTGTAAACCGGCCCTTAGCCACGTTGAACTCTTCATCAACAATTTCTTCTCCTATCAGTTGCACATATTCTTCGATATGCATGTCTTTACTTCCTAGATTCAAAGTGGAAACAAGACTTGCCAGATCATTTGTTGCTTCTTTCATTCTTGGTTTCTCGTGTTCATGATCCATGGCAAAATCGACATTCTAGTCTGCAAGTATAATCTTGGACATCCTGCAGTTGTTTCATATGATTTGAGGATTCATCTCTATCCACACTTGAGAGCACCACATAATAACATGCCTTGCATTAGGCAATATATTTCTCAAAACCTAGTGAGTAGTAGAAGAATCAAATTGAGAAAGGACTCATTCCAAAAGCTTCTTCATGAACTGAATTTTGAATAAAGCATTATTTCTTGATCCAAGGATTGTACCACACTTGAAACATTAGGTGGTAAGAAATCAGTAGTTATATTGCTCAACTACAAGGTTGAAAACCATTTGATTCACCCCTACCAACAAGTTAAAGGGAATGAGTAACATATTTGTCCATAATTAAAATTACCCTCCGCTTTTGAGATTTGAAATGTACATTGAGGCTCATCATCCAAATCTCAAATACATTTGATGTCATCCGTACCATTTGGTTTGCAAACCACCACACGTAATTTATTGGCAACCACCTTCCGAAGCATCTTGGGCGTAGAGATTTGTAAATAATCATAAGTTTCAACTTGTTAGGGCATGTTGTGTTTACATCAAGAGTAAGAGCGAGATGGTCCTTCGGAATTCTGCGCCCACAAACTTTTCCTTGCATTAGTGTCTTGTTTGGTTGGGCACAATAAAATAAAAGAGTCTCATCCATATTGTAAACATCTTCCGGTGCCATAACCAATGCGAAGGAAGTTAGTGCTTACCAAATTGTGTGCAAGTTGTTTTGTGTGGAGATGTGGTCATCAACACAACAATTGTTGAAAATATAATTGAAATAAAAAACACACGTCATTGAAGACTATTGTCACCTTCGGAGCCAAGAAATTGAAGAGTGGCATGGGCAAATCTAAGAGTATAAGTCGGCAAGGACTGAAATTTCCAATCTAAAGAGATGTGAGATTTAGGTGTTAAGGACAATGCTCGATCAAGAAGAGAAATCAACAACTTCATTATTCTAGTTGCAAATTTAACAATCCCTAAACCCTTCAACCTTAATCCAAACCCAAAGAATGAAAAGTGTAATGTATGTTTTCAAACCAAGGTTCAAAACAATTAACTTGAATAAACTTAAGTTAAGCCATTGGTGATTTCACCATATGCTCCCCAATCCCAAGGGAAATCCTAGTGTGAATCCCACCACCTGCATGCATTAATTACCTCTATTATATGACAAGTTAGGTCTATAAAAAGTCATATTTTGAGCATCGTAATTGTATTATTGAGGTGAATTTGTAGTTTCAAAGCACATGAGCAACGTCTGCACTAATTCCTACGTTGAACTTAAAGTGGGTCACTCTAAATATTGTAAGCACTTCCAACTCCACGAGCAATTTGGTCGTTGGACCATATTGGGAATTGTCTCACCCACTTAGCAATTGCAATTCATGCAAATTGTTATTTCAAGTAGTTTTCGAATTGGAGTTGAGACGCGGAAATTATAAGAGATCAATTTGAAGATTCTCTTTTCTTGAAGTGGTCACAAAGGTCTTCACAATTGCATTAATTGTCAAACCTAAAATGATGCTCATTTTTAATAAACTGTCACATAATCCAATGTGAGTTTGTAACACATGTTTTTTTGGTGTCTATCATTAACTACAAGTCTTGCCATATACCACTCAAATATAGGTTATTAATTAAGAAGAATGACCACATAAGGTACAATTACGAACAAAAGTGAGTACATTGTACACAAACTCAACTTTGGCTCCCATTGTCAATTGATTCAAATTAAAAAAAGAAAAAGAAAAAAGTAATGAAGTGATCAAAGCAAGAGTCCAAGTAATCAATTGCATAAACGGGAAACCAAAATGTGAAAAGGGTTGTGGGTTATGAATTGTTGAAGTGGTTAGGGTTACAATATTCGCTTTTGTTCGCCGCCACTCTTCCAACATCGACATCTATGTGTGCATTGCATAGTTGAGAATGTTGTGAGATTTCTTGTGCAATTTGTAGAATTGTTTGTATATGCCTTTGTTGTCTCAAGAACAAAAGCACCAAGCTTTGGTGCAACTTAGAAGCGGTGTTTCTACTCCCAAAATTGTTGCTTTAGCCGGCATGAGCCAATCTTTTGTAGCATAATTGAGGAAGGATGCATGGGGCGAGATTGAGAGACAAAGAGGAGGGCGTCCAAAACTTCTTGCAGACCAAGGAAAAAAGTGTTGTGTCACTCTTGTTATCGAAGGTCGACTTGGAACTGCATATGAGACAACAAAACAATTTTGATCCGAAACAAGTAAATTGTAGTTTGACATCACTGTGAGGCGTGCTTTGAGAGAGGTTGAATTGGGTGCACAAGTGCAGCAAAGAAAGTCATTTCTAAGTCGTAAATATGTTCTCGCACACCTGAGGTTTGCTCAAATGTATGATAATTGGACCATTGATGATTGGAAACGTGTAATTTTCAATGATGAAGCAAAGATAAATAAGTTTAATTCATATGGTAGGTCATAGTGTTGGATTGGAGATGGAGAACGCATTGGACCTCAACATGTCCATCAGAATGTGAAGCATGGTGGTGAGTTGGTGATGATTTGGGGATGCATGACGGCTTTTGGACTGGGAGCATGGTATAGAATTGAAGGTAGGATGGATAGGCATTTGTACACATATATTTTAGAAAATTTATTGTGGTCCACTATACAAGATTACAATCTGGATCCAATTAGGTTGGTCTTTCAACATGGTAATGATCCCAAGCACACGAGCAAGATCGTGCAAGACTGGTTGGAATCACAACCATTTCAACTCCTTCAATGCCTTGCACAATCTCCAGATTTGAAACCCATTGAACACTTCTCAAACGGCGCTTGAACAAATTTATGACACCTCCAAGAGGTATCCAAAAATTATGGGAGCGTGTGTGTTCAATGTATCCCAATTTCAGTGAATAAGATTGCGTGGCGCTTTATGAGAGCATGCCACAAAGAATTGACGATGTGTTGAAGAGTAGGGGGTACTACACCGATTACTAAAGATTTTGTAGGCAACTTGAACAAAATTGAGATTCTGTATATAGTTTCTCATTCGGCTTTGCAACATACTTTCTTATTATCAATGTAATGTGAAATTTTGCATACACGTGCACAAGTTTGTGCAACATCATATCCAATTTTCAAATCTGAAAAAGAGCCTATGAATTGTACGTGGTTGTTTGTTGAAGATGAGTTTGTACAAAGTGTACTCACTTTTGTTCGTAACTATATGTGGCTATGTTCTATGTGGTCCATCTTCTACTAATCATAGTTATGTACATGTACTTAAGCTACATTAGCATTTCTATGATGAACTATAAGCAAAAACTGGATTGAAAGTCAAACTTCCCTTGATCTAGAGTCAATTATTGAAAGAGCACGTGTGATGATTCTGTAAATAAATTTCTAGGCCCCTCCAACTGTGTTGACCATTCATTCTAGAATGGATAATAAATTTCAAGGATGCGGTCCAACCTCGTGTCTTTCTGTGTCCATTCTTAGATCCGCACCTAATATAGATCTTAGACTCAAAAAGTAACCAAACAAGAAAGATTCAGGAGCATGATTTAGGTAGTTATCTGAATCAGACACCCATATTTCAATGGTGTGTGGTTTGGTTGGGTCTAAGAACAAAACACAACAAAACGTGTGTTTGAAAGAGATCATTCAACATGCTCAAAACATATCAACCATTCGAGACTCATTGGTCAACACAATTGGAAGGGAGGGGAGGGAACACAAGGTGTTTGTTTAAAGAATCAACACACACACGCTTTCAATTACCAACCCTGAATCAAGAACAGTCCAATTTCCAATCCAATTTTTGCTGATGCTTCATCCGATACATTTGCTGATGCACCAAATTAAAGGGCTCATTCCGTATACCCAACGAAGTACAAAGTAGCTAAGTTAATTAGGAGGGCATGAACCACGAGCCGCTTAACTTATATTAACACTATACAAACCTTAAGTGCATCATGGTCAACACAAACACAAAACGAAGCATAACCAAAACGAATCGACGCCACTTGGCCAATGGGGAGGGCACATAAGGCCGGTCGGGGCCCAATTACGACCTTAAACATTCATTTGAGGTGCCCTAGCACTAGGTAACGTGTCATATTATGGGCCTCGTGTGGCCATGGGGCCCACTTGCCGTGCGGAGTCCTTGACACCCCCCCAACCCTCTCGCGCTTCATTTGTTGAATTACGGTGCCCATAGTACCGCCGGCATGGTAGGCCTTCCCAACCACGCCCCCATGTGCAACTAACTGCTCCACTAACCTAGCTACTCCCTCCACTAGCCGATCTCATGCCCACTATAGTCTACTTCCGACTAGATATCTTGGGTATATATATATATATATATATGAAGCCTCCACCTCGCGCAAGTGAATCGACTTAGAGATCTAGGGTGGTTCCGTTTTTAGGTATTGTTAAACTTCGTTCTTGAGGTTTAGGGCTGCTTCACACCAATGATCGGGGAGGACCGGCACTTAGTTACAAAGGAACCGGTTGGATTTGAGAAATAACCGGTTGAAGTTCAAGACTGCAAGAAAATTACCGATCGTTTTAGAGGAGTTTATAGAATATACCCTAATTTAATGAAGGAAAACCGGAGGATGTTGACATGTAACCGGTTGGACTTGCAAACACTAGGATCTCGACCGATTATGTCCAAACATCTAACTGATCACTGCTTCACACTGTGGCCGTCCAAGTCGAGAGGCCGTGGGATTGAGTGGTCAAACTCTGTTGAGAGACTAAAGAAACGGGCTGAAAATAGCCAATAAAAAATAGGAATTGGAGCGTTCGGCTGGGCATAGTGTGAAGCCTCCAAAGGCCAAGCCTGAAGTCCAAACCTTTGGCCATGAACTCCCCATGGCCTCTCGACTTGGACGGGCCATAGTGTGAAGCCTCCAAAGGCCAAGGCCAAAGTCCAAAGGAAGAAGGAGCGTCCCACTTTATTCCTTGCCCAAAACAACTCCTCCAATCTAACGGCCAAGATCTTGTCAGTTTTTTTTTTAATTTTTTTTTTTTTTATGAAACAAAATTGACAGCCTCTCAACCATAGTTTGGGTTTCCATTCCTATCCGACCCAAACTTCCTTCGAGAGTCCATTGCCTTGGTCCAAAAGTATTGTCATGTAGGCATTTTGGAGAGTGATGGCATTTGGACTCTGGCCTCTAGTGTGAAGGGTCGAGAGACCGAATTCTTGGTTTCTTGTAATATGATTGGTGGAAATCGACGGCCTCTCAACCTTCAACCACAGTGTCAAGCGGCCCTTAGATTCTCTCATCACAAATGCATTTACAAAATAATCATGTTATGTCAAACGGTTGCACTATTACCTACACCTGTTGATCTCATGCCTCCATAACTTACTTACAACTACACTAGTTATGATGTTTAGTGTCACTAATTCTAATTGTCTTGCTCAATACTAATAGTAAACTGCAGTATAGTGTCACCAAACCTCAACATCCCATGGATTGCCGCATTGCCAATCGATAATTACAGTCACGTGGATGAGTGAAACTCTTGTCAAACTATAATCGAAACACTAAATACTAACCCAACATCATTTGTCATTCCTTGTAAATTTGTGTAGGGATTATAGATTTACAATGTTGCAAGTACTGTCACTTACCAAGTCGCCTTTCATCTAGATTTCAATCATCCACGACAACATTTCATCACAAGTTGCTGACAAGAGAAGGTAGGGTTTTGGTCAATGGATGAACTCATTCATCATCCATGACATTCATTGTTCCCTTATTCATAAGAAGTGTCATCCAAAAAGTTACCATACGACACTAAATATCATATGTAGTGTAGATATCTTAGGAATGTGTACCCGCGCCTCCTTGGCAACTTCAGCTTAGATGTAGGGCGGTTGATTTCTAAGTATTCTAAACCTCATGCTTGAGGTCCACATTTTCTCATCCCGTATTCTATTGCAAAAGAAGCTCTGAACTACCCATAACACATAAGATTATTAAGCAAAAAACTCATGTTCTGTCGAATCAATACACGATTACTTTCACCCACTGATGCCATGCTTCCATGATTCACTCCAACTAGATAGCTAAGATTACGTATGTGCACCACCCGCCTTGGCAACTTAAACTTAGATTTAGGGCGGTTGTTGTTTAGGATTGTTAAGTCTCGTTCTTGAGGTTTACGTTTCTTATCACAATTTCAATTGCAGAAGAAAGACTCAACATACTCCATAACACATAAGATTTCTCAATAAAAACCATGTTACTTGCAACCGTTATGCTCGTACCTCCACCCATTGATCCAATGCTTTCATGACACTTACTACTAGATGATGTAGGTATGTGCACTCCTACCTTGACAACTTAAGCTTAAATTTAGGGCAGTTGGTTTTTGTGTATTTTAAATCTCGTTGAGGCTACCATTTCTCATCACAAATTCAATTGCAAAAAGAAGATCTAACACACTAACACATGTAAGATTAGTCAATACGTAATTGGGTCATGTGGGTTTCAATATACCTGGATGTAGTGCACTCAACATTTTCAATCCCATCTAGAGTCAAGATGAATCAAGAGACACTGCAAGGTCTAATTTGGCAACAATCCTTAATGCTTCAAATGGAGAGATATTGGTACCTCATAGTTTCAAATAATGTTATGCAGATTGACATGTAGCATTGATATTTAGATCGGGGGTGGTGGGTTGATATTTTTTTTAAGCTCGTTTGGTTCTTCCAGTCCCGAACACAATTTTAAGCGCTTAAGAAGCTCCAACATGCTCCACAACACTCTGATATATTGCATTCTTACTCAAGAATTTTGACTGAAGTCAATATTGGGTACCCAACCCATGGTTACAGTGCCCGTCCCCAAATCCACATGGCATGCAATACATATGCATCCCATGTGCAACCCCTACCTTCACCCATCCCTATGATATTACAAATAGATTTGCGCAACCCCATCCTTTGGGAACTAAGATGCGGCGTGGTGGTTTTCATATTATGTCTCTCTTGTTCGAACAATTCCCATGAGATATTTAATTGCATAATAAGATCCGACATACTCCACAACACTCTGACATAGGTATTGAATCTCACATGAGAATTGTGATCCAATGTAAGCTAGATGAGGCTAATTTGGTTAGCTTCCTTAATCGGACACTTTTTTTTGGCTCCTAAATCAATAGCACATTCGCTTTAATTTGGTGGGTGAGTAATATATGGTGATCTAGCCACCGCCTTGATGATATTTCGGTTAGCCACCTTCACAAAAGTCAAACTACACCCACCATCCTCTATGATGATGAGTGCTATCCACCAAGCTATGACATGCTTGGATTTTGTGCCCGAGGTGGGCAAATTAGGAAACGGCATGTGGCTATGAGATGCCGACCAACTTGTATTATGGGTATTCTACAATGAAAAAACAATTCAGCAACATCTCATCTTACATGTGACCACTTTAGAGCCATGATACTACCAATATTCGCATTAAACTTGGTTTTCATTGGCAAATGACCCATGTAGAATATGCTAATGATGTTGTCCACTTACATAACATTGAGCGATAAACGAATTCCCCCCTATAACACCACATTGGGAAGTAGAGAATCTTTGATTCCATAACCTAGATAAACACCTTCCTCAACTCCAATTTCAGCGGTTTCAAATTCTTTGGTCTTGATTCTCAATTGCTAACATGCTCAAGCTTCTAAACTTGAATCTATTGGCTAGAGGTATCCACATTAGCCCCCATCTACCTTATGATTAGGGTGCCCATCCCCCAAGCTAGTGTGATAAAACATTCATAGCTTACAAAAATCGATGGCACTTGGCCTCGTATCATGATTGTTGTGAAGTGAGGGATGGTGTGTAACCAAGGTGAATGGGCTTTGTATGAAATAGTTATCTTGATGCAAATTTATATATTTAAGTGGTTTGTGGTTAAGTGGGAATCTCAAAACATTCGTAGAAAAAAAAAACCGTGCTCAAAATGAGTTTGGATTACATGTTCCAAGTTTTGCTCTTTGGAGTTCAATTAGCCAACATGATTGAGAGACCTATATGATCACTTAAAAGATATAGAATCGTCACTTTGAAAGAAAAAAAGAAAAAAAAGGATGAAGACAAAGAAGATATTAGTTCATCAACAATCGTCAAGCGTCACCAGAAAGAAAATGAAAATCAACCACTTTGATAGATTTGCAGACATTATAGTGACGCATGTCAATGACCCGATACTCACTATATATGCTTGTAGTAATCACATCAGTTCCAAATGGAGCGAGGGAATTATTGTATGGGAACGCACCTCTCACCCACCCAACATTGAAACTTGACCCCCCCTATAGGTTTGTGGCCGATTCATCTCAAATGACCTCAAGTAGACCAACTCGGGATCTGTAATAACTAATTATGGTGTCAAATCAACTTTTTAAAATTTAAAAAATTTAAAATCCAAACCACATATTGTTTTCAAGCCCTATCACATTGATGAATGAGAGGTACGCTCCTAAACAACAATTCCCTCTCTCCGCTCCAAGTATCATGAGAACGTGATTAAAGTTGCGACCTCAATTTGGATTTGCTAACTATCTCGTACTACATAATCGCTTGCTCTATTGCTCTACTTTAAGGAATTAGCCAGTTTGAAACCATGTTGATGTGCTTTCATTCCCATTAACCTTTTATCCTTTTGGCTTCCAAGTCTTTAAAAAACATTTTCATTTTACATCATAGCCTAGGAGAAACCTTGGGCTAATTGCAAAAAAAGAACCATCTAAAAGCCATCTACTTTTCCTCATATCAAGCCATAGGCTAGCCACATGAGCGTAGCCGCAAGCTCTACTCTAGGAAATTAACTGGTTCGAAACCACGTTGACGCGCTTTCATTCCCATTAGCCTTTTGGCTTCCCCAATTTTAAACTGATTTCATTTCACATCATAGCCTAGGAGACACCTCGGGCTAATTGCAAAAAGTAACCATCTAAAAACCCATCTACTTTTCCTCATATAAAAGTTGTAGGCTAACCACACGAGCGTAGCCGCAAGCTACAAACTCTACTCTAGGAAATTAACTGGTTCAATACTACATTGATGTGCTTTCCTTCCCATTAGCCTTTTACCCTTTTGGCTTCCCAAGCTTGAAAACCAATTTCATTTCACATCATAGCCTAGGAGACACCTCCGGCTAATTGCAAAAAGTAACCATCTAAAAACCCATCTACTTTTCCTCATATAAAAGTTGTAGGCTAACCACACCAGCGTAGCTGCAAGCTGCAAACTCTACTCTAAGAAATTAACCGGTTCAATACTACGTTGATGTGCTTTCACTCCCATTAGCCTTTTACCCTTTTGGCTTCCCAAGCTTGAAAACCG
The DNA here is from genome assembly GCA_950295325.1 of Polytrichum commune. Classification (NCBI taxonomy): domain Eukaryota; kingdom Viridiplantae; phylum Streptophyta; class Polytrichopsida; order Polytrichales; family Polytrichaceae; genus Polytrichum; species Polytrichum commune. The sequence continues at coordinate 19,094,242 of OX485803.1, read as the reverse complement.
ATTTCATTTCACATCATCATAGCCCTAGGAGACACATGGGGCTAATTGCAAAAAGCAACCATCTGAAAACCCATCTACTTTTGCTCACAGAAGGCCGTATATAGGCTGGCCACACGAGCGAAGCCACAAGGGTTAGGCTTTTACGGTTGCTTGGGTACACATAACATAACATAGTAGTAATTTAAGTGCCCCAGGTGATCCGCGGCCTCTTTGTAGTCTGCGAGAAAGATATGTTCCTCACATGGGTGCCTTGGGGGAAAAGGGGGGGGGGGGGGGGGGGGTCCTTCCTGAGGAGTATCCCTGGGGGCTGGGTTTAAAGTAACTTATCGCCTCTTTGTCTTTCAAAGGGCGCCTCGGATTCTGGAAGGCTTGGGCTACAAAGCCTTAGATAAGTTAGGCATCGGTCGGCCGATGCTATAACTTAGATATATGCCATAGCATCGGCCGCCGCCGCTGGTCCGGACCTCACCTTTTGCAGATTGGCGCTTCAGGCCCAAATCCCCCCTCCCTTTGTTCCCTTTCCTTTGTTCCCTTTCCCTCCCTTCCCTTCCTTTTCCCTCCCTTCCCTTCCTTTCGGTGTTTTGGAAATGGGGTGGGATTTGTTGGTGTAGGTTACCAACACAATTCCCCGCGCTATGGATTCGTGGCACTCATGTGAGGTAAGGTGAAGGTGGAAACGGTTGGTGGAAGCTTCTTCTGGGCTACACACCCCTTATTCTGTTATTTCCTCTACGTAGGACGCGAGCGCCATGCGATCGTTCAGCTGCGTGGTTGTGTTAGCTAGCATCAGACATGGGTCTTCACGATCTTTTTTTCGTGGGAAAAAACCGGCGCCGGTACGAAGAATGAATAGTGTTGGTTTGAACAGCGTCGGCATTTTCAATGATAGGAATTAATAGGAACTGTAGGGAATACTAATGGGATGAACAATGTTTTCATGAGAACGTTCCTAGGATGAACATGAATTCATGTGCATGGCGCCGGGAGTGCAGTGCAACTCCACCCAAATTTCCAAGTGCACCTTGAATGTATGAAATTATGAACGAATATTCCCAGTTTGTTCAGGGAGCTCATGGAATATATTTGACACATTCTTGGGATCATAGAACCGACCCACATGACTGAATGGTATTACGGTTTGGCATATGCCGACTAAGGTCGGCTTATCTATTTTGCCAATCACAATGTTTTCTCGAAGGAATTTTTTTTGGGGCAGAATAAAGAAAGAAATAATTGAATATTCGATGTTGGGCCCTTGAGTAGGCGTAGTGTGTGTTTGAGTGATACATGAGTGATATAGGTCCTTCATGTTTTGGAAACAGGGTTCGATGTGTAGGGTCATCCCTACCAACACCCATTCCTAGGGCTGCGGATTTGTGGCAGCCATGTACCTTAGTTGGAGGCAAAACAGTTGGAAGCTTCATCTAAGCTAGACACCCTTATTCGGTTATCTTTCTTAATTATCAAACCGAACGTACCGCATCTCCCGACTAAATAAAGCCGGCCTATTCCCTTTTACCCACCTTGATGTTTTATCCGAAAGAAAAAAAAAAATTGCCGTAAAAAACTGCTACTATGGCAATCAACGCATTAGTCGATTGTACACAAGTGGTTGACATCTAGTCAATTGCACATAAGTAGTCGGCCTCTAGTCGACTACCATAGTAGCAATCAACCTCTAGTCATCTTCCACAATAGCAATTGACCTCTAGTTGATTGTCATAGTAGCAATTGACCTCCTTCAATCAATTGCACATATACATTTGGCCTCTAGTCAACTGCTCACATTAGTAGTCATCTCTCTAGTCAACTTTCATAGTAATAAGTGACCTTCTTTAGTAGGTTGTACATAAGTAGTTGCTCTCTAGTGGGTCGTTCCCATTAGTAGTCAAATGTTCATTGGAATAATCGATTCCATATGTGGATGGGCATATGGTTTTAGAGAACATGAAATGAAAAATGAGAGAAGAGCCAACAATTATTTGTATTCAAAAAGGAGAAATGTTGAATGATAACAAAATAATATAAAGATATCAATATTTTACAAACAAGTTTATGTCAGTGATACATGCTTACTAAGTCTACGGAAACCCCCCTTATAAAGCCGGAAAAACCAAACACTCTTAATCCAATTCTTGATCTCAGATCTACAGTAGTCAATGGGCTCGTCCCATCTCACATGGTCCATTTGCATCCGACGCCTCGCGGAAGCCAAGTCAATGCAGCTCCCCAAGGAATCTTCATATAATAGGTCTAGGGTCATGGTCCAAATTTTACGACCCTCCCCGACATAGAGTATTGGATCATGACCATGGTTGCAAAGTTGTTGTGCAAGTTTGGCGACCGCAAAACTCTTAGCCTCTTGGTGTAATATTTATGCAGATCATGATGTCTTCTATTGTGGATCCTAAACAATTCAGGTGTCACCCAAAACTTCTCCTTAATTTTTTCCTTTGCTTCTTTGATTTCCGTATGCCATAGTTTTCAACATTCTCACCCATGTGCAATGCATACCCTCAATTGCACACTCCAATCTTCACACTTCCATCTGACTCCCAATGAAGCATAATATTGTCTATAAAAAGATTGTTGTATTGCACATTTATATTCCGCAATTCCAACATTATCCATAGTAAAGCCAAACCAACTTTAAATCCTTGGTTCAAAACCTTTGAACATGGTCCCATTGTTGCATTTCAGTTGGACTCATTAATATGACGTTGACATTTGGTCGATGTGCTCTATCTCGGATACACATTTCCTGTAGAGTTCCTCCGTTCCACCGTAGTGTGTAGCCCACGTAGGTCTCATTGTCGATCAACCAAAACTTGATGAAGCCATTATGCGAGTTCTTCAAAACACATGCATGTGTACTAGATTGGATCTAAGCTTTGTGTAGATCACCAATCTTTGGAGTTTTTGGGGCCCACGTAATATCCAGAGATAAACATTTGTCATACTTAATCCTCACCTTGCTAATCTCTTTGTACCTTGCCCCTCCTCCCAATTTTTTTTCTTGCTCATCAAGACAACCACCTTTGCCGTATTGGAAATCCACAGTAATTGGCATGGGTATGATGCCCTTAACCACTTCTCCAATATTTGTTTCTTCCAAGGAATTGCTTTGGTAGCAGTCTTGGAATATTTTTTGGCTTGGAGTTCCCACCATGCAAACATAGCCTGCATTTACGCTGCTTGAGGGGTCACCACCTCACCCATTTATGGGAGTAAGAGAACATTATCACCCAACTACTTGAGATGGAAAACTACATTTTGGACCTTATTCTTCATCAAACAATGAAAATATGCAATACTTTGATCCTTAGTAAATACGGGTACATCCATTGAGTATTAAATGGCTTCCTCGAGTGACTTCTTCTTTCATTGGCCGCTTGTTCTTTCGGCACTTGCCAGATAAGTTTCATTTGATGACATACTCATCATTGTGCACATACCAATTTATGATGGTGTAGTTCAAATTTTGGAAAAAAACAATACCTAGGGAAACACTCAAGGAAGACTTAAAATATAATCTTTTGTACCATCTAGGTGTCTCAAATGAATTTTATTAGAACAATGTTAGGTTTGTTTTGGGTTATTTAGGATTTTGGGTTGACAATTCATACACTTAAGCATAAGGGTTTAGAAGCCTCTCAACCATAGTGTATGCATTTGTGACAGTCAATCAACCTCACATTATTTACCCAAGCAATAATCTAGTAGTGAGTTCATTTTAATTGGACCTTGTGCAATGCATTGCAAGACTGTCTTAATTAAGAATTAATTAAGACTATCTTACAAAAATGAGATACTTATTACAAGATTATTCCTTAATTAATTCTTAATTTAATCATATTGTCAAGCCATTGTCTTTACCTCAATACTGATCACAATCGATTAAACCACAACTCAACCAGGGCCATAGCATTGGTTCATTTATACAATCCATTCATTTCAACACCTAAGCTTCTTTTAAAATATATATTATTTTTTTAGTTTGTTGTTACTATTTAAGTTTATTATCTAGTTATATGTGTCATAAAAATTAGAATAACATTGATTTGTTGATGCCTAAAACTGAGTAACAACACATGGGTTGAAATTTGATACTTACTGATGGTTCATCATCTAAGGGTCAAAGCTCTTTTCACAACCAATTACTATATATTTTATAGGCAATAGTATTGCTTGGCCCCCTTTTCAACTTCCAACATGCCGAGGGTTAGGAATGTAGAAAGAAAAAACATTACTAGTTTTGGGAGTCCACGGTCTTTTGCACCTCTAAGTGCAACTAATGGTGCATCTTGTTAATCAATTCCTCCACGATTATAAGTTGAGGTGATTTGAGGGTATTAAGGTCATTTGAGAGTAGGAGGACCTCATTTGGGGTTGTTTGAGTGCAACTATTCATATTTGAGAGTATTAAGGCCATTTGGATTGGAGAGAACTAGAATTTGGGTTTGGTTGAGTGAAATTGGACACATTTGAGAGTATTGAAGGTCTTTGAGTCTATTGAGGGTGCAAAGAAACATTTAAGTTGAAAAGGGCTTGATATGAGTATATTGGAAGGGCATCACGTACATTGGTATATAGATAATATATAGTATATATATGATTACAAGTATACAATGGATGCAAATATGAAAATTTCATCAAGAGTTTTATTACTTGGACAAATATGTCAATAGTTATCGAAGGTCCTCATACTGACTTGTCACATCCACATCATTTTAATACTAGCATGATCCAAACGCAAACTCTCATGCATTTGAAGTTGAAGTTCATGAAGTCATTACATGTTTGTAGACCCAACTCTAAAACCAATCATAGCGAGTGGCAAAAAAATGGCATAAATTTCAAAAGTGATAGTGAACACAAAATTGATTATAAATTATGGAAAATTGCAATTCCCACACTACGTACGATTGAATCAAATATAATGCATCATAATCCTAGGCCTAACTTGGTACTATGTATTCAAAAGCTAATCAAATTTAAAATTGGTATCAAAGGGTCTAGGAGGGTTGCGACTAAAGCTCACACTATTCAAATTTTGTGCTTGAAGGGTTTGGCATCTTGCTTCGCGCCTACTTTCATTGGGGGCCCACAACTTCGCAGTTGTTGCCTCCCTAGCCGTTTCAGAATAAATGCAAATGAGGTTCCCAATGGCCAACCCCATAAATTGGAATGATGGAGTACGTCTTCATGTTGGGGCTATTGGGTTTGTTTCAAATGTCCCTAAGGCCGTTGACTTATTTTTAATCATTCAACTTGACATGAATATCTTTGTCGTTGAACAACACATCTTGAGTGATGCATTCTTTCCTTTCTTCGTCATGCTCAAAATTTGGAACGTCCAAGATGTGTTCCAATTCCAAGTCATCATCTCGCTTGGAACGGGTTCACATGGTGATACCCCCATGGTCACGTTATTGTTTGAGTCATAAATGTAACCTTGGGACTGTGAGCCTTTGACAAACTCCCCTGTATTGTCAACATGGCCTCCCATAACTCTTAAAATGCTCTCACACCACATGATTTAGGTGTAGGCCCAAGGTAAAACTCATGCGTTGCCCTTATAATGTACTCAATTGTGAGATTCATCGGACAACCTTGGAGATCCTTGACACAATGTCGTACATGCCATCTATAAACAAGAGGTTTGCCATATTGTGCGGACAATACACTGTGGGGTGATATTGTACTCCAAATTTGATGGCTTTCTTCATTGCACACTGAATTGTTTGTATAGCTTATTATGTAGAGGAGCTTTGGATGAAGGACAACAACGTGTTTGCATCATGTGAGGCAACAAGCAATTCGGATGGACCATATGATCGCAACATCCAATGATCGACATGCCTTCGGGTTCCCAAGGTTTAGTGCATATGCCACAAGCATGCCCACAACAAGGCCAATGTGGCTAGAGGTATCACGATGTGAGATGATACCGTGGTCACCCACTAAAATTCATCTTCAGGTCCCACATTCTAATCACACATCTTAGGGTCATATTCATCATTGATTGGAAGCCCCTCAGGGTACATGAAATCCACGGGCGGCCATGAGGTGAATAGAAGTTGACGACCATTCCATTATTTGCAAGGACCCTAAGTTTATCAAAGTCATTCATCAAGGCCCTCTTGCGCATTGCATACATGAGGGTGGTTGTGATTGTGTCCATGCAGCCATCCTCCAAGATCCGGTTCCTCCTAATGACCTTGTTGTAATCATCCCAAATTGGCTCCAAATTTGTTGATGGTGGTTGTCTTTGGCCCCTATGAGTTTCCATCTGCACCTTCAATTATAGCCGACACTAATGAGCCTTGTTGTTCATTGTTGACCCTTGCAAGATTAGTCAACTTCTTAATAGGGGTTGTCACACCTCTTTCTTCCCATTCTCATAGAATGGAGAATGGGGACGTGGCACGCTCTCCTTGAATGGTGGAGGGCCCATTCTCGAAGAATGGAGAATGGAGAAAACTTCTTGTGCGAAGGTTTTACTGTTTTTCACTTGGGGTCGCTTCTTTTTGAAGCGTGTGAATAGAGCGTGTGAATAGAGCACAAATTCTTACCACATGCGGGCTGAAAAGGTAATTCCTATTCTCCATTCTCCATTCTCCATTCTCCACGGGCCACAAAGGGGTGTCACACCTTTCTCCATGGAGAAGCTATCCTATTGGCTCCTCATTCTCCATTCTCCATTCTCCCATTCTCCCATTCTCCCATTCTCCATTCTCCAAGGAGGTGTGACAACCCCTAATATGCGCCTTCTATCCATAAACCTCGTTCGCATGTTCCATGGGGACAAATTCCAATTCACCTCCACAATGTCATAGTGTGTTGAAGGTGTTCGCATGTAGTTAATCACAAGCTGCCATCCAACCACATTTTGGTGGTCCACTAGAATGTGGAGGGCCATGGACACGGACCGCTAGACTTTCATGCGTTCACTAAAGAATCTTAAACCTACAAGTGTCAATCACCAATGGAATGAAGACCACTTTTGAGAGGAGGAGGAGGAGGTTAGTAGGTGGACCCATATTCGAGAATATGGGAGTAGCTATTCGGCACATATGAACCCTAGCCCATCAAATTCCCTCTACATTTGAGCAAGTGGGCATCCCTCTACATCCCACTAAAATCCGGTGGGCAAGCGGCCTACATGGAAACTCACCCTAATTGGACTACGTAACCATTTAAGATCCATCTACCTTGAAGTCACTACAATGACTTCCACTTGGAATTGTAGTGTGAAAATAACTCTTCTTTTTCCCATCAAACTTCTCTGGTCGAGAAGCCCTGCATTTTCAAGCCCCCGGTGGCACCACCATATTTTTGCGGCCACAATTAACCGGATTATAAGTTAGGGCTTGGGGGACCCAAACACAACTTGCTTTAAACCATAGCTTTCACGTTTGTAGTAACTTTCTCTATTATGGAGGTCCCTAGATAGGCTCATTATTGTAACCAACACTAATTTCCCAAGTTTTCATACACATCCAACATTTTATACTTTATTAGATTTTGATTGCAATATTGGACCGTAGTTACTATAGGAAATAGATTATTGCATAGCACCCTAACTTCTATAGTCCTAGACAAGTTTGCACAACTCCATGTTTCAGTAGGTTAAATTCACTTTTATCTTAGTAACTTGGAACCACAAGTGTACACAATAATATGTCACATTAATGAGCATATTCAATGTAGATTATTATGGAGCTTTGACGTTTACTCTGAAGGAGTTATGCAGTTGTGTGATGTCCGTCTCAACCAATGAGTTGCATTTTTTAGACCTTAAATTAATGTCGTTAGGTTTCATTTTGATGTAACTTCTTCATGGTAAAAAAATAGGTGTTAAAGTTGGACCACCAACAGAACTGGACACTTCTACCTTAGTAGGGGTTGTTGAACTTGATTAAGACCATACTAATCAACATGACATACCAAATAAAACATTTAGTGTAGCTGTATTTATAGGCGTGAACAACTGCGGACGTTAACAATGTGCACTTATGGTGTTTTGTTTGTGGCTAACAAAGCAATTTGTTTCATAACATGTGTTCCATTATAATAATATCAATACACTACTTCACCCAAGGTTTTCAACATGAATCTACTAGTGCAGTGCTTTACTGCGAGAATAAACAAAGTAGTATTCCGATTACAATTTAGCTTATTCCCAGCCCCACCCAACGTACATACTCAACTGAGTATTGTTATGTTGTTGACACTTGCGGGGGAAAAGGATTGTCTTGTAATTGTATGTATTTTCATTGGTTGTGTTTTAAGGGAGAGACAAGAAAACCTTAAACATTGATTGCAACCACAACTATAAATACTTGCTCAACCCCATCACTTTGCATGGGCTTTGAATGCTTATTAGCCAATATTTCATAGATGTGGTTGCGCTGCAACACCACTTTATAGAGAGCCACAAGGCAAAGGGTTGGGGAGAAAGTTGAAGATGGAGGCATAGGGCTTTAGCCTTAGGGTCCAATGCCAAAGGCTAACAAGGATGGTCGCTTTAAAACGTGGTCAAGTGTTAGACCAATAAAGATATTGGCATTTGAAGATCGACCCTGACCACCAACATAACTTTGGGAACTACAAGTGGAGACAAAAGAAACGTAGTTATAGTTGATGAGTTGAGCTCTAATGACAACGAGAACCCCTAGCATAAAGTACCCTTGTTGTAAGCAAACCCCAAGTTGTTCGATTCGCTTCATTTGATCCATTGAATTCAATTTTCAATCCTTAAAATCATATTATAAATATTTTGTTGTATTTAGTGTCACCTGCGTAATAGTGTCACTTACCCTATTTTGAGATGTATCCTAAGTTACACTGATGATTAACAACTTCATCATAAGTGTCACATCATGACACTTGGCGTTCAAGTGCGCTTACTCGTATCTTGGCATGAGTATGTTCAACAATGTTATGAGGTGCATCCTTATGTTACATAATGGTTTACAAGTTCACCAAAGTGTATAGAATTGACACTTGGCATTGCTATGCTTGAGAAAATCTTCCTCTTCCATACAAAAATGTCAACACATGACACTTGCCATTTGTATGCTCAAGAATATCTTCCCCTTGCATACTAAAACCCAAAACTATCATCTCAAGTATCCCAATGCAATGCACTAAATGCCATAATGTAATTGAATCTTCACTTTAATAGTCACTTATGTTGACAAATACTATCATTTTGACAATTCGCGGACGTGACACAAGGCCTCTAGTTTAGGCCCTTCGTAAATAGTGTATGTGACACTAAATACCATAAAATGTATAATGCTTTGATGATTTTAATAATTGTGTAACAGCTATGATCAAGGTGAAGCATTCCTCATTTATGCCAACAACCCAAAGTTGGCGTTGTCTCTCTCTCTAGTTGCAATGGATCCTTCAATCAATAACCCATATTGGAAGACAGAAATGGATACAAGACCCTTCTTTAATTATAAGATAATATGCCCATCATAGAATTGCATTGCACTTGTCTCCACTAGAGTACACTAGAGTCCGGTTTGCTTATATTCGATTATTAAAGATTGCTTATAATTACTTAGATTCAACATTATCATCAAATTAGAAACCTAAACCCTAAAATCACCATGGTGCACGCTAAGTACTTGAGGAAGTTCCAATGCTACCAAATACACCTCAAACAAGCATAATGAACCAATTCACCAATTTTAGCATATGTATATCATAATGTGAAATTTGTATATCCACATTTACTTAAACCTTTATGGGTCAACATTAACCCCTAAGTGCACAAGATGCTATTTTGGGTGTCTCTCTCTCCTTGACAAGGTGGTTGGGGGCAGTGTGTATTTTTTACAAAGTTTTTGCAAGTATTTGATATTTGACACGCAAAGACTCACACAAAAATAAAATGCAAGTCAATTGACACGCATACTTTAGATGACATGTAGTGTGACTTGTGAAGAAAAAACCCACACATCAATTGACACTTTACAAATTGAAATGACATGTACTACTAAGGATGTGACATTGAGGTGACATTTTAGAAGAATATGCGGATGTCAATTGACATTCATTTTTGTTTTGGAAAACATCACGTGACACTTTGGATTTGAAGTTGAATGTCAAATGAAATGTGTCAAACATACACATTGGTTGGGGGCAGTGTGTATTTTGGACAAAGTTTTGCAAGTTTTTGACATTTGACACGTAAAAACTTGCAGACACAAAAGTGCACGTCAATTAACACACACGATTTAGAAGTTGACATGTAGTGTGACTTGTGAAGAAAAAAGCATGTGTCAATCAACACATTAGGAATTGAAATGACATGTACTAGTAGGCATGTGACATTGAGGTGACATTTTAGAAGAGAATGGAGATGTCAATTAACATTCCTTTTTCTTTTTGAAAACTTCATTTGACACTTTGAATTTGAAGTTGGATAACAAATGACATTGTCAAACATACACACTAGTTGGGGGTTCAAGGGTAATCCGATGGAACCGGACATTTCTTGGGGGTAGGGTAAAGGGCTTGAGGGGTTCATCCCTCTCCACCATGATGAAGCCAATTTTTATTCATGTCAAATGGGTTGTCAAAGTTACACATACCACATTTTTTGTATTGTAGCTAATAATAAGGAATATTGACACAAACGATGGGTTTTTACATATAGGATAGTTTTTTCCCTTGCAAATGTAAATGACATGCTATTCTTATGCATAGGAAAATCATGTCTAATAGTAGCACAAATAAAGAAATCCATATTGTATCCATGAGACATTTTCAAATGATAAGCCTTTTACAATGTCCTGGGGTGGGGGTGCGTCTTTCATGAAAAATCAAGAACCATTGGTAACATACTCTAAAAACTTCCTACATACAAGTTTTCTTTTGTGTAAAATCAAGAAAACACATAAAATACAACGATAAAATAACAAGATAAAATATCTATATATATACGTTAAAAATTTACATTCATTTCTAGTCATTAACATAAGTATACAAAAAAGCTTTTGAATAATAATGAACCCCTACCATATGTATAAAGTAAAATCCTAGCTTTCATTAATAAAGCCGTTGAAGACTTTTTCATCCCCCGGATGTAACTCATAAGTATCTAAGTTTATAATATATGTCATAAAAGCTAATGCAATTATTGTTTCCGAATCCACCATCAAATGATCCGTAAGATCATACGCCCCACTTATTGTTGGTTCCTTTTTTATACCAACATAAGCTAATCTCCATGTTTGATAGATGGTTGATCAAGTCAATTGGATCCCTACACTACACCTAACTAAAATTTCAATGCATCTTATAAACCCTCCCAGCAAACCAAACCTTGATTGGAGCTAATTTTTTGAGTCTACCACGTTTTCTTTTTTTGACAATTCTAGCTTCAGGTGTGTTCAAAACACACACTCCACCATCACAACCAAGATTTAACGTTGTATCATGATTTGCGGCGGTAAGGAGTTTAGGCTTCATATATAATATGCCAGCCTTACTCCGAGTCAATTGATCTTTAGGTAAAGTTGGATTGCCATTCAATTGACTAACAAGTGCACTTTTGAAAATTCCATACTCCCCTACCTTTACACAAGTCACAATGGACTTTACATTTAGATTGAAAGGGAATTTCAACATTTTCATGCTCATCAATTAGAACATCCAAGGCATGTTGAAGCTCACTCTGCAACTTCACATCTTCATGCAAATCATTTTCAACTTGCAACTCCACCAATTCCGTCTCTATTACAGTATCCTTGCACATGTTTGAATTGTCATTTCCAACACTACAATTGTCCTTGTCATCACCTTGTGCACTGGGGTCATTAATCAATATGTGAGCATAATCACACTCCTCATCCTCCTCCATACTTCCAAATATATGGGCCTCAATAAACAACCCTATCAAACAAGTACAAATGTTGTATATTTTCTAGAGGCCCTCCATACTTGTACATAACTATGTGTTATAAATTGTGTAGCATGTGTATACGTAGTATGGGGAAGTTCAAATTGATACCCCTTCTTTGCACTCACATATACCCATATGTGTTATGACAAGTGCACCCCCTGGGTGCCTGCACACTAATGTATCCTCTGCAATGAACCACTCTTATCCGTCTCGGTAAATGCTTCCATCGACTATGGAAGAAGGTGGTGGCCCATGCCCATGTGATATACCGAGTTTGAGGTTGTTTGTTACCAAGGCCATATGCATGTTAGAAATAAGTATGCAACATGTTCTTTTTTACTCCATGGAACATGTTAAAATCCACTTGGTGGACGAGCTCAAACTATGTGGACTTGTGGGGGGTAGATGGCTCTATCCATTGGCAAGGTACTTGGGTGTGCTCAAAGGATTTGTGAGAAAACAAGGCAAGAAGCATCTATGGCAATTGAGTATATGGCAAGACGATGTTATTGGCTTCTATACATACTATTTTTCTTTATATGAGCACACTAACCGCAAGGTGTGGTAGGAAACTGATGAGGATGGGTTTGAGAGGTTCATAACATTATAGTCCAACCTCGATAATGTCACCCTTGTTTATGGAGCACCTTGATATTGTCATCCAAAACTTTGAAACCAAATTTTCTAGTGTAAAACGCCCTCGTTATTATCCCTATCACCCTTGATAATGTCATTAATTTATTTATTTTTCCCAAAATTTGTAGTGTAAGTGTGATAATAACAAGTAATATGGATGAAAAAAGGTCGGATGGACAATAAATTCTATGGAAGGCGTCAGCATCTCCACCCGCCTTTCCTCAATGACACATTATGATGTGCTATCTTTGTTATTTAAGCTTTTGAGTTTGATTTTATATTTTAAAACATTGAATTCTCATCTTTGTTATTTTCTTTTGAACATTGTAATTTTTTTTTCTACCTATGTCTTTGATATTATCACATTATGCATAAATCTTCCGAATGTGACATTATCCAATATGTCACATCTTGTTTATGTCATACTTTTTGGTGAAACGGATGCTGTGACATTATCAAGGTTAGACTACATTCATATCCACAATAGTGTTATGTGGAACTAACAATATTCCATAGAATATTTTTGGGTATTCCCCACATTCTGATTGGAATGTGGGAATATTTGATAATATTCTATTGAACATTATCAATTCCACATAACATTGTTATGGAACTAAACAATGTTATGTTGTGTGCTATAGAGGATAGGCAATCAAAAGGTGATGATGTTTGCAAAGCAACTGACATTCATACATGTTTATGTATTGGAGTGTTTGGATACACTTGTGGACAAAAGGAGGTAATGTTGCTTAGGTTGTGTGTGTGTGTGTGTGTGTGTGTGTGTGTGTGTGTTTTGTTAAGGTTGATAAATCAAACATGTTGATCTTATGCTTGTAGTACGTGAATCCTAGCAATGATACAGAGATAGGTGGTATAAATGTTGATGATGCAAATTGCATGCGAAAGAGGTGCATGCAAGGGTGAAACACATAGATTTCTTCACCTAGATGTATTTATGCATATTGTTGAATATGGGGTGGGGACAACAAGTGAGCGAGCAAGTAATGTGCTTTAGCACACTGCTTAATTAACAGAGTGGCCATATCATATGGACCAATGAGTGCATATAATTCCCATTACATGCTAGACCGTGAGGGGCTGATCACACCAGCCAGTTCTAACACCATCCGTCAGCATCTCCGGCTGTAATAGTGTGAAAAGTGATGGGCCAACATTTCTTTCTCAACATAATCCCCAACAATTTCATGGCCGGAACTGAATGGGAAAGTTTGGTGTGATCGGGGCATGAGGAGCATGTCACACAACACATGATGGATGACAACTCGATCGAGAGGTTTTAATGAATGGGAGGTAGGGGTGTTAATGATGTCATGCCATCAACATGTATTGGTCACATGAGAAGGGCTGGTGTGTTGTCTGAGACTTTGAAGGTCCAATTCTATAGAGTGAATATAATATTGATGGTTGGGTCATGCATGGGTCCAACTATTGTCCACGACCCCCATGGAATTTGGCTTGTACACATTGATGCAGGTTTGTAAAATTTGAACAATCCATTTATCTTCTCTACAAAAGTTTTCTAGGTGAGTACATCTTATGTTGTTGTTCTTGTTGTTGCTTGTTTTTTTTTGCACTTGTTATAGTGGAAGAGAACCCTAATTGCCATGTTGTAGTTGACCCCATGCATGTTAATGAATTTTTTTTGCATCTTGCTATCATATATTGATGTGGAACATCATTATATGCAAAAGGAAAGGAGGCATAACACTCTATGCTGCATCACGGGACACTGTGATCAACAAAGGGTTATCGGGCTCAAATTCATGCCGGTATAACAAGACTAGCGTTATTAATTCTTTTCTTTTCTTTTCTTTCTTGCAGAAGGATGCACATACGAGATGTGTGGTGGGTGGCGATTATGAATCTCTCATTGGCGTCAAAGAATCCGAGGGAGAGTGGGATATGTTGCAGCATTTGAAGGCCTTTAGGATCACTTCACACATGAGCCAAGAGTTGTGACCTTGTAATGGTGAGGACCCTTGACTCTCATCCAAAGGCCGTACCATGGGTGTTGAGAGCGCCGTTTGATGTAGTCACGGGCCCTCAAGCATAGTGAAGTGAGAATGGACCATGTTGCGGGACCATTGCATATTTTGTTGACATGAAAAGAAGGGAGGATTTGGTTTCATATAATATGTCTCAAACTCTATCAATTCAAGAGAATTACTTGGTGATGTTTGTCTGTCGTGGAATCTATCCTGCAATCTGTTTTGGATCATGTCATGCAATATATCCTGATCCATAGTCCGCCATGTAGGACTTTTCATCCATGAAGTCCTCTTTGAGCCTTTAGGCCTTCACCATTGTGTGTGAAGTGAACTTGGACGGTCTCCGCCCTTTCAACCAATGAGAGCTCTTAAATTACAAAGGTCACAAGCCTATGGTCTTGTGTGCGAAGTGGCCCTTCCAGATCTTCCTTTCCCTCCACCCAGAGAAGAAATAGATGCCCACTTAGTAGATGCGTTGCCTCACCGTGTTATATGGTATTTTATGTCACCATGGAATCTTTTCCAATGACACTTCTAGTGAATAAGTTTACAAGTATTGGAGTTATCCGTAAAGTAAGTTGGTGTTTTGACAGATTTTGAGTGCACTATTCACACAAACCCATGGAAACACAAAGTAAGGCTCTTGAATTCCGGGGCATAATACACAAGGCCAGGGTTTAGGGTCAGAGCTGGTCTGCTTGTTTTTGGATGAGAGAATCCGCCTATTCGTGGTTGAGGCCGTCATGCGTGCTTCACTACTTACTTAGTCTTGTCTGCACCCCTAACAGAATTAGCGAAACAGGGCGACAGAGTTAGCACCCTCTGACAAAGCCACGCTAAATTCCCGGGGCGCGCTCGCAACATAGGAGCAATTTTTTTTTTTCACCATTTCCGGTCCCTCAAAAGATTTGTGCATGTGTTTTTTTTATAACTACAGACACCTACTCCACTTTTAGGGCCTGACACACAATTTTCTCAAATCCAGGCCCAAAACCCTCTCTTCAGCTCACTTTACAGATAACTCTATTATCACCCCGACTTACTTTTATTGCATCCACATTTAGTTTGGTATATACTTACATCCTAACATCTATGTAATGAACTATTACATTAAAAACTGGATGAAAAATCACGTAGCACGTGACAACAATTGCAACATTGTAAAAACATAATGCCCAGTTTTAATCACAATGAATGTCAAAAAAAACGTTAGGTATACATTTAGTGTTGGTGACACTACACGGGCGGTCTACGATTGGTATTGACCGAGACAAATAGAGTAGTATTTAGTGTGGTGCTTCCTTGATACTTCAAAATAGAATTCGGCAATTCGGTGGTGTTTATCTTAGATGCGAATATTCCCAATGGAACATTTCCCTTAGCACGCTCTCTCTAACTTATCCGCCTTCACTCACATTCGTATGAATGTGTCTGAGGCCTCATGATGTCTTAACGTATTTTACGACTTTAAAATTGTAGTTCAGGGCCAGCTGGTCCAATGGAGGTGTTTGTAAATAAACTAACACTTGTACCTATTCCCAAGAATTGGGAAGATTTGTAGAGATCATTCCATACTAGCCAATAAGAGGAAGGGGACACAACCGAACTACCGAACAATGTCACCGTGAGGCTCCTATTCACACACACACACACAAATAAAGCAAAGTCAAAGTGATGGCCTCTCATGCATATATGCCACGTGCCGAATTTGCATTGCCAACTAACTTACTTCACATTTGTCGGGATTCTATTCCCTCTACCCTTTCCGGTCACGCTCCTTAAATTGCACATCTATAAGGTAGATGGGTCTTAAGTGGCGTGTTTTCTTGATTGGGCCCCTGTATTTGATTGGTATGTGGTACGGTGAGGATCAAAGAACAAACATTGTAGTAAAGACGCACGTTCAAAAGAGACTGGACTACAACTTCAAATGTTAGTAACTACCCTATATTCGATAGTGAGCACACCGTGGAGGACCTATGTAGTGAAGAAATCAACAAACATGCACTTGTGATCACTATAACTGAACCAGGGGAGGTATGATTTTCAACATGGTTATTGCATGTGTAACTTGTGTCGCATTTTCAACGTAGATTTTGCTAATGCAACATGAGGTTTGTTGTATAAATCTAATGGGTGGAAGTTGGAGAATATGAAAACCAAACCAAATAACACACATATACCTTATTTGAGTGGTATATGGCAAGGCATGCACTTAAGGATGGACATCCAAATGACATGCGCTCATATGAGATTGGACTACATGCACCAAAAATATCAACCATTCTATGTTCAGACCTAAACCCTAAACCCTACACTAAAAATTGTATTTAGTGTCACTTACTATTTGGAACTATGCAATGCTATAACTATATATACATATACAGAGAGAGAGAGAGAGAGAGAGAGAGAGAGAGAGAGAGTTGGTTGTTTGGATACTAGAGAACATTAACATCTTTATTTGGTTAGTAAATTACATTAATATTTTAGAGACATAGCATTGTGTAACTCCAAATAATAAGTGACACTAAATACAATATTTAGTTGTAGTGAAAACACATTTGGGTCTAGGGCCTATACATTTTGTATGATCAAAACATAATCTTCACTTTGGATTCTCATAACTTTGCATCTCTACTATGAGCATGAAACTTAAATTTAACTCAACTTTGTGATCTTTAGTTGTCAACATGATGAGATGATTCTTTTAGTTGATCCAATGGTTATGAATGTATTTGAAGTTGGAATTACCCACAAATAGAGCCACATACCTCATGCATCAACCAATCTACAAACTTGCTTCTAGGTAAGCTTTCTAATGGTAGCCGCATTGGCTAGTTTGAAAAAATAGGAGGGAAGGAATTATCACCTACATGCTATAGATGGAAACATGCTCAATGTTTTTTTCATTGGAAAGAGAAAGTGAATGTTATATGTATTAAATCTTATTTAGTTTCAATTTTATATTTTATATGTAACGGAGGCATTTACTACAATACATTGAAAAGTTTAGTGTAAATAAATGAGTCCATTTCATAGCATATTGTTACTACGTATATATATTTTTACAAATCTCTCGTATATAGGGGGTTTAATTTCATAACAGCTCACACGTGTCATTTAGGTTTCCAATGAAGAGTCCACCCCCTGGACCTAGAGTGATGATTTGACCACATCGCTTCTCATTGCTTATACATAGTTCGGGTTTTTGTCATATTCTTTAGATCTCTTTCCACAAATAGCATATTTTGCAATGTGCGTGTCTCAACGGCATAAGTTATTTCCCTCAAATGAATTAACATTTTTGGACAAGTCTCGTGTCCTTTAGTATTGAAATACTAGTTTACTGAAGGGCAAGTTGGCCAACATCTACACTCTTTCTTCCATTTAGTGTGGTGTTTAAATGATATGCCATTGAATTAGGGTGGCTGACTTTAATTGAAGATTTTGTTGTAAAATAAAGTGGCTTAATGAGACAACTATTGTTTGCATGCATCGTTACATAGGTTTCCGCCACATTTGTTTTATCACCACTCTTTGCACACCGCCCTCAAAGTGTACAATATCTCTAAATATCTCAAAGATAGTTTGTCATGCCTTGATGCCGAGACTACTTGATGTGAATAGTATGTTTTAGATTGTTTGTTGTGGTTAGTTGTGGTTAGTTGTGTACTCGTTGGTTTCAACCCACGTTAAACTATAAAATGCAATTTCTTGCACACTACATTATATTTCTTTTAATAGATCCATGTACGTATTCTACTATATTGCGTACCACGTTAAATTAAGATAACTAGACAAGTGACAAAAGGATGAAATAATGAGGCCTACAAATAATAGAGAAAGAGTATGGTGTGGCTGGGGCATGAGGTGCTCTATAAAGCATGACTTTTCTAGTATGGTGTGTCACTATAGTGCCCATCCTCGAAAGGGGAGAGTAGTATTGCCCCAATGTCCCCTTGTCCAGTGGGCATCATGTCATTGACATTACAAACGGACACTTTATTCACGCTGGCCCCTTCAAAGGGACCGGAGTTTCTATCATCATCTGACTTCTCTCACCTCTAGTGGGAATTATCTCCACCCTCCCCTTCACAATTGTAATGGCTCCTTTTTGGAGAGAGAAAATCATCACATACAAGTGTGTGTGTCTCATCCGTCCAACTTAGAAACTTGACTCCTTGTAGGTGTGTGGCCGATTCATCTCATAGAATTTGGACTCTATTGATTTTGTTTTTTTGAAACTAATTCCCAGTGTCATATCACTTGATAATAATCATGTCCAGAATGCATACTACTATTTAAGTCCCAAGTCCCACTCATGTCCACAAGTCCCAACATGGAGGGAAAGTCCCAACTTCTGAGCCCCATGAAACATCAAAGTATATTGTTGATCCATTAAGTCAAATCTTGATTATTTTATGCAAAGAGATTCTTGGGATTTGTGTTGCAAATTGGGTATAGTTTTTTTCTCGACCCAACTCTCAACACAAGCTCCAAGCCTCACCTCCAAAAAGTGTTGCCATGTCATGCTTGGGACTTGGGACTTGGGACTTGGAACCCCGTGTGGAAGTGGTAAGTCCCAACTTCCATGCTCTCAACGGCTAAGATTGCACGGACTGACCTCAAGTGAACTAGAACTTAAGACTTGGAACCCCATGTGAAGTGGTAAGTCCCAACTTCCATGCTCTCAACGGCTAAGATTGCACGGACTGATCTCAAGTGAACTAGAACCTAAGACTTGGAACCCCCTGTGAAGTGGTAAGTCCCAACTTCCATGCTCTCAACGTCTGAGATCGCATAGATTGCCCTCAAGTGAATCGGGAGTTAGGACCCGGGACCCCATGTGAAGTGGTAAGTCCCAACTTCCATGTTCTCAACAACTGAGATCGCATGGATTGACCTCAAGCGAATCAGGAGTTAGGACATGAGATCCCATGTGAAGTGGTAAGTCCCAACTTCCATATTCTCAACAACCGAGCTTGCATGGATTGACCTCAAGTGAATCGGGAGTTAGAACTTGAAGTCCCAACTTCCATGCTCTCAACGGTTGAGATCGCATGGATTGCCCTCAAGTGAAATGGAGACTTGGGAGTTTGGGACCCCTAAGGGTGGCCAAAGGACCCCCCCAAAAGCCCCCCCTCCCTTTCCTAAAGTGGATATGTGGAAGGGCGGAGGGGGACTCCTAGCCCTAACTTAAATGGGCCTTTTTATAGGCACTTCCCACTACAGACAGACAATGCACCTACAAGGCCCACATGCGACAAGAGTGAATTACCCCTTGGGTCCCCGGAAGCTGGGCGCTCCGCTTCAAAAGCCCTAGCTAGCTCCCACTTCATGAGGGGTCCCCAAAGATCCCTAGAGCCCACCCCTACCTTTCCCCAAACCCATGTCCATGGAGTGCAATTATAGAAGGGAAGTGTGGGGGTGGCCGGCTAATTTCGTTTGCTGATGTCTGTAGGGTACTAGGAGGTGGGGTGGGGGTTATATATATATACACACACATACACATCATTTTTACTTGGCCTTGCCAAACAAAGCTAGCTAGCTAGGCGGTCAATCAGTGAATACAGGGGTGCCCAGGGTCTAAATTGGGCATGGATAGGGGCGCCCACTACATAACCACTATAACTAAATAACTAACCCAACGCCTTCTCCTCCCCATCTTTGGGGCTTGGTGAGTCATGGATATGACGCTCCAAGTGGATTTCCAGGAGTGTTGGGCTTGTCTGCATGTGAGCTGAGTTGTCCACTTCTGGTGGCACGATACCAGCCACGAGGAAAGTTCACGGCTCCACTGAAGTGAGGGCCACTTCACACACGGGCCAACAGCCGTGACCACAAAGATTGGGAGAGCCCACAAGAGGGTGTCCCAAGGCCGTCCCAACACACCCTCAAACTCATGTAGTGTGGTCACGGCCCCCCCTCGAGTGTAGTGTGAAGTCATATGTGACCGGGCCCTCAACTAAATGCTATTTCAATGAATCTCTATCCATACGGGTCCTCACACGCGACAGAAATAGAATAAACCAACGGTTGTGAGTGTCATGGTCTCCTGGTTTTGTGCTAGGTCTACCTCCAAGAGGTGGTTTTTGAAAATAGTCCAAGTGACCGTGAAACGTGATCGGTTTGATGTCATGTAGGAATCCATGTAGACTTTACATCCATCTTGCATTCACTTACTCCGTTCGTCCCTCCAACGTAGTGTGAAGTGAACTTGGACCGGCTCCGCCTTTTCCACCAACAAGAGTGCTTGAGGTGTAATGTCACGGGCTCTCGGTCTCGTGTGTGGAGCGGCCCTTAGTTAACCACAAGCAGCTACACTAATTTATCCCGATTTGTGCGTGTTCAGAGTTTAACGCACTGCAATAACGTCGTCTCACTCAGGAGTTCATTCAATTCTCACGAAGGTTCAATGGGTTGTTCGGACAATATAGAACATGAATGACTTCTCTTGGTAGAACATTGTATTCTCGTTAACTAGTTACAACATTGCGTAAGCTCCGAACAATAGCTCGCACTAATTAGGTTGGGCAGTCTAGCGTAGTCACAAGAGTGCTCTGCCCTGGTATTATCTTGCTTGCACACGTGGCCAATTTTGGTTGGTTGTCCGACCAAGACGAAGCGTTAGCTCATTTTAGAGACCACTTTAAACGTAGCTTACATCCACAATCACTTGCAACCAAACTCCACTTGAAGTGTGAGTTTACTAACACCATATGTGGCGGGTTTTGGTTGGTTGTCAAACTTTGGTCCCTCTTCCCACATGTGAGTGCCAAGAAATAGGTGATAAAAATAAAATACACTTGGGTTAGGTACTAACCATATCATGGCGGTTACTCTTCTGGCTGTTATAGCCACAATCTCGTTTTAGTACTTTACCACCACCACCCGCCAACCCATCATGGTACTAAAAACACATCTGAGGGGTTTAGGGTTTAGGGCCCGAGGAAATCCCGGAAATCATCAGAATTAGGCTGATGGGTCGGGGGAGGACTCGCCCCTGGTCCTTCGAATTCCCTTGTTTTGTTGAGGGATTTGAGCTGCATGGGCCTGCTGGGATGACTAGGTGTAAGGAGGACCGTTGCCTGATCTAATGTAACGAAACCCAACTGCTCAAGGGGACTCAATGTACACTGACAGGACGTTAGGAACTTAATAAGAGTGATCTCCCTCCCTCCCCCTGAACCCCGGGGCAAGATGGGAATTCTCACACACGAGAGCGTATTTCTCATTCCACTACACAAATACTTGTCCATTCCAACCGTCGGGTGTGACTTGGCTATTGCGACTCATGGCGAGAACATGCATAAATAGAATCATTTTGGTTGTAGTTGTTTGGACAATGGGTTGGCAACCAATGTAACGAAACCCGACTGCTCAAGGGACTCAATGTACATTGTCAAGATGTTAGGAACTTTAGAGTGTTCTCCCTCCCTTCCTCCCCACCAACCCTGGGGCAAGATGGGAATTATCACACACGAGAGCGTATTTCTCATTCCACTACACGAATACTTGTCCATTCCAACCGTCGGGTGTGACTTGGCTATTGCGACTCATGGCGAGAACATGCATAAATAGAATCATTTTGGTTGTAGTTGTTTGGACAATGGGTTGGCAACCAATGTAACGAAACCCGACTGCTCAAGGGACTCAATGTACATTGTCAAGATGTTAGGAACTTTAGAGTGTTCTCCCTCCCTTCCTCCCCACCAACCCTGGGGCAAGATGGGAATTATCACACACGAGAGCGTATTTCTCATTCCACTACACGAATACTTGTCCATTCTAACCGTCGGGTGCGACTTGGCTAGTGTGATGCATGGCGAGAACATGCATAAATAAAATCATTTTGGTTGCATGTGTTTGGACAATGAGTTGGCAACCAATGTAACGAAACCCGACTGCTCAAGGGACTCAATGTACATTGCCAGGATGTTAGGAACTTCAAAGTGATCTCCCTCCTTCCCTCCCCGCCAACCCCGGGGCAAGATGGGAATTATCACACACGAGAGCGTATTTCTCATTCCACTACACGAATACTTGTCCATTCCAACCGTTGGGTGTGACTTGGCTATTGGCTATTGGCTATATGTGACTTAGTCTAGTCCAAGTCAAGTGAGGTGAATCGTCCACAAACCTATAGGGGTCAATTTCTCTATGTTGGATAGGTGTGGTCTACACTCATATTCAACAATTCCCTTTCTCCATGAGAGAGAGAGAGAGAGAGAGAGAGCACATACTTGAGTTCATGTGTAAAACTGGACATAACATTATTCAATTCCAAAACAATGTTATGTGGGACCGACAATATTTTGTAGAATATTCCCCATCATTCAATAGTCTTAATGTGAGAATATTCCATAAAATATTGTCAGTCCCACATAACATTGTTATGGAACCGAGTAATGTTATGAAACATGTACATTCTCGTGGTCCACATTGAGGCAGTGTCCGGGGAGGAGTTTGAGAGCATAATCGGTCAAGACCCTAGTCTTTCCAAGTCCAACCGGTTACATGATATGATCTTTCCGGTTTTTCTTTACGAATTGAAGGCATATTCCATAGATTCCTCGAGAACGATCGGTAATTGTCTTGAAGTCTCAAACTTCAACACGTCATTTCCCAGACTCGACCAATTCATCCATAACTAGCGGTCGGTCCTTCCCGTTCCTCATCGTATTGAGGCTTGCACGCCCTTCGACATCAAGGAGTGTTGTATAACATTTAGAAAGTTCCAAGTTCATTGGAGTCCACCTGGGGCCATGAAGGGAGAAATCCAAGTTACACAAAACTTATTATTATTACTATTACTATTACTACCAGAAGGCTCCCAAGTCTCGCAAACAGATGGCCCCAGCTCGATCAAGCTCGCATTTTAGTCCACCATCGCATTCTGAGACTTGTTTTTTAACCCTTTTTCTTTTTCCTTTTTTCCTTGAGCTTCGTGAACATGGTGGAATTTGAGCATATGACGCAGACAATTAGAACCTTCCTCCCTAGCTCCCTCAGAAGTAAAAGGCTCTTTAAGTTCAAGGAAGGACACTTATTCCTGGAACCTCTCCTGTATGTATGTGTGTGTGTGTGGTTGCTTTGCGGTGAGCCTGGCGGGCCTCACATGCAGGCCAGATCGGCCTATGTACGTATACGTGCTTCCCACCTTTGAGGACTAACTTAATTAAGTTTAAGTTGGGTGATGGGGAGGCACTTTCTACCTACACTAAGGGCCGGTTTACACTATGGACCATGAAGTTGTCTCATGGCGATCTAAGAGCATTAATTGGCTGTTGAAGTCGTCCCGGGACAACTTTGGTTTACACTAGAGAAAAAATGGCAGAGGGATCATGGAGGTCGAGGTCCCCAAAATATAGTTATTAATGCTTAATAAGTGCACTGACATGGTCCAACGGTTTTCGCGGTGATAGAGGCAAGAGAGGTGGTTTGTTAGGAAAAGGCAAGGGCCCATGTCAAAGAAATGGCATTTCAATGACTTTTTAAATGAATCTACCCACTATGTGCCTTCATTATATTATAGCCCATGAGACATACTAACATTGTCTTGCCCTACCCCTTAAACCGGCTCCCACGTGTTTCACCAAACAACGTGGGACATCTAGAACTCAAGAACTCAAGAACTCAAGTGCACGTTTGTTTTTTTGGTCTACCAACTAAAGTGTTTGGAATTTGGGGGCTTTTAATATACCGTTGGAAAGGTCTTGAAAATACCTTTCCAACGGTATATTACACACCCCAAGATGTTTAAAAAATATAGTTGCAAAATGAAAAAGAAAAATCTGTAGTCGTTTAGTGACTGTAGATCAGGGTGGTCAAAAGAACCGCAATGGGAAATCTTCTAACACTAATCATCAAAGAATTAAACTTTAGTGTTGAGCAAGGTAGGGTGGTAACAACATAAATATAATCAAACACTAAATATCCTATGTAGTGTAGTGACAACACAAGGTACATGCCACATGTAAATTACATTGAACATGTACAAATTAAATCACTCATTTTTTTGTAAAAATTATTGTGAAAAGATTTGCAAGCCACATCTTTGACACATTTAACAAGAAGTGAAGACAAGTGAAGCCCAAGAGAAGACAAGAGAATGGTCAAACTTGATTTTTTTTTCAAAATTGCCCTTTATTAAAAAATCGGCACCTTCACTTTTTGGTGCATGGTCATTCTTCTTGGTCCACATTCGGTTTACACCTAGTGAGGGACCCAAGGCTCTCAAAACTATTTTTTTAAGAAGTCGGACCATGAAAGTCAAACCATGAACTCGGACCATTGACAAAGGCCATCTTCCATGGTCTGACTTGTGGTCCATAATGTAAACCGGCCCTAATAAGGGGCCACTTCACACACGAGCCACGAGCCGTGACCATGAAGATTGTGAGAGCCCAAAAGAGAGCGTCCAAAGGCTGTCCCAACGCACCTCCAACATCATGTAATGTGGTCACGGATCCTCAAGTGTAGTGTGAAGTGATATGTGACTGGGCCCTCAACCGAATGCTATTTTAATGAATTTCTATTCATGCGGGTCCTCACACATGATAAAATAGAATAAAGCAATGGTTGTGAGCGTTCGGAGCACCATGGTCTCCTAGTTTTGTGTTAGGCCTACCTCCAAGAGGTGGTTTTTGAAAATGATCCAAGTGACCATGAAACATGATTTATACGATGTTGTGTAGGAATCCATGTAGACTTTACATCCATCTTGCATTCATGTACTCTGTTGGTCCCTCAAGCGTAGTGTGAAGCGAACTTGGACCGGCTCAGCCTTTTCCACCAAATGAGAGTGCTTGAAGTGTAATGGTCACGGGCTCTCGGTCTTGTGTGTGAAGTGGTACTAAATATGTTATTTTGTGTCATTTATTATTTTCAGTTACACAACTGTTGTATCTTTTTACTACTGATGTAAATTTTTACCAAGTAAAGTTGTCAATGTTCAATTTGACATTTTGTTGGTAAACTATGATATCTTTAGTAAAGATACACAATATTGCATTATTCCAAGTGCCACTTCACACACAAGATCAAGGGCCCAAGACCATTGCATTCTAAGATGTCTCGTTGGTTGAAAAGATTGAGACCGTCCAAGTTCACTTCACGCTAGGAGGTGAAGGCCTAAGGGCTCAAAAAACTCATCATGGATGAAAAGTCTACATGAAATCATGCATGGCAAACTATGGATAATGTTTGATGGTCTGCCGGAATTTGCATCAGGGCAACCTCCAAGAGGCAAACCTGACACAAATCCCAACATACCATGTTAGTTAAACAACATGTACATGCTTTGGATGAGAGTCAAAGGCCTTCACAATTACACCCTAACCTTGATAATGTCACACTTGGTAATAGAACACCTTGATATTGTCACCTAAAAGTTTGAAACCGATTTTCATAGTGTAAAACTCCTTCGTTATTATCACTATCACCCTTGATAATGTAACTATTTTTTCCCAAAATTTGGAGTGTAAGTGTGATAATAACAAGTAATATGGATGAAAATGCTGGATGGACAACAAATTATATGGATGACATCGGCATCTCCACCTACCTTTGGGCAAAACAATGTGACTTCTTTGTAGGAGCTTCTTTGTAGAGCCCTACATTGGGTGCCCATACCCATGCCCATGGGTTTTGGGTGGGCATGGGTGCGATATTCTTGTTCATGGGTGGGCATGGTTCATGGGATGGTTCATGTTAAACATGGAAGGTGAAGATGATTTTGAGGTGGAATATTCTACTGAGGAGCTTGTGCAATTAGTGCAAGATGGCGAACATGTACTTGATTCCATGGAAGTAGACCTATTGATTGTTGATAGCAGTGATGATGAGTCTAAAGTAGTGAAGCTAAGTGATGCACAAAAATATGCTGAAGATGTTTTGAATTTTATAGCTAGCCAAGGTTCTCAGGTTTTCAACACTCTAGAGTTGTTAGGAATGGAAAAATCCCATGACAAACTCATTAGCATTGGTGTTGCACATTTAACATCAACAAACCAATGTGACATTAGAAGCTTCTTTGTCTCTAGTGAAGGGTCTTTACCTGATCTCAATGACACATTATGATGTGCTCTTGTTGTTATTCACAATTTTGAATTAGATTTTACATTCAAAAACATTGAAGTATCGTATTTGTTCTTTTTTTACATTATAATTTTATTTTGATTTTCTACATGTTTTTTGATAATATCACATTATGCACAAAATGTGACATTATCAATTATGTCACACCTTGTTTATATCACACTTTTTGGTGAAACGGAGGGTGTGACATTATCAAGGTTAGGGTGTACACGGTCACGGCCCTTGACTCGTGTGTGGAGTTGTCCTTAATTGAGCACACACATAACATTACTACTGAGAGGTGGGGCTTTTTCTTTTCTTTTTTCTAATATTACAACCTCCGTGCTACAATGTTTGAGCGATATCATTTGTTGGTATTGATAGGATTAAGCCACATGCTTTGAGGGCATATAGTCAAAACTCATATGACACCCTTGCAATTACAAAGAGCCACATATCCGGGAATAACTTATGGTGTGTGGCACGGCCCTCTTTGCATTCAACTCAGTGTTTTTTAGGGTGGCCAAATGAGTCAAGCCAAAGTTTGATAATGTTTTTGGTACTTACCCCATAATTTAGTTTCTTAATACCTATAGAGGGGTGGTAGGAAAAAGTTATATCCTATGAAATTAAATGAATTTTATTTTTGAGGCCAAGGAATTCAAAAGGCCTATAGGCTTAAAAGTATATCAAGATGGTGTCAAAAATATTGATTTTTTAAAGTAACCAAGTGCAGTGGCCTTTATTTCAAATTAATCAAATTTATTTCATTTCATAAGAGGCTAATATCCGCTTGATGATCCAATTGGAAGAAAGACTTAAGACTACATTTTGAAGTAGGGAAGGAAACCTCTCTCTATGGAATTTGTAGAAGAACACTCCAATACAAAGTGTGACTCAATTTCAATTCTATTTTCATAACTTAATTGGCATAAATTTATATATTTTCTATATGTTAGTTGTTGATTCATCCTCATTCAAATTCCTTGGGTTGATTTGATTCTTGACCTCGATCTAGGTGTTGATTTAGTTTCAAGTATTAATTTTCATGCTCTACAATAATACTCAGACATTTTCACTCCCCCCCCCCCTTACTACCAAGTAAGTTATTTCATGTTCTTTAACTTGCATTCTAATTATTTGTCTTGTTTTGAGTAAGAAATGATAGACTTAATAGAAAATTAAAGCAACATGTAACTCCACATGGTGACCCACACTAATAGGACTTTTTAGCATAGTTCCTTTAGGAGAGAAAAAAAAATTTATGTATGATTTGTAGTTGAGTAGTCAAAAATCTGAGAGAGCCACCATGGCCACAAGTTGAAACACTAATTCTATAGTCTAAAGTATGTGTGCATATTATTTGAATCGTATATGATAAAGCTCGTACTTTATAAAGGACATCATAGACAATTGTTACATTGGGATCACACTATGTGCTCGGAACATAGATACCACTATAGCTTCAATTATTAACACAATAGCATGACCTATGCGATTAATTAGAGAGGGAAGGGTGTAAGCTTGGTAAAGTGGACAACTCCTAATCCATGCCAAATGTTAAGTGAAAGTGGTTCAATTTTATGTACTAACTTTGAATTTTGTGAAGAAAAAAAAATCATAGACATTTTAAAACCATATTGATCTACAAAGCCAAGCAATGTATGATGACCAAAAAATTCCAAGAAAAGTCTACACATTTTAGAAGACGGTGCAAGTGGTGTGCAACTAGGTGATATTGAACAAGTGGCCTTTTAAAAATTGCTTAAAATATGATAAATTACATTAAATTGATGGCTTTCTACAAATTTTTGTGACGATGCCCTCAAGTAGATAATGAATTCAAGGAATATGAAAGAATTCTAACTTCAAAATAGTTAAGGTCATGAAAACTACATCCAAAAACAAACTCAACCATTTGCTTTTGAGCATCACTTTTGATGCTAAGTATTGAAGATCTCAACTTTATATTATGCATTTGAGTATTAAACACAACAACAAAAGCCATCGTAAAAAAAATCAAATTTAAATAACACTTTACTACTACTTTCAGGCCTTTGACCCAAAAAAAAAGTATGGTTTTAGTATACCATAGCACTTTTTTGATCCATTTTACCATGCTTGCACCCGGAATCATAACCTTCATTTGAACCATGTACACCTTTTACATCCCCAGTCCAGTTTCAGGACTTGATGGGGCACTTTGCATGATTCGTAATTGCTAACCATATAAGACAATTCCCCATTTGTTTCAAAAGTCAAAATCGTAAGTGGAGTTGAAAATGCGCACAATAAGACTACGTATGTCATGATTGTCATCTTATGTCATGATGCTTTGTTCAAAGACAATGGATATAATATATGTGGATGTTATTTGATTATTGTTATTACAAGTTCTTCATCTTCTACCATTCATATTTGCGTACCGGAACTTATGTTGCATTAATAAAATATGTGGTGAAGCATCAACAAAAATTTGATTGAATATTGAACCTTTCCTCAAATCAGTTACAGTTATATATAAAAAGCATGCGTACCAATTCCTTCATGATTACCTAGGTCCTCCCAATTGAATTGTATATTCTTTTACACTTATAGTAGTCAATAAGTCATGAGAATGTAACAATCCATTCTCTTTTGAACACATGTTTTTTTGTTTTGTTGTTTTTTTGTGTTTGTCTTTTCCCGTGTTCATTCTAAACCATGAAATAATATCCACTTGTTCCCATGCAAACTTTCCATACATTTGAATTCCATACATCCATCAAGCCCTTAGGATCTAGTGTAAATAAAACTTGGACCGTCTCTAGTTTCTTGACCAATCTCAAAAAATTTATAGAAGGAGTCAAGGACCCTCAAACTTTACACATTGTGAAGTAGCCCTATTAACTAATACCCACACCTAGCCACACATCACTCAAATCTTGGTGTCTAATTAAGCAAATTTGGTAACCGAATAAGGCTCGTATACCTTAGTAGTAAAAGGGAATAATAATAATAATAATAATGCAAGTAAGTCAATGTCATGTGAGTGGGCCAATAATAAATGGATGGGACAACTGGCTAGCTATGTATATAACAGTTCCACAAGCACAATTTGACCCTTAACTTCCTAAGCCTGTGAAAGGGTTGTTATGAGTGTATTTCATGTAATATTGGTTATGGAGTTTTCATGGACATCTTTTGAGGTTAAAATGGGATTTGTCCATAGGATCTTGAAACATGGGAGATGAGCTATAACAAGGGAACGAATAACCCTTCTTATTTTTAGATTATAATAATTGAAGGAAGTGATGCATGAGAAAATGTCATGTTCTAACCCTCAAAAAAGACCTTTGACCAATCTAATTCAACATGAGCGGAAGGCTTGTGTAATCCACAAGATGAAAATAGCTCAATAATTTAACTTCTTCACAAATTCTCATGCCAAAATGTGCAAATCATAATGGACTACCCACCATGCATTTGGAGCATGTACCCTGTCTCATATTTCTAATCCACGTGTATGCAAGAATTCCTTCAAATTTTGAGAGTATACAAATGTTGAATTGAACAATCGATGTGAGCACAAAGGCCACTTCTACACAAACATCAAATTACAATTCAATTTTACCAAAATAAGCATCTTTGATGTTCATGCAAAGTTTGCTTTGAAGTGGCAACTACTGATTAGGGCCATCACCCTCACATGAGCTCTTGACACAACAAAAACGTGACCACTTCTCACTTTGACATATTTTACACGTTCTAATCATCTACAAATTGCATGGCTTATGTGTCTATGCATAGATATCCAAGTTGGCTTGATGATTATAATAATTTTGATTGTGGATGAATAAGTTAGGTGGGGTTCATTTAGGGAAGAAATCATCTACCAACTAGAAATTGGTTGCTTGGGAAGTTAGGGGTTAAACTCGCAAAATAAACTCACGATCTTTCGGTGATGAATGGCAGTTGCAAATGCTCTACTATTTGGTTAGTTACCGCCAAGCCTAAATATTACATGTGGTGTTGTTTTCAAATAGTAGGGGATAAAGTAAAGTACCAATGTAGTTAATCAAGGTGGATATGCCTTGTCTTAAAATGACACCTATATTTGGGTGGTGAATGGGTGGGTGTGGATTCAAGAACAATACCAAGAAGACATGTGATGAATAAAGATTGGACTACGTGTTCAGAATGTGATCAACTATTCTAGATGCAACTGTCAACATGATTGGGGAAACCTATATGGCCAATTGGTAACTTGAAGAATCATCAGTTTGATAATGAATAGGATGTTCCTACAAGCTTTGGAAATCATAAGGAAAAGTGGCCACATGCACGATTTGAATTTGCTAATTATCTTGCACTAATTGTGTGTTTACTATCCTATGAGAAGCGGGTGCAAGGAGAAAGTTGTATGTTTAAGTGTTTCTTGGCCTTACATGACACTCCATACTCCAACTTGCTTGAAAAGATGCAATTCCTCGGCAAGTGACATATTGGCAATATTGTAGACAACTCTATGATATATATCAGCCAACTCCGATGCATAGTGAACCCAAAATAAAAACCTAACCAATTAGTTAATTCTATACAAATGCAATGCCATAAGAAGTAGATTGAGGCGATTAAGCCTTGATTGTCAATGAATTCATTGAAAAGCATATGTGTGGTCTTCTTGATTGGTTATATAGGTGTGCCTGAAGTGAATAGTGTTGAGCAAATGTTGAGCATCGATGTTTTGGCTTTCCCAACCAATGAACCAATAGAAGGATTATTTTTAGGAGGATGTTGAACTATTTTGCACCCAAAAGCAATTATTGAACAAGGCATGTCTACATTATTGTAGACATGGTACCTATCGGCTCTCATCCAATCCAATGAACAATATCTTGAAATAGCATGTAGCTCACAAACTACTCTATTAGGTTGTTAAGATATCGATATAACTAGCTTCAAAGATCCCAAATTAGTATTATGAAATCCAAATAAGATGAGGGGCGGTTTACACTATGGAGTCTGGACCATGAAGTCGTCCCACGGCCGTCTAAGTGATGTGATTGGACGTTGAAGTCGTCCCGGGACGACTTGGGTTTACACCAAGGAAAAAATGGCAGAGTAACCACGGAGGTTGAGGTCCACAAATTTTTTTTTTAAGCCTACTCTATCCACTGCCATGGTCCAACGGGTTTTCCGTTGGGACAAGCAAAAGAGGTGGTCTAGGAAAAATAGCAAGGGCCCATGTCAGAAAAATGCCGTTTTAATGATTTTTTTGGATTTTTTTAATGATTTTTTTTCCAACTTAGTTAATGACTCCACTTTTTGGTGCATGGTCATTCTTCATGGTCCACATTCGGTTTACACCTAGTGAAGGGCCCATGAACCATGAAAACTAATATTTTAGTAACTCGGACCATGGAAGTCGTCCCACGCAAAATAGGCCTCTTACGTGGGACGACTTCATGGTCCATAGTGTAAACCGCCCCTGAGCTCATCAACACTAAAAAATGGAGCATGTTCCAATATGGATGGATGAGACTCTACATTTGTATGCATCAATTCTAACTTCCTCACTTTCTCATGGGCACGTGATTGAGTGGAGGAATTGGCTTTTCTATTTTTTGGGTTTCCACCCACCGTCACAACAATTTACGATAAAGTTGGAAGATGAAGCTGCCCACATTTGTTCATATGGCGGCATGAGAGGTGAAAGATTAAGGTATGTGGGCCATATGCCGTCACTCTTCTTGATTGGACACTCAAATTTGAATGGTATATAGTTAAGCTTGTAGTTGAGGATGGACATCCAAAGGACACATGTTATAATGGGATTGGCTCTAGACACAATAATCATATTGGGTTCAGTTGTCAACACAATTGGGAGAGTCTATGTGATCACCAAAAGAGAAAGCACGATCACTTCGGACTCTTTTGACTTTGCATCTTAACTTTTATTTAAAAACATGAAATAGTTTCTTCAATATCCACATAACATTATTCAAATCCATAACAATGTTTGGTGGGACTGACATTATTCCACAAAATATACTGTGGTATTCCCACATTCAGATTGAATGTGGGAATATCAAGGAATGTTCTATGTGATATTGCCATTCCACAAAACATTGTTATGGATTTGAATAATGTTATATATAATTGTTGTCTGGATGAGACAATTCCCAAGCCGACCTAACAACCAAATTGTGTGTGGAGTTGGAAGTGCCTACATTTTGCAGGCCCCGCACCTCATGTACAACAAACCCCATGACCCATAAAATGTTGGGTGTCCATTAATGATGGTGAGATCACCAAAGACTATGCTATCCGTCCCCCTTTAAGATAGGATGGAGTTACTTTTTCTCCAAAGTTGTTAGCCCCTAAGGTATACATGGTGTTGTTTGGTTGTTCTCTTGATTTGAACATGTATATCGTACCCTTAAGGTACCTAAGTGATGTCTACATTAAAGTAAAGTTGTTGGAAGTCACTCAAAGAGTACGCTTACTCATTCAAGAACTATATATAACATCTTGACATGCCAAGAAATACTTTAAAACATTTTTGATTGAAAAAATGCATAGCAAGGTATAACTTTAGTGAATTATGTTGCTAGGCTCGAAACTAACTTTTGTATAGCACAGGTTGAAAGAAGAAGGACAAACAATCATGTGTAGAAATGGTAGATGAACTACTAAACTTGCTTAAAATTGTATGTTGTATTCCTTCATGTACTCCGCATTTGCAACTTAGGGCCACTTCACACATGACACTGAGAGCCCATGACCATTACACTTCAAGCACTCTCATTGGTGGAAAGGGTGGAGCCGGTCCAAGTTCGCTTCACACTACGCTTGAGGGACCAACGCAGTATGTGAATGCAAGATGGATGTAAAATCTACATGGATTCCTACATGGCATCAAATGGATCATGTTTCATGGTCACTTGGACTGTTTTCAAAAACCACCTCTTAGGGGTAGGCTTAACACAAATTGGGAGCAAATGGCATTCCGAACGCTCACAACCGTTGATTTATTCTATTTTATCATGTGTGAGGGCCCGCATGTGTAAAAATTCATTAAAATAGCATTTGATTGAGGACCTGGTCACATATGACTTCACACTACACTCGAGGGTCTGTGACCACACTACGTGATTTTGGAGGTGTGTTGGGACGGCCTTTAGACACTTTCATTTGGGTTCTCACAATTTCATGATCACGACTCTTGGCTCATGTGTGAAGTGGCCCTTATTGTCATGTTATTTCTTTAATAAGATAAAATCGTTAAAATAACAAAGCTATGTCACTAAAGATCGTTTTTTCTAGGAAGTGATTGGAGATGATTTCATCAACAACATAATTTCTGTTATCTTGGCTTCATAGTCCCATTAGAATCTTCTCAACATTTTAAGGCTTAAGGCATGTGGGGTCTTATGTGATCACGCTTCTAAATCGGACGCCTATATTTGACTAGAACACCACTAGGTTTGTGGTTAAGAACAAGCATAGAAAAGACATGTGTTAAGATGAGATTGGACAATTCAAGAAAACAAAATCACAACAACTGTTGGTGTGATGAAGCCACACGTGGATTATATTACAATTTCCATCCGCATGCAGACACATTCATCCATAGATTGGGTATTTTAGACACTATTGTTTATTTAAAGGGATGGTTCTCTCAATTTCATCCATGAAAGAAACATGATATTTCATTTCTGCTATATTTCGCACAAACCTATACGAGGGTCAAGTTTTATTTTGGATGGTAGAGAGGTACGCTCGTATGTGATAATCCCCTCTTTCCCCGAGTAGAGTCTGCATAAACTTACCTTGCATATTACCTTACCACCACTCTTTGTCAAAACTGACTCCATTTGACATAAGGTACCAATTGGCTAACATGATGTAAGTATGAGCTCTCTTTATTTATGAAAGGGATCTTATTCCCGATATCTTGGACTAGGTACATATGGCTTGGGATTTGTGGTGTTTGTGTGAACTCATCAATTGTGGATGAAGGGGATTCATTTAAAAAACATCCCCTACAAAATTGAGGGCCGACTCATTCCCATTTGACTCCACTAAACTAATTCGGAGTCTTTAATTCAATTCTCACAGTTAAATTGTCTAAAAAATCATTACGTTTCACATATGTAGATATAGATATAAATATATATAAAGAGAGATGCATTTTCACCTTCACAATGAATGGGACAAGATATAGTCTTCTTGTAAGTAAAATAAGTAGCACTTGTTTCATAGCCGTCTATGTCTACACGACATGTGCCTTCAAGTGCTACTTATTTTAAGTGACGTGCTTCAATTCCCTCACCGCCCTCCAACCTCACTTTCAACCACTGTACAAATACTTTGTTCAACTTCCTTACATTTTGATCGTGCCATGAGTAGTTTATCACTTATTTAGGGTTGAATGGGTTCAACAATTTGCGGTGGAAATCGAGATTGGTTCTACTTAGATGGTACTTAGATGGTGCTAAAACCGTCACTTTAAGCATTGAGTGTGTCTATTAATAATATTATTAGGTTGATAAGAGTTTTAAATATAGTTTCTTGTTAGCGATTGAAAGACGAACCCAACCTACCAAAGTATGTCTTGTTTGAATTCCATTTGCAAAAGTTATGGAGATTCATAGTTATATTGGTAGATGATCCAAAATTAGTACAAGAGCATGATCTTAAGGTGGTGGACATTCTCAAATGCTTACTACAATCATTTTAATGTTTTGTTAGCAAGATGTTTCAATTCCTTTGTGGTTTTAAAATAATTCCAATAATATCAACTTCTTCTCCGATTCATTGAACTAATGGGAATTCCTTTCTATTTACTATCACAAGATAATATGCTTTTCTACTTCTACATACAATGTATGTCAATCCTATTTGAGAAAGGTGGTATTTTTCTTTCTTGTTTCTAATTTGTGGTATTCTATCACCCTCATTCTGAAAACTAACTTTTATACTGTTGTATTTGTTGAGAGGATGTTTATACGTGTGTTGAATCTTAAATACAACTCAATGTTATTGAAAAATCAAACACACAAAGTTATAAATGCTTACTTAAATGTTGAAGAAATATCTAACTTTCCCCTCAAAATTATTTCAATTCAAATTTTCTTCATTTATATGATAAAAAAATAAACTCAATTTGTACTTGTAATGTGAGATTTTCGGGTGTTGTTTTAGCATCATCTATCTAAGAATGCCATGCAACTTATGCGATTATCAACAAGGAATAATAACAAATAGCTAGCAAAACAAAGCACATTATATACCAACATGAACATAATCATGCATACATATAATACAATTACACATCCATCTAAAATCTTTTGGCTAATCATGAAGTCAACACTCTATGAATGTATTTGAAATCCTTTGAGCGTCTAAGAGGCAATATATGGGCCTCTCATGCGTAAAAGAAAATGTAATCGAGCCATACCCTTTTATTTTAGCTCATTGTGTCAAAAGTAACTCTCATCAAGAATAACTCATCTTGCAAGTGGATTTCTTTTGTACCTTACACATATTGAAGTGTTGAGTTCAAATGCACAACATGGAACCACTTGGATGAAATGTAAATACTTCTCATTAGGATCACAATGTCACACATAATTAGATTTTCATTTACTCCTCGACTAAGAAACTATACTAAATAAAATCATAAGACCACCAAAAATTGAAGACTTGGGGTGAGATTTGTAGAACTATGTATCCAGGTTGCACTTTAAGAGACATATGAGTAGACCTCATTATGCATACAACTTCGACCAATTCAAGAGAATTAAAGGTAACTAAGGGGAAAATTCACGATTGGGGTACCAAGAATGAGTGTCTAACGGTTAAAGGACTAAAGTAGATAACTTTACATAGTTGGTATGCTTATATTCGTATTGTGGAGCATATTTTGGATCATACCTACATTTAATACTCCATAATGAGTACACCAAAAAAAATCAATTTACAAGGAATAGGGTTATATAAGATATCATTTTGATTCCTTAACGGACATTTATGGTTGATGTCAAAATTATTGACCTTAGGATTAAGGAATGAAACAAACAACAAAAATTAATTGAAACGATCCCAATTTTCTTCCTCACACTTATCATTCAATTGTGTACCAATTGACCTAAAAATGTATTGCATACCAATTATATAGCTTTACATATGACACCAAACATGGCCAACATTGCACAATAACATGGCTACATGGAAAAGGAACATTTAGAATTAAAATTGGACATAATAAAATATATGTATGAACACATTACACTCACACCAAGATACTAGATACTAGGATGAAAAACATGAAATAATTCATCTTTGATGTACACTCCAATAATGAAATTGCCATTTATGTGGCCCAAACAAGTCATATGACCTATCTACTCATTTCATACATGAATTATCTACATTTAGTTATTATGTAAAAATATATAATATCTTTCTTGATAAATACTATGACCTATCTACTTATTTATTTAAAATGTATTAATTAAATCATAGTAAATCATAATAAACGTCGAGATCCAATGCGACATAGTCCTTAATTCCTTTGTCCCAAAATCAGTACCCCAATCGTGAACGGACCCTAAGTTTAAGGAGATAACAATCCAACCTATATCATGCACAAACCTAAAATAAGCATATTTCTTAAAACGGTCACCAATGCAAGACACATGTACGACTCTCCTACATTTACACTTCTACAACGAAGAGACATACTTTCTACCGTTTTAAGAGATTTTGACCACCTTCCAATCGGTGTCCGTTCTAGGCTCACGTGACACCATAAAGTTAAGTAACATTTTGTTTGCAAGGAGCTACGGGTCGGTTATATATATATATGTATATATGCATGCATCGAGTCCATCCACACTACTTCCGCTTTTTCAAAGTGCAAAAATTTGTTCAAGGTGACAATGTCCGAACGTGTTGACTATTTCATGGCGGATGTCAAATGGACAAAAGGGTGTGTTATGAAAGTGTATAAAAGTAATAAGAGTCTCAAGAAGAAGAAGGCTCCGAGAGGTTGGTAGAGGAGACCGCCGGGCCCCATTCACGAAAAGCGCACTCGCCCCCCTCTTAAGAAAATATCATTTCGGTGTTGGTTGCCAATCGATTTGGAGTGGTTGAAGGACGGCCATGTGAAACGTTCATTCATCATTTGTTAAAAATTCGAGCGTTCGTTTCAAACCGCTCGTTCGGACGTCTATGGTTGTAATCGAGCACGGGTTTACATTAGGGTTTGGAAAATGCCGTGTTCAAGAACCTTGGTGTCCAAATTAAAACAATTCTTCACGGACTTTTACTTTCACAACAAAGCATGTGAGCCATGCGTAATTGAGTCATGCGCAAATCTATCACTTCTTCCCGTAAAGTTGGACAAATGGAAAGGACTCGTGTTTTTGGACTTGAAGTTGGACCCAAGCTTGAAGATTGGTTTCTCAAACTAGGAGGATCGTAATAGGTGTTTGTAAGCAAGTTTAGCATGAACTAATTCATAGTACGAGCAAAGTGTCAGATGCCTTTATTTATTTTTCTTTTTATAAGTCATGATCCTTACACTATGTCAGCTCAAAAACACTACCACTTTGACACCGAACTACCGAACATGCCTATCACCTACGGTATTGCTTCAGCTGGAACCACTGAGGTTTGATGGGAAAGTGATGCCACGTTACTGCCACTTCACTTCATTTTTTTTTCGTACCTTGGACCCCGACCCTAGTGTGAACTCTTTCTTCCAAACTTTTGCTCTCGACCAATGCGGTCGCTCATTTTTGGAGTTTCTTGGGACTCAGAGACCTAGTATATAAACCTAGTACCCTAATCAACTCCATAACATTACTCAACTCCTTGGCTACATTCCTTGGGACCATGTACCAAACCCGAATCATTGTCCTTTAATTAAGGGATTCCCTGTTTATGGGGAGCACTCATGCCGTGTCTTGTGAAATTTTCAACAGTGTCCCGGGAGAACCATGAGCACAATCGGTCATGAAACCCTAGTGTTCCCAAGTCCAACCGGTTACATGTTGTGATCTTTCGGTTTTTCCTCAACTAAATTGAGCTACAATCCTCTCACACGGCTGGTAATTTTCACGAAGCCTTGAACTTCAACCGATTATTCCTCTCAAACTCTCGGGCTGACCACACCGGCCACTTCTGACACCATCCGTCAGCATCTCCGGTTATAATAATGTGAAAAGTGGTGGGCCAACATCTATTTCTCAACATAATCCCCAACAATTTCACGGCTAGAACCGGACGAAAAATTTGGTGTGATCAGAGCCTCAAACCGGTTCACATGGAACTAGCGGCCGCCGGGTGCCCTCGATCATCGGTTTCCTAGTAAATTCGAAGTTTTTGAATCTCAACCTCTTCTTCTCTCTTTGGAAAGGAGGCCATCACCCAGCTGCTTGGTAGGTAGGTGTGCTTTTTTTTTTTTTTTTTTTTTTTTTTGGGTGGTCAATCATGGAGAAAACTGTCTAACTTTCTAACAATTCCGGGCTTACGATGCATCACGAGCACGAGCGCGCGTGCTTGCTCTTTACTTACTAGACGTGGCTCACCCTGCCCTTGCCTTGCCTTGCCTTGCCTTCCCTTGCGTTTCGGCGATACTTCGTGAGTTGACTGCAAAAGTTGAATGTCCAAGTTGTAATTTGAAAAAGAGGGAGACTTCAAGGGAAGGCAGCAATGGTACACTGACCTAGCCTCTAACACTCAAGATCCCCGAGCTTTCCTCTCACCAACTTAGGCCAGAGATTCAATTATACAATACTAGAATCCAAAATCCGGAGGGAGGGAGGGCTATTCATCACACACACATACCATACCACTTGAATCTTCCTCAGCCCCGGCCCTCCTGTTCACTGCCACACTCACCCATGTCGCCCACATTGCCGTCGTACTGCTCCTTACAAAAGGAGGAACAAAAAAGAAAAGAAAAAAAGAAACTCTCGACCCAGGAAAAAAGAAAAAGAAAAAGAAAGGAAAAAGGAAAAAAGAAAAAAAGAAACTCGCGACTCAGGGAAAAAAAGAAAAAAGGAAAAAGGAAAAAAAAGGAAAAAAAGAAACTTGCGACCCTGGGAAAAAAAGAAAAAAGGAAAACCACCCTTGTGATGAACTTGTACAATTCTACAGTCCGAAAGGCTTATTTATATGCAGGAGTGTAATGATTTTTGCACCCCCGGGGGGGGGGGGGCAACTAGGCATAGTATCCACATAACAACATGTTGATGATGAGAGAAAATTGCGGCCTTATCCGTAATTATTTGTGGGGTTTGGATATATATGGTCATCCACATCTTACAACAACAACATCGACAAACAAAATAAGCCCGTTTGTTGCGGCCACAAACATAATGAGATGAGTAATCAATCACTTGATTCGTCCTCAGAGTTTCATGTGAAGGTGGTTGGTTTACCTTCAACTGCGACTCCGTTAACCTAAACGGTGAACATGAAGTTTTTTTTGCACAGATGTTACCATTATGGGGTTCACTATGTGGCTTTAGGTGGAAAGTCTGTTAGTGGTTTAATCACATGTAGGTGGAGAACTTCAAGCATGGATGATGGAGAAAAAAATGATATGGGTTGCCAACATGGCAACACTTTTTGCTAGGGGAGTTCTCTAGAGGGTCAAGTTTCTTGGGCAACCTCAAACCCCCGGACAAGAAACTTGGCCTCCAAAGAACTCCAACTTCATGCATTTTTTTGTTTTGTTTGTTTTTTTCCATCTTGTCTGCCACACCAACTGTTGCCTTAAATAACCTTGTCTTGGGTTGAAATGCTTGACCAATCGGTGCACTTCTTCACCGTAACCTAAACCGGCCCTTAGACTATGTAGGCTACAATATAAAGAAAGTGTATGAAGCATGATCATGCTACAAGGTTTTATGTTCCTAACCTAATAATATAGAGCATGGATTGTTTTAAAATGTGGCTTTTTGTTTTTGTTTTTATTTTGGTGGGA
Organism: Polytrichum commune; assembly: GCA_950295325.1. Classification (NCBI taxonomy): domain Eukaryota; kingdom Viridiplantae; phylum Streptophyta; class Polytrichopsida; order Polytrichales; family Polytrichaceae; genus Polytrichum; species Polytrichum commune. The sequence goes on along the minus strand of OX485803.1, from coordinate 19,053,609 downwards.
AAGCATTGACAATAAAACCAAAAGAAGAGCAACAATTAAAAGTAGATGGGTTGTAAATGTTTTTTGCTTTTTGCTTTTATGACAAGTTATTTTGACTAGTTCACTTTCTCATGGGATATTAAACACGTGATTAATACAAGATGGTTAGCAAATCCATTTGGAAGCCGTAGCCACTTTCCCTCGTAGATCTTGGAGCTCATAGTAATGTTTTATTCACTATTCAAGTGGAAATTTATTGTGTTCATTAAATGGTCATGTAGACTCCTTAAGGTGACTATTGAGTTTGGAATGGTTGTCATGTTTTGAGCACAAGGTCTGATGTGTTGTAAACACGTGTTTTTGGGTGTTTGTTTTTGGAACCACACCAAACCTCATGACGCTCAAACATAGATGTCCTAATAAGAAAAAGTAACCAAATAAAGGTTATCTACCTTAATCTAGACTCCAAGTTTGGGAGCCATAATGTTGGTGATGAAAGGAGGAGTCAATTTCCAATGGAGTGACGGTGCCCGAGCAAAGTACCTCAGCAACACACCAAATTCTAACAAACTCAACATCAAAAGTCGCATGATTTTCTACACTCTTAAATTTAGTGGATTCTATGATGAACTCCTATGAGCCATATCAATGTGAACCGGCTCATTGTCAAGGAATCGGTGACATAATATAATAATGAACTGCAAAAATGCATGTTGTCAATTCAAGTCTCAAATTCGGAGGTGAATTACAAAACTTAAGAGACGATAAAGTGAAGAGTTCCTTCCTCTTTGATTAATCACATAGGTCAATCAAAATGCATTATTTGTTGAACATAGAATGGTGTCTATACATATTTTGAGCACATTGTCTAATTTACGTGATATGTGTATTTTTGGTGTATGTCATAGCTACAATTCTTGTCATGTATCATTCAAATATAGGTGTCAAACTAAGAAGAATGACCAAATTAAGGCCCATATACCTTGATTCCTAAATGCCTATAATAATGTGAAGGGTAAAATATTTTCTAAGGTGCGCTATAATATCACACTTACAAAGGATTTTTACAAAAGAAAAGTTGTGAGATCATCATCAAAAGATCACATATGTATGATAAATACACCCAAAAATACTTACGCTTGTCTTGTAGTGAGTTTTGAATGGTAGTGGTACATGATCACAAATGTTGTTATTTAAATGAGAAAAAATTTGATATTGTTGATTGAGATTATATCTATATCTATATATATCTATATATATATTTGTGAACATTTGTGATCTATATATATAATTGAGTGAGTGACTCAACTAACATCCGTGGCACCCAAAGAACAACTTCTACATAGATGTCGGAAGGTAAGGAGCCATACAACAACAACAACAACAACAACAACAAAGGCCGTCTTGAGGGTCAAAAATATGTATACTAATGCAAAGAGTAGAGTATTATGCAATCATACTTTGCTCTGTCTATGGTGATTTGGGTGCAACAACAACAACAACAACAACAACAACAACAACAACAAAGGTCGTCTTGAGGGTCAAAAATATGTATACTAATGCAAAGAGTAGAGTATTATGCAATCATACTTTGCTCTGTCTATGGTGATTTGGGTGCAATATTCTAAGTCAGTATGACAACACAATTTTTATTTATTTAAGATATTTACAAAACGTCCAAAAACTACACAGTGTTAGCCACTTTAACAACGTGCGTTTGATTAGTGTAACTCCTGATCACGCACAAGCAAGCGAGTGAGTCGACTCGCATGCATCCGTGGCACCCAAGCAACGACTTTGACACAGGAAGAAGGCAGGCAAAGAAGGCAGGCAGGCAGGCAGGCAGGCAACCCCACCTCAAGCATCCGGGTGGGCCGGGGCCATGTTAGTGACTCATATAAATCGAGGACGTGACTGCATGCAACTTCAAGGAGGTTATTAAGCTTTACCTTATTGCTCACCCACACTTAGTGGTGCGGGCCACTACACTAGATAGGATATTTAGTGTTTGATACACTCGATACGGACGTATACACTAAACGTCAATAACCCTATGAAAGTAAGTGACATTACATGTAAATTCAACACACTAAATATCAACTATGGTAATGTGTGGAAGTTACATGTTTGAGTTTAGTGTTAGTAAGGATATGAAACCCATAAAAGAAAACATATCTTCTAGCATATCTTCTAGCATTAATTGTCAAGGAATTGAGAATTAGTGTTGAGCAAGGTAGGGTGGCAACAACATTGATTATAATCAGACAACTACGTATCCTATTTCGTGCAGTGAACGATTGCTACCAACATTAGGTTACATCCAATGGCTCTCACTGACCAAATGGGAGCTAAAAGTGGTCCATGATGATAGGAGCCGTTCGCCGGTGACCACCCACACCACTAAGTGTGGGTAGACGGACTATCAGTCACAACCTACTAACGTAGCATGCCACCTCGTCGCCGATCAGCGAGCTGAGGAGGAAAGGTTGATCACATCGGCTGATTCTGACAACATCTGTTGGCATCTCCGACTGCAGCAGCAGTGTGGAAGAATTGGTGGGCCCCCACATCGATTCCTCAACATAATCCCCAATCATTCCACGGCTCGAACCGGTCGGAAAACGTTGGTGTGGTGTGGTGTGGTGTGGATCGGTGTGGATCGGTGTGAAACGCATTGAGTGCCCCCGAAGCTTGCTTTGCTCGGTTGTTTGGTTCCCGAGCCGGGAGTCTGCTCTTTTTCTTTGGTGGCACGTGGGACACTTGGCGTGGTAACACCAGCCCCGGTAGTAAAGGCAGGCATGGCAACACCACAACCGCAGCAGCAGCAGCAGCAACAGCAACATGAAAACTACCGAGCAGCAGCAACATGCCAAGGAGGCAATTTAGGCAAGCCCTGGGGCATGGCCACCTAGTTTCCCTAACATCAGAACACCTCCCCTCCTCCGGCCCTAGCTACATACATACATACATACTCACTTAATAAAGAAAGGCTCGTGCAGCAAATTGGGGGAAAGGAAAGGGCTCGAAAAGCAGAGGGAAGAAAAGGGGCCAGAAAGCTCCAGGTAAATGTGTGTAAACGATGTATGGAAATGCCCCCTTTCAAAACCACGGCCGCCTCCACACCGTCGGATGCGATCTAGTTCCGAGCCGAGTTGGCAAAGGATGTGGCATGGTTTCGAAATTGGAGGTTTAAATCTCAACCACCGACCTCCTTGTTGTTGATACCGAGAGATGAGTGTCGCCTCCGGTGCTTTTGATTGGTTGAGGGTATGAGGAGGTTCACTTATGAAAAAAATCGATGGTAAGATAGGTGAGTGGTAAGGCAGTTTGGAGGTGGGACAAGAGCTATCCAACATGTTGTTGCTTGGTAGACGAAACCTTGAACGTGTGTGAAAGCTACTTAACTGAAAGCTACTCGGGAATTTCCGGAGCAAGCTCTTGTAGGTGCACCGGAATAGCCGGGTGCACTAGTCACTTCGTGTCGAATCATCGTGCCATGAAACTGCCACGTTTCTTACTATGCGGAGTTATGCGTTGCTATTACATTTTTATTGTTAAGGTAAAATTTTACCAAGTAAGGATGGCACTGTTCTATAGTGCCCAAACAACCGAGTTGACCTTTGATGGGCCAAAAACAAGATCTATAATAAAATGTTATAACACAACGTAACTCCAAATAATAAGTGACATTAAGGGGTTGTTTACATCATGGATCATGAAGTCGTCCCTTGCTCCTCTAACATATGTGATTGGATGTTGAACTCATTTGGGGACCGCTTTAGTTTACATCAAGAAAAAATAAAATGTAAGGGTGACCATGGAACTTGAGGTCCCCACAAGTCCTATTTTCAAGCCTATATTATCCACTGTCATGGTCCAACGGGTTTTGTAGTGGAAGTGGCAAAAGAGTTTTTCTTGCTGCAAATGTCAGGGGACCATGACAAAGAAATGCCATTTCAAAAAATAAAAATAAAAATTTGGGTGGTTGCCAAACGTTTCCATAGTTCACGAGGAAAGAAGGGGAGACGGTTAAACATGAAGAAAATCATCAAACCCGCCCTTGTTGGACACATAAAAAAATATCGACACACCCACTTTTTGGCGCACGGTCACTTCTCCTGGTCCACGTTCAATTCACACCTAGTATGGGGCCCAAAGACTTTAGGAACGCATTTTTTTCTTCCAGAAATCGGACCACCCTTTGACATGGGACAACTTCATGGTACATGATGCAAACAACCCCTACACCCCATAAACGGTGGGTTGGTTGCCTCCGCCACAACGGAGAGAGCTTTCCCCGGTTTTTAGGAAGGGCTTTGGTCATTTGGTGAGGCGATTTTGGGGGGGGGGGATGGGATGGGCCTTATTAATAAGTTGGGAAAGAATCCTTTCACTGCAGGGCCCTACTCCTCTCTACGTCCGGCTAACTTCTAGCAGCCTATCTACACAGCTACTCTAGTATAAGACCTAGTTATTACTCTGGGAGTCGAAAGCTCTGGCACTTACTAACTATTCCCCAAGTCTCATGGCATCCATATAAACTTAACTGCCTAGCTCACACTCCGCTCCAAGCCCCCTTCCCTTGCTCCTCCACCATCTCCACACTCACCAGTTTCATCATCACCACCACCACCATCACCATCAGCAGCAACAGCTCCATCTCTCTCCACTTCCCTTCAATTGCGAGAGAAAGTGGAGTTGAGGCTCACAAACTGACTTAGCAGCAACTGTTGCTGTTGCGGCGTAGTGCTTTGCCTGGGTTGGCCTTTCCAGGAGGTTTGGGGTCAGCTGTGACTTGCCTTGGCCTTGGCCTTTGCAACTGCTTTGGGGCTTTCTAATCTGTGCGACCTGGTGAGAGTAGTTTGCGTGGTTTGAGAATTGGGATTGAGCGCGAGTGAGTGAGTGGGTGGGTGTGGGTGTGTGTGTTGCGAAAGGGAGGAGTTTGGGTGGGTTGTGGAGCGAGTTGAGTTGGGATTCAGGGGTGGAATCTTGTAATACATACAGCCTTTGGGATTGTGGGATTGCTTTCGGTGCGTGGGTGGGTTGGTGGGTTGGTTCCAATAAAAACCTCGCCTTTGGCAGTCCCCCCCCCCTTGATTGGTAGGAGGAGGCTCTTCTGGTAGTGCAAGTTGACGGACGACTCTGTTTCGGAATTGTTGATAGCTTCTGTTGTTGCTGCTGCTGCTCCTCCTCCTTCGTTGATGCCGAAGAAGGTTATTTTTTTGCTGCGGTGTTGGTGACTCTCTATGTCGAGATAGTCATCGTCGCAATTTCCTCCATGATTATGCCTCTCAAGCTCTTTTTTGCCAACCTCGGTGCCACAGCTTGAGATTGACGGTGTTCTGTAGAGTTGTGCCTCTCTTTCTTCAATCAATTTGTCAGCACCCCCGGCCCCCCTTTTCTGAAGCCTACCGTCTTTGTGCATCCAGCGTACTTAACGCTTCTGTCGCTTCCTTCGTTTCCGAGTTACTAGAGTCACCAGCCCAACCGTTCTCCACGGGCATCCTGGCGTTATGGATTGAAAGGTGCTAACGTTGTCCAGGTACACTTGGAGTGTGCCTGCGGGGCACCGGCAGATAGAGGGGGTGGTTTCTTACAGTTTGCAATAAATTCATAGATTTATTGTCACATAGAGATTTTTCCGTAAAGATTATTGAGAGTTTCCTACCGCAAGGAAAGGAGCACGGAGAGAGAGAGAAAGAGAGGGAGAGAGAGGTTTGTTGTTGTTGTTGTTTTCGGGGAGAGAGAGGGTTTTGGGAGGGTTTGAGTTAAATCATCTTCCCTTTCCACAGCCGGTGAGAGGCAGGCATGGGTTTGGGGTTCAACCCGAACTGCGATGGGGACACCAAGATGACCAAGATGACAAGTGCGGCGGTTCGCAAGGCTGTGAGTGGTAACACAGGCAGCCACAGCCAGGTTCATCTCATGCAGTCTGGCTCTCAACCAGAAGTTGACACCTTCATCTTCAGCACCATTCAGGTAAGCTCAATACAACAAAACAAAACGAATCACATCACCACCTCATCCATCTCCAGTTTCCAACTCTTTCTTCTTTGCATGATCTTTACCGACTTCTTTTTTCTTAAAACCCATGGCAGGGTTTTGTCACTAAAACGACACAAAACGATGAAGTTCTGTGCATCACGAATACTGGTCACCACAAGAGTCTTGCTGTTGTTGTTGTTGATGGTGGTGGTGGATACCTATGATTGTTGTGAGGGTTTATTTTTATTTTTTGGGGTTTTTTGTTCTGGGACCAATTTTGCTGCGTTTTGTTGTTCGCAGACCCATGGCTTGCAAGACGCGTTCTACGTGTTGGACCTGGGGTTGCTCATCCAGCTTTTCCAGCAGTGGGATAAGGCACTGCCAAGAGTGAAGCCTTTCTACGCAGTGAAGTGTAGCCCGGACCCGGCATTACTCTCCACGTTGGCGGAGCTCGGAACGGGTTTCGATTGTGCGAGCAAGGCCGAGATTGCCCAGGTGCTGGCGTTGGGGGTGTCAACTGAGAGGATTCTGTTTGCCAATCCATGCAAAATGCAAGCTCATGTCAAGTACGCAGCTTCCGTGGGTGTCAACACCATGACCTTCGATAGCGAGATGGAGGTATGCAAAACAATGCCCAAACTTGTTTTGCAATGCAAACAATCTCTCCTACCTTGGTTTGGTGACATTGTCCGATGAATTGAGAACCATACACATTGCTCACGACATTACTTCAGTAGTGACGCAGGGTTGGGTTGTGGAAGTAGTGGTGATCTAGTGGTGGTGGTTTGTGTGAACTAGGTTAGGTTGGTGGGGAATCATCTCCCAGGGGTATAGGGGTTAAGAAATGGAATTGACTGGACTGATTCGTTCGAAAATGTTTGAGGCGTGATTGTTGTGTGTGGCCGAGGCTAATGATGATGATGATGATGCTTTTTTGCAGGTGCATAAGGTGAAGGCGTGTCACCCAAATGCTGTGCTCTTGTTGCGCATTCGGACTGATGATCGGGGTGCAAGATGCCCCCTGGGAGTAAAGTATGGCGCTTTGATGAGCGAGGTTGAACATCTCTTGTGCGTTGCACACGACCTTCGTGTGCCCGTGGCAGGTGGGTTAGCCCTTCATTCATTCTTATCCCTCAGTACCGAATTGCACATTGTACTGGTTACGGCATCACATTCAACCACTTACTCCAATTCTGAAACACAATGTCCTTACGGCACACATTTGGTCGATGGAATGAATTCTATCTTCTCGTTCCGCGACCTCGCCCTCTGATTTAGGTCTTGAAGGTCTTGAGGGTTGGGCCATCATCTCCTTGTATTGTCGTTCCAATAGGCTTATTTCTTATCTTTTCGCCAGCTGTTCATTCTTTCATCAAGAATTCAATTTCGTTTTGTTTCGTTACTTTTTCTGATGTTAGGGTTTTGGGTTTTGGTTTTGTTCAGGCGTGTCATTCCACATTGGCAGCGGTGCAACGGACGCGAATTCCTTCACCGACGCCATAGCCGCGGCGAGGAAGGTGTTTAAAATCGCCGAGCAGCTGCAGCTGCCAGCGATGAACATTCTCGACATCGGCGGCGGCTTTACGGCGGGATGCAACGGCACTCTGAGCTTCCTGGACGCGGCGGCGGCTGTGAATGCGGCGCTCGACGAATACTTTCCGCCGTCGATGGAAGTGGCCATCATCGCCGAACCGGGTCGCTACTTTGCAGAATCACCATCCACTCTCGCTACCACGATCATAGGCAAGCGTGTCCGCGGCAATCTGAAAGAGTACTGGATCAACGACGGCATTTACGGGTCGATGAATTGCCTGCTTTACGACCACGCCGAGCTCAAGTACCGGCCGCTACCGCATGCGTCTTTGTCGACCTCGACGTACGCGAACGGTAATGGCAACAATTGCACCACAGTACACAACTCTACCGTATTCGGCCCAACGTGTGACGGCCTTGATACCGTCCTGCGATCCGCATTGCTGCCCGACCTCGCCGTCGGCGACTGGCTCATCTTCCCCAACATGGGAGCTTACACGGCCGCCGCGGGTTCAAGCTTCAACGGCTTTGCGACCTCCGACATTCCCACCTTCTACGTCTTCTCCAACGCACCCAATCCCTGCTCCATTGCTCACCGCTTCCTTAAATCTCTTTTGGCGGAGGACGATGTCGTCGTCGACAACATCAACAACCATAACCTTGTCGGCAATGGCCGCCAAATCATGTGCACAGCAAATGACGGATTCTCATGACAGCCCTTCGATCTTTTCTCAGATTGCTTGCTTTGAAACGATCATTTTAGGACCAAATTTTGCCGCCTTCCCTCTAATTTTTTCCTTCCAGTCGACCTGCCCACGTCGGGTTATCGATGTAGGATTATCACACCACACCACACCCACACCCTGGATGTTATTTTTTGCACAAAAGGCTCGAAGACGCTGGAGCAACCGCACCCTCACCCTCCTTGCATCCTGTTATTAATTCTGTAAAGATATGCACGGCGGCATTGCGTTGCCTGGCCGTCCACATTGCCCCCCTTTCTGTGTTTGTGTTGACCCTTCGAAACTTCATATTTATTTTGTTCCGGGCTTCAAATTCTCCAATTCAAGTTTGTATTACATTGGCTCACTGGATGATTGTGTTGGTACCTTTTTCCTTCACATTCTGCCCTAATTTCATGCCCGTGTGACCTTCCTCACATCTACCATCCAAAATCTTGCATGTTGCATTGCATTGCATTGTGGGATGACTGTTGTAATCTCGGCATTCTTCCCTAATTTCAGTCCTTGGTGATCATCTTTCCTCACACACACCAACCAAATTCTTGCAAGTTGCATTGCCTTGTGTTGAGGGATGGCTGTATTCGTCTCCCCTCTTGCATTCTATCCTAATTTTATGCCAAGGTGACCTTTCCTTCATTTGCACATCCAAATTCTTGCCACCCGGTGGACATTTGTGACTTTTGGAAACCAACATTTGACTGTCCACATGCATTGTGAGTTGTGGCCAATCATCACAAAACCATCGGCATGCCGAATCTGGTGGCCAACCACTATTTGTACACACAGCCCAACACACATACAACATGCCAATCTCAAGAGCATATTAGGTATCCATCTGTCCTTGCTTCATCTTTTGACAACTTTAGTTTTGTGCAAAATCATCGTGTCCAACAAGCTCCTTGTCATGCTTGTGATGACTCTCGAACAGTATAATACATAGCAGATACTTTATTAGTTAGCTTAGTAATCTTGCATGAGCATTGTGTTACGAGGCAGATACTTTGATTATTAGATCTGTTGCAATGACACTTGCTTGAAGCATTATGTTAGATGACATTAATTAACAACTCGATATGTTACAACTTGATTTATGGTATTTCATTGTGTAAAACAAGTTCTGCATGTGAACTATTCTACTCCTTTTTTTTTTATAGGTATTTGGTAATTATGTTGAGCATTTTGTTACTGTACATTTTATGCTGCAGATACTTTGTTTCATTAGGTTACTTGTGTTGACGATTGCCTGAGCAATTATGTTATGTAGCAGATACTTCGATAATTATAAGACTAAGGTACCCATCTGTCCGTCCTTCCAACTTCAACAACTTGATTTATGGGAAGATCATTGCTATATGAAACAAGTTCTGCATGTGAGCCATTCTGCACCCTTGATTAGGTCTATTGTGATGACACATTGTGTTACGTGAAGCGTCAGTTTTTCAACGAATTTCTGCCCAAATGTGTATATCTGATGGACAAGACCTAGGTATCTATCTGTATTTATTCCTTAATTCTGGCAACTTATTTTGTGAGAATTATTCTATGAAATAAGTTCCGCATGCAAGCCCATCCTGCAAGATCTCACCACCCATAGCAGGTGCTTTGGTAATTACTTAACTTGTGACAATGGTCGAGCACAAGTTCACATGAAACTTTAGGTTTTTGACGACTCTCTGCCCAAGACCTATCTATCTGCCCTCCAACTTTGACACCTTGATATTTGAGACACATAATGGAAAGAAGTTTCTCATGTGAGCTATTCTGCAACATCTCACCACCCGTAGCAGGTACTTTGGTAATTATTTAGCTTGTGACGACTTTCGAGCACTATGTTCCATGTACCATGTAGCATCAGTTTTTAGACGACTTTCTTCCCAAGCGTGTGTTTGATGGACATTGGACAAGGCCTATCTGTCTGTCTATCTATCTATCTGTCCTTTAACTTTGACTACTTGATTTGTGGGACTTATAGTGAAGAAAAGTTTTGCATGTGGTCAACAACTTGCTTCTGGTAGCAGGGACATGGTTAACTACACTGATCTTTCCAATTGGTACGTGTTGTTATTTGGAGATACGCAGTTCAATAATGTCTTACTCAGGAGTTCAATTTCAACTGACAAAAGTTCCACCAGTTGTTCTGACATTTTAGAACATACATGATTTTGTTTGGTAACATGTTATATTCCCATGAAATAGTTATAGAATTGCATAAGTTCGAATAATAACATACACTAATTGGGATAATTAGTGTGCCATATTGTGATGATGTTCGAGCATTACGTTACATGAAAAGAAAGAAAATAAAAACTAACATTGGTACTATTACGGACATGAAATACATGAGTCCATTGGCCTTACCGTATGTTCAAGAGTCCCCTTGGTGCATGTTAGGGTGTATCGCCTTATCTTGCGGTAGGTGGGCTCGTTACATGCAACTCCAATTTCTAGGTGACTTTTTGTCCAAACATGAAACCGGGTGTAGGAACACATATTAGAGCTACAACCCTCCATCTTGTATCAAGGTAGGTATGTGGGCTTTTTGTGGCCACCTTTGTTAATTGGGGATACCTATAGATAAACGAGAGGTACATGACAAGGCTCGTAGTCAAGAACGGACACTGAAAAGGCATGTGTTACAATGAAATTGGACAATGTGCTCAAAGATACACACCATTCTAGGTTCAATAGTGAACACAATCGATCTTTCCAAGAATAATATAAGAATCATCACTTTGACCACTTGTAACTTTAAGATCTCTATTGTGGTTTTGATTCCATATCACCATTGATACATCTCCAATTATTGGTCATGGTCTTAGCATCCTTCACTATTCAGGCTTAGTATGAAAATCAGAGAAACCTATGCATCTCGGAAACCTACTTAACGAACATCTTTGTGTTATTCTCCAGACTCACCGAATGACCTGGATGAACTCAAGAATGTTACATTACGGTGACAAAGGAGATGAAGCAAAACATTTGTACGAGCGGATCCAATGGCCATAAAATAATGCGTGGAGTTGAAAATGCCCACAATACGGTCGCAAATCTTTATGACAATAATTCAAGATAATTGTGCAGTGGATAGTAGCAGTGTCGGAGTCCAATTGAGATAGTCAACGGAAAGAATGACATCATGGCCCTCGGGTGGCTCCAACATCGATGTGAGGGTGGTTGGACTGTGTTATGAGAACTTAGCCAGATAGTTCCTTCCTTCCTTCCTTCCTTCCTTCCTACCTTCTCACAGGAACATGGTGGTGGTTATGTATGAGGCATGCATGTAAAGATCTCAAACACTTCACGACAATTGGATGGTGGATGGTGAAAGGGCTGGTTGTTTGGACTCTCTCTCTCTCTCACTCGCACTCTCTCTCATCCCTTTGCGGCTTTAATTGCTGTTGAATGTTCGATTGCAAACCTTTTTCTCCAAAAGAAATCTTTAGAAAGCCAGCTTGGACCAATGTGTGCTGGGTTTCGATGGGAACCTACCATAGTAGTAGGACCTTACCTCATCAACTGAGAGGCGCTTTGCAGGGCTGAAATAGGGTAGAGTTTATTTTCATGCCACATCAACTTTTTGACATGTTCCAACCGATTACTGTGTGACACGTGGTACCTCATGGTAGAGTAGGCTCATGACATGCTCGCCTACGTCTTTTTGAAGTTGTCGAAGAAATTGCACCAGTTTGGGAACTTCAGCTACAAAATACGCGTGACCCGTTTTTCCTCCTCATCATCATCCATGCAGGCGGTGCGAAGATTCTGGGGAATCTAGAGACTTGGGACCAATGGCGTCATCTCCTTTCCACAGACATGAGACTTCGTCTCTGTCTCATAATTGAAAGAGGGAGGGATCATAACTACTTCTGAAAGAGAAGAGGAAGAGGGCACTCGTGTAGATGTAGTAGTAGTAGTAGAAATGGTCGCCCATAGAGAGCTACTATTATTAAGTATCACTCCCTCTAGCTAGCTACACACAAACTGTATAGATCACCTATTAGTGTGGGTTACCGTTGGAGTTATGCATGTTGCTGATAACTCTTTATTGAGAATATCACTTTATACCAAGTAAGATCTTTACCTCTCGCTCCCTGGTGTGCATTCTACATTGAACATCTGATTTATTGAGGTCTTAAAACCGGTGTGCACACCATGGGGGATTCGAGCAGTCTTCGTGACTTCTTATGTCGCACCAAGTGTCATGTGACAACCTATAGGATTGTCACCTGGTGATTTGCAAGATGGTGATTTAAAATAGGGGTCGATGATGAATAGTGTGGGCACAGGAGGATCTGATTATTAGTGTAGTTGTTTTATGTTACCGTATTTGGGTAACAAAAATTGGATATTCTGGGTATAAAGTTGTAGCAACGTGTAAAGGTCCCGAATCATACAACCCAACAGTAGTATCCAGGTGATACTGGGTGTGCAGGGAAGAAGAGCTAGTCAATGCGAGATACGTTTACGCATATCAGTGGGGGCGAATCAGAGACCATGGCGCCCTTGGACTGGATCCTTTACCAGATTCATCATTCATTCGGGTGCTTTTGTTTTTGAGTCATAATGAGATTGCATCAGCGTTTTTTCGGGCCTTATGAGATAGGTCACCGCACCTCCTCCTCCTCTTTGCTTGGAAAAAGCGGCCAGTTGCACCAAGCCACACACACATCATTAACACGAAAGGCTCCCGAGTCCCACCACTCGAGTCCAAGCTGTGACTCGAAGGAAGAACTAGAAGAGATTTAATTTTGAGGGCTTGCCAACCTCGTATGCTACTAGTGGTGTGCAAATGGCTCGACCTGGATAGCTTAATGTGAGCCTCGCGTACGTCCAGCCAGAAACAACTTATCTGTTTGAGACCCAATATACTACCTCAAAAACAAGTCCACATGAGACACTTGTGATGAGTACATTTATTTGGGTGTGGTTGATTTGTTACAGAAAGTTGTGACATTTTTTTCCCTCGATTGTTTGTTGGGACCACACCTCATGATTTAACGTGATGGTTAAGCTCTGGAATGTGAGGTCAATCGAGGCTTGTCGCAAAATTTGCAAGCGGTTAATGAGCTTTTATGGAAGTTGAAAGTCATCTGATGCCACTTCTAGTGGAGTCGTTATGATTACAACAACAAAATATCAAATTGAAGCAGGAGGCTGGAAGTAACAGAACTAATACGGTGAGTGCACCTAGTATGGGCACTTTTTGGATATTATCATGGATTTGTAGAGAGTTTTGATCACACAATGAAATTACAAGACACAAAGTAGCGAATCCCCCTGAGGAACATAACAATTGAGTTTGCTGGATTTGGAGTCAAGGTGAATATCTTCTTAATTCTTAAAGTGAACGTTATACATGATCTACAATGGTTTACTTTCTGGATACGTGTTTATTTTAGACTTGAATGTGTACCTATACTTTAGAGCTCATTACATGTCACAATGAATGATAGATGCACATACCTTAGTATCGTAATCATATACATATATTTTTGACCAACTTGATTTTCTTATATTAAAAAGAAGGTGCTGAGCATTGTTTCATGTTGCATGACTTGATCAGTGTAATACGTGCCTAGGTCACCAAATATGGGAAAACATACATTAATATACATGTAACACTACATGTATTCATTTGTATTCAAAGTACGATTGCTTATGTATAATCAAATTTCAGAATGCAACATAAGATTAAAATATGTAATTTAAACAATTGCGTATGTTTAAATAGTTAATTTAAGAGTTTGACCAGTTATCAATATGTAATTTTATTATTTCATATTGAAGTTTTTGGAGTACAAGATGTATTTTGTACACGATACAAATATAAGTCCAAATATAGTTGTCTTGTATTTGGAATACATGTGACTACAAACCAAGTTGGACCAAAGATTCATGGTGTCTACGTGAACTCATCCATTAGGAAAGTAAAAATGCATTGAACCTTATTTCACCTTAAATGGTGAGCTTTTTAACGAGTTGACTTGTAAAATGACATCAAAAACTCCAATTCAATCATGCAAGTATTCAACTAGAATGAATCGACTCTCAACTTGAATGGAACTTGTTTAAACTAAAGCCCCTCCATCCACAATGGATGAGTTTATGTAGATGAGTTTATGAAAGGGGAATCCTTCATGGCAAAGGTGCCACTTTTGTACACTGGTGAACTCGGTGAAATCTGACTTTGTGGGTTCTGAGATTGGATATTAGTAGGCTTTGAAAGAATATAAAATAATAAGCTAGATTTCAATTACAACCTCTCCAAATAAGATATGAAATGGTTGTTTCCCGATGAGATAGGCATGTACTTAGGTAACGGCCTCCCTTTTGAGACACATTTCTATAAATAGAAAATTCAAGCTATGGGTATGTATCTAACAAGCTATTTGTGGTCATGGGCCCGAGAGTACCTAACATAACGATAAGTGGTGGCTCGCCACATGGAAAAGAATATTCATAAAAAATCTTCTTTACATGTTTTCTACTCACCGCCATTCTCCACAAGTAGGGTTCTAGGAAGCCCCCTTCATACTAGAATAAGCCCATGGCTTAACCCTTATGGTAGCCGGGGTTTAACCTTTTCTATACTTACGCGTGTACATATACCTCTTCAAAAAAAAAAGATATATCTCTCTCTATATATATATTTCCATGTGGGATGAAACTATTAGGTACCGTATTTTGTCTAATAAGTGTGGGTCATCATTTGGAGTTACGCATTGCTATATCACATTACTCTGAGTATCAACTTTTTTGACCAAATAATATAAGTACACAAATATGATATTTAGTGTCACTTACTAATTGGATTTACACCATGTTATATATTTTATACTGTTCATGTGATGTTTGCTCAAGTAAAGTTGTTAGTGTTCTATTATGTCCAAACAACCAATTTTACATTTGTTATTAAAATATGAGATATACAGTAAATAGATATAGTATTGCGTAGTTCCGAATAGTAAGTGACACTAAAGATCAATTTTAGGGAAGTTAGTATGCACACCAAAGAATACGATATAGCTTAGTTGGTAAATTTTGATAATGCCGGTAAAAAGTTTGCTTTCATCAAAAACCATTGTACTGTCAAAGCTTTGAAGATCTTCCAATGGTTTGTTTGTGATTTAACCAAGGAAACATGTATTGCTACTAGGTAGTCATAATGTTAAATAGCCACAACATAATCACTTGAGGAATACGGGTTTAGTAAAATTGTATCACCTCATGTAGCTTCATTCCATAACCACTAAAAGCTTATGAGTCATGTATAATTGTCTTATGTCACTCGAGCATTGTCTTGTGCCACTATAAGATTTATAAATCTACTGCAATGGTGACTTTGCATATTTCTTTCACCGATGCAACATGATTGCATGGGACTCATATGTTGGTAGTGATAAAACATTAAATGAACACAAAGAAAATGTATGTTGAAGAGGTTGGTCATCTAAAGGTTGAGAAGTGCCATTTTCCCAAAGAAATTGAGGTTGATCATCTAGAGATTGCATCAATGATGTGTAATTGCTCACAAACTACACTAGTTTGTGGAACATAGTGACACAAAATACGTCAAATACAATGGACCACATTATTAATATCATTTGCACAATAAAGACATTGGACATACTACTATGTACACACTACATACCATCTCAAAACAATGAACATCAAAGGTTCATGTTGTAGGTTAAAATATCTCTATTGGATTGAAACTAGACTACAATGTATTGGTATCCATTCAGCAAGTGGGTTTCTCTCCTTGAAGTGAGCACATGACTAACAAAGGTCCGAGGAGCCGGTCATGATTAAGACAGACCCAATCCCCCCAAATTTTGCACCCAAGCAGTAAATGCTCGGTTCCTATCCCTAGGTGCCAGACATACAAAACTGAAGGGCACTGCTGAGCATTATTATGGACTTTGGAAGTGAGATTAAGGTATTTGGATACACATTCTCAATAGCTTACATCTGACACCTTACTCACAACTAGCCGTGAAAGAATAAGACCATAGTGAGTAGTTGGAGATTCAAGTGTATCTAGGGCTGCGCATAATGTGGGCCA
The DNA here is from genome assembly GCA_950295325.1 of Polytrichum commune. Taxonomy (NCBI): domain Eukaryota; kingdom Viridiplantae; phylum Streptophyta; class Polytrichopsida; order Polytrichales; family Polytrichaceae; genus Polytrichum; species Polytrichum commune. Next base: position 19,037,304 of record OX485803.1, on the reverse strand, counting down.
CTATGAGCTGCCAATAGTCACGGTATACATCCACCCACACTATTTACCATAATCAATGTAGTTTGATCCACACTAATCACAAGGATTTTAACATGAGATGCACTTTTCGAACTAATCATCTCATATTTTACACTACACCGTCTCAATTTTAGTTCACACTAAATTTTCATGTCATAGCGTTAACAAGCCTCATTCTCAAGCACCCATTCTAAACAAGAGGTGCCCTAGTCCATGGGGACGAAGACTGAAGCTGTCATATTTTGAGAATCACAACATGTTTGCAACCCAGCCCTTAGAGATGCATAGAAAGACCAACATCACGAATATTGACTTTGGAAATTCAATGCCATAGGTAATAGATGGATATGAGGCATAATACTCATGAAAATGAGCATAAAAAATTTAGCCACACAGCTTCTAATAAAAATGATCATAACCATCATGTGCCAATTAAACCAGCAGATCAAGATATATATCAGAGAATACCTGTGCTGGTTTGTCAATATGTGCATAGTATGGCAACTTTGAAGCACATCCCAATCTAAAAAACATTTCCTAATGCCATTACCTGATTTATGACATACTTTGCAAGTAAATCCTACGATTCTAACCTAGATGTGCTTAGAAGGTTGGATCCCAAACCATCAAGCACATTATTGAGTACAATTCCACAATCAGAAGCATAATGCTGGCTGATTCCAAATTTTAGACTATCAGAGGGCTGCTAGTGGCAGATCAAAGGGGGGTTTGGTATGGACAACCAAGCGCTTCTCCCACATGTGGATGTAGAATACAAAATTTGCAGATGGCAAGTAACCTCTCTTTTTTCAGTGTGCCAGTGCGGTTAGTCTACTCGCAATTTTTGCTGACCTGTAATCCTCCCGTAGTTCGATAAACCTGCAATTCACCACGCTTCTTTATAAGCAGAAAGATTAATTTACGTGCACAAGATCAAACAGTTTCCTCTTTGAACTAAATCTTGCACTTGCATTACATCTAATTTTCTTGTTTGTACATATTCCAGTAATGGGTGCTCCAATACAACAAATTTGCATACCTCAAGGCCTCTGTTCTTGCTTGCTTTAAGCTGCTGTCAACTAGTGTGGGTAAGCTCTCAGGTGCTACAATGAAGACGTTGACCAACCTGAAAACACAGTTTGGGAACCTTAGCACTTTGATTGAACATGGCTCGATTGATGAGAAATGATAATGATAAGAAACTCCATTTTAAAGAATCAATGCAGGTTCGAATTGTAGACACTCACGTTCCAAGTAGCTCAAACTTCTCATCTACTGCAGGTGCCTTGAAGCTTCGTACAAACTCCGCGTACTCAGACACATCACGTTTCAGCCGGAGTCCACCACTGCAAAGTCAGCCAATAATTTCCAAAAACAAATGAGTAAAATTAATCCTCACATGTCAGTGTCTACCCATAACAGAGATAGTTTCAAAAATTGTCCCAAGCAGGCACAGACATGTCCAACAATTCATTTCCTTGTAAGCTTGTCACATTTACATCACACAAGAATTGGAAATTATCAACAGATAAATCTTCGAAGCACCTCGCACTAAATGTGAAGCGTTGCCAATGGCCAAGTAGGCCCTTGTATAGACGGTTACCCTGTGAAGATCAATCAAACACCACGAAGGATAAGAAAAACCACCTCCTTTGAACAGTCAAACTAAAAGGCAAACAGTGGAGTGAGATGACAATCAATTTTTTTTAAGCATCAAGTTACCCTGTTGAGATTCCTCAACAAACAGGAGTTTAACAGTAGTTCCATGTCAAGTAATTAGCCCAAAAATTCTGTGAACCAGATATCCCAATATAGAATAACCTGGATTCCTAGAAAGTGACATATATAATTCTGAAGTTTCTTCACTTAGTTCATTACCACTCTACATTTTGACTAAGTTATAAGATCATTTAGAACCTGGCAGGATACGGGTGACACTTGTCAACTCAATACACATCATATGATGCTCATTGTTAGACTCATAATTGCAGTATGTCCTCTAGAACACCAGGAAGGCGAACACATTTCAAGAAAATCCTACCAGCTCTGTCATGAAAGCTTGCTTGTTGAGGCCTTCCAATGCCCCATATGCTGCTTCCAGCATGTGCTCCAAGTACGAGGTAACCCTAAATTGAACAGTGTCAAGTACATAAAATATCAAATACATGACATACAATGGATGTTGCCAAGAGTGCACATTTTGAGAAACCAAACCATGTATGTATAGGTGAATATGGCCATCGGCAGCAATTACATATAAGACACATTAATATTAAGGGCCAAAGTCTGCAATCTGGATCCTCTCTGCGTATGTTTTGCAGAGTCTTGGACATAAAAAGGTACCAACAACGAGAAGGGACTCACTTGGTGCAGGCATTGGTAGGGCGATGGTCAGGTGGATTCCCATCATCTGGTGGTTTGAAGTCAGTTGCCTTCTGCTCTGCAGCTAGTAGGCGCTCAACCTGTGCCCCAAAATGCACACCAGTCTCTATAATGACGTAGGGAAGCCTAATAAGTCCAGATAAAACTCGAAAGTATAATAGACAGTCATGTTAGCAGTACACTTCAGTGGTCTAACCTTATATCTTGATTACACATCAATCCTGTTTAAAAAACAAAAACTTCAGGCACCCATTATAATACAATAATCACAATAGAAAAGGACAGAAAGTGGATGAGACCTCGGCCATGATTGTATCAATACATGTTTGGAGACCTCTCAAGGCAGCTGCCTCAGCATTGGCCATTGCTGTAGCCATTTCTTCACAACATGCAGCATGTGCTCCATCCACAGGTAGTAGCAACCGTGCCACTGAGTTGACAAAATGCTGCAATAGCATATAACTATGTAAGGTTCAACTGGTCACGATATACTCCACTGAACGGACATGTACATGACCAACAATAACCAGTCTCTAGCTTCTGGCATCTTATATTCTAGTCATGGAGTTGGGGACAACACTTCCAAACTGGTAGGCCAAGAGGATCCCACAGCTCATGTACCTCATATATGTTTCTATCAAGTACAAGAATCAACTTGAGATCAAATGGCAAGGTGTGGAGGGTACAGAACAAAGAACTGTAATCATGATCATTTTAAAACTAAATCTCTCCTGAAAATTTCCATAGCCAATGGATAGTGCAGGATGTTGATAAGGTCAAGAAGGCGTACCTGTTGAACGAGAGCAACATTAGATGTTGCTCTTTGGACAGCCACCATAAATCCACGAACAGCCCTCTCACCAGCTGCTGCTGCAGCCTCTGCCTGCATTTTATAAAAAAATTACTCAAACTTCACGTCAGACAAGTACTAAATCACTTGCAATGTCCTGAACAACCACCACACTCCTTCAGCATTGCATTATATGCTGCACTTGATCAAAGCCTACCACAAGTTCTATATAAAAGCTCCACCAGGAGCTCTATTACTTGAGGTTCACAACATCTATATCCAAGAAATTGTCACAATCTTGCATGTTGAGGAATCAATGAGGAACTGTGAAGTAATGTAAGAAGTTGGGATAGTTGAGTTTAAGCATGCAAATATATACCGCAGTTGCAGCTGCAGCTGCCACCCTTCGACTAACAGTAGCACCGATAGAGTATAGGTTGCGCTGCTGTGCTGCCTCATTGAGGAGATCCATTGCTCTCTCCAATCCCTCTGTGGTGTATTGGCTCACCTACATATAAAATGGGAACTTGTTGAAATAACTACTCCAACCAAATTCATTGTCTACAGAGGTGAATGTTATCACTTAGTAGATGCCACAACTACCACAATCTCTGCTGCAAAGAAAACAGAAAATTTGAGTTTACCTGGTCAAGCAAGCAAAGAAAGATCGCTCTCACATTTGTTGCCAAAGGAGCAGCCTGAAGTCATTAACCAAAATAATTTAGTAACATTTCAATCACATGGTCACAAATGATCCCGAAGATGCCTATATGAACAATAGACCAAGTTTTCTGATTAAAGAGGTTAGACCTAAATAATACTATTGAGATGAGAAACAAATACAATGACCAATGATATACCTGGGCTCAAAGGTAGCATCCTGCCTTGGCTAAATTAGAAAGAGATAAAACCCATGGAGTACAATAATATTATGCAGTCAATTACCTGGGGAGTGAGAAGACTGCAGCGAGCAACAGATTCTTCATTCCAACGGACAAACTCACCAACCACTGTTACTGAAATGGTTCCATTAGCAAACATGGACCCATTGCGAGAATTGCCCCGCGGGGTCATGGACGGAAATGCAGCATCAGCTGGCTGTCCAACTCCTGCTTTCAATTCAGCCACCTGTCCATACATGACCAAGATGTGAAACTTGGTGCCATTCTTTTGTATTCATGAAGTGCACAAATGTACTAATTAATATCTTGACATGATACAAGACAAATACTCCATACTTGGAGTTCATTGGGCACTTTCTCAGTAGGTCACTCCCAGAATCCTATGAACACTTTCAAGATAGCAATACCTTGATCTAAAGCCACTTGTATCATCAGGTATGCCACAATGTCCATATATTGACTCCTAAATAAATGTCCACAATCAAAATACCAATCCAGTCATGCAATTTCCTGCAAAAGGTTTAAGTTCGCTGAATAACCTGTCTTTAAGAAATTTGAGTACTTTTGTGAGTTCTTTCTACTCATGTCTGATCTTGACTAAATATATGAAGCGCACTGTATTAAATTTATTTAACCCTCCAGATGACTTAGTTATGGTCATTTGTATATCTGATAAGGATGATACCTCACTTATAAATGCCATGTACTTTCCAGATCACTGCTTTGCTCTTCCTTATCTGTATATTCAATTGGTGCACCATTCATCATGAAGTAACCTGACTTTGGCATTTTCTGGATGTCTAACTTGACAGCACATACTTATGTATCCAGTGGAATGCAATTGTTCAGTTTTTGTGTAGATATTAATGTATCAAAGGCAGCAGCTTATGCTGTATACCTTGTGCTGAAATAGCTGACTGAGTGATGCTTGTTCAATTTCAGCGTAGTCCTCTCTGTGTGAGGAGAACAAGGATTCTGCAAGACCTGTACAAAAGAATACCATCAGGACATATATACTGAATCATACATTCCCATACTTGCAATACAAGGTCTACAAGAAGAGTAAGAGGTTAGGGTGACACTGCATGTCAACTTTGGTTACATGGCAAATGATAACCTCTTACCTCCTAACTCTAAAGCCATCAGATACCATTGGTATGCTCTTCAGATAATAACAGCCTGCAATTACAATAATGCTCACAATATACCTTCTATGTCAAGATCTCCACATCCAAGAGCATGAAGCTCCTTCGCCATATCCTGGGTCTTCTCGTAAGCTCCAGCAAGCACACGGAGATACTGAAGAAGCATACCACATATGTTAGTGAATACCATCTCTTCGAGGCCAAAAACAATGTCTTTAGATATGATTGTGGTATCCACAGACATAGAGGAATCTACTAACAGCCGTACTGAAGGAATGTTGGATTTAGTATAAAGTAAAAAAGTGACAAGCAAGGCTGAAAAGGGAGTTCAGCTCTTTAAAAAAACACTCTTTTGCAGTACAATTTCTGTCACTTAGAACAAAATAAGTACTATTCTCACTTACTTGAAGAGAACGAGACATTAAAATTTACGATATTTGACTCTAATTAATATTGAGCTCAGTTCCTAGTGGACAGCAGCCCTAATATATGCCTCAGATGTTCATGTACTTTACTGATGAGCCTTAAGGTTACAACACACCTGCTGATATCCACCTTCCTCCATGGGAATAGGATTGGTAAGGGATGGTTTTGGAAGTAGCTTATCCAGAACAGCAAACACTCTCTGTTCCATTACACGCTGCAAACGGAAAGGGGTTTTCAAGGTGTTATATTGAAAACAGATGAGATTTAGAATCAAAATCAGGAAGTGAAGTTGGACTAGGGGAGCAGAAAAGTAGAAAATAGGGGGAAAGACTTGGAGGTATCAAATGAATAATCAATGGACAATGAGACATTGAACTCAGTATATGAAAGTTTAAACTTAGTATACCTGAACAAGGATAGCCATGACAGCGTCAGGTGAAGGAAAGACAGCAGACACAGTTGCAGCTTCTTTGCGTACAGTCTCTGCAAGGAACCACCAAAGCAATTGTATATTTTGTTATGTCTGATTACATTAAAACTCTGTCTATATTATCAGTGGCCTGAATAAATGTGGCCCCATTTCCTTGCATGATACATCCTCATAATACTGTGCTTATCTTGAGAACATTCTCTATAGAAGTGCCCTTTGGCACACCATTATGCAATTTAGAGAGCAATGGGAAAATCGTGACGTTGTTTCTAGAACCAACTTAAGTAGGTAGCAGAATATGTGCCAAAGATTGTCTCATCACATTCAGGAGGATTTTTGTGAGTTGTTGGAAGGAATCTGAGAGAACTTGGTTCCGTATTCTTATAGACATCTCCAATACAGTAACCCAAACAAGGTGAAGTTATACAATCTCCTCTTCAGAAACTAATAATGCACTGCAGCACTTGAAACTTAAGTATTTTGGACATGACACAGCGCGGAAGGCAACACACCTAAGATTTCTTTGTAGAGAGTTTGAAGCCCTTTTATAACATTTGGAGAACCTCCTTGGCCTGTTTCACTTCGTACAGTGCGAGCATCCATGTTCATAATTTCCGGATCCATGAACATAGGACGCGATGCTACATACCGCTGCATTGCGCTTGATCCTCTATTGAACTGACCAGGCAAACTCCAAGTCAGATGTTAAGAAATTTACCACTTAATTAGACTGAAGTGAGAAATTAAACCCACTTTCACAACTCAAATGAAGTAGAAATAATAAATATTAAGCCAAGCTCAGATGCAGTCTAAGCAAAAAATCAGAGAACCTAAATAGGGTCAAAACGATTCCAATGTTTTTTCAGAAAACACTATCTTGTTGCTCACGTACCTGACTCAGTATCTTCGCACACTCTGCCATTGTTGACAGTTCTCGTCTTTGAGAAGCAGCATCAAATCGTACCAAAAGTCTATTTTCCAACTCTGATAAGAAAATATAGCATCGCCACAAGTTTACCACAACTGCTTTAGTTACTAACACAAGGACACAGAGATTACTAACTTGATACCACAGCAGAGGGAGTTTGTACAGCTTGATTCTTACTTTTTCTTGCCAGAGCACAGAACATTAACAAAGTTCAGTTGATGCAACAGTAAAGTTCTGATCCCTGAAGTTAGGTGAGTCGAGATTGGAGTCATAAACCCAAGAGGTACAATGGCTGCTGTAAAAACTCCTGCTTAAAAAATTATTACTTACCATTGCAATAATCTTGAAGATTTGACACTGCAACTTCCAAGCCTGGGCTTGCATTAGAAGTGTTCTTCAACTGCCCCATGTTTGCACCAAACGCACCAATCCCCTCCTCAGCAACTAAACCTACAGCACCCAGGGCAGGTAACAGCTCAGACATTGATCTTCCTTTCCGATGGTTTTCAATATCTTGACTATCATGAAGTCCACACCTCTAATCTCAATATACACAATACAAGGTCGCAAATTGCAAATACATCTGGTGATAGAAGCTTGCACAAGAGTAATGTGGCACCTATATATCAAAGACCAACAACTTCTAGAACAGCTGGGACTCTTAGACAGAAATGCCAACATTTGAGACCATTTGAGAGCAACAAATCAACTGTTACATATCTTTAGATCAATTTTAATAATACATACAATTCTAATTTTGCTTAAGACACAAATGTGGATATCGTTGTTTCTGAATCTGTAAAGACCAATGTAAAGGCTAGACTAAGGGAGTGTCCACACCACCCTCATATGCACATGACCTGTACATTTGGAGTGGTGCAGAAAGGAAGGTGTCCCCTGTCTCTTCCTCATCCCCCATATAAGATCTGCAAATTTCCATCAGAAAATGTATCCACACTTACGGAGCTTTTGTGCTACAGCTGCTGCCTCAGCAACTCTAGCATCATCCAAGAACAAGGCAGAGAGCTCCATCAGGTCCCCTGGACTTGCATTGAACTCCATCAAGTACTGTTCAGCCCACACGTGGCAAGCTTAAGGCATGTCTCTTACAGTTACCATATTTTCAAGCATACAAAGCAATGCAAACATAACTCTTTGCTCATTCAAGAAAAGATGCAGCAGTTTTAAAGGTGGCCATAAAAAATACATTAAAGACCCGTCAACTGAACAGCTTCTTACTTCTTGAAACCCATTTGTGAAACTAATCCAAGAGACTAGCTCTTAAGAGAGGAATGTCTAAAATCCTCAGGAGTGAGGGTAGTTTGAATTCACATATATCCTTTGTCAAACACATTTGTTCCAGTGCAGACCTTAATCAGGTCAATAGTTTGACTGGCAGCCTCCCTCTGCGCATCGGCATTCTGCAATACATGGGATCCAAACCTTTTTACACTTCAAATCAACTCTCCTAATTAACTTATTAACATTCATCAAGGACCCTAGTATCCTTCATCAACATCTAAATAAAGTTGCTTAGGAAATTAAAAGAGGAAATAAGTGTCAGATGTGTACAAATAGGGAAAGCCTAAATGAAACACGGTAAACTAACTTAATAGGTGTATGCAGTTGTGGGACAAGCAAAGCACAAAAAATAACTAACCTGCAAATGGTCCCCAATTCTTGCAGCCGTCTGGCCTACACCAGAAATTCGCGAATCAAGACGACTAAAGCTTTCAAACAAGCTCTCTACTCCTTTGTCTAGCTGCACAACCCACCCGTATACTTACAGGTTGCACCAAGGTACAATAGGTCAAGCTCTGATCCCATACTAAAATAAACTCATAACTTTAAAGATAGACTAATTTCAAGTGGCCAAGAGATTCATGATCTCAACAAGCAGCACAAGTGAAGCAAAATATCTCATAAAGCTAAGTGCCGCTCTCCCTGGATACATTCTCCATTTTTTATAGATAAAAGTAACCCGACAACATCTCACACCTCAGATAACTTGACGTAATATTAGTAACCCCATCAAATCAACAACAAGAACTCTCCCTAGATGCAACTAGCGTGTAAATGTCCAAATGCTTGACAAGATAGAGTAATCTTGTTTTCATCATATTTGAGTAAGAAGCTTGTATGCATAGAAAATCATCTGCATACCACAGACATCTTACCTCAGCAAACTTCTTCTCATGCTTCAAGTCATAGAGAGACACCTCCTTTTTAGTATCCTTCAGCTTAGTTTCAACCTGATCCAGCATGAATTGAGTTGATAAGCTATACCAATTTGTCTGGTACCCAGTCAAAGGCTTTCTTGTATTTCAATTTCAGCACAAGAAGTCATCTACATTTGGTACTAAGTACGAAGTTGTCGAAGCAAAGCAAATGTCTCATATTCTGCAATTCAAGGAATGTTCTCGACATGGCCAGGACAAACTGGGAAGATGGAATCTATGAACACAAGAATGAGAAACATAATGCAATTCACCAGCCCATAATTAATTTGCATTTATCTAACTACTTCTTACCTGGTAGCAGAGGTCAACATAATGCTATTCACCAGCCCATAATTGACTTGCACGTATAAAACTAATTCTTACCTGGTAGCAGAGGTCAACAAGTTCCCGACGCGCATCTCTGCAAAGAGGAAGTAATACTCCGGCCTCTGCAAATGGTTGGCCTACTAAAACACCGTTTCCCTTTCCACCATTATCCAGTAAATTCCCATTTCCATATTTGTAATTGCCTTCCAATGATCTAGACTCATCGTCATGGAGTGGTGGCAAAACATCTGTCACCAGATTCTTGAAAAAATCATCGAATGTAAATGCACCCTGTTGAAATCCAATCCAGCATCAGAATTACAAATACATTTTGTTGCTAATATTGTTCTAGTCAATTGTCACCAGAACTTCAAAAACCATCTTATATACTTGCCCAATTGTGCACTTAGAAGTTGGTACTCAATAGAACATGCCACTCATTGTTAGGCCCTGCCATTTTAATGGCACTATCTCATGCCGCTCCATGCTTCTGTTATAAGATTTAAAGTTTTCACATGGCTAAAGCCTCTAAACCTCAAAACCTCATTCAAGATGACAGAATTTCTGAATTTGACATCTCCGCTTAACAATATATTGCTTTGTCAGACATGCAGACTGATGCATCACCTTGAAGTCGTCAATCTCCAACAGGGGAAGAGATGCAACCGAAGAGCCCTTGGAGGATGTCGACCTCCCAGCAGTGCTCCCATTGTGATTTAAATACCCACCATCCCTATCTGCCATCTGAACCGCCCAACCCCAAAGTTTGAAGGAGTGAGTTGTGTTCAAATGCCGTCATACCACTGAAAGATTCTTTTTCTCACAAAAATGCGAGAGAGAGCTCAATCAAAACGCTATTATCATCAATGTGGACTTCTTCAGATGTGAATGATCTCCAACTTTCAAGAGGGGCAAGCACGTTCCAAAATTCCAGAGTACTAATTTGTGCAATATTCACTCTTTCCAGGTAGCTGAAGTGATTTCAATTTTATTTCGAATGTCTGAAAACCACCTGATCCATGAGCCCCGTGCGTAAAAATTGCCCTAAAAGAGCTCCTGATCTCATACCCTCGATACTAATGCTAAAACCAACAATCCACTGACTACAAGGCCAATTCTCAAATTATCAACTCCAGCATCATCCATACACATACCTTGACGCTCCCCATTTCTTCACACCTTGTCAACTCTGCATTAATTAGTGCACATTCTGTTCCGTTTCTACAGATCTCTCTCTCTCTCTCTCTCTCTCTCTCTCTCTCTCCCGATTACCAAAAGGATAGCAAAACCCTAGTTCCACGGACGATCGGAACACAGATCGGGCCGAGAATATTTACCTGTGCCATGTTGCTCATCATCTTATTGAGACCCTAACCCTAAATTCGCCTAGAAGGAAAGAATTGCGAGTGGACGAAGAGGCCAGCGAGATCTACTCGTAAGCCGGGCGCCGGTGCCTGCAGGGCGCCATGGAATGCGACACCCAGGGAGTCATGCGCAGGATGGTCTCGTCGCGAGATACAGAAAAAGGATCTTACTTAGTATCCGAGTGATGAGGCAGCTTGAAGGAAGGAAGGAAGGAAAAAAAAAAAGTCCGAAAAGCAAGAGAGTACCGAAGGAGCTCCGAATGAGCGGAGAGTCAGTGACAGGAGAGTGTGTAGCTTAGCTTAGCTGCAAAGGACGACTTGGCTCAGGCGTTGAGTTCCCATGGAAGCCACTTACCCACCAGATTCTAGTGTGAATAAGGACAAACCCGCCCAAATGTGGACGGAATATGATGGGGTAGGGTTCGTATGTGCCAACTAGCTGCTCTCATCTTCTCAAACCCGGGCCCACATACTAATCTCCATCTTCACGTTAAAACTTCCCCCTTCAAAATCTTAGGTGACCGGCACTTGTAAGTTGGAGATTTTTTTATTGGGCGCATGAAAGTCTAGCGGTCCCATGTCCACAGCCCTCCACATTCTAGAGGGGCACTAGAATGTGGTTGGATGATGACTTGTGCTTAACTAAATGCAAACACCTCCGACCCATTATTTTCTAGAATCTAGTTGGTCAGCGGCCAACATGGAATCTCACCCTCACTCTCCCCTTCCTCCCCTTGCAACAACTTCTAAAGGCAAATGTGCCTTGGGGATATGTAGAGTAGACAGACCCATTTCCGATAACTTAAGCAATTTCGCATAAGTGTAGTACATGTGTGATAATGGAGTGATTTTTTGCTAGTCTGGAAATTGATATCATGATGTTTAACCAAAAAAACCAAAAAAAACCTTTTATTTTCAAGTTTTGAAATTATTGTAAATTTCCCAAGGCAAGATTCTTTCCCAACCCATATTCCCGATAGTTGGGAGACAAGAAGTTCAATACAATGAGTGCCTTTTTCAAATAACACAAATCCAAGCATTTATAACTTCTTTTTCCTCACGCCGAATGAGACAACTACATGCATCGAAGGGTACCTTCGTTCTTGAGAAATTCCTATGCCACATAAGGTCTTCATAAAGCACTCTCTATTCATTATTGAATGTTGCTCCCAAGGTCATCACATTTAGCTAAGTCCAACTTTACATCTTAAATTAATATCTCAAAAAAACACTTCATTATGCAAAGAGCATGATGTTCAATTAGTTCAATATGGACCCTTCCTCTCTACAATAACGAGGTTGTCGTGGTAGTCTCATTGCCATAGTCTTCTTTGGGCTTGTAAGTTTCAACCAATGTTGAATTAGTATAGAAGGTACAATTGGACCTTATCTAGTCACTCTTCTTAAGTGGACACCTATATTGGAGTGCTCTATGTCAAGGCTTGCACGTAAGGATGGACATGCCAAATAGACATGTGTTGTGATGGTGTTGGACTATGTGCTCAATTTATAGACACCATTCTAGGTTCAGGAATGTAACAAAATTGGTGGTAGGGTTGGAAGTGTGATAAGGTAAAGAGACTTCAACCTCATATTTATTTATTTATTTATATTTTGCATCTCAGCTCCAAATTTGAAACTTGAAATGACAATCTTCATAGATCGCAATTGCAAATTAGATGAGACGGGTAACAATTCATGACCCAATCCAATGGTCGAACTATTTGTGGAGTTGGAAGTGCCCACAACCCTTACATGAATGCATAGTTTCATACAAAATATCAACTATGGTATCAAACAATAAACACAACCAGTATCAAAATTGCAATACCATTCAAACATTGGTGCTTGTTGGGTATTACAAGATATGAGATTCTTTGTCAACCAAACCATTATTTAGATTTATACCATGTTGATAATAGTGTAGTTTTACATGGTTATCAATGTTATTGCATGGTATATAAACATGAATGGTATCAAACTCCAAATAATAATCTTCAAATGTATGTACCCTACTAATATTCAAGAAATCATAAAATCTTCACTATATGTACCTACATGATATAAAAATTGGTCATGCTAGGCTATCACCGGTTTTAACCCTTGCATTGCAACTACTGCCACACAATTAATGTTCCATAACTATACACAATGAGGGTAATCATGAGATCATTATACACATGTTATCAACGGTTGTGAGAAAAAAGACGATTTAGAATTTTTTGTGGTCATGGTCAGTAGTATGAAGATCACAACCAAGAAAAATCCACAATACTTCATAAAACCTTGGTTGCAAGATATGCTAGTGTAAAGCAAACTTAGTTTTTTTTTTCTCAAAAGAGAATAAAAAGAGCAAAAATTAAAGATATACATTAAATTTATTACATTAAATTTAGACATTATGAGGATATATATATATATATAATTTTAAACGACATGGACACCTTATTGTATGTTGAGACAACTTTTGTGGGTTCTCTTGTCGCAAAATGCAGGTGACCATCAAACATTATCCATTTCTAGACATGTAAGATTTCATGTCACTTCTCATTCATTTTTTGACATGCTCACACCCATGGTCACTTGTTATTCCCGACGACCTTGTTTAAATCGAAATGGGATTGCCACTTGTTTCTCAACCAATGAAAGATTCTAAAAAACTAGTGGTCATGGTCAATGGTCAGCAATATAAACATGCCTTGAGTAACACATGTTTTCTTCCCAATAATCAAGATTTGAATTGTTCTAGAACCAAAGTATTCATGCATATTCTACATTCTACAGTACATTCAACCTAGATTTGGTTTCAGCACAGAGGCAGCTGGAGGAAGATTTGACCTATTTTAAGGTAATAATGTTCATGTTGCCATTTGAATATTAGTTTGGGGATATTTCCATTATTATTTGTTGAGCGAATAATTGAATTATGGCTCTTGCAGTGTTAGAAATACGTACTAGGTTAGCAAATCTTATTTGAGCTCATTCTTGATGCATGCCGTCTTATGAAATTTTGTTGCATGTAACTGATTTGAAGGCTATGTAACGTTCCACTACAACATTGACAGACATTGGATCTTATAGTTGGTGATAGAAATGATATAAAGAGTTATCAAGAATGTTTTACTCCTTTGGTAAGACGACTTCACAAAAGTGTAAACTCAATTTCATGAAGGTTTCAAAATAGTTCATGGATTTTTCAATTAATGTTACTAGAGTCTTATCAATTTCATGGACTTCTTAAATTATTTAATGTTTTTTCTGAAGCAACTTGACATGTGGCACACCTCAATTTCATTATAATGGACCTTTACCTCTTAGCAACTTCATGACTCTTTCAAATCAATTTCATAAATCTTTTTGCACTTTATGGTTTTTGTATTCTCAACTTGCCTCCTTGTTTCGCATTCTTTGCCTTTTTGTTGTTCATTGATTCCTCTTTATTTTTGTGTTTACATAGAAGCCTCTAGCAATTGCACACGATGTCACACTTGATGCCTACAGTAAAAACGAGTTCATTCACACCAAGGTCATTCCTAGCCTTGATAGACAAAGGTTCATCCTCATGGACAATGCCCCATTTCATAAATCTCGTGAAATTCAACAAGCTTTTGAACACATCTGCTTCCGTTTGCCATCATATGGTTAATTTCTCAATCATGTTGCATAAATTTTGAGTATTTGGACACATCAAAAACCATGTCCAATGGAATGATCTCCACAATCATCACACATTATTAGGTCACATAGATGACGATGTACAAGCAAAGATCACTACGTACATGGTCCAAGGTTGGATAAGAGAGGTCAATCAAAATTTTGGTATAGCTAGTTGTGGGAAGTGATTAGGAGAATCTTATACATAATATATTGTTCTTTGTGAAATAAAATTATACAATGTATGAAACTGATTTTATAACGTTGTGAATATGGGCACCAAATCATGAAATTATTCACAACATGTAGTGAAATTGGCTGAAAGTTCAAGTTAAATTGGGTTCATGATAAACTTGGTTCATGATTCCAATGAAAATTGGTAGATCTATTGTTGAATTGGATTGTAGAATCATGAAATTGGGTTTGCACTTATGTGAATTCGCCTTACCAAAGGAGTAAGTGTTTCACATATGATGATTGAATATAAGTCAAACAATCTTTGAATGTAAGTTAGTGTTAACTTACTTAGCAGAGTTAGGGCCCGATCACACCAAGTGGTGCTGGGCCGGGAGTGAACTGTGAGGGTTCCAGCCTTGAACCTGCCGTCCGGGTACGCCGCTTAGCCGGTGCGTCAGCAGGGTCCAGGAAGGGGGGGCCGCACAGGGCGGCTATGCAACGGAGAGGCATAACATTTCATCCATCCACTACCAACGTCACAGATGACGATTCTGGGTCCCCGCCTCGCACGGCCTCACGCCTTGCACTCGCCTGCTGTGTCTGTGCTCGCACGCTGCGGCGATTCGTGACCTCCCACGCTCCCAGGACTGGCGAGGGCGAGATGGAGGATGCGATTGATGGCGACCTGCGGGCGTTGCAGTTCGGGTGAGCAGGGCTGGGTTCTTCGTGTCGCCCACTTTGGTTGCATGCCTATGTGTTCGGGTGTGGCCATTCTTTTGTGCGGGATTGAGAGCACTGTGTTTGCTGCCTGTGGAGCATTTGGCTTGGCTCCTCTGGCTTACGGACTGGTTCTGAAACCTCCTGTATCTTCCTTTGTTCAATGCTTCGTGGATGCACGTACATTCTGCCAACCTTTTGTTTTCACACATTCCTTCAGTCCACGGAGTGTGTGCGTAGGGTTTCTGGACCGAAGTGCGGAGGATTTCTGGCCGGTGGAGGAGTGGGGATCGGGAGCCGAACTGCGCAGCGGGGCAATTTGCGGCAACATAACCTGCAGCTGCGCGTCCACAACTTCGGGGGTGTGGGTTCCACGCATCGCACAGGGGGCGCCACAAGCTGGGAGAGCGCGACACCCGTGCGGCCGTGTGGCGATGCAGTATGTGGCATGCGCCACCTGTGTCTGCAGAGTGAGGAAATGGAGCACAGACCCGCAGGAAATTCTCGGTGTTTCGCCTCTGGGACGGCGTCACCTACTCTTGCAGCCATGGCCTGGACCGGCACCACTGGCTGTGTGGAGTCATGGCAGAGGTCCGTCACATTCGGTCCTGTGCTTCCAGGACAGGGATGAATTGAGGTGTTTGCGTGCTTGCGGTTCGCAATCCAGCCCCACTCGCATACGGCAGCTCATGCCTCTGCCCACTCGGCCAATGTCTGCGACGCCGGATTTCACCTTCCGCTTGGCTGCAGTAGGCGCCTTTAGTTTTCTGTTGGCAATTTTCAGCTGTGCCCGGGGCGTGCATAGCCGGGGCGCCTGTTGTAATCAAATTTTTGTGTTTATAAACTATTTGTTCAATTCGCATCGTGAGCGGGTGTTTCATTTCCTCGTGCTTGTGCTTTCGTTGGATGTTCTGTTGGGTGTTTCTTGTTCTTCTTATTGGGCATTTCCATTCATCGCATATGGCCTTCCTACCATCTGTCTACGCCCTCCCTGACAGGAGAACAGAATTGAGCTGCAATTGTGGCTGCTTCGCATTAGAGCAGCACCACATTTATTTGGGGCCTCGTCTTCATTGCTTTGCACTGTTTTTTCATCTGTGCCTACTGCATTTGGCTTCCCTGTGTGTCATGTACTTTTGTGGTGAGGGTTCTCAGGCTCTCGGATTCCGCTGGTTTGGGGTGCCTTCGTCTACATCGGTTCGTCGCACCTCGCCGTATACACAAGCACACAGACGTTAGGATCCTTGCTTCCAGATGAGTTGCTGGCATCGGTGAACTCCACTCTGTGCCACATTGACTCCTGTATGCATGACTGTAGGGTGGACGATTACTGGGAAGGATACAAGCTTTTTTGCTACGCCTTCTACTCCCACTCCCTCCTGCATGAGTCCGAATTTTGGCATTGCAAGCTAGGTGCGTTGTTTAGTTAAATTCTTTTGAAATGTGGTAACCTTCGTTACACTTTGGTACGTGTTCAAGCAGCCTGTTATGTTATGCACGGGTTATGGCCCAATCCTCAATTTGCTATTTGTTCAGGCCGGCTAGTACGGCAGCGACATTCACATTCGGATTCCCCCTCCCACCATGACGTGCGAACCACTTGCATTCAACTTCTACCTCTCGTTGAGATGTATTGCAAGTGGGAGCTTCAAGAGGATTGCACCAATCTCCGTGCTCTCATGCTCCGATTCGACTCCGAATCCGAGTTGGAGTCCCACGAGCTGGGGCGTTCTCTTCTGTCAATGATTAGAGACGATGATATTGGCCACGTGAATTTACCGATTCGTGCAAGTGCCCTTCCGCATGCGAGCCCTTTTCACCTTGTGAGGGAGAGGCTGGCCTCAGCCGGCTTGGCCATCAGAGCCCTCCACGCACAGGTGCACCTAGGTCTATCACCCCCACTCGGTTTAAATTCTGCGGGTCATGTGCTTTGTGATTGATAATGACTGTCGCAACCCTTGCTAGGTCCCTTAATAATCTTGCCAATTTTCAATTCTAGCAAAGGTTACGAGTCGCTAACCCTTCGCATTCCGCCATGCTAATGGATAGCTCCTCTTACCCCGGACCAATAGTTCATAGGAGGGAACCAACCCTCCTACTTTGCTTTCGGGACTCACCCCTTAATCGGTAACCCATTTCCCCAATGTGGACTTCCATCCATGGAAGTCCAATCCTATGTTGATCATCGCGTTGCCGGAGCAACACTACAACAACCCGAACCATACTAGGCAACTATGGCCTCACAATGGGCCAATGCCCATGGAGGCCGTGCCGTTCGGCCTCGGGTGGGTGAGGCCACACCACCTCACCCATATAAGCCTCTAGGACTCTACGCGGGGCCCCTACCCCACCGTCAACCAACCTCTTGTCTCTCTACCAAGAGTTGGGGCCAAGTGGACATTTTCCCTTAGCCGCTGGGCCTAGAAGCCCCCAGAAGCTTCAGACCATCATAACTTCCTTGTATGGTGTCTGATTCCAGCAACCAACCACTCCATCTTCATCTACGCTTCACGTAGATGCCGATGGACTCCTCACGTGCCCCATTCGGGCAAGTCTTGAGGAAGTTATGCCTGTTTGAACCTTGGCAGTCCCGGGAATCACTCCCAGGCACTGCTGTACCAGGGCGCTGTCCCGGGACAGCGCCCCACTCAAATGGCCATAACTCCTAGCTCACACATCCGATTGAGGTGTTCTTGAGCATTCTAGAATCACCACGCCATGAGCTACGCATAGCTCATGGCCTTACCCTTGTGCCTCCTAGTCTTCGTGGATGGGAGGCGTTCCCAACGCCCGGGGACCTCACCCACACTAGGATCACTTGGGCCCTCTCACCAACGGCGCCACAAGTCCCGGGTGTCACTCCGGGGTCCCCCTTGTGCCCATGGTGTTTCGGCCACTCCTCATGGAGAGGTGCGCGACAATGACATTCAACATGGTCAACTGTCCCGTGTGCACATGGACATGCATGCTCATGGGGGTTGGCAGCCTCTGTAAGAGAATTTTGAGTCCCCAGAAAGCCTCTGCTTTCAAAATCCTACACTTCTGAGCTCTCATTGAGCACCATAATGCTCCACTTTGCAATACAGATTATGTCGTAGCCTTCCTTGGTTTCAAGACAGTGCCACATTATGGAAATTTCACTAAGCATCGCATTCACAAGAGAGTCCATGGATCCGGTGCATACAAATTCAAATTAAAATGTGCAAAATGTGGCCACAATTCAATTCTTCTGCATGTCATTGCTAATGATTTCGCATCCACACATTGTGTCCTAGTTTTTAACCCAGTTTCTGTGCACCAAGGCTCCAAGACCGCATGGGGAGGAGGCCTCTCACTCGGCATCGGAGTCGGATGCCGAGCCTCCATGCAGGCCCTCTCTTGATCCGGGGGATCGGGATGTCCCAGCTCCATCCTCTGCACCGCCACTCCAAACCCTCTCAAAGCCAGCACCCGAAGGAGTACTCTCCACACCTCCACCATTGCGGGCTTGCGGCGGACGTGACATCATTCCCCTACATCAAGAACCAAATCCAGCTTCAGTGCTCGCTAAGGACTTTGCATCCGCTATTCACATGGTACTAGCTGGCATTGACACATGTGTGGCTATCCTCACACTGTACATAACTTCCACGGAGGCAAGTCTAGCCCATGATGCACACAGAAAGCTATCGAAGCGGAAACATGAAGAGGAAGTTCTTGATTCATCCCACAGCACATATGGCCGACATGCGGTTGAAGAGGATTCCATGGAAGACCAACATGCCCGACAAACTATGGACCTCATCACTTGCCACATCGGACTGGAGGATGCGAGGTGGTATGTAAAGCCGAGGTCAACCTGTTGGTTTGAGGAGTACCTATTCCTCATCTACACACCTGACATGTTTTATGATATATTGCGAATGAGAAGGAGGACTTTTGATAGACTCGTGAATGACTTGCGGCCATTCATTCAAGGACAACAAACACATTAGCGGCAACCTATTGGAGTCGAAAAGAAAGTTGTGGTAGCATTGTTCAAGCTAATGCATGGCGTATCCATACCTTTAGTTGCGGATAGAGCTGCACTTGGAAAATCAACCGTGAGTGACATATTGCGGCAAGTTTGCACGGCTATAAGCGACAATTTTGGGCACATTATTTCATGGCCTACTGGACGGAGGCTCGGACGTATGGCTACCGCCTTCAAGGCGAAGCAGGGGTTCCCGAATTGTATCGGGGCAATAGATGGATCGCACATCTATATTGCCTCGCCCACGAACACCATTGTGGCTGCCGACCATCGAAATCGTTACAAATCCTTTTCTATATTGTTACAGGGTGTCGTCGACAGCAAGTGCTACTTCACCTCTGTCAACACGGGTCCGCCGGGATCCCTTCATGACAGTGCGCACTTCAAGAGCACGGAGCTCTACCGCAAAGCGGAGGAGGGCATCATGGGTGGCTTCCATGATGACCCAACCACATGGGCGGAAGGCCTCCCATTTCCTCCCTACATTGTGGCGGATCGGGGCTACCCTCTACTTAGCTGGTGCATAACACCGTTTAAGAAGAGCCCTATGGGAGCACCGCTCTCGGTGGAGGAGTTGTGGTTCAACCGCAAGCACTCCTCCACCAGGATGAGTGTGGAAAGAGCATTCGGGATATTGAAGTCAAGATTCAAAGAGATTGGGACCAAATCGTCTTTGAAACTTGAGTTCTTGCCTACGGTTGTACATACTTGTTGTGTTCTACATAACATACTGCTGGCTAGTAAGGATAGAACACTAGATCAAATCCTTATGGACTGTCATCTTCCGCCCATGGACGACATCAACGACTCGCAACGAGCCGAAGATGAGGTCTTCCATCCCCCAAGGCCAATGGGCCTTGTGAGCGAGGATAGGGCGTTGCTCGAAGGACAAATGGCGAGGGAGGATATTATGGACTACCTAGTCCGCACCCAAAACGGCAACCACAATGCAATGCACCCGAGAAGAGGACACTTATGAGTAGGAACTATTATGTAAGAGGAAGGGGCGAGGAACATAACCTCGTTAGAGTAGCCATAGACGATGCCAACATTAGCAAAGCATTCGTCATGTTTCCAAGATTTTTTGTACGCTCCACTTCCAGCTCATAAAGTTTTTGATCCAAGGTTGCAGCCACCATCTCCTTGTTTGTGATTCTGGCCTCCCTGGCAGTGTCAAACGCTAGCACATCCGCTCTCCACGTGCGTTTATCTATATCCTGTGATTCAACACGTGCAAGGTACTCATGGTTAAAGTCCCTAACAAAATCAACAAGGTTTTCGGTCCCAGTGGATTTCCGTTTGCGGCCAGTAGATCCGGGGACGTGGTTTCCGGGTGTTGTTGCCGATGGGCTGTCGGAGGCAGATGTCGGGCTAGCCATGGGACTGGCAACCCCCACAAATGTTGGTTGACACGATGCGGGAGTGGATGCACGTGAATGCCTGCCTGGGGGGGAGGACAACCTGTCAGAGTCCATGACCTCCGTCGCACGACCAAAGATTTGCCTCTTCCCCACGAAACCCTCCATCTCCATGTACATTGCCTCACTAAACTCCAACGGCATCTTCCTAGTTCTAGACAACTCCTTCTTTTCCTCTCTACTCAATCCCCACCAATTTCCCGAGCCCGTGCACTCTATGTAATCCTTAAGTTTTTTATAATCCTTTATCAACCCATCCCATTTGTTAGTGATCTGATCGGTGTCCCGGGCCCTGAACCCCACCACACTCATGCACCCCGCCAACACCAGCCTCCAGGCCGTGGTTCCATAGACAAACTTTGCCAGTGAAGGCTGGTTGCAATTGTGGCGCCCATCCCATTCTAGTCGCTTTTGACCTATAAGAACTAGCATTTCTGCCTCCGTCCAATTCGGACCTCTAACCTTATGGGGGATTGCGGCATGGGATTGAGATGGCAGCGGTGAGGACCGTACAGTGGACGATCTCCCCCTCGCACGGGCAGCTCCTCTTGAAGCAGGTGCGACAACTGTGGCAGGTTCATCTTCTTCCAAGAAATCTGGAATGACCTCACAATCCGCAGCAGCTGGCCTCTGCGAGGATGCTGGCTGCGAGCTCTCCGCTAAATTGACAATGTCGTCCATTGTTCAATACACCAAACTTCCCACGATAGAGAAAACGAGAAAAATAACACGAGCTGCAAAACCAGACACGAACATGTACAAAATAAATGGCAAGATATTGCGAAGGCATTGTGCAGTCACACAGACTGCCTCCATGTGTCAATGCCGCAGACACCTGAGGTCTCGGAATTATAGCAGAATACCAGAACATGGACGAAGCTGCACATTCCTGAAACCTGGGTGACCCTCTGGAAGAAGTCCCAGCAGGAAGCACATGGGAAAGCTGGGATGCAGGAGAGCCTGCCAAAGCATCGGCTGGACTGATGGGCAGGGAGGCAATGAAGCAGGCAGTAGTAACTATACACTAAAACAACTACTCCCACGCGAAGACGAGGTCACACACATAATGCAAAACAACCTAGGATGCATCCAACTTGGACCTCAATGCCAGCAAGCACAAAATACCCACAAACGAATGCGGGCGCGTCGAAGCTCTGCAAGCGGGATGGAATGCCAGGGAGCCCTCAATGGGGAGGAGGAGTGCAACAATATACCTTAAAATTGTGACAGGGCCGGGCTTTAGGATCAACGAGGTCCAACGCCCAGGGAGTAACCGCAAGTGAAGGGAGAAGGGATGTAGAGTGAACAACATGAGTGCCCATAGAGAACACTGGCGGCACAGGCGCAAAACTGGACGAGTGCAACGCCCAAACACAAATGCACACAAATGTTAACCAGGGCCAGGGTCAACAACGAAATCCTCCTGCGTCGTGAACACAAAAGCGGGACGGCACGGATTTGCGATGAACAGGCGGCGATACGCCTGCCCATATCCCCCCCTCGCCCAAATCCACAGCGACCCAGGGGCACACGACCGGAAGGAGCGAAGCAAGAACCTGACATAACGGAGACGTATGGGCCTAAACAGCAGGAACTCCATAGCATAGGGGTCAATAATGTACTCACATTGGTGGGCACAAGTGCTGGGTTTGATAGCGATTGCAGCGCACAAGATGGAAGCCACCACTTTGTCGATGCGCGGAAGGCGAACGCCTCACACCCAAACTGGAAATGCAGCCACCCAATAAGGTCAGACTCAGCAGCATGCATAGAGCATCGCGTAAAAAACCAAGGCAATGAGACGTGGGAGACACTTCAATGGCAACAAAACCCGTGCTGTCGACGCTCCCGCACACAACAGGACCCCAAGGCGAACCTGCGGACGGCGCAAGAGGCCGCTGTGGAGTGCGGCACATTAGGTCCTCAAAGCAACCGACCCAGCTACCGCGATATCAAACCGACCCAGCTACCGACCCAGCTACCGCAGTCGTGGATGACTGTCGTCGCAAGTGCATCTGTTTCATCCACTTCATCCGCGACTTGGTCCAGAACGTTGGAATTCCCCGCCGGCAAGGTAGTGGGTATTTGAGCACATTTGGAACCGATTCCGGCAGAAAGAGGGAGGGGACAAACTCTGACAACGTCCTAACCGGACCGTTTCTGGACCCCCCTGTGCGGTCTCAGTTAGTGGCTCCCCACCGGTTACAACACCATATCCGGCATGGACACGCCGGGTGTGGCCCCCCCCCCCTTAGGGTGAGTTTCATGTAGGTTGATTGCCCACTAGATTCTAGTGGGAATAATGACAAACTTGTCCACATGTAGATGGAATCTGATGGGAAAGGGTTCGTATGTGCCAACTAACTACTCTAATCATCTTTTCAAATCCAAATTCACCTACTAGCTAGCCTTCTCCTCTAGGTGAAAACGTCCTCCTCGTCCTAAAACCAGTCTTCAATCCTTCGATGCCTAACACTTGTGGATTCCAAAATGCTTTAGTAAACTCATGAAAATCTAGCAGCCCATGTCCATGACTTCTTGTGCATGACATGAGAACACCTCTAATCCACTATTATCTAGAATCTAGTGGGCGAGCGGCCTACATAGAAACTCACCCTTAATTAGTTGAATGGCAATAGTGAGGATCGCCTTCAATATACAAAGACTGTGTAGCTTACCATATGGCCTGTTAGAGAAATGTCTGATCCGATTCACAAAGGTACGAATTCAAACTGTGCATAGAATTGTCCAGCCGGCTAAAGAATTGTGCAGGAATATATGTATCTTGGAATGAATAATTATGCGTGTTTCATGTGATTCCTAAAGAATGAAAACAGTTGGTGCTCCTTTTGTTCTGATCTTCTTCAATATGCGAGACAACGGCGAGGCAAGAGTATGAGATCTGTGGCCTGGCTGTGACTGTGGACACTTCCAACTCCGCCAACAAATTTCATCATTGAATCAGATCCAGAGTTGTCAGTCACATCCGGTTAACAATCACGAACAGCGTCATTTCAAAATTGTCCATTCTTAACAACAGATTGCCACGTCATACACCTAATCAAAGATTGAAGAAAGTGCTCGCCGACTCATCGTTCCAGCATTTGAGGCAAACGAAATTCTCAGCTTATACGATCTTATCCATGCGAGGTACTCAAATCCTCAGGTTGTCAAACAGAGTGGTTAGATGGAGCAGAGAGACGTCTAGAACCTTAGACTCAGCAAAGAAGCATTATTATCTTCAAAACCAACTGAAGTATAGCAGCTCCTGTCACCTGAGTCTCTCAAATGGAGCCTGCATTGCGCTCAGTGGAAAGCTTTACAGAAGACTCACCCTATTCTCCTCGAACCCCTGTATGTATATATATATAACATTGGCCGTACGGAATAAGGGTGAAATATGTTCCAATTTGAAGATCACATATCAGTCCACAAGTCTTTAAGGTTGTTGATCATTGTACATTGAGTGTACCAGGTGGTGACGTGACAAAAAGACATTCTAGAAGGAGTATACCAGTAATGTACCCTCCTTCATGTTTGAGAAATTAAAGAAGTATCAAGTAAAGAGATGGAGAAACATAGAACTGCACCTCCGAAAGAGTTGAACATAACCATACTTTGTACAAGTTCCAGATTTGAGTATCACTAGGTAATTGACTAGTCAAGACCATACTACGCAAGACACCTTGTGAAGGTTCTTGGATCCATTGGCAAGATTCGGCCACGTGAGATATAAAATCCGTGACAGAATCGTCAAGGTAATTGCACATTGAGAAGATGTACCGGTGCTCACTTTGCATTTCTCGTGGTAGGAAAACCTGCAAGTATGCTACTGCCACAACATTGTGCTGAATTGGGAGATGTTTGGCTTCTTTCACCGAAATTAGGCTTCACAATGTCTGATGACTGAGATTAAACACAAAATCAGTTTCTAGACCAGGTCGTTGATCAACGAAATATACTCATCGGTACCAAAGATTCTTTCTATACCAAACAATCTCCGTGACAGTTTTGCCTTCCTGTACCTAAATGAGATTTGATATGAAATTAAAAAGTCCTCTCTGTGTGCATCTCATTGACAGTCACTCATCTTGTAGCGATGCATGGCGCACCTGAGAATGGGGAAGAAGTGAGAATGGCACACCTAGCAGCATTCGGAATTCACCTCCCGAGGCACTGACCACCAGGTCGAGGTGGTCACCTACTCTAGAAAAACTCCTTCACTCCCAAGCCTTCTTTCTCTCCCTCCGAGATCCATCACATCTTCGTATAAATACTTACAGGTTCTTAGTGTTTCCCTATCCGCATGAGGCAGGCATCAGAAGCTTTAGCTTTTCATTCGAATTGCTCGGTCCTACGCGCATCATTCCACTCCGAGCAGGTGTAGCTTTAGACATAACGATCGGCCGACCGCTACCTCGTGATAAGGTATGCGCAATGCTTGACCTGGAGGAGTGAATGTCGTCATCTTCTGCTTATTGTGTACATCGTCCTGCGAGGGCAATTTCCATTGGGAGAGGCACGGTGATTGTTTAGTTGTTTTTTGTTTTCTAATCGCAGTCTGAAGGTCTGGTTTTGTCTATCATTGCAAAGCCGGTGTCCAGAATTGTGTCACTTTTGTTTATGTATGAGCTGGTTCTTCGTTGTTGAAAAGATCGCTGGCTTGTTCTGGCCTAGATATGTCCATTTGGTTGCTTTATACTGAAGCTCTTGGGTGTCATGAGAGTCCGGCATGGTTATGGAAGCAGCTGATGAACTGCCAGTACTCTCGTCGTTTCTTCTTGTCTCTTGCTTTTGTTTGATTTGATTTGGGCTTAGCGGAGTCCGAAGACATGGGGCTGTATGCGGATCATCTCAACCTCGAGGATTTGTTTTGTTTTGTTTCGTGACGGTGGTTCGTTGAGAGAAAAGCAGTCGTGATGAAACTCAAACTCAAACTCACATGTCTCTTATTTAAGGCGCAGCAGTCCCTAGATGTTTTCTCCTGTGTTGTATAGGTTTCTCGCCTCTTGCATATTCTTCCACTTTTCTGTACGAATCCATCGAGGAGGGAATGTTGTGGCGATCGTCGAGTAGCTTTATCTGCCGATGGGTCTGTCTTTGTCAAGTGCTTGTGTCGAGGTTTCCATTAGTTCCGCTCGTTGGAACATCCACTTTCGAAAGCACTGCATATGCCCGTGACTTTTCTTCAGAGAATTGACACGCGATGATGCCAAAACGCAGAAAAGCTTACTTGCAGGCAGACTTTGTGGTCAAGTACCAGTTGAAAGTGGCGATGCTAGATACTACATTTGTTTGTCGGTAGCAGCAGCTTTTTCAGGAAACATAATGATGTCCGACAGACCGCTCTAGGGGATTATCTACTTTCCATTTGGGCATGTTGTTTCGGCCTTTGTGTTCGATGGGGGTAGAACGCTTTCATCGCGGAAGATAATTGTGAATTTGCGAAGCTTCGCTACCTCAGCTCATCTCGATTCTGAAAAGATGGGCTATGTAACGATCTTGCGGTGGTCGGTCACTTTTACTGTAGGTTCTGTGATACGGCTCTTGTGCCGATTGAGCCATGTTGTGCTGGAGCGAGTTTTGTGTCGGTGTCATTCGTCGTGAGGAACAGAGCGAAGCGGATCGGCGGTCACTTACTTGTTTTATTTAACCATTTTTTACCTTCGAGTCATCAGACATGGTTAAACGTCAGCGTTTGATGCATGCTCACATTCCTTCTGAGCTCTTTTGTTTTGTTTAATTTTGCCCATTCCAGTTGGATAATGTAAATGGTGATTTCGGATTAGCTCTTGGGACAAATTTGTAAATCTAAATGTCAAGCGTGTGTTTCATTGACTAAAAGTGTTTTGTGAATCGCAGAACCTGAAAAATCGTAACTCATTTCAACAACCGCGAGGAAGCATCGTCCAGTTAACCTAAGATGGCGACAACTTTCATGTCTGCACAAACCGCGATGCAGACAAAGTCCTTCGCAAGGATCCCGAATTCTGGAAACAGTCACCTGGGGGTTGAAGCTGGCCAAGCTTACATCGGCTTGCTTAAGACCGTCCCTCTACGTAACAAATCTCAATGCTGCCAACGGGAATCTCTAAAGGTATGCGCCTGTATCCCATTTCTTCACAATTCCTCAGCCACAGATAGAGTATGTGTTAATTAGGTTGGGAAAAGCCTAAAGAGTAGCCTTAAGTGTTGTTAAAATATCTTGCTACGTTTTTTTCAATCGTGGAGTAAGGATTAATTGACAAAATTGAAGTATAAGATTACTCGAGAAACGTTACTAATCATGTCAAAAAGTTTAGTGTCATAATACTTGCTCGACCTGCTGTCAACAAAATCTTTACCTTACCAAGAGATTGGATCTCTTTGACAAGCAGATTGGAGTCCAAAGGCGGAGAGAGACGAGGGCGGACACCGACAACAGAGATGCACCAAATCCTGTCAACAACAAAACTTTGGTGAAAGCGGCCGAGTACTACGCCGAGAAGCCTCCTACTCCTCTCCTGGATACAATCAATTATCCAATTCATCTTAAGAATCTCAACATCAAGGTAACACATCCATCACCTTCCGCGACTTTGTTTCCCAAATATTGCACCAAAAATTCCTGTGAATGCTCACCTTCCAGACATGCTCGAGGTGCTGTAGCTCGGTGCTGTACGTGGTGATCAGAAAAACAATCATAGCTGTACACCTCTATCACAAGCACAAGATGTTCATTTCAAGTATGTTCACCTCTTCTTTGTACAACTCTGTCGATACAGGACCTGCAGCAACTAGCTGATGAGCTGCGAACAGAGACAGTATTCGCCGTGTCGAAGACAGGTGGCCATCTAGGTTCGGGTTTAGGTGTAGTTGACCTCACTGTGGCTCTCCACCATGTCTTCAATGCTCCTGAAGACAGAATCCTCTGGGATGTTGGTCACCAGGTACGTTAAATTGGATCATCTGATGTTTATTGTTCGTATTCATTCACCAACTGCCAACTTCACAACTTGTTATAAATCTTACTTCAGATTCACACCAGATAAAACATCTCTTGAATGAAGATTTGAGTGATTGTTGTGTTTGTAATGCAGACATACCCACACAAGATCTTGACTGGGCGGCGCAGCAAGATGCACACATTAAGGCAGACTTCTGGACTCGCTGGGTTTACCAAGCGGTCTGAAAGCGAATACGATCCCTTTGGAGCAGGCCATAGTTCTACCACCATATCTGCTGGCCTCGGTAATTGCACACTAGCTCTTTCATGATTGCACTTGAACTCGATGCAACTGCAAGGGAACCACTTTCGTTAGTCCTAAAAAATGTACAAGATGCGCTTGTCACAGATGGTTTAGACTTCAATATGACAACGAATTAGGACATGTAGATGCTCGTCGGCTGTCAATGTCTTTCCCCTTGACAACGGCCTCTGTCTTTTCTTTGCTATTGGTTACATCTTCTAATATCCATTTCTCCCCGCTCTCCGGCCGCTTACAGGTATGGCTATCGCAAGAGACATGCAAGGCAGGCACAGTAGTGTGGTAGCAGTTATTGGCGATGGTGCCATGACCGCTGGTCAAGCTTACGAGGCCATGAACAATGCAGGGTACTTAGATTCCAACCTCATAGTCATACTCAATGACAACAAGCAGGTCTCCCTGCCCACCGCAACTTTGGATGGACCAGCTCCGCCAGTAGGTGCTCTTAGCAGTACGCTAAGCAAGTTGCAGTCCAGCAAGAAACTGAGGGAACTCAGAGAGGCCGCGACGGTATTCATTCTTGTTCCATTCAACTCTTGATCGAGTATGTAGTGCTCCTTCTACACCTGCGAGTTCATTAATAAGGCATGTCATCAACAAGTCATCAACGAAACATAAATTCTCTCTCTGTGCAAGTACTTGGCAAACGTCCCTTGTTCTCTTAACAAACCCATAAGTGAGCTGACTGTCTGGCAGGAGGTGGCTCTAAAAGTTGGAGGATCTACCCACCACCTCGCCTCAAAGGTTGACGGGTACGCAAGAGGGGTTGGTAGCGCTCGATCCACGTTATTCGAGCAGCTCGGTTTCCACTACATTGGGCCTGTGGATGGCCACAACATCGACGACCTCGTGACGGTCTTGGGGAATGTGAAATCTGCTCCGGCTCCAGGACCTGTGCTGGTACATGTTGTGACTGATAAGGGCCGAGGTTATCCTTGTGCCGAGCGAGCAGCTGACAAATACCATGGTAAAACACATCAAAGAAATCTCATCTCTATCTTAGATGCATTCATTCTCTACATTAGCAATGTTTATAAACCTGGTCTCGTGAGATGATTTCTGTGGGGGTAATTGATGACATTCTGTGCAATCTTTTATGCTATTTGTCGCACCTTTGTTCTGAAAATTTCAGCTGGGAATCCAATAGGTGTTGTCAAGTTTGATCCCGCAACTGGAAATCAGTTCAAGGGAACTGCAAATACTCTGTCGTACACCCAGTACTTTGCAAATGCTTTGATCGCGGAAGCTGAGCGCGATGACAAGATTGTGGCAATTCATGCCGCCATGGGAGGTGGTACTGGACTGAACTACTTCCAGAAACTTTTCCCAGAGCGGACCTTCGATGTCGGTATCGCTGAACAGCATGCAGTGACCTTTGCAGCTGGGTTGGCAACTGAGGGAATGCGGCCCTTTTGTGCAATATATTCATCCTTTCTTCAACGAGGCTATGACCAGGTATGCCAATTTTCCTGACAATAAATCCAAAATATGCATGACTGTTGTCCGCAATTGAGACCTGCTTGTCGATACATTACTTTGCTATGGTTTACTACAGTAGAGATCAGTCTTTACTAATGTTAGATTGGTCTTCAATTTCAGAGAATCTCGATTTGTTATTACGCGCCTTGTAAACCCCATTGAAGTTCCGAAAATGAACCACAACATTGGGTTTCGTCATTCCAATAATTATCCTTCTTCCCTTCCATTGTCTTCAATCGAGTGAATCGCAAGCATTGTGCTAATCTTAATGCCGTCGTTCATGAATCGGTATCTTCCAATTGTGCATAGGTGGTACATGATGTGGATCTGCAGAAGCTGCCAGTGAGATTTGCAATAGATAGAGCAGGCCTTGTGGGAGCGGATGGGCCTACCCATTGCGGCGCCTTCGACGTGACATACATGGCTTGCCTACCAAATATGGTGGTCATGGCTCCATCTGACGAGGCAGAACTTGTCCACATGGTCGCAACCTCGGCCGCAATTGACGACCGTCCTAGCTGTTTCAGATTTCCCCGTGGAAACGGCATTGGCGTCCCCCTCCCTAGAAATTACAGGGGCGTTCCTCTTGAGGTCAGACCCCATCACGTTTGCTCATCGTGCTCATTATCACCACGCAAACTATGATGTCTTGCACTATTTGTGATACTTGCTGCCCCCCGAGATCCTGAATGTTTTATAATGACTTGAACAGATTGGAAAGGGGAGAATCCTAGTGGAGGGCACTCAAGTTGCCATACTCGGGTACGGGTCTATTGTCCAAAACTGTGTGGCAGCGCAACTCTCCCTCGTTGAGCATGGCCTCTCGGTCACAGTGGCCGATGCAAGGTTCTGCAAGCCCTTGGACAGGGATCTCATCAGGAGGTTGGTTCATGAACATGAGGTACTCATCACCATTGAAGAAGGATCTGTTGGAGGATTTTCAGCCCATGTGGCGCACTTTCTCTCTCTCGAAGGCTTGCTTGATGGCGGGCTCAAGGTGAGCTATGTTTCCGAACAATTTTGTACCTTGATTATATTGGTAACCAAAGAATTGGAGTCGTTTGTAGGGGAAAACTACGTTGTCATCTCCTTGTGTGACGGCTTTGTCCACCGCACGTCCACAGTGCTAAGACTTTCTTTCCTTGGGTGACAATCTTGCAGTGGCGCCCGATGGTTCTTCCCGATAGGTACATTGACCATGGCTCACCCCAAGACCAGATGGACGAAGCTGGTCTGTCCGCCAAGCACATTGCAGCTACCGTTTTGTCCGTTTTGGGCCGGTCCCGCGAAGCAATTCACCTCAGCACCAACATGTGAGTCGCCCCTTCGATTTCAATGACACTAAGACCTCGGCCTCATTGCCAACGGTGCTCAACCATCCAACTTCTCACCTGGGACAATTTTTTGCGGCCTGCCAACTCTGCCTGCACCCATATTTCAAACACTTGTAGTTAGTATCAGGTTACAACATTCAAAAGTGAAGTTGTACGACATCAGAATGGATTTTTAGGATACAATCCTTAGTAGCTGGTGGCAACATAGCCAGAATTTCAGGGGTTACAGGCTTCCGTCCTGAGGAACATATTTAAGGTGTAGTTGTGCAGTACAAAAATGATTTATGGCTCCACGAGGATCATCTAACTACATACTTTATACAAACATTACTAAGCTTAGGGATTGTCTGCCTCCAAAATGTTGAGGTAGCTCAAGCCAAGAAGATGACCCCTAAACAAATAATTTAAAGTATTTCTAAAGTTTCATTCTAGAGTACAGAAACTGTGAAATTTTGTTCTTCTGCACTACTTACCCGGTGTAGATACTTGTCGGAAATTTGGATGCAATATGAAATGAGATTGCTTCATTTGCTATTCCATAAATCGTTCCTCTTCCTGTCTTAAGAGTACGATTGATGGAATATCCTCCGCTTCAGGCCAATCAAAATATATGTGGAATCTGGTAGACTAAAACCTCATCAAAGGGGATGACACAACGTTCTCTGAATGCAACATTCGAAGTTGCCAATATTATCGCCACGGGAATAGTAGCACGCAGAGGCCAAGCGATCCACCAGAACAATGCCACTAGGATTCTCTCTCTCTCTCTCTCTCTCAAGCAGACAGAACCTTGTTTCACAGTGGCACAAAGTGAAAAGTGAACATACGAGACTCTGGGTCTACAAGAAGACATTGGAGGATAGAATCATTGCACTTTACGTAGGAAAGCAAATTTCGGCCTTTTCAGAACAGAGCTCAACAACGATCAGGGACCGAGGGGTCCAGAAAGTTTAAATTCCTAGACATAGGAATTTATTCACGATCACCCATGTGGACATGAGCCTACGAGCCTACGAGCCTACGAGAATGACATACACCGTAGATGTCCCAAATATTGAATTGATGCATGACTGATGCTTTTACCTGTGTAAAGAACTGGAAATCTCAATCCAACAAAATGCTCAGGAGACAATCCATTTGAGCAAAGGAAACAAAATTTAGATAAGTACCCGAATTTATTTGAGCGCTTACAGGAAGATTGTCCACTTCGTCAGACAGTGACAAGATGGTGACCAGAGAAAAACATAATCCAAGATGGTCAGAAAACGATCTAAATTACAAAAGCATGCCATGTTGACATAAGAATCCTACCAGGAAAAAAGAAAATATACCTGAAAAATGATACAATCATTTCTGACCTAACAAAATAACAGGGATGGACATCGTGGAAATGATCTGAAACTACTTTTTCCCAAACATTCCAAACACTCCTTTGAGTGCATTGAAGGCGTTCTCATTGAGGAATGGCTCATCGTATTTGTTAATCAATGGTTTAAAACCTGGTGCTGCTCTCAAAGTGGCCAAGTCGGGATCTTCTCGTACTGTCTGCAATTACATAATATTTACACAATATTGTGTTTAGAAGGACAATCCAGCAAGTTCTGCAGTTATCTTCCCAAATTTAGTCATTTCTTCAATCTCTTCCCTGAAAAGGTTTATGCTATCACATTCACCTTCTCTAGAGATGTGCTATAAGCAGGACCAACTGTAGAATTTGGAGAAGCACGGCTTCTGACTGGAGGTGCAGTAATTATTGCAGGATGTATTATGGTACGCATTCTCATATCTCCTATGGAACTTGTGTGACCAAGAAACTTTTCATTGTCCATACAAGATTAAGTATCAAGAGACAAACCTCAAAGGATTCATGCCCAGAGAAATAACTTCAGACATAACACTCACCTTGTAGTCATCAAACCCAGCTTCCATGGCCTCTTGAAGTGCTTGAAGACCAGCATCAATCTGTAACACGACTTTCAGATTTCAGAACACAAACTTCTTCTAGCTGCACCTCTGTGACTGCTGAAATGACAGCATGTGCCACTCCTAAGTTCGGGGTAAGAATAAAAGACTATTCAGAGTCTAGTATTTGCCGCTGAAGGTCAAGGTATAAAGTATGATGTAAGTTACCTGATTCATCTTGGCATAACAGCAGGCAACATTGTAGCTCGCTACCGCCTCTTCCCTTGCTTCAGGCTTCAAGCCAAGAACTGTTTCAAAGTGTCCCAGAGCTTCTTCATACTTCCCAGACCTACCATAACATAAGAATAGTGGGTCAGCGCACAAAAATTTCGAAGAAATTTCACAAAGCTGACGTACTGGAAAGAAACAGAGACAACAGAAGTGCTATCACTTACTTGTAAAATTTGAGGCCAGTGGTGAGTTCCTCCTCCCTTTGCTTCTTCATCTCTTGCTTGCGAAGGTAGTTTGCAACCTGTATCACCCTTACATTGTTCATATCATCTTTCATGCAAACATTCTCAACACAAACTTCGTGGAATGTGAGATTCTTCTGTTAGCATTATGCAAATCTTGAACTCCATTCTATACAGCATGTGCAACATGAATTGAGATCGAGTTTTTTATGAAGGCATAGGACATATTGTCAATTGCATGTTGCCCTCCAGCAGCTGTCATGAGATCTTAGCCATGGAAAAGAACAAGTTGCAGGTACTTGCATTCTCAGGTTGTCAAACAGAGTGATCACATGGAGCAGAGAGACGATTAGAACCTTAGAGCCATACAAAGAAGCATACAAAGAAGCATACTGAAGTATAGCTCTAATCACCTGTATCTCTCGAATGCCGTCACCTATGGAGCCTGCGTTACGCTCAGCAGACAGCTTCTCAGGAGACGCACCCCTATCTTCTCGAACTCCTGCATATAAAACATTGGCCACAAAAAAATGTGGAAACATGTCCCATTGAGGTTCCAATCTGAAGTTCACACATCAGCACTTTCAAGTAGTTCATCATTCTACAAAACTATACTAGCGGGTGACGTGATTGAAAGACATGCTATGACCAATAATTTGCCCTCCTTTATGTCTGAAAAAGAGAAAATATTAAATAAAGAGATGGAAAAACATAGAACTGCACCTCCAGTAGAGTTGTTACACAGAGTAGAACATGACCGTACTTTGTAACTCCAACTAACTCACTAGGTAGTCAAGAGCAAGCTACGCAGACAAACTGCAACTTCAAGAAGCAACTGCAACAAATCAAGCTCAACCTTCAACCAACAGAACATATAACCAAACCTGATAAATGACTCTTAGGCAAAAGTAGGATCTGTAGGATTTCGCTCAAAGCCTTACATATACAGCCATTTATTCTTGTTTGTAGTTTATTATTTACTTCGTTAGTGATTAATGTGAGAAATGCGTACCATAGCGTTTCTCCATTTTCATTAACAGAGTGCCAATTCGCTGACGAATAGTGTACATTGTGCGTCCATATTCGGCTGCTGGCCACATCTCACTACCAAACATGGCGCTGCATTTTTCCCAATGAAATTGGCAGTGTAAGATAGCATAGAAACATTCCATTCGACACTCATGGCAGACTAGAAATTTGCAGTGGGATATTAATTCTGAACTTTCTCAATGAAAGTTTCAAAAGCCCTTGCAAGGAACTTTTTCAGAAATGTCAGCAGGTAAGATCGCATATCTCAATTTAATGTGTAGAAGGCATTCTTCCATCTAGAACTAGATAGGTATCTCACTCAGATCCACGTTGACAAATTCTTTTCCAAATCCAGCTACAACAGTGCGTCTAATAATTGACAGTTTTCTAAATACCTGAAAAGATAAGCCTCTATCTTGACCGATGGCTTAGGTCCATCCTAGCATTTATCAGTACATCTTGAATGTGCATTGCTCCTCGTTTCCCTACTATCTCGACGTAATATGTAAATTTTCCTCATGCCTGGTTCGTTAAATGTGCAACAGTTCCGGAATCACCTTTAAATTCTCAGGTTTTTAGTTTATGCACACATATAACGTCGTTCAACTTATTTCTGTCATCGCTGTTCTCTTAGGAGTCTCTACAACATATGCTACCAAGGCCTTGATTAGCTTTGCTAATAGGTCTTTCAAATCAGTGGAGCTGCAGAGACCGCACCATTCAGCATAGAGTTCCCGCACTTTACGTAGCCACATTTTCCTTCTCTTTTGATAAGTTGTCCTGATCGACAGAAATTGCAAATTGGCTGCTACGGCGTACTTTCATGCAGTGCGATATTCTCGTCAGCCTCGTCAATTAGTCCAAACGCACTACATTAGGCACGTATTTGTTTCTTTGACGACACTATTGTGACGATTTCTTGGATCCATTGGCACGACTCGGCCGCCTTAGAAGTGTTCATAATGGTGCGTAAAATCCACAAATTGCCAATACAGTTGCACATTGAGAAGAGGTACTGCTGTTGACTCTGCATTGCTCGTGGTAGGAAAACCTCGAATTATGCTACTTCCTCAACATTGTGCTGAATTGGAAGGTGTTTGGCTACTTTCACGGAACAGGATCTATGCGCGCAGGAAATCAAAATTCATTATTACAATGCTCCAATGTCTCGAACTCTTTCAACTGAAAATAATTCGGTAATTAGGCTTCAAAATTTCTGATAACTAAGCTTTGGCTCAAAAATTCATTTCAAAACTAAGTCATTGATCACGGAAATGTACTCATTGCTACCAAATGTTTTTCCTACACCAACTGATCTCCGCGACAATTTTGCCTTCCTGTTCCTAAATGAGAATTGACAGGAAAGTAGCTATGACTGTTCTCTCTGTGCATCTCACTGACAGTCTAGTTACTCACCTCGTAGCGAGCACTTTGTCACCAGGTGTAAACATCCCCGTCTTATCAGCACTGCCACCAGGAGCAATGGCATCAATGTACGTGCCACCGTCAGATCCCTTGTAGAACCGCAGCCCCCAAGGCTTCTCGAGCTCTACCTCATAAAGCTCCTTCACGGCAGGTGGCGAGTTCTCTGCCATAGCTCGCGTTACCACGGTCGCATTGCGCGCCTGCTCACGACAGTCGCCCGTCGTGCTGCTGCTCAGTGCCTGTGCACCTGCTCCTCCGAGGAACGCTGTCTGTCTCAACGGGATGCCTACTCTGGCTGCCGAATAAGCAACGGGAGCGTCCACCACTCGAGCTGCGATGACATGCATGGCTTGGCAGCTCCCTGTCGCCATCGCAGTGGCCATGACTACTTCCGACAATGCAGCAATTTCTAAGTTAGCACACTACCGTCAAAACTCCTCTTCCACTCGAATCACTCTGCGTCTTGCAGCTAAACCTCCTCGAGGACGCTCGAATTTCGTGCACGCACACAGGTGATCCTCCGAAATGTGGCGCAAGAATTGAGAAATCTTCCGGTTGTCTGAGTTTGGATTGAAGATAGGAAAGGAGTCTTGCCGTGGCGGACCACTCCAATCGTCAGGCGTGGTTCTCTACCTCACCTTTTGCGCCCCTCGTGGTATTTTTCTTCTTCTTTTGGTCGTCCGAGGGCAGAATTCACCAGCGACCATGTGATTTTGTCACCCCCTGTGCCATTTTTTCTTTTGCATTTCTTTTCGGAAATAGAGAGCGCAGCCAGATAAGCAGCAGCGAGTGAGAGCGGGAGAGAGAGAGGAATGAGTGGCCAAGGGAGCAAGGGGGCGCGCGGGGCCCACACACGAGGTCCTGAATGACAATTGTCCACGCCTTCGACCAACGGAAAGGATACCACGCTCCACAAGCCTAGTGTGTAGGTCACCACACTAAATATTGTATCTAGTTTCACCAATTCTATTTGTCGTGCTCAATACTACACTAATTTTGTGTTACTATGTGGAGTTACGAAGTGCTATAACTATGTAATGAGAATGTAATATTTACCAAGCATAGTTATTAATGCTTTATGAGGTCCGAACAATCTATTGAACTTTTGTTAGTAAGAAGTAAATCCTAAATAAGATGTTATTGCAATGCATAACTCCAAATAGTAACACACACTAATTGGTGAACGTACTTGCAAACTGCCCGTGGAGTTTAATTAACACTAAATGTAGATCTAACAGTATTTGTCATTCCTTTTATTTTAAATTAATTTTAAAAATTAAAAAATGGGCATTGTAGCTTTATATTGATGCAAAATTGTCACTTACTATGTGATTTGCATCCAAATTTCAATCGTCCATGACTATGTTTCATGAAAACAATGTAAGGATGCATAATATACCAAACTTTGTTTCAATAACCGGCATTCAATAATTGAACTAGAAGTGACTTGGGATGACATTCGTAAACTTGATCATAGGAAGTGTCCCTAGAAAAGTTACCACATTGACGTGAACTACCATATGACACTAAATATAGTGCTTAGTGTGCTTTATATGTTGGTATTTTATATGCAAACAAGGTTTATACCTTATCATCCAAATCATAATAATTTCTACTATACATTTTAGAACTTTGGAATAACTAGCCTATGGTGCATCAACGTCAACATACTCACCATTTCAAAATTTCAAAACGGTTGGCTATGGATGATGACATATTGAGCGGACAGTGCATGGATGACTTGGAACCTTCATTCACATACATGCACATACATGTAAGGATATGAGATATATATCATATGCCTAAACTATGTAATGGATTACATAACCATTCAAGAAGAAAGCAGATGATGCATTGCTTCCTAGTCCTTTGTCGTGGAGTTATAGACATGTGATGTCAAACCTTCAGATGAATTGGAGGCTACAATATTTTCTAACCGTGACTTGTTTGCAATTGGTAGTTCATGCGAGTCATTCCTACACACCTACAAATTTATCCAATTTTCTATCACGAGTTTGTAACATTGATGTAGAACCTTCGGAACATCATGTTTGTGCTATGATGACGTCATAATATAAGTTGGATCATCACATTATTAAGCAATGTGTGTGTTGTTCATGTGGACCCCAAGAATATAACCATGGGATGCCATAGCTAGTGCATATTCAAACCAATTTTGTGGTGGTTTCTCACAAGTTGGCAATCAACTTAATCTGTGGAATTTACCGTGGAACTTGGGACCAATATGGGTGGTCTTTGACAAGCTGCAAGCTTTGCATTCATTGTGAGATACTCCCTCCGTTTCATATCAAAAGTTACGTTCGGACATAATTTGCGTTACGAAACAAAAGATACGTTTGGTGAAATTTCTTTCAAACTTCGTAAAACGAATTGGAATGTTGCTATAAACAATGTAAATGTTGTTGCTGATGAACTACCAAGTCAATCAACTAATTTGTAACGGATAATTCTACCAAGTCAATCAACTCCATCTCCACTCTGTAAGCATCACCGTCAACATCGATTTCATCAGAAATGGACATCGCCATGCCGTTTCTTCTCAAAAACCCTAACCCTAAACACAAACCTTAAGGAGCATGAGTCTCAACCTCACTACTCATTAGCAAATGAGCTTCGGTGCCATCTGCCCAAAATGACGGGCTTCCAATGAAATTGGCGTTAAAAAAATTTTGATTTTTTTTGGACACCCCTAGCTCACCGGAAAGTGCTTAGTGAGAGCTATACAACGCACGCAATTTCGTGCTAAAAATGCGAAAAATGACCTTAATCCCACATATTTAGTGAAACGTAACTTTTGATATGAAACGGAGGGAGTTATGTGTAAGTACTATCTTTGCATTATTTCAAATATGACTACGTTATCCCCCATGGACCACATTCCAATGTTAGATTTTCCATATATACATCTTTTTCCATATTAGTAACTGAGTCAAACTTGTTGATATCTCAACCATCTTCCACACAAATCATATCCTAGCTAGTCAATGGCACACATACTAAGTACATCTAGACAAACCACTTGACCAAAAATGATAATGAATGTGCACTTGTGGTTTCCAAAACATTAAACAACAACAACCCAACAACCACAACTTCAAATGTTTTGTATTCCATGTTCGCCAGCCATCATATTTGTGTAATTTTGCAATCTAATGTATGTCATACTAATGATCGAAATTGTACAAACTTCATGCATGAATCCAAACATGTTAAAATCCTAGTTACTTATATTTCCTTACTTCTTGGGGGGCAATAGTTTATTATTAGCCCCCCCATGTAATCAATTCTACTTTATTTAGTGCAATGGCAAGATTGTAACTATGGAGCTAGGGATAGATAGTCATTCCATTTAGAGGCTATGTAGCGTAATATTGCAATCCGAATCCGATTCAAAGTCTTAGATTGTGGAAAGGTCAAGAAAATGTAATGATTATGCTATTTAACAACATACATATGTGTTCTCTGAGCGTTGAAAATGTACGTCATAATTATGTGGCAATGCCATCAATGCTAAATATTCTTTAAAAAAAAAACATTCCAAGTTTGGTCTTTATTTTCCTAGTATGTAGTAGTGTCCACTACTACATACTAGTCTTCAATTGAGTCATTGATATGTGGGTGCAAGGTCATGTCCAATAGTTGGAATGTACAATGAAGTTGTCGTTATGTTCCTTTATAATGACTCAATGTAAGTAGTTGAACTCTATATAACATACTAAAAGCTCAATGCAAAGATTGTTTATAATATGATGTTAATGATTCATGTTGATATATGCAACTCCAGTTGCATGAATGCATGAAGGCTCAGGGAGTTCACCTCATATAAAAAATGGGTTATGAAATGGTTTTTAAAGTACTAACTTGGAGTTGGCTAGCAAATAGAATCTCTTAGGACTCAACACTACAAAATTGGCTCACCTATCATTTCAAAGATTAATTCATAACACATTCATGATCGATCAATTTATATTATCAAAATTGCTCTAGCTTCGACAACTTACATAATATTCCTCAACAACGCCCCATTGTGTTTGGTGGGCCTAGGACTCCTCACCAACTCCTCACCACCAAAGTTTGGAACCACTTACATAGACAGACACGTTCAAGAGTTTTCTTCGTTTGAAGAGGTTTCATAACATTATTAAGTTCCATAATAGTGTTATGTGGAATTAACAATATTTCACGGAATATTCTCCATATTCAGATTGAACGTGGGGAATGTTCCATGGAATAATGTCGGTCCCACAAAACATTATTATGGATCTGAATAATGTTATGTTGGGGACATAATTACCGCCTATAGTCAATGTTGTCGTAGTTTAAATATTTTATTAAATTACAAATCCACTATAAAAGTAGCATGTCAATCTATGGCCTATTTATTGGACATGTCATGACATATCTGTTCAAATCAGTTCTTGTGATTTATTTGTTGTGCCAGGTCATCCAAAGTATACCATGTTCCATCTTGTTCCTATGATCAAGGTGAAATGTCCCTCATTCACATCAACTCTAAAAGATCTCTCTCTATCTCTTTGATCACGTTGTTGCCTTTAAACTATATAAATAGTATAGTGTGAAACTCTCGAGAAATTGATTAACCGCTTACAAAGTTTGGAAATCTTAATAAACTCTACACCAATGTCAGACATTGCATTGTACTGAACCATGAGTTAACTAACCATAGTCAAGGAAGTTACCACGCTCCATGACCCAAGGTAGCCACTAAAACTTACTAAATCAATCTTAAACCCTAAACACCTCCATGTGAAGATTCTTTTACATGGTTGGGGAGAGAATACTTGGCTTAGTGTACTCACTTAGGCTCAGTAGATACACGCTAATTGTAGAAATGCATGGTGTTTTGTGTACAAGAGATTCTTACTCTTCAAGAAAATTACACAATATGGCAAAAGAGCAAGTTTGTATACTCATTGTTCGAGGAGGAGGCCTAGAACCTCCTCCCAAAATGATGGCCTCTCCTGCGGCCACGTCACCTATTCGCTTTAGGGTTAGGGTTAGTTTGAGAGTTCGAGTTTGAGTTTGAGTCTTCCTCCATCTGCGTACCAATTGCATCGCCTCTGACCGTCGAAAGTACTTGAGATCTCCTATAATCCACACAATGTATTAGTTCCATGTGAAAAGCACAATCTTGGTCAGACTCTTCAACGTACGTCAAGGTTGCACACAAACATTGACTACCGCAGGATTGAGAGAGGTTGTGTGGACGAAATAGTGGTCACTCCTTCGTTAAGATGTTGTGTATGTCAAATTCAGGGCTATGTGACCAAACCAATTTGTATAGTCCTCCCTTAGCCTCGACAGTGTGCTTCTGAGGATTCTTGTCGTCTTTCTGATCTTCTTCAAGATGTAGATAATAAGATTCATGAATGATAGGTTTTGCGATCTCTTGTTTGTCGGTGTTGCACAAAGTTTGCGTATTCTCACTGCCTCTTTGTGTTTACTGTACAAGTTGTGGCTTTGGATTGAATTTGAGTAGGATGAATACGTCCTGGCATTAATCCACATTACTTGAGCCCTTCGCAGTCATATTAATTCCGTCAATACTAGTGAATCACAGAACTTTAGGCACTTTAGTCTTGGATCGACACAAAAAAAACTTCCAATGATTACATACATAAGTCACGAGTCTCAGAGGATGTGTTTGTAAGTTGGAGAAATTTATCTTCCTTCGGTGGTTTGAAATTGCTTGAATATGTTGTCTGACCGCATCCATTTTATTTTGTGTTCAAGCAAGTAAATAGAACATGGTCATCTAGAAGTTGACTTGTGTTACGCCCTGTTTTGTATGTGGCAGGTCGGTGTTCTTATCTGCCCTCAATGTAAAGTATTCAAGTGTCTTACATTTCCAGA
Source organism: Polytrichum commune (assembly GCA_950295325.1). NCBI lineage: Eukaryota > Viridiplantae > Streptophyta > Polytrichopsida > Polytrichales > Polytrichaceae > Polytrichum > Polytrichum commune. The sequence continues at coordinate 18,995,611 of OX485803.1, read as the reverse complement.
TGGAACAGATGGCAGTATGTAGGATGGATGAGCAAGAAGTTAATGCCAATGCAATTTTTTTTCAATTTCAACGTTCCCAAATGGATGTATCATATGTGTCATGAGTAGTCCCTAGAAAGACGTCTGTTTGCTTCTTTTTGTGTTGTGTCCTTGTGCAACTGATGTACCATTTTTGTTTCCAGTCTCATGCTCGAATGAGCTTCAGAAGCATTAGTGACCTCATAGTCTTCCTGTTATGAGTTTGAAAAATGAGACTCAATTTGTTGTGTGATGTCGGCCTCGCTTTAACCAAATGTGCTGAAGGGAATGGAGTGCCCCACTGCTTTACTGAAATGTAATATGTTTTGAGATAGGTGACAAGACTTAAATTAATCATCACTTATAAAGTGTCACCACCTTAAATTCACAACACGTTACTCAAAATCTACATCTGCAAGATTTAAGACCGGTCCATTGGAACTAGAATGCTTATTTCAATTCGTGTGTGTAAGCATTTGACATTACACTGTACTGTAACTTCTTATGAAGAATGTGACTTTTAACTTTGAAATATTTGTTATGTTCTATAAACTGTAAACAAACTATGTGTAAGCATTTGCATCCTTTAGTAGAAAATTATAGCATTATGGAACTCCAAAATGCTAATCCACAGTAATTGAGATATGAGGTGCAGGAATCTGAAGCTCATGGGTAGAACTGGGAAAATTGTTTTGGCGGTTCCATCTTGGGTCGATTGCACTGGCAGGGAACTGAGGTCTCGAAGTGACTTATGGCACTTGGATTCTGCATGAGCCTGTAAGCTTCAATGTACTGGACGACCAAGTTGGGTGACTTATCAAACTAGTCTGATGAAGGACTTGAATCTTTGGAGAAATAGGTGAAAATAACTCATCGTCCAATCACTTATTACAAACTTTCTTCATGTAAGCACACGGAGTACATACACACAAAGGACCTGGGAGGACCGAGGAAACCTAGCCTTGTGATTCTCGATGAATATCCAACACATGCATGCGGAGGAGAGAAGAAGACATTATGAGTGCTACATATGGTGAAAGTTACTAATGTACTTACATGGTTTAAAATCTCTTTGCTAGACGTTCCAACACCTTTGCAATGTGGCTCTGAAAAGGTGTTCTGAAAATCATTGTGGATGAAGCTTTATGGGACAACCGATAAATGGTGCATTGTTGACATGGCTCAACATTAAATATATGAGAGTCATGTCACCTTGGATGGAGGACATCTCGAATATAAGTTCCACATGCTATTAATGCCTTGTCATGCATAATGGACTAGACTTGCTTAGACATGTGCCGTCCTAAGCCCATTGCACCCTTGGTCCTTCCCCCTCCCCCTCTCCAAGGTGGTCCCTGGCATGTTGCAGCTATGCATAAGACTTATGAATTGGTAAGGTTTGAAGACTAATATGATGTGTAGTTGGTTGTAACATTTTCGTAGTGATATTTTTGTAACATAGGACTGATATTAGTTGTGCCTAGTGCCTAAGTGAAGAAGCTGACTCTTGGCGAGTTGACCACTTGAATTCTACGATATGAAATTTCATTTTCGAGATTGGTAATTACCAACCCATGCATGCTATATTTTTATCCCATGTGTAGCATGGGTAGGTGGCCTCGTTAACCGTGAATGGCCTTTACATTTTATCCAAATATTGGATAGCTAAACACCATTACTGTAGATGATGGTAAGATTTTTCCACTTTTAGAGTTCCTACCTTGGATTTGTGTTTGCTTTTAGTAACCTTTTGTTTTTGTATGCTAGTAACGCACTGACCTATGTGAATATATTTCCAACCTCCTGACTCTGTTTTTCCTTACTGATGAGTATGTCATGTTCCTTTGTTTGTTGCATGCTCGAATTGTGAACCCTAATGGCAGTATGCCTATTGTCTGCAACTTCAATCTCATTCTCATTCTCAGTCTCCCTATGTTAGCAAATACTGACATCTCCACCAAATATTTATAACATTGTTTAACTCTTGTTGGCAACGCACACTTGCAACTATAATTCCTTGTTTGCTTTTTGAAAACGAGTTCTACTTTTATGGCATCAATCCTTGTTTTGAATATAATGTGGTAGTAACACATTCAATGGATATGCAGGCATATTTTACATCGTGATAAATTGGATTTACATCATGAACATATACCATACCCGGGTACGCAACTCCTGTATTATATGGTCCTGATTATAATCACTTATAATGCGTTTTAGTCCAATATTGAGTGATACAATTTGTTTTAATGTAGGAAACCCTTGTAGCCCTTCTAACAAAGAATCCAAAAATGTAATTATATATAGGAAATGAATATATTTTGAAGCATATAATTGCATTAAAAACCTAATTATATGATTTTTTAATACATGTACCATAGGTCAAACTACCCAACTTTTTGGACTTTTTAATAAAATTTTAACATTGTGAATGAATTATAATTTTAATGGGAGGCTTAATAAATATGCAACCCAACTTTTTTTTCATCTCATTTTATTTAATTTGGTCTTTACCCAACTTTTTTTTTATCTCATTTTATTTAATTTGGTCTTCACCCAACTTTTTGATCATTTTAATTTGATATAATTTGATATAATTTTTACAAAAGCCGTCCTCTAAGCCGTTTTAAGTACGATGCCCCCTGCATATAATATGGGAGTTGCATACCCGGGATACCATAGTAGTCAAATTTTGATTTTATTTCAGTAATTTTTATTTGTTTACATTTGTATTTTAAGTTTTCATAGTTTTACTTTATTTCATATTTTCATACTTATGTTTTATTTTACATTTTTCATATTTTTAGAATCTAGATCTTTAATTTAAATTTAGATAACAAAGCACTCCAACATAAATAGTCGTTTGCACATTTGTTTGAATTCCAATGCATCGTGTGAAATATTAGTAAAACTAATATATACATATCAAAGTGTTGTTATTATACATTTCTACTTTATTTTCATTTGTTTCATAATTCACAAACACAGATGGAGGGGGATAAAACAAACATCAACTACACAACACTTTTAACGAAATTGAAAGCTGAGTTGCCCGACAGAGCTCCAAAAAAATTGAAAGTTGAAAAAAATTTCTATCCAAGTGAGGCTCAGTCGCGTCTATTAAATGTTTGTGGATTCATTGACTACTTGAATCTGCCAGGATTTTCGTCATTGGCAGAAGTCAATGAATTTGTAATAACTTATGTGAACAAACGAAAAGAATTCGAAAAGGAGCACAAAAGCTTGCCTTGTTAAGGTATGTGTTGTTTGTAAAATGTTTCAGTTCATTAATCCCTTAAACAACACACAACATCACAACTGCATGATAAATTATCGACCAAGTCCATTTCACTCTACGGTATACAATAATGCTAAAAGTACAATTTATGTTGGGAAATAAAAATAAAACATAGGGCAAAAAACAAAAACAAAAAAAAACAAATGTTGCACATACCTGGACAAGGCAAGCTTTTGTGCTCCTTTTCGAATTCTTTTCGTTTGTTCACATAAGTTGTTACAAATTCATTGACTTCTGCCAATGACGAAAATCCTGGCAAATTCAAGTAGTCAATGAATCCGCAAACATTTAATAGACGCGACTGAGCCTCACTTGGATAAAAAAAAATTCAATTTTCAATTTTTTTTTTTATGCTTACTTGACTGTGCCTATGAAACCTACATGTTTGTGAATAAACCCAGTAATCTACCTACATACACAAGTCCAAACTATTTGGAGAGGGAGAATTATTGCATACAAGCGTATATCTCATCCATCCAACATCAAAAATTGATCCTCTATAGGTTTGTTGTTGATTCACCTAACTTGTAAATGTAGGTATAAACGAGGTGAATCAACAACAAACCTAATTCACCTTATAGGTAAATTAACCCGGTCTACATTTTTATATAGTGATTATTTAATCCCTTATATGTTTATTGCTGATTCAACTCATCTATAGGTTCATATCTACATCATTTGAACTAATTTGGGAAACAAACTTAGATAATAAGGAGAAGTGACGTTGGTATGAATAGCATGACTATTTTGAATAGTTTTGCTATGCGTATATTTTTCTAGTAAATAATGTCGGAATGAACAATGCTTCCTAGATCTTATGGTGGCTCTAATTTCATAGCATGATGAAATTTAATATAACTTTATCCCACACGCACTATTATCCCACCCTCATTAAATGAGATAATTAGTGTAGTCAAGTGTTTGAGTTTTATAGCAAGCCTATGTTTATTTTTTCACAATGGAAAATTGCAGAAACACCCTATCACATTAAATAATCTAAGTCAACATGTAATTATACCTTAATGACATTATTCTAAGTTTTTTTTCTAGTTTTTTTCCCTTTATTGAGCAGCTCATGATTGACTTTGGCCTTAACTTCACACCCACATATTCACGTTGCCTTCCAGATGAACCGCCTCCCTTACGAGGGCCTCCTCCTCCCACCAACGGAGGGGCCTCGGCCCCGAGTGGCTCGTTTGTATTGAGTGTAAGTGTTTGCAACCTCTCAATGAAGTTGATAGGTGACATAAATGTGTGACATGGATTGCAACTAAGCCTAGTTGAAGACACATGACACACGCCTTTCTAACAAGCAAATGTATGTTTGGGTTGGCACAGGGTGTAGGTGAACATGGCTCTTCACATTTTGATCATGAACAATAATGAATGGTCTTTTACTTTTGAAATATTACACTAGTGAGAATTACTATGTTGCTTTGACTAGTGATTTGATCTATACACAATTTCCAAAATAGTAGTTGAGACATTGAGAATACTTTCTAGCAAATAGAAAATGAGGTATGTAAGCTTACATATGAAATCATTGCTTTATTACTTGCGGGTGCATGCACTGTAAAGTGGACAACTCTTGATCCTTGCACAATTCAAGATGGTGCAAGTGGTGATATTGAACAAGTAATTGTCAAAATTTTGTTCAAAATATGATAAAATTACATTATTTTAATGATTTTCTACAAAAATATTTGATGATGACCTCAAGTGTATAGTAAATTCAAGGAATATGAAGAAAAAAAAGTCCAAGCTCATAATAGTTAAGGTTATGAAATTTACGTCCAAAACTAGATCCAACCATTTGCTTTTGAGCATTACTTTTAATGATAAGTTTTGAAGATCTCATCTTGGTGTTCCACATGTGAGTACTTAACCCAACAATAAAGGTCACCGTGAAAAAAAATAAAAAAATAAAACAACATTTAGCTACTACTTTTAGGCACTTGACCGAAAAAACTATGGGTTTAGGATATTGCAACAATTTTTTGCCCATTGCTTTTACCATGCTTGCACCCTTCGTTGTTACAATAGCATGTAAATGTGTACTTTATACTACGTTGTAGTAAGGTGTTAGACTATCTTTTGAACTTAGTTGCCATAAGTGTTGGATATTTGATACCAAGGCATGTATCATAACATCTTAGTACTACATTATACCTTTTATGCCAACCCTTGCTACTGAGCTTTGACTTAAAAGCAAAGAAACATAGCGGAATACATATTCCTTGTTGAAATTCCAATCAACTGACTAGATGTGTAGAACATAGCACTAAATCCATGATTACAATATTGGAAGCTATATTTAGTGATGCGATGGACTCATGGTGAAGAAAAATCCTACCCACCCACCCTTGCTTCATATTGATGAAGAATACAAGGGAAAAAGGCCTCTAGAAAGAGGAAGATCGAGCTTTGAGTTTGAAAGGCTTTGGAAAAAAGGCAACTCTCTCCACACTCCAACATATAAACAACAATAGAGGCAACTATACCTCTATCATGTCTTGCTATGATTGTGCACGCACATGTATTGTTCTAAATAGAAATCAAACATATTTCTATCACTGAAGAATATTAATTATGTTGTAGGTTCAATATAGTTAGAACACCTTTCAATGGACCTATTTGATAAACAAAAATTGAATACCTCGTTATCCAAATAGTGTGGGCATTGTACCTAGACCTAATTGACAATTGATTTAAAATACTCTTTTGGTAAGATGAATTCCCATAAGTGCAAACTCAATTTCATGATTTTACAAACCAATTTAGCAATAGTTTTACCAATTTCATAGGAGTCATGAACCAAGTTGACTATATAGACAACCAATTTAACTTGAACTTTCAACCAATTTCCCTACATTTTGTGAACAATTTCACGATTTGGTACTCGTATTTCACAACTTTACAAAATCAATTAATCGTATAACTTAATTTCACAAAGAACAATTCATCATGTTTAAGATTCTCCTAATTGCTCCCCGTGACTAGCTCTACCACAATTTCAATTGACCTCTCTTCCAACCTTGGATTACGTCCATATGTGACCTAATAATGTTTGATGGTTTTGGAGATCATTTTGTTAGGCATGGCTTTTGATGTGTCCAAATACCCAATAATTATGTAGCATGATTGAGAAATGGACCATATGATGGCAAATGGAAGTAGATGTGTTCAATAGCTTCAAAAGCTTGTTGTATTTCACGAGATTTATGAAATGGGACATTGTCCATGGGGATGAACCTTTGTCTATCAAGGCTAGGAATGACCTTGGGTTGAATGGATTATAAGAATTTAACTAACAATAAATGTTAACCCAACATTATTTGTCTCTCCTTGTGATTTTTTTGGTGGGAATATGCATTTACAGTGTTGCAAAAACTGTCACTTACCAAGTGATTTTTCATCCAAATTTAAATCATACATGACAATATTCCATCACAAGTTACTGGCAAGAGAAGGTAGGGTTTTTGGCCAATGGATTAATTCATCCATCATCCATGACAATATTTGTTCAGTTATTCATAAAATGTGTCATTTGAAAAGTTGCCATAGTGACATTAAATACCATAATGACACTATATATCATATTTAGTGTAGCTTGGAACATTAATGAAATTTAGATTGCACTCTTGTGAAATCATCTTACCAAAGGAGTGACTTGCAATACATAAGGTAAACAACTCTTATTTGGTTACTTTTCTTATTAGGATACCTAATATTCAAGTGGTACGAGCTTAGGTAAGGCTCAAAGAATGAATACCAAAAATAGAAGTCTTTAAAAAAAATTGGACTATGTATTCAAACTATGACAACCATTCTAGACTCAATAGTCAACATAATTGGGGGGGGGGGGGGAGGAACTTATATGACCATTTAATGAGCGCGAAAATCTTGAGTTTGATAATGAACAAGATATTCATATGAAGTCCAAAAATTATGACTTGGAAAGTGGGCTATGGCCTTGGTTTGGATTTGCTAACCTTCTCGTATTGATTATGTGTTTCATATCCTAGGATAAATGGGCTAGCCGGAAAAAGTGACCATTTAAGACCCATCTACATTAACTCAGTTACAATAAGGTGGGGCCTGGTTATGATATGACAATTTGCCACGTGTTATATTATTGTTGGTTAGAATTCTGTAGAATCCGATGTGGAAAATACCCTTCTGCACTCAAAATATTCGGTTCTGGTAATGTGAAAAGGGACTTTTACGAAGAGAGTGGTAACCCGTATGCCTTCCGAAGTCTTGTGCTTCCGGGGTGTCGTGTGGCTTCTCTTCTCTTCTGTTCTCTTGCATTCCTCCACAATTGCAGCAAACGGCAGGAGCTATGGCGAGACCCCAGCTGGCGGCCCTCGCCCGCCGTCTGCGAACTTCCTCCTCGCTCCTGCGCTCCTCCACATTTGGATCCTCCAGTTATGCAGCCCCTGCCGTCGCCGCCTCGCAATCCTGGACCTCCACGTCGCAGGAGGCGACTGCAATTGTCTCCCCAAACAGAGAGTGGTTCTCACGGAGCTACTCCACGGCCACATTTGCGGTACGTGGAATGTCAATCTTATTTTTTTCTTCTCATAAATGTTGAAGATGTCAAAGCATATTACAGGATTAGGTTAGATCCTTGTCTCTGAAGGTTTGTGCTTCCTCTAGGGTTTCCTGCGGGGAACTTACTCGCGAGAGTTGTAGTTGAGGAGTACACACAACCAGGACATTCTTTATAATCTGTGGACTCTGTGTTGGAAGTTGGCATTCTAAACTCTCACCCTAGTCGAACACTTAGTGCTCTCTGCCACAATGCAATCTACGAGCTTGAGAGAGGGGAAACCAGCACTCTCGAAGGGATTCAAGAATATTCACCTCTGTATGGCGGAAGTGCCATCGAAAGTGCCACAATGACACTTAGCTTATTGTTCCCGTCTTAGTTGGACGATTTATTCCTTTATTAGTAGGTATTGGGATTTGGTCTTGGTATGACTTGGTTGCAACCCTGCCGTCTATCTCCTTGATCAAGTTGCCTTCTGGAAAATATTCGAGAGATTTGTAGGCGTTGTTCGACTGATTTGGGCACATCTCAATTTGATGAAAAGGAGGATCTGTTTTGACCTGCATATTCTGCAGCTATTATTATTTTACCGTTTGGGTCTACAAACTTAGCTACTTTTTGAAGAGAAATATTATGTTGGATTTACTGTCAGCCAATTGTGTTACAACCCACATGAACTATGCGAAGGATTAACAGTTCTTCTGGGTTTGTTGTAGCACATAGATACGCCAGACAACAGCCCGGATCTGAAATGGGAGTTCACTGAAAAAAACATGGAGAAGGTAGGTCAATTACTTCCTGAACCTCCCACTTTAACTTCACACTGATTTTCATTGAGATCCTGACATCCCTACTTTTTGCTTGTTAAATTCATACTGGGTGACCCATCCGGACGTAGTCAAGAGTTTGTAATGTGGTCATATTGTTTTGATCTTGGTTTTGGTGAGGGCTCTTGTTTCTCTGCTTCTCTTTGAATGTTGAAAACAATAATGGAGAGCAATCGAGCTGAATTGTTGTCACTCTATTTCCTTCTTCATACCCATTTTCTTGGATCGAAATAAGAAATCAACTTTCCTTTTGTGTTCTTGTGGTCACCAGGTGAAGGAGTATCTTTCACATTATCCAAAGAACTACAAGCAATCAGCCACTATCCCTTTGCTTGATTTGGCTCAGCAGCAACATGGTGGCTGGATACCTGTCCAGGCCATGAACAAGGTGACCTTCTTTGCACTTGTCAAAATAAGCAGTAGTTTGACATTGTTGAAATATTATTAGTTAGCATTGCTAGCTTATATCAATGGATGTGCTGAGGAGGTTAGCTTGTGTCTGGTGGACTTATAAGGTTTTATCAAACTCCACAATTATCTGATAATAAAGCTAAGGGGGTAACCTAATACTTTGTCTTGTTGGTCTGCTTTTTTTTTTTTTTTTTTGAAGATTGCAGAAATTGTGGGTGTTGCACCTATCAGAGTTTATGAGGTGGCAACATTCTACTCCATGTTCAACCGCCAACCTGTAAATTTCTTGATCCTCACATACCTCGCAACTTAAAATGGTTTATTACCAAATTTGGACCTCTCTTGGATTTCGTTTTTTCACATGAATGATGGAAACGAGATGCTACTTGAGCTCACCTCGTCTAATATGTGAGTAATGATTCACTTACAGGTGGGCAAGTATCACCTGTTGGTTTGTGGGACGACACCATGCATGTTGCGTGGGTCTCGAGAGATTGAGGAAGCCCTTCTTAAGCACCTTAATGTTACACGCGGTGGTATGTTTAATAACTACACCTTGTTTTAAAGTCAAGTATCGGTATCTCTTGCAAGAGGAGTCATGTCTTCTACATCAGTTTTCAGTGACTCATGTTCTGTAATTGTTTGGTAACCTTCTCCAAAGATGAGAGCTTCCAAGCAGTTGAACATTGTGACTGCAACTTTTTAAGGATGTTCATGTTGTAGTACTCTCCTGAATTATCACCACTCAACATTTACAGTCTGGATGTCTGATTGCAGAAGTGACGAAGGATGGATTTTTCTCTGTTGGTGAGATGGAGTGCATGGTATGTCATTCCCCTGGTTGAGTCAGCTTTGAAAAGATTAGGTGACTAGCAAAGGGTACCCTGAATATTTCTCTGTAACTTGGGATGTTAGGGTGATTGTTGTCAGGAGAACAAGGAAGATATTAGAAAATGACTTCCCACATCCTGTGTATGGGGTTATTGGTTAGGGCGAACCCTTTGAATGAGTCTCCTTTTTGTCTTCTTATTAGGGGCTCAGTTAGCAGCTACTTACTTTATGTTGTTGTGAGCTTTGGTACGAAAATTGCCCATGAAATTACAGAACCCTTTAGACCTTCTAACTTACTCAGAAATGAAGTGACATAAGTTTTACAGATTTATTTGCACTTTATGACTCATCAAGCTGATTGTTGGCAACAGGGATGTTGTGTGAATGCACCAATGATTGTTGTTGCTGACTATACCAATGGAGTAGAGGGTTATTCATACAACTATTATGTGAGTGGAATCTACTTCTTGCCCCTCCTCTACAGACCTCTTTGAAGTTTATAGATTTGTCCTCCCATTCATTATAGATTTGACACTCAATTTATTTTAAATGGAGTTTATTCCACCAAGGCTGATTGCATGCTAACTTTGGTATAGCTTTCTGTGGACTGTCATTCCTGAAGAGAGTAGATTTGGTTGCAATATTACGTGGAGTTTGTATTGATAATGTTTGCTCCTATTGTAGGAGGACTTGACACCAAAACGTGTAGTGGAGCTTGTGGAGGACCTGAGACAAGGGAAAAAACCCAATGTAAGTACTTCGCTTTGTTGTATAAACCTTGGAACTGCTCATTATACAGATCGGCTGTTGCAGTATTATGGGAGTTTACAAAAGTTAGTATTCATATTTTTCTGTTTTCCCCCTAGATCATAGGGTTCAAGTCAGGATTGTATGATTGGCAAATCAAATGGATGAGATGCCTTTTCTTTTCTTTCATTGTTGCAGCTCAAGAAGATGTTCCAGAGTATTGTATTTGAAGTCCCATTGTTAGGATGTCTAACAATGAATACTGGTGTTGATCCTGGTTAACTCTTAGTATTTGGTTGTTTCAGTGGGGAACACAAAATCCAGAAAGGGTTAACTGCGGCCCTGCAGGCGGCATGACAACATTGTTGACGGAGCCTAAGCCGCCTGTCTGCCGCGACCTAGACGCTTGCTGAATGTCATCGTCTATCTGGTGCTTACTGTATTGGAACCATGCTGATTGCAATCATCAAATAAGAAAGCCACTGTCATTTGTTAAACCATCTGATGCCATCTTCCTTTTCTTGTTAGATCTCAACAGGCTCTTGAGGCTTTAGAAGCTGAAGCATCACAGAAGTTTGGACACTGACAGTGCATCTCATATGGATCCACTTTTGTGGTGTTATCTGTTGTGGAACTTGAGACTGCAGTGAAGTATGCAGTGGTGAAGGGTCTGGCTCGCATTTACCATTCAGTGATCTTTTCAGCTCACATGTTCCCATCTAGCACATTCATGGTGTTCAAGCACTAACTTGTCAGGTTGCCAAATTTGGCCTGGGTTTGTGGAATGGTGACCCTCCTTCATGATCCTTTAAATTTCCATTACAGAGTCTGCACTTAACTTGCATTGGTATGTCCAAAATATCAATGTCGGAGGATAAGATTCCATGCTCTATTATGTATTGGAAGTACAGATTGTTGCCGTTTAGTGTCTTGTGCCAAAGGAAGAATGCAGGAGCTCGGCACCAATTTTGAAATGAGAGTATTCATGAGGATCTAATCATAGTCTATCTATATGTGTTGAACCTTGCACAATATTTATGTGAAGTGCTTCTTAATGTTACAAGATAAAGTTCATGGTCTTTATGCTAGGATAGCAGAAGGGGTTGGTGAAGAATGCATCCATTTCAGGATAGATTGTGCTCACTAAACAATTCCACAAAGTTGTTACATGTTTCTGTTAGATACTATGTATACATAGAGCTTGGGGGAAGGACAACACAAGTTCTGTTTTGTGTGTCTCCATGTTGGGTGATGAGCCTTTAGATTAATACATAATTGCTTATTCTTGTGGTATGTTTGAGATGTGCAGATAGTGATTGTGAACAGTCTGAGTAGAGGCACGTTACAATCTTATATAAATTTGTTGCATAGGATGCTCAGTGGTAGGTAGGCCGGAAGGCCCCTTTTCCAGGCACGGTCTTTGCACCGCAAGAAGCTCCTCATTGTAGTCCCCCCCCCGTCTCCTTGCTTTGTAGCTTTCTTCATTTGTTGTAACTATCTGTTCTCTCTCCCTTCCTACCCAATGTCCATTCATTGGGCGAAGGAAGAACCAGATAGTCACCAGAAGGTTGGGAGGAGGAGATATTATGAACAAGGAAGGAGGAGAGGAAGGAGAGGAGTATGCAATGGAAGATATATTTGATTTGTTTTTGTTTAGATGACTAGATGAAGTCATTTTCCCTATGAATGGGCATCTCTACATAATTTTCTTTTCTCTGAATACTTATTGAATATGTTGGTTTAGGGGGAGCGGGGTAGCCCACTCTTGGAAGCAGAGAATCCCTCCGACATGCAACACACACGATTATTGGAAGACTTTGCCCCATTCTCCTGGAGATTAGCTGTTAGATTGTTGCCTAAGCCATGTAGTTATCTTTTGGTTCATTCAACAGGCATGTAAGGTACAGGGTGTACAAACCGACACTTTAAGCTATTGCACATACTTATAGCTATGTGCTTCATATATATAAATAAAACCCTTGGGCTAAACATAGGTATAATGGATAAAAATAGCCACAATTGAGTATTTGATCAATATTTAAAGTCATCCACTAGCTTCCATAACCAATCCCTAGGCCCCATGTTTGACAACCTTGCATATGATGAGGACCCCACCTTCATAGTCTAAAACCAACACAAGGTTACCTAGAACCAACCCAACATAGTTGGGTGCCAGACCCAAGATAGATCAAAGCCCAATTAGTAACAATGCTCAAAGTCACATGGCCACCTCCATGATACCACCTGGTTCACCTTGCATCCTAAGAACCGACCCCTTTGTGCTTTGTGGGCCTACCTCCTCCTCCCCTCCTCCCCTCCTCCCCTCCTCCCCTCCCCCCCCCCTCCCCCAATACCATCACTCCATGGGCCCATGCACTCCTACACCATGGGGAACAGTTCAAGGTAGAGTAGAGGCATGCATTACCGATCACATAAGAGATTCTTTGCTAAATTTGGAGAAGTATAAGGCAGTGCAATTTTTTCATGTGTATGAAGATAGAAATCAAGAGGATTGCATTTTTTTATAGTAATTTTATCCCTTAAATCAAAATCACTGTGAATTTTGGAAGCTAAAAGTTGGCTCAAACATACTACCAATGACTAGAGTCTACCATATCCACTCATTCCTCGCCACTCAAAACTAGGACATGTGTCATGACACTATTGGTTCTGGCCTAGTTGAAATTTAGTCCTAACCTCATTGAAATTCCAATACCTTACATATTGGTCCGAGATAACCCTAAACTACCGGATGATGGTGGAGAGATACCCAAATCTCAAGGAAGAGGTTGGCAGTTCGAATCCCGGCTATGAAATCTCCTCTCTACTTGATGGAAAACTTGCCATGTGGTCAATTGCCTCTTGTGCTTTGGCGTTGGCATGTCGGCCTTCTGTCTCAAAAAAGAAAAAGAAAAAAAGATTACTCATGAAGTCGTGAGTGGGAATAGGTGCCTCTACTATAGTAAAGTGTTGGCAGTTGGGATGTGTTTATAAGTGTTGGTTTTGGCATTCTCTACCTTAAGTGAAAGTACATTAAATATGTTGAACCTTTCAAGTTGAAGGAGATCATTCAATGGTACGTAAGGGGAGGTGGTTTTACCAGGTCCACATGGCCGTGTCATTGAGGCGTTGTGAACGCCTCCCTTGTGGTTGCAGGCTAGGAATATCTCGACTGTTAATTGCGATTTGCGAGATCTAAAAAGGCTCCTATGTACCCCAACTTTTGGCTTTCTTCCCCTCATATAGAGCTTGAATTTTTTTTTACGTTGGATGAAATCTCCACTTCCATCCACTCAAGAATCTAGGATGAAAATTTCCAAACTAAGTCCTTCATTAGAAGGTTTTTCGGAGGAGATGATGCCAACAGGGGGAATCGAAGCCTACCTCTTCCTTCCTAAAGGGAGAGCCAAGGGAGCTAGCCACCAACTCCAAGCCCCTTTAGATGCCCACTTTGAAATGAAATGAAATTAAACTGGTTGTATGAGAGTATTTGTGTGGGATTTTGAAGGTTCCCATTGGGGTTCCCAAAGTTCCCAATGGGAAATCCATTGGGAACTTTGAGAACCCATTGGAAACCTTCAAAATCCCACACAAATACTCTCATACGATAGGATGAACAATCAACCCCTTCATCTTGCAAACACTGATTTCTCATCCGCTGACATTTCATCCGTGGGAAGTTTTTTTTTAATTGCCCAAATCAATTTCGTAGACTGTAAGATGGGACACTCTGAATGGATAGCTTGGATATGGTCTGCCGACGAAACCACACCTCATTAATAGCGCCTCAGTGACACGGTCCACATGGCAGGATGCATGAGAAAGCTCCGCGAACTTGCGTCTCCCGACAAATTGGCCAGTGTATGTAGTTCCCAACCCACACTGCACAACTCAAGAACTTAAGGGAGACGCAATATAGATCATGGAATCGAAAAACACAGTTTGGTTCACATCCATCGGTAGATATACAGCAGGCTGAGTATAACTTCCATCAAGTAAATAGAAGTGTCGGAAGATTGTGATTCTCAGGATCAGCTGTTGCTGCAGTTAATGCTCGGTACCAATATTTGGCCTCTCCGACTTGCAGGGCGAGAAGAAGTTGTTGCACGGCGCCACAAAATTATTGCCGGGGAGCTACAGGTTGCAGAAGGTGAATGAGTAACAATTGATTTGTGGAAGAGGTTAAGTTCTTCCTCGATCATCTTCCCTCACAGCAGATATGTCGGTCGGTCGCCATGGATGAGTTACATGGTCTTGCACTTTCCTTGTACTATTAGACAGCAAGGGTACAAGTTCCATCGAGTGATCAGAGTGTAGAAAGAGGATGATTCTCAGGATCTTCAGCTGTTGTTGCACTAGTGCAGAATTTACCAATCTATGACCTCCCTGGCTAGCAGTGTGAAGCAAGAAATTCATGTTGGGCGCCACAGATTCAATTCTCTGGGAGGTCACAGTGAGCAGCTGGAGATTGCAGTAGGCGAAAGAGCAGCGTAGCATCTGCGCTGCTGCTGAGAAAGCAATTCTAGGTGAATTTTCTGAGAAGTATCCACGTGAATTTCCTCGATCTTAACCACCGCGCAGCAGACAGGTCGGTTGCAATCGATCAGCACCTCCCTTGCACCTTAATCATCTTGCACCTCCCTTGCACTCTATATAATTTAGACAGCACGGTATTTTAAGTTCCATCAAATGATCAAAGTGCAGGAAGAGTGTGATTCTTTGGATCAGCTGTTGTTGCAGTAGTGGAAAATTGGAAATTACCAATCTTTGGCCTCCCTGACTTGCACAGTGAGCAAGAAATTCATGGTGTGCGCTACAGATTAAATTGCCAGGGAGCTGATTTAGTAAGCAGCTAGAGGTTGTAGTCGGCGAAAGAGCGTCGTAGCAGCGCAGGAGGTAGGGCGGGGAAGGAGGTAGGTACTACGAACGTGCTCAAGAATACACATCTCCCAAAGTGTTCATTTGTCTGCATTGCCCCCAGGGTGGCAACTAGTGCTAAACATTGTAACAGATAATATATCCATATTATTCTTGTACATGCATACCAAAGAAAATTTTACGGAATTTAGAATAATACGTAGTATGTAATAATTTTTTAATTTGAACGTGTCTATGTATTATAATACATCAATAATTTGAAAATAATGTGGACTTTCTCTTGCATAGGGAAGCTCGTCCATAATATGGTCTCCATCAGACTTAATTATAATTTAGATAATCTACAAAATTTTGAAGATAATCTAAATTATTTTGGCTTATAAACCCTAACCCTAACTCTCTTCCCGACTTCTCTCGGTGGCTTCTCTCCTACTTCTCTTTTGAAACTCTTGAATCCATATAATTTGAAACATAATCCAAATTATATGTACAATTATGTGTACATAATCTATGTCTTTGTGAAATTTTTGGACGAGACCCTTGTAATTATTTGTTTGAGTTGCCACCCCGTGGCATTGCCTCCTCAATTATGTAATAATAACGAGGGTGATTGAGTGTATATGTATAGCCAGGGAGGTTATAGTAGAACCAAGTGTTGCAACAAGTTACACCAGGAGCCAACTGATCACTTATCATCGAATAGTATCAGGTCGATCCACTTTGTGATCCACCCTTGAATGGTCATCTTGTCTGTTCTTACGAGTCTGCTATCTTCATTATTTTGGATGATGGAGGTGCTCAAGTATGCTGAATTATCTGCTGAGCATAGAACATCCTAAGCTCACTCGACACACGTGAAGAGCACTCATTCTGAAACTACATGCTGATGTTTACACATAGATCCAACTCTCTCTCTCGTGGTTCCTATAAATCTAATATCTTCTTGGAATTGTGTGTTTAGCCTGCTCATCTACTGGACGCTCTCAAGATCCCAACAAGTGATATCGGGAGTTGAAGAAACAAAAACATTTGTTTTTGTAAGAATTTTTTCACTACACAAAATAAATCAAAGAACCTCCTTTCAAACAACGATTGGAAACACAGACTTCCTCTCTCTCCCTCCCTCCACCTTCCATAGTTCTTTCGGTCTTTCCCTGTGGTATGCATGATGTGTTAATCCAAGTAAATTGTACTTCATTGATGGCCTTGATTGTCCTGTAGAGTCGCATGTAGAAGGAGAAAGCTGCACCAGCTGCATGCTTCGTTTAGAGAGTCTAGGCTGAGTTACGGCTGGAATTTGTCAAATGGAGACCTCGAAGACCCATCTATTCAGCGATGAAGAGAAAGCAATTCGTCGAGATCAATTACAGACTGACAATAATGATTCGACGGACACATACAAGCGCTACCATTGGAAGAAGCCAAGCTGCGAGAGTGCAAGGCGGTGGCGCCGAGCAGCAGTCATGTTGAATGCGAGCAGGCGGTTTCGGCACGCTTTGAATACCACCAACATAAATGTTGTCATAGGAAGGCTCACTGGAGGTGACGCTGCTCCACGCACCCGATTCCGTGTCTACGGATACATAATTTGTGCCTGCTCGCGCCTTCAAAATGCAGTTCAGTATAAACCTTTGAATTTGCTACAAGATGATGGAGGATTAGCCTCAGTAGCCGATAGCTTGGTTCAGTTGCTGCGGGATCGCAGGTTAGAAGACTTGCAGGCACTGGGCGGGGTGGAAGGCTTAGCCAAACTTCTTTCTACCGATCTAGAGAATGGGTTGGACGAGACAGAGGAGCAGATACAGAGCAGACGAGAAGCTTATGGTGCGAATGCCTATCCCAAGATGAGCACAAAAGGGTTCTGGTCATTTGTGTGGAATGCTTGCAAGGACACAACGCTCGTCATCCTCATGGTTTGCGCGGTCGTCTCTCTGGGAACCGGAATATGGACTGACGGTGTGCAAAAGGGTTGGTACGAAGGAACCAGCATCGGTGTTGCGGTGTTTTTGGTGATAGCCGTGACCGCCATCAGCGATTACAAGCAGGGATTGCAGTTCCAAAACCTCAATGAGGAGAAGGAGAACATTCAGCTGCCAGTGCTACGAGGTGGCAGGAAGCAGATGGTGTCCATCTTTGAGCTTGTGGTGGGCGACATTGTGCCATTGTCAATCGGAGGGCAAGTGCCGGCAGATGGAGTTTTGGTGGAAGGGCATTCACTCGCAATTGACGAATCTGCCATGACAGGGGAGAGCTTACCGGTGAAGAAGGACAAGTCGAATCCGTTTATGTTGTCAGGATGTAAGGTGCAAGATGGGCAAGGGGCGATGGTGGTAACCGGAGTGGGGCTCAAGACAGAGTGGGGGCAAGTCATGGCTTCCATCAGCCGAGACGAGGAAGATGAAACTCCTCTCCAGGTGAGGTTGAATGGGGCTGCCACGTTGATTGGAAAAGCGGGGCTGTTTGTGGCCACACTTGTGTTCATCGTTTTGATCATCCGGTACTTTGCAATTACGTTCAAGAATGCGAGTGCGAGCGACAGGCAGGTAATGCAAGTCATCAAAGAGCTGGTACACGTCTTCTCCATCGCCGTGACCATTGTCGTTGTTGCCGTGCCAGAAGGGTTACCCTTGGCAGTGACTCTCACATTGGCGTACTCCATGCGCAAGATGATGGCGGACAAATCGCTCGTTCGCAAGCTCGCAGCGTGTGAGACCATGGGATCCGCCACCACGATTTGCAGTGACAAGACGGGGACGCTGACCACAAACGAAATGACGGTCACCAAAGCTTGGGTGGCAGGGGAGATGAGAGAACCAGACTCAGATTCTATCCCACAAAAATTGCGGCAAACTCTCACACAATCCATCTGTCTCAACAGCAATGGGACTGTATCCCCGCCCAAGGGTAATGCAAAGCAGGCCGTGACAGGTACTCCCACGGAAGCAGCTCTCCTGTGTTGGGGAGTCAAGCTTGGGATGAATTTCAAGCAGATCCGGCACGAAAGTAAGATACTTCATGTGGAGACATTCAATTCCGAGACGAAGCGCATGGGCGTGGCGTACAAAACTGTTAATGGTGACATCGAGGTGCACTGGAAAGGCGCAGCCGAACTCATTCTTGAGCGTTGCACAAAGTACTGGGGGGACACAACGGGCGTTCCGTGTCTCATGACGGACGAAACCCGTGAGGAATTGAGAGAGTTGTTCGAAGGAATGGCCGCTCAAGCACTGCGTTGCATCATGTTTGCGTATCGGCCAATGGAAAAATTATCAGATGATGTACCCTACCCCGACTGGAAGCTCCCCGACACGAACCTCACATTGATGGCCACAGTCGGCATTAAGGATCCATGTCGGCCCGGAGTTCGACAAGCCGTGGAGAAGTGTCAGAAAGCGGGCGTGAAAGTGCGCATGGTCACAGGTGACAACGTCTTCACGGCCAAAGCCATAGCTACCGAGTGCGGCATTCTCAACACCACCACCACTACCGCCGTAGAGGAGCAGCAGCAGCTGGTGGTCGAGGGTAGAGATTTCCGCAACTGGGACGATGCCCGAATGAACATGGACCTGGGGAATCTCGTGGTCATGGCGAGGTCGTCGCCAACAGACAAACTGAAGCTCGTGGAAGCTCTCAAGAAATACAAAGGAGATGTGGTGGCCGTCACCGGCGATGGCACCAACGACGCACCGGCCCTCAAGGTAGCCGACATCGGGTTGTCGATGGGGATCGCAGGCACCGAGGTTGCCAAGGAGGCATCCGACATCATCATTCTGGACGACGACTTCACGTCTGTGGTGAAGGTGGTGCGATGGGGTCGCTCCGTGTATGCGAATATCCAAAAGTTCATTCAGTTCCAGTTGACGGTGAATGTGGTGGCCCTGACGATCAACTTCGTGGCCGCCGTGAGCTCGGGTGACGTGCCCCTGACGGCGGTGCAATTGTTGTGGGTAAACCTAATCATGGATACCATGGGTGCCCTGGCCCTCGCGACAGAAGCTCCAACAGATGACCTGATGGACAGAGATCCCGTGGGCCGCTCGGAGCCCCTCATCACCAACATCATGTGGAGGAACATCCTTGGGCAAGCCACTTACCAGATCGTGATCCTCCTCACGCTCACGTATGCAGGAATTCAGATTTTAGGCTTGCAGGGGCGCGGGTCCACATCTGCGGACCAAACCCTAACGAGGAACACGATCATCTTCAACGCCTTCGTCTTCTGCCAGATCTTCAACGAGGTCAATTCCCGCCGGCCAGAGGCCCTGAACGTGTTTGAGGGCATTCACAAGAACTATCTGTTTCTGGGAATCATCGCCGTCACCGTCCTCTTCCAGTTCGTCATTGTCGAATTCCTCAACAACTTCGCTGACACGACCAAGCTCCCCCTCAAGTGGTGGCTTTTGCCCGTGGCCATCGGCTCGGTGGCGCTGCCCCTCGCCGCTGTGCTGAAGTGCATACCTGTTCCCAGGAAGCCTATCTTTGAAATGTCGTGCTTCCCAAGTAAACCCTCCTGGTTTCGGTTCAGGAGACGCCGTCGGAATTATGAGTCTGCATCTGCACGCCACGAGCACTCGGCGTCGTCGTAGGTATCGTCGAAGCCGGAGGCATGATCACCACCAGAATTGAGTTGTTCATGCAATGTTCAATACTGGTATGTTCGCACCCCTATTACAATAATTCCCAAATGATTTTGTTGCAGTGTCCGTGATCGTGATCGTGACCGTGTCACCAGATCATCAACATATACATTGCGAACCCTAAATTCCTTCCGCTGCTTGTTGGGGTTCGCATCTGCCTTCCGAGTCTGCAATCACAACAAGTATGGAAATCCTGACAAACGTATTGCATCCGTTCCCTCGTTCTTTGTATCAATATATAATCTTCCTGTTAACTCAGCTTAGTTTTGCATTAGAGTTAACTGAAAAGTCTCAAGGAGGGGGGAAGAGCGGGCTGCGATTCCATACTTTCGAGCCCAGATCACCAAAAGTGGCTTGTGTTAGATGGCTGTTTGAAACTGGGGTGTGAACACGCACTCGGTCTATTCAAGGCCGAATTGAGTGAGCTCCCACTTGCAGTTGTTGGCACCTCTCTTTCCCATTTTCAATCTTCCCTTCCTCTTGGCCCCTCCTCACTTTGTTGATCCCCTGCTTAAGGTAGATAGATAGATAGATAGAAACTCCGGTCCCTTTTTAGCAAGGGCCCGGCGTGAATAAAGTGTCCGTTCGTAATGCCTATGACCCGATGCCCACCGGACAAGGGGACATTGGGACAATACTACTCTCCCCTTTCGAGGATGGGCACTATAGTGACACACTATACTAGTTCCTAGCTAGCCACTAGTGCCTTGAAGATACCGGACATGGTATCCCCCCAAAGGACTTTGAGGTACCCATAAAACAAGGTCCAAGGACCCCCCACCATAGTTGGGTGGACTTAGGTGGTGAGCACCACGCCGGCATGGGGAATAGAACCCACAACCTCCTCATTGGGGGCCATGAGCCCTAACTATCAAGCCACTGCTTAAGGTACAAATACCATAACCCGTTAACTACCCTCTAGCCGTGCACTAGACGACCGCCATAATGGTGAAGTGCCATTTTTAAAACCAATCATGGCTCGACAACAACTTCAATGCATGTACATTTAGTGTAGCCAATGAGAGTTAATCGTTAATGTACTCATGAGGTAACCGATTTAGGCGATGTTATGTATGGAAATGCGGATTACCATGTTCGGTGTAAGGAGAATCTAGTGAACAAGTAGCGGTTTGGACAACTTCCCACATTGAAAAATTGTAGCATTTTTGGTATAGGGCAGGAAAATATGAAACAACTTGCATTCTTCATGAATCCTTCTCGTCTATTTTGGAAAATTATCTTATGATTGTCAAACCAGATCTTCAATGCGAATCACCTTATTTTCACGGGTTATGGTATTTCTACCTTACTTGCTTTGAAGTGGGCTCAGTGTGTCTTGGCGATCCTCCTCCTTGCATAACCAATCCCATGTTTACCTGTTCTGAAGTGGAATCACGGGTAGATCACTCTAAGGCATTTTTGTGCACCACGTGCGGCTGGGGGTTTTTTGTTTTGGGGCTATTTACCTTCAAGGGTTGAATTAAAGCCTCCCTATAATTACTTAAATTTTAAAAATGGCCCATTTGTTTGCACCCTTCCATTACTTATATTGTCCAAGTCACTGTAATTTTTTGTACTCTATATTCCTTTTAAGTAATAAAAGTTAATATACTTCCTAACGCAATTGACAAGTGTTGAGGGAAAGCATGAAAACAAAGAAGGGTGCAAACAGTAATACCATTGCAAACAGAGTTATGAAGAAAACACATAGGAACCCATAGCAAACATACTAAACATACCTTCTAGGATCCTTATCTTCAGCCCCTATATTAATTTTACAAAAAAATAATGGCCCACGTTTTATGTCCATCTAACTTATTTATAATGGGATTGTCTACATTTAATGGCCCCTTCATTATTTAGAATTCCTTTATAATTTTTATTTCAAATGATTTTAATCCTCTCTATATTATGCCGCACGTCGTTTTTTAAATGCACTAAGTAATCTACCCGTGAGTGGAATTGTCCTCTTGGCGATCCTCCTCCCTCTGGAGTTGGTCCCCTGCTGACATGCTCCACGAAGTCGGCTCATCCTCCTAGCCTGAACAAATTTTCAATACCATATAAGTTGTTGATGGGGTCCTAATCGGGAATAGGTGCCTCTAGAGAAGAAACGTTGACCTCGTTGGGATCAACATGATTGAAACGCCCGTTCGATCCACCCTTGGTATTATGTTCACTAGACATAATATCAATGATGTAGGACTACTAACCCCTCTTAGGATGGATGCTATAATAACCAAGGTAACCAAAGTGACCATAGGAATTGAGCGGCTAGATGGTCTTTGTATTGGTGGGGTTAGTGTGGTTGGGTTGTTGTAGGGGTATATGATCATTTTTTCCTCATGAGGTGATTGCCGAGTCATAGGTCTTCTCAGTGGTTCATTATATTTGAGGGTAAGCATCACATGTTTAGTGGTCCGGGTTCAATTCATGATGACCTTGTATGAGCACGATATTGTGATGTAAATGACTTGGCATCTGCTATGTGAGTTACTTGAAAAGAAAGTATGTCCACCAACCCCTACCCTAAGTTGTGACAATTCCTTAGCTAGTGTTTGCATTTATTCTTTTGTAATGCTAATTACTTATTGGTTGGTGGATACTTGGGGTTGCTATGGTATTTGTGTGTCTACTGGTAGTGGTTTGTTGTTTTCTATCCTCCTTTTGTGTAGAATTATATACATAGCATATTGTATGGCGATGACGTTGATTTTTTCAAATGTGTATTTGATGCTTAGTTTAGGGATTCTAGATGTTGTTTAAATACTTTCCATAGAAGGGGTGTGTGTGCCTGCTCTAGCACTGGCCGTGATAATTTTAAATGAATCTACCTTCCATCCTCTGTTGATAATATTGTTTATTAATAGTTTATATTTTTCCATTGTTTTGAGTATAGTTTCATTTGGTATTCTATCATTACATGTATGTGCATTCAATGAATTATATTGTTAGGTTATCATTAGGTTCTATTGGTGGTGGAGATTGGTATGATAATTCTTTTACCCATAGAAGATTTAATTTGAATCTGGCATTGCAATGACATCTTTGTTGGCCACATGTGTAAGGTAGAAACCATGGGGGGGTTGTTTTTTTCTGGGGGGTCGTTATTGAATGTTGCGCACCTTTCCATAAGGAATACCCACAACACCATAGGCACAAGGGGGACCCTGGAGTGACACCTATGACTTGTGGCGCCATTGGTGAGAGGACCCAAGTGACTATAGTGTGGGTGAGGGCCCTGGATGTTGAGAATACCTCCCACCCAGGAAGATTAAGAGTCACGAGGACAAGGCTATGAGTTATGAATAGCTTATGGCGTCCCGAGTTCTAGAATGCTCAAGAACACCTCAATCGGAGGTGTGAGCTAGGAGATATTGCAATTTGAGTGGGGCGTTGTCCCGGGACATCACTATGGGACAACAATGACCTGAGAGTGGCGCGCGGGACTGCCTAGGTTTGAACAACCATAACTTCTTTAATACTCACCTAAATGAAGCAAGTAAGGGTTCCATCAATAGAGTAGATGTTGATATTTGGTCGCTTAATAGCATTAGAGATCATGGGAAGAAGTTATGATGGTTTGAAGCTGTTGGGGGCTTCTAGCTCCAGCAGCTAAGGGAAAATGTTTACTTGACCCCAACCCTTAGGTGAGAGACAAAAGGTTTCTTAACGGTGGGGTGGGGCCCTGCCCAAAGTTCTAGAGGCTTATATGGGTGAAGCAGCTTTGCCAACCGACCCCATCCATAGCATATTTGGCAACTATGCTTCAAGTTGTTGTAGTGTTGCTTTGGAGACACAATGATCAATTCAAGAATGGACTTCTATGGATAGATGCCACATCTAATCATTGGCTACCTACTAAGGGGAAAATCCTGAATGTATGTGTAAGAGGGTTTGGTGACCAAGCTAAGAAATTGGAGGTCCGCGCTATGGGAAATTAACTATGCATGTGCGTGGGATGTGCAGGTTAGCGGTCGTGGCACTTGCTAAAGTTGAGTACCGGTCAAGATAAATTAAGGAAAGCTAACAATGTTTGCGACATTGAATGTGCATGTATTAGCACCTTGATTTTTTTGATGCCACTATAAGTTTATTTAATTCTCATATCGTTGTAGTATGTCTTTTGATTCAGAGGGCATGTATGTGGTGTTGTTTGCATTCTAGAAGCATATGTAGCCACGTATTAGGGTCTAGTGAGTTACATATGGGGCATGTTATTGATGGGAAGGCTTCCCTTCCAAAGAACAATTGTACTTTGGCGTTCCCCATGTATTGACCATGCCGTAATTTCAGTAGACATGTTTTATGATAGTCGGTTATATTTTTGTTTGTCCAAAATTTATATGATAGCTCATTATCTATTTTCTCATTAGCTATTAATTTATCTATATTGGGATATAGTATGAGGATTAATTCTAAATTTATATTCTTATCATATTTCGTGAGATGTTTTTCAAGGAATCTAATAGGTCCAAATAAATAAGCTCTTTATAAATCTTTGTCAGGGGTATTTTCCATTGACGGCCAATCGTCTCTTTGGTAGTAGTACAACGTTGAGTGGGCAAATTCATGTGGTTGAGGCGTTGGAGTGTACTTTAGCAAATGTGTTAGCTTCTTTGTTTCCTATGATGTTTGCATGTACTCTTCCTTTGTATAGCGTTGTGGGTTGAGTTCGTTGTATAAGGAACTTAAACATTTCTTCTAAGATGGTTTTATCGGGGTGGTTATTGTATAGTGTGGGGTGTCTTACTTGGTATTTTTTATCACATAAAGACCATTAAGGTAGTATGTAAAAATATGTGCGGGTTCATTTGGGAAGTTTTTATTTAATATTATAAGGGTGTAATATATGGCCATTAATTTTGCTCTAAATGTATTTTGTAGGCTTGGTAGTTGCATTGCAAGTTTAATTATTTTTTCGTGGTTATATATACCATATCCAGCTTCATCTTGTAGCCAAATGTCTCCTACTTTTTTTGGAGGGTTAAAAGATCCATCTGTGTAAAAACAATATTGGGGAGAGAATTTAAGGGGCGTTTCATTCTCGTACTTTGGGATTGGTGGGAATATGTTATGGGGGTATGTATTAGGGGTTGGGCAAATGAGGGCATTCCATGTTTTACTTTTGTTGACTTCTATATTTTGCGGGATAAGAGGGGCAATTTGTATGATTGTGCGGGTTATATTAAGATTATTGCATATATTTCTTATTATGTCTATTTATTTTGTGGTACCGATGCTATTATCCTGGTGATGTATGCAAAGGATTCTTATAACAAGTGACTCTACA
Source organism: Polytrichum commune (assembly GCA_950295325.1). Classification (NCBI taxonomy): domain Eukaryota; kingdom Viridiplantae; phylum Streptophyta; class Polytrichopsida; order Polytrichales; family Polytrichaceae; genus Polytrichum; species Polytrichum commune. The sequence continues at coordinate 18,970,119 of OX485803.1, read as the reverse complement.
CATGGCTCGGTGAGTTCCGGTGGTTTAGTTGGTCTCGGGGGGTTCACTGGCGAAAAATCGTAGAACAACGTGCAATAAAAAATAAGGTCTAATATATTCATTGTAGATAAATTTTGTAAAAAACTTACATATAATATAGGGGGTTTTTAAATAATGAAAAAGGATTACATGTAAAATACCATCACACCTTTATTTTGAGAAATACCATACCTTATTATCTTTTATGCAAGGTAAATAGCCCCCCAATAAATAGGTCCCGAACGCACGTGTATGCAAAATATAAGAGGGAGTGAACCCCCCAAGTAGTTGGTTCCTCGTACTTACTGGTATTTGCTGGTATGTGGGTAATTACATGCATGTATGGGAAAAGGCCTACATATGGGGTAAAATTTTGATACCAATTTGTATATGGGATGATAAGTATTCTAATAGTGTTTTGGTTGTGTTTAGCTGCTAGTCTAGCCCAATGGATGGTTGTTTGTGCTTTTGTTTCATTGTGAGGGTGAGCATAGCCTATTTCTTGCCATATATGTGAGATTGCTCTACAAAGAGATCCAAATTTTTAATCTTTAGGTAATGGTGAGATTTTTTTTTGTTAAATGGGTGGAGCATGTAACTAGTGAAGAGAAGTAGAAGTGTGTTATGTTGAAGGATGTAGTGACGTAGTCTAGTATAGGGCGTGGTGTGAGTTTTTGAGTGCATCATTTTTGGGGATTTTGTGTTTATATCTTTGATATAACCAGGTTATTTCTATTTCAAATGATTGGGTAGGGGGTATTATGTCATGTGGTTGGTGTAGCATTTGATTGTATTGGTTCCACATCCATGCACTCTGTTGTGGGAAATGATTATAAGGTGTTTTCTTGTTTCGTCGTATATTTGGGTAATGTCATTTTGTACTTGGATTTTGTTTGTATAAGCATTAATATATTTTTCAAGGTTGCATTATTGTGTTGAGATCTTTACAAAGGGGATGTTTACGAGTGGAGATATGTGCTTTGGATCTTTATTTTGGGTTAAAAAAAAACTTTTATGATATTCTTGTATATTGTATGTTGTCTTTTGGTTAAGTATGTGAGGATTATATTTGTGTTGTGTTGTATGCTGTTTGGGAGATGATAGGGAAATAGTTCTCATTGTGGGAGTTTTTGGTTGTAGATTGTGCCATTAGGTAGTATCCATTGGCATAGGTATTGTAACACCATAGCAGGTTCGTTCATAAATAATTCCCCCCCCCCAAAAAAAAACATAAAAAAACAGAAATTACAGGCAAAGAGAAACGAATAATTCTCAAATTATACTGTGATAAAAACGAAAAGACAGAAAATCAGGGCCACCACTATGTCTACAACCTAGCAACATGTTCCACTCCCTCAACTTTCGGTGTTGAACGCCAAGCCCTGTGTCGCATAAGACCCTCTCTCACACAACACTCTCCATCTCTCATCTCGGAGGTACTCATTCTTGTTGCAATGAGTCGGCGGCACAATTTGTGCTGGGTTTTGACGTCATTTACATCAGTTAGGGTGTATACGAGGTTGTAAGAGTTGGGTTTTTTTGGTGGAAGCTGGGGTTGAATCTATTGAGGATTGGGTTCTGCAAAACAGTGGTGGAGAAGTTGAAGTGCCATCGGCCGTGTAAGTTATTCGAACTTGGTTTTGTTTTATGTTGATTAGGGTGTATGGGTTTCTGCTGGAAGCTTGGGATCTGACTCCTTGGATGGTTTTGTATTGCAGCTTCACAACATACCACTGTGGAGGTATGAACGTGATTTGGCCGGTGTAACTGGAATCTAGAGTTGAGGAGTGTAGATATTTTTTCTGCAAAGTTGATCATTGAGTAACAGCTGTGGTTGCATCTGGCTAGAGTTCATCAAAAAATGTGTGCACATTGACATAAAAGCAAATGAGAACTGTTTTGAGCCCAGTTGGTGATTCATATCTTGTTGTGAAAGATGAGTACAGAAGACGATTCGGAGGGTGATGTTTCGAGCACAATTGGTGATTCAGAGGCCGATGTTGGTGATTCAGATTTTGATGTTCTGAGCACAATTAAGGATTTGGATGGTGATGTTCTCAGTCAACTACTTATTTAGATGCCGAAGCTGGTGATTTAGAAAGAAATGTTTATGCAGATGTTGATGTGGAACATGAGGCTGATGACGGTGTTGACTACGAAGATGATACACCTCATTTCATTGTCAATAGAGTCCCCTGTGCAGCCAAATTTACATTTACTCTGGTGGTCGTCTTAGATGTGGGGCTGCATCCAAACTCAAGCAGTGATGTTTGGATATGATATCCACCTTTAGTAGAAGTTTGTTACTAAATGTGAAATGTTAATAATTTGGAAGCAGCAAGCGAGACTTACTTACCCTTTTAAACAAGATTAGGGTAATGACTTAGGTTTAAACAAGTTGGGCCGCCATAAATGGATGAAAAATGCAATTAGGATGAAATTTTTGCACATCTTTCCCACCCTAAACACGAATGATTTTTAATCCAATAAATGAGAAGACAAATTTCAAAAAAATCTATTTTTGAAACGCAAACCTTATTTTTTCAAAAAAATTAAATATTCGTGCGGCAGGTGGCGAACCTGCTATGATGTTACGGTATATTTTTTGTTGTTTTTTTTATAATTTTGTATTTATCTTTGGTTGGTTTTATCTAATGATCTATTATTGAGTGTATAGGGTATCTTATTGGGTTATTTTTCATGTGTGCATGTGTGCGGGTGTGGTTGGATATATTAGATGTTGTGTGGTTGGTGAATGTGTGAGGATTTCTCTATTTAATGGTTCTATTTTATGTTCCAAAATAATGTATTCTTGTTTTAAAGTACGTGGTGGATAATGGTTCTGGCATGGTTCTTGACAATTTTCATTGTGACTTGGATGGAAAAATTATCGTTTTGCTACTTTTAGTGCTTGTTTCTATCATGTGCGTTGTTTTTTTTGTAATAGTTCGTATATGGGACATCAAGTGTGTGCCATTTTGTAGAGTGAGTTGTTTTATGCCATATATGTTTACTAGAAGTAATTTGTGTATTTATTTTAGGTTTTGAATATAAAGTTTTCTTTTGGGGGGGGGGATGGTATCGTGCCATTGCAATGGCTTGGTGCAGCTCATTTGTGCTTTTGTCTTAAAATACTTCAAGTACACATTGCCCGTGTACAACTTGGTCTTGTGCAAATGTTCCTATTTTGATTCTTATTCATTGGCCATGCACTGACCCTCATTAATGATAGTCCAAACGCTAATACATATTAGAGAACATAGGACATACACATTGGATGGGCATTCCAAAAACTAACGCATACTAAAAATAAAAAAACTTACACTTTTCAAGTACAGCGTAAACATTAACGCATACTGAAGAACAACTGACATACACTCCTGAAGGACAACCCAAACACTCATACACATTGAAAAATAAAAACTTATACATTTGAAGGACTATCTAAATACTAAGGCATACTAAATAACACAATATTTATATTTTGCAAGAACAACTTAAATACAGAGGCATATTGAATAACATAAGACTTACACTTTGAAAGACAACCCAAATACTAACGCGCACTAAAGAACGAAGGAATGAACATAAGACCTACACCTTTGAAGAACAACCCTATATTAATGCAAAATGAATGTGTAGGACTTATACTCTTGTAGGGTAGTCCAATACTATAGTAAATTGAATGTACAAAACTTATAATTTTCCATCAAAATGATACTTTATAGAAAATGCAGTCCATACAAATACATTACAGGAGTGATCACCCAAAATCATCCAAGTTATGATAACCTTGAAGCACATTCAAAATTTGTATATGTACACCATAATATATTCAAATTTCTTTCTACATTCAACCCTCCTCCCAACTCTATAACTTAATCTCGATTGTGTATGTCTGTTGTTTGTGCGATGTTCTGACTCTTTCATCAAAACCTGCACATTCTATTCCGTCTTCTTTTGTATCCCAGATTGTACTACCCTAATTAATGCATTTAAAAATATAAGAATCATTATCCGTATTGCCTCGCTCCTATTGTAATTTAATGTAAATTCCTACAGAACCCCACTATTGTTAAAACAGATGAAGACAACAAAACTCCAAAATTTTATGTTTTTCATGTTGTTTAGTATTTAATAAAATTGTATTATAGCCTATCTTGAAATAAAAATTGGTCTATGCCTTATTTACCTCATTTAATATATGAGGCCTATCTCTCAATGCCTTTGTAAACTCTAAAATATTCTTTAACATATAAAAAATGCAAACCGAACCCAAATTATGTAGGAATACTTATGCTTGTATCCATGAGTATGAAGACTGTGCCTTCACCCACATCTCACAATCATCGTTGTAACATTCTTTTGCATACTACATTTTGCAAGGAGGACATGTTTTTTTGTGTATGCGTGAAAGCTAACATCGACCATTAAATTAAAATGAAAATATCCATAATCTCCTAGCATATAAACGCTGCAATGATTTGCGCAAAGAAAACAAACTATAAGAATTATGATGTCTAAGTCACGGGTAGATCACTTAGTGCATTTTAAAAACGACGTGCGGCATAATATAGAGAGGATTAAAATCATTTGAATTAAAAATTATAAAGGAATTCCAAATAATGAAGGGGCCATTAAATGTAGACAATCCCATTATAAGTAAGTTAAATGGACATAAAACGTGGGCCATTATTTTTTTGTAAAATTAATATAGGGACTGAAGATAAGGATCCTAGAAGGTATGTTTAGTATGGTATGTAAATGGGTTTAGGACTCACGGGGATGGATAATAATTGAGATTTCTGTCTGTCCAAAAATGGATGAAAAGGGAACGCGCCGTCGTTGGGGTCGTCTTCCCCACGCCCGTTTATTACTTAAAAGGAATATAGAGTACAAAAAATTGCAGTGACTTGGACAATATAAGTAATGGAAGGGTGCAAACAAATGGGCCATTTTTGAAATTTAAGTAATTATAAGGAGGCTTTAATTCATCCCTTGAAGGTAAATAGCCCCAAAACAAAAACCTCCAACTGCACGTGGTGCACAAAAATGCCTTAGAGTGATCTACCCGTGAGTGTTGCAAGTCCAACCAGTTACATATTGACATCCTCCGGTTTTCCTTTACTAAATTGGGGTAAATTCTTCTATAAATTCCTCTAAAATGATCAGTAATTTTCTTGCAGTCTTGAACTTCAACCGGTTATTTCTCAAACTCAACCGGTTCATCTGTAACTAACTGTCGGTTCTCTCTGATCATAGGTACAAGACAATGTCAAAAATACTAGAACTTCTGCAGAGCTACCACCTTCAAGTCCTTAAGGAAGTGCTGCAATGATCTCCTTAAATTCCCACCATCACCACATCAACAACTACCTAAGGTAAGCAGGCCTTTCATGGCCATTTTTTTCTAATCGGACAGCTATACACCCTAAACTCCGTAATACCAACCTCCATAATGTCACACATTCTCTAATATCCCAGAACTCTAGGGAACGGATGTTCATAGTTCAAATCTCACTCCTTATTGTCACATTTCTCTCATTTACATCACAAAATTTGAAACCACCAAAGAAGTCAACCCACACCCTCGCATTACGCCATGTGTCATCATGTGGAGTGTCACCTTCTTGTTTTTATTCTTATTCTTCTTATGACACTTGTTGAATATTGGTGCATGCATCTGCCACATTGCCTGGGAATGCCAAGTGGAGTGGACCATACTAAGGTAGGGGTGGCAATTTCCGTGCGGGTCCTAAAGTCGACCCCTATGGTCGGAAACACCTATCTAGGTGCTTTTACCTAGGTTTACAAAAGCACCTATCAAGGTGGTTTTACCGTTTACAACGCTGCCAACATTTCATTGGCTGCCAGCGGTCGGTTTTAGAAATCCACCCTGTGGATATACCACGTACCCTATGTGCGAGTGTTGGTCACTCTACAAGGTTTCCTTTAAAAATTTGTAGGAAATCATAAACATGCTGGAAATTTTTGATTTTTTCATAGTTGCTCTTGCACCAGCTTTGCGGAGCGCTCAAAATTTATAAAAAAATAGTTTCAACATCCCAACTAGGCACATCTGAAATTTGGACGGAAATTGGCACCCCCACCTTAGTGTAGGTGACGGGAGAACGAATTCAAATTGTCCTCACATCTCCTTTGTGTTATTCCATAATGTCACATGCTACACTAAATCTATTGTATCGCGCATCCATGTTAACACTACAAAACTCTGTAGTATCATGTGCACTTTGGTTGCCACATGTGTGATACTATGGAGTTTAGAGTGTATTTGAGTGATGTGTGTTTAGGTGTGAATGTAAGAATAGACATGTGATTGAAAGAGATTGGACTACGTGCTCAAAATATGTTGACCATTCTAGGTTCAATAGTCCACATAATTGGGAGGAACATATTTGACTCTGATGTTCATGATAATCTTCACTTTGAGAAAAAAAAAATCATCACATGAACTCCGTAAATTATGATAAAAATGGCTATAAGTACGATTTGAGATTGGCAATCATCTCACACTTCTTGAGTGTTGCACAATCTGTGAGAAGTGGGTGCAAGGCTTAAAGTGACCATTTAACACCTGCTTATCTTAAACATACCAATACTATAAAATTCCCCTCAATAATAAATTTCATGCATATAAGAGGAAGAGCATCTGAACTCTATTATTGACTTTGAGTATCAACAAAAACAACATCAATGTGCTTCCATATTCACAGGGGTTGTTCCATGAGGAAGACAATAGAACACAACATCCACCTTCGAGAGAAATCAACATCCTTGATGGCCACCATGTCATGTACATCTTGCATAAAAACATCCATATCAATTTACAATCCAATTACTTCATGGCCTCTCATGTGCCTATTGATTTCCATTATACACTTCCCTCCACCCAATATTGGAACCCTTAAACATGAATACATAAAATGATTAAGCAATTTGTCCTTAACAAACTTGAGTGATAAGATGAGGAAAAACGGAGGCAAGCAATTGCCTTGCTTTATGGTCAGTTGTCATCGCAGTCACATCAAAATTGGATGCGTTGCTACCAAGTGCATGATCTATCCATCCATGTCAACCACACAAACCAATCCACCACAATTTAAACCTCAAACACATCTTATCACAACATTATAGGTTGTGTAGCCTCTAATTGTTTAAAGTTGAGATCCTCGCACATAACCTTATGTCCAAGAAATGTAGAGCAAATACAACAATTCAATACCTATTTCTCACCGTTGGGACCCTCCTCACTCAAATTTGATGCAAAGCGACCATTTCTTGCGTGAAGGCAATTGGTGGAAATGAAGGAGGATCAATAACAAAACAATTTCCCATCGGAGATTGTTGATGACGTCATTACCTTGGATCTTGTGTATTCATTGGCACTACGAATAGCCACTCAGGCCTTCTAATCACTTTTTGAGATTTTCTTCTAGACAACCCCTTGGTGCCAAAGTTGCGGTAATGCTAATGCAACGGCCTTTGGAACATGCAAGGCTCTCGCTTACAATGGCATTACTTGCCATTGATGACTTCAAGGCTGCCCCACACACCTGCACCAAAAGCCACATACACACAATCATAAACCCATGATCCATAAACTCCTCATCAATGCACTAGTTTAGGGATTATAATGGTCCAAGGAGACCAAAAGCAATGGACCTAGGTCTCCAACCATGAATTCTACTACAAAAGTAGAGCCACATAATCTCATAGATACTTTGGCGTGGAAAGGATGGAACCTCAACCTCAATCCCACTGTGACTCTTTATCACCTTAACCCTAAAATTTCCTTCTACAAGAGCATCTATTTAAGAAGCAAGATCAAGGCAACAACTCAAAAGATAAACAAGATACAAAAATTCCACATTATTAATAGTGGTTGTAGATACTATGCAGAAGAGTGGCAAGCTATGCATACTATTAGGAAAGAAGGGAGAGGTTCTCAATTGTTTGCAACCCACATCAAAAAATAGTCAACTAAGAACTCCATAAACACAATGTCCCAGAGTTCACAATAGAATACCACTCAGTTTTGCAAATCGCACTTCACGGAAGGATGGTCAAAACTTAAAATCACGGGTAGATCACTCTAAGGCATTTTTGTGGACCACGTGCGGCTGGGGGTTTTTTGTTTTGGGGCTATTTACCTTCAAGGGCTGAATTAAAGCCTCCCTATAATTACTTAAATTTCAAAAATGGCCCATTTGTTTGCACCCTTCCATTACTTATATTGTCCAAGTCACTGCAATTTTTTGTACTCTATATTCCTTTTAAATAATTTTGGATAGACGGAAATCCCAATTATCATCCATCCCCGTGAGTCCTAAACCCATTTACATACCATACTAAACATGCCTTCTAGGATCCTTATCTTCAGCCCCTATATTAATTTTACAAAAAAATAATGGCCCACGTTTTATGTCCATCTAACTTACTTGTCTACATTTAATGGCCCCTTCATTATTTAGAATTCCTTTATCATTTTTATTTCAAATGATTTTAATCCTCTCTATATTATGCCGCATGTCGTTTTAAAATGCACTAAGTGATCTACCCGTGCTTAAAATGTAGAACTCAAAATCATGCTTCTAAAGTGAGGTTATCCACTCATTGGGTTGAAACTCATAGCTCAATAAAGTGTTCCAAAACACAAAACTCAATTGACACCAAGTCATTAATGGGTTCCAAATGCAACCCAAAGAAAATGCTGCAACAAAGAAAATATTACAACACCCTACAACATTCTAAAGCCCATGCAATAGCTTTTATTTAAAATCATACATCCCTCCACGGGGCTCCAAACTTGGACTATCATGTGTTATTCATTCACACAACTAGTGTTGTTAAGACCTTGGTAAATCAAGCAAAAGGGAACCTTCCTTTCCTCGCGGCTTCTATGTAGAATTCCGCCTTGGAAGGTTGAAGAAGGAAGTGGTAGCCATGTACTTGAAACTTGGTTGACAATTGATGAAAGGGAAGAAAAAAAAAACTGCACCTCTATCAGTCAATAATTTTAGCAAATAACACTCAGCCACTGGAACAGATTCACACTAAGAAGCGTCATCACCCAAACTAGCGATACACTTGCAAGTAAAAGCTTCGGAGAGGCCTTCATTCACCGGAAGAGTCCAATTCAGTGAGAAAACAATCTTCATTGCCTTTTAGGTCTTCAACACCCCTCCCAACTCCAAGCTTCTGTTCTCGTAGCCCAACCTCTAAGTTTGTCGCTGTAGTTGGTGACATTGAAGGACAAGTCTTGAGACTTGCCTCGTAGAATCATCAACGTAATTTGTACGACAGAAGTAGGAAGTGCCCATTGCAAGTGTCCATAATACTCTCCCCAACCTTTTTTAGGCAGAGCTCACAAAAAGCACATGATTGATGTGCTTGTGAAGGTAAAGAACTCCCATAGTACCCTAAACTTCAAAACCCCTTCTACTTATAATGCACAACACATGCAGGTACTTCCAAAACTCACCCATGGGGAACCCTCCTATCTAGAATGCTACCTACAACACACAACCATGCAACCAATGCTTACTGACTAGTCACCAAATCAATGATGGTTGCCACTGTCAGGTGCATGTGGTAAGACAAAACATAATATTTAAAACAAAATTGGTAGTAACCCAATGCCGCCTAGTTTGTAGTCAAAACGGCAGTGGAAGTGAGGGTGACCGTCAAAGTGGCAATGAACTAAGAGGTAACCACTACCACAAGGCATGGTTTTTTTGGATATGTTGTTTTCTAGTGACGTAGTCCCCAAAATCCTCTAGGAGTTTTTCCACTCTAGAGTTCAATATGCTCATATATGTCAACTTTTTAAGCCTACCGATACATGTAAGTAGGCTTTGAAGATGCCCACAGTCATAGAGATGCAATGGTTCCAAGTTTCAAAAGTCATCAAATGATTTTGGCAACCTTGACGAGGAAGAACAAATGCTTGTGTTGAATCGTACAAGACTGTGTAGTTCCCCAAAATCCTTTGCGAGTTCTTTCGCCCCAGAGTTAGATATGCCTATGTATATATATCAACTTCTTAAGCCCACCAATAAATGTGGGTAGGCTTTGAAGCTCACAATCAAGGGGTTGCAATGTTTTGAACCTTGATATGGCACCAAATGCTTATGGTGACCTTGACAAGGAAAAGAAATGGCTTGTGTTGAATTCTACAAGACTTTGCAGTTCCCCAATATCCTCTGGGAGTTCTTCCACTCCAGAGTTCAATATGCCCATGTATGCCAACTTTTTGAGCCCACCAATAGATTTAGGTAGGTGTTGAAGTTGGCCACATCCATAAAGATCCAATGTTGGAAGAGGCCATAGCCTCAACCTATGAAAGTAATAGGCTGGAAATAGAGTCAAGAAGTATCTTGATTATAGTCATGGCATGTAGAAGTTAGAGAGTAATAGTCCGGAAGAGAGAGGATGCATCGTCAAGATATAAGTGGTTGAGAGAGGAAGAAGTAAATTACTTGATACGTGTAATGTTTATAGCCTGGGTTAGTGACTCTATATGGGCTATAGTTTGGAGGCATTAACATATTGAATGAGATAGAAGAACGAACTATCATGATGACAAAGTACAATAAGAAGTGCAAAAAGAGGATTGAATTTATCCCGGAGGGTGAATAAAAAGAGACTTAAGAGATAGAATATAGCCACATAGACAGGGAGGGAGAGTTGCGAGAGCTGTGAGAGCAAAATTTGAGTGAGTGAAAATGAATTGTGACGAGAAGGCAAGGATCTTCAACAAAGGATTAATGTTTAGTTGTTATGAAGTTGTTAGGGCTCATCATGATTAGAATGGCTAGACATTTTGGAGATTGACATGACATGATGGAACTGTACAATCAATGATGATGTTCGGTCGGCGAATAATCAAATCAACAAGAAACATACTTTGGTATGATAATAGAAAAGTTTGTGCGATGAGTGGAATTAGGCTAGGCTATGTACGAAAGCTATTAGCTTATGACTAAGTGGCTTTGGTCTATAAACCTATATGGTTGCTTTGGAATTATTGCAGGAATTAAGCAAGCATTTGTGTGTTGTGTGGCAATGATGAATAGGAGAAACTAATAAAAGGTAAATAAAATAAAGGAGCAATTTGATGTATGCTTGGATTAGATTAAATGTCATTCTAACTAAGGAAGAATTATTGACCTCAAATGGATGAAGATCCTTTGGAAGACTATGACCAATATGAAAGACATTAGCCCAAGCTCTTGAAATTCTTGATTGACATAGTTAATGGAATTAGAGTGACAGGAGTCCATTCACGTACGACGGAACCACACACGATTGAGAATGCACCAATGAATTCTAGGAGTGTGAATTAAGCTTAAAGAAGCAGGAGTAAAAAACATAGATTAGTCTTAGAAGCCTTAATCCAATGTAACACTAATCCTTATAAACACTAGGTTAGTCTTCCTTGAGACCTAAAACCTTGGTTGTTTCATTGGGTTGGTTTGGAGTGATAGCAAAAGTTTAACTGCAACAAGACACTTGTTTTTTGGATTATTAGACACCCAACAACCGAGTTGTTTCAAGACTTGATGGATGATGGGTGGGATATCAAAATCACAATTGGTCCTGACATTATGAGATGCAAAGTTGACTTGAAGATAGTTGGCTTCACATTGGTACATCAGTACTGTACACCACATTCCAGTTTAATAGAAAACACATGATATTTTAAGATCTTTGGGAGGCTAGAAGCCATTGTTTTTGAGAAGATCATGTGCGAACTTGAGGAGATATAGTACTTAAAGTGGGTCAACATGGTAACTGTCAAATTTACGACAATAAAATCTCATGTGCACTGGTCTGGATGGTACTCAAGATTTCAACATGAGGATTGTCCGGCAAGGACTTCCTATGGAGAAGGTAATATTATCATTCTTTATTTGCTCTTATATTTCAAAGTGAACTTATGTGGGTCACATACATTTATAATTCTGGACAAAGTTTGTTTCACCTATCACATGAGTCCCACATTACTAGAAATATGCAGTGTCAACTTTTGTCAATATGTATCAAGAAATTCTGATTTCTGATCAATCAATCATATATTTACACTATTTTTTCTTGCAGTTATATTTGATTCATCTTGGTTTCAGCAAATACATCTAATATCAAAGTTATCTTCTTTGGAAAGTCACAGATTAATAGAACAACAGAGAAAGCAGGGAGGGTTTCTGAGGTCACTGTGGAGCAACCTGCAAGAGTTTGTTGTATTGTTTTTGATTAATAGCTATTCGTCATCAAATGCAATTGCCATCAACTTCCTCCTCAAACAACGGAAATTCTAACTCAAGATCATTACCATGGGCACCTTCACTGGATGTTGCTGCATCTAGTGCGATGTCACGTTCATCTCTAACACTTGTTCTTGGATCCACCTGCTTCCAACTCATCACACTGAGCTCGCCATTCGGCTGCATGCTCACAAGTACTTGATTCAAGTGACCTCCCACGTTGAGCTTCAATTTGGGCTTCCAATTCATTATTTTGTTGATCATCTACAGTATCCTAGATTTTTTGCTCTCAAAACCTATACTAGATGATTTGCTACCAATGCACTTAGGTTTGTAGAATGGGATTTTTTTGGTTCTGCCTCCATTGTGTTGGGTGTGTCAGAGTATACAGATTTTGCTGCTTTGTGTGAACACTCCATGCCTTGGCATGACCACATCAACAGACTATCATATTGGGCCACAAACCGGGGTGTGCTTTATGAGCACATGCTGTCCAAACTAGACACTGATTTTGAATGTAAAAATTGGCTTGAACAATTCAAAGTTTGTGTGATACTATCACATTTATATGGTAATGTTTTGAGTTTAAGCAAGTAGCAAGAGTGATGTTGTACATACCACGTAAGGGTGAGATGTTGTTCACCAATAAAAACCTGATAAAATTTTGACCCCAGTTCTCAGTTTTTGTTTTGTAGGTTTGATCTCTTCATCTGAGACTTAGGCCAGTGAGATATGGGCGTAGGTTCTCAAATTCCTGCCACATTTCAAATTTTCTCTTCTGTGAGATCCATTATCAATAAATGCTCTCTCTGCTGCAACCAGATCCTTCCACACTCTATCAGGCCTTCCCTCTGAAGTGCTTGGCTTGAACAACTTGTCAACGTGTGCACCACCAAATGAAGGTTGTTTGGGACTGAGTTGGTCTTTCCAGAGAGTTGATCATCCTTTAGAATTTCGACCTTCCCCCTATGTGCACCTGTTGCAGACAATACCCTTTGCATTTTATCTATGGCCAACTTTTGATCCCTTTCATCCCAAATCGTCCACCAAAAATTTAATGCACTGTGACATTCGAATTGGTGTCATGTTGATTAGAGTGGTCTTCATGACTTTTCATGTAACACCAAATGTCATCTGACACCCTCTCTACACTAAATATTGTATTTAGTGTCATCAATTCTATTGTCTAGCTCACCACTAATTATGAAAATATTTCATTATAGAATTGATAAGATGCAGAATATAACAAACTAAAAGTAGATGAACTGATATTAAGTTGGGATTAGATACCTTGTATACTTATTCATAAGAAGTGTCATTAGAAAAGTTACCAGTGATATAAAATACAATATGGCCCTAAATGCTTGATTAGTGTAGTGTGGGCTACTTTAGATGATGAACAGTGTAGGCTACTCTAGATGATCTATGTGGGTCAATGATGAATAGTGTGGGCCACTCTAAATCAGAAGCTTAGTGTCGTTGCCCATGAATCAAAATCCATCATACCTGATGCTATCAACCCAGCTCCTGCATGGCTCCAGGTTATGCTCAGCTAGCTTCCCATGCTCTTGTGAATTGTGAGCCTCAAAAACTCAACTTCCTCCGAATACCTTCCACAATTTCGGAAGGAGTCATGCTTGCATCCATTTCCAATATATCGTCCTCACCTTCCTCGAGCTTCAACGCGTCGATTTGCGATTGCAGCAAAACTGCGGGCATGAAGTGCGTCCCTGTGATTTCCCTCGCAATCAAGCGTGCAGAAAGCAGCTCCGCGGTCGCGTTCAAATACACAAACACAAGATTGGAATTCAAACTCCTCCGACTACTTTCGTTTTGAACGCCACCACCTGAGGGGACAGCTCACATACAATAAGCAGGGGCATCAGCAAAATGAGGCTCTGGCAACTTATACTAAGCTCAGAATAAAGCACGAGGTTGTTCTTATAAGGTATGCGATTCAACGATATTTATGAACATCCCAGATGATCATATCATACGACCCATGCATACTAAATCCTCCTATTGTTCCTGTATTATTCAATACCCCCAGTGAATGTGGAGGTCAAACCATGTCGAATAAGATCTCATCAGGATCATCCTTCTGAACTTTTTCCAACAAGATCAACATACTTAGAGTGGGGTCACCAATGCGACTGATAGTTCAGATGTTGCGTTGGGCAGCCTGGAAATTGTGTTGCAAACCGTACTTCGACTTGACACTTGCAAACCGTGTTGATTGAGGTACTTATAAAAGAAAACATTCATAATAGAAGAAAGTAAATTGCTTATTATAAAACTTGAGTTGCCCCACCGTTGGATGCTGCCGTAGCCTGTGGCTGGAACTCAAAGTCGGCAGTTCGAAGAAACTCCCTATACTTTGGTTTGAGCGCCGAGCATGCCAACACGGTGCATTCCCCTCTTAGAACATGGTCTATCAACAGGTCTCGCAGTGCTTCCAACCACGGCATGCGGTCTTCATCAGTTAGTGCAACCCCATTCTTCATCTTCTCTGCAGTTTCTCACAAATGCAACAAACTCAACAGATCAACTTTAACCCAAAATAGGGAAGGCAGATAATACTTGTATTTGTTAAACTATAAGCTTATGTAGTCATCTTTTTCCAATGATGTGGCACCTTTACAGAATTTTCTTTCTCTAAATAATAACTAAAGATTATTAAGGGGGCCCTCTTTTGAAAGTAGAGCGGTTGGTAGGAATTGGGTATTGGTGACACCCAATTTCTGGAAGTGCAAATACCATGTAAAACCCAAGACCATAACTCTAGAGGATCTGCACCTGTTAAGGAGAACAGAGGTTGCTTTCTGAAATGCTCGTAAGCTCTGGCATTATTAGAAGAAATGAAGTGCATATTGTGAATGGTTGGTTGTGCACCTTTGTTGGCAGAAGAATGGAAATTATCCGCATCGTAGAACTTGCAGTGGGCTTTTGTTGCAAGGAGCTCCCCCACAGTTCTGTGCAACATGTAAGTACCATCACAGAACACACAGTGATTCAGTAACCACAAAAAAAAAGTTGGAGAATCAGTTGACAAAAGCCCCAATGAAGAAGACTAAGAAAGTAGAGAATACCTAACGTTGCCTATCTAGTGGGTGGGTAAAATCAGGATGTGAACTTACGACTTGCCGGCACCCGAGATACCCATGATGACAACAGCCTGCCCTGCCCCCATCTTGGAAAGCCCGAACTCCAGAACAATTTAGTGCAATTGTTCTCCTCAAGTTACAGCATCAGCCCAATCCACCTTTAAAAGTTATCAGACTCAGTGAATCCCATCATTATGGTCGCTGCAGCCGCCGCAATTGCACTCAACTTCCTGAGGTAAGATTGACAAGCCCACCGGTAGAAGAAGTTGTGATTACCAAAGTTGTGCTGGAATACAGGTGCATGCATGGTATCAAAGAACCCTCCCCACTGGCATCAAAATTGTAATAACAGTCAGATGTCGATACTTGGTGGCTATCACTAGATTAGAGAATCTTTGTATACGTAGGTTATTAATTGGGTCAATACCATCATATTACCAAATTGATACTAAGGCAATTTTACCTAGGTAAGAAGGTTCTTGGATGATACCCAAGTGGTATTAAAAACATGCAATTAGCGCAAGAGATGATTAGCAAATCCAAATCGTGCCAGTATCCACATTCCTCATAATTTTCGGAGCTCATATGAACATCTTATTAACTATCAAAGTGAAAATTCTCATGCTCATTAAGCAGTCATGTATGTGCCCCCAATCACGTTCACGTTCACGATTCAATGCTTATGATATATTTCGAGCACGGAGCCCAATCTGTTTTAAACAAATGTATTTTTGGTGGTGTCCAGATTTTTCCTATGTTGGATTCAGACACGTCGACCTTAACAAACCCCAGAAACTAATTGAAAACCTAAAACTCCACCCACATAGCATCACCTGTCCGACTCGATAGGATACACCATTACTACTACCCAAGCTACAAATGTAACACTCCACATCACACTGACACATGCATTCACGCTGTTTCCCAAGACCCCAGAAACAATGAGGACAGCAGATCACCGAAACCCAACTGCAAATTACACAACCCTCACAAACCACAACTTAGCAGCTAGGAAAGTTGAAAACCGTACCGAGAAGCATCCCCTGCGTGGCTGTCCACATTGAATCCTTAACCACAGCTGCTGCCTAATACACGTCTCCACTACACATGCATCCCCATTCCCTCCCAAGGCATTCGAGAGGAGTAGAAGACCGAGGACTTCGACGACGTTGCGGAGCAGCATATTCAATCCCAAGCAGAAGGACGAAGCTGATTCAGAGCATGTGCTTTACTTCCTTGGGTTGGGGATGGAAAGGGTTAAGGAAATGGATGGGAAGTGGAAGGGGAAATTATCCCCTATCGATCGGCGGCAGGAGTGGGTCATCTCCGTATATGAAGAGAAGGAGGATACCACTAACGCATCTTTGCGCTTGGGGCAATGACGCAGTTAATGAGGTGAAACCGAGACGCGTCAATTGCTGGTTGAAAACTATTTCCAACCCCCCTGCGGTGCCCGCGAGGGCGCCCCAGAATTTCTGAAAGGCCTGCCCAAGGCTCAGGCCTCTACCAAAAGAACACTAAATTGGACTGTATGAGCCCTAGATTGTTGCTTCCCCTCGATTTTATAGAATAGGAATGTGGGGCCACAAGCTTAGGTGGATGGGAGCATAAGGGCCGTTTCACACTATGGCCGTCCAAGTCGAGAGGCCATGGGATTAAAGGCCAATAATAGCCAATAAAGCAAAGGAATTGGGGCCTTCGGCCAGGCATAGTGTGAAGCTTTAAAGAGGCCAAGCGGCAAAGTCCAAACCTTTGCCCATGAACTCCCACGGCCTCTCGACTTGGACAGCTATAAGCTTAGTGTGAAGCCTCCATAGGCCAAGCCCAAAGTCCAAAGGAAGAAGGAGCATCCCACTTTATTCCCTTACCAAAACAACCCCTCCAATCCAACGGCCAAGATCTTGTCGATGTTTGATTTTTTTATGATAAGTTGGGCATTGACTCGTAGGGCTCTCACATCCATTACCTATTTTGTAGCTTAGGCCCAGTTAACAAGGAATTGCAAAGAAGAAAGACAAGAGTTACCTACAACACAAAACTTCATTTCCAAAGTGTGTAACATGGTGATTCAATTTCTTCAAAATAAGTGAGCCATAAACATACACGTTTGGCTTTGCACACATTTCTTGCAGGACATTAAACATGCATTTAATGTGAGTGATAGACGAATTCAAACTATGGCCATAGCCATTTTCTTCATGGGTTTTGGAGCCCATATGAATATCTTATTCATTGTCAAAGGGAATAGCCATGTGCCATTAAATGGTCATATAAGTCCCCCCAATTATGTTGACTATTGAACCTAGAATGGTTAACTAAAAATTGAGCTCATAGTTCAATCTCAATTAAACATAGGTTGTTGGTGTTTGTTCTCAAGGTAGAAAATTTGAAAATGATGAATGACCACTACTAGTGTACTAGACTAGGGGTAGAATGATTCTTGTGTGGACCCAAAATGGCTAAATGTAAAAGTGATGGACCAAAAATGATGCAGTGATAGGTGGAATGTAATGATTATTTGGATAGGTGCTGTTTCACACCACTTGAGATCACTTTTGGGTGCCATTAAGTTAACCATTTTGGGTGCATTCTTATGCAAAGTAGGATAATTCGTTGCTCAAATTAGGGAGGCTCTAGTATACAAGTAGGAGGTTTGACTTACTTGCCTCTTTGAAAAAATGTAACTAATTATTACCATGGAAATAAATTTTGAAACAACTTGCACTCCTCATCATTTTCTCTACTCCATCTATGAAAATATTGCACAAAATCCAAGCTGCTCTTTTTGGCCAAATTAGCTTGTTTTCATTGTTTTCTGTATTTCTATTTCAAAGCCCACATATCTTAAGGTAGATGTAGATGTGCCTAATTCGGTTACTTATTTTCATTGGACTCCTAGATATTTGAGTTGTATGTGGTGAGGTGTGGCTTCAAGAACATATATCAAACATACATGTTTCTTAAAGAGATTGGATCGCGCGCTCAAAATATGAAACCATTCTTTGCTCAATTATTAACATAATTGGAGACATCTACATGACCACTTAATGAGGATGGGAATCTTCACTTTGAAGATGAATGAGATATTCATAAGAGCTCCGAAAATCATGAGGAAAGTGGCTACAACCTCGATCTGGAGTTGCTAATCATTTTGTACTGATTGTGTATTTCATATCCGAGGTCAAGCGGTCACAAATCTTTGACAAACCATGTAAGACCCATCTACCTTAGAAGCAGTGAAATTGTGATCACAAATACTGATGTGGTGATGAATCATAATTGATCGGAGTAGGTAGGTCAGGTGCATTCTGTGAATAGCTACGGTAGATGGCTAAAGGCGTAGTCTTTTTGAGACTTTTAGAGTAGATAGGTTAGCTTCAATTCACTCCCAAGCTGTTACTTCACCAAAAGCTTCTCAATTGCCGACTTCTCTCTTGCGCACAGGATTTCCACTGTAGGTATGGAGGATTTGTGAGGGAGAAAAAACCCTTGTGAACGCATGATTGTTGCAGCACAGAGTGTGACCCACATGGTAATTCACTTTCTTCCTGACAAGTAATCACGATTCTAGGAGTTGGTGATGGTTGATCGGAGTAGGTTAAGTGGATTCTGTGAATAGCTAGCTAAGGAAAAGCCTTTTGGAGATTGAGAGTAGATACCATGAGTCCACCGAAACGCTCTCTTTTCTTGTGCACAAGCGATTGCCGATCTCTCTCTTGCACAGAGTTGCCATTGCTTATTTGGAGGTATAGAGGGGTGGTAAGGGAGAAAGAAAGCCTGCTCAGCCCAAATTGTTGCAGCATATCTGCACGAGTGACATAGTGATTCAATTTCTCCATGACAAGCAATGAAATTGTCACCACAACAAGGCTGATGATTGATCGGAGTAGGTTAAGTGGATTCTGCGAATTGCTAGCTAAGGAAAAGTCTTTTAGATGCTGAGAGTAGACAGCTTGTGTTCAATTCCTGTCACTTCACCGAAATCTTCTCTTCTCTTCTCTTGTGCATAGAAGAAATTGTCGATCCCTCTCTTGCACACAGGATTGCCACTACTTATCTATAGTTCTGGAGGCTTTGAGAAGGAGATAGAAACTCCCTGTGCTTAACCCAAGATTGTTGCAGCACATAGCTCCATCTGCACAAGTGGCATGGTAATTCAATTTCTTCCGAACAGGCAACGAAATTGTAATCACAATACTGATGTGGTAATGATGATCGGAGGTTAATTGCATTTTGGGAATTTATATTCTGGAAAATGCATTCGGAAATTCAATAGATAGCTTGAATTTATTCCCTGTCAGTTCACCAAAACCTTCTCATGGGCACAAGCAATTGCCGACCTCTCTCTTGTCACTGCTTATCTGTAGGTATGGAGAATTGTGTGAGGGAGGAAGAAACCCTTGTTAACCTAAGATTGCAGCACAGAGCTCCATCTGCACAAGCGCCATGGCGACTCAATTTCTTCACAGGCAATGAATTTGTGATCACAATTATGATGTGGTAATGATTGATCGGGTTAATTGGAACTGTGGATGAGGTCCTAAGAACTTTTCTTTTTGAGACTCAGCGACAGCTTGAGTTCACTCCCTATCATTCAGTTCACCAAAACTTTTTCATTTCTTGTTCATAAGCAATTGCCAAAATTTCTCTATTGCACATAGGGTTGTCACTAGTTATCTGTAGGCACGGAGGATTTGTGAGGAGTTTATTAGAAACTCTTCTGAACACAAGAAGATTATTGCAGCACAGACCTCCACAATTCTGCACCGCATGGCCACTCAATTCCCTCACACCGACCGCGGGGGTTGGTCGAGAGGTGCTGTACTGCTAAAGTTAGGGTTCTGGATGGCGGAGGAGGTTGAGTTTTGAGTTTGGGATTGTATAGTGAGGACCAAGCTGTGGGTTACCGGTAGCGTGAATGCGGTTCGTTGGTTCTGGTTTGGATTTGGCTCAGAATTGCGGAAACTGCTGATGCTTTGATGACTCAATTTCTGAGCCTTCTTAAGAGACAGATGTGGAAATCAGTAGGTATCTGGTAGCTAGCGTTAGCGTCTGATTTTGGTCCGGGCGCTGTAATTATATTGGCTCATCAAATGTCGAGTTTTGTGATCAATGTGCATTTGCTCTGTTGTGCAGTGGATCATCATTGTCTATGCGTATAATCAAGACAACTATATCTTTAAGGAGTCATATAAGTGACTTTGCGTGTTGTCAAGTTCGATGCCAATGTGAGGTAAAACGAGATGTCCACTGTGTCCAGAGTGCCAGTGATGAGGTGTCCGAATGCTCATCGACGAATTTGAAACTTCTAGGGGATCCTTCTCAAAATCAACCTCTGTGTGCTTCTCCAGTGGTTTTGATGTTTTGTGTACATGATTCTGGAATGTCATAGTTGCTATGTCCAGTCTTACAAGTATCTATGAACACTCCCATGATTTATGCATTATTCATCCAGAACATTGTAAGGCTGCTACAGTCTTAGAAGTGGGGATAACGTCTCATGGGTATTGGGCAGCATGAAGTATGATGACCACAAGCAGGGCAAGGAGAAGTGCTGCAACAGCAGATGTACCCAGTATGTGTCCAAGGTAAATAAGTCTGTATTATTTCATGTAAGTTGTGTGGTTATGTAAGATTTTTGAAATTCTCATACATCAGCTTCCTTGTTTGAAGTTTGGTGTGGTGGCATTGGAGTGGCAAATGGGTGAGAGAGAGAGAGAGAGAGAGAGAGTACTTTCAGACTTTGTGTTTTGCAAAATCAAGTTGAACTACAAACGCAGAGTTTCTATGTCAGATGATTTGGCGAACATTGTAGAGCATGTGCATGGATTTCCGTAGTCAGCATCCTGGAATTGCTTGAAGTTATGGAAGACACAGAAAGAAAGCAGGTCATCGTAGCTGACGCATTCCAGGCAGAGTACATCTGGACACGGTATCGAGCAATGTGTGGTATGAGGGTGATCATAGACACACATGTCTATGAGTGTCACTACATGATGTTTTATACAAAATCTTTGTACTTTGTGAACTTTTTCGCAAGTTGCAAGAAGGAATGGCCTCTGCAGATGGATCTTTCCGCGCTTCCGGGGAAGGAAAAGGCATTTGAGTTTATTATGGACTTCTGCTATCAGCGTCCGGTGACACTCACGTCAACGAACGTCTTCATTATCCTCGCTGCAGCCGAATTCCTCGGATGCACAGAGGTGATATATATCTCTATTATATCAAAAGGTTTTCACAGTGTTGTCTTGCTCAGGTGCTGTTTGCAACAAATTTTAGGAGCTGCAGCAACTCGCAAAGTCTCCTCCTCTTGATTTAATGTATTTAGATGTCTAAAAGCTGGCGTCCAACCATCTTACAGAACCTTCACTAATCAGCTGTTATACTCTCTTTAGCAGAATTCCTTGGATGCACAGAGGCGATAACATAAATCTCCACATCAAAAAGTTTTCACAATTATGGATATTTACAAGTGTTGTCTTGCTCAGATGCTGTCTTTGTTGTAACAGATTCTAGGAGCTGCTGCGACTTCCAAGGGTGCCTCATCTTGATTTTATGACCTAAGAAGTGGCTCCCAACCATCTAATCAGCTGTTTGTGGATTGTCCAGGATGTTGCAAAGAACAACCTGTGCATGCACTGCAAGGCATTCATAGATAGGGAAGGGACAAGCAGCATAGACAGTGCTCTGAAAATCTTATCAAGCATGTCAAGTGTTGCAAATTGTGATGAGAATGTGCGCACTTGGGTTGAGCCTATGCTCATCAACAGCCTCTCCAGCCAAGCGCAATGCTTACAGCAAACAGGCCACAGCAACAACGAAGAAATAGTAAACCTCTTGTTAGGGCTGACAAAGCTGAGACCTGACGTAGTGGCCAATATCTTACAACAATTGGAGAACCGCGCGGTAACCTTTGCAGATTCGGTGTGGTGTGGTGAGACGCCCGCGGATTGGTGTGCAATGGTCACTTCTGACAGTGTGGCAAGCGCAAATGCATGCTCAATTATGTTGTTCCTCGCCGCAGGCCTTGAACGATCGCTCCATCAAGGTGAGGTTCAGGTCGACCAAGTGCACCCGAAGAAACTGGTGTTTCTTCTCACTCCTTTTTTCCTCAAACACTCAAGAATGAGCAAATCGAACATCAAGGAGTGCATGTCGACGAAACTCGTTTACCTCGACGCGGAGGATATGCTGAACTTAAGCCCGGACATCATCATGGAGCTTTTCTCACCAGCACTGGAAAGAGCCCTTGCTTCCCGAGAGGAGTTGCAACGATTGGCACAACTGATCGATGCGTATCTGTTGTTAGGAGCGCAAAAAAATCTTTGGACACGAGAATTCAAAGAGACGTTCAAGCAAGTGGCGCAATGTGTTCCTTCAAATGCGAGAGAGAGACACGATGTGCTGTATGATGCTGTGGCGAGGTTCGCAGGATCTATTCCTCAAGAGGAGGCACTAGACCTTTGGGCGTTGGTTGATGTGCAAAGAGTGTCGGAGACAACCGTCGAGACTGCTGTCGAGTCCTTGATTCCACATTGTCCAGAGTTTCTTGGTGCCATGCTGCAAAAGTACCAAGACATGTTCAAAAACCTCAAGAGAAAACTTGCTCATGTAAGTCACATTCTTGACATTTTCTTAGTTTGTCCATGTTAGTTTGCAGTTCATTCAAATGAATGTTGTTGGACTGGTATATAGGTGAATGCATGGTATTGATACACAATGTCAATAATTGTACTAAAAGGCCTACCTGAGTGGTATCAGAATTGTAAAACCAGTTAGATTCTGGTACTTTGTGGCTATCATAAGATGAGAGAACCTTTGTACACCCGAGTCATTATTTGGGTTAATATTACTGTTGGGCTGGTATCATCTTTTTTGGATACCATTCGGGTGTCTGTAATGACGTTTTCACATTTCTTCAATACCAGTAGGCTACTGGTATTTGAAGGATTTATTTTTTATTAATACCATTCAGGTCTAAATATTATGCAAGAACTTTCATACCTAAGTAAAATCGCCCTAGTATCAATATGGTTTAGAATTGTATGAACCCAAATAATAACTTGGTATACAAAGATTCCCTCACCTTCACATACGCACCGAGAATCAATATTTGCTGATATTGCAATTTTGATATCCACACGTAGGGTCTTTGATACCATTATTGATGTTTATTATTGATACCCTGCATTCACCTATATACCAATCCAACATTGGTTGATAACCATCCTAAGACCACATTGGTACTAGGACAATTCTACCAAGGTAAGAAGGTTCCAGCATGGTATATAGACCCGTATGGTATCCAAAAAACCAGAAAAAATTACACCTTCAAGTACCCATACCCTACTGGCATCAAAAACAATGTAAAATCCTCATTATATATACCCACAGGACATCTTCCTCTAGGGTTTCCGATTGCACCTCATGCAAATTCTGGCATGTAAAGTTGTTGAGCTCTGCATTGTCCTTGTGCAGCATGAAGAAAGTGAATCTAAGAGAAGAAAGATCATTGGAGGCTCAATGCAGGAGTATTATGATCATGGAGTGCAATTCAGCATCTTCATCCGGTCTCTCGAAGGGCGGACGTATTCGATCATGGTGACACCAGACACCACCATCCACTCCATTAAATTGCTTCTTAAAAGAAAAGGTTTTGTGCAATGTGTGAGGACCTGGTGGTTGTGCTACGGAGGTAAGAAGCTCCCAGATGATAGCATGCTCCCCGACCACGGCATACAAAAGGATTGCACCTTGTGTGTACAGGTTTCTTTTCTAGGAGCGGGTGAGGTATTTGCTCGAGCAAGTTGTTGATCAATTGACAACAGAGCTTAGTTTTTTGCTTTTGTTTAGGTAGAATTGGAGGAAAATGTACTATATGGCTCTCAATCCACAAAGGTGTCTTTTCAATTTTGATGATGCTGGGAAAGGAGACTTTGAAAAGAGTCCCTCCCCCATCATATTATACTACTGCACTGTACTATTGAAGAGGAGTAAATAACGGATTCAAACTGCCTTTTGGGAGTATATGTTGTGTGATCACAGAGCAGGTTTGTGAAGTATCGGTGTGATTTCTTGAACAATTTAGCATCTCCATGCCAGCATTGTTTTCCTATAAATGCTCTCATCCACACTGATAGATGATTCAGTAATTTCAATTGTCGCTTCAGTCAATTGAAACACATCAATAGGGAAATGTTTCACTTGTGCATAAGAAGTCAATCAGTTGCCAGCTCAATCTGACATAGATTGACCCACTATCGCATATGTATAGATGTTCTATCATCACACCAGGTGGCAAATTGGTAGTAGTTTGCATCCATGTTGTTTTCATCTAATAACTTAGTATTTCAATTCAACTATTCTGCCATCCCTTTCTTTCATTTTTTATGTGTTGCTTTCACAAATTTCAATGATAAATGTAGAACTGTGTAAACTTTGTACACTATTGGAAGCATAGTGGCAATCAAGGATGAGGATGTGGCAAGTGTTGTTACTTATCCCTTACTGATTAGAGTTATCAGAACTTGTCACAATTTTCCATCGATGGAGGCACAATATCATCCATGACTACTAGATTTTGTTCATGGGCTGATCCATTATCTAGTCTAACGGAAGTGATTGGATCACTGTAAACCATGCCTATCGTGATACCAAGGAATGGCCACCTTATCTGGACACTCTTCACAATTGAACACCTATTATTTGATCGGTATATGCCATGATGTAGAGTTAAGACCATTCTAGGTTCAATAGTTGACATAATTTTGGAAGGGCCTCTTCACTACAAAGGAAAGCTTCAATTTGACCTCTTACAATTTCCATGTGACTCACTTTGATTTCAAAACTTGGCAACGACAATCTTCGCAATGTGTAATTGCCAACTAAATGAGACAACTTCCAAGCCAATCCAATGGCCAAAATGGTAAGTGGAATTGGAGGCGCTCACAATAGCACCATAAACATGTACACATAAGTATATTTTTGCTAAGTTGTGAATGGCAAGTTTTGCCGGGTTTTTATAAGTCTTGAGGTTGAAGATGGAATGACCGTACCTATATGTAATGGAAGTATAATTCTCATCTCAAAAATTGAACACCAAGTCTCTCCTTTGCTTCAATTTGCATGGAATACATGTGCATAGACACAACATTGTTCACATAGTGTAATGCTGACCCATCGTTATGCAAGCTACACTAAATAATTAATTTAGCGTGGCATTAGAAATAATATTCCACATATTTATTGTGGCCCAAATTTTTAATCAAACTCTTCAAAATCAATGTAAATTGAAGCCTCTTGTCAGAGCAAAAGCTACAACAAGAGTCCTATCAGTGTGGATGGAAAAATAGCGTGGAAATGTTTTTCATGGGGCACTCTAGTTGTCTAGTTGGGGTGGAAATAATGTGGCTCCAAGACCCCCAGGTCTCCCCATCAATCCTCCTTGCAACTTCCTACCAACACCTTTCAACATAAAATAAAACAACCACCCACATCAATTCCCTAGAAGAAGAAAAGATTAATGTGGCCCACACTAATTCTAAAGTAGAGAGATTTGGCATCACTACACCCACACAAAAAACTATGACCCATGCTAATAGTACTATTTACCTAGTGCAACAAAAAAGTACCGATACTATAGTAGTACCAACCCACACTGATATTCGTACATGATAAATCATGTGGCTCACAATAATAAACGTGAATAAGAATAGGTTTTGCTAGAAAAACAATGTGGCCCATGTTAAGTAGCATGGTTTTACCTTCATTAGCCAACCCTAGTGATGCAATATCTTAAGAGAAAAAGACAATAATAATTTTAATTTTAATAATTTTTAAAAAAATCAAGAGGTTGTAACAAGAGACGAGGGGTCAGGGTGACACGAGCGACAGATTCAACATTAAGAGATTTAGACAAATCAACCCATCACTCGTTTTTTGTTGAATGCCTAAACCCTTGCCTCCAAGGAACCAGTGTACGGGTTGGTTTGCCCCAGCCACATTAAAAGTGGCTAGGATGGCCCGTTTTATTATTATTCTTGCGTTTGTGGCCAAAGATTCCTCTGGTCCGTAGGGTGTCTCCCTGAAAAACTCGCTGGAATTGGGCACGGTGAGTAAGGTATCTACACCCTTCGTACATGCTTGACGAGGTACAGATGTAAATGTAGCTCTTGTGAACATGAGCTGCGAGAAATTGGTTGATTCGTAGAACCCTAGCAGGTCAAGGTTTCTGGTCCGCTGAGTCGATCGCTGCGCTTTCTGTCGAGCCTTCCCTCTCTCTCTCTCTCTCCCCTTCCCTCCCGCCACCGCCACCAACTTCAATCCACACAGCCAGGAGGGGAGGAGCATTGGAGCCAGGACGTGAGATTTCTGCGACGCGAGATTGCGAGCTTGCGAGCAAGCGGCGCGGCACTCGAAACGGTGCTGTGACGTGGTTGTTTTGGGCGTCGTTTGTGGCAATGCCGACCCTCAATGTACAGACCAACGTGCCCCTGGACGGGGTTGTCACCTCCGACATCCTCAAGGACGCCAGCAAGGCCGTTGCGCGTGTCCTCGGGAAACCCGAATCGGTAGGTTGCTCCTTGATGCTCAATTTCAGCTATTAGAGACGGTGATTGGGGTTCTATGCTCGAACTTATGTAGGCGAAGTTTTATTTGTGCGCACCATTGTGTCGGAGTGAACAGTATTGGAAAATGTGTAGGCGATGAACTAAACTAGACTCGGGGTTATGCCGTATCTTTATGGTCTCCTTCATCATGATGATATCGGATTTGGTGTTAGACAGTGTGTGGGAGTCCAGAAGGGTCCTAAGGTAGCGGGTCTCTCATGGTCAGTTTTTCTAATTGGGCAGCTAACTTATATTTGAGTGGTATGTGGTTGGGCGTGGATTTAAGAATGGACACCAAAATGACATGTGTGTAAAAGGGATTGGACTATGTGCTCGTTAACCATTCTAGTAGGCTCAATGGGGGACATATTTGGGGGGTTCCATATAACCATTTAATGTCAAACCGAATCCTCACTTTGTCAATGAAAGTGATGAGGAAAATGGTTACGGACACAATTTGGAATTGGCAATCATCTCACACTAATTGCATGCTTCACAACCTATGGGAAGTGGGGAAGTAGATGCAGAGCTTAAAGTGATCATTTACACCTGCTTACCGTGAGTGAGCACTTAGAACATGAAGGAGCCACTCTAAATTAGCTCTCATGATTAACATTAGACATTTTGGCTATCAGAATCCTGAGCAGCAGTGGCTGTAAGTGTGACATTTAGTTTGTATTGCCAATTACGTTGACCATCAAGAGCATGTCCTATATGGTCAAGAGTGTGTCCTACAGAAGCCAAATCCGAGGTGGAGAGGATCACTTTGGAAAAAAGACTATTCGATTTGGTGGGAATTAAGGAGTTTAGCCCATCTCTACAAGTGCTTGGCAATATGAACTGAAGACGAGTTGGTTCACTGCGTTCACACTGTTGAGAGGATAGTAGGTTGTCCGTTGTATTGTAACTAGTTTGGGCCTTGCCATCCCAACCTGTTGTACTCATGCATATGAATTAATGTCCCAGGCCATTCTCACATTGTCCTCTCAACATGCTGCTGTCAATATCCAGCCACTTTGTTAGTACCCACATATACCTTATTGTATTATAGATATACTATGCTTTTCTCTGCAAGCCATACTTACATATCCTGGAAGGCTTTTGGAGGGAGGTGTTTGATGGGTTCTGTGTTGCTTGATTGACAGTATGTAATGATATCTCTTCGAGGGGGTGTGCCAATGTCATTTGGAGGGAGTGAGGAGCCATGTGCATATGGTGAGCTGATCTCAATTGGAGGTATTGCGCCTGACACAAACAAGCAACTGAGTGCTGCCCTTTCAGAGATCCTGAAGACCAAATTATCTGTGCCTCCAGCAAGGTTTTACATCAAATTTTTTGATGTCAAGGTAGGATCCAGTTTCCTGTATTAATTCTAACTTTCAACAGAAATTGTTTCAAAGAGACTTCGGGAGCTTGTCGACCAATATTAACTATAATCTTAAGGACTGTTTCCATTTGTCCTAGTCACCTGCATGAGCTCCCTTCTTATACCAGTGCTCATGGCACCATAGTCTGTAGTGTAATTGGGCATCACGCGGAATGAAGAGGAATGACCACCCTAATCATCTATCAAAAAACTTCATGGGCAACCTCCTAAAAGTAACAATACTGATAGGTGACTTTCTTGCTAGCTAGTGCCCTTTCACTCCCAAGGTCTTCTAGATTCTTAAGTTTTGGTGTAAGTGATCAATTTATTCTTGCATCTTTAATGTGGCATGTCATGGGCAGGGTCAGCCACATTCTCAAGAAACAATGTGCATGCATATCCTTCACCAATAGGTCTTACTGCTAAAGGCTACAAGCCTTGAAAATTATACAGAAGACCCTTAGCGGTTGATGTCCATGGGTAAGTAGCTGTATCTGAAGCATGACATGATTCAATACATATCCTCAAACGTAAGCGTGAGATCATCAACTAAACATGTAAATCCTTTTTTTAAATAATTTTTTTCTCCCCCTGAATGAATGGTGGAGTTCAATATGCACACCAAGAAGGCACAAGGGCTCAGGTGCTTATGTTGACAAGGCTTTGGATTGATTTTTCAACTCATTGGTGTCTCTGTTGTACGTGCAGAGAACTGACTTCGGCTGGAATGGCTCGACTTTCTAGTTTATCACCTTTTGCTCAGCGTCAGGTTTTGGTGGAGTTAGTTGTGACCTGATTGAAATGTTCTCCTCTGTGAATGGCATGTAGAATATATGTACCTCTTCGACTTACAGTATCATGGGTTATGCTTTAGGACACCAGGCCTGCATATGTAATGACAAGGACGTGGCTTAGTGTTTCAATTGAGTAACATCTTTTGTAACTCCTATTGTACATAGCATCTCCTTAGTTCTGCTGGTTGTTTGCAGTGCTAATGGCAACTGACTGAAGGTTATAGATGGCGAAGTAATGCATGATAGATAAGCACTTGATTTGTCTTCTGTTGCAAGCCTTACGAGCAGAGTCCCTGAACTATCAAAACATAGTCAATACACCTTCTGTTACAATTATCATGTTGCAGATGATCATTTTCTTCCTTCTCAGGTTAGGCCCTCACATTCAGGTGGATGGGTTGTAAATATTTGCTTTTTCCAACTAGCTGACTTCTCCTAGCATATGAAGCGTGCGATGAGTACAAGATGATTAGTAGCAAATCCAAATCGAGGGCATTGCCACTTTCCTCATAATTTTTGGAGCTCATATGAATATTTTATTCATGATCAAAAAGAAGATTCTTGGGACGAATACTTGGTCAT
The DNA here is from genome assembly GCA_950295325.1 of Polytrichum commune. NCBI lineage: Eukaryota > Viridiplantae > Streptophyta > Polytrichopsida > Polytrichales > Polytrichaceae > Polytrichum > Polytrichum commune. The sequence continues at coordinate 18,940,362 of OX485803.1, read as the reverse complement.
ATAGTCCCCCCAATTGTGTTGTATTGAATTTAAAATGGTTATCATATTTCGAACATGCAGTCCAATCTCCCTTAAGCACATATCAATTATCTTCTTCTTCTTTTCTTTTTGGTATTCATTCTTTAAGCCACACCTAACCACATACCATTCAAATACATATGTCCAACTAAGAGAATGTAGTCAAAAAAGGGTTTTGTATCTTACAATGGCCTTAATTTCTTTCTAACATAAGGTAATTGTACCCAAAAGTGACATAGTAAATGTGGAGCATATTTCTTATTATTATAATTATGAATATCTTAATTTTAAAAAAAATCAAGAGGATTTTAATGCAATATTAAATGTGTTGTTTGGACACCATATGAAAAAGTTTTAAGGGTTTAAAGTTTCATTTGTAGGCAATCTAAATAAACACCTATATCATATGTTTAGATTCAATATGTGCCTATTGGAGTTATCCGTAAAGTAAGCTGGTGTTTTGACAGATTTTGAGTGCACTATTCACACAAACCCATGGAAACGCAAAGTAAGGCTCTTGAATTCCGGGGCATAATACACAAGGCCAGGGTTTAGGGTCAGAGATGGTCTGCTTGTTTTTGGATGACAGAATCGGGGTCCGCCTATTCGTGGTTGAGGCCGTCATGCGTGCTTGCTGATTTTGGGCGTGCTTCACCCTTTTGGCCTCCTCCCCTTTGCCACAAGCCACGCCTTCATCCTTGATCCCCCCACAAAGATGAGAGAGAGCCACTTGTTTTTCCTTTGCTTTGCTTTGCATCGCCGCCTTCCCCCCTTCCCCTGTCCACCATCACCTCACCCCACCATCGCCATCGCCATCATGCGCGTCTTGTCTGCACCCCTAACAGAATTAGCGAAACAAGAGAGGGCCCTCTGACAAAGCGACGCTAAATTCCCGGGGCGCGCTCGCAACACAGGAGCAAAAAAAAAATTTCACCATTTCCGGTCCCTCAAAAGATTTGTGCCTGTGTTTTTTTGTAGCTACAGACACCTGCTCCACTTTTAGGGCCTGTCACACAATTTTCTCAAATCCATGCCCAAAACCCTCTCTTCAGCTCACTTTACGGATAACTCTATTGTCAAAAAAAAATTAGGTGTTGGTTTTGGGTCAAGTTTTGGTTTTATGTATATTAAACTTAGAGGTACATATTCTTTTTTATCGGGTACACAAGAGGCGTATGGCAACTTGGCTAGTTTTTGTCAAATAGAGAGAATATTTTACATGCGAGAATCAAATTGCCAACCACTTCATTTGGTTTTGGGTACCTCTCTACTATAATTTGTTAGTTTAAGATCATCTTGGACTGCTTAGAGGGACATGTTCAAGTCTAAATGTATCTACCACCAACCAATTCATTATATGACATGTTTATATCTGAGAAGCTTTCATGACCTTCTTGGCTCCCATAAACATCTCAAAGACACAATGATAATATAGACATACACCACACCATTGTATTAAGCAATAATCAAGTGTTATGTCCATTCTAAGACATATATATTGTAATATAAGGTCAACCTTTATCCCTTTAAGGTTTAAAATTTTCTAAGTCCTATAGACTCGAGATGTCTCTTTTTGCTTGAATTTGGATTGAAATTGAAAGTAATGTCATGGCTCTCACAAAGAGAGCTTGCTTTTGAGATGAGTTTGGACTACAATAAATGATATAGTTAATGTCATATGGTATTTTATGTCACTGTGGTAGCTTTCCTCATGACACTTCTTATAAATAAGTTTACAAGTGTTGACATCCCAACTTATTTTTTATTCATCCAAATTTTGAAACAAAGTTCGGTATATTATGTATCTCAACAAACTTGTAATGAAACATTATCATGGATGATGAAGTTTGGATGAAAACTTGGATGGAAATGACAACAGTAGTAACATTGTAAATCTATAATGCCTAAATTTTTCTACAAGGAATGAAAAATAATGTTAGGCTTACATTTAGTCTTGGTGACACTATATGGGCAGACTCAATACAATTAGTATTGAGCAAGACAAACATAAATGGGGACACTAAATACAATATTTAGTGTAGTTCTTGACTAACCTCGAATTTGGCATATGCAATATCTAGTCGCATCATAGGTTAAGATACTTTTTTAAATACCTAGACATCTCATCAATACAAAGCCTAGGTGTTCAAATAGAAAAATATTGTACGATTGCCTACACTGATACGTGCATTTAGGTTGCCTTCATGGATAGGTCTTCACTCATGCAAATTATCTTGGTACCAAAAAAAAAAACCACTATAACTTCGCTAATGAAAGCAACCATAGCAAAACAAAACAAAGCAATAATACTAATAATAATGTATTTTAATATTGTGGTAGTAAATATTCAAAATAGTGTGGATTGTTGATGTATTAGTGTGTGGCAATCTTATCGCACGTATCAATGTATGTATCTTTGCTTAGTGTGTGCCCCGCTTTTCATGGAATGAACATTGAACTATTTATTGTGCGTCACATTATTTTCTAGAATCATTGGTGGATCGAACAGACACTTAATTCACGTCGGTCTCCTCCAGAGACCGAAGTTTTTTTTTCTCTCTCTCTCTCTAGAATCATCGATGGTTTTATTGTGGTCCACATGTCAGATGTATTATGACCATAATTCAATGTGGCTTTACATCATCATAATATGACAAATTGTTCCTACTACGACATATACATTCAATGATATGTAACAAGACAACATATATACACAAAACATGATATTTAGTGTTTGATTATATTTAGTGTTGTTACCGCCCTACCATGCTCAACACTAATTTTTCAATTCTTTGACAATTAGTGTTAGACATAAACGTGCTGCTACTTTCCTGACTGCCACATCCCTTATTATATCCTCTCTTTTTCATATCCTTACTAACACTAAATTCAAACATGTAAGTTCCACATATTACCATAGTTGATATTTAGTGTTTGAGTTTTCATTCAATGTTACTTACTTTCATAAGGTTATTGATATTTAGTGTATGCATTCGTATTTAGTGTATCAAACACTACATATCATATTTTGTGTAGCTTTAAAGAAATTAAATCTAAATGTGACTCACAACAAATGAACTTTATAACTTCCACCCAATAGACCTCAGACAAAATTGCCGTGGCTCCTCATCTTAATCTAACACTTGTATTTGAACGGTGCATGATAAATATAGATATAAAAACAAACACCAAAAAGACATGTATTTAAGAAAGAAGAAGATTGGACTACATGCTCAAAAACTGTTAAATGTTATAATTTTAGTCGTCAACATAATCAGAAAGACCTAACACCTATATGATCATCGAAAAAGAAAAAAGAAAATCTTCACCACAATGATAACACATAACATATTATGGAACCTCTAAAAACATGGGGAAGCGGGTACGACCTCATTGTAGATTTGCTAATGATCTCGTGGTCAATGTTCTAGATGTACATAGTGGGTGCAGAGCTAAAAGTGGGCGATTAAGGGCGGGTTTAGACTTGAAGTCAGGGCTCAAAAATGGGCTGGGGTGCAAGAAATCCACTCCTCTCATTGGTAGAGAGGCTGGGACGTACTCACCTCTTCAAGTTTACACCATGAGTTGGGGCCAATTAACAAATAAATTATTTTATTCATCATGACAATGGCCTCAAGCCTTGGAAAAGAGAGCTCCCAACCTTGTGGACTCTTTCCCTCTAGTTGAGGCCATTGTCAAAGCTTTTATTTGCTTGTAGTAGTTTATTCTTTGAGCATTGAATAGGAGGGGAGAAATTCTAAATTTATTATACTTTAATCATTATCCATAGAATAGTTCATGAGTACATTGGAGCCCTCTCATAATTGCAGCCTCCAAATGGCCCCAACCCCACCTAAATAGGTTTACACATGAAAGCAATGAATGGAGTTAGGTTAATATCTTATTAATGGCCTTGGGGGCCCATTTGCATGCCACATGGGACATATTGGCCTTCGTTCATATTGGCGCTGGCCCCAAGTCTAAACATGCCCTAAGTAACTTAAGGGCCGCTAATAACATGATAATAGTGATGACATGTATGTCACCGTGACCTTTTCATGGATTAAATTTAGGAGCCAATTAAATGGACCGAGTCGCAAAGGAGATAGGCACCTATACATACACCAGAAAGAATGATACCGTAGAAGATACGCTTCCAATGATTTAAGGGGGAAATTCTGTTGCCTTTATTGTTTTCCGTTTTCAATTGTTTGACTGGTTCGAGTTCGAACCTCTGATCGCCCCCTATTAAGTAGATGCCACGAGCACCCAAGAGTCCCAGAGTCCAGCCCGCCGCCAGCTGCCGGTCGCCCTAACTCATCTCCCGCGGACGTAGGCGCTCTGTTCCGGTCCCCTGTGCCATGGTAACCGGCTGGTGACCGTTGCAGCTATGGCGGACCAGGAGGGGTAGTTTCGGTGTGGCCCGCGGATTCTGCTCTTGCGGGACGTACTCGAGCTTGTTTGGCTCGACGGTGGGCACTCGCTCGGCGAACCTCAGATTTTTTCCCCCTTGCGATGCGATGGCGGGTGTTCGGAGAACTCAGAGATTGTAGCTTCGTGGTGATAGGAGAGTTGCAGCCATGGCGGGGATAACACGGGGAGGGAGCGGGCCGCAGCGGACCATGCTCCCATCTCAGGAGCTTCTTGATGACCTGTGCAGGTATAGGGGGTTTCGATTTCTCTCTCCCTCTTGTGTGGAAGAGAGCCATTGCGAAAAAAGGCATGGTCATGTGGCTTAGTTTGAAGTTTAGGCCATGGCCATGGCCATGGCGAGGGTAAGGGGAGGTAGGGGAACATGTGTGGTGGATTAAGCCTTGTGTATAAGGCCTCGTTTCGGATTTTTTCTTAGAGCCTTGGCGAGTATCGAAGTCGTGTACGGGGTTCTGGCCATGTGGCGTGAATTTCTCATTCGCTCTAGGGTTACAATGGCATGGGTACTGGGATGTGTTTGTATGGGTTTCATTCTCATTAGCCTCAGTGCAAAAGTAAAGTCTACATCACAATGCAAGAAACCGTTTTGAGGGTTGAGAGTTTTTTTTTGTTTTGTTTTGGTCCTGAACTGATGTGCATACACACGATGATGGAAATTCTCGAGAATTATAAGAGTTTGTATCTGTCAGGATGTGGTTGCCAAATTATCAAGCTTGTAAATTTGCAGAATGGGATTACTTGCGGTTGGTCCTCTTGTGAACATCTTAGTGATCTTGGAGGTGTATATGTGTAGGAAGTTGAACAATTGCGCTTGAGATTTTGTTGTCGATCGGCTCAAGTAGTCAAATTTGTAACAATAGCGTTGATGTTGGATGGGGATTCCTTCTCTCTCTAGACATCCAGCCTATGGGAGTATGGGTCTTACGTATGGGTGGTGATGTGGTTGCCCTATCAGACTATGAGTTGAAAATATCACGTTCTCAGTTTTATCAAACAAACAGTCCCTACAAATCCGACACCGGATTGGCTTCATTTAATCTCCTGCTGATGGTTTTGGGTTAAAAGTTCTGGACAGTAGCCAGAAAGTCCTTCTGGTAGAATAGAATCGTTTTGTAGGCTTCTGGACGTGGTTAATGACATATTTTCCCCTCTTTCTCTTCATCCGTTACTTGACCCTCATAGATTGGAAATAATCTCACACACTTTTGTTAGAAACCATGTAAAGAGCAGTTGCCTTTCATTCTGAGGTGACTGGGTGAATTTTGCACAAATTTGTAAATGTATTGAGTTTGTAAATGTATTGAGTTTGTGTTGCATGCAGTGTACATTTTATTGGTATGAAGGCATATCAAGTGAGTATGTGAAACAAATATATTTTTAAATTTGCCTGTCCACCACAAAGAGCTGCATATACAACACAAAGACAATCCATTTGAGTTTGCATAACACTGCACACAGGCAAAGACAAAGAATGTGATTCTGGATGATTAGACGATCCTATGTCAGTCTAATTCACTCGAGACAGACTAAATCTCTTTGATTGCTTCTGGCAGACCAGATGACCAGAAATATTGCCCTTTCTTCTGTTGATGTGGAATCTTTGCTCAAATATTAACTGATGAGCAACAATTGTGTTGATTTCAGCCGGTTTGTGTTGAACGTGCCGGAGGAGGAGCTACAAGCATTTGAGAGAATTTTGTTTTCGGTGGAGCAAGCACACTGGTTCTATGAAGACAACACAATGGAGCAGAACCCCTCCTTGAAGTCCTTGTCACTTCGAGATTTCACTTCATTAAGTATCCAATCAGAAGGCCTTCTATTATTTGTTCACCGTTTATGCGAAGTATCTAAGCTTTTTGTCCTGCGTTGTGATCACTTGGTCATTTAGTAGATTTCCTTAACCTGATGAATCTGTTAAGTGTTTCAGAGCTGTTCAGCCTTGAGACCGTACATAACACAAATTGATGACATTTATAAGGATTTCACTACGTACAAGACCAGAGTCCCTGTGACTGGTGCCATTATTCTTGATGAAACTCTTGAGAGGGTATGCTCCTCCTGTCCTAGCACCTCTCTATTTTCCTTGAAGATTTTGAAGTACACTAGGGATTACATCTCAAAGTATTAGACAGAGCATTGTTAAAACTACATTACTGACCAGGGCGTAACGAAAGTGGCCGTCATTCTTTAGGTGTATTCTGCTTATCTGTTGCAGTATTGTAAAAAAGCCTGGAGGCCAATTTTTTGTGTGCCCCTGAGGTATGATATTCAGGGGAGTCAGCTACTATCTGTAGCTGGTGTTCATAACTATTTAGGTCCAGTACTAAAGGCACATGTTCATGTTGACTTCTTATATACCAGTGCAAGCAGCACAAGAATCAGTGTCAATATTAAGGCAAGGTTGCTTCTTGTCTGTTGCAGTGTCTGTTGGTGAAGGGCTGGAAAGCTGGTGCAAGTTGGAGCTTTCCTCGAGGCAAGAAAAACAAAGGTGAAGAGGATTCCAACTGTGCTATACGGGAGGTATGGATCTTTTTTTGCCTGTTACTACACCCTCCTCACCCTCAATGGGTTGCATTCTGAGATTTGGCTAGAATTGTTTGTGTGGACCCAATCTTCTGGCACACACTTCTGAGTGATTATTGTATTGAGTGTGATCATCAGTCACAAGGTCAATGTGCACTGGGAAGTTAGTGCTTACCATATGATATTCTACCTTAAATGCAACAATGTAAGGTCTGTACATCTGTAAACCTAAATGAAAAGTGTTTCAATGTTACATTACAGGTGATGGAAGAGACGGGATTTGACATTGCCCCAAAGTTAAGACTGGATGATCATTTGGAAGTTCTGATTGGCCAGCAACGTATGCGCCTCTACATAATCCCAGGCGTCAGAGATGATACTCGGTTTGCGCCTCTAACAAAAAAAGAAATCAGTGTATGTCTCATTAATGTAGACACGGTCTGTTGGTCATTTTTGATATTTGGTTCACTTAAGTACATGGCTTATCCTTGGTTGTTGCATATGCCTCTGGAGATTCTCTGATTGACTTGCATTAGGTACTTAGTTTCAATGGAGCCCTTTTTCTAAGGATGCAGAGTATATGATATATGATGACAATGATGTCTCAGTGATGTTGATAATCGATGTTCTGAAGTGCAGGAAATAGCCTGGCACAGAGTGGAGGAACTACCAATGGCAAGCAATGAAGCACAATCTCACCATCGTGGTCCTACTGGACTGAAGTACTTTATGGTCTTTCCATTCGTGACGTATGTACAGCACTTGCCTGCTCCCATTCTGGTTGCTAGAAATGACTGTCTTGTTTTTGCAGCTTGCTGAAATGCTGTGCATAATAAGCTGATTGCTCTATATATGCAAGTCGTGATTTAAAAGTTTAGTTTCTTGCATTCTTACGAAAGCTTCACTATGCAGACTGATGAGAATGTATAAATTTGCCTTCTTTCGGGTTGAAAAGTTTCATATGCATTCATCAAAATATAGCCAGGATTGTGGACTTGGTAACTTTCAGGATGGGACTTGATGTGCGATCCTAATTTGACTTGTGATAATTCTACCTATTTTAATCCAATTAATCTTGATATGTATGAACCTTTTTGCTTTTCTGTTCAGACCATTAAAAGCTTGGATTGCAAGAAATCGGCCTCAGAATGTGCAAAGGCGAGAAGTTCCTCTTCCAGGTACTCAACCAGTTGCATGAATTTTTATCGACGCTGGCTTTAGCACTTAACACCTTCAGAGTGCATGTCTTCTAAATAATTTTGCATCTGCTTCAATACTCACACAAATTGGGAAGATAATGGTACATACAGTGGTTTTGGGTATGCCTACCTTGGAAGGGATTAGTCTTTCTAATGATGTTTTATCAATGTCTTTTGAAACTCTGTTCTCTTCTCTTTTCTCCTATACAACCATCTGATCAATGAAGGTCTGATTTTCCCCTTCTTACAGGTGCTACAGTTTGGAAGGTGAGGAACATGTCCTCAGGTGGGTCAGGGAATCTAGCCCAGGTGGTTGTTGAAACTCCACCTTTGCTACCAATGCCAGTACCAGTATTGCCCCCTGCCCCCTGCCCCTCACCCCCACCCCTACCCCAACCCCAACCTGAGCCTGAAACAACGATCCAACCATCTACAAATGCAGCTGTTGGCCAGGAGCCACCTGGAAAGGCATTCCGCAACTTTAGATTCGACTTTGCGCTCATCCTTCAGCAGCTTGATAGTTAGGGAAGCAAAAAGGGCATCTCACCTGTGAGTTTCCACTGTGTCAAATAGCAACCAGATATCATTTCTTTCATCTTTTACACAGGGTTCGCGGATATTGGTCTCATTGGGAGAACCCCCTTCATCTTAGCACCACTCAGTTCAAAACAAGGTTTCTGAACCTGTTTCTTACTAATGTGCTCTACACAGGGTGCCTGTACATTTCCTTCACACTTGGTTACTTGAAACCAAATGACCTCATTGTATCACGTTCGAATCTTGTAAAGGTATAAGTGACTGTTGAATAGAACTTCTCTTCAGTTACCAGGCTCAATATTCCTTCCTTTGCATTCCTCATTCTAGCTGAGGTTTGAATGCATGTATTTCTTCACCACTTCACTGTTATTCTGGCTATTTATATGTTCAGATAGCCATGTTCACTTTCAAAAGTTATCTGCTTACTTCTCATCTTCAATTTTGTTTTGTATTACCCACTTCATTAATAACAAATGTAAATGTCAAACTTCACGATTATCCAGCAGAGTGTGCATACTTTGTAATGCAGTTGTTCTCGGTCTTGAAATTCTGATACCTGGTATGAACCATCAGAGTGGACATGTACCAATTCAAGTGGGCATGTATATTGGACACATGAAGAGCTGGAAAGGAGGTGGCCTTCATCTAATCCATATGGCACCAGGCAATGACGATCAATGAATGGCATACCAAAATCTTGGTTAACATCTCTCTGCTCAATGTGCCTACTACCTCCCCTTCACCAAGGAGACCCTCAAACATAGGTTTTGGGACTGCATCCAAACTTAGTAGATTTGGTGTGGGTTTTACAAATCCTTTTTGAATTTAGTGGCACCCTGCAACACCCATTTCATAAATTTCAACTAGCAAAACGGCATGTTCAGACATGACATCCGGCAGAAATACAAACCTTGGTTCAAAATTTGGCATCTTCTCCTGGGCATCGTCATGTGGACTATTTGGATTGGATGTAATGACAAGGTTTTCAACCAAGAACAGTGGCATGAACTCAAGGTGAAGAACATCACTTAGGACGAATGCATTATCTATGGCAAAGTCTCCTGGAAAAAGGCTTTTAGACACATTGGGAGACTCTCCGGTGAAGGCCTCTATCATTGAGGAATTTGATTTGTCATGGGGAGTGCGGGGCATCTTATGCCGCAACCATGAACTCGTGATTTCATGGAACTAGAAGATCATGGCCATATAACCTTCTTAGCCTAAGGGGTTAGGTGGGTTGTCCTTGGGTAGGTGGGGTGGGAGTGGTCCTTGGTTGAGTGGTTTGGTGGGTTGTCCTTGTTGGGATCTTGTTACTTGGCTCTATGTTCTTGTGTGGCAGTGTGACGCGTTGGAGGGGCCCCGCCACCCCTTGAAGTGGGCGCGTTTTCCTTGGCTCTTGAATGTATTTGGCATTGGACACCCATGTGTTGAGTGGCATGTGGTTAGGTGAAGCTCCAAAAATGGATCTCAAAAAGACATGTTTAAAATATTGAACTATATGCTCCAAACATGATAATTATTTTACACTCAAAAGTGAATAATCAACATAATTGAGGAGGACCTATAATGAACTTCTAATGAGCATGAGAATCTTCGCTTGATGGTAAATAAGATATTCATATGAGCTCAAAACTTGTTGGGAAAGTTGCTTTGGCCTCGACTTAGATATGCTTACCACCTCGTACTAATCATGTGTTTCATGTTCTCGGAGAAGTAAGCTAGGCGGAAAAAGTAACCATTTAAGACCCAAATGCCTTACAAGAAGCTGATATTGGGAAGTCGTGGCCATGCCAACTTGAGGGCTTGCTCCACACTGTCCGCTTCAATCGTGTATTGTCCAACACAAATGGCTTGTTTGTGGCAAAATATGTGAAAATGAGACCTGGTTCATTATTAAGGCTGGAGCAGTGACCAGGGAGATTTTTGGGCATAATCGGTTGAGATCCTAGTGTTTGCAAGTCCAACCGGTTACATGTTGACATCCTCCGCTTTTCCTTTATTAAATTGGGGTATATTCTATAAATTCCTCTAAAATGATTAGTAATTTTCTTGCACTCTGCAACTTCAACCAGTTCTTTCTCAAACTCAACCAATTCATTTGTAATTAATTGCCAGTTCTCCCCGATTATAGGGTTGGAGCTACTACCAACCTAGGTTATTACATTTGGAAGAGCATTTCCACCTATTCATGATTATTAGAAGGTTCACTAAATAGTCCTAACAATGTGGGCCACATTCATTTTTCTAGAGGCCATGCTAATTCTCATAACGAGAATTAATGTGGGCCACATTAATTTTCAAACCATGCTAAATTTCTAGTGGAAAATTAGCATGGGCCACATTAATAATGTGAATGAATAATTGATATTGTGCTATTTTTGTGCTATAGCTAATATTTGATGTATTGGTCGGAATTCTTTCTTGAAGACGGAGGGGAGAACTTGGTGTCTTGGACCCACATTGATTCCACCTTCACTAAAATATTGGTGTAGCCCACACTAATTTCCAACCCACACTAATGGGACTATTTAGTGTACTTATTTCGAGGATTATTGACATTCACCAGTGGGATCTCAGTTGTTTGCTGTGTCTTCACTTGCAGAATTGAAATGGGTTGCACTGAGTGGAAGCATAATTAATCACGTACACCAATTGAGTCATCATTGATTAGCATTACCATTATCGAGATCGCTCTATTGTATTGTTCACAACTTTAAGGGGATGTAAATTATGCAAGGCTGTAAATTTCTGCCATTCCTTGGCATGAGGGTTTCTAAGGGGCGCTTCACACTATGGCCGAAGGTCGAGAGGCCATCGATTTCCACCAATCATATTGCAAGAAACCAAGAGTTCGGTCTCTTGACCCTTCACACTAAGGCCAAAGTCCAAAGGCCGTTGCAATTTAGAATGATTACTTCTTGAAGAAGGCGACGGACTCTCGAAGGAAGTTTGGGTCGGACAGGAATGGAAACCCAAACTATGGTCAAGAGGTTGTCAATTATATTTCTCCAAAAAAATCAATCATTGACATCATCTTGGCTGTTAGGGGCGCTTCACACTATGGCTGAAGGTCGAGAGGCCGTCGATCTCCACCAATCAGATTGCAAGAAACCAAGAGTTTGGCCTCTTGACCCTTCACACTTTGGCCAAAGTCCAAAGGCCGTCGCAATTTAAAAATGATTACTTTTTGAAGAAGGCGACGGACTCTCGAAGAAAGTTTGGGTCGGACAAGAATGGAAACCCAAACTATGGTCGAGAGGCCGTCGATCTTTTTTCATTAAAAAATCAATCATTGATAAGATCTTGGCCGTTAGATTGGAGGGGTTATTTTGAGCAAGGAATCAAGTGGGATGCTCCTTTGGGTTTGGACTTTGGGCTCGGCCTTTGGAGGCTTCACACTATGGCCGTCCAAGTCGAGAGGCCGTGGGAGTTCATGGCCAAAGGTTTGGACTTTGGGCTTGGCCTTTGGAGGCTTCACATTATGCCCGGCTAGAGGCTCCACTTACTATATGTTATTGACTATTTTCAGCTCATTTCTTTGGACTCTCAACAAAGTTTGGCCACTCAATCCCACGGCCTCTTGACTTGGACGGCCATAGTGTGAAGCGGCCCTAATACTCTACCTCTCTCTGTTCAACCTTCACAGAAAGCGTGCAACTTCCATTCTTTGTCTTCTGATGCAACGCAGTGGACCGACCTGAAATTCAAGCAATTCCAATTGCAATGCGCCTTCAAGGATGTGATCGACTGCACGAACAACGGATACCTGTGGATGTAGACTGCAAAGCGTCAAGTCTTTATGGAGAATTCTGAAACCTCTTCAAGGTTTCACGGCCTGTCGCCTACACAAATCTGCCTTGTGGCATTTTGGGGATTACTCTCTGAGCTGCAGAAGAAATGTGTCTGATCATACAGAGAATTGCATTGAACCTTGAATCCAGCTTGGGAAAGTTTGTGAATTAAGTGCCCTTTTCCTGCAACTTGCTCATCACAAGTTGACCAACCTGAATTTCAAGCAATTCCAACTGCAATGTGCCTTCAAGAATGTGATCGACTGCACGAACAACGGATACCTGTGGATGTAGACTGCAAAGCGTCAAGTCTTTGTGGAGAATTCTGAAACCTCTTCAAGGTTTCACGGCCTGTCGCCTACACAAATCTGCCTTGTGGCATTTTGGGGATTACTCTCTGAGCTGCAGAAGAAATGTGTCTGATCATACAGAAAATTGCATTGAACCTTGAATCCAGCTTGGGAAAGTTTGTGAATTAAGTGCCCTTTTCCTGTAACTTGCTCATCACAAGATACATCAGCTACCTGCACTAGAAGAACACAAGGCCGAAGCTGAGATGATTGATACCCTAAAAATCTTATGGCCTCTTGTACCATAAGAAAGGCCCGAAGTCGACTCGAATTTCCCATACGGCATCGGGATGAGTATCGACCCAAATGATGCCTCAGGTATGCAAAGATTCTCTTCATTTTATCTTGTGATTTTCCTTGAATACAGTACATTGATTATCCCAATTAGTGCGTGTGGTACTAATTCCCGAAACATGCACTATTTTGCCACGTCTCAAAATCAGTGAGGGTTGGAATTTGTATTGAATGATACTAAATTCATCAATACATGCTCATTTACCATACATTTCAAGAAAATTGGTTTGTGCTCTAAGGTGCTTATAAAATGATTAAAAGAAATTATAAGCAAACACATGCTTGTCAGTGAATTGCCAAGGTGAATAATGTTGGTGCTTTAAGTGAATAATGTTGGGACAACCGATTCTTCCTAGATCTTTTGGTGGCACTAATTTCATAGCGCAAAGATATTTAGTATCACCTTCACTAATTTCGCTTATGCACTATTAGCCCTCCCTCACTAATTGGGAAAATCAGTGCAGTAAGTTATTAGAATTTTTCATATCAGTGGGTCCAAATGGGCATGCCACACTCACCTCTTGTTATGTTAATAAGTTACAACAAAATAAGCAGAGTTGGTTTTCGGAGGGACTTTCTCTATCCTCCTACCACGTGGCAGGAGCCCGGTGGACGCCTTATCTGCCCGCTGCCCGCATGCGCGAGTGAGCAACCATTGGCCTACAGGATTACCCAACCCAGCTCCATCTCCCGATTTGGCCTCCGAATTCGCCTGCGCCTCTCCTAGAAATTCACACTCCTCCGCTCGTCCCCTTGTCAATCCGTCGTGATCAACCCTGCTTCTTCACCTCCGAATTTTGTAGGACGAGATAGGATGGCAGCCATGACTGCAGCTTCGTCGGCCGTCAGCCGCTCAGCCTTCTTTGGAGCTGTCGCCAAGGAGAATGGCCTCCAGAAGCGTGTCGGGGCCTGCCAGGCTAAGCTCTCCATGGTAACTTACAACACCTCACTTTGCAATTTCTCTATTTCTTGTTCAATTCACATTCAATCGATTTCTGGTGCTCATTGCACCCGAAGACGGCATTTGTTGGACATTTACATTATCCGCAAATGTACGTGAGGTGTACATTTAGGGGCCACATTTGCATTTGGGTTTCAGTGAGTGCTCTGGAGGGGACTCTGTATGTATGTGATTTACATGTGCGATTCGAAAACGTGGCCGAGGAACCCATTCTGTAGTCTTCAATCCTGGGGGGACGATGAAGAGCATCCTCGATTTGGTGTGTAGTTTCGCAGAGGCTGTGGATATGGGTGTGGGCATTTGCGTTGTGGTCATGTTCGTTGAATTGTGGCAATGGGAGTAAAATAAGACTGTCTCGAGAAACGTTTTACTGCAATGTTGTGGCGGAGTTTTTCTGGGTATGAGTTATCTGCAAGTCTGGACGTTAAGTTATGGCCATTAATACTGTATAGCTTGTGTGCGGAGCAGGTTGGCTTGAACAAAATTGTCTGAGGTTGGTCTTATTAATTCGTGGTTGTGGGATATGATGATGAGTGCAGAGCGGCGACTACTACTATGGCCCAGACAGACCCAAGTTCTTGGGACCTTTCTCTGCCAACACCCCCTCATACCTTCAGGGTGAGTTCCCCGGAGACTACGGATGGGACACTGCAGGTCTCTCCGCCGACCCCGAGTCCTTCGCCCGCAACAGGGCCTTGGAGGTAAATACGATGAACTAAGAACCCTATGTTTTGCATTCTTTTAAGCATCAAATTTTGCATCTATGCATACCGTATTTGTTATCTGCCAGTTTCGTTTTAATGATAAGGTTCGTAGAGCTTTCAATCGTTGTCAACGGAGGTTTCGAGTTTCACTTAGTGTTTCCCATCATGCTACGGCGAAAACTAGGCCTACCCTCATCTGGCTCAGTCATATGCCACACCATACTGAGGTTGATTGTCAGGATAAGGTCGATAGAGGTCAGTTTCCCGAACAGAGATGCAACGCAGGGGGAGAGGTATATCCAATACGGAGAGAATCTTATCCACCGTAGAATCTTTTCTTCCATGTTGAGGAAAAGGAGAAACCTTCATGGCATACATTGTGTGTATCAGCTCCTGCACCTGTGTGCACCATATTTGTCGTTTGTCAGCATCATTGTTAGGATAAGGTCGGTGGAGTTGGAAGTAATCTGAATAGGGCCGGATCGGTGGATAAGTGCGAGATCCAGTTTCTTAAAGTGAATAAAGAATCTACCTCAGAATGTGGTATTCTTCCATGCATGATTAAATATCAAGCCTTCTTGGTAATCATTCGTGACATCTGTCTGTATGTTATGCAGTTGATCCACGCCAGGTGGGCCATGCTCGGAGCTCTCGGATGCGTTCTTCCTGAGGTTCTTCAGAAATACTCCCGTGTGACATTGAAGGAGCCAGTGTGGTTTAAGGCTGGAGCTCAGATTTTCAGCGATGGAGGTCTGGATTACCTCGGAAACCCTAACCTGATCCACGCCCAGAGCATTCTGGCCGTATGGGCCGTGCAGGTGGTGCTCATGGGTTTGGTAGAGGGATTCCGCACTAACGGTCTCCCCGGTGTCGGTGAGGGAGGTGACCTTTACCCCGGAGGCAAGTACTTCGACCCCTTGGGCTTGGCTGACGATCCCGATACCTTGGCCGAATTGAAGGTTAAGGAGCTCAAGAATGGCCGACTTGCCATGTTCTCCATGTTCGGATTCTTCGTCCAGGCCATCGTCACCGGCAAGGGCCCCCTCGAGAACTTGTTGGACCATCTCGAGAACCCCGTTGCCAACAACGCATGGGCATACGCCACCAACTTCGTTCCCTCATCCTAAATCACAAATATATTTCTGTTTGTGAAGAGAATGCAGGAATACGTAGTCAGTAATGCAGGATTATGAGCAGATTTAGAGCTGGAATTCGGAGGTTTTTGTCTGTCGTCCCCCCTTCGAAATGTAAAATAGGTCTCCGACTTGACGTCGGGTACAGTCAATGAAATTTGTCGATTATTCTTATTCGTATCTTATCTACATGCATTTCACTTTTGCGGTGGGAGACGGACAATCCTGATGTTTATTCCAATTGTTTGAACGATGTGTTTCTGAGCACTACTTGAGCTCTGAGTTCATAGCTTGAGCCAGCAATTTTGCGATAGGTTATGTCGGAAGTCTTGTTGTAAGAATAGACATTTCCGAAATCGAAAATGCTAACTGGACAACATAATATAGATTCTTTGCCAAGTCTTCAAGGGTTCATCCATGTATTGGGAACACTGTGACCTCAAGCCTCCGCTCAACGCTCATCTCTCTTAGACATTTAATCTGGGAAACCACTTAGGGGTAGGAATTTGTATAAATGTATTTTGCTTTGATGAGATATGTTTCTCTCGTTCTTTCAAACAGATGCCATAGAGCACCATTTCAAATAAATCCTTATATGCAATCATAGGAATGCTTGTAGGCATATGAGTTGGAGGAAGGTGCGAAATAGTTGCAGAAGCTTCTATACTACTAAGAAGTTTGAATCAAGCAGGAAAAGCATTCCAAGGCTATGAAATTGCAAGGTCCCAGAAATTAAATTCTAATGTCTACAAAGTCAAGATGGTTTTGCTCCAAGAGGGACTCTGGAAATATGTGAAGGCTGCAGAACAGGTAAACTTGGGTTGTCCAGGACTGAGAATAACCACTAATCACCAGATTCCTAACACAGACGAGGAAAGGTACCGGGCTGTGAGCCCAAAATAGTGCCCACAATTGTTCCTAATGGTAAAATCATTGAAACCATGGGTTGGGTACGGGCATTGAATACTCAAAACACAATAAAAAGAGTGAAGTGTTAAAACTTATATTGTATGAGCTAGTTTTGATGTGATAGAGTAGGGTGGGGGAGTTGAATTGTTGATGGTGGGGAATTTAAAAGTTAGGCTTGTAATTTAATTGGAGTGGGGTGTGAGCCTAAAACTAAGCTCACATGTACTATTGGACCTTTGAATTCAGTTACACACAGGTCTTTAGGTTCTTCAAATATTTAAACGCATAAAAAGAGTGTGGCTTGGGTTGGATTGTGGTTTTAGTTTAGTACTAAGAGTGGGCATTTAGTGCTTGGGGTGATGGTAGAATTAGTTAGTGGGTGATTATTAAGAGTAAGGGGTTAGGGATAACTCTAAAAGCGCTGCTTAGGCCAGATTATTGACCATCCAAGGTTAGAGAAGCGTTCATTTTAGGGCTGGGCTCCCAAATGGATGAGGCCGAACTACCGGATCCAGGGAAGGGGAAGGCCCTGGACCTCTCGGTGCTCTTTTGGGGTTTTAGGAGTGCGGCTGCTGTTTTCGGAGGGCGATGGCAGAGAAGCGGGCAGAGTTGGACTCCCTCCCAGAGAGAGGGTGTGGGTGTTAGGTCTCTGTTCACAGCCGGGGAATCCTGCATCTCCATCGGCGTGTAAGGGGGAGAGGGGATCTTCGAACCACAGCATTCCTTCATCGAAGGTGAACTCAGCTTCGGGAAGGACACACCAGCGAATGCGAGAGGGGAGGTGAAAGGAAGTGACAGCGGAAGGAGTCGAGGGGATGCATGACCCAACTCGCTCTCGGCAGCTGTGCAAAACTGCTGAGCTCTGGATGAATCATCCTGGCCGAATTGGAGGGAAGGGGTGGAATCGGATGCAAGGATCTGGGACTTGACTGTCGTGCAGAATTCAGTTGTACTGAATCAGGAATCGAAGGGGGAGAGCAACTCAAGGCTTCAAAGGATTCGGGAGCCTGGTGTCTTCACAACCAGAGCTCGGCCTCTTTAAGGAACAGAGAATGCAGGGGCAGCCTTAATGCCTTGTAGGCCCTTCAACCAAGCTGGCAGGAAGTGCAGCTTCTGCTGTCCACTAGGGGAGAACTTTGTTCGGGCCAGCAAGTCGGCCAAAGGTGAAGGCAGCAAGACTCACTGGAATTCCACCCCGGTAGAACAGAAGGTAGGGCGTTGGAGCTGGAATGAGTGGAGACAGGCTTTGGAGGCTGCCAGGAGGACACAGGGAGTTAATCGGAGATTAGAGGGTGATTGTTAGGGTGTCCAGTGAGAATAAGTGATGGGCCGGGATGGTCAAGATTGGATAGATATTTAAATAGGTGCAAGCTGTTATGCACATTAGGTTGGTGGTTGTTAAAGGAAATTAGCCTAGGTTAGTCATTACTCAAACTGTAGAGGTGGAGCTTGGGGGCTCATTGAATTATTGTGGGGTTGGGGCAATGTCCACAAGTGAGTCGAGTATTTCTTAATACTTGGGCCTTGTGCCATTTAAATAAAGAGTATGTGTTGAAGATTTACATTGGGTAGAAGGTAACATTGTGATTGGTCAAGTGTTGTCAACCGAGAACGTGTAGGCTCCAGGCATTCACCCGGACTACGACGCACAGGGGTGAATGTTTAGGGCTCACACGGGCATGATGGTCCAGTGTCTTCACTCTTCAAGAATCAAGATGATAATCATGTTGAGCATGTTGTGTAATGGCATGATCTATCATTCTTTTGTGTCAATGATAGATCCGGGTGAGATATGGATGAGACTGAAAATTACTTGTGATGTGCAGAGCTCCTTGAGACGCCAAGCTCTCAGAGGTGCTATTAACGTATCAACTACTTGAAGGCAAAAGGGCACGAGACCACATTTAGAACATCAATCTTTTGAAGACCTAACTTGCTAGGTTATGCACAGCTGTGACGGCTGAAGATCTAGTTAGCCTAGTTCTCAATAGCTTGCCTAGAAGCGGAGCAGTTTTTGAAACGATATTGAAGAACTACTTGACCTACTTATGGAGGACCAGAAGGCCTGCTACTTGAGGAAGATATGAGCAGGATTATTGAAAAGAAATAAAGAGGATGAGGATGAAGTTATGTTCCTGAGAAGAAGTTTTAGAGGAGGTAGAGGAATTTACTGAGGTACATAAATTCCCTTGGAGGAGGATGATCAAGATACACGCCTTCTGGAACCACTGGAGTCACCAGAGTCAAATCACCAGACTTCCAATGTTATAATTGTCAGAAGGCTGGGCATTTAGCCTGAGATTGTCCCGAGTTCAAGCTGAGTACCAAATTAAAATCTCTGCAAGATCAGCTTGCAAGAATGAACACGGGAAAGCAAAATCTGCCATCTAGCCCAAACCACATATGCAGAAGAAGTCAACATGTGCATGGGTGCATTTTCAGAAGACGAGGAGGAATAGTTCTTCTATTAAGAGCATCACTACCCATCCTACAAAATGCAGAGTGGATCATCCTCACAATAAGTTCAAGTCACCCGGTTTGCAAGCCGGGTGACCCACCCATGACTTGTATACAAGGTGATAAAACAAGGAAGAAACAAAAGCAAGATGAATCTCATTGGCACCTTGGAAATCAGAGAGGAATATGGAGTTTGTCCTTTGTTGTTTTGGGGACGGAGCTCCGACTTGCAAAATGACCCCAATTTGCAAGCCAGCCCTACCAACAAATCATCCGTTTTGCAGGATGGGTGGGGCACTTTTGCAAGCCACCTCTCACAATATAAGTTCAAGTCATCCGTTTTTCAGGATGGGTGGTGATGCTCTAAGGGGCCACCTTGTGCGTTACAGGAAACATGAAGTTGATTGCAAACTTCAAAACTTTCTTGCACACTGAGTGTTAGACTAGCTGGACATCAGGTCATGCATGTCCTTTTGAAAAGGACATTGGAATGTCACAAACATTTCAGGAGACATGAAGAAAATAAAATGTTCTCTAGATGCCCGGTGCCCACGCTAATTTACTTTCAGCAGGCAAACTTACTGTGGACATTTAGTCTTGTTTAACTCAAAGCAATACTGCATTCTTGAAATAGACAAACCTGAGAAAGTTTTCATACAAAGGAGTGAGGAATTCTAAGGACAGTCTCTACAAGATAGAGAAAGCACCACACGTGAGTTTGGCCTTGGTCAATGAGGAGAAGTCACATGAGGAGAGAGAAGGAAGGGCGAGTGAATACTTCTCAATAGAGATAGGCAAGACACCTGAGGGAGTCAAACAACTAAATGTCCACAACGAAATCAACGAAAGCTTGATGCCATTCAAACTCAAAATTTAAGTGTTGGCATTGCAAAATTAGCCACATCAACTATTAGAGTCAACTATGTGGCTAATGGGGCATTCCCACCTGACTCTAGTTAAGACCCAAAGTATTTCCTAAAAACCGGGTAAAGCTCCCTCGGTTATAGTGGAGGCATCCAACTATCCCAATGCACCTACAAGAACTTGCTCTGGAGATTTTCAAGTAGGTTTTAGTTAAGTAGCTTTCACACATGTTCATGGTTTTATCTACCAAGCAATGAATGTTGGGTAGTTTTTGTCCCATCCCCAAATGCCTTACTACTCACCTATCTTACCATCGGTTTTTGTTAATGAAGCTCCTCGTGCCCTCATAGCTAAGACTAAAAAGCAACCAATCACAAGGGTGGGAGGCGACACTTTTAAAGTTCCAATATTCTTGCCTCATGTTTAGGTACCGATGGGAGGGTCGGTAGTTGAGGCTTAAAACCTCCACTTTTAAGCCATGCCACATCATTTGCCACCTAGGCTAGGCACTAAAAAGAGCCGTATGTGTGAACCCTAGATAACTAAAACCGCTTTTAGACTAAAACTACTTCTAACTAATGTCAAGTGGGAATGCCCCATAATAGCCCTAAAATTTCTATTGCTGAAGAAGGTATGTACTCCACGCGCATTGTTTGCTTGGGAAGATGCATAATGAGAGGATTCCACAACACAGGACAATGGCCACAACAGAACCACTTCAAGTTATTCACTTGGACTTGTGTGGACCCATGCCAGATGTTTCCAAGACATGGAGTAAGTATCGGACCAACTGACAATAAGATTGCCAATTCCAATGGTTCTGACCGGTGATAATCGGCTTCTATTTGAAAATGAAGCTACAGATTTATTGTCTTCTTCCTTGTACTATCTCATGTATGTTCTATAGTCATATCCTCCATACTCTCTCCCATGTACTGTGTGCATTTATTATCCAGAGTACCACAATATGGCGCCCATTCAATATCAGAGGCCCTGCTGATAGAATTTTGTGGACATTCAAGTGGCAATTGCATCGACTATTATACCTTCATCAACTGCAAGTAGCATACATGGACTACTATTGGAGACGAAAGAACATCAAAGATGGTTATAGACAATCTGTTTGCAAGGAAGTCTGCATGACGAGGTAGTTTTCCCCTGTTTACAAAACAAT
The DNA here is from genome assembly GCA_950295325.1 of Polytrichum commune. Taxonomy (NCBI): domain Eukaryota; kingdom Viridiplantae; phylum Streptophyta; class Polytrichopsida; order Polytrichales; family Polytrichaceae; genus Polytrichum; species Polytrichum commune. The sequence goes on along the minus strand of OX485803.1, from coordinate 18,919,017 downwards.
TTGAAAATAATAACACTTGTGAATGTCGCCTATGTGATTTGCCATTAGCTGATCTAAATGGCACATTTAGTATTCTTCCATTAAACCAGCTTGTTTAAATATTTGTGATTGGTTGTCGAACTCGTCCCGGGACCACTTCGGTTTACACCAAGGAAAAAAAATGTCAGAGTGATCATGAAGTTCGAGGTCCCCAAAAGACATATTTTCATACCTAAATCATTCACTGACATGGTCCAATGGGTTTTGTGATGGGAAAGGTAAAAGAGGTGCTTTGGTAGAAAAAAGGCAAGGGCCCATGGCAGAGAAATATTGTTATAATGAATTTTTGATGTATTTTTCTTTGGAAAAGAGAAGATGAAGATAAGAAAAGACCCCCCCCCCCCAATAAAAAAAGGATCAAACTTGAATTTTTCAAAACCGCCCTTTTTGGACATATATTAAAAGGATTAGCACATTCACTTTTTGGTGCATGATCGTTCCTCTTGGTCCACATTCGATTTACACCTAGTGAGGGGCCCAAAAGCTTTGTAATTGATGTTTGAAGGGATCAAACCATGGAAGTTGGACCATCCAGTAGAACTATGAAAAAATGCCATCTTCCATGGTCTGACTTCATGGTCCATGGTGCAAACCGGCCCTTAGCTTATGCCAGCTCTAACTAAGCTCAGTGCAGTTATTAAGAATTTTTCAAATGATCTTCTACCAAGATCAAATAATTTGTTTTCCTACAACAGAATTGTCAAACTTCTTTAGCAGTTCACATTAACTGCTCAACAATTCTAATTTATGGATCTTGAAGCGATTGGAACCCTTAAATTTTGAAATATTATTTTACATGGTTGTTTCCCCCAAGTTATCAACCTCATAATTTCAGGCATTGAAGGATCAAGAAGGAAGCACTTATAAGAGACGCTTGGGGCACTTGTAACCCTTCCCTTAACGCATTCAAACATTGGAACGAAAAGAGTTAAAAAACTAGCAAGTTCTTAAAAAGATTGAGTTTCAGACGCGTTCTTATAACATGCTCTATCATCTCACTTGCATTCATATGAATAAATAAATAACCAACCAATTTTGGGCAATTTGATGTGAATTTGAGCCCGTTGGCCTTATCCTGCTCAAGAATCCTCCATGTGCAGAGTGGGGTTTATTGCTTACCTTACGGTGGGTGCGCTCTTGGCTTCCTACCTACCTAACTAGTTTTTTCCATCAAGTAAATAGAAGATTTCACAGCGGGAATTGAACTGCCAACCACTTCATTCAAAAATGGATACCTCTCTACTATCACCTGGTAGTTTAGGGTGATCTCGAACTTCATGCATATGAATGTAAGATATGATGTCTTGATGAATTTACAATATTGACTCATAGTTCGGAGACAATGGGTACAATGGGAGTTGCTTGTAAATAAAATAGCATTTGTTCATAACTTGTAATCTATTCCTGTGAAATGGAGAAAATTTGTGGAGATCAATCCATACTATTCAATGAGATCAAGGGGGCACCAATGAACGGGGTGAACCGACTACTAATTACTAATGACCCGGTTGAGTTTGAGAAATAATGGGTTGAAGTTCAAGACTTCAAGCAATTGATCGATCATTTCAGAGGAATCTATGGAATATACCTCTTTTTTTTTTTAAAGAAAACCCAAAAATCACAACATGTAATTGGTTGGACTTGGAAACACTAGGATTTTGACCAAAAATTCCCCTAGACATTGGGGTGCACAACTAAACTAGGTACCAAACAATGTTATGGTGAGATTATTCACAAAAATTAAGTCAAAGTGGTGGCCCCCACATTATTCAGATCCATAACAATGTTCTGTGGGACTGATAGTATTCCATGGAATATTTCCCTAATATTCCCCACATTCACATTGAATGTTGTCAGTCCTACAGAACATTGTTATGGATCTGAATAATGTTAGGGCCTCTCATGCCAGATTTGCATTGCTAACCAACTTTGCATTTGTGGGGATTATCTATTCCTCACTTTCATGTCACTTAGAGTTAGTTTCCATGTAGGTTGCTTGCCCACCAGATTCTAGTGGAAATGTAGATGCCACCAAGTGGAATCTACATTTCCACTAGAATCTAGTGGGTGAACACCCTATATTGGAAACCAATCCTTAAACTCCTTAAAATGGACACCCATTATTTGAGGGGTAAGGTAGAGGACATTTGAGGCTATTTATAACTTCAAGACACTGAATCTTTTGATTAATTATTTTCTATCAACTTCATGTATACAAAAATTAGGGTGAATTTTCAATGTAGGCCACTCACCCATCACATTCTAGTGTGAATAAGAATAAATCTGCCTAAATGTAAAGGGAGTCTTTGTAGGGTAGGGTACATATGTGCCAACTAGCTACTCCCATCTTCTCAAATCCAGGCCCACCTACTAACCTCCTCCTCCCAATTACCAATGATGAAGTTCTAGATCAACATTGGTTCTCTTGAGTCTTCAACCGGTCTTAACCCTTCAATCTAGCACTTGTAGGTTGGCACTTGTAGGTTGAAGATTCTTTAGTGGGCGCATGAAAATCTAGCGGCATGTGTCCATGACCCTCCACATTCTAGTGGACCGCAAAAATGCGGTGGGATCGCAACTTGTGTTTAACTACATGAGAACACCTCCGACCCACTATTATCTAGAATCTAATGAGCAAGCGGCCTAGTTGGAAACTCACCCATAGTGTGCCACATAACTCCGTGCAATTTGGTTTGTGAAAAAGTTAAGGGTGAGATAGCAAAAGACTAATTGACGTCAATGGGCGGGCACCTGTCTAATTCTTACTTGCAGCTCCTCAAAGTTGGAAATTCTTGCACACAAGTTTACGAACTTTTCATCCATCTATGTTAAAATCAATATTTGGAACACTATGACTAATTCATCTCAATTGCGTCTTATTTCTCTAATTCAGAGTTCCTGAAACTAATTCTGGTGATTCATTAGAACTTAAAAGTAGTCTCTAGGACTATAAACTGTTGAAGGAATTGTTTGTTGGTGGTGAGTGGTGCACTTGTATGGAGTAACCCCTCTCACCCCCTATTTGCAAATGTTTTACATTTTTTTCAGGTTCTCCCTGGAGCATACCACTTGGACATGGTCACAAAAAGTTTATGATATCATGTGTACAACAACCACCCAAGCAACTAGATGCAACCTATAACAACCTCAGAAACCTTGCATCAGTTTTTTTTGCTTCCTAAAATTGCAGCCACCACTACATTGCAAGAGGAAGACACATTTGATTGTGTTTTAAACTCTGTTACGGAGATTGCCAGCCAGAACATCAAATGATTCGTGGATAGCAAGTTTGTGACAAAATCCCCAAGCTTCATCATCAAAGTCCATCTCAGGCCATTTTTGCCACAGTGCCTCCTCCTGCAAAGGATTTCATCGACGCACTTGTTCACCACACACACTTGCAAAATATATGCCACTTCATAATTCACAGAAGTCGTCAGTGACATATTATGCATCTTATTCAGTAGGCGGGCAAGTGTAAGTAAATTTCAGAATTTTGATTAAAATGAGTAATATTCCTGCGGAAATCAAGTTTGTCCACCACTACTGTGGTAGGATACTACACAGACTCCAACCCCAGTATTGAGCATTCTGTATGTGCGCCAAAATCCACTACTTGGCAATCAGGTTCATAGGCTATTTCAGAAGGTTCTATTTCATCCCGTGGAAACAGATGGGAAAATCACAATACTCGTAGAGACTTGGAAGTCCTTGAATAATTTTAACATGGAGTAGTGTTTGAGATCTTGACAGGGGAACATAATGAGTAGAGAATAAACAGCAAATAAACAGTCACTTCAGTGTAACGAACAACAATTTGAGCAACCAACAAAAAGGGCTAAGCTCTAACAATGAACTTCTTTACAAATCTCTGGGTTAGAGGTCATTGACTAACATCCATCTTCTATGCCACAAGATTTGATGTACAGGACATCAGTGTCATGTCCCATCTGAAAACCAGGATGATGACCCACTTCTATCCAACCAGAGAGCAAAATCACTTCAATAACAGTTGAGGTAATTACAATATTTATGATATTGGCGATATCTGGCGAAATTTACCATTGAGGAACACTATCATTCCAGCAGTGGTGGCTCGCCAACATTTGTACAAACAACCTCCTCTTTTCCTTTACAAAACATTACCGGTTAGCTGGCTGCATCAGTACCATATAGTGACTGGTACAACCAGCAAATCTATACAACACTGCATACTGCAGCCTACTCTTCAATGGAACAAACAAATTATAAATGCATGGCTTACAATCCCCATTGACGCAATCTTGAAGGTCTTAATGTAAGTCCTTATCAGATCTCATCCTTTGTAGACCTGGGCTCACTTGTTATCTGCCATCTGCATATACAGCACCATCCAAGTGCCATTAGAACCAGTATTCAGAAGGCTCAGCTGGAGCTCTTAATTGTCTTAGTAAGGGCAAAGGAGGCTCACCATGAGGCTTCGGCTGAAGAGCTGCTGCCATACCCCGCAGTTCACTTGCAACCTCTGTAAAACTAGGTCTAGATGAAGGTTCTGCTGACCAGCATCTCTCCATCAGAGACTTCCAGACAGGATCACACCAAGTGGGTATTTTCGGTCGCAGAGTGTTGTTAACTATCCCTCCTGCACATGGAGTTGGTTGGTAAGAATTTACCAACACTATAATGTATGTATGGATGTTTAGCCATCCAGTAGTTGAAAGCCATATGCCAACCCCTTCTAAAAGGCCAAAACCACTCATGATTGTAACTATGTGAACCTTGCTTAGTCTCTGAGATTAATATGAAAAAATTCTTATGCAAGCAGGAAGTGACTTACCTATAATGGCACCATAGTGCATATTTGCATAAGGCTCCTCCCCCGTAAGAAGCTCCCACATCACTATCCCGAAGGAGAAGACATCCACCTGTGGAAAGTAGTCACAAAACCCGAGTTTAAAACAGACTTTAAGTATTCATTTTCCCTAAACACAAGTAACACTTTCTTTCAATAACTTCCATTCAAAATACACAAACAGTTATTGAGAGGTTTGCAAGCTTGGCTGATTTCTGAATGTTAGAGAAGAGAAGTTCCAATAGGGCGAAGGAAGAGAGCATCCAAGTATAAGGCCAAGATTGCAAGACTTGAGTATAAAAATGCAGCTAAGCCTCTGACAACAGAACAAAAGCACATACTTTCTCTGTAACCATGCTACTGCTTCCATTTAATAACTCTGGCGCCATCCATGGTAATGTTCCTCGAACTCCGCCTGAAACCATGGTCTGATGCTTCACTTTTGACAATCCCAGATCACCAACCTGAAAACACAAAAACCATTCCAAGTACTCCTACTGACATCACTCATACTTCACACATGCTCATCAAGTACCAGCAATTTCACATTTGAGTTTCCTTCGGTCTTCTTGAAGACATATAGAACAGCAAATAATCTAGAACATCAATAATCAACAGATTGAACAGCACCCCATATAGCAATATGTACCAAAGCAAGAAAATTCCCTCAGACTTCTAGCCACATTCCTACAGTAGTGGATAAGAGGAAAGAGGATGACTGAAATCACACCATAACCACACGCTTCACAGGTGGTAGTATACCTTGCAAATAGGTCGGTGAGGGTCTCTCATGTTCACAAGAAGGTTGTCACATTTCAAATCAAAGTGGACAATATTCTTGCTGTGAAGGTACTCCATTCCAAAAGCTGCATCCATTGCTATGAGCAGTCGCTTTCGGCGATCAATAGTTCTGGTCACAACACAGTTTGTTCAGAAGAAAAATCAAATTGACAGATCCACCATGGACCTCCCAACATGCAAGTGAAAGAAGGAAAAATTATCAGTGTGTGGCCTACAGTCAAATCGGCTGATTTACCTGTCTTTCTTGTGGAGAACCTGTTTCAGTGACCCATTCACCATGTACTCAGTAACAGTTGCTAATGTATCCCCAGGGCCATCCCGCACCACACCATAGAAAGCCACAACATTTGGATGATGTAGTTGACCCAATGTGCAGGCCTCCCTCCAAAAGTCAGCAATCTGCAAGACGGACAACCAAACTCTTTTCAAAATCTCACATATACTTACCTACAGGATCAGTAAACTTACCTGCCTCTTACAATAAGCTTTACGACATCATAAATGCAAAAGGAAGAGGACAAGAAACTGATGCATTCATATTTCTTACCAGACGATCTCTCTCTGCAGGCCGTCCTGCAAAGCAACTAGCTTTAATTCTCTTGATAGCAACATCTGTACCCCTCCATTTTCCATGATAAACTGTGCCAAAGGTACCAGAGCCGAGCTCTCTCATTTCTTCAAGATCAGCATTGAGAATGGTCTGCAAGTGAGAAAGTTTTTTCATTGGTGTCAATGTCTACAATGCCCACTGCCAAAAACTGAACATACTCAAAATGCTTCAAAACAATTCTGTATTGCAAACAGAGCATGACCTGCAAACCACGTGAAATTGCTTCGGCTTCAGCTTCCACTGCTGTTTCAGGATTGCTGTCAATCTTCTTCAAGTCTTCTACAGAACCTGGAAGATCAGCAGTTGCTTCCTGCACATGACCTTCCATCAGAAAAGACTCTTTGAACAGATTTCCAAAATAATAGCAATTACTTCCACACCTTCACCCCATTACAGTAGTACTAATAACTACCTTTATTGTTGGAACCACTGCCACAGGCTCCTCTTGAACTTCTACAATCGGAGACTGCACTTCATGAACATCCCTTTCAGAAATAGATCCTTCAGCAGCACGTCGATCTTGTTCATCCTCCTCTTCTGCATCAAGAGCTGCAAGATTCTTTTCCCAATTCTGCATGGCAAAAGTGGGTGAAGATATGAGAGGAGCTGGGAGAACAGCAGTGGCATCTTGAGGACCAGGCAGCCATGCTTCTTTGCCCTCCTCGTGTGTCTTGTTTGATGCTTGAAGAGGTGTAAGTACTTTAGTAGAGCCTCTTAGGACTGATGAAGCCATATCCTCCGCAAGATGACCCGTCGCAGAAAGCTGTAACAGAAAATCTTTGTTGCTCTCCTTTTCAACTTCAGCATTTGGTCCTGATGAATTGCCAAATTCACCTTCTGACATTCTTGGAGCAGGAACAACTGGCTCAAAGAGAATGGAGGGAATGGTGGGCACTTGCTCTGAATAGGAGGTGCTTGTGTTAACAGACGTTGGAAGCGTCGAAATAGTTGGTATAAACGATTCTGTTGAGACCTGGATTGAGCGAGTGGGAACTGTGAATGATGTCATTTTGCTGGTCATAGACTGAGGAAGCTGTGTCTGACCTGCTGAGGTGGACTGGTGAATGCTAGGAGGTGTAGATCTATCACTGATACCCATGTTGTGGAGACTAAAAGCAGTGAGAGCAACATCATCTTCAACCAAGGTTTCATTGCTTTGAGTGGTGACAGATCCAATATGCAATCCATGCAAGCCACCATCCCCTAGAGCATCCAAGGTTGTCCCACTTGAGGGCCTACTAGCTTGACCTTGTACGCCTCCTATAACAGACAACTGCTGAAGCCGATCTTGGGTGTTGGCCTGGTCACGGGCATGTGGTAGCCCCTCCACTCTTGCATCATCAGAACCTGTTTGGCCTCCCCACCTCAGTTCAGCAGCATTGACTGACTCGATATTCCTCGCATTCTGTGAATAGGATGAAAGATGAGGAACCATATGGTTGAAAGCAACTGTAGCTGCGGTATCTTCTGTGAGGATATGACCTGCTAGAGTATTAGGGTTTGGAAGAGAGGGCAGGGCACGACCACCCATATCAGATAGTGCAGGTGTACTCTCAAAATCCGGTGGATTCTCTCTGGGCCTTGATGATGGCTCAGGATAGAGATTTGTCTCACTCACTCTTCCAAGATAAGGGCCAGCTTGGGAGCCATCAGTGACTGCTCTACCCAGATTTGAGGAATATGCTGGCAGAGCACTCGACTGAGAGATGCTACCCCTCAATGCAAAATTACTGAGCTCAGATGGTTCCTCCCACTCAGCCTTTCTGTGAAGGTAGGGATCTGTAACCACTGGTGCAAGCAGAGCATCAGAATCTTCAGGCAAATGGAGATAATTTCCACCATGTGGCTCCAAACCGTGTAGAAGAGGAGCAAACTCAACAGTACCACCTTCATCTACATATTCAGCAGCACCAGGCCATCCAGCTCCAGCCACCCGTGGCCTTGGTTCATCCTGCTGTGTTAACCAATCCATTGGTTTCTCTTGGGGTCGTGAGTGAACTGGCAGGGACTCTGCTCCAGCAGGATTAAGATCTTGGTATGCATTCAAGTGTGCGGGATGAAATGGCTGATGCACAATCTTCTCCCCTCTGTACAAACCATGCCGCCTTCCATCTCCACCATCTTGGTGATCTGGGTAGCCAGGATCTGAGAAAACACTTAGATTATCCTGAAATGGATTTTGGCCTTGGTACTGAGATAATTGTGACCTTGTTGTTCCATCTGCATATTGGCTGTATGCCATAGGAGGGATATCATACACAAAGTGCTCTTGTGGCAATGGATCAGAAGTCATTAAAGAGGGCTGCTGATGAGATCTATGCAATCTGTCATCTGTATGTCCGAGATGATCCCGATACCGAGGAGGCGAGGTTGATGGCCTTAGCCTAGTGGAAGAATCACTGTGACCAAGGTGCCTTCTCCCATGTTGTGGATCTGAATACATTGGTCCGTAAGCTCGGTGGACCTGTTGAGATTGTGACTGAGGTTGGCCAGCTGGAAGTCTGTTAGATGAATCCCTGTAGGTCATCCTTGGAGAGGTGGGTGCTGAACCAACTCCAGCATTATAAGTATTGGTAGCTACAGAACCAAGTGGAGGACCCATTGTATGTGCAGAGATTGAACGCTGCATAAAAGGTGCAAAAACCTCCTCTCCCTGACTCTGGTGGTCAACAGGTCTATAGACTAGCTCCAGAGGCTGCGGCGGCATAGAATTCTGAAATGGACCCCTGAATTGCACTGGCTGTTGCTGCTGCCCTAGAGCTGTTGGCTGAAGCACGAACTCGGTATTGGGCTGGTAGTGGTCAACCCGCCTATTGTACCCTTCTGACTGCACTTCAAGCAGGTGAGGAGGCCAGGCACCTTGCTGCTGCGGCTGCTGATAACCATGCCGCTGCCTAACTGCAGATGCCCCTTCTGATTGATGTTCAGAAAGGCGTGTTAACTTACCATGAGAAGAGACCCTGGCCATCCGACCATCACCAAGGCGCCGTGACTCCTCACGAGCAATGTGTTCTTGATGACCACCTGTCAATGCGCTCTTGTGCTGCATCTTTGTAGGAGACTCTGGTGCCCTTCGTGCATCTGAATTCTTGTAAAAGTGGTCATGCGAATTTGCGCCCGACTGCAAGTTGCCCCCATAGTTCTCCAAATCTAACGAAGTTCCATCAGATTGTCCAAGATTGTATGTGTATCCAGTCATTTTTGAATGTTGATCTGGGAAATATGGAAGCTGAAACTCAGGGACCATCACCTGTTTCAAGGTTCTAGGTAACAGTGGAGGAGATGATGGAGCAGATGATGGGGCAGATGCAGCATTGGACTTGGATGGAATGGCAGCAGCAACCAATGGAACAGACGTTACTGGTAATGCAACTGGAACATGCTGTATCAGAGATGCAACATCTTGAGATATCTGAGGTGCCAACAGGGCAACAGGTACTGTTTCCTGTGATCTCACAAAGGGCCAGGGATCGGGAGCATCAATCAAGCTGTCTGTCATAAGTGGCAACATACTAACTGACCCAGCCTCTGAGTGTTTCCTACTGCTAGTCTCTGGGATGCCGTTCACAGCATCCACATAGCGCTGTTCATTATTTCTTTGATCTCCCAGAGAATCATTAAGATGCCCAAAGTCATGATCACCATCTGGAAAGAGGAACAGCCGAAGCCGTGAAGATCCTTCTGATGCCTCAAGCTTGTCATATTCCTCCATCATGTTTGCAAGATCTTCGTCTGACAAGACAGAGACCAAAGAATCAAGATCCTCTTCAGGCAGCTTGTACTTGATGATACCTGCTTGACTGTAAAATTCTGTAACTTTGTTGAGAAGCTCCGAGTAGCTGATGTCACGGTTCACAGTTATTAAGCGAGTATCACCCCCTACATAGCGCAGCTGACCATCATTCGGTCTTGGCAGGATCTTGCCACCATAGCTGCATAAAAATTTCACCCGCTGCGAGGCATAGTCTTCTGAATGAGTTGACATTTGATCCACTGCCACTGGTTCCATCATCAAAACCAGTCAGTATTTTGACACTACTAATAATTGACCTAAATGGCCTCTGGGAATCAAGCACCCCATTTTCACCAATGGCCAGCTGTCTCCAAAATCTCATTGTAACGACCCTTACCTCAAAAGAAACTTGCCTCTACTTTAAATACCGATTGCAGGACTTACCATTGTGTTATTCGAAGTAATGGTAATACTTAAATTTTGCCCTAAATACTCTCCTACACAATGACGCTCTCAAATATCACCAATTAACCAGGAGAATAAGAAGCACAAATAATCTGCATTCATATGCTGCACCTACGGAATATATGTGTAAAAAGTTCAATCCACTGCGTTACAAACAGCAGCAAAATCGCCTGCACGGAAAGGTGAGATTTGATACTCCGAGAGACATGCAAAACAAGAGGATTGCCTTAGAGACGAACAGACCCAATAGGGATAGTCAAGAAGAGATGTATTCGGATGATGATTTAAAAACAAAAGAGGAGTTGCGCATTGCGGACTCACCATCGTCCATATTTGAAGCCGCAGATGTATGAGCCAGGTGATGACTCACGTGCATCCTCCGTTTAGCATGCGCCAGCGGAGACCCATCCTGAATCACATCCGGCGCATCCTCGTCTTCAGAGAATCCCGATGGATCAGAAATGTGGAGACCGCCTCCTCTCAGCTTCTGAAACATCGGCAAGGATGCATCGGGAGCAGGATATGCCATATCTCCAACTCTCGAGCTTTCAACGGAAGAAGCAGAACCGTCTTCGACACCCTGTTGCCAAGCTAAGATGGGGAGATGCCTATTTTGCAGACCATTGTCAAAGGAGCCCTTGGCCTTTTGATCCATACTAAAGGTTCGCAGGGTGTGATCGCCGGAATATTCCTGGACATGTACACGTGCACGAGTAGCGTTGCCTCCTGCCTGTCCGGCTACGGGGACAGTCATTGCTGTATAATCCTCATTCCGCATCCGCTCCCATCATCATTCCTGCAAGCGAATCCAGAGCTCCTCTTGAAATACATCCTATCCAGAAGCCATCGTCATAAAACCCCATGCAAATCTTGCATGTCCCAAAGGTCGCTGATCCAATCAAACTATGTATTGCAAGATTCTCTATCTAATGTTGATCGTCGTTATCCAGAATATTTATATCAACAGCTTACACAACAAGGTACTCCGCGCAGCGTTGAAAGCATTGGCAGGGGAGATGAAGAGAGAACTAAAAATGTCAACGCCGATTGATTGAACACTGGTAACTACAGGACAATTGATGTCGATGCTTCTGAAACTGCCATGGAAAAGCATCCAAGACGGCAAATCAGATTTGCAAAATTGGATGGGTAGGGATTCCTGAAGAACGTAAAAAATTCGACAACTGCAACAAGTTGGAACTTCAACACATGTAATAAGTATCCGTACAGTTACAAATCCTCGAGAGAGAGACAAGGAAACAGCAAAATGTGTGAAAACGCCGCGAGAAGCTTCGCAAGAAAAAGATTAAAATAACTGGAAATCTGACACTCCCTAAAACATCGGGGCATACATATACCCTGATGATCGAACCCTTGGCCGATGTGGAATCCCCAATACGAAAGCCTCCACCAGAAGTGAAATGTGTTCGAGGCTTTCCACAAAATTGAACGAAAATGTGAGCCTGGAAACTCTTAATCTGCCCTACCAGAAAAGCAAAGCAGGTCGTCTTGCTCCCCCCCCCCTCCAACCCCCGCACCAGTACGCTACATCCCTAACACACCGACGACGAGTAAGCGGCAAGAAACCTCACCAACCATCGCCAAAATTGCCGATATACGATGATCCAACAACCTCCACACAACTACTCCACACCGCCACCGCTCTCCTCCCACTCCTCCCTGAACTTCTCAACGAATTTTAAAATTAAAAATTAAAAAAACTCCGCCACTCCGCAATCTATCAATCTCCCCTCCGATTCCCCGCACAATTTCAAGCTACGCCAAACTCCCACGCACCTCACCGCCTCTCCTCGACGCGCGCACCTTCCCCCAAACCCTACGCATCCAAATCTCCACGCCACCCGAGCCACTCCAAACCAAGGATCTCTCTCTCTCTCTCTCTCTCTCTCTCTCTCTCTCCACTCGAGCTGGTGTGGCCCCAACCCCCGACCGCCCGCTTCCTTGGAATGGTGCGTGTTGGTATGGCTCACGCCCGATTTGGCTGGCAATGGCGATGATTGTTGGATGCAGAAGAAGAGGAGGAAAGCCCTCGCTGTTCAGGATGCTGGCAGGGGGACCAACTCCATTCGCAGGCCTCCGCCCCTTCTCTCTCTCTCTCTCTCTCACCTGTTTCCCTTCCCTTCCCTTCCCTTCCTGTTCCTTCTTCTGCTCCTCTTCCCCAACCGGCCGTCTCGCCGGCCCGGCCCACTCCGCCCGCCCACCGCAAGAGATGCCCTCGCCCACCGCCCGCTCCCGTTCCCTCGAGTTCCCCGTTAAAAAATTCTATTGGTTCCCCGCTCACGTTCCCTGCGTCATTGGTTTGCTGGACGCAGTCGTGGGTGGCCGGGAACGGGCCCGAATCTGTGGTTGCGAAGTTGGGGGACGGCGGGTTCCCACGTTCCCACCCGATGGCAGTTTCCAGAGAATTTGGTAAATAATAATAAGCCATGGGTTTCATTACGACGCTCCTTCAATACATCCCCTGGCTTCCTTTTGTGCCTCACACACGTTCCCTTCGTTGCTTTGCTGGACGGAGTCGTGGTCGGGAACGGGCCCAAATGTGTGGTTACGAAGTTGGGGGACAGCGAGTTCCCGCGTTCCCAACGTGTTTTAGTTCCAGGAGAATTTGGTAAATAAATAACAGTACGTGGAGTTTGGGAGCGGCGTTCCCAGTGGCAGATGGACGGAGTCAGAGTGAAGTGCCAGGGGGGGGGCGTGATGAGGTGGCAGCTATTGGGAACGGAGGGGCAAATGTGTGGTGCGAAGTTGGGGAGCGTGGGGAACGTCACTTTTCCCCCTAGCGTAGGGTCCGCTGATTGGTACTTTACCTTAAGTTACGTCTGGTGTCTTAGGCTCTGTTAACTAGGACTCTGCCCCTTTTGGATGAAAAGACCCCCTACGTTCATCCATCTTGCCCCATCATCTCATCCCACCTGTGTAGTAGCCAAATCCATTAGGCAAGGGCACATCAACTACAAAGGAGGAATCGGTGCCTCGCCTCCTCCTCACATGTACCCACTAGGGTGTTATTATAGTCCGTCCTTCTTCCATCGAGTCCTTGAATACCATTGGACGTTTTGGTCTGAATTTGTGGCCTTTGTTAATCCATGCCATCCCACATTCATCCGATTGCATCTTCATCATTTTTGTACATAGGTACTCTTTAAGAGTAGTAGCAAAACATCAGTACCCCAAACCCCCCCCCCCCTCACACCACCACCACCACGACCTATGCACATGGTTCTTGTCCCTAGGCTTTTATATGCAAAATTCTTGGCCCTCGAGATGTATAATATGGAGCTACTAGTATTATTATACCACAATATCCATTTTCTTTCGGGTGACTTGGTGGCCTTCGTTAGTCCATATGTAAGATGAATAGACATGCATGACCCCATCCCCTCATCAATGACTGTAGCAATCCATTGTATCAACAATTTGCGTCCCCACATGCATGCGGGTTTCTATCCATACTTATATCCAAATTCATAATCTCTTCCTTCGAGTCGTTGATTACTGTTAGACATTCAACTCTTTCCATATGTGGTCACTCTTCTTGATCAAACACACACACGCTTACACATATATACTCATTCATACATACATACATACATACATATGAGTGGTATCATGTGCGATAAGTAGGTTTAGTTCAAATCATTTCAAATGTGAGCAAAGTGTCATGTGTCATTTTTTGATAATCTACTGAAATGCATGTGTCAACTAAAAAATTTGTACTTTGTACTTTAGCACCCAAACTGTCGAAATCGTTTATCAACTACAGTATATAGCAAGGTTCCTAGATGAGAGTGGACATTTAAAAAGACATGTGTTGTAATAATATTGGATTGTGTGCTCAAGTTACATACACCACTTCGTACATGATCAGTTTAACATATATAGAATCTTCACTTTGACTTGTGACAACTTTGCATGTTGCCTTCGATTACGAATATTGAAATTATGCATAATTGCATTTGAGCTCATTGTTTACTAAGTATAATGTAGAATCCACACAAATTGTGTTATTCATCACATGCTAAAAAAACATGTTCTAGCTAAATATAAGCAACATATGTGTTATTGAACACCTAGTCGTCAACTTCAAGGAGTTGCAAAGCATACATGTGGCACCTGCACTATTCTCCCCGTTTAAAAAGTATCATATTTGTCACTATACGAACTTTGTTTCCACGGACTAGAAAAATCAACAACATATATATATATATATATATATAATGAGGTATAAACTATGACTAGGTTAAATTGTATATGGTGATTAAGTCAAATCACGACTTTCAAAAAGGATACAAACATTATGTTATATGGAGCTACACCATTCAAAAGATAGCATTTAGCCACAAAGAGACATTAATTGGGTAGAGTAAATTGTTTGGCAAAGTATTGGCATATTTGCATACGTATGCAACTCTATAACAAACATATTCCTTGCTCATGTTAGTGGCAATGAATGCACTCCCCAATGAACAATGTTTAATAGTGTGGGGCTATCATTCTTGGACTAGTATTGTTGTAAGTTTTTACCTAAAAAAATCATTTTCTTTTACAAGCAAGCTGGAAATTGGTGTATGATGAATACAAATATGAAGCATGTTCATGATAGAACAGAATGGAGTTTTTGGGTTCTATAAATATGTACCTAAATTTAAAGTAGAGTTACATGTATTTTGAAATTGCAGTCCTCACTCAATATATGTTGTTGTTTACATGGGAGTAAGTATGTTGGAAACTTGATACTCAAGTTATAAGAGTCATATTACACTAGGGTCCATGTTCAAGAAAACTTGGGTTCCAAAACACTCTATAAATAGACCTTAGTTTCATAATCAAGGTTGGTCTCCCAAACTAGGATGAGTTTCTTGAGTTGGAGCCAACAAATCTCCAAGCTTGGCGGCAAAGTGGTGCTACATTATCGCCACTTCAATCCTTCATGCTTTGAACTACAATGTAAGTTCCTTACTTCCAAAATTTGACTCTTGACCAATATGAACATTTGGTTTAAGAGTCTCGTTGGTCTTGCACCCTAGTGCACACGTACCCTTTAGGTGGAAGATTTGTTCCTCAAACTAGAAGGAATACTTTGCTCGAGTCCAAACCGACAAGCGTTGACATGAAAGTAGTGTCACATTAGCGCCACTTCATTTTCCATGCTTTGGACCCTATTGTAACCTCCTCGGGTCCAGAAGAATGCTCTCGCTAAATAAAATCACTCAATTCGTGGATTTCTTTGGTTGTGGACATGCGTGGAAACCCACTTGAAGTCACTTTCTTAAGGCCCAAGGCCAAACCTCTCCAACATGGCATCTAACAAGTCTAAGTCCATTTTAATAACCAAATAAAGAAGAATTTTGCACCTCTAACGACAAATCTCATCATACGGATGACACATTAGTAAAGTTAAAATCGTTCCCATTAAAAAAATCAACCGTCCATGTGTCCTAACCCAAAAGATTATAGCATAAACATGTACACCAGTATAGACGGACATAAACGACAATCCAACCCTAACCAAAACAAGAAAACGGTAGAACCATGAGGCTCTGTCCTTTACTATGAAAGACTATAATTGTAGTTGTCCACTTTGCTCATGCCAATTCATGGCTATTCACTACACCAAACCTTTCTTGGATTTTGTGCACCTTCTTCTCAAATACAGGTCAAGGATTGAAGCTACTCATTTATCACCCAAATTTTTTTAAATAAATAATCAAGAACTACCGAAATAACTATAGTTAAGTAAATTTCTTTCAATACATTTTAGGGAGCACTTATATATATATAAACTATAGTTAACATCCACATTACATAAAGTGGACCAAAAATAACAAGAACAAGTAACGTCCAAGTGTGAACACAAAATGGTTAGGAAATTTGCTCTTGAAACGAAGAAGTTGATGCATAAGGTAGAGGGGCCCTTTCCCGCTCTAGTCCTTAAACCGCTCACTAGACCTATCCAAACAAGAGGTACATTATAGCTTCCAACCTCAAATTTCTATGTAGTCATGGTGTACATTTTTGGGGTGAGTGGTTTTGGGTACCCCTATGAGTTCTCCTTCCAAAATTCACAACTAATTCAATATTAATCCAAAATTAATTATTCCAATTGGTCCAATTTCCAATGTACTTTGCACATCTTCCAAGATTGATTCCCCCTTAATAACTCCCCAATGAACATGCCAATCTGAAATTCGAGCGGGAAAGGGCCCCTGTACCTTAGTCTCTGTCCTATAGACAAAGCCAACAAAACCAAATATTTCTTGGACTCGACGGGATAACCTCATCATCAATCTAGGCAGTCCATGTATTGGCTTGTGACACAACCCAATCCCTACGAAGCTCCATCGATCATACTACGGTGGGTATAGGCCGGTACAGTGCCCGCCTTTCTTTCTTTCTTTCTTTCTTCCTCTATTTCTCTCTCTCTCTCGTTCGTTGCTGACGTGGCCCAAAAAGCCCGAGTGGCAGCCACCGTGTCACTTGCTCATTGGCCGCCTCCTCTACCTCCCGAGTCCTAACGTGGGAGTGTTCTTTTTGACCGTGTCTAACTTGTTATACATATACTTGCGGACTCTCCGAAAGGACGTGGTCCTCAATTGCCCCTCCTTCCTTTGTAATAGTAAAGTGGGAGGGGGGGGGGGGTGGGAGCGGGTGGGCCAATGGGAGCGTGTGAATGGAAGGAAGTATAAGTTAGGGCGGCCCTGACAAGCAGCCAGCCACCCCCACCCTGCCACAACACTCATGAACCAATTTTGTCGAGCCCGGTCAAGCTCAAACACCCTGGATCCGTCATCCCCAGGGCAGCCTGCTACCTAATAAAGAAGGCAAGGCAGGCAGGCAGGCATTGCAATTTGCAGCGAGGGGGGGGGGGGGGGCAGTGTCCGTGGCCATGATTTTTGGGGATAATCGGTCAAAACCCTAGTGTTGTCTCCATTTCCAACCGGGTGACATGTTGTAATGATCTTCGGGTTTTTTAAAAATAATTTATAATGAATTATGCCCTGTAGATTCCTCTACAATGACATGTGATTTTCCTGAAGTCTCGAACTTCAACCAATTATTCTCAATCTCAACCAGGGTCAGTACCCGAGGGCATGATTTTTGGGCATTATCGGTCAAAACCCTAGTGTTGTTTCCATTCCCAACCGGGTGACATGTTGTAATGATCTTTGGTTTTTTTCTCTTTTTTTCTATGAAATATGCCCCGTAGATTCCTCTACAATGACGGGTGATTTCCCTGAAGTCTCGAACTTCAACCGGTTATTCTCAATCTCAACTGGGGTCAGTGTCCGTGGGCATGATTTTTGGGCATAATTGGTCAAAACCCTAGTGTTGTTTCCATTTCCAACCGGGTGACATGTTGTAATGATCTTCAGGGTTTTTTTTTGTTTTTTTTTCCTATGAAATATTCCCTGTAGATTCCTCTACAATGACGGGTGATTTTCCTAAAGTCTCGAACTCCAACCGGTTATTCTCAATCTCAACCGGGGTCAGTGCCCATGGGCATGATTTTTGGGCATAATCGGTCAAAACCCTAGTATGGTTTCCATTTCCAACCGGGTGACATGTTGTGATGATCTTCGGGTTTTTCTTTGTTCGTTTGAAATATATACTCCGTAGATTCCTCTAAAATGATGGGTTATTTTCCGGAAGTCTTGATAAACTTCAACCGGTTATTCCCCATCTCAACCAGTTCATCTGTAACTAGTGGTCCGGTTATCCCCATTTGTAGCCAGGGCCCAGTGTCCATGGGCATGATTTTTGGGCATAGTCGGTCAAAACCCTAGTGTTGTTTCCATTTCCAACCGGGTGACATGTTGTAATGATCTTCGGTATTTTTTTTTAAATTCCCCCCCCCCCTGTGAAATATGCCCCGTAGATTCCTCTACAATGACGGGTGATTTTCCTGAAGTCTCGAACTTCAACCGGTTATTCTCAATCTCAACCGGGGTCCAGTGCCCGTGGGCATGATTTTTGGGCATAATCGGTCAAAACCCTAGTATGGTTTCCATTTCCAACGGGGTGACATGTTGTGATGATCCTCGGGTTTTTCTTTGTTCGTTTGAAATATATACTCCATAGATTCCTCTAAAATGAAGGGTGATTTTCCCGAAGTCTGGATGAACTTCAACCGGTTGTTCTCGATCTCAACCGGTTGTTCTGTAACTAGCGGTCCGGTTATCCCCATTTATAGCCGGGGCCCAGTGTCCGTGGGCATGATTTTTGGGCATAATCGGTCAAAACCCTAGTGTTGTTTCCATTTTCAACCGGGTGACATGTTGTGATGATCTTTGGGTTTTCCTTTGTTCATTTGAAATATATACTCCGTAGATTCCTCTAAAATGATGGGTGATTTTCCTGAAGTCTGGATGAACTTCAACCAGTTATTCCCCTTCTCAACCAGTTCATCTGTAACTCGTGGTCCGGTTATCCCCATTTGTAGCCAGGGCCCAGTGTCCGTGGGCATGATTTTTGGGCATAATCGGTCAAAACCTTAGTGTTGTTTCCATTTCCAACTGGGTGACATGTTGTGATGATCTTCAGGGTTTCTTTGTTCGTTTGAAATATACTCCGTAGATTCCTCTAAACAGATGGGTGATTTTGTCTGAAGTCTGGATGAACTTCAACCGGTTGTTCTTTAACTAGCGGTCCGGCTATCCCCATTCAACCAGGGCCCAGTGTCCGTGGGCATGATTTTTGGGCATGATCGGTCAAAACCCTAGTGTTCTCCATTTCCAAACATGTTGTCATGATCTTCGGGGTTTTCTTAGTTCGTTTGAAATATATACTCCGTAGATGCCTCTAAAATGATGGGTGATTTTCCTGAAGTCTTTATGAACTTCAACCGGTTATTCTCAATCTCAACCGGTTCATCTGTAACTAGCGGTCCAGTTATCCCATTCAACTGGGGCCCAGTGTCCATGGGGATATTTGGGCATAATCGGTCAAAACCCTAGTGTTTTTTCCATGTCCAACTGGGTTACATGTAGTGATGATCTTCGGGTTTCTCTTTGTTCATTTGGAATATACTCCCACATATTCCTCTTTTAAATATGGGTAATCTTCCTGAAGTCTTGAACTTCAACTGGTCATTCTCAATCTCAACCGGTTCATCTGTAACTAGCGATCTGGCTATCCCCATTCAACCAGGGCCCAGCATCCGTGGGCATGATTTTGGGCATAATCGGTCAAAACCTTAGTACTGTTGTTCCCATGTCCAAATCGGTGACATGTTGTGACGATCTTCGGGTTTTCCTTTGTTCGTTTGAAATATACTCCCATAGATTCCTCTAAAACGATGGGTATTTTTTCCAAAGTCTCGAACTTCGACCGGTTATTCTCAATCTCAACCGGTTCATCCGTACCTAGCGGTCCGGCTACTCCCCCATTCATAGCCGGTGCCGGTGCCCGGGAAGTTACTTTTTGGGCATATATATAGTCGGTCAAGATCCTAGTGATTCTAAGGGCCACTTCACACACGAGTTTGAGAGCCCGTGACCATTGCACTTCAAGCACTCTCATTGGTGGAAAAGGCGAAGCTGGTCCAAGTTCGCTTCACACTATGCTTGAAGGACCAACGGAGTACGTGAAAACAAGATGGATGTAAAGTCTACATGGATTCATATATGACATTAAATGAATCATGTTTCATGGTCACTTGGATTTCAAATACCACTTCTTGGAGGTAGGCCTAACACAAAACCTGGAAACCATGGCACTCCGAACGCTCACAACCATCTGTTTATTCTATTTTATCATGTGCGAGGACCCACGTGAATAGACATTCATTTAAATAGCATTTAGTTGAGGGCCCGGTCACATATGACTTCACACTACACTTGAGGATCCATGACCACGCCACATGATTTTGGAGGTGTGTTGGGATGGCCTTTGGACACTTTCATTTGGGCTCTCACAATTTCATGGTCACGGCTCTTGGCTCGTGTGTGATGTGGCCCTAAATCCAACTAGTTTACATGTTGACATCATCTTCCGGCTTTGCTTTAGTCATTTGGGTATATTCATCTATAGATTCCTCTAAAATGATCGGTAATTCTCCTGAAATCTCCAACTTCCACCGGTTATTCCTCAAACTCCACCGGTTCATCTGTAACCCACCGCCAGTTCTCCCCGAGCAGTGGCCGGTGCCTTAGGGTTAGGGTTTAGCTTATCTGTCCTCCTGGTCTCTCCCAATTTTGGCATCTCCCAATGTGGGCCGTTACTGATGCCCATTACGCATACCCAGTCCACCGGTCGGTTCCGTTCCATCCCTTTCCTTCGCACCACAACCAACCTGCCAATGATGCCTTCTGTTCCACACGACAAACGCTTTGCCAGCAAGCCTCATAATTCAGCACAATACCAGAGTTTATCCACCAACTCTACTGGGGAATGGTTTCATAACGGAGAATACGAATTGTATCGTGTACGAGCGTACCTCTCATTCATCCAACATTAAAGCCGGGAAACAATATGCAGCCTGGAGGTTACCTTTTTGTAGTTAGTTTGACATCAAAATCAGTTTTGAAGAGTCCAAATTACTCTACTTGGGGTTGTCTGAGATGAATCGGCAACAAACCTAGAGGGGGTCAAGTTTTTATGTTGGATGGATGAGAGGTGTAATTAGGTTTTTGCTATGACTGAAATAACCAAAACCCTTGGTACATACTCTCAAAGATATGCTAGTGTTTATTACAAGTGACAAATGCTAGTGTTTATTACAAGCATTTGTCACTTTGTAGATCGTTAATTAGACAATAGGGTTGCTATCTTCACTCTAAAACATCACTTATTCATCTTTTACTCTCCTTTCTCTCAAGGTTTCCTCTCACTGTTTCTCAGTAAATAGGGTATGCGTGTCAATAACTATAGTATCCATCTCATCATAGAATTGTAGAATAATAATCTTTCGAGAACAATAGTCTTTGAGTATCGCAATTGTCTTTGAGAACCATTGGCCAATGCATCTTCAAATCACACTAATTCCTTCATTAATTGGTCAATGTTAATTCCAATACAAGACAAATTGTTTATTCCTTAATTCCAATGCAACTAACAACAATTATTAGGGTCAAGCTATAGTCTTAATCGCCTTGCACAACCTACAACAACAACAACAACAACAACAACAACAACAACAACAACAACAACAACAACAACAAGGGTAACACACAAGACAATAATTGATTTGGTTAAATTGCATTTCATACTCAAAGATCAAGTCTCTAGACTATGTAATCATATAAAACTCCTAATTAAGCCTAGAACAACTTATGCCTAAATCTCTTTGATAATCCAAAGTTCATCCTATCTTAAGTTCATTTAATCCCTCTTAACTCTTCAAATTCCATCACTAATCAACTAATCATAAGTGATTTCTCATCACTTCAGTTGATCAGGAAACTCTCACTAAATTGACTTGACACACTATACTTCTATCAACTTATAGTTTTTACTATCACTATAGTCACACTCGGCTGAATAATTTCCTCTTTTTTCTTCCACTGCCTCTCACAAGCTTAACCATGATCAAGCGGTTCATATACAGACCGACACTTGGCCTTTCGACTCCACTACAACCTATATTAGGTCTCAACCATAGCCAATAGTTTCCTTCTCGGACTAACCCTTGACTCTTCAGTTTCATTCACTCAATTGGGCCTTTCACATGACCTAGTTCCCCTCATGACTTCCTTTCCCATGTAACCCTTTAGTTCACCCTCTCACAAGGGATCAATAGTTTCACTTCACTATAGGCTTCAACAAATTTTCAGTTCAATCAATTTATTCTTGATCACTCGAGGACTCTCCTCATTGGCGACCCTTGTCTAGAGTTAAACTTGCTTCAATTTGAGGTAATCATCTCTTCAACTTCCTCTCACTCTTTGTCACTTGCTTCAGCCAAAGATTTTACATAAGCTTCTAATTCAATATTCCTACTTTCCATTTCTATCTCTCAGACTGAATACACTTTTCAATCAAACGATAATTCACTCGTGCATTCAATTCTTACACAATCTTAGTTTACAACTTCAATATGCTCAACTATATTTTGGATTTCAACTTTAGTTGTTTACTCCTCCCTCTCTCATTCACAACCTCTTTCATTTAGATGTTAATTCATCCTCTCTCAATCTCTCATTGCTCTCTACAATTTGCGCTATATCAATTCCACTCTCAATTTCGTCCTTCACAAGTTACTTCTCTTTCTTCACTTCAAAGTCTCTCGTCTTCACTCCCAGATTGTTCAATTCTCTACCCGCCTTACTTCATCTTTATCAACTCTCACACACTCACTTTTACACAATCTTATCCTCAATCAACTTTAATTACACAACAAAATATGGTTAACCCATCTTGCATTCATGCAATCCAAACAAGTAAATAGTTCATGAAAGCTTCAATCATTCAATGCTAACAACAATCATAATCCCAATAAACTCAAACAGAGATTGGTAATCATGCAATCACTGCGGCAAATACTCAGTTCTCGGAAAATAGTCTAACTATTGTCCTCGCACAATCGAGGTAGACAAGACTATTATGCCCCCTTCCCACCTGACTTTAGCTAAGACTAAAAGTTGGTTCTAACAAACCGGCCTTCACACCATCGACATTATCTAGTGCCGAGCCTAGTTGGCAAATGATGTGGCATGGCTTAAAAGTGGAGGTTTTATGCCTCAACCACCGACCCTCCCATCGGTACCTAAACATGAGGCAAGAATATAGGAACTTGAAAAGTGTCGCCTCCCACCCTTGTGATTGGTTGCTTTTTAGTCTTAGCTATGAGGGCACGAGGAGCTCCATTAACAAAAACCGATGGTAAGATAGGTGAGTAGTAAGGCATTTGGGGATGGGACAAAAACTACCCAACATTCATTGCTTGGTAGATAAAACCATGAACATGTGTGAAAGCTACTTAACTAAAACCTACTTGAAAATCTCCGGAGCAAGTTCTTGTAGGTGCATTGGGATAGTCGGATGCCTCCGCTATAACCGAGGGAGCTTTACCCAGTTTTTAGGAAATACTTTGGGTCTTAACTAAAGTCAGGTGGGAAGGGGGCATTAGTCTCACAATGCGCTCAAAAATTATCTAAGAAATGTGTGCTTGCCTCCCCCTCCCCAACCCTCTTAGCTTGGCGGGAAAGATAATAGTTGTTATAACCAACTATGGGCGCCTAAGCCTAAGTTATAACTACCTTCTTAGCCTATGGTTTAACTATTTTCATCTACTGGATGTTGTTTCATCCAATTACCATCTATTTGTCGATAGTTTAACCATTTGGCCAAAAATTTAGCTCACAAGAGGTATAATCGTATACGATAATTCCCTCTTTCCGTTTCATAATCACCTGCTGTGGGTGAATGGTAAAACATGTGTTCCCCTATAGGTTTGCTGCTTGTCCAACCCAATTTCAACCCACTTGATTAATTCTCGGGGGGGGGGGGGGGGGGGCAGTGTGTTAAAAAGTTAAGGATATAGGTGCGAACAACCACTATTTTATAGGGGGTATTACTTTCAATTCTCTTCTTTTTTCACATGCTATCATTATGTAAATTTCTACTTTGGGTTAATAAAAAAATGGCTTGCATTACTTATAATTCCAAATTACCTATTATTCCATACCCTATAGTACTTTAAAGATGTCCAGTGCCATTTTTGATACCCTATATTACTCTTAAGTCCATTTATAATTTTTAGCCCCCATGTTTTTAAAATACCCTATCATTTGTTCGCACGTATATTGCTACTCCAACCAATGACTACCCCCCCCCCCCCCCGAGGATTAATTTGGGGTTTCTAGTCCTGAAGTAGGGGTCAGATTCTCCTGGAATAGCAATCGATGGGCTCTACATTGATAATTAATGTTTTCACTCTCCCCTCCCCCAATTCGGCCTCCCCCTCAATAGGTGTTGTGAACCTTCATCCAATGAGTCTATAGATTATCAAACTTTGATGAGTTGGGGAGCTAATGGATAAAGTGACCAAATTCATAAGCACACCTAATTGTCGTCTTACTCAATAGTTTGTTCCCATCATAACTTGTCAACAACATCTTATGTTCCATGTCACAAATGCTTTGCCAACAAGGTTCACAAATCTTCTCAACACACTAGTGTTATCCATCGACTATGTGGCCCAAACTCCTTATGTAAAAAAGATCCAAGTTTATGGTAACTACATGTACACCTGATTATGGCCATTACTCAAGAAATTGTTCTTACTATAATAAGTTTTTAATGTCAGGTCGGAGATGACCCTAAACTACTGGGTGATAGTGGAGGGTACCCATTTATGAATGAAGTGGTTGGTGGTTTGTTTCCCGTAGTGAAATCTTCTAGATTTGAAGGAGGGAAAAAAAAACAAAAAAAAAAAAAAAAAAACTAGATAGGTAGGAAACCAAGAACCCACCCACTGCAAGGTAGGCAGTGTACCCCACCTTGCACCAAGAGGATTCTTGAGCAGGGTAGGGCCAACATGCTCAAATTCACGTTAGATTGCTCGACGTTATTATTATTATTATTATTATTATTCTCAATGCCACCAAGGTTCATGCTTCTTCTCAACACACGGGAGTTACCCATCAAGTATGTGGCTCAAACTCGAAGTGAGGTAGTTATAAGGCAATGTTGGGAGTTTATAATAAAGCGAAGCAAGTTCATGGTGACTACATCCTAATGTGATCCTTATCCAATAGTTTGTTCCCACCATATATAACATGCCAATGATATCTTGTGGTCCGCACAACAAACGCTTTGCCAAGAAGGCTCATAATTCATTCTAAGTATATTCGAGTTATTTATCAACTCTATGGTCAAAATCCTAGTGAGTTGGCTCAAAGGTAAGTTTGAGAGCTTATGTATAAATCCCAATATTATAAATCCCAATATTTGAGAGCTTGTGACCCAATATTATGGGAACTGCACCGTTTATCGTAGTTAGTGTCAAATACACTATTTATGAAGGGCCTAAATTAGATACCTAGAGGTCTCAAATTGTCATGTCCGTTAATGGTCAATACGATTCCATTTGTCAAAATAAGTAACTTCTTTTAAGTGAAAAAATCATCTACATTATAATATTTAGAGTAGCAACAATACGCTAACTATAATGCTCGGATTGTAACTGACCTCATCATGTGCAAAAGTACATCGATGTCT
Organism: Polytrichum commune; assembly: GCA_950295325.1. Classification (NCBI taxonomy): domain Eukaryota; kingdom Viridiplantae; phylum Streptophyta; class Polytrichopsida; order Polytrichales; family Polytrichaceae; genus Polytrichum; species Polytrichum commune. Next base: position 18,893,358 of record OX485803.1, on the reverse strand, counting down.
TGAAATCAACTTCTAAAACTCAATCAACCTTCAAATAATTACAACTTTGCTAATACAACTCATAATTGAGCAAAACTACCACCAAAAGAAACGCAATTTCAATAGCTTTCCAACAATATGCAAATCAAATTAATATGACAATATATTGAGTTCAAAATGCTCAAAAACATATTGTGCACCCGGGTTTAGGGTTTAGGAGAAAATTGCTACAAAAAAGGCATAAGCTGATTAGTCTCTTGATTAGGGATAGAGATAGAGAACATAGTTCCCTTAGTTCCCACGTTGTAATATCAATTTACATTAAAATATTATTTTATCCACGTTTCATATGTGAAAGTTACATGAATTTCATATTAATCGCATACTTATACATGTGTGGGAGCCATCGTATATGCATTTGTTATCTCTATATTATGACATTTTGGGGGTCCATATGTGTCATATTAACAATGTCATAGTTGTATAATAGAGGAGATTCTAGCTAGGAATCCCAATATACAAAATTTGTGTCATTATGTTGAGGTTGTCGTATTATCAAGTGTCGTATTAAAGAGGCAAGAATTGAATGACAAGTTTCACGAGTTTATATTCTAGTACGCAAGAGAAAGATATTCTTGAACATACTAATGACAAGTGTGTACACTTTAGTCAACTTGTAGATCATTGTGTAACATGATAGGCATGTACCTCATAAAACTATTGAACATACTCGTGCCAAGATATCAGTAAGCGCACTTGAACACCAAGTGTCATGAGATGACACTTATGGTGAAATTGTTAATCATCAATGTAACCTAGCGTACGTCTCAAAATAGGGTAAGTGCCACTTTTATGCATGTGACACTAAGGGCCACTTCGCACACAAGCCAAGAGCCATGACCATGAAATTGTGAGAGCCCAAAAGAATGTGTCCAAAGGTTGTCCCAACACACCTCCAAAATCATGTAGTGTTGTCACGGATCCTCAAGTGCAATGTGAAGCCATATGTGACCGAACCCTCAACCAACTGCTATTTTGATGAATTTCTATTCACGTGGGGCTTGACACATGAAAAAATAGAATATATCAACGGTTGTGAGCATTCAGAGTATCGTGGTCCCCCGGTTTAGTGTCAGGCCTACCTCCAAGAGATGGTTTTTGAAAATAATCCAAGTGACCATGAAACACGATCCATTTGATGCCATGTACGAATCCATGTAGACTTTACATCCATCTTGCATTCACATACTATGTTGGTCCCTCAAGCATACTGTGAAGTGAAGTGAACTTGGACCAACTCCACCTTTTCCACCAATGAGAGTGCTTGAAGTGTAATAGTCACGGGCTCTCAGTCTCGTGTGTCAAATGGCCCTTAATACCATAAATAGTGTACATCTAAGAGGTTGTTCCCACATAGAGTAACTTGTCAACTATATCTTATGCTCCACATACAAATGCTTTGCAAGCAAGGCTCATAATCTTCTCATCACACTAAAGTTCTCCATCAACTTCGCGATGGATCAAACTCCATGTGAGTCGTCTCCAAGGTGATTTGGGAGCTTGGGTATGCCTTGTAAGTGACCCCCGGTCCATGGTAACTACACCTAATTGTGACCCCTACCCAAGGGTTTGTTCCCACCATAACATGTCAATGATGTCTTATGCTTCATATAACACGTGCCCTACCAATAACACTCATATAACTCTTCTCATCACACGACTTATCCAACTTTGGGGGCATAGTTGTTTGAATGACGAGTTTTGGAGATTTTGTATAAGTTATCCCAATTTATGTGAACCACACTTAATCGTGACTTTATCCAAAACCAACATTTTCTTGTTTAAAACGAGCACGAGAACATAGGGCTAAATTTGGACACAACCATAATCATTACTTTAACATTTCATGGTTTCTTCAAAGGTTGTCTAACGACCACGCGAGAAAATGTGTTGAAATCCTCTTTGCATTACCAACAAGATCTACTAACTCAATGTATCCCAGTAATGAAAATTGTGTTGAAATACTTAAAAGGTTAATTAGAGGTGTAGTTATCATGTGAGGCATATAGTAATATGCCGAAGAGTGGGGTCGGTTATAGTAAACTAAAATTTTGGCTTGTTGGTTGAGGTTGATGGGCCAATCTAGCCTACATAATGGCCCAACAAATGGTTTCTTGAGCGACTCTTTTATGAAGTGACACTTTGTCGTGATTGTTGCATGATCATTGTGCAATTGTAACATTATTAAGTAGCAAGAGCATATTCACTTTCTTTGCTTGTACAACTCTACTTTGGTTCTAGAACAAATATGAATGGTATATGATTTTGATTTAATCTTTGCTTGAATTTGAAGTGGATGGAAATATGGACTACACTTTATTTTAGTTAGAAGATGTTAATCTTATGATGTCCTACATCCTCATACAACATTATCGCTTATTTTAGTGGGAAAATGAGGGGGGGGGGGGGCTCCTTCAAGTATAATTTGGGATGCCAATCATGGGACATCCACGCATGCTGGCATACGCTTTGTAATGGCGTTCTCGTGCGGTCCTTGTTGTCTGGTAGTGGTCTCAAAATTCCCTCGTGACCATGATGCAGTGTTGAGCTTCTTTCCTACATGCATTGCGACGAGGGCAGAAATGGTCGACCGGGGTCAATATTAAACAATATCAATCACTCAGGAACGCCATTCCTGGATTTGACGCCAACTGGTGTAGATGCCCCGTTACATGTACATATGTACCAACATCAACCCCCTTTAAGAGATAGACTAAATAATAAATGTTGGGCATTCATGTCTGGAGCTTCTCGACCACAACTATCACGTAGTAGACTATCCGTAGTGTGTACTACATCGTGTAACATTTGAATGAACTTACGTACATATATAGTTATGATTGGGGCTACCTAAGTGAAAACCATAATGTCTTGAAATGTGTGGCCCAAGGTGAGTAATAATCTCTCATTGTCTTGGGGTGATCACACCCCCTTATGTTTCATAACCACATGAGATAATAGTTTGGTACCCTATATTATATGCCATAGATAATCTTAGGAATTGTGATATTTTTTTCTACATATACATAACCATTGATAATATCTTTTGTCTTTTTTGGTAATTTTTAGTAATCTTCATTTTTTGTAGTAATTGTTTTAGTTCAAATCGATCTGCGTCATTCTAGTTAGAAACGATGTGTTTTTATAAGAAAAGAAAAAACATCAAATTTGGTTATAATCTTTTTACGATGTAATAGATACCATGTATATCTACTCATTAAAAATTTGATAAAAATTTGACCCATTTTGATGATGCTTTATGTAAAAAGTATATATATTTTTAATCGCACTTGGTGTTCAAATTGACAATGGAGTGCATCCCCCGGGCTCATTATTAGAACATTGCATGATTTTAAATGATAATCCACACTAATTGAGGTAAACGGTGTACTTAGTAAGTGATCAACATCCACTTTATCACTCACTAGTGTATTAGTAGGTGGTGGCCAAAGATAGTTACAAAATTAAAAGCTAAAATGTGCCACATCAACAAAACTATACTTTAATTAATGAACAAAATCCCAAATGAAGGCAAGAGACTTTCCGCATCTCTTGCCTTCATCTGATGGTGATTCTTTTTCTAATTTTATGCAAGCTTGCACAAAATTGGCAACCTAGTTGTAACCAAGTAAACTTAACAAGAAAACGGTAGAACCGTGAGGCTCTGTCCTTTATTATGAAAGACTATAATTGTAGTTGTCCACTTTGCTCATGCCAATTCATGGCTATTCACTATATCAAATCTTTCTTGGATTTTGTGCACCTTCTTCTCAAATACAAGTCAAGGATTGAAGCTACTTATTTATCACCCAATTTTTTTTAAAATAAATAATCAAGAACTACCAAAATAACTATAGTTAACTAAATTTCTTTCAATGCATTTTTGGGAGCACTTATATATATATAAACTATAGTTAACATCCACATTACATAAAGTGGACCAAAAATAACAAGAACAAATAACGTCCAAGTGTGAACACAAAGTGGTTAGGAAATTTGCTCTTGAAACGAAGAAGTTGATGCATAGTCTCTGTCCTATAGACAGAGCCAACAAAACCAAAGTTAATCGATCCTCCCTCACCCCTCCTCTCCTTATTTATATCCTCCTCTCCCCCTTCCTTCATACCTTGTGCACTTTTTGGGTCATTGGAGCTCTAGTAAGGTCCAAGGTTATGACATGATTGTAAAGGAATGAATAGAGGTACGCAAGAAGCGATGAAATAACCAAGAAATATAGAACTCAAGCTACTACAACTAGTTAACAAGAGAAATACATACAATTAGAAGTATCTAAGATATCGACTACACTTCAACTCCACTATCAAGGATAAAGTATTTTCAATGACCACATGAAAATAAGCACTTCCAATAGCATTTCACCTCTATTGTGAGGTTACCTCTACTCTATAAGGATACACAAAGGATGACTAACCCCCAAGTGTCCCCCCCCCCACGCGATTAGCCACGGTGAATTAAATTATGAGTATTTATGGTCCCCGTCCGCCTCCCCCCCCCAAATAAAATAAAATAGAAGTACACATTGGTTTGACTCTTTACTAAAAACTATCATTATGTACCAAGTTGATTATAGCAAGTTCATTACATACTAGCGATATATGTTATTTGAGTTTAAAATGATTTGGTCATTATTAAACTATTAGTAACATGCTTGTTGCACATGGAACAATTAATACACCCCATTGCATACTCAACAGAGTTGGTAGCTCACCATAAATGTCAGCGGTTCCCATGTTGTGAACATATGCATGGTTGGGCACGATATGAACTGCTAAGCAAAATGTGAAAGACATAAAGGAATCGTGTGTTGTGCTTCTTGCAAGCTTTGTGATGGTGAAACACAACATGTGAGGGTCCCTGAAAACAATGGATGAACAAATATCACTATGAAAATGTAACATTCTTTTGGGACGAAAACGCGACCATTTTGCATGACAATGCACAATTAATAGTATTAAAGACAATGTGTAACTCTGAAATGGTAACCCACACTAACATGTGATATTGGTGGAACGACCCAACATTGAACATGGGGCAGCCTTCTTCATTCAAGTCGGACTCCTATTTTATTGCGGATTAATATTAGGGCCACTTCACACATGAGACTGAGAGCCCGTGACCATTACACTTCAAGCACTCTCATTGGTGGAAATGGCGGAGCTGGTCCAAGTTCGCTTCACACTACGTCTGAGGGACCAATGGAGTACATGAATGCAAGATGGATGTAAGGTCTACATGGATTCCTACATGGAATCAAATGGGTCATGTTTCATGGTCACTTGGACTATTTTGAAAAACCATCTCTTGGAGGTAGGCCTAACACAAAACCGGGAGACCACAACACTCCGAACGCTCACAATCATTGATGTATTCCATTTTATCACATGTGAGGACCCGCATGAATAGAATTTCATTGAAAAAGCATTTGGTTGAGGGCCCGGTCACATATCACTTCACGCTACACTTGAGGGTCCGTGACCACACTACATGATGTTGGAGGTGTGTTGGGACGGCCTTTGGACACTTTCTTTTGGGCTCTCACAATTTCATGGTCACGGCTCTTGGCTCGTGTGTGAAGTGACCCTTAGACTCGATTCATTATGAACTTTGGACTTTAACTTACGAGAGTTGGTGCGAGACCACAATGTTTTGACTGTTGACCCATGATGGCATCCATGGGAGCTAAAGTGTGTGGCCTTGTGGTGCTCATGATTTTCTTGTGATGCACCTAATGAAGTAGGAGTACACACATCCCTTCTTCAATACGAAAAACTCGAGTCTTTCTTCAAGTTCCATGTGACTCCATCCACTCTCCTTTGTTTGCAATTTCTCCAATTTCCACCGCTTAGATTTACACTATGAAACTTGTGTTGCAAGAGCAAATCTATAATGCGGCATCAACGGAAATTGGATTGAAAATCCGATTTTCTTTTGTTTGGTTATGGTTATTGGAAGTGTATGTTTGTTGACTCCTTGGCTGAATGTAAAGGTTTTCCTAATTGTGTTCACTATTGAGCGTGGAGTAGTTGATAAAGTTTGAAGACGTAGTCCAAAGTCTTTTAAACATGTGTGGTTATATGATGTTTGTTCTTAATTTTCACCGATCCACCCACCATTCCAATGTACATGTCCGATTGAGAGAAGTAAGTGAATAACACTTGCATACCTTGAGGTCAACATAACTTAGATGGATACTTTAGCCGTACAACCATGTGATTATTAAAAGATGATGAACAAATTCAAATTGAGGATGTACCCATCATTTTTGAAGCTCATATGAATTCCATCCATTCAGTTTGAACGTGGATGTTCCCACTCGTTTCATTATTAACATATGGGTCTCCCCAACACTCTTGAATCCGCAATAGTAAATAAATCTTGAGCATGCAATCCAATCTTGTTAAACACATTACTTTATGGTACATATTCCAGAATTCACAACGCCTCACCACACATCACTTCAATATATGTTTTCAATTAATACGAGCAATGTTAAGCATTCAATGGTATCTTTACAACTCTATTGAGACCAATCTTAGATAGGTACATATGATTGCATGGTATCAACATAAGTAGTAATACTACCCGTATATTGATACACGGTGAGTAAGGCACCACGGGCCTTGGCTTGGTGGTTAGGGCTCATGGCCCCCAATGAGGAGGTTGTGGGTTCTATTCCCCATGCCGGCGTGGTGCTCACCTTAGTCCACCCAACTATGGTGGGGGGTCCTTGGACCTTGTTGTATGGGTACCTCAAAGCCCTTTGGGGGGATACCATGTCCGGTATCTTCAAGGCACTAGTGGCTAGCTAGGAACTTGTATAGTGTGTCACTATAGTGTCCATCCTCGAAAGGGGAGAGTAGTATTGTCCCAATGTCCCCTTGTCCAGTGGGCATCGGGTCATTGGCATTACGAACGGACACTTTATTCACGCCGGCCCCTTGCTAAAAAAGGGACCGGAGTTTCTATCTATCTATCTATCTACACGGTGAGTATCACAAGATGCATAGAAAACAAGTCTCTATTAGGTCAATAGCGGCCCAATGTTTCAATATTGAAATGGTAAATATACCTAAGTGTGAAGGTTTCGAATGGTATAGAAGCCTAAATGATGTCAAAACATAAATATCTTCATATACATGTACCCTATTGGTATTAAAAAAAGGTGACACTAGTCCAACAAGGAGGTGGGTATATCTAGGAGATCATAAGCTACATGTTTTTGTAAACCATGTGCAGTTGGGGGTTAGTTAAAGACGGGTTATTTATGAAATTTTATTGAATAAATGGCACCCTACTAGTAGATAAAATGGTAGTTTGAGGTATTATACAAGACCCTACATATAAGTATAATTTACACCATGAACTCATTAGATAGACTCCATTTTTTTTTGGTAAATTGTACCATTTATCAAAATATTGGAATTTAAACATATATTGACATTAATCCGTAACAAAATGACGACAATATGGTAACGGTACATACAAATAAAATTGAATGGTACCTGATTACAATACTATTTTGAAACAATCCAACATTGTCTTTAAACTTTCAGTGACCACCCCAAGCTTGCCAACATCTAAATTTGATGACTTTTAGTCAATTGAGGCAACTTTTCATTCAATCTAAAGACATTCTTGAACCTCACATAAATTCTTCGTCCCCTCAAATATAACAAACCCTATTGTATTAATAAAAATTAAATACTACCTATAATTTTCACTTACCCTAGTTTAGATAAAATATTATATGGGTCATTTCATCCAAGCTATAGAAGTTCCAAAATTTGTATTTTTTTTTTCTTGTTGCAATTAAAAGTACCCTATGTGTTCCCTATATTAAAAGTACCCTAATTAAAAGTACATTGTCTATTAGCGGTTTAATAAGATTTTGATAGTGACCTGCATGTGTGGGTATATCATGGGGGCATGACACATGTTACTAGGGTCGCAAACTATTTTCATGCGGGACGTTGTATAAGGTGGGCCACACTATAAGGTTGCCTGGGTGGTGTTTCGTAGGAACAACCAAGGGGGAGGGTTGAGAACATTGATGACTAAGTAGAGCCCAACATTTCTATTAAAGCCAAACAAACCCATAAACAAATGTAAAAGACCCCCAATTAGTGTAGTGAGGGTAAATTGTGATAGATCATCAACAAACCTACAAGGGGCAAGGTTTCAATCCCCCCCCCCCCCCAAGCAGGCGTTGGGAAACAAAATCTAGATTGCCCATGGTAAGTCACACTATACATTGCCCGCATTATTTACCATAATCAATGTAGTAAGGAACCCATAATAGTTTTTTATGTTCTTTATTTAAAACTAATTTTGTTCTAATGTTTTTACAACCCTTGCTAAGAACGTACTCCCGTTGTCCCAAAATGATTGTCCTATCTCCCAAATTTTTTTGTCCCAAAAGAATTGTTTGGTTTATCTGTCTGGCTAGAAATTTGAGGCTCAAATTCAAATATTTTTGCGGCAAACTTTCATCATCAAGAAGTCTTTCGACACCGCAACTTCGGGGGGTGTTTCGGAGTAGTAGTTGTTTTTTCTATTTTAAGAGTCATACTTACAACTACGCAGTCAATGGTCAGCGGGCCTTAATCTCACCAAAGTTAGGAACACGGACGATCATTTTGGGATGGAGGGAGTACAATGGAATGTGTTGTAAAAGTCAAAGTTCTGTGGAACACAAGTACCCGAATCTAATGTGTGCCTTCATTAAGTTACAATCACTACAAGAATTGCAATTCCGTACCATTGGTTCTCTTCTACTTCATGGGTTTGAAATCTATGAATATGGATTGAAAATTTATTATAGTAGTAGGTCATAAAATCGTCTAGTGGAAGAGAACTACACTAAATATGATATTTAGTGTCATATGGCATTTAATGCCACTATGATAACTTGTCAGATGACACTTCTTATGGATAAGTGAACAAATGATGATGCATGAATCCACTCTTTTGATGGTAACAAATCTCGTGATTTATGAAGTTTCACAAGCAAGTTGTGAGTGGGGAGTTGCTTCACAGCTATAACAACCTCGGCTCTTCGCAACACCCGAGGTCAGGTTGTGTTTGTTTGTTTGTTTGTGATAAAGGTCACGGTTTTACATGTAAGTGTAGGTTGTGAAGAGCATATGGGCTTTTTTGTGTTTTTTGAGGATGTGGGGTCTTTGCGTTGATAGAACTTATGGTTTTCCTTCATTGTTTGTTTGGGACTTATTTGGCTCTTCTTCTGTTGAAGTCCCTCCGTCCCAAAATGGTTGACCGCGTTCCTAAATTTGGCGAGATTAAGGCCTGCTGACCATTGACCGAGTAGTTGTAAGTATGACTCTTAAAATAGAAAACAACAACTACTCCGAAACGCCCTTGGAAGTTGCGGTGTCAAAGAACTTCTTGATATAGAAAGTTTGGCGCGAAAATATTCGACTTTGAGCCTCAAATTTCTAGCCGGGCAGATAAACCAGACAATCATTTTTGGGACGGAGGGAGTACTTACTTCCTTGCGGATGCACACATAGTTAAAATAAAAAATGATGTGCATTTTGTCAACTATGATTTAACACACACGTATATATATATATATATAAAGATTTAGGCCACAACAAAGGATATACCTACAAACTTATAGGTAAGAAAAATCTTGTATTTATAGAAGCGGGACAAAATGGTAAAATAACAAAATGTTAAACTCACACACATTCCAAAAACATGATGTCTGTAACACTTAATATAAGTTTAGTGCTCTTATTGCAGTACTAGCTAGTAGTCTACAAACTGAAGAGAATTTAATACCCTATAACTATAACTATAACTATATTGTATCCCATGCCCTTAAACAATATCCCTTTTGTGCACCCACGCGTGTAGAAACGACCGAAATTGTGTGCACCCCCTTGGAACTTACACAACATTCTTCAACTGCACAAGTCTTCATCGTTTTCTACTCCATCGTAAACCAAGTCTCTCGATTTCCTACCTTCCCCTCCCCTCCCCTCCCCTCCCCAATGCCCGCTTTGTCGTACGAGGAAGGAAATTGTGCCATTTGAAGCAAACGGTAAGCGTGAAGTATATCAGATCAATTCCTCCAAAATTCATGGCACAATGAAAGGATCAAATCAACACGACCATGGGCTCGCAAATGACGTTATTACTGTATGCGCATGCATGGCCCACCCTCTCTCTCTCTCTCTCTTCACATAAACATATACTGTAATAAGGCACACTCTTTGAGTGAGCTTGCTCCCGAATTGTGGAATACTTGGGGTCACGTGAGGCCTCGTTGGCGCACTGACTCTTTCATGTTTTCGCGCGATTCAAGGTTTGGACTTGTTGCGGACTTCGTCTTCAGTGCGATGCAGAGTTCGGGAAGTTTTTGAAGCCTTAGTGGCTAATTGCCGGTAGTTGCTACGAAGGGTCGGATTTTTTCCAATTTACATCGGCAACAACCGGTCTTTTGTAAAATCAATCGGCCAATTGCCTATATTTTCATATTTTCATTGGCCAATATCCGATTAAATGGAATTCATATCGGCATTAATTGTTTAAAAAATGTATGAAAAGTTATTAGAAATCATTTCTTAGTACAAAATCTTGAATAAGTGAAAAGAAAGGCATGTTCAAAACTTTAAATTTGAAGAGTTAATATCCTTGGCAGGAATTGAACCTAGCAATGCCTCCACCGCTTGAAGGCCAAGGGTCCCCCAATTCTTCATAGAAGCAGTTGGATTTGGTCATGGAAAGGTTGCATAATTCAAAAAGTTTAAGGGTTAGGGTACTTCCTCAGGTGCATCATTAGATGCCCCAAACAAACAACGCTATGGATGCTTCCGGCTGAAATCCAGTAACTCACAAGAAGAATCGGCTACATTTCTGGGACATTTTCTGGTCCATCGGATAATTGCCGGAGGATTGAAATTACAGTCGGATTGCCATCTGATGGTTGGAAATTTGGACCGGCCATGAGGGAAAATCCATCGGCTGATAATGAACTAGCCATCGGTTTTCCCCAAACATAGATGTGCACAGGAGACTTTCTGAACACTCTGTGTAACTTCCATGGCTACTTTGGTCCAAAAACAAATTCCTTGAAATGCTACATATAGCAATATTGAAAGCACTCAATCAATATATAACAACAGTAGCGGACTCTATGGCAGGCATCATAATCTAAGCAGCAATTGTATGATTATAAAGTGATAAAGTAGGTTTTGTATACCGAGTGCATGCCCTGGCCTTCATCGCACTCATGCCAAACTGGACTCGATCTTCATCGCGAACCTGAATTGAATATTTGGTCAGTTGATGAAGGGAAGAAAAATCTTCTGAAATACATATATTGGTAAACTAAGATACTTGTTTGTACGTCGAAGATGACCTATTCTACTTGTTGTTATTCACCTTCGCTTCCAGAATTGGACCCCTTTTAACAATGTCCACAAATAGAACAAAAACAAGTAGAATCTACATCGATGACCTTGATTGCCCAATGCATCCTTCAATTTAGTATCAATGGTCACATTGTACCTAAATATCAACCCCGTAATGTCACTCACTCTCTGATATCCCGAAACCATGGGGAACGGATGTTTGTAGTTCAAATGTCACTTCTTGTTGTTACATTTTTTCTCCCTTAAATCATGGTTTTGCCATTAATGCAAACCACCAAAGAAGTCAACCCACACCCCTCCTCATATTGCGCCACGTGTCAATATGTGAAGTGTCTTCTTCTCTTATGTTGTTGCCACTTGTTGAGTTATTGGATCATGGATCTATCAAATTGCCCGGGAAGATCAAGTGGGAAGAAGGTTGGCTGGGCACAAGCAAGACTCAAATGGATGAGGAGTCAAACCCTTATCACATGACTCCTTCATGAAGAAGAATCAAGTGTAAGAAGTGTGTTTTTGTTTCTTTTTGTGCCACATGCATATTGTAGCATGGAATTTTCGAATCCATCTTGTGTATCTTAAGTGAGCACTTAGAACTTAAGCTTCACAAAGAATGCAAATTTTGCCTCCTTCCTTGGATCTGTCTTTGCACTAGTGGGTGGAGGGTTCCATTTGTGAGACAAGCTTGTTGACATGCACTATGAAATGGTAGACAAGATCTATTGTGGTTCAACCGCATGTGGTGAAGTGTGCTCTCCTTAACAAGTGATGTGTCTTAACTTCCAACTTTTAGGATGTGCATGTTGGCAAAAAAATTGGATCCATCTTGTGCGACTTAAGTGAACACTTAGAACTTAAGCTTCACAAAGAACGCATTTGCCTACTTCCCTAGATCTTTGTTTTTGCTCATGGGTGGAGGGTTCCATTTATCAAACAAGCTTGTTGACCTATTGTGCGAATTGGTAGACAATATTTGTTGTGGTTCAAACCCCTATGAAGTGACATGAGAAACAAGTGATGTATCTTAATTTCTAACTTCCAATTGTGTGCTGTCAAAAATGACATCCAATGTTCAAAGAATGTAGGTAATTTCATAGAGAAAGAGTGGTTTTTGTGGTGGATTGTTTAGGGCTGGAATCATCATTGATGCAAGATATGCACATCTAACAAAAGAATTCCAAGTTGCATTGTGTTATTCCACAATTTCACATGCTACACTAATTCTCTATTATCATGCATCCACATTAACACCATAGAACTCTGTAATATCACATGCACTTTGGTTGCCACAGGTGTGACACTATGGAGTTTAGAGTGTATGTTCCTACCCTGATCCTTCTAGTCTTATCCCTAGCTTCCATGCCACTCATTCCCCCATGCTCTCATTGGTTGTTGCTATTTAAAATTCTAAAATACTTGTGGGGCTACCAAACTGATGACCTCAAAATGTTCCATGCCCACATAAATTTTCTGCTTCAAGAATATCCAGTCCCTTGAGATCCAAATTTCATCTATTGTATCAAGGTATGCATGTCAAGATGATGGAATGGGCCATAAAAGGTCTTGCAGTGTGGAACAAAACAAGCTGGCTACATGAATAATGTGACCAGGTAAAATATTCAATATGGAGGAGTGGCACACAGGCATATTTGCACTGTATTCACAAAGGACTCCCTGTTTTTTACACATCTAATCAAACCAAGGAAACCATGTAAAGCTTGGGAATTTTTGTGGCTGCTTGTTACTAACAATCTCCAAAAACTAGAATGGCTGCACATAAACATGTGAGAACCTTAAGGTGACCTTTGAAACACTAAGGCTTCAAAGAACTCAAACTTGCATAATATATTCTCCCATTGGGAAACAAATCACAGTGATATATGCTCTCCATGAATGGCTGACAAGATTCTCTACAACATATCAACTTTCAACCTGGAATTTGACTGATTTGGTTGATTTCATCCAATTCTAGGAGGATATTGGACACGCCCAGAATTCCTTCACAATGCTTTTGTTATTTACAATCTGCAAGGTGCTGACAAAGTGGGTTGAGTCTTGATGTGCTTGTTGTGATCACATTAGTGATGTTTGCCTATCCTTTACCCTGCCTTGCACAATTTGAAATCCACGAGACACTCGCTTAGAGAAGTCAATCTGGGAGTTGAGCACCTTCTGGAGAGACTTTGATTCCTGTTTCAGTTTATCAACAACATTCTGCTCCTCTTGGGTGCTGCGCTTTTCCGTGCGAGAGCTTAAAGTATTGTTGACAGAGAGACCTCTTGATACTACCAGGCTGATGTTTCCTTGTGATGGTACCGCTACTGTGAATGCAACACCACCAACTGGACCAGTGCCAGTAGATGAGGATAACAAAGCATCCCTGCACAATCAGGATATTCAGTCAAATCACACCCAGCTTCTAATTCATGGTATTTAGAAGACTCCAATGTTGCCACCGGCATGAAATTTGGGTTACTTCATCTTTGAGTTGGTCTAATTCTATATGTAATCCTAAAATGGGTATCATGAGAATTAGAGAGCCTTCAAAGACTACTGTCGTCTTTCCCTGCACAATCAGGATATCCAGTCTATTCACACACAGGTTCATGATATTTAGATGACTTCGATGTTGTCACCATTGTGAATTGTGATGTTGCTTTATCTTTGGGTTGGTCTAACTCTGTATGTAATCCTACAATGCGCATCACTAGAATTAGAGGGCCCTCAAAAACTACTGCCTTCTTTCCTGCACAATCAGGATATTCAGTCAATTCACACCCAGGTTCATGATTCATGGTACTTAGGTGACTCTGATGTTGCCGCTGTCATGAATTGTGTTGTTGCTTCATCTTCGAGTTGGTCTCACTCTATATGTAATCATAAAATGGGCATCATAAGAATTCGAGGGCCCTCAAAGATTGACTAACATCTTTCTTTCAAACGTGGACACCTTGAACTTGAACCCTAAAGCTGGCCTGCACCTATTCTCCCCAAGAGCAAGTCCCCCGAGTTCCTACATGGTTGATTGAGAATATCTAGTTCAACCAGATACCCTCGCTATGATTGGCTGGGGCATAGTGTTAGGTGCACTGGAATTCAAGTGTTAGGAAGGTCACCTGTCTGAGGACTATTCCTACCTCAGGCAGCTTAACCTTGGAGATCCCATGGGATCTGGGTCAAGGCCCTGCGTTTAAGATATATGAAATTAACTCAAGTGCACAAGTTTGAGCTGCAGTATCTCTTTGGAAATGTCAAGATGTGACCAACTGAACTCAATAATTCTGGAGGTCATTGAACTCGAGTTCACAAGCTGATGAAAGGTTCACAAGTTTGCTGAACATGATGGCAACAATGAGGTCTCTGGGAAATTGTCTTAAAAAAGAGAAAAATATTTTGTACTGACTTAGGGATTTAAACCTCATCGATATCCATCCAAGATGAGGAAATACTATGACAGGAATGAGGAATGACTGACCTGTAACTCCAGCATGCTTCTTGAACTCTTCTTCCTTGAGGTAGAGAAGGGTTAAATCCAGGACCATATTGTCCTGTGGCTTTCTCAAGCAGGGATGGCGGAGGTGCATCTGTATGCAAATTAATCTACACCACATACAAACAATAAATGGCTATTGACTCCCAATATAAATCTGAACAGCAAAGCACTATATGAAATCTGCAATGACCATTAAACTGAACTCTGTGGTCGCCATACAACAGTTTGAGAATGCTTCTTTCTTTTAGACACCTTCCCAAAGTGGTCACTTTCAACTTCAAAGCAATAAGTCCAGTTTAAGATATAAATATACGAGGACCCTGTTCAATCTTAAGGAATAATAACCAGAAACTGTCTTAGATACAGCCTTCTTCTTTTTATATTCTTAGAGTTTTCAGATTATTCAACAAGGACTTGGTGTGTTTCAGAGATACAAGTCATCAAAGGCTTCTGAATAATTATGTTGGCATTTGGTTGATGTGTAAAATTTGCATCCTGATTGCAGTTGAGGACATTCACACTAACCTCTATCCCAGGGTTTCAAACTTCCTTAAACCTGCTGTTCACTACTTTCCGGTGGATGTTTTAGAGGTGACATAAAGAAAGTGTCCTTTGCAGCGCAAAATGCAACAATGATGTACGTGCAAATGAATTGAAAAGGCCATATGAGCATGGTAGACATACCACAGCTGTTCCATGCTTAGGATGCAGGAGCTGATTCAAAGATGTCAAGAAGGGTCCATTCCTTGCCCATAAATTGGTGGGTACCATGTCATCTCCATCATAGGCATCCACAAAAACAACATCATAATATTGCTGAAGTGATGGTTTTTTTCTAGATTCTTGTTGTTCCAACTCGACAACATATGCCTCCCCATCAGCCTCATAGAGAGTCATGTTCCTCAAAGTGCTGCCATATAGCACTTCCTCAGAGGCTTCACGTTCTTGTCCAGAGTACTTATCTGCTTTTGTTCCTCCATGCAGCTCCTCATACTCTCCTAAATCTGACCTCCCCGTTGCCACAGAGGATAATGCAGGGACTTTGAAACAAGATGAACGAGAAAGGCAAGGAGGAAAACCCATACTCTCTATAGCTGCCCTGATAACAGCACCATCGATCTCAACAATGTCCACTTTTGCACCTGATGAAGAGAAGAGAAGAGATGATTCCAATGCTGTCACCAGCGTGAATTATGGTGTTGCTTCGTCTTCAAGTTAGTCTCATTCTATATGTGATACCGAAACGGACATCACCAGAAATAGAGGGACCTTGAAGACTATTGTCTCTTTTCCAAAGATGAACACCTTGAACATGCATGGACAAGCCAACACCTAATCTACCCCAAGGGCAAGCCTCTAGGTCCCCACATGGTTGGTTGTAAGGCTTTGGTTCACCCAGATACTCCTGCTATGATTGGGTGAACCATAGTGGTAGGGTGCACCGGAAATCAAGTGCTAGGAAGGTCACCCATCCGAGCACAATTCCAGCCTTTGGTGGCTTAACCTCCGAGTTCCCATGGGATGCAGGTTAAGGAATTGGGTTTGAACCACCCTTTGCACCTGATGAGGCACTATTGTCCAGCTTATGCATTTGGAGTAACAAAAAGCTTGCACCCAGCCTCACTTGTTATTAGTGTATCTTGAGGGGTGAGAGCACACAATACAAATTTTGAAGATCCCACATCAAGAAGATATACAACACAGTGTATTATTTTCCAATAGAGCTTAATCCGAATGATGTCACCAGTGCAAGCTAAGAAACCTGATACTGCACCTGGCAAAAGTTGTATGTACCAGGCAAGTTGTGAGCCAGGAAGAGTGGAAGGCTGCCTCCTCCAAGTCCAATACATAGGATTCGGATCTGTTTTCTTCTGCTTGCCACCTGCTCCAAATTAAGGCCAACTAGGCTCATGGTTGAGAGTCCCACTGATATCATGCTCTTCACATCTGCAATCACAAGTGACACTACTATCATATCTGTCCGAATCCAACAAATACATTTTTTTCCATCAAACCCGTACAGATATGACGTTGATATAAGAGTTGCAACTTTCTCAGCCGGTGTCTAATGAGTTCCATAATGTGATATCATAGACTCACACTGTCAGGATGAATTTTTGGAAACGCAGGTATGCATACTACATACCTTAAGCTACATGTAGCATAGGACAGGGGTTGTAGTTGCAGTTTTACCCTTGAGACTACTGGAACCAGATCATTATTCCAATACAAGGAAAAGAAGAACCATCTCTATTGTGCATGACAGTCACCACAATGGCATTCCTCACAACTACAGATATTGTTTAGAAGCAACATGTTTCTATTTCAGCTGAGTATAGATCCTTTGTAGAACCCACCAAAACCTGAGAAACCTACAGCTCGTAGCCCCAGCCGTGAAATAGAATTGCATTGGACTGAGCCTCAGCACAGATATGCGCCCTCCCACCACCAGGACAAAGCCCACATACCTTTAAATGAAAATTACTCACATTCAAATGCGATGCAGTTTGGTTGCTGAACCAGGAAAACTTGAGAAGGACTTTTGTCATTGACAACAGCAATGACTTTGGCAACACTTTGACGGGTGACATCATTGAAGCGAAGTACTCGCCACTCGTATCCAAGCACTCGGAACCGGCCTTCAACCCAATTGTTGGCTCGTCCATCTTGTTTCTGTCTCCGTTCAAGCTCCCTCTCCACTGCTGCCCAGTCTTCTGACTTCTTTTGTGGTCTCAGTCACAAGTCTAATCAGTGATGCGCTTAGGGATGCACAATAGAATCTTCAGACAAATCTTAACTAATGCACTCGATTCAACGACTTATTAAACCATGAGTGATGTGATTAGGATGACCTCAAAAACATATTGAAGATGAGGTTTCTGGTAAAGAACATACCGGAGTCGAGGCAGAATGTGTTGTTACTGAAACAAATCCGTTACCCTTTGATGAGCAGGCTTCAAAGACAACTTCACCCGCATCCCGTCCCCAGCCACCCCCCTGAGTGCCCCACCATTCTGGTGAATATTGCCAACTGCCTTCTTCGTTTCGCCGGGCTAGCCATGCTTCAGTGTGGACTCCCCTCTTGCACTTCCTGATTTGCCTCTTTGCAGGCCAATGCACCACCTCTGCCGCACCTGACGAGGTAGTATTCCCTCTACAAAGTCAAAATTAAAGAAGTATCCATGACCCATCATGCAACTTGTCCACCCACCAAGGAAGATCGTCATACCAAAGATTCCTTTCTGATAAACAAAGGGTCCAAATTTCAAGTTTGTAGTTGAAACAAAGAAATTTTGCGGATTAAAATCAATGAGGTCTAAGGTATGTGGCCCTATGTTTGAGTGTGTATATGTGAAGGTTTTAGTTATGAATGGAAGCCAAAAAGACATGTGTTATGATGAAATTGGACTATGTGCTCAAAATATAGATACCATTCTAAGTATCAACAATTGACGCAATTGGGAGGGCCTCTGTGATCACTTAAAGAGAAAGAGAATCTTCACTTTGACCTCCTATAACTTTTGCATCTTAAGTCCGATTGTGAAACTTGGATCACAACAAAAATTCTCACAAATACATAAACCCTAAAACGCAATAGCAAGAACAGTGTATTCACCAACCCAGTGCCTGCAAGCAACCTTGAGGACTCGCTACCATTGATTACTTGTTTACTTATTTACTTGTTACATACAGTCACTTGTTCAACTCCAAACAGGGAGTGAATGCACAACAATCATGTGCCCAATAGTAGTAGCTCGTGCCGCTTCATGAGGTTGAAATCCATTGCAATAAGGTTGAATTAGCCACCATGCTGAATCTGATCCTGTAGGTCGAAGGTTTACCTCATGTCAATGCTACCTCCAGTAGTCCCCAAGTGGGTGGTCCAGTAATCCCACATGAGGGGGTCCATCGCCCAATCGGCGAGGCAGCTATAGAGGGTTGTAGAGAGACCATGGATGACGCGAGCACGTCCTCCTCTCTCTTGATTAGAGTAACGGGCATTCTGATAATAAGAAGAGACTAACCATAACAGTGCATGGTTAATACAGGCAAAGCAGCTGTTCTTGCACATTCTTGAGCAACTCGAGCGAATTGTTCATCTCAAGACGTGTATTCGGGGGAAGAAGGGATAGGCAAATTTTACCATGGAGTGGGTCACCATTCATACAAGTTGCTTACAGGCAACAACGATAACCATATAAGTCAGGGATGCCACAGTAGGGATACTCCAAAGCAGAGGTTCTTTAACATCCTTGAACAACCCAGCCAATTGTTCATCTTGAGATACCTGTCCAAAGGGGAAAAAGGATAGGCAAATGTGGCCATGGAGTGGTCACCATTCATACCCTGCACTTAAGGTATCATCCACTAATCATACAAGTCTGGGATGCCACAGTCTAGATCAACTCGAGCCAATTCTTCGTCTCAAGATGTCTGTCCGGGGGAAAAAGGGATGGTCAAATGTGGCCATGGAGTGAGCCAGCACACACTTTAATTAAAAACATCAACAATTAACCATACAAGTCAGGGCTGCCACATTAGGGATGCTCCAAAGGCAGCAGTTCTTGAACATTCTTGAACAAACTCGAGCCACTTGTTAACATCGAGATGTCTGTCCGAGGGAAGAATGGAGAGGCTAACGTGTGAATTTTATCTAAACGCATGAACAATAGCCATACAACGTGACGTCCCTGACTTGTATGCTCTAAAGCCGCAGGTCTTCAACATTCTTGAACCATTTTTTAACAACTCGAGCCATTTGCTCATCTGGAGATGTCTGTCCGGGAGAAGAAGGGATGGGCAAATGTGGCCATGAATTGGATCACCATTCAAACAGTTTACTTAAGAAATCAACATAACCATACAAGTCAGGGATGCTCCAAACCTTGAGAACGATGCAAACTCGGCCGAACATAGCATCTAGCTACTCCTCTGCTCCTAACCGCCGGCACATGCTCCGCTGTCCCCTCTCCTCCAAATTGCATGCGAATTGTTCCATCAACGATCTTAACGCTATTGCCTCCTCCTCCTCCCACCTTCAGCTGCCGGAGCCTGGACTGCCAAAGTTTCTCGGTGATCCGCCACACCGACATGCACGATTGCAAAGCAAACACATGCGAGGTTTCCATCACCATTTCCACACAAACTAAGTTGGGTATCCCAAAAGCCTTGGAAATGTTGCAAGCATCGTCTACAGGAGATGCTCCTTCAAATTCTTCCCTCCAATTTCCCCAAACCCTATTTCCTAAATTTTGAACCATGCAAAAACCCCATGGCATCCAGTTAGTAAGTACATGGAATCGTTGGCATAACTTGATGATTCGATGATAGGTGTGGATGGGATGATGATCCGATTCTGGATGGGATGATGATGGTGAATGTAAAGCGTACATTCTGCTTGCAACAAGTGGCTTTGCCAAGGGTATGGGCCCCCACTTGCACTAGGTACTTGGGCACCACTTCTTTGCAATCTAGGCCTTTCCACATGGCAGGCACCTGACCAAAAGTGCAATTCCGCATTTAAAAAGTAACCATCTCCTATAGGTTCGTTTCTGTTTGTTGAAACCCAATAAACTTGAGTCCGGACGTTTTTGTCTGGAAGTGATAGGTTGTCTCTTCTTGCCATCCAATTCCGAACCTGAACCCGAACCTAAACATGTGTACGACTTGTTCTTGCCAATCCCTTGCCGGCAATTTGGGGCCTTTTCACATGGCCGAAAGTTTCGGACCAAGTGTTTCTGTATGAAAACGTAACCATTTCCTATAGGAAGGTTCGAAAACTTCCAGACACAATTGTGTGAAAGTGCTGGATTTTATTTTATTTTAACATCACTTTGAACTGCAACCTGAATCTAGAGTATGTGTATGGCTCATTATTTTTCTGATACATAGGAAGACTTTCCAATCATGTGAAATCACCTTTATTCCTGCACTTACATGCACTAGATAAGATATAGTGAGATTTTTTTATTGTGATTCTTGTCTACTCCATATGTAGAGTTGGGGTAGGAGGTTATCAAGTCAAGTGCACATTCCTTGGACAATCATGACCATTGATACTAGATTGAGAGGTGCATTGAACAACCAAACTTATTAATGTAGTACTTCTTGCATAAACTAATAGTTGCATGTAATTTAGTTACCTTTATTTACATCACCACTTCTTGCATGCCCCTGCATTTTCTTTAAAACACATTGCCATAATTTTGGAAATTAATAGAGCTTACAATGTGTATGAAGGCAAGGGAAGACCCAAGGAATGTGTAAGGTAGGGAAGGAAGGGAGAGAAAGGAGAGAATTACAAGCAAGAAAGGAGGATGAAGTATATATAGAATTTTCTTTCTCATTAATTAGTAGCGAGACATCAGATGGTGTAGACCAATTATATCGCAGACACATTCACACCCAAAAGGCATCCAGTACCTCCTGCACATGAATTTAAGTTTTCAAGATAGGAACATTTGCCTATCTGCCATATCATCTAATCAAGAAATTTGCTAAAGAAGTTCACATACTGTTGTACAAATTCCGGTTTGGTGGGAATAATATGCCCAAACGAATGCTTCACCACTGTACACTTGTCCCTCCGAAACAACTTCACAAGTTGCTCCGACTTATCCACGTCTATCTGACGATCTTGTCCTCCAAAAATATGTAACGATGGACAATCAATGCCTGAGTCTCCAACCATTACCTCTTTATGCAAGGGAACAGGTGATGGAAAACCAGAGCATAACACAACAAACTTAAAGTTCACAATACCATTGGTTGGAGACAAATGCCGGAACGGGCAAAGAGCAGCTGCAACAGCTGCACCTTGGGAGAACCCCAAAACTCCATCAAACGGACCTAAGGTTTTAAATACATTCTGCAAGTAGTCCCACGATGTGTCCCACCCTTCTGTCTGTCCTTGATACTGTAATGGATTGAAAGCTGCCTCCGCCTGCCGCCAAATGACAATGTCATTCTTTTCTGTGGGTGGTGCAAGAGCCTGATTTAAACTGGTAGATGACACTGGTGAAGAGTGACTTTCACCCGGTTGCTGACCACATTCATCACTGGGACTGATGATCCATGCATATTTAGATGTTGTACCCTGGCTCAAAACTGTATTCGAGGTAGTAATGCTATTTGGCTCATGTTGAGGAGTTATGAGTGGCTTTTTTATCAGACTGGGCTGCTCAGAGTGTTCCTGAATAACAAAGGACAGTGCATGTGGAGCATCCACAAACACAAACTCACAAATCTGTCTCAACTTTTTCTTGAGGGATGACAATCGACCTTTGAAGCTACTTGCATTCTGACGAAAACCATGCAAGCAGAGGATTCTTAATTTCCGCTTTGCTATTTGTTCTGCATGTTAAACAGAATCGTATAAGATCTCACGCCACATACATGATACCGTATCTACATTTCAAAACTGCGAAACGTATTGCATCCTATGGAAAGCTCCTAATTGGAAGTAAATTTCCTACACCCTGCTAAACCTCCAATAATCTCCACCCGGAGACCATCTCATGATCTAGTATACATAGAAATTAACAAGCACTCACCTGACATATACTTACTACATTGAAATTGCTGCCAGAAAAAGGGAAAGGTATTAATCTACTAACCTCCAGATAATGGTTGCAATTCAGTGCCTATTTCTGGTACCTCAAGTCTTGGTAAACCATCACTGTTCCTCTCAAACTTCTTTTCTTGCTCTGATCCATCCTGGATTTCACCATTTCTCGAACATAATTCACAAACATATTTCATTGGTGACGAAGTCACACCACCTGCAGCCTGCATATAACCCCAACAATCACTGAATGAACTATAGCACTTTGTATCGACCACCATGAAGTTGTGTGAGGTCGGCTGCAAAATATGTGATTGTGTCTATACAGATCATTAGTGCAGCTGCACTTAATAGATCCGTTACTCAAGTATAACTGCCACCTAGAAATCTTATCTAGATCTCAAGATATCAAGAAGTCATTCGATGTTTTCTTCTTAGTACAGCAGCAAAACTAGTTGACAGACCTGAAGAATATTTTCAACCTGAAGAAAAAGCCATCGGTCTGTAGACTTGATGTTCTCTGAAAGTAATGCTCCTTCTACTGGATCATAGAAAGCAAAATGTAAAATTATACTGAACAACCAACCTGACAAGTATCACAGATAAGAACGAGCATCCTGCAAAGTGAGCAACGACTTCTAGAAGAGTAGTCATCGAATGGAGCATTGCAAAGAAGACAATGGCCGACAATCTCCGGGTCTTTGCTTCCAACTGCCATCCTGTTTATGCAATCCCATCAGTAATGGCAAGAAACTCATTGTCCTAATGTAGAGGTCTCGTATAATGCAGAAGCTTCCACAATCATGATAGTAGAACTATTGCTCTTACAGACCATCCTTGAACAGGTTATATCAGCAGTCACCTTTTTGTTTTGATACAAAAAAAAGCTCCCACGACCACACCTGATTGCATGTACATATCAACTCAGGACACAACATTTTCAAATTTGCACCATTATTGGAGACTTCTGGCATATGGTGTATGCACAAGTTAAAAGATGCTTAATGTACCTATGATCAAAGACAAAATTCTTTCCCTTGAAAAAACCCCCATCCTCAAAGGCCTCCAGATACCGATGAATGCCCCCTCCTAGCTGCGCACATCAATGTGAAGATAACTTCTTGAGCCCTCCTAATATGAAAGAAAGTGTATTGATCCATCAATAAACTTGACAAAGTGAACTGTATTGGGCATGAAAAAGGCAGTGACATAGAGACATGTGGAATTGGCTAGCCCTACTCTCCTTGAAGTCAATAGCAGAGCACATTAACTCCTCTTCTGAGATAATAAATTTTACATATAGACATAGTAGTTGAAGTACAGAACAACAATCTTAAGGAAATTCACCTGAATGACTTCCTTGAAGTCTTCTCCTTTGCTCCGAATATAAGCTGATGCAAGTTCACAACGTACACCACCAGTGCAATACCTGGAATACACAAAGCCCATTCAGCAGAATATAACATCTCCCAGACTTACTGCTCAAAGGCAACCGTGTAGCACAAAATCCTTAGTAAACATTACTAAGGTGCCCACAAGCGGTTTATAAGATTGTTTAAGGTCACACTGCAAGATCATTTGCATGGATCAATGATGAATAGTGTGGGCCACAGAAAACCAGATGTATAGAGTAGTGTTCTCAAAGAATAGGATTGGTGGTGATTACCTACATAAGAATACGTTTGTTTCGCAATTGTTCCTGGTGGCCATCAAGCCACGCAGGTAAGTCACTGTACTGCCGCACCAACGGGTCATAACATTCCACTTCACTTGGAGGATGGAACTTGCCTATCCGGGTCTCATAAATATTTCTTGCATCGATCAACACACATTTTTTCATTGCACCAGACTTTGCTCCTGTCTCCCCCTCTTCAGATGTGCTTGATTGTTCTCTAGCAGAAGCTTCATGCAATAAAGAATGAAATTCCTCTGCAGTTGCATGCTGACCAGCATTTGTAAATGAGGGTGCCTCAACTGAAGGATGGAGGCCCAGAGTTATGAGCTCCTGCATTATGATCCAGGAATCAATGAGAATTAAGGTCCAGGCCAAATGGTCGAATCTGGTGTGAACAATATCAAATAGGCTGATGGCCCTGTCAACAAAATCTGGAAAGAAACACAGTGTGATCCGTACAGATTCTTTCTCAATGACACCTCAAGGACTGAATATCAGTCCTGGGGATTGGCATACCCAGCATTTTGCTCCCAAAGTGCAACGCCAGACCTGGCTAAGGTATGCACCAGTGTTGGGCTGCTACCACCGTTTTTTGATACCAGAAGGGTATGGGTATTTGAGGATATTGTTGTATTTACTATCATTCGGGTCTGTATACCATGCAAGACCTTCATACCCAGGTAAAATTACCCAAGGTATCGATACAGTATTAGAAATTAGGATGGTATCAATAATTCGAAGATACAAAGATTCTTTCATCTTGTGATACCCACCAGGTATCAATCAATAATTAACTGGTTTAACGATTTTGATACCAGTTGGGTAGGTTCTTTGACATTATTATTATTAATTTCATGTGTTCATACCATGCATTCACTTATATAATAGTCCAACATTGATATGCACACATACCACTCTACAACTCTGACCATAATTGGTGCAGACTTTGCAGCACATACCTTCACAACGCGAACAGAGAGCATGGTAAACCCACACTCAGCAGCCACTTGAGGATGGATTGGCTGAGTGCAAGATGAGAGCTTGAAATCAATGCCGTGAAACAATGGGTGCGCATCCACGGCCACAATGTGCTTGCGCAGGGACTCCAAATGTCCTCCCAACTGCATTCCTCAAATCAACTAATTCTGTCAACCCACACAACCCTCTCTCACGCCTCAAGCACGCACATCCACTGGGAAATTCAGAATCAGACCCACTCAAAAGCCAAAGAAAGTCCCATAAGTAACTGGCAATTTGCTTCCAGCTCACATGTCACTTATCATACTCCCACTACCCTCATTGCACAGACAATAGCACAAGGAATGAAAATATGTAGCAAAGCATCCTGAAATCGATCAAAACCTGGCATCCCACACAAATCCCCTCTCATGCATCAAGCACACAAATTAACTAGGCAATTCTGGATGAAACCCTCCCAAAAGCCAAAGAAACTCCCATTAGTGACAGCCAATTTGCTTCCAGCAGGCATGTCATTTATCATACTCCCAATACCCTCATTGCATATAGAATTGCACATAAAAAATAAAAATAAAAATAAAATAAAATAACTGTAGCAAAGCATCCTCAAATCGATCAAAACTGTCACCCCACACAATCGCCTCTCATGCATCAAGCGCGTGAATTGACTAGGCAGTTCTAAATGAAACCTCCCAAAAGCCAAAGAATCTGCCATAAGTGACAGCCAATCTGCTTCCAGCAGGCATGTCATTTTATCATACTCTCATTACCCTCATGGCACATAGAATTGCACATAAAAAAAAAAAAAAACCATTGTAGCAAAGCGCAAAAAATCAACGTGATCGAGTATGTGTGCGTATCATACCGTGACATTGATGCCGTTTAATGCAACACGGACACGGCCCAAGAGGGAGAGAGACGAGCAGAGCTGAGAGAACCATGCTGCAACGCCGTCCACGTCCTCTTGTGCAATTGTCACAAACTTGTAATAGAGCACCACGCCCTGCTCCGATTCTACGCCCTCCATGTCTAACTTATCGTCTCCTTCCCAAATCCATCCCGCAACAATTCCTCCTGCATGAGGAAGCAAGAGTATCTCCCACAGGGTTTAGGGTTTTTACCTCTATTCCCAAAATCTAGGTGGGGAAGACATATTGCCTTTGCAAATTAAGCATAGGAGATGGGTCTCATAGAACATCTGATTTAGTGTGGCCCACACTATTTTATCGACCCACTATTTTACTGATTGTCTTGCTATTGGTGGATGGCAAGTACACTAAATAATCCAATTACTGTGCGCCACAGTAATTATCTAGAACCCATAGTAATTCTTGTGATTATAATTAATGCGCCCCATGTTAATTTTTGAATCACACCAAATTTTTAGTTTGGAATTAGTGTAGGCCACATTAACTAATATTCTAGGCAATCGATGTAGGCAATTATTCTAATGTGTTCTAATTGTACCCATGGCCGCTTTACACTACGGTGGAGAAGTGCATTGGTCAGTCAAGAACTTTAGCCCAAGACATGGTTATTTGAGGCGAGGGATAATATGCCAGAGAAGATGAAAAGACAATAAAATAATAAAATAAAATAAAATGCCTTAAGAAGTCTTGACCGGCCGTAGTGTAACCACCTATAGGAGAAGTGTATTGGACAACTTCACTCAGAGGAGAAGTCCACCGGACAACTTCACAAAATAGTCATAGCCAGCCATAGTAGAAACCTTGCCCCCTATATGATCATTGTATTGAAATTTTAAAAAATTGTATTGATCAAAAAATAAAATGTATATGGAAATATTTTAGAACTTCTTTCATGCCAAGAATTTATTTGAAAATGTTCCACCTCTATAATACATCCAAATTAAGGTAATTAAGTAGGTAGCATTATTTTCTTATTGATTTTTTAAGAAATTACATGTTGGTATAGTTCAAAACTCCCTCTTTTAAACAACTACAACACTCGATAATGCAGCATTTAGAATCTTTGTTTTGTCATATTAAAGAGGGAGTTAATGCTAGAATTCCTTTCATCTATATTATGTACATCTAAAATACATCCATTTTCACTAGGGAACTTCACGTATTGTTGGGAACTTAATGATAATCAAGATTACTACTGTAGACTAGACATGGTTAGAGTTAGAGTGGCCTCTAGTCTAGTATGTTGCCTTGTACACATGTGATATATTATCACCACTATCTTGATGTCAAACGTCATGCATCATTGTTGTCTAGTTTCTTATTAGAGAACTCTTTATACTTTGATGTTAGTTTCCAAAAGTTAGATGGGAATTTAGATACGATGATAGTTGCTAACTTGGGTAGGCAACACCAAAGATCTTTGGACTCTTATTTTAAGAGTTCTTGAGAATATATTGTATTTGTTTGGAGTTATAAGTTATTACTTCATACCATCTATATTGCTTAAACTCGTTGTATATATTTTAAAGCTCATACTACTTAAGTTTTCATATTCCCTCAATAATATGACAACTTTACGTCATTTGTCATATTAATGAGAAAACACCTCGATCATACGACTTTTTTTGTGTTTCCCAACAATGTCATACTAAGAGGGAGAACAATAGTGCAGAGATTTCTTTAAGGAAGAAATATTTTATTCAAGTGGGAGTTCTCCGGAGGCGGAGCTTCTTGTCCGAGGCTTTGAGGTTGCCCAAGAAAGTTGACATCCGGAGAACTCCCCTTCCAAAAAGTGTCCCCGTGTTGGCCATTTTTTCATCCGTGTACAAAGTTCTCCACCAAAGGACTCTTGGCCGTAGTACTGGACAAGAGTGTCACTCTCGGCCAATCGAATTTCAGAATTCCCCTAGAATTCTTGACCGGTCGACTTCTCCACTGTAGTATAAAGCAACCCTAATACTCAAGGAAGGCCCAAGGTCATCAGCCCACATTATCTCACGCATCACTAGACAATTAGTGTGGCCCACGTTAATTATTTTCACATTGATTTTCCACCCACACTATATAGGACTATTTAGTGTACATGAGAAGGTGTTACATGACACTTGGTACTACAAGACAACTTACAAATACCACACTAATGCCCCCTTCCCACCTGACTTTAGTTAAGACCCAAAGTATTTCCTAAAAACCAGGTAAAGCTCCCTCGGTTATAGCGGAGGCATCCGACTATCCCAATGCACCTACAAAAACTTGCTCCGGAGATTTTCAAGTAGGTTTTAGTGTAGTAGCTTTCACACATGTTCATGGTTTTCTCTACCAAGCAATGAATGTTGGGTAGTTTTTGTCCCATCCCCAAATGCCTTACTACTTGTCTATCTTATCATCGGTTTTTGTTAATGGAGCTCCTCGTGCCCTCATAGCTAAGACTAAAAAGCAACCAATCACAAGGGTGGGAGGCGACACTTTTAAAGCTCCTATATTCTTGCCTCATGTTTAGGTACCAATGGGAGGGTCGGTGGTTGAGGCTTAAAACCTCCACTTTTAAGCCATGCCACGTCATTTGCCAACTAGGTTGGGCACTAGATAATGTCGATGGTGTGAAAGCCGGTTTGTTAGAACCAACTTTTAGTCTTAGCTAAAGTCAGGTGGGAAGGGGGCATATTGAATATAACACGTGTGCTTAGTGCATCTAAATAAGGGTTTGTGTATTAGAGGGTCCGGGATTGAGGGCGAGAGTCCGAGTTCTAGACCCTCTAATCCAATGGCGTCCAAGGCAAACACATTAGAGTTCTTCATAACGTAAGGTGAATGAAACCATGGGTTTATTCCCAACCCATGAGGACAAGAGTATTAACACAAAGTCACCCAAGTTTTCTTAATGCTTAAAGTATCATCCACAAGGAGTGGTGTTGGGCAATTAAAAAACCATCTTTCTAGCTTGTCCTACTAGGAAGGGTGGACCAAGCTAGCCTTGCATAGTCCAATATGAGATTTTGAACAGCGGGTCCCATGCTCATGCCTTTTTTTGGATCATGAAATTCTCTCAAGTTTGAGAAGTGGACAGAGGAAGTACCAAAATTTGTACCCAACTTTCAAAACAAATTCCAAACATGATGAGCTAGCAAGCTCTTAATTAAAAGCTTCCTCGTTGAGAGACTTTAAGGATAACTCTATTGAACATGATCTAGTGTGGCATTATAATTGGTGTGACCTTGAAATTAAAGCAATCCTTGTGACTTCTCATTCATGTAGCAGCAAGAGTCACATGGCACCCTTGCTAGTGGGCACTCAATAATTGCAAAACAAATTAGTGTGGAATGATGATGATGTCACACTAAATATGATGTTTAATGTGGCCTTCTCGGCCATGAAAACCAAGTGTTCCCAAACCCTTTTACTTGTTCCAAATTCCTTTCATTTTATTAACACCATGAACACTCTTCGTCTATGTAGCTACAAGTTCCATTATGCCCAACAAAGTTCCTCAAAAACCAAAAAGAAACACAATGCTAAATAAACCCTTAGGTTAAAACAAAAAAGGAACGATTTATATTATAAAATAAGCTAAGGTGGGCATACCAAAGCCACCAACACTTAATCTAAAACCAACATTGTGTTCCATGGTCATAAATTTAAAGCTCCCGATATAAGACTCCGGTCCATAGTGTTTAATGTTAAGCTCAATATTGGTAACGGTACATTAGGGGAGTGCACCCTCCCCACACGGTTCCATCTTATGATGTTTTTGCAATCAAATAGCCCCGTAAGCCCATAATCACTATTCTTTAATGTCATGGAAGTTCTCATTCTACCCCTTTCTATATGGTTCATTCTCCCCCTCTCTTCATCATGGTAGTTGTTTAAATGCTCCCTCCATAAAGCCGTGATTGCAATCCCCATTCGACTATCCTCATTTGAGGCTCTTTGACAATTTATCTATATTTGTGCCATCAAATCATATAGTTCCACGTGGCATCCCACGCGCGCGACACATGTGGCCAATACACTAAATAAGATATTTAGTGTTTGATTATATTTAAAGTTGTTATCACCATGCGTTACTCAACACTAATTTCGATCCTTTCACAATTAGTGTTAGACATAAATGTGCCGCTACTTTTCTTACAGTCACCTCCCTTCTTATGAAGCATGGATTTCATATCCTTATTAACACTAAATTCAAACATGTAACCTCCACATATTATCATAATTGATATTTAGTGTTTGAGTTTACATTTAATGTTACTTACTTTCATAGGGTTACTGACATTTAGTGTATGTGTTCATATTTAGTGTATCAAACACTGAATATCCTTTTTAGTGTAGTGGTTCAAGTCGGAAGAGTAATAGGGAATTATGTGTTAAAGCCTTTTTTGGAATTTGACGTACATGAGAACGTTGCAAAGGATAAATTTTAGCGCATCTATATGATTGGAACTAAAATCGTCACCATTGATGTCCACTTAATCATTTATGCCACAATTCTCTTTAGAAAAATCACTTCATATCCAAATTAAATGAAAATCAATGAAGCCTTCCTTTCTTGATTAAGAAATTAGCTCTATAACTTGGTGGGAATAAGAAAATCGGGTGACTGGGTGAACTTCTATAGGCTCCAACTACCACTTTGAGGTCCACCCCAAAAAATATGTTACTTAATAATTTCACTCCATTTCCTTAAAAAGCTACGTAGAACTTGAGATGAGGTTTGCAACCACTTTTTATCTTCTTGGGCATACTACGGGTTCAAAATGGAGCCATGGAGACCCAATTTCTTCTTCTTCTTCTTCTTCTTGGAACACAGGAGGTGCTTTACCACCTGGCTGGTTTTCCATCGAGTAGAGAGACGATTTCACGATCAGGATTCAAACCGCCAACCACTCCATTCAGTTTGGATACCTTTTCACTATCATCTGGTAATTTAGGGTCATCTTCGACCACAGAGACCCAGTTTCTTCAAAGTGGCTCAAGGATTCAATCATAATACTTTATTGACGGTTTAGGTAAACTTATGATAAATCTACTTGTACAAGGTTCATTACCAATAATTTAAGTTCACATGACCAAGTATAAACAAATAAAAATAGAAATGAAATGATCCTATGATTGTTTTCGACTCAATGGAAATCAATGGTTGCATGGCTTTGTCTTGATTTGAGATTAGTAGGAATTACAAGGAAGGGCATGATTGGTACAAATGCATTCATCGAACTTAATGTAGGAAGAGTCACATGCTCTCTTGGTTTTAGCCCGTTCCTCACAATCACCAACCCATGGTGCATATAATCGAAGTTGTATGCACAAAAACCTAACACGGCTACTACATTAACTTAACACACGTTTATATCATCACTTATGAGATAGTCAAAGAATTCGAGATGTTTTAGTTACATGGTCATTATCATATGTGTCATGTGTGTATTGGGTCGGAGTGGACACTTGATTTCTTCTTTAAATCCCTCTTGAATCACATCATATTGACCTAATTTGTTGGGCATAACCAAGTCATGTAAGGTAAGATATGAAAATGTCGAATGGATGATGAGGACATTTGTGAAATACAATTATGAATGGAAGGCATCAAGAGGGCGTGGCCACACAACTGTATCAAATTTTGATGAAAGTCCAAGCATTTGGAAACTATGGATCAACGTTAACTGGTCATTATTCTGTTGGGTTACATCACAATGGACCTCTCCCTTGTTGTGGGTGTGGGATTGGTTGGTGGTCTTTTATTATGGGATTTGTTTTCCCCTTGTTTTGGTACTACGGCGCGTTCCGTTTCTTTGCACCGCAATATCGAAGTGAATTGCGAGAACGACCAGGTTTAGCAGCATGTGTTGTGGCTGCATTTGTAAACACCACGGCGTTGGCGGCCGCACTCCTCCTTTTGTTTTTGCAGCATTGGGGGTCTACACTTACTAGCATCTCTCCCCCACCACTTGAACCATATTTTTGGTAAGAATATGCTTATCAATTCAGATGTTCATGAATGACATTAGATTTTGAGCAAAATATTTATGATCGATGAAGCTTTACAAACCATTCTATTGAACAAAGATATATGGAAAGAAATTTATCTTTTGTCCACAAACAATGCTTGACCAAAAGGAACATTTGTAGTAGAGTTTCAAACTTGATAGTGTCATTCTATACAAAATGCTTGTATTTGAGCTCGTTGTGGCATTTAAGGTGTAGTTTGTGACACAAGTTGTACAATGCCATGGGAAGCATAAGAAAATTCTAAAGGAAAAAACAAGTCTTTGTCTTTGTCAACTCTCATAAGTTGTGGTTCATGTGTCAAACCATCTCCTTGACACAGACTCAAGGACTTCTCACACCTTGTCAATCCATAGTTTCTAATTTTATGTCAATCTACTCACCCTATATCAATTGCTCAAGAAGTTTAGGATTAGGTTGTTTTGTCACTTTACAAAGCAACCCTTAATAGTCCCAACATCCCAAAATGGGAATGTTTGTTTCAATTGACAAAACAAGTATATCTCAACTATCCTCTTCCTCCATACATGAAAACTAGGCATTGAACTTTACAATCACTTATGTAAGATTATCATACAACTTCGCAATCGGTTATCCCTTGGATAATCATGAGTTGCTCGCATCTTAAAAGACATTTTGACATTTTGGCATTTCAATTCAATTTAGGATTGTATTATGCTTGCAAGATTTCACCAATCTATTACATATGTAATATCAATCACTTTTATCAAGTTTTCATGATAAAAATGGGTTTTATGAATGATGATGGATTGTTTGTATGTATACTTCTTGATTCGTCAAAGGGAGCACCAAAATGTGTTTTGAAGAAAATCATTCACATGTGAGGATATGATCCTTCCATGTTGCATGACAACATCTATTGTGATAATGATGAAAGAACCATAAAACATCTTAACCACATTCTTTACAACTCATGCCTTTCGAAATTGAACCCAAAATTTTACGATGGCTTCTACTCTTTACTTCTTGTGTCAATCGCAAGATCACTCAACACCAAGAAAGAAAGAAAGAGTTCATTCCCAACCATCCATTGTAGAAATTCCATGTGTAAACCGTACTGATTGTCAATTGGAGGTTTTTGGTTGCCAAATCCTCAAAAAACTGCAACCATCATCTTTCATTTGGCAACCAAAAATTTGGACAAGTTGCAACGGATGGCTGGAATGGAACAAGTTTTCCCCAAGTGCACATATTCAGTGCTTCTTGAGAGCACACTTAACTAGTTTTTTGAACTCTTTAAAAAATTCAGTGCATCTTGTATGCATGTTTGAATGTATATTAATATCATTAATGTTAAGGGTGCTCTATTTCATATTTCTTAAGGCCGGAATGGAGTTCCCACATAGATTTTGTGGAAAATAGTTTGAGGCAAAAGTTACGTTTTTCGGAAACAAGGAACCCTCTACATTATCTAACCCTCGAAATTTCTGAAATTTTGGTGTCAACCTGTGAAGCTCAATGCTCTTGCAATGGCCGAAATAGGAAGCCCTCTACGTTATCTAACCCTCGGAATTTGTGAAATTTAGATGTCAACCTGTCAAGCTCATGCCCCCTCCTCACTTGACATTAGCAAATAACCAAAGACTTCCCTAAAACCCGGGTAAAGCTCCCTCAGTTATAGCAGACACGTCCGGCTATCCCAATGCACCTACAAGAACTTGCTCCGGAGATTTCCAAGTAGGTTTTAGTGTAGTAGCTTTCACACATGTTCATTGTTTTATCTACCAACCAATGAATGTTGGATAGTTTTTGTCCCATCCCCAAATGCCTTAATACTTACCATCGGTTTTTGTTAATGGAGCTCCTCGTGCCCTCATAGCTAAGACTAAAAGCAACCAATCACAAGAGCGGGAGGCAACACTTTTAGAGGTCCTACATTCTTGCCTCATGTCTAGGTACCGATGGGAGGGTCGGTAGTTTTTAAGCTTAAAACCTCCACTTTTAAGCCATGCCACATCATTTGCCACTAGGCTTGGCACTAGATAATGTCGATGGTGTGGAGGCTTCATTTTGTCGCGATCTTTTACCAAAACACATATTTGAAGAAAATCAAATTGTTTAGAAGTTTCAAGATTGTTCATGTTGACATTTAGGGCCACTTCACACACGAGCCAAGAGCCGTGAGAGCCCAAAAGAAAGTGTCCAAAGGCCGTCCCAAGACACCTCCAAAATCATGTAGTGTGGTCACAGGCCCTCGAGTGTAGTGTGAAGTCATATGTGATCATGCCCTCAACCAAATGCTCTTTCAATGAATTTCTCTTCATGCGGGTCCTCACACATGATAAAATAGAATGAACCAACGGTTAT
This sequence comes from Polytrichum commune, assembly GCA_950295325.1. Taxonomy (NCBI): domain Eukaryota; kingdom Viridiplantae; phylum Streptophyta; class Polytrichopsida; order Polytrichales; family Polytrichaceae; genus Polytrichum; species Polytrichum commune. The sequence continues at coordinate 18,858,935 of OX485803.1, read as the reverse complement.
GAGCATTCAAAGTGCCATGATCTCTTGGTTTTATGTTAGGCCTATCTCCAAGAGGTGGTTTTTGAAAATAGTCCAAGTAACCATGACACATGAACCATTCGATGCCATGTAGGAATCCATGTAGACTTTACATCCATCTTGCATTCACATCCTTCATTGGTCCCTCAAGCGTAGTGTAAAGCGAACTTGAACCGACTCCACCTTTTCCACCAATGAGAGTGCTTGAAGTGTAACGGTCACGGGCTCTCAGTCTCGTATGTGAAATGGCCCCAAATTGATTGATCATTTCGGTAATACGAACTTAGACCCAACAAGCTTTCTTACCAAGTCTTCAACTGCATGTGTGTTATTAATTTCATTCGACATAGACCCCCCACCTACCCCAAATGAATAAACAAATTTAACTTGAATCTCCAAGTACGACCGTGTGGAAGACATGGTGAATTACGATTCATTTGTCCGTCCAAAAAAAACCACACAATTTTCTCCCTCTTCTTCAAGAGGTTGGCATCATTAGGTACGGTCCATGTCTCTATCCCACCACTTGTCACTTGACACTTGGCGCTTGTCACTTGGCTCATGGGGCATGTGACTCCTTTCCTTGCTCCGTTTACATACTCCGTATTTGCTATGGTACTTATTAACCAACTTTGGTGTGATTGGCCATACACACTACATTCACATCCACACCAAAAATAAATTATTGGATGGCCAAATTTGTAATTAACTTGGGGGGATGGACTCTTCATTGGAGACCTAAATGACATGCATGGGCCATTATGAAGTCAAACCACCTCTATACGAGAAGTTTATAGAGAAAAACAAATGTATATGTACAAAAGGCGAGTTAGAAAATGAACTTATGTGTAATTTAATTAATCTTTTCAATATAATGTGATACATGCCTCCGCCACATAAAAAATATATATACATCGTGAACTAAATAGGCCTTTATTACATATGAAATCCACTTGCACTTTCCAATGAGAAAGTCATTAAATACTTATTCATTCATAATATGTAACTTAAACAATTGCATCAAACAAACAAATACAAAAGCATAATAAGTTAGCCACAATCTAGAGAAACCCCTTTTGCACATCTACCTTCAATCCAAAATTCTTAATAGTCTTTTTAGTTGTACACACTAGAGAACAAAAAACAATACCTTTCCCTTAGGTATATTATGTACGCTGATATCTCAAATAATTCCCCCTTCTTACAACTCACATCAGTTCGTACATGGTCCGAAGAATCCACCCCCCGGCATCACCCATGCGTTGTGAATGGGACCTGTGTGGTCACAGGCAAGGATCATCTTGGTCGTTGATTCACCAGGCCCCATCCAACAACACCTCAAATGCCGCGTCGTCATGGGCTTGGTGGGGTTGCTTTCCTCCTTGGCACGTGGCAAGAACTCTTGACGTGAGGACGTGGGCCGTTGCCATATGTATATAATACATAGCATCGATCGCATCATCGGCCTGATCCTTCCACAAATTCTTGTGTGAATGAAGAAAGGACTTGTAATCGGAAGGCAAGCTTGCATCTTCGTTTCATTGCCACAACAACGATTATTACTCCTCACGACTCGCCTTCTCTTCAAGGTTCCGCAATCTAGCTAGATTACAGACGAACGTCCTGCAGTATGTGCTTTGTTGGTTGATTAATTAACAAGAAAACTGTAGAACCGTGAGGCTCTGTCCTTTACTATGAAAGACTACAATTATAGTTGTCCACTTTGCTCATGCCAATCCATGGATATTTACTATACCAAACCTTTCTTGGATTTTGTGCACCTTCTTCTCAAATGCAGGTCAAGGATTTTGATATCACCCGAAATTTTTAGAATAAATAATTAAGAACTGCCGAAATAACTATAGTTAACTAGATTTCTTTCAATGCATTTTAGGGAGCAATTATAATTATATATATAATTATAGTTAACATCCACATTAAATAAAGTGGACCAAAAATAACAAGAACAAGTAACGTCCAAGTGTGAACGCAAAGTGGTTAGGAAATTTGCTCTTGAAACGAAGAAGTTGATGCATAGCCTCTGTCCTACAGACAGAGCCAACAAATCCATCAGTCCCTGCAAGAGGCCAATTGATAAAATGAGCGTGAAGATCACCACATTGGCAGCTTGGAGATTGATCAAGGACCTACTCCTCGTGTATTCATCGTTTTGCGTCGTAGATTCTGTTATCCATTTTCACAAATCTGTGGAGCTCAAACAGAGCTTGGAACCGAGCTTTGATGAAGCTTGATAATGTCAGGGATCGGAAGGAAGACGCACTCGGCCTCGATGATCGATGCATGGAAACTGCAAACAAGAACATGGACGAATGCATGAACATTCGAAGAATTTCGACCTGATTTGCACAGTTTCGATCTGGCCATATTGTGTACCCACCAATGACATAGCACAGAGTACCAATGGCAAGAATAAGACTAATTCAAAATCTCTCACAAGAAGGAAGGAATTGCAACAACTAGCTGGGGGGCTGTGTACATGAACGTGGAAATTAATTTGCAGTCCGCAACAGATTGCATGTCGATCATCAAGTGGTTGCAAATTGCGACCTGTGCTATGGTGGTTGTCTGTAATGCTTGTTGGTGTGGCAATGAAATGAAGATGTAAGTGTGCCTTCCAATTACAAGTCCTTTCTTCGTTCACACAAGTTTTTGTGTAACGGCCACTTCACACACGAGACCGATGGCCCATGACCATTGCATTCTGCAATCTCTCATTGGTTGTAAAGGCGGAGACTGTCCGAGTTCACTTCACGCGAGAAGGTGAAGGCCTGAGGGCCCAAAGAAGTTATCGTGGATGAAAAGTCTACATGGATTCCTACATGGTAGGCTATGTATAATGTTTCATGGCCTGCCAAAATTTTGCATCAAGTGGTTGCAAATTGCGACCTGTGCTATGGTGGTTGTCTGTAATGCTTGTTGGTGTGGCAATGAAATGAAGATGTAAGCATGCCTTCCAATTACAAGTCCTTTCTTCGTTCACACAAGTTTTTGTGTAACAGCCACTTCACACACGAGACCGAAGGCCCATGACAATTGCATTCTACAATCTCTCATTGGTTGACAAGGCGGAGACTGTCCGAGTTCACTTCACGCGAGAAGGTGAAGGCATGAGGGCCCAAAGAAGTTATTGTGGATGAAAAGTCTACATGGATTCCTACATGGTAGGCTATGTATAAATGTTTCGTGGCCTGCCAAAATTTTGCATCAAGCCCACCTCCGAGAGACAGGGTTGATGCAAATTCTAACAGACCATGCTAGTGATATGACCAGTGCATGAGAATCAAGGGGCCTCACAATTACATGGTCACGGCCCTACGTATCAAGTCAATGGTGACATGTTGTATATGGTAATGGCAAACCTACTGAGGCCCATACCACATGGGGGGCAGGCAGGCTGAACCAGGGGCCTTGATTGAGCGAGGAGGCCCCCCACTTACCACACAAGCGGCAATTTCCGCGGCGGGAAGATGACGTGGCGAGGTGGACTTCTTCTCAGAAGTGCCGGAGGGAAGAGGCTGGCAATCCGTGTTTACAGGGCACATGGCCAACCCGGACGTCTCCCTCCCTCGTCTCCGTCGCGAGCTCCCTCCTCGCTCCTCGCCCCTATCCTTGCTCCTATCCAACCTCGTTGCCCCTGCCGCTCGTCTGGTGCCTGCTGGGACCGGCAGCCAACGTGGCTACAGGAACCTAGCCCAACTTCCTAGCCTGTGCCCGGAAATTCCCTGCCCCTCGTGTGGTTACTACCTCACATCAAGAGTTCATGCCATATGCAAAGGTGGAAAGTGGGCCCACACAACCCATGCCAACACGGCATTGAGGTGTAGTTGGATGGGGCCTAGTGAATCAACGACAAAGATGACCCCATGCCTACGCCCATACATGCTCCATTCACCTCGCCTTAGTGACGTGGGTTATTAACCCTCAATGACCTAAATGTTGCATATTGATTAAACTTGCCCCAAAGGTATTCACTATTTGTAGCAATGGCACAACAATTGTTTTCTCCTACCTATTGAGGTTGTTTTTGACCCCCCTACAGCTCGATTATGATAATCCATGAAATTTGATGTTCCTTTTTAGGTACATCATTACATACTCGCATTGCAAAAGACATTATGATAGTTTGGCCACTACAATATCTTATTATGGTTGTCACTTTTCATCATTTTAAAGTATATTATATTTTAACAATTCTATCGAGCTCACATCAAGGTGATGAAATGTGTCATGATGAGTAAAAAACATAGAATCAAAACTCAAAAAAAAAAAAATTGTATATCTAAATGTATGAATGAGATCCCTTGATGATGCCTCACAACTTTTATATTATGATTATTCTCAAGAAACCCTGGACAATGTTATTTTGTAACATGTCTTAAAGAAGGCTATGATATGTATACTTAAAGCCACCACCACCAAACCTAAAATCACCACTATGTATCACATGCATACATTTGGAAGCAAACAAATGTATACATGTGATACATAGTGGTGGTTCTACGTTTGGTGATGGTTTTGAATATACGCATCTTATATACCCCTCAAGACTTCACATGTTAAATGTGTATGTTTCTTTTTATGGAACTGTTGGCTTGTATGAAAAAATTTCTCATGGAGGCTTAACATTGTTATTTTTTTATTCAACCTCTCTATATAACGTCCATTATTATTTCTTAAATAAAAAAATGTACAAATATGTCCTATCATTTATAAAAACGCTTCCTCCTAGTTAACCTTCTCTTCCATCTCCTCTCCTCATTTTTCTCTCCTGTATATTAGACCTTCAATTTCAACAATTGGAGGCATCCCTCACCCTCCCCCATAAATATATTTTACAAACTCTCAAAGTTTAAGAATATTGTTGTATATTTCAACTTTTAACAATAAATAAAGTCCATCCATGTATGTTCTCATCCTTCCTTTTTGTTTCCCTCCTCATCATCTCCTAAGGGAAGCTAAGATGTGAGAAGTGAGGGATGGGTGGTAGCATGTAAGCAATTACGTCAAATTCAGTATTTGCACAAGGTTTTAGGGCACATACTCCAAAACAACACTAATTTTATTGTAATTTTGTATTTGTAAACTGTTACAATTTTGTTTGAACAAAAGTAAAATGGTCTTTTACAATGGATATTTGAGAAATTATTATCTATTCCACATCAATACAAGTCACATACCAACATTCTCAAATATGCAATTTGGTATAACACATGGAACTTGGCCTACATCTTACAACACCAACAAGTTCAACCAGTTGCGTGACTTCATTGTAGATGAACGTTGGGACGTGAATGAACTTGTCATTGTCATAATCCACCTTGCAAAAAAGAAAAAAGAAAAAAGAAAACACACACACACACACACACACACATTATAAAGATGTTTGCTATACATCCATTTCTTGTTCTCTCCCAAGGCATGGGATGACATTTTCGTAAAGTCGTGGCATGTGTAATCTAGGATGTCACCAATTGTGACATGGTATGTAATGTCCTTTGTGAAGACGATGTCGATTGTCACTCCAAAGCTTGGATATGAAATGGAAGTGACTCCAACCAAATTGTAACCATTCCTAAGTCTAGCACTCTCCCATTTGTTTTTGTGATTCACCATCAGTGTTGTCAGATTGTGATGGGCCGTCTTCCCAAAATTGGAAATAGGGTGGACATCCGGGTTTTGTGGCAAACAAAAACGTGACCAAGGGATTGGTAGTGCAGCAATTGTAGAAAGCCTATGACGAGGAGAAAGTGCCTTCCTCTTATGCAAATGAAATCCAATGTCTTCAAGAGCCAACACCTCGTGCTTTGTGAAATTGGTACCTATCTACACTGGCCATGTGTTGGGGAATATAGGCTAGTCCAACACATGCTTCTTCTTGCTGATAATGACACCACCTTTGATGTCGTTCGGGCAAAACCAAAATTTGTATTCCACATTGTCGGTGGAGTAGTATTTTTTTCTTCATACCCTTGTATGTTGGAGCAAGGGTGTCATATTTGTCAATTCCGAGTTTTGGCATTGCACAAAGTCTTTGTATTGGCTTGCATCACCCAACATCTTTTAGCAGAGTTGGGTGGCAACTTTAAAATGTGCCATCGGGAAGAAGGCAAATTAGTCTTGAATACCAATGTGGTATGAGCCACACCTGGCATGCTTTCGGAATTCAAGGATTCCTCTATGCATGTTTTTTTTTTGCCCTAGTGTTAAGGCAAAAAATTAAATAATTCACATTGTCAGGTCGATGTGAGTTGCAATTGGCACTAGACAACAAATCAAGCTTCTTTTTGGTGGATGCAAACAACTCCAACCTTTACAAGGCACAACCCCTGGTTTTAAGATCTTCCGACCCCAAATTGGACTTCATAGCATCTACCAACATGTTGGGCTCTCCACACTTGGCAACAACCTTCAATTTCAAGGACGTTGAATGAGGCCCTCTACTAAAAAATCCCCTCTTTTAAGACATGTAATTTGCAATATGCATGAAGGCTATGGTCAAGTCGTCTATTGTTGCTTTGTGAAGTTATTTTGTTGCCGGACTATTGAAACCACTTGTTGTGCACTATCTATGCAAGGTTACATCTTGGCATTTCCATATGTTCATCTATTTGTCATATCCTACGAAGAACACATAAATTGTAGTGGACAATATGTATGTATAAGATGTTTAAAACAATATAACATTCAAGAATACAATTTAGTAATGCAATTGTAATAAGCATATGACTACCCCATTGCATGCAATAGAAGTGCCACATTCCTAACCACTTCGAGAGACCAAGTATGACTTCCTTTGTGGCAACTTCGGAGGACAACCACCATGAACGAACACATGATATTTAGTTTTGGCCTCATCCAATATTTTTGCATCCTTATAATTATTGCGTAGTTGTTTGTGTTCTTACTGCAATGATGTTTTGATGTACTTTTGTGTCGCTTTATCCAAACTCGCAGACCAATGAACAAAACATGTGTAGTCATGACCCACTACTAGTAAATTTGGGTCACCGTCCCCATAGCATTGTATGCCATGAAACCCTTGAATTTCACATGTGGCACTATATTCTCCGCCATGACTAGATTCAAAATCTCTTAGAAGAGAGTTTGTGTTGCATCATCTTCAAATTGCATGTCATAACACATAATCATCAACACATGGCACACCAGGGTGGTCCAATTTTTCAAGCATTTGAATATTATCCAAAAATTCTCCATGTCCCCTCTGACATGCATACATTTCGCAAGATCCACACCACTTCTTGGAAGGTCCACACCACAAACATTTTGAAGACAAGCATTTTGTCTTTAGACTATCCATGGGGTGTGACCTAGGCAATGTGCATAGTGGTGTTTGGCATTTGAATATGGTTGTTTCTTGGTTAAAGAATTCTTGAGTGATGTTTTGGGGATGGGTGAGGACGGTACCATTGGTCAAGCCTCAAGGGGTGGACTCTTCATTGGAAACCTAAATGACATGCATACGTCAATATAAAATTAAAACTCTTATATACAAGAAGCTTAAAGAGAAAAATAAATGTATACATAATAACGGTATGAGGGAATGGACTCGTGTAATATACTAAGTTTATCAAATGTGGTACATACATTAACTACATAGACAAATATAATCATGAATGAAATAGACCTTTATTGCATGTAAAATCCACTTTCAATCTCTAATTAAAGAGTCATTGAACATTTTTTTTTACTCCATAGCATGTATCCCAACAATTGCATCAAACAAACAAAGACAAAAACACAATAATTTACCCTTAATTTGGAAATCAAAACTCAATAGGCCCATGAGCGCTCCAATAACCTTCAATTTGTCAATATTTAAAACCCTCATGCAAATCCTACCAACAATGAGCATGATATTTATTAAGGATTATTACCATCTGACAACAATGGATGAAAATGTGAATTGGATGAAACCATCACACCTAATGTTAATTTTTTCTCTAACATTCAGGGCCCTTTTTTTACATCTCCCTTTACTTTAAATTTTTTGACAACTTTTTTAAATGTTATCACTGGAGAAAATTAAGACCTCTCCCGTGTGTATACTATGTATGCTAATGCCTCAAATAATAACCCTTCTTACACTCATCCTAGTTTGTACATGGTATACATAATCCACCCCTAGGGTTCGAGCAAAGGCTTTATAGGTTACTTGCTTCGGAGGTGGTAAATATTTATTTATTTATGAGGCAGGGTTTGGTGTTGAGGAGGTGTTGGTCTTGATAGTGTTTGATGGCTTTGTTTACACCAAATTGTTTGTATCCCAGTAAATTTGTAGGCTTCTTTGCGGGCGTCTTTGTTGAGTGTGGTGAGGTCTTGGATCCTTTGTGTGGAGTTTGGTGGTGGCGTTGGAGTTTTGTGGGCAGCCGGTAGTGTTGACATGATGAAGGAGGAAGGGGGGTTTTGAGATCTAAGGGGTTCATGTGGTGGAAGCAAATAATTTTTTTTTGTGTGGAGTGGTATATGTTAAGATGATGTCGCCAGAGATTTTTGAAGGAGTGAGTTATCAATTTTCCTTGTCCTAGAGATCCTGTTGTTTGGTATAGGAGGGGGCAGGTACATGTTGGTCTATGCTATGGGCCAATGTGTTGGTGATGGATTCTAGGGTTTCACATATGAAGGGCCGATGTTGTGGTAAGTGTCCCACTAGGCCGATTTGCAGTTGTGTACAAATGAGATGTAATTTGTGGTGAAAACATTGCTAAAACGTTGGATATTGGTTGGTGAGACTGGTTGGGGGATGTGCGTTGTAGGGCAGGTGATATTGTGGATTTGATTGAGTGTAGTGTAGTGTGTGGGGGGGGGGGGATGTTGAGTTGTATTGGATAATGGTTGGAGTTATGTGAGTGGTTGAGGTTTGTTTGTATAGCCAATACATAGTTGGGGGTTTTGTTTTTAATGATAGAATCCAACTGTGAGGCTATGGGAGTTGTAGGTGTCATTGCCTTGTTGGGTGAAAGATGTGGTAGTGGGAATATAGTTGAGTTGTAGTTGGTTCATGAAGGTGGACCATTGCATGTCGGTGGGGGCGGGGGAATGTTATGGGAGCCTAGTTGTCGCCCTATGAGGGGAAACCTTTGTTAAAGTTGACGGCTAGGATGGTATTGTAAAATTAGGAATCGATTTATGGTGCTTTGTATGGATATTTGAATTAGTGGTACGTGGGGTAGGTTTGTGGGGTGGACGGGCATATAAGTGTGAAGGATGAGTAGGGATGGTGCGGGTTTATTGTGTATGAGCACAATATGCATGTATGAAATAATTTAGACTTGGTAGTTTGATGTGTTCTAATTGTGATTTCATGTGGTATTTGCGGTGGATGACGATCATAATTCCCCCTCTAGTGGGCGTTTAGTTTAATTATCATTGTTGTAGGTACTTGGTAAATGTATGTGTCCCCTCCATGTACGAGGTTGTGATTGTGGAGTTAATTGACATTTAAGTATATTTGGACAAATCATTTGCGGGGACAAAAACATCAAACAACATCAACAAAAACAAAAGCACGGCAATCACAAGTTTGAGTGTTTGTATTCCATGTTCGCGAACCACCATATGTGTGTAGATTTGCAATGCAATGTACACCATACTGGTGGTTGGAATTGTCCAAAATTCAACGTACAAATCCAAACATACTTAAATCATATATATATATTTTTTTGAGGTATATAGATTTTCTATATGTAAGGATTTTGGTTTCTTATAAGAATCCAATCGAAGGGGGGGGGTGTGAGGGTTTTTGGGGAGCTTAAAGACTTGGTATGCTATTATATAGCGTGTTGATGTCCCATGTGACAAAGGTGGGGTATTTCGATGTATTGGAGGTGGTTTGGGATGAAGGGGGTGGTGGGTCGGGGTTGTTGTGTAATCGTATTGGATGGGGTTAAGGCACTGGTGTGTAGAATTTGAGCACAAACTATAAGGATGTCTTCATTTAGGTGCAAGAATCCTTACTAGCACATGGGTGTTTTTGGGGAGGGGGGGGGGGGGGAGTGAGGTTCCATTGATATACTTAAAGAGGTTGTTGTGAATTCAATCATAATTTGGAGTCTCCATATGGGATTGTGATTTGACCAGGTCTAGTGTGTGGGTGGGGTTGTAATGACATCGAGGTGGTGGTTGTTAAATGCATTGACATGGTTTGGGATGTGGGTTGAAAGTGTAGTCTTAGTGCATTTTCGAAGTTGGTCGGGGAGTCAAGTTTAACTATGAATGCGAATATGACTTTGATTCAAGTGTAGTTGGATAGAAGGATACTCTGTTTGGTGAGTTTGGGAAAGTGTAACTTTTTTTTGTTAGGAGTTTGGAGGGTTAAAGCATGTTTCAAATTTTTGGTGGAATATATTGGTAATTTCTTTTCATTGTGGTGGTATGTGTTGGAAGAAATTGGTTTGACAGAGGTTCATAGAGATGGGAAGGTATCTAGTAATATGGGTGAGGGGGTCTAGGTTTGGGTGGACATTTTTGGATTGATCAAGGGTGTTCATAGTGGGTGATTGATGTTGTGATGGGTAGGTGGGCTATGTGTATGTGTCTTCAGTTCATGGGGATTTTGAAGTGAGGGGCACATAGATGGATGTATGTTGTGTATTGTTGTTGGTGTGTGTTATGTGGAGTAGATGTGGCCTAGAAACAAGATTGTGAGCAAGATTTGGAGTTGTATTGAGGTAATTATATGATAGTGGGTGGAGGTTTTAGGGGTTTTGTGTTGGCAGGCATGTGGTGTTGGCGGTAAGTATGTCGGTTTGCTAAATGTGTTTTGTATCTATTTTTGGTTTTGATGTTTTACACTAAATTGTTGTGAGTGCATGGTTTCTAAGTTTAGGTCCACTAGGTTGTAGATTTTGTTTTTATATTGGAATTTATAAATTTAGATGACATAGGTTTAATGTTCTAAGTTTAGATGTTTCATACTCATAAATGTTATTTCAGGGTTTTAAATTTGTAGTTTTACAAAGGTTAGAGGTTTTATGTTTATATGACTTATTTTTGTATTTTCAGGGTTCCTAATCTACTTTGGAGGAGGCAAGAGTGGTAAAATTTGTTGGTTGGGTGAGTTGAGGAACTTCTTTATTTGTTTTTTGGAATTTATAAATTCAATTACTAATGTGGTTTTTATATTTGTATTCAGAGACACTTTGGAGGAGGTGAGTATTTTGTTGGATTTTTTAAGGTATTTTAATCATCGCAACTCTTGATGCAACCCAAAGTATTCAAGATAAAAAAAAATTTAGTTCTTCACTATTGAAGGGCCATGCTTCGTGTTTGTCGTTCATTATTGTTTTTATTTTGCTTTGGTAGTTATGGGGGAGCATGTGTCCTAGACATCCGAGACAAAAGTTGAAGTTGCAATTCTTTGTTTTTCATTACTCGGTAATTTGAACCCATAGAAAGAGTTTGGTGCATTATGAGTCACTTACACTAGCAAGTACATACTTGGCGAACAAAGGACTAGGAAGGGGGGAGTGATGTGATGTTCTTTGTACAATCACAAGGGTATCCACTATGGCTTGGTACACATATTCAAAATGTACACATCTAAGCTATTCCCTTAATGGTTTATGATTACAATTTAAGCTTTCGTATGGGGGTAAATTGACTTGTTGTGTGTGTGTGGGGGGGGGGGAGGAATGTTTTGCTTGTCTATCCACATGTTATATGTGATGGCTTTTAGACACACCATGTTGGCATTGAATATAGTATATAAGGGAGATTCTTCCCCATCTTTATCCTGAAATTAGATGGAGATGATATTGGTAGGACCAAATGCAATGAGAAGATCTTCCTTTGTTTCCTGCTTGGTACTTGCATGATACCTCCACGTTTTCATAACCAAATAATTTGAAAACATCTCCTATGTTAGGTCTAAATTAGAAATACCAATAAGGTTTTAACACTTCTTGGCATGCAAAAATGAGTTTGACCCTCAATTAACCAACATAAAAGTTCATTGTTCAAACCTCCATGCCAACTGCAACACGTGCACAAAAAACTAATTGAACATGAAAACATTTTATGCAAAGCAAATAACTCTTGACCAAAATCTTTGATTGAGTTAAAGGATAAATTTAGGAGTAGTTGAAAATGAGACACAATCATGAATTGGTGTTTGGAAATCACAAAGAATTCTTACACAGTAGTGAGGTGCGAAACAAATATATATTATGTGTACTGCATATAAAATATAATCAATACAAATAAATTACAATATACATTGCATAGTCAAGGGCATCAATGCAAAATTTAACGTGATAAATACATTGACATGTGCAATTATGTTGCTTCATGACATTGACGTTGCCAATTTTAAAATATTTTTTACCAAATATACATATATGATTCTTTTATTATTGTGGTTGCCATACAAATTGATAGACAAAATTACATCTTTTGAGGATCTTATTTTGATCTAAGATAATTTGCATGGCTAAGGAGGCAACCTATTTGTGGAGGCAACCTAATTGCACATATCAATGTAGCAATCACGTGTGTTTGATTTTCTTCAACTATGTCATCGAATTTTGCATGTCTTTCTCTGAATATTGTAGCATATTACCAAGTGAGATCCCCTATCGAATGTATGTGATTAATATATCATGTGATCAACCATCATTGCTACTCTCATGAATGATTGAGATGGCTTTTCTTGCAATAATTATTGCTTATAAAACATCATAAACATATTAACATGTATATCCTTGAGATGTACATACACAAATATAAGGTATCATCTGAAGGTTTGAAACATTTTAGTATATCTTATTGATGGATCTTATTGATGGATCCATTATATTGAATTATCCCATATACTTGATGGTATGATTGCATGTCATGAGATTGAATATACATAAATTAAAATTAAACAATGTTATCAAATTAGAATCAACTACATTTTATCGCATTCCTATATCCTGACATGATACAAAAATGAGAACATATTATGATATATTTCAAAATGTTCATATTGACCATAATCTAATTTATTCTTGTCAAATATATTTCAAATATGTTAAAGATTTTTCCATGCAATATAGTCAATTGAATGATCAAGACTTAATTTGACAATGATGAGATGTTATAATGACTTACCATTTGTTACACAAGTGGACACCTAAGCTAGTGATCAAAATACCTACGTGGAATCCAATGCCACATTTGGCCTCGCTGCCAACTCGTGGGAGGTTAGAATATAGACCTAAAGTACCCAAAGCCACATCATGGCCCCTACCCACTTATTTGCTACTTACGAATAGCAAGTGTTTCACAATAGCTATGTATTGTCTTACATGCCAACTCTAGGGTGCCTACCTAATCTAAGCTCCATCCAAGGCTCTTGATGGGCTCAGTCAGTTTTTTTTGTTATTGGGTGACTTTACTTGAGTGCCACGAAACCCCAACTCCACATCCCCATGTTGTACGGCCAAGGCTAGGCACCCACCTCTTTGATTTGGGCCCTGCCACCATTACCGAGGTAAAGGGGGTCTAGTGATAACTTGAGCCCCATATGTTTGTAAGTAATCGATCTAAAGTGGGTCCATGTGAACTAATTTGGGGCCTCTAATGCTAATTACGAGGCAAAATCTTCTAAAAACACAAATGTATTGTCTACATTGTAATTAATTGTGTTTTCACCTCAGGCGATGTTGGTGGGGGCCCAACTCGTAGAGGTGGGTGTTTAGTCTTGGCCAACAAGTCCCTCTAAACTAATATGGGAACTCTAATATTAAGTACCATGGAAATCCTCCTAGTAACATGAATATATAGGCCATAATACAATCGATCACATTTTCATTATGGGTGATGTTGATGGGAGCCCAACTTAGTGAGGTGGGTGTATGGCTATTGCCATATAGTGTCATTACATTTTTTTATAGTACATTCTAACCTCCCTAATATCACTCTTGTGGCAACCAACGTGGATGTGATGTTAAGGAGGTATGTAGTGTTAACATGGATGCATGATAATAGAGAATTAGTGTAGCATGTGACATTATGGAATAACGCAAAGTCAACATTGCAATAATGACAAAAACTACAGCGATGACAATGTTATGCATGCAAGCATGTGATTTGGATTATTAGGTGGATAACCTTTCATGTCAAAACCCATGATATATGGGAGGGAAATGCGACAACAAGGAGGGAGATTAAAATTAAAAACGTATGTTCTCTAGGATCCCGAGATACAAAAGAATGTGTGACATTAAGGATGGTGATATTACGAAGGTTAGGGTGTAATTCATTCAATTCTCGAATCAAAAGTGCAATATATCACATAAACATTGTATGACAAAGTTCAAGGGCCAAGTCTAGACGTCCACCTCTTGAAGTTGAGCCCCCTACCATTACTCCCCAAGGTGAAAACACATGCAATACTACTAGAACATGTAGGTTTCATTTTTTTGGAACAATTTGATATGAAAATTAGCATCAAATACCTTAAATTAGCATATATAAACCCACTCGACATGAACAAGGTGCTACGCATGTTAGGGTTTGCCCATTGGATGGATTGATGATTAATTGAAAATTGTTGTGCCTTATCTTAAGAGTGACAATTAACTTAAGTTTTAGATAGCTCTATCTAGTTTCTTGCATGAATTTTTAGCTATACAAAGTTAACTTAGTTTCATCCACATTGATTGTTTCGTTTCCACACTCATTGATATACATTCATTCAAGGACAAACTTATAGGCAAAAGGAAGAAACATGTTTCCACTCTCCCAAGATGGGATTGGTTGCAACTTGGAAAAGATTGTAATATATGTCTAATTGGTTGCAGTCACAAGTAGATTTGATCAAGCATACAGTGGCTAATGTGGCAACTGAGATGAAGAAGCCATGCCGAGAGTTTTCTCTGCGACTAGGCTTCCGAGGATTCGAACTTCAAATAGACAAACCCTAACCCTACAAAGTGACGTGGCCACCTCAAAGGGCGGCATTTCGGGAAAGGCCTATAAGCCTCCTCCTCGACAAACCGAGAGATTTTCATCTAATGATATTTTTCTCAACCACCCACTATTGCTCATACTTGAGCATCATTGTCCAGAGCCAAAAGTGACCACCTAGTCTCTTAAGGTTGGGCACGTGGCCTGGGCTTCCACAACTTGGGTGACCCTTGGAGCCGCAAAAGTAAAGATCGGAACATCATGGTAATTTATGGTCAGATGCATATTTTTATCATAAGATGAAACCCATGCAATATGTTTATTGCGGTGGGTAAATAACATGCTACATTTTTTATTGCATTATGTGGCATGCATGGTGGCTTGCCTTGGATATAGCATGGATTTTAGATACACATTACCGCCACCCCAATTGGTTGCTTGACTTCCCAAGCGGCTAATTTTTGAGCCATGTGCCCAGGCCTACTACCCCCAATGGGACAGAGCTAATAAAACACAATCTTATGGAGGTCATGTTTTTATTGGACCTCCTTTACCTTAGTACACCCTAAACTTTGTAATATCAACCTCCATAATGTCACACACTCTTTAATATCCCGAAACCCTAGGGAACGGATGTTCGTAGTTCAAATCTCATTCCTTATTGTCGCATTTCTCTCCTTTATATCACAAATTTTGTCATTAATGCAAACCACCAAAGAAGTCAACCCACACCCTTGCATTGCATTATGTGTCAACATGTGGAGTGTCACCTTCTTCTTCTTCTTCTTCTTCTTTTGATGCCACTTGTTGAATGTTGGTGCATGCGTCCGCCACATCGCCCGGGAAGGCCAACAAGTGGAGTGGATCACAATAGCGTAAGTGAGAGGAGAACGAAATCAAATTGTCCTCACATCTCCTTTGTGTTATTCCATAAAGTCACATGCTACACTAATTCTATAGTATCACGCATCCATATAAATACTACAAAACTCCGTAATATCACGTGCACTTTGGTTGCCACAGGTGTGATACTACGGAGTTTAGAGTGTAATAGTGATGGAGGCCAACATCAAAAAGGCGGACGTCTAGCCTGGCCAAGTCCCAGGAGACTATAATAATAAGAAGCCCCCAAATTCTTCTTAGTACTAACATTAGTCAATCAGACCTAAAGGCTGCGGGCTCTGCGCAGTAGAGTAGCTGGCCCCACGGATCTACAAGCAGGGGACTCTCAGCCGTCGATTTCGATCTACAAACTACGGTCCGCATGCCATCGGACCCACCCACCCGCTTTCGCGGGCCGCCCTCGCGTAGGCCCGGTAACAGAATCAGGTCCGCGCTAGGCTCGGACGGGGCGGGTAGGTTCGGAAACGGAACAGCCCCCCGGGGCGCAGGCTCGGAGAACCCCACGCTCGGGGTAGCCTCGGGGCGGGGTCGGAAGCAGTCAGGATCGGAATAGGTTCGGTGCAGGTTCGGGGGAGGGTCGGTTGGGCCTTCGTTTGCCTGCTCCGCTTGGAGCTTCCCCCCGCGTGTTGGGGGTTTGCGTGCTTCCGGGTCCCAGCCGCGACGGGAAAATTTTGTAGGATGCGAGAGAGAGAGCCTAAGGATATTGATCGATGTCCATGCATGGCTGCAGGGCGGCATCGCGCCGTTATGCGGATTCGAGAGATGGTGAGATGAAATTTTGAGCATCTGGAGTTGTGTACGTAGCAGGGATGATATGTATTGGAGTGGTGGCATGAAATTGAAAAGGCGGGAAGAGGGCAGATGTGTGTGGCGATATCGATGACGGTGGTCGGAGCAGGGGGGGGGGGGGTAGGGCAGGAGTGTGATGCGGGAGCGTGGGAATGTGGAGTTTTAACAATTTGGGGTTTCTTTGCATTTGGGGAGTGTGAGAAGAGGAGGAAGGACTAGAGGGGAGGACCAAACCGAGAGCAAGAGAGGGCGAGTCGTTAGGGTTTTGATGAGGTTGTGTGTGTGTGTTCGTTCTGTGGGGCGGATGATGGTGATGCTGATGGTGGAGAAGGTGGTACTGGGAGGGACAATTGGTTTGGCGGGCTGATGTTGTGGCATGGACGCATGACATTGTGTCGGAGTGTCTATGTGGATCCGTGGCTGGTTGTGTGCAACAATGCGGGTCTTCGTGGGATGGAGTCTTTCAGGAGGCGATACGAAGGTGCAGTAGTGCACAGGCATTGCCAGTTTTGCTGATGCTTAGGGTTTTAAGGTTCTTGCTTGCACTTTATGGGAATGGAGAGCAGGGGGGACCCCAGAGGTGTCATGAGCTTTGGGAAGGAGAGGAGTATGCATTTTTGGAAAGGGAATCAGTGGTTAGAGTGACGACAACACATAATTTGGTCGAAGGTCGGATGCGTGGTGTTAAGAGGAGCGCTGCTGGGTGGCATGGGCTTTTAGGCATCTTGTTGTGGTAGGGCAGGGAGGGGAATTGGACAATTAATTAGGGAGAGTGCATGAGCAGGCAGCAGCACTTGTTGCCGTCTGGCTTGGGATTTGATGGAGTGCAACAGAGATGAGGCAATCCGGGCAAGAGATATTGCAGAGAGGAAGTTTGGAATGCAGGATTTTGCTGGAGCCAGGAAGTTTGTTCTTAAAGCCCAGCAGCTGTACCCTGCTCTGGAGGGGGTACCCCAAATGCTCGCTGTCATGGATGTTCACAGCGTGGCCCAGGCGAAGGTTGGGGGTATTGAGATGGATTGGTATGGTATCCTGGAGGTACTTCTTCTTCTTCTTCTTCTTCTTCTTCTTCCATCCCTCATACATATTCTTTAACCCCATGCCCTATTTCAAGAATTAGGGGATTGTCAAAAACAACACTCTTCTTTCAACTTCTTGTCTCCTGCAATACGCGCAAAGCGGGTCCTCCTGCATTGGTTCGTTGCAGGGAAAAAGTTTAGATGGATCCTAAGGTATGAGATTTTATTATGGCAGCTCAAAACTACCTTACAAAACAATATGGGACTATTTCAAAGTGCTGCATGTGCATATGTTTCTGTCATCCTTTTGGTATCAATCGCCAGAGCGGAGCAGAATGTATAGAGGCTCTCCATTTTTGTGGCTATTTTGCGATAATCGCCTGATCCAGTTGGCATTGGGTTATCGTTTGATGTACGTTACCCACTCTTTCATCATGTCCAATGACGGGCTCCATCAGTGTTTCTTCGTGGTCAGTACGAGTTGTGATGATGTGGGCAAACTGTTGTGCAGAGTAGTTGTCACTCAGGAAGTGTGTCTTTCCAGCATGTGCAGTCATATCTGTGTCAACTTCTTTTTCTGTGGGTTTTGTGTCAGGTGGACCCATCGGCGGATGACAGCTTAATCAAGCGGCAGTACCGAAAGCTTGCTTTGCTACTGCATCCGGACAAGAATAAGTCGGTTGGAGCTGAAGCTGCATTTAAACTCATTGGGGAAGCGTTCGGTGTTCTTTCTGATAAGAGCAAGAGAAATATGCATGATCTGAAGCGAGGCTTCAAGGGTAGTGTACCTCAGATGCCCACTCGTGTTTCTGAGACAGCAAAACCTCATTCTTCTCATCACCCACAATATCAATCTCCTGCCCAAGCAAGTGCTGGTTCAGGCCCTCAAGCCCCCCACCCATCGCTCACCTTCTGGACTTCATGTCCTCTGTGTCGGATGCAGTATCAATATCTGCGCACTTATTTAAATTTCCAGCTTCTGTGTCAGAAATGTAAGAAACCATTTACGGCAAAGGATATCAATGCAACAACGGCGAATGGTGCCAAGGTGTACACATGGTCGCATGATATCAATGTGCAACATCAGACTGGTCGACAGGATTACAAGTTCCACGGTTCTGCACAAGGCAATGGAGCTTCGGGAACTGCCACTGGGAATGGAAATGCACATGCTCATGGAGACTCTCATACAGCAGCTGCGAGCAAAACTGCTGCTGCCGCAGCAGCTCAAAATCTGGTGCATGAAATGTATCAGAAGGCAAAGAGGGATAGATTGGATGCAGAGAGGGAATCAAAGAGGAAAGAGAAAGAGAGAGAGAAGGCTCAGAAACAACAGGAGAAGGAAGCTGTGAAGAAAGCACGCGACGAAGCTAAGTCAAAGGAGGCACTTGAGCGGTTGTTGAGTAAACGGAAGCATGCAGCTGATAAAGAATCCAAAAGGAAGACTGTTGAAAGAGGTGGACTAAGGAGATTGTCTAGGAAGCGCAGTAAGAAAGAAGATGAAGTTGAGGACGAGGATGATGAGGATGAGAAACTGGACCAAAATGAGTCAGCTGGTGGTATTCATGCAGATTCTTCTGGTGTTTCAACGCGGAAGTTGACTCCAAGAAGGTCATTGAGGAACAGAAGGAACGTGACTTACAGAATTGATGGAAGTGATGATGAATTTGAAGGATCTCCAAATTCTAAGAGGCCCAGGCTGGATGTGGATGGTAGCAGTTTTGGAAATGTTAGTAGGGTAGAGAAGGGTAAGTCAGTTGTTGATGATGATGATGACGATGACGACGATCAGGATACATGGGTCAGTGGGCGTGAGGGTGATGGTAAGGTCTCCTATAAAGATGGAATTGTGAAAGAGGGGAGTAGTGGGTCTGCATTAGCAAAGGAGAGACCAGTGGAGGATTTTAGGCAAAATGCAGCAGCAAAGTTTAGGAATCCAAATTCTGGTTTAAAAAAACCTAGCTCAGGAGAAAAGGTCGGGGTAGAACAGGAGTCACTGGGGAAAGAAACACCTGGTGCTTGGAGTGACACAAAGATGGAAGGAGATGTCAAGATATCAAATAGGAAAGCAAATTCCATCAGTGAAGACAAGTTGGAGAAGGGGACTCGCAGTACTGGTTTGCCTGACAGGATCTCGAAAGCCAGTTGCTCCCTAAAGTCAGAGGAAGATATTAATCTTGCGAGCTCTCCCACATCCTCGGCAGAACTTTGTGTTATGGATCCTGACTTTCATGACTTTGATGCCGATCGCACCGAGTCGGATGTGAGGAAGGATCAATTCTGGGCTGTATATGATGAACAAGATGGCATGCCTCGGTACTACTGTAAGATCACGAAAGTATCCCAAAATCCATTTACAGTGTCTGGCTATTGGTTGGAGTCAATGCAACAAACGAAGCCAAATAACACCTGGTTAAACACGTATGACCTTTCTCTCAGCATTGGGGAGTTCAAGATTGGTGATCCAGTTGAGTTTGACACAATTAACATGTTTTCGCATGTGATGACACCGAAGAAAAACCTGAAACTGTTTGAGGTTTATCCAAGAGTAAATGAGGTGTGGGCTATGTATAGAGATTTTGACAACGAGGTCCCCGAGTCAAAATCAGACGGAAAATTCCAGTTCCGCTATGACATGGTGGTAGTTAAAAAGGAGTTTACAAACTTACGGGGGCCTAGTGTTGTGTTACTCAAGAAGATGGAAGATTACAAAACTCTTTGGAGACCTGTAGGGGATGCATTCCTACCAATATCAGCAAATGACTTGCCAAGATTTTCACATCGAGTACCTTCACAGCAAATCACAGCACATGAAATTCCAGGCGTGCCTGAGGGTTGCCTGGAGCTGGATCCAGCATCAACCCCAGCTGATGTGATAGACAGTTGAAGCTAGATGCTGCTGGGTTCTCAGCTTTTGTCTGTGTCATGCATGCAAAATCTAGAATACAATTTTTTTGGTTGGAAGGGGTGGGTGTCATCAGGGGTTCAAAACTCTGTTGCAGACTTGGATGTATGTTCTTGAGAACCTGTGGGTTCATTCATACTCGCTGGATTGACAGCAGCAAGCACAGAAGATTTCCAGAAATGAAGGTGAAGGTTGCCTCAAACATTTTGAGGTGTCAATTTCGGGCTGAATGCAAGTGCAATTGACTAAGACATTTGGAGGCACTGGCAACTACAATCTGACACAGAGGTTAAGTATTTGTCCTGCCCGTCTCACAAAACCCCATCTGCTTCTTGTTTCCTGTAAGTTTTTGATGAGTACTGCAACATTGGTGTTTAGCTGCTGCCACTACGACGTTGGTGTTAATCCGCTTGTGAGAACGGCTCCTCTTGAACTTTGTGTCAGATACTGAACCGTGTCTGGGCAATAGCCAGTTGAGGAACTCTGCAGCAGAGAAGCTTGCTGAACTATTCACTGACACCACACTTTTGCGGAGGGGTACAGGAGAATTAGTGTTCCTGTGACACAACAGAAAGGGACGTGTCCATACTAACTTAGTTCTCAGAGCAGGTCTCATCTGAAGGTGGGGATAAATCGCTGACGTTCAATTGATGAGGCTTTTGAAGCTGAGATAAGAGTGTAGAATTGATGTAGGTTCAGGTTATCCAGCATTATATAGAATGAAGAAGGTCTGGCACACCACCCTTGCAGAAATCCATGAGGGAGATGACAACACTCAAGAAGCAGCATAGGATGCACTTGTTTTTGTTAAGCTTGTAACCTGAAGACACTTATGAGCTAGCTATTTCAGCATTCAAACATGGCTGTATCATGCTTTTATGCTCAGGTTCCTCACATTCTGCCCTGCAATTTGTGAATAAAACCTACAAATTACTCGAGATCTTGATGCTATAGTTCAAGTGAGAAGTACGAGCGGTTTTGGATGCATCATCAATATGGTGATTCTCAAACTCTCCAGGCAGACTGAGCCTAATTGACGACTCTGTTTTACAGAACTTTGCTAAATACAGTCATCACCTGAGGGAGGAATTTAGCAAGATCTGCACATTAGAATCACATCAATCCCCACTAATGCATTTTGACATAGAAGATTATTGCATGAAGACTGTCAGTTTTACTCGACACAGGCTATGTGTTCTAATTATTCTGGAAGGGGAGATTAAATAGAACCGGTTCATGCTTTTTTGCATGTTATTGTGGATAGTTTTCTCATATACTGTGTATTTTTTAAAGTGCCGTTCATTTTTCAAATTTGAGATCCCAGAATATTGCATTCAGCTTGAAAAATGACATCATGTGACTAAGGGCTTCCCACATCTATTTATATCCCATTCCTATTGATAGAAAAGCACTCAACAAATGTCACCAAGACATATGCCATCCTACACCTTGGTGTCAACACAATCATTGTATGAACAATATCCACACTTGGGCTCTGTGATGTTCAACTTTTTATTCTGATTTGGATATACTGAAGATAAGCAGGTTTGGCATTTTGGTGCCAAAATGTTAATTTTTTTGAGTAGTAAGTGATGGGGCTTATAGGTGGCTATGGTATACACGACAAGGGTTTTTACCAATTATTGGGCTACAAACAACAATGAACCCTTTCTATTTTGCCCCAAGGTGCATGTCAATGAACTTGGAATTTTCATACCATGTTTCTTGTCAATAGGATTAGAGCCATTATTACAAATATTGTATCTACTCGACCACTTGTGTGTGGAGGCCACTTCCCTAATGAAGATGCAGGATGAAAGGATCTTCATTTCAACAAATTGCATGAAAGTCCGGTGGTCACTGCTAGGTGTGCCATGTAGCTAGAGGTGGGAGCCACTACAGGTTGGGGTGCCTCTTGCCAACTTGGGTGATAGCCAACTTGAGTCAATTTCTATGGGCAACGCCTAGACACAAGATGATCAATTTCATGCATTCTCCACAAACTAGAAGATATTTCTATTGAATGGAGTAGTAATATATATTCAATAGTTGCGGAATTAACATATCATGAGCGTAATGATATTTGAATGTGCTAGTGACTTAGATTACAATGACTCATGCAAGAACCACAAATTAGAGGAAGCATTCCCTTTATAATCTTGTGCTACGACCAAAGTTGCATCAAGCTTGTGGACAATCGCATCTTACATGCATGCACCAAGCACTTTGAAGTAAACATCACTTATGAGAAACATTATTTGCTAATGTTGTCAATAACTTACATTTCTATTACTTAACAACACGTTGTCATCCTCATCAAACCCCTCACTTCATTTTGTCACTCAAAATTGTAGGATACATGTATGTTTATTCCAAAGTTTGGTGCCCATGGGTTTCATTTGTCAAACCATCTACCCACCATTGGGTTGGTTTTGTGAATAAATTTGACCACTATACTTCTTTATGAACTTTGTGATATCTATCATTGAAGCTAATTGATGCACACTTCAAAGACTCGTTTTCAACACTTGATTAACTAGGAAGTATGTGGGGGAAGAAAAGTAGGACATATGAAGGAAACCCTAATCATATGTATACTTCGAGTGTAGCAATGTGGTCAAAACACCACTCTAGTTTTACACTTTTCACACATGGCACAATGTACATGCAACAAAACATGGTTGCAACAAGAGGTTTAGTTTGCATCTATGGATGTGTTTTGCCAATTCTATCATAGGACCCGTCAATAGAGCTATGTGTATACAATCATTTTTTCTCAAAATCATGCATAGGTTCAAATTGACTGTATATTGCTAGTTCATGTTTAGTGTCATTTATTCTTCATGATACATTGTACATAATGAATAGGTGATAGTTCTACATATTTTCCGTATTGGACTTCCTCGATGTATTTTTCAACCTTCCTTCCAAGTCACCTCCATGCCCACCCTCTCACAAATCTCCATCAGATTCTTAACACACATTATCCTCAACAAAAGAAAACTCGCAAAGAAACAATCCCTAATCTCAACACCCCCCACATGCACACCCTATATATATCTACTAACATTAATTAGCCCAATATATAGACCTACTAACAATAACTATCCGATAGTCTATCTACCAAAATAGGTACTAAGCCCCTCCTTCCCATGTCCACGCGAAGATGATTAGGAGAGGGTGAACGTGCTACCAATGTTCCTTATTCTTCTTCTTCTTCGTCTTGTTTGTAAGATGTCGAGCTTTCTTCAGATGTAGAACTCGAATCAGATCCTGAGCTTTCAGAAGACGACACTGAATCAGAGCCTGAAGGCGACCTTGACCTTGATCTCGATCTCGATCTCGGTCTCGATCCAGATGGAGTTGAACTTGATCCAGAGTTTGAATCCATGTCATGTAATGAAGCGTTCGATTTTCTTTCGACAAGTTCCCGATGCGTTTCACTTCTTGAATCACAGGCCGCATCCTTTAATTTCACCTCATTAGCGGTGTTTTCAGACGCTATCAATTTATGGGCACTACTAGTGGATGATGATACACCATGATGATCTCGTACAACCTTATAAATCCTCCACAATGTCACTTTGTCTAGATGCACGATGTCCACTTCATCTCCATCGACCACAGGATAGCGTTCTTGAATAATACGGGTGACAGCAACCTGGACATCGTCTGGTGCCTTCTCTAGGGTGTCTACTAACCATACTTTCTCGGCAAATGTCAATTCCCTCACAGATTTGTGGCTTTGTTGCAGATTACTTGCAAAGCTGATCCTCAATCTTTTCACAGGCCGTGATTGTGTCGCCACTTTCCCAACATCTAAACTAGCAACATGTGGCTTGTCAACAACCTTATCAAGTGAACTGTTGCAATTCGTAACCGCATCTTCTCCCGCTATTGCTAATTTCTCTGCCAAACCTTGCCACAGATCCTCGAAAAGTGTGCGCAATGTCAATGCCATGGCATGAACATCATCGGTTTTTGGATTGTACAGCAAAGCGTTGTTGAATGTGAGACGCACATCGGCTGCAAAGTCCAAGGGCGAAGCATAGTGGTTCGACATGACACGTTCCTTCACCGTGCCAAGATCCATCGGATTCTTGATAATCGAGTGATAATCGTGAAGTTGAAGTTTCTCCGCGTCAACGGGCACATTGAACACCCAACCATATTTATGCCTCATGAGCTTTCGCAAAAGTAACATGCATTGACGTTGTTGGTATTCGCTCATGTGTTCTACTGCATTTTCCTCGGTAACTGACAACTTCGAATCTTGAACTTTTAGTTTTTTCCATCCAGGTGATGATGATTTGGGTTGCACCTTCGACGGTCGCTTACCCTTCTGAGCCATGTTTTCGTGATCGCCAATTTTAGAAACACAAATTGGCAAGTGAAGGTAGATGCTCATTTATATACATCAGCGATTGCCAACTTTTTACTTACTTTTAGTACTCCTTTTACTTTTTTATGATCAAGCTTTTAATTTAACCCCTACCAACTTTAAATATGGATCACCTGAGTTAAAAATAGATTCCATTGAATTGGATCCACCTAAATAGTGGACAGTAGCATAGCTCATACTACATGTGCATCTTCATTCAGGCCTTACATTTTCAAGGAGCCAAAAAATGATTTTTAATCTACCTTTCTTTGTGGATTTGAGAGCAGAACTAAAGATGCCCATATGATTGTCCCAGCAACTCAACATTGCGCAATACTACAGTAGATGTCCTATTTAGTGTCACCAAATTAATATAATTATAATTAATTAGGGTTAATTAATTTGGTGACACTAAATAATTAATTTACCCCGACATTTTTTCTGCACCCGACCGAAAACTGCTGCCCGCCCGCCCAATTTCGAAAAAACTAGTGTACTTGCATTTTTGAAGGCTACTTGTCCACAAATCCCATATTGAGTGCACTTCATTTTCAAGGTCTCAAATCCAATATATATGTTCACTTCCGTTGAGTAAATAGGCAATTGACTAGATTTCATTTTCAAAGTGAAACTGTCAATAAAGCATGCAATTAACTTGGAAGTCAAAAACATTACAAAATCCTCATTAATACTGAGGTTATAATTTTTGTCACTTACAATTGAAAGGGACCTTGTCATTCTAAAATGAAACTAAAATTCATGATTTATTTATTTTATTTTTAATATTTTAATATAATATAGTTAATACCTTCTACTATCACAAAGTTTCCATATGCATTTAAACTAGTTAAGTAAGATTGAATGCAACTAAGTCTAATATATTTTGATTAATCCTAATTAATCCCAAATAAATCAGAAACTATGCTTACCAAATTAAGTAAACCTAATTGATTATAAAATGTACTTACTGTAATTAATTAATTATTGGAATTAATTCCAGTGAGTTAATTCTAGTGAATTAGTTCTAATACTTAAGTCCAATGAATTAATTCATATCATGTGCACTATGGTTGCCACAGGAATGATATTAGGGACGTTAGAGTTTCAAGATTTCAACAAAAATATGATGAGTGATAATGCTTTTGAATTGGGATGTAATTGTGCGGGGTGTTGTGCACATAAGGCCAAGTAAAACATAAGATCTTGACCACTAGGACTTGGTGTCTAGAAAGGGTGTACATAATGCTCCAAAGTAGCCAATAGACAAACATATATACCAATGACCAGGAAGAACCAACCGCTTGTTACATATGAGCGGGTTGAGCTTGAGAATTAACCGGTTGAAGTTCAAGAACAATACTGATCATTTAAGAGGAAACTATAGAATATACCTCAAATTAATAAAGATCAATAGCATTACTCAGTGTTCTATTCTTGTTAGAGTTGGATGCTCGAAAAACTACTTAGGGAGACTCAAATTCAGATTGAGCTCCCAACATCCCTCTATTTTATTTCATGAGGGCCCATGTCGCTAAGTAATGTTATGTTCATACCATTGTACACCAGTTGAACTTGACAACACTAGGATCTCAACCAATTATGCTCAAAAGTCTCCTTGGACACTGAAGCATACTATATGGATTCAATTGAGCTTTTGAAGTTTGAACCTCCCTTCACATAGAAATAGGCAAAAATAGAATCAATCTATGTTGTATATATAGGTGAGGCAAACACCACAGATTATATTTTTGGGGCTAGTATGTAAAATTGAGCGTATGTGCAATCTCTTTGGTATATAGAGGTACATAATTGAAAGTAATGCAGACAAGTTTCTTATCCTAAGAGCATCCCCACTAGGCTGGGTACCTGGCAGGTGAACGACACTCCGGGTATATCGCTGCCGGGGCCGCCAAGTCCCAACGTCCATCAGTCACCGCTATCTAGTAAAAGGGTCCCGGGGCGGGCATTTCAGAGGAGTTCGCTGGGTATTTTCGCCTCGGTTACCGAGCTTCCCACGCCAACGCCATCGCCCATATTTCCTTTCTTTGGATTTATTCTAATATGTCAGCAAGGGGAGAAGATGTGGCTGCAACGGGTGGGAGGACAAAGAAGGGCAGGAACTTCTGCCCGGAGGAGGAAGAAGTATTTAATGTAGGGGTATTATGTCTAGATGTTAGATTTTCACACACCGTTTAATTATATAATTCCCTAATATGGTGTATTATTATGATGTCTTACTATAGTTATAACTCACATAAGATTTTTTTTTTCAACCCTATGTTCATTATAAAAAATTCGCTCACCCTATTTTGTGTTTAAGGATTGCCTATGTTCATTACAAAATTCATTTGACATGCAATGAGAACTAGCATGAACAAGCATCACCACAAATCAATAACAATGCAAACAATCATCACCACCATGAGAATCAATGAACTATGAACTTGAATTACTAGCATGAACTATGGACCCCAGCTGCACTACCTGGGGTCTTTGTTTTTTACTTTCTACTTAATTTAATACACACTTTTACTTTTTAAATTGACATTTTTACATTTAGGGTCACACTTTTAAATACACACTTTTACATTTACTTTTAATACTTTTAAATTGAAAAGTAAAGTAAAATCTTTTACAAGTAACTATATAATGAGGATTTTTTATTTATTAAAATATATCCAAAGTATTTAGTGCCTTACATTCTATTAGTCTATAACCATTCATTTTATTGCAGAGATGGTTGAGCTTGAGATACATGAGGCAAAAAAGCCTAGAATTGCACAAGTCATTGCTCTTAACTTCATAGAATCTACAAAGATTTTAGAGTTAGTTTATGATTCAAATACAAAAGGTTGTAAAACTCTTGGACACACTCAGAAGTTGTATGATCGTTTGTATGTTATTCCGTGTACAAAAACCCTAGAGTGGCATTATTTCCATAAAATATTTATGGACGCAACATCTAGGGTAGAATTGACTTTTCATACAAAACAAGAATATTACGTTCATTATTGCCCCCACATGAATTGGATTTGCTAATTATCTCGTATTAGTGTAGTGTTTTATTTCATTCCCGGGCGGGGCAATAAAATTCGTGCACTCGGGGGGGGGGGGGGGCAGTGTGTTAAAAAGTTAAGGATATAGGTGCGAACAACCACTATTTTATAGGGGGGTATTACTTTCAATTCTCTTCTTTTTTTCACATGCTATCATTATGCAAATTTCTACTTTGGGTTAATAGAAAAATGGCTTGTATTAATTATAATTCCAAATTACCTATTATTCCATACCCTATAGTACTTTAAAGATGTCCAATGTCATTTTTGATACCCTATATTACTCTGAAGTCCAATTATAAAATTTTTCCCCCATGTTTTTAAAATACCCTATCATTTGTTCGCAAGTATATTGCTACTCCAACCAATGACTACCCCCCCCCGAGTTCGTGCAGTGAAACCGGGCAGAAAATATATTCTCGGGCAGGGCATTGGGTAGGGCATCTAATCACGGGCAGGGCTTCGGGGCCTGCTTATCCCAAGCGGGGGTCGGCCTTGGAGCGGGTCTGCAAGCCGGTATGTACCGGGGCTAATGGGCCTCAGGGGATGTGCCGGGCATCCCACACTATGCTGGGGCTGCCACCGAGGCCATTATGCCCGGGGCGGTGCCCGGGCTAGTGGGGATGCTCTAAGGAAGAGTCCATATGAGCCAAACTCCAGTCATGTCAAATGAGATGCTCCCTTAACTAATCAAGGATATGGTTTCTTCATGTAAGTAATGTGGGTTGGTTTTACCCAAACCTTGACAAAGTGGTTGTTGTTTGCAAGTACACCCCTTGGTTGTCCCTTCCATTTGGCAAACTTGGAATGACAAGTTGAGAGTAGATGATCCTATTTCCAATAACTTGAGCAATTTTGTATTAGTGCAATATTGGGTGATTTTTCACAGGTCTGGAAATGGATGATATGGAAATGAACTTGACATTTAACAATTTGTTTTCTTCAAGTTTTGATATTAGTGGAGATTTTCAGAAGCAAGATTCTATCCCAATCCATTTTCAAAACATACGTCAACCTACTTCCAATAACTGGAAGACAAAAACTTTAGTGTCATTTCAAGGAACCCAAATCCATGCCCTTTTAACATACTTTTTCCATCACTCCAAATGTGATGGCTACATGTGTGAATCTTCATGACTTTTCCCATCACGGTAGAGAATGACGGCTATATCTGTGGAACTTGACAACTTTAGGGGACTGCATATAGTAAGATTTGGGGGGGGGGGGGGGGGGGGGAATCAGAAATGGGTCTGTCTGCTCTACCGGTAATCCTGAGGGAGGTGACAAATGCAAGGGAGAAGAAATTATCTATAACAAATGAGCTGAAGGAATTTTTTTAAAGATGAAGCGATGGATGTCAAAAAAATGAAACTTATTGAAGCTGAATTGAGTACTATGTGAAGTATGTGAGCGACCCAAGATAAATCTAACCAATAATGTACTGCAAACAAGGATTCCACATTACATTACAACCCAGAATAGCAATCTACCTATTCAATCTAATCCATTTGGAAGAATTTTGAAAGGTTGATTGGACGACATGGCTTCAGCAATTATCAATTGAAGATTACAAAAAGCTCAATGGATCACTATGTGAACGTCCACTATCAATCTACAAAACCTACTTAATTGATGACAGTATATGCAAGCTGAGGAAGTGGTGCCTGATGATCTCGTCGTGCAAGAAAAGTTCTCGCATCATTGTCCACTCTCCAAAGGCTACACTGCCCTGATGCACCTCCTGTGGATTCCTTCCACACAGGGGCTTGTCCTAAAGGAGCACGAGCTACACAGTCCAGCCGTACGCAACTTACAACCCCCTGTTCAGGCTCATAATAATCTGGTACTACAACATTGCCTATTGATACGTAACCTTTTGGTGGTCGAGGTCTCCATATTGTCACAGGCTCTCGAGCACCATGATCAGTATCTCGCCAAACCTGATACATAACCACAAACATTGAAATATGGAGTCACTCACACAAGCAAAAGCTGTGTGCATAAAATGTAACAAATAGAAGGCATGAGAGAGCATTCATTGCTGTAAATGCCTAGGAACACCGTAACTCAAACAAGTGAAAAAGTGCAAACAATACACCTGCACTTGTAAGCGCAAACAATACACACTGCACAAAAGCGCAAGGTAATCAAGTGCCTACCAAATCGAAGCCTTCTGGGGGAGCAAACCTTCCATCGTTATCGTCTCGATAAACCATGGCAAATTCTGGAGGATCGTAGCAGGAATGCACTACATCACCAACTGACACATACCTGCAGTCATTCACAAATATCATCACAACATTGTTGTAAAATGCTGTGTCCAAATCAATGATTAGTGGCATGCATATCCCTGCCATGAACCCCCAACATGAGCTCTGAGCTGAAAACAACAACTTGACAGTATGAACTCTGAGTCTAGACCCTTAGGCAGTATGGAAAGCCAAGAAGAAACATGTAAAGAACTGACAAATTTTAACGTTATCACCGAATTTTTACAAACCCCAAAAAATTCACTTTATAAAAATTTAAAAACTAAGTGATCTCAACAATTTTCACCAATGGAATTCAACGAGACAAGATCACAAACCCTGAAGGAGGAGTTGGACGCCAGATTGACACTTGGAATTTCTCATTCCATGCGGCAGCCTGCAAGAGAACAGAAGCAGGTTGATGTAGACAGGCATATCTACATATGTACTGCAAGTTCCACTACAAAAGAATATGCCCATGGATATGTGCAGTTATTTATTATGTATTTCAGCAACAGTATAAACTGAACCCAAGAAACATATTCAGAGTTAGAGATTATCTAACATACCTTATCCCACCAAAGCAGTTTAAATTCCCTAATAAATCTTCCTGTCTGTACAAATCCCTGAGGATGAGTTGCTTGTTGGTTATTGCTGATGGAGGGTCGTGGTTCTCCACCACCTGATAAATATTGAGGGTCTTGCTCTGTATCCAGCATGGCCTGGCTGGCAGAGCCTATTAAAGCACCAAATGTTGCCATAACTGGAACAGCAATTGGAGCAGCTGGTCCTGCCAAAAGTCCTAGTGCTGCCCCTGACGCAGCCCCTGCTCCTGCACCTGCATAAGGCTTTCTTGCTGAGGATTTCTTCAGCAATCCCTGTTTCCCCACAAATTCATAAATGTGCTGTATGATGCATATTCTATGTGAGTGCACACAAAACTTCAATGAAATTGGGGAAAAAATTGTCTTTATTCAGATTTCCAAGAAATTGGTTTCACATATCTGAATGCAGGGGTAAGACTGTTTTCAGTCTCTGGTATCCAGGTAAAGGATTATATGATACTGAATAATGTCACGAAGACTAAAATTTAATCTGAGAAATGCTCATATCGAGTCACTAAATGGGAGAACATGCAGCTAAGATTATCCTACATAACTACAAACAACTCCATGTATCAGTCTATATTGTTGTTGGTGGGTGCAGCCTTGACAATCGCGTCTGCAAGGAAGGAGGTAAACTCAGTACCTGGGCTGCATTGGATGCCCGACCAGGGCCATACATATTGTAGGCCTGTAGAATTGCATTACGTATCTCAGCCGCTTGCTTAGTGCCTGCATGGCACTTCACAACATGTGAGATCTCCTTCCTTGAGTTTGCCATGGAGGTGTCAAAAAGCCGAGAGTCGTTCACCAAGCTACGAATGATGAGGCGAGAGGGTGGCAACTGTCGTGACTCATCCTTTGCATGAGCTAAATCCATTGTCCCCAAGTCGTCCCACAGTACATCCCATGTGACTGTACAGGGTTCCTTCAGCAGATCTGGCTTCTTCTGTTGTATTAGGCTTGTTGGATGCTGCACATCAGCATACAGCCAGAGCAAATGAGAAACTTGAGAAATCAAATGCCTATTAGATTGAACATTTTTTTCATTCCTTGATACCAAAGATTAAGCAGCAGATATTGAAGCCAAATGCCACTTGGCTCCTCAGCGTACTAGGAGAGGAAATTAAGGACAGGCCTCACTACTAGGTTCCTAAAAGATGACACCACACAAATAAATCACTCAAACGTCTCCCTAAGTCCAGTAACCCACCTGAAGCAAAATGACTCTACGATGGGTGATGATTAGAGTGCGGTCCTTGGGAAGATTGAAGTGATCTTCATAAGCATCTGACATAGCAAACTTTCCCCTCACCCGGAAGAAGTCAACAGGTCCAAATATTGTCCCTCTCTCTGCTAATTGCATCAAAACCTGGAAAACCAATCACACAATACATGAAAATCACAAACAGTAAGTTGAGTATCCAAGGGAAGCTGAAGGTTGATCCTATTGCTCAAGAGAGTCAGTTTTCCACCTGATATGGAGTGCCCAGCAAAAGTGCATACCTGTCCTCGTGCTTTATATTCATCGTAAGGGCGTAAAACATTGTCACCTCCAATAACTCGAGGTAACCGACGTCGCAAAAGCTGTTGTTCAAATGTAATGGCAGCAGCCAGCTTCATTCGCATTGCATTGGCACCCTCAGTTGTCTTGGAAAGCAGATCTAAAACTCCACTTAATGGCTGAATGCCCACTCCAATCACCCCTTTCCCTACACCTTGTAGGAATCCTTCCATTCCTGACTTTTGGGCACCTTCAAATGGCTTTGTAACAATGCCAGTAACACCACGGAATAAGCCTTTTGCAAAGGCCTCTCCTCCTTCACGAATTCCTTCACCTATGTCTTCAACATTTGCCTGTGAGCAATATTATTCCCTGGTCAGACTTGGATATAATCAAGAGCCACATAATGTATCGATTCTGTCTGCTGCTATGAAATGTTATAAAGGTAACTGTAAAACAGACCGACAGCAACCATCCATTTCAATATATTGTCACTGCTACTCAAGTGACATGGAGAGTAATTGGTGGAGGATTACAGCCACCCTTGGATTTTTAATGCAAAAATAAGTGAAATCTACTATCAGAAGGCTACATCAATTTTGATCAGTGCATCTGCAATGCAAAGATGCGACACAAAGATGCTGCAGAATTGACAATGAGTGGATGATAGGGGAAGTCTTTGTTAGCTAGTAGAATATTAATAATCTGGATAAAAGAATGCTGTTTTCATTGTTGACAGTTTTTTTTTCCATGCATACATACAACTTTGATATGTACAACAAAATTTAGTATATTGTGGATATCATTGATTACACCTCATACCTGGGTGCTATCCATTTCTTCTGAGGATGGATTTTAAGGAGCAACTCAATTGATTACAGCAATTACCACTTTACAGTTTAATAGCACTTTAGAAATGCATGGGTTTCTTCCTGGGATCAGTACATTCACTTCAAACCATGACTTCCATTAGCAACTGGATACCTGCTTTGAACGACCTCGAATAAACTTTTTGTCCATCGAGAGAGCAGCCACTCCTTTGCTCATATTTCCCAAGGCACTACTTGTATTGCCCAATATATCAACACCAGAGAGCAATTGGAAAGGTTGGCTTAGTAAATCATTCCGCAAACTGGTAAAGGCAGCAGCCCACAAAGCACTGCTCCTCATTGATACATCTTCATGGACACGAGGAGTGATGCGTATCTGTAGCAAAGCACACAAATTTGTGAAATCATTTCAATAACACCCTACAGATACCAAAGGTTACTATGTGGTACAGGGATGGATACCAAGGATTGAGTAACAGAACTCATTCCATTTGGTTAAGCTCAAAGTTACTGCATTGCATGAACAATGTTAGGAGGTCATTTAAATGGAAGTAGATTGCACATACCGGCATTTCATCAGTGTTGCCAAGAGAGGTAATCAATGTTGACCAGAATCCAAGTATTCCACGAGGCCTTTGTGCAGGAGCCATTGCAAGGGTCACCTTAAAGCGAACCTCAGATGTATGTAGGAGACTGCACACCAGCAAGAAAAGTTCAGAATCAGTCAATGCTTCAAACTCTTAATTTCTAGTGTCATACATGTACCAACTTTATGTAATATGATACATAGTGGAATGTAATTTGAATACATAATGGATTGATGTCTCACCCTATCCTGATGATTGGGTCAATTGCAACAGCCGTGGTCTTGCTACTGCTTAAGCGGGCCAAATCAAGCCGCCGAAACATTTCATGCAAACGCCAAATAATTGGCTCATGGATATTGACCAAAAATGAGATGTTTGGAACGTTTGGACCCTGCAATAGATATACACAAAATTACTCTATAATCCTAAACCTTGCAACATGAAGGGTGTGCCACTCTTTGAAATAGTTTGACATTTTGCCATCTGTGCAGCAACCCTCAATATCGACAAAATGTTTAGACCAAAGACAAGGATTACCTTTCCAAAAAGCAGGAGAAAAGGATAATACAAGAGAAAAGGATTGAGAGAAGCCAGACACCATTTGACCCCAGCAAGAATCACAATTCATTCTAGAATTAGGACAAGTAGCATTCTCAGGCACAGAACAGAAGGTTGTACCTGTATTCCAATGTATGGGTATGAGACATAATCTGGGACTCCATTGTCTTGCATGGTAATAGTGCACTTCAAAAGAAAATCACGGTGAATTTGAGGCTCTTGGGCAATGAAAAGAACTGGTGAAGGAGTTAATGGAATTTGACAATCAACTTGAAGATTGTCAACACGGATCTTCAATCTGCAGTCATGCCAATAATTTTGACTTAGAAAGATGTTAAAATCGGCATAGACTTTCTGAACTGTAATTGGCTAATGGAAGTCATATTTGAGTAGAACTAGTAATAAAATGCTGCCCTCCAAAGGAAGCAAGCAAGAGAGAAGCGCCCCTTCGCCTGCAGGCTATTGCCACCTTTTGGTGGTGGGTACATCAACAGAAAACAATCACTTATTACATGCTTCTCTTACCGGATGTATGAGGGTAAGGTTTCTTCATCACAAGGAATAACTTAGCAATTTAATACATAGACTTGCTTATCAAGCTCTATCTCAACGTAAACAGATAAAACAAAGAATCAAATGATGAACACCATACCTGCTGGTTCCTGAACCCAAACCTGTTGCGTATGAAAGTACAAGATTTTGTATGGACACATATAGTAACTCTTCTGGGGTGTGGTCTATAATAGACAGTCCAAATTCTGCTAACTCAATGCTTGTATAAATTTGATTGTCCTGGTTGTGAATTTCAGGTGCAGGAGTTCGAGGTGTTGTCGGGGTACCAGCAACCACAATGGACATGTTGCTAGTATTTGGTGTATAGTCAGCCACTTTAAAGACCTTTGAAATTCCCTCTGAAAATACTTTCACTTGGAGAGCAGCAGCAGGAGCTCCCCGACCAATAGACATAGGTCGGTAGTCACATGGCTCATCAATGTTGTATTTGACAGACTGACGTGGGTCCATTCCATCTACCAGAACTTCAAGAAAGTGATCCAGAAGGAGGTCTTCCCACGCAAATGACGCTGCGGACTGAGGTGGTAGGACCTTCCATGAATCATCATTACTGTTGACCTGACGAAATCTGATGGGCAAGACTGCTGAACGGTTCTCCACTCTGGATGACATAAACATAGTCAGCAGAAGATACTCCATATTGTAGATTATGGTGACTCAAGAGTAGGACAATTTCAAGGATGTCCATAAGACCGTCCAATATCTGACTACGTTTTTCCAGAGTAAGTTTCCTTGGATAAATGTTGCAAACTACTTGATGGAGAAAAGAGGATCTGCATATCCTGTATAAGGTCTTTATAAAAGTTCAATATCAGCAATAGCCCTTCATTTCTTGCAGAATCTGTTATGGACTGTTTCCACAATTATCAGAATGAAATTTACTAAAAAACTCTACTTAGTAAGTGCCTGGCTCATTTAGGTTTAGATCTTCTATAGGGAAGGTATTTAACAATTGGTGCTTAATATCTTAGTCAAAATAACTGCCAAAAAATCTCCTCAATTATATGCCTCCCTTAATTGTTCTTTCATTCAGCTGACTTATCTACATGCTTGTGAATAAGCTCAGGTTATCAAATGACCCACTTACCGGTATGGGCTTTGACGAGCTGCCAGTCGAAATACAACAAAATTCCGGGAACCTTTCACTCCATTGCGTACTTCAGCACGAATTACTAGATCAGAATCATCTCGGTCTTGGTCAGAGTGAAGAATAATATGAATTACACCCTCAGTGTCCACACTGAATGGCTGGCTCCACTTATAGCCATCCACATAAATCTGTAGTGCAGTGGTATAGAAGAAGGTTAGCATGTCACAATGTTTACACATCTACATATAATTATTGCCCTTATATCTTCCCAAATATGGTTCAGCTTCCAGAACGATTCAAGTTTAAACCTGTGAATCCTGATGGCGAAAAGGCTGTCAATTGCTTGATGACTGTGGGTGGTGAACAGTGGATGACTAATAGTAGTAGTACGTACTGACTTGATAAAGAAGTAATTGGATTAAACTAACATGGATGACAACTCTGTAAATGTAAGAGTGTATTCATACCTTCAAAAGCTCTGGTTCATTTGTTGATTGCCATAGAATGGCCTTAGGTTGTTCATTTGGATAGAAAAGTTCTTCATGCCTCAGGTCACCTTGCCGTAAGGAGAGCCTTCTCCCCAACCGATTAACAAATAATGTGTGTGGCTGCACATGTATGACCTGACAGCAGAACCCACTTACATCAACCTCAAGCAACAGAATAGATTAGTGCCCAAGTCCACATTGATTTTGTAAGCAGGACGGTGCATCCTAAATAGAGTGCACAGAACACTTGTTGAAAAGCTCAGCATCTGGATCAGGGCATTGGAGTAATTTGACTTTGAAGACTTACTGCAAAATATTCTCTAGCAAGTCAAATACTTTCCTGAAGCTCTTCAACATGAACACCTAGTCGTTTTCAACAACCTGGATGCAAAGCCTAGTCCTATACAAATATTTGTAAGTACATGCTAGAATATTGCTCTGCAAAAACATCACAGTCCAACGTCATAAACCTTCACAAGTTTCTGATGTTCTGTGTATACTCCTAAACTGCAGAGATTCCTCATCAGTTTCTCAATGTTTGCAATTAGTTTGAAGAAATTGTTACTGAGATTTACCTTGGTACGGTCAGATGACATGTCTAAGAAAGCAGACAACTTGTAGTAGGCACCTCCAGAATCAACTGCTTTGAGGTTGACTCTCTCCATCTGTTGATCATTCAAGACATCAACATGTCATGACCTCCACAATTCTTTCACAAAACCACAACCACTACAACTCTGAGTAAGAAACATTGTTTCCAATTTTATTGGAACTATTCTTTCACAGTATATTGGACATAAATGACCAAAAAGTAGAGGCAGATTGTTGCAGGTATCCTCTGATTCAACTTGTAAGGCTGGATTAGGAAACTAACATTGCTTTCAAAATCCCGAAATGAGAGGGCACGATCGAAGATGTTGCTGTTTGCAACTGAAATTGCAAGACCAAGGCGAGGAGAGAGTAACCCATCCTCTGAGCGGGAGGAAAGAGACAAGCCCCCCATGCGGTCAGAGTACGCCTGAAGGGAGAGCATGACTGGTGTGCCCTGCATATCCTCCACTCTTTCAAGATAGTGAACCACCCTATTCAACTGTAATGTTGTTTTCACTCCATTGTGGCTAGGTCGACGGGCAGCTTGCTTTGCAGCTTTGGCTGCTCTTGTGAGCCATGTTTCATCTCCACTTGAACCACTATGGGGTTCAATTTCAACCAAACGGTATGCCAATGGGAGGGCAGCATCATTTACAAGCCAATATGGGACAAACAAGCGTACAATTTTTGCTGCTGCACTGTTACCTCCAAAGTCATGCTCCACACTGACTCTCAACCTCCTGCATGCTCTTTCTAAATTAGTGGTTCGGAATATAAAAGCAGCATTGGGAATAATAAAGCAAACACAAGATAGGGACTTAAGAGTATACCAACAATAGCAGCTGGAAGAGAATCATTTAGATTCATTTTGGGTATCTGCAAACTAAACAATTTCAAGAGGAATCTCTAGCAAATGGCAAGAACAAGGGTGCCTTTCTTGGCAAGTGGGAAAGATCCCCTCAATTTCAGGGGGAGGAATCCTTTAAAACGAATGTAGTTCAGTTTTGAGAGTTGTCGTTAGGTTCAATGCTCACACCTTTCTTATTGAACCTAATCATTCATCTTTGCAAATCTTGAGAGGAATTAAGGCAAAATTTCAGACAGGAATGTCCTGCATGTCCATGATAACATACTATTAAACATCGGCCAGCCATCTAAATTGAAACCTGAACATGCTGTTATTTGCTAATATGCCAGGAGGTCTTTAACATTCATGGATGTTGCATTCAAGAAAGGAGCTATCGGGTCTATCTAATGTTTAAGATAAGGTTTTGCCAACAGACATGACTGATTACATTGCTTGTTTTGCTAGAATTTATGTCCCTAAACCCATGCTTTGGAGGTACTGAAACCTATAAAAAATCAACATTTTCAACATACCTGCCACTTCCCTGATGAGCCATCCAAAAACCAGTGGGCAGATCCTCCATAGATGGATCTGAAATAGATACTACCTCCTTTTCAGATCTCCAACCTCCTTGAGCAAGCCAAGTTAGATAGATGGGTCTCCTCACATCAACAGAGTATATATATACACTACCACCTGCTGACACAATCCCATCTTGTCGTTTGATCAGATTTCCACTGGCTCTCGGTTTTTCATAAAGAATATATGCTGCAGAGCAAGGGAGTCGGTTCTCTAGCTTCACTGGCGCATTCACTGTAATGCGCCAGTCAGGCACAGGAACGTTAACTTCATCATATAGGACTGTGGCATCGACATCCACATTCAACCAGCAAAGTCCATGGGAACTACCACCTCCATGAGTAATCTTAGTCCACAAAATTTCTTCAGTTTTCTCCAGCTCTTTCAGAGGCAAGGCTGAAACTGGTATATTACTTCTGGTCTGTCGTGCAGACATTGCAGAAGTCCCTTCATTGTTCATAGTTTGAGCGATAAAATCAGATATAGCTCTGCCCCAACTATACTGAGAAGAGTCGGATTGAGGCCGTACTTGCACACACATGTCTCCCTTGGTATCGCTGCCAGCCCAAGGTAAGGCTACAGATTCCCCAGGTTGGATGACCCCAACCATCTGTCTTGTATGCAAATGTTGGGTCTCAGGGACACACTTGCGATGCCTGATTATCCGACGCCTCCTGGCAAAATCAAAAGTTGACTTTCTTCTAGCTTTTGGAGACAATGGTGGGTATCTTAAGCTTTGAAAGTCAGCACCATAAAACCAACCCTCCTCATCAACATGACCGGATTTATCAATACTCCAATTTGTGCTCCAAACCCATCCAGGTGGTAGAGGGGGTTCAATAAAGTCCTGCATTATATTATCACGTCATTATTAAGTATTTGAAAAAATTTAGATGGGAAACTGACAAAGAGATGACGATTAAGCCCATGACATTCACCAAACTCTTAGAATACCTGCGATTTGATAGAGTAATCACGATTACTCCAACGGCATGGATCATTTGGCATCAAATGACCAGGCCATTTACTCCCCCAGCCACCTGCCAGAGGCTGATACCGTTGATTCTCAAAAACCTCTTCAATTGCTGTTGATTGTTGATTTTCAGAGTCCTTCCCTGATCCATCCACAGAACTGAGAAGAGAAAAGGGGCACAGGCAAACATCAAGTGCCATGTCCGTGTTGTTCACAACCATGGTAAGGCTCCGTAGCTTCACACTCTTAAGATTCTGCTGCATGCTTACTTCTACTGCTAGATGTCTTTTCCCAATCTCCTTCAACAACGTACTCAAAGGTAATACTGATCGGAGTCCTGTCCATGGCCCTTGTGGATTCACAGCTAACCACAGGCAAATATCTACACCTCTCGGGTCATCCTTGGAGTCGAATACCTTAGGGCGGTCCTTCTTATCACCTTTTGCAGAAAAGAAAGACATGCTCACGGTAATAAGACCACAGCTCTGCCTCTGAGCCTCAACATTTCCAGGTTGATTCTACAAAACCAGAGAAATTCAGGAAAGTTAGAAATTTACACACTTCAATAAAATTGTCCACATAGGTCCTGAATATACAGATAACATTAACTTCCAATTGGCCCATCAACACAGTAGACAATCTTACATGATTAGATATGAATTCCATTGCAATCGCAAATCAATTTGTCATGCACACACTCCAGGGGTGCGGTATGCTGAATATAACACAAGAATGCTGTTCTTTAACCCAAAGTTATATCCTCTCGGTATGCAGTAAAATTATGTTCTGTGGTTATGCATTGTACAAATACAACAATTTTCCATCAAAAACCATCAACCTCCAATAAAAAGCTGCCATTCTATTGTGTGGGTGTTAATATGAACCTAATGCTGAGAATACATAGATAAAGATAATGCAGAGATCCATAGTTCTGATTTCAAGGTAGAGAGAACACACTGCTTTCCGAGGTCGTAGAAGGGAGTATGTCTTATTCTCCACAGCAGGCCAGGATGACACAGGACCCTGCTTCAGGGATTGCCGAACCAGATTCCAGTAGGATGATGATTGCAAGTCTCCTGCCCCACTCTTCTCATCAATAGAAATGGAAACAACACCTACAGCCTCTCCTGCAGATACAAACCCAAGTAGCTGAGCTTGCATTTAAAAATCCTTTTCCTTTGTTACCTCACTAGCATCCGCAGCATTTTAAGTATGAGTTCCATCAATGCTCTTTATTCATACACAAGGTGAAATTTGAGCAAGCTACCTTTCCCACCCTTAGCAGCTTGATTTGTCACAAGCACTTCCAAAGCTGCTGAGCCCTGCACATAGAAATTACAGCAATTTGTTACTTCAAGGCCATGTCTAGGTATGATTGAAGTAAAAAGTAGTAGTTGCTCCAAAATCACACATGAGACAATGGAGCCACAACCAGGTTATGGCTATATACTCAACTCACATTGTATTTATGTTTCCATGATAGTATCTACAAAGTAACACACACAACCTCGTTTTGGAGGACTCCTACTATTACCTTCTGAGGAAGCTCAAAAACAAAGACTTCGTTCCATTTTGCTTCAGCAAGAAGACACTCTTGGCCTTTTGTTATGGCCTTCGGTTGCACACACCGAGATCTGGCACTTTGAGGCAGTGATTTATGCTCATCAGCTGATCGTGTAGTGGCTAGCCGTAAAGCACACATGTAATCTTGGTCGTTTCCATCATTGTTCACCAACAGTTCCTACAAGCCCATGCATCCAAACAGTTTATATATGCAAAGGACATGCATTAGAGAACTTTTGGACCAATTAGAGGAAGTAGATATTTCCAACAAACTATATGGATGTATTGATTCATTCACATAGCCAAGCAGTTTCAAGGAGCATAAAGGAAACATTCAAAACATCTGATTCGCCATGGATAACAGGTGACAACAGATGCGCCTATTGTACCTTAGCTTCAGACACATGAATGGCAACAAAATGGCGCTGTGGCTGAGGTTCTGAAACATTAACGAATTTGTCTGGAAATCGTGGAGGTGGCAAATGGAGAACACTGCTTCCATTCTTGGATATACATTCCACTTCCTCAAAATTGTCCTTGAACTTACGTATATACAAGTCGCATCCTAGTTTATTCTGCACTAAAAGTTTCTCTAACTCATCCTCCTCCAACGCAGAACTTGGAATCTCAGTGCTTGGGTCCTTGTAGTCACTTCCCTCCTATAAATGGTGACATGAAGACAATAAATCAATCAATGTTACTTATTCTACAACTCTATACATGATTGACATTTTTCATGCTGAATGCTAAGAGTGATACAAATCAAAAACAAAACAGATGGTCAATATATGGTGTTAGTGTCAACCAAGTACCTATCACAGCTTTAGACACAACTATGTGGATAAACAATGCATCTGTTCATTTTAAGAACTGACAAGATAGAACACATGGAATTAGAGGCTTAAGAGCTGAAAATAACATCAAAAACTTGCATAACTTTAAGCAGTATCACGACTTAAGATTTCCCATTAGAAAAGTCATATACCACTGACAAAACACATACCATTTCCAGAGACATACGAGCTTGCTGCTCTAATTCTATTTGATTTCGCCATGATAGAACTGACTCTACCAAGGTTGCCAAGCCAGCAGAAGTGACATTCACATTCACCACATTTGCAGCAGTAATTCGTATGCGCTTGCCTACTTTAAAGGGAGCTTCTGAATCTACATCAAAAGACTCGTACCTGCAGGGACAATGGCAACTTAGGAGGCAAGGCGTTTACAAGGAAATATATTTGAAATGAGCTCAAATGAACTGATGCCAAGGGATGGCTATGGGCAGAGAATATTCTGTACAGAATTATGATGCTGGAGTAATAAAGGGCATGGAAATTTCAGAAAAACATGCACCGATTGGCAAGTTAAATATAAATATAAATAAGCCCTACATCTGACAAAACTTTCCAACAGCACTCTAAAACTCATGTACTCCAATTTGCTTCATAATCTGCTTATATGGATTCTCGTGAATCACATTATACATCCTCATGTATTCTCTCATTTACGGCTGCAGGTGTTACATATCGCATCCTGAAGAATATTGTTTGCAGAATGTGGAGAATGTGGAGGAATAATAACTTACTTAAAAATTCCTTCAAACGGTTCAATGAAGGGCTCCCACGATTCTAGCTGTGTGTTAAAGGTAGACGCAGCCATATTTGTGATCACAACTGCACTCATGGCCTCCATCCGCCCATGTGCAGCAAGGTTGATGCTCGTTATTGTCAAGTCTACCAGTGGAGTCATCTGTAAACCCCAATAAAGTAAGTGACAAGGCAGACATGACATTTCCAGCTCATCTCTGAGTGTGTAAACTGACCATTGTAAGCGTGAAATAACATCCCTAATGAATTTCCTACAATCATCAAAATTGACTCTTCTAGGTTGTCAACATGGAACAACTCAACAAGACCACGCCTGAACCAATGAAGGTTAGTGGTGCATTCCTTCAATCTGAGGCACCCAAGTTTTAATGTAGGGCACCCAATCTAGATATATATTCTGAAACTGTAGAATGACATTCCTGAGGAATGTCCTTGTTATCCCAAACATAAGTATCTTTTCATCCAATAGCAATTTAAAATCCATACATGTGTCCCAAAATACATACCAGGCCAGCCATGTCATCAAAAAGAGTAGCAGACAATCTTCCAATTTTAATTTCTGCAGATAACTTGTCCCTTGCTTTTTTCTTGCCATCAGCTAACGTATATGCCATTCTTCCTGGAGGTCGCTTTAAGTCTGGCCTGGCAAAAAAAGTATTGGCCTGCAAAAGAAAGAGCACAGAACAGACTGTGATGCTATGGTTCATACTCTAGTACTTGACGAAATTGTAGAAAATATGTCTCATTTCAGGGGTAGACTAAACTTCAAAAAGCTTCGGACATTTTGTCTGAACAGGAAGGAACCTGATTGTCAACTTTCCACATGCTGCAGCTGTATCCTCCACGCGTGCCCGACATACTCCAAACTGAATTAGGACTTCGTTCCGAAGATTGTGACCAGGACGCACGTTTGCTTAACTGTGACTGGGTGACAAGATCCACCCGTAAACAACGAACAAGGTCCAGAGAGGGCATCTCTTGATTTTTTGTCACCACACAACCCACTGCAACATAACCAGTTGGTGCAACTGGAAACCAGATGACTACATCTTCCAGTCCTTTTCCTGTGGTGTGCATGCGTTG
This sequence comes from Polytrichum commune, assembly GCA_950295325.1. NCBI lineage: Eukaryota > Viridiplantae > Streptophyta > Polytrichopsida > Polytrichales > Polytrichaceae > Polytrichum > Polytrichum commune. The sequence continues at coordinate 18,815,209 of OX485803.1, read as the reverse complement.
CAAATATTTGACAGGTTTAGCAAGTCGGCCTGAGTTATCATCTCGTAGAGCTACTCCAACACCAGGTGGTTCCAAGCTGCATCAACGAATAAACAAGACTTGAGAACAAATTTGAGCCAACATACTATCTTCCTGAGCATACACTGTATTCTGGAAACGAAACTGTCATTGAAATAAATCATCCAACTCATTATGCAAGAGAAGTTCATAATAAGAATACCACAAATGTCAAATTCTCCATCTCTAATCAAAGTGAACGAGGTTAAATGTCAGTTCCCAACATGTTACTTGCACAAATATCCATCCTTTCTCCTATATATTGCATACTCCACCAAAGCTTGAAAAAACTAATTTGGCATGTACATGTAATACAAAACTTCCTTCATACAAATTAGTCTGCAATATATAACTATCAAAGGCATATCACACAGACAAGGGGAGATTTACTTACCTTTCAACGAGACAGTCACCCACGATGGCATAGCCAACAGGAACCACTGGCCGCCAAATGGATACAGGAGGACGGAACTCTGAGCCTTTATCCCACCATAATCTCTCAAATTGTGGAGTTGTAATCAGATAACGGCCAGTAGTAGCTCTGCCACTAGCCATAGAATCCATACGTGTATTAACACTTGGCAATCTCCGGAGTGAACTTGGATTGGGAGCAGCAACCACCCTTGTATCTGATCTATCTGTTTCCATTGTTATGTGCGAAACTGTTCTAAGAAGAGTTTCACTGATATCACAGACAGACGATTTTGCTGGAGGAGTTGTAGATGAATGCGCATAAAAGGATCCAGCTGCATTTTCCATACGCCATATACTGCAGCCATCCTTATACTTACCCCTGAAGTGCACCAGAAAATATTCAATATATGACAGTATCTCAGAATGTGGGTTGCATTAAAAACCACTCCAGAGTTGCAGGTCGCATTCAATCATGCACATTCCATGTCAGCACATATTCAAGGCAACAAATTTTCAAGTTGATTCAAATACAAATTGTAGCTAGCAGGTCCCTGTACCACCAGATTACAAAATCTTACAATCCTGAAGCTTTGACGAATTGAACTGAATTGTATTGAATCGAACTGAGACTTCACTTACAGGGCCTATTTTGACAGTATATGAGAAATAGTGAGAAATAGGAAACCACTATTTGTTGTTAAAAGTACCTGTCATCAGGTGGACAATAATAGATGCAGTCGCTCAAAGATCCAGAAGTGACCATATCAGTTCGGATACAACGAATCACACTTAGAGGTGGTGGTGAAAGACCCCTCTCAGCAACACATCCTAGAGCTATATAGCCCTGGGGAGCAACTGGAACCCAAACGCAACAATGCTCAGATTCTATCTCATCAGCGTCCAAACCAGCGCTGCCTTCACTGTCCAGATCACCTCGAGTTGACCAAAGAAGCTTATACCCAATAGGTTTCTGGGCGAATCGATAAGTGTTGCTAACAGCCATGACAGCCTGAGAAGGGGGTGCGACACTGCCACAAGAACACCATTAAATTAGAATTTTCAATGGTGTTCAATTAGAACACATACTGATCACAGCAATTTTCAGTTTTCAAAATTCATGCTCCAGCATCCTACAAGCATTTCCATTTTTTCGTATTAAAATTAGATTGGGGAAAACTAGAGCTGCTATTTCTATGTCTTGAGTGTACCTACAGTATGGTTGAAATATATGTTTGACCTCCTCAATTTGATGGAACATATACAGTGAGGATACAGTTCCCTACATGGTACACACTGATCACCTGATTCAAATTATTGGTCAGCACAACTTTTCTTCATGACAATATCTTCGCAAAGATGTTATACGTACTCACCCAGATGTTGCGCAGTCACCCAGGATCAAATAACCTGGAGGAGCACGTGGACGCCATATAGCAACCTGCTGTGCTGTATTATCAACTGCAGGCATTAAATAGATTTCATGAATAACTTTCACATAAGTCTGTACTCATGACACAACCCTATTCCTACATGGTATACCAACTCTCAACCAAAGTCCTTTCATCCCATTGAAAGCTTGTATTCACTGCCTTGCTTTCATGTGACATCGTCATTACATGACACCAGTAGTACTTTTGAATTCAATATATCATGAAATCAAATGATATTTTGTGCACTTGAAATCTATTTGCTACAAGTGGTTACATGCAGGTCAAACACTAGTCACAGTTCTAGGACCAGGTGTCAAAAAACCAAGGCTTAAAGATTCTGAATGGCACCTGACACATTCACCCATATTCTGTCAAAATGCGTGCAACGAGCAAGGGCTGGAGCTCCACCAAATCGAAAAGTTGAAAATGCATCATCATGGAACCGTAGGATCAAAGACAGAACATTGAAGGACAGGCGCATTGATATGTCCGTAGCCCCTGCAAAAAGAGTGATCTTGTCTTGCACACATGAATAATCTGCAGAAATATCCAGTGGATCTACAACCACTAATCCAGAGCCGCCTTCCACAGTAAGACCCTTCACCATACCCTTTATCCACTTGTCATTTCCTTTTGATGCTATCCTGTGTGTGCACCAAAGTAAACAAACCAATAGTGAGAACATTTCCTCTTAGATCTTCAATGCTTTCTCTTCTATATGCCTTTTACAATTCAAGGTCCGGGTTCGGACAGTCATTAAGTACATAGAAGCCACTAAACACTACAATGGGAAACAGAACTATAAGCACAACATACTCACAACACCCTATCAAGCTAAAAGATTGTGTCACTTCTGCAATTCGCTGAAGCTATTTGTCCAGAATTCTCATCAGTGCGCATTCACTTTGAAAAGAGCCTTAGATATACATGGTACTTTGGATGAAGCACCTCAGTCAGAATCAAACTATTCTGAAAGAAACAATTTAGAATAATTCCAGAGTTTAGTGTTTACAATAACTTCAGGACAGTAGGACTTGAAAAACCAATTCACAACACATCTCTGCAATATCTTCAATTTGGATTCATTAACATGAAACCAAAGAAGTTTAATTGTTTTAAAGGGGATATAACAACTCCTTCACAAACGGAACAGGTCATGAATACAGTCAGATGTTCAAGTAGCAAATCCAACTGGAGTATCTCAATTCGCAGCCTCAAAACCAGAACAAACCAGTCAGAAAATAGATGAACCTTGTACTTACATTATGTAGCAGTCCAAGTTTGCCCTCAGAACTCTTTCTCGTCGTGGGGCTCCAGCTGGCCATTTTGTGCTATCATAGAAAGTAAGCTCTGGGGCAACCGCCTGTTGAGATTCTCAGCAATACATAAACAAAGGATGAGCACTAACAACACTAACCATGTAATGACACCAGTTCCATTAGACTTCAAAAGCTTATCCATAAACAGACTGGTAAATCAAATATATAGCTAAGACCTAGTAGTTTACAAGTGATTTAGGAGTACTTGTTACAAATTGCATAATTCTACGTCCCACCTCAATACCCAGGCACAAAAATTTAATCAGACCTCTAGAGAATTTCTGAACGAGATTTCCAACTGTGACATTCAATGCATCACAACATGTCCGAGAACCAATCCATAATATGAAGAGAACTTTTCCTGTAGTACTGTTCATGCATCAAGGTCACCACCACTCTACTACACAGTGGGCATAAAATCATCACCTGAATATCGATAACATAATTACTGACTGCAGCCTTCCGTTCATCAGTGGAATTTTTAGCAGGACTCCCCCTTGGAGAGGAGAGTGAATTCTTGTGTGCTGCTGCTTGCATGGAAATTCCCCCCAAAGAATCCACGCCAATGCCTTCCAGAATAACACCATCGTCAAGGGACGCACTGTAGCTACTGTCCATACTAAGGTGAACACATTCACTTAGCCAGAAACCATTCTGCAACAATATAAGCAAATGTTAGCTTGGTCTCTAAGTACATCTCATGTATACATCACATATGCATAATATGAACAATCGTCAATTTTCACAACCAGAAACGTGCCTCCTTCTGAACATGAAAGTTTACTATGTATGTCAGTTGACATCCTATGGACAGACCTGACGAATTCCTGCTAACTCCTTAAGACCTCACGTTCCAGAAACAGTCACCAAAGTACCAGAATTTTTATCTGATATTCATCATGAGTATTGCATATTGAACACAAAGAGACGCTTCAAAGAAAGATAAAAAATCTGACATATGACTGACCTCAATATGGACATTTTTGAAGCGCAATTTCTTCCCCCAGCCTATCACAATGAGGGGCTCTGAAGAAACAGGACCATTTTCATTATCCTTCACGTCCAATAGCAGAGTCTTTCCACAACCGTCATATATAAACTCATCAACATCATATGCCTCTGCAATGAGCTGTCTTTCACAAGACAAAACAATAGTATCCTCTTCTTGCTTATGCAGACTAGTACTTAATCGAATATGTTCATCAACAATTTCTAAATCAGTTTCAGAGTTTTCCAGGTTGCTCTCCTCTGTAGCATTCCCCAAGGAAGGGACAAAAAACTCCGCAACAGCAAGAACAAAATCCACAACCACCAGAAGCCGAGGGCGCTGCACACGAATAACAACAGCCTGGGAATCTGGTTTAAACCGCAGGTCCAGAACCAACATTGTCAATTGTGGAGATGAATCATCAAAATCTTTGGCTGAAGTTCTAATTGGTGGAGTTTGTAATACACCAAGCTTCTCATCATCAACCATGGAACCTAACATCAGACGCATTTCAGGTTTTGTGTCAAGGCGTTGATCCAACACAGACAGCTTGAACAGAGTAATCAATACATCCATGTTGTTTGCAGATGAGTTGCAGTAGCTAAGCCAGAATTTTTGGATCTGCACATACAATTAATCCCACAAAATAAGATAAGTGTATCTAATATAAGTAAAGAGGAACTATCCACTCAAGAAAGGGAACTGGAGAAAATTACGATAATTGACTTAGCATTCCAACCTATAGATTAGCAGTTTAGGTTCCAAACATTTCAGCTGCATCTCCTCACTAGGACCTTTTATCTAGAGTTAGGAAATTGATACAAGACATATACATATCATAATAACAGAGACATGACAAACGATCACGTGAAAAGCCATCTTTCCAAAACTATTATCTCAAGTTAGGCTTATAGGAAGTAAAATATCGTAAGAAGATCATCTGATGCAACAAGCAAATTAGTCTTCAACTTACCTCCACACGTGCCAAGGGCGTTTCTGACTCTAAGCCAACAAACAAGTCCAACTCGACATGACGAACATCCACAGTTGCACGAAGCTTAGTGTAGGACAGAGCAGATGATACTGAATTGAAGTTCATAGTGCCCAAAGTCATCTTCTCATCCTCAGATTCACCAGGCAGTTCCAAAAGCATTTTCTCTTCATCACTAGTTTCACTTGATTTTGCAGGTTCTCGAAAAGTCGGAGGGAGATGAGCCACTTCAGACATGTTTGTGGACGCGCAATCAATAATCACAAGATACTCTTTATGGGTCATAACTCCACACAGCATCGGTACCTAGTAGTCACACGCAATCCTCCTTAAACATCCAAAAAGGTTGAAATTATCCAAAAGAAACATTGTTCCTAAAAACTGCTCCTCTCCTTGCACCCTTTTCTCTAAGAAGACAATGGTGCAAGCCAATTCATCATCCAAGGTTTCAGACATAAATCAACTTGCCAACCTGCACATCAACTGCCAACTCCGGCACCTTCTTGAAGAGATCCCTCAGAGGCCGCTGAACTTTGACCTGAAGACCCCTAGCTTCTCGTATCATGGGTTTCCCAGGCTGGCCATTTATGCCCACAACCATGTTCACTCCTGTAATCTGAACTCCCACGTCATGCATTAGATATTGTACTGACACAGAAAAATTGCAATATGTATGCCTAGTCTAGGAAGTGCTTATGATTGGCACTGCTAATAGCATTGCAAAACTTCCACAATGGTGCTTCTTGAAACAACTTTGAGTGGCCCTGTGGACTAACTCAGGACTTCTTGTCTCATAATCTGTGCTCATTCAAACTTTGTACTTCCTACCTCAGCATGAAGGACATCAAGGTGGACAGCAGATGCAATATCCTTGGTGCCACCATGCCATTCAAAGCTGTTATGTATCTCGAGGTGGCCTAAATCCAGCTGCATGAACCTGCCCACAAGGAGGTCAATAAATGTAGTGATCACTACAATCCATTAAAACACCCAAACTCCTCATAAATTAAGGGCTTCATTGTTCTTTGCCACATTTTGAACAAACTGTGATGGCAACAAAATTTATTAAACTCATGCCAGACACCATGTGCAATGTATTTGCAAACTTTTATTTCAAAAGTCTTGCGGGAAGAGCCCCAACCAAATCCCTAACTATCACTCATCTCTTTTTGACCTCAATTACTTCCTCAGATACTTACTCTTGGCTGGTTGAACAACGGGGCATGATTATAATGGGAGTGTCAAGGGAGAAGTCCAATTTCACAGCAGGTGAACCCTCCATGTCAGATTGCTGAATGAGCTTCTCTGTACCTCCAACTTTGTCCACAACAGTCACAACCTGCGTAGCTTGTGGACTTGCGAGACCCACAAAGTATGCCGTGATCTGCACAATGGTTATATAATGCCACCAAGGAGCACATTAATGGAGGCATAATACCGTAATAACTTGACCTTCGTCTTCAAAGCTGTTTCATTGCCTTGGAATATCTTCACTACATACGAATTTTAATGACCTCAAAAACGTGGCTAAAGGTTAACCGATATCCACTATTAGTAGTAGGGTTACAGGATCTATATAACTACTTATGGGTTTGTTCGTTTGTTTTGCTTGTTTTGTCAAGTTAGATCTCCCTGACTTGGGACTAACAGGTGGTACACTTCTTAACAGCTTTTATTTTTTACCAAAAGAATCCATGCCTGTGTTCTACAGCACAGTGAAAAATGAACGTATTGGAAGAACAGTCCTCTTGAAACAAATAAATAAATAATAAAAATCAATTTGATGACTACCTGAAAAAATACAGCAGTGATATATGACTATTGAATCAAATCAGAGCAATGGGAAAGAAAAGTGGTGATGAAAGAGACAAGGCTGATGATTTTGCCACCAGAAAAGGTAAACTTTTACCTCTTGGATGAAGCGATAGAGAAATACAATTCGAACAGCCGAGAGCTTCCCAGAAAGAGAGTAATCATAACCCTGATAATCGTCTTCGTCCTTATTGTAAGATTGAAACTCCAGCTGTAAAAGTCAATTGACACTTCACCTATGAGAAATTCCCAGGTATAAATATCGACTGTAACACAAAAGTTTGAGATGATCAAGCCCAGAACAAGCCTCCAAATTCAAGAGAATACAATCCACTCAAAAAAGATTGGCAAAGACTGAACATCCCACAACACCCTAAAACTCCAAAAGGAGGATTATGAACTCCAATACACAGATCAAAATTGGCATCCCAATATGCACAGAAATTCATACTACCACAATTGTACTGCCACTCACTCCATGCAGGGTGGATATCAACTAGGATGATTGCAGCACAAAAACCTGTATCCTCTGTACAAAGTGTTTGCAGTACCTCAACAAGAGATCCCGCACCAGGATCCCGAATATCACAAAGCCAACCCCATTGATGATCGGCTCCAAGAAACATGTCACAAACACGCAAATTTCCAAGTGTTCCTGATATCATAAGTGATCCTGGATAAACCTGCAATGTAACCATTAAAAAAGAAAATTTATATTTTTTTTACAAAGTAAATAGGAAATGAGGGACAGACCACACATGTAACAAATCCTTAGAACAGGTTTCAACATCAATTACATTTTGAATCTTCAATTTTAGTCTATATTTAGATAAGGTGCAACTCATGGTCCAGGAACAATTTTTTCCTGCTCCATGGTTGAACATCTCACACTACACCAAACATGTGATAACCTATGACTTCAAAACCATGTCGACCTTCCTCAAACTGTGTAATCTCGGTTAAGGGCCCTTACATTTCACCTTAGAACTGATGGATAAACCAATGCTACATGTACTCCAATCAATTTGGCGGTCTTATTCCAAGTTTCACTCACCATAGATAATGCTGTCCACAAAAGAACAGACAACTTTCTCAGATATTTTCTGAGACAAAGTCCTTACTCTGTTTGCAGTGGTACAGGCCAGGTGAATCTTACCTTAAGATCCATTCGAAATCTATCTTGAGCAAGCAATCCCAATTGTGACCCATCCTCTTTGTTCACAGAAATTCGAGCACTTTCCATGTCCAATTTCAATCCAAACACCACTCGAGATTTTCCCCGACCTAGAAGTCCTTTTACAATATCACGTGGTGCTGCAGCTTCAGCACTTTGTTTAACATCAGTGTCCTCTAATGCCTTTACAGGGGTCGTTGGTTGGTTGTAAGGAGACTCGCTTAACTCCAGGCCAAACACTATCAGAGCTACCACAGTAGGACGGTTGCAGAAAAAGTCTAGGGTTGCCATGCGAATGGTCATCTGTGACATCACAGAACCCATATTATGACAAATAAATACATCTATACTGAGATATACATTCCTAATCTGAAATTAACCAGCATGTTAAGAGATACAATGGTCAAACTGTTTCAGGTCATTCAAATTACAAGCAAATATGCACAGAAGCTTACAAGGAGCAGAAATGTTGTGCCATAGTACCTGTACATCTGTATCATCATAATCTGGAGAGTCAATTTGTCTTATTACAAGCCTCATTTTCACAAAATCGGATACTTCTTCATCCTCAGCATCCACCCATATATCCTGTACATTCCCCTCCTTGACTAGGTTCATCAGCTCCAGCTCCCAATGTCGCAGAGACTTCTCCTGGCTTGGTGTCAGTTCACTCCTACCCGAAGAGAATAAACGATGGAAAGACCCATGCTCACTAGATGAAGGAGAACCCGGAACACCAAAGTCAGTCAGTGCATCATCAAACACTTCGTCCTCATCATCATCATCATCTTCAATGTCCTTTACAGATAACTTGTCCTCGTAACTAAAATCTACGTCATCTGCTTCAGCATCACCAGAGAGTGAAGATCGGAGAAGATATTGGCATGAAGGTGCCACATGACCTTGTAGCTTATCCTCTATTCTCAATGAATGCACTTTCATAGTGATTGACATATCATATAGACGTTGTAGCACGTCCACCTGACGAAGGCCAACCACAAACATGTTAAATCCCTATGGCACTTCATTTGTAAACAAAATCACAAATTGATACATCTAAGCACATGAAGATCTTGCTTATGAGTGTCTCCAAACCAGATAATGCCATGATGAAGATCTTATTTCCATAATGCAAAAATTTAGATAAAGCACATATCAATTGATACAAGATATCAACTGCTACAATGAAAATGGAATTACATTCTGCAGTTAAGACTCATTTAAATAATCTCACATGCGATCAAGATGCATTATTATCTTAAAATCTCCTCAACATACTGGACTTCAATCATGAGTTACCTTTCCACCATGAGCTTGCAGCTCCAGAATGAGCTTCTCTTCACCACTAGATGAAGATCCACCAATGTTCGTCTGCACATTGCCATCCCAAGTCCCAATTCAATCAATCTGACAATAACTTGCACAAAACCAAATAGCACTTACACACGACAAAATATGGCACATTTAATACAATCTAAATCTTGAATTGATTGATTCATATTAGATCCAGAACAACAGAAATTCACTTGCGTATACCGTGGTGCTTAGGAATATTCGCAATTCCTGTAAGAAGCCCATCACAAATAGTTGAGGTTGTTTTGCAGGCTCAATTGATTGCAAGTGCTCTTCCACTGTATCCCTTTCCTTCTCATTGTCTTCATCATCACTGGATTCCGAGGGGAGTGATAATACTGCTGCCTGTAGTTCAAACATAGTCAATTTACATCAGACCTTTGATGAATCCCTCTAGTTGGTTACTCATCCAACCTTTAATATATTCTGAATAAACAATCTCCATTCAGGTAGCAACACCATAAGATGTGGAACTGACTATACGGGATTGTGTTCCTCTTAAATAGGATCAACAGCATCTGTGACATCTTTAAAAGACAATCCAGAAAAGGACAAGCATCACCAACAGACCACCACAAAAACTCAAATTAAGTCAAACTGTTACAAACCACTTCAAAGTTGTGCCTCACGAAATAGAGATGAATGATTATTTACCACTATAATAAACTGTAGCATGACCCGGCATGAACAAATAAAGCCATGACAACTATTTCTTTATAATGAGACTAAATATCCTGCAACTTACAGATGGTTTATATGTTGAGAGAGCTAGATAATACTTCCATGCAGCTTTCAGGTCTTCGCTTTTGAATTGTATGATCACAGCGCTTGAGGATTCAATGATCTGCATAGACACATACACAATAACAAGAGTCCAAGAAGTTCATGTCTGTACACTTAACACCACCCTTGCAAGGGCTTCATCTTACGTTTGAGTTCCAGATTGTACAACTTGTAAGACTCATTGTGCTGTCGCTAACTAGAAAGAAGACCATTACAAGTTAACAAACAAAGACAAGTGCTTTCACCTTTTGAATGTCCACATTTCGGTGGCATATTGCAATCACATTCTCAAACCCACCAATGTTGGCACACGGCACTTCAACAACCTGCCTTCCTGTCATGCTGATTCAACAAAATGTCATTTGATCAGGTTCAGAGATCAGTTGGACAAAGAAGAGAGTAGATCTAGCAATAAACTACCATGGTAATATCCCTACTTGTTCACAAATTCACAGCTCCTATCCCCAAAAATTTCAAGGTCATCAGCAGATAATTCACAAAACTAGACCGCTAATACCTTGTGCACCGTTGATAAGTATGTGCACTTTCTGACTCCAATATGTACAAGTATGTCCCAGCTAGGACAGCCCTACAAGGTTGCCATTCTGCCACAGTGCTCCCAATACCCTGAAACTCCACGTGGCAAACAACCAGCCCCACATCAGACTAATATTCTTGTTGTGGAGACTCTAAAATTAAGTATATTTCTGTCAGCTGGCTGGTGGGAGCAAGTTTCCACAGCTACAATAATATTTCAAAGTATGGTTTAAGATGCAAACCTGAACACATCCATTGAGCCAGAATACATGAAACAAACTGCATGCTCTCTAATCAGAATATAATCAAGGGTGTGAATCGCTTCACTTCTGTTTATCCTTGGTATTCAAAGCACACTTCAGTGATTGCTTCTCTGCTCCCTCAGGTTTTTCAATAATAAGAGCAGAATTGCTAAACAAATCTGCCCCTCCCTCACATAATCATACCTAAGCAAACAAAATATGACTAAAATTTTCGTTCGAGTCAACTTTGCAAACCTTGTTACTCACAACAATGAGCAGACCTGAACATAGGCAGTACATGCCTACCTCGACAGAAGCATTTGCATTTATACAATAATAGATTCCATCTTGAATGTTGAGATTCAAAAGAATTCAACAGAGAAAAACATTCAGTATGTCTATTCAATATTCAAAGTGCAATTGCAGTCATTCACATAATGAAGGACATATGACTCAGAGCAACTATAATTGACAACATCCATAATAATGAAGTCTGAAGAAGTGAGAGCATACCCCCCAAACTAGTATTCGAGCATCCCCAGAATATTCTGATCGCTGCCATGGCACTGGCACTCCCGTATCTTTATTGCTCTCCGAACTTTCATTACCACCTCCAATCGCATGCAAAACCAACATGAGTCTATGATACCTTGCAGGAGAAAAATGTATGCCAAGGCGTGGAACCTTTATAGCAATCCTTGTGGAAGGGTAGTTTGGTTGTTGTACGCGAATCTAAAAGACAATATCACAAAGCCCACTTTAGAGCCAATCTTCATCCATTACCATGCCTTTTTTTGACACATAATTAGGAGTTTGTAATCAAATCACAGCAGTCAGGGCTGGACAGATTACAGAAAAGTGAGTAAGAGTTGGCAATACTAATTGCTGAACATTACAGGAGAACTATTGGTGTTGAAAGCATGGTAGATATACAGTGACATATTTAGTAAGATAGATGATTGAACCTTACTTCAAACCTTGTCCTGACAACCAGAAAAGTATAGATGATGAAGAAGGTGGCCTAAACTACAAGATTGGTTGAAACCACATGTTTCTAATTCACATATTGAACAACATAACCAACTGCCTTTAATGTGTGCAGTCTGAAGGTTGCCACTTTACAAGGCTTGAAAACACAAAGAGAGTATCCTCAGAGTTTGGAGATTGTATCTTCAACTGTATGCTACAACACAGATTCCACCTCTTGTATTTATCTTACTCAAGCTCATAATCCAATGACTCTAATCTGAACGCTCCTCAACAACCAGGAAAGTGATCTGTTCAGATCATGTAGAGACAGGCAGTGAATTTTCAAGCAACAGTCCTAGCAATTATAAAGCCCCTGCATGCTGCTCTATTTCATGGTCTCAAATACACAAATACATGTGCAGTACCAAGCAAATGAGCATGTATTTATATACTTATTGCAATACGAATGCTAAAGGGCATCTCAAAGGTACCTGATCAAGAACAAGTGACATGCCACACCGGTCTAGAACTGGTAAAATAACACCACCAAACTTTGAATGCCCTGAATCTGAGTCATCATCGTGGGAGACTTCACAAGCTTGAGATGACACTGACGACAGAGAAGGGATTTCCGACCAGTGAAAATCCCTATCCACCACAAAGGCTGATATTTCCTTCCCGGTGATGGAGAACCGAGAATACAAATCAGGTTTGGTTCCATCTGCATCCTGACGAGCATCCTGCTACCAGAACCCGATGCTTATTAGCAACTTGACAGTATTGGTGCAAGAGAGCTCCGTGTGACAAAGGGAAGGAGAAGAAAATAAACCATGTGAAACAGCCTTGCTATGCAGGAGTTCTATCAGAATTGTGACAGTAACTGGCAAATCTATATGTGCTTACAGTGGTAGTATATAGTGTAAAATGCCCCAAGTCCAGAAGAAGCTGTGTGTCATCCTGATCACTCTTTTTTGCCTTTGCTGGAATTGTGATCTTTGGAGCATCCAAATCCAGATCAATAGAGAACCTAAACAGGATGCAAAACTTCATATTCAGGTCTTTGACTGATGGCAGAACATTTTCAACAACACAAAATTATATCATAGTAGGCAACTGCACTCACTTCTAAGCATAACAGTTTAAAGTGTCACGTAGCACCACTACCCACAATTGTCAGCACAATATTTTACATATCAACATCACTCATGACTGACTTAATAAGTGCCACCCTCATTCCAGTGACAACATTGCATAACCTCCAAAACTAACCATTTCACACTAAGGCAAGCTCTGTGAATTTCTCAATCAAGACATGATTCATGCAATACCAGAGTCTCAGAAGAGATAAGAAATCAAACAGCTGCACAAAATGGCAGTCTACAAACCTGCTCTGCTGCTCAAATGCTTGCTGTAGTTGTTCTTGTGCTCTACGGGTAACTTCCTCAATTTTACTCTAGCAAAACCAGTCACATATGTCCTGATCATTCACTCTGGTCATAGCTTGACATGACAATCTTTATCAGCAAACAAACTGGAACCTCTTAAAAAGACAGTCAATAGCATAGACCACTCAGATATTCAAGAAGATGGAACAACACAGCTTCCTTCATCTAATTTGCACCTTTCATCCAACTAAACTCTTGAAAAAACAAATTGTCTCAACCCAGAAAAACTGTTAGCATCAGCATATTATGTAAGGTTGAAAAAAGAACCTGCAAAACAGCTGCAGTTTCTAAGGCAACACCAGGACTGAGGGCTTGGCTGCTCTTTAAAAATTGGAGAAATCTCTCAAAACTAATCCTCCACACCTGTCACATTAAAGTATTCAGATCAGTGTTAGGGGAGATTTTTGGGCATAGTCGGTCAAGATCTTAATGTTTCCAAGACCAACTGATTCCATGTTGACATCTTTTAATTTTCCTTCATTAGATTGAGAAATATCCTGTAAATTACTCTAAATATATTGGTAATTTTCTTGACGTCTTGAACTTGAACCAGTTATTTCTCAAACTTAACCAGTTCATCTGTAACTAGCAGTTGGTTCTCCCCGTTCATTGACTCAGATTAGCAATGAAAACAGGATCAAGGTGTATAATTGTTGAGGTAAAGGAAAGGGATCAGTATATCAACAAACCAACTCTTCCAAGTGTCATATGGATACCAATTTTTTACGTCACTCAAGTATAAAACACAAACTTTGTCAGGCACATACCTTGCCAGAAACCCTTTTAACAATTTTTTTTTGTAAGAACCAAATACTAAAATGGACGCATTATACCTTGACGTGACAGGGAGACATGGTAGCAGACAACTTCCAGTCCAGGTTCTCATCATAAGGCGATTGCACATATTTTGCTGCTAGTGCATGATCCCTGCCTTCTCGACTCACACTCTGCAAGTAAACAATCAGCCTTACAACCTTCAATTCAAGAGCTCTTACTCACATCATAATTACAACAATTTGTCCAGGCCCCACCATTTCCATGTTAAAAACATAAGCCTAAAACCAAAAAGAAGTACTGTTGCTCCAAGAAAATTTCACTTGCATTCGTAAGCATCAGAAAACTGGGATCAAACACAACCCATGTTCACAAAGAGACAAAGAACATCACTAAGTGAAAAAATCTTCCTCAGACATCCACATTCCTATGCATCATACCAGATCAAACCATTCAAACCCAATAAGCATCACTGGGACTAACCCAAGCCAAGTCAGCTTGTAAAGGAGGAAGAGAGTGCTAGATTAATCAAAAATCCTTCTGATAATGTGTTACCTGCTTCAACCAAGACCTAGACCATTTTCGACAACAAATGCAAAAGGCAATAGGAAGAGATGAATCTACATATATATATCAGGTCAATACATACCAAAGATACCAAATTAGTACTTATACAGGCACAGTGTTCTGGCTTGGAGTGAATCACTTCAAAATTATTGATATGAAGTTTTTTTTTTTTTTATGCATGAACTCCACACAAACTTCTGCAGCTCAGGTGTGCAGACACTATTCATCTTCACAAAAATTAAGAGACAACAATACCTCAATAAGCATTCCCTCTGGTGCAGAGAGGCCATAAAACTGGAGTTTGCCATCACAAGCCAATGTTTTTGGATACACTTGTATTCCAACTTGCAAATTTTCAAAGGTTCCACACAATATTTCCATGTTGTTGCTGTCTAACACACGAGCTGAACCCTGCCTGATGTTAACATCCAAAGACATCTGCATCATGTTCGGCGCTTCATGTTTTGAGGCATTAAGGATATCCTCTCCTGGCTGGTAGCTCAATAGTTGATTGATTTTGCTCCATTCTTCCTTCGTAAGTTGCCCAGGTGCATCTGCATCTTTGGGAGGTGTAGTATGGCCAGTAGGAGTTGTTGGGGGCGTGCCAGACTGGCTTGAGTTCACAGTTCCCCTGTAGATAATATTTCCACGATGTGCAAAAGTGACAACCATGACTCGTAAAGCATAATGTCAATTTGCCCTTATCTTGACTACACTGGGAATGCCTTCATTCATAATATGAGGGTATCATCCAGAATAGCTTCTGAAACTGCTGTATTCGGTTTCTAACCGACTTTCAAATAAGTAGTCAATAAATTTGGAAGTCTTCAACTTGACTAAAACAGCAAAGATAGGTTTTCTAGAAATGTTTGAGATTGAGGAGTTCATTTCATCACGTACTAAACCATTTACACGATGACATCCTATTTAGACACATTTCAACTTGCTCATGATTTGAGCTGATCCAGAAAAAAACAGTGGAAGCATGTGGAATTTCTTTCAACTGTTAGGTAACAGTATGTAATAAAAAGCTATTATGGTATAAAAAAATGCATACCATCCAAATGACCACCATGAGCTGTTCCTTATGCGTTCTCGTTCTACTGCTGCTTCTTTTGATTTCACGCTTTCAACCCTTGCATGAGCTAGCAGCCTGCACAGGACAGTGAATCGAATGTTCACACAGCAAATCAATCATCCTACAGAATGGCAGCGATAAGTTGCAAATTGGATTTACCTTCAGTCACTAAATTCTCATATATAATTGGATATTTGAAAACAGTGATATTTACCTACCTTCTCTAGTTCAGGACTCCATCAGTCCTCAAAGCCCCTTAAGAGTCCCACATTGGGACTCTCCACTGATGAAATGAAATATGGTGTTATGATCTGAATGATTAAAGTCATTCTTCTGAACCATGCACTTGCTCAAAATATGATAGATAGATAGATAGGTAGCAGAATTCTCCATTTGGTGAACCAAATTCTAATGAGGAGTGTGTAGGTGTAAAAGCATGGCTTCCATTTGCATTGTGTAGAATTGGTGATATACAATTTTGTATCCTGTCAGATTTCCATAAAAAATGAATGGAATGCAATATGATTGTTTTGTGTTTTCATCCAATTTAAAATGCTTACAAAGGATTTCAACCATATAGATATCCTACTCAGATATATTAGCACAATAGTTCTTTTGGACCCACATTTCAAACCCTTTATCAAAGACCATCTCAGTTTTCCAAAAACAAAATGGGCATTTAGGGGCTGAATTAGCCTAGACATCTTGCATTAGTTGATGGGCTTGTCAAGAATGTAGTAGCTGCATATATCATTTGTAAAAACAACTTCATACAAATACAAGATACCTTCCAAACTGCATTCTACATAGTATAAACAAAGGTAGGAATATTCAAAGTAGATGGGCAGACCTCCAAAGTAGGATCACTTCAAGATCAAGATCCTTCTCCATGTCTTTAATTTCTTGATTGTCAACTTTGAAACTTTGATGCAAGCAACTTGCATATAATTGCACATACTTGCGCCTCATACGACATGATTCTGCTATATTTGACCATTGGAGTCGATACCTGGCACCAATATCAAGCTTCCCAATTAAGATTAAGGCCTGACTTAACTCATTTACAATATGAGCAACAATTTTGCTCCCAGGCAAAGGCATCAGAATTCTTGACTCATTAACCTCTGTACAGGATAAGTAATCTTATTGAATATCAATTAAAACTGCATCATTTACATCAACTCTTTGTCATCACATCTATGTAGAGATATGCACTGCAAAATACATAATCTCAACTACCAACCACCAAATATCTGACTGAAGAACAGGGTTTGATATACAGATCACCAACCACACTCTGGAATGTTGTTGCAAAACAGCTTGACAACCATAAAGCCACCAAGCACGTGTATCCTCTGAAACAGACACTTGAGGACGAAATTGGCTATATTGTAGGCGATTCCGATATGTTGACACTCCTTCTAGGAGCTTCATACCATCACAATATTGTGCCTGCAGAGCGCTCAATTTAATAACATGTTAATTACAAAACAGAGTCATATAGATCTTCATATAGGTTGTGTTACAGATATTATACAAGTGAAGGAGGACAAACAAACAAGATTCCTGAAACAAAAACAAAAAATCAAACAAATCAAAATAAAAGTAGCAAACTGGAGGAGCAATTTAGAAACATCCTCATCTTCTTGCACGGTCATCAAAGAATAGATTGCAACTGTAATTGGTTGCAGGATCTGATACCTCTGACACTGTTAAAGAGACTGGCTCAAGCACAAGTGTGGCTTCTTGAAAGGGGACATCGGGGTTCCTCTTTTCTCGTTTTCCACGTCGGTTATAAGTCATGAGTCCACCTACTGGATGCAACAAGTATTGACGACCAGTAGCCCACTTGGACAAAGGCTCCTCTGGTGAAGGATCCTTAACAATGCCCTCCATAAACACCTGTTGAGACAATTCCCAATTAGTACAACATTGTGGACGATTGTGTATCAACCATAGTTGGAGGTACTCCAGGTATATGACTGAAAAGTATCACAATCTACTTGTCATCCTTAAAGTTGCATAATACACAGATCCAAAGGGTACAAATATTTTACATACATTTAGCCAGACCCATAACCTTTAGCCTAAGACAAAATGATAGTCTGAGATTAACTACTGTACATGTCAATCATTTGATTTCATGCAATTCCAGACTCCAATGCTCTCTATGAAATTAATACATTATTATTATTTTATTCATAGTATTGAAACACCTACACGATGAATATATGTTCCAATTTTGTGTCCTGACAACCTTATGCTGAAAGATTTAAATAGACAAATCCTTGATATATTTCAATCTGCAAGCTCACAGAATATTTATATAGTTTTGCCATTCCTGAGAACACACAACTTTTCCTACAATCCTTGTGCACTGGTTATGCCAAAGAACTAACAGACATATACACTATTGCCATCTATAAACTCCACGCAAGCAATAATAGCTGCTTCAACACAACAACTCCTCCTATATGGCTATACTTTCAAAGCAAGCTGATGGGCAGGTTCATACTTCTCTGTACTGTACTTTTTAGTTCGATGGCATACCAAACACAGATGGCAATCATTGAAAAAAGAATATTTTTTAGATGAGCAATGTCATTGGACATCAAAACATTATATATCAACAAAAAGCACCCAATACGCTGAACAAAAAAGAATATGATTTGAGGAATGAACCTCGCCCCATTCCTCTGGAGTCATGTCTTCCCATGCTTTCTCCAACTCCCAAGACGTGCTACCTGAATCATGATAGACAGCCAGACGCTCCAAGTGCAAAGACTGCAGAATTAACATGAGTAAGTTACATTTTGCTATGTTCGATTTAACAGGCACAAGATTCACTTCGTTGCAGACAAAGAATCAGGGCTGCTTGGATTCTTGAAACATTCAGTGATTTTTAACCTAAGAGGTGAAAGCACATACTGTCCCGTGCTCAGTTCCATTTGGATAAACAAAACAACATCAGTACATATGGTACAGATCAATTATTTTCTCTCTAATATTAAAACTTCCAAAACTGTAGTTTCACTGTTGAACAAATCAGGATCCTGGAATCATTGAACAACAAAAAGTAAAGCTTCTGGATGGCAAGGTAGAGACATTGTAGGCTGTGCACAAATCAACTCAGACCAGTTTGCTTCTGCACTGACCTTGCGAAGTCTTTCCAGAGCTCCACTCGTGACAAACGTTTCATTCCCAGCTTCATCAATCGTAACTGCTGCTAGGGTTGACAATGTAACTCCAGAACAAAATGGGTGGCCCAGATTACTGCACGGTCCTCAACCATTCAACTTCAACTTCAGCTTCATCCTAAACTAAACATCCAAATATGTAGAAGCAGCAAATCCTCTATCCACCCACATTTCTCCTGCTTCCTTCTACACTCAAGGTAACTGCTTTTGCATTTAAGCAACTCACCGGAAATATATCTGCAATTTGGCTCACCAAACAAGACATGCACAAGTTGCAAAACTGACTGTAGCAACAGAGTCACAAGGACTATGGCAGTTGGACAAGCAGTTTTCAGCATCACAACAGAAGTTACAATAAATTGACTTGGCAACAATGCTCATCACAAAAAGCACTTGGCAACAGTGACACAAATACAACTGCAAAGTAGAATTTACCTCACAGTATCCTCATAGCGAATGTGCAGATTGGTAATTGAAATCTTCAGATTGCCAACAATAGTTGCAATTAACGAGCTAAACCAGGTATTTGAGTTTGTTTCCTGCAAAATTTGAGAGGTAAACTTTCAGGCACAGCCTTCCCAAACAAGAACATGTCTTTCAGCCAGCTCTGCATTCATGAATCCAATAAATCAACATTCCAACTAATTAAGATGGTCATACAAAGAAGTACATAAGAAGAAGTTGAACCCATGATTTTCGCCCATCCTCTCAATCATCCTTCAGAAGTCCAATTCATATATTCTGTGTTTTTATGGTTGCAATCGGTAGACAGAA
The DNA here is from genome assembly GCA_950295325.1 of Polytrichum commune. NCBI lineage: Eukaryota > Viridiplantae > Streptophyta > Polytrichopsida > Polytrichales > Polytrichaceae > Polytrichum > Polytrichum commune. The sequence goes on along the minus strand of OX485803.1, from coordinate 18,795,305 downwards.
ACAAGGGAATAAACAAGAAATATGACATACAGGTTCTTGAGGACCAGCTGTCTTGTGGTCCTTTGCTGCGAGCATGGCCAACTCGCCCTCCTGTCAAGGACAACAATAAGCCCACTTTATCACATGAATTTGTGTAGGTTGCTCAGAAATGACATGCCATAAAATATCTAGTACAAGACTGTTAGACTGACAGCTGCTGATATGTCAGTAGCAGCCAGCATAGGTACTCCGATAGCTTAAACTGAGGGTGCCACCAAGATCACTGAAAAGTATGAAATATGAACACCTGAGTCTAACTACATGAACAATTACAGCTCAAACAACAGGTTACAAGCAACCTCTGAAGTGAAGTATAAGGCAAAGTTGAACACATTCAAAGATGTGATTTTAGTTCATTGATCCCCTTACCTCACATTTGTGTCTTTTTGCCTCAAACCACTTATCCTTGTCCTCCTTCTGAGATTATGAAATCATCCTCCCCCAACTCTTGTAAGCGATGAATCACACAACTCCAGCATACAACATTTGCACATAAATACGAGGGACTGTGCTATTCATCACGAGCCAAAAAGTGTTCAATGCAATTATGACATTTGAAGACCCTCCATCTTTCTTCAATAGGACAATAACAAACTCATGACTGCATTGATAAAGTTAGAGAGAAAGAAACATGTCCACTAACACCTCCATGAGTGACAGGAATTTGTACAATATGAAGACAGGTATGTGTTAAGGAAAATTTCATGATTTCTACAGATGAGCAGCTAACATGTGATAGTCTATAAACTAGACTAAATACAATTTTCATCTTGCACAATAAAAGTACTAAAGCAATCTGTTGATTGTGACAGTGCTTACCGTGAAGGACCTATCATCTCGAAGAGGCTCGGCAAGTATAAAAATGCGGTCTAAAAGCACAATAACTGGGTCTTTTCCCAGCCGATTCCAGGGAACCTGCATGCACCCAGACCTCCTCAACATGAGTGTGCCAAAGATCCCTAATTAAAGTTGCTCGTGAACAAACTGTACAACCAGAGCTACATAAGTTTTGCAGGTCCTTATTGATGACTTAAAACCATTGTAGTAATGACAGCTTTAATGGTGGTAGTGTACCTTCAATGTGACTGAACCAAGGAATCCAGCTTTCACTGTGATGGGAAGCTTCAGAGCATTCAATGCCTCTGCCTTGAGTTGCAAATCTTTCAAGACAACATCTCCTGTACAATTGGCATCGGCAAATTCCAAGTTAAAAGATTGAATGCCATAAGAATTCTATGAGAATAAATAAATTGAATGCTATGAGAATTGCATGTAAGAGATTTTTCCAACTAATTAAGAACAAAGTTACTCATGTGCAACAGGAGAGGAAGAAACAGAAAAACAAGAGCTCACAGCATAGCAAATCCTAAGATCCACTGGAATGTGCTTGTTAATGTCATGGCTATTCACTGAAAAGTGTTTTTAATTTTAGGGACCACAACTATGGCATATGCAGCAAACTGTGATACAATTCAAATTTGCCTATGCTGCCTCAACAAGAGTGGCATTACAAATGATAGTATAGCATACAATCTGATTTAGTAAAATAGCCTAGTACTGTGCAGAAAAGGTCAGGAAAAACTTAAATTCATTCTCAATGTACAAACTGTACTCAAACATGTTGTTAATAGTAGTCAAAGACTTCTAAACAAGAAACAAGGGTATAGACAGAGCAATCTTAACCTTTCCAGACACTGATTTTCAGTGCCTCCACAGAAAGACCACGCACATATTCTCCAAGATATAGCCGGAGGAGATGTAAGACCTATAAACGAATGCCAGTGCACTATGTCAGAAAATTGTCATGCAATTTAAAAACCAGCAATTGAACTAGTTTGAAGTGTACAAACTCATGATGAGAAACTCTACCTGTTTAAGAATTGACCAGTAAGCATAGCCAAAGCTAGCATTCCTCAATTGTCAGGCCAGGTGTCTACTTACTTTGCAACAATTGTAATTCCCGTGTCTTTGTTTCTATGAATTTTCCTTTTGTAGAGATTAGCATTTTGTCACATCGACCATAATTTAGATTGGGAGACGTAAACCAATGTAAAGGTCACAATACACTATAAGTTGAGACTAAGAAATTTTGGGAGAATAGCTGCGCTTTAACCGCCTCAATTGGCCCCAAGATCACCCCCAAAAAAGTTAGAGACTAACAAGTGTGTCATTTAAGAGAACAAGTCTCCTTGGCCTTAAATTCTAATGAAAAACCCAAGTGTGAGGTCCTTGTTGCAAAGTCTTTTGGTTATTGTTGTTCCTAGCTTGCACTTATTCCTCACATAATGTGTGCTAAAAATTTACATTGAACTGAGACATAGAGAATGAGACTTTCATTGAGATCCATCTCAACTTGTTCAGAGAAAGCATGTCACTAATGGCAGTATGAAAACATGCAACTGAATAGAGAAAAAATAACTGTAGATTTAAGTATTTGGGAAAACAAAATATCAGGCACAAAAATGAGAAGTACTAGACTACAGGAACTAACTTGCAATTAGTTGCAAAAGGGGTGAGGAATAATTTCATGAACTTTCAACCCAGGCACAAGACTTTCCAGGAACAACAATAACAAGAATTTGCAACAAAAGATTCACTCCTCGAGGTTTGAAGCTCTTTCCTAGACACAATTCATCTCAGATGCAAATCATCTTCCATAAGTCTCGGAGGTTCCAATCTCGTCAACCATAAAACTGCAGACTTTCACAAGACCGTCATGAGCTAAAGTGCCAACTCGCTGAAGTGTGAGCTCACTGAATGGTTTTATTACCAATTAGGTACTAAGACAGAAGAGATTGAAACTCCCTGCTGTATCATTGATAATCATCATCACTCCAATGCTGGCTCGTATGGTAATTAATGTTCCAAGCTTTCTTATATTCAGAATCCTATTGCTACTTGCTACCAACCCTCCGGCTGAAGACTACTAAATCCTATAATTCAATCTAGAGACGCTCAAAAGAGTACTGACACCTCAATATATTCTTCAATATCCTGGTGCGAATCGAGTAATCTCTATGCTCACATACACAGAGCACACAACTTCCATCCCACATATTTAACACCAACCAAACTATTCTTAGACTATACCGCCCATGACTAAATGAGATAAGCTGAAAATCTGGAGGAGTGCATGCAACTAACTCTTAGGGTATCTTCTCGTGAAAGAATGTGAGCAGTTACATTCTCCTCTCATCTGGTCATTGGGAATCTTTAATATTCTCTTGATCGGGCTAGAGCATAATTCTCAAAAGACAAAAATGACCCCATTAGGGATCTAGCAATCAATTGATCTCCGTTCGTCCTACTATGAATTTGACCTATAGAAAACATTCGTAATTCGCCTCCTTAATCATTCATAACAACCTTATTCTGGATTCATAATCACCCCATCACCCATAAGTTTGCTCAGCTAACATGACCACTCTGTGGATGGTCAGGCACACACAAACTGTGTAAATTACCAATCAACCTGCCAGATGAAGATTTTTCAGGAGACAATTGGTGAATGAAATGTAGAATTAACAACTTTGAAGTTAAAGGGTCCTTCAAATGTTTTCTTTCCACATCGGAGAGCACCAGACTATAAGAACAGACGATAAAAAATTCATGCACAGCATTGCACTGAACGGAGCAGTTGGTAAATAACCCAATAACTCAATCAGCTCCGAGAGGTGAATAAATGCGACGTCGCACAAATCTGCATGAGTCCGGGAGTAATAATATTGCCAGGGAGAAGAGAAAATTTGACGGGAGTGAGATTACTGGAGCTTGAGGGTTCAAAAGAGACAAAAGAAAAAAAAACAAGAAAGAAAAAAAAACACATACGTGAGCCTCGAACATCTTGACGAATTCCTCTATTTCCTCCCTGTGTATCAAATTCTTGAAACGCCAAGAAGACTGTCCTCCACCATCCCAGCTTGATACATTTCCACAATCTAAGCCTCGACGCAGAGCCTTCCTCCTAGTTAAGACCCACTAACTACTCCACTGAATTGCTCTCCACGAAATTCATCACCCCAAGATTCCCATCCACATGTTCCGTCATCATGCTCCTGCATCTTATTATTTATAGTAGGAATCCCATTCCTCATTCTTTATTTCACCACCACCGCTGCGCAATCAGATCCTCCTCCTCGTCACCTGTCCATCGTCTCCATTGCCGGTCATCCCACCCCCTATCACCATCCACCTACCCCATCACCGCGCACATCCTTCTTCCCTCACGGACACCCCCCTCCCCTGTTCCATCCAAACCCCAAACTCCGGAAACACTCCCCAAAGATCCGACCTCCTCACTGAACCGCCAAATTAGGACATCTACAACGCACAAAACACTCTCATCCCCAAACAGCACCCTGCGGTTCGCAATCCGATTCCGGCCTCAAACCCCGACGAATTTCATCACCGCACGCTCCCAAATCTCCCGGACACGAACCGCGAGAGAACGAGAGATCCGACATGCAATCGGATTTGCACACCTACTGACACCAAGCGCAGGAGTTAGGGTTTGATGCGAAGCAGCTCGAATGCAATGCCGAGTCCCTTTTGACGATGATATGTTTCGTTTCTCGTGTATGTGTGTCGTCTTCGCAGCTGGCCAGAGCTTTTGAAATTAGTGCATACTCAAGGTAGTTTGGAAGCTAAAAAGGTAGGCGGGCAGGCTAGCTTCCGAGGAGGCTGCGAATGAAGGAGCTCTTGTTTAGTTTAACTTAGTTCCTTAGCTCGTCTCGGGAGTCCCCTGTGTTTGCATTCCAGTGTGATAGTGTGTAAGTAGTGGAAGTCCGGCCTCCTGTGTGGCCTCCACATCATGGCCAGCGGGGACGGCAGCTCACTTACACCTGGCAGGTCCCTCCCCCCTTTCTCGCTCTTCCTACCCCCCTTGTCGTCCTTCCTACCTACCATCCTGCCTTCACCTGCCTTGGTAGGTTAGTAAGTTGGTAGGTAGGTAGAACGGGTGTAGCTTGGACCCGTAGCATCCATGCACATGTGTAATTCGGTTGCCTTCCCGAATGGGGTGCCTATGTACCCATGCAAATTATCAAGGTTGGCCTAAATCAAATTACAAAAACTTATGACTTTGTTTATGCATTTGTATCAAAACCGTAGTTTAAAATAATTCTTGTAGTTTGTTGTTATGTTAATAAACAAGCGAAATTTTGTAGAATGTTGACTAATGAGCGTGGGACAACCTAATTGCACATATTGGTATCTCTTCAAAAAGTGGTAAGAATTTTTTTCCCTGTTGTATACCCCCCATCTCACTTTACCCGAAAAAACAAGGAAAATGATACAAAAGAACACTACCCAACTCCTACCTGATCCCCGCCCCCTGATTAATGCCTTCCCCCGGCCCCCAACCCCTGGCTCGTGAGGTTCATGCCCCACCACGTTCCCCTGATGGCGAGGATGTGATGTTGGTGTCTAACCAAGCCCGGTTATTTATTCACTTGCTCGCCCTTCCGAGATTTGGTTGGCACTCGCTCGATGTTCGTCGCTCCGCTCACATTTCAAGGAGGGCGTTTCGCCCTGATCTTCTTCAAAATGTCAAATTTTCCCTCCCTTGCATTTCTTCCACCCCGTCAACCTTTTCCTTTATCAATTTGATGCATTGTTGACTCCGCAATGTTGGTTTGTTTGATGAGAGGAAGGGCATGAGGTGTGCATCCCATAGATTGTTTTGTTTCGAGAATGTAGACTCACAAGCTTAGATTCCTATCACATTTTAGTGTTTATGATTTTCGTAAAGAATCAATGGAAGCAATAGGATTCTATTTTCCTTTCCTTTAGCGGGTAGCCTCGTAGTAATTTCTTTTGTAGAGAGGTTGCAATCCTCAAGGTTAACCTCAAATTCTCTAGAAGTTTGATACCTCGATATTATCCTTTTGTAATCAAGGTAATGTTTATGTATGAATTTAATGGATAAATAAATTATTTATAAAAAAAATCCTTGTTGGTTGTATTTCTTGGTCCACCTTTAATTTGCCAGGTAAAAATGTCATTGTGTGAGGTCTCCCTCCTTGCCTCTCTTTTTCCCCACATGTTTCCTACTTTTCGTATTTTTGCCAAATCTCATAATTTCTCCCACCCCCACCACCCCCATCACCACCATTGTGTTCTCCATTGTCTAGAACTCCCATCGGGTAAAGATAATTGTAATGCATCTGGGCCTTACATAACAATACTCATGGGCAAGATCTTTGAATTACACTGTGGGTGAGAGGTGAGCAGATGGCAAGTTGTTGAAAGCAGCGAGACATCCGTTGTCTCTTGCATGTTATGGGACATAAGTGGTATGTTCATGAATGTAAATTGCAGATTATGAATGAATCATCGTTTGTGTAGATATAAAATTGCAAGATAATTGCTAGAATTGTCCTCCACTTGGATGAGCAACGAATGATGTAACTTCCATCGGGTAAAGATTACCGTAAGGTGTGCATGCCTTACATAACATTGCTCATTGGGAAGAGCATGTTATCTTTATATATTTGGGACACCTAAAAATGAACCAATAGCTAATGGCACAATTTTAAACAATGGGGGTACAATGGACGACTATAATTTGGCAAGGGAGGGTATGGACTTCAAGGCTAGAATCTGCGTCATTGTGAGAATCAACATGACCCAATCTAGTTGGTAAGTCCCCATACACACATGGCATGTGTCAGTCGACAAGGTCGGGCTTACTCGTGCTTGTGATGAGTTGACGCTTGAGAAAACCAATAGTTGTGTATATTGGTGCTCTATAGCATGTACCCACATAACATGTCATGTTGTCAAAGTATTCTTATGTATTAGCTATTTTTTCATAATTAGACACTTGTTTTAGAGAGGTGTGTGTTTAGGTGTGGTGAACATGCACCATAAATACACATTTTAAAGAAGAGATTAGACTACGAGTTCAAATTTTGGTTATAACATCTTAAGTTCTCAACATAAGTGTGGATATTGTGTGTTTGATCAATCAATGAGTTGCTTGCTTAAAACAATCATAAAATAATTAAGCAAAAAACACACATCAACACCTCAAAGTGGATGTAAAGCTTAAAATGTGCTTATATATGCTTATCTTAGAGGACTCTTTGTCTGAGAAAATATAACATTACTTCCTTCATGGATTGTGCCACATGTCGCTCCTACGTTGGTTGAGCCTCTTTGAATACCACATTGAAACAACATAGGGCCTTTTGTAGAACCAAAATAAGAGTGCACTCTACAATATGCCTTCCACCAAAGTTATCTCAAGGTGTCATGTCTGGTTATCTTCCCATGCTTGCCAAGTGAGCCTTTGTTATTACATATCAAATATCACAATTATAGTGGTCATAACATATGTTATACTAAACACATGTCCACTATAAACTTATGGCTTAGTAATCATACAGTACACGTCACTTGACGACTTCAAAGTTTTTCATGTTAATTTCATAGTTAACACTATTGATATCCAAAGTTTTTACCTACATTTTCACCTTCAACTTAAACGATTGCCACTAGAAATAAACAATCGGGGTGTGAAAGTACAAACATGTTGCTTTATTGGTGAATTTAAAATGGTCCAATGTTTTATATACATGATCAACAGGTATAAGGAGAATTGGCTCACATTCATGTCAATACATAAACACCAATGCTTCTTTTTCTTTTTTATTCTTTTCTTTTTTGTGAGCACACATATAATATCGACATCTTGGTGTTGCTTTATAGGAGTTTTTTTAATACAATACACTGAAACTAGTACATTAGCCCTGAAAATATGCATTTTTTTGTAATTTCACTATTGAGTCGTTACTGTAGTCAATTTCAACTTTCACCATCCACTTGAATATGTTGCATTTATCAATGGAAGATTCACATACTTTCATTACAAACAATGGACACAACATACTACAAATATGTAGTTTATGCGTTTATTGAAATCCCCTCATGTCCAATATTAACCTTGAGACATCATGTGGATGTGTTCAAGATTAGTTTGTGATTCTATTTAGTTAGGTGTATGAAGAATGCACCTCCTACATAACCATGACTTATTGTGCCAAAACACAATGGTCCATTCAATACTTTCCCTCGAGAAATTTGTTATCCCACATGGACATCTTTATAGGAGAATGATTTCTCGAAATTTTGCAGAGTCATAAGAAATCGTAAGTTCTTCAAAATGCTTCATTTAATCTAACATCACTTAACTCAACTTAACTTATATATAAGAAGCCATGGCCTTTTAGTTTCAACACTTGGCCTCCATAATTTCTAAATGTTCTCATTTTCAAATTTTTGGAAATAATATGTCTTTATAGTGTTGGGTGTGGGTTTCAAGAAACTTCATTGACAATGACCTTCAATAATAGTTACTTTTCTCATAAGTTAACATAACATTAATTAGCCTTCTAGAGTTGTTCCAAAGTATAATTTACTATGGGCATGGGAGGTGCTAACATGGATATAGAGTTCAACCAAGGTCAAAACTTTAGAATGGTGTGAAAATCTAGAGCAAGCAGTGTGCCCCCTAGATAGCATGATTTCTATTCAACGTGACATTACAACAAAGAAGAATCCACCCCAAATTATTCAAGCAAAATCATGAAAATGATTGAACCCGCAAAATTCAAGAACACTACTTAAATCATGTTATGAATTAGGTCCATATCAAGCGATCATTGTCAATATTTCCATGGTGGATCTTTATTGGCTCTGTCTATAGGACAGAGACTATGCATCGACTTTTCTGTTTCAAGAGCAAATTTCCTAACCACTTTGCGTTCACACTTGGACGTTTCTTGTTCTTGCTATTTTTGGTCCATTTGATTGGCTCTGTATGTAGGATAGAGACTATGCATCAACTTCTTCGTTTCAAGAGCAAATTTCCGAACCACTTTGTGTTCACACTTGGGCGTTACTTGTTCTTGTTATTGTTTGTCCACTTTATGTAATGTGGATGTTAACTATAGTTTATATATATATATATATACAAGTACTCCCTAAAATGCATTGAAAGAAATCTAGTTAACTATAGTTATTTCGGCAATTATTGATTATTTATTTTAAAACTTTTGGGTGATAAATGAGTAGCTTCAATCCTTGACCCGTATTTGAGAAGAATGTGCACACAATCCAAGAAAGGTTTGGTATAGTGAATAGCCATGGATTGGCATGAGCAAAGTGGACATCTATAATTGTAGTCTTTCATAGCAAAGGACAGAGCCTCACGGTTCTACCGTTTTCTTGTTTAATATGAATGTTAACTATAGTGTTATATATATATATATATAGTTAATTATCGTTTCTCCTAAAATGTATTGAAAAACTCCTACTTAAGTATAGTTATTTTGGTAGCTTCAATCGTTGACTTGCATTTGAGAAAACGGTGCACAAAATTCAAGAAAGTTTTGGTTATAGATATAGAAAATAGCCATGGACTAGAATGAGCAAACTAGACAATTACAATTGTAGTCTTTCATAAGAAAGGACAGAGCCTCACAATTCTACTGTTTCCTTGTTACAACCCTTCATTGTTGGGAGAAGTTGATGTGTTTCTTTAACAATTGTCAAGTTTTGTGATGGAAGGTGGTACTTACTCCTACATACATTCAAATTTTATATTCTTAAATAAATGCACATATAGACAAACTTAAGGTTGGCCCACAAAAATGGGAAAACTCAATTATCCATGATAGTCGTAGAGAAGAAGGTTCGGATGGTGATTGGAAATCGGGATGTATAAGTTATGTACAAGGAAAAGAACATCCAATCATTATGTAAGTACTATGTGGTGAAAGATGCTCTAGGTCCCCACAAGCATTTGATGGTCTTCATAATGACAAATAAAAATAGCTTCTTCTACAACCACATGTAATAATGAACACCATATATGCACCTAGTATGAGGATCAAGATGCTTTGATGAACTTTCCAAATATATGTGCACCACGTGTCATCCCCACATTGGCTTATACCTATGACAAAGGTAGATGACGGGGCATACACTATACTATATGGATAAACCTCAAGAGAAAATTGTCAATTGGAGAACAATTGTCACCATTTTTGCATCGTTACATGGTGATGATGAATTCATGATTTCTAAAAAAAATCATGTTTGTGTTGGTAGATTAGAATATCATAATTGATATGTTGTGAATGTGCCCAATGTGGCATGGACTTTATGGCGTCTATCTAAACTCATTCATCATGGATGGTTAAGAGGTGCATTGAGGGTAAATCTTGTAAAACATGTGAGAGAGAGAGAGGAAAAGGTCCATTTCAAAAACCTAAAAAAAAACACTACTATAAAAAAGAATAAAAAAAAAATGGGTTTCAAAGAACCTTAACATAAGATTTGTAATAAGAATTTTTCTCGGGGGGTCACTCCCTCTTATATTTTGCATACATGTGCGCTTAGGACTTGTCGATCGGGGGGGCTATTTACCTTGCAGAGAAGATTATAAGGTTTGATATTTTTCAAAGTTAAGGGAGATGCTTGTATTTTAAAACACACTATCAATAATTATAATTTTTAGGAGGATCATTTAAAAATACCCTATTCTACTTATACTGCCAAAGAAATTTGGAAAGAAGATTGCAATTCAAACAATGCACTGAAATTTTGCCTCCCATCACGTAGGTCAAGAACCTTAACTCCACATTGGATACGTTGGTTCAGTAACGTTCAAGCCAGCTAGCTTGTGAAGTCATCCATCTAAGCTTTTTCAATAGAAAACTACCTCTTTTCATCCACTATCATAGACCCTGCCCTAGACTTGCTACCCCTAGTATTTGTTTCCACGTTATTTTACATGTATAGATTGAATTAAAAAAGGCCATTATATGTGATGCTATTTTACATGTAAACATGTTTCATTATTTCAAAAACCCCTATATAATATTGGTTTTTTTTTTGCAAAATTTATCTATAATGAATATTTTAGACCTTATTTATTATCGCACATTGTTTCTACAATTTTTGCTAGTGACCCCCCCCCCCCCGAGGATTTTTTAGAAAGTAAGTTTATTAGATAGTTGAAGGTGGTACGATTAATATAGGTGAGGGATAATACAAAGTGCTTGGGATTGTGTCATATACAAAGTGTGGGGATGTGTGGTAAGGTGGGTATTAGAGGTTATTGGGTGACACCCTCGAAAATATTGTCAAGTATGGGGCAGGGTCATGCCAAGGTTTGAGTTTCAAACAAAACACTCCTCTTTCTTGCATGTTGGATTGTCGAAAGTGCAGGTAACGTCGTAGGGTTTAGGTAAGTCAAATATTGTTGCCACTTTGTTTCCACTTCTTTAGAATCGAGAGGTTTGATTGATAGATGTTGCTTACATATGACGAGACATTTGAACAATTTGAGCACTTCAACATCACATCTCGATTGCAACTTTACACCGATTTTGAGTCTTTATTGTTTGAGCCAATCACACCAAGTTCTTCATCAAAACCTTATCCAAACAATGGGGGTTATGATGACAATGATTTTTCAAAGTTTTACTTTCATGTAATTGTTATTATATGAAGGTCATCATTCAATGATATCCCTCGACTTCTCTATTGTGATAATTCCCTTTGACTATGTTGACCCATTGAATACGTTATTCCATTGCCGTGTTGTTCCAAAACTCTCTTATGATATGTTAGACCCCCCAGGCCTTGAGCGTTGATTTGATTTGGGTAAGGTTTGCACATAGTGGTAGCTTGTAACATGCATATGAGACGGAAGGCGCAAAGTAAAGGGTCACTTGAGCCCCGCATACATGATCCATCAAGATTGTGTGTGGGACCAATGTTGTGTGGGTCTTGATTATTTTCAAGCACGTAAGGGTATTGAAAGAGAACTTAGATTTCATTATGTGACAAGTGATGCTATTGGAATTGCTCATATCATGTTCAACTGTACAAAGAACTAATATTTAAGTATATGTGGACAAACCACTTGTTCAAAAACAATATGGGATGTGCACTTTTGTTGTTGTCAAATGACAACAACAAAAGCAACAACACAACAACCATGACTTCAAATGTTTGTATTTCATGTTCGCCAACCATCATATTCGTAGTTGAAATTGTCCAATGTTCGTGTTGAAATCCAAATATATTCAAATCCTAGTTAAAGGTGATGCCATGGAATATTGATATTGTACAAGTATGTAACATTACTCAACTCCTTGGTTGCGTTTCCGTGGGACCACATGTTGGACGAGCATCATCCTCCTTTAACTAAGGGATCCCAATTTATGGGGAACACTCTTGATGTGTACCGAGAATTTTCAATAAGAAACTTTAATTTATCGTAGTTTTTTTTATGATCGACCTCTTTCTTTGGAAACAATCCATCATCTAGCTGCTTAGTAATATTATGAAGTGGGTATCAAGGACACTGAAATATGTGATACCAACTGAATCTAACATTTGATATCCATACACACACCCTAACTGATACCCTGGTCGACCAAAGATATTGGCACAACAATTATGCAAACCCTGCCTTACCTTATATTCGAGGATCATCTGGCATCAAGGGCAATGGGGCAATGGGGCAACGATGTAGAAGTCCATGGCCATCAGGTGCCTTCGTTTTTTGCATTCCATTCGTATGATATTTGATGTTGGATACATACCCTGAGTGATACCCGGATTGAAGTTTGAACAAAGATACCCGCTCAACTGGTGCAAACCTTGAACTAGTAGATAGGTGAATGCTTAGTATCAATAATCAACATTGACAATGGTAGTAAAAAAACACACCCGTGGGCATCAAAATAGTGATACCAATCAGAATCTTGATATTTAGTGGATATGTCAAGGCGTAAAACATTTGTATACCCATTTGTCTGGATCAATACCATTCTAGATCATATTCATATTAGGAAAAATCGTCCAAGACATGAAGGTGCTCGCATGATATATGGACCTGAATGATATTGAAAACAAAATCATATCGTCAAGTATCTAGAGAAGAGAAGAAATGTTGACCCTGTGATCAACGTGATTGGAATGCCCGTTCGACCCACCCTTGGTTTTATGCCCTCGGGACATAATACCAACGGTGTAGGACTACTAACCCCTCCCGGGGTGGGCACTATAGTAACCAGACTAGCCAGGTGCCTATGGGCACTTATCAGCTGGGTATACTTCCTTAGCTTTCGTTGGCATTTATTCTTATATTTTTCATCCTACTTATTAGTTCGCTAGTTGGTGTATATGGGAATCTAATAGTGGTTATGCGTCTGTTGGTAGTGGCTCGTTGTTTTCTATTCTTCTTTTGTGTAGGATTATGGACACAACATATTGTATGGCAATAACGTTAATTTCCTCAAATGTGTGTTTGATATTTACCTTAGGGAAATATCCTCAAGTATCCATATCCTATTGATACGTGATATTGTGAATTCCTCCTTACAGATACCCAAAGGGCATGATATGGGATACTGGACAATATTGAACCAACAATATTGCAGACATCGAGTCGAAGTCATGGTTATGTTTCACAATACAAGGGAAATAAATGTATTCTAAAAACTGGTGCCTTGGAATTGACTACATGGAACATTATGAAGGTATACGCGCAAATATGAAGTGGGTATCAATGGTATTGAAGGATTTGATAGGACCGCGGTCTATTATTAATACCCGGATAAGTACCATTATTGATACCAGGGTAGGGCAGAGATACCTGTACAACAATGGTGCGAACTCTGGAGTCAAGGGGTTTTGGCAACAAGGATGAAGGGGAACGGCAGGTATGTATATGGCCATGGGGGGGGCCTTTGTGCTTTCATTTTGTTCATCAGGGAACTAATACCCGGTTGTGTACCCTGAAAAATAACCGGTAGATACCCGACCAATCGTGGTGCGAACGCTACCTTAGGTTGGAGTTGAGGGAAGGCAGTGGAATGGTAGATGAGTGGGTGCCTTGACCGTTGTGGTTTAATATCCGGCACGTACATCGAGTGATACCCGTCGCGCTTAGATACCCGCTACGCAATAGTGCGAACCCTTGCCTCAGCTCGGAGTCGAGGGCGATTTGGCAACGAGGACGGCGCGGGAACGGCGGGGGAACGGCAGGTCAGTGCATGGCCATCGGGAGCCTTCATTTGCCTGCATTCCGTTCGCCGCTGGACACACAACAGACACCGAAGAGAAAGACAAAGAGGAAGAGCAGAGAAGAGAGGCATACATAACCAAGCATACCATAGCATAGCTGCGGCTGCTGCCCCTGCGTTGCCTGCCTGCCTTGCTCGGCACTGCTTCTCCTCTCCTAACTATTGTGCGGCTGCCTCTTGCGCACTAAGCTAAAGAAAAAGCCAAGCAAAACCAAACCAAACCAAAGGAAAGAAAGCTGCGTTGCAGGGCAGGGCTTAATGGAAAGGAAACAGGATGGGAGCATTGTGTGAGGAGGAGGATCTCATGGTGGTCAGGCATCAGGTCCACAGCTCACGCCCTTGTCTCATGTAAGGTATGGTTGCCGAACTCTCTCTTGTTATCGTTGTGCTGGTGGAAATTGGGGTAAAGGTAGGGGGTGGCATCATCCCCTGTTTGAAGATTTTCGGAGATAGGGGGAGAAGTGTGTTCCAAGGGTTGCGAATTTGGTGGCGAGGGGTAGAGGGATTCATGTGATGTTATGAGGAGGTGAGAGGTTGGGGAATTGAATATGTGAGGGGAGAGGAGTTGTTGGGTTGGAAGGGAAGGGGTTTCGATACGGGGGAGATAGAAGGTATGTGGGAAGTTAGAAGGTTTGTTTGGCGCCTTGGTTTTCCAGGGGAAGCCGAGCTAGCAAGAGAGAAGGTTGTATACAGGGGTTCTTGAGATTGGGAGCTGCGAAAGGGACTCGGTTGTTCGCTTATAGGGGGATTGCTTGCAAAACCCTAATCAGAAGGGGGCTTTGTTGGCATGCGATTGTCTCTGCCGGGACCAGCAGGAAATGCATTGCGGTGGGAAATTACACTGACTTTTAGTAGGAGAAAGAGAAAGAAACAGAAAGAAAGAAAAAGAAAAAAGAGAAAAGGAAAAGAGGTTGGGCCATCATAGCGGGGTTGAGGGCGGGGCAAGATTTATTATCTCCCCGGTCGGAAATAGAGTTCGTGAAGAAGTTCTGAACCTATTTAATGCACCGGAAGAGCAGATCACTCACTTCTCGAAGTATTGAGCTGAAAACCTAAGTCCATCATACTGGCAGGGATGGGAGATGAGTTTGACAAAAGGAGGACCTCTTCTTATGCGGCACCCTCGTATGAGACATCATCATATGCGGAGCCTGCCAATGCTTGGGGAGGTCAACCATACAATAATAATACCTGGGATCATGGGAACAAAGCAGGGAAGTTCCGGCCCTTTCCTGGCCCAATCAATCCCCATACAGGAGCTGACGGTGGTGGTCAGCAGCAACGTCCTCAGGAGCAGCCACCAATGATACCTGACCCAAATATGTCCGCTCCCAATCAACATTGGTATGGCTATTATACGCCCCACCAATCACAGGTTCGTAATTTTTTCTTGGACCAATTTCCTTACAGCAGTTTGAGTGCGAGTTTAATAAGAGGATTGCTAACTGCAACAGTGAGGGGTTTAGCACATGGCCCAGCTGCCGCCATATTGTGGGAATGAGGTTTCCTACGATGTCCCCATGGGTAACCTCAGAGAAGCACATGTCATTTCCTGAGGTTTCTGTGATCTCTCCTGATCTGGTGGCCTGGTTGGAGTTGTTATATTTTATTTTCTGAAATTATGTCTCATCTACCTCACAAACTTCTAGACTATCGAAATGGTACCATGTTCTGATAAGTGGTTAGATTTTTTGTGAAGTCGGCGATGAGGACTCTGCACTACCTTACGAGCGGTAGCTTTAGCTAATAATTGTAAGCCACCTCAAGTGGTCAGTAATTCAGCAGCACTAGGGTCTAAGTGCAAGTGGTTTTAGAGTAATGAAGAATTTGAGAAATTGCTGAAAGTTCTTCTCTCAGTTGCAGAGAGTAGGTACATTTTCCCAGGTCCAAGTGGGCTTGTATTGTACATGATAACAGCCTGAATGATTCATGCTAGTCTCATGCCTTTGCAGAGAGTAGCAGTGCATCTTGATTATAAATGACAAAATCATGAGCCTAGATAATGTTGTATGGTTTCCTGTAGTTATTCCGTCCAATGTCAAGGCATTTGACTGAACCTTGTCTTTTATGCTAGTTGCTACACTTCTCTGGCTGGAAAGTGAGTGTATGCATTTGGCATATAGATCTCAAGAAAGCGTCTTATGACATGTAGGTGTTCCTGTGTGGTGCTCTTTGAATGAACAATAACCTAATGTACAATTGTAAAGTTAGACTTCTTTCTTGTTCCTGAGCATTATGAGTGTATCTGGGTGACAGGAAAGAGGGCAAGTTGGTCAAGGAGGGCTGGCACCTCCACTGCCCTCAATGCCACCTCCACAACCACCTTTACCACCAAATTCAGCTACAACACCAGCCTGGGGTGCAAGTGGGCAAGGAGGAGCAAATGGAGGAACTGATACTACGTACTCTAGCTACTACAGTCATCCTCATCAGCAGCCGCCTGGCCAAGAGTATTCTGAGTATGGAGTAGGAGAGTCTCAAGCAGCGGTTTCCAACTCAAATTCCGGACCTCATTCTCAAGCTATTACTGTTGCAGCAAATGGCTCTCAAGCATATGCTCAACCGTATCCAGGGTATAACCCAATAGGGGAGCAATTCACATATGGAAATTCAAACTATCAAGGCTACAACAATTACAGTTACCCACAGCAGGGTACTGAGTCCTATCCACAAAACACGGTCACCTATGCAAGTGCAACAGCTCCATATGCTCCCCCTAGTAATTACCAAAACTCAAGCTCACATACAGATACAACAACATATCCAAGCACAACCACTTATTATGATCCTAATGGCTATCAATCTGGAGCCTACCAGCAGCATCCAGGATATAGTGAGCAACCCCAAAATTCTTGGAGTGACCCTAACTATGGTAACTACAATTATGCGGGCTTTGCAACTCCCAGTGCGAACAGTAACACAGCTTATATTACTCCTAATGTGAACCTGGAGACGACTAATCCGTATCCACAACAAGATTTGGTACAGCAGTGGGCTGATTACTATGCCAGTCTCCAACCCAGTTCACAAGGAAGTGTTGAAACAAGTGTTGTTCCTCAAGCAGCTCCAGGTATACCTACAGCCTCGGTACCAGCCCCAACGTATGCCAGTGTGGTGGCAGCTCCACCTGCACAGCAACCTCCTCCTCCTGGCACTGTACTCCAGTCTTCGTGGCAAGCCAATACAGTGTCTTTTAATGCAACTCAATCTTCTCAGGCATGCCCTTGTATATTGATTCGTTCAATGATCTGAAAGCTGTTGTTTGTTCTCATTTGCCTGATCAGATCATACCAGTTCTACAGTATAATGCTCACATCTTTATGTTGTAATTGTAGTCTTTTTGACCCATGTACTCTGAAAATAAATGGTGTTTGGCCTAGCATGTTGACTTAACAAACCCAATGAAGTTGCTTTTATTTCATGTTGTTGCTGAGTGCTATTCATGTGGGAAGGGTTTGGGTGCTTTTTGGTTCTCTCAACAACCTTTTCTCATTCATAGATTGTCTGCACCGGGTCCATATACTTGTCCTGCAAAGACACCAGTTTGTTGTTTTGTCCTGGAAGCCTCACATAATCAACCTGGTTGACTCCAGCAGGTATCAACAAGTGTATCATCAAGTACAGGATTGACATGGAACAATACTTCTGGGCAAAAGCCTCAGAATGAGCAATTCAACCAGAAGCATTTTCCACCATTGATACAGCAACCAGCAAGTACCAAACCTCCGCAGCAATCAATTGCTTTTCAGAAAGCTCAGGCAGCCCTCAATCTTCAGCAACAGCAGAACAAATATCCTAAGCTCCAGATTTCTAGCAATCCACGCATTGCACCAAATGCTGGAGGTCTTGGGACAACAAAAGGAACACAAAAACCAGCCTACGTCAGTGTGACTGCTAAGCAATCGTCCTCTTCCAACACTACTGATGATGTTGCTGATGCAACTTTACAGGTGAGAAGAATCAGCTTCGGTGATCTTAAGGCTTGACTTGTTGTCTATCTTAGCCTTTGTTTCTTCTGGATCATGGTACCCCGATAATGGGAGGAGGTCTAGAGGAGAAATATTTACCTGTTTAGGTTGAAAAGGACAAGGATATGATACTGATCCTTGGAATGGCAGAAGGACCTTGGCAAAAGCCATGTTTAAAAGAGCTCTCATGTGATTGAACGAATGTCTTGTCTCTTGTTCTAGTTCAGTATCTAGAACATTGAGTGAGGTTGTTCAATCAACGCTATATTGCCTATGTGCAGGAACTTATGTCTTTGTAAATTTGTAGCTCACAAAGATTGCTTTGTTACCTGCAGCCTGGAATGTTTCCTGCATCACTACGGGCTTATGTGGAAAGGGCTCTTTCACGATGTAAAGATGAAGGTCAGAAATCAGCTTGTCAAGACATAATGAAAGAGGTGAGTGCCGGTGCAAGCCCACCACTCAAAAGCACAAATTTTCTGAAGTATTTAGCTTTCAAATATATCCAGAAGTATTTATTTGATGGATGAAATATCATTTTAAGATGGATGTCCATCAAGCTCTTTTGCATCGTTCTACTTGCTATTCTGCAAGGTATGAGATGTTTAAATACTTTGCAGATTTCTATATACATACACATTCTCAATCTTTCAGTGATCATAATTGGCTTATTGTGCCTACTTAAATCCTCTTGTGCAATCAGAATAACTCTTTTTGCAGTTGAGCATAGGTGAGAATTCTTTGTATGTGAGATATCCGAACACATGACCATATGACCAAATGCAGATACAGTTCAGTTGGGTTAGGACAGGGATAACACTGATTGGATTGATTCTGTGTAGATGATAACAAAGGCCTCATTAGATGGCACCTTGTTCACAAAGGACTGGGATACAGAGCCACTTTTCCAGTTGCCTGCAACCACTACGTCAAACAAAGAGTGAGTTGAATTTGTTATTATTCATCATTGTCCTGAGTATATACATGAGCTTAGCTTTTTCTGAAGTTCTAATGATGTAGAGTTTAATTATCAATGGTTGTTGATGGTCAGAAGTGGAGGCTCCTGATTCTTGTATACAATGTTGACATTTATGTCTGTTGCGATGTTATCAGAGGATCCCAACATCGGGCTAATGATTTGAAATCAGAGCGGAGTCCAACTAAGAAATCAAGAACTCGCTGGGAGCCCCTAGGTGTCGATGATTCAGAGGACAAACATGGACGGTCGCAAACGTTCCGTCCTGTTTACAAGGGACATGAAGATCTGTCAAAAGAGAATGACAGCTTGGTAATTAAACACATTATAACCTACCCTGCTCGATTGTTTTGAGACAACATCCATTGTCTTCCTATTTTTGAAGCATATGTGTCTGTACAGGGAAAGGAATAGTGGCAATAGAAGTCACCACATCTCTTGAAGTGACTAGAAACCCAGTTTTTGTTCTATTTGAACACTCTGCTATTGTTTGATATGAATTCATTCACAGCACTCATTCAGTGCTTTAAAGGTGTCCTTGGCTTGAAACTCATGAAGAACAATTTTGCTGTGCTTGGCAGTCATCACCAACAAAATGGGAAAAGCGAGAGGAGTCTTGGAGCAAGAATGTTTCACATAATCAACAGTCCGGGGTGAGTTGATTTTGGGACATTAAAATAGGTATATTACTTGAGGTCATTTGGATTGGGAGACTCCTCAGCAAGAGCATAACTGAGATGGTTCATAGCAGAGCAGCAGAATGATACTTTGTTTTGCTCTACTGGTCTTGACACAATCATCTTAGGATTCACACAACTGTCATGTGCGTTGGTTTGTTCTTTGTTAAATGTTCTAGATTGGGCACATTCTGATCTCTATTCATATCATGAGTCCTAGGGATCTTGTGATTGCTGGGCTGGTGTACGGGTCGGTCCACAACTATGACAATTGATGGGCTGGATTGCTGTGAATTCCATACAACCCATCAATTGTCAACAACTATGACAATTGATAATGGATTGCTGTGAATTCCATACAACCCATCAATTGTCAACAACTATGACAATTGATAATGGATTGCTGTGAATTCCATACAACCCACTGAACTATTTTCTTTTGCTTTCTTCTGTAAGACTGCTTGTTACAATTTCATTAGTCAAATTTGACAAGTTATCTAAATTGTATGTGCAGTCAAAGACCTTTTCAAAAAGGGGGCTGAAAAGAGTGCGGAAGGGCATCTTGTCATCAAATGGAGGCCTAAATGCTTCTAGTGAAAGTGAAGAAGAGGAGGAGCACAATGGAGGGATGTATTTAGGCTCATTTGCTGCTACTGAAAATCCAGAAGAGAAGAAAAGACGCCAAAATCGGACGAAACGTTTTGATAGAAGTAAAGACCTGAGCAGAGGAGGCAAAGGATCTGGAAGAGGGAGGGGAGGAGGTAGTGCAAGTCAACGAAGAGCTACTGCATTGCAATTGGCACAGAACTCCGCTGATGGTCAAAATGGACGTGCTGTAGAAGATATTGACTGGGATTCCTTAACAGTGCGTGGGACTTGTCAAGAGGTTGAAAAGCGCTATCTTCGTCTCACTTCAGCACCAGATCCCCACACGGTGGGAGAAACTCACTTCCTCCTCAGTAAATAGCCTTCTGCATGCTTTTATTGTGTATGTTTACCAGTATTAATAGACTGTACATCTTGTAAGGTCACATCTGATGTCGGAGAGCAATCCCTTATAGTGCTTACTTATTTATTCCAAAACAACATGTTCTGTACTTTTCCCTGCATGCAGTGTTATGTTCCTTGTCAGTTCTTGGTGACTTAATCCTTAACTGCACATTGAAATTCCGCTCTAGTTTCAGTTTGAGATTGTCGACAATCTCTATTGGCCTCCTGTGTAGTGATCCAAAGTCATTATAAGATTTAGTTATGAAATTTTGATGCATATTTCATGTTGCCGGTAGGCTGGAAGGCTGTTCAAATGTTCACTTTCAAAGTAAGAAGGTAGGATCACTTCTGTAAATTGGTTATAGGGAAGCGAGTACTACATTTTGAGGACTAACTGTTTTGTCTGCTTTATGAATTACAGGTTAGACCAGAGGATGTTTTGAGAAAAGCCTTAGCAATGGTACAAACAACCCCCAAACATTATCTTTATAGATGCGAGCAACTCAAATCTATTCGACAAGATCTTACTGTACAGCGAATCCGAGATGAATTCACAGTCCAGGTTCGAGTTCTTTCTCAGCTTACTCGTTTCTATCATAATGAATTGTGTACTGGATACAGGTCATGCAGGTTATTTGCTACTGCAACTTTTATGGTCATACCTTTGTAGAATGTGTATTGCTACTGGAACTTAGTGTATACCTTACTGAATTGCACATTGCCTAGGCTTCAGTTTTTTATCAAAGTAGAAGATGATCTCATCTTAACTAGGCTCTTTCATGCTGTAAAGATGGATGTCCACAGCAACATCAAGAGTCTGCAATTTACTGCTCTAATGTGGTTATTCCTCGAGTAAATCCTCTTATGCTGTGGGTATAGACAATCTGTGTTGGCTTTTGAAGCTTCATATTCTTGTAACCAATGTAGAAGCCTGGATGTGGCAGGTATATGAAACACATGCTCGCATGGCATTAGAGGCAGGTGATCTGCCAGAATACAATCAGGTGCCATATTGTTTTTTTAAGGCTTCTCCTCTGTTCTTGTTACTTTTCGTGTGTTATGATCTGTATTTATGATCAGTTCCCACTCTTTGTGATGAAGGAGATGAGGTGAAGTTGTTGTTTGCAAAGTGTCTGTCAGTAAGTGGAGTTGGAAGATTTCCTCACTTACACAATGTTTTTGTTTCCTTCTCAGTGATCCTCACTTACAGCATGTGTTCTTTTCATAGACAAAATCTATTATGTTCATATTTGGACTGCCATATATGGTTGCATAACTAAATTCTTATCCTGAAATTTTCTATGATCAAGTTTCTGGAAGTGATAAGACAATTCAAATTGCTATGGTTGAAGTCATTTGAGTTTCTGCAGTCTTGTGAAGGAAACATCATGAGGGTAGGTAAAGAAAGTTTGTATGATTGACTGCGACTGAATTTGATCTTCTTTTGCAGTGTCAGACCCAGCTCAAGGGTCTCTATGCTGAAGGTATAAACGGGTGCAGGAATGAGTTTGCTGCCTATAGCTTGTTGTACATTGTCTTCCAACGTGGCAATAGTCGAGATCTTCTGTCTGCCATGGCGAGGTTAGTCAACATGTGCTCTAAGGCTCTCTGATTGAGAGATCTATTTTAGGAGCAACTTAGTACTTATCAAAACAGTTTAGATATGTTATGTTTGTCTCATCTATTAAACATAGTGTGTACTCAAGACTACTTCTGACAGCTTACAAAATCTTGTCAATATAGGTTAGCTTCACTATATAGTAGTTTCATGGCTTTGAAAAACAATAGGCAGGTGCAAGCTCTTAGCTATGTGGCTTAGGACAGTGCCCATCCTTTTATGTCTAACATCTTGTAACAATGTGCTCTTGAGCCAATGAGATTAGTGTTTCTCATACTTCCTTTGGAGAGGCAAGGACATTGGTCTGCCAGGGTGGATTTTTAGTGCCATAGTAGTTGAATTTGTGAGTATTTTACACTTTGGTCACCATTCTTGGTAGTGGAATATTCAACAGAGGGTTTTTTGCAGATTGCCAAGGGAAGGGGAGAATGACGAGGTAGTGAAACATGCTCTGGCAGTACGTACCGCAGTCGCAATTGGCAACTACACAGCATTTTTCCGCTTGTACAGAACAGCTCCAAATTTGAGCCCTTGCTTAATGGGTATGCCAAGTTTCATTATGTTGTCGAAAATTATGAATTATGCAGCATAAGACACTTCTCTGTTTATTCCAAACCTGGATGAAATGTTAACAAGTGAAGTCCGTGGTCTTAGAAATGTGTTGAGCTCTACATTCACAAGTTAAAACCCAATGTTGTAGAATTTAAAGATTGGCAGTCAGTGTGGTTATATTATCTATGCAGTCTTGCACAGGATCTCTTGTCTGACATAGGTGAAATTTGGCATTATGTTTGTCCCTTGTCGCAGATCTGTATGTCGAGAAAATGCGATTTGAAGCTGTCAAGTGTATGGCCCGTTCCTATCGCCCTACAATTCCAGTGTCATTTTTGGCACGGACTCTTGGCTTTACTGGCACAGTAGGGGCTGAAGGCGAGACCGATGGCCTTGAGGATTGTGAGGAGTGGCTAAGGTGTCACGGTTCTCACCTTCAATATGAAGGTGGCTCCAATGAGTTAGTTATGGATGCCAAGGTAAATCCTAATTATTTACGATTATATTGCAAGGCCACTCTGCATGAAGGTTTTCACAAATTTGATTGGAACATGATGCACACCTCTAACAGAAACATCTGCAGCACATGGGGTTCGTAGGTGATGTCACAGAATTGTTGGAACTCAGGTTTCTAATTGTGTAATTGACCAGATTGTGTCTAAATGGCTTACCACTGGAATTGCTGAGTGCTTGCTGTTGCTGATTTTACTTCTGAGATTATGTATTCCTTGTTGACATGTTAAAGTGATACAATGCTCTGCAGATGAGTACTACAAGCTTATTCATGCCGGAGCCAGAAGATGTGGTTCCTCATGGAGATGCCAATCTTGCTCTCAACGATTTCTTTGCCCGCTCCTAATTTTCAATCTGAACCTTCAGCACTGCATATTAGAATCCAGGTTAGCTTTGTAAGCTGTTTGAAGGATCAGGTGATCTCTTTGTAGGAAATTATATGATTGTTGCTCGTGTGATGTGTCAGATATGGCTGTCAAAGCATGTAGTCGCCAATATGAAACAAGCTTCAATCTTGGTTTGTTCATCACTATTCTTTGTGGGCAGAGATATCCACAGCATGCTCCACCTTCTTAGGTTTTGAAATCTGAAAATCCATCATCTATGACCACATGCCTCCTCTTGTTCTTATTGTTGTATTACCCTGTGTGAGAGAGCTTGCTTCCTACCGAGCTGTGCAGTCAAGTGTTCTTGGTCCTTCCAGTATGAAGAACAGACCTTGTTGAAGAATTTTGACCCAAATGTGAAGTACTATGGTGGTCCCAAATTAGGCTACTCTAACAAAGTGTAGGGATTGCCTGGCGGAAACACCCATAGGAGGCCTACTTCAAGACATTTCAGGGAGTACGAAGAAATGCCCTTGGAATTTGGGTTCCTTTACAATTTGTATGCACAGTGTGTCTAGGAAGAATTCGCTGACAAATTCCCAAGTGCTTAGTGGAATTCTTCAAGGCAATTGAAAGCACTTAGGGGAGAGATTGGGGACCAACAACAAAACTTTATCTTAAAGGTGTAGAGAAGGTGTTAATCATTGTCCTTATTCTATTGGATGAGAATCCTAGTTTGAAGGGATATGCGAAAAAACACATGTTAATTGTAGCTTAAAGATTTATTCTCTTGACGTCCCATCATCCATACCAATGAACGATAATGGATTTGCTTTTACTGGTGTAGATGTAGTCTCACAGAACATACCAGAAAGTGTGTTCTGCACTATACACCTATTTTGTGGCAGTCAAACCAGTGAGTTGACAAAAAGCAACAAGGTTTTATATTTAGGCTTATTTTAAAAGGTATTTATTGCATAAAGCTTTGCACTGCTCATCAATGAGCTGCAGTCCAGAATGCTCTAAATTGTCATGTGTCCTGGTTGTGAAACAGTATGACACCCTAGATAATAAGACGGAAGTGTAGTCTACTCAACCAAACTTTGTTGGTCATATTTACCGTGCTAATGCAATTGTTGCCCTTGTAATACAAGATTTTGAGACTCCTATTTGTCACATTGTCAGGTTAGATTTGATGTGACCAACAAAATTTTGAGGTGTCATAATTCTGGGCAACATGTCAGATTCTATCGGAGGTTTTACAAAGACTAAATTGCATGTTTTTGACAACTTTAAGTTGAGCTTGACATAACTATTCCATTCCTATCACCTAATTACACTACATTGAGTATTGCCATTACTGTAGGTTAAGCTAATTCTGAAGTCATTAACCATTGGACTTTTACACATATGATCTTATTTAAATGCACACTAAATTAATAATTCATTACTAGCTTTGGCCTACAATACCCAAGTTTAAGTGGTTATTCATAATAATGTTGCCCAAATTGTTCATCAACTATACGAACACCATGAGTTTGCAATGAACATGAGCCACACTTAATGGCAATATTCATCATAGTGTGCGATTGTAGTAGCCAAACTCCTTTGAGAGGCAATAGTGGGTAATCTTAGACAATGGGCGAAAGCTTGATCCACCAATATAATGTGAGTGAAGAAGGGCAACGTAGCTTGTAAAGCTCTTTTTTATTGAGTGTCCGATTGTGACGAGACTTGAATAAGAAGCCCCCGCTAACTCTTGTGTGTGTGTGTGTTGTGGGGGAGGGGGGGGGGGGTATTTTTATTTGGAATGACTAGGCATAAAGGGCACATAGGTGGTGAATCCGGTTGAAAAGTGAAAGTCGCCAACTCAATTGGTGGGATGCTTTCAAAACTGCAATCATTTGACCAAGACTACTTGAAGTAAAAGAAGCAATCCTACAACATTATCAAGTGTGGATAGAGATGGATCTCAGGGCCACTTCACACACGAGGCTGAGAGCCCATGACCATCACACTTCAAGCACTCTCATTGGTGGAAAAAGGCGGAGCCAGTCCAAGTTTGCTTCACACTACACTTGAGGGACCAACGGAGTACGTGAATGCGAGATGGATGTAAAGTTTACATGGATTCCTACATGGCATCCAATGGATCATGTTTCATGATCACTTGGACTATTTTCAAAAACCACTTCTTGGAGGTAGGCCCAACACAAAACCGGGAGACCATGGCACTCCAAACGCTCACAACCATTGATTTATTCTATTTTATCATGTGTGAGGACCCGCATGAATAGAAATTCATTGAAATAGCATTTAGTTTAGGGCCCGGTCACATATGACTTCACGCTACACTGGAGGATCCGTGACCACATTACATGATTTTGGAAGTGCCTTGAGACGGTCTTTAGACGCTTTCTTTTGGGCTCTCACAATATCATGGTCACGGCTCTTGGCTCGTGTGTGAAGTGGCCCTCACTTGTGCAAAATTCTTTGATCAAGCATGGCAAACTACGCCTCTTAATTAGACTACTAATTCTAGAAGGGATGATGAGCAAGAGGTTTCATAAATGACCAAAGAAATCGGTGGACTTCTATTTCTTGTTGCGACATTACATCTTGGAATAAGGAGATGACCATTCAAGAAAGCATGGATATAAACGAGGACATTGTGGAAACAAACTATAGTCTAACATGGTTGGTTGATACGACATTGGGAAAAGATTGGAGCCTTGGAATATTTATCTTAACTTGCAACTAGCGTAGTATCACATGGTGACGTTGACATCTTGACATGCAACCAACGTTGATGTTGATGAATGAACACCACATGTACTCGGTTTCTAATGATGCTCAATGTTATGTAAGATAAATGTATTTTAAAAAGGATTGATTTTATTGATGGTCATGATTCTCAACTTCACTTTAAGAGTTAAAATTTTGTTTTTGGATCCACAAATGTGACATGACATTTGAGCAACATTTGAAGGAATTTTCTAATTTCCTATGTTTGTAATACAATGTTTCAAAGTTAAAAGTACTGCAATTATAAAAACAACTAGGTAAGCCCCTCCACCTAACTAAATATGTTGGCTTTTGGACTTAGAATGGATAATAGTTTTGGACGAAATAGTCCAATCTCTTTCAAAACAAACATCTTATTAGTGCAATCCATTCTTAGTTCCACACCTAACTGACATCACTCAAATACAAGTGACTAATTAAGATGAGTAATTGGTTTATGAACCATTATGGTGTGTAATTTTGACATTTTATTATGTCTAACTACCTTGTATGTTTTCAATATATATATATATATATATATTTGAAAATGAACATTAAAAAAAACACTTGCTAGAAAAAGTCAACAAATCTAGTGGTCACCGACCTCAAACGATACCAACAAAAAAAAATTCCAAATTTTACATAAGGTAAACATTTTTTCACTCTCATGTTGCATATTACACTTCAATATGTTCATCTAAGGCCTCCAATAGTCAATTTGTTGTGAGAGCCTTCGATTGTGACAAGGACGTTTTTATTACGACAAATATGTCTCAAAAGTCATATTATTGAAATTTCAACCCTTTGAATAATATAATTGAATTTTTTTCATTTTCCAAACTTATCATATTATCAAGATACAACCATCATATGTAATCAAACAATTGGTAGACTTGGAAAATTGCATGTTCTCCAGAATACCCATTTCTCAAAATTAAGAAGTGCTTTCATCCATTACATTTTTGGACACCCTAAGATAAGTATCGAGGTTAGTGTGGCCCACACTATTTATCATCAAGCCATATTAAGTGTCTTGCAATCATATGGTGGCAACTACAATGACAGTTGGTGTTACATGACAAGTCATGAAGATCGATATAATCAACATGGCGCACCAGATGTGTAATGGCACACTAAATCAAAAGATTTTGTTTACGTATCTCAATAGGCAGCGAGATAGAAGCTCAAGTGGCCTATGAGGTGTTGAATCTTGGCCGATGATTTGTAACATATATTGCGAATTGCCGAATAGGATTATGCCATTTGTGTAGGTCTTCAAATTCCATGTTGAATATATACAAATCTATTTGCTTAGGTAAGGTATGTGCGCCTTATATATGTGGTCGCTTTTAAACTCCATGGACATTTGTGGTCATTAAGTCTCCTCGGAAATTGTCTCATCAAATTTGCCAATTGTGAATGATAACTATTGTCATTTCAAGTTTCAAAATTGGAATAGAGTTGCATAACGTATAAGAGGTCAAAATGATGATTTTATATCTCTTTTCAATGATCACATATACCCTTCCAATTGTGCTAGTCCATGAAACAAGGAATAGTGTATATGATTTGAGCACAAAGTCTTTTTTGTGTGTCCATTCTTAATTGCAACCTTTGCCACATATTGCTCAAATACTTGTGTCCAATGAAAATGATTGACCTCTTGTGGCCCACTCACCGTAGTATTGCTCAAGTGAAATGACTTTCTAGACATAAAACAAATGTCTTAAAGTATGTTGCCATGTTATGGGCACTTCAAACTCCGCATCCAATTTTTTGGCCATACGATCGGCTCGAGGCTTGTCTCATTAGCTAGCATTGTGGATCACGAAGATTGTCATTTCATGTTTTAGAATCGGGGTACATAGGTAGCCGTCACAAAAATCCAACTTAAATATTCTTTGACTCTTTATTGAACAATGACATAGGCCCTACCAATGGTGTTTACTATTGAACTGTATATGGTCATTACATTTAACGCACACAACTAAGTCTCCTCCTCACACGTGTCTTTTTAGTGTCCATTATTAATTACAAACGTTGCCATAATCCTCTCAAATGCGGGTATCCAAGTAACAAAATTGACCACATTAGGACGGAAAAATGCCTTCTAAACTATGTACCAATATTAAGAATGTGGGCTTATGATGGACACTTTGAAACTCCACATACAGTTTTGCCCATTGTGTTGGGATCTTGAATTGCCTTATCCAATCGGCAATCATAAATCATGATCGTTGTCATTTCAAGTGTCAAAATCAAAGTTGAGATGCGAAAGTTGTAAGAGTCAAATTGAGGATTCTTCTTCCTCTTTTTGCCATCATCGCACCTGCCCTCCCGATTGTGTTAACTACTATTGAAACCTAGAAAGGTGTGCTTATTTTAAGCACACAGTCCAATCTCATCGTAACACGTGTATTCTTGGTGTCCTTCCTCAACTACAAGCCTTGCCAAATATCATTTGAATATAGGTGTTTGCATAACACTTCATTGAGCATATGATTTAATTTGGCCCACACCCTTCATGACCACACACATTAATTATCTTGCAATTTATTGGGTGGCAACTTGAGAGGGTGTCACATGACACATGTTGCCAAAGCTTAATTGTGCACCCATCAAAAGCAAAGAGAAAGGCATATAAAGTTTGAAATTAGTCTTACCCCCATCGAAAGAAAAGGAAAAAAGAAAAAAATACCCGTCACATGGAAAGACCATTCAAACAAATTCTTACAAAAATCAACCCATCAAAACAAAGGTCCCCTCAACCACTACATGTCCATGGCTTTGGGTTATATAGTGGGTCCCATAACTTTGTGTTGTATATCCCTTAATTATGGGTAGACGATGTTGTACCCCATAACTATGTAAGCCCTTAAAGTTCATAGTAACTTAAGATATAGTCAACTCAACCTTGAAATTCAATTCAATATTGTCATGAATATTTCATCTTTGTATACAATGAGGTGTAGGTAGTAGGTATGGAATGGAATCAATCTTGTATTTTGTAGTGTATACAACACCCCTAGCAATTTATATTTTGTAACTCATGGATCTTATTGACACTTGAGTTCATTTGCTTGATTCGGAATACATGTAAGCCTTCAAGGGTGTCATTACACTTATGCTTCATCTTGTGGTGGAGTTGTTGGTGGAGGTGTTGATGAAGCTAAATAAATCAAACTGAAACTCACAACATGACTTGGTTCATATTGTAGCAATTGGATCCACTTTGGATTCATCAATTTCTATTATGAAGATACATTTTTGATGTGGTCATAGAACTAATTTTTGACAATCAGCCAAAAATTTGGGTGGGTGGTGTGTAGAGATGAAGGCCAAATGATGTTGTTGAAGGCACATATCATCCTGTGCGTCACAAATGATTTTATTTATTTTTTAATGATGGGGACACACTAGAAGAATGCAAGATGATGGGAGCTATGTATGTACAAGTTATTGTGGATAGCTTGAACGAAAGGTTTCCTAATTTACTTGTTTTCTATGCATGAAAACATTTTAGTCTAAAGTATTATCCAACTGGTGAAGAAGTTTGTATAACTAGTATGTCAAAGCAATGGTTGAAGAGATTGATCATAAAATTTGGATGAATTGTGGTTGACAGTGATGCAAGTAGAGCCAAGTTGCTTGAGTTTATTCTCGGGTGGGGCAATTAGTGCAATTTATAAATGACAAGCGGCATAATATAGGGAGGATTAACTTCATTTGGAATAAAAATTATAAAAGAATTCCAAATAATGAAGGGTATGTTGAAAGTAGAAAATCCCATTACAAGTAAAGTAGACATGTATAACATGCAAGGCATTACTTTCTAGTAGAAAGAATATAGGGGCTGGAGTTTAGGATCCTAGGGATTTAATTTTTAATTTTTTGTAAATACATAGGCACTTTTGTAATTCATAGATGTATGATATTTTAAATGTTTACATGGTTGTGTATGATATGTAAGTGTGATATGCAGGTGTTTTGTTTGATGTATTAGAATGATATATTTGCAAGTGTTTGTCTTCTTCATGCTTCGGTTCAACCAGTTGCAAGTATGGAATTTGTAGTGTTCGTGGTTAAAATAATTTATTAGGTCTACTATGTAAACACACGAAGGAAGAAAACTCTCCATTACAATCATTTATTATGAATTCTGGCCCTTTGGTTGACAACCTAAATAATGTATTTATGCATTTTCTCGCCATGATTCACAATGGCCAAGTCGTAACAGTTAGTCGTAATGGACAATTTTATTCTATTGACATGGGAATCATTGTTTTGTTTTAAGACTGTATTATGTGGTCAAATAGTGTTGGTATGTTTTGTAATATGATCCTCAAGCAAGCATTTTTTGCAATAATATGTATGGATATAGATTACTTAATTACTTAAACGGAATATAGATGACAATAAATTGCATTGGCATGGGAAATATAAGTATTGATAGGGTGCAAGCAAACTGCTCGTTTAAGAGAATCTTGTAATTTTAAGGAACCTTTAATCAATGCCTTGCACATGAACAAACATTCCTCTACAACATGTGGCGCATAGAAATCCTATAGAATGCCCCACCTATGAGTGATACATTACGTGTTTTCTTCCAACATATCTTGTAGCCATGTATTTTTTTTTTCTTGTTTAAAACATTGTGGAAACATTGTAAAAACTTTGAGGTATGAATGTGAACACCAATCATTCTATGAGGCATGGCAAGCAATTTTGTGGGGCATCAATGAGAGGTATACCAATTGGTCACATCTCATGAAACTTTGGCAGTCTGTATTTGTCATCCTCTCAAATATTACAACATGTGAATTGGGATTTTCAAAACAAAATGCTAACAAGAGTCGCATGCAAACTTTATTGAAGTTTGACATTTGCATGCTTTGATGCGCGTATCATTATGCGGAATAGCGTTGGATAATATGGATTGGACTGTGGTATTTGAGTTATGACGCAACACGAACAATCGGAGGTTCCCTAGTTTGGATTAAATATTACAAGTTCAAGCTTCTATACATTTTTTATTCCAAAAAATGTGAAAGATTAAGATTTTGTCAATCCATCGTTTGAAAGGGGAAAATTTTTGAGTCACCCATAACATGAAATGAAGATGGATTCGTCAAAATAAACCACTGCATATTGCAAGACGACAATTCGCAACAAAGACGATTGTGATTAATATGTCACATCAATTTTAATGCCATGCAAAATTTCAAGTGTTAGTGTAGTGTTGAATTGAGGCGCACATATCATACTCACAAACATGATTGAACTAGGTTGTGGTGGGAGTGTATGTAGGGCACTACAACTATGGGGTGAGATTGAGTTATCACATTCGATGCTTCGGCTAACGTAGCATGTAGTCAAGATGTCAAGTAATTTAAATGACACCAAAATTGCACCCTCTCACAACTATTATTATGGGCACTACAATTTTGGCACACCACAATAGTTTCGATGAATATAAGTTTTCTTATTCCCTTCATTCTTGAATTTGGTGTATCATATGTTCAATACTAAGAATACAAAACCAATGTCTTGTACATGAGATAAATCACTATGAGCTAGAAAAATACAACGCCAAATAACTAGTAATTTAATAGTAGAATTTCAATATTTGTTAAATGTCTTGGATTGCATATTTAAACAAAAAGAAGTATGATTTGTGAACCAACCTATTTTGAGCCCACACATAAAGTACATGGGTATTAATTTCTACCCATGCTAACTCACAATTCACAATAACAAGTCATAATCATACATCTTCCACAATTAATAATGTGGTTTAGCACTTGGAGGTAGAGGTCTGAGATGACCCTAAACTACTGGGTGATAGTTGAGGGGTACCCATTTCCGAATGGAGTGGTTGGCAGTTCGATTCTCATTGTGAAATCTTCTCTGAACCCAATGGAAAAAAAAATAACAAGGTGGGTAGGAAACCAAGAGCTCACCCACCGCAAGGTAGGTAGTAAACCCCACCACACACCAAGAGGATTCTTGAATAGGGTGGAGCCAATGGGCTCAAAGTCATGTCGGATTGCCCAACGTTGGTTATTAATTATTTATTTTGGAGGTAGGTGCTGCTATAACTGTGTATTGATATCTTCAATCTTTACTCATATGTCTTATATAAATATTATGCACACTAAGAAACATATTTTTATCTACTATGGTGACAAAATCGATGCTCGTAGTAAGAAACTACAACAATGTGTAAATCCGAGTAGTAAACCAAAATAATAGGCGTGGAAGGTTTAGTTTCAAAGACCTTGAACTACACCATTCATGGTATTTAGTGACCATGTACATGATTTGCAAAGGGCCAAAACTAGATGCCTAGAGTTCTCGATATCATCTTTGCTAATTGTCAATATGATACTATCCGTCATCATTTTTACTTTTTTTAAGTGTAAAATTATTTACACTATGACATTTAGCGTAGCTCATTGGGATACTTTAGATGATAGTTTGAGTTTTGATATTCAAGGGGAATATTTAATTGAGCATACAAATGAAAAGTGTCATGTGTTTGCATTTTAGCGTGCAAGAAGGAATATACTCTTGCACATACTCATCCCAAATAACATTCTCTGTATTTTACTCAACTTCTAGGCCATTATGTAATACATGCATCACCCTCATTACACCATTGAACATACTCATGCCAAGATACAAGTAAGTGCACTCGAACTCCAAGTGACTTGAGGTGACACTTGTGATGAAGTTGTTAACGGTGAAGTCTACATTGTTTATGGTATTTAGTGTCACTTACTATACAAAGTTACGAAGTTCTATAACCTTCTACTATGAATGAAAACTTTACAAAGCAAAGTCATATATGTTACAAATTGTCCATACAATGTATTTATTAATTTTGGTTTGTATAGCTTGAATTATATAGTTAGAAGATATAACCTTGCATAGTATCAAATAAGAAATGACACTAACTACCATAAATCGTGTTGAAAATAGCCAAAAATAATTTTTAGGGATGAATGACGCCACAAAGCTATAGCGGGCGAATGTTTTTCCTTTTTACGTCAGGTGCATGAGAGGTAAGGTAACTTAGTTTAACTTTCCACGTAGGCCGTTTACTCACTAGATTTTAGTGGGATTAAGGACAAACTCGCCTAAATGTAGGTGAAATTTGGTGGGGTAGGGTATGTGCCAACTTGCTACTCTTCTCTAATCTGGGTCCACCTACTAACATCCTCCTCCACCACATTACCAAAGGATGGGTTTTAAACCATCGATCTTCAAATCCTTTTAGCATTTTTAGGTTATAAAATGCTTTCAAAGGGAACCTAAAAGTCTAGCAGCCCATGTCGAAGGCCATCCACATTCTAGCATGCCCCGAAAATGTGGTTGATTGGGAGCTTGCGCTTATCCTTCATGAGAACACCTCCAACCAACTATTATCTAGAATCTAGTGGGCGAGCAACCAACATGGGAACGCCGCACCCTTACGCCCGTGTGCGACAATCCCCCTCGAGGTCACCAAGGATGGTGTTTTAGACCATCGATCTTCAAATCCTTCCGCCATTTTTGGGCTATAAAGTACTTTCAATGGGAACCTAAAAGTCTAGCAGCCCATGTCGATGGCCCTCCACATTCTAGCATGCCCCCAAAATGTGGTTGGTTGGGAGCTTGCGCTTATCCTTCATGAGAACACCTCCAACCAACTATTATCTAGAATCTAGTGGGCGAGCTGCCGACATCGGAACGATGCACCCTTACACTCGTGTGCGACAATCCCCCTCTAGGTTACCAAGGATGGTGTTTTAGACCATCGATCTTCAAATCCTTCCGCCATTTTTGGGCTACAAAGTACTTTCAATGGGAACCTAAAAGTCCAACAACCCATGTTGATGGCCCTCGACATTCTAGCATGCCCCCAAAATGTGCTTGGTTGGTAGCTTGTGCATATCCTACACGAGAATACCTCCAACCCACTATTATCTAGAATCTAATAGGTGAGCAACCGACATGGAAGCCCACCCTTAGGCTCGTGTGCGACAATCCCCCTCTCGGTTACCAAGGATGGGGTTTTAAACCATCGATCTTCAAATCCTTTCCGCATTTTTAGGTTATAAAATACTTTCAAAGGGAACCTAAAAGTCTAGCAGCCCATGTCGAAGGCCGTCCACATTCTAGCATGCCCCCAAAATGTGGTTGGTTGGGAGCTTGTGCTTATCCTTCATGAGAACACCTCCAACCAACTATTATCTAGAATCTAGTGGGCGAGCGACCGACATGGGAACGCCGCACCCTTAGGCTCGTGTGCGACAATCTTCCTCTAGGTTACCAAGGATGGGGTTTTAGACCATCGATCTTCAGATCCTTCCGGCATGTTCAGGCTATAAAGCACTTTCAATGGGAACCTAAAAGTCCAGCAGCCCATATCCATGGCCCTCCACATTCCAGCAGGTCCCCAGAATGTGGTTGGTTGGCAGGTTGTGCTTATCCTACATGAGAATACCTCCAACCGACTATTATCTAGAATCTAGCGGACGAGCCGCCGACATGGGAATTCCGCACCCTTAGGCTTGGGTGCGACAATTCCCCCCCCCCCCCCCCCCGTGGCCGAAGCTTCCGGTCCACTTATTAAATAAGATAAGTTAGTACTACTAAAAAGTACATGATGCAGGTGGAGCCCAATCCGCCTAGTACTCACTCCTCTACCTTACCTCACTCCGATGTTTGGTTAAGTTAGTAGGTGAAGCTTAGAATTTAGGAACCTCTATATGATGAGACCGATACTGCTGCAGAGGATGAGTGTTAAAATAAAATAAAAAAGTTGTTTAAAGTATCATTCCATCTGTGTTAATTTTAAACAACAAGAGCATAGAATTATTAGTTATTCGTGTCTCTAATTCTGACTTTATTCCCACTTTGTTCGGAGTCAACTGCTTCTTCGTGGTGGCAATGCATGCTTGCTCATTCTAAGAGCGTGTCACCCATCACTTCAAGTGAGTCAATTCCGGATTCCAACGAATTTAGTATTGGAATTGAGATAAGGTAAGGTAGGAGCACCTTAAACCGACCGAGAAGTCAAGGTATTTGGAATACATGTGGCAATTGTATGAATTGTAAATAATACATAGGGAAAAAATTAGACTATTTATACTAAAGTATTTTCTTTTCTTTTCTTCCAATTTTGAAATAAATATCATTGTTTCGAGTGAAAATGGTGTTGGCACCCAAAACCGTCAAGGGGGCATGATGTTCACAAGGTGAACGTTCTCAAAACCAGCATGTACTTAGGGCCGGTTCACACTATGCCCAAGTCGAGAGGAGAAGCGTCACTTTTCTGGACCAAACTATGTCGAGAGGAGAAGCCTTTGGGCTGAAAAAAGTATATTAAAATAATCCACTATCAGATTTCGGATATTTTAATGAAAAAAAAGTTCGGCCTCTCGACGGAAGTTTGGGTCGAGCAATTTGCTCAACCCAAACTTTGCTCAAGAGGCCGAACTCTTGGCGCCATAACTTCCTAAAAGTGTTGCCACCTAGGCTCTTTTGGAGCGACGTCCTTTGGACTTCGGCCTCTAATGTGAAGGCCGAGAGGACGGACTTTGGACATTTCTGCATTTTCATTGGTCCAAACGCTTCTCCTCTCAAAGTTTGGCCATAGTGTGAACCGGCCCTTATTGTGCAAGATTTCGAGGGTGTTGGTTTTGGATGTTGTCTTGGTTTAAGGTGCTCCTGCCTTAAAGACACACAAATAACCCAAAGAACAACAACTCCATAACATTGTTCCAATTTCCTTGGGGAGTTGGGTGGGCCACGGGGGATGGGGGTTCGACATACAAATTGAGGCTAAAGTGTCGAGTTGACGCCGAGGTTAGGCATGGAAGTGAGCTTCAAAGCTTACTTATCTTATGTCAAAGGCTTGATAATAGATAACAAATACACAATACTTATTTATGCGACTGAACAATTATTGATGTAGTATATGACCCGTCCCCACCCCTCCGCATTTTGGTTCCCAACACCTACCTTACAATTGAAGATGCATAAAATATGTGCCCCTATAGATTAGTGTTTTATTAGCTTCAGTTTGTAGATTGTTTATGGTGTATAGTGTCATATACAAAATTGGTGAACGGTCTAAACCAAATGTTGAGATGCCTATTAGTGTCACGTCTACCATGGTGTTTTTTTGGGAGGTTTTGTGAGTGTCTACATGTTGATTGCACGATGTAAACTGAGAAATGCCAATTCGTTGTCTGTTTGTTGTATCCAAATTTAAAGTTGACGATAGGATGTGATATTTTCCTTGAAATTAGGGCTAGGTCACAAGGGAGGAGCTATCACGGTTGATGTGTTGGCGCCAACATCAGTTGGCATGCATGGATTCTGATGCAGGGTTGGCATTGACTCACCAAACCACATCGTTTCGTTGGATTTTTGGGCGCATGTTTCTCAAGTTTTTGTTTTAAAAGGAAAAACTCACCTTACTATTTCAGTTCAATATGCCGTCATGAACCCAAAAAAAATTTTGCCGTCCACTAATTGTCAACATTAGATGATCTGTGAATAGAAGGAATTTTTTTAAATGCATAAAAATTTAGAGTATGGTATTTAGCCTAGCGCATTGGAGTTTCACGTTTGAGAGGAAGACATGGATGAGCACACTAATATTATAAGTACAACGTCATTACAATTTTGTATGCAAGAGGAGTATGTTATTTAGCATATAAATGCCAAGTGTGTTTACACTTATAATAAACTTGTTGACCATTGTGTAACCTAGGTATAGACCTATTAGTAATATGAGGATACTAATGCCAAGGTAAAGCAGACAAATTGACATGAAATGTCACGAGATTACACTAATGATCAACTTTTACCATAAGTGTAGCCTAACATAAGTGTCATCACACCATAAGTAATATTATTATGCAAGTGACAATAATTACTATAAACAATGTAGTATAATTTGCAGCCTTTTATATCAATGTAACATAGTGATCCTTGAGGTTGAAATGGGAATGAATGTATTCATCCTCCACAACTGTAGGTGTTGGGAACATGCATCCCATCCCTCCAAATAAATTTTCATGATCCCTATCATGGGGGAGGGTGGAATTACCAAAAAATATAATAATAAGAAGAAGAAGAAGAAAACGTAGACCCTAGTTATTATTATTTTCAAAGTCACATTCACGTGTAAATCAAGGTCAAATACCTTGGTATAGTTTGGTGAGACCCAATTATAGAATATCACACAAGAAAACCTAGCAGGGGCAAGCTTTTACTGCAACCCTCGTGGTAGGTGCCATGAATCAAGATTTCATTTTGTAGGCATGTCAAGAATGAGATGGAATTAGGTTGAAGTTTGTAGTCGGTACTACATAGGTTCGTAGGATTTAGAATGTGTTCATATTTAAGGTCTAAGATCAAAGTAACATTGTTATTGAAGAATTTTACTAACTAGTCAACAAAATAAGTATAAATCCATGTCCTAAGGTGGGAGCTAAAAGTATGGAAAAGAAAATGAAGTGGTGTTCTTGTTTGGGCTCCAATTCAATAAATAAATCCTCCTAGTTTGAGAAACCAATCATCGAGGTTGGATCCAAATTTTAGTCAATTAGGAAGGTCCATCACGGGTTGTTTCAGACCCCACGTTTATGGGACTTGGACTCTAACATGAAATTGATCCTCAAGGTGGGTTTACATCAAGGTCCAAGACGCAAAAAAGACTATGAAAGTAAATGGTCTTGTTGATCAAGAGCATAAATTTTGACCTTGGGAGTTCACACTAGGGTTCAAGTCCAAAGTTTGAAAAATCAAAAGTGACGTTACAAGGAGCATGTGTAGAAGGTTATGGACCCCGAGTTTCTTGAACCAAGACCCTCAATATAAATTCACCCTTTAGAATAACGAATACTATTTGCAAACGGTTCTATTGAATTGCCTACAACTCCAATCATGCCTCGTTTACTATTTGACAACTTGACATTGTCCTTGACATGCATTTTTATATTCAATGAATAGACTTTGGCAAATTGACATTTAGTGTAGGCATTGAAAGAGGAGTGAAATGACGATTGAATGTGGCAACTTATGTTCGATGCAACACATGTGGGAGGCCTCATAATGCTAATATCTAATACTAGAAAATTAAAATTATATTTTTAATTATTTAGAAAATTTTATGTAAAACTAAGTTCTGGTTACCATAAGTACTAATTACATTGGTATCACCTAGTAGTGTGCCTTACCGTTTGGAGTTACACATTACTATAACGAAATATTTATGAGAGTATCATACTTTACCCCAATAGCATAAACAAGTATCACACACGTCAAAGAATAGACGTAACTTACTTGGAAAAAAATAACAACAAATACCTCCAAATGTTTGCCCACACAAATAGGTGATACCATTTACATTCCAATTGCGATCATTCTTGACTCCGTTTCTTGAACTATTACAACAATAACAAAGTCCGAACTACGATGGTAAACCTGCGTAAATTGAACACAACCATTATTTGGACATCTTTATTTGAGTGGTATGTTGTGAGGTGTGGATCTATGAAGTAGCACCCAAAAAACATGTGCCTAAAAGAGATTGGACTACGTGCTCAGAATATTTCGATCATTCTATGTTCGATACTCAACGTGATTGGAGGACCTATACAAGCACGTTACGAGCACAAGAATGTACACTTTGATAATGAATAAGATATTGAAACAAGATTCGAAAATATGAGGCAAATGGCTACAAGCACGATCTAGATTTGCTAGCGTAGAAAGACCCATTTCCGAACCCCCCCCCCCACCCCAAGTCTTAATACATATAGTAGAGTCCCCCGAAGCCATGAAGTTCCACACATATAGTCACCCTTTTATGATGTGATGGGATAGACCATGAAGTTTCACATATGTCTTTGTCATATTCGGCTTGATGGAAAAAAGTAAGTTTAAAAGGCACAAATTTGGGTTCCTTGAAAAGGGCATTGATTGCTCTCAAGTTTTCGTCTTC
The DNA here is from genome assembly GCA_950295325.1 of Polytrichum commune. Lineage (NCBI taxonomy): Eukaryota > Viridiplantae > Streptophyta > Polytrichopsida > Polytrichales > Polytrichaceae > Polytrichum > Polytrichum commune. Next base: position 18,755,754 of record OX485803.1, on the reverse strand, counting down.
CAATTATTGGAAATAGGTCGACCTATGCTATGAAGATAGGTTGGGAGAGAATGTTGCCTTTGGAAGTTTACAGTAGTTTCAATCCCTAGAAATAAATTATGATTTATTTTTTTGGGTTAAACGTCGCAATATTGGTTTTTAAGTTTGTGAGAAATCACTCTCCTATTGCACTTGTACTACATGTATGTGAAATTGCTTATAGGTAAAAAAAAATTGGGAATGTCTACTTTAATCATATTACAAAAAAAGAAAAAGAAAAATTAACGTTTGGCAAACCAACGTGACTTTGAGCCTGTTGGGCCTACCCTGCTTAAGAACCCCCTTGATGCAAGGTGGGGTTTACTGCCTACCTTTAATCATATTGCAGTCGATAATTGCATGCTTCATATGCTAGAAGAAGTGGGCGCATAGAGAGAAAAGAATATTCATCAAAGCCTTGTCTACCTTTATAGTAGGGGAATAATAGGCAAATAGTTTGACAAAACCGATAGATATTAGATTCTATTTTTGGTTCGAGGTGACCGTAAACTACAAGGTGATAGTGCAGAGGTACGCATTTCCGAATGAAGTGGTTGGCGGTTCGATTTCCACTATGAAATCCTCTCTCTACTTGACATAAACAACTAACTAGGTAGGTAGGAAACCAACAACCCACCCACCGCAAGGAAGACAGTAAACTCCACCCTGCACCAATAGAATTCTTGAGCAAAGTAAGGCCAACGGGCTCAAATTCATGTCGGATTGCCTAACATTAGTTACTCATTCAATTTTTTAGTTTAGACCATACTTTGATGTTCCTACAATATGTCAATGCCGCTATTTTCTTCATGAAACACCGTCACAAATGTCCACAACAATGTGAGCTTTCGGAGAAGAGTGTGAATTGCTAGTAAAAAAAGAATGTGACGGCCGCACTTATTGTTGTATCATCACCTCTGAGTCCATTTTTATATTGTCAAGTGAGAAGTTCATCACAAATCCACATGCGATGATAAATAAGAGAGGTAATTAAGGGCCAGTTCACACTATGGCCAAACTTCGAGAGGAGAAGCGTTTGGACCAATGAAAATGCATAAATGTCCAAAGTCCGTCCTCTCGACCTTCACACTACAAGCCGAAGTCCAAAGGACGTCCCATCCAAAAGAGCCTAGGTGGCAGCACTTTTAAGAAGTTATGGCGCCAAAAGTTCGGCCTCTCGAGCAAAGTTTGGGTCGAGCAAAATGCTCGACCCAAACTTCCGTCGAGAGGCCGAATTTTTTTTCCATTAAAATATTCAAAATCTGATAGTGGATTATTTTAATATACTTTTTTCAGCCCAAAGGCTTCTCCTCTCGACATACTTTGGTCCAGAAAAGTGACGCTTCTCCTCTCGACTCGGGCATAGTGTGAACCGGCCCTAAGTTAGTACACTAAATAGGTAGATTAGTGTTAGATGCAATAGTTACCTAAAACACTAATTTTCAACTGACATTACAATTAGTGTTTGAATAGGGGTTGAACAAATTATACCTTTTACGAGGTTCTCATATTCTTCTTCCTTCAATTCTTCATTCCAAGATTTACAAAATATCATCTAACACTAAATGCGCTCATGTAAATATTTAAAGTTACTACTTGGTACAAATAGTGTTAGAGTTGACATTTAGTGTTCTAACACTATAGAGACAATTTACATTTAGCGTTTTCGTCGACTATTAGTGTTTCCAACACTAATGTACCTATGTAGTGTAGTAAGGAGAAGTGGGGGGCATAGTATAGTATCATCATCATCATCCTCGGACGGGGGCCGGAAACTTTTAGTAGAAGGAAGCCCCCTAAATACCCCGTTCCAAATACACACATATTTGCAAGTGATGATTGGAGGTACTATAAATATCATGGAATTTATTATAAAGCCGGGGGTTGGCACAGTCATAGAGAGAGAGAGGGAGAGGGAGAGAGAGGGAGATTGATTCCCGATACCTTGACAAGCATGAAAGGTCCAAGAAGTGACCACTCGGGAGTGTAAAGAATGCGTGGAAAATGCTCAAGCTTCGTGGGCATTTGAGAGAGACTCATATCATCACCACAGTGTTTGGGGAGATTTTTCGGGCATAAATCGGTCAAAAGAAATCCGAGCGTTTCCAACTCCAACAACCGGTGACACATGTTGGGATCTTTCGGCACTTCTTTACTAACTTGTTTATTGGTTTTAGGGGTACGTTTGATGGATTCCTTTGAAACGATCAGTAACTTTTATGAAGCCGTGAACGTCGACCGGTTATTTCTCAACCTCGTGTCCCAATCGCATCAAAACAATTTGTTCGGTTCCAGCCGTGAAAGTGTTGGGGATTATGCTGAGAAATAGGTGTTGGTCTGCCACGAATCACACTGTTATAGCTGGAGATGCTGACGGATGGTGTCAAAACCGGGGGGGGGGGGTAGTCATTGGTTGGAGAAGCAATACACGTGCGAACAAATGATAGGGTATTTTAAAAACATGGGGGCAAAAAATTATAACTGGACTTAAGAGTAATATAGGGTATCAAAAATGGCACTGGACATCTTTAAAGTACTATAGGGTATGGAATAATAAGTAATTTGGAATTATAAGTAATGCAAGCCATTTTTCTATTAACCCAAAGTAGAAAATTACCTAATGATAGCATGTGAAAAAAAAAAAAAAACTGAAAGTAATGCCCCCCTATAAAATAGTGGTTGTTCGCACCTATATCCTTAACTTTTTAACACACTGCCCCCCCCCCTGAGTGTCAGAATTGGCCGGTGTGGTCAGCCCCTCAACCCGATAAATTTGTATCTAGCGGTTGGTTCTCCCTGTGTAGTGAATCGTAGTGTTTCAAAATCCAATTGGTTACATGTTGTGATCTTCCGGTTTTATCCTTATGGATTTGTAATGTATTCCATAGATTCCCATTAAAATTGTTGGTCATTGAATAGTCCTATTATCGTGGGTCACTTTATTTTGCTAGCACCCTTGTTATTTTTCATGATGAGAATTAATGTGGGTCACATTCATTTTCAACCCGCACTAAATTTCTAGTAGAGGGTTAGCGTGGGCCAAAACAATTTTCTTTAGAGAAAATTAATGTGGGTGATTGTTTTAGTTTGTGCTACTTTTATTCTATAACTAATATTCAATGTGTTCGTCATACTTCTTCATGAAGACTCTGCAGAAGACCCATGGTCTTGGACCCACGTTATTTCCACCTTGTCTAGAGAATCAACGTGGCCCACTTTAATTATATCCACACTAATTTATCCACCCACACTGATAGGACTATTCAGTGTGGTTCTCATGAAGTCTTGAACTTCAATTGGTTATTTCTCAATGTCAACCAATTCATCTATATGTAACAACCATATTCCTATTTGTTCTTGGATACTTAGATTTGGGTGGGTTTACATTCGGATCCAAGTGCAAGAAACATGAGGTCCAAAACACTTCTTGACTCCTAAGTGCCTAAGAAGCCAAAAAGTGGTTTTGAACCTTTTTGGGGGGAGACATATTCTATATAGGGAACTCCTTCTTCTCCTACTACACTGTAAACTAATAAAGTTCTACATCATCTAGAGAAAATTGATCAAAATGATGTAATAACAACCTTCAAATATGGACCTTAAGATGATTGGAATTGCTAAATTTCTCTGTTTGGATAAAGTATCAAGGCCATTAACATGAGTATGTTTGGTATTTTCCCACCATGTTATCAAACTCATATTTTTAGTCGACCATATCAATACCAAGTGATCTTGATTTATCTTGGGGTTTTTCTTTTCTTTTCGAAAGAACATGCTTCTAAAGTGATATATAAATAACAATGTTTTATTACACACTTTTATCCAATTATTTTATTCTTATGGATGTGGCATGTAATTAAGTCTCTAGAGATTTCCTCTCATGTATGTCAACTCCAAATGAGGCATCTAGATTATTTTTTATGATACATATTTGGTTCAAATTGAAAACCTCATTTTTTTGAGAAATCAATACACCTTTCTGGCTCAAGATTGAACTAAATTTTGAAGTTTGGTTTCTCAAACTAGGAGGAGTGTGGAAGGGTTGCAACATTAGTGCTACTTAGTTCAAGCGCCACCTCGTACCTTTGACTTGTAGTTTAACAAAACTCGATCATAATCCAATATTTGCTCTTGACTCATAGGATCACTCGATTTGGAGTTTACCCCACTGTAAACCTATCCTTAGGGTGGGTTTACATGAGGGCCCAAGTCCAAGAAACTTGGGGTCCAAAACATTTTGTTCATGTACCCTAGTATGGGCTCAAGGTTGGACCAACCTCTAAAGTCTGGTTTATGGAATTGGGTGGAGTGTTGTTTTGAGTTTGGACAACCAAGTTTTGATAGGATAGTGGTGCCAAACTAGCGCCATTCATTTTCATACCTCGAAGTAGACTCTTCTGTAAACTCTTTGGGTCCAATGTTTTGCTCTCAATCAATAAGATTGACTGATTTCCAAGTTTCTATAGTATTGGACCCTGTTGTAAACCCACCCTCATGTATGTTAACTATTCTTATGTTGATAACTGCAATAGGCGACACTAGGTATGAAGTTCATTTTGCAAACTAAAAACATTGGGAAGAATGTTGTGGGTGCGTCTTATTTGTAAATCACCGATTTTGAACATCACATGATCACATAAAAGGTTACATTATTTTTCTATTGGGTTGTCGAGCAATGCGGATTTGAAAAACTTATAGCAAACGGGAAGGAGGTTTGTATATCACGTTGCATGACAAGCATCACTAGATTTGCACATAGATTTCATGCTCAATGTTGTATATTGTTGGCTACACATCTTATGGACATTTTACTTATCTTAGTCGGTATACACATGCAATCATCATTTCACACACATGATCACAATTATCATCATTTGGATATTGTAACTTTTGTTGGGTCTTGTTGTTGATTGAAAGAGGATTTCCAACATATACATACATTTCGTAGCATAATTTCAATCGATATTATATGGAAATCACATGAAATTTGAAAGTGTTAATCATAAGTGTGTCTAGAGTCAGGATTGCAGCTCTCATGATCAAATCATCTTCATTTCATGTTAGAAATGGATATAGGTTGTTGTTCCTTTTGACAAGGATACAAATTTGTGTAGTTAGCATATGTAGTTGATCCACCATGACTAGTCTATGTCTACATGTTTGTATCTATGTCCTCAAAAATGTGGTAATGCGTGTTATATCGTTTACACCGAGCTTCGCACTACCCTAGAAACTCGTTCATTTATAAGGTGGACATGAAATGAACAAATTTACAACCTAAGGTAGAGCATGCTACAACCAACACCTCACTCAAAACAAACATCCTCAAAACTTGCATTGTATACACATATAGATTTTGTGAATGTCCGTTGTGTTAACATCATGCTCCCGTGTTGGGGTTTGGATCGTCTGCCAATACAAATTGGAATCCTTACAACTTTTTGCAAATAACACTTAAATAATATTAAACTCATATAAACTGGAATCCATTTTTCAACTACTAACAAGAAACATCTAAAACTCTGTCAAATATAATTCAAACAAATTTGATGCACTTGGCTTAGCACCATCGACCTTAGAAGATGTTTTTGTACTCAATGTGTATCATGAAAATCATGAATTACATAGTCTAAAGGAGCCCAATCAATATGAAGTATACTGCACACTTGCAATGAACACCGAGGGGAGGGAGGGGTAACATCACGCTCCTATGTTGGTTTTTAGGTCATCTACCAATAAAACTTTGGATTGTAACAAACTTTTACTCACGAAACTCAAAATAGACAAACTTTAGTGCTTTGGAATCCACTTCCAATCGCTAGCGAGAAACATCATCTAAAACTTCAACAATCTAGTCAATAGTCGACTTTTAGAAGTGATGGTTTTGGCACAATATATACCTTAGAAGATGTTATCTTGAGATATTTAGACTTCGTGTCCAATACTACGTAATAATAATCACACTGAATTGCCTAGTGCTAGGGAACCCCAGTCGGGATGAATCAACTATACACTTGACCGTGGAGGAGGGGGAAGTTCATCCATCCAACATCACATGTGTCCAAATTGGATGGATGGATGGATGGATGGATGAATTCACATGGCTAGTGGGGAAGCTCCAAAGGTTAATATTATATTTGGTGACGCTTGCCTAGTTGCACCAAACGCATCAATGAGTCAATAAGATAAGTATGCGTGGCTGACCTACTGTAGTAGTGCCACCACGTGTTTGATGTGAAGTTCATCACTATTCTACCAAAACTAACACTAAATCTTGTGTTTAGGGCCACTTCACACACGTGACTGAGAGCCCATGAGCATTACACTTCAAGCACTCTCGTTGGTGGAAAAGGCGGAGCCGGTCCAACTTCGCTTCTTCACACTACGCCTGAGGGACCAACGGAGTATGTGAATGCAACAAGATGGATGTAAAGTCTACATGGATTCCTACATGGCATCCAATGGATCATGTTTCATGATCACTTGGATTATTTTCAAAAACCATCTCTTGGAGGTAGGGTTAACACAAAACCGGGAGACCATGGCACTCCGAACGTTCATAAGTGTTGATTCATTCTTTATCTTATCGTGTGTGAGGACCCGCATGAAGAGAGATTCATTGAAATAGCATTTGGTTGAGGGTCCGGTCACATATGACTTCATACTACACTTGAGGGTCCGTGACCACACTCTATGATGTTGGAGGTGTGCACGGGGAGGTCACTTAATTGTCAAGTTGACACCACGTGCGGACAAAGTTTGCTACCCCTATATTACATGCCATATATAATTTTATAATTTATGATATTTTTCTACATATACATAACCATTGATAGTATCTTTTGTATATTTTTTTGAAATTTTTAGTCATCTTTATTTTTTTAGTAATTGTTTTAGTTCAATTCTGTGTCATTCTAGTTAGAAACGGTATGTTTTATGAAAAAAACAAATCATCAAATTTAGTTACCACTTTTAACTATGTCATAGGTACTATGTATATCTACTCATGAAAAAAAATTGATAAAATTTTGACCCATTTTGGTGGTGCAACTTACCAAAAGAAGATTTTTTTTGGTTGCACGTGGTGTTCAACTTGACAATGGAGTGATCTACTTGTGGAGGTGTGCTGGGACGACCTTTGGACACTTTCTTTTGGGCTCTCACAATTTCATGATCACGGCTCTTGGCTCATGTGTGAAGTGTGTGAAATTGTGAGAGCCCAAAAGAAAGTGTCCAAAGACCGTTGTCCCAAATCACCTCCAACATCATAGAGTATGGTCACGGACCCTCAAGTGTAGTGTGAAGTCTTATGTGAACAGGCCCTCCACCGAATGCTATTTCAATGAATTTTTATTCATGGGGGTTCTCACACGTGAGAAAATAGAATAAATCAACGGTTGTGAACGTTCGGAGTGCCATGGTCTCCCGGTTTTGTGTGAGGCCTACCTCCAAGTGGTGGTTTTTGAAAATAGTCCATGTGACCATGAAACACAATCCATTCGATGCCATGTGGAAATCCATGTAGACTTTACATCCATCTTGCATTCACATACTCCGTTGGTCCCTCAAGCGTAGTGTGAAGTGAACTTGGACCGGCTTTGCCTTTTCCACCAATGAGAGTGCTTGAAGTGAAATGGTCACGGGCTCTCAGTCTCGTGTGTGAGTGGCCCTAAAATTACTCGTCATTTCTTGGTACGGAAGTTTGGGGATTATAGAATTACAGTGTTGTAAAACCTGTCACTGTATATTTTTCATCCACTGATGACAGTATTCCGTTACGTAAAGGTTAGGATGCAAAATATATCATACTTGTGGAGTTGCCATGACAATACTTGTGAACTCACTCATAAAGAATGTCGATAGAGAAGTTACCACATTAATATAGAACACCATATGACACTAAATACAACATCTAGTTGTATAGTACGAGTCCTCGTAATTTTGGAATGAAATAGGGTCATGGATGTATGAATGAAAGTGGGATGAAAGGTCACTTAGTAAGTGACATTAATTTCCATGGTGTAGATCTATAATGTGTTACAAGGAATGACAAGTAATGTCAAGGTTGGAGTTAGTGTTGGTGACACTAGATAGGTAGTTGGCAATTAGTGTTGAGCAAGACACAAATTAGTGCCTCTCATCCAATTACCCTAAAAACCCCAAAATGGGTTGTAGGCTATGAATCACGTGAACAACGTGAGATGATTAGCAACTCCAAATCACGTCCGTTGAGCCATTTACCTCATGGTTTTTGGAGGCCATATGAATATCTTATACATTATTAAAGCAAAGAGCCTCATGATCATTGAGTGTAGGTCCCTCCAATTCATGTTGACTATTGAACCTCATATGGGTAGCATATTCTGAGCACGTATTCCAATCTTTTTAAAACACATGTATCTCAGATGACCTTTCTTGTGTCTATGCCTAACCATATATCACACTCACAACCAATTGTCTTATTAGGTGCATTGTTTAATCAAGGCCCATCGACCTTAGGGGACTTAGTGCAACAAATTGTGGACAAGTCAACAAGGTAGACATTGAAGTTTACAACATGATACACTGCCAGAAAGAGATCATTCATCCAAGGGTACCTCTCATTCATCCAACATAAAAGCCAAAAATGATATGTTACTTATAGGTTTATTGTTAAAGTTTATTTGACACCATATGTCACTTTAAAAACCCCAAAAGTACTATACTCGAGGTCAATTGGGATGAATTGATTACAAATCTATAAGAGTCAAGCTTTTAATGTTGGATGAGATGATGAGAGGTACGCTCATACATGTATGTATGTATGTATATATGTGTATATGTGTATATGTGTGTATGTATGTATGTATATGTATATGTATATATACAAACGATAGTGGCCTCTCTCCCAACTACGGGCCTACCATGGAAAGTTTGGTTCACTTACAAGGTTGGTGATTTGCATGTCAGTCATTTGCCTACTTATAAGTTGGTCCTTGGATATTGCCAAACCCCCACACCATCCCAACCATACTTTAATACCATAAAGGGCTTGTCCATTGCGTTGGGGAATTATTACGCATCTCTCCAATGTTGCCACATGTCATGCATACATCGATCGAGACCCACTTGAATCCCACATGGGAAGTATAACCACTACATGATTGTGGGGTAATGATTTTGGAGGTATGAATAGTGACATATGACTTTGTACTTAGTGTGAGATAGAGGAAATTATTGTATACACATGAGCGCACCTCTCATACTTCTAGTATAAAAAGAAAGAGTGTGCAATCCGGATTTTTTTTTCATGTTTCTTTTGAGTTTGTTGACACCAAAATTAAATTTCAAAGACCCCAAATTAAGTGTATGTGAAGCCATTTCAGATGATCTGGCAACAAATGTTTAGGGGGTCAAGTTTTTAAGTTGGATGAATGAGAGGTATGCTCGTATACAATAAAACTCTCCCTCTCTCTCTAGCATGTTGCAGTTGGTACTAGGTGATTAGGGCGGCGTTACCACATGTGTAAATTATAATCATAAACAATGTGATTTTTTATTTGTCAAACCATTGCTTTGAAGCTCGTAACATTATTAAGTAGTTCATGTGGGCCATGAGAATATAACCATGGGTATATCTTATGGCGCACATGAACATACGCACACTACTTTATAATGTTATGTTAGTTGCATCATTCCATCATCGTTCCATTACATAGCTTCGAAACTCAAAACCCTTTTGGATGGACCATCCACTAGTGATATGGTTTTGCAAGGAAACTAGTGTTTATTTTGAGATTGATATATGTAAGTCAATTACATCACAAAGAGACCTAAGTGTCTAAGAGACCTTTTTTGGTCTCTCCTTTACCTTCGCAAGTCATTTGGGGGTTCAAGGGTGCACTAGATAGTCTTACTATTGTTGGCTACATTGTTATTATAGAGTCCACACTAATTCTCATAATGAGAATTACATTAGTTTTTATCCCATCCTAAGTTTCTAATAGAAAATTAGCATGGGCCGTATTAATTATTCTTAGAGATATTAATGTGGACATTGTCTTGTATTTGTGTTATTTTTGTCTTATAACCAATATTCAATGTGATAGTTGGAAGTCTTCATGAAGACTTAGGGAAGACCCGGGGTTTTGAACCCACATTAATTCCATCTTGACTAGAAAATTAGTGTGTCCCATGCTAATGTTTTCCACATTAATTTTCCAACCACACTAATAGGACTATTTGGTGTAGTTTTGATAGGATTAGTTATTATTGTAGGCTAGGGTGAAGACTTGAGGCTTCGTTCAGCCCATCCCCCACCACAATGACGCCAATCTATTGTTTTTTAAGTCTTGTCAAAATGGACACGCCACATTTTTGTAGTGTTGTGCGAGTGTAGCTAATAACAAAGGATATTGACACAAATGCATGTATATCATTCATAATACTTGATGATGATGGGTAGAGAATTGTTTATTTTAGTTGCGTGAGGAGTGGTGTAGGGTGACATATTTTGTGAGATTTATGGCGGTAGCTTATGTGGAGATTTTGTTATTACGATGGGTGAATTCATATATTTACACATTTGGATTCAAGGACAAAGATTGTTTGGTTGTTGAGGGGGGGGGGTCCTAATATGCATAGTATGTTTGGTCTTGGGCGGGCATGGCAGATGCATTGTGGTAGGTGGCGTGTGCATGGGAATATCTAGGAGGCTGTAGTATTGTTTGGATTATGTTTGTTGGTTGTCCAGCGTCCATTAACGTGAAACATCTTGTTGTGAGTTGGGTATGTTTTAAAGTTAGAGATGTATGTGATAGGCATACCCAACAGTTGTATAGTGGGGGTTTGTCGAGGGTGATAGGTATGGATTGGGGGTAGGTGTGGTAGGTGGGATATAGTAAATTGAGGGGGGGGGGGGGGAGAAGGGGTTTACAACAATAGCTTGTAGTTGTATGTTTTTGATGATTTTGGATTTGGTGTTATATTTAGTTTGAAATTCTTTGAGAGTAAGTATGTGAGTGCTTGTGTGGTCTTGGAGTTGAGGTAGTGTTGTTATGTTAAATGTCACGAGTTTTTTGAGAAACAAATACGTGTTGCATTTTTGGTGGGGAATGAGAGAAGGGTAAGATGGGTTTTTGTAATTGTTTGCATCAAGTAGCGAGTTGTCGAGGGGAAGGTGGTGTCGATTGAGTCTATGTGTGTGTGTTAAAGTGTTTTTTGAGTTTCTAAAGGGTTCTAGTAGTCATAATATTATTCAGATTCTTAACATTGTTTTGTGGGACTGACAATATTTCACATAATATTTCTCACGTTCAAACTAGTTGTGAGAATATCCATGAATGTTTTGTGGAATATTGTCAATCCCACATAACGTTGTTCATGGACCTAAACAATATTATGGTGGGCAATCTGGGGCATGATTGATATTTTAGTAGAGGGAAACGTTTGGCTCCACCATATCTAGTAATTATAAAATTTACTAGGCATTGGCAGAGTGCCCAAATGGGCCAGGTCATTAAGGGTTCGTGTGAGTTGTTCATAAAGCGTGGTGGCGTATTTTAGGAGAGATGTCGTGTAAACTAAGATCGTTAAACACAACAGATCGAGTGTCGTCATCAACATCAATTAGCAAAATAAACATAACAAACTAATATGCTAAACAACCACCTCTTCAAGATGAGGGTTTCTCTCTCCAAGCTCAAGAAACTAAGAAGTCTTCTTACAAAGCTTAAGAAACTCTGAAATTCACACACAAGAGTCAAGCTATCTCTCACTCCACAAAGGGAGAATCCAAGAGTGCAAGTGATGGAAAAAGAATGCAAAGGCTTACTCATGATCTACTACACCATAGCCATAAGATAGCAACAACAAGCTCTCTCTCTCTCTCTCAAAACACACTCACAAGACTTGACTTGACAACAATGGCAAGTCAAGATGCCTTCCTCTCCACATAACCCCAATCCTATGTGGATTTCATCCATGGAGTGGATGAACAACTAACTAGGACTCCCAATGGAGTCCATAATCCATCCAAACACACATGGACTCCTAATAGAGTCCATTTACTCCTAATTTGACGTGACTTAGTCCCCGATGTCGCCTCACGTGACAGCTGTCGTGTAAACTAAGATCGTTAAACACAACAGATCGAGTGTCGTCATCAAAATCAATTAGCAAAATAAACATAGCAAACTAATATGCTAAACAACCACCTCTTTAAGTGCCCCCCCTAGCAGATAAAGAGCCCTCCAATCGGCTAGACACAAACACACTCATCGGTAGAGGTGTTGAACATGATGAAGTTGTTGCTACATTTGTACATATTTAATTGGGTAGTGGTAATCTAAGGAATTAAATTCATGGTTGAGGAAGTAACCCAAGAACTGTAGGCTGGATGCAATGTGAGCCCCATCCTTAATCGCCTTCAACAATTTATGTTGAATTTTTTGATAACTCTCCCAATGTGATTTTCAACCCCATAAAACTTCCGACCAACTAGATACAACTTCACCACTAAGATATGTGGCAAACATCCACAAAGTCCATAATCATGACCATTAACGGCTATGGAGTGGGAGGCTTTCCGACAACGAGGACAAACCCAATTGCCAGAAGGAAGACTAAAAATGGGAGGTGTCAAACATGCCATGTGCCATCCACGTTGACAATGGTTGCACAATAACATCGTTGCAACTCCTTTCTTCTCTCCACACACATAACAAGGTAGACCCTGTGGTACAACCGCCAACTCGGGATGCACAGAGCCGTCGATGGGAAGGTGACATGGAACACAATTCTTTGAATGCTCACGACATTCCCGTCCATCCTTGCCTTCAAGCAATAATATACCACTTGGTAAAGCATCATTTACCCGTAAAATTGTGCGCCCAGCCTTGACATCCAATGTCGTAGGCGCCTCCCATTGCAAGAAAACATAATCCCCTTTGGAAAATCTACGAACCTGAGGTCGATAAGCTCCACTGCGGATCCGGGCATACTGTAATGTATCACGATGTTGAGCTATGTTTAAGTTCTTCATGGCCATAGGCATGGCCTTTTGAAAGAATTATGCTCGGTCATGAAGACATTGAGCCCAAACATCTAGATCATCCAAGTCTATCACATGAGCCAATTTCTCTCGCACAGAGCTAGGTAAAATTGGTTCCCGTCCATACAAGAGTTGGTAAGGACTATAGGATGCCAAAGATGATTGCCTGCTGAAACGGTAACCCATTGCAATCCATGGTAACATCAAGTCCCAATCGCGATGGTTGCCATGAAACAACCCATACTTCCGCAAACCGCGCTTGACAGTCTGAACAACTCGTTCAGCTAAGCCATCTGCCTCAAGGTGATATCTGGAAGTTGTTCGATGATCAATCAAAGCCTTAGTACACAAAGCCTCGAAAGATCCAAGAAATTCTCTCCCTTGATCCGTCAACACCTCTGCAGGTGCTCCAAACCATGCCAAAACTCGATCAAGAAATGCCATAGCCGCCAATTCTGAGGAATTTTGGAGAAGAGCCACAAGTTCAATCAACTTACTAAAATGCTCCAGCATCACAAATACATAGTTTGCCCCACGTGGAGTGACAGTAAGCGGTCCTGAAAAATCTAAAAACCAACAATATTCTAAGCCCATAATAGGTAAAGACTGAAATTGAGGTGATAAAGTATTAAAACTTGACCTGACCCGGTCACACACTTCACACCTAGAAACATAAGTGGCAACATGTTGATACATCCCAGTCCACCAATATTGATTGTGCAACATAGAGTGTGTCCTTCGCACTCCAAAATGTCCAAGCTCCTCGTGCACTTGCCAAACTAAAAAACTCTTTGATCTGGCCTTGGAACGATGCGCCTCGTTCCGTTTGGCCACACACGAAATAACAAGCCGTTTGTCCAACGAAACCTTGTTATTCGATGGCTAATTCTATCTCGCTCCATAGCAGATAGTCCAAGAGGAAATATCCCTTGTTGAAGTTTGTGCAAGACCGCCTGGTCTTCCCACACATCACTAACAACGACAGATTTATCAACCTCTTCATCTTGTTCTTCCACATGAATTTCAACAGCCAATCCCGACATGATTGTGAAATATGTGGCAGCATGCCAACCCGGCACTGCCTCACGATCACAATCTCCATGCCACCTGGCTCCATTTAAATCCTCATCTGAAGGACTTGGATTGCGAAACAATCCGTCTGCATCCAAATTGGCAATTCCTGCTCGGTGAACAACTTCAAAGTCATATTCTTGAAGTAACAATGCCCACCTAGCAAGTTTCCCAGTGAATTTATCTGATTCCATAAGCCATTTTAAAGGCTGATGATCAGTCACCAAAATAAATTTTTGCCCATACAAATAAGGTCGAAAATGTGCAATGGCCCAAACGGCCGCCAAGGCCTCGCCTTCATAAGAAGAATAATTAGATTCAGCATTATTATTACTTCTAGATGCATAAGCCACCACATATTCTTTTCCCTCTTCATATTTCTGTGTCAATACCGCTCCCAACCCCACTGCACTCCAATCCGTGTGCAATTGAAAAGCTCTAGACACATCTGGGCGTCGAAGCACTGGCGTTGAACCGAGCCTCTGCTTCAATGTATCAAATGCCTGTTGTTGTTCCCGACTCCAAATCCATGGTTGGTCTTCCCTGTGACAATGGTGAGAGGTTTGGCAATCAAACTAAAGTTTTTGACAAACCTTCTATAATAATTTGCCAATTCTAGAAATGCCCGAAGTCGTGGTACATCACTAGGTGCGGGAATTTTGTGCAAAACATCCACCTTCACCTGTTGCACACCAAGACCGCCAGGAACGATCATGTGGCCTAAATATGGCAATTAATCATGGAAAAACTTACATTTGCCATAATGTAATCGGAGTCCCCACCGTTGTAGTCGTTCAAATACCGCTTGTAAATGTCTCACATGATCTTGTGGACTATTACAAAAGATGATAACATCGTCTATGTACCATCTAGCAAACGGTAAACCAGCCAATAATTGGTCCATAATCCGCTGAAATTTAGCTGGTGCATTCTTAAGACCAAATGGCAAAAATTTCCAATGATAAAGTTGATCATTGCCATCTTTATCAATTCCTGAAAATACGGTCTTTACCCGATCACCCAACAACAAAGGTAATTGATGATAACCAGACCTCAAATCCAGAGTGCTAAAGATTCTAGCAAATCCCAGTGCATCAAACAACTCTTTTGGCATCGGCATTGGATATCGATTCGACTTGGTCTTGCGGTTGACTGGACGATAATCACCACACATCCGTTTTTCCATCCAGTTGCCAAAGATATCTTTCTTTGAAGGCATAACCGTGGCACAAGCATACTCTCCATTGGAGAGTTCAATCAATTCCGCTGCCAATAATTCTTGACATCGAGTTTGAACACCCAACCTTTCAAATGTACTAAGTCTGTACGGCCGTCTGAAAATATGATGGTCGTCCTCGAGTTGAATATGAACAGGTTTACCTTTATATCCTTCAAGATCATCAAAACTAAAGGCAAAACAATTACGGTAAGATCAAATAAATGCCCGTACCTTTCGTGCTTCGACACCAGTAAGTTTTGGCCCACTTCAATTGGCCAATCGTCAAACTTCGTGGTTTCCTTCTTCATAGAAGGATTGCCACTTGGTGCCAACACAGCTTGTGATTGCTAGTCCGTGGAGAGGGCAACACATTTTCCCCCATCATCTGTACTTGAATCCAAATACATATCATCTCTACTACAATCAGTTTGTCTAGCTAAATAGCTATCCACATATGAAGTGTCACCAAAAAACTGAAGTGGAAACATTTTATGAGCCTCCAACTTCCCAAAATCTTGGGCCAAAGCCGAAAAAACACGTTAGGCTTAAACTCTTCCGCACCTGTTGTTTTAAAGAAAATAATCCCTCGGTGTCATTGACCTCCATGTGATCCTTGGATTGCGGCTCCATTGCCCCCTGACCATTGTTCTCTGCCCTCAGAGGAAGCAATTGGTCATCCATACGTTGTTGAACAGCAAGACAAATTCCAATTATCCACACAATGCTATTGAGATCCATGGTTTGTCCCAATAGGAAACGTCTCTGATCTTCCTGAAGCCCATGAGCAGCCGTGGTGCCTGTAGGAAAACCCATGGCTTGTTCCCGCTCATCTGCCATAGGCTCATCATAAGTTTGGAATTTTGAATCCCAAACCATGTCTCGTCCACGAGATCGAAATGCAAAAGACCGTGGATATGTCATAAAAGTAGGTAGTGCACCTCTCGGAATTCCCACCTTGTTAATTAATGCAAATGGCAAGGTGTCATCCTTGGTAACTGCCAAAGAAACACGATGAGCATCTAAAATGTCATCCACCTTGTGATTCATAAGGCGGGGAATGCGGGCGATCGCCGCTGAAAGCACCTGAGGTGATACCAAATTGGTCCAAAACCAACGAGGCCCATGAGCAAAGGATCCCAAGGATGCAACATCCAGAAATGTTGGAGTACCTAGAATTTGGTTAATGTACTCACCATCCTTCACCACTTTGTACCGTGTATCACCCAATAATGGCACATTTTCAAAAATGAACCCTGGCGGAGTTGATTGGTGGGTAAACCACCATTGTGTCAATCGCATCAAATCCGCGAACAAACTAGACCTAGGATCATCCAAACCCTGGCCAGTTCCTGCCCGTGAATGGCCTTGACAAGGCCATCCTGCAATAATTAAATCCACGTGGCCCAATCTTATCAAATCCTCATCGCTAATCATAGTGACATCTTGAGGAAGTTGACCACAACATCCAAGAATGGCAGAGGCTGACAATTGTGCGGGGTACCTCAACAACAATTGTTGAATTTGGTGTCGGACGGCTCTATTGGTTGCATATCCATTATCCACATGAATATATCGCCTAACTGTAATCCCAACCTCCAATACTGCCGCCAAACCTGTGCCAATGCCCCCGAAGATTTCTATAAAGACAATACCTTCAGGTGGTGGTTGCCAACGAATGGGTTGAGCAAAAGAAAATGAGGATGACGTTGGAGGTGTCTCTACAAGCCCCAAATCTGCTACAATGTGTCGACAATGGTCGGATAACTCTTTAGGAGTACGCCATGGTGGAGGTGGATCCTTGAAATGTCGAGCAAAAATTTGTAAAGATGGCAAAATTTGTTGCTCTGCTGCATTACAAGCATAGTCCAATGTTTCCTCCAACAAAACTGGAGCACAAGGCAAATCCGCAACTGAACCGCTACAACCAAACATTGCCTCCGTAACCATAGTCATAGAGTAGCTGCAAATGCTACAGGAATAAATACCTTCATGCCATCTCCAGAAGACCATCCCGGTCTAATCTATGCCTCTTCAGTCCAATTATCCAAACCAAAGCCAAGTGGATAAAGAGCTTGCTGACCAACAAGGATATCATAGTTGGTAGCATTAGTAACAACACACTTCATTGATAAATGGGTGTAGGTAGGTCATGCCCCCACATTAAAAATCAAACGTAAAGGTGCCTTAGTGTAACCTATTGCACGTTCAGTGCCCCTTACTGAAGTCACAATTGTGAATGGACAAGGATCTAAGTTTGTTGGCGTCAATCCAAGACTGTCAACAAGTCCTTTGCCAATCATAACCGGTTGAGCACCGGAATCCATCATAACTCTCAGTGGTGTAGCACGAATAGTAGGCATATCCGCGTGTGAAACGACAAACAAAGATTTGTCGTTCATCAGTCGTACAACTCCAGGTTGCAAATTATGCCGATCGCGCGCAGGCCTTGCAAAAATATCTGCAAGATATGCCGCTCCCGCTGCATAATTCGAAAAGGACGTGTCCACTACTGGAATTGTTGATGGAGGAATATCAGTGTGCTTACCAAAAGCAATGATCGCCGCATCCGCAAGGCTCGCTCGCAAATTGGCTAAGTCCTGCACCTCCTCAGCCACATGTACATCAACAACAATTGGGATACTTGAATGGATGGCAAATCCGCCTTTCCTTCTAACATTTTCCCAGCTAAATGGAAAACTTCAGCAGGCTTGAAATCCGGAGCCATCAACTCCGAACCTGAGAAAATTGGCATATGGAGAATTTTATATGCCAATGTCTGCGTAACATCCTTCGAGATGGAATCCCCATCTCTCAAAGGTACATGGTTTTGAACCCCAACAACAGCGGTGTCTACCAATCTAAATGAGAGAGGTAAACGTGCTTGACCAACTTGATCCGTTGGTCCGGCATGGCGAGGATGTGACACCTCGTTGCTACCACCACTTGTAGAAGCCACCGCATTTGCCAATGTTTATGATCGAGTAAAAGCCGCAGCCACCACCTCTCCAGATGCCCCAAACATATACATGTCCGAACCCGAGGTGCCACCACCCGCATGCGGCTCAGAAATTTGAACAAAAGATGCAGAAGATTTGAGCTTTTGCTCAAGCTTTACCACCTTAGCCTCAAGACTCTGCTCCCTTGGAAATTTGCCAGTGACATAACTGGCAGGCCGCATCTCAGGATGCAGTTGGAAACAATGATCCACATCGTGATTAGTGCCACCACAATGGTTACATTTCAATTGTCTCTTCTTAGAGTTGTCCCCTGCCTTTACTGGTTCTATCTTTTGTTTTAATTTTCCCAAAGGCTGGGTTTTCTTCTTCTTAGGACAATTGGGATCATTCTTCGAATGACCAGCTTCTCCACAACCCCAACAATGCAAAATCTTTTGCTCCTTAACGGTTTGAGTCTCAGCTAAACTACTAGTAGTTGTGACAATTCTTCTTGATTTCGTACTTTCTGTCATCCAAGATACCATGTTTGTGGCATCGTGTTGACAGAGAGTCCGATCACATCTCTCAACCACGGCAAACGCTTGTGCAAGCGTAGCTCTGCCTTCGTAGTCGAGGATAATCCGAGGTGATGCCAACTCAAGTAGCCGTTTGTCAATCTTAGACAAAAAGATTTTGACAATCTGACTCTCAGCAAAAACACCTCCCGACTCAACAGCAAAGCGTGAGAGTCGCGTATACATGGTCCGTGGAGTGTCATCCTTCTCTCGGCGGAAATCTTGAATGCGCTGCATCTGGTCTCGCCGAAATCCACCATACTCCAATTCCAAATGTGCGACAAATTCAGCAAGGGGATTAAATGGAGGTGGTGGACCAACAGCCGTCAATGCTGCATGTGTAGCACGTGCCATCCGTGAAAGGGTAGCCGTGCTACTGCCAGCCACTATTGGCCCAAGGGCCAGTTCTTGGTCCTTAGACTCCTCCGGTGGATCCTCCTCCTTTAAGGTGGGTGGAGCTAAGGTGGCAATCGCCCCATCTTTAAGGGCTGAAATAAGCTCAACCCGGGCCTCCCAATACTGCTCCACCTCCCGAAGTTGTCGCTGATGACCCTCTGTCCAGCGTTCGTAAGTTTGGAGTGCCTCATACTCCAAATGCTGAGGCAGAAGTTCAAAGGCATACCAATCATTGAAATTGGAAGACCTTTGGCGTTTCTCCTTAATCGAGGTACGAAACCGGAGTTTCCAATCGGGCAAGGAAATGCCCCCAGCTCGACCTGAGAACCGATCACGCACTGAACCGTGGTGATCGTCGTTCATTTCGTCGAACGTGCCAACACTCCAAATCCGAAGCCTACTAGTAGTGTCCAAAGCCGAAATAGGCTCAAAAGCCTCGTTGGTATCTACCTCGGGCTCAAGATTTGTGGTATGCACGTCCTCCAAGTAATCTGGTGATGGAGATCGATAATATCGGCTCCTAGTTTGCACCATAAAATAATCACTTGAGTACCGGCAACTATCTACAAGGTAATGGCAACCTGCACCTGTTGCGGGCTATCTAAATGGCAATCCCTTGCCAAATGCCAAGTGTTTATTTAGGCCCCCAGAACTCCAAAATTGTGCAAAGGTTTGAGATTGGTAATTAAAATTAAAAAAATCAGCGTTGAAAATGTTAATTTCCAAGGTGATTATGGACTCCAATCAACAAACTAATTGCACCAATGGACTCCTAGGAAGATTTCACACAAATTAGGCTCAAATTTCACTCCGTTCGGAGTTAATTTGCTCCCAAAAACAAAAATCAGCGTTGAAATTAATAATTTCAGCAATAATTTTGAATTCCAATCAACAATCCAATTACACCATTGGATTCCTTGGCAAATTTCACACAAGATAGGCTCAAATTTCACTCCAATCGGAGCTAGTATGCCCCCAAATTTGAACCTCAAAGTTTGTGAGAATTGAATGCCAAGTTTGAAAGGTGAAAGTAAAAATGTGAAAATGTGAAAATAAAAATAAAAATAATGTTTTTTATTAAAAATAAAAAAATTAGGAGGCTTACCTGGGCCTGGCTGACGCCGCCCGCCCGCCCGCCCGCCCGCCTAGCTGCCCGGCCCCGGCCCAGTTTGCGCCACCCGCCCCCTTGCAGAACCGGAGCTCCAGGAGCTCCAGAAGCTCCAGGAGGGTCCGGTGAGCTCCGGATCCGTCCGGAGCTCAACAATTAAAAACAAATCGGATTTTTATTTTATTGTTGTGTTTGTTTTAAAAGAACAAAAATTAAACTTTGCTTCCACAATTTGCAAGCAAGAAAGATGTGACTTGAGATTCCATTTGGTCTCAAGATTCAACCATCAACAATTCAAGAAAACACAAAGAGACGCCAAAAGAGAAATGTGAAGATTTTTCTCAAAATCTTCTTAGGGTTGCAAGGAATTGCAAACTAAGCTTTCATACACTTGTATCACTCATTTGCTCCCACTACTGGGCCCTTCTAGCTCAGAAATACAACCAAAAATGAAAAATAAGCGCAATTGTTGTCAAGTATGAGGGTATCTCTCTCCAAGCTCAAGAAACTAAGAAGTCTTCTTACAAAGCTTAAGAAACTCTGAAATTCACACACAAGAGTCAAGCTATCTCTCACTCCACAAAGGGAGAATCCAAGAGTGCAAGTGATGGAGAAAGAATGCAAAGGCTTTACTCATGATCTACTACACCATAGCCATAAGATAGCAACAACAAGCTCTCCCTCTCTCAAAACACACTCACAAGACTTGACTTGACAACAATGGCAAGTCAAGATGCCTTCCTCTCCACATAACCCCAATCCTATGTGGATTTCATCCATGGAGTGGATGAACAACTAACTAGGACTCCCAATGGAGTCCATAATCCATCCAAACACACATGGACTCCTAATGGAGTCCATTTACTCCTAATTTGACGTGACTTAGCCCCCGATGTCGCCTCACGTGACAGAGAGGAGAATGCAACGATATTGATAGTTTCATGGAGTAGTTGGGCGAGCATTTTGGGGGAGTCCTTGGAGATATTATACATTGATTTTGTGAGTTTGATTGTGATTTTGTCTAGTTTCTCGACATTTGGGACGTAGAATGAAGCAACGTGGAATACATTTTCAATACCTAGATAGATAATTGTATTGAGGATTTATATTTTTGTTGCAAGGAGGCCAGTGATAGGAGCATGGCATTACTTTATTTTGGTATTTTTATTTATTTTGGGATATTCCATTGAGCGATGGAACTAGGTGTATTTCTAGGTATGTATATGGTTTGTTTTGCGAGAGTATAGGTTGTTGTTGATTTTTGTAGTTGATGTTTTATGCCTTTAGGTATGTGGTGAATTCCATGGGTTGTAGTTAGGTTTGTTGGGGCAACATGTAACCATCATTTGTTTATCCCATGGTCCATGGGTATCAAGTTTGAGTATTGCTAGAGTCTATGAAGTTGTGGTTGTATATGTTGTATGTTGATTGTGAGGATGATAAAATCGTTGGCATAGGTTGTGGTAGTGTTAATCTTTTTTGAGCCATGAGGAGAGGGGCTCAAGGAAGATGATAAAGTGCTAGAGGCTTAGGGTATCCCTTTTGATGGTATTGCAGCTAGTTTGGATTGGTGGTGTTGTGGTTAGGTGAGCTCCTATATACGAGGTGGATGATTCAGTGTACATGTTGCCTATAAGTTCAATGGCATATGGTGGGTAACCATAATATGCTATTAGCATTGCGAATCTTGGGTGGTCAATAGATTTAGTTATATTTTTGAAGTCTATATAGGTGAGGTACATGTCATTATTTGTGAATTTAGTAGTGTCAAGTGTGGTAATGATTGCTTGGATTTGTGTAGATGTGTTACGCATTGGACAAAATCATTCCTCACTGTGGTGTAAGATTTTATGGTGTTCTCTAAATGTAATTAAGAGGGTGCTTGTAAATAGTTTGTGATGGTGCATCCTAGTGCTATAGGTTTGTAATTTGTGAACGTAGTAGTTTTTTTTTTTTTGTGTGTGTAATAGTATTGTGATCCTATGTTTCCAACTTGTGAAGATTTCTTTTTGCTAGTAACATTGTAGAAAAAAAAGGTACATCATGTCATGAAAATTGTTCGGTATTAATCTAAGAATGTTGTTTGGGATGCCATTTGGGCCTAGGGATTTCTTTTGGATAGATTTATGGGGCGTGTATCATATATGATTATAGTAAGTCAAAGGTAGGTGTTGGGGTTTGGATCTTTTTTCTAGTGCAATGTTTTCTTTGTTTTGCCATGGGTATTGTGCCATTGCACACATGCATTCAGTTGGGTGGTCTATAGGGTTCAAGCATAGGGGAGCATGTTTATGAAATTATTATTCTTGGGAGATGAGTATGACATTTGCATTAGCTTTTGGGTGTGTTACTAGGTTGCCATATTTGTTTACGAGGCAATCGAGGGGTGTAGAGTATTGTGAGCGGAATATTTGTTGTTTTATTTAATGGGGTTTTAGGTTTAGTATGGACCTATATTTCTTTATTGCTCTTCTGCAATTTTGGTCGGTTCATAAGTTTGTGATTTTTACGGGCCTCAATTTTATCTTTTTTGCATGTATTGACTATGTTGTCCAATCATAAATGTATTTCCTCGGAGTCATTATTAGTAGGGTGTGCAACTATGTCAGGGATGGTAGTTGTGTTTAGGGTTTAGGGTTTAGGGTGGAGGTGCCAATTAGGGGGGGGGGGAATGTGGAGCAAATTGTTGTTTTAATGAGGTGATAGATATCAAGGTGTCTCTTCCATTGTTGGGGGAGTTTGCAAGGGAGGAATCCTCTTTGGCTTTTTGGTTGCGGTGTAAAGTTGAGAGATGAGGGGGCCGCGCATGTTTGTATGAAACAATCAATAATATGGTTCAAGGTATATGGTTTCCATGTTTGTGTGTTGCATCATTGGATAGGTGTGAGAGGTATGGTGGTTTGTAGGAGGTGATGGAGTTGTTGGCTATTTAGGAAATTTGTTTTGTTAAATAATGTGAGGATGGCTTGTTTGTTTGCTTCATGAACGGGGTATTTAAATTGTGGTGGTGAGTCTATTAGTGGAGTGGGAGATTTGCAGACTAAAAAGTTGGAGGGGAGTTGGAGAGTAAATGGAAAGTGGTTCAAGTTAAGGTGCAGTTGGGTATTGGTGTGGCAATGGTGGTGGGATAGGAGTGTATTATAGGTGCAAAAATTGTCTATTAAATTGATACGGCTGTAGTTTGGGTTGCCTTTTCTCGAGAATAGTGTCATGTTAGGGGTGGGTACTAGATGCAATCTAGTGGTGAAGGGTTGGCATTATTATGTTTGGTGGATGATAAGGATACAAAGTGATGACTACAACGGCCATTGAGAGAAATGTTGTAGTTAAAGTCACCGGTGAGGAATGGGAGGTGGGTACTATGTTTGGATAGGGTTCGCGTTATTGTTGGTTGGATTGAAAGTATTAGGTGTAGGCCTTCTTCATGTGTTGGCATGTATAAGTGGATTATTGAAATAAAAGTGAGGAGTTTGTTTGCTAATATGATTATTTGTAGGCCAGGGTAAGTTTGACCATGGTTGTTACTTCATGGATGTTACCAAAGAATGCAATGGATTTATGTATCATGGTGATTTGGCCTCCTCTTGCGGGGGCATACTAAATATATGTGTGTGTCTTAGGCATATTAGGGCACTTATTTTATTATTGTATACAATTTTGTAGGATGGGAATTATGAGTCTTTGTAGCGTGTGCATTTATTCTTGGGGACTTTTTGGTTTCGTTTTGGTGGATGTTTGGGAGACTTGTGTTAAGATGTCCACAATTTCATGTCATGCAGTGATTGGTTCTGAGTATACTATGGGGGTTTGGGTTTTGGGAGATTTTGTGGGGGGGGGGGGGGGGTTGTTATGAGGGAAACCATGTATGGTTTATGTTATTCTAAGGGAAATTGTTATGACATCTTCTAGATAGGTAGAGGATAGTTGCTCTAACAAAGATCGTGAAGGTATTTTTTTTGATAGGTTGGTCTTGATATATTCATACAAGTCTTTTGTGAGTTGTTCCGGGATTTGGGAGGAGTTGAGGGATTGGGTAATGGGGCATTGAGTGGTGGTGGTGGTGGTGGTGGTGGTAGGGGGGGGGGGGTCTAGCAAGAGTGGGAGGGCATGGAGTCATCTTAGTATGGTAAGGCTTTTGGGTGGGAGTTAGTTTTGTAGGATTTGGTCACATTGTTTTTGGAGGAGGCTAATAGATATTATTTATATGTGAATAATGTGAGGTGAGGGAGTAGTTGGTTGATGGTGAGATTGGGTTAAGGAGGGTGATTTAAATGGGACGAATGTGTTGAGAAGAGAGATGTATATCCCCGTTTTAATGTTATGCAATTTTCTTGGTAGTATTGTGTGTGGTGTTGTTGATATTGTTTAGGCATGTATGCAAATATATGATATTGTGGGCATGGGTTTGGATGAATGTCATCAAACCTTAGTATGAGGATGCAAGCTGACCATATGTAGCGGTGCTTTTTTTCTTTGGGATTTTGAATGTATGTGAGTGAAATGTGTAGGAAGGTGTCTACATGTTATGTATGTTCTATGAAGATTACTATAATGTTGTTATGTAAGTTAGGAGGTCAGGTATGCACAACCGTAGGTATTCACAATTGATGCGTGTATGTATTTGTTCTTGAGTAATGAGACAATGTGTGGGATTGTGGGCATGGTCACGGTGGTGGTTGCTATGCTACGGTATAGTCCAATACGGAGAGTTGGAGGATTGCATCTTGATAGGAGTTGGTTGATTGTGAGATAAACTTGTTATTATAAGGATGATTAATTTGAGTTTGAGGTAGGTGGAGGAGTAAGAAAATTTGTAAGTGATGGTGCATGGGGATGTATTTGTATGTATAGTACAATGATTTTGTTTATATGCCTTATTGAGGATCCATATGCTACCTATTGAGATTATGATGTATGTGTACGTGGGTTGCATGTGATTGGTATATATGTATGAATAGTAATGTAGAGGGTATTTTCATATGGAGTATGTGTGCGTGGATGTGTTGGACGTGGGTGTGGTTCCATTTTGTTGTGGTTAGTAACCAAAGAAGATGTTGGTATATTTTATGAAATAATGTGGATGGTTTGATGTAAAGAGCTTGGATGAGGTAATGTTGAAACATAACGCAATCATTATTGGAGAAGGAAATGAAAGAACAAATAAAGCTAAGTACGAAGATTGATGTGCACATGCTAAGTAGAGTAGCCCATTGTGATTCTATGAGTGTTGTGCCACTCATTAAGTGGGTTATATGCTTGATGCATGAATTGTGATGGGTTGTGTTGAGGTAGACCATGGTAACCTGGTGGAGCTTGAAGTTGGAGAGGATGACCATTCATGTGACTAGTGGCCATGGAGGTGCTAGGATCTTGGTTGAAGGTGGAGAGACATTGGTAGAGTTGTGGGAGGGAGGTGGCTAGGTTTTGTGTGATGGCGTGCATTCTTTGTTGGGACATTTGAAATTCTATAGCCATATTGCCAATGAAATCTTGGATGTTGGTGGAGTGGTGTGTGAGGATGCCAATGATTGTATCGACCTTTGTATTGGTGTTGTGGTTGATGGTGTTCGCAAATTGCACGAAATTGCCAACGATTTTTTGCTCCTACTCTAGCATGGACTTGGTAAAGACCTTCTCCGTGAGATCGGGATTGCTTTTGGAATTACCCATGGCCTCCATTTGTTGAGCAATCACCTCTCTAGTAGAAGCTCGAGCAATTTGGATGGCGGTTGCATTGGGATCCGCTTCATTGATACTCCCTTTGTAAGGGCTGAAGTCGACTTGCCTCCTCAAAATGTAGAGAGATTTGTGAACCCATTTGTTGTAGACCGCAACATTGAGGCATTGCATGTGGTACCATCCCGCTTGCTTGTCCTATGCTTGATTGCGAAAGTTGAATCCAACAGTGTTGCCTTCTCCAAATTTGTTCTTGAGTGCGATGAAGTTTTTGATTTGAATTTCCTTTTGGGGGAGGTTGAGAGCTACTAGAATTGTGGTAATCCTAAGGTTCAAGGGGCAGTAGCTTCTTTGTCTCTTGTGACGCTCTCACAAAACTCCTCATTATGACATGAAAGGATGTAGACCGCATCTCGGGTTGCTTCGGTGATGAATAGTGAGAAAGGCGAAGTCTTTGACGGTGTCGGGTGTTGTAAGTATCATGAATTTGTATTGTTTGCTCTCACCATCGTTCATAAGATGCTATGGACATGATTGTCTCCTAAAGATTCTCCCTTGATGTGTAAGTGTAGGTTGCAAGCTTGTGTGACCAAATCCTATCCTTTCTTTACCTTCCCTATCACCTTCTCTCCTCCCTCAAGGTCTGATGTAAAGGTTCTAGTACCCATGAGTAAGGTGAGTCGGTCAATGCGTGGTTTCTTGAGGTGCAACTTGATGAACTCCACCCAATTTTTTGGGTACTGCACTTGTGCCGACATCATTGAGGTGCAACTTGAAGAATTCCACCCAATTCTTTGGGTACTGCACTTGTGCCGACATCAATGAGGATAAAATAGTTCATTCCAAGTGGGATTTGCATAGCACATAGTTTTGTCAAGCATGTATTCTTCACCTCCCTTTGACTCATGGAATTGAAGCCAATGTCAATGTGGATTGTAACATGAAAGCCCTTGGATAGACTTGTTTTGGGGTTGACCTTCTCATGATGAGGGATTTGGGTGAAGCGTAGATATTGACCGGGCACCACATCCAACCTCTCCTTGGAGACATATTTTGTGTAAATCTTGGGAAAGCATGACAAAGAGTGCGGAATTCATCTATCTCATTGGATGAAGTGCCAAGGCATTCAAATTTATAGTGGTTTTTTGTCTTCATTTAATAGAAAAAATTAATGACAATTTCCCTCTACTTAATCCTATAGCTTCATGCATGGAGAAACCTAGCCATATACGTGCTATGATATCAGTCTCCGATATGTTTTTTTTTTGGTATCCACTTTGGTTGCTCATGGATTCCTCCAGCATAGGGCTTTTGTAAGTTATGTTAGGGGTTGTGTTATCCGCTAAATTAGTAGCCTTTAGAGTTGTCCAAATTGCGTTTGTGTGCCTTTAGGATTTCTTTGTGGAGGGGAATATTGAAGCGGGCTACTACCATGTAATGGAGAGTTGTCTTCAAGTTGCATGTCCAAGTCCTCTCCAAATTGAATTTGTGGTAGGTTGTCGGTGGCAATTGTCTCCCTCATGTTGGTATCCTCTTGGTTTGAGCTTTTAGCATGAGTCCCTATGTCGTTGGTTTGAATCATGGCTAGGTGTGGGCCATGTTTTGTAACATGTATGCGCTTATGTTTCGATCATGATTCTTTGGCTGACATTGGTGACTCTTGCTTGGGGGTCAATAGTGATGGGGTCATCTTCGCAAATTATGTGATCCCTTGTTGGCACATGGGCTCCATTTTGGCTTCTATAATTTTTTCCCTTGGTTATCAAGGTTCTCTCCTTTGACTTTGAGGTTTGTTGTTTTGTTTTTATTGGTTGTTTTTTCCACCTCCAGGGGCCCTTGATGAGTGGATGATGTGTTCCTTGTTTTCGAGGTTGCCTTCTCAGCTTCTATTGTTGTCTTCACCAAGGTTATTTGACGAGCTTTTGTTTGTGTATTTACCGTTGTTGAGGTATGTGTTTGGCAGCTAATCACTTATTCTATGTTTTTGAAGGCGCCTGTTGGGTTACAAAGGGTAGGGTTGTCACTTTTGAGGTGGTCGTTGTTGTTGCTACTTAAATCACAATGTTTGGGGTTGTAGTTGCGGAGGTCACCAATCCATCTCCTAACCCAATTGTTGTCGACCTCTCTTGTCTTGTCGATGGTTGCTTGGTTGTCTTCTCTCCAAGTACGTGCTTCCTAGTCTCTTGATTGATTGGCTCTATGTGTTTGCTTGTTGGTTGGTGTGTTGTGGTGTGGTGTGGAAGTCATTGGTTCTTGTACTGATGAGGTTGTGGGTTTGGTTGGTTGTGACTGCATGTGTTGCATGTTGATGGAGAGTTTCTTGAGTGAAAAACTCCATGTCCACAAAAAAAATCATTGATTTTATTTATTTATTTATTTGTGTGTGTGTGTGTGTGTGTGTGTTTTTCAAATAAAATAACATTGAACTTTTTTATCATGTGGTGTGTTTGTTATTGTGGGGGTGTTGGTGAGGTGGGTGTGAGGTGTGATAGGTGTTTTTTTTTTGGATTAGGATTGTCTTTTGGGGTTGCGTTGTTGACTTGTTGTGTGTTGTGTTTATGTGGGTATCCATGCTTGAATATGGTGGCGCACCTGGTGGTCTAAGACGTGGAGCTTGTTGTAGGAGGAGTGTAATTTTTTGGGTGGAGATTAGATGAGGATTAGGGTATTACATGCGTGGATTGGGGAGTGGTGGGTTTGGATCATTGGAGAGTAGGTTTGAGTGAGAGAATGGAGCAACATTGATGTATGTTTTGTGAGGTTAGATCTATGTGAGTGGATTTGAATATTGGTGGCGAAAGAGGAGTGGAGATCTTGGTGAAGCATTTGTAGGTCGGATATGAGTGAGTAAGATGTTATATATGTTTTTTGGATGTTCTCTTTGTGGAGGTGTAGTGTATAAATACAAGAATGTAGTGTGTGAATGAGCAAGAGGTGAAAAAAATGTCATGCTTACCCAATGTTGTGGATAGTCTCCCTTGCGACATGGTTGGCTCTCTCTCAGTCTTCTCCTCGTGATGAGATTGCTAGTTTGCAGTTCCTCTTTGGTCAGGGTTGGTGCATGGGTTAGAGTTTTGTTGTCGGACTTGGTGTTTGATTCATATGTTATTTCTCTCATGTAGGTTTGTAGCATTGTTCCAATGTTGGTGTTATGTTGTTCTATACTCGTTGTGTGAGCGGAGTTTGTGTGTGGAACTGGATGTGTGGTGCTCTACGATTTGGATCTAGGTTTGGTGGGGGAGGTTCTTGCAAATTTGGTGTTTGAATGTTAGGTTTATAATTGCATATGCTCATGTTGCTTTGCACACATTAGGTTTTTCTTTGCTCTTGGTCAAATTTGTGTGCACGTCTAGTTTTTCCTTATGTGGTGTGGTGTGTTTCGCCAATCTACTCATTCCCTCGAACATGCACAAAGAAACAAACTTGCATGTATCCACCCAAAGTGCAAGCATGTTTGTTTCTCAACACCTACCGTGGGTCACCCATCTATAACTATTTAAACTCAATAGTCAATATAAATTTTTTTTTTGGGGGGGGGGCGACGAATAGGATTATTCAAGAAGGAAATTGATCACACTTGGATAACATCTAAGATATGCACATGCACTCCAAATACATCATTAGAAAATAATGACTGTAAACTTTGATATGATTTTTGAATTATATGATAGTAATCGCATGCTCAACCCTTAAAGTACAAGAAACACTGATTTGTTTTTTGGTCATGGTACCTAACCACACCAACATACATATTTCTGTTAAGACATGTAATTAGGTGAAAGTCAATGTGAACAATCCCAACCCTTCAAAAATGGCATCCCTAAAATTCAAATTTACCATCACAGATCGACATTCTCTTCACAAAATTGTTGATGAATTTGAATTGAGTTGTTTTAGACAATTATGGGCATATGGCTTCGGACTCTTGGAGGTTATTATTGTTCAAGGAGTGGGTCCTGATTTGTTTTTTGGTCATGGTACCTAACCACACCAACATACATATTTCTGTTAAGACATGTAATTAGGTGAAAGTCAATGTGAACAATCCCAACCCTTCAAGAATGCCATCCCTAAAATTCAAATTTACCATCACAGATCGACATTCTCTTCACAAAATTGTTGATGAATTTGAATTGAGTTGTTTTAGACAATTATGGGCGTATGGCTTCGGACTCTTGGAGGTTATTATCGTTCAAGGAGTGGGTTGATCAGAACCATCGACCCACAATTGCCTCGCTTAAGTGTCGCCTACTTTAGAATGAAGCGGAGGGAGAGCTTGCCTACAAGCAAGTTAAGCTTGAACGTTGAAGCCGTTGTCGAGAAGTAACTTATTATGTGAGTCTTGACCGGCGTGCCCTAGGGAAGTCATGCTACATAGTAATGTGTACGTCATTCATTCACCTAGTATGATGACCGGTCAATACCATGTACCCAAACTACTCTACCTACTATCCCATCTCTCTCTCTCTTTTGGAATCATTAAGTTATGATGTATGCCTTTTTAACTTAGTGTGGTCCACACCATGGGCAAAGTGCAGGCTTCGGGGGGTTCATCTTGTTTGATGCACAAGGACTATCTTGTGTAGTATACTTGTCACGGGGTCTCGACCAACGTTTGGACGACAAGTGGCAATGACTTTAAAGGGTGGAGTAAAATTTCTTAAAGCGGAGGTGGAGGGTTCTGCATACACGAGGTGTGCTATGTGAACCGGTGGAGCTTGCCCACAAAGGCTCACGCAATAGGAATGAGGTGAACCGAAGGTATGGTTTGCATTATGTGGTCAATTTGTCTTACGTGGCGAGTTGGGTTGAGGGTTTGAATGGGACGAATCGATCTCAAATTATAAACTTGTCATTGAGACTGGATAGTCTATATCTCTAGAGATAATAGATTTTGCCACTTTTATTATGATAAAGCAGTTGAAAATGAGGCACACTTCATGTTGGAGTCTCCACGGGGAGGTCACTTCATTGTCAAGTTGACACCACGTGCGGACAAAGTTTGCTACCCCTATATTACATGCCATGTATAATTTTAAAATTTATGATATTTTTTCTACATATACATAACCATTGATAGTATCTTTTGTATATTTTTTTGAAATTTTTAGTCATCTTTATTTTTTTAGTAATTGTTTTAGTTCAATTTTGTGTCATTCTAGTTAGAAACGGTATGTTTTAAGAA
Organism: Polytrichum commune; assembly: GCA_950295325.1. Lineage (NCBI taxonomy): Eukaryota > Viridiplantae > Streptophyta > Polytrichopsida > Polytrichales > Polytrichaceae > Polytrichum > Polytrichum commune. The sequence goes on along the minus strand of OX485803.1, from coordinate 18,724,540 downwards.
AAAAACAAATCACCAATATTAGTTACCACTTTTAACTATGTCATAGGTACTGTGTATATCTACTCATGAAAAAAAATTGATAAAATTTTGACCCATTTTGGTGGTGCAACTTACCAAAAGAAGATTTTTTTTGGTCGCACGTGGTGTTCAACTTGACAATGGAGTGACCCCCCCGTGGGAGTCTCCCCTACATAATCTTATTAGAGATAAGCCTTATTCACGAATGTGGTATTAGGGAGCTTCGAGTCTTTCTTTCAATTGACCATCAAGTTGACATTAGCCTCGATCTCACGGAGGCTACCACACTTCCGCCACTCTAGATACTTAGCCGATTGAAAATCATCATGTTGTACTTTCAATCCCACTAGCCTTTCGGTTTCACAAATTAAAAAAATCAATATCAAATTATGTTTCATTTCATTGAATTTCTAAGCATATACAAACTAACCGAATTACGATCACGTGTGTATCGTAATCGATCGTGTGATTAGGGGCATAGCTCCACGACTTTGGAACATACGTTTGCTTGCTTTGATTCATGGAGCTCGAGTCGTGCAACGTTCGAAGAAGGAACGGAACCGCTTTGGGACCACTTCCATGTATCCAAATACTAGGCCCTTCGTAGGGAAAGATGCAACCACAATAAGTACATGCTTGTTTCAAAAAGGGCGGACTATTCTCTTACAAGGTCCCATGACATCCGAGCAGGTGACACATAAATGCAAGTAACAACAAGCACAACTGAATCTCAAAATGCCCCCCATCCCATGTCCTCTCCCCCACCGCTCTTACACCAACACTTTTTAATCATGAAGTGTGTGCTTTGACTAAAGAGCTTCGGAGTGAACTTCGATCGTAGATATTTCATTGTTTTCCCTTCTTCATTCCTAAACGCTAGAAAATTAAGCTAGTCGAATCACCAATCCAATGCCCATATTGGAATGTGGAGTTAAAAGTGCCCATGATAGGCACATGTGTCCTACTTACTAACGCCAACAAATAGCATGCTTGAGCGATGAACTCGCCTTGGGAAATCACACTTGGAGGAGTTTCATGATACACCAATTTTGATCTATTTTTTAGTGCAAGTAGGTCCGTTTTGTGTCACATGATGAAACACCGTGACAAGCCAAAAATCCTCAAATGTACAAATATTCTTTTGCATTTTCATCCTCCCCTCAAGAAAGTGTAATAACATTATTCATCTTCTTTGAGGACTTCTATTCCTACAACATTACTCACCGTTCAACTTTCAGTTGTAGGTCTTAGGAATATAACAATGAGATGCTCGAAAGGTTGCATTAGGTGACTTGGATTCATACTAAACTCACATCATCTCACTGTTACATTATGAGGATCTTTGTTGCTAAATAATGTCATGTTACTTAAGAGGATTCAGACACATATTATTTTCGATTTAAATTTTGCATTTTAAAATCTTCCGTAATCAACATGAATTCCAATGTGAGTGGAATCCGAAAGTAAAGGGGGTGTAATGCTCCACGTGTACTAGGGCCCGCCAAAGTCATTAGGTATGCTTAACGATGTTATGTTTTGTACGGTTTTGGAGGTGTGTTTGTAGAATGGAATCGAACCATAAATTGGGGTCAGATTCCATTACAATATTACCAAATCGGAATCAACTTCATGTGACCATGGATGAACTCAAGGCTTGTGTGACATCGTTTGAGTGGAGAGGATCGTGATTGATCTTGGAAATTGATGTAGGTGAGTTTTGGAGAAAGGAATTATCGTACATGAGCGTACCTCTCATTCATCCAACATAGAAGCCCTGAAATAGTATGCAACATGAAGGTTATCTTTGAAGTTGATTTGACAATGGAATTAGCATTAAAGACCCCAAATTCGTGTACTTGAAATCATTTGAGGTAGATTGGCAACAAACCTATAGGCGGTTAAGTTTTTATGTTGGATGTATGAGAGGCATACTTGTATCCAATAATTCCCTCTCTTTGTGAGTCTCAATCAAGAATCACGTGTAAATAATGGGGGAAGTAAATAGATGTATACAATAAAAATCCCTCACAACCATTAAATATTATTTTTATACAATATAGTAAAATAAGATACTATAATTGTATTTTCACAAGATCCAAATGAATTGTAGTCGTATAAGGCATGTTTAGTTATATTGGGCCAATGTTGTTTGTCTTGCTCCTTGAGTTGGATGTCGACCAATCTTACCATGGTAAAGGGCCAAAACACGGTAAAGTGAACAAGGAAAGTGGTTTGACTTTCCACTATGATACTATTTTTGTATATATCGTAGAGGGCTCCCTATTTCATCTTTACAAGTGCTAGAACGTGGTTTCCACCTAGAATACAAGTGGTTGTGGCGAATGTGAGCATGATACGTGTTGATTTTCTTTAAGGGGAAGATAATCAATTTGTGTTGGAATAGAGCGCACTCTACGGTAGTAAGGGAAGTAGGCTCAATTTTATACATTTCAAGATCATGGAACCCTCCTATGGGTTTGAACCAAACACATAACAATATTTGTGCCTCATGTGTATTGTGGAGATATGTATGAAGTAGATCCTAAACTAAGTGGTGGGTTTGAGCTAAAACCTACTTCATTTCAAATTTTGTTATGATTAGTGTGGATGGTTCAAGTATTTGGCAAGATCGTACTATATGTTATTGCACCACATAATTTGAAGCAAAATACATTTTCTTAAGGTCTACTTCACGTTCCCTTCCCAAAAACCAACATTTATGAAAGTAGATTCTGCAGGTTGTAGAATCTACTTCTATGATTGTAAACCGTGTAGTTTGCAATATATAATAATGAAAACGTCGTAATCAATAATATTAGTAATTTTCTTATGATTCGTTATTATTTTTTTGAGACATATAACTAGGAAATGTGACTATTTGGGCCTATAAACTCACAAGGTACAACTTTTGTTCACTTTACCATGCTTTGGCCCTAAAAGGGATATGCTAAAAGGATGCATAGTGTAGATTCAAAGCTTAATCGACTTTGAAATCTACACTAAATATGATATTTAAAGTCACCAATTCTAATTGTCGTGCTCAATACTAGTTGTAAACTGCGGTGTAAATGTTAACCCAACATTATTTGTCATTCCTTGCAAGTCTTTTAAGGGTATCCTAGATTTACAATGTCGCAATTACTGTCACTTACCAAGTCATTTTTCATCCAAATTTCAGTCATCCATGACAATATATCATCACAAGTTACTAACAACAGGAGGCAAGGTTTTGGCCACTGATGAACTCATCCATCATCCATGACAATATTCGTTCACTTATTCACAAGAAGTGTCATCCAAAAAGGTGCCATAGTGATATCAAATACCATAATATGACACTATCTATCATGTGTAGTGTAGGCCATTTATCTCTTATAGCATAGTTGACTTTGGGGGTCTTATGTTGAAGCTAAAGAGAACCGTATATATACTGTACGTATGACATTTGGTTTACTTGTACTTGTCTTGACGTATCATCTATCTTGAAACAACATTAGTTACATTTAGCCATTTATATGATATGTGGATCAAATCAATCTTTCCCATGGTGGAGTTAAGTGGGTTTGTGACATAGATACATGTTTATATATACATTCAAATCACTCCAATAGACTAATTCGGGATTTACGATACTAATTTGAGAGCCAAATCAACCGGAGAAAACAATTCCATGCTATAATATAGTTGACTTTTGTCCATCTCAAGCAAAATGATGGGGGCCGTATATCCATTTTAATGCTACGATTGTGAAATCATTTGTAAATCCCAAAATTCAAATAAGAAAAGGAAATAGTTTTTGTGTTATAATAAAGTGGACTACATGCTAGCCCTGGGTAAGATTTGACAATGGCCCCACCTTAAAGAGAAAGACACCTACTATAGTCTTGATTGTTATATTAATGCACGTCCCTTGACCTACCTACCTACCTACCTATCTACCTACCTATAAATAAAAGCAAGTCATGTTAAGCTAGTTACCATGACTGAATTGAATTTCTCTTTACCACATTTGAGTTAAGGACACATTCAAAGAAGACTTACCAAGGTAAAATGATGCCCATCAAAACATGCCCCCCATAGATTTATGGTTACATCATCCCAATTGGCTCCCAATAGACTAATTTGAGATCTTTGTTGCTAAACCCACAATCAATCCAATAAACAAGAAAAGAAAAGAAAAGAAAATATATGTTACAATATAGTTGACTACACGGTTTTGACAAGGGTCTGACTTCAAAGGGCAAGACATGTATGACAATTGTGTCCGTTTCTTACAACATCACTTGGCGTATGTACCATGAAACAAAGCCAATCACGCCAAATCATGTTATTGGGTACCGAAACCAAACCAAACCACCCTTTCCCACATTCAAGCCAAAGAACGTGACTCACCCAATGGTTTCCATTGTATTTGGGGAAAAAAGAACACGAGTCGTGAGGGGAAGCCAACGTTCCCAACTAGCTCCCACTAGTTTGAGATATATGATGCTAATCCGATAACCAAAACAAAACAAAAAAAAAAACTTGTTATCATGTAGTTGGTGAGCCAAGGAAGCAAAAGTCAAGCAAGCCAACAAACTCCCTCCTACAGTGAAAGAAACAAGAAAACAGTAGAACCGTGAGGCTTTGTTCTTTATTACGAAAGACTACAATTGTAGTTGTCCACTTTGTTCATGCCAATTCATGGCTATTCACTATACCAAAACCTTTCTTGGATTTTGTGCACCTTCTTCTCAAATACACGTCAAGGATTGAAGCTACTCATTTACAACCCGAAATTTAAAAAATAAATAATCCAGAACTGCCGAAATAACAATAGTTAACTAGATTTCTTTCAATGCATTTTAGGGAGCACTTATATATAAACTATAGTTAACATCCACATGACATAAAGTGGACCAAAAATAACAAGAACAAGTAACATCCAAGTGTGAACACAAAGTGGTTAGGAAATTTACTCTTGAAACGAAGAAGTTGATGCATAGTCTCTGTCCTACAGACAGAGCCAACAAAATAAGACGAAAACCGCTGCAAAACAATGAAACTACCAACTAACGTCCCAAAGGATGATTTGAAATCTCTTTATACTAAGTACACACTTGAAGCAACAAAAGAAAACACACTTCATTCTATATCTCATTGGTTTACCCCCCCCCCCCCCCCCCACTCACCCCTCCCCAACTTAAAGTGCAAGAGACGTCCATGTAATGTAGGAGAGCCATGGGCGTTGTTTTACTACGCCCGCCGCGTGACGTAGCCACCATGAGAGAAAAGGGCGTCACGCTAAGTCATTTTTATTACCCGCTACCGAAGCTCAACTGAACCGCCCTTTCCCACAAATCGAGCGAAAGGAAAGGGAGGGCACCACCAACGGATTCCCTCCTACGGAGGGAAAAAGGCCCGGGGTCGCGAGGGGGAAGGGAAGCCTAGCTAGGGACTTATTAGCCTAACCTAGCAAGGGTGGGAAAGGGAAGGGAAGGGCCGGGCCGGGGGGGGGGGGATGGGTGGAGAGGAAATAGTCCGCCCATCCCTTTATCCTAGGTTCCATTGTGGTCAAGTCCCCACGCCAGGCCACGCCTTTGTTTCCGGCGAGGGCAGGTGGGGCCCACCCGCATCCGCCTCCGCCTCGACCGCCAGGGGGACCGGGGGGGAGCCCGGTCTGGACGGGACGGGCCGGGCGAGGGGGTGGGGGTGGGGGTGGGGGTGGAGGCTCGGGGCAGGGTCGGGCGGGACGGGCCGGGCTTGGCTTGTGAAAGCAGATTAAGAAGGGCAACACGCCAGCGTCGCAGGCTTGCTTCCCTTCCCTGGCTTTGGTGGCCTGTGCTCCCTTTTGCTCTCCCTTTGGGCTCGCTCTCTCTCTCTCTGTGCCTCTCTCTCTCTCTCTCTTTTTCTCTCTCCCCTTTTGCTTTGTTGCTTCGCGTGCGCTTGTTGCTGCTTGTTGCTGCGTTTCGCAACCCCAGCGCACGCCATCGCCACGCTGCGCATCACCCTGGCAGGAGAGGCGGGCAGTGCGGCAGCGGCACCATCACGGCCGGATGCTGGAGCCCGGAAGGCGTATGTCACGCATCAATTCACGCCAGGTACACGGTCGCTGGGGTTTCATCAACGCCAATGGAAGGCCCCTGACGGGCTGAACGCGATGATCACACGCGGGGAGGGGGGAATGAATGAAGGAAGGAATGAGTGAATGAATGAGTGAATGAATGAATGCTGTGCGGGTGGGGGTTGGTGGTCCTAGGTGGAGCAGGGAGGGGGATGTGTCATGCTGCTCATGTCGCTGTGATGGTCCAGCCGTGGGGGGGAAACAAGAGGAGAGGAGGAGAGGAAGGAGGAAAAAAGAGAAATAAGAATACTTGGAAGAGATGTGGAAGGGTGTTCGGGGTTAGCGGGGGCTGGGAGTGGAGTGCGCATGTGTCGGGGGTTGGGGTTGGGGTTGGGGCTTGGGTTGGTCTGGTAGGGAAGGAGGTGATAAGTTTTGTGTTATGGTGGTGTTGTGAGTGGATATGGAAGCTGCTGCTGGAAGGTGGTGGTGTTGGTAGTGTCGATGATGTTGGTGATGCCGGAGCAGACGAATATCCCCTCCACTGGTGTCGGTTGCCAGGGTTTACTGTGTTTTTTCTTGTGGTTTCTTTCGTCGGTGCGTGGTGTGAGAATTGTTCCTTGACTAAGCCGCAAGTAGTGGTGTTGTGTCTGTGTGTGTGTGTCTCTCTCTCTATGGCCGTGCTTAGCCTTCTTGCTCAAGTCCGAGTGGTTTGTGTACTCTCACGAATAACGAGGTGTATGATATGATTGACTAGGGCACAAATGGCTCGAGTAGTGAATGACAATAAATGCTCTGCGCCCGGGATTGACACCGTTTCGGTTAGCCTATATGTGTGGCATGAACGGTACAGATCAATAGTTAGTGAGGAAGCTTACCTTGACCGGGGTAAATTGGTTCGTGAGTAAGTTATGTGAGAAATACTACCAGCTTTGTTTCGGAGTTCTCTAGGTGCTTCTTGGGGGAGGGCATGTTTAGGGGGGAATGGAATTGATGCTTTTTTAGTGACGAGGTTTGTGGCTTTGTCTCTATAGGGTTTGTGTCGTCGTCTGCAGTTGTTTTCAGCATGGGAATCGAAGGAGGTAACACGGTTTAATGCATTGGAGATTGCAGAGTCTCTTCTGTTTTAATGCAGGGGAGTGATGAGGTATTTTTGTGGTGATGGATGGATGTGATGGGTGTCGCCAGGTTACAAAATAGTGTTTAAGTTGCGGCAATGGAGCCAAGCAAGCGGACACTCTCGGGTGGGTATGCCAACAATCCACCCCCTGGGATGGGGCACAGGGGGGGTGGAGGAACCCCGCATGAATGGTCACTAAGTACTCAGATGGGCCGGGGAGAGGATTGGGCACGAGGAAGTCCTCACAGTGGGCCACAGAACAATGTGGAGCAATGGGGAGTGGGAGCTGTGGGAGAGGGGAGGCCGCCCAGTATGTCATCATACTCTTGGAGTTTATCTAATGAAAGGGGCGATCCAGTTGGATTATCATCTTCTCCGCATCATCATGTGAATGGGAGCTTGGACAACATGGACTCATATAGAGGAATTGATGCGAGTACCTTCTCAACGTCGTTCCCGGCTATCTTTGATAAATGTAAAACAGCAGAAATCTATTCTTTTTTCTTACTCCTCCTGTACTTTTTGTTTGTTTGGGTGTGTTTTGTTGGGATATCTGGCGATTTTGAGGATCTCAACTGCGGAACCCAACCTACTTGTTCTTCCTACTTGTGTATCTGGTCTGCATGCCGGCCTAAAACTGCAATAGGTTGATGGGTATTGATCAAAGACTAAGTATTTGGGCGGCCTCTTCGAGCATCTTCATCTTGGTCTCTCTCTATGGATATGCAGGAATCTGAATTCTTGAATTGCCTAGTGTGCCCTGAAATTAAAGGGGTGATTGGTGATTTTGCAGTGAGGTTGTCTGAAACAGATCCACGTGTTGGTCAGTCCCTGGATGCTGCTGCGGTACATTTGATCACTGACCTTGACCCAGATGAAGCCTTTGGCTCCTTGGAGGAGCTGGAGTTCCATACTATTGGGAACCTCCTCCCAGATGACGAGGAGGAGCTTTTGGCAGGTGTGGCAGATGATTATGATGTTCCTCATGTCCGACGGGATGAAAGTAATGCTGAGGAACTGGAGGAGTTTGACCTTTTCAGTAGTGGAGGTGGTATGGAGTTAGAGGGTGATTCACAGGATGCTTTGGGTGTATACATGAGTAGCCATCGCTCCAGTGATGGGCTTGCTGGGGGTGCTGGACAGCAGGGTGGAACTGCAGGATCTGTTGCTGGGGAGCATCCATATGGGGAGCATCCATCTAGAACTCTGTTTGTTCGCAACATCAACAGTAATGTTGAAGACACTGAACTTCGGGCTCTATTTGAGGTGCAGTTTTGAAATCTTAAAACTTTGTCCATGGTGATCAATTTCCTTTCATCGGTTCTTGCATTAATAGCTACAAGTTGGATCTCGCAATTTGAATCATTGCAGTGGAACTTACCTATTTCAATTGCTTAATTGTGGGTTTAGGTGCCAATTGCTTGATTTTGGAGGAGAGTTTGCACTAGCAGAAGTGAATTGTTTCAAATATCTTGTCTTAAAGGATTTAGCAGCCAATTACAAAATCTAGGCTGGCTGAAGGGTTTTAATACTCATTCTTTTTATAATTGCGAAGTTCAACAGTTGTCCACACCAAACACATTATGAGTGCAGTACTTAGATGAAGCAGTATGATTACAGCGGAGGTGTTCGGGCAATGACTGCCTGGGACAATAATTTAGATAACCTGGAGATTTTCAAATTAAAAGAGCTTTCGCTTTGTGTTGCAGCAATATGGTGCTATACGGACTTTGTACACAGCTTGTAAGCACCGCGGTTTTGTCATGATTTCGTACTATGACATCCGGGCAGCTCGAAGTGCAATGCGCGCTTTGCAAAATAAGCCTTTGAGACGGCGCAAGCTGGACATTCATTTTTCAATCCCCAAGGTATTGCAATTTCTCAAGCATCCAGGAGAGCTACAAGCTTGACTTGTTTAGGAGATGGACAATGATGTTGTCTTACTTTTCATCCTACCTTCTTTCTGTTCAGCTCTGCTATCATCAATGAGGAAGGTCATGGAAGAGTAATCATTTTTGCTTTGCTAACAACTCTATATATTGTGGTGCAGGATAATCCCTCGGACAAAGATGTGAATCAGGGAACTCTTGTGGTTTTTAACCTGGATGCATCTGTTACCAATGATGACTTGCGTAACATATTTGGTGAATATGGGGAGGTGAAAGAGGTTAGCTGAATATATCTGTCTCTCATTTAGAGCTCTGAATGCCTGCTCCTTGTTAAATTTTGATGGCAATGTCACATCCTCTTCAGGACTGCATAATATTCCTGACAGATTTGTGGAAAGAAGAGTGTTATGTTTCCAAAGGCAGTTGATGTTTATGTATTTTGGACTGTCAAATTTTTGTGTGGTGAATCCTAGAGAAGGTCATTCCTACACACATTCTACTATCTGTACTAACCTCACGTATGTATTGATCAACTCTCTTGAACTACACATGATTGCTTTCTTGTAGAATCTAGTGGCCTCTTGTGGCTGTAGAGTCTCATGATCTTTTGCATTCAGATTCGAGAAACACCTCACAAGCGGCATCATAAATTCATTGAATTTTATGATGTGAGGGCTGCTGAGGCGGCTCTGCGGGCACTTAACAGAAGTGACATTGCTGGAAAGCGCATCAAGCTTGAACCTAGTCGTCCAGGTGGAGCCAGACGCAGGTATCTTCACCACTTCAGATTCGCAATAATTGCAAAATTTATTGAAGATGGAAACGAATTTTAATATTCACTTATCTTATTTGAGTGGTGGGTGCAGCAGCTTGCTTCAGCAGCTGAATCAAGACATAGGGGACGATGACATCCGTCCCCGGCAACAGTCACACTCCCCTTTGAATAATTCACCACCAGGTAGTTTATCTGGTTGTTCTTGGAGCCTCTTGTATGTTTTTGCGAAGTATTCCTTTGACCTCTTGTATACCGTTTGCTTCGTGACCTTGCTTTATTGCAGAATTGTCTGTATGGTGAAGCTTTGATCTTAAGAGTCTTCAAGCTTATATTATAGATTACATGAACTCTAGTGTGGACTGCCATCATTGACTTAATCAGGTGACCTCATGTTGTTAGTGAGCTTTCATAGGTGACAACATTCTTGTATTGGGTCGAACAGGCAATAGTCTAGTTTTCGAACATTTTGTATGACTTTAAAAGTATGAGTGAGTTGGTTGTTTTCTTTTTCTCCTCCCTAAACTCGTTTTCTGTTGATATAACATTGATTTAATACATGAATCTGTCACTGTACAGGGCATCCTTCTACGTGGAATACAGGAGCTGAAAACGGATCACTCAGAGCAATGCACCAGCACTCCTTTCAATTACCCAGTAAGCCATTAAATGGTGCTGCGAGCTTGCCTCCTCATATCTCGTCCCCCATCAGGGTGGGTACTATAGGCAGTCATGTGGCACAATCCAGTCAGATGGAAGCTGGACATTCTCTGGGACATGTTGGCTTAAGTGGACATCGATTGCCTCCTCACCCACACTCCCTCCCAGAGTTTAGCAAAGGTCTTATTAATCCGAGCCATATTATATCCCCTGGTTCAGGCGCGTCTGTTTCTAATGCAGCCGTCTTGAGAGCAAGGGAGAGCTTGGATGGAGGTAGTCGCTTGCAAAGGACAACCAGTGGCACAGGCAGCTTCAATGACACCTCCTCTCTTGATTACACCAGTGGAGGTGTGTTCCTCTCTTGACTACTACAGAAACACTAGACTTTCCCATGAATTGATTATAAGTATAATAGCCTGATCTAAACTTTGTTGTGATAGATGTGACTACCTCCGCAGGTTTCTGTTCTAGCAAGTCTTGTAGAAATATGAATTACTAATGACCAGGTCATTGATTTTATATAGGTTGTCAGGCTTACAATATTCTGTTATCCATCTGCCTAAGATATGCACAAGACAATCCCTTTCTCAGTCAATATCTGGGACGTCCTGAGTCACTGAGAGCTACAGTCCAATTGTGATTCTGAAAATGTGTTGTGCAGTGCTAGGAGTTTCAGGCACAGGCGGCCTTCTATTTTCGAACTCCAATGGAAATGGGTCTCTACCTGGGCACCAGTTCAATCTTTGGGGAAACCCAACTTCTCAGTACCACCATCTTAGCCAGAATTCTGCACCAGTTCTTTGGCCAAATTCGTCATCACTGGGACAGTCCAACCATATGGGACAGGCCCAATTGCAGTCCCATGCTTATTCTGCTAGCCATAGCAACTTGATGCTGTCCCGCCACCATGTTGGTTCAGCTCCATCAGGGGAGCCTACACTTTTGGAGAGACGTCACAGTTATCTTGGTGAGTCACCAGAGACTACATCACTCATAAGATCAGCATCAGGAACTGGTTTGGGTGGGAATAGTGCGGCACATGCAATCAACATTGCAGGAAGTCATGGCTTGATCAACCTAAGTGGTGCGATGGGGAGTAACTCTGCACTGGACCATGCATCCTCTTCACCAAATTTGGGGGTCATGTCTCCACAGCATCGGGCGCGTCTGTTTTCTAATGGAGGCCTTCTTGCTGTAACTAGCGCAATGGATGGTCTGGCTGACAGGGGCCGCAATCGCAGAGGTGAGAGCATCACTGCCCAAGCAGACAACAAAAAACAATATCAGCTGGATCTTGAACGCATTATGCGTGGAGAAGACCCTAGAACAACGCTGATGATCAAGAACATTCCCAACAAGTAAGCCTTTGAGAAGTCCTTGAGCATGATTTGTTTCACCCTCTTGGCATTTTGTGATGGCTGCTGGTGGAGGTGATATCATTGTGACAAATTTGGAAAGTTCATTGAGAATTCTTTGTTATATCTTTGCTTACACAGGTTGATTCATGCTTTCAGGTATACTTCAAAAATGCTTCTTGCAGCAATTGATGAAAATCACCGTGGCACTTATGATTTCATTTATCTGCCAATTGATTTCAAGGTATGTATTCTGGTGCTTCTTTGCTACTGTGGTTTTCTTCTCACTTTGCATAAGAGTATTAAGGTATTCCTCATTGTTACGATCCTGTCAGTTTTATGGACTGTGCCATTATATTTATACATAATTCTGGGACTTGGGCTTACTAAACGGATCAGCAAATGGAGGTGGTAGGCTGTTACATATTGAGCATCCGATGTGGCTGATACTGGCTCTCTGTTTATGTTTTATCACCTAGATGTTCATAAATTTTAGTTGTCATTTTGAAGTGGTTGATCTCATGTTATATAATTTTAAATTGCCATGTGAACATATGTCTGTAACATGGTTCCAGTCTAATACTTGGAGTGCATTATTTTGATGTTTTGTGTGCTTTAGAACAAGAGAGGGTCAAGTAGGAAGTGGTATCCTGGTGACCATGTTGAGCTTTTAACGTCTGTAAGATGTGCTGTATACATTGATTAACAGAATATCTGTGATCAAATTTATATATTTGTTTTGGCATGATAGCGTATTAAATTTTAGTGCAAGTTTCACCAACTGCTTCTTTTGTTTATGTATGCAGAATAAGTGCAATGTTGGATATGCGTTTATCAATATGACTGCGCCTGCCCGCATTGTCCCTTTCTATCAAGCATTCAACGGCAAAAAATGGGAGAAGTTCAATAGTGAGAAGGTGGCTTCGCTGGCATATGCCCGCATTCAGGGAAAAGCTGCTCTTGTGGCTCACTTTCAAAACTCCAGTCTCATGAATGAAGACAAGCGTTGCCGACCCATTCTTTTTCATTCAGATGGCCCACATATTGGAGATCAGGTAGACTAATCTCTTCAGTTGTGCCAGACTTACTTGAGCTCTTTGTTTCAGCTTATAAGAAACAAATTGCCATTCTCCAATTAATGAGAGTATTGGGTTCTATTTTGATCAGTACGTAGAATTTTGAATTGTAGATACAACCAGCTTCAGTTTTACACTTGGTCAGGAACCACCACTGTAAAAGTGTTCCTTTTGACAGGGAGGGAGGTCTATGACACAGTGGCCAAACCAATGCTGATGATGATCTAGGTCACAGACTCCTGTAGGTCAAGATCCTTTCTGTTTTTTTACTTCACTGTTTCTTCAGCTGGTAGGGTTAGGAGGCCTGGAGGTGCTTTTTGAATGTTAATTAGAATACAGCACTTGTAGTCAAGTGGCCGTGGTTGTGTATGGAAACTACTTGGAAGATAGTTAGTAGTGATGGACTGACTGATGCCAACGGTACAATTTATCACGAGTTTGCAGGGCCAGGTCAAGTAAGCCTTAGAAGAACCATGTACTGTTCTCCAGTCATCACAATATATACTACCCAGGAAAGCATGGTACTGAAAATAACCAGCCTGTTTTCCAAGATGTAGCAGTAATCTGAGTTTTCAGGAAGGCTCTGTCTGAAAACAACAGACAGTCAGGTGTAGACCTCAACAGTACCCACCCACTTCGGGCTATTTATCACCAGCAACTGCCGACGGGAAACCCTTTGTTAGCATTCATTCCCTGTTTTACACCTTATTGAGGTTTTAGACATCACTGATGGTTCATCTGACGAGATCTCTGAAGCCTTTTGATGCATCTAGAAACCAGTCAAGGTTTTTGACCAGTTATGGTTTCAGAGTGTCTTGGTTAGGATTACCTTGTTACAGAAAGTTGAGTACATAGGAAACCAATCAGGTGTGGAACGGCTTTTGTTGGAGCCATTTCTAGTGGTCGTCACTGTGTCCATGCAGCAAGCATTGGAGGAAGCCACCAGGGGAGCCCCTCACCAAAGCAGTTCTAGTGGAGAAGATTTCAATGAAAGGGGATTCCAATATTTTTTTTGGTGCCATGCATTCGTCCCCCAACATTGACAACCACGAAGAAGCTGCTGAGGGGGGACCTATGGTGGCAGGCTCCATATCCATGGTTCGCATCACATGAATTAATGTGAGACGACTTAATGTGTGATAAGGGCCAGAGGACTTGAAGGCCAACATTGAGTGGTGTGCTGTCATTGTGAGGCGAAATGTCATCTTTGATGATTTTGTCATAGGCAGCAGGCTGGATTGGAAGCTCTTGAGGAAGAAAACTGAGGTGACAGTGTATGTCGTAGGCACAACTTTGGCCACCTACGCAGGAGGAGAACCCTTCTACTGGTATGGAGCGGGCAAACTAGGATGCCAGATTTGAGTTGTTTTGGAGTGAGTTGCATTTTGGTGGGGGACGGATTTTCAAGGGGCATCATCCTAGGCACGTTGGTTTGTGTGGGATGGGAGTGGCAGCAGAGACCGCTGTTTGGTAAAGAAGTGTACAAAAGTGCAGGTGCTCACGAAATGTAGCGGCAAATAAACACATAATTTGTGTTTCATCTAAGGCTCCAGTTTTTTCAAGCTCCTCGTGCCAGGGGGAGTTGGCTGGACAAAGTTTTGTCCCAAGGCCTTTCCGTCTGCCTACTCTGGCTGGGGATTTTATGGGAAGGGTCACGAATTGTACAGGCGAATGCTTGAAAGATGAGACGGAAGAGTGTTGGGTCATCAAGTGTGAGATACATGTCAGTGCCGGGCTTGGAATTAGATTTTGCAGGTAAATATGGTCATGATGCTTCCATGTCAAGGCGGAGCACTGCTATTCTTGTGGGAAAATGCTCAATTGGAGCAAAGTGTGTATTTTTTAGACTAAGGATGATAATGATGATAATTGTTTTTAATGCTCTTATAGGACCTTCCGGCCATTGTCTGAATTTCTCAAGACCAACTGGGTCTTTGATGTTTTGCATTGATTTTTTTCTTTAGGAGAAGTATGTATTCTGAATTAGGTGAGAGATTCCCATGGCAGGCACCGGATGATGAACAAGCAGCAGCAGTCTATTTTCGTGGACCAAAAAATTGTATACATGCTCAATTCTATTTGATTGTTTTGACTCCTCTGGAAAGGTTGCACCATCCAGTGGTTCTTTGGTGTCTTGGATGAATCTTTGTAAATGCTAGCAGTTGTATATGACAGGAAGAAAAAATGTTGCATGAAATATGCAAACAATTTTTCAAGCTCCGGTGCTTCAATTGCTCAGAAATGTTTAGTGTTGGTTCTTGTTATGAGAATGTGGGATGGGTTTGTAACCAATAACTTGCGACTCATCTGCTATGTTGAGTTTGCAGCACACATGTCAAACAGGAGGCATGTTTTGATTCAAAAAACAATTTGCCACATTCCAGAGTCGTGTACTTTCTGTTTCATATTTTCTTATGTTGGTAATCAAGCCCAAGGTATTTTTATTCATGGGTTATCTTAATTGGATTCTTGTCTAGAGAAAATGCCTCTTGGTTTAATTTCCATTTGTTGTGTTTAAATATCATGACTTTAGTATTAGATAAATTGACTTCAAGGCTAGAAGAAGTGCAAAACTCTTATAGCTTGTTCAAAAGTTGTTACAGGTTTGTTTCAGATTTGTGGAGTAGAATGACACCGTCAACATAAAGAAGGATGGCAACCACTATGTTAAATAAACATGGAAAATCCTTGTCGATCTTGTCCAAACGTGTTTCAAGTTCATCAATGTACAAACCAAACAGCATGGGAGAGAGGGGACATCCTTGTTTAACACCAATGTTGGACATTACTTCACTGTTTATTCAAATTTTTCTTAGACTGTAGTGTAAATGGCTCTTATGACATGTTATAAAGGGGGTGGTAAATGGCTCTAATTGTTGGAGGTGTGCTCAAAGCTTGTCACATGGGACTGTGTCAAAAAGCTTTATTATATATATGTATGCCTAGTTTTGTAACACCTGAATTTTGAGTGTCATTCTTACCTATAAGCCTTAAGGTTGCACGAAAACTCTGTTATTTGGCACTTGATCCGGGCACTACTATGTGGACCATTTGGATTGCTAGGAACGAAATATGTGAACCATATGGATTGTTTAGGAACAAATAGAACCTGTAGTTGCTCTAGCTGCTTGAAGCCAAACTTTGGGTAGGTGCTCTTGAATGAACGCAAAACGTGTGGAAACAGAGGATGCAAGAAAACAAATAAATTAGAAAAAAATAAGAGAACATCGAGGTTTTTCTCTTGACGTGAATGGATAACCACTCTCATTTATCCTGATCATGTTTTACCAAGTGTCAACATAAGGGTACTTCCAGCCTTTTGGGAGGTTGTCACTATATTAGTATCATGTGTAATAGGGGTATTAGCCTTCGTGCGCATCCACCAATATTTGTTTGTTGTCTAGTTTTCATTTGTTGAGGATTAGGTATGTGAGATATTTAATGTTAATTTAAACTATTTGTTGCAATGGTTACTTGATTTATGGTTTTGGGATACGAATATGCTCTAGTATAGTTATGGAGTGTTTGTGGCTTACTAACTCTTGCCATGAGGGTGATGAGTGGGTTTACTTGCCAACCTATTATTTGGAAAGTAGCTATAAGGGGGTCATATTTGGTGCGCATTTTTTTTCCCTTTTGGCCTCCAGGGAGATTCTATTGTGGTAGTAGGTGAATTTGATGAATTGTAGTGTGTGTAGTGGGATTCGGGTTATTGATGGTTGGCTGTCTTAATGTGCTTTGATTATGCAAAGGACAACTTGTCTAAGTTGGGCATGGTATGTGCATGGTGTTAGGTTGCATATGCAACTTAGTGGCCAATGGGGGATTGTGATGCCTTGTGGTCTAATGTTGTATTGTCTTGCGTTTGCAATTGTGTAGAATCTTGTGTTTTTGTTTGATTCTAGTATGTGGACAATTTGGTGGACTACCTTATTGCGTCTTGCTATTCCTAAGTCCTATAACATATTGGTTGGTGCATGGGGATAGTAGGTGTGGCCGTGTGTTAGTTTCATTTCATAATTTGCAATTTGGGTTTGGGTGGGTGATTGCCTAGGGATTGGCCAAACTATGCTTTAATTTGGGGTTACCCTTGTAAACTTATTGGGTATATCAAAATTTTATTGTTTGTGTAACTTGTGCGTCGAGATACCTTCTGCTTTCCAAAACTGGTTTGAGGGGTTGTGGTGGATATCTTGGTTCAAGACACTTTTTTCAACGTATGTAAATTTGGGTTTGGCAATTGCAAGTTCGAGTTTTTTTATTTGTTTGTTATGCATGTGTGGAGGTTTCGGATTGCTCTAGTGTGTGTATTGGTTGGGATTCGGTTTAGCCAACAAACAATGCACAATTGTAAGGTGATGAAGACCTTAATGAAAGGATTCTAAGGGTGGGTTTACATTAGTGTCCGGGTCCAAGAAACTTGAGGTCGAAAAGACCCCATAATGGACTTGATTTATGGGCTTAAGAATGGACTCAATCTTAAAGATTGGTTTCTCAAAGTGGTAGTAATCTCTTGAATTGGGACCTCCAAGATTTGATAGGAAAATGATGCCACATTACCATCACTTCATTTTTCCATTCCTTGGACGTGGACCCTAAGGTAGCTCAATCTAACACCAACTTGAAACCTATGACCACTGAAATGAAAGGGTGGGCTTCATTTTAGAATGCAGTTCCAACACGTGCAAGGATGTCTCATTTGTGTGACAATGTCATCAAATGAGAGATCCTCGAAGGTCTTAAGATTGTGTTCTAAAAATAAGCCCACCCATTTATTTGGGTGGCCACAAGTTTAGAGTTGTGTTAGGTAGAGAAACCTTAGTGTAAACCTTAGGTCTTAATTCTTTCTCTACATCAATAGGATGGCTCAATGTTGAGTTTCTTTGGTCTTGGACCAAATATTGTAAACCCACCCTTAGACAATAGTTAATGGGAAGAGTTTTATTGATGAGACTATGATGTTTTTGTTGGCCTCATACCCTAGGTACTTTGTAGGCATGGTGGCTCCCGTCCCCCTCATTCACCTAACGTGTGATTGTTGGTGCAATAGTCCGGTGTCCTTGGATGTGCTTGCATGTTACTTATTTGCTTCAAGTGCACGGTTCTCATCATTTGTGATCATTTTTGTCGTTCCCATGGGGCAAGTCTCTGATGCTTGACATGAGTAGGCTTGCCTTGGGATCCTTGGCTTGTCCTCTAAGGTACATTTTAACCGCTTATCAATGGCCTATCCCATTTGATTTAAAAAACATATAGAAAATTACACCTATGTTTGTGTACCTCACCACTTGTAGATGGTGATAGGTGATGACGCCCACCCTTTTTAAGGGTAAGCTTACATGAAGATTCTCTTCACCTGAAGGCTACTATCACTTGTTAGTGGTGTATTCTATCACCACTTGTTTATTAGACATTCAAAATGCAAAATATTAACTCACATAGACAAAAAGTGAATGCAACACTATTCAAAATTTTCTTTCCCATTGAATAATAAAAATAAAATAAAAAAATAAAAATTCATTGAGCATCATGGTTTTCATCTTCAACGTTGAAATTGCATGATGTTGAGAATATAGAACTCACATGAACTTCGAGATGTATTGACAAACCTTGCACAAGAGAAGAAACTTGGAAGTGTTCATTACAATCACATGCCTTATACTTCATGCTATTGAGTGTTTTAGAATAGGCATAGTTCTACACGAGTTTCAACCTTTGATGTGGTACAAATGTGTGAATGCCATCACTGAAGGACTTGTTAACTTAGACTACAATCAAGTATTGGCACTAAGATAGTAAATGAAAAATAAGGTATGTGGTCCTATTGTGGGCACTTCCAAATCATTACACAATTTTACCTGTTGCCTCAGAATGGGGATTGTTTCATCTGCTTGGCATTTGCAAATCATGAAGATTGTCATTTCAAGTTCGAGAATTGAAGTTGTAGGAGTTGAGAAGTGTAGGTACTCTTTCTCTTTCAATGATCAAATAGGTCTTCATCAAGAATAGTGCCTTTATTTTGAGCACTTAGTCCAATCTCATTGTGACATGTGTCTTTTCAAAAGACTTGCCATATACCACTCAAATATAGATGTCCGATCAACAAGAGTGACTACATAAGGCAAAATTTTAGTACAAGTTGGTCTCAGGGTAAGGTAAACATTCGTGGGCTGTAAATTTATGAAGGTTTGAAAATACTGCAGAAATGAGTTGAATAGATTTCTGTTGAAGAATGTGCTAGGGAACAACATATCTGTCAAATCTTTTGGGGCAATTCTGAGATCTCCGTGCTTGCAGCATGAGTGTCTAGGAGTGAAGCTTGTTGCCTGGCTAGTACATTTTGCACATCATTGAAGTCCAAAGTGCCGTGAAGGATTGCAAACAGCAACTCTTTATTGATGACTTGGCCATGCCTTATGCTGAAAAAGAACTGCCTCGCCCCAATGACTGCAACACCCAAAACATGTATCAACTCAGGACTTCATTGCCCATGTCTATGTATTACAAACTGGAACAAAACCAACCCCATGGAAATTAAATTAATGACACTGATAAGGTAAACAGATGTAAATGCACTGATATCCAGAGGCTGGACTCCATGTTCTCAGGGTTTCCAATACCTCAACTTGCGATTAGTGTAAAGAGAGACAGAGATGAGTCCGATGTTGCCACCGGCACGAATTATGGTGTTGCTTCATCTTCAACGTAGTCTAATTCTATGTGTAACTGCATTAGGAGAATTAGAGGGATCTTGAAGACTACTCCTTGCTTTCAAGGCTGAACAAGGAAAAGAAAGTGGGTTCCAATGTTGTCATTGGCGTGAATTACGGTCTAAGTTTATATGTGATCCCGACACGGGCATTATGAGAATTATAAGGCCCCTAACGACTTGTGCCTCCTTTCGAAGGTGAACACCTTGAATAGGCATGGACAAGCTCAATGGCACCCATCTTCCCCAAGGCCAAGCCCCTAGGTCCCACATGGTGCATATGAAAATATTTAGTTCACTTGGATAACCCCACTATGATTGGGTGGAGCATAGGTGGTAGGGTGCACCAAAAATCGAGTGCTAGGAAGGTCACCCATCCAAGTACTATTATGGCCTTAGGCAGCTCAACCTCATAGTTCCCATGGGATTCAACTTAAGGCCTTAGGTTGAAGCCACCCTAAAGGTGAACACCTTGAACTAGCTGACCCACGTTAAATCTCCCCCAAGGACAATCCCCACATGATTATTTGAAAATATTTGGTTCACCAAGATACTTCCATTATGGTTGGGTGGACCATAGTGGTAGTGGGAGCGTGCACCGAAACTCTAGTGCTAGGAAGATCACGCAGCCAAACTCTATTTCGGCCTTAGGCGGCTTAACCTTGGAGTTCTCATTGTATGTTGGTTAAGGCCTTGGGTTCAAGCCACTGTCTTGTGATTAGTACAAACATTGTGTTGATTGTGATTATTACCCTAACCCTTTGTCGAGAACATTAAAATACAGCTCCAATTTTAAATACTAGTGGGGGATTAGAATGATTTCTACTAATCCTTTAAATTACAGATGGGGGTTGTTTGCGGAGAGATGATGCCTTACCATCCAGTGGGATGAGAACTTGATTTGCTGCTTTCTCGAGCTCAGATCTTGACAGTCCCTTCAAAGGTGGGACAACATCCCTGTGTCATGGAGTGATTGAAATGGATTAGCAAGTATTTTTGCACTCATCCTCAATCCAAGCAATTTTACATGAAAATGAGAACATCATGGTGGATGTAGAAGTAGACTCAGACTCATATTGAATTTAATGGTTATCATAGCTTGGTAGAAACCTGTACCTGGGATCATACTTGTTGTCCTGCACATAAACAACGTAACGTCTATGAGGATTTTGACAGCTCATACTTCCTACTTTGATTGATAATTGTGCTATTGCGTGAGCAACAAGTCTACATAGAAGGCAAGGATTAAAATCCGATTTGCAAGCAGCACATCATAAGGATAAGTGTTTTGATACCTCACGATTACCCCAGAAGTCCACAACACTCAGTTGTACGATACTTGATTTGGGACCAACAAGTGCCATCTCACCCACGTACCTGTTCAATCAAATGCTAAATATAATCAGCAATACTAGATTTTGATTACTCCACAATAGTCACAGACCAGTGCAGTGCAGTTAACTGAATTTTCCATAAAGCCTTGGGGTCAAACTCCATTTGAGTTGGCTAGAAGGTGAGTTTGAAAGCTCATACATAAAGTCATCCGAGTTTTCTTTAGCATTCTTAAAGTTCTCATAGTTTTTGAATTGAGAGAGCACGTCCAAGGAGTTTCACCCATGTTCCAAAGTTTGGCTCCAATATGAGATGGTCTAACGAGCTCTTGATAGAAAAGTCCCACAAAGAGGCACCAAGCTCCTAGTGAACCCTCTTTGAGGAACGTTGTGGAAAACTCTAATATGTCTGTATAGATGTGAAATGCAATTTACAATACATTCAATAGTTCAACTATGAAAATTCAGTTCAGCAGACATATTATGAGTTGAAAATTTACCTGCGAGAATAGTACCAAAGTGCAGCTGAAGCAGCTCCAGCACCTCCCACCACTGCAGTTACAGCTGCAATTGTCCCCACCGACAAGCTTCCCTAATTCATGCTCTTGCACACAATATCCAACACATGCAGAATGCAATGAGAATGCCATGTTTTTGACTATAAGGGTGGGTATACACTAGGGTCGAAGACCAAAGAAACTCCAACATCCAGTAATCCTATTGGCCGAGAGCACAATTTTAAACCAAAGGAGTTTACACTAGGGTCTGGGTTTAAGGTAGGAAAAAAGGAAGAGGGGCTAATGTGGCGTCCTTTTCCTGCCAAATCTTGCTGGTCCACATTGAAGAAACAATACTAGTTTGAGAAACCATACTTCAGGCCAAAAGTAAGGTCCTTTAAGGTGTGTTTTGGACCCAAACCTGATGTAAATCCACCCTACAATACCCATTGATTATCTCTTGAGTATTGACATGCAATGTCACATAATGGCACATGCCAAATTCTCATACACACAAGCGGGACTAAGGGTCACTCTACTTTGTGTGCAAGGGCCATGACCATGAAATCGTGAGGGCCCTTGAAACTCATCTGAAGGCTGTGCCATGGAAAATTGAAATTAAAATTTGTTTCATCATGGGCCTTCAAAAGTGGTGTAAAGACAAACCCGACCTGGCTCTCAACCAAATGCTGTTTCATTACAATCCTATCAATGCAGGCCCTTCTACACAATAATTTATAATAATTCAAGGGTTGTGAGATTTGGGAGTGTCAGTCTCTTGGCTCAGTCTTTGACCCTGGCTCTTTGAGGTGGACTTCACGCAAAATCTGGTAGACCCTGAAACATTATCTATTGCATGCCATGTAGGACTCCTTTTAGGTTTTACATCCATTCGAATTCCCTTGGTCTCTTAGGCCCACAGGCTCTAGTGTAATGTGAAGTGGACGGTCTCGGCATTTTCCACCAAAGAGAGATTTTAGATTTCAATGGTCGAGCAAATAGTACAATCATTTCAACTCTAGTCATATTGCTCAATACTTTTCCCAGAAAATATTGCAAACTGTGTACATGGATGACCCAAAGTACATAAACATGACTTGTGGCACCTTCATACCTCATTCGCATATTCTGCCAAAGGCAGTGCAAATGCTGCCAGACCTCCAAGCTGGAAAATCTTCAGTCTGGACAAACATGCCAATGTAGCAAGTGTAGCATTGCCAACATGCCGACATGCCAATGTAGCAAGTGGAAATAGCAGTGAAATGAGTTTCAATTTGATATAAAAAACTTTAAGTAAGCTGAGAAATTGAACACAATATAAAAACAAGAGTGCTCCCTACATTGAACCTTGAAGGACAGTAACCGAATTGTGAACAAGGGAGTCGATATACCAGCTAGTCTATTCAAAGGAAAACACTCTATTAGGCACATGGAATTTATACAGGGCTTTAATGTAAGCACTCTACAATTTCTACGTCTTTATGATTATTCTACAAATTGATTTTACTGGCAATAAGAGGCACATAAGAGCCTAGGGTTAATTTTGGACTCATAGTCAACACTTTGGAAATTTGTGGTTAGTTCATACGGTGTCCCAAAACTACATGATACGATGTGTTGAGATCCTCTTTCATTTACCAACAAGACTAACACAAAATAAGGGTAATCTAATAATAGTGATTGTGCTCAAATTCTTAGAAGGCCAATTATAGGTGTAGTTAACACAACTATTGAGAAAACACAATGCACGATGATCATCTTGTCAATGATTTTATGCTTAAAATGTTTTGTGGTTTGCGATAAGCACCTGACCATGAGCCGGAGGGGTTGCATCCATTTGGCTCGATACAAAACAACTTTCTCTGGAGTTTGAAGGTTGTGTGCAACTTCTGAGCTTGCAAACCTATATTGGTGGCTTGAGCTGATTGGCTTTGTCAACAAACCCAAGTGCATAAATTGAGACATTTGGTGTCTGGAACTTGGTTGATTGCTATTGAGGGAATCCGCTTGTAGCAAGCATTGCAGAATCGGTGCTTTGAAAAGATGGTTCTGCAAGCTTGATTGCAGGCACTTCCGGATTGCCATAAATAATAGTCCTGTACACGCAAATACCACTATTTGGTGAAGCTGAATGATGATGTCAATGAACTCAAATTTTGACATAAACTACAAAAGATTGAACGTCTGCATAAAAAGGACTTTCATGATCAAATTCAGCTCAGAAAGCCACCATTCTCATGCGCAAACTGAATACCACGTTTCTCCACACAAACGAAGAAAAGCAAATCACCGACACCCTAATCTTTTTCTTTATATGGTGTCTTCATAAATTCTAAAATTTCCACACATTGCCCTTCCAATTCAAGTAAAATGAAGACGATAAGCTGGCATAGTTCTGAACCTACTATTTATTCAAGTCGACCTCCCAAATACCAATCCTCATTTTCCTACTCGCAAATTATGAAACTAACCAAACCCATAACCCCCACAACATCACACAACCGCCACGAGCGAAGAATTCACACACCTGATCTCAGAGTGCTACCAACCTCGTGTCACCCTCGCAGGGAAAAACATGCAAAAAAATGCTCCGGCGAAGGATCTCTTGATGATTTCCGCAACGAGCCTCACTCTGAAAAATGGCAAAGAACGCCGTTTAAGTAGGAGGTTTCCATACCCAATCAAACAATCCAACATACGAGGGTCGGTGAAATTCGCGGTCTACTATTCCCAGTGACTTGGATATCAAATCTTTCCTACTACTGTTATTAATTTTTCTGTAATGTGATCACAGCAACCAAACTAAGAAATGTCAGAGCATCTTTCCAAACCCTGAAAGTGGTAGAGAAAAATGAAGAAATACCCGATTTGTTGTTGTTGATGATGGCAACCGAATAAATTTGTCGCTTGCTGTCTACTTCCAAAACTGGTCGATGAGATTGAGATGAAGAAAGATGATGAGCCAGTCTTTGTAGCGGAAGCTCAGAAATCTAATGAACTCTGACAGCACCTCAACATTCTCAATCGCCCAAGCTTCCGTTGCTTCAGATTGGAATTTGGAACCTCCGATACAGAAGCGGAGGAGGTGTCTGTGTTCCCCGGGCCACCTGTCGTTTCCCCGGGCCAGAGTGTCTACACATAGTCCCCACCCCATATGTTTACAGGTCTCAGGCAATAGAATATTGCCACGTCAACTGACAACAATGCCCACAGAACAGGGCCCGGTCGGAGTTTAAGCCAAGGCTTATGCCAGAAGCTCGTTTAGCCATGGCTGTGGCTATGGCGGAGGTGGATGCGCAAGAAGAGAAGGGCATTGACCCCGCAGCTGCTCCTCGCATTGATGCAGCCCTGCCCTTACAGGACTTCGACTGGAAGCTCAAGGTCCGTCTCGGAAGTGAAATTTTTATTACTGTAATGTGGTTTGTTTTCTTCCTTGTCTCGCAGTTTGATTGTGAAGTAGGGCTACGATCGGTCAGGGTAATTCTTGATGCCAACCATGCATTTTGGTTCGGGTTTCGAGGATTGGAGAGTTTTGAGATACGGGATTTTCGTTCCAGGAGCCTGAGCGGTCGCATTGTATTGTCTGGGATATGGTGGAGGTTAAACCTGAAACCTTGATTTTGAAACCTACATTCCTTTTGTTGGGAACTTCTAGGTTTCTGTTTTCCAAGAGAGTTCCGAAGGTTGTGTCGTGGTGAACAGTTTAACATAAAATTCGCTGGGCTTCGAAAGCTATTGTGTGTTACCGAGTTTCTGCTTTGGCCTGGAGAGGGCCTTTTCTGCCTTTAACCTAAGAGCACTGCAAAATTTCTTCATGCCTCCAAAGTAAGCGGGTCTTTAATGGACCCTTTTAGCTCTGCACCCACCCCTCATAAGATACGAAACACTCAAGTAACTTAGTGCAAGATGATTAGCAAATTCAAAATTGTGTCCGCAGCCATTTTCCACTTAATTTTCCTCCCAATTTATGTTGACTATTGAGACTGGTTAACATCTTTTGAGAACGTAATCCAATCTCTTTCAAACACATGATGCGTTTTTGGCGTCCGTTCTTAGATTCACGCCTAACCACACAACCACTCGAATATAGGTGCCATTTTAAGACAAGTAAATGAACTAGGCCCGCTTACCTTATTGCAAGATTTCTGCATACCTCTATCACAAAGTAGTAATTTGATTCGTGAGCAATCGAAGGATCGAGAATTTTGGTGCAGCAGCAAAATTGTATGTATCCTGACCTTTATTTTGATGTCCTTCTTCACAGTACGCAGTGGCCAGCGGATCGATAGCAACCGTGAACAAGTCTTTTCTGAGGCTGGAGTTGTACACCTCCAAGTTTGCAAGCAAAGTGCAAGTGCCAGAGCTTCGGAGGACCTTACCTGACAGCCAGACACGAACATCAGTCGCAGAGTACAGCAAGGCGGAGCTTGACGAGCTGATTCAGGAGATGGATGGCATAGTGCAGGTGCCCAATTTTCTTAAGTTCCTTATGATTTATCATTCCTGATGATGCAAATGATTGCAATCGTAAGGTAGATGTGCCTAATTCGAATACTTTTCTCCCTGCACCCACTTCTAGTGAGATATATGAAACACACAATTAGTTGGAAATGATTAGCAAAACCAAATCGTGCCTGTAGCCATTTGCCTTATTATTTCCGGAGCTCATGTGATTATTTTATTCATTATAAAATTGAAGATTGTCGTGCTCATTAAGTGGTCATATAGATCCCCCCACTTATATTTTTAACTGAGCCAGTAGTTAGCATGTTTTGAGCATGTACTTCAATCTCTTTTTAACACATCTTCTTGGTGTTCATTTCTAGATCTCAAATATAGGTGTCTAAATTAATGTTACGTTGGAATTAAGCACGTCAACCTTAGATGCAATGTAATCTGGAAGAATGAATGTTTTCCTCCATGGTGCATCAGTAGGTCTCTCAAGCTCAAATGCTGGCAATGATAGATACAATATAATCTGGAAGATAATTTTCAACAAACTAGAGCTCTGTGGCAAATCTGAGTATACAAATTTTGTTGCATCTGCAATCTGTTGTATCTTGTAGTTATATTTTCTTTCAATCTTCACTCTATGTCACAAATTCATGGTGGATATGTCACCGCAATCCTTGTGAGGTAGGAGAGTATCATATGGAAGGAATTTGTAGAAAATGCTTGCAATCACATATGCGACATAATCTGGAAGAATTGGATGTTTTCCTCGGTGGTGTAGCAGTACTAATGTCATCAAGGTGTCCTTGTGGTTGTGCAGGCACTGGAAGGAGTGGAGAGTGCAACATAATCAATCCCGCAAATGATTTGCAATTGTGTGAGGAAGCATTAGTAAGATATGTCACCAAATTTGTGCTTTAGTGTCTTGTGGATATATTCTCTTTCATTCTGTACTCCATGTCACAAATTCATAGTAGAATGTCAATGCCACACTTGAGAGGTGGAGGAGTATCACATGGAAGGAATTGTAAAGAATATTTTGGAACACTTCAAGTGACACTTTCATCTTGAATACTTGCAATCCTCAAGTACACTGGAATATCAACTTGTGCACTTCATGTTCAGTGGGATACAGTCAATGCATTGGGTTGCCATTCACATGATCTAGGGTGTAATTAGAACAGATTGGATTTTTTTCAACAAGGTGATTGATAAATACCTATCTGCTAAGGTACAAACCATCCAGATTTTGGTTTAGTGTCCCAGTTAGCAGATTCTGGGGTCAAAATTATGGGTCGGGTCAGGCTGGGACTCGGCCCAATTCTTATTCTCTGTTTAGCAGAGCTTTCAACTTCTCTACTTGTTTCTCATTACCACTCAAGCATAGTGTCAAGAGGGGCTTGGAGAGATCTAGAATAATTGTTGTGCTCGTTGGAGCCTTAATGAGTTGATGGTATTCACTTTACTGTATTGAGTAGCTGGGATTCTTGGGTTTTGAGTTGTGATGGTATTTGTTTCTGGGTATCATCAAACTAGTATAGATGATATGGATTTCCTGACCACTTCTTTTCATAAATTTTCTTCTTAATGTTATATAGTAAGTCATACTAAGTTGGGTCTGTTTGAATGGTTTTGGCATTGCGGGTTCACATTTGTGAAGTTCTGAAAAGGACATTTTCCTGACTGTTTAATTGCTCATTCTACAGTGAGGGAGTATCCTATCGTGTTGCCTGTGGCACTCAAGTACTGAAGCCATTTTTCAAGCTTCTCAATTTAGCAACATTTGTAGTAGCTGAGAAAATAATGAGAACCATGTTGTAAAAGTTGAAACCACTTGTTTGGATCGAGTTTTTGAAGAGCCTGCCTCAAATGTGCCCAATATCACCAACCAAATCAAAATAAGAGGATCAATAGTGTGCACAAGGTGAGTTGCATAATTATTCAATTGCTATCCATGTCATGCACTCCATCAAAGTATTCCAATATGCCTTAGAACCCAATGAAGAATATTCCATGTATAGTGTTTGAGCATTCTTAAGAGTATTGTTGCTAGCGGACTAAGTTGGGGGGGGAGGGGGGGTGGGTTAGGATGCAATGTTGCATTCCAAATCCAAGACTGCAATTTACAATCCATAGCAAGAGCATGTGTTCAAGGGATGGTCTGAGAAAAAAACTATGCTAGTAATCCCATTTACTGAGGGCATGCTAACAGTGTGTGGGGGAAACTAGTGATGGCAATACTAAATTTCTATATGCTATGAAATTAGTGGCATCAGAAGATCTAGGAATCATAGTTCATTCCAAGCAGTATTCACTAAAATTACTATTCATAGTAGCATTGTTCATTGAGAGTACTAGCACTATTCACAATATTCATGCTATTCATATCAGTGTCAGTTTCTTCCCATAAAGATAAACTTCCCTATCAGTTGCTAAATATAGAAATGGATCTCAACCATAGGGTTGAGTAATGTTATGTTGACAAGCATGTGTTTACATGTGATTTTATTTTATTTTTTAAAACTCTACAAATGCCCTAGAATGCGCACTAAGGTCAAGGCATCCATAATCAATCACGTCCATTAAACTGTTCATTAGGGTCATGTAATGCTCTCATGGATGAGAGTCTGTATTTTTTAGGCGAACGGAGTTAAAGTTTATGTGGTGGAGTTTAAAGTTTAAAGTTAAAGCTACTACAAGCCCTAAAGTCCAGTTGCAAAATTTGACATCATGGAAATGTTTCATGTTTCTTTAGAAAGAGTACAATATCAATGTTTGGAATGTTTACAAGGTCAAGATGATGTAAACCTACCGTATATTATTGCTTCACATCCAGCGGGGGTCAAAAGTGACCACTTTCTATCTATGCCCCCTTGAACCCTGATCTACCTATAAGTACACACGGCCGCGTAGGGCCCAACCTAATCATGTGAACAATATAATGTTTATTTACCCTTGATGACATTTTTAGCAAACCCTGTCACCATGCTGGTTTTAGTGGGCTTCACGCCGTCCTTGGGATTTAAGGCTTTTCGTAGCTTGGAGATAGTCCAGGCTGTTGCCACAACATGCCCCGCAGTGGCCAGCGTCTCCTGTGTCACCTGCCCTGCCGACTCTCCAAATCTGATCACAAGGGAAAACGATTGACAAGTTTAAGCAAGAACAACATGGAGAATCCATATAATAAAATCCTAGTGATTGTTATGCCTTTACTGTCTTTTTCCTGGATGAAACCCCTTGCTTTGAACAACTTTGAAAAAAGGATTGCTTTGATGCGCAAACTTATAGGAATCTAAGTATAATTGAATATACATTCCATTCAAATATTTGTACGAAAGCATCAATTACTGCACTGTTGAAAAGAAGCACCATACTTGTGAGAGATGACATTTTGGGTCATGAGAGAGGTAGATCCTAGGACATCTGTTGTTGCTTTCTCCAGAGCATCAAACAATTTACCTGCACCAGCCAACAACAATTAACAAACTCTCTTGAAGCTAAAGTACAAGTAGAAACACTGAGATATATACGAGCAACCAGTAGCTGATTCTGTGTATGTGATCCTGTAGTTTTGTTTTTAAAAGTTGGTCAGGTCCAAGTGTGATATTGATATCCCAGGAAGTAAGCTTAAAAATTACTAGCAATTCAGTCTATCTAGGATTTAGCTACAGCAGAGCTGTTATGCATAGCCTGAGAAATTGAACGTTATTCTATCAAATCTGACATGAGTTCCAAATTTAAGAAGAAATTACTGGTTATGGAGGCTTTACCAAAAGCATCAAGAGAAACCAGAGCCACCTCCCCAGGCATCAACTTGAAGACCTTCTTTCCCATTGAAGACTTGATAATTGCGCCTGAAAAGAAACCTGCTGTCATTACAATTCCTGACAGTACACCTCTGGCTACATTCTCGGTTGCTCGCGACATATTTCGCACCCTGAAAACACAACACACAATGTTTTGCATTCGTGAGTCATGAAATAAATGGAAGAGGTAAGAAAGGCCAAAGAGAATCTTATGAACTGAAGATGCTCCAACATATTTAGGAGGCAGTGAACGTACGTTGACAATCAAATTCTTAGCTGCCTTGTTGGTTATTGGAGTAATTTGATGGAATTTAACAGGTATACACAATGACTTACTACTATCATCTTGTACTTGGCAGCTCAACTTCGAGGGAAAGCTCTAGGGAAGTTGCAATGCATAAGACACCAACAAAGATACTATCACTCTACCGCCTTCTCAATTTCAAGGGTCACCAGCCAATACTAAGGATGTTTAATGTCACCACCCAGAATGCACTCCATAGATTCTCTTTTAACAGAACTCACATTTTGTTTTGCCAGGTCATCAGCAGCTTAGTTGTAAGCAATTAAGTCCAAGAGGACTCTCCCGGACTGTTTAGAATGAAGCATACAGAATATTGTGAGGAGTACATCCCACCCTTGTCCCTGAGCAAAATGCTGAGTACCTACCAACAAGTGGTTATAAAAATCTGACCTTCTCAGGTTACGGAGTGTTCGGGGGCTGATGTTGCTTGGCTTGTTTGAGGGATTAATCTTGCTCGTCAGGTAGATAGTTCCACCCTCAAGCTGTTTGACAGTGGAATCCCGGACCCAAAATATACTCTTTATGACATGCCCAGACCCAATTGCAATAGCCCTGGCTGCATATGACCCATAATCATCCACATTGGGTGCCATGGTTGTCCAAAATTCAGACTGATTCTCTTCTGTAACAGCGACCTGCGTCAGTTAAATTGTGCGATAGTAAGCATCACTCTATAATCGGGTGCACTGACTCAGCTTTAAAATCCTATATTCTTGCTCTCATCAATCATTCAATTTTCAGCTGAAGTACAAGAATTCAACGCAAAATGTATGTACCATCCAATCCTCTTGTCACGAACTACATCATGTACTTCTGAAGCTTCAGCATCATACCTGTTTGCCATCACTTGTGACTACCTCCGGTGGGACCACTATGCCACCATATTTATCAGCTGCAGGTTGTTCCTTGGAGCCTTTGCGTTTGCCATCTGCTGCTGTCATCTGCTTTCCCTGCTCAATAAACTCTTCTTTCTTCTCATCACCATGTAGAAGAGTCGGTGATGAGAAGGAACTGTACAGTTCCAGATAATGGTCCACATCCTTCAGCTCCTTCTCATAATTCTTTATATCCGAGAACGTCACTCCATAATTAAGGGTTTCAATGTTATCAGTGCTTGTCTTCTCCTGCAACAAACAGACCCAACCCAAAGCAGAGAAGTCTGAAAATCAGAAACCAAATCATTTGACAATTAAGGTCTGTGGCCCTAATGTTAGCATTTCTGACTCCAACAAGTTGGCCCTTGGGACCGGAACAGGAACTGCCTCACCCATTTCGCAATTGCAATGAATCGTGCAGATTGTCATTCCGGATTTCAGTATCACACATGAGATGCAAAAGTTATAGGAGGTCAAGAGAATTATTATCTTTTTCTTAATGTGATCACACAGGCCCTCCCAATTGTGGCCATTGTTGAACCTAGAATGGCTGATACATTTTGAGCACATAGTCCAATCCACAAACCTTGCATATGCCACTCAGATGTACTTAAAGAAGAGTGATTATATACTGCGCACACTACTTGATGCAAGAGCAGAGGGAATTACGAATCCCAAATCTACAATGGTACACGTGTATCAGTGCTGCCCCAAAAACAGACCTTACAGACACCAGACACCAGCAAAATGGTGGAGGAGAGCTAAAGCAAGGAGCCTTTGGACCTCTTAAATTGTGAATTAGGTAACAGAAGCAACGAGCCTTGCCAAGGGCTATAGTAGGCGCCCAACCTATCAAGCTGCGTAAGTGGCTCAGTAGGTACTGTGTGCATACTACAGCTCGACTTGTGTCCATTAACGAACGTAGCGGTGAAGACATAACAGTATCACCAATTACATGTGATAATGTGCCTCATCATATCCAATGGAGAATAAAAATGTGAACAACATTGACTTGCTTGACCACTACGAACTAGGTAATGTATACCAAGAGCCTTGCCACAGGTTGTAGTAGGCGCCTAAGCTCCCAAGCTAAAATAACGGGTGAGTTAGATACTAGGTGCCTAGCAGGGTGACACATGTCCATTTTGAACATAGTAGCCAGGCCATGACAATGCCATAATGTATCTCCTCGTATCCAATCAAGAATAGACACACCAGCCACGTTGCTTGGCTTGACCCCTACAATAAAATCCTCAAGTAATCAATCAGCGAGACCAAAAGCTTGATGATGAAGAAGATTACCTCTGAATTGCTATCACCGCTCTGTTCCTCCACAGATGATGGCACAGGAAGAGTGAAAAAATAATGAGTGGGGTCCAACTTCACAGTGGCCTCATCCTTCATCAAAGGCCAATGCAGATTCTCTCCCACTCGCACAAGAACCACAATCCCATTCCAATTCTTGCTTCCTTTTCCTTTTCCCCTCCCCCTTTGGGTGATGCGCACAATGGAGAAATGGCCAGTTGCCAAATGAGGACTCTGCTGATCATCAATCAAATGCACCATTGCATTTGGCACTGTCACCAGACACTCTTCTCTTGCCTCAACTGGACTATCATCTCCATCATCTTCTTCACTTCCTTCTTCCTTTGCAAGCTCCTCCATTGACTTCCCTTCATAAACTTTCGGGTACATCGCAGACGGCTGCTGCTGTTGCTTTTTATTACCCTTGGAATCACCATTTTTGAAGGCAGATTCCAAGGTTTTGGACCTTGACATATCGGTGGACGAAGAACCACTTGGGGGAGTCATGGATTGTGAGCGCGCCATAGATTTTGAGTCTTCTGAATCTCCATGTTGCTCAGTTTCTTCAACTGGTGGCTCATACACAACTTGTGATGCCTTCTCACCTTTGTGATCAGTTGTGCTGCCAAGCCATGTGTGAGAGCCTACTATAAACGGAGCCGATTTGTTGTCGCCATCACCCCCAAACTTTTTCTTGATCCACTGCATTGTTGATCAACTTCCTGTATATAATACTCTGCACCAGGAAAAACAGATCTTAGCAACATGGAATTCTCAACACATGTATGGAGCGGTGTGGTAGGTGGTGCCTACTACAGCCGATGACAAGGCGACATGTATGTCCATTACCATATGTATTAGTCAAGCCATGACAAGGTCATCAAATACAAATGATAATGTGCCTCCTCGTATCCAATCAAGAATGACATGCCCAACAAATCATGTCAAGAGCTAAAATAAGCACCCAACCTACCAAGTTGCAAAGTGACGAGGTAAGTATTGGGTGCCTACTTTAGACGATAGCAGGCAATAAGTGTCCATTATCAAACATATTGGTCAAGCCATGACAAGGTCATCAATTATAGATGATAATGTGCCTCCTTGTATCCATCCAAGGATAGACATAGTCAACAATATCACTTACCACTACAAATCAGGTAGTGGATGCAACAAGCCTTGCACATGGGCTATAGGTGCCCAACCTACCAAGTTGGGGTAGTAACAAGGCAGATATTGGGTGCCTACTAGTGCCTGCTAGTGCCTGCTACAGCTGATGGATGATAGGGCAACACATGTCCATTATCGGACGCAGTGGTCAAGCCATGACAATGTCATCAGTTTCAGGAGATATTGTACCCCTCGTATACAATCAAGACAGGGAAAAATCAACATCATTTCGGAGAGCACTATTTGCAAGCAGTCGAAGAAGGTAGGTGACCTCTACAAAAATCAATACTCTCACACCAACTTACGAAAAGCCCTCCCTGAAATTTGGTGGGAATTCAGGGGAGCACAGAGTGATATTTGTCACTTTGATCACAAGAAAGCAGAGGTTAACTCAGCAGGTTTTGGTAATAAACCAATATCAAGCTCGCTGCCATCGCATTTTCAAATGCCACATGGTGCAAAGTCCAGGTAAAACCGAGCCTATTCCAACAATCCTTGTAACAAAGGAATTTGACGGCATCCAAGATTTCATTTGTAAAATTGTGCTCAACCACAACAAAATGGATGCGCACTTCCTACTCGCAATCAACTAAATTCAAGACATTACACTACAGAAGTTTGAAAATCCGTGTAGAAAGGATTTCCACAACCAAATTTAGCTCAGAAAGCCACCATCCTCGTACACGAACCTCGTACCACACTTTTCCACACAAACGAAGAAAATAAAATCACCGACACCCTAATCTTTTCCTTCATATGGTGTCTTCATAAATGCTCAAAGTTCCACACACTACACTTTCCTAGAATCCCCTTTCTGCCATCCCCCTTACCAATTCTAGTGAAATGAAGACGATGAGCTGGCATAGTTCTAAAACCCACCATTCATTCAAGTCGACCTAACAAAAACCAAATCCTCAATTCCTACTCGCAAATTATGAAGCCGACAGAACCCATAACCTCCACAAGATCACACAACCACCACGAACGAAGAATTCACACACCTGATCTTAGAGTGCTACCAACCTCGTGTCACCCTCGCAGGTATTCAATTTTAAATGATTAGAAACATAAAATAAAAAGCACCGGCGAAAGAACTCTTGATGATTTCTGCAACGAGCCTCACTCTGAAGAATGGCAAAGAACGCCGCTTAAGTAGGAGGTTTCCACACCCAATCCAACAATCCAACATACGAGGGTCGGTGAAATTCGCGGTCTACTAATCCCCAGTGACTTGGATATCAAATCTTCCCTACTATTATTATTCTTCTCCTGCAATGTGATCACAGCAACCAAACACAGAATATGTGACAGCATCTTTCCAAATCCCAAAGGTGGTAAAGAAATACCCGATTCGTTGTTGTTGATGATGGCAACCGAATAATTCTGTCGCTTGCTGTCTACTTCCAAAACTGGTCGATGAGATTGGGATGACGAAAGATGATGAGTCAGCCTTTGTAGCGGAAGCTCAAAAATCTAATGAACTCTGACACCACCTCAACAATCCCAATCGCCCAAGCTTCCGTTGCTTCAGATTGGAATTTGGAACCTCCGATACAGAAGCGGAGGAGTTGTCTGTGTTCCCCGGGCCACCCGTCATTTCCCCGGGCCAGAGTGTCACCACCCGGGTTCCCCCCAATGTAAACCGACCACGTCATGCTCCGACCCGGCCCACTCAACCGGGCCAGTTATGGCCTGTCTTTAGCGAAACTCTGCTCACGAGGAAGATCGAACGGTTAGGATCGCCCCGATGAGCTGGCGGCGCCTCCCGCGGTGACACGTTGCGGGGAGGTCGGGCGTGTTGACCTGGTCGACCTCCCGAGGGAGCGCCACGCCACTTGTCGTTCTGTGCACGTGGCAGTGCCAAGCTGGGGTTTCGGTATGTTTGCCTCCTTTCCACGTCATCAACCTGACACCCTTAAATTAATGTGCCCAAAAATGGAAGATGCTTTTCAACCTCGCCCTCGGAAGTTGCGAGTTGTTAGGGTGCCCCACGTAAATTTGTGGACATTCCACACTATTTTGATTATGTATTGCCATAGTAACAAAAATACATTGATTTTCTTTGCACATTGTATGTTGCATGGATGAATAAACAAAGTTATAAGTTTATTTGAATCGAACTTCATCCAAGGTAATGTTCGTCATGAGTAAACATGCAACATGTTCACATATGCAATCCAAGTGTACATATCAGTGTAGAATATGTCAACGAAGCCAAATTGTCGATTCAAATTTGTATTATTTCTTATTGATAATTAGGTGATTGTTGTTTTGAATTGACATGGATTTCAACACAACATCAAAGTATAACTTTTTTGAATTTTGTATGCAAAAGTATAAGGCCAAGGCTAAGAAACACACAAGCTTTTGTGTTGGCCCCCCACCAACATTACGCACGCAAAAGGGATCTAGGGAAAACTCAACCCCCGTAGATTTATGAATAATTTATCTCATGTGGGTTCCTCTAAACTAATTTGAGGACTTTGATGCTACTTATGGGACCAAGTTACAAGAGCTCAAAGTTTTATCAGTAGACACAAAACCAACATGGGAGCATGATGTTCATGTAACGGACACTCTCATAATCGATATGTATTTATTGTGCAAGATTTAATGTGTTAGTTTCGAATGGGGTGTTGGGTTTAGCATCAATCTACCTGAGGTGGGCGTTTAGAGTCTAGACTACAATTCTTAAAAATGATTTTGGGGAGCCTAGTTGAGAATGCAAAATAGCAGTTTATGGATCCCATGTTGATTCCAAAGGCCATGCACAAGAAGTGCACAATCTATTAATGCACGTGTGTGGGCCTCATGTGGGTCCTAGCTAGCAACTCTACACACAAAATTGATTTGTTGAATCGAACTGGGAAATGTCGCATCTAGGTAGTTTATGCAAATCACATACAATGTTATTTCAAATCTTACAATCTAAGTGGAGATGCCAAACTTATAGGATGCCAACTTCCTAGAAGAGTCCACACACCTAAGACTTTAAGACCTTGACTTTGAAATTGATTATAAGGGAACCTAGTGGGAGAATGGGAAGAGGCCTATGGATCCAACATTGGTTTTGGCTCCATGTGTGAGAAATGCCTCAACGTCGTGCCCAATAGGAAGTTGGATTGAATCGAGGATGGCATTTGGTGCATGGCGTATGGACAAAGCACATTCTTGGAGTCATTTGATGAGTGGTTTGTCAACGGTCTACTACACACTATAGACGTGTGCCTTGAAATGGAACTCCTACAACTCTTAAGTTTGTTAACGAGGTGGGGGTAGGAGGAGTTTGGGAGTAATGCATGAACCTCGATAAAGGTGTCATTTAGATTTGCTTCGGGACAATGCTCAAATGAGTTCAACTAGTGGAATTATTATTGGAGGTAGTACTACCATAGCACCATAGCCCGTTTGTGCACCTCGAAATGAATGTTTATTTATTAAAAAAAAGGGTTTGTGTACCTAGAAATATAAAATTTGAAATTTGGTTTCTCTCCTAATAGTATCACTATATTCGTTAATTGGAGACTTTGGAAAGTCTCAAAATAAACTTTACTCATAGTTTGGGATGCAATATTGTGAACGTGGAGAAAATTGGTAATGAACTTTCTACAAATTCATCCATGAGGAGTATATATATTTCTAAATATAGTAAGTATCTATATCATAATCAAAACATGCACTAGACACGATATCGGACTTGAAGTCCTTGATTAGTCTCCGAATCATGAAAAAGTCTCCAATTAATATAGTGATTAGTTTGGTAGTCGTTTTCCCAAAGCCATTCAAGGACAGGAGCATTGTTGCCACATTGAAGCAGGTCAAGTTGTCAGCATTGAAGCGGGTCGGATCGGGAGCGTTGTTGCGAGCCGTAAAGCGTTGAAGCAGGTTCGGTCGGTAGTGTCATGTATAATATTTCACTTATTCGTTTGATTGGGCTCATAATTTCCGTTTTTTATGGGTTTTTTTGGGGGGGAATAATTTTTGCACAAACCAACCATGGTGCTATGGTATGTTTGATTATCTAATTTTATTTTTTAGTTGAACACAACTCCAAATTAAAAAAAAAAAAACCATCTTTGCACAATCAAACTTCAAAAAGGTTGGTTATAACACATTTTGTGATTCAAGTTTCCTACTAATGTACCGTAGAGTGCTTCATGGTTCTTCTTCCCTTGCATCAAATCATATCTTCGACATGTGATTTGAGGGGTTTATTACATACATTCTTGGCGGTTAGACCGGCTCAACAAGTGCCTCATCCAATTAATAATTGGAACTCACACATATTGTCATAATTCATTATCAAAGTCGAGATGAGAAATTAACAATAAGTCAACACAAAAGTATTTCTTTTTTATTTCCCTGGAGACTATGCCAACTATGTTATTGAGTGTCATATGGTATTTTACGTCGTTATGGTAACTTTTCTAATGACACTTGTTATGAATAAGTGTAGAAAATTTTGTCATGGATGGTGGATGATAACTCTAAGTTCATCCATTGCCCAAAACCCTATCTTCTCTAGTTTGCCCAGTCTTCTATAGGTTATGCTGCTCCACCCTAACAACTCTTTTCACAGTTTGCCTGTTGGAATTGCTTGAGAGTTTACTTGTAGGGTTTGGTGGAGAGTGTGTTTGTAGGGTTTGCTTGTTAGGGTTCCACTTTCTTTCATTGTCGGATTGATCTACTCAGATGCTTCAAACCTTGAGCAGGGTTTTCCCCTCTGTTAGTCAGTCGCCGCATTGCATCGCTTTGGTGGTGGTGTAAGTACGCAGGGGAGGCGAGGGAGCAAAGTGCACTGGAATGCACTTCAAAACTGAGGAAGTGTGTTGAATGCGGGATTGCACGAAGGTTTCGTCCTAGTTGGAGCCTAGTTCTGATCTTTAACTCCCTCTTCCTGCACTCGTTCTATGCCTCATTCTTTCGAAACACGGGTTCCGCATGGTTGATGCTTTCATTGTGGATACAAGTGCGACTAATGACGAGGTGGTAGGCTAGATGATGATGATGATTTTCGTAATGTATTTTTTCTAAGAATAACTTGTTCTTATTTGCATACGGTATCGAAAGTCTCTGATCTGGTTTTGCCTCTTGCAGCCTGAGATTTTGATGAGGTTCGCTTTTCCTATCAATCCGGTGTCTCTCGTGCTCCATAGATCAAACTAGTGTATCTAGTAGCCATGACATGCTTCTTTCCCTAGTTGTGAGGGTCTCCCTAATCACCCCTGACGAGCATTGCACTCGTCGGGGCAGCGGGCAGGGACAACACCGCCTCGTCCGAGAACGGTGCCCCGCTTGCCACCTCCACCAGCTCGTCGTCTCTTTTAACTTTGTTCCCTTCCTCACGGCCGTTGCAACAAAGCCTCTAGTTATGGCGTGGTTGTCAAGGACATGGCCGCGGCCATGCTCGGGGGGTGCACCTTTCATTAAAACCTAGAATCACGTGCGTTCACTGCATACTCTAAAAACCCCCTATATACAAGTTATTTTTTGTGAAATGAAGTAATACACATACAATTGCAACAATAAATATACAAGTGACAATATGTATACACAAAAAAACATCCATTCATATATAGTCATTAACATAAGTATACAAATATACTTTTGAACAATAATCAACCCCTATAATATGTATAACAAAATATCCTAGCTTTCATCAGCAAAGTCGTTAAAAACTTTTTCATCTCCCGGATGTAACTCATAAACATTTGATTCACCAATATATGTCATTGTAGCCAATGCAATTATTGTCTCTAAGTCTACCATCAAATGATCAGTAAGATCATATGTCCACTTGTTGTTAGCCCCTTTTTGATATCAACATAAACCAATCTCCACGTTTGATGGACGGTCCATCAAGTCAATTGGATCCCTATACTCCACCCAACGATTACAAAACTTCCTCAGCATCCGATATGAAAACTTATGATATGTAGTATAGTAACAATATCATACAAGTACAATTATTGTATACTTTTTAAAGGCCTTCCATATATGTACGTAACTATAAATTATAACATGTATACCATATGTATACGTAATACGGCAAGGTCCAAATCAATACCCCTCTTGTGCACTCACGTATACTCGTACATGTTTAGTACAGTGCACCCCCCGAGTGGCCATGCACATGCACTGGATCTTGGGTCTAGGGGCGTAGGACAAGGCGTTGCTCTAAAGAATGCAATGGATCCAAGAAAGGGAAACAATTTCAGAGCATGGAACTTTGATGGTGACCCTCAACTTCCATAGGAGCAACGAAGAGATCAAGAACACGGTGGCTACAAAGGATATGCAGTGGATCTTGGGGCAAGGGACGAGGCACACACTTGGGAATTTGAAGACACAGTTGCTCATAGTCCTAGGCAAGGACCAACTAGAGGACATCCAACAAATGTCAACATCGATCATGAAGGCCATGCATCTCATCTCAACGCCAATGATACGGACTTCAAACCGCCAGAGTTTGTAAGTGTGGTGGAAGGAGACACTTGAGTCCAAGAGAAGAAGATTTGTCCGTCTTAGAGGAAATTGTACCAGATTGTTCTGGCCTCTATCCAAGTACCGCCCCCTGGCCCCTTTGATAGGACAAATTTGAAGTGGGAAGCCAAGTTCAATCAAGGCAATGGTAACAAGAGAGATACCCAAAAGGCTACAATTCCTTGGGCTCAGATAGATACTTCTTCGAAGTAAAAATGTCTACCCGGCAGTTCCCTTGGACCTTTCATGAGGAATCTAGGCAATGCATGAAGAAAAAAGACAGGTAGCAAGTGGGTGCCAAATTTGCAGTTTAAGAGATCATGTAACTAATCTTCCATGTCCTTTAAATGTTTTGGGATTATCCCAATAACATGTCACAGATCTTGCATTTATCCCCTTTCATATTTTAATTTGTAAAGACCATTGAAGCATGTCATACACCAGTCCAGGTTTGACCTAATCCATATTGTTAAGATGTGGCTTATATAATGTCCTAAGAACTTTAATTAACCATGGGTTGTGTCTTCTAATGCAGTTTTTGGTGCCAGTACGGGCCAATGGACTACACTGAGCAGCACAACGTAGAGGTCCAGAAGGTGTTTGCACATATATTATTAGAGAAAAAAGAAAAAAGAAAAAATCAGCATTTCATCATAAAGCTCTACAAGGCACAAAAACAACATCAAAAACACGTTTTTGGAAGAAGGGAAGGGCTCCTAGATCTCAACGAGGACGCACTTGATGAGGATCTTGAGGAGCAAGCCAAGGTGCAAGATGTACATGACAATCTCCTTCACGCACACACCCTTGTTCATGCATCTACGAAGCTAAAGAAGAAAACTAGGGTTGGTAAGATCCAGGTTGGGGTGTCCATCAAGAGAGGATGTCAATGTAACTTTGTTGCAAAACAATTACTTCTAGATGAATCTTTTTGCACAATTAAGTTTCATTGTATGACACATAAACAAGGATGGCAAACCCTATCATGGCATTGAGTTTGAAG
Organism: Polytrichum commune; assembly: GCA_950295325.1. Lineage (NCBI taxonomy): Eukaryota > Viridiplantae > Streptophyta > Polytrichopsida > Polytrichales > Polytrichaceae > Polytrichum > Polytrichum commune. The sequence goes on along the minus strand of OX485803.1, from coordinate 18,683,678 downwards.
GGCAACATGTTGGCTTATTGGGTTGTTTGTCCACATCTACAAAACAATGGATATTTAATACACTCATATATGGGAGATCGTTGACTCAGGTTATAGCAAAACACAAGGTTGTAATCATGCAGTATGCCTTGAATAACTTGTCTGCAACCAAAGACACTTTTATTATGCCAGCAAAATGTGTACAACATAGATAATAAGTTTGCGAGAGAGTTTTGGGAGAAGCATCCATGGGATGCCATGAGTGTGAGGATGTGTACAAACGGAAATCTAGATTGTTTCTATCAGTATTAAGAATATGATAATTTGAAGTTGAATGATCCCACCCCGCTTGAAGATAACCCCTTTTGTCTAGCCACTCAAACACAGTGGAAACTTGAAATGATGGTACGGCATGAGCACAAGTGGGCACTATCCATGGATGCTACTTTTTCAACAAACGAGCCCAAGGTTAGTATGTCAACCATATGAATCAATTTGGCATTACAATATTTGATCACTTCATGTCCTACCTCATATGTCTTGCCTTAACCAACATGTATGGTGTCCTATGTTGTAGTTTTTATATATATATTGTCGTGATTTTCGATAAATGAGAACAAGGTATTGCTATCGCATTCACAATTCGAGGAAAGTTGCGTGATGTGGAAATCGTGCCATGGTTGAGGAAACTCAATGTTAGGTTTCAAGCTGTCATGCCGGACTACTAAATGAAGTTCTTGTGAATAATGATCAAGTTGAACTGAGTGTCATTCGGTGAGTGCATCCCATCTAAATCTCTCTTGCTATTAGTTGGCATATTCATGAGCATCTATATGACACGTTTGTTTTTGCTATGCCAAGGAAGTTTGGTCACTCTCACCGCATATTAAAGGAGATAACAACGATGATGTCAAAATGCTCCTCTGCTTATGGCACACTTGAGAAATCTAGCTTGATATTGCTATCCAAAAAATCAAGACATGTCAATTCATGGTGGAGATATTTTTTACCTATGCAAATTTCATGTATGATAATGAGATCCTTCAAGGTGATGTCAGTGTGAGAACTGCTAATGACAAGTTCCGATACTTAAATGTTATGTATCCATAGACAAAGTTTTTTTTTAATTTTTAAAAATACATAGATCCCAAATATTGAGATGTGAGTGAAAGGTTATCGTAACATGTCTCATGCCAACCAATACACGAATGCTGCCGTTGAGAGTTACCATGCGAATTTGAAAACCATTTGGAGTCCTCTCGGCAAAAGTTTGATGAACGGCATGTTGATTGGTTGATTTATCACCTTGTGAAGGATAACCTAATTTACTACTGATATGTTATACAATACAAATTATATAGATCTATCAAGAATGGTAAGGCCGAGGGTATAGTGGCCGGTGCAATTATAATGGCATTGGAGATTACAAATGAACATGTTAGCATTTTGGAAGACGAGGATGTGGCCTACGTTGCATCCCAAACAAAAAATTTCAATAATTTGGGTTGTGACTAGTCAAAATTCAGATTGGGCTCTTTGCATTTGCTCACTAGGTATACGAGGCACTGTGTGCAAGCGTGCCGTGAAGGTGTTTCAAATTATTAACACTGATGTTTTAGGTTCTGATATTATCAAGGCTTTGATATCATCATGTGTCCAGACACGTCGTGGGGTATTATTGCTGGAGGGTATGATACAAAATGGATGGATGTGTTCAAAGGGTCTCGTATTGCATAAGCTAAAATGCCAAAAGAACACCTAGGCCATGTCACGAAGACAAAAGATGCAAACACAAATGTAGCCAAGATTAAGTCTGTGATGGAAGAAATGGAGGACGCGACAAAGGCGAGCCCAAAGTTGAGGATTCACTTTCTTGCTAATCTACACGAGACCAAGGGGATAATGTGTGCACTAAAGGTTAAATCAAATGTTGGCTTTATGCATCCATTGTCTCAATTTTCAAGCACGTCCTTCTCGTGCCAGCATTGGTATGAACCCCCGCTCTTGTGATTCATGTGAACGGTGAAGCTTTGACAGAAGGCACAAAGACAAGCACTTGTGTAGACAAAAGTCTAGGGTTACGCTCTCGTACTACCTGTAGCAGCTAACAATCAGAAATTCCATCGACTGCACTCACATCATTGTTTCGGCAAGAATCGTGCCATTAATAATGCTATCAGTGTTGATACACATCGGTTGTGTCCATGTATTCAAAACCAGACATATTCACTTAACATGGAGTCTGAAAGGCCACAGAACCCATAAACGGTGCAGATGACGGAGATTACTTCCTACGCCGCATTTCAAGTCTATTGCGATCGGTTTTCGATGTAATTTCTTACGCCGTTAATATAAACCCAAGTGTACATCCACATCAACCATGAGTCATCACAGGCTATTTGGAAGCCTTGAGTTGATGCTTGAATGGCCAAATGATGCATGGCCTGTGGTATGGAAATCTGTTGTGTCGAGTTTGCCATCAAGTGTGAAGCTTATGGAGGAGATTGGTGTTTCATAGCCTTAATAACTCACGGTAACATTGGAACCCCAGAGGTACAAGAGAGAGGGAATTATCGCATACCTCGAATCCATCCAAAACCAAAACATGACATCCTATAGGTTTGTTGTTGATTTGTCTTGAATACTCTCAAGTAGACTAATTTGAGCATTCCAGTGTCAAATTAACTCTAGAAGAGCAACCTCCAAGTTGCAAACTGTTTTATGGCTTTATGTTGGATGAGTGAAAGGTACGCTTGCATGTGATAGTCCCCTCTCTCCATAGATATGGAGAGTTCCAAGTTGGTCAAGGATTTGTGGTGTCTTATAAACTCATCCATTGCATAGGTGAAAAACAATGAATCATATTATAGCATGTAAATGAATCACAAGCCTTCTAGGACATTTTGAGAGGAATTGTAAATTATTTATTCCACACCAAAGAGTACCGGCTCAAGTCCAGTCTTCGCAGCCACTGAGCCACTCCATGTAAACAAAGTCACATTTGTAAATGCCCGTAATTTAGGTCGAAGTTCCATGTACCGGTCCCGGTTCATTTTTTAAATGAGTGAGAAACGGGTGACATCATCCAAATATTGGGTGATATCACCCATTTAATGGAGCGGTACTTCTATGAGGGGTGTCAGCTTAATTATTCCGATTTCCTACTTTCTTGCTAAATTTGGTGAATGATAAGATGTCGCACTTTATGCAGGTGACCAGTAATGAAGGTCATCATCATGTAACTTTTCGTATTTAAATTGTACATGCATTTTTGTACATTTATACTATGAATTTCAAATTATGTGTTGTTGATGTCCATAGATTGGTACCGATGTCATCTATGGAAGTATATTAATAATAATATTTATATTTTAAACTAAAATCATAATTGTATGTTCTTTATAAATGGTTTTTAAAACATTTGAATAGTTTATCATTTTTATATTAAACATGACACTTCTTATCATATTGTATTATATATATGTAATTGTTACTATTAAGATCTAAAACTTTGAAAACATCGTAAAATACACATTCCCATGAATTTACTTTACTTCACAATGAACATTTCGACAATATAACATAGAATCATCTTTTATCTTCTTCTTTTTTTCATTTCGACCTACAACTAGGATTTGAATGTACAAAGAGTCCATGATGCAATATAAAGGTTTCATACTCTCGGCAATCAATGTCATCATGTCCATTATCGCTATAACATTGCAAATTGCTATGCATGATATTCTTCATAGAATTATCAAAGAGAGATAAATTGTAGCAAAAAAAATAGGAAATGACATTTGATGTGGTTTTTCACCAATACCTTGATACAAATTCAAAGATTTCTCTTACATACATTGAATTTAGTCATAAAATCAAAATGTTTGATGTTTTTAATGGACCATGTAACATCAAACCAAGGTCAATGTATTTATAGGATCAATATTCAGATTGTATAATACATGATGATAAAGAAACAATTTAGGACTTTCTTTCAACTTTTTTTTGCTACTTTTAATTATATTTGAAACATTGTGGAATTAAAAATAAAAATAAAACCGCTTTCAGATTTGAAAACAATTGTCAAGAAGACTATTTCAAACAACTAACTATAAAATTATGTCAATTAGGGACCAGATATTCGTGTTATACCGTAGGTAACATATTTGGAATTGGTATGTAAAAGTGTGAAGGTTGCTGAGAAGCTTATAAAATTTATTTTAATTGTCGCAATACCTTTGCAGTTATGGTGACTAGTAGGTGAGAAATCAATGACTGTAATCTTGGTTTTCAGTATATTTCTGGCATTTTACAATGTTGTGATGCAATTGATTACATTCATATTCTTTTTTATAAACCTAATGACACCAACATTGTAGATTAGTTCGATAAAGATTACAATTATAATATAATTTTATAAATAATTGTCAATTCAGAAATAAGATTCAAAGATGTTTTCGCGGATTTCAAGGTTCAATTCACAATACTCATATTTTTCCCTTTCCAATCATAAATTACTTGTTGCCAATGGTGAGAGATTATATGAAGCTACAAAGAAGGTGCAAGGTACGGATATTCACGAGTTTATTATAAGTGATGCGGGTACACGAATAGCCCAAACATACTTGTACTAAGATCGAAACAACATTTATCACCTATGTTTCAATCATACAATTTCAAACATTCTAACACACGTATGTGTGCAGAATGTGTGTTTGATATTTTAAAATGGATTTTAAGGATATTTAAAATACTAATATGAAGCAGACATCTTCAAAGCATTTCTTCTTTCATTGTGACATATTATATTTTACATAATTTTAGTATGAATAAAAATAAAATTATGAATGAAAGTATGTTTTTTGGGGTCACCATGATGAAGGGTACACCGAACTTGTAGATCGTACTGCACCGGAAAATGTAGCTGGATAATTGTAATCAATAGATATAAAACATTGTGCATATTTTTACGCTACATACTTTAATGAATAAATAAATAAATAACTTTGATCTATTCATTATATATATATATATATATAATGAATAGATTATATAATTTATAGTCACGTATGTAGACCAAATGATCTAAAATTCCTAAAAATCATTATTTCCCAATTCAAAATTTTCATATATTATTTAAATATATTTCAATAGTAAAATTAAATATTTATTTATGACCACATATAATACATTATTCAGACTTCATATAAATAATCTTTAACAAAAAATGCCTTGACTTTGTGCATGCCTTGTGAGGTTCTGTCTTTACGTCATTGGTTTATTTTGTATGTAAACGTTTATGTCACGCACTCGGAGAATGTCTCATTACATGTGGGCGTAGTGAGGGAGTGTCTGTGTGCTCACTCCCGTCACAGCATGTGTATGTCACTTGGACATGCTATACAATTCTCACCTGTGTTTATGTTGGTCCTGGCGGGGGGGTTTTGAGCTGGACTTCACACTTGTGAATGAGTGTCGTGCACAATTTGCACTGTCGATGTTTGAACATTGCAAGGCCACTGACATAACCTTCGTGGCCAGGAGATTTGCCTAGCGGGAGGAGGCCTGAATCTAACGCAACCCGCGAGCACAGGTGGAGCCCCAAGGCAGACAAGGCCCCAGAAGTGCAAGGTAGTGTGGGTGAAATTTATCGCGCATTTGCGTTGTAAGATTATATTTTTTTAAAGTCAAAATTACGAAACAACATAGAATTATAATTACACATGAAATTTAAGTATAAAAATTATTATCTATTTGAGTGGTACATGTTGATACCTACTTATAATTAATGTGAACACATTATTTAGACATCATATGTATATTCAAAGCCAAACATACAAGAATATATCCAAAAAATTAAAAAAATCACCAAAACATTTGAGGTACTATTTCTAAAAAAAATATATTCATCGAAAGGTATTAGAACATGAGAATACATTATCTCTTATCTTTATATTTTATATTTTCTAAATAATTAAAAATAAAACATTCACTAATGGAATAAAGTCTACCGCCAATGAATATTAATACTTGAATATAACCACGACCAGTCTCTTCACTTGAAGTGATCCATCAATGTTTAAGCTCCAATATCTTATAATATTATCAATTTTTCACAATCTATTGTTTCGCGGTATCGTTCATCATCTTGTCCTTTACTTTCGTTAAAAGCACCCATAAGTACTTTAAATTTGTTTTTTTATGACGTGTAATACACCCTCTGATATTATACTGGAGAGTCAAAAAAAATTTAGTTGAATTTATGTCGCGATTATCATCATTGACAACGGTATCCAGAGAGAGAATTTGATCACAAATATATATTTATATATTTAAACAATATCACATAATAATATAACATGTTTAGAATTATATATAAAAACATAAGCAATAAATTACATACTATCCGATTGTAATTTATAGTCCCTTCAAAGTGCAAAATCTTCAAATCTACTGCACAAGAGCATCTCGGATACCATTCGGCTATGGCGTCATAAACTTCAATTGCTAATAGCTAGAAATTTTCAATGAATGATGATTTTTCTTCTCCAAATTGGCGCTTTGAAAGTAAATTTTTTTTTGGTGGAATTTTTTTTTCAAAGTCATATACCTTTTTGAAGTCACATGCAAAAGTTTTCCATTTTTCTAGATATTAAGATTCAAACAGCATAATAGATCGGATTATCATATTCTCCTCAAAATTTGTTCATCTTTCACTTGCCGTAGTCATCACCATATACCGATTATTTGTATCTGTTTCCAAAAAAATGAATTTGTTTACAAGCAACCAATAGCAAACATTCACTTAAAGACCATTTGCCACCTAGAGTATGTGGAGCCCCAAATACCGTGTTCATGTCATTGAAGCCTTAAAAGTTTAGAATTACCTTATCCTCAACCTAAACTTGTGCTATGATAATAGTAAAATCATTATATATATATATGTTTACTAAAAAAATGATCAATAAATTAGAATGTGTATGATATTTATAATTTTAATAATAGTGAATCTTGATGAATGTTATAGAGTTTTAAAATTCCAAACCCTAAAAAAACTCTTATTTAATGAATATACAAATTGCTCATTCATTTGAGTAGTAACTAAATGATTCTTCATGCATGATAATAAACTCAAGAAAGTAGTAATTAATACTAATATCACATCACTCTTGAAAAATCTCATGTAGGTGATTGATGTGTACGTTGTCCTTCTCAAAGGAATACCACTGTACCGCAAGGAGCCCTAGGAGTACACCCCCAAAAGAGAGGACTTGAAGACCAAAGTGGCCTTTAGTTCCCGAAGGTGTATCCAAGGTGATCAACCGATCGAGTCACTGGAGTTGTCTAACCGGGACATGTCCTTCTCTCGACCGTTAGGACCGCCCATCCTTTAGCATCCGTCCTTGCACAACGTACAATGCAGGACACCCATCCATGAGGGCACTGGTCCTTGGGTGAGGGGAGATGGGCACATGACACCACCCTTTTCCCACCCGCCAACCCATTTATTTTCCAAAAATTAGACCAGGACTGGTACATGGAACCTTGCCCTTATTGGTGGCCGGGCAGGACAGTGTCAGTGGGGTTGTTGACGTGTTGTTAAATTGTGCTTTGGTTAGCAGCGGTGAGGAGGACTACACTATTTTGTCTAATTAGTGGTGCTTACCATTTGGTGTCACCAACACTAAATGTGAACCCCACATTATTTATCATTCCTTGTAAATTTTTGGGGGATTACAGATTTGTAGTGTTGCAATTACTGTCACTCATCAAGTGATTTTACATCCAATTTTCAATCAACCATGACAATAATCCATCACGAGTTGTTGACAAGAGAAGGTAGGATTTTGGCCCAATGAATGAACTCATCCATCATCCATGACAATATCTGTTCACTTATTCAAAAGTGTCATCCAAAAAATTGCCATAGTGAGTTAGAATGACATTTATCTGCAGAAATAAGTGCATGGATTAAGTAATTATTTTCTGGGAACCTTGCGGGATTAGGTTTGCAACAAAAGATCACAAAATAAGGGTTCTCAAATGATCAGTGGCAACTCTCCCTTTTAGATTAGCTGTTTCTAAATCACTTATAACACATCTAATGAATTGGTGATTTGTAAGAACACAAAGAGGAGCAACATGCTTGGAAATAGAGGGCATTGAGAGGAATCCACTGATATTATTTGTAACTATGATATTAGAGAGAGGGAGACAGAGAGAGATGACTTTTCAAAACTTTTACAAAGTTTGAACTTCCTCTTTACAAAGGTCAAAATCCTTTAACTTCTTCATTGCAATACGAGAGTGGGTGGGTGGGAATTTCCACAAGACTCTTTCTATTTCTTTTGCATCTTCCTATTTGATAACACAATAACATCTTGCATAATAGAGTTGTTTGCAATCATGCCTAGCTATGTGTTGTACGAAATGAACATTTTGTGTTATAGCCTCCTTTGCTTTGCAAGAACATGTACCTTACTTAGGGGTTCTGCTATCAAATGATATCCAACAACAAATGTTTGATTTTGACTACCCCATACCTTGGAAGTTTAATCACCTATCTTCTTGGTTCACCTTAAAGCGTATATAGTTGATCCACCACATGTATGGAGTACTTATAATGGAAATGTTCTTAGTAACTTCAACCAATAGATATGCATAAAATGTCATAATCACAATACATCATTGTATTGAAAGTGTGAAGGGCCTACCTCACATGTGGCCATGCAACCAACCAATAAACATTTGAGGATTAGTTACGTACACAAGGTAAATAACAAGAAGACCCAGTTGTCATCCATGTCACACACATTTGGTCCATTTCAAATGTATCATAGTATTTCAAATTACAACGCTCATTGTAAAACTACATATGGGTGTTCTAACCTATTCCATGGCCATGATTGGGTCACTCCAAGTAGAATACTCCCCTTGGTGATGAGTCCACATTGCTCTTACTTTTAGCATGTATCTACTACCCAGTGAGTATACACAAAGCTCACTACACCTCTCACTTGCGTGAATGGTAAAAAAAAGGCTCTTTCTAGGGTTACGGGTTCTATTTGGAGTTTTTACAAATGGCAAGTTTTTGTAAACCCTAATTTTACCATGGATTAGAAACATAGGTCATGTTTGTAACTATGGCTATTTTTCTCTATTCATCTACATCCTTGGTACATCCATTTCATGGTAAGTATGATTTCTTTCCTTGTATGTGAACTTATAATCTTCTAAGCCTAGAGTCGTCTATTTATAAAGAGGACCATTGCTAGGTAGATTAATGTAAGAGTTTAAAATCAAAATTTTGTGGCATGGCATTAAGAGAGAGATAGGGAGAGAGAGAGACCAAAAAAATGATATTTCTTGAGAGAATTTATAGTCTAAAAACACTGCCAACAAAACAACATGGTTTGCCAGTTCAATGCCAACCCCACATCAAATATCTTGTATACAACCTTGTCACCATCACATCAACCATGATAGCTCTAGCCTTGTGACTTGACTCCAATTTTATAAAAGTACTGCATCCTATTGCCAACTTTAAATTTGGATACAACAAACAAAAGCCAAATGGCATTCATCATTTTGCATTGTGCAGCCAACATGCAGATACTCATAAAAATTCAAAGAAAAGAAAGAAAACAGATGAGTGCAGTAAGCAGTCCCAAATTCAACAACATTATGTGTCACTAGGATACACTTCAAGCCTCTGAATCTCTGACCAAAATACAGAGGATTTTTTATGAAAAATTGCATATCTTAGACCCAAGATTTGAAAGTTGAAGTAGTCCTTTCTTTGGTGCGAAAATCTTGAGTGAACCAATATGCAGCCTCCATTCATAGACTTCCTAGGGCACTCACCAAGGCAGTGAATACATCACCTGACATACTGGGGACCTGGTCAGACACATGATTAAGACTCCTGATTAAGCGAATTCAGTTTACAATATACTTCTGTGAATTCCACAAGCTCTGGGTGACATGGAGATCAAAATCTTCAAAAGCTCTCTTGAAGTATCCCTGTATTAATATCTGTTTGGTCTAAACACTAGTAATGTGCAAAGAGAAGGATGCAGTGATGGCCATTTTAATTCTTGGAAGATTTCCTAGCCTTGGAGACCTTCTTCTTTTGACCTGCCTTAGCCACACGAAGACTTTTGTGCACTGCAGCAAGTCTGGCAAGAGCCGCGGCTTTGAGATCAGGTCTGTATCCATTACTCACGACCTGCATCATGCATACAATCAACACACTATCAGAATTAGAGAACTTCACGTGCAATCATGATGTTTCAAAAGGAATTCAGGTGAATGCATGATATCAATACACAATATCAATGACAGTACCAAAAAACCTACCCAACCGGTATCAGAATTGCAGTACAAGGTATTGATCTTCGGTGGGAATCTTTGTATACAATGTTGATACTAGGCTAATTTACCTTGGTATAAAAGTTCTTGCCCATAGACCCAAATGGTATCAAAAACAAAATGAAATGGCCAAGGGTTCATGCCATTCAGGTAAGTTGAAGGTGAAAACATAGTGAACCCCTTATAACTTGGGGACTTTTTTCTCGTCAGATTTGACCCCAATATTAGCATCAGAGACCTCAAATTAGTCTAGTGAGATTCAGTTGTGATGAATTAGCCATAAACCTACAGAGGGTAGGTTTCTACTGAGCCCCCCTCACATGAGTGGCACGAATCCTAAGCCAAAAAAATCATTGAATATCTGTACCCTTATGGAGTAAAAAACATGCAGGATTCTCATTATATATAGCCAAGTGGTATAGACGAAAAAAGAAGGTGATACCAGTTCAACACTGGTCCTAACATGGAAAAACATACAGAATTTCTACCGAAGTAAAACATATTAGAGTGGATGATATCAACAACTCACCTGGTTGTTTACCACCTTAGCCATCTTACGGAAGTCCTTCTTCAAGTGTGACCGGTGCACAAGACTACCTGGTTGGTTGGCCTTCTTGGTCTTGGTAGTGGCCAACACCACAGAGAGATCCTCACCAGGCAACACGGCAACAGTCTTCTTGTTGGCCAATCCTGAAAATAACAAGATGCCTCCTATTAGTCTCAGAAACTACTAGAAAATACCAGCTATGAAGGCATCTTGCACCTGATGAGTCAGTCTTTGGGTCAATACCAATTTGAAATCATATTGATACTAGGATGATTAACCTAGGTCTGAAGGTCCTTAAATGGCATAAACCTGTAAGGTCTCAAAAACAAATATATCCTCAAATACCTATACCCTACTGGTAGCAAAAAAATGTAATATCCTTGTTCTGCATCCCTGAGTGGTATCAAAAAAGGGTATCAGTCCAACACTGCTAAATATAGCAATGAAATCATCTTAGTCATCCTTCCCTCTGATAAAGGATTCAGCAATGTGCTTCAATTCTGAGTTTGATTCAAAAATAGTCAAATCCTGGATTCACAAGATACTTCAAGACGAGCACTTTTCTGTAACATATAGAATTCATTGATAATCTCATTTTAATTTACTTACCTGAGTACTTGTAGCTATTCAAGTTGTACAAGTTGTTCGGCTCTGAGCTGAAGGTAATGGAGGAGGTGTTGTTGCCATTCCTCTTTACTAAGAACCTGTTGTTCTTCTTGACCAACAACCAAATCAAATCATCTGATGCGATCGCCATCCTGCACACAGATGGCCTCAAAAATAAATCAGGTGTTCGAACAGTAGACAACAAAAAGACTACTCTAACGTTGCCACTAGCGTGAATTATAGTGTTTCTTTGTTTTGAAGTTGGTCTAAGTGTGTCCGCAATCCCAAACCCAGGTATCGCAAAAATTAGAGGGCCCAAATACTAATGCCTCCTTTCAAAGGTGGTCACCTTGAACAGGCGAAGACAAGCTGGCCTGCACCTCTCGCCCCCAAGGACAAGCCCCATGGTTGGTTCAAAATATTCGGTTCACCCCATACTCCCACTATGATTGGGTATGGGTACACCGGAAATCAAGCACCCATCCATGCTAAGAAGGTCACACATCCCAGCAGTACGCTATTCGGGCTTTAAGCGGCTTAACCTTGGATTTTCCATGGGACCCGGGTAAAGGCTTTCGTTTAAGCCAACCCCTTAAGTTCTCAGAAAAAACATAATATAAACATTTATGTCGTCCACAATTTTTCCGACTTTTGCAAGCACATCAGTTTAACTCATCAAAAATCCTCGCCGACCCTCATACTCCCTTCACCTTCTCCGATAAAATCCTGACACTAACTGAACCACATCGCTGAAGCATACAACGTCTCCTTAATTGAAAGAAAAGTCTCGTTCGTTTTAACATCGAACGAAAGGAACAGACATGTAAAGGTAGAAAAAAAAGAGGAAGTTTCAATGCACAGCAGGTGGAATCGCATACTTACCTGCGAAACGTGCTAATCGATGCGCGACGACCGGCGAGAGCTTAAAATCCAACAAGCAAAGAGGCTCTCCACTTCTCACCGAAGGACTAAAACCCTAATCTCTGCGCTCAGTTGGGGAGGTATCTGGATGAACAAGTGTTTCATCCATTAATCATCCAAGCAGTTTTTCGCCGTTTCATTCGTTAAGCCAAATGTACTTCTTAAGGTCAATGTAGGCGTAAGTTAGTTATTTTTCCAAGTTGTTGATTTTACCCCTAAATTCCTAATAAGCCATAAAGCCTTAGTTGCAAGTGTTTTTCGATATTCTTGAGGCGAACATGTATATCTCCAAAAAAATTCTAGCACTTTGAACTAATAACTCTCAATACCATCTCAAATAAACCAATCGGAATTATATAGTAAGAATTGTAAGATGTGAACCATGAAGTGGTTGGAATCTTTAACAAGTTACTCTTTGTTACAAAATCTACCACGAGGAAAGTAACAAGGTAAGTGATATGAAAGAAGGCCAATTTTTTCCCATCAAGTTAAGAAACTCATGATTTAGCTAATCATATCAATAATCAAGTCATTTTGAATGATGCATCTTCAAAATCTCATTGTGTTAAGAAAGAATATACTTTTGGTGGACATCAATGATCCTTTATTCCAACACTCTTCCAACTACATGAATATGGTCTAAAATTGGCTCTCTATAGTTTCAAATGCCAACTCCAAATAAGGTCTTTAATTTGCATTTTAGAATATATTATTGATCCAAGTTGCAACCCTTGGAATAATAAGCGTCACTAAATACAATATTTAGTTCAGTGAGTAACTAGTACTAGAAAAAAAGTTGTTTGTACAATCATCCGTTGTGACTTGTTCATTGTAGCAAATTGCAAAAAAAATCATACACAAGTCATTATGGTTGTCAACTAGGAATATTTGGTTGTGAGTTCCCAACAATCGACAACCAAAATCCTCCAGTTGACTACCCAAATTATTTACTTATGTAATCTTTTACCATGAATTGTAATGGACAAATAGATAGTTGTAATAGACAAGCTTCTTCTAGTGTAGATCGTAAATTTCACCTCCTTCCTTCAATTCTTTTGAGAGTTCGAAGTCTGTACAATAACATGCAATGTCCATTTGCCATTTCCTATCCATGTCCACGTGGACTTTGGGTTGGAGGTAGTGTAGTGCCTAAGTAAGTAGGTGGACTGGTGAAAAGTAAGTTAGTTTCATAAGGTATATCTAATTATGTGGTTGTGTTGTGTGTATTCATGTGAGTGGGGTTGTGGTTTTCTTCTTTTTAAGTCTCCATTTGTTGAGGATGATGTACGTGATGTATGAAATAGAGATTTGTGAGAATGTTTCCAGACATTTGTGGACTTTGGTGTTAGGGATTCAAGGTCTAGGAGGTTTTTGTTTGTGGCTTTGTGGATGGTGCAACTGATGCATGTTGTGATGATTATGGGAGGTAGAACTGATCATCCTTGTTGGGTGAGTGTCGTATGTAGGGTGTCGTGCTTTTCTAGTTCTCTTGTGGTGGCGGCTAAGGGGGAATTTATCATTACAATATGTAAACTCAAAGAATTGCACTTTCAAGTCGTGGTGGGGTGTGAATGGGGGTTTGTTTGTGGGTGACGTACCTAGGATGTATTGTATGTCTAGAAGTAATTTGGCAGGGTATTTACATATTGGGAGGTAACATGTACATGGGATAAACCATGATGGTAACGTATTTTCAATTGTTTTGTCTTTAAATATGACATTGTTTACAGCCCAAGGGTGGAATCTTCGTTGGAAACATGAATGATGTGCGTGAATCACTATCCAATTACACCCCCTATATACGAGAAGTTTATGAAGAAAATAAATGTTTACATACTAATTGCATGCTAGAAAATGAACTCATGTATTCATACTAAGTTTTTTCATTTTAATGTGATAAATGCCTCCACAAAATATAGAAGATGTAATCATGAATTAAATACACATATAAAATCCACTTTTATTTTCCAATGAAAAATCATTGAACATTTTTTCATGCATAGCATGTAACTCAACAATTACATCAAACAAACAAAGACTCAAGGCAAATAACTTAGCCACAATATGGAGAGCCAAAAACAAGGGAGCCCATGAGCATTCCAAGAGCCTCCAATTTGTAACCACCTAGAACCCAAAGTACTGGCCCTAACAAGAATGGACATGATAGTCATTGAGGACTATTACCATACGATAATAATGGATAAAAATATGACTTGGATGAAACTAACACATCTATTGTCAAGTTTTTCATTAAAATGTAGGGCCCCCTTTTGTACATCTACCTTTACTACATATTTTTTAATAACCTTTTTGGATGTACACACTAGAGAAAAAGTAATACCCCTCCCTAATGTATATTATGTATGCTAATGCCTACAAATAATACTCCTTACACTCACGCCAATTCGTATATGGTAGGAAGAGTCCACTCTCCATGGTTTACAAGTGAGAAGCATGTTGTGGTGGGGTGGGCTAGCAAAGTGGCAGCTAGTGCATGTACCGCTTTATTGTGTGTCTTGGCGAGTGAAGGTTGTTTATGTGTTTGTTTGTGCAACATGATAGGAGGTGTAGGCAGGCGTCGTTTTCTTTTAGTGGGCAGAGGTTACATACTAGGCATATATCTTGTTTAATAATATTTTCTTTTGATAGTTTCCTTGTATATCTACTGTAGCGGAATTTGAGGACTTGGGTGATTTGTGTCCGTGATCCAGGGGGCATTCCAAAATAGGTTTGACAATCTATAGTGAATGTCTTGGGGGCTTGCCATTTTCTTTTCGTTTGGTATTGTGTTTGTGGCATGTGTTGTGAAGGCTTGTTTGTATTTATTTTATATGTAGCTTTTCAAGTTCCGAATTGAGCCGTCATGTTAGGTTGAGGTAAGGGGGATAGAGGGCCAAAATGGTGTTTGGTGGCCTACGTGGTGGAAAGGGGTCTCTATGATCCAAGGTTTTAGTGCACCTTGTTTGTATCCATTTCATCATTGTTGTGGATATATGTGTGAGCTCACTCTTTTTTGATGGTCATGTTGTGGCGAGAGATTGATGACATGTATTATGTATGTGATGTGGAGTTTATATGGGTGGTTGTTTTGGGAGGAGGGGTGTCTTATGTGGTTGAGTAAGTGGTATATGTTGTTTAGGTTATGAGTGAAGAAGGGCATGTTTGTGATGAGTGTTTTAGTATATTCTAATGCGAGGAATGCGTAGAGTTCTGCTTTTAAGATATTTGGACATCTCGGTAATTATATGTACTTGTAGTGGATTCTTGAAGACCACCGGCCCAACAATATTACCATTTCATTATCTCTAGTGGGGTAAATGATCAATCTGTGTAGTAGTATTGGGAGGTGGGGTATCTTAGTGGGTGGATGATAGTTGTTTTTGGTGGAAATGGTGTATGTTGTGGTAGAGGATGGGCGGTGCCGGGGGGGGGGGGGTTGGAAATCTTGGTGGATGGGGTGTGTAGGTGAGGGGTGTATGTATTGGGGTAGGTATTGCTTTGCTCGAGGATCTTTGGTGTGAGTGATTGTAGGAAGGTGGTGATGTTGCTTTTGGCTATGTAGTGTTATAATTAATATGGAGGTGAGAAGTGGTTCATTGGTGTTGTATTATGGAGGGAGTTTCATGGAGTTACATTTGTTTGTTGGAGGGGGTTAAAATGTTGTGTGTCCAATTTATGACTATTATTGTGGTTGAGTTAGGGTATGCTTACATTGCTAGACATGCCCATTTTATAGCTTTAGGGGCGAGACATATGTCGGTAATGTGTACAAGGCCATGTCTGCTCCAATGATTGGATTAGGTGGGCCCTGGCAATTCAAAGATCATATTTTTGTCGTATGGGGAGTAGTATTGTGTGAATTTTGTGGGGCAAGTGAGTGGGCTCAAGTAGGAGGAACATGTAAGGTGGAATGTGTTGATGAGGTTATCTAGGATATTGGGTGGGAGGGTGTGGTGATTTTGTGTGATGGGGGTTGTAGTTGGGGGGAGTGTCTTGGTGGTGTCTTGGTTAAATTCGTCCTAACTAATTTAACAATTAGTTAAGACTAATTTGGCATAGTCTTGTGTTGGGGGTAAAAGGGTAGATGTGGGGGTGGTTATGTGGGTCACGTTCTTTCCCATAGCCAAACTAGTCTTTCTAGTGGGATGGTTGTGTGGTATCTTCCTTCATGGTTGAGAATTTGTGCACATGGAGGGTGTACTTGTATGGAGGATTTTGTTGCTATGGTGTCTTTATATGGGTTGCATTCTTGGGTGTGTAGAGTAAGGTGTGGTATGCTTAGGTTGGGCAGATGTATCTTCTATCCTAATGCTAAAATAAGAGCATGTCATACACTTGATGAATGGATGTGTATGTGCAAGAGAGGTTAGACAAAACCTCATGGGTTTATGAGTGGCCATAATTTTGTTGACTTTCACATACCTACATGAATTTTATCCATTCGTAATTTGCACTTGAGATTGGTCAATTCAACAACTCAAACAATTCTATAGATTAATTGGGCAATTTGAGTGAGTCACAATGCACGGGATTGACTAGAAATCCAAATCCATAGGTGTACATACAGTCTCACAAGACAAGTTCAGGGCTGTTTGTATAGTTTATATACACAATCTATACCTAAAAGTTGTGTATAATCTGTATTGTACACAATCTACAAATGTGTGTGTATAATGTTTTAAGTACATAAGGGTATCTACAATCTACAGCTGAATGTCCAATAATATACACAATCTATGAAGTATTAGGGTGTCATTCGGTTCACTCTACACGTTCTCCAACTCATACCGATTAGATTTACACACCAAAACTTGTGTTGGATTGGCCAATCCATGACGAAGCACCACCAAAAATCGAATTGAAAATCAGGCCTCCCCTAATTTAATTATTGCTATCGAAAGTGCATGTTTGTTGTTTCCTTAACCGAACACATAGGTCCTCCAATCGTGCTCACTATTGAGTGGAGGAATTAATGAAATTTGAAGTTGTAGTCCAACTTCTGCTAAGGTAGAATTACCATAACCTGTGAAAATAAGGTGATTTTATCACATTGAAGATCTGGTCTAACAATTGTGAGATAATTTTCCAAGATAGAGGAGAAGGATTCATGAAGAATGCAAGTTGTTTCATATTTTTCAGCCCTATACAAAAAAAAATACTACAATTTTTCAAAGTGGAAAATTGTCCAACCCCCTACTCGTTCACTAGATTTTCCTTACACCGAACACGGTAATCCACATTTCCAAACAGAACATCGCTTAAATCGGTTACCTCATTAGTACATTAACACTTAACTCCCATTGGCTACACTTAGTGTAGCCGCATTGAAGTTGTGGCCAAGCCATGATCCATTTTAGAAATGGCACTTCACCATTATGACGGCGGTCTAGTGCACGGCTAGAGGGTGGTTAACAGGTCAAGGTATTTCTACCTTAAACATGTGATTTTATGGAGCTTGATCTTATGGATTCACTGACTTTGTAATTTGCCATAAATGAACAATAAGGATCCCAAGTGATCAAGTGCCCTTTCTAGGCATTCCTACCTTAGGACTTGCTTCCCTCATAAGAGGGAGATAATCATACACTGGAATTTTTCCTCAGCTTGACGTTAAAGTTCAAGCTAGTGTAGATCATGAAACATTTCCATCAAGAATGCACTACAAACCCAATGCAGTCATGTATGGAACATTTAACGAACAAAATATGCACACCAACTCAAAAAGTCAGAACAATTGATCTTACACAATAAGTTCTGATGAGGGCAGGAAAACTATAAATACAAGCCATCCACGTTGATTCATACACGGGGATGTAGACATCCAGGGAGCAGTCTCTAGACACCAATGAGAACTTTATCAAGTACCAATTAGTCTAAACTCGCCATGCTGGTTGGAAACCGATTTCTGAAACTTCCATGCCAGAGGGTACAGAGTCATGAATACGACTACACTTATACTAACTTATCTACATTTGCACGTTATCTGATTGTGAAGCAAATATGCTCGCCTGGATGCCTCAAAATATACCTCTGCGAGGCGACTACATTGGCTATGTGGCAGGGTTAACTACGTGCATCAATGTACTCAATCAGCATAAAGTTTCCTCACCCTCTCGAGGGCTCGAATTTTTGTCACTCAAGATCTGAGGTTTCCCAGCCGTTTCAGACTTCAGATAACATTTCTGAGTCGGAACTAAATATCCTATGCCATTTTGTGGTCAGGTAATTTCCCCATTTTCAAGGGTCTGAATGAAGAGGGTCTAGTGTACAACAGGCCTCAACTATTTTCGTAGCTTGACAGCACTCCATCTGTGTAGACAGCGAAAAGTTGTGTATCTGCAAAAAGCTGCAAGAACCAATATTGCTCAGCACAACCAGCATCTCAAGGACTGAAACTCACCATAATTCCAGCAACTTCCGCTTTAAGCCACATAATACTCCAATTTAAATATTTCAGAGGAGTAACACCTTGGGCAGTAGATTTATGGAAACATTAGGCAAAGGCAAAGAGCCATTACAAAAAAACTGACTTCCGATAAACTACCTGCACTTTCCTTGACAAATCTCAAAGACACCTTTTTCAATATATCTATTTCATGTTCACAATATTCAAGGAAATTATATCCAACTATATGTACCTTGATGAAGGGCTGATCCCGTGAAGGAAATGAATCAATAAAGCTATCCTTCAGCAAGAGTGACACCTGTACATATGATGAGACAAGGTTCAGACAACCAAAATAGCTTCAATATATACAACTTTTTTGTAGTGAAAAGACAGTTCTCCCCCTCCAGGAATCAATGCATACTTATTTATTGAGTTACAGAGGACAGTGTCGTAAAGCAGAAAGGATGTCTGTCCAGGATAAAGGGTGCAATGCTGGAAGCTTCCTACTTTCAAAATAGCACAATCAGTAGTCACCGCTATATGCATATCTTTCTCAACAAAATTAAAGCCAAGAGCATACCTTATCATTGTTGGATTGAACATTAGTTATGGTATGGGATCGAAGATTGTGGCACAGTGATTCTAAATAGCGATAAATTACTCCTAGAAAGCCATTCACTGCGTATGCCTGCAGAAGAGACCACATGTCAAACTAGAATTCTTGTATCAAATAAATGTGCATCAAGGGTGCAGGGAGGGTAATAATTTTATCAACTTTCAAAATGACATCAAAGTCAAAGAAAGGTAAAGATGTATTAAGTGAATAGAAAGGTCTGGTGACTGAACCTGAGCTTCATTGGTCTGGTGTACTGGGTGTCTTCTTGCCGACACATCCTCAGCAACCAATTTGGAGTGGTATGGCTCAAGTTCTGCCATCAGTTCCTTTTGTCGTGGTAGGGGAGGAATTGACGACATTTTTACCTGCATTGATCCTGTGAGCTACTCAAATGATAGATATCCAGCAAGATTAACGGGGTGAAACTTAAATGTAATATAATTTTATCTGACATGTTTCTTACAATACAAAGAGTGAGGGAATGAACATACCTTATCCTTGTAGACATTCACACGGACCAAATGGGCTGACTTAGTACGCACTTCTAAGGTTTTGTTCTGTATACCCACCTGCAATCGCAAGAAAGTACACATAGAAATATTTGAGTTTCAGTACCTATTGAATGGACACATCATGCTCAAAGCTTGCATAGAATGATTGACAGCCACATCAATTTCTGCCAAGTAAATATCTCATATTTTCAATGTGCCTAGTAGACCAGTCATGCAACAATCAAAATGCACTGGCCACTTCAATGCAAGTACTCACTATGAAAGGAACTGGGGCATCGAGGAAATCCAGCATCTTGTTTGGAAGAACCTATTTCAGCCATTTGTATACTGGATTAGGAAGTGAAGAATCCAATCATTGAGTTTCGCATCCACCATAGATGATCATTCATGAAGTTTACAAGGAATTCAAGTACTACATATTGCATAAAGCAACAACTAACAAAGTAGCTTCGTCATGTGTAGACAATCCAGACCGCCAGTACTCATACAATAAATGAAAAAAAATACTTACAGGAAGGAGTAGAGACTGCCATTCATAGGGTCGAAGCATAGGCTTTATGGACAACACCACAGCTGACAAGATACCCTGCCAAAGTGTTTAGATCAAGTCAATTCATGTCATCCTTTGAAAACCCGCAGGTAGAATTCTAGTCTTGAAAACTGGCTCAAACAATAATGACTAAGAGAAGCAAGGGTAGTCTTACTGACCAAATTAGAGCAAATAACCACCATCTGCTTCTCCAACAAAGCACATGCAAACATGGCCAGAACCTGAAACCAAAGCAGAGAATTATAATCAACAAGTTGTCTGTCTCAATAGGTTAACACCTGAACTTCTGAGTGAAAAATACACATCAACAGAATAACCTAAAACAAGTTTGGCAGATATTTGGGTTACATTTTCGAGGGAGAGTGCTCGGCAAAGTGTAGCAGTAGACCACACAGCTAGGGCTTCACATTCTTCTGCCATCATTGCTGCTGATTGAGCCTACACATAAGAAAAGCAGAAGTGTGTACCATGTCAATCAAATAATACAATGGTAAATAAATAGTAATAATAATAATAATAATAATAATAACCTTTTCCACACATTAGTGAAATTCAGAAGAGTGCAGCTGCTGCATAGCAAGTTGATACATTCCTGTTTACTGTTTCCTGCAATTGAATACTTCTACAGCACATACAAAACAAAATGTACAGATCTGGGGACACACCTCAGCAAGCTCCAGGTTACTCCTGCATGTTTTCAGGTCAACTGCTGCATCTGGCAAGCTCCTAGGAATTCCACCACGTCTTGTAAACTCAATAGGAGACAAGTGTTCCAATGGTTGAAATTGAATTGTATCACCCCTCAAAGGTAGAGGAAGCCGATGATAAGCAACCACTACTCGTAGGGAATCATTTCTATTTTCCTGCAAATACATGACAACATTCTCAGTCACTTTCCCAAAATGTGAAAACAAAACTCAAAAAATATTTTGTTTAAGGCAAACTTTCTTAGAGAAGTGCCACACCCCTTCTAAGACAATGGCTGGCTACTAGCATCACCATTCTCTGGATAGTCAACTCCTGGAAGAAAAGAAATTGGCAAGGAACAAGCTCTGAAAACGTGGCAAAATATTGCACACCTCAGCCCAGGCAAGAACCGCATTGGCTCCATAGGCATCTTCCTGACCAGAAGCAGAGGCCTCATCATCATACTCATCATCAGAATCGTTACTTCGAAGAGAATTCTCGTTGTAACTGTAACTGTTATGACAGATTGCAACAATGGATGCTATATTAGATAAGAATAATGCTAAAATATAAATTACAATGAGCATATTCCTTTAGTTGAGCCATCACACTTTTCTGTCATCATAGTGATGCACAATAAAAACTCTCCAGTTCTAACATCTACACCTTAAATCCTTCAAGAATTTGTGAGGTCCTTCTATTGATTAATGCATCTCAGCAATTTGATACCTGAACACAGATTCTGAGCTGTCCGCCCTTTCATGCCTTCGACCTGACTGAGGGCCCGTTGTGCCTAAACTTGAGCTAGAGCCCATTTCATCTACTCTATCCAGTTTTGCACTTGAGGATGGGGTTCTCACATCACCATTGGAATGCTTTGTTGCTTCCTCTATAATTTCTTCTGGGTGTACCTACAAGGTGGAGACAGTTGTTAATCTACCAACTTTTCTGAAAGCAGTCATACATTTCAAGATTCACATCAGTGTCAGCACAGATTGGCATAACAAAGCTCAAAATGACATGATGGAAGGTTCCCCTGATACCTGCCCCTGCAACCCCAAGGAATGAAACACTACCTCCATGCCCCCTCTGAAGCCGTTCTCCAACTCTGGATCCTGATGTGGAACTTCAATAACATCATCACTTGCATGTGGGGACTCGGATCCTTCAGCTTGTGCTGGGGGTGAAAATGGTTGTGGTGATTCACATTCTGAAGTTCTATCTGGAGACATGTAACCTGACCCCTTCGAAGCGAAGGAATTCATTTCACTTTCAGATATTAAGCCTGCTGCAGCAGCCGTTGCACCCAGTACACTGTCTACAGGAATAGCACTTTCCATCCATCCATCTGGGTCATCGGGGGATGGGGAACTTTGTCGACCGTGATTTTTACTTCCCACTTTGACCATGGGTGGCACTTGTTCTACAAGACTCATCTCCTTTACACATTCTGTAATACGGTCCAGTCGCTCCTGTGCAATAATGCTGTTGAGAAAGATAAACACATTGACAAATGATTTAGGACACAATTTACACATTAGTAACGAGACACAAAAATAATGTATCTACCAAGATCATTCACCTTGGGAGCCAAAGACAGGGACAAACGCCATGAGAATTCATAAAGATGTCCAATACAACCTTCTTGATGCCATATTTGGACACAGAAGCCCAGTGGTGTAACCATCAAATGAAGGAACTAAAAAGTTAAGCATATCATGGGTGAAAGAAACCCACCTGTTAAGTACTTCAAAGTGGAGGTCAAAGTAAGGAAGCCGTGTGAGAAGGCAATAACAACGAGGGGCAGAAACCAAGAAGCGACCAGAACGCCGTTGGGGAGAAAGATCAGCATTCATTGCAAAGAAGGCTGGTGCTCTTTGTACCATTTCAGGCACAAATACACAAACTCCATACAAAGTTGCATTGTCTGCCACCTGGATATCATGTGGTAGGGACCGCAAGAAAGAAAGAACCATTAAAATATTGTTTTACCTAGTAAAAATCAATTATCCAAATATCACCTAGATATACAAACCCAATAGATCAAATCAACAGCTGTAGTGTCTACACAAGAGTCAGAGGGAGAATAGCAAAATGAGATTCAGCTAGCAAGCAATACTGAAGAGAGGGTACCACAAACCTTAAGAAGGAAGACAAAAGATTGATCATCACGTTTTTGATGGCTCTGCATGCACGTTTCCAGAATTAATCAAGCCACAGAGATCGACAAAGCGGCAGACTTATCAATGTCCCTTACTTAAAGGACAGCCAAAAGGCTAGAGCAGTAAAGACTATCATGCTGTCTAGAAACAAGGACAACTTTGAAAGGCCAAACGTAGTTGTTGACATCAATGTCACATAGAAATTGGACAAACAAAAGATTTGATTCATACAGCCCATTGCTATCTAAATGGGTAAAGCATATTGCTGTAAGCATAATTGCTGCAAGCGTAAGGCACAATAGTGCCACCAAATTGGTTGGCAAAGAAAAGAAACACACTCTCGAATGTGTACATACAACAAAGTGAATAACGTAATAGCTATTCTTTACCTGGCCATACATAATTTCATTTAACTCGCTCATGGATGGGGTCCGCTCCATAACTCGAGCCTGAAATCAAACAAAGTTATATTACTTTGTTATAAGTTAGAAGATGTTCATAATAGCTACCTAGTCTTATAACAAACAATTGATGTAAACAGAGGTAGCAAGTATATGAACAATTGATACTAAAGAACTGCAAATTGTAGGATCATTTTTCTGTTGAACTTAACAAATCAGCAGATTCTTGGTTCAAAGCATTCACATTCTGTGCCAAAACAATGAACTAATCAATGGCAAAAATATTCCCACCCCAAGACTCTTGCTCAATTACCACAAGAATCTTGCAAGATACGTTATGCAAATGCTATAAGTGATCAAAAACGAATTACCTCCACTCCACCAGGGAAACAAAAGTCAGGCAGCTCGCTGCTCTTCAGAGGAAGCCTTTTGCTTGGAGGATATTTAAATAAGACCTGCATCAATAAGTGTAACCATTACCTAATATGAGATTTCACACAAACTACAGTATGCAAAACCACTTACATGTAGGCATGAGATCCTATCTGCTCCTACTCACACCAAAGGCTTTATTTACACAAGAAATAGGAACTGTTGTGAGCAGTGACCTCTGGGTCAAGAGTTGGTGCAGGGAAGCCTTTAAGACCACCAAAATCCATGCCTGCCTTCTCAGCATCTCGCTGCCAAGCTTTCTTCTTAGCAAATGCAGCCTCTATTGGTTGTACATTGGAATGCGGCCGCAGACCCACAACTACAAAATGCTCGAAGAATGATGTAGGCTCCTTTTTCTGCTGCTTCCTTTCCTGCAAATTAGCAAAAATGTCTTCAGTTTTATGAACCATTCTATGAAATTGTAGGTGTCAGTATTTAAGATCAACATCCAAACACAGCATGAGGAGCACATCATTGAGAACCAATAATAGCCTGTAGGAAAAAGCCAGAATGATTGACAGTCCGTCCTAGCATAACTTCCGTGACATTCATTAACCCTGCAATTGTAATTCCTCTAGAACATCCTAGCGTACACCCTGGCATTATCTCAAACTGAAATAGGTTTTGAGTCACCAAATTGCAAAAACAGAGGGGACTGAAACCATACAAACATATGTTGTAAGCAATAGCTCTAAAATAGCTTTAAGATTTGTAGGGGTTTGGAACAAATCTTGACCCAGGCTACAGGCAAGAGTACAGATGCATAAGATTCAACTATATAGAAAGAAGAGGACAGTCGAAAGCATGGGCAATAATAATTTCAAAGCTGCAAGTCCCAACTACTTCTGTCTGACTCTGTTACAAAACAACCTACGCCAAAAGTAACATATTTCAAATCTGTTATTCATATGGCTGTAAATGACATAGAATGCTCTTTTCGAAGCTGATCAGCAAAAGGTTCGTATTGGTGGGAAGTGTCTATTTTTCACTTTGATAGTAACCTCTAAATAATACAGCACCTGAAAAACTAAATGCAATCTGTGTGTAACAGCGTGGGAGATACATATCAACCAGTAACAAAACCACAGAATATGCTGAAAAGAAAGCTGACAATCTAAAGTACACCCCACCATACCAGTGACAAAGACAATTATTCTAAATTGTCAGATAGTTCAGACTCCATGTGCAGCTATGTAGAGTCCAAACCAGTATATCATGCATCCAAGCTACCAATGGTTCTACACAGCTTGGATAGAGAGTAGGAAGTATATTTAGAGTCTCTTGATTACAGTGCAACCTCTTATCAAGAGTGACTTCTGCCTTACCAGAGCTTGCATTTGCAATTCACTCCATTGGCGCTTTTGCCGCGTGAGAACCTCAGGATTGAACAGATTCCTTTGTGCTCGATCCTTATGATTAACAGGCCACTTGAGTGCATTCTTCAACTGCCTCTTCCATCTATTAAAGCTGGTAGAGTTCTGTTGTTTACTGGCGGAAATAACAATAGAAGGGCGGGGCCTCACAGCAGCTGCTGCCTCAACAGCAAGCATTGCCTCCTCTTCTGTTGTCTGAGTGAACAATGAAGCACGCTTCTCCAGTTCACCTGGGTTTTCCTGCCCCTCTGCCATCACATCCTTCATCCAAAAATTCCTCGCTGAACAGGTTGTGTCATTTATCCAAAAGTACAAGGTATATCATGTCTGAAAAATCAGAATAGGCCTCGGTCATTCACTGCTAGCCTGACCCACTTCCCTTTCCGCAATAGCCAGTAGAGATCCCAAAGATTCCAAAAAACTTTCTATCCACTGCTGACAGTGATGAGATATTCAGCCTCAATTCAGCATAACATCCCTCCCGAATTTCTGCAGTTACCCATGCAACCTAACCTATGCACAAAACGATCTCAACCTTGGCACCATTTTCACCTTTCAGTTTCACAAAACAGAAGGCTTTGCCTGTGTGACAGATTCAAATGCTTACAAAGTGCATCTATTTCAACTACGTGATAGCACGTTACAAATCGGTTTGCCGGTTCCTCTTATAAAATATCAAGAGGCAACTTCGTAGACATAGGTCATCAGCAGAAGTGGTTGAATGTGGCCCACATTTCGACCACATTCACAAGTAAGCATGCCATATCAACCTGTAGAAGCGAGCTGGAGTCTCAATAGTTGGAGATGTAACTTGGTCACCCTTGTATTCAACTTGCTCCAGATCAACAAGGTCCTGTTGAATTAAATATCAGACTGTGTGCCAGTGATGATCCCGATGCCAGCTAATATATGTCTATAAATAAAATAACCTCAATAATTTCCCAACTGATGAAGTGCTAGTTCAAAACGCGCAGATCGCTGTTACGGGCCCTTAACTTGTGAACGATCTCCATTCCCATCATCGAGCAATATTGCACAACCACTGCAAGTCCATATCGAGATATCAAAAGATCCCAATTAATCTGCTCTTTTGTGGATCTCGTCCATATATTCAGATTTGGCAGATATCTGAAATACAACCAGATCAGTTGGTCAATGCATACCCAGTTTTAAGGAAAACGAACCACTTGCAAAGCATTCCTGCTCCATGAGGCTCAGCTGAACAGTAAGAACAAATTGCAGAATTTAACGAACGCTAGAAAGTGAGACTTGTGAAAGAAAGGGAGAGAAAGGAAGAGGAATTTGTCAATAAGCCCACAGACAAGAGGAATCAGTTGCAGAAGACTTGCGAAAAGCATAGTCCTTTCAATTACCGCAACATTAACGTGGAATTTCAGTGGGATCACTGATAACAATTAGAACACAGAAATTATCTGCTTCTGTCAGAGACAACTTCTAATCTCTACTAGATCGCCACTTCACATGCTCTGTATAGCGGTGCCACTCAGTAAACAGTTCTCGAGTAATTTTATGAATTACGGACACAGTAATGACTAGGGTTCCTCCATAATTAACGGACTGCATATCATTACCTTGAATCAGACAAGTTCGACAAAGCAGTAAATAAAACCTCGGGTAATGAACAAATTGGATGAGAAATCACTTGCAAAAATATAAAACCAGCTCAAAGCTCTACCCTGATCTGAACAATCTCTAACTCTCTCACCAGTCTTTCCTGAGATGCGATGGTAACTTAGTGTACTTAGGCAGGAAGAAAACCCTGAGCAGAGATTCCTCCTTCCTAGTAGGAAAGGCTTGCTCGAAACTGCGTCCCTAACGTTCTCAGTGGAGAAAGTATGCCAACAGTCAGACAAAGCGGTTGACAACTAAGAACGGACTCATCGTGAGCTAGAGGAACTTGAAGCTCAATATGCAAAGAACGGCCACATCTGACTGATAGAATTAACCTGGTGCGTGACTGTTGTAAGTTTTGCTGGCGGAGGATCAAACCCGAAGAATAATCCCAGACTAATCTCGTCCCGATCTACCGAAAATTTTGATTTATCTTCCCCTGTTATCCGTGGTTATTTTCTCTTCCAAGGCTATTGAGTTGTTCCTCAATAGCAAATAAAGGACCTCGAGTGCGTCTTTACAGTTTAAAGTGCTTGCAACGGAGGTATACAAGTCGAGTGATTCTTAGCTCATTCTTCACACTATACAAGTCACCATTTTAACGTAGCATCGTCCGCTCAGAAGGTACTTACCAAAGAGCAGAAGTGATATAGGCAACTTTGACCGTTTTTCCAATACTTGTATTGGATTAATTGAGTGACTGAGGGAGATCCAACTGGCTGACATTCTTTATCCTAAAAACTCCCCTGCCTCGACCTTCCAAAGACTAATTGGAAAATTAGTCTTTAGCCAGTAGCAGAAACTGAAACACAGAACTGGAGGGACAGGTAAAAGTAACGAAATGAAAACGATTGGACAGTTTGCGACAGAGTCTTCACAGTGTTCGACTCAAGAATCATTATTGACTCACTTATCCGCAGATCAAAAGAGTCCTCCCACCTTCCGGAAGGTGATCACAGGTGTCCGGAAGCCGCAGCCAGCAATAAGCAATACTGCGGGGATGAGGAGCGAGCTTTAGGATTAATTCTCAGAACAAAATAGCAGTAGCATCCCTCGGCTCCCTGATCTAATCCTCTTTTGATCGGAGAAATACGACGTCCTCCTAGTCCTCCTCCTCCTCGAGCGATGTCTCAACGACTACCAAGATCCAAAAACGTAACGAAGCTGGTCGCAGAGCAGTCTGTATTCTTCTCCCCTTCTACACCAATCCTTTTGCGCCTTCCAACAACCACACCCTGCTCATCATCGCCAAAAAACGATACCTACTGCGAGAGTCGCACTCTGAAGAGAGAGACGACCATAACTGGCACCATACACCGTGGAAAGGGCTCGGACAGCTTGCAAAATGAAGGTGGATGAATTACGAGAGCACGACGTTGCAAGTGTACTACCAAGCGCATGCCAGCACATCGATTGAGGTCCGCAGTGTTTTCTATTCAGTTCTGTCTCGGCCCCGGCACCGTAGCCCACATGCACGAAGCTCCGGCTATGGCGCTCCAGCTGTTTTAGAAGAAGAAACCTCGCAACTCGACCGTGCGCTTCTAACCCTAACCCCCAAAATCACCACGGGAGGTTCATATTCCACAACCAAGATCTACGTATCTCCTAAATTCCAGCGTCCTGGAGCATGTCACACGTCCACGTTTCAGGAGATGCTGAACGGAGTATAAAATAGGCCTAGGTGGGTTGTACACGTCAGCAAATTCCAGGAATGCCAGGAGGCATCAATGGCCACAGATCTATGCCCTTCGTAATTTCGTCTTCCTAAGCACACATCTACGATTCCCCTAAATTCCAGCGTTGTGTACCTAAAGATGTTGAAAAGAGTATAAAATTCGCCTAGGTGGATGTACACGTCAGCCAATTCCAGCAAAGGTAGATGGGTGTTAACCCTTAAAGGACGTGGGGTCCACTACACGGTTGATGGTATTTAGTGTCACTTATTATTTGGAATTACGCAATGCAACAACTTCTTACTGGGGAGTTCAATTTTTTACTAATGAAAGTAGAATAGGTTGTTTGGGCATTGTAGAACATAAATGACTTTGCTTGGTGAAAATATTACGTTCTCAAGTAAATGGTTAAAGCATTATGTAACCCCAAATAGTAAGTGACTCTAAATACCATAAACAATGTAGTAGATGTTTAGGGTTATTATACCCATTTTCATCGTGTGCTCATTTGGAGCATGTAAATATAATATCAAAATTAGATGGTTGGATCTTATGCACGCTTATGGTATCTAACTCCACCCAAAAACCCAAGGCATGTTGACCTTGTTTAGACATCATATTAGTTGTTCTTCAACACATTGAGGCATTATTTATTTATTTTTATTGTAGGCAAGACCAACAACCATTGCAAAATTACTTAGATCCTCTACTTTACTTCTTTGTCTCTCTACAAAAATCTTCTTCTACAACCCATATAGGCCCAAATGCAGCCAATTCCATCATTCATGTGGGGCTTGAAATCAACTTAGCTCCTTACAAAATCGTTACAAGGGGCTAAATTCATGGCCCCCTACCTAACCCCTACCACATTGGATCGGTGCATGTCCATATCAAGTCTTCTAGCACCTTTCGCTAAAAAAAATACAAAACAACACCCTCCCTAATATCTAAGTCCAATGAAAAATTCAAATGGCAACCCCTGCTACTTATGAGTGAAAAAGGTTGTTTGGCCAATTGTTGGATCCCCTTCCCTGCAAGCAAGGCCCATCCACCGTCCAACCTCAAAATGGCAACCCCTTTCTAGCTTAGGCTCTCTTGCCACTCCAATGTGGCACCACTATAATGAAAGTTGAACAAACGAGCCGATGTGTTTGTTATTTCGCAAAAAGTACTAACCATATTAGCCATATGCAATCAAGTTATTATAGTGAATTTTGTATTTAGTGTCATTTAGTACTTAGAATTAGTCAATATCTTGTTTTTTATTAATCAATTTAATTCTCACCAAGTAAATATGTAAATGTTTGATGAGTTATATTCACCCTCTTGGACCTTTGTTGGCACATACTTGAGATGTACAACAAATTGTTTTAGCATTTTGTAATTCCAAAAAGTAAGTTACTCTAACCGCCATATTTTATTTATTGTTATAAGGATACAAACCTCATGAAACATCATAAAAATATGTAAATGCTAAAGAATGTAAAGTATCTTACCAAAATGTTAGTGTTGAGCTTCGTGCACTACTAGGAAACAATGTGGATTGCACAAGCATGTCCTGCCACATTGGAAACAAGCCCGTCGACAAAGTCTTGTTTGACATCGAACGCAAATCCTTCATAGTTTTTTGACAAATTAGTAGATGAATGAGGGGGTGTCATGGGTTGAAAAGGGAAGTGCAAGCCTTTCTTCCCATCCAACTTGAGGTAAGTGCCTTCACCAGTGAAACGCAAAGCGGTAATTGATTAGTAAGCATTGGTTGATTGGTCGTTGGACAAGCAACGAGGAAAGGAACCCATCATCTAGACAAGTCATGACACAAGCTAGTTTTTTTTCCCGCATGGCTCCCTCCTCCGTTATGTTTTAAACCATTGCTCAATCATGAGAGCTCTTTAAAGTCTATGAGTAGAAGGTTGAGACAAATTGAAGAAAGGCATTTTTGGGCCATGTTGTAGAGGTAGTAGGTTGTGATTGGTATCGAATCTCCAAAGTTGTAGAGGAGATTGAACTTCATGAAGATCATTGCAAAATTTAAGGATAGCAATGACACTGCAATTGGACTTTCATAGGTTCATTGAGTAACGGTATTGGAAGTGTAAAATGCGTGGGAGATGAGGCTCCCACCGCCAGAATGTTCAAGCTAAAAGGCTGCAAAATCAAACATGTGGACCACCTCATTTTTTTTTTGATTGGCTATACCTTAGGTGGTTGACATGGTTGGTGGCTTTAGAGGCCCAATTGGTTGGTAATTAAGGGTTTTTTTTTCCCCTCGCTACCTAGACGGGACCCCAACATACTCGTGCATCGATGGGCTGAGAAAATTAAGCACGTAGCCTCCTATGATACGTGAATGGCCATGGTGCATTGTGTGAAGGTTGAAGTTCGTAGTTGTTGGCCTTGTTGAGGTATGCCTGGGTATATGATATGGCAAGTTAAATGTGCAACAAATACCTTGGAAATCTTTAGGCATTAGCCCCCCCCCCCACCTCCATTATTTTTTTATAATGTTTCTCACTATTCCTTTAGGGGTTATTAAGTGCCCCCCCCTTTTTTTAATAAAACCCCTATATTTGATTTTGCGTGGTTTAGTGAGAATCAACGATCAAACATCACAAAGACAATGTTTGAAAAAATTGGACTATGTCTTTAAATGCTAATGACTACTTTACACTCATATAATGAATACAATTGGGAGAGCTTATGTATCCATTTAAGAAACAAAAAAACATACACTTCATATAACCATAACTACATAAAGGAAAACATGAGTTTAAACCCGATTTTTACACACATTTCATTGTAGATTTGCGATTGCAACAAGATGTTTGTTGTGTAAGCAAAATCGGTAGAAGTTGGATAACATTAAAAACAAACCAAATAACACCCACGTACCTTCTTATAGCCACCCATTGTTTCATGGAAGATAAGGAACTTCGTTGCCTACTTCCTTTCCCCTCTTGGCTAAGCTTAATCCGCACAATATTCAAGTCTTTTCAAAGTGATACATTAGGTCTTGACATGTCCTTGTTGCTTATCCGATCTCCCGGCCCCACTCCCTTCAACCCTCCACCCTTTATACGGGAATCATGTCGCCTTCCCACCACGGCATTTGCCGTCACTTACTATTTAAGGTGGCTTTCGTTTCTATGCGGAAGCCCATCGTTTACCAAGTGAGGTATATTATGTTGTGCTCTATTCATACTACTTGGTATCTTTACTTTACTTGAGAACAATAAAATAGTGCCTCCGTTTGCCTTGTGAATCTCTTATGTCTACTTTATTCCTTGGGTTTGATGCCCCGCATTATCCGTGTAGTATTTTTGAGTCTTTCCAAAGTGATACGGTAGATCTTGACATTTACTTGTAGCTTGTTTGAGCTCCCGAGGACCCGAGACCATTGCTCGCCGCTTCCTTCGGACCTTAGTTAGGGCCGCTTCACACTATGGGCGTTCAAGTTGAGAGGTTTGAATGGCCACTGTTTGTTGAGAGTCCAAAGAAATGGGCTGAAAATAGTCAATAAAATATAGGAATTGGAGCCTCTGGGCGGGCACGGTGTGAAGCCTCCAAAGGCCAAGTCCAAAGTCCAAAGAAAGAAGGAGCATCCCATTTTATTCACTGTCCAAATAACCCCTCCAATCTAACGCCCAACCTCTCGACCTAACGAACCTCTCGACCATAGTTTGGGTTTCCATTCATGTCCGACTCAAACTTTCTTCGAGAATTCGTCGCCTTGGTCAAAGTTCTGCCATGTAGACATTCTAAAGAGCAACCGCCTTTGGACTTTGACCTTTGGAGTGAAGGGTCGAGAGGCCAAATTCTTGGTTTCTTGCAATTTGATGGGTGGAAATTGACGGCCTCTCGACCTTCGGCCATAGTGCAAAGCTACCCTTAGAGGGTCTTACCACTATGGTATTCAACTTTACTTACTATTTGAGGTCATTGTTGTTTTAATCACAAGCCACTATGTCTACCAAGGGAAGCATAGTGCATCAAAGTGTTCGTACTACGTACTATGTACATTTGTGTCATTTGTAAAAGATACATTTTTATCTAAATTTATATATAATATCCAACTTTGACATGTGACTGCCAACATCAAAGTCATCGCCACCACATCATGTGTCAAAGAGTATGCAAATCTACCACCTTGATAGATTTACATTTTTCTTTCCACTAATGGATGGCAATTTTCTTCAACGCAAGACATCACGGTGGCTAAGTCTCATGCCCATGATTGAAGTGCCTAGTAGAACAGTCCAACTTCATCTTCAAATCTTGCAAATACATAACAAATGTTTAGTTGCATGGTTGCATTCCATTCTATATCTAGCATCCGACATGAGCCCCCCACAATCTTACCATCATGGGAAGAAACTTAGAAATGAGCAAGAAACTGATATTGGGATGAATAATGAATAGTAAGAATATTGTGAACAATGTCGGTAATTTCAATAATAACTACACTATTAATAGTGTTTAGAAGGAATAGTATCGTGATGAACAATGTTTCCTACGAACATTCTTGAGATGAATAGTAAATCATGCACATAGTGTTGGGAGTATAACTCCACCCAACTTTCCAAGTTCAACTTGGATGTATATATAGCAAGAGAATATTCTCATTTTGTTCAAGGACCCACGGAATGTAATTGACTTATTCCAGGATCATGCAACCGACCCATATGATTGAATAACGTTATGTAGTGTTTGAGAATCAATAAGAGCTTGCCGTGTCTATATGTTATGTTTGCATGACAAGATGATTTTGAAGTCCGTGCGTGTCTCTTTCAATGCATTTTGATATCAAAGCAGTTACAGTATTCTTATTATTACTATTGTTCATTGAAACTTTATGATCATACAGACAAAGTTCTCAGGGCCATGAAACAACACATTAATGATCGCATGGATTTTGTTGTTGTTTGTTTGGACGTGGCCGTGGGGTCGCACGGTCTTATATAACTTACATAATGTGCCCAACTAAAATATTTGTTTCAAGCATCGTCCAATGTCAACAGTAGTATGCTAGGAAATTGCAATGACATTTGCCTTGCCGCTAAAAACATGAACAATGCTAAAGACACGTGGTCATGTTTGTGGGCACTTCCAACCGTAAAGGTAGTGTCCACGTGGGATTCAAGAGGGTCTCAACCAATGTAGGATTCACACGTGGCAAAACTTAAGGGAATGATAGTTAGTATTGTCGTAATAGAGACCCCTCTTGCTTTTTACGTGACCTCGCTGGTCTTCCTGATTGTGTTAACTTTTGAAATAAGAGTAATGTTTAATGTCTAAGCATGTCGTCCAGTCTCATTGTGACACGTGTTCACAACTACGAAGCTTTGCTATATACCACTATGGACTTGAAGACGTCGTGCGAAGGGGTTTAAGGTTTCTTCTTGGTGTTTCAAGTTTACATCATCATAAATGATGATATCTAAACCTAGCCCATTTATTGTATGCATTGTTGAAATTGGAGTATGCGTATATGTCTAGTGAATCATAAGGAGATATGAGCTCGTATAAACAACATGGACTCAAATACAAACCATGTTTATTTAATCATTGTTGTCTCATGTAACTTAATTTTAGTTGCATTGTTTTAGTATGTTTGTGGTATATATGGATTGAATACCATGGAGCAAATGTTATATTATTTCAATATTGGTTGGGGGTTCGTACATATCTCCGTGTATCCCGTCAAACACCCTTGGACCTTTAAGGGTTATGGCTTTTGGAACATCCCAACATGCCTCGGTCAATAGCGACTAGGGCCAAAGCACCTTGCACCGTTCAACAAGAAAGTAAACCACGACCACGACTTTGACCATAACCATTCAAAGTGTAAGGTAGAAGCCCTCGAGTCCGTGAATGACTCCAATTTTGACACCTACTTTTATATCCAAATGTAGAAACTATGTGCTACTTCATCGTGAACACTAATACATCGTTCTCAAGACTAAAAACGTAACTCATTGCTTAAAACTTGAAAGAGATAAATGTCAATGATCAACATTATCCACTTTCAGGGGGGGGGGTAATATTTAACTAAGAAGGGTCAAAAGAGGTTTGTGACTTTTAACATTTTGACAAATAATTAGATATCCTTCTAATCATGTGATTTGTACATCGTTGTGCTCAAAGCGTAATTGCTATTTCCAAATGAAACATTGGATAATTTGTTTGGGTTAAGTAAGGAACCGTAGTGCTCAAAGTGTTTGTGATAGGCGCTTCTACCTTAACCCTTAAAGACATTTTTTTGATAGGCAAACATTTTTGTTTGGACACACACATATATATGTTATAATCTTCCAATATTGGACACGTGAACGGATAGAAATTTGTGTGAACAACTCTAACTTTACAAATTCACATATTGTACAATTAGATCTACTATAAGAAATACAATTTTTTGTTAATAAGTTTTTGCATTGGGCTACACTACTTTTGACGATGTTGGGGAGATTCCGCTTCGGCCATTAAGGCTTAAACTCTTTGAATGATATACACAACTCAAGTTGGGCTCAAAGCCCAACAACTAATATTGCAACATCGAGAGAGCCCTAAAGTACGCCGGCATTTTTACTTTTCATGATTGGACCCCTATAGTTCAAGGGTGTGTGGTTCATCAAGAACAAAGAACAAACACCATAAAGACGCGTGTTCAAAAGATATTAGACTATGTCTTTAAAATGATTCAACTACTCCACACTCAATAATGGACATATTTAAGAGGACTTGTGTATTCACTTAAGAAATTAACAAACATGCACTTTCAATAACCATGTCGAAGTTGTGATAAGGGTGAGATTCCATGCAGGTTGCCCGCCCACTGGATTCTAGATTGTATTGGGTCGGAGATGTTCTCATGTGGAGAAAGCACAAGCCACCGACCAAGTACACTTTGGTGGCCTAGTAGGATGTGGAGGGCCATGGACATGGGTTGCTAGACTTCCATGCGCCCACTAAAGCATTGTTTAACCTACAAGTGCCAATCACCAAAGAACTAAAAACACAGAGGAGGAGGTTAGTAATTGGACTTGGATATGAGAAGATGAGAGGTTATAGTTGACATATAAACCCTACCCCACCATATTCTTATAATATTTGGGCAAGTTTGTTCTTATTCCCACGAGAATGTAGTGGGTGATCGACCTACATGGAAAACTCACCCTCAATCCATTGTTCAGTCCGATTACTTGTGGATGCTTCATTGTGAATTGCAACACAAGTTCCGTTGTGTAAATCTACTCGGTAGAAAGTTGCAAAACATGAAAATGAACTACACATTGGTATGAGACGACCCTAAACTACCGCATGATAGTGAAAAGGTACCCAACCCGATTGGAGTGGTCGGCGGTTCGATTTCAGGCTGTGAAATCGTCCCTCTATTTGATGGAAAACTAGCCAGGTGATCAAGCGCTTCCTTAACATTGTTCAGATCCATTATAATGTTTTATGGGAGTGACATTATTCTACAAAATATTTCCCACATTCAATCTGAATATGGGAAATGTTCCGCAGAACACTGTCAATCCCACAGAACATTGTTATGGATCTAAGAATTGAATGTGGAAAATATTCTACAAAATATTGTCAGTCCCACATGATACTATTATGGATCTGAATAAAGTTATGGTTCCATAAATGATTTATTTAAGAACAAAAAAAAACACCAAATAACACCCACATTCCTCCTTAGTATAGCAGTATCTCAGCTTGTGTACGACCAAGTAAGGGCCACTTCACACACAAACCAAGGGCCATGACCACGGAATGGTGAGGACCCTTGACTATCATCCAAAGGCCGTACCGAGGGTGATGGGCTACCCACTTTGTGTGGGGTCGGGTCCTCAAACATAGTGTGAAGTGAGAATGGACCATGCTGAGGGACCGTTGCATATTTTATTAGTGAGAAAAAGAGGGGCAACCCTACCTCACTAGTTACATATCTTCATTCTTTCTTTTTTCACTCATTTTTTCACGTTTTACATAGGTGAGGAAGGAAAGAGAGCATGATGGATCATATTGAGAGAAGAAGAAGAATTCTTGTTGCATTAGCTTTATATTGGTGTTTGCACATGATTGTGCAACATGTGCTTGATATGCAAGCATTGGCACTCAATGGAGAATGGGAAAATGCCATGATTTTGAGCATTTGCTTTGAGAATATGAAGATGAGAGATCGTAGTGTGTGGGCATTTGAGAGAAATGTAGGGTTTACGGATAGGTTGTTATTGGGTTCATTCACGGAAAAAATGTTTAAACAAAAAACTCGTGTATATCACAATACATTCAAGTTTCTTTGTGAGAGGTTAGGTCCGTATTTGCAGAGGAAGAATACACAAATGAGAGAGACAATTTCAGTTGAGAATAGAATTGCAATGTCATTACAAAGGCTTGGGACTGGAAATACCTTGTGTACTGTAGGAGAGGTATATGGGGTGGCTGAAAGTACAATTTCAGAAATAGTTCGAAATTTTTGTAGATTGGTTAGAGTTCATTTGCAAGGGACTTTTGTGCAATTTCCAAGTCCAACTCGGTTTAGGGTTCTAGCCCAGGAATTTGAGGTTTTTCATGGAATTCCTCACATTATAGGAGCAATCGATGGGTCTCACATTCCAATTCTTGCATCTGTAATTGGGGGAGAGGATTATTATTACATAATTTTTTTCATTCGGCTTTATTGCAAGGTATAGTAGATATGAAATGTGTATTTTGGAATTACAAATTTGAATGGGCAGGAAGTATGCATGATTGGACATTGTTTCAATTGACAAAAGTTGGAAGAAATTACATTAAAGGTAAATTCTTACCTTACAAGCTAATTAGAAATTGCGCATATCCAATGCAACCGTGGATTTACAATCCATTCAAAAGGTGTGCAGAAAGAAGGTTACAAAGCAAATTGGAATTTTATTCAAAATTTCACCCGCATGTGTGTAGAGCGTGCTTTCGGAATCTTAAAAGGAAGATAAAAAATTATTATGAGAAGATTGGATATATTATTACGGTATATGGCTGATGTAGTAGCTATATGTATTGTACTACATAATATGTGTACTATTGGAAAAGACAAATTTGATATAAAATGGATAGAAGAAGCTGAAAGAGAATTAAGTACACGTTTAGAAAATAGATCATTGAGAGATAGACAAAGAATGAGCGCTGAAATAACAGCTATAGGTGAGGTCATAAATATTAGTATCACAAAAAATTACATAAGAAGAGCATAAATAATTGATAGAGATACTGAAATTTTCTTGATAAAATAATGAGAAAAAAACGAAGATTTATTAATAGAAGCTACAAATATGCATATAGCAATAGCTAAATCTTTATGACAAATCAAACTTCATAAAAATTCAAACCTGGAATTCTAGGATATGGATACAAATTCTGATATGAGCCTCTAACTATAATTTATGTACTAAAACTGTCATATGAGCATCCATTATTTTCAGTAAATTTGTTATTACCTGAAAAAATGCAATCAAATTTGAAAAATTACTAACTATTTGTTCTAGAAGCCCTTTCATTTTGTCTTAAAATTTCTTTTTTTGTCCTTTGTAGCGCTTGCAGGTGAATTCTATTATGTAATCTGCATATTGTGATGGTCATCATCATCTTGAATACTTGCTGACATCTGATTGACCACACTTGCACGTTGTCCATTTCACATGTAAATCTGCTCATAGTATTGACACTCTCGTTTATCATGTCTTAAAATTTCATTTGAACGTTTATTATTTTTATATTTTATAAACAAGATCTTATATTTCTTCTTACATGCTAACCATATTCTTCGAAAATTACGCAAAGTGGATACCATACGAACATGTAGTTTAATCCAGATATTCATTCATGTTTCAGATTACAACAACAATAGAAGTCAGTATAATGGGATACAGTAGAATACAATGTAACGATAATAAATACAATATACTAGAAACTCTACCAACTAGAAGAGAGGGACAAATACGTTTATACCACCTACTAAGGCTCCTCACCCATAGCGAGGAGGTCTCGAGTTCGAAGTCCGGTGCCCCCGATTCGACTAAGTCCTCAATGGGGAAAAATGGGGGTCCGGGGCAGGCGGAAATGCCAAGCCTTTAAAAAGGCCCAAATGGCCCAATCTGTATACGAACTTTTATAATTTCATTCAATTTATGCTTTTGAAATTAACAACAATCAATCTAGTATACAAATATATACCTTGTTTTCTTGCAGATTTGGTGAATTCTTCTTCCGTCTCACCGCGAATGGCTATAAGAGTTTCAATCTCATAATCTTGCCATTTAATTAGAGCCTCTTCTTCACCTTCCGAATGTCCCAAATCCACTTCATCCACTATTGTTTTTTGTGCTCATTTTGATTTTGTAGCTACTGCCCTACGTCTCTTCTTCTTGCCAATATCATCATCTTTCCTAAAAGTATCTTTTGTTTCTCCTCTAATGCTCACATCTATACTGCTCTTTACATTTTGCGGCATTTGTGTACCAATCAACTCTACATCTTCATCAGCAAACAATTGAAAATTGTTGAAATTTCTACTTCCTAATGAGGATCCGTGCAATCCGAATTGTGGTTGACTGCACGACATCCAAGGAGAATTTTGGCTCCATTGTTGGGTTTCGGATCCACTCACATCTTGCGAAAATCCTGACATTGAAGAAAAAAAAATTGTCTACTTCAATCGCACATACAACAGACTCTAACCACTTCGACTTCTGGGCATGTGGGAGAAACGACCATATGCCTCATTTTAACAACTATGTCCTAGAAAAATTATTGTTGGAAAACATATTAAAATAATCATGACAATCATTTACAGTTGTTTCACTGCTATGGTCTGCCGAAATTTGCATCAGGCCTACCTTTGGGAGGTGGGCCTGACGCAAATTTCGGCAGACCATACACCCTTATCCACTGCCTG
The DNA here is from genome assembly GCA_950295325.1 of Polytrichum commune. Taxonomy (NCBI): domain Eukaryota; kingdom Viridiplantae; phylum Streptophyta; class Polytrichopsida; order Polytrichales; family Polytrichaceae; genus Polytrichum; species Polytrichum commune. Next base: position 18,643,892 of record OX485803.1, on the reverse strand, counting down.
CCATGCAGGACTCCATGTAGACTTTTCATCCACGAACTTTTCTTTGGTCCTTTAGGCCTCCACCTCCTAGTGTGAAGTCAACTTGGACGGTCCCCGCCTTTTAGACCAATAAGCGCTCTTCCTTTGCCGTGGTCATGGGCCTTCAGCGTTGTGTGTGAAGTGGCCCTAAGTTAAGTGAAGTTGTTGAAAGTCGGGTATGGTGGAGTGGGGTGATGAGTGTGCAAATGACCTGGAAAGAAGCCCCCAGATTCTGCCACCACCCAAGGAGTAGTTGAATATATATATATATATCAGCTACTTTATATTTCTATATAAAATAGTATGTGTATAACTACTTGAATGAAGTTTCTAAAGAGGGCAGCTGCAGCTCAGCAAGGCCCTTTGTTCCTACCAATTTGGGCTCCCAAGCTGCCTAGAATAAACTGCATGCTAATTTGCTCCCCGGTAAGAGGACCTATTTCAAGTTATCCATGGAGGGCATAATCCCTCTTACTCTCCGGAGTGAGATTATTGTGACGACAGCTCTTCAAATTTAGGTGTGACTTTGTCATGTTTCTCTTTCACACACGAATGATACAATCATGTGACACTAGTGTTGCAAACTTTGCACATTCCGAAAGCTTTACAACTTAAACGTAATATTGTGATTGCTATGAGCTTGAACCACCTGATCATAGGAGAAAGACATAAGATAATACTCCTCTCTCCTCCTTTGAGCTCTCTCGTATATCCAAGGCACTCCTAGTCTTATCCAACTTTATTTGTAGTATCTAAGGGATGCTTTGAGAAGTCTCAAGTCTTATTACAAACCAAATTGAATATTCCTTGTATGTATACATAGATCATTTCATGTATGATCTTTTTTAATCTTTTGGCTCAATCACAATCTTCTAGCTGTAATTGTTTGATTCCAACTTGATACTTCTAGTTGGAACTGTCTAATTCCAAATCGATTCATTCAACCACTTGTCTAGTTGGAGTTGTCTAATTTCAACTCGATTCATTCATCCGTTTTTCTAGTTGCAACTATGGAGTTCTAACTAACGTTATTCACTAAGAGTTGTCTAGCTCCAATGAATAACATCCATCCACTAGGAGTTTTATAATGGTGAGTTTTCATGTAGGCCACTCGCTCACCATATTCTAGTGTGAATAAGAAGGACAAACCCACCCAAATGTAGAGGGGATTTGGTGGGGTAGGGTTTGTATGTGCCAACTAGCCACCCCCATCTTCTCAAATCCGGGCCCGCCTACAAACATCCTCCTCCTTCTAAAACCGGTCTTCAAAACCTTTAGTGACCGGCACTTGTAGGTTAAAGATTCTTTAGTGGATGCATGGAAGTCTAGCGGCCCGTGTCCACAACCCTCCACATTCTAACGGACTACCAAAATATGGTTGGATGACAACTTGTGCTTAAGAATATGTGAACAACTCCGACCCATTATTTTCTAGAATCTAGTGGGCAACAACCTGCATGGAAACACCTTCTAACTCCAACACATAGATCTTCCAAAGGAGTTGTCTAGGTTTGGGCACATGTCATGGGCTTCCACAACACGGACGGCCCTTGAAGACCTACACTGCAACAATAAAAATTGAATGCGACAATGAACATGTCCAAGAAAAGAAGCATTTTTTTTTCTTTCGGATAAAGCACATGTAGTGTGTTATTGCGTCGGGGTAAAACGTAAACATTATGCAACCTACGCGATGGCTTGCCTTGGCGGGAGCCACTTTATAGCTTTTTTGTACTACTGCTCGCCCGGCCGCCCTACCTCCCAAGTGGCTAAAAACAATTGTGAGGCAACAAAGTTGCGCCATGTGCCCAACCCATCTAACTCCAATGCAAAGATCTTCGACCATGAGCCGTCTAACTCTCATGCACAATTCCTTATGTGTTGTCTATCCCTTGTGCACCATTCCTTCTTGGGTCGACTGACCCGATTCTTTCCTTGGAGTTGTTTGACTCCAAACACCATATGCTCACATACTAAGTACATCAAGTGCAGTTCGTCTTCATTTCTCGCATCATCCAACATTAAACCTTCTAATCCGGGTACATCACACACTCGGTGTACTTGATGACCCTAAGCAAACCTTGCCAACCACAACCGATGTGTAAGCCAGTGTTTGGGGAGATTTTTGGACATAATTGATCAAACCCTAGTTTTCCAAGTCCAACCGGTTACATGATGACATCTTCCAGATTTTCTTTATAAATTTGGAGTATGTTTTCTAAATTCCTCTAAAATGATTGGTAGTTTTTCTTGACTTCGGAGCAGTGCCCAAGAAGTTTTTGGGCATAGTCAGTCAAGATCCTAGCGATTCTAAATCCAACCGGTTGCATGTTTGACATCTTCTGGTTTCGCTTTATTCATTTGAGACATACTCTTCGAAAGACTCCTCTAGAATGATCGGCAAATTTCTTGAAGTCTTGAACTTCAACGGGTTATTTCTCGAACTCAACCGGTTCATATGCAACTAACCACCGGTTCTTCCCGGACATAGCTTCAGAGGTCTTGAACTTCAACCGGTTATTCTCAAATCCAACCAATCAGCCACGTGCAAGTATTTAACATAAGCTTCTTCTTTTTTCTTTTTTTCTTTTTTGAGACAGAAGGCCAACGTGCCAACGCCAAAGCACATGAAACAGTTAACCACCTGGCAAATTTTCCGTCAAGTAGAGAGGAGATTCCACGACCAGGATTCAAACCGCCGCCCTCTTGCTTGGGTATTTAACGTAAGCTTTATATTTCTTTATTTCTTTCCCAAGCTCAAAGGAGGCCGGCCACCGGCCGCTGCCAAAGCGTTTATTGAGGTTGGGCGGAATGGATAAAGGGGGCAGTCTCTCGTACAGCAGTAATTTATTATGTACCACACGATAAGGGCTGGCTTTGGATTCGTGGCAGCCATGTAAAGGGGGTCCCAACAAAAATCTACTTCTTCTAGGGTTACGACGTTACGTTCAGTTGTTCCGACTTTATTGTGTTTAGGGCCACTTCACACACGAGCCAAGAGCCGTGACCGTGACCTTGTGAGAGCCCAAAAGAAAGTGTCCAAAGGCCATCCCCAATGCACCTCCAACATCATGTATTGTGGTCACGGACCCTCAAGTGTAATGTGAAGTCACATGTGACTGGGCCCTCAACCAAATGATGATTTAATGAGTTTTTATTCATGCGGGTCTTCATGCATGATAAGATAGGGTAAATAAACTAACGGTTGTGAGTGTTCAGAGTGTCATGGTTTCCTGATAGTTTTGTGTTAGGCCTACCTCGAAGAGGTGGTTTTCGAAAGTCGTCCAAGTGACCGAGAAATATGATCCATTCGGTGCCATGTGGGGGTCCATGTAGACTTTACATCCATCTTGCATTCACATACTCCGCCAGTCCCTCAAGTGTAGTGTGAAGTGATCTTGGATCCACCAATGAGAGTGCTTGAAGTGTAATGGCCACGGGCTCTCAGTCTCGTGTGTGAAGTGGCCCTTAGTCTCACCAATTTTACTTGTCTTCCGAACACTGATTGAAACTGCCCATCTAGTGTCCCTGACACCAAACGTAAACTCAACATTATTTTCCATTCCTTGTAAAAAAAACACGGCTACTATTGAGTTACAGAGTTGCAATAATTGTCACTTACTTAAGTGTTTTTCCATCCAAATTCAATCATTGATAATAACATTTCATCACAAAAATGTTAGGATGCATAATATACCAAACTTTGTGAGTATTCGTTACAAAAATGTAGTTTGGGATAGCAGTTTTGGTAAACTCGTTCACAAGATGTGTCATTAGAGAAAGTTGACATAGAATACCATACAACACTACGTACAATATTTAGTGCAATGATATGAGGTCTTGGATGTCGATTCGGAAAGATCATACATCACATGTATTGTTTTCACTTTTTCCAAGCTTCAAGGTTTGTTGTTTGGTCAATGTGACCACAATGTTTATTGCAATTGGCTCAAGGTGAAGTCTCTCTCTTGCTTAATGGATGAATGATGTGGGTTTGTTCAATAACTTACATACCACTCGATGAGGGTTGGCTTAGGTTTCATGGAAACGTATATTCTACTATATGTTTATGACATGCTAAATTATTCTAACCTAATTTCACTACACTAAGATTTCAAGAATTTTTTTGGGTGGAATTGGGAGAATCTTGATTATTCCATTGCAAAACAAACCGTACACATGTGAACAAGCTGAAGTTGATTTGGGGAAGGTCATGATTCACATGTGTTGTATTCTTGAAGGTTATCTATTGGTCACTATGACCATAGATATGTATTGAAATTGGGTGTCATGGATAAAATGGGGCTCGTAAAATAATTTATGTACCACCGGATGAGGGCTCCCTTGAGATTCATGGCAACCATGTAAAGGGGTCAAACAAAACCCTATCTCCTCTAGGATTAGGATTGGTTTTTTTCTCACTTAATGAATTGAAATAATGTGTGATATTTGTTGTTAATTTTGGGAAGGTTACGAGTCACATCTCCCCCCCCCCCCCCTCCCTCTCTTTCTCTTCCAAGCTTGAAGGTTATCCATCAGTCACTACCACAATGATTATTGAAATGGACACAATAAATAACTCAAATTCCTTGCATGGTGGACTCTTCATACCACGTACGAATTAATGTGAGTGTAAGAAGGGGTATTGTTCGAGGCATCGTCGTACATAGTACAGATAAGGAGAGGTATTGTTTTTCTCTATTGTGTACATTTAAAAGGCTACCAAGGTGTTTGAAGTAATAGAGAATTACAAAACGAGGTTCTAAGGTTTACAATTTTTTTTGACAAGAGATGTGCTAGTTTCATCCAATTTATGGTTGTCATCCATTATTATCATATTGTAATAATCCCCAAATTACTTGTATATGTGATAAAGGCACGTTTATTACATTATTTATATTTCGTGTATGTAGTGGAGGCATTTTTCACATTAAATTAAAAAACTTAGTATAAATACATGAGTTCATTTTCTAGCATGCTGCTAACACGTATGCATTCGTTGTTCTCTTTAAACTTCTTGTATATATGGGGGTTTTATTTCATATTCACCCACGCACATCATTTAGGTTTTCATTGAAGAACCACATGCATGGCATATTCTTGCATTAAGGGGGACATTCGCTTACATGTCACCCGATGAGGGCTTATGATTTGTGGCACCCAATAAACAAATATAGTGTAAGCATGCCTCTTCTAGCGTTATGGTTGATACGTTCCAGCATGATCAATGTACTGATTTTGAAAATTTATTGCTAATTTGGTGCTCAAAGTAGCTTCAAAGGGAAATCCCAAGCAACAAGGGGTTCCATCTACCTACAATCTCGGGGGGTTCACTGGCAAAAATCGTAGAACAATGTGCGATAAAAAATAGGGTCCAATATATTCATTGTAGATAAATTTTGTAAAAAATGTACATGTAAAATAGGGGATTTTTGAATAATGAAACATGTTTACATGTAAAATACCATCACCTTATAATCTTTTCTGCAAGGTAAATACCCCCCCCCCAATAAATAGGTCCCGAATGCACGTGTATGCAAAATATAAGAGGGAGTGAACCCCCCGAGCCTACAATGCAAGTACGTTGCAAGCACGTATGTGGCAAGAATGTAAATACCTTCAACTTATTTGGTTTCCACGAATGCATAAGTGAAGACGAAAACAATGAGAGCTCCATATAGCTCATGGATTCATGTTATTCAAGAGAACTCCAAGATTAAGCAACCCTAAGGCTGCAATAGTGTTCAAACATTTTTAATCACTTTATCTCTGGTGCATCCTACCATTATGGTCCACACACTCATAGTGGGGGTAGCAGGATGCATGTGGAATCTTCAACCAAGCATTTGGAAACCTAATGGGAGATAGGTGTGGCGTGTTGGCTTGTCTACGCCTATTCAAGGCATTGACTTCTGATGATCCATGTACTATTATTCGAGGTCACTCCGATTCTTGTAATGCCCATTTCAATACCACATGTATAGATTAAACCAACTTGAAGATGGAGCAACACCCTAATCGGTGTCACTCGCAAAATCGTAGGCGTCATTTATTCACCCACATGTGCACATGCATAATACTCATTGAGCAAACTAAAATATGAGTAAGAGATTCCAAACTACAAACATACTAAAACCAATTGCATGTCATCTCATTCTTCAAATCTTACTAATGCGTGATTCATATGCATAGATGACACATGTTAGTTACGGCACATGTCAAACTACTTGTACACATGGATTAGTGTGGCATTAATATCGATGCTCCAAGTTAATTAGAGTAACTAACATGACTTGTAATATAGCAACAAATGACCCTTGCCACTTTCTCTAGTTGCCACTTAGTGATTGAAAGATCATTTGCATGGGTCAAAGATGAAGGCCGGTCCATTTCCAACCACATCCCATTACACCATTTAGGTATTTAGTGTCACATGAATTACAATGTTATGTACCCTATTTGAGGTGTATGCTAGGTTACACTAATGATCAACAACTTCACTGTTGATGTCACTTCATGACACTTGGCATTCAAGTGCACTTACTAATATATTGGCATGTGCATGTTCAAATAGTGTTATGAGGTGTATGGATTGACTTAAGTGTACACAAATGACAATCAACATTAGTATGGTCAAGAAATGTCTTCATTGTGCAAACTAAAATGTAAACACATGACACTTGCCACTACACTAAATATTTAGGATATTTAGTGTTTGATACACTAAATACAAATGCATACACTCAATGTCAATAATTCTATGACAGTAAGTAACATTAAATTAAAACTCAAACACTAAATATCAACTATGATAATATGTGGAAGTTACATGTTTGAATTTAGTGTTAGTAAGGATATGAAAAAATCACAAGTCTAGTGAATCCATGCTTCAGATGAAGGGAGGTGGCAACATGGAAGGTAACGACACATTCATGTCTAACACTAATGATCGAGGAATTGAAAATTAGTGTTGAGCAAGGTAGGGTGGTAACAACATCAAATATAATCAAACACTAAATATCCTTTTTAGTGTAGTATGCTCAAAAACGTTTTCTCCATGGTATACTAAAATGTAAAACTATCACCTCACGTATCCCAACATAATAAGATAAATGCCAAAATGTAAACAATTTTTCACTTTAAAAAATTACTCATGTCGATGAATAATATCATATTGATAATAAGCACACGTAACATTTTGAGACCTCTAGGTATTTATTGTGGGCCCTTTTCCAATAGTGTACGTGACACTAAATACCATAAATGGTGTGTATGTATTGGGGGGGGGGGGAGGGTGTTTAGAAACATGCCTCCTCCCAAGTTGTTCTTGATTTCATTTCAAATGGTCCCGCTAAACGAAATCGAGATCAAATACATTGACTTAGGGATTCATTGGTTCAAAACTAAATAAAAAAACCTCTCGGTGGACAACGTCTCTATGTATTTTAACCCTCCCCGGGTTTGTCACAAAACTTTACTCCACTAGACCAGTACCACCTACTAGTGTGGGTTTCCAAGTCGAAGTTACAAAGTGCTCTAACCTTTGATGATGAGATGTCATTTATTTACCCATGTAACATAAATAGCTAGTACATACATAAAATAGCATGGAGTATTTCACTCATGGATGTAGCATTGCATAACCCAAATGGTAAATGAAAATCTACAACAATGTTGAAAACACGGTGATAGCAATGCATAACTCCAAATAGTAACCCGTACTAATAAGTGAAACATGTGTAATTTAGAGTCGCATATGCCATTTTTAAGAGTCGTAATTTATACAATAAATTTAGGGCGAGGGTTCCTCGTGCCCTCATAACTAAGACTAAAAGCAACCAATCACAAGGGCAGGAGGCGACACTTTTAAAAGTTTTGCATTCTTGTCGCATGTCTAGGTACCGATGGGAGGATCATTGCTTGAGGCTTATAACCTCTGCTTTTAAACCATGCCATGTCATTTGCCAACTAAGCTCGGGACTGGATAGTGTTGATGATGTGAAGGCCGTGTTTTTAGAACCAACTCTTAAGCTTAGCTAAAGTCGAGTGGGAAGGGGGCATTGTAATGTACTATTTCCGGTGGCACAATTTTTTTTCCCTCGGTGCAACCACGATGCTTATTATTTGACCCGGTCTTGGAGACGGCCGCACCTTTCATAAGGCATTTTGCTTTTTGCGCTTCTTCTTGGACACAATCGAAAGGAGATGCAAGTAAGTACAAAGCCTTGGCCCACTTTGATATTCTACATGGTACATTTGAAGTGATGGGTTCACCACTTTGAGTGCGGAATCGTAATTTGCACATAGGATTCAGTAGGGGCTTGACAAAGGTGAAACTTCTTCTAGTGTAAATCATGTTTTTTCTATGTCGAACATCAATCCTATTTTTTGAGTTCAAAACATCATATTGTGGTATCTCAAAAATTAAAGAGGTATGATGTTTTGTTGTTTTTTATGAACGAAATGAAATTGACTTTAAGGTATGGGGGAGTCAAAAGCTAGTGGGGCTAAGAGTATATTACGGTGGTTTCACATCACCTAATTCTCTAGAGTGGCGGAGTGTGGTAGCCTCCTTGAGATAGAAGCTAATGTCAACTTGATGGTTCAAATGAAAAAAAGACTTGAAGCTCCCTAATACTACATTTTCAAATAGTGATAAAAACTTATCTTTAATGGAGTTATATAATGTCGAGGCATGCATAGTTGATCATGTCCATTTTACTACTCACTAGGGTATTGTTCTCCCTCTTTAGTATGACACGTTTGGGAAACACAAATAAAGTCGTATCATCCAGGTGTCGTCTTCTCATTAATATGACAATGGCATAACGTTGTCGTATTATTGAGGGAGTATGAAAAAATAAGTATTATGAGCTCAAAAACATATACAATGAGTTTAAGAAATATAGATGGTATAAAATATAATGACTTATAACTCCAAACAAATAAAAATATTCTAAAAAACTCTTGAAATAGGAGTCCAAAGATCTTTGGTGTTTCCTACCCAAGTTAGCAACTATCATCTTATCTAAATTCCCTACTAACTTTTGAAAACTAATAATTTCATTAACACCAAAATATAAAGAGTTCTCTAAAAAGACACTACACAACAATGATGTATGTCGTTCAGTATCAACATATTGATGATACTATATCACCCGTGTACAAGGCAACACAATAGGCAAGAGGCCACTCAAACCCTAACCATGTCCATTCTACACTAAGGGCCGCTTTACACTATGGTGAAGAAGTGCACCGGTCGGTCAAGAATTTTAGCCCAAGACATGGTTATTTGAGGCCAGGGATGGTATGCTGGAGAAGATGAAAAGACAATAAAATAATGCCTTAAGAAGTCTTGACCGGCCGTAGTGTAACCACCTAGAGGAGATGTCTATTGGACAACTTCACCAAGAGGAGAAGTTCACCAAACTACTTCACAAAATGGTCATAGCCGGCCATAGTAGAAACCTTACCCCGTAAATGACCATTGTATTGATATATATATATGGCAATGTTTTAGAACTTCTTTCATGGCAATAATTTATTTGAAAATTTTCCACCTCTATAATACATCCAAATTAAGGTAAATAAGTAGGTAACATTATATTCTTATTGATTTTTAAAGAAATTACATGTTGGTATAGTCCAACCTCTTTAATACGACACTCATTTATACCACACCCTCAATATTACGACACATTTTTATGAGACCAAACTTTTTAGTTCAAAACTCCCTCTTTTATACGACTACAACACTCAATAATGCAACATATAGAATACCGTAACACCATAGCAGGTTCATCACCTGGCGAACGAATATTTATTTATTTTGAAAAAATAAGGTTTGTTTGCTAAAAATAGATTTTTTTGAAATTCGTTCTTCTATTTTGAGGAAAAAAATAATTCGTCCTGGAACAGAGTAGATGTACCGGGATGACAACTTAAATTGATTTTTTCAACAGAGTCTGCTTCACCCAACTTTCTGGATTTTCGTTCTTTTCATAATATAATTTTCCATAATTTCGTTCTTCATGGCCTGGAATTTCTGATTTTTTTCGTTTTTTTTTTTGGAATTATTTAAGAACGAACCTGCTATGGTGTTACGGTATCCGTTTTGTCATATTAAAGAGGTGGTTAATGCTAGAATTCCTTTCATCTATATAATGTACATCTAAAATACATCCATTTTCACTTGGGAACTTCATTGATTGTTGGGAACTTAATGGTAATTAGGGTTACTAGTGTAGAATGAACATGGTTAGGGTGAGAGTGGCATCCTACCTAGTATGTTGCCTTGTACACGGGTGATATAGTATAACCAATATCTTGATGCTAAACGTCATGCATCATTGTTGTCTAGTTTCTTATTAGAGAACTCTTTACATATTGGTGTTAATGAAATTATTAGTTTCCAAAAGTTAGATGGGATTTTAGACAAGATCTTGCTAACTTGGGTAGGCAACACCAAAGATCTTTGGACTCTTATTTTAAGAGTTCTTGAGAATATTTGTAATTGTTTGGAGTTATAAGTTATTATTTCAAACCGCCTATATTGCTTAAACTCGTTGTATATATTTTTAAGCTCATATTACTTATGTTTTCGTATTCCCTTAATAATACGACAACTTTACGTCATTTGTCATATTAATGAGAAGACGACACCTCGATAATACGACTTTATTTTCTTTTCTTTTCCCAAAAATGTCATACTAAAGCGGGAGAACAATAGTGCAAAGATTTCTCTCGGGGCGATCACACCCCCTTACATTTCATAACCATGTGCAATAAAAGTATGCTACCCTATATTATATGCCATATATAATTTTAAAAATTATGATTTTTTTCTACATATGCATAACCATTGATAATATCTTTTGATAAAAAATCATCAAATTCCGTTACCACTTTTTACTATGTAATACAGTAATAGATACCATGAATTCTACTCATGAAAAACAATTGATAAATTTTTGACCCATTTTGGTGATGCTTTATGTAAAAAGTAGATTTTTCTTTATTGCACATGGTGTTCAACTTGACAATGGAGTGCACCCCCCGAGAGATCTCTCTAAGGAAGAAATATTTGGAGTTCTCCGGAGGCCAAGTTTGTTGTCCGAGGCTTTGAGGTTGCCCAAGAAACTTGACCTCCGGAGAACTCCCCTTGGAAAAAGTGTGGCCACGTTGCCAACCATGTCATTATTTCATCCATGTACAAAGTTCTCCACCAAAGGACTCTTGGCCGTAGTGTAAACCACCACCGGACAAGAGTGTCACTCTCGGCCAATCAAATTTCAGAATTCCCCTAGAATTCTTGACCTGAGGACTTCTCCACTGTAGTGTAAAGCAACCCTAAGTCGGTGGGGTAGTTGAAGAAGGTTCACCCTAGAAAAAACTATTGAATGATGTTGACCACACATCGATGACAATAAATCATGAACAAATGAGAAATAAGAAATAAATTCTCAAGTGTATATTGAGATTTTCTTTTTGCAAAAAATTCCCTACAATATGACTTAAATTTTTTCCCTTCAAAGCCATCCAACTCACCCTTTACCAATGGACAATTGCAGTTGATTGCAAAGCTTCTAATGACAACCATGTCAACGCCAATGCACCCTCGCCATTCACTTCCTTCAAAACATATAATAAATGCTCGAGCGCACACCAATACCCATCATAGAGGTATAGGTTAGGGCCACTTTACACAAGAGACTGAGAGCCCATGTCGAGTACACTTCAAGCACTCTCATTGGTGGAAAAGGCGGAGCTGGTCCAAGTTCGCTACTTCACACTACGCTCGAGGGGCCAACGGAGTATGTGAATGCAAGATGGATTTAAAGTCTACATGGATTCCTACATGGCATCAAATGGATCATGCTTCATGGTCACTTGGACTATTTTCAAAAACCACCTCTTGAAGGTAGGCCTAACACAACTAGGAAACTAGGAAACTATGGCACTCCGAACACTCACAACCGTTGATTTATTCTGTTATACCATGTGTGAGGACCCGCACGAATATAAATATCTTAAAATAGCATTTGGTTAAGAGCCCGGTCACGTATGACTTCACACTACACTTGAGGTTTGTGACCACACTACATGATTTTGTAGGTGTGTTGGGACGGCCTTTGGACACTTTCATTTGGGCTCTCACAATTTCATGGTCACGGCACTTGGCTCGTGTGTGAAGTGGCCCTTAGAAGCCATTATACCTCATCTTGAACAGTGCTACAATGTATTCTATGTGTGGAATCCAAGTGGATCCAACCAATGTCCGAATGACATGTGGCAAAATAAGAGGAAAATAGCCAATTTATCGGAATCAAGAGCCCTTTACAATATAAATTTCCAAATTCACCGAATCTTCCCAATTGCTTCTTATAGTGGGGTACATCACACCATAGGGAGAGATGGAATTATCTTACATGAGCATACCTCTCACCTATTTGACATAAAAACTTGACCTTCTATAGGTTTGTTGCCGGTTCATCTCAAATAATCTCACGTACACTGATGTATGTTGATTCCGGTGTCAAATCAACTTAAAAAGTGACTTTCGGGTTGCATACTATTTTATGGCTTTCATGTTGGATAAATGAGAGGAACACATCGTATATGATAGTTCCCTCTCTCCAAATCATTTATAAAAAGTAGAGGGTACTTAAACCAACACTCTAAGCTATTGCACATATACATATGGCTACATGGTTGATATAAGAAGTAAATCATATTAGCATTTGGGCTAAACATAGGTATCATGAAAGAAGGAAGAAAAAAAATTAGCCTCAATTGAATATTTGATGAGTATTCTAAGTCAAAACCTCTAGTTTCTTTAAATCAATCCCTAGGCTCTATGTATGACAACCTTGCATATGATGAGGAACCCCGCCTCCATTGCCTATAACCAACACAACATAATTGGGTGCTAAACCCAAGCTTGATCAAAGTGCAACTAATAACAGTGAGAAGAGCCACATGCTCACCTCCATGATCCCATCTGGTTGTCACCTTACATCCTAGGAGCCAACCTCCTTTAGACATGAAACCGTCCCTTTGGTGCCTATAACCGACCCCCCTTTGTGGTTTGTGGGCCTACCTCTTTGGCTTTGTGAAAAGAAGGCCAACCGTCCCCCCCCCCCCTTGTTTATAGAATGGCTAGAATAGGCATTGACAAGCTACCTAAAGGGTGAATTTCCATTTAGGCCCCTCGCCCACCGAATTATAGTGTGAATAAGGACAAGCCCGCCCAAATGCATAGGGAATCTAATGAGATAGGGTTTTTGTAAGTGCTAACTAGCTATTCCCATCTTCTCAAATCAAGGCCCACCAACTAACCTCCTCCTCCCGATTACCAAGGATGGAGTACTAGGTCAACATTGGTTCTCTTGAGTTTTCAACATGTCGTGATCCTTCGGTAACTAGTACTTGTAGGTTAAAGATTCTTTAGTGGGCATATGGAAGTCTAGCGGCTTGTGTCCACGGCCTTCCACATTCTCGCAGTCCACCACAATGTGGTTGGATGGTGGCTTTTGCTTAACTACATGCAAACACTACCGACCCACTAGTATCTAGAATCTAGTGGGTGAGTGGCTTACATAAAAACTCACCTTAAACCTGCCTCAAACCAACCCGAGATAGAGTGGAGCCCGTTACCTACCCTATATGGAGGTAGTAGAGGCCCCTATGAGGTGGCACAACTAATGGCACCTAAAACGGTCACTCCATGGGCCCGGGCACTCCTTCACCATGGAGAACATTTCAAGGTAGTAGAATGTTGATAATCAGGAGGCATTTAAGGGCCACTTCACAAACAAGCCAAGAACCGTGACCATGAAATTGTGAGTTCCCAAAAGAAAGTGTCCAAAGGCCATCCTAACTCACCTCCAAAACCATGTAGTGTGGTCACGGATCCTCAAGTGTAGTGTGAAGCCATATGTGACCTGACCCTCTACCAAACAATATTTCAATGAATTTCTATTCATGTGGGTCCTCACACATGATAAAATAGATAAATCGATTGTTGTGAGCATTCAGAGTGCCATGGTCTCCTAGTTTTGTGTTAGGCCTATCTCCAAGAGGTAGTTCTTGAAAATAGTCCAAGTGACCATGAAACATGATCCATTTGATGCCACGCAGGAATCCATGTACACATTACATCCATCTTGCATTCACTTACTCCATTGATCCTTCAAGCGTAGTGTGAAGCGAACTTGGACCGGTCCGCCTTTTCCACTGATGAGAGTGCTTGAAGCGTAATGGTCACGGGCTCTCATGGCCACTTCACACACAAGACTGAAGGCCAGTGACCATTGCAATCTAAGAGTTGTCATTGGTTGAAAGGGTGGAGACCATCCAAGTTCACTTCACACACGAAGGTGAAGGCCTGAAGCCCCAAAGAACACTTCATGGATGAAAAGTCTATATGGAATCCTACGTGGCGGACTATGGATAAGGTTTCATGGTCTCCCAAAATTTGCGCCAGGCCCACCTCTTGGAGGTGGGCTTGACAAATTTCCGGGAGACCAATTTTTTTAAAAATAAAAAAATAAAAATCTAGCAAGACAAATTACAAAGCAAATTCCATAACAGATTCTAGGATAGACAAACACCAAGTGATTCTCTTAGTCTGAGACGTATTACATCAAACCAAATCCTCCACTTTGTTTCCGCCAACAAAACATGCAATGGTCCCGCAACATGGCCCATTGTCACTTCACACTACGGTTGAGGGCCCGTGACTACATAAAATAGCTTTCCCAACACCCACGGTACGGCCTTTGGATGAAAGTCAAGGGTCCTCGCCATTACAAGGTCACGGCTCTTGGTCTCGTGTATGAAGTGGCCCCTAAGTTATAGACGTTGGTTTTTCGGCGGTGTGTTGGTTTAAGCACCCTCTAATTTACCTTAATTTGAATCTCATGTGGACACCGTGACATGAATAAAAAGGGATGAACCTAACACTCACTTAACTTACTTCATACGAGGTGGCCTGAGATCTGCCACAGGCTGATTCAAGCCTATCATACATATAGGATGCTTCAAAATAATTGAGGATCAAGTTATCTAACAACTCTCAGTCTCGTGTGGGCAATTATTGCCGCAATTATCAGCTCGACAGGCCAAATTAAGATCATGTTATTAGGATCATAATCAAACCTTCTCCCAAAGCAGGCAATAATAGCTCTCCCTTGAAACCCCAAGTGTGGCCTTCTTGGGGACCGCTCCTCGTGTGGCCTCCGAGGTTAACTAACTTACGACTCCATGATCATCTGACCCGAATGTCTCCCACCTCTGCTTTTGGTGTGGTTGTTCCTAAGGGCCACTTCACACATGAGCCAAGAGCCGTGACCTTGTAATGGTGAGGACCCTTGACTCTCATCCAAAGGCCGTACCATAGGTGTTGGGAAGCCATTTTATGTAGTCTTGGGCCCTCAAGCATAATGTGAAGTGAGAATGAACCATGTTGCGGGACCATTGCATATTTTGTTGGCGGAGAAAGTGGGGAGGATTTGGTTTAATATAATATGTCTCCAAGTTTATCAATTTAAGATAATTACTTGGTGGTGTTTGTATGTCTTGGAATCTGTTTTGGAATATGCCATGCAGTCTGTCAGGAAATTTGTCCTGCTGGAAAAAAAATATTAAAAAAATTCATGGTCTCCTGGAATTTGCGTCAAGCCCACCTCTTGGAGGTGGGTTTGACGCAAATTTCGGTAGACCGTGCACCCTTATCCATAACCAACCATGTAGGACTCCATGTAGACTTTTCATCCACGAACTTTTCTTTGGACCTTTAGACCTTCACCTCCTAGTGTGAAGTCAACTTGGACGGTCTCCGCCTTTTCGACCAATGAGAGCTCTTACATTGGCATGGTCAAGGGCCTTCAACCTTGTGTGTGAAGTGGCCCTAAGGCCGTGGGATTGAATGGCCAAACTTTGTTGAGAGTCCAAAGAAATGGGTTGAAAATAGCCAATAAAATATAGGGAGTGGAGCCTTCAGCCGGGCATAGTGTGAAGCTTCCAAAGGCCAAGCCCAAAGTCCAAACCTTTGGGCATGTTCTCTCACGGCCTCTCGAATTGGATGGCCATAGTGTGAAGCCTCCAAAGGTCAAGACCAAAGTCCAAACCCAAAGGAGCATCCCACTTTATTCCTTGCTTAAAATAACCCCTCCAATCTAACGGCCAAGATCTTGTCATTGATTGATTTTCTAATGAAAAAAAAATCGACGGCCTCCCGACCATACTTTGGGTTTCCATTCCCGTCTGACCCAAACTTCCTTCGAGAGTCCGTCGCCTTCTTCAAGAAGTAATCATTTCAAATTGCGACGGCCTTTGAACTTTGGCCATAGTGCGAAAGGTCAAACTCTTGGTTTCTTGCAATTTGATTGGTGGAAATCGATGGCCTCTCGACCTTCGGCCTTTATGTGAAGCGCCCCTAAGTGACTCTATGAACACCTCCCTTAGCGATTCATTCAACAAGATGGTAGTATGCAGATGTTATTTGGTTACTTTTCGTAATCGGACACCTATATGTGATTGGTGTGGTGTTAGGGTGACGATCAAAGAATAAGGGCCACTTCACACATGAGCCAAGAGCCATGACCTTGTAATGGTGAGGACCCTTGACTCTCATCCAAAGGCTGTACCATGGGTGTTGGGAAAGCCGTTTTACGTAGTCACGGGCCCTCAAGCATAGTGTGAAGGGAGAATGGAGCATGTTGCGGGATCATTGCATACTCTATTGGCGGAAAAAGAGGGGAGGGTTTGATTTAATATAATATGTCTCAAACTCTATCAATTTAAGAGAATTGTTTGGTGGTGTTTGTATGTCATGGAATTTGTTTTGATGGAATAAATATTAAAAAAGTCATGGTCTATCGGAATTTGCGTCAGGCCCACCTCTTGGAGGTGGGCTTGACGTGAATCCCAATAGACCATGCATCCTTATCCACAACATGCCATGTAGGACTTCATGTAGGCCTCCCATTCATGAACTTTTCTTTGGGCCTTTAGATCTTCACCTCCTAGTGTGAAGTGAACTTGGACGGTCTCCGCCTTTTCGACCAATGAGAGCTCTTACATTGTCATGGTTAAGGGCCTTCAACCTTGTGTGTGAAGTGGCCCTAAACATCGCAAAGAGACACGTGTTTAAAAGATACCACGTTTTCAAGTGTTATCAACTACTCATAACTAAGGGGTTGTTTTCATCATGGACCATGATGTTGTCCCATGTCAGAGGGCATTTTTCTATGGTCACACTTATATGGTCCGATTTCTTAAAAATGCATTTTCAAAGCCTTTGGGCCCCTAACTAGGTGTATACCGAATGTGGACCAAGAGAAGTGACCATGCACCATAAAAATGGATGTGTTGATTTCTTAATATATATAAAAAATGGCAGCTTTGGGAATTTTCTTCATGTTTGACCTTCTCCCCTTCGTCTTCCCTCCTTTCCTCATAACCATGGCTGTTTTTTCACAAAGTTTTTACCCGTCCACGTCCCAAAACCTCGAATTGAAAGGCAAAAAAAATTGCAACCCGTCCCAAAACCGGTAATTTCAAAACCAACCCGTCCATGGAAAGGTTGAAGAAAAAACAACCCATCCCAAAACCGGTAATTTCTAAACCAACCCGTCCATGAAAAGGTTAAAGGAAAAAACAAATCGATAAAGATAACCCGAAAGATGTCGGCATGTGATTGGTGCACTTGCCACTTGGAAACAATAGTATCTTACTATCTTCGTTCTAAAGTGACCATGTGGATATTACTCAGATTGGAGGCCACTTGAACATTTGTATTACAGTTTTGAGTAGACGTTTTCTTACAGTTAGAGGTGCAGCATTTGGAAGAGGTTCAAAGGTATTGTGGCCATTTTTAGAGACATGTGCAACATGTATGGAGATGGTGTATCCACTTGCAGATGGTGGCCAGAGAACCTATGCAATGCATTTGGGGAGTGTTACTGAGCGACCTGGTACAATTGAAGAGTGCGAATTCATTGGGGCAGAGTATGTACAAAGGGTGGTGGATGCATTGAATAACATGTTTCCAGACTTAGGCATCTTCAATGCATGCAAGCTCTTTAGTCCCAATCTCTATCCAGCAAATGATGATGAGAGAACTCGTATTACTAAAGAGTGGTTGGAAAGGTTGTTTGTGCAATTTTAGACTTCTGAAGAAGAACAAGATCGGTGTCGGGGTGAGTGTTTGGAGATGGTGGAGACCATGAGAGAGATGATCCCAAATAAGTCTTTATTTGAAGCTTGGGAGTTTGCATGTACCACTCCAGAGTGGTCAATCAATTGGCCTAGTTTGAGTAACTTGTGGAGGAGAGTTATGGTGATCCCAGTGAGCACTGCAATATGTGAGAGGGGTTTTTCTAATCAAAACCTAATCAAAAGTCATCTACGTACATGTTTGAAGTTGGAAACTTTGGATGCTTTGATGTGCATTTCATGTGCAAATATTCCAGTTGAAAATATCGATTGGAATGCAGTGATGCTTGTTTGGAGAAACATGAAGGATAGGAGAATCCATCCACTTCTTTGAAGGGTAAGTAGCTCTTTATTTTTAAAATTTTTAACATGTTTATATATACTAATTCTTATTCAATTACTAAGTTTACCTTCAATTGTAATCTTTGACATTATGTTAAAAAGGTTCTAAATTTTGTGGTTGATGAATTAATGTATGCAGGTGAATCAAGCACTTCAAGATTGATAGTTTGATTGGGTATTAGTGGTTTGATTGCATTATGCTTATATTCACATGTCATATATGACATAATGTAATTGATATTTGTACCATTTAAAAAAAAATTAAAATGTTATTTTTAGAACCCGTCCAAAGTGAATTTGACACGTCCCAAAACCGGTTCATTTTCTAAGAACCCGTCCACTGGAAATGTTTTTTTTTTAATGAACATGTCCCTAGACATGTTAGGGACCTTGTGAAAAAACACCCTTGCTCATAACTATGGAAATGTTTGGCCGAAAAAAATTATTAAAAAAATGGGCATTTTTTGCTATGATCCCTTGACATTTGTAGCGAGAGAACCTCTTTTGCCTCTCCCATTGCAAAACCCTTTGGACCCTAATAGTCGATAATGTAGGCCTACAAATAGGCCTTTTGGGGACCTCAAGTTCCATGGTCATTCTTAAGTGGTCTCGGGACGAGTTCAACGGCCAATCACATATTTTAGAGGAGCAAGGGACGACTTCATGGTCCATGATGTAAACAACCTCTCAAAAACGAACACTATTGTGAGGATATATTCAGTTAAGGAATCAACATACTGCACTTCTAATAAGCAAATATGAATCATGATAGGTCTGATTTTCAATCTTGTTTTTAGTGATGTTTCATTGTATGCAATAATCCCCTCTCGCCCTTTGTTCCCCCCCCCCCTCCCCACTTTGTTTTTTACTACACTAAATATCCCAATTAGTGAGGATGGTACTAATCCAGTCGCACACACATTCTAGCCAAATCGCAAAGTTACATGGAGCTAAGTTTATCACTGAGCGACATTAAATTCATGAATACTTTAAATTCTATGCTTGTTCATTGTAGATTTCAAAAAAAAAAAAAAACTCATGCTTGTAATTAGTGTGTCCCACATGATTGTCGGTGAGAAGTGCCACATGTGGTACTTTCACTAAATAGTGCCAAGTGTCGGTACCTTAGTGAACAGGGCCAATAGCCAAGATGAACAATGCCAAGTGCCGATACTTTCATGCCAAATGCCAATACTTTAAGTGAACAATGCCAATTCATATTGTGAAGAAATTTAGTGTCGCTTTTACTATTAGCCCACCCTCACTAGTTGGCATATTTAGTATAGTGAAATCTTTGACCCCTTGTATCTTAGATCCCCTTTACATTAGATTAATTGGAGCTAGAAAATGAACGGTCTCATTAGCATGGACCTTCTTGTTCGTTCTTGTTCACTCGAGCCCACTTTACACTTAGCTTCCAACTTCATATTGTCATTTTTTTTTTTTTTAATATTGTCTTATATTGTGTAGATGGTTGTGCCTTGATGGATCACATTTGGAGTAACTACAACAAACTCCTATTCATTTTATAATCTCTCAGTGACAATAATGAGCTTTCTACCTCCTGAAGGCTAATTAGCTATATTGACAAATCAAGCTCTTGTTTTGTGGGTCTTATGGTCAAACATTCAAACATTCTTTTGGCTTCTCGTGAATTTTCATTTTCATTTTCTCATTTTCTTATTTTAAGTATTGTTTCCTCTTGTTACCTCACTTCAAGCATGGTCATTTTACACTTGCTCAAACTAGGCTCAAGCTATTGAGTACTCTCCACTCCCAAATATCCAACTCCCAAACGTTGCAAGTTTGAGCTCTCAACATTGAGCTCCAGTGCGAAGGAAGGAAGCCATATTCATGTCAACTTATATCGACTTACTTTTAACATAAAATTCATGTACACCAAAACGTGCAATTAGGTTGCCTTTGTGAACATGTATCCTCTTCACCCATGTAAATTACACTGGGTCAAAATCATATCACAAAAACTTGTAACTTGGCTCATTCACTAACATAGCAACCACAATAAAATAAATAAATATTGTGTTTTGATCATGTTGTACTCCATCATCAAAGTAGTGTGGAATGTTGACAAAATTAGCGTGGGGTTTCCTAATTAATTGCACATATTAGTGTACATATTCGAAACATACAACATGTGTTTTACCTCAATAGTATCTCCTAGGTCTTGGTGTGAGTTAGTTGGCACCAACTCCACATCGATTCTCTACGAGTCTCTAGATGGATGTCTTGTTCTTGGTATTGGTGCAATCAACACAAGCACATGATTTGCAATTTATCATATACTGCACTCAAAATGAACACACTCCCATTAATTCATGTTATCCGAAAGCTTTCATCAATTTGTGAAGATGGACTAGAATTGGATACGGAATTAGAGGATACTTTGTTAAATTTTTAGTGAACAAAATGTAGTCCGTGGTTTGTAAACACGGCAACATCTACAATGTGGTTACAATGCTTACATTCGTCATACATGTCGGTTGCAAAGCAATTGGATTTGAATACTCATGAGAAAAGCATGCAAGTATCCGAATTAGGGTTGCTTCACACTATGGCCGTCCAAGTCGAGAGGTCATGGGATGAATGGCCAGACTTTGTTGAGAGTCCAAAGGAATGGATTGAAAATAGCCAATGAAATATATGAATTAGAGACTTCGGCTGGGCATAATGTGAAGCCTCCAAAGGCCAGGCCCAAAGGAAGAAGGAGCATCCCATTGTATTCCTTGTCCAAAACAACCCCTCTAATCTGACAACCAAGATCTTGTCAAATTTTGATTGCTGATCTTTTTTATGAAAAAAAATCACTAGCCTCTTGGCTATAGTTTGGGTTTCCATTCTTGTCCGACCCAAACTTCCTTTGAGAGTCCATTGCCTTGGTCAAAAAATACTGCCATGTAGACGTTTTGAAGAGCGATGGCCTTTGGACTTTGGCCTCTAGTGTGAAGGGTCAAGAGGCCGAATTCTTGGTTTCTTGCAATCTAATTGGTGGAAATCAACAGTCTCTTGACCTTCGGCCGTAGTGTGAAACGGCCCTAAGACGAAGTTTGATTGAAATCGGTAATCTGCAAAAGATGAAATGAAGTTGCAAGCTAATCATGCAGACAAGTGGTTAATGCAAACTTTCATATTCTTGAATTTCTTGAATCTCTTTCAATAAGGCAACTTTGTTCACTTTTTAAGAATGATAAGGAGATCCAATTCATTATGAGAAGCAAAGAATGTTTGCATTACGAGGTGGAGATAAGAGCATCCAACCCGCATTCAATGCCCTTCTCCTCGGGGCCAACATAACAACCATGAGCTACCAAGAAACATTATGTTAGGATACATGTTTGGAGCGAAGACCTAAAAAACCAAGGTCAAACATGGCAAATTCAAGGATTTAGAGAGGACCGCATATGTATTTTAAGTTGGGTAATGGGTGTATTAGACCGTAACATTGCACATCACTTTGGTTGCGTTCCGTGGGACTAGGAATCACATGAGCATTATTCTCCTTTAATTCCGGGACTCCCCACTTACGGGGAGCAATCATGCTGTGTAATGTGAGCTTTTTGATGAGCGAATATAAATTATCATTTTTTTAAAGTAACCTCCTTCTTTGGAAGAAAAATCATCATGTAGCTACTTAGTAATGTGATGACGAGGATTGAGTCCCAAAAAATATTCCTAGGATTGGTTGGCCTTTATAAAACGGTCTAGAAGGTCACTAAAAGTTGTAGACAACCACTTTATGGAATGTTGGTAAGTTAGGGCATGTTTACATTAGTAGGCACACACCATGACCACCACTCATGTTGAGATGAGTTTGGTCCTCAATGAATTAAAATAGGTTGGTCTTCATTCAATATCAAACAATGCCTCCAAACATGCACCATAAGTGTGTGTGTGTGTGTGTGTGTGTGTGTGTGTGTGTGTGTTTGTTTTGTTTTTGTTTTTGTAAATCCAATAATTAGTTTTAAATTGAAATTGAAATTTTAGTGCAGAGCAACAATGGAAACTCATTAGGGACCCAAAATGACAAAAGAATCCCATTCATCTAACCCTTAATTGTCACCAAGGCCTTGACATGGCTTTGAAGATAAGATAATTAATTTGTTGTTCTTAAAAAGAAAATTTACTTTGTTCAATAAAACTTACATTTCTAAGAAATTGCAAGAAATTGATTGAAGAAACATGCTAAAACTAGGTGAGAATATGATAAAGTACACGAAGGATTGCAATGGGCTTAAAACATACAATTCTATGGAGTTTCGAAAATTTTGAACCACTATTTCTACACATTGTTTTTTCAATTATACAGACTATATGGTAGTTTTGTACCTTTGGACATAATTTCATGCTATAATTTTTTGATATGAATAGTTTATAAATATTTACAATCGAAACTCTACACATGGATTTATACCATGTCAAGATCTCAACCATATGGATATAATCTTTATGTGCTTCGTAAAAGATTGTAATAACATCTTAAGTCATCTCACTTTCAAGAAACACCAAGTGACAACTTGAAGCGCCACAGTGACCAATTTTGGTCACAAGCTTAGAGGCATAGTGGGATAGGATGGGTTTAACCAACACACACTGAAGTGAAATCTCCTCAAAATTGCCTTAGATCATTCAATCAACATCAACTTATTAAAGAGAATATGCACCTCTTATGGTGAATATGATCGCACGTGTGGCAACTTTGTACAATCGGGATTGTTCAAACAAAGTTTTAGATGTGCATGTGTCCAAAAGCATAATATTATGACGTTAATGTACATGTTGATATGGTCGGACAAAGGTGATTGTTGCACACAAACCTCTAGGAGATAAAGGATAAGGGCAGTTTAATATCCATCGTTGACCCACCATATTTTAGATAATAGTGTGTTGGTGTAACATGTATCTATTTATGAGTTACCTTTGCTAACTCTAAATACAAGTAGACTCTACTATTTGTAAGACTAGAGGACTCCACCTCTGGAGATCTAATAGTTCTAAATGGTAAAGGGGAGTTACCCACTATTTGGGAACATGGTGTAACACAATGTTCTCGCCTCGTCAGTGTTGACCATTAGTTAAGAGCACTTGACTCACCCCAAAGGCATGGAGGGAGAGCCGGTTAACCATATGCTCCAAGAGTAGTTGAGGGGAGCTTCAATACTTAGTTCCAACAAGTATGTAAGGCTCAAGGTTGGGTGGATCATGCCTCTTATTTCTTCTCTATTTTTGAGAGACGTTAGAGTTGGATGTGCTCTCACAAAGATCACAAAAGCAACTGAACAACCACATTATGGTTGCCTTTGAGAATGCGAAGGGCCATGATCATGGGCCACTAGACTTCCATATGCTAACTAAACACATAAGAACCCTATCCCATCTTATTCCATCTACATTTGTCCTTCTTCCCACTAGAGTTTGATGGGCGAGCAACATACATGGAAACCCACGGTCAGGGCCAATTCACATGGGATCCCAAGTCCCAAGTCCCACTCATGTCAACAAGTCCCAATATGGAGGAAAGGTCCCAATTTTTGAGCCTCAAGAAACCATTAAAATATGATTGATCTGTCATTAAAGTAAGATCTTCATTAGTTTATGCAAAAAATCACAGGACTCATGTTGAGTGTTGAGTCTAGCTTTTTGCTCAACCCAACTCTCAACACAAGTCCCAAGCCTCACCTCCAATGTTTTTGGCCATGTAGACATCCATGTCATACTTGGGATTCGGGACCCTGTGTGAAGTGGTAAGTCCCAAATTCCATGCTCTCAATGGCTAAGATTGCATGGATTGACCTCAAATGACTTGGAACTTAGGACTCGGGGCCTTCTGTTGAACCAACCCTAACTCTATTGAGCACCAACATTGTCTATGACACTGACATCCTTATTATACCTATACGAATAGATAAACTTTCACTACTAGCATATGAGTCCTATGCAATCGTCCCACGACGATGACGAAACAATGAAAATCCATTACTGTGCTAGATTTGCAAATTTTCTAAGTTACATAAGATAAGTTTCCAATGACGTAGGCCAATTGTGTAGGACTCGTATGCAAAGTGTAAATCCATCTGAACAAAGTCCGTACGTGGTGTTCAATTTTGTGTTTGGGAAATTGAATGTATGCATGCATGCCTGCTTATAATTTACATGTAGTTATATAGTAATGCCATGATGCCTGTGTCGGAAGCCGAAGAAATCATTGTTGTTGTCAGAGGTGCTTTGGTTGTAATAAAAATAGAAACACAAACTACGTTGAAGTTACTGTAGGTTGTAAGGACGTGTAATGTGCTATCATGCAATCAAACACACACACACACACACACTTTTGCATTGTGTACCAATCCGACTCCATGTTGTATGGGTTTCTGTTGATTGTTAAATTACTGATGTCCAATGCAAGTGCTTGGAAATTAATATACAATTGTTTCATATTGGTCACTCAGTCCTTGTACATTGTGTGGCGAGGTTATATGTGTGCTTATTGTGGGCACTTGCAACTCCACGTACTTAGGGCTGGTTTACATCATGGACCATTGGAAGATGATCTTTTTCCATGGTCCAATCTCCATGGTCTGATTTCTTGGAAAAATAATAGTCTACGAAGTCTTCGGGCCTCTCACTAGGTGTAAACCGAATGTGGATCAAGAGGAATGACCATGCACCAAAAAATGAATGTGTTGATTTTTTTGAATATATGTCCTAAAAGGATAGTTTTGAAAAAAAATCAAGTTTGATCATTCTTTCGTCTTCTCTTGTCTTCATCTTCTCTTCCCCCAAGAAACATTTTATTCAAAAAACTCATAACAATAGAGTTGTCCGCCAACTAATCGTGCGTTTGGGATGGAGTTCAGTCGGGAGTCATCCATCCGGCCCCAGTTTGATAACTAATTATTGGTTATGCCTAGTCAGGGTTGACCCTTGAAATTCCAAGGTGAGGCAAGGTTGTGGGCCACCCCCGATCCTATATTTAGACATGTGTCGGGTGGCCACATTTCAAGGGTGATGTCGTCGGCTGATGTCATCAAGTGGGGCATGACCTACTTATGGGCGTTTCCACATGGTATCACTCCGTTCCCCAATACCTAAGGGTGTTCCCTGTGGCTTCTGTAGGGTTTCAATGTTTGAAAAAATTCCCGATGATAAAATCAACGACCCATTAACAAATCAACGTTCATACATGACAAATCATGTTAAGGGTGTGGAATAAGTACATTTTGTTTGATGTGTTCATGTACTGTAATACTCCCTTTCTTCTTGAATTTGGATTGCTTATACCATACTAAGACTTGGGTATAAGTTCATGTAACCAAAGAGTTGCAATTACAGTTTCATTTGGATGTGCTAAACTTCATGATCATGGTCTTTGTCTCCATCTTTGTTGTATCACTTTATACAACACATGCCCTATATGCTCATCACACAACCTCGTATGAATAGTTTCAAGCTAACTTTAGGCAAGCGTTGGAAAATCAACATATGTACTCACACAACCTTATTTTATGCAAGGAATGCAAAATCAACCTTTATGCTCAAACATAACCTCATTTCAAGACACTCGTAGCCAAAACAACCTATATGCGATACAAACATACTTACAATACTCAATGCATGCAAAATCAACCTTTATGCAACATATGCAACCTCAAGGTACTCAAAAAATGCAACATCAGCTTTCATGTGACACATGCAACCTTGATTTGCCAAAGAAATGCAAAATCAACCTTTATGTCAAGCCTACAACCTCATATCAAGTCATTTGAAGCAAAATCATTATTTTATGCTATTCAAACACCATAAATTGACATGAGAAATGAAAAATCATACTTTTTGTCACTCACATCACTCACATCACTCAAAGAGGTTGCTTGCATAAGGAGTTGGGATTGTAAGGAAACATAGAGGTGTTTCAAAAAAACTTTCAAAACATCAGATTTGCTCATTTTGGAAACCCAAAATCACATCACAGAAAGAGCTTGCTTGTATAAAGAACTGCGATTGTAAGCCATCCTCGCAACACTCAACGTTCTTCCTCTTCGCAACACTTAGTGCTCCTCCTTGCACGAACCACAACAAATCCAGCTAGGTCGCGAGGAGCACAACTCTGACCCCTACCACATGTGGAAGCTGGACTTCAAATAGACCCGGTCCCAAAACCCTAATGGGCTCGCTATGTTTGGTGAACCCAAGGTCAAACACGTTTTGAAGGTCTCCCACACCTTGAAAGGAGTATGGTTTGTGTTTGTTTTTATATGTTATTGACAGGCTAGCTTTTTGGGTACCGATGGGTGATCCCCCTAACTCCCCCAACTCAGCATGTGTTTACGGGGGCTACCGGATAACTCTGATATTTCTTTGCCATGAGCCTTGCCTTTCTTTGCTATAGCACCTTTTTTGCCTCCTCCACTGCAAAACATGTTGGTCATGTTAGTGGATAATGTAGGCCTTAGAATATGTCTTTTGGGGACCTCAAACTCCATGGTCACTCTGACATTTTTTCCTTGGTGTAAACCAAAGCTGTCCCAGGACAAGTTCAATAGCCACTCACATAATTTACAAGGCCTTGTGACGACTTCATGGTCCATGGTGTAAACAACCCCTTAGCAACATGGTTGTTGATCGACCAAGTTGAAGAACTCGCTTTGCTCGCATGTATAGATGAGGAGGAACGCCAATGAAAATTTTGCGACCGGAGTTCATGTGGGGTTCGTGTGTTGGTGGGATCTTCAATCAAAGTGCAACCTTTTGTGATGTCGAGGACCTAATTTCGAGGTTCACATATGTTTAGAATGATGTTTTTGCATACTTGTTGTTTGGGTGTCAACAATGTGCAAAATAATAGTTTGTGACATTCAAACAAACATGTCTATGAGGCACATGTTAGGTAAATATGAAAGTGGTCTGAAAGTGCTCCCACTCCTTCCACTACAGTCTACCAATACTTTTGATCAAGGTCCATGAATGAAAGTTGATGTTTGCTCCGAGGTTGTGCAACTAAAGTCATCCCTAGAATGACCTCATCAATTTTGACATAAGTTACACATAATCATAATCCCACCAAGTTATGTGTACTTTAAGTCAGATTTAAATTCAAAAATAGCGAGTAGTCAAGACAAACAAGTGACCACATAAGGCACACACACCTTAAGTATGTAGTCAACGAAGAACTGAAACATTTGACAGTTCTTGATGTGACTTTGAATCAAAGAAACAAGATTCAACAAGTTTGTTTGTTTGTTTGTTTGTTTACTTGCTTGCTCTAGATCAA
This sequence comes from Polytrichum commune, assembly GCA_950295325.1. Lineage (NCBI taxonomy): Eukaryota > Viridiplantae > Streptophyta > Polytrichopsida > Polytrichales > Polytrichaceae > Polytrichum > Polytrichum commune. The sequence goes on along the minus strand of OX485803.1, from coordinate 18,616,027 downwards.
TGAGGCCATACTCTTAAGCTTATACTCTTCCAACTCATTGACTAAGTGAAAGCCATGGACACTTGATGATGATGTTCTAGAATAGATTTCCATAACATTATTCAGTTTCATAACAAATGTTTTGTGGGACTGACAGTCTGAATATGAGGAATATTCCACAAATATTGTCAGTCCCACATAACACTGCTATAGATATGAATAATGTTATGTCAGAAGTGATCACATAATTAAGCGACATTTATGGCGGAAGAGTCTACGCCTAATTATCTTCATATCTTCGTAACTTGAAGTAATCTTAGCTGGAATCAATGTTGTTGAACCTCGTTTCCATTAAATATGGCTGGAGTTATACATGTTTGGTATTGGTTTTTTAGCCTTTGTTACAAGCCCTCTCTCTCACACATTCTCTTTCTATAAAAATGTGTGGTTCACCAGTTTCACCGAATGACTTATGGATCACTATGTTCGTATTAGTTGGTCCAAACAAGAACATAGAGAAGTATATGGGTAAAGAATTGATGCCTTATGCAAAGACAAAGGTCAAGGTGTTATACCGGTGTTGGATTGGTATTGTCCTTTTTTTATACCATTCATGAGGTATCTACATTGAGGACTTTATTTTTTTTATTTTTTTTGTGTTTTTTGTGTTTTTTGATACTAGTATTTGATGGTATTTGCATTCTTATATCATTCATGTCTATATAACATGTAAGAAAGTTCATATCTAGGTAAAATTGTTGGAGTATCGATACAGTTTAGAGTGACATTGACCCAAATAAGAACTTGGGTATACAAACTTTTGTTACCTTGATATACCCACCAAATCTCAATATCTCACCTTGACCAATATTATATAATGGATACCCCTGGGTAGGCTTTGTGATATTAGTATTGATGTCAATTACATGTTTGATATCATGCATTCACCTAAGGTAGAGAATGCTATATCTAACACCCCACTTAAAAGCAACACCTATGCACGCCTCCTATTCCCGCTCTTGAAACACACCTCTAACCATCTTAATGTCTCCGGTGCAAAGAATGTGCAAAATTTGGGTGAAATGTGACACTAGTTTTGGACGCAAGTGGGATAGGATTTGGGCGAGCATTGGAACATAGCTATGGGTGGCTTACTTATATGTATTTAAAAAGATCCGGCATGCAAAAGTTACAAAGTCTCAAAAGAAATTTGAATAAAAATTGGGTGGAAAGTTGGCTTTAGTGCAAGGATAGTCTGTGCAAAAGGTGGAGGCAGTTTAGGGAGAAGCCAAGATTGATTTTGGGTGGAAAATGGGAGTGGTTTCGGATGATGACATTTTGAGAACCATTTGCAAGAGAAAAAGTGGGGGTGTCTAGGGATGGAGTAAGAAGCTAGAGGAGTAAATGACTTCAAATATTTGTAGTCCATTCATACGATGTGCAGTTCATTTTATTTTGATTTCTACTATGTCAAAGGCCAATTTGCTGAGCCAATCATGCATACCACTGAATCTAGTGGACTCCGAAAATAAGGCTAAGTCACTCAATGTGTTGGTATAAGCACCCTCTTAGTGAGAAATACCATTACCCGTTAACCACCCTCTAGCCGTGCACTAGACCGCCGTCATAATGGTGAAGTACCATTTCTAAAACGGATCATGCCTCGGCGGCAACTTCAATGCATGTACACTTAGTGTAGCCAATGGGAGTCAAGTGTTAATGTACTCGTGAGGTAACCGATTTAGGCGATGTTTTGTATGGAAATGCAAATTACCTTGTTCGGTGTAGGGAGAATCTAGTGAACGAGTAGGGGTTTGGACAACTTTCCACTTTGAAAAATTGTAGCATTTTTTGTACAGGGCAGAAAAATATGAAACAACTTGCATTCTTCATGAATCCTTCTCGTCTATCTTGGGAAATCATCTCATGATTGTCATACCGGATCTTCAATGCGATAAAATCACCTTATTTTCACGGGTGTTGGTATTTCTACCTTCCCTTTATTTACGGGTCCAACATTGGTAACGACCAAGTCGCATGATCTGAAAACACGTATGATATAAACTACAAAGACGTCATAAATGTGATCGAAAATGCAGGTGGAGTAAGTTAAGTTAAGCAGTAAAGCAAGGTTGTCGGCTTTGTCATTTCAGGAGAGCCTCGGGAGCTGTGGACTCTCTCTCGGACAGTGCACTAATGGAATTTCGGTTACAGTATACTCTGGACTTCTCTTTATTTCAGTAAGTTAGCAGTATCAGTGTCAGTCAGGGTGTCCACAACCTTACAAGTACAAAATGCAAGGCTTGATGGTCACTACACTAAATAGGATATTTAGTGTTTGATTATATTTAATGTTGTTACCACCCTACCCTGTTCAACACTAATTTTCAATTTTTTTGATAATTAGTGTTAGAAGATATGCTAAAAGATATGTTGGAATTCTCCTTTTCTTCTTCTTCTGCTGCTGCTGCTTCTTCTTCTTCTTCTTCTTTTAATTATTTAATTATTATTTTAATCATATCCTTATTAACACTAAATTCAAACATGTAACTTTCACATATTATCATAGTTGATATTTAGTGTTTGAGTTTACATTTAATGCTACTTACTTTCATAGGGTTATCGATATTTAGTGTATGCGTTTGTATTCAGTGTATCAAACACTAAATATCCTATTTAGTGTACTAGGAAAGGTGGGTCTACATAACATGCCAATCTAACACGAAGTGTCCAGAATGACAGCAACCAATGTCATTCTACACATTTTGTGTCAGATTGGCGTGTCATGTAGACCCACCTTTCCTACTAGTGGGGTGGTTCTAACGTTGTCGACACTTGGAATCCTTGGCTTTGGTTGAGGATTAATCCTTTTTTGCCCATAATATTACTCATGGTTGTTTTACACAGGCGACCAATGACCGCGAGAAAAAATGGTTTATAATCGGTTGTGATCATGGTCAACGGTCAGAAAACCACCGCCAAGAGAAACCCATGTCACATTTTAGAAGCCTTGGGTGCGGACTTAGACTGGGATGTTGTGTTTTTAATGGAAATAAAATGGAAATAAAACAAATCATGTATTTGGTGGGTATGTCAAGGAAAGAGAATCATTGTATACCCGTATTGTTAATTGGGTCAATACCATTCTAAAACCATATCGATACTAGGGTGATTTTACCTAGGTATGAAAATTCTTGCATGGCACCTCAATGAGTTTGCGGAACTCCAAAAATGCGTGTTGCCACCATTGCCTCGGAGCTCAACTTCCTCATGAGCTTGGTCCGAGATGACCCTAAACTACATGGGTGATAGTGGAGAGGTACCCATTTCCGAATGGAATGGTTGGCAATTCGATTCCCACTGTGAAATCTTCTCTCTCCTTGACGGGAACAACTATATAAATAAGTAGGAAGCCAAGAGCCCACCTACTGCAAGGTAGGCAAAAGACCTCATCATGCACCAAGAGGATTCGTGAGTAGGGTAAGGCCAACTGACTCAAATTCATGTCGAATTGTCCGGCATTGGTTACTTACTTATTTATTTATTTATTTTCCTCCTACGCTTGGAGAATGGATTTCCCGTTGCATGCTCCTGAAACGCCTATTCAACATTATTCTTCATGGCCACTTTGAAGAAAGGGAGTTGGTTGTCCAGGAGATTGGCATCAACAAGAGTTACTTGCAGGAAAAATAAAAGGAAAAATGACACATGTATATAAATACTGGCATAAATATGAGCCTGTTGGCCTTACACTGATCATGGTATTCCGTGATGCAGTGTACGGTGTTATGCCTCCTTTAGGAGGTGGGCTTTGGTGATGTACTAGTTATCCCAATTTGTTAAGGTGGGGGGACAAGTGTTTGTTTGTTGTCTAGTATTCTCTTGTTTAGTACTAGGTATGTGAGGTACTTGATAGCGTTGTGGTGTATGTCTTTCATAAGGTTTTTAATGCTGGATTTTGGGATTTTTAGTTTTATGAGTTTGTCTATGGAGTGTTCGTGTATGGCTCCTCTTACTCCAGCCGTGATGGTAATAAGGGGGTTGGTTTTCCATCCATTATTTTGGATTGTGTTATTTAGTAGGTCGTATTTGGTGTGCTTATGTGTGAGGGCTTGTTCGGGAAATCTACCATGGTAATATGTGAATTCGATGAATTGAATTGCGTGGTTGAGGGATGGTGATATGGGTAGTTGTGTTTGGTTTGGGGCTCCAATCATGGATAGGATGTCCCGTCTTAGTTTGGCTTGGCATTGGCATGGTTTTTCGTGGCATGTGCATTGAAGGAGCCATTATGGTACTGTTTGTTCTTGTGGTTGGTTGTTAAGAGGGCCTACATTGGTCAGGGTGAAGAACCGAGTGTTTTTATTGCTTGTAGTGTCTGAGTGATGATGTGCACTGCTTTGTTATGCCTTGCAATTTTGAGTCCTTTTAGGTATGGGTGCTCACATGTAGATAGGAGGTGGGGCCATGTGTCTCTTTCATTTTTATGGCATAGTGTACAGTTAGGATTTTGGTGTGTGAGGAGCCAAAAGATGTTTTCCCTGTGGTTGCCCATGTATTGGGCATATATGAATTTTAATATTTGGGTGATTTGGGTAATTGGCACCTTCTCATTGCTTGTAGGATATGTAGGTGACTCCCCATGCTTCATCTACTTGCCACACATGTAGTACAAGTATGTCCCCAAAAGAGGTAGGCTTCAAGGTCCAATACTATTATGGACACAGAATGCCCAAGGCATTCATCATTGGCTAGTCCGGGAAGCGTTTGTCAAGTTTAGCAATGAGTCCAAGTGCAAAATTGGTGTACCGTACCTTTACATACTCCACCACACTCTCTACGGAACCTATTGCTACATATGCATGTGCTTATATATATATATATATGCGGATTTTGAACATACGGGCTAGGTGGTTGATCCCACCAATGCGGAAGGTCATATTCACTTGGCCTCAGATGTTGCGATTATGTATCCATTCTTGGCCTCACAATATCACTAGTGAATGAGATCATGGATGAGGTTGAAGTTTGTGTTGTAGTGAACACCGTGTCAAGATCAACATATATAGAGGTAGTGACGATCTTGGGGATAGTCCGCACAACAGAGTCCAAAAGCACACACAAATACATGCAACGTTGTGCGTGTGCCACTTTGATGAGTGATTGCATTATCCCCAACACAAGCTCAATGTCCCCAAGGAGGTAGGCTTCAAGGTCCAATACTCTCATGGACATAGAATGTCCAAGGCATTCGTCACTGGCCTTAACCTAGGAAGCGTTTGTCGAGATTGGCAATGAGTCCAAGTGCAAAATTGGTGCACTAAACCTTAATGAACTCCACCGTACTCTCTACGGAACCTATTGCTACACATGCATGTACTTGTCCATGCGGATCTCGAACATACGAGCAAGGTGGCCGATCCCACCAATGCGGAAGGTCATATTCACTTGGCCTCAGATGTTGCGGTCGTGTATCCACTCTTGACCTCACAATATCACTAGTCAATGAGCTCATGGACGAGGTTGAAGTTTGATGTTGTAGTGAACGCCGTGTCAAGATCAACATATATAGAGGTAGTGAAGATACGTCTGGGCAGCCCACACAACAGAGACCAAAATCACTCACAAATAGATCTTGTGTATGTGCCACTTTGATGAGTGATTGCATACACAAGTTCCTCTTTGCAAGAGCACTTTGCATCAACATCAACATCAACCCACATTTTCCAAATGAATGTCATGTACTCTTCTAGAACTCACTTCACTGGAGCAAGCATGGATAGTCTTGATGATCTTCAACCCTTTCTTTCCATAGCTTTGGCATGGTTTTGAAACTCCAAGGTCACCTTCGGCAAGCGGTGAGAGTACTGATACATGGTTTGAAGCAACCTCTCAAGCTTCATGACAAGGTGCAGACCCGACAATTAATGAATTGCAAGGTTAGTAATGTGGATGTGTGAACCGATTTTTTGGTTATTCATTTCACTATATAGGCATCCCAATGATATTTTGATGAAATGTATAGATAGTTGGAAGAAAGTAGTGAACTATGGACGACATCTCGCAGTTGAAACTATAAGCATGGCTTTGGGAATCCTAAGCTAGTTAGAGCTATGGTCGTCCTCATCCGACCTAAGGGAGGCTGAGCGAGACAAGGTAGGCATGCATTTCTTGAAGTCAAATTAAGCCCAATGTTTGACTCAGCAAACATGTCTTCTTTGGCATAGTGATCATGCATGGTCAATAGTTGAATTCAATGTTTTAGAAAAAGATAACCATTGCCGCAGTGATTGTGGGATTGTAGCTTTATGATAGAGCTTATTGTTTGTTTTGAGTATAAGTTATACAAAATAAGTTTTGTATGTATAGATTGATAGATGGTGAAAGAAGACAAAGATATTCGCAGTCACTAGAAGGGAATATGAGGAGCCAAGGTATAACTATGACCACATGACTTTTACTATATTGGATATAGATTGTACGAGTAGTGCCTATGTCATAGAAAACAAGCTCGGGGGGACGAGAGAGGATCTTTTTTCTCTATCCTATGGCTAGGTGGTTTGAGTTATGACACACCACAATACTAAAATTAACCAAAAAGTATGGGGATCAATTGGGGTTGAAATGTCCTAATGGCCCCTTGCTTGAGTGTAACTAACAAGTCTTGGAATGCTTCTTTGAGTTTTAGGGGCCCACATGTTTTATCTTTATATAACTAAGATCTTCTTATTTTCTTTGTCACCTATGCACACATGCATCTTTTTGCTTATCTCACCACTTGTGCACCCCTCAAATAGAATCAAATCCAAGAAAGAACCCAAACTTTTCTCATAGCGTTTTTGCCCTGAACTAGAGCCAAACAACCACCCCAATTTTATTTGTAGGCTACTAACACAAGTGTTGGAAGTGGCAAATATGGATATTCCATCAATAAACTTGAGTTGGTCCCCACTTTTGGTGACTTTTTGGTTCACTTTATTGTTGAGTTTGGAAGTCATTTGATATTGCATTAAAATTGATACCTGCATCCCTCTAGTCTATTATTATATTGTCAAGGGTATATATAGGATATGTAACACTCTCAATAGTTTGAGCACATCATGCATCCTTGTCAAACTCTCAAACTTGACATGTTGAGAGTTCAAGCTCAAGTGCAACTTGAACTTGCAAGTTCAAGCTCCCAACTCGAGCTCTAGTGAAATGAAATTGATTTTAAAGTCTAGGAAGTTGAAAGGCCTATGAGAAGTACATCAAGATGATGTCAAACCAGCCAATCCCCTAGAGTGGCAAGTAATTCCGTAGTGTGAAAGTGGGTGTAAGCCACATTTTTTGGCAAATTAGTTCAACTATAGGCGTAGGGCAAAGGAAGGGATGGAGTTCATCCCGATCAATGAAAATAGTTGAACTATAGTCTCAGTAGGAAGTTAGAACTATAGACTTACGGCCATAGGGGGCCCTAGCTAGCGGTTACAGAATCTATCGTCTTCCTCGCCTCCATAAGAGGGTTGGCGAGGAGGGCAAAGACAGGCATTTTCTAATAAACTTTGAGCGAATAGTTAAACTATAGACTTGTCTCCCTCAGCCCGCATTCGGGTGAGGTAAATTGTTGAACTATCTTCCGAGCATACTGAGTGATCGAGGCAGTGATTGCAAGACGCTAGGTGCTACCGAAGTTTATTGTTATTTTACATTTTGAGTTATAAAGCATGATGAGTAATTGTTGAACTATGGATTGGATGGGAAAATATCCTTGATGATTGTGTTAGTGAGGGATTAAGGACGAGTTGTGAGTGGAATTGTGTAGTGTGGGAGGGTGAGAAGCATTAATCAGAATTGTGACTGAGAAAGCAGGCAATGGAGTTGTTGAGAGGGTCGGAGAATGTGAAACTATAAGTGATTGAGGAAAATGCAGTTGGTTAAACCTGAGAAAAAGACTGATATAAAGCGAGAGTGAATTGCATAATCAGTGAGAGGATGAGGATGTGAAGAGTTGATACAGAGAAAGCAAAGGGTACTGAGAGTTAAGTAAATTGTGAAATTGAAGAGTTTGTAAGAAGAATAGATGAATGAGGGATGATTGAGTGATTCTGGAGCGAAGAGGCGTATTGCAAGACATTGAACATTGTGTAACTATTGTCTGAGAGTGAATTGAATGTGAAATCTTGAACCTAGTTGAACAAAAGGAGAGTGTTAACAAAGAGTGCATAAAGATTAAACGTATGAGCAAACTATTGTCTGATTGGAATGTGTGCCAGTACGAGAGATAGAATTGGGAAGAGAAGAATATACAAGAGAGAGAATATCGAATCACACCATGAACAGAGAGAGATCAATGTAAATCGGAATCTATGTAAAACCTTTGGCCAAAGCAGGCGATAACGAACGAGAGAGAGAGAGAAAGAGATACTTACCTTAAGACTGAACCGAGTCCTCAAGCAATTAGGAGAGTGCTAAGTGAATTGGAAACCTCCGGGGAAGTGGAACTATTGTCTTCTCTAGAGAGGGTCTACAGAGAGCGACCGGACAGTGAGAGTGATAGGAGGGAGAAGGCAAGAAGGCCTAACAGAAGGCCAAGTGTCAGGCCATGAGTGTAACCATTGGCTATTGTTGAGACTTGAGTGGAATACCGAAAGGAAATGTAAGGCGAAGGGCAGCCGAGAGGTCAAGAGTCAGATCGTTGTGTGAAGTGATTGAGTGTTGTTAGCCTGTGAGAGGCATTGTGAGGAAATGATTATAGTTCAGCCGTAAAGAGATTATAGTTGAAATCTAAAATAGGCTGTTGGTTTTATAATTGAAAAGAATGGAATTTAAGATAGAAATCTCAATCAACCGAGGTGATGAGAAATCACTTCTGATCGGTTGATTAGAGAAATTAGTAAGGTTTGTAAGAGGGATTGAATGTAAGCAAAATATAATTAACTTTGGATTATAAAGAAAACCTAGGCATAAGTTAATTTAATTTTAATCGGAGTTGTAATCGACAATTAGTCAAGAGGAGAGATCTTTGAGTACGGAATGCGATTTAATCCTATCAACTATTGTCTTGTGTGTTACCCTGGTTGTTGTTGTTGCAGGTTGTGCAGGGCGACCGAGACTATAGCTTGTCTGATAATGGTTAATTGCATAAGTTGTGAGTAATGATTAAATCTGGAATTAATGAATGAACAATTGTTTGTATTGGAATTAACATTGACCAAGTAATGAAGGAATTGTTTTGAATTGAAGATGCATTGGCCAATGGTTATCAAAGACAATTGTGTTACTCAAAGACTATTGTTCTCTCTTGACTATTGTTCTACAAAATCTCATGACGAGATGGTTACTACTGAGACTGACACACATACCCCACTGAATGAGACACAGTGAGAGGAAACCGAGAGAGAAAAAGAGAGTAAAAGACATACCAGTCATGTTCTAGAGTGAATATAGCAAACCCTTTGGTCTAATTAATGAACTATGAAGTGACAAATGCATGTAATAGACACTAGTTAAGCCTTCCTTGAGAGTCTGTACCCTGGTGTTTTGGGTTATTTAAGTGAGAACAAAAACTAACTACAGTGGGGTTAACTTAAGTTTGATAGAATACATTGACGAGGTGAAGTTACTTACCACAGTGTTGCCATGCTTGATATCCCAAATTAACATATCATTTAACTATTAATTTTCTTTGGTGTGGACCATACTATTCATCTTTGACCCGCGTTGATTGTCTTAAAACCATTGGGTGACAACTAGGAAGAATGTCAATGACACTTGGTTTTTGTACATTTGTGGGTGATTAATATCAACTAGATCCCATTAGACTAATTTGGGATCTCTGATGCTAAATTTAGGGTCAAGTCATCTAAAAAAATAGCACATACTATAATATATTTGACTATCTTATCACTTGGGGTAATCCTGGTGGAAGCCTAGGGAGACAGGGAATTAACATGTACGAGCATATGTCTCATCCATCCAATTTAAAAACTTGACCCCCTATAGTTTAGTTGCCAATTTATCTCAATTGACCCTGAGTAACATATTTTGGGGTCTTTAAAGGTAATCATGGTGCCAAATCAACTAACAAAGCAACCTCTAGGCTCCATACTATCTTAGGGCTTTTATGTTGGATGAAAGAGAGGTACACTCACATATACTATAAATCTCTCTCTCCAAGGCCCAAATCAAAGAGGTGGGTGTCTAGCCCTAGCCTAGAATCCCCAATTGGTCAAATAAACGTTGCTCAACAATGTCTAGGGTTATTTTTGGGGCATGATCAATCAAAATCGTAGTGTTTTGGTCCGAGATGACCCTAAACTACCGGATGGTAGTGGGGAGCTACCCAAAACCAAATGGAATGATTAGCAGTTCAATTCTTGGTCATGAAATCTTCTCTCTAATTGACAAAATAGCTAGCCAAGTGGCCATGCACCTCTTGTGTTCCAAAACAAAACAAAACAAATAAGTAAATTGTAGTGTCCCCAAGTCGATCAAGTTACATGTTGTGATCTTTCGATTTTTCTTTATTAACTTGAGGTATCTTCCATAGATTCCTCTAAAATGATCAACAATTTTCCTAATGTCTTGAACTATAACCAATTATTTCTCAAACTAAACCAGTTCATTTGTAACTAGTGGTAGGGTCTCCCTTGTTTGCCCAGTTCAAGTACATTGCTTGTGATATTTAGTGTCACTTACTATTCGGAGTTACATATTGCTATAATTTTTTTTTCTATACATCTCATTTTTCTTACCAACCAAAGGCCAAATTGGTTTGTTTGGACACTATAGAACATTAATACCTTTACTTGGTAAAAAATTACACTAACAATAAAATGTTATAAAAATGTGTAACTCCGAATAGTAAGTGACACTAAATATCATAAACAATGCAGCAATCATCCTTTTTTTCCACTACCTTATATGTAACTTATAAGGGCCACTTCACACACCATATTGAGAGCATGTGACCATTACACTTCAAGCACTCTCATTGGTGGAAAAGACGGAGCCGGTCCAAGTTTGCTTCACACTACGCTTGAGGGACCAACTGAGTATGTGAATGCAAGATGAATGTAAGGTCTGCATGGATTCCTGCATGGCATTAAATGGATCATGTTTCACGGTCACCGAGACTATTTTCAAAAACCACCTCTTGGAGGTAGGCTTAACACAAAACCGAGAGACCATAGCACTCCGAACGCTCACAACCGTTGATTTAGTATGTCAATATCATGTGTGAGGACCCGCATGAATAGGAATTCATTGAAATAGCATTTGGTTGAGGACCCGGTCACATATGGCTTCACACTACACTTGAGAATCCGTGACCACATTACACGAGTTCGGAAGTGTCTTGGAACAAGCCTTTGGACACTTTCTTTTGGGCTCTCACAATTTTATGGTCACGGCTCTTGGCTTATGCGTGAAGTGGGCCTAAGCTTAGCCTTCTACTCACCAATTTTAGCAATGAGACCCGGCTCCACATGTCGAGCCCTAACTTGTCGACACTTTTTCCGGACAACACATGGCAGCCTCGACTTCAATTCTCTTTTTCAGATAAACCTCACAAAAGGCATCCAAGAAACCCAAAAGACTTTTCCACCCCGGCCCATGGACCCTAAGTGTTAACCCTAAAAACAATGATGAAAGTTCCTTGCATGATCGTTTCAAATGCCACTTTATCATCATTTTGTCGATTGTTTGATCCCTTTACACTCGGCTCCCATGAGCATGGTCATGTTTCCCTAGAGATGCCACACATATAACTTATCCTCTTTACACACACATAGGCTTTTCCATGTCCTAATTTCATCCTTTACGTTATTGGCTATGCCCTTTTCTCCCTACATGATCGGAAATGAAACCTCCATGATATGTCGCCCATATTGAAGAGGGCTCCGGAAATAAATATAGATAGAAAGTAGCTCGAATCAATCATGACATAACGTCATGTTTTCTTACCAAGATGATGTAACATCATGTTCGCCTACTTTTTAAAAATACAAAAAAAAACGTCACAAGTTTGCCCCCATCATTTCACAACTTAGAAATTCCCCAAACAAATAAATTTATAAATAAATATACTTCGTTAGAAAGCTTTGTATTGATAAGCGGATCGAGATGGACTCTTCATTTGCTTCATTTGAGGATGGTTTGAATAAGAAACAAGTGTCACTCGTAACAAAGCGCATTCAAATTTCAAGAAGTCGCGGTGTTCAAATGGTTAGGTAGAATTTGATTTGTGATAATCTTGTTGAAAAGTTGTTGAAAACGTAAGCAAGGTGTACTCTTCATTTTGGACAAATTTTGAAAAGTATTTGAGCATCAAAAGAAAATGTGTATTAAACTCAACGATAGAGTGAAATTGGGCGGATGATAACTTGGTGGATAGTTTTCAAGGAATTCTCCAAGTTCACTTCACGCTACATTTGAGGGACCATCGGAGTATGTGAATGCAAGATGGATGTAAAGTCTACATGGATTCCTACGTGGCATCCAATGGATCATGTTTCATAGTCACTTGTATTCTTTTCAAATACTGCCTCTTGGAAGTAGGCCGAACACAAAATTGGGAGACCATGATACTCCAAACACTCACAACCGTTGATTTATTCTATTTTATCATGTGTGAGGATCTGCATGAGTAGAAATTCATTGAAATAGCAATTGGTTGAGGGGCCGGTTACATTTGGCTTCACACTACACTTGAGGGTCCGTGACCACACTACATGATTTTGGACGTGTCTTGGGACGGCCTTTGGACACTTTCTTTTGGGCTCTCACAATTTCGTGGTCACGGCTCTTGGCTCGTGTGTGAAGTGACCCTGAATTTCTTGGAACTCAATCACTACTCTGGCTGCTTATACCCCACTTCCAATTTAATTAGGTTTCCACTAGGTAAACTAGGCAAATCCCTAAATTAGACAAACTTTAACTACCTATTACATGTATACAAAGGATGTCATCCGGTCTGAAAATGTTAAGGTCTCTCCCCACTCGACCCTAGCTAAAACTTGTCATCTTCGCAAAAACAAAAAACCAAAAAAAAACCCTTGAACCCTTTCTTCACACAACAAGTTGGATAAACTGGTTCCCAAGCTTCAAAAGGTTAAGAATTTTAATGACTTTTTTCACATGTTGTGATTTTATTCAAAGAAGCCACCACATCGTCAAAAATTTGAGTACTTTTCTATGCACATTCTCACATGTTAATATTTAAAACTCCATCCACTAAGGCAAACATGCCTATTGTGGCCACTTGCCTTAATCATACACCAAAATTTTGAGTGGTATGTAGTTAGGTGTGGTTCCAAGAACTGACACCAAAAAACACGTGCCCAAATTATATTAGACTGCATGCTCAAAATTTGATAACCATTCTAGGTTCAGTTGTCAACATACTTTTTTTTGGGGGGGGGGGGGGACCTTTTGGCCATTAATTGACTATGAGAATTTTCTTCACTTTCATAATGATTGAGGAATTTTTTTGAGCTTCCAAAATTATGAGGAAAGTGGTTGTGGCCTCAATTTGGATTTGCTCACCATCTTGTATTGATTGTTTGTTTCAATCCTAGGAGAGGTGGCTTATAAACAACAAGTAACCGTTTAACACCCATCTACCTTCACTCTACCTTACGGAGCGTTGCCTAGGAATTGTTGTGCAATTTGCCATTGAATAAACTAGTGTGTCTTCTATTCCAACATAACAATAATCTTTTTACCTATAGTTGAGGGGTATGTGGTTAGTTGTGGATCTAAACAAGGACAACAAAAGGACATGTATGCAAAAGAGATCGGTCATGTAAACCACCCCTCCCCCCCTTTAATTACGTGTATTAAGCCTAGAATGGTTATCAAATTTTGAACACACAATCCAATCTCTTTTGAACACATGTCTATGCAATGTCCATTTTAAAAACCCACACCTAACCACACACCACTCAATAATAGGTTGTTGAGTATGACCGTTAACCTCCCATTTCCCTAGTTGTAAATGTGGGCCACCACTGTTAGCAAACAACATGGCAAGACAACTTTATATAAAAACTTGAAGTATTACGGCATTGGCCAAGCTACTACTACATACAAGTTGGGGGCATCTTTTAGTAGCTATAGGTTTGGCATTTGCTTGAGCTAAAACCAAGTATTACATGTTGCCACATGGACATCCACCTGGGATTGGCAAGCATTGTTAGTAGTATATTGGAATACAAAGTAACTAAAACTCACCTTTCAGCTAAATACCCTCTATCTAGCATCACGTGTAGAAGGGCCTTTATATGTATGAACCCTCTGTGCATGACATTATTCAATCCTATGGTTGAATTCCATTTTATATTTAGCATTTAACAAGGGCCTCCACTGTCTTACCTTCATGGGAAGAAACTGAGATGATATGAAAAAATTGTCGCCGATATGAATAAAATATTGTGAATAATGTTGCATCCCATGGTTATATTCTCAGGGCCCACATGAACGAACGGACACTGCTTAATAAAGTTATGTAATTAAGGGTGACACTTTTTATTATGACTCATGATATTGTCTTGGATATACAATGTCTTTGTGATTGTGTGTGTTAGTCTTGGGGGTTGTTGCTACTTGGTTGATTGTAAGAAAGTTTGGTATGGAGAGTATGCGATTGGTGTGGTGTATGTGGATCAAGGTAGCATCAAGCTTCTTACATTGTTAAATGAATGACTTAGACAAAAGCAAGTAGCAATTGTCTACTAAAGAACAATCGATGACATGTTTCTTACATGTTACCGTAGAAGGCATGAGAAGTATTGTTAGGAAGTCCTATTCTATTATACAATGGAAGGCATTTTTTTTTTTGGGTTTGTGACCAAGAGACGGTTCCGGTTGCGGAAAAAAACCCACCCCTCCCATGGATATGGGCAATGAACGGGAATAACCGGCTTATAGTTACAAATGATTTGGTTAAGTTTGAGAGATAACATTTTGGAGTTCAAGACTTTCAGGTTAATTACCGATCCTTTTAGAGGACTCTATGGAATATATCTCAAATCAATGAAGGAAATCTGGAAGATTACAACATGCGACTGGTTGGCCTTGGAAACACCACTAGGATCTTGAATGGTTATGCATGCCCAAAAATATCCATGAACACTGGATGTGGGACATGTGGATAACTTAAATGGAGATAAAACTTCTATATCGCCTGAGGCTTTTGGATAATTTGAGGCTTGACCAAAATTACTACTGGGAGATGTAGTGTTTTGAAACTTGGTGTTGAGTTACACCCAAAACTTACCACTACGCCGTTTATGGTATTTACTATAACTTTATATTTGGGATTGCACAACCTCATAACTTCTTATGGTGGGCTTCGTTGTGTATCTACAAAGATTAAATAGGTTGTCTGGACATTGTATAACATTAATAATTTTTACTTGGTAAAAAAAAACCTTCTTAGTAAATATTATAGGATTGTGTAACTTCCAACAGTAAGTGACACTAAATGCCATGAACAATGCAACCTAACAGTACGAAGCCGCATCACAAAGTTTTGGCGGTAAGGGTTCACAACACATAAGGTAGACGCACCCAATTCGAATACTGACTTTTCTCCAAGGTGGGCAACTACGTATTTAAGCAAGAACACTAGTTACATCATTCTAAGGATTACAAATCTGGATCATATTGTTAATGATCACCATTGTGCATTTCGAGAGGACCTATGTCACTTGGAAAGGTCAAGTGAGGTTCGCGGATCAACCTAACATAGTCAACATCGAGAATAACGAGATCGGAGTGCTTTTAAAATTGTCTTCACTGGAGCTTTATCCCCAAAGAAGAGATTCAAAGTATCATTGACAGTCATTAATGCAAAATAAAGGAATCTATCGTATTTTCCTAAAAAGTCAATGTATTTTTGTTGAATGATCTAGTCACCGAGCCGGCGTCGAGTGCGGGCCATCACTAGTGTGCAAATATAGAAGAGAAGTGGTATAGGAGGGATAGAAGTAAGGTTCCATGTACCGGTCCCGGTCCGTTTTTTTTTAAATAAATAAATGGGTGGGCCGGTGAAAAGAGGGTGGTGCCATGTGCCCATCTCTCTCACCCAAGGACCGGTACCCCCCATGGATGGGTGTCCCACATTTTGTGTTGTGCAAGAATGGGTGCCAAAGGACTGGCGGTCTTAACGGTCACACGAAGGACATGTGCCGGTTAGAAAGCTCCGGTGACCGGATCGGCCGGTCACTTATGATACACACTTGGGTACTAAAGGCCACTTTCTTCTTCAAGTCCTTCCTTCTGAGGAGTACTCCTAGGGAACGTGCATTTTATGATGTTTTTAGAATCTAGATCTTAACAATAATAATAAAAAAATATATATTTAAGGCAAACAAACCAAAGGAAACACTCATGAAGTATTTAAAAGACTATTGACCTTCATTGCCGGTGACCTTCATAAAGTGTCATGTCTTATCACTCACCAAATTTAATTAGAAAGTAGGAAATCGAAATAAACCGGCACCCCACATAGAAGTACCCCTCCATAAAATGGGTGACATCACCCATTTTTTGGATGATGCCACCCGTCTCTCACCCATTAAAAAAACAAACTGGGACCGGTACATGGAACCTTGGCCTAAATGGGAAGTGGGAGTTGGTACCGGAGAAGAAGTCAAGACTCAGAGAGAGTTGGTTAAGGAAGTAAAGGTTACCGACTTTTGACTACTACTTACAGTTTACTGAGCATAGGGAAAGGAGTTTCCAGTGACCACACTACTGTTCTCCCTCTTTAGTATGACACGTTTGGGAACCACAAAAAATGTTGTAATATCGAGGTGTCATCTTCTCGTTAATATGAAAAATGGCGTAAAATTGTCGTACTATTGAGGGAATATAAAACGTAAGCAATATGAGCTTAAAGATATATACAACGAGTTTAAGTAATATAGATTGCATGAAATAATAACTTATAGTTCCAAACTAATACAAATATTTTCAAGCACTCTTGAAATAGGAGTTTAAAGATCTCTAGTGTTGCCTACCCAAGTTAAGAATTGTCATCTTATCTAGATTTCCTACTAGCTTTTGAAAACTAATATTTTCATTAGCACCAAAATGTAATAAGAAATTAGACAACAATGATGCATGACGTTTAGCATCACTAAGCTTTAATGTAGGTAGAGCAACATCATCCACATCTATTGAATGTAGATCAACATTAAGATCAAAGCCTTGTGCATAATTGATTCCCAAAGCAACATCCACCAACTCATGAGTACTCGATTCTAGTTGTTACATTCATATGGAAGGGGAAGAGATTAACTCATGAGTACTCGATTCTAGTTGTTACATTCATATGGAAGGGGAAGAGATTAACTCATGAATGCTCAGTAATCTCTTCCCCTTCCATCTGAATGTAAGTCTCAATTGACATCTCATCATCACCCAATCATAACTTTGAAATCATAGCATCAAGCTCATCATGATTATTCTATTCTTCTCCCCTTCATCAACTAGGGCAAAATCAACATTCCATGTTGCAGGTAATATACGTGCCATCCTCCAACAACTCCTGACTATCTGTGCATCCAACTCACTTCATACTTCATAACTCCACATGATAGCCTATCTGATGTTGGGCACCACCTTCCTTGAGTCCTTCAATGTAGCATCATCATACTATGATAAAACCCACTCCAAAAGTTTCTTCTTGTAATGAATTTTGAAATATGCTATTACATCTTGATCCAAAGGTTGAACTATGCTTGTAACATTGGGAGAAAGAATACCAAAGTCATGTTGCTCAATTCCAAGGTTGTCAAACCACGAGACTTACCAACTTTGGCAAAGCTAACAACATGTGAAGATGCATTATCCAAAATCATAATCACGTTTCAATTTTGGCCTTTGAACTGATTGTTGAGCTGCAAAATCCAAGCTTCAAATATATCCCCCTTCATCCAAGTTGTTTCATTTGAGTGCCACCGAACATACTCACGAGGTTGCCACCTTCCAAAACATTGTGGTTGCTTAGATGTATAAATCACAAGCAACTTCAACTTATTAGTCCCAGCTGAATTGATAGCAAGAGCAAGTGTTACACGCTCCTTCTGTAACTTCTAACCCTTCACCTTACCTTGTGCTAATGTTTTATTAGGATGTGCTCTAAAATACAATCGAGTCTCGTTCATGTTGTAAACATCTTTAGGCTCATAATTTGACAAAAGAATAGGAAGGAGGTCACTCTAACCCTAACCATGTCCATTTTGCACTAGTAACCCTAATTATCATTAAGTTCCCAATCATAAGTGAAGTTCCCAAGTAGTTCCCAAGTGAAAATGGATGTTTTTTAGATGTACATAACATAGATGAAAGGAATTTTAGCATTAATTACCTCTTTGATATGACAAAATGGAGATTCTAAATGTCGTATTATCGAGTGTCGTAGTCGTATAAAAGAGGGAGTTTTGAACTAAAAAGTTTGGTCGCACAAAAATGTGTCGTAATATCGAGGGTGTCGTATAAACGAGTGTTTTATTGACAAGATTAGACTATAGTCATACCAGTTAGGGTGAATTTCCATTGTAGGCCGCTCGCCCACTAGATAATAATGAGTTGGAGGTGTTCTCATGTAGATCAACACAAACTGCCAACCAACCACATTTTGGTGGTCAACTAGAATGTGGAGGGTCGTAGGCATCTAGATTTTAATTGCACCCACTATAGTAGAGGTGCCTATTCCCGATCATGACTGCATTGGCAATTTACAGGGTATCGGAGTTTTGATGAGCCTGGGATTGAATTTCGATAAGTTTAGGATTGAATTTTGATTAGGTCGCAACCAACAATATCATGACACAAGTCATAGTTTTGAGTGCTAATTTGAGGACAATGATTGAAATGAGTAGTTTTGGCAGACTCTGGACATTGGTAATATGTTCGGGCAAATTTTTGGCTTCGAAAATTCACAATAGTTCAAAAATTGCATTGCCTTATACATCTTCAGATCATGCATAGAATTTCTTGATTGATTAGATACGGGCGCCTCTACTCTAGAACACTTTTTAACTAGCAAATGCCAATCACCGAAGGATTTGAGGACCAGTGATCTAGAACTCCATCCTTGGTAACATGCATGAGGAAGTTAGTAGACGGACCCAAATTTGAAAAATGTGACAGTAGCCAATTAACACATATGAACCCTACCCCACCAGACTCCATCTACATTTGGGTGAGTTTATCTTTACTCCCACCACAATTTGATGGGTTAGCGGCCTACATGGAAACTCGCCCTTAAAAGACCATAAAATAAATAAGTTGAACTTGAGAGTGAGTAGATATTACTGGGAATCATGACGTCATCCTATGACACCAACGGGAAAGTGATAGATGTTAATAGGGACGTATGTCCACAAGATAAAGGATATAATGGTACACGTAGGTTTATCGGTAAGAGTACAAGGGGAACAAAGGGAGTAAGAGACCCCCATTAGGTAAGAATGACTGTTTCTACATAAGCATATGTAGATATATTCTTTCACATCGTCCGTATCCCCTTTGTACACAACCACAATAACAATGTTATCATGTATTTGAAGTGGAGTGGACTTTCCCATAACATTATTCATAACCACAACAATGTTCCGTGGAACTAACAATATTCCACAGAATATTCCCATATATTCTTCACATTCGTGTCAAATAAACATTTGATTGAGCCACTAGACCAGAGTGACGACGTCCACGTGTGATGGGTATGAAGTTTGAAGTTACTTGGCTTTGGAACACAATGGGGTGTTACCATTGAAATTACCAAGAAAATTTGACATTCAAGAATTGGGGCAGAAGGCAAAGATGCTATTGTGGCAAGTACACTTAATATCATATTTAGTGTCACCAATTCTAGTTGTCTTTGCTTGGTACTAATTGTAAAGCACGGTATAGTGTCACCAACACTAAATGTTAACCCAACATTATTTGTCGTTCCTTGTAATTTTTTTTGGGGGGGAAAGGGGGGGGGGGTTTGTAAATTTACAGTGTTGCAATTACTATCACTTATCAAGTAATTTGTCATCCAAGTTTCAAGCATCCATGACAACATTTCATCACAAGTTGTTGACAAGAGAAGGTAGGGTTTTGGCCAATGGATGAACTCATCCATAACAATATGTGTTCACTTATTCATAAGAAACGTCATCCAAAAAGCTACCATAGAGACATAACATGCCATATCTCATATTTAGTGTAGTGAGAGCATCCTCAGTCGGTCTAGGTAAAGCTCACTGCAAACCAAGACCTATCTTGCTTAAAATTGCTCAAAATTTAGAGGGAGTGCACCAAATCTTGCTTAAAATGGACAGATCCTCCCACACTCCCTCTAAATGTCAAAAATTTGGAGGGAGTGTGGGAGGATCTTTCCATTTTAAAGCAAGATTTGGTGCACTCCCTCTAAATTTTGAAAATGTGGTGTTTTCAATGAGGGATTTCACCTACGTCAAATTTTTACAATTCTTTTTTCTTGAGAAATATCTCACGTTTATTTAGGTGTGCTTCTAATGATGGTAATTTCAGTTTCTAATTTTAGGTCAGTCAAAAGATAGGTTTTGGTTTGCAGTGAGCTTTACCTAGACCGACTGAGGATGCTCTGATCATGCTTGGATGCATGGCACCCACCGTTGTGCCTGGCCAAAAGATTTGACATTCAAGAGGAGGGCAAAGGGGAATATGGATGTGGTTTTGAAGTTCTTTAAAGACATCCTTAGGAAACCTCAAGTTCTTTCTAATGGCATTTTATTAGTATGGTAGTAAATAGCTAGCTATAATGATAGATTAATAGATAGATAGACACGTTGCCCCCTAGAGAGCAAGCATGCATGGAGAGAGTCTCTTACTAGAGGGATGGTGGACTATGTGATTTGGACCGACATAAATAACTAACTCAGTGTGGTTTAACGGGGTTTATTAGTGGATTGGGTGTTGGGGAAGGGGTGGTCAAAAAATGCATGTCAGTTGAAAATTTGGTCACCTTTGGTCAAGGTTGTTAGTGGTGGAGAAGGTGTGGCCTTAGTGTAATAGAAACATTGGTATACAATACTAAAAATAATGTATATTCATCCATCCATATAACAAACACAATAAACAAAACACTTACATGGTTTTTTAAAAAAAAAAAATCATTGTGATCAACATTTAAAATAGTGGGGATTGTCGATAAATTAGCGTGGGCCAACCTAATTGCACGTATCAATGTAGTTTAACTCTATGTGCAGAAAGAATTTCCTGGCCCTAATGTTTTCAACCCACCCGGTGAAACGTCGGGCGGGCATGAGGTCTTGCACGTGGAGATTTCCTGCCCAAACCCGGCGAAACTGTGGGCAGCAGGGACAATGTCGGTGTTTGCGCTGGGTATTTCACTAGCAGTAGTATTAGAATACCCGTCGAAACGCCGGGTATAGAGTTGCTCATGTAGTTGCACTTCCCAGACTCCTCCCGGCCACCATAGCCAGCCGAAGCTGCAAAAGCCGAGAGCTCGTGAGCGCTACCTCAACTACGGTGTTGTCAGATAATTCGTGCTTTTTGGGGCGACAGATAATTTTTTCTCCTTGTTCGGGTGCTTCTTTCGACGCATTTCTTGAGAAGGATGGCCGCTTGTGCTGCATCTTTGGGTCCCCGCCTGTCTGTGAGCAGAAAGGCTGGAGCCATCGGCGGAGTGCAAGCTTCCTTCGCAGGATTGAGGTATGCGAACAAGGTTGATTTTGTGAGCGTGAGAGATCGAAGATCGTACGGGAGTCGGATCTCGGTAGTAAAATCTGCTGCAAGGACTACCTGTGCTGCGAACACAGCCCTTACAATTTCCCTCAGCACTGGAGCGCTTTTGTTCCTCGGCCGATTTGTCTTCCTCCCTTTTCAGAGGGACAATGTAAGTATTTTTATTTCTTTCGATTTACGCGGATGGCGGGTGCTGCATGTGTAGATAGATGTCCCTTAGACATAGCGCATGCATGGTGCACTTCTAAGCTGCATTTTAAAGTTCATGAGAGTTTAGAGGTGCTTGTCTTCTCTGACTTCCACATCTGGATATTTCTACAAATATCTGTTGCACTACATGATTTTAAAGTGTTGAGGCTGTTGTGTGGCGTCTGGAACTTCATCATTAGTCTCTACTCAAAAAATAACTTGACACCCTAAGTAGTGTCGAATTTCACCAAAACATGTCATAGATAGATAGCCTCCCTTTCTGAGTCTTTGAGATTTTTTTCCCAAGCAATTCTAGCATAGTTAAGAAAACCTTGCGTAATTGTTTGCCTCACCTTTCTAGCATCCCATCTAAGTGTTGGTGAAGGTAAGGGTTGTGGCGTTCTTGTTCTCTACATCTGCAATTATTCAACCGTAAATAGGCATTCTACAAATGAAGGCATTTTGTTACTTACTTGATTTCATGCTCACGATCGGGAGTTGTTATTATTTTTCTTTGCTCTCTACACCCGCATGTATTCAACCGTATATATGTATTAGACTATAATTGAAGTGTCATGTCCTTCTGGTTATACCAAAGGAGGCGCCTCTCATTTATATTACTACTTGAATTTCTGCTCATAATCGAGAGTGGTTAACTTGTTTCTTTGTCTCTACATGTGTAAGTATTCAACCGTAAAGTGGTATCATTTACAGTTATCCGTAAAGTAAAGCAGATGAAACCATGGGTTTAGTCCCAGACGCTGAGTTTATGAGAATTAGTACAATGTCACCCAAGTTTTCTTAATGCTTACATTCCCATGCAGAAAGAGTGGTGTTAGGCTATTAAATACCGGCTGTCTAGCTAATCCTACTAGAATGAGTGGGCCAAGCTAACCATATTTTAGATTCTCTAATTCTCACAAAGTTTTTGAGATGGCAAGAGGAAGTCCTAAAAGTTTCACCCAACTTTCAAAATAGGCTTCAATACACAACGATTTGCCGAGCTCGTAATAGAATGTTTCTCAAAGAAGGATAAAACCTACGGTTTTGTCCCTCTTTGAGAAACTTTATGGATAACTCTAATTGATTGATGAGGTGTTTGTGTGTATTCAGGTGGCAAGGCAGGGATTGCCAGAGCAGAATGGAGTGACTCATTTTGAGGCTGGTGATAGCAGAGCCCAGGAGGTCACGAGCTTGATGAAGACTAATGACCCCGCTGGATTCACCATCGTGGATGTCCTTGCCTGGGGAGCCTTGGGCCATGCCATTGGTTTTTTCATCTTAGCTACATCCAACAACGGCTACGAGCCAACGTTTTAGAGCCTAAAAACTGAGTTACTTGTTCTATCTTATCCTATCTGTCCACTCTCTTGCATTTATCTAATATACACCCAAGGACATGCACGGACGGACGTCGAGGCCCATGCCATTCCTAATAGATACCAATTTTTCTACTTGAGAAGTGTGAGTTTTGGAAGGGGCATGTGGAAGGTTCCTCGCCACTCTGGAAATTGTGGGGGACCACGGGTGTAATGGGCCGGGCTGGGACGGGTCAAACTAGTGTGGATACAAGGTTCGAGTGTTGCTTAACATTGTGTTACATATAATGTTTGACATAGTAGTCAAACGTCCAGTTACAGCATCTACAGTTGACACATTGTGTGATTCCTGTATGTTCTACCTCTACGAATATGACATACTTAAGAGTGCAACATGGCATGCATTTTCCATGTGGAGTATTGTCACAGATGAGTAGTACTCCTGTAGAACTTATACATAGGATCTTGGGAGGCTTTGCAAATGACTAGTGTAGGATGATTGAATACAGAAGTACAAAGACAAGTTGTGTCTCAAGCGATGCAAGTTTAACATGCTTCCTTCTCAAAATAGCCCCGATTTGTACTTGACCATGGTTTCAACGATCTAATTCTTTCTCAAGTTATGTTTAGATGCATTGCACGGCATTTGAACAGAAGGTGTCAAGTCAGTCTTGAATTGTGGAGCCTTGCAATAGCCGTGTTCCTTACATTGCACAAGATCTGTGCATGTGACTTATCACATTTTGGGAAACAACTTCACAAACTTGGAAGAGCCTGAAGAACAGCTTGAATTGCATTTTTTTTAAAACTATGCTTTCTGTGCTCCTAAATGTCTCTACCTAAAAGAGGATGGGCTGAGACATGTTAGGCTTATAATGCAGGGCAAATCCTAGGGCTAATTATCGTGCACCAAATTCATGTTTAATGTCCTACAAGAAGTGGGTGGAGAGCTAGAAGTGTCTGTTTAAGACCCACTTAGTTCTAGTTCAGAAGGCCCACAAACCATAGATGGCGCTCCGTTCCTGCTCTTGTCATGTAGGAAGAGGCACATGAGATTATTTTAGTTTAGTTTTGGTGACCTTAGGCAACCCAATGAACACAACCTTTGGTCATCCGCTTCCATTTTCATAATCCAAATCTGATTCTTTTTGTTCCCAGTCTCTCCCCTCCCTCAATTATTCATTCACACCTCTTCCTAATCCTCTTCAATTGAAACACATCTAAGTTTCTTTGCCTTCTTGTAAGCCTCGCATATCCAGTGCATACTCAAACCCTGTTTGCGTATGGTATGTGGCATTATGTGAACTCGAGGTTCCTATCCTTTACGAATTACCGAATGCGAACTAAATGCCTTCGATAGAATGTTACCTTAAATTCTAGGTTGCAGCATTCCCTTGTCCTACATCGTTATATCAATGTTCGGTGGTCATACCAACACAATAAATGGCCTCATCAGGCACATTACAAGCACATCTACAACATTCACATACAAGAAATTGATGTCAAGGCAATGTCGGCAGTGTTAATTTGTTTCATTCTAGTGTGCACCCTAGAGAGTTGCCCTGCTCCCTGCTTCAGGTCCTGATGAAATAACCTGCTTCATTTGTAAAAAATAAAGAGATCGCGGTTAGGTGTGGATCTAAGAATGGCCACCGAAAAGATGTGTGTTTAAAAGACATTGGACTACGTGCTCAAAAATTTGTTAATCATTCTAGGCTCAATTAGTGAACCTAATTGGGGGGAGACCTATATGATCATTCGATAAGAAAGTGCATCTTCACTTTTACAAGGATAATGCTAATCATACGAGCTCCAAAAATAATGGGAAAAATGGCTATGGGCACGGTTTGGACCCGCTAAAATCAGCTCGCACTAGTCGCAAGTTTCGTATCCGACAAGAAGTGGGGTGCAGAGCTAAAAGTGTGCTTACATTTGGGTGAAGGATGGCACCGAGCAGCAGACCCTCCACTTCCAGCAGGGCGTCTGTATCACCATCTTCAAGATCGTCACGAGGAAGGCCGAGATCGAAGCACAAATCACGTGGTCAGAGAGGACCCTCCGTTTCTCCGTCCGGGCGCACTGCGAAACTCATGAGGGCTCGACGAACTACTTCTCACAAGAGCCGCTCCCCCTCCCCCCACTGCGACCACAACCAAGCGCAGGGAGGGCCCGTATTGGCGAGCTTAACCCCACATTGTAAAGGGTGGCTGCACCGCGAGCAAGCGGTGGCCCTTGCGCACGCACATTCGCATTCGCGAAGAAGCCCGCCAGCGCCCTTGGAGCAGCGGAAGCCGGCGAGGCCGAGGCCGAAGCCGAAGCCGCGCGCGAGTCGCGAGAACCTGTCCATGAGAGACCGAGAGTTGAATTGGCGAAGGACCTCGAATATTGCGCCCAACGAAGGTCTGTTTGGTGAAGAGTTTATTTTGGAGCCACGGAGAGGACACACAACTGGTAAGATCAAAGCAAAAAAGAAATGTGGCCTGGCCTCTACAATTATTTCTCATCTGTGTAATTAGGTTGTTCCATGCTAATATATATCGACATTCCACACTAATTTTGAGTATCTATTACGCTCATTATTCCATTTCGTGCGTGTGGTACTAACTCCCCAAAACACACAACATTAGTGAGGGCTGAATTTTTTTTACAAAGTGATCCTGAATTCGTGAACTACATGTTGGTTAACCATACATTTCAAGAAAATTAGTGCGTGCGTGTTCTAAGGTGTTTGTAGAGAGCATAAGGCAGAGCCGCCTGTAACCGACTGTTGAAGAGATTATGCGTCAAATGTGGAGAAGTATAAGGCGGTGCAATTTTTTCCCACGTAGGCAGGTAGAAATTGGGAGGATTGTGATTTTTTGTCAATAATTTTATCCCTTATAATGAAATTATTGTGAACTTTTGAAGCTGGAAGTTGGCCCAAACACATTACCAATGTCTAGAGGCTACCGTAACCGGTCATTTTGAGATGAAATCCTCCTTATTTTAGTACTAAAAATTGGGGTCATGTGTCATGGCACTATTGATTCTCAGGTGATACCATAGCTAAAGTTGGAGACTTAGGGTTAGCTGCCATGTAGACAGACCACTTCGCCTACCAATTTCTAGTGGAAATGTAGATTCCACCTAGCGGCATCTGCATTTCCACTAGAATATGATGGGCGAGTGGCCTACATGGAAACTAACCCTTAGAAACTATGAAAAGTGGAACATTATTTTAACCACCCACGAAAAGAAATTATAAAATTCAATTCCAATTTTTATCAAAATTATGGCACCCTATAGAACCATGATGGGGTCCTAATTGGGAATAGGTGGTTCTACTATAATTGGTTCTAGTAAGCTCAACGAGGCTTCTTCTTCTTCTTCTTAATTGGCGCCACGGGGAGGTCACTTCATTGTCAAGTTGACACCACGTGCGGACAAAGTTTGCTACCCCTATATTACATGCCATATATAATTTTAAAATTTATGATATTTTTTCTACATATACATAACCATTGATAGTATCTTTTGTATATATTTTTGAAATTTTTAGTCATCTTTATTGTTTTTAGTAATTGTTTTAGTTCAATTATGTGTCATTCTAGTTAGAAACGGTATGTTTTATGAAAAAAAAAAAATCATCAAATTTAGTTACCACTTTTAACTATGTCATAGGTACTGTGTATATCTACTCATGAAAAAAAATTGATAAAATTTTGACCCATTTTGGTGGAGCAACTAACCAAAAGAAGATTTTTTTTGGTCGCACGTGGTGTTCAACTTGACAATGGAGTAATCCCCCCGTGATTGGCGCCCCTCACCTCAAAACACTAAGAAATGCAATAGAGCTTGCATTGAGAGTTTTTTTCTAGACCTTTGACACTTTGGGATCCGAAACCCTAGATCTTTTGGTGGCACTAATTATTGTTGGCGAGTTGAGTATACATGATGGATTTTACAGTGAATGCATCATCATAAACATTTGATACTGTACCTTCACACCGGTGAGGGCAACTACATCCGCTTGCATTGCATTTGAGGCTAATTTTGCCAATAAGCTTCACAAATAAATAGACATGGTCATCAAAACATACCTTCCATGACATATAATTTTCTACATCTCAAAAATGTAGGTAAACTACCTACTTGCATGTGTTTACAAGGGTTGACTTGATGTCATTTTTTCTTATACAACTCAGATATATATATATATGTATATAAATATAATGAAGAATATTCTATTTTGTGGATACAAGGAGGGTATGTGTGTTGGGTACTTGAGGATACTTAGGGCCACTTCACACATAAGCCAAGAGCCGTGACCATGAATTGTGGGTTCCCGAAAGAAAGTGTCCAAAGGCCATCCCAACACACCTCCAAAATCGTGTAGTGTGGTCATGGATCCTCAAGTGTAGTGTGAAGCCATATGTGCCTGGGCCCTCAACCAAATGCTATTTCACTGAATTTCTATTCATGCAGGTCCTCACACATGATAATATAGCATAAATCAACGGTTGCGAGCGTTCAGAGTGCCATGGTCTCCCGGTTTTGTGTTAGGCCTATGAACATACCTCCAAGAGGTGTTTTTTGAAAATAATCCAAGTGACCATGAAACATGATCCATTTGATGCCATGTAGGAATCCGTGTAGACTTTACATCCATCTTGCATTTACATACTCAGTTGGTCCCTCAAGCATAGTGTGAAGTGAACTTGGACCGGCTTTGCCTTCTCCACCAATGAGAGTGCTTGAAGTGTAATGGTCAAGGGCTCTCAATCTCGTGTGCGAAGTGGCCCTTATGATATTGATGCTATTCGGATCTATGTGCCAATTTAAAACCCTGATACTTAGTTAGGTAAAGTTGTCTTAGTTTCAACGTGCTATTAGAATGACATGGGCTCAAATAATGACTCATGTATACAAAGATTATCTCATCTTGTAATACCCACCAAGTATCACCATTTGACTAGCATTATACTTTTAAAACTAGTTGGATAAGTTTTGTATCTCATTATTGAGATAATGTATCGATGTTGTGTATTGACACCATGCATTCACCTATTATGTATTGGGTCAACATTGGTGTTTACTATCAACCTACTTTTCATGTAGCAAAACAAGGTGTGAAAAGGGATGAAAGTCGGCCCTTGACTCCTCCCAAACCCCATCCACCTCCTCAACCTAAAGGGACTCAAAGTCCCGGGAGTCCCGGGAACCCCACAAGTCCAACGAGCTTTCTTGATCAAATGACTCAAAAAATGGGCCTAACTTCTCCTAATTCCGAGGGACCCTCTTCCCTATTAAAACGCCCAACTGTGAAAGGCACAAGTGGGATCGTAAATACCCAACCAATTTGTAATTCCTTATATGCCAAAATTCTGTATTAATAAACTATTTCTATGAACAATCAACACAAACAAAACATCCAACTTATTTTAAACATCACTTTAGTCATAACTTTTAACAATAAACTAAATTCTTAACACACATGCACAGTTACAAATACCATAACAACCACCAGGAGAAACTTGTCCATTCCAATCATTTGTTATAACTTGTCCATTGCAATTCCTGACGAGAAAATTCATAAAAAAATCATTATGGTTTTTAGTTGGACATTTTTTGATTGCAGATTTGAGAGATTTGGTAAATAATATACTGTGAAATGCCAACTTATTCTCTAGAGGGGGGGGGGGGGGGGAGGGGGCGGGCATGAACTAAAGTGTGTGCATGGCATTTGTAGGCTAAGAAGGTGTTTGTGAATCACTTCAAATGCATCCAACGTCCGAAAGGGAACATGTCCAAGTATAAGATGGAAATAACACCCCCCGTGAATCAACACAAGTTCTGGGCAATCAAGCGGGCGTGGGAAAATCAAATTGTAGACACAATCTTGGGCGGCCATTATATTGCTTATGATGGAAAAGAGAACGTTTTTACAAACTTTCCCCTTAATTTCACAAAGAAATCCTTCCCATTCAGCTACAAAATTTCGGAACAAAGGTGAGAATCTATAACTGAATATAGAGGGTCATGATGTCCAGGGAGGACCGATATCATTATGTTGTCATCAAAGTTATCCCTCGGGTAGTGCACTTAGTTTTAAAAGTCAGGTATGACGTGTGTGTGTCACCTCCAAATTAATGCCCCTATATATGGTTTTTTTTTTCATTGAAAGAAAATGATATACATACATGTATATAACAAAAAGAAGCCTAATGTATGTATGCATGTTCAATGTAAATCAAAAAATTCAAAAGCCTAACATACATATATAGTGAAAAACCACGGGTAGGTCACTTAGTGCATTTTAAAAACGACGTGCGGCATAATATAGAGAGGATTAAAATCATTTGAAATAAAAATTATAAAGGAATTCCAAATAATGAAGGGGCCATTAAATGTAGACAATCCCATTATAAGTAAGTTAGATGGACATAAAATGTGGGCCATTATTTTTTTGTAAAATTAATATAGGGGCTGAAGATAAGGATCCTAGAAGGTATGTTTAGTATGTTTGCTATGGTCTCCTATGTGTTTTCTTCATAACTTTGTTTACAATGATATTACTGTTTGCACCCTTCTTTGTTTCCATGGTTTCCCCTAACACTCGTCAATGCGTTAGGAAGTAGATTAGCTTTTATTACTTAAAAGGAATATAGAGTACAAAAAATTGCAGTGACTTGGACAATATAAGTAATGGAAGGGTGCAAACAAATGGGCCATTTTTGAAATTGAAGTAATTATAGGGAGGCTTTAATTCAGCCCTTGAAGGTAAATAGCCCCAAAACAAAAAACCCCCAGCCGCACGTGGTGCACAAAAATGCCTTAAAGTGACCTACCCGTGTGAAAAACATGGTCTAAAAAATAAGCCTGATCTCTTTTTTTCACTTTAGAAGTACTTAATTATCATTGATAAAATCATTAAACACTTTTTCATATGTAGGATGTAACTCATATGAGTTTATTTTATTATTTTATAATTACACAAGTTATTGTAGCTAGTGTAATAATAGTTTCTAGGTCTATTATGATATGACATGTCAAGTCATAAGTCCATAGTGATTCATGATCTTTTTGGTACCAACACAATCCAAACTCCGTATGAGATGGTCGATCCAACAAATCAACTGGTTCTCTATATTGGACCCACCTCTTAGCAAATTTTCTACGCATTCTTCAAGGGAATGGCCCTATGTGTAAATTTAAAATTCTTATCTAATTAGAAATGAGCTACATATATTTAGGAAATTGGCCAAAGTAATACCCTAAGCTCATGTATATTTTGTAAGCCTACCCCACAATTAGTCCCCAATCATGAGTTCACCAGAGTTAACACAAAGTTAGTTGCCTAGGTTTCCTTAATACTTAAATTTCCATACACAAAGTGTGGTGTTGGATTATGAAAATCCGGGTTTTCTAGTTTTCTTGGCTTCCTACTTACTTACTTAGTTTTTTTTCTGTCAAGTAGAGAGAAGATTTCATGGCGGGAATCGATTTGACATGACTACTAGTTGAAACTTGGGTTTGAACTTGAAAATCAATCCAAAATAAATGGGGACCAACTTTGAGACAAATTTCCACCATCTTAGGCACATATTAGTGCTAAAGTCTATGACTTAGGCCCATCAAACTTGCAAGCTTGCGCTGAAGTTGTGTGAGGCAACCTAGAGAGGCTTATATCAACTCGATGATCCAATCGGAAAATGAGATGGGATGGGATGAAAATGCCACGGTCATAGTATTGCTCAAGCCTACAAGCATGGTCCCTATACTACCCAGGGAAGGCTAGCAAGCCCAACAAATCCGGCAATTTATATTCTTCGACTTGGCTAAGACAAAGAAATTCATTCATTGAAAGTAATCCGGCATAACTGCAAGCTAACAATCCGACCCACTTAGCCGACTATATCCTTAACATTCTCTATCTTTTACTTAATGTTTCTTGGGGAATCAGACGAGGGCAGCGACTTAGCTAAAGCCTTGCCCCTTGAGAAGTGAATAGTGCTCAAGCTGAGTACTATTCACTGGTACAAGGGTGACTCAACATAAGAAGAGAATATTCCCATTATTCTCAGCACTAGGGGAGCAACACCACCCTAGTGTTGAGAATTGCTATGGGATCCATGGCCGGTCCTACCAATGTTTATAAGGAAGCTTAAAACGGGAAGAAAACGTACTCGTTCACTCAAAGGTGTCCGAGAAGGATCGAGGTCCCACTAAAACTAGAAAGCGAGTGCCCAATCTCTTGTAACTGCTTAGCACAATGAACAGAGCTTCCCTCTCATTAGCTGCGCAAACTCTGAAAGATCGATCAAAGTTCCCAAGCCTTGGCATATAATAATATCTCCCATGCCGGATTCCCTCATATAATGTGATCCGTTTCTAGTCCGCCACCGCTCATGTCAATCAAATGTGGATTGCCATTCGGATAGAACGATGCAAAGTGATCCTTGTATGTGGATCATATTGAGGTTCTTATGTTGCATAGAACAAACAATTGCACCAAATGTTATGGGATCCACATACCGTAGCTTTCTAGTAGCTTGGGCACCTGATAATCAATTAAAGTGTGAAAGTAAGTTAGGCAACCCTATATATATAGATATGTATTCTAAATTTGGGAAGATTAAGAAAGTAATTTAAAATAAGTTAGGCATTCATCCAAGTTATTTTCATAATTCATGGATGGTTTTCCTAATTTTCATCTATGGCGGCTACGATTAACCTAAACACTTCCCTTAACCAACATTCCTTACCCTAAAGTTTGTTTTTTACTTGTATGTCAAGGTTTTTGCTTGGAAACATATTTTGTCCACATTGTTGAAGTTATTTGATGTTGCTTTGTTGGATTCCAGTGAATGTCACTTGCATTATTATTTTAGGCACTCTTTGAATGTGTGTGTGTGTGTGTGTGTGTGTCTTTTTTTTTTGGACACTCAACGAAATTAATTTCCCAGAAATTTAGGCACCTTTAACATTAACAATTTTTTGCCCAAGCTACTAAAGACCTATAGTACAAGGATGCGCAGCTTGTGACGACATGAATAAATAATATACGCATCATAGAATATAACAAGTTGTCGATGCCATAAAGTTTAAAATCCTTGTGAAAACGTTATAGCACTTAGTACTTGAGACCGATTGAAATAACAAAAGGTGTCTAGTATCCAACCTTAATAAGGTAGATGGGTCTTTAATAGTTTGTTTTTTTGACTAGCCCACTTCCCTTGGGATATGAAACACGTGATGAGTACAAGATGATTAGTGAATCCAAATCGAGGTTGTAACAACCTTCCTCATAATTCTAGAAACTCATATGAACATCTTATTCATTATCAAAGTGAAAGCTCTCGTGCTCATGTTAATGGTCATATAGGTCTCCCCAACTATGTTGATAATTGAGTCTAGAATGGTTGTCATACTTGAACACGTAAGTCCAATCTTGTTTAAACACATGTCGTTTTGGTAGTTGTTTCTTGGAGCCACACCTAACCACACATCACCCAAAAATAGGTGCCCAATTAAAATAAGTAACCAAATTAGGGACCTCTACTTTACGCAGACTAGGTATTTGTTGTGATAAGACATGTTAAACAAGGATTGGCAAGGAGCGTGTATGAAGACCGGAAATAGCCGATGATTGAAACATTGTGTTCGCCACATGAAAACATTCAAAGACCACCCATAATGAGACCGATGGGTACAATATGTATGCATACTACTTGCAAGGTGTTAAACGAAGGTAAGGAAAACAATGGTGGATGTTTAATAGGATACAAGACCTACCCTAACCCAATGGGAGTCTGCTACATTGGCGAGAACAATTCGAAAGCTAGATATGTTTAACAAAGCCTTGTTGAGAAGATGATGGTTATGAAATAACCTTACCATACATTTAAGTATTGGAATGAAGAATTGCGTTAAGCTTCTTAATGCTCATGCAATTACTCATACTATGAAGTTTGTACAATTTCCAAACCTAATTCAAGTTGGTTAAAAGAACCACAACCGATTTTGGCTGCGGTTTTTTCGGGCATAGTTTTCTACTAGTGATTCAATTTAGATGTATGTTGACATCGAGGTAAAATTTTGTACCAAGCATTTTCGGTCTGAATTCAAAGGGCATCTACCTATATAGCTGAGACTTTTATGAAGAAAAGAAAAATATGTTCTCCTCACTTAATATTGGAATGTCAAATCTAAGAAACTCATCTAATTGTTTGTGTGAAATTATGACAGGCCTCCGGAACCATACACAGTAGGCTTCACGGTCAAGACTGGGAACAAGCGCACATTATCGTCCACAGGACTCGATGACTTTCTTGCCGGAAAGGCCAACGATTACCCCACGGAGTATGTTGCAGCACTAAATTGTGTGTTGAAGCAAAGCGCCCGCAAAAATGTTCTTCAAATCGGCCAATCGTGGTTCGATGCCAAAGACGAGACGTGTCAAGCCTCACCCCGGGGCGTGAAATTGTTGACCGGGTTCACCAAAATTTTGCACCCCACGCAACAAGGCCTCTCCCTCGTTGTCGATACCACGTCTCGCATATTTCACACGAAACAAAGTGTCCTCAATTTCATCATGGAGATGTTCCCGAAAAGGGACTTGAAGAAAATCGGGTTTAAAGACGACGAGAGGTAGGTACCGGGCTTTAGCTCATAAAGGTAATAAACGTTTATGTGCAATGACAACGGATGTTATATTATCATGGGCCATAGGTCGAGCCTATTTCCACATAAAAGAGCCACGGGGGTTCATGTTGCCAAGGGTGCACACTATATTCCAACCCACAAAATCTAACATCAAATGTCCACGTTGTAGGTTATAACATCTTTTATTGGACTGAAAATAGGTCCTACTTGAAAGACTTCCAACCTCGGGAGAGGGGTTGGGTACATCATCTGTGGGCTCGACAGGTGTAACTAGAGTTGCACACTACTTTCATGCCGTGATGGCGTATAAATTGGCCCCCATTATTAAGCTCATCTAGTGTGTGTACACATCATTGGGATAATAATGTGGGTGCACACTATCTACCAGCCCACAACATTTAACAACAAAGGTCCACATTTCTAGTAAACATGGACAAGGAAACATGACAAGCTGTTGCATACTAATTATAATTCGTGATGCAAGAAATTGTGTGCCACATTGTAAAACTGCCTGGAGAGTAATTCACAACATTCATCTACACACACACACTATTTACCCTAATTTGTACAATACTTCGATCTGTTGAGCATGATTCTCTTCACAAGTTGCAATTGCACTGTCTATCTATGAGACATAATGTATGTGTGTATAGCCTCATGTTTTTATGACGTCGAATTTGCGTCGACTTGTGGTAGGGAAAGAATTGATAGAGCATTACGGGGCATGGCTGTTGTGACAAACCATTATGCCAATCAGCAGATTCGAAGACACGGGATCATCGGTCTCACGGAACTCGACAGCACGAAGCTCACGTTCAAGAACCGGTTGGAGCAGACGACGACCGTGAGAGATTATTTCAAGGAGTTTCACGGTCTCGAACTCCAGTTCCACATGCTCCCGTGCTTGATTCTGGGGTCGAAAATCACAAACTTCATGCCCATGGAGCTGTGTACGATTGTCGAGAACCAGAAGTTGAGAATAAAGATCCGTCATCCGGCGGGAGACCTTTTTAAGACCTGCAAGGTGGCTTCCACAGGTGAAAGGCTCAACAAAGTGGTCCAAATGATGGAAAAAACTTACAAATCTTTGGATGACCAACACATGTGTAGGTAAATAAATGAATCGAGATTTTGATGCTCATCACAGTGAGATTACGATGCTGACCAAAAACTCTTTACACATTGGTGTTGTAAAGTAATCACCCTTCAATGCATCTGGGTGTAGATCACTCTACTAAATTACCTACAATTTTTTTGGGTCTTGTTGGTAATGGAATGAAGATTTCGGTGCATCTTAGTATTACTTTTTGAAGACCATATAACTAAACTTGTGAGTCTTGACATTACATTCTTCAATGACGAGTATTCGTCCGTGTTCCATACTTAAGGCAACTATGTCCTAGATTCTGGTGAAGGTGAGGGGTTATGATGGGCTTTGCCGGTCGTCCTTGGCTTTAATGTTCCACTAGAACGTTTATGATGTTAAGTGTCACTTACCCTATTTTGAGGCACATGGTATATTACATCGATGATTAGAAGCTTCATCATAATTGTCACCTCATGACACTTGGCATTCAAGTGCACTTACTAATATCTTGACATGAGCATGTCCAATAGTGTTACTATGAGGTGCATGCCTATGTCACAAAATGGTTTACAAGTTGACTAAAATGTGCACAAATGACACTTGTCATTAGTATGCTCAAGAATATCTTCCTCCTAAAATACATCTAAAGATAATGTAAAATACACGTAGTATTCTATCTATCCATCCATCAAATAATTTTCAATCAGAACATATATCAGACATGAACTCTGCTTGCTCACAATGACAGAGATGATCAAAATTAGGAGGGCTCTTGAAGAAGAATGTCGTAGATTCGTATATTGTGCCTCACCCAATCAATTTGAAGTACAGAATTCGCACGTGCATTGGCAGGGATCCATACTTGAACACTTTCAACTTTTCATTTGACATGAAACCAACGAGAACCACAGCACGCGTGTTGGTGCCCCCGGAATTAGAATTTGGAGATCACGTGGTTGTAAAGCCCACGGCAGGCTCTTGTTTGTGGACTTGTTCGAGCAACTTCTTGGATTCCGCGAAAATTGAGTACTGGGGAGTACTCAATATGTGTTTCGGGAACTTTGGTGAAGCGCACATTGCAGAGGTTATGGTGGAGCTTATAAGGTATCGAAACCAATTAAGACCATACACACATGTAATTGAGAATCCAAGCTCTAGAAGTTAGAGTTACCGAGATGGTGGTTTTTGAGCAAGATTCCTGTTATATATGGTAAATTGTCATGACTGTATTTTATTACGTTTCTTTCCATATTTCAAGAGTCAAACTTTACCAGACAGAATTTAGACTCTCATCTGCAGCAGATTATAGATTGTGGTTCAAAATTTTGTAAACACTACAATCATCCCACACCACTGGAAAATTGTCTTGCATCACCTTTAAGATTTTGAAAAATCTGCAAATCTTTGTATATTTCTTTCACCGATGCAATATGATTGCCCTTGACTCATGTGCTGATAGTGAAAATGTCGTTGATGAGGTACGTGGCTATTGGAAAGTTGTTTTGATCTGGTTCGTAATTTTCGTTGTTGTTGTCTTGCATTGTACAGGAAATTAAGAGCCATGGGAATGAAAGTGCAAAACAAATATGAGTTTGTGAGTGTCCGCCACCAAGATGTCGGCTTAGCTCTGAAGACGGTCAATACAGTGGTGATGGAATCAATGGACAAAGTGGATAAGGAATCCGATAAAAAGGTGGACTTGATTGTTGTTTTCGTCGATGAGAGGAAGCGGAATCCCCTCTACAATGAAATCAAGAGATTTGGGGATTGTATTCTAGGCGTGCCGACACAAGTTATAGCCTCCGAGTTCCACAAGCAATCGTCTCACCGCAAAAACACGCATGTCACTACATTAGCATTCAAAATCAACGCGAAATTAGGAGGGTGCAACATGAAATTACACCAACACACATTCTCAGGCTTGAACAGCTTCGCGCATCGAACTTGGGTTGCTTTTGGGGCCGATGTTACACATCCCGATCCTGGAGAAGTTAGCCCCTCGCTCGCCGCCGTGGTCGGCAGCGTCGATTATTATTGCACTCGTTTTAGAGCCACCATGCGTCAACAAACGGCCCATGAAAAGATTATACAAGACCTCGCGAGCATGGTTTCTGAGCTCCTCAAAGAGTATATGCGAGCAAACAAGAATTTGTTACCCGAGGTGCTGTGACCGAAACTCCCCCCATAAAACATTTCCTAAATGTTCCCTGATTTGAGATGCAAATTAGTCTGATGTGTTAATGCTTAAAGTTTCATGATTTTCCCTCTGAAAGTTTGTGATGAACTCAGTTTCCCGTATCATTCCCTCATGATTTGAGATGAAAAATTTCCTTAAAAAAACATTTCCAGAGTCACTCCTTGATTTGGTCGTTCTATTAGGCACCACTTGATGAAGAATAGCATAACATTCACATTATACACAGAAATTTCGATGTTATATACATCCTCGATATATCACGGCTTAAGATTCGTGTGACTCAAGTAAGGTGTCCCAGTGAAAACCTACCCCACTATAGATTTTTAGTCAGCTCATCCCTATTTAATTTCATTGGACTAAATTGAAGTCTTTGATGCTAACTCTGAGATTAAGTATGCCCAAGGAAAGAAATTTCCACACTATAAGAAATTCCCAGGGTTTTCACGTTCAACTTGAGTGGCGCGAATCCTTGGCCTTGCCATACTATGAATTACAAATGGCATACTTATGCTTAACTTACCGTGTATCTTACTCTGTTTCGCCGCAAACTTGTTGTTGGCTTTACGAAACACGCCTTTGGATACGTGTGTTTTTGGTTTTTGTTTTTTTGGGTGCAGATAATATTTTTCTATAGACATGGCATTCGAAGTCTTGAGTTCAAGAAGGTGTTGAGCACCGAATACGCCCAGATCAAGAGCGCGGCACATGCCGTGCGGCCGAATTACGACCCGAAAGTGACGCTCATCGTGGTTTCGACGAAACATCCAACGAGATTGTTTTTGGACGACTCGGCAACCTCCTCGGCAAATGTTCCGGCAGGGACGGTGGTCGATGAAGATGTTTGCCACCCACAAGAGTTCGACTTCTACTTGTGCAGCCATGCGGGCGGCGCACATGGCACAAGTCGACCCGCACATTACCATGTTCTTTGTGACGAAGCCAACCTCAAGTAAATCTTCGTACATGTGACCATTCTTATTCACTTAAACAAGACAAATAAGATGCGCATTCAAATACAAGACATGAGTTCCCTTGAATGCTTCATTACACATACTTGGTATTCTGATCATCGGTATCGAAGGGTTTTGAGTTAAGCTAAAAAACCGTGTTGAATGACAGGGTTGACGACTTGCAGAATGTTACAAACAGTTTGTGTTACATTTATCAAAGATCTACAAAAGCCGTTTCACTTCCCGCACCCGTGTTGTATGCACGGCGATCAGCTATTCGCGCACAACAATTGTATGCCGCAACCAAAGCTACACTTATGGACGAAGAGGCTAAATCTTCATCGGAATT
Organism: Polytrichum commune; assembly: GCA_950295325.1. Taxonomy (NCBI): domain Eukaryota; kingdom Viridiplantae; phylum Streptophyta; class Polytrichopsida; order Polytrichales; family Polytrichaceae; genus Polytrichum; species Polytrichum commune. Next base: position 18,577,581 of record OX485803.1, on the reverse strand, counting down.
GTCCATTCCTCCTATTCATGACAACATCAAAAATAAAATGTTCTTCTTATAAAAACAAGGATTGTCTTTGAGTCGAACCACCTCGGCCTACATGCTGCTAAACCCACTTTACAACAATCTTGCCAGCGATCAATCGGGTGCACAACATTATTCAAACTCAGCACCCAGTTGGATGGCGCCGGGAATATGTCGGGATTTGTGCAAGAATAATTTTGTGGGATTTTCGGATTCTTCAGATTCATTCCGAAGTGATATTATCTTCTCTCATTGTCGGACTGGCAGCTGGCCCTCCATATTTGGTATTGGAACTAGCTTGTATTGTTGAATAATGTTATGTGATGTTTCAAGTACTCTTGATAGCAATCAAAACATAACATACATGATATAAAAATACTTCTTCTTTATTCTATGAACTTGTATCACAGGGGGCCCATCAAAATTTACTTTCAAGATGCAATTTTTTTGAAAGTTGAAGTGCACTTCATAAGACCAGAAAATGAGTCGGTCTTGAAAAGAAAAACAAGAAAACGAATTTTTAAATTATTTAAAAAAAATCATATGTAAATGTGACATTATCATGAGTTCTATGTTCACATTCGATGTCTTGAAAAAATTTCAAAAAAAATTGGATAGATTAGAATATGTACGCAGATTCTACAAAAATAACTTTCATATGCAACCTACATAGATTCATGAAGTTGTCTTAAGGTGGGAATCGCCACAAAATTAGGCTTATTATGAGTGAGGATCTTTTATTATATGAAGGTATTATCCCCCTTTTGTGGATCACTTACACCACCTTGTTGAGTAGATAGATCTCTAATCCTTTTTTTTACGTCCTTACACCACTACTATGAATGGTCAAAGTGGTGCTATTTTGAACTTAATGCCACATATGATTGATTGCTTTAATAATGACTTATTCGATGGCACCGTTGCACTCACTTGTTGACGGCTTAAGAATTAAAAAAATGAAGGTGTTACTTTAAGGCCTTAGTATTTTATACAAAGAAGAATGTCAAACCAACAACTAGTAACTATCAAGAAGTTTGGGGGGGGGGGGGGGGGTGGGGGAGGGAGCGTAAGGACAAGGAGTGACGAAGTTGCGGAGTGTCGGACTGAAGAACACCGCGGATTTATGGAGCAAGAAGAAGAAGAATGTTTACTTGTGAATGGTACATTTAGGTGAATTGTGATGAAGAATTGTTGAATTGTTCACGGAATTTCTTGTCATTTGGTTGGTTGCAAGCAAAGATTCACGTCATTGAGCTTTGAAAGAGAAAATTTTAGTCTAATTTAAGCATAAATTGATATAAACAAAAAATGGAAAGAGGAGGGCAAGAGCTGCCTTCGCAAGTCGGACCTCCTGGCCGGCTCTGCTACCTGGCGGTAGTCAACAGCAATCGGCAGCTGACTGCGGCAATTGGTAGCAGTTGCCTCCAGATCAACTGTTGAACGCCGGTAGCCTTCCTTTTAGTTTCCCCCCCCCCCCTTTTGGCCCGGAGGCACCCATACTTGATTGTATAAGTTGATTATTGGATTAATGAAAGACGAAGTTTTGCGAAAGCATTCGCCAAGGATGTGTTCACCAATCAACAACGAAATTTGGGGGCTCAAAAATGATTAAATGCCGTCTTAGTTTCAACCTTTAATCGATGTCGACTGAATATTTACGAGTGTTAATGTAATAGTTTCGCAAGCACATTATAAGAAATTAAGGATGGAGCATCGCAGGAAGGGTTCGCGGAAACATCCGGGACCACGCGAAGGGCGTGGGATTGCGCCGAGCTTACGGTTGGTTCATTTTTTCTCCACATCAATATATAAGAGGTACTTGGCATAAGAGGGTGTTTTCATTTTCTTTTGGTTAAAAACGAAAAGGAAGAAACTTAAGCAACCACATAGTTGAATTCATGACGAACAATTTGGTCGACATTACAATTTGCTTAGAGATGTGATGCACGAGATTGCCAAAGAATTGCCACTGAGAATTGTTTAGCGCATGGAATCTTCATTCGACCTAAGAAAATTATTATTAGGTTGAATTGTATTTAGCAACATAGATTCCGGGGATTATTGTGGGAGTGAGTTTTTATGTTCTAGTGGGAAGATGAGAGATGTATTTATGTGCAATTTCTTTTTCACGGCAATAGAGGTCTCTCGCGCTTGATCACCAACTACAGACGAGTGTCGATTGTGCACGGTCAATTTTGATTTTTTTTCTTAATTATCATTTGGAGAAGAGGATCAAGTGTTGCATTTGTATTGTTTTCTGTATTTCGTTATGATATCTTCTCATGTTGCGGGCTATGTTGTTGGACATTGTCAGCATTGTCCCATTTTGTGTTGTGTTAGTTTATAATATGGTATCGTGGGGTGAGGTCGAAATAATGACCAACGAGACCCTTGTGAGTGCACCAAGTGGGCGGTGTTTGTATTCTCTTATATTGGGGTTGGATTGATGGCCAACAGACCATAAGGTTAGCAATGGTTGCAAATACAAGTTGTCTTCCACATTCTGACATTCTCCCCTAACATTACATTAGCTTAGGTTATTGGCTCCAGTAACCGAACTTATTGTAGGTTTATGATTACAACTCGGAGCCAACATCAACGTTCTCTATCTCCATGGGTATATGAAGGTCGATCCTCTGTCTTCTTTGAATTTAAACCAATGATAGCTACCGATGAGGTTTTTTATCCTATTTCAGTATAAGATATTGTCATTCGGTCTCACATTCTTTGAATAGAAACGTTTGGCAATATGAAGAAAGTTACGCAAGGAATCTGAGATCGGTTTTCCGATCGAGCATAAACCATTCCCTTGCAAGATTGAAAAATTTAGTTTAGGACATGAATAAAGAAAAAATAACAACGTAATACTATTTTTAATGACATTCAACATCAATACACATCTAATCTCCCACACCTTCAAAAAACCAAAACCAATAAAAACGTAGCATTTGAACTTCAATATAAGCATCAAACAATCAACATCAGCACACATTTGGCCTCCTACACCTTCAATGAAAACCAAAAACCACAAAAATTAAGTTCTTGTGCATCAATGATTGAACGTCACCACACATTTGATCTCCTACACCTTCCAAAGACCAAAATCTACAAGAACAATAAAGCTCTTGGACTTCAAAACATGCCTCAAACATTAAAAATCAACACACATCTTTGACATCTTACACCTCCAAAAAAAAGACCAAAACCCACAAAACAATAACACTTGAGTCTCAAAATGTACATCAAACATTCAACATCAACACACATTTGATCTTCTATACCTTCAAAAACCAAAACCCACAAAAGTAAGACCCTTGGACTTCAAAATGTGCAACAATTGAACATCAACGCACATTTGATCTCCAAAATCAAATCCAAAAAACCAAACAAGCACAAATGAAAAAGGAAGAAGAGTAGTTACCTTGAAGATGGTCACTACAATCAAGAGCACCAACAACATGTGTATCAAGGGGAAGAGGGGAGGGAGGGAGAATAACAATAATAAAATGGTAGGAGATAGATGATGGCAATGAAGTTTAAGTTTAAGTTATTCTTGATAGGCCACAACATAGAATGCCACCCTCTGCCACTACAGGAGAGAAAACATCCACCAAAGTAAAGGTCAGCAAAGTATTAAAAAGCGGACGTGCAGGGGGTGACAACCATACCCATAAATAATCCTCACATGTAGCCACCAAGACCAATACAAACCATAAAACAACAACCCGCAAAATACCCTTCGCCAAATAATGTACCCAACCCACAAAACAACTACTGAAATACTACCGCAACAACGGTGCCTAATCAAAAAGGTCGGCATTGCAATCAAATCAACCAAAAACTATGTCAAACCCGAAATGGGTTGTCATCGCCCACAATCCTATAGAAATGGCAATCAAAATGAGACTATTGCCAGCAACATGAGACAAGGTTGATTTGGACATGATTTCCTCTAATGTTTGGATATGTTGCACTTGGGAATCACTTTTCTAATACATACATAGGTGAGGGTTGGTTACACCAATATTGGATCAATATATAGATGAATGCACTAATTTCCTAGGAGCTTGGACGGGTCTTTGCCTAATAATTAATTAAAGTGATCAAAACATCCAGGAAACCCAAAAAAGAATATATCAAGATCATGCACTTTCAAAATACAATTGAATTAGGCATTCATCAAAGTTTCTCGTACAATTTTTTAGTTGGCTATTGCTAATTTCATTTAAGCTGGACAATTTAACCTAAACCCTTACCTTAAGCTCCCATTAGTTACCCTAAACTCTTATGTGACATGAATTGTTGTGTGTGAAAGCTATGTTAAATTTGTGAAAGATTGTGGGTTAACAAGGCTAGATTAGTGAGACAAAAGACTTAAAAGACTCAGAACCTATTGATACGTAGAAGCTAATTTATTGAATTACAACATGAGTGAGCCGAGCTTGTGATTTGGGCATTAATCCGATCTTTTAAATAAAAACTAGAAAAGCCATGTCAATAAATTCCTAGAAATTGAGGCACCCTTCTGTTTATATGTTTTCTGCCCAAGCTGCTATGAAACTACAGTATCCAAATGGTATCAGAAAAGAGCGATACCAATCCAACACTGATTAGGACCTTTGGAGAACATGTGATGCAGAAGAATTCTGAGAAACAAAACCTGGCTTTCCTGTTGTCCAAATCTCCTAAGGGCAAGGATGTCACATGAGGCTTGAATAACTCAAATATCTCTGCAAGAGGACCCTCGTGGTCGTCAAGCCTCGTGTGATTTCTCTATGCCCAACAAATGGGTAACTCACACTCAAAAAATGTGTCACAAATACAAAACCCTTGTATGGATGCCCCGTAAGATCTAATTTCCAAGTCAATACATGGATGGCAGGGACTCTCATATGAACCGAGAAACATTGACAGTATTGTACCAATTCTATCCTTGTAAGCATCAAGGTTCTCAAACAGTAATCTTGGATATCTTTGAGTCAAGTCAGCCATACCGTCCTACTCAAGCTGAGACTTTGATAGACTGACCTACAGGCTCCAAGAGTAGGAGAAGAAGGCCACCCAAATTAAATAAAAAAAACAAGTACTACCTCATCTTTCTGGAGGAATGCTGTGTCTACGAACTTCAACTAGGACTTGCAAGCATGACATGAGAGGGCAACAATAGAAATGGAAGGAGGTCACAGATCCAGAGTGACTGAATCACCAAGGCTAGACTCCGCAAGTGGTGACCTGTGACTCCAGCATAGTACATATCAAACAGGAAATGCTCCAGGACCTGTTGTATGTAATGTAATGCTGACAGCCAATGTCCCAGATGGTAACTAACAGTGTAAGCAGTCAAGGAGCTGCAATGTGCATGACGACCTCTTCAAATTTCTTTAGCTCAACAATAATCCTGATTTCCAAAATTGTTCAATCCCATCTATTTTTGGGACTGCTGATAAACCTTCTCCCTAAGTATAGTACAAGTCAGACAAATGCAGTTTGGTTTGCTGTCCTGTTCATCACTTTGGCTTCAGCAACAGACTACACAATGATTGACAAAAGACATGGATGGATGGAGGGCAAGGAGGCTTGAACATCGCTATACCCCAAAAAAATGTGATTAGAATAAGTCATCTCACCAAATAAAACGAAGATGAAAGGGATGTAAGCTTTTAAGTGAAGAAGGAGAAGACTACTTTTTAGTCAGCTTTTAGTCCGCTTTGCCACTAACTGCAAGAATGTAGTTCGAAGAGCAGGATTCGACGAAAACAGGCCGAGCGATGCATACGTGGCCGTCGAGGATGCGGCTTGTTGCACTCCTCGCGACAGCATGCACATGTGACTCGCCTCCACAACCACCATCACAGAACCCCCAATGGCCTCGGCAATCTCCCGTGTCAACCGCTCCTGAACCTGCAATCGCAGACTGTAACCCCTCACTATCCTTTGCACGTTGCTTCTGTCCAACTGCATCCGCCGTCCTCGCCCTCTCCCCACCATAAATCCCACATGAACCACACCCAAAAAGGGCAGCAAGTGGTGCTCACATTGTGAGCAGAAAGGAAATCTCAGCTCCGCAGAGATCATACCGTCTGCAAGATCCCCTGTTTCGGATGCATGATTTCCATTTGCAGCCATCACAAGGGGGGTGTCGTTCAATAGCCCTTGAATTCCTATAGCAAGCTCTGTATTCCCGGGTGATCCACCTCGGCTCCCTTGTGTGGACGTCAAGAGCCATCGAACAAATCGGGCAGACGTACGGCGAAGCTCTGCACGATTTGGATCTTCTCCTAACACCCTCAACAGAGTCTCCACAGCCGCCACCATCATGGGTAGTGTTGATTCAATGATGCTCAAGTCCGATCCTCCTCCCATAGCTATACTATAAAGGGAACCATTGGTAACAGCTCCTCCTGGTCTGCCAGACCCATTGCAAAGATGAGAAAGTGTACTGAGCCCAGCTTGAATGGATGGTGATGATGATGCTCCGTCCAAGGCAACAAATGGACACGACGTCGCATTCCTGTTCTGCTGCCAATCTGCACCAGAAATTACACAAGGGTTTTGTACGCTACTACCCTCCAGCTGTAGAATAGCCACAAACTCGTCCCACAATGCTTGCCCCTTCTCAAACATGCCTGTGCCAGCACACACCGTTGAGGGGACCCATCCAGGACACTCCACATGGCCTGCTCCAACATCTTCAATGCTACCTGCGAGCAATTTCGCAGGTTAATCTCAGATTAAATAACCCTTGGATTGGAACATCCAGTCCTCAAAACTCCAAAGATCGGGATGAGGGCAAGGATCCTTTGTATAAATCCAGAAATCATTTAACAAAGTGACACACCTGGCCACTGCAGATGCCAGCTCTCCACAAGCACACCAACACCCAAAGGCTCAGGTTGAAGTGCATCTGTCAAGGACTGCGCGACTTCAGTGGCAAATCGCTGCGGGGTCTGCAATCGCTTTGCAAAAAGCTCCGCCACTCGTGGCAACTTGCTGAGCCCCACCACACGCTCCCCCACAGGAATGTACGCAACATGGCAGCGTATACGGAAAGGTAGCAGACAACCATCGCACAGAGCATATAACTCTATGTTTCGCACCACAACCATCCCCCCACATCCACCCCCACTTCCATGGCTGCCTCCGGCTCCTGGTTCCTCAAACAGCGCCCCTCCCACCACGTCTTTCGCTGCCTGCCGATGCCCTACATCAATCCAGGCCTTTGTCACCCAAAATTGAATTTAAGGCATTCAACAAACAGGCAGAGACATCTCGTTATGCGAACCAGATCCTCCGTTATAGCATCACTGTGCACTGACAACCAAATTACTTGCCAATAATACTCAAAAAGACACCCTACATCAATCAAGCACTTTGTCACCCAAAATTGAATCAACGCATTGAACAAACAGGCAGGCATATCATCATGCAAACCACATGCTCAGTTGTAGGACCGCTCACTGTGCATCCACATCCAGAATCTTGCCAAAAATACGCAAAACAAATTGAGCTCTCCTGAGCAATATCCAGCAATTTGTCACCCAGAACTGAGGCAATGCACAAACAGGCAGGTGCATCTCATTATGCAAACCAGTTGTAGTGTCATCACTGTGCACCAACATCCAAGCTACTTGCCAAAAATACTCAAAAAGGATGAAGCCTTCTGAGCAACATTCAGCACTTTGTCCCAGAATTAAATTGAGGCATTTGCACGAACAGGCAGATGCATCTCATCATGCCAACCAGATGCAAATCACTTGTAGCAGCGTCACTATGGGCCGACACCCAAGATACTTGCCAAATGTACTAAGAAAGAAAATGAGCTCCCCTGAGCAAGATCCAGCCTCCCTGCCACCCAGAATTGAATCGGGGCATTGAACCAGCAGGCAGATGCAGTATCTCATCATGCAGACCAGATGCAAATCAGTTGTAACACCGTCACTGTGCACCGACATCCAGGTTACTTGCCAAAAATACTCCAAAAAAGAAATTGAACTCTTCCGAGCAAAGATCCCTTTGTCGGAAGAAAAAATACGAAAAAAGGACGCTTCCCAAATTATACTAAACTCTTGGATTGCACAGACGAGGAGGTTGAACCTTTGAGCAGAAAAGGAAAAAGAGAATAGGTACCTCTGGTGGCGCCCTGGAATGCCTGTGCGACACGAAGGGGAGTTTTGAGGAGCCCATCGCGAGTGACATCCTCACCAAGTCCCTCCAGCAGCACTTTCACCGCGGCCATCATGTCCGCCAGGCTCGATTGCTCCCCATCCGCCGAGGCAATTGTGGATGTGTCGCTGCTATCCTCGCTCTCTCCATTTTCTTCCACCACCCAGTCTCCCACCTGCACACCAAAAAAAATACAAAAACTGCTGAGAATTCTCCCACACCATCCCACCCACAACCACCATGCCCAATCTCGAAGCCAAACTTTCCACCGAAAAAATATTATTATTATTATTATTAATTGTAAACCACAAACCCTGCCTCACCTGCGTGCTGTGGAACCCGTTCCGAAATATCTCACAGCCATCCTCGTGGCACTCCTCATATTTCAAAATGGACCTCTCCCTGAAGGCGCCCATGAAAGTTGGACGAGAAAGAAACCCCCACCCCTCCCCTCCCCTCCCCTCCCGCCCTTCCGAATTCCACAACAACTTGCCTGATCTGCCTTTCCTTTCAACCCTGTGACCTGCTCATGGGGAAAGATGTCTCTGTCGCCAAGAGCCTCGACGTGAACACAGGCAGGCACGCAGGCAGGCAGGAAGGAAGGAAGGATGACTGAATGAATGCCTCCTCCCCCAGTTGTTCACAAACAAGGAGGAGGAAAGAAGAGATTATGGGGGAAAAAAAAATTGGAAGAATAGGAAAAGTAAAATGCAGCTCCCACACGATTCATACTCCTGCCATTCTAATCCTTCACCAAATGCACCTCCAAATGCACCGCCAAAAAGAAAACCAAGGTGCACCGCAAGCGTTCTTGCAACTCCCAACACCCTCTGGAGCAATCGAAGCTTCAAAGGCGAGTCGACAATCCTGCAAACCCCTACAAGACTTCTTGTTGCGAAAAGTGACAAAAAACAGATTCTCAACTTTGAGATGCCTCTTCGCCGCTTGCAAGGCGCCACAACAGGGCGACCTGCTTCGATTGCGTTGGTTGCCTCGCGCTTTCTCCACAAGCCCCGCCCGGGCCCGTAGGCAAGGCGGACCCCTCCAAAAACAGCAGCCACACATGCGCCCGCGACCGTCAGTCGCCCATCCCTGCCGCGCTCCTCCGACCACCAGATGCCGTCCAATGCGCGTGGCTGAGCTCCCGACCGCCGGACGGATCCGGGCGTGTAGCTGCGGCAGCCGGGGGAACGCTGGGACGGCGGCGGCGTCACGGTTGGGTGAACGAACGTCTGGATAATGGATGAACATTATCACGGATTCCGTGCGTGAGAAGGGATCGCCAAAGCGCGAGCGGATGAACGTGGTGGATAGAATGTGCGGGACCCGGTCGATGGGAGCGGAATCGACGGGTGAGTGGATGGAAGGTGCGGATGAAAGTGCGGGATTCCGTTGACGGGAAGGAACCGAAAGGCTCATTTTATTAACAGTAAAGGTGTGTAGAAGAGGATAGATTTGACGGCCATGAGTGGTGGGCATTGTATTCGTAAGTAGCCACACCTGCTCTCTTCCCAACAAGTCTTTGCGCAATGCCTCGGAGCCACACACAATTCATCAAGCCCCCGAACTTGCGACTTTGGTGGGCCAAGAGGTAAGCGAATTTGGACCCTTCCGAGTGCCTAAATCGGTGGACCTTTGGCTCCTTGTTGTTTGTTTTTGGGATTCATGAGTCTCGACTTTCAACCCCCCTCTCTCTCCTCCCGAACATGTCGGCGTTCTATAAGTTCGAGTCGATCATCGCAAGCAAATAAATGGCCAATGTTAGATGATTTCCTCTTTGAAGGGCTGACCACACATAGGTGGAGCTCACATGCCAAGGTACACACGATTTGGATCTTTACATGTGCCAAAGATCAATCCAAACGAATAATGGAGCCAAAAGTCAACCATCTTAAGCATGTGTCTGAGGTTTTCTTTTTTAAATCCAAGGCCATCAAACTTGCAAGCTCGAGCGCAAGTTCAAGTTATGTGTGACAACATGGCATGAGTTGGACACCAGTAATCTTATGTAAGGTGAAAACGTAATCAATTAAATTATAACAGATGCAATGTCAATTGTGGGTACTCCGAAATTAGCTTCAAAGGACCACCCTCCTCCATGGACTTGTCGTACATGTACCCAAATAGAATGAATTAACCACAAGCAAGTGTGTTTCTTTAGAAGCCGATTACATCAATAAGATTGAGGAGGCATAGTTCAAAGGCGAGGGACTTGTTACATACTATCATACCTCTCATCCATCCATACTAGCCTCCTATAACTTCCATATATCTATGTTAAGCATATATCTGTTATATATATCTGTGTATATACACATATATATGTTATGCATGTATCACATGTATTTGTGTATGAGATAACGCTTTGCACTGTAATGAAAATTTTATTTCTAAACACTTGAGCTATACATCTTACGGAATGCTTAATCTCCATGTATTCCTACGCCTGATGTAGATCTACTGCGACTATGTATTCTTGTATCTGATTCAAGTTGTTCTCTCTCTCTCTTAGCTCTACTTGCTATCAATACTTACACACACAAAGATGACTAACTTCTGACTACCGGTGACTATGTCTATTCTCCTAACCGGTGTCGACTAGAAGAATCCTTTCTAGAAGGTTCGAACAGGTGAACATTACTTTTTTTATTGTTGCGAATTATTGCAAATGTATCATGCTAAACTAACTCAAGATCTTTGAGAAAGAAACTGTTGTCAAATCATCTACAACAATAACCTCTAACCCACACATATTAATTTTGGGCATATTGATAGATGAACAAGAGGTACACTCGTCTGCAATATGTCCCTCTTGCCTAGCTCGAACACCGATGTAGCCAAACCCTAGTCCATCTCAACGGTTTGTGTTCTTTCATCTTGGACCCCAAACTTGCAAGCTTGAGCTTGAGCTCTAAAGCCATGTCTTGCAAGTTCATCTATGCATCTCCTCGAATTTTGTTTATTCATTTATTTATTTTAATTTCAACACAACTTTACATTACAAAGCCTATATTCCTTGCACCGTTTCTAACAAAGGAGGGGGAAGGTGAGCAATGCACCAATTTTGGAAGATCCGCACTCATTGAATCAAAGTATAAAACATCTACAACTAAACTCGGCTAGCAAATTCTCATCCACGATAAATTCGTATTATATTAAGTGATGAATCACCGTCCTGCCATGCTTTCTTGCATGCCAGTAAAATCAAAAGTGGTGTAACCACTCCCAGTTTCGATGTCAATGAATGAAAAATACTCAAAATGAGTACCACTCAGTTTGTCGAGAAAACCCATAATTAAAAAAAGGGCATATTGTAGCTCTCTAGCAGCTTAGGTTGAAAACAATTATTTTTACAAGTGCCTAAATTTATGGGAAATTCATTTTGTTAAGTGTCCAAAACAAATAACATTAAAATAGTGCCTAAAATCATAATACTACAAGTGACATTCATTGGAATCCAACAAAGTAGTATCAACAGTGTCTTCACGTGGCATCAATCTCACTCATGATCAAAAAACAATAAAAGCATGAATCTACTCCACAAATCATGCTGACACACTACCATAAAAAAAATGGGAATGAGACAAGCAAACATGAATGAAAGTCTAACTTATTCTAACTTATCTTTTGAATCTACCCTATTTAAAAAAAATGGATTGCCTAACTTACTTTCGCACTCTAATTAACTATTAGGCAAAAAATTGTCCAAGCTGCTAGAGAACTATTCCCTAATATATATTCCCGATATATTCCATAGCCCACAAGATGAATCGGCCTTCAGCTGAGTAATGTTGTGGTACATCAAACTACTAGTAACTTAGATGAATTCAAACCTTTTAGGGTCCAAATGATACACATAAAGTTCAAGGGCTGTCATTGTATTGTGATGTAAGTAACTTAGGGTAAAAATGTTAAGGAAATGTAAACCCGTAAAAACATTTCCGGTAACTTAGATGCTGAGAGACTTAGTTTTTACGGATTTGCATTTCCCGTAAGTAGGTGACAAACTCTCGTCCTTTCATTGCTCCAAGAGTTGTAAGTAAGCTAAAGAGCGGAAGAACTAAGTCTCCGACTAGCATCTAAGTTACAGTGTTTCAGATTCAAGGCGGATCCATGATCGGTAGCCATCACTTTTGGCGAGATTCCAAAATACGTTAAGCAACATGTGGATGATGATGTCATTGGATTCATTTATAAGGTATGTGGGTGTTATTTATATCGTGTTTCATGTTTTCCAAATGTCTACCTTACACAACATAATTCGTGTTGCATTAGCAAATCTACAATGAAACATCTGCAAAACATCGGATTGAAAATCACACCTCTCCTAATTTAGTTATGGCTATTAGAATTGCGTGGTTATTGATTTCTTTATTGGATACATGGGTTCTTTTAGATTCCAATTGTGTTCACTATTGAATGTATAGTAGTTGTTGATATTTGCAGATGTAGTACAATCTCTTTCAAACATGTGTCTTCATGATGTTTGCTCTTTGATCCTCACTGAACCACGTACCAATCGAATCTAAGGGTCCAATTAAGAAAAACAAGCCACTTAAGACCCATCACCTTACAACATATGACTTTAAGATTTGTAAATTCATGTAAATATAACCCAATAGAGGTATTCATTAAAGGGTTGAAATGCATATGAAAGAGAGAGAGAAACATGATGTCTGGTCCTCAATTTTCATTGGGGAGCTCGTGAGACTCTTTGTGTCATTGGGCAATTGATGTGAGCTTGCGTCGTTTCAAAGGTAAGCATGTCTTAAATGAACTATTTTTCCTCTCTACACTCACTTCTTGTAGGGTATGGAACACAAGACTAGTGCGAGATGATTAGCAAATCCAAATTGTGTCCTTAATCACTTTCCTCGTAATATTTGGAACTCGTATGAATATCCTATTCATTAACACATCGAAGATTCTCCAAGTTAGCAAATGATCATGTTGGTCTCTCCAAACATACAATATGTTTCCCTCCGCTTTGTACTCGTTGTAAAGACCCTATCTACAACTTATCCAATCATGAATACATTGGACATAGTGGAAAGTGAAGGTGGACCACAAACAATCTAGGTGCAAATAGTGCGTAAACTTTATGGGAGATCATCGGCTCCCCACTATTTACACAACAATCGACGGACAAATCCTTCTTTGGGTGTGAAAATGCCGGCACCTTTCAAAGATTCTATGGTGATAGATGAATTGGTACCCCCTTTATCATCAATGCTAGGGTTAACATACTCGATAATGCACCAGATCATGGACACATCCTTGCAAGTCACATGGCCTTTAGGGTCCGGTTCACAAGAGCCCAAGTCCAAAGTCCCGAAATGGAGGCAAAGTCCTAACTTCTGAGCTTCAAGAAACCATTAAAATAGGGTTAATTGTCATTAAAAAGGTCAGATCTCGATTAATTTGTGTAAAAATATTCACGAGACTTATGTTGAGAGTTGGCTCTAGCTTTTTGCTTGACTCAACTCTCAACACAAGTCCGGAGCCTCGCCTCCAAAAATTGTTGTCATGTGGGCATTCATGTCATACTTGGGACTCAAGACATGGGATCCCATGTGAAGTGGTAAGTCCCAACTTCCATGCTCTCAACGGCTAAGATTGCACGGATTGACCTCAAGTGACTTGGGACCACATGTGAACCAGACCTGAATGCATTCAGGGTTGGTTCACACGGGGTCCCAAGTCCTAAGTCCCAAGTCACATGAGGTCAACCATGGAATCTCAACCGTTAACAACATGGAAGTTAGGACTCACCACTTTGCACAGGGTCCCAAGTCTTAAGCCCCACCTATGACATAGATCCCTACATGGCAACATCTTTTGGAGGTGGGGCTTGGGACTTGTGTTAAGAGTTGGATCGAGCAAAAAGCCAGACCCGACTCTGAACACAAATTATGTGAATATTTTTGCATAAAATAACCAAGATCCGACTTTAATGATAATTAACCATATTTTAATGGTTTCTCGAGGCTCACAAGTTGGGACTTTGCCTCCATGTCGGGACTTGGGACCCTATGTGAGCCGGCCCTCGATTAACTTAGCCCGACTTCTCATACACACTTTTCAAGAGCCATCCCGAGAACTTATTTAGACAGATGTAGAGTACAAACGGACTACTTTTCTACCACTCACTGAATGCCTTGCAAGGAATCAAACATGTTTTTGTCATCGAATCACATGCATAAAATATCAAAAAATATTCCGTGAAATATTGCCAGTCCCACAAAACATTGTTATGGATCTGAATAATGATATGACAATGTTTGAAGGTGGGGAGTCCATTGCCTACTGCATTACCAGTGTTTGTCAGACTAGGTGAAGTCTAATAGCTCTTTAAAAATAGGTGTAGTAGTTGAAAGTTTTATTTGGGTGGTGGCATTGAAGGCACGGCTATGGAGAGTCGTGGGATGTAATGTGGGTATAGTTTTCAAGGTGCCTTGTTTTCAACTGCTTCATATGTATATTGTATAGGCGACTCCGAGTCATGTACTCTAGATGAAGTAACAAACTTGCCATGCAAGACTCATGGTCACCAAACATCTTCTCTACCCGGCGACTTTCGTTCTTCAAATTTAGTGGGCACCGTAACATGAACCCAACGTTTCATTAACCAATAGTTTCTACCAAGACATGAAAAATTGCACATTATATATTGCTCTCCCCCTTTAATATGAGACGTTTGGTCTCGCAAGAAAGTGTCGTATTATTCGCATGTCGTATTTCTGCATAATATGACATTTCGGACTCAAATATCGTACTATCGAGGTTTTGCAAGAAGATTACCTATTTCAATGTAAAATGTCATTTTGTGAACACAATGAAGACACATAAGTATGAGAGAACAATTATATTAAAGAAACATGCTCACAATGTCACACAATATGAAGTAAGTAGGGAAAAAAATATAGTCTTCACCATATCACACGCTACGAAAGTGAGAATCTATTGTCTTCTGATGATGTTCGTTGATGTTGGAAATTAACATCTTGCTCAATTTATCCATAAAATAATGCATGTCCATCACATCTAGCATTGAAATCTTTGAAGGATGCTCCACTACAAAATATATAATAATAATTGGGCATACTCGCATGCTTGAGGATGCTTGACTATTGGTGTCAATTGGTCATCCACATCATCCCCCCCCCCCCATTTGCTCTTCATTCAAATCTAAACCCAAATGGGTTTTTCTACCCCATGCCAAATCCATCAACTTGGTCATGTTGTACTCTCCATTGACAAAGCATTTCTCTTGCCAATTACACATATTCTTTGATAGGCAACTCTTTACTTCCAAGATTCAAAAAGGAAATGAGACTTGCCAATTCATTTGTTGCTTCTTTCATACTCGATTTCTCACATTCCCCATTTATGGCAAAATCGGCACTCCAATCTACATGTCAAATCTTGGACATCCTCCAGTTGTTTTGTATAATTTGGGGATTCATCTCTCTACACACTTGAGAGCATCACATACTCACTTGCCTTACAATAGGCACTATTTTCATCAATTCATAGTGAGTAGTAAAAGAATCAAACTGAGAGAGAACCCACTCCAAAGCTTTTTCTTACACTCAACTTTGAATGTAGCAATTATACCCTAATCCAAGGGTTGTATCACAGTTGTAGCATTAGGTGATAAGAAAGCAATAGTAATATTGCTCAATTGTAAGGTTGAAAAACCAAATGATTCACCCCTACCAACAAACTTAAGGAAAGGAGTAGTAGGATTATCCATAATTAAAAGTACCTTCCACTTTTGAGATTTAAAATGTACATTGAGGCTCATCATCTCACTGTCAAAGACATATGATGTTATCCAAGCCGTTTAGTTTGGAAACCACCACACATAATTTGTTGACAATTACTTTCAAAACCATCTTGGGTGTACAGATTTGTAAATAATCACATGTTTCAACTTGTCACTGCATGTCGTATTTACAACAAGAACAAAAGTGCAACGGTCCTTTAGAATTTTGCACTCATGAACTTTTCCTTGCACTTAGCATCTTGTTTGGTTGGGCATGATAAAAATAAACTAGTCTCATCCATATTATAAACATCTTATGATGCCATAACCAATGCAATGGAGGCCAATGCTTACAAATTTGTGTGCAAGTTGTTTTGTGTGTAAATGTGGTCATGAACACTGTAATTGTTGAAATTACAACTAAAATTAGAAGCACCTGCCACTCAAGATTGCCATCACCTCCATAGCCAAGAAATTGAAGAGTGGCATGCACTAAAATTTTCAAGCTAAAAAGATGAGATCCAAGTGTGAGGACAAATTGAGAAGAGAAATCAACAAGGTCATAATTCTAGTTTGCAAATCTAGCAATCCTAAAACCCTTCAACCTCTTCCCAAATCTAAAGACAAGTCACTAGGGGCAAAGGCCCAAGCTGGTGGGAGGGAAAGGGTCACAAATTCTACCATATTTTAACCAAAGTAATTGTAACAAACGAAAGTGGTTTGTAATGCATGTACTCATGTACATGCTAAATTTAATTATTACAATTACAATAAAAACAAAGGCCATTTTCACTTCCTTCTAAAAAACCATGTCTCCTTAAATTGTGCACAATCATCAAGCTACTTGCAAATTATGTAATGAAGTCTTCATACTTTAATCTACAAAGTGTGTTTCCACAAAAAAAAAAAAAAAATCTTTACTATTGCAGTGAAAGATTTATGTTATCACATAGAAATCATTTTTATTATGTTTTATACAACAAATTTGTAGACCCCATAGTGTGTTTTAGTTGTTAGCAAATTTCAAGGCATCCATTTGGTACATATTTAGAAGCCACGTCTTGGATTCTAGAGTCCAACTATGTAATGACATGTTGTCATTGTGGTTTATTTCTTGGAAACGCATCTCGGTTCATAACATTGTTAAGCAATGTGTGTTCGTTCATGTGAACCCCAAGAATACAACCATGGGATGCCCCAACTAGTGCAAATTTTAGACTAAACTGCAAAAATTGCAAAAACCCTAATATGAAAACAATTCAACAACAAACAATAATCATTTTCGCAATAACTTAAGATCTAGTGTCTTCTTCAATGATCAGGAATGATTGCATGATATAGTCATTGGAGGATTGTGTGAAATTGCACAATGAGAAGAGAAATAAGATTGTACCAGCTTCTTAGCTTCGAATGGCACGAGTTTGGAGTCAAAATGGCCTCCAAGGTCTCAGCGCAGTAGTAGAAGTGCAAAGTGTATTCAATATACAATTCATTGACAAATTTCATTGTGGGACAGCAGAATACTTGATATGATTCAGAGCATTCGATGTGCATTGAACATGCGCAGCAAACGTTGAGCAAGCTTCAAGGGAGCTTCAAGAGTGGCTTTTTAAGGTCACAAATTCTGAAGCCTAAACAGTCCTTGGAAAGAATTGTGACAAGTTGATGGAGGAGGGGTGCTTGGTGCCAGTAGAGGTCACTTTGGAGGTCTTGAAGAAATCATGAAGCAAGGCAAAAACAAAGTAAAAGGGCTACCTCATTTGAAAGGAAGGTAACTTAAACACTTTTGAAACCCGATTTGGACCTCTCATATATACATGATTTGAAATAATACAACGTGAATAGGGATTTTAATGTAACTTTTTAGTAAATAATGATAGCTTGTTGTCTTCCAATGTCATTTTTCTTGACATTTGGACATAAATAACTTGGAGAGAGTTTGATGAAGATTTCATATCATCTAGTATAAAAATACACAATAAATATGAACATGTGCTAAAAGCATTAAGAGTTAGAAGAAGTCTTTATCAGTCTGATACACTTAGTACCTATGTGTCTATGATTTTCAATACATTTGGAGGGCCTTACTTAACCTCCTACAAAGAGCCTATGAGGATTAATGAGTTCAACTACCAATTATGCAATTTCTATGACTGTACTAAATACCTTGAATTTGACTTGGAGATGGACATTACAAACTGGAGTGACAACAACTACAGTTAGGAGGAAGCATGACATCTGACTGTAATTTATGTCTTGTGTGACTCCAAGAAGACCAACTGTAGTTGCAACTAAGTCGGAACAAATGTCGATTGCCAAGGATATGTCACATCAAACATGGTAAACTTTGAAGTTGAATCACAAATTTGGTGCATTGATGCCTGTGCATGACACAACTACTCAGAGAGAGTTCAACCGCCCAAAATTCTCAAATGAATCCAACCAAGACTTTTCTTATATGCTACATTGGATACTAAAAACCTAAACGTAGCAAACTCCAAAGTTAAATTGAATTTGGTGCTTTGAGGTGTTTAATCCAAATACCACACTCCCTCAAAGCACCAACTTATGGGGAAATTTGAGGAAAAAGGGGCCACTACAGGAGGTTATTCCTGTAGCCCTCTGAGAGCTTTCCCCTCGAAGAGCAAGATCTGTTTTAAAACCACGGTTTTAAAGAGTTAACCAACTTAAATTAAGCCATTGATGTATTCGACATGTTCTCCCCAATCTCAAGGCAGATCCTCAGTAGGTCCCACCACATACGCGCATTAGTTACCTTCATAATATGACAAATCAGGCCTTAGAATGTCATATTACAAGCATCATAGTTGTGTTGTCGAGGTACATTTACATGTAAATTTAGTTGACAGGAATGTTTCGTATAATCAAGGTGTCATATTATCGGGGTTAGAGTGTACAACTGACATTCTTGAACCTTGTATGGACACATTTCATCCTTAACATCAAATGAAGATGATGTGCAGGTTGGATTTGTCTCATAAAGAATTGCATTTTTTTGTGATTGTCAAAAATGACAATAACTGGCAATTTCGTCCTCGCTTTGAATATTAAAAGATCCTGGCTGATTCAGAAATTAGAAGGCAGAACTGTGTATAAAATGTTGTAAGAACACAATGTTAACACATGCTAACCACGTTCATATACTTACTTTGAAGGAAATGGTTCAACCGGCGTGGTTCATGACAAGCATGATAAAGCATTCAATCAACACAGAGGTAGCAAAACTTGATTGCCAAATTCCAAAAACCTTTATCAACATCTAAGATTTCACTTCCAACAGTATTCTCTCAACCTAGAAACCTACATGAGAGTTCCAGACATAGCTAATTTGCACATGCTGCCAGTAAGAAGGAACACCATCGTGCTTCACATACTAGCCAAGGATCTGTACAAATCAAACCCCTTCTGATATTTCAGCGGTGGATGCTTGCTATCCTCTGTTCAAACTCAGAAATTTTTGACATCCTCCAAGGATCACATGTATTTGTTTGACTGGCTCCCTCACATTCTAGAACTAATTCTGCACACATCAAAGCAAAAAAAACAGCGATATGAGGCCACATTCTCATCAAAATCATCACCATGAATCCAAACAACAAACACAGTTAGCAATTCATACCGAATTCCTGTATGACATGCCCCGAATTTTGGAAGATGATGATGGATCAAAAGATGACACAGACGCCACTGAAGCAGGAGAGCCACCCAGCCCAGCTGCTTGTCGTTGATAGAAGCTAGCAGCAGCAGCAGCAGCATTTTGCATGTCTGCCCAGCTACCTGTGGCTTGTGCGCCCATGAGTCCTGTCATTCCAAAAGCCCCTGCAGCTGCCTGAATCCACAAACAAAGACACAACCTGATCAAATGTCATCAATCTTCAATTTCCTCTACATCCTCCATCCCCTACATACACTGTGACCTCTGCCTTCATCCCATGCACTCATAGCCTTCACATGAAACTGTACCTGTTGCTGTAGGAGAAGCAGTTGCACGCTTGGGTCAAGTGCTTGTGCCATACCAAAACTTGATAACCCTCCAGTTGCAAGTAGCATTTCACTGCACCATCAACAAAAATATTTTAATATTTCAGCAGTTATTGCATTAACAAGCGCAAACCCATTCTCACAATTCCCTGAAAGATACTGCTTACAAACTGAACATGCTCAGAATAAAGTAGCATTTCCCGACTTCAAACTCAGCTTATCCTGTTCCTATCTTTAAGGTTTTCTTACTGTTCAATCCTTAACTCTGAAGTCACAAATTAAACATCTGCACACTTCCATGCTATCACTTCACACATTCTATGCATCAAGGTCCAACCAAGAATTCTCCACAACAATATTATGGATATCACCTGCTTTATCAAAGCCACCTACCTTTTAGTTGCTCTGAACAACTCTATATAACGAGAACCAATATTTTGCCTATGACGCTCCATAGCCCTCTGAGCTTCGTCTGATGATATGAACTCCACGAATGCCTCTCCAGTGGGACGATCTGTGGCTCCCATCACAATGTGTATGCCATTGGGCAATATGTTATATCCTTCAAAAAAGTCCATTATCTCTCTTTGCCCAGCATTGTAGGGCAGCCCTCTCATCTTAATGCACACATGCTCAGAAGTGTCAGTCAAGCCTGAAAGCCCAGCCATGCTCCCCAACCCAGCTGCCTGCATAGCTGCTACATTCATCCCAGTCAAACCCTGGACTCCAAAGGCTCCCATCATGCCCGGGATCTGAAATCACACAAACCCACCATCACTAGAACTTTAGACCACATGCTCACACTGCTACTCACATCACCCCTGCCACTCAACCTCTTCATCTACCAACTACCCACCATGTCAATGGAAAACCTATCTACACACCCAAATCACACCCTTTGTCCTCACCTGGCCCACGCCAAACTGGGAAAACCCTCCAACGCCAGAAAACATTCCATACATTCTCTGCTGCACTGCAGTCATCATCTCCCCTTTTGTGCTACGGAATAGTTCCACATATCGCTGGTCAAACCACCAAAACCATCTCAGTCAAGGATGCCATTGCCACCAACTCACGCACACATATCCCCAAACATCACCTTCACAGAAGCTTCCAGGAAACCTAGTAACCTCAGATATACATGGAGCCATCAGATTGTGAGGAGCCAACTCACCGAGCCCATTGGTTCTCTGTGCAATTGCATAGCCCGGGCTGCTGTCTCTTCATTGGCAAATTCCACAAAGGCCTGCCAAAAACACTTTTGTGAGACATGGGATCAAATGCACCAGACTCTGCCATCATCTCTTCATCAATCAACCAAAAGTCCACATGTTTTAAAGGGAAGTGAGTCACCGACCTCGCCTGTGGGGCGGCCATCGGCATGAGTGCACAGGAAAATGCCATCCCCTACAACTTGCATGCCCTTGAAGAAGGCAGTGATGTCTGCAGACGTGCAGCTGTTCACACAAGCACAAACCACCATGTCAGTGTGGTGACTTCCATAAACACATCCCAACCTTTTCACACCATGGGCCTGAAACTATTCCAAGTTTGAAGGGTTGCCAATGCTGACCTGTAAGGCATGCCGCGCATGCGCACCACTCCAGTATAACGCATGTCTGGATTGCCAGACATACCCGGGATACCCGTGTTAAGAATGCCTCCCGCAGCAACAGGACTACTCCCAGTCACAGTCCCACTTCCTCGGCCCACCATACGCAATGCTCCCTATCAATTCAATCCAGACTCAGTGACACATGCCAATTTCTTCAATTATCATCCGCCTTTAACTATGACACCACATGCAACATGAAATCAGAGAGCACGGCATACCTGCATATCTGCGGGGTGTCCCTTGAAGACCTCAATGTACCGGCTGCCGATATGTTGCCTGCTACAAAGGCAAATGGTCACAACTAAGCATTACAAAAGTCTAATACACATGGCTACTGCACACTGTGCAACTGCATTGAAATCAAATAGTCCATCACCTGGCCCACATGTCGGCCAATTGAGATGACGAAATTCCTAACAAGGAGAAATTACAACCAGCAGATGTGGAGGCCAGACAATTTCCCATGGATGTATGGCATGATACAATACTCCTATCTGATTCTTCCAAAGACAGGCACGAGACACCAACCGATTCCTGTCGAGAGCTTTGTTTGCAAGCTCCGCAGTGGCAAATTGCACATATGCCTGCCCCGTTGACCTTCCTGCTTTTCAATCACACAGTAGTTGTAGTGAGAGATGGTTGTTGTTGACTTCACTGCCAGTCTTGTGCCTGTGGACATCATCATTTTCTTGGACTCAAGAGGGTTTTCTTTATGGGCAAGAGAGACACCCACCTTGGAAGTTGACGCAAATAACTACCCCATCTGGCCCCATCTCCAGCCCCTTAAAGAAGTCAGCGATATCAGACTCCGAGGCACTAAAGGGGAGTCCTCGTAGTCGAACGACATTGCTCCTCTTCCTAAAATCGCCAACCCATCAGGTGGACAACCAACCAACCGGGGCTTGTCAGTGAGAGCAGGCAACCATAAATGTCTGACCTAGATGACTGGGGGCCGCATTCTCTCATCCACAAAGTCAAATGAAACCATTGAAGATGACGCGACAATGTTGTGCAAGCCTCGCCATGTATTTGTTCTGTTCTGTTCTGTTTCTCAAGCACCGCTTTTAAATTTTACACACCAAGAGAGGCAGGAAGGAAGAAAGAAAGAAAGAAAGAAAGATAGGAAGGCAGCCTCTTCCAGGAAACCCATAAAGATGTAGTAGCCATATAAGACGACCACAACACTCACAATTCATCATCGAGAGCACTTCCTCCCACAAGCCCTCCTATGCCCGCCATGCTGATATGATATGCCACCAACCCTAAAACCTCTTGTGAGCTGCTGCAAGCCAAACGAATGAGTCACCACACAACAAGCACCCATAATAAGCCAGCCAGCCGACCAACACCATCCCTTTAAGATGACCCCATTAACATTAAGATATCCTCCATCTCCATCCCACCACCCCTCCCCTCCCTCCCTCCCTCCTTCCTTCCTTCCTTCCTTCCCTACACAACAAAACCAAAACCAAGAACCACAACAATCCACATCTCCCTTCCCTCCCTCCACATTTCCACCCCCTCACCCGCTCACATCCTCCTTCACAAATTTACAAACCAAGACAACAACAATATTCACCATCATCCTTAAACATCCACTCCCTTACCCTCCCCTCCCTATTCCCTCCCTACATACATACATACATAACCAAAACCATCCTTCCTCAACAAGAACACCAACCTTTAGCTCCCAATGTTTCACCGCCCTCCTTGCCTTCCTAGCCCTCCTCACCACAGCCGATCCCAGATTCTCCTTCTTGGCCGCCTGGTGCTGCAACCCCACGACATGAAAACCTACTACTACCAACTACTACTCCTGCTGCTGCTGCTGTTCCTCTGGCCCTGGCGCCTGTTGTAGCTACGACCCGTCGCAACATGCATCACATGCCACCCTAACTCCCTTGCTTAATCCCTCCCCACCCCTTCCCTCCCTTCCCCGTCCTCTCCTGCGTGTGTCTGTGTGCGCGTGGAAGTAGAGTAGCTCGCTCGGTGGTTACGAAATGTTGGCGGTGGGGCTGTGGCGGCAGAAAGCTTAGCGAGCGGGTGGGAGGGAGAGAGGGAAGGCCGGGGGGACGTGGGGGGGCGGGATGTACCTAAGTTTCATGCGTTTGCCTAAACCCTTGCGCTTTCTTGTTGCGCACTCGCTCCTTACGCAAGCACCCGCCGTAAGTAAGTAAGTAAGTAAGGATGTAAGTGAGGTCAAGTGCGTGCATAACCGTGGCCACCCCATGGATGGATGGATGGATGGATGGATGGATGCGCCTTTCTCTATCCGTCTCTTGTTTATCATCCACTTTGGGATGAGATTGTGTGGTTGACTTTATGATGTATGGGCGAAATCGGAGGGACGGTGGATGGTATGACGTTATGTCATCGCCCGTTTAGGTTCAGGCGAGAGCATCTGGGCAAGAGATTGTTGAAAGTCATTCGTTGAAATAACAGCTTCATCCCACTGCGTCGTACAGACTTGGGGTCATGCCATGTCGCCAACCAATGTGGCCACCTCGACAGACAAGATGGAGAGGTTTGGGGTCTTGCATGGGGGGGCTCCAAACTTCTCTAGTGGGGAACGCTCGTGTTTGTTTAGTTGGGGTTGGTTAGGACCACCGTTGGGTTGAAGCCGCATCTAATGATTTGGACGGCATACACCGCAGCCTGATGATATGGAAGCACTTGGGGGGGATGAAAGATCGATGGGATGTCACGCTTTCTCTGGGTGCTCGTCTGAACCAGGCTTGAGTGTGTGCACTCAGTATCCACAACCACTCCATGGATGGATGGATGAGGATTTTTCCACCTCATCTTTGTTCATCATGTGCATTGGATGAGATTGTGTAGAGGACGTTGTGATGTATACATATAAATGGAGGGATGTGGATGATATGGTGTTATGTCATCACCCACTATTAGTAAACATGTAAAAGTGTGCACTCGATAACCACAACCACCCCATAGATGGATGGATGAGCATGTCTTCGTCCTCATCTTGTTTATCATCCATGTTGGATGAGATTGCATGGATGAAAATGGAGGGATGGTGGATGATATGATGTTATGTCATCGCCCGTTGCAAGTATGCATGTAAGTATGTGCACTCAATAACCACAACCACCCCATGGATGGATGGATGAACATGTATTCATCCTTGTATTGATTATCATCCATATTTGGATGACAATGTGATGTACGGACAAAATGGATGGATGATGGATGATGTAATGTAATGCCTTCACTCGCTGTAAGTATGGTTGTAAGTTTGTGTGCTTGATCACCAAACACCCCACAAGTGGATGACCCTTTTGCCTTCCTTGTCTCATTTATTGTCCATGTTTGCATGATATACATGGAGGTTGTGATGTGTGGATGGAATTGGAAGGACAATGGATGAATGTTATGTCATTGCCCATTGTAAGTATGCATGTAAATATATGTTCACTCACTAATTGCGGTTATCCCATGGATAGATGACCTCATTGTCTTCCTCCTCTCAATTCTCATCCATGGTTGGATGATATTACATTGTGCCCTTGTGGTATATAGATGAAAGATGGATGGATGATATGATGTTACGCTATCACTTGTCATAAGTATGTGCACTCAATAATCATGGTCATTCCCTGAACATATGACCCTTTTCTCCACCTTGTCCCGACTATCATCCATATTTGGATGATATGATGTACTAACGCTATCACTTGCCATAAGTATGCATATAAGTGTGTGGATTCAGTAATTATGCCCACCTCATGGATGGTTGCTAAATGGATGATGGATAGAAAATCACTTTGTCCTTCTCCTCCCAATTATCATCCATTTTTTATGAAAATATATGTAAGATTGTGATGTGTGGATGAAAATGGAGGGATGATGAATGTATGATATTACACCATTAGTCACCATAAGTATGCATATAAGTGTGTGCAATTGATACATGAGGTCACCCCATGGATGGATGACGAATGACATGCGTGGGTTGGCCATCATCCTTGTCCATGGTATCATAAAGGTTTGTGCAAAGTAACTAGAAATATTGATGGATGATTGAATATTCTAACCACATGTGCCAATGTATAAGTAGAGGATGATGGGAGCTAGACAACTCCCAGTTGAAGATGGATGAATTGGAATTAGACAACTCCAAATTGACAACATGTGTATTAGGGTTAGACAGCTCCGCATTTAGTGCATTGGAATTAGACCTTTCCATATTGAGAACATGTGCATATGAGTTAGACAACTCTCAATGAGGTGCACTAGAGTTAGACCACTCCAAATTTGAAAAGAGGAATGATATTCATTGCAGTTAGACAACTTTCAATGAATAAATAAATCTAGTTGGAAGTAGACAGTTCCAACCATAAGAATGGTTGGATGAACCAAGTTGGAATTAGACAGTTCCAACTAGAAAGAAGGATGGATGAATTTAGTTTAAATTAGACAATTTCAATTGGAAGAATGAGATTGAGTTAAAAGATGAAAGAAGGCTCTAGAAGAACCAAAGATAGAAGATTCATAGTGGAACTAAGAGATAGAGCTATGAATAAAATACTTTAACTATATGTGAAAATAGAAAGTAAAAGTAATGCTTTGGCATAAGAGGAAGCCCAGGTGAGGAGAGAGGATCTTTTTGTCTCTCTCTTATGGTCGGGTGGTTGAGCTTAAACCAAGAGCTACTTGGTTTATGATTGTAATTTGACATTACAAAGAAAATAAACTGAGTTCTTCAACTCATCGTTTTTATGAAGAAGTGTTAGTGTGAAAGATGGTGATAAACATGTGAGAGGTTTGTTACAATTTGGATGATATTAAGTGAGGAATGAACGGAAATGGAAGGATGATGTGATATTGCACACTTGCTCCTCACACTATCACCCGAGTATAAATAAGAGTATATGTGATTGCATGCACTCGATAACAATGGCGGATGGAAGGGTGGATGAATGGATGACCTGCCCAAGTTGTTCATCCTCCAAAAAAGGTTTGGATGATGTGATGTGGATGACCTTAGATTAAACAAATGAAAGTGGAGGGATGATTGATCTCATGTTGCGCACTCGCTCCTTATGTTCTCTCCCTTTGCAGGTAAATGTGTTTGTAAGGGTGTGCACTCGAAAGCTTGGCCACCTTATGAATGGGTGGATGGAAGGATGGATGGATGACCCGCCTAGGTTGTTTGTCCTCCTTGATATCATATTAAACGTTTGGATGATGTTGTGTGGGTGACTTTAGAATGAATGGATGAAAATCGAGAGATGATTGACGATATGATATTGTGCACTTGTTCCTTACACTATCACCCATTGTAAGTATGTATGTAAGTGTATACACCGTGGTCACCACATGGGTGGATTACCTACCTAGTTTGTTCATCCTCCTCGCCAACATTATCATTCTTATTTGGTTATACAATGTAGCGATACATGGATGAAAATAGAAGGATGATGGATGATCCAATGTTGCACACTCCCTCTTAATGTGAGCACATGCCATAAATATGTGTGGAAGTGTGTGCACTCAATAACTATGGTCACACCAAGGGTGGATAGACGGATATATGATTTTTTATCCTTCTCATCCCAATCAACGTCCATGTTTGGATGATAACAACATATATGGATGATGTTAAGAGTCATGGATGAGATTGGAGACGATGAAGGAATTTATGCATTACACTATCACCAGCCATAAGTACACATGTAAGTGTGTGCACTTGATAATCATGGCAATTGATGGATGATCCGATAGATGGATGGATGACCCATCTCGCTTGTTCATCCTCCTCGTCCACGTTGTTTGGATGATATTGTTTGGATGACAATAAGAAGAAGAAGAAATGCTGACCGTTCGACCCACCCTTGGCATTAAACCCTCAGAGCATAATACCAGTGGTGTAGGACTACTAACCCCTCTCGGGGTGGGCACTATAGTGACATGCTATACTAGTTCCTAGCTAGCCACTGCCATTGGATGACAATACAAACATTGCATGAACTATGTTGTCCATCTCATGATGATCGATCTCATGTTGTCCAATCACTCCTCACACTATCACCCGTCGTAAGTAAGTATGTAAGTGTGTGCGCCTCAAAACCGACACTCTTGAAAATTAAAACTATGCGCGGCCATATATAAAAGTTTTTTTTTAATTGATGACATCAAAAAATTGAAGTGGTTTCAAAATATAAAAAAAAACCCACACAATATGTGACTTTAAGTTCAAAATAATGTAGGTTGTTATAAATTCCATGAAATTAAGGTTATACTATTTATAAGATATTATGATATAAAAATTTGTAGAAGGGTTATAATCTGTAGGATTTCCATCATTTTGCTTGGAGATATCATCGGTTTATAGTCCACAATAAATGTCATTCATGTGTGTTCTTGCGTGCATACATATGTTATGTATGGTGAATTTGTATTGTGCTATATGAGATTGTTTTGAGGCTGAACCTCATCATAATGAACAATTGGCTTTGCATTTTGACATGGTTTTTGAAATGAGCCAAAGTTTGGCCTCGATCAGACAACCCACTAGAATTGGTCACATGTCAAGGATAATCACAAGGCATACATAACTTTCTTCCACCAAGCCATTTGATGATTTATAATAAACATATGATACATGAGAATGAATAACCCCAACTTTTCAAAGTAATTGAAAGGTACTACAAAATATGCACAATTATAAATAATGATTAATTAAATGAGTCATTTAATTGCTTCTCAACAAGATAATACCCTCCAAACGAATATACCCTTGTGACATGTGGTCCCCGTGTGTCAGTCCCAAGGTGTGCACTTGATAATCATGGCTACCATATAGATGGATAAGATACCCTCATGAGTTGTCCATGTTATTGAAAAGGCTTGAATTATAATATGTGGATGACATTACAGGGGGTTGATGAGAATAAAAGGGTGATGGGTGATACCATGTTGTACATTCACTCTTACTCTATCACTCATTATATTTAAATATTGTAAATGTTCATTGGACAACTATAGGCACATGCTAGATGGATGAACGAGCCACCTAGGTTGTTCATCCTCCTTGCCCAAGTTATCATCCATGTTTAGTTGATATTAAGTGGATGATGTTACGATAGACTTATTTATATATATATATAAAGGAATGATGGATGATATGATGTTGTGCACTCATTCTTACGTAATTTCTTAATGTAAGTAAGCATGTATGTAAGCGTGTGCACTTCTTAACTTTGTTATCATCCATATTTGAATGATATTATGCGAATAATGTTACAATATAGCCAAATGAAAATGGAGGGATGATGAATAATACAATATTGTTCACTTGCTCCTTGTACAATCACCCACCGTAAGTATGTAAATAAGCGTGTGCACTAAATAACCATGGGTACTCAATGGATGGATGCACAATGTTTGTCCTCCTTACCTAGTATTGTACATATTAAAGCATGAAGAAATTACTCTCCACATATGATTTCAAGGACATGGTTTGTAGGATCAGCATGAAGATGGTGAGTGAGCACATGGTAATGAAACTCTAGTGCAACACTTGATGGTCACTCCTTAGGGGATGCATCCAGCGTAAATTTTGTAAACTATGTGAGAGCAAGGTAAGGATCCACTTTATTCAAAAAACCTTAAAAAAATCCAACTACTTATAAAGACATGAAGTTTTAAAGAGTCTCTTTCACAGAATATGTATGAAGAATTTTTAACCAAAAAGCAAGGGTATTATATACTAGTGGGTAGTACAAGATATTCAAACTAATTTATGTGGGAAATAATACATAGTGCTTAGGATCATGTCATAAGATGAAGCCATGTATGTGTGGTAAGGTGGATATTGTAGGTTATCACGTGGTACCCTCAAGGGTATTGTCAGGTATGGGGCAAGCATCGTGTGGATCTATAGTTAAGTTCCTTGAATGTTGGGTTGTGTGAAGGTTCATGCAAAACTTCAACCTATGCCAGTCAAATCTTGTTGCCGCTTTCATGTTGTCTCTTTTGGATTGAGAGGTTTGAGTGGTATATGTTGAGATTGTGTCAACATGATTTTTGTGGAGGTTTGTAATAGGGAATAGTGGTTGGTACGAACCTTTATGTCTTTGTAATAACACTTCATACTATCTGCATAAGGTTGGTAGTATGCCTATGTTGTTTTCGTAAGCCTTATGAATTTGTATGTCTTTTCAATGTTTGTAATTCTCTTGTGTTGTTTGGTGGGCTAAAGCAATTGTTGGTTCTAAACTACACAAAGATATTTGTTGTCTTTTAGTAAATGTAGGTAGATATTTAAAGCAACTGAAATATAGGGTACATACAAACAAAAACACCAAATTTATAATAAAATCTACCTACATGGAAAATGCTAAATCTAGGAATTACATAATTGGATGATCCCAACGACATATTCAAGAAAATTAATGACCCCTTATATACAATTTATTTGCATGTGAGTCCATTGTTCTATACTAAAGTGGACGTCCCATGGGTTACTCTTTAGAAAGGTTGTTGGAAATCATTAATGGTTGGTTGTGAAGACAAATGCTATGTTGTGCACCCTTTTGAGGTTGATGAATTGTTTCAAGCAGTTGATAACCACAATTACATAAATCTAAAACACATGTTTTTTTCCCAAAGCCAAGTTTTGAAGCATTTTGTGGAAACAAGTGTTGATGTATCAACCATGATAGTAATTTGTACCTCTTACATCTTTCTAACCACCTTTTATACATACTTAACAATCGATATATAATTAGCTTGCAATGCACATAGTATTGGTATAGTGGGCACATTTATAGGTTGCTCATTTTTATGTTTCATGAAGTTGTTTACGTACACAAGACACCTTGGCATCCTTTCCTAAAGCGTTCCACATCTTTCTTCAATGTCTCATATTTGATTGTCATAGGTTTTTTTTGGGGTTTTTTGGGTTTTTTTTTGGTAGTTTGTCAAAATTGGAGGAACATTACCTCATTTTGAAATAGGCGTATTCCGCATACATTGTAGTCTGATTAAGAATGAGATCTCTTTGTTTTGTTTTTTCTAAATGACTGCAATGTTCCCCATAATATGTTACATGATCAATTAACAATATATTTTTGCCAACCTTCTTTGGCATTTGAGGACACATTTGTCTTGAAGTATTTGTTACAAACATTATATATTTATTTTTTAAACCATACTCTCATTACACGCCTTTCTATATACCCGTATCGTATTGTACATGCCATCGAGTGCCCCCCTCCCATTGCAAGGGAATCATACCCACAAGTTATAAGTCTTTTTTGTTTTTGGAAACTAAAAAAGTATGCATCAAATAAAACTTTGAATACCAATCGTTTTGTAGCTTTTAGAAATTTTACTTTGAAACATTCAAAAAGGTTCTACCTTTCATTGCATTATGTTGTCTTGGAAGTATTTTAGATCTCCTTGCAAGAGCCAACAATTTTAGTTGAGATATATTCATAGCCAAAGTTTTCACATTATGTCATACTTGACTTCTTGGAAACTTCAAGTACGGTGGCCATAAAAATGAGTTGGACGTTGAATATGGCTGAATTTCATGAATCTCAAGTCCAAAATCTAAGCACATTCTAGTCCAAGAATTTGGATATTGGCCCATAATCTTGTAAGCTTGAGATGTGTGTGATTGGGTCTACAAACAATTATATTGTAGCCTCGTTTTAAAAATCTAGACATGACATGTTTGACTCTTAGAGAAGTTGTTAGCCAATGTAACCTTAGAGTGTTGAAAAGCAATTTCCGCATGAGACAATGTGAATTCAACACATGTACAATTTTTTCAAGGATATAGTTATTCTAAGTTAGACGTAACAACATCATGGAGTATCTTACAAACAAGAAGCCTCATCATCAATGCATGGAAAAGGATATTTGTTTGTAGAGCTTTGTTTTGAAATTGTATCAAAACACAACTACATTGACAATACTATGCATGGATTCAAAATTCTAAGAGTCATGACATGTATGATACAATTTGCAGTGTATATAACTAGACAGTGTGTACACTCGCCAATGGCATCTCAATGTAAAGTTTTATAAATTTTAAAGCAATATATAAAATCGGAGTATTGCGTTGATTGGAGCTTAGGGTCCTTAGTAGGCCACTGCTTATCATAAAGGTGTTATGTGCACATCAACACAATATCATATGATGCACACATGATTGTTTGATGATTTTCTTGATACATTCCCACACGTAACAAGAATGAGAGCACATATAGTTTTGTAGCACTGGAATCACTCCCAAAACATGTGATCCAAAGATTGTGCTCAATGTGATTAGTCTTGGGTAACTATCCTTGCAACCCTACAAATGTTTATTATCAATATTGTGGTCAGGTTCCTTAAGGCCTCGAGTTCGCATGGATTTTGAGTTTTTCAAGAATCCTTCATTCTAAAATGTTTTAAAATCTATACACAATGGTGGTCAATGGAGTCAATGGTTCATTGCCTTTCCCTTGCCCATCTGAATATGGGAACTTGGGAAATTCCTTAGCCTTATGTTGATGAACTTAGCAACTTAGGAGTTAAATGTTGGATAGGGTGGGACCAAGTGAAAGACATGGTCCTTTGTAATTAACTCCAATGTCAATTGCCATAAAAGCAAGGCATGTTTTTTTGTTTTGAATGCAAACAAAATGAACTACACACCTCAAATCATAATAACGTGAATCAAGATCATAGGTTTATCAATCATTACCACTAAAGCAAACTTCGTGTATAATTGATGCATCATATGAAATTGTAGTACAATAGTCTTTGCATTTTGAGAATTAGATGGATCAAGAAATGGCATAGAGTGCCATGAAACAAGAGAGCTACCTCATCTAGAATGTATGTTGTTGACAAAAGGTGGTAGTTGTTGCTATCACATCTTCCTTAGTTGCCCGACTTCTTTGTCATTGTATGATCATCACTTGCATCAATCCGCCTGCCTAGATTCACAAACAAAATTTCAAGCCCATTCATCCTTGAAAGCCATTTAAAATGGCACATCCAACATAAATTAAGGCCACACGTTTCATTGCCTTATATTCCTAACGTTTTTAACCATTTATCCAAAAGACAATAAACTTTACTTATCGTTGGGGTCCACTGCTTGTATTGAGTTAAACTTTTGATGTTGATAACCTTCCAATTGCACGTAGCATATCGTTGCACCATGTAGTACAATATCACATCAAGCAATAGCACATAAACAGAGAAAGTTCCTTATGTTGTTGTCAATGAATGGAATAAAAATTATTCTCAAGTGATCCAAGCATGCTCTTCTGCAAGTGGCAAAGTCATGTTCTGTGATCTCAATTAGACTCCTTTGGTAATATGCATTTGTGTTGGAAGTGGCATGATGATGCTTCCACAATTTAACTTTGTTGACTATATATTAGGTTAGGCGAAAAACACAAAACATGAAGCCTATATAACTATAAGTAGATATTACACACCAAAAAGATTTGTCTTCCTTTTTGTCGCTCTAAACAACTCTAGACAATGGGAACCAATAATATGCATGTGATGTGCCATGGCTAGTGAGCCTCATTGGAGGATATGAACTTCATAAACGCCTCTCTAGTTGGACAATTTATAGCCCCCACGACAATGTGAATGTTGTTTGTTAATATGTTATATTCCTCAAAAAAAACCAAAATGTCTCTTGATCCAATATTACAGGGCAACCCTCTAATCTTAATGCACATGTGTTCAAATGTGTTACTTAAGCTTGGATTCCTAGTCATGCTTTCGAGCCAAAATGCTAAAGTAGAGACATTCATCTCATTTAGACCTTGGACTCCATAGGCTTCCATCATGCCCAAAATTTGAAAGCCACAAATCCATCTTCAAACAACATCCTCACAATTCAAGTTCCTCCCATATTTAGCTAACATGTTAAGCCTTATACACAACATTTCAACAAATGTATATGTATATGCACAAAGTAATCTCATCCTTTGTCCATGCATGACTCACACCAAATTGCGAGAACTCTCTTACTCCAATTTGTGCATTATTGCATGCAAAATTAACAAACACCTCATCCATACTTGGGATGTCATGAGCCTTGGGTTCTTTATGCTTGTCAAAAAATTGAGTGAAGAGTGAAGTCATCTCATCCATATGGGAGTATGTTTGCCCAATGGAACAATATTGTCCACAATCCTCAACATCACCATATTGAATTATTATTTAAATGTATTCAACTATGAATCCTACAACTCAAATGACGAGACATGGTGGGTAAGGATGCCATCCTCCTACTAATATGCAATATGGGTTTAATTTACAAAATGAGCAAGCAAATTTCAAAAGTAAAAGAGCTATATTAGAGAAATTTGCAACATACCAACTGAAAACCCCAATGTATCTAGTTAACGTCAACACATTCCAATACCATTCTCATGTGCATGTGAGCACGTTTAGATTCGTATACTACTACAACAAGTAGATTGTGTCCAAGTGAATGGGAGATTATGATAGAATTAATGTACAAGGCCGCTTGAAATAACCAAGTAGTCAATTTTGACAAGGAAGTTTGGGGCTCTAGATTTCACCCATGTTTTGGACATTATGCTTGCATTGTGTTTATAATTTTCAATGTTGGATAAATTTCTTTGCTCCATCCAATGCTCATTATCATGATCAATCAAATAAAGATCACAACACTCTATGAGCACAACTGCAACAAGTCCCACTAACTACCACAACAAATTGCTTAATAAAAGTGAATTGGCTACCGATTCATGTCACTTACATTGATTGAGGCAGTCAAGACCAAATCTTAACCAAACATCTTTGATTGTTATTTCATACCTTGGGTACACATAACAATATTCAACCATGTGGATCAACCAACCAATCAATTCAACTATTGGTTCATTAGTTGCCTTTTGCAATTATTATTTTTTTTGCGATTTGACTTGCCAAAAAATCTAATACACTATATATATATATAGAGAGATATAGATATAGATAGTTAACTAAAGTTTAGCGCGTCTTGTTCACGGAATTGTGTTGTTGTGTTGTGGTGTCACTAGTGTGTTATTTGTGTTGGTGGTGTACATGGAGGTTGTTTCGGAACCCCACACTCGCTACTATTGCCCCATTGCAATTAATTTTGGGTAGTGAGGTCACCTATGAGACCATCCTCCTTTGTTCTTCTTCATGTCCTAGCCTTCCGATAAATCGATGTGTTTCATAAAAGGTACACATTTGTGTACAAATGCATATTTCATGATCAAAACCATCCGATCATCGACTCTATTGCAAGTATAGTGATGTTTAATAGGGTCTATAATTTCCATTATGTATGCTTATTTTCCATATCAATGACTTGAATGTTAAAGTAGGTAGTTCTAGTAATTGGAATTATGAAACCTACTAATTTAAGGCATTTGTCAATTCACATATATTTACAAACTTCGCCTAACTTACAACACAATAAACGCTTGTTCTCAGGGTTAATAGTGGCCCTTCCTTTACAACTATAATGAACTCACTTGTGGAGAACACACCTAGTTCCTTTGTTTTAAGGATCGAAGTTGGTAACTAATGTATAGTCTTGAGCCACAATAGACCTTACACTATACTCATTATAGTCTATAAGCAACTGCTCAATGTGGGGCCAAAATATTAATCAAAGTCGTTGTCCCTTTTCATCCACTATTTATAGATTGTGTCCACGAGCTGCCCAGTTATGACCAATAATCAACTCGAGTAGGTGGATGACTCATCACTCTCGCGGTTCGTCAGCCCATAATCACCAATTTAAGGTATTATATGCGAATGTATATAAATATAAATATATTTAAAGTGGATTGTTATATTTGATTGATATGTGGTTCAGTGAGGATCAAAGAGCAAACATCATAACGACACATGTTAAAAAATATTGGAATAGATCTTCAAATATTAATAACTTCTCTACACTCATTAGTGAACACAACTGAGAAGACCTATGTAAGAAATCAACAAACATGCACTTTTGATAAGCATAACTAAAGTAGGGGACGTCCGATTTTGAATCCGGTTTTTGCATATGGTTCATCATAGACTTGCTAATGCGACAAGAGTTTTGTTGTGTAAATCTAATCGGTAGAAGTTGGAGAAAATGACAAAAGGAACCAAATAACACTCACATACCTTAGGTGTAAACAATACGCAGTAAGTAGGTAAAGAAGGTATGTAATAGGTAAAGAAGGTATGTAAGTTAAGGCCAATAATGACAATGAGTATGGTTCCCAACACATGTTCCCAACGCTCCCAAGCAAATGAGAGGCATTAGGTTTGCAAAAGCTTCACTTCGCTCTGCGTTGCTTCTTCGCTTCGCGTTTGGGTCTTTCGTCTCCGACATCGTTTCCGATGAACAAGGTTCACCAGATGCCACGCAACCTGCCACTCCTCGCAACCCCCGACTACCCACATTGCAAGAACACCTCCTTTGCATCGATGTAAAGCACGTACTTACCTAACATCGGATCCCTGTAGCGCCACGCCACGCCAGGGCGAAGGCAAAGGCAAGGGCAGGGCAGGGCAGGGCAGGGCAGGCAAGGCGAGGGGGAGGGATGGGCAGAGGGTGGAGAAGGCACGTTGTGAGTTGCGGAGCCATTGCGAAGCTAGGCGAGGTGGTGGCGGATTCCTGGAGGTGCCCACGTAGGGCGTGAAGGAGGCGATCGAGGTAGGTCCGTGGCAGCTTTATTGGGGCAGGGAGAGCAAGAGGACAGAGAGACAGAGAGAGAGAAAGAAAGAGGGAGGGGAGGGGAGAAGAGAGGGGCGAGGTTTGAGAGATGGCAACAGGTGGGCAGAATGGAGGTGGTGTGGACGAGGGGGATCTGCACAAGACAGTGGAGAACTTCTTCGCGGAGACGGAGAACTCAGTGATTATGGCATTTCGCGTTGCCAAGAGCACCATTGTTATGCGCACTCGCCTCAGCACTAAGCCTCGTGTTCTGGCCCTCACAGGTAATTAAAAATCTACATTCGCAATTCCCCTCCCTTACTGGCCGTGCAATCCTGCTGAATGCCAGCACCGCAATGTACTACCATCTCCATATTTATAATTCCAAGTCAATTAGTAAATCAACTGAAAAGTCGACACCCTAAGAGGCATATGACGACGGTGAGCTATTTGAAAGAGGAGTGGAGATTCAGTGCCTAGGAGGAGTGACTTCTAGCTTTGCATTATTTTGGATTATTACAACTTTGCAGGCTGAGAGGGTGCCTGTCTTCATTTTTGCGTTGTAACTTAGTTAATTGTGCCCATGGACATTCACCCTTGTACAGCAACACGATCAGCAGCAACACAGAAGTTTAAGGTGAAGCTCCACGTGTTGAAACAAAGCCCAGCCGGTTTACAGGTACTACTATGTTCTATCCTCACTTCACTTGCAATGTGGGAGCAGTTCTATTGAATTCCAACTTTTTCCTCAACTTGACGTAATCTCTCATCCCTCTACTGCAATGAAAAGCACTCTTGAGCTACTCCACTTCAATGTGTTCTAATTTCACAAACCATTTCCTAGCTGTAAGGAGGCCATTAGCTCATATCTTTATTGGTATGCACCTCATTCTACAGAGGAAGTCTTGGGTTGAACAATTTCAATTGCCATTGTCACTATGGACAGTCTGTACTGTGCTTGTCTAGTTTGTAGTTCTCTGATGGAATGTAATTTAATGTGTTATTCTTGTAACTGCAGCCTGCAAAGGTTTATAAATTGAAGCACCTCAACAAAGTGGAAGCGGTGTCCAGTGACAACAGTGGGTGCACATTTGTCCTTGTGAGCAACCTGCCCCTGTTTTACATATGTAGACCTTTGACTAGACCTCTCTTCTCCAACTTCCAGGTTGCGCAAGAGTTGTGCATATTTATGGATGTTACCATCTTTTGTTTGACATTCATCTGTGAGCGTAGAGGTGATATGCAAGTGTTGTTCCCTGAATGTCTAAGGAGGGTGTTCCACAGTATAAGCCAAAGCACAAACTGGAGTTGCAAGGATAGAACTGGGCAATTTTGTGAAGTGGACCTGTTGATACTGATATTTATTTCACATCTATACTGTTGCTGTTTTCATACGATCCTATAAGCTTCTAAGCGTTTGCAAGTCTCTAACAATGAAATGTTTCCAATAAGTCAATGGGACATCAATTCAGGTCACTATCATTTTGGGTGTCTATCATATCTAGACTGTATCGATTTATCCAAATGCTCAATGAAGGGGACCATGGTGAACAATCTGAGAGAATATGAGCACTTCCTTACCAAAAGATTTAACTGGTTGAACCGTGCCACAATCCAAATTTTGGCCCTCATAAGGAGATAATGAGGAATTTGAAGACATGTTATTTGAGACTTAAATTTCAGCTAGGTAACAGAGTTCTACAAACCAAATTGGTGTGCCGCTGTTGAAAACCCCCAAATTCTGTTTATCTAGGACTAGGCATTACAGGCACTTATTGGCCACAGATTCCACAGTTCAAGCCCTCATGTGCACATCTCAGCACAGTTTACCGCAATGTCTGATACAGTGGACCTAGTGATATGTGGCCAATGTTGTGGATATGTCATTTAGGGAGATGTATACTGGACAGCTTAGGGGTTGGTCAAGTGGCAGATAGATCATGATTTTTGTCATGTAGTTTTCAAAGTTCTAATTTTGGAACTTTTACTTGTTGGTTGACAAATGTCAAGAGAGATCTGGAAGTTTCTTGAATGGTAAACATACAGTACACACAATGATTTAGTGGTTGCGAGAAACTTAGATTTTGCTTTTGCTGCAGGGCTTTGATAACTTGAAGAATCAACGGGTTGCTCCTCCTCAGTGGACTTTGCGCACTCTTGATGACAGGCAAGCTCGTTTGGTTTTCATTCCATTTCCTCCTGTGGTGTCCTAAATGTGAATACTGTGAATGTGGCTTAGGGTGGTATCATCATTGTGGAAGACCAACCAATTCCGCGTCTTAAAAATCTCTGAAATGAACACTACCTTTGGACCCAACCATGGAAACCAAACTCATTTCTTGAGTTGGGACCGACATACACATTAAGAAAATGGTGCCACATAAGTGCCACTTCATTTTGAAGCACTTTGTACTTGGATGCCAATGTACTTTCCTTGGGTCCAATCTCCCGCTTCTAACTGAGAGGATGGCTTGATTTTGAGATTTCTTTGGTGTTGATCCTAATAAAATGATCCTTAGCTATACTTAAATTGCAGTTTGCAGTAAACCAAAACTTCCTAAAAGTCATGCAAATATTCAGCATTTAGTAGAATTGCAGTAAAGGTTGCCATAGCTTGTTGTACAGGCATTTGTAAGTTGCTTTTGTGTGACAATTTCTTTCTATTTCCACCAGTTCTTGATGCTGTGGGCTTTTGGAATTATCCAAGTGGACCATTTCTGTTTGTCATTAGCTTAGTGGCAGAACATTTTCAATTTGCAAAAATTTAAACACCTTACAAACATGTGATTTTGTATAGGCCCTCAACCTCATTGACTGTCAGCTTGTGGAAAATTGTGGGGCTGCAGAAACCGGCTCTTGACCTGTATATTGAAACTTTGCAAAGAGAACCTGGGCCGTTTGCCAAAGATCATTGGCATGGATGTGGTGGAAATGGCGCTCTGGGCTCAGGTATTTAATATTGTAATCCTATGCAGATATCATTCAAGTTAAGTTTTCAATCTTTGGTGTTTGCCCAATACTTCCAAGGACATGATAGTATATGTTAGTTTGTGATGTGTATATGGGCTGATGGATTGACAGGCACATGCTAAATCTCTCCCAATTGGAGGACCAGTTCAACGGGATTCTGTTGATGCTGGAGTGGAAAAAGATGAAAAAGTCAGTGTGGAAAGAGAGCTAGTTTCAAAAGCTGAAGAAGAGGATATGGAGGCACTACTTGGCTCGTATGCTTCATTGGCTCCTCTTTAGCATATAGCAAAATTGTTATCCATGACTCTGGCAGAAGTTTTGTGTGCAACATAGCAATTTTCCTAAAAAACAACTATGAGTACACTTGCTATGTTGCAACATATACCTTCCATGTTATATTGTTTTGAAGTTTATGGCTTCTTATTAATATCATAAGTGTCCTCTTCTGTTTACAATGTGACATGTTTTCTTAAGTGAATATGTCAACCATTCTGCTCAACATCTCTGATTTGAGTTTATATCTGCTGCATTTTCTCTACAGATATGTTCTTGGCATAGATGAAGCAGAAGCTTTCTCAGAGCGGTTGAAACGAGAACTCACTGCATTAGAAGCTGCAAACGTGCATGCTATTTTAGAGAGCGAGCCTTTGGTGGAGGAGGTTTGTTCAGTGCATGTCCTATATGCTCAGTAGCTTCATGGTTTAGTGTTAGAGGTTCATGTGTGTGACTTGCTGACTTGGTTTGGTGTGTTCTGCTGTTTTGTGTGAAAATATTTGTGCTTTTATGTCTTCCAAATATGGTTGTTAAGAGCTACAGTTCTCTGTCTTGTAGTATGTCTGGGATCTACAATCAAACATTTGGTAGCCATTCTTGGGGTGGGATTTTTGAGAGTGGTCAAAGGTTCTACAAGATCTGTGAAAATGATCTTAAAGATGTGAGTGCAGGTTTTACAACAGCTAGACGCTGCCCAAGGAAGTGTTGAGGACATGGATGAGTGGCTGGGCATTTTCAATGTGAAATTGCGTCACATGCGAGAGGATATTGAGTCGGTATGGCTATTGACAAAAGCATTTCTGGAAATACTGTTGTACTTGGATGCTGAATTTCACCAGTCATTCTGGTCTGCTACCTCATGTTGTATGAACATTTTGTGATTTTGTGATTTTGTGCTGGGTGTCTAAACATGGCAGATAGAAGCACGAAACAACAAGCTGGAAATGCAGGCCCAGAATAATGCAGCTTTAGTGGAGGAACTCAATACACTGTTGGAGAGATTACGTATCCCCCCTGAGGTGTGCATAGACTTTTTCTTGAACTTGTGTTTTTGTTTACGGGACTGTGTGCTTGGTAAAGACCTCATACCAATCAATAAGATATATTTCCTGTGTTCAGTATGTATGTTTGTATACTCTAGTCTGCCCTGGTGTTATCACTTTCATTGTCATGTGAATGCTACCACTTGCCCCTCCATTTTGAGGATACAGTCACTTAAGCCTATGCTGAAGAAGTCTTAAGATTCCAGACACTCATCTCCCTGCATGGATGTTGTGGCAGTATGCTGCGGTTTTGCAAGGTGGAACTTTTGAGGAGGCCCGTATGCCTCAAAATATAGAAGCTTGTGATTGGCTGGCGTCTGCACTACGTAGTCTTGATGCCCCTTTTTTGGATGCCAACTATGCAAACATGCGAGCAGTAAGCTTCTATTCTTTCGAGCTGATTCTTAATCTGTTATTGGGTTTAAATAACCTAATTTAAAAAAAAAACTCCTGGATTTCCTAGACCTCAAATAAACCTAGGAGCTTTCTAGACGTCTATCAAATGGAATGGTGCACCCCACTAATTTAGGGCTTGCAACAACATCAAGAGTACAGCTGTTGACGCTGGCATAAGGGAGTCTTATTGTAACTAATGAATCTGTTATGCTATGTAGGTCAAGGACAAGCGCTTAGAGCTTGAAAAACTGAAAGCCACTTTTGTACGTCGAGCATCTGACTTCCTGAGGAAGTATTTCTCAAGTTTGGTAGATTTTATGATCAGTGACAAGACTTACTTCTCACAGGTATGTACTTTGATTTCATTCCCATACTTATGAAGACTTGTTTATGAATTGGAACAAAAATGCAAATTCCTTTCTATGCTAGTAGTGCGAGCTCTTGTAGGGAACACACCCTTTGGTGTTACTGACAGTGGACCATATGTGAGCATTGCAGAGGGGACAACTAAAACGACCAGATCATGCTGATCTGAGGTACAAATGTCGAACCTATGCACGGATGTTGCAACATCTGAAGGTACCACTGTTCTTCAATGACATAAATCATTGTGCTCCTAACCTTGACCCACAGTTGTATTTGGTTTCATGAATTTTATTCCTATCTTTTTTGTAGTTGGACACTGTGTCCTAATAAACTTTCTGGACTTTGAGAACCTGAGGTTCTAATGACGATTGAAAGCTCTTTCTGCTTACTTTTTTACTATGTGTGTACCCAGACGCTAGATAAAAGCTCCCTTGGGCCCTTGCGGAAGGCCTATTGTCATTCCCTCAACCTTCTGCTGCGACGCGAGGTGGGTCTTTCAGTGTTTTTTACAGCTTTGCCTTGCTTGTGGAGATATAATGTCTATTGTTTGCAGTCCTGCATTCAGGTTGTTGCCTGTTATTAGGTCTTTATGTCTCTATCCCTTGCACAAGTAGTTTTGAAATGTCTTGAGTTCCTCAAAAGCTAATCAATGTGGAACCTTCTGGTGCTCACCAGGCGCGGGAATTTGCAAATGAGCTTAGAGCAAGCACCAAAGTATCAAGAAGCACAGGGGCATGGTTGGACAGTACTCAAGGTGGAGCAGCACAAGGTGCAGGAGGAGCGGACACTTCAACTGTATCTGATGCCTATGCTAAGATGCTTCGCATATTTATTCCTCTTCTTGTGGATGAGGTGCATTATCACACTATCACTCAGCTACCTTCCCAAGAGCTTTCTAGGTTTTCTGAGGAGGTTTGCCTTTTGTTGCAATTTCTCTCCAGCTTATTTAGTATTCTTCACAGAGCATACACTTGCCATGATATGATTACTCTTTGTAACGAGATATATGGATGGTTCTGCATCGTGTGTTTCCTCTGTTGCAAAGTTTGGTTGGCCCCACATTTATCATGTGCAAAATATTACTTTAGTTGAATACGTTGCAGTCAATGGATTGCTCAACTCAGGGATAGTGGGTTATTCTATATTTTGGCAGAGTTCTTTCTTTGCTTCCTTCATGTGTTTTGAGGTGCTACCACTGAATCCTCATGGAGCTGGTGATGACGATGAAAAGGACGAAGATGATGACATAAGTGCCATGGACATGGATGGTACTGACGTGAAGACAAGTAAGCTCTTGTTACTTGCAATTATCTCTGTGTACATTTAGATGTATATTTGTCTTAGATGTTAGTGCAGTAATGTCTAAGTCATGTTCTTATTCATGCAGATGAGCAGAATCCTGCAGAATTGGAATCCTTAAACCAGTCTCTTCAAGAGCTATTGGATGGTATCCAGGAAGATTTCTATGCAGTGGTGGATTGGGCTTATAAAATTGATCCACTTCGATGCATCTCTATGCAAGGCGTCACGGAACGTTATCTTTCTGGGCAGAAAGCTGATGCGGCTGGCTTTGTGAGGCGATTGCTTGCTGACCTTCAGTCCCGGATCAGTCTTCAATTTAATCGGGTATGTGTGCAATGTGTTTATCTGACATTCTTTTGAAGCTGTGTTTACACAGATCTACTCATTTGGTTATGGTGGTTGTTTGGGCCCACTTTCAACCACAACTATTACAAGTTTTTTTGTTCTACACGCAACTGCCCTTGTAGTTGGAGAGTGGATTTGGCCTTCATGATTTTCCGTCCTATTGGTCCAGTCCGTGTAATCTGGAGACAAACAATAAATGAATTCTAGTGGAAAGTTTGTCCAAGAGTAATTGCCTCCTACAAATGTTGTCCCATGCTTGGGCCTTGAAGTTCTCTCCCGGTGCCGCATAGTGACTACAAACAAAATAGAACTGAAGAAAGTAAACTACAACCATCGCAAATACTCCCATCTAAACCCTGTATTGTAGTTGGGCATGGTAGAGTAGTTGTGGTTGTGGTTGTCATTGTCATGAGTGCACCTTATCCCTCCTTATCCCTCAAAAATAGAAGCAAAGAAAGTAAACTACAACCATCAATCACTGATACCATGGTTGTTTGTAAATGCACCTTGAGTCCTCTAACACCATGTAACAAATTAGCACCCAATGTGAAGTTGGAGATTGTTCTCAAGTCTGCTGTGATGAGGATGTCCCAAGCTGCTGTAGTCATGTGTTCATGTTTGGCTGTCACAGTTTGTGGATGAAGCAAACCTTCAGATTGAGAAGCATGACCGCAATGTAAAACAAATGGGTGTGCTGTCTTACATTCCCAGGTAAAACTTTCTGGGTCTTTAGCCATGTCTATGAAACTCATATTTCCTATTTCAATGATAGCTTTCTATTTATCATTGTTTACTATTTAATGTGGAGAGCATTTCTTCACACTTGATTATCACACTAAATTTACTCCAGTGTAGTGTATCTCTATGTTTACTGATAGAACAAAACAATGGGAATAGGTTTGCAGCACTTGCTGGTCGTATGGAAAACCTTATCCAGGGAAACTCCAGGGATGTTGTTGACCAAGCCTATATGAAGCTGGTGAGTGAATTTTCTCACAACCTGGATTACAATAAACTTAGTAAGTAGTGGTTACTTTCACACTTTCAAGGGGTCAAGTGATGTATCTAGGCTCAAAGATCATTCTGCATTGTATGGAAAGACACAAATGAATTTCTATGAGCTTTTGCAAGTGTAATATGCTTCTAATGTGCCTTTTGGTGAGTTCTGGTGGCATTCATCACAAGGGTTTGTGACTTGCACTGATTTTGTTATGATGGGGATGGGGTAACAGGTGGGTACCATGTTTAATGTACTTGAAAAGATTGCACAAGTCGATTCTAAGTACCAGGATGTTCTTCTGCTTGAAAACTATGCAGCATTTCAGAATAGGTATGTCTCTCTTTCATTGAGGTTTGGGAAGTGCTTGAATCTGCTAGATATTCCTGAAAGGGAGATCCATTTAATGGTCCAGGGCTTTAGCTCTTTTCTTACTGTATTTTCAGTCAGTTGGTATACTTATTGACTTAGCTGGTTTTAACTAACTTTGGTTCTCTTGCAAACAGTATGTTTGATCTAGCAAATGTTGTTCCCACTTTGGCCCGCTACTATCAACAAGCGAGTGAGGCGTATGAGCAAGCATGCACCCGATACATCAACTTGATCATCAACTATGTATGTATAACTTGACTCATTTTAGTATAAATTTTAGCTGTGAATGCTGGTCTATGTCCATGCTGGAAAGTTAGAATGACTGGACCCTAACCCTTAAAAAATGCAGGGTCTCAATATCTGGCCATGTATACAATTTATTTGGGCTTTATCAAGTTCAGGAGTCATATGTTTATGTTTATGTTTATGTTTATGTTCATATATCTTATATGTTTATGGGTTTCAATTTTAAATATACATTGTCTTATGTCAAGGATAAAATAAAAATATACTCCTCTAAGACATTGATTATCAAAATACAATGTTTGTATTTGCATCCAAGGGCACCCAGGCAGTGTATTTGAAGTTAAATCTTGAATAACATGAAGGTGTTAAACTGATTCAAATAATGCACTTTGAAGAATAAGTTTATTGTA
Organism: Polytrichum commune; assembly: GCA_950295325.1. Taxonomy (NCBI): domain Eukaryota; kingdom Viridiplantae; phylum Streptophyta; class Polytrichopsida; order Polytrichales; family Polytrichaceae; genus Polytrichum; species Polytrichum commune. The sequence goes on along the minus strand of OX485803.1, from coordinate 18,532,606 downwards.
TATAGGGCAAAAGTATGTAGTTTACATATATGTTTTTGTGCTTTCAGAAGCCCAGTATGGGCCTTTTAGAGGCTTAAGGGTTAATAGCTCATTGAGGAGTGGAATTTAAGATGCTCATGTTATCAGGGTTCTGATATGATCTTCAATTGGAAATTTTGATTCTAGAAGATGAAGCTATGCTTTAATTATATAAAACATTTGGAATACATCAAATGATCTTAATGAATATTGAGGGGTCAGATTGTTGACCTTGAATTTGTTTGTATGAACAGCAATTTGAACGTCTCTTTCAATATGCTCAAAAAGTGGAAAACTTGCTGTACACCATCCAACCTGAGGAGGTGCCATTTCAGCTTGGATATTCAAAAATGGACCTGCGGAAGACCTTAAAGGCTAGTTTGTCTGGGGTAAGTTTCTTGTATTTTCCGGGCCTTTTTATTTTAAAATAACTGCAATCTGTATTATATCATATCATAAATCAATATCTGTGTTGTTATTTGGAAGTTTATAGACATTTTCTCATCATCCGTCACCCTTTTGACAATGGTGAATACAATGGACCTAAGATTCAAAGTCTGCTGTTCCCTGAGCTGGTACCTTGAGGTTTATGTTTTAGAGCTTTGCTATAAATAATGGTATTGGATACCATCCTGCTTATGTGAGTGCATGGACTGGAGCAGGTTGAAAAGTCATTACAGGCCATGTACAAGCGTATGCAGAAGAATCTTACCTCAGAGGAGCTACTTCCATCTTTGTGGGAAAAGTTCAAGGTTTGATGCACTGGAACTCTTCCCTATGTTTCACCCACTTTTAATCCTAGCTAGGAGGAATTGTGGCTAATAGAGTCATCCTTGGACTGAATGGGGCTTTTCGTTGGGCCCTTATAATTCCCCGTTGGTTGTCATGCATATGATATCAGTAGCTCTTTTCACTTACCAAAAGTGATGTTGAGTTAGAGGATAACTCTATTACATACACAATTTGTTGAGTCAATTACATACACTACAACATGATAATGTTTCGTCCACTAGCAGAAGGGCAACCCCTAGCCTGTATCATCAGATAATTAGCATTCCCTTGATATCCAATTCGTCAAGGGTATCCATGGTTCAATCATTAATGGCTGATGTTGCTGCACTGCCATGTCTTCAAGGTCAAGACATGTTCTTGCTATGCAGAACGTTGAGTGGAAACACCTATTCCTGTAGAAACGTCTCAGGGTTCAGATGTAGTCAACTCAAATAAGCAACCTACTGTAGACTTAAAAAACTCACACAAGGGACCTCTTACGAAATTTTACGACCCAGTTTACATCACAAACTGAGCTCACCTTCATGAATAGTCCAATTTGACAATAGCACCCAGAGATAAATTCTCAATTCATACCTAATTCGAGTGACACATCAAAAGCAATCAATGCACAAGTGCATTCCCCCTTGTACCTGTTTCCATTATACCTTAGATTTTATCTGATTCATTAAACATTCCATTGTTCTTCTAATTCATTTTTAAAAGCATTTACATCACTTAGTAGAGGTTCATTTTTAAGAATATGATCATTAATATTAAGCTGCTTTTAAAAAAAATGTAGATAAGCTTTTTGGAAAGGTGTAGAAACATTCATGTTTGGAAGGTTTCGTCTCCCTAAATTTTCTTGTATCTTACTATCTCTCATGTGGCTCTGTTTTGGGTATGATGCAGGATGATTTCCTGGACAAATATGAATCTTTAGAAGCACTGCTAGCAAAGTGCTATCCGAATGAAGGACTGAACCCTTCATCAGCAGAGATGAAGGAGATCTTTAAGAACTTTCAGTCCTAGCCTTTCAAGTATTTGCTTGATAATTTATAAAGTCACTCGCATTTGTATCCCTGCTTGTCTGTGTTGCATGTAACTCCCAGCTCTATGAACTTTGCAATTTCACTGGATTAGATTTCTGGCTAAGGTTAGGCATCCTCGTTCTGGCTACAAATTATTTTTTATATCTTGAAATCTATTTATTTATTTGTATCTCTAGGTGGTCTGTCTCTGCTGATTAAAATCGTGTTTCAACCAATGGTATTTCAGTGGTAATCTATCTCAACATGTGGGCAAGGATCATTGCATTAAACTGTGATGTACCCATGTATTCGTGGACCTCGCAGAGCCTTATAATGGGCACAACTTCAAATTCCATTCATATGAACAGCCGCTAATAATGTAGATTATTACTTGATGTGGATCAAATATAGCTGTGGAAGGTGAATGGTTTGGAACCTTGAGCAATTGGAGATGATGTTTTGATCTGTGCTTTAAGCATAATTTCCATCCATGGGTTTCTGGAATATCATCAGTGTCTCACATTTGTCTTTCCCTTTGTTGTATTTCTTGGTTAACTAAAAGTAAGTGTTTATCAAGGACATTGAAATTGTTTCTAATTTTAAGAAGGGCCTTTTTTTTGATCTTGTGAAATGAGTACAACTGTTACTTGCAGGCATGGATTTGGAGGTCTTCAGAAAGTTGCACTAATAGATTAGAGCATTTATAAACCTTGGGAATGCAAATATATTAGCTTCTGATCAAATGCATAAAATATTTGGATTAGACATAACCTGTAAAAGGTTGTGATTAAAGTAAAGGTATTTCCAAAGCAGGGCGTTGCTATTTGGGCGGTTTTACACATATTATCTGTACACTTCCCACATTTCCTATGACTTTAAATTGTACCACTGCAGGAGAACCAGCAGGAGAAGCCTTCAACTACCTACTCAGAGTGTGGACCCTAATGTGATCAGTCCTGTACAGATGATGCCTGCTTGCTGTCCTCTTACTCCCACAAAGTAATGTTGTCCTTGTAGAGCCATTTTGGATTTTATGGTAAGTTAGCGGAGGAAAGAGACTTTTGCAAGCTCCTCCCCACAGGTTAGGAAGGTAGTAGGATAAAGGACAATGGCTTGAAATGCCTTGCTCGTGCACCCGAAAAGTGATGGTCTCGTGTATGGCCTATGGTACTGCTTGTTGGTAGAAACTGGTATCCTTTTGTGGTGGACGAGCAAATGAAGTGATGGATAGCTGTGATAACTGTCATATCTGTATTGGGTGGTCGTATAATCCTTCCATGCAGAAACAGAAAATACCCATATTATATTAACCTTCTTTCCACTATGTCATCACTTGAGGTCTGCTTTTGAGGAAAACAAAAGACATGACATTTCTTATCGCATTCTTAACTAGCCTATTTAGTTCCAACGCAAAAGGAATATTTAAAGGCATTGTAAGTATGAAACCGTTGGGGACACTTCTTCAATTGAATCTTGGTAGATGAAAGAAGGCAACAATGAGGTGTTGACTAATGAGAGCTTGCCACTTGACTATGCTTGGGAGTCGGTATCCATACCTTGATTCAAGAAGCTAGAATAGAAACAGAGTGTTTTGATACATGCTTAAGAATGCTATAAATCAAGCCAAGAGAGATGGATTTGAAAAATTTTCAGACACACTCAAACGACTGGTAAAATAAAGGTAGCTCTCACTCATTTAAAAACTGCCAGAAGGCAAAAATCCAGATGGATTGATGGTACAGATTGTTGGAAATCGTTTGTGCAAGAGTGATTACATATTAGTGTGACATCTGAAAACAACCAGGCTCCTGTGTCCTAGTCATCGTCTGTGCCAACTGCAAAAGAAAAGGGCAAGTCATGGAAGTCATGACCTACTTACCCTACTTGCATGCTGTCTGCAATAATGGTCAACGAATTTGTGACCAATTGATAGTGCCATGTTGTTGGCTAATACCTAGTCGTCACACAGAATTTTCACAGGGAAAACCACTGTTAAGTAAATATCTAGTTTAAACAGCCGCCAACAGAAGATTTGATGTGTTCAGAACTGTTTAGAAAGTGCACTGTAATCTTCACCACATGAGGAGTACATTTAATTCTTTCCACTCAAACAATTTGCAAAATCCATTACCTGGTTACAGAACAGTCTGAATCAGATATAAAAAACCTTCACTGCAAGCAATAATAGTTAATTTTGAATTCGAAAATCACATCCAATAACATATTTGGACCTTATATGGTCATTTTTTCTTATTGAACTATATTGAGTAGTATATGGCAAGATTTCTAGTTAAGAATTGTCACCAACACAACAAAACTACTATGCGATTTAAATGGATAAATTATTCTAGGGTCAAATAATTGAGACGGAGAGCCTATATAATCATCACTTAAAGAGACAGAGAACCTTCACTTTGACGTCCCCTATCTGTTTCATTTCACCTCCGAATCTTGTGTGTTTACCGATTGCCAACTGGCTGAGCCATTTCATTCCTGGTTCAATCCAACAGTCAAAATTGTCTTTAGAGCTGGAAGTGCACAGAATAGGGCCATCATATACCTTATTTCAACACCAAGAATCTTTTAGAGACCAGCATCATGGATATTCAAAATCGTAGTCCTGACTGGAACTTGACCAGTAACAATCATTTATCTGAATGTTTTAGATTCTTATGTGATTTCAATTCTGAGATTATATAAAACTATCTCGTTGGACCAAATCAACCATAGCTGGCAGCTAGTGGATACATATATCCATCAAGCTGCCTATCTGGATGCTCATGTATGCTTGAGTCACACATTGCAAGCATCGACGCAAGCCAAGTGGGTCCGAACCTCACAGGGATCCATGAACAATGAAGGACGGTGCATAATTGGAAATGTACTAAAAGATATTACTGTGATGATGATCCTAATGGTAATTTATAGTACAAATCCCACAAGAACATCAAGTAGATATACGGCCATCATCAGCACCTATTGTCCTTACAAGATGATGGCTACCTGTCGATCGATGCTCATATGACCGATCTAGAACTAGAGGAGTCTGCAAATTGTCAATGTAAGCATCATGAGCTGTGTACGTGATTCATGTAGTACTAATGCTTGTCGGAGCACATAAGTTTAAGAAATTGGGTTGGAATCATTCATGCTGTCATGTTAGTGAGCTTGAACGAGTGTTATCATATTAAGATACTCTTGAGCAATCTGCAATCTAGAATGATGGCCTGGGGAATCCTGGAGTTGGTGCACAAATCAGGTCTTAGAGTGGGATTGGTGTCTGTGCTGCTAATAATCTGCTGCAGTGCAAGACCATGGGATCAACAACAAGAAGAAAGCCGAAAAGGCCAATCAGGTCATGGTTCATCCATCATGGCTTATACGTCGCCGGCGGTGAAACCACAGGAACCGAACCCCTGGATGGTGAATGTGGATCCATACATTCCCAAGTGGAATGAGTCGACGGATGTGAATTTTGAGCCTCCTGCTGCTGCTGCGCCCGATATTTTCAATGTTCTACTCTACAATGCAGCTGGCGATGGAGTCACTGATGACACCAAGGTAGTATACCACACCGACCGAACTTTGTGGTTATTTATCCATTTCATCGTCATGACGAGATTGATCAATAATTCTTCACAAGTTCGCATCCGAAAAATTACGCAGCCAAATATCTCAAAATATTCCAGGTCTATCGCGTTATGAGTATATATCTTAATTTTTTGATTCTTATCTGCAGAGTTGCTGCTTTTGATAATTAGGACACTGAACTGAGTTGATCAATTGTTATCCCGAGAGCCTATTTCTTTCTGGAAATGCCTGATCTCTCTCTACGATGTGAACTGAGAGGGCAGGACGAAGTTTCTTGATACATGATTGCCTTCTTGTTTGGTCTGTAATTCCTTCGGCTAATCCTGGCATCGATCAATTGCGTGCATGAGCACCTTCAGAAAGCTCGTTCGATTACCCTGACATGTATTAATGGATGTATCCGTATCAATTGTCAACTGATCGTTTCTTGGACTATATATGCATCCCGCGGATATATACCAATTTAGACCATAACCTAGTGAACTCATATCTGATGGAATTATGTTATGTGTGGAGTAGGCATTTCAAGCCACATGGAATGCGGCGTGCCAGGTGAAATCAGCTGTGATTGTGGTGCCCGCGGAGTACGTCTTCGTGGTGGGGCAAATCACCTTCAAAGGACCTTGCTGCTCCAACCTCATTTTCCAGGTTCACTACCCAAATTTATTCAGTATCCACATATCTTAGCAATTCAGGTCAGCTGACCTTAAAGAGGGATATGCAGATGAGAATATACACATATACTGCTTGAGCATAGACAGTTAGAATTTCTATAAATTAATGCATGTCACAGGGTTGCTCTATCACAATGCATATACGTAACCTCGTTACCACGTTTCGTTTGTGTTGAAAACTGCTGCTACTGGAATCCAGTGGATTATGGTCATATTCGTTAGTCAACTTTGTGACATTCTTAGTTTCCACTGAAAGAAAGTGTCATATTTGGGACATTATATTGTGCTCAATAAGTTGACATTAAGACAGTCAAAACGCTTTAGTATGCATTGACTAAGTGCATTTCTATTTACATGTACAGTAACCTCCCGCTTAAGTACACCCGTTTAAGTACGCATCCCGGTTAAGTACGCATTTTTTGACAAAAAATTTAGGGTTCAAGATTGCTTAGTTGAACATGTCGTGAATCGTCATTTGGCATAAGTTTTGAAGTTTTTGCGTTTGGCTCTGAGGCCGACCGCTTGGATCTTGCTCTCAAATGATTCAAACGATTTCTCAAGGCCATCAAATGTTTCCTCTGGTTCTGCTTGAACTTCAAGGCAGAGCAGCTAATCCTCGATGTCAAGAACCTGCTTATAAAGAGAGTCAAAACCCTAGAATATAACTCTGTTTTCTAAACCGACATTCAATTCATGAGTGTTAACATCGCCTTCACTAACGATGTACTCTCGGGCTAGAGCCTTTTTACTCGGAGTATTCGTTCTGCTAAGCTTCAAGATGATTTCGCAACGTTGTTGCGCATTGAGACGCTTTCTGTTTGGTTTCTTCGACATTGTAGAGAAACACAAGCGATTTGGGAAACCTTAAACCCTAAAGTACACACCTACCGGCTATAGCGAAACACAAGCAATTTGGGAAACCCTAAAGTAAGCACCTACCAGCTAAGTACGCACAAACTGCGCATGTTCAAGTTGCGTACTTAAGCGGGAGGTTACTGTATACTTAAGCATCATAACTTCGTTGCTTGATTGTATCCATAATTAACTTGATCCATACTGAATGCCACTAGCAGGTTGATGGGACGATTATACCTCCCAGTAACCTGTTCGCATGGGCGGCGCTTCCAAACAAGGTGCAATGGATTGGATTTTACAAACAAGTGGATATGACTCTCCAAGGCTCCGGGATCATTGATGGCAATGGCGATGTTTGGTGGACGCAACCTTGCAAAGTGCGTTGTTATAAATGGATACCCTTAGTCATCTGAAGCAGCACTTAGAAACTAACTAGTGCTAATCATTCAACTGAATCATGTGCTCAAGATATCTTCATGTCTACTTTGGGAACATAGAGCTAACTAACATGATGGATTTGTCATATTTGTTTGCAGCTTTTTTCTCGCGGGACAAGGCGCTGCTCGAGTCCCACTGTGAGTATATCATATCTTCACCTTGGCTCAAACAAAATTACCTGCATCAATAATCATTCTAATGTCCGCAAAACATGATATGTTATATGTGGTTCAATATGTCTACTTTATGTAAACATAATGAAGGTCCGGTTTACACGGGTCCCAAGTCCTAAGTCATAGTTCACTTGAGGTCAATCCATGTAATCTTAGCCATTGAGAGCATGGAAGTTAGGACTCATCATTTCACACAAGGGTCTCTAAGTATGACATGGATGCCTACACGGCAACACTTTTTGGAGGTGAGGCTCGAGCCTTGTGTTGAGAGTTGGGTAGTGCAAAAAGCTAGACCCAACTCGCATCACAAGTTGGGAGAATGTTTTTGCATTGTAAATTGAAGATCCCATGAGAACGTCACTTTAATGGGCTCTTCAGGCTCAAAAGTTGGGAGTTTGCTTCCAACAATGAGCAGAGAGAACTAACTGCTAATTATAGATGAACTGGTTGAGTTTGGGAAATAACCGGCTAAAAATCAAAACTTCAGAATAAAGTTTGATCATTTTAGAAGAATCTATGGAATATACCTCCAGTTAATAAGGAAATACTGAAAGATCACAACATGTAACCGGTTAGACTTGAAAACACTAGGATGTTGATCGATTATGCCCAAAAATCTCCCCGGACACTGGCCTCCATGTTGGTTCTTGTCAATATGAGTGGGACTTGGGACCCCACGTGAATGAGCCCTAAGATTACCCCTGGTAGAGTCGATGATCTTGATTAATTTCCCTGTCTGGAGATCATGTCATTTGTATGGATGATGTCATTAACTGAGTTGGTGAACCAATCATTAATTGCAGGCGGTGAAGTTTTATGGATGCATGAACGTGATTGTCCGAGACATTACCATACAAAATAGCCCTCAAATGCACCTTAAGTTCGACAACTGCCAGCAAATCCAGGTGCTCAACATGACCATTTGCTCCCCTGCCTGGAGTCCAAATACTGATGGCATCCATCTCCAAAACACGGGCTATGCCCTCCTTGAAAACCTTGTCATTGGAGCAGGTACGTATCTGGTTACTTTACTCTAGTACATTGTTAATGGTAATTAGTATCATTCACTACGTATTCGGAAGTTAACCTCTATTATTTAAGGATGTAAGTTTTTAACAGTTATTATTTCTAAAAAAACACTTATTCTGGTATAGATCAGAGTGAGGAAATGTTTGCTGTGACTCACCTTGGGCTGCCTTAGAAAGCGTCGCTCACAATATACACATTTACACAAGGAAATATTGCGCCGTGGCCGCCCTCGTTACACTTGTGACAATCCTGCACGATGTACTCAATTTCCTTCTCCTAGGTGGGAAATCTTTCAAATGCACAACATCTTTGATCCAATAAAAATATTGTAACTTTTTTGTCATATATTGTGGGTTGGTGAATAATTTGTACACATAATTTAATCCCGTTGTTTTGAATGTGAAAATAAGCTCAATGTTGTGGCAACGGTACTTACCATAGTCAATGTACATGTTTGTGGTTGTTTTTCCAGAAATCTAACTTATAGTAAGTGACCCTAAATACCATAAACAGTGTAGTACTCCTGCAAGGATATATATAGTGCACCAACATCAGGTGAGTTGATGAGGTTCTTTTGTTAGTCTTTCAATCTAGGCATGAGGTTCATTTAATGTTAAGTTGCACTAAATTGTGATATAAATTTATTCTTGGGCAGGCGACGATTGCATCTCACTGCAAACTGGGACCACGGATGTGATGATTCGCAATGTTGTGTGTGGTCCTGGACATGGAATCAGGTGATCCGTCATGATGAACATCAATCTTACTAATGTCTGCAATTTAATTTGTTCAAGTATCTCTATAAGGAGCAAAGGTTTAGACGCATTGCATAATCTTCATGCTTGGGTATATAGAGCCAAGTATATGTTTTTTACATACTCTGCAACTCTTGCGTACAGCATAGGTGGGCTGGGTCAGGGCAAAAGTCAAGCTTGTGTGACAAATGTGACTGTGCAAGACGTCCTGCTTCAAGACACCGAAAATGGTGTTCGCATCAAAACATGGCAGGTCAGTGACACAAATGCTTTAAATTTGTCTTTTCAACGTAAACGATTTCTTCTCAGTGGGTATTGAAGGGCAAGAGGGAATTATCTTACCCCTCATTCATCCAACATAGGCGTGCTGAAGTAGGATGCATTTCGGAGGTAAATTTTTTTACTAGTTGACTTAATACCGATATTAGTCTGTCCAAGTGATTTGAGATGAATCAGCCTCAAATCTATAGGAGATCAAGTTTTACCTTGGATGCATGAGAGGTACACTCGTATACAACAATGGAACCCTCCAGTTGCATATGAGTCAGCTCCGCAAGTAACTCTCCATTGTCAGTCTGTGTGATCCATAGCTGTCCATCTGCAACCTCAATGAAATCGTCCATTGCTTAAATAAGGTACTCATGAAACCCTAATCTTGGATGCCACCCATTCCTTTATGAGCCAACACCACCCAGATAGGCTGCATTCTTTGACTGTTTTGTGGTTCATCACAAATCTCTTAATTCTTTTGGTTTATTCATTGGCGTTGGCTGTGTTGGCCTTCTGTCTCAAAATAAAAACAAAAAACCTCTTGATTTAGATACCAACCGTTGCATGTGACACGTTTGCATCGCTTCAATCGCATCAAACATGAATGTTAAATCGATAGCTATAAAACATAGGTCGGAAACTTTTATTCTTGTTCCTATAGTCTACAGTTGCACGACCTAAAAGGTTGAAGTACGAGTTGAATCTAGTGTTGGAATAGTATGACTTTTTGGATACCATTCAGGTGTCTATATTGAGGATTTCACAATTTTTTTCATACCAGTAGGGCATGGGTATTTGCTTCTATTTTTTTCATTTTCAATACCATATGGGATTATATACCATGCAAGAACCTTTATACCTAGTCAAAGTATCAAATATGGTTCAGAATGGTATTGACCCAAATAATAAGTTGGGTATGCAAAGATTTTCTAATCTTGACATACCCACCAAATATGCATATTTCATTGGTATGACAATTTTGATTCTCGTGGGTAGGTATCTTGAAACCTATTTTGATGTTGATTATGAATATCATGTATTCACCTATATGCCAGACCAACACTGGTTGAATCGTGCTCGTGAATTGAGTCTTGACGTTGACATTGATGAGTTGGAGCTTGCTAAAATATAGCAAATTGTATCAATGTTGACTTAACATCAAATGATGGTCACTTGCAATCTGTGTCCAGGTACATTCTTGTACATTTTTGGGCATAATCGGTCAAAATCCTAGTGCTTCAAGTCAAATCGGTTTCTCTTATTTAATTTTCATAGATTTCTCTAAAACGATGGGTGATTTTCCTGAAGTCTTCAACTTTAACCGGATTTTTCTCAAACTCACCTGGTTCATCTGTAACCAGTGGCCAATTCTCCCCAATCATTCATGGTCACTTGCAATCTTGAGATGTATTTGTCCAGTGAGGCTCTGGGCAGTGCAACATAGCGTATTCAGCGACTTCACGTTGAGCAACGTGCATGTGCTGGAACCATGCTTGTGAATTGCCTCTTGAGCTTGACAAGGATGAGTTAGAGCTGGAAACATATTATACCGCAAACGTACATATCAATGTTGACACAACATCGAACGCCTTGGTCACCACTTGCAATCCTGAGATGTGGAACTTGTCCAGGGAGGCTCTGGGGCAGTGCAACATAGCGTACTCAGCAACTTCACACTGAGCAACGTGCATGTGGTTGAACCATGCTTGTGAATTGCCTCTTGAGCTTGACAAGGATGAGTTAGAGCTGGAAGCATATTACACCGCAAATGTACGTATCAATGTTGACGTAACATCGAACGCCTTGGTCACTTGCAATCCTGAGATGTGGAATTTGTCCAGGGAGGCTCTGGGGCAGTGCAACATGTCGAATTCAGCAACATCACAGTGCGCAACGTGCGCAACCCGATCGTCATCAACCAGTTCTACTGCGACGCCGTGCGGTGCGGCAACTGGTCGGCGGCGGTGCTCGTGAGCGACGTCTCCTTCCGAGACATCCAAGGCACGTACGACCCCGAGCGCTCGAAGGCCGCCATCTACTTCGCGTGCAGCGACACCGTCCCCTGCCGCAACATCCTCGTCGAGAACGTGGAGCTCGTGCCCTCCGACGAGGAGTACACGGATCCCCCCCTCGCGTATTGTGCGAACTCGTATGGGCTGGCCGACCCCTTCTCATGTCACCCACCCGTTTGCCTCATCGACTCGCCCTACATAATCGAGCAATCTCTTGAGTATTGTTAAATGATGGGTGAGTGAATAATGTTCACAACACCACCTACCGAGGGGGAGGGGAGGGGAGGGGACGGTGAGACTGATGGGTATTGTTGTACAACTTGTTCAGCAATATTTGATCTCTAGGTTGGGGTGGGAGATCCTGAACTAGTCTAGTGAGCTTAAATTGGGATGAATCAACAGCCAACTGACAGGGGGTTAGTTTTAACTATCACTCTGTTGGTAGGTAGGTGTTAGGAAACCAAACCAATTGTTCATGGTCGTTTGTTAGGCTCTGGGTGGGACATGTGCTACTACATTATTTGGGGGGGGGGGGGGGCAAAGGAACTAAGTTTCTTAAGAATGGTAAATTAACTTGTGGGTGGGGTGGGGTGAGGCGCGCGTGGAGGTGTTGTGGGTGTGGTGTTATTCTAAGACCTAGGTAGGGGTGCATTAGATTGGATGTGTGTTCCAATTGGGTGGTGCGAGGGAATCAAGGTTTTATAAGAACATGGTCCCGTGCAGGAGGGGGGGGGGGCAGATATTGCGTGGTTGTCTGAGGAGTGAAGTATCTCCAATAAGTGGTGGCGTTGGGGTTCCCACAAGTTTGTTCATTGTGCCGTAGCAGGAGGGGGATGTGCTTTCAAGGTGCCTCAAGCCTCGAGGTGATTGCTCGAGGGTAGGTTGTGGTTCTAGCCTCACACTAATTGTGTTGGTGGGGAGACCATGTTAGTGGGAGTGGTGAAATCTCTTGGCAAGGATCATGGGGATGTGGAGGAGGAGTTGTTACTGCAATTTGTCACATCTGGGGGTGGTTGGATCCAACTGCGGGGCAACAAGGAGGACCCTGCCGACTCAAAATATTGTAAAGATTTAGAGGATATTTGGTAGCATTGAGACGTCCAACTACTTGAGTTGCTTATGAAATACAACCGATTTACTTATGCACAAAACATGGAGATAGTATGGGGTGGAATATTCTCTATGTGGAGATAACAACACAAGGAATCAACTGCCCAACTGCACTGCACTTGACAAGCGACCGGTTATGTACATTATTACCTCTAAGTGTATAGATGTCCTATCCATGTAAAAATTGGTGTAATGTTTTACACAATTGCTTGGCGGAGCTTTGGACTTGAAGTATGATAGATTTTCTCAATCAACTGGATGTTGTATGGACATGACTATGAAAAGTTGGTGTTTGTTTTGTCGCTTTTGATTCTAAAGTGAATCATAACTTGTCCTATTAAAGACACCACTAACCACATTGAGCTTCATACCTATGACCTATCACATGGTTTTTTTAGTTTTTTATACTTAGGACGAGACTAATGCACGCATACATTTCATAATTCTAAGACCCTCAAGTATAGTTAACCCCTCATAACTGACATTTAAGTATATTTGGACAAATCACTTGTCCACAAAATTTAGGGGATGTGCACTTGTGAGGACAAATATATCAAACAAGAACACAACAACCACAACTTTGAATGTTTATAATCCATGTTCATCAACCACCATATATATGTAGTTTGTGATCTAGTGTATGTCATATTGATGGTTGAAATTATTCCAAATTCATGCATAAATCTAAATATGCTTAAATCCGAGTTTGAGCGCTCAAGCAACTAAAAATGTCCCAATTACGAGCTTTGAACCAAGATTGGACGTAGTAAAGCAAAACCTTTAAAGTTTAAACTTGGGGCAATGATGATATCATTTTTTTATTTTTTTTTGAAGGTTCAACTTTTTCATTTAAAAAAAAGTAGTGTGAAATGGACTTATCCTTCACCTTGGAGGCTATTGGCTAGGCATATTAGGGACGGTTTACACTACGGTGGAGAAGTCCACCGGTCATGAAAAAAAGGGTGTTTCTCAATTGTGATTGGTCGAAAATGCAACTCTTGACCGGTGGGTGTTTACACTAGGTGAAGAAAACAATGGTGGTAAACTTTTCTCATGGATGATAAAATGACATGGCCGCCTACATGGCGGCACTTTTTGGAGTTGGGCTTCTCCAGAGAGAAGTTTCTTGTCTGGCCTCAAGAGGCCGGACAAGAAACTCCTCCTCCAGAGAAGCCCAACTCAATAAAAAATTAATTTTCAAAAACAGATCTGGACCGTAGATTTTAGATATTGTTTTTTTCAAAACCTAAGGTGTTGGCAAGCTTCTCTCTCTCTCTCTCTCTCTCTCTCTCTTCACTGTAGTAGCTCCTTAGTGATTTTTTTTTGTGCAATTTTTTTTCGCAATGGCTGGTTACTCACAATTTCAGTTTGGTAGTAGCCAAGATGAGGATGACCTCATTGGTAGTGAGAATTATTTTGAGCCCTCAAGGTAATTTCCAGGAAGTGCCAATCGATGCAATGTCAAAGAAATTCTACACTCTATTGGAATACAAAGTCTTAATTTTGTATCTTTCTTGCTTAACATGGGTCCAAGCAAATGACATAAATAAAAAAAGATAGGCTTACTCACCCGTACACGATCTTTGAACATTTTTGCATTATATGATCCAAGAAGAAATTGTGACACATATCCACTTGGCTGGTCAAATTTCCACACCACCCTCTCCTTGCTCCCAAACAAAAAAATATGCCATCATATCATAATTGAAGCATTATGGTGATACATGATGGTTTTTTATATCGCCATAGTTGAAACGATAAAATACTTCAAAACCATAAAGATCATAAGAGAGCACAAAATCTCTCTTCTTCGATTATCCATGATTGAAGATCAAAGATAAGAAAAGAGAAATTGATGAGGATGATTAAGAGGAGAGCATGTCTTAAATAATACCAAAGAGTAGTGCTTTGTCCAATGTGTATGGGTTTTCCCCTCTTCATTCTTAAACACCCAAGGAGACATTTATTTCCTACATGGGCCAAACTTGACAATTGGTAATTTGGCAATTTTCATTATCTTTTGAATAAAATTGAAAATTATATTACACAATTCTTATGAACACAATTCTTGTTGAAATCTTTTGATACAATGTGAATGTAGAGAATTATGGTTTTTTATCACAAAAAATCTTCACCATTTGGTGAACTTCTCTTCACCGGTGGACTTCTCCGGTGGACTTCTCCGGGGGACTTCTCCTCTAGGTGTTTAGACTTCAACCGGTCAAGACTCCTTAAGAAATATTTTATTGCCTTTAATTCTTCTCCGGCACATCCACCATTTGCCTCATATAACCATGTCTTGGCCAAGCATTCTTGACCGACCGGAGGCCTTCTCCATCGTAGTGTAAACCGGCCCTTAGTAGCAAGATTGCTAGCTAGTGTTGAAAGAGCATGTTGGGTTCACATATGAGCTCATGATAATGATTAAGGTGAAGCATCTCTCTCTCTCTCTCTCTCTCTAAGAAGTTTTGAGCGATAATATATGCTAAGGGGTCTTGTCTTTCTTTCTTTGAATAAAACAAAATTTGCTAAAGCAAGATGTTAACTCTTACAAAGGAATTTACTTATTCAAAATAGTGTTATTTATCCACCAAACAATCTTGAAGCATCAGAACGACCTCTACATCGTCTATATGACTTTATAGTATCCCCACATGCTTCACCACTATGCAATTGTTTATCAAAGTCATCAACATCAAATTCCATAAACTCAGTAACATGAAGCACAATAGTTTGCAAGAGGATACATAATCACATTCAATTTAAGATGGATCAATATATAGAGTGGGGTGAATAACCTAAATGTGTGATTTGTACAATTTCCTCACCAAAAACCTCCTGAAGTGCAAGTTTTGCAATGCTCACAATTCTCTTGCCAGGATGTTCTCCAATGTCACATAGAACCAACTTGTACACGATTAATGACTTTTGCAATTGTGTGGCAACAAATTTAGAGTCGTGCATAATTGAAGTTGTCATTAGTACAAAAACACTACAAAATATATCTCTTTGTGCAATTTGGTAGTTGGCTAGCAACATTGCTCAAATAAGTTGACATGCATGAATTAAATCAACAATTTCATCTCTCGATGTTGATGAATGACTACGACCATGACCACGACATTTGAATCTCCTGCAGATTGTCTATGTAGAATCCACTGCTTGTGAAGTGATGTTAATTTTTTTCTTTCCCATTATGTTGATCCACAAATAACCAACAACAAATAGACCAATATACCACATCTGTGTAGTACAACATACACAAAAAGCCCACCACACAACATAAATTCATATTCTGCTCTTCTAGATGATATGGATTCCTAGAATGTGAAATGAGAGACCACAAAACCCACCTCCACATGCAAGTGTCCAAATCAAAGAAGATTATCCTATGGTCCAAATTAACCCTACATATTATATTAGACCTTCCAAATCAATCTAGTAGTCAAGCTCGATGATCCAACAAGTGATGCGAAAATAGGTTATGTCAAATAATATGTTTCTTTATGCAAGTAATTATCTCAAAACATAGGCCCACAACAAGCTCGGCCCTTGGCCTTAAGTTGGGGCCCCAAGTCCTAAGACTATAACGGGCTGCAACATACCAAAACCTAATATGTAGTGCACTTTAGGGAAGCCAAAGAACGACCTTGTGGTGTGAGATACCCTACTAGTACACAAAGATTTATGATGTTCTTCATTGTATTCGCAAGGATTGTCACTTTTCATAATTGTTTGCCAAGTTTTTCAGGGGGCATTACACAAAGCCAAAATTTTCATGGAAAAAAAAATCTTCACATATTTACATGCAGCAAGTTCCCCGCCCCAATGCATTATTGGTATTAAAATCCCCTTATGCTCCCATAACATTAGTCAACAAGCATGTTTTTTTTTGTTTTTTTTCTCCAAATTTATTAGTGCAACAATATTGTCAACCTTCTAAACAAAGGTGTTCAAATTTGTTAGTTTTGCAACACCGTAGTAGTGATTGCACCCACGACATCATCATATTGATAGATGTGAGATTCAACAAATGAACAACCAAAAGATGAATGACATTCCTCTACAAGGATAATTAATGAAGAAATTACATCACATTGGAGGCATCGTTTTTTTCCCCGGCTATGCAAAGGTTCTTTGGTATGCACGAAGGAACCCCCAATCTAAATTAATAAAGGGAGTTCATTTATGATTTTAATGGGTAAGCGGCATGAAATCACATTTTCGTTTGCAATTTAGCCCCTAGCTGACATGTGGCGACCGGAAAGTGGAGGTTTTCCCACCATTGATATAGCTTCAATTGGATTCTAGGTTTGGGGTTATGCAGCCCATCCCACCTCCCATAACCTTAGAGATGGCCGTACCTTCTCTTCTGGTCGCGATGAGATAGCCAGTGGTATTCTCCACGTGTCGCAACCCTTGCTAGCGCCCTTTAACTATCTTAACCAATTCTCAATTCTAGCAAGGATTATGAGTGCTCACCCTTCACATTCCACCCATGCGAATGGTTAGCTCCTCATACCGCAAATCTCTTAGCTCATGGGTGGGTGACCAACCCTCCTATATTTGCATTCGGGACTCTCCCCTTAGTAAATAACCAATGGGTACATGTGGACTTTCATTCATGGAAGTCCAATCTTTAATTGACCATCACATTGCCAGAACAACACTATAACAACCTGAACCATACTAGGCAACTATGTCCCCACGTTGCGCATACACCCCTGGGAACCATGCCTTTCGGCCTCAGGGGGGTTCGGCCGGCCACGCCACCTCACCCATACAAGCCTCTAGGACTTTGGGCAAGGCCCCTACCCCACCGTCAAAAAACCTTTTGTCTCTCTCCTAAGAGTTGGGGCCAAGTAGACATTTTCCCTTAGCCATTGGGACTAGAACCCCCCAATAGCTTCAGACCACCATAACCTCTTCCTATGATTCTTGATATCAAGTAATCACTCTATTGGCATCTACTCTTTGTGTAGATGCCGATGCATTCCTCACTTATTACATTTGAGAAAGTATTGAAGAAGTTATGGTTATTTAAACCTCGGTAGTTCTGGGCGCCACTCCTAGGTCATTGTTGTCCCAGGGCGTTGTCCTTAGGCAGCTCTCATTCAAATTGCCATATCTCCTAGCTCACACCTCCGATTGAAGTGTTCTTACGCATTCTAGAATCCAGACGCCATAAGCTACTCATAGCTCATGACCTTACCCTCATGACTCTTGGTCTTTGTGGGTGGGAGGCATTCTTGACTTCCGGGGCCCCCACCCACACTAAGATCACTTGAGCCTCCCACCAATGGCGGCACAAGTCGCGGGTGTCACTCCGGGATCCCCGTTGTGCCCATGGGGTTTTGGGCACTCCTCATGGAGTGGTGCGCGACACCACGGGTTCCATGGCCCTAGCCACCTCCAACTCACATTTGCCTTCCACTTCTGGTTTTCCCTTTGCCACCTCCTCCTCCCTTGGTGGCAACTATATCCTCTAATTCCTCCTCCCATTGCCACCTCCATCCTTCTCCCTTTTGTGTCGCCTTCATGTTTGTTGTGGCTATCTTGGTCCCCATCGCCTTCACCGCTTTCCTATTTGCCATGGTTGTCCTGGTCCCTATCGCCTTTGTCGCCCTCATGTTTGATGTGTTTTTCATCACCCTCTTCGCGTTCATGTTCACCCTATTTATCATGGTCTTCATAGCCCTCTTCACACTCTTGTTCACCATGATGCTTGCCATGGTTTTCATCACCCTCATGTATATCGTGGTTGCCATGGTCTTTATTACCATGTTTGCCCTGGCGGCCATCGCCATGTTCGCCCTCCCGTTTGTCGTGCTTGTCGTTGCCTTTGTTGCTATGTTCACTTTATTTGCCCTCCTTCCTTGCATCACCTCCCCTTGCTCCTGCCTACATGGTTGCCCTGATTTATTTGCCATATCTTCTACTCCAATTTGTTATCCTTGTACCATTAGCATTTTGGAGGCAATATGTTGAAATCCTTTGTTGGCACAATGTAGATTTTTGAATTCCATAGCCAAGTTCATATCTCTCCCCATTCCTGGTATTCCCCCTTTCTCATTTTTTTGTTGTTGTAATTGTTGCGTTTTATTTTTAATTTGTTTTAATTTGTTTTATCATTTATTTCGTTTGGTTGTGAACTTTCAAATTTTGAATGTTTTCCCTTCTTCCTTGTTGGTGGTGGCAATAGTGTATGCTTGGTGCCAAGCATTTCATTCATTTAGATTGTAAAGGTTGTTGGTCATGTTCTTGGAGACCTAGAGTTGTATTTCATGTGGAGAATCACATGTCTATAGGTAGTAGCCATTCTTGTTTGGCTTGAGTGCCTATCCACTTGCTGGCGAGACTTGCATGTTCTGAAAACCCTTGTTTGTGTGTTGTTTTGGTTGTGGGAGCATTTGTTGTTTCATCCAAGTGCAATTGTGCGTCCTCATGGGCAATCATTTTTGAGCTCCACCCCCTTGCTCGTGGTTTTCTGGGTATATTAGGTGTGTTTGTGACCATTAGGTGTTTTTGTGAACCTTAAGTGTTTATACAATTATGAACAAAATTGAGTACGCTTTGAACTTACTCATCTTCAACATACAACCACGTACAATTCACATGCTTTTTTTCATATTTGAAAATTGGATATGATATTGCACAAACTTGTTGCATATAAAATCTTTAGTAAATGGTCTAGTAACCCCTACTCTTCAACACAACGTCAATTCTTCATGGCATGCTCTCATAAAGTTGTCGTGTAAATACCGATCGTGTGTCACTGCAGCTCGAGTACCAACCACCACTAACAAACAACACTAAAACATAGCAAGGTCACACATGAACAACACATCTCGACGGGTTAGGGTTTAGGGGTTTAGGGTTAGGGTTAGGGTTTTAGGGTTTTAGGGTTACATGGGTGTTCCCAAATTTTGGCCATACTTTTTTGGATTTTTTTGGCTAGGACCTCTTTATAGGTCATGGCCCACCCAATAGTGAAGAAACCATTCTAATAAGTATCACCATTTGCTACATATGACATGGTTGACTTTTACTGGACGAGTTTACTTTAGTTATTTTTAGGCGTCTCGGAAATCGGTGAAGACGTACCCCTTATTTGCGGATATTACAAAGCCAATGATGCCTTCGGTTTTTTGAACGAAGCTAAAATGTAGAAGTTATGGCCTTTTAAAAAGACAAATTTTGAGGGCTACTTTTGCGAGGTGAAGGTATTTTGGGGATCCGAGGGTACGTACCCTCCCATTTTCAAGGGTTGTGAACGCAATGGAGTAAAAACCTCATTAATGGCTATCGCCATTTGTGAGATATAGGGGGTGTTGACTTTTGGGGCTCTTAGAGTTGATTTTTTGGATAATGATTTTTTTGGAAATTAGGCCCATACCACGTTGTACAACAAGGTTAGGGCATTCCGGAATGGTATGGGACTTGCTCATAGGACCTTGTGGGAAAACATTATGAATGGATGAAAAACGACATTTTTTCATCTGTTTTTAACTGGTTATTGGAAATTAAGAAGAAGTTCACTACTTTTATAGTTTGACTATTGCGTTGACTATAAGGTTGACTTTTGGAGTTGACTTTTTGTTTTTGTACTGCATTCGAGTATGAAAACTAAGCTGATAATATTAAAATATTAAAATATTATGCCTAGTATTATAGTAATAATTAGAATATTAATTATTAGCTAGATAATAATAATAATAATAATAACATGTCTCTATTATGCCGAACATAATAATAATAAGCTGAATATGAAATATTTAATTATAACTATTATTTAAATAACTATTATGATATTGATTATTAGCTTAATAATGATTATTATTATCATTAATGATTATTACCTAGATGATGATGATAATAATAAGAATAACATTTATTATCTTAAATATTCTAATAATTATTATAGTTATATTTTTAAATCCGTTATATGCATAATATATTAATATGTATACTTTTAATTAATTTAATCCAAAATTAGATGATAATATAGGGATAATTTAATATACTTAATATGGTAGATTTAAGCTAGTTTACCTTATTAATAAAGGATTAAATTTAACCTAGGATAAAAATTAATCCTTTGAACTGTTAACTAAACCTAGAATACAACTTAGCCTATAATAAGTAAGACTAATTACGCATTAATGAGCTAAACTTGAATATCATTAAGTGAATAACCCAACATTAAGGGTATTCAATATATGACTTAAATTAAAAAAGAAACATTTAAGTTATTAATCGAGATTCCTATGGTTTAAGTTTAAGGTTAAGCATAGAAAAACAATTTAACTAAATTAATAACATTAGTGTAATAATTCAGAATTAAATGATTCAGTATGCCTTTAAAATTAAAAGTAATCATTTAAGGTTTTAATGTAGTTATGATATGTGTTAGGCAAGGATTTATAATGCAATAGTTAGTTTACATTTTATAAATTAGGCTAATAAGGCAACCATGAAGGTGCTAATCATGCGCTTAAGATTAAAATTAATATTTTAAGTCATTAATGTTGTTATGGTATGTGGTTGGCTAGGGGTTAGTTAATAATGCAATAATTAGTTTGAATATTATAAATTAGACTAATAAGGCAACAATGAAGGTGCTAATTATGTGCTTAAGATTAAGATTAATTATTTAAGTTGTATTTAAGCATATGATACAACTTATGCGTAGAATTTGTTTAAAAACGCTATAATTAATTTAAATATATCAGAATTAGGATAATAACACATAAATTAAGATGTTTATTATGTGATTAAGGGTTAAATAATAGTATTAGGTTGCACTATGGGTTAGGCTCTTAACGCTGCTACCAATTCCAACACGATAGCATTACTTATCTAAAACTACCATTAGCTTGCTAATTAGGCTAATGTATAGATAAGAAGTCTTTGTAAATAAGAAAGGTGTTAAGTCTTAGATAGTATGAGTGAAGGTTTACTTCGAACTAAGTTCAAAAGATATCTTTAGTTTTAACACTAGTTGAGGTTGAGTGAGGAATGCACAAAAGGTCTTTGTAGAAAAGTAAGCTTTTAACTCCTACATGTTTCGAGTTAAGGTTGAGTCATTTGGATAAGGAATAGAAATCTTAACTATTACATAACTCGAATTAACCTCAATCTCAACTTATTATAAAGCTCTTTAATGCGGGTATATAATGAATAGTAGTCCAATGTGTTATTCATTCTCAAAATCTTCCAAGTGATTAAGGTAAGTTTCTAATCCTTACTTTAACAATTTCTATTGTTATTAAGGAAAAAAAAACTTATAAGCTTTGAAGCTTGCTGGGTTTAGGCCCAGCAAGCTTCAAAATGTATTTTCTCTCTCACATTGTATCCAGCTGCTATGGTATTTGGTTCATTGGGAGCACCTTTTCAAGGCACTTCTGGGGATATCTTTAATTGTTTGTGGGTACGTAATATCAGAACGTGATTAAGGTTTGAACTTGCTGGGTTTCGGCCCAGCAAGCTTCAAAATGCATTTTCTCTCTCATATTGTCTCCATTTGCTATGATATTTGGCTCATTACGAGCGCCTTTCCTATGCGCTTCTAAGGATATCTTTACTTTTTTTGTAAATACGTCATATGAGAAAGAAATTGAGGTTTGAAGCTTGCTGGGTCTAAACCCAGCAAGCTTCAAACCTCAATAACTTTCTCATATGCAATCAATTATGTTTGATCTATAGCTCTTTAGGAACGCATTTTCAATGCGCTTCGTTTAATATTTTATATTGATTTTTTGAAGTTGGTATGTGAAAGACATGACCGAAAGAAGCATTCTGGGCCAAAACCCACAATGCTTATTTCTAGCATAACTTGATCAATTGTTTATCAATGTAAGCATGTTATATATTTACTGGATGCGTCTTTGTAAGGCGCATCTAATGCAATATTTTTTTTTTCAATCGGAGTTGATGACAAAAAGATATGCTAGAAAGAAGCAATCTGGGCCAAAACCCAGAATGCTTCTTTCTAACATATCTTTGTCAAATCTTTATCAATGTTAGCAAGTGATACATGCATTGAAGCGCATCCAATTCAGTTTTCCTTTCTTCAATCAGAATTGATGACGAAAAGATATGTTAGAAAAAGAATCATTCTGGGCCATGGCTTAGATTGCTTCTTCCTATCATAATTTGGTCAATTGTTGATCAATGTTAGCAAGTTAAACATGCATTGAATGCGTCTCTGCAAGGCGCATCCAACGTAATTTTTTTTTTGCAATCCGAGTTGATGTTAAAATGTTATGATAGAAAGAATCAATCTGACCATGGCCCAGATTGCTTTTTCCTATCATAACTTGGTCAATGTTTTATGAATGTTAGCAAGTTATACATGCATCGGATGCGTCTTTTGAAGGCGCATCCAACCCAATTTTTGGTTTGCAATCCGAATTGATGATAAAATCTTATGATAGAAAGAATCATTCTGGCCATGGCCCAGATTGCTTCTTACTATCATAACTTGGTCAATTTGTGATCAATGTTAGCAAGTCACACATACCTTGGATGGGTCTTTGCAAGGCGCATCCAACCCAATTTTCCGTTTTGCAATCCGAGTTGATGATAATATGTTATGATAAAAAGAATTTTCCGTTTTGCAATCCGAGGTTCTGGCCATGGCCCAGATTGCTTCTTATTAACATAACTCGGTCAATTGTTTATCTAGGTTAGCATTGGATGCGTCTTTACAAGGCGCATCTAACGCAATTTTCCTTTTTGCAATCCGAGTTGATGGTAAAATGTTATGATAGAAAGAGGGTTTCTGCCCATGGCCCAGATTGCTTTTCCCTATCATAACTTTGTCAATTTTTGAGCAATGTTCGCAAGCTATATATGCATTGGATGCGTCTTTGAAAGGCGCATTCAATGCATCATGTTTCTCTTCAATCAGGGTTGATGACAAAAAGTTATGATAGATTGAAGCATTCTGGGCCAAAACCCAGAATGCTTCTTTTTATCATAATTTTGTCAATTGTCGATCAATGTTAGAGAGTTATATATGCATTGGAAGCGCATTTCAAATGCGCATCCAATGCCATTTTCGTTTTGTGAATGTGAGTTTATAATAAATAATCATGATAGAAAGAAACACTCTGGGCCATGGGCCATGGGCCGACTCTCTTTAATCAGAGTTGATGAGAAGAAGTTATGATAAAAAGAAGCATTCTGGGCTTGAACCCAGAATGTTTTTTTGTAGCATATCTTCCTCCAATCTTTATCATTGTTGGAGTGTCATATATCATTGGATGTGTCTTTCAAAGACGCATCCAATGCATCTTTCTATTTGGCAATCAGAGTTACAGACAGAAAGTTATGCTAGAAAGAAGCATTCTGGGCTTAAACCTAGAATGCTTCTTTCTAGAATATCTTCCTCAAATTTTCATCAATGTTTGAGTGTCCTATATCATTGGATGCGCCTTTGAAAGACGCATCCAATGCATCTTTCCATTTGGCAATCAGAGTTGTACAGAGAAAGTTATGGGCTGTTGAATGTGGCTGGGTATTTTAGGAAGCTGGAAAACTGTTTTAAATTATTATGTATTGGTTTTGCAGCATTCCAGTTGGCCTTGTGAGATAATTCAGACATTTACTTTCCATAGATTTTCAATTTCCCATCCCGGATGTGCATTGGAGGGCTTTTGATGCCCTAGGGTTAGGGGATCGATTTGAGGTTGAGGTGATTGATTTGAGCGCCTCTGATGAGGAATTGCTAGAGGAGGAGCCTCCCATGCCTCCTTTAGAAGAGGAGGTGGAGGAGTTGGCTATGCCACCTCTAGAAGATGAGGTGGAGGAGGAGTTACATGTGCCCCCTTTACAGGATGAGATGCTAGTGGGAGAAGACGTGCCTTTGCCGCCACCTGTAGAGAGACCTAGAGGTGTAGATAGTGAGGAGGACCCTAGTCTCCGTCGTGTTTTCCTCGTACCCCTTTGGCGATGCCTAGGGCAGGTACCTTACCACGATTTGCTCCTCTTGTGGGGTGCTCTGAGGCTTTGTCGCATGACACTGAGCTTAATGATCCTAGGCGAATGGATGTGGATGCAGCTTGTTTTTGCATGCTAATTCTTGATTTGCTTGATTTATTTGGGATCATGGTTCGCCCTGCCAATCATCGAGTGAAGATAAGGGATCTAGCCGAGTTTAGCGATTGGCTAAATGTTATATCTGATCCGATTGTCGTGAAGGTGTTTGCTGAGAGGGATCGCAAGGAGAGAGATAGCTTTAGGGCTGAGTTGGTGGAGATGTTGAGGGTCCCTTTGGGTGTGACTCTAACCTGCAGTAATGATAGTCATATTTTATCTTACAATCAGATTAATGTGTCAGTGGCAGCTATGTCGCAGGCCTTGCATGCCTTAGGTGCTAGGTGAGAAGGAAGAGAGTAGAACACTCATAATAGTTCTAAATCTCTCTCTTCAAATGCACACAATTAGTCAAGCTATCTCTCACTCCACCACGGAAGAATCCAAAAGTACAAGAGAGGGGAGAAGAACTCAAGGTTTCTTGCGAAAACATGCAATCTACACCTCACACAAGCTCTCTCCACACACTCACTCACAAGACTTGACTTGGTAAGAATGCCAAGCCAAGGAGGAGGCTCTTAACTTTCCAAAACTAAGGTTCATCCATCCAACTCTAAATGGATGAAGCCCAACGGATAAGGTGCGGCCGCCGATGCCGCATACTGTGACAACTGTCGTGTAAATACCGATCGTGTGTCACTGCAGCTCAAGTACCAACCATCACTAACAAACAACACTAAAACATAGCAAGGTCACACATGAACAACACATTTCGACATGCCCCCCTTAGCTAACTATGGAGTCCCGCTAAGCAGCTAGGACGAAATCAATCCAAGGGTATGGATAATGAAGGATTGTTCCGCAACTAACTAATGTAGCGAACGTCATCCCAAAGAACTGTAGGTTGGGTGCAATGTGAGCCCTATCCTTAATCGCCTCTGATAGTTGGCCATCAGATTCCACAGAATTAATTTTACCGCCTCATATCGATTGCGTTTGTAAGCCATAATTCCTCATCTTCAATTTTGTTAGGCACAAGATGATGAAAACCACACATGATCATTAAGTACGATTGGTGGGAGCACCAAGTACCGAAGATCCTCGACAACAAGGACAACTCCACTGTCCAGATGGTAGAGAAGTCAAGGGTGGCCTCAAGCATGCCATGTGCCAACCACATTGACACTGATTACACAAGAGCACAGTAGCCGGTAATTTCTTCTTTCCACACACAAAACATGGAAGACCCTCTGGCACGACGGCCAGTTCAGGAAGAACTGTACTATCAATGGGTAGATGACATGGGGTACAGTTTTTGGAATGCTCGCGATATTCTCTGCCATCCTTGCCTTCCAATAACAACAAAACATTCGGCAACACCTCCTTCACCCGAAGGATAGTGCGTCCCGCCCTGATATCCAATGTCGTAGGCACCTCACGTTGGAGATAAACATAATCCCCTTGCCGGAATTTCCGCAACTGAGGTCGGTAAGCACCACTGCGAATGCGTGCATAACGCAATGTATCACGGTGCTGAGCAATGAACAAATTCTCCATAGCCATAGACATGGCCCTCTGGAAGAATTAAGCCCGCTTCTACAAACATTCTGCCCAAATGTTTGGGTCATCCAATTCCACAATAGGAGCTAACTTTTCCCGAATAGAACTCGGGAGAATAGGCTCACGTCCATATAATAACTGATACGAGCTGTAGGATGCCAAAGAGGCCTGCCTACTAAATTGAAAGCCCATAACAATCCAAGGTAACATAAGGTCCCAATCCCGGTGGCTTCCCTGAAGTAATCCATACTTCCTCAAGCCACGCTTGGTTGTCTGACTCCTCAAAAGCACCAAGGAACTCCTTCCCTTGGTCCGTCAACACCTCAGCTAGTGCTCCAAAACATGCCAACACACGATTCAAAAAGGCGGATGCGGCCAACTCTGCAGAGTTTTGGGGTAGAGCAACAAGCTCAATCCACTTGCTAAAATGTTCCACCATCACTAACACGTACTTTGCGCCACGTGATGTAACAAACAACGGCCCTACAAAGTCCAGTGACCAACGGTAGCCCAATCCCATGATAGGTAAAGGTTGTAACTGAGGTGACAAGTTGTTAAAGCTAGACCTAACCCGGTCACAAACTTCACCCCTCCCGATATAAGCAGCCACCTGCTGATACATGCCAGTCCACCAATATTGGCCACGCAAAATCGAATGTGTCATGCGTATGCCAAAATGGCCAAGTTCCTCGTGCACTTGTCGCACCAAGGAGGCCCTCTGATCCGGCCTAGGAACAATACGTCTTGTCGCATCTGGCCATAATCAAAATAACAAATTGCTCTCCCAACGGAACCTTGTTATTCGATGTCCAATCCTATCCCTTTCCATTGCCGAAATAGACAAAGGAAAGGTACCCTGTTGAAGCTTATGCAATACGGAAAGATCCTCCCATATATCCGCAATAGCTTGAGGCCGATCAGTCTCATCATCCGAGCCCTGTATCGGAATCTCAACAGATGCACCAGAAAATAAAGTAAGGTAAGCAGCCGCGTGCCAACCTGGAACCGCCTTTCGATCACAATCTCCATGTCACAGGTCTGGCCCCGGTCAAGTCCTCATCCGAAGGACTTAGATTGCGTGAGAATCCATCTGCATCCATGTTGGTGATTCCAACACGGTGTACCACCTCAAAGTCATAGTCCTGGAGCAACAAAGCCCACATGGCAAGCTTGCCAGTAAGCTTATCCGACTCCATGAGCCACCATAACAGCTGATGGTCAGTCACTAAAGTAAAGTGATGACCATAAAGATACGGCCGAAAATGGGCAATAGCCCATACCGCCGCCAATGTTTTTCCTTCGTATGACGAATAATTAGCCTCCGCCGTGTTATTGTTTCGTGAAGCGTAAGCAACAGCATACTCTCAGCCGAAATCATCCTTCTGAGTGAGAACTGCTCCCAAACCCAATGAACTCCAATCCGTATGCAACTAGAAGGATTTGGAGACATCCGGACGTCGAAGCACTGGAGCCGCACCTAGTTTATACTTCAATGTCTGAAATACCTGCTGTTGCACACGATCCAAGTCCAAAGTTGGTCCTTGCTCGTGAGAATGGTAAGAGATTTGGCGATTAAGCTAAAGTTTTTGACGAATCGACGATAGTAATTCGCGAAGCCCAAGAAAACACGAAGTCTCGGCACATCGACCGGTGCCGGGATCTTCTGCAAGGCGTCCACCTTAGCTTGTTGCACCCCAAGACCTCCTGGAATAATCATATGACCTAGATATGCGAGTCAGTCATGGAAAAACTTGCACTTCCATGGTGCAAGCGCAATCTCCACCGTCGTAATCGTTCAAAAACGGCTTGAAGATGCTTTAAATGCTTCTGTGGTGTTTTGCTGAAAATGATCACGTCATCAATGTAACACCGAGCGAAAGGCAAGCCAGAGAGAACTTGGTCCATCACTCTCTGAAACTCAGCAGGCGCATTCTTGAGGCCAAATGGAAAAAACTTCCAATGGTATAGTTGATCCTTCCTATCATGATCAACTTCCCAAAATGCGGTCTTCATCCGATCTCCCGTAAGTAATGGAAGTTGGTGATATCCGGATCTCAAGTCCAAGGTGCTAAAGACCCGAGAAAATCCGATGGCATCGAACAACTCCTCCAGAATCGGCATGGGATACCGATCCGACTTGGTCTTCTGATTAACTGGCATGGACGGTAAGCCCCACACATCCGCTTCTCCGTCCAATTGCCAAAGATATCCTTCTTCGATGGCATAACCGTAGCACAAGCATACTCCCCGTTGGAAATTAAAGTTCGATTAGCCCTGCTGCCAAGAGCTTTCGGCCACGAGCCTGATCGCCAGTCCGCTCGGAAATACTAAGCCTATTAGGTCTCCGAAGAATGGGATGGCCATCCTCCAACTGAATGTGGATGGGTTTTCTTTTATAACCTTCAAGATCCTGAAGGCTAAAAGCAAAACATCTACAGTACGAGCGAATAAATTCTCGTACCTTACGTGCCTCAGCACCATTGATATGAGGGCATAATTCAAGTGGCCAATTATCAAACTATGTAGTCTCCCTCTCCACCAAAGGAGAACCAACTGATGCTGGCACAAACTCTAATTGCTAATGAGAGGAGGGGGCATTGATCATGGCCCCAGTCTCAGTGCTAGTCTGGCATTTCTTCATCACCACCAATATGTGATGATGAAGCCACCACCGGAGGCGAAGAAACCGAAGTAGTGTAAAAATGTTGAGCTCGAAGCTCCTCCATCACATGC
Organism: Polytrichum commune; assembly: GCA_950295325.1. Classification (NCBI taxonomy): domain Eukaryota; kingdom Viridiplantae; phylum Streptophyta; class Polytrichopsida; order Polytrichales; family Polytrichaceae; genus Polytrichum; species Polytrichum commune. The sequence continues at coordinate 18,503,547 of OX485803.1, read as the reverse complement.
TGCTCAAATTGAAAAATTTGTTCAGCTTGTCCAACCATGGCGTGAATTCCCTCCTCCATGGGTGAGGACCGATGTGCCCCCTGACCAGAGTCCTCTGCCCCCAGAGACAACCATTGCTCACCACGATGCCTTTGCAATGAAAGGCATAAAGCAACAGTCCACACCATGGTATGAAGATCCATGGTTTGGCCCAACACGAAGTATCGTAGACCCTCAGAAAGGGCGGGAGCTGCGGTGGTGCCAGTACGGAATCCAATGGCACGATCCCGCTCGTCAGATAATGGTTCCATGTGGTTTTCGATGTGAGCATCCCACACCATACCCCGCCCCCGATCGCGGAAAGCAAATGATTGTGGAAATGTCATAAATGTGGAAAAAGCCCGCCGTGGTGCCCGCACTTTGTTGACTAATGCCAACGGGGGTAAATCACCTCGAACATCCGGCAAAGAAGTTCGGTTCGGATCCAAGATGTCATCCACCTTTTGATCTAAAGGTGGAGGCACTGCAGAAAATGTTGCAGCTAAAGTAGATGACGGTGTGAGGTTGGTCCAAATCCACTGAGGCCGGTGGGCATAAGAACCAATGCTCGCGGCATCCACAAAAATGGGATCTCCAAGGTGTTGACGAACATAATAATCGCCTTCCAACACCTTGTCCCGATAGTCTCCCAAAAAATGCACATTCTCGAAAATATACGTTGGAGGGGAAGGTTGGTGGGAAAACCACCACTGCATTAGGCGGATGAGGTCCCAAAATAAACTGGACCTGGGATCCTCTAGACCTTGGCCCGCTCCAGAACGTGAATGGCCCTGGCATGGCCATCCCGCAATCACCATATCCACCGGACCCAAGTGTCGTAAGTCGGTCTCACTGATAAGTGTGACATCACGAGGGAGACGTGAAAAACATCCACAAATTGCAGTCGGGTGTAACTGCTGTGCATACAACACCATCAACTTGTGAAAATGGTGACGAGCCACACGGGTGGATACTCGAGAGTTGTCCACATAGACATACTGTTTGACCGTATGGCCAACCTCCAATACAGCCGTTAATCCTGTGCCGATGCCCCCAAACAACTCCACCAAAGTAATCCCAGTGTCTGGAGGGCGCCATAAAATGGGGTGTGCCAACGTGGATGGACTATCCGGTATGAATGGTGTGGTATAACCGAGAAAAAGAGGATAATGTCGTCACACCTTCGGAATAAGCCGGCGGAATCACGCCACGGAGGGTCCTTGGGATGTCGCACCAAGGAATGCCTAGGTGCCATCTATGTGGATCTTCAGCACTTCCCATGAATGCTAATGACTCCTCCAATAATGCGGATCCATGAGGCAATGTATCCACCATAGTACTGCATCCAAAAACCATGGATAATGGTGCGATGGTAGCGGCCGCTGCAAATGCCACAGGAAGGAGTTCCCTACGACCGTCTCCAGCCGACCAACCTGGGCGGATCCAAGCCTCCTCAGTCCAGTTGTCCAACCCAAAACCAAGAGGGTAAAATGCTTGCTGACCAACTAAAATGTCATAGTTGGTCGCATCCGTCACCGCACACCTAAGAAGAAGAGGTGCGGGTGAATCTATAGGCTTCACTCGGAAGCTAAGTTGTAATGGCTCCCGAGTATAACCAGTGGCCCGCTCCACGTGGCCAATAGATGTGACGATGGTAAATGGGCAAGGAGCCAAATCGTCGGCCGTCAATCGCAAGCTTTTTGCCGATCATAACAGGCTGTGCTCCTGAATCCATCATCACACACTGGGAGCAACTCGAATAGGGTTGACCCAGTCCGACCGACCATCAAAATGCCGGAATCATTCACCATCCGTATAATGCTAGATCGAATGCCTCGACGCTCGCGAGTAGGTCGAGCAGCTACATCTGAAAGATAAGCTGTGTGGAATGCCAAAAGGGCCATACTTTGTAAAACATGGTACCCCGGGAAAGATGCCCGGTGCCCCGGGAAAGATTCCATCTACCCCGAGGTATAATAAAAAAAATGTTAATAATTAACAAATTTTTGAAATTATATTATTCAATTTTAAAAAGACTTAAATTTTCAAATAATTTTACATTTTAATTAGATATTTTTTATTTTTTAAAAAAAATATTTTAAAATTTTCTTTTTAAATGATACTATCATTTTTTAAAGAGACACTTTGAGTTATTAACTGTTTTAATTTAATTTCTTTTATATTAAGAATAAATAAGCAATGGAAAATAAGTTTTATTAATTTTTCTCAATTTTGGTTAGAGGATATTATAATGAAGTCGCAAGCCTCGCTCACCGTTTGGCCGCTTCCTCCGAATTTTCCGTGGTACGAAGGTCCGCAGTGGCTCAAGCCACAGTGAAAGAAGCGGGGATGCCTTGCCCTCCAAAATCCTACCTGCTAGATGAAAAATCTTAGTGGGTTGGACATCAAATGATGACCACTCCATCGTTGTGAATAAAGGGGTGTGCAACACTTTGGATGCCAAAGTGTGCACCACATCGGTCGTTGGATTCGAAGCCTCCAAGCTCGAATGACGAGCACTAATAGATTGGGCAGCATCAGCCAATCCAAAAGGCAATGGCAGACGTACCTGGCCAATCTGATCCGCGGGAGCATTGTCCCGAGCACGTAAGTTGTCCACAGACTCCCCTGTGGTCGGAGGTGTGCCTCATGACACAGTTTGAGCACGAGTCACCGCCGCGGAACTCACCACCTGTCCTGAAGCTCCGAACATGAAATACTCTGATGTGGATGACCTAGCCTTAGTGCCAGACGTAGAGGGTGAGTCCAAAATTTGGTTGGATCACGCCAAAGTTTTGAACCTCTCCTCTAAGACACCAATCTTCGCCTCCAACGTTTTTTCCCGTTCAGAAGAAGAACATTTTTCTGGATGGAAAGCGAAGCAGTTCTCCACCGCGTGATTGTTCCGCCCACAATGGGAACACTTCAACTATTTGGGTAACTGATTACCTGCCCCCTTTGCCGAGCCCTTAACGGGAACATATGGTTTCCGCTTCGAAATAGTAACGGTCTGGGCTTTCCTTTGCTTCAAAGGACATTCATTTTTAGCATGGCCAGCCTGCCCACAAAACCAACAATGCAAGGTATTTTCCACCTCTGCATCCGCCAACCCCGCAGCCGCAACCGGAACCTTCCGGAATTTGCTAGAATCCACTAGTATGGACACCAAGTTAGTGGCGTTGTGTTGACACAATGCACGATCACACTGCTCAACAATGGCGAAAGCTTCCGCAAGTGTCGCTCGGCCATCATGATCCATGATGATCCTGGGCAAAGCTAAGTCAATGAGGCATTTGTCAATATTTGACAAAAACACCTTTACCAACTCGCTCTCGACGAAAACACCTCCAGATTCTCTGGAAAACCTCGCCAACCTCGGGTACATGGTACGAGGTGTGTCATTTTTTTCCAGTCGAAAGTCATGGATATGTTGTATTTGATCGCGGCGGAAGCCTCTATATTCCTCCTCCAAATGGATTTGGAATTCCTGCAGAGGATCAAAATCCGACGGAGCTCCTAAAGAAGCTAATGCCGCCTGGGTAGCCTGGGCATAACGTGACAGTGGAAGAATGGGGCTCGAAGTACTCGCCGCGGCGGGAGCAGGATCCTTAGCCCTCGGCTCACCAGAATGAGCTCCCTCCACATCCACCACATAACCTCCCTCTGGTACCTCTGACTTAACCTCAGGAACGGCCATCAGACTGGAAGTTGGGCCTTCCTTTAATGCGGACACCAAGTCAATCCGAGTCTCCCAGTACCGATCCACATGGCGCAACTCTATCCAATGAGCATCCCTCCATTGTTCATAGGTATGGAGAGCTTCGTGCTCCAAATGCTGTGGCAGAAGCTTGAACACATACCAATCGTTGAAGTTGGTATTGCGTTGACGATTCTTCCTCATCCATGTTCTGAACCAAATTTTCCAATCTTGCAGGGAAATACTCCCCGCTCGACTAGAAAATCGGTCCCGGGTGCCGTCTCGTGTCCCATCCTCCATCTCGTCAAATGATCCCACCCAAAGGACGTGAGACCGAGTGGCAGTCCCCCACGCCGAAGTAGGCTAGAAAACCTCGTCGGGTGCTACCACGGGTTCACTGTCCATAAAGTCCGAAGATCGACCTTGCGATGATGCCGGAGACGGAGAACGATAATGTTGGCTCCGAATTGTAACCATAAACCCGCAATGGATTTGGTCACTAGAGCCGAGAACCTAAACTAATGTGGTATTAGGGTAAAGGCAACCTGCACCTGCAACCACCACCAAATCTTATGGTCTGCTGGTCATCAATCCAGCCTCACCATAAGGGAATACAAGCACCGCCCACTTGGTGGACACACAAGGGTCTCGTCGGTGATTAGTCCGACCTCACCCTCACAATATCCTATCACAAACTACGACAACACAAAATGGGGCAATGTTGGAAGACTCCAACACAATAGCCCGCCACGGGGGAAGGTACCACAACAAAATACAATAAACAATGTAATAACAGCACTGGATCCTCTTCCCCAAAACAACACTTAAACAAAAATTGAAAGCAACCGCGACCGCGACGAACCGGCACCCGTCTGCGGTTGGTGGTCAAAATGAAGAGCCCCTGTTGCTTAAAAAAAAAATTGCATAGGCACATCGTTCATCCAGTGCTACAACATAAAATCCTCTCCTCCCCGAAGTTCCGGGAATTTGTGTTTCTAAACACAATTTGCCCTTAACAATGATCTTGTTAAGTCGAATGGTAATTCCATGTGCCAATTTGCCCCACCCCTCGGCAATTCCCTCAATAATTTAATAAACATATCCCCAAATAAATCCCAACAACAACCCAATTAACCTATCCCAAAATAAATCCTACACCCGTCCCCAAATAAATTCCAATGCCCTTATTTTACTTCTAAACAACAAGAAATGAAAAATCCCCACTTATGCCAAGTACCTCTATCAAGTTGTTGTGGGTGAAAATGAAGCTAACCGCAAATTCGCTGTGCTCCCACGCCCTCCGCGTGTTGCCGGATGCTCCCGCGAACCTCTCCCGCAATGTTCCACCTCTCCCAACAAAATGATTTTGGTATCAAATGTATACACAACCGAATCGCCAAGAAACTCGAAAAGATGCCCTCAACCTTGGCGCCGAAGTGTGTTATTCATAAGTCCAAGAATGTCATTTTCTTTTTTCTTGACCTCTCGATACCTTAGTTTATTGTATTTTTTTTGTTATTGTTATTTTATTGAAAAATACAATAACAAACACAATAAACTAATTATTGTTTAATTTAAAAATATTTTTAGAGCAAAAAAAATAAAAATAAAAAGGCTGCAGCAGAGAGGGGTGGGGGGAAATGTAGGCTTAGGTGGGGGGGGGAGGGGTAGGCTGAGGTGGAAAGGGGCTTAGGCGTAGGGGGAAGGTGGGAGGAAGGTGAGGGGGGAGAGGAAGGTACCAGGAGGGGAGGTACCTGGAGGAGGAGGGGGGAGCCGCGTGCCGCCAACGGCCACCGCAGCTGAGAAACCAAGAGCTCCAAGAGAAGCTCCACTGCCTCCTCTTTCCTTTTTTATTTTTGTTTATTATTTTGAATGAAATCACACTTGAATCAAAATCAAAAGTGTTGTTGATAAGCTCAATAATGTGAATTCAAGCTTGCAAGCGAACAAATGACACTAAATTCCGTGGAGAATTCAAGATTTCTCACCACAATTCAAAGTGATGTCTAAACTTCACAAATACACGTCTTTCTTCTTGTTGCTTCAACAATCTGCGGCTTTCTCCGCTCCAAAACTCCGGAACTTCATCGCTTCTTGTTTTCACGCCCTCCCTAGCGCGTTAAATATCAAGAATGAAGAAAAAAACATAAAAAATGAGGCATTTTTGCCAAGTGAGAAGGAAGAGAGTAGAACACTCATAATAGCTCTAAATCTCTCTTCAAATGCACACAATTAGTCAAGCTATCTCTCACTCCACCACGGGAGAATCCAAGAGTGCAAGAGAGGGGAGAATAACTCAATATTTATTGCAAAAACATGCAATCTATACCTCATACAAGCTCTCTCCACACACTCACTCACAAGACTTGACTTGGTAAGAATGCCAAGTCAAAGAGGAGGCTCCTCACTTAGGAGCATCACTTTCCAAAACTAAGGTTCATCCATCCAACTCTAAATGGATAAAGCCCAACGGATAAGGTGCGGCCGCTGACGCCGCATACCGTGACAAAGCACCATGCAATCATGTTCACTGAAATTGGGATACATTGAACACACACACGCTCCCACAATTCTTGGAGACCTCTTGGAGGTGAGTTAAATTCGTTCAAGTGTCATTTGAGAAGTGCCCAAAAATGTTCAATGGGATTCAAATCCGGAAATTGTGCAAGCCATTGAAGGTATTGAAATGGTTGTGATGCCAACCATTCTGGCACGATTTTGCTCGTGTGCTTGGGATCATTATCCTATTAAATGACCAACCTACTCGGATCCATATTGTAATTATGTATAGTGGACCACAAGAAATTTTCTAAAATAAAGTTGTACATCTTACCTTTAATTTTGTACATGCTTCTGGCCCAAAAGCCGTCATGCATCCCCAAATCGTCACCGACCCACCACCATGCTTCACGGTTTCATGAACATGTTGAGGTCTAACACGTTCTCCATCTCCAATCTAACATCATGACCTACCATCTGAGTTAAATGTATTTATCTTTGTCTCGTTACAAAATAGTACAACCCTCATACCTTTGAGCAAACCTCAGGCGTGCGAGAACATGTTTACAACTCAGAAACGACTTCGTTTGATGCACTTGTGCACACCATCCAACCTCTCTCAAAACACACCTCATAGTGATGTCAAACAACAATTTACATGTTTTAGATTGAAGTTGTTTTGTTGTTGCAGATGCAGTTCCAAGTCGACCTTGAGTAACAAGAGTGACACACCGCCTCCTCTCCGTCTGCAAGAAACTTTGGACGTCTTCGTCTTTGTCTCTCAATCTCATCCCGTACATACTACAGAAGATTGGCTCATGCCCACTAAAGTGACAACTTTGCGAGTAGGAACATTGCTTCTAAGTTGCACCAAAGTTTGGTGCTTCTATTCTTGAGACAATGAAGGCATACGGCTACAAACGATTCTACAAATCGCATCTCACATACTATGGAACCCAGGCTACACAATGCACAAAAAATCTAACGATGTTCTTAACTACGCAATGCACACATAAATGTTGATGTTGGAAGGGTGGCTGCAAACAATAGCGAGTACTAAAACCCTAACCACTTCAACCTTTCTTATTTTAGAAGCCCTAAACCCTTTTCACTTTTTGGTTTCACATATATGCAATTGATTACATGGACTTTTGCTTTGATCATTCATCACTTTGTTTTTTCAATTTGAATTGGCTAACACTGAGAGCAGAAGTTGAGTTTGTTTACAACATACTCAGTTTTGTTCATAACTGTATGTACCTTCTCTTGGCGATTAATGTACCCGTAGCTATGGCTTTGCCTTTGTCCCCTCCCCCCTTTGTAAGGGGTTAAAATTTTGTCCATTCTTTTCTAAACCAAATTTGAACAATGCTAGCACAAGCCAAATGCCTCCCATTGATATTGTTATTCCATCCACAAATCTTGAGGGTGGTGAGCGACCAACAACCCCTATTGGTGAAAATATCCCCCCAAAAAATAATTTATGATAAAAATTGACAATGTCAACTCTTTTGGTTGTTTATTTTTTCTTGGGTAGAGCCTATCTACAAGGACAAGGAAGCACCTAAAGTGATTTGCAAGGTGTGTTCTAAGATTTGTGGCAAGTTGGTATTCTTAGTGGCCAAAAGTGACAATTTGTGGAATCACCAAGGGAGGAAGATTGCCAAGAGACTAGGTTTTGGGGTAGCAGTTGGTAAAACATACATGAATAAACTCTTTGAAGTAAATACATTGAAGTAATCTTTTGGCAGCACTGTATTCTTACTTCAGCTCTTTCCTTAAATGGACCCTCAAGTTCTAAAAACTTGTAGCTTGTTTGGAATCCAAAGATAATAAGATCCTTAGGAATGTTAAGACCTGGTGGATATCCATGCTTGGCCTACAAAGAGGATGCTTGAGGAGTATAAACCGTTGGTGACAAAGACGGTAGTGGACACCCCAAAGGAGTAATTAGCAAAGAAAAACCTTTTTATACTCCTAGATTGGCAAGATATGCTAACTCTACAGTGCTTGATGCCTATTCTACACCCTATGAATTCTTTCATTAAGTTTGCACAATGCCCAACATGCTATATTGTAGATTTAATCTTTGTAGTATAGATTTGTCAAAGTGATCTATAACGATTGTACATTGATCTAGCACTCGCTTCCCATTAGAAAAGTTCAAAACTCATAGATCCTTGGCGGATGACACATCTACAGTAATTGAGAAAGATTGGTTATTTTGTTATAATTGTGAAAAAGACCACTTGGTCTTCAATATAGCTCTCGGAGTTCATAAAAGTTCCTAAGATTGCTCACATCCAAGTCTTAGGTAGTGTAGAAGAGGAGAGAATATTCACCTCCTTATCGATTTTGAAGAGCATATTAAGAAACTAGCTTACAACCCATCTAGACTTGGTGGTCCGGAAGTAGCGATACTAGATTGGAAAGCTAAGAGGGTTCTCCATGGAGGGAAAGAGTAGATGCGTTGTAATGTATGTTGCTATAAATACAGTCCACCCTCTATAAGTGTTACCTCTATAAGTGTTAAAATTCCATAAGTGTTAACATTTTTTCTACTCCCTACTTGGGGAGACTACAATAACGTTAAGTGTGAAGTGTTAAATGATTGGCTACTCCCCTCTTTCTAATTTTGCCCTCTATATCTGTTAAATTATTATTATACTATATAATACCATACAATACAATATATTGTAACATAGCACATGTAATATACTGTAACATACTGTAACACACCCCCCATTTAGAAATTATTAGGGTTTAGGATATTGACTGCAAGTCCCTCCCTCGTCAACTCAGTTTATCCTAGCAGGTTGAGCCAGTCTACCAGCGTTCGAATTTCTAAGAATGTTGTTTTCAAATTTCAGACTTGTAGGGCGAATCACATGCCATTAGAAAGCTATTGAGGAAACGATTCCAATGGTAGTAGTTTTGTCGAATTTCGACTTCTAACAAGTGAGTTATAGTTGGCCGAAATCTGCCTTCCAAGTCTCTTGCGGCAGCGGCGGCGAGTTTTGTCTGTTTAATTTTGAGGGTGCTGTATTATTTTTTGTGGATAGGGTTTGTGTCCTTGTGATTTAGAGTCAGTTTGCATATGTCTTTCAATTTAATCTAGGACAGTAGAGATGGGGAAGGCTTCAGAGTTCAATTTGGCTCAGAAGAAAAAAAATTTGTTGTATCGGAAGAGTCACGTTGAGTCAGGGCAACGTATTAGCAACAGAGCTCTAACATTGTGGGCAAATGCTAAATTCCAAGCCTCTTCATCTGAAATGTCCATTTCCAGGTTACTCAAGAGAAAAGATTTGCTGGACTTAGACGTTGAAGCACCTCCAACTATTAAGAGAGTCAGAAATGTTTACTGCCCTCAGGTTGAGAATGCTACATTCTCTTGGTTTACACTGATGCAGGAACATGGTGCTACCATAACAGATGATCTTTTGATAGCAGCTGCAAAGAAATTCTACAACATGAGCGAGAAGGATCCATCTCAAAAGGAGCTACAGTTTTCTAATGGGTGGTTGGAGGGTTTCAAGCGGAGGTTCAAGATTAAAGGCTACACTCGACATGGAGAAGCAAGTTCAGCAGACAACTCTCCAGAGGCCTTACAACGCATGGAGCATATCAAACTCATATGTTCAAGGTACCAAGTCTCTGATATTTTTTAATATGGATGAGACTGGGTTGTTCTATCGATTAGAGCCAAACCGTACACTAGCCACACATCGCCTATCTGGTAGAAAAAAACAAAAAAAGAGGCTCACAATTGCATTCACCAGTAATGCTGATGGTAGCATTAAGCTGCCTCCTTTTGTTATTAACAAGTTTGTGAAGCCTAGAGCCTTCTCTCAAAGAAATATTGTGAATCCTCAGAACCTTGGCATTTTGTGGGCAGCCAACAAGAAGGCTTGGATGACAACAAAATTATTTGAAAGGTTTATGCTAGATTTTGAGGCAAGAATGGTTGCATTGGGCAAGCAGAAGGTTTTGCTTCTTGTTGATAACTTCTCAAGACACCAAACTCCTACCATAGGATCAAGGTTGCGTATCACTCAATTGGAGTTTCTACCACCCAACACCACTAGCAGATTTCAGCCCATGGATGCAGGAATAATAGCCTCATTCAAAGCCCAATATCGCAAGCGAATGATTGAGCACAAGATCAATTGTTTGATGTCTGCTCAGAATCCAGAGTTTGATGTGTATCAAGCAGTAGTCATGCTTCTTCATTCTTGGCGACATGGGGTTAGTTCTGAGACCATTCATAATTGTTGGAATTACACTGGAGTACTATCTATTCTAACCACCAATCAAGCATTACAGGAGGTTCACAAAAAAGAAGTGCAAGAAATCACCACACTTTTGGAACGGCTTAGTGTGGTATGTCAAGCAAGCTCAGAGATCTCACTTAATATGACTGTAGAGGAATTCATCAACTACGAAGCTGAATTTGACTTGAATAATCCTTACCAACCATCCAATGAGGAATTGATGGAGATGTTCAACCCAGATTCCTTTGTTGAGGAGGAGGATGACACTGAAACTCTTGCATCTGAACCTAAAGCCCCTGTGTGTTACAAGGATGTGCAGTCTTCTCTTCAAACTTTACGTCATTATCTTGAGCAGAGGTCTACTGATGTTATGCAATTGGTCAAGAAATTAGAAAAGTTTGAGAAAGAGATTGATCACCTACATGTGAATCAGCTCCAGCAGACCTCTATAGATGCCTTCTTCCATCCTAGAGGAGTGGAAATGGAGGAGTGAGACTCCTCAATTGTATTTTGGAACTTCATTTGGTATTATAACAATATTTTACTTGTGTTACATTTATACGTGTTATGTTTTGATTTGTTAAACTCTATATTTCTATAAGTGTTAACACTCTATAAGTGTTAACAATATTACCACTCCCAATTGTTAACACTTATAGAGGGTGGACTGTAGTTTTAAATGTAGTGGTAGTGGTTGTATGCATGTGTTAGAAGTAGCTATTAGCAACAACTAATTAGTGGCTTGGAAAAATGAAGAACTAGCGCAAGTCTAGTTCTAGCATAAGCACCTAATGTACTGAACTTGCACTCAATTTTCAGAACATGATGAGGGAAGGCATGAATTTCTACCTCAAGAGTCTAGTGTCAAATTTTGAACCAAGTGTGGCATGATAGAGGTCCTTCATGACTATTTGTGTAAGGTGTATTGGTTATATTTGGATGGATCTATTTGATGACAATGTCAATCCATGTTAGTTGCTTAAATATTAATTTTGTTAGGGTCGCGGATGGGTTGTGCTAATGTTTGGTTTTGTTGGCATTCCACGCTGTAGAGGGCAGGGTCATAAGATTGGGGTTCAATTCCCCCGTAGAATAATATTTCTCACATTTAGCCAAAAACTTTATGTTCTTTGCAATGTGTTAGCCACATTTACATCAACAACTTAGACAGTGGGGGCCACATTCTAGTTCCACATTGCGAAAACATAGCCACATACACGTGTCACAATTTTTTTTGCATAACCACATATGTATATGTTATAAGGACCTCTTGTCGCACCTGCCATATTAAAAATCATTCCACATCACCAGCTAGGTCTACCTCAACCACACGTAAAGTGCCTCAAAAGATAGGCAATGGTTGGGTCAAGAGCCAATGAATATGCCCAATTCTTTAACAAAAAAAATCATTGATTGGAGGTGGACTTGAGGATGAAATCGGCAACAAACAATTAACTAGCTTCCCATAAGACCTAAATTTAGACTGAAACGCTGAGAATATCGCATTGCGATTACCTGTTGTATAATGTAATGCCCGCCTTAAGGGCCTTATTTCCAAGAATGTCCTAGGTGGAGGGACTCACATTTTTCAAATAGAAAATGGGTTCAAATTACTTCTTAGGGTGTGGATTCCACTTACATAACATTATACAAATCCATAACAATAATCTGTGGGACTGACATTATTATGTAGAATATTCCTCACATTCAGTATGAATGTGAAGAATATTCTATAGAATACTTTGAATCCCACGGAACACTGCTATGGATATGAATAATGTTATATACTTAGAATGTGTCAGTGGTGGAGCCCTTCGTTGAAGTCTCTATTTCAAATAGAAATTGGCCCTGGTTTTTTATTTATTTTTATTTTGATTGTTTAGTGTGTAGAGTCCACTACAGGTGAGTTTCCATGTACGCCACTTGCCCACCAAGTTCTAGTGTGAATAAGGACAAACCTACTTAATATAAAGGGAATTTGCTGGGGTAGTGTTCATACATGCCAACTAGCTACTTTTCATCTTCTCAAATCTGGGCCCACCTACTAACCTCCTCCTCCTGGTTACTAAGGATGGAGTTTTAAACCAACATTGATTATTTGGAGTCTACAACCAGTCTTAATCCTTCGGTGACCAACACTTATGAATTAAATATTCTTTGGTGCGCGCATGAAAATCTAGAGGCCCGTGTCCATAGCCCTTCATATTCTAGCAGACCGCCACAATGTGGTTGGATGGCGGCTTGTGCTCAACTTCCGACCCACTATTATCTAGAATCTAATGAGCAAGCAACCTACATGGAAACTCACCCTAACTTAGAGTGTGTCGGTGGAGAAGCCCTTCGTTGAAGTCTCTATTTCAAATAGAAATGGGCCCCGGGATTTTTCGTTTATTGCTTAGCGTGTGGAGTCCACTACCTTAGAGTGTGTCGGTGGAGTAGCCCTTCGCCGAAGTCTGTGGAATCCCGTAAGCCAAGTCTCTGAAACACGACTTCGCCAACAAGACCCCCTTCCCTCCCTCCCTCCCCGTCTCTCCTTCTCGAGACCCTTGTACACGTACTCTCCTTCCCACTCTAGCCGCTTCTTCCTCAATCATCGCTCACCTGATTCGATCTTCTTGGGAGCTAAGAATTGCACACGCGATCAGCCCATGCACATCATTGATGTGCAAACTGGCAATCTGACTGACGGACGGGACTAATCTCTGGACGTTTTGTTTTGTATTTTTTTTCCACCATGGCGGGGGCGGGTTCCGACGCACCCTTTTTGTCCGTCTCCGTGACGGACCCTGTGAAGCTCGGCGTGGGGATGCAAGCGTACATTTCATATCGCGTCAGCACAAAAGTACGTGGCTCACACTCCTGGCTTGCTCACTCAAGAATTGGTCGTCTCGGTAACCTAGGTCGGTTTCGCAGCAGCAGAGTACATCATGGTTAAGCTCTACCTCTCTCTGGCTGGTGAAGGAGATTAAAATTCGATGTTTTTCAAATTTTTTTTTGATACAAACTTAACCCGGTACAAGAATCTCCTGCTCTTTTAACCTGCCTTTGCGTGGAGGATTTGAACTTACGCAAAATTTGGAGAGAGCGGGGCAGGTTTTTATTATTATCTAATGTTATGGGATTAGGGCTAGGGCGATGCATACAGCAGTTTGTTTCACATGATTTTAGTGTTATTCAGATATTTGTGGAGTATTGTAATTCCCGGTGTCACAGGCGTGTTTAGTTGTCATGCATTGAACACTGTGAGCTTCTACTCCTACTGGAAGTTTCTAATTCATGTCATAGGATCGAAAGTTATGCATAAATTTTCCCTTCTTGACCTTTAATGAGGTAGGGTTTAAGGCCCTTGGGAAGCATTCACTGTTCATATTCTTTCCTATTGGCAAAATTTCATGCGCTCTAGCTTCTTCACCTGTTGGTAAATCATGTGGTTGGTGACTTTTCCCCATGTGGTGGCACTTGTAGAGGGTTCTAAATGTAGTCTGAGAGGTTAAGTAACCTCATCCCAGCATCAATTAGGTCCTACTCTGTTTAATTCAGGTTAAGTACTACACACAAATACATTTCTATATGATATCCACACTGCTTCTCATAGATGTGTGGGAAAGACAGATGATTTTTTTGGATGTTACTGTGGTGTCATTTGGTGGATGGTTATGTGAGCAGACGAATATGCAAGATTATCGGGAAGCAGAGAAGGTTGTAATTCGGAGGTTCAGTGACTTTGTGTGGCTTCATATGAGGTTAACGGAATGCTACAAGGGTGTAATAATTGCTGCTCTTCCTGGCAAAAGTGCTGTTGGTAAGACTTCCACCATCCTTGCACCTCATTTTGGTTGCAAAGGATATAAGAATTTTGTGACATTATTCTTATTTTATGTATTGTGACAAATTTCTCTATTGCTTTGGAACGCAGAGAAGTTTCGGTTCAGTGCAGAGTTTGTTGAGGTTCGGAGACGGGCTTTGGATGTTTTCCTGAACCGGATTGCTGCCCATCCTCAGCTGCGTATGAGTGAAGACTTGAAGAATTTCCTGCAGGCTGATGAAGAGATTTGGGTAGGTAGTCTGAAGCCACATATTCTCATTTTGCTGTAAAATCACATTAGCTAAAACTGTGCAGATGGTGGAAAAATGCAAGGGAGTTAATACTGCTGTTTTCGAAAATTCAATCTTTGAAACTGTGGCGTGCATTCATATTTGGCTTCTAAGTTGCACTTTCTGTTCATTGACACTGTAGGCAATGGAGAGAGCAAGGTTTATGGAATCAAGCGTGTTCAAAAAGAAGCCTAGCGACTTCATGCAGATGCTCAAGGTGATCATCTTTTCCATCTGTAGTTTGTAATGTACTGTCCAGAACATGTAATCAATGCATATGTGTTTATTCACATCAAATTAAGGCCACATTCTAGAGTTTTTGTCAACTTTTCATAGTCCCAGTTTGGTGATATCCTTGAAACTTGTGTGGCAAGCTTCTGATTAGAGTGGGGGGAGGGAGTCTCTTTTGAACTACGTTTCTTGGAAATACTGTATTTTTTCAAATCTGTTGCTTGATGTGAACACAATACTTCACTGAGTTCTTTCTATGCATGATCCCCTGCATTTGATTTTACTGCATAAAGTCTTCTAACATGTGGCCTTTGGACCAGGATGTCCATTCAAAAGTGAGTGATGCAGTCTTACGCAAGGAAAAGACAGTGGAAGAAACAGATCCTGAGTATGAGAATTTGAAGAATTACATAGGGGAGCTTGAGGACCACCTGGCAGAGGCACAACGCCATGCTATGAGGCTAGTAAAAAGGCAAAGAGGTATTTAAAAGTCTCATTCTTTTCATGGCTTCCCTTTTGCACTTGTTGGCATCCAAATTCATGGGCTTCCAAAGATCCAAGACCTCACCAAACATTTGATGTCGGCTGCAGAGTCAGGGAAGGTTCTGGCTGATTTTGGGAAAGCAGTAAAACTTCTTAGTGAATGTGAATCTGGAGCTCTTAAGAAAGCTCTTGCTGATGTTGGAGACCGTGCAGATGAGCTCTCTGCAAAACAACAAAAACAGGTGCATAGTTAGAATGAAAATTGTGGAATTGCGTAGCAGAATAAATTATGGTAGTGTACTACAGATCTACTTGTTATGGTGTCTCAATAAACAAACACAAAATCATTTGTAACCATTGGTGAGTTCCATAATCTTGCTGCTGCTACAGATGTAAAAGGAATATTCTGACAGTGGAAGCCAGTTGGTTGTCACCTCCACAAGGTTTGTGGTTCTTGAACAAGCAAGTGCCTGATTTTCTTGTTGTATTAGCTCTTACACATTTGATAGTAAAGTCACATATCGTGTTCATGTTCTAACAGGGACTAGAGCTCCTCCTGAACTTTGAAGAGCCTCTGAAGGAATATGTTGGCACTGTTCAATATATTAAGGTGATTTTGGATCTTACCTTTTATAAAACTTCCACGAAATTTGGTCTTCATTTACTCTTTGAAAATCATGTGCTTTTAGAGAGCTCTTTCTGAAGCTTTGAAGTGGCTTCAGGTTGTGATGGCAGACAGAGCACAAGCATATCGAGAACATCAAGAACTTTTGGAGGCATACAAATTGAAAAAGCTCAGTTTGTGAGTTGAACATTCCAGTCCCTTAGAGTATGTGAATTATCCTTGCATCAAATGCGCCTGAAGAAATATTGGACCTCGGACAAGTTATTGAGGGAAGTTGGACTGTGAACTTGTGTTCACAGTTGACCATTGTGGATGTGCTCTTTCAGGAAAGAAATTGAAATCGTCTGAGGTCAAAGTTGAGGCCATCATAATTTAGGTGCAGTTGATGTTAGTTGCATTTAGCTGATGTCAAGATATATCCTGTGCAGACTTTTTTTATCTTTTCTGATGTAAACTGTAATATGGGTTATGATGCAGAGAGAAACTCAAATTACTGCGTCCAGATAAAGCTGGTGATATGGAGTCGGATTTGGTAGTGGTAAGTGCGAAGTAGCTAATTTGCCTTGTTTCTTTCTCAATTACTTTCAGAAGATCCATGCTGATGATGAACTCCCCCACGAGGTGATGCATTAGTTAATGCCATGTATGAAGCATTTACCTTAATAGCAGATTTGTAGCAAGCACTTGTCTGATTTCATTGGAGGGCTGTGTATTCAATAGGCGAAAAATCAAAGCGATGATGCTCAATCACGGTACCATAAAATTGTCACTTTGATGGAGCAAGACATGGCGCGATTCCAAGAAAGCAAAACAGCTGATCTAGGCCTAGTTCTTCAGGAATTTGCACGTGCACAAGCCCAACTAGCGAATGCAACTGCGGATGCTTGGGGTGTTCTTCTTCCTTCACTCAGCTCTCCTTCAATGAAAGAAAACACTGATGCATACACTTGAACAATTTTACAAAGGTATAGAGGGGTTGAAATTGGTGTAAGATAGGGTTCCTAATTCTTAATAGATTGAAGTTAAGTTGTCCAGTTTTTGCGGATGACACTATTCAATCTATTGGTGATGCATTCCGCCAAAGCATCATGTGCAGAATGTCTTGAATAGATTAGATCAATGTAAAGAGTATCTTTATTTGATAGATAAGAAAATACTCTCAAACCTGATACCAATGATGAAGATAACCTGGGAAAGGGAAGGCATTAAGTTATGTTTCATCTTGACTTGAAGTCATTCTCCTTCATATGAACCATGTTCATTAACAATCTGATATTGTTGAATGAATGTGACCTTATTACATTGGACTTCAACTCTTGCATCTCAAAACAAGATGTCATCTTCAATATAGTTCTAGGATTTCCTGCCATGGTAATTGTAGACGAAGTCACCTATAGCTAAATAACCTTCAATTCTTGACCTTTTGTCTCCTGTGGAGTTGTAATTTCAGCAAGAGTTCATAGAAAAATTATGTGCTTATTTGTGCAAGATTGTCAAACTCTTCAGAAGGTCCCCAGTTAATTATGTTAGGCGATCTTTTTGATTTATCATTCTTCTATATTTTTGCCCTCACTGCCCTTCACTCTCATTCCCATATTCCAAGTTTCACTCAAATAAGCCCACCAGAGATTTTTTGTATGTTATTATTTCCTGAAATTTACAATTAGAATCAGTGACCTTCATGTGGCTTGGAACCTTCATGAAATTGAGTTTGCACTTATGTTAAGTCATCTTACCAAAGGAGTGTATCAACTTGAAGTTACCTTTGCTTCAATGAACCCCCTTAACAAAGACCTTATAAATATTCAGAGAAAATGTATTTAATAGTTGCAACCACTACATCAATTATCCCAATTGGTGAGTGTGGGAAATTAGTGAAGGTAATAATGAATTTCTTTATGCTATGAAATTAGTGCCACCAAAAGATTTAGGACACATTCTTCATCCCAACATATTTCACTCAAAATACCAATTAGAGCAACACTATTCATTAAAAATACATGCACTTGGCACTATTCAGTGCAGTATTAGCTATGTTTTCATATGAAGTTTTATCACTCTACAAATGCCTTAGAGCACACATTACTTTTCTTGAAATCTATGGTCAATGAGCATGTATTCATGAATTTAATCACTTAGTAAGAATTTCAACCCTCATAAAATTTGGTATTTGGCTAAATTGTGTGTGCTTCAGGAATTAATACCACCCTCACTAATTGGGATAATCATTGTAGTTACATTATATATACACTACATTGATGGCCTTGATTGTGCAAGGAATTTGCACATGAATTATAAGTCATTACCAAAATTCTTGGACCTGAATTTCTAGGTTCCATACCAGTGTTGAACGGGTATCTGTCCCGCACACGGGTCTGTAAAAGGGTATGTACCTTGGTTTGTGATACCAGCTTGAACTACCAAGCAGTGTGCAAATACCAGGTTCATACCCGGGCCCTGGACTCACTGCCAACCCTAAACCTGGTCACTAACCCGTACCTTGCTCAACAATGAGCTTGGAAACCCTTAAACATGCACGTCTTTGTTCATTATGCCTGCTTCCGGCGATGTACTGGTTTGTTGTGTGCACAACGTACTACATGTAGTGGAGCTTTGTTGGTGGGGTTAAGCTAGCAACGTTGATTAATGTGGGAGAGAGGGTGTTGCACCTTCAAGAAGAGGTAATTCCGTTTTGTCTTTGCTTGAAGCACCAACTTCATATAACAACTAGGGTTTGTGTTTGCTAAACAAGTTTAGTGATTATGGGTTAGGATTTAGGAGATTGCTTAGGGTGTTTAGGGGAGTGAGATTTGTCGCCATGGAGTCTGTAGTAACGATTCAACTTTTGTCTGACGATTAGGGTGTTTGTGCTTATGAAGAGACAGTTGCGATTGGCAACATGAGTCACTCTTGCGGAGGTACCGAGGGACAGACGCACACTGAAGCAACAGGTTCAACTGTTCAGCGCTTTGTGGAAACCAATGCTCTCATCGGAGAGGCAGTTGCTGCAGAGGAAGAAGTTGCTTGGCAAGGTCAGTCAGTCACTCTGAAGACTTCAATGTCGTCTTTTGTGCACCTCTTTCGTTGGGGTTGAGTCACATTTCTCGTGAATATGAGAGAGAGAGAGAGAGGAAGCTCGTCGAGATTGGAAAGCAAATCTCAGCCGATCTGAGTGAAAAGTGATACGCTTAGGGTAGGCTCGACTTGTTTGATGTATGGTTTGAAAGTGATGATGCATGCATGAATTAAGTTAAGCTAGGATGTATCCGAAGTAAATAATTCTTCCTCTGCTGCACTAGGCTGGAGATGAAGGCGATATTGGGCGGGCCTTATTCGGTTACTTTTCTTATTCAGACACTTATATGTTTAAATACTTTCATGATTAGATGTTGATCTAAGAACAGATACACAAGAGTTTCTGATCTGGTTTTTATTTCCAGTCTTGCGAGAGAAACTTTCTGCGAACCAGAAATTGTGGATGCCGCACCATCGAAACTCATCGGTGTGGGCGTTTTACCTGCTCAAAGACGGTATAGTGCAGAACCTTGACACAAGCAAGCCGCAGATGTTGCGATGCGTGGTGTGTCACCCAAGTCATGCCGCGAGCAGCACAAGTCACACAGCGCCTCCGTCGAAGAATACTCGGAACCGTGTGGGAATTCTGAAGTACACTGCGGAGCATGGACTCTCTTCAATGAAGAAGCATGTGGAGCGAGACCACCAGCAAGAGTTTGTGCGGTACTCAAAACATGCGAAGGAGATTGAAGATGCAGCCCGTGATGAGCGGCAGAAGGGCAAGAAACGTAAGTCTCTGCCACCCTCGTCAATAACATAATTTTTTTCTTCCGCTCGGCCATACAAGAAGTATGACACCATGCAGATCCGTTTCATTGAGGATTTAGTTTTGTTGATTGCGAAAGGGAACGTTCCATTGTCGATGGTCGAGAACCCATGGCTTCGGCGTCTGGTGCTGCGATGTGATGCACGAGTGGTGTTTCCTACTCGCAACCAGCTATCAAAGGAGCACATTCCCCAGTTGTTAGCAACAACAATGGAGCGCTAGGTGTACCCAGTCATCAACAACTGTGACACTGTAACTGTAACTTTCGACCTTTGGATGTCCAGGGCTGGTTACGATACTTTTATAGCTGTTGTGAATTTTGTGGACAAATCATGGGTGCCGCAACATGTGACCATGGGCCTTTTTGATGCTCCTACGACCTGAGGCATAGCCTTGGCCGAAATTGTGAAGCCATTACTGGAGCAGTTCAAGTTGCAGACTAAGGTAATTGCATATGTCAAAGATGAAGGCTCTAATCTGAAGACTTTGGAAAGAGCCTTGTCTGCCAACATTTCATGTGATGTACTTGGGTTACAGGATCCATATGCAAGTGTGTGTTTTGGACATGTAATGAGCAAAGCTGCTCAATATGCAACCACTGAAGACAAAGTGTGCATGAAGATGAAGGAGGTGAGCCTTAAAGATGCTCAAGCAGCTTTGCAAAAGACCATCACGTGGACTAAAAAGTCCACCAAAAGAAAGCATGAATGGGATGCTGCATGCATCGAGGCTGGATTGCCAATAAGGCGGCTAAAGACACCTGTGAAAACCAGGTTTGCGTCAAAAGTGGTGCTCTTCCAAGAAACCCTAAGGTATGCATGCCTATGAAGTTGTTGTTGTTGTTGTTGTTGTTGTTGTTGTTGTTGTTGTTGTTGTTGTTGATGTCTTGGGAATTGGGATGAGCATCTTCGTAGTGGGAATAAGAATCTGTTATGTTAGCACAAGTAAAATTGCATCCCATTTAGGTACCATATATCACTTATTTCTAGAAAATCTGTCATGCTCAAAGAATTAGTTCTCTAGAAAGTGAGCCTCTTGAATGCTTGAAATGAAAGTCTCCGCTGGGGTTAAAATTCAGGGCACAATTGCAAAGATTCACAACAACGCATAGGGTGAGATTGTTTGTGAACAACACACAGTAAATTGTTTGTGAGAGATGTTAGGGTGAATTTGATGCAAAGATAGGGGTCATAAAATATCAACATGATAATTAGGTAAAAATTGAGGCCTAGTTTTGTACAGGTGCTTAACAGTAGTGGCACTATACTGGTCTGCTTTACTTTTTCTAGGTAGACTCACTGAAGAACATCAGTGTATATGTTTGATAAATTTCATCTGACGGTCAACTTCAATTCCAAAGTGTTACATGACATTCTCAAAAACGAAACAAAAATGTCAATTGACATATGCATTTGATTCCAGTATGTCACCTGTAGTAGAGCCAAACGTCTCCTGTTGATTGCAAACAATCTATTTATTGTTACAGACATCCACGCTTTCCAGTATATAAGCTGCAAAGTTTGAAGATTAGGTGTTCATTAAACTAACCCTCAACATTAAGTTATTGTGGTGTGTAGTTACTGTGACTGCTCGAGCTCCTGCTGCTGATATGTGACAGGTTTCATGTTTCATCCCAATTACTTTTGAGTTATAGCAACAAATAGAGCTGTTGGTAACTCAACATTTAAATTTTCTGTTGGTAACTCAACAATTAGAGCTATTGGTAACATTTAAAATGGTAACTCAACATTTAAATTGTTTGCATGTTGTGGTGGAACATGCTCCAACATTGTTGCTTTCCGGTATATGCAAGCTGAATTCAATGGTGTGTGTGCAGGTATGCAGATGCAATAAATATTTGCTACAGGCGGCAGTCTGCATCATTGCAAGCTCGTGTGCCAATAGGTCTCACATGGGCAATTGCTCGAGCTGTGACAGAGACATTGACCCCTGTGGTATCAAAGTGCGTTCTAAACCAAACTCGCGGGTTCTGGTTGCTCAGTGATGCTCTAGCAGGGGCGTTGAAGTTGATGGTGCAAATGGAGGTGCAACAGCTTGCACACAATTCAATTGAACCGCCCTTGGAGTGTAGCGAGTTTGACTCAGAGCTCGAAATTCTCTATGGACGGATGGCAGGACATGTAGCAGCGGTGTTGAGGCCTTTTCTTGCTTTTTCCCGCAAGTACGATGAAGGGCAAACTCAGAACATGCTTGCTCTCATGCTCGATCCACGTTTCAAGGGATTGGAGTTACTACAAGATTATGTTGGCCGTGAAGTGGTGAAGAAGGTGGTGGATGAGTACGACACCAAAGTCTTGGTACCCATGTTGGTCAAAGTGGTTGTAATTTTGTCTCCCACTGTTGTTGCACAACCAGCCGCTCTAATCGTCCCGCATGTCTCCTAAACTTCTTTGTTCGGTGCACCAGCTTCTACAGCTGAAGCAAGCAAGGGGCTGCTACTTGGCGAGCTCAGCCTCTTCCGGCGTCTTGTTGTTGAACCAATTAATGTTGCTTGTCCGTTATTGTGGTGGAAGGAACATGAATCGCGTTTCCCAACTGTTGTTTTTGTTGCTCGACAGTTTCTAGGCATACCAGGTAGTCAAATTGAGTGTGAGCGGATCTTTTCCATTGCCGGCATTCTCACATCCCTTCGCCGTTGTAGACTTGGTATGGAGAATCTCAATGCCCTTGTCATGATTCAAAAGAATTGGCCTTTTGATGCCCGCACAGATACACTTAGTGAGAGTAACATCACTCAATTCTTCAATGATGAAGCAGAGTTGCTCGAAATTCATGAAGAGGAGTTGATTGCAGCGGGTGAGCTAGAGTGAGATTTAGCTTGAGGGCATTGTTTGATTGTTTTTTTATCAATTCAACTTTGTTTGATTAAACTGATGTTGGTCGAAGTAGTCCATGTTGATCCGATTCAATACTTAGTCAAGCATGACAATTTGATAAATTCAAATCATGATTCAATTTGATCAGTTTGCTCAAGTTCATGCTTCATCTGTTTTGGATTTTTTTATTTTATTTTAAATTAAATTATTAAGTAATTAAATTCTCTCTTAAAAACCTTAAAATGACATACCATACCCTTGCATTGGGCACCCTGGTATATGAAAAAAAATCACACCATAACACGTACCCTAAAATTCAAGAAATTTTACAAGACCACATACACATACCCTACCTTGAAAATACAAAACCTTTGTAATATCAATACCTCGATGTTCTACATTTCCAAGAAATTTTCAAAAACCAGGCCTCCCCTGTATGCACTTTACAACATACCCGTTCAACACTGTTCCATACCCCTCATTGCCCTCTTGCTCTTCTAAATTGTAGTTATTAGATTTGTAGATTTTCATGGGGACTCTGAAAACTAATAACTCTTGCAGATGGAACCAACCACATATTACATGTTAGTATAAAACCACTATTGTACTCCCTACAATGGCAAGTAATCATACAATAGCAAATTCAAATACTCACTAAATTCTTTGCAGCAAGGCTTGTATATATATATATGCTTCATAAAGGACCATTTGAAAAGAGAAGTATTATCAACTTAATATCTTCAAAGTCTCATCAAATGATATGTATCACATTATATTTTGTGATACACAGCTAGACTCATGCCACAAAATAGAGTAAGTTGACATTGTTATAATTGCACTTAAGAGCAACTCCTATGGTCACTAGAAAATGACACTCTCAATATTTGGCTTTCTAGTTCTTTTTGTTTTTTGCTTCTTTTTTTTTTGGGGGGGGGGGGGGGGGGAGTGGACAAGGGTACATGCTCATTCCACCCATTAAAGCTCACATTCTCATTATCATTGTTGCCCATTGCTTATTGAGCTCCAAATATTACGAGGAAAGTACCTAGTTATGGCTTATGGATTTTCCTAATGATCTTGTACTAATTGCATGTTTCATATCCTAGGAGAAGTAGGATGATTAGAATAAGCAACCATTTAAGACCCATCTACTTTATATGGATTTTATGTGGGAGGGAGATGAGTAGGTGGCATTTGCCTAAAAACCTTTAAAAACTAATTAGATGTAGAGAGAATCATTTGCAGTGATCATTGTGATTGTTCTAATGAAAATAATCAGAAAGTCCAGGAAGCCAATAGACTTATGGGACTGAAACCACATCAAGGTGGTGTCAAACCAACTGATTCCCTAGTGTGGTGGAGATGCAGTAGCCTCCGTGAGATAGAGGCTAATATCAACTTATGGTCCAATTGAAAGAAAGGGTAATGGAGCGTGACATGTCATTCTCTTCTAGATTTTGGAAACGGATGGGACCATCATTTCAGAGCCTTGACAAGGTGCTAAAACCCTAAACCTACAAAGTTAAGGATGCACAGAGCCATCGGTATGGAAGGAATTCAACACGATGATCGATTGTCGAGTTGCATGGAAAATTTGCTAAACCATATGCTACATGGATAGCATGGTCAGACAATCCAAAGAGCCCCGGTGATTGCAACCAAACTCTTGGCAATGGCAACGCTGAGAGGATCATACAGGCAGGAGGATTACAGGAAAACGGTAGTGGTCAGGCATGGTCTGGCAGCAGTTGCTGGTGTGGCCACCGAAGCGGCTCTCACGTACCCGCTTGACACATTGAAGACTCTCCTGCAGGTGTCTCTCATCTCTACGTTTCCCATCCAAATGCACATGAAATTTAATTTGATTTGATGTTTTATCCTTTCTTTTCTTTTTTGAGTCTGTCTTCGGTATGTGTTGTGCAGCGATTTGCCTCCTTCAGAGTCTACCTGGCTGGCTGAGGATTAAATTCGTGCGATGTATTGCATATAGTGCGCTAGTGAAGGTTAGCTAGTTTTAGGGTTTGAAGGAAATCCGATTCGAGTCTCTTTATAGGATTGCACTTCTTAGAAATTTATTGAGCACAAATCTGCATGTGAAGATTGATCCACAGTGGATCGGGAGGAAATTTCAGTGTTGGAAGTGAGCATCCTCTGTTTTATCTCGAATTAAGGTAAACAGATATCAATCAATAATGTGGACACCTATATTTGAGTAGTATGTGATTAGGTGTGGATGTAAGAACGAACAATCAAAGGCATTTGTTTAAAAGCGATTTGAGTACGTGCTAAACATTTGTCAACCATTCTAGGTTCAGAAGTTGACATAATTGGAGGGACCTATATGACCATTTAAAGAGTACGAGAATCTTCACTTTGATACTGAATAAGATAGTCATACAAGCCACACAGATTATGAGGAAATGGCTACATTTACAATTTGGATTTGTAAATCATCTTGCACTAATTGTGTTTCATATCATACGTGAAGTAGGTGCAGAGAGAAAAGTGTCTAATTAAGGCCCACTTACCTTATTGAGGAAGCGAGCCTAATTGGATATTTATCTCAAATGGACACCTATATTGAGTGGTGCGTGGTTAGGTGTGCATCTTAGATCAGACACCAGAAGACATGATGTTTTTAAAAGAGATTGAACTATGTGGGGCACGGGGGGACCTATATGGTCTTAGATAAGAGAACCTTCACTTTGACAGTGAATACAATTTTCAAATGAGCTCCAAAAAATTTGAGAAAAATGGCTATGCACACAATTTGGATTTGCTAATCATCTTGCACTAATTACATGTTTCATATTCTACGAGAAGTTGGTTCAGAGCTATAAATGTTCGTTAATGGGCCGCTTACCTTACACATTCTGTACTGTGGCTTAGCCTCTTTCTGAGCTAGACTGATCTCTCATTTTCAGGGCATGAGGACTGTCGAGCAGTGGCAGTCATCTGATTGTTTTGTTTGACTTAGTGAAAAACACGGGGCAGGTGTCTGCTAATGCAGGCAAGAGCACTGGTATACAAGCAGCAGTCAACACTGGAACAAGGGTGGATGTGAGTATATTGGCGTCTGAGATTAGGTCGGCATTTGGGGTATCAGGTCAGAAACTGTATTCATTGAAGTGTTTGGATTGAATGCCTGTGAATTTTGCCATCATGCGCCAGGCTTTGATTTGAAAGACTTCGCATAGCAGGTTTTGGAGAGCATGTAGAATGAGTCTTACATAACATTCTTAAGTAATGCTATGTAAGACATAATTCTAGAGTTTCCAGATAACACAAGAATGATTTTATCTGGGACGCACCTCATCAATTGAATCTTGGTAGATGGAAGGAGATTTTGTGTCCAAAGATAAAAAGAGGCCATGATGAGGTGTCGAGTGATGAGAGCTTGCCACTTTGTCATTCATGCATGTACTCAAAAGACATTGGTGCTTGAAAATATATTCTTGAAGCTTGAATAGAAAGAGAACGTCCTTACACATGCTTAACAATACCATGTAGATAGGGATGCCAAATTTTTCTAATGTTTGGTTTTGTTTCTTCCTGCTCTATCTACTTATCCTTGTTTCACTGAAGCTCTGGATTTTGTTCTGCAGGGTTCTATGGAGGGGTTGGTTGGCAGCTTCTAGGCAGGCTGTCAACATTAGGTGCACGCTTTGGGGTGTATGAACTCAGCTGTGCCTTTATCACAGGTGCTTGAGTCCCTTGCAACATAGCTGGCTTCAGAATATGTGGTGTCACTATATGTGCAAGTTAAGTTATGAATAGGTTATCACTCAGTGTCTAGAGTGCTATGTAAAGGGGATTTTTCCAGTATATCAGAGATGCTGCAACATCATAAACACAACTGTTTTCTTATTTTGTTTAGCACTGTTTAGCATGATGAATAAGAACTTACAAGAAAGGTTACAGATATTCTAAGGGAATGACATAAATTGCAAGGATTTGTTGGATTGGGTATACAGTTAGAACTGTGCACTGATTTCAATGAAATCCAAGGTAGAAAGGTGATGGGATGCTTGCTTGAGTGCTGTGGCAGATGGGCGAACTTCACACCAGGTTACCATCTCTGAAGCCTTTTTAGCAGGCCTTTTTGCGGGTTCTGTAGAGTCATTTGTGGGAACTCCATTTGACATCCTCAAATTGCGTGCCCAGCTCACAGCTTGTAGTCTACCTTTGAATGGTGCTACTGTAAGCAAATCATACAGTGAAGCACAATGGAACCGAGTCCATCGGTGTTTTATTGGTCTACCTCACTCAAATTCCAATATTGTCAGCTCTTTAAGAAGATATCTGTGGCTGCAAAATGGTTCAGGGCATCCTCCACTTGTGAGAGATGTTTCTGGTTTGAAGCGCGTGACTGATGTGGAAGGTTTGAGTACGCTTTGGCGAGGTGTGCGACCTGGAATGTTTCGTGATGCTACATATGCAGGTGTGTTCTTTGGAAGTTGGCAGTTCCTCTATGAGCTTCTGCTGGAATTGAAGGCTTTTAAAATGGAGCCTAAACCCAGGTACTATTTCTCAAGGATCTCTGGAAGCCCCCTTGTTGCACGACAAAGTTTGCAGAAATGCATTTGTGCCTGTGGTAGTCCTCATGCCAAAGGAAGTGCTTTGCTGGGAATTTGAGTCTGAAGAAATTGCAGTAGTATTTGATGTATTGGTGGAAGGCCTCACACTGGCCTTAGATTGGTATCCATTTTCAAGTGAAGACGTAGATGACCCTGGTTTGAATTCTAGCTCAGTGTTATACTGAAACCGATCCAATGCAAATGGAATAATTCTAAGGTAATCTGGATAACCTAAGAATAATTTCATTTGGGAAGTACGTCTTCGATTAAATCTTGGTAAATGGAAGAAGGCTGCGTGTCCAAAGATAGGCAGCAATGAGATGTCAACCAATGAGAGCTTGCCACTTGACTATCCTTGGCATTCATCCATTTACTTCAGGACCTTGATTCTTGAAAAGTTATTCTTGAAGCTAGAGTGTCCTTTCCCACTCTCAAGAATGCTATGCATGTGGTTTATGTATGTTTCTTATTAAATAAGAGATGGTCATCTAAGACTTGCGTGATGATTGTTGTAAACATCAGCTCTTTGGAAGAAATTCCTCCACTGAAGCCATGGCAGCTGACTGTGACTGCTGGAATTGCTGCCTCTGGTGCAGCAGCTGTCTCCCATACTTTGGACACTGCAAAGACTAGGAGTCAAGCTACAATCATACCAAGGGTAATATCCTCAAGACTTGATTATCATTCCAACACCTACTCAGGCTAAGAATAATAAGAACTAATCTGTTGAGTCCTGATGTCTGAATATAGAGCCACAGGAGCACGATTGCATGGAAAGGGTGTAGGTTCATAATAAGGAACTCTTTGAAGCAAACCTGTTGACAAAAAATTACAGAAGAGATTTCAGGACCTTAACATTAGTTTTTTACCAGATTAGACTTGAATTTGCATAATCAATGGAGGTAAAATTGATCTGGGGACATTTTGTATATGTACTCACAGTATGTATATTTACAATGTCATTCTCAAGTCTAATAAGTAACTTAGTTTGTGCCGCTCAGATACATGACATCATCGTGAGAAAACTGCAACAGTTATATCCTTGGGCCAGAATAATGGTCAACGTAGAAAAGTTGCCACCCATAAGTGGTGGCTCAACAGAGGGATTCAAATTACATAGAGAGATCGTTGTGATCGCTTGGATTAAATGTGTTCTGTCTTTGTTTCTAATAATGCTCAAGTAATCTCTTTTGTTTTAAAAACCATCAAGTATCACAATACACACTTTATGTGACATATCCAGATGCGCAAGAAACAAATGGCACGAGTCTGGTTGTCAACAACTGGAAGTCTTGTTGGTGGACGAAGTCTTGATTCTTTTTGAGTTGTATTTATGCAACTACTTCCATGAGCGTTTGAGTATTTCCTTTTCACAGTATCAGTAAGCAATGTTCCTCACAAGATTTTTTCTGATTGTCAGCACATTGCGATGGAGAGGCGATTCCTTAAATGGGTGAAACCTGGCAGCTGGTTATCAAGAACTGTAGGAATTCTTCCCTTTGATGAGCCTCTGTTGTGGAGGGGTTTACGCATTCGAATTGCTCAACATGGGTTGGCTGCTACAGCGCTCGTGGGAGGGTATCAAGCAGCGCTGCATTATTTTATGCATTCTCAGTAAATAATGCTTTTGAAGAATTCTGCATGAGGTGGTGTCCATTTACCTGCTGTTCATCATCATCCTGGGAATTATGACATCTCTAGGAATCTGTTATCCGGTTGGTCTGTGGTTACTGAGTTCTGTGGACGTGGTCAAAACATTGATGACTTCTGCGATTTTACCATTTTCTTTGCAAATAGATGTAACATAGTTATACTCAGAAACTTTGAAATTGGGGTGTTCAATTACAGATGTCACAATACCACCATATGAACCCAGCCAACAAGGAACTGTGCAAATTGTGAGCAATTTTAGCTAACAAGTATCTTGGTAGTTGGAGTTGGTGGGATACTTGATGCATGTAATAGTCAATTTTGCACTTTTTTTAGTTAAGAGTACACAGGTTTTTAGGCACCCATGTGGTTGCAATGACCTGCTGTTACAGGTTGCCGCCAGAAAAAAACATGATCAATCAGTGGCACTCACTGGTGATCACACTGTTCACTCAAACCAAGCTAAAAATTAAAGAGATTGATCAATTTGTCATAAAGGTCTCATTGTCAATGCTTTAAGTTCCTGAGTGTTAATTCTCTCAGTGCTGTACTGAAGAAATAGTGGATTGGATAAATTGACAACAGCCAAATCTGTGGCTAGAACAAGGTTGTGGATGTATCTGCTCTTGAAATGTCTCACTTATGGGTGAGACTCAATGTTGGTATTCGTGTAGCTCTAAGGGTTGCATAGAATTCTTCATTAGCATCCAGTATTTCTCTTCCAATTTCAGAGTGCAATGGACGGAGTGGAAAGTCATATCCAGACATGTTAGCTTCTGGCAGTGATGGTAGTATCCTGTTCCTTGTCTTCATGTACTCTGATTGGAGAGCAATAATCTGTTCAGTTTGCTCTTTCACTGCAGACAGAATCAATGTGTTAATCAAACAAGGAGACTTAATATTGCTAACCAAAAAGACTGATTCAGGTACTTGGTGCTCATGGCCAGTGAACATGCTTACAATTGAAATTATATTGTAACTGAGCTCAAGGTGGATTGGATACCCATTTCTTGCAGTTGTCGTTTTACATAAAGGGCACGGAATCTTTGCTCCAGTGCCTCTTCCTTCTGTTTTGCAGCAACTGCAATATTACACGTAGCACAAAAATCAAATCAAGATCAAAAGTTGGTACCAGGACCATGAGGTCTGCTATAAAGGGTTTGTGGAGACACAATTCATGCTCTTAGGCAGAGTAGTTAATGAGAAGCAGACTTACGGCCACTACTGCAGAGCCGGTTCTGAAACTTGTGCTCGAGGTGCATCAATTGTGCACTCAACATCAATTTTGCATTTTGAATCTTAATCTCTTCATTTTTTTCTAGAAGTTTCTGATACACAATGTTTTTCTCTTTCACTCTGTGGTTTTGCAGCTTAATGTTGTGATCAAATCTGCACCCAACAACCTTGAGTCAATTGTCCTCTTAGATGATCTGCCCTTGTCAGAATTACCAGTGTACAGTACAACCTAACAGAACCTAAGTATTGCAGTGTTCCTAATATTTCAATAAATAGGTTTGATTTTACTTTCACTTTTCCTTAACAATCTTCATAATGATAGCAGTTACGTACACTTGGCCAAAGTTTTGCCAAAGATTCTATAGCAGTTCTGTTCAATAGCATTATCCTCAACATGACGTCTGGTTGGTGGTTCATTGTTTTGCATACAATACCTTCCATGTTTGGTAAGTTTTTGGTGCATGCTAGAGGTAGTGTGTAGGTTTGAGCAAAGAACAAACTATATCTGTTCATTGAGGGGCAAACTCATTTTGGTATGCCAACAGGTGCTAAAATGAGTTTGGCCCTTGATGAACTGAAATAGGTTGCTCTTTGTTCACATTCAAACACTATGTACCTTTAAGCATTCACTACAAGTGGAAAGAAATTGTTGCTGTTGTATGGAAATACAGGGGACCAACTCTCAGTGAATAGTCCCATTGAGTTAAAAGGATATTAGCAACTCAACCGATGCAGACTTGATACTCCAGAAGCACTTCGTGGCCACTTACGAGAATGGAGTAGAATGTAGTAGAATATTAGCTCTATCCTACTTTGACACTGTTGTGCTCAATCCTTGATTGTCAGAAGGTGTATTTGTTATAAATCAATGCCACAGGGAACCTTAGACATAAGGCTTAATAACCTTAATTCCAGTGCCAAACTTTCAGAAGCTGTAGCAGGATCTTCTCCAGTCTTGATCACTTGTTGAGTAGCTGCATTTCTCACAAACTATGCCTTAATGTACAAATGTCTTGTATACAGATTACATACAAGCATACAATACACTCTAATTCTACAAACAAGAACTTTTAATTCCTTAGAGAGTAGTTGCTCTTTAGTTTGTCCATAAAGATTGCCCACAATTACTTCTCAAATGAAGACAATCAATGCAGACCACTGTTGATGGAGAAAGATTTAGGTGAACCTTTTGTGACACGAAGCAGTTGAAGGGCGCGTATTTTTTCAATAATATGCATTTGCCGCACATGGTTCTTATTGATCTCCCATTGTAATAAATGATTCTCAGCTTTGGTCAGTCGCACAGCCAGCATTATCTCTATCTGCAGTCCTGAACTCAAATCAATTTATTTTTGATGCTACAATAAGATTGATACTATGAGAAACAAAGGTAGGTTCTAGTGTCAATCATGGCAACTGGACATAGGTTACCAGCATGCAGTTGAGTAAGAATTTGCCTTTGTATTTGCATGGTGGAGGATCACTATGTTGAAGTCTTCTACAAGCTTCCGGGGCAGGAACATAACATCAATGTAATCTCCTTCAAGTGGATTCAGAGGAGCCTCCACTAAACCCATAGGGAGGTTGAATACAATTTCCAGGTTCTTCCTTCTCCTCTCCCGGCTATCCCGAAAATCTGCCAAAACATGGTCAATGGCAACATTGTGATGTACGTAGTGATTAATGCTCTGCAATATTGCATAAGAATATTTAATAGCTCAAGACATCACAGTAAAGGTTGATCATGATATCCTCCTTTCGGAATAGAAATTCATTGCATAGAGGTTTACAGTAGTCTCAGGAATCATACTCTCCGGAGGCATTACATAGACCTCAAACACTCGGCAGTGAAGTTATTCAGGTTTAAAATGAGCTGCATCATAGAGAAGAGGTAAGAGTTTGGAATTTAGAGTTTGCGGTGTAGGGTTCCTTATCTAATAGTCATCCTTCAACTCCATGGGAATTTTTGTCAAGAGTTGGTTCCCTAGGAGTCGGGAATATTTCATTGGTTGTTTTGCATACAAAATCAATAACCTTCCCACTTGTAGTGCATACTCAGAGGTAGTGTTTTAGAAATGTGAATGACGAGGAACCTATTTCGGTTCATTGGGCCCAATCCATTTTAAGCACCTCTTGGCATGGCCAATTGAGTTTGACCCTCAATGAACCAATATAGAACGTTCTTCGTTCAAACCTCCACACTACCTTCAAGCATGCATCAAAAACTTACTGAACTGGAGGGTGCTGTATGCAAAACAACCAACTCCTCGCCAAAAGTCATGTTGAGTGAGGGATTAGGGTTCAAGGGTTTAGGGTTCCTTATCCAATAGATGGATTATGAAGAGATGAGTTGCACGGACCGGCCATTGCCCGCAGAGCAGCTTCAATCTGCTTGCGATTCGATTCATCGGTGTCGGTGAGCTCGGCGAGGAACCCTCCCATGCTGTTCTTGATAACTGTCAGTCTTCTCACCTCCTCCTCTTGTGCCATTTTCTTCTGGCGTGCTTCCAAGAGCCTGTCCCATTGCGGTATTGTAACCTCCTGCAAGATTCACCTCCAATTATATCAGGCGTGGATGAATTAAGCTGTTTCATCATATACCTGCGATGACCTATGTAGCTGCATTCTCTTGACAGAATTTTACCTCTATTGCACAAAGGAGACATTAGCAATTGGGTTAGGAGTGGAATGCTCCATCTATTGTTTCTGATTCTTGTCACTGAACAAGTTCAGTTGGGCTCTTCCATGTCACTTAAGTCCAAGCTAACAAATCCAGAAAATCGGGACAGACTTCTTGGTCACACTGGTCAACTTCTGAAGGTAAGAATAAATTGTGAGTACAAGAAAACATGGTTGTAATGGCACGGTTTGAAATGACCAAAATGATATGGCATTGTTTAGACCCAAATCATGGTCATTTTGACATAAAATACGTCCCTTTGCGAGCCAAACTAAATGAGATGATGTAATTTTGGTCATTATGGACCGCATCATTTTCAACCATGTTTTCTTGTAGTGGATGAGATAAAAAATAATAGGTACTTACCTGGGGTCTTTCATAGAAAGGGTCTACTGGGGCCTCTGAGGATGCTCCTGCAGCAGCAGCAGCAGCCGATGGCCTCCGGGCCTGCTCAAATTGCAAGTTGCAAATTCCAATTGAACTCAAATTGCAAATTCACGTGGTAATATTGTGACAGGAAACCAGACAACTTATAACATTCAAATTGAGATGCTACATAGTTACAGGCCAGGTATTTGAGGATATTAGGAAAATGGTGACATCTTTTATTCCTTACAGCAGACGTTCTACGAGATGGGCTACGGGATGAACGAGGTGTTTGCTTGGTGGATTGCTTTTTTGCAATGGGTGGTGCTTGCTTTGTATTATCACCACCTTTATTTCTGCATCATATTAACAATAGGGTGAATATTAATGGCAGGAAGAGTGGCACTACACTTTCTTTTGAGGACATACACTTCAAATTGGCATCACTGTATAGGTACTCAAGCTAAATATCATTCATCAGGTGTTTCTTAAGTCTGTAAGCTCATGAATGATCATGGTCCAATCACGGTATCAGTTGTTGAAACTTCTGGATTTAAAATTTACGTGTATATGTGAATTCCAGAGAAGTGTGGAATTGAGAAGAACTTACTTAGGTCGATCTTTGAACTTTTTGTACAGGAGATTCACTACATCCCCGCAGTCTGAGAAGTGTTTGCGGAAATTTTTGTCTTGTGCTTTATCTTCAATTACTGCTGCACTGAATTTTTCCTCAAAAATATCCACCTGATGGTAATTGACACCAGGATGTGAGTTCAATAACCCTACTCTCCTATGCACGTTTTCAATCTTGACTTTGAGCCAAGTTTCGATAACATTCATTTTCTTTTCTTTTTCTGTGCCAATGTACCTGTGAGATGAGATGTTTGTAATACGTGCAGTTCAATAGATTAATTCCATTTCTCGAGAGTACAAACATTTGTTATTTATTTTTCTAAATACTGCTTTCGCATGTCATCCCAATATTCATACAGTTCCCATGATCGTCTGAGTGTTGGGGAGCTTAGAAAGAGAGAAGAGCGTACCTCACGCTTAAAATCGGAGAAGGCACTGACAGACTGAGGTTTGAGTGCTTTGAGTCTATCCATATGCTTGTTCATGTCAGCCTCAAGTCTCTCATTAACAAATTCTTCTATCTCAATCCCATAGTTGAGGCGTGTGATACGTTCCTCAATTGCAATACATTTCGCCTCATCCTGGTTTTCATCTCCATATACTTTTGCAGTGTGAGGATATAAAGATCAATACTAGCTAATTTTGAGAATCATACATATTGTGTGTCTATGTGAAACAGCACGATACAGAATACAGGCTCTTCTTCAAGAATACATTAAAGAGTCTTTATGTTGGAGCATAAAGAATTCCTTCATGAAAAAGATCTCAACCTTCCAGCTTATTCCCAATAGAGAAGGTGCCATCCTAAGAAATGTCCAGGAAACCTAGAGTGTAAGTTGAGTTGCATCTCCTAAAGGCAAAGCGAAATGCTGCTTAACAGCTCATCTCATACTCTGAAGAATATATGTCTCACGTCTTAATAACAATCATCACAAATATGCACATATACTCAAAGATGGAGAGTAATAACTTCTTTATCATGAATTTCGATTTAGTTTGAATGAGAAAAAACAGTTGGGCTGGAGGTAGTACAAGAAGCCGCTGTTGGAAGAGATAGTCCATTTCCTTGTTGAAGTCTGCACAAAGTTCATCAACATCGGCCCGTAACTTCTTTTGTTCAGCCTCTTGGCCCCTTATTTTCTTCTCTTTTTCATCTTTCATTTGCTGCACCAATTCCTCACATGAAACTTACAGATCAATGTCACAGATAATTCTCATTTCTTGACTGAAGATTACGATCATCACAGCTCCAATTAACATTCATAATGATTGGTTTGTATTGACTGGACTCTAGGCCAAAGCCCCTCAAACATGCCAATGGAATGAACGTCTATATCCCAAGATTCACCTCATAGTGATTAATGTGGACTAATATAACAATGAACATGATTCTAAACGCTGCATGACAGAATCATACCTTCAGCATGGCATCAAAGGCTTTGATTTCCATGTGCTGTTCTTTTGTGAATTTTTTGGGATTGCCAGCCATCCATGCAGGGCGTTGTATCTCTTCCTCCTTGGCTGCCACTTCCAATTTCTTCTCCAATATTCCCCCCATCATGTCCATCAATGCACGCTCTGCAGCATTGTTACCTGCCCGCAGTCTTTGGCCCTGGATCATGTTTCAGTTAGGGAATTCCTTTGAACTTTTAGTCTTCATCTGAAGATTATAAGTACCCATTACCATATTGGAGGAATAACCCAAGATAGGTAACTGAACCTATATGTCGACCTCCCTTTACATTTGTGAAAAGATTGATGAGACACTGATGAGGACATTCTGCAAGTTCTGGGGACATTGATCTGACATTTTCCCTTTACATGTTGTGCATCAAAGAGTGTGTGTTTTGTAGTCTCTGCTCTAAAGAGGCCAATCTCGTATTGAACCTGTTGCCAATCCAGCATTTACTCTACCAATACAGAAACTTCAATGTATATTTCTCAGATAGCAAATATGGGTGACTTCCAGTGCATTCTGGTTATGGAATTGGGACACACAGGGCCTGTTGTTCCTCAAACTTCTGCAGCTCTTCAGCACGCAACCGCTCAGCTTTATTCAGATGCTTCTGCACCAGCACCTCCTCCTTCTTCACCTCAAAAATATTTGGCATCCCCTGCATCCATCAACCCGTTAAATTAGTCATGAGCCTGTCATTGAAAAACATCATCAGCTTCCTCAACGAGTCAATTAGAAAAAATTCAGGAGCTTGGCAGAGTCCAACACATAACAAGTGTCAAGTATTGATCAACTTTGCATGCGTTAGCAGAAGGTGTAGTTCAGCTTACATCTATGACTTCGTTGAGTTGAGGCCAAGGATACTCTCCAGGCATTGATAGCATCTTGTGTAAATCAACAATTCTACTCTTCATCTCTGCTATTCTTGAGATATGGAATATTTTGGTTGCACGCGCCTCTGCTAGCTTTTTGTTAAAAGCTATTTTGATATCTTTGATTAGAACGTTAAGTAGGTGCTTCTGCACGCACACATCTACTTTCAGTCTGTTTCCCTGTAACAGTTGAAGTCACTGGATTGGCATACTTATGACATCAAAAGGCTCATAAGAACCAAAAGATGCTGACAAGTAACACCTCAGTTTATAACCCACTTGAATATCGACCTTAGGACACATCCCAATATGAACCCTTGAAAGCATCTCAGACCTTGAGGAGCAAATTATCAGATTATGTGTCCAGATTATGTGACTTGGCTTTAAGACAAATAAGAGAAGTAATAAAGATCAAAGATGGACAGACAACTCCTGGAAGCCTGTAACAATGCAAAGAGGTTATGGTAAGCAGGCCTTAATCGACCAGTAGTCTTATGCAGACGCCCATATTTGAGTGGTATATGGCAAGGCTTGCAGTTAAGAATGGACACCAAAAAGACACATGAGATTAGACTATGTGCTGAAAATAAGGATGACGTTCTAGGTTTAACACAATTGGAGGACCTATATGATTGCTTAAAGAGAAAGAAGAGTCTTCACTATGCCTCTTATAACTTTGCATCTCAACCCCGATTATTTTGACACTTAAAAAGACAATCTTCGTGATTCATAATTGCTGACCGGATGAGTCAATTTGTGATCCCATCCAACGGCGAAAAGTGTATATGGAGCTGGAAGTGTCCATTATAGCCCTGCATACCTTAAGTTCAAGGATTGAATGAGTGCACACATCTGCACACCTGAAGACGCTTCCGTTTCGATGTCGTGAGTTGAAAGTCGTTGTACAAAAACGTAGTTATTGGTGCACTCTCAGCAATCTCCAGGTCTTCCTCTTCTTCCTCCTCCTCTGGCGGAGGGTTCTCCACCGGAGGGGCGGGGGTAGAACCACCATCTACACTTGCACCGTCTGCCTCACTCCCTGCTACAATAGATTCTCGCATTGAGCTTCGCATTGACTCTCGTGGTGCCATGCTACTTCTGCAACACAGAAAATCTTGGGATGCATTAAACTTAATAGGCTGTTTGTAATCTCCGCTGGTCAAAGAACTCAATGAACGATTTGGAGACCATGAATGCCTGAAAACGGAGGCCAGTGTGAGGCCTACACCAGCTCTTCAAACATTACTGTAATTTAATGAGACTCAAATTCCCACCAAAGCACTTCACTTGGGCATGAAGTCTACCACAGGCACAAATGCAATTCTGCTAAGTTTCAATTAAAAAGATGCGTCCCCAATGGAATAATTCTAAGGTTTTCTGGCTTACCTAAGAATCATTCCATTTGCAACGGATCCTAAATAAGCCACTTAAGAATGTTATGTGTTCCAGAGATGAAAATCTGCACGCACCTGCGGCTACCACTGGCTCGTTGGGAATCAGACCTCTCCAGATTGACCGATGACTCAGAAGCCATGGAATCATCACTCCTGTGACTCCCTTGTGACGCCTTGTCCGTCTCGGAGTCTGAATCACCGCCGGGAGGGGGCCCAAATGCTAATGCATTCGCCGCATCAATCTCCGCCTGCTGTGCCGCCAACTCGGCTGCCTCCTTGGCGGCTTGCTCCGCAGCTTGTTGCTTGGCTATCTCGGCCAACTCCTTCTGCAATCTCTTCATGTAGTGATGCTCATACATCTCAACATGGCGGTAGAATTTCGCCAATTGAACCATCTTAAGGTTGAATGTTGGCGTCTCCAACACAGGAAAGCTCCAAACTTGGTAACCGTTGTTAAATGGCCATACAGCAGCGGCTATTACACATAAAGAGAGCGTTTCTATGAAATAAGATGACATTTGCAACTAAATCCACTTCGTTTTTTTTTAGTTATACAAAATTGTCTGGACCCTCAACTTGAATTGGGTTAATACTTAGAGCATCTCCTATGTTCACTGGAAAGTGATTCTCTCAATACTCGAATTCCTAGAATCATTGGGACAAGACCGCATGCTCATTCCACCCACAAAGCATAATTGAGGGCCAAAGGGACTCAAGAGGGTCGTTTCTCTCACAATAATCGGTGGGCAATAAAGATTTATGAAAATATCGACTCTAAGTGTGAGATGACCATGCGGCATTGGCCCAAAAGACTGAAAGCTGATTATTGAGAGAATCACTTTACAGTGACCATAGGAGCTGCTCTTAGAAGGTCACATTGCGTTACTGACATCGCCTTTACAGAGTCAGTCACATTTGAAATAAGAAAAAAGGAAGGGGCAGGCAAAGACCAGGATCGGCCATTACAGACCAGCATTCCTGCTTGATGCGCACCGCCAGAATTTCTTTCTTCAAATCACTTATTCTTATCTGCTTCACCCACCTTCAAGTTTGATGTCAAACTGACTACTACACCTCAGCTGCGAAATGGTCGTCTCATTGATTACAGATTCGAATATTAGAGATGTAGTTCATTTCTACCAAACCGAGGCTTGTTCGAGTATTCTTGTGATCGGCTTACTAAACATTCTTGCCTATTTTCCCCCTACTGACTATTTTGTTGCTTAAGACAAATGTTGCCTCCAATTGTACACCGTCTCACATCGACAAGCATCAAAATTTACGAAACTCAAGCAACTGGAGAAAGAGGTTGCCCTCCCGTGCTCAAAGATTGAGTTAAGTGAATGAAATTTTAAGCAGAGTCTCCATTTTCATGCACACTGAGGTCCAGACCGGCTCTTTTCAAACCAATGGGTTAAAATAAGTGAATATGCAGTACATTCTGCAGGTTGACAACTAATCCTGAGGTTCTAAAAGCCCAAGTGAAATACAACCCATCAGGTTAGTATTGAAAAAGGTGAACATGTGCACACCTCCTCACGCGTTTCTTCAACTTGCCTATCAAGCTCCTGACGAAGCTCAGCTTCTAAATCAGCATCAACAATCATCTCTTTGGTTGTCAATTGTTCCAAAGGCGGTGCCTGTCGCAAACAAGGAGGAGACCTCGACTTATTATTCCTCAACCTATGTAGCTTGAGATACTAACAAACAATGATATCACGAAATCTTGATGGCTCTCCCACCTGATAAACATCATTGCTAATTTCTACAACAGTATTAATTTACTCTTGT
The DNA here is from genome assembly GCA_950295325.1 of Polytrichum commune. Taxonomy (NCBI): domain Eukaryota; kingdom Viridiplantae; phylum Streptophyta; class Polytrichopsida; order Polytrichales; family Polytrichaceae; genus Polytrichum; species Polytrichum commune. Next base: position 18,464,295 of record OX485803.1, on the reverse strand, counting down.
GCCCCCCATGACCTGGAATTGGCTATTCACAATAACTTTACTTTCATATATATAGTGTAATCACATATTCATTTGTAGACTTACATATGTTTATCCACCCGCTTACTTATATATATGTTAAACCTCACATACAGGAAAAGCAGATCTGCATCACTATCAATCTGTAAGATGTGTCGGAATTCAAACCCTCGAGTTTATTTCTACTACTTCTTGGAAGCTCTCCCTCAATTTCTGGACGCTATCTTTCATTTCTTCTCGAGCAGGTAGGCCTAATAACAAGTACCTGCCCGAAGCAACAAGCAGTGTAACGTCCTCGACACAGTTGCTACTAGCTTTTCCCAAACAGCCAATTACAAAATAGGGGACAAATAGTTTGAACTTCACTGCATACCACAGAGACTGCAATACAGGAAACTCTTGTATTGATATCAAGTGGGATCACAGTAATACCACTTAATCAAATCATCTGATGAGATACAAGTTTATTGACCTGGTTTCCACGTCGTGATCATGCTTTTGAGACACTGTGAACTCTGCAGGGTCCTCGTCTGGGTGCTCTATTGGAAGGGAGCCTTTTCCTGGCCTCTCACCTGTGCACTCAAACAAGCGATTTAAAGACAAGGGGATTTGCACAACACATTGAGATACTGATCCAATAATGAGGCCATCGAACGACAACCAGAGACTGTGTCCGCAGTTGCACATTCGAAGTTGCACCTACCCCTCTTTGAGAATGGCTTTTTCAAAGGCTCAATGACACCCATAATAAATATGGATCAACCTGTTGAGTGACCGTATTTTCAATCCAGATCAAGTAAAATCTGTTTGTTGAGCTGCTATCAACTGTGGACAGGAGAACATAAGTTTATTCTGGAATTTCATTAATGTAAAATGCATTGAGTTGGGAAAAGACAATGAGGTTAGGTATAAGAAGGTAAAAATAAAGACTTTCATGCATACGCTCACGAATTGTTTTAACGCTGAAATATTCCACTGCCCTCTTTACCATGTTCAAACCTCTCTCTCTCTCCCTCTCTCTCTCTCTCTCTCTCTCCCTCCCTAACAGCGTTTTGAACAGATCTCAAACTCAATCAGAGGATGAGTGAACGAGGTTGCACATACTCTTTGGGGCTGGGGCCCTTTTGAGACCTCCCTCAGAGCAATCACAAGCATATAGTACGCCATTCTCTCCACCGGTGAAGACAATGCCATTATGGACAGCAAGACACGTTATGCCGCCTAAGTAAAAATCATAGATGAAGAATTCCAATGCTTTCTGGGGTGCTTTTACTGCATCCAACGCGTTTGTCCGAATTTGTAGGGTCCCATCCCTGGCACCGGACACTAGGATCTGTTCCTGGACTAACAGCACTGCATGCAAAGGTTTAGGTTACAACGTCATCCCTTCAGAAGTCTGTCAATCAGAATTATCCAAACACGGAACAGATTAAAGAAAATATCATATGTATCCTCTCATTCACTATGTATGTCCACTCAGGGAGGTTGATAAGCCCCTCTAAATTGTGCAGAACCAGAACTTGACAAGAACAGGCCACATTTGTATCGTTAACAAATCCTCACATCGTGGATTGCAGTATTCAAGCATCTACTGGGCTTATTCAATAAACGAATATATGGAATAAATGGGACAGTGAGGAAAATAGGAACCATCTGCCATAACATGAAATGAAGACCAACAATTGTAAAACCTCCATGCAGTCTGAATTGTCCTCCTTCTGCCGGGATGAAGTTCCTAGGGTGACTTATTTTGTCTCAATAACCACCTTCTCAGTGCGACCTTCAAGACTAGATTTAGCCATCTGTGGGAGTAACAAAGGGCTGCTATGCAAATTGTGCAGTCAAATATTTCTTTAGTGAACAGAAAGTTGTGGGCCAATCGGCTTGCATTGATTAAAACAAATTGAGGTCTGCAACAAACCTTCTTCTGTTCATAATCTGCAGCCATAGGAATCGGAAGGAAGCACGTACATAATGCAACGCCTGGCCTGTGGTGGCTTGTAAAGCCATAGTGCGGATTCATAGGAACGGCATCCGGGCCGGTCCATTGACTAATACTATCAGGAAGTCGGTACTGCAGCAGCTTCTTATCCTGCCCAAAACCCCAGATGATCCTTTTCTCCACTTTCAATTTCTCAACAAAGTACTTGGCTGAGCACATTGCGTTCAATGCGAAAGTGACACGAAAACTGCGGCACAGAAACACATTCCGATGATCTAAGTCCAAGCATTTAGGGTGACAGCACAATTAACGTTAAGCCTCTTCTTTGAATTCCATCGAGCATTTGCATTCTCTAAGATTCCCCTACTCAGAGAGGACGAAATAGTAACTAAAGACCGGGAATCCAGTAATCAAACCATGCATATCTGAAATCAACTTCTATGGCAATGTTTAGGAAAAGAAGAAGAATTCGTGTGTGCTAAATTCGATTTCATGTGTGCTAAATGTCTGATCATTCAAGTGCACACACCTAATCACCCCAATTGCTGATTCTTTTTTAAGTGTTATTTTATAAGGCCGTGCACATACAACCCAATACAAGGATGGTGATTTGCAAGGTGCGAGCTCAAACTTTCCGAATAAGAAGTGCTAGTGACCTGAGTCTTTGGAGAGCGGCGTGATCGAATTGGAGGCTGATCCCTGGTGGTCTCTCCATAGGGAATTTCAACTTCACTATCTCTCCCCGCGCCAACGACACCAAAACGTGCAATTCACTGTCCCCTGCAGTATGCGCCCATTCAATGCTTTGTGACAGTACGCTGAATTTAGCTACACAAGTGCTTTCTAATTTTAAAACCCGACACAATAAATTGGAAAATCGTAAAACAGAGTATAGAGGAGGTGGTGTGATTGAGGAGTTCCAGAGCCAGAAAACCGGTCCACCTTTGGATGCTTTAGGATCCCAGGCAAGGGCTAAAACCGGATCATTCATGACAGTGAAACCCTGCAACTCAAGGTCGTCGAACTCAGATGTCTTGTTATGAAGGAAGTATATTGTTCCATCCGCTTTTGACGCAACCACCACTTCAGAACCTTTCTCGCTAAAAATAATCTGTGACATGATATCCAGGCAGAAAGTGCCAATGAGTGTTCCAAAAACAGCCCAGTAACTCATGTACGTACATGCCTTGGCTTTGAAATTGAATTCAAATCACTTGTAGGAACATAGTTGAGAACTTGTCATAGAAGCTAGGCTGATAGGAATGACTGGCAATGAATTGGGTTTAAGCAAGAGTGAGAGTACCATGTCTATGGATACTGGATGCATTCTGGTGCGTTTGACAAGGTTCGAGCGACCAGTGTTGTCAACTTTGAAAATATTCACAGAACCACTCATAGATCCAGTTGCCACAATGCCCTGCCAATCCAAAATTACATTTGTTGCATCACATTCGTTGAATCTCTGGCCTAAGACCAGGAGTCCTGCAGAGAAGAACACACATTTTAAGCCCGTAATAGACCTATCAATTGAATCGGGTGTATCACCATTAAGGAGGACCTTTCAATTTAATGTTTCAAGAACTGTGTTTGAGTGCTCGGAAGTGGTCATCAGAAGCTCCAGAGTCCTGCCCACTTCTTATTAGACTGGCACAAGGACTCACTTGCGCTCATAAAGGAATTTTCAGTTACTACAGATAAGGTTGTGTCTCAAGAATTTGATGACCCCGCACAACGTCAATCCTGGTGAGTTTTTTAATTTAAGAGATTATGACCACCATACACTGCTGTGTTGGTTATCAGTTTTCCACACACTGTCACCAACGTATGGCCTGGAAGATCTCCTATACATGCTCGCTTACATTGGAGTTTCTGATACACATGCACAACTGCGGCGACTTGAAACATTGCCGGGAGATCTCCTTCCCCCAGTCTGCTGACCACACCCTCACAGTACCATCCTTGCCACATGTCACCAGGAACTTTCCTCCACTGCACAGCATGGTTACATTTCAGCATCTTGCAAATAAAGAAGGTTGAATCATACTCAACCACCGTCATCCACAAGATGGTTCTGCCATTACGTATTGCAAAAATGTGTGAAAAGCTCAGGGATGAGACACCTGCAACTACAATCTGGACTGGAGAATAAAAAAGTGGAGGCATTCAATATGCCAACTGTAGAACCCTACTTTGGAACCCAAAAATAATCTAGCTGATGGAGTGTAGAATTTGAAAAAAAAATTCTTTCATCAAAACATTGGGGAAGTTGCTACCAAGAAAAAAGCAAGTGACTTTTCGACACATGTTATTTTATGAATAGAAGGTGACTCTTACCAACCTGAGCATCCCCATCGCCGTGATAGGACCACTGTGGAAGTTACTCTGCCATTCAATGTGAACCACATTGTCAACCTTCTCAAATACATCACCAGGACGTACGGTGAGCTGATCCTGGAGATGGCCGACATCAACTTTGACGGTGGTGATGGAGCCATTAGAGGATCCCAAGAGTAGTTGTTCCTCGTCCTGTCGATACTGTGCATTAGTTACAGACATCAATGACAAATGCAATCTCTGTGCAATGTGATAATTGGGGACGATCAGCTCATACTCAATCGGCTCCTCTACCACTGGTTCACCTTTCTTGGGTCTTGCCTTTCTATTCCTCCCAGTCGTAGCTTCAACTGGCTTCTCTTTAACTACCCGAACAGGGAAACCCAACCAGTAACAGCTGCCACTTATCCCCACAACTACCATGTGGTTCTCGCCAATACACAGTCCCACAATCTTCTCTGGCTTGTCAACAGTTATCAACAGTTTGCCTTCCGCTGCCCCTAGTGCTTCTGGGCTTCCGAGCTTTGGTAATGGTCCACCCACTTCAAAGCTCAACACTTCGCCCCCTACACAGCCTGCATAAATGATGTCCCCAGCAGGCGCCCAAGCATGGCAATGTGGCTGGTAGGGCTTGCATTGCAAGGTTCGCTCTGTCCAGGCCACCCTCTGTATGCATACCAACCTTCTTCAGCTCACTGAGCATCACATTTTTTGTAAGTTAAGCTCATGGCAGAAAACGAATATAGTAGATCTAAAGAGAGCAACCTTCATTATAAATATTTAGAGGGCGTGGTTCCGGCTTTTAGAGAGACAGTATCAGCATGTCACATTCTCTTTCTGTACCCGGCATCACCCAAAGCACTTAATTGTTTTGATACTTTCTAATATCTCAAGACAACTACTCTGGTACAAGAATACAAGGAGGTGATTTGCCTGCCGACTATATTGAAGACATGTGATGACTTCTGGGAAATTGTGCCGCATATTTGAGAGGTTGGTTTAAGGAATGGATAGGATCACCGTACCGTGAAGCTTTGTTCATAAACCCACATCGACAATTGACCATTGCCACTGACGCACACACGGTCCACGCTGGTTGGACTGAAGCTGGCATAGTGCACAACATCGCCCATTTTTCCCTCAATCATTTTAACTGCTCCCTTGTTGGGATCGAGATCCCACAGTACCTTCATTACATCCAGATGGGGCAGTAACACACACTGATTCATGGTGCGAATTCATAAGAACATGACCAAAACATGGAAGCAAGTTTACAAATTGACGTATTGCCAGTCAACATCGTTTTATGATATGAACAACTCCATCTCAAATGCATGTGGTTCTGACTGAGCTCAGAAAACAACCATCTCTATTGTTTGAGAAAATACTTGTGGCAAACAAACCATTTTTCCTGAGACTTTGTGGTGGTACTCTTCATACAGGGATTCTGATTCCCTTCGTGTCTGTATGTCGGATGGCCTTCTAGTGCAACGAACTAAGATCTACAAGACCCCGTAAAAGAACCGGTGAGAAAGAATTGTGCGCTCACCAAGCGGAAATCAGGCACTCCAGAAGCGGTCACGAATCGCCAAGAGATTGTTGAAAACGCCACCGCCAACACTTCCAGCTCTGCCATTTCTGCAAAAGACGACAGGTTTTTGTTATTGAGAATATAATTTTACACTATATTCACGAGCCCCTAAATAAGTGCTTTTTATTTTCAATAGCGCAATTGTGATTGTTGCGAATTGAGCAGAAATGAAGATGTGGGAGAGAGAGTCCTTTGCTACACACTGAAGCCCATGAACATGCACAAATAGCCTACTTCAATACAACTTCGTTTTAAGCATCGGTATGTCAATTTTCAAGTCTTTCCAATTGATGTACCAGTGAGGGTGGCAATTTCTTTATTGTCGTTGTGAATGTCGTGCACATGCACTGCTGGTTGCAGACCCTGCAATGAACCTCCATACTCTTGAGCAGTTACCAATTTAATAAGTGATCCACTGTGATTACATAATACTCGTAAGTGGATTGCTTTGAATGAGATCATGTTTGCCAACAGGAGAACATGCACAAATCTGATCATCTTGAACCTAAACAAAATCGGCAGAGTTTCCAAATGTATGAATACCAGAGAGGTGTTGGTTGGCATTGTATTATAACCTTTTCAGAAAAAGCAAGGCAGGACTGTCGAGGATGGTAAGCAGATGTTTGTACACCAGCGCCCGGAGCCCACATGAGGTGGGAGTTGGGTCCACCTGTGAGAGAGTACTGACAGAAGGCAGTGCCGCATATTGCCACAGCCGTCCCTTTATCCACATAGTGCAGGGGTGTACCCTGATATCCCACCACATACCTACACACAGTTCCAATTCCACATTGTACCATTCTCAGCTGCGTAGGGTTACTTATTTCCCTGAAAACCCAGCAGACTACTAAACTAAACGTCTAATCGAATGTGGCCCAGACCATTCATCATTGACCGACACTGACTGTCTTGCAATCACTGGGTGGCAACTAGAGTGCCCTGATATCCCACCCCATACCAACACACAGTTCCAATTCCAGATTGCACCATTCTCAGCTTCTCAGGTTTGCTCATAACCCTGAAAACCCAGCAGACTACCACACTAAACATCTTATTTACTGCAGAAAACTACTGTAGCTAGATGGACCTAGATAACAATGCAGATGTCCATTTTTCCTTCTCAAGTTGTTCACATTTTCCAGTTTTCCCGCCAACTAAGAGGTTTCAGAAACTATTCGGAGGCAATCCCAGGTACTTCAAATTGCAGAAGATTGGATTTCCCTGATTCAGTGGTACATTCTCCAGCTTTGCAACATTTCAATACTATATTTGCAAGGACGACTGGAATTAGGGCTACTCCCTCCTTTCAGAGGTGAATTTTATCCAAGGGACTTATACAGAATTGCATTCTCACTCGAGGCCCCTAAATCCCCTCTGTTTCACCTACATGGACTACAAACCGCTCTGCATCAATGTGGTTGGTTCCTGCCTACATGACACATGCAAAATTATGATGGAAACGGTGAATCGGAGTAGCAACGTACTCTAGGCGAAGAGCCATTGATCGACCCCGCAGCCTTTTTATCTCTTCGGATGGCCTCTATTTGAGTTTCTTTGGAGCTTCCCGATTCCCATGCGCTTATTATGATGCCACAAAAAAAAATGCCACCAATGAAATCACCGTCAACATCCAAAAACATTCCTTACTCCATGAGATTTGGTCTCCTTCTCACTTCGATTCTCCAGCAACAATCGATTGACACATCCCCACCGGTACTCAGGGTTTCCGTAGCACTATGAAACTCCACCATTCCTAACCTCGGATGGCTGTGACCAAGAATTCATCACATATGCTTTTAGAATTGGGATGGAATGAAACACTAAGCTACGAAATCCTGCGACCTCAGAAATAAATCCGCAATAGTGGACAGAACTGCCAGACCCTCTACGTTGCATCAGATGTACATGCAAAAGCCTATGATGCGCATAGGCAACGTTTACGTATACAATATTCCGAATCAGGAACCCAAATTTAAAACCTCGGCCTCGAAAACCAAATTTCTGCAAATGTGGAAAACCAATGTTGCGTGTCCTCGATCCTGCGTCAGGTTGTGACTATGTATAGCTCTGATCATGTGGTATATCAATAGTTTCTGCCTCATAAGACGATGTTTGGAGATTTGGAGTTCAGATCATGTTGAAGTTACCCATCGACGTTTTGTGCGCGAGAATGACATGAAAACTATTCAGCTCCGGAATCTGCTACTGCAGGCAGCACACAGAATGGTGCGGCTGAACTGCAGCGGTTGCGATGAATGCTGTTGAAAATACTACATCCAGCAGTGGAAAACGGATGAATGATGGACAGAGTCGTTGGCGTTGTTCACCCAGTCCATTTAAGTTAAATGTCTAAAGAATGATGATTAATAATGGCTTTCTTAGGCCCTCTTTACACTAGAGGCGAGAAGCCGTGGAGAAAACCTCACAACAACCATGGCTCATCCTTGAGAAGCCAACCTTTGAACTTGATGGCCTTTCAATATAATGTAAAGTGAGAAGGGGCCACAAAAATAAAGTGTTGATTTTTTTAAGTGGCCGTTCTGAAATATTCTTAAAAAATAAAAAATGATTGGTTGTGAGAATTTTGGCCAAACGGTCTTCTGGATTTTGCGTCAAGCCCACCTCTTGATGAGATGAGTTAGACGCAGAAACTGGGGGCCTTGAAAAATATGCATTTTTCCTGCCACAAAGGACAAAAGTGTTGCCCACGTCATTTTCTCCTCCTTCCGTCCTTTGGGCTAAAAATTTCATGTGTAAAGTGACATTCTCTGGTCTTCTCGGTTTCTAGGCCTCCCATTGGCTGAAATTTCTCTCCTCACGACTTCTCGCCTCTAGTGTAAAGAGGCCCTTAGTATGAGTCAAAGCCTATTTTGTAAGTCATGTTGAATGTGTATCAAGATGACCTTCATCCTTTACCTACAATCACCCTTGCAATACCCTTAGCATAATTAAACAATAATTGTAATTACCTTACTTGTGGTTACCTGCTAAATGTTGTTAAGAAAAGGGTACCCCCCAATGGCAAGTGTAAAAGGAGTATATATTTTGGGTTGGGCATCTTTACCTTTAAAGATGTTGATTTGTTATTCAGGCCATGTAAAGGGTTCTCTTCAAGGGCTAGTCTAAACTCTAATCTTTGAGCTAGATATTCTTACCCTTCAACATGTCAACATTGAGCTCTCAATGGCAACACCCACCCAACACTAATTTACACTAAGATAGAGGCAGCTCATTCCGACCCTTACCTAAATCCGTCCCCTAGGTCACCCTCTCATTGCGATCTCTTCATTTTCTTTAAATGTAACCTAAATTCATCCTAGCATAAGTACATAGCTTAAGGGTCAACATTGGGTGTATTGACTAAATTAATTATCCCATCTAGTGTGTGTTGTATTGATTCCCAACACACGCAATAATTTGACAATCTCAAAATCAATGAGGGCTCTAAAAATTTATTGAGTGACACTACATTCATGACTACATGCTCATTTACCATACCTTTCAAAAAAATGAGTGCGTGCTCTAAGGTGTTAGTAGTGTGGATAATTTGTTTTGGTGAGTTTGAAGAGGCTTCTTCTTCTTCTTTTCAGCCAACACCACTCGCTCCTAAGACATCTCCTGACACTAAGAAAATGAAGAGAGCATGTATTGGGAGTTTCCAGCACACTAACAATTTAGGTTCCTGAAACCCTAGATCTTCTACTGGCAATAATTTCATAGCGTAAAGAAATTTAGTATCACCTTCACTAATTTCCAACATGCACTATTAGCCCACTCTCATTGAGTGGATAATCAATGTAGTGAGGTTACACATTGATTGGATATTGAATGGTAAAGAATCAAGATATAATCAAAACAATTACTATAATATTATCATAAACATCTTTGCATATTTTACCGGAAGATCCTTCCATACATTTTTTTTGGAAGATTTCACGATATAATTCAACATGTTATAACAATAAACTTGGGCTTACTCCAACTTTACTCTAAAATCAGTTGTTTTCATCCAAAAGCAAGGCCCATAAACCCTAAAATGCCTAAAACAACCTTTCCAAGCCTCAAGATGTCACATGGAAGGGGTTTTAAGCACTTCTTGATGCTTTTAATACACGTGTCAAAATTAATAGTACATTTAGCTTATGCATAATTCTTATCGGAGCATTTAATTTATATAAATGACCTAATCTCGAATAACATACCATGTATATTTAATCATCGTTCCAAATATGAGCTTTCTTTCACTTCCTCTTTATAACAGTTTGTGTTAAATATGGATTGAATACCTTACATCAAATAAAATGACAAATCAACACTAATTAGGGGATCGTACAAATCATCACATATATTATTAACAAACTCTCATTATCTTAATGGTTGAAGGGTGTTTTGGACTCCAAATTTCTTCAACCCAGATCATATGCAAGCCCAACCTAAGAGTGAGTCTAGATGAACATGGAACCTAATAGTTCATGAGGTTATTAAGGTATGTCCCTTCATTTATAGCCAAAACATGTTCAAATATCTTTAAAGATAGGTCATGTGTAACATAATCGGTGAGCTTGTGCTTATTGATGGAGGGACAAGCATGGTATCATACATTTAAAAACCTCAACAACTTACTAGAACCTCATGTCCACTTTAGATTTATCTAGAGCTATGTTTGATAGCCATCTTTTTTTTCTTTTTAAATTTTTACCCACATATGTCAAGCCTTCACATCTTCTTCTCTTTTCAATTTCAATTTAATTTTACTAGTATGATATTTTTCATCCACAAATTCCATGCCAAAATGCCCTCCTTTCTTCAATTGTTTTTTTTATCAAAAATTAAAATAAATTAAGTTCCGTATGCAACCATATATCCACTGTGTATGTGTGCATGGCATGAGATGTTTCTTAGACAACAATCTAAATAAATATAGAGAATAATAACGGGGAAATTGCTAGGTGTCGTGGGCATGCTCTAAGGCCTACCCCTTCGCACTATTAGCATTAGTTTCCATTCAATTCTGTTTTGAAATGTGAAGTACTTGTTGTGAAAATTGGATGAATGTTGATTCAATTCCACATGCAAATTGAGAAATAGATGAAAATGAGAGCCAATTATATTATTTAACATGGTCTGAAGATGTGATGGACATGAAATTCAAGCACCATGTGCACATGATTCAATATTTCCATGTGAAAAGGTATAATTTTTCAAGTTGTGGCATGTGTGATTTAGAAATAATTTGGGTAGAATAGTGGGGTTTGATGTTTTACACTAGGTGTTGTTGTTGTTGTTGTTTCTTTTTTTCTTTTTCTTTTTCTTTTTCTTTTTCTTTTTTTGTGGATGGGGGGGGGGGGAAGTCCCTAAGTTCATCACAAAATTGGGCCGAACATGCAAACACACCAATGGTCTTGTCAATGCATCAATTGCCTTCGGGCTTGTGTGAGAAAGCAAAGTCCATGAACATGTAACCCTTTAAAGGACGTGGGGTCTCAATGTACGGCCATACATGCAATTTATACAAGCTTTACTAGGTTCATAAACCAATTTTTATATAGTTATGTGTTTGAAACCTTATTGTGTACATTGTCTTATGTTAGGGAGAAAATCAAAATTTACTCAGACTAGACATTGATGATCAAAATACAACATATGTATTTGCGTCAAACATATGTATTTGCATAAGAAGCTCAGGGATTAAGGGGTTTTCTTTGAGGACCCAAAGTTCTCAAACACAGACTATAATATAAATCCACCCCAAGTGTTGATTGCACAAATCAAAGAAATACTTGATAGAGAGTGAAAAAGATTGGGAGAAAGAGAATTATAGCATACAAATGTACCTCTCATCCATCCAACATAAATAACTTGATTCCTAATAGATTGGAGCTAGTTCATCTCAGATGACTTGGAGTGCACTAATTCAAGATCTTTAAATTCGATTTTGGTGTCAAACAAACAACTAGTTAAAAGAGTGCATTGCCCTAGTATTATCTTGCACATGTGGCCAGTTCTAGTGGGTTGTCTTAACAAGACTGAACTTTGACTCAATTTAGACATCACTTTACAACACAACCACTAGCAACTAGACTTCACCTGAGAGACGAGTTATACCCTGCCCACACCTACTGGTGGTGGGCAGCAGTGAACGGAGTTCGCCCGTTTGCTGCAACCAGTAGGTGTGGGCGTCTACACTCTCTCGCGAAATTTTTTTTTGCCCAAGGAACCTTCGCGAAACTTTCTTTGCCCACTCTGACTAGTAAAACTTGAGAAAAACGTGAAATTCTTCGGACCCAGTGATCGGGGAGATTTTTGGGCATAATCGATTGAGACCCTATTGTTTGCAAGTCCAATCGGTTACACGTTGACATCCTCCGGTTTTCCTGGGATAAATCAAGGTATATTCTATAAAAACCTCTAACATGCTCGGTAATTTTCCTGGAGTCTTGAACTTCTAAAAAAGGAAATTAGACATGATAGGTTTACATTGTTGTAATTAATGTCACTTCTTAGGTGAATGTTCATCCAAATTTCAATCATCCATGATGACATTTCTTAATATGAATTTTAGGATGCAGAATATACCAAAGGTGGATGAACCAAAAGTAGCTTGTGGTGGTGATATTTGCACTAAACTTATTCATATGAAGTGTCAATAAAAAAAGTTACCACATGTGACATAAAATACCATATGATACTAAAATAAAATATTTAGTAGTAGTTGAGATATACTTTTAGTTTAAAAATGTCACTTCATTTTAGGAAAAATGAACCAAGTTTGTTTCATTGTCAAAAACAAACAAGATAATTCGGGCCAACCAGTTACATGTTGACATCCTCCGGTTTTCCTATATTCAGTTGGGGTATATTCTATAAATTCGTCTAACATGATTGGGTAATTTTCCTGCAGTCTTGAACTTCCACCGGTTATTTCTCAAAATCGTCCATACTTTTGTAACTAATTGCCGGTTCGCCTCAATCGTAATTCACTCGCCGCTAATAGTCCAAAAGAAATGCAAGTTAACTCTCGTCGATTGTGACAGTGAACGGGCGATGGGCGCGTTGGTTGCGCCCAGTCGCAGCCGGTGGGAAAAGTGAGTTGAAAAGTGGCCCCCTGCTGGTGGGAGCCTGCGACTAGCCCTCCCACTAGCAGGTGTGGGCGGGCTATTACTAAAACCAAATATGACCGGTTTCGGTTGGTTGCTAGACTGTGGCCCATTTAAGAGACCACCCCTAGATCTCATCCCACATGACAAAGCCAATAAACTAAAAATAGAATAATATGGAATGCATGCTATTTCCAAGGCTTTTATGCTGGATGAATATATTATGAGCGATACCCAGTATGCGATAATTCCTACTCTCCAAAGGATAAAAGCTAGTTCGCAACAGGCAAGTGTAGTGCGGAGGAATTAAAGTAAAAACAGCATGGGCACAAAGCAAGGTGATTCGCCACCTGGCTCGAAGGAAAGAAAGGAAGGCACCAGAACTTTGGTAGTTAGGGACGGAGGAACAAAGCGACCATGGCCACGCTCTCGCTATTTCTTCCGGCTATGGCGTGCTCTTCACTCTTTTTGCAACTCTTCCTCCCATCATAGCTCCATTCTCCTCTTCTCTCCCCTTTTAGGAGTTGCACGTTCTCCCCTTGCTACCTTCCTACACCGATTGCGCTGTGCTAATTTCTTTCGCGAGACCGGCGGACCAGGGCACCACCGCCAACACCAATACCAAAGCATGTCGCACTTCGGAAGAGCTGGCCCTCCGGACATCAGGGACACGTATTCCCTGCTCGTGCTCAACATCACCTTCCGTAAGTAGTTTTGCGCGACGGATTTATACAAACGCCATTGCATTGTTCTTCGAGACGTGACGGCTTGATTTTTGATACTTTTTGGAGTCTTTTTCTTTTTCTTTTTTGGAGTTTTTCTTCTGGACATAGCGGAGTAGGTAATCATTCTCCACGAGTTTCATTGGATGTTTTCTGTTATTTCTGATTAAATTGCTGCTCGCGATTTCTCGTTTGCGAAAACCTTTGGCTGACGTGCATCATCATTTTCTTGATTGATGATGACGTTGTTGTCGGATAGTTGTTTGTTTCTTTATTTCATTTATTGCGCCTCTTCTTCATTGCTGCGGCATGGTTCGTAAGTAAGCTCCGTGGTTGAAGCAAGCACGAGGATTTTCTTCTTGTGCATAAAGCAAAGCGATAGGTGCTTCTTGAAGTTCGTCTTGACGTTCATGTTGTGTTTTAGAAGTCAATGTTCATGGAAAGTCTTCTGTGCGTCTTCTACTTTGAAGACTTAGAGAACTCATGTTTCAGTTCCTACCTCCCCTGCGTGTGAGAGGTTTTGCAATTTTAGATTTTCCAAAATTTTTAATGTCAAACGCAGTGTTCTGTCCATTAGCTTCCATTACTTCGTGGTTGAAGCACGAGGATTTCTTGTTGTGTGTAAAACAAAGCGATAGATGCTTCTTGAAGTTCGTCTTGACGTTCATGTTGTAATTTAGAAGTCAATCTTCTGTGCATTTTCTACTTCAATGATTTAGACAACTTATGTTTCGGTTCCCGTCACCTCCCCTGCGTGTGAGAGGCTTTGCAATTGCGTGAATTCCGTTTTTATTATTTTGGACGCAGTTTTCGGTCTATTACATTCCTGACAGCCACCTTTCTTTCCTTTGTGAGTAGCACGTGGAACTCGATTTTGATGATGTCCTAGCGTTTTTGCCTACGCTTCTCTCATTCCGATTGCCTCGTTTGCAGGAACAAGTGCAGATGATCTCTATCCCTTATTTGACCGTTACGGGAAGGTGGTTGATATTTTCATCCCAAGAGATCGTAGGTAAGGGTGTCTCATAAGGGTATATTACGCTGCAACGATCTCTCTTAGGTAGAAGATGTTGTTAGGAAAACATTTGAGTGTGTTATTCATTTTCATCGCTGGATCGATAACTCTATTTGGACTGATTAGGCAACCATAATGGACTGCATTGGCCTAATTTATTTTCCCTTTCTTCTTGATGCTCGGTGCTGTTAGTATTTTTGAATCAACCATCTCTTCCTGTGTTGTCGTTGTTGACGATCTTGACCTAACTTCCGGAAATTCTGTCATCTTGTCAGGACTGGAGAATCTCGAGGATTTGCATTCGTACGATACAAGTATGCTGACGAGGCACAGAAGGCAATAGAGCGCCTAGATGGTTTCCCACCAATCCTTCTTATCACCTTCAGTGTTGGCTCCTCTACATCCCCTAACAGGATAGTTTTATCGGACACTATTGTAGAGATATCTCATATAATATGTGGTAAATCACAAGTACTGCCAAGCAGCCACTTGGTTGAACTTGTGTGGTCGGAGTCCTAGTTCTTAATAGCAGTCAACGTATGTGGCAGACTTCTCCAAGCCACATCTAAGTTGTTTCCGCACCTGATTTTCCACGATGCAGGCAGAAATGTTGATGGGCGAGACATGGTGGTTCAGTATGCGAAGTATGGTCGGGCGATGGAGACCATGTAAGTGATTTGATGTTACCTAATACCTCCTTTATGTATGTTGGTTTGATGCAGGTAGGACTGTTGATGGAAGACACATCGTGGTGCAGTTTGCGAAGTATGGTCGAAAGGATGAGCCAATGTGAGTCTCTTACTAAGATCTGCTGTCATAGTCTGGCAGCCATGAAGCAACCCTTGGAAAGGGAGTCCAATCTGTCCCCAAAATTGTGCAACCAGGTCTAGATATGTGCACAAAAAGGTTATATTGTACATCATGAACATATGGTTCCTTTGCCATCGTGTGGGGTCTACTTATAGCATGGGCCTTACAAGTAAGCAGACAGGCTTGCTGTATCTTAATAGATGCAGCTGTCTGTCAATTGCACATTTTCTACTGTTTCTTAAAGTGTTCAGTTTATGGTGTAGATTGGTGCTAATACTTTCTCAGATAACAAGCTACTACAGGCAATGTAGATGAAATCTCGTATTTGTTAGATGGGCACCAGATAAGAAGTCAGTGGATAGTAATTGGTGTGCTTCCAGGTTCAAATTTGAAGTTCAGTGATGAGTGCCAGCTGATGTATATGAGTATTTTCATCGCGATTGTGGCCATTGCATATATTGATGGTAGCAGCAAGTGCTGTTATGGTGATGTCTAAGTAACACTACATCGATAATGGTACATCACTGCAAAAGAGTTCTTTTAGTCTGCAGATCTACTCAGACTTTTCATCACCTTTCAATCTGGTGATTTGCAGTCAACGAGGAAGAATAACTGAAGCAAACCTGAAAAGAGTTAGCAGATCCAGAAGCCGCAGCCCAAAGCGTGCAAGGTATATTTATTTCTTGTTTCAATTTATGTCTAAGATGATGGTGTGATGTTGTCTCAATTGCCTATTGGACTCATCAAGTGGCTGGTGTGCACATTATGTACAGATATATTGTTCATTAGTAGAGTAGTCTGCTGGCATTGTGTCATTCCTTGTCATGAGAATTACTCATCAGTGGTTTCATTCTTCAATTTCCCTGATTTTGAGCAATTCAAGGGTCAATCTAGTTAGAAATATTGACCTCGGAATTGGAGTTGAAGAATTCAGATTCAGCTAGAAATATATTATTTTCACTTGAGAAACAGGACGAACCCTCAATGTCACCATGGCAACCAAAGAAAAGAACATAAGACTAAGGAACAATTATTTTTGTATATAGTTTACTCTGGTTCAATTTTCAAATTGTTGAATTTGTTTCTGTCTACATGTTACCTTCTTGTCCTCATTCACTGGTCTTCTTGCCATGTCTCTGTTCTTTCTTATGATGGTATATAAGTCTCCTTATGATGTTGACTGGATAAATGATTGTCTGCAGCCGGGATCTAAAGTCCAGCAAGGATGATGATCGGTATGCAAGAGATTATCGCCGACGCAGCCGGGATCGTGATGAGCGTGATAGGTATCGTGAGGACAGGGATAAATATCGTGATGAGCGAGAGAGATATCGTGGTGGGGAACGGGAGAGAGAGAGGGGATACAGCTCACGACGCCGCAGTCCAACCCGAAGCCTTAGTCGGAGCCGCAGCCGAAGCCAGAGCCGAAGCCGTAGCCGAAACTGCAGTCGCAGCCGAAGCCGAAGCCGAAGCGGTCGTGGTGATGTGGATGTCAAGCGGACATCCCGTAGCATGTCAGACAGACCAAAGGCTTCTCCTCATGAAAGCCACAGGTACTTTAGGATTACATGAACATGATTTATCAAAGATGTGTGTATTTTCCAGATATTACTTGTCTCACCCTTTAGGGGCGAATACATTATGGGATCTCAATTGCCTATCCCAATTCTCTTTCTCAAAGGCAAAATTTTGTGTACTATTTTTGACAACATGAGGTCTCTTTTGCTCTTTTGTACTGCAGTCCAAGGAGGGCAGTCAGTCCTCGAAGAAAGCCAAGCACCAGCCCATGGAGAAAGAATGTTTCTTGCAGTCCTAGCCGGAGCATGAGTCGAAGTCCAGGCAGGCGCTCAGACTCAGAAGAGCCAGTGAAAGAGGTGGCTGTAAGAAATGGGGACTTGTCACCTGTCAGGCAAGTTATCTCATCAAGCCACTGCCAGGGTTTGCCACCTAGGCTTCCACTTGCACTGTATAGCCACTTTCAAATAGGATGAAATTTACTGGATGCATAGGAATCTTGCTCTTATGAACAGCTGCAATTTCTTGTGAAGTCTGCCAACCATGGATTTCTACAATCCTGGTTTGAGCCATATCTGAATCTTGGAAATATCTCACAAATATGTTGTTTCACACAGGGGTAGTGAATCACCAGATCACATATTGTCACCAACTGGACGTGAAATGTCAGCTTCACCAGACAACAGGAGCATCTCACCCCGTCAACGTAGTCTTTCTCCAGGGCAACCTCGCACGAGTACCCCTGAACCGCCTCATAGTTCCTCTCCAGCCCCTTCTGATGGCCCCTAAAGGTTACATAGACATTCTACCATCCTGAGCTTTGTGCACTTTATCTTCTTTCTGAGCACTACATCCTTGTGGAATGAATCACTTTAAACCAACTTATACCTTCTGGGCTCGGTGATTCTTATCTTTCATAAGTGTGTTAAGCGAGACGCCATTACAGTTGAACTTGAATTTGAATCCAACTTTGAACATTTTGATACATCATAAAAGTTATCTTGTCATTTGCTGCAATGTACTGAGTAGGAGATTAGTTGCCTGTTTAAATGAGATGTATTAAAAAAAATTAAATGGAATCTGAAACATGGATTTTATGTAATGGTTTTAAAGCTTTAGCTTTAAGCTGGCCTGGAACTTTGTAGAATAAGGCACCTCATATATAGTAATATGGCAACTTGTGTTTTATGCAGCATCATTGGGCAGGAAATGTTAAGCATTTTGGGAACTAATGGAGCCAGCTCTAGTTGGTGAATGGATGGAGAGCAGGAAGTTACTGAATTGGCAGGTTTCATCATTGTGGATGTGTTTGGCTGGTTAGTTTGTTGACCTGGTTTGTCTCCCTTGTAGTTTGCAACAGTAGGATCGTGCTGGAATTTAGAGGGTAGAGGGTTATGATACGGTTATGATAAGGGTGCTCCAGCTTCCACAGTTTACATCTATCCTCAGATCTAGGACACAAGACGATTTTTTTCATCTTACAGGGAGACAGGTATCATTAGAGTAGTTTCTAGATTCTGCTTCCTTTATCGACTGCTCTATACAGAACTGTGAAGGTTCAAAACACGTCAATGGGAACAGTGGTATTTTACAAGAGTGTGGGAACATTCTCTTTGAAGCAGTCTGACATGCCTGGAATGTTCATACTTTGGGTATTGTGATAGTGCTGAGTGGGGTCGTGGGAATACGCCATAATCCTGGTGTAGTAGCTGAGCTGTGGTGGTTGCTGTCTGCCGACTCTGGGAATAGCTGAGCTGCAGCTGCTGGGTCTCTGTCGAAATCTGTTGGGTCACAAAGTGTGCAGTTCAGCTGATTCTTGCTGCTCCTGCCGTCCCTCTTCTTTTTCTGGCATATGTGCTGGCAGCTCATCTTCCAATCTTTTTCTCCCAGCAGGGGCGCAGGTGCTAGCTGTCTAATCAGATGGTGGGTGTGCTGTGCAGCTTTGATATTTAAGGTATCAACTGTACTGTTTGCTCATACATGGCTAACTGACATTTGTGATATTGATCTGCACAAGAAAGGCTGGTGGATTCCAGATTTTTTGTGCAGAGGCTTGCTACATTTTTACTAGATGGTGCATTGCACTGGTATTATTGGCGTTGTGCGAAGGTGAAGTGCAAGGTAAGCCCTCAGGTAAATTATGTGTGAGGTCTCGGTTGGGGTCTTAGAGAGGTGTCAAGATGATCTGTGTACACACTACCATGTGAGGTTCAGAAGTTTTCAGTTATAGTCTGGATGGTATCTTCTGCAACCTTTCCTTCCCATAATTTGCAGGTGCTCTCATAATACCCGTACAAGAATCACCTCTGCCATCTGTTTTTGTGACGTACTAACACAGGTTCTTCAGTCTGATCCTACATCAAACAAGTAGTGCACGACACTCTGGAGGGTGTCTCTGGATCAGGAAATTTTCATGATCTTGATTGAACTGGTTCTCACTCTAGAATAGCTCTGATTAGACTTTGCTTATCCTATGTGAACACTTGTAGGTCATATTTGTGCATTTTGAGTCTGGTTGAATCATATAATTTGGATCAAAGAACCTGTTGTCTATGTTTTTCCCTTCAAAAGCCAGGGTGTTTCTGAGAAGACTTGATATTATGGAGAGCTGTTTCTTTTCTCTCTTGCCCAAAAGTGATTGATGCGAAGAACTCCAAATCGTTTTCAATAGGTGGGGAGAATGAGGCAGAAGTAGCGTGGCAGCCACTAGGTAGGGGAAATGAAGTGGACCTTTTAAAAAATCAGTTAAGCGTACTTTAGCTCACTTAACGATTTAGCATCAGTGGCCATATTTATTTTTGTCTAGTGCTCCACAACCTTGGGAGGCAAATGTTTTATCCTACCCCCCCCCCCATGGTACTCAATTCAGAGAGATGAATGTCGCAAACTACAGATAGCTTGCTCATATAAGAGAATAACATATATCACAAGAAAGACTTTTAGTGTCAATGATATTTTCTTGAGGGTGATTAACATAGTGACACAAAACATTTTCTCTAAAGTACGAAGAAGTTTCTGGTTGTGAGCGCCTCTACTCTGGTTGATTGATTGCTGTTATTGCAATGCTTGTTTTTGTGAGTCCGGATGACCATTTCGAATTGCACAGTGCTATAACTTCTCAAAAAGAATGTAAGTTAAGTGTTCTTATGTTCTACAAAGTGCATACTATCTGTTGTGTTGTCCATGTAAAACATAGCATCCTTCAATTATATTTGGTAACAAAATTACAGCATTTCGCAACCCAAAACTTGTAATCTACATTCACTGAAACTTCTTGGAGCCAAAAGTCGAGCTGGCTTTTACTTTTTTGCATGTTTGATTAAAGGATGAGAAAGATGATGAGCTCAAGGTTGGAGATAGCATGGTTTCTCAACCCAGTGCATTAATTGTGAGTTTGCATTAGAGTCCAAGACCAAAGAAACTCCAAAAGTGAGCAATCCTATGAGTTGAGAGTAAAATTTGGGCCCAAGACACTTTTACGAGGAGTTGAATTTAAAGTATGAGAAAATGAAGTGATGCAATGTGGCACCACTTTCTTATGAAATCGTGTGAGTCTCAACTCAAGACATTACCTCGTCCTAAGGTAGACATGCCTTATTTGATTACTCATCTTTGTCGGACACCCGTATTTGAGTGGTATGTGGTAAAGTGTGGCTCCAAGGACAAATACAAAAAGATGTGTTTTCCGACCACCCTTGATTTTGAGGGCGATTGAGCTCATTATCATCAACATTTGTTTTGATCGGCCACTTGTGTGTAGAAAGTAACTTCATAATGAAGTGTGGGAGCAAAAATATCATCATTCCAACATATCTAAGATCCATTGGTTGCAAAGTTTGAAGTTATGAAGTTGGGGCAGCTAGTGAAAATCTTGTTATTTCCATATTTGGATGATGGGATGGATGTAAACCCTTGATTAAAATATGCACAAAATTGGAATACATAAATGTGAGATTTGAATTCTCAAATATGGAGTTCATATGCCTCTTCTAGAGGGGTTCAAAGTTCATTGACCAAATGATGAGTTTCTCACATATTGAATTGGAATGCCATCTTTGGAGCATGTTTGCTTTGGGTTGTTGCTCAAATTGCTAATGATACTTGATTCTCACAAGGGGCAACACTCATGGGCAAGAAAACTTGCCACCTTGCTCAAGTTTTGGTGACCTTCTATAAGGATCAAATACACCTTGGAGCATCATACTCTTTCATATCAAATTGAGATCTAATCGGACTTGTGCTTATCTCTTCTTGAATTATGTACGAATCACCATGCCAAGTGGGAGCCTTGGATGATGATGTGAGGTTGCCATCTAGAACACTCTCATGGCAAGAGATGACCCCTCATGTCACTAGGGGCAATAAACGGTTAAAAAGGGTTGTATGCTCAAAATATGATAACAATTCTAGATTCTATAGCCAACTTGGTGGGGGGGGGGTGGGGGGGTGGGGGGGTGGGGGGGTGGGGGGGGGGGCGGGGGGGGCGGGGGGGGCGGGCTAATATGACCATTTGATGAGCACAATAGTCTTCACTTTGATCATCAATAAGATATTCATATGAGTTCCAAAGATATCAAGGAAAGTGTCTACAACCTTGATTTGGATTAGTAACCATCTTGTACTAATTGTATTGTTTCATATCCTAGTAGAAGAGGGCTAGTAAAAAAAAAGCAACCATTTAGACCCACATACCTTTTGAAAAACCAAAATTCAAGCTTGAGTTCAATCTTGAGTCCACTAAGGGGTGTTTTGGAACCCAACTTTCTTGGATCCGGACCGGACCCGGACCCTAATGTAAACCCACCAAATCACTCCAATTGAACAAGGAAAATTGGAACTACACTAAATATGATATACATTGTCATAGAGTATTTAATGTCACTATGGTAACTTTTCGGATGACACTTCTTATGAATAAGTTTACAAATACTACAGACCTCGGACAACTAACTAAGTGGGCAGCTATTTAGCTAGCTAAAAGCTCCGACTAGCTAAAGCTATGTAAGAATTTGGTGCCTCAAAACAATAGCTAGCTAAAACTAAATGCCATAATCCGTGTGAGGAAAGTTAGCTAGCTGAAGTTAGCTAATAGCTAATTGAAATTTGAATGTAATCTTGGTGGAATGAATGATGTCATTGCACCCAAACGGTCATCTCTCACACCCAAACTGGTTGTAGCAACGATGTTTTTGAAACTAAACATGAGCCTAATTCCTAATAATCCAACAGATGTTGCGGAATCTCCAATTTAGAATACCTTAATTCCATCTCATCCTTAATTGCCAAATGACATTGACAATTCCAATGATAATGAAAATGAAGAAGATGATGATGATGATGAAGAAGAAGGTGTTGATGATAATGAGGATGATGACGAAGATAATGATCTATCACTAGTGCCAGTCAAAAGTGAGGAAGTTGATTATATGTGGTGTTGATTTTAAGACTTTCAATTTCCTTGTGCAACAAATGAAAATACATAACCAACCGAGAGCAATTAAATTAATTATATATTGTTTGGTTTCGTTTGAATGGATTTTTCTCTGGTTTAGAATGAACATGCATGTCACACAAATGTTTAGCTAGTCAAAGTTAAGTGAAAATGAGAGTTTTGAAAAAGTTAGCTAGCTAAAGTTGAGTAAGAATCTTAGGTTTTAAAAGCTAAGTGACAAATCGGGGCCCGGAAATTTTAGCTAGGTGATGCTAGTTGGCTAGCTATCTAAGGTCTAAAATACTGTCATGCATGATGGATGAGTTCATCCGTTGGCCAAAACCCCACCTTCTCTTGTCAGCAACTTGTGATGAAATGTTGTCATGGAAAATTGAAATTCGGATGAAAAATCACTTGATAAGTGACAGTAATTGCAACACTGTAAATCTGTATCCCCCAAAAAAAATTACAAGGAATGACAAATACCGTTGGGTTAACACATAGTTTTGGTGACACTAAAACCGCGGTTTACAATTAGTATTGAGCACGACACCTAGAATTGGTGACACGAAATATCATTTTTAGTGTAGTCGAGTTTGAGAAATAACGGATTGAAAATCGAGATTTCAAGAAAATCACCGATCGATTTAGAGGAATTATTAGAACACACTTCAAACTGATAAAGAGAAACCGAAAGATGACCCAAAAACAAAAAACAAAAAACGGTTGGACTTGGAAACACTAGGATCTCAACCAGTTATGCCCAAAAATCTCCCCAAACATTGGATCGCTCCCAGGAGTACGAATCAGTTAAATAGATTCCAAATAGTGTTAGCATGCCATGACAAATATATGTGTGGAATGAAAGTACATTCCAATCACCATTCTGGCACACAAACCCAAATCTCTATCAGGGCTATGTGGAGGGTTCCCAAATTCATGTGTAAAAATCATGTGTAACTTACACACAAGGGGAACTGCCAAAGTACAACTACAGTCTACCCTCTATAAATGTTAACCCTCGGGAGTGGATCAAAGTTAACATTTATAGAGGTGTTAACAATTATAAAATTATAAAATTATTTTTTTGAGCAATATACAAATCTTAACATTTATAAATATAAGCAATTGTGAAGAGTCCTTGTGAGAGAATACCATTCATAAAATTGCAAACCCAATCAAAACTTTATTCAATATCAAGTTTACAAATCATGGGTGAAGTATGAATCAATGGTTCTTTGATGAGATTCATCTGCATGCACAACTTGCAAATATTTCTCAATCTGCACCAACAAACCCACATACTTGGACACATCACATGAACGTGATTCCATGTACTTGGATGTGTAGTTTTGATCATCCATATTATGGTTGTATTTCATTCGTTAACATTTATAGAGTCAAATTTACAAAGAAGGGAGTACCATTTTGTTAACAGTTAACACGTTTAACATTTATAGTGTGCAATATGTGGGGAGTAGAAGAAAGTTAACATTTACAGAGGGTTAACACTTATAGGTGTAACATTTATAGAGGGTGGACTGTAATGAGCAATGTGCTTGCTATTGGGCCCGGCCTACATGTCTTGCTATTTGCATTGAGCCAATCTTAGGGCCACTTCACACACGAGACTGAGAGCCCGTGACCATTACACTTCAAGCACTCTCATTGCTGGAAAAGGCGGAGCCGGTCCAAGTTCGCTACTTCACACCACGCTTGAGGGACCAATGGAGTATGTGAATGCAAGATGGATGTAAAGTCTACGTGGATTTCTACGTGGCATCGAACGGATCATGTTTCATGGTCACTTGTACTATTTTCAAAAACCACCTCTCGGAGATAGGCTTAGCACCAGATTGGGAGACCGTGGCACTCCGAACGCTCACAACCGTTGATTTATTCTATGTTATCATGTGTGAGGACCTACGTGAAGAGAATTCGTTGAAATAGTATTTGGTTGAGAGCCTGGTCACAAACGACTTCACACTACACTTGAGGGTTTGTGACTACACTATGTGACTTTGGAGGTGTCTTGGGACGGCCTTTGGACACTTTCGTTTGGGTTCTCACAATATCATGGTCACGGCTCTTGGCTTGTGTGTGAAGTGGCCCTTATCTAAGATTGAAATGTAGTCAATTTTACATTGGATCACCATATTATTTCAATACAACTTAACTTCAATTCAGCTATGGAACTACAATGATTATCCCAATTAGTGCATGTTACCGTTCCAAGTTATGCAGTGCAGTAACGTCTTACTTAAGAGTTCAATTTTTACTAACAAACGTTTCAATAGGTTGTTCAAACATTATAGAGCATAAATGATTTTGCTTGGTAAAATATTACATTCTTAATAAAAAGTTATAACACTGCATAACTCCGCATAGTAACACACACAAATTGGGATAATCAGTGTAGCATCAATGACTTCGGCAAAGTGTGTAGGGATCCCATGGGAATGAATGTATGGGGATCACGTTATTGTTAGACCCCATCTACCTTTATAAGATTGGTGGGGACCCAACTCAAAGAACAAAACATGTAGCCATGCCCTCACTATTGGGTTCTACATTGGATATATTTACAAGCATACAATGTCTTCAAATAAAACACATTGTTCATAGCAATCCGATACCCTCTATGCTCCCAATTGGTTGTCCCATTCGAGCTGGTAATGTGTTCCCAAATTGCTATCTTGGTACAAATATAAATAAATAAATAAATGTAACGCCCGTATCCATGTTCCGGCACGAATGTGAGCCCGTTAGCCATATGTTGATCACAATTAACCATGATGTGACATAGGGTGTTATGCTTCCTTGAAATGTGATACAAATATCTAATACATTCGCTATTTTGATACATTGAATATTAGGACTCCGATCCTTCATAATCTTTGCAGACAATATCCAAACTCTTTCAGTTGCAAACACAAGTATTTTATAAAATCCAAAAATAAAATAATATATATATATAGAGAGAGAGAGAGAGAGAGAGAGAGAGAGAGCTGGGCTTTTCTTGCTTTTGGCTAAGCTTACTTTCAAACTTAGTCCTTGTGCAACACATCCTCTTAACAAGAGGCCATTCCATTCTTTTGCATACCTATGTTCCTTACAAAACCCGGGAGGGTGGGTGGGTTCATTTCCCACAGCCGTGCATAGGCTTAGCAATCATCCTATCAAGGTCAATGTATTTTCTTGGTAAAAAAGTAAAAAACCATAAGTAAACTAATGCTACTATGGTTTTCCCATACTATATCACCAATACATATACCCTAAAGTACTTCATATCCGTAACATATCATTCTCAAGTATATATCTAACCCATATCTACTTCAAAGTTTCATCATTGCCATACAAGTAGTTCAACATTCCTAATCAAAGAATGTTTGGGTCCTAAGTACACATATTCTTTGATAGAAGTTGATATGCAAAACCTAAAGATGATGTCATACTTGTGAAGGGTCTGCCTCACCTGTGCCCATGCCACCAACCAAATCCAAAGAGAGGGTTAGTAACGCACACGAGGTGAATAACAGCAGAACCCAATTGTTATCTATGTCACACAACAATGTACAGCACAAACATATTTTTGCAAATCAAGAATACACATACTTCCATGAGGTATTCTACATGTTCCTTAGCCATATGAACTATGTGCACACAAGGTGAGAGTTGGGTTACATACACCTCCCAGCTCCACTGTTATGCCTCACTTACACTAAACCCAAAAGTTACTTAGGGTAAACAACATCCACAGTTTAAACAGTAAGAGGAGGTCCTACTAGACGTTCCCTCTTAATATAGATTTAGGTAATCCCTTGTAGCCATAGATGCCCATTCGCATATCTATGGTGGATATTTGTTAGGTGAGGTTTCCCTAACCCTAAAGTAACTTTATCTTGGGTTTAAAGTAAGTTGCTAGTTCAGTTTATCTATGGTTAAGGTAAAACAAAGTATAGAGAGAGAGAGAGAGAGAGAGACTAGATTGGGTGATTGATTGGATAGTTGCTTGTGAACATTTTGGTACTCTCCTTGCTAATACCTATCTTGGCACACTAAATATGATATTTAGTGTCACTATGGTAACTTTTCGGATGACACTTCTAATGAATAAGTGAACAAATATTGTCATGGATGATGGATGAGTTCATCCATTGGCCAAAACCCTACCCTTCTTTTGTCAACAACTTGTGATGAAATATCGTCACAGGTGATTGAATTTTGGATGAAAAATCACTTGGTAAGTGACAGTAATTGCAACAGTATGAATCTAGAATCCTAAAAAAATTACAAGGAATAACAAATAATGTTGGGTTAACATTTGGTGTTAGTGTTACCCAACCGCAGTTTATATTTAGTTGTGAGCAAGACGATTAGAATTGGTGACATTAATATTATATTTAGTGTAGTTTTTCCACCACCTATACGTGCTATATAATATTGCAAAGATCCATGCAACACATGCACTACACGATCACCAATGTTTTTGTACCTACTAGCCTAATATAGGGAACAACGACAAAAGTGGAGGAACGTTATGGAACTGCTCAAGTACATCACATTTTCAAGCATGCTCAAAGAAAGTCATCTCGATTTTCTCTCCTCCGAGTGAGTTACCTTGTTTTTAGCATGATATTTAGGGTCGCTTCACACTATGGCCGTCCAAGTCGAGAGGCCGTGGGATTGAATGGCCAAAATTTGTTGAGAGTCCAAAGAAACGGGCTGAAAAATAGCCAATAAAATATAGGAATTGGAGCCTTCGGCCGCGCATAGTGTGAAGCCTCCAAAGGCCAAGCCCAAAGGAAGAAGGAGCATCCCACTTTATTCTTTGCCCAAAACATCCCCTCCAATCTAACACCCAATATCTTTTCAATTTTTTTAATATTTTTATGAAGAAAAATAAAAATTGATAGTTTGGGTTTTCATTCATGTCCGGCCCAAACTTCCTTTGAGAGTCCGTCGCCTTGGTCAAAAAGTACTGCCATGTAGGCATTTTGATGAGTGACAACCTTTGGACTTTGGCCTCTAGTGTAAAAGATCGAGAGAATGAATTCTTGGTTTCTTGCAATCTTGATTGGTAGAAATCGACAGCCTCTCGACCTTTGGCCATAGTGTGAAGTGGCCCTTAGTATTTGTTTGACAAATTGTATTTTCAAATGGTACATTTCTTGGAGCTCTAGTCGGAAGACTTCCACTCTTACAACCACGGTAGACAAATGAGGCGGCAACAAAAGTTGAAGTCCTCAAAAGTCGAAGTCCTCAAAAGTTGCCGACGTCTCATTGGTTCCCTAGGTGTCAAAAAGAGAGAGTGTATAAATCTTGTAGGAGCAATGGGATGGGGTGAATGAGTGGCTCCATCATCCGAATCACTCTCTTCTCCCCCTTCAAGATATATTCATCACTTTCCTAAATTGAAAGACTACGTAACATTCTTCAATCTTTAGGAACTCGAGCATACTACCTTTTAATCGTGGATTTAAACAACCAAAGGCTCTCACAAATGAAGTCATGTTTAGACTAAATGTTTTGCGTACTTAAGCATACACATAACATTATTCAGTTGCATGGTTGTGTTCCATTTTATATTTAGTATTTGGGCCTCCACTATCTTACATTCATGGGTAGAATCTTAGAAAATAAGAAGGAATTGATCCCAATGTGTATAATGGATAATGTTGATATGAATAGTAAGAATATTGTGAATGATGATGGTATTTTTAGTGATAGTGTTCCTATGAATAGTGCTTTCAGCGAATAGTACCAGGATGAAAAACGTTTCGTGTGAATAGTGCCAAGAGTATAACTCCACCCAAAGTTCCAAGTGTCAGTCGGAGTGCATGAACAATAAACAAATATTCTCACTTTTGTTTGGGAACTGCACATGATATAATTGACATATTCTAGGGTTGTGGACCTGACCCACATGGTTGAATAATGTTATGCATGCCTCTTAATGCTTCTACAAGTGTGTCATTTTTCTCTCTTACGGGAGAGCATGCTTGGTTGTTTGGTGGATGTTATGCATGATGTAATTAGGAACTGCATCAAAATAAATTCCAAACGACTTGGAGCTAGCATATTGACATTGAGCTCAACTCACTTATCTAATGCCATTGTATCGCATGGAAATTCAAGGAATGTTTGGGTGGATCATGTTTTCTTGCTTACTTCAGTGTCCCAATTAGTGAAAATGTCGAAACACATGCCAAGTTGGACTCCATGACACACTAGGCTAGAAGTTAGTTCTATATAATAGAGATGGGACCCATGCCTATTTGGATTTATGCATGATTTTTGGACAATTTCAATGTCCAATATGACGTACACTAAATTTCAAAATTACACATATACGATGGTTGATGAATATGGAATACAAACATTCGAAGTTGTGGTTGTTGTTTTTGTTGATGTTGTTTGATGTTTTTTCCCTCACAAGTGCACCTCTTTTATTATGTTTGGACAAGTGGTTTGTCCAAGTATATTTAAATGGCAAATCCTAGCTATTATGATAGCTCATCGGGTGGACTCTTCATACCACAGATGAACTAATGTGAGCGTAGAAAGGGGTATTATTTGAGGCATTTGTGTATATAATAAACGCAAGGGAGAGGTTTTGTGTTTCTCTAGTGTGTACATTCAAAAAGGCTATTGTGAATTTTGAAGTATAAGTAGATGTACAAAAGGTTCCTTTAAGGTTGGCGAATAATTGACAATGATAGTTTCATTTATTTTGTAAGTTTTCATCCATTGTTGTCATATCGTAATGGTCCCAAATGACTTACCCTGCCCATTTTTGTACATCCCATAAAGGTTTAGTTATTTCATGATTTATATTTTGTGTGTGTGTGGTGAAGGCATCACCACACCAAATTCATAAGCTTGGTATAAGTACACGAGCCTATTTTCTAGCCTACTGTTGGTATGTATACATTTGTTTTTCTTTTACAAATTTCTCGTCTATAAAGGTTCATAATTTATAGTCAGAGTCACCCTCCATGTATGATAGAGACAACCAAAAGTGTTATGAACCTTATCTGTCGCCTAGAAATGCACCCATTCTCAACACATGTAAGTTTCAAATACATCGCTCACAAGCTAAAACAACTCATTTAACTTTTCGATGCCACTTGCATATTTCAAAATATTGAATGCGATAACTTTTAGAGGCACCTATGGACCATATAATTAGCAAGAGGAGAGTGGCTGATGACCATGAGAGCAATGAATCATCCCTCTACTCAAGTTGGTTATCAGTCATGACCTGCCAATTCATGGACAAAAGTTGGGAATGATGGATGATATTGTGCCTTCATGGATGCAAGTTTATAATGAGGTATGATAACCCTTGTGCTCTCGGATGAGCGATTGATCATGTGACTATAACACGTCCCTATGCTTCTCATCTACAAAAAATCACAAGATACATATCCATTTCCAATTACCCCCCCCCCCCCCAATCCTAATACATGGAGATCCCATGAAGCCTTGAAGTTCCACACATGTAGATGTCGTTTTCTAATGTGATGGGAAAAACCGTGAAGAATCACACATGTTGACATTACATTCGGCGCGATGGAAAAAGAAACGTAAAAGGGCATGGATTTGGATTCCTTGAAAAGAGTATTGATTGTACTCAAGTTTTCGTCTCCCAATTATTGGAAATAAGTTGACCTATGCCGTGAATATGGACTTTGGAAATGGGTCTGTCTACCTTATATCGTGACTTTGAGTTACTCATTTACATGCCTTTCACATCCCATTTATTCCATGTACACCCACATACCTATTAATATCTTCAATTTTATTCAAGTGACGGAAATAGGTGCCTCTACCATCCTATCTATCATTTAATGTGGTGCCATTTGCTCAGTGCTGCACAAAGGGTGCCCTGGTTTATAGGGTTCCCAAAGCGGTTTGACATTAGGTCAAAAAGTCAACGCATCAGACATCATCCATCCGTCATCGACTTATCCAAAGGAAATATGGATGAAATAAGTCTATGAGTCACAGTTCATCCATCACACCCCAGGAAGACCTACCCATTCCCATCCACGTGGACACACAACCGGATGGAAAAAGGATGCACGAAGACGTTCATCCCCTCCCGAGAGACCCATGCTTCCCCAACGTTGGACTCCGCATCTGCTGTCGCCGCCCCCGCCCATTCCGCCCCCCTGCCCGCCCGCCCGCCCGCCCGCCCGCCCGCCCGCCCGCTCGATCGATCGATCGAACGACGATGCAACGAAGATTTGGTTTTACACAGCAGCACACAGCTTCGCAAATCTGTTCCGAAACTGAGATACCCACCTTTTTTTCAGCTCCTTGTCCTTCCCCTGCCCACCGGTTTCGGTCTCGCAACAATCTCGAAGGGCGGGACGGAGAGATGCGAACTCGGAAGGTTGGAAGTAAGAAGTAGACTCAAGCAAAACCTTAAGATGATAGTTTAGTAAGAGCGGTCCGATCTTGTGACCGTCGCATCTTGAGAGCAGTGCCAAGTCGTGCACACTACTACGTACTTAGCTGCTGCTTGCTGATGTCTTATTTTTATTTTTAAAAGGTGTGTTAAATCTAAACCCTCGGGAGCTTAGTTTTAGCTTTAGCTTGCTTGATTCCGTCACTCGGGTCGATCCTGTGTTCATTTTCTCGGTTGCTGTCCTTTTGTTTCCTTTTTCTCGAAAGCTTTTGTGTTCATCAGGAAGGACCACTTGGGTTCTGCCATTCTGTCTGTCTGTCCTCGGGGGGCATGATGTAAAATGGTGGAGAGGGAGAAAAGATCCCGGTTGTGGTAGTTCCTTATATGAATCTCGTTACAAGAGGTAATCCTTGTGACATTCATGTATGGAGTGCCATTTGCTGTTCATTTCTTCTGGAAGAGTTTAAGTGGGGTTTTGGGAGTGTAACAGGGGCTTCAAATTTCGGAGGGAAGTGAAGTTAGTGCAATTTTTTTATTGTGTCCAAGAGTATCCAGTCCGGGGTTTTTTTTCTTCTGTTTGCAGCTTACGAGGGGCATTAGGGCTACTTACACAGGAACGGCCGTACTTCTTTCTCCAGAGAGGTGTCGGGGTTTTATAGCTAGAAGGCTGTTTCTTTGTTTCATCTAGTTTCGCGATGTTGAGGTTAGGGCTTCTTCCGGGTGGGGGACATTTGAGAGGTGGGTCAGGCAATCATCATGTGCAGAAAGATGCTCAAGATTTAGGATGAGTTTCAGATGTGGGTACTTGTGGTGGTGCTTCTTGCAAGGAAGTTGTGTTTTTTTTCTTCCATTAGGATGAAGTCATTTTCTTACCTTCAAATGCTACGCATGTTTGGAATCCTTATCTTCAGTCAAGATCATCAGGGTAAAATCGATGGCATCTGGTTGTCCACAGAGTTCTGTCCATAGTCCAAATCAAGGTCTCGAACCTCACATCAGTCCATTTATGCGAACTAGGGAGTGGTAGCATCAGGGTAAAATCGATGGCATTTGGTTGTCCACAAAGTTCTGTCCATAGTCCAAATCAAGGTCTCGAACCTCACATCAGTCCATTTATGCGAACTAGGGAGTGGTAGCATGAGGGAAGTGGTTATACTGGGCAGCATTCTTCCTATCTTTGTGTCATCAATTGGTAATTTCTTGTACTCCTTGTTTGTTTTTGGAGGGCTCTCTAGTGCGCTGGGAGATTGAACAAAGATGGTGCAGTGAAAGGGTTTATGAACTGTCACAGATTGAATTGAACCGGATCTGCTCTTCACGTGGGGACACACTTTTTACACTAGCACATGATTTTTGAGTCTTTGATAATTATATGACAACCATACTGCCAACTGGGTTTTTACGTTGCATATAGACTGTGCTGACAAGCACTTTCTGTGTTTCACTCAGGAATTGTGACTGAAATGAGTCAATCTGCAGCAGGAGATTGAATGAATGATCTATTTAGGTCATTGCTGGAGTTGGAAATACAAATTCAGCCAGGATGGTGTTGATGATTGCTCCCCTTATCAACTGAAGAAGAGGCTGTGAGATATGACAGGCCCTACATGTCCCAAGGGATCAGACCCTAATTGTCGAGCGCCTGTATACCTAAATGTGTATGACTTGACTCCCATGAATGGATATGTCTACTGGGTGGGTTTAGGGATTTTCCACTCGGGTATTGAAGCACATGGAGCTGAGTATGCGTTTGGGGCGCATGATTATGCTACCAGTGGAGTTTTTGAAGTCGAGCCCAAGTCTTGCCCAGGTTTTACGTATCGGTCTTCAGTACATCTTGGAACTACAAACCTCAACGCAGCAGAATTTCGAAGCTTTATTGAGCAATGCGCAGATGAGTACAATGGGGACACATACCATCTCATAGTGAAGAACTGCAACCATTTTTCAGAAGATGTCTGTCGAAGGTTAACAGGAAAAGGAATACCTGGGTGGGTCAACCGCCTTGCGAGGGTAGGGTATATGTGTAATTGTTTGTTGCCGGAGGGTCTACAAGTACCTGATAACAGTCCGGAAGTGCAACATCCGAGTGTGGACAATGTTCGAGACTTTGGGGAAGGAAAGGAGATGGTGGAGAGCGAGAGTGATCAGGAGCGTTCTTTAATTACGACACCAAGTGGCAACACACAATCTTTGATGAGGGACAGCTTTAAAGAGGTTTACTTTAAACCTAAGCTAGATGATGACGACCTGTAAACTTCTACTAATTATTATTCTCTCACTCTATTTTTTTGCAATCTCTTTAGTCTCAAGGCTTTTCAGCTTCAAGCTCTTGTGGCAGTAGTAGTGCTGTTCGTCTGAAGAGAAGTGAAGGTGCTTCCCATTTAGCCATTCAATCATTTGATTCATTGACATGTGTCTTAATTTTGCCACAGAACTTTTAGCCAGTGCTACTGTCCCCCCCGCTGACTATCTTCCTCTCTCCATTTTTTCCCATGCAGCGTAGGTCTTAGGTCAATAACAGCACAACGGTTATTGTTCTGTAGAGGGCTTCATGTATTTTTGTTTTGGAGATGTGGTGACAAGGTTTTGACAATATCTTCAGCATAAGTTAGTCACTGCACTTTTATTTAGGTGGTAAGGTGTAATTTTTGGGCACAAATTGTGCAAAGTTGTGGATTGAATAAAATTTGCAAATTTCTTTGTAGAGGTGCTTCTTTTATTCTCACTACAATTGCTCTTATCCAACCCTGTCCCCTATTATATATGTTTTTGTCATGGCCTTGCTTTCTGTTTTTCAATTCTCTTGTGGGTGCTTTCAATCAAGAGGGTCGTCTTATGGAATTCTCGACGTGGGAGGCCTCCTTCACTTGCTAGGTGCAGATCTTCTAGATACTTGATTCTCTCCATGATTTTCTTAGGATCGTGTCCTTTGTCCACTCTAACTTAGGATTAGGTTGATTCTATTTTCACCTGAAGTGCTACTTCTTCATAAGGCATGAGGAAACATTTGGAGTCATATAGATGACTTGTAGTGCAACATTTTGATCACAGGTGGCATTTTAATTTCTTGTTTGAGGCTTTCTAGTGGTAACAGGTTGGTAGTGTAAATGCAGAGAATAGGACCCGATGTGCTGCTGACTGCTGTTCGGGAGAATATGAAAATGGCATCCACATTACCACCTCCTGAAGTGGGTGCAACACCCTCGTTACAGGGCACTATGCAATTGGCTGACGGAACAAAGTCCATTGACAGAGCAACTTCGACCTCGTGAGTCCCTATTTGCACGCCTTAGATTCGTCAAGTTCCGAAGGTTTTCTGCATCTCGCTTTCTCAGTTTTATTTTGAGCACGGCGGCGGTTGGTTGGTTGGGAAAACACCCCCTGACTGGAATTCAAAGTTCCCCTTGTAGAGTTAAATGACAATTTGAGGAGCTGGAACTTGGCAGGTAGAGAGAGTTTACCCACTTTGTTTCACAGTTGTGAAGTGTGATCTATCTGAGATGTGTCTTCACATCTCATTTGTATTATCCAGTGTTAGATTGCCAGTTCTTTGTGAATGTTGGCGGCTAACATTGAAGGTGTAGGAGCCAAGTTGGACCTTCCTTAACAATGGTCCCCTAAGAACATCTAACTGATGGGTAAGCGCCAGTGACTGCAATCAGTTAGAGATATATATGAAAAAATCACAACTGAAAAGGGGGACCACTTTACTGTACAGAAAAGCCTTGCATGGACATGTGTATTTTTGTGACTTTGATTCAATACCAATACAGAGGCTGGGCAGTGGACAGCAAGTGCTTTCCTTGATTACAAACTGGGAGACCTTCACT
The DNA here is from genome assembly GCA_950295325.1 of Polytrichum commune. NCBI lineage: Eukaryota > Viridiplantae > Streptophyta > Polytrichopsida > Polytrichales > Polytrichaceae > Polytrichum > Polytrichum commune. The sequence goes on along the minus strand of OX485803.1, from coordinate 18,429,571 downwards.
TGAAAAGATGATGTTTTGAATTGTGGGAGAAATATGGATGTGGGAAATGCAGGGAATGGTTTGGCAGTTATGATGGGTTTTGGCATTGGCCTCTCATGGAAGTCTTCACCTTCTCAGAAGAGTGATCTTCAAGCACTCGGCAGTTGGACACCGCTTCTTCATTTTAAAGGAGGCTTTCCTTTCTTATTTTCAGATGGAAACGGTAAAAGCATAGCAGAGGCGTTTGTCAAGAATTTTATCGGCTCGTCTCCCTTCGTCTGCAGCAACTTCAGTACTTGAGTTTGCGCACTTGGCTGTGATGGCTGTGTGGCAGATTATGTGTACATCATCACCTTGAGACTAGAGAGCAATCCAAAAATGTTTTGCTTTCAAATGTACCATCGAAAACAATAGATTTTACGAATCACTTAGAACTTACTCATAGGAGTTGGTAATTAGCTGCAAAATTCTTTTTAGAATGAGATTGAGTGTTCCTCTTCAGCTGTAAATGTACTTCCACTTGTAATCTAAACAGCTTGGTAAGTGCCATCCATGCACGAACATCATTTCATTTCCTAGAACCTATTCAATCCTAATGATTTGTGTTGAAGTTGAATGTTGAAAATAGAACCTTATTTTGGGTATGTACAATTTATGGAATGCAATGCAGCACAAGGATGTGTATATGTGAATTCCGATATATGCATCCATTCTTAAAATCTTACTGACTTCAGGGTAATTTCCTACACATGACGTGGTGAATGACAATAGGTTTTTTCCATCTTCACAAAGAATTGCTTCTAAACCTTTCAGGCGTGTACCACACAAGTGAACACAAGAGTCCTCAAAACTCCCACAAAGTTGCATCTTGGTTAGTCTCTGGCTCTTCCTCTTTGAGCATAGCTCTTTCATGGGATTTTGACTACATTACTAAGTAAAGGAGATGAGGACTTTGGTCACAGTACTTAGAAAGATTTCATTGCACAGCCTTCAAGTGTTTCATCACCATCAAATGCAGAAGTAATGTGTCAATTTTCTCTGAACCATATACAGCTAGATACAAGGAAGACAAATAAAATCATCATTTAATTAGTGTATAAGTCATCAATTACAGCTGTTCTAGTCTAAGTCTAAATCCAACTTGCATTGGACAACTTTTGTCAAGCAATTCAGGGCTCAATGTCTGTGATAAAGGTCTTGGGTCAAAGTTCGCTAACCAAGTCTCCAGATCTTAACAAGAAAGGCTGGAGAAAGCTTTAGTGGGTCTGCACGAAGTCTTCACCACTTCAAACCAACTGCAGATTGATGGGTATCTTCAAAATTGCAGGGCTATGTTCCACTGATTTACTAGGGTGGCACTGTGGCCAGTGTTTGTTTGTTTGACAGGGCACTGCATTCCCTCGATCTTTGTTACTTTGCAAATGGTCAATGTTGTTGTTGTCAACAATTCAACTATCGTCGGCATGCTAAACTACTTTGAGTTCTGTGAAAGAGATACCCCCTCCCCCCCGATCATTTCACAGCCACCAGGATTACCACTCAAATAAATATATACATGTGGATAATGTTGTGGTGATGTTTAACCCTCTCTATCTTCTAATGTCTAGTCACCTTACTTGCCCTTACTCTTCCTTTATCTGAGACTTGGTGGCTTCCACACTGGCATCGGCATTACTAAGAACTGTAATGCCCATCACTATGAGTGATGCTCCAAACAGCCACTGCCACATTCCACCAGTTACAAGATGTCAAAATTTCTGCAATGCCCTAGAATGGAGGAAGATCCAATGTCTCCAAAATTCCAGTGAACTACATTTAAGTGGTGCATGAGAAGGCTTGTTCTTATGAACAGACACCAAAAAGACATGTTATGACAAAATTAGACTATGTGCTCAGAATATAGACACCATTCTAGGTTCAATAATTTACAAAATTGGGAGGGCCTATGTCAGTTAAAGAGATAGAGAATATGTACTTTAACCTCCTATAACTTCTGCATCTCTGCTTTGATTCTGAAACTTGTTATAATATTCTTTATGATTTGCAGTTGCTAATTGGATGAGACAATTCATGTGCTAATCCAGCAGTCAGAATCGCCTGTGGGATTGGATGCCACAATAGGGGCCACATGCGCACAAGATAAAAACCCTTTCAAACAAGAGGATACCTGAAAGTGAGCGGCTTCACCAAAAAGGAGGAAGCCGGCTAGCCCAGACAGAAGAAAGTTGGCTGCGAAGTTGAAACAAGTGGCTTGTAAAGAGGAGAGCAAGGTAAGGCTCTGCACATAAAGAGTCCACATCGCTACATTGCAGGCCAACACTCCTCCGTAGCAGCCCATCCGAACTTCCCATCTCATCTGCGACCTCCAAACAAGCATAAAAGCTTAAGACCCCTTAACCAGTCAGGGAACTTGTACAAGCAGAAAGAAATTAAGATGACTTCAATCATGAATTATGGTGTTGCTTCAGTTTCGAGTTGGTCTAAGTCTATATGTAATTGCCCAACAAGCATTTCGAGAATTAGAAGGCTGCTGAAGACTACTGCCTCCTTTCGAAGGTGATCACCTTAAACACAAACTGGCCGGTACCTATCTCCCCCAAATGCAAGCCCCTAGGTTCCAAGCAGAATATACGGTTCACCTGGATACCCCCTAATGATTGCATGGACCATAGGTGGTAGGGTGCGGCTTAACTTTGGAGTTTCCATGGGATCCAGGTTAAGGCCTTAAGTTTAAACCACACCTCTTGTACAAGAAGACACTATGTGCACACACTCTTGCATTGTGAAGATTTCAATTTCCCTACGTGAGTCCACTACACCGGGCTACAATCAGCTTTTGAGGCTTTACAAGGCATGAGAACATGTTTGTCTCACCATAAATAATCATAATTTTCCTCGCTACCATCGGCTTTTGAGGCTTTATACAGTATGATGGCATGTTTGTCTTGCCGTATGTAAGCAAAATTCATTATTGCCCACCGATTATGACTTAGTGGGTTCCTCTTTTGGAGGCATTGGCCGGGCGAATATGAGAACATTTACTCGGTCAAGACGTCCAAAGAGAGGCAGTGGACAGCAAGCAATCTTTTGTATAAATGGAGGGACAGGCATGCCATCATAACTTTTATCGCCTGAAAAGCCGATAGTAGCAAAGAAAATTTGCGCGGTGTCGTGGGCACGCTCTGAGTGCCGAATAATTATATGCAAACCGCACTGTTAGGAAAAAAATTGTACTAATTTCAGCACAGATGTGGTTAGGAAAAATTTGTTTGAATGTCTCTTGGTTAGCCAGAGCATCATTTTTATGTAGTATCGAGAACATGTCGAGAGCATAAATGAGCAGATGTAATTAGGGTACTTGATTCCTGTTGAAGATTCCTTTGAGGGTAAATCCCACCTTTGCAGCATCCGAGCTAAGTTAGAGAGCTCATACGAACGTCCAACTTAACAATGCACTTACTTTAGGCAATGTCGTATCTTATGACTATGAAAGCCATGCTTCAATACATAAACAAATGACGACAACATACAGTAGCTGAATTCTGAAATCTGAACATGCCCCAAACAACCTCTCCCTCTACAAATGTGTGACCTAGGTGCAAGAGAAATCCAAATTCAAATGTCCGATCGGAACTCTTAGAATCAGAATGATCTCTCAGATTAGTGCAAAATCACTAAAACCCCCGTCATCTGGGCCCAGGTACCTATCCCCGTATGGAACAAAACTGGGTAACTCCCAATTCAGAAGATCAAAGAGCTCGCAACCATGAATGCAAACCTCTGGGGACGCAAACTTGGCGAAGATGGCGGCCATGGCCGCTGCAGCCCCTGCGGCCACAGCCAGCATTCGACCTGCTCCTGCGTTGCGCTTTCCCGCCATCGCCATCGCTATCTCTCTCTTTGTGTTCTCTCCTTCCTCGCTTTGCAAAGCCTCGCAAACCTGGGTTTTGAAAACCCCGACTGCGATTGACGAACCTGGTTTTGAAAACCTGGAGAGTCTGAAAAATCTCCTTCTTTGACTCTAGGGTGCGCTTAGGCGGATATAACTACATCATGTCATTCATTCTTCACTTTAACATCTAAGGTAGACCAGCCTAATACGGACTGCAATTACTTCTATGATGTGCACTAAATCCAAGGAAAAAAAACACTCAGTTGATTTGTAAATCTTATACGGAACCAATGCTGTAAGAATGAGATTAAGTTAATTAAATTGCAAAGATTTAATTAACTTAATCAAGTTGATGAAGTTGATTAAGTTGACAATTTTCAAAAATCACATATGTGATCTTCTAAGGGGTTGTTTACATCCTAGATCATGAAGTTGTCCCATGTTAGAGGACATTTTTCCATGATCACACTTAATGGTCCCATATTCATTGTCTGATTTTTAAGAAACACATTCTTAAAGCCTTTGGGCCCCTGACTAGGTGTAAACTAGACATGGATAAAGTGAAGTGACCATGCACCAAAAAGTTAATGTGTTGATTTTATATGTACGTGTGTATATATATGTTCAAAAAGGGAAGTTTTGGGAATATTCTTTATGTTTGACCTTCTCCCCTTCTTTCCTCGTAACTATGGAAACATTTGGCAAAAATTAGAAATAAAATAAAATTTAAAACAACATTTCTCTTCCACGGTCCCTTGAAATGTGCAGTGAGAGAATCTCTTTTGCCTCTCCCACTGCAAAACCCATTGAACCATGACAATGGATAATGTAGGCCTGAAAATAGGCCTTTTGGGGTCTCAAGTTCCATGCTCACTCTTACATTTTTTTCTTGATGTAAATTGAAGTGGTCCCAAGACGAGTTCAATGGCCAATCACATATTTTAGAGGAGCAAAGGATGACTTCATGGTCCATGATGTAAACAACCCTTTAAGTGGTTATGTAGGTGTGTCTAAAATGGTTAATGTTGAGTGGGTGTTGAGCATTGACTTTTTGGCTATCCTAACCAATGAGCCAACGTACAAATCCTTTGAATATCTTTCGTTCTTATATGGATTGTGCATATATGTTGTTTGTGGGGAGGTGCTTTGGAATGATGACCAAGCTTAGCAACACAAAGAGTGGCGGTATTCATGATTACCTACATCAATAAGGCCATTTCAACCTATTTGACCAACCTACTTATTATGTCACTCCTTAATATTTCCGATTCGGGTAAAGGACATTTTTCTTCTATCCTTTTGGTTCCTAATTTCATACTTGTTTAAGATTTTTATGCCAAGGTTAAAACACACTTAACCAACCTCGTAGGGTCTTTCTTTTAAAGCCATTTTAATCTAAATGGTTGTTTGGCTAATTTTCCCTACTAGTAATCTAATGTTTTTGCTTAAAACCCTCAACTGTGAGCCTCTTTGTTGTTGAAGGCAAATCTGAGGCTCACACATTTGTGTGTAATATACAACATGCATATATGTGGCGCGAACTTGACCTTGATCCAAACAACCCTACTAATTTTAATCTAAATGGTTGTTTGGCTAATTTTTCCATAACCCTAAACCCTATGCATGGTCAAACATGGTTGATTCAAAAAACCAAAACACCATAAGAATTTAGGTTTGATCACAATATCTTACGCCAAATGGTAAGCTTCAATGGCACATAACCTTCAACACATGGTAACTTGTATGTCTATTCTACAAGTTGATCTAGATGAGCCCTCGCTATTGTCTTGTAAGATTTAAGTTTTCATGTGGAATGAGAAGAACCCTCATTTTTGGTGTTGAAATGTGAGTAATCATGTTGATCAAGAAGAACCATCTCTATTGTCCTTCAAGTGCTAAGTTTCACCCTTTTGCATTCTTGATTGTGCTAAGGTTTCATGTTAACTCAGATAACCCTTTAGTATGGTATTCCAAATGCTAAGATTTCATGTCGATTGAGATGAAGCATGCCTAACATGTTCCAGGAGGTAAAGTTATGTGTAGATCTAGATGAAGCGTCTCTAGCATGTTCTAGGTGGTAAGGTTTCATGTAATAATGTCAAACTTCAATGGCATTAGTAATAATACGATATGCATGCCAAGGTTAGACAATAGTCAACTAGTAGGTTAAAAGTTTAAACACATAATACAAGGGATTAGTATGCCATTACAAGAGGTGATGCACTTCATTTGATTACCTTATGTTTGGAAATAGTGTCAAACATGTTACACGCCAAGTGCTAAATGCTAAATACACGATATTGGCATTAGTATGGTCAATAATATCTTCCTCTTCCATACTTAATTATTAATACAAGACACTTGGCATTAGTGTGGTCAATATGGCACATGTGTGGATGAGAATAATATGGCATATGGCATAATATGGCACATGTGTGGAGGAGAATATGAAGATGTTTCTCCTTTCCCCAAGCTAAGTTCTTATAGCAATGATCTCTACAATAGATATTTTATAAATATCGAGTTGTGAGTTCATGGGGTTTTAATTTTCAAACCTCCTTATGCCCATGGGGGTTTCATGGGTTTGTGGGGGATAATTATGGGTTCCATGAGGTCTGAACTATATAATGATGGATTGCATGGAGGTTTAAATTTTGCTATGGACCTCTTTCAGAGAACTAGAAAATGATTCAAATCTTAAAGATCCACAACCATCTACTCCCATAGAATGCAATCGACTTTACTAATTTTGGGTGGGTGACTCCAATTGTATTTGAAACCACTTGAAAAATTAAGGTGGTCGCTCTTATCACCACACTTACCACGTTCACTTGACGAATTGTTTCGCCATGCCAACTTTCACCACAAAACGAAGTGCAACTTGCCAAAAATTGGACCAATCATTGTTATTGTTAAATTGACAACAAATATGTCACAACCACTTTTGATAGTGTAGAGGAGGTGAAGGCCTTTATTAAACAATGCATTACTAGAAGGTAGAGAAAGTAGAGGAAGGTATGTAGAGGAAATACAAATGTGTGATTTGTAACTTAGGGTTCTTCAACAAAAACATGATAAACTTGCTCATATGGTCTATGGCCTACAAAAAACTTTTGGTGTAGAGTGAAAGCCTCAACAACTCAAATTCTACCCAGTAATGGATATGGGGCTAGATAGAAATAATCAGCCCATTTATGCATGTAATGAAGATGCATTGTTATTGTTGTTGACCTCCCCTCTTTATTGTTATTGGTGTTGTTGACCTCTCGCTATTTGGTCAACTATATTATGCTACCATATGTTACATGATCTAGTGTGAACATATCATAATGCAAAATGCTTCATAAAGGCACTCTACAATTCACTTTGCTCCCCTCTGAATCAACCTTCTTAGGTCTTTGTGGACAAGTTGGCGTTGGGGGCACATTTAAGTTTGTTTAACCACACCTCCATCAACGCCATCCCACCTCCTTTCTTGAGTGACAAGGTGTCACATGCTTTCTCTTTCTTTATATCTAGTGCACAAACTTAATTGATGCCATCTAGAGCATGCAATTATTGTTCTAGATGGGACATGTGGTATGCATTTTCTTTTTGTCTCATGTTGAAGATTTTTTGAAAAGCGGTGTGAACATAGTAAAAATCATATTTTATAGGCAAATTGTCTAGGCTAAGTAGTTGATGAAATCTAATATGAATTAAAATTGTGCATGCCCGAGGTGGTTGAAACAAATACAAAGATCTTAGAGGACATTAAGCTTTTGGCTTAACATGATTGAGAAGGAAAGAGACATGAGGGAAGGCATAGGAGGAGGCTAAATTTGCGATAACATTGCTATCTTTATGCAATGCATGGAATTTTAACTGTTTCTAGATTAAAGTTTAATCATCTTAATCTAAAATTGCAGAAGACACTCGAAAGTCATCAAAAGTATATCGTGTAGTTCTCATGGGCACTGTCAAGTGGGATTAATTTTTGAAAATCTTGAGATTGATTGTATGACCAATCGCTTGTGTTTTGATCGATGTGGGTTAGGGCTATATGCTATTAGTTGTCCCATGTCATATAGTTTTATTTTTATTTTAAAAAAAATTAAATCTAGGGTCACACTTGATGGTCCCATTTCCATGGTCACATATGGGAGAAATACAAATTTTGAAGCTTCTTTGCCACTCATTAGGTATAAACCGAACGTGGATGAAGAGGAGTGATCATGTACCAAAAATGGATGTAACACGATATTCAATATTTTGAGAGAGTGGGATCCTCTCAAAATAATTTTGGCCATTTGGACACCTAAAAGTCATGTTAGGTTGATAAATACTAGATTATACTTCAGACGTGTAGTTTCCATTAAAATGAGAGTATGTTAAGCTGGGAAATCGACTCATTTAGGTTGAGTCGACCTAAATGAGGACAATATTTTGTCAATTTAGGTTGAGTCGACCTAAATGAGGGCATTATGTTGTCAATTTAGGTTGAGTCGACCTAAATGAGGACAATATTTTGTCAATTTAGGTTGAGTCGACCCAAATGAGGGCATTATGTTGTCAATTTAGGTTGAGTCGACCTAAATGAGGACAATATTTTGTCAATTTAGGTTGAGTCGACCTAAATGAGGGCATTATGTTGTCAATTTAGGTTGAGTCGACCTAAATGAGGACAATATTTTGTCAATTTAGGTTGAGTCGACCTAAATGAGGACATTATGCTGTCAATTTAGGTTGAGTCGACCTAAATGAGGACAATATGTTAGTCAATTTAAGTTGAGTCGACCTAAATGAGTCGATTTCCCAAATTAACATACTCTCATTTTAATGGAAACTACGGCAGAATTTATGGCGGAAAATCAAATGTTATTTTTTTACTTGTACTCTACAACTTTCCAGTGGTTTTCATTTCATTCTTGGATTAATAGTTTGCTTTATGTACTCTCAAATCACTGAAAAACTCTCATTTTAATGAATATTGTGTTTTGTGCTAATTTTTTGATATATGTCAAAAAGGGTGGTTATGAAAATTAAAAATTAAAAATTAAAAATTAAAAATAATAATAATACATGTTTCTATCCTTCTTCCTCTCTTCTCTCAATAGTGATGCTTTTGCATTTGAAGGTTGCGATGCAATTTGTCATAGCATTGGTAAATCCAACAAGGTTGTCTTGGCCAACATAACCAATCTTCAAAGCTCCTCTACACGACAAACATAGAAGAAATAAACTACATGCTTGCCACTTTCATGGATGTTCTCTTTTTCTTCAGAGTAGCAGCAACAAAAATTTATGTGGCTTCACCACATGGGACTAGCTTTGTGTCCTTGCTGGCTTTGCAGGCTAGCTACTCCCGTAACACCGTGTCATGACCATTGAAACAAATAAGTCAAACTCAAGTTTCTATAAGATCCTTGCAAAACCCTCATATGTTATGTAATCAGAGAGCATATGAAAATGAGCATCAAGCATGGGCCTGTAAAACTGAAAGTTGCTAGGCTTGTGATGGTACATCTGTGATCATATTTGCAATTAAACTCACACTCCTCCTCCATGACTGTTTGTCGAGAAATCGTTCTAAAGGGCTCGAGAATAGAAGTGTGCAACATGTTATGCTCGAGAGGAACTAAGACGGGCTAGTGAATTACTCTCTCCATAACTATGGGAGCAAGATCCACCTAATTAGCAAATGAGGGTGGCGTTATGAGGTGAGCAACATAAACAAACCCCAAATCCTTACATATGGCCATGTGAACTCTCTCTCTCTGTCTCTCTGTGCCTTGCTATCTTCTTAAAGAGCTCCAACATTGATCTACTGAGCAATAGTCTTTTTGAAAACCAAAAAAAAAGGACTTCAAGCTCATTAGAAATCTACTTGTACATGGAAATGCATTACACTTATCATGAAAACAAATTTACCACTATGATAGATGAATCGGTAAAATAACCAAGGTTACATACGTAACTCACATCACTAAACCATGGTTAGAATCTAGGATTTATGGGAATTTACCATGGTAAAGGTCTCCAATATAAACCCTTAACCTTAAATGAGCCTCCTTTTTATCAATCATGCCAGTGAGAGGAGGTGCTCACATTGTTCATACTTACCGAGGCAATATATACACGTGCTAAACATGCGAGAAGTTAGGTTAAACCACAAGAGAAGTATTCTACTTGGAGTTACCCAATCATGGCAAAGGAACAGGTTTGAACGCTCAATAGTGATCTTGCACTCAATGAAATAATATGAAATACCACAATGCATTTGACTTTTTGTTAATGGTGTGTGACGTGGATGACAACTGGGTCTTGCTATTATTTACCTCATGCATGCAACTAATCCTCAAATATATGTTGGTTGATGGCATGGGCACAAGTGAGGCATGCCCTTCACATTTTCAACACATATAATGATGTATTATGCTCAAGAGTTTTTATACAATGTTATTGGATGAAGTTACTAGGAACTTATACCCTAGTAAGTACTCCATAGTTGTTGAGGTAATGTTACATATGTTTTGTACTAAACAAAGGATGTTTGCTTGAACTTCTGAGGTATGAGACATTCATACTCAAAACCTTATTTTGCATGTCATTAAAAAAAAAATCGAAACCCTAGGTATGGTATACATTCTTGCAAAGCAACTTAGCCCAATACACAACCTATGGATACCTCACCATGCACATACTTAACTATATTTGAAAAATTATATACTTTATCATGCAAACAAGCAGTTTTTCACAAATGTGAATGTTGAAAAAGAAGTCGAAAGAGTCTAGGAAAAATTCCCATCCAACCGACCTTGCATTGCAATGAAGAAGAGTTTGAAGGATTTGGCCTCTAATTAGGAAGAAAATTCAAGCTTTGAAAAAAGTTTGAAAAGTCAGCTCTCTCTTTCTCCCTGCGTCGATCTCATTGTTGTCTAGTATTTGTTCTGAATTGTCTTTGAACGTGCACGCTCCATTTGCCAGCACAGACTTGTTTGTTTGCTCCTGAGAGGCAACTTGCTGTTGGAGAAGGGATTTTTGTTGTGCCAAGGGATTTGTACCTCGTTTGAATGACTCTGGAGCAAGCAGGTCAAAGATGGATGAGCTTCTCATTTCGAACCATCTTGAATCTGAACAAGCAGTTTGTTCATTTTTGCTTGCACTCAAGTACGAGAGGAACAAGTAGGAGTATGTCATCCTGTCTAAGTCAAAATGAAAACTTATCATAAGTTTCTTATGGTCTGGACGAAGTCTGTTATCAAACCACACATGTTTAACGACCAAGGGAAGTTACCTCAGCTTCATGTATCTTCGTTAGAAAGCTTAAGCTCTAAACCCTATACCAGCTTATAGATTTTGTTGGAAGCTTCGTTTGGATGAAATGTGGTCGGTTTTTCTTTCTCCCACTGCCTTCTCAACAAACAGCGTTGGCGAGCAATTTCAAGGTTGTCATGACAGGCTCTTGAAGCGTTAGACTTTGATTCGTAAAAGCACATTCCAAGTACTGATTATATTTTGTGTTAAAACTTCTTGTTGCGTGCATTGGCTCAAGCGGCAGGAGAGAACGTTACTGCTGACGATGACTTCTACACCAATGTCATATGCCGCCAGTACTACAAGGATCATGTCAAATCAAAAAATACTTCAAATCAAAAAATACCAGACTTTTGTGGATTTTGTCCTCATACCCCATCTCTAAGAAAAAGTCATATCGGTGAACTTGGTCAGTTATTGAAAGTATATAAGTACTACGGACATGCTGTGATCTTATTAAGGGGAACAACTCTAGGGCACATAATAGATATACTAGGATAATCATTTTTCCTGCAATCACTATTCCTTCGATGCATAATGCACTCTGTTTTCATACATTCATGCCCCGATGTATCCCATCAATTGGCAACTTGTTTTGACAAGAGTGAATTCGTATACCCAAGTGGAGTATCTTAACGATGCTGCCATCTTGGGCTGGGAGCTTGTAAAACGAGCCCGAATGCAGTTTGGATCCTTCATGAAATACTTTGCAGGTACAATTTGGTTCTTGAAGGTTTTCCATTTACGTTGCCTTTGTTAAAGTAGCGGAGTCATTCTGAAAATGATCCTCTCAATGATGTGCATCTCTTGTAATGAAGGACATTGTCGATGTACATTTGATCATACATGTTTATACCCAATAGGATATCAATCAGCCTAGATGAAGCTTCTTCATGAAGGACATGTTTGAAGTACATTAACCACTATACTTTATACACAATCAAGTTTTACATGATGGACAATCATCTCTGGACTGTTGGTGTGGAGGGATTTTATGCGTCAAAGAGCAAGCGTACCTCAAGCGTGAATCCGAACACTCCAGTACACTGGGCACAGATTTTGTCCTAAATCATCTGCAATCCGGGGTTGATTATTTTGCAACGGCACATGCCTATCCCGATTCTTGGTAGTATATTGATTTCTGTCGTTCGTGTTTAGCGCCCTAAGCATGTTAATTCTACTGTGTTAAACATAGTCATACAATTTTGAGCAATTTTTTGTGGCAGTATCTATGTTCAAATGTAGTTTATTGGTTGGAGAACCCAAGTACTTCGTGATATGCACAACGTGTACCCTCAGAACTTTGTTTAACTTTCTGAATGCATTTGGAAGTAAACGGGAGTGAACATCTTATGTAGGGTTTATACTATTCACCCAGATTAAAATGTTGGCTTATATGAGTTCATCTGAATACACCACGTTTATAAGATACCCTTTTGAGGTATATCCCATACATTCTTCCCAAATCATGGGGTAATTTTCCTGAAGTCTTGAACTTCAACCGGTTATTTCTCAAACTCATCCGCTTCATCTGTAACTACACTAAATGTGATATTTAGTGTCATCTGGTACTTTTTGTCACTATGGTAACTTTTCGGATGACACTTCTCTTGAATAAGTGAACCCTACCTTCACTTGTCAGCAACTTGTGATGAAATATTGTCATGGATGATTGAAAGTTGGAGGAAAAATCACTTGGTAAGTGACAGTAATTGCAACACTGTAAACATATAATCCCCAAAAACATTTACAAGGAATGACAGATAATGTTGGGTTAACATTTAGTGTTGGTGACACTATACTGCGGTTTACAATTACTATTCAGCACCACAATTAGAATTGGTGACACTAAATATCATATTTAGTGTAGCAGTCAGTTCTCCCCGTTCATTGCCTCTATTAACACTGGACCTCCTTAATTATCTCAATTGAAACACTTTAATCCTCAGCTTCAAGATCAGATGGCACTAATCTGTCTTGCTGTTGTGCTTTTAGGTATTGGTATTGTCTTGCTGTTTAATCGTAAGAGAGCAGAGACGATTGATGGCTGGGCTGCTGCCTTTGAGTACTCCAGTTTCCACATTGACTTGGTTGGGTTGCATGCACACAATCTAGTCCTCCGGTGGATTGTCCTAATCATGTTTCTTGCACAAGTATTGATCACAGGTTGATCAATACTTGGTTCAAGTATTGGATTAGTTTTGATCGATCTCAGTGGCTAGTTTCCCCAGTAACATCTACAGGACTGGTCGAGATTCACTTCTGGGTTAGTTCACGCACTAGGATTGATCGTGGATGATACAAGTTCTAGAATGGTGAAAGTTTTGTTTCAGCAAGATCAGGGATTCGATCCGAGCATGGACCGAGCCAATTCATGAAGAGTCAAAACAAGGCAAGTATAATTTTGTGGGTACTCTGGGTATCTAATTTTAGTTATTACTGTGCTTTTATAGGTATGCCAAAGATGTTTTACACTCAAATAATCCACCTTCATAGAGCTGTGGTCCTGTATTTAAAAGCTATGTATTCTTGATTGTAGCAATGCTGTTTAGTATGAGTTGCTGGAAGCAATTTTGAATGTCATTGGTTCAAGCTCTTGAGTGATTTTGGTTGATTGCTTGAGCGTGTAACACAACTACACTAAATAGGATGTTTGGTGTTTGATTATATTTAGTGTTGTTACCATCTTACCCTGCTCAACACTAATTTTCAAATTCTTGACAATTAGTGTTAGACATAAATGTGCCATTACCTTCACTATTGCCACCTTTTTTATTATATCCTTTTTTATATATATCTTTACCAACACTAAATGCAAACATGTAACTTCCACATATTACCATAGTTGATATTTAATGGTTGAGTTTACATTTAATGTTACTTACTTTCAAAGGGTTATTGATATTTAGTGTATGCGTTTGTACTTAGTGTAGTGATGGCATGTGATAGACAACCAACTCAGTGACTATATCATTCTTGCAGACCCTCTACTCACAAAGATGTACAACTTAGATTGAGGACAGAGAATGAAAAATATTTTGTTCTTAAAATGTCATTCTCTTCCCCAATCTTTGACGGCCACCTCATGCACAAAATGGTTATGGTACATGAAAGTCATCATGTTCCCCAATCTTGGAACACCACCTCCTCAAGTGCCAAATGGTTATGTTTCTAGACCCACATTCTCTCCAAATGACCGTATTTTGAAATTAATCCCTTCAATATCATAGTTTTTTGACATTGATAGTGAGGGTGAGGGTCAAGAGCTTTTGGGGACCATGACACTCCGACTCATCCTTAGTTTGTCCACCACCTCCCACATCATGGGCCTCTCACTGGTGAAAAGAGGCTACTTTGTAATTAGAATGGAGACCTCCCAATGGTGGACGATAAATTCACTAGTGGAATCAATAAATGGACTCCAGATTGTTGTTCTCAAAGTGAAGGGTGATGTCCGTCACATGCGGAGAGAAGTATCTTGCCTCAAAGTAATGGTATTAGGGGGATCCACCCGTACCCAATTCTAGTGTTTCCAACATTGAAGAAGAAAACACGGCACAACTAGTTTCTACATATTGCCCAAAATGTTGCACAACAACATAACCCTCATGTAGACAATGATGTTGAATACATGGAGTATGGGCCCATTGCTCCTGTAGATAATCTAAACCCATATGCAAACATGTGTGTGTCAGATGCAAAAGCCAACAATACACAAATGGGGGTGAAGAATTACACAAATTGCAAATGATAGTATATGACTTAAGATTGTATCGGCATTTGTGTGTTGCAAGGAAGAATATTGTGCAATGAAAAGGATATGAGTCTCACAAGGACACGCAATGCATACCATCAACACAAACATCCATAATGAGACCATGTGCACATAGAAGACGATTTGATGTGGATGTTGTCTTCAACCTAACAACCTAGAAGGATTAAATAGATGTGATATTGTCACAAGAGGTACTATCGTGCCACCTCCAAGGAAGTTACAAAAGGTTAATACTTTGGAATGCGGGGATGAACGTGTGGGTGCGGGCATGGATGAGGTAACAATTGAAGGCAAGGGAGGTGAATGGGAGTGGAGGAAAGAGGATTGGAGCTAAACCAATCTTAACCCACACACAATGGGAATGGTATAGAATGTCGGTAAATGAAGTGGAGGAAGGGATGCTCACAAAGGAGGTGCATTCCCAACCCAACCCCAATGTACTGAGGTCCAAAGGCATTTTACCACTGACACAACATGTACTTTGGATGAAGGAGCTAGTGAAACTTGACTAAATATGCATACAAAGGAACATGAGGATGTGTAGATTACAAATGTTGAGGCAATGCCAACCATAAATAATGAGGATGGAGTAGCTTCCACATAATATGCACATAGAGGTAAGTTCTCTACATACATGGCATGTGGTTGCATGGAAGGACGTAAATAATGAAACGGAGCTAATCGTAATGTGTCATTTAATGTGGTGACAACAATTGAGAATGAGAAACATGTTGTTGAGAAGTTACCCGAGGTTTCTATATAATTTCTCAAATGGGTAACCAAGATCCTGCAATTTTCTCCCAAAACCATTTATTATGTTGTATTTGAAGATAGGTTGGTTTGGTAAGTGGCTTAGGGCATTTGATTTATAATGATGAAATAGATGTTGAGAATATAAACATGGCCCATTGATGTTTGGAACCCAATTTGGATTCTATACCAAATACCCAACTCAAAATAATCGGAAAGAGCTCTGCCATATATGTACCGGAACCCCCAAACCATACATTGATGGCCGTGTGAACATCACATTTGCAATAGCCAATGAAGGGGTGCAATATGTTGAAGGTTTCCAGGTGTTGTACAAAAGAACGTCAATTCGTGAGCGACAAGAACCTCATCAAGATGATATATCGGGTTGTGTCTCAACCCAAATTGCACAATTTTTTTTTGAAGTGAGTGATTCGATATTTAGTAAATACAGAGTAAAACATAGATATGCCAACAAAAATCTATTGTAATTATTAGTTGAGGAAGTAGTGGTGAAATCTCTTGGGCAAGGAAAGTTTGAAGTGGAAAGAACATACTATGATGGCCTTGGCAATTGCGCTCCAAGTGGGCTAGGCAGTGGAAATATTTATGTCTTGGGAGTGAAAAAATAAATGATTAACCATGTGTGGGCATTTATGAGTAGAATATGATGTAATGATGGAAGTCCTAATTAGCATGTATGGCACATGACTCTAAATAAGCATAACAAACATTGGCAAGAAAATATTACTAGAAAGTTTAAACGTCGAAGCAAGCGTGAGAGTCACCAATGGCACCATGGGAGTTTACTGCAAGCACAAATAGGAATTTTTTTGCAAATAAACTGCAAGTAATTGTCAATGACATATTGAATAGGGGCAAATAAATACATTGTTTTACAACCTTTACCAAGTACTAAGAAAAGCAATGCCCTCTCAGAACATGACCAAAAGAACATGAATTTGACACACCAACGACACTGAGCACAACCCTTTTTGACTACCATCAATGTAACCAATTAGTGTCAAAAAAAAACATCAAAAATCATGTCAACCAACTCCACAATTTCCTAGTAGTGTGAGAAGTAGTAAAACGGCTAGGGATTCATGGTGTCTATATGAACTCATTCGTTAGCCATGTGAAAATTCAAGGAAGTGTCTTATTAGTTAAAAAGGAACTTTTATCAAATCACTTGACTCAGAAATTGAAACCCCAAATTAGTCTAATACACTTCAAATGGAATGAATCGGCCCTCAACCTTGTAAGAGATTCTTAGTTTATTGTTATTTAAAACTAGAGGCCCTTCATCCACGATGGACGAGTTTCCAACATGGGCGCCACGAACCCCAAGCGCTGTGAAAAATGTTTGTACGGAGTACATACGAGCCTGTGCAAATCTACGTAGGTCAAGTCGTATCCGTAGATGTAAGATGTGTAGATGGTGTAAAGCAGTCAGTTGCGTCTGCTGCGAGACTTGCATGTGCCCTTTCTTCGTCGTCTATGTTAGAAGTCAAGGATCTCATCATCGTCACATGACCGTCATCATCTGCATTCCTTCATCCCTTCATTCCATTTCTGCATGTGGGTGTGACTCGGTTCGGTGAGCAAGTTCGAATTAGGAAGTTCTTGCTGAAGTAATTAGTGGAGCTGATTAGGGAGTGATCGGATCCGTGGCTCCATGTGGTTTTGTGACCTTAGCTTTGCCGAGTTGAACGATTGGTCATTGTCAGCTTTGAGCTTCGTATTGGAGAAGAAAGTGGCGAGGTTTTCGGTGTGCTGGGAGTGTGGATGTGGATCATTAGAACGGTTAAGGATGAGCGGGTTATAATCATAGCAGCTAGTCCCTCGTGAAGGATTCTTTTCTTTTGGTTTGGAGTTCCTGTTGCCAAGCATGAGCATGCATCACGTGTAGGATTTGGTTAACTGACAATCCTCTCCCAGGTAAACAATCATGTACTCGATGGCTTTCTTTCTTTCTTGTGTGAAGTTTGATGATGTTGTATGGTTTGACAATATCTGTTCCCTTGGTAGAAGTAGAATCCAATGTGGATCTGGAACCTCGGTTTCAGATGGGGACGGCAAATTTGTAGTAAAGAATATGCTTTTCTTAGCAATATGCTCATCACATCGCAAAAGGAAGAATTACGATTGAGTGAGTTTTCAGGTGGTGGTTTGAATGTTCGGAGGGTTTCCTTAGGGCTTGAAAAAAGAGCGAAATCATCACAAACAAACAGCACAGAGTGTTGGATCAATATCCAACTTTCAAACCTTTTGGTGCAGCTCAATGTCCAATGATCTAGTTCTTCCTCACACTCTTCTTCTTGTACACACCTTCGATTTCAATAAAGAGAACCACACCTACTTAGAGTGGAACCATCACAAAACCTGACTCATTTGCACATGATGTCTCAACAGATCAAAACTTGCACATCGGAAACTCAATGACGGGGATATCAATCATGCATCATCAAGCTTTGACTACTGCTTTAGGTGTAGCGCCGCCATCATGTAGCATGTTACTCGTTCGACCTAACCCGGTGGTTTCACATACTCTGCTTCCAATCTCTGGAGCGCTTCCTCATCTCCCATTATGCCTACGACGCAATCGAACAAACTCTTCGAATTTGCAGTCAACGAGTACTTCACATCTCACTAGAAGACTTCAATCGTTGGTTGCTGCCAAGGCTTCAACGTCCGGTTCACTTGAAGCTGGAGATGGAGGGAGTGGTGGAATAGGAGGAGGACATGGACATGGAAATGGAGGTGGAGACGGAAATGGACATGGACATGGACATATACATGGAGATGGAGATGGAGCAGCAGGGAGAGCTGGAATTTTGGCAGCCTTTTTGAGGGGATGGAATCGAAGGGTTAGGGCAGACCCGCAATTCGGGTTTAAAGTCTTCTCGGAGGTAGTGATCGGTGTGGGAGCATGCGTCATCGGTGACATGGCCTCTCGACCTAACTTTGGTCTGGACGAATTGGACTTCGTGTTCTCCACCATCGTGGTGGGCTCCATCCTCAATTTCACATTAATGTACATGCTTGCACCAACAGCTGCAGCAGGGCAGCTCGCCAAGCGCCTTCCATCCGTATTCGCATCTTGTCCTCCGGGCCACATGTTTGAGGCGGGGAGATACTCTGTTTTGGACCGAGCGGGTACATTCGTCTACAAAGGAGTGCAATTCGCCGTCGTAGGGTTCGGTGCGGGGCTGGTTGGAACGGCTCTGTCGAATCTGTTGTTGTCCATGCGGAAGAAGGTCGATCCGAGCTTCGTGACGCAAAATAAGTCGCCCCCCACGGTTCTTAATGCATTGACATGGGCTGCGCACATGGGACTCAGCTCCAATGCACGATACCAAACCCTGAATGGCTTAGAGTTCACTTTGGCGGGGGTTCTGCATCCCAATGCTTTTAAAGCTGCAGTGTTTTTCATGAGGGGATTGAACAATGTGTTGGGCGGGATCACTTTCGTCATGCTGGCACGCAAGACAGGCTCTCAAAGTTCTGCTGCTGCCGAACCAGAACAAGTGCCACTTCTCACCGAACAAAGCAAGTGAAGACAGACAGCTATTGTTCACTTACTAGGCTCTCAGTTGAAAATGTCTCTGAAATTGTTACCATGAATGGTCTACCCGAGCTGATTCTCTTGTCATCCGCATGCAACCTGCAGTCACAGAGAAGACTCACCATTTCTCACATCATAGCACCACCTTTCACAGATCCAACACTTGTAACTTGCCGAGAAAGCAAGCGTGGTGATGTCCGCTGTTCGCAGATTCTATATTGACATGATTAAGATTGTATATGAAGAGAGTTTTGTATGATTCGACAATACATACGGGAAACGATTTTTTATTTATTCTTCCGAAATCTTACTCTCGAGATACTACTTCACCAGCTCCAATGCCCGCTCCTCCCCGAACAAGTACATTGAAATTCTGACAGATTTTGTTCACACAGCCTCTCTCTCTCTCTCTCTCTCTCTCTCTCTCTCTCTCTCTCTCTCTCTCTCTCTCTCTCGTTATTTTGAATGCTTCACCCAAGCTGATTCTCTTGTTATCCGTAGTGACATCTTTCCTCAGAACCAACACGTCCCCCCCTTTTCAATTAGCACTTGTACTGAGAAAGAAAACGTGGAGTTTGCTATTCGCAGATTTTACATTGACCAAAGATTGTAAATGAAAGAGAATGATTGCTGATCATTCCACAATACAGACGGGAAATGCAAGTGGTGTTCTTCCGAATTCTCACTCTCGAGATTCTACTTCAACTTGCATTGTTGGAAGGTGATCACGCATAGGTATTCACAAATGATGACGCATGCAGATGGAAAAGATGATGATGATTGATGAAGATTCATGGTGGAACACAATTTATCTGATATGATTGTAGATACTTAACCCAAGTTAGGGATCATGTGTAGAGAAGGATAGCTCAATCAGCGCCCCTATGCTTGGAGTCACCCTGCTTGTGTAGTTTACTTTTGAGAAGTGCCAACAATGGGGTGTGTATTGATTAGGTAGTAAACATATATATCAGTACTAACATTTTAACGTGGTTTGACTAACTAGAAAGAGAGAATGAATGAAAGAAATAAAGAATCATTGTATTCTTGTGTTTCCTTCCTGGGTCTCGCAACATTCTAAAGTTGCTTGTGCATGAAAAGTCCACCCACTTTAAGACTAAAATCCACTCATTATCAAGTCATACAGATGCATTCGGACATGAACATTTTGTGGGCATGAAAAAATTGCTCGCCCCCTCTGTCCATGGAAGTTGGCCTTCAACAAAGCCAACAAAATGCGAGGAAGTTCGGTGTGACATCGAATGATTCGAAACCTCTACCATTGGAGACGCCGGGTATCGATCCCGGTACCTCTCGCATGCAAAGCGAGCGCTCTTCCATTTGAGCTACACCCCCATCACACCACGTGTTATTGTTGCTAACAATGTTTTAAAATTTCCATAATCTTTCACTTCTCGGATTAAGCTACCATAGCTCCTCAACGCTATTAGCAGTTATGATATTGCAACGGAAGTACAGTACAGGTAAGTCGATTTTATTTTACAGAAAACTTCTCCAACTACTTCTCAAATCAGGTATTCATTCTGCTGTCCATTACTCAATGTAATTGTGGGATAAATTTCCACATCCACTGCAAAAATTTCATTATAAATGACCAGATTTGTCTTCTCACTGAAGAGGGGACATTACTGGCTATGGTTATCCAGCTTTGCATTTTAGTATTGATAACAACAATACCATGTAAAACATTGATGTCAGAGCTCCTATGGCTTGTACAGTGAATCTCTGTGTTTCTAAGTCCATCAAGACATGGAGTATCAAAAAAAAACTTGGAAATACCTACCTGCTGGTAAAGTATAAGGAGTCACAGTGGCTGGTTAACATTTTAATTCAAAGTGCCAAGTTAACAGTTAGATTCAAACACCCATCAAATATTTCCCAAAATTGTTTCACTTCCAATATAAGCACCAGAATAAGGGTCACCCAAAAGTTGTGCCAATAAGACTGCTTGAAATCAAAGCAAGAAATGAATCATGTCTGGGAAAAGTGTTGCACTATATAAACGGGTGTAATCTCCAAATACCCTGCCCCAAATCAAAGCTCTGTTTAAGGTTGTTTGTCACAAACGTGCATGCACCGTCTGTTGCCCCAACTAAATAGCAACTGGCCCAGAAATTAAAACAGCTATGGTCAGCTACTAGTTGCATGCATAATTTTACAATGCTAATCGTGTCTTTTGTCACTTTTCTGAAGCTCCAGGTGTTGCAACTTTGCCAATGTCCTTCCCCACTCCACAAAACAGTGCCACACAAGATCTTCCCCTTGCAGACCAATCTATCCACAAGCCAACAAAGAAACGATAGACCATGCTGACATGAAAGTCAATCCATGATAGTTACACTGGTGGTGGGTATAGCTTAGCTTGCTGCCTCACACGTCGCTTGTATTCCTCTGGATCCTGCATAGGAAGCACAAAAAATCCCAGACCACATTCTAAATAACATGCAATAGATTCACATTGGCAGAAAACCACATGTGTGTCTCAATCTACAACCTTACCAACAGCACACTATGTAGGAACAACACTCACTAACACAGAATAAAGGACAGCTAAGTGTGGAAAATTGGTCCAAGCACAACTCAACTCGATAAAGTCTGGGCATCCCCAACACTGCCAGGATATACTTCAAGAGGCAATCACACAATCAAATACATACCTGAATAAAAAGTTGATAAGCTTCTGTCTGCGCAGGATCAGCTGGATTTGGGGCATCCAAGAGCTCCTGAATACCAACCAAAATTTGCTTCACAGTGATAGCAGGTCTCCAACCCTACCAACCACATGGTAACATATTAATGCTGGGTCAGAATGCTTGCCAAGAACTTACTGACGTAACATGCTGAGCTAAATGCAGCCATTGCACAACCAATTTAGCAACAACTTGAACAAAATGAAGTGTTTCAGAGATCCCTACCTAAAATCGTACAAAAGAGA
Organism: Polytrichum commune; assembly: GCA_950295325.1. NCBI lineage: Eukaryota > Viridiplantae > Streptophyta > Polytrichopsida > Polytrichales > Polytrichaceae > Polytrichum > Polytrichum commune. Next base: position 18,407,355 of record OX485803.1, on the reverse strand, counting down.
CATAAGTCAAATGACAAAGTAATTAGGAACATACAGAATCTTCGTTGAGGATGGAGAGGCACACTGTGCCAGAAGGATACACATTGGGGTGGAAGAAGCCTTGTGGAAACTTGCATTTGGGAGGTTTGCTGGGGTAATCCTCGCTAAAGTGGATTGCAATTGGATAAAAGCCACCTTCCCAATCAGTCTGCCACAATCACATGAAAGTTAAGTTCAAAAACATTCATAGCTAATGAACAAAAGGAAATTTACACGCTTTTCAAAGAAACTGCATAACCACGCTCAATATTCCTTGATATAATGCACTCACGTCAGCTAAAATGAGAGATGAGGACACTTCCTGTTTTAAAACCACATTGAGGCAACAATATGACACTACCTAAACCTCCCTGCCACAATGCCCTCTTCAAAGAGCCAGACTTCCAGTGCTTTTGCGTATATAATAATAAAACCCACAATAAGACACGTAGGGCTGTGTAAAGAAGAAAGACATACCCCCGTTTTACCGGGTAGAGTACACTGCCAAATCATCAAGTTAAGAGCACCATCTGCACCTGTCTCCGGCCTTGCAACAAACCCCTGCAAATTTGTTCTCGATCAAGTCAGCTAGCTCCATAATACAACGTATCCAACTAATGGCAGGTGAAGATACCCATGTCAGCATCTCAAACGCATTGCCTAAAGGTTCATTGACACGTCTCAAACAAACTGTGACAGTTGGATCGTTGGGATGATACACACGTCCCAAACATTTGCATGTCCGGAGTAGTATATATCACCAGATATAAGCACCAACATTCAAAAACAGTCACAGCTGGATTCCTTGCACGCTGAGCGAACCATATCTATCATAGCATAGCAAGAGTTGATTGGATAGATTAGCTTCAAGGCCTACCAATCTTAACTTATCAGGCCATTATCTCCAGCTTGCCACAAAAAGGACAAGAAAGAGAACTAAATTGCAAGGGATGATGGTCACTAAATCACTTTCAGGCTACGAACTGTGTCAGCAAGTGAAACCATGTACACTCAATAATTAGTCCTACAGATACGAAGAGCTCCCGAGAGACCATCAGGTGGAGAAGCTTCAGAAGATTGACGTAGGCCTAGAAGAATGCTCAGAACAGAACAGAACAGGACAAAGTCTCATGTAATTAAAAAACCGTTGCAATTGAAGCTTCTGAGCCTCCCACAAAGAAAAGCCAGTAAAGAAGAGTGAAGAAAGGGACAAACAGAACTGACAAGTGGACAAGGAGACAACAGGTGCCAAAAATAAATCCCAACTTCACCTCGAGTCGTTCGTTCGGTAAACCTCCTACAAAACCCTAAGCGTCTCAACGAACCCATGATCCCCACGACTCGAGAACAGGAAGGAAGAGACGAGGATGAGGAAGGAAGAGAGGGGAAGGGAACGGAGCAGCCGTGGCAAATAAAATGAAATACAAGAAGCGAAGATTGCCAGAAGGAACTGTAAAACCCCTCCTCCCCCCCCCGTGATCAAACTCGCAGCTACCGAACCCGAGACAAAGAGTACAGCGAAACTACGACAAAGAGATGAAGGGGAAGGAAGAAATCCTGGAGGAACTGAGTCGCCAAGGAGGGAGTAGCACAGATTGAAGGTCGGATCGGGCCCTAGGGTTGCGATGAAATTGGAGGGAACTGGCTCCCGAGAAGCGGGAAAAAAAATAAGGGGGGGGGGGGGGGGTTGCGGAGACTGACGTGGGGATGATTCTTGCGCCATGCCTTGCGCTCCTCGGCGAGACGACCGCGAGCGATTCCACCCGACATGATACTGTTGGTCTGCGGGCGCGCGCGAGTGCCAGGAGAGGAACAGCAGAGCGCGAGTGCGTGAGAGCGAAGGCGTCAGTAAGCGAAAAGCTTTGTGCGTCTGCCCTGGGGAGTTCGCCAGTTGCTGCTCTGGCTTTCCTCGTTCCACTTTGTTATTTCTTCTTCTTCTTCTTCGTCTTCTTCGCCGAGCGAGTCTAGGGTAAGTAACCTGCCTCCGCGAGTTCCCACTGCATTCGAACCACCTCCAGCGCCACTTCACACTACACCATCACTTTATTAGTGTGAGGGTGCCAAACCCAACACCTCCAAATCTTGCACAATGTGTATATACATATTAAACTATATCAATGTTCCGCCGTCTCGACGTCATGCTTTCGTGTTGCCTCTAGGGACATTTGTCAATGAAATTGTGAACGATTCTATTTTTCCTTACTTTACCGAGTGCGTTCGAACTTTTGAAACTCCATGCCAAGAAACATCTAAAATTAGGCCAATCTAATCATAGTACATACTAGAACCTTATGGCTTAGGGAAAAAGTACTAGATTTTATCCACATGGATTTTTGTGTACACGTGGGTCTATTTATTGTTTGTTATCTAAGGTTCTTTATGTGTTGTTATATGATACGCGGGAGTGGCAAATGTGCACGCATCCAAGAAAGAGTCGTATTACCACACCTTGATGTTGGTGACGAGCCGCAGGTAACAAATGATGTTGATGAACTTTGCAAACGTAGTGATGTGGTAATAAATGATGCACTGGCAAATGATAGTGAAGTTTTATAGTATGCAAGTCATTGATTGTTGATGTGTTGCGCAACAACAATGTCGTGGTTTGTGTTGCTTCTAGAACTGTAATTGTTATTGTTTGTCAATAATCTAGCTTCACTTCCTCCAAGATCTCCATGTGTGACTCGTTCTTCTTCTCTTATCCAATTACTACCATGCAATTTCAAGAGCATGAATTTGATGATATGACAAAAAAAAAAGGGGGGGGGGGAGGGAATTGAGCTTTCAAAATGAACCATGGGCTAGGAAGATGTTTGGTGCTTGAAGGAAGGTCAATGATTCGGATCCGTCAATTTCTCTCGTACATCTTGACTTACAAGTATGCACGAAATCGTACAATCATATTTCTTCAAAGTTCTCAAAGAGGTAGGTCAATAATACCCCAACACTACTTTGATGAATTTGTGAAGTAGTTTAACAATGATTTCAAGGGAAACAAGTTCAACGAATAAATACATGATAACCACGAGGATGTGTAAATTTCATCATGTCATCCAACTATAGAACAAAATTTTATTTCACTTCATGCCCCATAAATGAAAAAACTTGTACTTTGAAATTGTTGGATCTTCTCAAACTTTTATGAAATCGATCATTTTATTGATATATGTCCACCTTCGACCTACCTACCCTAGGTTTACCGGCCATCAACAAAATGATGTTGGTAAATGGGGACCAAAGACCCTTGATGTGCCGCATGGTTTCGATTTTACTTTCCCAATGACACACACCCCTATGAGAAACATGTGAAAAAGGAAGCAAATGTTCACTTTGGGACTCTTATAATTATTGCATCTCATCTCTACTCTATATCTACTAGAGCTCAAAATGGCGGTTTACGTGATCACTTTCCAATGGCTAATTGGTGATGGACTTTGCAATATACTTCTAACTTACTAGGTCCGGGGGATCTTGGGACTTTGCCATGTCCTTGGGACCTACGAATCTCGGGCTTGGGACCCCAAGTAAAATGCCCTCAGCTTATGTTGTACGCACACACGGAGGGAATATGATCCTTTCGAGCTTTGGGCCATAGTCCATGAACACATTCCACTACAAGTTTGGTTGGGATGAAGCTTGGATGAAAATAATGCATGTACATTCATCCATGTGTCCTTGTTTAAGGAATGGTGGGGACTAGATAATAAAAGCGGGTTTAGACTTGGAGTCGGGGCTCAAAAATGGGTTGGGGTGCAAGAAATCCACTCCTCTCATTGGTAGAGAGGCTGGGACTCGCCTCTTCAAGTTTACACCATGAGTTGGGGCCAATTAACAAATTAATTATTTTATTCATCATGACAATGGCCTCAAGCCTTGGAAAAGAGAGCTCCCAACCTTGTGGACTCTTTCCCTCTAGTTGAGGCCATTGTCATAGCTTTTATTTGTTTGTAATAGTTTATTCTTTGAGCATTGAATAGGAGGGGAGAAATTCTAAATTTATTATACTTTAATCATTATCCGTAGAATAGTTCATGAGTACGTTGGAGCCCTCTCATAATTGCAGCCTCCAAATGGCCCCAACCCCACCTAAATAGGTTTACACATGAAAGCAATGAATGGAGTTAGGTTACTGTCTTATTAATGGCCTTGGGGGCCCATTTGCATGCCACATGGGACATATTGGCCTTCGTTCATATTGGCCCTGGCCCCAAGTCTAAACAGGCCCTAAGTTCTATCATATTGATGATCCTACTCCTATTTTGTAGGGTAAGGGCACACTTTGATGTGCCAGACGTTTTGGCAATGTAAACTAGAGTTTGAAATAGAGCTCACCGACATTGCCAAAGCTTTCACTGGTATCTTCAACCATCTTGTTGGCCATGCACTTTCATAGAGGGGACCATCATATGAGAGTATATTTGTTTTGGTACATTCAACATGTAGCTCGGAGCGTAAACTTCGTTCATTTATACGCCAATACACCATGTGGCTAGGAATTTGGTGGGTGTTATGCCCTTTTTTCTATTAGGTTTTTTCTTTACAAAATGTACAAATGTTAAGTTTGAATGTTGTTCATATTATGCACTTGAAGCCGACAACTAGTCGATTAAGGGCTTGCCTTATCGGAAACTGTACTATGTTTATTTTGAAAAACGACCATGTCCACATGTTGTTGTTTTGTGGGGGGTCCCACGAGTAATCCTAGCTTGGATCTAAACATGCTAGCCATGTTTGTGATTTTAGTATTTTGTACACGTTGTTGCCCAATATGTACTTGATGTCAATCTTTGGCCTGACCCTTCCCTTCATAGAAGGGTGCAACATGCATAGGTTCACTAGTGTTATGGATGTGGTCATCCTCTCATTTACCTATTTTGAATGTTATGTGTGAGTGTAGAAGACTTTGACTTTCTCCTATAATAATCATATTGGCAACCGAATCTACTTTCATAGAGACAATCGACAAACACTTCCATGTGGAAGGTTTTCTTTTTACTTCTTTGGCACATGGAAGTGTGCTCTTTTGGTGCACGTGAAGGAGCTCATTGATTTAAAATAAATGATCCTGAAATGGATCATGCGCCCTCCCCCCCCCCCCAAAAAAAACCCCCACTTCTTTTGGGATATTTAAATGTGTGATTATTACGAGATAATTATCAAATCCAAATGGAGGCCATAGCTATTTTCCTCCTTTTTTTTTTAGTCATGTGAATACCTTATTTGATATCAATGTGAAGTCCCTCTTTCTTTAAGAATTACCATACATGTGTCTTCGTTGTGTTGATTAGTTGAGTTTGTAGTCTAAATTAAACACATAGGCCAACGTCTTTTCAACACATGTCATTCTGGTGTTTGTTCTCGTATCCACAACTTAATCTTATGACGGGCACAATATTAAGCGATTACGGTAGTACCTTTTACCACTTTGGCACTACTTAAACCATTTTTTAAGGAAAACCATAGTTTGGGAAAATTTTAATTTTAAAATACCAAAATTGTATATTATTATTATTCACCTATACATTGCCAAAGTGGTAAAGGTACCAAGCATTACATGATCTGTCTCTAGTGGCATCTAGAGCTCCCAAGCCACTGCACTATACTATAATAAGACATGTGGTTTCTTACATTTAAGGGTTGTGTCTATGCAGAGAAGTACATACTTTGTGTCGCTATGGAAGTCAATATGAAGATGTCAGGAAACAAGTGAACTACAATCATTATCCCATTTAGTGAGGGCTTGCTAATAGTGCGCGTGGAAAATTAGTGAAGGTGACACTAAATTAGTTTACGCTATGAAATTAATGCCATCAAAAGATTCAGGAAGCATTGTTCATCCCGACCAGTGTCCGGGAAGTTTTTGGGCGTAGTCAGTCAAGATCCTGGTGATTCTGAATCCAGTCGGTTACATGTTGACATCTTTCGGGTTTGCTTTATTCATTTGAGGTATGTTCTATGGATTCCTCTATAATGATCAACAATTCTCCTAAAGTCTTGAATTTCAATCGATTGTTTTTCAAACTCAACCCGTTCACCTATAACTAATAACCACCGGTTCTTCCCGACCCCTGATCTTGACATTGTTCAACTGCAAATACTATTCATAGCAGCACTATCCACTAAAAATATTGGCACTACTTACAATCTTCAAACTATTCATACCAGTGTTGGTTTATTCTTATTAGCTAAGTTTGTTCCCAAAAAGGTAAGACGATGAAGACCCATGGCACATGCTAAATATAGGAACATAACTCGATCACAAGATTGAGTTAATGTTATGTTGACAAGCACATGTTTGCATATAATTTTTTTTATATCACTCTACAAACACTTTAAAGCACACACTAATTGTCTTCAAATGTATGGTAAATGAGAAAATATTCATGAATTTAGTATCACTCATAATAAATTCAACCCTCGTTAAATTTGAGATTTGGGAAAATTGTGCATGTTTTGGGAAATAGTACCACACACACACACACACACACATAGTGTGATAATTAGTGTCGTGACACACAAGTCATCACTACCAAGCTCACATGACACATCATAACAACCCATATACACATACTCTAAACTCCATTATATCAACCTCCTTAATTTTGCTCTTTCTCTTATATCTTGAAACCCTAGGGAACGGATGCTCTTAAGTTAAGTATCATTCATTGTTGTCATGTTTCCCTCCCATATATCATGGATTTGGACCAAAATAATAACATTAAAATAAACGACCAAAGAATCAAATCCACACGTTCACATTCATCACATCGTCATCATTGTAATTACTGTCATTATTCAAATGTTGACTTTGCATTATTCCATATTGTCACAAGCTACACTGGTTCTCTTGTATCACACATCCATGTTAGCACAACATTCACAACTCCTAAACAACACATGCACTTTGGTTGCCACACGCGTGATATTGCGGAGTTTAGAGTGTATCTTTCCTTTGCCGGTGAAATATTCATGATAATGCCATAAATCTTGACATAAAATACATTCACACTCTTGAATGCCACCAATCTACCCAACGGTAAACTTAAATAGTCTATCGACATGCACAAACACATTCACTTAAAAAAAAACAAGATTTAGCCCACTATATGTTTGACCATTGTATTGAGCAAATATGGTCGATGCATAACATTATTCAAATACACATGCTTGACTTGTGGGACTGACAATATTCCACATAATATTCCGAGATATTCCCCACATTCAAACTGAATAATGTTATGATCCATGTAGCCATTCGTTTCAAATTATTTAAGTAAGTGCATGGTTAGAGTAACACCAAATCTCTCAACCAATCATGATTGCCATTCTCTACTTAGCAAAAGAATAAGAAGAACTCCGGTCTCCGAAGGAGGCCGGAGTGAATGGAGTGTGTGTTCGTAAAACATCCTTGGCCACACACCCTAGGGCAATGGCGTTAGATGCAACATTACTTCACCCTTAGCAGGGAGTAGACACTGCATTAGTGACTAATAGCCTTTACCGGCAACCGGTAGTATGTGACCTTCAGTAGCGGTAGTCATCGTGGCACTACGGAGGAGGAGGGGTATATCGGGTCTGTAAGTGTTTATTTATGCCAAATCGTGTAGGTTTGTGATAGGTTGTTTATTTTCCAGCCACATTTTATGAACTAATATCAAATGTGCATATTGTATGGCAATTATGTTGATTTGTTTAAATGTGTGGTTTTTTAATTATTATTTACATGGTAGGGAGTTTAAGTTTTGTTTCTAGTTATTTCATTGATGGGATGTGAGTTGTGGCTCTTGCACCTGCCGCTAAGACCATAAGTGGTGCTACATTCCATCCTCTCACTGTTGATGAGCGGTTGATATTTGTGGTTTTGAGAGAGAGAGTTATTGCAATAAATACGTGGTTACAATATGTAAATTCTATAAATTGTATGGTGGATTATGGTGTAGGGGCTTCTGGCGGCGGATAATTGTATGGGTGACCTACAATGCACAATATGTCAGGTTTTAACCTAGTGTTGCAATGGCACCTTTGGGCACCACATGTGCACGCTGGTAACCATGTTGATACCGTGTTTTCTTGAGGTAGTCCATTATATGTGCATGCGTTCATAAGTGTGTAATGTCTTGATATTTTGTTTAAGATGATGAGTTTACGTATTTCCCATACAACTTTGTTATGCCTTTTGGTTATCAATGCATGAATGTGTTGTTGTTTGCATTTAAGGAGTACATGCAACCATGTATCTGCATCTAATGAGTTACAAATAGGGCATGTATTTGGTGGGTACGCTTCTCTACCAAAGAAGAGTTCTTTTCGAGCATGTCTCATATATTGTTCAATTCAGAATTTTACCACGCACGTTTTTTGTTTATTTGTAATGGTAGGTTTTTTCCAGAATTCATTTGATAATACTTGTCGATATCTTTGTTGTCGAGCCATTTACGTAGTTGGTGTGTTTGGTTTGCTATAATTTCTAGGTTACGCCTTTTATCATATTTAAGGACGTATTTACCAAGGGGGGAGTGCTATCTTATGAGCGGTAACTTATGAGCAGTGAGGAAGATGAAAATTTTGGTAATAGGGCCACCAATATCCTATAACCGTGGAATTGTGGCCTTAAAAATGATGATTTTAGGGTTTAGTAATAAGAGGGTTGAGAAGGATAAACAACATGAAGTCCAAAAATTTATTCATTAGTAGTAGCACTAGACATGAAACTATCTTTTGCCTCGTCATCTATATATATTCAAGCACCTTTGCATTGCGAATTGATTTTGGAACTATAGCAAGATTCTTCATTTGGATCCGAATCTTCGAGATTCAACATTGCAATTGCAACATTCTCGGCATATGATGGGAGACGCGGGCTACGGCTTGGATTTCGTAGGAATTGTCTATGTGCCCAAAACGGGAGACATGTCCTCTTTCCAATCGTATTCCTGAAATCAAATCGATGAAACATGTAAATAATGTGAAGAAATAAAAATGAACCAATGAATTGAATGAAACGAATGAATTGAAAAAAAATTTATTGTATTAAAACTTACTCACACTCAAATTCAAGCATCTCCTCATCCGAGAGGTCATCATCTTCTTTTGTGAGATCTTGTATATTCTCCTTAGATGACCCCTCTTTCAAAACGTTTTCCAAAAGCGGTTTCAATATGTGCTCAAACATGTCATTATCACCCTCAAATGCAAGAAGATGTTTGCCACATGCGCGTGTTGCTAGGATAGAAGCTCCAGTGGAACATGTCAAATCGACAACGCGCCCATTCGATGGTGTAAACAATTCAATAAGATCTTGAAAAAAACGCGGCGATTTTTGATATGGCCCCCTTCAAGGTCTTCCCGATTTTTGAAGAAGCATGTTTTTTTCATCCACAAAATTGAAAAGCAAGTTTTTGCTTTTCAATCCAGTGCCAAAAACAGTGGAGTTTGGTTGTCTCGTGGATTTTGTGGTAGTAAAATCCCTTACCAAGACATGAGCCATAAATACCGGAGTCTACAAAAAAATGTAAATTGTATTAAAACTATATACAATGCAAATAACACCAAAATAATTAAATAGAAACAATTGTGATGTGTTATACTTACAGTGTAGGTTGGAGACTCCGGATCCTTAAACACCATGTATGAATTGAGGCAAATAAAAATCCTGAGAACTTTCATGTTGCCGTTGTGTAAGGTTGAATTCAAAACCTTCTTGGTTTGCATATCGATAGCAGAAAATACTATGAGGACGCCATCATCAGACAAGATGGACTTGCACAAGGACATTGTTGCAACCATCTAGTTTTTGTCATATTTATTCCAAAGAGGAATTTCAGCAGGTCTATTGGAGAGGTTGAAGTCAAGACCGTTGGGAAATTGGAGAAAAACCAAGTCAACGGCAAAGGGAGTCGGATTTCCCATGACATGAAATTCGCGATTGTCATTGAACTGAAATACCACAACATATCACAATATAAGACACAAAATAAAATCCAAATGAAAGTAAGAACATTAGAGAAAATACCAAAATAATAATACTTACGTTTTCAATAAATTCCCGCCATTGGATCCACTCAGGAGGGCCAACATCCACCCCTTCAGACTTGTTCTTGACAGCAGTAGATCGAGCAAACGAGAGCGTAAGAAAGTTCTTCAGTATGAATAACTCTTTTCTCAAAATATCCGTTGGCGCACGATGAATAACGTCATAGGTGCTGGAGTAATGAAATTCCAATACATCGCACCTAAACTTTGAATTTTCGCCTCCAAGTGGATTCTTATCCAAATCATTGGAAAGAATAAGTAATTCTTCATGTTGTGAAATTTCTGATTGACCTTGTATTTTGGTTTCAGGAACATGTTTCCTCTTACAACGTTTTGTCTCTTTTGGTTTTGGTTCTCTAAGTTTAAGCTGCACAATTTGTGCTTGCAAAATTGCAGTATCACGAGGATCCACATTTTTAGCATCATTTATTTGACGGATTGTCTTCTCACTTGACGGACATGCATCCTTAGGACAATCAAGATACCAACCACAATCCTCATAGTGTGGGAGCGACCAATCCAAACAAATCTCAGTAGTGAACATGCATGAATCTCCTGCACTAGTGTCACGCCAATTTGGGAAAAAACGAGGATCCCCTATAACACATTTATGTGGAATCAAAACATATCGAAAATACCTACACACAAAAATATTTTAAGTCAAATATTCCATGACAATTTGACAAATGGAATAAAAAAAATCAAAAAAAATAATAAGATTAGGTTGTACTTGTATAATACACGTTTCATAGCAAGATTAATATTAGGTTGCTCATCCCAACCGTTGTGTTTTTTAACTTTTCCACTTTGGAATTCACGATAGAATATTGAATTGAAAGCCGCAAACTTCCAGGTTTGGATATACTCGGAGAGAGTAGGCACATCTGCAGGCAACTGAAGAGGAGATGAAAGAATACTTTGAAGCTCTTCGATAGCTTTTTTTTCCAATTGTGCCCAATATGTAGACTTTGATAACCAATCATCAAGTGCAGAATCAGAGAGGGGCGATTTCGGGAAATGCAATGCATCTTTGTCAAATCTATTGCCATTCCAAAACTTGAGCCATCCAATTTTAACTTCTGCATCCACATTACTGACAGCAACACGATGAAGTTTCTCTTGTAGCATTTCAGGCACCGAAAATGAACCCCAATGGCGCTTAACTTCTTCAAGAAAAAGAGGTAAGGTTGATGTCGGCAATCGCTAGTTGTTTCGTAAAACTAGAAGATAACATTGCACGTTTTTTGTTGACAGCTGCGGACATTGCTTTTGAAACTCCGTTTGATGTCCGTTCAAGAGGATGAGTTTCATTGTACTGGTTGAGAGCAATATCGCTAGCCTCAGCAAGTTCTTGCTGAAAAATCAAACAAAAGTCAATATTTATAAGTACATATAGATGTAATGTAAACTGGAGATGAATAAACATAATGCACATATTAGCAATGGTAGAAGAACTTACACTGTACATGTAATCCAAAAAAATTGGTCGTATCAAAGAATACCAAGTTTCGACGGACTTCTCCTCACATCGTTTATAACTCTTTGGATCCAGTTGCTTTCTGAAGGAAGTCAAAGGCATAGTGCCAATACTTTGCATCCGATATAAAGTATGCACCAAATTGGTAGATACGTGAGAATTTTCGGTTGACCTGAAAAAAACATTAAATTGATTAGATTCATGATGATATAATTTGGAAAACAAAATATAAACTAGAAATAAGTGTAAAAAAAAAGGTAAGAACATTACTTGTTGATGTCATGCATAGTAGTCAACAAACTTGGAATGTTGTCAGGTTCGGGCGCTAAAATGATAGAATCCACAAATACATGAAGTTCATAATCTTCGGTATATACGCGGTCAATATAATTTCTCCAAGCAAAAAATCAGTGATTTCCATCCCATATAAAAAACATCTTGTTCTTGTATGACGTCAATGACAAATCTGTATCCAATTGAGATTCAAACAGGGCATTGGCTTGAACCCAATTTGGGCTCCAAGATGCACGAACCTCATCATCCACGAATTGAAAGTTTCCCTTAGAATCGGTGGCCGATATATAAAACACACGGTCACCATCACGATAACCATTGAAAAAATCAGCCTCCAATTTAGTAATGTCACCTTTCAAAGCAGGACGCACAATCGGCATAGAAACCATGTGACATAAGGGTACACGCAAGCGAACATTAGGTCCAGCACGGATTGAGAAAATTGTGGAAGTGGAATTGACATTTCGTTTGTTCGTAAGCTCCCACACTTTCTCTTGATAAGTTTTATTGTCACCATCATTATCTTCATTCGAGTCAAAATCATCGAGGGATTCATTTTTTTTCTTCTTATTATGAAGATTTGATGATATGTCCTGATGATGATGAACTTGTTGAGATAGACGATCTTGAATTGAATGCATTGTGGAATTATCATCAGTAGAAATAGGAGTAGTTCTCTCCAAATCTATTGATTGGTCCTAAAACAAATGAAATAAGTTTCATAAATATTTCAAAACCAGTAGCAACACATTAACAATAACATTACAAAAACAACAACAATAGCCTAATGTATATCTACTTCTTGCTTAATAGCAATATGTCTCTTGTACGTACATTTTGTACATGTTTGTTTTTAATAATACCCCTTTTGTGCACCCACGTGTATAAATACAGTACTTGAACAATGCACTCCATGGGCTCCTCCCAAATTTTTTGCCTCTTGAGTTGCTCTTACAAACCCTGTGCGTTATCGCACAGGGTTTCTCCTCCCAACTTTTTGCCTCCTAAGTTGCTCTTACAAACCCTGTGCGTTAACGCACAGGGTTTTTCCTCCCAATTTTTTGCCTCCTAAGTTGCTCTTATAAACCCTGTACGATAACGGACAGGGTTTTACCTCCCAACTTCTCGCCTCCTAAGTTGTTCTTATAAACCCTGTGCGTTCTCCTCTTGACTTCTAGCCTTCCTAAATTTCTGTTATATACCATGTGCATTAACGTATAGGGTTTGTCCTCTCTAATTTATAACCTCTATAAATTGCTAATACAGGACATATGAGTGAATGTACAAGGTTCTCCGTCCTAACTTACAACTTATGCACTATCAAATTATGTGAACGTTGAACTGACTTACCTTTTTGTTTGTCGTCTTCTTTGAACCCGTCTTCAATTCGGACTCTTATATACGATCGTCTACATCTTCTTTGTTCTTTGCACCTTCATCATCCTCCATCGCATCAAAATCCAGTGTCTTCACAGTTTCTTCTACCATACCCAACAAGTTTCTTTTCCCTTCCTTATTTGCATTCTTCTTTCCCACACTGAGTCTGAACCTCTTTTTCTCGGAAGTGAAATACAAAGCTTTCCTACGTCTTCACTTCGGCCTCACGGGTGTTCTCTCTACATCGTCCACCATCGTTGGTGTCTATGATATGTTTTCTATCAAGTATTATCATTTATTCTTCCAATGTATTTATCTCACAAAATTCGACGTATATTACGATCACATGTTGTAATTGGCGTTCAATGATGGAGATATTTTGACGCGTTTGTCATTATGTGTTTATTTTTGTTATATCCGCCAAAAATTTCTGACACCTACTTTGTTCTATTCATAATGATCAATAATTTATTTTTCCAACCAATTTTAATTCTTTCTACATCTACGTCAGTCCACACATATATATTTTAAATTTCTACCAATACTTTTAGTATTTGACGCCATTTTGTGTATATTTTGCTCGTAAATATTCTCTGACTATTATTGTGTTATGTCCACTTTTGTATTATTAGATGCTATGTATCACACGCTTTCATCCTCATCCATTATTGTATCACACGTTTTCAATTCCATTCATTTCTTCACACAACTCTATACAAAAGCAACATTCACCCCATATTTTTGTGATGTGTTGTTCATATGTTCTTTTGATTTTCTATGGCTACCATTAGAGCTCATGGATCTTTTGTTCCCTTCATCTTGCCACTCCAAGATGATAGTCATATGAGTGTTTCAGAGGATTTACTTAGTTTGAGATTCAACCTCCAAATAAGAACCATGTATTTAGAGCATGAGATGTACTCTGCAGATGGAGAGGTGTATGAAACGATTTTGGTTACAAAAAATAGAACTGATGTTGGTTTTATGTGGATCTTAGGACCTGGTTCATTTAGGATGATAGAACTTTCTGAGTCTCAGATGCAAACTTCAACTGTCATTTTGACAAACGAATCCGGTACATCCATAGTTCAAATTCCCTCTATCGCACCTGTTAAGGTGGAACCCCTTGATGATAGTTTGTTTGTGCTATTAGATTCAGAAGATGATATTTGTGCATCTGCTGATCTTTCAAACACATCGCCATTTCCATTTAGAAGTGTTCATTCTACTCCTTCCCAACTTCCTATACATGTAGCCAAATCCCCTTGCGGTCTTATGTACAAGAAGGTGGTTCCCCAAATTTCACCTTCTCAACATCCTCCACTACACCCTTCACCTTCATTTACAGGGTTGACTATGGTTGATGCCTTGAAGCCGACAAAGTCAAGAAAAAAATCAAAGTCCGATCTTGCATCCATTGATTTTGACAGTATAGATGTTCGTGAAGTCAAGTATTTTCCATCTTCTTTTAATGGTGATGTTTTGTTTCTCTTGCCTCCTGTGGCACTCAAAGCTTCAAGTACGTATGGTCACTCAATGGACGGTATGGACAAGATGTGCGACGGTCACCCTAGCTTGGTGCACCACCAAAACCACGAATATCCAAAATGACTTTGGACTGTCCTTCCAGCGCTCTACTTGTGCTGGTCATCTCCAATGTCATAATGACTACTGTGATTACATGAATCGCAATGGGGGCCTCCGGAATAACACTGAATGGGCCGGTTCAACTCCTATCCCATTTGCTATGGGTGTTGTCCCCCCTACTAAGTCCACTGTCGAGTGTAAGGTATGTCGTTCCACACCTGTGTGCATTGCTTTGTGTAATGCTCGAATCATACACATCCACTCCACATCCGTTGGAATGTCCAGGGCTTGCATTCATCTTGGTGTACATGATCACCCTGTGGCCAATGGCACATGACGTGAATCATTGGACATGGCATACCAATGCGTTGCAAATGAAGTATTGAAAACACCCACAGCAAAAAATTCAGCCATAGTTATGGCGGCGAGCAAACAATTCTTGGCCGATTACCTTCCCAAATCTCCCGCAAATGTCGAAGGCCATCACTTGGTTGGTTCATCCCTAGAGGTCGTCATGGACAAATTCAGCACTCTTGCGTCTCCAAATTGTCAAAACTTTGTATCTGGATCAAAGCGTTTTTTGCGTAGTGGAATGGGAACTATGGATAGTATTATGGCGCTCAAAGACCACTATGCTTTCAAATTCGTCCATGGTGGTCGGTTCCCAGGGCAGTCAAAGGACAAAGTGTTTGTTTTCAAGATGTCTGCAGACCTTCCAGGTAGTGGTGTGGAGCTTGTGAAGAGGATGCAAGTCGGTGGGGATATGGAGAATGCATGGATTATGTTTGACCATGTCAAACGTTTGAAGGACTGGACGACCATCGCTTGCCATGTGTACGACAGTCGATACTGTAAAGTATGGACTATTGCGTGTTGTGACATGCAATCTGAAGATGGTGCAGTACAAATTTTCTTTTGGGAAAATTTGAATGCTGTCATGGCAAAAAATGGTGTACCAAACGTAAACTTCAAAGGGTTTATGGCTGATAGTGCTCAAGCTAATTGGAATGCTGTGAGGGCGATTTACGGGGATGATGATCCAAGTCTACCCATGGTTGCACGTGAGCGTACATGTCTTTTCCATTGGTCCGCAAGCTTGGATAAGGTGACCCAAAAGTATATCAAACCATCCTTGCAATTTCAACACAAACAAATATGCAAGGATTACAAAGACGCGAAAACAATGGACGACGCTGAGACCAAGTACCATGTGATTCGTTCTTGGTGGTTGTCATCTGGAGCTGCCTCCGAAGAAGGCATCCTTGGCCTTTCAGAGTGGTTGAGATTTTGGCACTTTCGTTACAGACAATGGGGTGGCCATATGCTACTTGTAAGTACATATCAAACTTCATTATTCAATGTAATATATCTTATGTTTTTCTTATCTTTGTCTTTCTGTGTTGTTAATAGGATATGACAATAGAAGAGCGTGCGGGAATGCCAACATGCAACCTTGCAGAGACTGTACACAACAAACAACAAGCAGTTTGGGTTGTTCGACCCAAACCTTGTAGGCAGTTTGGGTCGTTCGACCCAAACGTGGCAGCCATTTTAGGTCGAACGACCCAAACCTAGATATATAATCTATCTTATGTTTGTCTTATCCTTGTATTTGTGTGTTGTTTATAGGATATGACAATAGAAGAGCGTGCAGAAATGCCAACATGCAACCTTGCAGAGACTGTACACAACAAATGGCTCCAACAGTCCGGCAACAAGATGACTTGTTTATATGAAGCTACAGTGGACGACATGATCCGTGCCTTCATGCAAATTGCAAATTACCGGACATGGTTGAAAGGGGGGTCTGATGGTAAAGGTCCTGATTCGGCCTCCTTGAAACTCAAAGTAGCTGCCATGTGTGGAGATCCAAAAATGTTGGATGATGCCATGAAGTCTTACCCAGGGGCAGAAGTCTTCCAACACTAGAGATTGTGCATTGGAAGGCTCAGAACTCTTTGGTTCCACCAAACGCAAACTCAACCTACCACCGGGTGCTGATTGTGACTCTCATCGACCCGACAAAGTGAACTATTCCATTCCTTGTCCCAACACTCGAACAACTCGTCAACGCATAGAGGAATCGTTGAGTTCTGCAATTCATGGTGTGGCTCATACTACATCCGTGTTAGAGACTGATTGTCTTGCTTCTAAGTGGTACATTGCAAGATTGCCAGCCAACTCAGCCAAACGTTGTTGGACACTGCAGGCCATTACAGGGACTATGTGCAATGCGAAAGTTGGGACTGGGAAACATGGCACACCTGCTCCAACATACAAAGGGCTCAGGAAGGAATTTCGCTCTCCCAACAATGTGGAGTATGAATTTTGGTTTTGTCCTGACGACATCAAACGTTGTGTGAGTGGCAGTAAGAAGAAATATGTGTTGGATTGGCCTATAGTACCCAACACGTGGCCAGTGAAGATAGGTACCAATCTATCGAGAGAGGAGGTTTTGGCACTTGAAGATGTTGGATTTCAACTACAGCAGAGGGAGGCATTGTCTCCTCGTCGTAGGCTTTCAACAATTGCAGCTCTTCCCATCTCTCGCTCGCATTTTTCTATGCCACCAAACCCAGACGCCCACCCTACATTCAAATTTGGGAAGACAGTGCATCGTAATCCAACAACACCTCTGGCGGATCACAAAAACAAATGGGAGAGCGCCGGACTCATGGAAGGTTACTATGTGGTTGGGGTCACTGCCATTCCATATCCGGGCTTTGGAGTGATAATCAACATTGTCTCCAAGCAGGATATCACCTACCATGTCACAATTGGCGATATCCCGCATTGCACATGTCCAGATTTCACGAAAATGTCCTCTTATGCATTGGGAAAAAAAGGAAAATGGGTGTATTGTAAACATCTTTATCATGTGTTTAGATTTTTGTGCAAGGTGGATTACGAGAGTGACAAGTTCATTCATGCACCTACATATACCTATAATGAGGTCATGCGACTACTTGAACTTGTTGGTATTGGGACGAAGCTATTTTGCGAGCGGTGAGCGGTAACTTCCGAGATATTTTGATTAAAATGTTATTTTAAGTAGTAAATTTATGGTATTGTTGGACTAAATTTATTTTTAGTAATTTTTTTCTAAACTTAGTGAACAGTGTGACCTATGACCGTGGACAATTAAGGGCTCTGATACAGGAAAAAATGTTATTGTATCAGTGAGAAATATGGTTTAGGGTGTTAAATTGAACATTTGGAACTAATATCAGTAATAAATATGGGTTTGTCTCAAGTCAAACACGTATTGTTTCAGTATAATGAGAATTAGTGGTACTCTAAAAAGGTCACGCAACTTTGGAACAACGAAATACATGTGGTGCGTCAAATGTCTTGTAGTGGCCCTTTTAGTCTCACTACATCATGATTATAACAAATCTTACATACATATGTTACTTTAAAGAAACAGAAAACTCTAAGAGTCAAGGTACTTCAGCAAACCACCTTCCAAAACTCGCTTCACTTCGTTGAAGCTAAAACTAGCTGCATGAATGAACGTGTCTGATTTTGAGTCCAAACCACAGACTACAGTAAACAAATAGTACAAATGCTTACAGTTGGCCCATTGACCCCTTTTTCCAATTGCTTTAGTCGCCATGTCCTTGAAGTTAGGACAAGTGCATGCTGGCAGCTGCGAAATCGTCAAGTAGTATTGCTGAACCTTTGGGGGCGTGCCGGAATCCAACGAGACGATGCATCCTAAGGCAGGGGCTGGAAGCATGCACAATTTGTGCACTTTGGCTTTCAGTGATAGGGCTGAGGCACAATTATTGGCGTGTTTTGTTGACGGGGCCTTCTTGTTGCGCCTAATCAACTTCCTTGAACGCTGGGTGGGAAACTCATCCGGATATGCAGGAGTCGTGTAGCTTGCTAAGTCCAAAGGTAACGGGTGGTCCTGAAAAATTCTGGAAGGTGTCATCTCCTTCCGCTGGGGCAGTCTAAATCTTGCGTTTTCTAAAGAGAGGATCTCTTTGCAGGTTAAGTTGGTCCCCAACTTAACCGGCCATACCTCCGGAACGTTCAGGACTGAGACCACCCACCTCCTTTTTGTACCCTTAACGCATCTCTCAATGTCGTCATTGCAGAAAAAAAGTCTTGAGGGTCCAATCTCTTCTTCCGATAGTTATCCATGAGGCCTGAGTAGGTAGGTGCAGCGGTGCTCTTCCCGTCTTGTACAATCCGAGCGACGCACTTCTTCTTGGTGATTGCTTGTAGAGCAAAGCAAGCCTTCGCAGATGTCTTATGCAGCCGTGCGATGTGCCACTGGGCAGGGTTGCATAATGTCTCCTCAATCGCGGTGACGTGGTGCCGATCCACCCGCTGCGGAGCGTCGTGTGTTGGAAATTGCGGTTGGTTTTCATCTGCAGTTGTGGGAGAATATGGAGTTGTGGGAGAATCTGGAGTTGTCACAGGAGGTGGAGAATCGTTCAGTCGGGCAGATCTGGTTTGGACGCGTGGTCGGGATATACTGATCTTGTCTGGCCTGTGAGATTCACGTTCGTCACCGAAAGCAGTATCCGGTTTACGCTTCAGAGAAACAAATACCTCTTCCCCTTCCAGGTGGGGAGTCCTGGTGCACCACTCGTCACCGCCAGGCATCTTCAAGATGGCCTCATGCAGCGGTTTCGAGATTCTTGTTTTTACAGCAGACCTCTGAGCACGCCTCAGCTTCAATTCCTCCTTCGACGGTCCAGTTCCAGGGTTCTCTCCCTTTAGGAATTGGGAATATGCTGAGCACTGCATGAAAGCACGCACGAAGTCATTGATTGTTGCCACATAAAGGTCGCTGCCCCAATCGCCAGATTGTTGCTTCCACTTGTTGTGGATAGATTCAGCAAGGTTACAGGATGGCATTTCCGCTAGTTCAGCTTCACTTAGATCCTGCAATGCCCATACAGTCCGAATTATAATAATGGCAGAATCAATGTAGTTGAAGCATAAAGTGGGAACTATACAGGAAATATAAAGGGAAGCATAGACTTACCAACTCCATAAATCCACCCCATTGGCGGTAACGGAAATGCCAGAAGGCCAGCCAGAGCTCCAATCGAGGTAGACCTTGTTCAGTTGCTGCTCCGGATGACATCCACCATGCCCGAATTGCCAAATACTTTGTCTCGGCCTCCGCCATTGATTTTGCATTCTTGTATTGCTGGCATAGTATTCGATGCTGATGTTGCAGGTCTTGACGGATATCGGCCTTGGTATGTTTCTCCAAGGACTGCGTCCAATGGAAAAGACAAGTCCTCTCTCTATCCACCATCTTCTCAGACACATCTCCACTTCCATAAATGATTCGAACAACATTCCAGTTGGCTTGGGCACTGTCGGCCATGAAACCTTTAAAATTGACTTTGTCCACTCCATGTTGAGCCATGAGAGCGTTCAGGTTCTTCCATACGACTGATTGGGCTGCAACATCTTCAGACTGCATGTCGCATACTGCGATGGTCATGACACGGCAATATGTGGAATCGTACACATGGCAAGCCATTGTCGTCCACGACCTGACACGTTTGACATGGTCAAACATTATCCAGGAGTTCTCCAAGTCACCACCGGGTTGCATTCGTTTGACAAGGTCGACTCCGCTGCCCGGTCCAACTTCAGACATCTTGAAGACAAAGACCTTGTCCATGTCTGCTCCTTGCCCTAGAAACCTATTCTGTTGCACGAACCTCCAATTGCTAGCACCGCGTAACTTGGTAATACTGTCCATGACTCCAAAGCGACGCATAGTCCTGAACGTGGTGACTGCGTTACGAATGTTGGGCGAGGTGAGGTGCTTACACCGATCGAAAATAACTTGCAGCTCGTCCAGCTCCAAGATCTTTTGTGGGTCACCTTCTTTAGCAAAGAGGAGTGGGCCCAGTACTTCCTTTGCAGTTTCAAGCACAATAGCGGAGCGAGTGGCTGATGGGGTGCGTTCGACTTGATCCCCAATCAAGGTGTTTGTCAAATCGATGAAGTCCCGATGATCACCTGACTTGACGGGATGGTCGTGAGATCCCAAGTGCACACAAGCCCTCGTCATGTGAGGTGTCGCGGTAACATAGTATATCTTGGCAGTGCAGACAGCAACACAGGTGGGAGGGACGTTACATGATTCGCAAACAACGGTCGAACCAGTTGGAGGCTTGGAACCCACTTCAAACAATTTCTCAGATAATCCTTCCCACTCTGTTTCATTCACTTTGGAAGTCCTATGGTCTCGCTGAAGATACTCACAGGCAGGATTGTCGCAACGGAGGTGGCCCAAACAAGAAGATGCACGAAACAAAAGCTTCAGATCATTTTGAATATTGGATGTAATTGTGCGAGTCCAAGCATGGCCATCGTACCTTCTATCCATTCCACGAAGCAGCTTGGCCTTTGTATTATGGCCATGGTCACCTAAAGGTGGAAACTCGAAGATAACATCCCCATCGTAACGAGGAGGAAGGTAATCAACCTGCTGGAATCTGATCGCATCAAAGTTAATTCGAGATAATACACTTTTGGACCGCTTACGAGCTCCAAGGCGCATCAATGAATGAATGATACTGACAAGAGGACTTGCCACAACCTTGGCCTGACCAGGATTAGGAGACGGACTAACAGGAGGAGTTGTTTCCTTGCGAACTACTTGTGGAGACAACGAAGCTTGGACTCTGCTCGCTGATTTTAAGAATTCAACATTGCCGTCGGAATCATCACTCAACTCATAAATTGTATTTAGACCGGGCTCAATTTTGACCTTAGACAGCACCGGTCTCTCAATGCTAACAGTGGAAGACTCCTTGGGTGTTAGAAGTTTAGTGGAACACTCAAACATAGACTCGGAGACTCCATATACACGATATTTTCCAGGCTTCAACAACCAGAACGTACCGACGTCATTATCTACTCTAGTCTGACGAACTGCATGTGAAACTAGACCGGTATGATCGTCAAAAACTTCTTCTTCAACAAAGATAGTGACCTCACGATATTGAAACCTCAAACTCAATGTTGCACAAGTGACTATAGCATGACCGTCTTCACCTAATGGAAAGAGGACCGGAACATAATGAGGTTCAGCATGAAGCAGGGCCATAGTATACCACAGAACTCTGAACAAAACAAGTACTGTGAACATTGAAATGGCATGAATATATAAGAGGGAACAAATTACTGTGCAAACTGGTAATTTATGTACCAGCAAGCAAAATTTCAGAAGATAATAGAGAGACATGGAGAGTAAGCTGAAAGACGGCTGAAAAACCATTTTTGGATGCAAGTCCCAGATAGGTAAGAAACCGATATCTATTTCAAATATAATATTCCAATATAAATAGAGCAAAAGAGGTGGGCGTATCATATACACTCACAAGGTGTTATGTTTACCTGTTTTCAAATAGTAGAAACCAAGAACAGACATACACTCTAAACATTGTTGGTTATAATATATATTGGCAAATAAGGCCATAAGAATGACGGCCGCCACGAATAATGTGGAGAGCATGATAGCAGCTCTGCAATAATAAATCCCAAACAATAGAATGCTACATTGTGATTAACGACAAAGACGCTTATGGGGCCCTTTGCCATTTTTGTCACCATCATGTTTATGACAATGGTCAATCCCTAAACTATGAACTGCAGTGCATCCTGCGCAACCGAGTTTTTGTCGTTTGGGAAGTGGGAAACTCCTTAATACAGATCTAGAGTACGTGCCCGGTTTAATAACCCCTGCTCTAGAATATGCATGAGTCTGTAAAGTAGACAAGTCCTCTATCAGCGTTGCAACATCCGCTTGCAAGGATGGAGTCCGTGCATGTGGACTTTGAACCACGACCGCCGGAGTAACTGAGGAGTCAGGTGGGTTGTCAATCTTCATGTTGTTGACAACTGCGAAACCATCGATGGACAACGTGGTGTGAACTTGAGATGTACTAGGAGAACCTAAAGGAGCGGGGCTTGGGAGACTTGAGTCAGTACCCATTGGAGAAGAATATGATGAGATGACATGAAGGAATGGGTACAAGCAATCGGGTATTATATACACCTAGGGTAGACACCAATGCGCGAATATTTGATAACATGTTAGATCAATTAATAGTCAATGTTTATTTATGTAAATGCTGGACACCATGTTTCATGTAGGAAAAGAATGTACTACAATAATAGTCAATACTTTATCAACCACCAAATATGTGACATGGCAGGATTCTATTATGTAGAATAGGTTTTAGTGCCGCCAATTGTAGTGTATTAATGTTGTGTGGATTAACAAAGGAATAAGTCAAGGAAATGCAGATTAATTATCTAAATCCAATGTGAACACAATTATCCAAAATGTGAACATAATGATGGAGAATAGATGTTAATTATGACAGAGTTGACAATGATATATAAGATCTGTTTGCTTCAATATTATTAGAGATGAACACTATGTCGAGAGCGAGAGCAGATCGAGAGATTAGGAGGACTATTGAAAAACAGAGGCGTATTGAGAGAAAGCAAAGGTTAGAATCAAGAGGGAGCTTAGGAACGCCGTACAACTTGCGGACAACAATGGGTAGACGAGGGGTTAATTCTTCTAGGGGCGCAGGTAGAGGTTCCAAAGGGGAAAAAACGTTTGATGTTTCAGAGGTAGCTCCAGTAGTATTATTTCCTGTATCGGAGGAAGACAACGAAGTTGACAAAGGGGGCAGTGAGGTGATGTTTATCTGCAATCATAATGAAATTTTTATATGTGCAATCATAATGTTAAGTTCTATCACGGATAGTTGGAACAGATGAGACTCTCTAAATTCCCTTGTTGTGTGGGCAATGGTATCGGCTCCTTTATGTTGTGTTTTATGTTTGGTGGGGGATTGTGAATTGGGTTTGGTTTGGGTATCTGGAACAGGGAATGACGCAGACACAGGTTCAACCTGAGGCAACCTCCAGTGCCTCAACATCAGATCAAAGTGAGGAGCAGGTTTGTAAAGATTGTAATCAATTGGTGACTTGAATGGTTTTGGGTTTAGGGTAAGGGGTCTTTCAAATGCTAACACTGTATAAGGCCAAATTCATAGCTAATGAGCACCGGACATATACACTTAACAGATCCTTGGCGAATTCGATCAAGGCGCTGATAAAGGTGATCTTCGCGAAGCAAGAATGGACAATGAAGAACAGCAATTCGGGGAAGAGGTACGTTGTCCCACACAAAAACACCCTGAATTTTATTTTTTTGCATAGTGTTCGGAGATCCAAGATTGTGAACTGAAATAAGGTAGACACCTATACCTGCCGAGGGAGACAATTCTGGTGAGGGGGAGGGTTGACGGTTGAGGGTGAAGGTGAGGGTTTTGTGTCGTTCTTGGAGTTCTTGAAATATGATGTGAGGTCTAGATATGGACGTATTAAGGTCAAACTGATGTGAGGTTAGATATGTGGATTACAAGTGTTAGGTTTTCTAAGGTTAGTTACCTATGTTGGGTATTAGGGTAATCTGATGTAAGCGTAGAAATTTTGAAATTCCAGGGCCGAGTTTCAGTGTCTCGGTGCCGAGACACAATTTCTGGTTTTCAAACTGTAAACCCTACAATCATATTTGATATGGAAATCTAGATTTACTTTGTATAAGGGTACTTTGATATGAGACTACACATGTGTGTTTGAAGTGAAATCTGATGTGAGGTCTAGATATGCTAGTATTAAGGTCAAACTGATGTGAGGTTAGATATGTGGGTTACAAGTGCAATCTGATATGAGGTTAGTTTGGACTTGTGGGTATACGAGTAATGTGATTTAATTTTTAAAATTTTTGAAATTCCAGGGCCGAGTTTGAGTGTCTCGGTCCCGAGACACAATTTTTGGTATTCAAACTGTAAACCCTACAATGATATTTGATATGGAAATCTAGATATATTTGGTATAAGGGTACTCTGATTTGACACCAAACATGTGTGTTTGAAGTGCAATTTGATGTGAGGTCTAGATATGCTAGTATTAAGGTCAAACTGATGTGAGGTTAGATATGTGGGTTACAAGTGCAATCTGATATGAGGTTAGTTCGGACTTGTGGGTAAACGAGACATGTGATTTAATTTTTGAAATTTTTGAAATTCCAGGGCCGAGTTTGAGTGTCTCGGTGCCAAGACACAATTTTTGGTATTCAAACTGTAAACCCTACAATGATATTTGATATGGAAATCTAGATTTATTTGGTATAAGGGTACTCTGATTTGACACCAAACATGTGTGTTTGAAGTGCAATTTGATGTGAGGTCTAGATATGCTAGTATTAAGGTCAAACTGATGTGAGGTTAGATATGTGGGTTACAAGTGCAATCTGATATGAGGTTAGTTCGGACTTGTGGGTATACGAGACATGTGATTTAATTTTTGAAATTTTTGAAATTCCAGGGCCGAGTTTGAGTGTCTCAGTGCCGAGACACAATTTTTGGTATTCAAACTGTAAACCCTACAATGATATTTGATATGGAAATCTAGATTTATTTGGTATAAGGGTACTCTGATTTGACACCAAACATGTGTGTTTGAAGTGCAATTTGATGTGAGGTCTAGATATGCTAGTATTAAGGTCAAACTGATGTGAGGTTAGATATGTGGGTTACAAGTGCAATCTGATATGAGGTTAGTTTGGACTTGTGGGTATACGAGTAATCTGATTTAAGCTTCAAAATTTTTGAAATTCCAGGGCCGAATTTGAGTGTCTCGGTCCCGAGACACATTTTCTGGTTTTCAAACTCTACTACCTACAATCATAGTAGATATTGATATCTAGATATGCTTGTTATAAGTGTACTCTGATATGATGTTAGAAATGTTTGTTAGAAGTGTAATCTGATCTAAGGTTTGATATCTGTAAGGATAGGTAGGTTTGAAATTGAATTTTAGAGTTGATTTCTAGTTTCTCGGTCCCGAGAGACTATTTGAGACTATTAAACTCTTCCACCTCACTATGACTTTAGGGGCTCTAAGTGTAATCTGATATAAGTGTAACCTGATATGAGTGTAATCTTATATAAGTGTAACCTGATATAAGTGTAATTTGATATATTGTAAATTTGCAATGTGAGCTAAGAGGGTGATCCGATGTAAGGATCACTATTTCATGAGTTGAATATTTGTGCCTAGTACTAGTGTCTCGGTCCCGAGACATGTCTTTTGATGGTCAAACAATACCACATACACTTATAACTGATGGCAGCTGAGCTCATGTTCTCTCCTTGATTAACTAGTACATATATTTTGCAGGTAGAGAACAACGCAATGGAGGATGTTCCTGCTCTTTCTCTGTTTTCTCTAGACTATTATGAAGAGGGTCAGGATGAGGATGAAGAGGGGCTTGGAGATAGAGATCCATATGAAGGGGATGAAGATGATATCAGGACCCGACAAAAACTTAATTCTGTTGCCACGATTTCTCGACTGAGAGTCCAACCCCTGAGTTCCTCAAGGTTCCCTATTCCCTTGTGCAGAATGTTGGCCATGCCTATGGTGAGGCCAACTCTCCCAAGTGATCTTGCTAAATTGGAGCAGGAGTTTGTGCATGGGTATAGAGAGGGTGCCTCGGTATTTTATGTGACAATAACAAATGAAGAAGGGAAAACACATGAGGTTACTGAGGCTGATAAGGCATCGTGGGGTCCTATTTAGAGTGCCAAAAATGAACAATTCAACTCCTTTCTTCTGTCCGTTCCAGAGTTAGCCGGTTTTACGAATTTGATGTTCTTTGTTTGTGACGGGAACCATAGGCGGCAGGCTTGGTTGAACCATATTGAACGACTTCACAAAACAGAAGAGTCCTGGCATTTTTTGGTGGATAGCATCCTCCTTGACACCAAGGGAAAAATTGGTATTGTTATGCAAGTTATGCATAATATCAACAAGTAAGTTTTCTAAGTCCATTTTTTGAGGTTTTCATCTATGTACATATATTATGTTGTTCTTGTCTTTAATATATGATTGTTACTTGTAGACATACGGAAGACTCTCACGTGAAGACAAACACAATTCACACTCTATTTAGGGTGCAGAAGTATGGACTTATGCCGCTCGAACAGTACCAAGACATTTTGCCTCCCTCTGACATTAAAAGGTGCAATAAATCTCAAACTTCAAAGAAGACATGGTATTCATTAAATCTACATGTATTCACGAGCTTCATCTTCCAGGTATGATGTGATGTTGATGCTTGCTGATGTGATTATTCTTATATCTAATCTCTTTCAACATTTGGTACTTATAATTGATGTTTGAATGTTTTTGTTTCTTTATGTGCTTTCATAACACCTTTTTGTCGCAGTTGTTTGATTACAAACTAACTATGGTAATCCCTTTCCAGCACGAACTGGCACTTGCTGCAGATGAAGGCGTTCGTCAACTTCTTGAGCAAACGGATGGAGAGGTGTCTGCTGCTGAAAAAGCAGCCGCCATGAAGGTCGCTGCTTCAAAGAGAGCCGAGGCACTTCATAAGAAAATGTCACAACTAGTTTGTGTGGCAAACCCAGACTTGACAGATGGATGGCTTCGGGAGGTATGTCCACTACTTTAAAACCCATTCTACATTTTTCAAGTAATTCATTAATCTCCATGATCTTAATATATTGCTCTATGGGTCACAGATTGCGCGTCACTATACTCTTAACTCAATTGCACCCGAGCTCAACTTAGAGAAATTGCAGTTGATCGCTACTGCAAAAGCATCACCCGCTTGTAAAATCAAATGGTTGGAATATTTCAATTCCTCTTCATCAACACGTGAGGCTCGCAAACTGCCAACCAAGCCCACCAATGAGGACAAATTGCAGGCATTCCTAGCCAAGGCATGTTTTTGGGAAGGAGTGAGTACATAATCCCCTATGTACCCTTTAGTTCGGTGTTACTTGATTTGATCCCTTACATTAATTGGTCTTTCTCTTGGTTTCACGGTTATTTCAATATATGAATCGATGTTGCTCAAATTCTTGTTCATATTCACTCTCTGTATATACAAATATCCGATCAGGCTTCCATTATATTTGAAGACACTTTGCGCCAAGACGGACTTGCTATCAACTTTGCACTACCCAGCGAGCCCTTGACCTTGGTTGCATACATCGAGGACTGTAGAATGAAATTATGGGACAACGCGTTTCCCACATTCTTCCGAGGGCAGGAGGCCTTTAACAAAACTCACGAATTTGAGGGATTTAACGGGACAGACTTGATTGTCCGAAGAGTTATCTTTCGGTGAGTTCTCTCCTTTCATACTACAGTTCTATATGTGTGTTATAAGTGTACTCTCATATGATGTTAGTATGCACTTTGAGGTATTAGGGTAATCTGATATGAGGTTAGAAATTTGTGTTATATGTGAAATCTGGTGTATGCTCTACATTTGGTTGTATTAAGGGTTATATGTGAAATTTGATATGAGGTTATATATGGTTGATATAAGTTTAATCTCATATAAGGTTAGTTAGCAATGTTTGATATCTACAGGTACTTCTTATAAGTGTACTATGATATGAGGCTAGATATGTGTGTTATAAGTGCACTCTGATGTGATTTCTAGATATGCTTGTATTAAGGTCAATCCGATATGAGGTTAGATTTGTGTGTTATAAGTTTAATATGATGTGAGGGTAATCTAATATAAGCTTAGTTAGTGATATCTGATATAAGCTTAGTTAGTGACATTAGTTAGGGCCTAGTTTCATATAAGCCTAGAAATCTCTGAAATTCCAGGGCCTGGTTTGAGTGTCTCGGTCCCGAGACACATTTTCTGGTCTTCAAACTCTAAACCCTACAATGATATTTGATATTGAAATCTAGATTTACTTGGTATAAGGGTACTCTGATATGAGGGTAGAGATGTGTGTTTGCAGTGAAATATGATGTGATGTCTAGATATTCAAGTAGTAAGGTCAAACTGATGTGAGGTTAGATATGTGGGTTACAAGTGCAATCTGATATGAGGTTAGTTTGCAATTGTGGGTATAAGGGTAATCTGATTTAAGCTTAGACATTTCTGATTTTCCAGGGCCGAGTTTGAGTCTCTCGGTCCCGAGACACATTTTCTGGTATTCAAACTCTACTACCTATAATCATAGTAGATATGTGTGTTATAAGTGCATTCTGATGTGATTTCTAGATATGTTTGTATTAAGGTCAATCCGATATGAGGTTAGATTTCTGTGTTATAAGTGTAATATGATGTGAGGGTAATCTGATATAAGCTTAGTTAGTGATATCTGATATAAGCTTAGTTAGTGACATCTGATATAAGCTTAGTTAGGGTAGTCTGGTTTAAGCTTGGTTAGTGCAATCTGAGATTAGCTTAGGTAATGAAATCTGATACAATCTTAGTTAGGGGAGTCTGATATAACCTTAGTTAGGGTAACCTGATATAAGCTTAGTTAGGGCCTAGTTTCATATAAGCCTAGAAATCTCTGAAATTCCAGGGCCTAGTTTGAGTGTCTCGGTCCCGAGACACATTTTCTGGTATTCAAACTCTACTACCTACAAACATGGTTGCTATTGATATCTACCTATACTTGGTATAAGTGTACTCTGATATGAGGCTAGATATGTGTGTTATAAGTGCATTCTGATGTGATTTCTAGATATGCTTGTATTAAGGTCAATCCGATATGAGGTTAGATTTGTGTGTTATAAGTGGAATATGATGCGAGGGTAATCTGATATAAGCTTAGTTAGTGTTATATGATATAAGCTTAGTTAGTGACATCTGATTTGGCATAGTGTTTTGGTTTTTAATATGGCAGCTATGTCAATTGCAAGGTATTTAATGATGAGCTGTGTCTTTCCCGCAAGTATTTCAAGTACGAGCTCCTTGCAAAAGGAACAATAACAAAAGAAGATCTCCCTATATTCCTCTCAGCATGGCTTGACAGGTCTAACTCCACGTGCATGTTCTCAGCAAATCAACAGCGTACATGGTCAACCTCACATCTCACTGGAGGTGGTTGGTACCTTGACTGTGCTCCTAGTTTCACTCCTTCCTTTGAAACTGAACTTAGGAAGTCAAGGGAGGCAGTTGGAGAATCTGGTTTTGAGATGATTGACTTACAGGGCATAGAAGACGAGCATGAGAGGGCAAAGGCCCTATCCCGACGTCTAGAAGAGGATAGGAAGAAGGCGCTTAGAGTAAAGGAAGCAGAGGAGAAAGCCGCACAAAAAGAGATGGAAAAACTTCAAAAATCATTGGAGAAGACTACCATGAAGGGGAAAAAGAAGATGAACCCCCATTCTAAGCTAGAAGGTAAGAGTCCCGTTGCTCCAAGTCCAACCTATGAATCTGGTTCTCATGCTCCAACATTTTCTAGAGGAACAAAACGCGATTCCTCCTATGAGTAGTTGAGTCAAATTCCTATTTTGACATCGGGGGAGGAGCTCGATATCCATATTCAAGAACTCATTCTCAACGCCTCAATGGAGGACGTTCTTGGCGGTGACACGGAGGAATTCACCCCTTCCTACAACGAGTTGAAAAGATTCATGCTCAAGGTACTGCTCTTCCTTAATTTTGTCATAACATGTTTGCATTTAAATTTATGCATTTCAATGTGGTCCACATTGAACATTCAGTAGGTACTACTTTTCATATTTCAGTAATCGGCCATAATTTTTTTCGGGACCGAATCATGGATTTGACGAGTAAGGTTGGTAGGGTATAGTTTATGCGGGACCCAAACACCATGTGGAGTGCGAGCTGAGCCCTCAATGGACTCGGCAATTTGTTTTGTGCTTGCAATCGGCCATTTGTTTTGTTGTACCATTTGTTTGTGGAAATTAGGAGTTGAAATATGAATGGTGAGGTGTCATGTTAATTTTTGAACTTTTTTAGTCGGAACACTGTTTAAGTGAAATCCCCGCCCTCTCTGAATTCTACCTTCTCTGAAATATGATGTGAGGTCTAGATATGCAAGTATTAAGGTCAAACTGATGTGAGGTTAGATATGTGGGTTACAAGTGCAATCTGATATGAGGTTAGTTTGCAATTTTGGGTATTGGGGTAATATGAGGCAAGTTTAGAAATTTCTGATTTTCCAGGGCCGAGTTTGAGTGTCTCGGTCCCGAGACACATTTTCTGGTATTCAAACTGTAAACCCTACAATGATATTTGATATTGAAATCTAGATTTACTTGGTATAAGGGTACTCTGATATGAGACTACACATGTGTGTTTGAAGTGAAATTTGATGTGAGGTCTAGATATGCTAGTATTAAGGTCAAACTGATGTGAGGTTAGATATGTGGGTTACAAGTGCAATCTGATGTGAGGTCTAGATATGCTAGTATTAAGGTCAAACTGATGTGAGGTTAGATATGTGGGTTACAAGTGCAATCTGATGTGAGGTCTAGATATGCTAGTATTAAGGTCAAACTGATGTGAGGTTAGATATGTGGGTTACAAATGCAATCTGATGTGAGGTCTAGATATGCTAGTATTAAGGTCAAACTGATGTGAGGTTAGTTTGCAATTGTGGGTATAAGGGTAATCTGATTTAAGCTTAGACATTTCTGATTTTCCAGGGCCGAGTTTGAGTGTCTCGGTCCCGAGACACATTTTCTGGTATTCAAACTTTACTACCTATAATCATAGTAGATATTGATATCTAGATATGCTTGTTATAAGTGTACTCTGATATGATGTTAGAAATGTTTGTTAGAAGTGTAATCTGATCTAAGGTTAGATATATGTGTTGTAAGGTCTATCTGAACTGGGGTTGAATATGGGTGATATTACTGTAATCTGATGGGAGATAAGATATCTGGGCTATATCTGTTATATGATATCGGGTTAGATATGTGTGTGATATGAGGTTAGATATGTGTGTTATAAGTACAATATGATGTGAGGTTATATTCGCATGTTATAAGGTCAATCTGATATGAGGTTGAATATGGGTGTCATAAAGGTACTTTGATCTGTGGTTAGATATGTGGGTAACAAGTGTAACCTGATAAGAGGTTAGATTTGTGTATTATATAAGGTTAGTAATGAGTATAGATATGTTTGATATAAGGGCTAGTACTAGGCAATGTACAAAGCAAGGAGGATTATTTTAACACCAAACCTGGTTGTCCTTTGATTGTGCAGCACTCAAAAGATAAAACCCGGCACTACAAGGGTTCTCCGGATGACCATCCCTGTTTGGACTTGATTCTTGCAGATATACCGGAAGGTCTTCCTGTTCCTGGCATATCAAACCCACCGTCGTCCATTCCCGCTTGGAATCAAGAATCGAAAGAGTGGTTACAACCACTCTTTGAGTTTGCCGACGAACATCTGCACGACAACGGGGCAATTGTTTTGTTTCACCCTTTTCGCATGAGTACGAAGTCCAATATTCTTGGATATTGCAAATCGTATGGTTTTGCAATTCGGAAAGAGTGGTGGGGAATGAATCGCCTTCATCTTACATCTCCAATAAATCCAGCATCAACTGTAAGATAAAGCTTAAGTCTTCTTTTTGATCATCGCATTCAGTTTCAATTTCATCCTTGAGGTAGTTCTGAGTGTAGACCCACCTAACTATTATACTCACGCAGTTCTGTTGTTCACTTTGTAAAGTAATATTGATCTTTATGTCTGGTACATTATAGACCATGAGGTTCGGTATTTCATTGGCGGTCAGGAGCGTGCCGGGGTCACCTGCATCGAAGTTTTTATTTCGCCATGTCCCTGAATTGGATCCTTATGGGGTGGATGTTGCACGGGATGATATTCTCCAGAACTTGGTCTCTCGTGAGGACCAGCTAACTAATGGATCCACACCATGGCGAGGGCCTCGTGAAAAGTCCGTGCTTCTAATGCAAATGCTAATTGAAGCATGTAGCTCCCCATGGGATATTATTCTAGACTGCACGGCAGCGACCGGTATGTCTTTGTAATCTTGCATTTCAGTTGGTTAATTGTTAATATTGTTTTGTTCTACAAAATTCATAGTGGTTTTTGTACTAAGTTTTTCCAACTTCTTTATTTGCAGGATCTTCCATTCATGCATGCCGCAATGTGCACCGTCACATTGCGGCATTAGAGGCTGATGTAGATATTTTTGAGGCCGTACTTGCTCCATTGATTATCTCTAGAGCAGCCTCTGAAGTCACTCTTGAAGACCGTGTCACCAGTGTAGAGGATCCTGAGGGTGAAGATATTCCCGTTGAGAGGATTGTGAAGAGATCTCGGTTTACTAAGTGAGTATAGTCCACAAATTCTCTTACCAGTGTTATGTTTTTTACTGTCATTTCTTCTAAAGTTGAGTTATGAACATGGTACCATTGGCATTTGCAGATGCGATAAATTGAGCTATCCTATTCACCGGCCTTTTTTTTGTGACCCTAAATTCTATCCCAGCCCTCCAAAGTCTTGGCAACTTCCTACATATGCAAATGTTATTGCTAATCAACTAGCTGGAGGTTCTTATCAGACTTTTACATCTAAATATCATCCGGGAAGAGTTTTAGAGTTTTTGGATATAGAAGCTTTAGAATCAGATGGTCAGGCCTCCTCTGATGCATATATTAGTGATTCTAGAATGTCTTCATCATCACGTGATCACAGTGATTCGGATATGATGTAATAGCTTCATGTGAATGTTTGTGTACTATCTAATATACCGGTTTTTCTTCCGTTGGTTTTTCAGTTTGTGCACTCATTCCGCATGAAATTCATTGTATTTGTATTACTTTCGGAATTTATGGGATTGCATATATAAAATTGCAGATTTAGGTTAACTTTTGACTTCGTGTTTTCTAATATTGTTCACTTAATTCCATAATCGGCCTATTAGTTCATACCCTTCTCTTTGAAATTTAAGGGTTTCCACTATTCTTCTATTATCGTTTTCATATACTTTTTCAATGCTTGCTTACGATTTTAGGCGAATGTTGGGTTGAATAATTCACCATCAACCTCACCATTAATGTCACCTCATGAAATTTGGCATTCAAGTGTCTTGACTAATATCTCAGCATTAGTATGTTCCACAATGATATGAAGTGCACACCTATATTACACAATGGTCTACAAGTTGACTAAAGTGTACACCAACGACACTTGACATTGGTATGCTCAAGAATATCTTCCCCTTGCATACTTCAACGCGGTCTAACAAACTTTTAGTACATATAGATCCATCTCTAGTTAATTCTACTAGAATAATTTAAGGTCTTTGATCTTGATTAAGGTGTTAATTGGGTTTAGACCAATCATTCACATGTTCTACATGATAATTAGTTTCTTTGCTCTCCCCTTTAGTAGGTGTCAGGAAACTTTAATCCCAATCAAGGATCAAACATTATGGCAATACTATGAGTTGAAGGTGACAAAAAGTTTATTGTTTAATATCGCTTAGGTTTTTAATTATTAAGACATAATTTACTTTAGACTCATGATCATAGATATACTCCAAATGAGGTTAGAATATGCAATTTTAATGTCAAAAACTTCCAAGTTCACATAGAATTGTGGTCATTGGATTGGATCATAATTTTCCCATTTGGCTAGCGACTGAGAACCAAGAAAATTTTGATTTCATGTTTCAAAATTGAAGTTGAGATGCAAAGGTTATAATAAGTCAAAGTGAAGAATTTAATTTTTTTAAATGATGACTCGAGACCTCCTAGTTGTGTTGAGTGTTAAACCAAGAAGGCTTGTGCTTAAAATATGGACATCATCCTAGGTTTTATGTTCAACACAATTGCTCTTCTTAAATAACCACCTATATTTGAGTGGTATATAGTAAGGTGTTGTTGTTAGAGGAACATGTTGTAAACACTTCCAACATTTTCAGTTTCTTTAATATTTTCTTTAAGTTTCTTTCAACATTTTAAGTTTATGCTCATATATATATATACACACACATACAAACGGATGGGTCTTCATGGGCATTACGTGTGAGGCCTGCAGCATTGGGGTTTGGAGATTCCCTCACCACAATAGATGGAATCTTACTTGCTAAATTGCTAGAGGTTGTCATGAAATTGTCGTGGTCAGGTAATATCCTGAACCTCCAAGAAGGTGCAAGCAAATACTATATAGGTTCCTCCACCACGGTTATAGGTTCTTTTTGTCAATAAATATTTCAAAAGTTAGCTCTACACCACGGCCATAGGGCATGTTTCACCTGACAAAATTTCAATATTCTAGAAAACTTACCGCTCACCGCTCGCAAAATAGCTTTTCCCGCTGGTATTGTAGAATGTGAGTAGTATTGCAAGTGCTCTATTAAGCAACATATATTTGAATATCAATAAATGACATGTTTTGGTTTGGATTATTATAATAAAAATTAGCAGTGGATTGAAAGTATTTCAAATGATTCAGTAACTTTATTTTTATTTAGACTGCGACCCAACCATGTGTGACTTGATTGATTCACACGGATAAATAATAACACGTTTCTAAAAATAAAAAAGAATTAAGAAGATTCTACGCACATCCGCGTAGTAACGTCTTCTTGGTATCCGCCTATAGATTATTCCTGCTTTATCACTAGCTCAATTTGGGATAGCACCAGTCAATGTAACCAACCGGATTCGAACCCGGGTTGATCCAGACCTAATACCAGTCTCTTACACAACTCGCATCCACAGGCGGATGTCTCAAAACCTAGTAGCTACCTATATATTCATTATTTCTAATATCTAATTTTCTTTCTTTTGTAGATTCTGGGCCTTTATTCAACCCGTGAGCAGTTTGAGTGGCTCACAATTATGGCACCGACATATATGTATAATGAGGTTATGCACCTACTTGAATTTGTTGGTGTTGTAGAATGTGAGTAGTTGTACAAGTGCTAGTTGTAGCTACATGTATAAGGATGTCAATAAATGACAAGTATTGGTTTGAATTATTATAATAAAAATTAGCAATGGATTGAAAGTGTTCTAAATGATCCATGGAGATAGGGCCCTTTCACTTGTGCTTCATTTAAAATATTGGCAATTTACAATTGAAAATATGCAATTAATTTGTCAAAAATTTGGTTGTAAATCCTAAACCCGTGTGTCTTTACTAAATTTGGATTCATTGCTCATATGTTACTGCTCATTGCTCATGTGTTACTGCTCACCGCTCACTGCTCACCGCTCACTGCTCACTGCTCATCGCTCATAAGATAGCTTCCCTCTTTACCAAGGTGCCGAATGGGGCCTTTGTCCTGTGTTTCTTGCATTGAGTGCCACCAATCTTTTTGGAGGTAGTATGATGTAGGGTGTGCATGCAATGCTAAGTAAGTGCATGATTGTCTCTTTCTAAATGAAAAGGTTATGATTGAGATACTCCAATTATTAATAGTTGCTTGTCATAAAGTTCACAATACATAACGTGAATAGTCCCCAAACACTAGGAATTATGGAATTAAAAGATAATTATGCTCGTGTAATACATGGTCATACGGAATGTAACCAAAGAGTTGTCTAATGTTATGTAACTATGATTCGCAAAATTTCATGTCTCCCCATGATGACCCATTCATCTACATCATGTTAACTAGCAAATGGCATCAATGTTGGTGGAGCTCCCGTGGAGTTTGCATTCAAGCCACCCTCATGATTCCCAAATGCAACCCTCGATCACCATGCATCGATTAGCTCCCAACATATTATTCTTGTTGGCTATGCTCTTCGCGAGGGCATTATACCATGTTGGTCTTGTAAAATCCATTTCTCGAGGAAGTAATTTTTGCCGGCTGAACTTACATATTGCATAACTGATTCACAAGTTCAATGCCTTCTTAACTCTCTCACAAATCACATGAAAACTACACATGCAATGTGCATGGTCACCAATAACGACATCCTCTTGGCTTTAACTTAGGGTGGGTTAACATTAGGGGTATGTTCCAAAAAACATGGGGTCCAAAACACCCTTCAAGGATTTAAAAAAAAAAAACTAAAGATCGGACCCAAGCTTGAAAATCAATCTCTCAAATTAGAGGGATTGTCTTCTTGAAGTGGGCTGTTGAGATTTGATGAGATACGACGAAAAAATGATGCCACATTAACACTAATTCAAATTTTCATACCTTGGACCCGGACCTTTAGGGCATGTTCACATGGAGTCCCAAGTCCCATTCATGTTGGCAAGTCCTAACTTTCGAGCCTTGAGAGACCATTGAAATATGGTTTAATTATCATTCGAGTCGGATCTTGATTATTTCATGCAAAAAAAGTCGCAGGACTTGTGCCGAGAGTTGAGTCTAGTTTTTCTCTCGATCCAACTCTCAACACAAGTCCCAAGCCTCACCCTCCAAACAATGTTGTTGTGTAGGCATCCATATCATACTTGGGACTCAGGGACCCCATGTGAAGTGGTAAATCCTAGCTTCCACGTTCTCAATGGTTGATATTGTATGGATTGACCTCAAGTGACCTAGGATTTAGTTAGGACTCGGGATCCCATGTAACTGACCATAGTATATATACTCCTTGGTTCATAAGTTTTTCATCATCCAATAAAATTGCTCGATATTGGAGTTTATTTGGTCTTGGAACCTAAGCTTAGGGGTTGTTTACACCATGGACCATGAAGTCGTCCCAAGGCCCTGTAAAATTTGTGATTGGCCATTGAATTCGTTTCGGGACCACTTTGGTTTACACCAAGGAAAAAATGTTAGAGTGATCATGGAATTTCAGGTCCCCCAAAGACATAATTTAAGGCCTACATTATCCATTGATACGATCCAACGGGTTTTGCGGTGGGAGAGGCTAAAGAGGTGCTCTAGTAGAAAAAGGCAAGGGCCCATGGCAGAACACTATTGTTATAATAATATTTTAATGATTTTTTTTGGGGGAAATGAAACTGAAGACAAGAGAAGGCAATAGAATGAGGGCCAGTTTACATCATGG
This sequence comes from Polytrichum commune, assembly GCA_950295325.1. NCBI lineage: Eukaryota > Viridiplantae > Streptophyta > Polytrichopsida > Polytrichales > Polytrichaceae > Polytrichum > Polytrichum commune. The sequence continues at coordinate 18,369,713 of OX485803.1, read as the reverse complement.
ACCATGAAATCAGACCATGAAATATGGTTTTTCTTTCCATGATCAAACTTGATGGTCCGATTTCTTAAAAAAAATCAATTTACAAAGCCATTTGGCCCCTCACTAGGTGTAAATTGAATGTGGACCAAGAAGAATGACCATGCACCAAAAAGTGAATGTGTTGATTTTTTTTAATATATGCCCAAAAAGGGCGGCTTTGAAAAAAATTCAAGTTTGACCTTTCTCTTGTCTTCTCTTGCGCTTCACTTGCCTTCACTTCTTGTTAAATGTGTCAAAGATGTGGCTTGCAAATCTTCTCACAACAATTTTTACAAAAAAAAATGAGCGATCTAATTTGTACATGTTCAATGTAATGTACATGTGGCATGTACCTTGTGTTGTACATTGAGCATTATTTGCAACCTGCTTCACCATGTGTACTCAAATTCTTGAGTTCTAGATGTCCCACATTGTTTGATGAAACATGTGGGAACCAATTTAAGGGGTAGTGTATGGAGGAAATGGTATGTCTCATGAGCTATGATATGATTAAGGCACATAGAGTGCAAACTTGCTTCTCAAGAGTGTATATAAAGCACACTTTGAGAGCCTTACATACACGGGTAGATCACTCCATTGTCAAGTTGAACACCACGTGCGACCAAAAAAAAAAATTCTTTTGGTAAGTTGCACCACCAAAATGGGTCAAAATTTTATCAATTTTTTTTCATGAGTAGATATACACAGTACTTATGACATAATTAAAAGTGGTAACTAAAGTTGATGATTTGTTTTTTTCATAAAACATACCGTTTCTAACTAGAATGACACAGAATTGAACTAAAACAATTACTAATAAAAATAAAAATGAATAAAAATTTCAAAAAATATACAAAATACTATAAATGGTTATGTATATGTAGAAAAAATATCATAAATTTTAAAATTATATATGGCATGTAATATAGGGGTAGCAAACTTTGTCCGCATGTGGTGTCAACTTGACAATGAAGTGACCTCCCCGTGCTTACATAGTGGGAAGAGTTGTATATAAAGCCCCCCCCCAAAAAAAAAAAATTCCATTAAAAATTTATTACAAGAGCATTTCAATGCCATGGGCCCCCACCATTTTCTACCATACCACCTCTTTTGCCACTCTCACCGCAATACCCGTTGGACCATGTTAGTGGATTATGTAGGCCTTAAATTATGTCTTTTGGGGACCTCAACCTTCATGATCACTTTGACATTTTTTCCTTGGTGTAAACTGAAGTGGTCCCGGGACGAGTTCAACAACCAATCAACGCTCTTACATGGCCATGGGACAACTTCATGGTCCATGGTGTAAACAACCCTTGATTAAACTCACTTTTTTTCTTTCAAAATTGCCTGTTTTGGGCATATATTACCAAAAAATAAAATCAACACATTCACTTTTTGGTGCATGGTCATTCCTCTTGGTCCACATTCAGTTTACACCTAGTGAGGGGCCCAAAGGTTTTGTGAATTGATTTTTTAGGAAATCGGACCATGGAAGTTGGACCATGGAAAAAGGCCATTTTCCATGGTCCACCTTCATGGTCCCTTGTGTGAACCGGCCCTTATTAGTGTACTAAAATCCACTCCTTATGATGCAGGAAAAGACGGTGGGAGCATTTGGGTTGGATGAACATGTGGATGACATAATTGGAGAGACGTTCATCCAAAGGAGCCCATCAGAGACGCTTGGGAAGCCGCTTGTCTCGCAAACAGAGAAGAGAGCGAGAAGAGAGTTCGCAGAGAGCAAGGGAGTAAGCGAGGGAGCACGGCGATTGTTGCACTTGTTTTTCAAGCTCCTGGCGACCTCGGTTGCTCCCAAGTAAAGCAATCATCATGAGCGGCAAATCTGTATCCAAAGTGGGCAAGTCCATCGACTGGGACTACCTCCAGAAAGTGGTGGTCTCCGATGGAGGCAAGCGAGAGCTCGCAGCCCTGCGGCGAGCCTACGACGATGTCGCGGCCACAATCAACGACAAGTTCAACATTGTAAGCGTCACTTCACGTCAAATTCTTTGCTCCTCTCCTGATCTGCGGTCAAGATCCGTTGTTTTGGCCATTTCCTAAGGTCGAATGTGGCGATTAGGGTTTGGTGCAAGGGTTCGTCAGGGTTTGCATTTCGATGTGGCAGGTCTGGGGACTTACGCATGAGAGTACTACAGGTTCTTGCGTTAGGCTTTCTTGATGCTTGTCTCCCAGTGCGTTGCGTTTGCCCTTTCGGAGGATGGGATGGTCATCTCCTTGATGTGAATTGTGTTGGGTCCCCGAGTAAGGAATGTGTTTCTTGAATGTGCAGAAAACTACCAGCATCAACTGGGATTTCTACAAGCAGAAGTTGAGCCCCTCCATTGTGAATATATTCGAGCAGTCAGTCAACTGTGAGTTTCAGTGAAGACCTACATTGTGCTCATTCTCCCGTATACAGTAGTTCAAACCTCACATTCTGGATTGAATGCAATGTTCTCAAATGTATTCACACCATTTGGGCCGTGCCTCCCCGACCTGCTGCACCCGTGCACATGAATTGATCTCCTGGCCCTTCCCCTCAATATGGGGCTGTCCCTTTCGGAATGGTTGAATGTCGACGGCTTCACCACCCGTGCAATCACCATTTAACGTCGCCATAATGCATAGTGGATGTTGTATGATACGTCTTGATTTGTTTGAAAGGCCATTTGAGCCCTTGTGATTTTGTGGGCATTGCGTTTGTACAGCCCTTGACAAGGAGGTGCCTGAGTACGAGGATGATATCACTGCAGACTACCAAGCAAAGCATAAAGCTTTGGTATGCACGTTATGCCTTTTGTTTACTTGGACATTTATAGTTTCTATTTTATTGTACACAAGTTGGACTGAGTTATTGATCCTATGAATTACTGTTTTGTCCGACAAGTATTGTAAGATAATTTTGATATTTTTTGTTTAATGCATCAGTATATTTGCATGCTTGAGAAGATTATAATTGATGTCCTTTTCGTTTGTCTTTATATATGTTGTTTGCAATTTGCATGAATTGTCTTTGAGAGCAATCTGGGATAAATATTTGCTCAAATATTTATCTCTCTGGACTCTTGAACTGATCCTGTTACTGAAGAGTGCACTGGGTTGGTTCCTCATACGTTTGTAGTGAGAGGTAACATGTGTTTCTGCCGTGATGACAGTTGGCCAAGGCAACAGAGCAAGAGGAAGATTCAAAGAAGAAGGTTATTGCACTCGACAAGGAAATTGAGAGGGTCCGGGAACAGAAGGTACATTGTGTTGACACTGCTGAAATTGGTCAGTTATGCTCGTTTAATTTGATTTGGGAGGGCATGTGGCGATCATATTTTCTTCAAATATTATGACATAGAAACAAATGGCTTTAATGCTACCACATGCGAACAAGACTGAGGTGCTCCTTGATATTTTTCCAGGATGCCTTGGGTACAATGACAGTTGATGAGTACTTTGCGAAGAACCCACAAGTGAAGGAGAAGATTGATGATGAGATCAGGAACCAAAACTGGGGCTACTAGGTCATGGGAGGGTTGGCAAGTGTAGATGCTTGACCACATTCTATTCAGGCTAGTAATTTTGAGTGTATTCCTGAATTCTGTCTGGTGCTGAAGGGTTTTTTAATTCCTGGAGGGTCTGGCATTTGTATGTAGGATAATAAATGATTTCTGAGACATGGTAGTGTTGCGGAAACCCTGGCATCAGCTTAGTTGCAGAATGCTCCTCTTGTACTCATCGGACTGTTGTGAAATAGCACTGTCCTCAGGTTGGTGCATCCATTGTAGTACATACCAGTTGTCTGCTGGTGATTACCTTCAAAACCTCTGGAGTCTCAATTTTGTGCTGGTTATCAAGGTCTTTGGTTAATGTGAATACAAATTTAAGTTTTATTGGTTAGTAAGGAGTTAATGGAATAGTTGTCTCAGAATTATGTGAGCTGTGGTTGATAAAAATTGACATTGTGTAAGTGTGACGACTGTGTTAACTTTAACCATTTTGCACCGATAACTTGATCTTCATCGCGCACTTTTAACCCTTCACCCAGACAAAAGTTTGAGGGTCGTAGTTACGAATCTGAGATGATTGCTGGTGGTGAGATTCTGACTTAAGTCTCTTGGCGAGACTCAAGCATTGACTTGCAAGGGTATTTATTTCTCAGCAATTTTGCATGTTCTCACCAAATTTTGGAACAGCCTTTTTTAAAAGTACTTCCCTCGTGAATGCAAACTTGGACACTTTTCTTATGCATTTTCCTTCAGAAAATACCTCCAAAATTGCAGCAGTCTTGGATGGATTAACCTTATAGAAATGATGATGTGTCTAACTGATGATGCAGAGATCGATGGTGTAAACCAAGCTATTGATAGTATTCTAGTAAAAAAATCCTTTTGTGTGTGTCATCTCCTTGTGTAGTGAAGGTCAAGCATTTATCCCTGGCCCAAAAGGTGAAGAAGTTGAATCTTGAGGATGCAGAATTAAGACTCAACTTGTGGAGGTAAGTTCAAATGTTTTCTTTTGCTGTTGAGTCCCTTTGCACACCAACATTGAATCACTCAACTTTGGAGTTTCATTGAAGTCATAAAAATTGTAAAAAAGAGTGCAGTTTCCCTGGATTTTTCTTGGTGGTGAGGACACAAACCACTTAAGTGTCTTAGGTCTTGATTCATAACACCATTCAATCCACTTTTTGGTGCAATCACTTTGGGCCACCTCAAATCTTTGAAAATGAATCTTATTACCTTGCACCAAATCTTCTGGGTGGTAAAAACAACTACATGTGAAGGAACAATTCTTGAACTTGTGCAGACATTTCGAAATCATAACATCTTCTGAAAATGGCACTACTTCCTTCCCCACCGAAAGTGTATGTGTACTTAGTGTACCTGGCACCAAGTTCAATCTTACCCAACAGACTTCTCTTCACCTCAAAAGTAGGCATGTGGGCTGGCATGACTAAGTCCATCCTGGATATATATATAGGAGCAGTGTCTGGGGAGATTTGTGGGCAAAGTCGGTCAAGATCCTAGTGGTTCCAAGTCCAACTGGTTACATGTTGACATCTTCCAGTTTTTCTTTATTGATTTGAGGTATATTTTATAGATTCCTCTGAAATGATTGGTAATTTCCTGAAGTCTTGAACTTCAGCTGGTTATTTTTCAAATTCAACTGGTTCATCTGTAACAAGTGGTCGGTTCTTCCTGTTTGTTATGGAGGTGGAACTGGAGACACACATCTAGACAGTGCAGACATGATGGCTTACAGACAAGTGAGATTAAGTCAAACTGGGAGATAGCTACACTGGTATGTGCAATTAGGCTGCCTTTCGGTCAAAACCAAAGTACAGAAACTTATAAATTTGTTTATTCTATTGTACAATAGAAATTGTATTTTTAGATTGTGGCAACAGATATTGAAAGTAGTGTAGAATGTTGATAAATTAGCGTGGGGCAACCTAATTGCACATATTAGTACAAAATATATGAGTTGCGTACATGGATGATCAAACATGACAAAATAAATAACAAGTGTGCACCGGCTGTGATCTATCTCCAAAGCTTCTTAGGTATCAAAGTTAAAAGTTGGGTTTACACTAGGGTCCATGACCAAAAGAACTCAATAATTTTGAGTACTCCAATGAATCGATAGCAAAAATTGGAGATGCAAGGAGTTTAGACTAGGGTTTGAGTCCAAAGTGTGGTAAACTAAACTGACACTAAGCTTATGTGGTACCACTTTCTTGCCAATTTTTGTCGATCCCAAAGTAGGATTATACTACTCCTTGATCTAGAAACCGATCTTGAGGAAGATTGTAAGGTCTATGAAAGGGTGTTTTGGACCCAAACCCAAATGTAAACCCACCCTAATAAGTATTCCACTCCTCTTTGCGGTTCAAGATTATCAGATGGGGAAGTGCCTGTTTGTAGTATTTTCAAGTTTTGTGCCTTCTCATAAGCTCACATGCATGGTAATTACACATTCTACACCTAGTATTGTGGCCCACTATAATCTTGTCATACCGTGACAATTTTGTTCAAAGTAACTTTCTTCTTCCATGCCATTTTTGAACCCACAATATTATATGCTCAAAACTAGAAATTTGAAGTCAATTTTTTTAACAAGAATATGAATTATCTTGGGTTGAGAAATATATTGTCATTATTATATTACATATCACATAAAATATCATTATATTGTATATTCATGTACTGCCCTAATTTCAACCACACATAAAATAGAGTGGGCCTATGTATTTTTTACCCACAATGTTAGGTGTAAAGGGTGTGGCTTGTAACATACATTCAATGGGCGAATAGACATGTGTTTGGTAATTCTAAAATTGGAATATATGATCACTTGGAGTTTATTGGGCTATATGAAAGATGAATTACATTGATTTTATATTTATAAATTTATTTGAATTGTCCTATATTCATTAAATTATAATTCATTCAATTCTGATCCATGTTTTTGGTAAGGATAGCATGTATATACATTAGATTTCACATAAGCAGGTATTACGATTCTAGATGAACTGTGGTATAGTTCATTACACCATAGGCTAATAGCAGGATGGGTGAAAAATAATTCAAATAATTTATCCTTTTAAAAAAAAAATATTGAGCTAGATGGCCTAAATGAAAGAAAGAAAATCATTTAAATGCCTAAGTTTTAGGAAAATTGGTGCATTAGAAAGCTCAATCCAGAGTCATGAATGAATGAGAAATAAGTTACAATACACAGATATGTATGTAGGATATGCTATGTGTTTGAATGAATAAATATACATATACATATTTGCCTAATTTTTCAAAAATGTAATTATGGATTGCCTAAGCCTTTTTTTAAATTGATTAATTATTGAAAAAAAATGCCCAACTTGCTATCAACCTACAATAGTATCCTAGAAGTAGACAATTAAAGTGGTCTATTATAACCCAAATTGATTGTACATTCAAGTATCATTAGAGTCTCCTCTTGCACACGGGTCTTCTTCTTCTTCTTCTTCTTCTTCTTCTTCTTCTTCTTCTTTATTTTTATTTATTTATTTACAAATCTTGCATCTTTAGTGCCTAAATCATTATACAATATGCTCTTCTATAGTTTCAATATATGGAATGTTCTCTGTGCTCCGTTTCTTACGTTTGAATACTACACCTAATCTTTACCTTATCATAACATCTATAAACATGTTGCATAGTTTGGAATAATGGAGAGTGTACAATTAGAATAGTACTTTTCCCTCTACACATAACATTACTCAACAACGAGGGCCCTTAAAATACAACAGTGGTAACCAACAAGACAACACCATCCCACCATGGATATTAAGATGCACGTGTAACAACACACGATGTGAATGTCTCGCAAACCCTCAACTCGACATTGTATACATACATTGTGCAACATACAAACAAAACGACCCCCTGATACCCACACTGGACCTGACCATACAAATCATAGAATTCACCTTCACACATGACAACTTTATTGAACAAGGCATACAAACGAAAGAACCCAACTACAACGTGCTAGCAAATGCAATAAAAACACAAGGCTAGAAAACGAGACCCTTTATAACTATCACTGCATGACTATACACACAACTCAAAAAACTACAAATTCCAATGGCAAATTGCTATTAAATATCCAACATACCCAATACTCAATAAGAGGAAGCTCAATAGCAAACATGAACCCATACTCTCCCCCCCCCCCTGCCCCTCACATAACAAAAGGACAGGGTAACACGACCCCTACATACAAGGGCCCACCTACCATAAGGTAGGTAGTAAACCATGTCATGCATCAAAGGGGACTCTTGAGCATGATATGGCCAATGGGCTCAAATTCACGTCGGATTGACGGACATTCAATATTATTATCTTTTCTTTTTTACCAATGGGATGTTGGGAGTTCAATCTGAATCTAAGTCTCCATGCACAACTTTTCAAGTATCCCATTGTGATATTCTAAAGACCCACCGAACGAGACTTGCACGTTGAGTAATGTTATGCATGATTCAATAAAATATGATAAAACAAGAAAACGGTAGAATCGTGAGGCTCTGTCCTTTACTATGAAACACTACAATTGTAGTTGTCCACTTTGCTCATGCCAATCCATGGTTATTCACTATACCAAACCTTTCTTGGATTTTGGGCACCTTCTTCTCAAATGCGGGTCAAGGATTGAAGCTACTCATTTATCACTCAAAATTTTTAAAATGAATAATCAAGAATTGCCGAAATAACTATAATTAACTAGATTTCTTTCAATGCATTTTAGGGAGCAATTACATAAATTTATATATATAAAGAGAGTCCACATTAAATAAAGTGGACCAAAAATAACAAGAACAAGTAACGTCCAAGTGTGAACGCAAAGTGGTTAGGAAATTTGCTCTTGAAACGAAAGAAGTTGATGCATAGCCTCTGTCCTACAGACAGAGCCAATAAAATTTGGATCACCGTCGCATGAAATTGGATAATTGGGGGATTGAAGTTTTCTTGTCATTTGAGATCGGTTATTTGTAAAATCCCATGGTTTCATTTCACGTAAAGATTCGATTGGTTCATCGCATGGGATCTTAATGTGAAATGAAACCTTGAGGTTTAGAGCTTAATTGAAGTGCCAAGAAAACGGCAATCTCCCCAAAACATGATCGATTTCAATGGAGGCCTTGCTTTCTTTGGTAATGTGATGTGCATGTTATATTCATGTAGCATGAATCCCATTAATTATAGTATTCAAAGATATCATGTAGCATGTAGAATATCAACTCTAGATATCTCAAATTAATATTTATGATTTGAATTCAATGATATCAATTGTTATTATATTAAGCTCAAAATTAAAATTTTGCGCAGATATTTTGCAAAAAATGTAGAGAGTTTACCTCTTTTTTGCACATTTGTTAATTTGTTAATGTTCTATAATGTCCAAATTACCAATTTAACATTTGTTGGTAAAATATGAGATGTACAATACAATAAGTAGATATAGCATTGCATAATTCCAAATAATAGGTCACACTAGATATCGTACTCAGTGTAGTGTTTAGTGGAGTTTGGCAGCTCAAATAACATTACTTAGCAGGGCATATACGATGGTCCATATGATATGGAATATTCCCTATACTATTTGAAAATCCACCGAAGAATTTTTTGATATGCTAAAGGTTGTCAAGGCGAGTCTAAAAATGAAATGCTCACATAGAGAATCTTTAGGGTTCAAGGGAGAATCCAACAATGACCATCAATCAAGCAATATAACATTGTACTATTTTTAGAGGTTGCAGTAGGATTGGAACTAGGAGTAAATAGTAATCTTTTACTAAGTTAGGCTAACATCGTTGGCATGAAATCACAAAAATATGGTTATTACTTCTACACAATTTGCTGAAATCGGAAGTATGCAACTAAAACCCTCAAATACATGTTATTCTGCATGCAAAGGTGCACTGCATGCCTCTTGGATGCTTCAGGGTTAATGGGAGGTGTGAAATGAGTATTATTATATTATACACCAACAATTGGACTCAATTTGGGCAAAAATGAGTCCAAATTACATACAAGTGTACCTCTCAATCATTTAGAAAAAAAAATCCATGAAATACCATAGAGGGTTTTTTGTTTCATCTTTACTAGTGCCATCATGTAGTTTCCACATGGAATTCAAGATGGTGTCAACTAATATAGGATTGACACATGGCAAAGCTAGAGGGATATATGATTGTTTTTGTTGGAATAGAGAGCCCTCTACAATAGTGTGTAGTATATATATAAGTTATAGTTATAGTGGATTTGACATGTGAATTGTCTTGAAAGACCTCAATTTGCGTTGGATACACACATAGGAGATGCTACAACCGCAAACCTATAGGGGGTTGAGTTTTTAACATGGATGCACAAGGGGTATGCTTGTGTGGAGGGATTGTTAAAAAATAAAAATAAAAACCCAGACATTTTGATTTACATCATTGACACCCAAAACACACATGTTTATAAGAACTTGGACTATGTTTAAGATATATTATATCAAGTGGTGACCTAAAGTTGGAGATGGCTTAAGTTCTTTGTGATGAACTCCAAAGTGCTCAACCATCGTTTTTGGGCATGTTCTATACATGTTCATTTCATAATTTAGATTTTGACATGTGTGGATCACTATGATATTAAACCCTCTTATATGTGAGAAGTTTACAGAGAATAAGAAATGTATACATACTAACGACATGCTAGAAAATGGACTCATCTATTTATACTAAGCTTTGCAATTTAATGTGATAAATGCTTCCACTACATATAAAAAAAAACTACTTTAATTAAGTAGTCCTTTATACATATAAAACCCACTTTCACTTTCCAATGAGAAAGTCATTGAACATGTATTCATCCATAGCATGCAACTCAACAATTGCATCTTACAAACAAAGATAAGAGCACAATAGCTTAGCCACAATTTGGAGAGCAAAACTCAAGGGAGACCGTGAGCGCTCCAAGATCCTGTAGTTTATAAAAATCTAGACCCAAATGCAAATCATAACAAGAACGGACATGATAGTCATTATGGACTATTACCACACAACAACAATGGATGAAAACATGAATTGGATGAAACTAACACATATGTTGTCAACTTTTTCAGTAAACCTTATGACCCCCTTTTCTACATCTAACTTTACTTCAAATGAATTATAGCCTTCTAAAATGTACACATTGGAGAGAAACAATACCTCTCCCTAATTTATACTATCTATCCTAATGCCTCAATTAAAACCCCTTTTGACACTCACATTAGTTCGTACGTGGTATGAAGGGTTCACCCCACAAGAAGATTAAAATTAGCATGTTCTTCACATTTTTAATATATTCGGCATAATAGGTGGAGGTGTAGGGTAGAAAGAGGAAAGATAAAGTGAAGAGGAGGAGATAAACTGCTCATTTGCACATGGCTTATGCCCTTTGTGATGAACTCTGAAATTCTCAATCATTAAAGTTTCAACCACCATTTTTGGGCATGGTCTATACACATACATTTTAAAGTTCATAATGAATAAAACAAAATTTATATCATTTTTGACTTGACTTGGAACCCCAACACTTTTAAACAATCATTTTACCTCTAAATTCTTCATTTGTGTTCATACAGGGTAATATTGTGAAACATGACATTTCACATTCATAATTAACATCATTCTCTCGAAGCAAACATGCAGGGGACAATTTTCTTCCCCCCCTTGCAATAATACATGTCAATATTCAATCAAACAAGTTATGAACGGTCTCAATATCCAAATATAAATCAATACATAGTTGACAATACAAATCATGATTTCTGAATAAACATACCAACATTGTCTTGTTTTCCACTACCTGTATCATACATCGTCGTCAATGGTTGGGTGGAACATCGACAAGTGTTTAATCACTCTAGGCTTGATAGTCAGCATAAATGGGAGAACCTATAAAACCATTCAACGAGCATGAGAATATTCACTTTGATAATGAATAAGAGATCTATAGATGCTCAAAAAATTATGGGGAAAGCGGCTGTAACCTCAATTAGGGTTTGCCAACTGTCTCGCACTAATCATGTGTTGCATATCCTAGGAGAGGTGGGCTAAGTGGGAAAAAGTTCCCATTTAAGAAACTTGTATTTAGTGTCATATATAGTTTTATATCACCGTGGTATTTTTTCTTAATGACATTTGTTATGGATAAGTTTACAATGTTGCTGTCATCCCAATTTAATCCTAGTTCATCCAAATGCCACTGAATGAAATAAAGTTTGGTATATTATGCATCCTAAATTTTTCTGCAATAAAATGGTTTCATGGATGATCGAATTTGAATGGAAAAATCGCTTAGTAAGTGACAACATTTGCAACTTTATAAATCTACAATGCCAAAAATATTTTACAAGGAATGACAAATAGTGTTAGGTTTACATTTAGTGTTGGTGTCTCTACATGGGCGGTTTACAATGAGTATTGAGCAAGACAAAAAGGAATTGGTGACACTAAATACAATAGTTAGTGTACCTCATGCAACGATTGCCTCTCACCGGAAGGCGGAAGGCGGAAGGTTGTGATGCATGGTTCCCTATGGATGGGAACCTAATGGAACATGGGAACTTCGTCTTCTCCAAGGTTTGAACGACGATGGCTTGTGGCCTTGGTGTTGTTGTGTTGTTCTGTTCTGTTCTGTTTTGCTTTGCTTTGCTTGCCTTGCCTTGCTTCGTCCACTCCTCTCGCACACAATTCCTCTCGCAATCGGAGCATACTTACATCTCTCTTCCTCTCTCTCCTATGTCCTCTCTCTCTTGGTCGCCCGCCCTCACTTCTTTTTTCTGAACTCGGCGAGAATGAAGAGGGATCGGGACTTCAGCTGGCTGCCAACGAACTCGGCGTCCAGACCTCGTCTCACAAGTATGAATTGCTCCGCCAACCGATCTGGGATTTTTGAATTTGAATCTTGCTCTCACTGTGGGTGTGATTATTATCATGTGTTGCGGTTCCCGATGCGTGTGGGAATCTTCTGAGGAATTGGCTGAGGTGGCAGGTGGTGGTGACAGCTCGGATGACCAGCCGAGCACGTCGGATCACAAGAATAACGAGCGCAAGGACCTGATGTGGGAGGAGCATCATAGGAGCCCTATAAGATACTTGAAGAGGCTCACCAATTGGGTACGATAACTGGGCCTCTACTGTATATTGATAACACATCCATGTGTTTGTGTTCCTTTCCGTTCGGGATGAATGGAATGCTTCAACCTCTTAAGGCTTTGTACCGGATTTCAATACTTTTGTAACTTGCATCAAATCTTATACATAATAATTAGCATTGTAATCTTCAATTGTAGATTTGGTCCCGAATTTCTGTCTCTTTCTTGTTGGTAATTGGGTTCTCTGTTTGGAAACCATTTTGTGAGAGCTAACTCAGATTCATGGCACTGAATTGCTGCCATTTTCTCTTGAATCTTATTATCCAATTCCAAGAATGTTTTTGTTAGAAGTCTCTGTTGGTGCTGGCATGGCATGGCATGTGTGTGTTCCTTGTCTGTTCTGGATGGAATTCTTCAACCTCATAAGGGCCCGCCCAGCTTTACTTTTGTATCCTACATTCACTTAAACATTTGTATGGCTCAGCAGACTTTTGCCTGCATAGCTTTGTAATCTTCAATTGTAGATTTGGTCCAAAATTTCTGGCTCTTTCGTGTTGGTAATTGGCGTCTCTGGTTAACGACCAATTTGTGAGAGCTGACTCAGATTCTTGGCATTAATTGCTGCCATGTTCTCTGATTTTTTTTACTCCAATTCGAAGAGATTTTGTTGGAAGTCTCTGTTGGCGATGGCATGGCATGGCATGTGTGTGTTCCTTTGTTGTTCTGGATGGAGTTCTTCAACCTCATAAGGCTCTGTCCCAGCGTTACTTTTGTATCTTACATTAATTTTACACATTTGCATGGCTCAGAGGACTTTTGCCTGCTTTAGCATTGTAATCTTCAATCATACTTATGGTCCCAAAATTTTGTCTCTTTCGTGTTGGTAATTGGTGTCTTTGTTTGAAGATCATTTTGTAAGAGCTGACCCAGATTCCTGGCATCAATTGCTGCCATTTGCTCTGAAATGCTATAGTTTGAGGATTTGTCTTGTGAGGCTCAACAATTACCAGGCAAGATATGAAGAACATCTGCCTCTGCTTTATGATGACACATCCAATTCCAAGACTTATTTTGTTGGAAATCTCTGTTGGCGATGGCATGGCATATGTGTTCCTTTCCATTCTGGATGAAAATTTCGAACCTCATAAGGCTCCATCCCGGCTTTACTTTTGTATCTTGCATTAAACTTACACATTCGTATGGCTCAACAGGCTTTGCTTGAGTAGCATTGTAATCTTCAATTGAACACTTTGTTCCTAATGTCTGTCTTTTCCCTGTTGGTAGTTGGTGTTTCTGTTTAGATACCAATGTGTAAGAGCTGACTTAGATTCGTGGCATCAATTGCTGCCATTTGTTCTGAAATGCTGTAATTAAAGGACTTGTCTTGTGCTCAACACTTCCTAGGTAATATGTCAAGAAAATAGAGAGTGTGTGTATTTCTTTGTCAATTTCCCTTGTAATATTATATTTCTTGGTGGAGTCATTCCCTGACTAAACATTTATGCTGGTTGCGTTTGTAAACAGATCAAGGCCGTCCTCATCCATAGTTATACAGAGAGGGACGATGCTGTTCTGGACATTGCATGTGGGAAGGTGAGAACTACTTTGACATTTCAGTTACTATCCTGTGAAACACTCAGCTGGATGTCAAAGCACTTTTGTGACGGTCCCATTTTAGGTCAGTGTCAAGTCCTGGATCTTGACAGGTTTGCAGCCACATTCCTTGAAGCACAGTGTGTCACCTGTAAGAAGTTTTCTTCACCAACATGGAATCACCAAAGTTCTGAATTCCAAGGGCTGGAGTGCTCCTATGATATTCCGTCTTGGCTGCATGTAAACAGGTAGATCTCTGGAGACTTTATACAGGTGGGCTTGCTGAGTTCAGAATAAGGTCTGATATTTTGGACATATTCTTTCCAGGGTGGAGATTTGAAGTTGTGGGATAGAGCATGGATTGGTCACTATGTTGGCGTTGACATTGCCAATGGCTTGGTATGTGCACAACTGCTCTTGTTTTTATCTTTTCTGCAGCACATCATTGTTTATACTTGAAGGAAACTACATTCTCTTAGAAATCGAGTGCAACTTGTGTGCATCTTGATACAGAATGGTGCACACTCTAACTGTAGAATGGGAACTGTTGTCCGCGCTGTGTTGGTTTAGGTTCGAATTAACGGTGATGTTGTACCTTATTAGAATCCAAGACTGTTCTGTTCTCTTGCAGTGATGTTGACAAGGTCAGACTCTCGCATCACCCATGTTACCTATCTTGTTTGTTGTGTAAGCAGATTGAAGATGCTAGAAACAGGTACAATCGCAATGCTTTCTGCTTCTCAGCCAAACTGATCTGTGCAGATTGTTTTCAGGTTTTCTGCTTACCTTCAATGCTCTTTAATGGCAAGCACATTTCTTAGTCTGGGTCTACTATGTATTCTTCAATATATCGAGTTTGTCTCTTCATGGTGTTTGCCATTGTGAGGAATACAATTTGTGCTGTACTTTCTGCAGTTTTCCTTGGTGTTGTCTTTCTGTCCTTGTGCTCTTGTTCTTTGCAAAATTGGGAGATGTAAGCCCTTCCTATTTAGGTGTTCATTCTGAGTTGATGCCCATACAAACTTAACCTGTGCTGACTTCAGTACAGTACCAAACAACTTGATATTATAAATAAATGAATACAAATTTGACTAATTTGTGTGATCATGTATGCAGGTTGACCTTGGGCCAGTTTTAAAGGGTGATGGCCTTTTTGATGTCTGCAGTGTCCAGGTACTGACCTTCTGACCTTTGCCAGTTGCCTTTATTGTATTCTGTTAAGCAAACTTTGCAGTGTACCCATGTCCAGATTTTGTTGATTTATCAGATGTCTATATTATTTTCAAAGCTGTTTTGTAATATCAAATCATTACAAGGTTTTGAAGTGTCTGATTGCTCATTTCATCGATGGGATTGTGTAGAGCTTTACACCTGTTCTAGCTAGGACATTGACCGAGACTCTAATCAAGGAGACAAATATTATATTGACAAGAAGTTTCTGTAATGATGGTTGTGGTTATTAGTTTGCATTGCAATATTCATGGTCAACAGAGGAGCGAGCTCGCAGAGCTTTGCACAATGTTTCTACCATGTTGCGACCCGGAGGCCGCTTCTTTGGTATCATGCCAGATGCCGATGTCCTTGCTCAAAACTTGGTTAATGGTATGGTTCAAATAACCTTATTTCAAGAGATTAGAGTGTGTCATAAAGTTATATCCATCAGTAAGGTCAGGTGCTTGTCCTTAGCATCAGAAAAAATTTGTTTCTTCATATGCTGTAAATATTCTTTCCTAGCCATCATGATGAAATGAGTGGTTGTCAGTACACTATATATCTGAGTGCCACACTATTTGTAATTGGCCCACGACAATGAAGATTAGATTAATTAGCATGGGCCACATTATTTCTCTAGTCACACCTTTTCTCCCTAATGCTTATTATTGTGGGCCACATGATTCACCAGTATTGTAGATCAATCACAACAAGTAGTTATGACAAGTGGCATAGACCTTGGCATAGACAATAAGACAGGTGGCACTACTACTTCAATAATTTGCAACTAGACAACACATCAATTTTGAAGAGTTTGAAAACTGTTGTTGCCACGATAATCACTGATTTTGATGCCACACTAAATCAGATTATGTAGTGTAGTCATATCCATGAAGTGTAGATTGAATCTAACAAGAAAATATCAACTGGATATCAGTATCGCCTAAGTAGAACCTAAAGAGGCCTTATGGACAGTTATTTCTCCATGTACGTGTGCTCACCTTGTTCAATTGTTGCAGGTCGAATGAATGAGTTTGGGAATAGCATCTACCGGGTGCGCTTTGGTGATATTCATGATGACAAGGTGTGTATCACTGGCAGGCATCAAGAAAGTTGTCACCCTTAGTTTTTTAAATATGAATTTTTGGTCCTACAGCAGTGTTCTCTTTAAAATGGGGTCCACCATTGGGTCCTCTCATACCCAAGTTCTGGGCCTCACTTCATTCTTGTCTATCTTCCGATTTGTTTTGCAGGGTTTTCCAACCGGGCAACCTTTTGGAATTCAGTACGAGTTTCAGTTGCAGGTGCTGAAACTTATGAAGATGTTGTTTGGGTAGATTGCATGGAAGGTTATCAATTATCCAAAGGTTAGTTGATTTTGTTTTCCTAAATTTTCGTTTATCCAGTTTTCCAAAAGGAAATCTCACAACACACCTGGTTCTGTATGCAGGATGCTGGGAACTGCTCTGAATGGGTTGTCCCCTTTCCCTCTTTTCAGGCTTTAGCAGAAGAGGTACCAGTACAATAAACTTAGTGGGGCATTAAAATTGGTGTGCCCTGTTAATTAGTCTGGTGGTCTTTGTGACTTGTCATCTAACACCAAGTGTCATGTGACACTCTCTCCTAGTTTGTGTGATTCATTCATTATTGGGAATCTGTAGCTACAACGTTTTCACAAGCTAGTTTCCAGTTTTCAGTGTTTGTGTAAGAACTTTTCCTATCTACAAAGTCATCTGAACTCTAAAATCAGTTTCTGTGTGCAGTATGGACTACAGCTTGTGTTGAAGACGAATGCCCTTGATTTTCTACGTGATTATTCCCAGCACACAGAATTTTTGGACTTGCTGAGAAAATGGGAAGTACTTGGGGATCCTGGTACTACCTCTCATTCCATCTGAGCCTACATCAATGATAGTCAATTGTTAATAGCCTGGTTCAGATGGATTTTGGCCGGGGAATCATGCCTGTGTTTTAAGTGATAACTGATAAGAATGTGTGGGGAGTATTGCAGCTTCAGGCAACACCCTCTCAAATGACGAGTGGAAGGCTGCAAATCTTTATCTTGTCTTCGCATTCAGAAAGGTAAATGATGTGTTCAAGGTAGTGGCAACTAGTATATACAAGAAAACATCATTTATAAAATATCACAGGATGTTCTGCACATGTCCACATGAACATGTACCCCTTTTTATTTGTTCCTAGTCATGTTGAAACTTTAGCAAGCATAATAGAGTTATCCTTTAATTCAACCGGAGTTTTGGTCAGGAGTTGGTTGTTTTGCATACAAAACTGTCCATGTTCAGTAAGCTTGGAGTCGGTGTGGAGGTTTGAACAAATATCGGTGCGTTGGGGGGGAAAGCTCATCTGGACACCTCTTGGCATGCCAAAATGAGTTTGACCCTCAATGAACCAATATAGAAAGTTTTTTGTTCAAACCTCCACACTGACCAGTGCCCAGGGAGATTTTTGAGCACGATTGGTTGACATCCTAGTGTTTCCAAGTCCAACCAGTTACATGGTATGATCTTTCAGATGTTCTTTATTAAATTGAGGTATATTCCATAGATTCCCCTGAAATGATCAGTAATTTTCTCGAAGTCTTGAACTTCAAGCAGTTATTTCTCAAACTCAGCTGGTTCATATGTTACTAGTGGTCAATCCTTCCTGTTCATTGACACTGACTCCAAGCATGCACTGAAAACTTACTGAACATGAGAAGTATAGTATGCAAAACAACCAATTCCCGACTAAAACTCTGGTTGAATAAAAGGATAACTCTAATCTATCATTGACTACAGTGCAATTTGTCTTGTTTGTATTATACTAAACTATAATGGAATGTGGCATGACAGTGTGGAAAGCCAGTAGCTCAGCAGCACCAATCGCATGGAAATTATCGACGTATTAGTGAAGAAGAAGTTATAATGATACAGCAGTAAACATTCAGGGTTGGACAGCATAGCAACACTTTTATTGGGTCAGATTCGACATCCAGTGGTAGCTCGCATCCCTTCCAAATGCACATCAAATGACTGGTTCTCACCTAATGCAGCTTTTTTTTGTGTGTTTGCGATCTACATATTATTCTTTCAAATTGTTTCCTGATTTATGAATATTTGTTTGAAGTTTTTACAGGGACGACTGAGGAATGGGACGGTAGTAAGGATTTTCTGAGCAGCATCTCAAAATTAAGCCACCATCATTTTGTACAGAAGGTCTAGTTCCAATGTAGGGTGCAGTAGTTGGATCCAACTCTACCAAGATGTATTGCAGAACACATGTGATATCATTTGAAGAAACCGTGTTGCAAAGAGAATGTTGAATCTCCAGAGAATGTTTTACTAGAATAAATGTACAATATATATCTGATAAATCAGAGGATTGCTATGTGTTCTTGTTTATTCTATTAAAACATTACATGCAATCATTGGGTTGGCTTCAGTCTAAAGTTGTTCAGAGGGGATACACTGGCACATCTTGCCTGTACAGTGCAAAGAGAGAATTTTCAACTTGAAGTCCTCAAATGTGTATGACAAGCAACTGGCGGTATTTTTGGTGGAAACAGCTGTAAAGCTTACTGCTACATCTCACAAAAAATAATTGTCTTAACTTAATTAGGCAACATGATTTTATTTATTTATTTATTTATTTTGGGGGACAGGGCTTATACAGTATAACCATTTAATGAGCACAATTTATAAGATATTCATATGACCTTTAAAAATCATGAGGCACATGGCTATGCGCTTGCTCATCATCTTGCACAGTTTGTGTGTTTCATGCCCTAGGAAAAGTGGGTGCAAAGAAAAATGTGTCTGAATAACACACGTCTACCTTGATATCTATAAATCACTGAAGAGTTTTGCTCATGTACTATTTGCAATTCCAGAATCTTTCCTCTTAGCACAATGTATTTGTAAATGCCTCATACAGGTTCGTAGATGCATGGTAAGCCAGATGAGAGGGTACAATAACTTACCGGACATCAAATGTGCGTAGTTTCTGGAATATGAGCTGCACGTGAGTGGAGAAGGGTTTTTATGAGAATAATCACATGTCATTATGACTCATGCTTGTGTCACGGACTCCTTGTGTTGAAGTGCATTACTGAATCATATCTCAGAACGGGCCAGCAATTTTACTGAGACTTTTGGGACCCATGCATGAAAGGAAATGAAAAGACTATTGTTTTCAATATCCTTAATAACTATGAGCTGCACAGTATGAAACGGGAATAGGTAAAGAGATTGGTTAGGTGGTTGGGCGGGAGCCCCTTTTCCTTTGACTAACCTACCCAGGTCCTCAGGACAGCCACCTCAGTGTTCATACCTTGCATATTTTGCCATCAAAGCCTTTTAAGGTAGACAGACCCATTTCCGATACCCTAAGCAAGTTTGCATACGTGTGGTACACGTGTGATAACAGAGTGATTTTTTACAAGCTTTCATGTTGATACCACGATGTTTAACCAAAAAAAATAAAATGATAATTTATTTTAAAGTAATGAAATCACAAGAAAATTTCAAGGGCAAGATTCTCTCTCAATCCATATTACAACATAGGTCGACCTACCTATGATAATTGATAGATGAATACTTGAGTACATTCAATGTCTTTTCAAGGAACCAAATCCATGCTCTTTTAACTCACTTTTTCCATCACGATGAACTCTTCAACGGCTGAATCTCCTTTCGCACATGGTCACCACCTATTTCCAACAATCGCAATTAGAAGAACTATATGTGTGGAACCTCACAACTTTAGGGGACTTTATGTATAAAGCTTGGGGTGGTTATCATACAACTTATGTAACGTTGCTAAGTCTCATGCTCGCTAACCCATTCGAAGTAAAATAGGTATTTGATTTCATTGGAGCCTTGCATTGTATATTTCTTGCCCTTGGACAAATTATATTCTCTTGCTGAGGGGAAGTGACAACTGGAACTTAGCAATGCCATGTAGTTTTTTTCTACGCAAAACCTTTTAAACTTGCTATCAAGGTGCGCGGGTCACTCTTCTTTGTTAAGCACCTCTATGTACGATTGAATGGCATATGACAAGCTTTGTATTCAAGAATGGACATTGAAAAGACATGTGTTACGATAAGATTGGCTGGTACGTATTCATAATATGTTCTAGGTTCAACTCTTAACACAATTGAGAAGGCCAATGCGATCACTCATTGGGAAAATAGGAATTTGACATTGACCTCTCCATAACTTTTGCAGCTCAACTCCAATTCTAAAAACTTGAATTGACAATATGCAAAATTCGTAGTTACTAACCAGATCAGAGTCGAGACAATTCTCAATTTGATCCAAGGTCAAAGTTGTTTGTGGAGGCTAGAAGTGCCCACAATGTAGGGCCACATATAAGAGTATGCCCTTAGTCATTTTTCATATCAACCAGGGTCTCAACTTCACAATTGTGGGGATCGTATTCAAGACCTCCAGATTTCTCATTTTCTTCATCTGAAATGAAGCAATGAGAACTTTGGGTTTGGTTGGAAAATTGGATAATGGGTTCAGGTTGGTCTATGGCAATAACCTTAGTGACTCGACAACCTCTAGCGAAAGTGGCTGGCTCATAAGCCACTTGAAACGGGCCATTTAAATTGGTCAATGATTGACTATCTCAATCTCTAGGGACAAAAGATTATGTCAATTTTGCTCTAGAAATGTAATTGAAAATGAGGCACATTTTGTTGGAGTGTCCCCCTCTACAACTTCATTAGAGATAGGTTTCCTTTCCTATTTAAGAATGTAATACTTGGTAATTCAAGTCTTTCTTCCAATTGGAGAATGAAGTTGATATGAGCTTCTACCTTACTGAGGCCACTACACTTCACTACTCTAAAAACTTAGCCTTTTTTACACCACCTTGATGCATTTCTAATCCCATTAACCTTTTGGTTGTCGTGGACTTTAAAACCAACTACATTTCATTCCACTGCTTTTAGTACATTGAGAAAACATGATCTGTTTCGGCAAGAGTTTTCTTATTTTCTTGAGTCAGGGTGCCACATGTCACACAGTGGTTGGTTGACACTGCAATTTCTTTAATGTGGCATGATAATCTAATCCAACTTTGGGCAATCAAAAGCCTGCCTTAAGTGATAAGGTACTCTCTGCTTATACTCTTTCGCAGGCTTGCTGCACATGGATGTTTAATTCTTCTTATTAAAGTTTTGGTTTGTTTGAATTTGAGGTGTGTACAGGAACCTGTAAGATGTCATCACTTTTTTCGGGTTCACTTTGTGTGTCTGAGGATATCCATTTGTTAATTTGTTTTTCTTCCATGGAGCTCATTTCCAAAACAAACCTGCATGTCATGACCAAAATAATCTAAATTTTTTCAAGTGACTCGACTGCCAGGGACTTATTCAAGTAGTCAGTGGATGTCACCTCAGGTTTCTTGCAACCCAAAGAATTCATGCAACTTTCTTACCTTGAAGACGCTTTTAGTACAATATATCATGGGCTGTGTGATTCACAAGCTTCTGCAAGTGATTGATTTCTTGGAGGTTTCAAGTTACAGTGCTTGCATTGGTCCAGGTCTTGGGGTACTAATGCGATTCTTGAGGCGCAAGAAATTGATAGAAGCTGTACTGTTGAGGCTACCTGACCTTCAAGAGCGGGAACTACCTCAGCCATTTCAATTTTTGAGAAGAAGAAGAAGAAGAAGAAGAAGAAGAAGGTGGCAGGCATCATGAGGCTAAGGGGCGGTTTACACTATGGACTATGAAGTCGGACCATGGAAGAGGGCCTTTTTCAATGGTCCGAGTTCATGGTCCAACTTCCATGGTCCGACTTCTTTAAAAAAAATCAGTTTTGAAAGCATTGGGCCCCTCACTAGGTGTAAACCGAATGTGGACCAAGAAGAATGACCATGCACCAAAAAGTGAATGTGCTGATTTTTGTTAATACATGCCCAAAAAGGGTGGTTTTGAAAAAAAATTCAAGTTTGACCATTCTCTTGTCCTCTCTTGGGCTTCACTTGTCTTCACTTCTTGTTAAATGTGTCGAAGATGTGGCTTGCAAATCTTCTCACAACCATTGTTACAAAAAAAATGAGCGATTTGATTTGTACATGTTCAATGTAATTTACATGTGACATGTACCTTGTGTTGTCACTACACTAAGTAGGATATTTAGTGTTTGTTTACATTTGATGTTGTTACCACCGTACCTTGCTCAAGACTAATTTTCAATTCTTTGATAATTAGTGTTAGAAGATTTGTTGGAATATATGTGGGACTTCTCCTTTTATCATTTTTATTTTATTTTTTTCATATCCTTACTAACACTAAATTAAAAAATGTAACTTCCACATATTGCCTTAGTTGATATTTAGTGTTTGAGTTTACATTTAATGTTACTTACTTTCATGAGGTTATTGATATTTTGTGTATGTGTTTGTATTTAGTGTATCAAACACTAAATATCCTATTTTAGTGTAGTAGAAAACTATGCAAAAAAGAACCGCAATTGTTTTCCCATTGCGGTTCTTTTGACCACTCTGATCAACAGTCACTACACGACTACCAATGTTTCTTTTTTGCTTTTCTACTGTAATGTTTGAACTTTTGGGCGCGTATAATATACCGTTGGAAAGGTATTTTCAAGGCCTTTCCAACGGTATATTACAAGCCCCCAAATTCCAAATATTTTAGTTGGTAGAGCAAGAAAACAAAGCTGTACTTAAATTCTTGAGTTCTAGATGTCCCACATTGTTTGATGAAACATGTGGGAGCAAGTTTAAGGGGTAGGGCATGGAAAAAATGGTATGCCTCATGGGTTGTGATATGATCAATCTAGGCACATATACGGTGGACTTGCTTCTCAAGGTTCATTACATCATATTGATGCTGAAAAGTGAGTCTTGCCTAATGAGAAGTCTTGTATATAAGCCTGAAGAAAAAAATTTATAAAAAAAAGTATTATGACATCGTTCCTCTGCCATGGGCCCTTGCCTTTTCCTACCCAACCACCTCTCTTGCCTCTCACCGTAAAACCCGTTGGACCATGTCAATGCATTTATTAGGCCTTGAAAATTGTAATTTGAGGACCTCGACCTTCATGGTCCCTCTGCCATTTTTTCCTTAGTGTAAACCGAAGTGGTCCTCGGACGAGTTCAACAGCCAATCAACGCTCTTACAACACCCTGGTCCGACTTCATGGTCCATAGTATAAACCGCCCCTAAATCAGTGCAGATGGGCACAAAAACATTCATTGAAAGTAGTGCTGATTATGGTGATCTTGGCCTTGTCCTGCTTATCATTATCTTCTGGTAGGTCTTACTCCTCTCCTCAAATATCTCTTCATGTTTGGAGAGAGAGATGACCCCGACTGAGGACCAACTTGAATAAGAGACGCTTGGCCTTGAGACTTGCATGCCAACCAGAGATGGGAGTGACCAAGCGAACCGCATCTTGTGGGAAGTTGTCAAATTGGGGAAGATAAATTGAGCTTACCCATGTTCATTTCAAAACCGATTCATTGCAGCCACCTTAGTTTCAAGCTGGTCTATCCATAGATTGTCTTGACACTACACGCATTTGAGTCTTGGATGATTGTCCTGTGTCATTGAAAATTTGTCCTTATGTCACCGGAATACTGGCGAGTCTACCACTGTGGTAGATTTGCATTGTTTTTTCACCGACGTAGGACAATTGCTTAGGACCTGTATACTAGTAGTGTGGTCTTCTCTACTATAGTGGTTTTCAAGCAGTTCAATTTGTGAAGCCTCATGAATTGGAGCAACTGAACAAGAGAGACAAAACGCCAACCCAGGGCCAACATGAATAAGAGATGCTTCGGCCATAAGCATTGTCTCTGCTCGTATGTCAATGGGAGACTGGAGCAACTGACCAAACCCACATCTTGTGCGAAGCTCTCATTTTAATTCAAAAAAAATTACAGACAAGCTGGGCTTAGGATGCTCGCTTCAAAATCAAATCATTGCGGCAGCCTAGTTCCAAGCAGGTGAATCAATAGGCTGTTTCGTTCTCCACTAATATAGTGGTTCTCAAGCAGCACATTATTTGTGAAGCTCATGGTTTGGTGATTACTAGTGCAGTACATATGTCAGAGGCTTTCACATAAATTCATTGCGAATCATAACCTATGAGTCTTTGCAGATGACCTCAGAGTTTATGCTGGCTTTGGTAGATAAAGCATTTAAAGGATTGGCAATGTTGAAGGTAGTGATAAACTTAATGTCAGGTGCAGTCGGGAATGTTAAGCATGGAGAGCAGTGTGGACAAGATTTAGTTACTCCCCGTATCCTTCATCTCAAATATCTGTGCTTTTGAGGGCCGCTGTAGGTGCACACTATTCTATAACACTACAAATTTCAGTCAGCAATCAGCTTCAACTTCACTTGGAATTCCTTTGGAACATACCTAACTGCAAAAATGGCTTCAACAAGGGTTCATTAGCGTACTGCTATTCAATTGCTGGGCTCCGATTCTCAAGTCAAAATCTTGCACTAGCATCTTTGAATAAACGCTCTTGACCATGATGTCAGGGTGCAGCACGGAGATTCCAAAGTTAAACCATATATCTGTAACGAGAGTCTGCAATATCAAAGTGCGTGCCACTCCAGCTTGTTGCGTTGCCTTCAATGAGCTCGCATGCAAGTTCCATACCAAGTTAACGACTTTAATACCGTCTGCCCTATCCTGTTCATCTCATACTTGAACCTGGCCAGTGGCTATGAAAATGGTTACTTCATTGGCAATTGCATTGATGGCAACAAAGGCTTATGTGTCTAGAATGAATATATATATATGAAATATCCATGGGCTTAAGCAAACTGGCTTGACTACACTTGGTATAAGGTGTGTGTGCCTACTGGGGGCGCTTCCAACTCCAAATACCAATCTGGCCATTGGATCCACGAGCTGAAAAACTCAGCCTGCTAGTTTTTTCCAATGAGGTACATGGGTCTACTAGTGGGGCTCTTGGTTGGTGGACCGTGATGATGTGGGTGTGGGTTTGAAACTTTGAGAGGCCTCTCCTGTGAATTTTATGTTAAGAAGTGCTATTCCCATAGTTCGTCAATGCTTCAAATGACATCCTTGTTTGACATCTTCTTGGGGGTCTTCATAAAAATTTGCCTATATGTAATGCCATCATGCCCTCATTTGAGCCCTACAGTCTGCCCTCTACCAGTGCCCCATAAGTCTTAACATTTCTATTACAAGATAATTTTTTTTTCTAAACATTTACCTTGTAATAGAAATGATAACACTTATGGGGGTAACACTTATAGAGGGCAGACTGTACAAGCTTGTACTATCTTATGCAAGAACAATCAGATAAATTACAGTGTTTCATCCTGTAGATACATATGCAAACTTCAGACAACCACCAAGGATAAAGCTTGTCATTTCATTTTTGAAGATGAAATTGAAGAATCATGTGTCGAAAACGTATTTTTTGGGTCTACACAACGATCAGGGACTTTGCGAAACTGCCAACGTAAATAGAAGTAAATATATAATTGACCTTGGATGTATCCATGAGAATTGTAAAGGCCATTGACAGTTATATTGGAACACATTGGCTTGGAATTCAGTGATTCAATCAACTCTACTTCAGTTCTTCTAAACTTTATTGACAGCACTTGTCCAACTGATTTTCTTACTCAATAACACTCTTCAAATTCTGGGATCCGTACATAAACTAAATGTTGGAGTATGTCGGCAAGTCATGTGAAGACCAGGGTCTCATTCTAATGGCTTGGCAGCATTCTATTAGAGCATTTGTAGAGAGAGAGAGAGAGAGTCCATCTGTAAAAAAAACATTGGCGACTCTAGAATGAGTGGGTGCTGCTTATGAAACCAGTTATCAAGGTATGTGGCCTTATGTGGTCACTCTTCTTATCCGGACATCTATAGTTGTGTGGTATATGTCAAGGCTTGTAGTTAAGAATGGGTATCAAAAAGATACATGTTTCAATGAGAGTAGTCTATGTGTTCCAAATGTAGGCACCATTCTAGGTTCAATAGATAGCATAATCAGAAAGGTCTATGTGATTGTTTAAAAACGAAAAAGAACTTTCACTTTGACCTAGATTATAACTTTAGCTCTTGTAGCTCCATTTTCTTACCATTGAAATGATAATCTCCATGGTTATTGCATTTGCTAGCTGAATGAGACAATTCTCAAACTGATCCAACGGCAAAAATTGTCATTGGAATTGAGTTTGCTCACAACAAAACCACATATGTTACTTGTTCTTACTTAACAACAATAGTTTTCACTACGAAAATCACAATGTCTTGCCACTAGAATACTTATCTTCCACTTAGACAAGTTTGAAATCTATGAACATGGATTGAAATTTTACTAATTTATTAGACCATTCAGTGGAAGAAGAGAACTGGCGGTAAGGAATGTGCCACGATCCCTGTAGCGTTTGTTATGTCCTCAACTGGCCTCACCTTCTTTCAACTCCTGATACCCTGTTCCATCACAATACTTTAAAAAAAAGAAAAGATAGATAGTTAATTTGCATGGCATGGTGTGGTTGTACTTATGATATCTGGAAGATTTACAATTCAAGGTACTTAATTACGAGATCCGATCTTGTGGACCCAGCCGCGACACGGATATAATATTTCACTTGATGGCTACCGCCATTCGTATGAGGAATTAGTCCTGAATTCTGCAGGAAGGTAAAGGACGCTGGCATCGTGGTAAAGACCATGTACTTCAGTAGTACAGGAACTACACTGAATTGTCCTATGAGTGTGGGTTACCATTTGGATTTCCGCATTGCTATAACATTTTACTAAGCGTGTGATGTTTTACTCAACCTACATAAATATAAGGGAGGCACTTATTCCCGATCAGGATCCCATCGGCAATGTATAGGGTATTGGTATTTCGATTAGGTTTGGACACAATTTCAATCAAGCTGAAAGCAATAGTGTCATGACACAAGTCCTAGTTTTGAGAATTAAAGTGAGGAGGAATGAACAGTTGTGGTAGACTCTAGATATTGGTAATATGTTCAGCCAACTTTTCGCTTAAAATTCCATATTGATTTCAATGTAAGGAATAAAATTATCAACAAAAATTATAGTCTTCTTTATTTCTGTCCTCCTAAACATGAGAAATTTACACCACTTGATACTTCTCCAAATCTGGCGTAAAATCTCTTAAGTGCTCGATTATGAGTGCCTCTACTCTAGTTAGTATGTACATCAAAGAACATGTTATAACTTACTTGATAAAATGGGAAAATGTCGGTAAAAAGGTATAGCAACGCGTAACTCCAACTGATAACCCACACAAATAGGATAATTCAATGTCTTGTCCTTTATGTATGCGTGGATCCTGCTGTACTTTTACAAATTGGGTCCAGCTTAAGCCAACTTGAAACAATGTCAGGGGTTGGTCAGAGGTGACAAGACCGGTCACCTATATATTTGAGAGGGATTAATTAACCCGTTTAATGAGCTTAGGTTGTGGGTCCAATGACATCCATTTAATTTTGGTGCCAAATGAACTAATATTGTATGATTTCACAAACACTTGGTTGAGGTTCATTGACAACGTTGAGCGGCTAACTTGTGTCTTCTTATGATTTGAAACAGTCCCGCGTACACCATAAGCTTATTACATCTGCCCAATGGACCAAATGGCCTGCTGCTAGGACACAAAGTTCTACATTGTCCAAAGGCCTTCAAATTCCAGCCGTGGACTATGGGTATAAGAAAGGACAAACTAGGTGTCGAAGCCAGTGCAAAATCCGACACACTCCAAAGCCAACAGTAATGCTTAAGTGGTTGTTCTTTATCATTTTTAAAGCTCTTGGAGTTGGTTTGAATATGTTATGGACAGACAGGCACTAGATTAATGACAAAGAAGCTGGATTCATGTAGGATATGTAAGGTGTTATTCGGTTACTTTTCTTAATCGGACACCTATATTTGATTGGTGCACGGTTAGGTGAGGATCAAAAAAAATAAAAAAACCATCATAAATGCACATGTTAAAAAAGGATTGGACTATGTCTTCAAATTGTATTAACTACTCCACACTCAAAAGTGAACTCAATTGAGAAGACCTATATTATTCCGTTAAAGAATCAACAAACACGCCCTTTGGATTACCATAAATACACCAGGGAAGGTCCGATTTTTAATCCATATATTCCTGAAGCTTCCAGCATAGATTTGTCAATGCGCAAGTTTTCTTGGTTCGAGTCCAATTGGTAGAAGTTGGAGAACATGAAAATTGAACCGAATAACACCCACATACCTTATGTCAGAGTAAAGGTAAAGGAAATTGAAGAACAGCCCATGATGCTGTTCAAGTATATATTCTGACCACATGAACTTGGTCTGGCACTGTCATCCAGGGAAGAGATATAGGACCTTGGGAATTTTGGGACTAAATGCTGAGTAGACCAAATCAGAAAATATGCTTTGATTGTCACAACTACTCAACTTGATAATCTGCTGCCGTACTCTCTAGGTTGCATCCATCATTTGTTGTGCGCTTTTAGTCACTTGACGCAAGTCTTAGACTGGTCAGACCCTTTGCGCGCAGATCATGTTTGAGTATCTGATCCAGATTCCGGATTCATATGCCTCTCACGTGAGGTTGAGAAGAGATTATTAAGTAAATTACATCCAGATCACGACACACCCCAATTGTGTACATCTGCAACGAAATTTGGATCATATACAAAATTCCACGACACACTTTGTACACAAAAATCAGAGGTTACTCATTGTGATTTGTGATACCTCTTCACAGACGGCGCGCGCACGGCGCTGAAGTGGCCTATATACACCAGTAACCAACATATTCCCAATTCTTGGGACTTTGCCCCCTAGCCTGGCTGCATGAATGTGTCGCCCTGCCTGATTCCACCCGCGTTGTCTTAGAATGAATGTGCCCATGTGCCGCATAATGCATTGATTCATGTGCATTCTGTAGCCTCATGAACTGGATAATATGTTCCAAGCCTATTCTGTTTACCCAACTGGTAGCCTGTTGTTCTGTGTAGACCAGTGTTCAGGGAGAGTTTTGGGCATAATCGGTCAAAATCCTAGTGTTCCGAGTCCAACCAGTTACATGATGTGATGTTCGGTTTTTCATTTGAGATATATTTCATACAAATTCACACAATTTCTAAATAATCAGGAGAATTTCGACAATATCATCCATGGAAAATATTATTATAATTTTTCTTCAGAATCGTGTACATAACTTTTACTCAGGACTAGGGTGATGCACCCCTAGAGTATCATGGATTTTGTGCATTTTGTCCGACTTACGTAGTATTAAATCATAGATTATTATAGTTTCAACTATGATGTAGATTAGGTGACGGCCAGGGGGCCACGTGTGTTTGCATATTGGGAGTGCAAGTCGTTCGTCGCTATAGCTACACAATATGAGCTAGAAACCGGAGATAAAGTCTAGTGTAAATGGTTGGAGTTTGTGCTTACACCCTACCCATCCCACATTTTGAAAGGAAACCCCGGGGAGGCTCTTAGTAATGTTATGTAATTAATGATAGATCACCAGATAGATAGATAAAAAGATAGATAACATTACTTAACTTAGCCATGGCCTACATAACGCCATGACTACGCTAAATAATGTTATGGATTGTGGTTAGGTTGCCATTCAAAAAGAAACCATGAACTCCACAATTTTGTTAGGAATTGTTTTGTGGGACATTCACTGACATACTCTTCTAGAAACCTCCACAGAATAATGGTCGTAGTCTGCAAACCAAAGGAGTCTTCAGCTATGCTTGCTTTCTTAAGAAAGCGATGTTTATATCCATCAATTTACCTATCTGAACTTGCAAGTCAATGAGCTAACAAAAGCTTGCTCTCTCTGTTTCTCCTGCCCACATTCATTATCAGTTAATATTCTCCATAGTTCACTCATGGACAAATTATTTCAAAAATTAATGAGATTTGTGATCATGACGAATATACAAATTCCTTTCATAGACTCTCATTCTAGAACAACCAAAAGGTTGTGGACACAGTTCAAGGCAAATTTTCAACTGAAGGACTTCTTCATGCAAATAACTTCCCTCATAGTCTCTCATCTGGTGATGGCTCCTCTCATAACGATTTCTCCAACAATTGATTGGTTTGGGAGGCCATTTGTGATTTTGGATATTGGTTCTTCGTGGTAGTCTGGTGATTGTGTCAACAGCCCACAATAGCTCACTCACTGAGTTTGTGGTTCAAAGTCTCTCCCATCTGTTTGATTGCTTCCCTCCCATATTGCTCGGCTTGGGCTCTCTAGGTGTCATTTTCCAGAATCCAATAAGATTAAAATAACCACTCCAAACTTAACACATTTCATTCTGCACCATACAACAAAGTTTAATCAGGAGCGAAACCATAAACCCTAAAACTCATTTCCCCCTTCGGTGGCGACTAATAGAAAAGCAATCTATTTATGTAGTGTATGTGTGTGAGCTTACAAGAGCGTTCCCAACAACGTTCCCATCCATAAACAGCCAGCCAATTTTAGTTGGGTGTAATTAGGCTCTTTGTGCACTTTATAACAGAGTTTAATTAGGAGCAAAACAAAATCAAGTGGGCAATTAGAGCGGCTGAGTGCAGGCTGTGTTAATGCCCTCTCACATGTCATTTATGAGGAGGGGCACGGGAATACAAGCTGGTTTACAAGTGTTCATGAATGGAGCTTGGAGTGGTGGGGCCCACATACTCCTGTTGTTTCTAAGCACACTAAAATATTGTAATCAAAGTCACTTACTCTTATTTAGTTTATAAATTTGTAGAAGTAGTACAAATTGAAATAATATGCAATCAAATCACTTTCATTATGGTGGTTGTCGATGACCTCTATAACCATTACTTTGTCGAGATCGGAACAATGCACTTGTGAACTCGTGTAGGAAAAAACTCCTCTAATATTGAGAGCTTCCTAAAAATTGACACCGAAATCTATTTGTGCTTTAGACACAAAGTTAGTGCTCATAAATCAACGGTGAATGGAAAGTTAAACCACTTGGCGCTAACTAGCAGGCAAAGACACGTGAAATGCGAGCTCAGTAAGTTGTAACCTCCAAAAACAGTTGCACACGTCGATGCACGAAGCTTCAAGCAAAGTGCACTGGCAAGTCTTAGTCATAAGATGTTGACAAGTATCCTGAAATTTCATATGTCAAGTGACAAGCATTTTGGGAGTGATATGTCAAGTGATGGGTTGAAGGTCTTGGCCCTATGTCTTTTAACATGTCAAGTGAACTGGTGACAGTGACCAACATTCAAATGGGTAGCGACAGGTCTTAAAAGCAACCCTGCATTGCGTAATTCCCATTAGAAAGTGACACTAATGAATGCAGTGTATTTGGTGGAGTTATGAATGGAACTTGTGTAGTGTAGTGGTGGAGCCCAGGTCCTAGTGTTATTCAATCAAGTGTCGCATGTCCAATAACCCCAATTGAAAAGTGCTGCTGGGCGCCGCCATGAGCAGCCAGGATTTAGTTATTTATTCATCACAGCCAACAAGACAAGAGTCGTTAACTGCCAAGGAATGAGGGGCCGCTTTTTCACCACAAATAGCCATAAGCAGGGCCACAGGGGGACAGCCCTACACCCACCTAGCTAAGCTAGCCCCCCACTGCCACATCTACACAACAGTACTCCTCATCCCAGCCTCATTCTTCTGCTCCTCCTGCTAATTAAAGTGGGGCTGGGCTCAACCCGACGATTTCTAGCATGTCGATTGATTTGGCATCAGGCACCTGAATGAGTCATCAGTGCTGATTTCCAAACAGAATGAGTCTTACGATGAAACTGGTTATCAGTAATAAGGGTCCAGCAGTACATCACCGTTGAGGCTCCGCCCATAAGTTGAGACATATTGCGTGCGCCAAATCTTGACAAGTATTAAGGCGGTGCGAATTTTTCCGTGTAGGAAGATAGAAATCACGAGGATTGCAGATTTTTCAGTGATTTTACTCTTTGATTTGAAAAAACTGTGAATTTTTGAAGCCAAAGGTTGGTCTTAACGTATTATCAGTGTTTAGAGTTTGTCATAGTTGCCGCATGATTATAATGATCAAAATTAGTGTCATGTTCAAAACTTGGGCAAGTTGAGCAAAAGCTTCAATCATTCAACCTTGACTCCTCTCTTAAATTGATCAACCTTTGGTTAATGGTCACCGGGATGTATGGACATGCAATTAATTAGCTATCATATGAGTTAGTTAATTTCACTAACTCATATTGTTAGCTAATTCTCCTAACTAGGTGGTGCGAGTGGACCCTAAGTTAGGTACCGGGCCTCGTTGGAAAAATGGTAATCCACCCTACAACGTATGTTCATGTCACTTGGCTTCAACGACATATGTTACATGAAATTCATTGGTATAACTTGAGAAGTTGAGACTTTTGAAGAACGGTTGAATTTGAACAGCATGGTTTATGTTTTTCAAGTACGACCACCACTTAAATTCAAGACTGTGCTGGAGTTTCTTTGCAGATTCTTTGCTATTCGGTTGATTCAAAGAGAACCCTCAATAGTATGATAATTTACGGTCCCTTTTAATGATCATGTTCTTGAATTGGACAATATATCGTATTTTGATAACACGATATAACATGTCAAAGTACCAGGGGAAGACCCTCTGTACACTAAACCCTCCCCTAAACCCTCAACTACATGTGTAAGTGAGGAATTTTATGTGGACGAGTGCGTAGTACTTTTGCAAGGGAAAAATTGCCATGCATGATTAAGTGACATACATAGGTTTGGGATGCTTACCTAGGTCAGGTGCACACCATAGTATCTGATGGTGACAAGGCATTATTGGATACAAATGTAGGTCTCATCTATCCAACATAAAAAAAATCTGTAAACACAAAACTCATGCATCCAATATCCATCCTAGAGGTTGCTTTTGTCAGTTGATTTCACACCTCAAATAAAGGTGACCATGGGTGAGCATGTTAGAAATTGGATGAGAAAGTGACATGGAAGTGACATGGAATCCTACATGTCTAGAATTGGATAACGTTTGTTGGTCACCAGAGTCAAGAACCTAAACCCAATATAACAATATATCAAAGAAAAAAATGTACCTTCGATAATAAATTTGAATGTACGGATGACATGTTGTTTAGTTAAGATTGTTCACACCATTTCTCAACCGTCCATTTGTCCCAAATCAAGAGATTCTAACGTAAATGTGTCTATGGTCAGACAAAGGTGACTACACGATCAAAAAGTTCTTCATGACCTTTAGAGATTAAAGACCTGGAAATAGTCTAGTCCAAGTCATTCGAGATGAATTGGCCACAAACCCTGAGTTTGTAGTCAGGAGGATCAAGTTTTTATGTTGGATGGATGAGAGGTACGAGCTCGCTGAGTTGGCAGCACAGGTGAAGAGGTGGAGAAGACAAAGCACACCCAAACAAGCCCAATGTTCGTTTTTCTTGACCCAAGGGCCGTTGGACACTTTGCACAAGCACCGAAGTGGCTGGTCTGTGAGTTGACTCTCGCATTTTTAATTGACTCCATTGGTGATGATCCGTGACGGCAGCTAACCTACTGATCCATCTGTCATGCAATACATGCAGCCGGGTAACATTCTTAATTCATGAAGCGCAGCTGGCATGGCTGCTAATGTGAGACCATGCAGCAGCAACAGCACATTGTGGCCACTGTGCCTGCATCTCAGGGCTACATAAGTTAGCACACACACCAGGTACTGCGGGATCTTCATTTGTCCCAAAATCAAAAAAGAAGAAAAAAGAAAAAAGAAAACAGAAACAACTACTACAACAACAACAACACATGCAGGATCCAGTGTCCAGGGAGAGTTTTTGTGTACTATCAGTCAAAATCTTGGTGTTTCCAAGTCCAACCTGCTATGGCATTTTAGTTTTGGAGGACGTTAAATACCCCCCCACCAGTGTATATGTTTAACAAAGTTTTTGCAAGTTTTTCTCTTTTGACACGCAAAAACTTGCACAAAAAAAAAAAAATGCACGTCAATTGACACGCACAATCTAGAAATTGACACGTATTGTGACTTGTGAAGATGTGTATGAAAACTTTATAGTGTGTCAATTGAAATGTGTATGAAAACTTTGTGATAGAAGGTATTAAATAAATATATTTTATATTTTATATTTTTAAACTATTATTTTTTAAATAAAATTTTGTTTCATTTTAGAATGACAAAGTCCCTTTGAATTGTAAGTGACAAAAATTATAACCTCAGTGCTAATGAGGATTCTGTATTATTTTTGACTTCCAAGTTAATTACATGCTTTATTGGCAGTTTCACTTTGAAAATGAAATCTAGTCAATTGCTTATTTATTCAATGGAACTGAACATATATATTGGATTTGAGACCTTGAAAATGAAGTGCACTCAATATGAGATTTGTGGACAAGTAGCCTTCAAAAAATGTCGGGCGGCTGCCCTGACAGAATATTCCCCCCCCCCCCGAAAAGTTCATGGGGGGGTATTTAACGTCCTCTAGTTTTTCTTTACTGATTTGAGGTATATTCCATGGTTTCCTCTAGAAGGATTGGTAATCTTCCTGAAGTCTTGGACTTCTCGAACTCAACTGGCTCGTCTATAACTACATTGTTTAGTCTAATTAGTGTGGGTTGCCATTTGGAGTTACATGTTGTTATAACGTTTTACCGAGAGTATCTATTTTACCCAAATAACATAAGTAGTTAGTATGCAAAGCGAAGAATATGATAAAAAAACGATAATGTATGTAAAAGGCATAGCAACATGTAATTCCAAATGATAACCCACACTAACTAGTGGCTAGTTCTCTCCATTCATTGGCAAGATCCGATCTTTAGAGTGTCCCCACCAGAGATGGCATGGGGTGCGCCAACACCATTCCGAGTTCTTGGGTGATGGTACTGGCATAAAGTGAGCCCCACCACTAGACCAATGGGTCCCTTCCTCCCCACCCGTCATGATTTAGAACCGGCCCATGTATAGTGAGAACGTTCCCCACGCCACAAAATGGTTCATCTAGCGACCCTCTCTGGCCCACCAAGAGATTACTTTATATTACGTATACTCCAACATCCTACTTTTATCTCATGTCAAATAATAGGTGGCGTTGTCTTATTGAATGGACCTTCATCTTGACATGATATGCAGTGTGTATGTTTGACAAATTTCATGTGATGTTCAACCTCAAATCCAAAGTGTCACGTGACGTTTTCAAAAACAAAAATGAATGTCAATTGAAATCTACATTTTATTCCAAAATGTCACCTCAATTTTTGGCTTACACAATATTTTAGAAAACTAATATTTTGAATAATAAAAAACAAACTTGATTTGTAACCAAAAAAAACTATCAATCGAGCGTAAGTATCCTTCAGTCTCGCATGTTTCTCCAAATGTTGAAGATGGTAGCCCAATCCATTGCATCCACTTCAAGCCCACAAAGAGAAACCCGCATAAGGGCATCAAGGGTCTTCAAGTTCAACCTATTGCGCAAGTGGCTTTTGATTGCATTTTGTTTGGAAAATCCTCTCTCACAAATAGCTATACTTGATGGAATGAGTATAATTTTTTTGTCAAAGTTGCATAAGTTTAGGCCAATTTGTGTGCCATTCCAAATTGCTACCACATATGCGCCAAGCCTCAAATATCTTTTTGTTCTCACACTCATGTCGAAGTGTTTCCGTAAATTCCAAGAGTTCTCCCTTACACATGTCACTCTCTTCTTCAGTGTATTGAAACTTCAACAATATCCTTTCAAGCCACAATTCGGTATTTGTGATTCGGTCACTATCATCGCTTGGATAATTATGGACATAAACTCTCAAAGGTGATCAACATGGGTGACTCTCTTGCACTTCAGAGTGGAGGCTTTTAGGCTCACAATTACGTATGCTCCTCCCTTTGCTTGATTCTAGTTGAATGTATCTATTTATCTATCTACCTATTTGCTGAACAATCAATATCAACTGATATCCTCTTGAAGCATATTATATCCTTTAGTGGTAAAGAAAAAGAATAAAAAGTTGTTCAATTGGTGAGGTCTGATCTAGGTCTCTGAACTGGAATTGTGAAATATAGAAATGCTTCTAGTGCGCTGGCCAACAAAAGGTTGTTACAAGAAGGAATATTGATTATCGTTGGGAATTAATTGGTTCCAGGTGTTTCCAGAGAGGCAGGGGAAGTGGAAAGCAACCACACAATCACAACTTCATAATTACAAGTTAATTATCCCAACAAAACAATTCACTCTGGAACAAAGTGCGCTACAATCAATCCTAACCGAAAACAGGCACTAATCTTCGTGCCACTTCTGCGTCATTTTTGCAATAAGAAGCCTCTCCAGCTCCAAGAAAGCTCAAAGGGATTCAGATGCTTTCAACAAGGGAGCTTTGCGATTCAAAGGGAATTGCTCAAAACAACTTTGGTTGAAAGCAAGAAAAACTCACATTGGTTGGAAGCAAAAAAAAACTCATATGGAGTGGAGGATGTGCAAGCACCACGGTGATACAAACATTTGCCTCGCCATGTTCCTAGTTAGTCTCACTCTCCGATCACCGTCTTAGCTCCCGGTTACAAAGGAAATTGCAAGAGCAAAGTTGAACTTAAGTATGTGAGTGAGTGTAGGAAGTTCTCCTATTGTTATGGGTTATGTTTTCCGGATACTTGAGCTGCACTTTATAGTACTCAAGTAATATGTGTCATTTCAATTTCTAGTGTGTCAATTGACGTGTGGTTTTTTTCTTCACAAGTCACAGTACGTGTCAATTTCTAGATTGTGCGTGTCAATTGACGTGCATTTTTTTTTTTGTGCAAGTTTTTGCGTGTCAAAAGAGAAAAACTTGCAAAAACTTTGTCAAACATATACACTGATGATATGCTTATGTTTTGGTGGACTTTGACTCATGATGAGCGGTCCCACCCAGGTTGGCGGGCTCCCCAAAGATATATTAATATATAATATTTGGCATTGGAGTATTCTAGTAGGGATACTCTTAGGGGCCTCACTCACTCCGAGTGTACTCACTTTTTTGCCTCACTTGAACAATTAGTTACACGAACAATGTTGGCATCATGACTGCATGTTACGGACAATGGAGAAGGAAGGATTCACTCGGCCACAGATAATGGCCACAATTGACAAGAAGGCAATGTGAGATACGAATTAGAGGTTCCCGATGTGTTCACGAAGGATTAAAACTTATGATTTTACTCAATTTCTTTATTGTGTGTGTGTGTGTGTGTGTTATAGAGTTGAACGCAAGACAGAGTTGATTTTGTTCCACTAGTCACAGCTACCCCTCTTGCTCTATAATAACATCACAGATGAGACAATGGGGATCGAGGAAGTTGAAACTCTCCTCGCACGGAATTTATAACTAATCCCACGTCTGGAGAGAGCTGGAGCTCCTGAAATCAATGTTGATGGAAAACCTGAGGTTCGTAGCACTGAGGGTTGAAACTAATCAGAATGTTGAGCTTCCGCTCCTTGGAACCCTTGTGGACTTCCTGGATACTCACACTCAGGGTACAAACTAATTCAGATTTAAGTTCCAGTCACGACTGCCCCTTATAGTGGATCACAACAATCGCCAGCATGATCGATCATCAGAGGGAGGTCGAATAGGCCGGAAGCCTAGAAACTGTGTCAACAGCCTCCGACAGAAGAACATCATCGTTTCCACATTTGCAGATCAGAGATGAGCTCCTTAAAAGTGACAAATTGCAAAGAGCTAGCACTTTCCACCATCATCCAAACATCATCAAAATTCACAGCAGCGCCACACACTAGGAGGGAGTCAGCAGTGTGTATAAAAATTCACTCGTTGGCTGCTGTTGCATTGATAAATCAAATGTTGTAATGATAACATGCCACAAGGTAGGTAGAGGGGTCCGCAGCTCCAAAATGTCAAAACTTCTTCCTACTAAAGTAACGACAACCTGAGGTTTATGAATGCAACCACCTAATATCCTATAGACAGAAGACCCGACTTCAAAATTCGATCTACCATGCAAAAATGGGTGTACGTCGACTGTAATTAAGGCCGATCATGAGTATACACTACATCCGAGGGCGCCGCATAAAAATAGTTGGGGGTGAAGATGAAGATGATGAAGATGATGATGCCGACACTGAGACCTCACTAGCTTCTTGGTAACGTAGATAACATTGTCCTGCCTCTTCTAGCTTCCGCCTTGAGAGTAATAAAGGGTAGGTGGCCTTGGGGATTCAAAATTAGTTGTTAACATGGGACACGCCGACTCGCAACGGAGCGCAACGGATGCACCATCTCGGAAGACAGCTTCAAAACCTCGGTGAGGTCGGTAACCGAATCCTCAGGCTCAGTCCACTCGAAATTGTACAAAAGCTGTGCAACCCAGAGCTGCACCGTCGCTAACCCTAAGGCCCTGCCAGGGCACACTCGCCGACCTGCACCGAAGGGTGCGAGACGGAGATCGTTGCCTCGCACATCCACGTCTTCGCCTCCCTCGGATGGCAGAAACCTCTCAGGCATGAATTGGTCCGGGTTGGCCCAAACCTTGCTGTCGTGAGTGATGGCCCACATGTTCACCATCGCCGTTGTGCCTGCAGGAATGGTGTGTCCTGCCACGCAGACGTCCTGTGTGGCCAGACGTGCCCAGGAGAGTAGCGGACCTGGAGGGTGCAATCTCAGTGTCTCCTTGATCACTGCCTGCAGGTATGGTAGCCTGGCAACCTGGGACTCGAAGGACAAGCCGGCGGTGCTTGCTTCCTTGTTCATCTGAATCAGCAACACTGAGTCCAGCTCAGCTTGCACTTTGCGCTGGACGCTGGGGTTTAGCACCATCTCAGCCATGATCCATTCCGTCAGAATGGCTGTGGTGTCTGTCCCTCGGAAGATCATTTCCTGCAACAATCATATCATAAAAAGGTTAATGCAAGATCATCAGCCACAAAGACGACTCTGATGTCGCCACCGGCGTGATTTATGGCGTTGCTTCATTTTCAAGTTCGTGTATTTCTATATGTAATCCTGAACCGGGCATTAGAGGCCCAAAAGACTTTTGCCTCCTAGGTTACCACATGGCTTACTCGGATACCCCAGTATGATTATGATTGGGTGGACCATAGGTGGTATGGTGCACAGAAAATCAATTCCAGCCTTAGACGGCTCAACCTCGGGAGTTCCTCGAAGTCGTGGGGATCTGGGTTAAGGCCTTGGGGTTTAAGCCAACCTCTTATTTATCATCACAAAAGCAATTTCATCCTCACAACTTATTGTAGCGTGATTGCAATCGCAAAAATTTACACTGAACTCAAGATCTCGTAGCTTGACACAATGGATTACATATGACGTGATGATTTATAATTGACTTAGTTACAAAGAATCACTCGGCCCATTAAGACAATTAAGTGGAATTGATGTATTCGTACAGACATCAAGTCATATAAGTACACATACCCATAAGACGGCAATTATGTCTTCATCACAGAGTTTGTCTTCACCCGTGAGACCCAGCAACACATCCACGAAGTCGGTTTCGAAAGTCGAGACATTGCCACCCTCCGACTCCAACTCCGAGTCCGACCTCGACCTCGACCTCTCCCGATGCTCGTCAATAATCTTCTGCACGAAAGCAGACACCTTCGGAACGAGGTCCGCGCACCGTTGATGGATCCTCTGTGCATCCAAACACTTCAAGGCTGGCAAGTGATCAGCCCAATTGAAGGCGCCAAGAAGCTCAAACCCTTCTCGCACCATATCCCTCAGCTGCTCCGCCTCAACTGACCCAGCTCCACAAGCTGATTCAGAACCAAAGTCATACCGCCGACCAAACACACTTGCCATTATATTGTTCAAGGAAGCACGCTGCAGGTGACCACGAATCTCCACACTCCCGTTCGA
This sequence comes from Polytrichum commune, assembly GCA_950295325.1. Taxonomy (NCBI): domain Eukaryota; kingdom Viridiplantae; phylum Streptophyta; class Polytrichopsida; order Polytrichales; family Polytrichaceae; genus Polytrichum; species Polytrichum commune. The sequence continues at coordinate 18,329,336 of OX485803.1, read as the reverse complement.
CTTCACATCCCTTTCCATCGCATTCATCATGAGGTTAGCCTCGAGTTTCCGCTTGCCCTCATGCGCGGCAATGCGTTTCGGTGCGAACAGATGGTTAGCCGCTATCCGGCGTAGACTCCTCCAGTAATCACCGTGGGGTGCAAACCCTATGGCGCGGCCGAACAGAAGTTGTTGCGCAGATTGCTTCAAGGGGCGATCCGCGAAGGCTGAGCTGTGAAGAATCTCGCGTGCGCTCTCCGGCTCGCTGGCTATCACCACACGAGTCTCGCCGAAGCTTAGTGCCATCAGGCGTGTTGCGGAGTGTGTGATTGCGAGATGGGATAGCCGACGGTGCGCTTGGCCTCCCATCTCCAGCAGGCTGCCTATTATCGGGTATCCTCGGGGACCTGGGATTGTGCTTCGCTTCCCGCTAAGTTTTCCCCATGAGGATCCCCCTGGGGATGCCCAGCATACCAGCAGAGCGCAAGCACTAATCACACCCAGCACAGCGAGGACCATCATCCCGCTCACATTCACAGTGTCGCCTACCATCTCCGAGAGGGTTGATCTCCCTTGCTTCGCCAGCATTGGCACCGCGAATAGCCACCATCCTCCCACTTGCCCACTCGGTGAATCCATCACTGCGCCTCAGTGCCAACTTGCCAAAGCCAAAGCCAAACAAAGCTGGCTATAGTTATCGGCTCCGACGCTGGCAAATGCTAATACCGGCAGCTCCAGGAAGCAGTCCAAAGCCAAACTTCAACCCCCTAGCGAGGCCGACTGCTCAAACTAATCCCGCTGTCGACACACTGCCCGGTAGCTCCAGAAATGCGGCAAACTCCGCAAGGGTAAAGCCAAAACCCAAAGGCTAACCAAGGTGATAGTTTGCCGGTTACAGCCTCTAAACTCATGCACTCCCTCAATGTCGCTGCTTGTCGATGCACCCGGCAACTCCAGGAAATGCTGCACGTAAGAAGACGATGACAATGACGAGGAGGATGTTTCCGGATGCGAGGAGAGCAACCTAGTGGCCACCCTGCAGCACCCAGGAGCCTAATTGCAATGTCGACCAAAGGCGCCGCGAGATGTTGTTGGATTCGACAGCCGCCACCCAATTCCTCCCTGCAGCTACTCCCCAGCTGAGGTTCGGACAAGGTCGACAGAGAGATAGAGAGACAGCCAGACAGACAACCCAACCAACAAACAGACAGGCAGGCAGGCAGACAGACAGACAGCCAGCCAGCCAAGTAAGTAAGTAAGTAATAGGAATGATGAGGTTTTCCTGCTAATCAGCCGAGTGATCCTGCTGCTGATGATGAGGAGGAGAGGAGTCTCCTCCGGAGGGGAGAAGCGGCAGTGGATCAGTGGAGCTGCAACCGCAGAGATGGAGGAGATGGTGGCGGACGCTCCCCTTTAAGTTAGACAAGTAGGTTACTGTGGGCAGTTTAACCACTCCCTGCCATTATTCTAAACTGTAATGAGTTCATAGCTGAGATGAGCTTATCACCAGACAACACTCCTTGGCACTCCAGCGGCGGCAGCACGCACGCAGAACTTGACATCCATCCATCCACCCACCCAACCAACATTTGAGCTTCACCCCCCCCCCCCCCAAACACCCACACACACACACAGGTTTCCGCCTCAAACAACTTGGACTATCTGGTGTCAAATCCATCAAAATTAGTATTCTCCGGGAATGCATATTGTTTTCGGGTTTTTTTTTTAATGTTGGATGAATGAGGTAATAACGTCGTTCATATGCGGTAATTTCCTCTCTCCCCAAGTCTTACTTTTGTAACAATGGGTTTAAGTGACTTGTTGAGTGGATTCGAATACTAGTGAGTGAGCAAGGGTGAGGATCAAATCATTGTTTGGTGTTTTTACACCTACCCAAGGGGTAATAGTCAAACCTAACCATGGCAAGCTATAGGTTGGTTGCTTATTCATCCCAGTTTAGGCTTATTGGACTAACACAAGGTTTAGAGGTTAATCATGGTCTCTCTCTCTCTCTCTCTCTCTCTCTCTCTCTCTCTCTCTCTCTCTCTCTCTCTCTCTCTCTCTCTCTCTCTCTCTCTCTCTCTCTACAAACACTTATATATACAGGATCTACAATAATATCAATTGTTTTCAACCCCCCCACCCCACCCAGTTTCACCCTCCCTCAGTAGGTACAAGTGTGAACATCCACCCAATAAATCATCATAAATGAAGAGGTAATTAACAATGTTGGACATGTGTCATCTTTTTTAAGACCGTTATGGTATCATATTCGTTGATACCCCTTGATGCCATTCGGGAATTTATAACATGGATTTGATATTTCGTTTGTTACTAGTAGGGTATGAGTATTTCAAAGGGGGTTTTTTTTTATTAATAAAGTTTGACACCATTCGGGTCTATACACTATGCAACTTAGGTAAAATCTCCCAACTATCGATATGGTTTAAGTGATTCAAGTATAAGGAATGAGGATCAGATTGTAGAGAATGTAATTGCTTAAGATATGTATATATCATATGAGGTAAACAAGTTTACTAAGTCTCGACGAATTAGGACAGAGAAATTGATGCAGAGAGATAACTGAGATGCCTCATCGTTTGAAGTGCTGGACTTGGAATCTCACAGTTTGTGATCTGGCATCAATTCCTTCCTGATAAGTGATCTCAATCTTGAGCCATAGAGGTGGACCATTCGTAGCACGTGACTACATTAAGGTAGAGGCCAAGAGGAAAATTGTCGCATACAAGCGTACCTCTCATCCATTCAACAATCAGACTGTTGTGTTTTAATCATCTCACATGACTTGGATTAGACTTAATTCAAGGTCTTTTAAACTAATTTCAATGCCGAATCAACTTCAAGAAGCGATTGACTTTGGATTGGATACAATTACTCGGTTTTGTTTGGGATGATTGAGGAGTACGTTTGTATGTGATAATTCCCTCTTGTTGATAATGCAATAATATGTTTTCTCTAATAATTATGGTCCAATATCACAATTACCGTCATAGTTTAAGTAAGTATTCAAGATATTCATGAAATATTAGAGAAATTGTGTTAGTCCCACTAATGACCCCATTTAGTGTAGTTGAAGAGAAGGTTCATGGATATGATCATGCAAAGTCTAGGGAGTGACATAGCTTTCTTTTTCTTTTTCTTTTTGGAACACATGAGGTGCTTGCCCACTTGGCTAGTTTCCGTCAAGTAGAGAGACGATTTCGCGGCCAAAATTCGAACCGCCAACCACTTCGTTTAGTTTCGGTACTTTTCCACTATCATCCGGTAGTTTAGGGTCATTTCGGACCATGATTGGCATAGCTTTAGCAGCTTACATTAATGAGTGGAGTTCTTGATTGAGAAGTTATTTGGGCCTTGAAAATCATCTAGAATGGAGGTAATGGGACTTCCTTGTCACTCAACGTTGTAAATGTCATCCTAACTAGAACGGCCAATCACCCTATAGCTCCTTTTGCGGCTTAATTTTTCATTTGCCATGTGGCTGCTGGATTTGTAATTACACTTCCTGATAACTACATTGACATGTGCAATTAGTTACCTTCACAAATAGTTTGCCTCTTCACCCATACAAATTACTTTAGATCAAAATCAAATTACAAAAACTTGTAACTTTGTTTATTCATCCTTAAACAACCACATTTAAAATAAATAAAAAATGTCGCTTATTTTGTTGTTGTGCTAATTAGTATTCAAAATAGTGTGGAATTTCAATAAATTAGCTTGGGGCACATGCTGTCGGTCTATGCACCTCACTAATTTGGTCACAAACTTTTCCAGGATTTTGATCACACTATTGTTTAATTACCCTTCCTGATCCCATTGCAACAACGCTGTGAACAGATTCAAAGCCACTATAGTGATGAGAAGCCATGAGCAGACTATCAGATGCAACTAGGCTCCAGGAGAGGTTTGGAGTGTAGGGTTGTTCATGTTTTCAAAATGCATAAATATGTAAGTAATGATAGCAACTCAGCCAATTCACAATAGGATTCTTCCATTAACACTTCAATTAGGGCACTATGAAATCAGCCTACGCTGCCATGTTCAGAGTCCTCCACCGCACTTACTTACAAATCGTGGGCCAGGTAACTGGGCAAGGATCATTGTTGCAATTCGTAGCATTATTCAGGTGATTTCATATCTTGATTTTACAAGTTCCAAGCAGACATCATGCACCTTATCAAAATCCACAAGGCCAACAACCAACAGAAAGAGATAGACATTGGTTTTAACTTGCTTAAACATAACCTTACCTCAGGAGTATTGTTGTGGTACAAAAGGATTGAACATGAATCTCAAACCTTGATGCATATGATGTCTCACATCATGACCTTGTTCTCTAAATATGAAATACTCCTTTCGTAAGTTGACTTCACAAAAGTGCAAACTCAAACTCATCAGTTCCTCTATGTCTTTTGTTTACCTAGAAGCCTCTAGCCTTGACATCAATTCGTCGTAGTCATTCCTAGTCTTGATAAACAAAGGTTCATCCTCGCGGACAATGTCCCATTTCACAAATTATGTGAAATACAACAATCTTTTGAAGATGTTGGACACATCTACTTCCCTATGCCATCATATAGTCCATTTCTTAATATTGCAGTATGGGTATTTGGACACATCAAAAGTCATGTCTGACAGAATGATCTCCAATTTAAATCACACAAAAAATTATAGTATTAAGTCACATTAATGATGATGTACAAGCAATCATTGCAAACATGATCCAAGGTTGGATAAGAAAGGTTAATCGAAATTTTGGTAGAACTAGTCGTGGGGAACGATTCAAAGAACCTTATCCATGATGTACCATTCTTTGTGAATTAAAGTTATACAGTTCATGAAATTGATTTTGTGAAATATGGGTACCAAACATGAAATTGTTCACAACATGTAATGAAATTGATTGAAATTTTAAGCTAAGTCGGTTGTCTCTATAGTGAACTCAGTTCATGATTCCAATGAAATAGGTAGAACCTGTTGATAAATTGGTTTGTAAAATCAGGAAATTGAGTTTGCACTCCTGTGAATTCATGTTACCAAAGGAGCAACATCTCTGTCATCGGCTCACCTCTCACCAAAGGTAATGATCTTTTTGACGTAAAATCCAAGTACCTTCTCTACACCAAATTGGCTTGTCTAGATTATAGCAAGGGCAAGGAAGAGTTAATGCCTCCCTTCCCTACAGGCTTTTAATGTCAACCGGCATCGTCTCACTTGATGAACGGATAAATGTACACTGATGCATGATAAGCAGGATCTTGCTTCAACTTACATCTCAGAAGAACACTGTAAGCTATAAAATTGTCCTTCCTCCTCTTGAGTCAGGAATTTGGGCTGCCCATACTGGGCCAGGGCTAGACACCCGCCTCTTTTGAGCTGGGCCCCTACCACTTTTACCCGACGTGAGATCGTAGGCAAATCAATTAAAGCACATAGATTTCTCTTATTGGAAAGTTTGACTCCAAAATTAGCATCAGAAACATCAATTAGTTTAGGATATGGGCGAATCAACTCATACACTTGTTCCTTGTTGGATGCCTAAACCCTTGCCTCCCGGTAAGAGACGACCCTAAACTACCGGATGATGATGGATATATACCCAAATCTCAAAGAAGATGTTGGCGATTCGAATCCCGGCTGTGAAATCTCCTCTCTACTTGACGGAAAACTTGTCAGGTGGTCAATTGCCTCCTGTGCTTTGGTGTTGGCGTATCGGCTGCCAAGAAATCAATGTACGGGTTGGTTCGCCCCAACCTTAGTTTAGAGGGACTCACTGGAGATAAATAAACCATGAACCTATGGGGTCATACTAGACCCCTTTACCTTCGTCATAGTGGTAAGCCCAACTTAAAGAGGTGGGCCTCAGCCTTGGCCTCCATGCTACTTCAACCTCCGTGCCACGAGGAGGCTACTTGCATAATAAATATAATAATAAAACATTTGAATTGAGGTTACTGCAAGAATCCATTGCAAGGGCAATCAAGGGCATCACATTTTGGTTTTTTTGGGCACCAAATGATGATTTAGTTCCTTGATGTTTATTCGCATTTAAAAGAAAACCAAGATACGCCTCATGTAATTCCTCAATGGAATGAAAATTGATTTTAAAGTCCGGAAAGCCGAAAAGGCTAATGGGACTAAAAGCACATCAGAATGGTTTCAAACTAATTAATTCTCTAGAGTGGCGGAGTGTAATAGCCTCCGTGAGATAGAAGCTAATGTTGACTTGCTGGTTTAATTGGAAGGAAGACTTGAGACTCACTCGAACTACGTTCTCAAATAATGACAGAAACTTATCTTTAATGGAGTTGTATAGGGGACATTCCAACAAGAAATGTGCCTCATTTTCAACTGCATTGTAGGAGCAAAAGTGGCATAGTCTAGTATCTCTAGAGATAGGGATACTCATGGTTTGAGGTGAGAAATGATATTGCGTTGTGGTGGAGTCTATGGGTGCTTCAAGCACAATACACATTCATATTTAAGAAAATCCTTGAGGTGGAGGTAATCTAGTTTCTTCCCAGAGAGGTGGAAAGAGTTCTACTCTTTAGCAAGAAAAGCCTCCCGTGATTTACACTAAATCTTATAAGTTAATGGGTCTAGGCTTGCCATTACGGCGGGTTGCCTTTGGTTCATGCTTCTTACGTTATAGTTTGTGGTTTCCCAATTACTCTATCAATTTAACACTAAGTCAATCTTTTTTTTTAATATATTTTGATGTCCAAGCTTGGTTTGGGATCATTGAAGGGCATGAAGATGCATATGATGTCTCACGCCAAAGTGAGTTTTTTGACTACCTGTCATATCTTACCATACTGGCCAAAGCCGAAAAACTTCTCATAAAATTATATGCTCTCGAGCTTACTATGGACGTATTTATACACTAAACTTGTTTAATTAAATTTCCATAACCTATAACCTTCCCGTAACCCTTCACTTTTACGGGTAGGTTAATTATCATTATGGGTGTAATTATGCACTGAATCCGGTTAATTTAAAAAAAAAATGGGGCATAGTCAACAATCTTGGGCATGTCCTACTGTATATGTCTTGGGCCTGTTGGACTATTAGTAATATAAAAAATATCTCAGTAAATTGTCAGTTTGTTGTTAGTCAATGAACAATACTCAAGTAATAACTATTCATTTTGTAAGGCAAGCCCAAATCAAATGAGGCGTGCATCACCCTACAACTCAATACACTCTAAACTTTGTAGTATCACACTTATGGCAACCAAAGTGCATGTGTTATTTAGAGTTCTATAGTGTGAACATGGATGCATGATAATACACGATTAGTCTAGTGCATGACATTACGGAATAACACAAAGTGCAACATTGTAATGTTGAAATTGATGTTTTCATACATGAGACATGGATAACCTCCCAAAGTTGCACACATATGCAAAGCTTATGGTACAATCAAGCAATCCAAAAAGTCGAGAAACACTTTATATAGGACCTTGGTGCAAGACCCCAATATGGAGCAGATTGGGAAGATTATGAAGAACGCGGTGGGGGAAAATGACACATTTATGGATCTACTACACTTTGGAGACGATGAAAATTGATTAGGTTCTTTGTTGGGTGGGCAATTGGATCGTCTTGATTTTTGTGAGATGAGTGAAGATATGAAAGTTTTGGGTGTAGGAGGGAGGCATTTGGGCAGCCAAAGCATTCAATGTGGGCTTTATGAAGACGATGACAAAGAATACAACCTTGATTTTGGACAACAATAATTGTGCGGTGGATTCCTAGTGTGTATGTGTCCGCACAAGTGGACCTTTTTGAGAAGTTGAATCTTACTTCTTCTTTTTTGCCTTCAAGCAAAACACTTTGTAGATTTCAATCTTAGTAGAAAACTACATTTGTTCAAATGATGAAAGGGAACTTGCTAGCGTTGCTAATTTATGTCCTTTGTGGACCATAATGAAGTCATGTTCTTAAAATATGTGCAAAATTAGACATTGAAGACAAAAAGCTCGAGGTGCAGTAGTTTCAATTTAAGAAAGAAGAGAAGGACTTTACCTCGATCTAATTCATTTACATGATTTTACATGAATATTCCTCAATTTAGCAATGAAAATTTGAAAGATGTCAACTATAACCAGTTGGTCTTGGAAATACTAGGATCTTGACCAATTATGCCCAATATCCTCCCAGACACTTGACAACCATGTATTGTATAATGGTTGAGGCACCACGGGCCTTGGCTTGGTGGTTAGGGCTCATGGCCCCCAATGAGGAGGTTGTGGATTCTATTCCCCACGCCGGCGTGGTGCTCATCACCTTAGTCCACCCAACTATGGTGGGGGGTCCTTGGACCTTGTTGTATGGGTACCTCAAAGCCCTTTGGGGGGATACCATGTCCGGTATCTTCAAGGCACTAGTGGCTAGCTAGGAACTAGTATAGTGTGTCACTATAGTGCCCATCCTCGAAAGGGGAGAGTAGTATTGCCCCAATGTCCCCTTGTCCAGTGGGCATCAGGTCATTGACATTACGAACGGACACTTTATTCACGCTGGCCCCTTGCTAAAAAGGGACCGGAGTTTCTATCCTATAATGGTTGAAACTTTGACTCATCGATCACCTTGTAATGAGCCTATAATATCGCACCACATCAACCCTTGGGCAAAAAGGATCCACTCTTTTCACATACTAACCGACAATTATGAGGAACATACATTTCGCACATTCAACCTCACTGGGAAATCATCTCAAGAAACATACATGGAACATAATTATCAATATAAGGGATGTGAACCAAATGCAAACATGAATGCAACTCACCTTGTACGCCCTTTCAAATTTCAAAGCGATGGCATTACAAAGGTCAGCAAATTCTTCCTTGTTGATCTTGATAAAGAATTCCACTATTTGCTAAGAAGACATTTACAGTAATCAAACATTAGTGTATTAAAACAAACCATGAAGTCATCATTGTTGTCCAGTGCATAAAAGATTGCTTCTATATCTTCATCAACACTTGATAGAAGTGTCTTAGGACAACACCACTTCCATGGTACTCGCTTTCATATTCAAAACAACTCAACTTCTAAGAATATCTAGAAAGCAAAATTAGGAGGGCTTGCATTTGACATTAGCAAGTGGTGACCTTCACCATGAGTAAAAATGCATGCACTTGTACATATTCAACTCCTTAAAGAGCTTCCCACATTGGTGGATTAAACTGCCAAGAGATGTGCAACACATGTGAGAGGGAGAAGACTAAGGTTCAAGATTAGGGTTAGGGTTTAGAAGAAATCCTCATATGGGAAATCTACAGTTACATCGTAATACACGATCCCATCTTCACATTATTAACGTCTCACTTGGCCTTCTTGGACAATGTGATAGATCCATGCACCAACAAGTCAACAAGTGGCATAAGAAGAAGAAGAAGACACTCCACATATAGACACATGACACAATGCGAGGGTGTGGGTTGACTTCTTTGGTGATTTGCATTAAGGGAAAACCCCCATGATATAAGGGAGAGAAATATGACAATAAAGAGCAAGATTTGAACTAAGAACATATGTTCCATAGAGATTTTAGGATATTAGAGAGTGAATGACATTATGGAGGTTGATATTATGGAGTTTAGGGTGTAATGTCATGGTTTAGATCACTGACATGAATCTGAGCTTGTCAGCTTTAAGTTGCAAATAATTCAGTTACTATGCTTTCCCAGTGATTCAACTTGTTAACTTATATTCATCGTCCTCAGAAGATACATAAGTTTTAATCCCATGTTGACTGTCGACCCTGTTGGCTCATGTTGGCAGAGTCTTGCCTGGCATGCTATCACCATGCCCTGGCCACATCAGACTAGGTTCCCCCGTTGACACGTGGAAAGTCACTTCCTAAAGTTGCCCTCGTTCTTGGGATAGACATCAAGTTGGCAGGGAAAACACCTCTAAGCTTAGATTCTGAATCACAGTTAGTCCAATACATTGGATTCAATTCGCAATACCTTACAAGGCTCATGCACTATAATACTGCTGCCAGTTCAAGGAGGAGCCAAGTGGTACAAAACACTTTGTCAGGGTGAGAATTGTGAGCACACACATGACAGTATGCCTAGGAGGCTCCGTAAACTTGTGTGAGCTCAATAGCTGATAGGGTCTAGGCTTAATTTACTTACATAAGCGGATGCCAAACATAACATGTGAAGATTGGACTCAACGAAATAGAAAGATATGATATACAAGTAGATTATGTCAACTTGCATTTCAGAGTCTATCTAGTTCTTCACAGTAAGTACTCCCCCTTTTCCAGTGCTAAATAAAAAGAAGTAAATATATACATACAGATACGCATGGCACATGCAAGGTTATACACTTGCTGACATACCTTTGAGGTCAAATCTCTGAGACATGGTGACAGATGCATGGCCAACCCTCACTTATTTCTTTGAATGAAAGAATGTGATATGATCGGGGCCACTCAATCAGCATTGCCACCATTCTTGCCAAAGTCACAACATTGAAGCCAGACACAATGTTCCCATGTTTGAATCACGCTTTTGTCATGAACTTCTTGTAGTTAAGTACTGGCTGATTACTTAGCCTTAATCCCTCAACATTTTTAGCATGTTCATTTGTATTGTGTATTCTCTCTTTATTTTGGATGATATGAAATGGTCATCAAACCCTTTCAAGCTATTTTGTGTGGGTGTCAAGAAGAATAACTTAAGTTGTTCTTCTTCACAACAAGCTATCATTGTCTAACTATAATTCCAAAATAATTGTATGTATGATATGCACAAATCGGGTTCCAAAAGGCGTTTAGAAATTGATTAAACCACATTACGAAACCCATTTGCGATCATTTTTTCATGTGTTTCATGGTTACCCACTCCAATAATCCAATACAATTATGATCACTATTTTATTATATAAATTCAAATCAATAACTATATTAAGGTACGTGGGCCTTATGTGGTCACTCTTAATCATAATCCTACATTTGAGCCGTATATGGCAAGGTTTGTAGTTATGAATGGACCATAAATAACCTTATGGTGTGATGTGATTGGACTATGTGCTGAAAGTGTTAACATGTTCTATGTGAGCATTCAAAGAATTGAACGCAACTAGGAGGGTCTACGTGATCATTTAAAGAAAATGAGCATCTCCACTTTGACCTCTTCGAAAAATTTCCTCCAAAATCTAATTCTAAATTTATAGTGACAATCTTCATCATTTGCAATTGCTAACCAGATGACACACATGTTGATTCAGTCCAACAATTTAAATGTCCATTAGGTTGAAAGTGTCAGTGATAGAGCTGCATACCTTAGGTCATAATATATACATACAAGCATGTCAAGGGCTTCCCACGATGAATCACACTAAAGGGCAATCAACAAGCCAACGAGAGTCCATGCGACTTCATTGATGTATGCATCCCTATCATGGCACATTTCCCTATTGTGGGCACATCCAACTCTATGCATAACATTACTTAATGTTCAACTCTCGTTTTGTGGGCCCTTACAATATAATGGTCAGATGCTCGAAAAGTTGTGCAAGGAGACTCAAATTCAAACTAAGCTCCCAACATCCCACTATCATATTCTGAGGGCTCACAAAATGGTTAGTAATGTTATGCTGGCAACTTCAATATTGCATTAGACTAAAATTGGTCTCTTCCATAAAAGAATTGCAAGTCACAAAGATTGTCATTTCAAATTTTTGAATCGTAGTTGAGATGCAAGAAATATAAGAGATCAAATTGTAGATTCTCATTCTCTGCAAATGATCACATAGGCCCTCCCAATTGTGTTAACTATTGAGGGCCTATAATGATCTTTGGTGTCTATGTCATGAGCACATAATGTCATCACAATGCGTGTATCGCCATATACCACTCCACTATAGGTGTCCGATTAAGAAGAGCAACCACATACCTCAAGACAAACAAAACCTGGAACATGGGCTTCATATGTAAACCTTATAATGATTATTCTACTGGCCACGGTCATAAAAATGGATTACATAAATTATCTTGACATAGAACGCACATTGGGTATCCCTTGTGCTCCATTGCAAGAAATTGTAGAAAGCGGACTTGCACGGAGAGAGTCCGCTTTCTATGAAGATTGGAAAATTTGAAAAGTTGAAATTTTGCATCACTTAAAATAGTTTTAAATGACATTCAGAAATTATGTTGAGACAACTTATTTGGGATCTCTCCTTGCAAATTTGAGTGAACACCAAACATACTCCATCTTTGAACACATAATATTCTATGTCATGTTCATGTCACTTGCATAGCATTATTCAACGTAGCCTATACATTGGGTGGGGCCAAGAATAAACCAAATTCTATTTATGATTACACTATGCTTATTCTCTATGTTGACCAGATTCAGCCTGATAAACTTAAGTGAACCACTATCATTCATACTACTTGGATGAAATTGTTGATACCATAGCACCTTTACCACTTTAACACTAATTCAAGTATTTTGTTCAAACCAAAATATTTGAACACTATATTTCAAAAATCTCAAAAATAAATATGAAAAAATATTTTTCATTTAAATACAGGTTTACCGAATCTAAAATAAACAATACAATCATTATTCGCCTATAAATAACCGAGTGGTAAAGATACTACGATAGCAACTGAACAATGTTATGCACTTATGTTCATTGTAATGAGAAACATCAAAGCTTTAGTAATTTAATAATAGGAGATACACACTTAGAGTGTAATTTAGCACCATCTACTTTAGAGTGGTGTGATGCGAGGCTTTCCAACGTTTGAAACACTTTTCCAGCTTCCAAGCCTTGCGTGGCCATGTTGTAGAATAAAATCATGATAAAATATTTTTGGGTGGCCCTTCAGACACACACACACACACACACACGCTGGTTGTGACCTGGAGGATGGAGGCAGCTATGGTCCCTCTCACAGTTTCAGTCACGTCTTTGGGCAAGCATTAGGTTTCTTAAGTAATGGTGGAAGACAAGTCGTAGTCTCATAACATAACTCAGCTGCTATCAGCCAGTGTGTATTTTTGACAAAGATTTTGCAAGTCTTTGACATTTGATGTGTAAAAACTTGCACAATTTATTTTTATGGAAAAAGTTGCATGTTAATTGACACGTGTAGTTTAGAATTTGACATGTAGTGTGACTTGTGAAGAGAAAACCACACGTCAGTTGACACGTTAGAAATTGAAGTGACAAGTATTGTTGGGCTTGTGACATTGAGGTAACATTTTAGAAGAAAACGTAGATATCGATTGACATTCATTTTGTTTTTGAAAATGTCACGTGACACTTTGGATTTGAAGTCGAACGTCGAATGACATTTGTCAAACATTTTATACACAATCCTATCGACCGTTCCAATTTAATAATATCAGCACATTGCTTCACCTGAGTTTTTTCAGCTTGAATCTACCAGTGCAGTGTGATGTTGTGAGAATAAACAACATAGAATTATGAGTTTGGCTTATTCCCGGCCCCACCCAACATACATACTCAATTGAATAATGTTATGTTGGTGAAACCTCATTGGCTTTTGAAGGGGAAGTTACGTGATGCGTGCCACGGGGGATGGTGGAAACACATTCAAACATTGTGATTATTTGGATATTTCCATTTAACCCCCAAAAAAACCGATGGAAGAAAAATCCTCTCAAATCACTTAGAACAATTCAACCCAATTTAAAGGCTTATTGTAGGAAAACCAACACCTTTTTATGGTAGGTTTGATTGTGCAGATTTGTACAATCAAGATCATTTACAAAAAAAATTCCAACCGTCCACATGTCCAAAACCAGAAGTTTATAACCTAAACATGTACATTGATATTGTCGGGAAGAGATGGTGGCCCAAACAAAACGTCCACCTCGCCCTCAGTGTTTGGGGAGTTATTTGGACATAATCGGTCAAAATCCAAGTCCTTCTGGTTTAACTAACATGTTGTGATCATGTTCCGGATTCTCTTGAGTAGTTTGAGGCCTATTCCATGGATTTCTCTAAAACGATCTGTTATTTCCCTGACCCTTGGACTTCAACCGGTTATCATTCTCAAACTCAACCAGTTCATCTGCCACTGGCGGTCAGTTCTCCCATTCATTGCTCGCCCTGTGGGGAGTGAGTTTAAAGCCTCCTTGACCCCTGAATTGTGGCGGAAATGAATCAACAAAACCAACTGGGAGGCCATGTTTTTGGTGCAACCCCCATGGTAGTTGTCATGTGCCGGAATCCAGCATCCGGCATCGGGAAAGTGACTTCACTTTGAAGATGAGTGCACGCCCACATTCTGATGACTCGCTCCCGCCTCCCATGCATATTAGATCCTCACACAACAGAAATAACTGTCAATGCATTTACTAAATTTATGCTTCAGCAACGCAAGTGGAATCAGGTATATATATATATATATATGTAAGCAGCTTAATTAACTTGAGAAGATTTTGAAAAAACATGAACAGAGCAGGAAAGGGGCACTCATGATCTGAAAGTCAGCTCGCATGTAAAGTAAGTGACACCCACAGCAGCCAAAAGTCAAGGTGTTTGCATCCTCGTGTCCATCATTCTGTGGAGAAATCATGTGCGAGGAATATTACCACTTGAATCAGTGAAATACAAGGATGAATATACTCTACACTGAATTTTGCAACGAGGTTGCCTTCGCAAACAGGGTGCCTCTTTTTTACCCATGCACATTGTAATCTATCAAATACAGACACATGTGGACCATATGATTCATTTACGAAATGCTACAAATTGGTGACATTTGTATGATTATGATTCATTAAACGTGCATCGATCTCCGTGGACCAATTTTGGAGCCTTCATCATTGACTCAAGAATATGACTCATAGGAAAATGTGACTACCACATATGACTGGGCGTCCACCAGACACGTTCCCCGTCGTTCCCTATGAAGGCACCTGTCGTTCCCATACGCCGTATATAGTACATTTGCCGAATACGACAATAAAATATGACTGCGAGTCATATTTTCAAATTTCGTCCCCCCCAAAGGTCGAGGCCTGGCCAAATGTGACACCCTGTAGTCACCAGTCATCCCCAGTCACATTTCCTTAGTCACAAAATACCCAATCTGTTGTAGTGAGTTCACCGGTTCTCACCCCACTACGCCCCAAAGCATTTAGGGGTAAACATATACACTTGTGGTATATGTTTATGCATTTTAGTGCAAGATGATTAGCATATTCAAATCGGACCCATTGCCATTTTTCTCATAATCCTTAGAGCTATCCTTTGACCTAGGTTCATTGCATATTCATTATCAAATTGAGAATTTTGATTGCAAACAAAATTTAGAAAAAAGTTCATAGGAAGATTTATTTCAAAGAAATGATGTTTCAAGGGACACAACTAAATCATGCACAATGTCATTTGAATGCAAGAAAGCATAATATAATCGTGTGGAGAAACAATGGCATAAAATCACTACACTAATTATCCCAATTAGTGCGCATAGTACTAATTCCCGAAACACACACTATTTGCCAAGTCTCAAAGTTAAACAAGACTGGAATCTTTATTGAATGATACTAAATCCATGAATATATGTTCTCATTTATTGATTCTAAATCCAACCAATTACATGTTGACATCTTCCGGGTTTGCTTTCTTCACTTGAGGTAGATTCTTTAGATTCATCTTAAATGATCGGTAATTCTCCTGAAGTCTCCAACTTCAGCCGGTTATTTCACAAACTCAACAGGTTCATCTGTAACTAACTGTCAGTTCTCCCTGGACAGTGCTTTGTCTCCTTTTAAAAAGAAGGTTTGAAGATGAAGGTATCAACAACAGGTTTTTCATTTTACTTGTCTCCAAAGTCCTGTCAGGGCTTTCTTTCGCAACAATCAAGGGGACCCTCAATAACAAATTATTCACTACATTGCCTGAGATGATTTCTCCCACAACCGACGAGGTTGAAGTCAGGTTCATGCAAGTGTTTATTTATCCGGGTGGCAATGTAGATGCAAGACTCGATACTTTACAATACTTGAAGATTTCAAGTGCTCGGGACTACAATCCGAAGGTCTTGAAGTGCAATTCTTGGCAATCGTGTCCAAGCTAATGAGCAATTTGTACGGGAGAGGGGGAATTATTGTATAAGAGCTTACCTCTCATCCATCCAACATATAAAAATCTCGACGTCCTAAGGTTTGTTGCCAATTCACCTCAAATGATTCCGAGTGCACTGTGTCAAATCAAATCAACAAACGGAACTCCAGGCTGCATACATTTCATGGTTTTTATGTTGGATGAATGTGAGGTATGATAATTTTCTCCATGTCCATAAGTTCTCTTTTACTGTTACGAACAAAATTGAATACATTGTACACAAATTTAGCTTTGGCTCCCATTGTTAGCCGCTTCAAATCAGAAAACAAAGTGATGGAGTGATCAAAGCAAGAGTCCAAGTAATCAATTGCATAAATGTGCAACCAAAAAGTGAAAAGGGCTTAGGGCTTCTAAAATAAGAAACGTTGAAGTGGTTAGGGTTACACTACTCATATTTGTTTGCCGCCACTCTTCCAACTTCGACATCTTTGTGTGCATTGCGTAGTTGAGAACGTTGTGAGATTTCTTGTGCATTGTGTAGCCTTGGTTCCATAGTACGTGAGATGCAATTTGTAGAATCGTTTGTAGTTGTGTGCCTCTGTTGTCTCAAAAACATAAGCACCAAGCTTTGGTGCAACTTAGAAGCGGTGTTTCTACTCGCAAAGTTGCCGCTTTAGTGGGCATGAGCCAAACTTTCCTGTAGCTCATCTAAGGAAGGATGTAGGGGGCGAGTTTGAGAGACAAATAGGAGGGCGTCCAAAGCTTCTTACAAATTGTGAGAAGAGGCGTTGTGTCATTCTTGTCACTGAAGGGCAACTTGGAACTACATCTGCGACAACAAAACAATTTCGATCTAAATTAAAACAAATAAATTGTTGTATGATATCATTGTGAGGTGTGCTTTGAGAGAGGTTGCATTGGGTGCAACACAAGTGTAGAAAAAGGAAGCCAATCCTAAGGTTTGCACATGATCTTGCACGCTTGAGGTTTACTCACATGTATGAGAATTGGACCATTGATAATTGAAAACGCGTGATTTTTAATGACGAGACAAAAATAAATAGGTTTAACTCAGATGGTAGGTCATAGTGTTGAATTGGAGATGGAGAACGCGTTGGACCTCAACATGTCCATCAGGCCGTGGAGCATGATGGTGGGTCGGTGATGATTTGGGGATGCATGATAGCTTTTGGGCCAAGAGCATGGCCCAAAATTGAAGGTAGGATGGATAGGCATTTGTACAAATTTATTTTAGAAAATTTCTTGTGGTCCATTATACATAATTACAATATGGATCCAAGTAGGTTGGTCTTTCAACATGATAATGATCCCAAGCACACGAGCAAGATCATACAAGTATGGTTGGCATCATAGCCAATGCCCTACACAATCTCCGGATTTGAATTCCATTGAACATGTTTGGGCACTTCTTAAACGGCC
Source organism: Polytrichum commune (assembly GCA_950295325.1). Classification (NCBI taxonomy): domain Eukaryota; kingdom Viridiplantae; phylum Streptophyta; class Polytrichopsida; order Polytrichales; family Polytrichaceae; genus Polytrichum; species Polytrichum commune. The sequence continues at coordinate 18,311,823 of OX485803.1, read as the reverse complement.
CTTGAACAAATTACTGAGACATCCAAGAGGTATCTAAGAATTGTGGGAGCGTGTGTGTCCAATGTATCCCAATTTTAGTGAACACAATTGCATGGCGCTTTATGAGAGCATGCCACGAAGAATTGACACTATGTTGAAGAGTAGGGGTTACTATACCAATTACTAAAGATTTTGAAGGCAACTTGAACAAAACTGAGTATCTGTATACAGTTTCTCATTTGGCTTTGCAACATACTTTCTTATGATCAATGTAATGTGAAATTTTGCATATATGTGCACAAGTTTGTGCAATATCATATCCAATTCTCAAATCTAAAAAAGAGCTTGTGAATTTTTCGTGGTTGTTTGTTGAAGACGAGTTTGTTCAAAGAACTCAATTTTGTTCATAACTATATATGTAGGACCCGTCCAATATTGGAACGCTTAAATTGTTAGATCATGGATCTTGTCTCCAACTACAAAAGGCTATTGATCCTTGGAGAGTTATTGTGATTGCAAATTAAAAAGTGCTTCAACAACCAAATATAGTGTTTTTGGAATTTATTGGAGGTAAAACAAGGTCCTATGTGTATGTTAGTGTTACATAAACTTGCTCCAAATCGTGTTAGTGCTACGTGGAGCCCTTTCATAAGGGTTTTTTGTTTTTGAATATTGTGGTCGTGTTTGAATATGGTACAAGTGCCTCGATATGATTTCAATATGCTTGCATATTGCTTCAATGGGTTGTAGTTGGTGGCAATGGGGGTTATTCGTAAAATCACTGCTAAATGCCTTTGGGGTTGGCCAATCCACCCAGGCCAAATCACGTCGACCAATCCAAATAAGGACTTGAATATGTTATCGGTCAAATTTGTAACAACTTGCAAGAACCCATGCTCTGATTTGATTTAACATACTACGATTTAGAATGAGACCCAAGATGTCCTATTCACTATACAATGTCATCTACTAAGACTCACATGCTATAACTTTGTAACTAATTCATTTCAAACGACTTGGGACTAGAATCTAAGATTAGTTTGGAATGATTTTCAGTGCCAATTCAAATTTTGAAAAGTAACCTCCAGATTGCATACTATTTCACGACGTTTAAGTTGGATCAACGAGAGATTCACTCATGCACAGTAATTTCTTCTTGAAAGCAATTGGTGATACAGGCAACACGTACACAGTGAACAATCTATTCGCCAAGGACTTTATGTATACTAGATGACTGATAGACTCTTTCTTTCAATTGATCAATCGCTGGACTATGATCTCTGGCCGATGATGATGTATCATTGGATTGTATGCGCAGGCACATGAATGGAGGTGTAGTCGAGGACTCACGTATAGCACATGACTAGTCGAGTTTATCGTTGCAGTGTCAGCGTTGAGGAGTTTTTAGAACGATCTGGAGTACATATCCACATAATTACATACCGTGACAATTGCCTATTGTTCATTAAACATACCTCTCCTGTCCGGTGGGGTCGATGATGTATAACCCTTGGTACATGGGTACTTCTGGGCCGTTTTATTCAGAGAGCTGGGAGAGTAGAATATGAGGAGATCAGTTGCCTTCTTTGTGTGCAGTGGTCTCAGCTAAGTTAGGACTTATTATGATGGGTTCCAACATGCGTCTACGGATCCGTGCCTGATCACTTCTTTCACATCCTAGCTAAGTTACCTTGCCACCCACCATGTCCAAGAGAGACTTGTGCAGTGTGCCCTCTTCTTAATTGAGGTAGAAATACCATAATCCGTGAAGATAAGGTGATTCGCATGGAAGATCTAGTCTGACAATCGTGAGATGATTTTCCAAGATAGACGAGAAGCATTCATGAAGAATGCAAGTTGTTTCATATTTTTTTGCCCTATACAAAAAACGCTACAATTTCTCAAAGTGGAAAGTTGTCCAACCCCCTACTCGTTCACTAGATTCTCCCTACACCGAACACGGTAATCCGCATTTCCATACAGAACATCGCCTAAATCGGTTACCTCATGAGTACATTAACACTTGACTCCCATTGGCTACACTAAGTGTACACGCATTGAAGTTGCCGCCGAGCCATGATTGGTTTTAGAAATGGCACTTCACCATTATGACGGCGGTCTAGTGCACGGCTAGAGGGTGGTTAACGGGTTATAGTATTTCTACCTTAGGGCCTGGTTTGGAGATCATCTTGCCAACCTCTGAAATGTCTTATCAGATCAAGGTGTTGTGTAGCCAAGAAAGAATCGAGAAAACAAGAAACAAGCTTGCTCGAGGTTCAGTTGCGATGCATCGACCAAGGGTGTATGTTTACAACACCTATCATTGGGGAGGGCGTAAACACCGATTCTCATGTGGAGCATGGTGGTTATTGTTCAAAACCGAATAACTTCTAAATGGGGGTTAGAGACTTCAATTGTTCTATTGAAGTCAACAATAAATTTGTAAGAGTGGATTTTTACTGCACCTCTGATGGTAGGTAGGTGTTACAAAATAAAATCTATGTACAATGATGTTCTTGGATATGGTTTCTAGTACCCCATCACCCACGCTTACACTCAAAACAAATTCTCAGTGAGTAAGCTCAATATAATATTGAACAAAACAACAAGATGTGACAATAGGTGTTCTTGAGATGCACACAAAAACTCCACACATTCACACTTGAGGAGAGCTATCTCTTACCTAAGTGAAAAGCTCTTCTTCATAAGCCTGAGAGTTTAGGTTTGTGAAGAGAACCAAAGAATTGTCCTCAACTAACAACTTGTTGTTCTCACCAAAACAAAAAATCAGACGAATACTCAAGCTACATAAATCAATTTGACAATGTTTAGCAAGTCGTGGAAATGACACACCTGTTGACCTTGTGGGCCAAGCCATATTTGATGTATTAACATGGTACTCCGCCTCAACATCTAACATGAGCTTCATGATTGTCGTCACATCACCAAGTGCACATGTGAACAAGCATGCGGAGATAGTTTTAAAGAATGCCGCAAGTTGTTGGAATTGATCAATGCCAAGAATTGAGGACGTTCCCATTTTATTTTGGTATTAAGACGGTATTTTCTAATTGATTACATTGCAAAGTGTGCATGTTTCTTAAGTGGACACTAACCTTATACGGTTTCCAACATATAAGTACATATCTCCATATTCCAAAGAAAACCACTTATGGAATTCTATAAGAAAGGCTTCAAAATTTCCAAAGATAATGTTCAACTTACTTTAAAATTGCAAGCTCAACACTTATATTTTTCATTTCAAATTTTCATCTTCTTTTAATTTAATTTTGTCATAGGTTCCACATGTACATGGGGAGCAAGCACAATCAAGTATACGGAAAAAATGTTTCAATATATTGTAACCATAATTTTTGGGTCAAATGTCTAAAAGTAGTAGCAATGTGTTGTTTAAATTGGATTGCCTCCCTCTATTGTTGTGTTAGATACTCAATATAGAATATCAAGATGAGATCTTCAAAAATTATCAGTAAATAATATCTACTAGGCAACATGTTCATGTTGGGCTTATCTTATCATGCTATGGTGCTTTGTAATATTACTCAACTTCTCTTGGAGGATGTCTTTTTAAAACAAAAGTGGCCCACTGAAGGCCTAGCCTCACTTGACTTTAGGCTCTACCCCTTTTTAGCGCTAAAACCACACTGGCTTTGTAGGGCTTGGCCCGTTAACACGCTCTGAAGTGGATAATATGGGGCCTTGGTAATTACTGGCGGTTTTATTTTTATCTCTGTCTCCTATATGTGGCTCGTTTTAGTCGAAGTTCTAACACACCCCGCCTACTCCTTGCCCTACATTACCAACCTTCTCAATCAAAGTTGGTTTTGTTACAAAACGAGTACAAAAATGTATATAAAATGAGAAGCACATCATGCAAGCAAGATTGCATAATCCTTGAGAGTTAGAGAGCAAGACCGAGAGTTCTATTGATCTCTCTCTCAACCTCGGTGTTTATTTAAGGTATTTGATCATCACCATCTCCTAGGATGGTGGGGCACCGTACCGGCAACTAGTTGCCATTCTACGACGATGAGGTGTCACTGACAACATGATATCTTATGTATATTACCATGATGACGAGGCTAGGTCTACGGACACCTAGTCATCGACGGTAGTGTCAAAACACTCTCCCTAGACACAACGAGTCTAGTTTAGACATCACGTTGCCTTCCCTTGTTAAAAACTATACCGTGATAAAAATCCTCATAATTTAAGGTAAAAAATTATGAGTGAAGGAAAAAAAAAGAGTGGAAGGGCCTAGACGTGATTATTTACATGTCAAGTAGGGATGAAAACCTCCCTATTCCCTGAACAATCTACCTATGCCTAGTTGTTTGTAATGACTTAGTGAATAAGTTTTTGGCTCTGTCTGTAGGATAGAGACTATGCATCAACTTCTTCGTTTCAAGAGCAAATTTTCTAACCACTTTGCGTTCACACTTGGACGTTACTTGCTCTTGTTATTTTTGGTCCACTTTAGTTAATGTGGACTCTCTCTCTCTCTCTCTCTCTCTCTCTCTCTCTCTCTAATTGCTCCCTAAAATGCATTGAAAGAAGTCTAGTTAATTATAGTTATTTCGGCACTTCTTGATTATTCATTTACAAAAAATTGAGTGATAAATGAGTAGCTTCAATCCTTGACCCGCATTTGAGAAGAAGGTGCTCAAAATCCAAGAAAGGTTTGGTATAGTGAATAACCATGGATTGGCATGAGCAAAGTGGACAAGTACAATTGTAGTCTTTCATAGTAAAGGACAGAGCCTCACGGTTCTACCGTTTTCTTGTTAAGTTATCAAATTACTTTAACTTGTTTCACACCTATATCTAATCCCAATAATTCATGGGTGAAAAAGAACTTTGGTAAGATGTACTTGATTCGGTCTCCATTGATGTAGCCCGCCTTTATTTGAGCAATGTAGGCCGCATTATCTTCATAGATCAATGTTGGAGATTTTGGAATATTGCAGAAACCACAAGAACCTTTGTTGATCTATCTCGACAAAACGCATTTGCAGGAAGCCTTGTGCAGGGCTATGAATTCTGAATGATTTGATAATGTTGTTGCAAGGCTTTGCTTCGTCGATTTCCAAGATATTGCTGCTCCTTGTCTAAGGAAAACATAACATGTTTGTGATTCCCTTTATGTGGACCGGAAAGGTAACCCGTATCCATGTATCCTTTGATGTTGCTATCCTCTTCAACTTTATAAAATAATCCTAGATTTTCAATGCCCTTGAGGTATTGTAGGATATGTTTGACGCCATTCCAATGCCGTTTTGTTGGCTTAGCACTAAATCTAGCCAATAAATTAATGGCAAATGCAATGTCAGGCCTGGTGCAATTTGCCAAATATATTAATGTACCTATTACTGCCAAGTATGGAGTTTTAGGTCCCAAACATTTTCCCCCCTCATCACACATGGTCCGAACTCATCCTTCTTTACATCCAATGACCGTATCACCATCGGGGAACTTAGTGAATGAGCCGCATTCATTGAGAAATGCTTGAATAGTTTTCGAGTATACAAACTTTGATGTAGAAAAATACTTTCTGCAAGGTGTTCAACCTGTAGGCCAAGACAGAAGGTAGTTTCACCAAAATCTTTCAACCCAAATTTAAATTTGAGTTGAGAAACAAAACTCGGAGATGACGTTAGTCATACCGATGATGTTAAGGTCATCAACATATCAGAGCCCTACATCGGGCGCCCATACCCATGCCCATGCCCATACCCACCCATGCCCATGGGTTTTGGGTGGGCATGGGTGCAATATTATTGTTCATGGGCGGGCATGGGTGGGCATGGCTGCGCTATTATTGTTCATGGGCGGGCATGGGCGGGCATGGGCGGGCATGGGTGGGCATGGGTGGGGCATAATTACACAATTACACAATTACACAATACACATTACATAATTTTTGAATACATGGGCGCAATTTGAATAGCATGGGTGGGCATGGGTGGGCACATGTCATGCTATGTGTGGGCATGGGTGGGCATAGGTCGTTGCTGATGGGCATGGTCTGGGTATGGGTGCAATTAGAAAGGAAAATGTTGGGCTCTGCAACATATACAACCACGATAACTAGTTCTATGTGAGTCCGTTTAATAAACATATAACCTCATCATTCTTAAAACCCCGATCTATTAAAAAATCTCTTAGACGTTTGTGCCACATCCTACCGGCATGTTTAAGGCCGTACAATGCCCTTTCAAGTTTAACCCATTGTGACTGTCTTTAAGAGTGTTGGAATTCCACCAACCCCGTAGGGATCCTCGTGTATATGTTAGTATCCAAACTGCCATACAAGTACGCAGTAACTACATCCATCAACCTTGTTTCCAACTTCTTGTCAAATGCAAGACTTAGGAGATACCTGAACGTAATTGAGTCCATCACAAGGAAATATGTTTCTTCATAATCAATGCCTAAACGTTGGATGAAGCCTTGGGCAACTAGTCGTGCTTTGTACTGGGAAACGTTTGCAGACTTATTTTGTTTTCTTACAAACACCCATTTACAACCCATGGATTAACCCCTTTTGGCGTAATCTATCAACTAACTTATTTAAATGTAGAATACGTTCAACATCTCTTTTACATTATTGGGTACGAGGATCTGGAAACATGTTTGGAGCGGATATAGCATTAAATTTCAAATCTCTACATGGATTTGACTGTCCTACAAAATATGGAAATTTTCCTCATCGAAAAAACAATGAGCAAATCTTTTTTGTAATAAATTTCCGGTTGGAAGATCTGAGTATCTAATAATGTTGGGTGATTCACACCCAAAGTATATCCCCTCTTTCTTTTGAGGACCCATCTTGATTCTATGTGGGGAAAAAAATGGGCACTAACACCTTACAACCAAAAATTCTTAGGTGTTTTATGCTAGGTATTTATTTAGAGACTGCTTCTGTAGGTGTAATGGATTCTAGTGAGGAGGATCTTAAACAAACCGACGTGCCTGCATGTAGGATAGCGTAACCCTATACTTAAGTGGGAAGATTGAATATCATAAGTTATGGTCTAGCCATTAACTGTATTTTTTTTATAAAAGAATCTACTAGATCATTTATCTCAAAGACATATGGTGATGAGTGCTCTAATTGTATTCCAATCAACTCACAATATGTCTTCAATGTTTGAGACTTAAATTCCCCTGTAGCATATAGACTAGATCGGATGATCTAAGAATCTAGCCCAAAGTTGTATGATTTGAGCTAACAATATAGAAAATGCTAGATTTCTACTAGTTAAAAGATAGATTTGTAACCATTTTGTAGACGCATCAATTAAGGCAAGAAAATATTTAAACGGTCCACATGGTGGATTTATTGGATCACAAATATTCCCTTAAATTCTTTGCAACATAATTGGGAGTTCATGTGGTAATTTCCATTTGTGAGGTCGAGTAACAAATTTTCCCAAAGTACAAAATTCACAAGGTTTTATACCTTTTAACAAATTTGACACTTGAAGTTCGTGTCCTTTCGTGCTTGGAAGGATTCGCTTCATCATTGAAATTCTCGGGTGTCATATGCACTCATACCATATGTTCACACAAAATGTGTTGATCTCCCCTCAGACGAATAACTTAAAGGAATGATGTATAGGCCTGAGGAGTATGTCGGGTGATTTTCAACTAGGCATCCATCTTTATCTAAGATTTGCAATAAATTTTTATTGTCTTCTTCAAATGTACGAAGATGAAAACAATTGGGGTGAATATCCTAGAAACTCAACAAATTCTTTATGGATGTTGGTGAGTAAACAATAATAGATAAACATATGCACGTACCTCTGAACATAACAAAATATGTTCCTCCAATTTGGTATGATATTAAATGACTACCAATGATAGTAGTGATATGTTTTGTCATCATATGATTTAGATACAAAAAACATTTATTGTCACAAAGAATAATGTCGGTGGTTGCACTATCTAGTAACAAAGAAACATTTAAACTAACGGATTTGGTATCAACAGAGGTGGCATGAGATTTCATATCTTCAAATGAATTTGTTGTCGTTTTATCGTGTAACATATCCTAGTATTTCACATGTGTTGCGTGTGTATCATGTCGCTCGCCGTTTTCTTGGTATAGTTTTACAAGGTGAAAGCAGTCTTACAATTTTTGGCGATGCGACCAATAATTCCACACTTAAAATACGTACCCATATCTTAAAAAAAATGGTCGTGTGGATGATGGCTTTGAAAAATTACCCTTTTGTGAAAATGGTGGAATGGGTCGTTTACATGCTCCTTGAATTTCCCTTTGCGTTGGTGTATGGCTCTTTTTTCTGACTTCAATCTTCTTCTAGGTCCTTGAAATATGAACAATGTCGTTAGTATGTAATATGTTATATAATTCTGCATAGAAAGTGTTCCAGTAGGTTGTTCTTCATGGTTCTTCAACAAAATCTCATCATGCGTCTCAACAAGTAACAATACTGACATGAGATCTGGACAATTAATGTATTGCACATTTCGATATTGTTGAGCTAATATAATATTAGCAGCATGAAATGTGGAAAAAGTCTTCTCTATCATCTGCGCATCATCAATTGGTTCACCATACAAAAATAGTTGGGATGCTATCTTATATATTTCAGTATTGTACTCAGCTATGGTTGGATAATCGTAAATTCAAAGATGTATCCAATTGTTAAAAATACGAACATTTGGTAAAAATATTATTCGTTGGTGATTGAACCAATTTTAAAGTGATACCCACAAAGCATAAGTTGATGTCACAATAAGGTACTGCAACTGCAGTATTGGATCAAAATGATGTCGCATCAAAACTAACGTTTGAGCATCATGATGATCCATATGAATTTCTAAAGATGGTTCCTCTATTTTTTTTTTCACAAAGTTACGTGCTTGTAGATGTAATTTGGCATCAAGGGCCCAAATTAAGTAATTTTCTCCATCAAGTGCAAGAGGAAAAAAATTTAATTTTTCTATGTGATATTTTATGTATACCATGATGATGAGATTGGGTCTACGGACAACTAGTCATCAACGGTAGTGTCATAACAAGTTTTAGCTAAATCCTAGTCTGCCTTGACGAAGAAGCATGCTTGCTCAGTGTGTATGTTTTACAAATTTCATTTGATGTTCAACTTCAAATCCAAAGTGCCACGTGACATTTTGAAAAATAAAATGAATGTCAATTGACATCTACACTTTATTTTAAATTTCACCTCAATTTTGGGTTACATAACATCTTTAGAGAAAACTAATATCTTGAATAATCTAAATACAATCTTGATTTGTACCAAAAAAAAAAAAAAAAAAAAAAAAAAACTATCAATCTAGCGTAAGGATCCTTTGGTCCCACATGTTTCCCCAAATGTTGAAGATGATAGCCTAATTCATTGCATCCACTTCAAGCCCACAAAGAGAGACCTGCATAAGTGCATTATGGGTCTTCAAGTTCAACCTATTGCACAAGTGGCTCTTGATCGCATTTTGTTGGAAAAATCCTCTCTCACAAAAAGCTATACTTGATGGAATGAGTTTAATTTTCCGCCAGAGTTGCATAAATGTAGGCCAATCCGTGTGCCATTCCAAATTCCTACCACATACGAGCCAAGCCTCAAATATCGTTTTGTTCCCACACTCATGTCAAAGTGTTTTTGTTAGTTTCAGGAGTTCTCCCTTACACATGTCACTTTCTTCTTCAGTGTATTGAAGCTTCAATAATATCCTTTTGAGCCACAATTCAGTATTTGTGAATCGGTCACTATCATCCCTTGGATAATTACAAAGGGTGAAAAGTTTGGCGGCATTGAATATTGGAAGGTCTGGGAAACAATCATTCAAAGCAAGAACAACTCTTTGCACATGAAATGCACCCAATAATATACATTGTTATAGTTCATTGGACCAATCCCAAACCCAACAACAATATTACTTTCAATCTAGCTTCAATTCAGGCATAGTGAATTGTACATTGAACTCAATTTGAAGGGGATCTATGCACTATGCAAAGTCTACCTTAAATCACCCCAGTGTCAAGTTGAGATGCCTCAGAATTAACTCAGCATTTAACCAGCCAAAACATCATTCTTCGAGATTTGTTGGGGCAAATAGTTCATTCACATACCTGCACAAAACAATCATGGAAACACATATGCAAGAGACCACCATCTCAACTATAGAATCTTCCTGGCTGCAAAGGAAATCACAAGAATAAGGCTGAATTTAAGTATGTAAGCGAGTGTAGGAAGTTCTCCTATTGTTATGAGTTATGTTTTCTGGATACTTGAGCTGCAATTTAGAGTACTTAAGTTGCCTAGTAATACATGTCATTTCAATTTCTAGTGTGTCAATTGACTTGTGGTTTTTTCTTCACAAGTCACATGACGTGTCAACTTCTAAATTGTGTGTGTCAGTTGACGTGCGTTTTTGTTTTGTGCGAGTTTTTGTGTGTCAAAAGTGAAAAACTTGCAAAGAATTTGTCAAACATACACATTGTGCCTGCTCTCTCCATCAACAAACTTTCAAGACCTAGACATCAATGTGTATTTTTGACAAAGTTTTTGTAAGTTTTTGATGTTTGACACTCAAAAACTTGCACAAAAATAAAATGCACGTCAATTGACACACGATTTAGAATTCGACATGTAGTGTGACTTGTGAAGAAAATAACCACACGTCAATTGACACTTTGGAAATTGAAATGACATGTACTACTAGGCATGTGACATTGAGGTCACATTTTAGAAGAAAATGTAGACGTCGATTGACATTCATTTTTGTTTTTGAAAACGTCAAGTGACACTTTTGGATTTGAAGTTGAGTGTCAACTCAAATTTATCAAACATACACAGTGCCAATCACGAGTTCTTCAAAATCGCAACATTCTCTACCACATGTGGAGATGAAAATGAAAACCAATATAGAGATAAATTTCTGCATGGCTTAACAACACTCGTAACCAAGAGGCCCGGGGAGTGCACTTAAAGTTAAGATTAGGAATACATGTGAGTGCGTTTTAATGGCATACCCCCTACAATACTTGGCCTTAAAATAGTTTTTAAATTAATAGTTTTTAAGTGCCAAATCATTACATATATATCTATCACTTGGTATAAATTTTAGGACAATTTTTTTAAAAAAAATATTAAAAAAAATGATAGAAGTTTGAACTAAAATGAGTTGTTTTTTGCTTCAGAAATAAATTTAAAAATATTTACAAATGATTTTTTTTGAAATTTATACAACAAGCACTTTAGATTGTGTTTAACAACTTCATATTTTTTTTACAAATTTTAGATGATTTTTTAGTACATACATAGGGGGGTCAAAAGTACGCACTCACGTGATTCCTAGTCTTAACTTTAAGTGCACTCCCTGAGCCAAGAGGTGATTGCAACGTAGAATTGGAGTTTGAGGATGAGATTAACAGAAGCAAGTGTCCCCAAGAAATTAAAGAGGGTCTGAAACAATGCAAATTGTTGGAGTGTAGTGTAGTTGAGACTATTGCAAAGTGAATGAGAGGTTGATCGACACAAAGAGGCAGATGATGAAGGCCTTGATATCGCGACTCAATAGCTTTGGAGTTCAGACGCAACTCATGCTCTTCTCCAAAGGAGCCTAATAGGTGGGCTCCGAGGTCCACAAATTTTGCTGAAGACAATTAAGCTTAAGCTCAAATTGTATGTCCAGAGTGGGGGGCATTGGAGACTTCAGTAGGTGTCAAAGTGGAAGGTGCTCACGAATTGCTGAAGCTGAGGACATTGGATAAAAGAGTGTGTGCGACATCACAAAAAGAATTTCGGAGAGGGGTTGGCAATAACATACTTGCATTGTGTCCTACAAAAGCAACTTGCACATGAGGAGCGCCACCAAAGCACCAGGAGTTGCCGGGATTTGCCATTAAAGTTGAATGTGTGCAAATTACAACGATGAGATATGCGAAGTTTGGCAAGCAGGGTATGCATTTTACAACCTACGAAGGTGGGTGTCATGTCCTAGGAGCCTGAAACATGCAGTTGGTTGCAACGAAATTGCTTCAGCCACTGGTGATAAAATTAAGCCCTGTTGAAATTTTCTATTAATAAAAACTTAGCTCCGGGCAATCCAATGGCTAGCAGGTTGCAGGTTTAGCATTGTGAAAGTATCGGCAGAGGATGTTGGTTTTTAGATGCCAGAGGCAAGCTTGGAGGTTAGCTATCTGTTTTATCATCGCTGCTACATAGTGTGCCAACTAGGATTGTGACTTAGTTACAGACGCTGGTGCGAAGGTGAAGTAAGAACCCACACTAAAAACCTCTGAGATAGAGTCAGGTGGGGCGGGTCTTTTACTTGCTTAGGAAAACTGTGAAGACTATGGCAATGGCCCTTCGTAGCAATTTGGTCGCTACTGTGTCTGGTTACTATTATATTTAGAAGCTGCATTTGTGACATACTTGGGTAACACTAAACTTGGAAGCTATTGCAGGGCCTAGGCCAAGCTATCGGCTCCAACTGCCTATGGTCCTCTTAGGGTGAGTTTCCATGTAGGCCGCTTGCTCACTAGATTCTAGACAATAGTGGGTTGGAGGTGTTTGCATGCAGCTAAGCGCAAGCCACCATCAAATCATATTTCGGCAGTCCATTAGATTGTGGAGGGCCGTGGACATCCTAGACTTTCACGTGCCCATTGAAAAAATTTAAATGTACAAGTGTTAGATATCAAAGGATTGAAGACTGATATTAGGAGGCGAAGGTTTTAATCTAGAGGAGAAGGTTTTAGTTTGGAGGAGGTTTTAGCCTAGAGGAGGAGGTTAGTAGGTGGTCTTGAATATGAGAAGATGGGAGTAGCTAGTTGGCACATACAAACCCTACACCACTAGACCCCATCTACATTTGGACATGTTTGTCCTTATTCACACTAAAATATGGTGGGCAAACAGCCTACATGGAAATCATGTAGGTCTCTCACCCATTAGGTTCTAGGAAATAATGAGTCAGAGGTGTTTGCATGTTTTCAAGTGCAAGCTAACATCCAACCACATTATGGCGGTCCACTAGGATGTGGAGGGCCGTGGACACATGCCGCTAGACTTCCATGTGTTTGCTAAAGAATCTTCAACCTACAAGTGTTGATCAGCGAAGGTTTTGAAGACTGGTTTTAGAAGGGGGAGGTTTTAACTTGGTGAAGGAGGTTAGTAGGTGGCCCCAAATTTGAGAAGACAGGAGTAGCTAGTTGGCACATACAAACCCTACCCCACTAGATTCCATCTATATTTGGACGGGTTTGTCCTTATTCACACTAGAATATAGTGGACGAGCGGCCTACATGGAAACTCACCCTTAGTCAACCTACCACCTAGTTTGTCCACTCGTGGCCATAGACATCAATTGCTAGATGAGCAGTGCTTTGAGAGATTGTCGTTATTCACTCGCCCCCATAAGGATGGGATTACAATTCTTCTTATACACAAGACCCCACATAGCAGGTTTTGCATGTTAAGGAGCAGTGTTCTATCCATTGCCACAAACTATTACACCCTAAACTCCGTAATATCAACCCCCAGAATGTCACAAACTCTCTAATATCCCGAAATCCTAGGGAACAAATGTTCGTAGTTCAAATCTCACTCCTTATTGTCACATTTCTCTCCCTCATATCACGAAATATGTCATTGATGCAAACCACCACAGAGGTCAACCCACACCCTCGCATTGCGCCATGTGTCAACATGTGGAGTGTCACCTTCTTATTCTTCTTCTCCTTCTGCCTATGCCACTTGTTGGTACATGTGTCCGCCACATCGCCCGGGAAAGCCAAGTGGAGTGGACGACACTAGCATAGGTGACGGAGAACGAATTATAATTGTCCTCACATCTCCTCTGTGTTATTCCATAATGTCACATGCTACACTAATTCTATAGTATCACGCATCCATGTTAACACTACACAACTCTATAATATTGCGTACACTTTGATTGCCACAGGTGTGATAATACAGAGTTTAGAGTGTAATTGAAGTTCTGCAAGTCATTGTGTTCTCAACATCTCTAAACCAAGTAGTCAAGGCTAACACCCGTGACAAATGCAAGGTCCAAATGAAACCTTCCCATGAGCCATGGGGTGACACATTCCCGTGTGGACCCATAGATGCATGGGTTGATGATTATTGTTGTCATCCGTATCTCATACACATCCACAATATGATTTGCAAGCCCCCGTACATTGCTAACTATGGAATTCAAGTTGCCAATCCAAGCCATTGAGCTTCCCATCATTGTGGCCGCTTGTTAGTCAAAAGGGCATCTATTTTGGTAAGTGCTATTTTTTGGGCAGTGCAAATATTTGAAGGGTCAAGGTGAAGTTAACTGTGGTCCATTGAAGTGCATGGAGACCACTTCAATGAATGGTGAGAATTGATCGCTAGTTATAGGTGAACTAGTTCAGTTTGAGAAATAAGCGGTTAAAGGACAAGACTTCAGATAAATTATCCATTATTTTACAAGTAATGATTTTTTTTACAAATTTTTGTAATGGTGTCTCAAGTTTATAATGATTTTTTAATGTGGAGTATTTTTAATGATAGAATTTGAAGATCTCATGTTGATATTTTATATTTGAGTACCTAACACAATAATAAAGGGCATCTTGAAAAAATAAATTCAATTTAAACAACATTTTGCTACTACTTTTAGGCATTTCACCAAAAAAAATTATGGTTTTATAGTATCCTGGAGCATTTTTCCCATATATTTGATTGTGTTTGCTCTCCTAGAGTAATTTGAGACTTATGATGCCAATTAAAGAACTAAATGATGTAGAATGAACCATTTCAGGGCCATCAAAAAACTATATTGCATTCCTACCTTCCAAATGGATGAGTTTACATAAGTTGTTGTTCACATTAGGTGTACTCACTTTAACACCCAAGCACCACCGCAACCAAATTTGGTGTTGTCCACATTAGGTGTATTGTCTCATCAAGGTAAGGGTGAGTTCCATGTATGTAGGCCGCTTGCCCACCAAATTCTAGTGTTAATAAGGACAAACCTACCCAAATGTAGAGGAAATGTGGTGGGGTAGGGTTCGTATGTGCCAACTAGCTACTCCCATCTTCTCAAATCCGGGCCCACCTACTAACCTCCTCCTCCCGGTTACCAAGGTTGGAGTCTAGATCAACATTGGGCCAGGCCCTCCTGACTCTTCAACCGGTCTTAATCCTTTGATGACTGGCACTTGTAAGTTAGAGATTCTTTAGTGGGCGCATGAAAGTCTAGCAGCATGTGTCCACGGCTCTCCACATTCTAACACACCACTAGAATGTGATCGGATGCCAACTTGTGCTTAACTACATGCGAACACCTCCAAGCCACTATTTTCTAAAATCAAGTGGGCATGCAGCATACATGGAAACTCACCCTAACTCATCATATTGTGGGCCTGTTCACTTTAAGGTCCAGCACTCGATGGGGACCAATGGATTTAATGTCATATTACTCCAAATTAGGCCCCGCAAATTGACATGTACATTCACGAATCCTGGCAGACTAAGTCATTGGATATGTGAAGTTCCAGGTGCAATCCTCAAACCTTCTTATAATTGATACCGATGTCTACAATGGGAACAAATATGGCTCCAACTTCTTGGGATAAAGTTCAGATGGAGTCTTGGGTGCTCCAAGGTGTGCAACTCAAGCAATTGCTCGAGTCCCAGGAAGAATTTTCATAACCAAATGAACAAGCATTGTCTTCTCCATTAATCGAGTTCATCGTTTGAGATGATCCCTTCCTCTTTGCATTGGGATCAGGAGCTGGGGACTTTTGAGCTCCAGCTTCTGGTCTTCACATGCATGCAAACAACCTAAAATATATGGTCGAGATGTGAGAAATTAATGTAAGAATTACTTCCAGTTCCCGAGCTCTTGGGACTTGCCCTCAGTTGTCGGGGATATGCATGATTCTTGGTCTTCGGCCTCATCGGAGCAGCCCAGCTAAGACAGCAACGTAAATTTAATCATGAACGGTGACCATACCATTATTCAACCTTGTAGTTCGGTTCGGTGGGCCCAGTTATATATGGCAAGCTTTCTCGAGGACGGTCCCTGGCGTATTCTCCTATGTCACACATTCATGCTGAATATGGGAAATGCAAGCCAATGTGAAGACTGGCTGCTGCTGCTGCTAGGGTTCCAAGCCCACCACCTCCCTTTCGCTTGGTCACAACCTTGTCACCGATGACGCTTGCTGCTGACTGTGACTGTGACTGTGACTGTGACGGTAATGGTGTTATTCCATGGCCAACTGTGACGTTGCTGAGGTCGATCGGCTGCTCCAATTTCACAGCTTTCCCTAACAAGTTAGTGGCTTAATTAGAAGGCCTAAACTCATGTGGGACCAGGGTATTTTGGCTCTGGAACAGGCGAAGCATGCTTGCCCTAATAAACCAAGTGAACTCGGTAACTTATGGCCCGAACGACCCTTTTTGAATCTGGTTTGATTGCAGAAATATGATCACAGTCCCCAACTGATTAGTCTAGTGATACGCAATTGGATTGAATCGATCACAAATAAAAATAGGGTAAAATGTTTCACTAAGTACAATTATATCCACAGTGGGTGAGTGCAACCGGTCAACTTGCAGGCAGGAGTTTTAGCTTTGGATTCAACAAGGCTCTTGTCATACACATGCCACATGAGATTCATCAAGGTGCTATTCAATCGTTGTAAATATGATCTACAATTTGAGCTCTCACTTTGAAAGCGCAGGTACAAAGTGAGATCGAGTGAAGAAGAGAGGCTCTTAGCCAATGGTAAGGACCCTTTCTTTGAGCTTTTAATCTTCAAGCTCTCAAGTTGGACTAGTGTTGGTATATGTTTAGCACTGGTTATGTTTGCCGTTTGATGTAGGACCCAGAGCAAGTAAGGTTGAGGCATCTATAACCAATAAAATAAGAGAGTTGGCATCTGTTTAGGAGAAGTAATAGTGGAAAAGTATTTTCCTTGTGAAGAGAAACAAATATTAAGGAGAATGCAATATATATATATATATATGAGAATATAGAAATTGCCATAAATTTCAAAGCGGGAAAGTTAAGATTACACATAGTTAATCTACAAGTTAAACATGACCGCTCATCTAAATGGTAATGTTTGGCTATGATAGTTATCAAAACTCTTATGAGGGTAATCAATCACAAGTCGGCATCACATAAATCTTAATTTCATTCACCTGAAAAATGAAAATCTCATCCATGTGGACATTACATGACCCTAGTCAGCGGCAAATGAACTTGGTCAATTAGTTGAATTTGGGTGTGATTTACACCAAGACCATAGCTGCAGAGGACCACTAAAACTCAATGTTACACCACTATGTTGGATGTGATCACATGAAGTGGGGCCCAAGACAAATATATAAAAATAAGGTAATGGTACATCACATGATCCTAGTGTAAACCCAAGAGAAACCACAAGTTAGGTCGAGGTGGGGGGAGGGGGTGCATGTTCACATCTTTTCAAACCTAACAATGTGAATCACACAATTGGTTAGTTTAACAAAATTTATGGTTGTGAGATTCAAAATGTAAGACATCACGGACTCCCATAATCATATTTGACTTAGGCTTGCCTCAATGAGGTGGTTTCAATGCTCCAATGAATCCTTCTTCCATGTAGGATTCCAAGTGCACTTATCATCCATGAAGAATAGCATGGGCTTTGGCCAAATTGTGAACCCAACTTGGACCACATGTTATTTCATATTCCATTACACTTAGTCTTTCTATACACCACCTTAAGGTAAGTGGGTCTAATTTTATTTTTATCGCCTACATCTCGTAGAATAATAAACAATCGATTAGGTGTGATGATTAACAAACTCAATTTGAGGCCAATCTTGTTTTCTCAAAATTATTGGAGTTCATAGGAATCTTTTGCACACCAGAATGAAGATTGTCTTTATGCTTGATTAATCAAAGAGGTCCCCTCCCCCCTCCATTTCTTGATTACTAATGGACATAGAATAAAATAAAATATTTTAATCACATAGTCCAATCTACTTAAAACGTGCATTTATGTTTGAGGCTCTTTTGTCCACTTCTTATAACCACACACCACTCAAATATAGATGACCAACTAAAACAAGTAACCAAAGCAGGCCCAATTGCTATTTATTTACTACTAGTTCTCGAAGTTGCCAAGGGAAAAAAAATTTACAACCACCTGTGACCTGAGGCCAGCTTACTTTATGGTGTTGAGCTTGAGCTTGAGCTCAAAAGTTCCCAGACCAAATCTACCTAGAAAGCTAGAATTGAGGAATATTGACCTGATTGTCAGTAAGCTATCACGTTACCTTTGATTCTCTAACGGCCCGACAGTCGGAGATTGCTAAGTTACTAGAATATTGATGAACTGAGGACTGAGTTTCAGGTTAGTTGGAACTGCAGAGCTGTCGATAGACACAATGAATCTGGCATCAAATCAAGCAGCAGCACTGTTTCACAAGTCAAGAAATGCACGTGCACACATGAATTGTTTTCTCCGATTTCCCCATGTTTCAGATTCGCCAACTCACACAATCTTGGCAAGAATGAATTAATAAACATACCTATGTGTGTACATACTAAGTCACGATACAAGCTGTGCGATCAAGGACTCTACTCCCCAAGGGTCACCTCAATCCTCTCTGTAAGTTTACGGGTGATCTACTTCTCATGGGGAAAGACAACAACAACAACAACGATGCAGCTAGCATTGGATGGCTCCCGCCTGCAACCAAAGATCTTGTGGAAGCTGTGGTTCTTGTCTTATGTCTTAGATCGTTGCTCAAAATGTATGCTGGTAACCTTGCAGACATTCAATCAACTTGCTCTCGAGGGGGCAGGATGACAGAGCTACTACCCAGCCTCTGACGCCCTTGTCACCCGAGGTTCTAGCCTCTAGGTGCTGCAGTGGGCCTAAGTATTTGGTGTTGGAGCTGACAAGCTTTCAATCAAAGCTCAAACTATTGAGAGTTTGACCAATCTTCGAGCTCAAACTAGTAGTTTCGAGCAAGTGGAAAGAAAGCAGCCATGCCTCAAATTAAAGTACTAGCTAGTGAGGGATCAAGAAGGGAATGATATTAAAAAAAGGCAAAAGCCATTCATGACAAGCTAAAGAATGCTTGAACAACCCTCTCGCTTGGGGTCCACAAAATGAGACCTCAAGATCTCATCAATTCCTAGTAAGTTACTCCTATGAGGTAGCTTACGATTTTGACGGAGAGCTTGTCATAGCCATTCCACATAGGATCCATCGTCATCTAAGTGCTCTAAGTTTGGTAAAAACCTTCAAGCTCTCAAATTGAGAGTTCATGTGTAAAATGGATTTGAGTGAACAAGCACATGTAAGGTGCACCCCACCTGTGAGAAAGCTCCTTTCTTCGAGCTTTTATGGATCATCTTGAGTTCTCAACTTGAGCACTGCAAGTGTACATGGGGCTTTAGATGTAGGAAATCTTCACTAATGAAGATACAAGTGTGGAGAAAATATGTCATAGTGCTTGGAATGATACCGTCCACACCAGAGTGACTCACAAAAGCCACAAGTTACATGAAATGTGTTAAGTTTAGAAGAACCAAAAATAAAAAAGTTCATGAGGTTGAGATTTTTTCCACTTGTTTGGTGCGCTAGTGAAGTGCTTTGTAATGATAACTTCACTCACCGTCAATGAAAGTTATCCCCATCATTTCTCACCACTCAAGGTGGTCCCTCTCTTTGCCTCTTTTGAATGAATACACTTTATAACATTAATCAACATAATGTTTAGACAATCCTCTTGATAAAATTATACATCTACATTTAGACTTAATCCATGTGCGAAACTAAAAATGGCTTAGATTCCTACCGACTAGGTGGGGAAATACGGGCTCAATGGGGACAAGAAACAAACTTAAGCAAACCAGACAATGTATTTATTTTGAGACTAGCAGGATGTTCATCCAAGTATCGGTGGTGGGAATGTCAAGCCCAACTACATGTTGATGCATTGCTAGGGGTTCCACTTCTACTCAAGCTAAAAGGAGCCCCATATTTCCTTGTCCCTAGAATAATGGAAGTGCGATGCTCTATATATTCATAGACCCACAAATGTCAAAACCTACGAGGAACTCTTAGTAAAATGTTAAATTTAATTCTTTTTTTTTTTTAGTTATCTATTTAGTGTTGGTATATAGGCAAAAGGCCATCAAAACATCAAAACAAACAGAACATGTGCTCACTTGAAGGGCAGATGGGCCCCCTCAAGTGTGTCACAATGCTACGTAAGGAGAGAAAACCAACCACAAATCTATCACAAGTCAAGGACAACCCCAACCACTCAACCAAAAAACTAAGCTTAGTTGATTGAAATTTCAATTCTACTAAACTATCTTATTTTCAGATCATTTTCTCTACGACAAATGTCATTCCCTCTAATGAACCCCTCCACAACTGATCGAAAATAAGAAGGATAGTCGCCTCCAAAATCGGGCGCATAGTTAAACACTTGATTTGCCTCAATTTTCCTTTGCCAAGCCATTGTCCCATACACAACGCACTCTTTAAAACTAAAAAGTTTAAAGTTTAAAAAATTGCAGATATTCATCTACTTCATTGGAAGGGGGCATGATTTTGATGCTGGTGCAATCTCTGACGCCCTTGTCACCAAGGTTCTTATAGGCACTGGGCCATTAGAAGCATTGGCCTGGCTGCCAGGGAAGCAATGCAATGTTGTAGAGAGGCACACTAACTTATACCTACTTAACACTTATTAACTCAACTTGCTTCTGCCGCTTAACTTATTGGAATTTAGATCCTTGTAGCTAGCATCCCCTTGCATCCCACCAGTATCTTAACCTGTCCCCTTAATGATCTCCTTGTTCATCATGTCGTGTTTCAATGTCTGCCTGCCCCCTTTTAATTTCTTCATGTCGAGTTGTTGGCCTTAAGTTAGATCATCACTCTTCCATGGCCGATTGATTTCGTGCTATACTGACGATCCATTTCATGACGTCGTCCTTTCCCACTTTTATGTGTGCACAAGTGGACCCTAAAGGGACGGGCACATGGTGCAACTTTGTTGCCGCGTAGCTGTTTTAGCCATTGGGGAGGAAGGGCAGCCGGGCGAATGGCTCTACAACACAACAACAAAAATGGGTGTAGCGAAGGCAAGTCACCGCGCAAGCTGCATAATATAATAGAAATGCGGCCTTGTTTTATCCCAACGTAATGAACACACCGCATTTGTGTTATCCTGCAACAATTTTTTTTATTACCAAACATTTTCACTATCACGTTGTAGCCTAGGTCCTTCAAGGGCCTCCAGGGTTGTGGAAGCCCATGCCATGTGCCAAGTCCTTGAGTCTTTGTTTCATAGATATTTGATCTAACGAGTTGTGACGATGTTCATGTCTGCTTGTGAGGCAAGCTTGAGGGGTCCTACAACCTCTAGCCAATGGACTTGTCTTCTTGGTAAGTTCTTAGGCCTCACTTTGGATGAATGTTCACAACACCCACCAAGTGGGAGGGTGAAATTTATGATATATATTATAGAGCTTCATGATTTTTAGTTGCAAACAATGTATTGTCTACAATGGGATCAGAGATCTTGAACAGTTTAATGAGCTCAAATTGGGATGAACCAACAACCAACGTACATAAATGATGAGGTAAGATTTTACTACTTCCCCTTCAATAGGTGTTATATTGATACAAAGTTCATTCACTTCCATGTGTCAGCCAAACACTAGTAGAAACATGGTACTCAAACTACAACTTCCCAACAACTGCTTTGTTGGATGGATATGTTCAATCTAGACCCCTTGTAGATTGGTCACACCAAATTACAAAAGAATTGTTTAGAACATGTTAGTTGGCTACCACTTTTCTAGTACACTGAATGTGGTCAACATTGTGTGCCACATTATTAACGAGGAATTTCACACTAAAAACATTGGGGTTGAAGCTGTAGGTGCCAATTCACACTCTATAACGTTGGGGGTCCAAGAAACAAATAATGATATCTACTTTAAATCTTGCTTCTTTTCCTCAAACAAACATATGTCTTGTAGAGCTTCTCATCCGAGTCTTTCTAAAGGGACCAAGATCGCCTCCTAACTCCTTGTCATTTGGACACATTGACCATTTATATACTAGCTACATCTACATTCAAGAAACACATGTACTTGCTCATTGTTTGTAACCGAATAATCTATCTTGTAGAGTTTCTTGTGCTCTTTCTATAGACACCAAAAATGCCTCCTAGCTCCTAGCCATTTGAACACAATGACCATTCAAAATTTAGTTGCATCTACTTTCAAGAAACACCTCCCTACTGATTTTATTTTTTATGTTTTCTCACTCATTTGTTAAGCTTAGGAAGTGAGGTTATGCTCAAGTTGAATTTGCATTATCAAATGCTTTCAATTCGTACCTCAATTTTAATTAGAAGTGAAAAAATGAGAACATAGCGAGTGGTTGAAGATTCAAATGTATCTATTATTGAATGCATGATGGTGTATATTGTGGGCCATGCTATAGGGACATGAAGGGTAAATCACACTATACGTGTATGTCCACAACATTTTACCACAATCAATGTAGGAACACATCAAAAATGAATGGCAAGACAAGAATTTGACCCCCTTCCCAACCATGTGTACAAAATCGAACCAACTTTTGATTCATATTTATTGGAGCTTATTATCTTTGCATGACATGTGAAATCAATGAGCCATGAGAGTTTATATTTAATGATATATATTGACAAATCTATGACCTAAAAGACATATAATGCAACTTTGCATCATTCTTTGGTGATCCACAAATCTAGCTATACATATAAAATATGTCACGAAACAATGAGATTCATATGAAGAACAATTGAAGTGATTAATAGTTAACAAAATAAGCCTTGATGATTAGGAAAGGTTTTTGAATTATAACCGTATCAACATGATCCTATGATGGTGCATCATAATCTCTTTTGTGACAAATCTTAAAACGTGCATCACCTCCCTTGTCTTTTAAAGGTTGATTGTTGATGGACTCACCCCACACGCATTCAACACACACAAACACATCATCGTCTAAATGAGAAGTGAATATGTCCCATAAGTAATTAGGTTAGAGATCCACTCGTTCTTGAAAGAGATCATGTCATGATTCCTACAACAACCAAAACAACAACATCAACTTCCAAACTCTGTTAACAAACATATGATATGTTTCATAACCATGATCATGGCAAGGAAAAAAAACGTGTTCTCTTCTTGTATCCATGATGCCTAAGAAACCAAACAAGAGACTTGTGCTATTCATCCCACACTAAAGAGAGCATGTTTGAAATCCTACGAGCGAGCGGTGGGTGGCTAGAGAAAAGTGCCCATGCAAAGAGCCGCTTCAGTGATCCGGGAAATTGTTTGTGCATAGTCGGTTGAGATCCTAGTGTTTGCAAGTCGTACTGGTTACATGTTGATGACATCCTTCGGTTTCCCTTTATTAAAGTGGCGTATATTCCATAGATTCCTTGAAAACGATCAGTAATTCTCCTGCTGAAGTCTCCAACTTCAACTGCTTATTCCTCAACTAACCGCCGATTCTCCCCGATCATAGACCCACTTACCTTACCTCACCTTACCTTGACGTGAGCTTACCGCAATTAACTTACGTCCTCTTTCTTACTTGAGCAAGCATGACTGGGAGCTTGGAGTCATGTTCAAGAACATGAAAGAAGAGCAGGAGGCAGAGCAGAGCAGAGCAGGAGAACAGAAGAGAACAGAACGGCTGATCATCTGACGAGACGACATGATTGTGTGCGAGAGACGGAGGGACAGGTGTTTGTGTCTGTTTGTGCATGCGAATTGGGTGTGATCGTTGCGCAGGATTTGATTGAGGGGCTGATCTCATGTGCCATAGCCCAGGCATACTTGTCCTTGGCGTCAGTTTTTGACGAGTTTTTTAGTAGTCAACTCTACTGCAACCCCCCTCTTCACCCTGACTTGGTTAGCATGCGATCTAGCTTAAATGATTTTCAGGTATCGTCATAGAAACTCGAGACCTGTCACCACCACCACTATGAAAGATGTGGTGTGTTAGTGTCACGATGCAACACGAAGTGATCAGAATGGCCCGGGTCCGAGTACCGTTCACAGAGAGGATCTACAACATGAAACCTAGTGAGCACTACACTAAATATGATATGATATTCAGTGTCACTTTTTATTTGGAGTATTACACAGTGTTGTATTTGTTTATATGTATGCCTCGTATGTTACCAACAAAATACCTTGGCTTTCTGTTACACTGAATAAGAGATATATGGTAACTAGATAGAGCGTTGTGTAACTCCAAATAGAAAGTGACATTGAGTGTAGTTACCAAAGAGGTTAAAAATTTGTTGTTGGAGGTTATGTGCTCCGATTGGTAAACTGTTTTGTTAGGTAAGTGATTGCGAATCGAGAAGATTGTCATGTCATTCGGAGTTTAAATGAAAAAGGTTGTAACATTTTGAATTAAGAATTGGTTTTTTTTTTAATGATCACGTCGACCCTCTCAATTGCCGTAGAGTTTAGGGTTTAGAAACTTAGAAACGTTTTATGTTTTGTGAGCACATAGTCCAATCTCATCATAACAATGTCTTATTGATGTCATGTTTAAACCCGTCACCTCTCCACACACCAGTTGTAATAATTATATTTATGTTAATGTAGATGTTCGAAGCATATTATTGAATTACATACTATCACATTGGCTAATTATGTCAAAAATTACATTATATATACATATTTATTGGACAATTCTTGATCCTTGCATAGGTCTGAGTGAAAGTATATCAAAATAACACTAACTTTGAATTTTGTGAAAAGATCAAATATTGATCTACAAAGCCCACCAATTTATGTTGACAAAAAAATCTCAAAAAAATCCACATATTTTAGAAGATGGTGCAAGTGGTGTGCAAGCAGTGATATTGAACAAGTATTGTCAAAAAAAAGTTTTAAATATGATAAGACTACATTCAATGGATAATTTTCTACAAAAACATTTGATGATTACCTCGTGTATAATGAATTCAAGGACGAAAAAGAAAAAAATCAAGTTCAATATAGTTAAGGCCATGAAATTTACGTCCAAAACCAAGTCTAGCCATTTTCATTTGAGCTTTAGTTTTAATGATAAAACTTGAAGATTTCATTTTGATATTCTACATTTGAGTACTTAACACAACAATAAAGGTCACCAAGAAATAGTATTCAATTTAAACAACATTTTGCTACTACACTTAGGAGTTTGACTAGAAAAACTACTAGGGCATTTTGTTTTTTGGTCAACTTTACCATGCATGCATCCCTTGACATAAGATAATGTACCCCTATGAGCCCAAACTCATGTGCCCATATTGGTTTAGGACTTAGATTTTATTAGGATTAGTATTTGAATTCATTCTACATATTTCAAAAGCATAAAAAGAGTGCAAGTACCTTAGTTATGTTTGAATAAGGTTAGAGTGTGTGTTTGGTTTATTAGGAGTAGTTTGGGTCTTAGATTGATTATTATAGCGACTTAGGTGCATTAAGCTTAGGTCTTAGGTAAAGCTGGGATTTTATGATTGAGTAAGGGTTAGGGGGAGTTTGTTTTAGGCATTGTCATTGTTGGGTTTAGGCCTTAGGCCGTTGAAGAATTAGGATGTCCCAATTTTCAGGAGCGGATTGAAGGATGTCTCTCACGGCCGCCTCAGTCTCTCGGCTCTTCCTCTCGTTTTTGCTTCGAAGACGGTTACGGCCAGCTGCTGGTCTTGGTGACCTCTGCCATGAGGCGGCAGAAAGTATTAGCCGAAATTGGTAGCATGGGGAGAAAAGGTTGAGGGAGTGCCAACCTTGCTGGGCTACCCTCGGCACTAGGCGCTCCTCGTTTGTGAGGAGCTGCCGCTGCCCAAAATAGTATGCCCTGCCCGAAACACACTGCGCTGCCCGGCCCAAAACACACTCTGCGCTGCCCGGCCCTGCCACTGCCCGGCTCACAAGGCTGCCCGACTCTGCTAACTTGCCCGACTCCGCCCCTTATCTCTCTGTGAAGCTCGGGGTTTCATAGAGAGCTCCACAAGGAATTAGCAAAGTGTGTGGCTAGTTTGAGCATAGTTTGAGCATGTAGTCCAATTGCTTTTTGGTGTTTGTTTGTAGATTCATACCCAGTCACATGCCGCTCAAATGTAGGTGTCCATATTATTGTTGTGTTGGGATTAGGCATGTCTATCTTAGTATAGGATTTTGATTGACAGGTCATCAAAAATGATTGAGAGACTTGTTGTAGTCAATTCACATGAGATCCACCAAGGCACTCTCTAGAACTTCCAGTACCATAAGGAAGTTAAGAGCTCTCAACCTCTTTAGTCCTTAACCTCTCTAGTGTAAAGAGGGCTTAAATTAGCTATTCTTTGGATTGGATAATGTTCGTGTAAATAATAATGTTGTTTTCATGAAGATCGTGTGAATGGTTTCGTGAGATATCTGCAATACATACGTAAAAATAAAATAAAATAAGTTATTCCATGAGTTCACTTTATGAATACTAAATGCTGTAAATTTGAAGTACCCGGTGAAGATTCAATTACTCCACACTGTCTCTGGACTTTTGAAGGATCCAATTGATTAAATAACCAAAAGTTTAAGTTCTATATGACCGAATTAGTGTAAGATACTGTGAGTGCGTATAAGTATTGCAATCTTGAGAAAAGAATGTAGTATGATTTCTTAAGAGGATGGATGTGAAATCCATACCACTGGAGTAATTATGATTATGTTGCTCCCTGAGTTACCGGATTTGTTGAGAGTTTCCTTGAGAGAAAGAGTGGAGCAAGCTGTCTGATAATTCTACCTTTAAATTTATGTTCCCCACACACGTGTCAATATCCTTCTCTACAAGGTGAGTGACCTACGGCGATTGCATATGAGTGTCAGGTGCCAAATCCTCCTGTGAGAATGAGTGTGTAAGCAGGTGAAGCTCTCACAGTGGGAAGAGTGAGGGAGGAGTGGAAATCGTGAACCACCCCAAGTGGGAGAGCGTCTCACCCATTAAACCCATATGGTTTGGGTGGAGGCAGTGAGGCAAGTATAAAGGGAGGATCTTACCCCTTCTCTTTCGAATACACTTGGACTTTGACTTGGTTCTGAGACTATGGATTGCCCATTATGGTTACTCGTGACTAGACATTGATACTGATTGTTGGTGACGTTACTTGATACTTGTGACTGGTTACTGGGTTACTAGACTATGGAACCGTGTTACTGAGGCTTTGCTTATTGGTACGTTGGCTCACTCACTTAGGTCCCCGTTCGCTTAGGTCGCTCGATACTAGTTACTAGACACTAGATTTTTGTTTGAATTTCATAAGTTAATGTAATTTTAAACCTTTAAAGGATGTTTGATGTAATCTCATATAAGGAATTAAGTGTTAACTTATCCTTTTGAAGATGAATGGATATGTGATGTGGTTACTCATACTAACTTTGTGGGTTACTTTGTGACGTTACTTGATACTTGTGATTGGTTATTGGGTTACTAGACTATGGAACCGTGTTACTGAGGCTCTGCTGACTGGTACGCTGGCTCACTCACTTAGGTCCCCGTTCGCTTAGGTCGCTCGATACTAGTTACTAGACACTAGACTTTTGTTTGAATTTCATAAGTTAATGTAATTTTAAACCTTTAAAGGATGTTTGATGTAATCTCATATAAGGAATTAAGTGTTAACTTATCCTTTTGAAGATGAATGGATATGTGATGTGGTTACTCATACTAACTTTGTGGGTTTGGCATAAGGAAGTGAATTTTTGAGAAATTACAAAAGTGGTTTACGTAAAGTTTCAATATGGTGGGAAGCAAGCCTCATCGCGCCACATCCACGCACTCTAATCATTGTCACCTCGTCATCAAATAAATAAACATGACTTTTTATATCCTATAGTATAAGATGACACCTCAATTTCAAATTAAAGCATTTGAGACCTCACTCATCACATATAGCTAGGTTTTATTTTCCACATACACTCCACGAACTCTTCCTTTTCTCTTGACTACTTGTACTTCTTGAGTTAGAGAGTGTAGTGGAGGGAAACATGATTAGGGGTTGAAGTACATGAAGGTGCATTTTACTTCCTTCTCACTTGAGTAATAGAATGGTGAATGTGTTTTTTTGTGTGTATTTCTTTTGAAAAATAGTCTTAAAGCATGGAGGAAAATTGTGAGTTCTTGGGTGATGATTGCATTTATCCTTCCGATTTTGAAGAAGAGTTATTTGATGTAGTAAGTGTAGAGGAGCTACTCCAAGCACCACAAGAAAGCAATGATTTTGCTTCATGTAGCACCGTCCGAGAGACCTACTTTCACATCTCCGATTATGAATCGGAATTTCAAGAGAATGAAGAGCAAAGATGAGAGTGTGAAGAAGGAGAAAGAGATGCAAGCTTCACTTCTTTGATTGGGATCACTCCCAATTTTGTTGATGAGCCTACTTTACATTCTTTTGCGGATGTATCCATTGAGTCTTTTTCAAAATTTGTTCATTTTACAAATGCTAATAGAGATCTCATAATCAAGTGTTTACAAGGTGGGTTTACTCCAACATTTAATGAAATTCGTGAATGTGATGCAAGTTTTAAATCACACTCTCATAGTCATGGACGTCTCATTGATTCAAACGATAATCATCATATCATTGAACGATGGCAAAAAATCCAAGGGAGTGTGAAAGTCATAAACATTGGTAATAGATTTGATCTATCACCGTTGAAGGATTTCAAAGATAGAGAAATTCCTTCTATTGAAATTGGAGCTTGATAGTATAATCTTCTCATGTAGATATTTGTGGTAAACATTTGACGTTTCGTACAATTTTACCCAAAATTCGGAAGAATTGGAATATGGATTCTAGAGTAGGAGGCATTTCTTCAACCTATGTTGAAAAATATCTTCAATCTTGTGAAACTTGTTTGAATGCTCAATTATGGGATGAGGTACACAATGTCCCAATTGAAGAATTGGATGTGACATTAGACAAATTGTGTGAGATACACCTTGTACTACGACAATGGGTTCGTACTTATCAAGGTAAACTCATGTTGTTAAATACTACCGTTGTCATAGAGGTGGAAAAAGAAGGGCATCAACTAAATCTAAGATGAATAGGTGCACAAATAGTATCACCCAAGAAAGAAGAGAAAGAAAATCTAGGTTATGTAATTGTTCATTTCAAATTAGAACAATGGAACCTATAAACAAAGGGAAACAAATTGAAGGTTCAAGCGCCGGAATGAGTACTATATCGTTACATACAAAGCATAGTGGACACCAACCCCGTACGAATACCGATAAACTATTCCTACCGGTGCATCCAATAGTTGTGTCCTTAGCTATGGAGAATTTGAAGCGGATGGTGTCCACATCTACGGTTGCATTAGCATCAAAAAACGAAGAAAAAAAAATTATGAGCATGGTTGGAGGATTGGACCGAGTCACTTTTCAATTCTACCTTATTGCAAAGGATGTGGAGCAAATGCTATATTTAATGAAGTTAAACGGTATGTTACATTATCTATTTTTTATATTTTATGAGTTACTTTGTGTTATGGTTTTGGTTCTTATTGAAGTGGTGATTTGGTTTTATTAGATTCTTTAAGAGTGGATGATTGGGATTCCGCTCAAGTGGAAGTGATGAGGCTACAACAACAAGGCAAAGTCATATTTTACCAATTATATGCACCAAAGCACCCGGAGAGAACGAAGCGACCGTTTGTTGTAGTTATTCAAGATGAATTTATGAGAGTTGTGACAAAAAAAATTTCAAATGATGATGCGTGGGCATTGGATTCTACTTTCAAAACAAACCAATGGAATTTACCTTTATATGCGGCTATTGTTCCAAATCAAGATGGAAAGGGGATGCCGGTATTTTATATATTGTGTACGAAAGACAAAAATGAAGGACATGAAGGCATTGCCATTGAGTTGGCATTATCCGCGGTATTTGCTTCTATCGGAGAGGTAAGACCCTTCGCAATAGTCATTGATAAACATAAAACGTCTTTGAACTCCATAAACAAGGTCATTTCCAATGACATTCATTGTTGGAGTTTGTGAATGCCACAAAAGTTCAAATTGCGGGGAAAATTCACCTTTGTCATTTTCACGTGATGAAGGCTTAGAGTGAGAATTTGCTTACTCGCGTTCCGGAACCGGATAAAGAGAAGTTATGGCACTCATTGCATGTTTTGATACATTGTCCCAATGAGTCTCATTTTGAAGTACATTTACAAAAGTTGTACAATAATTTTTCAACACATTCCAACCGTAAATGTTTATCTTCGATCGGGGTGGAGTGATCCGGATATTCTGTGGAGAGTTTTATGGCCAAAATTCGGAAGATTATTTTCTTATGGCGGTATGCATACTACTAATCATGTTGAACGCCATTGGGAGTGGATCAAATACACTTTGTTACAAGGCAAAGTAATCGTTCACTCCGAGATCTAGTTATTACAATTATTTGAAGCGCGGCGGACGGTACCCGTGTTGGGAGGCCTACCTTGTTGGATCACTTTTAACAAGTTCAACTCATAAGTAAGTTTAGTCTAAGTTGTTTATATTTTTGTCATGGTTAATAAGCTATGGTCTAGTATGACATTTTGTTATAAAATGCGATATTTGGAAAATTTAAAATTATGTTTTTAATTTGTTTTGTTTTAGGTTATTCGGGAAGAGCAAATGATCGACATCATCAACACCGGTTGAAGGGAGGAGAAAGAATATTCAAAGCATTTGAATTGAATCCGGAAAATACTTTGGAGGTGATAAGTGAAGAACAATTGTTATACCGTGTGAGAAGTGAAAGTTGTTATACCACAAAGTACAATGTTTCTCTACAAACGTACTTTTGTGATTGTGCGGCGCGCGTGTTAAGTTGCAAGCATATCTTGGGAGTTCAAATGATTGTGAATATGTATTTACTTCCACATACACACAAAGATGATGGATTCGAAATATTTTCGCCTATAGAAGGTACATGCGTTGGAACGACAAGCTTAGATGTGGCGAATGAGGAGAACATCGAAGATGCATTACCAATGGAATCAAAGGAACAAGAGTTGTTTGTCTTGCTTCAAGAATTAGAGGTTTTAATGCAAGAAAGTAAACTTTCAATTCACAAGTACAAAAGAGAGGAAGTTCTTCACAAAATTGTTCAAAGAGCCATTTACATTTCACCGTCCTCAAATAGTTGATCTTCCTTCAAGGGGATCTATAGCTTCTCTTCAAGCAAATATACAAAGAACAATAATGGAACATGGGAAAAAAAGAAGCTATTGACGACACATGAAAAGAGATTAGTGAGAGACCACCTTTGAAACACACTTCTCACAAGTTAGTCTCCATTGCCAAAAGAAAAATATCAATTTTTCCTAGAATTCTTAAAGTTACTTGTGACATTTGTAGCACAAAGACAATGGTAGGAAAAGATGATGAAGTGGTGGCATGTCGCAATTGTGACCGTACTTTGGAAGTAGGATAGCATTATCTTAGCCAAATTTGCATTTAACAATGTTATGTACAATAAATACATAAATTCAAAATCAAATGTCTTCACTATGATATATTTTGATAGCTACACTATATTTTGCTTGAAAGTTATATCTTCCGTTTGCCTTGTGTTTTGCCTTTGACTTGGTTTTTGGCCTTGCCTTGTCCCTTACGTTTGACTATCTTCTTGCATTCCGCATTAGTTTGTTCGTCTTCTCGTTTTCGCTTAAGTCTTGCTTTGGTTTGTTGACTCCGGAGGGGATAAAGAAGTGCCCACTTCCTCATTTTTTTCGTAATCCATGCTTTCTTCCATGCTTCCTCATCATCCCACAAAGACGTGGCATAATTGTACTCATTGGCTTGCAGTACACAAACAAGAGCATTTGCCCTCAAAACTTGTTTATCTTTGTGGTTGAACGTTTCTTCTTCTCCTTCAATTTTGAAACAAGTAGTTTATGAGCATATTTCAAAATTCTAAATGAGGGCTATGCTATCTTTCTTTAATTGAAATTGATATAAGATAATGACTATTGAAAATGAAAATGATATGTACATTCTAATGAACAAAAATTGATTGCATAAATAATTTAAAATTTAGAATTGTGTCAAAAAAAACAATGAATGAGAGATAGAGATTTTCATTTGAAACTCACCTAAGAATCCCCATTCACAGTCATTCAAACTAGTTTGAATCTCATCATATCCATCTTCATCGCCGGTCAAATCGTCACCATAGACACTCAAAACATCTCGAATTGCTTTAACGTGGGGGTCGGTGTATTCGAAGAGTAGATTCACAAGGAAGGCCTTGTTCTTCATGCGGTAGTGTTTTAGAAAATCAAGTCTTCCATCCTCCATTGCGGTGACCAAAGCACAATGTTTGACTCCCTCATCTAATTCTATTGGCCTTGGGTATTTCACACGCTCACTTTCCAATTTCACCATCACCGTATCGTTTGCTCTTTTCAAAGCTTGATTGTGAGAGTTTTTCTCATTTTCCACCAAATGATTCTCCCTCCTTCTTTCCTTTTCTTCCTCGGTTCTCCACTCTTTCTTCTTGGGAATATCCATGTTGAAGAAAAAAAAAAAACCTTCACAATCCACAATGTGTCATAGTTAGATTCAAAACGATTATCAACAAAGTGGTAGACCTCTATCATAAAACCTTCAAAAACCCCTCGAGCCCTTAAAATCAATGAAACAAATGTTTACATGAATGGAACCATGAATGGATTGAAATGTCCCAAAACTCCCTATTCCAAATTCAAATCATTAGATTTCTAATTCTACATTAATCCTTCCATGAGCTTATTAACTAACAATTTGAAACAAGTTTAAACCCTTCAAAAAAATACATCATCAAATCCTAAACTATGAAAATTAGAACCTAAACCTCAAATTCTAAATCCTACTTTCAAACCCATTCAACCAAACCCTAAATACTATACATTTTCCACACTATCACAAAACAAAACAAAACAAAACAAAAACTTAATACAAAAAAAAAGCCACATGCTTACCTCAATGCTTGTGGTGCTCACTAGAAACTCACTCCCCCTCGGCTACCTAGAGCAACATAGTTAGCCATACACTTTGCTAATTCCTTGTGGAGCTCTCTATGAAACCCCGAGCTTCACAGAGAGATAACGGGCGGAGTAGGGCAGCGGGAGAGCCGGGCAGCGCAGAGTGTGTTTCGGGCCGGGCAACGCAGTGTGTTTCGGGCAGGGCAGACTATTTTGGGCAGCGGCAGCTCCTCACAAGCGAGGAGCGCCTAGTGCCGAGGCTGGGCTACGACGGGCAACCAACAATCCACAACCAGCAGTGATGTGAGCTGAAGGAGGTTCGTGAAGGGCAGAAGGGAATGTGGCACATTTTGAATGAGCGTTCAGCTGGGTGTTAGCGATTTGGGTACAGAGGCATAGGTAAAGGAGGCAATAAACAATGTGCGGGATTTGATTTTGGATCGAACCGGGGACGGGCAGTGTGCAATTACAACGTCCAGGTGTGGGACAAGCCTGTCTGTTCTTCCGATTCCGAAAGGATAAGTCTTCTTCCCTCAGTCGGAAGAGTTCAGAGTGGGGAGGTGAGTAGAAATCATCCTCGTAAGGTGAACAGGTTAGTAGGGATTTACTTGGCTGAACCAGAGGTGATTAACGGCCGAATCCAGGGAGCAACCAGCTGCGCTAGCGGAACTCAGCGGAGGCGGAGAGTGTGGCTATGTGGCTGTGTGGAGACTCGAGAGCTTCGCTTGGGAGGACAGGTGTCCCCGAACTCACTTTTGACGGGCGGTGAAGGCCTGTGACGGGTTGGTGACGGGCACTATCAGCATGGGAACAACGTAGATTTACAGGGGCCACACCGAGACTGAAGGCCTGATATCCCTTCGGGGTATGGATATGAGGGTAATGAATCTGGGATTAGCAGTATGGTTAGTGTAAAAGCAAGGATTTGGACAAAATCATTAGATTAATGGTGGGAAGTGTGGTTTTGAGTGATTAAGTAGGGATGCAATTGGCTGGTGAGCCGCAATGTTTGATTGGCTTGCTCCCAAGCAAGTAGAGATTAGTTTAGGATTGGACTACTAAGGCAATGTGTGGAAGTATTGGAAACTAAGGGGGAACAAAGTTTTTTTTAATACTTTGTACTTTTAAATACTTGAATAAAGAGTTGTGTGTTTGACAAGCTTTATCATTGAGGTGAGTATGACTCAATGCCTAAAGATCAGAGGGAACTTAGGTAAATATTGGTCCTGAATCCCCACCTGGACTAGGACGCTTAAGGGTGATGGTTTTGGGCTGATAACCCCATATCATTTGAAACCCACTTCAATCTTGACATTGACATAAACTTGGTGATGACTCATAGAAATTGTGCATACATGACTTAGACTTTGGGAAGTTAAATAGAAGCCTTAACTACAATGGTTAACTACGTCAATATGTGCAATAAGGTTGGCCCATGCTAATATATCCAAACTTCACACTATTTGAATAATTACTACAATAATTACAAAATAAAGTAACTGCTATTGTATTGTAGTTTCTATACGGATTGATAAACAAAGTTTTTTTTTTTTTTTAATCACCTAAGGTAATTTGCAAATGAGGAAGAGGCAACCTAATTGCACATTTCAATGTACAAAGCTTGAGGCCACTTCAAACACGAGCCAAGAGCAGTGATGATGAAATTGTGAAAACCCAAAAGAAGTGTCCAAAGGCTGTTCCAAAACACTTCCAATTTCATGTAATTTGGTCACGCACCCTCAGTGTACTGTGAAGTCATATGTGACCGGGCCCTCAACCCAATAATATATCACTTCATGTGGGGTCCTTACAATTGATAAAATTATAATGAATCAATGGTTGTGAGATTTCAAAGTGACATTGTCTTCCACTTTTGTGTTAGGCCTACCTCCAAGAGGTGGTTTTTGAAAATAGTCCAAGTGAATATGAAACATGATGCATTTGATGCAATGTAAGAATCCATGTCCACTTTACATCCATCTTGGATTCACTTACTCTGCTAGTCTCTCAAGCATGGTGTGAAGTGAACTTGAACCGGCTTCACCTTTCCCGCCAATGAGAGTGCTTGAAGTGCAATGGTCATAGGCCCATGTAAACATATCCACACGAAATACAAGGAATTTATTAGAAAATTGAAGTGAAAAAGAAATTGGCAATGACCAAACACATTATTTAAAATGTTAAAAAATGAACGCACCTATATAACACATTGTTGATAACAATAATCGCACCTTTGATATTACATAGTTTGGAACCTGTAGTAAAAGGGGGTTCAGCTTTGATGAGAGGAATAAATGTCTTATCCCAAAGCAAGACACACCACTTCTCCACATATGCTCCTCACGGAAGAGCATTGTCCACATTCTTTATCAAACCTATTTCTTTCTTTATGTCTTCCAACTCATTGATCAATGGTTCCTCCATCTACGAAACCACCACATTAATATGAATAACAACCCTCAAGCCACATGCCTTAATACAAAATTAAACGACTATTAAAAATCAACGTTGAAATAAATGGATTGTACCTGAGCCCACAACGAACCTCCTTATCACCGACTTGATATATTCCTTGCCCAAAGGATGTGTTCACTACTTCCACCAAGGGAAGCTAAGGCATGAGCCAATGGTGAGCAGTGAGAGGTGAGTGGTGGAAGGTGAGCGGTAATACATGAGCAATGAGCAGTAACATGTGAGCAATGATTCCAAGTTTAGTAATTGGGCACCGTTCTAGGATATATACTCTAGAATTGGCACTTTTTATTTTGCAATGTAGGAAATATAAAGTACTTGCGTTTTGATTGACAAAGAGCGAAGGGAGCCTATTACCATGAATACTTTCAAAAACATAAGTCCATTGTTGGTCTTATTATGAAAATCCACATTAATACATGTCATTTACTCAAATTCACAAACATAAAATTGAATACAACGCTTGGACTATTACTCACACTCTACAACACTTGTAAGTTCAAATAGCCGAATGACCTCATTGTAGGAGTATGTTGGAGCGTGAATGAACTTGTCACTACCATAATCCACCTTGTATAAAAATCTAAACACATAATCATGAAGTTTGCAATACACCCATTCCCCTTCTTTCCCAAAGATAGAGATGACATTTTTGTGAAGTTAGGGCATGTACGATGCCGTATGTCGAATGCAACATGCCGTCAATTGTGACACGGAATGCGATGTCCTCCTTGGAGACGATGTTGATTAGCACTCAAAATCATGGATATGGAATGGCAATTACTCCAACCATATAATAACTGTCCATGAGTCTGACGCTCTCCCATTTGTTTTTAATGATAAACTTTTGATGTTGCTAGATTGCGGCGCACTAACCTTCCGAACATGGAAGTTGGATGGGCATCCGGGTTCAGTGGCACATGGAAATCCGTCGAAGGAATTGGGAGCATCGCAATTGTGGAAAAACTATAGTGAGGAGGAAAAGTCTCCCTTTGCTGCAATTGGAACCCATCATCTTTGAGAGCCAATACCTCCTGCTTTGAGAGATTGGTACCTATCTTCACATTTCATATGTTGGGTACAACAACCTAGTTTAGCATGTACTCCTTCTTGTTGCCACTTACACAACGCTTGATGCCATCATGGTGTGAGCCCAATACGGCGCCCACATATGTTTTTAACCATAAAGAACATTAGTACTTAGACTTTGATGTATGTTCAATTAATTAAAAATATAAAAAGAGTGAATCTTTAGTGCTTAGGTTAGAGTTAGGTTTTATTATGTGAGTAGGTGTTGTGAGGAATCGTGGCCAGACGATTAGTTGGGCGGTTAATTAAGGACTAAGTTAGAATTGGGAGTTACTTGAGTGGTATTTAAGTAGTGAATCTGGTGGAAAAGCAAATTAGGCCACATGACTGTTTGATTTAGGCCTTTGGCTAGTTGGTAAAGGGGAGGGGTGGACTTCGGCTGAAGATAGGGCCCTCTGGATTCTCGGATCCAAACGGTTGGCTCTGTAGAGCCAACATTGGAAAACATTTTTTTTTTTTTTGGAGAGGCAGGCAGCGATGGCTACAGGGGTGGAGCCCTGATAAAAAAAAATGAGAGCTGGGAGCTGGGGTGTGATTTCTTGAGGAACGCTAATCCAAGGAAATGCTGGTTGGTGAAGGAAGAAGAGGAATGACAGGCTTGCTTTCGGTGGACAGATGGTTGACTCTGAGGCGGCTGCTAACAGATGCCAAGGATTGTAAGGGAGGCGGCTTCGCCCATCCACCGCCTAAACTCTGGCATTGTGGAGTGTTGAGGTTCAAGATGCGAGAATTCTGCAGCAGAAAGGATAACTGAATTCGGGGAAGGGCTGAGAGTGCCCAGGGAGTCAAGAGGGAATTTGCCTCAGTGTGGCCAAGAATATGTTGGATGGGCTCCAAGGCAATGCGGCTGCCAACGACAAGCTGGGATCAAGGATCCCCGCCAGTGCCAGGGGTACAATCTGCTTGTTGTTTTATTTTTGTTTGATGTCTTAGGGATTTGAAACTGAGGCGAGCCGGCATTGTGCCGAATTCTAGGTGTCGTCTCAGCACAGCAACCACAAGCTGCTGAAGGAGAGGAGGTGACTGTCTCTCCACACTCACAGACTCACCAGAGGGAAGTGGGTATTGGCCTCATGAGGAGGTGCAGCATCTGTGGCTGAGGCTGCAGACAAACCAGCCACAGGATTGAGTGTGTAGCGAGCTTAGGCTGGGATCGACTGCTCGCTCACCAGCAGCTAGACGGTTCAAGGTACCAACAGGAATGGCGGTGAACTGAAGGGAGGAGAGGGAAGTGCGTTGGTATTAGGAGAGGTTGCGACGTTTCAAGGATCGGTACACGCTGGCCGAGGGGCAGAGTCCCTCAAGAATGGCAGATGGCCGGAACTCGGCAAGCTGAGGTGGCAGGGGAGGCCACTGGAAGGATTAGGGCTTTGTTTAGATTGATTGGCCAGCCAACAGTTATAGGGTAGAAAGGGGAG
Source organism: Polytrichum commune (assembly GCA_950295325.1). Classification (NCBI taxonomy): domain Eukaryota; kingdom Viridiplantae; phylum Streptophyta; class Polytrichopsida; order Polytrichales; family Polytrichaceae; genus Polytrichum; species Polytrichum commune. The sequence goes on along the minus strand of OX485803.1, from coordinate 18,273,763 downwards.
CTTAGGGAAGGATTGTGGGATTTGAGGGCTTGAGGACATATAGTATTTTTTAATACTTGTACCTAAGTCATCGGAATAAAATTGTGTGTCCTTCATTCGTGAATTGGGAGTAGCAAGTAAATTAGACTGGTGGGTTGAATGAAATTGATTCAATACATGTTAACCTAAGCCACCACCCGGACTACGACGCTTAAGGGTGGGGGTTTATGGCTGACATAAATGATACGTCCGCCAGGAGTGAAGCGGGATTAGAGGATCAAGACTTGGAGGCACAAACTTGAGAGAGAGTAAGGAGCACTTGGTGCGTGGTAAGCATTTCACCTAGTTTTTGAGTTTTGTGTTTATTAGATTAGTGGCATTTCAATTCTTTCCTTTGAATGAATTGCATTTTCATTTATGCATTTTGTTTTGAGGAAGGAGCACGGCTTATGATAATTTCCTAAACTTTCTTGGGAATGGCATAAGGACATAACATTAATCTTGCGAGCATTAGTTCACTAAATCTTAGAGGAATAATTAATTTTAGTAAGAGTCAACTTTAACACTCACCTTTGGGTGAGTCTCCAAGTTAGGCATTTTGAATTTGATGTGTAAATTAGAATTGTTAGTTTAGAGTGGTTGTGTTGAAGTCACATTGAGTCACGGTCAAGGGGGAGTGCTAACGTGCAGGGAGAAGCGAATTGCTTGAGGTATGACATCATTCAAAGTGAAATTGTTAATTAATTAAGGAAGGATTTTTGTACTTGTCTTTGTCGTTATCCGTTGTAAAGGGTAATTCCCTAGTCATCGTATTATGTTGGAAACGAGAGGGTGATGCCTCAATCTTTAATGCAGTGCATGGTGAAGGTCAGCCCCTCACTCTCGGTATTGTGGTGAATGCCAATTTAAAGAAGAATGCGGAGGTGATTCTCCAACTTGACTGAGAATGGGCATGAACATGCCTATCCTCTGTTTGGAATTTTTCACTTAAATGGGTTTGCATGTTCTCTTCCCTCACCTCCTCAATTTTAAACCATATCAAGAAAAATGAAAACATCAATGAGCGAAGGTAGTGAGGGGTATGTTTGGTCAAACGAGGGTTGATCGATTCCTTAGGGAATGCAAGATAAGACTCGATTTTAAAAACCAAGGCTGGAATTAGGAATAGACAAAGTTACACGAAGAAGAAGATTTTCTAGGATTAATGAAGTGGTTAAAGAAGTGGGAGTTAGATTAGAAAGTTGTTTGAATGTGGAGCCTAGTATTAGCTCATTGTTAAGAACATTAGAAGTAGAAGCTCAACTTGAAAAAGAGGCAACTCCTTCTAAGTAGGGTGACGAGACTCCATCAGAGACGGATATACTTAGGGAAGGCATTCCAATAGAAATTGATAGGGACATAGGAGTGGTTACACCAGTCACCATGGCTCAGGAGGGAGGCAAAGACCCGCCCATACCACCTGTGGATCTCATTGATCCATTGGTTAGACCGAGAGGTCTACCAATTGTGGTTCCACAAAAATTAGCAGCGGTGGACATGCCATCTCACCTCCCTAAGTTTTATGGAACTAAAGATGAGGATCCATCTAGGCACATAAATACATATACTTTGTTTTTGGATTGCTCCAGGAATCTACTGCCATGGACATACTTGAAGCCCAAATGGTCTTTAAGTGCCATAATACTATCCATCGTACCCATTCCACTACGAACAAAACATTTTGAGCCCGATACAAAATTACAACAATTTAAATCTTAAATCTTTGTTGCTATACTTAGGGCCGCTTTATATTAGGGCCCATTTGGCGGCCGGCCCATTTGGAGTAGAGTCCACTTGGACTTGAAGTGGGTCTTACTTTACTCTAACTTTAGCCCTACTTTACAAAGTGGGTTGTTGAGTGGGCCTTGCAATATAAAGTCCATAGGGTCCACTTGTAGGGCCCAAATTGGAAATTCCGCTTTAAAGTGGGCCTTCCAAATGGGCCTATGGACTTTATATTGTAAGGCCCAATTCACGGCCCACTTGGGCTTAAATGAATTATGCCCTTGCTTGAACTAAATAACTTAAATGACTTTATATTGGAAAGCATAATCCAAGGCCCAATTTCTTACTATGCCACTTACACATTGTCATATGTTTAAAACAAATAAAAAATCACCAAGATAATGTCATGGGTTGATCACTTAGTGCATTTTACAAACGACGTGCGGCATAATATAGAGAGGATTAAAATCATTTGAAATAAAAATTATAAAGGGATTCCAAATAATGACAGGGCATTTAAATGTAGACAATCCCATTATAATTTAGTAAGTTAGATGGACATAAAACGTGGGCCATTATTTTTTTGTAAAATTAATATAGGGGCTGAAAATAAGGATCCTAGAAGGTATGTTTTGTGAAAAAATGTAAATGGATTTAGGACTCACGGGGATGGATGATAATTGGGATTTCTGTTTGTCCAAAATTACTTAAAAGGAATATAGAGTACAAAAAATTACAGTGACTTGGACAATATAAGTAATGAAAGGGTGCAAACAAATGGGCCATTTTTTAAATTTAAGTAATTATAGGGAGGCTTTAATTCAACCCTTAAAGGTAAATAACTCCAAAACAAAAAAAACCCCAGCCACACGTGGCGCACAAAAATGCCTTAGAATAATCTACCCGTGGATAATGTGTCTCATACATACACAAGGAATAAAACTCATGATTTTTTACGTGCGCACAAGTTTCATACTAAGATGTTTAGGGCATAAATTTTTTGTAAATTTTCTTCTAGATTAAAAAATAATTTTAAAAAGAATAAAAATAGCCAAAAAAAACAAAAGAGAAATGTGTAGATAGTGTTTGGAAAAATACTTATTTATTTCCCATGATTTATACAACAAATCAAAAAAATTATTACATGAGGGAATAAAACTATACACATGAAATGCATAGGAAAAAACTACTCTAAGTCATCTTCTGAGTAGGCAATATAACATCACCATGCTTTTGCACCATAGCATCATAAAATGTTCGAGCCATAGACTCGTGAAATTGGGTTGTTTCAAGTAACATCTTTTTTATCTTCTCTTCTTTTTGTTTCTTGGTTCTTGATGAATCTTCCAATTCATCGCCACTCGAACCATAATCGCTCCCATCCTCGACAATTTGTTGAATAGAAACTTTCGGTTTCTGTAATGACTGCATTTGCTTGATTGATGTCTCACCAATATAAAACATATCATTGTTGTGCAATTTACCAAAAACCCCAAGGCATGTCTGTTCCATTTCTTCTTCTGCTTGTTTGGCCCATCGCATGTCAAAGTCATCAGTGTGAATGAGGCAAAGATTATGCAAACATATGCAAGCTATGACTACATCCGGTACATTATCTAATGGAATATCAATGCGTTTTAATAGAACTCGCCATCTTCCTTTCAATATTCCAAATGCTCGCTCTACCGCCATCTTGGTACTCGATTGTATAAAATTCCAATATTGTTTCTCTCTAGAGAGCCCACTCTTTGAACATTTAAATGGAAGAATAAAACAAGGCCTCATAGGATACGTTGCATCACCTATAAGTTTGTATGGCTTGAACTTTCTTTGTAAGAATTTTTTGCCTATTTTGGTTCTTTGGAACACTGACCAATCGTGATTACTTCCTGCCCAACCAAAGTTAAAGTCCCAAAATAAGCATTTTGAGTCTACGACACCTTGCAACAAAGCCGAGTAGAAACTTTTTCGACAATAATAGGATGTGGGATCTATCTTGGGCGCAATAATTGGTACATGACTACCATCTACAGCACCAATGATGTAAGGTATGCCTCTTACTTTTTTGAATTTGGATGCTATGATTTGAATCCGTTTCTTAGTAAGTTTTGGAAATACTAAAGGTTTAACAAGAATCTTAATTGCTTCACAACACTCCCTAACAATTATAGAGGTAGTTGACTCTGCTAAACCATATATTTCTCCACACATCCTCAAGGTATTTCCCGTCGACAATCGTGATAAAGTAACAGCAACTTGCGTTTCTACGTCTATGCCTAATTCCATGCGAGTTCCACCTCTCTGTAGCATCGGACGCAACACCTCACACAAATACACGAACGTATCATAACTCAACCTTAACCTCTCTTTTATCATTTGTTGAGAAAAAGAAGATGCTTGACCGCTAATAAAGTGGCGTTGCACAAAACCTTTCAGCCTCCCATAACACCACAAACTCCTAGATCTTGGATGTGCATTTGCCTCGACGATCAAGAACAACATAATCATCATACTATGATTTATGCTTGTTAGGGCCACACAATGAAATGACAACAATATGTATTTCGACGCCAAAACATACAGAAGCGACACCAACACTCTCTCATGCCTTGTAGCCATTGTGCTATCACATATGTTACAGAGATACAATATTGAATAACAAAGTATCAAACATAGAATATATCAATACTAATGCAAAAAAATACACGCTTTATTACGAACTATATATTAAGTTATAGTATACTATTAGTTTTTCCATCTAAGATTAACATCAGTTATCATCTACTACTTTCTACTAATTATTAAGTACTTCTACACTAGAGTGCCACTAAGACATTTTTTCTATTTTTAAGTTAACTTTTACCTATCCATGTAAATTTGTAAATACCTATGTACTGAAATGAGGCTGTAGCATTTCAATGATGGAACTTAGAATGGTGTAATATATTTTGAGCAATCTCACTGTAACACACCATTTTAACATGTGTTCAGTTGAGTAATATTATGGACATATTCTTCACTCGAGACTGTAATTTATTTTCTTCTTTCAAAGCAATGAAACTTATAAGCCTTTTGTCGAATCGTTAAATCCATCTCTAATTAGAGAATAAGAATATAACAAACTTAGTTGAGGACCTAGCTTTGCATTTGATCACAGTGTTTATAAAATTTAAGGTGCATGAACAGAACTTTAGCTGCTGTTGTGTTTACTAGATGCATCATCAGATCATTACAAATATTTGGAACCATATATCAACACCGATTCAATCACATCAAACTACAACATTGAATCCATGCCCATCAAATGTAGCATTGCAATTTAATTATTATTTCTCTATATTTTATATTTGCAAAATCTAAAAAAAATGAAATGTGAGTTGAATCTATGTTGAATAGATCAATGGCTAAATTTTGAATGAGCAATGTAAAGATTTGAAACCTTGAATAGTATGTACCGAAAACACTTGCTCAAATTTAAACTCTTGCAATATCATTTTGAGATGGTCAAATGCAACATGAAGCATTTCACAATAAGGCTAATAGTGTGCAACATTTTATGTTCTGCAAACTCTACAGGAAATGCAGATGAACAAACACCCCTTGTGCTCGTCCGCACGTCAACATCAACCATCACCACTGTGTGATACATGCATGTGATTCCAAAACTTTCAAACATATTGTTATGAAGTTGTGTCCCATCTGCAAAGGCATGTACATGATGAATATTCTCCCTGACACATAGAGATACCAACCCTTGCGAATGTTTATTCCCGCAATGTTTCTAAAGTCCTGTGGTTGGTGCCAGAATGATCTGTTGGTTGTATGCTGTCAAAATTTGACGTAACGGATAAGGAAGAGCTAGAGCCAAACAAATGAAATTTGATGTCACTCGAGACTGTAATTTACTTTCTTCTTTCAAAGCAATTGAATCCGTTCATGCATTGTAGTCTTCCTGATTCTTCTCTATAGGATCTGCACTCCCCAGTTTTGTTATATTGATTTCATTAGGTTTTAAGGTTGTTTACAGTGGACTTGCTACAAATAACGTTTTCATCCAGTCAATGTTGTGTCAAGTCTTCGTATATTGTTTAATTATCTTAACAATGCTAACTCACTAACATTTATCTAATTCCTAATAACTGATTTCATTTCTTATTAAAACATAAGCCTTGATTCAAACCGCGAGTGATTTGGGTGGCTCACATCAATACTCTTAACTACAAAATGGAAAATATATATAGGAACGCAAAAGTTTTGGTGGCACCGCCAATACCTCCGGATACATAACAAAAAATACATATAAGAGTGCAAGGAATATTAATGATACTGCCAATATTATTGGAATATCAAAAACAAATTCTATATACAAATACCATGGGTATCAGTGGCACCGCCAATACCCTTGGTAAGTTCATAAATATTTTTTATTTATGAAGATGGTTTTTAAATAATAAAATGTATTTGGATATAGTTGTAAAAAATAAGTGTATAAATTTTAATCATGTCATCACATTTGATTTATTGTAGAATTTTTGATATTAATGTCAATTTTTAGAAGAAAAAAATTGAAATCTACAATTTTTTCTTGGACTTCAATTTGTAATCTAATATATTTTCTTGGTACATTTTAGAATACATCTTTTGTAATGCATCTTTTAGTTAGAAAATTCTGAAAGTCCATAGCAATTCGAATTTTTTTAAACTAAATATGAAATAATTTCTATAGTTAAAATTTTGTTAAAGTTTTATATGTGACACATTCTTATTTTAAATTGATTTAAATGGATCAAAATTTTCTTACTTTATAAGTCTTTATATTGTGTTAGAGATGAAGTCTTATAATTTTCCAAAGCATTTAGATTCTAATAGCAAGTTGGAAAATGATTTATTAAAATTGAATGTTGGTGCAATTTCTTTTCATATGAAAGCATGTCCTATCTTCAATGATGGTATGTTTGATTTAAAATTAAAAACTAAGAATCTACAGTTTCAACCACCTTCAAAATCAGGGTTTTTCATTACTTCATGATGGTTATTCTCAATGTCTTTGGTTCAACCGATTTTAATATTATATATTCTAAAGTTAAATCAAGAATTTATTCATAGATATAGATCTGAAAGAATGATTTCTTATCTTTCAATGGTCGACAATTATATGTAAACTAGAGATTATTACCTTAGAGTTAATAAACTATTGCGTACACTCTAGAAAAATGCAAGTGCAAAATTTGATAAATATGTGGAAAAAAACAATGTTATCGACAAATATATGGATAAGATGTTTTGATTTTGGGATAGAAATCATTGTTTACAAGCGTGAAGGTTTTTTTATCAAAGTAATTTATTAAATGTTGATGCGAAAGACAAAACTAGATCGTCATTCTTCGTTTCATTTTGAACACGGCGCTGGCACCCTAATTTCGTTGTTTTACAGCTTCATTCATAAATGGATCAGGATTACGGAATGAGAGAGGAGGATTGCGAAATGGCTGAGCAGAATGAGGAATTGCAGACTGTTGAGTGGAAGCGGTTGAAGCTAAAAGGAAAATTGAGGTTTAAGTGTTTAATTCGGCAGATGTCGGATAATGGAGAGGAATTTGAGTGCGGCACCATCATCACAGACACACGGACTCTAAATCGGCACAGGGCTAAGGTACACTCATTGCCTCCTGTGCGTTTGGTGAAAGGCAAGCCAAAATTGTACTCGTCAAAGGAGGAGATGTATCAGGCAAGAAAAGAGCGGGATGCCAGATATGGAGCAACGAGGCTGGTCAAGAAGATGTGACCAAGTTGGGACGCGGAGTGGGAGGAGCAACAAGTAAGCATGCATTCCGAGGGTTCTATTTGTGATTTTTACATCATACTCAGTACTGTTTCTCTCGCAGTTAGTTAGGCGCATATTCGCAGTACAGTAGAACCTCCCCATACAAACATCATCCCTTCAGGAGTATTTACCTCATCAGACACTTAATTTTGCTACTAGAATGCACACTCATAGGATTACTACTCGGTTTTAATAGCACTCAAGGATTTCCCAATAGCTGGCCCTCAGTTCGCCACATGCAAATGCGACATCGGCATCGCATGAGATGGCTTGCCAAATATGATTGGTGGCGTCTGTCTATATTGCAGGTTTCCATTCAGGGTTTTTGCAATCTGTTACAAGAGCTCATAAGATGCCATATTCAATAAGATTCAGTCGCAATCAGTGATCCCAGAACTAGATTATGAAATTTAGTGCAAATGCTACCTTCAAAGATAGATAGGCATCAATTTTTTTATCAAAGTAATTTATTATGGTGAGAAAAATTAACACATTTCAATGAATTCTATTTTATTGAATTTATCTTCCGATAATGTTGTGCTACTCATGACAATGCATGATTTTAAATTTTTTTTGAAACAATTAATTTTAATTTCTTATATTTTGTGTTAAATTTTTATCATATATTTTGTATTTAAAGTATTATTTGATTTATTTTGGTTATTTTTATCATATTGAACATTCCTATGTGAAGACCAATCTTGTTGATTAACTATATCGAATGCAAGCTATCGGAAGTTTGGCTATTGAAAAAATTCAAAAAATTATTACAACATGTTCAATACAAAAAAAAATGTTATGAAAACATGATTAGTATATGTATTTTTAAGAAATTTCCTTCTAAAATATTTATATAATATAAGTTTCATACCAATGTTCATTCTTTTTAAGACTTTCATATTTTGCATGATAATGTTGTATTCGACTATTTTTATTTTTATTTTTCAGCATGATATTGCTAATACAGAAGATTTGACGGAAAAAAAAAATTGAGTTCTTTTTAGAATTAGGGGTTCTTTGGAGATATTACTATGTTTATGAATGGAGTAATGGATTTTAAACGAATCATATTAGACTTTAATCTTGCAAAGTATTTATTCATTGCAAATCCTAGTTTAAGTCTTAGTTCCTTGATTTAAAGTAAAATTTATTGGAATTTATGTTATGATGAGCCTCAAATGAATCAAAATATATTTTAATATTTTATGATATTGAAAGTATATACCATGCAAAAGGTTAAGGTGTTGAAGCTGTGAATTTTTTATTCCTGTTTTTTAGTATATCATTGAAATTTTCAAATATACTTATTTGTTATAAGGCTTTTGATATTTGGTTACACAAAACAACATTTTGAAATCATACATAAGAATATCATCCAAAAATAAATTATCACATTTTTAATAAAAATTGGTTTCATATTATGATTTTACTATATTATGATTTGTGTTATTTTTTCAATAGGTGGCTAAATATTCTCTTGCATTTTATGAATCCAAAGTTTTTGAATCAAATATCATCATCAAGATCGCCCTTTATGCCACAGAAGCTTTGCAACTTTTTGTTCACTATATTAAACCTTGGAGGATCACTTGTTGAAAAATGACATTTTTCAATTTTTTCAAAAAGAATGATGAAAATATTAAAAAACAAATTTTTCGATAAACAACATGGGATTCTTCAAGCCATGAGGTGGATTATTTACATATACTCACTTTAATATGTATATTTTTATGTTTAACACTCATATTTTTGTTTCATTTTTTATAATTGTTTTAGCTTGGTTGTAATTTTTTGTTTAGACATATGCTTTGAATGTGTGTTACCACTTGCTAATGTTTTGGACAAGCTACCAAATTTTTGTTTATGGTTTCAAAGATGTTCAATTGGAGAATTTTATATTCATTCATGCATATTGCAAATATTAGGATAAAGTTAATTGGAATGAATGTAGATGGTATTTGAATTGTTCTAATAATTAAACATTGCGTTCCATATTAGAATTGTGTAATCGTCTTGAGCCCACATTTAATCTACTTATAGTGGTATAAGAATTATTATGTAGAGTATTCACAAAAGGCAAGAGGAATATACTATTCAAGTGCTTTAACAATATAAAGACAATGGCATCTTCAATGATAAATATTTTGGCAAGAAGCTTAAGGTACAACTTCATCAGATACCAACCATGTTCCATTGACCATTTTAAAGACTTTGATTTCTTTGAGAGTCGAGACTAAAGTTTCTCAAACTATACTATGTAATTATGATAAAGACTCGGTTGAGTTCATTTTGAATGATTCATATTTTAACATATTGAATATAAAAAAACCAAGTCTTAGCCACGATATTTTGACAACATCAATGCATTATTTGTAAAGTATTATTCTTACTGATTCTTTCAAACTAAATGTTAAATTATCAATGCAACTTTGTTTTGCATCTTTTTATCCAACAATATACTAAACTTCCATTGGTTGTATTTTTGCTATCTGGGTTGGTGCAAATTGCACATTCTATTTTCGAGGTGTTCAAAAGTAACGCCAGGAGTTAATTTAATTATTATGGATACCTGGAAGGGCTTCCTATACTTGGAATTATAATACCTTCTTGGAATGCAAAATCTAATAAATTTCTCCTTATTTTATTTTAATTTTGCATGCAATATCTTCATGAGGATGGTGTTTTGTTGTTATTTCATCCGAAAGGCCTTAAGTTGATGAAAGAATTATCTTCATATTTTTTCAAATATAATTTCAAGGTTGGTCATAAACTTTGGACTTGTATAAACCCACTTTGTCTAGTCAATTCAAACAAAATGATTAGTCTCACAATTCTTTTTCATCATAATTTATTCTATTTTAATGAATCATGTCATTTGTGTACATTATAATTTGATTGGTTTGTTGTTTTACTTATTTTGCATTTGTTCTGAAAGCTGTCAAGTTCACAATGCTCTTCATTGTTTGTTTTTTTTAATGATATTTTTTTAATTAAAACACATGTCTTTGTCTTTCAAATGAATATCGACAAAGGTCTTGTAGAGAGTGGTATGGATTTGGATGATGAAGTTTTATATAACTTCTCAGCTGATGAAAAATGATGGTATGACACCTTGTAGAGGCCCACAAGAAAAACATCCATTATTCTTCTAAGTTTTGATTGATGCTTTGTGAAAACCCTAAGGCATTGTTGCAAACCTCACTCCTCCCACATGTATACATCAATTTGTTTTTTCTTAAGATTTTTTTGAACATAACTTCTTTGCAAACTAACATGCTCTCGCTGATTGTTCTCTTGATAATTGTTTATTGTTCTCTTTGTTAAGACCCTTCATACATGCTTGTTGCGCTTTGAAACGTCACTTCTTGGCATTGAAAAGTGACAAAGATGTTTTTGATTCCATCTTGAAATTTTTCATTATACAAACTCCTTTACCTATTGGCGAAGTTACCAATTCTAAAGACAAACATGATTCTCCAATTGTTAATCGCGAGGCCATAAATCTATTTTGTGAGTAAATTTTGTTTGTTTGTCTTGTTCGAAAGATTCATTTGGTTGATTTCATAATTATTACTTGAACTATATTGTATATGAATTTTTTTGGATTACTATGGAGACATCAATAATTATTAAGAGATTTATATTGTCATGTGCCAACAATGTGATACCACAATGCGCCGACGTTGCCGAGCTTTTTTTGAGGATCCAAGATTGTAGCAAGTTCATCACCCCCACAAAGCCTCCCTATTTATGCCAAGACCATAGCTTCCATTCTTGGTGCTAAGTCTTCCCCTTCTTCTACCCATAGCAAAGCTGAAACATTATGATCGTCAAGTTTTGGATTTCATAGATGTAGAGGCCGAATCATGATCAACAACCATTACTTCAAGTTATAATGATAGTTAATTTTTTGTTAGTACGTGTCAAATTGCCCGAACGGAAGGTTTCGTTATTGCTATCATTTCTTTAGATAGATAGAAACTCCGGTCCCTTTTTAGCAAGGGGCCGGCGTGAATAAAGTGTCCGTTCGTAATGTCAAATGACCCGATGCCCACTGGACAAGGGGAAATTGGGACAATACTACTCTCCCCATTCGAGGATGGATACTATAGTGACACACTATACTAGTTAGCTAGTATTTCTTTAACATACATTCACTCATGCTATACCTTGAAGAATTAACACATGTTTTGTGTTCAACTCTATCTTCTTTGCACTCTCTATATTTGTAACCTATTACAAAATTGAGTATCATTTGCAACATGTTTTGTTTCATTTTTTAATGTGCTCATATTATGAATGTTAATGATCATCATTCACTTCAACTTTGCTCATTCCATTATCATAAGGCATATAATATAACTATGAAAATTTGTAAATGATATATATATATATATATGCTTATAGTCATGTACACATTGTTTTTTTCTCGTTGCTCACTGCTCACAATCTAGCATTCATGTTGTTTGCCCTCCCCACTCTTCTTAATACTGAACTCTAGAATTATATTTCTTTAGGCCACAGTTATAAGGTACTAGTGGTCCTATCACCAAATATTTTGCATTCTTCACCGCTCGTAAATTACCGCTCATTGCTTACCACTCACAAGATAGCATTGCCCTAGTTTCCATAAGCAATTGCCCTACAACCATGCAAAGGTGACAATTAACATAATAAAGCTTTTAGAAAACGACGGGCTTGAATGGTTGCAATGATAATGACTCTTCTTTGTGATAATCATCAAACTATGGACCACAATGCACTCAAATAGAAGATCGGAGCCACAAGTTCAACGGTTAGATCAACCTACTACATTAGTAGTTGCAAATAATTTCACTAAAATTGCACAATACCATGAAACACATAGGATTTATTTGCTTTTTATACCAGGATGCACGAGGTTTCTTTCTGTGCGTCTGCAAGTATATATTTTAAATTACTTCTTATATATTTTAAAATTTACCTTATACATTTATTTTTAAAACAACAAATGTCTTAAGTGGTAGAAGGTGCATGTTCTTGTCTTCTTCTTCTAGCTCAAGTGTTACTAATGTGTGTGTGTGTGTGTGTGTGTGTGTATAATGACAATGCTTGAGACATATTTAGCTACATTGACATAATAATTAAGATAATACTCCATATGCCTATCCAAACATCACCATAATAGTCTCACATGTGAATCCAATAATGACATAATACTTCTGTGATTCCTTAAGTGACTATAATTTTGCAAAACACTCCAACTTAAAGTAAGCCCTTGATTTTATGATAAAAGATATTCACTTGTTAATACAAAATCATCCTAAGAAGAAAATCGTCTTTTTAAGGAGTTTCAACACAAAAGAATGGAATAATAGACTTGAACACTAAGGCTCTCAAACTTTAGTATGTATTAAGGTTAACTCAATCATCTTGTTGATTCAAAGTCCCTAACATATTCCAAAACCTCAAGCAGTTGTATCTCACCCTCACATTACTCTCTTGAGTACTTGCTCGAAGAGGCTACTCTCCTCTCAATTGATAATTCGCTCACTATCACGATATTCAACAACTCACACCCTTGAGTAGAAAGAAATTTCAAGTATATTCTAAAAGAAGGTCTCCAAGAGGAGAGATACAAGGTAAGCTCAAGTGTTGTTTGACATTCAAATTCTAAGATAACTTTATTGCTATGAAAAGAGGTAAGTCTCCCAAAAACATCTATGTCTTTATAGTATTCTCCTCCAAAATTAAAATCTACATTTCATGTGATAACTATCTTCTTTTGGGTTAAGCATTGACCTGTCTATGTCACTTGTAGATGAGAGCTTACTCGAACAATTATAACCGGCAAAATTCATGTATGCTTATACTCTAAAGTTCCCCCCCATACCCATTTGGTGGCTATACCCATATAAGTGTAAATACTCAAGCACTTAATTGAAAATTTGCCCCATTCACAAGGCATAGGTGAGGCGGCTCTAGAAATGATTGAGTTGTTTACAAAACAACATCTACATGATTACTATATCTAATATTCTTCATGTTAATACTATTCTCAATACGATGGCATTAATGCTCATAATCTTCTTTTACAGTTTAGATTTTCCAATTAGTGCATTCTAGCATTTTGTCTATCCTATGGCCGTGGGTCATGCCATCACGTTGTGGTAATTTGACAACAATGCTTTGAGGGTTTCATTAAGGATGTTGTCATGTCGAAGGGCCTTGCCTTTTGCAAGTTTTTTGAGCTGGTTGTTGCAAATTTCTTTGGAAAATTGTTGTGAGATCTTATGTGGACAATTTTTTTCTAAAATAAAGTTGTTGTGTTGTGCCAAAGGCATTTGCAAATGGCAAAGTGGCACATAAAAGGGTGGTTGGCCAAGTCATCACATATGGGGGTTTATCTTGAAGGAATTATGGTGCACATATAGGATTTCTTGGGCGCTTTCAAGTGGATTTGTGAGTAAATTGTTATGGGAGTCTCTAAGACATTCTAGTGGGGTATTGGCAGATGGTTTTAAAATCTCTTCTATGAGGTTTTAGAATTGGAGTCTAAGATAAAGCTTTTTTTTTAGCAGTTGATGGTTGTTTGTTTAGTGGTTATTTTATGTGCCTCAGTTGTGGTGGCTTTGCCTAGGCTAGTTAGTTTCTTGATCCATTGGGTGGTGGTGGTGTGATCTATAGGGGTGGGTGGGAGGGTGATGTTTGTGAGAGTGAAAAGGTATTGGATGTCTAGGTGGGAGGACTACACTATGTTGGGTTGGGTGGTAATTAACATGATAACTTTAAGCATGCTATGACATATATGGAGTTGGCATTTCCAAGCCCTTTCATGGGAGGAAGTCACCTTGTTGGCAAACATGTTTGCGGAGGGTGGTGGGAGTATTTGAGTTTGTACATGTTGTCTCGATGCATGTACTTAGGGTGTTTATTATATCTTGGAAATGGGCTTGGCCTTTCATCTCATGCGTTTGGTGATAGGTGGGGGTTGTGGAGTTTTTGAGTTATTGTTTGTATGTCGAGGTTGGTGGTTGCTTGAAATTAAATATGGTGAGTAGACTTTGTATGTTATGTGGTGGAATAGGATAGGTGAGTTTGGGGGGGAGGGGGTTGGGTGTTGGTGGGTTGTGTTTTTTTTTATAAGGTTGTGTGAGTGAGTTCAAGGGAAACTAGGTAGTGGTTGGAGTTTAGATCGCGTTTAATGAATGTTCGGGAGGTTAGGCGTGTGTTAGGTGCTATGTCAGTGAAGAAGCCGTCTATGAGGTTGGTTGAGGGGTAGTTGTGATTGCCTCATTTGGAAAATGTTTCGGTTTTTAGACCTAATTGGAGTGAGAGGCTTTACATGTAATAGGCCCAAGCTTTATCTTTGTTGGTCGGTGGGTGGTGCACCCCATTCTATACGTGACCTATCAAAGGCATATCTTTGTTAAAGTTGCATGCTCAGTGTGTTTGGTGGTGTTTATTGAGGATTTTGATTTGGTATTCTATTTGTGGGATGAGAGGGGTATCGAGGTGTTGTGAGGACATGTAGAGGTTCAATATGAGTAGTGGTGGTAGCGGGTTGTTGTCAATTTTGAAGGCTTGTAAGTAGGGTGATATGTTGCCCAGGGTAGGAATTTTGATGATGTTGTCTAGATAATATATTTCTTTGTAGATCATGACTAGGATCCTCCTCTAGAAGGTGTAGTGAAGGTAATCTGCCGGTTTTTGCGGATGTTGGTGTAGTTTGTATTATTGTATATAATTTTATAGTTAGAGAAATGTGAGTCTATGCATGTAGTGGATTTGTGTTTTGGTAATTTGATTTCTTGTAAGAGGATGAAGTTTGGTTTATTTTGCAGGCATTCAATTAGGTCAATAATTTATGGGAGTCTAGAGCTTATATGTCATGTAGTCCATGTGATGATGTTAACGGGTGTGGTGGAGAATTGCATTTGAATTGCTTGTGGGGCACGGTGGGTGTGTGTTGTTTTGGTTTGGGGTGAAACTTGTGATGGGTTGGGTGCACTTGACAATTTTTGTAAAAGTATAATGGGGATGTAAGGGAATTTGGTCAGTAGGATGTGAAGGGTGATTGTCACTCCTTGTGTGATTATTTGGTTAATGAATCCGTAGACAAGCTAAGTGGGGTGGATTTGAGGGGTACTTTAATGTTGTTTTTGGATCGTGTCTACTAGGTGTGGGGGTCCTAAGTGTTGGTATGAGCATGTGTGTGGTAGTTGTTTTAATCTTCTTAGTAGAGTGAGGCATCTAGGGTCTAATTTTTGTGACATTTGTAGGTTGCATTGTTGTGGGTGTGGGCTCATGGTAGTGATGTGAGTAAATCATAGGAAGTAGGGTGGATATTTGTTGGGGAGAATATTGTGTCTTTTCATGATTGGTAGGGTGTTGGGGGTATTGTGATGGGGATGGTGTGTGATGTGTGGTTCAAATAGTTTCCAAGTTGTTGGTAGTAAGTCTTTAGGCCTATTGTATTTGTGAGGAAGAATTGTTTTTGTTGTTGGGAGAATTTATCACGCTTCTTATTTGGGAATGTGAGTGAATGACATTACTCATGACATCAGTGTGACTTCTATTGCTCTTCGGTATAAAAGACCTAAATGAAGGAGAAAATCAACTAGAGTTGCTATGAGACAAAGAATTAGGCCTCTCACCAGATGATGAAGGCGATATAGAAATTCTTATTGATCTAGATAGATGAGTTCTCCTCTGCCTCTCGTGCCTCCATACATAGATTTGGTGCCATGACTATTTTGTGGCAGGCTAGGAGATTTCGAGTGCCTACTATAACCCCCTACGAGAGGTGGAGGTGACCATCGTTTATCAACATCATTAGGATCATGTAATACTACCACATGATCACCATTAGCATGATTCCCATTATTCCCTAGTTCCTAAACGATCACCTCATTCCCATAATATGTTCTCTCACTTTATGATTTATAACCATCGTGGTTGTCTTGTCAACCATAATTTCTACAATTTTTATGTAATCTTTCACTTTGATACTAGATTATCAAGTTCCTTTATTTTCACAAATGATACATTCGAGAATGCACATAAACACTAGATTGTGAACTTCCAACTTTGTACATTACAAAAGCTTTACAACTTAACCACAAGATTGTGATTGCCTATGAGCTCGAACCACCCGGATCCTCTCTCCTCCCCCAAGCTCCCTTTCATGCCAAAGACACTACTTTTAATTTCTATTTTGCATATAATAAAAGTTGTATATTCATAGTTGTATCTTTGGTTCTAATATGAATCTTCTATCTTTTGGCTCAATCACAATCCACTAGTTGGAACTATTGAATTCCAACTTTATCCAATCATCTAGTTTTTGAGTTGGAACCATCAACTTTCAACTTGATTTATTCATCCATTATTCTAGTTGAAATTTCATCTAGATTCATTTATCCATTCTTCTAGTTGGAACTGTCTAATTCCAACCAAATTCATTTATTCATTGAGAGTTGTTTAGTTCCCATGTAAAACATCCATCCACTAGGAGTTGTCTAGCTCCAAAGCAAATATCTTTGATCGGGAGTTGTCTAACTCCCATGCACAATTCCTTCACAGGTTGTTTGATTGGTTCTTTCTTTGTAGTTTTCTGACTCCAAATACCATGAGCTCACATGCTAAGTATAGTGAAATATGATTAGTCTTAAATATTTTAATCCAAGTATATCACATGTTCAATATCAAATACTGTAAAATGTTGACAATTGTGTGTTTTGACATGCACTTTGAAGATGGTGCAACATGTATTATCTTATGGGAGAACTTGAAAGTCGTCATAGCATAGAATAAATTGGCTAGTGCGAACTTCAAGGGTTTCATGATGGATAAATGTTTCAAGTTGAGTGGAATACGATGAGGAAGATCTATGGGGATGGTGACCCAAATTTTCCCATGATTGGTCGTGAGCGCACATGTTTGTTTCAATGGTCTACCAACTTGGAGAAGGTAACACATAATTATATCAAGCCATCATTGCAATTTCAACAAAACAAAGTGAAAGGACTATAAGGATGAAAAAAAAACCGAACAATGTTGACAGTAAGTACCATGTGATTTGTTCATGGTGTTTGTTATCTAAAGTTGCCACATAAGAATACATTTTTTATTTTTTGAAGTAGTTGGTATTTTGGCACTTTTGTTACATGTAGTGGGGTGGTCATATGTTTCTTGTAAGAGTATGATGAAAGTGCATTCTTCAATGTTGAAATTTTTAGTACAGTTTGAAAATATGTGATGATGTTCTCATCAAGAACTTCAGTGGTGTTTGCATGATGTGACAATAGATGAACATGCAAAAATGTCAACATGCAATATTGTGGACACAGTGTATGACTAGTGGTTGCAACAATCTATGAACAAAATAACCTACTCATATGAAGTCATAGTGGACATACGATTCATGCCTTCGTGCAAATTGCGAATTATAGGTCATGGTTGAAAGATGGTTCTACTTGGCAAAGGTTTTGATTATGTGTCCTTAGGACTCAAGGTTGTTGCCAGATGTGAAGATCCAAAGCTTTTGGTGGAGGCCAAGAAGTCTTACTAAGGGGCAAAAAATGTGAACATCATAGATTACGCCTTGAAGGGGTCTGATCTATGTGAATCCACCAAACAATGCAGATTGCAACTCCCATCGACCTGATAAAGTGCAACTACTCCATGCAAGATTGCTATCACATTTTCCAAAAGATGTTGGGCAATGCATGCCAACATATGGACTTTGTGCAATACCAAATTTGGAACCATGTAACATGACACCCTTGCTCTAATGTACAAGGGTTTAAATAAGGAGTTATATTTAAAGTGCAAGTTTTGGTTTTGCCTAGGTGACATAATACATTGTGTGGGTGGTAACAATAAGGCGTATGTACTGGATTGGCCTATCATACCTAGCACATGGCTAGTGAAGATAGGTACCAATCTCTCAAGGGAGGAGGTGTTGGCGCTTGAGGATGTTGAATTTCAACAAAGAGAGGCATTTTCACCTTGTCACATGCTTTCAACAATTGCGACACTCCCCATCCTCTGGTCACATATATGTGTGCTACCAAACTCTGATTTGTGAAGACATTGCATTGCAATCCAACAACCCCGATTGTGGATCACATAACTAAATGGGAGAATGCCGGACTCATGGACGGATACTATGTGGTTGGAATCACTACTATTCCATATCCAAGATATGGAGTGATAATCAACATCATCTCCAAGGAGGGCATCTCTTATTGTGTTACAATTGGCACAATCCCAAAGTGCACGTGCCTGAACTTCACGAAACGTCCTCTCATGCTTTGGGAAAGAAAGGAAGATGGATATATTGCAAACATCTTTATTGTGTATTTAAATTTTTGTGCAAGGTGGATTGTGATAGTGACAAGTTCAATCATGCTCCATTATATACCTATAATGAGGTCATGCAACTACTTGAATTTGCCGGTATTGTAGGGTGTGAATAATGTTACAAGTGTTGTGTTCAACCGTATGTTCATGTTAGTAGATGTTATAAATTGGTTGGAATTGTTATAATAAAAATGAACAATGGATCAAAATGCTTTTCAACAATCCATGGTGAAAATTAGCCTCCCTTCATTTTTGTTCATTCAACATGTTAATACTTTATTATTGAATAATTGCAAAAATGTAGTAACAATTTTATAATATGAACCATAAACCCGTTCATGTTTACTATATTTGGCTTCATCTCTCCGATGTTGATGCTCACCACTCTTGTGACATTGCTCTCCACTCATCATTCATGTCTTAGCTTCCCTTGTCAAACACTTAAATAGATTCCTTATGCGTGTTGCATATTTTGTTATTATTTACATATATGGAATCACATTTCTGTAAGACTATTTTGGAGGGAAGCTAGCGGTGACCAATGAGCAGTGAGCAATAACATGAGATTTAAGCTTTCACTTTTAGAATATGTTCCATAAAATTTGAAGAGTTTGGCTAGTAATGGAATGCAAGGGGACATTTGACATTTGAAATTTGAAAAATAAAACCTATTACCGTGAAATTCATGCTCTACATTTTGTCAAGGGGTCTATTACCATGTAATCAATTTGTTTTGTAGATCTAGAAATAAACCTCAATATATTATTGTAACTTGAATGTTAGGAAATGGAACTTGTAAATAGACACAATCACCTACATATATTGAAAGTCCAATAAATTTATATAAAAACAATGTACTAACATCACATCATGATTACATATTATTGACTATTAGTGCTCAACAATAGCTACGATCCTATATCATTCGGGTATGATGCACATGACCTTGTTGTAGTTCAAATTCATAGTTGCATACATGAAGGTTTCATCATCACGTAGTCAAACTTGCAAACATATACATGAATACACAATATACATGTGTTTGTAGTATAACTCATTGACATGTCTTGCCCACCGTGGCATACGTTGTAAGTGTTCTACTCTCCCATTTGTTACTATGATTTATAGTACGTGCATTTGGAATGTGCCAAATTTTTGAAGATGGAAACCAACATCTTCTAGATGAACTATCTCAAGGTTTGCTTACAAATTAAATACCTTGTCCCAATTTGCTTTTGCTTTCAAATTTGAAAAGGCTATAAAGATGTTTTCATCCATACGATGTAGCACATGAGAATTTGACCATGCAACATGTGTCATTAAAGCTAGGGAAATGATAGAATCTAAATTTACCAACAAATAATCATTTAAGTTTTTTAAAGCTTTAGAATTGCAATTTGTACATCTACCTCTACTTTAAACTTCTCAATAGCATTTTATTTGTAGATGACTACAAATTATAATAAACAAAAACTCCCCTTTACATATACTATAGACATCAATGTCTCTAAAAATACCTTTTATATACTCACATTATTTAATTTGTGGTGTTCAAATACCATATTTATCTCTCCCCCCAAAAATCATAGCATCTTATTGATTTGTACATAACTGGGTGGAGCAATACCCCTTCCATATGTATACCTTGTAAGCCAAATTTTCAATAGGAGCCTAAGCTACTAGATTACAGACTTGTAATGTATGTACTTTGTGTATGTTAGGTTGCATTGTTGGATATAAGCACATATATTCTGGAACAACAAAAGTTGTTAGTCAAAAACTAAATTTTACAACACCTTGAGTGTACTAAACATTTACATCTCCTACATTGTCTAAGTAACGATAGGATCAATGAAACCCTCCCCCCAAATAAAATAATAATAATAGCCCTTCTAACATATATATACATTATAACACATATCTTATTAAGAGCATGTGACCAATTCATTGATGATGATAGAAAGGCCACGATCTCAATTGTTTTGAAAAATCGTGGAGCTTTCCTTTGTGTCTTCACTATAATACAACCATCAACATAGAGTGACATGGCATTATGTTTCAACATCCTTCATTGTACTATGTAAATCTAATTCTTGCAAGGTAATTGTGCTAAAATTGTAGCCACAATTGCATGTTTTGTTGAGTGATCTTGATCATAGAGAGTTATGCAAATCATAGTTGGGTTGCAACATCTTTGGATTGCGTATCACAACAAATAACCATCCGTATTGTATATTATTTGCTATCTCGGAAATATAGTCTAGAGCATGCTCAATACTTGGAATGTGCTTGTATTATTTATTGTTTATTTCTAAATGTTGAATCTAAGGACAATGTTGAAAATCATCTACATACTCTCATGTCAAGCGTGTGGTTGTAGATTTTAAAAGTGAAGTAAGGCATTCATTAGGTTGATTACATTTTGTGTGAACTTCCCACTCATTATTATACACAAAGATATCATTGTTTATGCCAAAATACCAACATTATAGGATATTAGTGGGTTTATCTCCAAATATTTTGCCAACCTCACCGCTCATGAGTTATTGCTGACCGCTCACATGTTAGCACTCCCCGATTATTTTGTATGCATGACCATCTCCCACACACATCCACGAATTATTGTAGATGGGTTATATATATATACACGTGTATGTATGTATGTTTGGTTTCCCACACAATACTTGAGCTTAGTTCAATTTAATATGCTAAATCCATTTTACACTCAATTAAAAAATTAATGTTTAACAGATTCAACAAGAGTATCACTATTTGTTAATTATCACAAGCAATTATCATGTTTTTTTTCATACCCTTATGAAATAAAAAAACTTTGATCAAGCTTGAGAAATATACTACAAGTTGGTGATGCATGCATAATCTTCAAATTTAAAAATTGTGTTAAATACATCAATATATCATTCTCACATAGCAACTACACTATGCTATTATAGGGAATTAGCATGGGTGACCCTTCATTGATGTGCTTCTAGTCCCGTAAGCCTTTTGGCCTTTTGAATTTTGAATTATCTCATCTCGTTTCATGCCTCGGGATTAAGGTATGCAAGTTTAACTTTGTTACCTTTCTTATTCAAACACCTATAATTAAGTGGTGTGTGGTTAGTTGTGGATCTAAGAATCATCACCACAAGAAATGTGCTTAGAGACAGATTAGACTAAGTGCCCAATTTTTTTAACATAAAATTATTGATCCTACATGTAAAATTGACTATGGGCATCGACTCAAGTGGCTCCGGATTGGACCAGACAACACTTGCAACCTTGTCCATGTTTCCCATAATGTCAGTATCTCATGTCCCGCATGGCAACTGACGACTGGTGTTGCTTGTTAGCTCGTGGACAATACTAAGGCTTAGTGCACCCAAAATGCGGGAAAAAAAATCCAAGATATGTTGAAGCAGTTTACTAGAGGTACCCCTAAAGTAAAGATGATGACACCTTGGAAGTAGTCCCAAATATTGAGTTTACAAGAATTTACACAAGTCACCCAAGCCTTCTTAATGCTTCAAATCTCATGCACAAAGAGTGGTGCAAGTGTGTGTGTGTGTGGGGGGGGGGGGGGGGGGGGGAGGAGGTGGCTTGTTGGTGAGGATTGTATATCACGTGCGAGCGAGGGGTATTATTGTAGGGGGTATTTTGATGGGATGGACTAATGGACTATTTAATCACCTAATTATATAATCCATGATGTTTAAAGGGTTCATATAATTACTTGCAAATTATGAAAGGGGGTATTTCTTAGCCCATTAGATTATTATGATGAATTGAAGTAAAATAGGAAAGTGAAATCCAAAGATAAAGATGATTCTAATAATGAGTGCCAAAACCAAGACTAAGCTATTAAGGAATGGCACTAGGAGACATTGAGTTTCAAATGGCAATAGCTTTTGTATTGACAATCCTAATTTCTAAGCTTTAATAACTTAGGTTGCAGATATGTTGTCATCAAACACAGTGACACAAAGAACTCCCAAATGCTCTATTATCAACATGAAGATATGTTTATCCTGCATAATATATAATTTATAAAAAAACTAAATTGAATTTGTTATGTAGGACCTTATATTTGTTATAATCCGTTCTAACATGTTTTATCCATCATATATTTCCTTTAAAATTTAATTTTTTTTAAAGCAAATAATAAACTACACCATATGTTTGGTCGCACAATTTCAACTAAATTTTATAAGTCCCCCCCCCTCCCCCAAGGAGTGGTATGAGGCTATCTAAAACCGGCGTTCTAGCTTGTCCTACTAGGAATGGGTGGGCCAAGCGAGCCTTGCATATGCCGATATGGGATTCAAGATATTGGATCCCATGCGCATACCTTATTTTTTATTCCAAAATTCTTACAAATTTTTGAGATGAGGAGGTCCCAAAAATTTCACCCAAATTTTAAAATAAGTTATGATACACTATGAGCTCACAAACTCTTAATATAATTTTTTCTTAAAGAAGGATCAAACCCATGGTTTCGTCCCTCTTTGAGGCGCTTTATGGAACACTCCAATCTAATGCCTGATAGATTCCTACCCCCACAAAGAATTGATACATAGTTGAGTAATATTATCCATTGAAGTGTCTATTAGGTTTTAAGGGAAAGAAATTTTAAGAAATAATGAGCCAACAATACTTACATATTTAAGTTATAAGGTTGAGCATCCATAGTCAATGAGGGCCATTTAACCGCTCACTAGGGTTATGTAATCCCGGGGGGTGCACCTTTCATAACACGGATGAGTATATGTGAGTGGACAAAAGGGGTAATAATTTGAACTTTTCCATTTTACGTACACATATGCTACACAAATTATAACTCCTAGTTATGTACATGTATGAAGGACTAGTAGGAAAATATAACATTTGTACTTGTATGGTAGGGTCACTAGACTTTATAGGATAAATACTTAATTTTGGATGAAACTAGGATGAGTAATTTTCTCATTTCCTTATCTCATCCATGTATGTATGGAAGAGGCAATATTAGGATTTTGGAAGGGGTGGTTGAGCTAAGAACGAGGCCACTTCTTGCTTAGGGTTGCAAGAGGAATGGCTGGCACTTCTTTGTGGTTGATGCCTATGTTAGATCATGGGCAACATCAAAATTGTAAAGGTGTTGATCACCAGGCGAGTTTTCTCTTAATCATTTCCGTATCATTAGTAAACCTCCAATGTGTGCAACAATTTGG
This sequence comes from Polytrichum commune, assembly GCA_950295325.1. NCBI lineage: Eukaryota > Viridiplantae > Streptophyta > Polytrichopsida > Polytrichales > Polytrichaceae > Polytrichum > Polytrichum commune. Next base: position 18,249,640 of record OX485803.1, on the reverse strand, counting down.
ATCAAACGTTTAGGGATCCCAATATCGTAAGCCTTAAGGGTTGCAAGTTTTAAGATCGAGCATGGAGATTGGTTATGTTGGTATTGTAGAGGAACCAACAATAAGTGGACTTATGATCTTATGAATCATTTGATGGTAGATTCAGAGACGATAATTGCATTAGATTCTATGACATATATTATAAATCTAAATGCTTATGAGTTATATCCAAGGGATGAAAAAGTATTCGACAACTTTATTGGCTTTGTCTATAGGACAGAGACTATGCATCAACTTCTTCGTTTCAAGAGCAAATTTCCTAACCACTTTGTGTTCACACTTGGACGTTACTTGTTCTTGTTATTTTTGGTTCACTTTATGTAATGTGGATGTTAACTATATATATATATACATATAAGTACTTCCTAAAATGCATTGAAAGAAATATAGTAAACTATAGTTAACTATGCATTTCGGTAGTTCTTGATTATTTATTTTAAAAAATTTGGGTGATAAATGAGTAGCTTCAATCCTTGACCTGTATTTGAGAAGAAGGTGCACAAAATCCAAGAAAGGTTTGGTATAGTGAATAGCCATGAATTGGCATGAGCAAAGTGGACAACTACAATTGTAGTCTTTCATAATAAAGGACAGAGCCTCACGGTTCTACCGTTTTCTTGTTAATGAATGCTAAGGGTTTACACTGTACATATGATAGGGGTTCATTATTATTCGACAGTGAATTTGCATATGTATGTTAATCACTATATATGAATGTAAATATTGGTACGTATACATTTTGTCACTTGTATTATTATCATAGAAATTGCACGTGTATTGCTTCATTTTACAAAAAGAAACTTGCATATAGGGGTTTTTAGAGTATGTTGCAAACACACATGGTTCTTTGTTTTTAATGAGAGGTGCATCCTCTAGGTATATAATGCCAATATGGATGAGATCTATATATTTTTAGGTGAGTGAAGTTAAGGTTTATGTGGTGGCAGCGTGCCCACCCCGAGAGGGGTTAGTAGTCCTACACTACTGGTATTATGCCCTGAGGGTTTAATGCCAAGGGTGGGTCAAACGGGCATTCCAATCATGCTAATCACATGGTCAACGTTTCTTCTTCTTGGTGGCAGCGTGTGATGAAATACCCTCGTAAGAGTTTTGACAACTGTTGTATCCAAGAATTAGCATTCAGATGAGAAGTCATGGGTTAACCTATAAATTGACTATGTGTTACCCTAATCTTTATTGCGTCAAAACTTTGTAGCAATTTCCATGTTCTTGATTTTTTGTTTTTGTTTTTGTTTTTGGTTTTTTTGGCATTCTCCTTAAAATATGTTTCTCTTTGCAAGAAGACATTCCCCAACTATTAATCCTCTTAAACATATGCAAACTCTCTTATTTTTAAGGAACTGTTAAATCAACCGCATTGTGCACTCACATGGCTTGCCAAAATTTGATTTTTCATTGCACACATGAAGAAGAGCAAAGTATCAACTTTGTGTTAGAATCAATTGTTAAACTTGGCCAACTTGGATGACAAGTCAGAGCCTAGTCAACACCTTACATATTGACTGTGGTCGTTTCAATTAGTGTGTGGTCGATTTAACAATCCCTTACTTTTGTCCGTTATAGATGCCTCAACCTTATGTGCTGGTGGCTTGTGTTCGATTTACCCTCATTAGAGTCTTGATAATTGTCGTAGCCAAGCATGAGCATTTAGATGAATGGTTATGGGTTAACGTGCAGATTGATTATATGTGACCCTCACTTTACACTTCAAAATTTGCAGCAATTTCCACACTCGTAAAATTTGGTTAATATAATTTTGACATTATTATTAGAATATGGTGCTCTTCGCAAGAAACACAATTCCCCACTATTACTCCTCCTAAACAAGATGCAAACTCTCTTACTTTATCGGTTATAGATGCCTCAACCTTAAGTGGAGGGAATCTGCGAGGCCTCGGACGAGGAAACTGAGCTACCCATTTCTCCACGTGTCTGTCACTCGGAATGCCACCGCCCACGGTAATAAGGTATCTCCACTTTCCTCGTCTCTTCGCACCAAAAATCATTGGCCAACTTATTATCGTTCTCGTTTCCAAACTTGAATCTCGTCTCCGAGAGCATCCACAACTCAAAGCTTACTACTCTGCACTACAGTCTTGTACCTCTGATTCTGCAGCGCCACTTTTACTAGGTGCGCTCTCAATTTCTTGTCTTGGAGAAAGAACTTGACCATCTTTCAAGTGCTCCGAGTTTGGGGTTGAATCTACTCTTGTAAGTACTCATAACCTAAACTGTTGCTGGAGGAGTTCTTGAGTCTAGGTCTACAGGATTGAGGCTTTTGGTAGTTTAGATTTCTAGGCATGGAGAATGTTTCACGAAATTTAGGTTGGATTGTGGAGCCAAGTTTTTGGTTTATGGCCTGATCTGCTTTGGGGGTTCAGTTATCTCTAGCTACTTGTATGTATGGTGGGTATGGCTGACTAAATTTGAAGTTTCATTTCTAGAGGTAGGGTTAGGGTGCTCGTGAGATGCTTTCATTTTTTCGTTTTGGTTTTTATGCCCCCTTCACTGCGAGTTCTATTTGTTATGGGAAAATTATGGTTGTACATGTTGTGAATCAGGGATTAGGAGGTGCGATAAAAACGCGCGCTTATAATATTTTCAATTCAAGATGGTGAAGGACAAGGAATACTATGATGTTCTCGGAGTGCAGCCAGATGCCACCCAGGCTGACATCAAAAAGGCCTACTATATTCAGGTTCTTTGAAATTCTTCTAATTTTTTGTTCACTTCATATGTTTTTCATATACCTAATTTGAATGATTTCTTAATGTACGTCATGTATTTTCAATACGCTCATCTAGACACTCGATGCATTTTAACGTGTAACCTACAGATTTGTAAGAGAGGGTTTAAGGAACATCATCACTAGAATGGGAAAATCCTTCCCTTTACGATCATAATATCTTCTCTTGCTATTTAAATTTCTCTATCAAAGCACACTAAGTGCTTAGCAACGCAGTAATAGGTGCAGAAAGTGGGAAAAAATGTCTCGATGTTGTGGCTGTCATTTTTTGGGTGGAACTGATTGGAGTCTTAGTCTGATGATTATCTCCAATTCGAAACAGGCGAGGAAGGTGCACCCTGATAAGAATCCCAATAATCCAGAGGCGGCGAAGAATTTTCAGGTAATATTAATCTCACTGGATTAGTCACAAACACAGTATGGGAAAAAATTGACAGCTGAAATTACAAGGTGTTCTGTCGGAGATGCAGTTTGAATTTTTTTTGGCAATGAAGTGCTGCAGCTCCTTGGGCTGTAATCAATGTCAAGTGCGTTGTGGCTGCAGAAGTAAGTGGTAGACAACAGAGAGAAATTATGATTGTTTTAAATCTATGACTGCTACGAAGACGAGATTATGTGAATGCAGTCATGTGTAGGGGTTGCGGACTTGTGCTTAAATTGTTTGCATGACATGTCTTACAATTATTTTACATAAATAGGTTGGGCTACTGTGGAGGTATCAATTGTAATGACAAGGATGAGATTGGGTGTTGTGAATATACAACACTCATCATCATTCCTTCAAACTCAGGGAAATAAAGTTCTGACTGAAGTTTTAACACAAAATATCTGTGTGATTGTATGCCCGGACATTTGCAGCTCCTGGGTGAGGCATATCAGGTTTTAAGTGATCCACAACAGAAGGAGGCATATGACAAGCTTGGAAAAGCGGGTGTCTCACAGTAAGCTTTCTTTATTTCATTTTATCATTTTATCATTTTATAAAATTTATAAACTTCTTATAGTAATTTTATAAACATGTAAAATACTCCTGATCCTCTACAATTTCAGATATTAGTCAGGTTAGTAGTCTGGTGAAAGCTCTTACCTTCCATACTTCAATCAGCCAAAATGACAAGGACAAGCGTTTGTAATTCCTTTGTTCTATCTTTGTAAGGCCTCACTGTCTTATTTGAAAGTGAGATATCTAATTTTCTTTTCCAGTACTCCTTTTCACCAGTAGTGGAAAATTGAAATGGTGGCCCTTGTTCACGTGTGGGTTGTATGGGAATGACCCTGTATTAACAATGTCAACACTGTGTTTTCCTTAGTCAGTCATTTCCCTTTGTAGGTAGAAATAATGATTTAGCATTTGAACGGAGGCAACTAGTGGATGTTCTTTGCAAGAGAAATGATGAAGATTCATTTAATGGTCTACAGGTTGATGAGTGAAGATTGGAGTTTCTTACCAAATGAATGCAATTCCTGGGAGGCCAATATTCTTGTGACCTGATATTATTGCATGAGGATTCAAACTTTTGAAAAATCTTTTTTCTTGTACTATGCTGCAGGGAGACTATGGTTGATCCATCAGCTGTATTTGGAATGTTGTTCGGTAGCGATGCCTTTGTGGACTACATTGGCCAGGTATGATTTGGTGTGACTTTTTGACATGACTTTTACATAATATCCATTTGAGTGACATCTTTCTGTTAGTCGTTGCATCTAAACTTTGCATTCAAAATCTTTTTGTCTCATTTGTCTGGAGAGTAGGGAATGTTCTAAGAATGTATTAATTCAGTAAGTTGTAGTTGTACCATTAGCAACAAAAGGCACAACTTGTTCTGAGGTCTGAGATGATATTCCTGTGAATACATACATTCCCTTCACTCCTTTGAAGCATCTAGGAATTGGCGTTAACGATTTGGCATTCAGGAATAAGGTTTTAGAATTCCTTGAGGTAACCCAGCAACAATAGGTGTACTTTAAACATAAGTAAAAACGACAAGGGTTTTTCTTTCTCAGAGCTGAAGTGGCTACAGTGTGCACCTAGGAGGGTTCACAATTGTAAGCCCTTGATTTGGGTGTAATTATGTTCTCTGTGCTTATGTTTTATTCTTGATGGGGTTGGGGTTGCAATAGCTGGCAATGGCATCGATGGCAGGGATGGATGCTGGCGGTAATGCCCAGACATTTGATGTTGGGCAAGTCAAGTCCAAATTTCAGGTGAACACTTCGTTTTTATCATACTTGACTACCAAAAATCTCAAAACTTTGTTCTGATTAGAATTAAAAATCTCAAAACCGTCTCTTGGCTAAAGTCAAATGCCTTCCCTTCATCTTACCAAAATTGGATGTCTTGGTACCACTTGAACCCTCCTTAAATATCATAAAATGTCGAAAGTGGGGGGCGAAACTCCCTACCAAGGGATGAGTTTTTGGGAGACTTTTGCTGCTACTCTTAGGTACGTGATGATGGTGATTTTATTTGTTTCTGTTAAATTTTTTCCATAATGGTTATTTGAATTTTTTTCTGATGATTTTTTTTGTGATATGTGCTGCAGAAAGTCCAGGGAGAAAGGGAGGAAAAGCTCAAAGTGGCTATGCTTGCCCACATTCAGCCCTATGTAGAGGGCCATGACAGAGAATTTGTCCAGTGGGCCAAAGATGAAAAGGAAAAGCTGAAAGACGCCTGTAAGCATTGAGTATTCTGAGAATTGATTTCATTATATTGTCCATGTAGTTGCGGATGACACAGTGATGAGGACATTTTCTGACATTTTGGAGCAATTGGATTTATGCAGCTTTTGGGCAAGCAATGCTGCATACAATTGGATACATCTATCAAAGGCAAGCTGCCAAGGAGCTTGGCAAGAAATCTTTCCTTCTTGGGGTGCCTTTTATGGCCGAGTGGATGCGTGGCAAAGGTCATACAATCAAATCTCAAGTCACTGCTGTTGCAGGTAAGAATTTCTAGGCTTCCGATTGGACTATAGTCATCCCCAAATTTGCCCCCACCTTTTTCAAAACCTCCTTGTCAGGAGTTGGTCCCTCGCAATATTTCATTGATTGTTTTGCAAACAAAATTATTAATTTATTTTGACTTGTGGTGCATGCTTGGTGGGAGTGTTTGGATTTGAATGCAGAGCAACCCTTTCTCAGGTTGGATCAAGGGTCAATTTCATTTTAGCACCCCTTGGGATGTCAGATATGAGTTTGACACTTAATGAGCAAATGTAGAATGATTTACGTTCAAAGTGGTGTTGAACTGGTATAGTCTTTTTAAAAAAAAACTATTTGGGTATGTATAAAGAGGATCTCACAATTTTTTGTACCAGCGGAGTATGGATTTTTGACGGTATTTCTGTTTACGATACCATTCAGGTCTATGTAACTAGGCAAAATTGACCTAGTAACGATATGGTTTAGAATGATATTGACCCAAATAATAACTCAAGTATACAAATATTCTCACTTAGAGATTCCCACCAAATACCAATATTTGATTGGTATTACAATTTAATACCCACAGGTAGGTTCTTTGGTACCATCATTCATGTCGATTATCGATTCCATGTAGTCACCAGACCAACAACGGTTCATACCCCCATTCTACCTTGGAAGGTGTTTTATGCAAAACAACCGACTCTCACCAAAAGTCAAGTTGAGTTAGATTATGACCCTAGTACTTCAAAAGAACAAATACTTGTTTAATATGCAATAATTCGCAATGGTTGGAATCTCTGGTCCTCATGCCTAAAGGGTTATCTGTGTGCCAGTATTACTAACAGTGGCATGTGCATGACAACTAATGTTAGTGCAATTATTTTTTAAATGTGGGGGCAGGTGCAATGCAATTAATGTCGATGCAAGAAGAATTACAAAAGCAGGTACAAACTGGGGAGCTTGGAGAACATGCACTAGAGGCATACCTGGAAACGAAGCAGCAAGCAATGCTTGATAATTTGTGGAAGCTTAATGTTGCCGATATTGAGCTCACACTCTCACATGTTTGCCAGAAGGTATTTATTACTCTTATCATTTTTGCAGTAAGGTAGTTGGGTCTTAAATTGTTACTTTCTTCAACTAGCCCACTTCTCTTAGGGTATGAAACACGCAATTAGCATGAGATGTTTAGCAATCTTGAACCGAGACCACAGCCATTTTCTTCATAAATTTTGGAGCTCATATGAATATTTTATTCATTATCAAGGTGAAGGTTCTCATGCTCATCAAATGGTCATATAGGGCCACTCCAATCGTATTGACTTTTGAGCCTTGAATGGCTATCATATTTTAGCACGTAGTCCAATCAACATGGGTCTCTTTGGTATCCGTTCTTTGGAGGTATACCTAACCACATACCACTCAAATATAAGGGTCTGATTAAGATAAGTAAGCAAATGACGTACGTCTATTTAAGGTCGTCCATGATTTAATTTCTCTGTTGCAGACATCTCTTGTGGACTTTAAGCCTTCAATTGTGACCGACTCATTTGTAGATTTTTAGTTCATGTCTGTCAACCAATGGTAGTGACTTGTCTTATTAGTGTGGGCCACACCAATTTGTCGTACTAGTGTGCGCCATATTAATTGACTGGAAACCCATACTAGTTTTCAACCCACGTCAAATCTCTAGTTTAGTGTGTGGTCCACAGCAATTGTTTGTCTAGGAAATTGATGTGGATGACTATTTAAGTTTATGCTACTTTTGATGTAAGGTGACTATTTTATTTTATGGAAGGTGTTGGTGGGAATTATAAGGAAGACAGTGGAAAATTTATGTATTGGACCCATGTTATTTTTCATCCTATGTAGAAGGCAATTAGAGTGGCCCATGTTAATTATCTCCACATTAATCTTCACCCACACTAATAGGGCAATTTGGTGCAAAGGTGGAAATCCTGTGACTCAGTCTTGTCTAATTTTGTAGGTCAACAAAACCTCTGTAGTTACTTTCATTGTAATTCGTTTCTCTTCTACAATGTCACCCTTCCTTAAGAGCCAATTATTACTTGTTACTTTCTTTGAAGACAAAGCGAGATAGTTATGGTTGGAGAACTGTAACAGGTATTAACCGAACCAGGTGTACCAAGGGAGCAACTAAGGCTACGTGCTAAAGCTCTGAAGAAGATGGGACAAATTTTCCAGGTTTGTAGATTTCATACATGGGATTGCACCAATCTATCATGGTTAATCCCTAAGATCTTTTCAATGGTTTCAGAGAAAGCTACTCATCTAAATTTTTTTGGAGGATTTTTGTTTCAAATCAGTTGTGAAATGATCAGGTGTGTGCTTGCGATGTTTTATTATAACATGAAGTTAGTCAACTGTGTCTGATATATTACACAAAGAAGTTCTAATTTAATGGGGATTTCAAAAAAACAAGTTATATCCCATGTTGATATTCTAATCACTTTCATGTGAATGATGAACTCGTCACCAGGAGACAGAGAAGGCACTGATTGCTGATAAAGCTACTTCTTCTCCTAAAACTTCAAAGTCCAAGGGCCCCCAGATCTTTCATAATGAGAACTTAGGTTCTACCCCCATGTTTCGTGCGGAAACACCAACTTCTTCCACGGTCCGTTCATCTTTTTCCCTTCATTTTTTGTCCTTCACTATTGCTATTTAGTGCCTCTTTCTCCACATATGTTGACAACTTTATGGAAAACCATCTTAGTTTTTAGAGGACATTCTGAACCTAAGGATGGAGCCCCAAAGGACCAGGGGATGCATGACGATTTGTACGAACCCCTAATATTTGGTCTTTGATATTGAGTCCATATTCAACACAAATCACATGTGTTAAGGTTGATGAGATATACATGGTATGTATTTGAGCCTTGGTCATTTATACGTGTGCAAATCTCCATGTAATTCAATTTACATGTCTTTATGCTTGGATTAGAATAATGCAATCCATAGATGAATTAGTTTAAGATGCTGTGATTTTTGACACTCAACAAAAAAACAACAAAAAGTTATCTTAAACCCCTCCATATGACACGAAGAATGGGTCTCTGGGCCTTTTAAGGGTTAAATGAGATGTTGATTCTAATTTTTCATGTTTGCAATTTGCAGGGTCCAGTGCCAATGAAGCCTGCAGGGGCACACTCTAGTGCAAGTGAGCCAGCTTTATAGGACACTTGTATGGATGCTGGACATAACTATTATTGAGTTGAATGGGTGTGCTGACTGGCTGCATAAGCTTTACGGGCAAAATTTAGAGCATCATTTTACATGGTCCTAGCATAAGGATTTCACAGATCTTACGCACTTCTGTCCTGTATGTATACGTAGCAGTTATGTAATTTAGATCAACATTGTTGGCTAGCTGACTATATAAGCCTGTTGTATAGTATACAAAGATCAATTGATTTTATTGCCAATAAATACAACAGCAGATTGTGATTTTCTCAGTTCAATGTGCACTGTGGGCATTTCCACACTAAGGTAAATGGTTATTTTGACCAACTAGCCCACTTCTAGGCTATGGAACACAATGGATTAGTGCAAGATGGTTACCAAATCCATATCGAGGCTGTAGCTACTTCCCTCATAATTTTTGGAGCTTGTATTTGAATCTTATCCATTATCAAAGTCAAGACTCTCTTGCTCTTTGAATGGTCATATAGATCCCCCAATTATGTTGACTATTGAGCCCATAATAGTTATCATATTTTGAGCCTCATGTCAATCTCTTTTAAACATGTGTCATTTTGGTAAGGTAGAAAAATAAAAAATGATGAGTGACCACTACCGGTGCACTAGACTAGGAGCAAAATGATTTTTGTATGGATCCAAAATGGCTAATTGTAAATGTGGTGGCCTGAAAAGGTTGCAATGATAGGTATTGTTTCACATCACTTTTAGATGCCATTGAGTAAACCATTTTTTTGTGCATTTGCATGCAAAGCATGATATTTTGATGCTCAAAGGGTGACAATGTAGAGGTGTCTTTAAATTTGGAATGCACAGATTTCATGAACCCCTCTAATGGACTATGTCAAAAGCAGGGTGAAGGTGGATAAGAACAAAACTACATATTTTTTTGCTTTAGGAAGTCATGTTTCTCCTGTCCGAGTTGGGGCTTTCAAGCCACTCATTTTGAGTGAACTAATTTATTTTCACCGTTTTTCGTATATCTACTTATCTGTTCTTGGAGCCACACCAAACCACATATCACTCAAATATAGATTTTTTTTTGGGTTCTTTCAAGGTTTTTTTGGACAAATGAAACAACTTTTATTTCATTGCCAAGAACCATCCAAGACCACCAGGACCCGAAACAAATAATGGGCCGGAGGATGCTCGTGGTGGAACCACAAAACCCCATGAAAGGTGCAAGTTTAAACATGACTAACTAAGCCAACATTAGGCACCCTAATATGCCACACAAAATTGTCATTAGACCTATGGTAGATGAGTCCATTCCCAAACCACACCACATCAAACTTAGCAAGAACATGATCGTAGATAGCCTCCCTCTTTGAGTCCTTTAATGCTTTCTCCCATGCAATCCTTGCATAGTTGGGAAGACCCATCCAAATCTTATGTTGTATTTTCTTCTCGTCCCACCTATTGTTGCTAAAGGTAAGATTTCAATCCACATGTTCTAGAATGTAATACTTCTAAGGAGAATCCAAAATTTTGACACTTTGCTGAGAGAACCAAGAATTTTCTTCCCAAAAATCTTGTGATGCTAGTCAAGTTCTTTCCATGGTCCCTTTTGGTTAGCCCTCACCTACCCTCATGTTGTTGATATCAATGGAGTGAAACCTATGGTTTCCTAGCTATCCGACAATCCCAAAATTTATGTGCAATGCTCTCTGGGATGTCCTTTGCACACATGTGGCATTTGTCATCAACATCAATGATGAATCTAGTTCAGCACGAGTTTATTGCCACCGCCTTATGCCAAAATGACCAAATGAATGCCCCTTCTTTCTTACTTCTCATTTTGTCCCAAACGTTTCCCCGTTCAAGTTTATGACTGGGGACAAGGATCCCATGCCACTTTTCAAAAATGGTATGAGAAGGTGGGTTCTTACTTTGAAGCGGGTTTATGCCGGTCGCCATGTTATAACTCAAGAAATTATCCCCAGAGTGCCATTTGAGCCTTTGTGGGTGAATGTGAAGAGAATCACGTCCCCCCACACAAAGGTCTAGGGATGGTTTTTGAAGTCCCCAACAAATTTGATAATCTAGATTAGTCGAAACCACCTAGCCTTAATACTAACTTCAATCTCCCTTGGTTCCTCCCTAATGATAATCCTAGCAATCACTGGCACATGGAAGCATTGGAGCATAGGTGGAGGGCATGGGGCCAGAGAGCACTCTTCCAAGATAGGAAAAAATAGTTTGCACTTTGGAAGACAACTTCTGGCAAGGTGTCATCACTCAAAGAATCAAAGCATGTTATGATATATGTGTGTGATTTGCATGTTATGATATATGAAGCCTTTGGGTTACTTACATCACGAAAAGTCACGCGGCAAAAGTCAAACGCGTGTTCATTCTTTCGTCAATGGTATTTTGTGTCACGTAACTTATTTGCAAAGGGTCTAAACTAGATGCCTGGAGGTTTAAAAGTGTCATGTCCACTAATTGCCAATATGATACTATTTGTCGTTTTAAGCAACTTTTTCAAATGAAAATTTATTTACATTCTGACATGTAATGTAGCACATTGGGATACTTGAGATGATAGTTTTGTGTTTTAGTCTAGTATGCAAGGGGAAGATATTCTTGAGCATACTAATGACAAGTGTATTTTGTGTATAATTTAATCAACTTGTAGACCACTGTGTAACATAGGCCTAAACCTCATGACACTATTATACACACTCATGCCAAAATAATAGTAAGCGCACTCAATTGTCAAGTGTCATGAGGTGGCACTAATGGTGAAGTTCTTGACAATTGTTATAACGTGGCATACACCTCAAAATAGTGTAAGTGATACAGTGATACAGTGATACTACTGCACATGTGACACTAAATTCCATAGATGGTGTAGTGCAACGGTGTTCAATGTTGACAGGACATGAACTCTGTCATTTCTACCAAGAATTTCTTGTTATTCTGCACCAAGGCTGTTGTGTGTTGAATCTGGTCGTCCTCGAAGATATTCAACCTCCTCTGAAAAAAGTCTTCATTCATCATATTAATCACACACTCTTCCAGCTAGGTGCTAAATAACTTATAAGAATCAGCATGTCAACACATGCAAGTGCCATGGAGGCAAGGAGCTTGCGAAATTGGAAACAATAGCGAGTTGAAGCCTTCTTTCAGGGAAGAAGCAGGTCTTAACTTAGTCGATTGGGATGTCGCCCTTGACACTCACAACAGGTGGAGCACGAGCAGCCTGCAAGCAAATTCCGGTAAGTATTCAATAATATGGGCAATGGCCTTCGTCCAATACCAAGGTGTACTTAACTGGACCTTCACAGTTTAGTGGTTGAGAAGATACTTTCAAGCGTTTCGATACTTTGGGAGCAAGGGAATTATCGTATATGAGCATAGCTGTCGTCCTTCCAATGTAGAAAACTTGACCCTCTATAGGTTTGTGCCCAGTTCATCTCTAAAGACCTATACGTTAAGTCAAGGTCTTTTGAGCTAATCCTAATGTCAAACCAACTAAACATAGTACCTCTTAGGTTGTATATGATTTCAAATCTTTTATGTTGGATGAATGAGAGGTAGGCTGATATGTGATAATTCCCACTCTCCGTTATTTTATAGGATGTGCGAAATTGGGGCTATTTTGAGAGAAGAGCATTGGTTTTGAAACCTCAAGCATCAACTCTTAAGTTCCATGTGGTAAGGCAAGAATTTTACCAGGCCTTTCTTCTTTTTGCTGCGGGTGCTTGCGGAGCTCACAGGGGTCATGGTTCTTTCGGCAGCTAGCATGAGTGCTTTCTCCTTTGCAGTATCCGAGATATTGGGTGGTAACAAGGGTCCAAGAGGAGATAAAGTCTGCAAAAAAAAAACTCCTTTTGGGTTCCATCTCATTGACTTCCAAGATTATAATCTCAAAAAAATGCAAAATAAAGTGATGTGTATTGGTAACATCAACACTATACATACACACAATTGAAAATTCCCAATGCTTAAATGACACGTACCACATCCATATTATTTAATACCCACACTAAAAAGAAGAAAGAATGTGGTTGGCAGAAACCTTGATAGGAAGTTGACGCTCATAGGCAGCCATCATCGGTGTATACCAACTCTCTAGCCTCAAGTGAGGTGGGCCATATGTCAAGATTGTTGTCTTTTTGTCCTCATACTGCCTGACCAATTCATTGGGATGTCAACAAGGATAACATCTATGTTTACCAACACTAGGATGCATTATAGAGTCCCTTTGTTCACATGCTATTGTCTTAATTAAGAAGTGGACTCATTGTAATGCCTGTTACTAGGACAACTTGATCGCTCCGTTGTTTCTCCCCTATTATGTTTGCCAAGCTTTTTGGTACCCACAACTTCTAAGATGATTGGTTAATCTGGTGACCCACAAGGATTGAATGGACCATATATAATGGGTAGGACTAGCATGGCTTGATGGAGAATAGAACCCACATCCACTTGCAAGGGGGAGATGAGTCCCAACACACTCAAGCTATTGGATATTACTCAATCGTCAACTCTATGGGGCACTTTACACTTTGGCCAAGGGTTGTGACCATGATTTTGTGAGGGCCCTTAGGGCTCATCCGAAGGCTGTGCTATGGAATAATTGAAGTTGAATTTTGTGTAGTCATATGCCTTGAAATGTATTGTACATACTAGGCTCTCCATCTTCCATTACCATCTTATTATTCACATTGGCCCTTCTACATAATAAATTGTAAGAAATAGAGGGTTCAGATTGGGAAGTGTCATGCCCTTTTGATGAGCTCGATGCAAAATCCAATAGACCATGAAACATTATCTATTCCATGCCATGTAGGACTCCAAGTAGGTCTCCCATTAATTCTTTGACATTGTCGATCTTATTTTTTGGTGACCTAGAGTGAAGCAAAGTGGAACCATTGCTTCTTTTCCAACCAATGAGAGTTGAAAGAACAGTGGTCATGCGCCTTGGTCACTACATTACGTAATGTATATGATATTTTTGATGCCACTGTGGCAACCGCTCTAATGACACTCCTTATGAATAAGTTTACAAGTACTCTCACGAATGATTAAAATTTGGATGGAATCCATGCCAATTTTTGAAGCAAAATATGGTATATTCTGCATCCTAACATTTTTGCAATGAAATATTGTCGTGGATGATTGAAATTTGGGTGAAGAACCACTGAGTAAGTGACAGTTTTGTAGCCTTGTATATCTATAGTGCCTACACAGTTTTTGAAACGAATGACAAACAATGATAGGGTTACATCTAATGTTGGTGACAATACATGGGTGGTTTACAGTTAGTACTGAGCAAGAGAAATCGAATTGGTGACACTCAATAAAATTCTTTGAGTGTAGCTAGTATAAACAGACCCTGAGAACACTATGTGCACACGGAAAATGCAAATTGGGTACTTCATCATTTCCCACCTCTGCTTGTCCTCCTCCTCTGCAATTGCGGCCAGTTTTCTTTGCTGCTCCTGCTGTTCTTGCGGGAGGCTCGATGACTCCGAACTCTCTGTAGTGGATGTTGATTCATCGAGGCTTCCTCTACCTGTGCTTTTCCCTGCTGGGGTTCGAATCGGCACCCGAGCAGTTGAAAATACACCTTCTGGCAACTGTCTCAATAAGGGTTGTGTGAGATAGGAAGGCTCTCGTGTTCGCCATGTGGTCAAGTTTTTGATATTCCACAGGGTTGGCTGTCCAAATTGCCCGATTCGAACTCCTTTTGAGCTCCACAGTCGGCTGTTTCATAGTTTCATGAATTATAAGTACTCCACGTGCACTCTTTCTGGTATTCAGTGTCGCCTGACTAAGAATGTCACTTACTCTGTTATGAGACCTATTTTAGGTTACACTAACGGCCAACAAGACATACCATAACATTTGTTAATTTGGTGTTCAATAACATCATCTTGTAACACAAAAAAGATCATCTCAAACATCTCAATGTGCTACACTAAATATCATAATGTACATACTCATGCATTCAAAGAGTTACGTACCGTGACAAATAGTGTCATGTTGACAATGAGTAGATGTGACACAACTAGACCTCTAGGCATTTAGGTTAGGTCCTTCGCAAACAATGTACATGACACTAAACACCATAGATAGTGTATTGGTGTATAAGTATTTGATTTTGTGTGCATCATTCAAACCAATATTGTATGTACATTGATATGTGCAGTAAGGTTGACCTACGCTATGTTATTGACATTTTGCATTATTTTGAATTTTTATTATGATAGTAAATAGATACTTGACTAAACTAAGTTCTAAGTTTTTGTGATCTCGTTTTGACCCTAGTAATTTGCATGGGTGAAGAATCAAATTTTCGCGATGTCCATCTGATAACACATATTTGTGTAGTGGTTAGGTTGAGTGATGTTGTTGATGTGTTTGTTTTCAATTGGATATGAGGCATGTTATCAACTAGATTTGATGACCTTACCATGGCCTAATCATTGCGTTTAGTAATGGGCACCTGTCGCCTTGCTACAGGTTGTGATAAGCACTCAACACCTACATCGTCACTAATATGCATCAGTAGGTTGGACGCCTACTACAACCCTTAGCCATGCTCTTTGCGTCAATTGTCTAGTACATAAGGTATTGAGGCCTTAAAGTAACACCTTCCCATTGGTGACATCTATTTTTAATCCTTAAGCCATCAACAAGTGAGTGCAACAGTGCCATCAAGTAAGTCATTGTTGAAAGCGATTAATCATATGCCGCATTAAGTAAAAACTAGCACCACTTTGACCATTCATAATAGCAGTGTAAGAAGGATGGAAGAATGCTTTTAGAAGAGCACAAACTTTGGCCAATCACTGGTGGCTAATTAGGGATCTCTCTGCCCAACAAGGCGGTGTAAGAAGTGATCCACAAAAGGGGTCAACACCTTCACTGAATAGAAGATCCTCACTTGCGATAAGGTTGAATTTTGTGGTGATTCTCACTTAACATCAGTTGATCCCAGTTAATAATAAAAAAAACTCTTTCCTCAATAGGACTTTGAAATTTTATGTAAGTTGCATATGATTTTCTTTTTCTTTTTTTTCCTTCTGTAAACTTAGTATAGATTTGCCAATCTATGGTATTGTTTTGAAAGTTTTCCAAGATAATTAACCTTCCTCGAATATTTTTTTTTTCTTAAAGTCTCACTTTAAAGCCGCAGTCCCTTATTGGCTTGTTGCTCTAGCAATGATTTGGGTATATCAAATATTTGAGCATGTTGATGGATTTTGTGTGGGTTGTCACTTACATTGTTCCATACTGTGAGCAGGTAATGAGCAACTGCTCCTCATCTACAAATTGCATGCTCACCTGCAAGAGTGCACACATAATTGAGAGTTACACAAATTCTGCATCTTTTCAAAATTCTCAACCATTAGGCTTTTCTGAGGAACAGATTCTGTTGACGAACATGTGGTACACCTCTTAATAGATTACATTGAGCTTGTGTTTTTGTCAAGAAACTTAGCTGCTCACAATGTGCTCATGGTGCGCTCGAAAACTGTAGAGCAGCGGAGTCGAAGGAGACTCTTTGTCATCTTTTTTCACATTGCACGGTGTCAAGTCCCAGGCCTTCACGTATCCCTTAGTGTCGGAAGTAAACAGCATCTGCCACATAAGCAATAGAGTGTACACTCACTCAGTCTCATCTTTAATGCTGCCCGAATGTAGTTTCCATGTGGAATTCATGAGGGTCTCAGCATATGTAGGATTGACACGTGGCAAAATTCAGAGCAGAAACATACTACTCATTGTTGGAATAGATGATCTGTCGAGCGTGCAGAATGTAAATATCAGGAACAAAAATGTTCCATGGTCATCACAAAAGACTAACCTTGAGAGAAGCATATGACAAGTGAGTCAGCACCCTCGACCTACCTTGCATTGGAGATCAGCCACAATTGGTCCAACTCCACCGTTATTGACAGTGAAGAGTTCGTGTACCTGATACAAAAAGGCCGTGAAATACAATTCCAATTGTTTTATACTAAACTTGAAAAAAGTTTGGGAAGAAAGCAAACGGGCATTCGAGGCATCTTTTGGTTCAATGAAATTTTAATTAATGGGTATTCAAATCTTCATTTTGGCCAAGAGTTGATTGTTTCGCATACAACACCTTTCCATGTTTGGTAAGTTCTATGTGCTTTCTTGAAGGTTTGAATGAAGAACATCTTAATATCAGGTAGAGTTCATGTCAACATTCCAAGAGGTGCCAAAAAGAGTTTGGCCCTCAATGAACCTATGAAATAGATTGCTCTTCATTCAATTTTACATGCTATCTCTGAGCATGCACTACAAGTGGAACGAATTTACTGACAGTCTATGCAAAATAAGCAATGGAAGATTGTAGACGATAAACTCCCGACAGATTAAAGTCCTGTTGAGTGAAAGGATGACTCTACTATTGCAATTATTACAGTGCACAAAACATTAATGAAGTTCAAGTATATCTATCCTCAAGGTCAATATTCACATACGAGCTTTCCATCTTGCATGTGCCAGAATCTGAGCCAGCCATCAGCCACTGCTACAATCAGGGTTCTTGCCTTAGGAGATCCAACCCCGTTTTTCTTGTGAGCTTATTAAACCAAATTGCGGTGACATGGACATCCTCTGTGTTGCTACAATTTGGAATACTTGATTCAACAAACAGACTTGACAATTAAGTTGAAGGAATAACTGGTAAATCAATGTGGCATGGTAACATACCAAAGCTCTACAATAGATAATTTGCATGATAGTTTTGTACTCTGGTTCTTTCATCTCATGCTCTGGGGGTTTCAATATCCGGATGATCATCCCATCCATCTTCCAAACTATAACCTATATGCAAAACAAAAACAAACCTGTATCAATACTATGTTAATGAAGAGCTTGGTAGAAAAACTTGCAGTGGTCTTTAAGGTGAGTGAGCCTAATTCAGTAACTCATCTTAAGACATACACCTATATTAGTGGTTTGGTGTGAGTTCAAGAATGGACACTAAAACGGCATATGATTACAAGAGATTGGATTACATGAGCAATTTTAATTGCTTTAAGTCAAATAGTCAACATAATTGGGGAACCTATGCGATCATCCGATGAGAAAGAGAATCTTAACTTTGATTATGAATAGGAAATTCATTAAAACTTTGAATATTACGAGGAAAATGGTTACATGTACGATTTGGATTTGCTAATCATCTTGCACTAACTGCGTGTTTTCATATGGACCTACAAGAGATGTGTGCAGAGATAAAAGTATCCATTTAAGATCCACTTTCCTTAGTACTTTGACATATCATGAGTGTAAGAGAAAAATTATAGTTGTTCAACATACAACTAGGTTCCTTTCTTTAAGAATTTAATTTGGTTGAGTAGGGTATCATTTACTTTGCCATCACAACCACCAGTGCACAAAGTGCTAGGTTGGCAGAAGCACATTGCCGTGACATCGTCAGTGTGGCCCTTCATATTCTTATCAACATGCTCAATCTCTTTCCATACAGTGTCTCCCCACTGGCACACCTGTAAAATAAATACCGTGTAAATTTTGTTTGTGATTAATATGTGATGAAGAAGTTCTACATTAAGACCTTTATGAAGAATAAGGTGTATTCTACGCACATTCTTGGTTCCTAATTATCTTCACGTTAAAGCTTATAACACCATATTCGAAATTTTGGGAAAATTCCATGATTTTGGGAAAATACAGTTTAGGTTGAGTCGACCTAAAATGTACCCACTGGGTACATTTTAGGTCGACTCCACCTAAACTGTCATCAAATTGGGAGATTGGAAATCTCCCAAAATTTCGAATATGGTGTTTTATCTTAATAACATTGTGATGCAATTTGAGTAGGTATCGGATATGACTTAGTAATATTAAGAAAGATATAATTTCTTCTCACAATTTTGCACCTTCATATTCCAGCCTCCTGCAGCCACAAAATTGATCCTCGCGACATTCATGCATGCCACACAACTTATCTCGTTCTGCTCCCCGCCACCATAGAGCCATGTAATTTCCAATTTTTAGATTCACTTAATGTTGGGATTGATATGATAGTAGGGATCAATACCTAAGCTACAAACATATGTTGACATGTGTGGCTTTTTACCTAGGGGAAGCCATTGTGGTTGCAAATCATAAAATCATGAATGATCAAATTTATGATTAGGCAATAATTATAATTATAAAAACATTCAACTTAATTTTGATCCTCGGCAATGCAATGAACAAGATTAGGAGTAACCTTATAAATAACATCGATTGTATATATATATATATATATATATACTGAAAAAAACCACATGATATCCTCTAAATTGATATACTATTCCCATAAAATGCCATTATATTATAATCCCCATAGATGGTTAGGTGATGGTTGGTGAACCCCGTTAGGTCTATATTGAAACCCCTGGGGCTTTTACAGTAGCTAGACCTGTCCAAAGCCAACGAATTCTTTGAGACATTGCCCGTTATTAAAGTTCCACATCCTTAAACAGCCATCTTGACTGGCTATGAGCAACCTTCGTAACGAAGCATCAAATGCCATCGATGAAATTTTTGTTTTCCTGCTCAATCACAAGAATTCATGCGTCAAATCTTTTGCATAGTGCTCAAGGTATACGTATTGACTGTATCCAAGATGTTGATTATCCACAATGCTTTTAGAAATCCATTCGGGCTGTATCCATAGATGTTGGATCTCAAAACAAACAGATGCCGGTGGGTGCAATATGAAGGTGCTCCCAAATAACTTTACCAGTACTATTCATTCATCTTTACAAAACAATCATGGGATGATTCCCTCAAGATCGATCAAAAATCGGAGCTTGTTTGATTTGTGACCTGTGAGTATCAGAGAAGGTGAAAACATCTTCTCCCGTGTCCAAGTTCCACACCATCACAAGCGAGTCAACTTCTCCAACCACAACCTAAGTCCAAACACTTGTTACGCGAATGCAATATTGTACTACTCTTTGCATAGTTGATCATTTTTTTTCTCTTCAATATTGGACCACATGAGCAAGGTTGATTCAACCCAAACCTTAACCCCATTTGCTGAAGAGGTTTTCTGCACTTTGCAGATCATTCATAAACATATTTTTAAGAAGGAAAATAATATGTTCATATGATGCACAATCTGAAATACATTTGTCTATTAGACTAAAAACTTGTCAAAACTACTCTATTGTCCATATTATGTTTAAACAAAAATTCGCACACAATCATGTGGATGAAACACACAACAAAATAATACAGTTGACCTGTTTCCTATGACAGCAACCAAGATAAGGTACACACATTTCATACCCACGCACAAGTTGAACACAATATAGAACTATGGTTCAATTTTCCCTCTAAAATCGTAAACTGAATGCATCAAAGGAACAAAAATTGTCTAGAGTACCTGGTGAAATAAAGAATTATACAAGCAAGTGCATATCTTGGATGTCCGAGCTTCCCGTGCTCGCCTCTTATGCCACATTTCTACAGTCTTACCGCCTGCCAATATCACCTACAAGGCACTTGAACGCATCAATATGACCACTAACCTCAGGCAAAGAATTAACTGGCAGAAAGACCACCACGGAGCTAAAACGAACATCTTCTACATACGAAGCATGTAAATTAGTACGAGTTTCACGTGTGATTCAAACCAAACCAAAGAAGTACCTGTTGCTTGTTGTCATAATATAGAGTGCACCTCGAGGGCTCCCAAAGACTTTTTTCAGTGATGGTTTGCAAGCAACGGCTACTCCGCATGTCCCAAACCTTGATGACACTATCCGCCGATATGCTTATGATTTGATTATCCATTTCATTCACTTGGACATCCTGTTTTGCAGATGTTAAATAGGTAAGAGGATGTCAGGATGAAGATCAAAGTGACACGACTCTACACTTTGCCCACCACCCACACTAGAATGTGTAATTACGTACTAATTAGTGAGGACCAGATCAAACTCCCAAGAAAGAAATTACAATCAATCTCAACTTGAAATCTAATGTGGAGACTGGACCAGTGTTGGACTGGTTACATCCCTCTCCCTTTTTTGTTTAATACTGTTTGGGTGTGTATAATGAGGATTTCATGCTTCTTGATGGGTATGGGTGTTGGACGGTATGTTTGTTTCTGAAATCATTTGGGTTTATAAATACCCTTGGTAAAATCATCCTAGTATCAATATAGTTTAGACTGGTGTTGACCCAATGAACATTTCGGGTATACAAAAATTTCTCTCACTTTGACGTGCACATCAAATATCAATATTTGACTGGTACTACAATTTTGATACCCACGGGTAGTGTCTTTGATACCATTCTTGATATTCATTATTGATATCATGCATTCACCTATATACCGGTCCCAACATTGGTTTGGACCACATCATATATGCATTTGAGGTTATCCGTGATAAAGATTCAATGTGATCCACTCTGATCCTCCGTTTTCAAAATGAGCGTGAATGATTCGACTTATTTAACATCGAGCTGCAAGATTATAAAACTAACAAATGATTCTGATGTTGCACGCCAATAGGATCTTGAAGGAGAATGGACACTCACCAAGGTTCTCACTTTCCTACCACTTTGATTTTCATCCGGAAAAACAATACCTAATGTGGTCAGTGGCATTTCCCATTCCCACTAACTACACCGTTAACTGTGTTCATTTGTTGTGAATGTGCCATTTGGGGTGTTTAAGTAAAGTGAGAGTTTATACATCAATCCAAAGTTGATAAACACGTACCAAGGATCGGACACGAAGATCTTACCAAGACAGATGCTTCATGCCCATGGAGGGTCCCCATGGTCTTTGCTGTAAATGGGTTCCAAATATTGATGTACCTCTCCAACCCACACGTGACAATGAAGTTGTAGCTTCTGTAGAGACATCCAACACCGTGGAGATTTATAGGGTTTAGGGTTTAGGGTTTAGAGACTTTGAGTGTATGTTCATTGGGTTTGTATGAATGCGACCTAACAAGAGATGGAAAGTATGAAACCTACGTTTTCATTCATTGATGTGCTTCATTCAATCCATGGAGTGAAAGAGATGGTGTGTGCAACAAACATTTGGCAATATGATTTCCAAGGGTGATCATGGTGTCCAGTGGTTGATACGGCCTAAGGTGTGGTGACATAAAATCATGGGTTTAAACCACTGTTGGATTAGTATCGTTTTTTCTATGATGCCACTCTGGTATGTATGATGTGGATTGTACAAGAAGTTCTATACCGGTAAGATATAGGTATCTAAGGGATATTTCTTTATATTACCAATTAGGTCCATGTATCATCCAAGTACATTAGGAGAAAATATGTCCATTCCAACCATCTGCTATGACTTGTTCTTTGCAACTCATGATGAGAGAATGCTTTGATACATTGTTTTGGTTGTCAATTGGAAGATTTTGGTTGCCAATTCTCCCAAAACACAACCCATAAATTAAACCAATATCCATATGGAATGAAGATGGCATTTATTCAGATAAAGACATTTTCCTATTCTCTCATTTCGTGATATCCAGCAAGTAACAATATTTGATTGATAATTTTGATGCTGGTAGGGTACATGTTCTTTGATATCACTTTTGATATTGTGCATTGAACCAATGAACTTCCAGCGTGTCCTCAAGTTCCGTAGGGTGTTTCTTGGAGGTCATCTCATCAACATTGAAATTAAGAAAAACAAGAATCAAATCAAATGGACCTGCAATAATCACAACTGTAGATGCCGTTGGCGTGCTCTTTGCCAGACCATTTCAAGTGCCGTTTTTCAAAATCGAGCATCAACAAGCAACTGTCCATGGATGTGGTGATGAGGGAGTTGGAGTGTGAGAGGTATTTGATGGTCGTCAGCCAGTCTGAATGCAACACCCAGGGTATATTTTCAGCCATTCCCGGAGGCAACCTCTTCTCATGAACCCCAAAACCCTCGCGAGGATGTTCTCTGCACATCAAAACAAACTTCAGTGATCGATTGCGCAACAACTTGTTCCAATGAGCAGGGAGAACCGACTGCTAATTAAGCTAGTTGCAGATGAACCCGGCTGAGTTTGAGAAGTAAGCGGTTGAAGTTCATCAAGACGTCAGGATAATTTACCCATCATTCTAGAGGAATCTATGGAATGAGTATACCTCAAATCGATACAGAAAAACTGGACGATGCCAACATGTAACCGGTGGGACTTGGAATCACTAGGATCTTGACTGAGTATGCCCACAATCCTCCCTGGACATATGACTCTTATAGTATTTATTCAATTGCCATACTGATGCATCTCACCCGCAATCCTCAAGTAGATTGTAGGTACAAGATATGCCAATGAAATATGAAAAACTCAGTGTCCCTCTTAGTGGCTTACCCCAATTGGCGTAGCTAACTACGGATGTTCCAATAGACTTGCATATGTATAGGTGAACTTGTTTTCATTAATCATTGATTGATTAGATAGATTTAATTTCAAGAAGTCGTGCATGTGAATTTTTGCAAGTCTACTTTTTAATATCACAACATTCAAGTCATCGTCTAGGATTCAACAATCTCTCATGAAATCTAAATATATGGAAAGCATGTCATTGGATCTGTCTATAGAAATGAGTTCATCAAAAAAGTTCGAATTGTGAAAACATCACTGATTTCACTCAATTACAAGTTTACAAATAGCTATTAGATAATACAACAATTCAAATGGGTACATACCCTCCCCACTCATCATTAAACGT
Source organism: Polytrichum commune (assembly GCA_950295325.1). NCBI lineage: Eukaryota > Viridiplantae > Streptophyta > Polytrichopsida > Polytrichales > Polytrichaceae > Polytrichum > Polytrichum commune. The sequence continues at coordinate 18,225,978 of OX485803.1, read as the reverse complement.
GTACGTATGCAAGATTCCTAGCTCATCACCAAAGAGGAGCTTATCATTCTCAGCGACTCTCAACCATGTAGCACACATTGGTGCATTCTCCTACATATCCAAATGTACTCATCTATTAAATCTTGTTGAGAGCAAATAAAGTTACAAGCAGAATTAACTAGTTGACAAGACTCCTAAGTCATATAGTATTACTTCCTTCATCCCAAAATGATTGTCCTTACCCAGTTTTTTTGTCCCAAAATGATTGTCCAGTTAATATGCCCGACTAGAAATTTGAGGCTCAAAGTCACATATGTTCACACCAAACTTTCTATATCAAGAAGTCTTTCGACACCACAACTTCCGGGACATTTTGGAGTAGTCTGTGTTTTTAATTTTAAGAATCATACTTACAACTACTCAGTCAATGGTTAGTGGGCCTTAATCTTGCCAAAGTTCAGAAGTAGGACAATCATTTTGGGACGGAGGGAGTACTTAGTGACATATGTACGTCGTTCTATGCATTTCATTCCTACATGTATCCCACTTATAGACCACCTGGGCTTCATTCAAGATGTGTAAATTTTTTGAATCAAATATGCTTCGTGGGGAAGAAATTGTACCAGGGCTGTAATACGACCGAGGCAATCAAATGATAGCCGTCCTGTGTCATAGAATGTGACACTGCCAATGGACACGTGAGTAAATTGCTCTAATGAATGGAATGGTGTATATACATGATGTTAGGGTTTAAACATGATGTTAAGGTTCGTATTTAAACCCTAACATCGTCTGGACCTCATGCTCAGAGGACTTCATCGTCTAGGAAGATATTAAACTCACACATTATTATTGTTGTGACGATTTTATGGTTTTAAACAGATTCAAAACAGAATATTTACTTCAAGGACCATTCGGTGTTATGCAATTCTTTGAATTTGGAACATGTAATTTGGAATTTGGAAACAGCCGACGTGTATTTACCTTCTGTCCATTGCAAAGACTGCCAATGGTTGTTGTGCCATAACAACCATGTCTGTGATCCAAGCTACAAACCATAACAAAATGAATCATGTTAATTTTCAAGCAAGTCGCCTGCTGGAAGGTCAGTTGGTATGGGACATTATAAGACATGGTGGTAGATTTGAAATCAAACTTGTCTAGACTTATATGTAGAGAGGACCTCAAACCTTGGCAACAAGAATTACTTGACGAACAATTGGAACTGCAAATTTTCAGCTGTGATTCTTGCTCGAATGAGATCAATTATCATCTTAGGCATCACAACTGCATCCCAAGTGTTTAAACACCTCAGGTAGCCGAGCCTACTACCGTTTGGCCTCTTGCAATATACAACACACCGGGGAGGGGGGAAGACGTGTATCCAAGTCGATCAACAAGTGTTGTATGAATTCAATGTCATAAGATGGGATGAAGGTGGCAAAACACTAGTTCATGACGAAATTTTAAAGAAGAGACATGCGATCTTCTCAAGTGGTTGTATAACTTTGCACACAATGTTCAAAGCTGAGTAGGTATTGAGATGAAATTGATTCTATAGTCCCAAAAGTCAAATGGTTCGTGGGACTACAAGTACATCAAGATGGTGTCAAACTGGCAAATTCCTTGGAGTAGCATGGTGCGGTAGCCTCCATGAGAAAGATTGGAGGTTCCCTGATACTACATTCTCAAATAGTGATTAAAACTTATGTCAAATGGAGTTACATAGGGGACAGTCTGTGTCTCATTTTTCAGCTATGTTATAAGAATAAGAGTAGCATAATATACCATCTTTAGAGATACCTAACTAGGATCTAAGAATATTTGGAATCGTGCACGAATTTTGAATAAAGCCAACCACCAATATGATGTACACTAGATCGCAAAACTACACATCTCTTATTACTTTTGAACAAGTAGTTTGTCCAAATATGCTTAAATATCAGTTTAGGGATAGTCAACCACCATGCAATTTCAACCGTATTAAGCATTGACTTTGTGACTATCCCACCCAATATGAGCCATCATATCGATCCTTAAAATAACATTAAAAAAATTCGTTTTAGAAGATTATCGTATCATTTTTACACTTAAAATCATGTATTTGAATCAGACATGGTGTCTACATTACACATCATCACATCAACACATCAAACCATACAAAGTACATGATGTAAGTCGCCTAGAAATGATTGGGTATGCGTTAACCAATTACTCACCACCATCTCCATTCTCGATTGCCCGCACAGGTTGTAGCGTGTTTGCATTCCAAAGCTTCAGCATTCCTGTTTGGGTGCACGTAACATAGACATTTAGTGCCTCCAAAAGCATGATCTGCACAGAAATCATGTCAACATAAGTTTGTATAAGGCGGCATGAATCAATGTTCCATTGCTTCAGACGAACTGATGATTTCTTATTTTCTCAAACAAGACTCAACGACACATTGTTTGGAAATTGAAAGATGAATCCATCGATTTACCATTTGTGTCTGAATTAGGTACTTTAAATCCAAAAGTAAATAAGGTTGTTATTTATTTCATGATTGAGTTTTAACATAGATATGGCTTAAGTAAATTGAGCATCTGTACTTAGAGATAGGCACGAAATGAGTACCCTCCGAGCACATGGAAATATACCTGTTTGAAGGATGTGTACCCCCTTGAGAAAGTGTATGAAAAGTGTTGTTTCCATGGCATAGAATTGGATACCAATTAAGATATTAGATGTTCTTTGAATCTTGTATTCTTTGATGGAACTGAGGATTTATGTTATGACGACATGTATGAATGTACCTTTTCGATGATGTTCCCAGGAAGACCAATCTCCCACTCTCCTTTCTTGGGATCATCGGGTCGAAACATGATGTCTGCATTTGCATCTCTCTCTTCCTCGCTCGAATGCCCCGAGTCGGACTCCGAATCCTCAAACTCACATCTCCCAAACTTCTTGCTCCCGAATGTTGTCACTTTGATGAAGGTGGTGTGCTCAGCTGCTGGCTCTTCCTCTTTTGCCAACTACATTGTATGTATGATGGTCAACATAGAATAAGTTACTCAAGCATTTAGTCATGGCTACATTAAAGCGTTCTCTTAGCATCTAAGCCATACCATTTTTGTATTGCCATTGCGGAAGCATCCAACAATCTTGCCAACACACGATGTCTATGATACCATAAACGAAAGTAGAATTTGAATAATCTAGTTTTTTCTTGAGAATATACTTGTTGGAGAAGCAAATAGTTGGTGAAATCGTCAAAGCCAATGGTTCCAGAGCTATTTGCGTCGATCTTCATGAAAAGATGCTCGAGTTGTTGAAGACTGCGTCATTAATTGTCGATTGTGAGTAATGATTTTTTGACAACATGTATAATAATTCCCTTAATTGTGTAAACTGAAATACGTAGTGTGTTCAAAACATGCAATTTGCTCCTCACAAGTCTAGAAAACTCACACACCTTCAACATTGAATGCCATCCCACTTCATGGAACTTCCATCACGCTCAAAAAATCAAACAATTATACACCAACGCCATGGACTAAATATATATTATTCCATGTTGAGCTACAAACCTCATATGTTGTGTAAGGGATTTGATGTTCATGCAAGCAGCAACGAAGGCTTCCTGTGCTCCACCCAATCAAGTGTTTGTTGGTATAATTCAAGATAAAGAGATGAAAATTCAAATTTTTTTTGTAAAAAAAAAAACGGTGTGTCGTGAAAGTAAATCATACATTTTGAGCTCCTTTTATTATGACTGCAAACAAGGATATAGCATTCTCAACTTCAATGAGACACGAAGCCATACAACTCACTTGATCAAGTTGACCTCTATCGGCTTCTTCCACATTCAAGAACACCCGTTGTAATTCCACGAGAGCCTCAGCACTCATCCCCATCTCTTTGCGGGGGGGCTGCAATTAGAGATTTGGGTAACATGATTTCAATTAGAACGTATTTATTGAAAGTCAAATCATGTGGGTATGGTTTCTAATGAAGTATATGCAATGGCAACATCATATTAGTTAGGATACGAGTCCCAAAGCACACTAAATGCACAGCAAAAAAAATTGCAAATCATACTTAGCACAATATGGTGTGTTTGCAATAAGTGTGTTTTGGTAAGCGAATCTATATTCAAGTGTGGACAAGGCAATATCCAGGCGAAGAGTTTGGAGTTTCTAGCATATCTCCAAAGTGAAGTGGGCACAAACCCATCATTGGTATTAAAATATGTGGTCCTTATGTGGTCACTCTCCTTACTCGGACACCTACATTTGAGTGGTAATACGGCAAGGATTGTAGTTAGGATTGCACACCAAAAAGACATGTGTCACAATTAGATTGGAATATCTGTTCGAAGTGTATACATCATCATGGAGTCTATTGCTATATAGCACAATTGGAAAAAAAGCCTATGAGATTCCTCAAAGAATCGAAGAGAATCTTCACTTTGACCTCTCATAACGTTTGCATCTCCACTTCAATTTTGAAAATTTGAAGTGATAATCTTCATGATTCGCAACTGTTGAATCAAATGAGAGAATTATGATCCAATAGTGAAAATTGTCCATGAAGTTGGAAGTGCCCACAATAGGGCCACACACCATACACCGGTGTAATGGTCTCTAATGAAAACCAACTATTTCACATTAAATAATCCACTTACCGTTCGAGGACCCGGGCCACCACTGACTGCATGGTTGGGGTCCAAGGTGGCCATCTTCATGGATTGTTGAATTCGAGTCACCGCATCATTCACTTTCTCATCGGCACCTCGATGAAACGATTGCTTTGTCATGTGGGGATTCAATCAAACTTGTTAGCTTATAATGTTAGTGGGGCTAATTTGGTTAGCTATCTCAATTGAAACATCCAAATTTGAGTGTTGTGTGGTTAGGTTTAGTGTAGATCTAAGAACAGACACCAAAAGATATTGTGTTTAAGTTACATGCTCAAAGATTTGTTAACCATTCTAGGTTCAACAGTCAATAAATTTGAGGAATCTATATGAGCATCCAAGGAAAAATAAGTTCCTCACTTTGACAATGATGAGATGTTTATACAAACCCCCAAGCTTATGAGGAAATGGAATTGTTGCTTTGATTTGGATTAGTTGGTCATCGTGTATTAGGTCATCACATGTTAATATCCTAGAAGACGTGGCTGCATAGCTGAAAGTGCCCAATCCAAACTCGTTTACCTTATGCAAGTTATGGGTTTTGCGAGACTCTTTAGCCTTGCTAATTATGTAATCCACCAACTTATATCACCTAAAATTATCATACACTATTCTACTTATCAATACATATGATCTTGTATAATAGAAGGAAAAACTACAATCCATTGCAACTCGTATTGAGAAAATATATGCATATATCGTTTTGGTTATCAACTAGAGGAATTTGGTTGTCAATTGTTCAAACACTATAACCAAAAACCTTCAGTTGACAACCAAAATAATTTAGTTACGCAATTCCTCACCATCACTGCAATTGACAAGCCGCAACGAATGATTACATTGGACAAGTTCTCTTCTAGTGATTTGATTCAAGCAAACCCTAGATTGATTTGGTGAGCTTCTCAAACTATTTTTGGAGATTGCATTGCCAAAACAAAGTGGTCGAGCGGTGTGGACGCCCAATTCAAGAGGAGCGTCAATAGTATGTCGGTTTGGCACTTACGGCAAAGCTTGAGCGTCTATTGGCACGCCTCACACTTTTATCAAACAAATCAACCTTGCTTCCCGAGCCTCGTTCTCCCATTTTGTTTCACTACCGTAATTGCACCCGAGGTTTTGATCACAAACCGACTCAACTTGTGGCACCACCGTAACTTCACGGCAGCATTTCTTGTCGATTGTCAATGTTTTCGCCTACAAAATACAATGTCCACATTTGTTGGAAGTTTTTGGCTTTTCTTTGGTCAGTTCTTCATAAGGCGATGGCGGTTAATGAGCGGCGTGGTGAATTCTTGGCAAAGATTAACAAAAGTTGTCCTCACTGTGGCCCACAGTCGGTTGAATCGGTGGAGTATAATGTTTACGGGTGCATCACAAATGATCACTTTAGTAATAGATAGACTTGTTTTTCCCACATCACAAACCTCTAAACTCATATATCAACACAAATTTCACATTGATTCAATCACATCAACTTACGAAGTTGAGTCGATGTCTACCAAACTGTATTGCAATTCAAATCTTTTGTTTCTTTATTTTGTCATTGGGAGACCTAAAATGTCAATTCATGAGTTTAATTTGAATGTTGCACAAATCATCAACTAAGTGTTGAGTTAGCATCGAAAACATTAAACCCTCAAAAGTATGTATCAACATCAACTCAATATTGAGCGTTGTTCACTTGCATTTTAAGATATTCCAAGTACATGTGGAAACCAACTCACCACGCACATTCTTTTGACGAACTACAGTACATGAAAAGTTGGACTATGAAATTTGTTGTCTAAACAATGGCTTGAACCTAGAATTTTAGTAAGATACGTTGCTGATTATAGTTTCAAGCATGTCACAAATGCAAAAAAAAATGCTTAACCTTTTAATATTCTATAATACTAGGCTTTGACATGGGGACAATGGTAAGTATGCCAATGAAATGACATGAATCATTTAGGTGTATGCGCCCAAGGCATTGCAAAGCATGTAAATCATTCATTTGGAGGGAAAGGGCTGGAGGTTTCCAATGCATTGATTAGCCCATAATTTTAATTTGGAAATCTAAGGAGCTTCAACGAGGCAAATGGGACTAGTTTGAGATGGATTAACCCTTATTGAATGTCCATAGAGGCCATTTTCAACCTTGTTTACTTTGACGTCATGGATGGGAGTGTTAGATTTACTGGATTGAGACAAAATATGGACCATGTAAAGGGGAGGATTTCTTTAATATATCACATTGTTTTTTTGGAAAATTATATGTTGATAATCATCTAATAAATTTATAGCGACTTATTGTCTCTTTTTAAAGTTTTTTTACTTATAATATGAATTTTTTCTTGTGACTACCACATGTGCTTTCGTTTATTCGGAGAACTTCCATGGCTTGGAAAGCACATAGATTTTTGATAACTTTGACAAAACATGAACCCTCAATTGTATTATGTCATTATCTTATGATTTTTTGAAGCCAATTGTTTTATAAACCAATCCCGAACTGGAGGTATAAAGCTCATGAATATTTTTGAACAATATAACCATATGAACGCGATTTCAAAATAATCATCCACAACTTTGTAGAATGTGAATTGTCTTTTGAAACCAAAAAGTCAACCTTTTTTATGTCAGTTATAAAAGCAAGAAACTACTTGGGCAATTAAAGGCTAACCATAAACATAGGAAGGACAATTTTGTCTTTCCATGTGTCCTCACCAGATGAATGACTCTACAAAGGTGCTACAAAGCCATGGCCATGTAAGGTATGTGGCCCTACTATGGGCACTTCCAACTTTATAAACAATTTTATTAGTTGGATCGGATTGGGAATTGCCTCATCTAGTTATTAGCAATGCTCCCCCCCCCCCCCACCCCTTAAGATGGTAGAGGCTATAATGCAACATAGAAAGGGAATAGCATGCACTTGCATCAAGAATCCAATCCTCTCCATGTTTTGCCATCATTCAATTGGCATCCAAACTTGGTTGCTTAGACAATTAGGGGTGGGACTCTTCATATCATGTCTGAACTAATGTGAGGGGCTGATCACACTGGCCAATTTTGACACCATCCATCGACATCTTCAGTTGTAATAGTGTGAAAAATGGCGTACGAACATCTATTTCTCAACATCAATCCCCAACAATTTCACAGCTGGAACTGGACGGAAAGTTTGGTGTGATAGGGGCATGAGTGTAAGGAAGGTCCATTTTTCTAAGGGGTGGCTTGGACCCCTAGATTCCTAGGATCTAGACCCTAGTGTAAACCCACCTTCATCATGCCAATAAATGAAACACGAATAAAACAATCTAATAAGCAAATTAATGGCCTCGAATATGCGGGGCATGATTGCAATACAACTATCGTTCTGACTTCGTCCAATCTCTCCGTCAATCGATGATAAATATTAGATGGATGAATAGGATCATCCACATGTTCAGAACATTCATCCACGCATCGCTGCCCTGGTCCTCCAGACCAACTCACTGATGAGCTCGACGCTCCTCGCAAAAGCCCTCCTCAAGCCATTCCTGTTCGACCTCCGATCTCGCATCTGCACAACGGCGACATACCATTCCTGTGGCGGATCAGTTGGTGCAGGAATACCGGATTTCCCTTCTTTTTTATCGGTCACAAAATGGATGTAAGCCTTTTTTTTCCTTTCACCGATCGCTTCCAAAATGGATGTAAGGGTTTCTTGTCTTTCAATTTTCTGATGTTAAGGGCGATGGACTAGGGGAGTGTCTCCACAACGGATGCTGTTATGTTCTATTATGTTTCGCCGCTCGCCAGATTGTTATTCTGAAGTGCATTGCTATAGGAGATCTATAATCGGTTCCAGAATGGGAGTAAGGGTTTCGTCTCTTAATTGGCGCTACTAATGCTTCAGTGTCATGGGATAGGTTTTGTGATGGATGATGAACTTATTTCGATGCTCCTCTTCCTGCCACAATGTTAGCTGGAAGTGCATTGTGAGAAAATGTGAATGTCCTATTTTCGGTCATGTAATGGGTGTCATGGCTTTGCCTTTCAATTTGCGGTGTTAAGGACAAAGTTCTTGTGGAAGCTGGGTAATGATGTTTCTGGTGTTGTCATCGGTCTTAGCTGGATGCGCATTGTGGCTGTGGAGGTCGTCTTAGGTCATGATCGTTATTTTTCCATTTAGGTGATTGTTGTTTTGTTCTTGGGAAGCGGTCGAGTTAATATTCCTGATACCTTTAGAATGCGATGATCTGGTGTGTACGATCCGCTGGACGTTGCTGCGGGTGACCTTGTGGCTTTTTGGATTTGCAGGTCTCTACTCCGTTGATAAAAAATGTTTTGCTTTTAGATGCGGAGGGGAAGCGTGTGGCTGTCAAGTACTACTCAGACGACTGGCCAAACCTTCAGGCCAAACTCGCTTTTGAGAAATCTGTGTTTACAAAGACACAGAGAATCAGTGCTCGTGCAGAAGGTACTTGAGAAACTCATTCCCTGATATTGTATTGCCTTGATGAATTCTGAGTCCTACATGAGCTATTTTAGTTTGTGGGATTAAAGTATTAGTATTGGAGCTGGCGTTGTCTTTTTAGGGCTTTTGTTATGTTGTGATGCCTTCGAAGGTGTCGACCCTGAAGCCCATTTTTACTGCAGAAGACGAATCGCTCCTAGTAGTGAGGCTTCAAATCATTTGAGAGAAATGCTTGAATGCTATGTATTCTAACACACAACTCTCATGAACTCATTCCTAATGGAAGCTATTCTGAATCCTTAACTCTTTGCGTTGCTGATGAAGTCTATCAGTTTTCAAACTTGCAGTTATCACTAGGCTTCTACTCTGTTTCGTTTCATAATATGCATGATCTTGTTTTTTGAATTTGGGTTTGAAGTTGAATACTAGCTTGGTCATGATAATTGAACCTATTTGACACAAGGCATGTGGTTGGGTATTCTGTGTGTTTCTCTATGTTGACAAGGATAAACAATCATTATGCAAAAGTCTTTATTTCTGATCCTCTGGTCGGTTTTGTGTCTGAACATTTCGTCAACTGGTGTTTGTTCCATCACAATTTTGGAGATTATAGTTCCAGCTCTTTATTTTTGTTGATTGCATCCAGAGTGTAGATTTGCTTTACTGCAGCTCCAACAGTGTGAATTTGTCTTGCTGCAGCTGAGATTGGTATGTTCGATGGGTACATTGTGGTCTACAAATTCATCTCTGATCTCCATTTCTATGTGACGGGAGGTGACGATGAGAATGAACTAATCTTGGCAACAGTCTTGCAAGGCTTTTTTGATGCAGTATCTCTACTGCTCAGGTAATAACCTCATGAATCCCAGTCTGTTTGGATCTGAAGGACATCCTCTTTTTTGCATCATGGTTGTTGCTTGTCAGTGTATTCAGTGATAGTTCATTTCTTCTGACAGGTTTGTTCTCCTATGGACATCAACTTTTGAAATGCCTTGTGCAAAGAGGTTTTAACATGTAAACTGTATCTCTGGTGCAGAAATAATGTTGAGAAGAAAAGTGTGTTGGAGAATTTGGACCTTGTTCTACTTTGTCTTGATGAGATTGTGGATGGCGGGTATGCTTTCATCTTCTTGATATGTTTTGTGCAGTTACTCTTTTTATTCTGTCCTGCATTCATTTTGAGGTCTAGTCACCGCTTCTTTTATCACAGGAGTTATGTATGATGCTTTATTACTGGATCTACACTATGGAAAGATATAGCAAATTGCTTTTTATTTTGAAGTACTATGCCCATTTGATATTACTCACCTTTGTTTTTCAATGTCTTTTGATGCACAGAATTATATTGGAGTCAGATGCCAATGTAATTGCTGGCAGAGTAGCAATGCGGGGTGCTGAGGCAGATGTTCCTCTTTCAGAACAGGTAACATTATTCACTGACTTCATTACAATGTCAAACGATGCTGTAGTTACCATTGCTGTAAGAATTATTGCACACCTTATAAGAGTGGGAAGCCTGCAGTGGAAATGGATTTTTAGTGATTCAGTTCAATTCTATCCCTATTTCTTGTACTTTTCAAGTTTTGTTTGGAATGTTTCCGTCTTCAAATGTTTGTGTTAGTTTTAAAGTTTCTGTATTGTTTGCAGACAATCTCTCAAGCACTTGCAACAGCTAAGGAGCACTTGGCAAGATCTCTTTTGAAGTAAAATTTCTGATGTAAGTCTGGCTCCATGTCAGAGTATATGCATAGTTTAGCGCCCTTGAACATTTTTCAGTGTATCAAAGCTCGTTCTATTAAGGATCGTAGACTTCCTGTGATTTGCAGGGCATTGTTTCCACAGTTGCAAACCCTGATTTTCTCAATTCTTTATTAGATGAAGGTTGTCTTCAATGTTCGACCATGGAGAACATGTTCAAACACAAGACTTCTTTAAGTAATTGGTCCATACCTTAGACCATCTACATACCTGGGCATTGAATAAACCTCATCTACCTCACAAAGAGGTCTTGTGTTTGAGCACCTTTATTTTGGTATTTGTGACCATGTCTGCAAACTGGATAAGGTTCAATAGATAAGGTGAGACAACCACTAGTCACGGCCATATCGGTGCTTTTAGCTTGATGTGTTTCAAGTTGAATCTTTACTTCACTAGATTTTCTCATGATTCTCCCAGCTCTCTTGGAAAGCTAAAGCAGCTCCTTCCATGTTCTTCGAATCAACAATCATGCTACCTATTTGTATGTCTGGTAGCCATAGCTGCAGGTGTGGCCCTTCAACAAGGTTTCAGCAATCCTTATGTCTTATGCTGTAGTCTGCTTGGTGCTTGGAGGTCACAAGCATTGACGCCCATGTGCACTATTCTAAACAGTACCAAGGTACTTGTGGTTTGGTAGTAAACACATCTGACTATAAATTGTATACACTGATGGAATGAAACTTACCAGTCTTACAAATTTTCCAATCTTATTTAGGTTGAAAGATTGAAGACACAGATAGAATTAAACTACTGTAACCCTCAGCTTCTGAGATTTGTGCACTACACTGATTATCCCATTTAGTGTGGGTGTCGTACTAATTCCCGAAACATGCACTATATTGTGAAGTCTCATAATTAGTGCATTAATAATTTCTTAACCAAATTCATGAATGCATGCCTATCTAACTTTTATTGTACATTTCATTTTAAACCAAACCAACAAAGGTCGAATGGTAAAAGATTAAATTAGTGGTAAAAAGATGTATAAATGTGCAACTCCGAATAGTAAATGATTATAGATCATATTTAGTGTATTTGGCACATGCGAATCTTATTCCACCAGATTTCATCTACATTTGGACGGGTTTGTCCTTATTTCCACTAGAATCTGGTGGACAAGCGGCTTACATGAAAACTCACCCTGATTGGGATAATTAGTGTAGGCTGCTAAAAGGCTGACTCCAGGACTTTTGGATAGAACAGTTATTGATGCAGTGATTTCCTATTATGAACAAACAGGGAACAATTTCTAGGACAGGATAGTCCTCAGTGACTTTTGCTTAATTTGAAACAACAGGCTTGGATTTTGGCCATTAAAATTACACAGGACTGTTGCAAAGGAGGTAAAAGTAACGACAACACCCTCACCTAGCATAAATTATTGGCTATGACTTGCATATACCTATTTTTTGCATCTCTTACAATCATTCACCTATAATGAGTACTTTGCCAGTGCTAGTTGAAAAGAATGAGTGATTTTCAACCTTCTATATCTTCACCCCAGGCTAGATCACATCTGCCCAGGGTTAGGCCCCACCCCAGGCACGCCTCCTTCACTGCCCAGATGAAGTCCGCTCCGCCCGACTTCAAAAAATAAAACTATCCTTGCATTCTTTAAGGCCGCCTCTCCATGTAACCCAGATTGAGTGCACTTCATCTTCAACGTCTAAAATCCAATATAAATGTTCACTTCCATTGAGTAAATAAGTAATTGATTGGGATTTCATTTTTGATGTGAAATTGTTAATAAAACATGTAATTAATTTGGAAGTCGAAAATATTACAAAAACCTCATTAGTAGTGAGGTTATAATTTTTTTGATTTACCATTAAAAGGGTCTTTTTTTCATTTCTAATTATGATTGAATGTGATTAAGTCTAATTAATCCTAATTAAGATCAATTAAATCAAAAAGTATGCTTACCAAATTAATTAAGCTTAATTAATTACAAAAATGCACTTACTGGAATTAATCATGATTTAATTCAGATATGAGGAATGATGTGCTTGATTACATTTACTTAGAATGACAAAGACCCTTTCAATGGTAAGTCACAAAAATTATAACCTCGGTGCTAATGAGGGTTTTGTAATATTTCTGACTTCCAAGTTAATTACATGCTTTATTGACGGTTTCGCTTCGAAAAGGAAATCCCAATCAATTGCTTAGTTACTCAATGGAAGTGAACATATATATTAGATTTTGGACCTTCAAGATGAAGTGCACTCAATGTGGGTTATATGGACAAGCGGCCTTCAAGAATGCAAGGGCAAGTTTATTTTTCAAAATTGAGTATAGCAAGTTGGGAGCATGGACTTCATCCAAAAAGTGAAGGAGGCATGCATGGGGCGGGGCCCAACCTTGGGCAGATGTGATCTAGTGTGATCTAGCCCAAGGCTACATCTTCCATAGCTATTTAGCTTGGAACCAATCTTAACCCGTTTATTGGTAAGTGGATGTCTTGACACCTTCACTACATATTGTTACATTGGACCCGCCCCATCCCACCCCCATGACAACACATGAGTTATCTTAAAAACGAATACATAAGAGATAATTGGATCATAACATACCTAGCTTTGGAGGAGGAATGTGAAAATAAGAGGGAAAAAAATATCATGAAGTGCTTCAATCCCTCCCAAAGAGAAGGATTCAATTGAGAGTTTGGAAGGGGTGAGAGGGAATTGTTACAAACCAGTGTATTCTCATCCATCCATGTTAAACACCTACCCCCCAACCCCATGTAGGTTTGTGGTTGATTCATTTCAAACATGTCAAGTTAGAGGCATTTTGACGTCTTTAAGATCCAACACAACCGTTGTAAATGTACAATGTCCATGTCATAGGTTCATTCCTTGGAATCTTCATAGTTCAATGACATTACTCCAATGTCGAATGAGAAGGCCTCGGGATAATACTTCAAAGTGAAGATGGAGAACATTGAAAAATATATGAAAATAACCAAAGTGTTGTCTATTCTTATGGGTGAAGGTACACCCTCATGAAGAATGTTATGAAGGTCAATTGTATGAAGCAAGAGGAGCACAAGGGCAAAGGACCATAGTCTTTATCATTCCCAATGGCATTGGGTTGCCTCCAATAGTTTGGTGACATGTGGTGCGTCCTATGGCTAGATAAATCATTTTGCTTAAAAACTACTAGCTCCATCAAATAATCATATGATATTGGTCACAAGTACATGATATTGGTGTGCTTCATCCCCAATGTGTTTCTTGGACACATGTGCATGTTAAGGGAGGTTGCGTAGGTGAAACAATCTCTTAGGACAACCAAGGTTCACCTTGTATGCATCCTAACTTCTAAGAGATACGGACCTCATGGAAATTTTGAACACTTGGATCGAAATGCAAATTGTGCATGTGTTCAGGTCAAGTTGTTCATGGGATGGGTTGTCCCCGGGGGTGGACTCTTCGTTGGAAACTTAAATGATGTGCGTGGGTCACTGTGAAATTGGAACCCCAATATGCGAGAAGTTTATAAAGAGAAACAAATGTATACATACTAACAACATGCTAGAAAATGAAGTCATGTGCTTATACTGAGCTTTTCAATTCAATATGATAAATGTCTTCACTACATATACAAAATATTTATCATGAATTAAATGTGTGTTTATTACATGTTAAATTCATGTTCGTATTCTAATGAGAAAGTCATCGTATGTTTTTTCATTCATAACACATAAGCACCTCTAGCTTGTCCTATAGCCCAAATGCAACCCCTAACAAGAATGGGTAAGGGAGTCATTGAGGATTGATTACCATATGACAACATTGGATGACAATGTGCATTGGATGACAATGTGCATTGGATGGAACTAACACATCTATTGTTGAAAATTTCTCCAAACCTTAGGGTCCCTTTTTTTTGTACATCTACCTTAACTTCAAAATTCTTAATAGCCTTTTTAAATGTACACACTAGAGAAAATTAGTACCCCTCACACTCACGTTAGTTCGTACATGGTATCAACAGTCCACCCCCCGGGGAGTTGTCATGTTTTGGTATCTTAAAATAAGATTGAGCACATATGACTTGTAGCTTATGTCTTTTCTAGAACGAACAATAACATCAATGCAAAGCACTTATGAGAATGAGTATTTGTTGACCATATTATATTCTTCATGGTTCTCCACGTTACAATATAAGGTGCAATGCCTTCCCTTATGGGAGGTGAAGTTCTTGATGGTTGAAATGCTCCTTGATAGTTGAACGATTCCATCGAAAGGACCGGCATATCCATAAGTAAGGGTGTTTTGTTTAAGGTTGAGGGATGACCCCGAGAATGCATAGAATAGGAAGAAACAAGAGAAAGAGAGGAGGAAGGAGGAGGAGAGGAAGTGAAGGTGGGTGGATGGAAGCATGGGGCACGGTATATTTGACTTGCTTTCGTTAGACTAACAAATACATAGTCATCCTTCCTTCTAACATTATGGGCATCACTGTATAATTTCCTTCTCTAACTGGTTTATGAGATATTGTCAAGAGGCTCATTATTGGAAACGTTGGTGAAACAAAAAACTTTCGCCAGAATATAGATAGGACTCTTGGTGAATCTCAGCAAAACGACACTAAATATGGTATTTAATGTCACTATGGTAACTTTTCGGACGACACTTTGTATGAATAAGTGAACAACTATTGTCATGGATGATGGATGAGCTCATCCATTGGCCACAACCCTACCTTCTCTTGTCGTCAACTTGTGATGAAATATTGTCATGGATGATTGAAATTTGGATGAAAAACCACTTGGTAAGTGACGGTACTTGCAACACTGTAAATCTATAATCCCCAAAAGTTTTACAACGAATGACAAATGATGTTGAGTTAACATTTAGTGTTGGTGACACTGTACCTTAGTTTACGATTCGCAATGAGCAAGACAATTAGAATTGGTGACACTAAATATCATATTTGATGTACTTTGAGTTCATGCCTTCCTAGCCTGATGCACCACATCAATCACCCGGACCATCCTTGCACTCTCCACTCAACATGGTGATCTCAACAACCAAATTGAAAGTTTTATATGGAGATTGCGCCAATCATGCACTGGTTGTTCCAAAGTTTAAGAACCTATACCACGTGGACAAGGAAAGATGAAACCCACATAGACCCAAGTTGGTAAAATGTGGTGTCACATCGGTTTCCATGTCATCTCTTAAGAAGTCCCAACCAATCCATAATGACAACCCCCCCCCCCTCCAAAAAAAAAAAAACAAAAAACAAAAAGATAAGAAAAGAAAAGAAAAGAAAGGTCGAATAACTATGGTACCCAAGCTACATCTAGGTCGGATCGGCCATGTCTATTCCCAAATTTGGTTTTCACGGTGGGAGCAATGATACATCATATGCAATCGGGCACATCTATGCCAAATTTAGTTTCCACGTTGCTGAATTTACAGGCTCCAACCAATGGAACGATGACACATGGCACGGAAATTTTGTTTCTTCCAATCTACGCCCAATCTGCTCCTCACCACTACACTAGATAGGAACGCATCCACTAAATATCAATAACCTTATGAAAGTAAGTAACATTAAATGTAAACTCAAACACTAAAATATCAACTACGGTAATATGTGGAAGTTACATGTTTGAATTTAGTGTTAGTAAGGATATGAATTTGTTTTTTAACAATGATGAAAGGAGAATTGCAACATATCTTCTAACTTATCTTCTAACACTAATTAGTGTTGAGCAGGGTAGGGTGGTAACAACATTAAGTATAATCACACACTACATATCCTATTTAGTGTAGTGGACTGTCCTCGCAGAGAACGGGCCAGTAATAAATAGAAGAGAAGCGAAGCGGAGTAAAGTTGCGAGAAGGCGAGCGGAGTAACAAAAGTCCGGCGGGCAGAGAGGGAAGGGTGGAAGATGGCAGCCCTGCAAGCATTTTGCATGGGCAGGGAGGCAGAACATGATTGATGCAACAGAAGGAGTTGGGCGGACGACGGTGGAGGACTTCGCATCATGCAACTTGGCTGCTGCTTCTGTGTGCAGGATCGCATCATCGCAGGAGCAAGCCATGGCATCGCCTCCTCCCTCACCATCTTGCTGGCCATCGCCTGCCTCGGTATCTACACAGACACCATCCCCGAAGCACACACTCATACTTTGCTTACATCCCACCATCGTCATGATGATGATGATGTTGTTGTTGTCGTCGTCGTCGCCAAGTTTCTAGGGAGGTTGTTGTTTGTTCATGCAATACAAGTAGGTTAGGCTGTGGTGGGGGATATGGACATGGTAAGGTTAAGGTTGCCATGGCATTTTTTTGGGTTTCAAAGATGGAATTCTGGATTTGGTGGGCATGGCCGAGTATGGAATGCGTGTTGAGCTGATTTGAGCTGTAATGTGAGGGGATGGGTTTTGAACTACACCGATTGAGGTAAGCATTGTGGGCAAATGTATAGTGTGTCTTACCATTCGCATCCCTACAGTGTGGTGCATAGTATACACCATCATCATCGCGCATGGAAATAGTCGCTGTGGCCAAATCACTGTGAGTTACGATGCACTCTTGGTGTCTTTAGAATGAGCACAAGAGAAACTGCTTGTTTGTGGAAACCGAGGAAGATTCGGATGAGATATCATCAATTGTTAATTGGACCTCTGATGTTATATAGACTGGATTGGTAAGTTGTGTGCACCCCAATGTGTTTATTGTGGATTCCTCGTTATTAGTGTGGATCCCCACAATATTTCACCATAATCGGTGTGGTTTTGGAGGGGATGGAGGATAAGTGATGTGAGAGTTGTTATGTCTTGTGTGGGTGTGTAGGTGGCAATGGTGAAGGGGAAAGTGGCAAGCATGGCACAGACAGACCCCAAGGATGTGAGAGTTGTTGTGTCACCATACCGAATCTGCCCTCTGGGTGCCCATATCGATCATCAGGTTTGGTTATGTGAAAACTAGAATTAGGAAGAGTTGGAGCATGAATCGATTGTAAATAGACTTGGAGTAATTTTCTGGGCAGTGTAATAGTCTACTGACGGAGCTGGTTGGGCAATCAGGGAGGTTCAGTGACGGCTATGGCTATCAACCAAGGGGTTTTGCTAGCATTCACGCCTTCAGACACTCAGGAGGTATCTTATCCGAGCTTCTTCTTTTCCATTACATTGAAATTTACATTATCTTGTCAATCATACTGTGGCCAGTGCCAGGTGTGGTTTTGGCTATTGGATCAATGTGATTTTGGTGGTAGCCAGCTTTGGGATATGATACCGGCAGAATGTAGGATACTGTTCTCTGGAATAAGAAATGTTTAGTAATGTATTGATCAGAAGTGACATAGTTACTTCTATATCAAATGAGAATTGGGACTGCAAATTAACTTTTCCATGTTACAAGCCTTAAAATGTACTAGGACTTCAATCAGTAGCATTTAGCATGAATGTGGAATGCATAAAAGTCAATGACAGAACTCCTCGATGGTATTTGTTCATCCTTGGAATGCTCAAAAATTCTTAGAACAAATGAATCTGAAGTGGATAATATGTAACTCGACTCCTGTATGTGGACAAGAGAGTTACAATGCAAAGGCTTAAACCTACAGGTTTCAGCAGTGGGAAGCTGACAAGGGAAAAAAATTGATACTCCTGTGGTGATTGCAGCTGCAGCTGCAGTCGGGGCAATTTGCAGGAGAAGTCAAATTCAGGTGACTATTATTCATCACAGTCGTTTCATGGAAGATGCTAGTTTGGATGCCTGGTGGATATGAATATGAATTCTTTTGTCCAAACTCTGCCCGGGATTGCTGTGATCAAAAATTTAGCTAGTGCTATTTGGATTACTTGTTGTAAGGTAGGCAGGCCTTCAATGAACACTTTAAGCTCTGCACCTACTTCTCGTAGGATACAAAACAAGCAATTAGTGTGAGATGATAGCCAATTCCAAATTGTGTCCGTAGCCGTATGCCTCATAATTTTTGGAGCTCATATGAATATCTTATTTATTTTCAAAGCAAAGTTTCTCATGGACAATAAATGGTCATCAAACCCCCCCCCCAAAAAAAAAAAAATTAGAGAAAAAAAAATCATGTTGACTATTGAGCCTAGAATGGTAAACATATTCTGTATTCCAATATCTTTTCAACACATCTTTTTGGTGTCTGATCTTACATCCACACCGAACCACACACCACTCAAATATAGCTGTCTGATTAGAAAAAGCGACCATGAAAAGCCTGCCTACCTTACTGATAGTTTAGAGGTGCTAGGGACTGCTTTGCTCTTTACCTTATGAATTGTTTTACTTCCTTGAAAACATCATCACTTGAGGACTTTTATTTGACTTGGTACTGGTGTTTGCAGCCTTGGTAATGTTCCGTCTAGAAAGTACAATGATGGTGCTCCTGATGACAGCACAGAAATATATGTTCTGGAAGAAGGTGCATGGGGTAATTTTGCTCGCGGAGCGGTTCTTGCCCTTAAGCAGAGAGATCACAAACTTTCTAAGGTCCATCATTTTCATGCAACCTCACACCTAATTTTTGGTATTTTGGACCACTGTAAATATTTTTGAAATTGTGAATTATTACCCTGATGTAATGGGAACTATGTTTTTTGTTTTGTGTTTTGCAGGGCATTGTAGGATTCATGGAAGGCTCAAAAGGGTTTGAAGGATGTGGTGTCAGCTCGTCAGCTGCGGTAGGTCTTCCTTTCCTGCAACCTGATTTGCACAATGCAGAGACCATTAGCATATCTAACTTCCTGTTAATCATTCTCTTAGTGTGATTGTAGTCGCCTTATTATTCTTAGTCTGCACATGTCCTCATTTTATTTTACAAAAGTTCTCACTTCAAGCCATGAAAATATAATGTACAGCCTATCATAGTTAGAGCATCTAAATCGCTGCCACCACATCTCCTTCCAACAATAATTTACAAAGAGCAGAGGCATAACCATCACCACCGCATTGCACCACATCTCCCTCTACACCAGTCAATGTAGATTTAGAGGCACCATAGTGAAGAGGGGCCCTCTATTTTGTTGTACCACCATAGTGAAGAGGGGGACTTTATTTTGTTGTACCAATATAGTGAGTCCTCTACCCCAGGTCAAACCTCTTTCAATGCTAGAATGTGCTCTCCTCATAGTGCTTAGTGCTTTTAAGCTTTACATGGTTATAACACATTTTTGGGATTATCATATTACCTACAGAGTAACAAGTGGTATTGTAGCGGTGGTGCCTCCGCCATTATACTTTTAAGGCCTATTCATGTAGTAATCCACAGGCTCCTCCACCACCCCTTTGGAGTACGAATTGGAGGAAGATGTGGTGTTGTTGTTGAAGATGCCCTTAGGAGTGGTAACTGAGAAGCACAATCAGAGCTTGTCACTTGAGAATTGGTCAAAAACATGGTACTAATTAATTCTTGTGGAAGGTGTTTTTACCCTCTTGCAAGGCAATTCTTTTGTTCCTTGTGTGGTGAGAATCTAGTGCATGTTGTCCAGGTTGGTGTTGCATTCTTGTTAGCCTTGGAGCATGCAAATGGGCTTAATGTGTCACCGGAAGAGAACATTGAGCTTGACAGGTTGGTACTTGATCTCTTACCTTTAGGATGACAGAACACAAAGGAATTCTTTTGCAAACCTCTAGATGGCGCCAAGATTTTGGAGTTTTGGAATTTGTGGTTAGTTTGAAGGTTAAAAACCAGTGTTGGACTGTTTTTGTCTTTTTTTTATACGATTCGGAAATCTATAATGAGGATTTCACATTTTTTGTTACCAATAGGGTACATATAAGATGGGATTTTTGTTTCCATACCATTCGTGTCTATGTACCTTCATATCTAGGTAAAATTGCCCTAGTATCAATATGGTTTAGAATGGTATTGACCCAAAAAATAACTTGGGTATACAAAGATACTCTCACCTTGACGTACCCACCAAATATCAATATTTGACTGTTATCACGATTTTAATACACATGGGTAGGTTCATTGATACCATTCTTGATGTTGATTATAAATACCCATGCATTCATCTTTATATTGGTCCAACATTGGTAAAACCACCATTTTAGCACAATCCTAGTAACATAGCATGTGCAAGGATGTTCTCTTTCTATTCTAGCTTCAAGGATAAGGTCCAAGAATCGAGGTCCTGGATTACATGCATGAATGCCTAGCATAGTCAAGTGGGATTAATCTCTCATTAGTTGACACCTCATTGTTACCTATCTTGAACTACCAAGATGCCTTCTTTCAATCTACCAAGATTGAACTTAAAAAGACCTTGCCAAAAAGAATCTCGCCAATTACATACTCTCCAAGATGCTTATCTAGGTAGAACACCCACTACATCTTGTAAGAATGCCATGAAGTGTTTATTAGTTTTATCTGCTGATAAACCTCACTTTGGAAGAAAAAGCATGATTCGTATGGGCTTTTTTGTAACAGACTGATTGAGAACAATTATTTGGGCTTGAAGAATGGTATTTTGGACCAGTCAGCCATCTTGTTATCACAGCAGCATTGCCTCACTGCCATTCACTGCTTGGTTTTTCTCATCACCCTATCTTTGCAATTTCCATGTTGTTTCTAGAATAAATGAACTTGTTTAAAGAGTTAATTTGGTCTTGTCAAAATAGCAGTGTGGGGGCAGTGTGTCTCTTTTGCAATCCACTCTCACAACAAACATTAATCAATTTACTGTTCCCTTCTCAACCTGTGTTTCATGTCCTGTTGAAAATCTTGTCTTTCATCATCAACAAGGACAGATGAGATCACTAAGTAACACAAAACTATCTAGCCGCAATTCAGGAACTGTTTGATTTGTTAGGAGTTGCTGAAGTCCAATGGCAACCTAGTGTAATTGTAAAAAGGGAAATGTTTGAGATCATTTTGACCCACGATAAGCTGAAGATTGCCATGCTCGATGATGTGATGAGTTAAGATGTCAACAACCATGTCTAGAACTGAGATCGGAAATGATTTGAAGTGGCACATGATTTTATAAATTTAGCCAATCAGACTCTAAATACTTCAAACAACATCCTATTGATTTGTGAAATTTGGTGGACATGATAGAGTCGGAAACATGAGTTGGTGTATCCACCATGGTATGGGAGAAGTGATACTAATCACTACAAAATCCTTCTAGCTTTCTCTGGTCTCCAGCATGCTTTGTCGACCAAACCGGGATACAACTTACGAGTGGCTGACTGTCAAGAAGCTGCAAGAATTCTGCTCAAGTAAGAAGCATAATGAAATCCAGCTGTGATTTTGGTTTCTAACTTCCTCATCCGTAATAGATTTAATGGTTTATTCTTTTGTCAGCTGGTGAGAATACGATTGTCATTATTAAACCTTGACCTAGTTTTCTTGGTCTGGACTCAATAAATGTCCAGAATCTCTCCTTAGACTCCAATATTATATTGAATTTTTATAATATTGATATCATGTCTAATATTATGAAAGCTGCAATTTGAATAGCATGTAGACATTTACGAGCTCAATGACTAATTAGGACAAATGTGTGACAGAGCTGTTGGCAGAGCATCCAATGAAGCGGTCCTATCTAAGAGTGAGTACTTAAGTTTGGTATACTGCTATCCAGTTCTTCTTTTTTTATCTAAAATCTTCCATTGTATTATCAGTAAGACAATCAATGCTGTGCAATGGCTCTGTACATTGTGACTGGAATATGTATTATTGCAATTGAAGGTACTTTTTGTGAAACTTTTGTTAATCTGATCACTTGTCATGTTTCCTTTGTCCGCAGTCACCCTAGAGGAGTACACAACTCATAAGGTGAAATTCCTCTTTGCCAAAACCTTCAGGGTGAAATTTTCAATCTTGAAAAGTAAGAGGCAACTCATTGATTTTCCTCTTATTTCAAGTTCCAGGCGTTGACATCAAATTTCATTTCTGCTGAAAGGATGAATAATTTTGTGTCATGGCAAAATGGAAAACTTACAGAATGTGTTGGAAGGAGATGTTGCCAAGAGAGCCCAGCATTATTTTACTGAAAGTGCTCGAGTTTCTGCAGGTGGGCACATATTTATCTCTCCCAATTTCCTGTGTGGCCACAAAATTGCTTTTCATAACACAGAAGAAAGTCCTTGCCCTTTAGTGTCAACTCTGACTTCAAGGAAGCTTCTCATCTGCTCTCAATTGTGTTTCTTGCTTTGCACAGGGATTGAAGCCTGGTCTGCTGGAAATCTACAAGAGTTTGGTCGGCTGATGTCAGAGTCTGGCTTGAGTTCTATTTACAATTATGAATGTGGTAAGTGAACCCTGCTATGGATGCAAATTACAATGGCAACCTCTGCCTGATACAGTTGTTGTCAATGTGGAGACCTAGTTTTTATACTTGGGGGTTTGAAAATTTATTCAGTAAATTACCTCATGTCATGGATAAAATAAAGATACACTCATATGTGACATTGATGAACATAATACTTAGTATGTATTTGTATCCAAGGGCACTCAGGCTGTGTATTTGAACTCAAACCTTCGATAACATTAAGCTGTTCAACTGATGCGAAAAGTGCACTTACAGAGAGGCAGGCCCTAATTATCACACGCTGCATGTGACCCATTCCAATAAGAAGTGTTACCTATATGGTACTTAGACTTTAGACAAATGTCATACATCTCTTAAGTTACTGCAATCATTTGCTGGAAAATTATGAATATGATCTTCTTACGTATAACACTTGTATTTTCAGGTTGTGAACCACTGGTGCAGCTACGTGACATTCTTGCAAGTGCCCCAGGTGTATATGGTGCGCGATTCAGTGGAGCTGGCTTTAGAGGTTGTTGTGTAGCGCTGGTTGCCGCAGGTTTTTACATTACCCATCTTGAACTGCTATATTACCTTTTCTTAATGATAAAAATTATTGATGTTTGACTTGGTCTTCAAGTATGATGGTCATATTTATAATTTTATCTACTTGACTTGACGATCTCAAATTGGATTGGGGTCTTCCAGTCTTTGCTGGATCTTACAAACATCAATATATGTCCTACATACTCAAATCTGGTAATTTGCATCTGAAAATGATCAGATTTCACTAAATTCAAGAGGTTTTGTGAATATTATAACAATTCTGTCCTTCCTTAATAAGATGTGCACATTGACGTTCTAAAATTATGCTTATGTGCTCCTATTCTGAATTTCTTATATGTGTCATCCTTCTCAGCAAAAATTTGAAGCCCAAGCAAAACATTTGGGGGCTTCAAATGTATATTTTGTGTACATAATTTTTATATTAGGTTAAGTGATGGTTTTGGGTATGCTTACGTTACACAGAAACTTCTGTATTCTCAAGTGATCGAGTTGTTTTTCTTCATACCATCCCTCACTTTCTTTACATGTTGTCAAGAGAGGCTTACAAGTTAATACAAACTTGGTGGTGGATGATGAGTAAGGTGGGCATACTCAAAAGCAATGATATGTACTACAATCCTCAATTTGGGGATTTCAGATGTATAATGATTGTGCATTATTATTGGTTTTAGGTTAAGTGATGGTTTTGAGATTTACATGAAAATCTCCGTATTCTTGAGAGAATAAGTTGCTTTTCTTTACACTGTCCCTCACTTTTCTTTATATCTCAGATTTCTAACCCATCCCACGCTGATGAGTGCGTGACAACAGAATCTGCGGACGAGGCTGCTGAATATGTCCGTGTTTCATATTTGAATTTGCAACCTGCACTTGCAAGGCAACTCCACAATGGGAGAGCTGTTTTCATCTGTGACTCCGCTGACAAAGCGCATGTTCTTTTGTGATCCTCAGTTCAAACCATTATATTGTAGGATGTTTGGTAAAGATGATACAACAGAGATTAGTATAGCGGTTGGCTTACCATAAAATTCTCATCTTCAGATTTTATACAGACGCTTCATGATTCTTTGGGGTTCAAAGAGAGGATGCACATGCATCACATTAGAGATTTATCACGAGTGTATGCACTATCGTTATTAGCAACCCCCTTCATTAAGATTCCTAATTAGTGCGAACATGTGGGGAAAAAGCTTGGCTAACTCTTTATAATTGGAATTTGCAATTGAGTACAGCAGTTTGAATAGTAGTATATAGACTGGACTACCAAGTGATTGTTCTATGTCATACCATAGAAGGTATTGGGTAGTAGTGTATTATAAGTTAGTGAAACTCCTGCAAGGATGCAACTTTCAATGTTGTTGATTGGTCTAGTTTGAATTTGTAATCCTAGTGGATTGGAGATCTGACATACCTTGACTAACCATTTTCTTCTAGCTGATCCTGTAATTTTCTATATATATATATGGCTCAAGGTAGTGAACAACGTGTGACAGTTTAATTTGAACCTAGTTTATTGTGTCATGTAAGCCAGTTGAACAACCCTCTTCTGTCCATTTTGAGAATCTTGACTGCAATTTGATGATGATTCTGTGTGAACAGAGGTACAGATATAAATAGTTCATCACATTTGAATAATATATAAGGGGGATGTGACTTATTCAGGTGCTTTTCTCTCTGCACCCACATCTTGTAAGATATGAAACATGCAATTTGTGTGAGATGACCAGCAAATCCAAATTGTGCCTGTAGCCAATTTGCCTCATATTTTTGGAGCTCATATGAATATCTTATTCATTATCAAAAGTGAGGATGCTCAAGCTTGTTAAGTGGTCATATAGGTTTCCTTGCACACTGATCATTGAGCCTAGAATATTTTGAGCATGTAGTCCAGAATCTCTAAACACGTGTCTTTTAGGTGGCTGTTCTGTAGATCCACACCTAACCAAATAACACTCGAATATACGTGTCCAGATTGTTGCTACATTGGATATAGGCACGTATACCTTATAAATCTGGTCCCCCATGCACCATCTTGTGAATTCAAAACAATTGAGTGGTGGTGCACTTGCTTATTTGCTTGGTCAAATTGTTGCCACAACTCGAGCCTTTTGTCAATTACTGCAAATGTCTCAGTGATCACCAACTTGGTTGATGTGAATGGATCTACTGCAATCTTCACAAAATTTGATGCTTGTGAGGTAAGCTATGTGGACCTTATATGGTCACTCTTCCTAATTGAGCACCTGTATATTTGAGTGCTATTTGGCAAGGCTGGTGTATAAGGATGGACACCAAAAAGACACATGTCACGATGAGATTGGAGCATGTGTTCAAAATGTAGACATCATTTTGGGTCAAGTGGTTAGGACAATTGGAAGGGACTATGTGATCACTTGATGAGAGAGGACTTTGCTTTGACCTCCTAAAATATTTTCTTATCAACAACCAATATTGGCATCTCAATTGCAATTATGAAACTTAAATTGACAACCTTTTTGATCCACGGTTGCTAACCGGATGAAGCAAATCTTGATTCAATCTAGTGGCCAAAACTATCATTGAAGGTGGAAGTGCCTACAAGAGGGCCAATGTATGTTGAGTATGTACTTGATTGGGAAGATGCAAGCACCATATATAAGGCGTGCGGGTGTTATTCGACACCTTTTCAAAATCGGACACTTATATTCAATTGGTGTGTAATTAGGTGAGGATCAAAAAACAAACGCCATGTAAAAACGTATGCTTAAAAGAGATTTGACCATGTCTTCAAATTCATAAATACTCCACGGTCAACAAAAAAACACAATTGAGAAGACCTGTATCTTTAGTAAAGACACCAACAAACATACACTTCCGATAATTACACCTAAATCAATTAAGATTTTCATTCCGGTTTTTGCTAATGCATTATCGTAGATTTTCTATTGCAACACAAGTTTCAATAAGTGAATATAATCGGTCGAAGTTGGAGAACGTAACAATCGAACTGAATAACCTCCACACACAGACACACACACACACCCACCTCATAACTTATTGCCAGAGGGAATGGCCACATCTTGCAACCTTTCAATCAAACGGCCCTCACAAATCGCAGCCCGTGTCACTTGGCAGCATTATATAAATTGTTCAATCCAGTCAATGGGTGTGTTTCTTTTCCCAGTGCAAATGCAGTTGTGTAAGTTAGAAGCCGCATGTGGCAGGCTAGGGCAGGCACTGAAATTCAAGGCTGTGGAAGGCGCATGTTCCCACGGGAGCAACATGAGGCGTGAACTTCGAGTCGGGATTTATTTCTGACCAAGGAACCCCTCCCTCCCTCTAGGCTTCAACAATACCTAACTTAACTTCACCTAGTGTCAGCTGAAAGTCAGTTCCGGCACATATATATTTTGTGGCAGGCAGGCAGCTGGGCCAAGGCAAAAAAGCACCAGTCTATATAAGCTGACAGTGCAAAGTGGCGAGTCTCGTGTATCTTTGTGGAGAATCCCCATATTCCAATGTTGCTAGAATCGAACTTGTCGATTCAACTTACTTAGACCGCGGATTTGATGCGCTCGTTGGCAGTGAATAACTTAGGACCCAGCAGTGAGCCTCAAAAGCCTCGAGCAGGCACGTTGTCGTAATGTAAATACGTACACTATATGAATGTGTACTTATTTAGTATTGCATTGTGATTCTTTGATTTGGAGGAAAGTAAAAGGAAATAGAAATAGATTACTTTTTTTTTTTTTTTGGTTTAACGTACACACACAACCAAAGCGATGGCTGCCTAAAGGATTTGTAAGAGTGAAGTGAGTTGTCTCGTGGGGGGGAGAGAGAGGGAGTTATTGTATGCGAGCGTGCCTCTCATTCATCATCCAACGTAAAAGTTCCGAAATATTATGTACTTCGGAGGTTACTTTTTGAAGTTGATTCCAATATTCAGAGTCTTTATTCAATCTCATTTAACCTTTTTGATGTCCTGGGATTATTGGATCAATTTCATTTCATTTCGTATTCTCAAATCTATTGATGGGTCCATGAACCCGACTCATCAATTGAGTAATGTTTTGGAGTCAGGCTAGCCATAGTGGAGGCTAGCAAAGCAGCTACTAAACGGAGAAACATCATCAGTGTGTACCGGATCTAATTGAGGGGTAGAGTTGGTGAAAGGGGAAGTTTAATCTTCATGAGGAACCACTATATATGTCATGCACAACCTTGAGTTAGAGAGGGATTACACTACATCTAATGTGAGGCTTAGTAATGTTAAGAAAAAATAACGCCCATAGTTAGGTACCAGCGTGAATGTGAGCCCATTGGCCTAATGTTGATCACAGTTGTCCGTGATGCAACTTAAGGTAATTTACCTCCTTTAAGAGGTGGGCTTTGGTGGTGTGCTAGTAATTCCAAATTTATTGGGGTGAGGGGACGGGTGTTTGTTTATTATCAAGTTTTCCTTTTGTTTGGGACAAGATATGTGAGGTATTTGATGGCATTCTGTTGTACATTTTTCATGAGGGTTTTAATGTTGGATTTTGGGATTTTAAGGTTGGTAAGTTTATCAATTGAGTGTTCGTGTATAGCCCCTCTTACTCTTGTTGTGATAGAGATGAGGGGGTTGGTTTTCCAAGCATTGTTTTGTATGGTGTTAATTGATGGATCTTATTTGGTATGTTTATGTGTGAGAGCTTGATCAGGGAATTTGTCATGGCAGTATGTGAATTCAATGAGTTGGATTGTAAGTGTAGGAGAGGGTGTTATTGGTGTTTGTGTTTGGTTCGGGGCTCCTATTATGCATAGGATGTCCGGTCTTAATTTAGCTCGACAATGGCAAGTTGGTTGTGAGCATGTGCATTTGAGGAGCCATTCTGAGATTGCTTGTTTTGGTGGTTTGTTGTTAAGATTGCGTGCATTGGTCAGTGTGAAGAACCATGTGTTTTTGTTGGCTTGTAGTGTTTAGGTGATGAGATGTATTGCTTTGTTGTGTCGTGCAATTCTTAGGCCTTTTAAGTATGGATGTTCACATGTTGATAATAGGTGGGGCCATGTGTCTTTGTCATTGCTATGGCAGAGTGTGCAGTTGGGGTTTTGATGTGTGAGGGGCCAGAATACATTCATCCTATGGTTACCCATGTACTGGGCATATCTGAATTTTAGAGTTTGGGTGACTTGGGCGTTTGTCACGTTTCATTTTACCATAAGTGGTTGGAGAGTTTCTGGTTTATTTGAGTGATTGATAGCCATTTGTCCACGTATGAAAATTTGTGTTTGGCTATTACATATTCCCAAATTCTATGTTCTTTTGTTATGAATGTGTGGGGGTTGCGGATGGCTTTGTCGTGTGTGGCTATTGGGTAGCTTGCTAGCTAGTAGGGGGTGGGGTGAATTGTGTGTATGCGGCGTGTTGTGGTTGGTTTTTCTTTAAGTGTTCCTTCATTGGCCAGTGTATTAGCAATTTTGTTTCCGGTAATGCCCGAGTGTGCGCGCACTTTGTGTATGTGGATTGTGTGTTGGGTCCAATATATTTGGTTTACGATTTTTGTTATTAGTAATTTGTCTGGGTGGTGATGTTGTGATGTTGGGTGTTGTATGTGGCTATTGATTAAGAATATGCTATTGAGGCTATCTGTAAATATGTGCATGTTTAGTTGGGTGGTTTGTGTGGCTTTGATATCAATGAGTATTGCATTAAGCTCTGCACGTAGGATGTTTTGGTAACTTGGGACTCTTTATGATGTTTTAGTGTTATTGTTGGGGCTATATATTCTAGATCCGGCGGTGTTGCCCTCTATTTGGCCTTCGGAATTTTTGGTGGGTGGGATAAATGATCCATCCATGTATATGCATTGTTGAGGGTGAAATTTGAGGGGGTGAATGTGGTTGTATTTGGCTGGTAGGGGGGTTGTGAGGGTGTTTATCGGGGTGGGAGTGTTTGTTTTGGGGGCGTTTTTCCATGTGTTGAAGATTTTGATGTGATAATGTGTGGGGGTAGGTTTGATGGGGTATGTGTCTATATGGGTGTTAATTATTTTCTGTAGGACTTATTGTAGTTCATGTGGGGTTTGTAAATTCGATGTAAGGTTAGAGAGGGATTATTACACTACCTCTAATGTGAGGCTAAGTAATGATATGTCATTGTGGACTCTACGATTCTGAAACTTGAAACATCAATCTTTGTGATTCAGAATTGCTAGTTGGATGAGAACATTCTTGATCCGATCCGATCCGATCCGACGGTCAAGACTGTCTGTTGAGCTGGAGATGTGCAGAGTAGGGCTACATACATACAGTACATCCATGCACTCGAACAAAGCACATAAAACAATTCAGTCTGGGAAGCTTTTTTGGGCATAATCAGTCAGAGCCCTCGTGTTCCCAAGTTCAACTACTTTACATGTTGTGATCTTTCGGTTTGTCTTCATTAATTCCAAGGTAGGTTCCATAAGTTCCTCTAAAACGACCGGCAATCAATCTCCCTGAACGAAGTCTCGAACTCCAACCTGGTTAATTACTTCTCAAACTCAACCGGCTCATCCATCTGCAACTAGCTAGCTAGCAGACCGATTCTCCCCATTCTTCGTCGACGTAAAAAGTTCCAAAAGTGTAGGTCGATCCCTTCAAAGCCCAAAAAGACGCTCGATGGGTGCATCCAAACCCAAAGTCAAAACGGGATCCCACTTTCTCATGAATGGGTGGGTGGTGTATTGTATGAATATAATGAACGGCTCAAACCAACCCCAATCACGCCTAGCTAGTGTTTTGAAGAAGCCAAGCTAGCTAGCCTAAGGCATGGCCGTCATTCTTCCTCCCTTTTCCTTCTTGAACGACAAGACTGAGTACACACACCATGACCCAGCTGCCATGGGAGTCCTTTCGCATGACACAGCTTGAAGCAGCCACTCCTTATATTAGCCACTTGAGCCCCTTTAATTTCCCCCTTTCAGCTTTCACATGTCGCCCATTACACCTATCACGTGGCTCCACCTGGCCAACGACCCCCTCCAGACGCCACGTCATGCATGGTGGCCGCTGTGTGGACAACCATGAGGGGGGTATTCATTGATACCAGGGCCACACCAAAAACCCCAGCAGCTCCAGTAGACAGAAACACCAGCCCTACGTATTCTCCGGGAATACAGGGCTGGGATTTCAGATGGCTGGAGCTATTGGAGTGGCTGGAAGAAGGCGGGTAACCTGCAACCAGCAGCTCCAGCCATCTGAAATCCCAACCCGGTATTCCCGGAGAATACGTAGGGTTGTTGTTTCTGGTTGGGCCTACCAGTGTGGCCCTGGTATGAGTGGGGGTTGACACAAGCTGTGAGTCACTCCGAATCTTCTCTGACGCAGGGTACGGTGTTATAATATGGGGCTTTGAATGGTTGTTTTATACGAGGCCGTAACCGCTTTCCTCGTAATATTTGGAGCTCCTATGAGTATCTTGTTGATTACCAAAGTGCAGATTTTCTCGTGCTCATTGAATTGTTGTATAAGTTCTCTCAACTATGTTGACTGTTGAGTTTAGAATAGTTATCATATTTTGAACATGTATTCCAATTTTTTTCCTAACACATGGATATTTGGTATCCATTCTTGGAGTTATTTTCTAACCACTTACCACTTATGTTGTAGATAGAGGAGTTTGATTATGAGAAGAAACCGTATTAGGTACATCTACCGCTACTTCTAACACCGTCGTGGTCGTTCTAACTGCTCAACGTAGAAATGCTTAGTACATTGAAATTTTTAGAGTGGCTCTCGTTTAGCAATTGATGGGTGGTTCCAAGCATGGCTGATTTTTCACAAAGTTTTTGCCCGTCCACGTCCAAAAACCTTGAATTGAAAGGCAAAAAAAATTGCAACCCGTCCCAAAACCGGTAGTTTCTAAACCAACCCGTCCATGGAAAGGTTAAAGAAAAAAAACCCTTCCCAAAACTGGTTTGGAAATGAAAATACCCGGCCTGCAATACGTATAGATAAGTCTCTTACAATGTTGGTAAAAAATTAAAAAACCAAAAAAAACAAAAAAACCAAAAAAACCAAAAGATGTTGACATGTGATTGTTTGCACTTGGAAACAATGGGATCTTCACAAATTATGCCTTCAATGCCCGTCAGTGATCTGTCTTTTGCTGTCGATTCTCATCTTTCCAGTACACCCCATTCTAATTTCCTCTGCCACCATCATTTCTTTTTATTTCTTGTCCCTCAATCTCCCATTTCTTTCCCCACACTCTATCCTCAAGGTGTTTTAATCACCCATTATTGCCCGTCCGTCACCACCCGCATTCCCTCCACAAGAGGGGTTTTTCTAGACAAAACCTAATCAAAAGTCATCTACGTGCTAGTTTGAAGTTAGAGACTTTAGATGCTTTGATGTGCATTTCATGTGCAAATATTGCAATTGAAAACATCAATTGGAATGCAGTGATGCTTGTTTGGAGAAACATGAAGGATAGGAGAATTCATCCACTTCTTTGAAGGGTGAGTAGCTCTTTAATTTTAAAATTCTGAACATGTTTATATATATTAATTCTTATTCAATTGCTAAGTTTACCTTCGATTATAATCTTTGACATTATGTTAAAAAGGTTCTAAATTTTGTGGTTGATGAATTAATGTATGCAGGTGTATCAAGCACTTCAAGATGGATATTTTGATTGGGTATTAGTGGTTTGATTGCATTATGCTTATATTCACATGTCATATATGACATAATGTAACTAATATTTGTACCAGTTATATTGTTTGGAAAAAATTATCAAAAAAATTGTTATTTTTAGAACCTATCCAAAGTGAATTTGACACGTCCAAAAACCGGTTCATTTTCTAAGAACCCGTCCACAAGAAAGATTTTTTTTATGAGCATGTCCCTAGACATGTTGGGGACCTTGTGAAAAATCACCACTGGTTCTAAGGCACCACCGTATGTTTTATTTGACCTTCCTATGGAAATTTATAAGGGTTCAGAGTTCTATTGGTAGATAGCACACAACCAACACATACGATTTATGTCAAGGTGGTGGACATTCTCAAAATCGATACGGATTCGTCATTGTGCAAGTAGGGTGTTCATTTTGGAAGGGGTTTAGCACTGTCTACCTTGTAGATTCCATAATTGGCAAGAGGAGGGTGGATGATAAGTTCTAGTAGCAATATCGGGACACCCAACTATTCAAGCAATTTATGGGGCATAAGATGTTTGCTTGGGGACAACAACCAAAGATTATGAATGAAACATCTAATGTGTGATTATAAGAGCACATGGGAGGCCCATGGGAGGAGTTGGAGGCGATCTCCACTTGGATAAGCAACCAATATGATAGACACGTCATTTAGTAGGCATGACAATGTTTGATCTAAATAAATTTGGAATTAAGATTATAAATGTTTTTGGTTGAGTTATATACAATAGAGGACATGAATGTAGACAAATGCACAGTATTATTGCCAATTATGGTATCAAAGAATCCATTTGACCAATACTAAGAATATAACACTAAAAAAATATTCATCCTTGGTGGATACTACAATAGTTCAAATTGATTTCTACACTCTAAACTTCCTAAGTTATCATGCTTGTGGTAACCAAAGTGCAAATGATATTAAGGAGGTCTTTCGTGCTTACATGGATGTGTGACAATAGAGAACTAGTGCAACGTATGTGACTTTATGGATAAGCACAAAGTCAACATTCTAATAATGGTAACATCAGCAATGGCGACAACATGATGCGTGCGAGTGTGTGGTTTGAATTCTTTGGTGGAAGGGTCCAATGTCAATCCATGTGATATATGGGAGGGGAAATGTCACGACAAGGAGGGAGATTTCAATTGAGCACATCCGTTCCTTAGGGTTTCGGGATATAAGAGTAGGTTCACAAGGGGTCCCAAGTCCCAAGTCCCAAGTCCCAAGTCCCAACATGGAGGCAAAGTCCCCACTTTTGAGCCTCGAGAAACCATCAAAACATGGTTCATTATCATTAAAGTCGGATCTTGATTACTTGTGTTGAGAGTTGGGTCTAGCTTTTTGCTTGGCCCAGCTCTCAACACAAGTCCCGAGCCTCACCTCCAAAAAATGTTGCCATGTAGGCATCCATGTCATACTTGGGACTTAGGACTTGGGACCCCAAAGTGGTAAGTCCCAACTTCAATGCTCTCAACGGCTAAGATAGTGCTTGGGACTTATGACTTGGGGCCCGTGTGAACTGGCCTTAAAAGTGGGAGTGACATTACGGAGGGTGACATTATGGAGGTTGGGGTGTATACCCGAGGCATTATTTGGGTCATTATCATCCTTGTAGTATTGTGTTGAAACTTGATACACGATGTTACTTTTACCCCGTACAATGAAGAATGGTACATAGACCCCAATGATTATAAAAACAACAATATCCTCAAACACTCATTCCTTACCAATTCAAAAAGTGTGTGGTTGACCGATCTCGAGTTTGAACAAGACCTCCTTTGACTCAAACTTTTATAGCCACCATCTTCCGATCCTCATGACTTTGGAACACACACCATAACCCTTGGCTCATAACTTATAATATAATAGTATTACAATACCACCATTTTACGAGTCCCCGTCCCCATTTCGGTTCAACACAAGCGAACCGGGATTTCTCACCAAAGAAAAATGAAGAAGGTTGATAGTACATGGGCTTGCTACGAGAGTTGAAATAGCCGAACTTCACATGAACATCCAACGTAATTGTGTACATTCGCATAAAGGTAGAGGGTGCTAATCTCCAAGAGCAAACCCTATGCATGCCTCCTAATCTAGTAACTAGAACACACTTTCATGATTTTAAAGACCACAGTATGATCTTTTCAAGATTGTCAAAATAATTTAGGTCAATGCAACAACTCATTAGAGAAAATCGGCATCTCTTATGATAGATTTGTCCACATGGATGTCATCTTGGTGTAGTTAGGATTCTTCACATAATCTTTTAGCCATCCGTGTGTTCAAATAACAGATTGTAATGTAAACGTTTGTGTTGATATTGTCAACACACAATAGATTGTTGATGATGACTGCTTCGACAAAAACGTCTGCACTCAACCTTTAGGGTTTAACCATCCGAATGTCTCTGGCACAAAGTGGAAGCGGATAAAGATGATAAGCAAGGCAATTTTTGAGAATGTGGGGTTGATTTTGAATGAAAGAGGGAGTGGATTTGGGCAGGCATCAGGGCGTATTCATATACTGTGGGTAGGTTACGTATGCATTTTTTTTTTAAATTATCAAGATCCCATATATAGAAGTCATAAGGGTTCAACTTTTTATCGGGTGGAGTGTTGGTTTTAGTGTAGGGGTGGTTTGGGAGAGAAAAAAAATTGGGTTTGGACCAAAAAAAGGGTGATTGTTGGGTGATTGTTGGGATAATTGTGTGAGTTGTTTGTCATGGAAAAAGTGTGGATACAAGATATTTAAAGTAGTAAGGGGTAAGTGACTTCACAAATTAGTACATTCATAAGTTTTGCAATTTTCTTAGTTTGTTTCTACCATGTCTAAGCCAATTTGCTAAACCAATCATGCATATCACTACTCCCAATGGACTCCAAAAATAGACCAAACCAACCACATGGTTGGTGTAAGCACCCTCTATCTTAGTAATTTCAATGATCCTTCCTAACTTATTACACTTGCACTAATTAAAATGTGTAAACTAAATCCCTCAGTCCCCATCAAGACAAGTCGTGTGTGTCTACTTTTATATTAGACGATAATTACACTGATACGTGCAATTAGTTTGCCCCACACTAACATATTGACATAATTTCACACTGTTCTAAATAAATGACTACCAATGTAATTTTTTTTTACAATAACTATTATTTTCTCTATGGTTTCTATATGTATGAATATAAAAATACATACATACATACACATACATACACATACATACACATACATACATACATACATACATATATATATATATATATCTATATCTATATTTGTGAGGCCAATTTTCACCCAAGGTTATTTGCATGGGTAAAAGGGCAACTTATCCACAAAGGCAACCTAAGGGCGCATATCAGTGTAGAGCCTACTCATGATATATAGCTTACATGAACCCTTAACATCATAAGAGACCCGTTTTGGGCTTATGACTAACTCTTGAAGGCAAGTTCATCCAAAAGGAAGGTGCTAGGAGGACCATAATGAGTGTCATTGTGTTTCTCGTGAAATTTTGTTGTCAATGGCGATGAACCCATTCCAATATGAAAAGATGGTTGTCCACAATACAATGTTTTAAATCAAGAATGAACTATCTTTCCCTTTGTTGGTACATTACTATATATAATCACCTCATATTACTTTGATTGAAAATTGTCAATTATCCATGGCCTCTTTTTCTTACCCCAAAGTGCATATCTATTCCTTGGATTGTAATTTTAATGAATATATTTATTAAAAAAATTGAAGTTTAATGATTCTAAATATATTATTAACAAATCATAAATTTTACTAAAAATTACTACAATATTGGCGTGAGTTTAAAATTACTAACAACTACTTTTCTTTTTGAGTACAATCGAAAGTAAGCTATAGAAAGGTTACTTCTTAGATGATCTAATGAAACCACCATACGCTCCAAGAAATTAAGGGTTAACAAAGATTTTGAATTGTATCATCGACATCATGGAATAAATATATAAATATATATCCTTCTGTGGGAAATCTAGTGGTGCATTTAATTTTAATCTATTTTAAAATACATTTTAAAGTACTCAGAAAATTTTGAGGCATGCTTATTATTATAAATTCATGACGACAATCATTCTAGGCCAGTAGGGCAAATATAAACACGCTCAACTTCGTCATTTGTTCCATATTACCATATAGCATTAGTACATTCAAACTCAATGGCAGTGTCTGAGTCTTGAGTGTTGCCACACGAACTGACAAATACTGGAATACATAACGCACCACATGGCACACCAGACAATGTCGCACACTGGAATACATTTTGCAATGTCTTCATTCAGGAGAATCATTGACCATTCCAGAGGAATCTATGGAATATTATACCTCAATTTAACATAGAAATGCTGGTGAAAAAATCACAATGTGTAACCAATTGGGCTTGGAAACACTCGGATTTTGACCAATTGTGTCCAAAGATCTCCCAATACACTGGTCCCAACATTCTGTTCAAGTTTACGGATGCATACATAGTGGCAAAACAACTCTAGTGTCGGCTTCTTTGCATGAACTAATCAATTAAGTCCATGTGAAGTAGTACTAACTTACGTGAGCTGCTGGAGCAGATTCCTGAAGTAATTTTTCAGAGTCCTGAGCTAATTTCGTCCCTCCTATGCAATTTTTATCTTACTTTATTGTTTGAGTTTCTAAGGTAGTCCCACTCACTAGCAACTTGGCAGTGAGGAGGCCAGTTCCATGTTAGGTATGTATAGTATAGATAAATAAAGCACATATTCATCCCAAGTATGGCGATTATGTGCTTTTGAGGGTAGTCGATTGGCTGTTTCATCCATGGAAATTCCAAGAGTTTTCTACCGAATGTTTCCTTTTCAAAATTTGAGGTAGAAATGTGGCTTCCATCTTCTCATTTCTGCTACTTGCACATCTATGTAGCCTTTCCATGGGATTCTTACCAGGACTGAAGCCTTTGTCAAGTAGATGATTGATTAATGTATTATTCCACATATGAAGTAAATTGAAGCAATGAAGGGGCTTCGAGATTTCAGGAGTTGATAGAGTTCTTCTTAACCCCTAAGTGCCCAAGCCTTTCGGAATGCACTTTTCCTAAGAAATATGTGCATGGCTTTAATACAATCCCCAATGGAGGAATTTGTCTTTTATCCAAAATCTAACCGTATAGATGTTTAAAGAATTTGTTTATTAGTATGCATACCAACTCGGGGAGTTCACTGCGATAATATTAGAAAAAAACGTGCGGGAAAATATAGGGTAATTTATATTCACAAAAGGAAAAACTTAGAATTTTCTTAGAAGTAATATAGGTGAGTATGTATGATAAAATTTGTATTATAAATAATATAGGCTTGATACAAATAACGCATATTTTTAAAATATTTGTAAAAATATACCGTAGGATTTCAGGATCCTAGGTTTTTTTGAAATAGGGTGTCCTTTGTGTTCAGAGGCAGGAAGATTTTGGATGAAAAACTAGGAGTTTTGGTTGGTCTTATGTATGTCTGCTTCAAGCATGATGTTGTAGTATTAACTCTATACCCTTCTACATTATTGCATGGACCCTATTTTTGCTTGTTTTGTTGTTGGTGTTTTAATTGTTTTTTATTACACTCAGTACCGTTGTGTTTAATTGTGCGTGTAACTTGATTGAGGAACATGGGCTGATTTTGTTGTTTGAAACTGTTTATGAACACTCTTAATGTTAAACCTTGTTGTGCCTTGGATTTTGGTGACTTAGTACTTTGAATGCTCTTAAACCCATTGGAGCAAAATCAAATAATTATAATGAACATACCTAGCTTAAAATTAGAGCTTCATCAAATTTAAAAGTAATTATAGGGTCATTTTAAAACAAGAAATTAGCAAATTATATAATAATATGGTACAAAAAATTAAGGATGGATAATTAAATACCCCTTGAATAAATACCCTTGTCACGCACGTGTATACATATATACATGTCTAGTGAACTCCCCGAGCATACCAATTTTGAGACCGAGATTGCATAAGAGTTGTGAGATTCAAACAAGAGAAATGTATACATTCTTTTTTTTGTATGCCGCCCCTCCCCACAATGTTGGTATGATTTGCTCATAAGTGTTTTTAGGAATTTGAGGTGACACGAACAACTCCAACATGTGAAAGAATACAAAAATGTGATTCCAAAGACCCTATGTATGCATATAGACCTATCCTAATCATTTCGCAATCCTCCTTGCAATTCTTGAAATGCATTTTCTTTATTTTAACACTTGACGATTTGATATTGCAAATTACTTCACATTGGTAATTGTGAATACTAATATTCGACGGTCAAAAATACGGAATTTTTTTACTCTTTCCACTACGACACTTTTCAAAGGAAATGAATAATGAGAACTCTTTGGATGTCAAAAACAAGTACAATTGTCCAATTAGTTGAAACATTGAGGAAATAGTAAAGCACTTTCTCCACCCATTCCCTACATCACGGACATATATGCCTTTGCGACCCTCTCTAAAATCGAATATTTACTCTTTTTGGTAAAAAATGCCTCAATCCAAAAGTTGCCCTTCCATACTGCCTGCCAAAAAAATTTACGCGGTCAAAGGAATTTACCTGCCCACACACAAACGAGCCGAAATTTTTGGTCAACCATATATGGTTGCTCGAGCACTTAGGGGTTAAGAGGTTGGGATAGAGGATGAGACACAAGAAAAATCCTTGATTGGTGTTCATGTCTTGTCTTCAGACCTACAAATGAACACATTGTCAAAGAGTCTCTCCTTCTATTCTTGACCATTTCAATGGAGTTCACTCTTGCGCTTGGTTCTCTTTGCTTGATAACATGTGAATTGAATTTGGAACCATCTTGGGAGCCACAAGGTTGGTGATTCCAACATGTCTATATCTAAAGCATTTGTTGCAACTGGAGATAACTTTCCTAGTGACACTGCTTATGAATAACTTTACAACTACTGTCATCCCAACTTACTCTTGGTTCATCCAATTGCCAATTGTTATAACAAAGTTTGGTATATTTTGCATCTTAGGGATAAAGTAATAAAATTTTGTCATGGATGATTGACGTTTGAATGAAGAATCACTTAGTAAGTGACAGTAATTGCAACATTGTAAATCTGTAATGCCCAAATTTTTTTCCCAAGGATTGACATATAATGTTAGGTTTACGGTTAGTGTTAGTGACACTACATGGGCAGTTTACAACTAGGATTGAGCAAGACAAATAAACTGGGTGACACTAAATACAAAATTTAGTGCAGTCATCTAAAAAAGAGAAGGCATGGACTATTCTCACTGCACACCTTTCAAAAGGTGGCTGATTAATCGATCATACTACCTTTCTTTCCCGTCTTGTTGTGGTGAATGCCATGTAACGCCCACATCTTGTCAAATTCTTCATAATACCCATCTTCACATGCTCAATTTTCTTTGACGTTTTTTGCCATGCAACTCTTCCATAGTCTAGCAAGTGTTGTCAAATTGTGAGCTCTAGATTAGTACTTTGGATTAAACGACATTCCCACACACCCATAACACCCCCAAAACAATGCCACAAAGGAGGTGTCAAATTCTCATGAGTTCACCAAATTAGATTGGTGCCTTCTCCCCAAATATGCACTTTTCAAGAGTCAACTCATATTCAAGTGAATTTCCATATATTCTTAAAACCAAGACCTTTTGGTTGCTTCAACTCTTTGGGCAAATCCGTCGATGGGTTGCCAACACACTTCTTATACACTGTACTTAGAATTTCATGGGAGATATGTGAATCCTCAATCATTACTTGAAGCTTATTATGTTGTTAGACTATGATGGAAAACACCCACATATATATTTTTGATGTTAAATGTATCTATCTATGTATAGATATATATATATATAGATAAAGATTCAAATGCTAATTGATGGACATATAATCAAAAAAATCACTATAGTAATATCATAATTATCTCTGCACATTTTATCGGAGGATCCTACCACACAATCCCATCAGAAGATCTTACGATAGAAGTCAACAACGTAATAATTATGGAGTTGGACTTGGTCCAATTTTACTTAAATATTAGTATGAAGAGTCCACCCTCCGGACTTGAGCCTGAACGTTAGCTTGAGTTGTAAGGAGGAGGAGACGTAACGTCTTTCCTCCCAATCAAGAATAGAGTGGGGATGCTATTTATTAATCGTCTAGCACGTAGTTCAACATCTATTCTCACGAGTGTAAAACCGAACTATGTGTCCGAAAGTCCCGTGCCCCACTCCACACTCCAAGGCAAAAGAAGTTCCGTCTAAGTGACTCGACCATATATTTACTAGAAAACATTTTCGGTGCCGAATATTCGTAATATTTGGAGCTCCTATTGAGTATGTTGTTGATATCATTAGAAGCCTGAAATAGGATAATGATGAACTTCTAGCGCTAGCCTAGGACAGTCTTCTGAGTTATATTTCATATAATGCTCATGAATTACGCCTTTAAAAACGAATTCCACGTTTGTTGCTGTGTCATTCTTTCTTCCAATCTTGACTTCTTTTTTCATGATTAAAAATAGTGTGGGGGGGGGGGGGGCGGGCGGGGGCACCATGAGTGGGAGATTCAGTTTTATCTTGGTTGTTTTGTTTTTAGGCATACAAACCTCAATGAGTTACATACATATATATATATATATCAACGAGTTGAAGATTTTCTGCAAGCTCTGGAAAAGTGTCGCCCAGATTTTGACCGGATTGCTCTTTGGGAACCACAAAACACTGGGGGTGTCATTCTTCAGTCTGGCAATGCAAATCCACATTAAAGAGAGCACTCACGGGTGGCTCAATATCGCAGAGCCCTCAGAGCCTCATGAGTGGGTAGACTGAGCCAGCCGCCCACTTGAGAGGGGCAAAATGATGTGAAGAAAAGCAAGAATACTATATATCAGTGTGGGAAAGGTCACGGAGACTCATGATGACAGATTGAAGCGTCCAAGCTTGGATGGCATGTTTCTGATGAGAGCCAACACCACACACCAATGGACGTCGAGAAGTTACAGATGAAGCGGTTGAGTTGGAGAAAGAAATAACCGGTGGAAGTTCAAGACTTCAAGAAACTTACCGATCGTTCTGGAGGGAGTTA
The DNA here is from genome assembly GCA_950295325.1 of Polytrichum commune. Lineage (NCBI taxonomy): Eukaryota > Viridiplantae > Streptophyta > Polytrichopsida > Polytrichales > Polytrichaceae > Polytrichum > Polytrichum commune. The sequence goes on along the minus strand of OX485803.1, from coordinate 18,184,502 downwards.
TAGAATATGCCCCAATTCAATGAAGGAAATCCAAAAGACGTCAACATGTAGCCAGTTGGACTTGGAAACACTAGGATCCCGACACTGCCACAACCTGCACCCTCATGTGCTCACAGGATGAGTTTTCTGCTTTTTTCGTCCTCACCGTTTGATGCTATTCACCAGGGCATATATTCTCCTCTCTCTCTCTCTCTATCTCTACCTACATATATATTTATATACATATCATGGACTTGTAGCCCTCTCTTTTACGGCATCTATCAACTACATGGCACTTTTAGACCACATTGTTCAGCAGGGTGGGTCCCTTTACACTAGCACATTGTTTCAGTTGAGAGGTTGAACTTGCAATTTCCAGAGTTGAAAGCAAGTCTTGGGTGAAATGGAATTGAGTGCACAGGCATGTGTAACAAGAAGGATTGTTTCTTGAGCTCTCAATCTTGAACCTCTCTAGTGTGAAAGGGGCCTAAGTAACACAAGCTTGACAAGATGACCTTCACCTCATCCACTTACACATGCCTACATGCAAATATTGATCATATCCTCTGTCCTCATGGGAGTAAGCTGTTTGGAGACAAAGATATCACCATTTTTTTTTAAGTCAGAAATTCAGTTATAAAATCCGTGAAGATAAAAAAAGGTGCGCACTCTTAGATGCTCTGTTAGTTTCTAGTGTTTGGGCTTGAACTAAAGTACTTGAACAACCCCCCCAAAAAAGACGTCCACACAAGTAGAGTCCATGTGGATGGTGAATCGAACATACTTCAAGTAAATGTGTGTTACTTGGATGCTTTTCCCTCCGCAACCACTTCTCGTAGGACACAAAACACACATTTAATGTGAGATTATTAGCAAAATCCAAATTGTGCATGTAGCCATTCGTCTCATAATTTTTGGAGCTCAAATGAAAATCTTGTTCATTATCCAAAGAGAATATTCTCGTGCTAAAAAACTGGTCATGTAAGTCCCCCAATCATTTTGACCATTGAAGTTGGATTGATTAGCATTTTTTGAGCACGTAATCCAATCTCTCTTGAGCACATGTCTCTTTAATGTCCATTCTTAAATCCACACCTAACCACAAAGCACTCAAGCATTGGTGCCCAGATTATTAATCCGTGGGCATTAGGCACATCTACATCAACTTACCCACTCACTGCCCAAATAAATTGTGTCATGTCGCTGTATATATGGTGCTTTGGAATTAGTTGACCAGTAGATTAATAAGCAGTGATCAATGTTGTCACTCAATTGTCCGTTAAATTTCACTCAATCATGCATCTTCGTGGCAAATCCTTCACAGTACCATATATATATATATATATATATATGTGATGTTATCAATCGATCGGCCGGCCTCTCTTTTCCAGCTGCCAATCTTGGTGGAGACGATATAAGCTATACCTGAGCATGATCTGAGGTAGCGGCTAGTTCTTGGTTGTCGGTTTCGTGAAGCAGGGACGCTCTACATCATTGCCAGAAGGTCATGCATGCGTTTGGTCGATTGTGGAAGTGGGGAAACCCATCATTGTCGCAATAAAGTTGGCAAATGTGAATATATGGCCGGCTTGGGTGGCTGGCTCTTTGTTTTTGTTGGTGTTGGTGTAAATCAACTTATGTCAGGTGGTGTATGCATGATATAGAGAGAATAAGTTGACTGAATTGATGTCACGTCGGGCAGAGTGAGCAGGAAATGTCAATCCGGGGAAGAAAAGTAAATTCAGGTTTGAGCTTCCTTGTAATATATATGCAGATGGTCAAATGGTAAGATTGATGGAAGGATTGAAAGTCGGGTTTTCCAGTATTGGTTCCAGTGTCTGGGGAGATTTTAGGGCAGAATCGGTCAAAATCCTAGTGTTCCCAAGTCCAACCGGTTACATGATGTGATCTTTCGGAGTTTCTTTATTAATTGGAGGTATATTCCATAGATTCTTTTAAACTGATCGGTGATTTTCCTGAAGTCTTGAACTCCAACCGGTTATTTCTCAAAGTCAACCGGTTCATCTGTAACTAGAGGTTGGTTCTCCCTGTTCATTGGTTGGTTCATTGAACTCTCTATTGTATAGTGCTCATGAATTAACCCACAAACCCCACAGCAAGGATACAACTTCCCAATGAATAGCACTCCATTGGCAATATCACAATGGACTACAAATTATCATCATACCATCATATGTCTCCTCCTCCAGCCCCCTCCCCCCCCCCCCTCCACCCTCATTAATAAAATGTGCAAGCCACAAATTGTCCCTTCACTCATCATCTTTATATGGTGCACCATGTACACACTTAGCACAAATGAACTCAAATTTTCCCTTATGGATACTCACAATAATCAAATATATCTCAATAAGCAAACAACATGCACACCCACACATAACATGGGCATGCCAACCACAAATCAAGTTCGCAAACCACAAAATACCCAATCCATCTCCTCCCAAAACACACCACCAAACTATTCCTCTTCATATCAATGCTATTAGGTGATATCCCAATCAACAACAAAACAAAGACTACACACCACGCTCTGCTAACCCTACATACACCCCACAAAACAAACATAAACCCAAGACAAGACAAATCCACAACAACCAATACACACCCCCAAAACATCAACCATAAAATCTTTTACCCTATATACCAAGATCATGCCACACACACCACCAATACTTACCAAAACATACCACACTTTTGAAAACCCACAACACAAATCCCCCCAATCGCTTATGTCTACAACTTAGGTCACCTTCTTACATGAAGTGGGGACATGCATACTAACCAAGGACAATAACAACAATCTTACATGGCTTCTCAAAAGAACACCTCCAAAGAAAAAGAAAAAGAAAGAAAATAGTAATAATAATAGTAATAATTTTTACTTCATTGCAAACACAATACAATTAAAGCAACACTATACACACCTAACCAATCTCTTTGACCCATATCGTAAACATCAAAATGACACATTAGAGAAACCGCCTCTCCAACATCTACTACAACAAGGCACATTACTTACCCACCACAAACTTTACGCACTCGTCATAACAATATCCCATCCCCATATAAATGTGATGAGCATCTCTTCATAAGACTAGACCCTAGATGTCTCACAATTTTCCAAAGGCTGTAAAACCTCCCAACAGGCCATCCTACCTAGAATTGTCCCACCGCAACCACATCCTAAACGACCCACCCTATCATACACAATCACCAACCATTTGAAATTGCATACAACCACATCAACAACAAACTTGCAAAAGCTGAATCCATCACCTCACCAACCTAACACATGAATTCTCATTCATCATGCATAACCTCCTCTGAGAACTCATAACAAAAATCAACCAATCCAAGGTACACCTTCGCCAACCACACCATAAACAACCCAAAGTCGATAACCACAAACCTCATCAAACCCTACAGTAACCTTTCTAATCATGATCACATGGAACATAGGCCACATTAGCACTAGCCTACTAGTAACCATAGATATGGTACAAAAATGCACATCACCACCAAAGATCATACACATCCAAGAAACAAAACTCCAAAAGATAAATCACGGGGAGGTCACTTCATTGTCAAGTTGACACCACGTGCAGACACGGGGAGGTCACTCCATTGTCAAGTTGAACACCACGTGCGACCAAAAAAAATCTTCTTTTGGTAATTTGCACCACCAAAATGGGTCAAAATTTTATCAAATTTTTTTCATGAGTAGATATACACAGTACCTATGACATAATTAAAAGTGGTAACTACATTTGATGATTTGTTTTTTTCATAAAACATACCGTTTCTAACTAGAATGACACATAAATGAACTAAAACAATTACTAATAAAAACAAAGATGACTAAAAATTTCAAAAATATATACAAAAGATACTATCAATGGTTATGTATATGTAGAAAAAATATCATAAATTTTAAAATTATATATGGCATGTAATATAGGGGTAGCAAACTTTGTCCACACGCACGTGGTGTCAACTTGACAATGAAGTGACCTCCCCGTGCGTGCGGACAAAGTTTGCTACCCCTATATTACATGCCATATATAATTTTAAAATTTATGATATTTTTTCTACATATACATAACCATTGATAGTATCTTTTTGTATATTTTTTGAAATTTTTAGTCATCTTTATTTTTTTTAGTAATTGTTTTAGTTCAATTTTGTGTCATTCTAGTTAGAAACGGTATGTTTTATGAAAAAAACAAATCATCAAATTTAGTTACCACTTTTAACTATGTCATAGGTAATGTGTATATCTACTCATGAAAAACAATTGATAAAATTTTGACCCATTTTGGTGGTGCAACTTACCAAAAGAAGATTTTTTTTGGTCTCACGTGGTGTTCAACTTGACAATGGAGTGACCCCCCCGTGAGATAAATCCACCAAATACATATTCAACAAATTCCCAAACTGCAAAAGTAATTTACAATAACTTATATAATATACACACATGTATGAGAAGACCATTCACTCCTTATACTCCAAAGAGAATATACAAAGAATTAATAACCCCCTCCCTAAAACTATTCCCAAGATAGAAATCATAAAATCCAAACTAAACCAATACAAGGTCCATAATACTCATTCATATATATATATATATATATATATATATATGCCAGCACACCCTAATAGCCTATGTTTATTACTAAAAATTAAAGCCAAAATAAAATCAACTACAGTAACATACCAAGCACAAACAACCTTCCTAAATGGAGACTTCAACAAAGAGTCTCACTCATTGGATGACCCAAAATGTCATCACCCAAACCGTCACAAAAGACGTTAACTAGACTCATTCACAACCAACATTGGCATCACCTCAATAACCAACATAGTAAACCTCACTAGGCTCGGGGGGGGGGGGGGTAGTCATTGGTTGGAGTAGCAATATACGTGCGAACAAATGATAGGGTATTTTAAAAACATGGGAGCAAAAATTTATAATTGGGCTTAAGAGTAATATAGGGTATCAAAAATGGCACTGGACATCTTTAAAGTACTATAGGGTATGGAATAATAGGTAATTTTAAATTATAAGTAATGCAAGCCATTTTTCTATTAACCCAAAGTAGAAATTTACATAATGATAGGATGTGAAAAAAAAGAAGAATTGAAAGTAATACCCCCCTATAAAATAGTGGTTGTTCGCACCTATATCCTTCACATTTTAACACACTGCCCCCCCCGAGTCACTAGGCAAGGTGGCTACAATTACATTATAGCTAGTCTCATAGATGGGTACTACACAAACCAACAAACCTCCACAAAATACATCACAAAATTAACCTCAACCCAAACTTAGACCACTACATGGTAAGCCTAAATTAGGGACCCAATAGCATGATCACTAAAAACCCCCTACCCAAAAATAACATCCAAAGGATATCGTACACAATCCCTCCCCCCCCCCCCCCCAAAGAAAAAGAAAAAGAAAAAGGACATGTATCCAAAAACATCATTGTCAAATACCAATAAAACAACCAAATCAAAATAATAAACCTCACCGGTAAGTTAAATTTACCCCCTCAATTTACGTGAATGGGAACAAGTCCAAGAAACCTTCAAGGAATTACTTAATAACTTGAATATATGTATTGACCAAACATTTATGGCACCACTGCCCCTAGAACTTACACAATCAACCAAACTACAAGGAGGATTCCTACCAAGAAAACAAACAAAACAATGGAATAAACAACTTCACATACCTCACGGCATCCGCAAGGCAACCATGAACATACCTCCACACTCCCCCCCCCCCCCCCCCACATGGCATCATCACCTGGTCATTAAATAACTATACACACCACTCACCATCCCCCCTCCCCCCCCCACACACATACACATAATTATAGATAGTATCCCCACATGGGTCACTACTAAACACAAAGCCAAAGGTAATCCATTAAAAAATCTTCAAAAGACAACACCCAAAACAAAATCACTCTCATAAAAAACAAACTTGGCAACACCCTCACAAACCCCAAAGACATTTGAAACACCATAAATCGCATACAACAACTATCCTTTCAAAGACAAGCCCATGTTGTGACGACCCAATAAACCAACCCCCAAATTGCACATGCGCCATACGAAAGAATACCCATGGCACCACACCAACGGCACATACTAAAAAAAGAAAAAAATTAAAGAAAAAAATGGCCTAATGATAAAACATAACACGGATTAAAAGGGAAGTCTTCGTGCTAAACCTCAAAAATTGGCCAAAGGCAAAGCATCAAGCCCAGACAACATCCCCAATGAAATAATAAAAGCACTACCGTATTCATTCCACGAAACGCTTTGTCTACTCTTCAAGTAATGCTATAAGAGGAGACAATCCCCATCCATATGGAAGCATAGCAAAACCAATCTCTTGTACAAAAAGAAGACCCTTTGATAATCTCCGACTATAGACCAATTGCCCAAGCATTGCCTTAATTAACAACACAATCTACAAATCTTGGACAAGCACATTCACCTCCCTCATCACCAACTTTGGAGATCAATATAAAATGCTCCATTATAGAGTCAATTTTGCCTTGACTTAGTGATAGACTTGCATTGATAAGCTCTTAGAAATGATCACATGGACATAGTGTAACATATCTCACAATAATGAGATTCAAGAGGCATGTTCCACCCAACCTTAGAGGTTATATACTAGATACTACTATGAGTTGAGGCTCCCTTCAACTAGAGTTCCAAATATCTTAACTAGCTCTGCCTCCATGCCTTTAGGATAACTCTAAGTATAGTTAACTCATGGTCATTACTTACAAGGTGATAACCTAGGGTAAGACCATAGTCTCAACTAGTAGTGACTCCCTTTATCTTTAGAACTGCTAGAGCACCTAGGGTGGCACCTCTAGTCTTCTAGTAAAGGAGTTTAGTTGAACTAGAGGTTGTAAATAGTAAATAGTAAATAAATAAATAAGTAAATACACGTTACACATAGATTACACTAAGGAAGCACATTTCCAAGACACATGAAATTGCATAAATTTCATAGGTAGCTTATACACATCAATATAGATGGGTAGACTGTATAAGCACTGAAGGGATTATATATACACTACTACATGCTCAAAATAATTTTCATGTTATACATGTTAGAAGCAACTTATCTCCTCATGGGATTTGTGTCGTAAAAATGGCATCCATGAACGTATGATCGAAATTTGTTTACAACATAACATTATTAAGATACACACGCTTGTTCTGTGGGACTGACAATATTTTGCAGAGGATTCTTGGATATTCCCCACATTTAGACTAAATACTATGTGGGATATCGTCAGTCCCACAGAACAAGTGTGTGTATCTGAATAATGTTATGAAAGCTCACTCTCAAGTGCCTAACATGTTGCCTAGTCAACCTAATCTAATACTCCCTCCGTTTCATATAAAAAGTTACATTTCACTAAATATGTGGGATTAAGGTCATTTTTTGCATTTTTAGCACGAAATTGTGTGCGTTGTATAGCTCTCACTAAGCACTTTCCGGTGAGCTAGGGGTGTCCAAAAAAAAATCAAATTTTTTTTAACGCCAATTTCATTGGAAGCCTGTCATTTTGGGCGGATGGCACCGAAGCTCATTTGCTAATGAGTAGTGAGGTTGAGACTCGTGCTCCTTAAGGTTTGTGTTTAGGGTTAGGGTTTTTGAGAAGAAACGGCATGGCGATGTCCATTTCTGATGAAATCGATGTTGATACACATAAAACCGTGTTGATGTTTGGGTTTAGGTTGAGTTCAAATATCAATTGTTAAATAAGTGTAAATTGTTAGTTGATTGACTTGGTAGTTCATCAGCAACAACATTTACATTGTTTATAGCAACATTCCAATTCGTTTGACGAAGTTTGAAAGAAATTTCACCAAATGTATCTTTTGTTTCGTAACGCAAATTATGTCCAAACGTAACTTTTGATATGAAACGGAGGGAGTAAATCATAACCACTATAACATTGTTGACATGACTACAATGACCGACCTTTGTGAGTTGACCAAGCAAGCCTTAAGGAAAATCATCAAGTATTAAGAGAGATACTATTGCATAATACTATGATGTATACATGCTAGATTTTGGATTTTTCATATTTGTAATTCTTATTCCTATCCTAGAAGGAGTCATTGTTCATTAATTGGGTGCTCAATGGGTGCACCTCATAGTGGACTTGAACACCATTTTGGGGGTATACATATTTGGTTTGGTGTGTTGCCCAAATTACTAAACAAAGTTTTTATTCTTATGACAAGCAACGACTATGGGCGAGAAAGCTCGCATCTTCACCAAAGCCTTCTTTATGGAACCTCCTATGAGCTCTAACTGCACTTTGGAGCATCATTCTCCTTCAAATCAAAGCCAAACCGCATACACACCTATATATTTTTGAAACGTATAAGGATCTCTATGCAGAAGGAAGCATAGGGATAAGGCCCAAGTGTGGACTCTTAGGTTGGAAAAGTAAATGATATGTGTGGGTGACTATGAATGAAACTCCTAAGCACGAGAAATATATAAGAAAAATAAATTGTATACATACTAAAGGTAGGTTAGGAAACAAACTCATGTATTTATATTAAGATTTCCAGATTTAACGTGTTAAATTCCTCCACTATGTCATACACAAAATATAAGTCATAAAATAAAAATGCCTTTATTATACATACAATCCACTTTCACTTTTCAATGACAAAATCATTGATCATATTATCAACCATAGATGTAACTCATAATAATAATTTGACCTCAAAACGTACATCACTTGGATAGAAATGTAAATTGGATGAAACTATCACATTTATTGTCAACATTTTCTCTAAACTTGGGGTCCCTTTTTGTACATACACCTTTACTTGAATATATTTAATAATCTTTTTGAATGCTCACACTAGAGAAAAATAATACATATCCCTCATACACTATAGCACCTTTACCGCTTTGGCTATTTACAATCGAATTAGTAGTATTGTTTCTACTTTAAATTTGGCAAATCCGGGTTTGGGGAATCTACATTTTCCATATTAATTTTTAGATTTAAAAATACAATCTCCAAAAGAATTGGTGTTACTATAAATAGTTTAATTAGTGCCGAAGGGGTAAAGGTACTACAATATACTATGTTCATTGATGTCTCAAATAATACCCCTCACACTCATGTGTAGTTTGTAAGTGGTATGAAGAGTTTAGGGGACAATGTAGATGGTGCTAACATTGTTATTTTGAACTTAAAGTGCATTTTCTATCATTAAATTGGTAAGATGTCACGTATTTCTTCTTAGCAATTGAAAATGGGATTCCAACACACCAAAGTGTGCCTTTGTTTGAATCACATAATATGCAAAAGTTTTAAGGGTTCATAATCTCGTTGGTAGAAAACCCAAACCAACACATGAGTATGATGTGAAGGTGGTGCACATCCTCAAAATCAAATGTACTTATAAGGCAAGATTGTGGGTTGTTGGTTCTAAGAAGGGTGTTGGCTTAAGCGTGCTCTAGCAGACTATAGAAGTTACATAAGCCTTATTCGCCTCCAATCACACTTTAAACACCATTTTCCTTCAAATTTGAGGTATGTGGGTGTTATTCAATTTATGATTCATATTCTCCAACTCCTACATATTAGATTTACAAAACAAAACATGTGTTGCACTAGCAAATCTACATGAGCATCAAAAAAATTAGGTGGAAAGTTGGACTGCCCTAATTTAGTTATGGTTATTTGAAGTGTTTGTTTGTTGATTTCTTAACTAGATACATAGATCCTACCAATTATGTTCACTATTGAATGTGGAGGAGTTAAAAAAAAATGAAGGCATAGCTCACTCTTTTTGAACATGTACCTTTATGATGTGTGTGTGTGTGTGTGTGTGTGTTTAATTTACTTCATTTTTTGAAAGGGAGATGTCGTGTAAACTAAGATCGTTAAATACAACAGATCGAGTGTCGTTGTCAACATCAATTAGCAAAATAAAATAGCAAACTAAAATACTAAACAACCACCTCTTCAAGATGAGTGTTTCTCTCTCCAAGCTTAAGAAACTAAAATGTCTCCTTACAAAGCTTAAGAAACTCTAAAATTCACACACAAGAGTCAAGCTATCTCTCACTCCACGAAGGGAGAATCCAAGAGTGCAAGTGGTGGAGGAAGAATGCAAAGGCTTTACTCATAATCTACTACACCATAGCCATGAGAAAGCAACAACAAGCTCTCTCTCTCTCAAAACACACTCATAAGACTTGACTTGACAACAATGGCAAGTCAAAAGGCCTTCCTCTCCATACAACCCCAATCCTATGTGGAGTTCATCCATGGAGTGGATGAACAACTAACTAGGACTCCCAATGGAGTCCGTTACTCATCCCAACACACATGGACTCCTACTGGAGTCCATTTACCCCTAAATTGACGTAATTTAGCCCCCGATGTCACCTCACGTGACAGCTGTCGTGTAAACTAAGATCGTTAAACGCAACAGATCGAGTGTCGTTGTCAACATCAATTAGCAAAATAAAATAGCAAACTAAAATACTAAACAACCACCTCTTCAAGTGCCCCCACTAGCAGATAAGGAGCCCCTCCAATTGGCTAGGAACAAACACACTCATCGGTAGAGTTGTTGAACATGATGAAGTTGTTGCTACATCTATACATATTTAATTGGGTAGTAGTAATCGAAGGAATTAAACTCGTGATTGACAAAGCAATCCAAGAACTGTAGGCTGGGTGCAATGTGAGCCCCATCCTTAATCGCCTTCAACAATTAATGTTGAATTCTTGGATAACTCTTTCAATGTGGTCTTAATTCCATAAAATTTCCAACCAACTAAATAACAACTTCACCACTAAAACATGAGGTAAACTTCCACAAAATTCTCAATCATGACCATTAACGGCCACGGAATGAGAGGCTTTCCGACAACGAGGACAAACCCAATTGCCAGAAGGAAGAGTCAAAAGGGGAGGTGTCAAACATGCCATGTGCCATCCACGTTGACATTGGTCGCACAATAACATTGTTGCAGCTCCTTTCTTCTCTCCACAAACATAACAAGGCAGACCCTGTGGTACAACCGCCAACTCGGGATGCACAGAACCGTCGATGGGAAGGTGACATGGAGCACAATTCTTTGAATGCTCACGACATTCCCGTCCATCCTTGCCTTCAAGCAATAATATACCACTTGGCAAGACATCTTTTACCCACAAAATCGTGCGCCCAGCCTTGACATCCAATGTCGTAGGCGCCTCCCGTTGCAAGTAAACATAATCCCCCTTGGAAAATCTACGAACCTGAGGTCGATAAGCTCCACTGCGGATCCGGGCATACCGTAATGTATCACGATGTTGAGCAATATTTAAGTTCTTCATAGCCATAGGTATGGCCTTTTGGAAGAACGTTGCTCGGTCATGAAGACATTGAGCCCAAACATCTGGATCATCCAAATTTACCACGGGAGCCAATTTCTCTCGCACCGAGCTAGGTAAAATTGGTTCCCATCCATATAAGAGTTGGTAAGGACTATAAGATGCCAAAGATGCTTGCCTGCTGAAACGGTAACTCATTGCTATCCATGGTAACATCAAGTCCCAATCGCGATGGTTGCCATGAAGCAATCCATACTTCCGCAAACCGCGCTTAACCGTCTGAACAACTCGTTCAGCTAAGCCATCTGCCTCAGGGTGATCTCTGGAAGTTGTCCGATGATCAATCAAAGCCTTGGTACACAAAGCCTCGAAAGATCCAAGGAATTCTCTCCCTTGATCCGTCAACACCTCTGCAGGTGCTCCAAACCGTGCCAAAACTCGATCAAAAAATGCCATAGCCGCCAATTCTGAGGAATTTTGGGGAAGAGCCACGAGTTCAATCCACTTACTAAAATGCTCCACCATCACAAGCACATACTTGGAACCACGTGGAGTGATAGTAAGCGGTCCGGCAAAATCCAAAGACCAACGATATCCCAAGCCCATAATAGGTAAAGGCTGAAGTTGAGGTGACAAAGTATTAAAACTTGACCTGACCCGGTCACATACTTCACACCGAGAAACATAAGTGGCAACCTGTTGATACATACCAGTCCACCAATATTGGTTGCGCAACATAGAGTGCGTCCTTCGCACTCCAAAATGTCCAAGCTCCTCGTGCACTTGCCGCACCAAAGAAGCTCTTTGTTCTGGCCTTGGAACGATGCGCCTCGTTCCGTTTGGCCACACACGAAATAACAAGCTGTTTGCCCAACGAAACCTTGTTATCCGGTGACTAACTCTATCTCGCTCCATAGCAGATAGTCCAAGAGGAAATATTCTTTGTTGAAGTTTGTACAAGACCGCCTGGTCTTTCCACACATCACTAACAACGAAAGATTTATCAACCTCCTCATCTTGTTCTTCTACAAGGATCTCAGCAGCCAATCCCGACATCATTGTAAGATATGTGGCAGCATGCCAACCCGGCACTGCCTCACGATCACAATCTCCATGCCACCTGGCTCCAGTTAAATCCTCATCTGAAGGACTTGGATTGCGAAACAATCCCTCTGCATCCAAGTTGGCAATTCCTGCTCGGTGAACAACTTTAAAATCATATTCCTGAAGTAACAAGGCCCACCTAGCAAGTTTCCCGGTGAACTTATCTGATTCCATAAGCCATTTTAAAGGCTGATGATCAGTCACCAAAGTAAACTTTTACCCATACAAATAAGGTCGAAAATGTGCAATGGCCCAAACGGCCGCCAAGGCCTCGCCTTCATAAGAAGAATAATTAGATTCAGCACTATTATTGCTTCTAGGTGCATAAGCCACCACATATTCCTTTCCCTCTTCATCTTTCTGTGTCAATACCGCTCCCAATCCCACTGCACTCCAATCCGTGTGCAATTGAAAAGCTCTAGACACATCCGGGCGTCGAAGCACTGGCGCTGAACCAAGCCTCTGCTTCAATGTATCAAATGCCTGTTGTTGTTCCCGACTCCAAATCCATGGTTGGTCTTTCCCCGTGAGAATGGTAAGAGGTTTGGCAATCAAACTAAAGTTTTTGACAAACCTCCTATAATAATTTGCCAATCCTAGAAATGCACGAAGCCGTGGTACATCACTAGGTGCGGGAATTTTGTGCAAAACATCCACCTTCGCCTGTTACACACCAAGACCGCCAGGAACAATCATGTGCCCTAAATAGGGCAATTGATCATGGAAAAACTTACATTTTCCATGATGTAAACGGAGTCCCCACCGTTGAAGTCATTCAAATACCGCTTGCAAATGTCTCACATGATCCTGTAGACTATTACTAAAGATGATAACATCATCAATGTAACATCTAGCAAACGGCAAAGCAGCCAATAATTGGTCCATCACCCGCTGAAATTCAGCTGGTGCATTCTTGAGACCAAATGGCAGAAATTTCCAATGATAAAGTTAATCATTGCCATCTTTATCAATTCCCCAAAATACGGTCTTCACCCGATTACCCAACAACAAAGGTAATTGGTGATAATCAGACCTCAAATCCAGAGTGCTGAAGATTCTAGAAAATCCCAGTGCATCAAACAACTCCTCCGGCATCGGCATTGGATATCGATCCGACTTGGTCTTGCGGTTGACTGGACGATAATCACCACACATCCGTTTTTTCGTCCAGTTGCCAAAGATATCCTTCTTTGACGGCATAACCGTGACACAAGCATACTCTCCATTGGAGAGTTCAATCAATTCCGCTGCCAATAACTCTTGACATCGAGTTTGAACACCCAACCTTTCAGAGGTACTAAGTCTGTACGGCCGTCTGAAAATAGGGTGGTCGTCCTCAAGTTGAATACGAACAGGTTTACCTTTATATCCTTCAAGATCATGAAGACTAAAGGCAAAACAATTACGGTAAGAGCGAATAAATGCCCGTACCTTTCGTGCTTCGGCACCAGTAAGCTTTGGCCCCACTTCAATTGGCCAATCGTCAAACTCCGTGGTTTCCTTCTTCATAGAAAGATTGCCACTTGGTGCCAGCACAGCCTGTGATTGCTAGTCCGTGGAGAGGGCAACACCTTTGCCTCCATTATCTGCACTTGAATCCAAATGCGTATCCTCTCCACTACAATTAGTTTGTATAGTTAAATAACTACCCACATATGAAGTATCACCAAGAAATAGAAGTGGAAACATTTTATGGGCCTCCAACTTCCCAAACTCTTGGGCCAAAGCCGAAAAAACACGTTGGGCTCGAAGCTCTTCCGCAACATGAAGTTTCAAAGGAAATAATCCCTCGGTGTCATTGACCTCAATGTGATCCTTGGATTGCGGCTCCATTGCCCCCTGACCATTGTTCTCTGCCCTCAGAGTAAGCAATTGGTCATCCATACGTTGTTGAGCAGCAAGACAAATTCCAATTATCCACACAATGTTGTTAAGATCCATAGCTTGCCCCAATAAGAAACGTCTCTGACCTTCCTGAAGCCCGTGAGCAGCCGTGGTACCTGTAAGAAAACCCATGGCGCGTTCCTGCTCATCTGCCGTAGGCTCCTCATAAGTTTGGGATTTTGAATCCCATACCATGCCAGGTCCATGAGATCGAAATGCAAAAGACTGTGGATATATCACAAAAGTAGGTAGTGCACCTCTCGGAATGCCCACCTTGTTAATTAATGCAAATGGCAAGGTGTCATCCTTGGTAACTGCCAAAGAAACACGATAATCATCTAAAATGTCATCCACCTTGCGATCCATAAGGCGGGGAATGCGGGCAATCGCCGCTGAAAGCACCCGAGGTGATACCAAGTTGGTCCAAAACCAACGAGGCCGATGAGCAAAGGATCCCAAAGATGCAGCATCCAGAAATGTTGGAGTAACCAGAATTTGGTTAATGTACTCACCATCCTTCACCATTTTGTGCCGGGTATCACCCAATAATGGTACATTTTCGAAAATGTACCCTAGCGGAGTTGATTGGTGGGTAAACCATCATTGCGTCAATCGCATCAAATCCGCAAACAACCTAGACCTAGGATCATCCAATCCCTGGCCAGTTCTTGCCCGCGAATGGCCTTAACAAGGCCATCCTGCAATAATCAAATTCACGTGGCCCAACCTTCTCAAATCCTCATCACTAATTATAGTGACATCTTGAGGAAGTTGACCACAATATCCATGAATGGCAGAGGCTGACAATTGTGCGGAGTATCTCAACAACAATTGTTGGATGTGGTGTCGGACGGCTCTGTTGGCTGCATACCCATTGTCCACATGAATATATCTCCAAACTGTAATTCCAGCTTCCAACACTGCCGCCAAACCTATGCCAATGCCTCCAAAGATCTCCACAAGGACAATACCTTCAGGTGATGGTTGCCAACGAATGGGTTGAGCAAAAGAAAATGAGGATGAAGTTGGAGGTGCCTCTCCAAGCTCCAAATCCGCTACAATGTGTTGACAATGGTCGGATAACTCCTTAGGAGTTCGCCATGGTGGAGGTGGATTGTCGCAACCCTTGCTAACCCCCTTAGCAATCTTGCCAATTTTCAATTCTAGCAAAGGTTACGAGCGCTAACCATTCGCATTCCGCCATGCTAATGGTTAGCTCCTCCTACCCCGGACCTTATAGTTCATAGGAGGGAACCAACCCTCCTACTTTGCTTTAGGGACTCACCCCTTAATCGGTAACCCATTCCTAGATGTGGACTTCCATCCATGGAAGTCCAATCCCATGTTGATCATCGCGTTGCCGGAGCAACACTACAACAACCCGAACCATACTAGGCAACTATGGCCTCACATTGGGCCAATGCCCATGGAGGCCGTGCCGTTCGGCCTCGGGTGGGTGAGGCCACACCACCTCACCCATATAAGCCTCTAGGACTTCACGCGGGGCCCCTACCCCACCGTCAACCAACCTCTTGTCTCTCTACCAAGAGTTGGGGCCAAGTGGACATTTTCCTTTAGCTGCTGGGCCTAGAACCCCCCCAGCAGCTTCAGACCATCATAACTTCCTTGTATGATGTCTGATCATAACAACCAACCACTCCATGTTCATCTACGCTTCACGTAGATGCCAATGGACTCCTCACTTGCTCCATTTGAGCAAGTATTGAGCAAGTTATGCCTGTTTGAACCTTGGCAGTCCCGGGAATCACTCCCAGGCACTGCTGTACCAGGGCGCTGTCCCGGGACAGCGCCCCACTCAAATGGCCATAACTCCTAGCTCACACCTCCGATTGAGGTGTTCTTGAGCTTTCTAGAATCACCACGCCATGAGCTACGCATAACTCATGGCCTTACCCTTGTGCCTCCTAATCTTCGTGGGTGGGAGGCGTTCCCAACGCCCGGGGCCCTCACCCACACTAGGATCACTTGGGCCCTCTCACCAACGGCGCCACAAGTCCCGGGTGTCACTCCGGGGTCCCCCTTGTGCCCATGGTGTTTCGGGCACTCCTCATGGAGAGGTGCGCGACATGGATCCTTGAAATGTCGAGTAGGAATTTCAAAAAGATGGTAAAAATTGTTGTTCTGCCGCATTACAAGTGTAGTCCATTGTTTCCTCCAATAAAACTGGAGCACAAGGCAAATCTGCAACTGAACCGCTGCAACCAAACATTGCCTCCGCAACCATAGTCATAGCAGTGGCTGCAAATGTGACGGGAATAAATACCTTCCTGCCATCTCCAGTGGACCATCCCGGTCTAATCCATGCCTCTTCCATCCAATTATCCAAACCAAAGCCAAGTGGGTAAAGAGCTTGCTGACCAACAAGTATATCATAGTTGGTAGCATTAGTAACAACACACTTCATTGATAAATGAGTGTAAGTAGGCCCTGCCCCCACATGAAAAATCAAACGTAAAGGTGCCTTGGTGTAACCTGTTGCACGTTCAGTGCCCCCTACTGAAGTCACAATAGTGAATGGACAAGGATCCAAGCTTACTGGCGTCAATCCAAGACTGTCAACAAGTCCTTTGCCAATCATAACCGGTTGAGCACCGGAATCCATCATTACTCTCAGTGGTGTAGCACGGATAGTGGGCATATCCGTGCGTGAAACGACAAACAAAGATTTGTCGTTCATCAGCCGTACAACTCCAGGTTGCAAATTATGCCGTTCGCGAGCAGGCCTTGCAGAAATGTCTGCAAGATATGCCGCTCCCGACGCATAATTCAAAAATGACGTATCCACTTCTGAAATTGATGCTGGAGGAATATCAGTTTGCTTACCAAAAGCAATGATCGCCGCATCCGCAAGACTCGCTCGCAAATTGGCTAAGTCCTCCACCTCCTCAGCCACATGTACGTCAACCACAGCTTGGGATACTTGAAGGGATGGCAAATCCGCCTTACCTTCTAACATTCTCCCAGCTAAATGAAAAACTGTAGCAGGCTTGAAATCCGAAGCCATAAATTCCGAACCCGAGAAAATTGGCATATGGAGAATTTTATATGCCAATGCCTGCGTAACATCCTTCGAGATGGAATCCCCATCTCTCAAAGGTACAGGGTTTTTAGCCCCAACAACAGTGGTGTCTACCAATCCAAATGAAAGAGGTAAACGTGCTTGACCAATTTGATCAGCTGGTCCGGCATAGCGAGGATGTAGCACCTCGTTGCTACCACCACTCGTGGAAGCCACCGCATCTGCCAATGTTTGTGAGCGAGTAGAAGCCGCCGCCACCACCTCTCCAGCTGCTCCAAACATATACATGTCCGAACCCGAGGTGCCACCACCCACATGCGGCTCAGAAATTTGAGCAAAAGATGTAGAAGATTTGAGCTTTTGCTCAAGCTCTGCCACCTAGCCTCAAGACTGTGCTCCCTTGGAAACTTTCCAGTGACATAACTGGCAGGCCGCATCTCAGGATGAAGTTGGAAACAATGATCCACATCGTGATTAGTGCCACCACAATGGTTACATTTCAATTGTCTCTTCTTAGAATTGTCCCCTGCCTTTACTGGTTCCATCTTTTGTTTTAATTTTCCCAAAGGCTGAGTTTTCTTCTTCTTAGGACAATTGGGATCATTCTTCGAATGACCAGCTTCTCCACAACCCCAACAATGCAAAATCTTTTGCTCCTTGACGGGTTGAGTCTCAGCTAAACTACTAATAGCTGTGACAATTCTTCTTGGTTTCGGACTCTCTGTCATCCAAGATACCATATCCGTGGCATCATGTTGGCAAAGAGCCCGATCACATCTCTCAACCACGGCAAACGCTTGTGCAAGCGTAGCTCGGCCCTCGTAGTCGAGGATAATCCGAGGTGATGCCAACTCAAGTAGCCGCTTGTCAATCTTAGACAAAAAGATTTTAACAAGCTGACTCTCAGCAAAAACACCTCCCGACTCCACAACAAATCGCGCGAGTCGCGTATACATGGTCCGTGGAGTATCATCCTTCTCTCGGCGGAAATCCTGGATGCGCTGCATCTGGTCTCGCCGAAACCCACCATACTCCACTTCCAAATGTGCGACAAATTCAGTAAGGGGATTAAACGGAGGTGGTGGACCAACAGCCGTCAATGCTGCCTGTGTAGCACGTGCCACCCGTGAAAGGTTGCCGTGCTACTGCTAGCCACCATTGGCCCAAGTGCCAGCACCGTGTCCTTAGACTCCGCCGGCGATTCCTCTTCCTTTAAGATGGGTGGAGCTAAGGTAGCAACCGCCCCATCCTTAAGGGCTGAAATGAGCTCAACCCGAGCCTCCCAATACTGCTCCACCTCCCGAAGTTGTCGCTGATGACCCTCTGTCCAGCGTTCATAAGTTTGGAGTGCCTCATACTCCAAATGTTGAGGCAGAAGTTCAAAGGCATACCAATCATTGAAGTTGGAAGACCTTTGGCGTTTCTCCTTAATCCAGGTACGAAACCGGAGTTTCCAATCGGGCAAGGAAATGCCCCCAGCTCGACCTGAAAACCGATCACGCACTGAATTGTGGCGATCGTCCTCCATTTCGTCGAACGTGCCGACACTCCAAATCCGAAGCCTACTAGTAGTGTCCAACGCCGAAATAGGCTCAAAAGCCTCGTTTGTATCTACCTCTGGCTCAAGATTTGTGGTATGCACGTCCTCCAAGTAATCTGGTGATGGAGATCGATAATATCGGCTCCTAGTTTGCACCATAAAATAATCACTTGAGTACCTGCAACTATATACGAGGTAATGGCAACCTGCACCTGTTGCGGGCTATCTAAATGGCAATCCCTTGCCAAATGCCAAGTGTTTATGCCCCCAGAATTCCAAAATTGTGCAAAGGTTTGAGATTGGTAATTAAAATGAAAAATCAGCGTTGAAAAGGCTCATTTCCAAGGCGATTATGGACTCCAATCAACAAACTAAATGCACCAATGGACTCCTAGGAAGATTTCACACAAATTAGGCTCAAATTTCACTCCGTTCGGAGTTAATTTGCTCCCAAAAACAAAAATCAGCGTTGAAATTAATAATTTCAACAATGATTTTGAATTCCAATAAACAATCCAATTACACCATTGGATTCCTTGGCAAATTTCACACAAGATAGGCTCAAATTTCACTCCAATCAGAGCTAGTATGCCCCCAAATTTGAACCTCAAAGTTTGTGAGAATTGGATGCCAAGTTTGAAAGGTGAAAATAAAAATGTGAAAAATAAAATAAAATAAAAATATTTGTTTTAATTAAACAAAACAAAGACAAAAACCAAAAACAAAAACCAAAAACAAAAACAAAAACAAAAAAATTCACTTAATTCACTTAATTCACTTAATTAACTTAATTAAGTTAATTTAACTCAACCTAACTTAATTAACTTAAACTAATGAACCTAATTAATTAAGCTAACCTAATTAACTGATTAAGTTAACTAACTAAATTAATTAACTAAGTTAATTAAGTAAAGGGGTTACCTTGAAAGGGGGGCCAGGCTGGCGCCGCCCGCCCGCCCCTGGCCCGCTGCCAGCTCGCTGCGGGGCCCGGCTGTGGGGCCCGGCCGCCGCCCGCCCGCCCCCGGCCCGGGATTTCGCCGCCCCCGGGGTTTAGAATTGGAGCTCCAGGAGCTCCAAGAGTGTCCGTGGAGCTCCGGAGCTCAAAAAAAAATTATAAAAAATTCGGATTTTAAGTTTGGTTTGTGTTTGTTTGTAAATTTAAAAAAAATTAAACTTTGCTTTTACAAATTGCAAGCAAGAATGATGTGACTTGAGAATCTTGAGACCAAATGGAATCTCAAGATTCAACCATCAACACTTGAAGAAAACACAAAGAGACAACAAAAGAAAAATGGGAAGATTTCTCTCAAAATCTTCTTGAGGGTTGCAAGAAATGACAAACTAAGCTTTCAAACACTTGTATCACTCATTTGCTCTCAATACTGGGCCATTCTAGCTCAGAAATACAACCAAAAAAATGAAAAATTTGAGCCATTGTTGTCAAGTATGAGTGTTTCTCTCTCCAAGCTTAAGAAACTAAAATGTCTCCTTACAAAGCTTAAGAAACTCTAAAATTCACACACAAGAGTCAAGCTATCTCTCACTCCACGAAGGGAGAATCCAAGAGTGCAAGTGGTGGAGGAAGAATGCAAAGGCTTTACTCATAATCTACTACACCATAGCCATGAGAAAGCAACAACAAGCTCTCTCTCTCTCAAAACACACTCACAAGACTTGACTTGACAACAATGGCAAGTCAAGAGGCCTTCCTCTCCATACAACCCCAATCCTATGTGGAGTTCATCCATGGAGTGGATGAACAACTAACTAGGACTCCCAATGGAGTCCGTTACTCATCCCAACACACATGGACTCCTAATGGAGTCCATTTACCCCTAAATTGACGTAACTTAGCCCCCGATGTCACCTCACGTGACAGAGACCATGCATGCCCAAAAACGTTGGTTTCAAAACAGAGTTTGGTGGACCAAGGTAAAAAGACTTTCAACCTTGACATGTGCCTAACCTTGGGGAGCTTGGTTTCAAGGTTTGTCCCTTTTTATGGGTTTGAATACATCCATTTTCAACTCTAATCGGTAACATAGATTTTTAGCTTTACAAAACGGTTGTCTTAGATCGGAGTTGAAAACGAGAGATTCTACTCACCAATAGACAAAACAACCTTGAAATCAAGCTCCCCAAAGTTAAGCACATGTCAAGGTCAAAATTCTCGTACCTTGGTTTACTGAACTCCATTTCGAAAACTGGGGTTTTTGAATGTGTGTGCCCTCCACATGATCCTCACTAAACCCATGCACCAATCAAATATAGGCGTTCAATTAAGATAAGAAGCCAAATAACATGTGCATACTGTAACATTACTAGCACCTAGATGATGGTCTCTTTCCAAAGAAAGAGGTTGTGATTACAAAAACTCTGATAGTTTAAGTTGCTTGTTGAAAAGTTAACAACATACAACTTGAGTGTTCCCCCAAAATGAGGAATCCCGGATTTGAAGGAGAATTATGCTCATGTGATACATGATCCCACGGAACGTAGCCAAGCACACTAAATAGTCCTATTAGTGTGGGTGGAAAATTAGCACGAAAGTAATTAACATGGGTCAAACTATTTTTCTACTTAAAGTGGAATTAACATAGGTCCAAGACCTTGGGTCTACCCCTAAGTTTTGATGAAGACTTCCAACCAACACATTGAATATTAATTATAGAACATACGTAGCACAAAATAAAATAATCACAAACACTAATTATCTAGAAAATTAATTAATGTTTCCAACACTAAATTTCAACTTGAAATTCAAAATGGGTTGAAAATTAATGTGGCCCACATTAATTCTCATTATGAGAGTCAGCATAGGCTCTAGAAAATTACTGTGGCCCACAGTGATAGGACCATTTAGTGTAGTTGTGTAATGTGATGACGTTATTCACTAAAACCGATGAGAATATGCGTGTTGAATGGGGCCAAGAAGTTGGGGAGGCTAGGGATGGTTGATAATACGAGGTGGTGGCCTACAATACTAAGGTAGAAATAACCAAACCGGTTAACCACCCTCTACCCGTGCACTAGATTGCCGTCATAATACTGAAGTGTCAATTCTGAAACCAATCATGGCGAGGCGGCAACTTCAATGCGTGTACACTTAGTGTAACCAATGCAAGTCAAGTTTTAATGTACTCATGAGGTAACCGATTTAAGTGACGTTCTGTATGGAAATGCAAATGATCGTGTTTGGTGTAGGGAGAATCTAATGAATGAGTAGGGGGTTTGACAACTTTCCACTTTGAAAAATTGTAGAATTTTTGGTACAAGACAAAAAAATAAAAATGAAACAACTTGCATCCTTCATGAATCCTTCTCGTCTATCTTTGAAAATTATCTCATGATTGGAAGACCATATCCTCAATGCGAATCACCTTATTTTCACAGGTTATGGTATTTCTACCTTATCCTACCAAGAGAGAGCGAGCAAGCAAGCCAGCCAGCTTCGGAGCTCGAAAGAGTGGGTTAAGTTAATGAATGTCTAAAAGGATCAAATATGATCGGCGATCAAGCCGTCAAAGCACATGAATAGCCGTACACCTAACATCCCTCTTCCTACTCTCCCAATTTCCGCACTCCAAGACAATATTCGTGCAAACCAAAGGCCTTTAAGAAACTGTGCAGCTGCCTGCAGGCCAAAGTGTGGGGTTTCAGGCTCGAGACCTCCTCATCATAATTAGTCTCCTGCAGTGAGACATTCATTTTGATCTAACTTATAAAAAATCTCCCCTCATCCGTCGTGTCTGGAGAGATTTGTGGGCAGAAATCAGTCAAAATCCTAGGGTTTCCTTCCAAGTTTAACCTTGCAGTAATCAGGGAGATTTTTGGGCATGCATAATCGGTTGAGATCCTGGTGTTTGCGAGTCCAACCAGTTACATGTTGATGACATCCTTCGGTTTTCTATAATAATTTGAGGTATATTCCATACATTCCTCTAAAACGATCCGTAATTCTCCTGAAGTCTCAAACTCAACCGCTTAGTTCATCTGTAACTAACTGCCGGGTTCTCCCCGATCATTGAGTCCAACCAGTTACACGTCGTGATCTTTCGGTTGGTTCTTTATTACTTTGAAGCATATTCCATCGATTCATCTATCTATCTAGAACGATCGGTGGTTTCCCTGAAGTCTTGATCTTCCAACCAACCGACTGTTTCTCAACCTCCACCGGCCAGTTCATCTGTAAAATAACGGTCGCTTCACCCTGTCCATTATGCCACCACTACACTACACTACACTACACTACACTACATCAATAGACATAAAGCAGCAGCCTCGACAGGCATCAATTGATCGTAACTTCACAGCTTTCGCTGCCTGTCAGGCCGATTTGGAGCCCGTGGCTTTGGCAGCGCGTGGTGCAGAAGGGGATTTTCGGGAACAACGAGGGGCCTGTCTGTCATGCCCAATGCATCCTGTGCACACTTGCTTTAGTTACTTAATTAGCTGCACATGATTTTTAAGTTAGCATGTATAATAATAATAATAGTAATAATTAGCCATAAGTTATCAATGCACAGATACCACGCAGCCGCCTTGGTTGGTAGCTAGAGAAGAAGTTGTTCAGTAGTAGGGTAGGGTAGGCATCAGCGGCGTCGTTCTTTGCACTCGTAGATTGAGTGGATGGGTGAAGATTGAGCACCATGACTTCAGGGGCATAACTTAACCAATGAACAGGAGAGCCGACTGCTAGCTGTGTGGTTACAGATGAACATCGGTTGAGTTTGGGAAATAGCCGGTTCGATCGTATTCAAGGCTTCGGGTTAATTCATTCCAGATCCATCTAGCGCGAGAGAGAGAAACTTACAGAATATTTCTTGATCTCATGAGGAACTCTATAATCGGGGAGAACCAGCAGTTAGTTAGTTGCAGGTGAACCGGTCGAGTTTGGGAACTAACCGGGTGCAGTTCAAGACTCCAGGAAAATTACCGATCGTTTTAGAAGAATCTATAGAATATACCCCAGTTTAATACAGGAAAACCGAAGGATGTCATCACCGTGCAACCGGTGGGTCTTGGAAACACCATGAGGATCTCGACCACTGATGCCCTAACAACTCCCCAAACAATGGGCATAAGTAACAACGTATTTTATGTGAACTTGCATTGAATTGAAGGCCGTACGTGGAGGAAACCAAATTGCATTTAGGTAGTACAAAATTTGTGGGCACTCCTCTTAATAACATCATAACATTAGTCAGATGGTGCCACTGACCTGAATCCATGGGCCCGGGAATCGCACTCACTTTATTCGAAGATAATACTCTTTACGTTCTACACACGTGAGGTTTCGTATTCAAAGTCTGAAATGGGATGGAGTGGAGTTGGGGGACTAAAAGGGAGTTGGTTGGTAGCTGATTCTCTCTCTAAGGGAGGCCACACATGTTCAAAAATGCCGGTTTTGAGACGGAGTTTGGTAAGCCAAGGTAAAAGGATTTCGGCCTCGACATGCGCCTAACTTCGAGGAGCTGGGTTTCAAGGGATTTGGGCAAACCAACCCATACACTCGTTCCTTGTTGGATGTCCAAGGAACCCTTGCCTCCAGTTGGTTTGTCCTAGCCGGTTTCAAGGTCGGTCCCTCTTCTTTTTTTGGTTAAAATTGTCCACTTCAAAGAGGGATTGGCCTTGAAACCCAGCTCCTTGAAGTTAGGCGCATGTCAAGGCCGAACTTCTTTTACCTTGGCTTACCAAACTCTGTATTGAAACCGGCGTTTTTGAACGTGTGTGGCCTCCTCTTCAATCGGCTATGTTCGGTGGACAGTGCTCATAAGCGATCAAACATGCATATAAGGTAGAGGGTGCTTAAACCAACACCTCAAGCTATTGCACATACATATGGCTATGTGGTTGATAATTTTATTCTATTTTAAATCCATAATAGCCTTTGGGCCAAACATAGGTATAAAGAAAGAAAAAATATTTTTAGACTCAATTCATTATTTGATGAATACTCTCAAAGTCAAAACCGCTAGCTTCCTTAAACCAATCCCTAGGCCCCATATATGACAACCTTGCATATGATGAGGACCCCCACCTTCATTGCCTAGAACCAACACAACATAATTGGGTACTAGACCCAAGCTAGATCAAAGCCCAACTAGTAACAGTGCGCAAAGCCACATGGCCACCTTCATGATCCCACCTGGTTCGCTTGCAAAACTATCACCTTGCATCCTGGGTACCAACCCCCTTTATGCCTAGAAGCGATCTCCTTGTTTTGTGCTTTGTGGGCTGATCTCCTTGGCTTTGTGAACACCACCACCACCACCCCTCCCCCAGTGTATAGAATGGCTAGAATAGGCATTGACAAGCCACCCTACACCCACCTTGAACCCACTTCAGATAGAGTGGAGCCCGTTACCCATCTTACATAAGGTAGTGGAGGCTACTATGAGGTGGCGGCACTAATGACACCTAAAACCATCACTCCATGGGCCTGAACACTTGCACACCATGGGGAACGGTTCAAGATAGCAGAATGATGGCAGTTGGGAGGCGTTTATAAGTGGTGGTTCTAACACCCTCTACCTTAATGTCACAAATGTGTGTATGGGGTGCTAATTTTGGCGTTGGATTCCGGCACGTGATCGCATGCGATGGAGCTACATCCATCATCCAACTGATGTGTCCCACATGTCTTAAAAAGGAAAGGGGACTCAGCTGCATAGATGAGTGATTGATATAAGCTAGGGAAGTGTTGGGTCCTTAATCTTTTAGAATTTCTTATAAAAAAAGTTTAAAAATTTCTATTGGTTAATGACTTATTGCGTTATTAATCAATATATTGCTTCTATTACAGGGTGCAAGCACGGTAAAGTGGACAACTCCTGATCCATGCCTAGTGTTGAGTGAAAGTGATTTAATTTTATGTACTAACTTCGAATTTTGTGAAGATAAAAATCATAGGCATTTTAAAAACATATTGATTTACAAAGCCAAGCAATTTATGATGAAATTTTTTTTCAAGAAAAGTCTACATATTTTAGAAGAAGGTGCAAGTGATGTGCAAGTAGGTGATATTGAACAAGTGATTTTTTTTTAAATATATATATGATAAAATTACACTAAATTAATGGTTTTCTACAAAGTTTTGTAATGATGCCCTCAAGTAGATAATGAGATCAAGGAATATATTAAAATTTTCCAACTTCAAAATAGTTAAGTCATGAAATCTACGTTCAAAACCAAAGTCAAGCATTTGCTTTTAAGCATCACTTTTGATGTTGAGTACACGGGGAGGTCACTTAGTAGGATTTTTGTGTACCACGTGCGGCGGAGGGGTATTTGTTTAGGGGCTATTTACCTCCAAGGCACGAATTGAAAGCTCCCTATAATTACATAATATTCTAAAATGGCCTATTTTTTTGTACCCTACCATTACTTATAATTCCCATGTCATTGAAATTTTTTGTAGTCTATATTCCTTTTAATTAAAAAAACTGAATTTAAGAATGTATGCAATGCAAAAGTGATGGGAAAAGCATGGCAACAAAAAAAATATAAAAATTACGTACCATTGCAAAAACCAAGTACCAAAACTTAAAGTGAAAATACAAAAAGAAGACTTAGGATGGAACACAACATGATTGAGTGTGTGTTTACAAACACAACAAGATTGTGTGTGTGTTCACAAACACAACACCCGCTCCATAAAAATCCTTTATTCAAAATCACTTTACATGCTCAAATGTTGTGCACAAACGGGCACCCTACAATCGGGTTGAAGAGTTTCAAAAGAGAAGGGGAGAAAAACCACCAAGAGAAGTCGGGCATAGAGTTAGGCTTCCAATTTCATCCATTTTTTGGTGAATGATGAGTAATTTTTCATCCATCCCTCGTGAGGCATGCGTACGAAATTGATTCTACTAAACATACATCCTAAGATCCTTATTTTCAGCCCCTATATTATTTTTACTAAAAGGGAATGGCCCATATTTTATACCTATCTATTTTACTTGTAATGGGCTTATGTACTTTTAATGGACCCTTCATTATTTGGAATTCTTTTATAATTTTTATGTCAAGTGATTTTAATCCTCCCTATATTATGCCGCACGTTGTTTTTAAAATGCACTAAGTGACCTCCCCGTCGTTGAGTATTGAAGATCTCAACTTGATATTCTACATTTGAGTATTTAACACAACAATAAAGGTCATCATATTTAAAAAAATCTAGTTTAAATAACGCTTTGCTACTACTTTCAAGCCTTTGACCAAAAACATTATGGTTTTAGTATATTGGCGCACTTTTTTAATCCACTTTACCATGCTTGCACCCTACAATATTTCCAAACTTGCAAGCTTTCTATCTTGCACCTTGTATTGTAAAACTAAAATCTTGATATATTACAACAACCTGTCCTAATGATGTTTGCGGAAGATAACCAGTTATTAAGTAGTTTTGAACTTATGCATTTGGACATAATGGAATTGTATGTGTGTCATTCTATCCACATTTCTTATCACATAATGTGTTGAAACAAACATATCTTTTGTTATGAACACCTAGTTGATGAAACTACGACAACACTCAACAACTTCACCCGTTCTGTTTCGGTTTTAACTAATTGATTGTTAAGGAACACAGACAAATGCAATCACAAAACATAACACGCAACTGTTAACAATAACAATACAAATCATAACGGATGATAATCATTGACATTGGGATGATGACCAAACAAAAATTTAACGAAAATGTAAATACGATAAAACTAACACTTCTTTTGTTTCTTTTTTCGTCATCTTAAGAACCCCTTTTTGTGCATCTAATTTTGCTTAAAATTTACAGTAGCCTTATTATTTGTACACGCAAGAGAAAACAATGCCTCCGCCTTTTGTGCACTTGGCGGCGCCTTCTTCGTTTTGGCCGAAAGAGCAGCTGAATCTCATGAGGAGCAAGTTTGACATGTTTCCAAATAAAATAAATAAATCCCGCTTAGATGGAAGAAGCTAGTAAGGATTGATAGAATTGGAATGAGCATAGAAATATGTATTGAAGTACCAAATTGGCTGATGCTTGAAGGTTGATGCAATGTATTCCACCAGTTTACAAAAAATTTAATTATTGGTATATTAATCAACCTTATGCAAATAAAAATAGAAGCAACGTCCGCAAAGAACTGTTGGAAACGCATTGCCCATGTACATGAACCCCAGGGGTGCGTTGAATTTTTGTACATGTAGCACGTGGGTGCACGAAAGGGGTATTAATTATGGCTATGGTTTACAAAAAAAAATAGGGCCATGGTATGATTTTTCTTTCCAATGTGATATATTATAACTATATTATGCTTTTATGAAAATATGAACCCATATGTAAATTTATAACAAGGGCATAAATGTATGTAAGATTATAGCAAGTTAGGTAGGGCTTAATCCAGAGATAATCATTCAACTTCGTCATAATTTATCTAATCTATGGATGGCTCACTCACCATCATCACTTGGTGACGGGCTTAAGAATTTGAGAGGGGGGGGGAGGGACACCTTGGGCTACTATTTTGAGCTCATTTTATAATAATATGAACATGAATATGCAATTAGATACGTAGAGTACAGAGTTCCAATTGACCTCATGAACTGACCTTCGAATATGGAAATATTGTTACATTCATTTCAAAAGTCAAGTGGCTCAATGTGGACTTATGATTTGATCAACCACATCAAACTAGGCTCAAAATGGTAATTGCATTTGGCTACAATGACAGTCATGGTAGTATGTATTACTTCCAATGCATGAAAGAATCTTCCATAACTTCATTAAACAATAATGAACTATTTTGTGTATAAACATTGGAGGCGTAATTTTTGCAAGTTTCTTTTTTCTTTTTTCTTTTTCTTATATACATATGATATTGTATTGTTCAAATTTTTCATGTTTTGTGTGGTATACATACTCCAAGGTGTTTCTTAGCTATAGCTTTGTATGTATATCGCTTTTTCAATCCACCCATAAATCATCTAAACCGTATAAACCTTATATGCATGTGTTAGGTTGAAGGCGATGCACATATGTGACATATGGTTTTAAGTGAGGGGTGCACCCCGTGGGACACTAGCGGCTCAAATAATACCCGTTTTTACAAATCATTAGTTTGTATTTAAACACAACAACCGTCTTCGCATTTAAACTTGCGAGAAATACAGGACTTTGACTACATGATATCCAAAAGCCATACCTGTTGAGCTAGCACTATCAAAGATTTACGTAATGTTGGAATGTTGTTTCCCATAAGGGATTTAGCAAGTGTATAAGGAATGAAATGGTGGATATTGTAAGGATTATGTTTTCGGTTAAAATAGAGAGCCATCTACCGTACTTTTGCCATGCCACCAACCGCTTAAAACATGCACAATAACAAGGCCCATTATTTCCAATATTTGTAATACTTTTGGGGTCCAAACCCCTAGAAATGTTGTGGTCTTATAATGATTATTTCATTAGTGAGGGAGGGCTACATTGTGTGTGGGAAATTAGTGAAGGTGACACAAAATTTCTTTACATTATGCAATTAGTGTCACCAAAAGATCTAGGAAGCATTATTCATCTTGGCATTATTCATTAAAGATACAAATCATAGTAGCACTATTCGTTGACAATCACATGGTTGTATTTTTCTAATCACTCTACAAGTACATTAAGAGCATGTACTAATTTTCTAGGGGTGTATGGTGAATGAGCATGCATTCATGACTTCAATGTCACCCATGTTGAATGTTATATGAATGGGTTGATTGATTGATTTCAATATCTTGAGATGCTAGAAAACTGAGGTTGAATCTTAAAAGTATGAAAACTTTGGGCAAGGTTTGATTAAGAAGAATATGACACTCTCTAAAACATATTGTAAAATATAAACAATCCCAAGTCAACACCAACATGTTTATGAAAACCGATGTTTTCCCGCTCAAATGAAAGTGAATTTTCGGGTTATGGAAAAAGAGAGGCGGTCAAGTCCCCCTCCTCATTCTTCAACGACCCCCAACAACTGTGCCAAGGGTTTGAGTTTTGCTTGGCTTGAAAAGTTACTACACACCTTCATGTGGTGGGGGGGATCCAAATTTTTGTCATTTCGCGATTCTCGCTAACTTTGGCATCACGTAGAAGTGTGTCCTTAAGAGACTTGGGAGTGAGGGAATCATCGAATACGAGTATACCTCTCATTCATCAAACACAAAAACCCCAAAACAACATGTAATGCAGAAGTTACTGTTTTTACATAACATCATTCAGATCCATAACATTTCAGAACGAATGTGGGAAATATCAGGAAGAATATTATGTGAAATCATGTCAGTCCCAGAGACAATTATTATGGATCAGAATGATGTTATGTAGTTGATTTGACACCGGAATTACCTTCCAAAGAAACACCCCATATGAGTCTACTCGAGATCATTCGAGATGGATTGACAAGTCAAGCGTTTTCATGTCAGGTGGACAAGAGGTACGCCTGCAACCAACCGAGAACTCCTTCTCTTTCGTTCTTTCTTTATGTCTGTCTGTCTACGGAGAGCTGGCCATGGCACGAGCAGTGGAAAGCGAGTGAGGTTTGCAAACATCGCTCCAGCCTCCTGCAGCAAGCAATAGGGAATACGTGACATATCAATGTTTGTAAGGGAATGTAGTGTTGGCCGGACAGACACAGACAGAATGTCCTTGCTTGATATAGAAGGCGCATTCTCATCAGGAAGTGGGTGGCCTGTTATTATCCTCTCTCTGGAGCCTCTCTCTCTCTCGCCCAGTTTGGGCCACTGACATGATAGTGAAATCCAGCCTCCCTCGTGTAGGTGCTCAGGCCACGGAAACATCTCACTCTCAACCTCTCAAAAGCGCAGCGAAATCTTCTCAAAATCAATCGCCTGAAAACAAATTCAATTCACTCCAATTCAACAACTCATGGAAAAAAAAAAAAAAAAAAACCAACCAGCCAGCCAGCAAGCACTTCTTATGGTAGATTTGACTGCACAAGTGGCATCTTTGTGTTTTTGGGATTGCTCACACGATTTTTCTTTCATCCACGTGTT
Source organism: Polytrichum commune (assembly GCA_950295325.1). Lineage (NCBI taxonomy): Eukaryota > Viridiplantae > Streptophyta > Polytrichopsida > Polytrichales > Polytrichaceae > Polytrichum > Polytrichum commune. The sequence goes on along the minus strand of OX485803.1, from coordinate 18,153,502 downwards.
CAGAATAGGAAGATTGTAATGTAAATGTGTATGTTGGTATAGTTGGGCAGCGGCAAATACCTAGATTAGAATGTCCGCCTCAACTTTTAGGGAGTAAGCAACGCAGGAGTATGTTGTATGTGGCGATGACTGAGAGTTTGTGTTTCTTCACAACTTTTATTGCCACGTCAATTGACACGTTAGAAATTGAAGCGACTTGCATGAATAAGAAACTCAGATAAATCCCATCCCAATTGGAGAACTTTGCGATGGATTACAAACTTCTATGAAAATATGTCCTATATCGATTGCAGATGGATGGATGCTTGTGGGTGCAGCTTACGTGCAAAAAGTTGTTCATGCTTTGAATGATTGTTTCCCAGACCTTTCCGACTTTCAATGCAGCTATGATTGTCAGCCCTCGTCGTTATCCGAGTGGTAGAAGTGATCAAATCACAAATACTGAATTCTGGCCTAGAAGGATATTGTTGAAGTTTCAATATATTGCAAAAGAAAGTGACATGTGTAAGGGAGAAGTTTTGGAATTTACATAAACACTTTGACATGCATGTGAGAACAAAATGATAATTGAGGTTCGGTGTGTATGTGGTAGCAATTTGGAGTGGCATACTAAGTGGCCTGAACTTATGCAACTTTGGCAGAAGGTTAACTCATTTCATCAAGTATAGCTACTTGTGAACGAGGATTTTCAAAGCATAATGCAATCAAAAGCCACTTGCACAATAGGTTAAACTTGAAGACCCTTGATGCTCTTATGTGGGTCCAATTTTTTGGGTTTGAAGTAGGTGCAACGGATTGGCCTACCATCTTCAAGATTTGGAGAAATGTGTCAAATCGAAGGATACTTCTAATGCTCAATTGATAGATTGTTTGTTTACATATTAAGCATGTATTTTTACTGGTTATATATATAATTTTTTTTTGAAATAGTGTGTAATCCAAAGTTGAGGCGACATTTTAGAATCAAATGTACATGGCGATCAACATTTTGTTTTGTTTTCAAAAACGTCACATGGCACTTTGGATTTGAAGTTGAATGTCAAATAAAATTTGTCAAACATACACACCGCTCCTATTCCATGAGCTTGAGACTCAAGTTGACATTGAATCAAGAATATTTCCTCATTTGGGCTCCCCACTAATCTTGGAGATCTTTATATATCTCAAGGATAGGGTAAGTCCCATCACATCTTGTTGTAACTGAAGGAAAACCGAATTTGAAATGGTATTGACCCTAATAGAATATTACAAAGATATGAAAAGTGAGGTAACCTTCCTTGTTTGATGTAGAATTATATAATCTGTAGTAAAATGGGCAATGTTGCAAATCAATCATGTTACAAAGATGATAATTAAGTTCAATATGAGAGACACCCATCATTTGGTCAATGCACTTTAACCCCTTTCAAAATAGGCAAATGAATTTGAATTATGAAAATTAAACTATGACATTTATATAAAAAATCTATTTGGGACCCTCATTCATCATCATGTCATCTTTTTTTATATATAAAAACACCAAGATGTTGACTATGCACCCCAAGTTTAAGAGCTTCAGTTACTGGAACTTCTCAAGTCTTGTTGAAATGTGAATTGTTATTTTCTTACATCTCCATTATGGAGTTGGCTTTCACATACATTTCGTTTATTTTTCAAAAAAGATTGAATTAAGAAATACTAGTGATAGCGGGCTCAAACAACCTCAACACTCATAGGATGCTTTTTTTCTTTTCTTTTCTAATAAAAAACAAAATCACTCATATCACTTGTGTTCAAAGGAGTAAATTTAAACTCCATATATGCATGTCAAATGTAAATGTGAATTTTCAAATGCACAATTAGATTTTGGAAAATGGCCATTTGTAATTATACCACTCGTGATCATTCAAATATAAATAACTCAAAATACACATAACATCTTTATTTTGATTTTAGCATGATATCCACTGTAAGGAATTAAGCCATTACAAGGATTGTCTCAACCTTGGTCTTCCTCCATCATGTTGTTTGTCACCCCTTCGATTGCCATCCTATTATATCAAATCCCTCAAAACCAAGTCAAAATCTTTTCAGGGCTTTTGTGTGCTCTTTAATTTTACTTAGAAGTTGTGTTGTATATCATTAAAAGTGTGTTTGTAGGAGTTTTCCAACAATACACTAGACCTCCTTTGATGAAGGAATGAGCTCACTATGGCTTATCAAAGTTTTGGGGATTCATGGAGCCAACAAACCAAACAAAGTGCTCAACTAACTTCTCGATGAGGAATCTTGCTTGAAAACTTAAAGCACTCCCAAGAGCTCAAAAACATCTTACAACATTTAAATTTTGCTTATTTCCACATTTATGTATGTATGTATGTATGTATGCATGCATATACTAATACAATTGAGCCCTTGTTTAGGCTCCTTTGTACAACTTACAGAGCCTTCAAATGATATAATCAAACAAGCACAACCATTACATCGATTTGTGCTTTGATCACAAAACAAGTGAGCCTAACTCAATAGCTCATAATGATGTTGTAATGAAGTTCTTTCTAACTCATTTTATGAAATTGGGTTAACAATGTATTAGAAGACTTGTACAACTTGGTCTATGTCATCAACAAATTTTGGGTGTATGTATGACCTCATGGTAATGATCAAAGTGAAGCATCCCTTATACAAATTAACACTCCATGTTGGCATTGTCTCTCTCTCCTCAACATGTTTTTACACATGGCATTCTTTTATTGTTTATGGATTTGAAATGTGTATGGTTAAGACTACTTGCACAATTATAATTGGACCAATTGTCAACTTTGTAGATAGGAGTTTTGGATTGGGTTTCATTCAACAAGGATAAAACAAGAAGGCTAAATAAGTGCCACTTTTGTATCTAAGTGTCACTATTAGATTGATTGATAGATCATATTAGGTTTTTAGTAGGATTTGGACACCAAAACTAAAGTTAGATTGTATTTCATGTGATTTGTAGGGAATAAGATGAAATCAAGGGATGAATTACAAGGGTCAGTCAATACAATATATGCAATTGTGCAGTCTCTCCCTTAGAACCAACTATAGCAGTCTCAACTTGCTAAACCATGCACTTCAATGTAGGAAGTCTAAACTCATCAATTATTATTTTGAGTGCTAGTAACCATACGTACTCAAGGCCAAAGGCACCCCAATATGAACCATGATCCTTCTTTATTATGTGATAATTTAGTGGATCGTGAATTAATATAGATCAAACTCTGGGGGTTATTGTATTTTATTGTATTTTCTTATATTTAATGAGTCCATCCTATCATTTTCCTTACTAAAACCGATTGAAAGACAACATCCTATAAGTTTCCAAAACCATTGGCCAAAGCAAGTTAAATAAGTTCCAAAGCCATTGTCTTTGCTTTAAGATGATTTGATTTATACTTCATAAGAAAACTTGGATTACATAGATGGTATTTAATTGGGATAATAATTCAAATTTGGTTAATGGTATAAATTTAGTGATGAATATTCAACTGATGTAATCCATTGGCCTCATTCCACTTCTTAGAGTTCATTTTTAAAAAATATTATCACACAATTATAATTTTAGATTACCATACTTGAGTTACTTGATAAAATCGCAAAGAGAATGAACCATCTTATTTGATAATTGGGCACTTCCAAAATGCACTTTAGATGCATGTAGAACTTTCTCTTATCCTTGGCACGTATCCAATTGTCAATCCGATTGCTCTAACTCTTGGATTTACAAAAGAAAATAGAGAGAGGTTGTAACTTATGACTTTCACACTTCATCTGCAATGGTACATTTTTTTATTTTTTTTGCTTATGGCCTTTATCATGCTTTTTTAATACAAAGATAAGATAAATGTTCTTAATTATGGTTCAACACATAATTCAAATGAGTATATTTGATTCAGACAATTTTTTTCATTACATAATTAAACTATACAATATTTCTCATCAAACCGTTTACCAATCACACTTGCTCTCACTCACAACAAATAGTCACACATAACCATGAGACAAAAACTTATTTGATCATTGTCAAGGCTTCAAACTCTAGAAAATAGAATTTTCACTTCGACCACAATACAAAGCTCTACACCCTAGCTCTTATTTCAATTAGATTATTGTTTCCCACAAATTAATTTATAAATATCAGTCATTCTTCACATGAGAATTAGAACAATAAAGTGTTTAATTTCTCATGACCATGCGCCATGAATAAACTACAATTTGGAGATTATCTCTCCAACACCACAAAGGTTTCTCACTGTGATCAAACACATTTATAGACTATAGCTTTGATAATTTAAGAGTTCTTCAGTGATTCTTACCTTGTAGACTTAATTTAGACTATTACATTAATAATAATCTTGATACAAAACACTTATTTTCTTGAGAATATGATCATTCAAATCAGATGAAACACTTTGTCAAGTTAACATAATGGAAAGTAGACAAATGGCCATAAATAAATTTTAATTAAAATTGACCTTATATATTACAGGTTTTCAAACCCTGATCACCTAATTACAAGCTATGAGTATAATATAAATTTCAACATAAACTATCCACTTGCTTCCCATGGATCAAACAAGTGTTCAAGACTATTTGTTAGCCTGACCATAATTTAAGAGACTTTGACTCCTTAACCACAGGCTTCACACCTTGGACTACACTAGAAAATATTAGTAATCAAACTTTCAACTCTAATATACATTCTCTTCTCGATAATCAACATTTTCATCATTCATATACAACAATTTGTTACATTCAAAAGGAGACACTAGCCAACAACAAGGCTTCACACCTTCGTACTTCCACAAACAATGGTATTAATCAAATTCTCCATGTAATTCATATACTCTCTTCTTGAGAGTCAAGACAATGGGTTAGATAAATACACTAGGCAAACTGCTACAACTAGATATTACTCATGATAGACAAACTTATAAAAACAAGGGGTCCACACCTAATTGACTCAAGTTAACTATGATGTTTGCACAATTGAACATCAAAATTAAGTCCGCTCTCTTCTTGATTATCTTTTTTCCATGGCCTATGGGGTTATATAGGGAGGAGGAAAGAAACTATGGCTTCAAAAGGTATGTCCTTCCATAGCCAGATCCAAAAGTGTCTCTTAGTTCTCTTTATGCCTATTATAGCCTCACTAAGATTCTTCTAAACCTTACTAATGGTCAACAAGTTTGATTTTAGCAAATAATAACAACCTTTTGACTTAGTGATTACTAATTTCAAGTTTTCTTCACTACATCAACGTTCATATAGAGGACTTTAGCTAACAAATCATCCAAATTCAAACATTACCCATTATGGGCCAAAATTTGGATGGCATATTGGTTGTGAGACTTCATTAGTGGGAGTTGATGTCAAGCGGGAGGGACCTTGAGGGAGGGTTTCAGTAGTCTAATGCAAGTCTACAAGGATGCAGGTCGTTTAACAGGATAGAGTTGAGGTTGTATTGAGCAGAGAAGTCCCTAGGGCTTGCGGTGATGGTGAGGCTGGGAGTGGCAAGTGCACATCTCTATCTTAACCGTTGCAGTTGTGGGTTGGTAGGCTTGGTGATATTTGTATGTGATTGAGGGTGGTGGTGTGTGGGTGGAAGGAGTGGTGATTTGTATCAGTTGGGTGGTGGTCAAGGTACCAAGTAGGGATTCAAGTTGGGTGTGTATTGTGTTTACATCAATTTGTTGTTTTTTGTTTGGTTTTCTCAATTTGGGGAATGCCTTGTTGTGTTATGAGGTGGTTTGCAGGTGTGTGATCGAGTATGGTGTTTTGGCAACGTGTGATGTTTTTTTGGTAGGAGCGAGGAGGCTAGTGTGACAGGTTGTGGGGTTGGTTTTGTTTGTCTTAGTTGGCATTTGTCTTCTTTATGATGTAGTCATTATGATTGTTTTTTTGAGATGCAAGATTTTTTTGTTGTTGTGTATGGGCCGGTGTTGCTAATCTTGGCGGTGACTTGTGTAGGTTGTAGTTGTAAGAGGTGGGCTTCATTTTGGAGTTCAATATGGGACCATTGGGATGATTTGGATATATTTTTAAGCCAAGGTTAGATATAGGAGCAGATGGGGTTAGTGTACCTTGTAGTGAGTGTGAGGAGTATTTTAAATAGCTTTGGGAGTTTTTGCACGGTTTGAGAGGATGTAGATCGGTTTAGATCCTTGTTGATGGTTGATGCTGGAGATTTTGTCAAGATTATGGGGTTGGTGCATAGCAACATGGAGATCGGTGGCAAGCTTGTTGGTGCTATTTGGTGGAACGACTTCACATAAGGTTTTGTTTGTGCCAACATTAGGGTTAGGAGGAGGTGGTAATGTAGATTTGTTTTGAATGAGTAAGTGTTGTTTTGTATTGATGAATTGTGGACATGGATCATGAATTGACATTGATGTGTTATGTAGGACATAAAGCATATTTGTTCGAGTATGGTGAGGGTTCAACAATTCTTCTTCTTCTTCTTCTTCTTCTTCTTCTTCCGTGGGGTGACTAATGAAATTCTCAATGATCATCCACAAGCTTCAAAAGCATTTGGAGCAACGATCTCCTTGAAATTAAACTGAAATTGAACGAGACTTGCACCTACCAATTCTTAAAACATTAAAATATCATGATGTAGCGTGGAGAGGTAGGATGAAGACGTGATGTGGCTCCAAAGAGCTTCAATCCCCAACAATTTCACAGCTAGAACTGGACGGAAAGTTTGGAGTGATTGGGGCATGAGCCAACACCTTCTTCGGAAGTGGGCCCATGCACCATAACCAAGCCCCCCCCTAAGCCTCACTTCCCGGTCCCTAACTCCTAGCTTGCTTGCCATCGCACGGAAAACCAAAGTGGCCGCTAGGTGGGCATGTAACCAACCACCCCCTCCCCTCATGATCTACCAACCATATCCCACATATTTGGTGGGGACCCGGCAAGAGCCTTAACCCAACTTTTTGCAAAGCCTACAACACCCCTCGTCAAGCATATACCGGGCATCAATAGTACATGTCGAAATGCTAACCCTTTTTTTAATTGGTGGGTTACCCCAAGTACTAAACATCCATTCTAATTGCCTTGCTCAATATTGATTGTAAATCGTGGTGTAGTGTCATCAACACTAAATGTTGGTTCCAACAGTACTTGTCATTCCTTGTAAAATTTATGGGGGACTATAGGTTTACAGTGTTGCAATTACTGTCACTTCCCAAGTGATTTTTCATCCAAATTTTGATTCAACCATGTCAATATTTCATCACAAGTTGCTCACAGAGAAGATAGGGTTTTGGCCAATGGATGAACTCATCCATCATCCGTGACAATGTATGTTCAGTTGTTCCTAAGACGTGTCATCCGAAAAGTCACCATAGTGACATTAAATACCATGTGACACTAAATATCAAAGTTAGTGTGCTTAAGTGACGGACGTCAAGTGATTCTTACCATCGAATAAATGACCATATGCAAAAAATTATACAACACCTACTACGTAATTCACGAAGAATGACAATATACAACCATAGTCACTTGGATGACAATAGCAAAAGATCAAAGGCCATCCCTCCTTCCCTGAGAGCCCGAGCTTAGCCTCCTAATTGCAGCCTCGCCTCCTCAATCATCTTTAGCCATAGCCGCCGGACTTCTCTAACCCATGGGGACACTGTTGTAAATCACGTACAATGGGGGGCCATTTAAAGATGGGTTGTTTATCTAAATTTCTTGATTAATTTTCACCTTATTAGTACATAAAATGATATTTTGAGGTACTTTTCAAGACCCTATACCTAAATATAATATGCATCATGAAATTATTTTATTTATAAGTTGTACCATTTATCAAAATCTTGGAATTTCAGCATAAATTGTTGTTGATCCATAACAGAAAAATAATACATTAACAAAACTCTCAAATAATAACAATTATGCTCAATGCCCAAAGTGTTACGAGAACAAAGGAAAAAAATTAGGTGGTTCTCACATTCAAGATATGTGTTCAAAAACACAACCAAATGAACATGCAATATGAATTGATATTCAACATTATTGTATGCAAAAAAATCAAATGCCCAACAATTATTGTCTACAAAGGGCAAGTGTTCAAGCTTGATTAGCAACAATGCAATTCTTACAACTATGATTTTCCCACAAATTCATCTAAGCTCTTAGCATGTTCAAGACCAAGCGAATAAATCCTCCTAATTGGATCATACTCCATTGTCACATTTGACATAATTGAATCTACATCTACCCACTTACAATTTGTTTAGTCACACCCATAATAATAATAATAATAATAATTATTATTATTATTTCCTTCACACCCATAAAGAATCCCTAATTCCAAGTACATGCACACAATAAAAAGTATATTAAAACACCATTTCTCTACCATAGTCCCTTGACTTTTGCAGTGCAAGAGAACCTTTTTTGCCTCTCATACCGCAAAATTCAGAGGACCGTGACAATGGATAATGTATGCTTGAAAATAGGCCTATTGGGGACCTCAAGCTCCATGGCCACTTAGACCAATTTTCCTTGATGTAAACCAACGTGATCCTAGGATGAGTTCAATGACCAATCACATATTTTACAGGAACAAGGGGCAATATCATTGTTCATGACGTAAACAACAACTTAGCAAACTCTACCTTAAGGTTAACTTTTATGTCCATTAGCTGGTCAGTATATAGATTATGTTCCGGTGCATTGGCTGGGGGAACATCGGTAGCATACTTCCAACACCCTCCTCTATCAATAAGGTGGGCAAACTCATAATGAACCCTCAAATCCTTTTCAAATGAAATAAATTTGATTGAAAGTCTAGGAAGCCAAAAGGCTCTAATGGGATTGAGAGTACATCAAGATGGTGTCAAACTGGCCTAGAGTGGTCAAGTGTGGTAGCCTTCATGAGACAAAAGTTAATTTCAAATTGATGGTCCAATTGACAAAAAAACTTGGAACTCCCCAATACTATGCTTTCAAATAATGATAGAAACTTACCTCTAATGGGGTTATATAGGGGACAAACACAAAGTGTGCCTCATTTTCACTGCAATGTACAAGAGAAACAATGACATATTCTTTATCAATTAGTCACTTGATCCAATGTAGATTCCCTTTTTTCCATTTATATGCAAAGGGTGAGAGAGAGAGAGCAATTCAATATAGAATCTTTGAATTATTCATCTTCTCTCAACTCCTTAAAGGTCCAAGAGGTTCCCAGTTCAAACTTGAAAGACACGGTTGCGCTGAAGGTTTTAGGTTACTTGCTCATATGATTGTCACTAGAAATGTCAAACAAATGATAAGGAGATTGGACTTGTATGTGTGACTTAGGTTTTGTGGGGTACTTGTAGCAAACAAAGTGCACACCCATGATTGGCTTCCATATACGTCTTAAACATGCTTCTTTGGCCAAGAAGTTGTGGCCATCTATTTGACCATTACATACATTTCAACTCAAAACACCACATATTTATAGCCAAATTTCAAGGAAAGAGGGAATTATTACATAAAAGTGTATCACTCATCCATCTTCCCTGTAAAGCTACCGTTACTACTCGATGGGCTTGAGACTCTCAATTGGGACATCAGGGTATGCCCTTACCAATGGAGGTAGCTAAGGAGCCGATGGCTTCACTTAGTCTTGGGAGTGGAGTAAGTTCTAGGATACCACCCCATGACTTCCCCTTCCCCACTCATAGAAGCTTATGGTCTTATGTGTAGGTTCCCCACCTCACTGTCAAGTAATAAAATGTCCACCCCAAAGCGAGGTCAATTACTTTTTTGGGGGTTAAACTCCCGCATAGTTTGACGGGTTTTGTAGGCCGCAAACCTCGTCTAATTGGCAAATTCTTTATGTGTGTGTAGCATCCTTGAAATGACCTTTCCAACAGTGGTTTGATCAACCCTAGTTTGATAAGATTTTAATATTTAGGAAATTAAAAAGAGTGTTGTTATCTTTAAGAGGTAGCGTGAGGCTCTTTTTCAAGACAATTCCCACACTTAGGCTTCCTGATGCTTATTGTAGTCCCTTACCACCTCTTTAGCGCCATCCATGTGCTTAGCCATCATTCCATATGGCTGGCCATTTACTTTGACCCTTGCGGGACTTGCCACTCCGAGGTTCACTTTTGCGAGCGGAACGACATACAAGGTCACTCTAGTTAGGGGCGTGACAAATAATTCTACAAGAGTTGGATACTATACGGGATGTTTTTGTGGTTCACCATTCTAGGGACAACAAGCGGAGACATGTGTACAATGGGTGTTGTTGTGCCAAGCTGCGTCATGTGTGGCTGACAATCCTCGCAAGGCTATATATTAATTGCAACACAAAACAATATTTTTGCATTGAAGGTGGCTACGTGATGCTTTAGCTAGTTAGGAGGAGGAGGGCCATATGGTTGTAAAGATCACTTGTTGTCTCTTGAAGGTGGAGGGTGGCTGGGTGTTGAGCTCTTCGAGAGCAAGCTTGCAAGTCTTTGGCAATCATTGAAAATAAAGGCTCATATCTTGAACCAACAATGGTTGGTTCATGACAATGAGAGGTTGTGGTTGTTAGTAGAACTCATGGTGCAAAAAATTTAGCTTGAACCTTGGAAATTAAGTGGAGATTTAAGTTTGCTAATGATGAACATTGATATTGGTAGTCCAATGCATGTTAACACATGAATAAGTAGACACAACAACAAATGAACAATCCACAAGTTTGCAAGAGTGGACCCCATACTTGATATGTAAAGGCTCATTCTCTGAATGGTGCACATATTTTTTCAAAAGGCACATGAGATTTTTGAGAATGTTTATACATACTCTTGTAACTTTTGTGCACATGTAGAGAATTTTTGAAATTTTTTCTGAGCTATGTAGAGGCTTGAATGACCAATACTTTATGTAAGTGTCGGATTTAGGCATACATACCATAGTTCATCCCAATCAGGTCTGACTAGACAACTTGGCATCTCTCATTCTATGACTGTTACTAAAATGAAGTACATTTATCGAAGTACTTTATGTGTTACAATTATATGGTGCACATATGTTTTCAACTTTGGCAAGATTGGCGGGACCTAGCTCTACCCAAGGCATGAGATCTTGTCATGACCCTTGTTAGGTCCTAGTCCTACCAAACATCAATGGCTCTTTCCATGCACCATGATTCCTTAGGTTGTATGTTCCACAAGGCATTGTAGAGAAGGCTTACACAACAAGCAAAAGATTTGCACACAACATCACATGTGGTCATCACTACAAGTAGTGTATAGCTTTGTCAATGGTTCATGTCCACTAAAACATTCATGGTACTTCTTGCCATCATATAGTGGATGAGAATCAATGGCATAGCCATGCAATTGTTGTGCCGTAAAGGGCGCTTTATTCTATGTTTAGTAGGTTGGTATGTAGTTTGCACATGTGATTCAGGTTGTCTTAACCAATGTATAAACAACATGTGGCATAATCATAGAGGAAGAGAATTGCTAGTCCTCTTTGATTTTTGATTTTTGATTTTTCCATTGTATGGAAAATGTACTCAACATTTGCTTACATAGGAGGCTCTTGAATCCATAAAATCAGTTTCAACACACATTTTTGCCAACCATTGTAATTTAATGCCTTAATTACAAATTTCAACATAGTGTTGGAGGAATTTGCTAATGTGTTTCAACTGTTACCAAATGGTTACCTCAAGAGTAGAAAATGACCCATACTTCTCCTCTTCAACCAAATGGGAAGCCACCTTTCAAGCCAATCTATAGCTTGAGTCCTTTGGAGTTGTAGGTTGCCAAAACACAAATCAAGGAATTCTTGGAAAAAGGATGGATTGAGCCCAATTCATCACCTTATGGTCCTCCCAAATTATTTTTCAAGAAAAAGGACGGAGCAATGCAAATGGTGGTCAATTATCATGCACTTAATAAGCAAAAGGTAAAGAGTCGTTACTTGTTACCTTGCATTGATGATTTGTTAAATCAACTAAGATGCGCCAATGTATTTTTATATCTATATTTGGCACAATGATAGCACCAAATTCGTATAACAAAGGAAGATGCATCTAAAATGACATTCAGAATTGTGTTTACACATTATCAATTTGAGGTCTTAATCTTTGGACTTACTGATACCCCAACCACTTTATAGGGAGTGATAATCTAAGTTTTTCATAAGTTCATTGGGAAGTTTGTATTGGTGTATTTTGATGATATCCTAATTTTCTCAAAGAGTGAGGAGGGACAAGTAGAACATTTAAAGCAAGTACTCCAATTTCTAAGAGAGAGTCACTTTTATGCCAAGATGACTAAGTGTCGTTTTGGGAAAGAGGAATCACAGTACTTAGGCCATGTTGTCGGCAAAGAGGACATTAATCCTAGGAGAATTAAAATTGTGACCAAGTGACATAGACCTCTTGAAATTGGACATGTGCAATCTTTTTGGGACTTTGCAATTATTTTTATAGATTCATCCATAGATATACCACTTTAGCATCACCTTTGACATCTTTGACACAAAGAAAGACTCAATTCATTTGGACATAGGATTGTGAACGTGCTTGAAAATGTTAAATCTTCTTCAACACATGCACCAAAATTTAGCTTATCCAAGTTAAGGTAGCCATTTGATGTTATCAGTAATGCTTATTTGATAGGGGCATGAGAAATCATGCTTCAAAGAGGAAGACTTATTGCCTTTGAAAACAGAAAAATATCCCCTACTGAGAGAAATTATACCAGTAGAGAGCAAGAGTTAGCAGTAGTTGTGCATGCCATGTTGATTACTTTGTGGTGACAAGTCACAACTCACTCGTGCATTTAAAAACACTGCATAATTTATCAAGGCGTCAAGCTTAATAATTGGAATTTTTGGAGAATTTTTTTGTCTATATGTGGATATCCTACGTAAGACATATAGACATAGTTGATCCTTTGAGTAGGAATTTGTTAGACACAGGTATTTAAAATTCCTTCACAACACTTAAGGTAGCTTTAAGTGACTTGGTCCTTCAGTTAGTGGTAGCCAATACTATGCGAGGAGATCCCAGAGTGCTAGACAATCAAGGTAAGGGATATCTTAAGTTTGTCAATGATTCCAAGTTATACCATACAATCGTTGTAGTGAACACTTTTGATTTGTGGTTCTTAAACCTACACAATCTTAAGCATCTTGTTTTTGAATATCGCATATGATGGCATGATAAGGCGATAGCGGTTCCAAATGTGTGCTTCTAAGGGTCGGATATCATGTTTTTTTCTACTCCAACAACATCATGATGCAATGTACAATGGTCATGTTGGGATAACTAAGACTTGGAAGAGGGTGCTAGTAAACTTCTAGTGGCCTAAGATGCAAGTCAAGAGCTATATAAAATCTTGTGAGATTTTCCAATAGCATAAAACTTCTATTCTGAAGCCAACAAGCATGTTATAATCATTGGAGATTTTTGACATGAATTGGGAAGTGTCAACATGTATTTTATTTTTGGCTTGACACCTTCTACTCATGATTATAATGCCATCTTGTGTGGATAAGTTGTCCAAAATGGTCCACTTTATACCAACCAAAGTAAAATAAACTTGTTGGAAAGAATTTTGCCGTGAATATGTCTAATGTAATTGGCTAGGCCAAGAGACATTTGTTTTTTGCGCAACAACAACATAAATACTACGCTAACAAGAAGAAACGAGAAGTATCTAATGAAGTGGACCAACACGTGTTTGTAAGTATTGCCGACATTAAGTTGATGGTCCTAGGTGGTAGGAACCTATTACCATGTTGGATTGGCCCGTTGTGGATAACCAAGAGGATAGGGATTGTAGCATACCGTGTGCAACTGCTAAGCATATTCAAGATTCACAATGTCTTTCATGTGTCACTTCTTTGGTTGTATATAGCCAATGGCAGGGTACAACCTCCCCCTCTGCCAATTTTTGAGGAGAATACATCATATGAAATAAAACGCATGCTTTCACATGAAGGTAGAGGGTCTTTGTCTTGCCCCAAAAAAATCCATTTCATTAGATGGCTCATCTATAGACTTGAGCATAATTCTTGTGAGTTGGATAGCAACTTGAGTGTAGAAAAATTGAAGGAGTATTGGGATGAAGTAGCCAAGTCGGAAGACAAGCTTACACGTCATGGTGTTAAGTGTGACCATGAAGCCACAACTGCACATAAACGTTTCAGGCAAAAGACATCTTAAGGGTAGGCACCTTTTTGTTCTTTCAGGCTTGCACAAGATCCAGTAAGCGAGGCCATATTATTAATTTGTCTTGCCTTGTGAACAACATGGAACATGATTACTTATATAGATCCTATGGCTTGGTTCAAATTAAGTGGTGGTCTTAGTTATTGCTTCGATGCACTACAATTTGAGATTTGCAGTTCATGAATGCATGCGGTCATTTCTAAGTGGAGAGGTGCTTAATGTGTATCTAATCATTGGTTGCTTTTGCTATCTCTAATTCCAACTAGACTCTACTATCTACAAGCCTAGAGAACTCCATCCTAGGAGATCTAATAGTGTTGAAAGTAGAGTTACCCGCTGATTGGAATTATGGTGTTACACGATGTTCTCACCTTGTAAGTAATGACCATTAGTTAATAGCACTTAACTCACCCCAAAGGCATGGAGGGCGAGCCGGTTACCTATTTGCTTGAGGAATTGTTGAGAGGAGATTCAACTCTTAGTTCCTACAAGTATATAAGGCTCAAGGTTGTGTGGATCATGCCTCTTATTTCCTCTCTATTTTTGAGAGATGTTATAGGTTACAACACTTTCAAGATTGTGGGTACTACCAAACACTTCCCATTTCACACGAGTGGTCATTGCGCCATGGCCCCATTTACAAATGTCAAGTCCAGTCTATTATCGCCATATATAGGACTTGACACATGTAAATGGGGTCATGTCGCAATGACCGCCCTTGTCAAATAGGAGGTGTCTCCTACGACCACATTTTCTAGTACTGTAGATACCTCTAATAATCGTCAAGACCCAACCATAATGATATAGCTAAATATAGAATACCTTTCTCATATGCTTGAAATGAAGATCATGGAATCTAAATCTAATCTCTATTTGACGAAAAACTTGCCAGGTGGTCAACTGCTTCCTATGCTTTGGCACTAGCTTGTCGGCCTTCTGTGTCAAAAAAAAAAGAAAAAGAAAAAGATCATGGAATCATGTGGTACCTACATGTAAATTCACCCTTTGCCCAACAGTAAGATTTTGCTAAAATGTACATTCATGTTCACTCATGAGAGCCTATGGTCAATATTGAACGCATTTGTTATGAACCCTTTAAATAGCTCATAAAACATCCAAAGACTATATGCTAAGATGTGTTGAACCCTTTTCAATTACCAACATGACCCAACAAACGTGAGTTGCTTTAATCCTAGTAAACGTGCTCAAATGCTTTACCCCTAAAGACCGAGGCGGATAATTCTGTCCGGGCAATCACTATTCCCCGACAATACCAACATATGCATTTACATAAGACTCTTGTGAAACTTTGTGTGAATAATCTTAACCCTACAAAATTCCGTCTATGTAAAATCATATCTACCATAAGAGGTGCCCAAAAAACTTAATGAACTTCTAAACTCGACTAGGTGGTTGTTTTAGACAATTTTGGGACGATTTCGCTTCGGTCTTTTAGAGGGTAAATGGGGGTGTGGTTATCGTAACGGATATCACACCATGACTCCACATAGATATGAGGGTATATTTCGGGCATGCCAAGGCTTGTTTCCACAGGACAGACCAGTTACAAATGGCATTGGGACATGCACATCCAAATGATTTCAACAACTCGTACGGGCCTAAATTCGCCTCATTTCTTAGCCATACTATACTACTCCTCCTCCTTTGTGGTTGCCATGGCCCGACTCCCACCAATTAAAGTACTTGGGCCACAATCTAATTTTTGCCTTGGGGCATGGAACACGGGACACGTGTTCATTAACATGTTGGTTGGCGAAGGTTTGCCTTTCTCATCACCTTCAAAGTTTGGCCTCCGATACTTTAGCAAGACTTTCTTTTTGTTGGGGAAGGGGAAGGACAATGATGACTGCCAATCTTAACTCTTACAGGACTGGGTGTGTGTTTATAAGGGTGTTGGTCTTTATAAACCATTCAAGTATCTGTAATGACGATTTCCACAGTTTTGGATACTATTCAGATATGGGTATTTGATGTTACTTTTGTTTGTGATATCATTCGGGTCAATTTATCATGCAAGAATTTTTGTATTTAAGCAAAACCGTCTTGATATCAATATGCTTTAGAATGGTAGTGGTCCAAACAATAACCCTGGTATACATAGATTCTCTCACCTTGACATACCCACCAAATATCAACATTTGACTGATATCATGGTTTTAATACTCATGGGTAGGTTCTTTGATTCGTGCATTCACCTAGGTAGCATACTAACATTAGTTTATACATAAGAGATGACAATATGCACGAATCACTAACAACACATGAAATAACATTGTAAGGCAGAGGGTGCTACAATCAACAACCCGCCCAAAACCGACGCCCTTAAATCTTGCATAATAAGTACAAATCGATTTTGAGAATGTTTTATGTAAACATCTAACCTCCCTAGCGCTTTTGGATGACAATACGATTCTCACTTCAAAACATTGTACTTGGGGAGGGGGGGGGGTGTGCAGTATACATGGTCCCTTTTTCTACCTTGAAATAGATAGATAGATAGATAGATAGATAGATAGATTTGGTTCATACGGTTGCCACATGTATGCCAAATACCTTAACTTCTTGGTTGAAGGCGATGCTACCTTATATAGTCTATGATATTGAATCTACAACCTCTTTAGAAGATTTGGAAAATAAAATCACATGTAACAACACATATTAGATATACATGATATGTATGTGAGACTAGGCCATTTATGTGAGTTCAACTCTCCCTATAATTCATTCTATATATACATAAAATGCATATGATAGTTTAGATCCTTTTAGATGGGACAAATTTTACACTCAATCAATGAAAACATTGAGCAACAACCTCAAACCCCTCTCTATAAAATCTTGAGGTTGATAACGAGCCATTCAAACCATTAGGGTTCAATAACCTCCGATGTCTTTCTCTAATACCCAGTACCTAGTGACGCAGTCACAACATTACTTAGATAATGAGTTGTGTTCAACTACCTAGACTTCGAACTCAGGCTGAAGCACTAGGATATTGGCATCCAGATACTTGATTCTCGAATCCACTGCAGGCTCCATGACCGTAACTCATAAGAAGAATCATGTTATGATCATACCAAGGCCAAATACACCGTATCCTATTAAAACTCCGAACTTAAACACACTTTTGAACCGAGAAAACCCCATAGTCACTTTGGCATGGATAAGTGTCCGTAAACAGAAATGCACATCAACATCTCTACATATATATATGTTTATGTTTGGTAACTTAGCATCGTTTTGACAGGGCTCGATCGTAAGTGCTTCAACAGACACCTTTCATCAAAATTGGGAAAGGTTTTCTAGCAATAAAAATACCTGTCATGGAGTCGGACATAGTAAATGGCCGTGACTCTTGTGTTTCTTTCATTATTCATGTCCAGTGTCCACTTTATATACTGGGGTGTACGTAGATATGAGGATTTGATTTGATACAAGTGGACCCAGCTTTCAAAAAGAAATCGAATCATTTATAAGGTAATCTGTGACCATAGTGACACGACTCAAAGTCATGTGATGATGGTTCAGAATAAAGGTAAGGTGGAGGGTGCTAAAATCATCAACACCCGTCCAAAACCGACATCCTTGAATCTTGCATAATAAGTACACATGGATTTTGAGAGCGTTCATCATGTGAACATCAAGCTTTCCCAATGGTTCTGGGTGACAAGACAACTTTCACTACTTTCAAAAAATTGTACTTGTTTCATTGTTGTGGGGGAGGGGGGACTTGCAATACACCTGGTCTCTTTTTCTACATGGGAATATATTATTTTCCTTTTCATACGGTTATCGCATGTCTGCCAAATACCTTAAAAGAAACGAGAATAAAGGAAAAAAGAGAAAAGGGATGAAATCAAGTTTGTTAAACCTTTGTAAAAATTAATGCAAATTGACATATATTAGGCTTCTTAGGTATTTAGGGGTTAAGTGTTATAGAGACAACGATTGTATTTTAACTCAAATTCTAAAACAATCCTAGGGATTTGTAGTTGCTCACACAAAAAGATAGCTCAATCAAAGCCAACATCCAAAATTGTTTGTGGAGGGTGGGACGTTTCAATTTTTCCATTTTAATTTCTAAGTGCAAAAATTAGAAGGCTCAATCATAGTGAGGGTTTTAAAATGAAAAATGAAAAAAAAATCATCACAAAGGCCCTCTCAATTGTGTTGATTATTGGAACATGGTAGATGGTATATATTGAAGTTGAGACTGTCCATTAGCTTAACATCAAGCTTCCGTATTGGTTTTGCGTCATCTACCAAGTAAACTTTGAACCCTTATAGCTTGTGCATATGAAAGTTGAATATGAGATACTTTGGAGCATCATAATCCCTCATGTTGACCCCTAAAGGAAAGTAATCTACAATTGTCACATCTAAAAATTATTATTAATGGTCAACACTTAACTCCTAAAGAATGAGACCCAACAATTTTTTTCCCATATAGTTATTGTTGCCTGACAATATCAATAGGCACATTAACACTATTATCTTCTTATTTTCAAAACGTGGACAATTGATGGCAATTTTTTTTTGGAAAAATCCTAACTACACAAAGATAACATCTGTACAACTGAATCTATCATAAGATGTGCTGAGTTTCTTCAATGATTGGTTGAACTGGATTAAATTGTTTTAGACAATATTGGGAAGATTTTTCTTCAGCCTTTGGGGGGTTAAAAGTGGTAGTTTTAACAGCTACTCCACTAGGATGCTTTCTTCTTGTAAGTCGTGAGGGCCGAGGAGGTGTGAAACTGGGAATAAGAAAACATGTTTGAAAAATCCTAAACTACACAAAGATGACATCCGTACAATTGAATCTATCATAAGATGTGCCGAGTTTCTTCAATGAGTGGTTGAACTGGATTAAATTGTTTTAGACGATTTTGGGAAGATGCTTCTTAAGCCTTTGAGGGGTTCAAAGTGATAGTTTTAACAGCCGCTCCACTCGGATGTTTTCTTCTTGTAAGTCGCGAGGGCCGAGGAGGTGTGAAACTGGGGATAAGAGAACATATTTGAAGAATCCTAACGACACAAAGACAACATCCGTACAATCGAATCTATCATAAGACGTGCTGAGTTTCGTCAATGAGCGGTCGGATTGGATTGAATTGTTTTAGACGATTTTGGGACGATTTTTTCTCCGGCCTTTTCGGGGTCAAAAGTGGCGGTTTCAACACCCGCTCCACTAGCTAGAGGATGCTTGCCTTCCTTCCTTCCTTCCTTCTAGTGAGTCGCGAGGGCCGAGGAGGTGTGGAAACCGGGAATGAATAGAAGGGTGCATCATTGGCCTAATGACTGATGAGATGGGAGGATTGGTTTTGGGACGTGTGACATGCATGCCGTCCTGGCAACCCCGTTCTTTCTCTTCTTGTCCCAACTACCCCCGACAACATAAACAAAAATAAACTTGATGTTGTACTGACTAACTTCGCTCCGTTTCATTCGTTTGGGGCCTTGTGCACTTCCAAGTTCCCACAAACTTATCAAGGGAGAGATCTTTCTTGGGAGGGAAACAAAACGTGATAAAAATTTCCAGCACACAAGCCCCCGCATGCATCACATATATATACATATATAGCTTAAGTTATTACCCACTAGCTAGCTAGCCCCCGGGCCAGCAGCTAAGGATGAAGGGCCAGATCTACACGTGTCAGGCTCTGTCCCCAAATCATACACCACTGTACGAGTCACCAAATCTAAGGGCTGCGGCTTCGGAAGCTGAGACAACAGCAGCAGCAGCAGCAGGAGAAGAAGGTGCATATAAGATAGATAGTATGTAAGCCCACTAATTATTTTTCCATCATTGAAAAATGATGATTCTAGGCAGCCCTTGCGTGTCGTCCAGGACTAGGCAAATATTTATAAGTGTCATATATGTATATATATAGATATATAGATATAGATAGAGAGAGAGAGAGATATATAGAGGAAAGTCAATTGTCGCTCATCACACTGCAACTTGAACGCATGAACTTATAGTACACATGAAATCCGACTGACTCGAGGACAATCTGGTGAGTTTCCGTAAAAATCCTTCGCGATCTCGCTTCAAAAATCATCGTGAGATCAAATCACCTGGTGACATAATCTCGTTTACTGCCCACGACTCGAGCTTTCCCCTCCCTCCCCCTGCAAATTCGTCAAGAGAGGAGAATACCAGTACACCGTTTGCATGGTATTTCGCGTCGCTTACTCTCCGGAGCTACGCGGCGGTGCTGCATATGTCACATTTTGCGAAGAGTTTAAACTTCTTTTTAACCAAGTCATGGATGTTGTACATTGTAAAACTTTTTTTTGATCTTTGGTGGTAACAAAATCAAATCTATAGTGAGAAGTTTTATAGCCTTGCGTAACGATTCCAATCAGCGAGCGACACTGAATTCCATTAAACGCGGGTTTAGTCTACTTACAACACGACGACTGGATTAAATTCTGAGGAGGGAGGGAGTCCTCCGTGCTGGAGCTCCTGCCCCCATCGAATGGACTTCCTCAAAGATATTGTCATGAGGAAAGCTGTGAGATGGAATTTGAAGGTCGTATGTATGTTGCTTTGAATGGCCGGCCGGTGACGAGCAGCCACCCTGTGTTGTGGCAGGCAGAGCCAACGCCATATGAGCATGAGTACCAGTTACTTACAAAATATCAGATTTTCCGGGCACAATGATCTCGCTGCCGGCCACAAAATATTGGCTGCATTGAAGGCGATATTCAAGTTAACTTGTAGCCAGGACTTTGAGTTTCTTTTGGAGATTTCTTTCATCTTTCTCTGTTCTACTTTTTCTTCTCCTTTGGAAGTGGCAGCTGTTCCCTGTGCACTGGTATACATCACTACTTACAAGGAGCTATCAAACACAGACCCACCATCACATGTTTGGAGTGTCAAATGTTTGATTTTCTCAGACTTCAGATTTTGTTGGATTTGGAGGTAGCATGAGCTCTTTCAAACTCATCTTCCTTCCCGCCTAGTAACTTCCAAAAGGTAGGAATAGGCATTAGTTATATCTTTGTTTATGTATGTATGTATATGTGTGTGTGTGTGGGGGTCACTCATAGGAGATGGCTAGGGATTCTTTGGTGTTTACATATGACCTCGGATATAGAACATATGACCTCGGATATAGAATTAGAGTCCCCAAATTATTGCAGCAGAGTTTGGTTAGAATGAATTAGCCCTCAACCTTATAGGGGACTTGTTTTACTAGAGCCCCTTCATCCACAATAGGTAAGTTTACATAGATGCCACGAATCTCACACGGGTAGCCATGCACCACAACTTCAAACACCACTAGGCTTCTACAACATGACACATCCCCACCCACCACCAAGTCATCACCAAGCCAATGGCTCCTCACATGAATAGCCCCAATCTGGTTACATCACTATGGGCCTCTCTTATACTTGCTTGTATTCTATACCAACATCCTAACAAAACTTTCCCATAAACCATTCCCAAATATCTATAACCATCATACCTATTACCTCATCCATATGCCCTCCAACATATAATCCACATACCAATTACACAACCATCAAGCCCAAGCAAACCTACATACCATGTTTGACCTCCGTAATCCTCTTTTTTTTTTAAATTGTATTTAATCTCATATGCACCCACAACACCACCGCACACACCACCCCAACAACCCACACAAACACTCACAATACTACCAACAAAATTCTACGACACTCAAACATGAATACACCTCCATACTGACACACATTCCTCTCCTAGTACAATGTCTATCACACTACCCAAACTCTCGCCACAAATTCCCCCACATTACAAAACATGCCCTACTACTCAACACATACCACACCCCTCACCTCATCTATACCCTAATAGAGTCCATTAGCCCAGTCCCTAAAAACATGCAACCTAACCCTCCAAAACATATTCCCACTCCATAGCCTCATCATACTACGCCGATTACACGACCTCCCTCCTCCGCTAGACCTTCCCGCCACCTACAACACTATAATCACATCTCTCGCCAACCCACAAACCTCGAATAATATCACACAATAATTATATGACCATGTCAAAGACAACATTTCAGCAAACACCACTCTCTCACCATCATCACAAGTCTACAAGATGTCCATCAACTCACCTCCATCAACAACACCATATCACTACTCCTATTCATAGAAGAGACCAAAATCCCTACAAAGAAATCCACAAAATATATAGATAGGCAATTCTCCTCCCACAAAATCATATACAATAACACCATGAATTCCCTGAATAAATAAGCAAACAAATAACCAATGTCGGGCAATCCGACATGAATTTAAGCCCATTGGCCCTACCCTGCTCAAGAATCCTCTTGGTGCATGGTGGGGTTTACTGCCTACCTCGAGGTGGGTGGGCTCTTGGCTTCCTACCCATCTAGCTAGTTTTTTCCGTCAATTAAAAAGAAGATTTCGCAGCAAGAATGGAAGCGCCAACTACTCCACTCGAAAATTGGTACCTCTCCACTATCACCCAATAGTTTAGGGTCATCTCGGACCTTGGATGCCCTAACATGTATGTGATGACCATATATACCCCTACTAGAGGGCGTTTAATCTCCATGTATGTGACATGGATTTATTATTTATCTTATTTACTTTTCAAACAAAATAAAAAAGTAAATGGGAATAGGTCACAAAGTGAATCAGAAAGTACTAAGTGCATAGGTTTCAACAGGTTATGGTCTCGAGATTTCATGAAGTAGGGATAAGACAAACTACATCTTGATAGGAATGGATTTGAACTTTGATATTTGCACATGTGCTTTAAAAGTGTATATATGGCTAGGAACTTTGAAGAGGAGAGAGTATATATTTCTACCTAGCGTCAAAACAATTCTTGGAGCACCGGTCTCCTCTATGTTTGAAATTTGATTATGACTTTTTTTTTCAACATGCTCTGAGGGATCCATAGTTGCTAGGCTTATTAACTGTTGTGGAAGTAATCAATATAGGTCCAAGGTGTTTGTAATGGATTGACAGTTCTATCTTGTACCTTGTGATTTGCTATGCGAGACCTTCTCATCTCTTTGTGTGTCCAAGATCTATGGAAACTCTAATCTAGTCTGTAGTGTTGGTGTTTGTGAGTTGATCATGACATTCATTAGTGTTTGAATCATAGCTTGGGTAGTATTGCACAAGGAACTGCTATCTTATGAGTTGCAAAGACAGGAAAATAATTGCGGTTAACTTGAAACTCTGAGGAAATGTTTAACTGCTCCGGATTTGTTCTATATTACAACGAGCATAATGATTCATGTCTCAGGCAAATCGTTGAACTGCAAGACTCTCATGCCCAGATCACACCAAACCTTCTGTCCAATTCTAGCCATGAAATTGTTGGGGATTATGTTGAGAAATAGATGTACGCCCACCACTTTTCACATTATTACAGTCGGAGATGCTGATGGATGGAGTCAATACTAGCTGGTGTGATCAGCCCCTCATTCTAGGCTTCAATTTTTCAATCGTATTTGTAATACAATTCCCTAGGATGTGAGGAGGGTAATGGGGCTATTGGTTTTGAACGTGAGTGCTTGCTAACTCGTGCAAATTTGGGAAAATATGATTCCGGCAATAGTCTTTAGGTGAGCAACTTAAGGTCAGGGAACACTAGAATAATTTGTGATTTGTGTTTGGAATGGTAATAGCCAACTCTTGAGCCATTCAATTGTACCTGGAAATGTAAAGTGATGTAATTTACTTACTTTCTTGCTAACTAATGTAAGAATGTATCAATCAACCTCAACTTGTAAATGTTGCGCAATTGATTAAGAATATGCACAGTCAGTTGCACCCATAGGTGGTTAAGGCTATGGACTTCCATAGCCAGGATCCTTTTAGTTTTTTACACTCCTAACCATTGATAGGCTAGAAGTTGAAAGGGTAGCTAGGCAAGACCATTGTCTATGAAGGGTACAATAACCTTTAGTGAAAGGGGATCTAATGTGTGGGTGTTGAACATTCGTAAGTGCTAAATACATATACGAATGTGATTAAGTTGTCTTGATGTATGTCAAGGGCAAATCGTATTATTTTAGTCGTGCTGATCAATACAACTAGACAATAGCCTCGGAGAGTTGCAAGTGAATTGAAAACTAAGAGGTGTTCTTGAAAGGAGTTATTATGTTTGATCTAAGATTATTAAAAAAATTCAAAAAAACAGTTATAAATGAACCAAGAATACGGACTTGAGCAATGGTTTGCCCTATTGTCCCATGCAATTGATACTTAGACTTGTGTTAGAGATAAGGTAAAGACAATTGCTTGACATTATAATTAAAATTTGGATTAATCAAAAAAAACTTGTAAGGGTGATTGGACAACCCTTTCAAGTTACATTAAAAGGCTAATTAACTCAAGATTATTGACCACACCAAAGTGCCCTTGATTTTGGCAAAAAGACAAAAATGAGATACTTTATGCAACACTATTGACAAAATTTAAGCCTATGCTTGCACACCGCACAAGGTCCAAGTCAAATGAACTCACTACCAGACTATTGCCTAGGTAAATTATGTGAGATTGAGTGACCATTATGAAGTGCACGTATTGTGATTGAGAGACTTTTAAACCCTTGTTTGTGAATGTACTAAAAAACCTAAAAAAACCTAAAATTGTCCTAATAAAACTTATTTAACACACCTATATAAACATAATGTTCAACTTTTAAGTCTTTCCTAAGCGTTTCCCTAGGTTTTGTCTTCGCCAAAATCTAGACTACATGATACATAAATCCATTGCCTTCCCCATGAAACATCACCAAAATCACTTACCCCATTGAACCGTGCATTGAACTCACCCTTTGCCTACAAATCATCACAATTTCCAACAAGCCCCTTTCTCCCATCCTCATAATCCACCTATACATGCCTATGCATGAAGAAGATATACAGCCAATAGCTTGCATCCAACAATCAATAACAAATAAACTTGCCACCTACCCATCACACTTCCTACTTCTAGCCGGAGATTTCAAATGTGACATCTTCTCCATCAGACAATACAACCAACACTCCCCAACCCCACCATCACACAAGGACAAAGAATGGCAAACCTTTATCTCTAATCTACACCTCCTACCAATACCCAATACAACACCTTTCACAAGACAAGCTGGTCCCAACTATAATCATACCAACCTAATAGATACCTTCTACATGGCTAGCACACACTTACCCCCTTACCAATGTACATTCACACACAACTCTACCTTAACTCAAACCATTTCCTAATACCCTTTCATCTCCCCACCCCAAATAAAAGACTTCACTACATAACTCCTCCTCCTACTTAACCGCTATATCGCACTACTACCAAGAAAAGAACCACCCCACATCCCCCCCCCCCCTCCATAACCACCACACTCTCTCACCACACATACTAGAAAACCTTACACAAACATTCCAACTAACACACTCTTACCCACGCAACTACTGTGAAAAACACATCCTCAAGCAAGACATATCCCCACTATGTAATATCTACCTTCCCGTCAAAATGACACATCCCTCCACCTACTCTCATGTTGTAAAAACAAACATATAAACAATATGTGGACCAATCGACATAACAAAGCGGTACACACTCTGGCAAACATATTACTTGCTCACCCCACAACAAGATGCTTCACATTAATCAATGATAGTACAATCAAAGATAGAGCCCCATATAAGACTATACCCTCATGGCTACTCCTATGCATGTGTTGTCTCCTATCCATCATTGGTGAACCCCCCCCCCCCTTACTATAACGAAACATTCATGACAGAAGCTACATACCAAAACTTTAACAAATACACTATCCTACAACCACTCCTATCGCAACAAGGTTGGGAAGTAGTACCACCTATCATCAGTGCAGCCAACATTGAAGGAACTACTCACACACCTTCTTTAAGCAACTCCATGAACTACACATCCCCACACACAAAATCCACACATGAAAAAATGATCACAAGTTGCAATATAGTACCTCACACATATTATCTCCACCAAAAGAAAACAAAAAAAGAAACAAAGACCGGATCCAATGGACTTGATCATGTGTTGAAAATAAAGACATCATTATAGGTTCAATAGTGAGCACAATTGGGAGGGGCTATTTTAACCACTTAAAGAGAATGAGATCCTTCATGTTGATCTTTCATAAGTTGTGAATCTCAACAACTATTCCAGACCTTGGACAATTGCCAAAATAACTATAATTAACTAGATTCTTTTCAATACATTTAAGGGAACAACTATGGTTAACTAGAAAATATTTAAACCAATTTGAAGAACAACTATAGTTAATTAAAAAAAATTAAGACCATATTCAAGAGCAATTATAGTTAACTATAAAAATTTCAGACAACTATAACTATGTAACTAACTATAGTTAACTAAAAAAATATTAAGTTTAAAGAAAAAATATAGTCAAATTTGTTTTTTACCTATGAATGTTAAGCCTCATATTCATCACATGCATCGATGTTGTCGTTGTCTTCATTGTTGGTGTTGTATTAAGGCATAGTTGGTCTTTTGGCAATAAAAGACTCCCATTGTGAGTTAAGTTTGACTACCTCAAATACGTCATAATTGAGTATATATGCTTGTTCATTTTCAGGATCATGTTGACCACAATAACACACTAGTGACACTACAACACTACAATGGAATTCCGTGAACAGGCTACGTTCAACGTTGGTTGACTAGATATAACTAGATTTTTGGCACACTGCATCTAGAACAACTATAGTTAACTACATTTTTTGGCCAATCAAATCGCGAACAACTATAGTTATGAAAGGCAACTAGTTAACTAATAATTGATTAGTTGGTTAGTTGTCCAAGGTCTGAACTATTCCAACATGAACCAATAGTGAACGTGGTTCCACTGCAAGCACATGAATTTTGGGTAAATAACATGCGTCGCTAGAAAATTGTTCTACATCATTGGAAAATTTGCAAATCTATTACCATGGTAGTTTTGCATATCTCCTCCAATTGCAACATGACCATTCCGAGGGACTCATACGCAAGTAGTGTTTGCAATGATTGTATAAGACATTTCTTGATTTGATCCAACATTTTGATACACATAAAGAGTTCGAAACATCCATACCATTATTCAGATCCATAACAATGTTATATGGGATTGAAAATATTCCACATAATATTCCCTCGCATTCAATATGAACATGAAAAATATATTGTGAAATATTGACAGTCCCACAAAACACCATTATGGATTTGAATAATGTTATGTCTATAATAGGGCCACATACTTCAATATTGTGACTACCAACATATGAGCCTCAAAATATGATCACTAAAAGAAATATACAACTCTACCATTGTTATAGACTTCAAAATTCTCTAGTGATGCAAAGACAAATTGCCATTCACGATTATCCAAGACACACATGGTTCCAAGCACACTAAATATTGTATTTAGTGTCATATGGTATTTTATGTCACTATAGCAACTTTCATAATGAGACTTCTTATAAATAAGTTCACATCTATTGTCATGGATGTTAGAATTTAGAATGAAATGCATGCTGAATATTGAAACAGAGTTTGATGTATTCTGCATCCTAACATTTTTGTAATGAAACATTGACATGGGTGAGTAAAATCAAGATGGGAAATCAGTTAGTAAGTGACAGTAATTACAACATGGTAAATCTATAATGCCCAATTTTTCTAAAAGGAATGACAAATAATCTTAGGTTCACATGTAATGTTGGTGACACTACACATGCGGTTTACAATTAGTAAAAAGAAGAAGAAAAAAATAGAATAATACGATATTTAGTGTAGTGAATGGAAGGTTTAAGGGCCATTTCACACACGAGCCAAGAGCCGTGACCATGAACTTCTGAGAGCCCAAAAGAAAGTGTCCAAATGCCGTCCTAAGACACCTCCAAAATCATGTAGTGTGGTCACGAACCCTCAAGTGTAATGTGAAGTCATGTGTGATTGGGCACTCAACCAAATGCTATTTCAATGAATTTTCTATTCATGCAGGTCCTCACACATGATAAAATAGAATAAACCAACGGTTGTTAGCGTTCGAAGTACCATGATCTCCCGGATTTGTGTTAGGCCTACCTCTAAGAGGTGGTTTTTGAAAATAATCCAAGTGACCATGAAACATGATCCATTTGACGCCATGTAGGAATCCATGTAGACTTTACATCCATTGTGCACTCACATACTCCATTGGTCCCTCAAGCATAGTGTGAAGCGAACTTGGACCAGCTCCGCCTTTTCCAAAAATGAGAGTGCTTGAAGTGTACTGATCACGGGCTCTTGGTCTCGTGTGTGAAGTGGCCCTAAGTTCATAAAAAAAATTGGGGAGATAAAATTTGTAAAGATTTCACGGTCTCATGCGTGAAGTGGCCCTAAGTTCATAACAAAATTTAGGAGATAAAATTTGTGAAGATTTTGCGGTCTTGTGTGTGAAGTGGCCCTAAGTTCGTAACAAAACTAAGGAGATAAAATTTGTGAAGATTTCGTGGTCTCGTGTGTGAAGTGGCCCTAAGTTCGTAACAAAATTAAGGAGATCAAATTTGTGAAGATTTCGCGGTCTCGTGCGTGAAGTGGCCCTAAGTTCGTAACAAAATTAGGGAGATCAAATTCGCAAAGATTTCGCGGTCTCGTGTGTGAAGTGGCCCTAAGTTCGTAACAAAACTAAGGAGATAAAATTTGTGAAGATTTCGTGGTCTCGTGTGTGAAGTGGCCCTAAGTTCGTAACAAAACTAAGGAGATAAAATTTGTGAAGATTTCGTGGTCTCATGTGTGAAGTGGCCCTAAGTTCGTAACAAAATTAAGGAGATCAAATTCGCAAAGATTTCGCGGTCTTGTGTGTGAAGTGGCCCTAAGTTCGTAACAAAACTAAGGAGATAAAATTTGTGAAGATTTTGCGGTCTCGTGTGTGAAGTGGCCCTAAGTTCGTAACAAAACTAAGGAGATAAAATTTGTGAAGATTTTGCGGTCTCGTGTGTGAAGTGGCCCTAAGTTCGTAACAAAACTAAGGAGATAAAATTTGTGAAGATTTTGCGGTCTCGTGTGTGAAGTGGCCCTAAGTTCGTAACAAAATTAAGGAGATCAAATTCGCAAAGATTTCGGGATGATGGGTCCAACCCCATACACACACACTTATGTTATCACCGGACCACGAGCGTTATTCCCGCATCTACTTGGATTCGTTGACGCGGCAACCAAACCGACTTATCGTTCATATGTGTTTCACAAAAGCGGACATGCTCCTCCTCTTATCCTCCTCCTTGAGGTTATTATTAGTGTGATTATTATTATTACTACTACGATCCGTGCACTTGAGTCAAAGGTATACTCCCTAGCGCTAGTGGCCATAAGTAGTACCTCGCTCCAAGCTCCGCCCCTCCGCTTCCGTTAGCTAGGGAGGGAGGGAGCCGGCCGGCCGGAAGGCAAACTAGTAGCAAGTGATGATCGTGGGAAATTGTGCCCAAATCCTACCCCATGGGTACACCAAATCTCCACCCTAACACGAGCTATATATATATATAGAGTCACCACTACAACTTGCCTACACTAGTCCTTTTAGCATATTAGCATTATGTACTATATGTAGTGTACCATCCTTTTGCCTTGGGTGTTGGTGTTAATTGAAAGACGTTTGTGTGGGCAAGGAAGGATATGGAAGAAACCAAACTAATTGACGTTATAATAAACCGTCAAAAATTGTGGGAGTAATTGTAAAAGACCATACACATGAGACCATTCTCATAGTGTGATGCGAGAGTATAACGAGCTATTGTATCGGGATTTGTTTTTCCTCTTCTTTTTAGCTACGCAGTGACTGTTGGATGTACAACAAAATGAAAACTTGTCAAACGTTATTGGTCTGAAGGGTGGATAAATGAGAAAGCACGTTCAATTGATATATGTTACTGATTGTCAAGGAAAATCATGCGTATGATAGTTTAAGAAAAACTGAGTGTCTTCATTGTGTCCAATAATATGATAAATTTGGAATGAAGAAATGTTGTAGTCGCTAAAAAGTTGTTGACATCAACATCCAATACTTAATGACCACAATCATGCAACCTAGGATTTTATGATAAAACCCCGTTGTGAAATTTAATTGAATATTCACACTCAATTATTACATGTCAATGACAACTACATTGAGTCGCATCATACAACAACGGCCCAAAAATGTCACGTCATCGATGGGTAAGTCCAACATTTGGCCCAAGGATAAAGTGACATGTTAACCCCATGGTCAAATATTCAATCGACTACTACCTAGAGAGAGAGAGAAAATCCTCAAAAAAGTGAGCAGTTAGATCTTTTTGGCTTCAAGATCTAACTTAGGGCCTCTTCAAAAACGAGACTGAGGGCCTATGACCATTGCACTTTCAAGCACTCTCATTGGTGGAAAAGGTGGAGCCGGTCCAAGTCTGCTTCACATTATGCTCGAGGGACCAAAATAGTAAGTGAATGCAAGATGGATATAAAATCTTACATGGCATCAAATACATCATGTTTCATGATCACTTGGACGGTTTTCAAAAATCACCTCTTGGAAGTAGGCCTAACACAAAAACAAAAGACCATGGCACTTCAAAATCTCATAAATGTTGATTTATTATATTTTATCATGTATGAGGACCCTTGCTAGAGATTCATTGAAATAACATTTAGGTGAAGGCCTAGTCACATATGATTTTACACTCCACTTGAGGGCCCATGACCACACCACATGATTCTAGAAGTGCCTTGGGACGGGCTTTGGACATGGCTCTTGGCTCATGTGTGCACTGGGCCTTAGGTGAAGGGGGGGGGGGTTCTTGAATTTGACTATTGATAACATCCACCTGCTCCAATATCTATCAATCTTGGAAAACCAATATTTTGAACAACATCAAATAGAGGTTATGTAGCACATATCACTTTTAAATTACAATAATCTCCCATTGAAGTACGCACTTTGAGTCGGAGCTATTGGTGCGCACTTAGTTGGTAGGTGTGTACTTTACTCATGTCGCCAGTGTTCCAGATTGGGCTAGTCGGAAAAAGTAACCGTCTAATACCCATATGGCTTACCCCTGAAGAATACATGTCAAGGTGCTCACAAAGCCGCTGGTTTTGTTTGATCCCCTACCCATTGAGGTTTGATGTTGATGGACAAGCTTCGACAACCTTAAAAGAAGAACCACCTATCGATGACGGAATCCAGCCTATCGAGACATTTGTTGAATCTAAAAGTGCTACCAACTTCAAAGGCTTTGAGGCTCTACACAACATTATCCTCGACATCGACAACCAATTGCTTTGCTCCAATGTTCAAACGGAGGTTGGACAAATGTATGATGAACTACAACAATTATTTGAGACATTTCAGTGAAATGTTAACAAACGAACATTGAATGTCAAGCTTTAAAATTCACGCAATTGAGGCAAATGACTCTACATGACATGTTCAAACAATAAAAGATGAACCATGATTTTTGTCAAAAAAATTGCGCACTTAACCGGGATGCGTACTTAAACGGGAGATTACGTAATCTTACAGTATACTGTACGTTATACTAAAATTTTGACATCTTTGCATTTCCTGGCTTTTCATGTTCACTCCAAGATTCATTAAAAACGATGAATGTGTGGAGTGATGTGCAACTAAAGATCTTATTTTTGTTTGCTCATATTGTTTATTGGCTTATGGGTATGTTTAACAATTTGATGTATGAATAAAACATGTGCTAAAGAACAAAAGCCCATCAAGAGGAGTTAGGTTGTCCTGACTGCAATGACGCTCATAGGCTCATATTTAAACAAAACTATGGATTTAGTGATTGGACACCATATGCATGGAACAGGAAGTTTCAAAGTAGTAATTATAGATGTGTTCAAAATCATCCCTACGCTTTTATGCTAACAGTATGCTCATTTAAGGAAGAAAATTTATAGGAGTATATTTTTGGAAAATGTTTAAGAAAATAAATTAAAATTATTACTATATATGGTGTTTTTTTTTCTCTCTCTCTCTAAACCATAATTGTTCTAGTGTTAGACCAACATGTATGGTTTCAAACTGCCCATAAAGAGCGTGAAATCAATCAAATATTGATACTTGGTGGGTATCACAAGTTGAGAACAATGTGTGGACATAAGTCATCAATTGAGTTATTACTATACTTAATGTAGTGGTTGATGGTTTGGTTGTTGGCTTGGATATGGCAGGTGAGGTTGTCCAATTGGAGGCGATCATCAGGTACTTATGAGTTTATGGCATGTTTGCACAAAAGTCATTAGGCCATGGCTCTTGAGTATCCTTGAAATCTCATTGGTTGAGAGTGTCACGGGCCCCAACTTTAGGTTTACATGAGGCTAGTTTTAGACTACAACCCATGACATTTTGAGTGGATGAAAATTCTAATGAAATACCACGTGGCAAGTATGGTTAATGTTGGTTGGGATTGTGGGCAAGTGTTTTGGGACAACTTGACAACTTTTAAAGGTATGCCGGCCGGGATGAGCAATAGGAATTTGGGCTTCCACTCAGGGCTTATGACCTCCAAAAGCCTTTGGGCTATATAGTCCATGGACTTCTCTATGCTCTCATCTAGAATGTGGGGTACCGTGGTTATTTAAGAGCCATGGCCTGATGCCTTCCATGTAAATAGGCAAACTCAAAAATATTGATGCCATTTAAAATCACCACGAGGTAATTGTGGAAACAACACCAACTAAAACAAACTACGTATAAAATGGTGGAGGGCGCTCAAGTACGTAGAAAATTTGAAAACGGTGAATGACCATTCTTGGTGCACTAGACTAGGGGGTCAAATGATTCTTGTGTGGACCCAAAATGACTAATTGTAAAAGTGGTGGCCCGAAAAGGATATCGTGATAGGTGGGATATAGTGATTGTCCGGATAGGCGTTATCTCACACCACTTGCAATCACTTTTGAGTGCCATCAACGAAAGCGTTTTGTGTGCATTCGTATGCAAAGTAAGATATTTTGATGCTCAAATTATGGAGGGTTTACCATACAATTAAGAGACCTGACGTACTTACCTTTTTGGGGAAATATACATAATCATTTACATAAAATGATAATACAAAACAAACTTGCATTCCACATCATGTCCTCTACCCAATTCCTCAAAAACATTACACAAATTTCAAGTCACTCTTTCTGGCAAAATCAACTTATTTTCACCGTCTGTTCGGGAAAAACTGGCGGTTAGTTACAGATGAAGCGGTTGAGTTTGAGAAATAGCTGGTTGAAGTCTCCAACTTCAGGAGGATTACCAAACATTTTAAAGGAATCTATAGAAGAATATACCTCAAATGAACAAAAGCAAAACCGGAAGATGATGATGTCAACATGTAACCGGTTGGGTTTAGAATCACTTGGATCTTGACCGACTATATATGCCCAAAAACTTCTCGGGCACTGCTTCACTGTTCTCCATATGTATATATATATATATATATATATACATACCATAGTACGTAACTTAACTTAGCTCTTTATGGCATCGGAGTTCCATCGAAAACATCATCAAATTTTGGCATCACATATTTACCTACCTACCTATTTACCTACCTATATATATATATGCATGCCGGTGCATAATAAGTTTTAAAGGATCGACGTGTAGAAGGAGGTTGAGGAAGAGATGTGATGTGTGAAGGTCTTACTTAGTAATCTTCTTTTATGGAATTGATGCGAAATGATTGGGTTCCTTTTTTCTTGCTTTTTTGAAGGAACATTATATACTGTGGTTTGTGAACTCGACTACCTGACATCCAATTCCACACCTAATCAATGATTGCCATTTGCATCAAACATTTGCTTGGTTTTCCCACGAGCAGTCCAGTGGCCTCCCCAACGCACCAAATCCAATCATGAACCAAATCGTCCATGGTTCACACTACTCTTGCTTATTTTATTCGAATTCAATTGACGGTTCCAAAAGCTTGTGGTTTCTAACTAATATTCAAGAGAGTAGCTAGGGAGAGATGGAACTACACTAAGTATTGTGATGTTTATTTAGTGTCACTTACTCTATGGAATGATTACGTGATGCGATTTCTAGTTTTTGTATGTCTCATATCCTATCAACAAATGTGGAATTGGTAGTTGGGTAGATGTAGAACATTAACATTCTTGCTTGATAGAAAATCGCATCACTAGTAACAAAAAGAACTATAGCAATGTGTAAATCCAAACAGAATGTGACATAAAATATGGTATTTAGTGTGATACTTGGACAATTTTGGACTTTTTGGCCAATTCTCTGGACCAAATTACCGTTACATGCATGTTTTAATATCTCCATCATGGCATCATGTATTTGCACACATCATGTCCACGGTCTTTCAATATATAATCACCCGCATAATGGTTACATGGCGAGTATGAATAACAACAACTTGGAGCACAAGTGTTCACGTTTTTCCAAATTGTTTTCTTGATTCTGAACTCATCGAAAGTCTAGAACTACTCCAAATATGGGTGGGTAGCAACACTAGTATGCTCAATAATACCCACCCATATTCTTCCCCTTGCATACTAGAGTGAAACACAAAAGTATGATCTCAAGTATCCCAATGTGCTACGCTAAATTTCATAATGTAAATCATTTTCACTTTAAGAAGGTACATATTTTGACAAATAATATCATGTTGGCAATAAGAGGACATGACACTTTGATATTTCTAGGCATCTAGTTTAGGCCCTTCACAAATAGTATATATGACACTAAATATCATAAATGATGTAGTGTAAACCAATCCTTACCCACCAAAACACTATTGGAATTATAGTATTACAACACTCTTTCCAACACATGAATTGTTACTTTTAATGTGGCTATCTTATTATAATTTATGGCAGGGAAAGGCATGAGATTATCAATCCTCAAATTCGATCCAACTTAGGACCGGTTTAGACTACGGTGAAGAAGTGCACTTGTCAAAAAAAAATGGGGGAATGGAGCAATATATTTGGTTACAAAATGCATTCTTCGCCAACCTAGGGGAGAACTTCAAGCATGGATGAAAAAATGACATGAATGTCAACATAGCAAGACTTTTTTGCTAGGGAAGTCCTTTGGAGTCGAATTTTCTTGGGCACCCTCAAACCCTTAGACAAGACATTTGGCCTCCAAAGAACTCCAACTCAAGGTTTTATTTTTAATATATTTCTTTCATCTAATCCGTCATACCAACTATCACCTTAAATAACCTTGTCTTGGGCCGAAATTCTTGACCAACCGGTGCACTTCTTCAACGTAAGGTAGAGGATGCTTAAACCAACACTTTAAGCTATTGCACATACATATGGCTATGTGGTTGATAATAATAATATTAAATCATATTAGCCTTTGGGCTAACCATACGTATATATGAAATAGCCTCAATTGAATATTTGATGAATATTCAAAGTCAAAACCATTAGCTTCCTTAAATGATCCGTAGGCCCCATGTATGACGACCTTGCATATGATGAGGACCCCCACCTTCATTATGTTCTAGATCCAACACAACATAGTTGGGTACTAGATTCAAACTAGATCAAAGCCCAACATGGCACCTCCATGATCCCACCCGGTTTAGTTGTAGAACCACCCCCTTGCATCATGGGTACCGACCCCCTTGGCTTTGTGGGATTGAACCATCTCTCCCAACGTTACTGAGGGGGTGATCGCACTTGCCATTTCCGTGAGCATCGTATGGTCCTAGCCGTAAATTGTTGGGGATTATGTTGAGAAATAGATGTTGGCCCATCATTTTTCACACTATTATAGCCATAGATGTTGATGGATGGTGCCAGAAGTGGCCGGTGTGGTCAGTCCCTTGTGCTTTGATCACACCAAACTAAAAGTGCAGTTTATGTAGGTGAAGTAGTCTCCCACAACGACTTTCATGGTGGGCCATCATCATCCAACCTATATGATGGCCTTGGAGATGGTCACAACGTGCACTCTGACGTCCACATTTGGACACGCATCGGATGTGTGGGACCCATCACCAAAAACCTGGGGGTATGTCCACGTGGCCCAACTTTGTTGCCCGCAACTATTTTCAACCGTTGGGGAGGTAGAGGAATTGTACATCATGACCGAACTGCTGAGCAAACTGAGATGTTGGTGTGAGCAACTTGGCATCTTGTTGTTGTGGCATCCCCAACTATTTCTCATATGGAAGTTGACAAAAAGTTGGTGTGATCATGGCATCAAGCCATGATGACACCAAACTTTCCGTCCGGTTTTAGCTATGAAATTGTTGGGGATTATGTTGAGAAATAGATGTTGGCCCACCACTTTTCACTCTATTACAACCAAAGATGTTGACAAATGATGTCAGAAGTGGCCGTTGTGGTCAGTCCCTCATGCATGGATCACACCAAATTGAAAGTGCAGTTTATGTAGATGAATTAGTCTCCAACAACAACTTTCATGGTCGGTCACCATCGTCCTACCTATATGAGGCGTTGGAGATGGTCACAACCTGCACTTTGACGTCCACGTTCGGACGCATCGGATGTGTGGGACCCATCACCAAAAACTTGTGGTACATCCACATGTTCCAACTTTGGTGCCTACAACTATTTTCAGCCGTTGGGAGGACAGTGTAACTGTGCATCATAACACAAATGTTGAGCAAGCCGAGATGTTGGTGTGAACAACTTGGCATTCGATTCTGGTGGCATTCCCACCTATTTCTCATATGGAAGTTGACGGAAAGTTGGTGTGATCGGGGCATCATGCTAGGACCTCTTATACACTTAGGGGTTAAGTGGACGTTAACTCCATCAGATGGGAGGCCTAGCTTATGGGATGCCAGAAGTTGACTTGACTAACTGACAAGGGGGACTCTGGAGCATGAACTATGTACAAGTTATCATGTAAATAAGGATGCCTCAGATTTTGTGACCAACTTAACTTTGTGTTCAAGCAAGCTTTGTGAAATCAAGGTCACTCAAGCATTAATCATGCGAGTGATTTGCGTACATGATATCAGAGTCAGTGACGCAAGTATTTAGTGGCCACATTGTATTATAATTGAGTTCAAGAATATCATGGGATCACCTGAAGGGTAAGGGCTGGTTTAGACTAAGGGAGAGGGTGCTAAAACCCAACACTCCACTCAAAAGCAACACCAATAAACGTCTCCCAATCACCAACACTATATTACCTTGAACCATCCATATGGAAAAGGAGTGCCCGGGTCCACGGAGTGGCAGTTTTAGGTGTCATTAATGATGCCACCGCATACTAGCCTCCACTAGCTAATTACAGGAGAGGTTACGGGTTCCACTCTACCTCAAGTCACTTCAGGCTGGGTTTAAGGTGGCTTGCTAATGCCTACTCTATTCGTTGGGAAGGGGGGGAGGGTCTGCGTCATGAAGGCGTTGTGAATGGGCCTTGTGTGGTCACGGGCATGTTGCATCCAAGTTGTCGCTCCACCAAGGACCTTTGTGATCCCATGTGACGTGGTGGGACAAGGGCGGTGCTTGTCACCAAGGAAGCTAGCGCGCCAACGAACATTGATGCTTACTTTCTTAAGGGTCACTTCACACATGGGCCAAGAGCCGTGACCATGAAAGTGTGAGAGCCCTAAAGAAAGTGTCCAAAGGCCGTCCCAAGACACCTCCAAAATCATGTATTGTGGTCACGGACACTCAAGTGTAGTGTGAAGTCACATGTGATTGGGCCCTCAACCAAATGCTATTTCAATGAATTTCTAGTCATGCGGGTCCTCACGCATGATAAAATAGAATAAACCAACGGTTGTGAACGTTCGGAGTGCCATGGTCTCTTGGTTTTGTGTTAGACCTACCTCCAAGAAGTAGTTTTTGAAAATAGTCCAAGTGACCATGAAACATGATCCATTCAATGCCATGTAGGAATCCATGTGGACTTTACATGCATCTTGCATTCACATACTCCGTTGGTCCCTCAAGCGTAGTGTGAAGCGAACTTGAACCGGCTCCGCCTTTTCCACCAATGAGAGTGCTTGAAGTGTAATGGTCATGGGCTCTCAGTCTCGTGTGTGAAGTGGCCCTAAGTAGCACATAGTGGAGGGTGACATTGTCACTCTAGGGCATAACCGTCGTCACGCCCTTTCCCTTTGCTGCGAGGTGTTTGCGGTGCGGGATTGCAAGAAGGGGTGGTCCTAGTTTAAGTTCCATTGCCTGCATTAAATCCGATATATATATCCATTGCACCCTACATAACCACTTCATCGTCATAGTACTCACAAAACAACTTGTCTTCATTGCATGGTTTAGGGCTGCTTTACACCTAGAGGCCGGGCCAATTCCCCTTGAGGCCAATTGCATGAAATTTCAGCCCCT
Source organism: Polytrichum commune (assembly GCA_950295325.1). Classification (NCBI taxonomy): domain Eukaryota; kingdom Viridiplantae; phylum Streptophyta; class Polytrichopsida; order Polytrichales; family Polytrichaceae; genus Polytrichum; species Polytrichum commune. The sequence goes on along the minus strand of OX485803.1, from coordinate 18,114,912 downwards.
TCTGGGTTGGAGGTTAGTCTCAACTACATATTATGATAAGATTATAATGGGGGCCATTTTTTCCATATGTAAAGGCCTTAGGGCCAAGAAGCTAGGTTGATTCAATAAATCTAGCATAATCCAATGGATCTAGCATAATCTAGCATAAAGCCGTTCATGTTTCCACATAACCTAATGGATATAGTTCGTTGAAAGAATCATATTTAATTTTTTTTAAAGTTTTTAATTTTAGTTTATTGAAATGTGACATTGGCCGAGGCCAAGAATTGGCCCTCCATTTTGGGTGCACCCAATTCAACAAGCTCGGGCCGTGTCAGACCATGCATCTTTTGATTAAAAATTTTCATACCACCAAATCGGCCCGACCTCTAGGTGTAAAGGGGTTCGAGCTGATTTCAACCTTTTGACCAATCACAAGTGAAGATTTCAAGCCTCTTACACAACAAATTGGCATGGCCTCTAGGTGTAAAGCGGCCTCTAAATTTTGTGGAGTTAGGCTATGAGGGGTGAGGCTCGGAGCATGTTACTCCGTCCATGATTGTTAGATCTCAAGGATCAAGTACTCGTTGTTTTGAAACCACTTCTATTGCGTAGAGTGGGGGTCATGGGGAGGAATTGCAAGTGGGTGTGAGGGGTGGGAGTTTGGCCTCCTCTTGGAATTTGGGTGCACTTGGGTTGTGTATCCCCACTATTGGTTGCACCCACATGTTGATAAGTTGTTTGAAGAGCAATTTTCAACATCGAATTTTTTTCCCTATAGCTATGATCGTTGCAAATTTGATGTAAAATAACCCCTACACTGAATTTTTCTACACTCAATCATCAATGCTCTCAATTCAAAATGCGTGATGAAATCTAATTCGAGTGATGCTCTACAAAAACCCATGACACTGAATATATTGACAAAGCTTTGCTACACTTTGGCCATGTCCATGGTATAGAAAAACCACTTTCATGGAGTGGTTGAACTATAATAAAATAAAAATAAAAATAATGCATGTAACTAGGTACCAGCATGAATGTGAACCCGTTGGCCTAAAGTTGATCACGGGAATCGTGATGCAACATAAGGTGTTATACCTCTGTTGGGAGGTGGGCTCTAAAGGTATATTAATAATCCTAGTTTATTGGGGTAGGGGTACATGTATTTGTTTATTGTCGAGTTTTCTTTTGTTTAGGACTAGGTAGATGAGATATTTGATGGCATTTTGGTGTAGGTTTTTCACGATGGTTTTAATGGTGGGTTTTGGGATTTTTAGGTTGGTAAGTTTATGTATGGAGTGTTTGTGTATAGTCCCTCTAACTCCGGTTGTGATGGTAATGAGGGGGTTAGTTTTCCATCCTTTGCTCTATATAGTGTCAATTAGTGAGTTGTATTTGATATGCTTATGTGTCAGGGTTTGGTCGGGGAATTTGTCGTGGCAGTATGTGAATTCGATGAATTGAATTGTGAGCGTGGGAGAGGGTGAGATGGGTGTTTGTATTTGATTTGGGGCTCCAAGTATGCATAGGATATCCAGTCGTAACTTAGCTTGGCATTGGCATGTTGTTTGTGGGCATGTGCATTTTAAGGAGCCATTCCGGGATTGTGTGTTCAAGTGGTTTGTTGTTAAGGTTGCCTGCGTTGGTCAATGTGAAGAACCTGGCGTGTTATTGGCTTGTAGTGTTTGGGTATGGTTGAACTGTGTAGAAGACGAGAAAACCTTCTTGACAATGGCATTCGCCAAATCTAAACTATGTAATTGCCTCAGCAAGCACATGCTAGCATGTGTGGGAATCTATAACCAAAAAATATGATCGATCAAGGATTTGCCATTTGATAAGGTGCCAATGATTGACATGCAAATAGGAGGAGGCAACTAGATTGTTAGGCACTTCCTTTGTTTATAGCATCAAAAAGTATTTGGCATGGTATTACTTTTGTTTTGTTATGTATCATAGCCCCAATCATTCTCCATGATGGTACACTTGAATCCAAGAAGTTGGGTCTTCATGGAATAACACCCCCACAATCCAATCATATTAATAGGCACGTTAGAGTTGGTAAGTTGTAACTTGTTTGATGTTTGGCACACAAGTTGGCTTAAATGTTGTTGGTTGGCTTTGGAGGTTTTTTATTTGTTATGTTAGCAAACTTTTTGAGGATTATGGTAGTTTTGTTGGTTGTTTCGAGGCATTTGTTTTTGGTAGTTGGCTCTAAGACTTTGAAGATCTACATGGCTTGCATGCTTTGATTATTTGTGGGTATATGTACGAGGCTTTGTTTTGAGGTTTGGCAGCAAGCTTATAATATGGGTCATATGACTATGCCCCTTGTGTGATGGCTTGCAACTTGTAACTTGGCTAGTCATTGAGAAATTTTGAATGATTTATGAGTTTGTCACTACGAAAAGTCAAACTTGGAGGTGTGTTATTGAAACATAATAGAACTAGAGATCGGATTGCACAAGCAAATACACATACACAAAGACATATAAACAATGGTTGGAGTGAGATGGTTGGAGCTCCTTATCTTGCTTTGTATTACATTTTGCACCTTGGTTCCTATAATGCATATGGGATATCGCAACTCCCACTTCCCAAGAAGCATATAGGTTTATTCAAACCTTATTCATTCACATACCTCTAATCTTTACAACTCTATGACTACAAGCAACCTAATGCTCTATCATCAACAATATCCATTAACACATCAGTGCGACGCCATGTCTAAGAGAAACTAAACTTAATATTTCCTTAGGTGCCATGACCTTTTTTAATCGTCAAATGACAACTTCATTTCTTTTTTGGTACATTGCCAATGTACTCCAATTTTGTAATAAGGGCATCCATTTAAGTACCGCAATTGTAATTCATGTTGTCCATACAAATGCCATTTTAATATGTGTGCTTATCATTTTTTACTCCAAAACATAAGCATGTTAGCCAGTTTTAGAGATTTTCATTTGTTAATTTGGCCCAAAAACAAATTCTACATTGGAGCAAGCCATGATAACCACTCTTCCACCAAGTTCACACTATTCTTAGCCAACTTGTCATAATACAAGGAACCCCCCAAAGAAGGTTGTTGCACTTTCCAAACCAATTGAAAACTATAATTTCATTAAATATTTGGATTAAAGCACATGACCTGAGTGCTCTTGGATGCAAGTACATGCTTGGTATTCTAATCACCAATGTGACATGTAAGTATATCTTTATATTGTCCTTGACATAAGATATTGTACAAAATAAAGTCCAAAACCCAAAAGTATTAAAATTTGCATTTTGGACTTGGTGCAACTCGTAGAAATCGTGTGTATGGATGTACATTTAGACTCTTGGTTCTTTAAGGGAAAGGTGCTAACGCTTTGTGAAAATAATGTATTTTGATACACCTAAAAAATGGATTCTATATAAACCAATGGATCGTGAAAAATCCTTACTCCTAGCAATTACTTTATTTCTTATCAAATTTTTCTTTCTATACCCCTCTCCTCTATTCTTAGTCACCCATCAAATGGCACTAAGTAAAAATGTTGCTTTAAGCGTTGAGTGTGTGTATAATATTAGTAGCTGGATAAACTTCTAGATGTTTCTCAATAACACTTGAAAAGAGATTTCAAAACATTTAAGTATGCTCGAGCTGAATTCCGCACATAAGAGTTGTAAGAGTTCAAACTTTCAATGACACATAATTCCAAACCAACACAACAATAAGATATTTGGATGGTGGACATTCTCAAAAGCAATTGCATACTTATAATGCAAGATTCTAAGGTGTTGATTTTGAATGGAGTGTTGGTTTCAACACCCTCTACCTTAGCTTACACAACTAGGTAATCTAAGTGAGCTACATGTTGGCCACACTCCCCAATTAGGAGATTAAGTAAATGTGATTTTCAATAGCTAATTTTATGCCAGTTAAACAATCTGGCCACATCCCTGCCACTTATATAATTCATGAAATCAAAGCGCTTATGATTGATATCGTAAATTCAAAATTGAGGCATAGAAGTGAGAATTTTCCACAGTCAACCTCAATCCACCTCTTTAATCGGCTTAGGAGGTGGGTGGGTGAAATTTGTTGGATAGGATCAGTGTGTATTTTTGGCAAAGTTTTTGCAAGTTTTTGATATTTGACATGCAAAAACTCGCACAAAAATAAGATGCACGTCAATTGACACACATAATTTAGATTTTGACATGTAGTGTGACTTGTGAAGAAAAAAACCACACTTCAATTGACACTTTACAAATTGAAACGACATGTACTACTAGGCATATGACATTGAGGTGACATTTTAAAAGAAAATGTAGATGTCAAGTGACATTCATTTTTTAAAATAAAAATAAAAATAAATAAAAATAAAACATCATGTGACACTTTGGATTTGAAGTTGAACGTCAAATGGAATTCGTCAAACATACAGACTGGATAGGATACCCTCGATAACTCAAATATCACTCATATGTTAGACAATTTATCTGAAGTGGATAGTGAGGCACTCCGATGACACCTATTATTGCAGCATGTTGTTATGTTGGATGAATGAGAGGTACGCACACTTGAAATAGTATACTTCCCACCTCCCGTTGCTTTTGGGTCAATAACATACCTTAATTGTAAATCCTCCATGATAGCTTGATATGCACCACTCTGTTTTTTTCTTTGTTATGAATACATGTGATGTGTGGCCACTTGGCTAGTTATTCCGTCAAGTAGGTAGGAGATTTCACGGCTGGTGGGAATCGAACTGTCCACCACTCCATTCGGTTTTGGGTACCTCTCCACTATTCTCTGGTAGTTTAGGGTCATATCGGACCACTTAACATGCGCTACTCATATCTTGGTAGACTTGAAGCCCTTTGAATTCCAAGTACAAACCTTGGATTTGGCTTGTCACGGTGGTCCCATGCTCTTAGAACATTTATATGCTCGACCAAAATTAGTAAGTCGGCCATCACGGCTCACAACCAATTCCTCTTTCTACACAACCGTAAGAGTTTGGTGAAGTTGTAGCGTTCGTTTGTTGGGGCAAATTTCATCATGCAAGTGGGTGCCCGATATCTTTTGCAAGGACTTAAGAACCATGTGCAAGGGATCACATGTATATGGGTGTTGGGCACAAACATCAAAGAGCCGGGCCGACATGATAAGTTAAGTTATATGGGAGACTCAAGCCGGACTCCCGGCCTTTGAGAGAATACTAACTTATACATACTTCACATAAAGTTTGCTCGGTTTCACATGCAATGTGTGTGGGCCATGCAACTCAAAATTATTGTTTGGCCTCCATAAACGAGTACATTTTCTATGCAAATCAATGGAGCTTCTCAACGACTGTATAAGCTAGCTAGGGCCGGTTACACTTGAGGTCATCAACATCAAATTTTCTTGGGGTGGTATTTCAGATCCTTTTTAGTCTTCAGGTTGGTCCCAAGCACTCATTAGAATAAGATTATGACAAGGGTCAACTTTTCCATGTCTAATGGCCTTGAGGTTAGAAACTAGAGGATGGTTTCAAAATTTGCAAAAAAAAGGAGAGGGAGTTTTTCAAATTTCCAATCAAGTAAACGACCTTGATTGTTTTTAAAAAAAGAAGAAGATTGATAGATGACATTGCGTCCCAAGATGGGTCTTCAATGGTCACTTTTTCCAACTAACCCGCTTCTCCTAGCACATGAAACAAGCATATCAAAGTGAATTTGTAAAACAAAAGAGGAAAAGGTTGACCGATGCTTAGTCCAAATATTGTGAGAGAAGACTATCAAGGTTGGTGGCAAATAGGGGGGGGTCAACTTGCACTTAAGGCGAGGTTTCACATGTACAAAGCATCTCAATGGCGCACCAAATACCACACAAACTCGGCCTTGAGGTTGGCTTGAATTTTGCATTTTTAAACTATGCAAATAACAAGATTTGGCTCCTATGAGGTTACGGTGCAGGACCCAATACAAGTATCTCTTGAATTCTTGAGGTGTTTCTATGTGAGGCTTTTGTGATTAATTTCTTTCAAAAGTATAATTCCATACTCGAATATTTATATAGATGCTTAGAACCAATTGAGACTTATGTTTGAATCATGCATGTCTACCTTGAAGAAGTCATTTATCCTCCCGTGATTATGATACATTGAGCTTTCTTCATGATTAAGGTTGTTAAGATCCTTATGAGGCACCCCTAGATGAGGAATCAAAATCATTGTTGCAAGAGTAATGGATTGATTCCATATGCATTAACCCTAAAAGGTTGGCAAACCAAAATTGGTTCTATGGCTTCATATTTCGCACCATGTGAGTAGTTTCCTTCATATTTGTAGTAGCTCAACAAAGAAGACTTGTGGGGTGTAAGTGCAAAGAACTCCACAATATATATTTTGGGGAAAATTTTGAGATTTGGATGCATATGTTGATTACGAGAGAAAATTTTATGTGTTCACAACCATTGGGGGGACATTCTGCATGCATCATACTAATATAGTACATAATCAGTGCTACGCACAAAAGAGATTGGGCGTTATTGGCTCAATCGGTCACAAAATGTTGATTGTATGACCTTTTCTCCTATTGATGGAGGGCAAATGGTGACATCATTTGACTAGCCAATTTGGTAACAATATGACCGCTCAGCCTAGAGTAGCCATGATTGTCTTGTATATGCCCCGATACACTTGTACCTTGGATGTAGTTTTCAATAGGATAATCCATTCACATGTGCTCACACATAGTTGGAAGGTTACAATGTTAGACAAAAGTTAGCGCCATGCCCTAATCCTAAAGAAGGTACATTCACTTGCAATTCTTGGACACCATTACTCTCATCAAATTAACAATTACATGCGTACATTCAATTACAGTCATGGAGAAAATCGCATTTGGATTAACACTTGTAAAGAACTCCCAAGACCACCTGTACAACAAGCCACATAATATATGAGACCATCAAATGTGATATTTTCAAAATTAAGTTTTTCAAATCAATGTGATATTGGCCTTCATTATATATGCAAATTATCTTTTATAAGATTAATAAGTCTTTGTTATACATACAAGTCATTGGAGACTATTATCATATGACACCTATGAATGAAAACATATATCGGATGAAACTAGCACATTTATTGTCAAAATAAATTCTCAAAATTTTAGAACCTTCTTTTGTTCATCTGCTTTTACCTCAAAGTTCTCAAGAAGTCTTTTCAAATGTACATATCGGAAAAAGAAAAAAGAATCCTCTCCTTTATGTATACTATGTACATGCTAACACCTCCAACAATGTCATTTTTACACTCATGTTACGCCCCCTTCCCACCTGACTTTAGCTTGGCCTAAAAGTTCGTTCTAAAAACATGGCCTTCACACCATCGACGCCATCTAGTCCCGAGCCTAGTTGGCAAAGGATGTGGCGAGTTTAAAAGCAAAGGTTTTAAGCCTCAAGCACCAACCCTCCCATCGGTACCTAGAGATGAGGCAAGCATGTAGGAACTTTAGAAGTGTCGCCTCCAGCCCTTGCGATTTGTTGCTTTTAGTCTTAGCTATGAGGAGCTCCATTAACAAAACAAATAAAATGATGGTTATATAGATGAGTGGTAAGACATTTGGGGATGGGACAAAAACTTTCCAACATGTCATTGCTCGGTAGATAAAAAACAATGAACATGTGTGAAAGCTATTTAACTAGAAGTACTCGAAAATCTCCAAAGCAAGTTCTTGTAGGTGCACCGGAATAGCCGGATGCCTCTGCTATAACCGAGAGTATTTGTGCCTATTGAGGCAACTTTACCCACGGAAAGACTTTGGTTATTTGGTAAAACCATGTGGGAATGGACCTTTAATTTGTACATGATATGAAGAATGAACTTGGGATATCCTCGACTTCTTGACCAATCACATGATTTGTATATCACATGTCAAGGGCCCTCAAGCTCTAGTGTAAAGTGGCCCTAAGTTGCCGTTCAGGCAAAATGGTTACCATACCATGCTCTTAACTCGGGGGGGGGGCACTCCCTTGTATATTTTGCATACACCTGCGATAATAACCTATTAAAATGGAGGCTATTTACCTATGAGAAAGGATTATAAGGGATGCTAATTTTTGAAATAATGGTAAATTGTTGTGATTACTTGCACCCTATTGGTAATTATAAATTCTTGGATGGTTGATTTTATGGTACCCTATATTACTTATATGTAATTTTTTTCCCCTGATTGTCCCCATTCCTTAAAGTGTATGATACAGTAGAATTCTCATTAGAAGCACGTGTACAGAATAAGAGAAACAAACATTTACTAGGGTTTAGGGTTCAGGGTCACACTGAAGTCCGGGCAAAGCAAAACACTAAACAATAACAACAAAAGATTACAATTACATGTCATTAAGCAACACGAGCCAACGAATAAAAGTTGTGTTGAATAACACAGTTAGAAACCTTGAGGTCTTAGGGAACATGCCAGCCACATGTGTCTCAAAGTCACATTTACAAGGTTTGCAGAAGCCCTACAATTGATGCCTTGATCTTCCAATCCTACACATTGGAGGAAAATCCCACGCCATGCAAGCAAAATCCACCTAAACTAGCTAGGCTACCATTTACACATGTGGGAGATATGAGGGTACTCGAACTGAAATGACTACTACAGATTTCAAGGTATACTAATGATCATTCAACCCTTTTTCCAAATTATATCTCCACATGTGTGAGATAGTACAAATTTAGCAAGTTTTATTTTTTATTTGAAATGAACTCACTCAATGAGTTTGCATCTATCTCATCTAAGGTGTAGATTTTGCTAGTTGATTCATACAGTAGAGACACAGTTGAGATAATAGCATCCACATCAACCCACACACAGTCACTCTCAACATACTTATATTTGTTGAGACCCGGCTGTTTTTTGAACCAATGGAGGTAAGCCATAGCAGTTGGGAAGAGCGTTTCTCTATTTCCGTTATGGACTACACGTTTCATCAAGTCAATGGGTTGCCAACAATTGCCCCACTTAGTACCAACCTTCACCCTTATCTTTTGAACCCTTCCTATATAGAACATGCCATATTTTGGTGGCAAAGTATTTAATTTTTGAAACTATCACTTTTTCTCCATGCTATTTTATATGTACCACTTAGGTAATTTAATCATGTTTTGTCAAATGCTATATTACATATAATCATGTTTCACAATCCCAGAGCACCCTATACTACATCTAATAATTTTACAAATTTTACGCCAAATTTTACGCCAAATTTTTATACAAGACCCTATATTTTATCGCACATAGTTCCTACGTTTTTCGCCAGTGCCCCCCCCCCCCCCGAGGCTCATAATGATGCTAACATAGTTGCTCCAGACAATATATAAACTTACGCCGTATTGTTAATGAACCGAGATTACACTTCACCTTAGGTTACATATGGACCTTAGTTTTGATAAGAAGCACATGGGAGTTTTACATAACATTATTTAGATCCATAACAATGTTGTGCGGGACTGACAATATTCCACATAATATTCCCCGTATTCAATATGAACATGGGAAATATTCCATGAAATAATGTCAGTCCCACGTAACATTGTTATGGATCTAAACAATGTTATGTAGTGCTCTTCGACACACTAAGTGTTAACTTAGAGAACACTCTACGAGATCATGTCATGGGAATGGGATGGAATGAGTGTATTTTCAACACTCAACAAAATTTAATGTTCAAGGTCACATCATTAACTTGGGGATAGTTTACACTAGGATTATGGAAACGGACCAATTGGAGTTCTTAAAATAAAAAAAGAATTATCAAGAGATAGGGGGTGACCACATTGGGTTTACACTTAGGCTGAGGCTCATGCAATTCTATGTGGATGAGAAGTTCACTTGGAGACTTATATTTTCAAAGTAGTTAATGTTTTCAAGGCATTATAGGAGCAATCTTCTTTGTTGCCTCGATGAGGTAGGTCTAATGGAAATCACGGACATCATGTTGTCTTCAATCTCACAACCACCATAGATTAATGGATCATTGAATGTGTAATTCAAATTGTCGGGTCCAAACATAAATAAACATGGTCTTTCCATTGTGGTCCCTCTTTGGTTTATGTTGGACCCATACATAGTTGCACTCCATTTGAATCCTCTTCGACCGACACTTCCCATGATCACATCTAGTGAAGTGGGGTAGCATTGAGTTCAAGTGGTCCCTATCTATATGGTTTTGGGTGCAAGCCACCCCTTAAGATTTGTCCATTATATTCATGTTCGTGGAATGAAATCATTTGGCATGGATTCGGGTGGCCTCTTAACGTACTTTCTTAGGACATTCCCCTTCCATTAGATGTAATGGGTGGTTTACATCAAGACCGGATCAAGGGACCACTTGAAAATTCTCGAAGGTGCGATTGGCCAAGAATCATGCCACGGTCCAAGTTGGGCTTACACTTAGGTCTAAGGTCCATGGCATTCCATGTGAATGAGAAATTCACTTGAAATCTTATCTTGGCTAAAGTGTATACTATTAATTTGGATTTTTTACAAGTGTTTTTCTTGACGACCTCGTTAAAGGTAGGTGTCATAAATTCCTTGGAGACCATGATGCCTTGAATCTCACAACTATGGATATATGATATTTAATCAAGCATGTGTTTCACACTTTTAGATTTAAAATAAATATGTGATGGGCCCCACTATGGTCTCTCTTGGTTTTACACCAAGACTGTGCGAAGAGGCCCCTATTGTTTGTTATAGTATGTTTCATCTTTAACTCCTACTTCCTATGGCACAACCAAAAAAAACAGTATGCCGTTGAATTCAAGTGTGTATAAATGATATATGAGTCATGTTAATAGGGTCACTTTTCACACACGATTAGCTAAAAACAATGTATAGTATTTCTAAACACCTCCACACAACAATTCGAGGCCTAGAACGAGCCTCTAGAACATTCTAAAAGTTAAGGTTATTCTCCCTTCTATATATCACATCAATACATGTGCATAAGGGAGAAGCACCTATAGCGTACACATTGAGCACATAACATTTCTTAGCAACTACATGATGGTTTCTCTTCCAAAGAAATTATGAAGAAAGAGGTTGTGATAATTTTTTTTTGACAATTTACAATTGCCTGTTGCAAAAATATACAGTACATAGCACGAGTGCTCCCCATAAACAAAGAACCCATGAAATAAAAGAGAATTATGTTCGTGTGATACATGGTCCCACATAACACACAACCAAGGAGATGTGTAATGTTTTGCACTTGACCCTCGACGTGCTCGATACATTTTCATTTTCACGATGATTTTTAGCAAATTATTAAATCCATGAAGAGATCGATGTAATTGAGTTCATGGAGTTCTGACAACAATCATGTTATTTAAACATGATTTCGAAACTAATGGTTCCTTTACAATCTATTAGTCCACCCCCCCCCCCGGCCTATCTCAACCCATGAAATACAATCTTGATCCTTAAAATCGTTTGATTAGTAGGTGACCATTTTGAAATATGTAGATGCCCGCTTTAAGACCAAAACAAGTGGCCCTTCTACCAACGTATCCAAAGCACGCATCGCAAACTCATGCAAGCAACAACAACCATCCAAATTTAACACTTGGATCATGCTCTAACTTTTGTATCTTCACCCACCAAGAAGCGTTTGACTCACTCACTCACTCACTCACTCACTCACTCACTCACTCACTCGATCCATCTATCTATCGATCCATCCATCTACTCCCTTTGTGTGCATTCAAAATTAAAGCACACCGTCCTCGATCGCCTCCACCCAATGTGTTGCAGAATGAAATCGAAGCAACTGCTGCTGGGTCCAAATAATTAATCACACTAACTTATTACGGCCCTCATAATGACTCTGGTGGCATTATGAGAGCGAGCCATTCCAGAACCGATTTGCAGCAGCAGCAGACGCGAGAGTCGATCGCAAGTTAAGGAATCAGCAGGCAGGTAGCCGGAAGTTGGAAGATTGAGAAGGATATTGGCTCCTATAATTAGTAGTGCTCACCCACCTCCTAAAATTGGAGGAAATGCACCTGCTAATTAATTCAATGCTGTAGCAGGCTGTGGAGCCGGATTGGGAAATCGGGGAGAAAAGGAAAAGGAAGGGCAATCAATAAGCTTGTATTTCCATCCCCTCCCCTGAGAGGGAGATTGTTGCGTGCGTTCGAGCGCACCTCTCATTCATCCAACATCAAAAGTTGATCTCCTCTAGTTTCGTGGTTATTTCATCTCAAATGACTTGGACTTGATTGATTCGAGGTCTTTCAAACCCACTTCTAGTGTTATTCAAACTACAAAAGAATGAATGAAAGAAAGAAAATCACCTCCGGATTGCATACTAGGTATTTGTTTCACGGCTTTTATGTTGGATGGATGGGAGGTACGTTTGAATGTGAGAATTCCTCTCACGCTTGCTGATGAGAGGGGGGAAGTGTCGCATTTGAGTGTACCTCTCATCCATCCAACACAAAAAGTTGAACCCCCCTTGTAGGTTTCTGCTTGATTGGACTCAGCTAATTTGGTCTCTTTATTAAAACACTTGTAGATGAGTTGGACTTTCATGAGTATGCTTATTCCGGTGTCAAAAGTAACCTTCGGATTGCATACTATTTCAAGACTTGAGAAATATAATGCATATGAACAACATACACCTCTCATTCATCCAACATATAAGCCAATAAATATTATGCAATCCAAGGTTGCTTATTTTAGTTTCCTTGACTTTAGAATTTGCTTTCAAAGACCCCGAAGTAGTGGAAACCAAGTCATTTGAGATGTGTCAATCAACCCTAAACCTATAAGAGATGAGACGTACACTATAATTCCCTCTTGGCACCCCTGCCCTGGCTTTGGGAAGAAGGGCAGGCAGGAGAAAGAGAAAAGCAAGAGAGAGAGAAAAAGCAAGAGAAAGAGCAGAGAGAGACACCCACCACAAGGCAAAGGCCATGCCAGGCTAGGCTGAGAGTTACGCTTACTTTTCTAAATGTGGATCAGTGTCCGGGCAGATTTTTGGGCATACTCGGTTGATATCCTAGTTGTGATATCCTAGTGTTTCCAACTCCAACCGGTTACATTTTGACATTTTAATATATTCATTTAATTTTCTATTCTAAGTTGAGGTATATTCTAAAAATTCCTCCTTGAACAGTGGGCAATTTTCTCGGAGTTTTCAAACTCCAACCAGTTATTTCGCATACTCAACCGGTTCATCCGTGACTACACACTAAATATGATTTTTAGTGTCATATGCTATTTTATGTCACTATAATAGCTTTTCGGACAACACTTTCTTATGAACAAGTGAACAAATATTGTCATGAATGATGGACGAGTTCATCTGTTGGGTGAAACCCTACCTCCTCTCATCAGCCCAACTTGTGATGAAACATTGTCATGGATGATGGAAATTTGGATGAAAGGTCACTTGGTAAGTGACAGTAATTGCAACACTGTAAATCTAAAATCCCCCAAAAAATTCACGAGGAATGACAGACAATCTTGGGTTAACAATTCAGTGTTGGTAACACTACACCGCGGTTTACAATTAGTGTTAAGCAAGATAATTAGAATCGGTGGCACTAAATATCATGTTTAGTGGTGCAGCCGCTTCTCCCCTTTCATTAATGTGGAAGGCAGGGAGGGAGGGAGACAAAGGCACAAGCTTGCTGTTGTGAGGAGGCTTGAAAAGAGAGAGAGAGAGAGAGAGAGAGAGAGAGAGCTGGTTGCTGAGAGCACGTTGGAGGCGTCCATTGAATGGCTGATCCATTGATCGGATTACCCAGATCTTTGGCCCAACGCCCTGGCCTGCCATTTCCACAGGGTACGAGTCGCCCAAGCTCTTGATGATGCTACCGGATCATGTGAATGACGAGAGAGGGAGAGAGGGAGAGAGAGAGAGACTTGGCTACTGGAATGAAAATTGTCTGCGACGGTGCTTGCGGAAGAATCCAGATGCCACTCATGGATTGATGGATGCATCTTCTGCGTAATACGTATACGTGGACTCCGAGTCGACCAGCCGGGTGGGTGGCTGGGTGACTCAACTTTTAATTAACTCACATGCGTACCGTATATGGAACTTCATAAGTAATTACCACCGTATCATCACCATCATCATATCATCGTCAAATAATCACATTATTGTGCTAATTTGTTTGCATGATCCCGACAGCCAGCACTTTGAGGTTAATTAGGTTTTGGGGGATCACACAATGTCGTGGAGCAACCTTGGTTGGGAGGATTGATGAGTGTTGGGGTTGGTGTTTTGAGTGGATTGGACAATTTGCAGCTGCGTGGTCGGGGTGATTGCTTGCTGCAGGGTGAGGTAAAATGTTGAATGGGGTTTAAAGGTTGGTCTGGTCTGGTCTGCGGATGGATGTTTTCGAAAGGGGTGGAAATTTTTAATCAGATGCCTGCAAGGATATAATAGTACCTTCTTCCCCTCCTTCGTCAGTAGTAATGATGCGCAACAACGTGCCTGGAGGCTTGAGTGAATATCATCCCGTATCTCTAGAATTCAGAGATTCAGCGGAATCTGGCGAAGAAAAACTTGGAAGAAGAGACCTGTGTCGGAGGTCAAGGGTGAGAGATTTAGAAGCAACCAAGCAGAGGTGGCAGAGGGGGAGGAAAAATTAAAGTAGAGATTCCTAAAGTGGTGCTGATGGTGGTGAGGGTTGGGTTTTTTTCTTTTTCTTCTCTAGCTGGCTGGCTGGCTAACTGGCTTGCTTGCTGACCTAATCAACATCATTTTACACATGTGGCAGTGATGCGTGAGTGGACTGCAGAGCTTCTTCGTGCAAGGATTGAATTTTTCAAGTACCTGAAATCATATTCTCTTCTTCTTCCTCGTCCCTTTGAGTAAGGAGGAGGAGCAATGTTCCTGGGGGCGAGATCTGAAGGGAGGTAAAAAAATAGTTTTGCTGAGTGGGGTTGTTAACCCATCTTTGCCGCGGTGATGAGAGCAAGAGAGCGAAGAGAACCCGAGTTATGACCAAAAGTTTGAGGTGGTTACAACTGCAAGTGTAAGGAGGAGGGTTATTCTTCTTCTTCTTCATCATTCATGAACCGCCAGCCCTGCTTCCTAAGTAGGTGAAACCCCTAGCCTCAAGTGCCACCGAAACAAATTTCCCCCAAAGAGAGAGAGAGAGAGAGAGAGAGAGAGAGAGAGAGAGCATATGGTTTTTGTCATGAAAACAATACAATCAATATAACTGGGGAGCGAATCCTTTGATTGGATTTCCTGGAGATAAAGCGGTAGTAGTGGCCCCCCGATCTTTGACTTTTCACCAAGGGGCAAAGTTGCTGAGTGATTGACGGTGGTGCCCGACTGGTAGCTCACGAGGCGAAGAAACATCTGCTGCTCATGCGATTCTCTTCCCACTCCTGGCCCCTGACAACATTCCTGTGCAATAGTATTAGTAGTACTGCACCAAAGTACTGAATTCGGAGGGTGCTCCAGATGGACAGACAGACACACAGACACGGGTAGAAGAACAACTAAGTAGGTTGAAATAAAATTCTCTGTCTTATTTCCTTTTTTTGCAGACTAAGTGTGTACGTTTTAGTGGGTGATGATGGTCAACAATCTACAAAAATGATGCGGAGGAATTTTCAGAGATGGTATATACAGGCAGGCAGGCAGGGAGGCAGGGAGCGAGGGAGTCTCTGATGATTCACGGTGCACAATACAGATACAGAGTTTAAAGTACGTATTATTCCATGTCAGATTTGCAGACTCCACGGGTGGTGATGGATATGTCGGCCCATGTGAACCCAAACATTTTATGTCACGGAGAGCCGGGGCCTGGCAGAAATTACAACGTTTGAAGGTTTTTAAGAGCCCACCCGATCACGTCACCTATGAAACTCCCAATCTGGTTGACCCGCACTTGGGGGACACCCTCCCTTTCCTCCGACACAACACAACAGCCAGGACCAGCAGGACCACCAGGCCTACTTATAAAAGAGGGATCTTGGTGACACTCAAACAAACAAACCAATCAACCAACAGCTTTGCTGTGCCACCCAAACCATCAGATTCATTCTAGCTAGTTGATGATCAATATTCAGTGCAACCGGTCTTTGTGTGGAGAAGATAAGAGAAGGCAAGGCAACGCGAGGGAAGGGAAGGGAAGAGAAATGGGTGAGGTATTGAAGGCGAGGCTGCTGGTGGCGGTCCTGGTGGTTTGTG
Source organism: Polytrichum commune (assembly GCA_950295325.1). Classification (NCBI taxonomy): domain Eukaryota; kingdom Viridiplantae; phylum Streptophyta; class Polytrichopsida; order Polytrichales; family Polytrichaceae; genus Polytrichum; species Polytrichum commune. The sequence continues at coordinate 18,098,729 of OX485803.1, read as the reverse complement.
TGCAAAATTTGTTTTTGTTGCCACAGACAAGCTATTGCAGCAGCTTCAACATCTACCCTGCCACCCCACTGTCGCCGGCGGACCGCATGAGTTTGGAATCCCTGAGCTTGAAGGGTTACCTCTCCTTCGACAACACGTCGGCCGCCTCCAAAGACTGGGGACTGATTCGTCATCTGGCACCAGCTGGGGTGGTGTACCCCGCTTGTGTCAATGACATTGTGGCAATTGTAGCCGCGGTGACCCAGTCTGAATCTGATCTCACCATCGCTGCTCGAGGCCTGGGTCACTCCATTGGTGGCCAGTCTCAGGTGAATTTCATTGAATTGCTCCCTGTCATAATTTGTTCATGAAGATAGAAGATTCTCCCTCAACCCAATCCACAATTCATGTCCACATCATTTTCCCTCCCTCCCTCCGAAGCTGTGTTCCGAAATGCTGTGTGTTGATCGATGTTTTTGTGAGAAGGATTATTTTGCTTTGACAGAGCAGGGTCAGCAGTGAGTCCAATCAGTTACTCCCTTGGAAGTTCATTGAAGACTCAATCGATTGTGTGAAGCTTATATGTTGGATGTTTCCATGTGTTTGAAATGTGTGTGTGTGTGTGTAGGCACATAATGGGATCATCATCGAGATGCGGACACTGAGAGGCATCAAGGTGATGCCTTTGGGCGAAGGTGGCGGTGGTGCCAACCCAGTGTCAGTCCCCTATGTGGAAGCCACTGGTGGGGAGCTTTGGGTAGATGTGTTGGAAGCTTGCCTGGAATTTGGGTTAGCCCCCAGGTCATGGACTGATTATCTCTACCTCACGGTGGGGGGCACTTTGTCGAATGCTGGCATCAGTGGCCAATCGTTCCGCCACGGTCCCGAAGTCAGCAATGTCTTGCAGCTGGAAGTTGTCACAGGTAGGTAAATAACTGAATTGAATTGAGTTGATTGATTATATATATTCTTCCAGACTTGACTAACCAATTTAGTTGTAGTAATCGGCCTCACATGACTCTTGATGATGATGTTGTTTTCCCGGAGCTAGACTAGTTTTGATTATTGTATGATCATTGACAATAAATAATAATTCTTCAACTTCATATGACGTTGTCTCAGATTCTGGAATGTCTGCATCAACTTGTTGTGATATTTTAAGTGAGGGTTGTTGGTCTGTACTGATGAGACTCTGTGACGTTGGATTGTTCAGGCAAAGGAGAGGTGGTGGAGTGCTCTCCCACCCGAAACCCAGAGCTTTTCTATGCAGTATTGGGGGGGTTGGGACAGTTTGGCATCATCACCAAGGCACGCATTCTTCTCGAGAGAGCTCCTCAAAGGGTACGTGCACCTTCAACTCCCTCGGGTGGGGAGGAGAGTTTATGGTACTAGGCAACTGTAACTGTAATTGGCTTCCTCAATGTTTATATATATATATAGATATATAGATATGTATATATATTTCCATCGATGTCATCAGAGATCGCGCCAGAAACTTGCAACGCACAAAGCAGTACTTCCATGTTTTGTTGTTGTTACCTACTTGAAGAAGCTCATGGTTGTAACTCCACCTCGACTCGACCCAATTAGCGAGCTTTTGGTAGCATGAAAGAGTATATTTGTGAATAATAGCATCAAAAGTGTAATAGCATACCAGTTCTAATTTCCTGCAAATGGCTTTAATTATTCTATCTCATTGTACGACAAATCGGATACTCTTCCTAGCTTCCAAGTACGCCTGGATAAACTGATTGGTAAGTTGTTTCAAAAGATGACAGATGACTTAGAAACTATATCCTGAGCCTCTTCTCTTTCTTGACACAGAGGAGAGTGTAGCACTTCCAGACAGAGAGGTGGGGGATAAGGTCAGCTAAGAGTGGTAGAATGTTTACTCCCAGAACTCAGCTGGATGTCTACACAGCTCATATGTGTGAACGACCTGAACCTTAAAATACGAATTTTAGACCTGTAGACCCTGTCAATCTGAAAGGAAGTGTAAAGTTAGAATAGCCCCAATGACCTCCATCATACTCGGCTATCATACTTTCCAACCTTTTCTTGAATGCGAGTGACTAAGTTAAGTTATGTGCTGATATGCTGGCTGGCTGGCAGGTAAGGTGGATACGAGCCATGTACACGGACTTTACAACCTTCAAGAACGACCAGGAGTTGCTCATCTCTGCAACTGATGACACTCAGACCTTTGATTACGTGGAAGGATTTGTTGTGGTGAATGATGGGAATGTATTAAACGGCTGGGGCTCCGTCCCCTTTGCCCCCGGCCAGATCTCGGCCGCCATGATTCCACCACAAGCTGGCACGGTGTTGTACTACCTGGAAGTCACCAAAACCTACACAGCGGAGGACCTCCACACCCTTGATCAGGTAAGTACTTACAACTACCTTCATCATCTTCTTCGATTACCTACTGAGCAATTAATCAATCGAGCAAGCACTACCAATTTATCAATCAATCAATCCATCCATCCATTCATCCCATGGTGACAAGTTAAAAAAAAATTCCTAACTAAATTTTCTTGGATCGTTAGTCTGACAGACAGGCTTGTTTGTTTGTTCCTTCTCATTTATGGTGCAGAGAGTGGAAAGCATGCTGGCACCGTTGAGCTTCCACCGCTCTCTCATGTTCAGCACCGATGTGACCTACTTTAGCTTCCTGGACCGCATCCACGACGTGGAGATGCATTTGAAGTCACAGGGGTTGTGGGACATCCCCCATCCATGGCTCAACATCTTCGTGCCGGCTTCCTCCGTCGAGAGGTTCGATGCCCTGGTGTTCAAGGAGCTCGTGAGCAAGGATTTCAGCGGCCCCATGTTGATGTACCCCATGAACAGATCCAAGTAAGTACTTGTACTTACTGCCCCCCCAGTGTGTATGTTCGACAAATTTCATTTGACGTTCAACTTCAAATCCAAAGTGTCACGTGACGTTTTCATAAACAAAATTGGATTTCAAGTGACATCTACATTTTCTTCTAAAATGTCATCTCAATGTCACATTCCTAGTAGTGCTTGTCATTTCAATTTCCAACGTGACAATTGATGTGTGGTTTTTTCTTCACAAGTCACACTACATGTCAAATTCTAAATTGTGCATGGCAATTGATGTGCATTTTCCTGTTATGCAAGTTTTTGCGTGTCAAATGTCAAAAACTTGCAAGAACTTTGTCAAAAATACATACTGCTGCCCCCCCTCTCCCTCTCCTTCTCCATCTACCAAAAGCTGACAACTCAATTTCTCTCTTTCGCAAATATTCTCTGCTCAGCAGAACAGAACAGAACAGATCCGATCCACGTCAACTAGTAGAGAATGAATGCAAGTCGACGAGGATATTCTTAACCCATTTGTCATTGGAAACTTGGTATATTCTTCTTCTTCTTCTTCTTCTTCAAGGTTTAAGTATGGGATGATGCTTGGTGTCTCTAGGTGAAACCGAAATTGATGATGATCTGTGTCTCTGAATGCCAGTCGACAAGGATCTTCCTAACCCTTTTTGTCATTGAAAATTGTCCGTATTCCTCCTCAAAAAGGTTAAGTATGGGATAAATGCTTGGTGTTTGTAGGTGAAGCTCGAAATTGATGGTGATGATGTGTGTGTGTGTGTGTGTGTTTCCCTCCAGTCAAGGATGCTTGGTGTAACTTCTAGGTGAAGCCGAAATTGATGATATTGATATGTATGTGTGTGTTGTGTTTCCCTTCCTCCCAGGTGGGACCATCGACTCTCCGTTGCAGTACCGGACGAGGAGATCTTCTACATCGTGGCCTTCCTTCGCAACAAGCTGCCATCGGGAGGGCCCAGCCTGGCCGCCCTTATGGAGGACAACGCACACATCATGCGCATTTGTGAACCGCTCCGCTGCAAGCAGTACCTGCCGCGCTACGAGGATCGGCTGCAATGGAAACGCCACTTTGGATCCAAGTGGGACACCTTTGTGCACAACAAACAGCTGTTCGATCCCCTCGCCCTCTTCGCTCCCGGCCAAAACATTTTCCTCCGCCGCAGGAACTACCTCACCAATCCCTCCGCATGAGGACACCACCGCCACCACCACCGTCCTCATCATGTCCACCACCATACTGTAAACCCTAACAACAAATTCATGAACAACACCATCTGCCTCCTCCAAAACCCTGCACCAGCCAGCCAGCCAGCCAGCCTGCAAGCAACAGACACAATGCGAGGCAGTGCAATGCATGCATGTCCCCACGAAGATGGCCACATCACCACCATCACCACCATCATCATCACCATCATCATCTTCCATCTTCTCTCGACTGCAACGGGTTCATCATGTTGTGATTGATCATGACCTATTTTTGATGCGGATTTGGTGCAGCTACACACATAAATTTGGTGCTGGAATTACAGGAGGCAGGAGAGATTCTCCCTGTACATAAAAGTGCTGTTGATGCTGTTTGGACACAGATTGGATCTGGCACAGTTTGGATGGATCCAAATTGCAAGCTTCTTATTATAAGTTGGTATGGTATGGTGACGAACCTACCCCAACTTGTGGAACATGTACACTCATTCGTGATGGAAGGACAATCGAACTTGTTGCGTTGCTTTGAGGATATATGATGGCTCCTTGATCGTGATCGGCTCCAACCAATTGGCCAGGCGTGATTCAATCTCCCCAAACTTAGAAATTCAATGCTCAAGAGTGGGTCAAACAACCAATTTGCCCTGACACTCGAGATGAGTCATAGTGATTGGCCATAGATATAAAGTTTGCTGTAAAAAGAATTTCTATCTATTATTATCTCGAACATGGAACCTTGACCATCATTTTATGCTCAAATTAGTGTGTGCGTGTGTGGGGGGATGGGGGCGATTCCAGTATGGATGCATCCGCTTCTTTAATCACAGACTTGTGTGCTTGCAGGTCTTCTTCACTTGAAATTGTGAGCTAGCCAGATTCCGTTGACACAAAGTATTGCTACTACACCATTCATTTCAATTAGTATGGATTCCAATTTGGAGGTGCATTCAATGCTGTAATAACTTTTCTACGTGTATACCACAAGTAAATCGTATCCACTTTGTGAAACGTTATACCATCTTGCAAGTCCGAATGGTAATCCGCACTAACTGAAATAAACTATGTAGGATGATGGGTGTGATGGCCTCCATTCTTGGCACAAAGTGTCCTCAAAACTACCATTTGAGTATATTTGTGGATCCTTTGTACCCACCATGGAGGACCATCACCTCATATGGTACTGGGTGACCGGGATGTATTTCTTGAATATCAGATGGTGGAAAGTTGGAATGAAATGCATCAGCTTCACCGGACCTATGTTCCCTCAATTTCAACCTGTTAAATCTTCAGGAGTTGATTGAACATGTTGTGATGGTAAGACATCTGAAAAAACCTACTAGAACTTGGAAGTACGTATCAATTTGCACTCGTTGGGTTGAGGTGGGTGATGTTTGGATGTTGTGATTTTGGCCAGGCGTTTGGAAATTGAAGTTGGTCATGCCCTTCGAAATCAATGTAGCGTAATGTTAATATACATAGTGTCCCACTATCATATATACAACAAAAACAATCTTCACCCCACACACTACCATTCTTATAATGGTTGCCTTTGACATGGTTACCTCAAATAGAGTCCACTTTCGAAATGACCTGCATATAAAGAGACTCTTCATTTATGCTCGCTCCATTTGGAGCCAACATATATATTTATCTACCTAAAAGTATCGTCACTAATTGTAACTTACCTTGGTCTCCAATGAGTCAAAAGTTCTTGGACCTACATGGTTACTTTGAGGCACTAGGAAGTATGAGGTTTAGGATGTATTAAAGATCTCCACCTTGAAAATGTTGAACCTACCTTGTGGGCTCTCACCCTCTATTTAAAAAATGTGTTGACGATCACTGGCCTGAGATATCGGTAATAATGTAGAGAGATATCTTAGCTTCTACTTTGAAGGAGCATTGTTATCAAACCATATGTTAGATTGTACTTTGTGTTGTCGATTGGAAATTGTATAATTTGGTCAACGTCATTGTATTAACTTACTAACACTGATTGAGATTCTTGATTTCATGATTCTATCAATTACCATTTGAAGCACATTTGAGAAACCCAGGGTGCATAGAACTTAACGATCATCAATTGCTTCTTGCTTGTAGATTTTGAGGATTTGGAGCTTTACGGAGTCGTGCATGTTGTGCACCGTCCATGTAAAATGGATTTGGTCAGATAAATCTAAAGACATCATTATTAGCAACAACTTTATACAAGTAATAAGTTTTAATGACTTATTTGAGATGAATTTTTGAATAAACCTGTTTTATTCTTTTTAATCTTATGTAGACAAAGGCGTTTTCAAATCCTATGCACCATAGTGTTTCTAATCTTGTGTAAATCAAGGTGTTTTTAAATTATATGTAGAATATGGTGTTCTTAAATGTATGCACACCATGGTGTTTTCAAATCTTATGTAGACTATGCCCGGCAAGTGCATTTGATTTTCATATATGTAGAATGTGATGCACAATAGGGGTATTAGTTATGCCTACAATTTACAAAAAATTACATAGGGTTGGAGTATTATTTCCTTGGTAATGTAGATAAATTATGCTTTATGAAAATTGGACTGCTTGTTTTTTGCAACTTTGTTTTCGTGTATACATATGGTATGGTATAAGTCATTTGTTTTGTTTTGTTTTGTTTTGGGTGACATACATAGTTCATGGCCTTCTTAGCTATAGCTTTGTATGTACATCCCTTTTTTGGTCCACCCAAAAACAATATACATGGGTGTTAAAGTAAAGGTGACACACCCATGTAACATTTGCTTTAAGTGAAGTGTGCACCCCTAGGAGGCTATGCCGATATTTGTAATCTTATTTATGGTGTTTTTCAATCCTATGTATACCAACATTGGTTCCGACCGACATTAAACATATAATAACTAAAAGAGCATGAAACTTTATGCCAATGCAAGATAAAGAGAGCTTAAAACCTAACATGCTTTGCCCCTTGTGTTGTATCCTACTCTTGATGTTGTTGTTGTTGCAGTGTGGCAATCACAAAAGCAGGGAGGAGATATTGCGCTCCTTACACATGCCAAGATGCCATACTCACAACCTAAAAATATATAGGGGTGCAATTCCTCTTGAACATACATACGTGCAAATGACGTGTGTTTTTTCTAATTGACGTGCAATCATTTGATGATTTAAAATATTATCAAAATCAAATAAGAACAAAACAAGCTTAAGGAGAATGGGTTGGTTTCAAGCTCTCATTATCTTGCATTTTACAAAAATTTCCATAATTTCTTAGCTAATATGTGTTTAATGTCAACCATGTTGTTTTTTAATCCTATGTAGACCATGGTGTTTTTAATTCCTATGTAGATGGGTGGAAGCATGGTAAAGTGTACAACTCTTGATCCTTGCAAAAGTTTCAAGTGAAAGTGATTCAAAATAATTTACTAATTTTGAGTTCTTTTAATGCATTATGTATATATATAGATCTACAAAGTGAAGCAATTTATGTTGACAAAAAAATCTCAAAAAAAATCTACATGATCTAAATTACAGTGCAAGTGGGTGTGCAAGTGGTGATATTGAACAAGAATTTGTCATTTAAAAAAAAAATGATAAAATTACATTGAATTGATGATTTTCTACAAAATATCTGATGATGACCTCAAGTGTATAATGAATTCAAGGAATATAAAAAACAATTATGAAATTTATGTCCAAAATTGGATCTAGCCATTTGCTTTGAGCATAATTTTTTAATGATGATTTTTGAAGATATCATCTTGGTGCTCTTCATTTGAGTACTTAATACAAAAATAGAGGTGAGCATGACAAAATATTTAATTTAAATAACATTGTGCTACCATTATTAGGTGTTTGACAAAGAAAACTATGGTTTAAGATATTGGAGCACTTTTTTGGTCCACTTTACCATGCTTGCACCCAAAACCATTTTTTTTTAATCCAAGCATCTATTTAACAAGGAAACCAAGAATTTTTTATTCTATGAGCTCCTTAAAGTGATCCATTCACGGGTAGATCACTTAATGCATTTTAAAAACGACGTGCGGCATAATATAGAGAGGATTAAAATCATTTGAAATAAAAATTATGAAGGAATTCCAAATAATGAAGGGGCCATTAAATGTAGACAATCCCATTATAAGTAAGTTAGATGGACATAAAATGTGGGCCATTATTTTTTTGTAAAATTAATATAGGGGCTGAAGATAAGGATCCTAGAAGGTATGTTTAGTATGGTATGTAAATGGGTTTAGGACTCACAGGGATGGATGATAATTGGGATTTCCATCTGTCCAAAATTACTTAAAAGGAATATAGAGTACAAAAAATTGCAGTGACTTAGACAATATAAGTAATGGAAGGGTGCAAACAAATGGGCCATTTTTGAAATTTAAGTAATTATAGGGAGGCTTTAATTCAGCCCTTGAAGGTAAATAGCCCCAAAACAAAAAAAAATCCCCAGCCGCATGTGGTGCACAAAAATGCCTTAGAGTGATCTACCCATGGATCCATTTGAATTTTCAAGTGAACTTGCTAGGGTAACATGTATCAAGACAGGGTGTCACATTCCTCCTTTACACAAGAATAACACAATTATGCATACACATGAGACACTAGTACTTTCAACTTTGGACATTAGAAAACTTTACAACTTCATTACGATATTGTGATTGCTATAAGCTTGAACCACTTGAGCACATGATAGAGACAATAGATGACCCTCTCTCCTCCCCAACTCTCGTTTATACCCAAAGGCACCTCTGGTTCCATCTATATCCCTAGTATGTAGTAAAAGATACTTTTAGAAGTTTCAAGTCTTACTAAATGTAGACTGAAGCTTCCTTATCCATATACATAGATCATTTCACCATATGGTTCGTTCTTATCTTTTGGCTCAACCATAATCCTTTTGATGGAACTATCTAGTTCCAACTTGATGCATTCATCCAATTTGTAGTAATTTCCATATTCATGAATATATATATATATGTTTCTCTTCGCAAGAAAAACAATTCCTCGCTATTAGTCCTCCTAAATAAATGCAAACAATCTTATTTTATCGGTTAGAGATGTCTCAACCTTATCTTATTTAATATCAAAGTGAAGATTTTTGTGCCCCCCCCCCTTTATTTTGTTGATTAGGTTGAGTTTTCATGTAAGCTGCTTGCCCACAAGATTCTAGTAAGAGTAATTACAAACTCGCTTATATGTAGATGGAATTTGGTGGGGTAGGTTTCGCATGTGCCAACTACGCTACATATGATATTTTATGTCACTATGGTAATTTTTTGGATGACACTTCTTATGAATAAGTGAACAAATACTATCATGGATAAAGGATGAGTTCATCCATTGGCCAAAACCCTACCTTCTTTTGTGAGCAACTTGTGATGAAATATTGTCATGGATGATTGAAATCTGGATGGAAAATCACTTGGTAAGTGACATTAATTGCAATACTGTAAATTTGTAATCCCTTAAGAACTTTACAAGGAATGACAAATAATGTTGGGTTGACATTTAGTGTTGGTGACACTCTCGGGGGGGGGGGTAGTCATTGGTTGGAGTAGCAATATACGTGCGAACAAATGATAGGGTATTTTAAAAACATGGGGGCAAAAAATTATAAATGGACTTAAGAGTAATATAGGGTATCAAAAATGGCATTGGACATCTTTAAAGTATTATAGGGTATGGAATAATAGGTAATTTGGAATTATAAGTAATGCAAGCCATTTTTCTATTAACCCAAAGTAGAAAATTACCTAATGATAGCATGTGAAAAAAAGAAGAGAATTGAAAATAATACCCCCCTATAAAATAGTGGTTGTTCGCACCTATATCCTTAACTTTTTAACACACTGCCCCCCCCCCCCCCCGAGGTGACACTATACCACAGTTTACAATTAGTCTTGAGCAAGAGAAGTAGAATTGGTGACACTATATATGGTATTTAGTGTAGCTACTCTCATCTTCTCAAATCCGGGTCCACTTACTTATCCCTCCTCCTAAACCCGGTCTTCAATCCTTTGGTGGCCGGCACTTGTAGGTTAAAAAGTGCTTTAGTGGGTGCATGGAAGTTTAGCAGCCCATGTCCACAACCTTCCACATTCTAGTAGATTAGATGAATTTGGTTGGTTGGCGGGTTGTGCTTATATCTACATGAGAACACCTTTAACCCACTAATATCTAGAATCTAGTGGGCGAGCGACTCACACGGAAACCCACCCTTATTGAGCTGAAAATGATTATCATATTTTGAGCACACAGTCCAATCTCTTTTAAACGTATGTCTTTATGGTATTTGTTTTTGGAACCACACCAAACCATACACCACTCATACATAGGTGTTTGATTACATAACCGAATTAGACATGTCTACCTTACTCCAAGAGTTTGTTGGTTTCCAAAGACATTAGTGCAACATGACCTCTACCAAGCATTGTTGAAGATTGACATCCTAAACTTTTGAAACCTCAACAATGCCCACTTCATCGATGTAATCAAACATATCAAAAGGCTTCTTGTGTGAATTAGAGAGAGAAAATTATGGTATACAAGCGCCCTCATGTGTCTTAGTGTTCAAGTGACAACATCAGAAGCATTTCTGAATGGTGGGGTGTGGAGAGTCATCCAGGAATATTAGCACATTCTAGCTATAAACTTGCATTGGCATTGCACAAAATATAACAAGTGCCCCTAGTTATTCAAATTTCAAAATACTAGCACATTCTTGCTATACACTTGCATTGGAATTGCACAAATTATAACAAACAAATGCCGCAACGTGGGAACACAACTGAATACTCTTCACACTGCATTTGACAAATCCTTCTGGGTACTCACATTTCATAACACTACACATGTGAAGTGCTTCAAAGAACTCTTCTTGAGAGAGGTACTTCTCTAATATGACTACCACAACCCTTCATTTTTTTCATGGTTCTAAATTCAAAAGAAATATGTGGGAAGGACTTTGATGTTCTTTCGAAAAGTGGGGTAAAAGATGCTTCTACCAAAAGTTGAACTTGAAGACCTCCCGCTTACTAAGCGGATGCTCTAGCCAACTGAGTTTGAAAATGCCCACTTGGGATAAGTGAAAGAACAGTGTACAAGGCACAAGGTCCACTACCAACAAGTGGGCTTGTTGGTAGTAACCCAAACAAACATAAAAGAGACTAGCACACAATTGTGTAACTTTTGAGATGAGTATTCAAAGGTTTACTAAGGACAAACCTAAATGAGCTCTAGAATAATCACAATGTAGTGTCACACGTCATAAAACATTGCCCAAGAGGCCATAATGAATGACCCTTGGAGATCAAAGTCATGGTAGGAACTAATGTAGTCTTCCTTTGAAGGTGTGAATTGACAATGTCATTCTTGGTGCATTGTGTCCATGAACCAATCAGCTATAACAAACAAAATTGAATTTAAAACTTCAAAAAAGCAATTGTGTGCAGGGATCTCATTTACAAATTGGGCAAGGGTGGGACGGATGTTTGTCGGGATTGCATTATGAATCCATAAATCACTGAGATACTCTCGCTTCCAATCCTCCATACAATCCCATGGGAGAGTAGTTTCAAGATACTCCTGGGAAAATAATAAACCATGATCCCAAGAACGTGGGGTCCTAAGAGCCCAATGGGTACAGACGAAACATGTTAAGGAGTGGTGCCCAGGGGAGGCCATAGGAATAGTATTGCAATGGCACAATGGGGGAACATGGTAACATGAAAAATTCCTCAAAGAGCAGGGGAAGTGAAAATTTGAGAAAGGATGGGTGGCAGTCCATGTAATTTACATGGATTCAGGTGGTTGAATGATCTTCGTGCTTCTTGGTTGTGGTAGATTTCCTTGTCTCATTGATTGTGGATCAAGAAAGGCATGTGTTGAGACCAGGCTGATACTCGAAGTTCCTTGAGCCGAAGTGGAAGGGGGTCCAGGTGGAATTGGAGTTGGCGAAGGGGAGGCATGTGATGAATCCAAAACACTATCTCGAGAAGGTGTTGGGAAAGTAGTGGTTGCTTGCTACCTTTCATGAAGCCCTATAGTGGCGTCATCTATGGGTTGGTTCATCAATATGTGCAAAGAATGAATACACATATGTTTGGGACAAAAAGTTCACCTAGAGTTGGTCTAGTGAAGTTGGTTCCGGTGACAGCTAGGTTTGAAGGACCTACATGGGATAATTTGGCATCTTACCATGTCAATCAAAAGGGATCATGGCGGTGGTATGAGTTTCCGTTGTGGTTGGGAAAATCCTATGGCGAAAGTGCCTCTACATGTCCAAATTCCCATAAAAATGGTTTGTTTTCAAACCTTTTTAGTAGCTTCCATAATTGATCTTAATATCGCCTCCCACGCTGCCATTTCAAAGTGAATTGTGGATTGCCATGCTTTATGAAGGGCCACACCTAAATGGAAGTTTCCCTTTGCAAGTCCTTCCCAATGCGAAGGCAACAAATATTCCAAGGTGTGCTATCAGATATGGGGAACATGGAAGCCATATCCTAGTGGCCTTCTTCCACTTGGATAAAAGAAAGGAGATCCTTTGGGGTGCTATACAAAATTACCTTCCAATCATGATAGACGATGCGAAGGCCATGTTTCTTGGGGAGGTTAAAAAACACCGTCCAAGCACAATTCCCATGTGAATAGTCATGGAAAGTGTGAGCTTGGGTTTCAATCACACAATGAGTGCATAAAGAGCATCTCTCCAATAATTCTACATTAGTATGCCATTCACCAATGGGAAGGCCGTTCTCAAGGCATTGCCACAAGGAGAATACCTTCTTGGGTAGCCATGAATGCCAAATTTACGAATAAAACCTCTTTCTCTGACCGATAGTGTATCATTTTTGTACCATTTTCAATACATCTAGCCATGGGTAACTATTCCATTAAAGTTGTTATGTAACCCCTCCTCGTGGTGTACACAAAGAAGTGGGTTTGGGAAGGTTGGTGACCTCCCTCCATTCCTAGTCCAATGGGCCAAAGGGAGATTAATTACTAATGCATATAAGTAGTATCAAAGGTATGATCTTTGCATCACATGCAATGTTGGGTTATAAGAAATCACTACACACTTTGGTCCTTTGGTTTGGATGATCTTGACCTCCAACGCCTACATGGAGTGGGCCATAGGAAAATTGCATGTCACTTGTATATCATAGCAAATGTGAAGGCATAGCCCTGAAGCAATGCACTCCACATGTGCTCATACCAACGGTTGCAATGTACATAATACTAACCCCCACATGGGAAGTGCACAGTTGCTTCCAATCCCCTACTTGTAGAGAGGGTGGAGGAAACATTATGGGAGGGATATTGGTTTGGAGTTGCATGCAAAGGGAAATGGGCTTGAAAACATGCGGAGGTGGGAGATTACTAATGGGTAACCAACAATGGGAGGATGAATCCCAAAGTGAGTTGACTATGTTCAAGCCTAACCAGGCCCATTGCCTGAGAATCTTGATATTAACCTAGTTCCATGTTTGACCTACCTCATTTACAAGATGAGGATTTGAGAAGAGAGATTATCTCCTGACCATTGGTTGGGTTTATGGAGCAACATGCTGGATCCATTTCCTAAACATACACCAAAAGCGCAAGACGGCCAACCGAAGAGGATATCTTAAAGGGACAATTTTAATTATAACAAATAAATAAGCCAGCGACAAGGTCCAATCCGCAAGGTTGGCTTGTTGTAAAGTTAAAAATCTATAAAGCACAAAAATATTCCAAAGAACATACCCCGAAAAGAGACATCTCACTAAGAGTTTAGTGAGTATAATTAAAGTTTGATAAAGTGCTTCAATCCGTGTTGATCCATGTGGGACAAAAGCCCATTTTCCTCATTGTAGCTTTCACGATCATATGCTTTGTCAAAGTCAAGAAGCATGACGACTAATTGTTGATGTCTATCCAATGCATAAGATGTGGCTTCGTTTGTCATGAATATATTGTCAAAAATACTTCGACTTGGGACAAAGCCCGTTTGACAAACAAGGGGATGTCCGCTTTCATACATTTTGCCAAGAGCTTAGCCAAAACTTTCTATGCCAAGAATAGAAGAGTGATTGGCCTTAAATTCTTTAAAAAAATCCTATCTTCATGTTTGGGATTAATATAACGATACCAATATTAATATTAGGGAGGAATCCTTGAGCCATGACATAAGTAAATAATGCAAGAATATCCTCTTTGGTATCCTCCCAAAGCTCTTTTCAAAATTATGAAGGTATCAAATCCAACCTAGGAGCCTTCCCCAAAGAGGCATGGGCAATGACATCATCCAACTCCTCCACTGTAAATGGCATAGTTAGCCTCTCAATTTGCTCATCCATCCCCTTTTGGGGTAGCGATTGTTGACAATGTACGCGCATTTGTTGTATCTCTTGGGTTTCCACTGATGTTGAGTACAGTGTTTGATAAAAAGTGGTAGCATGTGCCAAGAGTTGGAGTGATTCCATGAGAAGATGTCCTTCATGCTAGAGTTCTGTGATGACTACTAGTGGTTTGCCATAGGAGAAAACCTCAAAGAATTATGCGTTGTAGTGGTCCATTTCCCACATCCAAATGCTAGCACAACGATGATATTTTTGGTCAAGTTTTTGTGTGCACACCTTATGTAATTTGTATTGGGTTTCATCCAAAGTAGAACAAGCCATGGCGTTGTCTTAGTCTGACTATAGTTGGAGTTTCACAGCTTGTAGGGTTTTGAATTGAGCTACATAAGTATAGTGCCAATGAAGTCGTTGTTTTCGAGACAACTCCAAATTGCAGGCCAACACCTCCTTCCAAGTTGCTTCCACCCTCTTTGGATATGCTCATACCATGCATGGCTTACTTCCATGCCATCGCCATAGAGAATTTGGCCTTGGGCTAGTACAAAAGGGTTTCGTTGAAAGATTTCTAAAAGGTAGACGAGCCTTCTAAAGATGAATCCTTAGGTTGATTGGAGCGTAGTCCAATAATTCGTGTATAATGCCCCAAATGCCGTGGGTGCCTCTATTCAAGGCCAAGAAATGGTCAATGTACAATTTATCCAAGTGGGAGGCTCTATGTCAAGGTGGACCCTGCGATTATCCCATGTTATAATGTTTGACATTGTATGTGAAGAACTACAGGAGATGAAGTGAATCCAAGTGATTGTAACAAAATTGAAAATTGTACCAAGAGGTGAGTCCTCTATCAGTTATCGGAAGCACTAAATAATTGTCGAATCTATCTTCTATTAATTCAACATTATTGAAATCACCTCCAACAATCTGCTGGGCTTTGGGGAGATTAACATTGGCTAGTAAAGACCAAAAGAATGGACGCGATCCTGGAAGGGTAGGGGCATATATGTTGGGAATCCCCAATGTGAAGCTAGCGGATAAATGTAACACCACAAATTGGGCTCTAAAGGTACACAAAATTCCATGGTCACCACAAATGGGGCACCAGTTCTTTCCCAGAATCTATCCATCTGAAGTCAAAACATGCCTTCGTTCCAAAAAGCAACACCATGCTGGAACTCCAATGGACCTAGTTCAAAAAGACAATTATTGTTGGATATGCTCGATGGGGAAAATCCGTGACTTCCCTGCATTTGCAGACGCCAACCTCCCCTTGACCACCAATTTCAATGTTCCGAGAGGAGATGCAGAGTTGTGTGTACTCATGTGGACAACACTGCTAAGCCATGCACAACATGGTCTTCTTGGAAGAGAGGCATTGGGGGGTCTTTCACTATCGGATGGATCAAGCATTGGTAGCAGTATTTAGAGGGTTTGAAACCAATGGCCGTCCCCCAATCATCAATCTCAATAGCCAGTTCCACCATGCAACCCACCATGGAGTTCCAAATCAATTGTTGTTGCTTGAAAGGAAGTGGGCGCCACGTGAAGGCTCTGGTCGAATTGAGTACCAAGTGCTTGTGATTTGTGATGATCAAGGGGATCCACATGCAAGTGTGGGTTGTTAGCCTCCAAGTGAGCCCAATGATATGCCCAACTACATGGTCCCAGTTCCTCAAAGGGGCATGTTGGTTCGCGCGACTAACATACAAGCACCTCAAACCCCAAAGTGGTTTCAGTGACAATGTGTTTTGATGAGCGTCAATTGTTGTCCATTCTCATGGTGAATGTTGGACTTTGATGGGGAAGCAACCCACCCGAACCCCAGTGTTAACCGAGTTCGTCACAAAAAACCGAATTTGTCTCATGATCTCCAATTGCTCAATGAAGATGGGGATGATTATTGCACATCGGTCGCCCTCCACTGGTATACATCTTTGGGCAAGTGGTACACAAAAAACACTTGGGAGGTGTCCAGATCTATATGAGCGTTCTATGAGGACCAAAGGTGGTGGTGGGGGCAACGGTATTGAGGAAGTCTTTGGTGGTGGTTGCCAAACAAAAGGTTTGAGGGTTTCAATCACGCACTGGGTTGTCCGAGAGTAGAACATCCTCCAAACAACTTAAGGGGCAATCCTTAACCTTGTGCAGTGTCAAACAGCAACGATTACATTGATCCAATAAGCCAGAATAGTACATTGGATGTAACATCTCTCCAGCTCCATCAAGGTGAGGTAGATGAACCATGCTAGGGAGGGAGGGAGGTATAATCCCGAAGCAACCACCAGATACAAGGGCCCCAGGTTTTGGAAGTGTACATCCCTTGGTTGTGGTACCAAATTGCATGTTGCGAGAGTGTGGATTCTACCCTCAACTTGCGTGAAATGCACTTTGACGAAACCCCCTCTTGAGCATGACTAGCTTTGAAAAGGCGATGTGAAGACATGCATTCACCCATCGAAGACGTTCGTTGAGGGAGGGGTGTGCATCCCATCATCTTCCCCATTAAGTTGAAGTGTTTTGAAACCTAACACTTCTCCTTAAGATATTGTGCAATGTTGTTTGGAACGATGACGTAAATTCCCTCCGGTCCTAAGGTGTTGAGGGACAACGGTGACAAAGACCAGGGCCGGGCATGTGTTGGCTAGTGCGGTGTGATCTTCGGCTAGTGGGGCCAAGTGAGAGTTATTAAACCCAACAACCCTCGAAGAAGGTCTAGTCAAGCTGAAATGTAAGACAATAAACGAAGAGGGGGGGTCCCTACCTATGTCCGTGGAGAACCGGCGGTTAGTTACAGAACCAGTTGAGTTTGAAAAAAAAATCGCAATTCTACTTCCAAAAAATGGGGATAAGAAAAGATGCTTCCACTGAGAGTTGAACTCAGGACCTCCCGCTTACTAAACGGGTGCTCTAGCCAACTGAGCTATAGAAGCAGGGTTGGAGATGCGGGGTATCGATCCCCGTACCTCTCGCATGCTAAGCGAGCGCTCTACCATCTGAGCTACATCCCCGGTAGTCCAGGAAGTCACACCCGAGGACATGTTCCTGGATTGGTGTTATACATGAGCCTTCAAAAGGTTATATCTAATCCAGCATGGCGGTCCTCACTATGTGCGACCGGCTTTACAAATTACAGGAAAATAGTATAATACCATCCTCTTCTGAGATCTTCTGCGAAGAAGTTGTAGGCAATCTGTTGAGACCAAATGGCCAATAAGAAGTATGCACAGGAGGTGAAGAATAGAAGTCCAGAGAACACAATGGGCTCTAGGTTGAAGGTGATGCAATATATAGATGGTTCTTGTAGAATAATGTTGTAATGACTATCTTGGAAATTCACGCCGTATTTAGGAGGTCCACAGAAGAGGATGAAAAGAACATCTCCAACTGTGTAACACTAAATTTCGGGACTCCTCTAACGTGAGTGTGGCACAGTGCACTGGTAGGACATAGCATTGCGAACTCAAAAGACTGATCCGAAAGCTCAATTCCTTGGTGCACAGTAACACCAATGAATGAAGACTGTTGTATATATTTGTGCAATTGCAGAGTTTGCAATAGAGCTTGCATCGTCCGCTAAATGGAGAGCTACCTCACATTGCAAGGACATCTCAGTATTCATTCTACTTTATCCCTTAAGACTGCAAGTTACATATGGCAACTCTGCAAAAAATGTGGCCACTCCAAGAATGCACACAAGAAAAGATTGATCAGAAATCTTATTTCATGTACAGGTGTACAATGACACAAATAAATGGAGGCTGTTGTACGTCTTTGTACATTTGCAGAGCTGGAAATAGAAATTTGCATCCTCCACTACAGAGAGAGCTACCTCTCACATCGCAAGGTCCAATTCCAGTTCTATTCAATCCCTTTAGACCATTTGTCACATGTGGCAACTCTGCAAAAAGGATTTGTGATTACAAGGGTAGGTATCTCACCCACCCATTAGTTCTCAGAATACAGCACCTTGACCAGGGGCAATGCACTAAGTGCAACTATCACAGTTGCATGAAATTTGGGCCAAACAAGTTCATCTTGACTAATATGAAGCTGTTTGGCTAGGGTAAGGCCATTTCAGAGGCAAAATGCCCTTCTGATGGAAACTGGTGTCTAAGGTTAGTCGGCAAGTACCAAAAAATGGCATCCCAATCAATACTGGGTTTGGCCAATAACTGTCTCACAGATCTGTCATGTGTCTAGACAAAGTGCTGGGTGGGGTACTCAGTCTGATAAGCATTATAATCATAGTACAAGCGTTCACCTTTCGGGATATCCCGAATGGCAACCAAAATTACCCGTGCCTCACCATCAATGTTGAACCGCACACATCTTACATTCTGCTTCTTCCTTCCCTCCCTGCAGAGAAATCCCTTCATCAGAAAGAATTCGTATATACCCAGTTAACAAATAACAGAGATATGGAGAGAGGCGAACATAGGTCAGATCAAGAGAGCAAGTGCAATTTGTGCCAATCACAAACCTTGGACCTCTACATGAAGCAAAAAAAACGGCAGGCTAGTAAGAAGTGCACTTGATTCCCTCTTGAACAAACAAGCAAAAAACATCAATTCTCAGATATTGCAGCACCATTTAACTTACGGTGAGTGATTGTTGATTCCAGACACAAACCGTGCAATATTCCCCTGCCTGTCTGGGCAGATGACAAGCTCTTTACTAGGGTCATCACTGAAGAGAAGGCCCATGATGCTGTTCCCAGCATCATGTTGGCGGCGATACATGTAGTCAACTTCCCCTGTATATTCTGCAATTATTGTCATGTCCTTTATGTTCCTGTCCGCCTCCACAACAAATCTGCAAGAGTAAAATGCCATGTCAGGTCACTTGAGACCTATGACACTATATAATGAATTTTCTCTGCGACTGGTGATAACTTGTGGAAACAGGGCCTCCTTTCAAAGAACATTGTTCACTGGCAAGGTGGAAACTACAGTAAACATCCAATTTAGTGTGCCCCCACCCTTTTCATCATCTACCCACATAAATTGTCTTACTATCACTGGGTGACAACTAGAGAGGGTGTCACTTGGTACTACATGACATATTACAAGAACTACTCTTGTTAACATGGCACACCAATTTTAATGCCACATTAAATCAGATGTTTTGAGTATGAGAAGGCACTTGGGTGCACTTGCAACAGCATAACAAGTTGACAGGTGTGAGGTTCCCAAAAGTTGCAGACAAAATGCACAGACACGCCATTGAAGGTCCTACAACATCCTTTTTATCATCTAAAGAGTACTCACGTTCGTCACGAATATTGATGTGCGGTGTCAAGGGGTGAGATAATTACCCTTGACGACGATCATGGGTGACCATCAATGGAGGCCACTCCCCTTGGCTGCACATTGCCTTACACGCATCAAGTGTTGCCTTGTCCTCCTTTCCCATCATCTGGACGCCACAACAGTGACACTTGTCAGTAATTTTGAGTCACAACTACTCATTTAGAAATACCTCAGGTCATGAATGCAAGATAGAATCACTAGAAAACTATGTTCACTATGAAAATGCAAGATATTGGCTGTTTCTTTCATTTGAAAATTATGCACATCAGATTATGTGCCAGAAAACTGTCATGTCATATCGTGTCGAAAAAAAATACAAAGACATTGAAAATATAGCTGTTCCAATTCTCAGATTACAGAGTAGCAACTTGTTCCAGTGATCCTCATTGTCTACCAATTATCTATGACACAATCAGGATCTTATTTTCAAGTGACATCATGTTGCAAATGGTCAAACTGGAACTAGAAAATAATCCTGGAAGTATTGTGCAAAACAGCACTCACAGATAAAGGCAACCAGGAAAATTGAAGAAAAACATTGCAGAGACTGTGATTAAAGAATCAGTCATCAATTAACCAAAGAACAAAAAATTGTCCACAAATTTAGAGACTCTGTTAATAGAGCTCATGACCAACAACCTTAGACCTGATTTGAAATGAGAAAAATATGACTGGAGGTAAATTCAAAGAAAAGATTGATCACCTGCATGCCCCCCTTCTCATTCACAGCACGATTGGCCGAGCGGGGAGCCAAACCATATGCCAGCGAATCATTGAATGCAACTCCAATGCTGGTGAGTGCTGTAGCCAAAGAGGCCATCTGTTCTATTTTACGTTCATGGTCAGTGCATGGCACATAAGCCAGTAATCGTCGGCTCTTCTTTTGTCTACATAAGGCCCCACCACTTGGTCTTTTTCGCTTCCTTGCCTCCATATCCTTAATAACTGCACTTGCAATTAGAATGTAAGCATTTCGTAAATGTCCAGTTTCAGAGGACAACAAGAAGACAAGAGACCCTTGCAATCTCAACTCCATGGCAAATTCCCGACGAAATGTAAGGTGTTCCAAAATTAGACACAAAGCTGTTAAGATCTGAAGCTTAGTGTCAAGTGTTTTAGTTCAAAATGAGAAGACAACATTATTGCTTCTGAAAATCCAACAGTATGGGCATTATAAGTACCAGGGGCAAAAGGCGATGGCTTCTGTATTCTGAAAAAGTCCACAATCTTCTTTTGGACTTTCGGAAATTCTGCAGAAAACGCAAAACATCAATCAATCAACCGTAACTTTCAAATAAGAAGCCTTCTAAAAAAGAGTAGGTTTTAGGCATAGGGATCGGTGAGACGCTGAGAGCTGGGAAACTACCCATTAATTTACCCTAATCATTCAGTTCAGTGCCTGAACTACAGTTGTCGACCTACAAACACCTGTAGCTGTCCGACAACAGATTCACACCACTTCAATCTAAAATTCATTCCAAAGCTGTCATTCGACAAGAACGATAACCCCACATTGTGATGACTATGGATGCCAATGCATCAAACAAGAACCTCTACATGCTCAATCCTAAGCCATCAGGAGTCAAGTGCAATGCAGTCAACACAGAAACATCAACAATGAACTACCTATGACATTGCCCATCTGATTGTTCCTTTACATCGTCAAGAACCCTCCAAGCCACATAGAGAGGTACGAAACCTATAAAAAGTTTGTTAACACAGTAAGCACATTTACCATGTAGGAAAGAACCATAAATAGAAGCATACATACAGATCCCTCAAACCCATACATACACACATCGATGTTGTCCACATGGTGAGATGGAGGCAACATAGTCCTCAAACTAACCCCAGCAGAAACACAAAATAGCCACATTGCCTTACAAAAGGCAATGCTGCACACACATACCTTGTACACGTGCAGAATGGGAACAATGTGGGCAAAACCAGTCACCAAGAGGCACAGTGACAAGAATGGGACAGAGGCAGAACATGTGGAAGCCCCTGTCACAGCCGTCACATAAGAGCATTTCCTGCTCCCCGTCGCCTCGCCCACACTCCTCACACAGTTTGGTGTCATACTTATCTTCTTCTTCATCTTCTTCTTCTTCAGATGGCTCGGATGATGATGATGTCCGGAGGGCCACTACTGTTGTTGATGTTTCTGCTTCTGTTGATGTTTCTGTTTCTGTTTCTGTTTGTGGTGGTGGTGGTTGTATTGGAGAGCCTGTTTGGGAGCCTTTGGTATCTGCTGCTACTGGCATCAACGGGATGGTATCCTCAGCGACAGTTGCTTTGTTGCTGCTTCCCGCCTTGGGCTTGGGAGGACTGGATGATGACTTGGTGGAGGTGGCACGGCATCCTCCTCCTCCTCCTCCTCCTCCTCCTCCTCCTCCTCCTCCTCCTCCTCCTCCTCCTCCTCCTCCTCCTCCACCCTTCTGGAAAGCAGGTAAACAGCAATTGTGCCAACCGTTGCGACACACAATCACCCTCTTCACCCTCTTCCCCCTACCACACTCTTCTCCCTCCATAACCACCCGTAGTAAGAAGCTTATTAGTCTTTCTTCAACAGCTTCTTCCACGATGGCGATGATGATGATTGCGCCGTCGTCCCAGGTTTCATTCCCTAACCCAACAAACCCCCTACCGAGGTCCTCACCCTCAAATGCATCCTACATCCATTCAAAGCCCCGCCACCACCAACTCCTACTATGTATGTGTCCTCACTTTACATACTCACATGTCCCCAGGCATCTCACCCATCCTTTCATTCCACCCTAGGAAGAACAAGTCTCATCGAGAATAATCATGTCTCGATACCAGATGATGATGATTTAAGCTTAAGTAAGCAACCACTTGAGAAAGACATATAAGATGAACACTTGGGCGTGCGAATAGAGAGATACTCGGGAAGGATGATATGGGTAGGCGGAAGACAACAAACATTCAAGGTGAGGTCGGTAGTAGCGGGAGGGGAGAGTAGGTGTAAGTTAATAGTTTATAAGTTAGATCTGGGCAGCCACTCTCCTCCGAAACGACAACGACAAGAGTGAGCAACGTAGTGCCCACCTCGAAGCTTGTGTTGGGTTCAGAGTAAAGTATGCAAACAGAGAGCTTGAACGGAGAGAAAGGGCAGGGCAGGGAAGAGAAGGGATTGATGCCAGCAGTGGGAAACTCATCAACACTCAACGGCTAGGTACTTGTGCTGTGCCAAATGTGCACAGGACCATCTTCACAAGTGGGAACCACCATTTCAACCGAGGAAGAAAGATGAAAGTAGAAAGATGATGATGATGCGCCCCAAGACTCCATGGACATGATGATCCAAGCTAACTGAACTTAGGTCATGGCATGCCAGATAGATCTCCTTGGATGTGAGTTCGTTCAAGGGCGAGGAGAGTTGGCGACCCAAATCTTGGCATGTCATCAACACTCATACATGAGGAGTCAAAGGCCTTCAAAACGTGAAGCCAATTCGCATGAAACATTGTTGACTCCGGCCAAGACGGGAGGGAGCTCTGGCACGGCCCCAAGGAAGCAAATTGGTTTTTCAATTTGGTCTGACCCAATTCTCTACCTTCGTTCTGCGTCACATTTTGTCTTTAGTGCATTAGAATGCAATCTCGCCTCATTAGAATACGAGTGTGAGGGAATGGCCTTGACTCCATCATGTAAAGGCCCTGGGGTTGATTTAGTGGATTAGACCAATCACGTACAAGTGTTTATGCATGTCAAAGCCCTAGATGGCCTTGACTCCTCATGTAGAGCGGCCTTAAGTTAACCACTTAGATGTCTCATTCCATCCCCCAACCGTCCACTCAACACGCCATTGTTGATGGCCAGCTATTTTGGGGACTTTGGACCAATGACTGCATCGGTGCCCACCCACCCTCACCATAGGTTGCCAAAATGTATATATTATAAGGGTGGGTTTACACTAGGGTCCAAGACAAAGAAACTCCAATATCCAAAGATCCTTTTGGTTGAGAGCAAAAAAATTGGACTTACGGATACTACACTACGGTTCGGGTCCAAAAGATGAAAAAACGAAGTGGCGGTAATGTGTCATCGTTTCACACCAAATCTTGGTGGTCCCAACCCAAGAAAATGGTCTTCCTAGTTTAAGAAACCAATATTCAAGTGTGTGTCCAACTTTGAGTCCGAAAGTGAGGTCCATTAAGGGGTGTTTTGGACCCCAACTTGAAGTGTCTTTGGCTCATACCTTAATGTAAACCCATCCTAAGGGAGGGGTGGTTTGCATGAGGGTCCAAGACCAAAGAAACTCCAAAGTCAAGCAATCCAATTGGTCAACATCCAAATTTTGGACCCAATAAGCTTACATTAGGGTTCGGGTCCAAGCTATGAAAAAATGAAGTGCCGCCACTTCCAACTCAGGAGAATATTTCTCCCTAGTTTGAGAAACCAATCGTCAAGCGTGAGTCCAATCTTGAGTTTGAAAGTAACTTTGAAATTTAAGGAGTGTTTTGGACCCCAAGTGCCCTAGACATGGAGTTAGGCATGGACCCTAATGATTTTAAAAGCATCATAATCATAGTTAGGTTGTGGCATGCCGCATCTCCTTGTAAGTTCAAGGGAATAGTATGCCTTCAAATAAACAAGAATGGGCAAATCAAATCTTGACATGATGTCATAGGGAGGGATGGTTGCATTAGGGTTTGGGTCCACAAAAACTCCAAAATCAAGTGATATTAGGGTGGGGTTGCACTAGGGTCCAATTCCAAAGAACTCCAAAATTGAACGATCTTAAGGTGAATTTTCATTAGGGTCCAAGACCACAAAAATTCGTAATCCAAGTCTATAGTTACTATTGGTCAAGAGCATAATTTGGACCTAGGAGTTTACACTAGGGTCCAGGTCCAAGGGAATGAAAGAATGAAGTGGTGTTGATAGAGTTATCCTTAAAAGGTGAGGTGGAACCATTTGGTGTTTGGAGAACCTAATTGATGTGTGTGGTTGACTATGTAATAGAAACCCTTATATACAATAAATTTATAGGGAAAAAAAAACAAACAAACAAATGTATACATACTAACAAAAGAGGAGAAAACATACTCGTGTATTTATACTAAGCTTTTCAATTCAATGTGAAAGGGATGTGACAAATGCCTCTGCTACATACACAATATATAGATCAAGAAATAAATAGGCCTTTATCTCACTCGCACACACACACACACACACACACAATAAGAAAGTCATCCAATGTTTTTTATCATCCGTGGAATATAGCTCATAAATTTTGACCCTAAAACACATGTTGTTTGGATGAAACTAGCAAATGTATTGTCAATATTCCCTTTAAACCTTAGGACCCCCTTTTGTACATCTACCTTTACTTCAAGATTCTCAATAGCCTTTAAAACTCACACTCTAGGAAAAAAAACAATACCTCTTCCTTATGTATATTATGCATGCTAATGCCTCAAATAATACCCCCTTCTTACACTCATGTTAGTTCATCCTTGGCATGAAGAGTCCACCCCTTGCGTGCAAGAAGAGCACCAAGAGCAATGTACCAACAACGAGTATGGTTTCTGGATCCATTTCACATTTACTCAACACTTGTACTTAAGATTTGTACACAAAATTGGTTGATGATCCAACTTTTGCTTATATGCATCAATATGTCCTAGAGAGTTGACATAGATAGGTAGATAGATAGTCTCTAGGTGCTCAAAACTACCCTAAGGATTTGAGCTACATGAGAGCTTGTAAGTAATACAAGATAGACCAAAAGAAACAAAAATGACAAAAAAGAAGAAGATTTTGGTAGCCCCATTGCATGTCTTATACTAAGACCTAATCCCAACCCTTATAATGGTAGGTGGTCAAAACAATGGTAGGTGGTCTACTTAATCAACTGACTTAATTTTCTAGTTTGTTTTACCTATATTTATTATTTACTTGACAAATAACTTCAATGTGGCAACATTGCTTTCTCACCAAATTTTGGCAGTGTTCGATTAGGTGTCTCCTAATTTGAGAAACCATACTTCAAGCTTAGGTATAATTTTGAGTTTGTAAGTGAGATTCATTAAGGGGTGTTTTATACCTTGAGTTTTTTGAATTTGGACCCAAATGTAGACTCACCCTTATTGAAAAAGAGCTTAAAAACATAATTGAAGGTCTTTGCATTAGGAATTGAATCCAAAAGATGTGAAAATGAAAAAGAGAAAGCAATTGAGATCTTAACATGTCATCAACATAGTGGTAAGGGGTGTTTTTCATTAGGGTTTGGGTCCAAAGAAACTCCAAAATTGAGCAATTATATTTGTTAATTGAGGAGGCGAAAACTTGGACTTAAGGCATTTACGGACCAAGTCCAAAGTTTACATGGGTCATGCCGAATCTTGTCACGAGTTGACTGCAAAGAATAACTTATTCTGCTACCCAAAATCTTGGCATGCCATCAATAATGTGAAAGGTTGAATGGTAATGCAATGCGTATTAGGGACTAAGTCAAGAGAAACCTCAAAATTGAGCAGTCCTATTAGTTGGTTGAGACTTAAAGCATGGATATAAAGGTGATTACACAAGGGGACCGAGTCCATAAACCTACATAGATCATCCCGAATCTCGTTGTAAATTATATGCAATAAAGAGTTTGTGGCCCAAATTTTGCCATGTCATCAACACTTATGACAAGAAGCATACGATGTACATAAGGCTATGAGTCTTAAGAAACTCCATGATCTAGACATCTTGTTGGTCAAGAGCTCCAAATTGGATCAAAGGTATTTATGTTAGGGTTGAAGTCCAAAGTATGTGAAAATGATGTGGCAACCATTTTCGCATAAAACTTTCATGATCCCAATTCAAGTAAATACTCCATCCGGTATGGAAAACCCAATTTTGAAGTTGGGACCAATAAGTTAACATATACTCATTTAATTCTGTGGTTGTGTGTTTATTATCCAACCATGTGGGATTTACCGTTTGAGGAAGATAGGTGTGGCTACATAAGCTTCTCCACACCTTTTCAACATGTTCGACTTTGAAAATAGGCAATGTTCTTCGAGGACCATTTCATAATTATGTATATATAAGTAGAATGATACCAACTTAAGGTGAAGCCACAAAGTATTTCATACCAATGACAATAAAGGGAAAAGGAAAAGTAATGCCCGTATTTGGGTATCAGTGTGAATGTGAGCTCATTGGCCTAATGTTGATCACGGTTGTTCATGATGCAACTTAAGGTGTTTTGCCTCATTTGGGAGGTGGGCTCTGGTGGTGTACTAGTTGTTCCAAATTCATTGAGGTGGGGGGACATGTGTTTGTTTATTGTCGATTTATCTTTTGTTTAGGACAAGATATGTAAGGTATTTGATGGCATTCTAGTGTATAATTTTCACGAGGGTTTTAATGTTTGATTTTGGGATTTTTAGGTTGGCAAGTTTATTAAATAAATGTTCGTGTATAGCCCTTCTTACTCCTAATGTGATAGTAATGAGGGGGTTGGTTTTCCACCCATTATTTTGTATGGTGTTAATTAGTGGATCATATTTGGTATGTTTATGTGTGAGGGCTTGATCGGGGAATCTGTCACGGCAATATGTGATTCGATGAGTTGGATTGTAAGTGTAGGAGAGGATGATATTGGTGTTGTGTTTGGTCTAGGGCTCTTATTATGCATAAGATGTCCAGTCTTAATTTGGTTTGGCAATAGCAAGCTGGTTGTGAACATGTGCATTTGAGGAGCTAGTCTAGGATTGTTTGTTTTGGTGGTTTGTTGTTAAGATTGCATGCATTGGTCACTGTGAAGAACCAAGTGTTTTTGTTGGCTTGTAGTGTTTGGGTGGTGAGATGTACCACTTTGTTGTGTTGTGCAATTCTTAGGCCCTTTAAGAATATGTTGATAATAGGTGGGGCCATGTGTCTCTGCCACTATTATGGCACAGTGTGCAGTTGGGGTTTTGATGTGTGAGGGGCCATAATATATTCTTCATGTGGTTACCCCATGTACTAGGCATATGTGAATTTTAGAGTTTGGGTGATTTGGGCGTCTGTCACACTTTCATTTTTCCAGAAAGTGGTTGGAGAGTTTATGGTTTATTTGAGTATTTGATAACCATTTGTCCACGTATGAAAACTATTTGGCTATTACAAATTCTTGATTTTCATCTTCTTTTGTTGTGAATGTGTGGAGGTTGCGGATGGCTCCGTCATGTGTGGCCGTTGGGCAACTTGCTAGCTAGTAGGGAGTAGGATAAGATGTGTGTATGCGGGGGTGTAGTGGTTGGTTGTTCTTTAAGTGTTCCTTCATTGGCTACTGTATCAACAATTTTGTTTCCAGTAATGCCCGAGTGTGCACGTACTTTGTGTGTGTGGATTGTGCGTGGGGTCTAGTATATTTGGTGTACAATTTCTATTATTAATAATTTGTTTGGGTGGTGGTGTTGTGATGTTGGGTGTTGTATGTGATTGTTGATCAAGAATATGCTATTAGGGCTATATGTAAATATGTGCATGTGTGGTTGGGTAGTTTGCGTGGTTTTGATAGCGATGAGTATCACATTAAGCTATGCTCTTAGGATTTTTTAATAGCATGGGAGTCTTTTATGATATTTTAGTGTTGTTGTTGGGGCTATAGACTCTTGATCCGACAATGTTGCCCTCTATTTGGCCTTCAGAGTTTCTGGTGTGTGGGATAAATGATTTATCCGTGTATATGCATTGTTGTGGGTGAAATTTGAGGGGGTGAACGTGGTTACATTTGGCTAGTAGGGTGTTGTGAGGGTGTTTATGGGAGTTGGAGTGTTTGTTTTGGGGGCTTTTTTTGTGCGTTGGAGAATTTGACGTGGTAATGTGTGTGGGTAGGTTTGATGGGGTATGTGTCTATGTGTATGTTAATTGTTTTCTTTAGGACGTGTTGTAGTTCATGTGGGGTTTGTGAATTCGTTGTAAGGTTTACTTGGTTGTGTATGCATATTGTTGATGTAAGTGATGGTTTTATTTGTTGGTAGTATTTTGGCCATTCCGGTGTGGGGTCATAGTGTATAGTATGGGGTGGGATGGTTGCTATTTTATGTATGTTTGCGCTGGTGGTGAATGGGAGCTGTTGTGATGTCCAATCGTTGTGGTTGACTATTAGGATGGTGATTGTGTGCGTGCGTCTTCTTCGGTTGCCATTCTAGCCCAATGGATGGCTTCTAGGGTCGTGTTGTGGTCCATAGGGTATGCTAGGCTTATTCCGTTCCATCTAGAAGCTTTTGCGTGCCCCATGAAGCCGAATACCAATGACATCCACAAAGTCATCTCTTCCTTTTGTTCAAATGGTTGAGGAGACTTTAATGGGTATAGCTTCTTTTGAAAGCTCTCAAGAAGGTGGGCAAGCTAAATTCTTAATTCGCTTCATTTGAACAAAAGTTAAACCATGATAGAAACATCAAGAGAATATACACTTTGGTAGCTCATTGCACTAAAACATATAGTTGATTGTTGAGTGGTTCTTGGGATCATGAGTGAACGCGTGGTGTTGGACTCAAAAGCAATTGCACGAGAGTCCAGTACCAACATTGAAGATAAAATTTAGATAAAATTTATAAGTCCGAAAGTGTAGGTTGGATTCTAAAACCCTTGGACTCGACCCTAATAAAAACCCACCCTAAGTTAGAGCATTTAAGGATTCGAGACTACATATTGAGACCGTTGCATAGTTTGGCATGTAAGTGTTCCAAAACATCACCATCTTGGATGGACGACAAACAAAAGCGCCAACAATTTCTACACAAAAACATGCATCGATTCCTATGTGACTAGGTTCTCACATTGGTAAAGATCAAATCACATTTGTAAGACAACCAAATTTCAATGATTCTTTGAAGAAATCGAACTACGCACATATTTGTCAAACCACTTGGTCATAACAATTATATGTTAACTTGATTTGGCCAAATTTATCATGCAGTGACCTCAAATATCAGTGAAGAAAACATGATATTCATAACTATATCCCCCCTCTTAGAATTGGTGAAATGTCCAAGACATAGTATTGTTAAAGTTTAGTGTGAATGATGCATTTTATGCAGGTAGGAATGCCATTAGATGGGAATCTAACTATGGTTGGAACTACATAGAGCATTGGGGCAATTGCACACAATTCATCCAAGGCCATAAGTTGATCATCATTCTTGTAATGCACCTCAAATAATGGAGGCATTGGTTTCCTATTAAGGCTCCCTCGAAATCATCAATTTACTCGATGTGCAGGATTGTTTTCAATCAACCGCCCTATGATTCACATTGAATTTTAATTTGTTCATTTATAATTAAGAAGGTGCATAACATTACTAAGAGTTGGGGTCTTGTCTTTTGTTTTGAATATTTGGTATAACCTTCATCTTCTACACTATTTGAGTTATATCAATCGTTGATATCTTTCTGCTAACTCAAATTCGTACTAAAAGGTTTGTAGTGTCATGGATCCAAACGTTTTATTCCGGGATTTGTGCTCACATAACATGCTCATTGATGTTATGTGGGGTCATTCAACAGTAGGTATAACAATTTGGGATAGCTCCTTGGGGTTTGTAACCACATTATGCATGATCTAACTCAAGCTTGATGATTGACATAAGTTTGATGACCATGTGTCTCTCAATAGCAAAATCGTAATCAAATATCAACCAAAATCATGTTGGGATTTAAATCTCCCCTCGTTTAGTTATGATTATCATAAGGGCATGTGTGTCAATTTCTTGTACGAACACACAAAGTTCCCCTCCCCCAATTTGTGCTGGCCAGCCACTAAATTTGAGGACATGTAATAATATGATCTTTTAAACATGTGTATTTAAGTGTGATGTATGTGCTTAGATCCGTAACCAAGCTCACACCGTTCAAATGTAAGTGTCCAATTAAAAATGAAACTGAATAATACTTGCATGAGGTATGTGGGTGTTATTCAATTACCTTTTCTTAATTGGAAACTGACATTTTGAATGGTGTGTGCTTAGTTGAGCATCAAAGAAAAACCACCATAAAAGACACATGTTCAAAAGAGATTGGATGACATCTTCAATTTTTACTAACCACTCCACACTCAACAATAAACAAATTGGGGGGGACCTATGTGTTCAATTAACGACTCAACAAACGTGCACTTCCGATGAGAGAGAGACAACTTCACCTTGATCATAGTCGTGAGCTCATATGTGAACATGGAGCGGATTCACTTAGCACTGCTATGGGCAAGTGCTATTGCCTCATGTCATATGTGTTTTCTATTAGTTACCAATGACACCACACCCGCCGCGGGAGGGGGTGGGGGGGGGGGGCATTATTTCCAATATCCATATTTAAAT
This sequence comes from Polytrichum commune, assembly GCA_950295325.1. Classification (NCBI taxonomy): domain Eukaryota; kingdom Viridiplantae; phylum Streptophyta; class Polytrichopsida; order Polytrichales; family Polytrichaceae; genus Polytrichum; species Polytrichum commune. Next base: position 18,067,712 of record OX485803.1, on the reverse strand, counting down.
CAATGTAGGTTCAAGTTTCAATCTTTGCTAATGCAACACAAGTTTAGTGTTGCAAATCTAACTGGTAGAAGTTGGAGAATATAACAAAAAAAATCAAATAATACATACATACCCTAGTCGTCTTGATATTTTAGCAACATTTGTTTGAGAGTGACACTACTAGGATTGTGGGTACTACCACACACTTCCCATTTGGCACGGGCAGTCATCGAGACATGACCCCAGTCACATGTGGCAAGTCCAATTCATAACAACTGTAGATTGAACACATGACCCCATTTACATGTGGCGAGTCTAATCTATAACAATCATAGATTATACACATGACCCCATTCACATGTGTCGAGTCCAATCTACAACAATTCTAGATTGAACACATGACCCCGTTTACGCATGTCGAGCCCAATTTATAATAATTATAGATTGGACTCGACACACGCAAATGAGATCATGTCACAATGACCACCCGTGTCGAATGGGAAGTGTGTTTTAGAACCAGTTTATAATAAGTATACATAGATCGGACTCGACACATGTAAATGAAATCATGTCGCAATGCCCACCTGTGTCAAATGGGAAGTGTGTGATTAAGACCATGCTTTCTAATAGTGTGATCCCATGAATGCACATGATGGACAAACGAATCGCTCCAACATTGGCACGGAAGTCGCCACCGTAGTAGCATTAAAAAATAGGCACTTGACAAAAGAAGAAGAAGAATTAGGCTCGTGCTTTCAAAGAGAGGCGCCGCTACTCAATTTAAAGTCCGGGAAGCCTAAAAGGCTAATGGCACTGAAAGTGGGTCACCTATATATGTAGCCAACTGTTTATACTTACACATTTTGTTGTCTTGTCTTGTGTCCCTTAATGAGTCTGGCACCACGCATGCGCATGTAGACTCATGATGAATGGCCACATGGGAATCTAAAGTGGATAAGAAAACAAGGGTTTTAAGTGTACATACATATATACATCCTTTCTCTAGGGATGCACTCTATGTAAGGTACTCGGACGGCTCTTAAGTGGCTCGTTTTTTTTCTAATTGGGCATTCCTAGATTAGATTGGTACGTGGTTTGGTGAGGATCAAAGAGCAAACATCCTAAAGACACGTGTTAAAAGGAGATTGGATGATGACTTCGATTGTTATTAACCACTTTGCACTTGATAATGACCAACATCGGGATTGCTTGTGTATCCACTTGAAACACCAACAAATATGTGCTTCTTATGAACAAAACAAAATCACGGAGGTATGGTTTTGGCAGATGTTTCATTATGGGCTTCTTGATGCAACAAGGGTTTTGTTGTGTAAATTTAATGGGTAGAAGTTAGAGAACATGAAAAATGATTAAATGAACATCCACATACCTTATTAAGGCAAACATGTCTTATTCAAATACTTTTCTCTTTGCATGACACTTCTCATAGGATTGGAAACACGCGGTTAGTGAGAGATGGTTAGCAAATCCAAATCGTTCGTGCCTTTTGGAGCTCCCAATGTTGTCAGTCCCACATAAAATTATAATGGACTTGAACAATGTTATGTTCTCTTAGTATTAAACAAGATGATTATGATTAGAACCTCCAAACAAAGTTGTGGTTGTTTCCCTCATACATTCTAGAATGTACATGAATATATATGATCTATTATTAGAGTTAGTATGTTTATTTGAATATCAAATGATTCCCCTTATTTATTTGAATGCTACACCTATTATTAGCTAACAAACTTTGAACACTTGGTTTAGTCCTTTCATAACACATGCCTTGTTGGTGTCCGAACTCGTATCCACACCTAACCACACACCACTTGAACAGAGGCGTCCAATTAAGATAAGTAACCAAATTCTATCCACTTACCTTTGGAGGGATGATGTACATTGGTCACATAAAAATAAATAAAAATCCACATACTTGTTTGTTTCTGTCCCTTTTTGAAATTGCACCTAACCACATATAATTCAAATTTTAAATGCAAGATTACTAACCAAAATAGGCAGGCATACCTTAATATTATGTATACTAAGGTTCTTTTGTGATACATGTTTCAAATGTCATGATTTTTTTGGGGTCCAATTGTTTACTTCGTGAATATCTAAATTAAGTAAATAGTTTTGATGTTGTTGGGTGGCACGTGTCTAAGCTACTATTTGAGCCTACAACAATTCTCAACCTCCTTGGAGCAAACATCCAATGTCAACTAAGGCGTCCACTGATGCCCTGATCACACCAACTTTCCATCAACTTCTAGATGTAAAATAGTTGGGGATGCCACCACGGCCATATGCCAAGTTGTTCACCCTAACATCTTGGCTTCCTCAACATTTTTGTTATTATATACAATTGCTCACATGGCTTCCCTACTTCCCCAACAGCTAAAAATAATTGTTGAATAACAAAGTTGGGCCATGTGGACATACCACAAGTTTTGGGTGGTGGGCCCCGTGCATCCAAAAGTGGACATCAAAGTGCAGGTTAGGACCATCTTTGACGCCATCATACGGGTTGGATGGCGCGAGCCCATCATGAAAGTCATTGTGGGAGACTAATTTGCCTACAAAAAAACACACTCTCAATTTGGTGTGATCAAGACCAAGGCTAACTTTTCACAAAGTTTTTGCCCATCCACGTCCAAAAACCTTGAATTGAAAGGTAAAAAAAATTGCAACCTGTCCCAAAACCGGTAATTTCCAAACCAACCTATCTATAGAAAGGTTAAAGAAAAAACAACCCGTCCCAAAACCGGTTTGAAAATGAAAATACCCGTCCCGCAAGAGGTATAAATAAGTCTCTTACAATGTTGGTAGGATTTTTTAAAAAAAGAAAACAAAAAACAAAAAAACCGAAAGATGTTGACATGTGATTGGTCGCACTTGGAAACAATAGGATCTTGACAAATTATGCCTTCAATGCCCATCAGTTATATGTCTTTTGTTGTCGATTCTCATCTTTCCAATACACCCCATTCTAATTTCCTCTGCCACCATCATTTCTTTTTATTTCTTGTCCTTCAATCTCTCATTTCTTTCCCCACACTTTATCCTCAAGGTGTTTCCATCACCCATCATTGCATGTCCATCACCACGCTCATTCCCTCCACAAGAGGGGTTTTTCTAAACAAAACCTAATCAAAAGTCATCTATGTACTAGTTTGAAGTTAGAGACTTTAGATGCTTTGATGCGTATTTCATGTGCAAATATTCTGGTTGAAAACATCAATTGGAATGCAACGATGCTTGTTTGGAGAAACATGAAGGATAGGAGCATTCATCCACTTTGTTGAAGGGTAAGTAGCTCTTTATTTTTTAAAATTTGAACATGTTTATATATATTAATTCTTATTCAATTGCTAAGTTTACTTTCAATTATAATCTTTGACATTATGTTAAAAAGGTTCTAAATTTTGTGATTGATGAATTAATGTATGCAGGTGAATCAAGCACTTCAAGATTGATATTTTGATTGGGTATTAGTGGTTTGATTGCATTATGCTTATATTCACATGTCATATATGACATAATGTAACTGATATTTGTAGTGAATTTGACACATCCAAAAACCAATTCATTTTTAAAAAACCCGTCCACTGGAAATGTTTTTTTTTTATGAACATGTCCCTGGACATGTTAGGGACCTTGTGAAAAATCACCATTGATTAGGACGTCAATGGCAATACTCGAATGTGCAATGGTCTATATGTGGTGGTTGTGAGTGCACGGATCCAACACCAATCCATCCATTGGGTAACTACATTGAATATGATATGTAGTGTCACCAACACTAAATGTTAACCAAACATTCTTTTTCATACTCATAAATTTTTTTTTTTTTTTGGGGGGGGGGGGGGGATTAGAGATTTATAGTGCTGCAATTATTGTCAATTACCATATATTTTTTCCTCCAAATTTCAATCATCCAATGGCAACATTTCCATCACAGGTTGCTAACAAATGAAGGTAGGGTTTTGGCCAACGGATAAACTCATCCATCTATCCATGATGATATTTGTTCACTCGTTTCATAAGAAGTGTCATCCAAAAAGTTACCAAAGCGACATTAAATACCATGACGCTAAATATCATATTTAGGGCCGGCCCGAATTCTCAAAATTTGGGCCAACATGATCGTTCGATTTTATCGAGTTGGGCCCAAGGGCTTTATACTTGGGGCCGGCCCGAACACTCACTCATCTCATGTGGCGTCCTAGGTGGCACAATTTTGGCGCCAAACCATTGGGCCCTAGATGAGAGTTTGGGACGAGCTTTTCCTCGGCCCGAACTCCCATCTAGGGCCCGATTAGGCTCCTCTTTGGATTAAGCTCATCTTGGCCGTTAATCATTAGGGGGTAAGTTCTTTTCCTCTCCTCTTCACTCCACTCCTCCAATAACACAACAATTAGCATAAATATGATTGCATTAGACTAATAAGGCAACAATTAGGGCGTTAATTACACACTTAAGATAAAAATGAAACATTTAAGCATTTAATCAAGCATAGAGTATGTCTTAGGCTATGGGTTAGTCTAATAATGCATCAATTAACTAAAATATGATAGCATTAGTCTAATAACACAACAATTAGGATGCTAATCACACACTTAAGATAAAAATGAAACATTTAAGCATTGAATCAAGCACATGATATGACTTAGGCTATGGGTTAGTCTAATAAGGCAACAATTAGTATAAGTATGTTAGCAATAGGGTAATAACACAACAATTAAGATGCTAATCATATAGTTAAGATAAAATTGAAACATTTTAAGTTGTCAATCAAGAATTTGGCGTGCGTTAGGCAATGAGTTAGTCCAAAAACACAATAATTAGCACAAATATGGTAGCATTAGGCTACTAACACAACAATTAGGGTGCAAATCACAAACTTAAGATAAAAATGAATCATTTAAGCATTTAATCAAGCATATGGTACAACTTAGGCTATGGGTTAGTCAAATAAAACAACAATTAGAATAAACATGATAGCATTAGGCTAATAACACAACAATTAAGGTGCTAATTATACACTGAAAACAAAAATGAAACATTTAAGCCGTTAATCAAGAATATGGTGTGCCTCCTAAATCACACCCATTGGTTAATCCATTGAACATGGTAGATAAGTTTATAAGAGTATTTTGATGCCGGAATAGATTCAAAGGCCCCAATTTAGTCTAGTGGGACCCAATTTCGATTCACTAACCACAACCCTATAGATGTCATCCCCCATAGTATTAAGTGTCATGAAACTTAATTGTCGAGAACACCGAACATTGACCATGGTAAGTTCTATGAAACTTAACCCTCAACACCATCGGGCCTCACCACTTTACATGTGACAAGGTTGGGCCCCAAAAACATTCATAAAGTGGGGCCGGATTGAGGGCTTCATCGGGCCAGTGCTCCGGTTGGCCCGAGACTGTGTATAAAGCCGCCCTTAGTGCAGTATGCAACTTGTCTGGTCTGAAATATGATATCTACACCTACTTGTAGCTCTTACCCAAAAGCGGCCACCTTGAAGAACCCCTACTATCTTAATTTATTTAACTTGGATGGTGAAAGCTTGCATACCTTGGACAACTAACCAACTAATTCGATGATTAGTTAACTAGTTGCCTTTCGTAATTATAGTTGTTTTTGTGATTTGACACAAAAATCTAATTGACTGTAGTTGGTTATAAATATATTAAATAGCCATGGATTGGCATGAACAAAGTGTACAACTATAATTATTGTCATTCATAAGAAAGGACAAAGCCTCATGGTTCTACAGTTTTCCTATTCGTTTCGTTGCGGATGTTAGAAACACAAAGGCTCTACAAAATTAGGGTTTGGGGGGTTGCCCAACCGGAACTTCAATTATACACGAATGAGCAACTGGTCTGGGAAACAATGGTTGTCATGCTGCAACCTTTCAAGGATACCTTTGCTTGTCTACCATTTGACACCTTCTTTGATAGTCCTATTGGTGCCCTCTTTGAAGAAGCTCTTTGAAGAAGAGATTTGGGACTAAGCTTTTTGGGTGTTTGCAGTGACCTAACATTTCGTTTTGAACATAGATCGTGCTCATTTGATGCGTAAAGCCTTCAAGGCCTTCACAAATTATATGTCTGGTCCCTATATCTCATGCACTTATATTGTCAAATCACAATCACATGTAACTTGACAAAATCAATCTTGTGTGATTGTGATAGTGACCTTCCCCTAAAAAATGGTGCTTCTACTAAGAGCATCCCCACCAGACGGGGCATGGGGCAACATGGGGTCTAAGGTGGTGGTACCCATACAAAGTGAGTCCCACCAATGGTCGTCCTCCCCCCCCCCCCTTCATTTACAACTGGCATGGGTATAGTTAAGACCTTCCCCCACCATACATGGTTCATATAGCGGCCCTCCTCCAGCCCGTTAAGAGATTACTTTAATATCAAATACTCTGATATCTTACTTTATTCCGTGTCAGATAATAGGTGTCGTTGTATTATTGATTGCTTCTTAATTATGGCGGGAGTATGCCTAGGCTTTGGTGGGTTTTGACTCGTGATGAGCGCCTGAGGCTAGATCACATCTTCATTTGGCTGGGCCTCGCCCCTCTTATGCCTCCTTCATTGCCCAATCTTCCTGCCCATACTTGCGTGGGAACTCTTCGCCGTTGGGAACCAATGTGACAATACCCGGTCACTTAAGCCATTAGGCTCCCTTGGCATGTGAAGGAACTCCATCAACTAACTTGGGAATAATGAGTGATGTCAACTTGAATATTTGTATTTTTAACGGGGTATTGTCACATTGGTTCCCAACGAGGAAGAGTTCCCACACGGGTGCGGGCAGGATAACCATGCAGTGAAGGAGGCGTGGGAGGGGCAAGGCCTAGCTAAATGGAGATGTGATCTAGCCCGGAGCATGATGAGCCACCCTACCCAAGATGGAGGGCTCCCCAAATGCGTAAAATATTATGTACTCTATTTGGTGTGTGCCCGGTCTAGTGGGGACGATGTGAGGGTTAGTTTTCATGTAGGCCGCTCGCCAACTGGATTATAATGGAAATGTAGATTCCACCTGGTGGCATCTACATTTTCATTAGAATCCGGTGGGCGAGCAAACTAACCCTAAGAATGGTTGGGTGGCAAAGGTCCACAGTGGTGAGGTTCAATGTGGCGTCGAGATGCATGTGATCCAATTGTATCTTGAACACACAACTAATTTTAGTTTTGACACTTATAGTTGGCAGTGGGGCGAAGCACATGATTTCCTCACTTACATTTCCAAACTCAACATGCTCATGTTGGATGGGTTTACATATGTGGAATCGGGGGAAGCAAATGTGCTAGAGCGTCTCGTGTGGGTCATTGGCGATGTGAGCCCAAAAGGGTGCCCACATTTAGTCTTAGACCCTTGAAACGTTAGTTGATGCACTTTGAAGTAGCATGTTACTTCACAAAAATATAAAAAGAGTGAAATGTTAGTCTTAGAAGTACCATGTTGTAAGAGGCTAGGATGTGAGTTGTTATTGTGTTTTTACCTTCGGAAGGATTTGAATGAATGAGGATAGGTAAGGAGAACTTGGATTGAGTAGTTAGTGAGTAGGCTAGTACAAATGGATGGAGACAACCAAAGTGACTCAAGAGGCAAGTGCATTCGAATTGGGATGAATGGAGGATCACATGGAGCGCACAAGTGGACCACCTCATCATGGCCACTTAATGGGGAAGGCCCAAGGAAGAATGCAAGGTGGAGGATAAGCAAATTCTCAAAGCACCAATCAAATCACGAGTTAAGCATCGTGGTTTGAATTAAGTGGTGAGCGACGATTTGGGAAAGTAAGGGGAGAAAGTTATGGCGGCGGAAAGCGAAGGAGGCTAAGTTTGGGTTGAAGCATCCCAAGTTTGGTAAAGTGTGGTAGGTAGAAAGCCAAGGCTAGTTAAATGTTCGAATTAGGATCCTTGTTGATCATTTGAGGGAGGAAGGCTTAGAAGATAGGATTGGCGCCTACTAAGTAGGAGGAAATCTCAAGGGCTTATCGTGAGCCTTGAGGGTGCTCACCCCCTCAAGCTTACTATATAATCCCTCATTCTTCCCTCACTCATCCTCTCTTTCCTTTGTGCTCCAAGGCACCCCACGAGTTATAAGTGTGGGTGTGGGAAGCCATATTGGAGCACATGTGTGTGCTTAGTTTTTAGTTTGAGAGCCAAGGCTTGTTAGCCTTGAAGAGGGCTTGACTTCTTGGTAGAATTAGTGTTGACGTGAAGGATTTTAAAGTTAATTCATGATTCCAATTTGTGGTACTTAAAGTTCATGTTTTGAATACACGTGGTTGCAAGTTCCATGTTTAAGAGTTGAGCACTTGATGTTGTGATGAGTGCAAAAATATACTTGTGTGGATTAGTTAGTCTTAGTGAAGTTAGGAAATTCTCTCTCCCCCTCTCCTCTCTAGGATTTTAGGATTTTAGGATTAGAGAAGAATTGTGTGATTAGAAAGGGGTTGTTAGTAGAATTAGGGAAATTAGGTAGGAAGATTAGTTAAGGGCTTGAATAATTAGTGAGGTAGTTGGGGATTACAACTACAAAGTTGTGGGTTCATGAAGGAGCTGGGTTTATGAAGGAGCTGGGTTTGTTTAGTTAGAAGCTAAGGAGCTGGGTTCATGAAGGAGCTGGGTTTATGAAGGAGCTGGGTTTGTTTAGTTAGAAGCTAAGAAGCTGGGTTCATGAAGGAGCTGGGTTTGTTTAGTTAGAAAGTAAAGAGCTGGGTTTATGAAGGACCTGGGTTTGTTTAGTTAGAAGCTAAGGAGCTGGGTTCATGAAGGAGCTGGGTTTATGAAGGAGCTGGGTTTGTTTAGTTAGAAGCTAAGAAGCTGGGTTTATGAAGGAGCTAGGTTTATGTAATTAGAAAGTAAAGAGATGGGTTCATGAAGGAGCTTAGTAGATAGCCTACCTAATTAGCTCATAGACAAGTAGTTAGTTATATTATGCTAGTTAGTGTTATGTGTGGCTTTCATAAGTAAATGTATTTGAGATTGACTATAGAGAATAGTGTTTTTTTTAACACTTGCATCCTCTCTTTAAAAATAAACCACGTGCACAACTTAATGGAGAATGTGGAGCACTCTCGCGATGGCAAGACAAAGGAAGCAAAGACCAAAGTTAAATCCAAGACCACTTGAAGGGTGAACCTTGCACTATGGACTCATCCAAGTCCAAATCCAATACCGCGGAGGAATGTGAGCCCAAACCCACTACTCGGACTACGGACGCTTAAGGGTGGGGGGTTTGGCCTCACAGGCGACTTGGAACCTTGGTATCCTTCCTTTAGCAAAGCGTTGCCTCATTGACAAACATCTCATTGGGAGATTCAAGAGGCCGGGGTTAAAGCAATATGTTTGATTATTTGGAGTTTTGCTATGCACATTACGTGGAAGGAGGGGAACCGACGGGTGTGTAGTCAAGAATAATAGGTGGATGCAATGATTCATTGAGATCTTTGGTCAACTATCCTTGACCATGGAAGAGGTAGGTGAACGGTCTCCTCAAGGCTTGCAAGAGAACTCTCGAGATTGCTAGGCATGGTTTCTTTGATGAGTTTGTGAGGTCTTGGGGCGCCCATCAAATTATTTTTGTTAGGCAAGATTTGATTATTGATCGGAAGTCCTTAAGGACCTTCCACGGGCTTGTTTGACTAATTAGTCTCCCTCAACCTTGTCTTGGCCTTGTATTGTGCTGTAGTGGTATTTTATTCTTGCAATATGTTTTCTAGTATATGCTCCATAGAAAAATGGTGTTATAGATTCTTGTTCAAAATGATCGTAATTCTAACATGAAAACCTAAGGTTAGTTCTCTATGTACCTATTATGACTATAACTTTTTAAGATTGTATTTATGTGTAAGGTGTCCATAAGTTACATACCTTATGTGTAAGTAATGCTCTCTCGATTAACAAGAAGACCCAACAAAAATTGAGGTAATACAATATTAAAGTTATATTCAAATGCTCATAATGGGAAAGTATAGGTATAGAAGACTAAGGGCCACTTCACACACGAGCCAAGAGCCGTGACCATTTAATTGTGAGAGCTCAAAAGAAAGTGTCCAAAGGCCGTCCCAAAACACCTCCAAAATCATTTAGTGTGGTCATGGACCCTCAAGTGTCGAGTGAAGTCATATGTGACCGGGCCCTCGACCAAATGCTATATCAATGAATTTCTATTCATACGGGTCCTCACACATGATAACATAGAATAAACCAACAGTTGTGAATGATCGGAGTGCCGCGGTCTCCTGGTTTTGTGTTAGACCTACCTCCAAGAGATGGTTTTTGAAAATAATCCAAGTGACTGTGATACACGATCCATTTGATGCCATGTAGGAGTCCATGTAGACTTTACATCCATCTTGCATTCACATACTCCGTTGGTCCCTCAAGGGTAGTGTGGAGCGAACTTGAACCGGCTCCGCCTTTTCCACCAATGAGAGTGCTTGAAGTGTAATGGTCACAGGCTCTCAGTCTCGTGTGTGAAGTGGCCCTGAGCAAGTGCATGGTGTACATGACCAAGACATCTTTTTCAGGAGACTCACCAAATCGTATGGCGACAAGTGTGAGCTTCACGATGAAGGACCCCAATAATAAATAATATGCTAAGCATATATATTTTTCTTTTTTCTTTTTTCTTTTTTTTTGCTTGTGTGTATGGTGTTGCCACTTCTTTGGGTGCACAAAACTGCTGCAGTCCACCCTCAACATGTGTTACCCCAAGAAGTGTTAAAATCGCCTATATGTTAAGGAAAATTATGCCCCCCAGACTAAATCCAAAAAATACACTACACATAATAACCCCCGACAATGCCTGTTATTATGTGGAGTTACGCAATGCAATAACGTATTATATCAAGGAGTTCAATTATTACTAACGAAAGTTCAATAGGTTGTTTGGACATTATAGAACATAAATGCTCGGTAAAATATTACATTCTCGTTCAATAGTTATAGCATTGCATAATTCCAAATAGTAGCACTCACTAGTCGGATAATCAATGTGGTAAGTATTGAATTGTTAATTGCTAAGAAATTTTATAAGGTTTATGCTCCCCTCTTCGATGAATTGAACTCAATAAGTGTTCGTTTGGAGAAATGTGAGGCTATGGAGTTTTGATACTTGAATGAAATTGAATTCGGTACTGACTTTGCAGAGAGTGGAACTAGACATGCTGTGAATGCACATAAAACATTTATTTATGTCATGTTTACGTAACCTACAACATAAATGACTTTGCTTGGTAGAATATCAAATTCTCGTTAAATAGTTATAGCATTGTGTAACTCCGAATACCTAGTAACACACACTGATTGGGATAATTAGGGTAGTAGCTAAACACTGAAGAGTCAAAGTCAATTCGCTTGACACATTTGTTGAGTAGAAAAATTGAACATGGTGAATGACCACTACAAGTGCACTAGACTAGGGGTACATTGATTCTTGTGTGAACCCAAAATGGCTAATTGGAAAAGTGGTGGCCCAAAACGAATGTAGTGATAGGTGAGATGCAACGATTGACCAGATAGGTGTTGTTTCACATCACTTGCGGTCGCATATGGGGTGCCAATATATGAGTAGTGTTCAACCTCGTTGGTTGGGGCCAACAATACGTATAAATTTACTTGTCGGATATTGGGATTGCTCTAGGTGGGGGGGAGGGCTTCACCTCTCCAAAGTTTCTAGGGTCGCATTTGGGCACAAGGGCGGGCATATTGTGAGTATGAGTGGCAATTATGTGCAATGGGACAATGACGTGGTAAAGAAAGGTGGCAATGCCGCGACTATATGTCCGCCGTCACATGGTGCCCATGTTCAACTCTTGTGCATCATAGTTTGTCTTCCGTGACGTTGTGTTTCTCTTATGGGTTGTTGTTTGTTGGTGTCATTGATGCATGCTCTCGCTTGCTCGCAAGCGGAAGAGCGAACACGAGCGTTGTCTTAAGTACTTTGAAGCTTGAGTGACCAATGTTGTTGGGGGTGTGGATGTAAACATTAGGCTTCTTGTTATTTCAAGGAAATTTATTGAGTAGGTTTGCATCACTGGGTTGTGAGTCGTGGAGACGGGTAGTGCATTGAGTCACAAACATTTTCAAATGGCAGCGAAGGGCCATTCTATTGGTTTTCCCATGTTGAACAAGAAAATGAAGGTCTTGCTTGGGTTGGAACGTGAGTCCTCCGCCGGGTCATGTTGTGTCATGCAAGCAGTTGAGGGATGAGGGTTTGCACGCTTTCAAGGGCATGATTATTGTATGAAGAACAACGGGGAGGAACATTATGAGTTTGTGCATTGCAATGTGTCGGCTGATGTCGTAAACGACAACAAAATGGAGTATGCAAAGTTCGCGAAGCTTGGATTGAACAATCATGTGAGTTAATTTCATAGTGATGGGTTGCAACATATTCATCAATGGGTTCATTTCCATATGAAGAAACATCTCAGCATGACTCTTGCTGGAACTTTGTATCACATGTGCAAGAGTGGTCATCAATTTTATCCAACATGGGCCATACCATTGTGATTTGCGGACATGGATGTGATGCGTGCGGCTTCCATATGGAAAGTCATGATGAATCCTCATGACATTGCCATGGAAGATATCTCCAATGTTTTTTGTTTGTTTCTAAATAATATTTTTTACCACGGTGTCGGGGGTTACAAACATGACGTATTTCAATTCACAAAAGGTTTGCAGTTGAAAATGAAGAGAATGAGAGAGTGGTCAATTGTGCACTTCATGATACTCTTGGGATGCATGGAGAGACGAGGGACAAGGCGTTGAGAGGTCTAGAGGTTTGGCTTCAAGAGATGCTCGCAATGGCGTTGTTGACGCCGTGAGTGGCTATGTGGGAGCTAAATGCGTTGCTACGATTGGTGCTAGAGCTAGTGAGTGTTATGATGTTTTGTGTCACCTGACTACCGTAACACGTTGCACAATTGTGATGTCCATGGAGTTGCCTGCTGGCACTAGAGTCATCAATGGCCCCTCTTCAATTGTTGATTTTGTGCCATCATACATCCCCACAATGGGTTTTAGGTTGTTAATAGAGAAATGGCATCCTGAACCCTATGTTGTACCACATTTGTTTATAAATAAAGAACATGTTTCCATATTAGATGATTACATGTATTTTTTGTTGTGTTTTCTCTTTTTGGTACTAACCTGACCCTCCCCCCATGCCCTTTTGATTAATTTGATCTCCCAAGAACCCAAACTGAGTTATTTGTGCATTTGTCTGCAAAATAAGATAATTTGATGCTCAAATTAAGAAGACTCTACTATACAAGTAGTGGGTTTGACTTACTTACCTCTTTGAGAAAATATTGATTTTTTTACTAGGAATAAAAATATGAAACAACTTGCATTCCTCATCGTTTCCTCTACTCCATCTCTGAAAAAGATTGCACAAATTTCAAGCCACTCTTTCTGGCCGAATCATCAGCTCATTTTGGCCATTTTCCGGATATCTACTGGACTTGCCTCGACACTTCACGAGGATGATAAATACCTTTTACACAACCCAGTATGCAACTGAAAATATCAATTTCATCCAATTCTAGTTCAGCATTTGGATGGAAAGTCTTGAGGCAGTCTGCTGGCTTTTGATGGTAATTAATGTTGAACTTGAGAAGTGTCCACAAATATCTCCAGTTTTAGCAAATTAGTTAAGAGTCAACCCTTGGGGCCATTTCACACACACACCAAGGCCCGTGAGGAAAAAACCGGATGTAAGGTAGGAGCACCTTAAACCAATACATCCATCATCCAAAACCAACATTCTTGAAATCTTGCATAACAAGTATATGTCTTTTAGTGTGTGTATATATTACTAGGATGAATGTTGGTTCGAAGATTCTTATGTGAATTCTAGAAATTCATCTCTCTTGTGGATTATTATGACATTCAACTTACAGAAAGAAAGAAAAAGATAATGCCCTGGCTAGGTATTGGCATGGATGCGGGTGTGTTAGCCTAATGCTGATCACGGTTGTCCATAGTGCAACATAAGGTATTATGCCTTTGGGGAGGTGGGCTTGGGTGTTGTACAAGTTGTCCCATTTCATTAAGGAGGTTGGGGGGAGGAGCAACGGGTGTTTGTTTGTTTTCAAGTTTTCTTTTGTTTAGTACAAGGTATGTGAGATATTTGATGGCCGGCTGGTGTATACTTTTCATGAGGGTTCTAATAATTGGTTTTGGAATTTTAGATTCGTAAGTTTGTTAATGGAATGTTCGTGTATAGCTCCTCTTACTCCGGATATGATGGTAATGAGGGGATTGGTTATCCATCCATTGTTTTGTATGGTGTTAATTAGTGGGTTGTATTTGGTAGGCTTGTGTGTGAGGGCTTGATTGGGGAATATGTCATGGCAATATGTGAATTCAATGAGTTGGATTGTGAGCAGAGTTCGGGAAGTTTTTGAAGCCTTAGTGGCTAATTGCCGGTAGTTGCTACGAAGGGTCGGATTTTTTCCAATTTACATCGGCAAGAGCCGGTCTTTTGTAAAATCAATCGGCCAATTGCCTATGTTTTCATATTTTCATTGGCCAATATCCGATTAAATGGAATTCATATCGTCACTAATTTTTTTTAAATGTATGAAAAGTTATTAGAAATCATTTCTTAGTACAAAATCTTGAATAAGTGAAAAGAAAGGCATGTTCAAAACTTTAAATTTGAAGAGTTAATATCCTTGGCAAGAATTGAACCTAGCAATGCCTTCACCGCTTGAAGGCCAAGGGTCCCCCAATTCTTCATAGAAGCAATTGGATTTGGTCATGGAAAGGTTGCATAATTCAAAAAGTTTAAGGTTTAGGGTATTTCCTCAAGTGCATCATCAGATGCCCTAGACAAATAGCGCTTTGGATGCTTTCAACTGAAATCCAGTAACTCACAAGAAGAATCGGCTACATTTCCGGGACATTTTATGGTCCATCGGCTAATTGCCGGAGGATTGAAATTACAATCAGATTGCCATCCAATGGTTGGAAATTTGGACTGGCCATGAGGGGAAATCCATCGGCTGATAATGAACTAGCCGTCGGTTTTCCCCGAACATAGATTGTGAGTGTGGGGGAGGGTGATATTGGTGTTTGTGTGTGGTTTGGGGCTCCGGTTATGCATAAGATGTCCGGTCTTAACTTGGTTTGGCATTGGCATGTCACTTGTGAACATGTGCATTTGAGGAGCCAATCGGGGATTGTTTGTTCGGGTGGTTTGTTGTTGAGATTGCTTGTACTGGTTAGTGTGAAGAATCATGTGTTCTTGTTGGTTTGTAGTGTTTGGGTAACAAGGTGTACCGCTTTGTTGTGTATTGCAATTCGTAGGTCTTTTAAGTATGGGTTTTCGCATGTTGATAGGAGGTAGGGCCATGTGTCTATGTCGTTTTTATGGCACAGTGTGCAGTTGGGGTTTTGATAAACAAGGGGCTCACCCCCCCCCCACCCCCGGCTTTGCCCCTATTGCCAAAGCTCCGGAAATTAACGACATTGTCAAGAAAAAATGATGGGGATGTCAACGCGACGAGTCCAAATCTCTCATTAAATAATCAAATTCGACCACCTATTGAAATTTGAAAATAAAATGTACACTATATATTTTCATATTTTGAGGTCAGCCCCCCTCTTAGGTCAAAATCTTGGCTTCGAACCTGCTTAGGACCCACTTCATTGTTCATCTTGTCCCTTGGAGTAAATAACTCGTGATGCAAGGGACAAACTCACACACAACATTTGAAATTAAGTCCGAGCAATCCCCTTATTTCTTGAATCAAATGAGCACTGTCCCTTTGCAATTACACACGAAACATAAGATCATGGTTGAATAACTTGAAATATATATATATGTACTCACACACACACATCCGATTGCCTGCATGGGCCAAACTAGGGAGGAAAAATCCACTTAAGATTCGACTACATTAGTACCTCATGACGTGATACATTTGTTGCATGTTTTGAAAGTGTATACACCAAGTGATTAAGCAACTAGTTGTTCTAGTGGAGTGACTCCTTGCAAAACGGAGGCGTGTTTTTTTTGCTTCTTGTGAAACATGTGTTTTAAGGGGGCATTAGAAAAAGAGAGAGAGGATTCCAATGTTGACCACTATTGTGAATTATGGTGTTGTTTCATTTCGAGTTGGTCTAAGTCTATATTATAATCACAAAACATGCATTACGAGAGTTAGAGGGTTCCCCGTGACTATTTCATCCCTTTCAAGGTGAACACCTTGAATGGAGGTGGATAAGTTGGTTGCGCCTATTTCCTTGAAGGGCAAGCCCCTGAGTTCCCACATGGTTGGTTGAAAACACTCGATTCACCAAGATACCCCCACTACAATTAGGTAGACCCTAGGTAGTAGGGTGCACCAGAAATCAAGTGCTAGGGTAGTGACTCATTTGAATACTAATACGGCCTTAGGCAACTTAACCTCGAAGTTCTCATGGGATTAGGGTTGAGACCTTGGGTTTTAGGGCCACCAAAATCCAAAGGGATTACCTAATTTAGCTTCTAAGTTATAGCTTCATATGTTAAAAATAGTAGGTGGGGTTCCTCTCTAGGATAAAACTTACCTCCAGTGCAGCTCTTCCAAGACTCCCTTTCCCCTCTTGATCAATGAATCTATGAATGTGACCAAAATACAAGTCAATGTGATGGCCACCATCCAAGGGTGTTCCATGAATCAAACCCCAACATAGCTTTATTCAACTGAGTATGCAGGGTGGGTGGGGATGGGAATGAGTTACATATTGTTCAAGAACTCTATCATGGTTATTCACTTACCAACGTTACTATTCGAGATACAACCTCATGAACTTGGGTGAAACACTATCACTATAAAATATTATCATAATGAAACAGTTGATAACAATTGAATATTGTAATGAAAGTTTTGAAGGAATTTATCAATATGAACATCATGGAGGCTTGTATTTCATAATATGATATTTTAGAGGGCTTTATACATTGTATTGCTCCTAGTTCTTTCAAGCCGTTGTTTTTACATACTGAATAGGTGCTAGAAGCTTACAATGTAGTCGAGAGTAACATAAGATGAGACAAGAGTGTGTATTATTGATGTTGGATGTGTCTTTGATTTGCGTATTTGGGTTGAAAACAGTTGGAGGTTGAGAATGCCCACCTTCTTAACAGCGTGGTTCCATTCTTGGTTATGGATTGTCTGTTTATAAAATAAAAATTATACATGCATATACATATACATATACATATAACTTTGAACTTTTGGGCTGGGGATTCGTGGCACTCAAGTAAAATCATCCATCCAAGATATCGTGGATGAAGTGGCTCCAATAAAAAATAGCCCCCCTATGGGGTTGAGGGCCGATTCATTCGAATGTGACATCACTAGACTAATTCGGGGCCTTTGACTCTATTTCCGGGATCAAATTGACCAAAAATAGCCATTTAGATGATTCATGTGTTTTTTTCATCCGCACGGATGATTTTACTTGAGTGCCACGAATCCCCGGCCGAACTTTTGGGGGTCAAGGGGGAGAGGAAGAACAACAACAACTTCATTTGCACATGTGCAATAGGCTCGAACAACACAAAGTATTTGGGGTTGAAGATTAGATATTTAGGAGGAGGTGGGGGGGGGGGGGGTGGAGGGGAGGGAGGGATAAAAGAATGAAAAATAAATCTCACGGTGCTTTTTAATTACATATGCACGGGTGTAACGGATTGAGACAACATAATACAAACTAGTAAGTTACATGACAAATGTGTAGTGAAGGGGATTTAATACATATTCCTCCCTCCCATGGGCTTTCCATACATACTCGAAAGTAGCTATCAATGTCACAACATTGATCATCCCAATCAATGTGTGTTATTATTTGGAGTTACATAGTGCTCCAACTAGTTACAACTATTTAACATGAATGTAATATACGACCAAGCAAAGTCCCTTATGTTCAGCAATGTCCCCAAAAACAACCTATTGAACTTTCATTAGTAAAATTTGAACTCTTGAGTAAGACATTATTGCATTGCATAATTCCGAATAGTAACACACACTAATCGGGATGACCCGTGTAGCATTCGATTAAAGAATGTATTCTAGAAATTTGCAAACCCTCTCCTTCCCCCGCTCCACCCACTTTGTTTCTATCTTAAACCTTCTAACCAAAAGCAAATTTGTTAGGTTTGAGAATTGTAAGTTCATTGAACAAGACATGAGAATTTGCACAATATATCACTCATTTGATGAGTTGTGTTCAACTTTTATGACTTCAGATTCAATATGAAGTAGTGGGATTCCAACATCTGGAGTCTAGATTCTCGCATCTACTGCTAGACCCATGAGCACAACTAAATCATCAATCGAGTGATGTTATGTGGATGTATTCTAACTTAATTCAATTGGAGTTGTTACAACTACTCGCTTTTTTTGGTGGTCACTTGAATGGGTCGTACTTCTTATTCTTTGTTGCTTTAAGTTGCCCTTCAAAATGTGAAGAAGCTTAGGCATTGGTGACTAAATATTACATGCGTTGAGAAGCTGTTGAAGTAGGTGCATACGAATGATTGCTGGTTTTGAAATGGTAGTAATGATGAGATTTTGAAGCAATCAATGTTAATTTAAGTCGTAAGATGTAAGTAACTTACATTTCAAACTCAAGCTCATGGCTACTTTTTGTCATGATTTCTCACATCATACTGTCAAAACTAAGTGGGTAATAATTACTAAGGTATGTGGGTGTTACTCAGTTCGTTTTCCATGTTCTCCAACTTCTACTCATTAGGTTTACACAACAGAACTTGTGTTACATTATCAAATCTCCAATGAAGCATCAACATAAATCAGATTGAAAAACATATGTTTCTTAATTTAATTATGGTTATTGGAAGTGCAATGTTTGTTGATTCTTAATCGAATACATAGGTTCCTCCTAGTTATGTTCACTATTGAGTTTGAAATAGTTAATAACATTTGAAGACGTAGTCCAATCTCTTTTAAACGTGTGTCTTTGTCTGGTATTATCTCCCGGCTCGTAGTGGATCCACCAAACATATTCAAAATGGGTTTAAATGGTTCACGCCATTTTTTTTTTGCACAAATGATAGGTCTTTGACTTGGAACAAGTGGGCTATGTAGTACAAGTTGGCTCCCTTAGAAAAAAAGCCTAGTGGTAGGGGAGATTATTGGGCATAATCAGTCGAGATCTTAGCGTTTCTAAAGTCCAACCAATTACATGTTGACATCTTTCTGCGCCTCTTTATTGGATCGAGGAATGTTCTATAACTCCCTTCTAAAACAATGGGTAAATTCCCTTGGACTTCAACCGGTAATTCTCAAACTCAACCAGTTCATTTGTAACTAAGGGCCCTTTCACACATGAGCCAAGAGCCGTGACCATGAATTATTGAGAGCCCAAAAGAATGTGTCCAAAGGCCGTCCCAAGACACCTCCAAAATCATGTAGTGTGCTCACGGATCCTCGAGTGTAGTGTGAAGCCATATGTGACCAAGTCCTCAACCAAATGCTATTTCAATGAATTTCTAGTCACGCGGGTTCTCCCACATGATGAAATAGAATAAATCAACGGTTGTGAGCGTTCGGAGTGCCATGGTCTCCCGGTTTTGTGTTAGGCCTACCTCCAAGAGGTGGTTTTTCAAAATAGTCCCAGTGACTATGAAGCATGATCCAATTAAGGGGCGGTTTACACTATGGACCATGAAGTTGGACCAGGGCTCTGCAAGGCAGCTGATTGGCTGTTGAAGTTCTCCCGGGACAACTTCGGTTTACACTAAGGAAAAAATGGCAGAGGGACCATGGAGGTCGAGGTCCCCAAAATATAATTTTTAAGGCCTAATAAATGCACTGACATGGTCCAACGGGTTTTGCGTTGAGAGAGGCAAGAGAGGTGGTCTGGTAGGAAAAGGCAAGGGCCCATGTCAGAGAAATACCATTTCAATAAATTTTTAATGAATCTACCTTTTAAGCGCCTTAATTATACCATAGCCTATGAGACATACCAGCACTACCTTGCCCTACCCCTTAAACTGGCTCACACGTGTTTCACCAAACAACGCGGGACATCTAGAACTCAAGAATTCAAGTGCAGATTTGTATTTTTGGTCTACCAAATGTAATGTTTGGAATTTTGGGGCTTGTAATATACCGTTGGAAAGGTCTTGAAAATACCTTTCCAACGGTATATTACACACCCCAATATTCTTACAAAATGCAGTTGCAAAAAAAATAAAAAAAATCTGTAGTGGTTTAGTGATTGTAGATCAGGGTAGTCAAAAGAAGTGCAATGGGAAATCTTCTAACATTAATTATCAAAGAATTGAAAATTAGTGTTGAGCAAGGTAGGGTGGTAACAACATTAAATATAATCAAACACTAAATATCCTATTTAGTGTAGTGACAACACAAGGTACATGTCACATGTAAATTACATTGAGCATGTACAAATTAAATTGCTCATTTTATTTTATTTAAAAAATTTTGTTGTGAGAAGATTTGCAAGCCACATCTTTGACACATTTAACAAGAAGTGAAGACAAGTGAAGCCCAAGAGAAGACAAGGAATGATCAAACTTAATTTTTTTTCAAAATTGCCCTTTTTGGGCATGTATTAAAAAAATCAGCACCTCCACTTTTTGGTGCATGGTCATTCTTCATGGTCCACATTCGGTTTACACCTAGTGAAGGGCCCATGAACCATGAAAACTAATATTTTAGTAACTCGGACCATGGAAGTCGTCCCATGAAGTCGTCCCACGCAAAATAGGCCTCTTACGTGGGACGACTTCATGGTCCATAGTGTAAACCGCCCCTAATGCCATGTAGAAATTTGTGTAGACTATACATCCATCTTGCATCCACATACTATGTTGGTCCCTCAAGCGTAGTGTGAAGTGAACTTGGAGCGGCTCTGCCTTTTCCACCAATGAGAGTGCTTAAAGTGTAATGGTCGTGGGCTCTCAGTCTCATGTGTGAAGTGGCCCCAAGTAACGATCAATTCTCCTTGTGCATTGGGAAGAACCCAAGGTTGCCATGAAAACATATGCAGCGAGAGAGAATTATCACAAACAAACATTCTTCGCATTTATTCGACATAAAAGCTTGACTCCCCTATAGGTTTGTGGTTGATTCATCTCAAATAACTTGGACTAGACTAATTTGGGGTCTTCATAACTAATCTTGTTGTTAGAGCAACTAATAACGTAATCTTTAAGCTACATACTATAATCAAGTTATTAATGATTGATGAATGAAAGGTACAAATTCTATGCAATAATGTTTTCTTGCCAACTCTCACCCAACCACTCAAATGCACATAGGAAAACCCTCATGTGTAAGATTTTGGTTGCGAGTGCTTTTAAACAATGATTGCAAGGTGTTGTTTGATGAAATTATGTCGCAAGACTCAAAACTAACTCATGATGTATGACACATATTGTAAGGTGCAAAAGGTACAATCAAGCATATAGATGGTGGACATTGCATACAATTGTAGCTTATAATCACTAATGTATTTGATTCTATTTGCACCCACATCACAAACCTCTAGAGGTTTACATAGAATAATACAAAAGTTGAAATAAAATCAAGAATTTCAATTACATTTGTTACAATTACGTTACTTTATTCTTCTTCTTTAGCGAGTGTCACGCTATACTAATACAATTTTTTTAATACATGTATAATTACATATATTACATGATTAACATAGATACATCACTAGGCATAATAACTACATCGAATATGACCTTTTGAAAGCTTGTGATGTAATTTTAACTATTTTTCAATTGTTAAAAATCACTTAAAATATGAAATCATCAAATAACGACTACCAATGAAGCTATCAACAACAAGAACAACAACCATAAAAACATACTTCTTGTCTTCGAGGCCCCATGGGGGCTAAATCCTAGCTTAGTTGATGTTTATCCTACAAACAAGAAAAGAAAATGGATCGAAGGGCGAAGCCAGGGGGGGGGGGCTCGCCCTTGAAATTGAAGGAAAGTCCTTCATTTGGCTTCACCCATGTTGCCAAAGCTTTGGATATGAACGACATTGTCAATTTGTTTATGAAGATGTCAGCTCGATGAGTCCAAATCTCTCAATAAATAATAAAATTCGACCACATGTTGAAATTTGAAATAAAACATACACTAGATTGTTCCATATTTTGAGGTGAGCCCCCCTAGGTCAAAATCATGGCTTCGCCCCTAAAAAAACCATTGATGTTTTTAACATGGACATGAATAAGAGCCCGTTTCTCTTCATTTGATCATCTCATGATGCAAACAAAGGCATGTGCCTTCATACGGAAGGTGGGCTCTTTGTGTGTGTTTCCGAGTCAAGGTAGTGGAGTAGCATGTAGTTATCGGTTGTCTGATTTTATGTTGTTAAGTATTAGGTATGTAAGGTATGTTATTGCATTGGTGTATTGATTTCATTAAGTTTATGGCAATGTGTTTTGGTGATTTTAAATTACTTACTTACTCGATGACAAGTTTGTGTATGGCTCCCCTAAACGAGTGTAATGGTGATCATGTGGGTCATTTCCATCCCCTATCCTTGAGTATGCTCGTAAGCAGGTCACATTTTGTATGTTTTTCTTCTTCATCATGGTTGTTTTTGGGTATCTATTGTGACACTTTTTGAATTCTATGCACTATATGGTGGGATTTGGGGATGGGGTGACAAGGTTGGGTTTGGTTTTTGTTGGTTATCCAATTATGCAAAGTATGTTGGGTCCAAGTCTAACACAAGGTGTTTTCCAATGTGCACTTGCTTAAATGGACTTGTAGATTCATAGCGGCCGTCATGCTTATTCCAAGAGATTCATAGGTCTCCATTGGCATGTGGTTTGATAAATCTCAACATCGAACGTTGATCTACATCATAGGGCCCATTCAATGTGATTGGCTAGTGGGTACACCTACCCTTTTGATGAAATTGCACCATATCCTAAGTACAATCATCAAACGTAAGTGACAACTATAAGGTAAGTGGGCGTAACTGGACACTAAGTTAAACACGTGAAAGGTATGAGATGATTAGGGAATTCATATTCGAGACCCAGCCATTATCTACACACAATTTGGAACTTGTATATATATCTTATCCATCATCAATGTGAAGATCATAACATCACTAAAGGCCACGTCACACATGAGACTGAGAGCCCGTGACTGTTACACTTCAAGCACTCTCATTGGTGGAAACGGCGGAGCCGGTCCAAGTTCACTTCACACTACACTTGAGGGACGTACGGAGTAAGTGAATGCAAGATGGATGTAAAGTCTATGTGGATTCTTACATGGCATCGAATGGATCATGTTTCACGGTCACTTGGACTATTTTCAAAAACCACCTCTTGGAGGTAGGTCTAACACAAGACCGGGAGACCATGGTACTCTGGACGCTCACAACCGTTGATTTATTCTATTCCATCATGTGTGAGGATCCGCATGAATAGAGATTCATTGAAATACCGTTTGGTTGAGGGTCCGGTCACATATGACTTCACAATACTCTTAAGGGTCCGTGGCCACACTACATGATTTTGGAGGTGACTTGGGACGGCCTTTGGACAATTTCTTTTGGGCTCTCACAATTTCATGGCCACAACTATTGGCTCGTGTGTGAAGTGGCCCTAAGTTAGCCAACACCGTTCTCTTTCTATTCGAAGTAAGTTGTGAGCTCGGAACAAGCAATGGTCTTAGATTTGCGTTGATTTCATGACTTTGTTAGCACAATGCATGCATTATTCTCTTGTTGTATCTGTCCCACAAAACAAAAGGACCCAACTCAGTAGTGTCATGATTCTCTTCCTTCATAAATGATCACACCATCAAGAAGTTAGGGAAATCCATGACCCTTAGATGTATCCAATCGTTATCAACACTGCTATACAACACGTTATCATCATGATTTGTTTCTTTTGCTTTGCTTTGCTTTGTTATCATGGCGGAACCTTCATCAAAGCGATGCAGCCTCTCTTGTTCGAAGCCCTGGAGGCGGATGACAACAACCTGGAGTGGAGTATTGATGCCAAATCATACCTCTGCGCTGAAGAATTAGACGACACCTTGGAATCATCAACACCAGGAGACCTTCCTGCACCATCAAAATGGAAGGCGCTTCTCATCCTGAGGAGGCATCTGGATGTTTCCCTTAGACAACAACATATCCAAGTTGAGGATCCTCATAGCTTGTGGGAACAACTAGAAGCAAGATTTTACCATGAGAAGACCATCTTCCTTCCCCAAGCTCGCAACGATTGGATACATCTAAGGGTTATGGATTTTCCTAACTTCTTGACGTTCAATGCAGAACTCCATCGATAGATAGATAGATATGAACACCTGCCCTTCTTTTCAAAGGGCCGGCGTGAATAAAGTGTCTGTTCGTCTCGACAATGAGCCAGAGCCCACGGGACAAAGGGCCATTGTATCAAGACTACTCTCCCCTTTTGGGAATAGACACTTTAGTAACTAAGGCAAGTACTAGTAACCTTAGTGGTGTTGATTATTCTTATGGGTATATATTGGTGTTGGTTTTTGTTTGAGGGCGCCAAGTCATGGTTCCAAGGTTGGTTGGAACGTTTGTGCTACCATTTATATGGTCCGGGTTTGATTCCCATTGAGCTTGTTTGAGCGTTATATTGGTATACATGACTTGGTGCTACTAGTGATTCTATCATAGGCAGGAAAGTTTGTTTGAGAACCAGCCGGCCCTATCCCTTCTTCCTGAGACAAGTGTTCACTTTGAGCTAGACCTGTATTATAAATAAAATTATTATTTTGCTGATAATGATATTATTATTATTATTATATTTTAAAAATTATATATATATATCATTTTTTTTTCTTTCCTCCTTGTTAGTTTTAGTTTATTTACTGATCGATGGGTAAGGGTAGGTTATTTTCTATTTTCCTTTTATGTAGAATAATTGATCCGGCATATTGTATAGCGATGGTGTTGATTTCTTTAAATGTGTGTTTAATGGTACCTTCTGGTATCTTGAAGTTTGTTTCAAGGAGTTTCATTGAGGGGGTGTGTGTAGTGCCTCTAGCTCCTGCTGTTATGACTATGAGTGGGTCGACTTTCCATCCTAAGTCGATGATGTTATTTAGTAGAGGTTGGTACTTCTGGATTTTATTTGTGATTATTTCTTGTGGGAATCTGTCGTTACAGTATGTAAATTCAATGAATTGTATTGTGAGGTTGTCCGATGGGTTAGATGGTGGGTCGTTATTGTACGGGTGACCTTTTACGCAGAGAATATCTGGTTTAAATCTAGCATTACAGTGACACCTTTGTTGTTCACATGAACATGCTAATAACCATGGGGGTACTGTGTTTTCCTGTGGTTTATTATTAAACGTTCATGAGGGTATAGCATCTTGATTTCTGTGATGATAGGATTAGTTTTCGTAACTCCCATACTGCTTTGTTATGTCTTTTGACTCTTATGGCGTGAATATGATGGTGGTTGCATTTCAGCAGTACGTGGAGCCATGTGTCCGCATCTACAGAGTTACATATAGGGCATGTTATTGAGGGGAATCTTTCTCTTCTAAAAAATAATTGTTTCCTTGCATTGCCCATGTATTGGCCAGTGCGGAATTTTAGTATATTAGTTTTTTGTGCATCTGTAATCATAGGGTTGTGCCAAAAAGCATTGGATAGTTCGTTATCAATGTCTGGATTCATAGTCCATTTGCTGATGTTAGGGAATTGAATTGTCATGATTTCAATGTTATTCTCTTGGTCATGTTTGGTTAGATATGTTTGTAGGCATCTCACAAGATCTTTATCTGGTCGTTTTATAGGACCTGGCCATATGTCTTTTTGGAAGTAGAATGGTATGGTGTATGCAAATTCGTATGATTTGGAGGCGGTGGAGTATCTTTTTTTGGCTCCTATTTTGGCTAGTTTGTCTGCTTGTTCGTTTCCTTTAATGTTGGTATGTGCTTTGACTTTATAGAATATGGTAGGTTGGGTGCGTGTTTTTAACATTTCTACCATACTTGTTAGTATTGTTTTGTCCGTATGGTTGTTATGTATAGTTGGGTGTTTAATGTGTGTGTTTAAATTATATAGGCAATTTAGGCAATCTGTAAATATGTGTACTGGTTCATTTGGGTATTTGGTAAATATTAGTTTGAGAGTTTTGTGGATGACCATTAGTTCTGCTCGGAAGCTCGTTTGTAACCCCGGTAGTCTTTTCGAGATTTGCATGTCTGCTTTAGTTGAGTTGTATATACCATATATGGCTTTTTCTTTTTTCCAGTGTCCGCTATCAGTTCGTATGGGAGGTATGAAAGATCCGTCGGTATAGTAGCTGTATTGTGGTTGGATTTTGAGTGTAGTGTTTGTTGTGAAGTTTGGGAGTGGTGGTGTGTTTATTGTGGTTTGGTAGGCTGTAGGTGGGTATATGAATTTATTCCATTTTTTACTTTTGTTGACTTGCGTATTAGGTGGGGTGGGTGGGGCATTTTGTTTGTGGTATTGTGGGATTTGTAGGTTTTCGAGTAGATCTTTGATTGTGTTTAGTTGATGGGGTGTGCCAATAGGGTGGCTTTGATGGTGGATACATAAGATTTGTATTGCAAGCGGTTCTGTTTTTGGTTTGTGTAGTTCTTGGGGGATTGTTGGTTCTTCGTATGTTATTGTATCTGCCGCAAAGTGGGTGATGACGTGTGTGTCTGGGAATGGTCCGGTGCATGTGGAGAGATATTGGTACCAATTTGTGCTTGGAGTTACTATTATAGTGATGGTGTTTGGGTCATTTTTGGCTGCTAGCCTTGCCCAGTGGATTGCTTGTTGAGTTGTTTCCTCGTTATGTGGGTAAGCATAACCTATACCTTCCCATTTGTATTGAAAAGCGGTTCCTAATGATCCGAAAACCTTGTCCCTTATGAAGGGGGAGTAAATTTTTTTGATTTGTGTTGAGCATGTTATTGGTGAAGAAAAATAGGAGTGGAAGATATTAAAAGTGCTGATGATAGAGTCGGTTATACTAGTTGGTAGAGTATGTTGTACTGTTTTTATTGGGTCGTTTTTGGGAATTTTACTTTTGTATCTTTGGTATAGCCAAACTACTTCTTTCTCAAATGTTTGTGTTTGTGGTACTAACCCATGTGTGCTATAACTTGCTTTGTTGTATTGTTGCGACAACCATTTAATTCTAGTAGTTGGTATAGTGATGAGGTGTTTTCCAGTGTCTTCATATATGTGAGTTTGTTCATTATTTACTTGTATGGTATCTTTATTGGCAATGATGTCATTTTCTGGGTTACATTCTTTTATGAATATTTGTGTTAGTGGGATATTTGTAGGTGGGGGGACGAATCTTAAGTCTCTATTTTGTTCTGGGGAGAAATGTGTGTTGATGATGTTTTTGTAGTGTTCGTGTTGTGTTTTTGTGTAATATGTTGTTAACAGTGTAATGTTGTGTTCGATAATTGTTGGATGGTTAAAAGGAAAGAGATCTCGTTGTGACATCCAACTGTGGCATCGAATTATAGCCCAACTGCGGTTGTGTGGAGAGGAGATCATAGAGAAAGAATTCATAGAAAAGACTCTATCTACATTTCCTCCTGCTTCTACCCTTCTAGCACAACAATATCGCAACATGAAGTTCAAAACACATTCACAGTTAATGTCTTACCTTTTGCTTACGGAGAAGCAACAACTACTCCTGTTGCAGAACGCAAAATTAAGACCCACGAAGGAAGCACACACCGTGGAGATGGCGGCACGGAAACCACGAGACATGAGGACGAGGAAACAACCAAGGCAGAACCGTCCTCGACAACCTTTGTCAAAACCACGAGATAAGTCATATGAGAAACCTTACTCTGAGAATAAATTCAAATCATCGCGTGAAACTCGTGTTGATAATGTGTTGCGACTCTAGTACAAACTCTTGCAAACATAAATGATTTTGTGTGTCTTTCCTTATGAGAGAGCCGCCTTTTATAGGTTAGACATGAATTACAATGCTAGGTGACGTATAGATTGTACTTAAGTAAACTGCTAGTTCTATATAAGACTGAAGCTAACTGCTAGTTAGCTCTTACTTCTATATGCTAGCTTTTACTCTAACACTAACACATGAAAAAATTGCACTACCTTGGACTTGTGCAGATTTGGTACAAAATCTCTTAAGTGATCGGTTACGGGCGCCTCTACTCTACCGTCGCTTTGGAGTCGAGAGTAGAGGGAGTTGTGGGAGTGTGGTTGGAGATGCTCTAATGACCTCCTACACGAAATACTGTAGAGAGTAAAAGTTCATTCATACGTCGACTACGTTCATCCATACGTTGACGAGGTTCATCCACCTCAATACCTTTCAATAAGGTTGTTATCGTGTTGGAATAGTACGCTGCTGCTCCTTTTTCTCTGTTACGTTTTACAGACAGAACTCACAGCTCGATTTCGCGAGCATTTTGTTGCGCTTCGGATCATCGCCATGGACGGAGGAGGCATCGCACCACCACCCCCTGAGCCAGTGACTTACCTCTGCGGAGGTCAATTTCCACTTCCTTGGTTGCAGGGTTTAGGATGTAGGATTTAGGGTTTAGTGTTTTGGCCAAGTACGCAGAGCCGATCCGTTTGCCTCTTGCTACTGAAGAAAATTCTGTTTTCCTGGATGACCTCTTACATTTCTATGAACAATTCAGGAGAGTAGGATGTGTGTAGTGTATTCTTGGTGGTTTTGTATTGGAGGTTGTCCCTTGCAGAGTTTAGGGTTTAGGGGTTAGGGTTTCTGCGAAACATTCATGGTCAATCTGTGGAGTCAGAATGACTCTTTCTAAGAAATTTTACTGATATATTAGAGTTATCCTTTGATTCAATAGGACTTCTGGTTGGGAGTTGTACCCTATGATTTTCCATTGGTTTTTTCACACACAATTTCAATAATTTCTTTTCGTTCGTAGGGCATGCTCGGAGAGTGTTTGAAATTGAATGGAGAGCAACCTATTTCGGTTCTTTGAGGGTCAAACTCATTTTAGCACCTCTTGGCATGCCGAAATGAGTTTTATTCTTGATGAACCAATTTAGAATGTTCTTGGTTCGAACCTTCACACTACCTACTACCTTCAAACATGGCACTGAAAACTTACTGAACATGGAAGGTGCTGTATGCAAAAAAACTAACTCCGTACCAAAAATTATGTTGAGTAACAGGATAATTTACTGCCCGTATCTTTTTCTGCTTCATACTTCTGAAAGAAGCCAATTTGGTTGACAGATGTTGTTTAACGCAAGAGTTGTTTGTTCAGTGTATACGCTTCGAGTTTTCTGAATTCTTGTTCTTGTAAACAGATTGTGGTGCAGACAACACCTTGAAACCTGGAGATGTGATCCAATGTCGAGAGTGTGGCTACCGCATTCTCTACAAAAAGCGAACTAGACGCAGTAAGCTTCACTAAACTTCACACCCTTGTTTCTCGTTAGAAATGACGCCAGGTAATTACTGACTCTTCACCTCCCCTCCCAGCCAGCCATGAGCAAGTTTGAACAAAGTCGTGTTTTACGGATGCTACCTGTGTGTAAGCTAGAGGGGATTGTTGCATACGTGCGTACCCCTCATTTATTCAACAAAACATCACGAAATAGTATGCAGCCTTGAGGTTGCTTTTTCAGTTGATTTGACGTTGAGATGAGCATTAAAAGCTCCAGATTAGACTAGTGTAGCACATATGAGATGAACTAACCATCAACCTATAAAGGGTAGATTCTTAAACATGGTTGGATGAGAGGAACTTCATATGCAATAATTCCCTCTCCCCCTTTGTGCTGGGCACCGGGAGTTACTTATTTAGATTATTCTTCCTTTCCTTGGTTTTAGCAATGCCAATTGTTCACATGTACAGTTGTTGGATATAATGAACATATTTGCTTATGGGGAGGTACAGAAACCGAACGTTGATATATGTTGATCCATATGACAAAAGTGTCTGTGTAACACTTAAGTGATTGACAGTCTTAGGCTTAGATTCACAAGTTTCAACTGGATGTGGTACATAAGTGGCATCTTTGGCAATTGGGATTTGTTTAAACGCAAGACAAGCGTTCTTAGCAATTGCTTGGGATCGTTCACTTTTATTCAAATTCTGATGAAGCTAGTATGTGTGCAATTGCAGTTGTTCAATTTGAGGCTCGTTAAGCCAGAAACCAAGTATCATGTGGATCAAACAACATCGGTTTCTTGAGGTTCCATGGGCACCTGGAGGGAGAGATTGGGGCCAGAGGAAGTGATTGCAGAAGCTACAAATGGTCTGGCACTCCTAGTTCCAAGACTTGATGACAATTTTGGGACAAAAGGACTTGTGATTTTGTGGGCTCTCAAGAGTGAGATGCTAAGTAACTTAGACAAATCACAGTGGGTAGTAAATAGCCCTGGACTGTGTTTATGATGTGATCTAAAACGGAAATGAAAAATTAGAATACCAACATGACTTATTATACCCTTCTACAGTATGTCTTAATACGAGATCCTGGGGAACCCAAAACATTTTTGCATCACAGAGGTGCCACATATCTTTTGATGTGATTAATGGGTCCCAAGGAAATTAGGCATTGGGAAAGATTCAAAGTAATCTTGTTGCCCGTTCAGTGAGATGCAAGGCATGTCACGGTGCTTTTTGACAATGCTTGATGTGGTTTCATGTCATACATTCAAATTCAAGAAAACCATCAGCAAAGAACAAATTGAGTACATCAAGTTATCAACAACAAAACATAGCGTTTTGACAATCTTATTTGCCTCGACAGGCTCATTGTAAATGAATCTAACAAAGTTCTTCACATGAGGCTGCCAATGCACCGGGGAGTTTGAGAGCTCAAAGAAGGAACCTTCTCAATGGTTGGGACATTCTCTAGGGCATTCTCCTATGTGGTTCCAAACCTTGGGCCCATACCACCAGACTACCACCTTTACAATCTGGAGCAATATTTTGTATTGCAACTGTCTGCTGGGACTCAGTGGGAATTGCAGTGGACAAACTTCTTCCACATTGCAAACTGAAATGAAATTCTTTTTAAAGTCTAGGAAAGCCAAAATGCATATGGAACTAGAAATACTTGAAGATGGATCCACAAGGCTAATTCTCTAGAGCAATGGAGTGTAGTGGCCTTGGTCAGATGTCTAGGTTAATATCAACTTGATGGTCCAATTGGAAGAAAGACTTGAGACCTCCTAGTACTACTTTGTTTTGTATAATTACTGCGGGTTACCAATTGGAATTATGCATTGCTATAACATTTCACGGCGAGTCTCATGTTTTATCCAAATAACATAAGTACACTAAATATGATATTTAGTGTCATATGGTATTTGATGTCACTTTGGTAACTTTTCGGATGACACTTCTTATAGATACGTTTACAAAATACCATCATGGATGATGGATGAGTTCTACCATTGGCCAAAGCGCACCCTTCTCTTGTCAGCAACTTGTGATGACATAATGTTATGGATGATTGAACTTTGGATGAAAAATTGCAAATCTGTTAATCTCTAATCCCCCATAAAATTTACAAGGAATGACAAATAATGTTGGGTGAACAGTTAGTGTTGGTGACACTATACCACGGTTTACAATTAATATTGAGCAAGACAATTAGAAATTTGCGAAATTTGAGGTTTTTGAGTTTTGAGGTAAGTTTTTTGGGAAATTTTGCCAAAAAAAAGTTTTCACTGCATGGACCTCGGCCTGGTATTTAGGTCAATGTAAACTGGATGGACCAGCCAATGAGAAACAAGATGCCATGTCACCACTCCACCTAACGTCCAATACCACGACGCCACGTCACAAAAACCCACTGCACCATAGCGCTGTAGGCTCCGACTCGCCGACCCACTCTGTTTCTGCTTCCGGCTACTCTGTTTCCAGCACATAATTTGCATCTACGGATTGCCAAATGCTTCAACCTTTCAGGCTTCTTCCTCCAATCGCCGATATTCAAAACCCTCGAGAAGCCGTAATGCAGTGGTAGGCCCGCTCAATCAACAATTTCTCCTGAATTTCACACTTCTGAGGTCCTTGAAGGTGAATTAGGTATACGTTCAAGCGTGGGAGAGAAAGAGGCCTTGTGGATCGTCACGCAATTTTTTCTAACTCCTCGGAGGATTTGAATCTTTTGTCGGTGATTTTACAAGAATTTCTGGGGCTGGAATGGAGATTGTTAGGACGAGGGGAAGGCTGTGGTCGTTGAAGTCTTTGGGATGGCCAATAGGGTTGGCCTGTATGTTCGCTTTGGTTGTGGTTGTTGCTGGGTTCAGCGAGCCGAGTGGAGAGTTAGAAACGATCAATATGACATCAGGTGGCATGGCATGGGTGACTACCATGGAAGGCGAGGAACTTGAGCAATCGGATGACAAAGTGACGTTGGTGGAACAGGGGGACGAGCCTCAAGGATTCGCTTCCATGGACTCCATGCTCCAGTGGGCTATAGGTATGCTAATATCATAATCACCAGCTGCGGCTTTGATATAAAAAGTTTTGGTTGATTCTTGTTAGCAATTGACAAGGAATTCCACCGCACCAAAGCAAAAGTTATAAGGGTTTAAAAGTTTTACTGGTAGATGACCCAAAACCACCACGGCGCCTGTTGTTAAGGTGGACATTCTCAGAATGCGAATGTACTTTTATGCAAGGTTTTACGGTGTTGGTTATGAATGGGGTATTGGTTTTAGCACCATCTGTCTCAAAGGCCACCTTCAAGGTTTTCTCGAGACCTTAAATTAAGAAGCTCCACATGGTTTGGTGAACAACAATCCTTGTCAAGGCGTAGGTAGGAAACTAGTTTGGGCCTTGGCTGTCCCGTCCCGTTCCGTTACACCTTTGCACCTGTGCATATGAAATTGTGTCTCGGGCTGTTCCTGCACCGTTTGATCAACACGTTGCTGTCAACGGTCGACCATTTTGGAACTTTGGAACGACGATTGCGTCAGTGCCCACCAGTTCCAGATTGTCTTACAGATTCTAGTTGCCCCATACATTACGAGTGTAAAATCACTATTGTAGTAGCGGTATTTGACACTGGAAAGTTTTGTCTGATCAGACAATGTGCAATTGTGAAGCTTGCATAGCCGATTTGTGTTAGTACATAGACAAGTTAATTCATATGCACTGTGCTGTCTTGGATACATGGGCATATGATTTAATGTCCCTGGCCATCCCTGCATCGTCCGCTCGACATGCTGCTGTCGATGGCTGGCCGTTTTGGAACTTTGGACCAACAACTGTGTCAGTGTCTATTAGGGATGCCGGTTGCCCCGTGCATTAGCTTTATTGGAGATCGGGAGTACAATCACGCTCACATTAAAGGTAATCGACACTCGAGAGTCTTGTTCTCTGATTAGACAAATGTATAATTGTGAAGCTAGCAGAGCAAATTGCGTTCTTATGGGTTTTTGAGGTTGACAGAAGCTCAGCTTGTTGGTGATGTTAGTAGATGATGCTAAAACCGTCACTTTAAGTGCTGAGTATTAAATATTTTTAAATAAAAATAGTTTTAGATGTTTCTTGTTAGCAATTGAAAGGGGATTCCAACTCACCAAAGTATGCCTTATTTGAGCTCTGCATGCAAAAGTTATGAGGGTTCAAAGTTTTATTGGTGGATGAATCAGCATGGGAGCTTGCTGTTAAGGTGGTGGACATTCTCAAAAACAATATGTAGTACTTATAGTGTGAGATTATGGGGTGTTGGTTTGGGTTGGGTGTTGATTTTAGTGTGCTCTGCCTTTTTCCTAATAAAGGTCATCTTCAAGGTTTTTTGGCATCCTCAACCAAGAAGCTCCACATGGTTTTGTAAATTACGAGGTGTGCTGTCCTGGTCTATTGCACATTGTGCCTATGAATTAGTGTCCTGGCCATCCTTTCACCATCCAATCAACATGTTGCCATCGATAGCCTGTCAATTTGGAACTTTGGAATGGCGACTGGGTCAGTATCCACTGGTTCCAAATTGTATGGTATATGCCAATCGCACCATACATTAGCTTTATTAGAGAACGAAAGTACAATCACGCTGGATTAGTGATATTTGAAGTGGGAGATTGTTGTTCTCCAATCAGACAATCTGGGATTGTGAAGCTTGTGGAGCTGAATTGTGTTCTTACAGGGGTTTTGAGTTTGACGGATGATGCATAAAGCTCAGCTTGGTGATGTTAGTACTTCTTGTGAATTTTGTCTCTATAGTGGAATTTGTTAGAATATAGAGTGAGTTATTAATAAATGTGTGTGTGTGTGTGTGTGTGTGTGTGTTTCCTGAAATAGGGCACTCTGATCCAGAGAAATTGAAAGTGGCAGCGCAGGACGCAAAGCGTCTGACACCAGAACAATTGGCAAAACGGCGTGCTGACATCAAGGTTTCAACACTATCCCTATTATCTGCTATTAAGGGTTTGAGAGTGTTTAGAGTCTCGACTTAAAACTGTTTTGTAGATTCTACTCGATCACAATTGGCAACTACACTAAACATGAGGTTAGTGTGGCCCACATTATTTATTATTGATCCACATTATTTGTCTTGCAATCAACGGGTGGCAGCTAGAGAGGGTGTCATATTGATTAACATGGCATGCCAATTTTTATGCCATGCTAAATCGGACGTTTATTGTAGTTGTCCATAAGACTTAGCTTTGAAGAAGTTTGACTGGTTAGTCTGTAGTTACCCAAAATTCCTGTTGTTACGCTCACAGTCAAGTGAATGGATACATTCCATACTTGGTTGTATGTTTATCTTAAAGGCAAGTATTGTTAAATCTGGGAAGCAAAATCAGTATCTGAATTTTTGAGGGTGCAAGGCTAGTGATGAAACCTTCCTCTTTTGACACTTTGTTTCCAAAGTTTAGGAATTAATGGACAAACTACGCATGCCTTCTGATGCGGAGCTGATGAAAATTGCAATCGCTGACCTTGTAAACTCGACAACATCAACAGACGAGCGACAGCGTGCACTTGACGAATTACTCATTTTGGTTGAGCCTATTGACAATGCCAATGGTGAGTTAGGCAATTTTCTCACATATTTGATTACAAGGTGTATCTGTCATACTTAATTCAGGAATGAACTGGATAGGTCTATTGTTCATGCTTGATAATTTATATGAACATGCATCTTGCAACCTTTTTTTCCTTATTGGATCTATCATTTCTATGGTCCTAGAAATTGTAGAGCATACATACGAATATTGATAAACCTGGCATTTGAAGACGTGGCAGACTTGGATAAGTTGGGTGGTTTATTACCTATCATTGCTGAGCTGGAGAGGCCTGAAGAAGAGCTCAGGATGACTGCAGCTTGGGTGCTTGGAAAGGCATGCCAAAACAATTTGATTGTCCAGAAGCAGGTCAGTATGAGCAATATTTGGAAACTGTGGTCTGTTTTAATGTAGTTTGTAACAATTTGAGAACTAAATTGCTGGGCTTATCATGTGCCAGCAGTAGTGTTGGGGTAAATTGACTAATTAGGGGTTCTGGAGTCACAGATTTTGCAACATGGAGGGCTACCAAAGTTGATGGAGTTGGTTCGTTCAAGTTCCTCAGAGGAAGCAGTCAAAGCACTTTACGCAGTATCAGCAATCATCCGCAATTTTCCTTTGGGACAGGAAGCCTTCTACTTGGAAGGAGGTGCAACATTGTTGGAGGTGCGTCTTCTTAGCCCTTGGATTTTTATTTTATTGATAGTTGTTGCTGATGCAGTTCTTATTCACAGAACTCTTTGTAGGTTTTATTCTGTCAGTCATGTTTCTTTAGGACTGAACTGCAATTCTATAACTTTGAACACAAGGTTAGGATATAGATCTTGATGTATAATTGTTTTGGATACACACACACTTCCCCTTGATAATGCTGCTAAGTGCTGTTGTCAAATCAGTCTGAATGATGTTAGTGACATATAGGTTAGAGATTTATGTGTAACCTGCATCATTGACCATGAAGGATCTGGACTGCAGTTATTGTTGGGAGGACCATCAGCGGATATTCGGCTCCAGAGGAAGTCTCTGTTTCTGGTGGCTGATCTGGCTGAGCAAAGTCATCAGCTACGTGGAGGGCAGTTAGATGCTGTTTTGAAAATCTCGTCAGGCGATGCTTCCAAAGCAGTGGATTTATTCAACGAGGGCCTTCTAAGAGCGGTTGTGAACTTAATAGAAGCTCCAGATATGGACACCCGGGAGAAGGTATAATGCATTTCACACCTTCAAATGTTTAAGTGATTAATTAGGAGCGAGTAATTTCAAAACAGATTCTTGCTTCTGCGGAGTAGGTCCCAACCGAAGATTTTTGTCGACATCTTTTCTGTTGTGGCTCTGTTAGTATGTATATCTATAAGTGACATATGGTCGTGTTTACCTCTATTTCTGGCAAATATAATATCATGCTTGTCAAATCTAATGCTCAGTGTGTGTGCAAGTGCTAAAGAACTAGATTCCTCTTGAAATGACCGTTTGTACTGAATCAAACTGGTTTTCCAGCAGAGCCATATGTTCTGTTGTAGGTCATGCTGTATATGGTTTTAAAATCCATGCAGCAAAGCATCGAGTCTGCAATTTAGGGGTATGGGCAGGCCAAGTGTGTATGAGTAAGGCATATCAATGGCTAACTCAGAAATTGTGAATTTTGTTCTGTTTATGCAGGCTTTGATGGCTGTTCAGAGCCTTAGTAAAGTGAGCCGAGGGGTTCAACGATTACTTATTGATACATGCCAAATAGAGGCTACCTTAGAAAGGATGAAACACCAGCTTCGCGAGTTGCTCAAAGACCCTGACCAAGCTGACTTCGCCAGGGATTTGGAGGATGTTCGGCAAGAGGTTGTCAGCATTATTTTAGTTGCAAATCAACAGTCTAACGTAGAGGATTTGAAAGATGAATTGTAAATAGTTCTATTGAAGAGATTTTTTCTTTGCCTACTTATCCCCATTGGGCTTGTACCATTCTGTCAAGTGTCATATATATTGAATTAGAGAATCAACCCTCATGTACTTCAATTCTCGGACCTTTATTAACTGTCATTTGGTTCAAACCTCAAGGTGCAATGTTGAATGCAGATTGTGATAAGCTACTTTGTTCAAAATTGTTGATCAATGAAGAGTGGTAGTGTGGACTGAAAGACATATGATAGTGTGTGTTATATACTTGTATCGAGCAATCTGCTTTCTTATGCGCTTTTTATATTATTTATTGATTTTTAGATTTCTTGGTTTGAACATGATGTAAAGGAGAATTCTATTGCCGAAATAAATGAGTCCAATCAAGACACCTCAGACACCAAGGCCAAGCCAAGGAATGAGGAGCTAGAGACACCGACCATTGTCACCTAAAATCCCAACAACTAACACCAATAGCCACTAACCAATCACCCAACCCAACCATCCAACCCAACACCTGGACATATGTCAAAATTTCAAACTACTGTTAGAAGTGTGCACTCCTTCGAAAGGAGGGTATATGTCTCCTTCCTCTCTTTTAAACATGCATTTAAAAAGCCAACACAAAGTTATACAAATTGTAAAAGACTCTAAGGAAAATGATTTATCATTCAATATGTATAGTGTGTTGAAGTTTAGACTTCAAAATCCGCCTCAGAAGCTATAATTTTTTCATAAAATTTCCACATGAAGTGTGGCATGATGTTTTGGAAATCCATCTCCATTATCCATGCTCCCTAAAAAACTTCGCTGAAAAAGCCATTCTGTCCGGTTTCTAAAGCTCCTTAAAAAGAAATTCCTAAATTCAATACCCTCACACTTCCATATTCATTATTTTCAGATCCTATGTTCAAAATAAGAATTTAATGGCTTTTTTTGAAAACTACAAATGATACAAATATTCGTAAAATATGAAAACAAATCAACAATTTACTACATTTTCATAAGCATTCAAAGCAATTGCCTTTGGATTCCAACGACAATAAAATTGCCTTCACTCTAAGAGGCATAATTTCTTCATAACAATTCCAAATAAAGTTCTTTATACATCATTGGAGTCACATAAACAAAATGAAGATGCTCAATAAGTTTCACTAAAATCCCAACTATAAAGAATAAGTGACACCTCCTCAAAGATACCGAAAAAAAAAACTCTGAAAAAATTGGAAGAGGAGAAACACGAGCCCATGCTGGGCCTAATGGGCACCCTTAAACAATTGGGTGATCCACATCATCACCCCTTTAACTATATCCATTCACATTTTTCAATCATAAAATTACAAGGGTGAAACAATCTTCACCTTTCTTTTTAACAACAACTAAATTGAAATCAAATCAATACTTACTCTAATGAAATTAAATTTTCAAATTCAACAAAGTAGACAACAAAGCCTCTTAGAAGTCGTGATTTTAATCACAAGCTTTTCTTAACGTTCTCTATAACTTTCTTCTCTACAAAAATCAATGAAAATACATTAAAAAAAAATAAAAATATGTCTTTTACATTGTGTAAAAATTTGCCTCTCGACAACAATACAAGTGGTGTGCAAGTAGGTGATATTGAACAAGTGACTGTCTAAATTTTATTTAAAGTACGATAAAATTACATAAAATTGATATGGTTTTCCACAAAGTTTTGTGACGAGATCCTCAAGTAGATATTAAATACAAGGAATATGGAAAAAAATTCCAATTTGAAAATAGTTAAGGTCATGAAATCTATGTCCAAAACCATACTTAATCATTTGTTTTTTAGCATCACTTTTAATGATAAATATTGAAGATCTCAACTTGACTTCTTACATTTGAGTATTTAACACAACAACAAAGATCATCATAAAAAGAAGTCCAATTTAAGCAACGTTTTGCTACTAATTTTAGGCCTTTGACAAAAAAATGATGGTTTTAATATACCGGAGCCTTTTTTTTGACCCACTTTTCCATGCTTGCACCCAATTTTTAATCTCTCTATCAAATGTTTTTTCCTTCAATATTGTGTTTGTTTTCGTGCCCACACTCACCTTTTCCTTTCGCTTTTACATAAATAATATAATCAATATTTTATACAAGTTCCATTGTAAAGATAATAATCATAAAAAATTTGATTCATAATTCAATAAGTACAAATTCTTGTGTCACACCGGCAAGATGTCCTTGTATGACATTTCTAGCTGCATGTACTCTTATACTTTTTTTTTGTGGTGGTCATATTCATGCAATTCCAATTTGCAATCTGTGGATTCTCTTCAGGGATGTCACTGAAATTAAACATGGAAACCACCTAAGGACAAAAGCAAGGATTTTTTTGATTTTTTGAATTAAATTTTTTCATAAATTTTGGAGTTTTAGAGGTCGTTTTGAGAGGGTATACATTATATTAATTTTCTTAGGCGTATATAAACTAGTGGTTGTAACCGGTGGGTTGTAGACATTATACATTTCTAAAGTACCTTCCTAAAACATTCATCAACTCTGATTAAGAGCCATAGGATTCTTTACTCTAGCCATTTTGCAAAAAAATTCCATCCAAAAGCCAATTTTCTTCCCCTTATGAAACTAAGGGGCGGTTTACACTATGGACCATGAAGTCGTCCCACGTAAGAGGCCTATTTTGCGTGGGACGACTTCATGGGACGACTTCCATGGTCCGAGTTACTAAAATATTAGTTTTCATGGTTCATGGGCCCTTCACTAGGTGTAAACCGAATGTGGACCATGAAGAATGACCATGCACCAAAAAGTGGAGGTGCTGATTTTTTTAATACATGCCCAAAAAGGGCTATTTTGAAAAAAATTTAAGTTTGATCATTCCTTGTCTTCTCTTGGGCTTCACTTGTCTTCACTTCTTGTTAAATGTGTCGAAGATGTGGCTTGCAAATCTTCTCACAACAATTTTTTTAACATAAAATAAAATGAGCAATTTAATTTGTACATGCTCAATGTAATTTACATGTGACATGTACCTTGTGTTGTCACTACACTAAATAGGATATTTAGTGTTTGATTATATTTAATGTTGTTACCACCCTACCTTGCTCAACACTAATTTTCAATTCTTTGATAATTAATGTTAGAAGATTTCCCATTGCACTTCTTTTGACTACCCTGATCTACAATCACTAAACCACTACAGATTTTTGTTTTTTGTTTTGCAACTGCATTTTGTAAGAATATTGGGGTGTGTAATATACCGTTGGAAAGGTATTTTCAAGACCTTTCCAACGGTATATTACAAGCCCCAAAATTCCAAACATTACATTTGGTAGACCAAAAAAACAAATCTGCACTTGAATTCTTGAGTTCTAGATGTCCCGCGTTGTTTGGTGAAACACGTGTGAGCCGGTTTAAGGGGTAGGGCAAGGTAGTGCGGTATGTCTCATGGGCTATGGTATAATTAAGGCGCTTAGAAGGTAGATTCATTAAAATTTTATTGAAATGGTATTTCTCTGACATGGGCCCTTGCTTTTTCCTACCAGACCACCTCTCTTGCCTCTCTCAACGCAAAACCCGTTGGACCATGTCAGTGCATTTATTAGGCCTTAAAAATTATATTTTGGGGACCTCGACCTCCATGGTCCCTCTGCCATTTTTTCCTTAGTGTAAACCGAAGTTGTCCCGGGAGAACTTCAACAACCAATCAGCTGCCTTGCAGAGCCCTGGTCCAACTTCATGGTCCATAGTGTAAACCGCCCCTGAGACTTTTATCTTATCCATGGGAAAAAGAAAGACCTTACATGTATATTACAACATCTAGAGTGGTTCAGCTAGTTGGGTGCGAATTCTAGACCTAGTGATTCCTTCGGGCATGTGGAGAGACTAGAGATGAAACACACATGGCGATGATAAAATCAAAAGAAAGATGGGCGAGAAGACACAATATCCGTATGCTCTGTCTCCCGACACACATGGGGTTTACGAACAAGGGTTTTACAGTTTCTTCTTCCTTGCTTGTGTCACTACTAGCGAAGCGGATAACTTCAAAGCTTCAATCTCCTAGATCCTGTGTGTATGTGTGTGTGTGTTTTTTGGAAAATAACGATCTAGTATTCACAACGGAGAGAAGAATTTAGCGATTTGGTGTGGAGGATGAAGTATCGAAGCTTGACGTGACTGGGGAAATTGACGTCTTGGTGAACGAGAGTTATTCCCTGTTTGCAAATCTGTTTCGAATATGAAGCAAATGTGGTAGAGTGAACTTTTGATGTTTAGAATGCAGTTTCAAAATTCATCAGCATTGAGCACATAGTTTGCTTGAGGGCATATTGAGGTTAAGATCCACAAATGTATGTGCTTCACACCGTCAACGAGGAGTTACCACTCAATGATGCCCCGATCACACCAAACGTTTCGTCCGGTTCCAGCTGTGAAATTGTTTGGGGATTATGTTCACAAATAGATGTTGGCCGACCATTTTTCACACTGTTATAGTTGGAGATGCTGACGGATGGTGCGTGTCGGAGCTGGCTGGTGTGATCAGCCCCTCAGAGAAACCCCAACATATGGAGATGCATGTTGTTGTTGTCGTCTCCGACACCACACATGAGTTGGGGCTCGGTGATGTAGATCTCGTCAGGAGGCTTGTGGGGCACCTTCTTCAAGGTTGAGGATGAGTAGTAACACACATGGGATAGCACCACGCGGTTTTTTACAGTTGGGTTTTTCATA
This sequence comes from Polytrichum commune, assembly GCA_950295325.1. Lineage (NCBI taxonomy): Eukaryota > Viridiplantae > Streptophyta > Polytrichopsida > Polytrichales > Polytrichaceae > Polytrichum > Polytrichum commune. Next base: position 18,026,088 of record OX485803.1, on the reverse strand, counting down.
GTTTAAAATAAAATAAACATCCAGTCATATGAGGTTCAACAAAATCTGGTTTTGTTTGGTTTTATTGCATATAAGTTGAGATTATAGGGCAAAGGGCAAATACATATGACAGTAACTAGAATAAATCCATGGTTTTATTCGCAGAAGTTGGGGTTTTTTGCATCAAAACCAAAAACCCAATGCATCGGCCGGAAAAAAGTTGGGTTTATCCCACCCTTGAGAAACACACATGAGGGGCTCAATGATGCCAAGGCTGGCACCACGCGGTTTTTTTTACAGCTGGGTTCTCCATAGTTTTCTTTTTTTTTTATAAAAAAAACCCCAATCATCTGAGGTCCAGCAAAATCTGGTTTTATTACAGATAAGTTGAGACTATAGTGCAGAGGGCCCACTGTCCGCCAACGGTGGTGCCAATTGTCAAGTGCCAAGTGTTGGGGGGAAAACCATGGTTTCATTCACAAAAGTCAGGTTTTCTTTTTTGCATTAAAACCAACAACCCAATGCCTCAAATCCGGAGGATGTTGCGGAGCGCTTCTTGGAGAGGGAGTCGCCTTGAAGAACCACCTTTGCTTAGACGATCGCTCATGGCACGCACACACACACACACACAGGAGGAATGTGAAGTTGGTATTGAGTCGAAAGATCTACTGCTTGGAATGTGACGATTATTTTTGGAGGTGGGAAATGGGACAGGAACAACAGGACAATGGCGAACTTATAGCTGAACTTTTAGAAAGAGCCACCTCTCGAGTCACAGTTTAAACCCTCAACACTATTGCTGACTCCTTTCATTCCAACAAGGTGGTGGTTGGCTTGGCAAGGATTAATTGTGGTTGTGATGAATTCACTTCATGACAAGCTTCCCTCAACTAATTGTGTTGATAGTATGTTGCATGTGCAATTGGTTTTGACTTGAAGTGGGTGAGGGACCGATGGAAAAAGCATCGGTGGGTTGTGGGAGGAGGAATGAGTTCTTTTTTGGCTCATTGAATGGTATGGTCAGCAATGGAGAATCTCAAAGATGGTGCTTGATGTTGGTTGACTACCGGAGCTCGAAGTGGCAATGTTTTGAGATAAGTTGGCCTGGATGGATATATATATATATATTTATTTATTTATTTAGGGCCTCTAACAACAACAACGGCGGACAAATTTGTAGCCTCCACGACCAAGATTACATACATAGTGGAGAGAATCTCATCAATCCTTTCGATTTCCCAGTCAAGATGTGGGAACTTGGAGAACATATGATTGACTATGCATGAGCATTTGGGATTATTGTATTAGAGGTATACTTTTGACCAACCTGGGCTCAAGTTGGAAGACACACAACGATCTAACGAACATGATTAGGCATCAACTCAACGAATATGTCAAGCAAAGGTTCGAGAGTGTATGAGCATGCTATGTTTCTCAGAAGAAGAAAAATGGGTTCTTGCTGCAAAGAGTCCGTTTGTCTTTAGGTTGTGGAAGTTGTGGCTTGTCCATGGGGACCATGTGGTGATGTTGCATACAAAGAAACTAAAGGTTTGGGATTGATTTTGTTAGTCCTCAATGCTTTGTTGGTAAGCGATTGTCTTGCCACTTTGTAGTGTTTTTGATATGTTTTATTTAGACATAAATAGTCTCACCTTCGTGTGCCTTTGTATCTCACAAAGTTCCATATATTTCAACAATAGCAAAGACTACTTCTTTGTGGCTTGCCACACCATCCGACACTTGTGTTTTAGGACCAGGCTTGAATTGTGCTTGCTATTCCATGAAGAGAAACTCCCTTGGTATGTTTAGTGTTGTGTTCTCAACAAAGAAAATGAATAGAAATGTGCAGGACAACAAGGGGAGCCCCACTCATATCCTTCACAACGTCGATGACAAAGTTTGGTGAATAGGCCACGTCCAAAAGATGCGGTGCAAGAGTGGAGGCAAATGGGGTGCCTCTTAGCACCCCGTTCACCTCTTTACTAGAACATCCGGAAGAGGGTTTAGAAATGATCATAGTAATAGCCAACGGGTTGATGTGAACATTATCATAACCATTGTGGCGTTGTCATACAATGTTGGCACAAAAGTTTATTCCCTCAACTCCAATGATACAAAATCCTTGAATGAGTTCATGGAAAAACAAGGATGAAGCATGTTGTGGTGAGATGTGCTTGTGAGGTCTGGGGGGTGGGCTTTTCATTGGAAACCTAAATGACATGCATGGGTGACTATGAAATTAAACCCCCTATATACGGGAAACGTTATGGAGAGGAGCAAATGTATATGCATAAACATAATATTAAGTAGCAAGCCTGGAATGACCTTCTCAAAAGTGCATCAAACCAGCGTGTGCCGGTTTGATGCTCTTTCAAGAGCAAAGGTAGCACTACCTTTGAGTTTTACTTAGGTTATTTTCTATCTATTTGGGTAGTTACTTTCAATGCTTAGAATTAATTATGTCGGTTTGTAATACAAAACTAATGCCAAGTGCTGGTAAAGGTTCTGATCTAGGTTCTACAATCTAAACAAATCTAAATAGTTATAAAGCAACGGGAAAGTTGGTGAGGTCAAAAAGGTAGTTGCACTTTTTGGAAAAGTCACTTGACACCCGCATTGGAAACCTCTTTGATACCTTTTTGAAGCTACTATATTTGAATAACTATCCATTAATTCACCCTTGCTTTGCAAGCTTTTCCCTTCTTGTTGAGGCAATATTGCGGGTACTCAAAGGGTACCATGCTAGCATTGCTACTTAATGTTATGAATGGCAATCTAGAAATTAGACTCATGTATTAATACTAAATTATTAATTTTAATGTGATCAATGCCTTTACTACATATCCAAAATAAAATCGTGAATCGGATAGGCCTTTATTACTTTTAGAATCCAATTTTACTTTCCAATGAGAGAGTCATTGAACAGTTTTTATTTTACTTTTTTCACCCATGACATGTAACTCAACGATTGCATCAAATAAACAAAGACAAGAACACAATAACTTCACCACAATCCGAAGGGAAAAATCCAAGGGAACCATAAGTGCTCCAAGAGCCTTCAATTTGTAAATCCTAAGACCCGAACTCTAACAAGAATGGACAAGGTAGTCATTGAGGACTTTACCATATGACAACCACTCTGCCGTATGTTGCTGACTGAGGAGACAACCCAACCCCAAAAAATCTCCATCTTCAGTCCTGTGCGAAAGGTTTCTAAATACAACGTTAATCTTGCACAGCAGGCTACCCATAGTACCTCATGACCTCTGGAGAGAAGAATCGGCAAAGAAATCGGTTTCAGGAAGGTGAAGAGCGTGAGCGTCTGTCTGTCTTCTCTGTCTGTCTCTCTGCACAAGCAGTGGACGGTGGAGATTAGGGGCGAGGGTTATATCGGTCAGATTTGACGGTCGAGAAAGCACAAGCGACATGGCCTCACTAGAAGCCAGAAGTTGCTTTCATCGCCCATAGACTTCTTCTCGACAATGAATGCAAACGCAAATTGGATGAAACTAACACATCTCTTGTCAAAAATTTCTCTATATCTTAGGGGCCCTTTTTGTACATTTACCTTTACTTCAAAGTTCTTAATAACCTTTCTAAATGTACACATTAAAAAAAAAAAAAACCTCAACTCTCTTCCTTATGTGCATTGTGTAAGTCAATGCCTCAATTAATACCCCTTCTCACACTCACGCTAGTTTGTATATTTTATGAAGAGTCCACCCCCCGCATTGTGAGGTAGCATTTGGAACAGTTTGGTATGCTTGAACCATCTTTGATCCTGTTGGGTTAATTTTATTGCACAACCACCTCTATGGTATAATGGCAATACACCTAAAATGATGCCCTTCATTTTCTAGGTTATTAGAAATAAATTCCATTGTGTCTAACAAGGTGTATCATGTCATTATGTCCTACACATATCTCAATTGTAACTACTCAAGTTTGTAATTATTGACAAAGCTTTGGTAGAGAGTTCTTTACACATGTATTTTTCCATCAACCCCAAATCTTTGAGACACGTACATTTGAAATCCCAATCAAGAGATCTCTAAGCATAATCCATTTGTTGCCATCTAGGCTTCATGTCCGTATGGAATATATAAAACATAATAATGCTTAAAATATCTGCCACAATATATAGCCCATTTGAGTAAAAAATGCCCTACACACGATGATATGTTAAATTTTAAATTTTGTATATTACATGTTTAGTATGAAGTTCTTTGTGTTAGAGTAAACTAGAATTGAATAGAAAAGAAGACGTACATGGTGGGGGGTGGAGGGGAGAGTTGGAAATGAAATGCAATATGCACAAGTTATATGGAACCTCTCCCAAGTCTTAGGTTTAAAAAAATGATGATAAAAGGTATATGACCACATCATGAAGACATAACATTATTCAAATCCTTAACAATATTGATTGACAATATTTCATAGAATATATTCAGATATTCTCCACATTCAGACTGAGTGTGAAGACTATCCAGGAATATTTCATGAAATACTATCAGTCTCACGAAACATTGTTATGGATCTGAATAATGTTATGAAGGCCAATGATCCAAGTACTGTTAAAACATTTGGCTGTAATTTTTATTTAAATTCAACAACAACCCATTTGACATGATGTAAGGGCCACTTCACACATGAGCCAAGAGTTGTGACCTTGTAATGGTGAGGACCCTTGACTCTCATCCAAAGGCCGTACCATGGGAGTTGGGAAAGCCATTTTATGTAGTCACGGGCCCTCAAGCATAGTGTGACGTGAGAATGGACCCACGGGTAGATCACTTAGTGCATTTTAAAAATGACGTGCGGCATAATATAGAGAGGATTAAAATCATTTGAGATAAAAATTATAAAGGAATTCCAAATAATGAAGGGGCCATTAAATGTAGACAATTCCAAAATTATAAGTAAGCTAGATGGACATAAAACGTGGGCCATTATTTTTTTGTAAAATAGGGGCTGAAGATAAGGATCCTAGAAGGTATGTTTAGTATGGTATGGTATTAGTACCGCTATGGTATTAGTGTTGGCGCCTCCTATTTGTTTTCATTATAAATGTTCAGTGTTACAGTGTTTGTGTGAGCCAGATTATGTGCCCACATGTGCTGTTAAGCTTAAACCACAGTAGAAATTAGGATTTGGATTTTTGTTGATTATTATAAAACATAAAAAGTGTGCGGTCTTGAGTGAAGTTATGGCTTTGACTTTGAGTTAGGGTGATGCCCTGTAAGGTTAGAAGGGTAAGGGGGAATTAATGGATTCACGGTGAAAGGATTGTTTCAATTAGGCTTTAGGATAGGAAGGAAGGGTTATTAGCCGAATTGGGAGCTGGGAATGTTAGTTCAGAGCTTGGGACACTGTGACCTAGACAATCACGGGACTGAGGAGGATCGGCAGTTGGGAAAGGCGGAGCTGGGTGCTCGGAGGAGGTGTGCTCTCAGAGACGGCAGAAGAAGGGGGATTAGAGAAAAACAGGCGGCAGGGGCACCAACGCGGAGGGGCAGCTAATCGCGAGGATGTGGATTCTGGTTCTTCGGGTCAGCAATGGCTAGATGGACGAAAAAGGTAGCCGGCATGGCTGCCGGAGGAGGAATGGCCAGAATGAGGGAGCAGGTGTGGCCGCCAGCCGATTTGAGTAAGTGCGGCATTGTAAGCTGGCAATGTGGGTGGCCAAAAGGGTAGTGCTACTGGGGGAATCGCCTCAGAGAGGAGGGTGAGGTTACTGAACTAATACTCTGGAAGGTTGCAATTCAGTCAAAATCTGTTGGAATGATACTGAGCAGTTGTGAATTCGAGGAATGCACTGCCTCAGAAGGGTGGGCTTCCAGATGAGGACCAGACAAAGCTACCACAATGAGCTAGCAATCAGAATTGATTCAAAGCCCACACAACACAAGGAATCAGGGCAGGAGGGCGAGCCTGGGAGATTAGTCTGATCGGGACAGAGGGTGGCAACCTGCGGAGACGGTATGAAGGAGGCCAGCAAGCGTGTTGGACCAGGCTTGACGCCCCCCTGAAGTGATCTTCTAAGCTGCCGACTGGGAGGAAGCCTCTTGACGGGCATTGACGGGCATGCACCGGTCACCAAACAACGTAGTTTCCTCGGCAGGGAGTCGAGACTGTAGTAAGGAAGTTGAGTTGTTAGGGAAGGTCTGGGACCTGGTTAAGTGAAGGGGAGGTAGCTGGGGCTCACGGAAGTAGGGTTAGGTAGTTAGAAGCTTGGGAGCTAGCATTGGTGAAGGAAATATGAGGAGACTCACGACCTTGGAAAAGGGAGTGAAGTTTGAATGTGAATGGTGTGATTATTTAGAGTGTGATGGGTGAGAGTAGGGATGAAGAAGCATTCTTCAATGCTTGTGTTAGTATTAATGAAATAAAATGCACATGTTGATGTGACCATTGGGAAATTGGGACAACAACAAGAGGTAAGAACGTGTTGGACTCGAATGTTAACCACAGGTTCTCACCCGGATTACGACGCATAAGGGTGGAGGTTTGTGGCTGACAGTTTGCAATGGTATTACTTTGCTATGGTCTCGTATGTGTTTTCTTCATAACTCGATTTGCAATGGTATAATTAGTGTTTGCATCCTTCTTTGTTTCCATGCTTTCCCTCAACACTTGTCAATTGCGTTAGGAAGTAAATTAGCTTTTATTACTTAAAAGGAATATAGAGTACAAAAAATTGCAGTGACTTGGACAATATAAGTAATGGAAGGGTGCAAACAAATGGGCCATTTTTTAAATTTAAGTAATTATAGGGAGGCTTTAATTTAGCCCTTGAAGGTAAATAGCCCCCCCCCAAAAAAACAAACCCTAGCCGCACGTGGTGCACAAAAATGCCTTAGAGTGATCTACCTGTGAATGAACCATGGTGCGGGACCATTGCATATTTTGTTGGTGAAAAAAGAGGGCAAGATTTGATTTAATATAATATGTCTCCAAATTTACCAATTTAAGAGAATTACTTGGTGGTGATTGTGTGTCCTAAAATCTATCCTGGAATCTAATATGGAATTTTCCCTGAAATATGTCATGCTGGGAAAAATATTTAAAATGTCATGGTGTACTGGAATTTTTGTCAAGCCCACCTCTTAGAGGTGCGTCTGACGCAAATTCCGGTAGATCATGCACCCTTATTCACAACCTGCCATGTAGGGCTCCATGTAGACTTTTCATCCACGAACTTTTCTTTGGGCCTTTAGACCTTCACCTCCTAGTGTGAAGTGAACTTGGATGGTCTCCGCCTTTTCGACCAATGAGAGCTCTTACATTGCCATGGTCAGGGGCCTTCAGCCTTGTGTGTGAAGGCCCTAAATCTAGTTCTCTGATAATCATGAATGGAGCCATAAAGATGGCTAACAATATCTAGGAAGGACATATGGAACCATCTTTAGAAACCATGTGGTGGGTGGAGTGGTCCGGTAGGAAACGGAAAAGAGCTTGATTTGGCACCCCATAGTTTAACATATGAAGAAATTAACTACTCAACATATATAATGCAAAACAAATATGACACATGACGGGTGTTAAACGTTTTGATGTAGGTTATGGAACTTCCTAAAGCGGTGGCCCACATTAGGAGCTTGAATTTTCGTTGAAGGAACGAAGACACCATATTCAAATCAAGAAGGAATCATTAAGCATGTCATGAGACAATATTTCATAGCAACCCATAGAATGACAGCCACATGTCTAGCCAACCGGTGCATAGCATGCAATAGATATGGAATAAGATATGAACCTTTTTTTTTCTTTTTTTCTTTTTTCGATAGGAGGTACAATGCATAGGACTTTGTGGCAATATTCAACTATTCGTCAACTAGGAAGCCGATTGTAGAGTGATATTGAACACGTCATATATTTAACCACATATATATATATATATATATATATTCAGCTGCACATGTTCGACACACGTGTTCACAAGTTGCACTATGCTATGTAGGTGGTGGTTTTTTGATTTGTTATTTCGTCAAACAAGTATGTTGGAATTAGCATTTGTGGAAATAATAAAATAAAATAAATTAGTGTGAAAGTTTTAGGCCGTCATGACAAATGCCATCGTGCTCTTTGTTTCCTATGGAAATATGCTCTAAGGGGAAGGTAGGAGGATATATGCTCTAAGGGGTAGGTAGGTAGGAGCCTAGAGTTTTTATGGCTGGGGCAAAACAACCCGTACACTAGTTTTTTGGAGGCAAGGGTTTAGGCATCCAACAAGGAACGGATTGTATGGGTTGGTTCACCCGAATCCAATTTTTATTCATTGCGGCACCAATTACCCACTGCCACTAGCTTGTACATACTGGCTGTTGAGCTACTAAGGGATGGTTTACACCATGGACCATGTAATTGGACCATGGAAGATGGTCTTTTCCCATCGCCCGACTCAATGGTCCAACATCCGTGGTTCGATTTCTTAAAAAATTCAATTTACAAAGCCTTTAGGCCCCTCACAACGTGTAAACCGAAGATGAACCAAGAGGAATGACCATGCACCAAAAGTGGATGTGCCGATTTTTTTAATATATGCCCAAAAAGTGCAGTCTTGAAAAAAGAAGAAGTCAAGTTCGATCATTCTCTTGTCTTCGTCTTCTCTTCCCCCAAAAGTATTTTATTTAAAAATACTTATAACATCATGTCTCTACCATGCACCCTTGCCTTTTGCCTACTAGAGCACCTCTTTTGCCTCTCCCACCACAATACCCGTTGGCTCATGTCCGTGGACAATGCAAGCCTCAAAACATGTCTTTTTGGGGACCTCGAACTCCATGGTCACTCCGACACTTTTTTTCTTGGTGTAAACCAAAGTCGTCCCGGGATGAATTCAACAGCCAATCACAGGTTTTACAGGGCCTTGGGACATCCTCCTGATCCATGGTGTAAACAACACGTGAGGAAATCGCCATTCAAATGGACTTGGCCCCGACATGGCGGGCATGCACCCATTGATGCTCAATTTCGTAGCTCCAAATGCCAGGCCCACAAACATAACCCACACCACTTGCTAAGTATTGATTGATATGGCCGTGGAGTAGCACACCCTACACAATTAATATGTTTAGGGTGTTGTGAACATCATCATGTGTGGTGAACCCTAAACCCTAAACCCTAAACCCTTCGAAAGAGTGATGGATCTATGAGATTTGTGGTGACCTGAAAGATTTGCAGTTTGTATTTGAGACTCTATGTCCATCTATGTCCGGGGAAAAACTGGTGATTAGTTACACATGAACCGGTTGAAGTTGGAGACTTTAGGAGAAATACCGATCATTTTAGAGGGAGGAATCTATAGAAGAATATACCTCCTCAAATGAATGAAAGCAAAACCGGAAGATGATGTCAACATGTAATCGGCTGGGTTTAGAATCACTCGGATCTCGACCAACTATATATGCCCTAAAACTTCCTAGGCACTAGAGCCCATCTTCTTGTAAACAACATACTCCCTCCCGTCCCAAAATTATTGTCCTACTCCCTGGAGTTTAGTATCCCAATATGTTGGTCAGACAAACATTTTGGGATGTTAAACTCCAAGAAGTAGGACAATAATTTTGGGACGGAGGGAGTACATGCTTAAGGAAAGAGGAAGTGTTGATTCCCAAGCGGCTTTATGGATGGATTTAGAGGCAGGCTGAATTAAATCATTGTCGAAACCCAGGGTTGTGTGTGAACACAATAATCAAGTACGCCACTACACAAAATATGATATTTAGTGTGACTTACTATTCAGAATTACGCAATGTTGTAATTGTCTACTGTGCACCAACCATGGTTGAATTGGTTGTTTGCACACTATAGAACATTAACATCTTTACTTGGTAAAATAATACATTAATAGTAAAAAGATATAGGAACATGTAACTCCAAACAGTAAGTCACACTAAATATCATATTTTGCATACACACTAGTTGGTGGTAGTAAGAAAGTGTGGTGCACCATATAAAATAGTTGTGTGAAATTGTATATATCGGTATGTCTATTTTGGTAATGAATACTCAAACTTGAGTAAGGTAAGGTAGAAAATAAGAAAACGGTGATTGTCCACGATTGGTGCACTAGACTAGGGGTAAATTTTCTTTTTTGTGTGGACCCTAAATGTCTGATTATAAAAGTGGTGGCACGATAAGAAGGCAATGATAGGTGGGGTACGGTGCAGTGATTTGTCGGATAGGTGTTGTTTCACACCACTTGAGATCACTTTTGGGTGCCATTGACTTAACCGGTTTGTATGCATTCATATGCAGAGTAGGATATTTTGATGCTCAAATCCGGGGGACTCTACTATATATTAGTAGGGGGGTTTGACTTACTTGCCTCTTTGGGAAAATGTAACTAATTATTTACATGGAATAAAATGATGAAACAACTTGCATTCCTTATTGGTTCCAAGACTCCATCTCTAAAAAAGATTGCACCAAATTCAAGCCACTCTTTTTGGCCGAATCAACTTATTTTCACCATTTTTTGTATATCTACCTTAGATGGGTCTTAAATGAGTACTTCTGTTGACTAGCCCACTTCTCTTAAAGGATGAGACACGCGAATTTAGTACAAGATGGTCAACAAATCCAAATCAAGGTTGTAGCCACAACCCTCAAGTGAAGATTCTCGTGCTCATCAAGTGGTCATATAGATTACCCCCAATTATATTGACTATCGAGTCTAGAATGGTAAACACATAATCCAATCTCTTTTAAAAACATGTCATTTTGGTATTCGTTCTTGGAGCCACACATAAGCACATGCCACAAAAATAAGTGTCCAATTAAGAGAAATAACAAAATTAAGCACATCTACCTCAGGCAACAACTTAAAATATGTTTCACAACAAGGTAGATAATTTGTTACCAAGTAATAATCAGAAAGGTATGCTACAAAAGGTCCCTATTATGACTACTGATTGGTTGCATGACAATATTTGCATCAATCTTGCACGCTTGTGCCATATTTGCAGTGACATTCTTTGATATGAAGTTCAAATGTCCATCTAGAAAAGAAATTTTTTTAAAAAAAATCAACGTTTTTACACTGACATGCATTGTCTGTTCATTGTCTCCTTCCCATGCTTGTGTGGGCATGGGAGCAGGGATGGCTTAGTGCCTATTTTCATAGGTGGAGACATGTTCTCGTACACCATAGAACGATTGCACATAGTTGCACATGAACTACTTTGCAACCATCATCTGCCATTCATATGGAACAATTTTCCATTGGCCCATCCGAACATGGGACATAGTTTCAGAGGTGAGAGTCTTTAGGCAGATAATCTCATTTTTGGACAAGCCAATACACATTGGATCAAATAAAGGATGTAATTGGAACTCGGACCTCAGTTTTCATTGAAGGCCATATAAGTTAAGCTTATGTCACATGCTATCTGCCAATGATTCCTCTTGTAATGGACATATTTTTATCAGAAGGCTGAAGACTTTCAAAGTATGTGTGCAAGACCCTAAAGCATCAAACTACTAATCCAAAATTAACTCATATAAGGTAGACAGCCCTTTAATTCGGTTAGGGCATCTGTAGTGGATCTAGGTAAAGCTCACTGCAAACCAAAACCTATCTTTTGACTGACCTAAAATTAGAAACTGAAATTACCATCATTAGAAGCACACCTAAATAAACGTGAGATATTTCTCAAGAAAAAAGAATTGTAAAAATTTGACGTAGGTGAAATCCCTCATTAAAAACACCACATTTTCAAAATTTAGAGGGAGTGCACCAAATCTTGCTTAAAAATGGAAAGATCCTCCCACACTCCCTCTAAATGTCAAAAATTTGGAGGGAGTGTGGGAGGATCTTTCCATTTTAAAGCAAGATTTGGTGCACTCCCTCTAAATTTTGAAAATGTGGTGTTTTCAATGAGGGATTTCACCTACGTCAAATTTTTACAATTCTTTTTTCTTGAGAAATATCTCACGTTTATTTAGGTGTGCTTCTAATGATGGTAATTTCAGTTTCTAATTTTAGGTCAGTCAAAAGATAGGTTTTGGTTTGCAGTGAGCTTTACCTAGATCCACTACAGATGCCCTTACTTTTCTTATTACGATACCTATGTTCGAGTGCTATATGGTTATCGTGTGGTTCCAATAATAGATACCAAAAAGAAACGTATTCAGAAAAGATTGGACTCTGTGTTCAAAACATAATTACCATTTCAAAGTCAACAGTCAACATTATTGGGGGGCAACCTATACGGTCATTTATTGAGAATGAAAATCTTCGCTTCGGTATTGAGTAAGATATCCTTACGAGCTCCAAAAATACACCCTAAACTCCATAACATCAACCTCCATAATGTCACACACTCTCTAATATCCGAAACCCTATGGAACGGATGTTCGTAGTTCAAATCTCACTCCTTATTGTCACATTTCTCTCCCTTATCTCACAAAATTTGTCATTAATGCAAAACCACCAAAAAAGTCAACCCACACCCTCGCATTGTGCCATGTGTCAACATGTGGAGTGTCACCTCCTTATTCTTCTTCTTCTTCTTCTTCTTCTTCTTTTTATGCCACTTGTTGAATGTTGGTGCATGCATCTGCCACATCGCCCGGGAGGACCAAGTGGAGTGGACCACACTAGCGTAGGTGACAGGAGAATGAATCCAAATTATCCTCACATCTCCTTTGCATTATTCCATAATGTCACATGCTACACTAATTTTGTAGTATCACGCATCCATGCTAACACTACAAAACTCCGTAATATTACGTGCACTTATGTTGCCACAGGTGTGATACTACGGAATTTAAAGTGTAATGAGAGAAATGGCTACGACCTCGATTTGGATTTGCCGACCATCTTGTACTAATTGTGTGTTTCCTATCTTAGGAGAAGTGTGAGCCATTTGGAGAAAGTAACCATTTAAGACCCACCTACCTTAGATACTTTCTTCCATAGCCTAGCCTAGAGATGCATGAATGTCCATGTGTCAACCCTTGACATGGATTAGCTGACACTCCCACCACCTTCTACATGACAATCCAAAGCATATCCGCAACTCGACCGACCACCCTCGCACTATACCCGTTGTGGCCTACTTTTCTCATGTCTATTGCCACCGAGGGATGCTTAAAACTACCCAATGAGAAATTTGGAGATTCTTGAGTAAGAAAGAATATGCCTAATGTATCCCATCTACAAGGTAAAGAGGCCTCTATTATGGGCACCCTTCTTGAAGTCATCGATATCTTCTCAAATATCGCACGTCTATTCATTTTAGAACACAAATCTAGGATATGGAAGGGTCCGGTGTTGAAATGCGAAATGTCATCTCTTGCACACTACATAAATCTCTTTATTATTTGTAGATAATGTGGTGTTCTAATATACTATGCATCTCATCTAATTTCTCTTAAACTAAATTAGTGAAAACTTTTGAATTTAGAGTGAAGCCATAACAGTGAGAAGAAAGGTTGTAGTTCTCTACCACTCAGTGGTTTTATGATCTATGAAAGTGGTAGATCCTCATTAAATTCACATTCATAGATTTTCGAGGCATCTAGTGGAGGACAGAGCCCTACATTGGGTGCCCATACCCATGCCCATGCCCATACCCACCCATGCCCATGGGTTTTGGGTGGGCATGGGTGCAATATTATTGTTCATGGGTGGGCATGGTTGGGCATGGTTGGGCATGGCTACGATATTATTGTTCATGGGTGGGCATGGGTGGGGCACAATTACACAATCATACAAGACACATTACACAATTACACAATACACATTACACAATTTTTGAATACATGGGCGCAATTTGAATAGCATGGGTGGGGCGTGGGTGGGCATGGGTGGGCACATGTCATGCTATGGGTGGGCATAGGTCACTGCTGATGGGCATGGTCTGGGTATGGGTGCAATTAAAAAGGAAAATGTTGGGCTCTGGTGGAGGAGAACCGGTGGTAAGACCACACAATCCTTGTAGTGGTAAGGAAGACTTGCCTTAGACGGATACTTTTCTCTCTACACCCGCTTCTTCTAGGGTGGTGCAAGATGATTAACAAATTCAAATCATGCCCATAGTTATTTGCTTCATAGTTTTTGGAGCTCATATGAATATCTTATTCATTATCACGATGAAGGTTCTCGTGTTCATTGAGTGGTTATATATACCCTCCCCCCCCCCCCCCAATTCATGTTGACTATTGACCCCCGAATGGCTAGGATATGCTGAACGCATAATCCAGTCTCTTTTAAACACATGACTTTTTGATGCCAGTTCTTAGATCCACACCTACTCACACGCCACTCAAATGTAGGTGTCGAGAGGTATAGTTGTGTTCGATTTAGGCACGTCTACCTCAACATAAGTTAAAGGAGTTGCACCTGTAGGTTACGTTGACTATTGAAAACCACTCCCTGATTAATTCGGTTCGAATATCTCTCTTGTATGCGGAGGATCCACAACTGCATATAAGTTAATTTTCCTGCAACGAGAGGAGGAGCCTTGACTGACTTTGTGGCACCATTCTACATCGTCCATGTTCCTCTCACGGACTCTGTCTGTACCGTTGGAATGCATGCCCATTGTTTTTCCTCCTCCTTCATAAAATCAATATACTAACTTAGTTTGCAAAGGACCTGTGTGCTCCTTTGCGAGGGAGGGAGAATCGAATATGCATGTGCAGTTGATGTCTCCAAAGAGGGCTCGCAAGAAGAGGGGAGGGAGGGGAGGGAGGGGAAGGAGGGGAGGGAGGGACTTGACCCGATCCGATCGCCCTTGTCGCTAATTCCAATAACCCACCACACTCCATCTGCATGTATTGCTTTCAGGACGTTGGGAATATCTGCACGCGTGACCCCGTATTTTCTAAGAGAAACCAAGGATATTCCTTGGCATGATCCCACACACTCCCCCAGACAGCCCGTACAAGCCGGCACCCAAAGCTGGTAGTCATCCAACACCACTTGTTTCGAGTCCTCACTTGAGACACAGACTTGGAATGCTTCAGTTCAGGCACGAAGAAACAACCTCCATCACCAAGAAACACCCACAACGCTAATAAACTAACTTAATTACCTATCTTTTCATCCATGACCTTGAAACCCATTTGTTTAGCTTCTGAAGACTAGACTACCTCACCTCTGGATACTAGACTAGACTAGGCTAGGCTAGGCTACCATCAGGAGAGGTTGAAGACGATGTTTGTGCTGAGTAGTAGTGGATGTGCATTATTGTCCTGGGCCCCAGGGCATATCCCGCGAACCTTCAAATCCCTTGAACACTGGTAAATGGCAGTTTGGGTTTCGATGAATCCAAGGCCTATTAACCTGTGAAGGCTGAGGTGGGCGTTTTTGTCTGCGTAGTCACCTCGGCTCAACAATCCCAGCGTAAATGTTAGCGTTCTAGTTTTTGGAGTTCAGACTCTTGGACAATTTTAAAAAAATTGTCCAAACAGTCAGGATGTCACAGAGCTTCCCTTCATACCGTCATATTTACCATAAGAGGTGTCGGTTTTCTTTACTAAACTTCTGAATTCGACTGAATTGTTTAAGCGGATTTGGATAGATTTTGGTTCGGCATTTAGGGGTTAACCTCTGAGCCTTTGAGTATACACGAAATCGTGGGAGGTGCTTCTTGGTCTATCTATTTTGATGCTGAGCTCTAATTTTCACATGGGATTTGGATGGGTCTCAAGCAATGCAAGACTGCCATATGGTAAACTTTCTAAAGATGATTGTTTAGTAGAAGGCAAAGCAGGAAGTTCAGCACATTAATCTAGGAATTCAATTCAAGCAAGTTTCAGAGTGGGTTGTAAAAAAACAAATGTCAAGGTATGGGTCCCAAAGAAAGGCCCACACAATATCTACCTCAGAACTTGTCACACTTGTGGTGCATATAGCTGTCGCCATGTCTCCCACCTGTAGCTTGACATTAATTTCATAGATAACCAATTTGACTCCATCAACTTAATTAGCATTCGGTCAATTACATGATGCTGCAACCTCATTTGTCACAGCATGACACATGTTTATAATTCAATTGAACCCCCTCAAAAGAAACAATTGTTTATCCTCTCATGGGGTCCACAAAACTGGAGTTGGACGCTTTTGTGCCATGGCTATGGCAGCGCATTTTTTGCTGCAAGTAAACTCCAACATCCTCGATGCATATTCTTTTCGGTAGCCACACAGCACCCTTGTATAAAAAATTCAACGTGAAGAATATCGGTTATCACTGTCCAGTGCTGATGGTAATGAATGTAGGACTCTGGGTAGAGCAGGTAGGCACTATTAGTGTTTCTTAAGGAAAAATCGGGCTACATGATCTTGGGCCTCGTGGCCTTCGAATTCGGACAGGTGGATCGCGAGCTCCTTTTAGACACGACATGAAGGCTTATAAGAAGAGGGGCAGCTCCTTCAGTTTAGCAAGCAGAGTGTTCGATTGATAGTTGCTTGATTCATCTTGTATGGGGCAGAATAGCAAGTTCTCCATAGTTGACCCATCGCCAGATTTCCATGGGGCTCATATAGCATTTCCATACGGCGCAAATCTATCATCTTGCTCGCTTCTCCTCCCAGGCACTACAGATCCAAACTGTCCATGGAGGAACCATTTCGTAGAGGGTTTTGAAGATTTTTTGGGCATGTTGGCTTTCCTCTCCAGTCTTTTCAGGAATTTGAGCTTAGGTATATTGATGTATTTCTGCAAAGAGTAGCTAGCCTTGGAACTGATCCTCTTAGGGTCGATGATGTCAGAAGAAATTCGCCTCCCATTATCCTTTGTACCCTGGTCTATGAAGGGATCCTATAAATGACAAGGAGGTGACACCAATATTGAAGAATCAATGAGGCTGTCACAGGAATTAGTTGCAGGCAGCTCCAAGTCCAATTTGATCTTGCACAATGCATCTATGTAGTATCAGAACTGTGCTTTCTGGTCACTTCTCCCGAGCATTTGACCCATTTTCCATCACGCATGCTCCCAGTCAGGTCAACCAGTGCAGACCAACAATATTTCATTAATATGATCTTGAAGCTTAATAAATTTTTGTGACAACACTCTTGTGGGAGTCTTGGGCGGGAGCGTGTGTGATGGTTAACATGTCATCTGCTGGAGTGAGTAGCCGTAAGACACGTTTCTTGTACAACACAGATCCATTCATTAATGAAGGCGGCAAGGACCACAGTATCTGTCAGATCAACAGTCACAAGGTTAAGGTATTGTGTTGTCCCGGGGTTGTAAGTGGGCGTTTTTTGCTTTGTTTTTCTTATTCTCTATGTTCTATTGATTGGATTTACCATCGTCAAATTTGTGTTACATTAGTAAAGCTATGAAACAAAAATTAGATTGAAAATTGGATCTCTCATGATTTAGTTATGGTTATCAAAAGTGCATGTGTGTAACTTCCTTAACTAGCTAGATTTATAGGTCCTCCAAATGTGTTCATTATTGAGTGTGGAATAGTCGAGAAAATTTGAGGACGTAATCCAATCTCTTTATGATGTTATGTTCGTTTCAATCTCTTTATTATTTGAGGAGTGGGTCGAGTGAGGTGGGCAGGTGGGATCTTTTTATATGCATAATACTAGGTGGTTGCCAGAAGCTTGAACTTGTTGAGGATGATGTCACAGGTTCAACCATATGAGAGGATTGGTGCTGGAATTTTGTCACTGGAGGATCTCCAAATCTAGCCCCTCTTGTAGATTTGAGAGTTCCATTAGAGTGACAAGAACTCAATGCCAATGCCCCCTGTATAGTTGTAGTGTGTCTACTCTTTTAGAGCAACAGGTGAATGAATGATTGTAGTTCTATTGTATATACAGCTCATAGAATTATGTAATGTGGATAATTCAGAATTCAAATGTGGTCTCATAGCCGAAAATGTAACAGCCTGTGAAACTATTTTTCTGCGCAAAGTGATGTTTGAATCCTGATTGAGCTGAAGGCGTGCCCATAACTTTGTGCATTGGAGTTTGGGCGATCATGATGGCAGAGGTTTCGCTGTTAAATGCTGCTCAGCCTGAAATTTCAAATCCTCCAGATAAGTTTGTGAACCAAAAATATTTTATATTACCGTTTAATGACACACATGGCGCCAAGCCTTGAGCAGATTCTTTGAATAGGTAGGCAGACAATAAGCATTTGGTAAAGCTCTACTCAATGTTGCAAACTAGGTACTGAAGCGTATTGGATCATATAAGTGTCACTCAGCCCTTTCAATGTGGTGGTAACTTAGTATGAGCTTGTAATCATCCAACCAAAAAAAAAAACACTTAGTTTTCCATCAGTACTTCAATTTCACTTTGTTAAATAGTTGTCGCTGCTTGGAAAATCGGGAACAAGCACACACTATCAGCAGGTCAATTACTGTGGACTCGTATGCTTGTAGTGATAGGGTATGCACCCTGGCCCAAAAGTCCCTTTCATTGTTGGCATTCATTTTAATTTGAATGGAACAATCCCCATCTCTGGCATATTCCTAATAGACTGGCAAAAAAGTAGCCAATGGACTTTAAATGGATCTATCCTTTCTTTTTTACTCATATTGTGTTTGATTAAATCAATAAAAAAATTTCAAGCTCCTTCTAGGTGTTGTTGCACAAACTCTACCATTGACGACTCAAGCAAGAGAGATAGCAATTTATTGTGTCACTAACTTATGGGCGGGGTCTCTGAGGATTTTGAACCCGGTCCATCTTAACTACAAACCGCAGCATAAACCAATTTGCTTACTCAGCCCCAAGGTGTCCCTACGCATACTTTCCAAAACTCAAAGACATCTTACATGCACACATGTGGTTAGTGCCATGTTCCTTTCAATTTCTAATTTCAAGGTCCCAGCCTAAAACCTACCCTTGAAAGAGGGCAATAGATTGCGGGCAAATGAGGCTCTTCATTCATGCTTGCTCCGCCAGAAACCGGCATTTGGTTAATTTATGTTTTTAGCAAGAAGCTGTGTGTTTTATGCCCCACACTACACCCCACCAATTACTAATCTTTTCATAATATCAATATCCCTGCTAGTATTCATGAATACCATGGTCACCATGACAAGTATAAGTTAGTAGTATTTAGAATTATTTACGTTTTAACACTACATCATCAATCTCTTTCTCTAAGATGAGTGCACCTAGTATAACAAAGAGTGACATGTAATGGTCGATGACATAAAGGTATGTTTGAAATGTGTGTGTGTGTGTATATATATATATATAAGAACATTCCTTTAAGATATCTATAAGTTATTTCGATTATCCAAAACATATTCTTCATGTTAACTTTAGAAAAAGCAAGCTTAACTTTCATGCTCCTTATTGGCTTTTTCAACGTGCTCAAGGGAATGTATTTGTGGGTGTTCATACTCCCGCATATAAATGTTCAAAGTGGCCACACACTACAAGGAGCATATACCAACACCACTATACTAAATATGTTATTTAGTGTGACTTACTATTTGGAGTTACACATTCCTACATCTTTTTACTATTGATGTAATTTTCTTATCAAGTAAAGATGTTAATGTCTTATAATGTCCAAACAACCAATCTACCTTTGTTGGGGAAAAATGAGATGCACAGTAAATAGTTATAGCATTGGATAATTCCAAATAATAAGTGACACTAAATACAATATTTAGTGTAATCTTTGCCACTAGGAGGTAGATTTTTTGTATAAGGAGAAACTACATTTATAAATTTGGACACCTAAAATCTACCTCTAGTGGCAACATCACGTGATCCTTGTAGTGCCAATAGGTGCGTCAATAGGTATGCCAGTAATACTTGAACTATGATTATATCAATGATATTGCCTCTCTAGTCCAACATTATTTAGCCATGTGGGTCAATTCCATGGGCATTGGAATATGTCAATTATATTATGTGGGGCCCTCAAACAAAGTGGTGATATTTGTACAATCAAGCTGACACTTGGAAAATTGGGTGGAGCTAAACTCCCGGCCTACTCACATGAATCCGGCATAATTCACATGAAGCATTGTTCATCTAGGCATTATTCATTAAAAATATTGTTCATAACAACACTATTCACTAACAATACTGACATTATTCTCAATATTCATACCAACATTATCTTATTCATTATTTCATACCAGCATCAGTTTCTTCTTATTGTCTAAACTTCTTCCCATGAAGGTTAAGATAGTGGGGGGGGGGCATGTTAGAGGCTAAATATAGAATGGAACACCACCCATAAATTCATATCCATGCACAAGTCTCCAAGAGTGCATAACATTAAGTACCAAGCCCGGAATGATGCTCTTTCAAGAGCAAAGGTAGCACTACTTCTAAGTTTTACTTAGGCTATTTTTAATTTATTTGGGTAATTACTTTCAATGCTTAGAATTAATTATGTCAATTTCTAGGACAAAACTAATGCCAAGTGATGGTAAAGGTTTTAATCTAGGCTAAATTATGATCTAAACGAATCTAAATAGCTATAAAGCAATGGGAAAGTTGGTGAGGTCAAAAAGGTAGTTGCACTTTTGGAAAAGTCTCCTGACACCCACATTGGAAACCTCTTTGATATCTTTTTGAAGCTACTATATTTGATTACTTATCCATTCATTCACCCTTGCTTCGCAAGCTTTTCCCTTCTTGTTGAGGTAATATTGTGGGTACTCAAAGGGTACCCTCCTAGCATTGCTACTTAATGTTATGTGGCATGATTCCAATTTATGTCAACTTGACCTTGATTATACTTCAATGAGAAACTTCATAGCAATGTCCACAGAGATTTTTGGGCATAATCGGTTGAGATTCTAGCGTTTCCAAGACCAACCGGTTACATATTGACATCTTTTGGCTTTCCTTTATTGGATTGAGGAATATTCTGTAAATAATTCTAAATGGATGGGTGTATTTCCTGAAGTCTTGAATTTGAACCAGTTTCTTCTGAATCTACCGGTTCATCTGTAATTGCTCAACTAAGGAATATGACCAAATCAATTATTTTCACCCCAGATATTGATACATAAGTAATGCCATTGTCTGAAAGCAAGTCAAAGAAGAATGAAATAATCTTTCCTTTATTGAATTGGTATTAATTATGAGAGTACATTCCTCTAGGGGTTTGGCCAAATTCATTGATTTGATTTACAATTCGTCAATTTCCTAGAGCGGTTCATAGAAAGAAGGGGGTACAGAACATTCACAACACCAAGGGAGGCTAGCACCTCTACATAGACCTCTACATCTTTCCTCCAATTCATCACACAACTCATTAGTATTCGCCAATCACATAAAACTCCTATATGTTGTAGTAAGATTTGTAATACATAGTTGATGGCACAATTGAGCCACTGGACATTTCACCCAAAAGGATGACTAATCCACTTTGAAAAGTAGTTCAACTTGTTGATTATCTATCTTTACCACACAGTAGTTGCTGATATGATAAGAGGTATAGACAAAAACAACCGTCTGGCTCTCAAGTGGTTCCCTACAAATAACTCTCATAATCCTACAAAGATGCTTTAATCATGACAGTCATCAGAATTGGGGACAGCAGGAAGCCATATTTCAACATGAGAGCCACCAGCTCCTGGGAGAGCATTTTGTAAATGAGGGGATTGAATCCGAAGGACACCACCCAGTTGCAGCTCGACAATATCTCGGATAAACTCAACATCCTCTTCCACAAGTGCATGTTCCAAGTCTGTACCCCTCCATCCAGGTTTTGCGGGACCCGAACCACGGCCCTGCATCTGCATGGCAAGAACCATGATCAATGACCTATCAGTACAAAGCTTTTCAGGGGTAGATTGGACTGTCTCCCATGGACCACCTAAATACCAATCTGAAGCGCTTCAATGTTTGTGACAATTGTTGGTCACACAATTAAAGCATTCACACACTTGGAAATGGTGCAATCTAGGCCCAGGTTTTGACCCTTAAAGGACCAAGGGGTTCAATGTACAACTAATATACACAATTTCTACAAGCCTCCCCAAGTCTTTAAATATATTTATGGGTGTGAAACTTCATTTAGTAGATTATCTTATGTCAAAGAGAAAATAAAAATATATACATATGTCACATTGATGATCACAATACTGAGTAGTATATGTATCCAAGGGCACACAGGATGTATATTTGGACTCAAATCTTCAATTAATATTCAACCTATTTGAAAAGCGCACTTGAAGAATGAGTTCATTTTAGATAGGGCCAATTAGCTTAAAATGGCTCAAATACATAATTTTATGCGTGGTGAGGCCCTCTGACACTTACAGATTAAAATAATGGCTATCATCAAAAGATTGCATATATCTGGTGTTATAAAGAGTATGCAAAAAGTATGAGATGTAGCAATTACCAATATGTCTGTCCCATTGTCCTCTATAATAATAAGAACCCCACCTCCAGGTGCCCTCATTGCATCAGTCCTCACATATCCACCTTTTGGTGTATGTTGCAAAGCAGTCTCAAGAAGATGGCTGCAGGCACGGCGAAGACTGTCTGCATCAACTGCTGCATATAGTGGAGAGCACGATGTAATCTGAAGCTTTTGGCCCCTCTGATTTGCTAGCCCGTTTGCTGCTTGTCCCAACAATCGCAAAACTTCAGCTACATCACATGGTCTACATCCACAAGAGTCTTAAGCAAATCAATACTTCAAGCAGTGGCATTCACAAGAGGTTGGCAAATTCCAACAGCTGCACTGAATATGATAAAAACTATGGACCACACTGTAGAGCTTATTTCCACACTAAAGACTTTGGGGCTAATCTTATGAGTGCACACTATTTACAAACCCACAATATTTGAATCAGAGGTCCAAATTGCAGGTTACAGGATTTCTATTGGCTTGAAAGTAGTGTGCATTTGACAAAATTCCAACCTAGAGGAAGGAGGTGGCTGTATCATGGATGCATGACAAGTGTACCTAGGGTTGCACACTATATTCCTACGTGACGGTTTATACTGTGGGCCACATTATACATCTGCGCACCCTCTTTAACATGATCAGTGTAGTCATAAAGCAAATGATTATCTATATTACAATATCTTACTGATAATCTCACAGTCCTTGAATAATGTGGTGCACAGGATGAAGACCTGAAATGTTCTGGTTTACCTGGTGTTATCATACTGGGGTAGTGGAGCAAGTGCAAGTGGTGGCATTGGGGCTTCAAAGTCTTGGCCTTCCAAGTAAGCAGCAGGCAGCAATCCTTGTTTCTGAGTGACGTCACAGTTATCAACATAACCTTGTGGCACACAGTCTGGCTCTGATAACTCCTTTGGGTAACCCCCTTCCAAATCTTCACTAGGTTGAAATATGTTGGGACCACTCTGCATACAAATATGTCTAGAAAACTTCAACTTCTGATCCACTTGGAAGTAACCAGCAATAGATTAGGTCCCTGTTATTGAGCCCATGAAGGCCATTGGTGTATTGCGTATACCCCTGGATGCGACAAGGTACCCCTGCATACCCTACAGTGGCATCTATGGAGCATGGTATATTCTCTGAAGAATATGAGGGTCTCTCACAAATTTGTGGTACTTGTGGCAAGCCCATGAAGATATCGTATTTGGCCCTGTATTAGGCCCAGGCTGGACTTACTTGACCTTTAGAGTTGATGACCAACCGTAAGCATCCATCAAACCATACAGCTATCTGAAAAAGTATGTCCTTTCAATATGTTACAATTTTAGCATGCATCATAATTTGAAACTCAAATCTCCTAAAGAACTTAGGAAACCTCCTAAACCATCTGAACAAAAGCCAATAAAACAATTGTCCCCTAGAACACATCAAGCAGATATGCATCTGAGCAAGTTGACAGAAGAGTGGTATTGGACCTGGGCCACATTGTGTAGCTGTTGAAGCACGTCCTTCATACGGGCTCCTTGCACCATGATATCTTCAACAAAGTCTCGTGAGATCTGAAGACTCACACCCCTAAGTTCAAGAGCTAGGGAGAGACAACTACTTCTACATGACAAACCACATGACAACTCCAATGAAACAGCCCTAGAACTTCCAAGGAGAAGTGTTGATCCTGACAAGCACTAAAATGCATTGGTGTGCCTAGCCCAGACCTTACATCTTCTGCAATAAAGTCGTCACGATTTAATTGAAGAATGTGATTTGGTTTCTTTTACAGAGACATGGTGTAGACAAGCACTTAATCATCTTTTCCTTCTCATTGGATGATGGGATCATACTACCTTCAAATTTCGGCTTACTAGAACACTCAATAGAGCTGGTTCGTTAATAATGACAATACCCAGGACGCAACCCTCATAAGCAGAACCACTACCCTTTGATAAGGATAAAAATAGTAATGATTACTAAATAGTGTGCGATATTCAAGTATGACTTGTTTGTGAAACTGAAATTGAGAGAAATCTGGGTTCAATGAGACAGGTGCTTTTTTCTGTTGAAACTTTGGTAAATGAGATTATGTGCACAGCCATCATCTTGCAAATCCCATAAACTGAAAATGGCATCCACAACATTATATAAAAATCACAATGAGGGAAGGGTATAAATTGAAACCTCGCCTCTCTTTAAGTGCGGAAGGAGCAGTTGCCCTAATGTTCTCACTGCTTGCAGAGGTCCTTGTGCCTTCACCCAGAGAATATACAACCCACTGTAAGCTCAGAAGGCTCGGACAGGCAAATGTTAGGAAAGGGGAAAATAGGAAATACTTGTTAGGAAAGGGTATGGTAGCTATATAGTGGGTAGTCTCACTTGCTCCAGAAGGCCATCAATTTGATCACCTTTCTGCATTGTTGATTTCTGCAGCAATAATGCTCTCTGCCAAATCAAATTCCGCATTTGAATCAGTAGAGTTTCCTTTGAATACTTGAATTGTACCTAGATTACATGACTCCACTAAGAACAACTTACTATGTGTACTCTATTTGGTCAACCATTCCTGTGTATGACAATCTAAAAATGTTGCATGAAATCTACACCCTTCATTTCAATTTGTGTGCACAAAGGCCAAACCGATCTATACTGCCAATGCTTCTCAGACTAGAATAGTGTGGACATTTTAGAAGTTAGTCTGGATGTTATCTTGCACCCATACTAGCAGAATATGGTTGGAAGAAACAGGTTCCAGCTTTCATGATATTTGATTCATCTCCAATATTTTCAGTTCTTGCAAAATATGTGTATATGTATATATGTGTGTGTGTGTGTGTGTGTGTGTGTACACAGATAATCATCTTGAAAGTAGTATGACCACAAGAAGTAAAGATGAGGAGACCACCTCACCTGGTCCATAACACATGCTAGAGCCAAAGACCGTGCAACTTTTGCAAGCTCTGTAAGTTGCTGTTTACTGAGAGCTGAGATGACCTCCGATGTACTTTTCCTTGGAGGCCATACAGGTTTCACTGGCTTTACCTTTGCTGACTTTCGGGGCTTTGCTACACCTTCTACTACTAATAGCCCTATAAGAAACGAATCTTTCACCATTGGTAGTATGATTGCTGAGATACTTGCCACCTCCACAACCTGCAATCATTCACATCAGAAAACTACAAGGCATGCATCACCAATAACTACTGTCAATTACTCTTCTTGTTTATGAACTGGAAATTCGTCATATGACAATGACTGCACTCTGACTTTTGTAAGAATGAATATTTATTCCAGAGGTTGCACACCTTGTGATTTGACACTTATGATGTATTTCTTCAAGCATGTGATCGTTCTTACACATGTACTACTGTTTCATAAAATAAAGGATTTGCAAACCTCGTGACTTTATATTGCAGGTCATGAACAATTAATGTTCGGTATAAAGTGGATACAAATCCAAAGAAGCTGATCATTTTTTCTTCCACCTTCACTATCTTGAAGGATACTCACTTTCATCCTTTCAACTCTGTACAGCACCTCAAATTCCATTCATGTATTAGTTCATGACAATACTAGCAGTTATTTGTTCGAATAGATGACTGTATATAGGGTGAATCTTATGGGAGATATCAAACTCAGAATCAGGTGAGAGTATGGTGCTGAGACATGGACCCCCAACGAACCTCTTGCTTGATCAATTCTCCCTCAGCCAAAGTAACAGACACAAGAGAATCAGTTTGCTTCAGCACCAGCAGCTCTTCTTGTTGGCTCGGGTAAACTGCCATGCAATGGAACTCCAATTGCCCTGTGCTGTAACTTTCAGCAGGCCTGATGTACACCTGCCAATGGCCACACCGGCATAAGATGCAACTCGACTGTGTCAACTAATCAGTCCTGAATCAACTCATGTCTTTATGATTAAATTGTACATTCATCTGCACGCTAATGGCTAATGAGTCTGCTCCATTCTATTACATGATCAGCCAAAGAATAACAGAGACTTTGCTTCAGCTGCATGGTTAATTTGTACTCTGCTACGAGCCAGATGTGAGGAACTGCTGAGTTTTCATGAAACTGCAGGATACATCTCTATAGTATGCAGCACTTGCAGATAGCACGTTGTTGAAGGGAGTGACTTTACACCCAAGGTCTTGACCCGGATTCCATGGGAACTCCGAGGTTAAGCCGCTTAAGGTTGGAATAGTACTCGAATGGGTGACCTTCATAGCAATTGATATCCGGTTCTGGTCCACACCTATGGTCCACCCAATCATAGTGGGGTATTCAGAAGCACAGGATATTTTCAACAAATCATGTGCGAACCTTGCGAACCTAGGGCTTGCCCTTGAGGGAGATAGGTGCGGTGTTCAATTTGAAAGGAGGTAGCAGTATTCGTGGGGCTCTTATTCTCAAGATGCCCGTGTCTGGATTACATATAGACTTAGACCAACTTGAAGATGAAGCAACAACATAATTCACGCTGGTGGCAACATCAGCATCAAACATCATAGCAACATCATGGGCATGCTCTTCAGCCAATCCTGCAGACCATGTAGGGAGTTCCACAACACAAAACAGCAAAAGAACTGCACACTCCTCACAAGAACAGAAGTAAGTATTCCAGGTATTTCTTAAATCCAATTCAGCTGCAATAGTGGATGGATACAATAAAAGGGAGGTTCAAGAATTGTACCGTAAATTTGGCAGCAGGGCCTATAAGCTCCTCACAGAGACCAAGCTGCTCTGTGCAAAGAGCCAGAAATTCAGCACTGGCAGCTGATAACAAGTGCGTCGAATCCTCGGCTTTCCTTACAGCAGTAAACCCTGTGCCAATCACGTCTGCTACCGCCAAAGCTGAAGTAGGAAGATCCTCCGCTTTATGTAGGAAATTTTCTGGCACTTTCGACGTTGATGTGTCTGATGATACTGATTGGATTGAGCAAAAATTGTCATCATCTCCCTCTGCAGCATACACTACTGGGACTACTGATTTCGGCTGATATAGCGGTTGTGCCTGGAAACACTGAATCCTGAGAGAATAGGACTTCGGTTTGCGCGCAATTTTGAGTACACAACAAACTTTGACAGAATTTGGAACAGTCTGTACATTCTTTATCACTAACCCTAGCGAAGAATGAGAGAGCTGGTAAGTCGAACTCGTTGTCGCAGTCTCCATAGATAACGTTGCAAATGTTTGCAGAATCTTAGGTCTCTCAAAGAAAGGAAGAGAATAAGGAAGAATAAGAAAAAGCTACTAGACTCTACGCAAGATCCGACATAACGTGATTGACAAAGCTAGCAGAAGTCAATTGCCATTTTATATAAAAATTTGTCTATAACCTATACTTACTACTTACGCAGAAGGCGCAAAATAGAGAAGAGACATCATCAACCGCCATCGCCAGAGTTCCATATCCATGAGCTTGCATCCTTCTTTGTGCAAATAATGAACATGATAAAAATGGCGACATTCTTTTATGCTCATCTCACATCACCATGATAATCTTTGCATCACAGGAAGAAAAATTCCAAGCTAAAGCCCGTGAAGCCCTAGCCTCCGGTGTTGAATCTACATACTGGCTATGGCCAAAAACGAAACGCAGAGTGAGCGTCTGTCTACAATGAACTCCAAGCCCTTCAAGCACTCGGTCTCAGATTTTTGTATGTACTAGTAACTTAGTCCACAGATTTCTGTTTTCCTTCTTCTGAGATTTTGCGCAATTGCCGTCACGCCCTTGCAAATGATGGACGCGTCATTGTGCCATTGCCAGAGGCCTCGACATCGAACAATATGGCAAAAGTAGCTCAATTGAGTTATGACGTAATTGAAATTTTTGAGAAGGAATAGAGGGAGTGTAAGCAGTGTGTAGTGAAGAGAGGAATTTGAGAAATGTGGACGTCGGAGATGACAGAGATTGATTGCATCGAGGACGTGAGCGGCGATGACGAGATGGGCGAGCATAACAGGACAAACGGAAGGGATGAGATTTGAGGCCCAGCCAGGTCCTCGTATGCACATCCTCAAAGTGGTAAGATCTGGTTTAAGATCTCGTTGAAGACCTAGCTCAAGATCTCGTGTGAGATCTCGTTCAGCATGTGGTATGATGTGAAAATAAAGTGGCACTTACATGGCATCACTTTCCTGTCGAAATCTTGATAGTCCCCACTCAAGAAAGTATTTCTCCGGCGTTTGAGAAACCGCTTCTTAAGTTGGGTCCAATTTTGAGTCCAAAAATAAGGGTCATTAAGGGTTTTGGGGACCCTAAGTTTCTTGCACATGGTTCTTTGATGTAAATCCATCTTAAACATCTTACTTAGCATGGTTCACAACATGCATCATTGACCCACATTAATTGTCTTGCAATCACTAAGTGGAAACAGAGATGGTGTGAGATTTACACTTTATCCTTCATGACAAGTCACAAGGACCACTCTAGTTAACATGGCACACCAATTTCAATGTCACACTAAATCATATGTTTAGTGTAGTGCTTAGAAATGGACACCAAACTTTCTAGGTGTTACCTACATGTGCATAACTTACATACTTGTGGGTATAGAATGAACACTTGTGATGTTGTTCTTAGGACCAAAGTGAAGTCCATTGGTTTAAGTGCAGCAAATCCAACCTTTACTCCCACACTTTGAACATGATTGTTATTGCATCTTGGTTTGTACTACGTTGCACTCGGTCAGGCCCATGCATAAGAGTCACAAATTGGTAAGATTGGAAGATTGGGATGTTCTTTAGTTCCTTCCAACAAGTTCGTAGTGTGGCCCATCTGCCTCCACCTTGCATGTGGTTAATTATATTGTCCACCATGTTGTCCAATTGTCATTGCGCTATTAGGATTGTGTGATCTAAAACACATTTCCCATTGACACAAGTGGTTAATAAGACATGGTCTTATTTATGAGTGTCAAGTTAATAGATTGGACTCAACACTTGTAAATTGGGTCATGTCTTATGCCCACATTTCCTAATAGTGTCATAGTGTCACCAACTATGTCAACAAATGTGCATCGATTCACACTTCTCTTTAATGATGTATTGAGGATGATATTTCATCAAATTATTTATTCCCAATACAATACATGTGTTCCTACACGTATATTGTATGTTTCAAAAGTTCTGATGGCTTTATATGCACATTTGTGCCTTCAAGTTGTAAGTGACAATGTTTTTTAATGAAATAATTAACACTTTACCTTGAAAACAATTGATTCTAGAATCATATGTTGCTTTGAGGGTTGTATAACACCTCAACTCCTCGTACACATATACCAAATTACTCAAACAAGTATTCCAATGAAGGCTTTTATTCTAAAATGAAATTTTCAATTTTGACATTCATATGCATTGGCAACCTCCTTCGATTGGGAGTTGACATTGGATCATGCAAAGGGGCTAAAATAACTTCAAATAATGCAAAGTCCTCTTCGTACACAACTAGATGGTGGCCACTGCATTTGCAAGTATGGATAGATGCACCTAATGACAAAACATGTTTAGTTGATTATTTTGCAAAAGCCATGAAACATTCCATAGCAAAAAAGATTATATATTTTGAGGATATGTCAAAAATAAACTTGTAGATGTGTAAGCATCAAGTACAATGGATGAGGAAGTTGTCAAAGCCTCAATCAAAAATTGCATTGATTCCAAGTCGTTTTCTCTACCACCTCTCCATGCCACTTTCCCATTCATAAGGTGAGTGCTCACGGATCTAACATCAAAATATACATCCAATGTCTCCACATCCACCCCAGACATTGCACACTTTCTTTTGAAAACCAACCTCTAACCTTGGATTTGAATGGACATACAACATAAGGTGGAAACAAGGAGTTTGCAAAGCACAAACCAATGTTAAGTGGTTAAAGACCAAATTTAATTCCAATCAATAAAGAGGAATAAACTATAATACAAAGACAATTAGACTTTAAAGTGTACCGTCAAGGATGAGTACACTGAAGAACACAATGACAACTCGTTGAAACCCCGACAATCCTTTCACAATACAAAATCATATGAGGCCGCAAAATCCTACACATTGTCCATGATATTTTTCTTCTCAGAGACATAAAGTAACAAGGGGTTGTCATAAATGAGATATGCAAAGGAAAATTCAAAATGATCTCAATATTCTTAGTTTTGTGGATGTTCCAAGAAGGGATGGTATTAGGTGCCTTGGACTTGTGGATAAATTTTTTGTTCAAATGTGACTTCTCAACATGCTTTGCGGATAACCTATTGCTTAGAATTAAGAACATGGTTTCCAACTCTTACAAACACCATAAGAATCATGCAAGAAAGATATGCAAGGCCAAAATGCTCCTCTAGTAAGATAAATTCACAAAAGGAGCAAACTCAATTTCATGATTTTATAAATCAATTTAGCGATAGGTTCTACCAATTTCATTGGAATTGCAAATTCAAGTTCACTAGATAGGCAACCAATTTAACTTGACCTTTCAACCAATTTCACTACATGTTGTGAACAACTTCACGATTTGGTACCCAAAATCACAACTTCACAAAATCAATTTCATGAACTGTATAACTTCATTTCACAAAGGATGGAACATCATGTACAAAATTCTCCTAACTGCTCCCGACAACTAGCTCTACCAAATTTCTATTGAACTCTCTTATCCAACCTTGGACCATGTGTGCAATGATTGTTTGGGCGTCATCATTAATGTGACTTAATAATGTTTGGTGATTTTGGAGATCATTCCATTGGACATGGTTTTTGATATGTCCAAATACCCATCTTGCAACATTGAGAAATGGACTAAATGATGGCAAACATAAGTAAATGTGTGCAACATCTTCAAAAGCTTGTTGTATTGACGAGATATGTGAAATATGACATTGTTCATGAGATGAGCCTTTGTCCATCAAGGCTAGTAATGACCATGGTCTGAATGATTTCTAAGAACTTGCATATATTGTAGGCACCAAGTGTGACATATTGTGCAATGTCTCCTTAATTCACCCATCCTTCACGACCAACTGCAACCACCAAATATAAAGTTTGACCCCTTTGAGTTAAGAAATTCATTGGCATCTTTGTCCTCAATGAGCCCTTTCAAACAGATGTGTCAACTGTACACTGAAACCAACCTCGTTCATTTATACATCATCAACCATACTGCCACCAACCTCTGAAAACTTTTGACACCACTTTGTATGCTCTCTAAGATGTTCTTAATCATGTGTTTCACAATGCATCAACTTGAGGGTAAATTCAACTTGACTTTGTATGACTTTTGAAACACAACTTATAGATATAGGGTGTGGGAACTGAAGAACTTTATTCAATTGACAATGAAGAGATTCTATGTTGATGTATGGATTTGCATGAAGCCTCTCTACTAACCATTGAAGTGCTCATCTTGTAAAATTGGATAGTGAACACTTACTTTGTATTTGGGTATTAATTGACCATCTCCCTCAAAGGCTATGGCTATGCTCCTGATAGTCTCACAAGGATAACTATAATGTTCACTTGTGTTAGTATAAGATAAACCGGCATTAAAAATATAATGTATGATTTGTGAGCGAAGTGCATCATCTATGCGGTTATATCTATGCAAGTAACTAGGCATAGCTAATATACTAAATTGAATTAGAAGAAGAAACTATAACTATAACCCTAACCAAACAAAAAGCTAATTGTAACTCGTAACCAACACCAATTATAATTTGAATCAATACAATACAATGCAAACCAAATTGTTTCCAACCTCTTCCAATCAAGAAACAAATCAAAATACAACAATGAATTGCTCACAACCAAAGCCCTAACTAACATGGAACATACCCTTCAATTGAAATATTGTATAAGACAATATGAAAGAAAACAAGTCCAAACAATACAAATATGCATTAATGAGCGATGCAATGACAAAGGAGCAATAGCGTTTACATCAATAGCATAACACAACATGTGAAGCAATGTAATATGTGTACAAGCTTTGTCAATCTTCAGGTATCTAGAATGATACATTTTCCAACGGTTTTGAATTCTAAGATTATTTCTATTGTCACGTTTCGGATCGTTTTTTCTAAATACTCATAAATTACAGACAAAGGAGCATTGGTTTTTTCCTTTGAAAGTTTCATGTAGCAAATCGTCTTCTATGTTTCGTAAAGGAACCCACAAAGTCAAACTTTATGTTCACTCACAGTAAGCACCTGCAAATTCTATGATTATGTAGGAGATGACTCAAGTGATGAAGACTGAAGCTAATTCGTGTGAATCTGAATGAAGTTTGTGTATCATAATATGTGGAGACAAAAGAGTTATCCATTAACTCAACCGGAGTTTTAGTAGGGAGTTGGTTGTTTTGCATGCATGATTTTTCATGTTTGATAAGTTTTGGTCATTTGCCAAAATGAGTTTGGTACCCAATGAACCAATATGGAATGTCCTTCGTTCAAACCTCCACATTAACTCCAAGCATGCACCCAGAACTTACCGAACATGGGAAGTCATGCATGCGAAACAACCAACTCCCTACTGAAACTCCGGTTGAGTTAATGGATAACTCTAAAGATTGCAAAGAATTTGATGCAGTTTCATGTATTGTAAGGTGTAACAGTATGAAAACGAAACATACTATTGTCTTTTGTGGAGTCATGCACCAGAGGCCTTGATGCAAGTAACCGTTCCAAAACCTCGTAAGAGAACTCGGGCATGCTACAAAATTGGATCAACACACTGTAGAACTAGAGAACCAGAGAGTTGTGTGTGGGCACACGAATTCACTTCCAAATCGATTTTATTGTTAAACCAAGTACAGAGACTCTCACCAACAACCGGATGTTGCGAAACGAAAAGGGGCAAAGAATGCGAAACGACGAGGCGAGAAAAGAAGTTGAGAATACAAGAATCATTTGGTTTGGAAGATTCATGAACACGGGTAGGTCACTTAGTGCATTTAAAAAACGACGTGCGGCTTAATATAGAGAGGATTAAAATCATTTGAAATAAAAATTATAAAGGAATTCCAAATAATGAAGGGGTCATTAAATGTAGACAATCCCATTATAAGTAAGTTAGATGGACATAAAACGTGGGCCATTATTTTTTTGTAAAATTAATATAGGGGCTGAAGATAAGGATCCTAGAAGGTATGTTTAGTATGGTATGTAAATGGGTTTAGGACTCACGGGGATGGACGATAATTGGGATTTCCGTCTGTCCAAAAATGGATGAAAAGGGAACGCGCCGTCGTTGGGGTCGTCTTCCCCACGCCCGTTTGCAGATGGCTAGGGTTTCAATTTGCTTCGCGATTTCGTCCGTTGTGTTTTGGAGGTGCGTTTTCAGAGCTGGGTTTGGGTTGAGGTGTGTGCGCACCTTGTTTGGTGTATTGATCTGCATCTACTAGGGCGGTTTACATTCGAGTTATGGCAATCCAAATCAAGATGTGGACCATGGAGGGGGGATTTGTTGTGCCGTAGTATTTCAGCAAAGTCAAAGTATTGGAGGAGGAAACATACGCCTCCCTTAGGGTTTGTTTGGAGGAGAAATTTGCGTTGGAGTGGCCATTTTAGTTTTGGGACAATGAAGATAGGTGTAGAATCCGGCAAAAGATGGAGGGTTTGAACGATGTAGTAAGTGATGTGTATGTCCTGCCATTGCGATGTGAAGTCCAAGAGGCCCCTAAACGGCGTCGTCTTGATGATGGGACTCATGTAGCAGATCGTAGTCTCCAAGAAGTGGCCGATTTCCCGGAAATAGAAGAAGACGTCGAAAACCATCTTGTGAGCCTCTTGGAAGCTCTAGGAAGTAGATTAGCTTTTGTAACTTAAAAGGAATATAGAGTACAAAAATTTGCAGTGACTTGGACAATATAAGTAATGGAAGGGTGCAAACAAATGGGCCATTTTTGAAATTTAAGTAATTATAGGGAGGCTTTAATTCAACCCTTGGAGGTAAATAGCCCTAAAACAAAACAAAAAAAACCCCAGCCGCACGTGGTGCACAAAAATGCCTTAGAGTGATCTACATGTGTTCATGAAGTTGTTAGAGGTGAAGGATTGTTATCATGAAATTGAGGTGTGCCACATTTCAAGTTGGTTTAGAAGAACCATGAACTAATGTAGAAGGTTCATGAACTAGCTTGGAACCTTCATGAAATCGACGTTGCACTTCCATGAAGTCATCTTACCAAAGGAGTAATATGCGGGCTTAACAAGATATTATTCGACTAAAATGACCAAGATAGTCATGTATATGTCATGTAATATGTCATGTAAAGTGTTAAAATGATGCCTTATGAATGCTTGTTTGAAAAAACAAGTGACATTCAAGTGAACCATTGTCATTGAATACTTAAGTTGTTATCCAGGCTTATAACAGTTGGATAATGTTATGAAGTTTAATGGATAACCAAAAGGATAAGGAATTGTGATCTCGGGTCCAAGAATATAAATGTAAACCTCTACGCGTACCATAACAATCATGTAAGAGGGGACTCAAGGCCAAAAGAAGTATGTCTTTGTGTGGAGATTTAGAATATGGTCCACCTTGATTTTCCCTTATTGTTGACGGCGTAATTGCACCAAGTGAGGTCAAGATCGAACACCTCCTTTTCATCGCCTGGCCCATAAATCTAGATGACGAGGAGGAAGAACATGTCAATTTGGTTCATGAGAGACACAACTTTCATGAAGAGCAAACCTCCCCAAAGATCCGGGTGGTCTTATACAAAATGGTAGCTCCTCCACTTTGTGCTTGATTGGGATGGTAAACTATGTCAAGTGAATGAAAGTGATTTAAAATCCGGAAACCAAAATGCTCATGGGACTGAAAGTACATGAAGATGGTGTCAAATTGGTTAATTTTTGAAAGTGGCATAATGCAGTAGCCTCTGTGAAATAGAGGCTAATATTGACTTGATGGTCCAGTTGAAAGAAAGACTTGAAACTCCCTTAATGCTACATTCTCGTATAGTCGTTGAAACTTACCTCTAATGGCGTTAAACATGGGTTATTCCAACACGAAGTGTGCCTAATTTGGAGCTACATTATGAGAGTAAAAGTGGCATAATCTCTTATCCCTAGATATGAGGATAGTTTACAAATGTCTAGTTTCAAAGGAAAAATTATGATTTGATGTGCAGTAAGCAACAATGAACTTATGTTGGGGCTCAAGGGGAGCACTAGCAAAAAAACAAAAATGTAGAAATTACGTGCAATAAAATATAGGGTCTCATATATCGACTTTGGCAGAATTTGTAAAATAATTATATATAATATAAGGTGCTCTAGGTGTGTGCAACATGATTCTATGTAATAAATAACCAAACACAATATCATAAAATTATCTATGTAGATTACATATAGATTACCATGGATGCGAAGGGCTAGAAATGAAAAATCAAGGATGGATAAAATCACTTGTGAGATACCTCCTAGGATTTCAAGGGGATTGGGACATGAGAAAGTAAAGATATTTGCAAAGAGCGGGGTTAGGGTTAGGGAATCACACTTGACTCATTACTTGCCTATCCCCTCTTCTCCTCTCCTTTGTTATGCTTTTTTTTATGTGGTTGATAAAGTACACTCATCACTTCTCAAGTTAGTCACCTATATAGATTTGTTATGTAAATATTTGATATTGGCTTAGAGTTATGCAATCGGATAGTGTCAAAAATGCAGTATTATGCGTGACTTTCTTTGGTTCTCTCTGTCTATGTGACATTGGATCTATATCCATCTTCTTGGACCCTAATGAGATAAAACGAGAGTTGAAGATGTGTGGGGAGTAGAAGGCTTACAATTTTTAAAAAGATGGTAAAAAATAACCATCATAGACATGATGTTACTCATTGAATTCTAGGGTCATGTTAGGTTCCAAAAGACCATATTTCGAGATTTCTTGATGGGAACTAAAGTGATGTCTAAACTAAATATGAATGTGTTATTGTAGTTAGTCTTAGTAAATCCTTCGGAGCTTGGAATGCAAATTCACGGTAGTTGGAGTTCAATGAAAGCATGTTGATTTTGGTGTTAATAATATGAGATCAAACAAATTAAATAATGTAGTGGGTGCAAGCACAGTGAACTGGACAATTTTGTGATTCAATTTTATGTACTAACTTTGAATTTTGTGAAGAAAATTTCATATACATTTTAAAAACATATTGATTCACAAAGTCAAGTAATTTATGTTGAGAAAAAAATTCCAACAAAAGTCTACATATATTAGAAGATAGTGAAGTAGTGTGCAAGTAGGTGATATTGAACAAGAGATTGTTTAAAATTTGTTTAAAATATGATAAAATTACATAAAATTGATGGTTTTCTCCAAAATTTTGTGATGATGCCCTCAAGTAGATAATGAGTTCAAGGAATATATCAAAAAAAATCCAACTTCAAAATAGTTAAGTCATGAAATCTCCATTAAAAACCATACTCAACCATTTGCTCTTGAGCATCACTTTTGATGCTAAGTATTGAAGATCTCAATTTCATATTCTACATTTGAGTATTTAATAGTACTATAGAGGTCATCATATAAAAATCCAATTTAAATAACGTTTTGCTACTACTTTTAGGCCCTTGACCAAAAACATTATGGTTTTAGTATATTTGAGCATTTTTTTTGGTCCACTTTACCATGCTTACACCCTAGTGTTTGTTGATTTTGACCTACATCAAGTACACACCGGAGCCTCTCCAATCCTTTGACTATCCTTGTGCAACACTAGTGAAATCAGATAATATGCTTGGTTGATACATTTTTGTAATATCAACAACCCTTTTATGGCAAGATTCAACCTAGAGCAAGCTACACATTGTTGACCGCATTTTGGTGTTGTACTATAGCACCATAGCTAATTCGTGCAAAAATAATTCCCAAATAAAAAACCGAAAAAAATCAAAATTTATGAGCCCAATCAAACGAATAAGTGAAAATTATATTAGAAAAAAACTAATTAATGGAAATTTTGGACTCTTCTAAGCTCCAACCACGTCAACGCACCATAAGAGGTTGCATGCTAACACGTTAATGATTTGGCGCCATGTTCACAAGCTCCACGAGGGATAATAGGGATAAAAGCAAAATCAACCTGTCGTTGTTTTGGTGCCATTTCTAACACTCTTCTCACACATGTCAAAGTGCAAATACATACAAAAGACCTAACACCTACACTATGCAAAGACAAACAAGAGCTACACTAAGTAAGGTTAAGGTGGATACTTAGGTTTAAGGCCAAGAAGTTGCCACAAATGAATGAAAAAAACAACAACTTACTTGCAATATTGATGGACCTTACCGAAAAAACGAATTGGCTTTTTAAAAAATCATAGGACTGACAAAAATTCATAAATTATATTTTTGGTTGAAAAACCTTATTTTTCAAAAATAAAGAAATATCCATTTCGAGGTGCACGAACCAATTATGGTGCTACGGTACTTGTGAATTACAAGCAAATTGTTGTTGGGAGCCCTAATAAAGTTCCAAGCATCATCAATTTCCTCCATAACGGTACCATAGCCTTGGACTCCAAAGCTTTGGTAAGCCAAGATGTAATGAGAACACAATTTTTTGTTTTCTTGCTAATGGGGTTTGATTTCTAGATTGCAATCAAATCTTGATTTTGAATACCGAGAATTTCCAAGTTTGGTTTATCTTTGGAAAATGTGTATCCATTTGTAGTTTGAAACGATTGTACTTGGTGCTCCCATCCAATATATGAAACTTTGTGGCACATGATGGTCCAATGTTGGATATTTTGACAACAAATAAGTCTCAGTTCTTGGCCAGTTTGAAATCAAACATGTGGTTAGTTACAAAGATGATGGTATAATTACATTCATGAAGCACTTTGAAACCAACCTGGTTTTGAAAGATGACCATTGTTGTCTTCCCACTATTGCCATAGTGATCTATTTTCACCAATCACTAGTAGAAAATTATGGCCAAAAAAACCACAACGAAATTAGATGTGGCTTTTTTTAGCATAGTTTTCTACTAGTGAATGCTAGGTCTTGGCCTTGCACATCATCGTCTTCGCTTATCCCAATAATCTCTCAAATGTTGTCGGTTTCAGGAAACATGGTTCTATATTGCGACTACAATTCTTGGCACTTCCAATAAAACTATAAAATTGAAGATTATGCAATGAACTTACAATGAATAATTCATTGGATGTTTTTGTGAATAACTGACTAATATTGTAGTAGCAAGGATAGCGACAAAGCTAGTACAAATTGTGGAGCCTTTCAACTCCATATGCAATTTTGGTTCTTGGATCAGATTGAGAATTGTCTCATGTGGTTTGCAATTTGTGAATCACAAAAATTGTCATTTCAAGGAGTGGTTTATTGTATACAAAGAGAAAAATGTGAATTGGAAGGTAGTGCTAGAGATTTGATTGTCTTGATAGAGTTTGTTTCGTGTGGAAGCGTGTAGGAAAGTAGGAGAGGTAGGTTGAAGTCGGCACAGTAAACAAACCTCTTTTTACTACATATTGGATCGCAACTTTTGTTTCTTTGTTGGTGTATGCTAGTCTCTAACATGAATTTGAGTATTGATGTTGGTAGGAGCAATAAGATCTCGGGGGGGGCAGTGTGTTAAAAAGTTAAGGATATAGGTGCGAACAACCACTATTTTATAGGGGGGTATTACTTTCAATTCTCTTCTTTTTTTCACATGCTATCATTATGTAAATTTCTACTTTGGGTTAATAGAAAAATGGCTTGCATTACTTATAATTCCAAAGTACCTATTATTCCATACCCTATAGTACTTTAAAGATGTCCAATGCCATTTTTGATACCCTATATTACTCTTAAGTCGATTTATAATTTTTAGCTCCCATGTTTTTAAAATACCCTATCATTTGTTCGCACGTATATTGCTACTCCAACCAATGACTACCCCCCCCCCCCCCCCGAGAATAAGATGCATTCTCTATGCTTCATAAATCATGTCGTGATGATGGTCAATTAGTGTTGGAGCAAGATGTAGGTCATAAATTTGTAAGGTGCTTGGAACAATCGAGTTGGACATAGATAGCTACACGTATTTATATAAAGGGTGTTCATTTTTGTGGTTTCCTCTTTAAGGTCAACCTTGGATATTAGTGTGAATACTTTGTTAGGATGTTGATTTAGAGCTTTTTTTCTTTTTTTTTCTTTTCTCATAACATTGTTGGCTTTGGTTGCTACAAGTTTGTTTGTGGTTACAACCATTTGTAGAGCACTAAGAGATTTTGTTGAAGCAATGTATGGGGAGATTTTTGGGCATAGCTTGTCAAAATTCGAGTGTTTCCAAGTCCAACTAGTTACACGTAGTGATCTTTCGGTTTCCTTTAATAGTTTGAAGCATATTCCATACATTCCTCTTAATTGATGGGCTTGAGGTGCTACTAGATTTAATTTATGGGCATTGGGTTTGAAATCCCATTGAAGCCCAATGCACATCAACATAGTAGTTTATCAATAACAACAATCAATTGCATGTACATGTGATAAACAAAAGAAGACAAACATATAGTATATTTGTGTTAATTAACACAATTTAGGGGGTATCAAAAATATGGCGTACTTAGAGACCTTGATGTCATGCTTCAAAGGCTAGCCATATGTGTCTAAAAATCATATTTACAAGGTTCCCATGTGCCCTACCAAATAATAATAATAATAATAATAATAATAAATCTATATACTATGTATGTGCATAAATTTACAAAACACCTGTCAAAGCATCTAAAGAAGTCATGTAGATCTCACAAGTCCTTGACTAATTAGTGCCGCAACTCATAAAAAGTGAATGATTTGTTGAGCACCCACAAATACAAAGGTCAACAACTACCACCAATGCAAATTGTACATAAACAAGCACAACACCAACTCTCAAACTCCACATTTAAACTAAAAATTTGTGAGCCCAATACAACAACCGTTTGATGTATATATTGTAGAGACTTCACTAAATGGACATTTAACTAGTATGAGGTCAACTGACATATCAAGAGTAATCAAATTGTTGAGATACTTAGTTTGACATTGTTTGTCCAATTGCAAAGAATCTAGACAAATGCGTAAAAAAAATCTAACAAATTAATTATATCTACACCTGATGATGTTCTTCCCAATCTTGCAAATAATTTGCACAATACCTAGAGCCTTGTTTATATGATTCCAATCTTTGTACACATGTCTATCTACAACACCCATAAACCATGAACCATATAGTTCGTTTGTTTTCCTTGTTTTGTACATGTGCTTCTTGCGAGGCTTGTAATTAATCATAGAATTTAAGGACTTTGGGGAGAATTTGTTTTTTTACATATAAGTAATATAGGGTATTATTAAATCATTCATTCAATAATTTATAATTACCCGTATGGTGCCAACAATCACAACAATTTATTATTACATTTAAAATGAGCATATATGCCTTATAATCTATTCTAATATGTAAATAACCCCCTGACCCCCCCCCCCAATGTGTTGGGGTGATGTCAATGATAGCTTCAAGTTTACACTTGTATTTTAGAAATCCTTGACATGAAGGTTGAATGTCGTCCAGTTTCTTCCCCGAAGGATGGAAAGAATTATTCTCTTTACCAAGAAAAGCCTCCTTGATATCATCAAATGTGATTATTGATGGTGTTAGGTTGTCATAAGTTCCCTGGACTCCATGATGCCTTCCACATGGTTATCGATTTGTGTGAGGTGTCAAATCCTTGTTTGGCAAGGTGTCAAGAATGTGAGGCTACTTGACTAACTGACTAACTTAAGAGGAGGGTAGGTGAGCAGCCGTTGTTAAGAACCTATGTTTGGCTTAAGAGAATATAATTCCATGAGAACTTCTCCAAATTTGGGCAACATAATATGGTAGGTTGTCAAAGAACACACTTTGATGTGAGACATCATATGTATCTTCACGTCCTTCTCAAAAACCTTCCAGTGAGAGTTTTTCGAAGTGACCTCCCCAAAATCAATGTCATATATGAAAGTTGGAAGCACTAAAGCCTTGTATAGATGGGATTTGAGTTCCCAACATGTGACTCCAACCTTTGCTTCTTTCCTTAACGTGGCCATCAAGGCTTTCATACCTACAATGTGTTGCCTTTTACTTTATGAATTGAACTAACCATGTGAATAGAAATCAATCCCAATGTATTTATATATGTGTGTTATCTCAATCTCATCTTTGTCTAGATAAAATCCCTCTTGCTTTAAACTCCTTTTGTTGCTGCCAAAGATCATGATTTTGGTCTTAAATGGATTGACATCAAGGCAAGAGGAAGTACAAAACTTACATAACTTGCTAAAAGTAATTTTAAGCATGATCATCATTTAAGAAGCATGACACATCAGCAACATAGGGAGAATGACAACTATTGTGTTGAATGAACATGGAGAATCCATGTCGATCTTATCCAAATATGTTTCAAGTTCATCAATGTACAAAGCAAATAGTGTGGGGGGGGGGAGGGGTTTAGCACCATTAACAAACATTACTTCAGCATTTGTGTCACCACTAATTGGTACAAACTATGGTATACATGGCTTTTACAACTTGTAAATGAAAGTGGTATGCCTAATCGTTGGAGGCCTTCCCAAAGTTTGTCACATGGAACCGTGTCATTTTTTATTATAAATTAAACCAATTTTAAATGAATAGAGATATCAACCCGCAAATACTTCTTGTTCAATTCAAGTACGTAATGTAAGGATGTGATCCAAAATAGATTTACTTCCCAAATGAAATCCTTCACAGCGAACTTCAAAACCACGAATATGGAAATATGTAATTTTTGAAGTGGTAAACTTCCTTGGAACACACAATCAATTTATAAGTTTACCCATAACCGCTTTATTGAATGCTAATTTTTGACGACAACAATTGTCAAAACTCTTATGAGGGTAATCAATCACAAGCAACCACTACATAAGCCTAAACCTTAACTCCACTGGCGTAAAAAATATAGACCAACAACAAATCTCATCCATGTCAACATTACATGTACCCTAGTGAGTGGTTAAATGGACCTAGTCGACAATGGATGCCTCGACCTAAACACAAGGCTAAGCACCATTTTACATTTATCCCAGCTAAGAGAAGAATATTGACAAGGATTGTAGCTTGGAAATTAACATGATGCGATTCTTTTAAAAAATGATGACTTCATTCTAGAGTAGAGGTGCTTATAACCCGATCACTTAAGAGATCACGAGCTAGATTTGGAGAAGTATTAGGTAGTGCAATTTTTTCGTGTGTAGGAAGATAGAAGTTAAGATGACTACAATTTTTTTGGTAATCTCATTCCTTAATTTGAACTTATTATGATTTTTTGAAGCCAGAACTTGGCCCAAACATATTGCCAATATCTAGAGTTTGATATGACCACTTGTTCCTCCTCACTTTAGCACTCAAAATCAGAACATGTGTAATGATGACACTATTGGTTCCAACTTGATCAAAATTTAGTCATAGC
The DNA here is from genome assembly GCA_950295325.1 of Polytrichum commune. Lineage (NCBI taxonomy): Eukaryota > Viridiplantae > Streptophyta > Polytrichopsida > Polytrichales > Polytrichaceae > Polytrichum > Polytrichum commune. The sequence continues at coordinate 17,983,323 of OX485803.1, read as the reverse complement.
CTTATCGAAATTAGGGTACCCTATTGATTGCCGATGGGGTCTTGGTTCGGAATAGGCACCTCTATTTTAGTTGGTGCCGCAACAAAGTCAAACTTCATCTAATGTAGTGAGGAGGAAGTATTCAAAACGGAATGTCACAAAATCTTCAACAGTTGTAGTAATAATAAAAACAAACTCTCCCTCTCTCTCTCGGATAACATTACCCAACCCAATACTCTTAACTCCGGCGCGGAGTTCGATGCGGCTCCGATGCGGCTCTGGGGAGGTTCGGATGCCAGCTCCGGTGGGTTGGGGCAAAAATTGCCCCCTATTTTTTTGATTGGGTGGGGCCTTACTTGATCTCATAAGGGGCCTCCTAGAGTAATTTGGTGCCGGAGAACCCAAATTTAGCCAAAAAAAAACCAAAAAAAGTCATCAGGGGGCCAAAACGGGGAGGGCCAAAAAAATGGACCCACCGGAGCTGGCATCCGAACCTCCCCGGAGCCGCATCGGAGCCACATCGAACTCCTCGCCGGAGTTAAGAGTATTGGGTTGGGTAATGTTAGGGGTTTAGTTATAGGTACCTTTTCTGGAGCCACTTAAACACACATGAGACTGAAGGCCCGTGACCATGGATTCTCAAATCTCTCCATGGTCAAAGAAGGCCGAGACCGTCCAAGTTTACTTCACGTCAAGTAGGTGAAGGTCCAAGGGTCTTTGGAAATTGTCATGGATGAAAAGTCTGCATGACAAACTATGGATAATGTTTCATGGTATGTCAGAATTTGCATCAAGCCCTCCTCCAAGAGGTAGGCCTAATGCAAATTCCGACATACCATGTCAGGATCAAGGGTCCTCATAATTACATGGTCATGGACCTTGGCTTGTGTGTGAAGTGATCCTTAAGATATATGGTCATGACCATATGGCTCTAATGCCTTACAAAAAGAAGGTTTCTAAGATTTTTTTGGGGGTTTTCATTTTGGTGTGTGTGTGTGTGTTGGGGGGGGGGGTCAAAACGGAGTTTGGTGGGCCAACCTTGACACATGCATGGTCTCATAGTGCTTGGTTTCAACATCGGTCCCACTTTTGTTGAAAACGGAGCTCGTGGAGAACCGGTGGTTAGTTGCAGATGAACCAGTTGAGTCTGAGAAATAACCAATCGAAGTTCAAGACTTGAGGAGCATTACCGATCATTTCAAAGGAATCTATAGAATATACCACACATGAAAAAAACAAAACCGGAAGATGTCAACATGTAACCGGTTGGATTTAAAATCCACTAGGATCTTGACCGACTATGCCAAAAAACTTATTGGGCATTGGTTGAAAAGAATCAACATTTTTATTTTTATTTTGGGACAGATTGGGCCCCTCAGACGCAAAACACCGCCCAAACCACCTAGAGGCCCTCTACCAAGAGCAAAACGACCTGACTACATTGCCGCTTCCAGTTCCACTCAATATGCAAATTGTTCCTCCTACAAAGGACATTCCTAGCGTCCCAAGTTTTGTCAAACCCTTGGAGCATAGCCGTGGCGGAGAAGCTGCTAATCTTTAAAAAAAATTGATCACCCTTTCTTATGTTGCCTTGGCGTAAATGATGAGCTCATCCCAAATCTGGTGCTTAACCTTATACTCATGCCATTGTTCGTGGTTGAACACTTTGTCATTGCGTTCAATCCAAATGTTCCAAAGCGTGATGTGCCCCTAGGGAGGTGCCAAATTTTGATCTTTTTACCGTACTTCTTAGAAATCCTATCCCCAACAATGATTTGCTTCAAGTTAAAACTATCATACTTGCCAGTTCTAACCCCACTAAGTTCGTGCATGATGAAGGTGGCCCATCTCCATGCCCTTCTAGCTTGAATACAATCCCAAATTTGGTGTTTGACTGATTCACTTGTGTTAGGCAGGCAAAAGACACATTGCTTGGAGAGAGATGCCGACACAATGCAGACCCTCCGTTCGTTAACTGCCACCGCTTTGTGTGAAATGGACCACATGAATGCAATTTCTTTACTTGACCAGAGCAAATCCCACACGTGCAACCAATAAAACTTATAATGAATTGAGATCTCCAATTCCAACTCCAATGAGAATTGTTATAAGTGTTAAAGTTAAAAGTGTCAGGTCACAATTAAAGCGTGTAGTTAAATTGAGATTACACTTCAAGTGTTGTCGGGTTTTTTTTTCTTCCAATTTTGAGCTACTTAATGTTGAAATGGATAGCCTTCAATAGTGTTCATTGCAAAGTATGTAGTTGTCCAAAATAAAATTTTAACCTTTTGACCCAAAAAAAGGATGTTGGAAATGGGTCAATGATCCCAACAAAAAAAATTGTGCTTAAGGTATGGATGGGCCTTATAACAACACTTTAAATAAACCTATTTCAGGCAGGTTAAATAGGTTGGATTTTTTCCGAAAAAAATGCATAGATTAGCAACTCTATAGAGTCTACCAAAAGTGTTTCAAGAAACAATCCTTCATATACAACCTACACATATTTGCAGAAAGAGCCGTCTTAAGGAAAGAGCCGTTTACTCTTCACTAGAGGGGTCTATTGATGTTGTATTGCTAGGTGAGAATCATCACAACATCGACCTTATTGTTGGTGAGCATCATTATGAATGACGGCGTTGTCCCCCTTTTGTGGATCACTTCTTACACCGCTACTATGAATGGCCAAACTGGTACTACTTTGTACTTGATGCTGCATATTGTTAAATCCCTTTTGGCGATGACTCGTGTGATGCATAACATTATTCAACAGCATGATTGTGTGTACATTGTATATTTAGCATATGGCATGGGCCTCCACTATCCAACCTTGATGGGAGGACACTTAGAAATAGGAAGAAACTCACGCCGGTAGAAAATAACGAATAGTGTTGGTATTTTCAATGATACCGTGGACTCATGCAAGCTTCATCTGTGCTGGACTTTAATTAGTTGCTTCAATCCAACTCATGTTCATTAATTTATGATGTTATTTTGCAATAATTTGACACTTCCAACGATTTTAAAATTGGCAAGAAATAAACACTCTAAAAATGACACTTAAAAACCTCATTACCATATAGGTATGTTGCCGATTCATCTCGCATGACCTCAAGTAAACTATTTAGGATATTTGAAGCCAATTCCGATGTCCAACCAACTTTCAAAAATAACCTTTGGAATGCATGATGATTTAAGGATATTATATGTTGGAGGAATGAGAGGTACGCTTGCATGATTATCCCTTCTCTTCGGAAAACCTAGTTGCATTTCATGACTAGTCAATTGCTTTTAAAAGACACATTCTGGTGGCAAGCCCCAACACATTCATTTAGCCTATGTTCAAGGCTTGCAAGTGAAGGGTGCGATTTTGGGCAAAAATCGGTGGAGACCCTAGTGTTTGGAAGTCCACCCGGTTGCATGTTAAATGTGTTACGGTTTTCCTTTAATTGTGTGCAACATATTACAACACTTATATCCTCTAAATTGAGTGGCAATTCGCTTAATGTCTCAAACTTTATCTTATCTTTATCAAAGCAATCCACACTCCCATCTTCTCTCTTCCCTTTCGGTACGGCTTGCATGTTTTAAGGTATGGCCTAGGAACCATTACAGGACTGGACTTGGAGCTTGAATTAGGGCCGAAACCCATCCACCTGCAACCCTCGGGCAGCCCTAGAAAAAACTCTCAACCCAACCCAAAAAAAGTTGTCAACCCCGACTTGACTTTAAGAAAGTAAATTGTCATTGTAATGAAATTGATTTCAAAGTCCATGAAACCAAAAGGCTTATCGCTTTAATGCATTCTTAAAGGGCCACTTTGTCCACAAATCTCTCTCTCTCTCTCTCTCTCTCTCAATGATGGATTCATGACCTCATCCAAGTTGCAGGCATGGCCCTATAAGGTAGCAACACCTTAAACCAAGAAGTCGAGGTATTTGGCACACATGTGGTGGTAGTATGAACCCAAAAAGTGATTCCCGAGTAGAAAAAGTAGAAAAGAAGTATTGCAAGAAAGTCTCGCTTCCCCCCCCCCCCCGAATGTTGTTGTTTAATTCGACTTAAAAATTGTGTTGTCGCCCAAAACCGTCAGGGGGAGGTGACGTTCATGCGGTGAACATTCTCATAATCAAAATGTACTCATTATGCAAGATTTCAAGGTGCAGGTTTTGGGTAAGGTGTTGGTTTTAGCACCCTATCTACCTTAATGGCTCATTGGCCCAACCTTAAACATCCGCCTTGCACTTGTCCCTATGTTTCAACATGTGTTTTTACAAAAGATATCAAGAAGTTGTTGAGCAGGTGAGTCGTTTACTACTCATGCCCATTTTAGCGTTCCCTCCACACCTCTTGTGAAGTTTGAACAATTAACCCTTAAATGCATGGGTGACCACAAAGTGGTCGATCTATGATCAAAGGGCTAAATCATCTATTGCCAACGCTCTATTGGAGATACTCTTTTCACAAGATGTTCAAGTTAGGGATTGAGCCAAAGAACTAATTTGTACATCCTACAGATGCTTCGATTTCGCTCTTCTTGTAATTTTTTTCCTTTGCAACTTCTTAACTACTATTGAGTACATACTTTCTCTACCAAAAATGAAATATGGGATGAGATTTCATGCATGTGTATTTAATTTCAATTTTTTTTTTTACATGCAATTTTCTGAACTAATCCAATCATGTTAAAATTTTACTTATAGCTTCAAAATATATTTGCCTACTTGTGTGGGATTCTACTTTACAATTTATGGCCTTCAAGTAAACACAAATCACTCACATGCATTGCTTTGACTTTCTAGAAATAGGCCCAAGCATTTAGAGGTTAAAGAAAACAATAAGTCTTCTACCAAGTAGTGATGAGTCCAAACTTATGCTCCAAGGGTGAGTCAACTGCGCGCCCACTAGATTCTAGGTAATAATGGGTTGGAGGTGTCTAGACTTCCAGCCTCCCACTAAAGCACATTTAAACCTACAAGTGATGGTCATTGAAGGATCAAAGCCCAATTTTAAGAGGGAGAGGAGGTTAGTAGGTGGGCCTGGATTTGAGAATATGAGAGTAAAGCAATTACATTAAATAATCCTATTAGTGTGAGCGACAAATTAGTGTGGAATTAGCGTGGACCACACTAATTTGCTACTCAAGGTGGAATTAACATGGGTCCAAGACCCATGTCTTCCCCTAAGTCTTCAGGAAGACTTGCGGCCAACACATTGATTACTATTAGTTACATGACAAAAGTAGCATAAAATAAAATAAGCACCCACATTGACTTTCTTGAAAACCCAATTGACATTGATTTTCTACTAAAAACTTAGCATGGGTCGAAATTTTTACGTGCCCCACATTTACTCTGAATACAAAAATTAGCATGAGCTCTAGAAACTTACTGTGGCCCACAAGAATAGGAACCATATGAACCCCATCCCCACCAGATTCCATCTATATTTGGGTGGTCGGGTGTTCGTCCCACTAGAATCTGGTGGGCGAGCGGCCTACATGGAAACTCACCCTTATCATGTATACTTTGCATGTCTGTACAGACTGTCCCACCTTTGCCAACGAAACAATCCAACTCCAACTTGTCATTCTCACTATAAAGAATGTTTCCCAATTTAGAACACTATGTAGATTCCGGATCCCAAATTAGTATGTAAAAAACTATGTATCTCAAACCTATTTTATGCAATGAATGAATAACGCCAAGTACATCATGTTTATAGACTTGAACCTTAATTGTGAAGTTCCTTCCTACCTAACCCTCTCATAGATTCCCCCATAAAAGGAGAAATAGTAGTTTTAAGCTTGAAATATGAGAGCTATAAGCTAATTAAGTCGGGTTTCAAGGACACACGGTACGTTGTCACACACCGACTACCTTAGAGCATCCTCAGTCGGTCTAGGTAAAGCTCACTGCAAACCAAGACCTATCTTGCTTAAAATTGCTCAAAATTTAGAGGGAGTGCACCAAATCTTGCTTAAAATGGACAGATCCTCCCACACTCCCTCTAAATGTCAAAAATTTGGAGGGAGTGTGGGAGGATCTTTCCATTTTAAAGCAAGATTTGGTGCACTCCCTCTAAATTTTGAAAATGTGGTGTTTTCAATGAGGGATTTCACCTACGTGAAATTTTTACAATTTTTTTTTCTTGAGAAATATCTCACGTTTATTTAGGTGTGCTTCTAATGATGGTAATTTCAGTTTCTAATTTTAGGTCAGTCAAAAGATAGGTTTTGGTTTGCAGTGAGCTTTACCTAGACCGACTGAGGATGCTCTAAGCAATTCCCAATTTGAAAGCTCTCAAATAGTGTGATATGTTCATCCCATAATCCACGTTCCGTTCAGTGGGTGGGTCTAAATACCCCCATCGAGCATGGCTCGGAGGCCAAGTTCGGTGGGGTTCATTTTTCTGGCCCTCCCCGTTTTGGTCCCTTGGGGTTTTTTTGGGGGTTTTTTTTGCTAAATTTGGGTCCTACGGCCCCAAATTACTCTAGGAAACCCCCTATGAGATCAAGTAAGGCCCCACCCAATTAAAAAAATAGGGGGCAGGTTTTACCCCACCCCTGCCACCCCCTCCCGAACCTGGCCTCTGAGCCACGCTCGATGGGGGTATTTAGACATATCCCCGTTCAGTGTCCGGGGATATTTTAGGGCATATTGTTCTCCCTCTTTGGTATGACACGTTTGGGAAACACAAAAATGTCGTATTATCGAGGGAACACGAAAACATAAGTAATATGAGCTATATATATATATATATATATATATATACACACACACACAACGAGTTTAAACAACATAGATGGTTTAAAAGAAATATTTCTAATTCCAAACAAATACAAATATTCTCAAGATCCCTTGATATAGGAGTTCAAAGATCACTGGTGTTACCTACCCAAGTTAGCAATTGTCATCTTATCTAAATTTCTTATTAACTTTTGAACATTATTAATATCTTTAACGCCAAAATATTGAAAATTCTTTAATTAGAGACTAGACAACAATGATACATGATGTTTAGCAACATACTACCTCCTCTTGGAACAAGAATGAAGGGAAGCTTAATAATTATATTGGTAATATTATGCCTTAAGGGCCGGTTTACACTACGGTGGAGAAGTCCACCGGTCATGAAAAAAAGGGCGTTTCTCAATTGTGATTGGTCGAAAATGCAACTCTTGACCGGTGGGTGTTTACACTAGGTGAAGAAAACAATGGTGGTGAACTTTTCTCATGGATGATAAAATGACATGGCCGCCTACATGGCCGCCTACATGGCGGCACTTTTTGGAGTTGGGCTTCTCCGGAGGAAGAGAAACTCCTCCTCCGGAGAAGCCCAACTCAATAAAAATTTCTACACTCTATTGGAATACAAAGTCTTAATTTTGTATCTTTCTTGCTCAACATGGGTCCAAGCAAATGACATAAATAAATAAAAATAGGCTTACTCACCCGTACACGATCTTTGAACATTTTTGCATTATATGATCCAAGAAGAAATTGTGACACATATCCACTTGGCCGGTCAAATTTCCACACCACCCTCTCCTTGCTCCCAAACAAAAAATATGCCATCATCATAATTGAAGCATTATGGTGATACATGATGGTTTTTTGTATCGCCATAGTTGAAACGATAAAATACTTCAAAACCATAAAGATCATAAGAGAGCACAAAATCTCTCTTCTTCAATTATCCATGATTGAAGATCAAAGATAAGAAGAGAGAAATTGATGAGGATGATTAAGAGGAGAGCATGTCTTAAATAATACCAAAGAGTAGTGCTTTGTCCAATGTGTATGGGTTTTCCCCTCTTCATTCTTAAACACCCAAGGAGACATTTATTTCCTACATGGGCCAAACTTGACAATTGGCAATTTGGCAATTTTCATTATCTTTTGAATAAAATTGAACATTATATTACACAATTCTTATGAACACAATTCTTGTTGAAATCTTTTGATACAATGTGAATGTAGAGAATTATGGTTTTTTATCACAAAAAATCTTCACCATTAGGTGAACTTCTCTTCACCAGTGGACTTCTCCAGTGGACTTCTCCGCTAAACTTCTCCTCTAGGTGTTTAGACTTCAACCGGTCAAGACTCCTTAAGAAATATTTTATTGCCTTTAATTCTTCTCCGGCACATCCACCATTTGCCTCATAATAACCATGTCTTGGCCAAGCATTCTTGACCGACCGGAGGCCTTCTCCACCGTAGTGTAAACCGGCCCTAAGTGGTGATCATAGTAGGATAACATTACCCAACCCAATACTCTTAACTCCGGCGCGGAGTTCGATGCGGCTCCGATGCGGCTCCGGGGAGGTTCGGATGCCAGCTCCGGTGGGTTCGGGTGGGTTCGGGCAAAAATTGCCCCCTATTTTTTTGATTGGGTGGGGCCTTACTTGATCTCATAAGGGGCCTCCTAGAGTAATTTGGGGCCGTAGAACCCAAATTTAGCAAAAAAAAACCCAAAAAAGTCATCAAGGGGCCAAAACGGGGAGGGCCAGAAAAATGGACCCACCGGAGCTGGCATCCGAACCTCCCCGGAGCCGCATCGGAGCCGCATCGGAGCCGCATCGAACTCCGCACCGGAGTTAAGAGTATTGGGTTGGGTAATGTTAGGGTAACTAAACGACATGGTCAACTCCACGTGCATTGGATCAAGAGTACGGAGTTGACATATGATATTTGACTGGTCCGTCAGTTCAATTAAAGTTCAAACTCCGGAGGGTAATTAATTAAGTTACAACTTATGTAACTTACAAACATTGTTGACCTGAAACCGGTTTTCAGATCCCATGCATATACAGTATATATCCGTACATCAGAAAAACCCAAGCCCTTGCTTCAGATAGAAACATATCTCACTTGCATGTGTTATCTTAGGGCCACTTCACACACAAGGTTGAAGGCCCTTGACCATGGCAATGTAAGAGCTCTCATTGGTCGAAAAGGCGGAGACCGTCCAAGTTCACTTCACACTAGGAGGTGAAAGCCTAAAGGTCCAAAGAAAAGTTCGTGAATGAAAAGTCTACATGGAGTCCTACATGGTTGGTTGTGGATAAGGGTGCATGGTCTACCGGAATTTGTGTCAGACCCACCTCCAAGAGGTGGGCTTGACGCAAATTCCGGGAGACCATGACTTTTTTAATATTTTTTCCAGCATAACAGATTTCAGGGACAGACTGCATGGCAGATTCTAGAACATATTCCAAGACAAATTCCAGTACAAACAAACACCACCAAGTAATTATCTTAAATTGAAAAACTTGGAGACATATTATATTAAACCAAATCCTCCCCTCTTTTTCCGCCAACAAAATATGCAATGGTCCCGCAACATAGTTCATTCTCACTTCACACTATGCTTGAGGGCCCAAGACTACATAAAATGGCTTTCCCAACACCCATGGTACGGCCTTTGGATGAGAGTCAAGGGTCCTGACCATTACAAGGTCACGGCTCTTGGCTCATGTGTGAAGTGGCCCTTATCTATTTATCTATGCATCTGCTCAAAAGTTGCTTCAAACCACCTGCAGTGTGTCGGTAAAAAGGGTACACCCTAAACTCCGTAATATCAACCTCCATAATGTCATCCACTCTCTAATATCCCAAAACCCTAGGAACAAATGTGCGTAGTTCGAATCTCACTCCTTATTGTCACATTTCTTTTCCTTGTATCACAACTATTGTTATTAATGCAACCCACTAAAGAAGTCAACCCACACCCTTGCATTGCGCCATGTGTCAATATGTGGAGTGTAACCTTCGTCTTCTTCTTCTTCTTCTTCTTCTTTTGATGGCACTTGTTGAAGTTGAACTTAACCTTCGACATTCTCATAAATTGTAAGAGTGTTTCTAGATAGAACCTCTATTGTAGCATGATGTGATACCATTAGATCCACATTTATGTTAGGTTGAAATCCTAAGATAATAGGGTTGAAAACTTGCACTTCAACATGGTCTATTCGCGGCAATCCAACTACGAGAGTTTCAATATTGATTGTGGAAAATGTTTTGGATTTGTTTCCTTTGAAGTTGTTCATTAAAATTATATACAAATTCCGCAAGATTTTTCTCTACAAGTTTATTCCACTTTGGAATTATATTAAGGTTCCATATGATCGAGTTGCGCACAAACAACTCTTCAACTACTATTTGCAATGAAACATTATCAATGGACAAACTTGTATACAACAATACAATATTTCTTATGGCATTCGTAAGTTTTCTTCAAGTGGAGGCATTGGGGTGTCTCCAATATTTGCAATCTCATTGGGCATGAAAGTCTTAGTTGTATGGCAAAGAGATGTCAATGTTGTTTATAATTCAGCAAACATGCTTGCATCTTTGATTTTGAATGAAGTTCAATTTGAAATTGTGCCATTGTAACCATGTTTGTCAATTGCATCTTCAAATTCTCCAATTTTTTAGGTTTTATGTAAGCTTTGAATGGAAAGGTAATTCCTTGAAGTGCAACCAGACAAGCACTTCACGCCCAATGTAATGATTTGAAATTGAACTCCTCTAATTTAAAGTTTTCCAATCAAAAAAGCAATGCATGACAATGAACCCTAAAGGACTTCTTTCAAATGGATTATACTCGGGTGATAAATCCATTATAGAATCCCATAATGCCAAACTTTCATATGTGCTACATATATGATTGGCAAGCGTGTCAATTGAATATGTCCGTCTTCTATGACCAGGTGACGTGTTTGTGTCATACAAGATATTAGCGGAGTTATATCTTTTACCTAATCTTGTACAAGCAACTAGAGGGGGTTAAGCATGCACTCTTTCAATACGTGGATTTGAAGCCGAAACACTATCAAGTATCAAGATAGTAGCCACACCAACATCATCACTAGCACCACTATTTCCAATTGTTCCTAGAAGGTTCCCCACTATTGGACCATATGTATATGAATCTCAAATAACATAGTTGGTAATCGCTTTAACAACATTATTTAAATCGTTTGGGACTTGAAGTGAAATGAAAGGCAACCCAAGAATAACATCTTTGAAGGACTTGATCAGTCCAAATTCCAAGTGATCATGTGTAGACAAAAACAATGCCCTAAACATTGATGCTACTATACTCCAAAATCACGAGACAATTTTAAAAAAAATTGATCACAAAGCTAGATCTTGAGTAAGAATAATGTACATAGTTGAAATCATAATACAACTCCATTGTGCATTGAATTGAAATTTGCGATTAAAATTCCACCCACAAACAAGCATACTAGTAAGGGAGTTAATTATCAAATGACTAGCTTAAGATTTCAAAGAAGCGAGGCTCGAAAATGCCACCAAAATTTTTCATTTTCTCGATAAAGCACGCCGCAATAGATTTCGACTGAATGGTCCGAAATTAAACGAGGATGTTCTAGAGGAAGGTTTAAATAATTGAATAAATGTTGTCTTTGAGTATCTTGCCATTGTTGTAGAGAATCAGAAATAACATTTATGGACGCATGAAATTGAGATTCCACTATACCAAAATTTGTGATAAATGTTGATAAGTCTTCATAAAGTGTTTGTCTTGCTCGCATTCGAGTTTCATACTCGCTGATGATAATTTAGATATCTCTTTCATAAACAAAGCATGTTTTGTTTTGTTTGTCTATTTGAGTTGTCTTTGTATCTTGTTATTAGATGATGATTGTCAAGTATAACATGAGTTTTTGGAAATTCCTTTCCGAACCAAACTACGTCTTCACAACACTTGTTTTTTTTGTTTTTTTTTTCCCACAAATATGATCATAACACTTGTCAAAACGAATCACCGGATCATCTAATTGAGACAAATTTTCAAATCTCTTACGTAATTTTTGTGCCAATGATCCACTTTCTTCGTTGCTAGTTGAATAGGTCCACCAATGGGCAATTACTTCTTGTTGCTCGTTCATCACCATGAATAATCCATTTATGGGGCCATAGTTTTGTCTAGAGAAATAGTCATCGAACTGCAGCCTTACTGGCACGTTATAATGAACATTTGCTACCAAGCATGTACCTACTTGTAAACCACCTTCATATCTTTGAAAAAACACCTTTTGTTGGTCCGCAATTGTCTCAATAATTTTTTATTTAAAAAAAAAATCCTTGTTGATGTGAAGGGCCCAATGTATCATTAGACCCATTGCAAGGTTGGAAAAATAAGGAAAAAATGGAAATGTCTCTTTGTTCTTGACAAATGCATGTCCTATAAAGACATTATGCCCCCTCCCCACCTGACTTTAGCTAAGACTAAAAGTTGGTTCTAGCAACCCGGCCTTCACACCATCGACATTATTTAGTGCCGAGCCTAGTGGGCAAATGATGTGGCATGACTTACAAGTGGAGGTTTTAAGCCTCCAGCACCGACCCTCCCATCAATACCTAACACATGAGGCAAGAATAGAGGACTTTTAAAAGTGTTGCCTCCCGCCCTTGTGAATGGTTGCTTTTTAGTCTTAGCTATGAGGGCATGAGGAGCTCCATTAACAAAAACCGATGGTAAGATAGATGAGTAGTAAGGCATTTGGCGATGGGACAATGACTATCCAACACTCATTGCTTGGTAGATAAAACCATGAACATGTGCAAAAGCTACTTAACTATAAAGCTACTCAAGAATCTCCGGACAAGTTCTTGTAGGTGCATTGGGATAGCCAGATGCCTCTCCTATAACTGAGGGAGCTTTACCCAGTTTTTAGGAAAGACTTTGGTTATTTGGTAAAGTCAGGCGGGGAGGGAGCATTATTGTAATAATCTACATGGCCCCGCCAAGCAAGGGATGTGGTCAAATGTTTTTTTTGAAGTGTGTGCTTTACACATTTCGGAGATAAATTTATTAAGGCCGGCATGGCTTGTCGCCAATTCAAAGCATAATTGGTTAAGTGACGTTGTCCATGCATTTCTTTGGAAAAAGTTGAACTAGATATTGTAATGCAACTTCACAATGTTCACATGGTATGAAATTGTGTCCAAGCTCTTGTCCATAACCGTGAAGGTCTTCTCACAACTTGACTTGCTACAACTATATTATGGATATGTGAAATAGCAGTCCCACTCTAACCCATGTACATGCCTAGGTGAAACGAATTTATCGAACCATAAGAATTCCGGATTGTTTGCAATGTGGACATTGCCCTTTTGAAACAAGGATTCCATATTAACGTTATGGGTCCCACATTCCTAAAGGCTTCAACAAATATGAGTTCAAGGTAGGCTTTGAGTTTCACTGAGGCGTTGGCGGATGTGTCCAAATAAACATGTCTTTATTGTCATTTTTGTTATGGAACTCAATAATTGAATTGACCCATTGAGTTTGTATGTCAATGATTGTGCATGATGTTTTACCACACAAGTCACATGTTTTTGGTCGTGGGGCCATCTAGTGGTGAAAGATATGCAACTTACGTAGAAAATATGGAACTTAGAACCTATGGAGGTACATAAGGTCTTCCTTTGCCCTTTGGGATGCAAAGAGCCGAGCCAAAATTGGTGAAATTCCATACATTGTGATGTATGAAATAAAGGTATGCTATAATGTTGGTAATTAGAAGAAAATCTTTGTACAAAAAATTGTAGAAGAAGAAGAAGAAGAAGAATGTACACAATTTTATTTATAGACTCATATGTTTTATTTCTAATTTACATAAGCTTTTACTTTTCCTAAATTGGCTCGAGCATTTATTCTTCTTATTGTTATTCATGTATTCTTTCAAAAATATATTGATTACACTCATGTTATATGGCTTATATCATAATATGAAGTTTATGCTTCCAACCAAGTATTCACATCCATGTTTGTTGTGAATGAGAATCGGAAGAATCTAGATGGCTTGACTATTACCAGGGCTAGACGCCAACACCTTTGAGGTAGACCATTGCCTATTTAACAAGGTTAAGGCGGTCTACGAAAAAAACACTCCATAGGTTTGTGGTTTTTTCATCTCAAGTGGGTTCATGTAGACTAATTGAAGGCCTTTGATGTTAAATTAGGATTCAGATTGTTCAAAGAAAAAAAACGAATGTACATTGCTATGGTATAGTCGCATGCATTTTCAACACATGGGTTATAATCTTAGTAGGGGCCCAACTCAAAGAGATGGGCATTTAGCCTTGGCCCTTGCATGTAAGACGAGTGGGCCTAAAACATACACTTGTCTTATCATACGAAACACTTGATTAATAAATACCGACTTCCAACAAAGCAATGGATTCAATGGTATGTTGCAATGTTGAAAGTCAAGTTGGAATCAAATTCATGACCTCATGATATTGCTATTTTGAAGGAACGCTTTTACATTGAAAGTTATGTCTGGATATATTTGCAAAGTGTGATGGTCTCAGAGAATACAATTTTATAAAGTGAGAGACTTTCAAAAATCATGTCAGTGAATGGGGAGACTGGTTACGGATAACTGGTTGAGTTGGAGCAATAACCGGTTGAAGTTCAAAACTTCAGGAAAACTACTGATCGTTTTAGAGGAATCTATAAAACATACTTCAAATATTATTTAAAGTAAAAAATAGGTTCAATTAATCACAAGATGCAACTAAGTGGACTTGGAAAGAATAGCATTTCCTTTTAAAAATGAACAAATTGTCTTACTTTGTCCTATGACTAAGTGAGACTCAGTAAGGGGGGGGGGGGGGGTTGCACAATGCATAGTGAAGGATGCCATACCATTATTTAGTTGTATTTTTTATTCAAGAAATTCAAACTTTAAGTTGGGGATAGGTTGTGATTTTTACGTGGCCAATGAGTTGATAATAGCATAGGTTATGTACATGACGTTTGATGTGGAGTTGGTTATCATGTCATGTCATCACGTTGCTTGTTTTTTCCCCATCATTTGTAATTATTTATTCTTAAAAGGATGAAGTTCACCTTTTGTGCAATCTAGCCTCGTAGAGGCCAACAAGGGAAAAGAAAGAAAAGAAAACCATTGGTCCCGACCCACTATAGCATGAAGAAAAGAGGAGTTCATATGTAACATCAAAGTGAGATGGTGGTGACTTTGACAAATTAAAACCATGACATGATCACATAATATAACTCACCCCACAACCGGGATATAATATTTGGCTCCCTAGGCCATGCAAAATCCTCCAGGTGGAAGGGGATAGGCCTAGCATACCCACAAACCACAAAGACAACCATGGAGGCCATCCATTGGGCTAGAATGGTAGCCAAAGAAGATGCACACACAATTACCATACTAATTGTCAATCACAATGACTGGACATCACAACAACTCCCAATCACCACAAACGTAGACATACACATACTAGTGACCATCCCACCCCACGTCATAAACTACGACCCCACACCTAAATGGCCTAAATACTACAAACACACATAACCTTCCCGAACATCAATAATATGCATACACAACCAAGTACACCCTACAACAAAATTACCAACCCCACACGCACTACAACAAGTCCTACGTAACACAATTGACACACACATAGACACATACCCCATCAAACCCACTCCTATGAAATACCACATAAAGATCTCCAAAGCATGGAAAGATGCCCCTACAACCAATGCCCCCACCCCAATAAACAACTTTACAACACCCATACCAATCAAATACTACCACATCTATCCCCTTAAATATTATCCACAACAATGCATATACACGGACGGCTCTTTCATCCCAGCCACCAAAAATGCCGAAGGACTAATAGAAGGAAATACAACAGGGTCAAGAGTCTACAACCCCGACAACAACATCCAAATAGCAGAGAGACTCCCAAGCTACCAAAACATCTTACAAGCCGAACTTAACTCAATACTACTCGCCCTCAAAACCATTCAAACCACCCAACTAGACATGCACATATTTATAAACAACTTAAATTGCATATACCTAATTCATAATCACATACACCACATGACATCACAACACCATCACCTTGACAAACTACTAATAACAACCATTGTACGCCAAATATATTGGACCCCACATACAATCCACATACATAAAGTACGTGCACACTCAAGCATTACTGGAAATGAAATAGCCGACACACTAGCCAACAAAGGAACACTTATAGAAAAACCAACTGCCACCCCACACATACACATAGCACACACTACCCCCTATTGGCTAGCAAGTTGCCCCACAGCCACACATGATGGGGCCATCCGTAATCTCCACACATTTGTAACAAATGAACACAAAAATCGTGAAATAGGAATGGCCAAAACCAAATTCCCCTACATAGATAAGTGTCTATCAAACACCCGAATAAATCAAAAAATATCCAACCACTTTTGGAAAAATGAAAATGTGACAGATGCTCAAATTGCCCAAACGCTACAATTTAGATACGCACAATACATGGGTAACCACAAAAAGAATATATTTTGGCCCCTCACACATCAAAACCCCAATTGCACATTGTGTCAATGCAATGACAGAGACACGTGGCCCCACCTCCTATCAACATGCGAACACCCATACTTAAAAGGCCTAAGAATCACACGACACAACAAAGTAGTACACGTCATCACCCAGACACTGCAGGCCCACAAAAACACATGGTTCTTCACACTAACCAATGCGGGCCACCTAAATAACACAACACCCGAACAAACAATTCCGGAATGGCTCCTTAAATGCACATGCACACAAACAACATGCCAATGCCAAGCCAAATTAAGACCATATATCATGTGCATAATTGGGGCCCTAAACCAAACACAAACACCCATAACACCTTCCCCCAAACTCACAGTTCAACTCATTGAATTCACATAATGTCATGACAGATTCCCCGACCAAACCCTCACACACAATTACACCAAATATGACCCACTAATTAACACCATACAAAATCAAGGTTGGCAAACAAACCCCCTTATCACCATCACGGCTGGAGTAAGAGGGGCTATACATGAGCACTCCATTAACAAACTTGCTAACCTAAAAATCCCGAAATCCACCATTAAAACCCTCATGAAAAACATACCCCAAAATGCCATCAAATATCTCATGTACCTCGTCCTAAACAAAAGGAAACTAGACATCAAACAAATTCCCGTGCCCCCTCCCCCATAAACTGGGATTACTCATGCACCCCCATAGCCCATCTCCCAAAAGAGGCATAGCACCTCATATTGCATCACAATACCCATGATCAACATTAGACCAACGGGCTCACATTCATGCCAATACTCAGATACATACATGCATGTGTGAGAGAGAAAGAGAGACTATAAACCATTACCGTGAATGAATATTAGGTGTGATCATGATGTGGATAAAAATATGCTCATGACACGTACTACTTGGGGGGGGGGGCAATAAAACCCTACCCCTCCCAAGTATGTTGTTCATCCATTCCAACTAGGTTTGTCTCGATTAATTGAGGTCTTTACCTCCAATCTACTAGGGCAGACATTAAGTTCCCCATACGAACTATGGGGGATGTCAAATCCGGGCGGGGGCAGCCTCCAGGGAAATTTTTGAACCCGACCGAAAATTGTTGCCCGCCCCGCCCAACTTCGAAAAAATATTGCCCTTGCATTCTTGAAGGCCACTTGACTACAAATCCCATATTGAGTGCACTTCACCTTCAAGGTCTAAAATCCAATATATATGTGCACTTCCAATAAGTAAATAAGCAATTCATTGGCATAGGATTTCATTCCGGAAGTGAACCATCAATGAAACACGGAATTAACTTGGAGGTCAAATAAAATTACAAAATCCTCATTAACATTGAGGTTAAAAATTTTATGACTTACCAGTTGAAATTGTCCTTGTCATTCTAAAATGACACTTAAATTTAGTGTGCTGATTTAGTATGTATATTTTATAATATTTTAGTAATGCCGTCTACTTTCACAAGTATTCATACACAATTAATCAATTGATGTAATTACTGGAATTAGTTCATTCATTTATGTAATTACTGGAATTAATTATATTTTACAATTAAACAGTCTTACTTAATTTGGTAAGCATACTTTTTGATTCATTTGGGCTTAATTAGGATTAATCAGAATTAATTAGAATTAATTACATTAAATCACACTTAATTGATTAAATGTGTATGAATACTTGTGAAAATAGATGGCATTACTAAAATATTATAAAATATACATACTAAATCAGCACACTAAATTTAAGTGTCATTTTAGAATGACAAGGACAATTTCAACTGGTAAGTCATAAAATTTTTAACCTCAATGTTAATGAGGATTTTGTAATTTTATTTGACCTCCAAGTTAATTCCGTGTTTCATTGATGGTTCACTTCCGGAATGAAATCCCAATCAATTGCTTATTTACTTATTGGAAGTGCACATATATATTGGATTTTAGACCTTGAAGGTGAAGTGCACTGAATATGGGATTTGTAGTCAAGCGGCCTTCAAGAATGCAAGGGCAATATTTTTTTCAAAGTTGGGCGGGGCGGGCAACAATTTTCGGTCGGGTTCAGAAATTTCCCTGGAGGCTGCCCCTGCCCGGATCTGACACTCCCCATAGTTCGTATGGGGGAACTTAATGTCCGCCATCTACTAGGGGTCAATTTGACTTTAGAATAGGAATCTTCAAACTATACAATGCATCACTACGTTATTTCAACCCCCTCCCCCCCCCCCCAATACACTCCAAAGGTGTTCTAGGGTTGCTTTACAAATAAGCCAAGTCTAGTACCGCAAGTTGTGACCTCTTACATTTCAATGGGCCCGTTAGCTTACTTGTCAAAAATTGTAGGAACGTCCCGACTTCGAGCAAGTGGCGAATGCACAAAATTCTAGGCCACAAAGACAATGTGACAAAAAAAAGTGTAAGCTATGAACTTAAAGAGAGGCCAACAAATATCTGCACCCCACCCATTGGTACTAGGGTTACGTTATGGGCAAGAGTTGCATACCGAGAGTACCTCTCATCCATCCATGTTAAAAAACTTCCCTCGTAAAATGGTTGTTGATTCGTTTTGAATGTGTCTTTCTACTATGATTTGGATTTCTTGACACTAATTTCGGCGTCAATTTACTTCAAGAGAAGGAAAAAACAGAAAGCCTACCAATATATACGGTGTTTTGTTGGATGAATGAGAGGTACGTTTGTATGCAATACTTCCCTCTTGTTGTATCCGTGCATGACAAGGGGCCAGCGATTCGTGGCACTCATGTATTTTCATTAACAAGAGTTCATTCATCTTTGCAGATGAGATGAACCACTTTAGACACTACCTTGCGTCGTCGGCTCCTTGTCTCAAGGGTTTGAAAAACACCAAGTTTTGGTAGTTCTAAATAATCCTAGTCTAATCTAATACTTGAGGCAATAATACAAAGGGGGTTAGACATAAACAAAATCAAAAAAATGCCTCATATAAAAGCAAGTGGGTGCATCATGCGTTGCAAACCTATCGTTACTAGTCCAGTTCCTTTTAAAGAATTAATATGGGTGGATGTTAAATACCCCCTCACGAATTTTTGGGGTGACAAATCCGGGTTGGGGAAACCTTCTAAATTTTTTTTTTGAACCCGACCGGAATATGGAACCCATCCCGTCCAACTTCGAAAAAAACATTGCACTTGCATTCTTGAAGGCCGCTTGACTACAAATCCCATATTGAGTGCACTTCACCTTCAAGGTCTCAAATCCAATATATATGTGCACTTCCAGTTAGTAAATAAGCGATTGATTGGGTATTCATTCCGCAAGTGAAACCATCAATGAAGCACGTAATTAACTTGGAGGTCAAAAACATTACAAAATCCTCATCAACTTTTAAATTATAATTTTGTGACTTACTATTTTAAATTATCTTTGTCATTCTAATGATAGATTAGTGCAAGTATTCATAAGATAACCAAAATGAAACAATGAAAATAGAATATACAACATATAAAATATTATTCTATAAAATTCAATTTTATTTTTTAGGTAATATAATATGAGGTATAAATAAATGGTATGTTATTTGGAATTAGACTTGTGAGTCAATGTTATGAATGGAGTATACCCAAAAAATCATAAGTTTCTGACTATAGCCTATCTTGATTTATTGTAATATTTTATCCTCATCATATATTGTATTATTTTTGAAATCACATTGTGTATATTATCTTTGTCATTTAAAAGTATCTTTGTTATTCTAGTGATAGATTAGTGCAAGTGTTCATAAGATAACCAAAATGAAACAATGAAGATAGAATATAAAACATATAACACAAAATTTTATATTATTTTATAGGTAATATATTACGAGGTATAAATAGACAATATGTTATTTGGAATTAGACTTGTGAGTCAATGTTATGGATGGAGTATACCCAAAAAATCATAAGTTTTTGACTATAGTCTATATGAATTATTTAAATACTTTATCATTATCATATATTGTATTATCTTTAAAATCACATGGTGTATATTAATTATTTTCAAATAAATTTCATTATATAATAATAATTATAGCAATCATAATTTTCTAGTTCACCAATTTATCATAAGGTGATATATATATATATATATATATATATATATATATATATATATATATATATATATATATATATATATATATAATTTTGACATATTACAAATATTTGAGCAATCACACCCGTGCAAAATAAATGAATTATGAACCAAAAAAATGTATATGACAACACGTCATGATCATGTTGATATCCTGCGTTATTTATTAAAATAACCATGTGGAAGTCAAAGCCACATCATGGCCTTGGAAACAACTCATGAGAAGCTAGAAAATAGTCTTAGAGCATCCAAGGCACATCATTGCCCCTTGCCGACTAATTGATATTTACAAAATAGCTAGTAGTTCACAATAGCTATGAGGGAGAAAATAGGTCTTACATGCCAACTCAGAGGCGTTTCAGGAAAGTAAGCTCCATCCGAGCTTCTTGATGGACTCATCCAATTTTTGTTACTGGATGACTTTACTTGAGTGTCACAAATCCCTGGCCATGACAAGGTATGAAATAAAGAAATAACTAGATATTAACATGTGACATGGGAAGAGTAAATTGTGAAATATGGTCATTCAATTATGTCAGTATTTTTTTGCATGTTTTTCCTACTCCTAGGGTATTCACTTTCTAGCTTGTCATGTCGATCCTATGCTCACGCTAACACCTAGGAAATGTTATGTATGATATATATGTGTGTGTGTGTGTGTGTGTATTGGTATTTTTGTGGGTGAGAATGACAGTACAATAAGTTGCCTATCAAATTTTATTATGACTCGAATGACCAATATTTATGTAATCGAATTGGCTCATATCTAGCTATGCTAGATAGTCCTATTAGTGCGGGCCACAATACATCTATGGAGCATGCATTCATTTTCAACCCACACCAAATTTATAGTTCAAATTAGAGTCAACTATGTTAATTGCTTAACCTAGAAAGATGTGGGTGGATAGTTCATTTGATGCTACTGTTGACATGAGGCGACTCATTTTATTTCATCTAAGATGTTGGTTGGAAGTCTCAAGAAAGATTGAGGGGAAGACCCCAGGTCTTGGACCCACGTTATTCCCACACTAAATCTCGTCTATACTAATATGACTATTTGAATTAGTCATTGGATCTTCTCATTCATCATTGCCAAACATGTCAAGCATGTGTATATGTATCATGAACCATTCCTTTGTTTGTGTAGATACCTTCCGTGCATGTAGACGTGCCTTTTGAAAACTACACCTGCCTAAATGTTTACAAATGTGATTATTCTTGGTATGGTGTTACCTTAATAAAACTTAACCCCTAAGCATCTAAAAGGTCCAAATTGGACCTCTCCAAACAAAATGATGTGATTGAGCTACACACTTTCATTCTTAACTGATCATGCTAGAAGTCATCATGTCTAATATAAACTTATTCTTCAAGTATTGCATTGTTTGAATAAATTAAACACTTTGATGTTATTGAAGATTAAAGTTCAAATATGCATCATAGATGGCCATGGGTGCAAATACATGTTTTGTATTTTGATTATCAATGTCCAGTACAAGTGTATCTCTATTTTCTTCTTGAGACAGGACAATGTATATTATAAGGTTTCCAACACATGGACATTGAAAATATGATTTATGAACTTGATGAAGACCTTATGAATTGTGTATACGGCCGTATATTGAGACCCCACATGCTTTAAGGGTTAAGCTTAAGCTTCCTAGTAGTTAATTGCAACCATAATTTGTAGTGAGTTTGTAGCACAATGCCCACCTTTGTAAAGTTGGTTTTGCAACCCGGTAGGTTCACCACGTTTTAATAAGTCTTCAATTGCTTTTCCTTCCAATTTTAACAAGATGCATTCATAGTAGAGTAGAGGCGCCCATAACCGATCACTTAAGAGATTCTGCACCAAATATGGAGAAGTATAAGCTCATGCAATTTTTTCCCATGTGGGAAGCTAGAAAGGAGGACTACATTTTTTGGGAATTTTATTCCTTAAATTGAAATTACTATGAGTTTTTGAAGCCAAAATTTGGCCCAAACAAATGACCAGTGTCTAGAGTTTATCATAACCACTCATTCCCCCTCACTTTAGCGCTAAAACCAAGGACATGTTTCCGCTTGATCGAAATTCAATCCCAACCAAATTTAAATTATGCCACCATATAGGTTTCTGATGGGACCCTGATTGGGAATAGGCACCTCTCCTCGACAATGGATTTCATTTACCGCACCGAGTCCTCAAGAGTCAACACCTTCTTATAAATTATAGTAGAACCACCTATTTTTGATTCGGACCCCATCGGGAATCTACAGGATGCCATAGTTTTGATTGGGTTGGGATTGGTTTCAGTAATTTTTTTTCATGGGCGGTCAAAACAAGGTTCCATATTTCACAATATCTAAGGGTAAGTTTCCATGCATGTAAGCTGATCGCCCACCATGTTCTAGTTGAAATGCATATGCCATCCGGTGGAATCTACATTTCCACTGGAATCTAGTGGAGTATCACAAGGGAATTGATGGTGCTATGACACATGTCCCCAGTTTTGAGTGCTAAAGTGAGGATGAATTTGTTTAGACATTGGGAATGTGCACGGGCCAACTTTTGGTTGGCTTCAAAAATTCACAGTGTTTTCAATTTGAGGAATAAAACGAACGAATTTTTTTTTGCAGTCCTCCTGATTTCCATCTTGCATGGGATAGATTTGCACCGCTTTATACTTCTCTAGATGTGGTGCATATCTCTTAAGTGATCAATTATGGGTGCCCCTACTATGTACAATAAATCACTATAGGGTATTCCGAAGCACAAGGTTTAGGGGGACCCATTTTTGTATATGTATAAGAACTTTTGTATTCATACACAAGGATATAATTGTTGAGGTTGGGGGGGGGGTTGAAGGCCAACAATTTGAGCTCTTTTAATGCAAGTTTTGGGGTTGATCATGTTGACCAACTTTGATTTAAGTTCATAAGTTGTTTTCAATGTTTTCACCTTCAACTTATATGACTGCCATGTATGTTTAGCCATTTACATCAGGTTGGTATTGACGACACATGTCCAAACTAGTTTATGTGAATTACAAACGTTCCAAGTCCTACTAACACATGTAAATATGTAAATATACACCGTGAAATGGAGTTCATATTCATACTCTAATATGTAAATCAACTTCAAAAATGTATAAATGTTTCCTACCTTCCCGTCACCTCTTACAACATTGTTTATAATACTTAGTGACACTTAGGTGACAGTTTAGAACTATGAAATGCTATACATACATACATACATACACACATGTGTTAGAGTGCATGTGTTTGACCAATTATGTCTTTTAGAGCATGCCTTATTTGATAATGAGTAGTGGTAGAGGGCCATTTTAGTGGATGATGATCGTTTGGTGATGGCGGAATGCCATTGTTGACCTTTCCACATTTCTTCGTGCTTGAGTCAAATGAAACTTAATGGACACCCTTCTCGGGCTTCTACACAAAGCAATCGACCATGAGACTATGCGGATATGTGTTATGAGGTTGCCCCACACTAGTTTATCAACATATGAAGAAATCACATACTCCATTTTGGTCAACGTGGTTGCGACATGGATGAATAAGCAAAGTCAAGGTAGTTTGCACAAGGAAAAAAGGGACTACTATTGGATTTTTTTGACAACAATTGGTGTAGACGATCCATGTATCAACTTGCTACATAACATTCATCGTGATAACTCGTTTCATTACACACTCATCGCGTTCCATTCCCAACACCCACCATTTGGTGGTGCAACACAAACATGGCCCCATAGGACACAAACCGATGGGATGGATATCCGAGCGTAGGCAGAATGCGAGTGTAGAGACCAGAAGGATTTTCGGATGAGGCTGCTGGAGGTAAGGAAGGGGCAGTCAAGGTCGAAGTAGCACCGCGTGTTGCTCCTCGAAACTGCCCCTCTCCTATCCACCCACCTCCTCGTAATCTGAAAGGCCACCTTGCCCCTGAACCTACCTCACCAACAAATATATAACACACCGAGCGGGCCTCACTACACAGCCGTGATCATAAGCACAGATCCATCGCACCACACCGAAGGAGATATTGAAGAGGCGATTGAAGGAGACGATCAGAAGAGACGATTGAAGGAGGTAGCCAACACTAACGTCGGTGACTGGATGTAGCGATCGAAGGTGGGCAACCGAAGAAGGCGTTGAACGTGGCAACTGACGGAAGGTGATCGAAAGAAGGGAGTGAAGGAGGCAACCGGTGGAGTAGATCGAAAGCTGTTGATCTACACCGCTGCTGTGAAACTTCCAAAACATCGGCGGAGCAAAGACGGATCTGTGAAGGGTAACCGGCAGAAGGGCCTCGGCAGAAGCACTACAGGTTACTTTTAGATCTTAACCCCGACTCTGATCATACCTAGAACTAGAACTACTGTTTCAAACTTAGATGCTTCATAAATTTCTGATCACAACCAGTATCAACGATAGAGTTATTAGATAATACATACACAAAGGTGGTAAGCACCACCGTTAGATCCACCGAAATACCATAGACAACGCAAACGGAGAAGAGATCAGAAACATCCTCAGCCCATATAGACTGACTTAAAGCTTAGTAAAACCAGATCTTGAGTGCACCTAGTTCGCACCTCGGAAAGGCTCAGAAACACAGTTCGAAGAAGATTGAATAGTCTTTATAGGCCTCAAAGAGTAAAACCAGACCTTGAGTGAGCTAGATCGTACCATGAGAAGATCTAGAAACAGCCATCTAACACAATAGTTTGAAAAAGAGTGCATAGTCCTTAAGAGTAAAACCAGATCTTGAGTGAGCTAGATAGTACCTCGAGAAGGTTTAGAAACAACCATCCAACACAATAGTTGGAAGAAGAGTGCAAAAAGTTTATAGACCTTAAGAGAAAAATAGATCTTAAGTGTACCTAGTCTGTACTTCGGGAAGAATCAGAAACAATCACCACAGTTTGAAGAAGCTTGCATAGGCCTTAGGAGTAAAAGAAGGAGAAGTAAAGGTTGCCGAATACAGAGCCTCTATCACTGCTAGCTGAACTAATACACCTGCCTGCGGAAGAGAGAATCTGCAACTATCCACGGCACTGTCATAACCTAGAGATCATCATCCGCAGGAGGAAAGTTGAAGTTGCTGGATATTGAGCCTCCGATGTTGCTGATTGCGAATCTAGAAGACTGATTGAAGAAATACGATCCCCTGAAATCCATCTGCCCTAGGTCGAAGTCAAAACTACTGCTGTACGTGGCTGGCCGAAGCACACAGAGCTCCTGCTGTTGCTAGTCGAGAGGTTGGGGGACTGTTCGAGGGAGGCTTAAAAAGAGAAAGCCGAAGCTACTGAAGCAGAGATCCCGGTGCTGCAGGTTGTGGGTGTGGAAGTTTGTTTCAAGGGAGAGGAGAACCGCATCTGCTTAGGGCTAATGCTGCCCACCTAAGCCTATTAAGTACTGAGAAAGCGAAGAAGGCCTGTCACACGACTGTGGGGCCCGAAGCTGCCTACAAACGATGTTGCTTACCAAAGGGCCACTTCACACATGAGCCAAGAGCCGTGACCTTGTAATACCCGAATTAGCCGAGGGAGCTACCGAAGCGTCGAAGAATTGCTGAAACCGGAGGCTGCGAAAGGCGGGAGTTTGCAGAACTACGGAGTTGCAAAGTAAGCGGGGAGCTGCAGAGCGGTGAAGACAGGCCCTTCCCAGCTAGACCAGAGATCCTGGGAAGAATTTGCACCAACCAAGGTCGATTGGTACAACCAAGGTGCTGGGACATCAAGGAGATTGAAGGCGAAGTGTTGCTGCTGGAGCTATTGCTGACTGCCGTTTTGCTGCCCTTCATCCGCTTGGTAAGTGTACACGTTAATTTGTTTTCTCATTATTTGCACATAGGCACACACATAGTCTTAGACACATCATAGCATTGATAGGTTTGTTAGGATAGTAAGCAAAATGAAGGTTGCATATGCAACCTACCTTGTTCTCATTATGTGGCTAGTACTAGCCACACCATACTGGATATACTCTCATAGTGTCAACTCTCACACCACATGGGTATGCCTTACAAACTCTTGCTTTAAAAACACATATAAGAACGGCATAAATCCAAAGGTATGGTATAACAACCTTAATGTTCATATCATAAATGAATGTTCCATTAGAAATAATGGATCCGTGGTAGTAACGGTAGATGCTTGTGCTTTTAGTTATACTTGCCTCAAATGCTTAGGAGATGAATGGAATGTTAGAGTTGTGACAAATCATAATCTACATAAAAGCACTTACAACCAATTTGTAAATACTAATATGAAGATTCATATGAATAGGAAAAGGTGTTATCATAGGATGAATGCAAGTTGTACTCATACTAGTACTCATATGATGTTAGAACGTGCAAATCACTTCTTCTTTCACTCTCAATTCCTAGGAGGCCCACAACTTAATTTGTGGAAAGGAATTAGAGGAAAGAAAATAAGAAGTATACCTCATTCAAAACTAAAGTACAAAACGTTTGTTTGCTTTGCTTATATCAGAATGGCAACCATCACTCCAACCTCATCATCCCGTAAGTTGTTTGAAAATGAAAATATAGATTCTACAAGTGGAAAACGTCCAGTGCTTGCTATGGTATTGTCAAGTCAAAAGAAGGTTAAAGGAATAGCACCCACTGAGAGAACACGCCCCCCCTATTGGCTAGGTTTTCAAGCTATGAACACAATTGCAAAATTTGCTAACATGCCTCTCATTCAAACACCTTCTTTCACTGAGTTAGTCAAAAAAGGTATGTGTGAGTCTGAAGCACATGAAATGGTGGAGTCATCTCCCTCCTTTCCGTTCGTTGCCCAAGAAGAGTGGCCTTCTATACGAACGGATGGTAAGGAGGGAATGCACTACAATCTCACCCAGATTCCTTCGGATGTGGAAGTGGGTGACCATGGATTTGCTTTGGACTATCACATATCTATCCATTTTGAAATTGAAAGAATAGAATTGGATAGAGATGTGATACTCAACTTAACAAAGGATAGACTAAAAACAATGAGGATAGAGGTCGGGGAAGTTCTAGGAGAGCCCATAGCTGTCCTTTGTTTTCATGGGACCAAAAGATGGAGTGGAATTATTAAACTCCACCTTAAAAACCCTGAAATGGATGGATATGGCCTTCTCTGTGGATTGAGACCTTTCATCCTCAAGCTTGGCCAATTTACACATGCTATAGGCAAAGTGTGTAAATCCTTTGATACCATTGCAATTGCATCCATGCTCTCCGTCAAAATCACAACCCCGTCAATCAAGGGTAAAGAATGGTATGATTTGTTTGTAGAAATAGTTGGGGATGGATTTCGACGGGGCCTTGACTTTGAAATAACGAATGTGCAAAAATCGGTGGATGCAGAGTTTGCTTGGATTAAAGCACCCTCTCCAGAGGAAGCCAAAAGAATTAAAACACTCAAACTTTCATTTTTTAATGAAATAGTAGATGTAAACTTTGCAAGTAATGAAAAACTCTCAGAAGATGATAAAGCCCGAAAGAATGCACTCATTCTAATCGCCCGTAACCTCAATAAGGTAAAAACAACCATGCAAATCGAAGAAGGAATCCGAAAATGCATGGGAGAACTAAATGTTCTCGGTTTTTACTTTAGACTTGAGAACGGGAAGCATACGGGCTCATGCAATGTCCAATGCCTCAACTCGTTTGTCTACAAGAAATTTGTTAAGAAAAATGAAAAAATATTTGGTAAATATGTTGAATTTACCCCCCATCCAAAAAGTCTAGACGGGATAAATGCACCTAGTAAAGAAGAGCTAGTTAGACTTGGATTTTCAGACGTGAACACCGCACTTGCAAACACCATCCAAGCTCTAGAGAATGGACCGCATCAAAACATCACCAACAAAGATCTCAACAAAATGGTAGAAGCAGCGGTAAAAAAGGGGACGGATGAAATACGAAAGGAAATGGTGAACCTTAAAGATGAGATTGTGCAAGAGGCTAAGGTTTATGCCGACCATGTGCAAGCGGAGTCAAACAAGAATTCCAAGCTCCAAATACAACTCCTTCAAAGGCAAATGAAGATTACCTTGGATGCTATAGAAGCGGCTCATCCGGACATATCGGAAATTGAAAACAATATGGACTTGACAAACTAATTTCGACAAACATCCCGGCGGCGTACAATTATAAATTACTTATAGTATATTTATATACTAAAAACAAAAACATAATTAAATTATTAATATATACTAAAAATAAAACCCTACCTATAGTATTCATGAATACTAAAATTCACAAAGAAAACCCCCCCAACACCTCACAAAAACAAATCTATTTACTCACAATACAACAATATCCTAACCAATACAACAAAGTACACAATACGGCATCGGCCTACCGGCCTCGCCACAAAATAAAACTAACAAGATATATACACTACAACTCCCTCAACCCCATCATTAACACAATCACAAAGCCTACCCACCAACATACTAAACCTATACACTACCTCCCAAAAACTACACAAAAAACAATAATTGCCTTACCTAATCTATTTACAAGAAGTAAATATAAACTACTCGCCCTAAATAAACCTCACCTCAACATCAAACACCATCACAAACCCTATTTCAAACACCTATTAAACCTTCATTCAAAATACCAACCTCACCCAAAAGATACAATGGCCTCGGCCTACCGGCCTCGCCACACAAATAATAACACATACCACTTCATAAATAACTGGAGACCTAACTCAATAACAAGCCAAAAGTCTATAAAAAATACAAACTCACACTTCTCACCCAAACAAATAGAAAACATCATACACGCTATACCTAACCTCTTTACTACAACCAAGTTCACAATCATAATATATCTAAAAACACACATGAAAAATCCAAAAACACTCCATTCCCACGGATACTACTTTATTAACAAACTAGAATTGCTAAAATGCGGGGACATAGAACCCAACCCCGGACCAATGCCTAACATCCTACATACACACCCTGCTACACACAAAAAAAGAGCCAACATCTACTTCATTCCAAACACTATAAAACTACAACCTGAATACCAACACATAGCAAACACATTTACCCCCATACTAAAAAACACACACCCACTACACCCTCAAGCAATAACCACCTACCCGCATCTACATCAATATATCCAAACACAAAGGCAATCACCACTAACCCATATGCTATACGCTCTAATCATCACCATCCACCCCTCAATAGACACATGCAATAACATACTAGCCCAACCCCAAAACTACCACTTTAATAACATATGGACGAACACACTGATTATCAGACTGGCCAACCTCACCAACCCCCCCGAAAGGCATATATCAACACCTCACCCCTACACAACTTTTGTAGGAAACAATCAAGATATAATATACCTAAAAAATTCAATACACACAGAGATATATGAATTTATCCACAACCAAGATACTACACCAACACCAATCACCCTTCAAAATAAATTTCCCTTCCTCCCAAATCAATTGATCACCGAAGCACTCCGATGCCTAGAAAGCATCAACGAATATTCACGCCCACGCCCACCCCCAGCTACTCCCACACCAACCCCAAGAATTAACACCGACACCGAGCACGAAACAAACATAATAACATGGAATGCGTCATCACTCAACACATCATTACCAAACCTACAAAGCCTAATAAACAACTCGCTAAACAACACAGCAATCATACATATCCAAGAAACCAAACTAACCGCAAATAAATCTACAAAATACATACAAAACCTATTTCCGGAATTTAAACTCATTTTCAACAACACACATGCACTCACAAGATGCATACAACAAAGAATGCCCTATACCCCCGGAAAAGGAGGCTTACTCACACTTATCCACAAGAAATATGCATTCCCTGGGAATATCACCAAAATTCCCACGCCAGTAAATATATCTCCATACCTACAAATAATTAAAATAAACAACCATCCACTAATACCTTGGCTAATCATACACATGTACATGCCTACACACTTAGAAGACACATGCCTCATTCCACAACTTAAGAACGAAATCACTAACCAAATCACTATACACCCCAATCACATGTATTCATTATGTGGGGACTTTAACCGAGATATCGCACTTAGAGGCAGACAAAATAACAACATTAACACCCCTCCACAAGAAGAAGATTACCAATGGAAAATTTTCACCGCATCACTCAACCTAGAATATATCCCAACTAACACTAGCATCTCCAGACAAGGAGGCTATAATTACACATCAACAAGTCTAATAGATGGATTCTACATTCACTCACCAGACAACAACAAATTCATTTCTACCACAATCACAAACATGAATCTAAACTCAGACCATTATCCAGTTGTACTACATATCCCCCACAACACCCTTATAGCCAGATCCCCACCCCCCACAAACACGTCACCAACTAGAATACTAAATCCAATACCACCAGAAAACATCGAAAAATTCAACATAACATTCTTCGAAGAAAACTCTGCACAAATAAAAGCCCTTACCACCCTACTCGAAAACCACCAACACTTAAGGCCGGATCAATGGGCGGAAGCCTGTACAACATTCGACCACATTGTATACAAAATTTCAGAAACGATTGAAGAAACCTGTAAAGCAGACCCACTACCCAACCTTACGAACAGAACATCACAACAAGGTGGGTTTTTGCCACGCAAACTTGCGAGAAAATGGAAAAGACACCTCAACACATATCACCTCATCAGGAAAACCATATACATTGCACAACACGATCCACTCTGGCAAGCACACCCCATCCTAAACGATATACGAAACCACCAACACACAAACATCCCACACCCACCTGGTACAACGGCACCTCCTACTGAATGGATTAATGCCATAGCAACCATCGCAAAAAATGCAAATAAAGAAGCCAGGAAAATCACCACAAAATACACCAAAGACTGCATTCTAAAGGCCGTATCAAAATACCGTCAAATGTATGAAAAAAGTCCCAAAAAGATAAATCGAAAAGTCTTCAAGAACACTGAAACCTCACCCCTGAACTCCATCATTGATAGACAAAACAATATATTAACTAACCCAGAAGACATCGCAGCAGAAATATACACGCAACAATCCATCAGTAACCGTCCTACAGTTCCCACATGCCAATATCAAAATACACACCCATTACACTGCACATGTGGAGTCCGGCAATATCCATGGCATGACTTAGACGGATATATCATTGACAAACGAGGAGAACCCCAAACCCCTCTACACACGTATTTTGACCAAGAAATATATGACTTTTGTCTTAAAAACCTAAGTAATAACAAAGCCCCAGGCCCAGACAAAATACCCAATTCAATTCTAAAAAACATGCCTCCACGCTTCCATAAATTACTCTTCTTATTTTTTAAACATTGTTATAAACAAAAACAAATCCCTGCATCATGGAAAACCAGTCTAACAGTTTTACTATACAAAAAAGGTAACCCATCACAACTAACAAACCATAGACCTATTGCACTAGCTAACACCATATATAAATTCTACACGAGTACATTAACTTCTATCCTATCAGCGTATGGAGAAAAATACCAAATATTACACGATAGTCAAGAAGGGTTTAGAGCAGAGAGAAGCACTTCTAGGCAAATCCAATTATTAATCGCAGCGCTTGAAGACGCAAGACTCACGAACCAAGATATATATATTCTTTACATTGACTTCAAAAACGCCTTCGGCTCCATTGATCACGCCAGACTTTTAGCCATAATGAAAGATCTGGGATATCCCACTGACTCCATAAATCTCATAGGAAACATATATTCACAATCCTCAACAATATTCACTGGTGAACACTTCGGTAAAACCTTACCAATCCCCATTCAAAGAGGTACAATACAAGGTGATACCCTTAGCCCATATCTATTTATCATATTCCTAGAACCCCTCCTCAGATGGCTACAACAAGGGAATAATGGATACACTTTTGGTACATCTAAAATTACAATCTCATCAGCAGCATATGCAGATGACCTAGCAGCAATCGCCAATAAACTAGAGACACTACAAACACAACTCAACAAACTAGACAAATTCTGCGAATGGGCAGGAATGGATCTTGGAATACCCAAATGCGCAATAACTGGATGCCCAAACAAATCCAAACTTCACCCCACAACCTTTAAAGCCCTAATCCAATCTACCAATATCAACTACAGAAACCAACCTATACCAGTCTTAAACCAACATGAACCATACACGTATCTAGGAATAAATCTTGCACCATCACTCAAATGGAAAACACAAATAAATACCACTACAGCTAAAGTAATAAAACAGTGTCAAGCCCTTGTAACATGCCCAGCTACTATGAAACAAAAAATAAACATGGCAGATACAGTCATACGTGCTGGAATAGCATACAGCTTCTACGCAGTGCCATACTCCATACCAGCTATAAAAAAACTCGATAAAAAAATCATAGCACTTCACAAAACGATATGCGGAATACCCAAATGCACATCTAACATCGCTACACAACTCCCACACAATCTATTCGGAATCGAAGCATTCTCACTACAAAATGCCTATTTAAGATGCATTGGAGAACAACTACAAAACGCACTCAATGATAAAGGTAGAATTGGGAAAATATATGTTGGTCTACTTCAATTCATACTCGCCAAATATGGGGGCTCTAAGGAAATCACCCGCATTAAATACCACCACTGTGTTAGATCACCCATCACTAGAACATTATTCTTGCTCAAACATAAAGCCGGAGTCCACCTAAAAAGTACAATAAACAATTTCCTACTAACCCCATCCCCACTTGAAACTGCATGGATGCAGGAAGCACAAATGCTTCATGGCCTAAATTCCAACACCTCACTTAAATTACTACACAAACTACTTGTACATAATATAATCACACTAGACCAAATTACCATGCCTAATGGTACCACTCTAATGAACCCGGACGAATTCAAAATCTACCACTTCACTCCTTCTAAACTTATCAAAAGCGCACTTAACATAGCTAATCAATTATTTTGCCACCCTCCTGGAAATCAATGCCCCCTACCATGCCAACAACACCATCCACTAAGATCCCTAAAAAATAAATATATAATAAGACACCACAATATCTTACCACACCCACCAACCGCCCCCGTACACCCCCCTAACCTCCCCATCCCCCCTCTACCCCCTCCTCCCAACAACATGCTTAAAGACCCCCGACAATTCCCCATACACAAAATAATCGATCATAAACAAAAACAATCCAATGACCATAACGGAATAAAAAGAACAGTCACGTCGTACTTATGTCAATGGACTACAACAAATAACAACACATATAACAAATGGCGAACTCAAAGGGACCTATACCCCTACTGTGAAGCCAACACATGTAATCACAACACAGACCTACTTATTCATTACTACAAAGAAAGACAATACAAACTTTTTTCAAACATAATTAATGCCTACTTCTCCACAGAACAACATAGAGACACAAGATACGTCACACCAACCACAATAATTCCACTAGCACATATCTCTATTAATGAATGCAACCCAGAAAACGACATCGAAACAAACTCTGATACCATCCAAACACAATTCGATGTCGCTCACATATACGAAGACAATGGCCGACACCTCATTACCATCCCGAAAGCTAGACTAACATGGCTATGGAAACAATTCCAATTGGCAAAAAACAACACACACGGTCTAGAACCATCTACCCAATCGTTCGAAACTGAAATTGTTTGGTTATACCAAAGGTACAAATACCGTATCCCAAAAAATGACCCACTCAAACGAGCCCAATATACAATACCAACCCAAATATTAGATCTCCTAATTACAACATTCAATATTAACCACTCATATTTTTCATCCCCAGTTACATGCCCCACACAATTCACCCAATTCTACTCACCATTCTCGCGAGACATAATATTTGGATCCCTAGGTAAAGCGTTTGACCATAAATGGCAAGGAATCGGTTACGCACACCCTCATAATACAACAGACCTACAACAAGCTATTCACTGGGCGCGCATAGCGGCCCAAAATGATCCATATACAATCACTATACTTATATCTCCGGATACTAATTGGTACCAAAACTCCAACCCACACACAGGCCCATTCCCAGACACACACGTCATTGCCCATTTCGCCGCTGATACGATCACGTATGAGGAACCCACAATACCCTCCGAGCTCAATACCACAAGAAAAGAACCATCTACCATACAAATATTTTGTATCCATCACCAAAACAATAACATAGGCACCTGCGAACAAATGAAATTAATAAGCGACACAGCAAATAACCTCCAAATACTACAAAGTCACACACAAACTGCACCACCCACCCCTCTAAACACCACCGTTAACCCTAGTAAAAAATGGGCTAAATCAAACTACCCAAACACACCCCTACACAATAATATCCCCATCCCACAACTTCCAAACTACCAAACTAACTTACCGCTAAAATTCCACCCCCAATTTAGCTACTACACGGACGGATCCTTTATAAAACCCAAAGAAATTGCCCCTGGGGTATGGAGAAGAGAAAGAGCTGGATACGGTATCTATAGCCCCAAAGGCTTAAATATCGCCAAAAGACTCCATGGGCATCAAAACATACTACGTGCAGAAATGATGGCTATACACAAAACACTAAGAATCATCAATACAAAATTCCCTAATGAACCCGCATACATATTCACAGACAGTCTAAACGTATTATACCTACTCAATACACAAATTAAACACCCCACTCTCCACAATAGTCACCCCGACCAAACCACACTCAACTCCATGGTAAAAATCCTCCAAGACCGTACACAGCCAATCACACTATACAAAGTCAGAGCACACGTCAACATTGACGGTAATGAAAAAGCGGATAAACTAGCAAAAGCCGGGTTAGAATTAGAACACAGAATTGCCATCCACCCATACGAACATGCCCACGCCATCCCGTACTATTACCAAAAGGACGTCTGGGCCTCGATGGCAGACGTCCCAGACAAAGGCCCAGTAAGATTCTTAGAAAAACAAATTAAAAAATATGATAGGGAAACCAATATAGCAATCATGGCCACACAAACCCCCAACACGTGTAAATGGACAGAAAATAGAGACATTAACAAAGAACTGTCCAACGAATTCTGGACAAATCCCTTAATCACAGACAAACAAAAATCATGCCTTATTAAATTCCGTACAGGAACATACATGGGTAATGCTAGAAAACAAATGTTCTTCGGTCACCAGAGGTACCCCTCTATCACATGCCCTATATGCAATTCAAACGATCCAGACACTTGGCTACATGTTCTACTGAAATGCAACCAACAACATATACACTCACTACGAATTAAAAGACATAACAAAGCAGTCGGAGAAATTAGGAAGCTTCTAATCTCGTCCGAAAAATCCCGATGTTTTACTCTCATGAATGCCGGTACCTTCAATAATAACCCCCAAGAAAATACAGTCCCCAATTGGCTACTCCCCTGTACATGTAACACACAAAGATGTCATTGCAACGCAAGATTTCGACCTGATATACTCTGCGTTAAAGGATTACCATATCAAAATGACCCTCCCATTGACATTGACCCTAACCTCACCATACAATTTATTGAATTCACATATTGTAACGACAGATTTTCCCCAGAAACAATAGAAGCAAAAAACAACAAATACAAACCTTTGATTGATAGTATTGCTTCCAGAGGATGGAAAATCGAACCACTTATTGTCATCACAGCTGGGGCCCGAGCTACGGCCCACATCCCATCTATGAAAATACTAGAAGAAAATCTCAAAATACCCCTGGTTACCATCAAAAATACCTTTAAAAACATTAATACCATTGCAATACAATATGCCATGTCCATCCTCCTCCATAAGAGGAGAATTGAAAACCACCAACCGCTCCCCCAAAACTTAGACCCTCCATAAAACCCACCAAAAAAAAAAAAAAAAAAAAAAAAAAAAAAAAAACTTATATAATATTTAGTATCTATTTACAGCTCAGAATGAGGGATTGGTGCCGGTTGGTTGGTACAAATTCCTGCTTTTTACTCACTTGCAGCACCAAGTCACGCGTTACATTTTAGACGATCATACGGACTCGACTGAAATCGAACCCGGAACGTCTTAACTCAAACATCCTCCCACAACCAACTGAGGAATCATGACTTGGCGTTCACTCTCATAACAAAAACACTAATTATACCTAAAAGGCATGCACCGCCGTGGGCCATGATCGGCCCACGTTATTTGTTTCTCGGTTACTATAGTGTCCATCCTCGAAAGAGGAGAGTAGTTTTGTCCCAGCTTCCCCATGTCCTGTGGGCATCGGGTTGTTGGCATTACGAACGGACACTCCATTCACGCCGGCCCCTAAAAGGGACCGGAGTTTCTATCTATCTATCTATCTATCTGGCCCCATAGGTTTATATAACATTGAATACGATGGAGGTTTATTATCACTATAGATAGATAGAAAACCACCACACTCTACATAACATAACAATGAGCGTTTCCACCTTACCTATATATCCCTCGGCACCTCCCTCCCTCCCTCCCTCCCTCCCATCGTGCCAAAGAGTTGAAAATATTAAATGGTAAAAAAGAAAAAGCCGGGAGATGGGTCCATGTCATGATTCAAATGAGGGGAAAAAAAGAAAAGAAACAATAGCCGGCCACATGGCTCAAGAATAAAGCTCCATGGCTTACTCTAAGGTCATCATATATATAAGTAATAAATATTGTGTGATGGATATATGTGACAGTGGAAGTATTTGAACCAAGTTGACTTTGGGATCGCAAGTGGTAACTTATCCGCGTTTTGACATTATATGGTTCCTCGGGCGGGTGGGTGGGTGGGTGGGTGGGAGGAGTTTCGAAGACGCTACAGTGATTTCATCCAAACATGGATGTATTTCATCCGCATGGATGCTTCCCATTGTTCAGGACGAGTGGTGGCGGTGGCGATGGCGATGGCGATGGCTGACCCTGTAATAACCCAAAGAAAGGTGCACAAACTCCAAAACTCCAAATCAATGTGCTCCTCCGAAGTCCGGATGCGGCCAAAAACCTTTCATTCACTAAAAACTTAAAAATTACTTGTTCCACACTCGGCGACGGAAATGCAAAATCTGTCGCCATCGTTATCGGTCCTTTTTTTAGCCCTCCGAAGTGTCACATAGTGCACCGTGCAGCTTCGACTCGCTTTGCTGCAGGGGTTGTCTGCAACTTGCAAGTCAACCAGCTTCCCCAAGCTTTTGTCACTTGATTTGCATCTCCTAAATTAGTTTTCGCAACTTTCAACAGCCGATGAGGCTCCCGCGCCTCCGAAGCAGTCCGGCGGTATGGGAGCACAGATGACTAGTGTTGTTTAATAACTTAGACTCTTTGCAGGGTGCTCCTCAGCTTGCGCCGGACGTGTGCCGAGAGTAGGGAGCTACGGTCACGTTTCTTGCTTGAGTTGAGGAGGTTGTAAAGAGGGAGGTAGACTTCGGGGAGGGTTTGTTACAGGGTTTGTGGAAGTTCATTAACAATATCATACGAGCCTCTAGACGGTGACGAGAGAGTCGATCGAGTGGGCCGAACAATGTTGTTAAGTTGTAGCAAGCTGGAACACGTAAGGAGCGTGAGTCGGCTCTGAACTACTTAAACTTTTGGGTGGGTCGAGGACGGGCCGAGGTCGGAGGAGAGTTTCTAACTTATAGAAGGACAGGTCGGGAGGTCAGACTCCGGGTAGGCTTGTTGTAGAATTTGTGTGTATGCAGTTCAAGGAACTTCGGCATAAGCTATAGGAGGTTCAGTGACTTATTACTTAGAGGTGAAAGTCGAGTGGCTGACAACGTCGGAGCAAGCTGGAAGACGGAAGGATAGGGAAGCCGTGTGCGGGCAAGGCAGGAAGCCAAATGTGGTAGAGATTGGAGTGAAGAAGGTCGACATGCTGTCAAGCAGCACTGGATCGGAGTTTGTATTAGGAAGCTTTGATAACATATTAGCCACGAGTAGTCGAGACTCTTGGTGTGCACCAAGAGCCTGATGCTACCTAATTTGTCTCCCTCCTACCATTGATGGCTTTCAAGAAAATCTTACAACCTGCTCCAGGATTTCCTCATGCTTTTTAACGCAATACTCTCGTGGCATAGGAGGTCATTCGAGTTGAAAGTGGAGTGGCCGACAGTTGCAACAAGGAAGACGGAAGGATAGGAAAGCGGGATAGGAAGGCCGGCATTGGTGATGGTGTTTTAATGGCTGTCAAGCTTCACTGGATCGAGTCTGGAGATCAAGAAACTGTCATATGAGCCACGAGTAGTTGGGACACTTGATGTTCACCAAGAGCCTGATACTACCTAATTTGTCCCTCTCCTATCATCGATGACTTCAAGAAAGTCTTACAACCTGCTCCAGGATTTCCTCATGCTTTTAACGCAATACTCGTGAATTGCATAACTGCCGAGCAGAGGAGGGAAGCCGATTGAACCTAGCTGGAAGTTCGAGTGCAGGAACTGTGTTGTGAAGGATCTCTAAGTTAGTCTGCACGAAAGTCTTGAACCGTTTCTCGATAGTGTTCGAAATACCTAGTTCTTGAAATTATTTTTTTGACTGAAGAAATGCTGGAATTGGAATAGTACTGCGCTAATGCGATCTTGGGGCGGACTTTCTTCCGCATACTTCGCAGGAAGCTGATTCTTGGTCCTGGAGCTTTCAGTAGAAGCTAGTAGACATCTGAAAGGCAGCTCTGACCAGATCTTTGTCAAATTAGAAGTGCTGAGGTGGCAGGGCTTAGTGGTTTCGTAGTGCCCGAATCGGGTGCAGTTCCAAGGAGTATGAAGATGGAGGCGGAGGATGTGAAACTATGGTCGCTTTTAGCCATGACGATATGTTTGAGTTCTTCATTCTGGTCGCCAGTCGAGGCAGTGACTGACGTCGGAGATAGTAAGCCTTTTTTTGTCCATCTCTTTTGTGATTGTGTCAAACATCATGTTGTTCCTGAATCTTCTGCTGGTGGTTTTCCAATTTTTGACATTTCCCAAATCATTATCAAAGTCTACATCCAAACTGTTGTTGGTCTAACTTGAGGCCTGATTGTGTATTGGTATGCGGAACCCCTAAACCGCAGGAGTTTGATTTTCTGAGTCTAGGGTCTAGTCGTAGAAATATTCCTCTTCAAACTTAATACTGCGGGGTTGAGGTTAAGACTTAATACTTGTTGGCTGTAAGGTACGCACTTTCAGTTATCAAGCTTTGGCCGACCCCAGACTTGATTGTCATATAAGCACACAATGCGTCTTGGCAAACTAACATTTCTGGATGATGAGTAAGGGTGCACTTACATTAGGGGTCCGGGTCCAAGAAACTTGAGGTCCAAAACACCACTTAATTAGAGCCTACTTTCGGACTAAAGATTGGATGCAAACTTGCAAATTGGTTTCTGAAGGGGAGGCCATACACGCTTGAAAATACTGGTTTCAAAACGGAGTTTGGCAAGTGAATGTAAAATAATTCCGTCCTTGATATGGGCCTAACTTCGAGGAGGATGGTTTCAAGATAGTGTCCCTCTTTTTTTTGTCAAAACTGTTCGTGTCCAATTTCAATCGGAAATGGAGGTTTTAAGCTTTGCAAAACTGTCATTTTGGATGGGAGTTGAAAACGGACAAGAGGGACCAACCTTGAAACCAAGCTCCTCGAAGTTAGGCGCATGCCAAGGTCGAAATTCTTTTACCTTCGCTTACCAAACTCCGTTTTGGAACATTTGTTTTTGAACTTGTGTGACCTCCCCTTCAAATTAAGAAAACTAATGTTTTGACAGAGGACTGCTGAGATTTCAGGGGAAAGTGATATCACAATAATGCCACTTTTTTTTCTTTCATGCTTTGGACCTGGACCCAAGTGTAAGCTCCTTGGGGTTCAATTTTTGCTCTTGACCACTAGGATCGCTCGATTTTGGAGTGGTTTGGACCCTAGTGTAAATCCACTCTGTGCTTGAAACTGCAGCCCTACTTGTGGTTTCCAACATTTCTCTATTTTTAGGACAGAGTTCCGGTTGCGTTAGTCAGTGTCATGGATTTGCCATGTGAGGGAGTGAGAACTGTAGTCGGGAAAAAATCCTGTTTCAACCCTAAAATTCTGGATTGCACAATCTGTGCGGTGACCATTTGCACTCCAAGGCATGTGGACTGCATCTTGTCCAAAGTGGTTTGACCTTCTCATTCGCTTTGCAAGTTATCTTCCTCAGTATGTCATTATTGCTTCAGCTCAACCTTTTCTTGAGGACAAGCCAGGATATGTCTATACATCTACATTCTCAGCCACTTATGGAAGGGATAGGTTTTGGTTGTATCTCCTCGAATCAAATTCTCATACTTCTATTGTGAGGCCAAGAATGTAATCTGTTGCCAACCATTTTGGGCGATATTTGTAAGCGAGAGGTAAGGGAGTGTGGGTACACTGTAAGTCTAGAGTGCAGGTTTGTCCTAGAGTTGCGAATTGATTCTATGCCGTGTAGAGTGGTCAGGTACGTTCGCTTATTTGTGGCCAATTCTTGTTATTAGTTGCCTGCCTCTACTCTTGTACTTGCGAAAGTACAAGAGTTGATCACACCTGAAGCGCGAACTCTAAGGGCTCCCTGGACACGACTATATGAATTTTTTTCTAGAAACGAAGATGGAAAATGGTCTAAGCGTTGTTAAATTTCTCGAATTCTTCTTCAGCCCCTATTTCCGTAAAAATAAACATAGCCTTATTTGCAATTGTTTGATAGTTTCGAAATATCTGTTTCTATTTTGTTCTATTTTTGTTTGGAAGGACATCTGAACTGATGGGAAACTTTGTGTTATGGTGGAACAGTGCAAGTTTTAAACAAACTGAAGCAAATCTGGGGTGGAGAAACATCTGCTTGGACAAACAACACAGATCCTTGTGTTAATTGGCCATATGTTACGTGTGATATTCAGACCAGAGTGATAAGCTTGTATGCCCATTTCCTCTTTAACATACTTGTTCAAATGACAAACATGACGATGTTTTTCTCTTCCTTGCTGCAAGCTTTCTTCTTCCCAGTACGATTTGCAGATATACAGGGAGTTCAATAAAACCGAATTTTTAAGGTCCGAGGTGTAGAGCAATATTGAGCAAAGTCTTGTTCTTGAAGCTCAGAATCTATTATAAATGTGAAGTGCCAGTTACTAAAGTACCGGCTAGAGCACTCCATTGAACCATTCTTGCGAGTAACATATGCTTAGAAAGATCTAAGTGTTGCCACGTGGTTGACGCAGATTGTATGTGTACTGAACATTGTCATTTCTGGTCATTTTGATTGTAATAGCCTTGGCAAACGTTCTGACAGGAGGAATGCCAATTAAGTTCTTATTCTGAAATTGCACTTGATGTGGTGGTTTTGTTCTTAGGGATCTGAATGGTCAATCTGACAGTGGTAATTGTATTTGCTCTTGCGCTATCTGTGGCTCGTGCAGGAATCTGGTGAATAAAAATCTCCAAGGGAATATCCCTGCAGACATTGGATCATTGTCAGCACTTCAGACTTTGTAAGTATTTTCAGGATTTGCAATACAACAAATGGGATAAACAGAGTTTAATTTTATTTTTTGTGTGGAATGCTAGTCTAGGAAGTGCAACCATTCCACATAATGTGAAGGTCAACATGCGATATGTAATCTGGCTAGACCTCAACTAAATTTTCTATCAGAAATAAAGTAACCGGCTAAAAATAGTTCAAATTATAAGCCGAGTGGGAAAGGTGAAGGGCTTGTGGGTCTGCAGCAGTGTGTTTTGCCACTATACCACAACCTCAAAGGGTTTTCAAGTTGGACTGAAAAGTGCTTTTCAATAAAAAAATAAAATCTTTTAAGTAGTATGAGGCCAGTTGCAGGTTCATGTTTATGGATCGGAACTAAGCATGGCACTACCAAATCAGAAACTTTTCCTGGTAATCATGGAACTTTGTCTTTGATAATGTATCTTTTTGTTGAATTTTCTGCAATTTATACAGTGGTAAGCACACCCTTTGAGGGCGACCTGATCACCTTTTGTTATTAGGTTGCGTGTTTACATATCGACACTTCCTTATTTGAAGATAAGTCAGTATCTGCTTATCCGAAGGAAATCTTGTATGTGCAGGGAACTTACTAGCAATCCTGGTTTAGGTGGAACTTTACCGACAGAGCTTGGGTTTTTGACCAATCTCCAATATTTGTAAGTATGATAAGACCAGTAAAGCTCTTGTAATTCTAATCACGTCCTCTATGCTTACTGTATCTTAATTGCTAAATGGAGAGGTGAACCCACAAATCTTTGACCAGGGTTGTTTGTTGTAGGTTGGGATATTATTCTATAAGTAGGACTAGAATAGGATGTTGGAAGTCCTCCATTAGAGAATCCCTGTTCCTTAGTTGATGGTGTTTTCTGAAATACTCTTCATGGAGCTATCAAGAACCAACCTCTGGAATTTATATTTCAGGTAGTTATTTCTTTGATCATCAGTTCTGTAATTCGTGAATGAGCTTCATTGTTGCATGTGATTATTGATTATTAGAGCTCATTATTGTGGCACTTGTTCCCCAAAAGTAGACATATCAAGCATGTTCTTGCTAACTGAGTGAAGGTTTTGTTGTACAGAAGTTTGCAGTCTTGCAACTTTGAAGGGTCCATCCCAAGTTCCCTTGGCAATATTTCGTCTCTTACATTCCTGTAAGTCCCAGGGTACGTTTTTGGAGAGTGGGACATGTAGTGCACGCTGGAACGTCACATTTGTATAGTTGAAAATCATCTGTCCAGCTCTAATGGGTAATTTAAGCTCCTGGCTGTTTCATTTATAGACAGTCATGCGTGTATTTTGTTTGCCTATGTTGCACTTTTTCTTCAGTCATATGAATGCTAACACACTGTTTGTGGCTTGGCCTTTGTTTTGTAGAGCACTAAATAACAATAAGCTGACGGGACCTATTCCATCGTCACTTGGAGCACTTTCCAAACTTTTTTGGTTAGATGTTGCCTACAACAGTTTAAACGGATCTTTACCAGTTTCATCGCTCAGTTCTGACAATCTAGGTTTGGATACACTGCCGAATATTCAGCATTTGTAAGTTGAACTTTTCAACTAATGGGTACTTCAATTGTTCTATGACTTAGACAGCTATTTGTATTTCAATTTCCAAGCATAATGGAGAAATCCATATTTTTTATTTACAATTCCTGAATACTGATTAGTCTGGCTGTACAACATTTGTATCAATGCCTCTAGTGTACAATATCAGTATCCCCACAAATTTTGAGCTCAAGAGGAGCTTTCTGCTACTCATTGATGGAAGCTTTTATCCTATGGGATAGTATTATAGGGTGGCACTTCGTAGGAAATTGAAAGTGGGATCTATAATTCATACTTTAACCAGCTAGAGATTTGAAACACGCTTGGGATGTTGAAACTGATTCTGTGAATTGCAGTCATCTCAGCAACAACTCCTTCTCTGGTCAAATACCACCTGAAC
Organism: Polytrichum commune; assembly: GCA_950295325.1. Classification (NCBI taxonomy): domain Eukaryota; kingdom Viridiplantae; phylum Streptophyta; class Polytrichopsida; order Polytrichales; family Polytrichaceae; genus Polytrichum; species Polytrichum commune. Next base: position 17,939,291 of record OX485803.1, on the reverse strand, counting down.
TTGGTGGTGCAAAGAATTGTCTACACATGTGAGATCATATCCCTGATATCTGCTCCTTACTTGTTGGGTTTTATGTAATTCAAATTCCTATCACATATGTCCTTGTGGGTTCATTCATCATCCTACATCTTGGATCAAAAAACTTGTGCTCAAGTAGTATGAAAAGGATCGTAGGCTTAAATGGCTTAAACAACCCAGGAAATATTTGCGAGGACCAAGAGCATGAAGTGTTCTACTCTTGAATTTGCAAGAAATTGCACATTTATGATGATGGGATGGCAGTGGAACTGGAAGCACACCCACACAGTACCTCTGGCTGCAGGGTGTTTGCCAAACTGTCTTTCCTAGTAGTTGTCAATGAAATCGGAATGCTAAGCATAGTTTTTGTCTCCATTGTTATCTTCTGGGACCAGAGGATTTTCAATCACCCAATCCGTTGTTGAATCAGCTGGCACTGGAGGTAACAACAAAAAGAAAGCATTAAAGTTTAAGCACTAATTCACAAGTTGGTGAATAAGTAGAAGTAGAAGGTAAGAAGAGATATTCTGAGAAAGCCATTCTGGTCCCCAGAAGGTGACCATGTGAGTGGCAGTCCATGATCTCATCTAGATGGAAGTCTACAAACGTTTGTCCAAACGCCCTTGTATTTGTTTTAAGTTAGCTTAGACAATTGACTTGCTGAAGGTCCTTTGCTTTTTGTTCCTCTACATGTACTTGAAGTTAATCTTCATTGACATGTTTTTTGCAGGCTGCTGGATTTTAATTCATTCACAGGATCCATTCCAGCTACGTTTGGAAACCTTTCCAATCTTCAGATCCTGTAAGTAGTTTGAGATGTGGTGATTGAAGGCTTGTATCTGACATAAGGAAATCATGCGAAGTCCTCTTTTATGTGCATATTCCAATTTCAAGGGGTCCTACCGGGGCGTTCATTCTCTGATGTTCATAACTCATTTTGGGTTGCTTCTCTTTTGCAAAAAGCCTTGCATAAGCATGTGGCTTACTGGTTTGTTGGCTTGTGGACAAAGCTTGACTTGGCTTGTATCTGTAACAGGAGTCTTCAGTACAATCAACTGACTGGTTCAATTCCTTCTACTCTGAACAACATTGTTGTGAACGTCTCGGGGAACTTTTCAGGCTTACATCAGATGTAAGAATTTTGTTGTCCAGCTTTGAGCCAAAATTCAATTGTTTTTCAAATGGGGAGACATTGCATGGATTTTGGAGATTGTTTGATAATCTTAGGGTCATGTATATGCTTCTGAAGACTATTCTGCCAATGTTTTTGGAATATCCAGATTTCCTACTTGTTGCTTTCTTCAAATGCTAACATAGAGAGGGAGTCTTGGTTTCAACAATCCTAACACTGATTAGAGGAGTCACTAAATCCACAGAAGATGTTGAAACCTTAATGGTCAATGGGTTTTCAAGTTTTGTTTCATGGCCAATGTAGTTCCTTGGCTGTGTCCATAGTTGAAGTTCCAATTATTCATTTGTGGAGCAGTTTTTGAATTGAGATTTCATTTGCTTGACTTGGTTTACTTGTTGTGGACAGACGTGTTGATCACAATTTGCTTACAGGTGTTGTGCCAAGTCTAACTCTGAATCAGCTTGAATATGTGTAAGAAAATTACTGTGCATAAAGTTTTTGTTCAAGTATATTGGTGTTATGTTCCACACTGGCTACTTTTGTGGCAATTTTACACGCTTAGTTTGTGCATTATTTCCTGTTATTGTCTGCACTGTCCAAGAATCTATACTGTTGGGTTTAATGTCCAAGATTTTGATGCCTGCACTGAGTCCTCTAGAGGATAAGATTACACAAATCAACCGGTGTACAGTTATGGGTTTCCCTAGAGTACTTATCAAGAAATATGAACTGTGAGTCCATCCTAGCTGGAGTAATCTAGGGGTCTCAATTTTCCTAATCATAAATCATAAACCAATTTGCATAATCATAAATTCCTATAAATTGCATTGCACAAGTCAAAATCTGACCTGGTTGTGGAATTGGGGATTGTGCTTTTGACAGTGATTTCGGTAACAATCCTTTTGATCCTCAAGTATTTCCTTCCTGGTTGAATCTGTCCACCAACCTCCAGACAATGTAAGCTTTTGTTTACTTCGAGACTGGTGTTTGTGGGCATGCTTCAACATTTCTGTGCTGGTTGTTGATGCAAGTAACTCATTATTTATGTGGAAGTGGAAATATCCTTTTGACTATCAAGCCATTTACTTGACTTCGTGCTATCTGAAGAACCTAAGGCAATTTCTTTTAAGGTGAAGTGTCTTGTTTCTTTTTACTGGTCTTTACTCTGGTTGGTATTTGTGGGCGTGCAGATGGTTTGAAAATGGCAACCTGACGAATGTCCTGCCGATGGATGTTCTTAGTTATCCCAGCCTCCAGAGTTTGTAAGTGTGAATGATATGTCATGAGGCCATTTTCTAAGTAACATCGAACTTTATTACACCTTAAATTTTGTTTGCTACTGATTTTTCAAGGTGGCCATTCTTGTTAATGCACAACCATTGAATAGTAGAAATGTAGCATAGGCAGGTCACATGGATAGCGAGTGCTGTTTCTTCTTTTAGAGTTAATTATTAACGTCTAAATGTGCAAGAGAGGCCCAAACAGAGCTTTCAAGTCATATTACTCGAATTTAATGGCACAGAATGATACTTTTAGCCAATCCCTAAAATTGGTGCCCTTTTTGGAATTGTCCACTTTAGCCCTTCATCAATTGGGGTCAATGAAGCCTATGCTACGACCTTTGAAGATTGATTGGCTCAACGGCTCTAGGATCATGTCGAGGCATTTTAAAATGATAGATTTCATGTACTCAATCTTGAATAAGAGGGTAATTGGTGATAAGCATGGCTGCCTTGTATGGATCATTATACAAGTAGCAGACCAGCTTTGTTCTCAGTCGACCTTCCATCTGGCAGTGTAGATCGTGATAGAATCATTATGATTGGATGGATGACGACTTTATGATTGTCATGTGGCAGGTATCTGCGCAATAACTCTCTTACAGGATTCCTTACAGTCCCAGCAAGGTTATCTACAAATGAGCTAACTGTCTCGTTACAGTACAATCAGATTATGAATATCAATTCAACAGATTCCAATGTATCTTTAACGTATAACATAATGTAAGTTGCATATCCCAGTTTGAGGTTGATGCTTGCATTTGCTCAATTGTCTGTAACTAGAATCTGAGAATATGTGGAACATGTGGTATGAGTCTGATGAACCTTCTTGGACTTCCTATTGACGAAATACAAGAGTGATCGGTGTGCAATCAGATACATAATCTGTGAAACTTGACTTTCAGTAATCACTTGGTGTGATGTTTTTGTGTAGGTTAGAAGGCAACCCGATTTGCTTGCCCACATCAATTGTGACAGCATCAGCCAGATTATGTGGAACTCAAACTTCTAATAACCAAGCCCCTACTATGTGGAACTCACCCCTCACTTCAAACGCATGTGGATTTTCTTGCAGTAATGGGTTGAGCATGAACCCCCAAGCTTGCACTTGTAGTGTACCCCTTATTGTCACTCTTGAGATAAGATCTCCAATATTTTCAAATATTGACAATAACACTCTCTGGGATTTACTAAAGAATCAAACTTTGGGCCAACTGAACCCAGATCTTCTTAATTATACCTTACCACCCTTATCTAATGACAGTGTATGGGTAGTACTTGCTAGATTCTCCTGGGGTGGAAGGGTGGATGTAGAAATGAACATCTTTCCTGCGAGTGGTGATCGCTTCTATCAGAATACTACTGATTTCATTATGCAGGAATTCACCTTGCAAAAGATGAAATATAACAGTAATTTTAAGCCCTACAGGGTCTTGAGTTTTGGAGGTCCTGCAGGTACCTTTTTTTCCCTGACTCACTCATTGAATCTGTCTGAACTTCCTATGGAACGTTTACTAACTCTTGGGTGCTTGCTGCTTTTGTCACAATTCAATACATATTAAGTAAAACGAAAACTGTCATGTAGTCACATTGTTGTTGATACCTCCAGAAATCTATATCACCATGTGAAATCAACTCTTGAAAGTGCACTTGAGGAAATATATGTTCTTGTGCTTAAGACCAGACTGGGATACAACTCCATGCACTAACTCAGTCCATCTTTCCTTGCTCTGATCCGTGCTCTATGTGACAACTGTTGAATAAGTTAAGAGCTCTAATGTAATTTTATCATCTTTCCTTGAATTCTTCAGGTCAAAGCAATACAGGGTCTACAAAAGCGATCATTATTGGCGTGACAGTTGGAGCCTTTTTCATTCTGGTGCTCATCAGCACACTTGTCTTCATTGCTATCACGCAGAAACGAAGGGCTGACAAGGCACTTCAGAGCAGACCATTTGGTAAGCACCTCGAAAGGTTTTAGGACATAGACAGTTTAGCTTTGTTCGTTGAAATGTGTGATTGAAGGTACAGTTCTATTGAAATGATATTTGCATTTTTACTTAAAACTTCACATTAATGTACCTTAAGGAGTTCCAAGCTCCACATGCTCTGCTTTATGGAGTCTATACACATGGACTCCAGGACAGAAAAACTGGGATTTATCAAATGAAAATCATTTACATAGACATGTAAAAGTGCTTTGTCATTCCAAATATTAATTTTGAATGGATCACTTCCAGCCTAAGAAGGTATTCCTTTCATAGAGGTTGGTCGTTTACAGATTTCCTCATCATTTCAAATATTGTGTTTGAATTGATGTATGCCTTTGAAGATTTTCGACTTACATACATTCAGATAATTTACATTAAAAAATATGTGTTACAAATCAGAGATTTCTTTCAAAATCCACACCAAACCCAAAGGTTATGATGTTCGAAGATGTCAGGTATACTACTGCTTATGATGATTATTCAGGTGACTTAGCCAAATGTGATGTATGTTGAGCGAATCGGTTCTAGAAATCTCTGGGAGGGCATAGTGCATGTCGTAATCTTCAGGATCCAAGAGAAGTTGACAGAGTTATTGCAAATGACATCCCACCAAATTTAGCCTAAACATTCCTTAATTTAGTTTGTTAACAGTCTGGACGCTACTAAGGACGGATTGATGCCCAAAGTCTTCATTGCATGCCGTTTGGTGCTTGAAGGATCCAGATTGTAGTAGGAACGCCATTTCAGAATTGTTGTTAGTGCTCACTAAACTTTCTGAGATCATGGCTTTTCAGCTTCATGGGGAATGACTGGAGGTGCCACTGGTGAGGCGCCTCAACTCAAAGGAGCACGGTGGTTCTCTTTTGACGAGATCAGGAAGCTCACAAACGATTTCCATGAGGACAATGAAATAGGTGCTGGGGGTTATGGCAGGGTGAGTTCAGGACTCTTTGTGATCAATAAAACTGTTATGCTTGGATGATCTCAACAGATGTCCTTGTGTTGAAGTGATTTCTGTAGACAGGTTCAACTTTGCTCGGCTGCTGTCTACTGTTGGTTACTATAATTCACACTTTTAGTTATGTATTCCCTTGATTATATTAAGATCTCTAAAGTCTCCACCGGAAAATTACTTACAGTGATGTCATGGGATTTTCTTGGGCAGGTTTATAAAGGAATAGTTCCAGGCACAGGTCAGAAACTTGCAGTGAAGAGGGCACAAGAGGACTCTCTGCAAGGTGCCCAAGAATTTAAAAATGAAATAGAGCTCCTATCTCGTGTGCACCATCGAAACTTGGTGGGACTTGTGGGTTTCTGCTATGAGAATGGGGAGCAAATGCTTGTGTATGAGTATATGTCCGGTGGTACCTTGACTCAGTTGCTCCGTGGTAAGAACCTAACCATTTTCCTAATTATGTGTTGATATTTCTCCTGTGCAAGACTACACTAAATACGTGGCATTAAAATTTGTTTGGTCTTTGTGATTTGTCATGTAGCACCAGCTTTCATGCGACAACCCATCTTGTTGTCACCCAGTGATTTCAAGACAATTAATGTGGGTTGACGATGAATAGTGTGGGCCACAGTAAATCAGATGGTTATTGTAGTATTTGATTTTTACATTCTGACTGGCAGTATGAGCTTGATGGATACATCAAATCATTGTATACTGTTGTATTCTTCGTTCCACATATGGTTATTATCAGCCCACTTCTCACAGCGATAGAATCTCGGAGTTTTTGGGTTCTAGTAGTTTCATATCAATGAAGTTGGAAACAGTATAACTACACATAGGTCATGATGCAAATGCAACATTGTCATGCACCACAAAATGGCTGAAGTACTCGGTACTTTCCCTTTCATCTTGCCTGGTATCTTTGGGCATCATCCTCTTCCACTATGCATCCCATGATGTCTACAAACAGAGACAAAAGAGCAATTTGCGCATTATTGTGTTTGATGCTGCTCTCATGCAATTTGTTGCACTTGGTGTGCAGGTACTAAATTACAAAGAGCATTGACCTGGGATGAAAGGGTTCACATAGCCGTGGATTCAGCAAGAGGTTTGACGTACCTGCATGAAAATGCTCATCCTCCTATTATTCATAGGGATATCAAAGCATGCAACATATTGCTGGACGACAATTTTCTTGCAAAGGTAGCTGATTTTGGACTCTCGCAGCTGGTCCCTGAAAATGGTGATAAGCTCCAGACGCAAATCAAAGGAACAATGGTATGTCTCTGCAATCCTCCATTCAAGTGCAACAATGCTATACATAATTTGGAATCACTCATGATGGAGCACATTGTGATGAATTTAAGGCATAGGCTTCCTTCTTTGTCCACACGTAAGTTTGGTTTGGTGGGCCGAGGTAGAAGTACTACAGTCTTGATATGTGCTTAACCTTGGGGGAGCTTGGTTTCAAGATTGCTCCCTCCATATATATCCCTGAAAGAGAAACCGACCTTTAAACCAAGCTCCCCAAGGTTAGGCACATGTCAAGACCAAAATTCTTTTACCTTGGCCTACCGAACCCTGTTTTGAACATGATTTCGAACACATGTGACCCCGACATCATATATATATATTGTTGTGGTTGTTGGGTCTCATGTAGAGAAATGTTTGTTTAAGGTCCACATGTTAATCGAATGCATTTCTCTCTGCACCTACTTGGAGGATACGAAACGCACAATTATTGCCATACGATTAGCAAATACATATCGTGCCCATAGCTATTCGCCTCGTGATTTTTGGAGCTCATGAATATCTCATGTGTTATCAAAGTGAAGATTATCGTGTTCATTAAGTGGTCACATACGTCCCCAATCATGTTGACCATTGAACCTAGAATGGTTAGCATATTTTGAGCATTTGTGTAGTCCAGTCTCTTTTGAACACATATCTTTTTGGTGTCCGTTTTTAATCCACATCTAATCACACACTACTCAAATATAGGTGTGCAAATCATTGCTACGTTGGATTACCACCAGTCTACCTTAGTAGCTAACATGTGGGGTGGGCCTTGCAGGGTTATCTTGACCCAGAGTATTACATGACAAGTGAGCTATCATTCAAGAGTGATGTGTACAGCTTTGGGGTTGTATTATTGGAAATCCTGACTGAAATGCCACCTATCCAGCGCGGCTCTCACATTGTTCGAACGGTTCGATCTACTTTTGAGAGAAGTGGTATGCAAGGCATCATGGAGATGCTCGACCCAGTTCTGCGTGACACTCCTGTGCAGGATGTGGAGAAGTTTTTGAATCTTGCTCTCTCTTGTGTGGAGGAAACTGGAGCAGGGAGGCCAACTATGAAGGAAGTGGAGCAGCAATTAGAAACTCTGGTGGGACCAAAAGCTTTTGAGTTTCGCGGAATAGAATCTCGTTCTGTGTCAAGACAATCGAAACCGCAGCCATCTAGATTATTTGGGAGTGATTTGGAATTGAGTGGTATGAATTCTCAGTCATCATCCACCCAATTCAACTATACTGGGACTTTTGCACCTAAGCCTGTTGAACCAAAATAAGATGCGCTTAATTTAGGTCATGGAGGTTCTGCAAGCAGGTTTTGAGATATGGTTTTTAAGGTAGGAACCTCATCATGACACTCAAAATTGTGGTCATGATTCTTCTTGCCATGAGAATTGGCTGTCATATTCAGATCTGATATTTTGACACGTCATCCAAATCATACGATTGTAAAGAACGTGAATAAGGATAGTTTAGAGTTTAGTTCAGTATTTATTGAATCCTGTAGGTGCCCCATGTGTCATACATGGCATCAAAAGTGCACAAACCACGAAGATATTGATTATTCACCATGTCTCCCATCTCTGCTTGACCTTGTGACTCACTCTGAAGATAAAATCGGAGACATGGTGAGTAGAAAGAAGGCACTCCTGTTTTCATAGGCATTTGTGCAGATATGGGTTTTGTGGTCCTCTTCATCCTGTTCTATAATGTTGAACATGAGCTTTCCTAGCATGAAAATTCAGGCAAATGTTTGGTGCACATTTCTAGTTGAAATGATTGACCCTCTCATTATTGAAGTTCATCTGCAGTCATGATTAGTATTTGAAGATTGACATTGATTGAAAATCTAGAAGTGTAGTTGTCATCAAAGTACTAAATAAGCACAATTATTGCATGCAATATATTCGTCTGGAGAATGACCGAGTATGCATATATCCTCTTTCTGGTACTCCCAAATCATCGATCTAGAGTGCCCTGCTGAATTTTATAGGAGAGTTATAGTCGTTGCATATGAGGACTTTATTTGATGACAGGAGTACTTATTTGTCATGAGAAGGTACAAATCGTCAAGACCTTGAGAAGATTTGTGGCAATGAATGGAGACATTCATAAATTTGGATTTGTATACTAGGTTTAAGCAAGGGAGGATAAGTTCGAAAGTAACACACTGGTCAAACTGACATCTAGACAGCCACCTAACCTGTTAGAACCTCTTCATACATTTCTAGACGTCACTAAGTTCTGTTTGCACCCTTTGGAGGTTGAAGTTCACCTTTAAAAGATTTCTTGGAGTGTACAGCCACATTATTTAAGAAGTCAATAGAGTTATCCTTTCATTCACCTGGACTTCTGGTCAAGAGCTGGTTGTTTTGCATTCAACATTTTTCATGCTTGGTTTCTGGTGCATGCTTGGAGTTGGTGTGGAGGTTTGAACAAAGAACATTCTGTAGTTGTTCATTGAGCACAAACTCATTATAGCAGATCTTGGTATGTCAAATTCTCCTTCAATAGAACAGAACACCCCACCCCCTTGCATCTAGTGAATCTAGGAAATGGCAGTAGGGGCACATGCTTGTGGGAAAGGGAGGGAAGGGGAGGAGACAATGTACAATCATCAAGGCAAAGCTAGCTTCCATCAAGGTGCACATATTTTATTCAAACACTTACTTTTGGGTGCAAAATGGTTCGATACCCTTCAAAATGAGCACTTACAATATTATGGCATTGCATTCATACAAGATTTGCTAATCAGTTGGGAATTTGTCCTGAATTTATTGCACATCATAAGAAACCTCCTGGAAGTAACCATAATGGCCTTCTCTACCTTAGGATGTTGTTCATTGTCAAGAAAAACACGTTCTTATTGCAAATACACTCGGAGAGCATTGGGTACCACCTATTACCTGAAGCATGAACTTATTGAGACTGGAGTCTTGACTATTGAACCAGTCTCGACTCTGAAATTCAGGAACCTATTCTTGCATCTCAAAAGGTACTTATCCAGCATCCATCAATATGATGCAAACAATTACTGGATCGGACCCCAATACTTCATTCTCATTTGGCCCCACTTTGACTAATTTAGGGTTTGACGCATCGTTTTTGAATTAATGAAAACATTTCAGGCTATGGATTATTTCATTGCTTTTCGCCTTCCCAATGGATGAAATTCTAGCAATTTTCGTAGATACCTAGTAACTTTTCCCACAGCTTAAACCAAGGAATATCCAAGGCAAAAATCTCCACATAAAAATTGCAAAGGAAAACTATCTCCATGCACCCAAGATCTTACACGAAGTAGAGAATTTCCATCCAAAATTGCTAGGTTCAAACAAAATTGAATACATATCATAATGCACAGGTACATCCAGGGAGCTCTGATCCCAAAAAGTCCAAGGGTTTGCCAAAATATCTAATCAAATCTCTTGGTCCCCATACTCTTACAGAAAGTCGCTTCAACATCCTTCCATCAACAATAGCTCTTCTTCCCATAACAATAGATCACAATTGACTTTCCTTAGGGTGCAGGAATGACTCTATTCAAGTTGCTGCAGTACTCATCCCTGCTTGAAAAGAAACAAGAAATGTTCATTAAAATACAGTATCATGTTTATGTCACTCCAGGAAATCAAACATGTACATAGACAGCATTGTTCAATAGATAGTGCCCTCCCCACCGCAATGGAACTGCTAGCAGCCAATGTGCAAGGGACGAAGGAAATCCCCACAAAAATGGTTTAAAAAGCAGGTCATATGGGTTGTATTTGACCACAGAAGGAATATTCTTTTCCTGTTTCTAGCATAATATCACTTTTGTTCTTTCAGTTGAGCAAATTACAAGACAAGTTGTTGTCACATTCCAATGACAAGGAGTGTGTATCCTAATTAAGTTAGAAAGTTGTCATACCTCATCCATTGCAGTGACCTCATCCACATGCTGATCACTTGGTGGAACACCATTGTCAGTGTTTGTACCAGCTTTTTTTGCAACATCATCCCCTGGCAGCACGAAATCTGAGGGGAGCTGCCCTTGCTTCAAGGCCTGCACCAAATCATGCATTTTGATCAGTATCATCTACTGAAAGCATTTATTAAGGAGAGATCAGAACAAAAATTGCAGATTTCAGCGAACAGTTTGTACTTCAATGTTGAACACCACTTGGTTACAAATTGCAGTGTCAGACAGATAATGCGTGAAGAAAAGAAATTGAACACAACATCAAGTACCTTCTCAAGCCTGGCAACTTCTTCTAGTGTCTGTGAATTTGCGATGGCGGACTACACATAACGAGATAAAAATACTGTCAGTTGATAACTCCACATCTGACTCTAAACTTCTAAGCCCCTTGCCCCCTTTCAGGTGTTCCATGCCCCACAATTGAATATACATGAAAATAAAAATTCCTGCCTTTGGAAATGCAATATACTGCAGATGTAAGCCAAGACGAGACAATAATAATACATCAATAAGACGTGGCATGTTACACCAAACAGAAGTCCTCAGTACTGGAGATACCTTGATTGCAATGATCTGTTCTGGGGTGGGGCCTTTGCGAGAAGGCTCTTCCACTTTCATAGGAACAGCCTCGGGTTGTTCATCTACAGGAATTTCCCCAGGCACAAATGTTTTTGCCGGTGCAGGGGTCTTGGAAGGCTCACCATTTTCAGTAGCGAACAACTTCCCAGCTTCTTCTCTCTCCTGCAAAGTAAAAACTAGCCACATCTGTCAGTGCATGCCACTAAAATCTTGCCACAGCAAGACAAAATTAACTTGATGAGACATCCAGCTATCCACAAGTGTGCCCAACTAGTTCGTTGATCTTATGGAAACAAAATGGGACAGACCCAAGATCCTCAGTCTGCCGATTATCAAAAAAAAGGCTCCATCACCTCCAGCTGAGGAACTTATCCCCGAAAATGAGTTGCCTGCATTTCACAATAAGTGACTTCAATCAAATTTACTTACCTGTCCTCTTCCTTCAAACAAGTAGATCAACTTACAAAAAGACTTCAATTTAAGATACACTTGATCCAAACCCACGCAACAAGTAAATACATACAAACAGAAAACGTCACTAGTACCTTTAGTTTCACTTTCTTGAAGTCGAGAAGTCGAAGTTTGGGAAGCTTGTGAATAAGATACAAGCGGTAGTTGGGTTTCTTGGTGACAAGATTATCCAGCAGGCACAGATATTGCAAATTCACAAGTTTTGCAAGAGAATCAAGGTCCACCAGATTTGATAGCCTATTGTTTGTCAGCACCAGTGTCTCCAGCTTTGGCAATGCCGCTGTACAACCACACAATTGCAATCCAGTGTCAGTGGACTCAAAGATTCTAATCTCCAGGTAACAAGCCCATTCAATACCAAATAACAGATCGTACTTCAGAAGAACACACTACTTTACCAGTGGATGTTGCAAAATACAAATCAGTGGTCATTAACAACCTGGAAAAAATCACAAAGTGCATATACAACAAAAGATCATTGCGTATTACATCAGCCCAACCATAAAGTTTAAAAAGGTCATAAATGACTTACTCATGTTGACCCAAAACACTACCTATCGATCTACCACATGTCAACAAGCCATACATTGTTATTGACAAAAGATTTTCAGCCAAATATTAAGTGAACAGAATCTTCCCTACATGCATCACCTTCCCACAAACCAAACTGCCAACGCACTGGCATTTGCAGCATTTCATATTTTCAGCAACAGGGTCCTTCATGCATGAGGATGGACCAATGACACCACTGAACCTTTCCAACTCTACTGAAACCGCAGATTATGGAACTGATACCAGGAGCAAAAAAAACTCCAATTTGATTAATTCGATATGAATATAAAGTCATGTGGATGAACAAGCAATTATAACATGGACTTCTAGAGAATACCTCCAATGTTGGGATTAATGCGAGCTATTCTATTGTTGTTGGCAAGCAATGTGGTAAGGCGCTTCAAGTGAGGAAATCCTTCAAGCTTCACAATCTCATTATCTGATATGTCAATGCTGGCATATTGATCCTGACAGGCACAGGTGCACAACAGGAATACTATGTTAGATGACACACATAGAGTCATCTACAAAGATCAAATCTGTTAAAAAGCAGTGCAGATTTGAAGAAAGAAATCATCCTCCATAAAGACAAACCATTGAGATCAAGCCCTGCAGATTTTCAGCACTCTATAGAATCACATGAACACAGAAAAAGGTGTGGTACCTCTGTGGCCCCGAGATTCTCAATAACCCCAATTTTGTTTCCTGCATGGTGATCAGTTCACAAATTCTGTCAGCACATCCTCTAGAGGATAGTATCATATTTGTCACATATTCAAAACAATGCACATCTACCCTTGTATTCTTCATGTAATAATTGCACAACATCATGTCTTCAACATACTCCAGGTTGAAATTTTTTCGGCAGCATGTGGTGACATAATAAAATTGGGAAGGTCTTTTAACATCACTAAAAGAAACGAAAGTTCTTCCTAAACCAATGAACAGGTAAATGATTTCTTTGCACTGACAACAAAATGTTGGCAGCAAATAAAAAAGAAGTTAATCACAACACAGCCACCAGGATAAACCCTTATATTGCACACAGCCTCAAATCACACATTCTTTTGACTTTAAAGACTCATTCCTGTGATATTGTGAATTCACATTTACTTATGTTGATTGGTTCCTGTATCATGACTTTATTGAGCTAGAATATATGCATATATAGCAGAGTTCAAATCTCGATATATGACTATCTCACGATACACAGTAACAATAGAAGTCATGCCAATCCCCTCTGCTCGAGTCATGTCAGATTGTTATCCTGCTCTTTGAATTATGTCAATGAGATTTCATAATGATAAAAAGTTGGCCATGTCTTGAAAAAGAGCAAGATCGAACTGCCAGCTGCTGATTTCAAGATTGGATATGAGCAACTCCCAATCCCTGTTTATTTCCCTCAAATTAGAAACCCATAAGGATGTTAACGCTCTCACACTTCCTAATGCATGGGCAAGGCATGTCGGGCCGCAGGCAGAGGCGGGAGTAAATTCTTTCAAACGTGCACTCCTCTCCTCCATACAACATATAAACTTGACCCTACAGGTTTATGGCTGATTCATCTCAAATGACATGGACTAGACTAATTCGAGGTCTTTGGAGCTATACTGTTGTCAATCAGCTGTATGTTGGATGAATTGTTGGATAAATTAGAGGTACGCTCACATGCGAGAGTATATTCCCCCCATGCCTTCCCCACAAGAGTATTAACATCCTCAGGGGCTTCTAATGTGAGGGCGTTTGTTTTGGTGTGTGCAAGATATTGGCCATTGGGAAGTCCCGGTCCAGAGGCGGGCAGACATGTACCAAGTCCACCCAATGCCCAATAATCTAATGTAAATTCCACCAAGGAGAGTTTATGCACATCATTTAGAGCTTTTGTAAACAATCTCTTGAAAAATATGACATTTTATGAGTGAGATGGATGTGTTAGACTGTGTGGTTCATTCAGGTGGAAGGCATAATCACTTCCCGTGGAAATGACATCTTCATATGAATGCCATTCACATTTGACAGCTTAGTTACGAGACTCCCACATTAACTCACTAGCAGTACCTTAACAACATTACATATTAATATCAATTTACTACTACACATACTACATCTATCGTATCGTACAAGTTGTGAGTGACACTTGAGTGACGATGAACTTCGTACCGCGTAGGTCAAGCTCCCTTTCTCGAACAGCATTGAAGTACTGAGGAGAGCGCAGGATCAAATCCGCTGTCAACCTCACCATCGCTTCCTCCTCTCAGCCAAAAACTCCTCAACGTCGAGGTGACTTCGATCACCCTAATTTGGCCGTTTCTAAATGACCCGTTTAAAAGCCTTCGATACTTGAGACGATTAAACCGTCAGGAGGCTTACGGGAGGATCTCATCAGATGCTAAACCAGTTGGCATTGTCACAAAAGATGTCCGCAACTCAAACCCTAACCAAGCACTCAACCCAAAAATCCTCCTGTTCCGAAGCCGTTACTCCACCAAATGAGCGGCGAAAAAGAAAACGATGATTGCAGAAGTTTGTGTAACTTCAGTGGCTCGATCACTACAGAGCGTTGAGAAGCAAGAGCAGCGCGGAGACGTAGCCACAGCGCGGGGTAGTCCTAAAACCCTAACGAGCGATTGCTACGCTGTCTGGAGGGAAACGAGGGAGACGAGCCAAAACCCTCAACGTCGCTTCTCATCCTCCTTGGCCTCCGTCTCATCCATAAAACTTCATCCATCTGAGAGCCAGCCTTTTGGAATGTGGATTCTAGTTTGGCAACATGCATGCATGACTTTGGACAAAACAAGTAGGTACCGGAACTTGATAGCCAGTCGGGCACTTCAAAATAATAATTTTAAAAAATTCCAACAATCCTTCCTATAACGTTTTCGCAAATCCGGCTAGTTCACAAATTTCTAATCAATAGGTGTATGTGTTCACATAGTATATTGCATCAACAACACATTTTAGTATGGAAACCTCCTCATGAGGTGTTCATCATTCATGTGGGATATGTAAACTTGAGAGACGAAGTCTTGGTAGTCCTCTAGTATGTTTTTGTTTCTATTTTTTGTAGAACAACTTCAAACTCCATTTCTTTGGGAGTTGAAGGTGGTACAATGTTTGATTTTCTAAGTTTGTTTTAGTTTAACACAACTCCCCCCCAAAAAATCTTATTAGCATAATCAAGTTTTAAAAGTTTGTTCATAGCATATTTTCTCTTCAAACCTCCTCACTTCTTGAGAATGCATGCTGAAATCCGTTCATATCTTTTGCATAGAATTTTCAAATCACAAAGTTATTCTTGGAGGCGGTTATTTTGTTTCATATACCAGCTTTCTATAGTTGGACAGAATTCCAAATAAGTGCATCTTCTATGTGGAGTTGAGATATGAAAATTATTAAGAACACAAACCAAGTTCTTAGTACATAGTCTTGCAATTTCATGTTAACCCATATTCTTTGAGATGACTAAGGATGACTTGGAATACTATGCAAACCCCTCCTTATATAATACTTTGTAGTGGATTAATACCACATAAGCTTGTGTAGTGTGAGCACTTACCATATGTTGGAAAAGGTGCGAGTTTAATTAACGATATTTTGGAAAAATTTGTCTTTCATTTTCAAAATAATCCGACATCTATTTTTAGAGTTAGTTTATGCCAGACTAGCTATCAAGCTATGGTATTCCCATACTATGGGGGTTGAATTCCAATATACTGTGACCTAATATAGATGGGTTTACAGTGGCTTGTTTTCTTAATTGGACCCCTATATGTGATTGGTATGTGGTTTGGTGAAGATCAACGAGTAAACATCATAAAGACACATGTTTAAAAGGGATTGGACTATGTCTTCAAATATTAATAACTACTCCAGACTCAATAGTGAACACAATTGAGAGGACTTATGTCTAGTTACAAGCTCAACAAATATGCACTTTCGTTAATGATAACTAAATCAAGGGAGGTATGATTTTCAAATTGGTTTTTGCAGACATTTCACCGTAGATTTGCTAATGCACCAAGAGTTTGATTGTGTAATTCTAATTGGTAGAAGTTGGTGAATATGAACAATGAACCAAATAACACCCACATACCTTTTACTATAGAAATTTGTGGGTCTTTGATTGCCTTTGAAGAATTTTTGGATGGACGTAAGTTAGCATTATTAAACCTCATGCTCCTCATCCATCCTAAATAAAAGAGATGCCCTTGTCCATGGGGACCTTTTTGCAGAAATAAGATTGAAGTCATCCATTACTAAGAATCACAACATGTTTATTCCCAACCCTTGACAAATTATTCTCATGCCTAGGATAAGTGGCAAGTGGAGCTTAACAATGTTTCCAATGATGATTTATATACATCAATTTTGTCAATTTAAAATTGAAGTTATAATGTAAGTAAGGGCATAACACATATTTTCTTGATGGCAACCATATACTACTTTATGGTTGCCACATCATAGCTCCAACCCCTATGTGGCATTGGTTGGAGGTCCTTTTTGAAAAGAGGATACATTTGGGGTTGGCGCCCAAGATCTACCCCATAATGAAAAGTGGGTTTATGTTACTATGCTATATTCATACTCTTAGGTTTATATACCATGCAACAATGTTTACACACAAAGTCTTCTCATGTCTACTACATTCACCCAAGAATGTATTCAAGAAAATGCTTAGAACATCGGTGTCACAAAAGTAAAGGAAGCATCATTCATATGGGGAAGGCATTCTGAAAACATCAACCCCTACTACTGGTCCACGAGAACCACTATGCACCTCACAATGTCCATAGAGGTGTTTCAAGTGACCTTTTGTAATAGTCAAAGTAAAATATCCAAAGTGATCCCATCTAAAATCAACCCATTTAACAAGTGCATGCTTCCAATCAGAGCCTTCCTGTGTGTAAAATGAACTATTGAAAGATTTAGGCTCATATAAATGACCTAAATTCAACTACCAGACCATGTGTATATTATCAACATTATTCTGTCAATTTGTGTCAGAACAAGAAATCTAAAACTATAAATGCCGTTGCTATTACATACAGTTGTATTTTCATTTACGCTTTGTGGTAGATTGTTTTAAATATAGTTTCATTCTCATTCACCAAGTAGACTATGACTTCATTACTTGTCAAGGGCTTGTGTAAATTACCGTAGAACATACCTAGTTCCTCTGACAAAGATCTATGAAAGCCGACCTGCTGGGGCACTCAATAGGTTTGAATTTGTGCAAATCATAGTTGGTAAATTGGTGTACCTAGCACATTGTGTGCTGGTTCAATCTGAAGTTTCTTTCTGCTACTCCATGCTTTAAAATCATCTGTGGATGCATAAGAATTCCAATTGGACATTCAGATGCTGGCAAGTGAGGTGACATTCTCCACAGTTTGTAAATGTGGAGATGTTGGGAACATCTTCCTGAGCTCATTCAATTGCATAGCCCACAAATCTAAATGAATTACATTGAACCGAACAAGAATGAAAAGTGTTCCCCACTAATGACAGATAAATAAAAGACTGACCGGATACCTACTGCGGTCTTCAAATGACTAGTAGAGCTGCAAGAGAAGAAAAACACTTCACCTTGACTCGGTTGAGTAGAGGTCATAATTCTGATCAGAATGTGAAAAATGTCAACCATGCAGCTACTAAATCTGCCCTATCAAGTTGAATATCAAGTTGCTGCCCCACATATGCCCTAAGACAACAATAACACAGCAATTTGTTGAAGGCACAAACATAAGGTAGATGGGTCTTAAATGGTTACGTTTTCCAACTAGCCCACTTCTCCTAGGATGCAAAACATAAGATTAGTCCAAGATTACAAGCAAATCCAGATCGAGGGCATAGCCAGTTTCCTTCCACTTTTCAGAGCTAAAATGAGTATCTTATCCAATATCAAAGTGAAGATTCTCGTGCTCATTAAATGGTCATCTAGGTCCCTCCCAATTATGTTGACTATTGAACCTAGAATGTTTATCACATTTTAAGCACATAGTCTAATCTCTTTAAAACACTTGTCCTTTTGGTATCCGCTCTTGGAGCCACACCAAACCACATACCACTCAAATACAGGTGTCCATTTAAGATAGGTAACTGAATTAGGCATGTCTACCTTAACACTAAAAACTTCTTGCCATGATCTATTAATCAAAACTGGTATACATATATATATGTATATATATAACTTGTCCAATTTGAATGGTGAAGGCCACTAGGGTACTTCAAAATAATTTCTAATCAAACCCAATAACTTACACCGGCAAGGCAGTCTCACTTTTGGGTGTACCCTTGTAAATTGCATCTACAACTTTCATAGCATCACGGACATCACGCACATTATGGGCTCTTACAATATTAGCACCCCCTATGACACCCACAACTGCTGCAGCAATGGTTGCGGCATCTCTGTCCTCACCCTTGTGGCGTCCGGTTAATTTTCCCAAAAATCCTTTTCTAGAAGGCCCAACGAGTAGAGGGCCATGAGCAACAGTACAACTTGTTTTGGACAAAACTCTTCTTACAGTAGGAAGGTCTTTCAATAGCTCTAGGTTCTGCTTCCCGGTTTTTGCAAAGCCAATACCTGGATCTGCAATGATTCGCCATGCTGGGATTCCAGCAGCCTCCGCACGCTCAACTTGTAAGTTTAGCTCTTTTCCTACTTCCTCACATACATTATTGTTGTAGGTTGTATTGGCTTTGTTTTGCATAGTGGTTGGGTCTCCACGCATGTGCATCATAATGAACGGAACACCAAGCGCAGCAACTGTGGGAAGCATTTGTGGGTCAAGACAACCCCCTGACACATCATTGATGATTTGTACCCCCATGTTTACAGCCTCGCGCCCCACCCTGTTGCAAAATTCATTTTGAGAAACTTTTTTGCATAGTGTTAACCCCTAAATGCTTTTTGGACCCTAAATTGGACCTCCTAAATATATTATTTTGAAATTGTACAACGCAAATATACTTTATGATATGACTTTTTGCTAGATAGAGATAGCTTGTTGTCTTATTTACACTTCTTTAACATCCACAAAAAATAGTTTAAAGAAAATTTGATGAAGATTATATATCATCTAGAGATAATATATACATGAAACGAAATTGGTGAAAGCATTTAGGGGTTAAGAATATCTAGGACACAAAAGGTGGAAGCTTGCACATCATAGAAGCCAGGAAGCACAAACATTGCTATTAGAGCAACTCCTGTGGTCACTAGAAAAATGATTCTCTCAATAATCAGCTTTCTAGGTTTGTGGAGGGGAAGACCACATGCGCATTCCACCCACAGCCTATATGTTTTCCGAATTTTCATTGCCCACCAATTATTGAGACAGGCAACTCTCTAAACCCCTTCCCACCCTCAAAACGTGAGGGTCAAAGGACTTGAGAGGGTTGTGTCTCTCTCAATAATCATTTGGCAGTAAAGATATATGATATATATGGAATATTTGTGTAAGATAAGCATACAGCATAGACCTAAAATAATTTGAAAGCCGATGATTATTGAGAGAATCATTGTCCAGTGACCATAGGAGTAATTTAACACCAAGCCCCATCACCCAAGTTCAGGAACACTCACCTTGCAGAAAATGTGTCGACTGAGAGGACCACACCTTGAAGTGCTGGATCAGCACTAATTGCTTCTAATACTGGTACAAGGCGAGAGAGTTCTTCGTCATCGGATAGTCTAGTTGCCCCGGGGCGAGTCGATTGAGCACCAATGTCAATGAAATCCGCACCCTCCATAACCATAGAACGGACATGTGTGACCGCATCCTTCACAGACATAAATCTATGCAAACAAAATCTTATGTTGCTTAATACCTTTTCGTATTTTGCACAAAGTAATTAATGTACTTACTTGCAAGTGTAACTGTCACAACTATTACTACAGATTTCAAATATAGTGCCAACCACCTATTCAATTGTGAGCATTGCTGCCTCCCTAACTCGATGAACAATTTCAGGCTACCCAGCTGCATGCAATTCAAGAAAACTCCCAGTGCATTGAGTAAGAAAGTGAAACCATTGGGAAGAGGAACAGGCATGTGAGAGCGCAACTGAGACATAAAGCAATGCAAACAAAACCTTGTGTTGTTCAATACCTTCTGTACCTTGCATTGAAGTAAAAAATTACATAATTGCAAATGTAATTATCACAACTATTACTACAAATTTCAAATGGAGTGATGACCACACATTCAACTGTCAACATTGCTTCCTCCCTAACTAGATGAACGATTTCAGCATTCAAACAAGCATTTAACCCAGATGGATGCAACTCAAGAAAACTCTTAGTGCATTAAGAAAGTGAAAGAAATAGGAAGAGGAATGAGCATGTTATGCCCTATCTTTCACAGACATAAACCTATGCAAACAATCTTGTGTTTTTCAATACCATCTGTACCTCGCATAAGAGTTAAAAAGTTATTTGCACGTGTAACTGTCACAACTATGACTACAAATGTCACGCTGACTGCCTACTCAACTGTCAACATTGCTCCCTCCCTAAGTAGACAAACAACATCAACATACCACAAGTATTTCACCCAGCTGGATGCAACTCAAGCAGAGTTTACACATAACCACTGTTCTGGAGGTTGATGGTTGCAGTCTACGTTTCTTTGGTTCTGTTTTTGAGAGATAAGGAAGGATAAAAATTGACAACAACAACCACAACCACAAATACTCTACCTTGCACAACAACTATACAAGGTGTAAGGTGTGATTGGGAGTGGGTTGTGATCGATGTAGTTTACGTTCTTTGGTTTTATTTTGTTGGTAGTTACTATGTGGCACCAGGAGAAAACTTCAAGGCCAAAGCATGGGAGAGGATTTGTAGGAGGCAATTACTCTTACATAAGCTTTTCACTAGAAACTATAAATTGTTTTTCTTCACTCCACAGCTTGCACCAATGGGAAGAACGATAATTGAGGTCAAATCCATTCTTCAACTACAACTACACCTGGTGTGTAAATGAAAGAATCGTAGTGCAGTTAAAATGGGGTCCAAACCTCAACTACACTCACTTCAAGAAATCGAAAGAAACAGGAAGAGGAAGAAGAGCATGCATACCGTCCACCATCACTGAAGCTGTCTGGTGTCACATTCAAAATTCCCATCACGTGCGTCTTAGCTGCCCAGTCTAGAACCTGACTGCCAATAGGGATGACCCTCCGAAGGTCCTCACTCCCAATTGAATCCTCCCCCCCAAGTGTATTCCATGCCTTTGCAACCCCTCCACCTGTGCAATTGTGCTGGGACCAATGATTTGGCGAATTTATACCTTGACCACAAAGTAGATCTGCCACGGGAGCCAAAACAAAGGGACGTTCCATGAATCGGCTGTGTGGAATTTGCAGTGTCTCGGTATTGACTGTCCGGGTACCATAAAAGATAATATCCAAATCCAGTGGTCTTGGGCCATACCTAAATACACACATAGCACCCACAGATAATTCTTTCAGCTCATCCATGCTAAGGTATGTGGCCCTATTATGGGCACTTCCAACTCCACATACGCTGTTGGACGATGGATTGGATTGGGAATTGTCTCATCCAGCTAGCAATTGCGATGAATCACAAAGACTGTCGTTTCGACTTACATCATGTGAAGATTCTCTTTCTCTTTGAATGATCACATAGAACTCCCAATTATGATGTATCGAATCTAGAATGGTGTCCATAGTCCAATCTCATAGTAACATATGTCTCTTTGGTGCCTGTTCTTACCTACAAGTTTGCCATAACTACAAGGCTACCATATACCACTCAAAAATAGGTGTCTGATTAAAAAGAGTGACCACATAAGGCCCACAGACCCTATTTGGCTACTGCAACCATCAACACTTTCATGTCAGGAATCTAAAACCCCCCTCCTTTTCCAACAATTACCCCTAGCTTGACTGCCTTCTATGTTTAAGGCATCTAAGCTATGTGACCCTATTGTGGGCACTTCCAACTTCACTGACAATTTTGGCCGTAGGATCAGATACAGAATTGTATCATCCCATTAGCAATTCCAAATTGCAGAGATTGTTATTTCTAGTTTAGAATCAGAATTGAGATGCAGAAGTTATAAGAGGTCAGAGAGATTCTCTTACTCTTTATGTGATCACATAGGCCCTCCCAATTGTGCTCACTATTGAACTTAAAATGGGTGTCTACATTTTGAGCACATAGTCCGATCTCATGTTAACATGTGTCTTTCTGGTGACCAATCTTAACTACAAGCCTTATCATGTAACACGCAAACATAGGTATCTGATTAAGAAGAGTGACCACATGAGGACCACATTCCTTATTTGGCTACTGCAACCTAAACCCTAAATCCTAAACCCTTCCAAATGGCTCCTTCACGGCGCATGGCTTCAATGTACCCTGTTTTGAATTGCAGATGTCTGTTCCTTGCAAAACGAGGACCTGATGATATTTCCCTGGCAGCCCACAAATTTACCTGATTCCTCCAAAATCGCGACCAAGCTCGCTCTCAATATGCTTGAGAGCCGCCAACAACGCATGTGGGCTGAGACTACATCTGGCGGAGACGGCCGAATTCAGGAAAAAAGGTTGATCGGTCACATAAGCTGGGGCACTTTCATACAGAGAAGCATGTTTGGTTACTTGGATTCCACAATTAGACATCAGCTTCAAGGCTCGGTTGAAATTGCCCACTCTGTCACCAATGTTGCTGCCCAGTGCAATCACCACCTCTTCTTCGGGTGCGAATTGGTGGGAGGACAGCTCACTGCCTTCCCTTTGTGATGAACAAAAGTATTTCTGCGCAATGTAGCGGTTGCTGCTGCATTGCCGGAGGAGGGCCTGCCATGGGCCCCTGCCCTGATTCTTCAACCCCTGCATCGCTACTTACTCCTTCCGCCACCAGATTCAAAGGGCCTGCAAATTTCACCAATTCAACATTACCCTAAATGGCACAGCTACACTAATTCCTGACCACAACGCCAACATCTCAAAATGCAATGACCAGGGTTTAATGTTGATGATACATACCCTTCAGGGTTTGAAATGTTTTTCAGTGCTAACTCATCAACATTGAGCTGATGATAGATTCAACATTCTTTCAATCCATACTTTTATGCAACTATGAAAAAAGAAGAAATAAAGGATTAAATTACAACACTCTTTTTGATAGGCATTAATTCGAAGTTGTAGTTTGATGTGATTGAATCGATTTGAATCAACGTTGATGATTTATGAATTTGATGGTCCAGCTAAACAATCCACCGTCAAGTCTCAAAACCCAATTCTGAATGTTCCAAATTCGCCGCGCCTGCAATTTCATCGGCACTCTTCACCGAGTCAACAATGTGACATAGGTAGAGCTCTTGATCTTACCCACTCAATTGCCACTCAAGAGTGGAGCAACGTTGTTTCTGCGTTTTTACCCTAAATGACATAACCACACAAAAATCCTCACCACAATGCCTACATCTCAATATGCAATAACCAGGGTTTGATGTTGATGAGTCAGTGTTGATAATACATACCTGGCTTCGTGATCAAATATCTTTTAATTGCTAACTCATCGACATTGAGCTAATGATTCGTTCAACATTGATTCAAACCATAATTCAACCTTTTAGTTCTTGCCACTTGAAAATGTAGAAACAAAGGATTGAAATTACAATCCTCTGTCTGTTTGATAGGCATTCATTCAATGTCGTGGTTTGTTATATGAATTTAGGTTTGTGATGCAACGCAAACCAGCTAAAGAATCCACCAAAACCCAATTCCAAGTGTTCGCATACCTCACAACCGACGCAAAAATCTGCCTCGAACTCTGGTAGATTCTTAATTCTCATCATTGGTCACCAGGACTTCAGGATAGACATGAAAACGATGCCAATCTCTTCAAGTCCAGTCTTCGACTATGTCTGTTCTCCATATGTTTCCCGAAACTCCTTCTCTAAGTAGCATCTCTGGCATGAGCAACTTCCAAAGACAAATGTGGCCGTTGCATCAGATAGGGAGTTGCCTCCCTTGGTTAGCAAATTGTGATGAATCACGAAGATTGTCATTTCGAGTTTCCAAATCGAGTTGAGATGCAAAACTTTTAGGAGGTCAAAGTGAAGATGCTCTCTTCTCAAATAATCACATAGATTCCTCACACAAAAAATTATGTTGATTAGTGAATTTAGAACGGTGTCATATTTTGAGCTCATAGTCCAATCTCATTATAATATGTGCTTTTTGATGTTTGTTCTTAAGCACAAGCACTATAATATGGCATTCAAATATAGGTGTCTAAGTAATACGAAGAGTGACCACATAAGACTCACATATTTTACATAGTAAGCATCATGTATAAATCCTCAATTTACCTACGTTCCAATTATCTTGTTGGACTCTTGCCTCTCAAGGTTGTTTTAAAGACTATGCAACTCAACTTAAGTTGGAATATCTTAACTATATTGTACTCATATAAGATCATCCGTTGATGCTACCCATCTAGGTTGTGCCTCACCTTCTGCATGGAATAAATTGCCTCTTGAATAAAATATTATGGCCTTGCATGAATTCTCTTGGTTGTGAGAATGGGGGACCGCTAGTGATATGCCACACTAACTCGTAATATCTTACATATGCTTCATTAATATGTAAAATTGACAAATTCATCTTGATATTGGAGCCTCCACTCCCATGTCCTCATCATTGCATGTTATCAAGGACATGCACTGTGCACGAATAGGTCATGCTATGCCTTCACTTTGATGATTTGTGTTTAAGAAAACATGTAACATATGCTTTGTGTCCCATTATACCTTTGTGTCAGGAATAGGCCACAAATCAATACAGATGCACCTAGCTGAGGTTGGCCTGAGGTCATAGATCATCTCCATCCAATTGAACTTTCATGACATCCATGACCTCCAAGGTTGACTTTCAATGCTTCAAATTACAGAAGGCAATGTGTTACATGTCAAATGTGTCTCTTATGCAAAAGCAGGCTGCAAGAATTATACATATATGCATAATATGACATATTGCTAATTGGACTAATTAAAAAGGGATGTGATGTTGGAAATTCAAGCAAGGATCCCATCAATGTCAGCCACCTCATCAATGATGGCTGACAATCTTCACAAAATCGTGAAGGCATTGATTCACCTTGAAACTACAAAAAGGTGTTGATTCCCCTTTGAAACTACAAAAAGGTATTGATTCCATGTTAATTCAAACTAGGGGCAATCTTCAAATCATTGTTTCAGAACCTGCTAGAGCCCATGTCTTACCTTCAAGTACACCAAAATTAGCCCCATCGTATTTCTAATAGGAAGAGAGATCACCAGTGGACTGAAGGAATGGCAAAAGCAAGTCATGGTCCAGCTGCAACATGAAATAATATGTTTCAGACCCTAGGAGAGAGTCCATGTGTCAACTTCAAGTACACGTCTGAATTGGTTGAATCCAATTTGGTGACATATTAGATGTTTTAAAAAGCTTTTACTTGATAAATATAATGTTCTCGTCATCAGTAAAATCAAGGTCCCTGAATTCCTCGTCATCCCACTCCATATTATCTTCAATTACTTTGGCATTCTTGAGTGGAGCTTTTGCAGCAGATTTTGCAGCAGATTTTGCTTTTGACTTTTTCTTTGTTCGTGGCTTTGCTACCTCTTCCTCCTCATCGAAATCGACATCATAGTCTTCATCATCTAATGAAGTTATAGGCTGACTCGGAGCTGTCTCCCCTCGTTCCTTCCGTTCTCTGTCTTGTTTGACCTTGTCGAGGAGATCAAGTACCTGTGCAATCAAGTGATAACCTCAGAGAAGAAATTAGTGGAAGGAAAAAAAGTCAAGAAACCTTCAGGTTCTAACATACCTTCCGAAATAGATATCAATAACAATTGCGTTCAAACTGTGAGACAAATAATAACGACGATCAGGCATAGGCCCTGCAGGTGTGTGCTCCAATATTCTCCTTTCCTACTTCAATACAGTACTTCATCAACCTCTTCAGGAGAGGCTTGCCCTGATTAAAAATGGTGTTTTATGCATGTAATGAGAATTGAATGAGGGTACAAGAATTACCCTGCTTCCCCTTTCCAAAGAATCATCCTTCACAAATCGAACTTCTGGAGTCATACGTAGACTCATGCGCTTGCCAAGGCCCATGCGCACATACTTAGCTTTTGATTTCAATCCTTCCAAAGCAATCTCCTGCTCCCTTTCATCACCATAAATAGAGATAAAGACCTTGGCAACCTGCATATAAAGCATTTCACCACAATCAACAGCCAAGCAGAAAAATCACAATTCAGTTGAACGGAAGACTACAACAACAATCTCAGCCATCAACAAATCTAACAGATCGTTCTCTACACACTCTGCTGCCCCAGAAAGGCATTACTACATGCTGCAGGCATGGCATGTTTTAATACAACAATGCCCCCATGTCCTCCTTTCTCATCAATGAAAGGATAATGTCAGATATTGTGATCAACAACTAAGCAAATGTGATGATGACAATGGTACGAGTTTCACAACATGACGTCCAAAACAAAACCACATTCGCATATGACACATTTACAGTTCTTATCTACAGCACCATGCAGCCAATATCTTCTAACTATTGGCCAAAAGACATAGAATTTCTGTACAAATTCAATGCTTATTCTTAACTTGCATAATAACCTACATTATGACATTCAAGCATGAAGACATCCAAGGAAGTTTAAATAGAACCTGAAGATCATTTGAAATCTCCACATCACTTATGGTGGCCATTGACGAAAGGTACATATCTGCTCCAAGACCAGATTCTGGAAGAACAGCCTGTTGTAGCACACTGTCATGCAAAAGCATGTCAGCTAATTCCCTATGTATCTGCTGCTGCACCATCTTAACCCTCCTCGGGTGTGCCATGCACACTACCTGCCCACAACCAAATCCACATTTCCATGAGTCAACAACTCCATTTGCCATGTTTGAGTAAAACTGGATAAGCAGATCATAGCAATCCTATCTGGAAGCCTGAAGACATCCCTGAAATTCAGGCTCATGAAAGTACACAAACTAGCAAACTCTTTGACAGATACATCGTGCTGAAGCAGGTCAGCCTGGCCCCAAGCGAGTCTCTGGCCTTGAGAAACACCCCCCTCCCTCAACAGTTGCCTCAATCTTGAGGCCCCAAGCACGTATTCAACTCTCATAACCTTTCAGCCTAGTTCTTTTAGTGGATCGAATGTCATGGAACCGTTATATGAATATCAACAACGAAGAATATCGTAATTCAAATATAAAATCATAAGTTATCCTAAAATATGTACATGTACAAAATCAAACATGAATAAAAGACTATACTTGGGCCATGGAAATCCAAGCATGATAATAAGTCATGCTCCCTTAATGAATTATCATTCTCTAGGAAGAAATGCAAGTCATCATTCATCGCATAATGCAAGAACATAGCATTCAAAGTTAAGGAAACGGCATGCCTGCTTTCGTTAAAGGAGGTTACACAAATTGAATTGATATAAAGTAGAAATTGCCTCCAATTTTCATACATTTGCACACCTACACTGAGTTTGATTGGTAACCTACCGATTGAATGTGCTTATGACCAGTGTTGGACTGTTTTAAATAATCAGACTTTACATTCTTTGATACCAGTAGAGTACAAGTATTTGAGGATACTTTTGTTTTTGATACCATTCGGGATCTACACACCATGCAAGAAGCTTCATACCTAGGTAAAATTACCCAAGTATCAACGTGGTATCAGGATGGTATTGACTCAGAAAATAACTCGGGTATACAAAGATGTTGTCATGGCTGGGGCTTCGTGGTGTCTATGTGGACTTCTTCAAATGTATGAAGAAGTTCCAGTAGAAACAAACCCCCGTTAAGAATGAGGACCGAGATTTATTCCAACTAGACCCACTAGACTAATTCAGGGTTTCTGATGACATTTCCGGAGTTCCAGTCGTCTAAAAGTAGTCATCTAAAGGCTATAGAGTTGTTTGCTGGTGTTTTCACCTTCCTAATGAATGAATTTACTTGGGCACCAAGAATTCTTGGCGATGTTATCATCTTGTGATACCCATCAGGTATCAATATATGTCTGGCAGTACATTGTTGGTGTAGATTCTTTACTACGGTTACTGATATCGTATCTTGATACCATACATTCACCTATATACCAGTCCAACACTGCTTATGACCACCTCTGGTCATACCTGGGACACAGCGCAATTAAAGAACAAAGCCAGAAAAAGGAAGGAAACTAATGAGCAGGAATGGCATACTGACCGGCCGTGACCTGCCTCTGACGCCAATCCTCGGAGCCGATGTACACCTTTCGATGCCGCTGGACGAAACATCGGAGGTTAAGGCCCTAGAGTAAACCCTAACCGAACTATGGTGATAGGGTTCCTCTAAAACCCTACCGCACGAAAGCGACGAATGTTGCGGTAGCAATGCTTGCGCCCCAGGCACAAGGAGACGCGAACTTAAAACCCCCTGAACAACGCAGGCTGCCATCGCCAGGCAGCTTCCACCAAATTCAACCTCAGGAGACCTCTGCTTTTGTAGCTCCCCCCGATACTCAACCTCGCAATCTTGACCTGACACAATCAATTCAAGTGCTTCAACCCAACCTATTCAGCTCACAATTTACAACATCGCCAATTCCAACTAGGTGTGGTAATGCACTGAAATTTGACGGTTGATGTGCAAAGAAAGTGCAGAAATAGCGAAGGCAGTGGCAATGGCTTTGAAGCAGAGGAGGGAGAAGAATTCATGAAATAAACGAATGGACGACTAGATGAATGGATATAGATCAACTCCTGTCCAAGTCTCCAACTAGATGAATGGAATAACTTATTGGTAGGCATCCACAACAATGCACTTGAAGTAGCTCACTGGAATTGAAATGCGATCTGACACAGGAAGAGCAAATGCATGTGATGATTGATAAATTAGGGCTTGAGATTGCAAGGCAACACACAGCAGAGAATTCCGACTGCGAAGTTCATCTCTAAAGGGCATGATAAAGTGGAACCAAGCATCATTCCAAAAACAAACAAACCTGAGCACGACACAGTGGCTACAGAGCACCGTTTCCGATGAAATTAGGATTAAAAGAGTCGTGGGGAAAAAGGTCGTCACATGAATCTGCAGCGAGTGGGTCCAGGGGCGAGCAACAGAGCTGGGTAATCGACTTGACGATGGCTATGGCGATCATCAAGTGCCGGTGACGACGACCGCCAACTTTGGACCTCACAAAATCCCGCTGAAGATGGATAGATGGGTAGATGTAATTATTCCCATCCGCATCGTTTATTCGTATCTTCAATCCTTCACCATAAATAAGGGCGGTGTTCAAGGTTTAAGACACACCAAATTCCAAAATTGGGCCATAAGCTACATTAATCCATTAACATCCTTTTTTAAATGGACTCTCAATTACAATGATCGGATCTTGCTCCCAAAGAGGCAAGATTTAGCTTCCAATGTAGCTTCTGAAATTGTTCATCGCTTCATAACTTTATTAAACTACTAGTTGTTTCATTATGATAATTTTCAATGACAATGCTCACTCAAACCTCACTTGTTTTTTAGCTTGAATCTACTTAATTACTGACAAGCATCCGTAAGGTATAATCTTAGCACCTCATATGACATATTCATGGCCCCACCCAACATGGTCACTGAACTAAACAATGTTATGTTTCGAAAGTTCAATTCTGAAAATTTATGAATGGTTATTATGTAAACCTTGTGAGATGTAGATGATGTGATCACTTTGTGATCACATCATGTTTGTAATCTTCCACTACTCTATAAAAATAATAAGTTTAGCTAGTGTTATCAAGTTCCTTATCAAAAAAAAAAAATTTGCAGTTATGAAAAAAAATTCAAAGTTCTCACTCTTAAATTTGTTTTAGAAGGACCATAAGATTTTCTTTTGTATTTTGAACCTCGTGGATGTGATCGTTTGATAACAACTCATTAAATTTCTCTTGAGTGATAGTTTAAGAGAATCCCTTGGAATGCTACTTTATAACCCCATTCAAGAAATGTTCATTCTACCACTCATGGCGCTAAGGCTTAACCCCCTAAGCGCCTAGAGAAACAATGGTCCTTCGCCTATTATTTCCTCACATTTCTCCACACATTTCTCTAGGGTGAACATCAAGCCTAAAGTCGTTACTATCATTTTGGGTGATTCTAGTCATTTTGTTTCATGGAAAGTTCATTGAGAAAGAGTAGGTAAACACCATGTTATTTTTGTTGAGAGATAGACCCCGGCTTTGGTGGAGCAAGCTTAAAGATAACTACCGAGAATTAGTTTTCCAAGATGGTACTTGTTGAGAGCTTATGTCGTCTTGTCTATAATGTGTCGAGGAGGGGCATTTAGCTATTGTTTTTTTGTTGTGGAAAATGGTTTTGTTAATCGAACTCAATGTATACATACATAGGGCCAAGATCATCACAAGCCATGACTTGCCGTAATCCCATTCTTATCCAAAGACACATTAATTTGCAAATACATGGGTGAGGGAAGCTTAAAGGTCACCAAACCAATATGAGAAGAGTTTGAGTTATGTCGAGGTTTTCTTGACCACCTCAATTGTCATTGTTGAGCAACAACAAACAATATCGATTGAATCTAGCGGTTTATTCTAAACCAAGTTGGAAAGGATCACTACAATGTTTTTGTTTAATTAATGTGGGTTAGCATTTGGAGTTATGTGCTGCTAGAACTCTTAACTAGGAGTGTCATTTTTTTACCCAAATAAAGTAAGTAGTTAGTATGCACACCGAAGGATATGATATAATTTAATTGATGGAAAAAATGATAATTCACGTAATTCCAAATGGTAATTCACACTAATTAGACAAAATAGTGTACAATAAATAGTCCTATTAGCATGGACCCAATTGTTTACTAGAGCCCACCCTAATGTTTAGGGTTTAGGGTTTAAGATTTGTGTCTACAACTCATTCTCAGTAGGTATTAACCCTTAAAAAAATGGTGTCAAGGTATTAAACCCTAACTTTCTAGTTTGTCCTACTAGGAAGGGTGGGCCAAGCTACCCTCGCATAGGTCGATCCGAGATTCACAACATGTAGTGTATGATTGGCTAAGATAAATCGAGATAAACCTAGTTTAGCTAAGAATTAATGTAGACTAAGGTATTAGTTGCATAAATTTCACAAAATTAAGAAGGTTTTGGGAGGTCCTAAAATTCTAAGGCTCAAAGAGAAAATACTTCTATTTGAAGTTTCGATTGTCCCTCAACTTTAGAAAGCAACTGGGCATGATGGGGAGGTATATAAGACCTTTCAAGGCTAAGAGGTACCCATTTTATGTTTCTCCAATATATGTATTTGGAATCAGAGTCTTGGGGAGTACCTTGTGGCTAGGTGGTTCATGCCAAGGACACTTGGGATTTTGGCTAGGTTTGTATAGAGTTTGATGTGAACTTAGTAGATATTCATTACATTGGGTCCCATGGGCATACTTCAGTTCAAATTCTAAAAATCTCTTAAATATTTTGAGATGACAAAAGAAAGTTCAAAAGATTTCCATCCAACTTTCAAAATAGACTTCAAAATACAACGACCTAACGACTGTTAATAGAAACATGTCTCAAAGAAGAACCAAACCCATGTTTTCATCCCTCTTTGAGGACCATCAAGGATAACTCTAATGTGTATGGGAAATTTGGCCCCAACAAACTGCGAAAGCCGATTATTGGGACATTCAGTTTACAGTGATTGTCAGACATGCTCTTATCAACACAAGTTAGCAGAACCCGCTCCCATTACATAGCATTATTCAGATCCATAACAATGTTACACGGGACTAACAATATTCCACAAAATATTCCATATTCAACTCGAGATTGGGAAATATCAAAGATTATTCCGTGAAATATTGTCAGTCCTACAAAGCATTGTTATAGATTTGAACAATGTTACGAAGTCTCTGACCATAATAGGCCCTGGTTGAGCATACACCCAAAACGGAGAGAGTCCATTAAGTTATAACTTACCGCCACTTTCCAACACAAACTTGCAAACAATAGAAGGACGTGGACAACTACCAAAAGTCAAGCAGAGACACTGGTCATGTTGAAAAGTTCTTATTTAATTAGACTATATGCACCCTAGCCTTGTGGAAGGAAAACACACCCGAACATGAGCGTATATGCTAGGGTTTCCAACATACATAGGAACCTGACATGAGACATAGGAAATTGAAATTTATGTTGCACTTATGAAACGGGAATCATAGTCCACCAAGAGCCTAAGGCTAGTGTAAATGCAGCCTACAAAATTTGTGACTTAGCCTATAAAATTTTGAAAGTGTAGGACAAAGAGCCTATGGACAATTTAAAAACATAGGATATCAACCTATGTGATAAAAAAACATGTAGGAAATTTTGCCTACAAAGTTTTTAAAAGAGAGGATTTTAGCCATTCATCCTTCTTCAAATTGGGAAATTAGTTGACCTAAGTACATATCTTTAGGCTAATACTCGGGGCTCTTGGGTGGCACATAGACGGATATCAATAATAGCCCTAACTCCCTTTCCGCCAATCTTTACAAATACCATTCATCACAACTCTTCTCTCATCAGCTCCTCTCTCTCTCTCTCTCTCTCTCTCTCTCTCTTGGATAGTGTGATGCGGGTGGCGATTGAAGGACCAACCAAAAATTTTGAGTTTATTTTGGAGGAAGCTATATCTTTGTGGAAGGATTCAAGAAAGTTTCGATTCTTGTTTACTAATCCTGAGAAATATCTTGCAGGAAGAGTAGAGGTTGAATCAGAAGATGGTGAGGACTTTCACCCTTGAACTCATCTGAATTTTAGCAACCTTTCATTATAATCAACTCTTTAAAAAAGAGTTGGTTAATCCTTGGCCTTCAAATGTGGTGAAGGGCTTAGCCAGGTTCAATTCCTGCCAAGGATCCAAGGATACCACTTAGTACTCAAATTTTGAATTTAAAGCCTACAACATTAAAAGATATGAAGGATTTTAACCTACTAAAAAATAATTTTGAAGGCAATTGGCGGGTAACTTAAAAACTCAAAAGGTTTTCAACTTACAAAAATTTGATATTGTAGGATGCAACCTATGCCATGAGGGAAATAGCCTATGCCCTTTTAAAGAGGTAGGCAATTAACCTCAATAACTTCAAAAACTTTTCGGACAATGACGGGAATCACCTACTCAAGGGCCCTTTTAAAAGATGGGTGGGTCACATGCATTCGAGGTCACCATGTTTGAAACATGGTTTGGTAGATAAGGTAGACTTCCATTCCCGAAAACGGTGATCTCGTGAAATTTGGCCTTGACTTGTGCCTCACTTTGGGGAGCTTGGTCTCATGTCATTGGTCCTTCCTTTTCCGGGTACATGTGTGTGTTTTCAACTCCGAGCGTGTTTGACCTCCCCTTCAAAGCAATTCGAGATTTGAAAGAAAACCATCCTAGATGATTCTTTAATGATTCATTCAAAGGTGACGGAAGGCACACAAAACATTTCAAAGGATTCTCTTGTCGAAGTCACATGCATTTGGGATTGTTGTTTTTGAAACTACTGATTGGTTGGCCAAGGTAGAAAGGAAATTGGCCTTGACTTGTGTCTGACCTTGGGGAGTTTGGTTTCATGTCATTGGCCTTTCCTTTTTTGGGTACAAGTGTATGTCTTCAACTCCAACCGTGTTTGACCCTCCTTCAAAGGAACTTGGGTGTTGAAAGAAAACCATCATAGATCAAGGATTTTATGGAAGGTGACGGAAGGCCACAAGGTAACTGGCGTTAATATTATGTGGGCGCTTCCAAACTCCACCTACAACTTTGACCTTTGGATCAAACCATGAATTGTTTCATCCAACAAGCAACAAGCAACAAGCAACAAGGAATCAAGGATTATTGTTATTGCAACTTTCATGATCAGAGTTGGGATGCAAGAGTGATAGGAGTCCAAGTGAATTTCTTCATTTTCCTGGGTGAAATTCACATTGACCTCCATATTGTACTAACAACTCAACTGAACATGACTAGTATATGTTCAGTGCATAGTCCAGCCTCATCACAATGTGTGTCATTTTTATAATCATTCTTTACAACATGCCTTGCAATATACTAGTAAAATAAAGGTGTCTATAAATAAACTAGATGGCGTGGCCATGAGAGGCTATGTCGTGCTAATCTATTTGAATTCTTTGTAATATAATAGTCATTCATGCCTATTTGAAATTCTACTAAATGAAGTTATAATTGTAGGCTAGATCTATCATACACATGTAATATGATTTGGATGTTTAAATGCATAATATGTAGGTTCATGATAATCTGCCCAATAAGCTTTTGTGGTCCTTGCTTTTAAACCATTCCCTGCAACATTTGTCCAAACATGATCAAACAATGTATTACCTTTTGTACGTAGCATTGCTATTTGTCTTTATATGTAGCCATGTTGATGCATAAAACTTTTAAGGTATTTTGATTCATAACTTTGATGAATTCATCTATTTGAAGCATATCAACATTGAAGTCATCAATAATAGCGAATGGACATAATGTAGAAGAGTTTTTGGTCCGAGATGACCCTAAACTAGCAGGTGATAGTGGAGAGGTACCCATTTCCAAACGAAGTGATTGGCAGTTCGATTCTTGTTGCGAAATCTTCTCTATACTTGACGGAAAAAAAAACTAGCTAGGTAGGTAGAGTAGCTAGCTAGGTAGGAAGCCAAGAGCCCACCCACCGCAAGGTAGGCAACTGAACCCACCTTGCATCAAGAGAAGTCTTGAGCAGGGTAGGGCCAACGGGCTTAGATTCACGTCGGAATGCCCAACGTTGGTTATTTATTGATTTATTTACTTATAAGAGTCATGAATGAATTCATCTAACATGTTTAATTTAGTATAATTACAAGAATTGTCATAATGCATAATAACATCATCAAATAAGTGAACATCATTCATAATGATATCATTAGAAGAACTATTTACATGCATAGTGTCATTAGTTAATGATTGATTTCAACTTACTTTGTTTGTATGCCATTTATGTTTGAGGTGTTTTCTATCACTTGTAAAGTCGAATAAATGTAAACGAGGATGTTTCAACAAACATATATTAGCAATATCTTTCATTCTATCATTGAATAACTTTCATTCTTTCATTCAAGCACCCTGAACCCCCCGGTTGATCGGTTGCAACCCACCCGGTGTGCAACCATCCATCCGGTAGACTCTGGGTGTTTGTCCCATCTTGCATGGATGGACGGCATCATTCCCCGGTGGGGGAGGGGGCACACCGGCCGGGTTGGTTGGGGGCCGGTTGGACCCCCCCCCCCCCCGGTGTGGCTACACTATCACTGCCCGTACCTTGGCCAGAATCACACACATTAGCACCCTCCCTCCTACTGTAGCGGCCACTATTGACAACCAATACTTGTGAGGGCTACCCCTTTCCGAACCTTGGCCAAAATTGCACACGTTAGAGCATCGCCACCCATCCCATACTACACTAGAAAACTAGATGTAGAGTAGTTCAGTTTAGTCTGGAATTGCCCCACCCATTTGCAAAACGGATGAACTGAACTACTCTACATCCGATTTTCAGTGAATGTCCTGCAAAACTTAGTTGTTTTGCAGTGGACAAGTTGCCCTGAACTATAGCGATGGGAGAATAAGACAAGCAAATTAATTTACCCAGAGAAAAAAATGGGGACATTGGTTTTGCCCTAACGTAAAGACGGAGGGATGTTTCAAGAGAGCAGAGTGCAGTTTACAGATGAAATGGTTGAGTTTGAGAAGTAACCAGTTGAAGCTCCTCATGTGTCGAGAATTTACCCTGAAAATGCAGCGATGGGTGGGACACCTGAACAATTTGCGACTTGAACTGAACTAAAAATTGACAAATAACATCAAAGCATCAATTTAGGACGCCATCATGGGTGGTGATGCCCTTAGCACCCTTGCTCCTACTGCAGCGGCCACTATTGACAACCAATACTGGTAAGGGCCACCCCTCTCCAGCTCGGAGGAGGAAGGTTGGCGCCATGTTTTCGCAAGTCAAAGAATCCCTTTACTTGGCCAGTGAATGTGAGTGCAACCTGTCTACCTCCATTGCTTCATTGTGGGGCTGGAGCCCGAATCAACATAACTTTCACTCCCTTGTCGTCCCCAAACCTCTCTCCCCCTTATTATTTTTGGATAATTGACTTGCCCAAATATATTCAAATGTCATTTTTGCCCATGATGTTGTGTGGGCTCTTACTCTTTGATTTGGGTTTTTGTGTGTGGTCCATTTAATTTGGTTTATAATGGATGAGATAAGTCAATGAACGGGTAGTGCCGGCAATTAGTTACGAGCTAGCCGGTTGATTTTGAGAATTTCCGAATGCAATTGGAAAGTTTAGGAAGGGGTTCCGGAAGAAAATGAAGGTTTACGGAAATGGGCCGATTAGAAAAATAAAATGCCGGCATTTCGGCAAGTTGCCCTAGAGTATCCACGGCAAATTGCCGATTGAGAAATTATTTTCACGGCAGGCAGCCGACCAAATATATATATTTTAGGTAAGGTTTTCAATACTATACATAAGGTAGGGGTGGCAATTTCCGTCCAAATTTCAGATGTGCCTAGTTGGGATGCTGAAACTATTTTTTTTTATAAATTTTGAGCGCTCCGCAAAGCTGGTGCAAGAGCAACTATGAAAAAATCAAAATTTTCCAACATGTTTATGATTTCCTACAAATTTTTAAAGGAAACCTTGTAGAGTGACCAACACTCGCACATAGGGTACATGGTATATCCACATGGTGGATTTCTAAAACCGACCGCTGGCAGCCAATGAAATGCTGGCAGCGCTGTGAACGGTAAAAACACCTTGATAGGTGCTTCCGACATAGGGGTCGACTTTAGGACCCACACGGAAATTGCCACCCCTACCTTAGTTGGAGACTATGCCTTGTTGGCTTGTGGTTTAGGCCCTTTAGGGTTAGAGTGGCTTGTGGTTTAGGGCTCCCCTTGCTTCCCTAAACCAGCTTTGACTCCGTAGTAGTGGAGGTTCCATTTTCGTTGTCGGTTTCACAAACAAGCACCCTGGACCCTAAATTTGTTGTTACTTCTGTGAGAGAAATAGGTTGGGTAGTAGGAATCTCGATGCAATGCTACGAATTGCCTTGGAAGGGCCAGATGAAGAGGTAGATGACATAATTTGTGATGCTATCCCACTTTGGAAGAAAGACAGTAAGTACCGTTTTTTGTATGCTAATCCTTCTTCTTATTTGAATTCTTCTAATACAATGAGTATGAGTGATGTGCCTTGTTCGTTTGGGGCAATTGATACTAACGGCAATGGTACGCAAATCTCGTGACTTTTCAATACTAACTAGCCTCCGAATAATACTTGGACCCTTTTGTGGTGCTTGTATTTTTCGAAGGCTAAATCCTTAGCCCTAATATGGTAGGGGCTTTGCCAGGTTCAAATCGTGCTAAGGATACTATTTAGATGACAATAAATGGAGAGTGAATGCCCACATTGAATTAAT
This sequence comes from Polytrichum commune, assembly GCA_950295325.1. NCBI lineage: Eukaryota > Viridiplantae > Streptophyta > Polytrichopsida > Polytrichales > Polytrichaceae > Polytrichum > Polytrichum commune. Next base: position 17,901,508 of record OX485803.1, on the reverse strand, counting down.
CCACATTAATTCAAAAAAAATTGAATAAATGATCATGACACATCCACCACCAAAATATAAAACCGGCCACACTTTAGACCTTCCGGAAATTGCATAAATGAAAAAAAAATTGCCGGCTAATTGCCTAAACACATTAGGAAATGGGGGCTATCAACCGATAAATTTTGCACTCTTTAGGCCACTTCCGGGTAAAATTTGTAAAATCCGAGCCACCTCCAAAAACCTCGGCAATTAGCCGGTTTCTCTACAAAACTCCCCGGACTGTGAGATAAGTAGTTTCTTGGGGTGGTTGTGGTGTGAGGATGAGTGTTTTATATGATTATCGATTAAGTATATCTTATTTAGGTTGTTTGTGAGTATAACTATGTTTTGTTGGTGTTGGCATGTTGTAGTTAGAGATATTGGGAGGGCGTAACGTTTAGCTCAAAGCATGTTTTGTAGGCTAGGGAGACATTGAACTTTGTAAAGTTTAAGGTATGGGTTGTAGACTCATGAGCCCACGGAATTGCCTATCGTGTGTTTGTCTAGTGGGATGAATGAGCCGTCTATGTAAGGTCAAGGCATCTATAACCGATAAAATAAGAGAGTTTGCATATGTTTAGGAGTAGTAGCATGGAATTGTTTTTCTTGCGAAGAGAACAAACTCTAAGGAGAATACAAAAATAAAAAAAATAAAAAAATCACAAATATGGAAATTGCTAAAAAAATTGAAGCGGTAAAGTTAGGGCAACACACAATCGATCTATAGGCTAACCCATAACCGCTCAAATAAATCCTAATGTTGGGCTACGATAGTTGTCAAAACTCTTATGAGGGTAATCAATCACAATTTCCCACCACATAAACCTTAACTCCATTCGCCTAAAAAATATAAATCTCATGCAAGTCGGCGTTACATGATCCTGGTGAGTGGTTAAATGGATTTGGCCAATCATGGATGCCTCAAATTTTTATACATTGGTGTGGGTTGTATTCGAGGGGTCGAGGGTGTAAACTGTGTCGGGTAAGGGGGGGGGGGTGGTTGGAAGGTCGTGTTTGATATAGTTGTTGTCGGGGGTTGACAACGAGGCTTTCGTAAATTTGACTTTGTTGGTCATGGGTGTGTTGCTAATGTTGTGGGTTTTGGAGTGGACATTGTACATGTCAAGTATGTTTGGCATGAGTGTGCTTTCATTTGAATAACCACATAGGCACCTATGAACAACTAAATCAACTCACCCATATTGCAAATAACCTCTCAATAACACAACTATACACACAGATTGCCATGCACACCCCCCCCGAATACTCCTGTCAACCCTAACAAAAAGTGGTCCAAATTAACTTACCCCGCTACCCCCATACTCAATGTATCATCTATGCCTCAACTACCGGACTACCAAACTAACTTACCATTGAAATACCATCCACAATTTAGCTATTACACCGATGGCTCATTCAAAGAACCCAAACTAATCACTACTGGAGTATGGAGGAAAGAAACGGCAAGATATGGTATCTATAGCCCTAAAGGACTAAGTATAGCCGAAAGGCTATATGGACACCATAATATCCTCATAGCAGAAATAATGGCTATACATAAAACATTGCGAATTATCAACGACCAATATCCAAATGAGCCCGCATATATATTCACCGATAGCCTCAATGTCCTATACCTACTAAACACACAAATCAAACACCCCATACCAAGTCACACTTGCCTCCATGGTAAAAAATTACTCCAAAAACGCTCTCAACTAACCACATTATACAAAGTTAGAGCACATGTCAACATAGACGGCAACGAACAAGCAGATAAATTAGCAAAAGAAGGACTGGACCTTACCCATAGAAATGCCATACACCCACACGAACACGCTCATGCCACACCTTACTACTATCAAAAAGATGAATGGCCCTCCATGATAGACACGCCAGACAAGGACCCAGTCAGATTCCTAGAAAAACAAATCAAAAAAATGACAAAACAAACAACTTAGAAAACATGGCCACACAAACCCCTAATATTTGGAAATGGATAGGCAATGAACACATTGATAAGGAACTTTCTAACGAATTCTGGAATAACCCTACTATTACGGACAAACATAAGTCATGTCTTATCAAATTTTGTACAGGAACTTACATGGGCCAAGCCAGAAAACAACTCTTATTTGGTAGACAAAGATTCCCCACCATCACCTGTCCCATCTGTAACTCATACGAACCTGACACATGGCTACATGTACTACTCACATGTAGGCAACAACATATTCACTCTCTACACGTAAAAAGACATAACAAAGCATTATGGGAAATAAGGAAACTACTAATCTCATCTGAAAAATCCCGATGCTACACCCTTATGAACGCTGGCACCTTTAATGACAACCCCCAAGAAAACACCGTCCCTAACTGGTTATTACCCTGCACATGTGGAACCCAAAGATGCCACTGCAACTCCCATTTTAAACCCGGCATTCTTTGCGTTAAAGGACTACCATATCAAAATACACCCCCCACAAATGTAGACCAAACAGTTACCATACAATTCATTGAATTCACATACTGTAATGATAGATTTTCACCAGCAACTCTAGAAGCCAAAACTAACAAATACCAACCACTGATAGAAAGCATTGTTGCCCTAGGTTGGAAAATCGACCTGCTTATTGTTATTACAGCAAGCGCCAGAGCTGCAACACACATCCCATCAATGAAACTACTAGAAGACAAATTTAAAATACCTATGCCATCCATCCGAAATACCTTCAAAAACATTAATACCATTGCGATACAATACGTCATGTCCATCTTGCTCCACAAAAGAAGACTTGAAAATCACCAACCTCTACCTCAAATACAAGACCCCCCCTAAACTCCCTAGATTAAACTAAACAAAACAAACCCTATATTAAACCATCCCTTGGGTACAGTCTCCCTTTGTGCCATTAACCAATATTGGTCACTGGCTCTTATTTGTTACTGGTTACTTGTGACTATAGTGTCTACTCTTGAAAGGGGGAAGTAGTTCCTCACTTCTACTCCTATGTCCCGTGGACATAGGTTTAGGGGTGGAACGAACAGACACTTCATTTACGTCGGTCCCCCCGGGGATCGAAGTTTCTTCTCTCTCTCTTCTCTCTGCTCTCATTTGTGTGGGTAGCCTGGGGGGTGGGTACATTGGTTGCGTACACGAAGGATGGTTGTGCAAGAATGTCTGCTTTGGTGTAGATATTTGGGCCATTCAAATGAGGGGTTGTATTTGATGGGATTTGGGGGAATGGTCATGATTGTGTGTGTGTGTATTCATAGTTGACTAGTGGAGTTTCTTTTGTGTGATTAAGTATGATAATGGTGATGGCGATCCTCTTGATTTTGGTAGCCATTCTCGTCCAATGGATTGCTTTCATGATGGAATTGTGATCCATAGGGTGCTAGACCTTGGCCTTCCTATTTTGATGAGAGTACATGGCTAGTTGAGCCAAATATAATATGTGGTGAGTTGCGGCGTGTGACTTTGTGGGGCATGTGGAGGGGGAGGGGGGGGGGGGAAGTAGTAAGAGTGATGTATTTGAAAGGCGTCAATTGGGATGTTGAGTGTGGAGGTGTGTAGGGTTTGGTGATTGTTATTGGGGTATTTTTTTTTCCTTGTTTTTTTGTTGGGGAGGATCATTATACAACATTGTGTGAACCATAGGATGTCTATGGCGAAGTCTTGAGGCAGAGGTTGCAAAAAGCCGAGCAAGGGGTGGGTTTGGTTCTCATTATATATATCTCTAAAAGCCAAGAGAGTCTAGATAGTGAGACGGTGGTGATGTATGCGCCAATATGGTCGACGATGTTGAATTTGGAGTCTTGTAATTGTATAGTGGGTATGGGTGTGGTGGTAGTGAACTCTTTGTCGGAATTACATTCCTTGGTGGATAGGGTTAGGTTGGGGCTATCAATAGGTGGCGGATAAACTTGCTATCTTGAGATTGGTGGAAGTTGATGCAGGGATCGTATGTGGCTAGCATGTTGATTTTGTAGTGGTTTTGGTGAAATTGGTGTAGTAGGAAAAGGTTATGGTCTAGGGTGATGTTGTCAGGGTGAAAGAGTCTAGATTCCTCAAACCACTTGGTGGTGATGGTTGGTGTAGCCCATTGGCATAGGCAGTGTTGTTTGATGATTTGTGCCCCTCACTTGTCTTTCCTTGTCGTGGTTTTGGTGTTAATGATAAAGTGTATGGGTCTCCCGGTGGTGTGGCCAATGTGATTATTGGTGGTGGATGGTGGGTTTGGTGGGAAGAGATTATTGGCTTGTTGGAGGGCTTCTTGGACTACTTTTGGGGTGGATTTGTAAATCACTGTAAATTCGTTGGGGGGTAGAATTTGCTCAGTACTTTGGTGCTGGATTTGGTTGAGAGTAGTTGTAATCTACATGTAGAGTTTGTTGAGGTATTTTAGGGTTTAGGTGTTTTCGTTCATGGGAGAATGTGGTGTAGCTAGGGGTGTTCCTCCAATCAAGTTCCATTGGGGTGTGCACTACGGGGTATCATGATTGTTGGTGGCTACATGAATTTCATATTCTCTTTCAACTATAAACAAAGTTATGACAATGGGTGGTCTAGAGCATGCTTGATATTTTAGCTATGGTAGGTAGTAGGATCCTCCATCTGTCGTGATTTGTTTGGCGAAACCTTGGTAGATGATGCCAAGTTGGCCTTGGTCATTGAGTGCATGTAGTATTTGTTTGCCAATGCAATTTATGTAGTCGTGAAGAAGGGAGGTGGTGTTAATTCCAAAGTCTTGGTGGAAGAGATGGGTTAGGATATTTAGTGGGCTCCTGGGGAAGTGACATATTTCTTTGGTTAGATTGCTTAGCAATTTGTCTAGTTTCTTGATGTCATGTTTGGAGAACATGACCGTGTAGTAAGCACATGCTATTCTTGGCTTTATTATTGTGTTGAGCATATGCATTTTTTTGTTTTATAGTGGGATGGGACAACATTAGTTGTTGTTGTTGTTGTTGTTGTTTATATATATATATATATATAGTATCTATCTATATATATATATAGTATCTATCTATATTGTATTTATATATATAGTTTTTTAGCTTTGTCCATGGTGATGTCTTTTTGTAGTTTCCAAACTAGGTGGATGCCTAGGGAATGGTTGGTTTTGGGATTGGAATATTATTTCAACCAATTCATCATTTCAACTTTCATAATCAGAGTTGAGGTGCAAAAGCGATAGGAGTATGACCATTCTCTTGTCTTCTCTTGTCTTCGTCTTCTCTTCCCCCTCATTAAAATTTCATTATGGTAGCATTTCTTTGCCATGAGCCCTTGTCTTTTCTACCATAGCACCTCTTTTGCCTCTCCCACCGCAAACTCCATTGGACCATGTAAGTGGGTAATGTAGGCCTCAACACATGTCTTTTAGGGACCTCGAACTCCATGATCACTTTGACATTTCCTCCTTGGTGTAAACCGAAGTAGTCCCGGGACAAGTTCAACAAATACTCACATATTTGACAAGACCTTGGGACGACTTCAGGGTCCATGGTGTAAACAACCCCTTAGGCACACACGTCTCCTTCGATGAATTACATTTGACATCAGTATGATGTCAATCCTAGTCGTGTTTCCGGATACACATCAAGCGCGTATGACTCTCCCTTTCTTTACATTATCATCAAAATGTAGTGGTAAACGAGGTGCTCGCCAATCAAACGAGGAGGCCAATATGATATTCTATGGCAGCCACAAGTGGGAGAGTACTCCTCAGATCTGACTTGACTGGAGGCTTGAGTCATGAGGATTGAGTTTAGCTTTATCAAGCTCAAGTACTCTGTGGGAATGGGCCAAGTGTCCACACCCAAAGTGGCAGGAGGCTGGATTCGAACACTTGGTGAACATGTGGAGCTCACCTTCTATGGGTCTACCGGAAGGTTGCAAACGCTCATGCCCCGATCACACCAAAGTTCCCGTCCGGGTTCCAACTGGGAAATTGCTGGGGATTATGTTGAGAAATGGATGTTGGCCTACCACTTTTCACATTATTACAGCCAGAGATGTCGATGGATGATGTCAGAACTGGCTGGTGTGATCAACCCCTCAAGGTTATGCAGTGGAGTTGTTGCGTGAAAGGGAATTGTGTATGGTGAATGGTCACTATGTACGCGGCGCTTTAGATGGGGTCCAACAGAATGGAGCGATCATGTTGGTTGAGAGGTCTAAATTGAAGTGAAGGCATGTAGATGAGGGTCTAGTTCAATACCATTAATAGGCAAAGTTGAGTCTCTCCTACATGGTGTCATTTTGGAGGGAACACTCGTGGTCCACATTAATGAATGAAGCTCAAAGGAGAGCTTGTGTTATGAAGAACCGTTTTGGAAGGTAGGGTCCAAGAGTGGGTTCGATTCAAGGGTTCGATTTGCCTCGACTTGCTTCAAATCGATCCCTATGTTCTTGGACCACGAGCTCTCCCATCTAAAGTGCCCCCCTAAGGGTGGTTTACACCAGGGTCCGGGTCCAACGTACGAAAATCATATATACATATATGTATATGTATCACCTCTAGTCCTATTCACTTCCAATAGTTCTTGGTAGTTGGGGGTTGGTGGGTTGGCAATGTGTGTTATGGTTTGAATGTGGTGGGCAAGGTCGTTTCTTTGTTGTGTGAAGGAGATGCGAGTGGCTTGTTGGAGGGCTTCTCTAATTGTTTCGGGGAGTGTTTTATAATTTTGTTTGAATTCTTCTTTAGACATGATGACCATTTGGTTGGTATTTTGTATTTGTTAAAGTGTGGTTATGTTGTATTGGTAGAGTGTTTTAAGGTACTTTGTTGGATTTTGTTGTTCTTCTCAAGGGAGGGAGGTGTAGTTTGGGTTGGAGCACTATTGGATTTTGAGTGGGGTTTGTTGGATAGGAAAGGTCTTGTGATGGGTATTGACGTGGGTTTCAAATTCCCTTTTGAGGAGGAAGAAAGTTTTGGATGTGGGGGGGGGGGGGCTCTAAAGGATGCTTGACATGTGAGTTTTGGGAGCTTGAGAGACCCGCCATATTGGTTACTATGTATTTGGTGAGCCCTTGGTAGCTCTTGCCTAATTATCTAGGGTCATTGAGGGCTTGAATAAGTTGTTGTCCTATGCATGTGAGGTAGATTGGGGGTATGGATGTGGTGTTGATGCCATAGAGTTTGGTGTTGAGGTGGGTGAGTATGTTGGCAGTGTTGGTTGGAATTTTATATGTTTTGTTTTTTTTGTTTTTTTTTGTTTTTGGTGAGTTTGCTTAGGATTTTGTCAAATTTTCTTGTATCTAGTTTGGATAAGGGGACGCCATAGTATACATATGTAATGCCTTGTTTTGATGATGGTGTTAAGGATTTTTATTTTTTTGACATAATTTAGCTTGGAAGGTTGGGAGGAGTTTACTTTCATTTGTTTGCCTTGCATATGGTTATATCTTTTTGTATTTGCCATTTAAGTGGGGGTACAAAATGTAGACCGAGGTGTGTGTATGGCTCGATTTGGGCTAGTATAGAAAATTGTTGCTCTTTGTATGTGATTCTTTGTGCTTGTATGAAAATTTTGAAAATGATGGGTTTGACTTTGGCTTTGTTCATGCTTCGTGCAATAGCACATTTAGCAAGGTTTAGGTCCATGTGTGCCCCTTCCGCAATTTTCTAGAGTTTGTTGATTCAATGTTGGAGGTGGTCTATGTTGTTTGTGAGGATGGCTAGGTCGGCTATGTATGCCATGATGGTGCATGTGCTTTTGGAGGTGTTAAATTGATAGCCTAGTGATCCTATTCATAGCCATCTTAGTAAGGGGTTCAAGGAAATATTATAGATAGTTATGGAGTTAGTGTATTTGCTTGGACAGTTCCTCCGTTTATGTGTGCCGGGGGGGGGGGGGTGTTGCCGAAGTACCTCCCATGGTAGGATGTTATGAAGTTGGCATATATGTCTCCCACTAACCTAATTGCGTCGTTTGGATAGCCTAGGTCTTTCATGATGGTGAGGAGCCTAGCATGGTCTATGGATCCAAAGGCATTACGGTATTCTTTGTGTGTGATGTATATATCTTGGAATGTGTATTTTGCATCTTTTGGAGAGGCAACGATTCAGACCTTGGATAGTTGGCCAACTAGCATCACCTAGCTAAATTTTCCGGGCCCCTATTTGTCACTTAGCTTTAGCTAACTAGGTTCATCGAACCTAGGATTCTTACTTAGCTCCAGTTGGCTAGCTTTTCCGGAACTCTAATTTTCACTCAACTTCGACTAGCTAAAAAGTTGTGTGACATGCATATTCATTATAAACTAGAGAGAAATCCATTCAAACAAAACCAAAAAATATATATTTGGTTATATTGCTATCGGTTGGCTTTGTATTTCAATGTTGTTGCACAAGGAAATTGAAAGGTTTAAAATCAACACATATAGTCAGTTTCCTGACTTTTGACTAGCACTGGTGATAAATCATCATCATCATCTTCTTCTTCTTCTTCTTCTTCTTTATCATCGGAATTGTCAATGTCGTATGGCAATTCAAGACGAGATGGAATCAAGGTGTTTGAAATCGGAGATTCTGCAACATATGCTAGATTATTAGGAATCAGGCTCATGTTTAATTTCAAAAACATCATTGCTTCAATGAGTTCGGGTCTACGAGATAATTGTTTGGGTGCAATGACATCATTCATAACACCGAGATCACATTCAGATTCTAGCTAGTTATTAGCTAACTTCAACTAGCTAATTTTCCTCGCCCATACTATGGCACTTAGTTTTAGCTAGCTATTCTTTTGAGGCACCGAATTCTTGTGTAGCTTTAGCTGGTTGGAGCTTTTAGCTAGCTAAATAACTGCCCATTTAGTTAGTCGTCCAAGGTCTACAATGATCATTTGTATTTGACAGTCGGTATTGTGTTGTGGGCGGAATCATTCTTGGCTATAGTGTAATATTTTATGGTCTTCTCCGTGGTTTGTGAGGGGGAGGTGAGGGTGTTTTTTAAATAGAAATTGTATATGGTATTAGCGAGGGCAATGGGTCTATAATTGAAGATTATTAACGGATTGTCTTCTTTTGTGTAGTAGTAAGATTTTTTTGTGTTTCCATACTGGTGGTATTCTTTAAAGTTTGTAACATTGTTGAAAGAATTTGAAGAGGTTGCATAATGTGTTGGGAAGGGCCTTGAGGATTTCACTTGGGATGTTGCATGGGCCCGGTGCTTTTCCTTTAGCTAGTTTGAGGCTTAAGTCATATACTTCTCTCGTGAATTGAGAGGCTATGCTATAGTTTGTGGGGCCTTCCCTTTCTAGGATGAGGCCATTAGTGTGGTGCCATGAGTCTTTTTGGATAACATATGTGCATTGGGGTGGGTGGTATATGATATCGTCACAAAAGGGGGCTTGACTTTGGAAGGAGGTTTGTTGGATGTGATGTATTGTGTGAGAAATGTCTTGTGGGTTTGTGAGAATGTTCGCAAGTTCATCTCTCATGTAGTCTATCATTACTTGGTCAGTGGCACTTTATACTTAATCAAGCATGATGAATCCCAAACAAGTGTAATTAAGCACATCAATTCTCATATTTGAGTTTATATCACAATTAATTCCAAAAAAATAAAAAATCAATCCGCTTGATTAGTTTGAATTCATACGTATACTTGTGAAATTAAAAGGCACTACCTAAACCATTATAAAATATACATACTAGAATCAACACACTAATTCAAGCTCCATTTTAGTATAACAAAGACCCCTTCAAATCATAAGTCACAAAAATTATAACCTCAATGCTAACGAGGATTTTATAATGTTTTCGACGGCTACGTTAATTACATAATGTATCGACGGTTTCACTTCTGGAACAAAACCCCAATCAATTACTTATTAACTAAATGAAAGTGCAAATATATATATAAAATTGTGGACCTTGAAGATGAAGTGCACTCAATATGAGATGTTGTGGATAAAGTAACCTTCAAGAATGCAAGGGCAATGTTTCTTTCGAAGTCGGACGGGGCGGCCAGAAAATTTCAGTCGGGTTCAGAGAAGACTCTCGAAGTTTTTCAGGGGGCTGCCCGGCCCCTGTCCACCTGCCCTTAAAAGCTCTGGGTTACAAAGTTACAAAGGTGTGATGACTCGCCACGTTTTTTTTAATATGTATTGAAGAGGAGTGGGTGGCCATGCCTGTGAGTCACAACCTCGACCAGCTTCTGGAGAGTTGCCTTGTCACCATGGACACATTCATTTCCACCTGACCATGCAACTGGGCCCAATACCTTTGGCATGCTATGCGAGGGGAGCGTTTGACGAAGCCCTACCGGAAGCTTAGGGATCCGTGGTGTCTACGTAAACTCATCCATTGCCAAGGTGAAAATGCCGTGAACCATTTACATATCCTTGAATTTGTGGTGATTTGTGATGACACCGGAAATAGAATCGAACTCCCCTGATTCATCTGGCGCGATTTAAGTGGATTGAATGGGCTCGTAACCTCAGGTGGGACTTGTTTTTACTAGAGCCCTTTCATCCACGACGGATGTGTTTCGTAGACATCGTGAAGCCCAAGCCCTTAGAGCGAAATCTTTCACACATATTGTTGCAGTTTGCTGTTTGAAGTTACGCATTGCTATAAGTAGAGTGCATGCACATCACGGAACATCGTAACACTTATTTGGTAGATAGCAGAGCCCTACATCGGGTGCCCATGCCCATGCCCACCCATGTCCATGGGTTTTGGGTGGGTATGGGTGTGATATTATTGTTCATGGGTGGGCATGGGTGGGCATGGCTGCAATATTATTGTTCATGAGTGGGCATGGGTGGGCATGGGTGATCATGAGATCATTACAGCGGTGAGCTTAGCATTGCCAATGAATTAGGATACCACTGCTAAATTCAGTATTCTCTTGTGGTGGAAGCTGAAAGGAGCCCCCACATTCCCCATCATGTCGCGCGTGACGCGTTCGGTTTTGTGCATCCCTGCATCCAACTCCAAATTGGAGTCAAACTTCTCGGATGCAGGGAATATGCTAACCAAGAAGTGCTCCGGGCTAAAGCCAGCGATAGTGAACGACCTTTTATTTGTCTGATCCAACCAAGACTTGGTGTAGGCGGGTAATACACATTACACAATTTTTGAATGCATGGGCGCAATTTGAATAGCATGGGTGGGCATGGGTGGGCATGGGTGGGCACATGTCATGCTATGTGTGGGCATGGGTGGGCATAGGTCGTTGCTGATGGGCATGGTCTGGGTATGGGTGCAATTTAAAAGGAAAATGTTGGGCTCTGGTAGATAGTTGATACTCTTTATATGAAGTTTCGACGACGTGTAACTTTTGAACAAAATGTTTATGGAGTTATCATGTCATCTAATCTACATAGGCTAGTCGCAAATGCTTCGAATAGAGACCTGGCTTGGGAGTTGTGGTGTCTATGTAGACTCATTTCTTGTAATTGACAGGGCTCCAATACGAGTAAAATAAAATAAGTCCCGACAAGATTGAGGGCTGATTCATTCCAATTGAACTCCACTAGACTAGTTTGAAATCTCTCACTCTCTATTTACATAATCGAATCGTCTAAAACAATTGGTTAACAGGTTATAGGACAATTCACTCCGTTTTGAGCTTCGCAATGGACCAAGAATCCTGAGCCCCTAGAGTGAGCTTAGATCAAAGTCAAAATGGGGAGGTGGGGAGGTGGCGAGGTATCCAACCCTTTCCTTTTTGTGTGGTGTTGTGGCGACACATGGCAGGTGCTTTGTTGGAGGTGGCTGTCATTATGGTCATCCATAAGGACCCTCGGGCGTCCCCCATAAGGACATCGACACGTGTGTCCTTCGACACCAGGTTGCATGTCAAGCGCTGCCAATGCCTGAAGTTCCCGCTCAACCTCTCACAGGACACTCGACTCACTGTCACAAGCAATTCTTTCTTACTATGAATTCACTCGGTCTTCAAGTACACCTAACCTAGAGCCGGTTTCCACCATGGATCATGAAGTCGGACCATGGAAGATGGCCTTTTCCCATGCTCCGACTTCAATGTCAGACTTCTCAAGGAATCAATTTACAAAGTTTTTAGGTCCCTTGCTAGGTGTTAACGGAATGTGGATCAAGAGGAATGACCATGCACCAAAAAGTGAATTGTGTTGAATTTCTTAATGTATGTTCAAAAATGGCAGTTTTGAGATAAACTCAAGTCTAACTATTCTCTTATCTTCTCTTGTCTTCATCTTCTCTTCCCTAGAAAAACATTTCATTAAAAATTTATGATAAGAACATTTCCATGCCATGGGCATGCCTTTCTTTTTTTCTTTTTTCACTGGAGCACCTCTTTTGCCTCTCCCACCGTAAAATTTGTTAGATCATGTCAGTGGATAATGTAGGCCTTGAAATATGTCTTTTGGGGATATTGTACTTCATTGTCACTCTAACATTTTTTCCTTGGTGTAAACTGAAGTGGTCCCAGCACGAAGTCAACAACCAATCACAAATTTTACACGGCCTTGGGACGACTTTATGGTGCATGATGTAAACAACCCCCTATAGGTTTGTGGCCGATTCATATCAAATGACTTGCATTAGATTGATTCAACGCCTTCAAATTCACTTCAATGTCAAAATTAACTAAAAAATCCTCCAACATGCATATTATTTAAGGGTATTTATGTTGGATAAATGAGAGAAACACATGTATGCAATATATTTTTTTAGAGAGAGAGAGAGAGTGAGAGAGTTATCATATTTCAAAGCTTTATCTTCCTCTTTTTAGAGGCCTTTTCCTTTTTATTCTTCATCCAAATGAAGCAAGGGTGGGTGGGTGGGTGAATGGGAGGGTGGGATTTTCTTTCATCACAAGTTTGTTGCCTCCCTAAATATAGCATCTGATATTGTAACTATGGATTTAGCACTATGTTTTACATCAAAGTAAGTTGATTGAACTTTCAACTAGGAATATGTATGCTTTATCAAAATAGTTAGATACTCCGCTATGTTTCTTTGCTTTAAAATCAGAGTTTAATAGCATGGGGTTGTCATAAAAAGATATAAATTACTAAAATGTTATGATATATGTCATGGTAGCAAATATCCATCACATATGGCATCTGAGTTCAAAATTTAGTTTATTATATGATTGCATTGTGCCCAATGATTATTGTTACAACCAAGTACTAAAGCAAATATGTGATATGTAGACTTAAATAACTCATTTGTATGTATTCTCAATGTCTCGATTACTTTATGGAATTTGTGTATACATCAAGATACTAATTCAAAGTAACATAATAACTTTCACAAGTGTAATATTTCAAGAGTGAAAGAGCATCCAAACATTAGTAATGCACTATTGTTGATGTTGAAATGTGAAGAGCTAGCCTCACATGTACCCGTGCCAACCCAAACATACATTTGTGTGCTAGAAAGGCGTGTGTCAGGTGTCTTCAACTAAGCTCAGTTGCAATCCATGTCACACATTTACCTCACCTATCAAGTCCATTGAGTGTTAGCAAACACTTATACTCAATACAAAACAATGAGTATACAAACGTGCTCTTTTGCTATATTGCGTAACTTTCTTGAACAGTAACAACCTTTTGTACACCAAACACCATGTGCTTCCACACTTATCGTGTATCTACTTAGCCTTATTGAACAATCCAAGCTGAGTGTTTTCTCCTCCAAGCGTGTAAAAGAGTCTTCACATGGAAGGGTCTAGGGTTTAAGTATTGGTTTAGAAAGGTATAATGGCCGCTTTAGGTCACTGAAACCCTAAATCGTGGAGCGTGGTAGCTTCCTCAATCGTGGTCACTTAACTTATGGTTAAGTATAGTGTAATGTTCTAACTTTGGTGTAAAGCTTATTAAGTATTGTTGGCTTTGTAGGAGGTTTTAATCAACTTGTCAAGAGTATCACATTTTACGAGAGAGAGAGAGAGAGAGAGAGAGAGAGAGAGAGAGAGAGAGAGAGAGAGAGAGAGAGAGAGAGAGAGAGAGAGAGAGAGAGAGAGAGAGCATGATCTACTCTATTGAAAAATACAAAGCCCTCGCTATAGATAATCTTATGATATCAAAAGAAGACAATGCCCTCCAACATTGGTTAGGACACCAACATTGAAGGTTGGTTCACATGACATCTCAAGTCCCAAGTCTCATATCTCACTCATGTCAGTCAAGACAAGTCCCAAGCTTAACCTCCAAAAAATGTTTCGGTATAGACATCCGTGTCATACTTGGAACTTAGGACTTGGAACGTGTGTGAAGTGATAAATCCCCACTTTCATGCTCTCAAGTGACTTGGGACCCATGTGAACCAGCCTTGAGTCACACGATCACAAGCAATGCAAGGAAGTAAAATATGATCTGCACAAACCCCGAATGCTCTCTCTTACTACTTGGTGTAATTTAAGCTACATTGTTTGTCACACACAAATCAATTACAATATTTCACTGCAACTATGAGCTGTGCAACATCATCTCCATCATTCCATTGTGGGCCATGGGGGTTCACGGAACATGCGTTTCTGTCAACCTCGCGTTTCACATTGTGTAAGGGTTTAGGGTTTAAGGGTTGAGTTCCCCAACACCTACCATTAGGGGTGCAGTAAAAACTCCACCCCAAAAGGTTCATTGTTGATGATGCATCTTGGGTACACACTAATTTGGGTTCTTCAATCCCGTTTTTAGTTGTTACTTTGGGTAGAGATCTAAATTCCTGGGTTCTAGATGGTGATGAACGATTTCACCCCCAACCCCCTCGGTCGGTAGGTTTTTTTGATAATTAGTGTGGGGTTTACACTAGGATCCAAGGTCAAAGAAATTTTACAATAAGTGGTCTTATTGGTCAAGAGAATTTTTTTTTATGGGTTTGTGGAGTTTACACAAGGAACCAAGTCCAAAGTACACAAAATTGATGTGGTGCTTATGTAGCATCACTTTCATGCCAAATCGTGTTGGTCTCAACTAAAAAAACCACTCCTCTTAGTTTGACAGAAGAATCTTTAGGCTTGTGTGTAATCTTAAGTATGAAACTTGGATGGTTTGGATACCAAGTTTTTGGGACACGGAGCCTAATTTAAACCTATCCTATTGGAGCACATCTCTAACAAGATCGGATTGGGATTTGTGACTACCGTGTTAGGTTTGACATCTAGATGTCATATGAATCACCTTTTCAGTCTTCCCTAATCGTTTCCCTGGTTTTTGTCATGTCCAAAATCTTATCTACAAGCAACTACTATGTAAAATAATAAAACCATGCTCTCCTCCAAGTGGAGAGAAAGAATTACCGTATACGTGCACACATGTCATCCATCCAATATAGAAATTTGACCCCCTACAAGTTTGTATTTGATATATATATATAGTGCTTAAGTTGGAATCTTTGGAACTAATTCCCTAATACCACATTTTCAAGAAGTGATTGGAACATATCCCTAATGGAGTTATGAAAGGGAAACTCTAGCACGAAGTGTGCCTTAGTGTTTCAACTACATTATAAGAGCAAAAGTGGCATAATCTATTATCTATGGAGATAGGGAAAGTCGACCACCATCTAGTTTCAATGGCAAGTCTACAAGTCGAGGTGTAGTTAAGCAACAATGATCTTGCGTTGTTGTGGTGTCAATGGTTGCTTCAAGTACAATTCACATTCATATTCAAGAAAACCCTTGAGGTGGAGGCTCGGGGGTTGGACTCTTCACTAGAGACCTAAATGATGTGTGTGGGTCACTATGAAGTTAAAGCCCCTATATACGAGAAGTTTACAACGAAAATCAAATGTATACATACTAACGGCATGCTCAAAAATGGACTCATGTATTTATGCTATTAAGAAAATTAACGTGATAAATGCCTCCACTACATATACAACATTTAAAAAAAACATGGACTAATAAATAGGCCTTTGTTACTCATAAAATATGCTTTCATTTTCCAAGAAGAAAGTAAAATGTCGAACATTTTTTTTCATGTAACTCAACGATTGCATCAAAAAACAAAGACAAGAGCACAATAACTTAGCCACAATTCAAAGAGCAAAACTCAAGGGAGCCCATGAGCACTCCAAGAGTCTATGGTTTGTAAACCTAGAACCCAAACACAAACCCTAATAAGAATGGACAAGGTAGTCATTGAGGACTACAACTATATGACAACAATGGATGAAAACGTGAATTGGATCTTGTCAAAAAAATTCATTAAATCTTAGGGCCCCTTTTGTACATTTACATTTGATTCAACATTCTTAACAACCTTCCCAAACGTACACACTACAAAAACAACACCTCTCCCTTATGTATACTATAGATGCTAATGCCTCAAATAATAGCCTTTCTTACACTCACATTAATTCATATGTTGTATGAAGAGTCCACTCCATGGGGTTGGAGGTAATCTAGTCTCTTCCCTGAGAGGTGGAAAGAGTTGCAATCTTGAGCAAGAAAAACCGCCTCGAGATCATAAAATTTGATTTTTGATGGTGTTGGGTCATCATGGGCATTCCCATGAGATGGACCCCACGATGCCTTCCACATGGTTGTTGATTAGTGCCGGGTGTTAGATCCTTGTTTCATAAGGTGTTGGGAGAGTGAGATTGCTTGATTACTGACCAAAAGGGGGAGAGTTTGATAAGCCGTTGTTGAAAACCCATAGTTAGCTTAAGAACATATAATTCCATGGAGAATTCTCCATATTTAGCCAAAAGTACGGTAGGTTATCAAAGAACACACTCGGGCGTGAGAGCAAATTGGGTCTCCAACCCCAATATTTCTGCCAATATTATACGTGCCCTATCAATGAGCCTAGACCTTTTATTCGTTCAAGTTGACGCAACACCTTGTACACAACATCATCCAATGATTGTGCCCAGTTGAGTAGGCCCAGGAATCGACAGTTGATAATCCACTTTAGACATACAATGGCAGGTTGAAATGACTTTCACCTGCGAAGAGCCCTAGACCGACAATTACTAGCTACCGTGCCCTTGAGGGGCCGATCACACCAGCCAGTTCCGACACCATCCGTCGGCATCTCCGGCTGTAACAATGTCAAAAGTGGTGCGCCAACATCTAGTTCTGAACATAATCCCCAACAACCTCACGGTTGGGACTGGGCGGAAAGTTTGGTGTGATCGGGGCATGATAAGTTACCCCCCTCCCCGCCCTACAATGGCTCCAAATGTTGGGTTATTTCCCGGGGTCTATATATATGGTAACGGGTCGTCCCCTTAGCAGCTGAATAATGTTGTGTATTTGTTCAAGGCAATATACTTTATAAGCCATACCTCGTGACCTTGGATGTAAGCTTAACCGCTTGTTTGGGCGGCTGCATTATACACACCCAAATGGGGAGATGCCATAACCTTGTGAATCGTGCACAATCCCAAACACTGAGTGGTGTCAAAGCAAAAACTCCGTAAAAAGGCACAGAACAACTGATTCTCGGACCAGAGGCCAGCCTATATATAACTCCAACATTTGAAGAGCAGGCCCAACTTTAATAGCGAATCTAGGCTGGTGCCCTGAACAAGCAGCATTTTAAGTAACAGCTTTTGGAGCCAATGATTTGGGTTTGAGCACATTCATAATAACCGACTACTACTATTCCCTATAAGTGGGACACATTGTTATTCTGTCATTGGGCTTGCCACATGCAAGAGTTGAAATTATGCCCCGTGAGTTTGATCCTCCACCAAGAGAATGTTCACTTGTTAAGAGCTCGTGAGCTCATCGTGTTTCGGAGCTTATTTTGAAAGTTGGGTGAATCCTTGGATCTCTTCATTTTGTCATTCCAAAATGTTTGAGAAAACTTGAAAATTCTAAGTAAGGTTTTTTTATAAGGTCTCCCCCCTGACCTTAAAATCTTGGATCAGTCTATGTAAGGCTAGCCTGCTAGCCTGGTCCACCCATCCTAGTACGACAAACTAGAATTTTTTTTAATAACCTGATACCACTCTTTGAACATGTTAATTCAAGTTTTAACAAAGACTTGGGAGATTTGTGGTTGTGCTCTCAAACTCACGTCTTAGTCAACTCGGCAGATCCCAAGACTTCACGCATAACTCCATTGTTTCTAACTTACCTCTTTGTCCATGTTCCATGTGAAGGCCACACATGTTTGAAAGTTCAGTTTTTGAAACGGAATTTGGTAAGTCAAAGTAAGCTAGAATTGTGGCCTTCACATGTGTCTAACTTTGGGCGGTTTGGTTTCAAAGTTGACCCCTCTTCTTCTTTTATGGAGTATAAATGTTTGTTTTCAAATTCCAATCCAAAGGCTATGGTTCGTAAAGGCTTTTATTTTTATTTATTTTTATTTCTTTTAAATTTTTATTTTTGGTTTCTTATCATGGTTAGAAACGGACTTCTAAGATTGTAAGGTTTGAAACATGTCAATACCTTTACCTTGGCATTACATGTGATTAAGTTGGAAAATTAGGTGTGCTGGAAAAGTACATACAAATGATCTATAATCGAACAACTTGAAACAAATTTTTGGACTGTTCGGAATGAGGTGGCAAACTCCAAGTGTGGAGGTTTCTATTCAAATAAAGTGGCCTCCCCGAATTTGAACTTGAATCCGGAATGGACTTGGCGTGGTTCCTAGCCCATACAAAAAGAAGAAGTTATTTGATGAACCTAAAACCTTCATCATTGAATATTATTTGGGTTGGGGTGGCCTTGCTCTAAAATTTCCCTAGTTTGGTTTTGTCTCGGTTAGCGACAACATGCTCATTTATGTTGCATGTTCAACATCCATTCTTGTGGAAACAAGTTTTGTCTCCTTGACAACAAGTGTAGTTTTCACAATGTTACACTATAAGATTGTATCCATCAATTACTGATGCCAAAACATCCACCAAACCATGTTTCCCCATTGACGTGTGGTCTGGTTGTCAACATAATTGAAGGAGTACAATAAGTAGTGTTGTTCTTGACATGTTATTTTCTTCTCCGAATGCATGTTTGTCTCTCATTGCTTGTCATATTGTTCATAAGATAGGCATACTTGACACCAACAAAAGAACCTATGAAATTTTGAATCGTTGTTAAACATTTGAAGCGCCTAAATGTATGACTATGGTACATGGTGTTGGTCCTAGGTTTGATGTTGGGTCTAGGATATATGTATTTTACTATTTCAATGTCATCCGGCAAGCATTACAAAATCAAAGTATGCAATACATTTTGTGAGTAAAATGGTTAGTTGGATAATGTTTTCTTCATAATTTGCAAAATTTAGGAGTAGGGGGAGAGAGAAGTGTCGTCAAATGTATGTTGACATAAATGAAAGATGCTTCATCCTTGATCAAAGCTGCAAACTCAAATGTAAACCTAAGGCAAGTTTATGGAACATGGCTAAGGAACAAGAGCTATTGCTTCATGTCAGAGGTGCTCTCATTTCATAACACCTAAATTTAAAACGAGTGAGTGTTTAGGGACCCTAAGACAACCAATAGTTTGGAATGGTATTTGTTGTATGTAGGTGTGTGTGTGAATTGGAGCTTTTTCATGATTTTGGTAAGAAGGTGATGGATACGAGATGTGCTAGTGGGGAAGATGTCACCTTAAAGTTGGGTAGATTGGTTGGTGAGTGTCATGAATTAACAAGGTATGTAGGTGCCATTTAGTCCAATTTCCCATGCGCTCTAGTTTCTAACAAAAGTTGAATTGCATCAACAAGTCTACCATGAAGCATTGACAAAAATAAAGTTCAAAACCGGACCTCCTTGATTCCTTTAATGAATGAATAGGTCCTTGCAACCGTGTTCATCATCGAACATGTGGACTAGTTCATAAAATATGAAGATGTAGTCCAATCTTTTGTTACACTATGTCTTTATGGCGTTTATTCTTAGATCCCCACCTAGCCACACACCCATCAAATACATGTGTGTGGGTAAGAAAAGTATATGAACAAGACCCGCATACCTTAAACATAGTACACCACCAGCATACGAGTCCTAAGCAATCGTCATACGTCAATGAAAACATTGTACAAAACTAGAGCAATGTGATAGATTTACATTTTCCCAACTGGCATAGGACAAGTTTCCAAGGGCACATGGAAAAATGCCCATGACTCATGTGCTTGTAGCGGTGCGGTCATACACTAAGCCTATGTATCGCCACATAAGTTAAGCTTTGAGGTGGCAAAGTGGGAGAAAACTTGAGAGTGTGGAACATCACGGGGTGAGTTCCTCACAAGGATTGCTATTCCATCTATGTGCGTCCACATGGCAAGGCTTTGAGGGAGCCATGTGGCACTAGGTTTCGTGGCTAAAAGTATGTGTCACTTTAAATTATGTAAATCTTTCAATCCATGGGGCTTTGTTTGCTTCCAATCCCCTATCCTATCTTTACTCCCCGGCTGGCTGGCCCAATGGTAGTCAAATATCGACTCGGCTGCTATCTATATCCACCACCACTTGCTTTCTAGGCTAGACACACGGGAAGATGCATAGCAAAAGTAAAAGTTAAAAAAGCATGGGCAAAGCTTCAACCACAAACCGAAGCCCTTGTAGATCCCGTGGCAATCCGGTATTTGATTCTCACTACGCGTTTGAGTGCGACTATTTGGAGCACTAGAGTCTTAAACAAATGTTCAAACTTTCACTAATGAAAGTTCGATAAGTTGTTCGGACATGAGAGAACATGCATGGCTTTGTTTGGTGAAAGATTACGTTCTCATCGAATCTTTGTAGCATTGAGTAACATGTGCTAATTTTAAAAATCAATCCATTTTTTCATGCTCCACATTCACTGTGTAACAAGTTTATGCGAAAGTATGTAAGAAGGTAAAGTATATAGATACCCAAGTCTGGCTAGGGATTTGTGGTGTCTATGTAAACTCGTACATTCGCAAGATGAACATGCAACAAACGATTTTATAGTCCGGACACAACTATTTTTTAGATCAGTCGACTCTAGAAATGGTATTGGAGGTCCCAAATTTTTCTAGTGAACTCGAATTAGAAGGAAACGGCCCTCAACCTTATAGGGGACTTGTTTTCACTATAGCCCCTACATCCATAATGGACGAGTTTACGTAGACGCCATGAACCCCGAGACCCCAAGCATGGAGAGAGAGGGAATTATTGCATATGACATCTCATCCATCCAACATAAGAATTTGACTCCCTATATGTTTGGGGTTGATTGATCTATGTTATTTGGGGTCTTTGAAACTAATTCATGTGTCAAATTGATTGAAAATAAAAAGATCCAGATTTCATACTAATTCATAACATCTATGTTGGATGAATGAGAGGTACTATTGAATATGATTTTTTTTTCTCTCTCCCCAAATTTTGGGTCTTCTTGGTCACCCACATATGAATTGATATTGGCATTGAGAGATGGTGTTAGCCTATGGGCAAAGAGACTCGTCGTTAATACTTGGTTCCTTAGAAGTTAACATTCCTATCCATTCATTTATCTATCTTATTTTGTACTCACCATTTTTGTTGATTCTAAGAATTTTGATGACACTACATTGATTATCCCAATTAGTGTGTGTTAATATTGGGAGTTACGCAATGCTTTAACTTCTTACCAAGTAAAGTTATTTATGTTCTATAATGTCTGTACAACATGTTGAACTTTTGTTAGTCAAAATTGAACTCTTGAGTAAGATGTTATTGCATTATGTAACTCCAAATATCCGAGATGACCACAAATAGTGGGGCCCGATACACAAATTGAATTGGTACTTTAGATAGTCTTAGTGGAAACCTGAAAGAGCACCATAATGGTGGCACATATTCAATTCCTTATTGACCAACACAAAATCACATAATCGTGGAATCCATTGAACATACGGAATATACAATTGTGAGATTTAGGTTGCCATGATTGATCCAAATTCTTCGAGGCCAATCTCTAAGAAGTGGTCAAGAAAAATGTCCCTAGATATGAAAACGAGAAAGAAAAAAGAAAGCACGTTCCATTTTGGCCATGTTGGATTCCAAGTGGACTTCTTAATTTGCAAAGAATGGCATGATTGTAACTCAAACTCACTTTCATAAAACTTGAACATAAGCCACACCTCTTCTTAGCCATCCAAAACTTGAAGAAAATTTGAGTGGCCCCTCTCTTCAATTTTGGTGTAAACCGCCCCTAGCTTCGATATGAACTCGATATGAGATCACAAGTTGCTCCTTTCAAAAAGTCTCCTAATGGTAGGACCGTGTATGTGTTATCTAATAGAATTTAGAGAGGGTCAACTTGGTAGTAGTGGTCACACTAGTGCAAGAAAACTTATACACACCTATTCGCCTCATAACATAGGCCAAGATTGACTTGTGTACTATCATTCATTATCCATTACTCCACATTAAGATATTTTTTCATGTACTATAACCATATCACACCATTCATGGGATTTAGTGTCAAGTGCGTACTAGTGTCACCTACACTACTAGATATTTGGTAGTTTCACGACACAACAATTCCACACGAAGTGATCAAAATGACACATGCTCGTGTCATTCTCGTGGTGTCGTGAAACTACCACATTTCTACTAGTGTTGCCCTATTTTGAGGTGTGTGTGAGGTTAAATTGATGATTAAACCACTTTCAACATAAGCGTCAACTCATGACACTCGACGTTCAAGTGTGCTTACTAATATCTTGACATGAGTATGTTCAGTAGTTTTATGAGGTGCGTGCCTATGTTACACAAATGGTCTACAAGTTGACTAGAGTGTACACAAATGACACTTGCCGTTAATATGCTCAAGACTATTTTCCTCTTGCATACAAAAATGTGAATACATGGCACTCGCCATTAGTATGCTCAAAAAACATCTTTTTCTTGCATACTAAAACGCAAGACTATCATCTAACGTATCTCAATGTGCTGCTCAAAATGTCATAATGCAGATATATATATATATTTTGTCACTCTAAGAAGTTAGTTATGCCGACAAATGAAATAGTAATAGCAATTAGCGACGTGCCATTTTGAGACATCTAGGCATCTAGTTTAGGCCCTTTGAAAATAGTGCACATGACACTAAATACCATAGACGGTGTAGTATGATAGTAGTAAAAGTATCTAAAATATATCTAAATGTGTATATATTTATGTCGTGTTAGTTGACTTGAAGCTTATGGATCTCGAAGTAGTGGGGCTGATGGCCTGATGCCACCAAAAGTGGAAACTGATTGATTGGGGGAGTAAAACAGGGAGTCATGTTGGATCTGACTTCCTTGAAACACTCGAAATCGACAATTTAAGGTAGCAGTACATTAATTAACCCCTAAATCCCTGAGAGACCCGACTCAAGTGACCGATTTTTGATGGTTGTTGTTTCGAATATGAGACCTTTGATCTTTTTAGATGGAGGTGAAATTTCTGTCATAAATAATGAATTTCATTTTGCATCCAACGTTCCAAAGTTTCTGGTGGATTTGGACTAAACCTCGTGATATACAAAAAAAAATGTGTAAGATAGGAAAACAACACTCGCATGTACTTGGAAAGTTATGATAACTTTTAAGGATATAAGTTACTTTATGTTTCAGAGTTCTATCGTTGGGATTGGTAATTGGAGTACCATAAATTACTTTAAAAACTTACGTAAGATTGGATGTAGAAAACGGAGTGTTGCACATTGCAAGGGCCCTCCAAAAATCATGTCTGGCGCAAGCACGAAAGTTCAAAGTCTCGAAGGTGCACAACTTAGTTGGAAATCTCATGCAAAACCTTGGTCTCATCCCGTCATTCGTTTTGATGATGTCAGTAGAGTCAAAGCTAGTTTTCAATCATCTACCCCCGCCCATTCATTCTACCTTCACATATGTACCGGTTCCTCATTCACATTGCCACGTGGACGGTTGACATGTTTTTGGACAGCTCATACAAAAACCAACATCATATACAATACTTCGTGTTCATAAACTGCGGGTAAACATTCACAACACCCACCAATGGGAAGGATGAAAACATCGTTTATCAAGCAAACCTCAAGTGTCAATACTTCAAGACAAACCAAACCAACAATACTTCCACCTGATGAACCAGGGTCAAGGAACCCCATCTATGATCGGGGAGAACCGGCAATTAGTTACAAATGAACCGATTGAGTTTAAGAAACAACCGGTTGAAATTCAAAACTGCAGGAAAATTACCGATCATTTTAGAAGAATTTATAGAATATACCCCAATTAAATAAAGGAAAACCGAAGGATGTCAACATGTAACCGGTTGGACTTGCAAACACTAGGATCTCAACCGATTATGCCCAAAAATCTCCCCGACCCCATATGAACCTCGTGAACTTAAAATCGAGATGAATCATCAACAACCCTAGAGGTGATAAGTTTTTACCGCACCTTGAATGGTAGTTGGCGGTGGTGGGCAACGAAACCCATAAACTTCTTAACTTCCGGTTATAAACCCCCTAGCCCAATACTTCCGACCACCGGCAACCTCCGAGCAATTGCGAGTTTCCGAGCTCCCAATGCGAGGCTGCCACACACTAAAAGGTTAGGGCCCAAGCAGAGTAAACTAGAGGGGTAAGTTTTGAGGGTTGGGTTTTTTACCAGGGATAAAAAGTCCACCACCTTCGCCGCGTGCCGCCTCCAGAGAGGTGGGACCAGGTTCGGCGACACCAACCGCGAGCTTCGGGGGCCGAACCTCCGACCGAGGCTGGCGCCGGGTAGTGAGCCACGGCCTCCGTCGTGCGACCGTCGCGACGGTTGCTATATAAGCTGCGCTGGAGGACTCCGTCAGTTCCACGAAATCTGCGAGCCTTGTCTCGGGCGCCGCTAACTTGCGTTACATCACATTGAAGCCTGCGCCGGGTCTCTTCATCAGGGATTCGGGGAACTACGAAGGAGTTAGTTGGCGACCTCCTCGGATGCGCGTTCTTATTGCCACTCCTTTGCATGACCCGATCAGAATCTCAGTGCAAACTGCTGTCTGCCTGCCCGCCTGCGTGGGATTGAGGTGGCACCCTGATGAGCAGGCAGTGAGTAAGCTTAGACGTCTAACAGTAGAAGGACACGAGCAAGAACGAGAGCTGTCAAGCAGGTTCCGCGTAATAGGAAGGAGTTCCTTAAAAGCTGTCGCCCAATATTTCGAAGTCACCGATTTGGGGTACTGTGTTGTCCGTCCAGGGTTGGGACCAATCTGCGCAAGAGTGCAGCACTACGGCGTGTGCATTGTTACTGGAGTTTGGGTCTTCTCGTGCTGAGTTTTTTTCTTTTCTTTTGAGGGGAGCGTCAAGCTCAAATGCTGCTCGAGAACATTTAGCCTAGTTGTTGTTGCCCTCTAGTGAAATCTCAGTGCAAGGTGGAGCCTTGGAAGGTGCAAGCTCCTGGAAGAGTTATTTTGTGAGAGGTTCTAGATCTTGAGGCTTACTTTTGGCGGCGACAGTGGATAAATTCGGGCGGTACAGACAGACAGACATTAATTGGCTAGCGAGTATGGATGCTCGGAGTTTGAGATTACACCACAGTCAAGGCTTAGTTTCTGCACTCCTCTAGCAGTAGTACCTTACCAGTTTCCAGGTGGGTGATTCTGTGGATCAAAGAAGGAGAAGAAGTTTTTCCTCGGACAGGGAGGGAGGGCTAACTTTTGTTTTTTAAGGAGGACGACACTGGCAGCAGGGAGAGGCGAGCTGAGCACCTTGGCGACCATTTGGGTTTACACATGGGGAGAGGTCAGTGGCTTGCCCTTCTCCCACTTATTAACAGGCTAGGTTAGCTTTGGTTAGCTTAGCTTAGCGTAGCTTTGGATAATAATACAGACATGTGTGTTGTTAAGTGTTTCCATAGCACATATCGAAATGCAATCTGTTCCTTGTTGGCGTTCCGATTTGTGGGTGGTAACTTTGAAACTTAGTGTCAGTTTCCACGTAGCCTCCTTCATATAACATTTAGTGGACATATTGTGTTAAGTTGAACTGTCTTGTTCACTTGAGCAGCTGGGGTTGTCTTTGGCGTTCTTGAAGAGGTGTTAGTCCTAAGCTCCTCTTACAATTGGCTGTAATTAATGTTCTGTCCGTGCGACCTTCCCAATAGCCAGGTCTCCCTAGTGTATTTCCAGTCGAGAAGGAAAATATTATTGGAACATAGTAATGAATCTAGGTTGGTCTTATCAGCTTCTCTGTGGAGGTGGTCCTTCAACTCCTTCCTCGCCATAGAATTCATCAGCTTACACATAACAACCCTTATATCTTCTGCCTCCTGTCTATGTAACCTCTGAACGAGGGTGTGTTCTAAGGGTTCCAATCTGAGGGATGAACTGGATTTTTTTTGCTTGGGGCGTAGGGGCTGCTGCAAGGATCATCCCAGGAAAAATCAGAATCGGGATAAATGGTATGTCCTTCGTTCTCACCTTCCTTCTACTATGAAAGTCACTGACAAAGATGTCAAGAAAGAGAACTTGAGTTAGGTGACTTTCAAACTTCTGGTGTTTTGTGTATTTTTTCTTTGACCTACTTTCCATTCAACTCTATTTTGGTGGAATGGACACATGCTCTCCTTGCGTTTGTTGTTCTGCGTGTATACGGTAGCTCGTTTGCCTCTAAATTGTTTCACTTTTTGTCCCATGTAGGTTTTGGTAGGTTTGGACGTCTGGTGGCCAGAATCGCATTAGAGCGGGATGACATCGAACTGGTGGCTGTCAATGATCCATTTATCAGCACAGATTACATGGTTAGTGTTTCCAGCTTAGAATCTCCATGTTTTTGTGAGGTTTCATCGCTTGTCCCTATCAATGATAGGTGTGACACTATTTTATACCCAAGACTTGGTTGTAGTGTGACACTGGTTTATGACCACTAGATACTTAGATTTTTTCCAAAAGTCCCAGTTTTGGAAATGTTTTTTTTTTTGAAGATGGATACCAGAAATTTTAGAACAGGATAATAGTGTGCTGATTTCGCTTGTTCCTCATGCTTGGAAATTGCAGGCATACATGTTCAAGTATGACACTGTGCATGGCCGCATGCGGAAAGCTGATATTTATGCAGAGGATGAAAACACACTTTCTTTCGGCGAAAAGAAAGTCGCTGTATTTGGTCACAAGTAAGTTATATTACTTCACTGGGTCTTGATACACAATTTCTCTGTTCGGTTGTTAGAGTATTATAACTGTGAAATTTTGTTAACTGGATAGATTTGGTGTGTAGCAAATGTAAGTTATTAATCTAAGCTTGCAAAGAAGTCACACTTGCAGACATCTGATGTAAGTGGTGGCATCCGTGAATCATATCTGACCTTGTCATACATCTAATCCTGCAGGGACCTTTCAGAAATTCCGTGGGGTAAGCATGGTGCCGACTATGTGGTAGAGTGCACTGGGAACTACACCGACAGAGAACGTGCCGCTGCGCATCTCAAAGGTGGTGCAAAGAAGGTGATCATCACAGGGTTTAGCAAGGATGCTCCAATGTTTGTGATGGGTGTAAATGAATGTGAGTACAGGCCTGAGCACAATGTGGTAGCCATGGCCAGTTGCACCACCAACTGTTTGACACCCCTTATCAAGGTACCAAATGGCACAAATGTGATGTGCTTTGCTTCTGTCTTTCAGACCTTAATGGACTTGATCTCCACCTTGAGAAACTTATTCAACTTTTATTCAAAATCTACATTTCTTAGGTGTATGTAAGTGTTGATAATTATTGGCTGTTCTATTTTCAGGTGCTTCATGAAAGATTTGGAGTGGTGGAAGGTTTAATGACCACTGTGCATTCATTAACAGGTATGAATCATCTCATGGGCAGACAAATTTGAGCTGATTGTGGGAAGTATATGGTAGCTGAGGATAAAGTGCGTGTGGAAGAAAATGTGATGTGAACATGTGACCTTAAAGGTGTTCCACTTCTTGTCGGCATCACTCTGGGTGGTTCATGGTTTTTGCTCATATTACATGTTGCTGTGTGCAGCTACAGAAAAGCCTTTGGATGGTCCTTCATTGATAGACTGGAGAAATGGTTGTGCCAAGGGTTTCAACATGATTCCTAGCTCGACTTCAGCCACCAAGGTGAGTGTTGTAGCAGATTATTTGTATTATGGTGACAGAATCTATGTTGAAAGATAGGATGAGTTTTGGTTATTTGGCCTGCGCTCTGAAATGATACCATAAGCTGATGTGTTTTGTTCTGGTTTGTGCTTTGGTGTAGGCAATCGATCGACTCATGCCTTCCTTGCATGGGAAAATCAGGAGCATGGCCTTCAGGGTTCCAACTCCAGATGTTTCACTTGTCGACTTGACAGTTAGGCTTGACACATGCGTCTCCTATGAAGAAGTTTGTGAAGCAATAAGGTAAATTGTCTTGCCTCTGGATGACACTCCTTGCTATCAACAGATACTTGTCTTTTATGCAAAGATGACCTTATCATATTTGTCTTGCATTTTTTAACACTGGATAGTTGGTGTACATTTACATAACCAATGCAGATATTGGGTATCCGTTTGAGAACATGATTTCTGATATATTGTAGTGGTTTTGGTATTGGTGTTCAGGGAGGAGGCAGAAGGAAGGATGAAAGGAGTTTTGGGTTACACAGAGGATGACGTGACCTCGAGCAATCTTATCGGTGACAGCAGGTAGCTAGTGCAGCTTATTTCTATGTCTGCAATGTGTTTCATCTAATTGCTAAATGTGCTCAGAAGCCAGATTATTGTTTGTTTGCATTCTTAACAATGGCTTTTTTTTCTTGGATGGGCTAACAGATCGAGTATATTTGACGCCAAAGCAGGGCTGTCATTGACAGACAACTCGGTGAAGCTTGTGTCATGGTATGACAATGAGTGGGGTTACAGGTAACATTCTAACAATCATGGATAACCTTCTAAAGTAGATGGGTCTTAAATGGTTACTTTTTTCCCCCGACTAGCCCAACTTCTCCTAGGATATGAAACACATGATTATTACGAGATGGTTACCAAATCCAAACCAAGTCTGGAGGCATTTTCTCATAATTTTGGTAGCTCATATGAATATCACATTCATTATCTAGTGAAGATTCTTGTGCTCATTTATTGGTCATATAGCTCCCACATTTATGTCGACTATTGAGTCCAGAATGGTTAGTATATTTCTAAGCATGCAGTTTAATCTCTTTCAAGCATATCTACTTGATATTCATTATTTGAGCCACACCAAACCACACACCACTTTAATACAGGCGTTCGATGAAGTTAAGTCACTGAATTAGGCACGCTCACTTACCTCTTCTTTCCATGTAGGATACAGTGACCTCAACCAATGTCGGAATGACACGTGTCATAAATTGAGTAGGTTTTTGTTTGGTCTGGAACAGAGTGCTTTCTGCAATATGTGTTCTTTTAATGTTTTCCGAATTGTTTTCTCACATATTTCTTTTGTGTGCAGCCATCGAGTAGTGGATCTGATTGTACATATGGCGTCCAAGCATCATATACCATTCCACTTCTAACACCTCCATCTATTGAGAGTTGGAGAAAGTAGAGAGTGCAGTAAGAAACATTAGGAATGATTCGGTCAGTACATAATTCATCTAGAGAATGAGTTAGGTGTGTCCCCAGAAACAGACGATTGTAAAGTTATGGTGAAGGGGGCTCAGTTGTAAATTTGTACCATAGCGGAGAGGAGGTTTTGAGCTCCAGATTTGGGTCAGAGTTCATTGCTCAATGAATGTGACCTTCTCCAATGTGAACAACACAATGAGAAGGGCTATTAAATTTTGAATCTATACCAGATGGGTTGATCCCTTGATTAATGAATTTTAAAGATATTGCCCTATTGTGGGCACTTTCAACTCCAGAGGCAATTTTGGTTGTTGGTTCAGATTGGGAATTGTCTCATCTGGGTAGTGAAGATGATCCACGAAGTGAAATTGTTATTTCAAGTTTCAGAATCAGACTTGAGATGCACAAGTGAAGAGGTGAAAGTAAAGATTATTAAATTCTTAATGCCACCTTATAGACTCTTCTAATTGTGTTTAACTATTGTACCCACAATGGTTGATAAATTTTGTGCAGAGTCCAATCTCAATACATCATGTGCGTATTTGGTGTCTGTTCTCAATGTATACCACTTAAATATAGGTCTCCAAGTAAGAAGGGTGATCACATAAGGTCCAATTACCTTAGTCCAAGAGCTGATTCCTTCAATCGACTTCGAGTTTACACAGCCTCATTGATGTAAGTTATGTGGTGTCATTTGGCTCATTTTTTATGTTGTCCAACTAAACCTGATTAGATGTACGTAACAAAACTTTGTGTTACATTATTGTACATATGTATGATGAAGCATCGACAAAATTAGATTAAAAATTGGACCTCTCTTGATTTAGTTCTAATTAATTATCAATTGAAATGCATAGATGATAGGTTCTTTTAATTGTGTTCATTTATAAGTGTGGAGTAGTCACAAAAATTTGAACAAATGGTCCAATCTCTTTTAAACATGTTTTGTTATGGTGTTTGTTCTTTGATCCTCACCCAATCACACACCAATTAAGTATAGGAATTCAATTAAGAATAGTTACCGAATAGCACTTGCATATCATAAGATAAGTGGGCCTAAAATGGACATTTTGTATCCACCACATAACATTACTCAACATTTAAGATTTGTTCTGTGGGCCCTTAGAATATAACAATGAGATGCTTGAAAAGTTTCACTAGGAGACTCAAATTTAGATTGAACTCTCATCATCTCATTGCTATATTTGGAGGGCCCATGTTGCCGAGTAATGTTATGTACACTACTTCTCCTAGAATATTAAAAATGCAATTAGTATGAGTTGAGTAGCAACATCAAATCACAACCATATATATTCTCCTCATAAATCTTGGAGTTTGTATGAAAATCAAATTTAGCATGAAAGTGAAAATCCTTTTTCTTCATAAACATTCGTAGAGGTCCTCTTGGTTATGTTGACTATTGAGTCTAGAGTATTTAGCAAATTTTAGGCATGTTGTCCAATCTCTTTTATATACATGTCGTTTTTTGGCTTGAATTTTTCATTCACACCTTACCTCACACCACTCACATAGGCACCTATAGGTGTATGATTAAGATAAGTGGATGTAGTAGGCCCACTTACCTTTTGCACAATCTGGACTTGATTAATGTATAACAACTCCCTAAATTGCATTTCATACACGAAAAGTTGACATTCGAAATGTCATCATAATTTTTTGTCACTATGGTTTAGGGTCCTATACAACCAAGTCCATAGCGTGTGCCAAGTTTTAGTGGCTTGTGTGACCTTGTTCAACATGACATCAGAAGTGTGGAATCCCTATTAATTACAATTTTTTTTCCATGACCTTCTTAGCTATTCAACAGGTAAGGTCATGTTATGTCTTATATTAACTACATTGATCATAGTAAATATCGTGGTCCATAGTATTGAGGTCATTTCCACACTTAAAACAATGGGCATATTAGATTGAACCAAATACTTTGGGCATTAGTTGGGGATTATGAAGGGTCGAAACCCCCACATGAAGTAAAGCCTTAACCCTTATCATCCCCAATATTTTGTGTATTTTCAAGATCAGTTATGAAGTGAGTTTTGCAAGCTTGCTATATCAAACATTCATAAAGCAAAACTATTGCTACAAAATCAAAGAACAGAGGGAAGCTAACATTTGAGCAATGAGCGGTGACGTGTGAGCAACGAGGAAAAATTTATCCAATAATATGTTATTTTAAGTAAGAAATGAATTACAATTTGGAATGAAATATTTTGGAGAGACCATAAATATTGAAGTGGACCCTGTTAGCATGGATAATCAGTGTGCCAATTAGTCCATGATGATAGGCACTATAATGAATAGACAAACATTACATTGAAATGTAAAGTACCTTATTTGACAAACAACTATTGAGTTGCAACATCAGTGTGTTCTACCTTTCCTATGGACAAACATATGTGTTCCTATGTATAAATACTAGGTGTATGTGCTGGTCATTATCATGTCACTAAGCTTGTTTTGCCACACTTGCAAGCTCAAGATGACGCATCACCTCATTATAGTTGAATGTGGGTGTGTGAATAAATTTGTTGGTGGCACAGTCAACCTTGCACAAATACTTTAAAACATAATACAAATGCTTGTAGGATACCCACCGACCCCTCTTCCCCACTACCATTGATGACATCTTTGCAAAGTCAAGGCAAGTGCATTGTGGATTATGTGCAATGGACACAAGGTATCTCTTCTCCTCCTTGGACACTATGGTTACGATGGATCTGTATCCAGGGTATGGTTGTCACACCCATCATATAGCACCCATCCATATGCGATGCACTCTCCCATTTTTTTTGTGCTTAGGCAGTGGCGTTGACAAGTTATGATGTTGCCTTTAAAAACCTTGTGTTGAGGTGAGCATTCGAGTTTGCTAGAACATGAAAATGCAAATGGGGGATGGGAAGGTTGGGCATTATACCCAAATGACAACGTGGAGACATGGCCTCACGTTGTTGCAATTGAAATTCAACATCCTCCAATGCGAAAACCTCCTCCTATGTAAGGTTAGTCCCAACCTTACTGGCCAATACACTAGGAAGATTTGGCCAATCCAA
The DNA here is from genome assembly GCA_950295325.1 of Polytrichum commune. Lineage (NCBI taxonomy): Eukaryota > Viridiplantae > Streptophyta > Polytrichopsida > Polytrichales > Polytrichaceae > Polytrichum > Polytrichum commune. The sequence continues at coordinate 17,868,988 of OX485803.1, read as the reverse complement.
CACCCACTTCTTCTTGCTACCCTTTACACAATGATTGATAACATATGTGCAAAACCAAAAATCCGAAGGTATGTGGTTGTTGGAACAAAAACTCCTTCATACCTTTGTATGTTGGCACGGGTGTCCAATGTTTACTCTTACCTTGGCCTTGCATGCATGCCCTGTGTTGGTCTCCAATACCTGACACTCTTTCTTGGACGGATAAAGCAATCTAGAAATGTGCCACTATGATTCTGGATGCTTAACTCTAACATGTTGGTGGTGTGAGAAACCACATTCTCGTTGTGTTTAAATGAACACTCAATGTGAGCCCTAGGCAATCTCATGGTTGGTGAGGAATGGAGTGGTTCGCCTTGTTTGGATAATGGGAGCTCAATACCCTCCCAAGGGTTCTAAATAGCTCAAAACCGTGAAGAAACATTTTCCCCCCATAGATATATACATATAAAGGACGTGTTTTTGAGCCGCTATGTGTGTGTAAACTGAATACATGGTTTCAATAGTTAACCCCCTTAGTTAAACATACGTCACGTGATACATAAAAGTATGTGCATCCCCTAGGCATATATCTAGGGGATCTTTTCTATTTTAGTCAAATCAACTCCTAAATTAGGGTTTAATGGGAGCCGGTTGGAATGAATTAACAACAAACTTGGGAGGACAATTCTTTTACTACACCACTGCCCAACTCATCTCAAACTTTGGTCATTTTTTTTAATCAAACATGTCACCTATGAAGTTCTTTTATTTCATGCACCTGATGCTATAATGAATGTCTTCAACCATCATTTCTTTCTTCCTTTCAACTAGATCATCAGGTTGTTGATAGCCGTCATCTCACATAGACCACTACACTCCATTACTCTAGAAAATTAGCCTTTCTGAATGTACTTCTAGTCCTCGAAGTCTTTTGACTTTCAGGTTCATGTTGTATCCATTTTGTATTCGCCAGTAAAGTTGCCTCACTCTCATGTGCCTCAGCCAAAGGTCTACGCATCTACCTTGAAGTCTAATTACCAAAGTTTCACACACACAAACTGATGTGCTTTTTCATGGGCATGGTAGATTGAGATCAAACTATTTTTTTCCTCCTTCTCAACTTCAGGTACATACAGTGACAGTGGACCATTGTATGCATGAAAACTCTTGCAAATCCAGTTTTGAGAGCCAACTTTGATTTTAAAAAGTACTAGTACTGCTGAACACACATATTACTGGACAAGGTAAGGTGAATAGATGACGACAAGTTGAGAGCTATCAATCTCAAACTTTGAATGAAGTTCGTGAGGAAACATGTTCAAGTCGCGATGCTCGAATGGATTAGGTATTCTTTCGAGTGCAGAAACGACACTGAATACTAGGAACTGTGGACTCAAAGCATGTTCACGACTATCTCCAGGAGGTTTGTTTTTTTGAAGATAGAACACATGAGATCCCAAAGCAATATTGAAGTCCATGGGGGACCAGGAATCGGAATGGCAGCGGTATCGAAGGTTTCAGTAGGTTTCCAAGGACCTCATGAATCATGCAGAAGCCCACCCACTGATTAAATTCAATCCCATTCTGAGACAATGTGGTGCCATGCTAAGAGTGTGCCCATAAGATCGGGCAAACTTTCTTGCTATCATCGGCTTTTGAGGCTTTAGTTTATGAGGTATAATGGCATGCGTGTCTCACCCCATACACAAGCAAAGTTTTTCATGGCCCACCAAGTATGGTGAAGAGAGTCTCTCTTTGAAGACTTTGGTCAAGCAAATGTGAAATGTTCACCCAGCCAAGACCTCTAAAGCAAGGCCCTCTATAACAGAATCAGTGGACAATGAGCAATTTTTTGATTATAAACATAGGGAAAAGCATATCGTCATGCCTTATAAAGTCTCAAAAGTTGATGGTAGCAAGAAGGAAAATAAGAAAACGTTGTGTTGGCCACCTTCTAAAATAAACTAACCTTGAATGAAACGACAAAACTAAAGTGATTGTAATAACTGATGTGGATGGATGTTTAGTGTGACTTACTTTAGGTAACGTTATAATGTGGTCCACATTATACACTGTCGCATGAACAAAACTACTACAACCTTAGTTACACTTGTCATGCCCCCATGATATGTCCACCTCCCTACCTTGGGTTCAAATGCACTTTTTCTTCTTCAAATTAATACAAACATTGTATTGTTGAACATGGACCTATGATGTTAAACATTAGCAGTTGGTAAATAATGTGCATCCACTATATTAGAGTCAACTGTAAAGTGCTATTTTTGGGATCAAAGGAGGGTTGTGACCTCAAGTTTGGAGTGTCAAGTGGGTTCTCTATCACCCCTATCGATGGTTATTATAAACAAAAAAGGAGCAAACAATACCAATATATTGGCATGAGGACAATCATAACATTAACATCCTCATGTGGAGTGTGATTTGTGAAGAAGAAAACCACGCGACAATTGACAAGTTAGAGATTGAAATGGCACGGCATGCACTACTAGGCATGTGGCATTGAGGCGGCATTCTAGAAGAGAATGTACCATGATATTAGTAAGTGGACTTGAACGCCGAGTGTCGTGAGGTGACACTTATGATGAAGTTGTTAATCATCAGTGTCACCTAGCATATGCCTCAAAATAGGGTGAAGTGACACTATTTTGCATGTGACACTAAATACCATAAATGTTGTAGTTTAGATGCCCACCTTGTAGCTAATGCTAGCATGAGAAAACAAAAAACCCCCTTCTTGTGTTGTTTGCCTAAACTCAATATTCAACTTGACTTTATGTCACCATGTAGTTAAATTGGGGTGGGACTTTAACCCCCAAACTTATAAAAGACCACATTGTGGTCTCAAGCTTGCGGATAATACCATCTAAGTGCATGGTTGGAGGTCCTTATCAAGAAAGAGTTTTTTTTTTTCCAATTTTTATATTTAATTATTATTGGGGAGCGGGGCTGTGTGCAAGGTTTACTTTCATAATGATGTTTTTGAAAAGTGAATTTGAGTTACCATACAATGTATGGTTCTACATTGGGTTCATGGCCAACCTCAATTGGTGAAAAATCTTCCCAACATATTCACTACACTTATAAAAAACTATTGACTCTCAATCTTCAAAAGAAGAGAGAGAGAGTTGTTGAGCATATTCTTCTCTAATTCAATCAAAAACGAAATATAATCAGAAGTTAAGATTCTCTAAATACTAATTGTCAAAGCATTAAAACTAAATTATTCATACAATAGCAAATTGTGTCATTTTGGTTTCAAATTTGGTATGTGTATCACCAAGTTCTATATATATATATATATATATATATGCATGACAAAATATTTGAAACAAAGTGTCACCTTTAATGAATTGAATGACAAGTTTTCAATTTGATTAACAAAAGTTGTTCACATCCTAAACATATGATCATAAATTTCCTTTGCATTTATATATATGTCATAAGTTTCCATATGATGAACATATCTACGAAATATCTAGGCAAGCTAATGTCATCCGCATTTCATGAAGTTTTTCTTCATTTTTTGGCTTTGAAATTGCCTATGTGAAGCTCTTGACCTTGTATAAGAGGTCCAACCATACAAATGTGTTCTTTGAGGGGTGTACTATCATGTGAGTGGCAAGCGGTGAGCGGTGACTTGTGAGTGGCGAGTGAGTAAAACTATAATTGTGGTATTTTGACATCAATAGCAACATTTTTACAATAATAATTTGAGCAGGTAGTTCAAGCAAAGTTCAATTAACCTAATGAATGACCAAGCTATGTACGCAAGCTTGAATGTAATATCATTGTTGGAATATATGTCTAGAATTCATGTAGGTTTGAGAAATGAATTAAATGAGTTTTTGCACTAGAAAGAAACTTGTATGTGGGGCATAGACGGTTTAATAAGAGGAAATTCGTCACACAACCTACTTTCCATTGATTGTGGCTATCCAAGGGAAACCAAATATGCAATCCATGTAACACAAATATAAGAAGTAAATTAAACGAGTTGTTGTATTAATGCAACTCTGAAATACATACGCATGTATATAGATTGCCATATATAATGCCGTCTCAGTTCCCACCCACTACTTTCCAATTAAACCATATCCAAACCAATCCCAAATATATTGGGTTGCATTGTCAACTATCTAAATGCCCCCCCATCTCCCGATGCCTCTAAATGAAACAACATCTCCACATTGGGATTAAACTTTTGAGACTTTGGACGAGGGGAAAGTGTTGAAGTGGCTGCTTGTGGATTAGCAATTTCCTCCACATACATAGGGGGGGGGGGGGGATGACAATCGCTCCATCGAATTGTAAACACTGCATAAAGATATACATGATGAGAGATAGTTAATACGAAGATCTACATAACTCAAAAAACTATAAAAAATTATAACAGGATGGACGAAACTCGCGTACTCAAACATGATTTCCTCATAACTTTGTGACGGGTTCCTCATTGTCCTCAAAGAAAGGTGTTTATGAATCCATAAACCCACTTATTAAGTCACAGAATCAAGGAAGAAACATCACAAATCGACATGCAACACATCTTATCTTTGAATGGCGATTGCACTGCGAGTTGGGATCTTAACGATCTTGGTGTCTCCCATTCAAGAGCACAAGCAAGAAGCTTCACAAGCAGATTGTTTGTTTGTGAAGAATGAGCAAGATCGAATGGACTTGGCTCAAATTGCTCCCTGTTCCCTGCAGCCAGTATCCGGTAACCTTGAGCAGGCCTGATTTTTCACAAAGTTTTTGCCCGTCCACGTCCAAAAACCTTGAATTGAAAGGCAAAAAAAAATTGCAACCCGTCCCAAAACCGGTAATATTTCTAAACCAACCCGGCCATGGAAAGGTTAAAGGAAAAAAAACCCGTTCCAAAACCAGTTTGAAAATGAAAATACCCGTCCCGCAAGAGGTATAAATAAGTCTCTTACAATGTTGGTAATTTTTTTTGTAAAAAGAAACAAAAAACAAAAAAACCGAAAGATGTTGACATGTGACTGGTTGCACTTGGAAACAATAGGATCTTGACAAATTGTGCCTTCAATGCCTGTCAGTTATCTGTCTTTTGCTATCGATTCTCATCTTTCTAGTACACCCCATTCTAATTTCCTTTGCCACCATCATTTCTTTTTTATTTCTTGTCCTTCAATCTCCCATTTCTTTCCCCACACTCTATCCTCAAGGTGTTTCCATCACCTGTCATCGCCCGTCCGTCACCACCCACATTCCCTCCACAAGAGGGGTTTCCCTAAACAAAACCTAATCAAAAGTCATCTACATACTAGTTTGAAGTTAGAGACTTTAGATGCTTTGATGCGCATTTCATGTGCAAATATTCCGGTTGAAAACATCAATTGGAATGCAATGATGCTTGTTTGGAGAAACATGAAGGATAGGAGAATTCATCCACTTCTTTGAAGGGTAAGTAGCTCTTTATTGTTACATTTTTGAACATGTTTCAAATATACTAATTCTTATTCAATCGCTAAGTTTACTTTCAATTATAATCTTTAACATTACGTTAAAAAGGTTCTAAATTTTGTGGTTGATGAATTAATGTATGCAGACGAATCAAGCACTTCAAGATGGTTATTTTGATTGGGTATTAGTGGTTTGATTGCATCATGCTTATATTCACATGTCATTTATGACATAATGTAACTGCTATTTGTACCATTTACATTTTTTGGGAAAAAATTATCAAAAAAATCATTCTTTTTAGAACCCATCCAAAGTGAATTTGACACGTCCAAAAACCGGCTCATTTTCTAAGAACCCGTTCATTAAAAACGTTATTTTCTTATGAACATGTCCCTGGACACATTAGGGACCTTGTGAAAAACCACCACTGACCTTGAGCTTCTAGATCCTAGCGCCAATAAATCTTTATCTTAGCAACTCCGAATCCCTTCTCTTGAGGAGAACGGCGGTGCTAGATGCCATGAGCTTAGATGTTGGGTTTGCGAATGGGCACCCTAAAAATATTGAGTTGTGAGAAGGAAATCATATCCAACAATCATGCGTGCCAACACACGACATATATATATATATATCGGCTTTATTATTAAACTCCACCCTAATTTTGGTGAAAGACTCACGCTCCTCGTTGTGTGTTGGAGACCATCTCCTCAATCGAAGGTGCTGGATCTTTGCAAAAGGGCACAGTGGCCGGGAGAGTTTTGGGCATATTTTGGTCAACATCGATCACAAATGTTTCCGAGTCCAACCAGTTGCATGTTGTCATCTTTCGGCGTTTTCTTTGCTAATTCGAGGTGAGTTTCACAGATTCCTCGAAAACATTTGGATGTTTCCTTGCAGTGTGTATGTTTGACAATTTGTATTTGGACGTTCAACTTCGAATCCAAAGTGTCTGTCATGTGACGTTCTCAGAAACGAAAATGAATGTCAATTGACGTCTACATTCTTCCTTCTTCTAAAATGTCACTTCAATGTTACATGTTTGGTAGTACGTGTCATTTCAATTTATAAAGTGTCAATTGACATGTAGTTTTTTTTCTTCATAAGTCAGACTACATGTCAAAATCTGAATTGTACGTGACAGTCAATTGACATGCAATCTATTTTTGTGCAAGTTTTTGCATGTCAAATGTCGAAAACTTGTAGAAACTTTGTCAAAAAATACATATTGTTACCTTGAGTCTTGAACTACAAAAAAATACACACACACATACAAATTATCTAGTGTTCATATGTAATTACACTAAATAGTCCTATTCCTATGGGCCACAATAATTTTCTAGAGCCCATGGTCATAATGAGAATCAGTGTGGGACACATTTATTTTCAACCCTCGCTAAATTTCTAGTGGAATATATTAACATGGGTCACATTAATTTTTTTCCTAGAAAATTGATGTGGGTGATTATTATTATTATTATTTTTCCCCTACAAGAAACATTCAAAGTGTTGGTTAAGTATCTTTATGAAGACTTAGGGGAAGACTCAAGGTCATGGGCCCACGTTATTTCCACCTTGACTAGAAAATTAGTGTGACTTATGCTAATTTTCCAACCACATTAATAGGACTATATATTGTAGTAGTCGATTTTCCCCATTCATTGAAAGGGTATCCACTGGTGGTTGTTGTTACTCTGCTTATGACCCAACAAAAATGACTTTGTCAAAGAACATCACCGGTAAGCGGCCCTCAAACAAACACTTTACCTTTGCACCCGCTTCTCATAAATACGTTGCATGCAATTAACCCTTAAAGGATGCATGGTTTCAATGTACATCCATATACACAACTTATATGCGCCTCGCCAAGCTCAAAGATCATATGTTATATATTCATGGGTCTAAAAACTTATTCTATACATTATCTTTTGTCAAGGAAAACCCAAAAATATACTCATACTCAACATTGGTGATCAAAATACACATATGTATTTGCATCCATATTTATTTGCATTCATTATCATTATCATCATTATTGCAATGTTGACTTTGTGTGTTTTCAAAAAGTCATTAATTCTCTATTATCACGCATCCATGTTAACACAACAAACCTCCTCAATATCACGTGCACTTTGGTTGCCACATGCATGATATTAGCAAGGTTAGAGTGTATTTGAGTGGTATGTAGTTTGGTGTGGATCTAAGAATTATCACCAAAAGGACACATTTTCAAAAGAGATTGGACTACGTGTTCAAACATACTAATCGTCCTAGGCTCATTCATCATCATGATTGGGAGGACTTATATGACCATTTAATAAGCATGAGAATTTTCACTTTGATAATGAATAAGATGTTCATATGAACTCCAAAAATAATGAGACAAATGGCTAAGGGCAATATTTGAAATTTCTAATCATTTTGCATTGATTGCGTGTTTCATATCCTACAAGAAGTGGGTGCAAGCAGAAAAAAAAAATCCATCTAAGGCACGTCTACCTTAGTGTGAGATGATCAACAAATCCAAATTGTAGCGAATCTTGATTTGATGACCCTTTGCATAGACACATACATTCCCAAGCTAAGTAGTCTGCTTTAGGTCTTATTTTACACATCTAGTACCATTCACTAGAAGTATTTATGAGAATTAGGAAACATGTGACCTAAGGTAGGAGCACCTTAAACCGAGAAGTTAAGGCATTTGGCATACATGTGGTAGCCATATGATCCGATTTTTTTTTTCCTTCACATGTAGGAAAAAAAGACCATGTAACTTGCACATTTCATTTTTTTTCCTCCCCCCCCCCCACCCAACTCTGAAATGAATACAAAATTTTGAAGTGGAAACTATGTTGGCACCATTAGGAGGGCTTGATGTTCACATGATGGACATTCTCAAAATCAACATGTACTTATTATGCAAGATTTCCAGGGTATTGGTTTTGGGTGATGTCTTGGTTTAAGATGTTCCTATCCGTGATAGACCAAGTCGTGGATCCCACAACCAACATATGAGCTACAACCCCGAGGTGGTATTGCGAGGTTCCTTAGAGCCCAATTAGCGGAGTTGGGGAAATCAAGCCCTCGCCCTTGATTCTCACCAGCTCATGGGCTCACCCATTCTCATGCCCAATCACTGGTGAAAACACTATCATGTCACAATTTTTGGTAGAGGTGGCAGTCCATTGCCTACATGGCATGGGGATAGAGCTAGGATTCAAGCAACAACAGAGGGGCTAGCTAGAAACTTTAGTTGTAATGCAACAATCTAAAAGGAAGAATAATGTGATAGCAGAAGAGATATTGTTGGCTAGATCATACCTAGTTATTTCATAAGACCAATCACTTCAACCCAACTGAAGAAGGAAGTTTTTTGGGTGAGAGTACAAGGTGTTTGGAACAATAAGCAGTCGAGGATGATTGAGGTAAAACAACAAGAAGCTTGGAGAGAGGAAGTGGGGAAGCATCAAGCACAATGTGTCCAAGTTCCATGGGATCTACCTAAATGTGAAGGCTCTTGATGAGATTGGGAAGAGTGATGATGATCTTATTCATGATTCTCATGAATTGTGTCAATAAAAGCATCCTAAAGGTTTGGATTTTGGGTATGAACATTGTGGGTGTGTCTTGAGGGAGACACTACATTAGGTGAAGCTCTATATCAATTTGGTGAAGACTTTGGAATCCCTTAAGAGGAAGAGGTTTGCCGATGCTTTGGGTACCCCGGAAGATTTTGTAATGGAGAGCGAGGTGGCGGAACATTCATCTTTGGGCGCACAAGCAAATTGGCTAGCAAAGGAATCTCCAAATTATCGGCCACTAGGTGTTAAGAAAGCAAAGGAAGAATTGGTGAACAGAAAGACTAGAGAGCAAGTGGCACATGCACAAGCTCCCACTTCATTAGAGGTGGGCGACCAACTTGTATGGATGCTCAAATTTTGCAAGACACCGATGCACAATTTTTTTTGGGAATCAACATTGATGCCGCAGTGGACCTTATGGCATGTGAGTACTACACCTTGAGGCAAGATGAGGAACTTGTGAAATTGAAGAGATTGACGGAACCGGATTCGGTACTCCCCACCACATTCGACACGGAATTCCTGGCTAATCCTCTTCTGCACTCACCTCCTACTCATGCTCAATCTCCTCTTACTCTACATGCTCACACACACACACACACATTCTTCACCCAATACAAGGATCAATCCAGTTGAATTGGGTGATCGTGATTGGGAGGAAGAATGTGAAGAGAAGCATGATTCAAATAAGGGAGTTGGTTCTCCCCGAATGTGTGTTGAGGAATCATTTGTTGAAGAACCACAAAACACTAAAATTTGGGGTGAGAGATGTGTTGAGTCTCGAGAAAGCAGCTTTGGCCAACGTCATGTGTCTTCATTTGACATTGATTGTATCTTGGTTTCGTAGTTTAGAGATGTGATATTCTTCTTGTATCTTGGGTTACTTCTTAACCACTCTAGCATTAGGTGGACAATTGTATGAAAAAGAATAACATTTGCTCAATCTTATATAAAATGACAACATCCCACAATTTCCACTCTAAATTTTTTAGTTGCTGGTGTTTTTTCATGTTTGATTGCTTCATTATCCTTGTATTTAGCTATAGAATGTTAACTACCTTTCAATTTCGGGAGGGTGTCTTTAAATGTAGATGGTTTTTTCATCAAATTGAGGGTTGGTCTAGAAATTAGTGTTTAGTTAGTTGGGTTTGCAGCTCTCTTCATGGAGCGGACATGAAAAACTTATATAACGGGCAGTTGGGCAGCAAAAAACCTTTCGGGCAGACGGGCATGATTTTTTAAATTCTGAGCAGTCGGGCTGCCCGTTGAAAAAACTCTGACATTATAGTTCCGGGATGGCCGGTTGCTGTTGGGGCCAATGGCTGGACTTTCCATTAGAGCTGCCCACTACAATTAGAGCATTGCCAACCATTGAAGACTAAACTGAAAAAAGATGTAGAGTAATTCAGTTCCGTTCGGTTTGGAATTGCCCCACCCATTTGTAGAATGGATGAAGTGAACATCGAGGGCAACCTCAGTGTAGTGAATGTCCTACAAAACATAGCAAGTTTGCAATGGACAAACTGACTTGCACTATAGCGAAACGAGAATAAAACAAGAGAAAAAATTACCCCAAGAAAAAAATGGGGAGAGTGGTTTTGCCATGTTATTACTTTTTTCCTCCTCCTCTGAATGCAACCAGATCGGGGCTTGGGGAGAATTGGCGGTGAGTTATAGATGATTAAAGGCTTTCTAATATAATCATACTCAACAGTTGAGTTTGCTACATGACGCGTGAACATGTTACATGCTCTTACTTACCAAGATAACACATCAAAATGCCTTTTCGTACACTTAATATGGTATTTAGTGTCATACGGTATTTTATGTCACTATGGTAATTTTTTGGATGACACTTCTTATGAATAAGTGAACAAATACTGTCATGGATGATGAATAATTTCATCTATTGGCCAAAATCTTACCTTCTCTTGTCAGCAACTTGTGATGAAATATTATCATGGATGATTGAAAATCTTGATGAAAAATCACTTGGTAAGTGACAGTAATTGCAACACTGCAAATCTTTTATCCCCCAAAAAGTTTACAAGGAATGACAAATAATGTTGGGTTAACATTTAGCGTTGGTGACACTGCGGCTTAAAATTCGTATTGAGCAAGACAATTAGAATTGATGATACTAAATTTCCCCTCTCCTTTAACCCCCTCACCCAACGATATATTACATCGCTCCCCAAACGGGCATCAACACACATACATCCACTTAACTATCATCACTCTCTCCCAACAAACATCCTACTACCACTACTAAACAATTTCCAACTTACCCCCTCCCTCTCAACTTACCCACTCCTACTTTTCGTCTCCATTTACATGCCCGATCCAATCTTTTCAACACTACTCCCCTCACAACATAGACCAATTATTTGATTATCTTGGCCCAACCTTCTCACATCAATGGCTAGGCAATGGCTTTACACATATTCCAAACCTCCAACTTCCCTACATAATGAAATGGACCAAAGTGTCCTCCCAACTCTTCCCTAATAATCTTACCATTCTCACTATAACTCATGAAGATTGGTCCTCTAACCCACCCAATTCTCTACAACAAAGAAACATACAACACCTCACACACTATCCCACGTTCCACTACTCACCGCCACTTGATGTTCTCACATATTATAATATCAAAGACCTCTTTTTTGTATCCCTTATTTGTATTCACTTTTGGCGAACCCTAATTATTCAAAAATTTCTAAGTGCCCTACTAGATGCCTTCACATCCATAGGTCAACCCCCCTGCCCAATTTCCACAAAACTTGTCTACCTCAAATGCTTTGTCCCGGCCTCTACATTCTTCACCGATATACCCCTCCACCCAAAACCTCATATAACCTCACCCACACCTCTCCCTCAACACTTCACCAATATTCACCCTCTTATGTTTCCGCTTAAAAATGCCTATTACATTGATGGTTCATCTACCCCTTTAGACACTGAAGGTTATGAAAACATTACAAGATCATGTGATTATAATGGTCCCACAAATATTGCTATTGCAGCTAAACTCCCAGGATACTCAACATACTGTGTGCCGAACTATACACTATCCTCCTTGATGTCTAACACACTCAATATGCCCCCTCCCTCCCCATGACACTCTCATGTTTATAAACAATTTAAACAACATTTACCTCTTACTTAATCACGTTCATCACCCATCTTCTCAACACAATCACCTTGACAAATTCCTCATTTCCACCATCAATACACACATCCGGAACACAACCCACAAAGTACATGTTAAAAAAGTACGCACCCACATAAACATCCACGGCAATAATGAAGCAGACACACTCGCAATAATTGGATCTTTCACCGAGACCATCCCAAACTTCCTTTTTCATCTTATAGGGCATCGTATCATGTATCGCCCTGCCTTGATATCCATTTCCACTCAACATGATGGCTCAATCAGAAACCTCAAATGATACATTGAGAAGAAACATCTTAGCTCTAGAGCTAATTTCACACACTAACCTCCAATATCCCTATGTCACCAAATGGCTTACAAATGACATTCAACCACATGGTCAAACACGTTCTAAAACCAAGCCTCTATCTCTGATACCCAAATCACACAAACATTGAAATTCCGCTATGGAAGATACATGTGGAACTTTTGTAAACACAAAATTCTTGACCTTTAATTTCCCACCTTTGTGATCTTTATCATCTTAAACAAAATGACAATTGCCTACACCTTCTATCATGTTGTACCAACCAACATATTGCTAATTTACGCATAAATTGACATAACAAAGTTGTTCATGCAATTGTCACCACACTGCTTATGCAACCCTCCACACGAAACTACACACGTATACAAGTTGGTAACATTAATAACTGACCTCCATATAACAGTCTACCATCCTGGTTACTTCCATGCACATGTGACCTCCAAAAATGCAAATGTCCCACTTGCCTCTGCCTCGACATTATTTTTAATAAAGGCACCTTCCCCCATGGCACGACCCCATCCTACCCATCCCCTCAAATTCAAATTCAAGTCATCAAATTTACCTATTGTAATGACAAATTCTCCCAACTGCCATTGCACACAAGCATCACAAATATGACATCACCATCCCACACCTCAGCCAACTTGGCTGGAACACTCTCTTCCCTCTTGTATCTCACGGCATCATCCACAAAAGCTTTAATGAAAAACTCAAAGATTTGAATATCCTCAATTCTTCTCTCAAAGCCTTAATGGCAAATATCTCCCTCATGCAATCAAATATCTTACTTGTATTGTACTCAATGAAAGAAAACTTGAAAAACACCAAACCTCAAACTTACCCCCGTAAGGCTCCCAAAGCCACCTTACCAATTTTCATAAGGGTCCACCTATCCACTATAGGCATTATATATACCATTTCCCTCTTACGCTTCTTTATGGAAGTGTTAAGAACTTGGCCAACGGACCATCTTCACATCAGCTATGTCGAAGTTAGTATTCTTTTTCTTTTCTTCTATCCTGATTGGACACTTGTATTTGAGTGGTATATGGTTAGATGTGGCTCCAAAAACGGATATACCAAAAAAACTTGTGCTTAATAGAGATTGGACTATATACTCAAAGTATGATAACCATTTCAAGCTCAATAGTCAAGTGTAATTCAATTAGACCTATATGACCATTTAATGAGCACAAAATTCCTCAATTTGAAAATAATCAAGATATTCATGTGGGCTTTGAAATTTATGAGGAAAGTGGCTAAAGCCTTGATTTGGGTTTGCTAAAGATTTCATACAAATCATGGGTTCCATATCCTAGGAGAAAGTGGCCTAGTTGGGAAAAAAACAACCATTTGAGACCCATCTATCTTACCTTGTTATTAGCGCTCTTGATTCTGTTGGGAGATTTTCAGACATAGTCCTAGTGTTTCCAAGACCAACCGGCTACATTTTGTCATTTTTAGTTTCACTTTATTGAATCGTAGACTCTACAAATTCCTCTAAATGATCATTAATTCTTTCTGAAGTCTTGAATTCAACTCGTCATTTCTCACACCTTGGCCACACCGGGGGGTCCAGCTGCCCCCCCTGGCCGGTGTGGGGTTCCCATCCAGGGCGTATGGGACAAGGTCCTAAAGAGCCCCGACTAGCTGGCTACAAGGCACCCGCACTGCATTGGCCAACCGGCTGGGGGGCAGTTGGACCCCTCGGTCAGTGTTCAAGATTTAAGCCCTCATATGAGTCTCATTTCGAAGGGCTATCAAACTTCAACTCTTTAGTTGAAAGGCTGGTTCAAATCCAAGACGTCAATCTAAGAATATAGAAATGAAATTCAAAACTCACATCAAACTTGTGCGTGAATGATATGGTACATGTTTCCGCTACAATGTGAAGAATCAAGAATCAACCATCTAACTCCACTTATCATAGTGACAATGCGGCCCTTTCTTGCGATTGATTTTTCAATTTGTACCCCAAAAAATAAAAATTGGAGTGACAATGCCCTACGCTTGTTAGTTCTTGTGGCGGGCAAATTATATCGAGGACTTCAAGTGACGTCTTCATTTTCAAGCTGGGGTTGCGTTACAAAGGGTTGGTTTGAAGAGAGGTATATTTTGAAAGGTCCAATCGCGTTTGAAGGGCATTGAAGACTTCAATCTTGAACACTGCCCCCGGTGTGGCTGGGGCATCAAACTCATGAACCAGTTCATCTGTAAATAGCGGGTCTGTCCTCCCTGCTCATGATTGTTCTGTTGTCAGTTGGAAACATGAGGCTGTGCAGGTACATGGCCGAGTTCGGAGGTAGCAATGGAAAGGTCGTTGGCAAGGGACATGTGGTCGAGAGACATGCAGCTTAAGTGTATGTGTATGGCCCACAAATTAAAGTGCTGTGATCGATCCATGTAACCTAACCTTTTGTGCGTGGCTGGTCCACAAGCTCTCTCTCTCTCTCTCTTCGTCACCTTTATTTCCATCTGGCAAAACTGGTGGACTTTCTGAAGCCCCTGCCATTTGCAGACATCCGATGCAGTCATGGTGGTTACACGCCCACCATCAGCATGGGAAAGCGCGAAACCCAATAAGACACAAATGACTTGAGTTACCGACCACAAGAACTTGTGTGCAATGATCGAGGAGAACTGGCAGTTAGTCACAGATGAACCGGTTGAGTTTGAGAAATGACTGGTTGAAGTTGAAGACTTCAGGAGATTTACTGATCACTTTAGAGGAATTCATGGAATATACCTCAAATTAATACAGGAAAACCGAAGGATGTCATCAGCATGTAACCGGTTGCACTTGCAAACACTAGGATCTCAACCTATTAGGAATGCCCAAACAATCTCCCCGATCACTGCTTGTGTGTGAATGCCAGTTTTGCATCTAGAAAGACTGCCTAGCCAATACCTTCGAGGTCTGGGGTGTTGACACCTAAACGACGGACTGAAATCTCCTCCAAATCGTCTCAATGAGTTCAGTCTAACTCAACGACTTGTTAAAGAAGATCTGTACTTCGTGTGGTGGATCTGATGATATGGATAACATCTTTGTAAAGCTAGGTTTGTTCACATAAATTTTTTACCTGTTCGTGTGTTTGATGTCATAAGATTATAACGTAAACGTGTGACTACCCAGACAAAAAAGTCCTTCTCGGTCTTTAGGGGTTGAGGCTGGGTTAATGAAGCTCACATTACACTATTTATTGGGTTAGTTTTTCTTGTTCTCTCTCTGTCTCTTTTATTAATCAAATCTACATTTTGGAATTTGTGTTGCATTAGCTAAACTACGATGGAACTTCAACAAAAAGCAAAGTGATAGTCGTACATTTCTTGATTTAGTTATGGTTATTGGAAGTGCATGTGTGTTGAATTATTGAATGAATACATAGGTACTCTCCCCAATGATGTTGACTACTGCACGTGGGTAGTTTATAAAATCCAAAGGCGTAGTCCAACCAATCTCTTTTAAACACGTGTCTTTAACGTATTTGTTCTTAAATCTACACCTAACCACACGATATTCAAGTGTCCAATTAAGAGAAGTGATTGGATAACAATCACATATGTTAGAGGCAACTTGCATCCACTATTTTCTCCCCCCCCCCCAAAAAAAAAAATGAGAATAAGGTGTGTGGGCGTTATATGGTCACTCTTCTTGATTGAACACCTATATTTGAGAAATGTATGGCAAGGGGTCTGGTTAAGGTGGACATTAAAATTGGTTGCAATGAGATTGGACTAAGGGTCAGGTTGGACTATGGTGAAGAGGTGCACCGATCAATCAAAATTTTCAGCCAAGACAAGGGCATTTGAGGTAACAGTGGGAATGTCGGACAAGATGAGAAAAAAAATATTAAATTAAAAAAACATGAAGTTGGAGTTCTCTAGAGGCCAATTTTTTTGTCCAAGGGTTTGAGGTTGCTCAAGAAACTTGACCTTCGGAGAACTCCCCTAGAAATTAAAAAGAGTTGTCATGTTGGCAACCATGTCATCTTTTCATTTATGCTTGAAGTTCTTCACCGGAGAAGTCTTGGGCATAGTGCAACCATGGTTGGTGAAGAACTTATTTCGTAGCCAATCATATTGCTCCATCCCCCTAAAATTCCTGACCAATGCACTTCTTCACTGTAGTCTAAACTGGCCCTAAGTGGAAACTACATAATTGTGCAAAATATAGGTCTACATGGTTTTAGGTTCAAGTGTTAACATAATTGGGAGTGCCTATGTGGTCATTTAAAAGAGAATCTTTACTTTGACTTCTCTACCTACTTCCATGGGACTATTATAGAGGTGGTGCTTCACCTTCTCTGAACACCATGTTGCATGAACGAACCCAAACTCTAACAAATTAATGATAGGTAGTCAATATTCAACATTAATTATTCAACCATGTGGGCCAATTCCATGGTCCTAGAATATGTCAAGAGGCTATGGACCCCTTGAACAAAGTAAAAACATTTCTACTAAATATTGAATTAGATATAAGTGATGAAAGTCAAGAGACCCTGCGATCTATATTGGTCACAAAGTCCCACCTAAAGTAGATAGTGTTCACTTTTTGATATGCCAAGAGTAATAACTACAAACAATACGGGTGGGCAACTTGTTGGACAAATACATGCACCTTCTCCAGAAAATTCCATGATAACAACACATGCTTATAAGATAGTATGAGATGAAAGGGTAATATAATGGCTATGGTCATTCTAATAACATAATAGGCGAGGTAATATATGTGTTGAGTGACATTGTGCACATTAGTAATGACATAAGACTAAAAAAACTAATGTAAGTCTCAATACATAAGATGCATTGCTATCAAATTTCACTCATGCATGATTCTAACCATCCTACATGAATGCACTCCCCATCCTTAGACCAAAGATCACTTCATGGGTGTGCTCAAAAGTTGGGTGTAAACTCTCATGAAACTATAGTCGGCCATTCTTCATTTGCAATTATATGACCAAAATATTGCAAACAAATGTAGTGTATATTGAATTTCATAACATTGCCATTGAGCAACATTGACATGCGAGCTCTACAATTAGATTATCGTATCATAAAATTCTTGACTCACCACATGAACCCCCCCCCCCCAAAAAAAAAAACTTGGCAATCAAGGGGCGATCGCATTGAATTCTTTTGTTTTTGTTTTTGTTTTCATAATCCATCACACTACTTGAAGATTGTCATTGTATAACGGCATTCATAGTCCAAGGACGTGTGTAGTAGCGTGAGTGACCTTCCCCATGATGCTAAGCTGACAAATCATCGGATATGTATACATGAGGGGACATCGTTTCAATATTGTCTTCAATGTCCTATTGTCCCCAAAGTCTTACCAAATCGTCACAACATTTTTTTGTTTGGGTCATGGGATCGACCACTGGAAAAGGTGAAGCCACATGCTAGGTTGCAATAGAGGGTCGTGACGTCCCATGACTACAATCACTTGAACTAAGGGTGGGTCTACACATGGGTCCAAGACCAAAGAAACTTCAAAACCGAACAATGTTATTGGTCGGGAGCAAAATTTTGGACCCAAGAAAGTGCAAATACATGTCATGGTGATATTGTGGCATCGTATTCTTGTCACATCTTGGTGGACTCAACTTCGGATAAATTCCACCCAATTTAAGAAACCAAACTTTGAGGTTGAGTCCAATCCTAAGTCCCAAAAGTAAGGTCCGTGGAGGGGTATTTTGGACCCCGAGGTGTCTGCCCCTAGACCATAATATAAATGCAACCCAAAAGGTCTCATTCACGTGCATTCTTACACACACGCAACTTCATCCATTGACTTGCAATTGCGTAGTGGAAAGTATGCACGTAATTTTGATATGCAAGCCCACATGATATTGACATGGTGCACTCACTTGACTCACATGATTTGTTGACTAAGAAGTACGAGGAAACACTATAGAAGGCTCCCTATGTCATCTTTACGTGTGCCGGAACGTGGTGTCCAAGTAGGATATAGGTGGGGTTGTGGCAAATGTGAACATGACACATGACAAATTTGGAAAGGAAAATAATTATGTTGTGCTGAAATTGAGAGCCCTCTACGGGATGTTGGTATTAAGACTCACACACACTCTCTCTCTCTCTCTCTGATGCAACAAATCTTATGTACATATTATACCAACTCGAATGTCATATTGTCCATGAGTTGTAGAGAAGTCGGAAAGAACAATGGATTCCCGGGCCATGGCTCAAGATACCAAATCGTGCCATTTTGGCACCATGCACCTTGCCAAGTGTTCGAAATGGCCTACATGGCACTCGGGTGTTGTGCCATCCCTTATCCCCCTCCCCCCGGAACACCCTACAAATGCCCCAATAAAACTATAATAAATGGTCCGAGGATTGGCTTGCCAAATCATGTGTCAACCCTAAGTTAGTGGTTACATGCATACAGTTAGTGTACAGGTATTCCATGGCAAGTATTCTACGAACACGTACCCAAGATTGCCACCGCCCCTAAGTTAACACTATGTGGCATCCTAATAAGAAACGTTGAAGCAAATCTACAAAAACCAAGAAACACGATAAGGTAGTCTATGTGTGTGTTGTTTGGATACTTTTGTCTCTACACCCACTTCTTGTAGGCTACGGAACTCGCAATTCGTGCGACGTGAGTAGTGAATCCAAATTGTGTGCTCATAGCCATTTGCCTCATAATTTTCAGAGCTTATATGAATGTCTTCTTCATTGTCAGAGTAAAGAAATTATTGTGTTCTTTAAGTGGTCATATAGGTTCTCCCTAATCATGTTGAGTATTGAACATAGAATTATTAGCATATTCTGAGCATGTGGTCCAATCTCTTTAAAAGCATGTCATTTTGATCTCCATGCTTAGGTCCACACTTGACCACATACCACTCCAATGTAGGTGTCCATATTCTTGCTACGTTGGAACTAGGGACAAAGTCTTCAAGCTAGGACTTGTGCTCAAGACTTTTGGACCTTTTTTGGGGGACTAGGGTGAATTGCTCTAGTTCTAGTTCTTCTTGGAAAAAGTGAAGTGTGGTGTCGGAATAAGAGTGCTCAAATACTAGAATGTTGGTTTTTGGACCGCATGCATTGGCAACATACAACAAAATACATTTTCATTTCTCAATGGCAATGGCACCCTTTTTGAGGAGAGTAGCAAAGCAAGCAGAATGCATCATTCATGTTCAAGACTGTTAGCTTTGTTGCTTCAAAGAGCCAAGCCACTAAGGGTGTATGTATGCTTAAAGTGTCAACTTCCAGCATTTCAACATATGTAGGGGTTTGAGAACTTTAAAAACTCACATGAATACAATAGCAAATCCAAATGTAAAATATGAGAATTGGGCTTGTTCTCTTTGGAGTCAAAGTGAATATATTTCTAGATTTTTGAAGTGGCATTCAAGAATATTTGGAAATCTTCCGGATATGTACATTTCAAACTTGGATTTGTAAATATATGCTAGAAATCAGTTAAGGTCTATATATCTTAGTAGGAAAAGAGCAGGATCCCTTTGACATATGCTACTTACATTCCTATAATGAACTCATTGTGGGCTCCATATAAGTCAAGTGCAATGGTCATCACATGCGAAGAAGTGCACTTTACCTATTAAGTTATGAGCACACCATAGACCCTCCCCCTCCCCCTTGTTTTCAATTCAAATAGATATTTTATTTCACATTATCATGGAACATATGAGTCTAGATCTTATTACATCATTTGGTTCATTGAGTGTCATAATATACACAATTTTTATGATTTTTTTATTATGTAATTAATAATCTACAAGCATGTGAGTCCTAGACCATTGTCATGCGTCACTGAAAACTTGTCTCATATTAGTAGAAAATATGCAATCTACCATGATGGTAGATTTGCATTGCTTTCTCATCAAAGCTAAGACAATTGCCTAGGCTTCATATGTTGGCACTCAATATCAAACCTCTAAGATTCCTTTGGTATAGTAACTACCTTGTACATCTGACCAATTCACATGACTGGGACTATTGTGCTTTGTGAGGGTACAATGGTATCACATGACTCCCGTTTTTGTGGTTGATGTTTAGTAAACATTATTCAGCTGCATGATTGTGTTCCATTTTATATTCAACATTTGACACGTGCTTCCACTAACTTGCCTTCATGGGGAAAAACTGACGCCGGTACGAATAATGAATAGCGTCAGTTTGAATAGTAAGAATATTGCGAATAGTGTTGGTATTTTCAATGATAGTGATGTTTTTAATAATAGTTTTAAGGGGTAATATTGGGATGTCCCTTGCAAATATTCTAGGGATGAACATTAGTTCCGTTACATAGTGTCGGAAATATAACTCCACCCAATTTTCCAAGTTCAACTTGAATGTGTGAATAATAAAAGAATATTCCCAAGTTGTTTGAGGGATCCACAGGATATAATTGACATATTCTAGGGTCATGAAACCGACCCACATGTCTGAATAATGTTATGTAGCATTTTGTCTTAGTTAAAACTCCGACTAATTGGAACTTCAAAGTCCAAAACTCACAACTACCATGCCTTAAAATACCACCCATCAAGCATCCTTGCTAAGCAAAAACAATTACTTAGTGCTAAGCGTAGTGTTCGGAACATGGCAAAATCCTCCATTCTTTATGGTCGAATGACCCGTGTGACTTTAGGCATATTCAAACCCGTGGTTCCCGTCTAACTAATTAGGAATCTCAAAGCACACATGGCACATACGACTTCCTTGCACCCTCCCGTCTTTTTGTAGTAGCATACGATGATTTGTATAATAACTTAGCGAAGCTTAAGTACTATAATATATGCTCCGCCACCCCATGTGAGGATTGGATGAATCTTGCTTGTATGAGTAACCCACACACCGGCCCCTTCCTTCCAATTGTTGTTTTTTCTTTAATCCACAAAATCATCTTTTATTAGGTTGGCCTCATAAGGTAAGTGGGCCTAATTTAGTTTCTCATTTTAAATGACCACTTATATTTGTTAGATGTGGATTAAAGAATGAATCCTAAAAAGATAAGGTTTTTCTTGTAAAATATTGGACTATGCACTTAAAATTTGTTAATGATTCTAGGCCAATAGTTTGCGTAATTAGGAAGACCTACATAATTAGTCTATAAAAGTAATATTCTTCACTTTGTTAATGAGTAAAAATTTCATATGAGTTCCAAATATGCAAGGAAACTAACTACTACGTGCACGATTTGGGTTTTTTTGATCATCTTGCGATGTTTTCGTGTTTCGTGTCCTACAAGAAGTGGGTGCAGAGTGAAAAGTGTCCGTTTAAGACCCACTTACCTTAATGAAAGGCATAGAGACCCAAGCCAGGGCTTGGCGACCACCTCTTTGAGTTGAGTCCCTATCATTGTTATTAAGGTAAAGAGGGTCTAGTAGAGAATTGACCCCCATGATTTTAAATCATCTCAAGTGGGTCCACCTAGACTAATTTGGGACCTCCGATGCTAATTCAAAGATAATTTCATCTAAAAAAAAATACACGTGCTAGAATATGATGCACTACACTTTGGATAATAGTGGTGGGGGCCCAACTCAAAGTGGTGGGCGTTTAAAGTAGATGTGCCTAATTCGGTGCCTCATCTTGAATGAACACCTATATTTGAGTAGGGGAATGGTTGGGTGTGGATCTAAGAACATACACCAAATAAGACATGTGTTGAAAATTTATTGGACAAAGTGCTCAAATTCTATTAACCAATAGTCGCCATCACAATAGTCATCTTAATTGAGGTACCATGTCTAGTCATTAATAACCGGAGAATCTTCACATTGACAATGAATAGGACATTCATACTTAGTTCCTAAAATATAAGGAAAAGTTGCTATGCACACGATTTGGATTTGCTAGTCACCTTGCACCAGTCGCGTGTTTCATAGCCTACAAGAAGTGGGTGTAGAGAGTAAAAATGTTTGTTTAAGTCATGCTTACCTCAATAATAGGCACATTGACCCAGGGCCAGGGTGAGAGAAAGAGGGAGGAGGGGAGAGAATCATCACATATGAGGATACCTCTCATGTATCCAACATAAACCCCTAGAATAGTATGTAATCTCGATACTACTTTTTAAGCTTTTATGACATTGGAATCAACTTTGAAGACCTTGAGTTAAGTCTAATCCAACTCATTTGAGGTGAATTGGCCACAAACCTACAGGGGTGTGCAATATAGATGTTACTCTTAAGAAATGTTTTTGACACCAGAAGTAACTTTCAAGTCCCAAAATTTGTATAGTTCAAGTCATTTGAGGTGAACTGGCCACAAACACATATGATGTCAAATTTTTATGTTGGATGGATGTGAGGTATGCTCGTATACGATAACTCCCTCTGGTGTCGAAAACCTTTCTTAACAGTAACATCTGGATTGCATACGCCTATAGTTTTGTGACCGATTCACCTCAATTGACTTGAACTGGACTAATCATGGGTCTTCAAAGCTAATTCCGATGTCCGGAAAAACAACATCCGGACTGCACACTAGTTTAGGGACATTTACGTGGGATAGATGAAGAGAGGTACGCTCGTATGCAATAGTCTACGTTAATTCCCTCTCTCGGAGAGAGAAAGAAAGAGTAGTCGATCGACCAGTAGGAGCGCGACACGTGTCAGGCTCTGTCGCGGCCAGCGCCCCCTCTGGCTCCCAGTAGTAACGTAGACTATTGCATACTGTGGCCGCGGACGACGCCTCGCCCTGCGCTTCCGCCGCCGTTCCTCCTCATCTTCGTTCAAGGCCACAGTGGCTCGCAGGCAGGCAGGCAGGCAGGCCGGCCGGCCGGAGATGCCTTTTTTCAATCGCCCGGGCTTGCTCGTCTGTGGCCCACTTCTCGCTGCTTGCGCTCTGAGATGGCATCTTCTGCATAAAGGGCCACCACATGTGGCAACCGTTCGCACGGGGCATGTCATCGTATGTCAGTAGGGACTGAGCAGGAGGGAGCGCTTCACCTGGACTGCCTAACGTAACTGATTACTTGCAGTGGCTCCCAAGCGCTATCACCAGTTCGCTGCGATCATGCACAGTTCTACTGCTTACTAAGCATGCATGTCGGGAGAGCTAAGGATTGAGAATAAGCAGCTGGGGTGGTTGGCATTCTGGACTTGCGGGAGTTTGGTGGGAGGATAAGTTGGGGGTAAGTTGGTTGTGTAGATTGTCGGAGGGAGAGTTTTGGATTGATTTTGGCGGGTGGTTGGCGTTCTGGAGTTTGGGAGGATATCAAGTTTGCGTGTAGATTGTATGAGGGGAGGTTTGGATTGTGGGCATACTTGCTAACTGGACTTTTGGGAGTTTGGTGAGAGAGGACAAATTAGTTGGTTCTGTAGGTTGTAAGAGGAGAGGTTTGGATTGTGGGCATACTTAGTACTAGACTTTTGGGAGTTTAGTGAGAGAGGATAAAGTAGTCGATTCTGTAGGTTGTGAGAGGAGAAGTTTGGATTGTGGCGGGTGGTTGGCATTCTGGACTTTTTGGGATTTTGGTGGGAGGATAGTACAGGATAAGATAGGATAGTTGTGTGTGGAGAGATTGCGATTGTGGTGGTGGCAAGAGTTTTGAGCAATGCAGGCTGTGGGGTTACGTGCTGCGAGTTTGTACTATGGGGACAGCTTTCTAGCTGCCACTACTTCCGAGTCTGGAAGTTCCTGTCCTAGTTCCAGCCTTGTGCAGCTCCGAGGGCAGCAGCAATCTCGAGGAGGGAGGGTCCAGGTTGCACAATCCTGTGGCCCGAGAGCCGTGTTGCAGAGTCAGAGACAAGATGGCCTGGTGTCAACAACAAGCAGGGAGAGGGAGAGGAGTGACGTGCGCACGCAATCCAGCATCCTGACTGACCCGGAAGGGAGGAGTTTCATGACGGCGGAGCAGAAGGTGTATGATGCAGTGGCCAAGCAAGCGGCTATGGTGGACGAGGTCACCCGCAGAAGTCAACTCCAGTTTGACGTGCTTCCTGAGCTCCAGCCTGCCAGGTCCGCGGAGTTGCTGGAGGAAGCTTATGTCCGTTGCGGCGAGGTCTGCGCGGAGTATGCCAAAACTTTCTACCTAGGTACTGCTAATAAGTTCAATCAAGAATGCTCAATATTTGCGTTCATTAACAGGTGGTTGGTTGGTTAACAAGAACAAGTTTCAACAACTCCGTCACAAGTTTCTAAATTGGCTGTCTCTGCTACAGGAACGAAGCTCATGACTCCTGAAAGACAGCGAGCAATATGGGCAATATATGGTACGCTATTCACACGTTGTAATTAGCTCCGTCCTTTATTTAGAAAGAGCATAACTATTCAGTGGAAGTATTACTATCATGGGGTGACGATGGCCATTGCTATGTAGTTGATCAGTAGTGGCTATTGGCTGATGTAATTGCAAGATGTCATTAATGATTGTTTCTATTTGATTTTGTGCGTGTGTGGTGTAGTTTGGTGCCGAAGGACAGATGAGCTGGTAGATGGGCCGAATGCGTCTCGCATCACCCCCACTGCCCTTGATCGGTGGGAGGATCGATTGGAGGATGTATTTCGTGGTCAGCCTTATGACATGCTGGACGCCGCTCTGGCAGATACAGTTTCCAAATTCCCCGTGGACATCCAGGTAACTAACTATTGCAGGATTGTCCTCACACTTGCTGCAGACCACACAGGGAAAGCCTGATTTTAAATATAAGTTACATCTGTAGAAGAAATTCCCAGGCTTAACTTTCTTGTAAGCTCGGCTAGAATGTTTCCGCAAGGCTCCGAGCAATTTGCATTATCGTGTTCTAGTTGGAGAGCATCCGGCCAATAGCTTTAGCGGTTGGTGTTACCCGCTATAGTCCACCCAATCATTATGGGATCACCTGATCTTCTTGAAGGTTGTGGGGGAGGAACTTTACCCGGACGATCCGAGTTAGCTGTTAGAAAGAGTCCACCTCTTGATTGAGGTAAGGATTTACAGGCGAAGAAGAGTCTCTGTGACTCATGTTAATATTGGCAAGCAAGGAATTATCCTTTTGTCTTTTTGTTCACTTTCTTCTAGTTGGAGTCCCTCACATCGAGTATGGTTTTGCAGCCCTTCAGGGACATGATTGACGGGATGAGGATGGATTTGGTCAAGTCTCGATACGCGAACTTCGACGAGCTGTACCTGTACTGCTACAATGTCGCTGGCACTGTGGGTCTGATGAGTGTTCCCATTATGGGAATAGCTCCCGAGTCGAAAGCCAGCACTCAGACTGTGTACAGCGCGGCTCTGGCACTAGGAATAGCAAATCAGCTCACCAACATCTTGCGCGACGTGGGGGAAGAGTAAGTTTCCCTGCAGACTGTCCGAAAGATCTCACTAAGTGGTTGTGGCAAAGTTACTAGGTCTTACAGGGAACATGTTTTAGTTGGAAGCTGATGGTGTGATGGCAATAATTCTTCATGAATGCAGTGCCCGGCGTAGAAGAATCTACCTTCCTCAAGATGAGCTGGCTCGTTTTGGATTGTCAGACGAAGATATCTTTGCAGGGAAGGTTACTAACAAGTGGAGGGCGTTCATGAAAGATCAAATCAAGCGAGCGCGGATGTTTTTTGTGGAGGCAGAAAAAGGTGTGCGCGAGCTTGACAAGGACAGCCGCTGGCCGGTGCGTAATTTCTTATTGTTTCCATTCTACATCAACTTCTGATGCCACTCAAATTCTACCTGTTTCACAAGACAGTGAGAGTGCGAAGCACCAGTAGGAAGTGTGGGTTTTTTCTAACACGAACGAACCAAAACGGTCCACATGCCACCGTGTCAAAGGCACAAAACGGTCGAAAATGATTCTTTTGACTCAAAATGTGATCCTTCGACATGCCCCTTTCCTGGGGGGGGGGGCAGTGTGTTGAAAAGTTAAGGATATAGGTGCAAACAACCACTATTTTATAGGGGGGTATTACTTTCAATTCTCTTCTTTTTTTCACATGCTATCATTATGTAAATTTCTACTTTGGGCTAATAGAAAAATGGCTTGCATTACTTATAATTCCAAATTACCTATTATTCCATACCCTATAGTACTTTAAAGATGTCCAGTGCCATTTTTGATACCCTATATTACTCTTAAGTCCATTTATAATTTTTAGCCCCCATGTTTTTAAAATACCCTATCATTTGTTCGCACGTATATTGCTACTCCAACCAATGACTACCCCCCCGAGCCCCTTTCCCGGACTTTCTGGTCAAGAACGGACAAAACAAGTGTTTGACATAATCCTCCAAACCCTCAATAGTGTGACTTCTTCCTACAACTTCGTTGTTGTGTCTCATATGTGTTTCTATTGGTTTTCATCCATGCATTTATGACCATATATATATATATATATATTTGTTTTTTTTTGTACTTGTACTTGTACTTGTACTTTTTTTTTAGTATTACACAATGCTTGCATAATTCCAAGAATATTCAAAATTCCGAAACACCTAATACCAGGGTCCAAAATCATGTTGAAAAGAGTCACGTCCTATTGAAAAATCCTTCATGGAGTAATCTGAAAGTAGGGCGGGTGGTTGGATTTGCAAGGGGATTTTGTGGCTGACTCTAGTGATTGTATTTTGAACAGGTGTGGTCAGCTCTTATCCTATACCAACAAATTCTTGATGCAATTGAGGCCAACGACTACGACAATTTCACCAAACGAGCATATGTCGGCAAGTGGAACAAGTTTGGCTCTCTTCCCCTTGCTTATACACGAGCACTCGTACCCCCACCGACTTCACCACCAAGGTTGGTGCGTTCAGTGTAACGTTTTGTAAAATATCATGACATACACCCATTGTACCTTCCCTTTGGAAGTAACCCTATTTGCCGATGTTACAAACTGATAAAGAGACTGTAGATTTAGGCCCATCATTAACAGACAAAACTTCACATAGTGTAGGTAGATTCATAGCACGATCATCTGTTTGGGATGACTCCATTTAATTGAGCACCCTGTGCCATTTCACCACATTCTCTGTGTACAATTGCTCTGTCGTGCCCCTGTCGTGTTTACTTAATTGATGCGCACAGTCCTTGCAGCTCTCAACATCTGGCTTGATGACAGTCACCTAGGCTTGAAAAATGCGCAACAAGATTTGTTATCTTCTGCAGTCCCTCCCTGTATGATTTGCCAGCATTTTGATGACCTCGGCTTGGTTTCTCATGCAATAAGGTAGTATATGATATTCTTGAAGGAAATAAGGTTTGTCTCATATGCATACTAGCATATGAGTCCTAGGCCATCTTCTTGCATTAATGAGAAATATGTAAGTACATCACTATGGTGGATTTGCAGATTTTCCAGGGACATAGTGATGCTGGTCATTTGCTCAAATTTGACATGTTTGTAGTGTATGAATGAATAACCAAAACCAACATACAACCTAAAACCAACCGTATGTACACTGCCTGTAACCCTACCTCTGAAGTCACAAATCTTTGATGAGGGTACAAAGTGTTGGTTTGAGATTTACTTTTGGATTTGGGTGTACGTACCCCACTACCAGTGTCTGGTGAGCTAATTTGGGAATTGTGTTGCATTAATTTTTGTATTTGAGAAAATTGGTAATGCTCTATCATTTGACCATCTAGTTGTGCATGTTCAAGATAATGGTCGTGATGATGAGTAATGCATACACTAAGCAGATGCACAACACCTCAACCAAAAGAAATAAAATTGTACTCCTTTGAAAGTGATACTTTGCCGTATGGGCTGTCTAGGTGGGCCATATCTAGAGCGTGCCTGATAGGTGGAAAATACTGAACATTGAGTTTCTGCCATGTCTGCATCACTTAAGAAGCAATTTGCAATGCTGCGTTGCAATCGAGAATTGGTCTATGGCACTAATAAGTTGAATCTATCAAGACTCTGACCACCATTACAAATCATGCACTGTTCACAATGTTTTTCACGGTAGATGATGGTCCAGTATTGTGGGATAAGGAAAATGTGAATAATTAAAAGTCTGATCTTAAATGAACACATATATTTGAGTTTTTCACATGTATTTGGGTTTGTCACATTCCTCTCATTGCATGGTGAAGGGGTGCTTCGGCCAAATAAGTTTGTGAATTAATATTCAAAGGCCAGGTGGCAGCCCCCAAGAGATTCCAAACCTCTAAACCCCAACAGGGCAGTCCTGCATGTGCCATGAGTCCTCGTAAGCTCAGAAGCCTAGGCTGAGCTTTGTGTGGCTTTGTGGCACTTGCAGTAGCTCGCTAAAACAAAGCTATGCAATCCCACCCACCTGTGGGTGAACAGGATCGAAATTACTCTCGTCATGCTCCTTTTATGGACCCTGATCCTTCAACAAAGTTTGCAGATTATTGAAATGCCATATAAGATTTGCGGGAATATAACAAGCACTTCCAGCTCCACATATTTTTAACTGGTGGATGGAATTGCAAATTCAAGTTGTCTCATCCAGTTAGCATTTGCGAATCGTGAAGGTTGGTCGTTTGAATTGCCAAAATCGGAGTCAGAAAGCAAAAAGCTGTAAGAGGTCATATTGAAGATTCTTCATTCTCTTCATTCATAAGTGATCATGTAGTCCCTCCCAATTGTGTTGACGACTGAACCAAGATTGGTGTCCTTATTTTGTGTGGCTTGTGACACTGCAGTAGCTCGCTAAAACAGAGTTATGCAACCCCAGCCACCCATGGGTATACTGAATGGGGGTTACTCTCAATGTGCTCCTTTTTTTTTAATGGGCCCTGCTTCTTTGATTAGAGTTTGTCAAATGCCATGTAAGGTTTAGGCCCGCTCTGAGTGCTCCTGATTGATGCAAACCTCCAACTAAATGATGTGGTCGACTGCTCCAATCACAACGGTTCTGTCTGGATCTGCAACAAGAGAACCCTAAGGGAAATGACCAGACTTCACCGCGACAAACTCCAGTTCTGTGAATGAGACCACCCAATTCCCACGTCAAGTTCCAAAAATGTCAAATGACATTCCAACTTGATTTTTTCGGAAAGTTTCAGCCTTGTCCCAGCAGATACAAAATCTTCAAGGACAGTTCATATAAGTAGGCTATAAAAGGTGCCATATATACTGTAATACACAATTGGATGTTCATATCCTTTGACGAACTCACGAAGCTGACTCTATATCTGCTCCAGAAATCAGTCTTGGAGATGTATTAATTGGATTTGATCCCTGCTTGTTAATAAGACTATCCAAAGTCTTTAGAAAGTTCTGTGCACTACAGCAGCCTACATTAATAGTACTCAGTCACGTAGACTTCTGGAATCACTGTTTGATAATTGGCATCCACTTGTCGACACTGTACATGCATGTGGGATTAAACTGGTGGGATATGTGCAGAAAGCCGGGTGGGAAGCCGCATCGGTTTTGGCTTTTGCATACATATATAGTATGGAAGCATCATGCCAACCTTCGGGAACTATTTTGGATCCCGATTTCTGCCCGGCAATCTTGAAGGCTGACTCCTCACTCCCATGGAAAGGGGCTGTCAGGTTCCGAAGCTTGGATTCAGGTGTACCTCAATCAACTGCACACAGCCCTACGGCATGGGGGACATTAAACCTTCCCCTATGAGCTTTTTGGGGGAGGTGGATACGGGCATGGGCAGCCCAGAAAGAAATCGAGATTTTCTGGACTCGACCGAAAACTTTTGCCTGCCCCGTCCAACTTCGGAAAATACCATTGCCCTCGCATTTTGGAAGGCCACTTATCCACAAATCCCATATTGAGTGCACTTCATCTTCAAGGTCCAAAATCCTATATATATATATATATATATATGTGTGTGTGTGTGTGTGTGTGTGTGTACTTCCACTTAGTAAAGAAGCAACTGACAGGGATTTCATTTTGAAAGTGGAGGTGTCAATAAAGCTTGTAATTAAATTGGAGGTCAAAAACATTACAAAATCCTCATTAGCATTGATGTTATAACTGTTGTGACTTACCATTTGAAGGGGTCTTTGTCATTCTGAAATGAGCTTAAATTAGTGTGGTGATTTTAGTATGTATATTTTATAATAGTTTAGTCTAATGTAGTATTTATAGTAATTTCTCAAACTCAACCGGTTCATCTGTATCTAATTGCGGGTTCTCCCCGAGCCCTGCTTCACAGTACCCCAGGTGATAAGGTGATGGGCCTTGTTTGGTAACTTTTTGTTGAACTCCCTACCTTATTGCACTCGGATTAGGGAGGATCAAAGTTATGTAGTTCCACAAATGTAATTGACAAAGACAGGATCAGTTTCATGAAGTTTTAGAGCTATTCTCGAATTTTTATAAGTCATCAAAATCCACAAAGAGTTAACTATAAGAAGGTCACATAAGTTCCTCAATTATGTTGATTATTGAGGGGCTATGGCCCAAGAGGTGGACTCTTTATTGAAAACCTAAATGATGTGCGTGGGTCACAGTGACTATGAAATTCATCCTCTTATATACGAGAACTTTGTAGAGAAACACAAATGTAAATGTACTAATGGCAAGCTAGAAAATGGATTGATGTATTTATATTTAGCTTTTCAATTTAATGTCATAAATGCTTCCACTACATAGACAATATATTAATCATGAATTAATTATGCCTTTATTACATGTAAAATCCATATTCACTTTCTAATGAGAAAGTCAATGAACATTTATCTCATTTACAGCATGTACCTTAATGATTGCATCAAACATACAAAGACAAAAGCATAAATAACTTAGCCACAATATGGAGAGTGAAACTCAAGGGAGCCTTTGAGCACTCCAAGAGGATCTCACTTATCCTAAAATTGAAATGCGAACCCTAACAAGAACAGACAAGGGAGCCTTTGAGGACTATGGCTATATGACAACAATGAATGAATGTGAATTGGATGATACAAGCACATACTCTCAATTTTTCCTCTAAACCTTAGGGCACCCTTTTTGTACATCTACTTTTACTTCAAAATTCTTAATTTCCTTTTTAAATGTACGCATTAGAGAAAATTAATACCTCTCCCTTATGTATACTATGTACACTAGTGCCTCCAATAATACCCCTCATTACACTCATGTTAGTTCATACCAGAGCCCAACATTTTCCTTTAAATTTGCACCCATACCCAGACCATGCCCATCAGCAGCGACCTATGCCCACCCATGCCCACCCTTAGTATGACATGTGTGCACCCATGCCCACCCATAGCATGACATGTGCCCACCCATGCCCACCCATGCTATTCAAATTGCGCCCATGTATTCAAAAATTGTGTAATGTGTATTACCTGCCTACACCAAGTCTTGGTTGGATCGGACAAATAAAAGGTCGTTCACTATCACTGGCTTCAGCCCGGAGTGCTTCTTGGTTAGTGTATTCCCTACATTTTTTCCTCTCGCTCCCTACCACTTTACAACATCCTCTCTTTCTTGAGTTTTGGAATCCTCTTGGCAGGACTGGGTTTAAGGTAGGGTGGGAAAAGTAGAAGCACAAGAAAGTGACAAAAAAGAGACCGAGGATTCTTGGGAGCCCAGGGGCACACTCAAGAAGGAGGAGGAGGAGGAGAACAAGAAGAAGACACACTGAAGGATGGACTCACCTTACTGGGTGAAGGTGATTCGGTACTCTTAGCCTCGAAAGCATTGAATGAGAGCTCATTCAATGACCCCTTCCAATATGCTTTGCTTTAGCCCATGCTCACCCATGAAAAATAATATCAAACCCATGCTCACCCATTATAATATTGAACCCATGCCCACCCATGAACAATAATATTGCAGCCATGCCCACCCATGCCCACCCATGAACAATAATATCGCACCCATGCCCACCCAAAACCCATGGGCATGGGCATGGGTATGGGCACCCAATGTAGGGCTTTGGTTCGTACATGGTATGAAGAGTCCACCTCCTAGGGGCGATTGAGTCTAGATTGGTCAACAAATTTTAAGCACATAGTTCAATCTTTTTTTATACATGTCTTTTGTGGTTTATTTTTTTAAAATGCATTGAATTTTTAGTGGCATGAAATGATTAAATTAGATGCAACATTAGGTGTCCAAATAATTGCAATAACCGGATAATGCTTGTCTACCTTAAGCATGGAGACTTTAGTGCCAAAATGCTAATTGCTAAAGATATATAAATGATAAGGGAGAGGTATTGATTTTCTCTCGTGTGTACATTTAAATGGCTATTAAGAATTTTGAAGTAAATGTAGATTCACAAAAAGGGCCTTAGATTTAGGGGGAAATAATGAAAATTTGAATTTTTTAGTCTCATCCAAATTACATTTTCATCTGGTAATACTTCCCAATGAGTTGTATATGTAATAAAGGCATGTTTGTTTCATGATTTGTATTTTGTGTATGTAGTGGAAGCATTTATCACATTAAAAAGAAAGGCTTAGTGTATATACATGAGTTCATTTTTTGGCCTGGCATTAGTACATATACATTTGTTTCTCTTTATAAAAATTCTCATATGTAGGGGGTTTTAATGCATAGTCACCCACACACGTCGTTTAAGTTTCCAGTGAAGAGTCCACCCCCTGGGCTGATTTGTGCCAAGTTTGCTTACTACCTTTAGTATATGAATTGTTGCCACATTCAACTCTACAATCAACAAGTGGGTGTGAGTCAATTTGTATGTGATCGTTTCAAGAGGAAGAGATTCTTCATTTTACCTCTTAATATGTCTTTTGCATCTCAACTACAATTTCAAAATTGAAAATGACAATCTTTATGATTTACAATTATTGATCGGATGAGACAAGATCCAATAGTCAAAATGCTCTGTGAGTCGGAAGCGTATACATTCGAGCCATGTACCTTAGGGGCCATGCCCAAGCACAAACTACCGTAGGGATCTTTTAATGCACTGGCATGGCTTGCCAAGGCATCACAAGGAAATGGAAAAGGACCTTTTCAATGTTTTGTGGGTGCATGTGCGGATGAAGACATTCGTAGTCCTTTCCATTCCAAAGACCATTCCGACCATGCTAACGACCTAATCTCGAGGGAGTTGATGGTATCTTTTTTATATATTCTATATAAGAATGTGTAACCCCAATGAATGTGTATGTGTTGTTTGCCAATACCCATGGCAAACAAGCAAATGTTTCATTCTAGAGAAAAGAACATATCTTTTAAATAAAATCTTGCCTCATCATTTAAATCAAGTATGGCACTTGCCTCAAGAGTCTTTCAAAAGGTAGATCTCCAAGACCAAATGTCATACCATATGATATCCTTAAAGCATTACCAAACAACTTCCATGATATGATGTACCTATTCTTCTTACAATGCTACCACTAGAAAGAAATATCTAGCAAATGGAAACACAACATTACCAAACTACTTCACAGAAAGGAAAACTCCACTATAATCACCAACTATCGTTCTATCACCTTAGCTTGCACCATTTACAAGTTATTCACAAGCACGTTAAGCTCTATACTTACCACACTTGGAGAACCAATGAACGGGTAGTGCCGGCAATTAGTTACGAGCTAGCCGGTTGATTTTGAGAATTTCCGAATGCAATTGGAAAGTTTAGGAAGGGGTTCCGGAAGAAAATGAAGGTTTACGGAAATGGGCCGATTAGAAAAATAAAATGCCGGCATTTTGGCAAGTTGCCCTAGAGTATCCACGGCAAATTGTTGTGGTACCATTTTTTGGTCTGAATGCTTAAGTTTTAGTTTTGAGATGTAAATGAATGTCAAGTTTTACTCAAGACTAGTGAAATAGTGAAGTATTAGACACTTAGTCACTCCGAAATGGAAACAGGCTAGGGAAGAGGAATTTCCTTTGCTGCCCAGAGTTTAGAAGGATATGAGGGGGCATGGAATTCACATGTGACAATTAGAAGTAGCACTTGGAATCCTAGCTGCAGACAGTCACCACCTTTTGAGGATAGAAGGATAAGAAGAAGGAAGGAGAAGACAAGGGGATATTGTATTTTTTGATCTTCCTCTCGTGAAGAGAGGGAATTCCTCAACTCCCAGGGTGTGAAGCCCTTAATTTTATGTGTACAGTCTCTTTTTATATCAATACAAAGTGCCATTATTAAATCCTTCTTTAAGTTGTGAATGTGAAATTGAAAGTCTTGTGATTGGATCGGTGTGTGGATGTCCTAGAGTTGTTACCACTGTGGAAGTGAGAAGCGGGAGTGTTGTTGTTAATGTGGAGTTGTGATTCAGGAGTGTGAAACTCTTGAATTGAATCGCATGTGTTTTATGTGTGGATTGTGAACAGTCTTATATAGAGTTATATGGACAGTGTCTTAAGATTCTAAGAAAAGCTACAGTCAATGTGGAGACAGTGAATGTCCCTAATTCGGAGTAAGTTAATAGGAAATTCATGTTATCCTACTCTTGTGAAGGGAGTAAGGATTAGTTGTGTGACTTCAACTTCTTGTGAAGGAGTCAGTGACGAATAGGAGAGTGAGAAACTCTCAGTCACCCTCACAAGTGGAATGTGAAGTTCCACTGTGGGTAATTACGTAAGTAATCCTTGAGAATTCCATAAGAGAAATAATAAATGATACTCTCGGGAAGAGAGTGAGAACTTGAAGTGTAAGAGATTGCATGGATTATGATTGAATTTGTGTCTGAGTGTAGACACCAGGAATTTCTTGTGAAAGGAAATTAGATCTCCAGTCCGGGGTTAGTTGATGAACTCAATCTTTTTGATTGAGAGAAGTTTCTCCACTAAGTAGGAGAAGAACCTTAAGTTCTCACATGAGTGTGAATATTCCGAGACATGAGCCCTTTTAACCAAACCGATCTTATGTAGATCGTGCAAGGTAAAAACTATATATATATATATATATGTGAAAGCAGATGTATCATCATCTTTGTCGCATGGAGATTTTCTCTTATCTCAAATTAATATATGGGCCACTACAACAGGGCCTAATGTTGGAAGATGAATTACGAGTCATGAACTAAATAAAATACCCGAGATATTGTTCCGATCCCGAACAGTTTACTCATGAGTGTATCCCTCGACCCCTGTTGGATCTAAATTTGAGGGGTCTCTTCTCTGGCAGGATATTAAATTGTGCTCCTTTATAACCCGAATACTCGAGAAGAGTGGGTAAGAGTCTCAGGGCAGTCTCCTGTGAGTGGGAAATTGAAACCTTATGAGCGTCAAATTGTTCAAACCTTAGTTTGAGACGAGTTTAAAGTATGGTGTAACTTCTTGTTTCTTTTCCTCCACACAGGAAGAGGATAGTGAATTCAATTGTCGCCTAATTAATCTCCTCTCTGAAGTGGTAGCGGTGATTGGAAGTGTATATGTCGATTGAACTATTCTGCAATCTTCTACTAATTACGAATGTGAAATTCGTTCTGTGATTTCTTTCCCTCGCGCACACCGGAGTTGGAGCTTAATAGGGAATCTAGTTTAGTGTCGACGCTGGATCAGAGCACGAGTCAAGAGGTTGAATCTTGTCGAGAACGAAAGATAACCTGTCCGGATTGGATGCAGAGACTGAAATTATACCTGATTGATGAAGAATTACTCTTCTAATTAATTAGGGAATGTACTAATTATCTTATTGCCAAAGTGAATCTCTGACAATAACAACAGTTAGTCATGAAGTATGTGAGAGGGTGGTTATGAATGGAATGGTGAGGAGCGAAGAGGGAATTTGTCCCGCAAAGCATCCGCATCAGAGGCGAGGAAACCGTGCGTGAAAGGAGTGTGCGTGGAGCAGGCGCGAGAGGACTTGAAGGGAAAGCTAAGAAGTGAAGTGGAAGACGCGGACAGTTATCCCATATTGGTTGGGGGTTCCAACAAGGGCAGGTATAAAGGCTAACCCTTCCCAGTGGCTAATGTGTCTAGACACTTCTCACGACACAAGACTGTCTACTGGTTACTGGTTACTAGACTGTCTACTTGGCACTGGTGACTAGACCGTCTACTTGAGAGACTTGGCACTAGACTCGTGACACTGACTCAGGCCGATTAAGACGCTTAGGACTCGTTCGCTTAGACTCGGTCCCGGTTACTCGTTACTAGACTTTTGGTGAGAAAAACAAGATGATAATTTATTTTATACTTAGACTCTTTATAAGTTAAGTAACTCCTACAAGTGGTCACTAAGTATAAATGAGAAAGTGAAACCTAAGTTAATTGACTGTCAAAAGCATTTCATAATCATTTCAACCTATCAATTAATCTTATTATGACACACTAAAGTTACACCTGACACTTATTTGGTCTTCCCTGGGGTTTTTTGAGAGTATGAACCCAAACCTAAAAACCTACTCCCTCTGTTTCACAATAAAACCATGGTTTCTGCATAAACTCCGTGCCAGAATAAAACCATGGTTTTGTTATTACCACTACTCATGCCTATCATTCACGGCTAACAACGGCAGTGCAGCTGGGCCTACTAATAAATATGGTATATTTATCTAAGAAGCTACAGTAGCCTCGGTAAATACTGTATACTCCGTGCCAGCTTGCTAATTTTCGGCAGCTCCCAATTTTGGTTAAAAAACGCATTGTGGTTCAAAGCTGGTCACTGTTCTTAATCCCGCACTGAAATAGAAACCACGGTTTTATTTTGAAACAGAGGGAGTAACTACAATTGCCGATTGAGAAATTATTTTCACGGCAGGCAGCCGACCAAATATATATTTTAGGTAAGGTTTTCAATACTATACATAAGGTAGGGGTGGCAATTTCTATCCAAATTTCAGATGTGCCTAGTTGGGATGCTGAAACTATTTTTTTTTAAATTTTGAGCGCTCCGCAAAGCTGGTGCAAGAGCAACTATGAAAAAATCAAAATTTTCCAACATGTTTATGATTTCCTACAAATTTTTAAAGGAAACCTTGTAGAGTGACCAACACTCGCACATAGGATACGTGATATATCCACATGGTGGATTTCTAAAACCGACCGCTGGCAGCCAATGAGATGCTGGCAGCGCTGTGAACGGTAAAAGCACCTTGATAGGTGCTTCCGACATAGGGGTCGACTTTAGGACCTGCACGGAAATTGCCACCCCTACCTTAGTTGGAGACTATGCCTTGTTGGCTTGTGGTTTAGGCCCTTTAGGGTTAGAGTGGCTTGTGGTTTAGGGCTCCCCTTGCTTCCCTAAACCAGCTTTGACTCCGTAGTAGTGGAGGTTCCATTTTCGTTGTCGGTTTCACAAACAAGCACCCTGGACCCTAAATTTGTTGTTACTTCTGTGAGAGAAATAGGTTGGGTAGTAGGAATCTCGATGCAATGCTACGAATTGCCTTGGAAGGGCCAGATGAAGAGGTAGATGACATAATTTGTGATGCTATCCCACTTTGGAAGAAAGACAGTAAGTACCATTTTTTGTATGCTAATCCTTCTTCTTATTTGAATTCTTCTAATACAGTGAGTATGAGTGATGTGCCTTGTTCGATTGGGGCAATTGATACTAACGGCAATGGTACGCAAATCTTGTGACTTTTCAATACTAACTAGCCTCCGAATAATACTTGGACCCTTTTGTGGTGCTTGTATTTTTCGAAGGCTAAATCCTTAGCCCTAATATGGTAGGGGCTTTGCCAGGTTCAAATCGTGCTAAGGATACTATTTAGATGACAATAAATGGAGAGTGAATGCCCACATTGAATTAATCCACATTAATTCAAAAAAAATTGAATAAATGATCATGACACATCCACCACCAAAATATAAAACCGGCCACACTTTAGACCTTCCGGAAATTGCATAAATGAAAAAAAAATTGCCGGCTAATTGCCTAAACACATTAGGAAATGGGGGCTATCAACCGATAAATTTTGCACTCTTTAGGCCACTTCCGGGTAAAATTTGTAAAATCCGAGCCACCTCCAGAAACCTCGGCAATTAGCCGGTTTCTCTACAAAACTCCCCGGACTGTGTGGAGAACAACAGAAATTCTTGCATCATGGCCATGAAGGATTCCATCCATTGAGAAACACAACCAGAGAAATCCAAGAAATCATCACTACAATAGAAGATGCTAAATTCACAAACCAAGACATAAACCTTACCTATATAGACTTCAAAACCGCATTCAATTCAATTGACCAGTTAAGAGTACTTGCCATAATGGAAGGAATTGGATACACACCGAACACTATTGCACTAATAGGCGACATCTATGTTTTATCAACCACCAAATTTCATGGAGCCCACTTCATCACAACCCCACCTATCCAAATTAGCCACGGCACCATCCAAGGGGACACATAAAGCTCATATCTATTCATCATCTTTCTAGAACCCCTACTTAGATGGCTCGAAATTGACCAACTAGGATACCACTTTAACACCTCATCAAATACCGTAACGACCACCGCATATGCCAATGACCTTATCATCCATACTAATAAAAGTAGAACACATACAACCACAACTCAACAAACTAAGACAATATGAAGATTGGGCACACATGGACCTAGGCATAAGCAAATACATGGTCACAGGTTGCCCCAATATATCCAAATTACAACCCCTAGTATTCACAACTCACCTAAAGGTTCAAAACATTAAGTTCAAAAATTAACACATGTATATCCTCTCACAATTTTACCATACACATACCTAGCAATCCGACTAGTTCCTTTGCTCAAATGGGCCATATAAAAGAAATCACTATAGCAAAATCAAAAAAACAAAGTGTTGTCCTACTTGTATCACCGGCCTCACATCAACAAAAAAATAAAAATTCTCAACACAGTCATCGGTCTAGGCATTGAATATGCTTTCTATGGTGCACCCCTCTCTGTCCTAGACATTAGAAAACTAGACAAACTTCTAATCATATGAACAAAGGCCATATGTAATATCCTCACCCACCTCCCCTAGGAAGCATTTGGAATAGATGCCTTTTCACTCCTCCCAAGATACCCCACAACACTCGATGATCCCAACCCCTTAGGACAAATATACCAAAGAACAGTGAAATTATAGCCAACAAATATGGTGGGGTTGAACACCCACCTCTTTTAGAATTCCAAGCTTGTTCCGGATCACCAACCACCAAACTCTCTCTCTCTCTCTCTCTCCCTCTTTCTAGCTCTTGTTTAATGCCTTACCATGCAATTTTCTGAAATTCATAAACTACCTTTATAAATGAGCACGTGGCAAAGGTATTTACTAATAGCATAAATGACCAATAAGCCAAAAAATACTAAGACCCAAGCACATGGCAAGAATTTGTACTTACCATGAAGCAAACACTACGGAGGAATGGATGAAAAATATGACACGAGCTTAGTGACAGACGGGCCCACGTCTCAAACCTAAAGCCAAAATTAGGGTTGAGAGAACTTACCATAGGTAAGAACTCCAATATAAACCCTTAACCCTAAAACGGAGCCTCTTTTCTACTATTCATGGTAGTGGAAGGTGCGGCCAACTTAGTGTGAATTAGGGTATTAGTTAAGTGCTAAGAGTGAAGGAGTAGGAGTCACCACCAAGAAGAGTATTCTACTTGGAGTTACCCCATCATGGCAAAAGAACAGGTTTGAACACTCATATGTGGCTTGACAATGAGTGTAACTTTCTTGAAATACTTTGATGTTTTTGAAATGGAGTCCAAGTGTGCGACATGGATAACAACTGGGTCCTGCTGTTATTTACCTCGTTTACGTAACTAATCCTCATTTTTTGTTGGTTGGTTGCATGGGCACAGGTGAGGCAGGCCCTTCACACGTTCAATGCAGTAATGTTTTGTGATTATGACATTTTATGCATTTCCATTGGTTGAGGCTAATAGGATTATTTCCTCTTTGTAAGTACCTCATACATGTAGTGGACTAGATAGATACATTTTTGCATTAGAACATGAAGGTTGGGGATTAGACTCCAAAGCATGGGATAAGTGAAACCATACAAATGGGTAATGAAAACCATTTGTTCACAAAGCATGTAAATGAGGCACTCATCATTGCAAGGCAAGTTAGGATATGGCATAGAATACTTAGGTGATACAATACACCCATCAATATATGACTGCAAAGGACTATCTTATGCAAAGCATTATGTAATGGTGAGATAGGGCAAGGTAAGTGACTTAGAAAGAGTCTTGTAAACATTCCCACCCACCCACCCTTGCATTACAATGAAGAAGAACTTGAAGGATTTGGCCTCTGAAAAGAGGAAGTTCAAACTTTGTGAAAGTTTTGAAAAGTCAGCTCTCTCTCTCTCTCTATATATATATATATAAAAAAATTCAACATACATCAAACTCAATAAAACTTCTCGTCTCATCCGGGGGAGGAGGTTCCAACTTCAATATGAAAAAGCTTAGCGAAAAAAACTTGTTTTCTTTTTTCCCTGTTGGGCTGGCCCTCTTTCGGTGAGAGAAGCCATATTGCTTAATTGGCAGACAAAAGGGAAGAAGCCTAAATCGGTGGACTTTCAACCACATTGGGACTGAGA
Organism: Polytrichum commune; assembly: GCA_950295325.1. NCBI lineage: Eukaryota > Viridiplantae > Streptophyta > Polytrichopsida > Polytrichales > Polytrichaceae > Polytrichum > Polytrichum commune. The sequence goes on along the minus strand of OX485803.1, from coordinate 17,828,151 downwards.
CACGGCCCAGACTCTTACGGGAGGTAGCAGTGGGGAATCTTGGACAATGGGCGAAAACCTGATCTGGCAATATGGCGTGCCTTTTTTTGGCTTGTAGTTTTTTGGGCAAAAAAATATATGTTTTTATTTGGTCTCCTCGTTTGTTCTAGCAACTCATTTTGCGGCCTTGCCAATCGCTCCTTGACGAAGGAATTGACTTGAGGCCTTCTTCCAAGACCAGGACGATTTCTTAACAAATCACCGCTTTCCATTGAAGTTGCGAGAGTGTGAGTTTGTGAGAACATTTGTTCAAGAATCAAGTGAGATTAAACTAAATTTGATAAAGATAATGCTCTTGTATTAGAATGAAAGTGAAAGCAATTACATAAATGAATAGCGATCTATGTTGAGGAGAGTCAAATTGAATCAGCTCGTAAGTAATTGAGGGAAACTATTAGCAAAAGTGTCAAATGTACACTAGGATCTTAGGAGCAAATGTAAGACCATTGTCCAAGAGTTAGGAACTATCCAATGTAAAGGAGAGGAAGTATAAGAAAACTTTAATTTGAGTGATTAAGCGAAACTATTAGCAAAATGCAAATGTACACTGGAAGCTTAAGAGGATATGTAAAATCATTTGCCAAAGGTGGCGATTGAGTGAATACTCAGAAGTGTAGAACATAGTTAAACTATTGGTTGATGAAGGCTTTATTACACATAGTGTGTCAAAGCATAGCATGCCATTGCTCAAAGAGAGAGATTTGAGTAATATAATAGAGTGAATAAGCAATTTAGTGAATGAGCCTGGAAGGAAATAAAATATTGATGTTGCATAATAGAAAAGTTACTATGTGATAGGAAGAGAGTTAGGGTTACCAAGGGTTACTTGGGAAAGGAGACACTTGAGTAGCAGTAAATCCTCTGCAAGGCAGAGGAAGTGTTTGAGAGATAGAAGGTCAAGGGTAGTTTGAGAGAGAGGCCACTTCATTATTGTTGAAACATGTGAAGGGTAGAGGACAAGATGTGTCTTGATAGTAAATAAATTATTATTGTTGATACAAGGACATTAGTCTTGTTATGAGTTTGTAGGAGTTGAGATTAGTGAACCTTTTTACCAATTGAAGATGATGAGAATAGAGTTCTCATCAGTTACGTAATTTTGGGGATGACAAATTGTATGTTAACATTTGTTGTAGTGAGAGAATAAACTTTGGATTATCAAAAAGATGTAGGCATGAGTTTTCTTAGAGTTAAGTAGGAATCTTAAATGGATATCTAGTCTAGGAACTACGATCTATGAGAGTGAAGTGTAAGCCAACCAACTTAACTATGGTCTTTTGTGTTATCATGGTTGTTATTAATATTGTAGGTTTTGCAGGGCAACCAAGACTATAGCTTGACCTTGGTTTTAACTATTAATTGCATAATTGTAAGCGATAATTAAATCTTGGAAGTAACAAATGAAAATTTGTCTTGTATTGAAATTGACATTGACCAATTAAAGAAGGCATTTATTGTGATTTGAAGATGCATTGGCCAATGATTCTAAAGACAATTGTTACACTCAATGAGATCATGGTTACCAAAGACTATTGTTACACTTCACGATTAGGAAATCAAAATTTACAGACCATAACTAAAAGACAAGATTGAATGAGATATTGGGAGAAAGGTTCTAAGAAGAACCTTGGAGAGAGAAAAAAAGTGAAAGACATGTCACTTATGCTTTTAGTTTTAAATGCATCCCTTTTGTCTAACTAATGAATTATAATGTGACAAATGCCTATAATAAACACTAGTTAAACCTTCCTTGAGAGTTTGTACTCTAGGTTTCTGGTTATTTTAAGTCATAGCAGATAACCTAACTACAAACACATCTTTGCAAATAGCCTAAACATCATATATCTACTCCCCAACCACATCAAAATCCACCATCACAATAGAATCACCATACGAAAAGTTAGAGCCCACACAAACATCTTTGGAAATGATAAATACATTGGCCAAAAAAGGTGTGGAACAACTGTGCATCTTGGAAACACCTTCACTTATTAATAGAACATAAAACCCCACATCGGCCATCAATCCCCCCAACTCCCACACAACATGACATATCTATCTGAAACCTAAAAATATGCATAGGAAAAGAACACAAAAATGCACTCATCTCCCATGCAAAAAAAAACACATTATCCTATAGATGCAAATGGCCTCCCAACTCCGACATCCACTATAAGTGGTCAAACCTATTATGGGGCACCCCTTGGATCACCAATGCACATATTACACAAACCCTTAAAATTTGATAAGGGTGACACCTAGGTAACTACCAAAAAAATAAAAATAAAAATAAAAACAACAACAACAACAACAACAACAACAACAACAACAACAACAACAACAACAAACATACATCTTCAACCTATAACCTATAACTTATGCACATTTCAAGAAAATGACACATGCCTACACCTACTATCATGCTACAAAAATTAACACACGAATAATCTACATATCAACCAACACAACAAAGCAGTACATGCACTAGCAAACATATTGCTAGCCCACCCCAAAACACAATGTTTTACCTTAATAAATGCCGGCAAATTCACATACTGCATACTTGTCAATATCACACCCTCATGGCTACTCCCATGCACATGCTATTTGCCAGAATGCAAATGCCTAGCCCGACGTAGACCAAAGTTATTATGTATCCTTGGAGCTCTACCTACCATGAAACCCCCCTGCACTCCTAGCCCAAATTTTAAAGTACAAAATATATGAATTCACCTATTATAATGATAGATTCCCCACAATTACTACAACCCAAATACTGGAAAAATATATCATCCTCCACCCTCTCCTATCTCAATTGGGATGGACAGTCTTACCACCAATCATCATCATTGCAAGGATAAGAAAAACTGAACACACCACAACCACTAAGACTCTTTAGGACCTCCAAATCCCAACTAACAAAATACGTAAACTAATGGAAACCTTCTCACAACTTGCCCTTAGATATTTAACACATATCATCGTCAACCGAAGAAAATTAGGAAGAATAAAAAAAAACTCCAGTCCCACTTGACCAAAACTTCTACACTGACAACTATTCTTGATACTAATACTAACCTACAACCCACCTGTGAAAATAACACTAAATCACCCTTGTTCCCTACGTCCATGCGGACATGGGCAGAAGGTGGTGAACGGACATCGCATGTCAATGTCATAGCATTGATGTTTTTTTTTTTTCTTTTAATCCTTTTCTATAAAATAAAGAAAAAGGAAGGAGGAACTAATTTTGATGTTCTCCACGGCATTCCTCTTCATAAAATGTTGTAGAGAACATCAAAATTAAATGTATTGGTCTTCAAACTTTTATTGCCAAAGAGGCCTCCACAATGCCTCTCTAAAAAGAAAAGCCATTTTGGGGCTACTTCACGTCTTCATCCCCCCCCCCCCCCCCCTCCCCAACTTCGCATAAATATTTTTTCAATGTTTTTAAGAATAATTAGGTGCAAGTCACACTCAATTTCAATTTTACTTGAAGCAAAACAATACTCCAATTTATTTTTCAAAGCTCATAGAAGACTTCCAAGTTCCTTAGAGTGCACCCTTTGATAATAAAAGGTTTATATCAAGCACCTCTAGACAACAAATGGAAACACAAACACTAACACAATTTATTATAAATATTAAAACATTACTTTAGTGAAACATTGTGACACTGAAACATTGACAATGTTGAATTTACTGGGAATGACTCGTGTTCAAGTAACTCAAGATAAATATCATGTCCTAACACACCAATTTATTGGTGTTCACATTAAAGATCACCACGGTATCTTGTGCTTTTGGAGGGTGGGGGGGGGGGGCTTGGGGGAAGGGCATGCTATGTTCCACAATGTGACAAGCCAAGGAGAATTTGATGGGTAGCGTGCCCATGGCGTGTAGATGGTCCATATGATAATTCTCTTGATTTCTTGCAACTCAATCCTCTTTTGAATATGTACAAAGGTGTTTGTTTGACAAGTTACACAAATAGCACATTCACACACATCTCTTCAACTTTCTTCATGTCATTTTCTCATCCTTGCTCTTGGGTAAGGACCAAGGTAGATTGGTGTTCGTCCAACATAGCAAAGATGTAATTACCTATTTTGGAGTGGTTTTGTAACCAACAACTGTGTTAAAGTGACATTGACTTTTTACATTCACAAATGATGAAGAAAGATGCTTCATTTAGAGGGACCTAGCAGAAATATTCATAAAGGAGGTGTCTATCGAAGTGTTATATATTATTTTTGCATCCAACAAGTTGACTTTATTAAACAAATAACTCCATTTTGGCATACCACAATAATCTTGATCAATATAACTTCCCTTGACCCACGTTGTTCTTTAACACAAAATATCATATGTTCAAAACTAGGAATATGGAATCAATAATAGATACATTAACATAAAATATAGTGACATGTCAAACATTTTTTCTTTAAGAAATAGCCACCTCACTTATTATAATAGTAGATTGTAAGATTAACTTCAATACCCAAATACTCACTTCTTCACCTCAAATCCTCCGACCTATCAAGCAATATTGTTCCAAGATGAGGACACGATACTGCTCATTCAAAATTATTGTGGACCACCCTGATTTTCAACCCACACATAAAATATAGTGGGCCATGGAATTTTCTACCTAGCCTAACTTTCAGTCCACCATAATAGGTGTGATTGGTTTAGTACACCATTTATGGCATTTAGTGTCATGTACATTATTTGCGAAGGGCCTAAACTAGATGCCTAGAGGTCTCAAAGTGTCACGTCCACTAATTGCCAATATGATATCTTCCTCAATATCATTAACTTTTCAAGTGAAAAATTATTTACATCATGACATTTAGCGTAGCACATTAGCATACTTGAAATGATAGTTTTGCATTTTAGTATGCAAGGGGAAGATATTCATGAGCATACTAATGTCAAGTGTCATTTGTATACACTTTAGTCAGCTTGTAGACCATTATGTAATTTAGACATACACCTTATAACACTCTTGAACATACTTGTAACAAGTATTAATAAGCGCACTTGAATGCCAAGTGTCATGAGGTGAAACTAATGATGAAGTTGTTGATCATTAATGTAACCTAGCATATGCCTCAAAATAGGGTAAGTGACACTTTTACGCATGTGCCACTAAATACTGTAAATGGTGTAGCATCATATTGCCCTTTTTTGCTTCATTCAGTTGGGGTGTCCTGATTGGGAGTTTCATACTTGCTGGCAGGACCCATCCAGAAGATCTGCACTAGTACTTCCTTGAAGTCTTGCTAGTTTCTGGAACTGAATGAGTAGTGTTTTGAGCTCAGCAGTACAAAAGATTGTGTGTTAGGGTCTAAATAATATTGGATCCCTTCTCACAATGACCTGATCCGAATTAACCCTCTTTGTAATTCTAAGAACGTTCAGATATATGGTGAATCATGGTTGATGACTGCTGGTATTCAAGGGATATGATACAAGGAAGGGAATACCAGCAGTCATCCAACACGGTATTCCAGCCCTTTCCCTCGGCTTTACAGTAAATCACCAATCTCATGCAGAGTTTTGATCTTAGTCTCAAAGCTTCATATGTTTGGAGGAATCCAGCATGTGGATAGTCAGTGCTGTCAACAGAATCTATGGAAAATGTCAGGCCGAGAGCTTCGTACACCCATGAAAATCCATAGATGTGTCCTAAATAGTACAATCTGTAACCACCCTTCCTCAGATGCCAAATACAATGGGGTTTTGAATGTCAGCTGTGAGTTTCATGTTCTCCTTGAGCCTGGCGTGACGCAATCTACTACATTTTGTGTCCTAAACAGCAAGGTCGCGTGAGCATTAATCAACAGTCATCATTCCAAGGCTCCAGAAAGACCGGCCACCCTCATGGGCAACATGTTGAGCTTGTGAACAGTGGGGATGGCCTGGGACATTATTCCATATCACGGGTACAACAAGCTGAGACACATTGCAACACAAAATTTGTGGATTGATAGCCAAGTTGGACGACTGAATTCATGCAACTCCAAAGCATCTTAACAGAGTTTATAATAAATCTCAAAATTGCTCCGTACACCCATGGAACTCACAGATGCATCTTATGTACAATCTCAACTCAACCTAACCGCCTATGTTCCAATGCCAAACATACTGGCGCTTTAAATGCTCGGCTGTAGGTTTCATACTCTCCTCTATGAGCCTGGCTGACTACATAATATGAATACATCGTTTCAATTGATTGTACTAACTGGTGATTGGTATATACGACACATGATAACATCCATCCTAGTACACAAAAAATTGTGGGGTCACCTAAACTCCTGCAACTCCAAAGAGCCGGAGAATCCCGAACGTGAGGAGCATGGCCAGACCACCCCCAACCAACACCCGGAGCGCGGCTTTCACTTTCGGGGCACCTCCCAACTTGGCCCCAATGGTTCCGAACATGGCCAACGCAAAGCAGGTGGCTAGGATGACCGAGATGAGGCGGTATTTGTAGGACAGGATAAAGGAGCCTGCGAGCAAAGGGATGGCCCCTCCGGAGGCAAAAGCCACAGCGGAGGCCACGGCCGCTTGCAACGGGTTGGAGTAGTCATCCATGTCAATGCCAAGCTCATCTCGCGCGTGAGCTCTAATCACATCCACTCTCGTGAGTTCCTCAGCCACCTGCAGCTCAACAAAATAGAGGCTCATCCAAGTCAATTTTACTCTATTCATGTCTAATTCAGAAGGGTGTCTAGCTCCCTGCTATCATAAGACTGTTATGTTCCACCTTTGCTATTAGAAACGGTTTTAATCTTCTCCCTACATCAAGCATTATAATTATACACTTCGATGTATATATATTTAGTAGATTTTTGTCCGCCTTTCCTCTTTTCCCTTTGTATCTAGCATGGCATCAGTACACATGTGATGATAGACAATTTGGCCACCATCATCATAATTTGGTAATATCCTTTACAAAAATTAGCTACTGTGATGAATGTCATGAAGAAATTTGTCTCCCATATTTTTCCATTCCACTTTAAGATTTAGGGTAGCATTAAAATGTTTGTGGCCTTTTAGGGCCGCCAAAAGAGTCGCTGATACCTGCAGATTGTTCATTTCCAGAATTTCACAATGAATATAACATTGAGTTTAACACAAGGATTTTCTTTAGAAATGTGAGGACTCGTCAAATTACCTGCTTAGCGAGCGTGTAGTTGAGGCCCCTGGCAACATAAATTTGCGCCAACTCTTCCAGTTCTCGAGCCTGAGCTGCTGGCCCTTTAGCATGCTCCTGCAATTATACATCCAATATCAACAAAAACATCACGTCAGGCCAGCTTCAATTTCACACTGAAAGTGCACACACACACAATGAACAGGGAGAACCAACCTCTAGTTACGGATGAACCGGTTGAGTTTGAGAATTAACTGGTTGGAGTTCAAGTATTCAGGAAGATTACCGATCATTTTAGAGGAATCTATGGAATATACCTCAAACTAATAAAGAAAACTGAAAGATCACAACATGTACCCGGCTGGACTTGGAAACAACTAGAAATTTGACCAAATATGCCCAAAAATCTCTCGGACAGTGCATACACAGCCACTGGCTGATGTTTAACATGGTGAGTAACTAGTCGTGATATGCCATCACATGAATCACATGGGAGTGCTCACAACAAGGTAGGATGCAATATGACAACTCTTTCTCATCACAAAACTTTGGCTGGAACACAAAGGCAATGTGTACCAATGAAATCCCACTATTTCACCCACTATTTCATCATGCGTTACCCACAAAAATTGCCTCCAAAGATTGGAAGTGACACTTCGTATTTCGAAAAGGTCCACAAGATCTTTGGACATGTGACACATCCAAAACATGTGACATTTTAGCAGCTCCAAATCATGTCCGAAAGACGCTACAAATAGTTGCTACCCTGAGCCATCTGAACGACTGATTTTAGATGACTCTGAGCCGAAGGGCTTGAAGGGTGACATCTACTTTTTGAAAAGTATTTTAATTACTCTAAAGGGCTGTGTATCTCTCTAATCAAAATACAAATGGTAGCAATTGATTCCTCTCGCTGTCCTCTTCATTTCGAAGCATGTTGTCTCTCTTTATGGAGTAACAAAACATGAAGTCGTTAGACACCTTGGAAGTGATTCCAAAAGGCTAGTGGAGAGCTAGTGCTACCTGGGTCGAATGGAAGGCGATTTATTTCAAAATTACATAGATCAAAATACAAACCACAATATTATACATCTGATTTTCATCATTGGCCCATGTAAACAATCTTGCAATCACTGGGTGGCAGCCATAGGAGAAGATGGATAGGAAATTAGTTGCCATATAGGTGGTGGACACTTTGACGAACACCCCGTACCAATGTTCCTGTCGCACTAAATCATGTCTGTGCATAGTGTACACTAAAGGGCGCTTTAGATGGGGTCCAAGGGGAGGGTCCAACAAAATGGAGCAATCTTATTGGCCAAGAGATGTAATTGGACCAAAGGCTTCTAAATGAGGGCCCAAAACCAAGAAAAGGCTAAGTGAGGTGTCTCCTACATGGCATCATTTTGGAGGGAAACACTAATGATCCGGACCAAGAAATGAAGCTCATAGAAGAGCTCATGTTTTGAAAAACCAATTCGGAAGGTATGGTCATGTTCAAGGATTCAATTTGCCTCAAAATTGTTCCAAATCCGTCCCAATATATGTTCTTGGACCTTGGACTCCCAACCTACAGCAACCCTTAGTATTGTTATGTTTCTTTACGCCTAGTTGTTGAAGGGGTAAAATACACATACCGAAAACCAACACTGCACTCAAAACTAACACACACACTATGTTCCATGTTCACACATTTGAGTGCTTCAAATGTATTATTAACACAGATTGATGATGAATACCTCAATCAGATCTTTGGTGTAGTGGTGATGATGATTATGCTACAAGCATTCCCGGTAGGTATGAGAAGAGGATCGGAGTGATCGATGGAAATTAGTAAAAGGGTGTGTTTATGTTTGATTTACCTGCCGCTCTTTCTCCACATCGGCCTTCTCGGAGTCTCGTTGCGAGAAAACAGACACAAACTCGCCGATGGCCATGCTGCAAGCACCCGCTACCAGGCCCGCCAGCCCCGAAATCATCATCTCCTTGGCTCCGCTGTTGACAGCCCCCACGCCCAGCATGAGCGACGCGATCGAAACCAGCCCATCGTTGGCGCCCAGCACCAAAGCTCGCAACCACGGTGCCCGATGCGAGTAGTGCTTGTGGCTGCATAATTGGTCTGTGGGCGGGTCGTGCTGCTGCTGCTGGTTCGACATCTTCGACCCGGACAAGCCTGTCTCGTGCTGCAGCACTCCCGCTTCTAAATCGCCGGCCTTTGTCATGCTCAAATCATGGTGCCCGTTTTGGTGACATGGAGAATCGTTGAGGTCCTCGGGAACCACGTGTGTTGATGAGAAGCTCATGCTGTCTGTGCAGATCTTGGCTACTGGGAGGGTGTAACTATATTGAATGGTAAAAGGCCCAGGCTGGCAGTTAACAGCTTGCGGAATGGTGCACCGATCTCTATTCTTTTAACTAGTGGCAAGAAGATTAACCTGTTTCGAATTATCAGGAGGTGGTGAAATGTGATCTTTCTTGTATCTGTTTAAAATTTCACAGGGCGCATATATGTGGTGTGTGTGTCAGCACCAGATCAGTCACACTGAAATGCCACCAAAAGCGTTTGTTGACATGCCAAGAGCTGCCCCCCGAGCTACTCGGGATTACTGCCACTAATCTGATCCGCAAAGAAAACAAAAATGAATGGTTCTATATACGAAGAGTGGGAGAATGGGGTATGACAGATCAGACAGACAACAACTTCTTCAGAGAATACTAAGTTCTACACAAGGAGTAGAAACGCAAGCAACCATTTCCAAGGCCCAAGAAATGTCACTTCCACGAAACTACTTCAGAATCGTCCGTGGGCAATAGTCGATCAGCCAGACTACTACTCAAGACCATATGATCCAACACACAAGACGCCACTACTCCACACCAAAATTCAACCACTCGCACCTGCTGCAAGGGTAATCGCTACAGTAGCAACAAGAAAAGAGTTGAACTTCGACTCCTCAACAGTTTCTCCCCAAAACACCGATAGACATCGCTGCACTACTAACCCGGGTCTCCCAACATTAACTGTAACTTGGAGGAGCTCCCAGATGGCTCCGCTCACTGCAGGTGCAACTGATATGCGATTGCCCCAAAGCCCTTGCAGGCCGAGATGGATGTGGGTGACGAGCTACCAATCTCCTCAAGTTATAAGCCTGGTTTGGAGTGCCAAAAGCGGTAGTTTTCGCGCACGAGATGGGGTGACAAGTGCGGGGAGAGGGAGAGGCCCTAACAACAATTTGCAACCTGCCGACTGAGGCCGGTTTGACACTGATCTAAAAAAGTGAGCTTACGCTTAACCCGCTTTGGTTGATGATGATGAGAGGGACGAGGAGACCGCTTTTTGGCTTCGTCGCGGAGCCCGGCCCAAGAAGGATGACGAGAAAAGGGAGAGACGGTCCGTGTGCAACACGCGCCTCGTCATACGTGTCATCATCTCGAGGCTCCTGAGAGGCTAGGATCTCAGCCGCCCGATAAATACCTCGCGATGGACGGCCAAGATTCCATACAGCGGGCCCAGCGCGCGTGTCACCCACGCGCCAAGATTGCGGAGTGCTGACATCTCGGGCGGCTTCGTCGGAGGTGGCCAGTTTTTATTAAACCCTTCCCCACACGAGCCTCCGGCGAACGACTCCCACAGTGACTCACCATAATTAAAAAAGGAAATGACGTCGTAGCAACACTAAATTAATACGTCGCCCATTCAAACTCCAATCAACAAGCCACCATGAATGCTGTATGGAGATTATTATTATTATTATTAGGGTACTACATGTATGTAGAGGGTTCACTGGGTTCACTGGGTTCAGTGCTGATGAAGGCTCAGGGACCAGGGCTCGCGCAGAAACTGCACTTAGTTACAGATGAAGCGGTTGAGTTTGAGGAATCACCGGTTGACGTTTGAGACTTCAGGAGGATTACTGATTATTTGAGAGGAATCTATGGAAGAATATACCTCCTCAAATGAATGAAAGCAAAACCGGAAGATTATGTCAACATGTAACTGGCTGGATTTGGAATCACTGGGATCTTCGCCGACTATGCATAAAAACTCCCCGGGCACTGGTCAGGGCTTTGAATCAGGTCCAGCCCAGCCAACATTTACCCAAGGACCAGTGCCCCGGAAGTTTTGGGGCATAGTCGGTCAAAGATCCATGTGATGCTAAATCCAGCTGGTTACATGTTGACATCATCTTCCGGTTTGGCTTTCATTCATTTGAGGAGGTATATTCTTCCATAGATTCCTCTCAAATGATCGGTAACTCTCCTGAAGCTCGAACGTCAACCGGTTATTTCTCAAACTCAACTGCTTCATCTGTAACTAACCGCCTGTTCTTCCCGGACATAGGAGCGCACCTCTCATTCATCCAACACAGAAACCCTACTATAGTATGCAAGGTTGCCCATAGGTTGCTCTGTTTAGTTGATTTCAACACCAGAATTAGTTTTAAGGACCCCGAGGCCATTTGAGGTGAATTAGCAACAAAACCTATAGGGGGTCGGTCGAGTGTTTATGTTGGATGGGTGAGAGGTACACTCCTTTGTGTGAGATAATTCTCTCTCTCCCCCAAGTACAAGGAATCCCGTAAAATTGTGGTCTCCATAGATTTGTGGTCAACTCATCTCAAGTGGGTCTCTCTGTGACTGACTCAAGACCTATAATGCGAATTCCAATGTCAAATTATCTTTAGAAAGAACCAACAAGCCATAATATAATCGATCATGTTTCACCTTGGTAATGTTGATGGGGGCCCAGCTCAAAGAGGTGGGTGTCTAGCAGGCTAGGGCTTTACACCACGAGTGTAGGGTCCAGACTCCCACCTCTTTGAGATAGACCCCCAACCAGCACTACCCAATGTGAAGGAATAGTGGGTTATGATTATGACTTGTAGTTTTTTATTTAAAGATAATTTGATGTTGAAATTAGCATCATAGGTCTTGAATTAGTCACAAAGGGACCCACTTGAGATTATTTAACCACAAATAAATGGAGATCATATTTTTACAAGATTTACTTCACTTGGGTGATGTTGGTCAGGGAGTGCAAGCACGGTACCAAGAAAGTGTTTCAGTATACTAAGACCTTGACTTTTTTGGCCAAACGCCTAAAAAGTCAACACAAACTCAAAAAAAAATCTTTCCTTAAAAAAATAATTCTCAACCTAAATTGTTTGGCTTTGTGGATCAATGTGTGTTTTAATTATCAATGATTCTTTTATTCACAAAATTCAAAGCTAGTATATAGTTTTGAATCACTTTCACTTAATCCTATGTAGGATTCATGAGCTATCCACTTGACCATGCTTGCACCCTAGGGCCCGATTCAAGTAGATGGTGTCTAGCCCTAGCCCTGTCAGCGCATGGGCTAGCAATTAGGCGATTTTCTTTTGGGGGGGGGGGGGGATTGAGCCCATTCCCCAACTAGCTTAAGTTAGGGGGATGTCAAGCACATGTTCATAAACTTCTCATCAATTTTACCACCAACTTGATGAGATTTATCACCGTCACTCACAAGAGATCCACATGCACGGCTCCGTTGTGATACAAACACATGTGAGGCTCGTGATTATCCGAAATTCTCGTTGGGTCCCCATTGCATAAAATCGTGTTCATGGTACTCTATTCGAAACTTGATTCGTTAGCACTATCTAGTACCCCTATCCCTTGCCAAGGGGATTTGGCAAGTGATCCACATCATCTCAAGTGCAAACTTGTGATGAGTGCATGAGTGCAAAGGAGAAGTCCTTTTGAAGAAGATTGTGAACTCTTTTCATGTTTCAAGCATTTATGTGATGTGGTGACTAACCTTCTTCACGGTCATTGCTCCAAGTGTTGGGATGACTAACCTACTTGGAAACTATTGTCATGCTCACTACATTTAAAAATCCACAAGGCAGTTCACGTTCACTTGCATGTGGTGCACGTGCCTTCCTCTTTGTGGTTTACATGGTTAAATGAATTGATCACCAATGGATTAGAGGGTGTTTGAATTTTGACCATATATAGTTCCTTGTTTTTTTTTCATAAATAGTCCCATCTCATTGTTGGGATGCCCTATTGGGGAGGTTGAGCCCATGTTCCACATAGGGGGATTGCACATCTTTATGTCCTAGGAGGGCATCTCCCATATTATATGGTACATGTTTTAAGAGCTTACAATCCATTCCAATGGAACATGAAGTTTTACAAACTTTTATAGTACATGAAAGTCTTACCTTTCATAGAAGAGCCGAAGAACACACTTCTATAAGAAAAATTATTTATTTTTAATAAGTCAACTCACTTTTAGAACTAAAAATATATAGAAAATTTTGATGCATATGTCCTAGGGCAAACTACCCAACTATTTGGGCCTTGTATTAAAGTTTAAAAACATTTCCTATATTAAAAATATGATCTATAAGTACTTGGTAGCTAGCTTGTGTAAGGGGGTTGATGTACATATTTTGAACTCTAGCACCTCTAGTAGATATTCCACGCAACCCAATAAACAATCAACTTTGTAGAAATCTACCAAGATTCTTTTGAATATATACTATGCATGCAACTTTTGGGAGTTTTATTTTCTTATTCTAAGAATGAGTGATCCAACCTCTCACGAGTTTCATTGCCGATAGGACATGCATATAATATGTGAGTTGCCTAATGGGGGTTTATGTTCTCACTTAACTTATCACCAATCTCAACATTGCTCATAAGAGATCATCCATATTCGCGGCTCCTTTATGATACAACGACAACGACGACAACAACACAATGACAATCTATATGGGAGTTGGTATCTAAACCTTGCCATAGAATGCACTTGTATGGACTACATCATCCCTTTGAAGGTCTATCATGTGAAGCTATTCTATGATGTGTTATAAAACAACACATTCAAGGGCATGTATAGGTGATAGATGATTATAATAGCCACAACTTAAAATGTGTTGTGCTTAAAAAGATCCATGCCTTACGTTTGGTTTGGTTGGTCGGTTGGGCTCCAGCCCGGTCCCTTCAAGCATGACTGTTCTTGGGGTGTTGATGTCCTTCTTCTGTTGTGTTCCTTACTGCAATGAAATTATATTTTCTTCAAATTTCTACAAACAAAGCCAAAAAAATCCAAAAGTGAATCAAAGGCCCAAAGAGGAATCGAGCAACAAACCTCCATCAAGGTGAGGCTCATTGTGGGACATTTGGGTCATTAATGGTTCACCTACTGCCTCGTGGCATGCTTCAATGTGCAGACCTCAATTTTCATTTAGAAGTTGACATACAAATCTCGTGAAGTTTAGGCATATTCCCTAAATTTTAGATGAGTTTTGTCCCTGTTTGTGTGCCAAATCTTCGAGTTCTATAAAACCGACAAGAGGAGAGCAAATGATGAGCTTCAGTATAAGCAACATGACATCCACCTACTCAAGTCGTTTATGGGACATAATCGGTCTACCAATATATATATATATAACATACTTACCATCCAATAAGCTTACTCCACTCCTCCCACCTTATTACACCACCACATAAGCACAACTCCTTACATTAATTACATCACTCTTTGAATTGTTCTCAATTTCATCTCCAACTTTCGTCAACAAGTTCCAAGTCCCTTCATGTCCCTCTATTATACTACACCATCCCTCACCTCCCAACACCCACATGTCCCGCTATCAAGAAATCGCCAATGGATAAATATACCAATACTTCCCGTCCCTCCACCTATTATACGACTCCCATTCGCACCCTCTCTCACCAATACACTACCTCTCCAATTTCCCCCCAACAAATCATATTTCACCCCACTAGATCCTCATGGAAATGGTAATCTAGTAGGTTCATGTGTCTACAATGGACCCACCAACACATGTATCAATGCTAAATTACCAAGTTTTCCCAACATATTACGTGTTGAGTTATATGTGATCCTTCTTGCAGTCCAACATACAGAACACCTCCAATCTAATGTCCACATATGTACATATAGTTTCAATAGCCTCTATCTTCTAGCAAATCATCTCCATCACCCCTCATCACAACATAATCAACCATATAAGCTTTTTATAGCAAAAAATATTTTTTATATCCAACATACTCACCACCAAATCTCCATACAAGAAGTAAGAGTACACAACCAAATGATTGGGAACGAGGAAGCCACAAACTTGCCAAACAAGGCTCTCTCAACATCCCCGTACCACTTTCACTTAACCCATTCCATCTTATTGGACATCGCATTCCATATTGGCCAACTGACGTCCCAACCTCCACACATCATGATGGCTCTATATGTAACCTTAAATGATACAATGAAAAACAATACTTGAGCTCCTTTGATTCTTACACCTCCAATATCTTCCCCTATGTCATCAATTGGCTTCAAAACACAAAGTTGCACCATACACGGTCTAATTCCTTCTAGACCTCCCCCAAAGTAATGAAAGCTCAACTCACCCAAACACTTATGCTTAGGTATGGTCAATACATGGGTAATTACCATAAATAAACATAAATTTAAATTATATACCATTTTAAAATTAATTTTAAAAAACACTAAATCGTACAATTTCCCTCATTGCAACCTTCTTCACCAAAACGACACATGCCTCCACCTCTTGTCCTATTGTACCAACAAAGCCATCAATAACCTCCGCACCACTCACCATGATAATTGTGCACACCAGATAGATAGATAGATAGAAACTCCGGTCCCTTTTAAGGGGCCGGCGTGAATAAAGTGTCTATTCGTAATGCCAATGACCCGATGCCCACTGGACAAGGGGACATTGGGACAATACTACTCTCCCCTTTCGAGGATGGACACTATAGTGACACACTATACTAGTTTCTAGCTAGCCACTAGTGCCTTGAAGATACGGACATGGTATCCCCCCAAAGGGCTTTGAGGTACCCATACAACAAGGTCCAAGGACCCCCCACCATAGTTGGGTGGACTAAGGGTGGTGAGCACCACGCCGGCATGGGGAATAGAACCCACAACCTCCTCATTGGGGGCCATGAGCTCTAACCACCAAGCCAAGGCCCGTGGTGCCCTTGTGCACACCATTGAAAATACTCTCCTTTCCCAGCTCACCACACGACACCTCACCTTAATTCATGCCGGATCCCACTTTGGCCGCCACCCCCAAAATGCCCTCCCCTCATAGCTCCTCCCTTGTTCTTGATTCATACCTAGATGGAAATGTCATGTCAGTCTCTCCCTAGACATCCTATGCAATACAGGAAAACCCCCCACATATCCCCCCACCCCTTTCCTCACCACTCAATTCTTTAACAATATAATTTATCAAATTCACATATCGTAATGATAGATTCCTTGAAGAGGCAGTTGCGCGCATAAAAGCCAAATATGATGCCCTCGTCCCTTGTCTCCAAAGCCTAGGTTGGAACACCCTTCCCCCCATGATCATTACCATTGAAATTCGTGGAATTATACATCAACTGTCCATTGACCTACTCATCAACATGCTATCAAATACCTCACTTACAAAATCCTTAACAAACACAAACTCAAATATAATCAAGCAACAACTACCCCACCATAGATATTTTTCCTTCTACACACACATTCACTCTCAACTATCCACACTTAACACGAGTACACCTATTGAAAATGTACATTACACCATCTTCCTCTTATATTTCCCTATTAAAATGTTAAATAGATGGCTCACGGACCAGCTGCACATCGGCACATGGCCGACGTCCTTTTTCTTTTCTTTTCTTCTTCTACAAACCAACAAGAGAAGTGCATAAAATGGAGGTTGTGAATACGGTGATATTTGTTTAGATAGAGAAACACCTTCCTTACAAATGATATGAACCCATCTTGCCACACCATAATCATCATTTTCCATTATTCCACATACTTATTCTTTCTCGGGATCACATGACAAACAACATTCATGCATAAGTTAGGCACCCAACATTGTTTTCTTGTCATTGGGTACAAGGTGCGGTGTAGGTACATAATATACATGTGGTGTCTTATGCCTCCTTCTCACCTTACTTCAGCAAGTGAACCTTATGACAGGACACCGGTGTCCCATGATACACCGGTTAAATCCTAAAGCCCATGTCAATGTCAAAAATGACCAGTTGAAGGTGATCGAAGTGGTGTTGAGATTATCTCGACAACTTGTACATGCTTTGGTATTCGAAGTCATGTTTTTGTTTTTGATCACTTACAACTATAAAACCTATCATTAAAGAGGCTATGATTTATTTGGGACACTGGAGTCCCGCCATAAGGTTCAAATAACCAAAGTATTTCCTAAAATTGGGTAAAGCCCTCTCGGTCATGGCGGAGGCACGCCGGCTATCCCAATGCCCCTACGAAAGCTTGCTCCATAGATTTTCAAGTAGGTTATGGTTTTCATGCATGTTCATTGTTTTATCTACCAAGCAATGAATGTTGAATATTTTTGAAGCAAGGCCAGCCACCTTACCACTCATCTACCTTACCATTGGTTGTTGTTTAATGGAGCTCCTTGTGGCCTCATGCCCTGACCACACCGAACTTTCCGTCTGGTTCCAGTTGTGAAATTGTTGGGGATTCTGTTTAGAAATAGATGTTGGCCCACCACTTTTCACATTATTACAGTCGGAGATGTTGACGGATGGTGCCAAAAGTGGCTAGTGTGTGATCAACCCCTCATAGCTAAACTATAAACAACCAATCACAAGGGTCGGAGGCGACGCTTTATCATGAAAAAACTATCATGAACTATTCATAACCTTTAAGTCGTGAAGACACAAATGCCAATAGTATGTATCCCTACTTTTAATTGGTAAAAAATGTGTGTTGTGCAATATAAAAAATCACATTCTATTATGATGTTTTTTAAAAGTAGGTATTAAAGTTCAATAACAGGTTCAAAATTATTTGATTTCTGTAAAGTTATCAAGATTTACAATCACGATGAATTGAAAAACTTAGGGCCGGTTTACACTACGGTGGAGAAGGCCTCCGGTCGGTCAAGAACGCTTGGCCAAGACATGGTTATATGAGGCAAATGGCGGATGTACCGGAGAAGAATTAAAGGCAATAAAATATTTCTTAAGGAGTCTTGACCGGTTGAAGTCTAAACACCTAGAGGAGAAGTCCACCGGTGAAGAGAAGTTCACCTATGGTGAAGATTTTTTGTGATAAAAAATCATAATTCTCTACATTCACATTGTATCAAAAGATTTCAACAAGAATTGTGTTCATAAGAATTGTGTAATATAATGTTCAATTTTATTCAAAAGATAATGAAAATTGCCAAATTGCCAATTGTCAAGTTTGGCCCATGTAGGAAATAAATGTCTCCTTGGGTGTTTAAGAATGAAGAGGGTAAAACCCATACACATTGGACAAAGCACTACTCTTTGGTATTATTTAAGACATGCTCTCTTCTTAGTCATCCTCATCAATTTCTCTCTTCTTATCTTTGATCTTCAATCATGAATAATCGAAGAAGAGAGATTTTGTGCTCTCTTATGATCTTTATGGTTTTGAGTATTTTATCGTTTCAACTATGGCGAAACAAAAAACCATCGTGTATCACCATAATGCTTCAATTATGATGATGGAATATTTTTTGTTTGGGAGCAAGGAGAGGGTGGTGTGGAAATTTGACCGGCCAAGTGGATATGTGTCACAATTTCTTCTTGGATCATATAATGCAAAAATGTTCAAAGATCGTGTACGGGTGAGTAAGCCTACTTTTTATTTATTTATGTCATTTGCTTGGACCCATGTTGAGCAAGAAAGATACAAAATTAATACTTTGTATTCCAATAAAAAATTGCACAAAAAAAATCGCTAAGGAGCTACTACAGCAAAGAGAGAGAGAGAGAGAGAGAGAGAGAGAGAGAGAGAGAGAGAGAGAGAGAGAGAGAGAGAGAGAGAGAGAGAGAGAGAGAGAGAGAGAGAGAGAGAGAAGCTTGCCAACACCTTAGGTTTTGAAAAAAACCATATCTGAAATCTACAGTCCATATCTGTTTTTGAAAATTATTTTTTTTATTGAGTGGGGCTTCTCCGGAGGAGGAGTTTCTTGTCCGGCCTCTTGAGGCCGGAGAAGCCCAACTCCAAAAAGTGCCGCCATGTAGGCAGCCATGTCATTTTATCATCCATGAGAAAAGTTCACCACCATTGTTTTCTTCACCTAGTGTAAACACCCACCGGTCAAGAGTTGCATTTTTGACCAATCACAATTGAGAAACGCCCTTTTTTTCATGACCGGTGGACTTCTCCACCGTAGTGTAAACCGGCCCTTAGTAGCCGATCAACACTACAACCTGGTCCTGAGAAAGCTTCAAACCTATAATAGGGACTCAGACAATCTGCAACGCTAAGTTTTCGATGTCCTTCACAGTTCTGCAAATTCTCATGAATGCTAAATGCGTTATTAATCCTAAATCCTACATTAACTTTTAACCAGTTTGCAAATCCTATTAATTAAGGTTACCCAAAAGGGCTCACATGTATAAAAGTTAATACTTACGTCGATGGTATATAACGTGCTAAAGAATCTAAAAAGTTTGCCCTAAACATCACGCACAAAAAAAAGTTTTTTTAAACAAAGTTATTGTTCCGTGACATAGCCTTTTGAAGACATGCTGTATGGTATAATATTGACTCTTTCCAAGGGGCTTGTTCATATGATCCTCAAGTCTCTGCACCACACACGTTGGTCACGTGAAGCTCACTATTTTTATTATAGTAATAGTATATACCTCGGCTTCTTAAAGAATCACTTTCTCGTTTTCTATATGCAAGATGGGTTTAAGCTCATTCCTAATTATCACGTTAATATTTAAATAAAAGTGAGCTTGCAAAAGTTGACAACAAGGATCACGTGGTCATCCCACTAGACCATGTCATTGGGTTCAGTATATTCACACAAAAGTTTTAAAAAGTGGTCAAAATCATTATCATGTTCATGTAATTTTTGATAAAATTGGACGATTTCAACATATGTTCCTCAACCAAGGGTTCTCTCTAGTGAGGTCAAATATGTTAATACATGAATAAAAATATTGATGAAATAAGATTGCACGAAATTTACTTACGTAACATAATTCGGTTGAGAAAAAAAATGTAATGCTTGAATGCAAACTCTTTGAAGATGGTTCTTGCAGTGAGGAACTACATATGAGCTCATTTGAGGAGCTCAAGTGAGCTCAAAGATGGTTCCCATGTTGGACCCACGAGGCACTTTGACATCACATCGAAGGCCATACCACAACAATTTGCATTTAAACTTGTAATCTAGGATATACTCTTTTGCTCTAAGGTTGTCTACACAACCACAACCACAACCACAATGGTTGATGGTTGCAATACACACACACACACACTTAATGGGAACTAGACCTTAAGAATAAGATAGGGCGATGTGCATTAACAACAACCACAATTGCTTTTACTTCATTAATTGGGATACAACCATGTATAGATAGTTGAAGATCAATTATGATAGTTGTAGTTTGCTTTCTTCAAATATATTTTGTTATTATCAAGGGCGGCGGCTTAAACTCAAGGCCTTAACCTGAATCCCATGTGAATTCCGAGTTAAGCTGCCTAAGGTTGGAATAGAGTTTGGATAGGTGACCTTCCTAGCACTTGATTTATGGTGCACCCCTACCACCTATGACACAACCATAGGTTGGGGTATCTGGGTCAACCAACCATGTGGGAACCTAGGGGCTTGCCCTTGGGGGAAATGGGTACCGGTTAGCTTGTCCACGTCTATCCAAGTTTGAAAGACGCAATAGTCAATTGGAGCATTTGGTTCTTGTAATGCCCATTTCATGATTATACATAGACTTAGGCCAACTTAAATTTGAAGCAACACCATATTTCATGCTAGTGGCAACATTGGATTCGTCTTTCTTTCTAGGAGCGAGCATTTCCACCCTCCCCATTGGTAGGTGTTGTGAACAACTACCCCCTTAGATGGCGCCTTGATGGATTCCATGTGGGATGATTATGATAAGCCTTTGTTCAACTTCCTAAGCTACACTATTTTTTCCTATTAGTGCAAGTGGAAATTAATGTGGAAATAATAAATGTGACCCACACTATTTGTCGAGGCATGATTGATATAATGTAGCCCCAATGCCCAATCTTGATGTACACTAGTAGAAAACTATACCACCAGCCTGATCTGCAGTCATTAAACAACTGCATATTTGTTTTTAGTTAAGCGACCAAAATTTTAGATTTTTAGGGGCATGTAACATACCATTGGAAAGGTCTTGAAAATAACTTTCCAATGGTATATTACACATCCAAAAAAATTCAAATTTCAGTTGCAAAACAAAAAACAAAAAATTGTAGTTGTTTAATGACTGCAGATGAGGCTTGTCAAAGTAGCTTATTTCGGCTACTGTTTTTTTGGGAAAAGTTTTCTAGTGGGGCTAAGGCTTCATGAAGACTTGGTGTGGGTCAAACATGGCCCACATTAATTCTCACCATGAATATGGATTTGAGTACTACACAATTTTTTTAGCCCACAAAAATAAGAGAATTTTGTACACGTGCCTAAGGGAATTTAAATTATTATTTTATGGGACCCCTAAATGTGCCTAATTTGGACCCACTTTTTGTAAGACTTGAAACACCCAAGTAGTGCAAGATGATTACCAAATCAAAATTGTGCTCATGAACATTTGCCTCATAATTTTTGAAGTTCGTGTGAATATCTTATTCATTATCAAAGAGATGGCTTTTGTGCTCAATTTTTAGGCAATCATATTGTCCCCCCCCAAAAAAATAAAGAAAAAAATAAAATTTTTGTTGATTGTTGAACCTAGAGTAGTTGGCATGTTTTGAGCATGTAGTCCAACCTCTTTTAAACACATGTCCTTTTGACATTCATTCTTAGATCCACACCTAACCACATAGAACTCAAATCCGGGCATCCGGATTATTACGATGTTGGATATAGGTATGTCTACCTATGACTTACTTTCTTCTTTTAAGAATGGCTACTTTACACTTGCTCAAACTATTGAGAGCTTAAAGCTTCAATGGACGACAACTTATCAACTCTAAGTATCATTTTCTCCCAAACCCCATAACCCATTTTCAAATAAGTGCTTTGATGATGATTTTTCATACATGTATGGCATGTGTTGTGAAAGGTCAAGGACAATTTGTAGCATTCATGGGTCTTGGTTCAAATCCCATTTCACCAGACCTAATAATAGTGGTCTAGGTATTAAAGGTCTAGCTAACAGTGTACCTAAACTATCACAATGATAGATGTTCCTTCACTTCTTGTTTAATAGTGAATATTGCATGGGGATATAAAAAATAGCGTCAATTTGGACCAAAGTATGACAAGTTGTTATAAATAATTTCTTTACTGTTTCTATAGATGTTATTTGGGCATGATACCAATACTACTAAATCATTTTAGGCATTACATTCATTCAATGTGCATTGCTTCAAGACTAAACCAACACAAAGCACATTATTGTGGGCCTTGCATTGAACCAACAACAAACCAACACTAGCAACCCATAGTAGGTATTGCATTGAACAAACACCAAATCAATATGAGCCTCTACAATTGGTGGATGATGCTCAACCAATACCAATCTACTGTAAAAAATGATAAAACTCAAAGTTTGATATGTATTTCTCATATGTCCCCTATGAGTTTGCGATCGATTCACCTCAAATGTGTGCAATTAGACCAGTCAACATGTCCATGAAGTGGTACACCACGTCAAACCAACTGAACAAGTAACCTTCAAGCCACATACTATTTCAAAAAAAAAATGTTGGATAAATAAGGGGCATGCCTGCATGCAGTAATTCCCCTCTAGCATGGGTTTTGCGATGTCTATGCAAACTCATCCATCATAGACAGAGGGGCTCTAGTGAAATCAAAGTCCCCTACAAAATTGCGGGCTGGTTCATTCCAGCTGAACTGCATTAGACTAATTTGAGAACTCTGATTCTATTTCCGGACGAAAATGGATTTACAAACTTCTAGATGGTTCACTACGTTTTCACCTTCACAATGGATGTGTTCATCCCTAGCCATTCCCTTGCCTTTCACATGCATCCGTGAGGCCTACCCCCAACTTGATGACAAGGATCGGAGTATGCTTCGTCATCACAACTCGGAAGATGAATGAACATGAGAGCATGCATGGCAGCTATAATATTTGTTACCTAGTCCCCACCAAGAGTAGGGTGTTTCTAGGATAGGTTGTTAGCTCTTGTAAGGAAGGGGATCGGGCACTTTGGGCCGGTTTATACTATGGACCATGAAGTCGGACCATGAAGGATGGCCTTTTTCCATGGTCTGACTTCTTAAACAATCAATTTACAAAGCCTTTGGGCTCCTCACCGGGTGTGAACCGAATGTGGACCAAGAGGAATGATGACCATGCACCAAAAAGTGAATGTGCTGATTTTTTTAACATATGTCCCGAAAAAGGTCGTCTTGAGAAAATATCAAGTTTGACCATTCTCTTGTCTTCATCTTCTCTTCCCCATAAATTAAAATCTTCTCCTGTCTTCATGGTCCATGTGTAAATTGCCCCTTGATGGTGGGTTCACACAAGGGTCCAAGACCAAGAAAAACTAAACTCGAGGAGTTTGCATTAGGATGCCAGCAAGAGTATGATTAAATGAAATGGTGCTAATAGAGTTATTCATAAAGTTCCTCAAAGAGAGACAAAACCGTGGGTTTTGATCTTTCTTTGAAAATTTTCTATTAATTCTTCACTTCTCAAGCAACCGTTTTATGGTTGATGGATGATATTCTGCTAGCTCTACATTACACCACCTACCTCATTCATCCACAATCAAAAATAGTATGAACATCAAGCCAACATGGATATCTACCCATAGACACCTATCCTGTGCCATTTAGAGACAACTAGAATGTGCAAAAAAATGTTAAAATGGGAAGTGGTCATGTTTTTGTTGTATTGTGGTAAGTGTGTTCACTCCCACTAATGGTTGCCATTCTAATGCAAAATTTGCCCAAACACCATTGGTGTTGATTTTGGGAGAAGTGAAATTTCTTTGATGTTCTTGTAAATATGTCCTTCATGCTCACCTCAACCATTTTATTTAGCTTTTGGACTCTTTGAAGTTTAAGGAGTTTTTTGCAATTTTGTTGCTAGAAATATAGAACAATTTACACACCCTAATCATAACATTAAGTAGCAATGCTAAGAGGGTACCCTTTGAGTACCCGCAAATTTACCTCAACAAGAAGGGAAAAGTTTGCAAAGCAAGGGTGAATGAATGGATAATTAATCAAATATAGAAGCTTCAAAAAGGTATCGAAGAGGTTTCCAATGCGGGTGTCGGGAGACTTTTCCAAAAAGTGCAACTACCTTTTTGACCTAACCAACTTTCCCGTTGCTTTATAGCTATTTAAATTTGTTAAGATCGTAATTTAGCCTAGATTAGAACCTTTATCACCACTTGGCATTAGTTTTGTCCTAGAAACCGACATAATTAATACTAAGCATTGAAAGTAACTACCCAAATAGATCTAAAACAGCCTAAGTAAAACTCAAACTTAGTGTTACTTTTGCTCTTGAAAGAGCATCAAACCGGCACGCGCCGGTTTGATGCTCTTTTAAGAAGGTCAATTCGGGCTTGCTACTTAATGTTATGATTGCAAGGTGGTATAATGGACTAATTTGGAAATGTATTGTTGAGAATGGAAATAAATCGCAAGGATGAATGTCCAAGATTAAGAAGCGTGGATGGATTGGAAGTCGAGAGACAAGCAGTTGGATAACTCTTATCTATGTAAAGCAAAGTGAAAGTGATATACGCATATACAGTCTAACCTCGTTAGTACGACACTCGTTAAGACGGCACCCTCGATATTACGACACATTTTTGCGCGACCAAACTTCTTAGTTCAAAACTCCCTCTTTTAGACGACCATGACACTCGATAATACAACACTTAGAGCGTGCATTTTGTCATATTAAAGAGGGAATAAATGCTAAAATTCCTTTCATTCATGATATGTACATCTAGAATACATCCATTTTCACTTGGGAACTACTTGAGAACTTCACTTATCATTGGGAACTTAATGATAATTAGGGTTACAAGTGTAGAATGGACTTGAGCAACATGACTTTGGTATTCCTCCCCCCCAATGTGACAAGCGTAGTGCAACCTTTGGATCAAGGTATAATAGCATCTTTCAAAATTCAATACAAGAAGAAACTTTTGCAGTGGGTTTTGTCACAATATGATGATGCTACATTGAAGGACTTAAGGAAGGTGGTGCCCAATATCAGACAAGCTATCATGTGGAGTTATGAAGTATGGAGTGAGTTGGATGCACAAATAGTCAGGAATTGTTGGAGGATGGCGCGTATATTACCTGCAACATGGAATGCCGATTTTACCTTAGTTGATGAAAGGGAGAAGAATAGAATGCGAGAAGAATCAGATGAACTTGGTGCTCTAATTTCAAAATTGCGATTGGGTGATGATGAGATGTCTATCGAGACTTATATTCATATGGAAGGGGAAGAGATTACTGAGCTAGAATTGACAACTGATGAGTTGGTGGATGCCGCTTTGGGAGTCAATCATGCACAAGGCTTTGATCTTAATGTTGATTTGCATTCAGTAGATGTGGATGATGTTGCTCCACCTACAGTAAAGCTTAGTGATGCTAAACATCATGCATCATTGTTGTCTAATTTCTTATTAGACAACTCTTTACATTTGGTGCTAATGAAATTATTAGTTTTCAAAAGCTAGTAGGGAATTTAGAGAAGATGACAGTTGCTAACTTAGGTAGGCAACACCAGAGATCTTTGAACTCTTATTTCAAGAGTTCTTGAGAATTTTTGTATTTGTTTGGAGTTATAAGTTATTATTTCATACACTTCCTAAACCCTAAACTCAATGTATATGGTTTGAATCTCATATTTCTTATGTTTTTGTATTCCCTCGATAGTACGACAATTTTAGGCCATTTGTCATATTAACGAGAAGACGACACCTCGATAATACGACATTTTTTGCGTTTCCCAAAGGTGTCATACTAAAGAGGGAGAACACTAGATAAGGAGACTTCAATCTATGTATAGAAAGACTTGAGACTTCTAAAAGTATCTTATGGATACTATATATAGATAGGGCTCGGGGGAAGGCAAACACATGTTACGTTTTTTGTGTGTCCCCAGATTGGGAGGTGAGCCTTTTGTCAATAAATGTTTGTTTATTGTTTATGAACGGTTTAACGAGGTACGTTATAGGTGGCTAGTTCGTTGCGGTTTGCACATTTTAGCTTGAGAATTTGTGGAGGTGCTTAACTTATGGGTTGTTTCCATCTAGTGGAACACACAAGCATTCCACTCATTTTCTAGGAGTTTCACTAGTGAAACATTCTCTATTGGGGTAAAACATGACATTTCATGTGCAACCCTTCCTTTACATGCTATAATTTTAAAATCCAAACAATATTTCATACCCCATTTCCACCTTACAAAGTAGCTCGTCTCCCATGTTTCAAGTTCCTACGGATATATCCCACTTTAACCTCAAAAGTTGTCCATGAAAGTTCCACAAACAACATTGAGTGAAATGCACTTAAAAAAACCCATTCAAAAGCCTTGGAAAGTTAAGGGTTAAGAGCTCGTTTGCTAGTCGTGTATCGGAGCCTATTTAGAAAATCGGGTGAAACTTTTGGGACCTCCTCTTGCCATCTCAAAAAACTTTGTAAGTATTTAAGGATCTAAAATAGGATATGCTCATGGGACCCATTGTCCTCAATCATAAATCGGCCTATGTAAGGCTAGCTTGTGACTACCCAACCTAATAGGACAAGCTAGAAAGATAGTTTTTAATAGCCCAACACCGCTCTTTGTGATGGTTATTTAAACACTAAGAAAACTTGGGTGAATTTGTGTTTATTCTCAAAAACTCATGGTTTGGGACTATACCCATAGTTTCATTTGCTTTACTTTACATATAATCTTAATATAGACTAGCTTTCCACCAAATACCACCACCAGTCCTCACCCAAGAAAATACTCCTCTTCGTTTGAGAAACCAATCTTCAAGCTTGGATCCAATGTTGAGTCCGAAAGTACAATCCAATATGGGATCTTTTGGACCTCATATTTCTTTGACATGGACCCTAATATGTAATTCAAAATAGGAAGTGATCTTAAATACAATATTTAGTGTACTACCCTTGATAATAAACAAACCCCTGCCCCCCCCCCCTCCCTAAAGGGAAGCTGACTAAAATTACACCACCGGAGCCCACCTCCCAAAGAGGCATAACGCCCCATACTGCATCATGGGTAACATGATCAGTATCGGGTTAACGGGCTCACATTCATGCCGGTACATGGTACGGGCGTTATTTTTTCTTTTCTTTTCTTTAGTGTACTACCCCGAAATGTGCTTTGATTCAAAAATAAGAACAAGGATGCTCCACATGCACTAACTTATTATTGTACTTGTGATACTTCGCAACAACAATTCTGCCATCTTCTTGTTATCTGTTCGGGGCCTATGTGTATTATTATAGGTTGAATATGCCCAAATATTTCAATTCCACCAAAACTACATCTCTACATAAGTTATTGTTTGACATTGTGTATAGCGCATGTCTTATTGTGATTCGGAGTAACTCAATGGTCACATGGAAGGTTAATTAGGTCCCATATGGGTATTGTTTTTCGATTTCCCCTCGGTTTGCGTTAATTCTCCTGAAGTTGTTGTATTTTGGTTTTATTCTTGCAATTGAATTTTCAATTTGTGCCAAAGAAAGAAAGAAATAGTTGTTTCGAGTGCATGTCAAGCATGTTGTATCATATTTTTAGGCTCCCCTTTACAGTAGAGCTCAAGCCTCGAACGTGCAATATTCGCGAGCTTGATATTTGGAGTTCACAAGCTTTCATCCCCAGCTTAAGATGTATATTAGGGTTATCCGTAAAGTCCCTCAAAGAGAGACACAACTGTGGGTTCGATCCTTCTTTGAGAGTTTTTTCTATTGAGAGCTCGTTAGCTCATTGTGTATCGGAGCCTATTTTGAAAGTTGGGTGCAAATTTTGAAATCTTCTCTTTGCACCTCTCAAACTTTGAGGGAATTTTAGGATCTAAAATAGGGTATGCTCGTGGGACCCGCTATCCTGATCCCACTTCCACCTATGCAAGGCTAGCTTGGTTCACCCATCCTAATAAGACAAGCTAAAAACATTGAGAATTTTAATAGCTTGACACCGCTCTTTATGTATGATATTGTAAGTATTAAGAAAACTTGGATGACTTGGTGTAAATTCTCATAAACTTGAGGTTTGGGATTAAACCCATGGTTTCATTTGCTTTACTTCACGAATAACTCTATTGGAGCTTAAACCAATTGTCAAGGTCTCAATAATTTGAGCAAGTGTAAAGTTGGTGTATTCAAAGTAAATATTCAGGTGGAACTAATACCACCTAGGGTAGAGGTGCTTGAACCAAACCTTTACTTTAAGTACTCTATGTTTTGGACTCCAAATGAACTCGCAACATGCATGATTGGGTTTGATGGGGTGGCAACAAAAATAAAACAAAATGCGCATCATATGTATATATTACAATTTTTTGAAGCCACTCATCCCTATCTACTTAATGCTTCCATACACCCACATTTTCCCATTGCAAACAACTCCTAAACTCTTCTCAACAAGTGGCCAAAATTCCCTTTTGTTTGGGTCCAAAACCAACCCTACTTCCTTCCAAATCATTTCTATGTTAAAACCAACACTCCACCCATAATAATAGTCGAGCCTCTTATAACTTTACATGCAAGATTTAGATTAACACATATATACAACCCACCCATAGCTACGTCCCATCACTTGATGAAAACCAACCCCGCAATCTACCCAAATTACCCGTTTTTCGACGAAATCCGCCCACACATTACACCGCACACATTTGGATGGTTTAAGGTGTGCTTTGATTACGGGATTAGGAGGAACCATAAGGTGCACTTTTGGGAAGGGATGGAAACGCCCTCTGCATTAACCTTTAACTTTCCAAGCCTATGAAAGGGTTGTTTTGAGTGCATTTTGGCCAATGTCCATTGTGGAATTTTCATGAACAAGTTTTTAGGTCAAAATGGGATTTATATGTAGGATCCTAAAACATGGGAGATGAGCTACTTTGAGGGAAAAGTTGAGCATGAATAAACCTTTGGAATTTTAGATCATAACAAGTGAAGGAAGGGATGCACAAGAAAATGTCATGTTTTATGCCCCCAAAAAGACCTTTAACAAATCAAATTCACCTAGAACTTCAACAAATTTCTTGTGTGACCAACTAGATGGGAAGAACTTAAAAGTTGAGCACCTCCACAAATTCTCATGCCGCAAATGTGCAAACCACATTCGTTCAAGCACTAGATGTTCATACAAAGCCACAATGCATTTCGAGTATGTAAATTGTCCCATATTTCTACCCACATATATGCAAAGAGTCCCTTTAAAAGTCAAATAGTGTCCAAATGTGAAGTGGAATGGTCAATGTAAGCACAAAGGCCATTATTTTACTTAAATATCAAGATATATTTTACTTTTGCCACAATTAACATCATTGATGTCCATGCAAAATTTGTATTGGAGTGGCATCCATCAATTGGAGTCAATGCCCTCACAGGAGCTTCCAACGCAACAAAAACACTATCACTCCCCACTTTGACATTAATTTTCACCTTCTAATCATCTCCAATTTGCACAATTTATGTGTCTATGGGTAGATATCCATGTTGGCTAGATGTTTAGAGTGTTTCCAATTGAGGATGAACGAGGTGGGTTGATGTAGGGCATAAATTGTTCATCAACTAAAAATGGGTTGCTTGGGAAGTGAGGGGTTAAATAAAAGAGTTCTTATGACAAACCATTGAAGATTACGTGGCAACCCATTGACTTTGGATCCACACAACAAGAGCTCAAACTCTCAACATTCCCAAGCAACCTCCATGAGGTAGGTAAGAGCATCTCCAGTCCAACGCATAACAGGCCGCAAGACCGTTGGGCCTCCTGCGGCGCGCCTCCCAACGGCTCCTGCCGGGGTCCAACGCATACACAGCACCGCTAGTAAAGGACCTGGCCCCGCCAAAGAAGCTCCTGTGGCCGGCAAGTACGCGCTCTCGCTTGCGCCCGCTACCAAGGTCCCTTCGAAGAGTCAACCTGCCACGATGGCGACGACCATGGCATCCAAGGCGAAAAAGGGGAAGAACTTCGCTTCGGAGGAGGAGCGGCAAGTATGTCGGTCATTTCTTCATGTGTCGCAGGACCCGATCGCAGGCAACGGACAACGTGCGGGGGCGTTTTGGGATCGGATTGCGCAACACTACCAAGAGCACAAGCCGCAGGGGAGGGAGGATAGGTCAGCGAGGAGTTTGGAAACCAAATGGGGGGCGATAAAACACGATGTTGCGAAATTTGTTGGAGAGTGGCACATCGCTAGAGGACGTTCTGCAACGAGCGCTGGAGCTCTATCGTGTCAAGCACCCTAAGCAACAGGGCTTCTTCTACATCCATTGCTGGACAATCCTGAAGGACATCCCGCGGTGGTTCGATTCGGCTGTCGAGGTGCGAGTGCGACAGGCGATGAAGACTCCACCGCCGCAGCCGCTGAAGAAGAGGCGCTTGAGTTCGGAGGGAGCAGAGGAGCCAACCTGCCACGATGACGACGGAGAGGAGTGCGTCGAAGTTGATGCACCTCCAGCCTCTCGGCGGCCGCAGCGTCCCACATGCAACAAAGCAGCCAAGGAAGAACTCAACAGGGTGCGGGTGAAGGAGAGTACAATGCGTGCACAGGCGAGAGCGACTGCAGAGATGGCAGCTGCCAATGCCGAAAAGGTTGCGGTCATGCGGGATCAAGCCGCACTCCAACTATTCTCAATTCCCGATGAATCAGCCATGAGCGACATGGCCAGAGAGTACATTCAATTGCGGCGCGAGGAGGAATTGACGAAGGTTAAGCGGCGAATTCAGGCGTCCAAGGCAGATTTCGAGTGCACCAATCCTACTGTGGTTGAGCCACATGCACAGCAACCTGCGGTGCCGCATGTGGGAGCAGTGCCGCATGTGGAAGCACTCCACAGTCCTACTGCGAGTGCGAGTGCAAGACATTCCTCCGAGGTTGGCACGTTTCCTCCGGATTTCTGCGGCGGACCTGTAGACAGGGTTGAGGAATTCAGGGATGCGGGAGTGCACAGCCTCGGCCTTCACCGTCCTCCCATCCCGTTTCCCTTTTTTCCTCCGAATTTCCAGAACGTGTGGGGATCGAACGTAGGCTTGGGCGTGGGGTTAGGTTCGAGAGATGGGTGTGATTCTGGTTATGCTCCGAGGAGCCCCAGCCTGGACAATTTCCATGGCAGCTCCCATTGATTTGTAATAAAATTTGAGGTTCAGTATCAGGATTGAGTCGAATATGTATTCAGGTTGATTGCTTTGAGGTTGAATGATTGAATGAATGCTTTGAGGTTGAATGGTTGAATGATTTGTGGTTGAATGATCGCGGTGAATGGTTGAATGATTTCGGGATTAGGGTTGAATGAATTCTGGTTGCATGATTTCGGGTTGAATTATCGCAGGTTGAATGTTTTTCTGGTTGCAGGTTGGATTTCGGGTTGAATTAGGTTGAATGCAGGTTGCAGATAAATTTTTAGGATGAATGCAGGTTGCAGGTTGAATTTCGGACAGGATGCAGGCATAATTGAGAATTTCGGACAGAATGTTGAGGGCAGGTTGAATTTCGGACAGAATGCAGGTTGCAGGTTGAATTTCGGACATAATGTAGGTTGAATGCAGGTTGCAGGTTTAGGGTCTGGTTACAGGTTGCAGATTGAATGGTTATGGATTCAACGAGTTCACATTGAATGGATTCTGATGCAAGCAGTTATCATCGAATGGTTATGGATTCACGCAGTTGAATGGTTATGTTTTCGTTGAATGGTTATGAATTGAATGGTTACAGATTCAGGCGTAGGTAGAATTGAATGGTTTCAGATTCAGGCAGCTCAATCCAGGCACTTCAATACATGCAGTGCACCAATTTATTCAATGAATGTTTTGCACACAATAGGCAGAGAACTACATTCAGCTCACTAGTAAGACTCCCCTCTCCTTTGCCACAAATGCTCGATCAAGTCATTCCGCAAAGAGAAGTGACTGTCTGCGTTCTCTATTTCCCTAGTCCCTTCTCGGAGCTCGTGGAATGACAGTCCCCCACCCATGCGGCCTCCCCTGAGTCCCTCATCAAAAAATGGTTCCAAGTCTAAACCACTCTCGTCTTGTATTATCATGTTGTGCATGATAACACGTGCTTGAATGATGTCGGTCATAGCCTCAATTTCCCACTGTCGACAAGGGTTGCGCAAGATCTCCCATCGTGCCTGAAGGACGCCGAATGCCCTCTCAACGTCCTTTCTTGCCCCCTCTTGCATCTTCGCAAAATGTTTTTTCTTTTCTTCTTGCGCCTCATGGATAGTTTGAACAAAACAAGCCCATGGGGGGTATATCCCATCCGTGAGTAGGTAATAGCGGGGGTAGACATTACCATTCACCGTGAAGTTCAAGTGCCGACCGTCACCACTTAGCATATCTCTCACAATGGGTGACCGATCCAAGACGTTGATGTCGTTTGTTTCCCCCGGGAAGGCCAAAAAATGAATGCCAAATCCATAGGGATTGATCTGCAATTGCCTCCAAAATCACAGAGCGCTTCTTATCTTTGTCTTGGAATTGCCCTTGCCATGCAACGGGGCAGTTCTTCCACTGCCAATGCATGCAATCCAGTGAAGCAAACATGCCAGGGAAACCTCGCTGGGTGTTAATTTGTAATTGTTTTTGAAGATCAGATTCTGTGGGAAGGCGAAGGTATTCACTCTCAAAGCAATGGCGAATGGCATTGACAAAACGACGCATTGCCTCAGTAGCAGTACTCTCTCCAAACGACAATACTCATCGGTTGCATCAGCTGCAACACCATACGCTAGCATCCTAATTGCTGCAGTGCACTTCTGAAGAGAAGACAGTCCTAGTCTCCCCAAGCCATCACGTTTTTGGACAAAGTAGGAATCAAAAGCAGCCACAGAGTCTACAATTCTCAGAAACAATTCCCTTCGCATCCTGAACCGACGACGAAACTTGACATTGTCGAAAACAGGAGTAGGAGAAAAGTAATCCCGCACCAAGTGTTCATGCCACAATTCTCTGTCTCTGTGCACAAACGCCCTCCCAATGCAGCTCCCTCTTCTTGGCCTCTGCCTCATCTCTTCATCAGATTCACTTGAATCATGGTGGATTGCTGCAAGAAAATGCTCCTGCACGTCGTCATCGGAATCATCGAGAGCCTGTTGAATAGCACCGGCAAGGTCGGCCCGCCATCGCTCCATCTTCGCACTCCGAAGCAGGGCTGTCGGAGCGTTCACGGCGCCGAAGCAAGGTCGGAGAGAACTCCCTGGAGCGAGGTCGGAGAGAGGGGTCCTCGGCTAACCGCCACCGTGGCCATCCCGAGGTCGACGTGGCGATTTTAGGGTTGTAGGTCTGGAGCCTGCGTTGGCTCCCGAGGCGCTGGACGGGGAACGCTATCGCAGGGACTTCAGAAGACGCCCGGGAAATATGGGATGCCGGGCCCATTTGCCCAGCCTGGATTGGAGATGCTCTAAGGAATTTCAATAAAAGCTTGGTGTACATGGGTCCATGGAGGTGCCGTCTAAGCATTGTAAGTCCAGTAAAATGTCATTCTCTCATATTGAGAAGCTCAAGTGTAAAGTGGAATGAGAATGAACAAGCATCCATGAGAGGCTCTTTTCCGCCACTAGAAGGAAGCTCATACTTAAAGCTCTCAACCTCTCTACACTGAATAGGCTCATTAATGTTACCTTTTGAATAATGGCACTTATTGTGTTGACTTGCGGTTCCAATTCATATGAAGTCAAATTCACTTACTACAGGTGGAGGCACGTGGAATCATGTGAGTGTATATGCCATTGTTGTGTAGGTTTGTCTTAAATTTTTATTTACTTTAGCAATTTGGGTGAATATCACAACTACTATACACGTGAGATAATAATTTTGGATATTTACAAAATGTCGGGAAATTAATGTTAGTTGCAGAAAGGAACCTATTTCGTGTAATGTAGACTAGACTATCATTGTTACTTCACAAAAGTTTGGTCTCATCCAATGTGCAACAAATGCAAGAGCAAAATCCAATCACTTAGCAAATCTTGTACAAACCCAATGTCATAAGAATGGGATTAAGGTGAGTAAACCTCAGTTTGCGAGGAACTTTCAAAGAGCACCCATGCGATCTTCTTCTTCTTAAGTGGTTCTATAGGTGTGCCTAAAGTGATCAGAGTTGAGTGGGTGTGGAGCACCAACTTTTGAGTTGTCATGT
The DNA here is from genome assembly GCA_950295325.1 of Polytrichum commune. NCBI lineage: Eukaryota > Viridiplantae > Streptophyta > Polytrichopsida > Polytrichales > Polytrichaceae > Polytrichum > Polytrichum commune. The sequence goes on along the minus strand of OX485803.1, from coordinate 17,793,550 downwards.
CAATCCTTAGAATAATACTAGAAATGCTCATTCTACTCGGAGAATATTGAACCATCTCGCAATTTGCATCCAGTAGCTAAGAATAAGGATGGTGTTTGAATAGAGATAGAGAGAATATATTTCTCATCCATCCCAACATCAAAATCTGACCACATGTAAGTTTGTGGCCGATTCATCTCAAATGACTTGATGTAGACTTAATTTAGGGTCTATAAAACTCATCCAACGAACGGATGTAATCTCCGGACTTCATCCTATTTCATGGATGGATGTTGGATGAATGAGGGGCACACTGGTATGCGATACTTTTCTCTCTCTCTCTCCCTCTGTTTGAGAGAAGACACTTCTAACCCTTCCAGTTAGTAACTTACTAGTGTCCAGGGGGCCTTAACCTGCAGAAGCGATGTACCACAAGTAACGGCGAAGGAAGTGCCAGTCTGGCATGGGAGCGTGTGCCATCCACACGCCGAGCATCCCACTTGTCAAATCCTTTTCCCGATTTGCCGGCGGCCCACCAATAATATCCTACGAATAGAATGAAAATGGCGGCGTCAGCAGAAGAAAAGGCTGGAAAATTGCCACGATGGCAGGTAGGCGTGTGCCGTCCACATGCCTGGAATCCAGGTCACGGCAATGCTCTCAAGTGGAGGAGCATTCACACTGCGCGGTTTAACTTCGTTTCCTCTTGGTATCAATGGGTTTCGAGGAACTCACCTTATCATGATAAGGCTAATAATAATAACAACAATAATAATAATCAAGGGACGAGGACGCTCGTGACTCAGGATTTGCTTGCTTTCGTCCTTGCACATGTAGAAGGCTCAAGGCCGAGGTTTTTCCTAAGAAATTGCAGTGGAGATTAGGTTAAGTACACTCGAACCTCCTTAATATCACGCCCTTGGCAACCAAAGTGCACGTGGGTATTAAGGGTTGGTTTACACTCTGGACTATGAAGTCGGATCATGGAAGAGGGCCTTTTTCAATGGTCCAACTTCCATGGTCCGACTTCTTTAAAAGATGAGTTTTGAAAGCCTTGGTTGTCCCTCACTAGGTGTACATCGAATGTGGACCAAGAAGAATGGCCATGCACCAGATTATGAAATGTGCTCATCTTTAATTTTCAATAGAAAATAGAGTGGAGATTAGGTTAAGTACACTCTAACCTCCTTAATATCATGCCTTTGGCAACCAAAGTGCACGTGGTACTAAGGGTTGGTTTACACTATGGAGCATGAAATCGGATAATGGAAGAGGACTTTTTCAATGGTCTGAGTTCATGGTCCAACTTCCATGGTCCAACTTCTTCAAAAAAAAAATCAGTTTTGAAAGCCTTGGGCCCCTCACTAGGTGTACACCGAATGTGGACCAAGAAGAATGACCATGCACCAGATTATGAATGTGCTCATCTTTAATTTTCAATAGAAATTAGAGTGGAGATGAGGTTAAGTACACTCTAACCTCTTTAATATCACGCCCTTGGCAACCAAAGTGCACGTGGTATTAAGGGTTAGTTTACACTGTGGACCATGAAGTCGGACCATGAAAGAGGGCCTTTTTCAATGGTCCGAGTTCATGGTTCAACTTTCATGGTCCAACTTCTTTAAAAAAAAATTAGTTTTGAAAGCCTTGGGCCCCTCACTAGGTGTACACCGAATGTGGACCAAGAAGAATGACCATGCACCAAATTATGAATGTGCTCATTTCTAATTTTCAATAGAAATTAGAGTGGAGATGAGGTTAAGTACACTCTAACCTCCTTAATATCATGCCCATGGCAACCAAAGTGCACATGGTATTAAGGAGGTATGTAGTGTTAACATGGATGCATGATAATAGAGATTTAATGTAGCATGTGACCTTGTGGAAAGATACAAAGTTGATATTGCAATAATGACAATGATGGCAATGATGACATCTTGATGTGTATGGTTTGAATTCTTCTATGAATTCTTTTAATGTCAAAACACATGATATATGGGAGGGAGATGTGACAAAAAGGAGGGAGATTTAAATTGAGCACATCCATTCCGTAGGGTTTTGAGATATAAGAAAGGGAGTGACATTACGGAGGGTGATATTATGGAGGTATGGGTGTAGCAACTTAAGCCCCCGCCTGGAGAGCAAGAGGGAATTATCATATACAAGTGTACCTCTCATCCATCTAGCATACCCGACCGCCTATAGGATTGTTGCCATTTCACCTCAAAGGACTTTGAGTAAACTAATTCATGATCTTTAAGGCTAATTCCAGTGTCACATCTACTTGAAAAAAATGAAGACATGTTGCTTACTTTTTCATGGCTTTTAAGCTGGATGAATGAGAGGTATGTGCATATGCAATAATTCCCTCTCCACCCCCCGCCCCCCCGCCCCCCCGCCCCACCTAATTGGGTTTGTAAGAGCAAAATCTCTCTCCACTGAATAGGGATATTAGTGTGACTAAAACTAATTTCTCTAACATCTTATAGATATCTATAATACTATACTTACTATGATAATAACTGTAATTTGTTGGATTTTTTAAGTACAAAGACACTCACACGGCTCCGCATGTCTCCACATCTTCAAAAAGTGAAATTGACTTTATCATAATAACTTAAACCCACAAGTCATTGCTAGTGTGTTATCCTATTCAAAAGTTCACACTAATAACCCTATTTGATGTAGTTTAGGAGGCTTAGCCCCCATTCATACAACCTGCACGTCAACAATGGTTTTATTTGATTTTTGTGTGGGGTACAAATTGAACTGATTCAATTGCAAGAAGGTAACCCAAAACAATCCACCGTAGGGGAAAACCCAACTAGGGACCCACATGGCATCAAGTGATAATAGCCATGATGTGTGTAATCTTCCAAGGAACTACTAAATTACTTCTGGTGGCAGTATGACCTTTGACACACCACACCCTATGAGTATCTTTCAAAACATCATCATAAGCAACATTAGGTGCTTTCTCAAGAGCCTTAAGGTCCTTTGGCACTCGATCCTACCATAATCAAGGAGAGCATCCCAAACATGTTGCGAAGTTTTCTCAACTGGCCAATGAATGGGTTGAAGGTATGGTCATTTTTGTGTTTCCCAATGATACAGGTTACACTGCTACATAGAAAAGAACCAAATCCAGTGGTATCTATTTAACTAGCATGTGAGTGGTGAGCAATTATATAATTAAAAAAAAATTATGGCTATTTTGACCTCAATTTCATTAAGTTTTTATATAAATGTTGTCCAATGTGGCATTTTACAATAAAGTGGATAGCTCTCGATCCCTACAAAGGTTTAAGAGAAAACGATTGAGAACTACAAATCTAAGCTTTGAAATTTAGAAAAAATAAAATCATTAAAATATAGAAAAAAATTGATTTACAAAGCCAAGCAATTTGTGACAAATGAAAAAAAATATTAAAAAATATACACATTTTAGAAGATTGTGCAAGTGGTGTGCAAGCATGTGATATTCAACAAGTGATTGCCTAAAATTTGTTTCAAAAAATGATAAAAAATCATTAAATTGATGATTTTTTGCATTGTTTCTTGATCATGCCCTCATGTTTATAACAAATTCAAGGAATATGAAAAATATATATATATATCCAAGCTCAAAATATTTTAAGGTCATGAAATTTACGTCCAATACCACATGTAGCCATTTGCTTTTCAACATTGGTTTTAGAGACAAGTTTTGAAGGTCTCATCTTGATACTTCATATTTTAGTAAGTAACACAACACTAGAGGTCACCATGAAAAAACCCCGATTTAAACAACATTTCCCTATTACTTATAGGCGTTCGCCCAAAAAATAATGATTTTCGTATACCGGAGCACTATATTTTGTCCACTATACCATGCTTGCACTCATTTGAGAAGTTTTACCATGGAATTCATGCTCTACAACTACTTATGGTCATAGGCACTTTGTCCAAATGTAATTATCACAAGGTGAAATCAAGTGCGAAGGTGGTACATATATCTTACTCTTTTGTACTTTGGCATACAATATTTGCAAAGGACACATGGACTACTTATTCGGAACGTCAATAACTAACATATTCTCCAAAATGGCAATATGCCAATCCAGTACATCAGTAGGAATGTTTGGACTAGATTGGCAACCTTGGGATGATACATTCCCTTATTGTAGTTGAAAGTTGGGGCATGAATGAAATTATTAGGAGCATAGTCAACCTTGCGTAGAAAACACATACTGAAGGTATACATTTGAGACCCACTGTAACCATGCTTCCCCACTACTAACAATGCAACCATTGTTGGGGCAATTGCATCGTTGGACATCCCCAACATACACTTGGCATGTCTTCACTTTATTAGAGACAATAATGATAATGCATGTGAATCCAAGGTTTGAGATGGCCGTGACTTTGACAACACAACATCCAATCATGTGTGATGCGCTCTCCCATATAATCATGTGTTTTGATAAAAGGACGACGTGAATATGTTGGGTTGTCTTTACAAATTTAGTCATTGGAAGCATCCAAATTTGGTGGAGCACGAAAATGTGATCGAGGGATGGGAGGTTGAGCATAGTTTTCAACAAACAACCCGGCAAATTGCGATTCTGCTTCTTATTGTTAAAGTTGAAATCTAACATTCTCTAAGACAAACACCTCCTCATAGAAAATATTGGTCCCAAATTTCACTTGCCACATGCTTAGAAGAATTGACTACACTAAATATGATGTTTAGTGTCACCAATTCTAATTATCTTGCTCAATATGAATTGTAAAGTGTGGTTTAGTGTCACCAACACTAATCTTCAACCCAACATTATTTGTCAATCCTTATAATATTTTTGGGGGGATTATAGATTTACAATATTGCAATTATCGTAACTTACCAAGTGATTTTTCGTCCAAATTTCAATCATATATGACAATATTTCATCACAAGTTGCTGACAAGAGAAGGTAGGGTTTTGGCCAAGAAATGAACTCACTTATCATCCATGACAATATTTGTATGCTTATTCATAAGAAACGTCATCCAAAAAGTTACCATAGTGACATTAAATACCATATTTAGTGTAGTTCTTGCTCCCCTTCACACAACAATTGATTGACAACTCTTGCTAGAGCTTTATTCTTTAAACAAAGTTGTTTGTATCTCTGTTGTAATAAACATCGTATGCACTTTTGGATACATCTACCAAGGTGTGCAACGGAAAAGACAAGCACTTTCATGACCCTTCACTAGGAGTATGGTCTACAACCATAACTTATTTCTATTTAAGCAATCCATCCTACTTGCGCAATATCCACCATGAAACCCTAGACGTTTACACGACACCGAGTCTCTAGCACAACAACATCAAGAGTCTACTAAAAATCTAGGTTGAGCATGCGCATCCTCATATTGCAACTCGCAACATTTGTTGTTGTATACATGCTAGACTATTGTAGACCATTCCCAAAGGTGGTTTCACATGACCGATCATGATAAGTAAATATACCATGGCATCCCACTCTACATGCACTTCACTAGATGTACACTTTTCATGATATTTACGAAGACTTGAACACGAATACATCGAGTATTGAGTGCCTAAGAAACCAGTTGGAATCATATGTATTTGGCATTGTGAACTTTTATCTTATCGAAGTCTACACATATTAAATTTTGGTTTGAAATACTTTCAACATTTATTGATCTTCAAAAAGCCATAGTACGTGATTTGCAGTCAACAACATTGGATGAAAAGAAAGTTGTGTGAGATCCAACGACGATAAATCAACAAACATGTACAACTTGGAGCTTATGGTGGGTTGTTGTTATCTACAAACACCAATATTGTTGTTCATGAAGGAAATGCCCAACATCTCTCAATGAAACAAACAAAGTGCTAGACATATATAATGTTGGGACGATGTCATCATCTTTGTTGTTGAGGATCAATGCCTTTTCTGGGCTTAATTCTACCTTCTTTTTTTGGGGGGTCAAAATCCTTATCGAGGCCTTCATCTCACACTGAGAACACCCAAGGCCCATGATAAACCAACATACTATGCCACTCAAATCACATGTCATCCCTAGAATTATGGATAAATATAATTTCAATGACCTCATTTTTGCCAAATAATTCTTATCCGAGATCCATGGCATCAACATAGACAATAAACTACGTATCTAAATCTACATTAAGAAATAAGTCTATCTCCTATCTTCAAGACCAATCAGTGAGATAACACACCTAGTTGGACAAAGTGAATTCATATGATCCCCCAATTCCTTTTAATTTTTTGGGTCTAAATGAATATCTTATATTCAACATTTTCATTTCTGATTAAGAGTTGAAGACTGACACACTTTTGCCAATGGGGAGTTCCTAGTTTTAGAAGGACAAAATGGTTCACAAGGGCCCTCGAAGTATTCTATAGCTCACAATTTGGGGGCCAAGTGTTTTTGGACTTGAGTATTGCGTTAATAAGATACTCATTTCAAATACAAAATAGAATCATCAAAAAAAAATTTAAAAAAGGAAAAAACTCCTTTTAAAAGCACAAAATGGTTCGCCATGGCCTTGGCAATATTCTGCTCTTGAAACTTAGGGGTCCAATTTCTGTTGTAAATGGTATCTCACCAATGTGAGGTTCATTTCAATTCCAAAGTGGACCCCCTAGACATTTTTTTTATGGGAATAAACTCTATTCACCATAATGTTTTTGTAAATGGGTATCTTGTCAACACGAGGTTCACTTCCAATCTAAATCGGAACCTCCATCCATTTCATTTGCAAAGAATGAGCCATGACAATGTTTTGGTGCTAATTTTGGGAATCCGATTCTTTTTGTAAATAGGTGTCTTGTCAACAAGAGGGTCATTTTCCACCCCAAATTAGAAACACCAAACATTTTTTGAATGGGACAAAACTCCACTTCAAAAGCACAAAATGGTTTACTAGAGGCCTAGCTATGTGTTGTTGAGATTTGGGGGTCCAATTTCTTTGTAGAAGGGTATCTCATGAAGGTCATTTCTAATTCAAAGGAAGACTCTAATACTACTTTTAATTGGAAAAAATCAATTTGTAAAGGACAAAATGGGTTTTCAAGGCCTTGGCAATGTTTTCTTGCTAACTTTTGGGTTCAATTTTTATTGTAAATGAGTATCTTGTCCATGAGAGGGTCATATCTAGTCCAAAGTGGAACATCCGCACTGTTTTTTGGACAAAAAATTAATTTGGAACCTATTAATTGTGTTGTTGTTGTCAGTTGAATCTTGGGGGTCTGATGTCTTTTGTAATTGGGTCTCTCATCAACGAGGGGGTCAATTCCAATCCAACTCGATCAACATAAGTTCAAGGGGCATAAACTCCATTTGAAAAGGACAAAATGGTTCATGAGGGCTTGGGCATTATTTTGTTATTGACTATTGGCATTTTTTTTTTTTTATGCGACTTGGGCATCTCATCAATAACATGTTTGTTTCCAATCCAAAGTGGACACCCCATAAGAAGTAGTGGAGATAAGATCAAATTGGAATGACAAAATGGTTTGTGATGGCCTTGTCAATGGTTTGATGTTGATTTTTGGGGTCCAATTTTGGTCATAAATGAGTATCTCGTTAATGAGGTAGTGATTTCCATCCAAAGTGCAACACATTCTTTCTTTTTTAATTGGGAAAAGAAAAAAATGGCATGAGGAAGGGCCTACAAAGTTGTATTGATGACCCTTGGGGTTCAATTTTTTTGTAAATGAGTATCTACTTTATAAAATACTCATTACTAATTCAAAAAGCAACCCTCCTACATGGTTGATCCTAAGGTTGGCATTGGATTTTTTCTAATAATGTTTTCCAGACTATGGGTGCTTCAACAATCTCCACCTTGGGATTTGTGGCATTTGTAGACTAGAGATGAGCACGTAGGTTCACCACATTTGCGACAAGGGCTTCGAGAATGCATCCCACATGTTGACTCCCAACCCTTAAATATTACAGATTTGCCAACTTCTTCATCTTTAAGGCTACAATTCTTTTCACTCCCAACGAATTTTCCTAGATTACCAATCTAGTTGGTTTCCCTAAAGTGCATAATGAGTGAGAGTGAGCAAGTGGGTACTCTGAAAACCATGGATCCTTCCCCTTCAAGATTGATTCCTCTTGAGCCGAGGTGGCCTCGAATGCATTCTTATTGCAAACGAGGTTCCCAAGGCTTTGGGTTGATTTCCTTGGTGTTCATTAAGCAAAAGTAGGCATTTATTTTCCCTTCCTCTTTCAACACCGGTTTCATTAAAAGTGCAATTCAATATGTAAAAGTGCACATGAACAAATTATTGCAAATGCATAGATTTCAATGAAAATATGACCATATTATAATTGTATTGGCTATAAATAAGAATTTATAAATATGGGTACATTTAGTTCAATGTGCTTGGTCATTAATCAAATTATAATTTGATGATTTTTGTAAAAATACTTGATCCTACAATAAGATGAGGAATTCATTTTATGAGAGTTATGTACAATCATAAAATAAAAACCAATTACAGCTTGACAAGGTGAGGCATATGCCCCACCCCCTTAAAACTTGAACAAAAACTAATTACTGCTTGACAAGGTGAGGCATATGTCCCAACCCCTTAAAACTTGAACAAAAACTAAAAACTGCTTGACAAGGTGAGGCATATGCCCCACCCCCTTAAAACTTGAACAAAAGCTAATTACTGCTTCCCAAGGTGAGGCATATGCCCCACCACCTTAAAAATTGAACAAAAACTAATTACTGCTTCACAAGGTGAGGCATATGCCCCACCCCCTTAAAATTTGAACAAAAACTAATTACTGCTTCACGAGGTGAGGCATATGTCCCACCCCCTTAAAACTTGAACAAAAACTAATTACTGCTTCACGAGGTGAGGCATATGCCCCACCCCCTTAAAACTTGAACAAAAACTAATTACTGCTTCACGAGGTGAGGCATATACCCCACCCCCTTAAAACTTGAACAAAAACTAATTCTTGCTTGACAAGGTGAGGCATATGCCCCACCCCCTTAAAACTTGAACAAAAACTAATTCTTGCTTGACAAGGTCACGGGGAGGTCACTTAGTGCATTTTAAAAACGACGTGCGGCATAATATAGGGAGGATTAAAATCATTTGACATAAAATTTATAAAAGAATTCCAAATAATGAAGGGTCCATTAAAAGTACATAAGCCCATTACAAGTAAAATAGATAGGTATAAAATATGGGCCATTCCCTTTTAGTAAAAATAATATAGGGGCTGAAAATAAGGATCTTAGGATGTATGTTTAGTAGAATCAATTTCTTACGCATGCCTCACGAGGGATGGATGAAAAATTACTCATCATTCACCCAAAAATGGATGAAATTGGAAGCCTAACTCTATGCCCGACTTCTCTTGGTGGTTTTTCTCCCCTTCTCTTTTGAAACTCTTCAACCCGATTGTAGGGCGCCCGTTTGTGCACAACATTTGAGCCTCACCGTTGCGTTTAGGGTTTAGGATTGCTTGTCGTCATCCTCTTCTCACATCTTGTGTAGAGTTTTTTAGCCAGGCTGCGTGATCTGATGCGGAAACCTTGAAGAGCAGGTCTGAAACGATCCACAGAGATTAGTGATCATTGAGTGTCGGGGTTATTTTGATTGTTAGTCAGTTTCTGCTCCCGAACTTTGCAGGAACTAAGCATAGCGCAGGCAGAGAGTACCAATATCGCGTTGCTTGTTGTCCTCCTATTCTCCAATCTTGTGTCGATATTTTCACTAGGCTAAATTTTTTGATGCGAAAGCTCGCTTGCCTCGCCCTCCCACTTTTGTAAAGAAGAGTAGTGATTACCTTCAATACTTGAGTTTGCGCTTTTTGGCCCTTCAATCACTGACGCCCTGGCCCTCCCTCTCATCAGTCCCTCTCCTTTCTCTTCCGCCTGTTTGGGGAGCACCCGTTGCAATTCTACAAATGAGGTGTACACTCTTGATAGGAATGATTCAGAGCAACTGTCCAAGTTTGTGACATAATGAACTATATAAGATTCATGACCAAGCTTAAAGTGTTTTACACTATATGGTTTTGGTCTTCACTAGCATGTAAAGTGATTTTGAATAAAGGATTTTTATGGAGCGGGTGTTGTGTTTGTAAATACACACACAATCTTGTTGTGTTTGTAAACACACACTCAATCATGTTGTGTTTCATCCTAAGTCTTCTTTTTGTATTTTCAATTTAAGTTATTGTACTTGGTTTTTGCAATGGTACGTAATTTTTATATTTTTTTGTTGCCATGCTTTTCCCATCACTTTTGCATTGCATACATTCTTAAATTCAAATTTTCTAATTAAAAGGAATATAGACTACAAAAATTTCAATGACATGGACATTATAAATAATGGTAGGGTACAAAAAAATAGGCCATTTTAGAATATTATGCAATTTTAGGGAGCTTTTAATTCGTGCCTTAGAGGTAAATAGCCCCTAAACAAATACCCCTCCGCCGCACATGATACACAAAAATCCTACTGAGTGACCTCCCCGTGGACAAGGTGAGGCATATGTCCCACCCCCATAAAACTTGAACAAAAACTAATTACTGCTTCACAAGGTGAGGCATATGTCCCAACCCCTTAAAACTTGAAAAAAAACTAATTCTTACTTGACAAGGTGAGGCATATGCCCCACCCCCTTAAAACTTGAACAAAAACTAATTACTGCTTGACAAGGTGAGGCAGATGCCCCACCCCCTTAAAACTTGGACAAAAACTAATTACTGCTTCCCAAGGTGAGGCATATGCCCCACCCCCTTAAAACTTGAACAGAAACTAATTACTGCTTGACAAGGTGAGGCATATGCCCCACCCCCTTAAAACTTGAACAAAAACTAATTACTGCTTGACAAGGTGAGGCATATGCCCCACCCCCTTAAAATTTGAACAAAAACTAATTCTTGCTTGACAAGGTGAGGCATATGCCCCACCCCCATAAAACTTGAACAAAAACTAATTACTGCTTCACAAGGTGAGGCATATGTCCCAACCCCTTAAAACTTGAACAAAAACTAATTCTTACTTGACAAGGTGAGGCATATGCCCCACCCCCTTAAAACTTGAACAAAAACTAATTACTGCTTGACAAGGTGAGGCAGATGCCCCACCCCCTTAAAACTTGGACAAAAACTAATTACTGCTTCCCAAGGTGAGGCATATGCCCCACCCCCTTAAAACTTGAACAGAAACTAATTACTGCTTGACAAGGTGAGGCATATGCCCCACCCCCTTAAAACTTGAACAAAAACTAATTACTGCTTGACAAGGTGAGGCATATGCCCCACCCCCTTAAAATTTGAACAAAAACTAATTCTTGCTTGACAAGGTGAGGCATATGCCCCACCCCCATAAAACTTGAACAAAAACTAATTACTGCTTCACAAGGTGAGGCATATGCCCCACCCCCTTAAAACTTGAACAAAAACTAATTCTTGCTTGACAAGGTGAGGCATACGCCTCACCCCTTTAAATATTTTTTATAATATATATTATAATAATGTATATTATGAAATTATATTAAATATTAAATATTAAATATTTATATAAATCCTATTTTGTTTTCAAAAAACTAAAAACAATGCTAGGTAGGAGTAGACTAATGCCACCAGCCCACCTAAAAAATTCAAGTGTAATTTCTTAAATATGTGCATAATAGACCAATACAAAGTTTGTCTACAAATATAAAATTTAAAAATAAACGTTTACCCTAAACCCTAAAACGCCGCTTAGGGTTAGGTCAAGTTCTTTAGCCGCCGCTCTTTTCCAACGCCGCTCTTCTCCACCGCCACTCGTCTCCAACATCGATCTACTTCGGCGCCTCTTACTCCTACAACTCTTACTCCAACACCTTCTTGTTTCTCTCCGATGGTCCCTCTTCACTCCTTCCTCAAAAGTTCAAAAGTTTTTCTAGTACTACATCATTTAACCTATTGCTGTGAATTTTTGATCCTTCGGCTCTCTATCATCTTATTGCGTTCAATCCACTCTCCAATAACTCTAATGTCTTGATTTGCAGCTCAACTAATCTTCGATTCTACTTTCAACTTATATAGGCGCTTCAACACCAACTTTTATTCAATATTCAAATACCATCGTATTTTATATATTTTATGTTTATTTTCAACTTTATTTAGAATGTACTTCAATTCAACACTACATTCATGTAATTGTTTAACTCTTCAATTTTTTGGGATTCAGATGTAAATCTGATTTCGTTTTTTAAAACAACAAAATTTATTAATTATTACAAAAGATTACAGTATACTTAGTACATGTAGTTCAAAGTATGAAACAAAATTCAAAATTTTGAATATGTTTTTTTAGGATGAGATACATGCCTCCCCTTCCTTAAAAAATCTGAATTTCTCCTTAAATTTGTACTTAGAGGTGAGGCACATGCTTCATCCTTATGAAACAAATTTTAAGTTTTGAATTTGTCTTTTTGAGGTGAGGCACATGCTTCACCCTCTTTGAATAATCTGAATTTCTCCTTAAGCTTGTGCTTAGTAGTGAGACACATGCCTCACCATTATGAAACAAAATTCTATGTTTAGAATTTGTTTTTTTCGGATGGGGCACATGCCTCACTTTCCTTGTAAAATCTGAAATTCTCCTTAAACTTGTGCTTAGAAGTGAGGCACATGTCTCATCCTTATGAAATAAATTCTATGTTTTGAATTTTTTTTTTGTAAGACACACGCCTCACCTTCCTTGAAAAATTTGCATTTTTTCTTAAGCTTGTGCTTAGAGGTGAGACACACGCCTCACCATTATGAAACGAAATTCTATGTTTTGAATTTATTTTTTTCGGGTTGGGCACATACTTCACCCTCCTTGAAAAATCTGAATTTCTCCTTAAGCTTATACTTAGAGGTGAGGCACATGCCTCACCCTTATGAAACAAAATTCTATGTTTTGAATTTATTTTTTTGGGTGAGACACATGCTTCACTCTCCTTGAAAAATCTGAATTTCTCCTTAAACTTGTGCTTAGAGGTAAGGCACACGCCTCACCCTTATGAAACAAAAATCTATGTTTTGAATTTGTTTTATTCGGGTGGGGCACATGCGTCACCCTCCTTCAAAAATTTGAATTCTTCCTTACGCTAGTGTTTAGAGGTGAGGCACATAGCTCACCGTTATGAAACAAAATTCTATGATTTGAATTTTTTTTTTCAGGTGGTGCATATGCCTCACTCTCTTTGAGAAATCTCAATTTGTCCTTAAACTTGTGCTTAGAAGTGAGGCACATGTTTCACCCTTATGAAACAAATTCTAAATTTTGAATTTTTTTTGTGAGACACATGCCTCACTCTCCTTGAAAAATATGAATTTCTCCTTAAGCTTTTTCTTAGAGGTGAGACACATGCCTCACCCTTATGAAACAAAATTCTATGTTTTGAATTTTTTTTTTCAGGTGGGCACATGCCTCAACCTCCTTGAGAAATCTGAATTTCTCCTTAAGGTTGTGCTTAGAGGTGAGGCACATGCCTCACCCTCCTTGAAAAATCGGAATTTCTCCTTAAGGTTGTGGTTAGAGGTGATGCACATGCCTCACCCTTATGAAACAAAATTCTATATTTTGAATTTGTTTTTTTGGGATGAGGCACATACCTCATCCCTTTGAGAAATCTGAATTTGTCCTTAAGGTTGTGCTTAGAGGTGAGGGAAATGCCTCACCCTTATGAAACAAAAGTTTATGTTTTAAATTTGTTTTTTTGAGGTGAGATACATGTCTCACCCTCCTTAAGAAATCTAAATTTCTCCTTAAGCTTGTGGTTAGAGGTGAGACACATGCTTCACCCTTAGTGAGAAAATCAATTTTTGTTGTGATTGCTTAAAACGTAATGTGTTTAGAGGATATTTTTATGTCTTTAAAATGGTTTATGTGTGCTTGAATGAAGTGAGGTTGGAGGTGATATTATGCAGGATAAGGGGGGTGGGCCTTTCAGGGCCCCCCGAATAAACATTTGAATCTTTTGAATGTTTTTAAGGATTATGGATGATTTTTCACACGCGATGACAAACATGTGCTGCTAAGAGTTGTACTTATCTGTGGATGGAGAACAAAGTAAAGTGTTCTAAAGCATGATCCAAAGAAGAGATTGTTCAAAAAATTATTATTCATGCCTATACACAAGATCATGTTAAATACAAATATGTTGAACTAAGTTTTGGACTCAATCATGATGAAGAACTTGAAGTAAATACTAGTATACTTGGAGCAACAGAGTTTGAAGAATATGCATTGGTACATCCAAATCTACGAAAAAATATGTTTTCTCTAGGTTTAGGTTTAGACTTTTTGGATGATTAAAACTATTTTAGTTTAGATTTGTATTTCATTATATAGATATATATAGTTTGCAAAGAAAAATGTTTGTTATATTATATATTGATATTTCAATATAAGATGACACAAGTATGTCGTTATTTTTTTTGGAATCATGGACTTCAATATTAATATATCTATGGTGAAGCAAGTGTTGTGTCACTTAGTTTCAAATTTTTTTCATATGTTTGGTCCAAGGGTGAGGTGTACGGTATGTGTCGCACTTTTCATTAAGTTTATAAATAATGTATTTTAAGGTATGCACAAACGGATGTGTTTTATTCCTTTGATTTATTTCATAACCTAAAAATTTTTATTAAAAAAATGAAACACAATATAAATATGATGGTCATATAGTGTATAAGCCTTGTCTTGGAATTATTTGAAACTAATAATATTTGAAAGTATTTGTGTCAAAGTACGAATTTATTGCGCAATCATTCCAAAAGTTGAGAATAAAATATTAAAAAAATAATCCCCAAAAAAAGTGCACATGCTTATGTGCACTTTTAACGAAACCGGTGTTTTTCTCACATCTCACCACAATCTCTCAACAACATCGATGGAGGTCATGTCTTGATCAAAGCCCAAACCATGAGCTGGAGGACCAACAACATTCCTAAAATACTTAAAGGAGAGGGGTTGTCATGTATCTATGAGATCTAATGAACATCACTTACAAAACTGGGTGCCCAAACAAAAAATTTAAGCATTATATTTTCTTACCTAAAGCCAATTGTTTGTAAATTTGCTCTTGTTGCTACAATTGCCCTTGTTGCTACATTAACCCCTAAACCCGGTCACCAACCTAACAAACATTTGCAAGTCCCACAAGCCCTCATGCATGGGACGTTGCCATGCCTTTGAGGAGCTCGCAATGTAGAGAGAGAGAGAGAGAGGCTTTGACTAAACTTGGGAACAAATATCCTTGATGCTTATGCATCAACAAGGTTCACATTATTTTGCATGTGATTCATTATCGAGCCCATTGTAACACAATTGGTCAATATAAATTTGTGCAACAATGTTTTGGTTTTTGGCTTTTTTGTTAAATAACAACGATTAGTGATCATTGTTTTGTGCTAAGAGGTTGGACTCTTCATACCACATACAAATTAATGTGAATGTTAAAAGGGGTATTACTTTAGGCATAAGCGTACATAGTATAAAAAAAGGGAGAGGTGTTGGTATTAATTAGAGTACACATTTAAAAGGTTAGTAAGAATTTTGGAGTCTAGGTAGATGTACACGAGGGGCCCTAAGGTTTGAATTTTATTTGACAATTGATGTGCTAGTTTCATCCAACTTACGTTGTCATCCATTGTTTTCATAGTAATAGTCCCTAATGACTTGTATATGTAATCAAGGCATATTTACTCCATGAGTATAGTGTGTATGTAATGGAGAAATTATCAAATTTAATTGAAAAGCTTCTAGTATGAATGCATGAGCCCAATTCTAGCCCGTTGTTAGTAGGCATACGTTTATTTGTCTCCATAAAATTCTCATATATGGGGGGTTTTATTGCATAGTCACCCATGAACATCATTAGCTTTCTGATAAAGAGTCCATCTCCCATGGTTTTGTGTTAGCAATTGCCTTATACTTCCATTTATGTCATAAATCTAAGTTTATTTCTTGCGGAATGTCTTGATCAATCCATTTGTCCAACCTCCATGAATTTAATAAATAAAGTGTTGACCATACTCGTTGATGGAAATATGTTGGCATTTGACTTGAAATGCTTTTGAATGTTGAATCTAACAATAATCTTAAATTTTGATTTTTGAAAATCTCATTCCATGCTTGCAATTGTTGAATTCTGAAGTAAAGTAGGGCATTTCATTACACTAATTGCACTTTTTTTGAATTCTCCATTTACATTATAATAAAATAGTATATATGCTCATATACCATAATTATGTATTTCCAAACATTTGTCCTCCCTCATCACTCATGAGTTACCACTTATCACTCAACACTCAATTTAATAAATAAAGTGTTGACCATACTCGTTGATGGAAATATGTTGGCATTTGACTTGAAATGCTTTTGAATGTTGAATCTAACAATAATCTTAAATTTTGATTTTTGAAAATCTCATTCCATGCTTGCAATTGTTGAATTCTGAAGTAAAGTAAGGCATTTCATTACACTAATTGCACTTTTTTTGAATTCTCCATTTACATTATAATAAAATAGTATATATGCTCATATACCATAATTATGTATTTCCAAACATTTGTCCTCCCTCATCACTCATGAGTTACCACTTATCACTCAACGCTCACGCTCACCCCTCACATGATAGTAATTCCCATAGCCAATCATAGGATTGAGAACCAAAAAGATGACCTAAGCTACTCAAATACACTTTACAAGATAAGGAGGACACCTTAGAAAAGTACATTACAAATGACTAGGTTGTTATTTCAAAGCAAATAGCAACCCTAGCACTTGCTAGTGATTTACACTCGTTTTACACAAGTGTTGGTCTCAAATTGTTTTTTAATATGCTATTTGGGTATCTATAATGAGGATTTTACATTTATTGTAGCAGCATGGTATGGTATTTGATGGTAGTTTTGTTTTCAATGCTATTTAGGTCTATACATCATGCAAAAACCTTCATACCTAATTTAATTATTTTTAATCCTAGTATGAATGTGCTTTAGAATGGTATTGACCCAAATAATAACTCGTGTACACAACAATTTGCTTACCTTGAGATAAATCACCAAATATCTATACTTGATTGGTATTACAACTGTAATACCCACAAGTAGGTGATTTGATACCATGCATTCAGGCATGTAGCCAACCAACATTGGTTTACACTCTCTTGTAACTCTAACAATCCATGATTGGTTGAAGAAGTGCAACAATCTCAAGATTGACTTGTTAGAAATAATGGAAGTAGATAGATGTATGTAAGGCTTGCTTCTCATGGACCTCTTGCTTTGGGAGAATCAACCCTCTCACTTGTACCAAGGGTGGATGAACATTGGAGGCAAGTTTGGGAGGGATGCCAAACTTATGATGCCTCCCCGACATGTCTCAAACCAACCAAAAATAAACACTCTATTGTTCTCATGGGCCCACCGTATTCTTCTAATTTTGTAGCCCCTCCCCCTCCCCCCCCCCCACCCTCACCCTCACCTTCATCTCCTCATCATCATCAGTCACTCTTTATCGCTCACTCTTCGTTAAGTTCTCCCCCTCATCGTATGTTCCTTGTTGAGCTACTCATTATTTTATTTTATTTTCAAGGTTAGTTACTTGTTGTTCTTTGTCTCAAGGTTATACCCTCTTGCTATTTGTCTCAATGTTAGGCTTTTTTGGTTCTCTAATTTCTACGTTCTTTGTCTCAATATTAGGCTCTTTTTAATGTTTGCTTAAAAGTTCGATTTTGTAAGCTTTTTGATTTTTTTTCAAAGTTAAACTCTCTTTGTTCTTAGTCTCGAGGTTATTCTTTTTTTTACTATTTGTCAAGCCCCCTTTGTTAGTCTTGAGACTATGTTCTTTTTGCTTCTTGTGCCAATATTAGGCTCTTTGTGTTCTTTTTCATGTTAGACTTTCTTTCCTCTTTGTTATTGTGGGGATATTATTCTCGGCGCAAACCTTACCACAATGAAATAAATATTTCCATTAAAAATATTTTGAAAAATATTCTCTTGCCAATAAGAAAATAACCCCCCCCCCCCCAAAAAAAAATACAAGATGGGGCAGAAAAAAATACAAAAAAACGGAGTAGGTATGTCAATGAATAACATTGATGAAATTACTTGGTGGCATTTAAAGAAATGTTTGTGGCAAGTATTGCAATACAAACATCATTATGGATATCATAAAATGAAAATAGCACAGAAGAATTAAAGAGATCAAATTAAATATAGGATGAAATCAAATAGTTCACAAATTAATATTTACTTACTTCAAAGCTTTAGTGCATCTATCATACTAAAGCACCTTGGCCTACAACTCAAGATATGAGAAATTGTTGTCCTTTTGCAATGGCAAAAGCCAAAAACCTAAATCTTTCACTGCTTGATGTGATGTTATAACCTACGGTGTACATAATTGGGACAATATTCGTCACTCATAAAAAAAAACATTCATTGTGACGAGATGGAATCTTTCTCTTGTTGGTATTAACATGTGCATTCATTGAAGCGGTACCTTTTACCTCTTCATTTGAACATATTATACGTTTTTCAATACATTTGGATGCATATTATGGATGATAAGCCCATATCATTATTTTCAACTTACATAGTACGTAATCATGACATTGTTTTGCCACTCATAAGTAACAATCACTATGAAGAGGTTGAATTTGCGTTGTTGATATCATCATGTGCCATTCATTGAAGTAGTGTCTTATCTCTACATTTAAACATGGATTCCATCCTTCAATTTGTTTGGATGCATATTTTGAAGGACAAGCCCATATCATTATATGTAAGTGCTAATAAAACATAACCTCCTTAGTTTTTAACTTTAACTAGAAACTATTGTCAAGAGTAACCAGTGTTTTATAATTTGTCCAAGTAAATTCATTATCTTATACATGGATAAATTCTATTCAAACCCTATATTTTTCTTAATCACTCTAAAGGTGGGGCCCTAAATCTACAAATGTAAGATATTTATTGAGCAAATGGGCCTCGCGAAGTAGGTTTTGTTTCGGTGGATAGAGACCTACACACCTTTATGGAGCAAGCATGTTGGAGGACTAAAAAAGGACGGCATACGAAACATTAAATACTCCATGTCGATGCCCTTCCCAAAAATTCTTTTCCTTTTGAAATGCGTCATAGACTTCAAAAGTAGAGTTTGCCCTTTATGTTTATTAACAATGGGGAGTGGATATTTTCTCAGCACATATAGAATGTTAACACTTTAACAAATATAAAGTTTAACGAACAAGAAGATAACACTTATAAATGTAACGCAAATAAAATATTGGTGTAACATTAAATGATGTTTCAAAATACAAATGAGGAGTTTCACTCCTCCATTTCTTTTCCTCTAGGATGGAAGAGGACACCCATGGAGGTTTGTTGGAGTTGATTCACATGAAGGATTGTACCTGATTTTGTCAATACAACAAGATTTCTTTATCATGAGCCAAACTAAACTCGAAAGTCTTTTTCATCTCTACTGCCCCTAGATTCAATTGAAAGATAGTTGCTAAATTGACCCTAAACCACATGGACACAACGTCCATCTACAAAATTTAGAACAACACCCTCAAGATTCTAGAGACAAAACTTGCGGCTGCCATAGAGACTTGGAAGACAAATTTTGAACAAGCATAACTCACTTGTTAGATGTCAAATTGAACAAAACCACTTCTATTGGAATTGTCTTTTCAATAACTTTCTAATGATATGCGATTTGACATACAAATTTGAAAGTCATAAGCAATTTTCTCAAGAATTCGAGCACTAGTACATTGCAGTTCAAGCAACTAGGGCAACCTAAGTTGATGAGACTTGAGAGGGACTTGCAATCAATATCTTGAACTTCATCATTTCTAATTGGGGGTTAATTTTAGGTTCTATATGGTATGTTATATTGTATGGTATTATAGAGTACAATAATAAGTTGGCAAATATAGAGGGAACATCTACAAAAAGGAAAGTAGACATTCAAGTAACACTCAACACTTAACTTCTTTGTAGTCTCCCCAAGTTGGGGTGTAGAAAAAATGCTAATACATATGAAATTTGAACACTTATAGAGGTAATAGATATAGCAAGACTTTGTATTACACCCCTTGTACTTCCATTCATAGAAATACCAGTGAAGGTGTTGGTTCTCTGCAGCTAAGATCGTCCCCACCAAATCACGCACATGCCAAATAGAGTATGTAATATTTTATACCTTGGCGGGGCGGCTCATCATGAGTCAAAGCCCACCAAAGCCTAGGCATGCCCCGCCATAATTAGGAAGCAATCAATAAGACAACTACACCTCTTATATGACACAAGATAAAATAAGATACGACAATATCTAATATTAAAGTAATCTCTTGGCGGGTTGGAGGAGGGCCGCTATTTGAACCATTTATGGCGGGGGAAGGTCTTCACTACACCCATGCCCAATGTTCAATATTGAAGTCTTCAACACCTGTCAACTGCCATTTTGGTTGTCAAAGAAGGCCTTTTTGGGGGGGCACTCCACAAAAATGTGTTGGACAAAGCTTCAACCAGTCACAATGAAGGCGTTTCCAAAAATTGTTTGTCACAAAATACAGTGACTGCAATTTGAAAATAGAAACATAGCTGGACCCCAATCTTGGCACTCTACCATACACTTTCAAATTTCAAGAACTCTTACAATTTCGACTTTGCAACTTCGACTCAGCCCTAACTGCAACTTCGGCTTGGCACTCTATGAGTCGGCACTACGACTTCGGCTCAACACTCTCAAGCATTGTTCAAGTTTGAAGTGCGGTGCAGTGCTTTGCTTAGTGTCCTGCACGTAATTGTAATCAAAGATACTATCAAACTTTGGAGGATTAGATCGAACTAAATTGCTCAACACTCCACCTATCTCCTCACTCATCCTCTTCACTGCCTTGCTCACTCCAATGTCCAAACTGCACAAGGAGCATTTGGGAATTTCCCGCATGGGAAAAGGGATGGTTTTCCCACTATGAACATTCCCACTTTGACATAATTCCCTCTGGAAGGGAATTCTTACGATTTTCCCACACACAAGAGGGAGTTGTGCCAAGAGGGAATGTTGTAAATCCCCCTTGTGCTGGCTCAAGGCCACGAGTTACAAATATGCTTTGCTTGTCATAACGATCATTCAGAACCCAAGCTGCAATACATCTTTTGAACATCAAATCACCACCGCAAGGCTCCAACTCAAGCCCTTAATTACATGATCAACCTCCCAAATCCTTTCAGTTCACAAAAATCAGCACTCGGCACAGAACAACAACCATTGAGACAATTGTGGTGTGGTGTTGTGTGCATTTGACCTTCAGTTACATGCGGTGCAAACAAAAGTAGAAGCAACAACTTCTCTATCCTTCACAAAGAGCATTTGGGAAATTCCCGCATGGGAACAGGGATGGTTTTTCCACTACGAACATTCCCACTTTGGAACAATTCCCTCCTTGTGAAGGGAATCCTTAAAATTTTCCCACACACAAGAGGGAATGTTGTAAATCCCCCTTGTGCTTGTGTGCACCTGAATCCCGTGTCACTGAGCGAGCGGACTCTAGTAAACTCCTAACTCTGCACTGTTTGTGGTCCTCATCATCGAACCTAAAGGTACTCCCTTCTCATGTTAGTAGTTCACATCCAGAATAAATTTCGAGTGAGCAGATCCCTTGCTGTCTTGAAGGAATGCAAAAACTTGAGATCGTTCATAGAGAATTCACTTCCGTTGACAGTCGAAAGTACTTGCACAAGGGGGATTTACAACATACCCTCTTGGCACAACTCCCTCTTGTGTATGGGAAAAACGTAAGAATTCCATTCCAAAGGAGGGAATTATGTCAAGGTGGGAATGTTCATAGTGGGAAAACCATCCCTTTTCCCATGCGAGAAATTCCCAAATGCTCCTTGTGTTGAGATTTCCTATGATCCACACAATGTATGAGTTTCATGTGAAAAGCACAATCATCGTCAAACTCTTCGACCTACGTCAAGGTTGCACACGAACTGCAAGATCAAGAGACGTTGTTGTGTCTTTGTGTGATTGATGCAGCATTTTAAGTTCTGGTCTGGTGCTCGAATGAGCTTCAGAAGAAGAACTCCAGTCTCCAGAGGAGGCCGGAGTGAATAAAGTGTATGTTCGTAGAACACCCTAATGAGCTTCAGAAGTATTAGTGACCTCGTAGTACTCTTCCCTTTATGAGTTTGAAAAACGGGACTCGATTTGTTGTGTGGTGTCGGCCTCACTTCAACCAAATGTGGTTGAAGGAATGGAGTGTCTCACTGCTTTATTGAAATGTAATATGTTTTGAGATAAGAGTGACAAGACTTTGATTCATCATCACTTATAACTGAAACCACCTTCAATTCACAACACGGTACTCAAATTCTACGTCTGCAAGATCTAGGACCAGTCCATTGGAACTACAATGTTTATTTCAATTAGTGTGGATTAGCATTTGACATTAATTACAGTGTACTGTAACTTCTTAGTAAGAATGTAACTTTTGAGCTTGGAAAATGTGTTAAGGTAGAGGGGCCCTTTCCCGCTCGGGTCCTTAAACTGGTCACTAGACCTATCCAAACAAGAGGTACATTATAGCTTCCAACCTCAAATTTCTATGTAATCATGGTGTACATTTTTGGGGTGAGTGGTTTTGGGTACCCCTATGAGTTCTCCTTCCAAAATTCATAACTAATTCAATATTAATCCAAAATTAATTTTTCCAATTGGTCCAATTTCCAATGTACTTTGCACATCTTCCAAGATTGATTCCCCCTTAATAACTCCCCAATGAACATGCCAATCTGAAATTCGAGCGGGAAAGGGCCCCTCTACCTTATGTTCTATTGATTGTGCACCACCTATATGTAAGCATTTATGGTGAAGTGGTTTTGTATTTTCAATACTAGTGGATGAAGCCACTGATCGAACAATGAACCTTATTTGATTATAAGTATTGTATACCTGAGCAAAACAAAAGAAATATATGTTTTGGTTAAATATGTTGAGCTTATGCCACTTGTGTGAGGTATTGGAGCATGAATGTTTTGGAGCATGAATGTTTACGACCATACTTGGGCTTCTGAGTAAGTTGCGTTTGGATCTTCATAAACTCGTTGTTATAGCTATAGATGACAAGAGAATGACAAGAACTAGTTGCGAGATTGAGGGAAAATGTATCTCAATTGAAGGGTATTCATTGTATTGCTCATTGAGAAGCTTGAGCACTGCAAGATGCTGATATGTATTTTCCGGATTTAAATTTCATAGTTCAAGCAGCTAATCAAGTGTATGAATGATGTGAATCATCAATTCAAAGGAGGGTAATTCAAAGATTATTGGAAGCATTTTGTGACAAAGCTCGAGTCATTTTACAAATACATAATGTTTGGTGGTTATCTCAAGGAAGAATTATGGACCGCTTGGTTTATTATATGTTAGCCATCCTCGAGGCATAGGAAATTCATGAGCCTATTTGGTATCAAAATGTGATATCATTTAATTTTAAATTTTTGTTCATTTTCTAACAATTTTTTTTGTTGAGTTGAACATATAACATTAAGAAGCAATGCCAACATGACATCCTTTGAGTACCCGCATTATTACCTCAACAAGAAGGAAAAAGTTTGCAAAGCAAGGGTGGGTGAATAAATGAATAATGAATCAAATATAGTAGCTTCAAAAATATATCAAAAAGGTTTCCAATGCGGATATCAAAAGACTTTTCCAAAAAGTGCAACTATTTTTTTGACCTCATCAACTTTCCCGTTGCTTTCTAGCTATTTGGATTTGTTTAGATTGTAATTTAGCCTAGATTAGAACTTATACCACCACTTGGCATTAATTTTGTCTTAAAAAGCAACATGATTTATTCTAACCATTGAAAATAACTACCCAAATAGATTGAAAATAATCTAATGAAAACTCAAAGATAGCATTACCTTTGCTCTTGAAAGAGCATCAAACCGGCACACGCCAATTTGATGCTCTTTCGAGAAGGTCATGCCGAGCTTGTTACTTAATGTAAGCCAAACTCAATAAAAGTCTTCAATATGATCATGTGGACATCACTGCAATTGCCTCCACATTGGATCTGACAATTACAATGTTAAGGCGTCAATACTTGGGATTGCATTCTGGACGGACTTCTAAGCATTTAGGGAAGTTTCTTTGTGAGGTAGTTAAAAATAGGCATGATGACATATGTCAATTCTTTTGGTGTTGAGTATTGGATATCAATAGGACTAGAGATAAGATCGCACAAGCATATAGACATACACAAAGGCATATGAACAATGCTTGGAGTGAGATGACCTCATGTTCTCCTTGTTTTGCCTTTTATTGCTTTTCTTCTTTTCATTGGTTCATACAAACAATATGGGATAACTCTCATCCCTCTTCGGACTATCATTGTAGCCTTATTCTAACCTCATTATTTCATGCCTCTTCCATTATATTTTTATTGACTACGAGAAATCTAATGCTTTACCTTCTACATTGAAAAACTCACTTATTTCATGAAGAGAGCATGCCTAGATTTTAACGTGCTAGTACGATCGAGGCATGTAAACTCCTTGGTGCAGAGTATGTTCAAAAAGTGATTAACAGTTTGAATGTCCGTATTCCCAATTTGCTTATTTTCTGTGTCATAAGATTGTTGGATCAGCATCTACGTTTCACGTAAATGCCAATGGACTCCTCCTTTGCCCGATTCAGGCACGTATTGAGGAAGTTATGCATGTTCAAACCTTGACATTCCCGGGAGCCACTCCCAAGCCACTGCTGTACCAGGGCGCTGTCCCAGGACAACGCCCCACTCGAATTGCCATATCTCCTAGCTCACACCTCCGATTGAGGTGTTCTTGAGCATTCTACAATCAACATGCCATAAGCTACGCATAGCTCATGGCCTCACCCTCATGACTCCTAGTCTCCATGGGTAGGAGGCGTTCCCAACGCCCGGGGCCCTCACCCACACTAGGATCACTTGGGCCCTCTCACCAACGGCACCACAAGTCCCGGGTGTCACTCCAGGGTCCCCCTTGTGCCCATGGTGTTTCGGGCACTCCTTATGGAGAGGTGCGCGACAGGTATCATATACGATAGAACGAGGTCAAAAAAATATATAATGTTTTTTGACCAATTGACTTTGACTACACTATTTTGTCTAATTAGTGTGGGTTACTACTTTTTACCCAAATAACATAAATAGTTAGTATGCACACCAAAAAATATGATGTAGCTTAGTTAGTAAAATATGGATAATCTTGGTCAAAAAATTATAGCAACACGTAACTCTGAATGGTAATCCATACTAATTAGACAAAATAGAGTACCTAGTCAATATTCGACTTCACTTAACTAATGAGTTCGACTTGACCGGTGGATTTGTTATTTTACTTCAATAATTTTTGTTGGGGCAGGCTGGCAGATCGAATGGCAAAGCTAACATGAAGCGATGAAATTGTCAGGGTTTGACCAATCCACCCCATAAAAAAATAAAAATAAAATCTCTGGTATACCAACAAGTTGACCGGTCTGCCGACCCATAAGATTTTAATTTTTTTAATTTGCCTCACGAGGCGGCAATCATGCATGAAAGGCTTACTAAATCATGTTACAGTATGTCGACTTGCAAATTCAACATATTATGAAAATGCCAGTCAACCAACTTGTATGTCATGATTGCCACAACAAACATGAAGGTCAAGTGGGTGCAAGTAAGGTGAAGTGAACTAACTTCAATCATTATAAAATGGAAAGTAAAAGTATAAATAAAAATATCTGCATGAAATTGTTTTTGTTTTTCATTCAAAGATAAGATATTATAGTTCATAACTTTTGACATCATATGAAATATAAAATTAAAGTTGAGGAAGATGTGTATGACGTAAAAGTGATGCAAATACCTTGTCAAAATAGAAAGTAGTTGAAAAGTGGAGGAGAACATACATTTAAAATGACAGTTTTATAAAAGGATATTTGTGGTGCTCTTAGATATATTATGAACTTCAATAAGATACCAAAATATCTATGCATTGAGGGTAGGTCTAGTAATGAGAAGTACATTCAAATGTGAATCTCAGATCTACTCTTCAAACATAATTTTCATATATATAGAGAGAGAGGGAGACACACACATATACATATATTGTTTTTTCTTTCTTTCTTTCTTTCTTTCTTTTTTCCCTTTTCAAACTTTATATTCTTAAGGGCTATGTAGAGGACGTCTTATATTGTGTCCATTGAATGAGTGGTCATGTTTGTATAACTTTCTTGCTATTGAGGTGTTTTTCCTTTCCATAGACACTTACATTGGAGCCACTTTCTAGTCCACTTTACCTTGCTTGTCAACCATAGGAACATGAGTACAATAAACAAAATAACTAAGTAAAATTTGAAGTCCAAAAGGCAAGGGTAAAAAAACTATGACCAGCTTTCAATCGACCACACCAACCCATTTGGTTTGACCAAAAAATTTAACCATATTCATGTGGTTGACCTTTAATTATGGTCAAAGTTCACCAACAATATAGTGGGATCGGGATCAGACACAAAGGCTGCCAACACCATAGCGGGAGCGGGAGCCACAGACCAACCAACACTGGAACGGAAGTGGAGACAGAAGGAGGAGCAGTAGACACAAAGACAACAAAAGCCATGGTGGTCCCGGGCACCAAACCCATTTATACCACCAAGGAGCTGGGGAGGTTGGTGTATCAACCCCCATTTTACCGGGTTTTATCTGGTCATCAAACAGGTAATAAACTCGGATACCACTAGGGTATTGAGGGGGGAACCATTAAGTTCCTGGTTATTAGTAAGCCATCGTAACTAAGGTTTAGTGAGCCACTTAGAATCAGTGAGTCAATTGCACAACTAGTGATAATTGAGTAGTGGACCACATTCACTATTAGCAAGACACTTAAGATTGGTGAATTCATTAGAAAAGAGTAATCCACATAGCAAGCCACTTAGGATTCATATGCTTCATATTAATTACATACCATTCGGCCACATAGGTGAGGAAACCCGGAGGTGGAAGGGAATAAGAGCCAAGAAACGACTTCTTGGACTACCGTACGTTAAGGGCAGCTTCGACACATGTTAGCCGAATAATTAATTAAAGTTCAAAAAGTAGGTTTGGCACTTAAAAATAGCATATTCATATTTTCGGCAATTTTTTCTTTTAATTTTTAAAAATTCAGCTTAAATTCATTTTTCATTTTCTATTTAAGCTTATATCTTGTACATCTCTCTTGCATTGAATGACAAGTAAGATGTGAGTGAAGAGTTGAGAATGCTCTGTGCTTTATGCAAGTAGAGCGGAGTTGTGTTCAACAATGCATATGGGATATGTAAACTTTGAGGTGAAGCACCGAGTTAGACTTCATTTTTATAACATGCATAACTTTTGCATAGAGTCTTCAAATGACATAAAATTTCTTGGAGGTGAAAGATTACTTGATTTCTAAACTTTTCTTAGACCAAAAAAATTCCAAAAAAGTTGATCTTCTATGCACAAATGAGCTCCGAAAAACTGTTATGAACGCATTTTAATTTTTTGATCTTTACACGGCTGCAATGTTTTGTCCATATCTTTTGCATAAAGACTTATTTTGACACAAAACTTGTTGGAGGTGGAAGAAGGATTGATTTCTCAACTTTTGTTAGTTGGACAAAATTCTATAAAACTTCATCTTCTATGCTCAATTGGACTCCAAAAATTTGTGTACAACACATTTGAAAAGCCTCACCTAGAGTCTTGCTACTTAACCCATATTCTTTGTGGACTAATGTAAGTGAGCTTGACTACAAAAGGAGCACCTTCTCTCTTTCAAAATTCACATATGCTTCCACTGTAAGTAAAACTCTAGTGAGAAGTAAAATTTCTTACTTTTCGGCAATTTTGAAAAATAATTAATTTTATATTCGGCAAAAAATGCCAATAATTTTCCAAAATTTTTGGCATCTATTTTTAGAATTATTTTGTGCCGAACCTGCCCTTAAGGTACGGTACTCTTAAAATTCCCCCGTACCTGGATAGTAATAAGTAGATCCTAGGACATAATCTACCATACTATGGATGAAAAAGAAAATGAAGGACATATGTTCTCTTTTGAGGATCTTGAAGGAGCATCACTTATCTTCTTAAAGAAATGGAAGATAGAGGCATCTAGGAGGATAGCACATGTTAGGCGCCACCTCTCACTACATATAGAATTAGGATTAGGATTAGCATACCTTTTATCACGAGAGATAGGCTATGAGAGTGAGCTAGGTCCTTTGTATCTTTACCATTATGAATACAAGAGCTTCAAGCTCAAACTTCTTCTTAGTTATTTGAGGTAGAGGCAAAGTAATTGATATCATAGACATCATCAAGTCGATTGTGATTGAGAGATTTGACGGGTGTTGTGAATAGAAACTCACACGAGGTGAGATAGTCACATGAGTTGGAAATTGAGTATTATTGAAAAATGATTATAAAACTTACAAGAAGTGAGAGAAATTGTAAGAGTTGAAAGGCAATTGTGTAAGGAGTGAATTACAAAGACGCACATGTAGCGAGAGAAATTGTAAGTGTTGAAAGGCAATTATGTAATGAGAGATCATAGAAGCTCACATGAGCTCAGAATAGTTGCATTACAAAGTTGGTGAGTGGAGTTGGATACTTGAGAGACTAATGAAGATTTAGAGTTCACCAATTGAGAGAGAGAGAGAAAAAAAAAGATTCAAGATATTAAGGAAATTATAGAGAGAAAGAGAAAACTAAAGAATATTGGAATGAGAATGTATGAGGTTGCATGGAAAGACATTGGATAATTGAACACATGTATCTTCCTCAATCAATGTCACTATGAGTCTAGAGTTATCGATTGCTTAACATGAACCAAATCATAATTAATTCCTTGCATATCATTCTTCATATTATAATGATTCTTGAACCTATGTTATCTAAGAGTCAAAATCCTAAGGAAATTTACATGATTGATTGCCTAAGGAAATTAATCCAACGAGTGGTATGAATATAAAAAGGTGTTATGACGTGATCTTTATTATGATGAAACTGAGTATATAATTATATTGAAAAAATTGTTATTAGATTTTTATGTTTAAAAATAAGATGGTAATATTTTTATAATTGGCACTGAGATACAATGACTACAAATTGTGGCTATTTATAACTGAACTATCATAAATTAAGAGGATTTGTTAGAAATAGAATGTAATCCATTTATAGCTAAGAGTGCAATACACTTATTAAAATAGACTATATCACATGTATTTGCAATTCCAAAACACTAATGTCAATAGGTTGAGAACAAAACTATCGTATAAGGGGGATTGAAAATCGAGAGAAAATACTAAGTTCCAAACAGTGACTCAAAGATGCCTCTTCAAGAGGTAGTTGAGCACTACATTAACTTCTTCTCATACATTGTAGTGTTGTAACTTCTTCATGTGCCACAATTGTCTCTTTTCTCCTTTAAATAGCTAGTTACCTTCCATAAAGTAGTTTAGTGGCCAAGTAACAAGTTCTTCTTCTTCTCAAGTAGCTAGTCTACTTTTCCTCCAAGTAGCTAAGTATTTTGAGCAACCAAGTTGCCAAGTAGCCTAGTAATCCAAGTATCCAAGTAACTCTCTTATAAGTTAACCAAGTGATCAAGTAGCCAAGTAACTGAGTAACCAAGTAACCAAGTAGCTAAGCAGCCAAGTAGCAACTTAACTTTCCTCCAAAACATCAAGTGGCCAAATAACCAAGTAATCAAGTAGCTTTTCTATCCAAAAACTTTTTCTCTCTCAACTCTTCTTTCTACTCTCTTAATTGCCGTTCTCCGTTAGCGGAGTTTCTTTCCGCCAAGACGTAGGTAGCAATCAATTTTATAACCACCAAATCATTGTTGGATATCCTCTTTCCATGTAGCGGAGATTTCCTCTTCACATGTGTAACAACACCTCTACTAACTTTCAATTTTTCTAACAACCTTTGAGAAGGCATTTGGCATCTTTATCTCAAAGCTTATTATTTCTCTTAATCCTCGAACCCTTCTTATATGATGCTTTTCTTCTTCATAAAGATCTTTCAACATAATATCATTAATGCATCATCACAATTATATGAACTATGGTCTAATTTTAGTGTAGTTATATAAATACGTATCAATCAATACTTAAGACAACATAAATATGTAATGGGATCATATCCAAATTGATCTCATACACTAGGATCTCAACTGATTATGAATGCCCAAACAATCTCCCCAATCACTGGTTGTGCTAGAAGAGCTTTGATTCCAAATGATGGTTCCTGATTGGGAGTGTGATCGCCTCTATTTTTTTAATTTTTTTTGAGACAGAAGGCCGACAGGCCAACGCCAAGGACAGGAGGCAGTTGACCACCTGGCAAGTTTTCCGTCAAGTAGAGAGGAGATTTCACTGCCGGGATTCGAACCGCCAATCTCTTCTAGTCGCCTCTATTTGCCCTTGCAACTCTTCTTTGTTCTGCAGTAATCTTTCTATTTCTAGATGTAACATTTGTATCATCGAATCCTGAGTCCATTCAACTACCTTCAGTTGATTCAACTACCTTCAGTTGAAATTTCTAAATGCCCATGTTTCATAAGCTGCCAATATGATCAACGCCTCAGCTTTCTTTTTGTCTCTTCTTTTTTCGCACTAATTGGGATAATCAAGGTACTAACGATTTAAGCTAATTTGATTGCAATGCATGTAGTTACAAAGGAAAGAAGGATGTTGGAGCAGAGATAAGCTTGTTTGAACTTCACATAACTTGCAACCAAGGGAAAACCGTAATGTCGAGCAGTCGAGCGACATTATGCCTCTGGATTTTTCATGCCTTGGCCATGTTACATTGATTATGCCAATTAGCGAGGGAGGGCTAATAGGGGGTGTGGGAAATTAGTGAAGGTGGTACTAAATTTCTTTATGCTATGGAATTAGTGCCACCAAAAGATCTAGGAAGCAATGTTCGTCCTGGCACTATTCACCAAAAATGATCTTTCATGGTAGCACTATTCATTGAAAGTACCGGCACTTGGTACTATTCACTAGCACACACTACTTTTCATGTATTCATGAATTTAGTGTCACTTAGTGTCACTTAGTGAAGATTTCAACCCAAGGTAATTTTGAGACTGGGCTAAATAGTGTGTGCATTGGGAAATAATGCCACCCTCGCT
Organism: Polytrichum commune; assembly: GCA_950295325.1. Lineage (NCBI taxonomy): Eukaryota > Viridiplantae > Streptophyta > Polytrichopsida > Polytrichales > Polytrichaceae > Polytrichum > Polytrichum commune. The sequence goes on along the minus strand of OX485803.1, from coordinate 17,762,319 downwards.
AATTGGGACAATCACTGTAGACGCCAATAATAAGTGGGCCCAAGGTAAAATGCATTGGATGATAAAACTGCAAGATTGCCTTCTGTTTCTATGGACGCATCGGACTCTCACCCTGTTGTAACTTATTGAACATGCAATGTAGAGTTATAGCCCACGCAAACTTACTGGTGCGGGCCACCAGTGAACGATTCCTACCAACAAGGGCCACTTTTAGAACCAGTTTAGCCAATGAGAGCCATTAGTTGCAACCAATGCTGGTACTCACCATTCACTAGTGGCCCGCACCAGTGAGTGTGGGTGGGCTATTAGGGATTCATGCGTTCAAGTAATTACGTCATTTGGAGATTTTTTTCCATAAACAGGATATTTAATTTTCACCACAGTAACATTTACCCAGGCCCACTTACGCTGTTAAGGGCAACGCTGCAAGCGTCTAGTGGGGGTGGGCCTTCACTTCTCATCTTGAATTTGTTGCTTCTTTGTCCCAGCTTGTTATCAGTGCTGATCAAAAATCATCTCCACGAAGCAAGCTTCTTGCAGCCAGGACACCGATATCCCAATTAGTGCATGTTCCTATTCGGAGTTACACAGTGCTATAACTATTTAATGTGAATTCCAGCAAGCAAAGTCATTTATGTTCTACAATGTCCGAACCTATCGAACTTTCGTTAGTCAAAATTGAACTCCTGAGTAAGATGTCGTTGCACTTGCCACTCCAGATAGTAACACACGCTAATTGGGATAATCAGTGTAGCAATCTTCAATTGTGGACATTGTGGGAGTACACCATACGTGAGAATGATCAGTTCCAAGAATTCCGGTATGTACATGGGGGCCACACTGATTTTGAACTGCAATAACTTGTGCACTTGACACGCAGGTGCTGCTTGCAGCTCTTGAAATGTTGACCAACTGCATGACTGCATGACAATGCACATGCCCATTTTCATTAACTCCTACTAGTTTCCCACCCACGCAAGACAGTGTACTTAAGTAGCACACAAAGAAGAGAGTATATTATGTACATTGTCCGCGTCTTCCTTAGCTTCTTGTTTAATGGTTGTGGTCTCAGTTTGTGACACCTGCACACCAGGAGTGGAGAGTAGGAAAGTGAGTAATATCGTTTACTAATTACTTGATTTGTGGCTATTGTGTTGACTCTATTTCTGGTTGCCACGACGAGCAAACTTCACAGAAAGGTGAATCTCAAAAAGAAGCACACTTCATTAAGCAGAAAGGGATATGGAGGCCCAAGCATGTCAGCTATAAACATACCAAAGAGATGATGCTCGACATGAAAAGAGCTCAAATTCGAACAAAACGTCCAGCTTGTATCCCAATCATGGACAAAGCAGCAATAGACAACACCAAGAATTACTCACGTTTTTCTTTACTGTTGGTTGTGGAAGCTGCCAGCAGCTGCAGCAGTTTGCTCACAATTTCACATCACTTCTGGATATTACACCACATCAGAAATTATATTCTAAGACTCAGAGCGGAGGCAAAATCCGCCTGTCCACCTACATTCAACTCTGACAAACAAACAATGCAACTATCAACATAGTTGCATGACTGTCACCACTTGTGAAGCTCAGAGTTTTGTGGTTTATTGAAAGTTTTTCAGTAGACTTTTGTGATCCTCCCTGTAGTACGAGACCTACAACATCAAAGAATACGAGACATCTAGGTATTCTCTACCATGGGTACATGCTCCAGTATGAGCTCATATGCACCGACACATCCCAACTGTCGAACTGGATCGAACATCAGTATCAGAAAAAGGCAGCATTGGACATTGTTGCAAAGACTGCTAGCACTTGTGAAGCTTGGAAGATCATATTGCCTTGGATGTTCTTGTCTTCCAATCTACTCATGTCATCCTGCCCGCAACATGTGACAAGACATACTCCAAAAATCTGAGATTATTTCCCCCAAGTGGATATATGCTACACACCAATCATCAACGTGGATGGTGTGCGTATTGATGACTATTGAAATCTGCAACTGTGTTGAAATCATTTATTACAAGCTTTCCAGCCGTTGTAGGAGATGACAAGTGTTCAAAAGCCTGAGCCTCCATGTGTCTTGTTGAGGAATTGTGAGTACCACCTTGCTGAGTCCTTCACATATCGCTTCTGACCATCCTTGTAGTCAACGTAAATGAGTCCAAATCGTTTTGTATATCCAAGAGCCCACTCAAAATTGTCCAATAGTGACCAAGCAAAGTAGCCTCGTACATCTGCTCCTTCTCTGTAAAGGAAAATTTTATCAGCAAAATCCATGTGTTCAGGTTATATGATTTATGCTGATCCTTGTATCAAAAGCATGCCAGTCAGCTTCAACTGTTCATGGACAGTACATCATGCCTGTACATCTAGAAAGCACAGGTTTGAGTGATTTCTAGTCTTCATTCCAACTTGAGTGCGTAGGTGCAATTCACCACAAGTGATGCTAATCAAGAGGAACTAGTCTATGTTTGGAAAGATAAGATACCTGATAGCCCCCAGCACAGAAGTCAAGTATTCTTGATAATATTGTATGCGTTTTGTATCATGTAGCATCCCTTCAAATGATTTGGAGCCGTCCTCATCATCCATTCCTGCATATCCCCGTCCATCAGCGTGGAAGGTTAGTTACCTTTGAAGCCAGCCTATTTCTGTATACTATGCTTCGTAAATGAGCCTTTCACCCATAAAACAACAAACTGGGTCCTGGACGACTCGAGGAGAAAGAACTGGGATTCACCATTTTCTGTTACATAAAGCGGTGGATGGTTGTAGCGTTTCGTTATCCAAACCAGCACCTTTTGCAAACCCCAGGGAACAATGTATAGCCATTCTGATGCTGCCTGAAGACATCCACCAATTTATTATAAACAAAAGTTTTACAGTGCCATGTCTTCAAGAATAGCCTAAAAAATGAAGACTCTACAAAAGTGAAATTAAGACGCCAATGATTGCAAAAACTACCTTGAAGCAGTTAAACTCACCCGGTCTCCAATGTCTTTTCCATCTTTGCTTGCTGCACAAAATTCTCAACAGATTCTTATCAGTACACACAATGAGTGCTCATTCTCATCCTCAACGACTACGTTCAGGTAATAGAAGAGGATGTACGTAACTTAGAAAACTGGTTGGTGTCATGATGACTTGTCTTTTACATAAAACATGTTGCCCTCACAACATGGCAATCACAAATTAGCAATGCTGGCAACAGGCTATTTAGCATAATTCACACAATCCACATAATGTTTGTAGATTAAAAAAGCGGAAGGGAAGTCGATGATGTGCAACCTAGTGCAAGAACACGTTGGTCTTGATAGTAGTCACTCTCTTTGTCGCTAATAGGCTCGGGACCATCTGTCAGGTATCTACTCGAGTAATGGTTGAGACCAATGAAATCCACGCTCCCGCGAAGCATTTCAATTTCATCCTTTGAGAATTGAGGCAACCGGCTCCCAGCATTTTTCCGCATGACTGCTGGATAATCACCAAAATATATTGGGTCTAAATACCTGCAGAATTAGCTGATAAGTAACATACTACTATAAGCTGCGAGCACTCGACACTTCTGAAAATGACAACTTATTATACTGAATTCCAAAGACCGAGAATGACATGAGGCTAGACTTTGCATGTTAGATCTGTAGACAGGAATCAAAGCACAAGCAGAGGCACTGCATGGTTCACATTAGAAAAATTAAAGTCAATGTTAAGACTCAATTTAATATGACTAGGAGCACTGCCCCTAAACCAATGGCTTCAACATCACTAGACTGAACACAAAAGTGCAATAAGCCTCGTACCAGCCTAACTGAGACTCGACATGCCGCTGAGCTGCTGCTTGATCTTCCACAGAGTTCGACATTGGCTCTCCCCATTGGCAGTCCAATGAGATGCCCACCTGACCACCTTGGTCAGCCTGAAATACACACACGTTCTAAGGGCCTGCTGCAGAGCAGTTTGCATACTAATCTCCAGAAATACAGGATGAATGCCAATTTCCAAACCTCACAAAAGGGAAAATCACCAGCGAACTCACCCTAGGTTATGTTGAAACAGCATCTATCCCCATTGGTATTAGCAGTAGGTAAATATTGGCATGTTTTATGTGCTATTTGATGTTTCAATTGGATGTTTCCTGAGGAAAGAAAAATTTAATACATCAATTGCAATATTCATCTCACGAGGATGTTTTTAAGACCTATCAAATAATAATTATGAATAAGGTCCTCATGTGAGTTAATTAAGATTAGAATACTGTTAAATTACCTTATATTTTCTCCTGTAGATGTCTACTGCTGCTGCATGGGAAAGAAGGGCATGGTGGCCAGCAAGATATGGCTCGGTTGATGAGTCCCCCTCAGCGGACATTTCTCGATTGGAGCATCTGCCTGGTGCATGGATGCCAGTTCCATGGCCCGTGAAGGAGAGCTGGATAGGTTCGTTCAATGTTATCCAGTCTTTGACACGATCACCAAAGGCAGAAAAGCATGCGTCCGCATAGTCTGCAAATGCTTTCCTGGTCGTATAAAAAACCATCACAGTAGCAATTTCTCCCGTCAGTCTGTACTATTCGGTTAAAAGTTTCTTTACAGCTTTCAACACTGTAATCACGAGATTCCAAATAAATATATACGTAATATGCTACAAACCACTTCAGGAAAAACTGCATTAAGCTCTAAATAGGTGTAGAAAGCTCAAGAAAGAGTCGAGAACATGGACAGGCAGCCAAGCCTTACACAATTTTCCGATCTGTCCAGCCACCAAATGAATCTTGTAGAGCCTGAGGGAGGTCCCAGTGAAAGAGTGTAATAAACGGCTTGATACCTGGTTTTGAATTATCCCAGCAAAAACCAGTACAACAGCCAGAATAACTTAAGGAAGCACGATGAGTCTCCATTTACGGTCTCTTAATGATCCCCCATATTAATGTGTTTGGCAAATGCCCAGAACTAGAGATGCAAACTTCGCCATTGAAGTGACACCCTGACATCACCGATCTAATTGCACCATTTTCATGTCTATCCTGAATGTACATGAGGAATATCATGAAATCACCAATTCGTAATAACGCGAAGATAAAATGGCACCTTCAAGGATCTTAATTACTCTGAAGCAAGTGATGATGTCACTGTAATAACACCAAGTGTAAAGTACCCCATACCTTTCTCAAGAAGACCATCGATGACTTTGTTATAGTAAGCCACTCCCTCCTTGTTCACCTCGGGACCAATGCCGTCTTTATAGGTAATATATGCACAAGTACCACTTTCGTTCACTCCTTGGCATTCTAGCTAGTTATCAATATTTGAGCCATATCATTACGACAGTAAATTCTCTTCAGAAATGGAAAGAATTTCCTAGTTTTTGTTAACAAAGTAAAATTCTTATGATTAGGAATGAGAATGTCTTCTAAAGAGAATGTGTATAACTTTGGAAAGAAACATCTACAATAGAATTTGAGCATAACCTTGTGATTGTAAATTATTAGGAAGTACCAGATAACATAAAGAACCTCGTGGTAGAAGCAGAAAGTACCAGGAAAAATTCGTGACCAGGCAACAGAGAATCTGTATGCGTCGATGTGCATCTTTTCCATTAAGTCAATGTCCTCCTGATCAAAATTTTGGAGATTCAAAACTTACTTTGAATGGACTTGTTACTTTATGTGATCAACCCATGATTGAAATCAGCCCATGTAAAATTCCTATCCTAGGTGTGTTAGAATAAATCTAAATACACAGATAACATACATACATATACACACACATATACTCAGCAGATATCACAACAATTTCAATCTTAAGGCCAGACCTGGTACTTATGATACTGGTCGCATGCCACATCACCAGTGCTTCCATCTGCTATCTTTCCTGCAAGAATCAAGTATCCAGCAAGAGAGGTCCTCAGCTCGCACTGTTCAATTCTACATCTCATCTGATATGTAAAGTATCTCATGTAAGACACTCCAAACTCCATGAACATGATTTCTTGCATGATATATAGTTAGTCCCAGAGGACCTGGAATACGTGAGAATGTGTCCCATATTGATGGCTTACGACCCCCTTCATTCACCGCCCCTTCCACCTGATTCATGCAATATCAGTTAAGAAAAATTGGCAGGACAGACAAGTCTCACAATACATAGATTACTTGTAACAGTCTAGCAAAATTTATGTACACAGATACATGACCCTTCTTACTTCATCCCTATCATTATCCCTATTGCCACTTGAGGTAGATAAAATTCACAAGCTAGGTAAAAGAGAGGCTTCAACAGCACATGTAGCACAGGGCAAGGCAAACAGAGTCCAGACTCCATAACAAATCTTAGCACGGAAGACAGTGCCAAAAGTTGGAAGATTATCTTACAGAGGACGGGAAATAGAACTTTCAAAGGTACGAATTGCAAGGATCGCAGCATCAAGATTGTCTTGAATAAGGTTTTTCTCCTCTGGTCTTGACAATGAAGACTTGAAACTCAAATGACGTAGACTTTACTGACGTGCGAGTTCGATACAGAATACGATGGGAATCGGCAACATCAACACGCTAAATCCATGACCGGCATAGTTGTGGAAGTACTTTCTCAATTAGTGAAGTCTCTAGTTGGACTCCAAGGAGTAAGACTTCTGTCCTCTCTGATTTTTTTCTGGAGGGAGCTATGAAATTTGATCCGTTCAATTTTCCAATTCTTTGAAGTCAGGACATCCCCAAAGCACAGCAAAACTAATTTCACTAATACCGCTCCTGCAAAGTGTCTTTCATTATACTTGACACGGACTTTCGTAAAGGTAAATTCAAATCCGCACATCTTGCACACGACTGGCGATTCTTCATTTGCTCTCTCCATATCACACGAGAGCATCCTCAAGTGCAGTCGGGAGAATTAAGAAATCAAATTCTCTGCAGCTAGTATTGGACTGCTTATAGAACTGTAGACTAGTTCTCTATAAATCACTATCACAAGAAACAACGGTAACAAGCCATCTGAAATCGAGCTAAAATGGAATGTAAGTAATATATGAGGACCTGATACGAGGCAGTCGCAGTCCCGAATATAAAATCATCAGGAAATGCCGATCGATGCAGTGCTGCCAGTCCACCCTTGGATTCCACAGTGTGCGACATATTCAATTCAGAAATTGGAAGTTCTGCGAAACGTATCCAGGATTCAAACAAGAACGAGTGAGAAACTTGGACTCCAATAAAAATGCGTGTAAACGAAAGATCATTGACGGTATATATATATATATATATATATATATAACGTGATTCACCGACCTTCTACAATAACTATATTGTCTATAGCGGAAATTTCCAAACCATCAGTTGCCATGAGTTTCAATAACTCGATTAATTGCCACCGCCCGAGATTCCTCCTATGCATTTGACTCTAAGACTCGCAGAATAAACGAAACGTCAATCGTGTAGAAAACTTACACTACTCTATGTCAAAAACAAATTTGCGCAAGTAAGACTAGATGCGCCCTGTTAAATTTCATATGATAATATTTTCAAGATTACTTTCGCTTCAACCTCCCGTACGCCCTAAATGCCAACAATCAACAACAACACAGGAAACCATCGGGACAGAGCTCCATTTGCTTAAAGGACTTCTTAACATAAAACTCACGATCGCATTACCTGTCCAAAATTCCTGAATCCAGAAATTTTAATCATCAGATTAATAGCACCAAATCAAAATTTGAAGCCCTAAGCTCTCCACCACAGGAGACATAGTAAGTAATACCCCACTACCGATATAAGCTATGCACATCAATCTTTCTTCCTCTCTCCTAACTATGTAACCACGATCGCATGACGTGTTTAGAATTCCACAAATCAAATATATTTATCCAAATGTTGACATCGTTGGAAAGAGGTGAAGCCGTGAGCTCTATCACACCAGACAGACCAATGCCGCTATAACTGCTAGTTTTAGGCTATGCAACTCAATCTTTCTCTGTCTCAACAACAAAATGACCATCGCATCCCCTGACTCAAGTTCTTCACAATAAAATCTATTCATCCGAATGTCACCATCACTGGAAAACTTAAGTTCTCCAACCTCCGAGTCACAGCAGATTCACAGTCATGGCGCACTGCCGAAATAAGTTATAGAGCTCAATCTATCTATCTCTATTGTAAACAGAGTAAAGTGAGATTAAACTCAGTGAGCAAGTTCAAACTGGTTCCAGAATCCACTTACAAGAGGCCAACAACAAGCAGTAGCAGATTGATTCAATGAAACCTGAAGGGCAAGCTCGGTTTCTGACTGAAAGATCGATAATTGGTGGCTTTTAAGGCGAATGCGAGCCTGGTCGGAAGCAAAGGAATGCAACGGAAGGGAATGTACCCAGGCGGGTATCAGGCCGGTCAGGGTATCGGTACTGTACACGTGCCCTTTTCTTAATCATTATTTTCAGTCATTTTAATATTAAATAAATAAATAAACCGTTCTATACTACAAATCCTTGAGTTGTTTGGGGAAATTAAAATGGATGGATTCTCGTCACCTTTACATCACCTTTGGGCACATCAAAAAATTCCTATAATATTTTACTCTAAATTCCAAGGACCATTTCGATTACTTTTATCGCACATAAGGTATTGATTTGGGGTTTCACGCTTACTTGTTTAATATGATGTATGTTATTGTTTCATTTTTTTATTGTAGCAAGGCTAGAGGCAATTATTGCATACAAGCGTACCTCTCAATCATTCAAGAGAATATATAGCCATGAAATAACATGGAATTTGGATGTTACTTGTTTGACAATAGAATATGTTTCAAAGATCCCGAATGAGTTCCGTAAGAGATATGCTCATATGGATTAATTCCCTCTTGACAATGTTAAATTGATAACCTTACATATTATAACCAATGAGGTTAATACTTTGGAAAATGCATTCAGGTTTTCACAATGTTCAAGATAGATTTATTGTTGATTCAATTATACAAGTCCTTAACAAGCTCGCTTCAACCAATTACCTATGGAGGACGTTGATACAATGTTAGTCTACATGTCATTGTCACATCAGTCACTGCAAAGGTTGACATCATTTGCCTCGTCTATTTGAACAAAAAGGAACATGTTTGTTGGGAATTGGATATGTCATAAGTTATTGGGGAAGTTTTGGATCATAAGTTGGTAGAGGATCTTTTGATGTGTGCATTTTATAATATATTCTAAGGCAACGTGTACCTAGTAGCATATGACATCATCAACTACTTTGTTGGTGTCACGATAGAAAGCTACACCTTTGTATTGGCATATACCATCTCTAAAAGCATACAACTAGCCTTGCCAAATGTGCTTTGACATTGGAATTCATACTTAAGAAGTGCACTTTACATTTGGTTAAGATTAATGGCGAATCATCACCCTTTCATATCAGCATTAAATATTGTGAGATCCGATCAACTACAAGATTTGGTCCGTTGATAATAGTTGACTACCAAAAAAAAATGCCTTTTACAACACAAAGTACATAAGAAGAAGAACTCCGGTCTCCGGAGGAGGCCGGAGTGAATAAAGTGTATGTTCGTAGAACATCATAGGCCATGCCTTACGGCACTGGCGTTAGATGTAAAAGTACTTCGCCCTTTGTAGGACGTAGACACTATATTTAGTAACCAGTAGTAAGTTCCGATAGCCGGTTATTATGTTTGGGGTGATTAGTGGGGGGGGGATATGTATCGGGTTGGGAGTGTTATTTATTTATGAGAGGTCTTGGAGATCATTAATAGTTTGTTGATTTTCTAGCCTTTGTTTGTGGGCTAACATGGAATGTGCATGTTGTGTGGCAATTATGTTAATTTGTTTAAACGTGTTTTTAATTTTCGTGAGAGGGAGTGCGAGCGTTGTTTTCATTTTTTTCATTGATGGGATATGTCTTGTGCCTCTTGCTCCTGCAACTAGTACCATGAGTGGGGCTATGTTCCAACCCTTTGTTATGATGTTGTTTATGAGTGGTTGGTATTTTATGATTTTTCTATCCAGGGTTTCAGCGGCGAATCTATCATTGCAATATGTGAATTCGATGAACTGTATGGTGATATCAGGTGTAGGGGTTTCTAGGGGGGGTGGTTATATGGATGGCTTATGATGCATAATATGTCCGGTTTGAGCCTAGCTAGCGTTGCAATGACATCTTCGGGTATCACATGTACATGGGAGTAGCCATGTGGGGACTGTGTTTTCTTGGGGTATTTCATTATGCGTTCCTGCATTCATTAATGTATAATGTCTTGATATTCTAGTTGATAAGATGAGTTTACGTATTTTCCATACCGCTTTGTTATGCCTTTTGTAATTAGTGCATGGATATATTGTTGTTTGCATTTAAGTAGTACGTGTAGCCATCATGTGTCCGCATCTGTTGAGTTGCAGATATACATGTTCTTGATGGGAAGGCTTCTTTGCCAAAGAAGAGTTGTTTTCGGGTGTGTCCCATATATTGTCCAGTTCGGAATTTTATTAAGCATGTTTTTTGTTTATCTTTGATGGCGGGGTTCGTCCAAAAGTCATTTGATAGTATTTTATCTATGTCGTCGTTTTCTAGCCATTTGTGTAATTGGTGGGTTTGGTTTGCTATAATTGTTAAGTTATGTTCATTGTCATGCTTGAGAATGTGTTTACTGAGGTGCCTTATGGGGCCCTTGTTAGGTGTTTCTTGCATGGAATGCCACCAATCTTTTTGTAGGTAGTATGGTGTAGGGTGTGCATGCTCGTATGAAACTATGGTATCTTTATGGTCTAATTTATGTCCTTGTTTGGCTAGTGTATCTGCTTGGTCATTTCCTCCTATGTTTGTGTGGGTTTTTATTTTATGGAGTGTGGTGATTTGTGTATGGGATATTAACATTTTAATCATATTTTCTAGGATTATTTTATCCGGGTGACTATTATGACTAGTGGGGTGTTTGATTTGGGTATTTAGGAGGTATAGGATGTTTAGGCAATCTGTAAATATGTGGGTTGGCTCATTTTGATATGTTGTGGTGAGGAGTTGTAGAGTGTGGTGTATTGCCATCATTTTTGCTCGTAAAATATTTTGTAGTCCCGGTAATCTTTTTGCGATTTTTAGGTTCCTGAAAGAGGTTGTAAATACCATATCCAGTTTTTTCACGTTTCCATTGTCCATTGTTTGTTTGTTTGAGTGGTTTGAATGACCCATCCGTGTAGTAGCAAAATTGGGGTGGGTATTTAAGCGGTAGGCATTGTTGAGGGTTGATATTTCATGGGTTGGTTGGAATTTGTGTGATCGGCGGGGGAGGTGGGTATGTGAGTTTGGTTCATTTTGTATTGCGGTTCACTAATGTATCTAGTGGTGTCAATGGTACAATTTGGCTAAACATTTCGGGGATTCGTAGTGTGTTGACAATATCTTTCATTTGTTGGGTGTATGTCTCTGTTCCTATGGGTATATTTTTATGATGTATGCATAATACTCATATTGCACAGTTTTTTGTTCTAGGTTCAGTTCTTAGTTCTGGGGGAATTGTTGGTTCTTCGTAGATGATGGTATCGGCTTTGAAGTGGGTTATAACATGCGAGTCTGCGAAGGGTCCATTATGGGGATTAGGATTGTGATACCAATTTTCGTCTGGCATTACTAGTATTGTGATAGAGTTTGAGTCATTTTTTGCTGCAAGGCGGGCCCAATGGAGGGCATGTTGAGCTTCGGTGTCTGTGTGTGGGTGTGCATAGTCATTGCCTCGCCATTTATGATGGAATGTTTTTCCAACTAATCCAAATACTACATCTCTAGGGAATGGGGAGTGATATTGTCTAAGTGTGGTGGAGCATGTTATTGGTGATGAGAAATATGAGTGTGTTATTTGGAATGTGTTTATGAAGTTTTCAAGGATGGCATTTGGAAGTGTGTATTGCGAAAGTTTGAGGGGGTCATTTTTGGGAGTTTTGTATTTATATCTTTGGTATAACCATGCCACTTCTGTTTCGAATGGTTGTGTGGGGGGTTCTAGGTTGTGTGGTCTGTTTAGTGCTAAGTGGTATTGATCCCACAACCATTTTAGTCTTGTTTCCGGAATGGTAATCAAATGTCTACCAATGTTATTGTAGATGTGTGCAATGTCATATTGGGTTTGGATAGTATATTGTGTGTAGGCGATATCATCTTTTGGGTTACCTTCGTTAATGTGTAGGTAGTATAGGGGTATGGTTTGTGGTGGGGGGACATATCTAGTATCTCTCATCTGTTCTTGGTTAAAGTTTATGTTTAGTATGTTAGTAAAATGTTGGTGTTGTTTTCGGGTGTAGTATTGTGTTAGTAGTAGAATGTTGTTGTTTATGGCGTTTTGGTTGTTCCAAGGAAACAACTCTTTTTGAGGTAGCCATTTGTTGTAAGTTGTTTCATTTGGGAGTGTCCATTGGCATAGGTAGGATGTATATTTTTTCGTGATTTTGTACTTATATGTGTATGTGCCTGGGCGGTCGTTTCTTATGTTGTGTATCGGGAAGTGCGTTGGGTAATTGAGTATGTATGGGGGTGGTTTTGGGTGTTCTAATGGTAGTAGAGGTGGTCTTATGTGTATGTTATGATTTAGTATTTTATATTCGTTCTTCAAGGTGTTTGGTGTCATATGTGTTGGGCATGGGTGTGTGCATTGGGTAAGGCATGTTGGTTCACAAAATAGTTTTCTAGCATATTCTAGTATAATTTTCTCCATTTTTGTGGGTTTGTTGTAGTGAGTTTTAAATTCATCGTTGCTTATTAGATGTGTTCCATTGGGACATGTTATATGTTTTAGTTCAAATATGTTATGTAATATTAGTTTGTGAAGGTATTTTAGAGATAATTATGGGATAAGCGTTGGGATGTTTCGTGCTTGTGACATCCATTGTGTTTCTAATGGTGTAGGGGTGAGGGAAAAATTTTAGAGTGTGCTTTTAAGGTGGATTCTACTTGTTTTTTTCAATAAGAACAGAGATCTCGTACAATCCTGGAGCGAGATACGTGTTAGATTTTGTGCTCCTCCGTGTTTAGCGAGTATGTGTTGTATTAATCCTTTGTATATTCTACCCAACCTACCTTTATCATTGAGGGCATTTATGAGTTGTTCTCTTATACATGTTATGTATGCGTTTTTTAATGAAAAAACTTATGTTCCAAACATTTCATGTGGCAGTTGTGTGACGGCATTTGACATACATTTTGGTAGGCCGCATATGAATTTATACAATGCAATTATTTTCTTGTCTAGTTTCTTAATGGCCGGAAGAGAGTGTGGGACGGCATAGAAGTTGTAAGCAATGCCAACTCTTATGACTGTATCAACCATTTTTATTTTTTGTTTCATGGTAGCTGGGCATGTTATTAAGATTTTGCTTTGTTTGGTTAATTTAGCTATGATGATGTGCGTTTGTGTTTTTCATTGTAATGAGGGGACTAGGTTGATTCCAAGGTATACATATGGTTCGTGTTGGCTAAGTATGGGTGTTGGTTGGTGTTTGAAGTTTATATTTGCTTCTTATAAGTGTGTTTGGAAGGCATGTGAGTTCAGTTTTGACTTGTTGGGACATCCAGTGATCGCGCATTTGGGAATGTCTAGATCCATTCCTGCCCATTCACAGAACTTGTCTAGTTGGATTTGGAGGGATGTTACTTTGTTAGTTAGGGCGGCTAAATCATCGGCGTATGCTGCGGAGTTTATCGTATTGTTGGAGGTTTTGAAGGTATATCCATTGTTCCCCTTTTGTAGCCATCGTAGGAGTGGTTCCAGAAAAATAATAAATAGCTATGGGCTCAGTGTATCGCCTTGTATGGTTCCTCTTTGTATGGGATTTGGTTGTGTTTTACCAAAATATTCTCCAATGTATGTGCTGGTAGATTCCAAATAAATATTTTCTATCAATGCTACTGCGTCTTGTGGGTAACCAAGGTCTTTCATGATGGTACGGAGTCTGGCGTGATCGATTGAGCCAAAGGCATTTTTGAAGTCTATGTATAGTATGTAGATGTCTTGATTTGTGAATCTAGCATCTTCTAGTGCTAATATAAGGGTTTGTAATTGCCTTGATGTGCATCTCTCAGCTCTAAATTCTTCTTGACTGTCATGTAAGATTTGATGTCTTTCTCCATATGTGGAGATGATGATAGTGAGTGTGCTGGTAAAAAACTTGTATATTGTGTTGGCAAAGGCTATTGGTCTATGATTGTTGAGGCAATATGGGCTATCTTTCTTATACAAAAGTATGGTAAGGTTTGTTTTCTAGGATGCAGGGATTTTTTTGTATATAACAATGTGCAAAGAATAGTAGTAGGATAGTGTGAAATCGTGGGGGCATAATTTTTAGTATGACATTGGGGATTTTATCCGGTCCAGGGATTTTCCCATTTGTTAAATTTCGGAGACATATGTCGTACGTATCTTGGTCGAGGTATGTGTGTAGGGGAACATTTGGTTCTCCTCTTTTTCGATAGTATACCCATCCAGATCATGCCATGGGTATTATCTAACTTCACATGTGCAATATTGTAGGTGATCAGGTTGGTAGTGACATGTGGGGACTGTGGGTTTATTGCTGGTAGATTGCTGGATATGGATTTCTTGGGCGCTATCTTATGGGTTAGTGAGGATGTTGTTATATCTATCTATGATGCAATCTAGTGGGGGGGATTCGTTTTCTTTGAAGATTTTTTTGTTTATTTTTTGGGGGCTTTTGTCATATAATTGTTGGTATTTTGATATGGTTTTTTTTATTTGTTTTCTCGAATATTTTGTTGTGATTTTTCAGGCTTCTTTTTTGGCTATTTTTTCCTTTATTGGCTAGATCTTCTATCCATGTATTGTGCGGGAGAGGGTGTATTGGAGGTGTTGGTAGGGTATTGTAGGTGTGATTAGCAATTTCTTGGATGATGGGGTGGTCTCTCCAGTTAGGATTTTTTTTGTGATGTATATTGTTTTTCAGATAAGATGATAAGTAGTGAGGTGTTTTTTTCCATTGTTTCTGGAGTTTTTTTGGAAGATAGCCTCCTTGTTTGGCAATTCTGCTTGGTAAGATCGAAATTGATGGTGCACTGCATGTTTCTAAGACTGTACTTGAGATGTTAGTGATGAGGGTTTCTAGTGAGGTGCATGCCATTTGCCATTGTTCTATTGTTAAATCTGTATTAGTTTCAAGTATTTGAGTGAGTGCGTTTATTTGGTTTGAGTTGGCTTCGAAGAACTGTGTGTGGAAGTTTTATAGGTTTTCCTTTGGTACAGGGTTTAGTATTCTTGGGGGTGGTTCCGGTTTGGGTGATGGCATTTTGGTAATCAATGTATTAGGTGGGATATGTAGTTGTATGGATATGTGGTCAGAGTTAAGGTTGATATTTTGGTTTGTGGTTGACCTACATTAGTTGTTATTTGGGGTTTTTATGAAGAATCCATCTATTAGGCTATTGTGTGTGTAGTTATTTCCTCCTTGTCTTGAGAATGTGGTATTTGTTGTAATGTATGTTAATTCTAAGTTGTCCATGAATGACCTCTATTGATAATCTTCAGCTTGTGGTGGTGTGGTTTGTTGGTCGTTTTGTCTCCCTATTAGTGCTATATCTCGGTTAAAATCACCACATATTACATAAACGTGATTAGGGTGGGCATTAATTTGTTCGGTTATAATGATATACATGGTGGGGATGAGGGGCAAGTCTTCGTCATGAGATGGCATATATATGTTTATTAATAGCCAACGTTGAAGGAGTTGGTTGGCTATGCAGATTATTTGGAGAGAGGGTGATATGCTTGTGGGGGTGGGTATTTTAGACAAGTTACTAGGAAATGCATGTTTGTTATGGATGAGAGTAAGTAGACCTCCTCTGTGGTCTCTATGAATCATTCTCTGGCACATAGTACATGTGATGTTGTGCGTATTGTTGAAGAAAAATTTGTATTGGGGGAAAATGTTTTGTATGTATTTAGTGGATTTAGTGGCAATAAGTTTGGTTTCTTGTATGGTTATGGTTGTTGGGGAGTTTTGGGAGTATGTTGTTAGTTTGTGGAGGCATCGCATTGCCGTGTTAAGCGACGCGACATTCCAAGTTATGATGTATGTTTTTTGGTTTGTGAGCGTTGTTGGCCTTGGTGGCGGGATTTGGTTATTTAGTATCGGATAAGTAGGGTGTGTATATTCTATGATAGGCTATGTGCATCTTAATGCTTCTGTAAGTAATTGTTGGGGTAGATATGGGAATGTGTCGTGTAAGTCCCGGATATTTGGTTGTTCGGGGTGTCGATGTATATGGTCATATAGTTTACGGTGGATTGTGTTTGGGGGGGATATTTTGTCTTGGTACATATTATGGAATTGTGTATATGGATGTGGGGTTTCGACGTGTCTCTCCGGTGGGTTAGGTAGTTTTGTCAAATTTTCTAGTATTTGTGAGGTCCAATCCGGGATTGGCTATTGTTGTAGGTATATGTCAGAGTCTCTAGTGGAGGGGCTGATTGTTACAATTAGGGCGTATATCAGTCTAGGGGGCGGATGGTTAGCATGTTGTTGTATGTAATTGTCTAAGTGTGGAAATGCGGATGTTGTTTGTGTGTGTAAGGGGTGCATATTTTGGAATAATGGTTTGAAGTTTGTGGCTAGGTGTTGGTATTCCGGTTGGAGTTTTATTGTACCAGGTATAAAATAGGTTGTTTGTCGTCTTTTATGGGCGGTTGGGTGGGCTTGTAGTAGATTTGGCATTGGGTCTGGATTGGTTTCAATGTCTCCACATTATAATAACAAGATGTAGTTGGAGACGCTTATTATTTTAATTTGTTTTTGTTGGGAGTTTTTAGGGCATGGTTTTATATAGGTTTGTATTTGTGATGTATTATGTGCTAAGGGACTTGGTATTGGTGTTTGGTATTGGTATTGGTATCGGGTTTGGTATTGGTATTGGTATGAGTATTGGTTTTTGGTATTGGTATATTGTATGTATTTTTGTATTTTAATGTGTGTGTTATGTGTATATTGTTTGGTTATATCTTTGTTTATTTGTATGTTGGTTTTTGTATTATTGTTTTGTTGAGTGATGTTGATGGTTTCTATTAGGATGGAGGTATTTAGAAATACCTTTTTATTTTATTTATGTATTTTTGGGATGTGTGTATGTTTAGTTTGGGGGAGTATTGTGGTGTTGGTCGAATTTAGTTTAAAGCCATTAGGCCATCTTTGTCGTTGGATGAGTCTCCTTTGTCGAGCATGGCCGTAGATTCAAGGGCAACCATGGTTTTGCTGAGGGCTTGCCTTAGTGTGGCCATTTTTTTTTTGAGAGCTTTCGCCGCTTTATCCTCTGCGTACGTGGCAAAGTTTTTCGCTTGTATTGTGAAGCGTGTTTCCATAGTTTACATTTCGTTGCGGACTATTGCAGCACCTTTTGCGACAACCTCCTGTATTATTTTATTTATATCTTTCTTTTCAAGTGCATTGGAGGGGACGTTTTCCATTGCTTCTACTGTGTTGGCTAAAGCCATGGTAACATCGTTGAAACCTAGCCTTATAAGTTCTTCAAGTGAGGATTTGGATATACCATCCAAACTCTTAGGGTGGGGAGAGAACTCTATATATTTGTTGCATATTTTATGACTTTTCGTTACAAATTTCTTGTACACCGCGGTACTCAAGCATTGGATATTGTACACCCCCGTGAATTTGCCTTGGGCATCATTTTTGAAGTAAATGTTTAGTATGTTCTTTTTTTCCATGTATGCCCTAAAATTTTTCTCGAGAATCTCTTTGGGTTTAACCTATTTAGGTATTTTGCAATGAAAATTAGCGCATTCTTTTTTGCCAAATCATCACCAATAGATTTTCCCATTGAGACATCTATACATTCACGCCGAAGGTTTTTTTTTACAAATATTTATGACTTATTCCAGACTAGTGACAACTATCTATGCATAGTTGTGACTCTCTATTTTCCTTACATGTGTAATTTCGTAACTGAAATCTCTTTTGAATTCTTCCATTATCACTTCTTCATATACCATAAACCAAGGTTTCTCTTTTATAGTATCGGTAGTAATTTTGATGAATAGCATTTCACTAGAAGTGATGGTGTTATATAATTTGCAAATTTTTGTTTTGTGCATCTTATTATCCGATAGACGGATGATAAATGGACGGAGGCCTTAGAGTAATTTTACTTAATCCTCTTGCACATTTTTTAGATGAATTTTTGCATGACCCGACCATTGTTTTCCTCCGTGTGTACACATTATGACTATGGGATCACTTATTTCCTCACCAAACGTTATTTTCATATCATCTAGTCTTTTAGTGATTTTGTCTAATGCATATTCTTTTGGAATAATCATATCATCTAGATGAAAGGACAAAACAATATGATAATCCATGGCAAATCTATCACATACATCTACATCCGAGGGAATTTGGGTGTGATGATAATTTTGTTCCCAAGTTCATTCATACTTGGCCACATTTCTTGTGGAACGTATGGATAGGATGATATACAATCATGACATTCTAAAGCTTCTTTGTCACTCATTCCTATTTTTATAAGTTCACTCGCACTTTTGTGGGTTACTTTGTCAAGTTTTTTGCTTGCATTCAAGGCGTTCATAGCCTTGAATCTGAGCCATAGGTATGTATTTTTCTTTGGTGTGTTATTTCTATTTTTATAATTTTCTATTATGGTTAGGCATGCATTGCTAGATGTTTTTCTTTTGTGAGGTTTCCATGTCTTTAACACCATCAAAGTTTTTATCCAAACTTCGTGAGTAGGCCATTCTGCAAGAAATAAATATTTGAATATTATTTTGTGTGTTTGTTGGAGTTCTTCTTTTTATCCTAACAAAATCCCCATTCCACTTCTGAGCAAGTGGGGCTTGAAGGGGAGATGTTGCTAGGAAGAAGATATGGTTAATGTGTCTATTTTTTTCCCTATCTTTTACTAATGTTCTTAGCTTATTAATTTTGTTTTTATGCATAAGTCGGGAAGAGAGAGTGTAATAACACATATTTTTATGCATTATTTTTCTTGTTTTGTTTATGTTTGTAAAACAATAATTCGAACTCCAATCATGTGATGTGTGTGAGTTTGTACAGTGAGAGTTTTTCCAATATAGAGAGGCTATGAGCCATAAAACAAGAATAATATGGGTTGCATAAGCAACCTTCATTTCTACCTAGTTAAACTAATTTGTTTTGCTAATTCTACTTTAGAAAATCACAAATGCTATGTGCCTATTTGGTTATTTATGTGTGTGCAAACTAGGTGACTAACTATCTGACTACTGTGAGGAAAGAAAGAAATGTTGGGGTTTTTTTTTACATGGATGTTACGTCCACTTGGTAGTGGGCACCAATAGTCGTTCGAGCAGCACTCCAACAATCCTCTGGCAGCTACCAGCAACATTCCAGCAACCAACAACCCTCCAATCCGCTACCAGCGGCACTCCGGTAACCAACAACACTCCAACGCGCCTTGGTTGTTTGATGCGGTTTAGCTGTTTGCTTCAGCAGTCAAACAACCTCGATTCCTCTTCCCCAACAACTTTGACTTGGTGAGACATTCAGCCTCTCGGTTGCTGCAGGGTCTGTAGTAGGAACTCCTATTTCGCTGCTCCTCAGCAACTTACTTCTACAACTCCGTCCTTTGTGGGATTTTCGGCACAGAGGCAAGCCTATGGCCAGCAGTTAATAGTCGATGTTGCTCCCGCTTCTACTAGGGTTGTTTCCAGGGTAGCAGTCCTCCCACAACAACCTCCTTCCCCGCACCGTGATTTCTCTTTGGTTTTTGTTCCTGCTTGGATGTGGGCAGTCAAGGGTGTTGCATCAGTTTGTAATGATTGTGGGTACTCGTGTCCAACATAGTACTTTAGTCAATCAGACCCTTTGGGAGAGGCCGGAATCCGGCTAATCACAGATCTAGCCTCTTCTCATAATTGAGTTTCTACTATCTCCGTGCAAGTGTTTCAAGATATACGGGTTTTGTATTCAATCAGAGATGAAGATTCCAACTATTGTTCTCTAATGAGATTGCAGCAAGTTCTTTTTTTGGCAGTCTATGGTAACTAACAGCCTGGCAGTTGCTACCACTCTCCGGAGTCTGCTATTGTCAAAATGAATTTTAAGTCAAGCTATCATTTTCTACTGATCTGATATTGCATCAATTTCAAAATGAGGTCTAGAAGTCAGGTATCCTTTTCTACTGGTGTGAAATAATGGCAAGTTTGGAGATGAGATCTAAAGTCAGTTCTCCTTCTCTATTGGTATGAGATAGCGGTGAGTTCAAAATGAGATTTAAAAGTCAGCTAACATTTGCAGCAAGTTCAAAGATGAGGTCTAAAATCAGCTATCTTCTCTACTGGTGTGGTGTTGCGGTGATTTCTCTTTCACAGAGGTTTTTTCTTGTCTTCTCGACAGCGCCTTTGTTGTTTCCCTGCCCACGGCTATAGCTGCAAGTGTAGATCTTGGGTGGCTCCGATTGTTCCTTCCGTTGTAGCTCCTTGGCAGCGTCTCTTCTTATCTTTCTTCCCCGGTTGTAGCTGGAATTGTAGACTTCATGTGGCTTCTGCAGCTCCTCGGCAGCTTGCAGTTTCCTTCCTTCTTCGCCAACTATAGTTGTAAATCTCGCGTGGCTTGTGTAGCTCCTCGGCAACTTGCAGCTCCTTTCCTTCTCTGTTGTTGCGGTTGTAGATCGCGCGTGGCTTCTGCAGCTCCTCAGCCGCATGCAATGCCCTTTTTTCTCCGCCGATTGTCGCTGTGGATGTCGGTCTGCACGACAGTCTCCTCTCCGCGTTCGTGTAGATCTGCTTGGCTGCAAGTGAAGTGAGTGGCTAGTAGGTGGACTCTAGGGGCTTTTAGGTTTGTGTGGGGGTGGGTCAGAGCGTAGTGTCTACCCCCTCAATTTTGCAAGAGGTGGGTGGCTAGGGGGAGAGAGGTTCGAGGAGTAGCAGAGTTGCCGCTTCAACTCTTGCCTCTTTCCCCCTTACCTCCAACAACTCTCTCTAAAAACTTTTAGGGCTTCGCCGTAGTTCTACAAAGGCTCCGCGGCTTCTCCCACATCAATCAACTCGAATCACACGCAAAGTACAAATCCTCCTTCTTCAATTTAACCCTAGATTCTACTTGTTGGTTGTAATGTGTGGGTGTAACAATTGGTCCTTATATTGTGGATGAACCTATGATATTCCTTTGAGATATATAATTGATAATAACAAGACCACTAGATATTAGTTAACCTTCAAATCAACGATGATTCAATCTCGGGGAGGCCACTCCCTCTTATATTAATGCATACATGTGCGCTCAAGACCTAATTATTGGGGGGGCTATTTACCTTGTAGAAAATATTATGATATTTTAAAAATAAAGGTAAATGCTTGTATTTTAATACACCCTAATAATAATAATAAAATTGGGCAGGAATAATTTTAAAATACCCTATTTTAATTATACTGCCAAAGACAACTGGAAATAAGAGTGCAATTCAAACAACGCGCTGAAATTCTCCATCCTGGCACATAGGTAGAGAACATTAACTCCACATTGGATATGTTGGTTCAGTAATGTTCAAGCCAACCAGCCTACGAAATCATCCATCCAAGCCTTTTCAACATAAAATTACCTATTTTCATCCACTAGCACAAACCCTACCCTAAACCCACCACCCGTAGTAATTGTTCCCATGCTATTTTATATGTACTAACTAGATAAAAAAGGTCATTATATGTGATGATATTTTACATGTAAACATGTTTCATTGTTTCACAAACCCCTATATTATATTTACTTTTTTGCAAAATTTATCCACAATGAATATATTAGACCCTATTTCTTATCACACGTTGTTTCTACGATTTTTGCTAGTGACCTTCTCGAGGATCTAGTTCACAACCTATTTGTACACAATCAAGGTACTCACTTCCTTCAAACTCCTCCCTCCAACTCTAGGTGCCTCCATTATGAGAAAATGATTGTCTCAAAACATGATATCAACACGCTTGTACATGAGATTGCAAGAGCTTCTAATGCTTGGAAAAAAGAGCAGGGTCACTTTTAAAAAAGAAAAGCGGGGTTGCTTGAAAAAGAGAAGGGTGAAAGAGTTGTTGAGGGTCGACAATAATACAAAAGCACATAAGCAAGGAGGCGCACAAGGAGACAAGAACAAAGATGATGCCTTAGTTAGGTTGAACCCTACACCCTAAACTTGGGCCAACTTCAATTTGGTAGCGAAACCCTAATTGATGTGGTCCACATCATTTTAAACCCATAACACCCACATTATATAACAATGAGTGGTGTAGCATCGTTTTAAAAAAAATGGAAACTTGCTCATGTCTAAGCACTTTAACCTTCCTAGAATGTTGTCGTTTAATCCAACCTTGGACATTCAAGTTCCATTTTACCCAGAACATGACTTTCCCACAGAACGAGATGCATTGACTTGTATTTATAATTGACCAATTGTTCATTTTCAACACAACTAAATAAATAATTGTTGTTGTACATAAAGCCAATAGTGCCAAAACCATGAAAATCGTTAGCAATTGGTAGGCATTTCTAATTCATCAAACTTGATCTTATTTGAATGCCATATGCAAAAGTTACAAAGCTCAATGATGTATTCATAGATGACCCAAAACCAACATGGCAACTTGATGTTAAGGTGGTGTACATTCTTGGAACTATTATGTAATTATTGCACAAGATTTAAGGGTGTTGATTTTGGATGGGATGTTGGCTTTAGAGTATTCTATCCTACATAGGATGTCTAACTTTCTCAACAATGGCATGATTTTAGAAAATGACCCTCTTTGTAACTATTATAACCACTTGCATATATACATTGGTCCAGTGGAGGACACAAAGAGAAAATGCCATTTCCAAAAAGGAGGATTAGAAAAACTAAAATATTTGCTCAAATTCTCAATAAACTATTGTTTTATTAGAAACACAAGGATGCATAATCTACCAATTTGTTTATTTTCTTTCAATAATTGGCATTTGGATGAATCTAAGGTAGGGAGAACGGTACTTGTAAATTTATTACAAAATGATTTAAAAAAAAACTAACTCGTTTTTCAAGACCCCGAGACTCTCAAAATCCATACGGCTAAGGGCCACTTCACACACGAGCCAAGAGTCATGACCATGAAATTGTGAGAGCCCAAAAGAAATTGTCCAAAGGCCATCCCAACACACCTCCAACATCATGTAGTGTGGTCACGGACACTCAAGTGTAGTGTGAAGTCATATGTGACCGGACCCTCAACCAAATGCTATTTCAATGAATTTCTATTCATGTGGATCCTCATACATGATAAAATAAAATCAACCAACGGCTGCGAGCATTCAAAGTGCCATGGTCTCCCAGTGGTTTTGTGTTAAGCCTACCGCCATGAAGTGGTTTTTGAAAATAATCCAAGTGACCATGAAACATAATACATTCAATGCCATGTAGGGATCCACGTAGACATTACATCCTCCATCTTGCATTCACATACTCCGTCGGTCCCTCAAGCGGAGTGTGAAGTGAACTTGGACCGGCTCCGCCTTTTCCACCAATGAGAGTGCTTGAAGTGTAATAATGGTCACGGGCTCTCAGTCCCGTGTGTGAAGAAGTGGCCCTCAAACTCTCAGAAAGCTGGAAGATCGCAAGGATTAATGCTCAAACTTGGGTGACTAAAAATACCCCCGTTCACACACGGGGAAAATGTCAAAAGTGCATTTAGGGGCTAAAGTGTGGACTCGGAAGGGGACGGTATTAAACTAGGAACTCCCAAGTGGCAAATACAACAACAACAACAACAAACACGATGAGGTCGGCTGACAAAAGTAGTAAAGTACGTGATCGACGACAATTAGGGCAAACGAAACCCTAACCCAATCTAACCTAATCTAACCTAAGCGTAATCAAATCGAAGGGCCCATACTTTGGAGGATTGGAGTGAATAATATAGAGCGGGGATGGTGTGTGTGGTGCCCAAGGCCATGTGGGTTTGAAGCCGCCGCAAGTGTAAGTCACTGCACTTATGTTAAGTTAAATTACTTGTCACGCTTTTCGAGTGGGACCATTCTAGGTTAAAAGATATGGGAGACCGATCATCATCGGGATTCATAGTATCTCACACCTTCATGTGCAGGCCGAGGTTGCATGAGAATCAAATTATGATAAGTTTTCGATCGATTCTTCCACGGGTGTAAGAGTTGTAAGGTAGAAGTGTACTTGGATTATAGTAGTAGATGGTATCATAAGGTCAACTAAAGATTCTTTGTCACTCGGACTCAATCCAACACTAATTAAACATATGAATACGAATTTACGTAATAGTGTACACGCATGTGCGGGAGATTGGATTTGAGGCTCACTTTTCATAATAACTTATGAAAGGGCACTTTACGCACAAACACAACATTGTTAAGTAGTGTGCGTTGGTTCATGTGGGTCTTGAGAATATAACCATTGGATGGCGCAACTAATGCGGATTCATACTAAAGTTGTATTGGTTGTGGCATCCCATGGTGATGTACTAGGAACCACATGGGCCCACGTGAGCGAGCGCGCACTGCTTGATAAGGTTAAGGTCCAAGAGCAATGACCATGAATTGTGTAAGGTAGATGGCATGTGCAATTTGGTTACTTGATCTTGATCGGGCACCTCAGGTTAAAGGGCTGGGCACATGGTCCAAAAATGGGCCACTTCAGTTTTAGGCAGCAACTTGGGAGACCAAGCTACCAACTAGGCAATGGTCATGTGCAGCTAAATCCATGCTACGGCCAAGGCAAGCCACCAACCAGGTTGTTGAATGTAGTAAAAACTTAGCTTATGTTTTACCCCAACATAGTGAACAAAATGCATGTGTATTACCCATAATATCAAATATATATGTTTTATCGTCAATTTTTATTGTCACGTTCAAATTTTGACTTTTTAATGTTGCGGCCCATGTCCTCCAAGGGCCGCCCATGCCATGCGCCCAACCCTTGAGGCATCTATAATTGACAAAAGAATGGAATTTTCATTTGTTTAATGTAGGTGTGTATATACATACAGATATATATGGAAATTGGTGAAAATAAGTTGATTCAGCCAGAAATAGTGGCTGGAAATTTGTGCAATCTTTTTCAAAGATGGAGTAGATGAAATGATGAGGAATGTAGGTTGTTTCATAGTTTTATTCCATATAAATAATTAGTTACATTTTCCCAAAGAGGCAAGTAAGTCAAACCCTCTACTTATCAATAAAGTCTCCCTAATTTGAGCATCAAAGCATCCTACTTTGCATACAAATGCACACAAAATGGTTAACTCAATGACACCCAAAAGTGATCGCAAGTGGTGAAACAACACCCATCTAGCCAATCACTGCATCTGACCTTTCATTGCATCCATTTCGGGCCATCACTTCTACAATTTGCCATTTTTTGGTCCACACAATAATCATTCTAGCCCTAGTCTACTACACCAATAGTGGTCATTCATTGTTTCGGTTTTCTACATTAATAAGAGTAATAGTGGGGGATAATTTTTCTTGGGAAGATGATCAAATTCTAAGGAGAATGCAATCCTTTTAAATTAGTTTTCATGAACATGGAAATTGCTACAAATTTTGAAGCAGTAGAGCTAATTGGAACATATAGTCAATTTATATGTTAATCCATAAACACTCATCTAATTGCTAAATCTTGGCTACGGTAGTCGTCAAAACTCTTACGAGGGTAATCAATCACAAGATGCCACCACATAAAACATAACTCCATTCGCCTTAAAAAAAAATACATATCTCATCTATGTTGGCATTACAGGTACTTTAGTGAGCAATTAAATGGACATGGTCGACTATGGATGTTTAGACCTTATATTTGAGAGGTTCGTGGTTTGGTGTGGCTTCAAGAGCAATTACCAAAAACATGTGTTATTGAAAGAGGTTGGACTATGTGTTCAGAATATGATAACTTTTCTAAGTTCAAAATCCAACACAATTTGGGAAGGAGGGGGGGATATATGACCAATTTAAGGAGCATGAGAAACTTCACTTTGATATTGAATAAGGTAACCATATGAGCCCCCAAAATTATGACAACAACGGTTATGCTCTCAATTTGGATTTGCTAACTATCTTGTACTAACCGTATTTTCATGTCCTAGGAGAAGTGGGCTAGTGGAAAAATCATTCCCAGGCCGTACCGTTGCAAATATAATTCCAATTTTATAATCGATGGGCCCTCAAACTTCGTGTAAAGTGAAAGTGGACCATGTTGAAGGACCGTACAAATTCTACGAACACTTCAAAATAGTATTCATCCATATATCTCTACAAATTTTAACATTTTTCGCTTTGTGAAGTTTCATCACTAAAGGTCCAACCTTTTTTCAAGTAGTTTTTCACCTTGTTATTAAAAGAAGTTTTTCCAAGCCTGGGAAACGTGGACTTTTGTGAAGGAAGATTGTTGGTATCAATTTGGAGTCCTTTTCGTAAGTTTTTATGTTTTCATGACATTCTATTGGGTGTGGAATTCAAGCACGTTTATGATCTTTAGATTTCTCACTTTTAAGCAGTTCCGTATGCCATTAATTATGACCGAATATTTTTTCTAAGATAAATGAAGTTCATTTGCATCTCCATCCAACCTTCCCAAAAGTCAACTTTGATAAGGGACATTTGGCGCTAATATATGCTAACATTCCTATATTAAGACCATAGGAGATGGACTCTTCATTGGAAACCCTAATGATGTGCATGGGTGCCTATGAAATAAAACCCCCTATATACGAGAAGTTTATAGAGAATAGCAAATCTACATGTACTCACATCAGGCTAGAAAATGAACTTGTGTATTTACACTAAGTTTTTATATTTAATGTGATCAATGCATGCATTATATATACAAAATATAAATCATCCAGAAAATAGGTGTTTATTACATATGCAAATCAATGAGGACTATTACCATATGACAACAATGCAATATGAGGGCTATTACCATATGATAACAAACAATACCCCTTGTTACACTCACGCTAGTTTGTATGTGGTATGGGGGGTGTTATTACTACCCCAATGATTATGATAAGCACTAATAGTATAATAGAATGCACAATGAAAGCCTCAAAATCACACACACACACACACACACACACACACACACACACAAGCTTGGAAAAACCTACACTTTTAGCCCAAAAAACTCCAGAAGGTCAAATGTACGTTGGAACAAAGGGGAATATAATGGACGTAGTGAAATCCACTAATTTGGAGTTATTCACAATATCGATGATTTACTTTTCAATGTGTTAGAAAGTGGTTTGGTTGTCTAGCCCAAGCTCCTTCATTTGAAGTTGTTGGATAGAAACTCTAAGGTTTGGGATTCAAGTCTCTACCATGACAATGTAATGTGTCAAGAAACCAATGGCAATTTGATTAACTGCCACGATCCTTAGTATTGCTATAGACCCACCTCTTTTCTATGGGCTTGACGTAATATTTGGTAGACCATATAACATTATCTATTTGCTGCTATAGTAGGACACCATGTAAATTTTTTCCACCCATTTGATTTTTTCCAATAAATATCCTATTAATGTGGGTGAAATATTAGCGTGGGCCACTCTAATTGTCCAACTGGGATGGAAATTATTGAGTCCAAGACCGGCTTGGGTCTTCCCCTCGATCCTCCTCAAGAATTTTGACACATAATGACATATTCACTTTACATCAAAAGTAGCATAAAATAAAATTATCGTCCACATCAATATCCTAGAGATACAATTAATGTGGCTCACTCTAGTTATGCGCTAG
The DNA here is from genome assembly GCA_950295325.1 of Polytrichum commune. Classification (NCBI taxonomy): domain Eukaryota; kingdom Viridiplantae; phylum Streptophyta; class Polytrichopsida; order Polytrichales; family Polytrichaceae; genus Polytrichum; species Polytrichum commune. Next base: position 17,734,543 of record OX485803.1, on the reverse strand, counting down.
GGATTTGGTATGGGTTAAAAAAAAAAATTTGGGCTCTAGAAAGTTTTTGAGGCCCACACTAGTATGATTATTTAGTGTAGCAATCACACTAAATCTTGAGTTGAGAGCTTGAAATTGCAAAATTTAGGAGTACTTGAAGTTGACAAACAAGAGATCCAACTCCTGATATTCCTATGCAGAAACACCAAGAGGTATCCTAAACCCTTGACCAATGCTTGTCATAAGCATTATATGTGCTTGAGCTGTGTTGTTTTGACCGGGTTGGTTGTATTTTAGATTCATACTGGAATTGAATTTTCAATTCGTGCCAAAAAACAAATACAAAACATAAGCGTTTTATGTGGGCTCCCATCGAGGTGCCATGTAAGCGACGTGAGTAAGCACGGTAAAATTCCCAAGCTCTTCACATTGAAAGCTCTAAGTTTGGAATGGACTTAAGTAAACAATAAAGAAAATTTTGATTCCAATCAAAGTGCCCAAAGCTTTATATTCTTGTGGGACATCATGCTTTATTGGGCATAGCTTTAGTTGTGGCAAAGCTGCCTTGTTTCTTTGCTTTGCGAATGAAATAATTTTATATTTTTTCAGTGTAGATAATGATTACATTCTAATAACACCAATAAAATTGAGTATAACCTATTTAACACATAATTTTTTTGCTGAAAAAGATACAAAGTTGGTGAAATCTATGAGGCAAAGAAAATACACTTTCCTTAATAATAATCGCTTTGGACCTTTATTCAAGAACGAGGTACATAATGGGTATGGGAAATAATGGGTACATTTGGGCGTGAATTTAAGGCACGGGTAAGACATGCGTAAGATGGGAATGCTTGCTTCCTTGTTACCTTCTACTTATGCCATGATACTTATAGGAAACGCGCTTGAATAGGTTTCCCTTCATGTATTGGATTCTACTCTAAAGATGTGTGTATGAGGCTCCTTTCTTCAAGCTTTCATTCTTGGAGTTCTCCACCTCTCTACACTATTTATGGTGTATAGTGTCGCATGCACTATTGGCGAACAACAAGGTTGGTAGAGGCCTAGAGAGTCACTTCCGCTAAATTTCAACATGACAATATTTGTCAACATAGTTTTTTTTTATAATTTACATTATGAATTTTTTCATAACAAATTGGAGAATAGAGATGATGGTTTAATGTTTAGTATGCAAGAGGACAATATCAATGAGTATACTAATGTCAAATGTCATACGTTCACATTTTAATATATAAAAAATAAGATATTATTCAGCATGCAAATACCATGTGTCATGTGTTTATGCTTATGGTCAAAATTGTAAATATGTCAATGACATTATGACATTTAGTGTAGCGTATTTGATATATGATATTTTCTTCATTGGATGCAATACCCTCTATACTCTTCATGGCCTCTAAGTTTGGGATATATGGAATACATGGATCATACACTCTAGTACACAAAGAAGGTGTTGGAGAATATGCAATTGCAAGGGCCATAGTAATGCCCTCAATGTAATATAAATGAACTTGCATTCTTGAAGGGAAGGCCCCGGAAGCTTGGGGGTGGACTCTTCATTGGAAACCTATGTGATGTACATGGGTGACTGTGACATTAAACCCCATGTATTTGGGAAATTTATAAATGAAAACAAATGTATACATACTAACAATAAGCTATAAAACATACTCATGTAAGTATAATGGACGTTCAAATGCCTCCACTACATACACATAATACAAGCCATGATGTAAACAAACCTTTAGTACATTGAAAATCCACTTTCACTTTCCAATATGAAGTTCAATCAACCCTTTGTCATTTACGGATTGCATAAAGGGAACAAGGATAAGAGCACGATCACCTAGCCACAATATGGAGAGCAAAACTGAAGGGATTTGATGAGCGCTCCAAGAGCCTCCAATTTTGGAAAACCTTAAACCCAAATGCAAACCTTGACAAGAATGAACCGGGCAGTCCTTGGGGACTATCACCATATGGCAATAATGAATGAAAACATGAATTGAATAACATCAACACATCTAATGTAATTTTTTTGTACATCTACCTTTAATTCATAATTCTTAATTGTATTTTTCAATGTACACAATAGAGACAAACAATTTCCCTCCCTTATGTACATGGTTTACACTAATACCTCAAATATTACTTCTTTTTTACACTCACATTAGTTTGTATGTGGTATGACCAACCCCCTCCCCCCCCCTAAAAACACACACACACAGGCCATCGATATGTCCATGTAAATGTGCAAAATCATTATTCTCAAAAGGCAACTAACCGACAAGTAAAGCAAAAGTTTATGCATCTCACACATGCAATTTCGCTTTGGCAAACTTTGAAATTGTGCCTCGTTGTCATCAAGAACAATGATTTGTGGAGTTGGAATATCAAGAGGAGGACGTAGTGGGTCACAAAGTGGTACAAGTATGGCCATGCTTGACCCAAGCCTCGATTTGGGTTTGCATGAACGTAGGGTCCCATAAACATGGACTATGTATGTGGCATAACATACATACTACCGCTTCATACTAAAAACACATCAACAACATGTTGCCAAAAGAATGTGGGAGACCAAAATCTTCTCTCTTTTCATTAAAGTGGCACTTTTCCATGCAACTATCTTCAAGATTCAAACTAACATTTTTTTTTATTAATATTATTGTTGTTGTTATTATTTTGTTAAAGGACTCACCTCTAAATGTGTGAAGAGTTCATAGATTGGGGCACTTCATAGTTTTGAACACAATCTTCCTCCACATATTTAATATTTCACTATTTCAAAAAGATTACTTCATGGAGACAATAATGAGGTTCTTGTCATGACACTTAAATTTTTCCAATCGGGTCAAGCATGTTATGCAAACTCATGTTGTTAACCACTTAAACCAAAATTAAGTGTTATGATGTTTATCTTGAATCGTTTGATGTAATGTTATGTTCCAATAGCATGGACATAGACAGATGTAATTTAATCCTCCACAATGTTCATGTGCAAATCAACTCCCAAACAATTTCCCTAAAACCAAAAGAAAAATAATCTAATCGTCAAGGACGATTCTCATAGCAAGGTGAATTCAAATTCTCCCTATACAAGGTGAACAATAAAAGCAAAACTTGCGTTTTCTAGATTGAATTATGAAGTCTCACAAAGCATGTTTTGGTCCACATAAGAACAATAACAAGACTGGATAAGAAAATCATAAGATGACATAGCATTCATGTGATAGTTGTGTGACACTAAATTTCATATGCATGTAACTACTTGTGAGAGAAAAGAAAAAAAAAGAAAAAAAGACCAAAAGTTGCCACTTGTAGTTTTCCTTAAATTTGTACAATTTTACATTTAAAAATCAGGCAAATGAACTATGGCTTGGACATTACAATGTCTTATAATATTTTTTATTATTTTCTTAAACATCTGTGTTTTTAAAACAACTACAAATTACATCACAATTGGATGAAACTTAATATATGTATTTGCAGTTACTATCATTCGGTATAAACTCATAGTATGTTGAGAATTGATTGGTGGTGCCATTCATTCATCACTTGGACTAGCATTTCTTTCCTTAAATCTCCATAAATAATCAAATTCTTATTTTGAACATCCTACCACTTCATAAGCCTACATGTGATGTACACTACTACATCAATGATCACTCAAAGCTATGTAATGTTGATTCTTAGGATTCATGTTGTTGATTTTTGAGCTTTGAAAAGCTTCACATGTTTGTGATCTTTAAATCAACATCTCTAAATTGATGTAACCTTATAACCCTCCAAATGATCAGAATTGAACAATGTGTGTTGTCATATGAATCCTTTAAGGCATAACTCATGCCAAACTTGTTGAAAGGCACACTAAAGAGTCATATTGTTGTGGGCCATAGTAATTTTCTAGATCCCATTCGCACAACGAGAATTACTGTGGACCACATTAATTTTCAATCCACCCTCAATTCATAGTATAAATTTAGAGTGGGCCACAATAATAGATGTTTTCTTCAAGAACTAATGTCAGTGGTTATCTAATTTTGTACTATGTTTGTCGACGACTAATATCTAATATGTTGGTTGGAATTTTTCATGAAGACTTAGGGGAAGACCCATGTTCTTTGATCCACATTAATTCCCCTTTACTAGAAGATTAGTGTGGCCCACACTAATCATTGCCACACCAATTTCCCATCCACACTAATAGGACTAATTAGTGTAGCTATGGTATTCCCGTACGAGCAAATTGTCAATGCTACCCTCATAAACAAGCAAACCAAAGATGTAGGCCATGATAACCAGTGTTGGGTTTGGTATTGTCTTCTTTTGATACCATTTGAGTATTTGTAACGAGGACGTCACAATTTTTGAAACCAATAGGGTATGGGCATTTGAGGGTATTTTTTGTTTCAATACCATTTGGGTCTTATATACCATGCAAGAACCTTCATACCTAGGCAAAACTACCCTGTTTTTCTTAATGTAGTTTAGAATGATACTAGCCCAAATGATGATAACTTGGGTACACAAAGATTCTCACACCTTGAGATACCCACCATATATCAATATTTCACTTGTATTACAATTCTGATACCCACAAGCGGGTTCTTTGAAATCATTACTGGTGTTCATTATTTACACCATGCATTCACCTATATACCATATCAACAGTGGTTATAACATGGGATACACGAGGTCTTCTTTTGCTATAGTGGTAGCTTTGTTGGCGGCATGTATCTAGTGGGTACACTTCCATCTTCCAATCCTACTATTTCTCTCCGGTTATAAGATTATTATTATTATTAAAATTTTGGCACAAATTGAAAATTCACGTGCAAAGAGAACAACTCTGGTTATAAGATCAATAACATTGGATAGTTTTCTTTTTCTCCCCCCCCCTTTCTAATGTCTCTTGTTTGCCATGTTGCTTGTGTTTTCGCCTTGTAAGATATTTGATCCCTTGACCAAACAAAGGAGGTCATCAAGGCCGCACCATTGCATGTACATTATTTGACTATGTTTGTACATCGGATGGGGCCAGGAATAAGCCAAATTCTATTTGGAGTTGTACTTTATTTATTCTCTCAACATACCCTATTTAGCATGATACACTCAGGTGAAGCACTTTGTCATTGATATTATTAGAATGAAACAGTTGATAGTAATTGAGTAATGTCATGCAAATCCACTCATGTCATAGCTCCACGGATGTGTCGTTTTAGGGTGAGTTATCATTCTGGAGTTACACATTATTATAATTATATATTGAGAATACCAAAATATGCTTTTATGTTTGTACAATTTCTCTATGTCATTTCATATAACGCTCTTAGTAAAAACTTACAGCAATGCGTACCTCCAAATGTTAACCCACGCTACTAACATAATCCAATGTATTCGCCTCAAACAACCGTCAACAATGTGTTTACACACAACCACTATGATGGTTGAGTCAAATTTTGGGCCCACCTTCAACCACAACTACGTTTTTTCCCATGTTCCACACACAACCACTCTTGGTAGTTGAAGAGTAAGTTCATCCATTGGTGCAATATGCGGGATGAAGACAAACCCACATTCATGGATTCAAGTGGATTGTTTTCATCTAAGATTAATTGCCTCCTCCAAATCCTCCTCCCGCTCTTTGGCCTTGAAGTTCCATTACGGTGTCACCCAACAACCAACTTTGCAACCACTCCCAACTACATCTTATGTCGTTTGTAGTTGGGCAAGTAAGAGTGATTGTGGACGTGGGTACCATTGACACAAATTTTCCCTCCTCGTCCCTCAAAAGGAAAGCTAGGGAAAGGAAAGTAAAATACAACCACCAAATGGTGGTTGTGTGTAAGAAAGAAGCGCACCTTGAGGAGTGTGTTCTTCCTTTCGGTCATTTGGTGGGAATTTGTAATAATCAAATTCACCGAGGTATTAAGGTAGAAATATCATAACCCGTGAAAACAAGGTGATTCGCATCGAAGATCTGGTATGACAATCATGAGATAATTCTCCAAGATAGACGAGAACAATTCATGAAGAATGAATGCAAGTTGTTTCATATTTTGCTGCCCTATACAAAAAATGTTACAATTTTTCAAAGTGGAAAGTTGTCCAACCCCCTACTCGTTCACTAGATTCTCCCTCCACCGAACACGGTAATCCGCATTTCCATACAGAACATCGTCTAAATCAATTACCTCACGAGTACGTTAACACTGGACTCCCATTGGCTACACTAAGTGTACAAGCATTGAAGTTGCCGCCGAGCCACGATCCGTTTTAGAAATGGCACTTCACCATTATGACGGCTGTCTAGTACACGACTAGAGGGTGGTTAACAGGTTACGGTATTTCTACCTTAATAGGTGAGGGTAACTAATGGGTTGGAGTGTGAAGTTGTGTGAAGTTGTGTGAGTGTGTGTGTGTGTCCGAGACCCTCGGGAGTCGGTACTTCATCTTTGTACGAACAAGCAAGCAAGATGTCCGTGCCATGACCGTTACAATGGGTTTTGTTGTCCTTGTTGGTTGGAATTCGAGAGCCGCAATAAAAATTGTCGTGCATGATGGCTTGTGGGAAACTACTTATGGAGGTGACGTATGGAGGCGAACTTAGGGCCACTTCACACACGAGCCCAAGAGCCGTGACCATGAAATTGTGAGAGCCCAAAAGAAATTGTCCAAAGGTCGTCCCAACACACCTCCAACATCGTGTAGTGGTGTGGTCACAGACCCTCAACTATAGTGCAAAGTCATATGTGACCGGGCCCTCGACTAAATGCTATTTTAATGAATTTCTATTCACGCGGGTCCTCGTGCATGATAAAATAGAATAAACCAACGGTCGTAAGCGTTTAGAGTGCCATGGTCTCCCGGTTTCGGTGTTGGGCCTACTTCCAAGAGGTGGGTTTTAAAATAGTCCAAGTGACCATGAAACATGGTCCATTCGATGCCATGTAGGAATCCATGTGGACTTTACATCTAGCCATTTTGCATTCACATGCTCCGTTGGTCCCTCAAGCGAAGTGTGAAGTGAACTTGGACCGGCTCCGCCTTTTCCACCAATGAGAGTGCTTGAAGTGTAATGGTCACAGGCTCTCAGTCTCGTGTGTGAAGTGGTCCTTATGTCCGGTGAAAATGCATATTTTCCTATCCATCCCCAACACACACATCAAAATTTGGCTAGGGTTTGGGTGAATGGGTAGCCAGATGAAAATATTGGGTGAATGGTTTATCTTCCAAGTATTGAATTCCGCCCTTAAAAGGAGGTGTGCATAGGGAGCACATATAATTGAACAAACCCTCAACAAGTATAATAGGTTGATAGCAAGATGGACAGAGAACACCCAACAAATTGATCAATTTCGATAAAAGGGCTAGGTCGATCCATAAAAACTTTCATGAAAATGTATGTTTGTATGTATGTATGTATGTAACGTATCATGCATACAAATTCATGTATTATAACTTATTATTCATTCATTTGTGGTGGCTAAGTATGCATCACTAACCTTTAGGGCTTAGGTTAAGATGTCTTAGTGTGCTAATTAGGGTTGTGAAAAGTGTGTTTTATTGTTTTGTGCTCATGTTTGGTAGAGATTGTTTGATAATTTGTAAAGTATGGCTAAAAGGTAGAGGCAAATCAATCATATGTTCCATCTCACTGACAATGATGAGAGATTATTGAGTGTGGCAAGTGATATTGAAGTTCTGAATGTCCAAGTTGAGAGATATGGCACCAAATTTCTAATATTTTGATATTTTATGATTATTTTTTCCTTTCATTTAGGTCATATGACTCAATGATTTGCCCCAAAAAATTAGCCTTGATTACCTTGATTTGTTTTTTTGCTCAACCCACTATTAACCTACGGCAATGAAACAAATTTTTAGGTGGTCATTGGTGTACAAATTGAAAAAAAATCAATTATGTAGTCATTGGTATTAACTCCGTCTTAGCACAACTTAATTGAAACAAAGAAAGTGAAGTGAATTCATACTTGATAACAATGATTAGATATATGTCGTGTGTGTTTGAGTTTAGGTTGTTTATATCATTACAATATTCTCTAACAATTTCACAATGAAAGAACACTAATACGATCATAGATTACCTACACTTAAATACAGTGGTAACGTGAGTATCTTTAAATCTGGCATTATTTTAATTATGATTCAACATCTTGATACCATAACCTATCAATGTAGGATAAGTGACACTATTGCGATACTAGCACTAAGGTCGAGGCATTTAAAGTTGACCATGTCCATTCAATTGCTTACTAGGGTACATGTTATGCCAACACATATGAAATCTATATTTTTTTAAGCGGATGGAGTTGAGATTTATGTAGTGATGGCTTGTGATTGATTACCCTTATAAGAGTTTTGACAATTGTCGTAGCCAAGAATTTGCATTCTGATGAGTGCTTATGGATTAACATATAGGTTGACTATGTGTTCGGGTAAACTATAATGCTTCAAATTTCGTATCAATTTCCTTTTTTGTGAGAAAATAAAAAAATAAAAAATATCATTCTTCTAGGTTATAATATGTTCCTCTTTGCACCAAAAATGTCCCCCGTTATCACTCCTCCTAAACAACTGCAAACTCTCTTATTTTATGAAAAATAAGAAAATTTGCAAATCCCCCTGCCCACGAGCACAAAATACCCATTCACGAGGCCATAGTCACACATGTTGTAGATGCCTCAACCTTAAATACCATAAGCAATGTAGCACTAACTCATGAGCCCAAATTTGTGGGATGTTGTTTGCATAAAGCATAATGTCCATCTAACGGTGGACTAAGGTTGCATTAGTATTGTGTAAGTTCAAACTAGACTCTTTTCACCTTGATGGCTAGTATCTCCCTTTCGAAGTGGCCACAAAAAGTACATCTACACTAGAGCAATTTTTATTTCTAGTTTTTTTTAATAAGTATCGTATATGCATGTTAGTTGCACAATGCGTGTTGAAGAGTGCCATATAAATATTTCTTTGTTTTATCCAAATTTATATCTAATGAAAGGATGTATTTTTTTATTATAAAAAAAACCAACGTGGGATCACAAGGGAAGAATTATCATGGTTGGTTTGTTGTTGAAAACACAAGTTGTGTACGTTCTATTTGATGCAGAGTTGGCACTAACCCACCAAACCTCATTGCTTTGTTGAAATTTTCCACCCTTTTTTGAAATTTTTTGTTCTAGAGGGAAGGGAAAAACCCACCTTATTATTTTGGTGCAATATAGCCTTATGAAGCCAAAAAGAAGAAGAAGAATTGGTTGAGACTCTCTCTCTCTCTCTCTCTCTCTCTCTCTCTCTCTCTCTCTCTCTCTCTCTCTCCAAATATCCTTTGAAGGAAAACACCATACTAGTCTTGCTTCGTGAATATGTTGTTGTGGGGCGCAATAATCTATCAACTAACAACTTGGTCATGGGTTGTGTGCATGATTATTTTTGCAAATAATTGTATAGAATTGTTGGGCAAGTTGTTGGCAATATGGTAGGTGTAACCATAAACTTTGTTGGTCATTGCAACAACATCTTATATGTGTATAATATTAGGCGGTGATGGCACCATGTAGGTGTGAAGAAAGGCTTAATCATTGGTTGTCCACCTTCAAGAGGAAGGCCTTAAAAAACCATATATCGCACCATTATTGTAAGCCATAATAATAATAATAATAAAAGTGAACAGACTCATATTTGCACCAATGACATTAACACTATCATTTTTTTCATTTTTTTTCTTTTTTTGTCCCAATATCTTGCATCTATCAAAAGAGGTGGTTGTAGTCTACAAGCAAGAATGTTCTTCATTCATGCATGGTCCATCATGAAACCGATTGTATATTATGTTTGTTATAGCTTTCTAATACTATTCACCAAGAACTTGTAATTGGAATTTTCGTCTTTTCACTCTTAAACAAAAAAGTGTTCAAATTATTGTAGCCATGACACACATGGAAACAACATTTAATGGGCAACTCATGCTAACCCTTAAGCGATATCTTTTATATTTATATACATAATCTTGTTTTTGCATTTCGACCCATCATGCCCAAATAATTTTGAAAATCCGCCACGGTGGTATAATTTAATAGCCACCTTACGTAAGTAGCTTCAAACATTAAAGGACCAAGGGCTCAATGTGTGACCTATACCTATGCACAATTACTACGAGACTCACCAAGTGTAACGTCATCGTTTTGATGATTGATTTATGGGTCTAAACTTTTATGTAATAGATTATCTTATGTCAAGGGGAAAATCAAACTTGACTCGTATGTGCTATTGAGGATCAAACTACTAAGTATGTAATAGCATGCAAGGACACTCGAGATGTGTATTTGAACCCAATGCCTCGATAACGTTGGAAGATTCTACTACTTTGAAAGTGCATTTGAAGAATACTTTAATTTCATGTAGGGCCAATTTGGACATGATTAGTTGAAAATGGAAGCATGTAGTTTAGGGTACACATTTTATGCATGGTGAGGCTTAGATTGGGCTTCTTAGACATGCTAAACTTGAAAGAAAAATGTTAGTTCTACTCTATGAATTATTCCGCATGGTGCACCTTTCATAACATGTATGAGCATCAGAGCCCAACATTTTCCTTTTTAATTGCACCCATACCCAGACCATGCCCATCAGCAGTGACCTATGCCCACCCATGCCCACCCATGAACAATAATATTGCAGCCATGCCCACCCAAAATCCATGGGCATGGGTGGGCATGGGTATGGGCACCCAATGTAGGGCTCTGACGAGCATACATGAGTGCACAAAGGGGTATTAATTTGATTTTTTTTTGTACTATGTATACATATGCTACACAAATTTCGATTCATAGTTGTGTATATGTATGGAGGACATTTAGAAAATATATAACATTTTTGCTTGTATGGTAGGGTCGCTTGTTGAAGCTCATTTATTTGGAAGTATGAAGGAGGATGGGGAGTGTCATTATGATCACGTCTTGATTTATGATTCTAGTGCACAAGGCGGTGACAAGGCAAATTGTAGTGTTGGAGAAGGCAATTCAAACATGTTCAAGGATGTTGTCAAAGAGGGAATTGATGCAGTTGCAAACGATTTACATAAAAGATGTGGAGTTGCAAAGTGAGCTTGGACATGCCTTGGATGTTCTAACTGATGAACATGAAAATGTTGAAATTCCCTCTCAAGCTAATTTAAAGTCCATTGTGGCTTATGTAGAGGCAGGGGGTTCTAGAATCCTCGAAAGTACACTTGTTAGTCAATTGATGGTAATCCGACTTTATCCAATGATTGATTGACTCGGATTAGGTTGGCATATTATATATAAAGACTAGACTCTTTACCGCCAAAAATCATGATACTATGTTCAATCTTGGTTATGATCATGGAGTGTTTTTTTGGAAGACACATGAAGCTACAATTGTCAAAAAAACGTGGTAAACCAAAAAAAAATTAGCCCCAATTAAGGTTGGTTTGTTGGGAGGGTTTATAAGATGCGTAAAAAAACATGGTCATCGTTGGGTGGAGTATAGAGATCCAATTGACTTGGTGAACCATCCATCAAACACATGGAGATTGATTCGTGTTGATATAAAAAAAGAACTAACAATAAGTGGACTTTTTATCTTACATATCATTCGATGGTACATTTGAAAACAATAATGGCATTAGCTTCTATGATATATATTGAAGAATTAGATGCTTACGAATTAGTTACATACAGGGGATGAAAAATCTTCCACAAATTTATCAATGAATGCTAAGGTTTTACATTATACATATGTTATGGGTTCATTATTATTCAAAACTATATTGTATACTCATTTTAATAATTCTACATGAATGTAATTTATTTTACATGCACACATTATCACTTGTATTTTTCTCATTGAAATCATGCATGTGTTGCTTGATTTAAGAATTGAAAATTGTATATAGGAGATATTTAGAATACGTTGCAATGAAAGGTGCACCCCCCGGGGGATTGTGTTTGTCCATTGGCGAGGGTTGACACCCTTAGTGGCTATTTGTATCAACTTACAATTGTGTGCATCACTTGACCTACTAAATGTCGTATTGGACAATAGATACCATGGGGTTGTCACAATTGGTTTATAAACACATGATGTTGGTAAATTCTTGATGTTTTTTCTCATAACATTAGATTATTTTTCTTCCTTCCACCTCAAGTGGTCATGTAGAGCTTTTTAAGACTGTTGCACTTGAACATCACTTGATATACCGTACATGCATTAGTAGCAAATATGTAGGCAATTTACATGAGCATTTGACAAATTCTCCACAATGCCGAAAAAGAAGAAGAAGAAGAAGAAGAAGAAAATGACGTTTCATTAGACATGATATTATAGTTTTCTTTGCCTCGGACGTTTTCACTGGAACTCACAAGACATGTCCAATCCATTACAATCTAATAGCCCACCCACACTTACTGGTGTGGGCCACCAGTGAGCAATTCCTACTAGCAGGGGCCACTTTAGAGTTGATTAGCCAATGAGAGCCATTGGATGTAACCAATGCTGGTAGGAATTGTTCACTAGTGGCCAGCACTAGTAGTTTTCACTTTACAATGAGTATCATAGTCAAAGTACGCTAAATATTGTATTTAGTGTCATAATGGTATTTTATGTCTTCGTGATACTTTTTCGCATGACACTTCTTATGAATATAAAAGTATGTCATCTCAACATACAATTTTGTGATGAAATGCTTATGATTTTGGATATATTCTGCGTCCTAGCATTTTATGTATTGAAATATTGGCATCTATGATTGGAAATTGGATAAAATTTCATCACTTAGTGAGTTGCAGTAATTGCAACATTGTAAATCTACAATGCCCAATTTGGTTTTACAAAACAATGGCAATTTGTGTTAGGTCTACATGTAGTGTTGGCGATGATGCTATAGAGGCGGTTTACAATATGTCTTGAGCAAGATAAATAGATTTGGTGACACAAAACACAATACTTAGTGTAGTTCCAAAGTTTGTGAAGGAAGTGGCTATGTGTACGATTTGGATTGGCTAACCATCTTGCACAAGGGTTGTGTTTCATATCATATGAGAACATAAACATCACTCAACTCCTTGGTTGCGTTATGGTGGACCATTTATTGGGTGAGCATAAGTCTCCTTTTAATTATGGGATTTCTCGTTTTTGGGGAGCACTGTAAATTCAAAGTTTCTAATATTACAGTCTTTTTCTTTGAAAATATACCATTGTCTAGATGCTTAGTATTGTTATGAAATGAGTGTAGAGCTTAAAATATTTAGTTGAGACCCACTTATTGCATGCAAACATCCATGGCGATGCAAAGTGAAACAATCGTATGGGTTGTGAAATGAAGAAATTTGGGGTTGCATAATAATAGCTTAGGAGAGGAAGAATGACAACAAAGTGCACATGCTCTATGTTGGAGTGTCCCCTCTACAACTCCACTAGAGACATGGTTCCTTCACTAATTCCCCTTTTTTCAAAATATAGCAAAGTCTCTCAAGTCTTTCTTCCGATTGGCCCACCAAGTTGATATTAGCCTTTATCTCACAAAGGCCATTGCGCTTTGCTACTCTAGGAAATCACTGTTTTTTGGCCACTATCTTGATGTACTACACTAAACTATTTAGTATCACCAAAACTAATTGTCTTGCTTGATACTAATTATAAACTAGTTTCTCCACCAATGAATTACGTAAACCTAACTTTATTTTTCAATCCTTGTAAAACCCACTGGGCATTCTGGATTTACAATGTCGCAAACAGTGTCACTCACTAAGTGATTCTCCATCCAAATTTCAATTATCAATGACAATATTTCACCACGAAAATGTTAGATGCATAACATACCAAACCTTGTTTCAATAATTGGCATTCAATGGAGCTAAAGTACTAAGTTCGGATGACAATACTTGTATATTTGTTCAGTTGAAAAACCATTAGGAAAGTTACCACAATGCAGTGTCCGGGGAGATTGTTAGGCATAGTAGATCGAAATCCCAAGTGTTTCCAAGTCCAACCGGACACATGTTGGCATCTCTCGGGTTTTTTTCATTAATTCAAGGTATATTCTATAGATTCATCAAAAAAAATTGTAATTATCCTAAAGTCTTGAACTTGAACCGGTTATTTCTCAAACTCAACCAATTCATCCATAACTTAGGGCCACTTCACACACAAGACTGAGAGCCCACAACCATTGCATTCAAGCACTCTCATTGGTGGGAAAGGCGGAGCCGGTCCAAGTTCGCTTCACAATATGCTTGAGGGACCAACCGATGGCCGTATGTGAATGCAAGAGGGATGTAACGTCTACATGGATTCCTACACGGCATCGAATGGATCATGTTTCATGGTCACCCAAACTATTTTCAAAAACTACCTCTTGGAAGTAGACCTAACACAAAATTAGGAGAGACCATGGCACTTTGAATGCTCACAACCGTTGGTTTATTATGTTTTATCATGTGTGAAGACATGCATAAAGAGACATTCATTGAAATAGCATTTGGTTGAGGGCCCGGTCACATATGACTGCACGCTACACTTGAAGACCCGTGACCACACTACACGATGTTGGAGGTGTGTTGGGACGGCCTTTGGACACTCTCTTTTGGGCTCTCACAACTTCGTGGTCACGGCTCTTGGGCTCGTGTGTGAAGTGGCCCAAAACACCCTATTTGGTGTACTTTTGGTCCCAAGAGCCTTTTGACTTCCCGGACTTTGAATTGAACTCCATTTCCATTTCCATTTAATTGGGTGGCCGGAGAATCGCCGGCAAGCGGCATCCCACAATTGCACCCACTTTAACACATGCGAGGACGCCATCATGTGGTAGGCTCACTAGCTAGGGTACCCGGTCCAAGTAACTTAACTTAACTTATTTAACGTGGTCCAATTGGCTGCCACTTAATTGGTACCATATCACGGCATGGGATGGAGACCCTTTTTATAGTTAATAAGTACTAGCTCGCTAACATGGCCTTCTTAGATTGCAAAGCTAAGCTTACCGGCGGGCGGGCCTATGGGAATGCCTTCTTATCGGAGGTGAGTGAACCTAAAATGGACACTACTACGTCCACTAAATAGGCTTCTTAGTGTGGGTGGGAAATTAGTGTGGGAACAAGTTAACATAGGTCGCTCTAATTGGTCTAGTCAAGGAGGAAATGACGTGGGCGCAAGAACCTAGGTCTTCCCCCCTAAGTCTTTCAAGAGAGTTGCAATCAAAAGGGCAAGTTTTCAAGTTAACATCGTTTGAAAATAAACATAGCGTGAAAGAAAATAGTCACCGCCATCGATTTCTTGGAAAATGAATTAATGTAATTCACGCTAAAATTTTGAGCTAAATATTTGACATGGGTCGCATTCATTTTTTTGTTATAAGAGTTGATTTGGCTTCTAGAGTATTATGGTAGCCACACTTATAGGCTCATTTAGTGTAGGTGGATTTTGATACATGTAGAGAGGTTTGATTTTGATAACATAAGATAAGTTACACGAGCACACAAGTATATTAACATTAGGAACGTGTGAGTCAATCTTGTTTATTTTGAGTCAATGTTATGTTAAATTCTTGAAGTGAAATTGCAGACAACTTATAGTGTTCTCTCTCTCTCTTACACACACACATGTATAATTTATTTCATATATGTTCATTTCATACATGGATATGTGGTTATACGTTAGAATTTGTTATAACTCACAATTCACTCAAGGTGCACTCACCTTGAGTGAATTTATGACATTTTACGAGAACGTGATTAGTGGTCAAACATCTATGTCAATGTTTGATTGGTAGTACCGAATATGGTCTAAATTCCTACTTGTTAGGTGCGAGATCCCAAGTTGCTAGCATATGCCATGAATTTTTACCATGGGGCAAAAGATCTTCAAGGCAGGGATTGTGGGTTGGAGGGCTCAAAGATGTTTGGGTCCACCAAACAAAAGCTCGACTTACCACCCCGTTCTGATTGTGACTCACATCGACCCAACAGAGAGAATCACTCAATACCTCATCCTAACCCCAAGGAGTGGACTCGTCATTGGAAACCTAAATGATGTGCATGGGTGACTATGAAATAAACCCCCCTATAGACAAGAAGTTTATAGAGAATAACAAACGTATACGTACTAACAATAAGCTAGAAAATGGACTCATGTATTTATATTAAGCTTTGCAATTTAATGTGATAATTGCCTCCAATACATGCACAAATTATAAATCATCCAATAAACATGCCTTTATTACATATTCAAGTCATTGGGGACTATTATCATATGGCAACAATACATGACAACCCTAAATTGGACGAACCATCACATCTCTTGTAAGTTTTTTAATGTAAACCCTTAAGGTCCCTTTTGTATATATATGTTTACTTCAAACATCTTAGTAGCCTTTTTAAATGTACACACTAGAGAGAAGCAATACCTCTCCCTTATGTGTACTATGTACACTAATGCCTCAAACAATACCCCTTATTACACTCACGTTAGTTTGTATATGGTGTGAAGAGTCCACCCCCCAGGGTCCTAACCCTCAAACTAATAGAGCATGCATTGAGGAGTCATTGAATTTTGCAGAACATTGTGTGGCTCATACCACATTTGTTGGACAGTGCTTCCTAACGGCCCTGCTTCTCTATGGCACGTTGCTAGATTGCTTCCTAACTCAACCAAAAAGATGTTGGATAATGCAAGCCCGTACATGTACTTTGTGCAATGCAAAAGTCGATACTAGCAATCATGGCACTCTTGCTTCAACTTACAAAATGTTGAAGAAGGAGTTCCGCTCTGCCAACAACGTGGAACACGAATGTTGGTTTTGCCCTAACGACATCAAACGTTGTGTCGGTGACAACATAAAGAAGTATATATTGGAGTGGCCTCAAATTCAGGTCTATGTCACGTCTATACACCACCCAATATCCTTCAGACCTATCAAAAAAAATTATCTTGATATCAATATGACATAAGGCATTACGATTATGATACCGATCATACAAGTCCTAAAGTTGAATTCACCATTATGGATATTTAGTATCAATCCCATGCATTCCATTCACCCTATAGTAGTCCAACATTGAACCAAAACCCATATGAATGAGATCAAAGAGAAGCTTACCATTTGTTTCACCTTCGCAATATCTGAAATCATACACTCTAGAGAATTGTGTTTTCAATGATTTTCATCCAACTTTGAGATGTTTACGATGCCATCGAGGGTTGATTTGCCTTCCCAAAAATTCATGTTCATGTGGATGACTCGAGGGTGCATTTCAAAAAGAGAATCATCAATGTCTCAAAACATCAACAACACGGTGGAATATCAAATAGAGTGAAGAGGGGCCAAGTGAAACGATGGCATGTGTGAGACTCATGGCGAAAGGGAATTGTTGCACATGTACCTCTCTTTCGTCCAACAAAGAACGTCATAAAATAGGATATGGTCCCAATTGTTACTTTGCCTAGTTGATTATGACACCGGAATCAATTTCAAAGACCCATGACCACAAAAGTTACGGGGTTCTTTAACATGGATGGATGAGAGGTACGTTCATATGCAAGAGAGGTGAGGTACACCGGAATTATCTTCAAAGATTCTGAATTAGTCTACTCGAGCTCATTTATGATGAATCGGCAACAAATCTATAGGGGGTAAAGTTCTTATGTTGGGTGGATGAGAGGTACACTTCCTTTATGATAATTCCCTCTTTCCATACACAACAATTTCTTCTCACTTGAGACCCTCATTGAGTTGGGGAGGGTTAGACCTAAGAAGGACATAAACTTAAGAAGGGATTCACTAGGTAAAGAACAAATGTGCTTGGAAATATTTGATCATGCTTACAATAGAATGCTCAACTTTAATAGTTTTTTTTCGCTACATTGTGGTTGAAAATGAGAGTTTTTTTTTAATTTTTAATTTTTTTTAGCAATGTCGAAGTTAAGAAGCGGAATATACCTCTCTCGCAAATTATGAGGGTATGGATGTACATACTAGATCCTAATCTATGTGGCCCTATGGTGGGGGCACTTCCAGCCTTATGAACAAATTTGACGTTGAATCATATAGAAATTTGCCTCGATTGGCTAACAATCGTAAATCATGAAAAGGTATAATTTCAAATCTTGAAAATGGGAATTATGTTGCAACAGTCACAATGAAAACTCTCTCATTCCCTTTACATTGCCACTTGGACATTCTCACATTGTATGAACTACTAGACATAGAATTGTTAGATTATGATATTCTTTCAACACACAATCCAATTTCATCATAACACGTGTCTTTTTGTGTGAGCGTGTCTCGGTTTTTAGCCACGAGCCTTGCAATACACCACTCCAAAAACACGATTGTTTAATCAATCAAGAAGAACGATCACATAAGACCCACGTACTTCCCATGTTGTATGCGATTTTTACGTATGCATGCATCATCCTTTACCATAATAAAATTTGCAGCTTGCAATCTAATTTAGGGGTACGTTGCCAAAACAGTTCGATCTCGCTGAATAAATATTAGCATTATCACAACCATCACTTGAATGCATGCTGAGCTTGAAATGGTATGGGAAAGGCTCCAACAATGTGATAAGTTGACTTATGTTTTAAGAACTCCATTGAATGGGTTTACATTGGCATGGGTTTGCAGAAAGTGCCAATTAGTCAAAACGATCACAGCTCAGGCCACCCTAATTAGTGTCGCATGCAATAATATTAGGTGCACGACATGCATTGAAAGAAGGACATTTCCTTCTATGAACTTGCCATGAAGCGTCTGTGTTTTTGGGCTCAACAGTTAACACAATTGATAGGCCCTCTGCGATTGATTTACAATAGGAAACCGGTCAGCAATTGCTGCAATCTTGGCCATTGGATTGGATCGTTCGACTATCATTTGTAAATCACGAAGATTGTCATGTCCGGTTTCAAGCCTGGAGTTGGTATACAAAAGTTATAAGAGGTCAAAGTGAAGATGATTTCTCTTTCTCTTTGAGTGATCGTGGAGGCCTTCTCCATTGCGTTCACCATTGAACCTAGGGTGGCGTCTATGTTATGAACGTGCATAGTAAATACATCGTAGCACATGACTTTATAATGTACGTTCTTAACTGCAATCCTTGTCATGTACCACTTATAATTTAAGAAAAACCATGACCACATTGGACTGCATGCATACTTATCCAATGAGAAGATAGCAGATGACAAGTTGGTTATTAGTCATTATCAACCAACTCTTGAGCAAAATTTGGGAATTATGGGTGAAACCACACCTTCGTGGACGATACATTGTGATCGATTATGGCAATCCTTCTTCTTGTGGATGAACAATTAGTTGTGGACAAGACAACCAACAAGAGGGAGTGGATGATGAGTTGTAGGAGTGATGGGTTGTCCACTCCCTCTCATTGGTTATCAATCGTAAAGCGATCGACTCGTAGTAGACAATGTATGAGCATTATGGATGATATCGCACCTTCACATCTGCAAAAATACGACGAGTTGCAATAGCCCTTTATTCTTGGATGAGCGATCGTTTATGGACTAGATAACCAACGAGAGGGGAGTGGATGATGAGCCACGGGCTCAGCTCGTCATCACTTACTCGAGCTAGTTGTGAGTTATAACCAATCAACTAAGATACAAACTATGATGTTGTGAATTATGGATGATACCATGCCTCCATGGGTTTTAAAACGTTGATGAGTTGTGCTAGCCCTACTATTCTTGGATGAGTGATCGATTATGGACTAGATAACCAACGGGAGGAGAGTGGATGACAAGCCATGGGAGTGACAAGTCATCCACTCTCCCCTTCTTGGTTATCACTCATAACCAATCAACAAATAACAAAATATGAGAATTATGGATGATGTCGTGCCTCCATGGGTGAAAAAATATCTTAAATTGTGATAGCTTTACTATTCTTGGACGAGCAATCGGCTATGGACTAGTATACCCTGACGAGAGGAGAGTGGAATGACTCGCCGCACCGGCGGCTCATCATCCACTCTCCTCTCGATGGTCATCTAAACCACGATGTCAGTGAAATGTTATAGCAACACGAAACTCCAAATGGTAACCCACACTCAGTAGACAAAGTAGTTTAATCCTTAACCGATCATCTACCATAGAAAATGTGAGAGTTATGGATGATATCGTGCCTCCGTGGGTAAAAATTCGATGCGATGAGAGTTGTGATAGGCCTATTGCTATTCTCAGATGAGCGATTGGTTACGATGAAACCAAATTCAACCCCCATTCAACCCAACCCCATCATAACCTTATCTAGCTGCACGGTAACAATGTTCCATTACATAGTTAGCATCTAACAAGGGCCTCCACTATCTTACCTTCATGAGAACAAACTTAAGAAAACAAAGAAAAAACCGATGCCGGTACGAATAATAAATACTGCCGGTACGTATAGCAAGAATAGTGTGGAGAATGTTTGAGTTCTAAAAGAACAACACTAGGAATGAACAACGATTCCCATCCATGCATATATATATATATATATAGAGTGCCGGGAACGTAACTCCACCCAAATTCCCAAGTTCAACTTGAACAGTGAAACCAACATCCAAGGGCCCCGTTGGAATATAATCGACATATTCCAGGGTCATGGAACCGATGGTGGAATGATATTGGTGTCACATCCAACCAAATTGGATATGAAATGCCTTGCCTCCATACAAGACACCTGAACACACACATGGCATGCATGACTACATGGCTGCCACCGTCCTCATGGCCTCATAGCAAGGGATGACCCCCAAGCTATGCCGAAAACCAGCGGCACTAACGGCCTCGGCAGGGCAGGGCAGGGCAGGGCAGGGGCAGGGGCAGGGGCAGGGGCAGGGGCAGGGGCAGGGGCAGGGGCAGCTAAAGCAATACTGGGAAGGGGGAAAAGGAAGGCAAGCTTGGGAGCTTGTAACTTAGCAGCAGTACCACCACAGGCCTCTCTCCCTCTGATGAGCGCCCAAAAGCGAGCTAATATGACATGAGAAGCTTAAGAGTGGGGGTGCCTCCTCCTCCTTCTGCCTTCCTCCGCCTTTGAAATCCAGCCGTCCTGCGAGCGGGATCCGAGGGCAGTTCGGCCTTTTTCCGGCCATTATAATATTCAAACTGCTGCTCTAGGTCGCCAATTTTGGCACCTCCGACTCGGAGCCACCAGCAACCAAGCCAAAAGCTCCGACGCCTCCCGAACGCCTCCACAACTAAAACTTACTGCGCTGGCACTCGCTGGACTCATGCGCAATCCATCGCTTCATCGCTCACGACAGGCGGCGAATTGGAGTCCGTCAGCGTGGCACTCCGTGCCTTATTAAGTTTGAGCGGGGAGTTAGTTAGCAGCGGAATGCGGCGTCATTAAGGCCTGCCTGCCTGCCTTTTTTTTTTTTTGTCTTGTGTGGAGGGGGAGGAGCTTTACGGCGAGGATTTTTGCTTTACGGCGGGGCGGAGAGGGGAGGGGAGGAGAGAGTTGACTTGAGTTTGATAGGAGGTTTGGAGTCGGCGTTGCTGTGTAATTCGGGAGCTGCTACTTAGCAGTTGTGGCTGCGGCGATGTTGCGCCTCTTTCTTTCTCTCTCTCTCTTCTGTCGCTGGGACGCTGAGTAATCAGTGGTGTGTCCTTGACACTGATGGTGTGCGTCTTGTTTTGAGTGGAGGCATTATGATCGCGGTTGGTTGTTTGGTACCTTTGTGCGGTTGTAACAGAATGGACAAGAATGAGAGGTTAGAAGCGCGAATGGTACAGTAGGAAAGGGCGAAGCGAATAAACGCTGGTCATTAAAAAAAATAAAATCGCAGCTCCTTCCTTCAATGCTTGCCTCAGCACTGAATGCCAAGGTTGCCACTGCGCATGCATTAATTCCACGGCAGATGAACGGATTCCGCGCTTGGTCTGGAATTGGCTCTGTGCGAGTTGTAAGTCGAGGTTTTCCGCTGGTTTCCAGTTTTGCCATGCGTGATCATCATCTCGGTAGAAAGTTCCTTGTGCCAGTGTTGACGTGTCTGCGTTCGTTCTAATGAGCTGCACAAGTTGTAGTGCACTGTAGGCCTTGATTTTACTTCTCGCCTGTCTATTTTCTCTTGGAGGCACTGCGTTCCACACTGATATGTATCCAGTACTCGGATGCGAATTTCCTTAGTGGTCGCCAGGAATCCTGGGACTAGTGTAAGGCCCCTCCCCACGCCATGATATCAGGGATTATCTCCAAAGTGCATCAACTAATGGTTTCCGTGATGGTGTTGATTATGGTAGTGGAGGGAGTGTAAGTCAGTAGTACATTGTAAGAGGGGTGTACGTCGTTGCGTCAGTTTGTACTTGGATGATTGAGCCTTTAGCAGACGTTTGATGCTTTAAGGAAACTGGGTGTTTCCATTTCCTCGTCTCCTTCTCAGTGGCGTGGTTTATCTTCTTTGCTATCCGTTGCTCACTAGTGTGTACGTTCTTCTCTGATTTGTGGCAGATCTTCGTGACCAGGCTCCAGCCATGTGCGGATCGTGTCCTTTCTCAGCATTTTGTGTCCAGGTTGTGTTCCGGTTTCCGTCCCTTTTCATCCCCACTACTACTACATGTCCGTGAAGAAATCGAGCTCCCGTGCTGCTCGTTCAGTTCGAAGGAATGTGCCCGCGGTTCACTCATTGCTCGGCGTGCTCGGCTGGATTCTTGGAACTTTTGGAAATGAAATGACGTGTTTTGTGAGGAGATCTACCAGCTTCCCAGAGCTATAACTTGGAGACTACTGACAGTCTCACAAGGCTACTTCGTACTTCAAGCATCTTTTAATAGATGCTACCTCCGATTTCGTCAACGGCGCATCACATCATTTTCAGCAACGTATTGAAACATGATACAGCTGAGGACAACATGTCATGCTAGTTAGCGAGCTCAGAATCCTGCTTTCAACAAATTACTCGTGGTCCCGCCTACTTTCACTTCAATATCGTACCTGTCTCCCTGCTTTCTCTACTTGACCTTCAGGGATAGCTAGCTTGCGGAATGCATGAGCCTGGGTGGCTAGCTAGGTCAGAGCTGTTTGTTCTTTGATAATCTTGGATTCGTTGCAGCCTTGGCGGAAAAGCTTGATATAGTCGCTCCGTTTCCGTAGCCTTTGAGATTTTTCCAGAGCTTCTCGAGGTAGAGGTTCCTTCCTCTAGGGTCTGCTCATATTTCACGCCCAACGGGTGAGGATAGATAGTCAGGTCCCATGGCACCGAAGAAGAATCGTCACAAGAAAAATACACCAGATCCTTCCAGTCCATCTTCAGCAGAACAACATCCAGAACCAGAGTCCTCGTCTTCCTCTCCTCCACAAGCAGCTGCTGATCTCATCACGATTAGATTTCAGCTGCTCTACTCTGAAATTTTCCGCGACATAGCGCTATCGGAGCTTCCGTCTGATGCCAAGGCTAGACACTTACCTCTGCACACAGGCGTCATTGACCTGTGCCGCCTGTTGCTCAAGTACCACGGCGTTAACATAAATCAGCACTTTGGAGTTCAATTCTTGCCACAAGTAGGAGAGAACATCGCTGCTTCATCGTGGTCGAAGATGAGCGGCGCCAGCATTATGCTTCACCCGATCTCGGAGGCACAAGTTCCCTTGTATAAGCAAGCGCAGCATCTCCAGTACATGAGAATTCCGACCCCGGGCCTGACAGATGCTCCGCTTTACAAACAAGCTTTACATCTCCAATCGATGTCAGTTGAAGAACAAGTCAACTCCTTACTGAAAGTCGTGGATGGCAGAGAAAAGGAGGACGAGGAGCATCATGTCACGATGGAGGAGAAAGATGGCGGAGTAGAGAGGATCAACTTGGTGCTACAGGTCCAGGAACTGGAGAGGCTATACACGGTCACAAAGAAGGAGAATCAGGAAAGGATGGAGGAGCTGGCGAGGGAGGTGGAGGAGTTTAGGTCTGTGGTAGAGGAACTTCGTGAGAGAGAGCGGGAGAGATCAGAACTTTCATCAAAGGAGAATACTACGAGCGCAGCAGCAAAGACGCAGGATATGATCCTTTTTGAATCTGGTTTATTCGGTCATGAAGAACTCGACGAAAGCTGGACGCCTGCGAGAGCATCTCGGAAACAGAAGTCGAGTAGTATTGTTGCTCGTTGTGAACGATGTGCACGACCGCTTTGATACCGACTTGCAGAGCCGGTCACTCTTTTTTAAACAAATGGAGGCCATAATTGTTCAGAATCTTCGCGTTTAAGGTATGTATCCCTTCTTTCCTTGCCTCGCATGTTATTCCTTGCAACACCAATCCCTTCTGTCTACTATGCACCTGCACGCAACAAAGTACACAGGGCATAGAACATAATGTTTTCTGCTGTCGATGTCCATCTACAATACAAGATGCTGTACCTAAAAGTTTCAATGAAAACGCTGGCCGAGATTAGTTTATCCCCTGATTTTTATTCCTTTCATCCCGCAATCATTGCAATAAAAATGAGCGGTGCTTGTGACTTTGTTACACTAGATTCCTGTCAATGTACTAACTTCTCTTCGTAATTGTGATTCCCCCTCGAGCAGCAGCAAGCAACCTTGGTTATTTAGACGCAGGAGCGTAACCACACTTAGCTTCAAACTCATCTGCCAGCAAGGATTTGAGAGAGCTAATTTTAATTAGAGTTATATATTATAGAGGATAATCATCTCCCTTGAGAACTAGGGAGACGGAGAGATTGTACACAACGGCCTTTTCCCCATCAAGCTTCAAATTAAGGTACTACCAGTTTTAATATCAGTGGTTCGGTTTATGCTGGGCATTTTATTTATTTGGTCACATTTGGTTAGGTTCCGACAGTCGATGTGCCGTTTCCGCATGGTCAAGTCAAGGAATGTCCTAATCCTTGTGAGGTGGATTGCAGATGCTCATCTACTGCACATGGTAGTTGTTTGTCCGCCTCTCTTGGATGCAGTTCTATTTTGCAATGTCGTTATTTCTGCCCCCGTTACCGCAATGCCAAGCTGAATAGTACAATAACAGTGCTATAACAATAATAATACCGTCGACTGGTATTGTCCTTTTTTTAATACCACTGGGGTATCTATAATAAGGATTTTACAAAATTTTGATTTTATTAGGGCATGGGTGTATGAGGATATTTTTGTTTTTTTATACCATTTGGGTCTCTGTACCATTCATGAACCTTCATAGCTAGGTAATCACCCTAGTATCAATATGGTTCAAAATGGGTTTGACCCAAATAGTGACCCAGGTATAAAGAGATTCTTTCACATGTGATACCCACCAATATCAATATTTGATATTGATACTTACCAATTGGGTAGGTTCTTTGTTATCATTATTGCCATTGGGTATTGATACCATGCATTCACCTATTTATGCCGGTTTAACATTGATACATATGTTGTCGTTGTTTTTCCTGGACATATCCGATATAAGTTGTCCTACCCCAACGTACATTGTCTTAGGTAATCAAATACAGACCAAGTGTTCAAAACGTGCAAGTTCACTCATCGGATTTTCTTCCCAATCAGATCCCATCGTGATTTGTTGATCTGTTTATCATCTACTGTGGGTATTTGAATGTACTAATGTCATCGTAATCAGTATCCAAGCCGGAAAGATGCATTATAGTAGTTTACCACATCTTACAACTAAGCAGTTTGTGTTGATCCATTCCAGTTGCATTCCAGAAAGAATAAGTCTTTCGTGCATGGAATGACCTTACGCATTGTACCTCTACGATTGGCACTTGTATTTGGTTCATCTGGATTTCCTGCCTTGGAGCCTATCTTTGCTACATATCTCAAGCTCTAGTTTCTTGGACATGCAAATAAAGTACAGGTCAGGAAATTCCTGGTGAAGCACTTTGGGGTCTGGTGCAAAACTTTAATTTATTAGACGAGAACTTCTCCTTTGGGCTGGACTGATGCATCACTGTCTTCAAAGTACCGTCACCTGGTAGCTTTTTTGCATTGACGCATTCGTATGTTTTATTCATGTGTTGGATAGCTGCGAAACAGGGCAGAGATGTGGACATGACAGCCATGACATCTATGATTTGGAAGATGTAGACGTTTTTAGGGAGGCTGAAAGGAGAGTTCACTAAACGTCATACGTATGAATGACAATCTTCTTGATTGTGACCACGATGCCATGTAATCTGGAATGGAGGCTCCAAACCCTGGAAAGTGGAGACATTGGTGAGGCAGAGTTCGTGTATTATATTAAGACCAGCTTGATTTTGTTTTGTCCCTTTCTACTGACCCACAAACCTATCACAGAAAGAAGATTTCCCAGGCCCCAATACTGGTTATATTGGTGTAAATTATTTTTCTATGTGTAACCTTTTCCAAACTAGGTCCGTAAGTTTGAGAATTGGGTGACACAATATTTATGTATAGTGTGGATTATGGTCGGCTTGGGTGGCAGAAGACGCTTCTCGAGTATGGAAAAAGTCCTGGAAGTGGGTAAGCCAAATGTTCTTAATGTTATTTTATAGGACTTGGTGTAAGAAATTTACGAATGGTCGTAGGACCAATAATGTGCATCAAGGGCCCAATTATGGGTATTATCACCTAGCCTGGTGGTGAGTCCCGGCTTTTGGGGCCTCCTCTCCATCTTTGGTTTTCTTTTCATCTAGCAGTTGGCTCTGGCAACTTGTTCCAAAGGATAGAAACAGATGATGTATGTAGGTGCTGCACTTTATGGCTAGGTAGCTGTCAATGCCTTGTCTGTTAGCCCAAACTATCTTGCATGCCACTACTTAGAAGATATTATCATTAGAATTTGATTATGTTTCAGTGGTCTACCATGTTGGTCACTCTCTCTGGTTTGAGATCTATCATGCTTTCCTTTTTGGTTTGACCGCTTGACAGGACCGAGTACACCAATTTTCAGACACTGTTAACAAATGCAAGGGCAAGGGCTAATTGTGTCTGTGTGGCACGTGTCCCAGTGATTGTAAGTTGAATCGGAACTACAATGCATATCTTCACTCAGGATGGGCAAAGATGCAGGTTCTTACTCATGCGTTCTGGTGATCCCAACAACTTTCCAACCAAATGGTCTAGGTCAGAATATGTTGGCAACTCTATTTGCCATTGCAGTCATCCTGGCTGGGACAACCTTTTTTTCTGGGAACATACGTAACTATTTCGAATCAATCTTGTGCTATGGGTGCCTTGTATATGAGAAATGTAGGTTTGTGGTGTTGACTGCATTCCAGGTCCAGCTTTTGAAGTCGTTGTAACTTCACGAGTGGTGAAGGAAGAGGGCAAAACGCTGCCATTTTCCGATGAGATGCGATGCCTTATTTTGTCTTGGGAGGAGATGTGTGTGCAACATAGAGGTGGAAGGCTCAAGTAGGATTCGAGTAAAAAATCAGCATCTGCAATGGTCAGGGAGGAATGTGACTGATTCTGGAAATTTTCAGCTCACTTTATCACTTTTTACTGCCATGGCCAGTCAATTAGGGTTACCTGCAATTTAGTTCCCTGTAAGGTCTTTGGACCTTCTGTGGCCATTCTTTGTAATTAGACACCCATATTTGACTGGTATTCTGTGACGCTTCTAGTTATGAACAGACACCAAAAGACATGTGTTTGTGATGAGATTGGAGTACGTGCTCAAAATATTTACACCATTCTAGGTTCAATAGTGTACACAATTGGGAGGGCTCATGTGATCACTTTTGAGGAAAGAGAATCTTTACTTCATTTGCTATAACTTTTGCATCTCGATTTCGATCTTGACACTTGGTATGACAATCTTGGGTGATTTGCAATTGCTAAGTTGCCCACTTGTTCCTGCCATGGCCAGTCAATTAGGGTTACCTGCAATTTAGTTTCATGTAAGGTCTTTGGACCTTATGTGGTCATTCTTCTTCGTAACTAGAGACACCTGTATCTGAGTGGTATTTGGTGAGGTTTCGAGTTTACGATCAGACACCAAAAGACACACGTGTTGTGATGAGATTGGACTACATGCTCAAAATATTCGCACCATTCTAGGTACGATAGTGGGCACAACCGAGAAGGCTTATGTGATCACTTTAGGAGAAAGAGCATTCTCACTTTGACCTATTCTAGCTTCTGCATCTCCATTTCGATCTTGAAACTTGGAATTGACAATCTTTGTGGTTCGCATTTGCCAATTGGAGGAGACCATTCCTGACATGATCCAGCGGCCGGAAATGTAGGGCCACGTACCTCAGGCGCACTTGAACCGAACTGCAACACCCTCTCTCCAGATTGGTGTGAAAGTGGTAAGTACACATCCCGCAGTTCAGACACCATGTTCTTCCATGTGGCTGTTTGTCTTTGATCTATGAGCTTCCTAGCCCTAGCTCGCTCCTTAGCACAAATCTGTTTTACAAGTTGATGAGAAAAACCATTGTCATCAACAAGTGGGAAGACTTTTACTCTACGGGAGTCGAGTCGAGTCGAGTAGTGTCTTCCCTTCTGTGATACGCAGAGTGAATAAGCCAAGTCAGCACCCAGTTTCCCCTCCTGCGGCTCATGTCAACAAAACGCAAAAGCATCCCTACGTGAGACGAAAGCAAGTGAGTTTTCAACACTTTCTGAAAGGGGAAAAGGAGACTCTGAGCGAGCGAGTGAGTGGAGGGGGACTTTGAAATTCTTAAACGAGATATTTGACATTTGACTCTGTAGCAGACATGGGAGCGTTCCAATACAGGAACAGCCTTTCTGGTTCCCCACACAACCGACACGATTCTTGGGTGTATTTCCCCTTGGCCACCATTCCCAGGCGGCCGCGTGTGTGTCGATTGTGCCTTCATGGGTGTTTGTGGTTACGCATGAAGGCTGAATTTGCTCATGTAGAATCGGGAGGCTGCCATGCTCTTTTACTGGAGGGCCCATCACGATCTACTTGCCTGGCCTACATCCAATCCCTTCCTGTTGGTGGGTTGCTTCGCTTCTCATCAAGTGGCTAGCCGAGGATGAGCTTCCATGGAAGCTGTTGCCCACCAGATTCTAGTGGGAGTCAAGACACACACACTCGCCCAAATGTAAATGGAATCTGGTGGGGTAGGGGTAGGGGGTTCGTATGTGTCACCCACACTAAGCATGGTATTTAGTGACATATGGTATGGAATGTCACCTTGGTAACTTTGCGGATGAGATTTCTTATGAAGAACTGAACAAATGTTGTCATGGATGGTGAATGAGTTTCATCCATTGGTCAAAACCCTACCTTCTCTTGTCAGCAACTTGTGAGGAAATGTTAGTCATGGATGATTGAATTTTGGATGGAACATCACTTGGTGAGTAACAATAATTGCAACACTATAAATCTTTAATCCCTCCCCCCCCAAAAAAAAAATTTACAAGGAATGACAAGTAATGTGGGGTTGGCAATTAGTATTGGTGACACTAAATATTGTTTTCAGTGTAGTACTCTCATTTTCTTGAAATTGGGGTCCACCCACTAACTTCCTCTATGTTAAAACCTCCTCCTTCTAAAGCCAGTCTTCAATCCTTTGGTGATTGGCACTTGTAAGTTATAAAGTGCTTTAGTGGGTGCATGGCAAACATGTGTCCACGGCGCTCCACATTCTGGTGGGCCACCAAAATGCCGTTATTTGGCGGCTTTTGGTTATCTACATGGGAACACCTCTAACCCATGCTATCTAGAATCTATTGGGCGAGCAACCTACATGGGAACTCACCCTCATTCCTCAAGTTGATACTAGCCTCTATCTTTTGACCTCCCGGATTTAGAAATCAATGTCAATCTCAATTGCACTCACTTGTATCCACTCCTCCTTGTTACTCTAAGGGCCGGTTTACACTACGGTGGAGAAGGCCTCCGGTCGGTCAAGAATGCTTGGCCAAGACATGGTTATATGAGGCAAATGGTGGATGTGCCGGAGAAGAATTAAAGGCAATAAAATATTTCTATTGAGTTGGGCTTCTCCGGCCTCTTGAGGCCGGACAAAAAACTCCTCCGGAGAAGCCCAACTCCAAAAAGTGCGGCCATGTAGGCGGCCATGTCATTTTATCATCCATGAGAAAAGTTCACCATCATTGTTTTCTTCACCTAGTGTAAACACCCACCGGTCAAGAGTTGCATTTTCGAGCAATCACAATTGAGAAACGCACTTTTTTTCATGACCGGTGGACTTCTCCACCGTAGTGTAAACCGGCCCTAAAATTCACAAATGTGAGAAAATTTCAAGGTATGCGGGTGTCCTTTACTTAGTTTTCTTATTTAGACACCTAAAGTTGAATGGTGTGTGGGTTAGGTCACATGTTTAAAACAAATTGGGCTATGTCTTCATATTTCATTAACTTCTCTACACTTAGTAATGAACACAATTGGGTGAGCCTATGCGTTCACTTAGGGAATCACCAAACATCCACTTCCGATAACCATAATTAAATAAGGGGAGGTATGATTTTTGTTGATATTTCATCCAATATGTGCTAATGGAACACCAAATATCAAAATTACACCCTACCTTTGATTGGACACCTTTATATTGGAGTGGTATAAGATTAGGAGTGATTTGGCTACTTATGTTTGAATGTTGTGCGGTTTAGGTGTGGATCTTAGAATAAACACCATAAAGACACATGTTGAAAAGTGGTCGAGCTATGTCTTCAAATCTTTTAAATTTACTCTGCATGCTATAGTCAACACTTTTTCCTTTTTTGGGAGGGGGGGGGGACTTATGTATTTATTTAGAGTAGACAAACCCATTTTCTGATTTACCCCCCCCCCCCCCCCATCTTTATACATATATATAGAGAGACTCTCCTAAAGCCATGAACTTCCACACATGTAGTTGTCATATTCTAATGGGATGGAATATGTCATGAAGAATCACACATGTAGCCATCTCATTTGGTGTGAGAAAAAGTAAGTTAAAAGGGCATGGATTTGGGTTCCTTGAAAATGGCACTAATTGTACTCACATTTTAACCTCCTAATCATTGAAAATAGGTCAACCTATGTTGTGAATACGGGTTGGGAGAGAATCTCACCTTTGGAAATTTACAGTAGTTTCAAAACTTGGAAATACATTATGAATTTTTTGTTAAATGTTGTGATATCAGTTTCCAAAATAGTGAAGAATCAATCCTGTACCACACATGTACTACACTTATACGAAATTGCTCAAGTTATTAGAAATGGGTTTGTTTCCTCGAAGGAAACAACACACACATGCACTTTCAATAACCATAACAAAATTGAGGAAAGTGTAAATCTTATCAATAAAATAAAATAAAATAAACCCGAATAACAACCATACCTTATGACAATACTTGTAATTTAAAATGGACATTAAAAAGATACATGTTAGAGTGAATTTGGACTATTTCCTAGAAATAGACACACAACAATGTAACACAATTGGAAAGACCTTCATCATTGCGTAAAGAGAAACATACTCTCCACTTGGACCTCCACTTACACCTTTTACATCTCAAACTCCACTTTGAGGTGACAATTGCTAACTAAAGGAGAAGACCATCCATTCCCAGCCACACCAATCCGACGGCCAAGATCGATCCTGAGTTGGAGCACCCACAAAGAGGGCCACATCTCATGTCATCTCATCTCATACAAATCTCGAACACAATTTCTCCATAATTGTCAGTCTTTGTCAATTCCATGGCAACTTCTCCAAAATTTCTGCGTCACAGACATTCGCCCCCGGAGTCATACAAGTTTCAAGGCTTTTTACGATGATGATAAGGACTGAGATAGAGTCAAGCCCCTACCTCTATATGTGGCAATAAACGAAAGAATCGACGTATAGAGATGGATCACAGTCAAGAGCCGGGTTTCCTTTGAATATTGTCATATCTGGTAGAACGAGTGCCTTTGTCCACCCAAGTAACCTTCTACGTGCACCGCATGCATGTGACCCTTGAACAGCAAGTTTAGTTACAAAGTGTTGCGAAAGAAAGAGCTCCTTGGAGAATGTGTTCATTTGAATCAAGGAACCATGCAAATGTGTGTGTTTTCACACAAGCACCGTGGTGGGCTAGGGGCCAGAGAGGAAACTGTGATGGCAAATTTCAAAACCGCCAACGATCAAATATCGAGGTCCCTGCAATTCATCGGACATAAAAATAAATTAAAAATAAAGAATGGAGATTTTTTAATGTTTTAATATATAGGTATCCAACAGTTTGATTTTTAAATTTTTATAAGTAACATGGATTTTTTTGATGTTTTAACGATATTTTCATGCTGTCGTCTAGATTGATAGAATATTCCCATCCTATTGTTGTAGTATAACGTTTTCATAAAACAACCCTTGCACGATGGTGGTTGGTGAGCCCCTGCGGGAAGCGATGCGAACGTGCACAAACTAGAAAGGATGTTGGAGGCGGATTTGTGTTTTGCATGACAAAAGCTTTTTGCAGGGGAAAAGATTGGGGGATATGGCCGCAATTTTATCCCACACAACTTACCCTCTTTATTGACTCCGACACAGGTACACACATCCATGGTGGAAGTCGTGAGGTAAAGTGGGAAAATTGGGGTGCCTTTTTCCAAGCTCCCGGCCACCCATGTACGATCATTCCGTTGAAAGGTGGTCCGTTCTACCTCACCTAGATGTTTGTGTCGATTTTCCTTTTCTTTACTGCGTGCAAAGCGAGACGGCAACCTTGACAATCAGCTCGTATATGTCAATGAACGGGGAGAGCCGACCGGCTCCGCTAGTCACAGATGGACCGGTGGAGTTTGAGAAACAATCGGTCGAAGTCCAAGAGCTCAGGAATAATATTACCGGCCGTTGTAGAGGGAATCTAGAGAATCTACCTCCAATTTATTAAAGAACAGCCGGAACATGTCAACCTGGAACACAGTTGGACTTCGAAACACTAGCATCTTTGACCAATTGATTATGGCCCTAAAATCGCCCCGGGACAATGGTAAGGTGTTTCACCTGATTGAGGATAAGTGAGTGCCAATTATGCTACTACTTGATAGGCAACTGTGGAGCACAAGCGGCCCCCGTGACTTTCTGACCCACAAAAACTTGTGACGGTCTGGTGGTTTTGTTTGATTGAGTGCTACGATTCGTAACCGCAAGTTGCTCACTCCTACAAACGTGACGCGGGGTAGTTAGGGAAGAAGGAAAGCATCTATCTATTCTCGTATCATGGATCCAAAGTCCACCCCCCCACCCACCCACCCACCCACCCACATCGGTAGGCTTGACTCTGCGCTTCTAAACGTGTACAGTGTGAAAGTCAAATATTCGAGGCAATTCGGTATCGTCGTAAGTGGATTATGTGACTAGATGCTTCCTGCCACCAAATTCGGGAGGCGCATCATTCCAGGCATCCGTTGTTGTTGCTGCTGCTGTTGCTTCCAGGTTAGTAGTAGTAGTAGTGCACACTTCAAATCAATGAACAGGGAGAACCACGGCTGCTAGATTCGAACCACCTATTCTTGATCGATCGATCAGCACCCCGTTGAATTTCGATCGCGCTGGAACTGAACTTCGGTTGCACTGGGACTGAATTTTGATTGTGCTGGGACTGAATTTCGATCATGGTGGGATCAAGAGTGCCATGACACATATCTTTGGTTTTGAGTACTCAAGTGAAAAGGAATTTGCCTCAAATGAGCGGTTCTGATAGACTCAGGACATTGGTAGTATGCTTGGACCGACTTTTGACTTTAAGAAATCACAGTAATTTCAATTTAACGAATTAAATTACTGAAAAAAAAATTCAGTCCTCCCGATTTCCGTCTTCCCGCACGGGGGAAAAATTGCACCGCGTTATTCTACTTGTCCAGAGCTAGTGCAAAACCTCTTAAGCGATCGATGGTTAGGGGCGCCTCTACTATAGTCACAGATGAACCAGTTGAGTTTGAGAAATAACGACACTTAGAAGGGGATATTTAGTGTCACCGATTCTAGTTGTCCTACCCGTTGCTAGTTCGTAAACTGCGGTATAGTGTCACCAACACTAAATGCTAACCCGACATTATTATTTGTCATTCCTTGTAAAATTTCTTGGGGGAATTATAGATTTCCAGTGTTGAAATTACTGTCACCTCCCAAGTGGTTTTTCATCCAAATTTCAGTCACCCGCGACAACATTTCATCACGGGTTCGCTGACAAGAGAAGGTAAGGGTTTCGGCCAGTGGATGAACTCATCCATCATCCATGACGACAGTATTTGTTCACTTATTCATACGAAAAAAGTTACCATGGGATATTCAGTGTCGTCGAAGTTCAAGACTTCAGGCAAAACGCCGACCATTTTAGAGGAATTTGTCAAATATTCTCGCAATTTAACAAGGGAAGACCGAAGATGTCAAAAGCTGTGACCGAATGGACTTGGAAACACTACACTAGTATTTATGGACGGACTGAATATGCCCACAAATCTCCCCAGCCTACCACTGCTGCCAAGCTTACGTTACGAGTGCGAGAAGTTGCTTGTGATGTAAGTTTGTTTGTAGTAGTAGTAGTTATTATGGGCACTTCCAACTCCACAAATGATTTGGTTCTTGGGATCAAATCGGGAATCGTCTCGTCCGGTCAGCAGTTGAAAAAAACATTGAGATGTCTGTGAACCAAACCTCCAAGATGTGTTTAGGGTTCCTCTAATCTTCATACCGTAGTTTAAAAGCACGTTCGGCACAAAATAATTCTAAAAATAGATACCAAAAATTTTGGAATATTATTGGCATTTTTTTCCGAATATAAAATTAATTATTTTTCAAAATTGCCGAAAAGTAAGAAATGTTTACTTCTCACTAGAGTTTAACTTACAGTGGAAGCATATGTCAATTTTGAAAGAGAGAAGGTGCTCCTTTTGTAACCAAGCTCACTTATATTAATCCACAAAGAATATGGGTTAAGAAGTAGCAAGACTCTAGGTGAGGCTTTTCAAATGTGTTGTACACAAATTTTTGGAGTCCAATTGAGCATAGAAGATGAAGTTTTATAGAATTTTGTCCAACTAACAAAAGTTGAGAAATCAATCCTTCTTCAACCTCCAACAAGTTTTGTGTCAAAATAAGTCTTTATGCAAAAGATATGGACAAAACATTGCGGCCGTGTAAAGATCAAAAAATTAAAATGCGTTCATAACAGTTTTTCGGAGCTCATTTGTGCATAGAAGATCAACTTTTTTGGAATTTTGTTGGTCTAAGAAAAGTTTAGAAATCAAGTAATCTTTCACCTCCAAGAAATTTTATGTCATTTGAAGACTCTATGCAAAAGTTATGCGTGTTATAAAAATGAAGTCTAACTCGGTGCTTCACCTCAAAGTTTACATATCCCATATGCATTGTTGAACACAACTCCACTCTACTTGCATAAAGCACAGAGCATTCTCAACTCTTCACTTACATCTTACTTGTCATTCAATGCAAGAGAGATGTACAAGATATAAGCATAAATAGAAAATTAAAAATGAATTTAAGCTGAATTTTTAAAAAGTAAAAGAAAAAATTGTTGAAAATATGAATATACTATTCTTAGGTGCCGAACCTACTTTTTGAACTTTAATTAATTATTCGGCTAACATGTGTAGAACCAGCTATGAACCTACGGTATTGAATTTGAATTTGAATGACGTACAATAGGGGTGCTTAGTCCAAAATTAGTAAGTTAACATAATTGATGTCATTGAAGAAGGTTATCCTTGTACAGGAGTAAAAGACGTAGTAAGATCTAAGACATCAAAGTGGAAGACTTCATCTCTCTTATGTCGATGACATAAGCCTTCCCAAACCTCTAGACTATTGACCCGAGAATGGTGTCGTCTATCACATGAGCACACAAGCCAATCCTATGTAAAAAATGTTGGTTCTAGTGTCCATTCTTTACTACAACCCTTGCCATATACCACTCAGAAATAGGTGTTTGATTAAGAAGAGTAAGTGACCATGTAAGCAAGGCCCACATCACCGCACAAACTGAACGATTATTCCAATGTATGCTTGTTACTAGTAGAAAGCTACGCAACGCTCTAATCAACTAATGAAAATATCATACTTCACCAAGCAAAGTCATTCATGTTCCTTTAATGTCCGAATAACCTATCGAAACTTTCGTTCATAGAAATTGAAGCCCCGAGTGAGATGATGTTATTGCATTGAATAGTAACATCCACTATTTTATTGGATATTTTTGTTGGGTAAATCCCGTACAATTGAAAAATCTCTGCAAATTTCAAGCAGAACCAAGGTGTGCTCAACCCGTCAGTTACTACAGTTTCCAAGTCCAACTTTGCGGCATATTGGAATTGCTATTTAATAAGCGATCCTTCGACCTCTAATAAATTTAAGAAGTGGCCCCTAGTACTACAGGCCTTGTCGGAGTTGGGAAGGAAGGCGTCTTGGAATGCACCTCGTGCTCACTGTTGCATTAGTAGCCGCACCGGCTGCGCTTGGTGTCCCCGTTCACACCTGCACCCAATTTGGGACATGGCCAACGACTTTTGAGTATCAAAATATACGGTAGTATTAGCGACTATAAGGGGCGGTTTACACCATAGACCATGAACTCGTCCCACGGAAGATGCCTTATTCCTTGGTACGAGTTCATGGTCTACATTTCATGGTCCGAGTTATTAAAAATTTGATTTACAAAGCCGTTGGGCCCCTCACTAGGTGTAAACCGAATGTGGACCAAGAGGAATGACCATGCTGGAATTGCGGAAGTGCGAAGAAGGATATTAGCTAGGGAAGATATGCCAATTGCAGATGAAGAAAATGATGAAGAGACAAATTTATTTTTATTGAGAGAAAATGAGAAGGCTAATGACCTTCTGCAGGAAGCTACAACGATGCACGAAACATTGGCAGAAAGTTTGTGGCAATACAAACTACGGCAGAAATCTAGTATTATGGAAACTGATAGTGATAGTGATTAAATCTAGAATTTAGCTATAAGAGCTGCAAAATTCTTATCCATATTCTTGAGGATAGCAGTAGATTCTTGGAATGAAGCAAGAAGTGCCCCTGAATTTCCTACAACATGTTCTAGAAGATTTTCAATCTTCTCTTGTGTCTTCTTTTTCTTCTCTTGTGTTGGCGGTGCAGAAGTTGTTGTCTGAGACGGTGTAGGGGTAGAAGGAATATTATCTTCTGCCCAAGATTCTGTAGCACTAGCAGGAATTTCATTGTGAACACTGGCCCTACTACCATACCATTGATCCATCTCTGTAAACCACTTGCATTCTTGTTTTCTATCACTGCCTGAAATTTCATTTGCTCTCTTGTCAGTTCTGTATTCACTTAAGATGGTTTTGTATTTTTTTTTGCACGATAACCAGGAACGGTTGAAACCTTTGATTGCAGCGACCATTCGAATCTGCAATTTGAGCCAAGAGTTGGTACCTACAGTAGCAACAGGAAAACACATTAAAAACTCCAAACCAGAAGCTAAAAGATGTTGAAATTGACCCTGAAAAAAAAAATTCAGCATAGTTGAAGTGTAGTATAAGGACATAAGCGACGTCATTGGTATCGAAGTAGGGAGTGTAACGTAGTGGTAAGGATAGAGGTTTAGGGTAGAGGAGACGCGGGTTCCATTCCCGACCTTGACAAACTTTTACTAAATACAGTAACAAAACTCGAAGCCCCCGCGGCAGCGGCCGCCCGACTATGGGGGGAGGGGGGGCATAGGGGCTAAGGCTAAGGCCTCTACGGGCCCATCATACGGCCAACATCATACGTTTACCTTTTATCTTTTATCTTTTACCATATTTACCTTTTACCACATTTACTTTTTACCACATTTACCTTTTACCAAAAATCAAATTACAAAAAAAATTGAAAAACATATTACCTTGCTTGTTTGCTGTTTTTGTGAATTCTTCCTCCATCTCCCCGCGAATTGCTATCAGGTGATGCACTTCAAAATCCTTCCATTTGATTCTGCTAATTTCTTCTTCTTCTTCTTCTTCCGATTCGCCAATTTCGATTGTATTCCTCTTGTCGCCTTTCTTCATCTTCTTTGTTGATTCTTTTGTAACACGCCCCCTCTTTCTTCCTGCTAGTTGGCTCTTTGCTGCTCCCTCGGTTTCCTCTTTTTCTTCAAACATTTCTTCTATAACATGATGACTATCTAACTGTCCTCCTTGTCTGTAATTTGTCATGTTCAGAAGTGGAGGAGGATGAAATACACTAAAAGTGTTGGGGAGCACATTCAGACCTTGCAACATTCGTGAAATCGAATTTTGATTCTCTCTGAAATTTTGATTTG
Organism: Polytrichum commune; assembly: GCA_950295325.1. NCBI lineage: Eukaryota > Viridiplantae > Streptophyta > Polytrichopsida > Polytrichales > Polytrichaceae > Polytrichum > Polytrichum commune. The sequence continues at coordinate 17,696,325 of OX485803.1, read as the reverse complement.
ACACTCGTTGCATCCACTCTGAATTTTGTGACCACTCTCCTTGTGACTCTCTACGTGCTTCCTCATCAACAAAGTATCCTTCCATTTCTGCGGAAAAAAAATTTTGCGAAAAAAAATCTATCACTCTATCACTATGTTGCAAGAAAGAGAAATGACAAATCCTTCATATAACGGCCTTTTCATTGTGCCCTGAAATTAAACCGTTAATCCGTTTTAACAGTAACCTGCAGCGGACAATAAAAATTTATTAAAAATTTTATTTTGGCATTTTTCTGCCATGGGCCCCTGACTGTTTTTCCAGGACCACCTCTTTTGCCCCTCCCAACGGAAAGCCCGTTGGACCATGCCAGTGGATATAGTAGGCTTAAAATACAAAATTTGTGGACCTCAACCTCCGTGGTCACTCTGCCATTTTTTCCTTGGTGTAAACCCAAGTCGTCCCGGGACGACTTCAACGTCCAATCACATCGCTTAAACGGCCGTGGGACGACTTCATGGTCCATAGTGTAAACCGCCCCTAAGATAATGTATAAGGAGGAAGACGCGAGCTACTAGAACCACGTGGTCCTGTTAGAATACACCTCCCTTTTGACACGGGCGGCGGTTGTTAGGATATGACTCCAGTTACATGTGTCGAGTCCAATTTATAATTATCATAAATTGGACACACTGGTCAAAAACAAGGTACTTTCGTGACAACACCATCTGACGGATTTTTTTTCTTCTTCAGTTTCTGGAGTTGGAAACCGATGTCTTTTTGAGATTAAATATCTCGGTCCCCAAGGTTCGCTTGCAAATTGAATACCTCATCCCCAATCCACTGTTGCTTTCAAATTTGAGAAAGGTTTAGAAAGCATTTTTTCATCTAGATGACGTAGCTCATGAGGTTTTGACTATGCAACATGCGTCACTGAAGCTAGGGAGATGATAGCATCTAGTTTTTATGAACAAATGGTCTTTTGAGTCATGAGGTAGGCACAAATATTGTCTTCTTCGTCTTTTTTCTTTCTTTTTTGGATTTTTGAATTGTGATTTGTACATACCTCTACTTTAAAATTTTCAATATTCATTTTATTCGTAGACAACAACAAATTATAGTAATCAATTACCCCCTCTCCCTTAAATATATTAAGATCTTTTGTATGTTATATTTGGTTGTCGGATGTAAGTACATATGTTCCGGAACAACAAAAGCTCTTAGTTGAAAAATAATATTTGCAACAAGTAGAGCATGCTAACAATTTACATCTCCTACACCGTCTAAGTAACGACATGGTCAATTAAATTGACAGAAAAAAATGGTGTTGTGTATAACAATTAGGTGCAGTCAAATCAAGATCACGCACGTAATATCCCCCAAATAATCATCTTAACGCATATGTATACCACGACACATATTAATTGGACCCAAACAACCTTGAGCCTTCCAAAGCACAAATCCCTAATATTAAGATCTACAGTCCATGATAAGACTTCATGGCATTTGCGAACATCTTGGGATCTTCACATCTGCCAACAACCTTCATTTTCAAGGATGCCAAATCATGGCCTTTACTAGTAGATCCCCCTTCAATCATAACTTCTTCTTCACAATATGCATGAACACACATATCAAATCGTCCACATTTGCTTCATGCATGGAAGTCAACTTGTTGCCAAATTGTTGAAGCCACTTCTTGTGCATCGTTTCTACAAGGTTTCACGTTGGCATCTCTACAAGTTCATCTACTGTCATATCCTATGAATATCACAAGAATTGAAGAAAATTGTATATATTTCTTATGTGGCAAAAAGATAATAATATTCAAGAATATAGTTTGGTGACCAAACCTCACCTCCATCTTTAAGTTTTTATTTTTAGTCTACATGCTCCTCAAAGGGTTCTTTCATGTGAATAGCTAAAGTTGAATGTGTGGTTGACTGAAGGCAATGTGTTGAGTACTCTCAAGCATTCCTTCTCCTTAGTATATTCGGTATTTGTATGAAGGCTTAAGGGTGGCTTAAGGTTAGGTTTGGTCCATCCACTCTCAAGTGTTGACCTTTGGAATCCATTCTATATAGTAGAGAAAAAAAATAAAAGAATAAAAAATAGAATGAGTGGAAATGTAGTTTTGGTGATGAACTCATTTTAATATTTGATTTTTGGAGTTTGTTTTAGTCTACATGCACCACAAAGGTGGTTTTTTTTTTTTTTTTTTTTTTCCATTTCAATAGTTCGGGTTGAATGAAGGGGATGGCTTCAATGCTTGGAGTTTCCCCTCCCATTACCATATTGGGTACTTGTACAAAGGCTTGACGAACCTTTTAGAGTTGTTTAGAGTGTGTTTCTTAACAAACCCTGGAGAATTTTAACTTATGATTCCGTTATCAGAACTACAAATTACAAGATTAAGGGAAACCTTGCAAACATGCTAGAAAACCCTGTTCTTTTGAGACTTTGAATCAAGTTTTGATTTTTAAACATGGCTCACCTCCACTTGTGTGCCTCTTAGAGTGCCCTTAAGAATTTAAATTGTAATTCTATTAATGGAAGTACAATTTACAAGATTTAGGGAAACCCTAGAAGCATGTTGGACGAAATTTTGATTTATTGAAATGGTTCACCTTCTCTTGTGTGCCTCTTAGGATTCCCAAAATTTTAAGTTATAAGTTTAAAAGTATCTTTGAAAGCTTGCTAGAAAATTGTTTTTTTGGATTATTTGGAACCAAAATTTGATATATCAACATGTCCCTAGTTTTTTTTTGTGCATCACATTGTATTTCTAAGACCTTAAATTTTAACTTTGGCAAGAAAAGGTATGATTCACAAAATAAATAAAAATCTTTGGAAACTTGTTGGAGTGGCCCATTTTTTTTACAAAACTTTGTATCAAAATTTGATTTTTGGGTGTATCTTCTCTTGTAGTGCCCTCCTTTGTCCCACGAACACTTGTTTATTATACTTCTGGTGCAAACATATTACCTTTGGATAGTGATGTGTTTCCCTTGAGATATTTGAGAAGAGATGTTGAAGCTTGAAGGGATCCTAATTCATAGCCTCTCCACCAAACTTATGTGATTGGACAGAGTGGCATGCCTAACTATGGATGGACAAGATAGTCATTAAGGACTATTACCATATGACAACAACGGATGAAAACTTGAATTGAATGATACTAACACATCTATTGTCAATTTTTCTCTAAGCCGTAGGGTCCCCTTTTGTACATCTACATTTACTTCAACATTCTTGATAACCTTTTTAAATGTACACACTAGAGAACAATAATACCTCTCCATTATGTATACTATGTGCCCTAATACCTCAAACTATACCCTTCTTCCACTCACGTTAGTTCTTATGTGGTATGAAGAGTCCACCCCCTAGGGGCATCCCTGCATTCTCACTGGATTTAGCCACCTATGCTACTAGCCATCCTAGTTGTTGAGGCCCTTCCCATTCGGTAAGTGCTCATCGACCATCGACCAACAACCTTGTCCCACCTTGAATTTGGGTGCAAGAGAATCTCAAGGGAATTATGAGAGGACAATTCCCATCTTATTCTTGGGCCCATACAACATGTTGGGAAGGCTAAGTAATATTAGGCTCAATAATCTAAATGAAGTTATTAGTACTAACAAGGTGCTATGCACATAAGACCCTGCCCACTTGATGAGTTGGATCAATGTACTTCCTTTGTCTATAGTTTTCCCCATGCCTAATTTTAAGAGTGGGGATTACTCCCCCCCCCCCCCCCAAAGAAAAAGACTAGATAAGTCTCTTTAGTTTCTTACTTGGGTGCTCTAGTTATCTAAGAGTAATTGAGGTCCATCCACATTAGTTGTCTAATTTCCACATTCATTTGTATACATTCATCCATGGACAAACTTATGGGTGAGGAAAAAGAAAGCAAAGCGAGAGCTCTACTCTAGGGCAAAGCCAATCATATTCACAGCATAAGCCAACTTATTCCTAATAATTGGAAGACAAAAAACTTGCATACAAGCATTGCCCTTTTAACTTCCTATTTTCCATCACATTGAACTCTTCAACAACTATAACTCCTCCCTCACCTAGTCACTACACTAAATGTTGTACTTACACGGTGTGATCTTTTAGTTTTCATTTTTTGAATTTGAGGTAGATTTTCTAAATCCCTTTAAAATGATCGGTAATCCTCTTGAAGTCTTGAACTTCAACTGGTTCATTTGTAACTAGCGGTCGGTTCGCCCCGTTCATTAGAGTTATTTATAAAGTAAAGGAGATGAAACCACGAGTTTAGACCCAAACCTTGAGTTTTTGAGAATCAACACAAAGTCATCCAAGTTTTTCTTCTCAATGCTTGAATTACCATCTACAAAAGAGTGGTGTTGGGCTCTTAAGAACCGGCTTTCTAACTTGTCCTACTAGGATGGGTGGGCCAAACTAGCCTTGCATAGGTCAACATGGGATTTAGGATGGCAAGTCCCACGTAGACATTCTATTTTTAGTTCCTGAACTTCTCTCAAAGTCAGAGAGATGGGAAGAGGAGGTCCCGAAATTTACCCCCAACTTCCAAAATAGGCTCCAATATACAACAAGCTAAAGAGACGCTAATAGAAAGTCTTCTCAAAGAATGATCTTTGATCCCTGTTTGAAATCCTCATAAACATTACTTGACATTCAATTCTCATTATGTGGGCCTCTAAATATAACAGTCGGATGCTTGAAAAGTCGTGCAGGGCACGCGTCATTGAGTATAATGTTATAGTTGAGGGACTTTACGGATAACTCTATTGAATTCCCAAGCAACCCAAGCTTTCCTCCAAATGCCCACTCTCGTTCCTGGTAGCTTTGGTAGACACAAAAAAGGAGCGTTCCCGTCACATGGGGAACGTGGGCACCTGTGATGGGAACCTAAGGGGAGAGGGTGCCACGTGGCACGAACCCAATACCGACATTTATTCCAGTCTTATCCATCCTGCCGCCAGGACATTCAATGTCTAACGGACTTGTCCACTAGACCGCTTTTGTGGGGTTTCATTCATCCATCTTCCCTGTTTTCCTACTAAATCATTCATCCATCAACTGCCATTTAAAGTAGACGCGCCTCATTCCCAACATATATAGCCATAGTCTAGAGACCCGACTGCTAGTCACGGATGAACCGGTTGAGTTTCAGAAATGACCGGTGCATTTTCAAGCCTTTGGGAGACTTACCGGTCCATTTTCGAGGATTTTCTAGAATATTCTTCAATTCCATAAGGAACATCCGGAATACATCAACATGTAACCGGTTGGTCTTGGAAACACGAGGATCTCGACCCATTATGCCCATAAACCTCCCTGGAGATTGATTTGAGTGATATGTGGTCAGGTGTGGATTCAAGAACGGACACCCAAAAAGATGGGTGGTTTGAAAGGATCAGACTCCGTGCTAGGTTAGAGTGTGGTAGTTATCCTAGGTTCAGTAGTTAAGGTAATTGGGGTGTCTGTATGGCCTCTTGATGAGCACGAGAATCTTCACTTTGAGAATGAATAGCGTGTTCATGTGGGCTCTGGAAATTATCAGGTAAATGATTATGGGCACCCCTTTGGATGTGCTAATCATCTCGCACTAATTATGTGTTTCGTATCATACTAGAAGTGGGTGCAACGTGACGAAGAACGATCCAGGTTTCAATACACAATATTAGTTAAATGACATCAAAGAACCTACTCAACCATTCATCGAACAATGGAAATGTGTCTAATACACCTCGATAATGTTCAGTATTTAAACACTAATCAAATATTGATACATGATGGGTATCACAATGTGAGAGAATCTTTGCATATTTGAGTCGTTATGTGGCCATGGATTTGTGGTGTCTATGTAAATTTATCCATCAGGGGGGTAAAAATGACGAGATTGATTCCTCAGTTTGGAAGTATGCGATCTTAGACTGTGGACTCGAGAAATAGCATCAAAGACCTCAAATTGCTCTAGTGGTGCCGAATTGAAATGAAACGGTGTTGAACATGTAGGATGCTTGTTTTTTACTACAACCCCTTCATCCACCAATGGATGAGTTTACATGGACACCATAAACCCCATGCCATTGTTATTTGGGTCCATACTATATTGATATCATGGTGATTTTACCTATGTATGAAGGTTCTTGCATAAGATACAGACCCCAATGGTACTATAAAATAAGAAACATGGCTTGAAGTTTGTGAAGTCTAAGTTAAAGGGGGCTTAAACAAACACTTTTAGCCCTACGCTCATTTCTGTAGAGTGTAAAGCATGCAATTAGTGCAAGATAAATAGCAAATCCAAATCTTGTTTGTAAATTGTTTTCCTCGTAAATTTAAGAGCTTACGCGAATATCTTACTCATTATCAAAGTGATTTTGCTTTATGATCATTAAATGATCATATAGTCCCCCTCAACCCACCCCAATTGTGTTTACTATTGAACCTAGAATGGCTTATAGACTCTAAGCATGTAGTTTGATATCTTGTAAACAAATGTCTTGTTGGTGTTTGTTTTAATTATCACTACCACACACCACTCAAATATAGGTCCATGTTTAAGATAAGTTACGAAGCTGGACTTATCTAAGTTGGCATGTATCTTTTGAGTGTTCTTAGTTTATTTTAAAACATTTATCTCAACTTGAGAAGCTCACTTACACACAAAGGGGGAATCAATGTATACAAGCATACCTCTTATCCATCCAACATATTAGCCTTTACTTAGTATGCAACCCAAAGGTTATTGATTTTAGCCGATTTAGGAGTGGAATGAGCTTCAAAACTTACGAATTAGTATGTTCCAAGTCATTTGAGATGAATTGGCCACAATCATATAGGGGATCAATTTCTTTTTTGTGTTAGATGAATGAGAGGTACCCTTGTATGCAATACTTCCCTCTCTCTTCCCACTTACACTCGTGAGGATTGGGACATTGAGATCCACAACTCAAAAAAATTGTAAGCTTATTCTTGGGGTTTTTTTTTTTTTTTTTTTTTTTTCATTGATGCCGACCTATAATTTACACATTGGATTTGAATGTGTCTCAAGTAACGTAAGATTGCCAGGTAGCAAAATTTCAAGAATAATTAGTCATTTGAAAATTGAAGCATGAGCATAGCATTATTCATATCTATAATAATGTTTTGTGGGACTGTCAATATTCCATAGAATAATCCTAGATATTTTTCTCAGACTAAATGTGGAAAATACCCGTGAATATTATGTGGAATAATGTCAGTCCCATAGAACACTATATGGATTTGAATAATGTTATGAAGCACTCTTCAGTCTGAGGAACTTTTGCAATATATATATACATACGATTGCCCATCCATTGTGAGGCATCATTCGTTGATTTTGGTATGCAATCCAACTATGTACTAGTAGACAAGTTCTAGAGCACACATCATGTGCAAGTGAAAGAACAATTTTGAGGATGAAGAACTAGACTCGGGGAGTTCACTGCGATAATATTAGAAAACAACGTGCGGGAAAATATAGGGTAATTTATATTCACAAAAGGAAAAACTTAGAATTTTCTTAGAAGTAATATAGGTGAGTATGTATGATAATTTTTTTTTATAAATAATATAGTCTTGATACAAATAATGCATATTTGTAAAATATTTGTAAAAATATACCGTAGGATTTAAGGATCCCAAGTTTTTTTTGAAATAGGGTGTCCTTTGTGTTCAAAGGCGGGAAGATTTTGGATGAAAAACTACGTCGATTCAATGAAAAAATGGGATGAAAGATTGATGAGGGCGGATGATGGATTCCTGGGTTTAGGATTAAAGGCATGCATTATTTGTTGATTATATACTAGTGTTCTTAAAAGCTAGGAATTGTTTTGCAAGATGAACATGACATCTTTCATTTGCTATGAACAATTTTGCTAGTATTTTAAATTCTAGAAACAATTTCTCAAGATAAATTAGAGGAGTTTTGGTTGGTCTTGTGTCTGTTTGCTTCAAGCAGGATGTTGTAGTATTAACTCTATACCCTTCTACATTATTGCATGGACCCTATTTCTGCTTGCTTTGTTGTTGGTGTTTTAATTGTTTTTTTTACACTCAGTACCGTTGTGTTTAATTGTGCGTGTAACTTGATTGAGGATCATGGGCTGATTTTGTTGTTTGAAATTGTTTATGAACACTCTTAATGTAAAACCTTGTTGTGCCTTGGATTTTGGTGACTTAGTACTTTGAATGCTCTTAAACCCTTTGGAGCAAAATCAAATAATTATAATTAACATACCTAGCTTAAAATTAGAGCTTCATCAAATTTAAAAGTAATTATAGGGTCATTTAAAAAACAATAAATTATATAATTATATAATAATACGATACAAAAAATTAAGGATGGATAATTAAATACCCCTTGAATAAATACCCATGTCACGCACGTGTATACATATATACATGTCTAGTGAACTCCCCGAGGAACTAGAAAATAAAATCAGGCCGTTAAGTTTTAAAATTATTCTAGTTGTGCAGGATGTTTTGTTATGGGACTCATATTCTAGTAATTTAGGGTAGGGTTTAGGGTTTAGATGAAGTCACCTTATGAAGTGTACGTGATGACCGTTCCCTGAGCAATGTATGGGCTTTATATGACTACCTCTTGGTCAAGGTCAATTTACACTTATAATAGTCATTAATGATCATGACAACCGCTTTCTAAGGGCCACTTCACACACAAGGTTGAAGGCCCTTGACCATGGCAATGTAAGAGCTCTCACTGGTTGAAAAGGTGGAGACCGTCCAAGTTCATTTCACACTAGGAGGTGAAGGTCTAAAGGCCCAAAGAAAAGTTCGTGGATGAAAAGTCTACATGGAATCCTACATGGCATGTTGTGGATAAGGGTGCATGGTCTACCGGAATTTGCATCAAACCCACCTCTAGGAGGTGGGCCTGACGTAAATTCCAAGAGATCATGACTTTCTTAATATATTTTTTCCAACATAAAAATTTCAAGATAGATTGCAAAGCAAATTCCATGACTGACAAACACCACCATGTAATTCTCTTAAATTAATAAATTTTGAGACATATTATATTAAACCAAATCCTCCCCTTTTTTTTTTCCGCCAACAAAATATGCTATGGTCCCGCAACATGGTTCGTTCTCACTTCACACTATGCTTGAGGGCCCAAGACTACATAAAATGGCTTTCCCAACACCCATGGTACGGCCTTTGGATGAGAGTCAAGGGTCCTCACCATTACAAGGTCATGGCTCTTGGCTCATGTGTGAAGTGGCCCTAAGTTCTTGTTTCAATTGAAAAATGAGTAGCAATCTCACTTTGTTTTACACAAGGTTGCCTAAAACAAAAGTGATCATGGTCAGCATATCATAAAATAGATGACAAAGTGACATGGAATCCTGCATGTCTAGAATTGGATAATTTTTGGTGGACACCCAGATTTTGTGGCAAAAGAATCCAAATGAGTTACATCAATGGAACATAGTGGTGACCATGTCAAAGAGATCCCTAATTTAGAAACCTAATTAGAGTAGAGTCAATTTTTTGCAAAAAATATTCTTGACATGTTTTCATTTTTAATTATCATGGAAAACACTATGTCTTGCCCTAAGTTTGCTTTACACTATGACACACGACCAAGGCTTTTAAAAATGTGAAGTGGATTCTCTTGGTCATGGTCTTTGGACCGCCAACCATAACCGTAATAATATAAATCACTTTTAATCATGATCAATGGTCATCTGTATAAAATGGCCTTAGGTGTTTATGTTTGAGTGGAACCTATATGACAAGGTTTGTAGTTAATATTGGACACTAAAAGACATGTGCTACAGTGTGACTCAACTATGTGTTTTTTAAATGTCATCGATAGATTCAGTTACTAAAACAACTGAGGGGTTCTTATCAGATACCTTAGACTGCACCACTACACTAAAACATTTGATTTAATGTGGCATTAATATTGGTGTGCAATGTTTGCTAGAGTGGTTGTCGTGACTTGTCATTACATAGTCATTGCAAGATAATTAGGGTGGGTAGATGATGAATAAGGTAGATGGTGCCAAAACTAACACACTAGAACCTCACACAATACTACATGTGTGAACAGCACAACCATATATTCTTGATGTGAAAAAATTGGAGTCAATCAGACCACATCTGCAAGGTCAAATTGACACGTGAATAGGGCCTTCATCAGAGAGGCAATTCCCCCAAAAAATTAAAATTAAAAAAATTATTAAAAAAAAAGTTTGATGCCTACTTGGGTCAGGGCATATCTTTTTTGCATGTTGGAAATTTGGCCATATAATATTATATGATTTTCAAGTAAACTCCTCCCAAAAAATTGAGTATTTTTTTATGAAATTCATATCAAGTCCATCACCCTCAAAGTTGAAAGGCCAAGTCATGACATTCTTGGAGATTTACCCTTTGATTGAGGTCTTCGACTTGTGCACTCAAAGTTTTCCAAATTGTCCATTGAAGTCATGCACAACCGTGATCTTGTCCAGTGGGAAAAAAACCTCACCTAATTTTGAACATGCTAGCTAAAATACACGGGCTACAAAACTAGCAAGGTCACATGTGCTTATATCTGCACTTGAAGCACAGTGGGTAGCTCATGGGACCACCCCCCAAAACAGGTAATTCCAAACCCTCCAAAAACCCTACATGATTGGAGTATGCTTTTTATATATGTTATTTTGGCCCACACGATAGTGGACAACACCCTAAACCAGTACATACCTTTCATCCATGTAGATTGCCACCTAGTGGATCGCAAACCCCTTGAAAACTTTAGATGACGACCCTTTTTAAGGGCGGACGCTAAATACCCCCCCCACGAACTTTTCAAGGGGGGGGGGAATATTCTGCCAGGGCCAACCCCTCGACATTTTTTCTGCACCCGACCGAAAACTGCTGTCCGCCCGCCCAATTTCGAAAAAACTAGTGTACTTGCATTTTTGAAGGCTACTTGTCCACAAATCCCATATTGTGTGCACTTCATTTTCAAGGTCTCAAATCCAATATATATGTTCACTTCCATTGAGTAAATAAGCAATTGATTAGATTTCATTTTCAAAGTGAAACCGCCAATAAAGCATGTAATTAACTTGGAAGTCAAAAATATTACAAAATCCTCATTACCACTGAGGTTATAATTTTTGTCACTTACAATTGAAAGGGACTGTGTCATTCTAAAATGAAACTAAAATTTATGATTTATGATTTCTTATTTTATTTTAATACTTTTTATTTTAATATAATATAGTTAATACCTTCTACTATCACAAAGTTTTCATATACATTTAAACTAGTTAAGTAAGATTGAATGCAACTAAGTCTAATATATTCTGATTAATCCTAATTAAGCCCAATTAAATCAAAAAATATGTTTACCAAAATAATTAAGCCTAATTAACCATAAATTATATTTACTGGAGTTAATTCCATTTAAATCATGACTAATTCCAGTAAGTATATTTTATAATTAATTAGGGTCAATTAATTTGGTACGCATATTTTCTGATTTAATTGGGCTTGAATAGGATTAATTAGGATTAATCAGAAATTATTAGACTTAGCTGCATTCAATCTTACTTAACTAGTTTAAATGCGTATGAAAACTTTGTGATTGTAGAAGGTATTAAATATATATTAAATATTAAATATTATATTATTACATAAAATACATTAGAATACATTATATTATATGAAAAATAAAATTATCATAAATTTTAGTTTCATTTTAGAATGACACAGTCCCTTTCAATTGTAAGTGACAAAAATTATAACCTCAGTGGTAATGAGGATTTTGTAATATTCTTGATTTCCAAGTCAATTACATGCTTTATTGGCGGTTTCACTTTGAAAATGAAATCTAGTCAATTGCTTATTTATTCAATGAAAGTGAACATATATATTGGATTTGAGACCTTGAAAATGAAGTGCACTCAATATGGGATTTGTGGACAAGTAGCCTTCACAAATGCAAGTACACTAGTTTTTTCGAAATCGGGCGGGCGGGCAGCAGTTTTCGGTCGGGTGCAGAAAAAATGTCGGGGGGCTGCCCCTAACAGAATATTCCCCCCCCCCCAAAGTTCGTGGGGGGGTGTTTAGCGTCCGCCCTTTTTAAGTTGCACGAGCACTTAAGGGCTAAAGTGGCGGTTCTTTGCACCATCTACCTTAGTGTGGGCCACACTAAATCAATGTTAGTGTACATACCTATTCTGAGACCTGGCCACTCCGCTCCTTTTTTCTTCAGTTTGTATGTGACTCTTCAAAATTGTAACACCAAGAGGATCGTATCTAGAGATACTCGGGTGGGGAATATTTGACCATGGGAGCATATTCATGCCCTCTATGTTTGTGGTTGGGAATAATGGAGCTAAATGGGGGAAAAAAATGGGCCTCAAGTTGAGAAATTGAGCAGTGGTGTGTATAATGTGTGCCGCTCATGCTGTCCACGACATTGAATGGTTTAAAGGAGAGGCTAAGTTATGTGGCCCTACTTGTGGACATTTCCACCTCCACATCCAATTTTAGGCCGTTGGATTGGATCGAGAAATGGCTCCCTTGCTTAGCAATTGCAATAGAGTTCTTCGTAATGTCCCTCAAAACGGACGAAACGTGGTGGGTTTAGGGTTTAGGGTTTAGGGTAAAACGTTTTAGTAAGAGTTCCATTAGTTCGTCATGTACCGGAGCTTATTTGAAAGTTGGGTGAAAGTTTTGGGATCTCATTTTTCCGTTTCTCAAACTTTGAGAAAATTATAGGATCTAAAATAGGGTATGCACGTGGGACCTACTATTTGGATCAACCTATGCAAGGTTAGCTTGGCCCACTCATCCTAGTAGAACAAGCTAGAATGATGGGTTTTGGATAGCCCAACACCACTCTTTGTGTATAGTAATTCAAGAAATGAAAAAAACTTGGGTGAGTTTCTATTAGTTTTTATAAACTCGGGGTTTGGGACTAAACCCATGGTTTCATCTACTTTACTTTATGGGTAACTCTGATGTGTCATAACATCAATCACCAACTTAGGGTTGTTTTTTTTTGGTTTAAATAAAACATTTGGGGAAGGAAATCAATGTGGGTCCTGGATAAGTTCACAATCCATGCAACATCAGGTGGCCCAACCTTTGTGTCCTCCTTGCGAGGTTAGGGGCGCTAAGGTTGAGGCATCTATATTTGGTTAAGAAAATAAGAGATTTTGCATATGTTTAGGAGGAGTAATAGCGGGGGATTATTTTTTCTTGCAAAGGGAATCAAATTCAAGAAGAGTGCATTTAAAAAAAAATCTTTTGTGAATATGGAAAATGCTTACAAGTTTTAAAGCAGTAAAGTTTAGGTTAACTTATAGTTAAACTTATAGCAAGGTTAACTTATAGATTGGTTAACTTATAGATATAGTCTAGTTTAGGTTAATTTATAAATGTTAATTCTTGGCTACGATAGTTGTCAAAACTCTTATGAGGGTAATCGATCACAAGCCATCATCACATAAACCTTACCTCCGTTCTCCTAAAAATTATAAATCTCATCCATGTTGGCATTACAATTACCCTAGTGGATAGTTACATGGACATGATCCACTATCATTGGAAGGAAAAATGAATTGCATCCAACCATTGTGATGGAAAATACTATGCCACTGCCTCATTGGCAATGTCCTCCTCTGCATGTTGTTTTACCATAGCGGTTGCATTGCATGGGCATGTGGTGTTGAAATGTCATTCTTTCCTTGGGCAACTTGCAAAAAATATATATACCACCATTTGTGGACGGGGGAATGGTTGCAGAAAATTTTGCTACCTCAAATGTTGATTCATCTTCTAATTCATGCATGATGCGGGAGGTTCATGTTGGTTGCCATCTCTAATAGTGTTCGTAATAGATGCCATTCCTTCTTAGTTGCCCACCCAAAATGAAGGCATATGGTTCATAATTCATGGCCCACTCATGGAATTGCAGTGGACGATCATCATCACGTTGGTTGGCAACCAGCCATGGTTTCTTATGCGTTCCCAAGTCTCCCTCATTATAACCACATGTGTGGGTGCAATACAAAGGTTTTGGTGGAGGTCAATGGCGGCAATGAGGCCACGTGTGCGGTTGGCATGTGTCGCCATCCAATTGTTGCAACCACAACGATTACGCCATGTGGATGTTCATTGCGATGAACAACGTACATGTATTTTTACAAATTTCCGGTAGTCCATGTTGTGTGTATGGTGTACATTGTCTTTAGTAATGCATGCATTTCTTAGCATTGTAGATCACTTTGGACGATGTGATCTGTAATTGGACCACTCAATTTTGAATTATGAACCATACCTATTATTGTTGTGTGAAATTGCATGGATATCAGGATATGTACAAGATTTTCTCTACCATATATGCTCCATCACTTGCACAGTCAACAAAAAAGTAGGGCACGTTGTAAATTAATCATGTTCGTATTATTCCAATAATACCTTCAATTTCTGCACATGTCCACGTCTATTGAGCTTGTGTTGGCATTCATTCCATTATGACACATGCCAATGCTTCTGCAACACCAAGCATGGATGCCAACCGCAACCTCCTTTCCCATTCGCAATTGTAATGGTTTTCCAGCATCGTCGTGTGGCCTTCCATTTCCTTCTTCTCCAAGTAGTTCATGTCACATTCATACTTTTGTCTCCCATTTCTTTCAATGCCTTTGCAATCATAAAGTTAATTATGATTGTGGCTTTACATTGTGAGGTGAGTGTCCTTACAAATTACATATCTGAGCTCTTATGACCCTTAGAAGTTCCCACTACAATATCACATCCAACATATTTGGAATTGCATGCAGTAGGCCTATAATTGTATGAGACCCCCCCCCCCTATTCATGTACCTATTTCAAAATTGGTTTACACATTTGTTTGTCACCATGCATGCATGCTACTTCCCTATCTCCTTGTACTCCATATGCATAACCGCATTTTCCATGAAGATGATGTACTTCAAGCCCCATAGAGTGTTCATGTTCACAACTTGGAAAAGCTTGTAGATGGACTCCGATTCATCATGCCACTACATGGGTGTTTGTGGGTGGTATCACGGGGAGGTGACTATTGAAATTTTAGAAACCACGTGAGATAAAAAATAGGGTCAATTTAATTCATCGAGGGTAAATTTTACAAATTCGTTAGATCTACCATAGCATTGGAAATATGTCCTCTACATGATTATTTGTAAAATAGGGTGGTGAATAATTCCTCCATTTTAGTAATCATTAGAAAAAATAAGGTATTAGATATTTGATCCCCCCAAAATGTGTGTAGTAGGATCAATAGAATAATTATGGGTTTGACTACTTGGATGAAGAATTGTGTAAATTTTGTCCAAATTTGAATGAAACGCGTTAGTATGGAGGGAAATGTTGTGGAATTTTTTTTGGGGAAGGATTGTTGTGACTTCTCAATGGCCCTTGGCTTGCTTAGGGTTGGGCAAGCACAGTGGCGTGAAGGCGGTGAAGCGTTTGGGTAGGAGGTCTTGCGTTGGTGAAGTGTGGCACATAGGCGGTAGGTAAGACACATTTTTTGGAATTTTCTTATTTGCTTCATAACGTTCACACAAGGTGTTTCATGAGCGCCAAAAATTCAGCTTGCTCCGCTTGCATGCGATAAGAATTGATTTCAAACTCCAACTTCTTGATTTTTCCCTTGCATTGTCCGTTTTGTGACGACATGCTATTGATTTCCGACGCCCTCCTAAATGTGAGATGTAGAAGAATGAAGAGTTACAAAATTTGAATGTGAGCGTAGAATAATGAGATGCTTTCCAAGTTATTATGTACTTGTATCTTGTTCTTTGAGACATCTACCTCAAGTGGGATGTTCTGATGTCGCTACCAATAGTTGTAAATTTGTGTACGTTTTGATGAGATGTGTCATTCGGATTTTATGTAACCCCTAAAAATCCCAAAACACAACATTAAAACCCTCATGAAGAAAATACATGAAAATGCCATCAAATATCTCACATACCTCGTCCTAAACAAAAAAAACTTAATAACAAACAAACCCTTGTCCCCCCACCCTAACTAAACTTAACTAAAATAATATGATATAATATGATAACAAGAGCCCACCTCCCAAAAGAGGGATAACGCCTTATATTGCATCACGGGACACCGTGATCAATACAGGGCTAATGGGCTCGCATTCATGCCGGTATACAATATTGGCGTTATTTTTTCTTTTCTTTTCTTAACATGTGGTTTCGGAGTCAGAGGACGAGGTCCTACTGGAGATTGCAGTGTCATTCCATGAGAGGCCAATTTTGTCATAGAATTGGAACTAATGTCGTGGAAACTAGGAGATTACTTAGATGAAAAAGAAATTAAGAAAGTTCGTGAGGTTATAATTGGGTTCTAGAAAGGCCGATATTGGGATCATCTCGGAAATGTGAGCCAACTTTTCTCATATAACCCTTTTCAACCCTAGAATGATAGGTTTCTTTCGAAGATTTTAATCATAAAATTACAAACTCCATTATGTAATCCTAGTAATGCTAGTAATGTCTAATATGCCAACATTCTATTGATTCTATTTTTGCTACAACAATCTTTTGTAGATGATCGATGATGCGCTACAACATTTGGCAACGTCACCGTGGTAGACGTAGAGGATTGCGCTTTGCCTTGCACTCTGCCTTGGTGGAGTGGTTGGAGACTTCAAAGGTTGCCCGCCTCATGCCATCAATTAGTTTTAGTTATTCGTCATCATTGGTGTTAAGCAAGTTTCTCCAAATTTTTTAGTGTTATCATGACATTGTAGAGGATATTGACATGTATTGAAGGATGCATAGTTATATCCTAACCCTTCACATTGTAAATATTTGGTACAAAGTTGAATATGTTTGTGAACACAATTGAAGTAAATATTTTCAATTTGTGTATTTAGCTTTCTTTCATTTGAATGCAATCTTTTGTCTTTGGAGTACATAGTTGTACAAAAAATCATGTTTTGTGATAATTGATTGTGTTTCTTGTTTTGTTCTATCCGTGTTTACAACTTGTCTATGTTAGCTTGTACATTTTGTTATCTTCATGTTTATTGGTAACCTTTTAAATAATATCCAAGTGTTATTGATTGTGTTTTGAACGGCATTTTGAACGGTTTAGCATTGGTAAAACTAATTGAAACCGATTGAATGACAAGATGGATGCTATGGAACGTTTTTTGCTCCCATAGTCAATTTTGCAATGCTATAGTATTTCCTCTACTATTTGGTACTTGTACGATTTATAAAAAAAATATGATGCCAAAAATTAGCCTTTCTAAAAAATTACAAATAAATATAAGATGTTAAAAAATATGTCAAAGTAGCTTTATATCTACATATAGGGAGGGAAAAAATATTGAGAAGTTCATAAATATCCCCCCATTAAATACTTCATTATCGCACGTGGTTACAAAATGTAAGGGGGTGTGATCCCTCCGTGCTACCACGGTGACGTTGCCAAATGTTGTAGCGCATCATCGATCATCTACAAAAGATTGTTGTAGCAAAAATATAATCAATAGAATGTTGGCATATTGGACACTACTAGGATTACTATGATTACATAATGGAGTTTGAAATTTTATGTTTGAAATCTTCGAAAGAAACCTATAATTCTAGGGTTGAAAAGGATCATATGAAAAAAGTTGGCTCACATTTCCGAGATGATCCCAATATCGGCCTTTCTAGAACCCAATTCCAACCTCACGAACTTTTCTTAATTTCTTTTTCATATGAGTAATCTCCTAGTTTCCACGACATTAGTTCCAGTTCGATGACAAAATTGGCCTCTCATAGAATGACACTGCAATCTCCAGTAGGACCTTGTCCTCTGCCTACGAAACCACATGTTACACAAAATCTAAATGACACATCTCATCAAAACGTACACATTTTTACAACTATTGGTAGCAACACCAAAACATCCAACTTCAGGTAGATGTCTCAAAGAACAAGATACAAGTACATGATAACCTGGAAAACATCTCATCTTTCTACGCTCACATTCAGGTTTTATAACTCTTCATCTTTCTACATCTCACATTTAGGAGGGCGTCGGATATCAATAGCATGTCGTCACAAAACGGACAATGCAAGGGAAAAATCAAGGAGTTGGAGTTTAAAATCAATGCTTACCGCATGCAAGTGGAGCAAGCTGAATCTTTGGCGCTCATGAAACACCTTGTGTGAACGTTATGAAGCAAAGAAGAAAACTCCAAAAAATGTGTCTTACCTACCGCCTATGCGCCACACTTCACCAACGCAAGACCTCCTACCCAAACGCTTCACCGCCTTCACGCCACTGTGCTTGCCCAACCCTAAGCAAGCCAAGGGCCATTGAGAAGTCACAACATTCCTTCCCCAAAAAAAATCCACAACATTTCCCTCCATACTAACGCGTTTCATTCAAATTTGGACAAAATTTACACAATTCTTCATCCAAGTAGTCAAACCCATAATTATTCTATTGATCCTACTACACACATTTGGGGGGATTCAATATCTAATACCTTATTTTTTCTAATGATTAGTAAAATGGAGGAATTATTCACCACCCTATTTTACAAATAATCATGTAGAGGACATATTTCCAATGCTATGGTAGATCTAACAAATTTGTAAAATTTACCCTCGATGAATTAAATTGACCCTATTTTTTATCTCACGTGGTTTCTAAAATTTCAATAGTCACCTCCCTGTGCAACAATGCCTTTCTCTCAACGCACTCATAGGTTACAAGATTCACATGGGGGGGAACCTTATTATGGAATAGATCAAACAATGAGAGTAAGACATGTGTGAGAAATATACACTTTCACATTCTCCATCCTAGGGTGCTCTACACACCCAAAGTGGATGGTGACCTTCTCAATGTAGGTATGGTTAGGCACTCAAGGGAAAAGATGTGTGCATAGGACATTCTAAATTGGAACCTTGGATGCATAATTACACCTAGCCTTGCACAAAATGGTCATGGTGATGAAGAGGCAACGGCCTACAATTTGTGTCCTTTTATTGCGCACAAAACGACACAAAGGGGGACTGAGGTGCATGGCGTGCATACACGACACCATTAAGTTGCAAATCGCAAGAGAATTCCACTAGAGAATCGTAGGTTGTTGCTGGACAATAGTGATATCTTAGATAGCAAATGTGACAAATTGCTGCCATGTTGCGTCCAAGGATTGTGTTGGACAATTTTGTGGCCACAACTCCCACCGCGACAACAACAAACAAACAAACAATTAGAGTTGTCAAAGCACAAAAGGGGACATATATTGGGTCTTGAATTGAAACCTACTCCATGCCATGGTTGTCATCGTGAAATCTACTCCAATTTAGCATTCCTTGCACTTCTCATGCGTGGGCATTGGTTGTAATACCACCCAAGCAATGAAGAATTGTTGCTCAGTGACTCGGCGTGATGAATATACTCTAGAGATTAAGGCTATGGAAATCCTAAATGACTGTAAGGTACCGTGGAATTGGTAAACCACTTGTGATGTGGCCGGAGGCACAGTGGTGGCCATATGAAGGATATATACTTCAAGAGCATTGGGAAAACGCATGTTGGCAACCACATGCCACACCATCACAAACTTTAGGTGGTGAAGAAGGATGGCAACTGTACTTGGGGAGCATCCACCGATAACCTCTAGAAGTGGGCATGTTGTGGACGTTGAACATTGCCACGATTGCTTCAAACAGGTGGATGTATACGTTGGAGCACATAATCTAAAACAAGGTATAATAATCATATTTCCATCACACATCATCTACAACTGTAATGGTAGTTAGGTTGTTCACCACCTCAGGATGGGAAAAGACCACCACATTGGACTCCGGCTCTTATTTTATGCAGTGGCAAGTTCCACCTATGCGGATAGAGGTTATTTGCATTGGGCACTTCCAACCATGTTGCACATTGTCACTGTACCACCTCATGCCCCCCACACAAATGTAATGAAGGGCAATTCACATCAAATTTATGCCAACTTAGATCCCGTAGGGGTACGCCTTCGATTTTAGTTGCAAAAAACAGTTATTACACCCATCGGCATCGGCATCGCAATAGCCAGTTGCAGGTGATTGCTATGGACAAGATTTCTTCTAATGTATGGATGCCTTGACCTTACACCTAAACTATCATGGCCAATCACCATGAAAGCTTGGCATAACACCTACCACTTGCTCCACGCGCCCTTGATCCAAGTTTAGACTGAATATGGAGATGGAGGAGGGATCCATAGAGCATAATCCTCCAGAGGTACACAAGTTCACAGTCTGCTCTATGAGGGCTAATTATTATTATTATGTTCATGCATGTTGTCATTTTGAGTTGAGATGCAAATGTCTAGATAAGCAAATTGAAGATTATCTTTTTGTTTGAGTAATCACATAAGCTGACTCTTTCAGTTATGCTAGTAATCAAACTTCGAATAATGTCTATATTTTTAAGCATATAGTTCAATCTCTGTAGTAACATGTGTCTTTTTACCACTAGCCTTCCCATATACGTACCACTCAAATATATAGTAGAGGCATCTATTCCTGATCACGCCCCATCAACAATCTATAGGGTACCAAAATTTGGTTTAGGCTACAACCAATAATGTCATGACACATGTCCTAGTTTTGAGTGCTACAGTGAGGAGGATTGAGCGGCTTAAATGATAAATTATGGCAAGCTCTAAACATTGGTGATATGTTCAAGCCGATTTTTGGCTTTGAGAATACATAATACTTTCAATATAAGGAAGAAAAGAAATTACCAAAATATTTGCAGTCCTCTTGATTTCTATCTTCCTATACAGGTAAAAATTGCACCGCCTCGTACTTCTCCAAAGTTGGTGCATAATCTCTTAAGTGATCAGTTATGGGCACCTCTACTCTAAGTGTCCACTTAATGGCCGCTTTGCATGAGGAGTTGAGGCCCATGTAGGCGGTTTGCCCACCAAATTCTAAAGGCAATGTAGATTTCACATGATACGATCTACATTCCCACTAGAATCTCATGGGCAAGCAACCTACATGGACACTAACCCTAAGCCAATTCACATGAAACACTGAATTGGACCAAGAAGGAAGGAAGGTCTCAAATAGCCCCAAGGAAGCAAACCGGCCTTCCATTTTCGACCGACCCAATTCTCTTCCCTCAAGCCATGTCATATTTCTCCTTTAATGCATTAGAATATGATTTCCCTCATCAAACTATGAATATGACGGAACGGCCTTGGGGACTCCATCATGTAAAGTCCTTGGGATTGATTCAGTGGATTAGACCAATCACGTATAAGGGTTTACACATGTCAGAACCCCAAATTGACCTTGACTGCTCATGTTAAACGGACCCAAGCCAAGTGACCACGTACAACCCACATACCTTAGTACATCCAATATTGCAAATTTCTTTGGCCACATGTCGACCTAGCACTTGTCGCCTCATATATGTAATCCCCACCCGTGGAGGACTATGTAGTAAGGCATGTATGAAATTGCCTTGACTGGCCTTAGTCTCTTTCGGGCTTCCCTTGACCAATGTAAGTAAGTAAAGTGTTGTTCTTATCCTCCCCTCTCCAAGCAACTCCCAGATTGAGTTCCATATCAATGTCCATAGCCAGATTTTGGGTCATGTAAATCAGCCAAGACCCTAGTGTGTTTCCAAGTCCAACCGGTTACATGTTGTAATCTTCTAGTATTTCTTCATTAATGCGAGGTATATTCCATAGATTCCTATAAAATGATGAGTAATTTTTCCCAAAATCTTGAACTCCAACCGGTTATTTCTCAAACGCTACCGGTTCAATTGATAGAATGATGAAAAGGAGAAGTGAGTTTATGAGAGTCGTTGTGATGGGGATTTTGATAGAGGGGGGGGGAGATCCTTTGACCATACATGGAAAGGTAGGTAGAACCATCTTGTACATGACAACAACTTCAAGTTATACAAGTCTATAAGATGGTCTCCAAGTGACACCCCCCCCCCCCCTCCCATTGGATTGAAGTGATTTCATGGGCATCATTGGGATAAGACTATTCCTTTGACCATATACTAGAAGGTGGGGTGTGGCATCTTGTAGGTGACACCAACTAGAGGACATTGAAATCTATAGCATAGAGGGGCAGTCTATTTCATCTTTTTATGAGTGATGGAATGTAGTTTCCACTTGGGATTCAAGTGGGTCTTAGCCAACTTACGAGTGATATGTGGCAATGTTTGATGACTGGGGTGGGGGGAGGGGAGGGGGATTTGCTGGAATAGATAGGTTTTTGGTCTGTGGTAGTAGTCAACTTTGTGAATATAACTATTTGGATAAAGTTCTCAATTTGAACCAAATATGTGATTGGTTTAAATCGTGAAAAGGAATGCAGTAGTGGGTCATCAACACATAGTGAGCCATCATATGAAGGCATGAATGTGCAAATGGGCATTTACGCAACCTTTGGCTATCATGTCACGTCATCTCACAAATCACGTGATGCTTGCTGACCTGATAATTTTTTTATTGCATCATTTTTGTAAAAAAAAAAAATTGTATGGTTGACTGCTCTAGTTGACTACAACTAGAAGTCATCTTCTCAAGATGATTTTTCAAAATTCCACAATAATTCAAAAACAATTGGATCATCAGATCTTGTTAAATGCAATATCTAATCATCCATTAAAAATCCAGTATATTTTTATTATGTATTTTTTCCCTTTCCTAGTAGTCGACTGCTCATGGTTGATTACTCTTGGTTGGCTACAAGAGTCAACTATGAGCAATTGGCTCCTAAACAATTTTGCAAAATTCCAAAAAAATCCAAAACAATTCCGAACTGTTAGATCTTGTAGCCAAAAATATCTGATGATTTAAAAAAAAAATGAATTTCAATCTTCTTTTTCCTTTTGCAGTTGACTTAGCAATTGGCCACAATGTTGACTAGAGGGTTGACCACATCAATTTACCCCCAAGTAAATTGTCAAATTTACCCACTCTGATGTGATTTTTTTCATCCACGTGATGTGACATTCATGTGCACAAGTGTGTATGCGCATTCTCAATAGTGGTGGACCGTGCCGTGAATTATTAAGTGCCTAGCCAAGGCAAGGTGTCAAAAACCATCTGTGTTGCGACGAAGACCTTGTATGTTGCTATGAAGACCTTGTGAGTTGTGTATTTTCTTCATGTCAGGGAATGTGCATAATTGGGTCCTAAGTATGTTAGAACCTACAATGTGATTTGTTTTCGGTGCTAATTGAAGAGAATTAAAGTGGAGAAAGTCACTTGCTCCCTTTCACTGTGAGCAAAGCTTAGAGATTTTTGGACTATGAGGGCTACAAGCTAAAGTACTTGGTTTCTCAAGAGAAAGTCAGAGTTACTTGGTTTAATTGCCTTTTGTTGTGGAATTTACTTCTTTAGTAGGCTAACAACTCATGAACAAAGACACAAAGGTGTTCTTCATTTCACTAATTATTGGCTCAACCCAATGCTTATTTTGCACAATTCTTGCTTCAATGCAACTTGCAAGGTTACAGTGAGTTTGTGTTAGAATATCAATGAGGGGGAGAGAGAAATTGCAAGGCATCATGGGTGTTTGCTTTAACCATTCAAAATAATAGTTGTTGGTGACGTGTCTCTATGTGTGTTTTCCTATCCTAAATTATTCTTGAGTGGTGGGGGCGGGGTTCAACCAATAATACAAGCTTCGTGCCCATATTCAAATTTTGTAAGTGTTCGGACCCTTGAATCATTGAGACCATTGATCAAGCTTCATGTTTGTCACTTTTGGTATGCCCAAGTTATGAATTTGTGAGCGGGGTTTTGCATACTTGAAAGTGGTCCTATTTTCATTGGGTTTATTATCTTCTATTTCTAATTACAAATCTAGAAGAGGCAGGGCAAGTCTCTCTTGTCATGCGAAGTCATTTCCAAATTGAACAATAATGGGAAGAGGCTTGAAGGAGAATGGTTGGTGATCAATAATTCCCAAACTTCAACCAATAATGGGAATTGTAGAGGCCTTGTGCCCCTATGTGTTTGATTGTACGTGCATGAACCTTTGAACCTTGGCATTGATCAAGCTTCATGTTTGTCACTTTTTGTAACATGCAAGTTCCATATGTGTGGATCAATTGGGTGGGTGTTGTTATTGAGCTCATATTAAAGGGTAAGGACATTAGGCTTCAATTTTATACTAGTCATTACATGATACCCTTTACCTTGGTTAAAACAATCCTCAATATGAAGGGCAAACAATCATAATATCACTCAACAATAGGCTCTTGCACCATGAGGCCAGGAAAAAATGGGCATCATGCTCTTTTTGTGTTGGGAATGTTTTACAAAACAAGCAATGCTCACTTTGGGAATTCTTGATTATGCCTTACTGGATATAATATTAAAACAACAACTAACTCGCATGTATGTGGGGCCCGTGTGGTGCAACACACTTGCTCAATAGGTCACAACTAGCGACATTGTTAGGAATTGCAAATAAAAGTTGGAATTAAATCTATGTGTCAAGTTGCTCAATCAAAAATTATGATGTCGATGATTCATAATATTCACTAATTTTCATGTACAAAATAGAACATATTTTAGCAAAACAAGAAAATACAACCTTGATGGAATATCTTGACATTTCAAAGCTTGGAAACGTAAAGTCAAGATCAATTATCAATCTAAAAAATATTCAAATAGCTTCACGCATCAATGTTGAGAAAACACAAATGCAAGCCCAAACATAATCATCCCAATTATGTGCTATTCCTTTCATGTGTGCATCCACATCAATGAAATTTAAAGAAATTCAAGGATATTTTCTTCATCCTCACCAAAGCCTTACTAATTATTAGTTATCTAAGTAGTAGCACTAATATGAGGACTTAACAAGCATATGAGCATATGCATTGAGCCCTCACGCATGAAAGTCCATTAATATTATGTTTGCTTCTAATGAGATCCAATGTTACATTAACTTTTATTTTTTGAGAAACAACGACCATGATGACGGCCAATGCTAAAATGACCATGTTGAATAAAACTCGCCATTGCATAATGTATAATTCACATTACACCTACAAGGATAATCAAAAGAAGAAATACATGAACAACTCACAAAATCTTGAGGTGATGAGAGTGAAGTCTTCTTGGAATCAAGGAGAAGATGAGCTCTCCATTTTGGATGAAGCAAAGCTCTCATGGAGCACATTTTTGTTCGTTGGAAAAATACCCTAACATGAACATATATTGAAAATTTCATCCGAGTAACGGAGCAAGGATACCCTTGACCAAAATTCAAACCCATCGGGTAATGGGTACATATAAAGATACGTGGTAGATAGATGTAAGTCTCATTCGATTTTGTATTAATTTCAAAGAGAACAATTTATTCTAACGTTGTTTGAAGCTCGTAGAAGGTCATTAACACTTGAAGAAGGAAGCAAATTCCATGCATGTGGGTGTTATCAATTGCAAGGTCAACCATCTCTAGTAGTGTCAACAACACCTCAAACCACACATGTTCAAAATTTGTATTCAAAATCATTGTGAGAGACACTCATCATCCGGTCAATGAACTTCAACCACCTCCAGAATAGGCATATGAGTTCCAACTTTAAAATTTACAATTCTCACATAAGTGTATTATATATACATATACATACAAAATTTTCTATTTTTCACACTTTCTCATCCATCCCATCCTGCAAATTCAAAATTTTTTATTTTAAAAAAAAAGACCTAGTTGGCCCAACTTGGGAATTTCAACTTTATGACAATTGAATCTTCTCAAGAATTTTTTTTTCTACCCAAATCTTCACAGTGAGGGGTTGCACAACAACGTTTGTCACGTTGTGTCACACATTATGATGACTACATGATGGCAGACCCAAAAACGTCATGTTGGCATGGGGGATAAAGGGGATTTACTTAAGAATGTGATAAAAGGGGCTAATTAGTCACCTATAGTGGAATAATGTGTAATTGGTTAGCTGCAAATCTAAACACATGTGTTATGAGAATGTGGAGTACATCTTCATGTTTTGCTTAACTACTCTACACTCAATAATCAAAAACAATATTGGGGGGGGGGGGGGGGGAGGGTAACGTATTTATTCAAAGATTATACACTTTCAATAACCATTACTAACTCAAGGGAAATTTATATTTCAATTTGAGGTGTGTTGATATTTCATCATATACTTGCAAATACAACATACATTTCAAGCTGGGGATTCCTCATCTATATTCAAAAGAACGAATAACACATGCATATCTTTTGCAATCATATGAACAATGCTTCAAGTGGTTTTTTAAAGTTTTGTTATTGCACAACCATGGGTTTGAATGACATGGACCCGGATTGATATGGGCTAGTGAATAGACATCGCATGTCAATACAAAATGCATTGATGCTCATTTATCTTTTCTTTTTTCCTTGAATGAAGATTCATTGTTGGATTCACATTCAACTCGTGCCATGCAAGAAAAACATGGAAAAAAAATAAGGCATTGGAGGCTAGGTGTGGTGAAATGTTCACAATTTTGAAGTAAGCCAGATGTTGGCAGTTGAGCAACAAAATGTGCTAGTTCTTTGGAGGGAAGGGATTTTTTTTGGCAACCTCCTAGGTGTTAGAGTTCACATATTGTATTGCCCTTCAGTATAGTGATAAATGGTTGCTATTGCCTAACATGGTCTAGGAGTTGGAGTCGGGGGTTCAACATGTTCCAATTGGCTTCCGAAGGCCATATGTGGTTTAGTTGTTCTAAGAGCAAACCCCTCACAATCCTTGGCAAAAAATGGCTCGTGTCAAGGTAGAATTAACATCATGAAGGAGCACTCTCCAGTATCCATGGGTAGTTATGCAATAATAGTTGGGTTATTCTGGCAAGGGTGACGTTTGACGTCTAGCCCTTGCTCGTGTCAATTATAACATAAAAACACGGGACCCTTAAGGATCGTTACTTGAGTAACGCCCAAGCATAATTCCACTTTGTGCAACCCTAAATGTGCAAACTGAAAATGCTCAAGGGGCACTGCCTGATAATGATCTATGTTAGAAGTGCAAGCCTTCGGTCTAAGAGGATTGGGGGTCTCCAACCAAGGCTGCAACACACATGTGCCAAAGGCAGTCCACAACAAGTCTCACATTAGAGTTCTATTGATTGTACTCGGTAAAGCAACCTTCAAATAGAAAAAATAAATCTGTGAATGGCACCATAATCATAGGTGACATGACCTTCCTCCAACTCTTCATTCAAACTTGCAAACCAATAGATCAAGAAATTTGAGTTGGTTTTGTTACCAACAAAACTTGCAACGATGAGATGGTCATGAAGATCTAATTGCACTTTTGTTGGCAAAGTGGCCATATCCAAATACAGGATTGCTTCAAGTGGTCGGAGCATAAAGTGTCACAACTTCTATGCTCTCATGTGGGCTTGAAGTGTTTGATATGATGTAGAGTATGAGGTTGCAGTTGCCGTGCCAAAGCTTGTGCTTCGGCCATCAAAGGGCCGCTTTACACCTAGATGCCGGGCCAATTCCCCTTGAGGCCGATTGCATGAAATTTCAGCCCCTTTTGGGTTGGAGGCCAGCCTCAACTACACATTATAATGAGGATTATAATGGGGGCCAATTTTCCCATATGTAAAGGCCTTGGGGCCAAGAAGCTAGGTCGATTCAGTAAATCTAGCTTAATCCAACGGATCTAGCATAATCTAGCATAGAGCAGTTCATATTTTCACATAATCCAATGGACTGGATATGGTTCGTTGAAAAGAAATCATATTTTATTAAAAATATTTTGTTTTCTTGAAATATGACATTGGTCCCGAATCCAAGAATTGGCCCTCCATTTCGGGTGCACCCAATTCAATGAGCTCGGGCCGTGTCAGACCATGCATTTTTGGATTAAAATTTTCAAACTACCAAATCGGCCCGGCCTCTAGGTGTAACAGGGTTGGGGCCGATTTCAACCTTTTGGCCAATCACAAGTGAGGATTTTAAGCCTCTTACACAACGCATCGCCCCTGCCTCTAGGTGTGAAGCGGCCATCTAAACGGCTCTTGCTTCCACATGAAGCCAATCACAGTGAAGAGAGACGCCCCCGAGAGCAATCCCCTGGTTTGTTCGTTGTATGAGCCAATGAATGGGGAGAACCAACTGCTAATTCTAGATGAACCGGTTGAAGTTCAAGACTTCAGGATGGTGACCGATCATATTAGAGGAATCTATAGAATATACCTCAAATTGATAAAGAAAAAAAATTGAAAGATGCCCTTCAACATGTAATCGTTTGGACTTGAAAACACAAGGATCTCAACCATTTATGTCCAAAAATCTCCCCGGACACACGGGTAGATCACTCTAAGGCATTTTTGTGCACCACGTGCGGCTGGGTTTTTTTTTGTTTTGGGGCTATTTACCTTCAAGGGATGAATTAAAGCCTCCCTATAATTACTTAAATTTCAAAAATGGCCCATTTGTTTGCACCCTTCCATTACTTATATTGTTCAAGTCACTGCAATTTTTTGTACTCTATATTCCTTTTAAGTAATAAAAGCTAATCTACTTCCTAACGCAATTGATGAGTGTTGAGGGAAAGCATGGAAACAAACAAGGGTGCAAACAATAATACCATTGAAACAGAGTTATGAAGAAAACACATAGGAGACCATAGCAAAGTAATACCATTGCAAACACTGTTATGATGAAAACACATAGGAGATGCCAGCACAAATACCACATAGGACATGCCAACAACATACCTTCTAGGATCCTTATCTTCAGCCCCTATATTAGTTTTACAAAAAAAATAATGGCCCATGTTTTATGTCCATCTAACTTATTTATAATGGGATTGTCTACATTTAATGGCCCCTTCATTATTTGGAATTCCTTTATAATTTTTATTTCAAATGATTTTAATCCTCTCTATATTATGCCGCACGTCGTTTTTAAAATGCACTAAGTGATCTACCCGTGCCCGGACACCGGTGTGTGCTTCTTTTTGCAGCTAACGGTCTCCCTCTCTCACTCCACGGTGTAGAAGGGAGCTCAAGGGAGTGCTCCACTCATACCAAAGAACAATTTTACGAAACTCAAAATGGAGTGATGTAGTGCACATTGAGACCGTCCATAATACGTGTTACTTGTTTGATTTGAACATGTTCATGTATTATAATACATGAATAATTTGAAAATAATATGGACTTTCTCCTGGACAGGGGGACTAGTCCAAAATCCAGTCTCCATTATACCTAATTGTAATTTATATAATCTACAAAAATTTGAAGATAATATAGATTATTTTGGCTTGTAAGCCCTAACCCTAACTCTCTTCCCGACTTCTCTTGGTGGCTTCTCTCCCGCTTCTCTTTTGAAACTTTGCAACCCCTCTTCAATAGTTGAAAGTTGTAGAATATTTCAAACATAATCTAGACTATATGTACGATTATGTGTAGATAATCTATGCCTTTGTGAAATTTTTGGACGAGCCCCTTGTAGTTATTTGTTTGAGTTGCCACCCCGGGACATTGTCATCATAGCGACTAAACTATAAAAAAAAAAATTATAAAAAAAAGCGACATGGAGGTGAATACATTGAAAATATATTAGGCAATTAATAAGTCTATCAAGGTCTAACAAGCATGTATACACAGTAGATTCCATGGAAACTCAGAACCTTCAATCAGTGCTTTGAAACCCTAAAATCGCCATGGGCCAGAGCTCTCCATCTTTTCCCCAGTCGACTCTATCATGAAATGAAATGAAAGGAGATTGATTTTAAAGTCTGTGAAGCCAAAAGGCTAATGGGATTGAAAGTACATTTGAATTGTTTCAAACTGGTTGATTCTATGGAGTGGTAAAGTGTGGTAGCCTCCATGACATGGAAGTTGATGTCAACTTGTTAGTCCAATTGAAAGAAAGACTTGAGGCTCCCTACTACTATGTTCTCAAATAGCGATGGAAACTTATCTCTAATGAGATTACATAGGGGGCACTCCAACACAAAGTGTGTCTCATTTTCAACTACATCATAAGAGCAAAAATGGCATGATCTATTATCTCTAGAGATAGGGACACTTCATCACTGTCTAGTTGCAATGATAAGTATATGATTCGAGGTGTGATAAGCAACAACGATCTCGCATTATGGTGGTATCAATGGGTGCTTCAAGGATAATTCACATTCGTATTTGAGCAAATCCTTGGGATGCCTTCTTGTAAGCTCTTCAAAGTGTTGGCCTATTCAACCTTTGGATAAGTTTCAAGGGCCCTTAGAGTTTTAGGCCACGGCCCTTGGTCCCGTGCGTAAAGTGGCCCCAAGTTTTTCATGTCTTTGTTTCTTTATCCAAACCCATATAGGGGTGTCTTGTTGTGCATGCCTATGAGATGGTGTCTAGACATGAGCCGGTAATTATTGCAACCGGCTACACAAAAACCGATAAGTTGGGCGTTTCACCCAAAACTCGTACCCTTGCTATGTCACCTATATGTAACGGTAGGTCACGGCCCATTCCATTGGTGCTACACCGTTTATGGTATTTAGTGTCACGTACACTATTTGCAAAGGGCCTAAACTAGGTGCCTAGAGGTCTCAAAGTGTCATGTCTGCCTCGGGGGGGGGGTAGTCATTGGTTGGAGTAGCAATATACGTGCGAACAAATGATAGGGTATTTTAAAAACATGGGAGCTAAAAATTATAAATCGACTTAAGAGTAATATAGGGTATCAAAAATGGCATTGGACATCTTTAAAGTACTATAGGGTATGGAATAATAGGTAATTTGGAATTATAAGTAATGCAAGCCTTTTTTTTATTAACCCAAAGTAGAAATTTACATAATGATAGCATGTGAAAAAAAGAAGAGAATTGAAAGTAATACCCCCCTATAAAATAGTGGTTGTTCGCACCTATATCCTTAACTTTTTAACACACTGCCCCCCCCCCCCCGAGATGTCTGCTAATCGTCAATAAGACACCATTTATCAACGTAGGTAACTTTTCAAGTGAAATTTTATTGACATCATGACATTTAGCGTAGCACGTTGGGATACTTGAGATGATAGTTTTCCATTTTAGTTTGCATAGGGAAGATATCATCGAGCATACTAATGTCAAGTGTCATCTGTGTGCACTTTTGTCAAACTTGTAGACCATTGTGAAACATAGGCATGCACCTCATAACATTATTGAACATGCTCATGCCAAGATAGTAGTAAGCATAATGAAACATTGTGTCATGAGGTGACACTAATACAGAAGTTGTTGGTCATTGTTGTAACCTAGCATACGCCTAAAACAAGGTAAGTGACACCATTATGCATGTGACACAAAATACCATAAACGGTGCAACACTTTGCAAACGGTGCTTCTAACCCTTTGTAGATGTCCCTATATGGGCCATATTAACCCTTGTGTCTTCTACACCCGTACAAAGATGGCCGGTGTGCTACACTATACACATTGCGAGGTGTCGCTATGCAGCCGTGTTAGTGAGATAATTGCATAGACAAATACAAGATAGTTCAACTAACAACCTCAAGGTTTTCACCCTTTACAAGTACCAACAATGTAGCTGCCCATTGGTTCAATTGGCGCCAAATTACTAGCGTATACATTCACTCAAAGTTATTTAGGGTCATTTAGCATCTTGGCTTTCATAGTTTGTATCTAAATCATGTGATGCCTATAATTTGTTAAGTTGAATGCTTTGGGCTCCTAATGAGTTCACTAAGGTGAGCGGACCTAATTTGGTTTTCTAGAATTTTTAACAAACCACTAGTTTTGAGTGATGTATGGTTAGATGTGGCTAAAAATATGTGTTCAAAAGATATTGTACTACATGCTCAAATTTTGTTTACAATTGGGTATAAGCACGGTAAAGTGGATAACTCCTAATTATTACCTAGGTTCATGTGAAAGTGATTCAAAACTATGCACTAACTCTGACTTTTGTGAAGAATTTTTTTACAAACGTTTTAAAAACATATTGTTTAACATAGCATAGAAATCTATGATGACTAAAACAATTCCAAGAAAAGTCTACATATTTTAGAAGACTGTGCAAGTAGGTGATATTGAACTTGTAATTGTCTAATATTTGTCTACAATGTGATAAAATTACATAAAATTGATGGTTTTCTATAAAGTATTGTGATGATGAACTCAAGTATATAATGAATTCAAGGAATGTGAAAAAAAACTCCAACTTCAAAATATTTAAGTTCATGAAATTTACGTTCAAAATCATATTCACCCATGTGCTTTTGAGCATCACTTTTAATGATAGGTTTTGAAGGTCTTAATTTGATAGTCTACATTTGAGTATTAACACAACAACAGAGGTCATCATGAAACAAAACTCAATTTAGACAACACTTTGCTACTGTTTTAAGGCATTCGACCCAAAAAAACATGTTTTTAAGTACTATTTAGGTCCACTTTACCATGTTGGCACCCAATTCTAAGCTTAACAATTAACAAAATAATTCCTGGAAGCCTACATGATCAGTGAATCAGAAAGAAACTCTTAACAAGTTTGGTAACCAAGAAAATACTCATATGATGAGCTCTCAACACAATGAGGAAAATGACCATAAGCACGATTTGGATATGCTAATCCTATCACATCAAATGAGTGTCTCATATGATGTGTGTCCATAGAAGGCCCCTCTTACCTTGACCGCATATGAAATGAAACCTACCAATTTTTCTCTCACACCCCAATAGAAGCAAGCGGATTCATGGGAGTTCATGGTAGGTCCACCCAACATAGGTGTATGATTGGTGTCAACCATATATATACACACCCCATCAACCATATGCTAGGATCTCAAAGAGAGATTCGATATATGTACCTACCTTGGTGGTATCATAAATGATCAGGTAATATCCTTGCGATGCATGGTACTTATGATGTCAATACAAACTCAATAATTGAATGAAATGTGAACCAAATATGAAGGTGATTCAAGGCATGACGTAAAGAGGACTCGTATTGTATGCACGTTGAAATTTGAGTCTAACTTCTTGATATCCATGCTTTGATGGTACTAAAAGACACCATGTCATTCATATGTGTACATAGAAATGTATATGAAACACAAATGGGGCTCGTCCGCGGTCCATCTAGACAACTAGAACCACAATAGTGCGATACCAATCAAATGCTTGAACTTGAGGCCTAAGAAGGCAAGCACACAATATATATATATATATATATATATATATATATATATATATGTATATATATATATATATGTATATATATATATATATCGGTCTTATGTGGGGATTGATCGCTTGAGGAGGCGGCGATGTCGTGGCGAGGGGATTGGGAGCTTGCTTAGGTCAAAAGCATTGTTTAGGCACCAAAAACATGTACCTCCGGGCGGGTAGGGTTTAACGTAGAATGTAGCATCGTGGGGACATTTTGCAATGAACATGGTCGGCTTGAATCCATCCATTTGTTAATCCATTCGCTTACTAGTTGTGCTTCAATGGAGACCGGAAATGCCCGATAAATTGTATGCTTAAGACCGTGTCTTGTGGACATGATCAAAGAAACAAAAAAATGAAAATGAAAAATGAAAAAAATGAAAAAAATGAAGACCGCCCTAGGTCATGCCTCCCTTTCCGTTGTCAAAGGTGGCGGTACCATAGAGAGCCCCGTTTGATGTGTGTACGTGTGGAATAATAATTGAGGGTGAACAATTGAAAAGGTTGATTGAAATATCTCTTCGACGAAGGCATAACTTTGAGCTCTTTGGGTCTATGATTAAGTCTTGATGTCGAGCATGGGCCGAATGTGGGAACCACCACCCAACCCATGACCACCTAGACTTCATATGCGGGAATAGAGTGGACGAGCCCTCTACGGTGTTCTTGAGTCATCGAGATTACTAGTTCAACCTATTTTGGTTGCTTAATAAGTGACGCTTGGGGCCCAATGGCTCCGCTTGTTGATGACAAACTTCTTCCCTCTCCTACATAGTGTCGCTTGGAATTCCATGAAACCCTTTGACCGAGGTGGTCCACTTTACCCCACTCCTCAATCCATCCCTCGCAACCTTCAACTTCCAACATAATGGCAACTCCCGGATCTTGTGACTCATAAAGTGAAATTCTATGAAACGTCCGTGTCTCCATCTACCTTATTACTATAGGACGGACACAAGAAGCTACGTGGGGAGACGTAGACATCCCTACTATAGAGGGTCACATCTTGAGCAATTGTAGCATCGTAAAGAAGTACACATTTCTTCAAAATGTTGTAAGGGCGTGCTCTCTCTCCTTGTAGCATTGAAAAAAGGAAAAAAGGAAAAAAGGGAAAGCAACAAGAATCTCAATAACGCATCTTGGTAGAGTTGTCATCTTGATAGAGTTTACTTGCAAAAGTAGGCATCGAGATGGTTTTTTTTTCCTTTCTTTATCTATCCGTTTACATGGAAGGTTTATCTAGACCAGCTTCTAGGCTCCCAATTTTTTCAAACCACAAAACAAGTGAAGTGAAACCCGCATCAAATTGAATGTGGGTGCTCGTGATATCATAGCTTGTGTCTAGAGTTTTCGAGACCGGGGTTTTTAGATAGCGTTTCTTTCATTTTCTACGGCTCTCTTGAGATGGATTGACCAAGACTGCATTTGAAGTGTTGGTGCTAATGTAAGTTGAATTTAGCAATGGCGGATGCACTGGTGGAAGGAGGAGAAGGTGAGCCAAAGCCCTTTGCGGAGATTCGAGACCCCAACTACCCGGAATT
Organism: Polytrichum commune; assembly: GCA_950295325.1. NCBI lineage: Eukaryota > Viridiplantae > Streptophyta > Polytrichopsida > Polytrichales > Polytrichaceae > Polytrichum > Polytrichum commune. The sequence goes on along the minus strand of OX485803.1, from coordinate 17,661,564 downwards.
CTATGCACCTTACTTTGAACAACCGCCTTGTATGCCCTAATAACTTAGCCCACCTCCCTTATTACTCTCATGTGCCACACTAGATTGCTTTCCGGCCACGGTCATATTTTTGTAATCTCTTGAGAAGAAGAAGAAGCTTGGGTGGAAAATATCAAGTGTTGTAAGGTGTGTGGCCCTATTGTTGGCATTTCCAACTCCACACACGACCTTGGCTTTTTAATCAGACCGGAGAGTTGTACCTTCATGTTGACAATTGCAATGAATCGTGCAAATCGTCTTCCCATAGTGTTAGAATTGAAGTTGAGATGTAAAAGGTACACAAGGTCAAAGTGTGATATCTCTCTCTCTCTCTCTAGACTCTCCCAATTGAAATGTCAACAACCGAACTTAGAATGATTAATACCTATTGTTACGAGCATAGAGTTCAATCTTGTTGTAACGCATGATGTCTTCTTGGTGTCCATTCCTTAACTACATACCTTGCCATGCACCATTCAAATATCCTAGGTGTTCAATTAAGAAGATTAACTTACAAAAGCTAACGCCCACAAACCTTAGCTTCTACTACTTAGAACCATGAAGTCAAGTGCACTATTTCCCGCTCCGAAAAGCAATGGGAATCTTCTCGGTGTTTGGAAAGTTTTTTTGGATGAACTGATCAGATCACGGGGTGCCTGCAATCCTTGACCTCCTCCTTGCTCCCAAATTAAGGAAGAGCCCTTCATAAACATCCCAACTTTTGAGTGATGGACAACAATAATCAGCCGGAATTTGTATGTTTCCATTGATATACGTGACACCGACCAAGCTCGCAAGAAAGAAAGAGAGAAAGAAAATGCAACGGCTTTCATCAATTTAGTCACCATGAAAACCAATAGAAGTTTGCACTAGACCCACAACTCGTCGACCATGGTGCCATTTTGGGAGAAGAGGAGAGGAATGGAATCCTTTGTTTGTGTGTATGTTTTTTTAGGCAACTTAGTCTTGTGCCCACAATTTGTCCTTTTTTCCTTTCCATCTACAAGTTCATATACTATATAGGGAGTCTAGAGGTTATTATTGCAACTGAACCTACATCATCAACTCGTGAGACGAAGTAACCCCTAAGTGTGTGGGAGGTTCTATTTGGGTCTTGTTATGCACAAGATTATCATTGTTTTCAGCTAATTGTGATAGACTGAGTGGCCCTTTCTAAAATTAACCCATTCAGCATATGTAGTTTTCGAATTGGTTGTTTTCATTGATGTGAATAAAAATGTAAGATTCAAATGTACAACATGGATGGCCTTGGATGAGATGACATCCTCGGTATATCGATCATCATACCACATGTATGATTTTTTCTTTCTTTTATTTATTTTGACTTTGACATAAGATAACGTACTAGATGAAGATAACTTTTCAAACCTGTAAAAATAAACTTCGTGATTATAAGACTTGGTGAGGACGTGTAGGAATTGTGTACATGTATAGGTTGTACATTGAGCTTCTTGGACGTTGAAGGGTAAAGTGACTTTGGTGTGAATGTAGTTGAGCCCCCCTGGCCTGATTGGCCCAATGGACCCCCGCCGTCAGATTGGAGACCACCAGAGCCCTTCGATGCCTTGCACGAAGCATGTTTCCCTCACGGTTTGCCAAGGGACATTGAGATGGCTTATGGTCCACCTCTTCCTTGGATCGAAAAGGTGAGAGATTGCTCCTTTCCTAACACCATACATTTTTGGGGTTCTTTTTCCTTTTGAGGGGTGGGGGTAAACAAACTATATAGGTAACTACACTAAATAGTTTTATTAGTATGGGCCACATTGTTTTCAAAAGCCCACATTAATTCTCAACCCACGCCAAATCCCTAGTCTTAAATTAGCGTGATTCATATTGAACTATTTTTCTAAGATACTGCATGTTTTATTTCTACGTTACTTTTGATGTAAGGTGAGGTGTTGGTCGGAAGCGTCAAGGAAGATTAAGGGGAAGAACTCGACCCGCATTATTTCCACCCCAACTAGACAAATTAAATAACCCACGTCAATTATTTCCATGCTAAATTTTGCCCACACTAACAAAACTATTTAGTTATTTAGTGTACTCTACAACTCATAAGTTTAGTTAGCCTATGAAGATTAAATTTGCTATAGACTTAGTAAAATCCACTCCCTCTCTTCCATCCACTTTAGATCCAGATTGAAATGAAAATTTACAATATTCCGCACTATTCTTCACACAGAAAAGCAATGCATCCTCTCCCCACTTAGAATAATGTTATTATGCTATATTCTATAAGTGGTACATGCTATTGATTTTTGTAAGTCATTTGGCGGGTGTTCAATTTCATAACATTATTTAGATCCATAACAACGTTATGTGGGATTGATAGTATTTCATGGAATATTCCCTACTATATTCATAATTTCATACTGAATGTGGAAAATGTCATGGAATATTCCATGGAATACTGTCAATCCCACATGACATTGTTATGGATATGAAAATGTTATGTTGGCTTTGGCTCCAATTTTCACCTTGCATTCGTTGGTGGGTTTGGTTGTGGTGTCTTTCAGAAAGGCCCTCCAATTATCCCTGAATCTACGAATTGGCCAATTCGGGAGTACTTGGTACTTGCCTCTATCCTCTTCACTTTGCAATTAATAGCATGCCCACACTTACTGGTGAACAGTTCCTACGAGCACTGGTTACATCCAGCCAGTGTGTATTTTTGACAAAGCTTTTGCAAGTTTTTTATATTTGACACGCAAAAACTCACACAAAAATAAAATGCACGCCAATTGACACGCACAATTTAGATTTTGACATGTAGGGTGAGTTGTGAAGAATTTAAAAACACACATCAATTGACACTTTACACATTGAAACGACATGTACTACTAGGCATGTGACACTAAGGTGGCATTTTAGAAGAAAATGTAGATGTCAATTGACATTCATTTTTGTTCTTGAAAACGTGACACTTTGGATTTGAAGTTGAACGTCAAATGAAATTTGTCAAACATACACACTGCATCTAGTGGCCATCACTGATCCAATCGGAGTTAAAAGTGGTCCGATAAGTGTGGATGTGCTATAAAACTATGATAAATTGCTCATTCAAGAGCAGAAATGTTATCAAAACTTGTCATAATCTTCATTCATGAAGACATGATATTATTCAAAATTTATAGATTTTGTCCACGAGTTGATTGATTATGGTTGATTTTTGTCTTCAGTAGGTGGATGACTCACCACTTTTGCAAGTTGTAATTCACTCTCTTGTCATTAATTATCTAGTCCCCCCGCGTTGAGGCAAATGAACCCAAGGCATTCATAATTGAAGCTTCCTATGAACCCAAAGTATGCGTCAACTGAAGGAAATAAAGAAATTAGGCATTCAAATCACAAGGACACCTCTGTTGCAATGTGCGAACACATCAAAACCTATGAAACACCATTACCAACTAAGGTAATCGGGTCTTCAACGGACACTTTTAGCTCTACACCCACATCCCCATTGGGTATAAGATATGCAATTAGTGCAAGTCCAAATAAAAAATGTCGCCATTTTCCTCGTGATTTCTAGAGATCATAATATTCATCAAATAATTATCAAAGCACAAAACCCCACCCCATATAGTGTATGTTCACTATCAAGCCTACAATGCTTACCAAATCCTGAGCACACAATTCAATATCTTAAAACACATGTTTTTTTGGTGTCCATTCTTAGATCAACGCCTACTCCTCACACACCACTCAAATACATTTGCATGTTTAAAATGAGTAACCAAAATATGCATGTTCACCTTATAACTAGAGCAAGCTATCAAGCCACACTACGCATCAACTGAAGGAAAGAAATTATTTCAACATTGCAATGGCCGACAATGGCACCTCTGTTGCAACCATTGTTGATCACATTGGGATCATTTTTTTTCCAACATCATTTGGATATATCCATCCTAAATATAACGAGGGCTTCATTTCTTTGTTCTTATAAGTAGGACACGGATGTTTGAGGATATTTCCATTTTTTTTATATATCATTCAAGTCTATGTACCATGCAAAAACTATCCTAGTATCAATTAGGTACGTATTGAGATGCTATCTACTGTCGACCCACATAACAATTCAGAAATCCAAAGATTCTCTACAATTTTTGATACCCACCAAGTTACAATAGTCTACTCATGTTATGTGTTTGATACATGTTGGGTAGGTTCTTCATTACTATTACGGATATTGTGCAATTATACCATAAGTTTACTTATATTCTAGTCAACATGTGAACACATCAAAATATATGAGAACCATTACCAAGTATAACTTGAAGACTCAAAGGCCATCTTTGTGCTAATTTTAGAATGTGAATTTGGATCAACCACAAACTAACCACCCATCTCTTAAGGTATCGATGCTAATTTCTGAGGACACATGCATTGTTTCCATGTCCACAGATGCAAACGGTTTATGATCTTTGCCTCCAGGCCTTGAATTTGATGCTCATTGATAGGTGGGGCCCCAACCATCCTTCTCTTGCATTTGGTAAAGAAGACAAAGCCACAACAAAAGAATCATCTACTCACAATACTATTATAAACCTTTGTGGTATTTAGTGTCACTTACTAGGCACTACCCTCTTCCACAATGCTATATATGTAGTCTAAACTCCGCAATATCACACTCGTGGCAACCAAAGTGCACGTGATATTAAGGAGTTGTGCAGTGTTAACATGGATTTGTGATAAAAGAAGAGAATTAGTTTAACATGTGGCATTAAGGAATAACACAAAGTCAATATTGGAATAATGACAATAATTACAATGATGACAACACAATGTGTGTGAGTGTGTGGTTTGAATTCTTGATGGTTTAGGGTAATGTCAAAACCCATGATATACAGAAGAGATGCATAACAGTTAGGAGTGAGATTTATAACTGAGAACATCCATTCTCTAGGGTTTCAGGATATAGGAGAAGGAGTGACATTAAGGACGTTGATATTACGGAGTTAGGAGTGTAACTTTGTAGTTAGAGCATTTGCACACATTCTCTGGACAAACACCTCTAAACAATCTAGAGGTTGGAGAATCATCATTAACTTCAAGTGTTACAATGTACTATATCGACGTTCGCCACAAGCATTGAGAGAGCATCATTCCAAAATTTACTAAAAGTAGATGACGTGTAAGAAGTATTTTAGTGTCATATGGTGTTTTACATCACTATGGGAACGTTTCTCATGAAGAAGTTTACAAGCACAGTCATGGACGATTGGAATTTTGATGACATCCATGCCATCAAAATATTGAATCAAAGTTTGGTATATTCCGCATCCTAATGATTATGTAATGAAATAATGTCATGAATGATTGAAACTTGGATGGAAAATCACTTAGTAAGTGACGATCATTGCAACCTTTGTAATTCCATAATGCCCAAAATGTTTTGCCAAAGGAATGACAAATAAAGTTAGGGTTACGATTGGTATTGAACGAGACAAATAGAAATTGGCGACACTAAACACAATAGTTAGTGTACACTATTTTTGACGCTCAAAGTGGGACACTTTGCAGACCTGAACGACCGGTGAGATTTGTGGCAAGGTATCTACTTGCCAACAACCCCATGAATTGCAAAACAAGATGCCGAAGGCACACCGGAGGCACATGTTATTGCCAAATCCCGCCTCCAAACCCACCACCTCCTCCTCCACCGGCCAAAGCCAAAAAGCCCCCTCCCGAAACATGACCATGATGATGATGATGAAGGAGGAGGAGGGGGGGGGGGGTAGGAGATTCTATTACTAAGAAACTATTAACATTTTTCTAGGTTTTGCGCTCGTGCCATTTCTCAAAACATTGGATTCCACATCTTGGAAATGTGTATGCAAATAGTTTACTACATCATATGCATTTTCATGTATATGAGTGTCATTCGGTTCCTTTTCTTAGTTGGACATTTACATTTGATTGGTGTGTGGTTGGGTGAGGATCAAAGAGCAAACATTATAAAGATGTGTGTTTATTTTTATGTTTAAAAAGAAGGACTACATCTTCAAGTTTTATTGATTGTTCCATACTTGATATTGAACATGATTGAGGAGGGATCTATGCACTAAACCAAGGAATCAACAACACGCGCAACTCTAATAACCCGTCGTTGAATAAGGAGAAGTTCAATTTTTGATCTGAGCTTTGATGGTGCTTCAACGTATTTTTTGCTAATGCAACACAAGTGGGGTTGTGTGTATATAATTAGTAGAAGTTGGAGAACTGAGAAAACAAATCGAATAACACCCACGTACCTTGATTTCCCAAATTGTAACCGACTCGATAAGAACCTCATTTAGTCCTTGGTTTCATTTTCCTTTGGAGCACGGGCCTAAGGCGAGGTGTTAGTCAAGGAGATTGTATAAGTCCAACCGCAAGTCAAGGGAGGACAATTTAGGTGCCCTCCTTGACTTGCGAACAAACCTACATGTAAACCAACGCATTTCCCAAACCCCACCACCATAGCCGCAACAAGCCTCCAATTTTCTACAATGTTGGCACAACTAATGGGACATGCCACATCACATGTTTGGAACTTATCAAAAGGCCCTTTTACATGAGACTTGACCACCCGCAAATGGTGGACACCTACTCCCATGCCTCAAAAGTAGCGACACGAGGAGCTTCTAAGTACACGGACAAGCATATGCGTCCCTCACCAATGCAAACTTGTCCTATATCACTAGACATGTAAATCTACCACAATGGTATAGTTGCATTGCTATTTCACCGACTCTTGACAATTGTCTACTAGGACTTTGTATGTTGGTATTGACCGACTTCAACATGAATGACTCCTGAGATCTTTGTCAAGTGGATTAGGTGGGTGGGTGGGATGAGGTAGCCCACCCGTAACATAAGTTTGCTTATTAGTCTTGAATGTGTGAGCTAACTTTGTATGTGTCAAAATATGGAAATGCCAATCACCTTGGGGACCGCACATGAGTGATTACATGGGGCAACTTACGAAACATTTCTAGCGTTTCAATGTTTTAGTGTTTTAGTGTTATATAACACTGTAGTGATGTTTCGGTGTCACGGTATTACATTGCAACCAATGTTTCACAATCAAGGTAGGTGTGCATGTAGATCAATGTTCCCATTTTTGTTGCTGAGAGGATTGTAATAATAATAGAGCAAAGTGAGAGTGGATGTTCCCCAAGATGTTCCCCATCTTGCTCTTTGGAGTTGTAAAATAGTGCGAGTTTTTCATGATCTCCCTTAAGAATATGCGGATAGCATAGCCAAAATAAAATTTGGGAGGATAAAGATGCGGCTTTGAAACTCACCGTCCACATTAGATTTCCATAACACTATAATACCATTTTCACAAATGTTCGTATTCTCAAGCATCCTGGATCTTCTAGGAGACAATCAAGTCCCTTGAGTTTTTGCTCAATTTTAAATACTAAAATATTGCAACATTGAAATACTAAGTATGTGTAGTTGCTAAGTAGAATGTGAACAATTATCTATGTACGGTCCCCAAGGTGATATGCAGAGCTTGTGTATTCAAGACTAATGCTGAATTTTTTGTTGCGGTAGCCCACATCAAAACTCACATGGTGTTCTGGACTTTGTAACATGCATGTGGCAATGTGACTCAAGTTTCCCACTTCATAAAATTTTGGGGCCATCTTTTCCTCTTTAACAATTTTCAAACTTTGCAATAGAAGACTCGATAGTAGATTCTACATGGGTCATTTGCCAATGAATACCAAGTTTAATGCCAAATATTGAATGTGTCATATATCTAAAGTGGTCATGGATAAGATAGAATGTTGCCGAATTGGCCTTTCATTATAGAATACCCACAATACATGTTGGTCAACACCTCGCAACCACATGCCACCTCCTGATTTGCTGAAGTTGTTGCCTCCTAATTTGCCCACCTTGCCCACAAAAAATCAAGCATGTCATAGCTCGGCGGACAACACTCTTAATTATGGATGTTGGTGGGTGTAGTTTGATGGTGGGTATATTATGCATTCTAACAATTACGAATGAAATACTATCATGGATGATTGAACATTTGGAAGGAAAATCACTTAGTAAGTGATAGTAATACCAATCTTAGTGAAAGCTTTGACAACAAGATAAATCTAGACTCCTCTCTCATGTGAAGTTTTTTAGCATTGGTGCTAGAAATGCACGAAAATGGAACGTGAAGGCTTGGGTGTATAGGGGTAAAGTGTATTCTTGGAATAGAAGCAAGTCTTCCAATAGCCACAAGGGAGCACATTCATTACATGAGAAGCATCAATCGGCCCTACAACTTCCCCCCTACAATTGTGTTGACTACCAATTCTCATCCTTTGGATAGAAACCAAGCATACTTCCATGTAGATGGGGAGGGAATCAAATATTTTTCATCTAGTGATTTGCGCCATTAAAGTGTGTCCTATGAGCATCACAAGTGTGCAAGCATTTTTTTTTTTTGGCATTTTCATGCCATGTTCATGTCCATGATTGAACTTTACAAAAGCGTACGTATGTGTATAAATATTATGTACATGTACATGCATGTGCATGTATGTATGTGTATATGTAAGTATGTATATACATATGTGTATTTCCACATATTAGATATACATGTATGTATGTCTATCACACACACACATGAATGTAGATTCTATATTAGCCCATGTGACATGATCAATCGATAATGACATTCCATGAAGTCGCCCATGTGTCCTTGCAACTAAGGCCCGAAATTGGCGATCCTCCAATGATGTCGGGGCTTAGGAGGTCGTAATTGTAACTAACTAGTCACGCGGGGCGTGAGGGTGGGCCGTGATAGGCCCATTCAAAGTCCCCGTGTCCATGAGTCCAAGTCCCACATGACGTCACATGGAGTGTAGTAGGGGCTATAGGACAAACCCTTGTTTTCACAATGACCCGGGGAGGGAGAAAACGTTCTCAAACACTTCGTCAAACCCCAACTTCTCCAATATGTCATATTAGTGTGGATTGTCATCCCGAGTTAAGCATCGATACTAAGTTCCAATGAGAAGATACCTTCTAACCAAGGGAACATAAACATCTACACTACATTTCGAGTATAGAGTCTTGTGTGTGTGTATGTATGTATATATATATATATATATAGTGTGTGTGTGTGTGTGTGTGTGCGCGCGCGCGCCATTAACTTTGATGTGCATGCTGATCAGAGTGGCCTACATGACTTATCATTTATCAACAAGTGGTTTATGCGGCTTGAGCTAATTGCTACCCAATGACTATAAGGTCGTTTTTGTGGGGTCCGACGATGAAAATGTAATCCAAATTATAATATTTGTGAATATTACAGTATGAACATCAAGGAATTAGAACTAAGTTACTCATGGGAGGAGTGGCCCTCTCAAAATAGGACATAACGCACTCGGTACTAAAAAAAATCATATTCTAATAGCAACAAATATTGTAACAACGTGTGTTTTCAACCAATGGTAACCCCAACACTCGTATGGTAAAACGAGTCTTAGATAAATACTTTTTTCTATCTACACCCACTTCGTATAGGATATGAAATACACACTTAGTGTAAGATGATGAGTGAATCCAAATCGTGCCCATAAGCATTTCCCTCATAGTTTTCAGAACTCCGAAGAGTATCGTGTTCATTATCAAAGTGAAGATTTTCATGTTTGGTAAGTGGTCATATACATACACCAATCATGTTGACTAGTGAACCCAAAATTGCTAGCATGGTTGGTGGTGGAGGACTAGGTTTTTTTTTTTTTTTTTTTTTTTGGCTAACACTACACTAAATATGATATTCAATGTCGTGTGGTATTTAATGCCATCATGTTAACTTTCCGGATGACATTTCTTATGAGTAAGTGAACAAATACTATCATGGATGATGGATGAGTTCATCCATTGGCCAAACCCCTACCTTCACTTGTCAGGAACTTCTGACGAAATATTGACATGGGTGATTGAAATTTGGATGAAAAATCACTTGGTAAGTGACAACGACTACAACACTGTAAACCTATAATCCCACAAAAAATTCACAAGGAATAACAAATAATGTTGGGTCAACATTTAGTGTTGGTGACACTACACTAGGGTTTACAATTAGTATTGAGCAAGACAATTAGAATTGTTGACACTAAATATCATATGTAGGGTAGTAGGTGGTTGGCTATGGTACGTTTGTTCCATCTTCGAGTGAATTTTTTTAATATGATTAATTTCTTGTTAGCTCATTGTGTGGCAAAGCATAAATTTGAAAGTTGGGTGGTGAAACTCTTCCCCCCCCCCCCCCCTTCCCCCTTTTATCACCCAATGCAAGGATAGCTTGATCCACCCCTCCTAGTGTGACGATCTAGAAACCATTTTTATGATCGTTCAACACCACTCTTTGAGCATGTTAATTTTAAGTTGTAAGAAAAACTTAGGTGTCTTCCTAACATTACTCAGGCATGTGTGTCGATTTTGTGACCCTGGAATATGTCAATTATATTCCATGGGCCCTTCAAACAAGTTGGGAACATTCATTTACTATCCACACATTCAAGTTGAATTTGGGAATTTGGGTGGGGTTATACTCCCAACACTATACATACGAATTATTGTTCATCCCAAGAATATTCGTAAGAAACACTGTTCATTACAATACTATTCCCCAAAAATGATTATTAATAAGAAAATCTATCATTGAACGTACTGACACTATTCACAATATCCTTATTATTACTCAAACCAACATCATTCATTATTTGTACTGGCATCAATTTCTTCCTATTTTCTAAGTTTCTTTCCAAACATATAGAACGGAACACAACCATCCAACTAAATAATGTTACGAGTGAAGTGGGCCTAATGTTCACATGGTGTACATTCTCATATCATCATGTATTTAATATGTAAGATTTTGAGGGTGTTAATATTGGGGGTTGTCTTGATTAATAGTGTTCCTACCTTCCAAAGGCAGGGGGGTAAAATTATGCCACCTCTCCAAGTTTGCCGGTGATTCATTTCAATTGGTTCACAATGACTTCACATTACATTATTCGCTTTTGAACACCAAATCGAATTAACTTATAGCTAGCCCACACAAACTGATGTGAGCCACCATTGAACGATTTTTACTAGTATTGGTTGCATCCAATGGCTCTCACTCGCCGAATTGGAGCTAAAAGCGGTCCCTGCTAATACAAGTCGTTTGTTGGTAACCCACACCAGCAAGTGTGGGTGAGCTACTATTGGATTAGTCGCCTAAACTTCAAATTTGAAGTTTACTTATGACCAAATCAAACAATCATTTAATTAATTATTTTATTTTACTTAACTTATTGGCTCGCCCATTGGGCCGTAAGCTAAGCTTGTGCCAAGATTCAAAACCTTGTCATTGAGTGGTCTGTTGGGGACTTGCACTTGAACTGTGCCGTCACACACTCAACACATAATAATAACACTGTGTTCAGGATTTGAAGATCGGAATCATTATTACAGTTGTAACTTGTAATATACTACTTACAGTAGCTACACTATTTATGGTAAAATACTATGGGCCACACCATAATCAAGGAAACCACCATTACACGAAACACTATAATTTCCTTGGCACATCATTAGCATTCTCAAGTTGGTACATAATGGTCTATTTTCAAACAAAGAGGTTGTAATTTGAAAGCTCTGATAATTTATAATTGCTTGTCAAGAAGTTCATAGAACACAGTCTTAGTGCTCCCCATAATCGGGGAATCTTGGAATTAAAGGAGAATTATGTTTGTGTGATATAGTCTACCCTCTGTATTTGTTAACAATGGGGAGTGGAAAATTTCTTAACATTGTAATAGTACAAAGTTAACAAACAAGAAGATAACGCTTATATATGTTTTGCAAGTAAAATAATATTATAGCATTGAATGAATTTTCAAAATATGAGGAGTTTCACTCCTCCATTTTCATTTCTCTAGGATGGGATTTGATGCACATGCGAGATCCACATCTCTTTCTCAACAAGTTTTCTTTCTTCTAAGCCAAACTAAACTCTAAAGTATGTCCCATCTTTATTGCCTCTAGATTCAATTGAAAGATAGTTGTATAATTAATCCTAAACCACATGACCACAAAGTCTATACACAAAATTTTAAAAATGCCCTCAAAATTCTAGAGACAATACTCAAGGCTGCCGCAAGAGACTTGGAAGGCAAATTTTAGACAATCGTAACTCATTCGTTAGATGTCATAATTCAACGAAACTACACGAATTATGGTATTTAGTGGCACACACATTATTTGCAAAGGGCCTAAACTAGATGCCTGGAGGTCTCAAAGCGTCACACCCGCTAATTACCGATACGATTCCATTAGTCAACATAATAAACTTCTTTAAGTGAAAGATCAATTGCATTATGACATTTAGAGTAGCACAATGGGATACTTTAGATGATAGTCTTGCGTTTTAGTATGCATTGTAGATATTTTGAGAGTACTAATGGCAAGTGTCGTGAATTTACATTTTAATATGCAAGAGGAAGATATTCTTGAGCAAACTAATGGCAAGTGTCATTTGTGTATAATTTAGACAACTTGTAGGCCATTGTGTAACATAGGCATGCACCTCATAACATTTTTTAAACATACTCGTGCCAAGATACTAGTAGGCGCACTTGAATGCTTGGTGTTACAAGGTTACACTTTTTGGTGAAGTTGTTGATCATCAGTGTAACCTAGCATATGCCTGAAAATAGGGTAAGTGACACTAAATACCATAAATAGTGTACTACCATTGGAATCGTCTTTTCAATAGCTTTCTAATAGTATGCGATTTGACTTACAAATCTGAAAGTTAGAAACAACATTCTCAACATTCTCAACCAACACATTGTGATTCAAGCAACTAGGGCAAATTGAGTTGATGAGACTTGAGAGGGACTTATCAATATCCCGGACATCAACATTTCTTATTGGGAGCTTATTTGAGATTCTATATGATATGTTGTATTGTATGATTCTACATAGTATGATATTAAGTCAACAAATATAGATAGTAAATATACAAAGAGGGGAGTATACATTCAAGAAACACTTAACACTTGATGTCTTTGTAGTCTCTCCAATATGGGAGTAGAAAAATGCTAATACATATGGAATTTTAACACTTATAGACATAATATACATAGAGGCCAAATTGTACCTAACTTTACAGAACGCAACCAAGGAGTTGTGTAATGTCATTTAGCCACCTAAGTAGGATAGTACACATTCTGCAAAGATTGAACAACAAGGCACGTGGACGGTGAGATTATTGACATCCAACTTTTCCAAAATGGATAGTTGGATATCGACAACCGAAGCTCAAAGATTGGTTTCTCAATTCATGAATGCCCACAAGACCCCAAAATGGTCAACATTTGTTGTATAGAGGCTCTAGGTTTGACCATGTCCTTGAGTGAAGACTGTCGAGATTCAACAAGAAAGTGGTGCCACATCAATGTCACTTTGTTTTGTCATACCTTGGACCCAGACCCTAGTGTGAACTCCTTGGGTCCAAAATTTTACTCTCGTCCAATAAGATTGCTCAATCATGAAGTTGTTTTGGTCTTGGACCCACCCTCAGTCAAGTATAGACTTGAAGCAATGAACGGGGAGAACCGACCACTAGTTGCATATGAACCGGTCGAGTTTGAGAAAGAACTAGTTGAAGTTCGAGACTTTAGGGCAACCACCGATCATCGTACAAGAATCTATGGAATATACCTCAAATTAGTAAGGAAAAACCACGAGATCAAATCACGTAACCGGTTGGACTTGGAAACACGATAAAGTTGACCCATTATGCCCAAAATCCTCCCCAAACACCCGTTCAAAGTTGCAAAACGAGATTAGCCTAGGCTATAAGGCCACGGTCTTTGAAGCATGGTTTGTAGGTGGTACGATGGGGGGCTTCATGCGTTTGGTGAAGTCATGAGCAAGTGACCAACTTCATGACTGCACAATTTGTACCAACTCCCTCCCTCCCTCCCTCCCTTTCTTCCTTTCCTTCCTTTTAGTGTGTGTTTGTTGCACCATGCCATGGGAGTGGGTGCTTTGCAAGTTGTGACACCACATGAAAATTGAGTTAACTTTAAGTTAGCAAAATTGCCGCCAAATGGAATGCCATTCCGATTAATAGGGTCACGACCAGACACTAATGTTATGTTGGTTTGGTATCGTCTTTTTTTATATACCATTCATTCGGGTATCTGGAATGAGTATTCCACATTTGCTTTGATACCAGTAGGGTATGGATATTTGACAGTATTTGTGTTTTGGAAACCATGGAGGTCTATGTACCATGCAAGAACCTTCGTGCCGAGGTAACCTCACCTAGTATCAATGTGGCTGAGGATGGCGTTGACCCAAATAATATAACTCGGGTTCACAAAGATTCTCCCACCTTGACATACCCACCAAATATCAATCTTTGACTAGTTTTACGACTTTGGTACCCACGGGTAGGTTCTTTTTGAACCCATTATTGATGTTCATGATTATTGATACCGTGCCATTCACCTATGTACCGGTCCAACGTTGCTAGACACCCCACCTCTTTGAGTTGGGCCTCACCAACATGACTGAGTGTGCAAACGCAATTAACTAGATTATAGCTTTTCTTTTTCTTTTTTTTCTTTTTCTTTTTAAGACTATTCAATCAAGAAGTTAGCATCGACGATCTTGAATTGATGCAGAGGAACCCACTTGAGATAAATTAACCACGCATCTACGGGGGTTAGGGTTAGGGTTAGGGTTAGACTTCCTTAACCTTGGTTCATAGTGACGGGGTCCATATTAAAGAGGTGGGTGGCTAGCTAGCCCTTGCCGTTACAATGTTCCACCGCACATGACAACTTGGCTGGTATGATTTTCGATCCATTATAGTGGCCTCATTTACATCCATAGGAGGTACCTATGGTTTTAACGATTAATACTTCTTGTAGGTTTAAGGAACTACATGATGACAACTAGCATGGCCAAGGCTAGACATCACCTCTTTGAGTCAAGTGCCCACCATTATTACCAAGGTGAGAAGGTCTAGTAAACACATGACATCATACATTTACGGTTTATTCATTCCAAGTAGGTTCATTTAGGAAAATTTGGAGCCTATGATGTTAGCTCCATAGTCAAATTTGTCTTTAAAAGGAAATTATAGGGTACAAATAGTTGATTTCATTTTCACCTCAAGTGCTATTGATGGGGCACAACTCAAAGATGTATGTGTCTAGACTTATAACCCAAGGGCATGGTTTCTTATAAGCTTATTTTGTTATCAAGATAGATTTTATAAAAACCAAACATAAGCAACACCCAGAGGAAGGGAAAACTGAGAACAAAACAAACAAACATACGAACAAACAAATTGTTGCTGAGTGAGATGCCTTGTAACGTGTATAGGTATTCATTTTGTCAATGGAAACACCATTTGATGCAATGAAAAAAAGAAGGAAAAATAGGTTGTTACACCTTGTGAATTTACGTTTTCGATGTAGGTGAAGTTGGGTTGCCATGTGACCAAGTTGCACCTTTCACACCTATTATTGCGGTCCACTTTAATTTTGACATATTGCAATAATTTTGGTGAATGTGATCTTTATCGATCCATGGGATATGGAGTAGGAGATATCATACGTTCAAACCCAAAAATGGAGTGGAAAAATAAGCACATTCACATGATATATTGTGGCATGTCAAACATATTTGCCTATAAAATGACAGTTGATTTAGGGTTACTTTTTTTTTCAAAACCTAACCACTTGCTTCATCATCTCAAATCATGTAACCCATCCTACGACAATGTTCCATGAAGCAGACACAAATTTCCAAAGTCTCATAAACCTATATTCAAAATGATCTTGGACCACCCTAGTTCTCAACTCGCACATAAAAACATAACGGAACACCGTAAGTTTCAACCCACGGTAATAGAATAACATTGTACCGTTCTTGGAATGAATCAACCTCAACATACGGGGGACTTGTATTTACAAGAGCCCCTTCATCCATGACGGATGGAAAGAGAGAGAGTTATCTTACATGAGCGTACCTCTCATCCATCCAACAAAACACTTGACCCCTGATAAGTTTGTTGTCCATCAATCTTGAATGACCTCGGGTAGACTGATTTAGGATCTTCCACACTAATTCTGGTGCCAAATCAAACTTTTAAAAAGTAGCCTCCAAGTTGCATATTGTTTCAAGGCAATTATGTTGAATGAATGAATGAATGAGAAGTGAGGTCGTATGCAATAATTCCCTCTCTCTCTCCATGATGAATGAGTTCACATATACGCCACAAAGCCCAAGTCAAGTCCTCATACGTGAGCTTGCTTATACATATATATATATATGTATGTGTGTGTGTATTCTTGACCTTTCCAGTGCAGACATTTGTTGATTTATTCAAACCCAGAGAGAATGATCTTGACCCACTCATGAAGAAGCACTTAATCGCCCATTGTCCGGGGAGGTTTTCGGGCATAATTGGTCAAACGCAGATAATTTTATTCTTAGTAATTTGAGGCATATTCCATAGATTCCTCACAAAACGGTGGATGGTTTTCCTGGAGTTTTGGAACATCAACTGGTTATTCGAGCTCTCAAACTCATCAACCAGTTCATCTGCAACCACAACATGATGTTTATTAGTGTCTGTCACTATGGTAACTTTTCTGGATGACGCTTCTTGCGAATAAGTGAACGAATGTTGTCGTGGATGATGGATGAGTTCATCCAGTGGCCAAAACCCTATCTCCTCTTGTGAGGAACTCGTGATGAAAAATTGCTATGGATGAGTGAAATTTGGATGAAAAGTCACTTGATAAGTGACAATAATTGCAGCACTGTAAATCTATAATTCCCCCCTCCCCCCCCCCAAAATAAAAATAAAAATGACTAGGAATGACAAATAATGTGGGGTTAACATTTCGTGTTGGTGACACTACACCACGGTTTACAATTAGTATTGAGAAAGTCAACTAGAATTGGTGACATGAAATTCATATTTTATTTAGTGTACCGGTTTTCCTTGTTCATTGTTAATCAATGTCTCTACTATAGCCATATCAAAATTTCCGCCTTCTAAGGGTTGGTTCACACTATAGACCATGAAGTCGGACCATGTAAGAGGGCCTTTTTCAATGGTCCGAGTTCATGCTCCATCTTCCATGGTCCAACTTCTTAGAAAATCAGTTTTAAAAGCCTTGGGCCCCTCACTAACTATAAACCAAATGTGGACCAAGAAGAAAGACCATGCACCAAAAGAGTGGATGTACTGATTTTTTTTAATATATGTCCAAAAAGGGCATTTTTGACAAAATAATAATAATCAAGATTGCTCATTCTCTTGTCTTCTCTTGGGCTTTATTTGTCTTCACTTCATATTTAATGTGTCGAAGATGTGGCTTGCAAATCTTCTCACAAAAAAATTAGCGATTTAATTTGTACATGTTCAATGTAATTTACATGTGACATGTACCTTGTGTTGTACATTGAGCATTATTTGCAACCCACTTCACCATGTGTACTCGAATTCTTGAGTTCTAGATGTCCCACATTGTTTGATGAAACATGTGGGAGCAAGATTAAGGGGTAAGGCATGGAAGAAATGGTATGTCTCATGGGCTGTGACATGGTCTAGGCACATAGAGGGTGGACTTGCTTCTCAAGATTCATTACATCATATATATGTTGAAAAATGTGCCTTGTGAGCCTTACCTACTTGGGAGAGTTGTATATAAAGCCCCCAAAAACATTTTCATCAAAAAAGTATTATATTCGCATTTCTCTGCCATAGGCCCTTGTTTTTTTCCTACTAGATCACCTCTCTTGCCTCTCTCACTACAAAACCCGTTGGACCATTAATTAGGCCTTAAAACTGTCTTTTGGGGACCTTGACCTTCATGGTCACTTTGCCATTTTTTCCTTGGTGTAAACCGAAGTGGTCATGGGATGAGTTCAACAACCAATCAACACTCTTACAACACCCTAAGATGACCTCCTAGTCCATAGTGTAAACCGGCCCTAACCCAAACAAAATTTCCACCTATGCCATTTGACCCAAATTTGATAGGGCAGTCCCCAAAAGATTTTAAAAAAAAATTCAATGAAAAAAAGAGTTTCCATGGGAAGCTCAATACTCCAACCTAGGAGTAGGTTGTGCGCCTAGCTTAGTAGACTAGCACTATGGAAGTCCAGAGTAGAGGCACTCATAACCGATCACTTAAGAGATTATGCGCCAAATCAAGAGAAGTACAAGGTGGTGCAAATTATCCCCGTGTAGGAAGATAGAGATCAAGAGGATTTCAATTTTTTTTGTTAATTTTATTCCTTAAATTGAAATTACTATGAATTAATGAAGCCAAAAGTTGGCTTGAACATAACACCAATGTCTAAAATTTATCATTACTGCTCATTTTAACCGCTCATTCCTCCTCACATTCTTTCCAAGTCCTTTTGACACAATGGAGTTTGGTTATGTGGAGTCCATAAAAGAAGTTCCCAAGTACGGAAAGAGGGAATTATCACATATGAGCACATTTGAACAACTATGGGGGGTGGACTCTTCATACCGCGTACAAACTAACGTTGATGTAAGAAGGAGTCTTATTTGAGGCAGTAACGTACAAAATATACATAAGCAAGATGTATTATTTTTTCTCTAGTGTCTACATTTAAAAAGGCTATTAAGAATTTCGATGTAAATGTAGATGTACAAATGCCCCCCCTGAGGTTTTGAGGATTGAATTGACAATAGATGTGTTTATTTCATCTAATTCACGTTTTCATCTATTTGTTGTCATATGGTCATAGTCCTCAATGATTACCTTGTCCATTTTTGTCAGGGTTTTCAATTGGAATTTAGGATTTTACCAATTGGAGGCTCTTAGAACGCTCATGAACTCCCTTTAGTTTTACTCTTTAGTTGTGGCTAAGTTATTGTGCTCTTGTCTTTGTTTGTTTGGTGCAATCATTGGGTTACATGCTATGTATGAAAAAGGGTTCAATAACTTTCTCATTGGAAAGTGAAAGTGGATTTTATATGTAATAAAGGGTTATATACTTCATGATTTATATTTTGTATATGTAGTGGAGCATTTATCATATTAAATTAAACAACTAAGTAAAAATACTGAAGTTCATTTTCTAGCATACCATTACTACATATACAATTGCTTTTCTCTACAACTTTTCCACATATAGGGGGTTTAATTTCATAATGACCCATGCATGTCATTTAGGTTTCCAATGAAGAGTCCACCCCTTGGGAGCACCTCTCATTCATCCAACATAAATATGTGACCTCCTATAGATTTGTGGTTGAACCATCTCAAATGCCTTCAACTAGACTCATTTGAGGTCTCTAGAACTATTCATGGTGTCACATACAACTAAAAATAGAAACATCTAGGTTGCGTGCTATCTCAGGGCTTTTATTTCTGGATGAATGAGAGGTGCACTCATATGCGATAAATCCCTCTTTCCTGCAAGTACTACATCTTTTGTACCTATTATTATGGGTTGAAAATTAGCGTGGGTACAAAATAATGTGGCACATTGGTTTCAATGTGTGGGGTGAATATTAATTTGACTTGTAAACTAATAGACTAGTAGTATTCAAATATTGAATGATAAAATGCCAAGAAAATGGTGATAGTTTATTGATGTTACATTTTTGAATGCATGGTCTTTCATCATTTGTGAGAAAATATTTGTAATTTATTCCTCGTTCTAAACAAGTGATATTGTGAGCTAAAAAATGGTGTGGGTTAGGAAAAGTTACATTGACCAAAATTATTTTGCTTTGTCAAAATTATAATGGACCATAATGATGGGTTTTAAAGGTGTACCTAGTCACACGATGACTCAATATCACTTAAATTAAAGAAGTAAATTCACAAGATGTAGCATTTTTTTTCTTCCTTTTTTTCCTTTTTTTGGCATCAAATGGACCTTTCCATTCATAAAATGAAAACAAACTTTGAATACAACTCACTAAGCCCAAATCAAGTGTTCTAGTGGTCTTTTGCAAACCAAAGATTTGACTTGTCCACCAAAGGTGTGGTTTGAGATTTTGAGTGATGAGAGTTTCGTTTGTTTGTTGGCGCTACCATGTGGGGAAGAAAGTTAGTGGTGGTACGTGGAATGAGCCAAAAGTTTGGCCTCTTAGATGAGCAATGTGAACATGAAGGTAATCGTGACTTTTTGTGTACTTAGTTTGAATGAAATTTATTATAGGGCAAAGCATTCTTGTGACTAGCCGCTTGTTTGTTTTGTTTTTGGCTTTCCCTTCATGTGTTGGTTATGTTCCTCTAAAGACTCTATTGGCCATGAAATATGGTCTAACTTAACAATGTCTCAAATCACTACCGTGTGTCAAATGGGCCGGTGTTCAAAATTGGTAGACTATAACAATACCAAACCATAGGTACAAACATGACCAAAAGTCAAATTAAAAAACAAAAAAATAAAATTTGAAGCCCTAAACTATGATATTAAAGTGGTGGACATTCTCCCTCAGAATCAGTATGTACTTAGTGGGCAAGATTTTAGGGTATGAATTTTAGCACCATGTACCTTATTTCTTGTGTTTTCAATAATTTTGTGTTCATGTACAGAAGAAAGTACATGCCTACTACACGAATACTACTATTACGGTTGTTTCATTGTAGCAACATTTGATTGCTTTAGGGTTTAGGGTCCGATAACCATAACGAAATCAGGGGAGGTTTGATTTCCAATTCAATAAAGTTATCCGTAAAGTCTCTCAAGGAGGGACGAATCCATGGGTTTGACCCTTCTTTGAGAAAATATTTTCTTAAGAGCGCATTAGCTCATCATACATCAAAGCCTCTTTTGAGAGTTGGGTGAAACTTTTGGGACCTCCTATTTTCACCTCTCAAATTTTGAGAGCGTTTGAGGGTCTAAACTACGGTATGCACACGAGACATGTCATCTTGAATCCCTTTTCGACCCATCCAAGACTCGCTTGCCCCACCCATCTTCGTAGCACAATCTAAAAACCCTAATTTTAAATAACCTAACGCCACTCCCTTGTGCATGGTAATTTCAACATTAAGAAAACTTGAACGACTCTTGGTATTCATTCTCATAAAACTCACGGTTCGAACTAAACCCATGGTTTCGTCTCCTTTACTTTACAAAGACCTCTAACGTGTTTGCCAACACATAATGCTTCATCATAGATTTGCTAATGCAACACAAGCTTCGTTGTGTAATTAATCTACTTGTAGAAAGTTGGAGAGCATGAAGAAGGAAGCGAATCACACCCCCACATACCTTACCTTCTTCCCACGTGCCTTTTCCTGTAAGTAAAACTGCAAAGTGCACGTGAACATCCCCATCACTTGTGGTTCCAAAGTCTCAACCGCCGCTTTCATGTCACCAAGGCCATCTTCTAATTCCGAGCCCAATCCACAAGAGATTTCCAACTCTTTGTTTTTAATTAAAATGAAGTTATCCATCCAACCCCGGTTTGCAGGGACAGTGATTATTCAGTCACTCCTGCCGCCATGGAGTTGTTAAGCTTTGACACATAACCGAACCGACGTAAGTTTTAGTTATGTATGCGCTTTGTCTTGTGGGAAGAGACTTAGTGATGGTATCTGAAATCCACCAATCAAATCCAGTCATGTGTGTGATGTGAGCTGGAAGTGTTAGTGTTAGCAGCTCGTTCTTCAGGTGGAGAGTATGGTTGCAAGTGATTGCTGGTTGAAGGGTCTCTAAAATGAACCAAAGCTTGGCCGTGGTCGGACCACCGACTGGATCTAGCTGTAGGATAGGAATAGAGCATCGCACTCTTGCGATTGGGCGCTTGTGTTACATTGACATGTGCAATTAGGTTGCCTCTTTACCCAATGCAAAGTAAGTTGGGTAAAAAATCAATCACAAACACTTGTGGCTTTGTTTATCAATATGCGTAGTGATCACACCGATATAGGATCGTTTGATCTTGGAGTCTCTTGGTCTGCAACACTAGCGTAAACCCATCCTTAGTTGGGTTCCTTGTGTTAGTGTTCCTACTGGTAATCTCTATGTGACTCTTTTTCTTTGGATGCAAAAGAATGAGGTGAATGATCTGAATTAGAATTAGCCCGAATCAGACTAGGAGGCCCAAGTCGAGTTATCGGACATAACCATTTTGGTGGCCTCTCCTTTGGACCTTCCAATCATGGAGATTGACAACCTAGATTGAGGGCATGTGTTTAGGGTTTAGGGGGGAGAGGGAGTCATACTATGGGGAAGTCAACGTCTCCCTAAATTTGGGTACGTCACTTCATGTGCCAAATATTTATGGATCCAATTCTTATTTACCGATAAGTATTCGATGTCTAAGGTGATGTTCCACAAATGGAGTTTTTTTTTTACTTCTTTAGAACATAACCCATGTTCTAACTCCCCCCCCCCCCGCGGTGCCACGCTCAATCTAAGCCCTAGATCTTCATGATCAAAGGGCCCAGGAAAAATGGGTCCCAATGGTTATGTCCAGTAACCACCCTTGACCCTCCCGGCCCTCAACAGTTTCGTAGCCCAAAACGTGCTGATGAATTTGTGTGCAGTGGCTACCGGGATTCCCAACTTCCTACGGTCATCGGATACTTGTATGCATGTTCGAATCCCTTGATTTAACTTACCGAGGAGTTCATCACGTCAGATCGGGGTCACGCGCCCATCCTAATCACACGACATCCATAAGTCGAGTCGAACAAGGACATCCATGGCCGCTGCACGTGGTCGCAAACTTTCACCACTACTAGAAAACATGAGCCTAGAACACACTTCCCATGTCGACAGACGACGACATGACCTCGTTTACAGGCGTCACGCCCGATCTATGACGATCGACGTAAACGTCAAACGGACGTGTGGTCTCGGCCCCACACTCCTCGTAGTGTGGTGGTGTGATCCACTAACCTCACTCAATCAAACCATATACGATGATGACGAGGTGGCCCGCTAGCTAGGCAACCGCCCCAACTTGGCTACCATTAAAATAACTCGGGTATAGAGAGATGGGGTTGTTGTTAGTTGGATATATAATTGCACGGCCTACACTATATATGTGGAAACATATACCCCCCCCCCCGGGGACCCAATGAGTGGTGAAGGTGGAAAGGTCAAGCCCTAGCACAATGATTCCGGTGACTAATTCCGGGGAGAGCTTAAATTATTGATGCGGATAAAATCTCGTCAGGTGGGGAGGATGAGGAAGGAAGGCTAGTTTACCGACCCATTCCAATTTCTATTCTTGAATCATACATTATATTCCAACATCCATTCCGATTCCATACATTCAAGGAGTATCAATTAATAGGAACACCGTACACGTGTATGTTTGTTGGTTATTAGAGAGTGAATAGTTCCGGGGTTGGGAGACCAAGCGCACGCCCTTGGGACCGTTCCATGGAACCGGTTTGGCATGCATGCGGGCCGAGGTGAATGTTCTAGATGCTCGACGATACCAATGTACACGTTTATGTTATAGTTTCATGGGTTTGGATGAGTGGATGGCTGGAAGTTTTGGGGGAACAATCGTTGTTATGATGCGAAGGTGGTGTCCGTATGATGGTTAGATGTATCGTAGGCGACGTTGATTTCCTCAAGTAAGTTTTTGAACCGGACGTAGATGCTTACGCGGTTATGGGGAGAGTTTGCTTCAACTTCTAGGGGGTTGAAGAACGTTTCACCATATGACTTGGAATCCCGTTTTAATCCACAAGTTAAGGTGCTAAGGTGTGATATGGTACACTACACCTTTTTGTCATGTTAGTTTGGGTGACCATTTGGGGTTATGTGTTGCCATAACTATTTACAAACAATATTGTAATTTTTACCAACTAAAGTATATCATATTCTTCGGTGTGCATACTAACTACTTATGTTGTTTGGGTTTAAAATGATGTGCTCAGTAAAATGTTTCGCAATGCGTAACTACAAATGGTAACCCACGCTAGTAATAGAAAAAATAATGTAGAAGAGTGTGAATGATCCTTTGGTTTTTTATATGGTTTGACTCAGATAACCTCATGTGACATAGACTTAAGTTACTATGTTCTTGTTGGCTCCCCTCTCAGCACAAGTACCATTTATCAGGTCATTGCCTGCATTAGGGTTTTACCCACATTGGTTTAGGGTTTAGGGTTTATGAGATTGGCAAGCCGTCTTTTGTCTTTCGTACATTACCATGTAATTTGAATGTAAATGAAATTGGTGCAAGGTATTCTCTATTGATATCATGTGCATAACGTTCCATTTATGTTGTACGATGAAACTTAGTCTAAATGTTGGGACAATAAAAAAAATAGGGTATCACACGGCATACAAGATGAATAGCCGGTTGCTAACCAATGTATGAAATGACTAATCCAACATACAATATGAAGCCACAATGGTGAGGACATTGTTGATTATCTTAATGTTAAATTTGATATATGATTTTTAGATATAGATTTTCCAATTGATCACATGTTGCGTCACCGACGTTTGGTTGTGACTTTCCTTAATTAGCTTCATGTAATCACTGCTCTCCTTCATCACTACTAGAAAATGTGGACCTAGAACACACTTCACATTTGACATGGACAGCCATTGCGACATGCAGTCCCATTTACATGTGTTGAGTTCCAACATATGGTAATTGTTGATTGGACACATGTAAATGGGGATATGTCCTAATACTTGTCCATGTCAAGCGAGAAGTGTGTTCTAAGCCCCACAATCTTAATAGGTGGGACCTCTTTCCACGCATTAGTGTATGTATGTAGTGCTTGCCTCAGATACAGACCGACAACGATGGAATATGTGCCTTCGAAGACAATGATTCTAGAATAATAGCACTTCCTTCCTTGGACCCACGTAACAAAGTGTAGTAGCGGATGTATAATGTTATAATGTGTTTGGCATAGTTTTGATACCCGGGCCTCATACACCTTCCCTATAAGCAATATTCCGTCAATCATAACCTTTGTGCTTCCTCATTAGTTTAATTGCGGTCTACTTTATTGTATAAGGAGGAAAGGAGGGGGGGGGGGGGCATAGCCTCATCAGACTCATGGAACCCCGCCTTTATACTTTCACATAATTTATCACGAAAGCCATATTTGGTTAAAAAGTGCATGTCAGTCAGTTACAATGTAGCCTGCCTTGGAATGTGGACGGATGAAAGTGAGGAGCGAGGATGAAGATGCCGAAATCTGTAACGAGGAAGATGGATGAATGTGGGCGGATTGGGTGCCACCCGTTCATCCGAAACGGATGAGAAACTCAGACGGAGAAATGGATGAATACGAGACACGGCGGAGATCGAAAGCCATATTCTGGTTATTAGAGAGCACATGTCATGTCAGTTCAAGCGGCCTCACTTTTGAATTGTGGACGGATGAAGGTGGGCAGAGCGCCCGTTGGCTCATCGAAAATGGATGATAAGGTGTGCATAAATCATCCATCCAACTAACCATCCATCCAGCCACCCATCCAGCGAGTGGTGGATGAGTTAGGGTAGTAGGAGCGGTGTGCGAGCGTCCAGGCGATGGGCGTTGGGGGGCCATGGCCATGGCGATGGCGATGGCGGAGTCGGAGGAGGCTGTTATGCCTGCCACTTGGTCCCACAAGAGTCTACCTTCGTGGTGGCTGGCTGGCCCCACCGCCGTCCCAACAGGGTCGCCAAGGAGCAGCTTCAATGGGGCGGACTCTTCTGTCTTCATGATCATGATCACGAGCGTGCAGGATTTGCCACTCTTTCGACGGACGAGTGCTAGATGATCAGTCGTTCTTGTAGATGGCAGCGGCAAGCGGCACGTAGGTAACATACAAACAGAAAGACTCGTCACTCAATTCGGCAGTCTACCTAATTAGGTGTGTGCTAGAGTTGGAATGGCCGGGTGGACGGTGTGAGTTAGGTGGTAACAGAACCAGGGAAAATACCTAAGGGCGAAAAGAAAGGAAAGGAAAGGAGAGGAAAGGGAAGGGAAGGGAAGGAGAAGGAAGAGCCGCGTGCCTTCCTTATTTATTCCTTATTCTCCTAATTTCTAATTCCTACGTAATTATTCCCTTGCCATCCTCATTTCCTCTTGTCGTCTGTCCATGAGCGTCTCCTCTTTCTTACCAGCACCGTTTTTTTTCACCCCCGCTCGATCTCCGTTGCTGGGGGACAAAAGATTGGTGACAAATTTAGAGAGGTCGCGAGTGGAGGGGCGAATAGAATGGCGACGCGGACGATGGCGGCAGTTGAAGAACAGCCGTTCGCTTGCGTCGGGGAAGTGGATTGGTCTGATCTTCTCCTCTTCCGTCGTTCAATAACGGTGAACTGTCAGAAATACCTACTTCTTACTCCTTGACATGAGAGAGGAGAAGTTAGAACGAAGGAAAGAAAACTTCACTCTGGAAGATTTTTTTCTTTTCTTTTGATTTGTGTCGTCTGCCTCTTTTTGGTGTGAACCTTTTGTGACCGAGTTTCGAGGTGGAATTCAAGGGACGGAGCGAGGGGAGGAAAGGAAAGAAGGGGTAGGAATAGGAGTTGGTCGTGGAAACACCGTATTGGAATAGGTTGTGTCTGTGAGTGAAATCAAGGAGGTGCTGGAGGGAGCGAACCTACCGATGATGAATTGGTGTGCCGTAGTGTTTCCTTCTTGTGCGTGGAATTGAGTTCAGTTTCTACGAGAAGGATTGAAGAGGAGAGAGACTCAGCGGAGGAGGGAGTCGTTTGCATGCTCGTGAGTTGTCAGAAAGATTCAATCAGGAGCCCGTCAGGAAGTGGAATGGCATTTGTATTGATAAGGCAAATACAGCGCAGAGTCTGATGCGTTCGTTTGCGAGGGGCAGTATTGATGAGGCGTATGTGTGGAGAGCGAAAGCGTAGGTGCAATTGGTTGACTGTCATGCACAAGAAGGGGTTATGAGGCGTAGATAATACCAATTCGGAGGAACACGGAAGGAGAAGGAAGGATTTGTGGAAGGCAGGCGGTTAACCAATACAAAGAAAACGCGTGGTACTGGACCACCGGGTTCATCATCGCAGTGATAGTATTTTCTAAGAGCTTCGAGATATTCGAATTCGGAGGACGACACAATTCCTGTATCAATATTGGTGCACGCACTATCTTCAGAGTGGACGCAGTTCTGTATTCAACTGACTCTTTGTAATATTTGTACATTTTTTCCCTTTCTTTTTTTTGGATTCCTCGAATGTACTCTGTACATGATTTTGTTCGACGAATTTGAGAGTAGTAAGGGACACAAAGCGGAGATTTTCTGGAGGAGCGTAATCCTTCAAGATCGCTGAGGCCTTGGGAGAGTGACCAGTTGCATATACTTCAGAACGCTTGTCAAACGGTTTCTGAAGGGAGCGGTTTCGGTGAGCGAAGCGATGAATTTATACTGCACAGCCTGTTATGTACAGTTTTTAATCTTTGCTTATGAATCTCAATAAGACCCTCGTCGTTTCTGTTTCGAGCGTTTCCTTTTCCCTCCATTCCATGGAAGTCTTTGCCGGAAGCGACTTCTTGGTGGGGTTCTGGTTCTTATAGAAGCGAAATCATTGTGTAGCTTCTTCTTCCTTCAACGCCCTGTACGGCCTCTCTCTTCTATTACTTGCTCTACAATTCTCTCGTCAGCTTGTCGACAAGCTTTCTAGTCTGGCGTTGTTCCGGTCATCTCTTGATGATTTCCAAGAAGGATTTACTTCCTTCTATTTCCTCTCCTCCTTGTTGCCATTAATATCCAGAATTGAGGTCTCTAACGAGTCTCTTCTTACACGTGATTGAGTCCCGTGATAGGGTTACTGACGTACAATATGTAATTGGGGGGAGTATCAGAAGTGAGAGGAGGAAGGATTACAGAGTTAAGTTATTAACTTGTCGATGTCACTTGGTCAAGACACCGTTTCTTGGCACCGTCTGACTTTGTGTTACCTCCGAACTTTATCTCCTCCATATAGATGCTGTTACATGGTAATGAAATATTTTGATACCAACGATTAGAGCTAACATAATATGGGAGACGTTACCCGAAGTCGCTCTATCATATCATCCTCAATTTCTTATCGTTCTATCTCCTTGAGATAGATTGGAGCGCCAACCGAATTATTTTGTGACATGATACCGCAGGAAGATACATGTATATTGGAATAACAACGACGGCATGGAAGTAGAATATAGAATTCTGCTTTTACAAGAAAGAACCGCCACGCTGCTGGAGTTATAGTCTTCGGTTTGTGGGTGTATCAAAGAAGAAGGCTGCTAATATGGGTCCCTTTGGGCGAGCGGCAGTTGGGTTAATTGTTAGTAAGGATGGATCATCGAAGAAGGATGTGTCGAAGAAGAAGGATGTCGTTGGCAAAGAAGGGAACAAAAGTAGGAAAGGAGGAGGCGAAGAGGACGGTGACGTGTGTACTTCCAAGGAGAGTGTACCCGAAAGACGAAGGTCAGGAAGATTATTCAGCTGGAGCAAAGATGACGCGCCGGTCAAACCAGGCATCGAAAAGACATCGGAGAAGGGTAGACGAATTTCGGGACCGGGGAAGGTTCAGAACTCAACAACACCAGCACCAGATGCGAACATGGAATCCTCTTCATTTCTGAGTACCGAATTCGGATTAGGCTTGGGTCTAAATCGCATCAAGACTCGTTCCGGACCTTTGTATACTTCCAGCACATGCTCTGGCCCTGTGTTTGCAGGTACTGTGGAGAGCAGATTTGGTCTTGAGAACGTGAAGAGAGAGGATGATGTTTGTGAACAAAGTAGCTGCAAGGGAACCTTTTCATCTCGATCCTCCTCTGGTGTCCGGAAAGCATTGAAAGCTGCCAAAGTCCATGCAAGAGATTCTGTGTCCCCGAAGGATTCAACCAAGGATACAGATTGCGGAAATTCTAAAGGCCGGAGATCCCTGGAAACAGACTCAGGACATTCGAGGAGCGGAACGACAGGGAGTCATGGATCACCCTTAATCGCTGTTTCCAAACTGGGTACCGAGGAGAGCTTACTGCAATCGCGTTCGGTTGTTGAAGATGCTGTGGCGCCTACTAAAAATGTTGGGAAAGAAGCTTTAAGTGGTCAGGTCTCACAAGCAGAATCAGCTAGCAGTTGGTTGGATGTTGATAGCAATTTCGACATTGGGTCAGGTGAAGACCACTCCTTTGGGGGAAGCTCTGTAGTGTACGAGCATGTGCGAAGCCTACCTGCACGGAGCACGCCTTCACAACAAGGTTCGCTTGAACGTTCTCCTACCTTTTACTAATCGAGTAGGATGTAAAATTGAGCTCCTTGAGATATGGGATTGTTCTCATGGGCATGCGATATTTTGAGTTTTACATCGAAGGATTCGAATGTAGTTTGTATGTATCTTGTGGTCGTCCTTTTTGAGAAGAGCTCCAGAATCATATTGTCACTGAAATGGAAGATAGATAAGCCACAGAGGTGAAAGAAAAGTTTCATCTGTCAATGTGCTTTTGACTTTCTGATAGTTTTGTTATGTCCCTCATTCACCAGAAGCTCTTGTGGACCATGAAATTCGTCAAGGTCACTCCCGTGTTGAAGGGGAGGCCAACAAATTAACCTCCGATGTAGCCATGCAAGAGAGCGAGGTATAATGCTATGTTCCACCCTCTTTCATTCTAGATGTCAATATGCAGGTTCATCATGTTAGGGTGTTTGGTTGCTGTGCACAATTTAGGGTCAGTCATTACTGTGTACAAAATGAACAGCCAAGTGTTGCCACTTCAATGAGATGGATCCACGGTCAATCTCACTGCAAGAATTTGTAGAGGTCAGTCCCCAATGGATTTCAGTACCTGTGGAATTTGTTTTTTGGTGGGTCACCTGAGGCTTTTTTGAGTGAAACAGGGTTCACTGAGTCAGTCCGAAGTCCCAAAGGAGAAGGAAATTGAATCACCTCGTTTTCAAGCGCTCCTGCGCATGACTGGTGGCCCTCGAAAAGGAAAGACACCTGATATCAAGAGCTTCTCTCATGAGCTCGATCCACGGGGTATTCGATCTCACGAATTCATGCGGCCTCACAACCTCCATAAGTTGGAGGTATGTGCACACTCTGTTTTGTAAGATGTGCTGCAAGTTTTTGATCATCAGGAAGAAGGATTTAGAGTGGCTCATATACCTAGTCATTAGGACAAGTGAGTTCTGAAATGTTTTGTTTTATAAAGTGCTTTCTAAGTTGAGCACTGAAAGTTATACTGCTTGACGTAAATCTCATGAGGCAGAGTTTGTCTCCTGTATTTCAGGAGGTAATGGCAGCATTGGGGGCACGATTTCACACAGCAAAGGAAGAAGTGAATGCTGAGCTTGAAGTGTTTGGTGGAGACCTGGTAGAAATACTTGAGAAAGGAGAGATTGAACCATGGAATAAAGAGAGCATAGAAGATCTGCTAGTCCTGGCCCGTGAATGTGTGTATATGGATCCTCAAGAATTTCGGAAGCAGTGTGAAGCTATGGTTCAGGATCTGGATGATAGACGCCAAGAGCTTCGTATGGGAAATCTGAAGAAGTTGCACACACGGATGTTATTTATTTTAACTCGTTGCACGCGTCTCCTCCAATTTGAAAAAGAAAATGGTCTAGATGAGGATGGACTTCACAGGCTTCATCAGCAAGCAAAAGTTGGCTCTTCGTTGGAAAATTGGACGTCAATGGCCCGCTGGAAGGACAAGGGGAAGGCTCTTTTAAAGTCCGTCAAGCCAAGAAAGCCTGGATCATCGGCAAAGTTCCATGCACTGGACACAGTTCCACGACCTCCTCTGCATAGAGTCAAAGATGAAGGTACTACGTCGGGAAGTTCTAGTTTCTCAGAAACCACAGAAGAGGCAGCAGAGAATCTGAAAGCGCCTAGTTTGACACAAGTTCCAATTAGTTCTCCAAGTCCAGTGCATTCCCTTGTTGCTGATCGGCTTGCGAGTTGGAAAAAAATCTCAGGTAAAGAGAAATTGGGATATGAGTCGACTGGGAGGTCTCAGGATCTAAATCAGAATGATTCAGATTCAAGGAAGAAATTGCAAAAATCAACAAGTGTGGATTTGGATAAGGTGGAAGGTAGGAGCGGTACAAGCCAAGCATCAGTAGGGGCACAGCACGTACCTTCCTCAAAAAGACATCAAAGAGTTTCGTGGGGCCATTGGCGGGATCAACCAGAGGTTCTTGATGACAACCTAGACGTCATTTGTAGAATATGTGAAGATGAGGTTGCAACATCACGTCTTGAGGATCATTCTCGAGTTTGTGCTATGGCTGACAGGTCTGAAACCTATACATGCTCAATTCTAAAATTTATTTGGTTATGACTGTGCTGCTCTATTATATCGACTTATGTTTAGGGATAATTTCTTCTGATCGGGTTATTTATTGTGCACTTGTATCTTGTCCATGACCTGCAGGTGTGACCAGCAAGGGCTTGGAGTTGATGAACGTCTGAATAGATTAGCAGAAACGTTGGAGAGGATGGCTGAATCCTTAACTCCAAAGAGCTACACTATGGCCACTGGTGGTAGTCCAGAGACGGCAAAAACCACAAGTTCCAATCATGGGGGTGATAGTTCAGATGGTGGCTTGTCAGAGAGGGGTGGTTCTGGTTCTGAGAAACCGGCACTCTTTGATAAAGTTGGTGGTGAGCTTCTAAGGCGAGGCTCTGAAGAAATGTTGGAGGATCTTCACGAGATTGATACTGCCAGTATGGGCGATGAGATAAGAGGGTTCAATGCTATCACCTGTAAGACACGCTTTGGTCCAAAGGTTGAGGCATTTGCTGGCCCACCTTCTTCGTCCACAGGAAGTGTCGCGGCCCCAGCCTCATCCACTGGCAGTCTCACCCCTCGTTCTCCACTTGTGACACCAAGGATAAGTCAAATTGACTTACTATTGTCAGACCGAATTGGCTTTGCTGAAGCTGATGATCCTATGCAGGTCTATAAACTTCCTGTGCCTTATATTTGTGATTCTTCAGTCTCCAGTTTGGAGTTTGGTTCACTGGGATATTACTCTGTGTCTTATCATCTTTTATGGTAGTCTTGCTTAGCATCATGGGCAGATTTCATTCTGCCTGTGAAGAATCATATTAAATTAGTCATGTTTATTAAAATATACGGTCCATGTCATCTCATCCATGTCATATGCTTGGTCTTTCTCAACAGCGATGTCTATCAAGCTTACAATCTCGGATGTTGCAGACCAGAGATTCCTATTTGATATCACAGTTGTTGTTGGATTGGTACGGGCTCTTTCTGTATAATGTCAGATGACTTCCGGCTGCTGCCATGCATCTTATTAAACTTGTATCAAACTCATGAGGATCTGATTCTAGTGGCATCTGTTGCAGGTCAACGAGCTTGCTGATATAGCCAGGTGCATAGCCAATGCTAATCCATCAGAGAAGGGGGCTGCTGACTATCTGGTGTCATGCTTGCAAGACTTACAAGATGTTCTTCATAACAACAAAATTGAAGCATTTGCTGTCGACACCTTTGGAAAACGCATTGAGAAGCTTTGCAGGTGAGTTACGATTTTCCACCTGTAATGGTCAGTACTCTGTTACTTCAATCAGCATGACAAGCGTCTTGGCATGGGGAAAAGCTATGTGCAATGCACTTATTATTTGTGTGGTGAAAATGTTCTTCACACTAGACTACCCTCTCACCATTCTCCACTGCAAATTTGCTGAACATTGTCGTTTCCAGCTTGAGTGACTTCCAGGTTGCGTCAATTCTAGAGGCAAAATCTTGAAAACCAGTCATAGTCACCTCCATGGTGCTGAGAAAATCCAGATCTGTTTCTTGGTGTTGCATCTGAATACTTGCACAGTCATTACTGAAATTTGTATATTCATAGCTTCACTGAGGCAGCACAGAAGAAATTCAGAGTGTAAAATTGTTCAGAAAATTGGAAAAAATATGGAGGTGATGTTATGCTGTGGTGTAAGAAGACATTTATTTATATGGAATACTAGCAACTTGGACGTTAGACGATTGCAGTGCTCTAATGTAAGCAGTGGCTTAGAATGCTCTTAAAACTGTCAACAGAGTTCCAAGAGGCAGCTTCCCCAGCCAAAGTTTTAGAATGAAATAAATTAGCGAAGGGACATGAAGACTTAATGACTAGGTTGTGAGTAGTTATATGGGATATATGCAATGATATTCACTCTTGATGTTAAATTTCACTTTTGGTACCTAACAGGTGATTATGTTAATTCTTATTATTTGTTGTAGTGATGGTGTTGCTGTGATGTGGTCTGCCTGTAGGGAGAAATACCACCAGTTTGTAGAGGTTCTGGATGAGACTGCAAGTAGCGGAGCTGATGAAGAGCAAATGGAAGATGATGCTTTTCAAAGTCATAAATCCACTCCAGTTCACCCATCATACAAGGACCGAACCACAATAGATGATTTTGAGATCATAAAACCTATAAGCAGGGGCGCGTTTGGAAGAGTCTGTTTGGCCAGAAAGCGAGCAACTGGGGATCTTTTTGCCATCAAGGTGAGGTTTTTTCCAGTATAGACCTTCCATCTTAATGTAATTTTGTCCTAGTCTTTGATTTTTCATTAAGGTCTTTTCAAGAAGGCATCTTCATAATCAATGCCCAGGTGACTTGCATTTGTTGCTTCTTTACTGTTGATTTGTATGCTCTACTCCCAGATGTTAATTGTCACTTTAATTACCTCTGAAGAGTGTTTTCAAGAATTTAAGTCACCCTCGTATCTTTGTGGATAGCTCCTTCGTGAAGTGTTTGGTTTCCCCTTTAACGACATTTAGTTCTCAATATTGTTGCAGGTACTCAGGAAGGCAGATATGATTCGTAAAAATGCAGTTGAAAGTGTCCGAGCAGAGCGCAATATTCTCATTTCAGCACGGAATCCTTTTGTGGTATGGGTTTCTTGGCAGTTTTTTTGTGCTCAATATATTGTGGATTTCATGATAGATGAAGAACAATTGGTATGAGGTTCATGAAGAGAATCTAAATAAGAAGGTTGTATTTTGCCAGGTTCGATTTTTTTACTCGTTCACATGTGTGGATAACCTGTACTTGGTTATGGAATATTTAAACGGCGGGGATATGTACTCTATGCTTCGCAACCTTGGCTGCTTGGAGGAGAAAATGGCACGTGTCTATGTAGCTGAACTTGTAAGATTTTCCTTGCATATTTGTTGACATTGCAAAGTATGGCATTGCAAAGTGTATGACTTTTGGGGTATCCTCATTTGAGGATATATTCAGAAATTTGGAGGTTCTTCTCTTATGTGCAGAAATGCATCTTCAAACTTGATCAGAGTCATTTTCAACCTTAATACATCAAAGCATGAACATGAATCCTATCACTTACTTCAAATTTATGGAAGAATCTCACATATTGACCAATCTTATACCCATCTTGTACGGGTTGAATGAGAATATTTTGACTGTAAAAGTGAGCTCTTGGTGTGTTTTTTAAAGGCTTGGTCCCATTAGTTGTTTCCAAATGGTAATCAAGAAAGAAATCTATTGCTCACCTTTTTTTATAATTCCACCTCTTTTTTCATTGTGAAATTAGCCAAGAACTGTAGGCAACACCGGTGAAGTCCATTTCTTGTCTTATGACCATCTCAGAATTCAGAATCTTAGAATTCAGATTGTTTGAAAGCAATGAAGAGGCACTCGTTCATTTTGGTTGACAAAGATAAACACTGTTTAACAAGGTCTGACTGTAGTGCGGAATGACCAAATGATGAATTGTTGAATCCTTGCTTATGTGGGTTTTTTAATGTGTTGGAAATGTCAGGTGCTGGCATTGGAGTATCTGCATTCTTTAGGAGTTGTGCATCGTGATCTTAAACCTGATAATATTTTGATTGCACATGATGGCCACATTAAGGTACCTTACCTGCAACTTAGAGAAAAGGGGTGACGATATTAGAGCTTATTATTTTTGTGTCAAAGTTTGTCATTGACAACTGTGATTGTAGGATTGGACTTTCCAGCTGTTGTGATTGTATAAATTGAAGCTGAACGTGCATTTGAAACTAATGTAGGTTTTCTGGAGATGGTTCTCTTCCCTGCAGGCTATTTGATTTCCTGGACAAGCTTTGGATAACTGTTTTTGTTAGTGGATGCAAATCAATGAGCTGTATTTAAAGGTTCTGTGGATTGCGTATTCTAATTAAAGAACAATTAAATGGCTTATTGCAGCTCACAGATTTTGGCCTCTCTAGAGTGGGCCTGATTAATAGCACAGATGATTTATCGGGACCTGCTGCTGCTGCTGCGAATGTGTGCATGGAGGATACTGCAAATAGTCCTTCCAAGGGCTCACAACAGAGAGAACGGCGCCCACAACGATCAGCAGTTGGGACTCCTGACTACCTGGCTCCAGAGATTCTGCTTGGGACTTCTCATGGTAAGTAATATTGGACATGGGATAGTTGCAGATCTCTTTAGTCAAGTTTTGAGTGCAACCTTGTATTCTGCACTAAATCCAATGTTTCCTTGCCTTCTTTCTGTTTCAATTGGATTTTTTTGGTCATATGATGGATTACAAAAACATGATCTAACAAGATTTGCAAGTTCTTCAGTGAGGTTTAGTTGCCCACAAATGTTGAGAGA
This sequence comes from Polytrichum commune, assembly GCA_950295325.1. NCBI lineage: Eukaryota > Viridiplantae > Streptophyta > Polytrichopsida > Polytrichales > Polytrichaceae > Polytrichum > Polytrichum commune. The sequence goes on along the minus strand of OX485803.1, from coordinate 17,625,935 downwards.
TTCTTAGTGGTAGAATGTATTATGCATGTTTATAGCTGCCTCATGCGCAACCATGCCACTTATTTCAAATAGTGTGTACCACATTTATTTCGGAGTATCTACATATTTGAAATTGATGTGGTCCACATCAATCCCAATACCTATGATCTTTAATGTGCCCGCATGTCCGCCACATTAATTTCTTATATTCAAAATAATGTGGATTGCGAAGTAATGTGATTTTGTTGACTTCTGAGTCATGCTCATGCTTCTGAGTCATTTCTCTACAATCGGTAGGCTAACCATGTCTAGTGACAGGTGGCCGGGCTATTTGATTCACCTAGATTACAAGCAACTCTCAAATTGATGTGAGCCACTCTAATTATTTTACACGCTAAGTAGGTGTTTACCCTATTTGAAATAAGTGGTTTAGTAATCATAATTTGGCAATTTTATGTGCAGGCCCAGCTGCTGATTGGTGGTCTACAGGGGTCATTCTTTTCGAGTTACTAACAGGCATGCCTCCCTTCAATGCTGGGCATCCACAGGTATTTTTTCATCATCATTGTTTACTTATTTTTGTATACTATGTATCTAAAGTTGCAACATTTCTGGTGTCTGCAATTTACCTTTTCTCGGCCTCTATTAGACTTCATATTAAGTCGAGAAACATTGTCTCTCTTAAGTTACCATGGTGTTGTGAGAATTCATGTATTCATTTAAATTATGAAGAAATTTCTGGGTTGTCGTTTTGAGGTGTATTGGAGTTTGGAAAACTGAACTTATGTTGTTTGGGCTGTTGAAAGTGTTGTTCATTACTACCCTAGTGGTGTTGACTTCACACAGTTGGGTGTGTAACTTGCAGTCCAGATTCTTCAATCATATGCACTTTTTCCCTTTTAAGAGACATTGAGCCTGTCAGAGTGATGAATCAGTTAAGCAGAGCCTGGTTGTTGTGTGCAAACTGTGCCCCATTTTGATCTAATTTGCAAAGAATTGCTCACCTTTACAGATAATCTTTGACAACATTCTCAACCGGCACATTCCATGGCCAGCAGTTCCAGAAGATATGTCCTGTGAAGCTCAAGATTTGATTGACAGGTAAGTATGGCCTTGGTACTGTACGATGTGGATATAACTGTGTTGTTTATGTGAAAATTTATATATATTTTGTGAGGAAGCACTCCTGCTTCGTCAAACTTCTTATCACTCATAAGAATTTTCACCATGTATGAGCAAGGGTCATTGTATCAAAGAAGTGGAAGCAGTGATAAAACGAGAACAAGGGAGGATTTCCCTCAACACCTTTATGAAAAATGACGGTCACAAATTAATGCTCTAGTGCCAATGCAATGTACTAAAGTGCCTCATGGCTATTTATGTAAAGCTGGTGGGTATAACAAAGAAGGCTGTAATGCCATCATACTTATTTAGGATTATCTCAGGTGTCATATCGAAGACATTTGAAAAAGAAGAGTAAGGAGACATTCTTGGTATTTTCAGTTACTGTGGTCATAAAATTACTGGCCTTTCATTCCAAACCTGCCCTGTGTCTAGAATGAATTGTACATGTCTCGGAATGGTCTTAACCTGTCTTATTACTGGTCCGACATATGTTTTCACATCACTTGCAGAGTTTAATAATTCATCATATCTGGTACTAATCTGCTTATGTGTTGCATCTGATTTCAGACTCTTGACTGAGGATCCCAATGAACGTCTTGGAGCAAAGGGTGCTGCTGAGGTAAAACAAGTTCCTTTTTATTGTCTACCTTTATGCAGGACTTCAGTTCATGTGGTATCCCTCCAAAACGTGTGCTTTTACTTGGACGGTGATATGTCACTCCTGTGTCATGTAGGAATCACATTTAGCTGGTTTTGAATACAAAAGTGTTAGTTCATTTGCTGACAAGTGGAATCTTGTCTGTTACAGGTGAAAGCTCATCCTTTTTTCAAAGACATCAATTGGGACACACTGGCCAGGCAAAAGGTCGAGTCCTGTGGCCTTCATCAATTGTATTTGCACAATAGCATTTGATGGATTTTAGAGATTTCGTATTAAATATTTCTAGCCTTCTCTTGCTTGTCAGTGCAGTCAGTTGAGAGCTTTCACCAAGTTCCAGCTAGACCAACTAAACTATTATGAAAAATGTTGTGGGTATCTTTCAAGGCATTGAGAAATTTTATTTTGTTGAATTGCAGGCTGCCTTTATTCCAAGCCCTGATAGTGCTCATGATACAAGCTACTTTGCGTCTCGCTTTGTTTGGAATTCTCACGAAGGTCGATTCATAAGTGATCCACCGTTTGGAGAGTCAAGTGATGATGAGAGCACCAGTAGCGGCAGCACAAGTGACTCAGATGATAGACATGAAGAGGCAGTAAGTCTTCTGATTTGAATGAACGGGGACTTTCAAGTTTTTAAATCTGCATATTGTTCAGCTCAACGTGACTTGAGTTCCATAGCAACTTTTAGTTCTATTTCCTTGAAAATGGTGATGGCCTCTTGGGACTGATCATGAAGCAAATACACCTCCTCACCACAACCTGTCATGCATGGCCAAGCCGAGTTTCAAATATATCAGGATATTATTTCTCAAGTTCTGGGTATGTTTGATAAGGAAAATTATGCTGCTAATTAAATGTATCTTGTCTAATACTTCAGTATACAAGTAGTACTACGATTGAGAGATTTCAATTATGATTAAATGTAACTAGGTCAAGCGCATTACAAAGGAAGCAAGGGGTATAATTTTGGATTTCAAAAACATAAAATTAGAGGTATGTACAAATTCGTGACTAAATCCAGAGAAAAATTCAAGTTGCAGCAAGGAAAGTCCTTATTAATCTCTTGAATAAAGAGACGTGAGAATATATTTGCTTTCGGTTTCAAAAAAGAAATACAGACAAAATGAAGTAAATCATGGTGTACCTTTTCCATGTATTTGGGTGCAAGGATGGTAAATGGACCCAAAAGAGCCCCGGTATTTTGAAACCATAGTTGTTTTGGTCAAACGTCTTAAAGTAGTAGCTAAATGTTGGTTTAAATTTTTTTTTTTTTCATGGTGACCTCTATTGTTCTATTAAGTACTCAAAATGAGATTTTCAAAATTTATTATTCAAAGTAATGCTCAAAAGCAAATGGCTAATTCTGGTTTTGGATGTAAATATCATGACCTTAACTACTTTGAACTTGATTTTCTTTTTCATATTTCTTGATTTCAATATACACTTGAGGTCATCATCAAATTTGTTTTTGTAGAAAATCATCAATTGAATGTAACTTTATCATATCTTAAACAAAATTTTGACAATTACTTGTTCAATATCACAACTTGCACACCCACTTTCACCGTCTTCTAAAATATGTAGACTTCATTTGAGATTGATTCGTCAACATAATTTTTTGGCTTTGTAGATCAAGATGTTTAAAAAATGTTTATGATCTTTTTTTCACAAGATTCTTAATTAATGTATCATTTAGAGTCGCTTTCACTTAAACTTGTGCAAGGATCGAGAATTTTCCACTTTACTGTGCTTGCACCTGTCTCTAGGTTTGGAGCTTCTAGGTTTGGCATATTTTTCTTCGAGGGCATGTTTTGTTGACATGGCTTTGGGGTTGTCATAATTTTCAGAGGGATATGTGTGGGGATCTGGCCGAGTTTGACTGCATGTCTGCTAAAGACTCGACCTATTCCTTCAACAACTTTTCATTCAAGGTAATACACATTCCTTTTCCTTAGAAGCTCTTATTGAAGGATCTCGTGGAAGTGTATCGCCTGTACGCAATTTGCTATGCTCATAGAAATTCGTCTTTGAATGTTGGGATTTCTTATCAGCTTTACAAACTGAAAGTGTCGAATCGCCCATGACAAATGTAGTCTTTGAGAGAATCAGGCACACAAATTGGAAATTCCTTATCTTGTGTGAGACACTGGTTTTGTATTTTGAATGAGTTGTCTTCAACTCGGTTACTCCTCTAACACTGAGCCCCCCATATTGTGGCTGACACAGAACTTATCGCAACTGGCATCCATAAACTACGATCTACTTCAACAGACGGAAAGGAAAGACTCGCCCAAGGGTCCAACTGATGTAAGATAACAGTAGGCTTAGGCTTTAGGAGTGACTTTCTCAACCTCTTGTGCACTCGAGGTAAGAGGGAAGTCTTACCAGGTTCCAGAGAGCCTAGACACAGACGCAGGTCTCTGCATAAGTATGGCTCCGTTACCTGTTGTACCTTGTGTATCATATCTGTACTATGCACACAGAAGGATTATTCTCATCACCTCAACCCCCCCTGAAATTTTGCCTATAGTAAACCACCTTGTCCAGACCCAAGTCAGCCTCACGTGTGCTGTATTTAAGGGGGAAGTTTTGAGCTTAGGAAGAGACTGATGGACACTGATGACAAGAAGAAACATACTGCCATGATGCTTTGATCAGCATGGCAGTGAGACTGTTCACAGCTGTATATATGGAAGTAGTGGAGGTCAATTCTCACTAATTTCGGTCCCATTGTACAAAGTCTTGTTTTCCTTGGAGTTTTCCTTTTCATGTCCATGGCTTTCAATTTAGTCTAAGTACATTAGTGGTTTGATGTTGAAATGGGACCTGCGGCCTAGTGGAACGTTGGGTTGTTGGGAGTGATGTTTAGTGGCCCTGGTGTTGAAGGCGGTTGAATGGACACGCTGCTATAACAAGATCATGTCAAAGTATCTTCTTATGTTCTGTACTTTTGCAAATAAAACATCAGAGTCAGCGTTTGTTGTTAAACCCGACTACGTCAAAAAAGCCCCGACCATGCTTTGGAGACAAGAGAAATGAAATTTTTTCTGTTAATAACTGCATCTCTAGTCATTCCCTGAAACATAAAGTGGCTAGATGTGAAATTTGTGCCATATGATGAGGAGGAGTCCTTTGAAGGGGTTCACTTCAAAGAAGAGGGGAAGGATTCTGAGATGAATCACTTCCATGGGATACCCATTTTGAGTTAAAATTTTGGACCATGACTGGAAGTGTCCATGTTCACTTGAAAGCCTTGAATGTGTGAGGTTCTTGTTTTGGAGGAGATACTTGACATTCGCCAGACATATCTTTGTTTCTTGGTTCTTTTAGGCTAATTTGCCCTGTGACAATGTATGTTTGTTACCCTAAACCCTTGAACAATCTAGCATTAATGGGCTCTTAGATTCTGGCCACACCAAGTGGTGATTTAATGGTAGGATAATGCTAGAAAATAGCAAACATACAACTCGTCCACACTTAATGCTGGACTTACCATCAAACCTTATGTGTCGAGATCTTTATTCACACCGAAGATAATATTGATGTTAGAGTTTCTTTTCCTTCTTTTCACAAGGACTCACTCCATCAGACTACATGATAATGCATGTTTGCTTGAGAATGTTATTTCGTAAGACAAGTTGTATTTGTGCATGACTCTTTAACATATCCATTATAAACTCATGTAGACTTGATAATACCCTTTTGAACACCCTCATGATACCCCTGTGATACTGGACATGTTCCATTAAGTTTGTCCCCCCTGCCCCTCTCCCATTCCTTGAGCATGTAAGTGTACTTGCAATTGCTCAGTGACAACCAAAAAATGTGGCATGGAAGACTCTTCACTACATGAGAAGCTATCCAAACCAGTGCCCGGGAAGTTTTTGGGCAGAGTCGGTCAAGATCTTAATTAGTGATTCTAAATCCAGCCGGTTACATGTTGACATAATCTTCCGGTTTTGCTTTCATTCATTTGAGGTATATTCGTCTATAGATTCCTCTAAAATGATCGGTAATTCTCCTGAAGTCTCCAACTTCAACCAGTTATTTTTTAAACTCAACCGGTTCATCTGCAACTAACTGCCGGTTCTCCCCAAGCAGTGATCCAAGCCACTCTAATTAACTTGACACATCAATCTTAATGCCACACTAAATCAGATTTATGATGTACTATATAGCAAGTGTCAAAGTAGAGTGCATGGCACTATACCACAAGAGACGCACAACCTGATGGATACATTGTCTAGGGTGAGGCCATCATTTGGTCTAGGACCTGGTGCATTTATTAGTCTCAAGGTTGCGTGATGGACTCCAGCACAATATTTTTCCCTCATACATGACTATACCTAAAGTGTGGTAAGAGGTGATAATAAATATTCTGACTTTCTTATGTCATAGCCCCTGTTGTGAAGATTTGAGAGGAAAATCCTCTTCGCTTTAACAAAAAATTTGAAGATCCATAGTCACAAAGTTCAAGATTCCAAGTTGGGGCACCTAGTAAACATCTTGTTTTTCCTAATTTGGATGATGTGAGGACCTTCAATCGAAAAAAAAGGAAAAAGGTACACACACACACACACACACACATGTCTATATATATATATATATATATATTTGAGAAAAAGGATTTCCAAATTTGGAGTGCATATGCCTAATCTAGAGTTGGCCAAAGCTCATTGACAGGATGATGAGTGTCTCCCACGATGAGCTTAAATGTCAATTTTGAAACATGTTCAGTTTGAAGTGTTGTCCACGCTACTAAAGAAGGCTCATCATGTAATGGGCAAGAACCATGGGTCCATGGAGTCCACTCTTCATACCATGTACAACTATTGTGAGTGAAAAAAGGGTATTATTTAAGGTACTAGAGTATACAGATGATACCACATATGAAGGCGAGGTATTGTTAATGAGCCCAAATCCTCATTATTGGGAGGGTTTTGGAATGGGGGATGCTATCATATGAGTGATGAGCAATGGGTGATGAGCAATAACATACGAGCAGTGAAGAAGGTAAAATATATGGAAATACACCCACTAGTATCCTATACCCATCGTATCTTGGCATAAAAGAATACCAAACTTGTTCAATAAAATTTGAACAAAGAGAAATTAGCCTAATGAAATGTCTTACTCTACTTTGAATTTTGACAAACACAAGGTTGACTCAAGGGTTTATAATTGCACTGGGATGTTGTTGTCAGACTCCACATTCAAGAAAATGGAAGGATTGCTAGCACATGTAGGGTAACGTAATGGAATCATGGATACAATGCACAAGAAACAACCTTAAGTTTCTTGGCATATCATAGATGAAAGTACAAGAGGAGGTTGTTCACATAAAATTATGTTCACTAATTGTATTTATTTAAATGAACATCCAAATATTTTCATGCTAACCCCAAAAAACACACACTTTATGTACTCTATGTAGAGTCATGCGATACTACCCGTATCGTCTTCCATTCCCTCCTACTCCTAAGTACCATTATTTGCTCTGTTATGCTCCTTCGCTTGATCATTTACGAATGGGTGGCTATTGAGTTGTTCAGACCTACAACAAGAGATAAGTGTTGAGGTGGCCTCTAGAATCTTTGCGACTCTCTGCATATGGAGGAAGAATCATTAATCTAGAGGGTGACATAGCGGCTATCATTTTTGTGCACACACCAAACTCAACAATGAGGTGGTTGAATAGTAAAACAAATATGTGATGCAATAAATGTATATGCAAACGTATAATTATTCCAACTTATTTACTAATGTGAGATTGCTTTGCAACCTTTTGAATAGGTTTGTCGTAATCATCCAAAGAGATAATGTGTGCTTCATTTCCAAATTTGGGAGGAGATGTAGTAATTGAGATGGTCATGATGTTGCCGTGCACTAACCCTATGATTATCCTTCCACACTCAAAATATTTTTTATTTGACCACATCTAAATTATTGTCAATGGATGAGACTAGCTTATAAAGAATAATTGATGATTTGTCAATGCTCATCCCAAGATTCATATGTACTTTAGTGACCTCCTCCATTTCCTTGTGTAAACCAAATGTAATGAAAACGATGGTTCCCCAAATGGTCAAGAAAGTTGACTGGGTGAAACCAATTTTTTTCTCCATAATTCTACATTTTGTTTTTTTTTTTCCACATGTTGGCCCTTTTAAAGGCCCTCATGAAATTCAATATTGTTGCATGGAGTGGCCAATTATCAACCTAGGCCCCCACTTTGGATTGGAAATTGCTCTCTCGTTGACAATATACTCATTTAAAAAAAAAAACCCCCAATAGTTAACAATAAAACATTGTTAAGGCTTCAAAATACCATTGTGCTTTCCAAATTGAGGATTTTCCCACTTGAAAAAAAGAATGTTATGGGGTTCTACTTTGGATTGGAAATCATCCTCTCATTGGTGAGATACCCATTCACAAAAAATAGTTGGACCCCGAAAAATCAGTAGGAAAAATTTGTTAAGTCCTTGAAAGACCATTATGCAAATTGAGTATTTCCCATTGGGAAAATAATTTCGGGATTCCACTTTGGGCACGGGGGGGTCACACCCCCTTACATTTTGTAACCACGTGTGATAATGGGGTATTTAATGGGGGGGTATTTATGCACCTCTCGGTATTTTTTCCCTCCCTATTTGTAGATATAAAGTTGCTTTGACATATTTTTAAGCACCCTATGTTTATTTGTAATTTTTTAGAGAGACCAATTTTTGGCATCATATTTTTTTTATAAATCGTACAAGTACCAAATAGTGAACGGAATACTATAACATTGCAAAATCAACTATGTGAGCAACAAACGTTCCACACCATCCATCTTATCATTTAATCGGTTTCAATTAGTTATACCAATGATAAAGCATTCAAAATGCCATTCAAAACACAACCAATAACACTTGGAGTTTAGTTAAAAGATTACCAATGAACATGAAGATAACAAAATGTACAAGCTAACATAGACAAGTTGTAAACACGGATAGAACAAAACAAGAATTATAATCAATTGTCATAAGACATAAAATTTTGCATAATTATCTACTCCAAAACAAAAGATTGCATTCGATTGAAAAAACCAAGTACAAAAATTGAAAACATTTACTTTAATTGTGTTCACAAACACATTCAACCTTGTACCAAATATTTACAATGTGAAGGGTTAGGATATAACTATGCACCCTCCAATACATGTCAAGGTACATATCGATATCCTCTACAATGTCATGATAAGACAAAATGTTTTGGAGAGGTTTAACACCAATGATGACAAATAACTAAAACTAATTGTTGGCATGAGGCGGGCAACCTTCGAAGTCTCCAACCACTCCATCATGTATCCTCCAAGGCAAAGCGCAATCCTCCGAGTCTACCATGGTGAGGTGCCAAATGTTGTAGCGCATCATCGATCATCTACAAAAGGTTGTTGTAGCAAAAATGCAATGAATAGAATGTTGGCATATTAGACACTACTAGCAAGACAAGTAAAACTAATAACAAAAATTTATGAAGAATGAACTACATTCCAATCTTCCAGAACCGGCAGTCTCCCCAAAATATGCATGTCGTCTGCCTGCACATTATCACCTTCTTGGTCAAGTTCAATCAGGGAAATAATCATGAAAACATTAGGGAATACCATATTTATGCAAGCAGGATGAGAACATCTGACATTAAAAGACGAGGAAAGTGTTGAATGGAGAAATTGTGGGTCAAAACATTGTTGAAGGATCATTTCTAGGATGAAAGAAAGAACTGAGCCTATAAGCTTCACGAAAAAAGAAACAACAGAAGAAAAATTCAACAACGAGAGATTCAATTCAGAGGTGAAATCAAGACAGACTCCTAAGTGAAATTTCAAAAGGAAAAAAATGTTTCCTTCTGTAAAGCTGAGGACCAGAGGTGCGTATTAGTGAGATTAGTGACATTACTGAGATCGGAAATGAGAGCGGAGTAAATTTCATCCTCATTTTCACACACAAGCTTCCGATCTGCCTCCAATTGTGATAACCTCCACTCCAAGCTCCGAGTTCTTCCACTCCGAGCACATCGCCTTAGATCGCTCACAATTTGGCTAGCATCAAATACCGGTTCTTCATCCGGAGTGCTCATTCCTCGCACTTTAAAAACTCTCCACAAACCTCACTAAACCTCAAAAAAACCTTCTCCTCTCAAAAATAACCAATCTTGACACCACAACAACAACTACAACTACAACAACCAAACAAACAAACACTTCTTGAGGAGACTAAGAAGTTGAGATTCTTTCTTGAGGACATAACCCCCTAAACCTACTTTCTGAAAAGTTCATAATAAGCTTCGGTGCAAAAAGAGGGCCTTGTAACTCAACTTATACAGTCTTTCCTTCATTCAATCTTCCATGTGGCAAGAAACTTCACTGGAAGTTCTTTGGCCCACATTTCAAATTCTCAATTTCAGATAAATATGCGACTCTTACTTCTTCAGGGTCTTCCCGCAACGGCATCGGGAGCGGCCTCCTCCTCATCCTCGTAGTCGAGAAGCTCCTCAAGTTCCGCATAAGTCTCGGCCATTTTCTCCCAACGTTTTGTCTGCACAACCAAAAACTATCTGTTTCTTGAAGCAGAGGAGCAGAAACTCCGGCGCTTTGGCTCCAAATTGCACGGGAGGATGAATGACAACCAGGTAATACAAAGTTGAATCTTACCGCACAACAATCAAGAAAAATCAAGAAGTTGGAGTTCGAAATTGACTCTTACCGCAAGAGGAGCAAGCCGAATCTTTGGTGCTTGTGAAACACCTGTGTGAATGCTATGAATGTTATGGAGCAACGAAGAAAGCTCCAAAAAATGTGTCTTACCTACCGCCTTTGTGCCACGCTTCACTGCTTCACCCCTTCACGCTTCACCAACGCAAGACCTCCTACCCAAACGCTTCACCGCCTTCACGCCACTATGCTTGTCCAAACCCTAAGCCAACCCAAGGGCCGTTGAGAAGTCACAATGTTCCTTCCCCCCAAAAAATCCACAACATTTTCCCTCCATACTAACACTTTTCATTCAAATTTGGACAGAATTTACACAATTCTTCATCCAAGTAGTCAAACCCATAATTATTCTATTGATTCTACTACACACATTTGGGGGGATCCAATATCTATAATCCTATTTTTTTTCTACTGATTACTAAAATGGAGGAATTATTCACCGCCCTATTTTATATATAATCATGTATGGGACATATTTCCAAAGCTATGGTAGATCTAACAAAGTTATAAATTTTACCCTCAACGAATTAAATTGACCCTATTTTTTATCTCACGTGGTTTCTAAAATTCCAATAGTCACCCCCCCCCCCCGTGACTTTGGGTCAAAAATGACCCTCTTGTTGGTGATATACCCATTTAGAAAAAATTTGGACCCCCAATCGTTAGCAACAAATCATTGTAAGGCCTTGAAGAACCATTCTATGTGGTCCAAATTGAATTTCTCCCATTGGGCAAATGTTCATGGATCCCGCTTTGGATTGGAAATGGCCCTCTCGTTGATAAGATACCCATGTACAAAACAATTTGGACCCCCAATAATCAGTAGAAGCCATGAGAAGGCCATGGGAAGCATTGGCATTGTCATTTTAAAAGAATTTTGGAAAAAATTAGCAATATTGGGAACCAACTGCAATGTCCCCAAAAATGTTGGAAAATACCCTTTTGGTTCTGAAAGGGTGTTTTCAAAAAACTCAACATTTTCCAAAAGCCCTCAGAAGGCCCTAGAAATCATTGGGAGTGTTATTTCTAAAGAATTTGAAAAATTTAGTAAAATTTGAACCAACCTCAATGTGTCAAAAATGTTTGAGTACGCCCTTTGGCCATCAAGAGAATGTTTTCAAATTTTTGAGCATCTTTTAAAAGCCTTGAGAAGACATGGGAAGCACTGGGAATGTCATTTGTAAAGAACTTTGATAATTTTGAACCAACTTCAATGTCCCAAAATTGTTGGAGAACACAATGCTATGTGAAGTGGATTGCAGCATGAGAATTGTACAAATCTGATGTTTACATTTAAGCCATAGTGGATCAAGAATGTAATTTATTTTCAAGTTTTTGCCAACATCAACAAGATCATCCAAAAACACATCCAATTTTTGCACTTCAGTTTCAAAAAAAAAAAAAAAAAAAAAACTGCAAGGATTAGATGTACACAATACAATTGAGGATGTCGGAACATATTACCATGTCAATCTACATGGGCGGTAGTATTCTAGTGCAGCCACAAAGGAAGGCTTTCACAATCTTTCAAAACAATTGAAATTGTGATCATTTTGTTACAAACAATGAATTGCTCACATGCTCTTGGTAGGTTCTTGCCAAGGACAAGTAATATGTGTTGTGATATACACATGCATTAAGAGGGTGTTTATTTGGGGATATTATGTGCATGATCTTGATTTGAATGCACCAAAGTGTTATACATAACACCATGTTTTGTCAATTTCATTCATCCCATTATTACTTAGATTGTATGGGAGACATAAATGTATAGCACGCTTTAGTTGTTGTAATTTGGCTAATATGTATTATTGTTTTGGAACATATGTACTTGCATCCAATAACCCAACACACAATACACAAATCACATACACTACAATCTATTAGCCAAGGCTTCTTTTGGAATTTGACTTACAAAGTATACACATGGAGGGGTATTGTTTCACCTAGTTTTGTACAAATTAATAGGGTGCTATGAATGTTTGTGGGAAGGTAAGTATGCTCTTTGGACACCGCAAATTAAATAACATGAGTGTATAAAAGGGGATTCTTAGAGGCATTGATGTACATAATATATGTAACGGGGAGTTATTGCTTACTATATTTTCTATTGTCTACAAATGTAATGGCTATTGAGAGTTTCAGAGTAGAGGTAGATGTACAAATCACAATCCTAAAGTTTAGAGAAATTTTTGAAAATATTTGTATTTACCTTTGGGACTTAAACAATCATTTTTTGGTAAATCTAGATGCAATCATTTCCCTAGCTTTGATGACACATGTTGCATGGTAAAATTTTCATGAGCTACATTATATGGATTTTTATTTTACTTTTTTCTATAAAAATTCTTTAAAACATTTCTCAAATTTGAAAGAAAAAGTGAATTGGGGATGCAGTTTTTAATTTGTAAGCAAACCTTGGGATGATATATTTGTTATAAAAGATGTTTGTTTTCAACTCCATAAACATGAGGGCATTATTATCACATCAAATGTTGGAGTTTATGTTAGACATCCCTTAATTGCGTTCTCGTATCTAAATTCCATCCAATTTATACACCCACCCCACCACTCGGTACTCCAAAACAACTTAGCACAATCCAAATTCACATACTGCACAACATAGGAACAAATGAGAGAGTGCAACACTTACAACGTATGTCACGGTGGAGAAGGAAATACCAATGGGTTATACTACAAACACATGTGTATCACGTATTCATGTATCTATGCAAGGTTGACTACATGATGGCGAACACCTTCATGTATGCAACTATAACTTCAAACTACAACAAAGTAATGCGCTCATACCCAAATCATATAGGGTTGCAGCTATTGTCGAGCATTAATAGTCAATAGTATATAATCAAGATGTGATGTTAGTACATTGTTGATATGTAGATTTTATGAACTTTCAATATAGGTAGGTGATTGTAGCTATTTACTAGGCCCATTTGCTAACAATCAAGGTGCAATAATATATTAAGGTTTATATCTAGATCTACAAAGGGTAGGTTGATTAAATGGTATTAGACCCCTTGACAAGATGTAGAGCAAGAATTCCATAGTAATAGAGTATTGAATGTCAAATGCCCCCTTGCAGTCCATTTATAGCCAAACTATTCAAATGTCATGAAACATATTCTTAAAATAAAAACTTATATCTCATGTTATTCTCACATGCTAGCTTCTCTCAGAGCCCAAATGTGTCAAAATGCATGGTATTTTGTGGGTTTTAGGGTAGTGATTTTTATTTTTAATTCCTGATAATTTATTGTATTTGGTGCTATAAGAAGTGGAATCCATGGTTTGTTATTATTATTATTATCATATCTAGATTTAAATTTTTAATCTTTTGCAAATCGATCCAAATGTGAAACCTACAAAAAATTTCAAATGTACACCGGTTGGGATATCTAATGTAATCCCCCACCCCCAAGTGGTATGGTTGCTTTAGGGGGTTGTATCTCCTTTGAATATGAAATTTATCCACCAAATTTGTTGATTATATATATATATATATATACTACCACATCTATCATTGGCATTCAGATTTTGAGGTCCACATGTACCCTATCTAAAGATTGAAATTTGATTTGAAAATGTCTAGTTTCTATCCAAGGGAGTTCTCAAAAACTCAAAATGTGGTAATTGTGGGAGTTGTAAGTTGCATGTGGTTGGTATTCTCAATTCCTTTATAATGGTGTATTATTGAACTCAATACATAGTTCCCAAAAATATGGATCTTGAAAAGAAGTCAGGGTGCAAAATTTTCCCTTTCTTTGACACCTCATCAAATAAACCATAAGATATCCCTAGCTGGAGATGCTTAGATGGTTGCAAAGATTTGAGACATTCATCCCTACACGCTCTAAACATCTATACAATTGGATTTATACTAAATCTATAAGATGTGACGACAAAAATCATCAAAGTTGTGATATTCACAGAAGGACCTCCAAGATCATTTCAAGCAACCAACAAAGAGGCATTTAGGAAGGTTGGTTGCATGTTCATTCCAACCCTAAGGCACATTTGAGATATGTTTATCACAAAACCTATGGAGGTTTATAAAGTTTATCACAAACTTGGTAGTGTTGATGATGGAGGCAACACTACCAACATTTGAGTCCAAGACACAATCATCATGTGTCAACGACTAAGGGCCAGTTTACACCATGGACCATGAAGTCGAACCATGGAAGTTGGCCTTCTCCCATGCTTTGACTTGATGATCCAACTTCCATGGTCCAATTTCTTTAAGAAAATCAATTTACAAAGCCTTTGCCCCCCCCCCCCCCCTTCCCCCCATTAGGTGTAAACCAGATGTGGACCAAGAGGAATGACCATGCACCCAAAAGTGAATGTGTTGATTTTCTTAATGTATATCCGAAAAGTGTAGTTTTGAAAAAAAAAATTAAAATCAAGTTTGACCATTCTCTTGTCCTCTCTTGTCTTCATCTAATCTTCCCCCAACAAATATATCTATGACAACATCTCTCTGCCATGGGCCCTTGCGTTTTTTCCTCCTACTAGAGCACATCTTTTACCTCTCCCACTCCAAAACCCGTTGGAGCATGTCAGTGGATAATGTAGGCCTTAAAACATGTCTTTTGGAGACCTCGAACTCCATGGTCCCTTTGACATTTTTTCCCCTTGGTGTAAACCGAAGTGGTCCCGGGACGAATTCAACCCAGGGAGTGCACTTAAAGTTAAGATTAGGAATACACGTGAGTGCGTTTTAATGGCATACCCCCTACAATACTTGGCCTTAAAATAGTTTTTAAATTAATAAAATTTAAGTGCCAAATCATTATGTATATATCTATCACTTGGTATAAATTTTAGGACGATTTTTTAAAAAAATTATTAAAAAAATGATAGAAGTTTGAACTAAAATGCGTTGTTTTTTGCTTCAAAAATAAATTTAAAATATTAACAATTGATTTTTTTTGAAATTTATACAACAAGAACTTTAGATTGTGTTTAACAACTTCATATTTTTTTTTACAAATTTTAGATGATTTTTTAGTACATACATAGGGGGGTCAAAAGTACGCACTCACGTGATTCCTAGTCTTAACTTTAAGTGCACTCCCCGAGGAACTCAACAACCAATCACAAATTGTACAGGGCCTTCGGACGACCTCATGGTCCATGGTGTAAACAACCCCAAGTGACGCTCGACAAGCGCCAAAGGACTCATATATCATATGCTTGTAGTGTAAAGTTGGGACTCTCTCTACAACATGGCGGCGAACTAAACGAAACTTCGTTAACTTGTTAGGTGCCATGTTAGTGGCCAGCATGAGCTTTGAAGCCCGTAAAACGGGACATGTGGCAACCCACCCACTACTATTATTAGTACTCTAATACTACTACTACTACTACTACTACTACTACTACTACTACATGTGCTTTCCTGCCATTAACTTATAACACTAGACGACACACGATGCCTTTGGACTTAAAAGAAAGGGGGGAGGAGGGAGGACCTAGTCCAGGCCTACTGTAAGGATCCCCTCAATAATATAAAGGAAGGGCAGCAGGGAGAATCTGAGCGCACACCCTTTGCATGAGCACCATCAACGACAGATATTATTATGTGTTGTGCCCCAGGAAGGAACTTACTCGTTCAACCTCTTACTTTGCGCACTCACTTATAGACTTAAATAACAAATCCATGGCTGCAAACAACTCCAACGAACGAACGAACGAACTCCCGAATCATGCAATCCAAAAATGCTCGCATCTCTGTTACTTATGCAAACAAACGATTCGCGATCATGAAGCCATCGTCATCCACAAGATGCGTTCGGTTCATTACAACAACAACAACAAAAATAAATAAAATCATCTCCATTCGAGTGGTAAATAAGGTAGAAATACCATAAGTGGTTAACCACCCTCTAGCCGTGCACTAGACCGTTGTCGTAATGGTGAAGTGCCATTTCTAAAACGGATCGTGGCTCGGCGGCAACTTCGATGCTTGTACACTTAGTGTAGCCAATGGGAGTCAAGTGTTAATGTATGCATGAGGTAACTGATTTAGGCGATGTTGTGTATGGAAATGCGGATTACCGTGTTCGGTGGAGGGAGAATCTAGTGAACGAGTAGGGGGTTGGACAACTTTCCACTTTGAAAAAGTGTAGCATTTTTTTTGTAGAGGGCAGAAAATATATGAAACAACTTGCATTCATTCTTCATGAATCCTTCTCGTCTATCTTGGGAAATCATCTCATGATTGTCAGACCAGATCTTCAATGCAATAAAATCACCTTATTTTCACGGGTTATGGTATTTCTACCTTAAATCGTAGTGCGGTGAGGGGGCATCGAGTAAACTGCCACCAACCAGAGCAGAGACAGAGGTCAAAGGCATTGTTTGTACACCACATACACAAATCGTCGATCGCTACATTGGGCAGAAAACAGAACCACACAAATTAAAGCTTGGATCAACACAGTCTATGATCGGGGAGAACCGGCAGTTAGTTACAGATGAACTAGTTGAGTTTGAGAAATAAGTGGTTGAAGTTCGAGACTGCAGGAAAATTACCGATCATTTCAGAGGAATTTAGAGAATATATCCCAATTTAATAAAGAAAACCCAGAGGATGTCAACATGTAACCGGTTGGACTTGCAAACACTAGGATCTCAACCGGTTATGCCCAAAAATCTCCCCGATCCACTGAACACAGTGTACTTCCAAGTTTTTTCAGTAGTTGAGAGCATCCCCACTAGCATGGGTGTCGCCAAAGGGTAGATGTCTTGTCTAGCAACCCGGGTCTTTTTAAATACCCCCAATGAACGTTGCACTCGTCGGGCGGCGGGCAGGGGCAACACCGAAATAGCTCGAGCCTCCGTCCCATGATCCTCACCTACCCTAACCATGGCCTACCATGACCCCCCCCCCCCCTTGTCCTTAATTTAACCCCCCGACCCTGGCCTGACCCTTGCATTCTTGAAGGCCGCTTGTCCATTTAACCCATATAGAGTGCACTTCATTTTCAAGGTCCAAAATCCGATGTATATGTTCACTTTCATTGAGTAAATAAGCGATTGATTGGGATTTCCTTTTCTAAGTGAAGCTGTCAATAAAGTATGTAATTAGCTTGGAAGTCAAAAACGTTACGAAACCCTCATTAGCGCTGAGAATATACTTTTTGTGACTTGCCATTGAAAGGGTCTTTGCCATTCTAAAATGGATAAAGTAAAGGAGGTTAGAGTGAATAAAATGAATAGGAGGTTTTCACAAACATACACTCTATTCACTCTGACCTCCTTCAGCGACCAGAGTCCTTTTTCTTCTTTAAATCCATTCTTAAATAACATGAAATCATCCATGTGTCCAAATGAATTCATATCTTAATACCAAGAAACATGTGCGTTGGTATAGTCGGACATAAGAGACTGCTCACACAAGAAAACACATGCTTCTCAGCCTCGAGGGGTTGAATGGATGGTTGAATGGATGGATGGTATGCAAAAGGTGAAGTAGTTTCATATCTAACGTCATTATCCTTCAAGGCGTGGCTAAGGATGTTTTACGAAGATACACTCTACTCACTCCGACCTCCTTCAACGACCGGAGTTCTTCTTCTTCTTCTTTTTTATATTTATTCTTAAAAAACATTAAATCATCCATGTGTCCGAATGAATTCATAACTTAATACCAAGAAACACGTGCGTTGGTATAGTCGGACATAAGCGACTGCTTAGACAAGAAAACACATCCTTCTCAGCCTCAAGGGGTTGAATGAATGGATGGTATGCAAAAGGTGAAGTAGTTTCACATCTAACATCATTATCCTTCAAGGCGTGGCCAAGGATGTTTTATGAACATACACTTTACTCACTCTGACCTCCTTCAACGACCGGAGTTCTTCTTCTTCTTTTTCTTCTTCTTTATATTTATTCTTAAAAAACATTAAATCATCCATGTGTCTGAATGAATTCATAACTTAATACCAAGAAACGTGTGCATTGGTATAGTCGGACATAAGTGACTGCTTAGACAAAAAAAAACACATGCTTCTCGGCCTCGAGGGGTTGAATTGACAATGGTTGTATCTTCATGATCTAACTTACCTCATACTTCTCACCGCCACTAACTTAAGCTTAGTGGGAACCGAACTTATGCATGCAATTGGAGAGCCTCTTAAATTAAATCCCCCGGAATCGCATCCGAACGTAGGAGCATGTGAGGGGGGATTGAATCTTCTTATGTGAATGTGAATGAACGTGTACACACACACTCAGTAATGTGCTGACGTGGCTTGTAGTATGTGAAAGATACACCGCTCATACCCGTCATTTCTTCTGACGTGGCTGCTAAGTGCGCCATGTCATCACTTCATACTCTTCTCATGAGACTAATTGCGACGGTGTGGGTGAAAGCTTGGATATGGTAGTGTTGACACACTTGGGGCCGCTTTACACCTAGAGGCCGGGCCAATTTGTTGTGTAAGAGGCTTGTAATCCTCACTTGTGATTGGTCCAAAGGCTGAAATTGGCCCCAACTCCTTTACATCTAGAGGCTGGGCCGATTTGGTGGTATGAATTTTTTAATTAAAAAATGCATGGTATGACACGGTCAGAGCTCGTTGAATTGGGTGTACCTAAAATGGAGGGCCAATTCTTGGTCTTGGAGCCAATGTCACTTTTCAACATAATAATTGTGACAATTCAATGTCACAATTATATATATGATTTTTTCAACGAACTATATCCACTGGATTATGTGGAAATATGAATGGCTCTATGCTAGATTATGCTAGATCTATTGGATTATGCTAGATTTATTGAATTGGCCTAGCTTCTCAGCCCTAAGACCTTCACATATGGAAAAATTGACCCCCATTATAATCTTATTATAATGCGTAGTTGAGGCCTGCCTCCGACCCAAAAGGGGTTGAAATTTCATGCAATCGGCCTCAAGGGGAATTGGCATGGTCTCTAGGTGTAAAGCGGCCCTTAGCTACCACTATGATTTCTACTCCCATCTTGGCTCCCAATTCCAATCCCTAGTTTTGTTGACAAATGAGTGTGGAAGAGATGAAGTTTTAATGCCACGGGGTATTGGGTTTGCTCTTCAATGATAAAATTCAAGGGATTCATTTCATGAGATATTGGATTTGTGAGCAATGAGGAATTCGTGACATTGATTTTAGATACTTAGTAAGTCCCACATGCTCTAAGTTACTTAGTAGGCGACCGACCATCTCCTCTTTTTAGTTTTTGAATGCATGTGTGATAACTGAGTATTACTATGAGGATATATATATATAATAGACCCATCATTTTATATCTTGTTTTACAAGCGACCTCCTTCCACCACCACCACCCCCCCCCCCCCCGCCCCTCCCCGGTTTTACATTGATCTTAGGTAGGTTGTGAGATATATTGATGCATGATGTGTTGTCCAAGTCTCATATCCTTGTAGTGATGCATGCATTCAATAAATTAGAAATGTTTCATGATAATTATCATAAGTCGTGGGGGAGGTTGAATCTACAATGAAACATTGAATAGTTTGATTGAGACTTTTAGTCTACATTGATTATCCCAATTAATGTGTGTTATTACCTTACACAATGCTATAACTTTCCAATGAGATTGTAATGTTTTACCAAGCAAAGTCGTTTAATGTTCTATAATGTTTGAACAACCTTTTGAATTGTCTTTGGTAGAAATTGAACTCGTGGGTAAGATGTTCTTGTATTGTGTAACATTGAGAGGTGTCACACACACACTAATTGGGATAATCAGCTTTGTTGGATAAGTTCTATATAGAATGAGATAACAACAAACTTGGGAGAGGCAAGTTTTTTACTTGGAGTATTTCATATTCACAAGTACACCTTTCACACCTATTATTAACGGTGCCAAAGGACGGGCGGTCCTAACGGTCAAGAGAAGGACATGTGCCAGTTAGAAAGCTCTGGTGACTGGATCAGCCAGTTGCCTTGGGTACTAAAGGCCACTTTGTTCTTCAAGTCCTTTCTTTTCAGGCGTGCTCCTAGGGCTCCTTGCTCTTGCATCATGCACTCTTTGTGCACTCAAAGCCTAGTTGTGAGAAGAAATGAAAAGGAAAGAAGGGATAGAAAATGATTGTATGTTATATCGTCAGAGTTCTCATTGTGAACTAAAGTGAACTCATGGGAACGTGTATCTCATGATTTTTCCAAGAATTTGGATCTTAATAACGAAAAATACATATGTAAATGCAATGTGATAGTAAGTGTCGGGTTTAATAAATAAATAAATCCAAAGACTATACAAATGTGTCAAAAATCAATTATAAACAACGTACAATCACGATTTCAACTAGAAGTAAAAGTAAATCAATATTTATATATTTCCATAAATAACATCCGTACCACCTATGGACACCAAGAACACATAATTTGAAATTCATTCAATAAACGTACAAAACTTCTTGTACAAGTCAAATATCAAACGTTAAATCACGATGACTTTCATTAAAATGTGACATCTTATTACTCACCAAATTGGTGAGAAAGTAGGAAATCAGAATAAACCGGCACCCCACATAGAAGTACCCCTTCATACAATGAGTGACATCACCCATTTTTTGGATGATGTCACCTGTCTCTCACCATTTTTATTGCAATTTTGCCATTTGGAGTCACTCACTACTATAACTTTGTACTGATATTATTATTATTATTATTATTTCTTCCTACTCAAATATCATAAAAACACATAGTATGCACATTAAGAAACATAACGTAACTAGGCTTGGTAAAAACTGAGACTAGCAATAGGGAGCTCCAAATTGCAACACCACATACAGTAGTAGGTGTGAAAGGTGTAATTGGCATCGACACAACTTATTCCAACTTCCGAGGCCCTTGGGAATCTGAAGATTCATGGCTATTGTTGTTCCTTCACATGCCTTAGTCCACTTGTAAGTTGTGAAGGCATGTGAGAATGACAAGTGGCGTGGTCAATTATTGTCAAGCCATTCAATTACACCTTAAACTCCGCAACATTAACCTCCACAATGTCAATCACTCTCTAATATCCCGAAACCCTAGGGAACAAATTCTCTTAGTTCAAATCTCACTCCTTATTGTCACATCTCTCTCTCTCTCTCATATCATGGGTTTTGACTTTAATGCAAACCACCAAAGAAGTCAACCCACACCTTCGCATTGCGCCACGTGTCAATATGTGGAGTGTCTTCTTATACTTATTTTTCTTCGCCGTCTTCTTCTTATGCCACTTGTTGAATTGTTGGTGCAGGGATCTGTCACGTTGCATGGGAAGGCCAAGTTGGAGGTTGACATGTGAAGATGGAACATGTGTTATGATACCGTAGATTTCCGCGAAAATTTGTTCTAAACCCTAAACCCTAATCTTGAACCCTAGTTTTTTGCCTCTCACCTATGTTGCACTTCTCTTAGCAATTGAATCCACCGATATGGGAAGCTCTTCAAGGAGTTGAATACGTATGGGTGTGTGCATTACTCAGTGTGAAGGTCACCGCTTAGTAATTTCAAATGCAAGTCCTACCATTTATCCTTTCTACATATCCTTGAAAGCTAATTTGTTTTGAATATGAGATCAAGCACCACAAAATTAGTATTGTCATAGGAAACTTCCATCAATTGCTAATGAAGATATAGAAGCAATCTTTTATGCATTGGACAATAGTGGTGACTTCAAAGTTTTGTTTTTGTACACCAATTTTTGATTACCGTGAATGTTTTCTTAGCAAACATTGGAATTTTTCATCAGATGCTTGGGGTTGTATCCATGTTGGGAATTTGATGTGTTGGTTGTCTCCAAATCAATAGGGAAGAATTTGTTGACTTTTGCAACTCCATCTCTTTAAAATTTGAAAGTAGATGAGGTGAGCCACATTCATGTCTGCATTTTGTTGACATCCCTTACACTGATATTTCTTTTCCATGTGTGTTTCTTGAGATGGATTTTGGGTGAGCTCAAATGTGCAAAATGTATGTCCTCATAATTGTTGGTTAGTCTATGAATGGAACCCTTTTGCCCGAGGGTTGATGCGGTGCTAGATTATAGGCTCATTAATAGGGGGATACATGAGTCAAAGTTTTGACCATTCTACGTACATGGTTGATCTAGACTGATTATTTAGGGAGGATTTTGGGCATAATCAATCTAGATCCTAGTGTTTTCAAGCCCAATCGGTTTCATGTTGACATCTTTTAGTTTTTCTTTGCTAAATTAGTAACATTCTATAAATTTATATAAATGGATCATATCAAGGTAAAGTCCTTCTCTTATCTTAAATCAAAACTATTGCACCCTGAATTTCTTGTCTTCATTGTTTGTTTGTTTGTTTGTTTTGTTTTTTTTCAAAATTTCAACATCACTACTATATTATGGTCCACACATGACATAGATTAGCAATGCTAACAAGTTCCCTTTCAGGATTTAAACTGATGCAATTTAAACATTACAATGTTGCACTTTGTGTTATTCCATAATGGCACACACTACATCAATTCTCTACAATCACGCATCCATGTTAACACTATAGTACTCCATAATATCATGTGCACTTTGGTTGCCACATGCGTGATACTACGGATTTTTAGAGTGTACTATATATATGACTAAGTTGTTCCCAAACCATATACCAAATATTATAATTAGTGTGATTGTGGTAACCTTTCTAATGACACTTCTTATAAATAAGTTTACAAATATTGTAATGGATGATTGAAATTTGGATGAATATCATGTCAATTATTGAAACTATTTTTGAAGGCATGAGTGTGTGCACGTTTTTGAGTTCTTCTAGGTTGTTGTGTTGGATGGAGCCTCTAACTTCATCATTTTTGAATTTTAGTGGGTTAACAATCCATCCTTGTGCTCTAACGGCTTCAATTAGTGGGTTTTATTTATTTGTTTTAGTTTCGATGGCTTGGTTGATGAATTTGTAATGCATAGGTGAATTCTATAATTTGTATGGAGAGGTTGGGAGTGGGAGTTAATGGTCTTGTTTGTTCGAAATGAACACTTTTTATGTATATGCATGTTATCAGGTTTGAGTTTGGTTAGGCATGAGCATATTGAAGAGTTGCATGTGCAGTTGAGTATCCATGGTGGCGTGGTGTTGTCTTGGGGCGTGCTGGTTTTGTGTGCCGGCATTAATAAGTGTGAGGTGTCTTGTGTAGATGCAAATTTGAGGAAGATGGCTAAATTGTGTACAACAACATTGTGTCTTGCTATTCTGAGTCCCTTGAGGAATTTATTTTTGCATAGAGATAGAAGATTTGGCCATGTATCAATTTCATTTATGTGCATAGTATGCAATTGGATTTTGTGTGTAGTTGGGACCAAAATATATATTTCTGGTGGTTGCCCATGTAATGGGCGAATCAAAATTCAACACCCTGACATTATAGGTGTTCCACTAAAAAGTCTCTATATTTATCTAGAATGTTGTGAAAGAAAAATCTCATGTCATTGGTCCATGCACGGAATAGTCCATATGGAATTCGATTTACATGAAGAGACATACTGAACCTATTCAAATTGTTAACAATTTTATGTGAAGAGCAAAGCTTCCTTATGGGAGGAAAGACAATAATGAAGGTTATCAACGGTTTTATACGAAGAGCAAAGGTTTCTCACACATGCTATTAATTGCTAAAGAATCAAAATTTGTCTTCATGGATGCTTGATTATTTCTTGAGAGCTTGACTTTAACCTTTATTGCAATCTACCCTCCCCAAAATCCTCTTGCCTACCAATTGCATCATATAAAAAACATACCAATTTGTATATAAAACATGACTATGATGTTTCACATACTTAAAAACAAATTATCAAATTTTAGAGGTTACTTACTAAAATCTCTTCTTTGGAAACAAACTCACCTACCACATCTTTATTTGGGATGTCAAGTAAAAAAGGCATGCAATACTCTTCTTACATGATTGTGGATAAATTTGTGGATGAAAAAAAGTTAAAAAATCAATTTGGTTGAAAATTGAAATACAACTTCTAGAAAAATAAAAATAAAAATAAAAAATCAAACTTCAATCAAACTAAACATTTTAAATAAAACTGGAAAATCTCATCAAAGTGAGAATTTCAAATGGATTCAAAATTTCAATTTAGAATTAAATAATAAAATTAAAATAAAAATAAAATTCCTGATGAATTTGAAATTCTCAAAATTTGAAGATTGGAATAAAATTGAAACCTAAATTTGTGAATATTGAATAAAACATGAATTTTGAATGAAATTGAAAATAGGAATTTTTTTAGTAACATTGATATTTTTAATTCAATATTTTTTAAAATTAAATTGTCACGGGGTTCTAGTTGTCAAAGAAAAATCTCATGTGATGCATGCATGATACAAAATAATATTGTACATGAGTTCATGTTTAAATGCATAGTATGATAATGAACGTAAAAGGACATGTTTTGAAAGGTCAACACAATATGAAAGATATGAAAGGTCAATAATAAATCATCTCACTAATTGCTAGTCAAAGCTGAATGTGAAAGGTTATAGGATATGATTTATTCAAGTTTGAAGTTATAAACATATGAGGATAATATGGGAGAGCAAACTATGAATTCATTAGAGCTTAACCCTTCAGCAATTAAATAAAGCTACTACGTATGAATTCCCCATGAAAACTTAATAAAGATAAATTTGATGAAAAGTAATTGATGAAAGGAGGGCATTTTTGCATGAAATTTGTGGGTGGAAAAAATAATATTAAATAAATGTATTTTTTTTTTTCAAAAAAACAGAAGAAGATGTGAAGGCTTGACATATAGAATCAAATAAAAACAAAAAGTAATTGATTGAAAGAGGCAGTTTTGCATGGAAATTGTGGATGAAAACAAATCATATAGAAACAATGTAAATAAAAAAGTTAAGTGAGAAGAATAGATAAATCTAGAGCCCCCTTCCCCAACCACTAGGTTCTAGTGTAAATGCTATTGCTCTCCTCCAATGCGTCTGCAAGCATGCCATGCGGTGGGCAAATGCAAGAGGAAATCCTCACATATGAGAATACCTCTCATTCATCCAACATCAAAACTTGAACTCTTATGGGTAGTTTCATTGTCAATTCATCTCAAATTACTTGGTCTAGACTAACACAAATCAAATTGGGTTGTTGAAGCTAATTATGGTGTCAAATCAATCACAAAATGTAATGTTGGATGAATGAGAGATATGCTCGTATGCAAGAATTTTCTCTCACCTTTTGCATGTGGCCCAACACACATTGCCCATGCATTGGGAAGCGTGATAGTGCTTAAATCCTTATGGGCTTTTAATGTGAGGGGGTCCAACATGTGCCAACATATCTTCAATAAATGCTTACATAAATTTATGTCTTTTTTTTTAATGTTGTAGCTAATCTACACATGATATGAGACTTTGCCAATGTTGGCGAAGCTTTGGTCAGGATCTCCCAACATTTTGTTGGCTGAGCACTTCCATGTACAGTAGAGTAGGGGATTCAATGAATGAGAGATAAAAATCCAAGAAATGTGAAACTTTGAGGAAGGTTTTCAACAATAAAACATGCTAGTTTGAAAAAGTTTGGGTGTAAAATTTGACAATTGTGGGTCCATAGATTTTCCAAGGGCTTTCCTTGACTTGAGCAACACACGAAAGTGTATCCTAAGTATCTTTGCATTGATGAGAGAACTAAAATAATAGCAACTATCATTTTTTTTTAGTTATGTATTATTTGTCTTTGCTTGCCACAATAAAGTGAAATGGATGAAAACAATTTAGGGTTCAAGAAGCCAAAAGTCCCATGGGACTAGAAGTACATCAAGATGGTGTCATAAAGGCTAATTTCCTAGAGTAGTGAAGTATTATGGCTTCAATAAGATAGAAGCTAATATCAACTCAACGGCCGAATTGGAACAAAGGCTTGAGACTACCCAGTACATCACATTCCATTCTAGCTTAAGAAAGAAACCTATTTCCAATGGAGTTGTGAGAGGATACTCCAACACAAAATGTGCTTCATTTTCAACTACATTTTCAAAATGAAATTGGCATAATCTTTTATCCCTATAGATTGGGATAGTCGACCACCAACCAATTTTAATGGCAAGCCTATGCTTTGAGGTGCAATAAGTAACAGTAATTTTACATTGAATGGTACCGATGGTTGCTTCAAATACGATTTGCATGCATAGGTGAGAAAGTCCTCGAGGTGTAATTGAGAGGAGCCCGTTTTATTCAACAAGCATGAAGTGCATTTCTATCGCTCACAATCTCTCTACTCCAAATAAATGCTACCCCACAAACTTGGCTACAATTTTGGGCTCAAGATCATTGTGACAAGCTTGCTTTTATGATCTACACATCATTATAAACACATGTATTCTCTATACACCACATCACTATGGGATTAGTATCCGATAGCCGCCATTTTGTGAACAAATTAGAAAGCAACCGAGGCCATGCTCAAACATTGTGAACCTAAAGCTGAGTCACAAATGCGAACCTATAAGGTGCACGAGAACTTTGTGTCCTTGTGCCTTTTAGCTCCATTTGATGTACCTTAGTACCATGTCACATGTCAAGTGTGAAGCTTTCAATTGTGCGAACACGGCTAGAGCTTGTGGTGTCTCTAAGCTATGTAGACCCATCCATTGACAAGGTGAAAATGCAATGAATGATTTTATAGCTTGAAATTTTAAATAGAAAGGTGATTCGACATTTTGAAATTGACATCCTCAAAAGTTTGTGAAGTAATCTTAGTGGAGTTCAAGTGGAGTGAATTCCCCCTCAACTTATGAGGGTTTTGTATTTTCTAGAGCCCTTTCATGCATGATGGATAAGTATACTCTAGGTGTATCATGTCCAAGAATGTCTGTATATTTTTTGGATGCAAGTGCTAATCTAGGGATTGGGTTTCGTGAAGGCCCAAGGAAGGCCCCTAAAGTGAGGTGATTAGGCAAGACATGTTTGCTATAAGATAGATGAGGCTAATTCGGTTAGTTTCCTTAATCCGACACCCTATTTGTGGCTCCTCATCAACAATACAATCACTTTAATTTGGTGGGCGAGTAGTACATGGTGATTTAGCTGCCCCTTGATGATATATAGGTCAGCCAGCCACCTTTTGCAAAAGTCAAACTACACCCACCATCCCCCATAATGAGGAGTGATATCCATCAAGCTATGACACACTTGATTTTTGTGCCCGAGGTGGAAAAATTAGGAGGCAACATGTGGTTGTGAGTTACCTGCCTATTTGTATTGTCGGCATTCTATAATGAAAAAACATTTCGGCAACATTTTATCTTACGAGTGACCATTTTAGAGAATTGATGACACAACCAATATTGGCATTAAACTTGGTTTCATTGGCAAATAACCCATGTAGAATTTGCTAATGATGTTGTCCACTTACACAACATTGGGATGTAGAGAATCTTTGATTTCGGAGCCTAGATCAACACCTTCCTCAACTCCAATTTCAGCAATTCCAAATTCTTTGACCCTCATTCACAATTGCTAACATGCTCTAAAGCTCATATCCATCAGCTGGACGATCCCCCAAAGCTGGAGGTATCCACATTAGCCTCATCTACCTTATGTTTGCGGTTGTTTCCCCTTAACTTGATCTCACTAGGTTAATTCCGGCTCTCTATACTAATTCTAGGATCAGATAAGCTTAAAACAAAAATTGAGCTATGAGGAGTTTCCAACATTTTCCCCTTTGACTTACATGGCTGCTAGGTTGGCTTCAATGGTATTTCATCGATTCATCTACATCTTATTTACTATTATTCTTGATATTTGCCTGAGCTAATTTTCCATGCGGCAATGAACTAAGCTTTCCCGACACTTCATCACTTGCACCCTTCATTCATTCATTCATGTGGGTGAAAACACAAAACATAGTAACTTAGTGGCGTGCAAGATTTCTATTCGGACATTTGAAGGTTGAGAGATCCATATACCAATTCGTCGTTTGTTGCATACAACCCTTCCAAACGACGATGGAACCTTGTAATGCTCTTGGTGCAATCCGAAAACCCTCTACCACTACTACCATATAAGGTAGAAATACCATAACCCGTGAAAACAAGATGATTTGAATTGAAGATCTGGTCTGACAATCATGAGATAATTTCCCAAGATAGACGAGAAGGATTCATGAAGAATGCAAGTTGTTTTATATTTTTTTGCCCTATACAAAAAATGCTACAATTTTTCAAAGTGGAAAGTTATCAAACCCCTTACTCGTTCACTAGATTCTCCCCACACCGAACACGGTAATCCGCATTTCCATACTGAACATCGCCTAAATCGATTACTTCAGGAGTACATTAACACTTGACTCCCATTGGCTACACTAAGTGTACACGCATTGAAGTTGTCGCCAAGCCATGATCGGTTTTAGAAATGGCACTTCACCATTATGACGGCGGTCTAGTGCACGGCTAGAGGGTAATTAATGGGTTATGGTATTTCTACCTTAATGCCACATAAAAACACAGATCTTTGAACACACTGTGAGGTTTAATCACAAAGAAAACTTTGAGCAAGCATTTGGGGAATCGGAATGTCTATGTATAATGATGTGTGGGGTGGGGTATATTTGTAGTGGATCAAAAGATTCGACACCTACCTACCCCAAGGGCATTAGCCTTTCCAAGACAGTCGGAACATCTCATGCCGATCAATGGATTCAAAGTCTAGGGATTTGGAAATTGGGGGATCTGATTGTGAGGCCAGTATTGCCACTTACTCGCTTTTAGGCACACTTTCGAGGCAAGTATCTCGTGATTGGCCTTTGCAATGCCACACACCACCAATGTGCTTGGAGGAAGAGAGGGGATCGGAGGGGGGAATTATTTCATGTATATGAGCATACCTCTCATCCATCCAACACAAAGACTCGACCCCCCCCCCCCCCTCTTCCCTTCTCTTTATAGGCTTGCGGCCGATTCCACAACATTGCTCAATTGTGGGCCAATGCACCGTGGGACTGGGGATTTGTCGGACATCATGTCCTGTTTATTTTCAGCCTGAATATGGTTCACAAAATGACGTTTAATGAATCTCAACCTTCTTTTATTGGAGTTGCAACAAGCGTGTGAAGTCAAAATGAACTTAGGCTTGCATCTTGAGGTCCCACGTTAGTCCACTTGATCATCTACCAACTTGCTAGCCCATGTTTACCGAGAATGCATGGCCGAGTGTAGGTTATTGTATCATGCTGAAGCCTACTAATCTTTGGACTTACTCCCTCTCCCTTTTAGACGGGGTGCATAGGGGCTAGGTTATGTGATGTTACACTATCACAAATGACTTGGACTCGACTAGTTCACGGTCCTTAAAGCTAACAGTAGGGCCAAATCCACTAAGAATTAATAACCTTTGGGTTGCGTACTAGACATGTCATTGCTCAAACGGGTCAACATGTTTAGTGGGATCATCATACCCAGGCACAATATTCCACAACAACCCCTGCGATGCCTGACATCAAACTAAATATGGATGGCAAATGACAGGTTTCACCCAACGTCAATTGAACACAAAAGAATGTTACGGATCATGGATTTTTATGTTGGGCGAGTTGAGAGGCACGCTCGTATGTGATAATTCCCATCTTGTTCCACTTCCTAGGATTAAGGAACATTCATTTTGTTGTGTGTGTTTGGAATTCCAAAAGTGCCACTTGAAGACTTAAGATAGCTAACTCATCTGGGTCCTTGTGGATTCCCGGCGGCTTATAATTCATTAGACACTCTTGCAAGTTGCGGAACACAATGCCCTTGTCTCCTCAAACATGTCCGGTATCCAACTTACCATCCGATTTCCTTGAATTGTGATCCACTTATTGTTCTTGGATTACCCCGTAAAGACTTTGGCAAAGCATAATTGAGAGTGACAAATTGCATGATCTACAAGACCACTTCCAAATTCCGCAACAGCCCCACAATCAACTAAGGAAACGTACATGGGTCTTGAATGGTCATTCTATACCTATCTTATTCAACAACTTATTCTATATATATAGAGAGATAGAGAGAGAATGTGACACGTACAAGATAAAAAAGTTGCAAATCCAAATCAATGCTTTTTCCGAATAATTTTTAGAGATCATACCTTATGGGACTATCATTTTGATACTCCAACCAAAGATTCACTATTCGTATCATGAATAGTGGTCCTTTTCAACAATTACCAAAAGTGAACCAAACAACATGGTACAAAGTGAGTCACGTGTTCAAGGTTCAAGAGACCACGATTTGTTTCAAATTGGCCCTTTTTTGACTGTTTGGAAGGTGAATTAGTTTGGTCTCTTCAATACATTGTCATTTTGGCAAGTTTGTTCATGTTGTGAAGAGAAAAAACTGAAATTTTTTAACTAGTGGTTGGACTACAGTAGAAATATATATCAAGAGTACGTGTGGCCAAGGGTTCGTGGTGGCCATGTACCTTAAAAGTGAAAAACGTTGGGAGCACCATATCTATCCCTTCAATTCGATACCGTAATTTCCATCATCATAGGCTCAAAGTTGATCAACCATGAGGTCATAAGGTATAAAGTTTTCACCACACCCTTCACATGGCTGCCATGAGTACACGTGAGAGTACATATTCGTCGGTTGTACATCTTTTTCAAATTTAAAAAAAAATTAAATTAAAAAAAATGTTGCACTAATGAATGAACATATGGAATTCTAGTAACCTAGGAATCGGTGACAAAATGTAAACTTATCCGACATATGTGTAGTACATTAGACTAGGAGTAGAACAATTCTAGTATGCACCCAAACTGGTTGATTGTGAAAGTGGTGGCCCTAAAAAGGATGTAGTGATAGGTTGGCTGTAGTGATTGGTCGTATAGGGTCTTGTTTTACACCATTTGGAATCACTTTTGGGTGCCATTGAGTCAATTGTTTTCTGTGCATTCATATGTAGAGAAAGATATTTCAATGCTCAAATTAAAGAGATTCTATTATACAAGTAGCGGGGGGAGGGGGGGTTTGACATACTTGCCTCTTTGGGAAAATGTAACTAATTATTTTATGGGGAATACAAATTACAAAACAACTTGCATTCCTCACCATTTCCACTTTTGCATATCAAGAGAATATTGCACGAATTTGAAGCCACTCTTTTTGGCCGAATCAACTTTTATTCATGGTTTTCCGTGTTTCTAACTTACTAGATTTATTAAGAGTCTTTGACATATTTCGAGAGTCAAAGAATCTAAAAACACTTGGTCCAGGCATTGTTACCTTCCTGACAGTTACATTTCACGGCAACACTGTGGATCTCTCACCAATTTTGGTAGGCTAGGAATTCGTGACGTCTCTATAAAACCAAGTAATATTGTGGGTGAGCTTAGTTAAGGGTGGTTTCATTTCAATTCTAGTAGAGGTGCATGTTCCCGATTAGGATCCCATCGCCAATCTATAGGGTACCAGAAGTTTGATCAAGCTGGGACTGAATCTTGTTTAGGTCAGGACCCAAAGTGCCATGACCCATGTCCTAGTTCTGAGTGCTAAAGTGAGGAGGAATGCGCGGTTGAAATGAACGGTTATGGCAACAAACTCTAAACATTGGTAATACGTTCGGACCAACTTTCGGTTTCAAAAATTCACAATAATCTCATTTTGTTGAAAAAATCACAACCCCTACCTGACTTCTATCCTCTTGTACGGGGAAAAAATAACACCACTTTATACTTCTCCAGCTCTGGCGCAAAACCTCTCAAGTGATCGGTTATGAGTTCCTCTACTCTAACACACACTAGAGGTACCCGTTCGAGGTCTTTGATGCCATTTCCGAAGCCAAATGATTTAAAAAAAATAAAAAATACTCGATCCATACTTCTAAACAGTTCACTGCATTTTCACATTGAAAATGGATGAGTCTACAGAAACTCTACAGATAGATCCCTGGCCGACTCTAGTATAGTGGATTCCATGCTGGGACCAGGATCTCATGAGAACCCATGGCCTTCATTAACGTAAGCTTCTGAGAAGCCGGGGGCCTGCAAATTCATTCTTGTTCCATTGCAGAAGATCCAGTATCCGAGGAGATTTTAGGGCACAATCGGTCAAGATCCTAGGGTTTCCAACTCCAAGTGACGGCATCTTTCGGCGGTTTTTCTTCAATAAAATGGAAGTGTCTTCTCAAAGTCCTCAAACCGCAACCGCTCATTTCTCAAACTCAACCGGTGGTTCATTTGCAACTCACACGGGGGGCGCTGCTTCACACACGAGCCAAGAGCCGTGACCATGAAACCGTGAGAGCCCAAAAGAAAGTGTGTGCCCAAAGGCCGCCGTCCCAACACACCTCCCAAATCATGTGGTGTGGTCACACACTCTCAAGTGTAATGCGAAGTCATATGTGACCGGACCCACTCGACCAAATGCTATTTCAATAAACTTCTCTATTCATGCGGGTCCTCCCACATGATAAAATAGAGCAAACCAACGGTTGTGAAACGTTCGGAGTGCCATAGTCTCCCAGCGGTTTCGTGTTAGACTTACCTCCATGAGATGGTTTTCAAAAATAGTCCAAGTGACCATGAAACATGATCCATTCGACGCCGTGTGGGAATCCATGACGACGTTACATCCATCTTGCATCGTTCACATACTCCCTCCATCGGCCCCTTAAGCCTAGTGTGAAGCTTGAACTTGGACCGGCTCCGCCTTTCCCACCAATGAGAGTGCTTGAAGTGTAATATTGGTCACGGGCTCTCAGTCTCGTGTGTGAAGTGGCCCTTCCTTTAGCGGTCAGTCCTCCCCATCCATCCTTCCATCCATTCATTCGTTCGTTCATTCATTGAGCCAGTCCCGTCGTGACACCTGTGAAGCCAATTGGAAGTCACGTGACAACATCCATCTTTTTAACTGCCGTCACGAGGGACAGCTGCTTATATTATGCCGCCATGGCCCACAAATATATCTTAATGAATCGAATGTGGCATATCAAGCTAAGAAGAGCCGCCCACCTCCCGACCTGGCTTTTGGGCAGCCCCAAATCTAGGCGTGCCGCTTAATACATAATTCGTAAGCAAGTTTAAAATAATGCCCCCTCCCCACCTGACTTTACCAAATAACCAAAGTCTTTCCTAAAACCCGGGTACAACTCGCTTGGTTACAAGGGAGGCATCCAGCTATCTCAATGCACCTACAAGAACTTGCTCTGGAGGTTTTTGAGTAGGTTTTAGTTAAGTAGCTTTCACACATGTTCATGGTTTTATCTACCAAGCAATGAGCGTTGGATAGTTTTTGTCCCATCGCCAAATGCCTTACTACTCATCTATCTTACCATCGGTTTTTGTTAATGAAGCTCCTCGTGCCCTCATAGCTAAGACTAAAAAGCAACCAATCACAAGGGCGGGAGGCGACACTTTTAAAAGTCCTATGTTCTTGCCTCATGTCTAGGTACTGATGGGAGGGTCGGTGCTTGGGGCTTAAAACCTTCACTTTCAAGCCATGCCACATCATTTGCCAACTAGGCTCGGCACTAGATAATGTCGATGGTGTGGAGGCCATGTTTTTAGAACCAACTTTTAGGCTTTGCTAAAGTCAGGTGGGGAGGGGGCATAATATTAGTAGTTTGCAGATACTAGAGTAGAGTAGAGTAGAGTATGACCGTTTCATGTCCACAACCGTCAAAAGTTACCACCGTTGCTTCACAGTCACCGTTCATGAGGATGCAGTAAGTGCCTTTGAAGTTCAGTTCGAGATGCAGTCTAGCCTTGTTACTACACCACTCGTTGTTTATACGACATCCACGGGTAGATCACTCCATTGTCAAGTTGAACACCACGTGCGACCAAAAAAATCTTCTTTTGGTAAGTTGCACCACCAAAATGGGTCAAAATTTTATCAAAAAAATTTCGTGAGTAGATATACATAGTACCTATGACATAGGTAAAAGTGGTAACTAAATTTGATGATTTGTTTTTTTCATAAAACATACCGTTTCTAACTAGAATGACACAAAATTTAACTAAAAAATTTAAGATAACTAAAAATTTCAAAAAAAAAAAAAAAGATACTATCAATGGTTATGTATATGTAGAAAAAATATCATAAATTTTAAAATTATGTATGGCATGTAATATAGGGGTAGCCAACTTTGTCCGCACGTGGTGTCAACTTGACAATGAAGTGACCTCCCCGTGACGACATCCTCGATATTACGGCACATTTTGGCGACACCCAACCTTTTTTAGTCCAAAACTCCCTTGTTTATACGACTATGGCACTCGATAATGCGACATTTAGGGTCACCATTTTGTCATACTAAAGAGGTAGTTCACACTAAGATTTCGTTCATCTATGTTGTTATGTACATCTAAAATACATCCATTTTCATTCGGGAACTATGTGGGAACTTCACGTATCATTGGGAATTTAATGATAATCAGGGCTATTAGTGTAGGATGGACATGGTTAGGGTTAGAGTACTGGCCTCCCTGCCTAGTATGTTGCCTTGTACTCATGGTGATATAGGATCACCAGTATCTTGATGCTAAACGTCATGCACCATTGTTGTCTAGTTTCTTATTAGAGAACTATTTATATATTTCGTGTTAATGAAATTGTTAGTTTTCAAACGTTGGTAGGGAATTTGGATAAGATTACAGTTGTTAACTTGGGTAGGCAACACCGTAGATCTTTGGACTCCTATTTCGAGAGTTCTTGGGAATGTTTGTATTTGTTTGGAGTTATAAGTTATTACTTCATACCATCTAAATTGGTTAAACTTGTTGTATATATTTTTTAGCTCATTACTTATGTTTTTGTATTCCCTCAATAATATGACAACTTTATGCCATTTGTCATACCAATGAGAAGACGATACCTCGATAATACGACTTTTTTTGTGTTACCCAAACGTGTCATGCTAAAGAGGGAGAACAATAGCATTGGTTTTTTTGCGGGCATTGGGGGGGGGGGTACACTCTAAACTTTGTAATATCATGCTTGTGGCAACCAAAGTGCAAGTGATAGTAAGGAGTTTTGTAGTGTTAATGTAGATGCATGATAAAAGATAATTAGTGTAGCATGTGACATTATGCAATAACACAAAATCAACATTTGTATTAATGACACTAATTACAACGATGGCAACTTGATGCATGCAAGCGTGTGATTTGAATTCTTTGGTGGTTTATTTTGATGTCAAACCCATGCTATATGGGAAGGGAACGTGAGGAGTGAGATTAAACTGAGAACATCCATTCCCTAGGGTTTCAGGATATACAAGGAGTGACATTATGGAGTTTAGAGGATATCTGCATGTTGGTTGCACAATGCACAATGAAGAATGTCATATGGTTTGTTTGTTTGCTTGTTTTATTATCCAAATTATAAGTTCATAACATGTAACATCACAAGCATGTAGCTCCCTTTTCTAGGACTAACAACTGCTAGCATGTAGTTCCCGTAGCTTGTAGCATTGGTCTCTATTCTTGAAACGTTCCCGGCTTTGTATTACATGTCGCAACCCGATAGGTTTGACACCCATGTGGGCCCTTGGCAATGGCCAAATTTAATATTATCATTCATATAACACATTATATCCAAAAACTCCCATCTAGCAAGTTCCGATTGGTGGACCATCTATCACCTTGCATAATGAAATCATTTGAAAGAGTGGCCCAACATAAAAGGGCATTATCCAACAACTTTTTTAGTCCTACAATGTAACACTTTATAGTTCAGTATTGTTTTGTAAACTAAATTCTTTTTTAATACGAGTTAGGTCATAAGAAGGACTCTAATATAACATATGTATTGGCAACAACAAAAGCTTGTGTACGCAACGTTTGATACGAAGTTGAGAGGGACCCACCACTATCCATGCCACGTGTCATGTTGATTTTTTTGGGTCCTTTCCAAAACAAAATTTGGAATTCTTAGAAAAAGAAGTCACTTTTTTCTTTTCCTTTTCCTTTTTCCCCCGTTTTTGTGCATTCCGGCCTCGTGAAGCAAAAGAAACAAAAACCAATTGTGTGAGGGGAGCGATTCCAAAATAATGGGGGTCTAGAATCAAAGTTTGGCAGTCTCTCACTTGTATATGAAGAGAGAGGGGAAAAAAATAGGGTTTTCTATGAGAATGTTGAAAAGTATTTTGAGGTAGCCCATGGAAAGCGGCCTATAATGGCACATACGCCTACATAAGTGGCCTTCTAACCCTGTGAATGGCCAGAATATCCGTTCAACTCCTACTAATTATCCACATTTGGATATGTGTAAGTCTTAAGAATCCGCACAACTAGGCTTTGGGGACAGTGCTAGAGTCAGCTTTGACATGTCCGTCCGTTAGTTCTTTACACACGAAGTCGCCGGGAGAGAGAAACCCACAAAACCACCCAAAAAAAGCAAGCAGCAGTTACCGATGTCGAGGTCCACACGACCAGAAGCATATAATTAATAAGGTACCGAAGAAGTGGAGGCCACACACGCCCAAAACCGAGGCTGGGGCGAACCAACCCGTACACTGGTTCCTTGGAGGCAAGGGTTTAGGCATCCAGCAGGGAACGAGTGTATGAGTTGGTTCGCCCAAATCCCGAACCGGAGGGTCTCACAAAAACACTGTCTGAGGGGCGGTTTACACTATGGACCAAGAGCCATGACCAAGAAAATTAAATGATTTTCATGGTCATAGCTCTTGGCCAAGAGCCGTGACCATGAAAAATCAAAAATGGATTTTTGAGTGGCTTGGTCACTCTTGTAGTGTAAAGTGGATTTGGACCGGGACAACTTTGGGCTGATTTTTTTAATATAAATACAGTAACGTCAAAAAAAAATCGGGAAAAAAAATATTAAAAAAAACATTTCGGCCAATGGCTGATTTTCAGCCTTACGGCTCCCTTGATTTCCGTTGAGTCGAGCATTTTGCCTCGCCTCAACGGGAAACCCGTTGGACCATGCCAAATTATCCAAATGGCAGATTTTAGTAGTTTTTGGGGACCTCAAAGTTAGTGGTCATTCTCCTTTTTTTCAAGGTAGTGTAAAGCCAAATGGGACCAAGAGCGCTTTACTCTCCAATCACAGATTTTAGAATTTCATGGTCATGGCTCTTGGTCCATAGTGTAAACCGCCCCTGAGACTGGCGAGGTGAAACCGGATGATTTGGAACTCGGGGTCACACTACATGTGCAAAATGAGCCAGCCTTTGTTTTTCGGTACCTCAAAGATGACCACGTTATAAAAAGGATCAAGATATTGGTTTTAAACATCTAAGGCCCGATGATGCGGTTCTTATTGGCTCCCGAAATGATGGGATTTGCAGGTTGGTGGTAGTGGTCTAAGAATTTCATGCGGGATGTTGTCCGCACCTAGGCCTTGCCTTTGATGAGTTTTTTTTTTAAGATTGTTGTTGTACACTTCTCCGGAGAAAAAATTGCTGATATTTTATGGTTGGTTGGACCTTTTTTGATGGGATGTAGCCGTTATGGTTATGCCAAGGGTTTTTTGGATTGCACATCGGCAGGTTGGGGGTGATGTGTAGGGTCATCACAGATGGGTGCTTGTCTTTGGAAGTGTTTTAGTTGAGTTGTGTATTACGCCATGTCTTGTGGGTCTATTAGTATGTTGTTGTTCCCATCCTTGAGGCGATTTAGGGATGGTTTGATATTTTTCATGTATACCTTTAGATTTTTTTTAAAATTAATTTTTTTATATTAGTTTAGGGTTGTTTGTTTGGTAGTGATTTTATTTGCTTTGGCATTTTCTTTCAATGGATGCAGTTTCTTCTACCTAGGTTGGAGCGGTTGTGTGATCTGTGTGTGGGGTGGGGATGGGGGGGGGGGGGGGTTGATTATGTGTGGCATGGAAAGGAGTTGTTGAACGTCTTGGGTTTAGCCCTGTGATGGCGTTTGGTTGAGTTTGCATAACTCATGTGCCTTTTCTAATGTTGTGGTATACACGAAGTTGCCTTCTTCTACGATTTTGGTTGTTTACAGGGAAGGTAGCCACCTTGGTTGTGGGCTCTTTGTGATAATGATAGGTGGTGAGAATTTGTTTATGCAAGCACATCCAATGCATATGTTGAGTGTGTTGATGATTTCTTGGAATTATCTTGAGCTTCTTGCCCAATGCTAGGTGACAAGAATTTGGTCTTTGAGTTTTGGTGCTTATGGGAACAAGCAATTTTTGTATCCTTTCTTGTGGGATGGGGTAGGTCATTTTTGGGGAGAGTGTGTGTGCTTGTGATATTTTCCTTTTTATGAGGATATTGGAGCCTAGTTCTAGAAGGATTGGGTAATGGTATGAGTTTTGGTTTTGGTTAAGTAGTGTTTGACATGTGATTTGCGTGGGTTGTGGTATGTTGGTGTAGGATCTGTTTGTGAGGCTGGAGGATATGTAATCATGTCCACCTTGTCTAGAAAAGGTTTTGGTGTTGTTGATAAGATGTCGTGCTAGGTTGTGCATGGCTTTTGCCCATTCTCTATCCTCCCTACTGGAGCCTTGGGGGAAGCCATCTTTTATGCGGTCCCTCAACAAGATATCTCTGCTAAAGTCCTAGCCATGATTATTTTGTATGCAGGATGGTGCCATGGTTTGTCGCATGGGTGAATCACTATATAGGATTTTTGTGCACTACATGCAATGGAGGGGTATTTGTTTAAAGGTTATTTCCTTCAAGGCATGAATTAAAGGTTCTCTATAATTACTTAATTCTCTAAAATGACCTATTTGTTTGTAGACAATCATTACTTATATATCCCACGTCAATGCAATTGATTGAAGTATATATTCTTTTCAAGTAAACACAAGTAATCCATGTCCTATCATACCATTGGATACATACAAAATCCATGTTACATACTATTGCAAACACAATTCCTGAAGTCATGAAGCTGAGAAGGACCTTAGACAAATCACACTTGCATATCATACACAACCACATCAACAACTAAAATATCATACACCATATGCATTTCAAAAGCATAGGTGTATTCACCCGAAAAATAAATGATTGTGGCCTTAAAACACACCACTTGCTCTATAGGAGTATGTGCATAAGTGCAAAGAAAATTGTATATTGGTACAAAATAATGACAATCTCAAAATTTGACAACTCTTGCATATTCAAATCCCCCTAGCTCCAAATTCTTGATCCTACTAAACATAAATCCCATGATCTTAAACTTCAATCCCTATATTAGTTCTACTAAAATGTAATAGCCCACATTTTATACTTATCTACTTTATTTATAATGGAGTTGTCTACATTAATAGACCCTTCATTATTTGGAATTTCAAATGATTTTTATTTCAAATGAATTTAATACTCCCTCTATATTATGCCGTAAGTCATTTGTAAAATGCACTAAATGACCCACCCATGGTTTGTTGGAGATTTTAATGGCGTGAAGGTATGGTGAGATGGTGACTGGTGTCAGTATAATGGTGATATTGTCAAGAATATAGATTTGGTGTTATTGATCATTGCTAAGATTTTCTTTGGCTACTGTGATCATTGTTTGTATTATTATAAATTATTTTATAGTTGGACAAATATTTGTTTCTATAGGTGGTTGGGTTTTTTTAGGTGGTTCAATTTCTTGTAGTATTATGATGTGTGGTTTGTTTTCCAAGGTGTTTGTCGTGGGAGGCTCGAGTTGATATGGCATGTGTTCCATGATGTGATGTGTGTGTGTGTGTGGTGGTGCCTCATCCTGGTTGTGGGTTGGGAGCGCCAGTGTGTATGGGGTTGTAGTTTGGTGCAAATCTGGTGGTATGGTTTGTGCATTTACTTATTTCTTGTAGGATTTAGGTGGGTATGTATGGGATTTCTTTTTCCCATTAGGATTTGGGTTGAGATGCATTCTCATTTGGCTATTTATTGGTTGATAAATTTGTAGCGAGATTTGTGGGGGATTGTTGTGTTGGGTTAGGAAGGATGTATGGATTATTTGTGTTGGATGTTGGGGTCCCATGTATTAGTATAGTGAGGCATAGTGGATCTAGGTGTCTAGATAGTTGTTGGTTGCATTCTTGTAGGATTGGGCTAATGGCAACGATAGAAGAAAATAAATAAAAATGGGTTGGCTTGTTTGACAATGTTGGCTATGGTGTTTAAGGTGTGGTAAGTTGTCATAATTATTAATACATATACCTTTGTTATTCTTTATATGTTTCTTGTATAGAGGGAGTTTTATTTCGTAGTCACCCATGCATGTAAGTTAGTACTCCAATGAAGAGTCCCCCCCCCCCCCCCCCCACGTTTGGAATTGGCATGGGTATCATCAAAGTTCCTATGTATGTAACACTTACAAATTCGAGTTCAATATATACCTCTTGATGAACTATATAACTGTTGGTTCCAATTACAAAAAAAAATCATACTTCCTATATTTGACAACCTGATTCTATGCATTTCAGATTTTTCATGAGTTTACATGTGATAAACATGCTTACAAAATATCTATGGTGGATAACCTCAACTCCATTGTTAGAAAGTTTTCATGTTTTTCCCCAATTCAAAATGTTAATGTTACCTCATACAAAATGTGGAATATTATGGATGGAATCATTGTTTTTATCAACAATTTTGCTCCATGAATGTTTGATAAACTTATTGAAATATAGAATTCCCCAAGATGATAAAGGTTAATAAACTTCTAGAGTGGTGATTGTAAAAGGCACCATGTGACATTCATGTGGTCTTGAGAATAATGATATGGCTGACCCAATTGTTGCATCCACCAACCTACATTGACATGTTAGGGAACCTTGTAAACTCCAAAGCACTTTGCTTGGGCGGTTGAGTTTGATGTTTTGACGTACTGACACTTTTTTCATTTCATGATTTGAACTTTCAATGGATCCTCTTGATTGTAGTGTGTGTGGCCTCTTTTGGATTGATGCCGTTACCAATTAAAAGACAATTTATTTTGTGGCTTGGCTACTAAACCCATCGATATGTCGTAATCGTACATGTGTTGTGGTGAGCACATGGAAGGTAAGGTAATTTTGAAGATCTTATGAAATCTTTAACTTTATGAGGATAATGGGATCGGAGCTTGGTGGGTCATTGATATTCAGGTTGAGAAACCAAGTATTAAAATTGGGTTTCAAATGGGGAACTCTTGAAGTTTTTTCGGTCATTTTTAGCACCCTTGTATTTTGTATTTTATTTCTATACCTAAAGCTACTTACAATATATATATATATATACACAATTTTTGGGTTTCCATCTTGATTACAAATCAAGGCTTATTTATTTTTAGGGTCATGCAAGAAAATGCTTGATACACTAAAAGGATCTCCTAATGCTTACATATGCAATATCAATTAAGTGAACAATATAATCATGAGATTTTTTTAACTAGATGGCCAACAATAACATTAGACATTGACATCACTCACAATTCAAAAAATGGAAAAATATCATAATGCAAACTCCATGTCATAACCCCGACAAATATGAATGGTTGCTCAATTATAAAGGTAAATTTTTCCTTTTAAGAACTATATATGCTTCAACAAAAATGGCAATTATGGAACAATAGTTCAAGTAGCACAAACCCCTTCAAAAAATAAGCAACAAATCCTAGTCTTCTTTGATGTGTAGGACACTTCCTTACACCAAATTTGCATCTAATGATGCAAATCAAACCCAACATGAAAGAAACCAAGCACAATACTATTATGTCTCATGTATTAATCCACAACACATGATATTACATCCATCTACTCCTAGCCAATAACCAATGCTAACTCAAACTTACCAAATTTTCTACTTTTAATTCATTCTATCATAATTATACCTACACATTTGATTGTTTTACACCCTTTTCTAGAACTAAAACAACTGTATCTTTTAGCTCCGAGAAATAGGAATGATCCTTTCTTTCTCTCCCATGTGGTTTCTATTATAACTATTGACCAGAGTGACCCACTTGAAGACCGAGTCAAACCCAAATATCCACTTATTCCAACTATATTGTTTCTTTTGTCGGGTACGACACTAGATAATTCCATCTAGCCAAGCAATCTTAAAGGTCTTTAGTTGATATTTTTAAAAGTGGGTGCACAGGTAGATCACTCTAAGGCATTTTTGTGCACCACGTGCGGCTGGGTTTTTTTTTGTTTTGGGGCTATTTACCTTCAAGGGCTGAATTAAAGCCTCCCTATAATTACTTAAATTTCAAAAATGGCCCATTTGTTTGCACCCTTCCATTACTTATATTGTCCAAGTCACTGCAATTTTTTGTACTCTATATTCCTTTTATGTAATTTTGGACAGACAGAAATCCCAATTATCATCCATCCCCGTGAGTCCTAAACCCATTTACATACCATACTAAACATACCTTCTAGGAACCTGATCTTCAGCCCCTATATTAATTTTACAAAAAATAATGCCCCACGTTTTATGTCCATCTAATTTACTTATAATTGGATTGTCTACATTTAATGGCCCCTTCATTATTTGGAATTCCTTAATAATTTTTATTTCAAATGATTTTAATCCTCTTTATATTATGCCGCACGTCGTTTTTTAAATGCACTAAGTGATCTACCCGTGAGTGGGTGCAAAAGTGGGTCCAATTAGTAGTCGCACAAGACTAAACTAACCATCCAAATGGACTTTATCTTACATATATCTATTCTTCAAATACATGGTGGTAAGGCATGTATACTTGAAAGCAACACGTGAGCTGAAACGTGCCTAAAGCTAACACCTGACCTAAAACATGCATAAGACCAACACCTCAAAATCGTGTGATCTACGTACATTTTCATTATGAGAATGTACACCACCACCAAACAATTGATATAGGTGTTACTTTTAGGTTGCCTACAAATCAAAACCTTATAACTTTTGCATTACGATGCCACATTCCTTAATGTGTCAAAATCCTCTCGAATTTGCGAAAAACAAAATAAAATGGTTTGTTTAACTAATTAACTAAATAATTTTTTGCTAAGTGCTCGACATTTTGTCGGTGTTTAGGTGTGCTTACTTTTAGTAGTTTCAATAAGAGTGGGTGGGTGCAGTCTCCTAGTTTCTCAACACTAGGATACATGTATTGAGTGCCTCTACAAATACCTTGGATGAAAACAATGCACGGGTAGGTCACTTAGTGCATTTTAAAAACGACGTGCGGCATAATATAGAGAGGATTAAAATCATTTGAAATAAAAATTATAAAGGAATTCCAAATAATGAAGGGACCATTAAATGTAGACAATCCCATTCTAAGTAAGTTAGATGGACATAAAATGTGGGCCATTATTTTTTTGTAAAATTAATATAGGGGTTGAAGATAAGGATCCTAGAAGGTATGTTTAGTAT
The DNA here is from genome assembly GCA_950295325.1 of Polytrichum commune. Classification (NCBI taxonomy): domain Eukaryota; kingdom Viridiplantae; phylum Streptophyta; class Polytrichopsida; order Polytrichales; family Polytrichaceae; genus Polytrichum; species Polytrichum commune. The sequence continues at coordinate 17,582,105 of OX485803.1, read as the reverse complement.
GTTTGCTATGGTCTCCTATGTGTTTCCTTCATAACTTTGTTTACAATGATATTATTGTTTGCACCCTTCTTTGTTTCCATGGTTTCCCTTAACACTCGTCAATGCGTTAGGAAGTAGATTAGCTTTTATTACTTAAAAGGAATATATAGTACAAAAAATTGCAGTGACTTGGACAATATAAGTAATGGAAGGGTGCAAACAAATGGGCCATTTTTGAAATTTAAGTAATTATAGGGAGGCTTTAATTCAGCCCTTGAAGGTAAATAGCCCCAAAACAAAAAACCCCCAGCCGCACGTGGTGCACAAAAATGCCTTAGAGTGACCTACCCGTGAAACAATGATGCGATTTTGCATGATCTAAACTACGTTTTTGCAAAGCAACGATTAATTGATTGCATAAAGTTGGTCACCACATGTATCAACGCTTGTGTGGACCAGGGTTCGGGAAATTTTTGAGCTCAATCAGCTAAAATCCGTCCCTTCATAATTTCTACCGGTTTTTTTAGGATTTGATCGGTTGTAAACTTGTTGTCATTGATTTGGATCAGCCAATATCCTATATTTTTTTTCAAGTGCCGGTTAATTTCCTCTTCATTGTAATGACAACCGGCCAAAAACTCGGGCATTGATAAGTAAGTTGGTTTTCCAATTATATCTACAAACAACATACACCATTCAACAACAATGTCCAAAGAACATATCAACATACAACAATAATATGTAATGATATCAACATCCAACAAGAATGATCAACAATGTATCCGTAGCAGGAGTTGAACCTAAAATAAGCCATCAACCGGTTGATGGCGATGGATAAACTCTTCTATCATTATACCTAGGTCTTAAAACCTCATATTAGATTTGAGGCCACAACATGATAAAAGAGTAACCTAACATACCATACAATATACAAAAATGAAATTCACCAACTGTTAGAGTCAAAATCAACAATATCATCTTCACCTTCAAGAGGAAAACGCCCTGAAAGGTATCTTTGTGGATGTGAAAACAACCATCTAAACTTTGTAGAGTTCCTTCATAAAGCTATGGCTTCCAGTAGTACATTATCAAGATCACCACAAAGATCTTCCATAGACACACTCATAATACATTCTAAATGCTAGCCGTCAACAATGAAATGCAATAATGAAGCAAAAGCATCGTTAAGTTTCATGTGACCTACACGGCTGAGAACCTCCCTCATTCAATATCTGCCCATACCCTCGGGAGACCCAACTCATTTCCGCCATTTTTTGAGCCTGAGGGGTTAAATTTCCTACATTATCTCATATTGGTCGGTTGATTTCCTATACTCTTCGTATTTAACTCGGTTATACGGCCGAAATCTCCCAAAAAAAATCGGTAATTTCACAATTTCACTCGGCTAACTTACAACTAGCTGCCGGATCTCCCCAATCATTGGTGTGGACATCGAAACACACGAGGGTTTAAAAGATACACTTTAAGCTTTGTATTCACTTTCTCGTAGAATACGAAACACAAAACTAGTGCAAGGTGATTATCATGGACCCGTGTTGTCCCGGCATGTGGACACATGCCACGATGTTTCCATGTGCCTATTAAAGCACTTTTTAACTTACAAATGTCAGCCACCAAAGGAATGAAGACCATATTTAGGAGGAGGTGATTAATAGGTGGGCCTGGATTTGAGAGGATGAAAGTAGCTACTGTAGTTGGCACATATGAATCCTACCCCACCAGATTCCCTGTACATTTGGACGCGTTTGTCCTTATTCCCACTAGAATCTGGCGGCCTACATGGAAACTCACCCTAAGCACATGTACACTGGTCGGCAACCATTTCGGTGGCATTAAAATGCCAAAGAGGCAAACATATCCCATTTTTTTGGGTGTAAAGTGGGCACATGTCACGGGTGACGGAGCCAAACAATGTGCGTCCCTCGGACATTATTAATAAGCTTTCTTTAGAGCCTCCAGATTGGATTTCTTTCAAATGCTGCATGCATGTGTTCTTTGACAGTCAAACATGGGTAGCTCATTAACTTGCTTTTGCCTAAAGCCACATTTAAAGCTTCATCGTCTCCTAACGTAGCCACACTCGAACTCACTCATGTCTCCGCTACATATCAAATTTTGTGTCACTAAAATTCACGTGCCATGCTAATTAGAGTGACCTTCGTGACTTGTCATATAGCAACGAGTGTCATGTGCCACTTCATCTACTTATCACCTAGCGTAATTGCAAGATCGTTTACGTGGTCTGGTGATAAATAAATGAAATAAAAGTAACGTCGGGGTTTCTCTTTACATCGACGTGAATGGGAGCTTGTTCTTCTATACCGTGATCATGTTTGACCAAGCGTCACCGTAAGGGCACTTCCTCCCTCTTGGAAGGTGGGCTTCTCTAGTTTTCAAGAAAGCGCTATACCTAAGCTCTAGGGGGGATCAATGGGGGGTTGTTTGTTGTCTAACATTTTTTTTAATATCAGGTATGTGAGGTATTTAATGGCAATTTGGTGTAGATATTTCTTAAGTGTTTTGATTTCGCTTTTGGGTATTTTGAGGTTTCCTAAGTCTTTAATTGGTTGTTTGTGAATAGCCCCTCTAACGCCGGCTGTGATGGTGATGAGAGGGTGGACTTGCCATCCGACTGTTTTGAGTGTTTGTATGAGTGGATTGTAATTTGCGGTTTTTTCATTGTGTGCAAAATTTTGGGAATCTGTCGTGGCAATATGTGAATTCAATGAATTGTATGACATTTGGTGGGGTTGGCGTTAGGGGGGGTTGGCTTTTGGTGGGGGCCGCCTAGTGTGCATAGTATGTTTGGTCTGAGTCTAGCTATTAAGCATGTGCATGGTGTGGTGGGACATGTACAATGGAGTAGCCATGGTAGGACTGTGTTGTCTTATGGTCTAGAGTTTTGGTTGCCTACATTTATAAGGGTATAGAATTTTGTATGTTTACTTGATTGTAGTGTGTGTACAATTTGGTAGACTGCTTTATTATGGCGTGCTATATGCAACCCCTTTAACTTTTGGTTTGAGCATGTAGAAAGTAATGTGGCCATGTGTCTATGGCATTGTTAGGGCATAGTGTACGGTTTGGGTTTGGGTATAAATTAGGCCAGAAGATATTTTAATGGTGGTTACCCATATATTGGGCATATCGTAGTTTTAGAGTTTGTGTAATTTAGGCGTTCGTGGTTCCGGGGTTTTTTCCAAAATTGGTTGGAGAGTTTGTGGTTGATGTAATTGTTGGATGTCCATTTGTCTATGTATGTGAATTTGGATTGGGCCCAACTTAATTCTTGGTTTTTGTGCTCCTTGTTAATGTATGTTTGTAGGTTGCGTATGACACCCGTGTGGGTACTTGTTGGGACCCCGTTGAGCCAGTATGGCATAGTATGGGCGGTATGTATCTTGGGGATTTTGGCGGGTTTGTCTAGGAAGGCTCCATTATTTGCTAGCTGATCTGCGATTTCATTACCTATTATGCCCGTGTGTACTCTGACTTTTTAAATTGTGGTTTTATGTGTAGACCATGTTATGTGGTTGACTGTAGCCACAATGGATAAATTTATCCAGGTGATTATGTTGGGATGTTGGGATGATGGGTGTCATATGTGGTTATGGTCCGGTGATATAAAATGTGGGCCACACTAAATTTGACGTGTAAGGTAGTGATGTGCCGGGTGGTAACTCTCCCCTTTAGGCTACTTACTTCTATTGAATTCTTGATATATTATTGAAAAGAAGGCATTGTGAAGAATCCACTGATATGAGTTTTGTTTGAATTAAAAAAAAAATGTTTGCACTTTCGAATGTCATTATCAAAACTATTTGAATCAATTTCTTTCTAAAGCAGGTGTCACCAGATTCCAAACCCCCCTAGGTATTTGATTTGCTTCTAAGAAAATTTATAAAATCTCTCAAGAGTCCTCCATCTTAGAACTGCTTTCAAACCAAAAGCAACTCCAAAACAGTGCTTCTTAGGAAGATAGTTTGACAACTCCAAACCAAAAACTAATGACGGTGACACCTTGCAAGTGCTACAATTACCCTACAGTTAGTTGCCAACAAGGAAGTCATGCATTCTTGTGTCATGTGTTGCTAGATCTATCTGAAAAATAAAATTCAATCTACACATCCCAAGGATTTGTAGAGAGCCTTACAAGCTGACAGTGAAAATGCCAAGAACTTCTTATAAGCATATTACAGATTTGACCCTGACTTCATCTAATGAAATTAAGCTTGGTGAATGATTAATAAACCATCAACCTACAGGTCGATGGATAGGTCTTTACTGCCATGACTTCCAAGCCAAATTACATAGATCGATACGTGTGTGGCCTGCCTGCCGCTCCTTCACTCAAATAACTGTTACCTGGTGTCGGTAAAATCGGCGATTTCCAGGGCGACTTCTGCTGCAGTGGCAGCATCGATTTCCACATGTTTGCACTGGGCGGTGGGTCGATTTCCTTTTGGAGCAATTGTTTATGTGTGTTTATTGTTTAAAATACTGCAGTGAGATTCATACCAGATTCTATCTCCACATTCATCGCATCGGTTGGGCGCAGCAAGGTGTATAGTTTCAGTTGTCAAATATCATTGTCTGTTAGTTTACGGGCTGCATGCAAGTATCGAATGTCCGTGAGCTCCTAAACTACTACTTGTGACGTGTCTGACTCAAACTGTTCGGGGGCAGTGTCTGGGGAGATCATTCTGGGCAAGATCGGTCGACGTCCATATATACTCCCACAGGTTAATATGTGTTAAATTTTTTTATGGTAGTTTTCCTTTATTAAATTCAAGGCATACATGGTCCATGGATTCCTTGAAAACGATCAACGATTTGCCTAAAGTCTTGAACTTCAACTGGTTATTTCTCAGACTCAACTGACTGATCCGTATGCAGTGGTTGGATCTCCCTCCCAGTCAAATCTCCTCGTTCGTAGGTTTGGGGCGAGAATTAAATATGAGAGAGAGAGATATTCTATTCTTCTCTCAGTACTACATTAAATATGATATTTAGTGTCACTATGGTAACTTTTTGGATGACACTTCGTATAAATAAGTGAACAAATATTGTCATGGATGATGGATGAGTTTATCCATTGGCGAAAACCATACCTTCTCTTGTCACCAACTTGTGTTAAGCTATTGTCATGGATGAGTGAAATTCGGATGAAAAACCACTTGGTAAATGACAGTAATTGCAACACTGTAAACCTACAAATCATCCCATATTTTTACAAGGAGTGACAAATAATGTTGGGTTAACACTTAGTGTTGGTGACACTATACCGCAGTTTACGATTAGTATTGAGCAAGACAATTAGAATTAGCATATTTAGTGTACTCACTCCCCCGGAGCCTCGAAGACCGAGTGAGGATTAGTGTAGTCGCTCCTATGTCTCAGGAGCCTCCTCGAAGATCAAGTGTGAAGAATAGATAATTTTACTTTTGTCCTACAAAAGAAGCTGCTACTGGTGGTGTATAAATTAATGCCATTTGCAGACACGGATTTCATTCCTTTCTTGGGCTGCATACCTTAGTCGTTCCTTGGTGAGAGGAATACTGATGAATTCCCTGCCTGCCTGCCTGCCTTTGGAACGGCGGATCATCTTCCTCGCGGTACTCTCACATGCTGCAGCTAATAATTGATTTGTAAGTTAGGTGCCGCGGAATAAGTTGGATCATATCCCACAAGTTGTTGCCATCAGACACCATCCTCCAAGTCTGAGAGCAAGCAAGCAATCAAGCAACTTCTTGTTTTGGGGGTGGCCTCTTTTCTTGGTGGCTTGCAGCTCCTGTTTTTTTCTTTCTTTCTTTCAGATCACAAGTAGTCCAGGAGCGAGCAGATTTCTTTTAAAATTTTTATTACAACAACATCAGATAGATTGTTTGAGCAACATGGGTGGATGGGCAATTGCGCTACACGGTGGGGCGGGCATGATCTGCAAGGAGAAAATGAGCGCGGAAGAGATCCAGCGCACGGAGGCGGCGCTCTACCAGATTCTTGACATTGGAGTTACCGCCCTCCAAAATAACAACAACAAGATGATGACGGCTGTGGATGTGGTTGAGCTTGTGGTAAGCAAATGTTACAAGTCCCTTCAGTTTCAAACTCCAGCTCCTTCTCTGGTCCATGTCTTCATAGTGAACCATGCTGAAATCTTGTGAATGAATTCTCATAATTTTTGTGATTTGTGATTCGGCTGCTTCCCAGTTTGCACACATTTCTTTTACTTTTTTCAAATGTTGGATATTCTTCAAATGTCATCTCTGCTTTTTGTAGACACAAAGGGGCACAGTCTGCAGGCCAAGCTAGCAACATTTGTTTGCTGGAGTGTGTGTAGAATATCTTTTCCCTTTAATGGTGACCAAGTAACATGATGTTGTGAAATTTGTCCCGGTGGTCGGTCTCAATCATCATCCTCATTCTGTGATAATCTTTTGAGTAACTGGGCCCTTTTTTCTTTTGTTTGTTTGTTTGTTTGTTTGTTTGAGAGAGAGTGAGAGAGAGAGAGAGGGAGAGAGAGAGACCAACTCTTTGTAGCACCAACTAATAACTCGATTTCTATGTGTCGCTTTTGGATGGCTTTGTGATGAGTACTGCAGTAGACTGTACAAGAAGTAGGAAAATCTGTCCTTTGAAGCGATATTATTGAAGTATCTTTCCCGTATTCTTTTTTCCTTAAATCCGGTGACTTAATTACAAATGTTGTGCACTCTGTGCTGCTGAATTATATTAATTTAGTTTTAAAGAGCATCTACCAGATTGTACTCGTGGTTGGGACACAGGTTGTTGAAGAGCATAGAGATGAGTTAGTGCAGATTCCATTGAAATAAAATTGACGGACTGAAATCATATATATATATATATATAAGTAATTGCTTAATTTGCAATCAGATACTTTTCAACTACCGTAGTGGTTAGTTGTGACAACTACTTGTACTAAACACCTTGTGTGTAAATAAATGAATAGATATAATTGTAGGACCCAAGTTAGTGGTTGAAAGTGGGCCGAACCACCACCACCACCACCACAACCAGTGACTGCAATTATTGTAGTTGAACATGTGGAAATGCCCAGGCCTGACTAATTGTCTGGAGGAAGTGATTCAGCATGAAATAGTTATGTTAATGGGAGAGGTGAATTTACAACGTAATGCAGGTGAGGGCGTTGGAGGACGACACATTATTTAATGCGGGGAAAGGGTCGGTGCTAACCCACAAGGGCACGGTGGAGATGGAGGCCAGCATCATGGACGGCAAAACGAAGAAGTGTGGGGCAGTGTCTGGGCTGTCCACAGTGGTGCATCCCGTGTCTCTAGCCCGTAAAGTGATGGAGGAATCCCCTCACGTCTACCTGGCCTTCCATGGCGCCGAAGAATTTGCCCGCCTCAAGGTATTCATACCATCACAACAACAACAATCAAACAATCAACTCACTCTTCTGTTGTCAAGTTGTCATCGTTCTATTTAAGTAGTAGATTTTGGATACGTAACGCAGTTGGGGAAACTCGTCCGACTATCCTCTTGGGAATCTGGGACCCAAAAATGGTTCAGCTTATGGGGTTCAATATTTTGGCCTCCATATTCTTAGGATGGTAGCCAGGTTCATCCCACTAGCTACCTCCTAATATGTAGTTGATGTTGGCCTACTGCTCACTGACGTGTCACATTTTTTGTTGGTGTTGAGGACGAGTTCCCCGATACCGGAACCTTTGACTTTAGTTATATGAAGATATGGAAAGATTTTGTATGATGTTGTAGGGCAATCTTACTTCTTAGCTATCAAGTTTAACCTTAAACCTACCATGTTGATAGTGACATTTAGAAGCATCTAGGCCCTCTTAGATTCAATCCAACGGCTAAAACCGGCTATGTAAGGTAGCTAGTGGGACTCCCCCAGCTACCGTCATGGGAAGGGCATGGGTGCAAGGAACCCAAAAATGTTTTAGCCAACTGGCTTCAACAATCTTGACCCTTGAGTTCGTCAATGTGTAGTTAGGCTCGTCCCATCAGCTACCTAATACACGTGATGCAAACTTTCATGATGTGTGCCTTATGTCACATGCTTTATGTGGTCACTCGTCTTGAACACCTATACTTGAGTGGCATGCTATACGTAAGCATGGCTCGTACTTAAGAATGGACATTAAATATATGTGTCTTAGAATGAGGGCCCATGTGATTGATAATAGGGTAATAGAATTTTCTGTTTGACATGTGGAGATGATTTAGTAGCTGTGTCTTTAGTGTGTAAAGAGGTGTTAATCAGGTGGTGATAACCTGTGGATGTGAAACTCCAGGGTGTGGAAACGGTGGACACCAGTTTCTTCATCACCGAAGAAAACCAAGAAAAGCTGGAGAGGGCCAGAAAGACCAACAGTGTCCAGGTACATCAAATTAATCCACTTGAATATTCAGTAGCCGCTTTGGTAAGCATATACTAGGTTGAAGGTGTCCATATCTTGAAGCATACAGAGGATTTTGTAGTGGAGAGCTAATTTTTTTGGAAAACAGCTTGAAAGCATCAGTTGAATTTACTGTTGAAGCCAGTAAAAGGAATCCAGTCAGGGCATCCAATGACACATAGAATAGTTAGTGTTGATTGGAGTGAAATATCTTAAATTTAGGGATGATTAAGAAAATTGTAGGTTAGCCACCAAAATGAAATTTCATTCATTCATGATCAGGGACGAGCATGGCCTTTCTTACAATTGATCCTCATAAAAAACGTCTTGCAGTCAAGGTGGGTGACAAACACTGACTCCCATATCCTCATAAAACATACTTGTGACCGATCTACTTTTAATTTCTTGTGTTGATGTTTTCATTTATGCAGCTGGACTTATCTGATGAGAGAATCACTGATGCAAACGGCAATGTCACCGGCTACGACTATGGCGAGGACGTAAATATTGAGACAGACAATCTGGTCTCTTATGGATTAAATGGAGTGGAGGCCAAGTATGCAGAGGAAAATATTGGTGGCTATATTCACGGGACACACAACATCCACACCTTCAAGGCAGAGTTTGAGACAGTTGGGTGTGCGGTGGTGGATAGCTTCGGCAATTGTGCAGCGGCGACATCAACTGGCGGACTCATCAACAAAATGTGTGGACGCATTGGTAAGCGGCCAATTCCAAATGTTGTTGTCATACATTTGAAGCCCCAAACTCTAGTATAGATTTTTATTTTTTTATTTTTTCCTTTTACTAACCCAAGGTTTTTTTGGTATAACTTACTCAGGCGACACACCAATTGTAGGAGCCGGGACATATGCAAACCACTTGTGTGCGATCTCGGGAACCGGGCGTGGTGAGGAATTCATCAAACACACGGTGGCCCGAGATGTGGCAGCCATCATGGAATACAAGGAGCTTCCGATCGGCAAGGCAGTGCACAAGGTGGTGCACGAGCAATTGGACAAGAACATGGGTGGAGTGGTGGCCGTCTCCAACACAGGCGAAGTGGCCATGGCTTTTAACACCCCAAGCATGTTCCGTGCGAGTGCCCATGAAGGTGGCGAGCGTTACGCCGCAATTTGGTGATTCACCATTTTCTTTAAAAAAAATTCCCACACCCATCTGTATACAACGGAAGACATGGTGGCGGCAGTGACTGTTCTCCACCGTTCCCCACCATTCTTTAAAGGTAGGGGGACCACATTAAAGTGGAACCAGCCAGGTGGATATACAAGGACTGCAACATGTACATACAACAAATCAACAATTTTGAAGTTTCTGGGAGAGATATATAATTTCAAGGTGTTTCTTAAATTTCATGAAATTAGGTCATCCCACTTCTCTGTGGCAAGGAGAGCGAGGAGCCTATTGTTGAACTGTTTATTACTTAGGAATTAGTACCTTGCTACGAAGGACCCACAACTACATTTAATGCTGTGACACAAATTGAGTGACACAACCATAGATTCACAGTAGATGAGGCAACCCACAGAATATATTATATTCTGTCTCACAAATGTGACCGCACTTTGCTTAATTGGTGTAAATATCCCAAAGTACCGGACATTTATAGAACAAACTTCTATGTGCCCTTATTCATCAGTAAATTATTGATTGCGTTGTACATAAACATCAGTTTCTGAGTTATTTCGACAGCTTGTCATTAACCATCTTAAGCGATTATTGGCTACCACCTTATCACTGGGTTGAGTAATCCCACAGATGATTTTCTCCCAACTTGGATGCTTCCCTTTTCCGTGATGTGGCTTGACAGAAAATGCCTAATCTAAGTTGAAGGTGCCCAATGAATTAGGTCCGCAAGAAGTCCCATGTAGTAAGAAAAAGAAGGGGCCGGATGAACATGTTTGCATGGCTCTTTTTACTATCTTGCTTCTGCTTGAGTAATGCTGATCTGTGATTAGTCCTGCCAGTTTCTTTCTCAGGGCTTTTTTGGTCAGGTTGGCAATTGGTCCGATGAGATTTCACCATTAGGACGATATGGAATGACGATGGAGGTCACCAATTCGAAATGCATGAGTCAATGACATAGGACTTCCATGACAAATAACCGAGTTCCTTAAGGTCTTCTTCATCCACATCTTGCACCCAAATGGGCTTGCCCATCACCTCCTGTTTCCGCTTATTGTAAGTCTCCATGTCAAGGTCTGACCAGTCCGGTGGACATGGTGGGAAATCATCTTCTTCAAAAATATCTGGGTCTCTCTCTTTTTCTTGGGACCATTGTATGCTCTCCAAATCCAAATCCACTTGGGCCCTAGAGTAATTACAGCAATTTTATTTATAGCCACATGAAACAGAACTGCCTTCCACAAATACCAAAATACAGGTGCGACAATCTTGTGGTCATAAATTTCATACTCCAATCTTCACGGATGATAGGCGTCCATGTTTAAAGTTGACATAACTGCTTTTTGAACAACAAATCTGCCTTCCTAATTTCTCTTTGACACTGGAATATTCAATATGGGTGCTTGCCTTAAGGTCAGTATAGAATACCATAACAGAAAGACATAGATCATCCAAATCTGAATGCAACCAAGAACTCAAAATACTCGGAAAATGGATAGGAGGGTGAAGAGGCAATACTTACAAGTCTGTGTATTCCGGTCCCGCTGTGACAAGCTGCAAGGACAACTGAGAGATTCAGAAAGCTGACATGAAAAATATTTGCAATGTCTGTCATAACCGTCAAGAGTCAAATGTTATCAACACAATGACATGTGAACAATGACAAACAGTAATTCACCCTCCTTTAAAAGCTAGACTCACAAAGCCTAGTGGCCAGCCTCACAGGATACGAATCCTTGAATGTGTCAGGAATTAAACATTCCCAACTATACAATAAGATCTACCACATGAAACTCCTAATTGCTGAAAATTAACAAAATGTACCACAGCTGGATCATGAGGTTCAGTATTTATACAAGGTCACTCTGCAGGATATAATAGCAGCTACCATGCAATTTATCCCTAGAAACAGTTGATCCTTCATAAAACATGGAAAATCAAAATAGGGGTGATTACTTTGTCTTTGATTGTGTCACCATCCGGGATCATGAGCCTCTCCTCTTGCTTAGCCCACATCACAACCTTGCCCTGGAAAATAGGACATTAGGATCAGATTTGACTGCCTTTATTTTGAGGAGTATTGATGACATTATTTTACTCTTAAAGATGATGGGAATTGGATGAAGCACCTGAAGGACGACATCTTTGCCGAACCAGACATCACCAACCAGCCGTAAGCTGTCAAGTCCAAGTATACTTGGTGTGTTTCTTATACGCTCACTGAAATCCCCAAGCTGCCAGCTCACACCCAACAGATTTTCAGAACAAGCGACCCAACAGATCCCTCTATTGATAAGCGGCTCCTGCCATTTTCATAAAGTAGATTTGTTACAGGTATAGTCAATAGGGTATGCACAACGCCTTAAATTCTGGGAAATCAATACCTTCTTGAGCTTCATTCCTTCCAACTCAATCACAGGATCGGCATCACACTCCCTCAAAGGATTCTTGGAGATAACGCCTTCTTTCAGGGTGTACAAGTCTGACTGCATATGATGGTCAGAAGTTATAACCTCGGACTCATTGCAGAAAGCGAAGAAACCAAGTCATGCTTTGAATTCTATTTATTAGTGTACCAATAATCAGAAAAGGCTTCAATCCCAATATTAAGTGATTCTGTTTTCTACTTCCATTTTTTTTAGCCTTATGAGATTCATGTACATTAAAAAAAGGATTCCATGTCAATTGCAACTTGGTCCAAGAAAATGTGACACTCACTTGCAGAAGCAGAAGATCTGCAGTGGATCGGACAGGGACAAACCTTGGGCGAGGGACATTTATGGCCACACCACCGTCAAAAAACTGCACAGGAAGCAGGGAATATCGATATCATACTCTTGAGAGGGCTACCACAAAGCATAATTTTTATGGCTCCTATTTTGCACCCTTGAAGCTGCTCAATACTAATAATGGGCACCAATAACTGAAGCCATTGAACTTGACCTTGATGAAAGTCATTGAATTTATTCGTTTTGGATGAGGCTTAACAAGATTAATAAGTATCTGAGAAGAGGGATGAACTCAGACATAGAACAAACATGTTGAAGCACATGGTAATGGGGGCATGAAAATCACCCACAATCACACCGATTTCATTTGTAATTAGAGATTGGTCAGAATCTTACCTGAACAAGCAGGAGATCAGAGTTTCCTTCAATTGGCAGATTGTCGAACACGTCACCACTAACCTGAAGAATGATAGGTCAATACCTAGATGTCTTTGTGAAAGGCACCCACATGCTTTGGTGGAACTATGAACTATCTGCATCAGCTTCCTGCTTCAGGCTTGTCAATAAAGTCATTGAGTAGGTAAGAACTTCAATACAATTTCTTTGGTAAGGGTTGTCACTGACCGAGTAAAGTGGGGCTCCGCTTGCAGTTTGGAGCTGGTATGAGATTTCTTCACCTTCTTTGACCACCTGAGCCAAGCAGTGTTGTTATTAGTTTCCCATTGCTGAGAGCATAAACAATCGCTTTTAAAAACCAAGTGGCATTGAGAACCTTGAAAGAAATGCACCTTTGAAGAACAGTAGATGTCAAGAGCTTCAATTTCTGCTAGCCTTTTGACTGCCTTCAAATATACCCATCTGCCCAAACAATTAGGTAAGGCATGGGAATTGAGTTGATGTTAATAGTATTAAATTTTAAATATCTGAATATCTTCTCTGAGGTGAATCACTATGGAGCACCATTATAGCTGACAACGAAGTATTCTGAGTCCTAGCTGCAAAATTAATAAGAAGTTCAAGTTGGTTTGATATAAAATGAATTTCTATTTGTGCTTGCAGAGTATCTCCTAATGAAAATGAGTAGTGTTGAGGCTTTCTAGCCCTTTGTAGAGCATGATACTTACGTGCTGTTTGTGTTTAGGACCTTGTGATCACTTGCTCTGGTTTTCTCATCCTGAAACTCACAAATATTGATCATCTTGACAGTGGTAAATTCACTATATCCATATTATAAGAGGAAGTAGTTCCATGTCAAATAAATCCATTTTCGGGTATTCCTATTATGATATGTAACTAATTTTAGTACCAATGTTAGTAAAGTGAGTAATCACACATTGACATTGTTAAGCTTTCATAAAGTTGTTATGATGCCCTTAGTGTCAATATGTACACATACTAGAGTCCCCCTCAAGTCATGCCTTGTTAACCTTGTTACAATCCTTTAGCAATAGATTTTGGAACAAAGGAATATATTTGATGCTTTACCACTTCAAAGTCCATATAAAAAAATGTTAGTAGTAGATTCTTACAAACCAATTTGATAGTGGTAAGGTGGAACTTTAATAACTATAAATGGGAAAGAAAAAACCCATTAAAAATAACCTTTTTCATAACCTCTAAAGTCTTTCAAAAACACATGTGATCCACTTGAGGTTGATTATTCTCTTTAGAGGTTAAACATGCAGGATGAAGAGAACAGGGAAGTTACTCGTCTGTGTGCAATCTCCTCGAACTCCAGAAGCTGCATACATGAGAACTTTTAAACAATGTTATGTACAACATAGGAAATAAATTGAAGTGAAAGCTCTAATGATACTACCTTCTCAAACTTTAAGACCTCTAGTTATTTCTAATTTCTGTTGAGTAGCAACTCAAACCCACTTGCTAAATAAGGATGTAATGCTCAGAATTGCCTTTAACATTTATTTTGAAGTAGGAATCTTAGACACATTCATTTCAAAGGAAATCAACATACTTGACAAACATCTAGGCGAATATCAAAATGTATTAGTAGCCTAACACCCGACAAAAGTATGGAAAGAGTTTTGCACTAAAACTTATTAAACCTGAACATTGACTCTATGCAAAAAGATACCTCAATATTTCCTTCAGCTGACAGGTGAGCACTGCTTTCAACATCAGTCACAAGTTTGGGAGTAACCTGAAGGCTTAATCAACCGCCCCGGGTTTACATACTCTGTTTATGAGTTATTAATATGACGATGGGAAATTAACATAAATTCATCAATGAGTTTCAAGCTCTGGTTATGCTCTACATCAGTTTTCTTAGATTGTGCATCTCAAGTTAAAGAAACCAAGACAAAGTAAGGGCCTACCATTTTTTCAATCAAGCCTTCTCATCATGCAACTTGTGCGTCTATAGAGACCTTCAAAAAGACTTCAAAAATGAAAGATATTGAACTTCAAACTGCGTGTGATCAATGTTAGAGTGCTAGTTCAAATATCACTTTAGATCATGTAGATTGAGAAGTTGCACCGGACAAGAGTAATATTGTGACATACCTCGATGCAGTACTCGCACTGGCTTTCAGAGAGATGATTTAATATGTCTTAATCATCAATCAAAGTCTACATTCTTCATATTTAAAGTTCACACAAACTAGTATTAATTCCATCAAGAAATCTTGGATTATCCTCAAAGTCTTTGTTATAGAAAGTACTATTCCGTCGTTAAGATAAATTCCCTTCACACCACTCAAGTCCTCTTCAGCCTTCTTTGTCACGTACTCTGATACAAATTAAGCTTGCAGTAGAACAATTATTGTGACACCCTAACTTCTCCAAATCAACTAGACCCTGTCATGCACATCTATTATTTTACTTTAAAAAAAAAACAATTCCTCCGTTTTTTGCAGAGATTGGACAGTACCACCTCTTTACACAACCATTTCAGATTCTATCATAATTTTTAATCAACCTGAAGGAGAAAATTGGACATGAAATCATTGATAGAGGAAGTTGGATACTGAGGTCTACTGTTGCTCCCAAGTTGTCAGCATTTGCAACAAACAGATATTCTTTTCCCTGCAGTTAAACAGAAAATCAATTTGTCTCCCAAACAAATACTCATGCAGAAGACATGGTCGATTTTTGAGCTGTGCTACTACTCTTAACAACTACCACATGTTCCCAAGCATGAATGTTTGAATTGATGTGGGCAAATTAAAAAGACAGATTTAACAACAAACATTGCCACCGAATTTCTTCATGAGTACCTGGGCAAGTAGCTCATCAAGCTTTCCACTGTAAGCCAACGCTGCAAATAGGTCCCCATTGTTTGTGGTGTACCTATTCATCAAGACGAAACAGACCTTTCAAAGTGGTAGTCACTATTTCAATTTGGATACAACAGGTTAGGAAAGATGCAAGACACATTTGGCTGAGCACGTGATTGCAAAAATTAAGTAATCACCCATTGTCAACAGAATGGTTTCTTTCTTTACGAACGTAAACATAATACACCGACTTCGTTACATACAACCTTATTATTTCACTCTAGCAAAATTCTTCTTGCATTTCTGTTTCTTTTACAAATTCGGATATTCTGAAGTTAAAAAGAATCAATTATTAAAGAATAGGATAAATTACCACCCTGAGTCAATATATGAATGAACATCCTAGTATATACACCTCCATATCCAACTTCTTCCATGGATAGTGAAGCTGTATTTCTCACCCGCCATCTTCACCAAGCTTTGGTGTCACTGGCCAGACCTCACGTGGATACTCAGTCTGAAACCAACAATAAACCTCGGATCAATTATCAATGGGTACAGATAGAATCTCGATTAGAAATCTGATTTCTATCTGTTGATTTTGGCAGTTACAGCAAATCATGGACAAAATGTCTAACCATAAAGAGTGTAAAATGGGAAAAATCAGAGTTTGGGCTCTGTTTTGAGCATTCATTTATGGTACGTAAGGATGCATAATTTAAATCAATGTTTGGACCATCATACAGTTCAGTACAAGCAAGTCATACCTTTGACCGATCAAAGTGCCATCTTAGGAAAAATGATTCTTCTCAACTTTCCACTTTAATTGGCTGCAAACAGTTCAAGTTTCACAGTGGACTTTGACTGTCACTACTTTGAGTCCTACCTGATTGAAGATGATGATCTCCACATCCGTGTTGTCATACTTTTTCACCATCTGAAAAATATATATATATATATATATATATATTTGGTCCATAAATGAGAACACAAACACACCCAGGAAATCCTCAATAGAAGGTGACAGAAACAGCAAAAACCATGCAAGATATTTTTGCATTACCAACCCTACATAATAGTGATCATTTATGATAAAAATCGGAGTCTTGAATATCAGATGATATCCTAGGTAGTCTAATTGAGCACGATACTTGATTTTACAGTGTGAGTTCAGTCTTGAGGAAAAAAATAGTTTAACGAGTTCTGGTCGACCAATAATACTTATTGGTCTTTATTCTCTTTCCACACTACATTAAAATAAAGAACACAGCCAGTACCACTAATAAACTTCCTTCTATAACTGGCATTTTTCAAAGATATTACAAACATGTGCTCAGCACCAGATTATTATAAGTTTATTGCACCTTTTTGCAAGAAAATTAGAATGTCTTATGATGATGAGAAACATCCAGAGAGCTCATTTGTCTAACCCATACAATCCCGTAGGTGCTCCAATTTGCACACCAATTTACCTGAGTAAGGGACTTATCCGTGCTGTCAGAAGTTGCGAGCATAAGGAACACCTTTGCATTGTGCTTGGATTTCAGCACCTGCAAGGAAAATGTCACCATGACTGAATGAATAATTAGCCTTGTTTCAGCTACCTCCCAGAACAATATTCAGCCATGTGGGCCAGAAGCATGACCCTGGAATATGTCAATTATATTATGTGTGACCCTTAAACAAAGTAAGAATATTCGTTTACTATTTAAACATTCATGCTGACATTTCAAAATTTGGGTGGAGTTATACTCTAGGCATTATTTACAGGAATCATTGTTCATCCTGCATTATTCACAAGAATCGTTGTTCATCTCGGCACTATTCAAAGGAAACATTGTTCATCCCGGTATTATTCAATTGAAAATACTATTCATAGTAGTATTCATCCCGGTATTATTCATTGAAAATACTGACACTATTCACAATTTTCTTACTATTTATACCAGCCCTATTCATTTTCGGTGGACGTTAAGTTCCCCCCACGAACTTTTCGGGGGAGGAATATTCGGGCAAGGGTAGCCGCCCGTCAGATTTTCTGGACCCGACCGAAAACTGCTGGCCGCCCGCCCGACTTCGAAAAAACTATTGTCATTGCATTCTTGAATGCCACTTATCCACAAATCCCATATTGAGTGCACTTCGTTTTCAAGGCCCCAAATCCAATATATATGTGAACTTCCATTGAGTAAATAAGCAATTGATTGGATTTCATTTTCAAAGTGAAACCATCAATAAAGCATGTAATTAACTTGGAAGTTAAAAATATTATGAAATCCTCCTTATCACTGAGGTTATAATTTTTGTGACTTACAATTAAAAGGGTCTTTGTCATTCAAAAATGGAAATAAATTAATGATTTATTTTTAATATTTAATAGTTAATACCTTCTACTATCACAAAGTTTTCATACGCATTTAAACTAGTTAAGTGTGATTGAATGCAACTAAGTCTAATAAATTCTGATTAATCATGATTAATTCTAATTAAGCCCAATTAAATCAGAAAGCATGCTAACCAAAATAATTAAGCCAAATTAATTATAAAATGCACTTACTGGAATTAATCATGATTTAATGGAATTCACTCCAGTAAATATAATTTATAATTAATTTGGAAAACATATTTTCTGATTTAATTAGGCTTAATTAGGATTAATCAGAATTAATTAGACTTAGTTGCATTCAATCACACTTAATTAATTTAAATGCATATGAATACTTTGTGAAAGTAGAAGGTATTAACTAGACTATAATTTTTAGCATATAAAAAGTAAATTGTTAATTTTAGTTTCATTTTAGAATGACGAAGTCCCTTTCAATTGTAAGTCACAAAAATTATAACCTTAGTGCTAATGGAGATTTTGTAACATTTTTAATTTCCAAGTTAATTATATGTTGTATTGGCGGTTTCACTTTGAAAATGAAACCCAATCAATTGCTTATTTACTCAATGAAAGTGAACATATATATTGGATTTGGGACCTTGAAAATGAAGTGCACTCAATATGGGATTTGTGGATAAGTGGCCTTCAGAATGCAAGGACAATAGTTTTTTCAAAGTCGAGCGGGCGGGCAACAGTTTTCGGTCGGGTCCAAAAAATTTGACAGGCGGCTGCCCCTGCCTGAATATTCCTCCCCCGAAAAGTTCGTGGGGGGGAACTTAACGTCCGCCTTTATTTTCATACCAGCATCAGTTTCTTCCTATTTTCCAAGTTTCTTCCCATGAAGGTAAGATAGTGGGGGCCCATGTCAGATGCTAAATATAGAATGGGACACAACCATGCAGCTGAATAATGTTATGTCTTCGGAGACACTCAAAACAAGACAGAACCTGATACTCAATGCAAATATCTGAATAGTGCACAACGATGACTTTCAGATAATTGTACATGCCAGAATAACAGAGTAAAAGTTACCTCAATCTGTTGCACTGCAAGATCAATGAAGCTCTGCCCCTCCCGAATCTCAATTAGTGACCTGCATGATGAACAGTTTCACCATCGTAAACTAGGAATATTTTGTGAGCTGTAATGGTTTTTCCTGAATCAGTAGATTAGATGTTCATTTTTGTCCCAGAAATTTGACAACAACAACTAATCATCACCATGGGAATCATTTAGAGCCTGTCCATCAAGTTACAAGACATAGCCCTAATTTCAGTCCTTGGGCCTTTGTTTGCAGAAGATTGAAGAATAACTCAAAGCTTTTGATTTGGAATTGGAATTAATTATGCAACACACGTCCCTTGATTGTTCTTGCCATCTCTATGTGCTTACCCAACTGCACAATCTGATGGAAAGAATGAAATGCAAAATGCATGATACTTGTTGACTTTCAGACCAAGCCACTTATCTTTGCAAGTTGATTCAGAAGTGGTTTCCATAAGGATTGATATGAATTTGGAGTGAGAACATACTTTGGTTGTGTAGTGCCCAAGGCTCGGCCAAGGGTACCACACAGCTTCACCACCACCAATTTGTCAAGTAAAGTGTTGAACTTCTCATGATCTACAATCACACCATTTTATAACCATCAGCATGTCATCCTCATACTTCTAAAAAAAACATTCCCAACATACTACAAAACACTTTCATACTACATGAAATCACAAGTAGAAATAACTGGGAGATGGTTAAATGTCATACCGTCCAGAATGGAGGATAGTTTATTGTAAGGAAGAACTTTTAAGTCAGTGCGAGGGTTGATCTTGTCCCATGTGATGGGTTCGTTAGTTTCACTGCCATCCAATCATTTGTTACACTTGTTAAGTTCCTAAAAACTCTGCAGTTCATGTAACTGAAAATCACAGAGCAAACCTTCTCCACAAGAATCTAAGAGGTCGACCTTAAGGTCTACCCTCAAAATGTGGATACCTATATTGGAAGTTAGGTGTGGATCTAAGACACCAAATTGACATCATGTGCTTAATATGGATTGGAATACATGCTTAAATATGTAGCCATTGTAAACTTAATAGTCAACATACTTTGGCATGACCTAAATGACCATTTAATGAGACGAGAATCTGCACCTTAATAATGAATAACATATTCCTATGTGCTAAAAAATTATGAGGAAAGTGGCGACATGCACTATTTGGATTTCCTAATCATCTCACACTACTTGCGTATTTCATATCCTCCGAGAAGTGGGCGTTGAGCTTAAGATGTCTTTTTAAGGCCTGCTTACCTTAACAAATGATTAAGTGCAAGATGATTAGAAAATCCAAATAGTTGTGCCCGTACGCATTGTCCTCATGATTTTTTGAGCTCATATGAATATCTCATTCATTGTGGTCATATAATATATATGTCCCCCCAATTATGTTGACTATTGAGCCTAGAAATGGGTAACAAATTTTGAGCACGTAGTCCAAATCTCTTTCTCGTGTCTGTTCATAGATCCACACCCAACCACACACCACTCAAAATGTTGTCATACACATGTCCGTTTAAGTTGAGTAACCAAATCAAACCCACTTACCTTAAGTAGACGTGCCTAAACTCAACACAGCAACAAGCTGGACACATATACACGTTTTTGAAGAGATTGAAGTTTGTGCTCAAAACATGGTAACAACATTATTCCAAACTCGATAGTCAACATGATTAGGGGGACCTATATGAATAAGATATTCATATGAGCTCTGAAAATTATGAGGCAATGACCTCGACCACGACTACGACCACGATTTGGATACGCTAAGTTAGTCATCTTGCACTAACTTAATTGCGATGTGCGAGAAGAGAAGTGGGTGCCGCGGAGAGAGAAGCATCCGAATAACTTAACACACATCTAATTTAGGCTTAACTTACCTGAGTTGATGGAGAGCCCAGCGCTCCAGCTTTTGCACCGCCTTGCTGAGTCGCGGTGCAACGGACATGCTGTCCAGGCCCGTCGTGACCGACATGATCCTGCTGCTGGCTATGTCCACCTCCCCAACTCTTCTTTTCTTCCTTCGCGGTGAATCCAGTGCAACCACCAACTTCTGCTCATGCCATCACAACCCAACCCAACCCAACCCAACCCTTAAGTCAAACAAACAATTCAAGCTATGCTTCACTGCAACCAGTTCTTTTCTACTCTATTTGGCCAAACTATGATTACCTGTTGAGTAGTGAGAATGCCACATCAGTTTGCTTAATTCCTGGTAAACCCTTACTATGAACTTTCCAGATGATGTAAGTATGTATATGGCTGAATTGAGGATGTGATTTTCGAATTGGGTCGTAAGCAGTGACACTTTTAGGAGCTCTGCTACTTACCAGCTTTGTCGCTTCTTGACTCGATTTCTTAACCAAGAATCACTGAGTCAGCTCAAGATGATCACTCGGTGACCGATTTGAACACAAGGGTAGGAAAAAATGAAGGAAGAAATGAAGAACGAAATGAAGGAAGGAAGGAAGGGAGGAATGTCCCTTGCATTCTATTGCTTGTTCTTTCATATCCTCCCTTCCCTTGACCTTCCATTGGGCGCCTGAAGTTTCAACCCGGTGATTCCCCGGGTGCTGAACGAACCCTGCACCAGGCAGATATCATCTGGTGCTTCAATTTAACTATGAAGAAAGGCAAAGATCATCCTGATGACATGATAATGACCCGTCAATACTTCGACTTCTGGATCTAATATTCTTCTTTCCTTGCAATGAGGTTTTCCTACAGATCAACACGACACATTTCGGACACATTTTTCGGGCTTAAGAGGCTTGAAGAAATTGCATAGAATAGGAGAAGACACAAGTTGGATGCCCTAATCCAATGGGAGAAGTGGGTGATTAGACCTAACAACGGAGCTATACACGTCTTTTACAATTTGGAGGATTCAGTACACAGAAGTCTACAATATCTGGTGCTTCAATATAGCTATGAAGGAAGGCAAAAATCATCCTCATGAGCATAATTACCTTCCATGATTGCTTCGGCTCCTGGATGTAATCTCTTCTTTTCTTGCAATCAGGTTGCTCCTGAGGTGTTTCCTACAAATCAGCACAACAAATAAATCTCAGGTCTTAAGATGCTTGGAATATAGAATTGAGTAGAATAGGAGAAGATACAAGTTGGATGCCCTAATTCATTGGGAGAGGTGGGTGATTAGACCTAACAACTGGATCTATACATGTCTTTTACAATTTGGAGGATTCAGTATACAGGAGTCTTCAATATCTGTAGTATGGAGTTCCTTCTTTCGTATAATGATCGAGTGCTTCTATCTGTCGCTGTCACTGCAACAACGTTGGTCTCGATGTTCCTCTGGTTTTATTATGTCTACTTGAAGCGGGGGTTACTTAAAGTCTGGAAGCCGGAGGAATCTGCCGCTGTTTTTCGTGTCCCGCTTGAGGAAGGCACAAGTGACCCAAATGATATTGAGATGGAAGAAAAGCTGTTGAAGATTGAGAAATCTCTTCTCCAGTGTATGGTATGGTCCTCTCAACCTCTACCAACCACATTTCTTTATCAAATTTGCTCATCTTTGCCCATGCATGTGTACAATTCTTGGGAACTAAAATTGTGTTATGCATCGGAATTTGGGCTCCCCTACCTCGGTCTTGAAAGAACAATCTCCGGTGCCATTTGTTGCAGGATTGCTTTTGTGACCTATAGACAACACCTTCTGAATTCCTGTAGGGTGATCTGCTTCACAGAATTGAGTTTCTATTGCAGGATGCAGCACTACAGGAATATGAGCCTTGGGCAATTGTCCTGCGGCTCTGAAAAGTTGTCCTAAGTCACTAGAAAGTATACAATTCTATTGCTGTGGTAGATTTGCACATTTTTTTTCACAGCAATAAATTTGTATATTTCTTTCACTAACGCAGGACAATTGCCTCAGACTAATATGCCAGTAGTGCAGGGATGATGATTATCATTCAATGCTTCTCTTATTAAGGTGTGTAACCAATTCCTTGAATTTCTATGCGACATACCTTGAATGATTGAGGTTTTCAAGGAGTCCTTATTGTAAACCTGCATGTCAACTCCATTGTTGTTTCATTTGTTCCCCATTTTCCATTCTTGCTACTAATACAAAGTGGATCTTGTCATTCATTTTTTACTAAAGGTTGGTCGACAATTTTTGCAAGACTAAAGTTCATATTAGCAACAAGTCTAGACTATGGTCACTGGGAAATGATTCTCCTGATAATCGGCTTGTAGATTTTTGGGGGGCAAGACTACATACTCATTCCACCCATATATATATATTGTCCAAATTCTTATTTTCCCACCAAAGAGAGAAAGAAAGAGAGAACCCTCTAAACCCCTTCCCACCCTCAAGAATTGAAGGTCAAAGGATTCTAGAGGCTTATCTCTCTCTATCAACAATTGGTGCAATGAAGATTTATGGTATAGGTGGAGATTATGTGTGAGATCACAACATGCAACATTGGCAAACAAGATTGAAAGTTGATTATTGAGGGAGGCATTGTATGGTGACCATAAGAATTCCTCTAACAATGTTGAGCATGAAGTGTTGACAATGACCCCCAAGATCTACTTGTAAATATCTACAATGGAAATCCCATATGGATTTGTTTTTGCTCTTCTCCTCCAACTCAGCCTACAGTTGAATGTTGTATTGGCTTCACGTCCCAAGCTAAGTAACAATGAGATGAGGACTAGCATGAGCTTGCCGCTAGTTTATATTGCTCAGTATTCATTCTTGGAAAAGAGGCCTTGCTTATTTCTTTGAGTGGAAATAGAAAAGAAAAAAAAGTCCGCCCCATTGAGCAGGAATGATGTATTTCTAATACAACAGGGCGATAGGGACCACATACGGACGTAAACTACAAGAAAACATGAATCCAAATGATGCAATCCAAAATGACCAAAAAGACATCATGTCATTATGACCGGCCCGCAAGAGACACAATTTGGTAAAGATGACCATAATGATGTTTTCTTCTAGTGGCAGATGTTCCAAACTCTAGAAACACAGCCAAATCACAAATCAAACACCTACTAGATGTTGCAAGGTACAAGAAGCTCAGATCCCATGGTGCCAACTAGTCAACTTCTTTAGAATTTGGTTTGGAGTTGCTAAAGAAGCAACCATTTGGAGTTTTTTTTTGCATGACATGCTCTTCTACGACTATACATTCTAGAAAAATTATAAATTTTCTTCGATGTGAAATTCAACACTCACTACGGAGGTTTGGATGGTAACCCCTGTTTTAGAAGCCTGCTTTCAATGGGTTCTAGAAATGACATTTGAAAGCACAAAGTTTTTTGTCATGTAGACCCTAATTGTATCAATAGATTTCTGTCAGTGCCCTCTTTCCAAGCACGTCGGTCCGCATTGTGATATAACAAATCATGAATCCCATCAGAAGTAACATCAGTGATTTCGAATCAAGTGTTTGTAAATTGAAGAGGAGATAGAGTTGCCACCCCGAGTCTCAAACACTGCAAATTGCTAACACCTCACTGCATGCTCGTCCTCGCAAAGAAGCACAGGCTCGTCCCCAAGATTGTTGATTCTCATCACCACCACCATCACCACGAGCCCAACATTAACAACACACACATGGTTCTACTCCACCGTCTTATTAATCAAGTGGAGCCCAAACCCAAGATTCGACCTCTCTCCGAGCTAGTGGTGGACTACACGCCCGACAACATCAAAGTCAAGTACACCACGAGCCTCGAGATCACCATCCTCTTCGACACTCCGCACGGTGGATCTCGGTGGCGGACCATCATGAGGAGTGGACATGGCCTTTACACCGCAAAGATTTGCACACCGGCCGGCAACGCGAGCGGTTTGGTTAGTAGCTTCTACCTTTCAACCGGCCATGAGGGCGATGATCCCGAACAACAACAACAACAACAACAAGATGAGATCGACTTCGAGTTTCTTGGACTCGATGCACGGCTCGTGCAAACGAATGTGCACGTGAAGGGGATCGGAAACCGGGAGGCGGTGCACGACCTCGGGTTCGATGCGTCGGCTGCGTTCCATGAGTATTCGATCTTGTGGAGCTCCGAGAGCATCGAATGGTATGTGGACGGCGCACTCGTGCGAATCGTGTCTCGGAAGAAGTCGGTGGAGGGGGGATTTGATCCCGAGTGGCCGACACGGCCGATGTATTTGTATGCGTCGGTGTGGAACGCGGAGAGCGTCGCAGGTGGGCGGTGGGCGGGGCCGTATGTGGGTTGCGATGAGCCGTATGCTTGTACATATGAGGATGTTTTCATACCCGCATGAGCGAGGTCGGCTCTTCAAATAGATCGATAGATTCAAACTCCACATGAGCGAGGTCGGCTCTTCAAATAGATAGATCGATAGATTCAAACTCCGGACCTCTTGAGCGAGGTCGGCTCTTCAGATAGATCGATAGATTCAATCTCCGCATGAGCAAGGTTGGCTCTTCAGATAGATAGATTGATAAATTCAAACTCCGGACCTCTTTCAAGGGCGGCGTGAATGAAGTGTATGTTCATAATGTCAATGACCCATTGCCCACCAGACAAAAGGCTATTGGAATAAAACTACTATCCCCTGCTGAGAATAAACACTTTAGTGCTCAGTTACTAACAAAAGCAATTATAAACTGTTGGTTGGATAAATTCTTTAAGTGTAAGTTGAATTTTGGTATGGTGAAAGATCTCCAAGCCATGAATTCTGCAATTGGTTGGTAAAGAATGATGAACCATGATTATGTGGTCCGGGTATGTTTGGGCAATAGTGTGATATACATAACTTGGTGGGTTGGTTCTTTACTGAATGTTTGAATCATAAACCATGAACAAAATTGGTGCCAAACATACCACCTATTGTAAGGTTCAATTGCTAAATATTGATTTTCCATTACTACCTCTCCCAGGGGTGCATGCTTTGCTGAAACCATAATTCACATGTGTGAGTCACCTCCAATTTAATATTCTTATATATTACATTTTGGTGGAGAAAAAAAAATTATGGATACAAAGTATGGCTAAGAAATACAATCAAGTATACATTCCACACCAAAATAAATAAATATAAAGGTATTACCAAAACATATGGATACCTAGATTTCTTGTATGGAAAATACGCCTCAAATATTTATACACTCTATCAAGTTCCAAACTTAAATCCAAAAAACGAGCCACTTGGGGCCGAGCTCCTCCGTTGGTGGGAGGAGGAGGCCCCTCGTAAGGGAGGCGGTTCATTTGGAACGCAACGAGGGTATGCGGGTCATGGACACCAAACCCGAAATATGAAACCTTCCAGTATGTAAAAAGAAGATAAATTACCGTGGTAGGGTGTTTCTGTAATTTTTATTTGTAAAATAAACATAGGCTTGCTAAAAAAACTCAAACACTTGACTACATTATTTATCTCATTTAGTGAGGGTGGGATAATAGTGCGTGTGGGAAATTAGTGAAGGTGATACTTAATTTCTTCATGCTATGAAATTAGTGCCACCATAAGATCTAGGAAGCATTGTTCATTCCGGCAATATTCACTGAAAGTACCAGCACTAATTACTACAAATAATATACTCACAACAAAACTATTCAGAGAATTCATGCTATTCATACCAATATCAATGTCTCCTTATTATCTAAGTTTCTTTCTCAAATTAGTCTAGTTCAAGTGATATGAGGTGAATCAACAACAAACCTATAGGGGGTCAAGTTTTGATGTTGGATGGATGAGATATACGCTTGTATGCAATAATTCCCCCTCTCCAAATATTTTGGAGTTGTGTATGCAGGTAGATTACCTGGTTTATTCACAAAGAAGTAGGTTTCATCGTGGTGACCAATAAGTGCAACTCCGTCTTCAAGATCATCACCCCTGTCAATCATGATATTATGCAATAAGCAGCATCAAAGAATGAGATGAGGCAGCTTCTTCAAATCTGGCCGCCACATAGTGTGGTGCAATATACGTCATGCTCCTTTCAACGTTGCAAATGCAACCTCCACAACCAAACGGGTATACAAATGCTTGCAGTTGAATGCATGTTGTATGCTTGACACAACAGAAACATCATCTGGGTATGGTCTTATCAGCCATGGCAAGAGAGGGTACCCCTCATCCCCGATGATGTACTCCCTTAAAGGCATCGCCTGCAGCAAAGAGCATCACAACCTACCCACAATAAGAATTCAAAATTGCTTTTTTGCAGAGACAATGGGCGGGTGTATGTTGGTCAAACAATATGACCGGAAGATAGATATCGACTTCACTAAAATTTATCATTTTTTACTCTCAATTATAGTTAATTTGAAATCTGTTGTGTATCCAACTTGAATCAAGCCACATTCTTGGATAAAGAAAAGAAAAAACCTCATTGTTTTCTGGATGTGGAAGTAAGACCTAAGTTGGTGTCAGAAAGAAAAATATGTGAAAAGCATACAACTCATGTTGTTCATGGTCTAACTCACCTTCTATTCCAACATTGACAGATTATGGAAAATAGGTTGGGAAGCAATGCATGCGAGGAGCTGCTGCATAAGTTGAAGCCTGATTATTGGTTTTCGGTGCATCTTCACACAGAATTTGCTGCTCTTGTAAATCATCCTAACAGCAACAAGACAACATAGTTTTTGGCACTTGACAAATGCCTCCCTCATTGCAGGTTTTTACAAGTGCTTGTGGGTTACCTCTGCAAAATTCGTTTTAACAGATATTGTTGTACCACTTATTTTTCTGATTTTGTCCTTTAGTGATATTTTGCCAGTGGCAATGTCAACTATTTGTTTTTTTGTGGGTCTCCAGTAGTGCATTCATCCACTCTTAAAAGGTTAAAAGGTTAAAAGGTTATCAACTTCAAAAATTAAGGGTTAATAGTAGAGCAGTCATTTATAGTGGGTCTATAATTTTGAGTCCGTTTGTCAACTTCAAGCCAATTTTTTTGCTTGTTTTGCCTGTTTTCTTCGGAAACAGAGCACTCTCAAATGGAATGTTGGAACCCTAAGATATTAGAGACTAGTTGCACCCTCTTCCTTGTACCTATTGCCCAGAAAACGTTGAGTAATCGCACTTCGCAAGATTGCCGCAAGAGGTCGAATAACTCATGAGGTCCGACCACGCACTACAGTGAGCCCGCAGAAAGTACAGATCTTAACCACCGAACAGAAAATAATATAAACAACTAAATGTCGAAATCAAACTCAGCAAGAAACAGCATCAATCGAATACTACGCCCCTTGACCGTACTATGTCATAAAACTCCATGTGAAAGCGAAAGTGGTTGTGGGTTTTGGAGAATCGCATACGAACACGCTAAGAATCATCATCAAATTCGGTGCTGGAGCAATTTGTAAGGAGGTTTTGCGTTGTGTCGCACTGTATCGACAAGGCTTTAGGGTTTAAGAGGGTGGGGACTGGTTAGTGTGAGCTGAAAAAATATGTGTTCAGGTAGGTTCTGCACTTCGGACTGCATAGGTATTTAGTTTGTATTTGATCGCAGTCATTTCAAGAAAATGATGCTAATCTATGTGGAGGGACTGGAGGAGAACATAAGCCGGACACGTGTAGTTGACGTTCATGTAATCGTTTAGATGGCGTAAATTTCTGCATAAGATGATAGATGTGCTCAAAATTTCAGTGTGTGTTGCTTTCTGGAAGCTTCTTTCAATGTGTGTTGTGGTAGGAAACGTCTGCATAAGATGGTGGATGTGCTCAATCTCACTTTCAATTTGAGTGTGTGTTGTTTTCCTGGGAACTTCTTATCTCACCACCAATTCGTGTTGTTTGTTACAGGTGGCCTAACATTCAATGAAAAAGAGTGCAAGGCCCTGCAGCCTTTTGAGTAGCTTTTGAGTAGCTTTTGAATCCCTCGAGATCTTATCAGAAGGAGAACTTCTCGGATGAGCAGGAGCAAAGCAAGAGATTGTTTAACTTTAACCAAATAGCTGTTGGGTGACCTGAGGTTACTGCACACCACACAACTGTTGTTGAATTTATGCATCAATATGTTGTTTAATTGTGCCCTTGAAGATAAGATTGGTGATGAGGTTGTTGTTGTTGCTGAACGGTCTACATCTAATGACTAGAATAGTCACAGGTTTGAAGTTGTTGTGGTTGACGAATATGCTTGTGGAGAGAAGAATGGTTTTGTTGACAAGGTTAGCAGTGCCATGGAACATGTTCCTCAAGACAAGGATATGGTGGATGCTTTTGATGAGTGTCAAGTTTGATGAGCAACTACAAGCTGACAGGGAACATCGGATTTCTTCACATAAGTTACATGTGGAGCTTTACAGGGATGGTTGTTTCTAGTATGTAGAGACTTCTGGCAGGGAGCAAAAGAATGAGAATCGAAGGAACCCTGGAAAGTTTTGATTTAGAATTAACATCTCTCTAAACAGAAGATTTTCACAGACAGACTCACAAAACAACTTTCTCACTCATTCTATTCCAAAAAAATGGGTGGTCACATGAATGGGTGCTCCAACCAACCCAATAGCAAACCCAAATAACTAACCCCAATAACTAACCCAAATGCGATTGCCCCGACATAATCATCGGATGACTAATAAGTTAACTAACCAAAAACTGTGACTGAACCCGACTATTAACTAACTTAAACACATCTAAATTACATACAAAATAATAATACAAAATGACAATAAACAAAATAGATCATTTTTTATTTGATTGTTTTCTATGTATCGTCCAATACAAAGGATCTGAGGTTGGTCGTCCTCTCATAATATTATAACTACGACCTACTTCACTTTGATATTGTCGAATAAGTTTTTTTTCCTTCCTATCCGCTAATTTTTTTTTGGGGTATTATATATTACTGCCATCTTGAAATGTTCAAAAAAAGGTTTAAATTTCTCCGCATCTTCTTTCATCCAAAGTGGAGGGTTTTGCACATGTTGTCGATATCTATCTTCCAGTCGTATTGTTTGACCAACATACACCCGCCCATTGTCTCTGCAAAAAAGGAATGTTAATGAAAATGTGAAAAAAACTAAAATAATTGATTTCAAAATAAATTAATATTGTATTTACTTACCTACACGTAATTGTGTAGACACTTATGAGCACCTCGCCTTTTTTGGCCTGGATGTTGAAGGAGCGGAATTTTGTGGTATTGGAGTTGCAACCGTTAAAGGTGGAATGTTAGAATCTGTGGAGGTCAAAGATGTGGAGCCCATGTCTTGACTTTTCGCCATAGATTTCAGTAGCTCTTCGGCGTCGTCATATGATAAGTCACCCCATACAGAGGTGTCTTTAATGCCAAAATCATGATAAAAACGAAACATTTGAAATGGAGCCAAATCACCTGTTACGTTTTGCTTTAGCATGGACTTAGCTTTCCAAGCTGGCAGCTTATCCTCCACATCCTCAATGTCGATATTGAAGGCACACAACAATATTTTCATGTAACCTGCAATAATAAAGACATAAATAAATAAAATCCAATAAACTAAAATAAAATATAGGGAAAAAAAAACAAAACAAAAAAATATTGCACATACCTGGACAAGGCAAGCTTTTGTGCTCCTTTTTTAATTCTTTTCATTTGTTCACATAAGTTGTTACAAATTCATTGACTTCTGCCAATGACGAAAATCCTGGCGGATTCAAGTAGTCGATGAATCCGCAGACATTTAAAAGACGCGACTGAGCCTCACTTGGATAGAATTTTTTCAATTTTCAATTTTTTTGGAGCTCTGTCAGGCAATTATGCTTTCAATTTCGTTAAAAGCGTTGTGTAGTCGATGTTCGTTTTATCCCCCTTCATCTGTGTTTGTGAATTATGAAACAAATGAAAATAAAGTAGAAATGTATAATAACAACACTTTGATATGTATATATTAGTTTTACAAATATTTCACATTATGCATTGGAATTCAAACAAATGTGCAAACGACTATTTATGCTGGAGTGCTTTGTTTATCTAAATTTAAATTAAAGATATGGATTCTAAAAATATGAAAAATGTAAAATGTAAAATAAAACATAAGTATGAAAATATGGAATAAAATAAAACTATGAAAACTTAAAATACGAATGTAAAAAAGTAAAAATTATTGAAATAAAATCAACTCCATTCCATTGGTCAGTGCATCAAGGGCTTTTAAATGCTAAGCACTTTGTTGACTAAACCTTGATCACAAATACATGCTGTACTCTCGGGGCCACAAAAAATTTCGATCACAGAAGATTGTGGACCTTTGGAATGGACGAATTTAATGTTTGTGTGAGTTTAGACACGAAGGAAGCACACTCCAGCCAAAATAGTTGACAAGAGGGATAGCAGGAATAAACTTGAACTTGAACAAACGCCTAGAACTCAAACTCGAACTCGCAAACTAACCCTAACCCTAAAACAAATTGGTGACGTGGCCGCATGAGAGGCCAGCATTTCGGGAGGAGGCTCTAGGCTCATCCTCGAAAACTAAACTATAAAATAATGAAAGAATAATTACTTTTAATTTGAAACACTATTAGCAAAACCTTTTATCGATGTGCACAATATTATACAAGTTTTCAACAATGGATTCCTTAGAAGAAATCACCGCTAGTTTATTGCTTAGACAGATTCAAAGGGCACCATGATATCCATCCTCATCCCTCACCTTTGGCCAAATTTGCTAAATCCTTCTCCGATTGAGTGAAATAACCAATATAAACCATCTCGCTCTGTCTCTCTCTATATTCTTCTCTCATCTTCTTAATCAGTGAGTCCTAGAACAAACTAACTGGGAAGACATAATTACCACCTAAAGACTAGTCTTCTGAAAGGGGGATTTCTACTAGTCCTCCAAAAGGGTTGGAGGCTAGCCTCCGACACAAAAGAAGAGTAGCACACACAACGAAGGAGATTGGTAAGAAATGCTACCAAAAAATGGTCACAAATTGTTGTTGCTATGGCAAAGGGCAAGGTCATAGACCTAGTCCTTGAGTTGAAAGTATTGAGAATCTTGAATGTGAAAAATCCAAATACATGTGAGGAGGAAACAAAAACACTACAATACATTTTGCTATGTGATTTCTAATTTTACAATGTAGAGTTGTAGGATCGTTTGCCTCTTATTAATCTATCTTTTATTGACATCGATAACAAGTACGTGAGTCCATGGAAACTTGGTGTACATTTGACTAACACTCATTGAAATGGTATGGGAATATGGGCATAGATGAGGACCACATATGGGCCACATATGGACCACATATGGGAATATGTATATATATATATATATATATATATATATATTAGGAGTGGCTCTTCTTTGAAGTCTAAATAGGAAAAAAATTGCTCCATGGATGTTCATATATTTTTGCTCTTGTGTGATAAAATGAATAAGCCATGTGGTTGGTATTTCTTGGTGAATTATGCCCATTGTAGGCAAAAGATAGTTTCTATGAGTAGCCTCATATGAATAAAGGTTCGTGCTTGACTCAAAAGCACATCACATTGCTAACATTGCTTAGCGATGTGTGTGGAGGGGAGGGGGGGGGGGGGGATGTGGCCCCTCAATTCATAACAATGGGATGATGGGAGCTCACTTTAAATATGAGTACAGTTTGTTTAGATGAAATTCTAGTTCATAATTGATGAGCTCATGTGCATTCATAGTGGGTCATTCTCTACATTTACCAATGTCAATTATTCCAATATTGTAGTAGACTTTAGGATTTACAAGTTTGCATTTTTGTCAATTTAATCCAAGTTATAAAATTTCATAGCCTCACTTTCATCCAATTTTGACACTTGTTGAGGTAAATTCATCAAAGAGGGGAGCACAATTTTTTATAAAATTCTCTTAAAAGTTAACAATTAACACTTACTAATGTATTTTGGGGGATTCGTTTTTTTGTTTTGTAAGGAGCGCAATCGTTCTTAACGCATACATTGATTTTTAACACATATCGAGAGTGGACTGTAATATGTCTCTATGAAAATACAGATATTCATGTAGACATGCCTACATCGAACATAGCAAAAACATGATATGTGATATGTGATTAGATATGAATCTAAGAACGAATACCCAAAACATATATGTCTAAAAAAGATTGGAATACGTGCTCACAATATGCTAACCATTTGTAAGTTCAATAGTCCAACATGATTGAAAGGCATGTATGACCACTTAATAAAATACTCATGTAAGATCCGAAGGGTATGAGGCAATTAATTTGGATTTGCTAATCATCTCGCACTAACTTAATTATTTTATGGGGAGAAGAGAGAAATGCAAAGAGAAAAGCATCCGAATAACACACGCCTATATACCCCTCGGTGTGAACACGCAACGAGAGGCTAAATTTAGCCACCAACCTCCTCTCCCCCGAATATGAACGCTTCACACTGCCAAGTTTTGGAGGACAAAGGAGGTTCCACAGGCCTCGCAAATTTTTGTTGTCACTCGCCGTTCAACGTTGCGCAGAGACAAATCGCATTCTCTAGGGCGACTTTACTTTGATGTTAGACTTCTCACAAAGATTCACATTCAATTTACCTTTCCAGTCTTAGCTCGCGCACTTCCTTGTGCTCCAACATCTCTGAACTTAAGCAGGAGGAGTAATTTGGTCCAGTGGTGCATGCAGAGGGTCTATTTTTCCCTCGCAATTTCAAATGTGGCAACAATGCGCACGATGAATCTATGTAGAGATAGGCGGTCGGGGATAGTGCAGTAGGATGGGTGGAGTTTGAGGAATTAGGGTTTGGTAGGGTTTGGGGGAAATGGCTTTCGCGATGCGGCCCCCTCCGGGGGTGGTGGGGATGATGGGCGACCACTTGACTATTATGACGAGCATGCCAGGGTCGATGCAAGGGTCGTCGGAGATGGGAGGTGACGTGGCGTTGTTGGCGTCGGTGGATCGGAGAGGGAAGAAAGAAGAGCGCATTCCACAATGGGGTTACCATGAGACAAAAGAGTTTATCGCTATTCGGGCAGAGCTGGAGAAAGATTTCACGCAGACCAAGCGAAACAAGACGTTGTGGGAGCTTATCTCTGGCAAGATGAAGGAGAAATCGTTTCGCAGGAGTGCCGACCAATGTAAATGTAAATGGAAAAACCTTGTCAATCGCTACAAGGTTCGTTCCTTTTCCTCTGCTCAACTTTCTCTGTAAATATATGCGGGTGTGAAGTGGCTCGTTTTTCTTGTTCTCCATTTTCTATAATTCATATTTAAGTACGTCGTGAAATTTGTGTTGCATTATTAGATTCGTGGTGAAATATCAACGAACTCGGGATAGAAAATCGGACCTCCCCTTATGAAGTCATGGTTATCTAGTCATGGCTATCGGAAGTGGGTATGTGTTGATTCCTTAACTGGATACATAGGTCCTCCCAATTGCGTGCGCTATTGAGTGTGTAGTAGTTAATAAATTTTGAAGACCTAGTCCATTCTCTTTTAGACATCTTTGTCTTTATGGCGTACAAGGAAATTGCTGATTTTGATATGTGGACATCTATAAATGTTTATCGGTATCACTTAGGGTCATTGCCTTTTGGCATTTTGTCTTCTGGAGGGGATGAAAATCCTCATCGTTCTGCTTTTGACAATGGGCTGTCAAAATTATGGAGAAAATTCAGCAAATTTTAATCTGCTGCCAGAAAGATGTGGTCTCATGTTACATTTTTGGCTTTCTCCTGGTAGCCAAAAACTTCAAGCTCCAGAGTTTGCTGCTTAGTGTGCTGGTGGGCTGACTTCTGGTGGCCAAGATCCCGCCTCATGTGGTGATTGGATTTCACTATCCACCTATCTGCAAGGTGGTATCTTCATCACTTCTAAATGGAACTTTGGTCATCAGGAGGGCATATCACTGTACCTACATATTGACCTGTGCAAATATATGGATTGGTTCCCATGAAGACAACAAATCAGAAGCAAAATAGTACATTAGTAGATATGAGGAACTCATGTTTCATCAACCTAGTTTGGTAGTTTTATTATCTTAATTCTGACAGCATTACAAGGTGTTGGGCTTAAACGATACCTCATGGCTGCAATTTATTTTATATTTCTGGATGTATAACACGGATTTCTTATGTCATTCTTCATATGGGGCATCAACAGCAGGTGAACTGCAGCCATGACAATCTACAGACACAAGAATATAGGATTTATCCTTTCTCTCATTTCACAAAATGCTACCTTGTCTTAATAATCTTCAGATTCCCACACTGATATTAGGTGGTTTTTCATTAACGTAGAAGTGTGATGTAGGAGGTCACGTTTATGAATGTTAGCTGATCATGAAATCATAGTACCTGAAATGTGTATGCGGTATTGATATGTTGGAACTGTGTTGATATGCTCGTTATATCTTCCTCCAGCTGTGATTGGTGGTTAATTAGTTGGTGGGCTTGATTACAAAAGCAATGAGGTGGTGACATTATATGATGCATGCAGGATGGTGGCACTCCTTTTGCACTCTCTGCTAGACTTGAATATAAAACCAGAGCCTGAGGAAAGGTCCCACCTAAACAATTAAATAGAGTTTCTAAAGACACTGGGTTTGATACCAGGAATTGTCAATGAGCTGAGACAAGGATTTTTTCCGTTTTGCAGGGCAAAGAGACCTCTGAACCTGATAATGGGCGACAATGCCCTTTCTTTGATGAACTCCATACAATATTCATTGAGAGAGAGAAAAACATGGACAGGTTGTTACTGGAATCTGAGTCTGGAGCCAGGCCAAAGAAGAAGGCAAAGCGGGGGGAGCTCAAGCTTTCAGACGAGGACACAGATGAAGAAGATGATAACAAAGATGACAGTGAGGATGAGCGGCTTGTGCGCAGGAACAAGCGAAAGTCTGATAAAGAAAAGCAGAGAGTCACAGCCGACAAGTATCGGGCAAATAGTATGCAAGAAGTTCTGGAGGATTTCATCCAGCAGCAACTCAAAACTGAGGCTCTTTGGCGGGATGTATTGGACAAGAGAGAGCTTGACCAGAGGATCTGGGAGCAGGAGTTGTCCAACAGCATGGAACACATTGAACATGAACGACTGTCCAAGGAACGTGCCTGGAGGGAGCGGGAAGAAGAGTGGAGAGAAAGGGAAGAAATTCGAGCCGAAAAGAGGGATGAACTATTGACACTCTTATTCACAAAGTATGCTGCGCGGAGCAACCGTCAGGGACAACAATAGAATGCACACCTTGGGAAACAGACAAATATATGCCAGAGGTTTCAATTCTATGTATGTCATCCCTTTTGAGAAGAAGTCATCAGGCAAAGCATCACCAGGAGTGCCTCTAAGCCATTCCTCCAATTGTACATTCTTGTCTGTCAAACCTCACTGAACAGCCCATGATCTCTGGCCAAGATATCATGTCAGGGACTTTTACGAGCACTCTGTCAGTCTTGTACAATATTCATGACCACTGTAAACGGCCGTAGAAACTGAATTGGACCTCTTGAGTATGAGTCAAGAGGTATCCATGAATCTAGGTTCGGTGATTTATCACAGTAAAGATGGGCCAGCATGTGCTCAACGCAGTGAAAACAAGAATTTATTTCTGGTGCAGCACTTTTTGGGGGTTCCCACACACGTATCTGTTTCATTTTGCTTTAAATCTTTAGGTCTTATGAGGTCCTGATACTTTTTGTGCTTTTGTAGCTCTGAGGTTGTTAGCAACAAGAACAATGACCTCGTTGAGTATGCATCCTTATGACTCTGGACTTGGAGAACAGTACATTTGCAGGTGGATAGTTTTCAAGTTGGAAACAGGGCAGATAGGGTTGGATTGCAACTGGGAAAGTTCTTTATCAACCCAGTTGCTTGCCATGCAGCTGTAGTTCTAGGTCCTAGTGTAGGAGCAATACTGTAGTGCCTCAAGCAGTTGTCTTACTCAGGAGTTGGTTGCTATATATTGGTCTTATGAACAAAAGAAGTGCTCCATTTGTGCGCCAAAATATTTTACAATAGCATGCATGGGATGTGTCTTTCACCATGAATATATTCAGTTGTGTATCATTCATGAGATCCATCTCAACACTGGTAGATCAACAATGGGTAAAAGAAAAGAAAAGAAAAAGAAATGTTGGTGTTCCGTCACCGACGTGAATGTGAGCCAGTTCTCGTGCTGATCATGGAGTCAACAACGGGTACAATTATGAAATAGGTTGCTAGAGGTTGCATGTTGACTGATGCTCAAAATTGATCTGGTAGGTTGCATGCAACTCAATCCTAAGTTCCACAATATATAGGAGATTGGTGCCTCAGTTTACCATACATTCCTGCACAATTTTGGGTTCAACTGTAGGAACTATCGTGTCATGAGGTTAAAGTTTAGGGTTGAGATTTTAGGGTTTAGTTCTTCAACTAAACTGTACACATGCCTTCTTCATGTTTGTAATAAATCAGCTGGTGTCCAGATTGTAACCTGCTGGTGGGGGGTCACTACTGAAATTGTAAGGTCTCCCCATTGCTTCTGTTCCACTAGATTTAATTCTAAAACCCACTATTGTAGTAGATCATGAAATCTGCTAATCTTAAGAAATCTAATGACAAGACCCACATGAATTTTATAGCGGGTGAGTTAGCAAGGGCGTAAGTAATATTGGTCTCCATGTCCCCCTGTTCCAACCCTCGTTGAAGGTCCAACTAAGTTACCTGGCTAGTTTGAGCTCAATCTCAAGCTTGCAAATTTGGCAGGCTAGGGTGAGAAAATTTTCAATCCTTTGTATATATGGGCCTTAGAGCATGACCACCTGTCATGTAGCAAACTCAATAGTTGAGGGGTGTTTTATTAGTAAGATTCTTAAGTATATTGGCTTGTCTAACCTTAAATTACAGTCGTCGGCTCTCCACGCAACCGCCCAACCCAAGATTTGATTGTCATGAAGTTTGATTGTCCAATTGCTTACTACTAGAGTGATATGTAAGTTAAGATTCTACGAGAATACCACAAAAATAAGCTTAAACAATAAAAGCAAGCTACGATTCATGTCAAATAAAGACACATGATGTTGGCCATAGTCACCTCCTTGAGTTTCAATACATCTTTTACCCAAATTTGAGTGTCTTGAGTAGGAGGTGAGTGTGGAAAATGATTAGCCAGGATGTATGTTCCAAATGTGGCAAAAAATACCAAAGTTACTTCTATCCATTTTTGTTTTTCAATATTAGAAGTTCATCATCTTGCCTTAAGTTGTAATACACATATGTCATGGGATCCGCTATAACGTTGATGTTGGTTCTAGATAGTTGTTATGTGACGGTATCTTGCAAAATTTGACCCTTCATGCGAGTTGCTTGCATTATCTCCAATCAAGCTTGAGCTTCCGCATGTGCCACTTGCTCTTTAGTCCTTTCATTAGCCGATTTCTCCTTGGTTTTTTTGGTACTCAATCGTTGAAGATTCGGTGATGTAATCTGCAACCTTGCCCTTCATTGTCAAATCCTCTTATCCACCCATGGCATTTGTCGCATCACTGCATATCACTACCAAGAAACTATTGTATAATTACATCTCACTCATATCTTAAGAAATTTGCACAAAACAACTTGAAATTCAAGTCACACAATCATAAACTTCATTTTTCTTCAATTACGCTCCTACTTTATCTCAATTGAACTAGTTTTGCTCTAGTAGGAAGAGCCTCCAAGGGAAAATCCTTTACACACTGGTATTTGGCAAACTAACATCAATATATTAAGCCTTCAAGGCATCATCTCCTGAACTCCAACAAAGACCTATCAACAACAAAACTTGAAGAGAATGAAGCAATAATGTGTTGATTTGGAAGATAACCACCTCCAAATATTTCCAATATAATTTTTTTTCACACTTAAATTCCTCAAAGACAACATTAGCCCTCCACCAAGGTCATTAGATGGCCATTGGACTAAGTTACCTAGAAATTGGTCCCTATTAGGATTTGAGGAAACTATTAACTAACTTGCCACCAAATGGTTGATGCATCATCACACATGTTGTGCTTGGGCAATTCCAAACTCTTCACTTGATTTGTTACAAAGCTCTGACCAATCTGGCACCTCCCTCAAAAGATGCCAACAATGTTTATACCCAAAATCTAAACCCTTTAGATGCTTAAGCCTATACATTTCATGTGATTATGTAATGATATGCTCATCACTTTTCCCACTTTCATTGAGATTCTTACTCTTTCAAAATTTTGAATTACTAAAAAAAACATTGAAATTAGTGTTTTTAAGTGAAATAGAGGATAAGTAAGCCAAAATGAGAGAATGGTTATGCCTATCAGCAAGAGATAGAGAGAGTTCTCATTAAGGGCCATAGACATGTGCAAAATGTGGAGAATGACAAAACCTTTGGTGAGCTTGGCTATGGATAGACACATCAATTGAAGGGTGAGTCTCTTGTTCTTCTCCTATATAGCTTTGTAGGTGATAGTTAGACACAATCGCAAAAGACTTAAGATTTTTTTATTTATTTTTATATCATACTAAGATCCCTCTCGATAAGAAAATGGATTTTTTGCCATTATCAAATTGAGCAATGCCATAATCTTGGTGTAATAATTGGGTGTGAAACCCCTATACCTTTTGTAAGATCAAGTGTTTGAGTAATATAGCACAGTGACTATTTGCTCTACGAGAATGTGTAATCAATTGTCTTGGCTTACGAGAAGTATTTATAGTAATTAAATCTAGTGACCGAATATTATGATTGTCTGATATGGAGTTTTCATTGTGACAACTCGCTTAATGTACATGTGAATCAAAGCATCGAACTCTCGGGAAGAGAGTGAAATTGTCATGTTCGTCATTTTGGCTAAAGGCCATTGTCAAAGTGAGATAAGTTGAAAGTTGAAAGTTAAAAGTTCACTTGGTGCTATAGGTTGGTTCGAGTTTGAGTTTTGAATCATAATTGAATTGGTTAAATTTTCTTAGTAACGTGTATGGCCAGACCTTTTGGTGCTTGCAACGATAATTATCAAACCTTGTATGAATTATTATTGATGGCCATAATTAAAAGGAAACTCATCGGGTGTGAAGCTCTTTGAGAATACCAAATAGTGTTTGCATTGTGTTCAAAGCAAACAAATAGTGTTGTGATTGAACTTCAGTATGGTCGAGTGTCGAATGAATCAGATGCCTCATGAAAAGGGAAGGAATATATTTAAATTAAGTAATAGATTCAACACCATAATCTTTAAGAATTGTGGAAATTAAGAGTGAAACTTCTTGTTATTTGTATCCTTGAGAAATAAACGAGGATGATAGTCATGGTCAAGGGAATACCATTGTCTCTAGAAGTTGAAGAGATGACCAATCTCGACTGCTAAAACTATGCCATGACAATGGGAAACTATCGTCAAAGCTCACATAAAAAGAACAAATGGAAGGGTCACCAACAAGTAACACGTCTCCAAGACTTGACCATTCCACGACACATATTGACCATCGTCTACTGACTCATCTCATGGCCACACATACAAACTCAAGTGACATCTTTAATTAGATACTTTATAGTAAGAATTAATGGTCAAAAAATTGGCCATTGTCTTTTGCACATTATGCGAATGCAATTATTCCAATCAAAGAACTTTTTAAGGATATAGAGGCATATTATAAAAACATTAAATCTGCCAACATAATATGAACTCTGGAGAATTGACATAGTTAAAAGATCAATGCAAAAGGAACATAAGCCATCCATATGTGAATTATTAGCGCACATCAATATATCAAATAACCCCATGAAGTATAATCAATTCAACTAAGATAGAGGAATGAACCATGACATAGGCAAGCATACAAACTTATTATGGCCTATGGTTCTGGAAATTTATAGGATGTTGTCCTTCAACTAGTCCAAGTAAGGACAATGGTCTTCCAAACTCATTAAAATCTAAGATAAATCAATAAACGCCGCAACCTGCAAGGCTGGTTCTATTGTATTTCATAATCCACTAAATTATTGAATCATCAATGAGAGAACATGGTAAGTGTCAAGGTGCCCTTGGCCCTGATTATATATGGTTACCAGTTACTCCAAAAAAACTATTGATGAGTTGTGACTCCCTGCATTGCAATCCATGGTTTTAGTGAGTCATTATTATTGGACTATGGTTGTGAGGAAGAGACCACACATCTGAATGTATTGCTTTGAATGACCTTGTAATCCACCATCAACCTAAATTAATTTATGGAAATCAAATAAAACAAAGTCTACTGTAGGTTTTGATACACAATTCCCATCTAGAATCCATCAATATCTATCAATTAATTTAATTATGACACTTAGATATAAAATCTAATAATTATTTAGTCTTCCCTATGTGGTTTTGTTGAGTGGAACCCAATCCAAAAACCTGCCTACAAGATAGATCCCATGAAATTTGGGTATATTGTGTTTGATTGCTCCTTGCTTTGTCTCCAAGCTTCGTGCCGTCCTCTCTACAATTGAACATGATTGACTACGATTCCAAAGGTTTTGGATCCTTACCCAAGATGCATCTTCTTCTTCTATTGCATGTTTGTTACAAGACCTTGTGAGATTGTTAGGTATGAACAACAAGTAAGAGTCTCCTTTGCAACTAGAATTTTTTTTTCTCCTTGATGCATCGAACTCCTCTAAACATTAAA
The DNA here is from genome assembly GCA_950295325.1 of Polytrichum commune. NCBI lineage: Eukaryota > Viridiplantae > Streptophyta > Polytrichopsida > Polytrichales > Polytrichaceae > Polytrichum > Polytrichum commune. The sequence goes on along the minus strand of OX485803.1, from coordinate 17,540,603 downwards.
TTAGGTAATTTGAGACTTTTCATTCTCTCAGATTAATATATGGATGACAAAACATGAAGTCACCCTAAATATAGGCTACACTATATAAGCAAGAAATATATTATTTGTCCAATCCCAAAATTAATGGTTGGCCAATATAAGCACATTAGATAGAGCACTTGAAACCTACTACATCATAAAATCAAAGGAATACATGCATATTGAATATAGAACAAACCTCAAATCCTTCAACCTACACAACATTAATTAACAAGCCTGGAATGACCTTCTCAAAAGAGCATCAAACCGGCGTGCACCGGTTTGATACTCTTTCGAGATCGAGCAAAGATAAGGTGGGGCTACCTTTGAGTTTTCTTCGGTTATTTTTCATCTATTTGGGTAGTTACTTTCATTATTAAGAATTAATTATGTTGGTTTCTAAGACAAAACTAATGCCAAGTGGTAGTGAAGGTTCTACTCTAGGCTAAATTACAATCTAAAGCAATCTAAGTAGCTATAAAGCAACATGAAAAGTCGGTGGGGGTAAAAATGTAGTTGTACCTTTTGGGAAAGTCTTCCAAAACCCGCATTGGAAACATTTTCAACACCTTTTTGAAGCTATTATTTTTATTAAGTTTTTTGAAGCTATTAGTTCTTCCTTTCTTGTTGAGATAATATTGTGGGTACTCAAATGATACCCTGCTAGCATTAGTACTTAATGTTATGTACACAACTAGAGTGTAATAAGTGAATATTGCTTGCAACATAGGAGTTTTGTCCCAAAAAATAAAATAAAATATTCATTGGATATTATTTATGGATATTCATCCAAACCCAAACATAATAGGATCCATACGTAACCGAAAATCTAGCAAAATTGTTTTGAACACACAATGCACATAGACTTACTAGTGGTACCCTATAATTTGAACATGCTAAATTTATAATAATAGATCAAGTACAAAAATGTTGGATATTATTGGTGGTTGTTCACAACCAAGTAACTTGACTTCTATCAAGATCTCATTGGCTTGATTCACCCACGAGGTGAACAAGGTTGTCTTTTGCAAATGTTATGTACTTTTGAGGATGGATAGTGACTCATTATGATTCTTCTATGGTTGTCATGCTATAAATATGAAATCTATGTCTATCCAACTTGGATCATGCTCAAAATCCACCCTCTAATGAAATTTATGATTTTTATTCCAACATGTGTAATGACGGATCATATCTTCAGTACATGTTGTTGGTCAGCAGTACTCCACTTGAATTTGTTGGAAATGCAGACTAGTAATTACAAAATATTGTTAAGACAAAGATCTTGCTACCCAAACCAATTTAACATATGTCTCATCTCCAAGACGCAATATGAGCATGTAACCTATATGACAATCCACTACAACACGAAAAGATGGTGGGGGACGATTACTAGCAGGCCCAACGTAATGCCCCCCCCCCCCTTTCACATGTTCCATCAGTTTGTAGGTTGCATCCAATCCAATGTCAACCTATTCCAAAGGCTCCTAATCCATTGAATCTTCTTCCCAATTGACATCCCATTCAAATTCATCCTCCTATAAATTGGGCTCTCATCAACCTCCTAAATTTATCATGGTGGGCCCTCATCCTGACCTTGGCTACAGTCGTGGAGCATAGATTTCCCAGAATGTGGAGGCCATGCGAGCAATAAAAGTGGCGGCCAAAGCAAGAAAGGCCACAATTAGCATAGACTTTGTACATAAGTAGGCTTAGTTTAGGTCACACTCTCCAATAAAGGTTACATGGCACTCATCTGCTACTTAATATCTTTGACCAAACCTTGGATTTTCTATTTCCCATAATATGTATATCTCCTTCCTCTTCCAAGATTGTCTCATGTTTGGGTTCTCCTACCAAAACCACCTTAATATGGCTTCTTGATCGAGTTACACCTACATTTGTGCATGGATTGAATTGATGTAGATCACCACTCTTGAATGTTCGCATGTTTGAGTTTCACACACCTTTCCCTAATATTTATATGACATTTTTTTATGTTTGTATATATGTAAATGTCTCAAAGTGCCGGAAAAAATCTCAAATTACCTAATATAATGTTTCTCAACGTCATTGCTAGATGTTTAGGTGCTATGGCAAAGCTCGGACTAGCTACATGGGACAATGAGCGATGTGGCAATGGGGGGGGGGGTCCTTGCTAAGCCTTGTTGGCAAGTTGCTAGGCCTAGGTGGCATGCCATGCTAGCCGGGAGCAATCAAGGCGGAAGGACCAAATCAATTGGAGTTGGCTTACATAGTCGAGCGGGGCCCCATTCAATGTCCTCGGTTGCGGCCAATGCATGCTTTAATTTCTAGGCCAATGCATGGGCCATAGATACTACCAAGCCCGGCATAATTTTGTTGCGGCCAACTCTTTTGCGAGTTGGTGCTCATGCTCTAATATGTGCCTAGAATGACGAAGCTTTGGTTCTTCCACATTTTGGACTCATTTTCAAGTTGAAGTTCAAACTTGGAAATCAATCCAAACTAAGTTGTGCCATTTTAAACACATAGAAGAGCTCGAATCCTTTTTACCTTGGCCCATCGAACTTGCAAGCTTGAGCTTATGAGCGCGGCAACCCCATGAAAGTCCAAACCTGGTAGCAGGCAAAAATGCCAAGTTGCGTTACTTTGGTTAGTGGAGTCCCCGGCTTTCGGCCGTGCCCCCTTGCTCACAAGTGCTTAGGGCCACTTCACACACGAGACCGAGAGCCCGTGACCATTACACTTTAAGCATTCTCATTGGTGGAAAAGGTGAAGCCGGTCCAAATTCACTTCACACTACGCTTGAGGGACCAACGGAGTTTGTGAATGGAAGATGGATGTAAAAGTCTACATGGATTTCTGCATGGCATCAAATGGATCATGTTTCATGATCACTTGACTATTTTCACAAACCACTTCGTGGAGGTAGGCCTAGCTCAAAACTCAGACACCATGGCACTCCAAACGCTCACAACCATTGGTATATTCTATTTTATCATGTGTGAGGACCCGCATGAATCAAATTTCATTGAAATAGCATTTGGTTGGGAGTCCGGTCACACATGACGTCACACTACACTTGCGAGCCCGTGACCACACCACATGATTTTGGAGGTGTGTTGGGACGGCCTTTGGAGACTTTCATTTAGGCTGTCACAATTTCCAGGTCATGGCTCTTGGCTCGTGTGTGAAGTGGCCCTTATCCTCTCACTTTCAGATGTTGACAAAGCTTTTGGCTCCCAAGGATCAAACCATCGGTGATTTTTCACAAGGTCCCTAACATGTCCAGGGACATGTTCATTAAAAAAAAAACATTTCCAGTGGACGGGTTCTTAGAAAATGAACCAATTTTTGGACGTGTCAAATTCATTTTGGCCGGGTTCTAAAAATAACAACTTTTTTTTGATAATTTTCTTCCAAAAAAAATGGTACAAATATCAGTTACATTATGTCATATATGACATGTGAATATAAGCATAATGCAATCAAACCACTAATACCCAATCAAAATATCAATCTTGAAGTGGTTGATTCACCTGCATACATTAATTCATCAACCACAAAATTTAGAATGGGGTGGACTAGAAAGATGAGAATCGACAACAAAAGACAGATAACTGACAAACATTGAAGGCATAATTCGTCAAGATCCTATTGTTTCCAAGTGCAACCAGTCACATGTCGACATCTTTCGGTTTTTTTTTTGTTTTTGTTTTTTTTCCTAATTTTTTACCAACATTGTAAGAGACTTATTTATACCTCTTGCGGGACGGGTTTTTTCATTTTCAAACCGGTTTTGGGACGGGTTGTTTTTTCTTTAACCTTTCCATGGACGGGTTGGTTTAGAAATGACTGGTTTTGGGACGGGGTGCAATTTTTTTTGCCTTTCAATTCAAGGTTTTTGGATGTGGACGGGCAAAAACTTTGTGAAAAATCAGCCCTAGATCAAAGCCAAAACCCTTTCATGGGACCATTCAAAGGGTGAAAGCCGGACACTAAAATAGCACGGCTCCTTGCTCTCGCCATGTGTAAGTTTACTACAAATCGAGAAAGAAGGGGACTCTAATATTGCCACTGGAGTGAAGTAGGTTCTCATAATAGCCGCTTGGAAGTAGCCAATTCATTTGGATGTCTCCACTATACTTGGGTGGATCGTAGGTCATAGCATGCATAAAAATTCAAGTGTTAAGAGCGTTACCCGTCTGAAAACTATTCCAGCCATGTGCAACTTAATCTCATGAGTTCCCATGGGATCTGGGTTAAGGCATGGGGTTCAAGGCACCAATAACATTACTACGCAATGGGGATGGGGTTCCCCTGGGCTTGGGAATGACCTTCAAAACATCTTGGCATTATGTCCTTGGGATTCTCCACCTCACATATTCATTGATGAATATGGGAAGGGCATGGTTCGTGATGCATGGCACCTACCAATTGGAATGGAAATAGTAAGTGGGGTGGTCATTAGTCAGGTCCCAAGTTGAGTAGGAGGTTAAACTGAATTCGGTAGGAGGGTGCCAAGTGGCCTCACATTTTATGCCATTGGAGCCAAGCTACTAACACAAGGGTCCAACACCCCTCCCCCATAACATGTATGCCCAAACCTTGGCAACAAGGCTTGACCAATTTAGATAGAATCCCAAAACCTTGCTTAGGGGAGCTTTAGATGGGGATCCAAGGGAAGGGAAGGGGGGGGGGGGTCTAACAAGATAGAACAATCCTAGTGGCTGAGAGGTGGAAATTAGACCGAAGGTCTTTAGATGAGGGTCCAAGGCCGAGAAGAGGCAAAGTGAGGTGTCTCCTACATGGCATCGTTTTGGAGGGAAACAAACATTAATGGATTGAACCAAGAAATTAAGATGAAAAAAAGAGTTCATGTTTTGGAGAACCAAAATGGGAGGTAGGGTCCAAGGGAGGGTCCGATTCAAGGGCTCAATTTTCCTCAAATTGCTTCACATTAGTCCCTATGTTCTTAAACAATGGACCCCCATCTAAAGCGCCCTTATTATTGTTATGCTTCTTTGTGCTCAGTCATTCAAGGGTTAAGATACATATACCTAGAACAAACACTGCACCCAAAGGCTAAATCTAACACTATGTATCACACTCATACATTTAAGTGCTTCAAATCATAGTGTTGATTAGAGGTTAATGTGTGTTGGTTTTTGGTATGCCTACCTCAATGCATCCAACCATTGCCTCACATACACAAATGTTCTGATGAAGACATGCACCGAGCTTGGATTTGGATGTGCCGCTTGGAAGCCCTAACTTGGTTACATATGTTGGAGTGATGTTTGGTTAGGTGTGCATCTACAAACGAACACCAAGAATATATGTGTTTGAAAGAGATTGACCATTGAACTGCGTGTTCCAATTTTTGTTGAGTATTCTAGGTTCAAAAGTCCATCTAATTGGGGGGTGGGTCCTAAATGATCACTTAAGAAGAAAGTGCATCTTCACATTGATAACGAATAAGACATTCATACAAGCTCCGAAAATATGAAGTAAATGACTACAACTTTGATTTGGTTTTGCTATCCATCTCGCAAAATCGCGTGTGAAACATCCTAGGAGAAGTGGACACATAGCTTAAAGTGTCCATTTTAGGCCCACTTACCCTCAAGAGGTATATCATGCCCCTACTTAAAAAATTCATGAGGGATTTGAGACTCCGTGTGAGGTCAATCCAGAAGGTAATGTAAGCAAGCCTTTCATGGTCATTCTTCCTAATTGGACAACTATATTTGAGTAAAGTGTGGTTTCGTGTGGATGCAAGAATGGACATGAAAAGACGTGTGTTTCAAAGGGATTTGACTAATTGTTCAAAACATTGTTCTAAGCTCCATAGTGACCTTTTTTGGGGGGGGAGGGGGAAAAGGACATCAAATTGTCAACATGACCATTTGATGTCATCAAGAATTTTCACTTTGACAATGAATGAGATGTTCTTACGAGCCCCAAAAACCATGAAAATAATAATAGTTGCGGACATGATGAGGAAACGGCAATCATCATCTCACACTAATAACTTACAAGAAGTGGGGGCAGAGAGTAAAGTGACCATTTAGCGCCATCTTACCTTCACGAAAATAGGTGGATGTCCACTAGGAGTCATAGGCGGGGCTAGTACCTGGTACCAACCTGAGGAGTGAACAAAAGTAGTCCATATTATAAGTACACTAAAAATGATATTTAGTGTGACTTACTCGTTGGAATTACGCAATGCTATATCTATTTACTATACATCTCATATTTTACCCACAAATATAACTTGGTAGTTTGGACATTATAGAACATCGACAACTTTACTTGGAAAAAAAATTAATTTCAACAGTAAAAAGATATAGCACCGTGTGAATCCAAATAGGTAGTCACACTAATAAATATCATAGTTGATGTAGTCCACTCCACCGCCGGGGCGTGAATGAAGTGCCACTTGCCTTTGTGGAATTCCAAAGTACCATGCATTTCCCACTTGAGTGCTGAGATTGGGGCAATCTGTGATTACACTTACACTTACACCTTGCTGGCCTCTCTCTCCCTGCCATGGAACACTTCTATAGGCTTTCCCTTTGAATCAAATTATGAAGGTAAGCATGATAAGGTAGATTAGTACACCCTAAACTCCGTAATATCAACATCCATAATGTCCCTCACTCTCTTATATCCCAAAACCCTAGGGAACGGATCTTCGCAGTTCAAATCTCACTCCTCATTGTCACATTGCTCTCCCTTATATCATAAAATTTGTCATTAATGCAAACCACCCAAGAAGTCACCCCACACCTTCACATTGTGCCATGTGTCAACATGTGGGAGTGTCACCTTCTTCTTCTTCTTATGCCACTTGTTGAATGTTGGTGCATGCGTATGCCACATCATCTGGGAAGGCCAAGTGGAGTGGACCACATTAGCGTAGGTGACGGGAGAACAAATTCAAATCGTCCTCACATCTCCTTTGTGTTATTCCACAATGTCACAAGCTACACTGATTCTATAGCATCACGCATCCATGTGAAGACTACAAAACTCCATAGTATCACGTGCACTTTGGTTGCCACAGGTGTGATACTACGGAGTTTAGAGTGTAGATGGGTCTTAAGTGACTACTTTTCTTAATTGGAATGGACCCCTAGAAGTTGAATGCTATGTGGTTCCATGAGGATCAAAGAGCAAACACCATAAAGATGCATATTTAAAAAAGGTTGGATTATGTCTTTAAATATTAATAACTAGTCTATGTTCAATAGTGAACACAATTGGGAGGTTTTATGTATCTTATTGAGAAATCAACAAACACACACTTCCAATTACCATGATTAAATCTGGGGAGGTCTAATTTTCAATCCGGTTTTTGCATATGTTTCATCGAAGATTTGTTAATGCAAAATTCTTTTTTCTTTTTTCTTTTTGTAAATCTAATCGGTAGGAGTTGGAGAACATGAAAAAGAAACCACATAACATCCACATACCTTACCCGATGGCACTAGTATGTACCATCATCATGAATTTGAAGCTCCCAAATGTGTCGATATTAAATTGATTATCCCAGTTAGTGTGTGTTACAATTCGGAGTTATTCAGTGGTATAAGTATTCAATGAGAATGTAACATTTTACCAAGCAAAGTCATTTATGTTCTATAATGTATGACTGACCTATTGAACTTTTGTTAGTAAAAAATTGAACTCTTGAGTAAGGAGTTTATTGCCCTCCGTAACTCCAAATAGTAGCACACACTAATTGGGATAATTAGTGTAGTTTGGATCCATGCCTTCCCACCCTGTTGTACTCGTGCCTATGATTTAATATCTTGGACAAACTCAACCCCATACATCAATGCTACCATATGCCCATACCCATGCTTACCCGTCATATGCATGTATGTCCGTGCTTACAAGCCCCTCATGACCTGCCACCATGCCCCTTGGAGTGCTCAAAGAAAAAAACAATTCTATTATATATATTGAAAAATTGGCCTACTTTCAATCCTATTGCCCATGCCATGTCGCCACCTTAGATCCATGCCATCCACTTCCCTTTAGTTCCACAACCCACCATGACCACCTTTTGCGCTTGTAGTCCCCACCTTTCCACATTCATTTCCTCTTTCTTTTGTCACATGTTTGTTTTGGGGAAAAATGTTGGGCATGATGCCTTTTTGTCTTTGGAAAGTTGGTTGGACATGTGTCCATCTTTCATAGACTCCCACCAACACCAACACCACAATGAGCTCCATTATATTTAGATGGTGCATAGTGTTGGTTTCAAGTTTCATGTTGCTTTTGGGGGTTCATACCTTACCATGACAATGTCCTTCTTGTCCAAGTGTTTAGCCAATTTAAACACTATCATTCCAACTAAACATTTTGGTGGTTTTATAGGGTCAACATGGCACCTACATTTTGACATGGCTCTAATAACTTAGGTGCAATGAAAAAATATAGGAGCTAAATTCCTACATAATATTCATTATGTTGGTCAATGTAGAAAAAATGTACATAATTATGATCAAATTGTGGCCATATTTGCTACTATTACATGTGCAATACTACCACACCAAAGGAGAACAAGAACAAGAACAAGAACAAGAGGAACAAGAATATGGCATCAAAGACCCGAATTAGTCCAGTGGAATTCAGTCGCAATAAGCCAACCCCAACTTGTAGAGGACTTGTTTACACTAATTCCCTTCATCCACAATGAAAGTGTTTACATAGACACTACGAACCCCAAGTCCAAGAAATACACCTTATTCTAGAGTATATATACACTAAGATAGACGATTGTTATTCATTTTGCCTTCCTGTTTAGGACAACCTACATTTGAGTCACTACGTGGGCCATGTGGCTCCAAGAGCAAACCAAAAAGACACGCGTTCAAAAAAAAAAAACGATTGGATTGCATGCTCAAAACATGATAACCAATAACCATTCAACCAAATTACAAAGGAAAACTACCACAGAGCTCAATAGTCAGAATATTCAAGAGAAACCTATATGACCATTTATTGAGCAAGAGAATCTTCACTTTCATAAATGAGTCGGATATTCATATGAACTCTAAAATCGATGAGGAAAGTGACTATGGCTGCGATTTAGATTCGCTAACTAGGTATCCATCTCATACTAATCACATGTTTCACATTCTAGGAGAACTCGGCTAGTCGTAAAAGGTAACCGTTTAAGACCCGTCTACCTTAATGTCACGTTGTCGACTTGGTACCCAAAGTTTGCACCACTTGTGCTTTGGTGCATGTCTTGGCCACCTTCTTGAACATGTCCCACAACTGCATGTCAAAAACAGAGCTGGCATTGCAACTGCTTTCCTCAGGTTCAAATTTCTAAGGCAAGAGGCATTCCTTTATGTATATGGCACGATATCATGGCGGCCCCCTTGTCAAAGGACAACACTATAAAAAATATTTTAATTTTTTTTAAAAAAAAACTCTCTATTTACCTCGACAAAATCCGGGCCCTTTGGTGCTTTTAAGGGTTAACGGAAAGCTATGATCATTGAACTTACACGTCATAGTATTATTCTGATCACTCCTCTGCTTGTACACACACTCCACTGTGTCTGTTACGTTACCATGAAATATCCCACCAAAAGTGCCAAAGGTTACAACTTTGAGTGCACAAAGCCTAACAAATGATGATCCTCCATGCACTCCCTCCACAAAAGATATTTGTTTCGTCGTGAACGAGCGCACAAAGATCGGTGGTACCCGGCCTTCGAGTGCGTTTCAAACGGATGAACTCGAGTTCTAATCTTGAACCCTAAAAGCCCGAGGCGGACGTTTTTGTCTAGGCAGTCCTGAATGACTACCAATTATTAGCGTGCACATTTACAGTATAATCTTTCAATTTGGACACGTGGGCGGTTCAAAATTTGTGAGCGTGATCCTAACTTGCACAGAGATGGCATCCGCACGGGTAGGTTTATCATACGAGAAGCGATGTTTTCTTTACTAAGTAGTTGAGTTGGACTGAACTGTTTTAGGCAATTTTGAAGAGTTGTTGCTTCGACCTTCAGAAGTCAAACTTTGTTACCAAATATTTCAGCACCCTCGAACTAGTGGTACAAAAACATGGGAGAGAGTAGTAAAATGGGCTTCATCTCACCTATTTCAAACATAGAGGCGCCTCCATTCCCAATAACAGTGCCATCACACACAAACCTCTAAATGCTTTTGGAACCCGATTCGGACCTCTCATTATACATGGTACGGTCACGGTACGAATATTCGGACCATATGTACAACGTGACTTGTAGAATGTGATGCAGATAGTCATAGCTTGTTGTCTTGCAAAATTACTCTTTTTCACATATTTTTGTGATTCACAACTACTTACCGGAAACCTCAATCCACGACCCGATCCAATGGCCAAAAGTAGTTGTAGTGCCCATTATAGGCCCAAACACCGTAGATGCATTGGTAGCGTGACAAAAGATATCTGACACTTGAATTGCATGGGGGATAGTGGTGCTCAAGAGGTAGTTAAATCCATGATAGCCGTTCTAATTATGAGCATGCCCTCACTCACATTTGGAGGTCATGATTGGCACTTAAGTGATTCACCCCCTCGACACGGGAACCAATGCATGGAGTCTCCCCTCTCAACAACAAACACTATCTAACAATGATGTTTGCCATGCACCCCCCCCCCCCCCACCCCCATAACATTACTAAGCGACTACACGATGGTCTCTTCCCAAAGAAAGAGGTTGTCATTAGATAATTCAAATATGCTACAACTACTTATTTGTCGAAAAGGTCGCAGTACATAGTTTGAGTGCTCGCTCCTCATAATAAATGAGGGATCTTGGAATTAAAGAAGAATCATGCTCGTATGATACCTAGTCCCACGGAACGTAACCAAGGAGTTATGTAATGGTATCCCGATGACAGCCCATCATAACGATCTCCTTTCCTATGTTGTGTTCCATGTGTCAATGGAATTGGATATTGCCTTACTTTTGGCCTGATATATGTTCACAACACCTACTGTCGCGGAGGGCGAGGACACCGATTCCTATGTAGAGCATGGGGATTTATACTTTTGATTCAAATTTAGCCTAGGGATTCTCTAAATCGGGGTTCAAGATATCGAATTAGTATGTTGAGATTCATTTTAGTGCAAATCATAATAAACTTATTGGGACCAATTTTTACCACACCCAAAATGGTACATGTTGGGATCAAAATATGGTTCTTGGTGGGGACCCTATCTCGTTCTACAAAGTGACCCAAGTAGTCAAAACCTCAACTAGCACCTTGAACCTATCATTAATAGAATTGTCTCAGCCAATTTTCCAAAGCTTGCACTAGTAGAAAACTATGCGAAAAAGAACCCCAGTTGTTTTTCCATTGCGGTTCTTTTGACCACCCTAATCTGCAGTAGCTAAACGACTACAAATTTCTCATTTTTTGTTTTGCAACTAAAAATTTAAGAATTTCGGGGCGTGTAACACACCATTGGAAAGGTATTTTCAAGGCCTTTCCAACGGTATACTACAAGCCCCCAAATTCCTAAAATCTTAGTCGGTAAACCAAAAAAAAAAACTACAATCATTTAGCAATTGCAGAACATGATGGTCAAAAGAACCGCAATGGGAAAGTGACTGCGGTTCTTTTTTGAAATGTTTTCTAGTAGGGTTGCAGAAATAATTGGAGTACTATTTTTTTTTCTCAAGTTCAGTTTATTATTGAGTTAAAATTCCAGATCTAAACTGAAATCCTTCAAGCGGTGGTTGGTGGTCAATAATTTACTAGTTTCGTATGCATGCCTTCAAACTCCAAATCAATGTGGCTTGTGGAAGAGAGAAACGTCATATCAACTATATGCATATAGTTTCAAATCAGATGTACTTATTTGTACATTGCCCATTGTCTTAATAAATGGTGCTCCAAAATCATACAATCCCGGTAGTTAGCTAGATACATCTTAAGATACAACCATACGTACCCAAATTTGGTGGGCCTATATATTCCATTTGAACGGTTGACTTTACTAGCAAATGTTCATTGTCCTTAAAAGGTGGTCCCTCCAATAAGCTTTGGGTGATGATTTGAGGTTCTTAATGTGCAATCGACCCTTAGATTTAGTAACCGTAATGCAATCAATCGTTGTGTTCCAAAAGTCCTCTCTCTCATGTGGCCGTCCGCACACATTGTACACAAATAACCCAACATTATAGTTTATTTGCTTTAGATAAGCTCTAACTTCGGATACTTCAAATGAAGGCTAAGCTCTCATGTCGAAACTTCTGTGGTTATACACATCTTGTGTTTGGTTGGAATTCAATCGTGTAAAATTCACGATTCGCAGCTACAACTTTTATCATCATAAAAAAAAGGTGATATCGTGAAGAACATAATCCACACACCGGAAGCAGAAGGATCACCACTGCATCCCACCACATCTCTTTATGCTCATTAACGTAGACCTAGAAGTTCTAAAATGGAAAGTGGGGTTTATTAAGGTGTGACAATGTATATATATAGTGGGTCCTCTACCCTGGTCAACCTTCTTTCATATTAATAAAAAAATGCTCTCTTCATGCTTGGTATTAAACTTTACATGGTCACTTTACCATTATTGTTTATTGGTCTATCATATGCATTATTGTCTTTACACATTTCAAAATTGTAATATTACGTGTAGAATAGTAATTGATATTGTGCCTTTATATGGTGCCTCCACCACTATAAGCTTAGTTTTGAGACTCTTCCATACATAGTATAGTTCATAAGTATCTCCACCACCACCACCACATGGGAAAGAGATGTTGCAGTAGTAGTGGAGATGCCCTTCGTGGGATAAACCTTCAAGATTCAGCACATACTCTACCTTTGAGGACGCTCCAAGAACGTATCGTTGATGCGTGCTTAGGCTTCGGGTTCGTGGCATCTATCTGTATAACCTCATTCAGTATGCGTGAAGGGGCTCTAGTAGAAACACACCTCCTATAGGGTTTTAACGCCTTTTCATTCCAATAAAAGTTCACTAGACTAATTCAAGATCTCTGATACTATTTCCGGAGTCGGATCATCTAAAAACACTCAACTCCAAACCCTAGAATAGCTCACTACGTTTTCACCTTCCTAATGGACGAGTTTACGATTCCCTAGCTAGCTACCCGACCAAGGAGTTGGTGTCAATATGCGTACTGGGAAGTGCATTATTAGTTTTTGTGGTTTACCATTTCGCCAAACAAAAAGAGAGCAGTGTGGAGTGATTGTAAGTGTGGGAGAAATTTGGCAAAATCTTGGCCACAGAGACATGCATTCATTGCCATGATTGCCGAGAGCAAGGACCTCCATTGATACAGCTCTGGATTCCAATCTTTCGACATCCAAAGGACATTGAGAGGTACACTAACTAGTCCTATTAGTCTACGGCACCCATTAATTCTCAACCCATGCCAAATCTTTAGTTTAAAAAGTAGTGTGAACGGCCGCACTCAATGTTTTTTTCAATTAGGACATCGAGAGGAGATTGATTGTGGGTGAACATTTTGTTTTTATGCCAGTTTTTGTGGAAGGTGGTTATTTTATATCGTGTAAAGTGTGGGTCGGAAAACTCAAGGTGGTATATATGAGGGGAAGACCCACATGTTGTTTTCATCTCAACTAGATTATATTGGAGTGGTCCACATCAACTATTTCCACACTAATTTTCCACCTACATCAGGAGGACTATTTGGTGTACTTAGGGTAAAAGTTAATATGTCATTACTATGATACATTGTTACCCGTGTAAAATGGAATGCAATGTTTAAGGTCTAGGTACACAATTTTGGGATAAAGTCCCTTGATCCCTAAAGACCCAAGTGACCAAACATTTTTTTCCGGACACATCTTAACTCCGAAGGTAAGCAACCCTTATTTGGCTGCTTACTCCTTTTGTAAGATGGCTTCATACAAGTGCAAAATCGATTTCATGAAGGTACCAAGCTAGTTCATGAACCTTCCAGCCAATATTACCATAGTGTTCCACCAATTTCATGAACCTTCTAAATTAGTTTGTGATTCCTTTAAACCGACTTGACATGTGACATCCTCAAACTCACGATAGTGGACCTTTACCCTTAGCAACTTTATGATTCTTCCAAACCAATTTCATTAACCTTTTTGCACTTTGTGGTTCTCATATTCTGAACTTCTCGCTTCCTCGTTTCGTAGTCTTTGCCTTCTCGCTATTCAGTGGTGTCTCTTTGTTTTGTGTTTACCTGGAAGCCTTGAGCCTTGATGATTCTTCATTGGTCTTCCATTGCGGTATGTCAAAACTAGGAGCAAGCAACGCCGGCTCTTTTGTGGCCTTGATAGTTGTGCATTGAAGCAAACAACACAAACCCAATGTAGTTGGAGTGTGCCCCACGTGTGCAATCTCGTGGATTTGAGAGTGTAGTGTGATTGTGGATTTGATTGTGGGACGAGTGTTGGCCATGTGAGCAGAGCATTGAACATCTTTGGAGTGCGGTATCTAGTTGTGTGGCATTTGGTTGTTGTAGCATCCAGTTCGTGGTGAGAGCCTCCAAACAATATTTTAGAACTAGGTTTGACACTAGAATCGATTTGAAAGCGATCCATACAATAGTGTTCGAAGCGTTTGTTCTGTGTTAGTTAGGGTTTCGGTTGTGAGCAATTCATTATTTTATTTGTTTCGTGATTGGAAGTACTTGGAGACAGTACACTAGTTGTTGAAAAAAATTAGGAGAATCTTCTACATGATGTATTCTCGAAAAAAAATTACATAAATCATGAAATTGATTTTGTGAAGTTGTGAATATGGGTACCAAATCATGAAATTGTTCACAACACGGAGTGGAATTGGTTAAAATTTCAAGTTCAATTGGCTTCATCACTCCAATGGTTGTAACCAATGCTCCTCACTTGAAACTTATGAAATGAAAACCACTACTACAGAGCTGGTGAAGAGATGACTGAAAGAATGGAAGACCGCTGATGCTACACAGAACAGTGTCCACGGGCACCTAATTTGCGCATAATTGATCCAAACCCTCGTGTTTCCAAGCCCAACCAACTGCACGTTACGCTCTTCTTTTGATTCAATTTTTTTTATTAAATTGAGGTAGATTCTATGAAATCCATCTAAAACAATCGGTAATTCATTTTTCCCGAGGTCTCGATGAACTTCAACCGGTTATTTCTCAGACTCGACCGGTTCATCTGTAACAACTACAGTAGTAGCGGTCAGGCCTCCCAGTTCATTGTGTATAAGACATGTTATTAGTACGATCCCTACCATAGTCGCACAGCATAGCATTGCGGTTGGCCCCGTTTTCCAGCAGCAACTGTCAGCAAGCAAGGCCAGCCCAGCCAGTGCCTTGCGTTTGCAGAGGCCTGTGTCCTTGCCTTGCCTTGCCTTGTGTATAATTTGGCAGAGCAGGCGGGCGGGCGGGCAGGCGGGTAATCTATCTACTGCACTCGCCAGCCGCCACGCCTTCTAGAGCAGTGCCTGGGAAGAATTTAAGTTTTTGGGCAGAGTCGTCGGTCAAGATCCATGTCATTCTAAAGCCAGCCGGTTACATGCTGACATCATCTTCCGGTTTTGCTTTCATTCATTTGAGGAGGTATATTCTTCTATCGATTCCTCTATCTAAAATGATCGGTAATTCTCCTGAAGTCTCCAACTTCAACCGGTTATTTCTCAAACTCAACTGGTTAGCTCATCTGTAACTAAAGAACCATGTGATTCTAAATCCAGCCGGTTACATGTTGACATCACCTCCCGGGTTTTGCTTTCATTCATTTGAGGAGGTATATTCTTCTACAGGTTCCTCGAAAATGATCGGTAATTCTTTGACCGGTTATTTCTCAAACTCAACTGCTTCGTTCATCTGCACCTAAATAACCGCCGGTTCTTCCCGGACATAGTGCTGAGTGCTTTGGAAAGTGTTCTAGCTAGGTTGGTTTTAGCACCACCTGTGTGTACTTACTTGTTCATCAGCTGTGAGACTTTGCATTCAAATGGTGTCCTGGTGCAAGGGAGTGCATGCAGGTGACCTAAGCGAATACTCCCCGTCCCCTGCAATCCATTAAAGTCTGTGCATGCTCCTGCTGTGAGAAATTTAGAGCAGCTATTGCGTTGCCAACCTATAATCTATGGAGTTAGTTACATTCGAGTGAGGACAGGTACGAAGAAAGGAGGAGGGTGGTGGTAAGAAGTTAGGGTACTAGCAGGCTAGCTACGAATGGTGGAGGCCGGAGGTTTCAAGTGGAGCCGGTCACCAATGGATCGGTGGGAGATCTAGCACATTCAAAGCACGGACACCACCTTAACACGAGCCAAGATCTTGCCAAGGTGTTGGAAATCTAAGTTACTGGCGTTCGTTTTATGGTAGTTTGTTTATGGCGCACGCCCAATCGAGTCGCTTACCTTGAGTAATGTGTACAAGTCGACGTGTAAGTTAGATTGGCGAGAGGGAATTATCGCATACAAACATATCTCTCTCTCCCTCTCATTTATCCACCGGAACATTGTGCTAAATCGGTATGCAGTCTGGAGGTCTCGGTCGATTCGACAATGGGATCCGTTTCAAAAATCCCGAAACTGGGGTTAGTTGACTTTATTTGAGATGAATCGACCACAAACTTATACAGGATCACTTTTTTTAAAAATTTTAGATGGATGAGAGGTATGTTTGAATGTGATGAATGTCTTCCTGACACGTACGTTACACTAGAATTTACCTACATTTAAAAAAAATTGGTGTCACAACAAAGATGAAATATGAACAAAATAAAAGTGGGTTCACAAATCGTGTGGATTGCATTCAACTACATCAATATGAGTATGTATATATATTCATGGTTATGATTATTATAATGTTGATTAATTTATTATATTACTAAATTTTTATACTAATATGTACATCAATATATACTAATATGTACTAAAAAATTAGATTACTTACATGTAATAATGGTATCCACATGCATATTGGGAAGGCCTCACCGGGTAAAAATAGAAAAGTGATCACAAACTCCCCATTCCTAAGGGGAAACACCGACTACAATGATGTGTGCAATTAGGTTGGCCCCCCACTAATTTATCCACATTCCATACTATTTTGAATATTTACTACCACAATTTTAAAACATGCATGAATAAAGAAAGTTATGATTTCTGGTGATTTGGTTCTTGCCCAAGATAATTTGCATGAGTAAAGAGGCAACTTATTTTTGAAGGGAACCTGATTGCACGTATCGGTTATAGTCATAATCATTGACATGTATCCTAGTCAATGTCCAAGTTGTAGCGGGAGGGACCTATCTACTATATCAATTACTCATGCAATGTGTCTCATAAAGACCAATAGGGTTGATCATAACACACATAGGCAACCATGCAAGCAATTGAGAATAAGGTATGCATTTGTTAAGTGGTTCATTTTCCTTGGTCTCCATCTTGTATTGGTCAAATTTACTTCTTCAAATTTGTGTTCCATTAGCAAATCTATGATGAGACCTCAACAAAAACAAGACTGAATATCAGACCTCCCCTATTGTTTTTATGAGTATTGGAAATGCGTGTTTTTTGAATCCTTAATTTAATACATAAGTCCTCCCGATTGTTGTGCACTATTGAGCATGGAATACTTAATAAAATTTTAAGATGCAGTCCAATATCTTAAAAAATGTGTAAAAACCGAATAATACATGCATATCTCATGGATGTGGCTAATGGGACAAAGTTGCAACAAATATAGTTTTTTTTTTTTTTTTTTTTTTTTTTTTTCCTTACCACTTTCAAACTACAATTCCATGTGTATAAGGTATGTGGGTGTGATTTCATTTGTTTTTCATGTTCTCCAACTTCTACCAATTAGATTTACACAACAAATTAGCAAATCTAGGATGAAATGTCTAGAAAATTGGATTGATAATTAGACCTCCCTTGATTTTAGTTATGGTTATTGGAAGTGCATGTTTGTTGATTTCTTAACCGGATACATAGGCCATCCCAATTATGTTCACTTTTGAGTGTGGAGTAGTTATTGATATCCGAAGACCTGGTCCAATCTCTATTAAACATGTGTGTTTATGATGTTTGCTCTTTGATCCTCAGTGAACCACATACGAATCAAATATAGGGATCCAATCAAGAAACTAAGCCACTTAAGGCCCATCTACCTTCGATGGAACCCCCATGAGACACAATCAAAAGTTTGTGACAAAGTCTCAAGTCATGGCTCACGAATACTCTCTATTATTGCAACCAATTGCACATGCACACGGCTGTAGATGGCAACCAAACCTGCATCATAACATTATTAAGATCCATAACAATGTTCTGTGGGACCCAGAGTATTCCACATAATATTCTCCACAAAACATTGTTATGCATCTGAACAATGTTATGATATGACACAAGATTGTACATTCATTTTGGAAGAAAACATGTAATTGTACAAGAAACTGATTCATTGTTTTCCATGTGCTTATTATCATGACATCCCATGTTTGAAAATGCTCCCACTACACATTGCATGCTCAAATAACATGGACATTTCGACAAAACTATTGTATTGACTACATGTCCACATCAAATTACACAACCAGGTAGACAATATACGTTAAAGTAGACAATTAGTTGCTATGCGATGCATAAGAGCTTGTACAGAGGCATGTGATGTTGCCATATCAATATTCAAGATGGGTGTGTACTCTACATATATCAATTTGTCACAATATCAATGTATATTTCAAATGTGCAAGATACAAATGCATCATATGGTTGCAAAAACAAGTGCAAAATATGTACCCTTCACTGATGCTTGCACTGTACATGAGGAGTTTCTCTTTAACCCCTAAGTGCCCGAGCAACCATATATGATTGACCAAAAATTTCGGCTCGTTTGTGTGGGGGCAGGTAAATTCCTTTGACCGCGTAAATTTTTTTGGCGGGCAGTATGGAAGGGCAACTTTTGGATTGAGGCATTTTTGACCAAAAAGAGTAAATATTTGATTTTAGAGAGGGTCGCAAAGGCATGTATGTCCGTGATGTAGGGAATGGGTGGAGGAAGTGCTTTACTATTTCCTCAATGTTTCAGCTAATTGGACTATTGTACTTGTTTTTGATATCCAAAGAGTTCTCATTATTCATTTCTTTTGAAAAGTGTCGTAGTGGAAAGAGTAAAAAAATTCCGTATTTTTGACCGTCGAATATTATATTCACAATTACCAATGTGAAGTAATTTGCAATATCAAATCGTCGAGTGTTAAAATAAAGAAAATGCATTTCAAGAATTGCAAGGAGGATTGCGAAATGATTGGGATAGCTCTATATGCATACATAGGGTCCTTGGAATCACATTTTTGTATTCTTTCACATGTTGGAGTTGTTCGTGTCACCTCAAATTCCTAAAAACACTTATGAGCAAATCATACCAACATTGTGGGGAGGGGCGGCATACAAAAAAAAGAATGTATACATTTCTCTTGTTTGAATCTCACAACTCTTATGCAATCTTGGTCTCAAAATTGGTATGCATATTAATAAACAAGTTCTTTAAACATCTATACGGTTAGATTTTGGATAAAAGACAAATTCCTCCATTGGGGATTGTATTAAAGCCATGCACATATTTCTTAGGAAAAGTGCATTCCGAAAGGCTTGGGCACTTAGGGGTTAATAGAGTCGAACATGAGCATAAATGGCAATTGCATGTCACAATGATGTCGAAGATTGTTTTGCTCAGTTTTCACTGAAAAGTCCGATTTCAATTGAATACTTGTTGATAATCCTATTAGGCTAGAGTATATGTGCATCACATCCTATGCAGTTTGTTACTACATAGGTAAGCACCTCTCAAGTTGTTCAATAAACAAGAGCATTTCTACACAATTGGAATGTAAACAGCATAGTGATGGTAAAGCGATGGTACTTGCCAGAGTTCTTATCACTTCAACCTTGGGTAGCTCACGACAGCTTTCAACACAGTTCCTGTGGGGCATGCCAAGGACTAAGGAGATTAGCATTAACTGGAATTGAATCTTCATAGTGATCCATAATTTGCAAAATTGAGAAGATATCTTAAGCTTTTGAAGGCATTTCAACCCACATGAAATATAGAGACACTAATTCGTTCCCCACCAAGAATTGCATAAAAATATGTGGAAGTACTGTGTATACCAATTGCATTCTCGAAGGTTTTCACGAACTCCTCGCAAAAGACAACCTCCTCAAGGGCATGTGTGCATTGCAACCTCTTGCAGCCTTCCAATGGCATTACCTCCCTACTGCTCACCTTCTACCTGTTCACTTATTGCTATAAAATTCCAAAACATGTGGGATCAACCCTTAAGAATCCTTGCAACAACCTTACAACAACCCAGCCTTGCAACCCTTCGAATTTGCTTGGTAGTTCACAAGCGATTTATCATGAGAAGCTGAGGGCAGAGAGTCCTGCCCATTTTGATTCTTGTTCCAAATGTTAAATGGTGAAGGAATAGAAGACATGTTAATAATCATCAAAAGACAAACAAGACAGGTTACTTCCACCGAGATGAGACGCAGGTGATTATTGCATTTCCGAAATCGAACAGCATGCCCAAGGGATTATGTAAAAGAGTACTACAAGAGGGATTCCTATTCAAAATCTCGCATCAAGAGGCGATGCTGCGTCACGAGTGAAGGATTCGAAGAGCTGCTGAGAAATCAATTTCTTCACATCACCAGAAAACAACATATTGAGTTCCTGTGACAAGCTTATATCCGCTTGGTAGTCAGTCACCTGTTTAAAATGCATACAAAGGTCGGCACAGCTCTACAATGTGCAGACATTAGTATGTGTATTTATATATATATAAATATGTCTTTCTTTACGTGGCATTAATAGCTCAGAATGTCCATGGAGCATTCTAAAAACACCTCTAATGAGGTCTCAATTACTAAGTTCAGTACCGTGAGGCCTAGAAACTAAACCTCCTGTCTCGATGAACTGGTAGTATGTGTTATTGCTTCCAGTCTAAATCCAACAAGGTTGCCGCAAGTAAAAACTGTATCGATCTTCAAGAATGACCTGTAGGAAGCCCTCTGGATCCAAAGACTCACAGGTTGCATAATCGCTTCACACGCGGTGCTCGGTCAGGTCTAAATTCCCGTCCAAGGGCGTCGAGCGTCGAGCCTCTCACCACTTCGTGGAGTGACTCATTCGTCTGTTGAAATTGTACACCACATGACTGCTTGGTTAATTCAGGTGTGGTTGATTGTCTTGCAATCCGACTCCGGCTGCAAGGATCCTCGCTATTGGCGGTGCGTTCATAAGGAGAAAGCCACTTGGAGCTCATGAAGGCTAGAGTGCGCCATGGGGGAAGCGGCATGGAATTTTGCTCAAGAGAGAGCTTGGCCGCCTCCGACATGATTTCAAGTATCTGCTCCAGTCTCTTTGTCGTTCCGACAAAAACTGTGGGGAGCAGCTTCAATGCCGTGACGTAGTGCGGAGTTGCTCTCGCAAGAACGAACTGATCTCGAAAGTTGACATCTATTATATAGCGCTCGTGGCCCTGATCTTGGCTGGTTTCAACATCGATGTATTCGTATTCCTCGGCATGTATTGCATCTGGAGAAAGATGCCGTTAAAGAACTTGTACTTCCAGTTATTTTGCACAAACTAGGACTCAAGGGCTAACATGTATAAAACACCTGCAAAGGTTATCCAAGGGAAAAGAAGTAACATTTATTTGCCATTCTTACAATTAAATTAATTAGTAATTAAAAACACATTGGAACGGAGCAAATGACTACCTCCGAGAAGCCGCGAAGAGCTTTCCCATTTGGACTTACAGACAGCCGCATCATAGCCTGTAGCACGCAATTTGTGGACTAGAAGATGCTTTGTACACTCTTCTTTACACAAATTCCCTCCAGTGCTTCCCAGCAAGTCCACGTCGACGTTGAGTTCCCGAACAACGCTCCGAACCACGTGGAAGAGTTTCCCCTCCATTCCTCCATAAGAAGACGTCAGGATCTGCATTAGACGCGATGCCCGATTATATTATAAACTTGGCATCCAGTAAGTCACTCGAACACACAGAAGTACTCGAGGCATCGTCCCCAAACTGTTTCGTAAAGATCCGAGTGTCTCACGTGAGGACACCGAAACCCAGAAGGAAGACGGCCAAAGCACGTGTTCCATATATAGCACAAACTAAGTAAACCTCATAGCGCATACCACGTGTACTCCAGTCGAGGTGCACAAATCGTTCGCGGAATTGTTCAGGTCCAGTTCGTAGCACGCATCGCTCAAAATGTACACCCTTACCACATTGCGGAAAGAAGAAAGGCATTCCTAACAGATTTCTATCCACTCACTTCAATGCTCGAAAACGACGAAAAAATAGTTTTGCACTAACATGAGGATTTCAGGGAGCTCATTCTAAAATATTCCGAGCTGCTAATGAGCAAGAAATGCAAGCTTTGGCAAATATGCAGAGGATACCCAAGAAGGGAATGACGTTAGAAACCGTGAGGGACAGGAAGCCTGATTCTTATTATTGATACTTCGACCTCTAAGAGTTGGTTCATAAAACCAAGTATAATTGCGTGTAAATAACTGTGACACAGGACAAGATTGACGATGGTGCGTTGTTAGTCCAACGCTATGGAGCAGGACTGTTTCCTAAATTTCGTCAACCAACGCGGCGGGTTGCAAACTACCTGCAAGGTTTCGCAAAGCTTGGCAATACTGGGAGGTCCTCCATCACCATCGTTGCCGTCGAGAAAGTCGAGTGAGCCGCTCTCAATGAAGTCATGCACCATAGCCGCCAGGTCTTCAGTATCATTGATGACCCCATTGCACTGATGAGGGGGGAAGTAAGAACTCGTAATACAAGCTCTGGTTTTCCCCTTGCCTTTCAACAACGCATTGTGAAGCTGAGGGGGACAACATGCCTTGTGCTTGTTCGGGACCAAAGGAAATTCGTCTACAACTGGTAGCTGTACAAGGTTTAGATCTACGTTAAGGTCCCATTTAAAATCCGGGACGATAGGCAAGTAAACATCTTGTTGAAACAGGGGCTGGCTTCCATGATGCGTCGATGTTAGCGTTGGCCCGAGATAGCGGAGGCCAGGCATGCTTACGGAAGGCGTCGAAATTTTGAATGCTGTTACAGAAGCAGGTGCTCACAGCTATATGTCAAGAGATCTTAAGAAAGAGGCAATTAAGTGACGTATCCAGATACCCAAAGTGTGAAGTCTCCTCAAACTATCCAGAGTTCGTTGCAGATTGAATTCTGCTGGCTTGTAGAGGATGTATCTATGTCACTTACTGTACATTTGAGCTTTAAATTGGCTCTGTGGGACAGTGTTAGCTTGGAAACCGATCGAGTATCCGCATATGAGGAAAAGAAATACGTTCAAGCAGGCAACTGATCGATGGTAAGGAACAAAGTATGTGTCATTTTTCGTGGTACAAGAACCTTCCACTGCACATTCAATCGGGCCTGCTGCCTATCTATCTTGATAACTGCTGATTTTCACGGTCGACTGTCACAAGACAGTAAGAAATTAAAATCGACACTCAAGATTACGTCACAGTACAGTCGGGGTGGACTTCTCCACAAAAGGACTGTCGGAAGCTTTCGAGTTTCAAATGTAAGTGGTTATGGATGCGGCCTTCTCAAACTCGATGCCTGCGTGAAATACGCAACAAGAACGATGTCAGTGCAATAATAGCTCAAGCAGAAGAAACATGAGTAGCGGTTACACAACAGCTCAGCCACGGAATGATTATATGTTCCGCGACTCGAACAGAATTTATACAAAGATGTGCCAATTGTCCTGGACTCGCCTTCCTTCTAACAGAAAACACGCCTCCGATCACCGAGCTCATATTCTCACACTTGGTTAATCAGCAAAGCTATATATTACCGTTGTCTGCTCTGCTCATTACTCTCATTAACAATGTGAATATAAGTTCCTCCAAGGTCGTGCAGCTGCGAATCGAGAACACAAATGAGAGCGCATAATCACGTACCGACTTCTTCCTCACTCTTCAATGACTCGTTCGGCTCCTGTCCAAAACTCGCTCCCAAAGCTAACTCCCGGAAAACCAATCGAATGTGGAGCGAAATATAACTTCAACTGAACTCTCTCGCACATTAATCCTCCTCAGAAAACCACTGCAGCTCTGCTATCTGAGCTGCAAACCTCCCGACAGATACATACAGACTCAATGCACAAGAAGCCACAGTGAACCTACTCACTGTAACCCTCACCCTTCCTTCACGGCTGCTTCACTGCTACTCACGTACACTGAGATGCGCACTAATTAAAATCTTTACATAAATAAAGACCAATATACACAAGGCAGCTTTGTGAGCAGCAGCAATGGCGTCACTTCACCGATTAGCTTCACAAGCGCCTCTCTGTTTCTCTCTCCGTGTCTGCGCCTCTATCGGTACTTACGGCCACAAAATCCTCCACAGTAAGCCTACGCATCTGCAGTGCATACTTAGAGGAAATCCTGTTTGCTTCTTGTAAAGCGCATCCGAGCACTTTCTCAGCAAAACGGAACAAATTAAAGTTGCGAACAGAGAAGGGCGCCTGATGGCGACTTTGACCCAAGGATGGATGACATCGCCACGGATGAGAATTGATGGACGACATATGAACAAGGATGGATGACATGTCTGAGGATGAACGTTTGACGACTCTCTCCATTCGTAGTTGAAGGAAGGGTAGGGCGAGTCGTGTGCTTTCAGAAATCTATATACTTAGAGCAAGCCCAGTCATTCCCGGGAATGAAAAGTGGCCTCCACCCAGAATGCAAATGCAGATCCAGGCAAAACTGCCACTCATTCTATCTTACTACCAAAGAATTTCCTCTAAAATGATTAGTAGTTTTTTGCGGCCCTACCATATTGAGTTGTCTTTAGTTAAAGGCCGCCATGAAGTTGTTTGTCCTTAGCTGATAGCAGGCACCCTGCATATCTCGCTGAAATGCAGGGAGTTCTGCACTTCCTGTATTACTTTACATCCAACTTTAGGGTATAGCAGGGTGACTGGGCCAGTATCCTGCATCTGCATTCGCATCGCGGATCAGAAAGCGCACACGCAGATGCAGGTGCAGGGTCACTGGGCTTGCCCTTAAGCTATATCTACACCTCACACCCGTATTATCCAAGTCCCTAGCTCCTACCGAAAGGAGTGTTCCATGCAAGGATGGTCATGGGATCCGGGCCGTCGGATCTATATGTAGGGCTAAGATTGATGTACTCTTTTTTTAGTTCAGGGCGATCCGCTGCTTCCTGAGAATTATTCAGTTCGTGGATTCCATCCAAGATTGGTGTTCCCAACAAATGGATCTTCAAGCGTTTCCAATGAACTTGGAACTAAGCTCCACTTGGACTAAGTTGCAAGAGCCACACTTCGCTATTAAAAAAAAAAGTGAGTGCATGAAGATGTCCGGGTGGGGATTTAAACCCGCATCTCATGCAGCACAAGGATTAGAACCTAGCATCTAGTAGCCATCAACGCTCTTTCCGGTTTGTTTGCAATCTTCATCCTTTTAGCTTATAGAGAGCGGGGTCAAGGGGTGCTCAAGAAGAAGGGAACTCCATTGGGAACTCTCTTCCCACTTGAGTGCCCTGGAGCCCCCTCTCTGATGCATTCTACACCCATTGCCCAAAAGGGGTTGCATGCATTACAAAAACGATTTATTGAACAACCCATATGCTACGTCCCTCCTTGCATAGCCACCATTTCGGTGGGAGCCAGGGACATGGCACCTCTTATTGTGAGTTGTAAGTTAGATTGGGTAGGGAATACCATGATACACTATATTATGTGTGTGAGTTATAATATAGTGTATCAGGTTGGTTCAGAATCGAAGTAAATATAATATTGTAGTCTAAAATGATAAAATGTTCATAAAATAATGATATCTTATATTGATACTATACGGATACTAAATTTCAACCTACGATAATCATGTTTTGTAAAACATGATTCTTTATATTTAGTTTTGAACATTTAATACTCTAGGTTAAAAAATGGCATGGGTTAGATTAAAATTTATATTGACCAAAATTATCATGGTATGTCAAGTTATATGAGCCACATTAATAAGTGTGAAAGGTGTAGCTCCCACTTGAGTGGGCATGTTAACAATTGCAAATCACAAAGCATCAAGATGCAACACTTATAAATTGCTTCTCTTTCTCGTTTGTGTTTGAGTGATCGTTGGTGAACTATAATGGCCCATGGGTTTGCATGCTTTGAGCATCCAATCCAATCTTGTCTTAACATGTGTGTGTCTTTGTGGTGTCCATTCATAACTACAAGCCTTGCCATAACCTAAGTGGGCCAAAAACATACACTTTCAACTTTACACCCACTTCTCCTAGGATATGAAACACACGATTAGTGCGAGATGATTAACATATCCAAATCATGGCCATATGAGACCGACACTCCCTGAAAATTAGAAATGACATGTGGCCAAAGATAGTGTCTTTTTTAATGATGGTATCAAAATAATTGAAGTGGTTTTAAAATAAAATAGACCCCACGCAAATATGTGATTTTGAATTGAAAACAATGTAGGGTGTTATTAATTCCATGAAATTAGATCTATATTATTTCTAAGATACCATGGTATAAAATAATTGCAAAAGGGTTATAGTACATACATTCTCCCATTCAGCCCATAGTGGATGAAACTTTGTCAACAAATGAAAAAATGGGTTGAAGAACATTGGATGACGGGTTTAGGTAAGCAACATGGAAGAGATCGGTTTAGGTCATGGTGCTTTGTTATGAGAGTTTGGTGTTTTGTTGGCATCTACAAATTGTATACTTTTTAGCAATTCGGTGCTGGCACATTTGTTTTTCTTTTTTTTCATACTTTTCCATCACTTTGTTTGGAGATGTCATCGATTCATGCTTCCACAATTAATGCATTTATTGTTGCTTTTGAGTTCGTATCAATTTTTTGTATAGATGTTTGCATTATGGCTTATGAAATTGCTTTAAGGCTGAACCGCACTGCAATGAATTATTGGTTTTGCCTTTTGCAATGGTTTTTGACATGAGCTAATGTTTGGCCTCGGTTAAACAACCAACTAGAAGTGACCATGTGTGAAGGATAATCATAGGACATAGCCCTCTGTAAGTTGCACTAAGTATCAGCCTCATGCAATCACGCCATTTTTCTCATACTTTTTGAAGCTCCTATGATTGACTTATTCATTATCAAAGCCAAAAAAAACTTGTTATTGAATGATCCCCCCTTTCCCCCCTAAATCACACATAAAAATAAGCCTTCACTACATTCGTTTGGAACAGTGTTGAACGGGTATCTGTCCCGCACACGGGTCTGTAAAAGGGTATGTACACTGGTTTGTGATACCAGCTTGAACTACCAAGCAGTGCGCAAATACCAGGTTCATACCCGGGCCCTGGACTCACTGCCAACCCTAAACCTGGTCACTAACCCGTACCTTGCTCAACAATGAGCTTGGAAACCCTTAAACATGCACGTCTTTGTTCATTATGCCTGCTTCCGGCGATGTACGGGTTTGTTGTGTGCACAGCATACTACAAGTAGTGGAGCTTTGTTGCTGGGGTTAAGCTAGCAACGTTGATTAATGTGGGAGAGAGGGTGTTGCACCTTCAAGAAGAGGTAATTCCGTTTTGTCTTTGCTTGAAGCACCAACTTCATATAACAACTAGGGTTTCTGTTTGCTAAACAAGTTTAGTGAAGAGGAGTTGATTGCAGCGGGTGAGCTAGAGTGAGATTTAGCTTGAGGGCATTGTTTGATTGTTTTTTATCAATTCAACTTTGTTTGATTAAACTGATGTTGGTCGAAGTAGTCCATGTTGATCCGATTCAATACTTAGTCAAGCATGACAATTTGATAAATTCAAATCATGATTCAATTTGATCAGTTTGCTCAAGTTCATGCTTCATCTGTTTTGGATTTTTTTTTAAAAATTAAATTATTAATTAATTAAATTCTCTCTTAAAAACCTTAAAATGACATACCATACCCTTGCACTGGGCACCCTGGTATATGAAAAAAAATCACACCATAACACGTACCCTAAAATTCAAGAAATTTTACAAGACCACATACACATACCCTACCTTGAAAATACAAAACCTTTGTAATATCAATACCTCGATGTTCTACATTTCCAAGAAAATTTCAAAAACCAGGCCTCCCCTGTATGCACTTTACAACATACCCGTTCAACACTGGTTTGGAACCAAGAACCCAAGGGTGGACTCTTAATTGGAAAGAAGAAGAAAAACTCTAGTCTCGATAAGGGGCCAAAGTGAATAGTGTCTATTTGTAAAACATTTGTGGTCGTGAAGGCAATGACTTTGGATGTATTACTACTTCACACTTTGCTTTATTGGAAACCTAAATGATGTGCATGGGTCACTATGAAAGTGAATCCCCTATAAATATAGAAGGAATAAAATGTATACGTTCTAATGTCAAGCTAGAAAATGTACTCATGTAGTTATACTGATCGTTTCAATTTAGTTTGATAAATGCCTTCACTACATATACAAAATAGAAAGTATGAAATAAAAAATGCCTAAATTATATAGTCCACTCTCATTTACTCATGAGAAAGTCATAAAATAAAAAATTCACTCAAAGGTTGTGAATCAACAATTGCATCAAACAAACAAAGACAATAGCCTGACAATAGCACAATCTCGAGAGCAAAACTCACGGGATCCTATGAGCACTCCAAGAGCCTCCAATTTGTAAAAACCTAGATCTCAAATGCAAACCCTAACAAGAATGGGCACGGTAGTCATTGAGGATTATCATAAAGGGCTCCCTACTTCATCTTTGCATGTGCCACAATGTAGTTTCCACGTGGGATACAAGGGGTCCCTGGCAAATGTGAGATGACACACATTACCTATAGTTACAGACAAAACAAAGTACACTTTGAACAAACTCATCTTCAACAAACAACCATGAAAATTTCATAGATTATTTTTTAGATTTAAAATCGGACATGATATTGCACAAATCTGTGCACATGTATGCAAAATTCCAAATTACATTGATACTAATAAAAACATGTTGCAAAGCCAAATGAGAAAGTATATACAAATACTCAGTTTTGTTCAAGTTGCCAACAAAATCTTTAGTAATTGGTCTAATAACCCCTATTCTTTAACACAATGTTAATTCTTCCTGGCATGCTCTCATAAAACGCCATGCAATCATGTTCATTGAAAGTGGGATACACTGAACACACATTCCCATAATTCTTGGATACCTCTTGGAGGTGTTGTAAATTCATTCAAGTGTTGTTTGAGAAGTGCCCATAAGTGTTCAATGGGATTCAAGTTGTGGAGATTGTGCAGGCCATTGAAGGAGTTCAAATGGTTGTGATGCCAACCATTCTTGCATGATCTTGCTCGCGTGCTTGGGATTATTATCATGTTGAAAGACCAACCTAATTGGATCCAAATTGTAATTCTATATAGTGGACCACAAGAAATTTATAGATGCATATCTATCCAACCTTCAATTATGTACCATACTCCTGGCCCAAAAACCATTATGCATCCCCAAATCATCACTGACCCACCATCATGCTCCACAGTCTGATGGACGTGTTGAGGTCCAACGCGTTCTCCATCTCCAATCCAACATCATAACCTACCATTGAAGTTAAACCTATTTATCTATGTCTCGTCACTGAGAATTACACTTTTCCAATCATCAATGATCTAATTCTCATACTTTTGAGCAGACCTCATGCATGCAAAAACATGTTTACGACTCATAAACGACTTCCTTTGCTGCACTTGTGCACCCAATCCAACTTCTCTCAAAGCACGCCTCACAATGATGTCAGAAAACAATTTACCTATCTCATATCAAAGTTGTTTTGTTGTCATAGATGCAGTTCCAAGTTGACCTTTAGTAACAAGAGTGACACAACGCCTCTTCTCTTGGTTTGCAAGAAGCTTTGGGCGGCCTCTTATTTGTTTCTCAATCTCGCCCCTTACATCCTTCCTCAGATGGGCTATAGAAGATTGGCTCATGCCCAGTAAAGGACAATTGTGCGAGTAGATTCACCGCTTCTAAGTTGCACCAAAGCTTAGTGCTTCTGTTTTTGAAACAATGGAGGCATACGGCTATAATGATTCTACAAATTACACCTCACGTACTATGAAACCAAGGCTACACAATGCACAAGGAATCTCACAATGTTCTCAACTACGCAATGCACACAAAGATGTCTATGTTGAAAAAATGGCGGCAAATAGAATTGAGTATTGTAACCCTGACCACTTCAACATTTCTTATTTTAGAAACCCTAAACCCTTTTCACTTTTTGGTTTCACATTTATGTAATTGATTACATGGACTCTTACTTTGAACACTTCATCACTTTGTTTTTTGATTTGAATTAGCTGACAATGGGAGCCGAAGTTGAGTTTGTGTACAATGTACTCAGTTTTGTTTGTAATTTTAACTTCAAAATTCATAATAGCCTTCTTAAATGTACACACTCGAGAAAAATAACACCCCTCCCTTAGGTATATTATGTACACTAATGCCTCAAATAATAACCCTTCTTACACTTACAGTAGTGTGTACGTGGTATGAAGAGCTTACCCCTTGGGCCCATATGTAAGCAGAGATGTGTGTTGTTACACTATTTTTTTGAGCATCCCCTATGAAATTCAATGTTCAATCTAGGATGTGCAATGCCACATGTGGGTTGAACCAATGCAGTTGTCGGTTGTAATACAAACCCGTTTCTGAAAATAGCAATGGGACGTATTATCCTACAAAGGCAAAATCATTACTAATATACCAACCGTAAGTTGGACCTTGGTAGAGGCTAAACAAAATCATCACACCCCATAACATTATTAAGTAGTGTGTGTTTGGTCATGTGGGTCTTTAGAATATATTCACAAATGTCGTAGCTAGTGCAAATTCAATGTGAATGTGCACTAGTTGCGGCATTCCATGTTTATATTCTCAGGGTCTACATGAACAAATGCACACTGCTTAATAATGTTATGGTAGACTTAAATGAAATTGACACACTAAATACATGATCAAGGTACCGACCATGAGCTAAATCCATGTCCTAGTACGTTGTCATGTAATTTGTTGTGAGATGCCCGGAAAACACGAAGTTTCTAGACATGGTAGGTTGTTGGAGGTTTCATAGTAACTTTCATTTAAAATTATCATCATTCACTATCAAGTATCTTTCGAAACTTACATACACATGAAGTACCTTACCAAATATCTCTCTAAATTCTCACATCAAGTTTATAATCTAATCATGCATAAACTAAGTTAACCAAGTTTCAAAATATGCTCTCTATCAAACAAAGTGTAGAAATGCAACTATGCCTCAAGTGTCTGTTCACACGTCTTCTACTCACCTCATCGTTCTCAAGCTCCCTAGTGCTTAGAAATACTAAAGGAAACTCTTAAACCCTCAAGAAGTTCCAACTCTCTAACTCTAAAGAAGTCCAACTCTCTAACTCTAAAAAAGCTCCAACTCTCTAACTCTAAAGAAGTCCAACTCTTTAACTCTCAAGAAACTCCCACACTCCAAGCTTTAAAACCTGAATACCTCCAAGAAGAAGAAAAATAAATAAAAAATAAAGATGCTAATCACCCCAACTTCCCTCCCTTAAATACCCTTCCTTTGGACCCCCTTGGCCAATACAAAGCCTTTGGGGTTAGGGTACAAAGACCCCCTTTGCGGCTAAGGCTTGGCCGCCGCCGCCGCTGCTTAGTCCTAATCCACCCTAACCTAACTTTACCCTACCCAGTTATTAAACTATGACCGGTCTTCAAACTATGACCAATCTTCAAATACTACAAACTAGAATATGACCATACTAACATCATTTTACTAACATATAAAAACTCCACCAACTCATATAATTGCCAAGTTTCGACCTTTAACCGGCACACATCACGACAACACTTTGCTAAAAAAAAATCTTCGCAATAAAGGCTTGTGTTTAGTTCATAAATAATTACATGGCCATTGTATGCCCTTGTAGTAAAGTCATACACAAAGACAATTGAAGCTAGAATGGTGTACAAATTTTGAGCACATAGTCCAAACTTTTATTATACACATGTATTTTGGTGTCTGTTCTTAGATCCATAGATAATTACACAACACTCAACCAAAGGAAGCCCACTTACCTTTTACCACTTTAACATAGGTATATAATTAAGAAGAGACATAAGGCCCACAAGTGGGGCGAAACAACCCGTACACTGGTTCCTTGGAGGCAAGGGTTTAGGCATCCAACAAGGAACGAGTGTATGGGTTGGTTCACCCAAATCTAAGGCCCACATACCTTATAGATATCTCAATTACCAACAAGTATGAGCCTTTTATTACACCAGGCTATGCTCTTCTCGTTTGGAAGTTGCACCAACTAGCAAGTGCTTACCCAACAATGGACGAGTTACAATGAAGCATGTTACGTATTCATATTGATACATTATACCTAACTAGATGTATTCTTTGGTTGGGGCCAAGGCTTGGAGTTCATGGTGAGAGGGAATTATCGCATACAAGTGGTAAACTCATCGGACATAAAAGGGCTGATAGAGTATGCAACCTGATTGTTACGATCTTTTATAACATTATTCAATTGTTATCATCCGTTTCATTCCAATAATATCAATGACATTGTTTCACCTGATTTTATGAAGTTTAATATGTTAGTGGAGTGCTTTGTTGAAAGGATAAGCAAAAGCATAATTTCATATAGAATCTAGTTAAATCTGGTCCTACCCAACATACATATTCAACTAGATAATGTTATGTTGGTTGATTTGACACCGGAATTAGCTTTGAACATCCAAATTGGTTTATTCTAAGTCACTTGAGATGAATCAACCACAAACTTACTATAGGGGAAGGGGGGGGGGTTCAAGTTTTGATGTTGGATGCATGAGAGGTTCACTTGTATGCAATAATTCCCCTCCCATGGAGGTTTGTAGTGTCTATAGATGAAGGGGTTCTAGTAAAAAAAACAAGATCCCTAAATGTTGAGGTTTGACTAATTTCAACTTACCACCACTAGACTGATTTTGGGATTTGAAGCCAATTCTTGAATCCAATCATCTAGAAAGTGACAACTTTTGAGCTATAGAATAGGTTGTTGCACTTTCACCTTTCTAAGGATGAGTTTACGTAGACACCACAAAGCCTTGGCCATGGGCAATGGGCACAAAGTCATTTGTATACATCCATGTAAGTATCTCTTGTAATATGGAGGAGGGTGAAAATGTGGTGATATGTCATGACTCAATGTCAAATTTAGCATCCAAGTGACTACTTTCGTGTGGCTCTACAATTGGGTCCTCATCTAATAGACTTGGGATTCTAAGCACCCCTTCATAGAGGTTGCTTTTGGGCTCAAGGGTTGGACCCAAGTTTTGATGAAGTTTGGTTTCTTAATTTGGGTGGACTAATTTTTCCTTGAGTTGAGATTGCCAAAATTTGGCAAGAGAGTGGTGTTACATAAGCCCACTTAATTTACTTTTCATATATTGGATGTGGACCCTAATGGAAATCTCCTTTTGTCTAACAATTATCTCTTAAGCAATGAGATTGCTCGATTTAGAGTTTCTTTGGTCTTGGACACCAAAGCTCAAACTACATGACCATAAGGTAGAGGAGACGTTCTTCGACTACGGTGGCAACTGGGTTTGTATCATAAAGTATAGTTTCCAATGAAAACACTTCCCTCTTCCAATTCCTATTTCTTCCTCCACATTTCTAGGATTTTCACAAACTAGTGCCACTCCTTTGTTGAGTTTTTGTTGTTGTGCCACATGAGATTTGTGTACCTAAATTGTATTAGGAAATGAATTGATATGTCATCGATGCCACATTGTTGCCCTTCCTCTCGCGTGGTAGCTACTTACCTCTCTCAACCAATGATAGGTCTCCCAATGTTTCAAAAACTTCCGGTCGTGTGAATTGGGCCCAATGTAAACCTAAGTCTAGTGAAACCTAATGGAACGGTATACCTATAACCACCAACTTAAGGGACAAGTTTTGAAAGGACCTCCTTTATCTAGCACGTGCAATGAATGATCTACACATATGATACAAAGCTCCCCACCTACCCGGCTTGGGATGAGGGACTTTCGGAGTCGGACAATCTAAAAATAATTATTTTCATACTACAAAATAGTTCGTTGCATTTACGCCTTCCTAATGGATGGGCTTCCATGGACACCACTAATACCTAGCCCTACGTGTACCCTATCATCTACCTAGTGGAACGTAAGTATATGAAATTGCTTTAAGGGTTGTTTGCGGGACACCTCAATGGTTAAGTTACTAATGATTGTAATTTTCTCAATGATAACTACAATAACTTGTGAATGAAGGCAAGCAAGAATGGCTGGCCTTTGATTAGCGAGTTCTTCAGTCTTTTCCCATGTAACATATCCCTTAAAGGACAATGCTGCCCCACGGGCTTGGTATTATTTTGGGAGAATCTTGTTCAAAACTTCTACTCCATTGCACCAAATGGGGTTTTTAGAATGCCAAATCGAGCACCTTAGCAAGATCTATACTTCTTTAGAATAGAGCCTATGTAAATTAATTGGTTAATCATGCTTAAAATGAATTTTAAAAGATATTTTGGGTGTGGTATCGGGAAAGCATATGTCCTTTAAGGGATATCTTTCATCATAATGGAGACCTCAAGGCTCACCTCCCAAGTTGGAGAGTCCACAAAACATAACACATATGGTTTTTTTTCCCCGAGCCTTATTTTAAACATAGTATTGTATTAAGAGATGACTTTTAGAAATCTTAAGTCTTACTATATGAACATTGAAGTCTCTTTATATATATAGATATAGATATAGAGAGAGGATTTTTCAAAACTTTTACAAAGTTTGAACTCCCTCTTTTTAGAGGCCAAATCCTTCAACTTCCTCATCATTGCAATACAAGGGTGGGTGGGTGGGAATTTCCACAAGACTCTTTCTATTTCTTTTGCATCTTCCTATTTGGTAACACAATAATATTTTACATAGTAGAGTTGTTTGCAATTATGCCTAAACTGGATGTATTGTACATCATAGACAGTTTGTGTCATAACCTAATTTGCTTTGCAAGAATATGTACCATACTTAGGGTATCCGATATCAAATGGTATCCAAGCAACAAACGTTTGGTTTTGACTGTCCCATACCTTGGAAGTTTAATCACCTATCTTCTTGTTTTACCTCATAGTTCATATAGCTAATCCACCACATGTATGGAGGACTTACAAGGGAAATGTTCCTAGTAACTTCAGCCAATAAATATGGATAAAATGTCAAAATCACAATACTTCATTGTATTGAAGGTGTGAAGGGCATGCCTCACCTATGCCCATGCAACCAACCGACAAACATTCGAGGATCGGTGACGTACACGAGGTAAATAATAGCAAGACCTAGTTGTTATCCATGTCGCACACATTTAAACTACATCAAATGCATGATAGTATTTCAAATTACAACACTCATAGCAACATGGCATATGGGTGTTCAAACTTGTTCTTTGGACATGATTGGGTCACTCCAAGTAGAATACTCCTCTTGGTGATTAGCCCTAATTTCTCTCACTTTTATCACATATCTACTACTCCAGCGAGTATGCACAAAGCTAACCTCACCTCACACTTGTGTGAATGGTAAAAAGGGAGGCTCTTTTTAGGGTTAGGGGCTTATATTGGAGTTCTTACTTATGGTAAGTTTTCTTCAAAACCCTATTTTTATCATGGGTTAGAGACGTGGGTTGCGTTTGTAACTATGGTTATTTTGCTCCATTCATCTATGTCCTTGTTGCATTTCCATCATGGTAAGTATGACCACTTTCCATGTTTGTATATTTAGGATCTCGTGAGTACATAATCGTCTTATTTATAAAGAAGACAATGGTTAGGTACATTAATGCAAGAGTTTATAATCAAATGTTTTAATGGTATGGCATTGAGAGAGAGAGAGAGAGAGAGAGAGAGAGAGAGAGAGAGAGAGAGAGAGATCATTTCACTTTAAGGTACTCTTTTTCCTATATAGAAAATAATTATCCAACTCCTCATTCATTGACTTCTCTTCATCCACGCTCCTTAGTCTTGGACATCCATCCTTGCAATCTTCCATCACCCCCAATATTCCATTCCTAATTAGTGTATTACATCCCACATGTGGGCATTTATCACAAGTTAGTGATAAGTGAGTGGCTCATGATCATAGATGTTGAGAGACTTAAATAGGTATCGTCAACCAAACGTGGGAACGCGACTGTGCCACGAGAGGCACTATCTTGACACGATATTTTTAACCACGAGCTCTTTTCATATCAAAATTGAGAATTTCATTAAAGCTTCACCAAACCTTGTCCACTCAGTTCTGACGTGCATTACCTAGACCCTGTTATTACCACTCAAAGGCAGTCTCCACAATGCCTCCATCCCATGAGATGGGGACGTGACCAACAAACATATGACAAATGATATAAGGAGTCCTTGGACCCAGAAATTCCTTCAAATTCCAAAGAATCTTCACTCTCCCCATGCAAGCAAGCATGTACAGAAGGCCGTGGCTGAAGTTGTGTACTTGACAGAGCTCATTGGCAATTAGGTCACCAACACACAACTTCAACCGAGCCAAGAAGTAATGATGGACTCTCAAGCCTTTTTGAAGAACAAAAACTTCCTCACCAGCAATCAATCAACAAACAACAACAACCACCACCACCACCACCACCACCACCACCGCAACAACAACAACAACAAGTCTATTGGGGGGTGTCGTAGTTGCCAACGAGGCGGATGGCCAGCTGTCCTTTGCCGATTGGACGCATGATTCCGACTTTTCTCCAACCCTAAATCACTTGGGGAGTGTTGGGTCCCATGGAGGGGTCTCCAAAGTCCCTTTCTCGAGTACTTCATAAGTTTCATGTGTGCTGCCGCCTTCACTGTCCGCATGTACCTTCATTTACCCACACACGAATGAACCATTATCTATCTTATCTCTTGAGGACTTACCGTAACTTGAAGGAAGGGAAGGGAAAGTGAAGTGAAGTGAGTTTCATGTGTGTTGTTGCTTTTCACTCAGGTCTGCATGGCCGGGAATTCATGGGTACCAGTGATCGAGATTGAAGCCCTCATACGAGTTTCATTTTGAAGGGCTCTCGAGTTTCAGTCCTTTAGTTGAAAGGTTGGTTCAAATCCAAGACGTCGATCTAAGAATATAGAAATGAAATACAAAACTTATGATAAACTTGTGCATGAATTTATACAGTACATGTTTCTAGTACAATGTGGAGAGTTAAGAATCAACCATCTAACTCCACTTCTTGTAGTGACAATGCCCTACGTTTGTTGGTTCTTGTGGTGGGTAGATGAGAGTGAGGACTTCAAGTGACGTCTTCATTTTCAATTTGGGGTTGCGTTATGAAAGGTTGTTTTGAGAGAGGTATGTTTTGAAGGGCCAAATCACGTTTGAAGGGCATTGAAGGCTTCAATCTTGAACAATGATAGGTACGTAAGGTCGAGACATCTATAGTCGACCGGGTCCATTTAATTGCCGCTCGCTAAGGGTCATTTAATGCCGACGTGGACGAGATCTCTATTTCTTAGGCGAACAAAGTTAGGGTTTCTTTTTAGAGTCGAGGCTCCATACCCGATAGCTCAAGAGATTATGTGGTAGATTTGGTGAAGTATAAAGGAGGTGCAAAATTTTCCCATGTAGGAAGATAGAAATCGTGAGGACTGCGGAAAAAAAAGGGTAGTTTTATTCCTTAAACAAATTGTTGTGAATTTTTGAAGCCAAAAGTTGGCTCGAACATATTACAAATGTCTAGAGTATGCCATAACTGCTCATTTTAACCACTCATTCCTCCTCACTTTAGCGCTCAAAACCATGACATGTGTCATGGCACTATTGGTTCCAACCTATTCGAAATTCAATCCCAGCCTCGTCGACATTCTGGTACCCTATAGATTGTCGATGGGTCCTGACAAGGAATAGACACCTCGACTATAAATGTCTTGTAATCATTGAGTGGCAACTACATAAGGTGTCATATGACACTTGGTGCTACATGACAAGTTATGAAGACCACTCTACTAAAAACATTTGATGTAGTTGTGCATTAACTGCACTATTGCATCAAATCACATGGTCAAAGTGATATAAATTGAGGAGTGAGGAGCCTTGTCTAGGGCACCAAATTACATATTGTAAGTGCTTCCTAATTCACCTCTTTGATGCCAAACTTTGATGTCCATGTGGGGAATCCTCCACATTGTAACGGACCGCCAAAATGTGGTTGGATGACGGTTTGTGCTTAACTACATGCAAACACCTCCAACCCATTATTATCTAAAACCATGTAGGCATGCGGCCTACATGGAAACTCACCCTTAGTGGAGTGACCTCCTAAGTGGAAGTCCCTATATATAATAATCTATTGCGCAAGAACATTCCAGCCCCTTTCCCCTGCTCCTCACCATGAAGCCTCTATTGAAGGTATACATTATTAGTGTGGCTCACTAAATTTGTTAGCTCTAATAAAGTATCATTTCTCGGGACCCAAAGTTCAATTACGCTTTTCATGCATAGAATCTTAGACAACTCTAGCAGACCTTGGACAACTAATTAACTAATTCAACTATTAGTTAACTAGTTGCCTTTCGTACCTATCTTTGTTCACGATTCAACCTACCAAAACATGTAGTTAACTATATATATATATATATGTAGGTCACCAGAGTTGAGCCTAACATGTTCACATAATTATGTTGTAGTGTTGTAGTGTCCTTAGTGTGTTATTTGTGTTGGTGGTGTACATGGAGGTTATTTTGGAGCCCAACACTATGAGTGATCGTATAAAGGTGTTTCACGATGATCCTCAATGGTCCGAGCATATTAAAAAACCCTCAACCGAAACAAATCAAGAGACGAACGTCTGAAATTTTTCCAGTTTACTATACAGTCTAATCTTGATAATGTCACCCTTGTTAATAGAACACCTTGATATTGTCACCTAAAAGTTTGAAACCGATTTTCATAGTGTAAAACTCCCTCGTTATTATCCCTATCACCCTTGATAATGTCACTATTTTTTTGCAAAATCCGTAGTGTAAATGTGATAATATCAAGTATGGATGGATTGTATGGGTGGGTATTGAAAGACAGAATAATTTGCATTATTATGGATAATGCAGGAAGCCATGATATTCATGGTGAGGTCAAGAAAGTTATAGATGGGTTTAATGCTTTTGTACTCTCCCATATCACTATCTTGTTCCTTCCACCAAATGTGACTTCAGTTGTTCAGCCTTTGGATCAAGGAGTGATTGCAGCATTCAAAATGTGTTACAAGCGCAAGCTTGTTGGCTGGACTTTGCAACAAATTGATAACAACTCAAATGAAGATTTGGGGAAATTGAATGTTGAAGTATTTCAAGCTATGCTATGGTGTGTGGCGGCATGGCATGAATTAGATGATCAAACCATTAGAAATTGTTGGAGAAAGTCCGCCATATTGCTTGCAGAGTGGAATGCAGATATAAACAATCTTGATGAACGTATGAAGTCCAAAATGGAGGAAGCAACTTTGGAATTGGGTAGACTCATCGCCGCATTAAATTTGGGTTTGGATGTTGAAGGCAAGCCTGTAGAAAAGCTTTGTCCTTTGGAGTACATAAACATGGAAGGTGAAGATGATTTTGAGGTGGAATTTTCTATTGAGGAGCTTGTGCAATTAGTGCACGATGGCGAACAGGTTCTTGATTCCATAGAAGTGGACCCATTGATTGTTGATAGCAGTGATGATGAGTCTAAAGTAGTGAAGCTAAGCGATGCACAAAAATATGCTAAAGATGTTTTGAATTTTATGGCTAGCCAAGGTTCTCAGATTTTCAGCACTCATGAGTTGTTAGAAATGGAAAAAATCCATGACAAACTCATTAGAATTGGTGTTGCACATTTAACATCAACAAAACAATGTGACATTAGAAGCTTCTTTGTCTCTAGTGAGAGGTCTTTACCTGATCTCAATGACACATTGTGATGTGCTCTTGTTATTATTCACAATTTTGAATTAGATTTTACATTCAAAAACATTGAAGTCTTGTATTTGTTTTTTTTTAAATTGTAATTATATTTTGATTTTCTACGTATTTTTTGATAATATCACATTATGCACAAAATGTGACATTATCAAGTATGTCACACCTTGTTTATATCACACTTTTTGGTGAAACGGAGGGTGTGACATTATCAAGGTTAGGGTGTAGTTGTCCCCTCAAATGTATTGAAAAATATCTAATTAACTATAATTATTTTGGCAGTTGTCCAAGGTTTGAACTCTAGTCAAGTGCACCCTTCATGAATGGAGGTTACGAAGCTATGTCTATGAACAACACTCTTGAACGTATGTGAGGGCATTCTCTTCTCTTCTAGCTTCAACATAAATTTCCAAGAATCAAGGTCCTTGAGTAAGTTACAAGCATGAAAGCCGACCATAGTCAATTGGCAAGCTTTCATGAGTCAACACTACATCATTGCCTATACTCTTGGACACAACATAACATTACTAATTAAGCAGTTGGACGGCGGTCCCTTTTCCAAGAAAGAGCTTGCAATCAAAAAAAACTTTGAGTTGTCAATGAAATACACTCTATCCTCCCTAACATCATGCGTGTGGCAACGAAAGTGCAAATGATATTAAGGACGTCTACAATGTTAACGTGGATGCGTGACAATAAAGATTTAGTGCAGTTTGTGACATTATCGTATAACACAAAATTAATAATGCAACAATGACAAT
The DNA here is from genome assembly GCA_950295325.1 of Polytrichum commune. Taxonomy (NCBI): domain Eukaryota; kingdom Viridiplantae; phylum Streptophyta; class Polytrichopsida; order Polytrichales; family Polytrichaceae; genus Polytrichum; species Polytrichum commune. Next base: position 17,499,733 of record OX485803.1, on the reverse strand, counting down.
GATGACAATGTGATGCGTGCAAGCGTGTGCTTTGAATTCTTTGTTGGATTATGTCAGTGTCAAAATATGTGATATATGAGAGGAAAATGTGAAAACAAGGAGGGATATTTAAACTGAACACATCCGTTCCTAGGGTTTTCGGGATATAAGAAAGGGAGTGACATTACATAGGTTAGGTTGTAACCATACACAACTTCATTGCTCTCCATAAAAGAGAATCTCATAATCAAAAGGATATTACGCTCACCAGATTCATAGTCCCATAGAACGCAACCAAGAAATTGAGTAATGGCATGAAAATCTTCTTCTATCTACCGAAGTTTAATGAAAGAGCTGTATATCCAAGGGAATATTTGTAGGTTATCCGGATTACCTAAAAATTATGTCATAATTGCATTTGCACCTAAATAGGATACCTTAAAATGTTATGTAGTTTCAAAGTAGCTCTGTTGCATATTGAAATTCCTTGAAGAAAAAAGAACCCTTATTCTTCCTATGGAGTTCATTGAACAAATTGTATACAATATGTAAGGGTTGTGTGCCTATTGGGGCACTTCCAACTCCGTGGCCCTATTGTAGTGTTGGATTTTCAAGCGAATGGTGTCAAAAAGTTAGCAAATGTGCACCCAAAAGAATGCAACACAACATGTGCAATCCTCTTATCCACTAAATGGCATGGGAGGGGGAGGAGGCATATCCATTTCTACTTTAGCTCATTCAAGATACTCAACACTCTTTGTCGAGACACCAAATTGTATTCCAACAACACATTGAGTGGAGGCGCCCATAACTGATCACTTAAGAGATTATGTGCCAAATATGGAGAAGCATAAAGTAGTGTCAAATTTTCATGTGTAGGAAGATAGAAATAAGGAGGACTGTAAAAAAAATAGTAGTTTTTTTTCTTCCTTCCATTGAAGTTACTATGAAATTTTGAAGCCAAAAGTTGGCCCAAACACATTACCATGTGTAGGGTCTACCATAACTGCTCATTCCGCCTCCCTTTAGCACTCAAAGCCATGACATGTGTTGTGGCATTATTGGTTTCGGTGTGATCAAAACTCCGATATCCTATAGATTGTTGATGGGGTCCTAATCGGGAATAGGTGCCTCTACCATAACCATTCACATTGGTAGTCATGTGTAGTACATCTAAGCTTGTGAGGTTTTTGTACAAGAGTAAACAAACCCATTTCCGATACCCCCTCCCCCTAATCTTGATATGTCGAGTCCCTTAAAGTCATGAGGTTCCACACATGTAGCATTCATTTTCTAACATGATGGAGAAAGCCATGAAGAAACACACATGTAGTCTAGCTGTCGCATGATGGAAAAAAACAAGTTCAAAAGGCATGGATGTGGGTTCCTTGAAAAGGGCACTAGTTGTACTCAAGTGGGAAATAAGTCGACCTATGCTATGGATATGGGTTGGGAGGGAATCTTGCCTTTGAGCATTTATAATAATTTCAAAACTTGGAAATTAATTGTGATTTATTATTATTATTATTATTATTTTGTTGTTAAACGTTGTGATATCAAATTCCAAACTTCTGAAAAATCACCTCAATATCACACATGTACTACACTTATGAGAAATTGCGTAAGTTCACGGAAATAGGTTTGTCTGCTCTAGATAGCCATGTGTGCTTAACATTGTTGCAAAACTAACTCATTGTTAGTCTCACGTACGTGGTGTGGGAGCCCAAAAATCCACGGAAGTCCGGATTGGCTTCCTAACCGGATTAATATCCGGATAATACCCTGGTATTGGTCTCAAAGTAGGGTTTTCTAGGGTAGGTTAGTTGTTTTATGAAATAAGGTTCTAAGCATCCGCCTTACGCGTTAAAATGGTTAGAACGGACACTTTGGATGGACCGGAACTTAATCCAGGGAGACTGTTTTTAAACGGTCCGGTCCGGAAAACGGTTACACCGGAACCCGAACGGTTGCAACGGAATCTGAACGGTTACGGAGGGGGGAAAGTTACAGCATGAGCGTAGAGCGGTGAGCGTCATGTTTTCGTGAATTTCTCCGCTCGCTTTTAAAAAATTTATTGAAACATAAGGATCCTATTACCACTGAATTTGGTCCGGAGAAAATTGTAAATGTATATTTTAAGGGAAAAGAGTACCCCAAATCCGTGGAAGGGGTCCTACTGCAAATTTTTGTTATTATATATATAGTGAAATTAGGGCTGACGTCATCATTTATATGAAAGGGGGTTTTAAATGAGGACCGTTCAAGGTTGAAATGAAATTGTGTTTTAATTAATTCACAAATTTGTTTTAGTGTTTAAGGCTAAGGGCGTAATTAGGGCTGGCATCCTCGAAACAATAATTTAAATGGGGAAGTTTATACAATCCAACAAGTGAATATTCTTGTGCTTGTTAATCGGTCATGTAGGTAGGTCCCCTCAAATATGTTCATTAGGTATTGCGTCTAGGATGGGGATCATACTATAGAGTATATAGTCCGATCTTTTTTATTTGTTTGGGTTTCCATTTTTGTAGCTACATCTAACCACATACCACTCAAAGATAGGTGTTCATTAAGATAAGCAACTGAATTAAGCACGTCTACTTTAAGTCCAAAACCTCTTGACACATGGCTCTTTTGAAGTGGCTAGAAAAGGGTGATTATCACGTACGAGCATAACTTTCATCCATACATTATCTAGACTATACAAACTAATTATGAATAGGTGCCACCTCGAAAAAAATGTATTCAAATAACACACTCCAATGTAACTTATTTAAATTGTTGACTCTCCCATGCAATATACTATAAAGTCTCTTGTATTAACCTCCTTATTGACATTGCTTCTTATATCTCAAAACCCTAAAGAATGGATGTTTTGAGTTTTAATTCTCACTCCTTATTTTCATAATTCCCTCCCATACATCACAAATTTTGACATTGATGCTAGAACTATATGCTAAATTATATGATGCACTTGACCATATTTACACCATAAATATGGACTTCAACTTAGTACTTAAATGGAGAATTTACCTCGTTAAGGAGATTAAAATATTCTATGACATGTTGCTTCTTTAAGAAACGACTAAAGATGGAGTATAAACAAGAATTTTCATTATTATTCTCGCCAAGGCCCCCTCTGAACTTAGGCAACTTTTAAGGGTTGGCAATCATTCAGCTTTTTCAGTTAGTACAATGCTGCAATTAAAATTGGCAGCATGAGCCCATAAACATAACCAAACGCCCCACAGGTGTTTGGAGGCAATAAAACTTATTTTTGTGTGTTAAACTGCTATTCATATTTTTAAAAATGCAAAATAACCATTGAAGGAAATGCATTGTCTTTCTAGTGAGATTATCCAATTGAAGAAATAAGTTGAAACTAGGGTTCAACTACGGTAGCATTTATGGAAGAATACAATATATATGTATATATTTCTAAGCTTTAAAATAAACAAAATGCACTTCAACAATTTATATACAATTCGACATAAAAACGGAAGACATGTCCTTACTAGGTTTTGTCGAATAGATTCACTTGAGTGTTCAAGTTTGAAGTGTGCACATGCATTTCAGTGCAAAGGGCTTCACTCAAACTTTCAAACTTCAACTTCTTTGAACTTTTTTGAGAAGTTTAGAATTATAACTATGACACAAATAAACTTGTAAAAGTTTTATTATAAAAATAAATGGCCATTTCAAATGGCTACATTATGCACGTGGCGAGAGAAAAGAAACAAACATATGGATAGTCTTGATCAAGGTGAACCAGCATCGAAACTCTCGTCACATTGATCAGCCTCGACATCCATGTATCTAAGCACTGTAGGGTTGAAAACTTGACGTGGAGAATCTGAAAGGATTGGAGATGGGGCGCATATGAATTCCTGTGCTATACGTTCGGCATATGAAGGTAAGGCGAACGAAGTAGGAGGACTCATGTAGACATCAGCGTGGCGGATCAAACGTCGTGCGAGACTTGCGTCACTAAATAATAAAACAAAGTCAGCATGACAAATTATATGAATACATTAAATGTTTGAGAGACTTAAGACATGCAGTTAAGACACACCGCAATACTTGCGACCCTTCTTCTTCTTTGGCGCAATGTCTTCCTCAGAATCAGAGTCTGTGGTTGAATCCGCGCGCTCTTCTGGTTGCGGGATTGCATCCACGTAAGGCTTGAGAAGCGCCTCAAAGATTTCTGAATCCGGCTCCAACGCGATGAGGTGTCGGTTCGAACGTTGGCAAGCAATGACAGAAGCACCTGCAGTTTGGAAAACGGAAATTAGAAAGTGGAATTCAATTTTAGCTGTTGTAAACGATGAATGGAGAGATTGAGAACCTGTACTAGGGCTCCAGTCGTAGACGATATCACGCTCGTCTGTAAGACACTCGATGAAGCACTGAACAAAGGATGGGTCCTTCTCACGCGAGCCATGCCAAGGAAGTCCAGTATGGCGTAGAAGCTGGGACTCGGTTGTCGTGAAGTTCGTCAAGTCATCGCGCTCTTCGGGAAGGATCTCCATTTGTACGAACTGCGGTCGCAATCGGCGAGTACGGAACTTGGAACTAAGGCGTGCAAAGACCTTAATGTTGATGTTATGGGTCTGTAAGACAACCTCAAGGATTAGAGGGTTTTGAAACTGATTGTCGGATTGAGAAATTCAAATTATGAACATAAAAGATAATACCTCTTTCTGGTGTGAAAGGGAGGAGGCCATGGGAATGGGATTATAGCCCCACCAATCCCGGACAATCGTAAAATCATAGATTTTGATTTTACTATCTAATTTCTTCTCGATTCGACGGTCCTTGGGATGGAAGAGTAGAACAACTCCGTCATCGGTCAAGTGACAATCTGCGAAGGCGAAGAGTTGGTCAAAGTAGTCTGTCTCTCGCTTGTTCCACGATGGTACAGACATGGGGGAGATGACAGGCACGACCAAGTCTTCTGGAGCGTCAACAATCACGAGATCAATTCCAGGATGCCTAGGCCGCATTTGCATCGATTCACAAGGATAAGTACGGCCGACCCCGATCTATATGAATAAGAGTAGTAGAAAGTATGAGTTACCGAAAATAAAAAACCTCAATAGTCCAAGACAATTTTCAAATTGATAGTGTTAGTGAGATATGGGATTGTGTGACCTTGATAATGTGGTCTACGATACGGACAAGTTGTCGATCCATGAATTTCTGGTGTTCAGACTGGTTAAGCAAGGCACAAAAGTTTCCATGCTCAAGAAACATCGGCAGGGTCGTCTTAAACGGCGAAGACGAAATGACACCTACACCTTTCGGGGGTGGTACACCACGGCCAGAGTGTGTGACATGAAGAGTTTGGCTAGATTGAACATCCAAGTTGGAACGTGGAGGTGATGGCGGATTAGAAACCGTGCGTTGCGAAGTGTGAGTCGAAGCCAAAGGAGGTCCCGCCGGAATTTGAACTCCTGCAGGTGGGGCTGCCACAACGGAACCGTCGCGATAACGAACCTTCCCTCGACGTTGAACTTTTGGCTTCGGAGCAGGTTCAGGCTGAATTGCCTCCTCTTCGTCGTCGTCGTTTAAGTCAGTGACCATAGGAGCCGCTCCTCCTGCAGATGGTTCCGGGACAGGGACGAGGTGTTTCTCCTCCTCAGGAACGAAGTTCGGTGGGCACTCGAGGAACCAACCACCTGTGAGCAACACATCATTGGGAAATCGATTGCGTTGGTCTTTGGTCCAAAGTTCATCAATAGGCGTTTGGGTAGACGGTTTGAGCTCAACATGAGCCGGAACTTCCCAAGCCGCAAGAGCACGTTTGGCGATGAGCTCTTGCTTCATGTACCTGCATATATGCGTTACATTTAGTAAGGGTGATAGAGACAAAGAGAACACTGAATCAAACAAGAAGTCAAATCATACAAACCTGTAAAACAAGCGGCCTGCTAAAATTCCACCTTCAATCTTTAGGAGGTCTGAACCTTTCAAAAACCTTGGGCTTGCATTTTCCGAGAGGTAGAAGGGGAAAGCCTTCTTCCACAATAGAGACCTCCATTTCTCCACGTATTCCGCCGGCTTGAGAACAACGGAGCTCCACTCAATGTTGATCTTAAGTTTAGCGACATAGTTGTCGATGTGGTTATTAAGGAAAGTAGACAACTGACATACATTATGAAACGATGGGTGTTAGAAGTAACGACGATTACAACGGATTAAAAATGAAGAGCCTAGAAGAAGTAAATATCGTCATACCTGAGACCAGAGAGAAGCCCTTGGCAACCAGGCGTCGAGGAATTTGTCCTTCATTGGACGATCTAGAGGAAATCGGTAGGCTGCTCGTTCCTCGTCCGTTCCGTTCCACAATTGCAACCATTTTCCTTTGAAGTCTGGATGGACCTTGGTGGTTGCAATTTTATGAAGACGCTCAACGGTCAAGTCCAATGATTTCCCGCTAGTATAGTGTTTATTGAGCTGGGTGGAAAATGAATATTTATATAAGAAAATTTGCGAGTTGAGAGTTGAGTTGAGTTGAGAGTTGAGAGTTGAGAGTTGGGAGTTGATAGTTGAGATGAGAGTTGATAGTTGAGAGTTGAGAGTTGAGTTGAGAGTTGAGAGTTGGGAGTTGAGAGTTGAGATGAGAGTTGATAGTTGAAAGTTGAAAGTTGAAAGTTGAGTTGAAAGTTGAGATGAGAGTTGATAGTTGAGAGTTGAGAGTTGAGAATACCTCTTGTTCAAATAACTCTCTATTGGCTGGGTTGGCGATTGCAACCATCTTGTCGAACCTTTGGCTGCGCCAATACTTGACACACTTCGTGATGACATTGTTCATCGCGCTCCAGACTCTAGGCCCAGTCCTTTCATTCTCGGGCACGGTCTCGTAATAGTTCGAGCAAGCAGCGTCGGATGCAACAGCGCATTGTTTCTGTACGAAAATAATTGAGATGCAAGAAACGCATGATGCAATTCATAATATGAAAACGATAAGCACATAACTTTAGAAAACTTACCGCGTGAAGGAATTTCACGAAAATGTCCATGGTGAGTGGATACCATGACGGTACACGGGGTTTATAAGCCTCGCAAATAGCCATGTCCTCTTTGCTAATAAGACCTTTAAAATGAGAAAGTTTGAATGCGCCGAAGGTTCGAATTCTTTGCAACTTGGCAATAGTACTGTCTTGAACATGATCATGTTCCGTCGACCTGTGAATGACGATATGAGTATTAAAACAAGGCTTCCATGAATAAATGCAATATGAAATTAATTCAAATGGATTTGGAACTATACGTACCAGTTGATATAGTTCATGGCGTTGAGGAGCCTTGAGCATTCCCCACGTGCGTCGAGAACAATACAGTCAGCAGAAATGTACCAGTCAAGATTATTGGAATGTTACTTGTGGATATAACCCATCCACGCCGTCACGCGGTGATTGCCTTCGTAAACGTAAAAATATTTATTCCGAAACTGATGGAGATCAGTATCAGAGGACAAGTACTCTTCGAATTCATCATTAGCAGCCTTACATAGCGGGTTAGACCAGATGGCGTCATTCACTCGAACCACAAGGTCCTTGTCCGTGATATTGAAAGGAGACACATACAAAACTCGATCTCCTTCTCGATACCCTTTGACGAACTCGTTCGCCAACATCTCGACGTCCGAATCGACAATTGGACGAACTTTCGGGTAGGTCTTGAGACGACACAGAGGAATTAGGAATCGAGACTTCTTAATGGGTTTGGTGCGAAGACTGGAGATGACGCTATTGTAGTCACTCTTCTGCAGCAATCTCATCTCATTTGCGCTCCACATGGGGTCCTTGTCCTGCAGATGAGGGGGCATGTGAACAATGCCAAGTTCAACACCACCATGAGGAAGTAAGGGTTTACCCGAGCGTTTGTCGCTTGAATCAGGCGTTTCTTGAGTGGCATCTTGTATGGTATCGGCTTCCGCCACATGATGGCTAATATCGAAAGTGTGATGATCGGAGGATGGGACATTCGGAGGAACATCCTCTTCCACTTCGGCAACATCTGGGCTTCGAGAATGTTGACTGTCCAGGGGAATGCTAGAATCCTCCTCCACGGAATCTATCGACGGAGGTGGGACTTGATCAGGCATGGGCACATCGGATAGTGTCATCTGGAAGGTAGGTAAACGAAACACAAAACACTTAGAAAAAGTATGAAGTAGTATAAACGACGACTAGCTAAGAAAGTGGAAAAACGGCGAAGCAACTTGGAGAACACAATGTTGTAGTCATTCTCCGCTCAAAGCACTCTATCTATAGAAGCATGCACATAAGAATTAAACGAATATAGATTAGAAAAAATACGCCATCATGAAATCACAAATAAATACACAAATTTCAAGAGCAAAGTCAACAATTTCAAGAGCAAACTCAGGAACCCAGAAAAAAACCCATTGCAGCTCATGAACCTACCTGACCTAACATCAGGACCCTACTGAAATTGCAAATCAAATATCAAGCAAAAAAAAAATGTTTTCAAAAATCTAACCTCAGGACCCCTGCGCTGGCGCAGGGTCTCTCCATTTTCAAGAGCAAACTCTGGAACCCAAAAAAAAACCCTTTGGAGCTCATGAACCTACCTGACCTAACCTCATGTCCCTACTGAAATTGAAAATCAAATATCAAGCAAAAAATAATGTTTTCAAAAATCTAACCTTAGGACCCCTGCGCCAGCGCAGGGGTCTCTCCATTTTCAAGAGCAAACTCTGGAACCCAGAAAAAAAACCCTTTAGAGCTCATGAACCTAACGGACCTAACCTCATGTCCCTACTGAAATTGCAAATCAATTATGCAGAAGAAAAAAAATGTTTTCAAAAATCTAACATAAGGACCCCTACGCCAGCGCAAGGGTCTCTCCATTTTCAAGAGGAAACTCTGGAACCCCCAAAAAAACACTTTGGAGCTCATGAACCTAACTGACCTAACCTCATGTCCGTACTGAAATTGCAAATCAAATATGAAGAAAAAAAAACGTTTTGAAAAATGTCACCTCCGGATCCCTGCGGCAGCGCAGGGGTCTCTCCATTTTCAAGAGCAAACTCTAGAACCCAGAAAAAAACCAATTGCAGCTCATGAACCTACCTGACCTAACATCAGGACCCTACTGAAATTGAAAATCAAATATCAAGCAAAAAAAAAATGTTTTCAAAAATCTAACCTCAGAACCCCTACGCTGGCGCAGGGGTCTCTCCATTTTCAAGAGCAACTCTGGAACCCAGAAAAAAAACCCATTGCAGCTCATGAACCTACATGACATAACATCAGGACCCTACTGAAATTGAAAATCAAATATCAAGCAATAAAAAAATGTTTTCAAAAATCTAACCTCAGGATCCCTGCGCTGGCGCAGGGTCTCTCCATTTTCAAGAGAAAACTCTGGAACCCAAAAAAAAACCCTTTGGAGCTCATGAACCTACCTGACCTAACCTCATGTCCCTACTGAAATTGCAAATCAAATATCAAGCAAAAAAAAAGCTTTTTGAAAAATGTCACCTCTGGACCCCTACGCCAGCGCAGGGGTCTCTCCATTTTCAAGAGCAAACTCTGGAACCCAGAAAAAAAACCCTTTAGAGCTCATGAACCTAACGGACCTAACCTCATGTCCCTACTGAAATTGCAAATCAATTATGCAGAAAAAAAAAATGTTTTCAAAAATCTAACATAAGGACCCCTGCGCCAGCGCAGGGGTCTCTCCATTTTCAAGAGCAAACTCTGGAACCCAGAAAAAAAACCCATTGCAGCTCATGAACCTACTTGACCTAACATCAGGACCCTACTGAAATTGCAAATAAAAAATGAAGCAAAATAAAATGTTTTCAAAAATCTAACCTCTGGTCTCTCCATTTTTGAAAAATCTAACCTCGGCCTCCTTCCTCCGTCGTCCCCTCGGCCTCCCTCCTCCGATGTCCCCTCGCCTCCCTCCTCCGACTTCCCTTCGCCTTACCTCCACTTCCCTCGGCCTCCCTCGTCCCGAACTCCCAAACAGAGTTGGGACACTGCCGCCTGCCGGAGGGGTGGGGCAGGGTTCGGGAGACTTTGGAACTCAACCAGCTAAAATCCGGCCCTTCCCAACATCTACCGGTTTCTTCAAAATTTGACCGGTTGCAAACTTGTTGCCATTAATTTGGACTGGCCAATATTCTATAATATGTTTTTTCAAGTGCCAGTTAATTTATTCTTCATTGTAATGACAACCGGCCAAGAACTTGGGCATGTGTTGCTCCTACTTAACACATGCCCAAGTTTTTGGCCGGTTGTCATTACAATGAAGAATAAATTAACCGGCACTCGAAAAAAAATTATAGGATATTGGCCAGTCCTAATTAATGGCAACAAGTTTGCAACCGGACAAATTCTGAAAAAACCGGTATAAGTTGTGAAGGGCCGGATTTTAGCTGGTTGAGTTCCAAAGTCTCCCGAACCCTGCCCCGCCCCTCCGGGCAGGCAGCAAGAGAACTAGATGCCTACCCCTTCTAATGCTACCAGAACTAGATTGCAAGTCACTATAAGATGGAATGGGTTCCACCTCACAATCCTCTCCCTCACAATCACCATATGTGATTTTACTGGATGTGTACTTTTTATCATCCATATTATGGTTGTATTCCATCTGTTAACATTTATAGAGTCAAATTTGCAAATAATGAAGTAACATCGTTTCATCGTCAACTGCCTAAGAAAGACATCTATAATCAGGTGACCAACAATCGATATAAACAATCGTAATATATCCTTATGACATCTACCCAACATGTGTTCCTAATCCATCATCAAATTATCATAAACATCGAATTTCCAGGGTTTGGGATAAGTACCAGGAATCCTTCATCTAATTCTTCTTCCTCTCCTAGTTTCTTGCAGTCCATCACATCGCGTTCTTCGACTTGATCTTCGTTGGGTGCGCCCTCAATTGCAGCACTTCCGTGCTCGTCTTGCTGCCCAAAAATTTCACCAACCAGTGTCTCACTTTCTTCGTACTATACACATCAACGCAAGGTAGAATATGACTTAGGTTTAATACTCATCTTTCAAGGCTTTAGGGTCTTGGAACTTACAACTTTATCGATCCCTTCTTCGTCACTGTCATGTTCGAATCCCAAAGAATCACTCCTCGATGATGAGGGCCTTCTACATTCTTGCTCTTCAATTTCATTGTCCTTTTCCCCTCCATCGTCTTCGTCTTCACCATCAACATTTTCAACAACAGCATCCAAGTTCAACGGCCGCATCTCGATAGTCTTTCTAAACATTCCTAGCTCGTCCTCATCGTTCTTATCTACTTCATCTACTATTCGATCGTCTTCGCAAGAACCCGGGGCATCCCTCTTCCGCAACGCGTTCCGTCGCAAAGCCTTGGCTCCATTGAATTTTATACCACCTCTCTTCTTCTTCCTCCCCCGCCCTCCCTCATTCACTTTGTTTGTTTTACTACTCGTACCCTCCATAGTTGGCTCCATAGCTGATCAAACTACACAAATTTGTAGAACAATGATAACACCCTAAACCGAACTACAACACAACTTGTATTTGAATGACCTAGTCCACCGAATCCCTTTCCTTTATATTTAATTTCTAGGAAGCTACGTCATCGAATTATAATCCCGCGTTTAATAAAACGCGGTATCCGAGATTAGGTCACTGACAACACTGACATCGGTTACTAATCTATTTTGAATTTGTCGATATATTTACGCATCTCCCTTGACAATGACGGCCTCCATAAATTTTCAAATTATCATATGTTTCCATAAAAGGTTCATACACCTTTAGGGTTTACCTTCATCATTTCAGCGTAGCATATATTAGGTTATCAAGAATGAGTTATTTTTTAGTTCGTAGGAAAATTAGTCTATACTGACATGTATCATATTTAGGGGCCATAAGGTAATGACTATTACTGGAGTACATTATAATCCTACATGAAACATGTTGTCTAGAATTGACATGAATAAATATTGATTATTAATTGATCTAATAGGTTGTCATGTATTTGGGTATTGGTGTCTACCCAAGGTATATATAATACCCGATTATTGGTACCCTTTCTTTCATGTCATCTCATCATATTCTTCTCCAATGGGTACTGACTCACGTCTCCCAAGCTTTGCTCCATTAGGTGCTCCTAGTTCATCGCAAATTCACACCACGTTTTCATTCGATGGTTCTCCAGGCGTCAACAACCTGAAGATTCTCAACCCACCTGACTCCTCAGTTACTCCGGCGGTCGTCATTCCTAAACCACAGACTCCATCTTTGCAGGCAGTTGATGCAACACTGATACAAAACAAGTCTACTTTCAAGATTCATGCATATTCTAGAGCAGGTGTTATTAAACCTGGCACTTACTCTAGATCCATATTCAAGAGTGCCAAAGGTCAGAAACTCGATTGCGCAGGATGCACTGCAGTTCGTAGTTTAGGGATTGACCATTGTCATAAACATGACGGTGACAAATATGGCAAAGGGCCCCATATGGCAAAGGCCCCATTTTCGTCTGGCACTCCATGATTTATTGTTCACAATCCTGTTCATACAGGTTATTATTATTTCTCATATTTAACCAAACATTTTCTGACTACATTCTGTACATGTCTGGGATGTCCAACGTCTTCATCAACCTCTCATGTATATATCCCATTGTTTCTTTTCGATCCCTCTTTTGCAAATTCCCTCTCCCATTATATTGTCAAATTGTTTCTCAATGTCTTCCGCTGCTTTCCAAGCTCCACTCGTCGATGTCATCGAACTTGTTTCTCCTGGATCTCTTATCCCTACATGCATACCTCCTGGCCCTGATGGAACCGCTGATCTCACTCCCCAGTGGCTATCCATTCGTTATGGTTTCGATGTTGATAGCTTGTGGTTAGAGACAGATGTTGTCGATCCGGATACTCGAAATGTCCTTTATTCCTTATACGTCCAGCCCGTAACGTTAGACAATAATGCTCGCGTTTGGAAACTCAAGCCCGGAAGGTATCGCGTCTTTGGCTTGTCGGAGTCCATGAATGCGACTACAGTCCTACTCACTCCTCGCAGTTCCTCCACACTGTGCACTGAAGCCCCCTTACTGTCTCGTGTCAAGATCGAACCAGGTCTCCGCGTTAGCATCGATTTGTCTGATTCTTCTGATGAAGAGGGGAGGCCTTTCCATCCATCAATCCGGTCTAGTGCTAAGCGTCCATCTCCCTCATCTTCTCAAGATTCACGTAGGACTACTCCTTCCCTTATACCTTCGCAAACTACTAAACTCATAAACATTCTTCCCTCCCTTCGTTCCCTGGGTAGTATGCCTGGAAGCAAGTCAGTACTTAAAAAGCTGAATTATGATTCCATCCGTACTGAGATTGTAGATTTCCTGCCACCGTCGTTCAATGGGGATGTAATCTTCATTCTTCCTCCCACACTTCCATCTGCCCTCCATAAGAATGCTAAATCTATGGAAGGTATGGACAAACGTTACGATGGCCATATATGGACAAAGACTATGACTACTAACATCAGTAACACGCTGGGGCTGTCATTCCGGTCGTCTAACTGTGTAGGTCATCTTCAATGCCACAATCCCACATGTGGGTTTTTGCAGCGGCCTGAACGCGCATATGGAGTGAACGAGGTCGAGTTCGAAGGTTCTTCCAAAGATGTTTTTCCTGTTGCAGACGCTCCACCTCCAACTTCAACATTAGTCTGTAAGATCTGTAAAGAACCTCCTATTTGTGTAGCTTCTTGTGATGCAAAAATCTTTTACGTTTTTGGAGATGATACGCAAGAGCGTGCTTGCGTCCATGTAGGCAACCATAAACATCCTGTCAAGGTAGGAGACTATAGGGGCACGCGGAAGATAATCGACGATTTTATCGAACAACATGTTGAGCGCAACCCGCAGGCTACCATTTCCAAAATAGTCTTGGAAACGTCCAAGGATGTTTTAGGTAACGTCTTGCTCCGCGAAGAAGACGATCCTCCCACCTTACTTTCTCTCGAACAGCTAGAGCCTATCTTCCAATGCTGCAAGGAGCTCAATTCCCCTAACTTAAAAAACCGTGTCTACAGTTTCAAGTATTTGCGCATATATGGCGTTCTTGATGGCATCACTAAGCTCAGAGGGCTTAGCAATTGGGCCTACGTGCAACGAAACATGTTTCCAGGCCAAGGTGACGACTCCGACAAGGTCTTCATATTCAAGATGTCCGAGGTGGGACCTGGCAGCGGTGTTGACCTTGTCCGCCGAATGCAACCTAGCGGCGATTTAGAGCACCCCTGGATGATGTTCGACCACGTCAAACGAGTTGCCAATTGGACCACCATGGCCTGCTACGTGTACGACTCCTCTTACCAACGTGTACTCACCATTGCTTGCTGTGATTTCCAGTCTGAGGACAAAGATGCTCAACTCGTTTTTTGGAAGAACCTTAACCATGTCATGGGTAGGCATGGAATACACAAGCCGCAGTTCAAAGGTTTCATGGCTGATAGTGCGCAAGCCAATTGGAACGCTGTGCGCATCATCTACGGATCCGGAGACCCAAAGATACCCATGGAAGGCTGCGAGCGAACGTGTTATTTCCACTAGGCGCAATCCCTAGAAAAACACACCAAACAATACATCGTGCACGAATTGCAAGATCAACACAAGAAATTGTGTATGCAGTACAAAGATGCACGGTCTGTGGCAAAGGCTGAAACACGTTACTTGGCAATCAAAGCCTGGTGGACATCTTCGGGTGCCACCTCTGACGCTGGCCTCCACCATTTGAACCACTGGCTTGCGTTTTGGTATTTCCGATACAGGTAGTGGGGTGGATTCATGGAACTGGTAAGTATACACTCTTTCATTCAAATTATTTAATTCTTTAAGTTTGCATTCTTTTCTCTGCGTCTAATGTAGTATCTAAACAATATTAAATCTTTTGCTTTTAAATGGCATGGCCCACCACGACTACTCCTTGCTCACTTGAGTTTCCGAACATTTTCTAAACAGTTGCCTTCGTACAGGAGAAGAAATATTCTCCGGATGAACTAGCTGAAATGCCCTCTTGCAACCTTGCTGAGACCGTTCACAACAAATGGTTGCAAGCGTCCGGCAATAGGGGTGGCGATCTCTACGTGGCAGCCGTCGACGATTACGTTAGAGCATTCCTGCAAGTGGTGGGGTACTATCAATACCTCAAAGGTGGAGCGGGAGGCTCTGGACCCTCGAGAGAAGAACTTCGACTTCGCACAGCCCAACGCCGAGCTCACCGAACCGGGGATCCGACTACCCTGAACACAGCCGTCTTGAACATGCCCGGAACCGAAGATTTCTGTACTCGAAACGCACACCTCGAAGGAGCTGAGGTTTTTGGGTCGAGGAAACGGAAGCCGGATCTTCCCCTTGGCGCCAAAGAAGAAACTCATAGGCCAGACACTGTTAATTTTTCACGTCCTCGAGTGGGTCGGAGGGTGACACGTGCTCGTGCTCAAAATTTGAGTACCATCCATGAGGAAGTTCACGTGGAAGTGGAACGCCCAGCACAGCCCCCTGCCTCAACTGGCATAGATATTGGACGGGTGACGGCCGTGGAGGAGACTCGTGTGAATGAGAAGATATGGCACATTGCCCGAATTAATAAGGTTTCTGCGAAGGCTTGTTGGGCGCAGATGGCTGTCACTCGAAAAAAGTGTACAGTCCGTATCGTCCAAAACGGGAAGAGCACACCAGCTCCCACATACACTGGCCTTTGGACCCACCCTCAAAAAGGCAACCAGAAGGTGGTAGAGCAGTTTTTTTTTTTCTGTGCTGACGATATTGAGAGGTGTGTGAAGGGGTATCGTTGACGATGGATAGAGCCATTTTCGGATTACGAGGAACGACCTCCCATCCCGTCGGTTTGGCCTGTGAAGATAGGGACCAATCTCACACGTTCCGAGATTGAGGCGTTGGAGAATGCGGGATTTCAACTTCCCCAAAAGCAAAGCGTTCCTGTGAGCCGCACGTTCAACAGTTCAGCACCGCCACCGGATCTGTCATAGGTTCCAATGCCAGATAATGCGGACGTTTATCCTAAAACACGAAAGTCAAAGAACATGCGCCGCTCAATCACTTGTGCCAGTTCGAAGCACATGCAGAACATTGATTCCGCTAGAGCAATGAAGGCAAGTATTTTGAAGGTAGTAATGATACCTCAACCCGGTTTTGGATGCGTTGTAACTTTGCAATCTAAACCAGCTCCCACAGAGTCAGTTTACCATCTCTCAATCAGTGCCTACCCAGACTGCAATTGCCCGGCGTTCAAAGAGACAATGGCTAAGCTGGGTAGACGCGGGTGTCCATTCTGACCTTGTAAGCATCTTTACTATATATACGTACAAGTCTGCAAACTAGAGGCCGACCATGACCTCTTCATGCATGCGCCTACCCTCAGTTTCTTGGAGGTGAAAACAATTCTTGAAAGGGGGATCTTAGCCCATGCTACAGTTTAGAGTAATCAGCTTTATTTATTAGTCTCATATATATGTTCTTTTTCATAAACGTGTATGACACACGTCACTCTATGTAATTTCACAATTTAGTGAATACGTATATATAAATATAAATATATATATAAATATAAATATATATAATTTTTTCGCTATGTTAAATTTATGAATCACTTGTACTTGTCCTTCACTTGTGCTCTTCCGTGAACATGTGCCCTTGTAGTTCTCTTCAATGAAGTCAGCTATTTCCTCCAAAACTCAGTCACATATAAATTTTTTCCATATGTCAAGCCCATTTTGCACGGTTATGGGTACTAAATTCCACGGCCATAAGGCTCAAATATTTGGATATTCTGAGAAATATACCATTAATAATAATAATGTTTTATTTTTGGAAATTTTATTACTAAAAATAAAAAGTCTCCGCTCGAAATTCAGAAAATCTACGCTCATGCCCTAGCAACGCCCGTTACGGAGGAAACGGTTACGGACCCATGCCCGTTAGAGGAAGAGGGAGAGAGTACTTAAAGACATTTTTCTCCTTCTCCGAGCCATTTGTGCGAGCGGCATTGTCGAGAGAACGAGTGGTGAGCTATTTTTTGAGTCACCAGCAGTTGGTTTGCTGGGATTCCTTAGTGGTTAGCGGATAGAACTCTGGAGGGAAGAAGCCAGGGATTGTTAGAGGATTGAGGGTGCGAAGCACAATGCCGGAAGCGCGAGAGGAAGATGAGAGGGAGCAGGTCCCAATTCCCGTGAAACCGGTATCGCCGGCCACCCCGAAGAGAGATTCCGAGCTGAAGGAGCTCATAGAGGACCTTAGTCGGATGGGTTGCGAAGGATTACTCGCCAAACCCTGGAATCTCCGGGCGGAGGCCACATTGAGGGAATTCATGTTTGAGAGAGGCAATCAGTGGATTCGGACAATGAGGCAGGAGCCGGAGAAATGGACGTCGGAGGTATGGGCTGGGGTTTACGGATTTCCGAAAGGAAAGGGCGAGGGCTGGGCTAGCCGCCGGGATAATTTTTACGTAGGGAAATTCCGAACGGACCCGGATCCGAAGGACGTATTCCATCCCAGGAATTGCCGGAACCTTAGAGAGAGGAGAGTCATCAAATTCATTCTCTCCATCCTTAGTCCGGAAAAGCCCAAGCGGCTCAGCATTACCATGGCCAACACCCTGTTCGGGGCCATGTCCGGAGTTCGGCCTGTAAATTGGGGTAGATTAATTCAGGAGTATGTGGAGAAATCCATCCCCCACATTGGCCGGAAACCCTCCATTCTTTCCCCCTACATCCTCCACCTCTACCAGCACCACGGCTGCATCAACGAAGCGGAGGAGGACATGCTAACAATAGCGTAAGATGAGGTGGTGTACAAGATCGGTCCGGAAGTCGAAGTTGCGGATACCGGAACAAAGGACTCGAGCGACACAGTGGTTCCGGAACCACCTCCGGTTTCGTCTCCTCCGAAGGTCCGGAAACCCGCCTCGCCACCGCCCCGACAGGAAGCAGGACCCAGCCGGGAAATTCCCTGGAAGGACATCAACCTCTCCACCTTTGAGTTTCCGAAAGCCCCCTTTAAGCGCGTCCGGGATGAGTTGACGGAGCTCCAGAACCAATACTTCCGGATGGAGCACATCCCTCGGGGAGTGAATAGGGCCCTAGGCAATTGTGGACCCGGAAATATCCTCCGGGAGTTGGCCAAGCGGACAGACCGGAAACAGGTGGAGACCCTGGAGACGGAGAAGGCACGGGTGGCCGCTATGACCCGCGAGCTCGCCCAGAAGAGCGAAGAAATCCGGAAGTACCAGGTGGAACAAGTTGTGGTTCTGAGTCGGGTCCGGAAATTGGTGGGCCATCCGGGAGAAATCGTCAACAAGGCACACCTCTACGACCAACTGATGGAATCAGCGGATCCGTCTTCCGCCCATAAAACGCTCCCAATCTTGGTAAAGTACTCCCACTCGATGAAGGATCTGTTCAAGGAGATCCAGAAGCTGCTGCCAGGTGGTACCCCGAGGCAGATGCTCTATCCGGGTCCACCCGAATCTCCGACAGGCACTCTGTACGAGGCTATAGGGGAGGTGGAATTAGTACCGTCCTCTCAGGCGGGTGCGGGGCCTAGTCAGCTAGCCGGAACTTCCCAGCCACCGGAATCCGGAAGAGTTCCGGATCGAGAGAAGACCCCTGTTCCGGAACGGCCCTGCTCATCCCTAGTTCGACGGTAGAGTACAGAACGGTCAGCTAGGTCCGGACGGGGACAATCACCAAATCCGGGTCAGGATAGAGCGTCAAGGCGGTCCCAAACGCCGGAGAGGGCCAAAACTCCGGAAAGGATGAGGACACCGGATAGGGGTAAGGCACCGATGTCGCAGGTTTCACCAACCCCCGCTCTCGATTGTATGATCGTGGAGCCGTGGGCTCCTCCACCCTCACATGCAATGTCCGCCAGGGATCCCCGGACGACTTCCGTCTCATGTGGCCGGAACAGGGAGCGGGCCACCGGAAGTGACCCCTCACCTGGCCAGAGGTCCCGGAAGGAGAAGAATGTTTCCGGTGCAGCGCGATCCGGATTAGGTGACGGATCGGGAGAGGATCCGGCCGCGGCAGACGATTCTGAAGAAGAGGTCGCCCCCTCCCCAAATATGAGGAGGGTATTTACGAGGCTGCAGGAGCGACGACTTTTGACCCCCGGGGGAGGCTCTTCCGCCATCAGCGGGCCCGCGAGTCAATCCAAGGAAGGGACGGCTTCGAAGAAACATCGCACCACTTAGATTAGGCTTAGGTAGATTAGCATTCGGAAGATCAGGATTAGGCAGGTAGGATTAAGGATAACCCTTTTAAGTTTTTGGCAAAATTGTAAATTCAAATTTTTGTCAGCGCGAAAAGCGGATCGAGATCCGGAAATTTTACGAAGGACGCGTTTCCGGATTTCCCGCTGTCGTGGAGAGAGGGGTCCGCTTTAGAAAAGCACGGGGCTTCTGGCTGCAATTGGTTTCGCTCGTCGGACCGTCGAATTTTCAATTGTCCTCAAAACTTCCTCAATCTTTCAAATCTTTACAAAACAAATCTATCAATAAGTCTTACTCTCTCAAAGGATTGTTGCCAACAAAGACTTGTCCGTCTTTTTGTGAACGGTCGAAGTCTCAGCTTGTCGCGGCCCGCATTTTCAGCATGGAAACCATAGCATGTGGATGTTAGTTTGGTTTAAGAGGGAGCACTTCGGTGTTTTCCTCATCATTTTGCAATGCAAATGTTCTTTTGTTCAATTTGGACCTTATACTTTACTTCACCTTCGGTTTGAGTTGAGTCTTGAGTACATGTGTAATGCAAGCGGTCTCTCCTTCCCCTACTTGAGGTTTCCGAGTTTTCTGCCATTCCCTATCACTGTGTAGGTTGGTTAGGTTAGTCTTCCGTGATAGGACATGGGGACAATAATACCCCGAGGTGCGTGTGGTTGAAACGCCCCTGTGTGAGCAGGTGATGGGCGGAGGAATCGTAAGCGCGGAAAGGAGGAAAGGATTGGCCGAGCAAGGGGAAAGAACCCCCACCGTGGGGTTGTTGGGCAAGGGAAGTTCCACACACACGGTAGGTTCTTCCCCACTTACTCCGTCCAACTAGGGACCGACAATGAGCAGCAGTGGATAAACCTGTCCAAAAGTAGGGGGAGAGTTCTGATTTACGCCTTCCGCTTGCCGTGACCTGGAGGTGGATCACACCGATCAACAGTAACAGACTGGTCTAGAACACTCATGCACCTGCCGCGACTGGCGTTTGGTTCCCACCGCGGATGGTAGGCGTGGTAGCCCCATCCCTATGTTAGTCCCGCCGTCACGGAAATCAATAGACCTTAGGTCCTATCCTGTGTGACCTGTGGAACAACACAAGCTATCCATTGTAAGGACAGGAGCGAAGATGTTGTGTCTCCACCTTTCTCGAGGGAGGATTCGGTTTCCGTGTGTGGTATAGTGGAAACTGTGCCATCATGGAAATCGGATCAAGCTGATTTTGTAGACCCAAAACTTCCTCCATCTTTTCCCCCGTCAAAGGGGGTGGCACGTGTCGGATACCTGAGTGGGACACCTTCCCGAGGGAGGCCTGTCCCCATCATAACACCAGTCTAAGGGAGTAGTAGTTAGAAGGAGGAAATGGAGATAGAGAGACAACCCTAAGAAATCAACCCAAAGGGTGAAATCCTGATGAACAACTACCAAGTCTCTCTGAGCATTCTAGCCTAAAATACTAGAATTATGGTCCTTGTGACACGGTCGAAAATCTAGCGGATAGTGGAAATACAGGTAAGATCCGCTACCTCTATCGTGGAAACCTTATCCCGGAAGTCATGACCCGTAATAAGAAATCTTAGAATCGAGTGTATATAGTTGTTCTACTATGGATTCAGGACGCTGAGTCTATTGTTGTTACTACTCTAGGGTGGGAACTTGTCCATACCCTGTGTTGTGTTCCCTACCTCGGTCCACTACCGGAAAGGCGGAAATATCCGTGCCATACTTTCCGTAATATCCTGGATTTCTTAATCCGATTTGTGTTATTTTAGTTTCTGGTGTTTTTTGTGTGTGTGTTAGTGAAAGATTTCCTCCTTCTGTGTTGTGAACAACCGCAGGTTCTTCGTGGGAACGAACTTGGCGCGGCTGTGACGTTTTATGCATTTATCAGGTTAATTTAATGAATACGTCACCACCGTGCTACGACATGTGATTTTGGCGCCGCTGCCCGAGGGAGACCAGACAGCGCGAAAATAAGCCCGCTCCCTATAAAAGCCGGGAGAGGGAGGAAACCCTCTCTCATTTGTGCGAGGAGGCGGCTGCTGTACGGGGAGGCGACTACTGTGTGAGGGTGGACCGGACAGAGAAACAGAGAGGTATCTGACAGCAGAGAGAGGAAACTGAGAGGGACTAAGGTTTGCAACAAGTTGTGAGAGAATTTAAGAGGCTTGAGGGGGACTGAGATTGCAACAGGGACCAAGAGGTTTTGTGAGGAATTGAGAGATGAGAGGGATTAAGAGGCGTTGAGAGGACCAAGAGGTTTTGTAAGAAATTGAGAGAATTGAGAAGGACGGTTGCTTTCCACCTCCTAAGAGCATTAGAACCAATACTAAGGTTTAGGATTCTATATGCTCGCGGGGACGCTCCCAATTGAAAAAGGGGTGATGTCGCGGCCCGCATTTTCGTAAAATCTTAAGTAACATTGTTTTAAGTTTAAAGAATAGGTTTGACCAAGGAAAACATTATAAGTAGAGTACTTTATAGGTAGATTGTTAGGTAGGTTATTTAGAATTGAGAAGAAAAATTAAAATTCTTAAAGTAGTTAAAAACATCAAATTAAGTTAGTGTTAGGAATTCCGTTTCGCCTCGGAAACGGAATTCCTAACACTAACTTAATTTGATGTTTTTAACTACTTTAAGGATTTTAATTTTTCTTCTCAATTCTAAATAACCTACCTAACAATCTACCTATAAAGTACTCTACTTATAATGTTTTCCTTGGTCAAACCTATTCTTTAAACTTAAAACAAGGTTACTTAAGATTTTACGAAAATGTGGGCCGCGACACAGCTCTTTCTATGCAAGAGCTAGCAAACTTCCCTCCACTCAAACTAGCACAACTTTGTTTTCGCTCACTCTCCTTCAAGCATGTAAACACTCAAGATAAAACAATCACATGAAAACTCAATTGCATATTTTATTTCAAGTTTTCTTCTAAAAAAAAAACACACAACAACCGTCGAGCTTTCAACAACAACAAAAACTTGTCTCTCCCCACTCTCTTCTCCTCAACCACATATATGAGATAAGGCCTCAAATCCTCCTCTTATCCTCATCACGTGATTTCTAATTATCTATTGGTCTAAAGATAAACTAAGGATAAAACTAGAAATAAGGCTAAAAGGGTAATAAAAGTAAACTAAGAGTAAAAAGATAGATAAGAATAAAAAAGATAAACTAAAAGTTACTAAGAATAACTATGAGTAACAAAAAGGTAATCTAATTCTACTCCCTTTTACTTTCCTCCTTCATCTCCAAATGAAGGAATCACCATGAAACACAAAATACGTACACATGTAAATAATGTACGTATTTACACTACGACACCGCTGCCCGGGGTTTTTTACGTGCCTAGGCCGCCACCATTAGTTAGGGATTGCAAGCCTCTACTTAAGGTTGAATAAGGAGCTTGAGAAGGGTTCTCTTCTCCGATGTTGTATTTTGTCGCTTCCTACTCAATAAAGCTCTAGTTCTCCATCTATTATGACTTGTTTTGTGCACGGACTGTTAGGAGAATGTTGCAGATCTAGAGGGAATGGATGAATAGGAAGTACGGATAGGACAAAGGAGAGGAAACCTGGATCGGATCCGACTACAGTACTATGGCTCCTTTTTGAGTGTAGTGGGAAGGAAACCTCATTATTCCGGATGTTTGGGTAACGCCTATGTGAGATAGCCGTCGTTAGGACTGGGTAAGATCAAGGAGGTGCCGGACTTACGCCATCCGATCTTCTGAAGAGGTCTCACGGGTCCTAGGCGGGGCAATCCGGAAAGTGGTACGGATCGCCCAGTTATTTCAGACTTAGTTGAGCCTAAGTTCGTTGTAGCCGGATTGATCTGTCGGAAGGAGGAGAGAAACCGGAACGGTTAGGTTTCCGGTCCGGGGAGCATTTCCGGCGTGTAGTGGGAGGGAAACCTCATCATTCCGGGTGCCTGGGTAACGTCCATGTGAGATAGCCGTCGTTAGGACTGGGTAAGATCAGGGAGGTGCTAGACTTACGCCATCCGATCTTCTGAAGAGGTCTCACGGGTCCTGGGCGGGGCCATCCGGAAAGTGGCACGGATCGCCCACTTATCCCGGATTAACAGATCTCCGGCCGAATATTGACCTTTCTATCGTTGTAGTTCCGGGAACCATCCGGATTCTCTGTGTGACCTGCCAGGAAAGATTAGGCCGATCCGGACTAGTTGTGAGAGAAATCCGGATTCTGACCATATAGGGACGTCTTCACCGGATGAACCCCAATCATAAATGGAGGTAGGAAGTAGGAAGGAAGGTATTGAGGAAAGATGCATGTAGGAGTAACACCTAATTAGAGAGGTTCAATCCGGAAGGCAAGTCCCGGAACAAGGACTTCCAAAGGACTATCCGGATCCGGAAAGCCGATCCGGCCGGTGGTCGACTTTCAAGCAGGAAAAGTGTGTCCCTGACATCCTGCACTTCACAGAATCCCTGGACGATACTCGGATCATCCGGACAGACCGGATTAGGCATTGAAAAACGCCTATCCGGAACTTTTGGTGTTCGTGTGCTCCCACACGTGGGCCTTATATGGTCACTCTTCTTGAATTGTAAGGCATGTGGGCCTCAAATGGACACTTGTAGCTTTGCACCTACTTCTCATTAGTAGGATATATAACCTGTAATTAGCATGTGAGACGATTAAAAGATAATTAGCATATGAAGCCATTCTCCTTGTAGTTTTTGGAGACAATATGAATATCTTATCCGTTGTCAGACAATGAAGATTATCTTTCTTATTAAATGGTCCATTTAAGATGAGTAATTGAATTAGGCACAACTCACCTTCATATGGCAAGGCTTGTAATCAAGGGCCTATCATATGGATCTGCCTAAAAACCCCCATCGAGCGTGGCTCGGAGGCTAGGTTCGGGAGGGGGTGGCAGGGTTGGGGTAAAACTTGCCCCCTATTTTTTTAATTGGGTGGGGCCTTACTTAATCTCATAGGGGGCTTCCTAGAGTAATTTGGGGCCGTAGGACCCAAATTTAGCAAAAAAAAACCAAAAAAATTCCCCAAGGGGCCAAAATGGGGAGGGCCAGAAAAATGAACCCCACCGAACCTGGCCTCCGAGCCTGACAGCTGCAACGCTCGTCGGGGGTATTTAGGGAGCCCCCTATTATATGAGAAATAGAAAGCTACCACCTCGCCAATCCATTGATTCATTCCTCCCTTATGCTAAACCCCAACACCTTTGTGGTGCGTCACCCACCAAGATTGCGAATATTAAATGAAAAAAAAAACTATGTATTGGAAATAAGTCATATGCCAACCTCTTATGAATCACATGTAAGCAAAATTGTCGAGTTGGTATATTTCCCACATAAAGAGGTATAACGGCCTTAAACCCCAAAATATGGCACTATATAAGACAAGTGATCACTTAAGGCACACATACCTTCTATGTAGTAACTCTTCTCTCTATTTCAAATTACGTGTCCTATATTTAAATATGAGAATTAAACAAATATCTTGCTATCAAACTTTTACGGATTTACAATCAAAATCTTATGCATTAACTTAATTGCATTTTTGAAGATGAATTTGAACTTTTCAATCATATGGATGTAATCTTTAATTGATTCCTAATATATATCAAAACAACATTTGAGGAACAAAAGTTGTTCGGTGTAAATCATCTCAATTTTAGAAAACCGCCATTTGACCTTTAAGGTTCAAAAAAGTTAACTGTAAAGAATGGACTTCAACCTGAGGTTGAAATTCCATGACTGCTCCTTGTGTGAGTGTAACATAAAAGTCTTGGACGGCTTCTTTGAGTTTTAGGCACTGACCTATTTCCCTCTTTATGTAACCTAAGAATCTTTCTCATTTTCTTTGCCACCCATGTGCACATCCATATCTAAGCAATCCTTACTCCTCTCACCACTTGTGTATTTCCTAAATAACATCAAACTCAAAAATTTCTTAACCTTTGTTCAACCTTGGAACAGAAGCCTAAAGGGGGTTCGCTCCGTCGTTGTTTTTTAGGTCGTTGACACAAGTATTGGAAGTGGCAAATATGAGAAATTCCTTCACATTTGGGATTTTGGATGGAGAGTAGATGAATGGAAAGTAAGTCCATATCACATCCATATGTCCACCCACGGGGGGTGCACTATATGTATTTCGTTCACACCACATCGAGGCGGGCATTTCAAAGGCTAAGATGGCTAGATTGACAATTAGGGATATGGATGATTGTCTTTTTGGAGACACTAGGCCGAAACTACTTTGGTGGCACCTCTCAAGTTTTGCCATAAAGTAAAATACCCTTGAAACTTTCAAAATGATTTTATAAAGTCACCAAAAATGAGGAGCCCTATTTACTTTTATTTATTTGTTGTACACATATTGTAAAGAGGAGGGAGCCTTATGATTGTAACCCTATATACTCCTAATTTTTACATACACAATTTAGGTCCAAAGAGCATGTGGGACCTTGTATTTCTAATACCTCCAAATAACCTCCTTCGTGTCCACCTCTTGAAAAGAAGGAGGATTGTGGATTTATAATGCCGTTTTACAAATCAAGTTGCCTTGGTACCAATTCCGTATTGATCGCCCCAACCATAGTACATACAATTTTCTATACTTAACCTTCATACACACACACACACACACCCAACAAAATTACATTTGAAAAAATAATATATATATATATATATATATCACCCAATCTGATTTTCCCACATATACAAATATTTTTTTACTTGTATCTAAGTTTTAGTGTATTGGAGAAAAAATGGTAGAAGTTTACGGTTGGGTCCAAAAAATCTCGATTTCTTTTTGGGGGCTGCCCTTGCCCGAATCTACCTCCCCCAAAAAGCTTGTAGGGGGAGGTTGAAGTGTCCTCAAGGATAGTGTGGCCCCCACTACCAATCATAAGTAATATAATTAGGTGTCTAAAGGTCGAATCCTCCTAACCTTGGAGTGGTGCATTGCTACCTTTATGCACGAGAGAGAGATAGCAAGAGACAAAATGTCTTTTTGGTCCATCTCCAAACCATGGAACATCCACACATTGACATGTGGGGATGGAATAGAGGTAGAACACTAGAGACAAAAATAGAGTTGGAGATCTTTTAATTCACAAATGGAGTTTGATAGAGAGGTACTACTACTTTCTCACGTCATTTCCTCAATACCCACTCTTTCCTAAAAACTCCACATGCATGACTCATCACTCTCCCTTTTGCTTGCGTAAATATCCATCTACTTAGTGCACTCCAATCAAAGTAACATCTACTCGACTACAATGGATGGAGGTTATGGTGGGTTTTGCATGGAGATGGAGGGATGTTATTAGTTACTACACCAAATATTGTATCATCTAGAGTCATATGGTGTTTTATGTCATTGGGGTAACTTTTCTAATGACACTTTTGATGAACAAGTTTCGAAATTGTCATCCCGATGTACTTTTAGTTAATCCAAATGCCAATCATTAAGACGAAGTTTGGTATTCCGCATCCTACCGATTATGTAATGTCATGGATGATTGAAATTCGGATGACAATTCTCTTAGTAAGTGACACTATTTGTAACATTGTAAACCTATAACGCCCACATGTTCACAAGGAATGGCGAATCATGCTAAGTTTACGATGTGTGTTGGTGACACTACACAATCGGTTTACAAATACTATTGAGCAAGACAAATAGAATTGGTGACACTAAATACAACAATTAGTGTAGTAGGAGGCACACTTGAACACCCTTGGGAATATTCCTTTGAGAACCTAGCATTGTTCCATCGTTGAGAATTGGGAAGGAGAAACTTGTGAGTGAATCAACATCTTTGGGCATAGCTTTGATAAGTTCCTCACATCCTTGGGACATCTATCAACATATTTATCATATAAAAGATGCTTATGTTGACTCCCAATTGTGGAGAATATGAAGGCTCGGCTCAACAATTATGGTGGGGTGGGTTTGGGAGCAAAAGTCTTTTGGCCGGGTCACATTTTACTCATGCGTGACAAAATATGGGACCCGAGAGTAGGTGTAAAAGCAAATGGTGATGAGGTTTTCACGTTTCACATTGTGGAATGAGTCAACCACATGGAGTGTATGACTTGTTTCATTCTACATAGTATACTCTATGGCTATATTACTTTACACGACTCATGAGGCGTAATTGTGAGACATAACATTGTATCACTATATTCGTTAATTAGAGACTGTGGAAAGTCTCAAAATAAATCCAAATGGTTTAATATCTAGTTCAATTTCTTATTAAGATGACATGTATTTGTGCCAAGCTGGTTAGTGCCGCGCATGCAAATCACTTTCTTAAGTCATGTTGAATATATTTTGTGTTTTTCTTGTTCATTATTTGAAAACCACATCCTTAAGTAGTCTCAAAATCATGAAAAAGTCTCTGATTACCAAATATAGTGATTTGTCCCAACAATGTAGTGTGGCTTACCTTTATGTTTAAAGGGTTTGGTGGCAGTGAGGTGTGTTGGATGAGACCTTCATCGTCCCCCATATGGTGGATGCAAACAGGCATGGCGGGCGCGTTTCCAGTGGAGTGGCAATTAAGTTTCATGGCCTAGATAACATGAGGGCTCTACACATATGGTCTCTCCCGTAGGATTTTGGGGGGAAGATTTCATCCTTAACCCCCCCCCCCCCCCCTCCCCTCTTCCTTCAATATTGAACATGTCATTGCTTTTGTCGCTGGTTGGCAAACATGTAGTCATGAGCAATTATAGTAGATACATAGGAACATAAGAATTTATATTATCAGTTTTTTGAGAAGAAAAAAGAGTTGCAAAGTTCCCAAGGTCATGTAAATGAACATTGGCAAAATTCATTTTTCTTTTTGAAATTCATATGAAGAGTTGTCATCAATCTATATAGAATGGAGAACGTGGTGGGGCATCGCCGCACCGTTCCCAACGTTTTCGAGAACGGTGGACGGAAATGGTGAAGTGGCAGGAGTACATGGACCACATGGGACCCTGTTCAAGTGATTCGTAAATCACATTCACTGGTGCAATGGCCAAGACGACATGGTCCAAAGTAGTCTACTCACTGGTGGGGCACTCTATGGGATTTTTGCGCACCATGTGCAGTGGAGGGGTACTTGTTTAGGGGGCTATTTACTTCCAAGGCATGAATTAAAGTTTCCCTATAATTACTTGATTCTCTAAAACGACCTATTTGTTTGCACCTTAACATTACCTAGATTTCTCATCTCAATGCAATTTATTGCAGTCTATTTTCCTTATAATTAATAAAAGTAATCCATGTGCATACATACTATTACAAACACGGTTCCATACAAATCATTGCGAAAAACTTGTGCTTGAGTATCTTATCACAAAACACAACAACACCTTTTTCCACATGCTTACAAACAAATCATACTAAACATAAACATGACATAAACCCTAGGATCCTAGAATTTAACCAATATATTAATTCTACTAAAAAGTAATGGCCACGTTTTATACCTATCTACTTTATTGTAATTGGATTTTCTACTTTTAATGAATCCTTTATTATTTGGAATTCCTTTATTTCAAATGAATTTAGTCTTCCCTATATTATGCCACACGTCATTTGTATAATGCACTAAGTGCCCCACTCGATAGTCTACCACACAACAAACAACATGATGGTGATGGTGATAGTGATGGTGAGGATGTCACCCCACCGTTCCCCACCGTTCTAGAAAGGTGGGAAGGGAGGACCATATTAAAATAATGTATCATATGCATGGATGTAAAGGACCAGAGATGACACATACTCATGCAAGTAGAATACCATTTAGCACATTTCATTGAATATATATATACTTTGAGAAGAAGAACATTTGATTATTTGAATGTGGACAACATAACAACATTCAACAACGTCAAAATCCTTTGATCTAAAGAGTCGTTCACTTATTCTCAAAAAGTGCGCTTGTTACATAACATTATTCATATCCATAATAGTGTTCCGTAGGATTGACAATATTTCACGGACTATTCCTTATATTCATACAGAATGTGAAGAATATTATGTAGAATATTGTCAGTCCCACATAACAATATTATGGATGTGAATAATGTTTTGTAAAACATTTCAACATGTGAAGTCATTGTAGACGGTGCAAGTAGATTATACTCACGTAAAGGTAAAGGGGGGGGGGGGGCTCTTGAAGAGGCGTTTTTGGCCCATATGATGAATCTTCGGCTCCACCTTCCATCTATCTAATATACGAAGCTACATGTAGACTCTATCTCATGAACATTCTCCAACTTATGTATCTACACCCTAACCTTGATAATGTCACACCCTCCGTTTCACCAAAAAGTGTGATATAAACAAGGTGTGACATACTTGATAATGTCACATTTTGTGCATAATGTGATATTATCAAAAAATACGTAGAAAATCAAAATATAATTACAATTTTTTTTTAAAATAACAAATACGAGACTTCAATGTTTTTGAATGTAAAATCTAATTCAAAATTGTGAATAACAACAAGAGCACATCATAATGTGTCATTGAGATCAGGTAAAGACCTCTCACTAGAGACAAAGAAGCTTCTAATGTCACATTGTTTTGTTGATGTTAAATGTGCAACACCAATTCTAATGAGTTTGTCATGGATTTTTTCCATTTCTAACAACTCATGAGTGCTGAAAATCTGAGAACCTTGTCTAGTCATAAAATTCAAAACATCTTTAGCATATCTTTGTGCATCGCTTAGCTTCACTACTTTAGACTCATCATCACTGCTATCAACAATCAATGGGTCCACTTCCATGGAATCAAGAACCTGTTCGCCATCTTGCACTAATTGCACAAGCTCCTCAGTAGAAAATTCCACCTCAAAATCATCTTCACCTTCCATGTTTATGTACTCCAAAGGACAAAGCTTTTCTACAGGCTTGCCTTCAACATCCAAACCCAAATTTAATGCGGCGATGAGTCTACCCAATTCCAAAGTTGCTTCCTCCATTTTGGATTGAGCATTTGGACTCCGAAACACGTACCAAATTTGAAATTACACAAGGCATCCCACTATGCCGAAAGCATTGAATGAGAGCTCATTCAATGACCCCCAATATGCTTTGCTTTAGCCCATGCTCACCCATGAACAATAATATCGAACCCATGCCCACCCATACAATCCATCCATACTTGATATTATCACATTTACACTACGGATTTTGAAAAAAAATAGTGACATTATCAAGGGTGATAGGGATAATAACGAGGGAGTTTTACACTATGAAAATCGGTTTCAAACTTTTAGGTGACAATATCAAGGTGTTCTATTAACAAGGGTGACATTATCAAGGTTAGACTGTACTTCAAATCAATGAATGACGAGGAAAGCTTCTCTCATGGCCATAGCCAATCATTACTATCACCAAAATGTAGAAGAGCTAGATTGGCTAACCTTTCTACATAGTTCCATGTGCAAAGTCTTTTTTCGAAAGGAGTGATAGGACACCAAATCTTGTATTATTATATAAGATAGCGCACTTCGTGGTCTGTGATGGATGGAATTGCAAAAAATTCAAGCCGATGAATTGGGGAGATTGTGGATGAATATGCATGTATATGGATGAGTGTGTGCTTTCATCCATAATCTACAGCTTTAAGGTTGTAGTTGGCTTCATCACTCCAAAAGTGAAAGTGATTGCTAGCTATGTTCGGGGAAAACCGACGGCTAGTTCATTATCAACCGATGGATTTCTCCTCATGGCCAGTCCAAATTTCCAACCATCGGATGGCAATCCGACTGTAATTTCAATCCTCTGGCAATTAGCCGATGGACCAGAGAATGTCCTGGAAATGTAGCCAATTCTTCTTGTGAGTTACTGGATTTCAGCCAGAAGCATCCAGAGCGCTATTTGTTTGGGGCATCTGATGATGCACTTGAGGAAGTACCCTAAACCTTAAACTTTTTGAATTATGCAACCTTTTCATGACCAAATCCAATTGCTTCTATGAAGAATTGGGGGACCCTTGGCCTTCAAGCGGTGAAGACATTGCTAGGTTCAATTCTTGCCAAGGATATTAACTCTTCAAATTTAAAGTTTTGAACATGCCTTTCTTTTCACTTATTCAAGATTTTGTACTAAGAAATGATTTCTAATAACTTTTCATACATTTTTTAAACAATTAGTGCCGATATGAATTCCATTTAATCGGATATTGGCCAATGAAAATATGAAAATATAGGCAATTGGCCGATTGATTTTACAAAAGACCGGCTCTTGCCGATGTAAATTGGAAAAAATCCGACCCTTCGTAGCAACTACCGGCAATTAGCCACTAAGGCTTCAAAAACTTCCCAAACTCTGATTGCTAGTAGGGCTTCCTTGTAGATTTGGAACCCCCCCCCCCCCCCCCCAAAAGAAAAGAAAAGAAAAGAAAAAAGAATCATTGATAGAATCTAAACCCTCCCAAGAGCATACTAGGTCGAAAGCTAAAATATGAGTTGAATAATCTTTAGATTCGGAAGCAACCACAAATGAAGAGCCTCTATTTTTGCAGACTAATCCATCTTGATATGTCTCCACATGTGGTGGGGTTTATTATTAAATGGTTTTGTCATTGAATGTTGTGATGGACTTTTTTGTAAGGTGGTTGCGCCTATTAAGGACCGTTTATTATGAGGCTCCCTACTTATTCATAATAGAAATTGCAACTTTGATATTTGTGAGTTCATTATTTAGTTTAGAATGGTTATCATATTTATGAGCACGAAGTCCAATCTCTTCTAACACGCATGTCTTTTTTGGTATCCATTCTTGGACCCACACCAAAGCACATGTCATTTAAATATCGGTGTCAGATGAAGATAATCAACCGCATTAGGCATGTCTACCTTATACCGATCATGAGCACATTTTGTTGTTCTACCACTACCCATGAAAATATACATTAGAATGTTGTCACATGTATAAAATAAGTATTTCTTCAAATGTCTGCACAAATATGCAAATTTCTCTTATGAAATCTATGTGGACTTCAAGAAGGAATCAATAGTCTGTTGATGTTGCCACTTCAAATTGGCAACGTGTATCTTATTGAGCTTCTTTGATATGGCTTGCAATTTCATTACGTACGCGGGAGTAAACTCTCATGGGATGTCCATCCAAAATGTAGCTAACAATTGAGCATGATGTTGAGCATCTACCAGTTTCACACAATAAGTGAGGTCTTTCATCAGCATCCAAAGAATCTAAGGGCTTTGCATTAAAGTCAAGACCAGGTGGCTCCATTCTCTATGCCAAGGCCATATCAACTAGCTTTGACATGCAATATGTAACTTCAATGATGTCTTCACCTTCCATTATCATATAATGTTCAAGTGGCATCTCATCTTGTCCAAGCTATAGTTTTGATGAGGAATTTCATAATACGTGAAATTTCAAGAGCTTTCCAACAACATGTAGATCAAATCACTCTGATAAATATCAAGTTCAAAATGCTCAAAACAAATCATGCACCTTGGTTTTGGTTTAGGGTTTAGGTGAAATATTATTGCGAAAGAGACAAAAGCTAATAAATCTCTAGATTAAATTTTGAGATAGAGAACCTAGTTCCCTTAGTTCCCCTGTTTAACATGATTTGACATTAAAATGTCTTTTATCCACATTTCGTATGTGAAAGTTACACATTTAATATTAACTATGTACTTATACATGTGTGGGGCCTACCATATATGCATTTATTACCTCTACAATGTGAAATTTTGACGGTCTAAGAGTTTCATTTTAACAATGTCAATCATATTATAGAGGTAGATTTTAACTAGAAAGTTTGGTTTACAAAATTGTGTCATTACATCAAGGTTGTCGTATTATCGAGTGTCATATTAGAGGAATAGGACTGTATGCCAAAAACCTCCCTGGACACTGACATCTTTCATATCCTACTATAGGAGGGCTAGTTGGAAAAAATAACCATTTAAGACCCATCTACCTTACTCACCTTAATCACTCTAATGTCCAAACTGCTACATATATTACTCCAACCCTGTGTATGGCTGGTTGCAAAGACAAATTTGACTCTTGTACTGGAATAGATGTTGGTCATCCTGACATTCAGATCAGACTGAATTTCCCATCAGCAAGCACCTAGAATCAGTGTATCGGATGACTACAGGAACATTGATCAAGAACATCTTCCAAATCATGCAAAAGTGTAAGAGAAAAAGTCTTGCCAACATCCAATTGATGACATGCTGAATCATTCCAATTGATGAGCTGATGATAAATGGTACATCACTGAGCCAGTTGCAAAGCTGATGCTTGACCCAAGTAGTACAAGAGAATTGCCCTTTCCTTTGAACTTGTCATCCTGATGAAGGAAAACTGAGAACTTTTGGGTTGGAATTTACGTCGTTATGGGACACACGAGCAGTATGCTACAGTATCTTGCAGATTGGCTGCCAGATCACAAGCGAAGCTACCTTACCTACAAATATACACCTAGGCACACACCTCATAAAGAGCGTTCATGAGACTACACTACAGATGGAGTTTGAGCTTCCTTAAAAAGATGGTCAAATTCCTTGAAAGAACCACTACTAGCTACAACAAGAGCTCTAGAAGCAAGTTGCCACCTCATTCCAGGACCCAACACATTAGAACTGGAAGATCAAGTAGCCTTTAGTTATGAAATGTATGCTTTCGAAAGGTCTGAGAGAGTGCAAACCGCACCAGTCCTTGGGCACGTGATTTTACCATTATTCCTTCTAGCCATCTGTTCCAATGCCTGGAGACAATATTTGAAAACATCAGGTATCAGTTCCAATTGAATGTTAAACTGTGCAAGGTATGTGGGTGCTACTCGGACCGTTTTTCATGCTCTCCAACTTCTACCGGTTAGATTTACACAAAACTGTGTTGCATTAGCAAATCTACGATGAAACATCAGCAAGAATTGGATTGGAAATCAGAGCTCCCCTGATTTACTTAAGGCTATTGGAAGTGCATGTTTGTTGAATACTTAACCAAATGCATAGGTCCTCCCAATCGTGTTTACAGTTTAGTGTAGCATAGTTAACAAAATTCAAAGCCATAGTCCAATCATTTTCAAACATGTGTCTTTATGGTGTTTGTTCATTGATCCTCAGCAGACCAGACACCAATCCTATAAGTTGTCCAATTGGGAAAGCCAACCGAATAACACCTGCATACCTTGGGTGAAGCAGTTTCAAAATCCTTGACAGTTTCAAAATCCTTTCAAAATGTCCTCTCAGACATACAGACTGATAAAAATCCATAAATATTCGGACCATATTCATGAATGAGACACGTACCCGGGTGCTGTACACATAACCATTTGGCAGTACTAATGGTGGGTTGTCCTCATTCATCAGCTCCTTTGAAATATAGCACACTAGCTTACTGTGAATGTGCTTTGCAAATGGCAATGGCTCTGCAAGCTTCCGAATGTTCTCCTGTGACAGTGGGTCCTCTTTTGTGCATCCTTCCTCATAACAGAATCTAGATGGAATTGAAGTCAAGGGTATCTGCTGAAGAGATGGCAAATCATTGCAGACTTTCAACAATCATGAATATGATATATAAGTGCACGACAAATAGCTGGAAAAACAGAGGTCAGGTTGAGTAAGAGAGACTAGTTGTGTTTCTTGACCCATCATGGACTCCCATTATTGTACCATAGACTTCATCCAAAAGTATACATTGACTTCTGGAAGCCATAAGAATTTAGAATGACCTAGACTACAGTAGCTGAAACTTGACATTCAAAAGAATCTCATGAAAACTCTTTGATTCTTAGATTTTTGGTTCTTAATCCAGAGTAATGAAGAACTTGGGAGGACAGCCTAGACAGACTTCTTGACAGAACACAATGCAATTCAAGCTGCAAAATCCAAACATCATGAATGACAAACAACAATCACAAGTTGGGAGGTGGATACGGTGTTTTAAGAGCAGAAAGGCCAGCTTGAAGGTGAATGTTGAGGAGGGGCTCCAGAGTCATGCCATACAATTTGTAGAACTCTTGTTTAAATTGTTGAGTCAGATTGTCCCACTGCTGTGCATCAAAAAGTATCTGCACTAACCAGACACACTCCCTTCAGGATCAAACATCTCTGAAACAAAAAGCAATGCCACAACTTCATTTAAGGATCATTTTATCCCAACTCAGAAGACAGGCGAAATCTTGTCATCCTTACAATGAACTCTTTGAACTTTGCCAATATATCACTCATGCAACAACAGCTAAGTGCGTTCATGCTATTGAGCTTGTCAAAACCTAGAAGATGAATTGAGGCATTTCATTCTAAACAAAGATGTCAATCATGATGAAAAAAGGAATTTTTATGCATTCACACAACATTGCACATATTTTTGCAATATTAATTTAATCATATACCACAATGTTGTCCCAGTGTAATTTACAGCTGGGAAACAAACAAAATTGCAAAGCCTGTCTACGAGGTATCAAACAGCCAGCCTGGACTGTCCATCGATTGAGAATGAGTGAAAAGACACAAAACTCAGAGTTATAAGTAAAGAAGAAGCACCTTGTAGCCAGGACAATCAGTATTACTTTTAAAAGCTAGGGTGGCCATAGCCTGCTGGAGTTCCTTCATGTTAGTTGAGCCCCATGTGGAAAGGTACTTGCGAGCATAATGAATAGCATCCATCATCTTGTTTGCCCTGACCAATTCTATGAACTCTTGTAGCCTCAGCTTGAACTCAAATTTGCTCTGGAAAAATGCCCCACATGATAGTCATCAGGACAGCTCTGTACCAGGTTAACGTGACCACTGCAATATACAAGAGAATCAGAATAACTTGATGGGCATTAAAAACAGGTTCACGAATCATGAAATAAGAGATCAGCTTATACAAGTCAGTTAAAGATGGCATCATATGAAGGTCAAGTATGCCATCTGGATTGGGAGCACTCATTAGGAAGGAACCTGCACTACCTTTGACTTCTTAAGCTTAGACTTATTCTCGATGCACCACATGAGGGCCTCGGAACAATCCCTATTTCGTAGAGCCTCCACAACTTTTCGAGCATCTAAGAAGATGTCAACATCAACTAGCTCCTGCACATGTACCATTTTATAGTGCTTATGAGAATCAAGTTTACCATGACAAACCAT
Source organism: Polytrichum commune (assembly GCA_950295325.1). NCBI lineage: Eukaryota > Viridiplantae > Streptophyta > Polytrichopsida > Polytrichales > Polytrichaceae > Polytrichum > Polytrichum commune. The sequence continues at coordinate 17,463,360 of OX485803.1, read as the reverse complement.
CAACATCTGGTGAAAAGTCAGCATCCACAGCACCAAAAAGAAAAGAAAGACAACCACTGATGTATGCTGTTGCCAGAATGAAATGTGTTGTTGCTTCATATTTGAGGTGGTCTAACTCTATATGTAATCCCGAAACGAGCATCACCAGAATCACAGGGCCCCCAAAGCCTACTGCCACCTTTCCAAGGTAAACACCTTGAATGGCTGCAAACAAGCCGACCAGAACCTACCTCCCCAAAGGGCGAACCCCTAGGTATCCACATGCTTGGTTGAAAATATCCGGTTCACCCAGATACCCCACTATGATTGGGTGGACCATAGGTGGTAGGTGCACTGGAAAGCAAGTGCTAAGGTCACCCACCCAATACTATCCCATCCTTAGGCGGCTTGATCTTGGAGTTCCCATGGGATCTGGGTTAAGGCCTTGAGTTTAAGCCACCCTTTCCACAGCACCACACTATCTGTAATCCACATCCACAAGTGGAAGTCTTTAAAACTAGACTGCTCTAGCCAACTGCAGATACATGTATGATAGATTGCAAATGAGACAAACCTGAAGATTATTTGAGTCTGCCAGCTTGAGGGCTGTATCATAGTATGATGATCGTAACATGTAATCTACCAGAATTCTCTGGACCCGTGTGTTATTCCAGCTGGCTTCAACCTCCTTGCCACCAAGACGCTGGAGCATGCTCAAGTGATCGAGTCTGGCTCGGCATCTTTGCACTTGCACTTGCTCACTCCTGTTGCTCTCGTCCAACTGCAGACCAAGTCAGCAATCCTCAATGGGTAGTATATGTAGGGACCGTGCGCAGCAATGGCAGGTAGAGACCGCCAAAATGTCACTTGGTTTGATACATTGTTAGGATTCTGAAACCAAACAAATATAAAATAGACTAATTCTAAGAATACACTTGTTTACAGCTTTAGAAGCATATTGACAAGCATACCTTGCGTTTTAGCCCTTGCAATCGAGACACCAAAGATGTTAGATGCTGTACAGCTTCTTCTTTGGACATATCTCTGTCAATAGCATCAGCCACTCCAGCTACCACAGCATTCACTTCTTTCTCCACCAAACGGGTGCTGACCCGCATGGCCTTCTTCAAATGCTCATATGGGACCTACATTGGGCAAGAAGGCAACCTCATTCAATAACCAGTATGACCTACTTGAGGCAAAGGACATAATGTCTTCCTTTTTTACAGATGAAAAAGCATTCAGAACCAGAATGTTTTTAATCTTAGACACCAGACTCTCTGTTGAACACTGTTGGTGCAAATCTGACCTTGATGATCTTTAGAACAACTGATATAAACCACCATATAAGAATTGAAAAATTTGGGCCTCTTCAAAGAATGTCCTCATCAGCCCATGACAATTCAACATGCATTGTTATCTCCATGGTTTTGATGAATAAAATTATATGACAGCACTTGTGTCCTTTTCAGAAGAGATTTTGTTCCTAATCTCCTAATACTGACCTTTACAAGTTGGTGCTCCAGCTTGAGAGACTCTGAAAGCCGATCGTTGACACGAGTTATCTGTACTGGAGGTGCAACCACTGGAGCAGGTGTGGCTGCCCCATTAGATGCTGGGAGGGGATCAGTTTCCATCATGTTCGCTGTTGTGTAAGGCTTTCTTTGGTAAAACAAAGCAGGAAATATGACCTAACCTAATTGTGTCAACCGTGGGATGCCAAACACATCCGTCAATAACTTGTGCATGTGTGTCTCATCGATTCTCTGGTGTTAAGGCTAAAATTGTGCCGCACAGGAGGCAGAGGGTTGGCAAATGAACTCGTGATCAATTTGGAGCTCGGGGGTTTGATTCTGTAGAAACAAGTAGAGAGGCAATATCAGGATGCTTGAACTTCCTGTACGATTATAAGAGATATATATGTCTATGGGCAAAGTGCAGCACCTCCTTCCTCTACTCTTGCGTACAAGAAAACATTCTAGCAAAAACCTATGAACCTATTACAGTGTTCAACCATCCAGCCTGTTATATAAAAAATTGTGCAAATAATGAAGATGAATGTGATGTGTAACACTTCTGTATAACCTAGGCATTGCGTAATTCCATCAGTTCAGTAACAAAATCCTGTAACCCTAAAGGAAGGCAGAACAAAGAAGCCTACTAAACCACCAATTACAAAACCAGCCTTGACAAGTCACCACCAATCCCACTTATCCATTCCTAACCAGATAGTGCATTAGATTTGGTCTTATTATTAGTTGTGTCGTTCCCTTCGTAATTTCAAAAGGTCACTCTTCTAAAAACGCTGAATCCGAAGGAAAAACCCATTTCATTCCCTTGAAGTGTCAAGACACAAATTAAATGTGAATAACATAAGCAACCGCAAAGATAAGCACATTAACATCCACCTACTCATAATGTGATGACAATCATATGAAACTAACTAGTTTCCGATTACACCACCACCACCACTCCAGCCAAAACACCCTTTGTAAAACTCATAAACGTCACATCGCTGAGAAAATCCAACCCTTCAAAATTTGCAAGAGAGGATCCATAAATCTATGTACACAGATGAAGGCACCAGTGCACCTAGAAAAAACTCCCACAACAAAATTAAATTACCAATTCTCTGTAATTTACAAATGTCATCCTGAATTCATTCAAACTCAGGCTACACAAACCTCGTGGTGTCATGTAACGTCATCCGCATACGTCTGCTTCCTGACCATATCCAATTGTACACAAGAGATGACAAATTAAGCACATTCAACCACAACCTAGAATTCACCCCAAGAGAGCTAGGGTTTCAAAATCCTAACCCCCACTACGCATTCCCGTAACATCATCACAACGCACATTTCGCGAATCCTAAACCCACTCAAAGTATCCTTTGGTCCCAACTCCTGAATCTTCAACCACTTTACACATATTTAGGGCAAGCAAACCATGCTAACCTTACAAAGCACCCTTTACATACAGAGAACAACACGAACTCACACACCGTTCGAAGCGATCTCTTCCCTTTCTCTTTTCTTTTGTTCACTTTCGCTCTCTTCTGTTTTCTTTTATTCTCTTTCCGTTCAAACCACTTCCTGGATCGCACCAACACACTCAATCCAGGAGTGAATTGAAGCCATTGCTTGGCCGAATGCACAGGGCGTGGGTACCTGAATCGGAGGCTGGGGCTGGGGCGAGAGCGAGAGATTGGAATTGCGTGCAGGACAGGAAGGCCAAGGTGATCCTTACGAGTGACAGGGGAATAAAGAAAGAGTGTGCGAAGGGAAAGATGGCACAATGGGGCCCATCTCCGCCGTTTCTTCGTCGATTTCTTCTTCCTTCCTGGAGGCTCTGTGCTGATTCCTTCCGACCTCCTCCTCTACCTACCCACCCCATCGGACACGGTCATCTGCTTGGTAGGTCGATGGATGGAGAGAGGCAAGAGAGAGAGAGAGGAGAGAGGAGAGAGATTCATCCACCCACTCGAGCTGGTTATCGGTCGTAACCAATGTTCAAGGTTGAAGCCCTCATATGAGTTTCATTCTGAAAGGCTCTCAAATTTCAGCCTTTCAGCTGAAGGGCCGCTTCAAATCCAAGACCTTAATCCAAGAATATAAAAATGAAATACAAAACTCATATTAAACTTGTGCATGAATTATATGGGTACATGTTTCCAGTACAATGTAAAGAATTACGTATCAACCATCTAACTCCACTTCTTGTAGTGACAATGGCCCAAGTTTGTTGATTCTTGTGGCAGGCAAATTGTATTGAGGACTTCGAGTGACGTCTTCATTTTCAATTTCGAGGTTGTGTTATGAAGGTTTGTTTTGAGAAATGTATATTTTGAAGGGCCAAATCACATTTGAAGGGCATTGAAGACTTCAATCTTGAACACTAATCGTAACCAATCACTCATCCAAGAGTATAAGGGTTACATATCAAAAATTGTCAGAACTCTTAATCCTTGGAGACATGATATCATCCATAATTCCCATATTATCTCCATGAGCTAATCAATTATGAACTAAATAACCAATACGAGGAGAGTGGATGACGACTCGTCTGTCTACTCCAATTGGTTATCTAATTCATAACCAATCACCTCATGGACATAATTTGGGAATTATGAATGATGTCATTTGTGGATGAAAAATATGGCAAGTGATAGGTAGGTAGGTAGGTAGGTACCAATATTGGTGGATGGTGGAGGCCTTTTTCATATATCCAAAAGCTTAAAACAAAAATAAGGTAGATGGGCCTTAAATGGTTACTTTTTGCCAACTAGCATGCTTCTCCATTTTTGTTGACTAGCCTATTTCTCCGTTTTTTTTTTTGGCGAACATGCCATGGTTAGGAACTCCAAATTAATTCATAGCGACTTTCCTCATAGTTTTCAGAGCTCCTACAAATGTCTTATTCATTATCAAAGGGAAAATCTTTGTGCTCATTAAATGTCATATAGGTCCCCCTCCACCCCAATTATGGTGATTATTGAGCCTACAATGGTTATCATATTTTGAGCACACAATCCAACATGTTTTGAACACATGTCTTCTTGGTATCCATTCTTGGAGCCACACCAAACCACCTACACTCATATATAAATGCCCTAATGAATAAAAAGTAACCAAACATAAGGGTCTACCATATGCTTGTTATGGTATAGTGGACTGTTCGTTTACACCTTGTAGGACACATAGAAGTATCAATATAAGCACATGTGAACCTACACGACCACTTCATAAGCAATGGGGTTTGCACTTTGACACACGGGACTTTGCCATGTAAGACACGGTCTTGCCTTCATTGGCATGCTTTGTAGGTTAATGGAGTGAATAGGTAGGTACCAAAGTTGGTCGGTTATCAAGACCACTTCCATACATATCCAATATGTACCTCATAGGCATAGTTTCAAATACATTATATGCTTGTTTGAATGTGGTGGATTATTCTCTTACACATAGGGCATAGAAGTATCATTGAAACATGCATATATGAACTTTAAATTGGGTTTGTACACAACCACTTTATGAATCATGGAATTTGCACTTTGGCACAAGAGATTGGAGCATTAGGGACACGATCATGTTGTGGCCGCCATGTTTGGTAAGTTGATGGAGTGGGTAGGTAAGTCAATACCCACGTTGGATGGTTATTAATACCACTTCCATATGTCCAATAAGTGCCTCATAGGCAAATGTTTAAATGCAACACACATTTGTTTGAATGCAGTAGACCAATTTTTTACACACTGTCTAGCACTTGAATAAGCACATACAATTGTCATTATGAGCACATGTAAACCTCAAAATGGGTCCCCCCCGGCCTTCCATAACCACCTCATAAATCATGGAATTTGCACTTTGGCACATGGGAGTGGGCCACTTAAGACATGGTCATGCCGTGGCCAACCTCCTTGGTAGGTTGATGGAGTGGGTAGGTAGTTACCATTGTTGGTTAGCCATTGATACCACTTCCATATTAAATATTAAATAACCAACGTTGGGCAGTCCGACGTGAATTTGAGCCCGTTGGTCCTACCCTACTCAAGAATCCTCTTGGTGCAGGGGGGGGTTTACTGCTTACCTTGTGGTGGGTGGACTCTTGGCTTCCTACTTACCTAGCTAGTTTTTCCGTCAAGTAGGGAGAAGATTTCATGGCGGGAATCGAACCGCCAACCACTCCATTCGGAAATGGGTACCTTTCCACTATCACCCAACAATTTAGGATCATCTTGAACTATACCACTTCCAATTTAATAGGTGCCTTGTAGCCAAAGTTTTCAACACAACACATGTTGGTTTGAATGCAGTTTCCTTCTACACACCGTTTGGCACTTGAATCGGCAATATAAATGTCCTTCTAAGCACATATGAGCCTCGAAGTGTGTCCTACACAACCGATTTATGAATCGTAGTTTTGCACTTTGACTAGAAATTTTCAGGAGCATATAAATTTTGGTTGGAAATTTCTCAATGACATTCTTCCTCACGCTAGTAGAATGAGTTTCAATTCCAAAGCTCAATGGTCATATTGGGTTTGTGAAATTGGCAATGCTTGCAACAAGCACATTTACTTTATTGATCACTCTTCTCAATTAGACACATGTTGTTGAGTGGTATATATGCAAGGCTTGTGGTTAAGAATGGACACCATAAAGACATATACTACAATGAGACTGGAGTATGTATCAAAAATATAGATATCATTATAGCTTTCCTAGTTTACTTAGCAAGGCCCTATCAATTTTCCCCTTGAACTTTGGAAGTCACTAGAAAATCCTTCTAGTCAGCCAAGGATTTCTTTTAAAAAACATTTTAGATGATCATAAATGGTGTTTCCAATTATGGTACTGATGATAGAACATGTAACAAAAACAATTGCATGCAATCCAATCTCTTGTACTTACACGTCTTTTTGGTGTTCATTCTTAAATCCTCACCTAACCGTACACCACTCAAATACATGTTTCCAATTATTAAGATAAATAACTGAATCATACATGTTTGCTTCAATTTTATGGCTGTTGTGAAAAGTAACGATGGAAGAAGTCAATAATTTCCAATTGTTGATTTTGGTAGACATCAATTCATTTCATAATTGCACTTATGAATACATTACAAAACCATTAGTTGGTGGTTCTCCATCTCGGTTTTCAATCTTAAACCATTTCTTTGGGTTACATTCAATATGAAGTGATTGCATTAAATTTATCAAACCAAATTATACTTGCAACTAGGACTTTAGGAACCATGGATAATAGACGTGTCCAAAAACACTAATGCATGTGAGAGTTATTTTCTTGTCTTTAACACATGTAGAAGGCAAAACATATTGATGCTCGGGAAAAGAAACGAGAACAAATGTTGGGAACCTTCAATTATGCATATTTTGAAAAGCAATTTGGTCAAATAATTACTCTAGATTTGTAATTTTCACGAATAACATGATGGTACATGCACCTGAGATGCATCTACAACATGAGGTGCACTGCATATCTAAGAAAAATTCCTTCTTCATGGCATGATTTGAACTGTTCAGATCCACGATGTGGAACAAACAACATGTTCTAGTACAAAGTTAAAGGGTCGGCCATGAGTTGTCCTCAAAATATGCCAACCGCAAGTGTCCGAAAATGTTTATTTGCACCACCTTGGGCTTCCATTTTTGGGTGATTGTATCATTAGCAATGCTATCTAAAGTCAAGTGATTATTCAAGTGCACTTTCCAAGTCGGCTGAATACCATAGTGTAATTGAAGGTACATGTACAAATATGCAACATGGGTGCCCCCGGATGGCCGGGGATTCGTGGCACTCAAGTAAAATCATCCGTGCGGATGAAAAAAACACAGGAATCATCTAAATGGCTATTTTTGGGCAATTTGATTCCGGAAATAGAGTCAAAGGCCCCGAATTAGTCTAGTGACGCCACATTCGAATGAATCGGCCCTCAACCCCATAGGGGGGCTTTTTTTATTGGAGCCACTTCATCCACGATATCTTGGATGGATGATTTTACTTGAGTGCCACGAATCCCTAGCCCCCTCGGATGCTAGTGCACATACTTGGTACTTTGATCATCCATGTGACATACGAGTATATTTTTGTTTTCTCCTAGATGTGCGGCAACATGAATCCAAGTCCCAAACTTATATTGATATGGTATTGACATTTTTTGATACCATTTGGGCATCTATAACGAGGTAATTTTCACATTTTTGGATATTGGTAGGATATGAGCATTTGATGGCATCCTTGTTTCCAATACCATTTGGGTCTACATACCTTGCAAAAACCTTTGTACCAAGGTAAAGTTGCCCTTGTATTTCAGATGATCTAGAATGCCAATATTGACACAAATGATAACTTGTGTATACAAAAATTCTCTCACTTTGGGATGCCCACCAAATATCAAGATTTGAAGGGTATTATGATTTCGATGCTCGCATGTGAATTCTTTGATACCATCATTGATTTTGGTAATTGATACCATAGATTCGCCTATGTACTAGACTGGCATTGATTTAGACCCATAAAAGATGACATGTGATTATAGCCCTAGGTATGAAAGAAAAGAAAAGAAAAGAGACACCAGTATAGCAAATTCAACATTGGTTTGTTTGCCATTCCCTTACTCTTTCGAGTGAAAAGGGAAAAGGGTAATGGTGTAATGCCTATTAGTGGATAGATGGGCCCCAAGAGAAATTGGAGGACCAATCCAAAGGGATGGGGCTTGTTTCTTGTCAAGTTTTTGGATATTTAAAACAATATACATGAGGTATTTGATAGCGCTAAGTGAAATACTTTCCATGAGGACTTCAATGTTTGTTGTGGGGATGTTCATGTCTTTGAGATAATTGATAGAGGGATTATGAATAATGCCTTGGATGCCAACCGTGAGGATCATAGGCGGTCTTGTGTTTTAACCAAGTGTTGTGAGTGTGGAGTAAGTATATCATTTATTTATTTATTTAGGAGCAGTAGCCGCTGGTGAGAAGCGGTTGTTGCGATTTGTGAATTTGATGAATTGGTGAGTGAGGTTTAGGGACGGAAAAAATGGGGGTTTTGTGGTGGTTGACTTACCTTGAACACATAGGATATATGGGTGCAAATGAGTGAGATAGGTACATTTAGGACAATAGCATGTATTGGGAAGGAGCCAAGAAGGATGGTGTTTTCGAGGTATTTGTGATCTTGAATGTTGGCTTGTATGAGAGCAAAATGTATGGTGGAGGGGTGGGCAAGGAGTGTTTTGACAATGGCATGGATGATTTATTGTGTCTACTAGTTTGGAGGTTATTAAAATGTGCGTTGATGCAACATGAAAGATTATGAAGGCAAATATCATATTCATCAAGACATCATAGGTGGCATAGTGGGGGAATTCAGATGTCAAGGATTTTCTTGCTTCTAGAATTTACCCATATATTGACCATATTGGAGTTTGAGTGTTGTGCAATTCAACATTGAAGGTTAGCTTTGTGTTCCCCAAAATAGGTGAAACCATTGTAAGCGTAGCAATGTGAGGTGGTGAATTAAGATAATCTCTTTCAATATACCTTTTTAAGTTACGAATAAAACCGTCATGTTGGGTTGATGTAAGGGTCCTAGCTGGCCAATAGGGAATGTGATAGCTGATCAGCTGGAAAGGGATAAAGGGGATTGAGATTACTAAATATCCTTGTTTGGCAAGCTTATCAACCTTGTTGTTACCAATGATATGCATATGGGCGTGTACTTTTTGTGAATTGTAATGTCATCTTCGTGTTTTAGACGTAGGCAATAATGATAAAGATTAGGAGTTTGTCTGGGTGATTATTTTGTGAGAAAGGGTGTCAATATGGTTGGTGAGGAGATATATATTATTGAAACCATCGGTAACGATATTTATGTTACAGGAGAGTGGTTGAATATATTGGATAATTGCAAGAAGAATGACATCGAGCTCAAAACAAAGGATATTAGGATAGCCCATGCGTGTGTTTGTGGGGACGTTTTACACTCTTGAACTTGCGATATTGCCACCTCCATCAAGATGGGGGGGGGGGGGGGGGGAGGAAATTTGTGACTAGATATCTTTTGTTAGATGTAAAAGTTTTCTGGAAATGGGGGGATTATCAAGTCCCATAGGTACGATGATTACAAAATTGAAGAACCTATAAAACAATGACAAGAGTTGCCCCATCTAAAACCAGGTGATCCACTTATCATTGGAGTTCCATCCATTGAACCATGCGGTAGTCAAGAGAAGAGTGATAATCATGTGCTAGTACTACACTGTATAATTTGTTGTTCATTTTTTTTAAGTATCTGTGTATTTACTTTTATTTCTTCTTTAAACCATCCTAGCTTGCATAATCCATCAATCATATTGAGGATAACTAAAATGAGGTTTCATCAAAAAGACTTGTAGAGCCTTCCCCAGGGAGTGCACTGTTCAAGTACTGTATTTATACACGTGGGTGCACAAAAGGGGTATTATTTAAAACAAGCATGTACAAAATGTACGTACAAGAGACATATTGCTATTAAGCAAGAAGTAGATATACATGAGGCTATAGAAAAATATATGTAAAGTAAACATTTACGCGTTTACGCGTTCAAGTCAGACCTAGACCAAGAATCATGTGTTTTTTCATCCACTAAGTAACGACTTTATAATTAAAAATCCATGATTTGATATTATACATATAATAGGGCCATATTTTTGCATTTCCAAACATTTGTACACATGTTATATACAATTTCTGTATTTTTTTTGGACCTTTGTGTACGTATGGAAATGTATTTTGAAGCAATGAGATTTGTAAGTATATTGCTTGATTTTAGCAAAAATAAAATGTATACAGGGGTATTTTAATAAGGGGCATGCATGCACGTGATGCTTGGTTTTAATGAATAGTGCACTCCTTGAGGAGCCTTCTTAAGGGTTGCAAACTTGCTGCCTTAAATTTATACAAGGTTCAATGTTGAAAAGTTAATCTTGCATCGACCCCTTCAGAGCATTGGGAGAGTCTGTCCCGACTAACCTCAGATAAGCTCCAATGCCTCTTGAATCAAATTTGTGATTGCTTGACAATTTCAAACTACCGTATATAACATTATTCAGATCCATAACAATGTTATGTGGGACTGACAATATTTCATGTAGTATTCCCGATATTCCCCACATTCATACTGTATTTCAACAAAGGTCACTCACGGTCTTTTTAAAACTACTCTTGTCAACGATGCAAGTGCACACCAGTGTTGGTATTCGTTTTCTTCTTAAAGAATTATGTTTTATTATGAGAATTTTAGTTTTTTCGATACCATTTGGGTACGAGTACTTGACAATATTTATATTTTCAATACCATTTGGGTTTGTGAACCATGTACGAACCTTGATACTTAGGCAAAATCACTTTAGTATTCTTATGGTTTAGAATGGTACTAACCCAAATAATAACTCACGTATACAAAGATTCTCTCACTTTGACATACTCATCGAATATCAATATTTGACTAGTATTATAATTTTGATACACATGGGTAGGGTCCTTTGATATCACTATTGCCGATGTTGAGAGCATGCATTCACCTATCTATCATACCGACATATTGTTGATGTGGTGCGCACTACATGCTAGCACATGATGTCAACGCAAATTCATACAAAACAAACCGAACATGCAAAATGAGTGGAAGTGTATTATACAATATATCCCAAGATCAATAGCACATTTGAGCCATGGGTGAGACCAAAATCACCATGATTCACTTTTCCTTTGGCATACTCAAGGAAGCAACTACCCGTGCATACTTGGTTGGCGTTCGGGACGACATAGACGAATTTGAGCGTGAGGACTTTGCGGTTGTGGTGGGTGCTTGGTTGTATGCGTTAGGCCGATTGAGCTTGCACATTGGGAAGATATGAGTCTGCAATTTGCGCGCCACCCTGCCCACCACACTTGCTTGTGCTTCAAGCCACCGAGGCAACGTCGCATTCCTCACTTGGAGCAAATTCGTGAGCAAGTCCTTGTCTGTCAAGTGCAATGCCTCCTTCACAACGTGTAGTGCACCACGCACGGCTCTCGTATTTATATCATATTTCCCAAGTTGAAGAGCTCGCACCAAGTCCCCCAACTCGTTTGCACCGAATCTACCTACCCGCTGCATCGATGTTTATGAAACAATTCGAAGATATCAGAAATTTTGTATCAAGTGTAGTGAGAAAGTCAGAGAGCATTGTGCCTGTGTGTGTGTGTGTGAGAGTGAGAGAGAGAGATCATAGAGTTTATCTTTTCTCGTTACAATTTATCTCTGTCTACGCATGGATCAATACTCGAGTTTATTTTATGCAATGTCTAGACATCAATGTCTCTTTGAAGGGGGAGTTACACACGTTTGACACACTGTGGTTGACATTGACGTAGGCTTAACTTTGGAGAGCTTGATTTCAAGGTCGGTTCCTTTTCTTCTTTGTAGGATTGTTCGTATCCATCCCATCTCATTGAAAACAATGGATTTAAACCTTACGTAACCTTTGTCTTGAATCATAATTGAATCAATGTTGAAAACAAGGGATTAACCTTAAAATGCAGCTTCCCAAAGGTTAGGCGCATGTCAAGACCATAACTCTTTAGTGTTGGCCTTAAAAACAAATGGCGTTTTCTAACATGCATGGAACACATATGAGGTTTAACTAACAGTGAGAAATGCTTTTGCAAGAACAAATATATCATCTTGATTTCCACTCGGGCTGCGCTGGCTCGCCCGGGTTGGTTGTACTTTGGTTTCCTTTGCAATTGATTTTCTCAATTTGTGCCCCCCCCCCCAAAAAAAACAAGTATATCACAAGTACCTGAATGGTGGACCTGATGAAGTCCAAAATGAACATCTCGGTTGAGGACGGCCGTCGGCCATTGAGATGGATGAGCTGAATCAAGATCTCCAACCACGGGTACTTCAACAACTTGCGTCGGAATCTTCCTGTCATTCTTGGAGTGGCTTTCAAATCACACACGGCCATTCTTGGACTATGAAGACCCTGGTGACGAAGAAGCACGGAGTTAGTTTGCTCATGGAACTACTTAGAGTTTAAATGATCATCACCACTGCCCATTTTAATTGTACCCAACACAATTTGTGGGCTTTGTTTTGCATATTGTTTGGGATGGAGCCTTCTTCAAGTATTTTGTGACCTCCCTCCCCACGGGTCTGCATTCTCACCTCTTTGCCCGCCCACATGCCAACCATCTACATACCGCGGGCATGAAAACCAATTTTTTTTAAAAGGTTGTGAAAGGAAAACAAGGACCATACTACAAACTTGCTAAAATCAAAGATACATCATATGAGTCTTCAAGCCTCATCAATTTGTCAGTCATATGCATGTGTGCAAAGGGCCCTCAAATTGTTAGGTTGCTAATGTTAAAGCTAATATATATGCACATTGCAAGGAACATTGGCCAGTGTACGATTTGGTGCCCACTGATTGCCAAGTTTTGTCCACTTTACCACATGTTTCCGGAGATTGGTAGACTTCCCAAAGTTCATTGTGCATCAACTCTTGGTTCAATACCTAAATGTTCACATTTTGTAGGTGCTCACTAGATGAGTCAACATTTATATATCAAGCCATCACTACAAGTAGATGAATTATGGACAATTGTCATGTGTCACTCAAGAATTTGTCCTACATCATGAGGAAAAATCTACAATTTTTACCACATGGATAGATTTGTGTATTTCTTCCACCGACATAGGACGATTGCCTAGACTCATATGTTGATAGTGCATGAATCTATTGTAAACATGCTATTAGTAATGATCGTGTTTACCACCTTCAAATTCCTGTAGTTTCGTGCATAGACGTAAGCGCGAGTGGACTTGATGCTCACGAGCTGAACCACTAAGTCGGTGTTCAACCTTGCTTGCAAATCCTCAAATACACAACCTTTGTGTAATATAGACTCTAGTTGATTCATACTTCTTTCCGTACAAGCCTTTGGAGGTAACCCACCACTGCTAGGCTCCTTCAAACCACTTGTTGCCATAGGAGTCCTGAAAACAACTCAAAGCTTCACATACGGTATACCTCCCACACGTAAGCGAGTGACGATGCCAACATCATTTAGACGCTAATTAAGTATACTTCTGTTCTATATCACTCTTGAAATGCAGTTAGAACTGTAAATAGATCGACAGATCGATATGCCAACTTCATGAGAAAGGAAGCATGAATGAAGAGCCTATTCAACCACGGGCTATTGCCACCTTTCGGCGGTGGACTCGGACTTTTAAGAGGCGTAGCTGCAAAATGTGAACCTCGGGGCTCGTGTGGTACGCTTGGCTTCATCCCGATACAAGGAAAGCAACATCTTGTTTTCCGCGATTTGTTCTTCCATGTTGTAGCGAGGGATGTCGCTCAATGGAAGTGGTGGAATGTAAGGGCGAAACTCCGAGTGACTTCGTTGGGAGGAAGAGTGTGGGTAATGGATGCTCTCCGTTCTCGATTTCTCCAAACGCATTCCTTCGAGGAAAAATCTTCCCAATCTGGTCCCAACCCATCTATCCATCCATCAATATAGAGTGTATGAATAGGTTTGGTGGGCCACGCCTTTACGCGGGCCATTTCATCCACTTTGGTGGTTAATTAGCCCTTAACGCTAGTCTTATGATTGAGTGTCTTGTGTTTTGAGCACACTAAATATACCAATTCGTGAGAGTGGTACTGATTTAGGTCACATGCACAATCTAGCCAAATTTCAAAGCTACCGAAGGCTAAGTTGCTCATGAGTGACATTAAATCCATGAAGAAGATATGTTCATTTACGTGCCACATGCTTGTCAGTGAATAATGCCAAGTGCCGATACTTTAATGAATAGTGGCAAGTGCCGGTACTTCATGTCAAGTGTTAATATTTTCATCCCAAGTGTCGGTGCTATGAGTGAATAGTGCCAGTGCCAAGATGAACAATGCTTCCTAAATCTTTTGATGGCATAAATTTCATAACACAAAGGAATCTAGTATCACCTTCACTAATTTCCCACATTCACTAATTGGTCTATTTTAGTGTACTACTAAGCATAACATACTCTATTAAGTTACATCATAAACTTGTGGATTGCATCTACCTTGAGGCGTAGGCTAGTTGTCTCCTTGTTAAGCTGGTACAACCTCAAGGTTATCTCCGACACTTACATAGTGCATTCACTGTTGTAGTTGCTCATAGCTTGATACGTAAGCATCTAAAAGAAAAGGAAAAGATTGAATGGGGAGAACTGACCACTTGTTACAGATCAACTGGTTGAGTTCGAGAGGAATTCAAGAATATACCTCAAATTCATAATGAAGAATCAAAAGATGTCAATATATATAACCGGTTGGTATTGGAAACATTAACATCTTAACCGATTATGCCCAAAAAATCTCCCCCGGACTTTGAAGGAAAATCATTTTTATTGTTAGGGATTCACTATGATTGATTCGATGTCATGACTTTCATTTGTTAACATGTGCGTCTTTATACCGATGCTCTGCACATCATCACTTTAATATTACATAACTGGTGTGAGCAGGAGCTTTGATGATGTGGCGTCATTCTAACGATTATGAAGAGGTTAGTTATGATCCATAGTCATATCCCCGCGTGATTGGTGTAGTAGCCCTCCCCCCTCCAGCAATAAAATGAAATCTTGAAGTCTTGCTTACCTTGATTCCTCCTCACATTAGTTATAAACATTAACATACACATGTTGTCAAACTATGGGTTTTTATGCATAGTTGTGTCCACTTGCCGCTCCCATGATTGATGAAGGCAACTAGCTATAACCCATAGTTGAGCTCCTCGTGTTGGTTAGCATATTCCTAGTTTTCGTTCAAGAGATCGATTCGTATACATACCTGCAATTCTTTAATCGCATTTGTGATTTTTGAAGCTCCTCATGGAGTAGTTGATAGCCGTTGGAGACCTCCGCCATTCGGGGCGAAAAGTCCACGCTACACCAACGTTCTCCATTCCAGAACGTGTTTTTGAGTGTCAATGGCAACGCGACACTATCACCGAGCGGGTCCTCCTCTTGTGGAGCCGGAGGCGCTTTTTTGTGCTTTGGAGGATGAGGGCCATGCTGTGGCACTTTGAAAAATTGGAAGGTTTCCGGAAGCAACGACCTATCACGCTTCAAATCAACCTTTCCTGATGCATCAAACTATAAGAACATTGAATCAATTGCCTACCAAGCATGGGTGGCAAAATTAAACTTTATTTCTACAGTTTATACCCACTTGCAAGACCTAAACAATAGAAATGTGCGTTGGGATCAATATCTAAGGAACCATTAGCTAAATGTTGAGTTAGCACCTATAAGACATTAAACCCTGAAGGGTATTCATGAACGCTTGCTCAACATCAAAGGCACCACAATCATAAATTGTTGTTTGCAGGCACCATAATCATGGAGTATACAATCTTCTTTGCATCTAGATGATATTAGTCAAGATTTGAGCGACTCGATGACGTGGAATCGTATGAAAAAGGATTAATTAAATTCAGAGGCCAAATTATCAGGTGACGTTTCACACCTATTGATTGGTATGGAAGAACGTGGGGTGGTGGATTGAACCCACATCCTTCTTTTAATCCATGCTCCAGTTGTTGTTGGCAGCCTTCCTTTGACCATTCGGGTGTCTCATGCTTCATTCGTTCCTCGAGCTCCTTCAATTTCTTACCCATAACCTCCTGAATTGGTGGCTCTCTTTGTACCTGGAATTCTGCAACAACAAATGATATTTGGCAAGTTGATTCAACTTCACATACATGATCACTTGAAAGCTGCAAACGTCATGGTTTGAGCTCAACGATTGGCAACACAAAATTTAAGCAAGTTACAGCTGCTCCTTGCCAACATAGATTTACTCCACGACTACATGAAACAGGAAACTGTATTTACCCGGAGATTGGGATGTTGCATTGGCTTCACTGCTGCTTTGGTCGCACATTTTGTCGTCGAGATTATTCATTGTTGCAATTCCTCGAGGTTGTATTTGGAAATGTGCTCCCACTGAGTATAGTCAAGAACACCAAATCATCATCACGGCTGCCCATTGTTGATGTTAATCTCTTCAACAAAACTGTTTGGGGTGATTGACACGAAGTTCAAATACGCATCCCAGAAAATATACATGTACAAAAATTAATTTACAAAGATGATGATGATGATGATGATGATGATGATGATGATGATGATGATGATGATGATGATGATGATGATGATGATACCTGTAGTTGAACACTTGTAACGACCACCATCGAGATTGTTCAATTACTTCAAATTTTTACAATAAATGTTTGAATACACCCAAACAGTTTCTATGTGCCACAATACTAGGTTATAACGACTTGGGAGGAGAAATCAACACCTTCAATAACTACTGTTGGAGACGGCAAGCGAGCAATCCCTCCATCATGTCTGTACTCGGTAGCGACTTTGTTTCAAGAAACTTCAAATGAAATTTTAAGAACAACCCAACACCATTTTCAACAACAAAACAACACATATAAAATCCTTTGTCCACCACAATGAGTGAGTCACATGTAATGACATTTTCACGTGTAGATTTTTCCAAGAACTGGTGTGCACCACATTGGACATGCACTATTTTGATGCCAATAATAAGCCTTGATCAAAACAGGTGCCCCTTCTGCACTGTAAATTTAATGAAACTCCTTTTGAGGACGAGGAGAATTCGGTTGGAAAGAGGTGGTTGGAATGTGGTGTATTAAACATTGAGAAGGCTCGGGAAGTGGAGTGGGTCTGCGAGCGAGAAGATGAGAGTGCCGGCAAGGCCCTAATTTTATGGTATGCATCTCAAAATGCAGTCGAGCCGCGTTTAATGGTAAGTCAGGTTTGGCACATAAGGTATACATGCCTTATTTGGTTACTTATCTTAATCAGAGACTTGTATTTGAGAGGCACGTGGTTAGGTGTGGCTCTAAGAGTGAATATCAAAAAGACGTATGTTCAAAAGAGATGGATTATGTGCTTAAAATATATCACTTGTTTTAGGTTCAACAGTCAACATGATTGGAGTTGGGGGGGGGGGTCCTTTATGACAATTTATTGAGCACAAAAATCTTCAATTTGATAATGAATTAGATACTTGGCGGGCACACTTCCAATATTTTTCAAAAAGGAGGTGGAATAGGGTGGCATTTATTCTTCAAAGTCAAAAATTATAACAAAGTTATAATCAACAAAGGGTGGCCTTTATACCCAATACCTAGGTTGAAAAAACTTAGCCTATCTGTTCTTAGGTGATTCAATATTTATATAACATATGTGAACAAACCATCCCAAGAGAAAAATCAAACATTTGTTGAGATAATTCCTTGAAGAATGACAATAGAGGCCAAATTGCTGTGTAGACCTTAAAAAGACCTTATGTTCCTTTTGCCTAATGAGTATGATCTCTATCCCGTCATCCCAAACAATGAGAC
This sequence comes from Polytrichum commune, assembly GCA_950295325.1. Classification (NCBI taxonomy): domain Eukaryota; kingdom Viridiplantae; phylum Streptophyta; class Polytrichopsida; order Polytrichales; family Polytrichaceae; genus Polytrichum; species Polytrichum commune. Next base: position 17,445,396 of record OX485803.1, on the reverse strand, counting down.
TAATTTCATTCATAACATTCAACAATTCATTCATTGAAGAAAACCCTTAGGGAAGGAGGAATAACCTCCCCGAAATCCTGATGGGGACTCATTTCCACACCCTCTCTCATGGGGTTGTATGGCTAACAAGGGTGCGTGTGAGCTCATAGGGGTGTGCAAGTTTTGAGTGTGGCGTGGTGTTATGCTTAGGCAGTGAATATATTTTTAATTTTTTAATTTTTTTTTCCTTTGAAATGCTTTGAATTTAGGGTTTAAGAGCTTGTTGTGTGAGGAGGATGCGTGTTTCTTGGTCATTGTGAAACTTGATTTAGGGTAAATCCTTTGGTCATATAGATCTTCTCAACAATCATTCTCTTAGCTGAATCACATCATTCGATTCAAGCTTGATGTTATAATGTGCACGGCTCCGCTTCCGGCTTGCGATTTCTTGTGTTTGGTGGTTGTCAAGCTCCTCTTCGGGGCCAGGTGTCTTCATCTCTGTATTGCCAGGCTCCACTTCAGGGTTAGGTTTCTTCTCCTCTTCCCAAGGAGTTCCATTCTTTGGCTTTTCTTTTAAACGCTAGCTGCTCACAATAGTAGTGGGAACCTCCAACCTTCAATCTTGTGCAATGATCAGGGAGAACCGGCAGTTAGTTACAAACGAACCGGTTGAAGTCAAGGCTGCAGGAAAATTACCGATCATTTTAGAGGAATTTATAGAAGAATATACCCCAATTTAATAAAGGAAAACCGGAGGATGTCAACATGTAACTGGTTAGTCTTGCAAACACTACGATCTCAACCGATTATTATGCCCAAACAATCTCCCTGATCACTGATCTTGTGCATTGCCATTGTTTACCATCAGATCCCTTGTAACGCTGTTCACCATCAGCTGGCTCACCCTTTCATTTTCTTCCAGACCTCGGTTCCTTCTCGGACTTTGCGCACCTTCGTTTCACTAGACTTTGGTGTTTTTTCCCTCCAAGTTGAGCACCTCGTTTTTGTAGAACTTCACCTATTCCTTCAATTTGCATTCCTTGATCTTTGCACACAAGTCAACAATACCTTCTTCGCCCAATTTAATCATCTCATCTTCAAGCCACTATGCGTCACTTGGGGTTCCTAGCCGTGCTCGGGCATCCTACATTCCTTGATGTTTGCACACAAATCAACAACATCTTCTTCGCCCAATTTAATCATCTCATCTTCAAGCCATTATGCGTCACAAGGGATTTCTAGCCGTGCTTGGGCATCCCTCTTTACACGTCGCGATGGCATGATCCAACGTGGCGTTGAGGGGTGGACTCATTGGGAGCCTAAATGACGTGTGCGGGTCACAATGAAATTGAACCCTATGTATACAAGAAGTTTGTAGAGAAAAACAAATGTATACGAACTAATGGCATGCTAGAAAAATGGGACTTAGGTATTTATACTAAGCTTTTCAATTTAATGTGATAAATGCCTTCACAACATATATAAAATTTACGTCATGAATTATGTAAGCCTTCATTACATATAAAATCCACTTTCGCTTTTCATTGAGAAAGTCATTGAACAATTTTTCATACATAGCAAGTAACTCAAAGATCGCATCATAACTCCAAGACAAAGCCAGAGCATAATAACTTAGTCACAAGCCAAAGAACAAAAATTTCAGAAGCCCATGAGCGCTTCAAGAGCCTCCAATTGGTAAAGGCCTAGAACCCAAATGCAAACCCTAACAAATATGAACAAGCTAGTCATTCAGGACTATCACCATATGACAATAATAGATGAAAAGGTGAACTAGATGAAACTAACATATATATTATCAATTTAATTCTTAAGACTTCAAGGCCCCCTTTTGTACATCTACATGTACTTCAAAATTCTTAATAGCCTTTTTAAATGCACTTACTAAAGAAAAGAAAAAGAAAACCTCTCGCTCATGTATACCTTGTATATGCTAATGCCTCTAAAGAGGTACCCCTCCTTACACTCACATTAGTTTGTACATGGTATGAAGAGTCCACCCCCCAAGACCTAGTGGCTCAATGTAATCCCACCCATATGCGCGGGGAGTGCTATCTTGTGAGCGGTAATTTGTGAGCAGTGAAGAAAACAAAATATTTGGTAATAGGACCCCTAGTATCCTATAACCGTCGCCTAAAGAAACAATTTTTTAGGGTTCAATAATAAGAAGATTGGGGAGGACAAACAATATGAATGCTAGATTGCAAGTAGTGAGCAATGAAAAATACCAATATGTACATGACTCGGGCTTGCTAGTATGTAAGCATGCGAGTGTGAACCTGTGAGCCTTCAATTTTTTCCCGGTTATGGTTTGTAAATCCGTTGGGGGCCTGTGATTGTGGAATTACATGTAAGGGTCTATTGTCCAAATGAACAACAAATGAGAATGTTGCTATAACAATTTTGTATAAAAAATGAACTAATATACATTCAACTGTTGAGATAATAATAATGTAATTGGAGACAATGTGTAAGCAAACTCATGTTGAAAACAAGTGTAGCATGTTAGAATGTCTCACTATAATACACATCAATGTAAAATTTGAATACATCATAACACCATCATGAGGGTGACATTTACAAAGTCCAAAACATAAAGAACAACAAAAATGAATTGTAGATATAAATCGGGTAGTAGGTTTAAATTGTTGAAGTTCTTGGAAATCAAATATCAAAAATAAAAAATAGTGGGCAAAAGATCCATACCATCTGGAAGATAGTTGATGGACACATGCATATTAGCCACAGTAGCATCAAAGAGCTTCTCGGTCTCAATAGCCAACTGCCAAATACAAAATAAAGATTAGAAAAATTGAATGATTGAAAAAAAAAAATTCAAAAAACATAGACAAAAAATTATCACCTGAGCCTACCAAGTAGCTTTATCAAGTCACTTAGGAAACACTATATCATTGAATTTTGGTTTCGGAAACTTAAGAGCCTCACGAAGAGTAGGTGAACTGTTCTACCTCTCAAACCACTTAATCTTCATAGATGTATCCATTGCCGAAGATGCTAACATCCAAAGTTTTTCTTGAGTCATCTCAGGATTTTCATCGTGTGTTTCATAATGAGACTTCACTTGCTCTAAGAACATAGGAGAATATCTAGGATCTGCAATGGGAAGTTGTTTCTTTAGTTCCAAATGAGAGTCAATCTCACCCTCTCCACAGCTTTGGAAACAAATTCATCCACTGCACTTGAAGTCCAATGTGTAGAATCAGGGTATTTCTCATAATTTTTTTTTTTAGCAGTAGCAGCAACATCTCACAACTCTTGCTACGCCAAGGAAAAAATATATAAGAGTATGATAAATCACACATAATAAAAATAAGATGTAATAAAACATATAGTTATAGAATTCAAAATAAAAAGAAAAAAAATATATACAAGAAAAAAAAATGCGTGAAAAACTAATACTTTAGAAAAATAACCTAGTATAGAAATCCATTAAGAGCCTCAACAGTCAAAGGGAACCAAGTCCTATATTTGGATTTTTGTTTGGCATCAGCGGCAATAAGATCTTTTTTAGAGACAACTTTTTTCAAATATGAAAGTGGTTGTTCAACAATGCTTTGAATGCAGAAAAACTTATGAACATAATTCGTACAAACATGGGATTTTTGGTTCTTCATGACAAAATAAAACAACCAATGATAAGCCAAGAAAAATAAATATACAATAAAAAATAAACTTAAAAGAAAACCAAATGAACCGAACAAATAAAAAGAGAAAATTGAAGGAATTACCACTTCATGTAAAGCTGCCAACATGGTTGCAATATCTCCCTTGACGTCCAAAATAATACTTTCAACAGCATAATGTCAAGCATGATCATGTCTATGATCTCGATTAATAATGGGTAACCATGCTTGCAAACGGTGGTTTCCATCCCACACCATGAACATTTTGCCAGAGAAAACTTTGAGGTCCTCATCAGTTTGCAATATTTTTTCAAAGATATCATTTGTCCGTACCCAATTTTCACTCTATGATTCAATGATACTATCGGTAACATCTATTGTTTTCCCCTCATTGTTTTCCGAGGCCACGTAAAAAACCCCATTGCCCTCCATATAACCACAAGCTACAAAATGTGCAGCCAAATTTATAACGTTATTTTTCAAAAAAGACCTAACAACAATCAATGCAACCATTCGAAATAGTAGAATGTTGAATTTTGATTTTGCCCTTGGTTGATACCTTAACCGTTCAAGACGGGAAGATGTGTTGACAATTTCTTTCTTAAAAAATGCATGCAATTGCAAATCCAGTTGATCTTCAGAAAGAGGTACAACTTCCATATCTAAAGCACAAAAATATCATCCATATGAAAGATAAAAATAAATTAAAAATATATATATACATATGAAAGAAATCACATATGCAAACTAAAATAATATACAAAAACATTTATGAAAGTGAGAGTATACATAAGGGAAAACCACATATGCAAAAAAAATTGAAATTTCAATAAGGGTGGCCGTTAAACGGCCACCTTTGTTGGAGGACAAAACATTAAGGAAATGAATGTATACATGAAGAAAGAAACACATATAGAAAATTAAATGACATTTCAATAAGGTTGGCTATTAACGGCCATCCTTGTTGAAGGAAAAAAAAAGTAAGGAAATGGGTATATACATGAAGAAAGAAACATATATAGAATAGAATCTGAAATTTCAATAAGGATGGCCGTTAACGGCCACCCTTGTTGGAAGAAAAAAAATGAAGGAAATAAGTGTATACATGAAGAAAGAAACATATATAGAAAAGAATATGGAATTTCAATAAGGATAAAAATGAGTGTATATATGAAAAAAGAAATACATATATCAATAAATCTGAGATGCAACCAAAGGTGGCCGTTAGCGGCCACACTTTTAGATGGAACAGACATAAGAAATATATGTATATATGTGATTTTATTTCAAAGAAATTATGTTGTTAAATGAAGACTGAAACCCAAGAAGGGTACCCTAAAGTAGAAAATAGAAGTTAGCATCATACAAAAGGTGGCCGTTGACGGCCACCCTAAACTAGAACACAGAAGTTGGCATCATAAAAAGGGTGGCCGTTAACGGCTACCCATTTGGAAGAGAAATACACCTTGATTTGAGTCACTTTCCGGAGTTGCTATAACGTTTTCAAATATTCTAATTTATTTTTGAAAAAATCAAGTGTATAGATTATAGCCTTGCCATTTACTCCAATTTGTTTTAGAATTTTTGGAGATGATATCAATTTTACATAAATTGCCAAAGTCTACTGAAATTAATATGGTTAGATTTCCTGCATAAAATCTTGATTTTTTTAAGATTTTAGAAGAATCTAAGATGCTCTAATTGTTTTTTGGCTCTAAAACATGCAAAACAAAATCATTTTGTTCATGCTATATACCGTTGGAATCGTATTCTCGGCATGCACAATATAGTATGCATTACATACCTCCAAATTTATTTTGATTTTAAAGTTATTTTCTTACGATTTCGTTCGTACAACCTACCTCCATCTCTGCCTCAGTAGATTGTTCTTTTTTTTCGTATTGGGTGGCGTATTTGTCCATGGTTGCACGTGAGTGTACATGTCTTTTCAATTGGTCTACGAGCTTGGATAAGGTGACCCAAAAATATATCAAACCATCCTTATAGTTTCAATACAAACAAATATACAAGGATTACAAAGACGCGAAAACAATGGACGACGCTGAGACTAAGTATCATATGATTCGTTCTTGGTGGTTGTCATCCGGATCTGCCTCGGAAGAAGGCATCCTTGGCCTTTCAGAGTGGTTGGGTTTTTGGCACTTTCGTTACAGACAATGGGGTGGTCATATACTATTTGTAAGTACATATTAAAATTCATTATTCAATGTCATTCATTTTTCTTTCATTATTATATATATCTTATATTTTTATTATCCTCATATTTGTGTGTTGTTCATAGGATATGACAATAGAATAACGTGCGAAAACGCCAACATGCAACCTTGTAGAGACTGTATACAAAAAATGGCTCCAACAGTCCGGCAACAAGATGACTTATTTATATGAAGTTACAGTGGATGATATGATCCGTGCCTTCATGCAAATTGCAAATTACCGGACATGGTTGAAAGGGGGTCTGATGGTAAAGGTCTTGATTCGGCATCCTTGAAACTCAAAGCGGCTACCAGGTATATAGATCCAAAAATATTGGTTGATGCCATGAAGTCTTATCTAGGGGCAGAAGACGTCAACACTAGATATTGTGCATTGGAAGGGTCAGAGCTCTTTGGTTCCACCAAACGCAAACTCAACCTATCACCGGGTGTTGATTGTGACTCTTATCGACCCGACAAAGTGAAATATTTCATTTTTTGTCCCAACACCCGAGCAACTTGTCAACGCATAGAGGAATCGTTGAATTCTGCAATTCATGGTGTGGCTCATACCACATCTGTGTTAGAGACTGATTGTCTTTATTCTAAGTGGCACATTGCAAGATTGCCACCAAACTCAGCCAAACGATGTTGGGCACTGCAGGCCATTACAGGGACTATGTGCAATACCAAAGTCGGGATTGGGAAACATGACATACCTGCTCCAATATACAAAGGGCTCAGGAAGGAATTTTGCTCTCCCAACAATGTGGAGTATGAATTTTGGTTTTGCCTTGACGATATCAAGCGTTGTGTGAGTGGCAGTAAGAAGAAATATGTGTTGGATTGGCCTATAATAACCAACACGTGGCCGGTGAAGTTAGGTACCAATCTATTGAGAAAGGAGGTTCTGGCACTTGAAGATGTTGAATTTCAACTACAGAAGAGGGAGGCATTGTCCCCTCGTCGTAGGCTTTCAACAATCACAACTCTTCCCAACCTTCGCTCGCATTTTTGTATGCCACCAAACCCAGACGTCCACCCTACATTCAGATTTGGGAAGACAGTACGTCGTAATTCAACAGCACCGCTGGCGGATCACAAAAACAAATAGGAGAGCACCGGACTCATAGAAGATTACTATGTGGTTGGAGTCACTGCTATTCCATATCCGGGTTTTGGAGTGATAATCAACATTGTCTCCAAGCAGGATATCACCTACCATATCACAATTGGCGACATCCCGCATTGCACATGCCCGGATTTCACGAAAATGTCATCTCATGCATCGGGAAAAAAAGAAAAATGGGTGTATTGTAAATATTTTTATTAAATGTTTAGATTTTGTGCAAGGTGGATTATGAGAGTAACAAGTTCATTCATGCACCTACATATACCTATAATGAGGTCATGCGACTACTTGAACTTGCTGATATTGTAGAATGTGAGTAGTATTGCAAGTGTTCTATTAAACAACATATATTTGAATGTCAATAAATGACATGTTTTGATTTGGATTATTATAATAAAAATTAGCTATGGACTGAAAGTATTTCAAATGATTTAGTAACTTCAATTCTATTTAGACTACGACCCAACCGTGAGAGGTTTGATTGATTCACACGAATAAATAATAACAAGTTTCTAAAAATAAAAAATAATCGAGAAGATTCTACGCACATCCGCGTAGTAACCTCTTCTTGGTATCCGCCTATAGATTATTCCTACTTTATCATTAGCTCAATTTGGGATAGCACCAGTCAATGTAACCAACCGGATTCGAACCCGGGTTGATCCAGACCTAATACCAGTCTCTTACACAACTCGCATCTATAGGCGGATGTCTCAAAACCTAGTAGCTACCTACATATTGACTATTTCTAATATCTAATTTCCTTGCTTTTGTAGATTGTGGGCCTTAACTCAGCCCGTGAGCGGTTTGAGTGGTTCACAATTATGACACCTACATATACGTATAATGAGGTTATGCACCTACTTGAACTTGTTGGTGTTGTGGAATGTGAGTAGTTGTGCAAGTGTTGGTTGTAACTACATGTATAAGGATGTCAATAAATGACATGTATTGGTTTGGATTATTATAATAAAAATCAGCAATGGATTGAAAGTGTTTAAAATGATCCATGGCAATAGGGCCCTTTCATGTGTGCTTCATTTAAAATACTGGCAATTTACAATTGAAAATATGCAATTAATTTGTCAAAATTTTGGTTATGTACCCTAAACCCGTGTGTCTTTACTAAATTTGGAGTCATTGCTCATATGTTACTGCTCATTGCTCATATGTTACTGCTCACCGCTCACCGCTCACCGCTCACTGCTCATTGCTCATAAGATAGCTTCCCTCCCATATGCGCTACTATAGATAGAGGCAATAACACCAAAATAAGCCTAGAGGTTGGGTTTGCAAGTTATGAAATGGATTTCCTTAGAAAAAATTATGGAAGAAAATAGTGGGTCTCAATTTGTTGACTAAAAAGAAAGTCAAATTTTCAAAATTACAATTCTCTGCTTGCAAAGCATCTTGGACTGTCTAATTGGAGTATCACAATTAGCTACAGTTGCTACAATTATAGATGAGATTGGAACCAGTGTCTGGGAAAGTTTTTGGGCATAGTCGGCCAAGATCCCAGTGATTCTAAATCCAACCACATCTTCCGGTTTTGCTTTCATTCATTTGAGGTGGTATATTCTTCTATGGATTCCTCTAAAATGATCGGTAATCCTCCTCAAGTCTTCAACTTCAACCAGTGATTTCTCAAACTCTAACCGCCGGTTCTCCCCGGACAGTGATTGGAACTTAGGATAATCGATCTCTTCTCACAATACAACTTGTTGCTAGCTTACTAGCTAGTAATGGTAACTGATTCTTGAACTCTCACCGTGCCACTACAACTAGCTATCCTTTGTCAAGTTCCAACAACCAAGTGTGTGTCTAAGGCCATACAATCTTCCATTAGCAGCAAGGGTGCATGGACACATTTTGGTCATAGTCAATCACAAGCGTGCATGGCAATCTTTCTGCAACTTTTGTCAGCCTCTAATCCAACAAAACAACAAAACTCTGAGCCCTCAAATTCCTTCCCGTAAATTGTATGAATTCACTGCCCCATATGTGCTTGTAGTTTCGGAGCAAAATACTTGTACTCTTCAGAAATAAGAGGAACACTCTGAATATCATCAGCTTGGCTCTCTTCTCTCCAACAACCTGCACTCTCTATCTTCTGCACTCCTTGAATATACCAAGCTGTTTTTCCAGCACCTTCATCAATCAGGAGCAGTGCCCGGAAGGTTTTTGGCAGGCATAGTCGGTCAAGATCCGAGTGATTCTAATATCCAGCCGGTTACATGTTGACATCATCTTCCAGTTTTGCTTTCATTCATTTGAGGAGGTATATTCTTCTGTAGATTCCTCTAAAATGATCTGTATTTCTCCTGAAGTCTCCAACTTCAACTGGTTATTTCTCAAACTCAGGCACTTAGTTCATCTGTAACTGAAGATCCATGTGATTCTAATTCCAGCCAGTTACATGTTGACATCATCTTCTGGTTTGCTTTTATTCATTTGAGGAGGTATATTCTTCTAAAGATTCGTCTAAAATGATCTGTAATCCTCCTGAAGTCTCCAACTTCGACTGGTTATTTCTCAAACTCAATCGGGTCATCTGTATATAACGAACTGACAGTTCTCCCCAGACAGTGATCAGGGGCCCTACAACATCAAAAGAGTCGCACATACACTTTACCTTCTTTACCTGCAAGATGAAACACTAAGGTAGATGTGCGATAGATGGTTTTTTTTTCTCTCTGCACCCACTTCTCGTAGAATATGAGCGCAATTAATGCAAGATGATTAGCAAATCCAAATCATAGCGATAGCCGCTTGTCTCATAATTATGAAGTTCATATAAATATCTTCTTTGTTTCAAAAAGTGAAGATTCTCGTGCTCGCTAAGTGGTTATATAGATCTCGTCAATCCTGTTGACTATTATTGAGTCTAGAATGACTAGCATGCTATGAGCACATCGTCCAACTTAGTATGGGCATGTGCCATTCTAACCCTTCGCACATGTACATAATAACAAATCACTTTGACATTATGTGGTCTCCTTACATTTCCGAAAACGACATAAAACGGTGGAGCAACAGCCACCACCACCACAACTTCCGTTGTGCATGGATTTCTTCTAAACACATGTACTCCTTGGTGCGAGTACTTGAATCCACAACTAACCACATACCACTCAAACATAAGTTTCCAACGTATTGATTGTTGTGTTCGATTTAGGCACGTCGTCAACCTGAGAATCTTCACTCCTTATACCGAATATCTCTTGCATAAACCTTCAACAGAAATTGCCTGAAGCATATATATATATTCTTCCATTGCCCACATCCAACAAGCTTCCTGCTGCACTCGACCAAGCTTTGCTTGGGTTTTGAGTAGCGTCCTAAACGGAAATTTCAAGTGGCACTTCAAGTGATCAATGTTTGGTGGTTCCCATGCAGAGTTTTCCAAAAGTAGTCCAAGCTATATAGAGGTCTAATGCGAGTGGACCTTAAACGGACATTCTTCTAGATTCATATGAAACAAGCAATTAAGGTTGACCTTAGGTTGACAGGTCGTCAAATACTTACTTACTTCATGTTCACAATGAAACACTACTCTGATTTAGGTGCTCTAGCTGTTGGCACATCCGTGAATGTGTAGGGGACAAATTTTGAACACGTACTACTAGTCTAGTATCTCTTGAACTGGTTCTAAACTTCTCTTTTAAATTATATCTCTAACCTCAACCACTCAAATCCACGTTCCCATTTTATATAAGTAACCAAGTTAAGCCCAATTATCTTAGTGCAAGATGATTGGCAAATCCAAATTATTGGTTTTATTGAATTTCAAATAAATTCTCTTGTGTTATTCATATGTGTGTATTATAAGACATTTATATATAAATATAATATGATATCATGTTATATTATGTTACATTAGTATATGCTTATATTCCTCTTAAAATATTATGCTCTAAGTTGTAAAGCCATTGTCTTGTAGTACACCAAATAATTACAGTAAAACTTGACAAATCTAGAGAGTAATAAGTCTATAATTACAATTCTTCTTGGGTAATTAAAGAAATATTTCAAATGTTCTCATTTGATTAACATGCATTTTCTTTAAATTGTTACAATGCAAAAATGATAGGTATATCTTCTATAGAAAATGGCAGCCATGTTGGATTGTTTAGTTATATTGCAAATGAACATTGTCATTGTAGTTTTGGATTGGAAAGCCATATGCGGCGCATTTCTTAAACATCACTCTAGAAGCTCAATTCCTATGCATAGTGCTTAACCTCGTAGAAAGCACTTTGGATGCTCAAGTGTATTCTCCTTATAAACATTTTGGATAGGAACCAGTGTGACATATGTGGCTTTTAGGGTTTAAGGTAGTTATTTTGTATTGTGTATAGAGAGATATTGAGGTGCCAACATTCATAAACACAAACCCAAGATGCACTATGGGCTTTACCCCGAAGTGCAATGGTTCTAAGAGGAGGAAGCTCAAAAATGAAGGTTATGGGGATAAAATATCGATAGTGTAAAGCAAGAACATGCTATGCACTATCCATTTGTGTTTCATTCTTGTGGAAAGGGACCCAAAATAGATAGCACAATTTGGGTATGCTCTTAAAATTCATCACAAGCATTTGAGACATTTTCAGCTATAAACAAATTTGATATGTTTTGGAAATAGTTTTCCAAAGCCCTTCCAAGCTCCACATTGCCCTATTTTGTTCATTACGAATGCTTCTACATTGAGGTCTAGTCAATGATGTGTTCATGTCAACCACATTCACTTACCTATGTGATTGGGCTTGACTTTTTTTTAACTTAACTTGCGCTTTGAGAAATTTTCACAATTCTATGAGGAAATTCAAGAGGATGTTGGCATTATGGTACACTCCCACCAATATGTGCATGTAATCAATATTTGCTTGAAACCTGAAAAGCATTAATTCATAGATCACGGATTTTTTTCTATCTGCCCATGACCATCCATGTTTTAAACAAGATATCATATTTTGAAGTCCTTAAGACACATCTTCTGAAAACATGTGAGATTAAAGCCATACAACGAAAAACCTAAAACCTCCACCACAAGGACCATAATCTATCACCATCATCATGGTCGCTCCACCCAAGAACATGCTTGAAGATGAAACCATCCGCCAATATAAAAATTGGCGGTATGCGGATCAACAAATGCGCACTGAAGACATGATCAAGTTTGTGAATGTTCCCGATTGTGAAGAAGGATATCCATTGTTCAAAAGCGAGTTGCCACCCGGCCAACTACTTCAACAACATCCCGACCACCCACCCCCGTATTTTCCCATACCGGAGCCAAGGATCACGCGTGCATTCGGAAACTTCATGTACTCGAAGCTCGTAAGTGTACCTCACAAAACTAACCTCACTAAAGTTGATTTGACCTAAATTATTTTGGTGTACAATTGTGCTCTTTTGTAGTTTAGTTGTTCTTAAAGCTCGGAGTGATATGTAGGCCAGAAAAGAATCCCAAAGTTATGAAGCCTAATTTACATTGGGAGTGTGATAGGTGAGGGTGTTAAAATGTAAAGATATCGTTATTCGTCAAAAGGCAGTGCAATGGTGTGTTGAGCTTCTTTCTGTGCCTGATTTTCGAGTTCGGTGCTTGGATGCTGGTTCCTGCCTAATGCCCTCATCAAAGGCCTTCAAATTTGTATATTGACATCGATTTCAAGTTGATTCAATCACATCAAACTAAGACATCCAAAATCAAATGCTTGCTAGACATAGGGTTGCGATTGTAATATGTTGTTGTTATAGTTTATAGTTGTAATACCTAAAAATTTGAATGATGTATGGAATCAATGTTGAATGAATCAATAGCTAAATATCAAGTTAGTGTTGAAAATACAATCAATTTTAAATTTAGGGAAAAAAATATCAAACCTTAAAGGGAATGTATCATTAATGAGTCATGATAGATAATGATCATTTGCATATGAAGATGGCTAATCCTAGATATGGTGAATGTGTTTTGTTTTAGTCATTCCATGTCACATAATGCATGACCAATTGAATGGTAGTAGCTTGTGATGAGAGAGACTCTTCATTCATGCTTACTTTCCAGAGGAAACTGGTAATATTATATTACTGTTTATCCTACTAATTCATTAGGGTTTCCTAGTTTACCCCAAAATTTCTTCTTTTATGATGTGATGGACACAAATGGAGCTGCCTTTCTAATAGTTTATTGTAATAGGTGCCCACTTTTGTTAATTCTGTGAGTTGCATGAATTTCTTGCAAATTTTATTTTGTTCACATTCAATAACATGCGGTTCATAGTTGGAATGTGTGCACAGGAGTTCTTCCAATCTTGGTAGACATGCTGAAGGAGTCGGATATGTTTATTCGTCAAGAACTTGCGCTTTGTTTCAAATATGCATCAGGTCACATTGTTTGCATTTAATAAATCACATTTCTGGGTTATGAGATAAATGAGTCTTCAATGCTTACCACACACCACTCAAATACAGGTGTCCGATTTAGACAAATCCCCACATTAGGCACGTTTAAGCCCAGTTGTCGTCTCGGCGGACTATATCTACTAAAGCTACAAACATTTGACCCAATTGTGACTTGCGAGTAACACATTTGTTTTTGACATCCAGCTTCACAAACCACTTGGGAAGCATTGTGCAAGTTGAAGTGCATCGATGGCCTCGTAACTATGGTAATATACCCTTATTATCGTCAATAACTGAGAAATGGCCATCAACACATGGCCACATAAAGAGGACATATTTATTTACTTCGTATACTAGGTAGAATGATTTGAACTAGTAGAGTTCATTATCAAATCGCAATTTAAGAACCACAACTCTTACATGAAAGAAACAGAGGGTCCAGTTCACATGTTGCTACTATTACGTTGAGCTTCGCCATTTCAAATTGTGTATAGGTTGGAGATAATAACCTTATCTTGCGAGGAAATGCACTTAGTGCACTTAATGATGCGTGCCTTGCAGATGAAGGTGAGTATCCTATACCATGCATACTTTTGATTCTTTTCAAAATCAATCCACAGATCGTTAAATTTGAGAGTATTTCAACTTAAAAACCACTCAAAGGCAACTTCTTCGACACTTAATATGAAATGAGAGTGGTTTACATTTGATCATGGCTGAAAGTACGTTCGCAACAATGCCATTTGTCGATCGACTGGTCTGCAATTTGTTAATGAAGTCACATGAAACCCAATAACGAGTTGGCTTTGTGTGTGCTTTCGATAGTCCGGGATGTCCTTGTACAAAGTGGTTCAACTTTGAAGTTCATTTTGAAGCGGATCAATGAAGAGAAGGACCGAATATGCACCATCTTAGCGTTGGATATTCTTTCAAAATGTGTGATTGGTTTGAATTATTGTCAGAAAGCGTTAACTGAGCTTCTACAGGTGTGCCCATCAAATACCCAAACCAACCTTAATATGTATGCATTGAAACGAGATTGAACTCATCGTTTACTTGAGGACACCTAGGAGAATACCTATGACCTTAGAGTGCTTCATGCTTTTGATGAATGACTATTCTTGAAATTTTAGATGCCTCATGTCGATCTTATATTGCTTGAAACCCACTAAACTTCCCATGTGCAAATCATAGTTCAACATCGCAGAAATTGAAACAAGAAGCACCTTACAGCATTTGGAGAATGGGGATATGTTTGTTCATGATATTTGTACGTTGGTCATGGGGCAAAACACCTCTTGAGTCCATTTCAATGTCATTGAAAATGAGACACACTTTGTGTTGGAACGTCCCCTCTACAACTTCATTAGAGAACAAATGTCTTAACTATTTGAGAATTTAGTTTTAGTAAGTCTTAAGTCTTTCTTTCAATTATACCATCACATTGATGTTAGCCTCTATCTCATGAACGATACTACACTCCACTACTCTAGGGAATTAGTATGTTTGATAACATCTCCATGTAATTTTAGTCCCACAAGCCTTTTGGCCTCCCAAACTTTAAAGTCAATTTTATTGGCTCTGTCTGTAGGACATAGACTATGCATCAACTTCTTCGTTTCAAGAGCAAATTTCCTAACCACTTTGCGTTCACACTTGGACGTTACTTGTTCTTGTTATTTTTGGTCCACCTTATTTAATGTGGACTCTCTGTCTCTCTCTCTCTAATTGCTCCCTAAAATGTATTGAAAGAAATCTAGTTAACTATAGTTATTTCGGCAGTTTTTGATTATTCATTTTAAAAATTTCGAGTGATAAATGAGTAGCTTCAATCCTTGACCCGCATTTGAGAAGAAGGTGCCCAAAATCCAAGAAAGGTTTGGTATAGTGAATAACCATGGATTGGCATGAGCAAAGTGGACAACTACAATTATAGTCTTTCATAGTAAAGGACAGAGCCTCACGGTTTTACCGTTTTCTTGTTTCATTTCATTCCACTCGTATAGAGAAAATCAACCTTTAAAAGAAGGTAAATTCTTAAAAGTCATAAGAGTCCCCACGGAAATACTGTAGGCTGATGCATGTCCAACACCAAATTATTCTATAGATTAAGTGTTGGATTATTTTGAAAATAATAGACACAATTTGTCAAAATTATTTCAATTCACCTTACACTTTTACCAAAATAAGGTAAGTCCTCACTCTACACAAGCTTATGTGGTGTTAATAACCCATTGTAAGGTACTACACAAAGGAGGGGTTTGCATTATATTCAAAGTCGTCCTTAGTCATCACAAAGAAAATGGGTAAACATGAAATTGTAAGACTATGTACTAAGAACTTAGTCTATGTCTTCAATAATATTTTGGACTCAATTTCACATAGAAGATACACTTATTTGGAATAGTGTCCAACTAGAGAAAGTTGGTACATGAAACAAAGTACCACGTCCAAGAATATCTTTATGATTTCAAAATTTTGTGCAAAAGATATGAGCCAATTTCAGCAAGCATTTTTAAACCCTAAACGCTCAAGCCTTCACATTCCGTTTTATTGGGCATTTCCAACACCAAATCTGATTTATTTATTTATTTATTTTTGCTATGTAGCAAAATAAGGTTTTTTTTTCATCTTAAAATCCAATTGTACGGATGTGAACTACCATATGTACTTGCTGTGAAGATTGGAATTCAACTAGACCATATTTGCTAGGTCAACTTAACATATGTACATGGCCTTCATCTAGGGGGCAACTGAGATCACTCAGATTTTTTGTTTCATGATTGTTTTGGTCATGCCACAAACTTTAGACAATTAGAAATTTTTCCATAATATGTTATGTGGACGACAAATGAGCTACTTTTAAAAATATGGGTTTCCTTGAACAAATTTAGATGAAGTCTGTCACCCTCAAGATTGGAGGGCCACATCAGGTCATTTTAGGGAGATTTCCCCTTTTGCATGGAGCGAGCAACATGTGCATTAATATTTTTTTAACTTATATGGTCAAGTTATGCACAATCATCACCTTGTCAGAAGGGGACAAAAAAATACCCACCCAAATTGGGCATCATATGCAATGTCCAGGATGATTTTCCCGAACAACCATCCAATAACTAGTTGACTTTAGCTCCAACCAGTTCCAAAGTTCGTCAGTTGAAACTGGGTCCAACCAAATCGACTTGGTTGATTTCCTTCATTACAAATTTCACTTTGGTTGAAATCCGGATTTTCAAAATTGTGGTCAGTTAAAATCTCTTTGATTAAAATTCTAGCCAATTTTTGCTTGTTTAGTTTCAAATTTGAATCCTTTTGAACTTGGAAGACAAAAAAATCCAGCATGCATAGCATGAATAGAACTTGGCTTGACGGCCCTCCCTCGGTTGGGGGCTAAGGATTCCCAACCTTCCATCAGCCAATGGGCTTCAACAACTTCAACAACTTTAAAACACTCTAGGTTACAACTAGCCTCATCTAACAACTAGCACAACAATAGGAGCAAAATCAACCAAGGAGAACAACATCAGCAAGAGAGCAACCTTCCCACAATGAAATGGGCAAACTGGCCACTATTTATAGAAGCACCAATTGAGTTTGGGAAACAACCAACTCTAATTGAAGACTTCAAGAAAACCACTTATCATGTGTGAGAGTGTAGAGTATTCTATAAAATAGTCCTCAATCTAATATGTAAAAACTGAAAGATGTCAACATGCAACCCGTGGGTTATGGAAACACTAGGATCTCGACTGATAACGCCCAAAAATCTCCCCACACAGTGCTTGTAGCCTACCAAGCAATAAAAGAGAAGAAGAAAAAAAAAGGGGAAAATACAATAAAATAGAAAAATCCAAAGCTTACCTCATAAGGACAACCACCAAGTACAACAACTGCTCCAAGGCCCAAGAACTACCAGCACGAGGAGCAAGATCAACACATCCAAGCACTCCAAAGTTCAACCTAAACACCAGCCTCAACCCAACAACAACCTAAAAAGAAAGAAAGAGAGAGAGAACCACTTCATGGCCGGGATGAACCCTGGCCGATATCCTTGGGTGTCGGCCAATATTTGGAAGAGTGTTTTAGTGAGTGGCTGAAAACCACTGGCTCGTATCTTGGGGGGTTTTTTAAACTCCAGCTTTTTAAACTCCTAAGTAATCGATGGGTTTATTTGTGTGTTGAGCATAGACGCTCAAATCTAGAGGGGGAGGAATGTAACGCGCTAGTAGTGTGAGCAAGGCTATTAATAATAGCCCATGTAACTCCGGCTCTCTTGAAGTGGAACCGGTCATTCCTCAAACTCAACCAGTTCATTTGTAACTAAGCTGCCAATTCTACACCTACACAAGTGTATTTCAAGTCGATCTAGAATACTTTCCTTTGTATTCTACACCCACACAAGTGTATTTCAAGTCGATCTAGGAAACCACGATGGACTAACTAAAAATCAATGTTCTACAGACCCTTTGCACTCTTTCCAAATTTGAAAATATATCACTCTGTAATTGTGTTGCGAGTACCAACTGATTCATGGACCAATCTTACCAATTCTTGCACCCATCGTTGAAGGTAAATGCGGTTTCTGTGGCATTAAGATTGAGCGCATCGGATTTTTTGGATTTAAAAGAGGCTGCTACAAGACTTTTGTGTCTGCTTTGGTTTGTACTTCTCATCAAAACTTCTGAGAATAACAGTAATATGTTTATATAATTTGGTTTATACTAATTAATATATGGAAATTCCCATGAAATATGTATGTTTACATGTGGTACAAATCAATGAAGTGTTGGAACCCAAGATTCTATTCTTCTTGATGTGTGCATTATATTTGCGTGACACTAGTGTTTGTGCTTAGTGGACCTCCTTCGGAATATAACAATCGGATGCTCGAAAAGTTGAGCAGGAGACAGTTTTCCGAGGATCCGACTGTTATGTTCCGAGGGTCCACTGAATAAATAGTGGGTGTTGGGTGATGTTATGTGATGAATTGGCATTGAATGGCATTGTTATTTGTGAGCAGATGCTAATGGTGAATGTTGTTGGGTGATTACTAGCTTTGATGTTGTCGGAAAAGACCAAGCTATCAAGTTGAAAGCTATTGAGACACTTTTACCATTCCTCCATCACATTGAGCCTAGAATTCAAGCTTTTGGTATTGCGGCGCTTATGAGGTACCTCACAATCACATTCTATTCACAATTTATCCTTTTGGTTTGACTCAAGCTTGCTTTCGAGTTTATCAATGTACAAAGGTGATGAAATATTGTGAGAATGGTGCTCAACCTCGAGTATTTACACCAGGTTAAAACAAAACTTTGAACTTAAAATTTGAGTTTAAAATTGTGTTATGCTCATGATGAAATGTACAGTAACCAATGATTGTCCATCTCTAAATGCATAACATCGTTCAACTTCAAGATGTTGTTCTCAAGTTCCTATACATAATCACATCCAAGCTGGATTCTTAGGGTTCAACTAAAATGTAGCATCGCACGTGATCATTTGTCATGACCACAAGTCCCTCCAATTTCCTGGGCTCACAACACATAAAAAGCTCGGTGAATAATGTTATGTGCACAGTTCCGGATTGTGACATATGTGAAATATGGATTACTTACAAAAACACACAAATTTTGTGCAGCATAACTATTGCGGTAGAAGGAAAATTTGGCATTGTTCTTGCAGAAGGTGTTCCGTACATAGTACCCATGTTGGATCTATCAGATGATATTATTTGTCTTTATATCTTACAAGTATTCTCCTCACGCCTTTCAAAACTTCCCAATTCAACGTAACAGAACTTTCAAGATGTGGGGATCTGGATGCATGATTCTTGGTTCAATCTCTTCCATAATTCTTGTCTCGCATCTCAATCTCACGTACCTATCTTATAAGCGTAAGTTTTGTCAGTAGATAGATGATAAAATAGACCTAGCAACTCAATTAATTCAGTTTTGTTTTGTTTTTTTCCTGTTTTGGGGGTGTAGTTGTTGATCAATACAGCCGAACATCCGGGAGCAAGGGCGAGCATGCAGAATGCGATCCAAATATTACGAGCTATGATTCTCAAATCAACATCTGCACTCCTGAAACGTTGTTGTAGACAGGCGATACAACAACTTCAATTCAAGTCTCGTCCATATCCGAACCTGAGATTTGTGAGATAACTACCAAGTGTAAATATCGGCCCCCCCGTAAGTGATGAAACTCTTGATGCTTGTAGAAAACAGAGCTCATACACTATCGATACATCGTGCATGAAAATCACTTTTCAACCAAAAATAATTTTATCTGAATTTGAGATGAAGCTTAAGCTTAAGCTTGCGACCGAGTTCAACGTTTGGATCAATCCAAGTTACATGTTCTCGCTCCTGTCAAGATATGCTGGAGCAACAACTTGATCTATGATCCCTCCCAACAAAGTCATTTTTTCCCCGAATCTTTGTTTTAGTGCTTTTTGGGGGAAAGCATACCCATAACATTCCCGTGTGGTATGCATCTCAAAACATCACATGCTGCCATCCTTATCAAATTTCTTCTAAACAACAACTGCCGCTTGGATTTTGATGAATGTGGGAGGTACATTGAATATGATATTTAGTGTCACTTACTACTTGGAATTACGCAATTCTATTAGCTGTAAACTGTGCATCTCATTCTTTTCCAAACCAAGGTTGAATTGGTTGTTTGGACATTAGAGAACATTAACATCTTTACTTGGTAAAAAAAGTACATTAATACTAATGTAGCCTAGTTAGTAAAGTTTAATTAGATACATTATTCTTGAGGGGAGGATACATGTATTTATTTGTTGTCCTACTTTTGTTTGTTTAAGATGAGGTGCCGCAAGGTATTTTATAGCTAATTGGTGTTTGTTTTCATAAATTTATTGATTAATGATGTGAGTATGTGTAGGTTTTCTAGTCCATCAATGGTATTTGTATGTGTGGCTCCTCTTACTCACACAATGATGACCATTATGGGATTGACTTTCCATCCTTGGCCTCGGATAGCTTCTATTAGTGGTTTATATTTGTCTTTTTTAAATGGCTTGGTCAAAATATCTATCTTGCGTGAGTGTGAATTTTATGATTTGGATGGAGGTCGGTTGGCAGGATTAATGGTCTAATTAGTACAAGTGCGGCTCCATTTATGCATATAATATGTCTAAGGTTTGCTAAGCATGCATGTACGTCTTGTATTGATGCATGTACAACTAAGGATCCATGGTGGTGTGGTGTGTTTTTGGGGGTTTGTCATTTTGTGGGTTGGCTTTGTGAGTGATGTGACGTGTGTGAAACAAGATTTGAGTAGGTCAGTCAATTGGTGGGCGGTGTCCTTTGTCTTGCTATTCTAAGACTTTTGAGGATTTTTATGTCACATAAGGATAGTGGATGTGGCCATATGTCATTTTTGTGACATAGTTTATGATTAGGATTTGTGTACATGTTGGCTAAAATATATTCTTTTGTGGTTGCTCATATATTGGGCAAATCTAGATTTTAGGCTTTGTGTTATATGCGCGTTAGTGATGTGTGGGGTCTCCAAAAATGGTATGATAGTTTTTGGTTGATTTGGTCGCCATTAATTCATTTCTCCGCATATTTATATTATTGAATTGCTTGAACCATGTGTCTTGTGTCTTCCTTTTGTATGAAGGATTGTAGGGTTTTAATTACGTTGGTGAGGTTTGTTGATGAGGGGGAGGGGGGGGGTCTATTTGATACATAATTGTGTGTGCTACATGTTATGAGAGGTACATGGGTAACGGAGTCTTTGGCGGTGCCATCATTCTCAAGTGTGTTTGCTTCCTTGTTGCCCTTGATGCTTGTATGTGCTTCTTACTTTTTGGATGGTGATTATATGTTAAAACCATGTGATAAAGTGTACGATGGAGGCTATGAGGAAACAAATGTCACAAATGACATAGTACACATGCAATAAAAGCTTGTTACCCACAGTTATTAGTCCACACCTGAGGTTGTGTTTGTTAATTTGATTGTATGGTATTTGCCAATAGAACCACATGTACATAACGTCATTATGTTCAAGATCTATGCATTAAGTAACAAGCCTGGAATGATCTTTTCAAAAGAGCATCAACTCGGTGCACGCTAGTTTGATGCTCTTTCGAGAAAAAGGTGGCGCTATGTTTGAGTTTTTCTTAGGCTATTTTATTATTATTTAGGTGGTTACTTTCATTACTTGGATTTGATTATGTTGGTTTCTAGGACATAACTAATGCCAAGTGGCGGTAAAGATTCCAATCTAGGCGAAATTATAATCTAAACAAATCTAAATAACTATAAAGCAACATGAAAAGTTGGTGAGGTCGAAAAGGTGGTTGTACTTTTTAGAAAAGTCTCCCAACACCCGCATTGGAAACCACTTCTATTTTAAGCTATTATTTTTTATTGATTCTCCATTCATTCACTATGGTTTTGCAAAACATTTCCCTTTTTGTTAAGGTAATATTGTGGAAACTCAAAAGGTGCCCCACTAGCATTGCTACTTAATGTTATGTTAGACTCACAAAACACTTTGTTACAACTAACACAATACACATGCAACAAAAGCACAACAAGAGTTGTAGTTCACATCTAAAGTTGCATGTTGACATTTTTACCACGGGTGCCACTGATAGCAATACATGCATACATGTCATTGTGTCCAAACGTTATGTATAAACCTCTACTTACCTGAAATCTAGTTTCAAATATGAAGCATTGTACATGTTGAATCACTCCCTCATCACAAGGATGTGGTCCATGGCGCTATCAATATTTGCATTATCTTGGGTGCTTGGAAGTACCCTTTGTTAGGACCATGTTGAACACGCAACCACAAAAACTGAGGTAGACATGCCTAGCTTGGTTACTTAATTTCATCAAACTCCTAGATGTGAGTAGTACATGGTTAGGTGTGGCACCAAGAATGGATACCAAAGAGACATGTGTTCAAAGAGATTGTACTACGTGCTCAAAATAAGTTAACGTTTGAGGTTCAATACTCAATTCTTAAGTGGGGGGACCTATGTGATCACTTGAATGAGCATGGGAATCTTCACTTTGAAATATTTGAGAAGGATACTCATATGAGCTCCAAAAAATTGCGAGGAAAGCAACTACAGCCTTGATTTGTATTTGCTACTCATCACGTAGTGATTGCGTGTTGCATATCCTAAGAGAAGTGGGCTTAGTCAGAAATCATGCACATTGAAGCTTGGGGCGATCACACACCCTTACATTTTGTAACCACGTGCGATAATGGGGTATTCAATGAGGGGATATTTATCCACCTCTCAATAAATTTTCCCTCCCTATTTGTAGATTAAAAAATTACTTTGGCATATTTTTTAGCAGCCTATATTTATTTGTAATTGTTTAGAGAGGCTTGTTTTTTCATTGTTTTTTTTAATAAATTGTACAAGTACCAAATAGTGGACGGAATATATACTATAGCATTGAGAAACCAACTATGTGAGCGACAAACATTCCATACCATTCAAATTGTAATTCATTTGGTTTCAATTAGTGATAACAATCCTAAACCATTCAAAATACCATTCACAACACAACCAATAGCACTTGGACACTAGTTAAAAAGTAACCAATAAACATGGAGATAAGAAATCATACAAGCTTAAATAAACAAGTTGTAAACATATATAGAACAAAACAAGAAATACAATCAGTTATGACAAGATATGCAATTTTGCACAACTACCAACTCCAAAAAAACAAGGTAACGTTGCATTCAAATACAAGAAAAATATATTAAAATATTAAAATATATAATTTTATTATGTTCACAAACACATTCAACTATAGTCCCATTCAAACCTTGTAATAAAATTTACAATGTGAAAGGTTAGGATACAACTGTGCACCTTCCAATACTATCAAGATACATGTTCAACATCATTTACAATGTCATAATAAGACTAATAAATTATGAGAGGTTTAGCACCAATGACGATGAATACTAAAATTAGTTGATGAGATGAGGGGGGCAACCTTTTAAGTCTCCAACCACTCCATCTTGTCTTCCTTCAAGGCAAAGCGCAACCCTCCAACTCTACCATGATAAGGTTGCCAAATGTTATTAGCGCACCACCGATCGTCTAGAAAGGGTTGTTGTAACAAAAGGGGAGTTCTAGCAAAAGAGCAATCAATACAAGGTTGGCATATTGCACACTACTAGCAAGGCAAGTAAGAGCAACAACTTAAATGGATGAAAAATGAACCACATGCCACCCTCAATTTCCATAATTCCAGCCAGGTCCCAAATGTTCAAGGCCATTACAAAACCCAAGGGCCATTGAGGAGCGCCAACATATTTCTTCCCCCAAAAAAATCCCGTTATATTCCCCTCCATACTAATGTACTTTATTCAAATTTAGATAGAAACTACACACTTCTTCATCCAAGTAGCCAAACCCATAACTATTCTATTGATCTTACTACACACTTTTAAGGGGATCCTATGTCTATGACCCTGTTTTTTTTTTACCAATTACAAAAATGGAGGAAATATCCACCACCTTATTTTACATATAATCATGTAAGGGACATATTTCCAATGCTATGGTAGATCTAACAAAATTAGAAAATTTACCCTAAACAAATTAAATTGACCTTTTTTTTTTTATCTCACGTGGTTTTCTAAAATTCCGATTGTCACCTCCCCGAGCATTGAAGAGCCATCCACCTTTATAGCTTCAACACACACTTTATCTCTCTAAAATTGGACATATGCAAATTTACATGTTAGAAAACAAATCCTTTGGGTTTGAATCTTTCTCATGAGGTTGTAGGTAAGAACTTGTTTTAATTGATCACCTAATCAATGTCTGGGGAGGTTCTTGGGTATAATCGGTCAAGATCCTAGTGTTTCCAAGTCCAACCAGTTATTTTCTCAAGGTTGCTTCACACTATGGCCGAAGGTTGAGAGGCCGACGATTTCCACCAATCAGCTTGCAAGAAACTGAGAAATTCGGCCTCTCAACCCTTCACACTAGAGGCCAAAGTCCAAAGACAATTGCAATTCAAAATGTCTACATGGCAATATTTTTTGACAAAGGCGACAGACTCTAGAAGGAAGTTTGGATCGGATAGGAATGGAAACCCAAACTATGGTCGAGAGGCCATAAAAAATGGCCAAAATCTTGGTCGTTAGATTGGAGGGGGATTGTTTTGGGCAGGGAATAAAGCAGGATGCTCCTTCTTCTTTTGCACTTTGGACTTGGCCTTTGGAGGCTTCACACTCTGCCCGGCTAGGGGCTCCAACTCCTATGTTTTGTTGGCCATGTATTTTCAACCCATTTCTTTCGACTCTCAGCAAAGTTTGGCCATTCAATCCCACAACCTCTCAACTTAGACGGCCATAGTGTGAAAGCGGCCCTCAAACTCAACTGGTTGATCTGCAACTCGTGGTCGGTTACCTCATCACGCAATTTCAATATAAAATATGAACCCTTTTATGACCAATCATAGCTGAATCGGAGGCCTCGGGTGCCTTCGTGTTCCCAAGTGCTCACCGTTAAGTTATTTCCCCGGTATCCACGGCAGGCTCATCTTGTGGCCTTGCTATCTATGAAAGGCAAAATTTACACATAAAACAAACCAAAGTGCTCGTGCTAGAGGTTCGCAAAGGAACTTTTCAGACCTCATGCACCATGAGGCTCCCCCAAACAGGCATATGAGACTGGGTTTTGGGACACACACACCCACCCACCCCACATATTTGGAGATTTGCGCAAAGGAAATTCATAGCATCCTCCTCATCATCATCATCGAGCGTCATTATGTCACCATATCTATCTCACCTACGTTCGTGGGAATATTGCCAATAAAAGAGTAATGTGACTTTACTCGGCCGGCTACATCTTCGATCGACAGTGTCAATCATGTGAGTGCCTACACTGCACTCGTCTCAAAGCGCACATAAGTTAAGTAGTGTGGTAATGGGTAGTAAGCTTTGAACCGATGATGGGGGAGGTTTTTGGGCATGATCGGTTGAGATCCTAATGTTTGCAAGTCCAACCGGTTACATGTTGTTGATATCCTTCGGTTTTCTTTTATTAAGTTGGGGTATATTCTATAGATTTCTTTGAAATGATCGATAATTTTCTTGCAGTCTTGAACTTCAACCGGTTATTCCTCAAACTCAACCGGTTCATCTGTAACTAACTGCCGGTTCTTCCCGATCGTAGTTTTGAGCCCATGTGTGCTTTGTCTTTGTACCATGGTGTGTGCTACAAAATTATGTTCATGTGTGTCCGTGTTCAACTATGCATCCCGAAGTTCCAAGTGTCACATCATGATTAATTCGAATTGAGTTTTGGTTGGGAGTTGGTTGTTTTGCGCTCGAAACTTTCCATGTTCGGAAAGTTTTTGGCTCATGCTTGAAGTTGGTGCAGAGGTTTGAACAAAGAACTCTTTATATGGGTTCGTTGGGAGCCAAACTTGTTTTAACACCTTGATCTTCATGTGCCAAAATGAGTTTGACCATCAATACATCGATATAGAAAGTTCTTTGTTCAAACCTCCACACCGACTCCATGCATGCACCAAAACCTAATTGAAGAGGGAAAGTTTATGTGCAAGACAACCAACTCCCGACCAAAGCTTCAGTTGCATTAAAAGATCTCTATTCTCATGCAAAATATATAGGGAAAATGCATGACATTATTTAATGTTGCAGTCATTGTTATGTGTGTCATACAGATAGCAAATTACTATTCTCGAATGAAAAGACTGTTGTGAAGTTAATATTCTTTCAATTTTAGTGGTCAAGATTTAATTGGTTAACAATTGACTTTGTTGATGCACTCTCCATAAGTGAGCTCTAATTAATTACTCATAATGAGAACATTCCAAGCCCAAGGGGGGGTGGTGATCCCACATCACCGAGGTGTTGTGAACGCCTCCCATCAACTTGCGCGCTAGGAGGATCTCGGTGTTTGATTGTGATCTGAGAGATCTAAAGGCTCCTATGTTGCCCCAACGTTTGGCTTCTCTTCCCCTCGGGTAGAGCTTGAAAAACTTCACACTGGATGAAACCTCCACCTCCGGAGAACTCCATTGCGAACTTTGGGAACCCTCTGGGAACCTTTAAAATCCCACACAAATGCTCTCATACAACTGGACGAACAATTAACCCCTTCATCTTGCAAACATTGATATTTCACCTGGTGAAATTTCATCCGTCGGAAGTTTTTTTCAGGATGCCCGAGAAGTTTCATAGACCATAGGATGGGGCACTCTGAATGGATGGCTTGGATGTGATCTGCCCACAAAACCACACCCTCCATTCACATCACCTCAATGACATGGATATGATCCACTTAAAATTATGCTCTCTCGCTCGCACTATCTCCGAGAAGCGTATTAGCTCTACAGTGCCATTGAAGCTGGGCACATAGCTGGCTCTGGCCCTTGCTGGCAACATATTTAGGTTGGCAAACTTACAATAGGAAGGTGTCAGACAGCAAATTCTTCAAGTCATGCTACGATCCCAAAAAGCATGGTAAATTAAAAACTCCGAAAACCTTCAGTAAGTTAATCAATTTAAAAGCACCGACGTAGAACCTGTCTAAAGACGGTCCTACTTCCAGCCGGTGATTGTTGAGAGTCACAGTGGATTCACTGCGTAAAAAGTGAGCCCATAAGATAGAAAATTCCAAAACGGTGAATGATCAATAGTGGTGCACTAGATTAAGAGTGGAATGATTCTTCCGTGGACCCAAAATGGCTAACTATAAAAATGATGGCCCGAAAAGGATGCAAAGATTGGCCGGCCAGGTGTTGTTTCACCCACTTGCGATCACTTTCGGGTGCCATTGAGTTACCGTTATTGTGTGCATGTGCACATAAAGTAGGATATTGTTGATGCTCAAATTAGGGAGACTCTACATACAAGCAAGGGGGTTGACTTACTTACCTCTTTGGGCAAATGTAACTGGTTATTTATGTGGTATAAAACTATGAAACAACCTGCATTCCTCATCATTTCCTCTATTCCATCTCCAAAACATATTGCACAAATTCGAAACCACTCTTTCTGGCCGACTCAACTTATTTTCATCATTGTCCTTATTTCTACCTCATTCTTGGAGAGAGGGAAATATCACATACGAGTGTACCTCTCACTCATCCAACATGAAAGCCCTAAAATAGTATGCGGCTTGAAGGTTAATCATTTATTAATTTATTTGACACAAGAATTGGCTTAGCAAATCTTGAATTAATCTAGTCCACGTCAATTGAGATGAATCGGCCACAAATTTATAGGGGGTCAAGTTTGTATGTTGGATGGATGAGAGGTACGCTTGTATGCAATAATTTCCTCCCTCACATAATTTTTAGTGCATTCACCAACTCCATTTGTGGGAGGTAGAGCTGATATGTAAATTTCCTTGATAAAGATATTGGTGGGTACAAGTTCACGACACCTATTGGGGGTCAAGGACCCCAAATTAGTATAATGAGCTTAAATCGGCATGAATGAAAGCCCCACCCCACCTCATTTCAGGCAATCCAGTTTGCAAGTGATAAAACCTTTCGGATCTATGGGCATGCGCCCATTCACACAAAATGTAACTCACTTCACATTTTTTTTATCGGGACGTGGGACTTTATTTTGATCTTCTTACCTTAATGGGTGGTGTTTTACCCAAGGTCCTAGCACATCAATCCTAAACTAGACCTCCCCCACCCAACCTTCTCAATAGTGGTGCGCACATGGTAGCAGTCCACCCCGCCATGTGCATGGCGGAGGTCCACATGGCCCCCTGTGGTTGGTCGGCAGGGGGCATGTTCAAACTTCTGCCTGTATGCTAACACATCACGCATGCACAGAGTGCCTTGCTGCGCCCACCACCCCCCCCCCCCCCCCCGTCTTTCCACATTCACTTTATCTTGGCGATTTTTACCCCAATATGTGTCTGTGAATGTGAGAGAGAAAGGAGAAAAGACGGATTTGAGAGTGTTGTAGTTGTTCCACAATAGAAAACTTCCCAGGGAATTACCTGGCGTAGGGCGGCGAACTCATGGCTTTTGGGTTGGGGTGGATGGCCCACTTCACCACCCTCGCCGACGGAGGGAGGGTGACCTACACAAAGCGGCAATGAAATTCATCCACTCCGCCAGGCGGAGCGGCTGACTGTTGCTCATGTACACGGTGCCAATATGCCCAACTTCTATCTAACACGGGAGGTTCTTTGCGAAGCCTCCTTGCTCTCTTTGCCTCAGGCTTTGTCGAGCTTGTCCTAAGCCATGTTGTTGAAGCAATCGATGCTTAATGTGGCTTGACCCGCTGTTGGCAACATGTGGCTAACTACAACATTAAAGCAAACCTCAAAAAATCAGCTCCACCCTTACATGTTATCTTTGTACTATATATTTCGCAATTCCACCTCATATAGTCAGACACACTTTGTGCAACTCAAACCACATTGAAATGCCACTCTATGGCGTAGTTAAGCGATAGCATTTCTAATGCACGTGAGTGCTTGAAGCCTCATTACGTGATTGTTGTGCTTGATTGCATATTTCGTATCCACCTCCAAAGTTGAAACATCCCCTTGCCTCACAATACAAATGAACAATTGTTCTTCGCCAAAATTTTGGAGGATTTGAGTAGCTTCGCGGGAAGCCTGCCACTACTCTGCCGATCTCAAGCATTCTCCAATCATTACAAAACTTTGGCCACAACTCTATAAGTTCCAATGCCATATTTCTACGACCCATGCAGAAAACATCATCTCCTAGTGTGAAGTGAACTTGGACAGTCTCCGCCTTTTTAACCAATGAGACTTCTTACATTGCAATGGTCATGGGCCTTAGTCTTGTGTGTGAAGTGGTCCAAAAACTTCAAACCCTACCAAACATGTGACCACAAGTTGAAAATGCCTAACATCCTAGTTGCCAACAAATCAAATGTCGAAACATGAGGAAGTTTTTTCCACACTGGAATTATTTGTGTATCGTGCTACAAAATCATCGCATCACATCGCATCGAGCAAATTCTCAAGCACACGATGAGAGAAGGTAGGGTTTTGGCTTTTGGATGAGCTCATCCATCATTCATGATAGTAATTGTCCACTTATTCATGAGAAGTGTCATCAGAGAAGTTACCACAATGACATAAAATACCATATGACACTAAATATCATATTTAGTGTACCTAAGTCCAATGTTCCAAAGTAGGGAATGACAACTACATGAATGGAACTCCACAACTTGAGGGGATTGATTACGTTGGGTGGTTATATTGGTTATATTTGGTGGTTACATTGGGTGGTACTCGTTATATTGGGTGGTTATCGGAAATGGGTATGTCTACCAATATGTATGTTTGACAAAGTTTTTGCAAGTTTTTCACTTTGACACACAAAAACTCGCACAAAAAAAACTGCATGTCAATTGACATGCATAATTTAGAAGTTGACACGTATTGTGACTTGTGAAGAAAAAAAGCACACGTCAATTGACATGCTAGAAATTGAAATGTCACATATTACTAGGCAACTTAAGTACTATAAACTGCAGCTCAAGTATCCGGAAAACATAACCCATAACAATAGAAGAACTTCCTGCATTCACTTACATACTTAAGTTCAACCTTGTTCTTGTAATTTTCTTTGTAACTGGGAAGGCTCTACAACTGAGACAGTGATCAGAGAGGTGGTGGAGGCTAAGTACAAGGCCAATAAGACCATTGTTCCTGGTCTCTTACGGATGTATTTCCACAACTATTTTGTGCAGGTATGTGAATGAACAATTTGCCCAAGAAAATCTCGAAGAGTGATGCTTTGGTTGGTTAAATATTGGGTTAATTTTGAGGCGCCTCAGCTTGACACTGGGATGATTTAAGGTAGACTTTGCATAGTACAAGGATCCCTTTCAAGTTGAGTTTAATGTACAATGTACAATTCACAATGCTTGAAATGAAGCTAGATTGGAAGCATTACTATTGTTGGGTCTGTGATTTGAATGCCATTAGCGTTCACATGTTCCTATAATGCGTCACGTACTCTAGGCTAGTGGTAGATAATCCACTCTCACCAGTGGCACCGCCTATATTTTTGATAGATACTTTTGTATGGTCAATTCGTAAGTCACTTAACTTTGAAGTTTTAAAAATTGCACAATAGGTTAAACTTGAAAACCCTTGATGCTCTTTGCGCGTCTCTTTTTGTGGGCTTGAAGTGGATGCAATGGATTAGGCTACCATCTTCAACATTTGGAAAAACATGCGAGACCCAAGGCTACTTACGCTCGATTGATAGTTTTTTTTTGTTACAAATCAAGATTGTATTTTGATTATTTTAAATTTAAATTTTTCTAAAATCTTGTGTGACCCAAAATTGAGGTGACATTTTAGAATACAATGACATTCATTTTTGTTTTTGAGAACGTCACGTGACATTTTGGATTTGAAGTTGAATGTCAAATGGAGTTTGTCAAACATACACTGCTGTCTACTTTGAGTATTGAACTGCATGTATAAATAGTAAGACTGTTTGTCCATGTATTGATGCTCATTACTGTTTCATCAGACAGCTTGATGACTGTCACAGCCTCCCTCTTAATTAAATACAGCAGTTCAATTGATAATGGAGGGCATTTCCCGCATTACGAGGCACGACATGGGAGCTGGGTGGTTGTTGGTATGCATGACACATGTCTGTCTTTGTGAGGAATTTCGCCGGAATGACAAATTATGCGAAGAATGTGGGCAGAAATTTTCAAATCCTACTTCTCACATTCCTTTGGTGTAGAGCTACAACAAGAGCGATAATTTGGCACCTGAAAGAATGTACACATAACACCTACGCCGACTGATTATTAAGCTCAGAATTATCTGCACAAATTAGGCAATATCATTTCATTTCATTTCATTTTATTCCAGTGCGCGTGCGGCACGCACGAGATTTGCAGGAGTGGATTACTGTGTGCATAATTATGGAACCATATATAGTATAAACGTGACGTCACTGCTACAAAGCTCCAGAAGTTCTTCCTGTGATGCCTGGGAACATGGATCTTGTGTGCACATAAGTCAGGCTACCATGTTATCAGGTGATCAATAAGTTAGCGAGTGCTGTGTTTTTGCCTCAATTGCGTCGAATAAGATGATGCTGTGGACTGGTTCCCCAAATAAAGGGTCAACAATCGTGAGCTCGATCAGTTGGACTCGATCGACTCTTCGGCTTGCTTACACCGATCGATATTTGCGTCGATACCAATGCTCAAGAACTTGAAACAGAATGCAAGAATTGGTGTTCCAGGCAATCCAGTCGTTTAGTTTCCTCCCCATTCTGGCTCTGGAGATTCCATTGACTTTAGCCAACGGCTCTGCATGATCGGCTTCTGTTCCTGCGGCATGGCCAAATCGTCATGTGCCACTTGGCTCCTTGAAGCTAATTCGGCACAAAACTTAACTTATCACCCCGAAAGTAAAGTGCCTAATAAGAAGCCAAAGAGTGGTTGTGAGTGTTTTTGTTTTTGTTTTCTTGTCTTTTTGTATTTGTCATTTGGCGAGGGGAGGGAGGGGGGGGGCACAAAGGAACGGTAGGCACAGAGAGCATAAAACAACCTCATTGGGGACCTCTAAGATATGTGTGGTTGAAAGTAGCATCATTCTTATAGCAACACCATTTTTTTTATTCTTCGAGTGTCAACAAGTGAGTGCGATGGTGCATTAAGTAAGCCAAAGATTATGGCCAATAACTGTATGTGGCATCAAGTACAAAATAACATCATGTTGGCTAATTATAGTGGTAGTGTAAGAGGGTTGAAAGAGCCATCTATGAAGAGCACCAACTTTGGCCAATCTAAGTGGTTGATCTAGGTTCTAACTGCTCAACAATAAGAAGAGCACCAACTTTGGCCAATCTAAGTGGGTAATCTAGGTTCTAACTGCTCAACAAGGCGGTGTAAGAAACGTTCCACAAAAGATGAACAATACTCTCATTTAACAACAAGACT
Organism: Polytrichum commune; assembly: GCA_950295325.1. NCBI lineage: Eukaryota > Viridiplantae > Streptophyta > Polytrichopsida > Polytrichales > Polytrichaceae > Polytrichum > Polytrichum commune. The sequence goes on along the minus strand of OX485803.1, from coordinate 17,413,009 downwards.
CTTACATGATAAAAGGTTGATATTGAGGTGGTTTTCATCTAACCACCCAGACAATAACCTCTATGACATCAAAAGACCCAATGTTGCATTGCACTTTGACGATTTTATAGAAATCACTCCAAAAAAGAAAAAGAAAAGAAAAGAAAGCACAGATTTTTCAGCGTGCATGTTATAACCCATTTGCTAACCTAGGTTAATTTTCTTCCAAAAAAAATCCAAAATTCATAAGAAGCCCAAAATCAGCAAAACAACACATGAGGACGTCCCTTGAAGGACCGCTTACCTTAAGCTTCCAAAGGATTGTTGTACTCTTGCATGACACTAATATCATCGCAGTCCAGATGATTGGACGAAATTTGGAGTCCAGCCACCTTCCAGTATCGAAATCCAAGCAATGCACTTGAAGAAGTTATGAATAACATGCCAAATGGTTTTGGATTTGCTACAACTTTGTGGCCTCTTCCCAAAAAGGCTTCAGCCGCTAGAGAAGACATATATACTAATAATATAACAAGCAGTGTCTGGGGAGCTTTTTGGGCATAATCGGTCAAAAGCCTAGTGTTTCCAAGTCCACCCAGGCACATGCTCTATATATATGGTCTTTCGGTTTCTCCTTATTAACTTGAGGTACATTCCGGAGATTCCTCTTAAATGATCGGTGATTTTCCTGAAGTCCTGAACTTCAACTGGTAATTTGGCAAATTCAACGGGTTCATCTAGAACTACATAGTGGTCGGTCTCCCTGTTCATTGCTAATAATTTAGGGCCCATGGTTTTTGGGTCGAAATTGCCAACCGGAACATCACATTTGCACAACACCATGGCTGGGGTGAACCAACCCGTACACTGGTTCTTTGGACGCAAGGGTTTAGGCATCCAACAAGAAACGAGTGTATGGGTTCGTTCGCCCAAATCCAACACCACCATGCACACAGTGCAAGAGGAACTTCATTACAACCACCACCACCACCACCTCAGAGTGCTCCCAAGCCATACATGATTACTAAATAAACCCAATATTGGATTCCTTTTACCTCCACATCACTCTAAAGCCCATTCTAGGATAAATCCCTTGATGAACAAGTGATTCTAAAAAGAAGAAGACGGTCTAGCAGCGATCGGAGCCTGCTCATAACCTATATAACATTATTTAGCATTGGAGGCGGATTCCATTTCTTAGAAGCACTCATGCCTAAGGTAGAGTGTGCTAAACCAATACCCAACCCAAAAGCAAGACCTATAAATGCCTCCCAATCACTAACTCTCTTCTACTTTGAAATGTTCTTCATGGAAAAGGAGTGCCTAGGCACACAGAGTGGCGGGTTAAGGTGCCATTAGTGCCGCCACCTCATACCGGCCTCTACTACCTGAATGTAGGGTAGGTAACGGGCTCCACTCTATCTCGGGTGAGTTTAAGGTGGGTCAAGGGTGACTTGTCAATTCAATACCTATTCTAGCCATTCTATTTCGCGGGGCTGCGGAGGGGGGGGAGGGGGGGAGGACAATTCAAGCCCACAAAGCCAAGGGGGTCAGTTTTAGGCAACAAGGGAGTTGGTGCCCACGATACAAGGGGGTTAGTATCCGAGGATGCAAGAGGATGGTTCTACAACTGAACCGGGTGGGATCATGAAGGTGACCATGTTCGACTTTGATCTAGCTTGGGACTAGTACCCAACTGTGTTGTGTTGGTTCTATGCAATCTTGTGTTGATTCTAGCCAATGAAGGTGGGAATCCTCATTTTATGCAAGGTCATCATACAAGAAGGCTTAGAGATCGGTTTAAGGAAGCTAGTGGTTTGATTTTGGATATTCAATTGAGGCTCATTTATTTATTTATTTTCCCTTTGTACCTATGTTTAACCCAAAGGCTAGTACAATTTTTATTTTTATTTTTTAATATCAACCACATTACCCACATGTATGTGCAATAGCTTAATGTGTTGGTTTAAGCACCCTCTGCCTTATATGTTCTCCACTCTCATGTCCATGTTAGTGAATTTCAAGCTAAATCTGGCAAGTAGGGAGCATCCAACATGAACTATGCAGAAACAATCAATTATAGTTCTTGGGCCCATGGAACTCAGCTACACTACCAAATACTGTTATGTGTAAGCAACTTATTTCAACAAAATTATTCCAAATAATCAACCGACTTGTTCTTAAGATTTTGGTGCATTTTTGGTCCCGCCAATCCTCATTACCAAACACCTTCTGATTACAAATTTCCCACCCAGTCCATCCAAGGGATGAAGCTTACAATCCATGTCCAAATGGATCCAAGCTGCTTGCAAAAACGTCTGGAGAACTTATTGTCAAGCATGCATATTTCCAGACCATGGACAACTGTCAAAATAACTATAGTTAAGTAGATTGTTTTCAATACATTTTAGGGAACAACTATAGTTAACTAGAAAATTTTCAAACCGATTTGAAGAACAACTATAGTTAACTAGAAAAAAATTCAGACAACTATAATTTGAGAGTCCCAAAATCTGTAAGGAGTCAACCGGCGATTTCTTTCATTTATCTCAAAAATGAAATGAAATATATTACAATAAAAATCTTAAAGAGACCCTATGTTAGAATCAATGTTTGTCACCCATGCCAGCCCATCCCAAGAAGGAATAAAACCCACCGTTCCTTGCAACAGTTGAACCCATTATACTCTAAGTTACTTATAAAAAATGAGGTCGTATTCATTGGGTGTTAATTAAGTCCGAGTCACAAATGGAATTAGGTCCCAATTTTAAAATTATGAATAAAAGAAAAAGGAAAAGATATAGATGTTTTGATCTATCCCAGTACTACACTGCAGGTTGCACTCAACTTTACTTAACTAGATATAACTATAGTTAACTAGGTTTTTTGGTAGACCAAAATTAAAACAACTATAATTAACTACATTTTTTGGTAGGTCAAATCACGAACAACTGTAGTTACGAAAGGCAACTAGTTAACTAATAGTTGAATTAGTTGGTTAGTTGTCCAAGGTCTGCATACTTCTTGTGCAAGAGAAATATGTGAGGACAATAGTGGAGACTTTTAGCAATTTAATTAAGACTAAGAGCACACTTCCATGTGCTAGCCCGTTTAGCAAAAACCCAGTAGATGACAAGCATTTGGACCTCATTCCATATGGGAGTGTGTTCTATTTCCCCTTGGATCAAGGGCGGAGCTAGGGGGGGCTAGCCACCCCCCCCTACTGACATCACTAGTAGAAAACTATGCCAAAACAACTACGGATTTTATTTTTACGTTTTGCGATTGCAATGCCTTGGATTGCAAGATTTGACAGTGATAATAGGGGGAAGTTGAAGTTTGAGAGAGCGGGGCTTGACCACCTCCTAGCCACCTCTCTATTCAACTGGAAATGACATCCTTTTGAGAAAGAAAGAAAAAGCGGACAAGAAGCAGTTGCTCGCATGACTAGTTGGTGTGGACCCAAGGTTGATGAGGTTTACAACGATTTCTTCCACAAAGACATACTTTTTTTGTTCAAAACTTGCTCAAAATTCTCATTGTCTTGGATTTGTTCTCACATCTCTACAATCTCAAGGTGTAAAGTCCATTAAATGCACGCACGCAACACACACAATGGGAAAATGTGAAAATGGCCACATTCCAAGTTGCATGTTGGTCAACAAGACAAGTGTACTCTCTCATATGTCTCCAACCCATCCTCACCCTCACCCCCATCCCACAACACACCATAACACACATGGACAACATAGGTTCAACCAACGAGACTCTTGAAGATATTAACAAAAACTTCACCGATGCTGATGAACTCTAATTTTCTCCACCGGACTGGCCCGGCACATGAAAGTGTGCCCCTAAGGAAAGAGGATGTTATTTGGTTCCTTTTTCACACTCTCCATCTTTTCTTGATCGAATTGGCATCTTCAAATTTGTGCTGCATCAACAAATCTATGATAAAGCATCAACAAAAACTCAACCTCCCCCAATTTAGTTACGGTTATGAGAAACGCACATTCATCGATCCCTTAACTGAGTACTTACTAGGTTCTTTGATTCGTGTTCGTTATGGAGTGAGGAGCAGTCGATAAAGTTGCAGGTGTGGTCCACTATCTTTTAAACACGTGTCTTTATGGTGTTGCTCCTTGACCCTCACCCAACCATACACCCAATCAAATATAGCTGTCCAACAAAGAAAAGTAACCAAATAACACCCACATACCTTCAATATTGGTTCCATCTTGGCTGAATCAACAAGGCTTATCGGTCAGTGTCTGGGGAGGCTTTTGGGAAGAATCGGTCAAAAATCCTCACAGCTTCCAAGTCCAACCAGTTTACATGTTGTTGTGATCTTTCGGCGTTTCTTTATATGATTTCAGGTATATTCCAAGATTCCTATAGACGTGGGTAACTCTCCTGAACAGTGATCGGGGAGATTGTTTAAGCATTCATAATCGGTTGAGACCCTCATGTTTGCAAGTCCAACCAGTTACATGTTGATGACATCCTCTGGTTTTCCTTTTATTAAATCAGGGTATATTCATTTATAGATTCCTCTAAAACGATCAATAATTCTCCTGCAGTCTTCAGCTTCAACCGGTTATTTCTCAAACTCAACCGGTTCATCTGTAACTAACTGCCGGTGCTCCCCGATCATTGCTCCTGAAGTCTTGAAGTTTGGACTTACCATCGGGGAGAACCGGCAGTTAGTTACAGATGAACCGGTTGAGTTTGAGAAATAACCGGTTGACGTTCAAGACTGCAAGAGAATTACCGATCATTTTAGAGGAATCTATAGAATATACCCCGATTTAATAAAAGGAAAACCGAAGGATGTCATCAACATGTAAACCGGTTGGACTTGCAAACACTCGGATCTCAACCGATTATGAATGCCCGAAAATCTCCTCGATCACTGGATTGGACTGACTCACACATTTGTGGGGATATCACCAGATACTTGGAGAGCACGATCGCCTCTTTTCTTTGTATCTTTTCTCTTCTTTGTATCGCAGCTAGCTCTCTCTCTCTCTCAAGTTCTAACCCTGGCCCTTTTCCCCCACCAAGAGCCTGGGGCAAAATAGTGGTCTGGCTTCTGGAACAAATGTTCAGGTGAGGTAACTCCGCCTTTGCTAACTAAAGAAACACACACACCTTCAGTACTGTAGTAGCACGGAATGTACTGCCGCTGCTGCTGGACTTTTACAACCGGCTTGTAACTTAACTTAATTAGTACGGCTTTCTTTGCAACTTCAACAGCTCCTGCATGAGACTACCATCATTTACTACGGTGTTTAGTGTCACATGCGTAATAGGGTCGTTTACTCTATTCTGAGGCGTGTGCTAGGTTACACTATTGGTCAACAACTTCAGCATTGATGTCGTCTCACAACACTTGGTGCTCAAGTGCACCAAGTACTAATATCTTGGCATGAGTCTGTTCAACAGTGGTGTGAGGTGTATGCCTATGTGACACAATGGTCGACAAGTTGACTAAATTGTACACAAATGACACTTGGCATTCTTATGCTCAAGAATGTCTTCCTCTTGCATACTAGAATGTGAGCACATGACACTTGTTATTAGTATGCTTGATGATTTCTTGCCCTTCTGTACCCAAAGTGAAACTATCATCTTGAGCATCCCGATGTGCTATACTAAATGACATTCTATGAATAATTCCCACTTTGAAAAGTGACTTATGTTGATGAGTAGTATCATATTGGCAATTAATGGATGTGACACTTTGAGACCTCTAGGCATCTAGTTTAAGCCCTTTGCAAATATTCTACGTGACACTAAATACCATAAATGGTGCACTACGTTGTTGATGGTGTTTATTGTCATGTATAGTACTTGCGAACGGTCTACACTAGTTGCCTAGAGGTCTAGTGATGTTACGTCCATTAACTGTCAACATAGGCGAGGGCTAGACACTCATCTCTTTGATCTAGTATCAAATTTAGCTATTACCTTTTGAGCAATATTTTTAATGATAAGTTTTATACATCTCATCTTGATATTCTATAATTGAGTATCTAACACAACAATAGAAGGCACCATGAGAAATAATCCAATTTAAACAACACTTTGTTATTGCTTCTAGACGTTTGACCAAAACACTCATGGTTTTAGTATGTCGGAGCACCTTTTTCCGTGTACTTGACCGTCCTTGCACCCTTCATCAAGATTTGAAGACTTTGGTAACATGAATGTCCTAAGAATCATGGAATATTGCTTAGGATATATGTACCACAAGCGGCTCTCTACACCAACATTGACTGAGAAACACTTGACCGCCAAGTAAAAACTACACTAGATTTGATATTTAGTGTCACTTACCATTTGCTAAATATAATTAATATTCATGGTTTTTTCTAACCAAGTAAAGTTGTTAATGTTCTATAATGTCCAAACTACCACTTTCACATTCATTGGTAAAATACGAGATATATTGTAAACAAAGAAAGCCATTGCTTAACTCCAATTGGTAAGTGACACTAAATATCATATGGTCTACTAGAGTAATGTTATTCATAGTAGCATTATTTGTGGCAACACTATTTATACCCCCAACGATGTCTTCTAGATTTTCCCATATTTAGACATGTGAGTGTGGACTGAATTGCTAACTTGGTAGCAACCATTTTTTATATATTGAAGTGTTACTAATATGTCTTATGAAATATATGGGGAGTTGGCTAATGCAAATTTTCTAGAGTACACTGATTATCCCAATTAGTGAGGGAGGGCTAATATTGAGTGTGCGAAATTTGTGAAGGTGGTAGTAAATGTTTCCACTATGAAATTAATACCACCAATAGATCTAGGAAGCATTGTTCATCCCGGTATTATCCAATAAAATACTCTGCATAACAACACCATGATAATATTATTCATAGTAACATTATTCATTGAAAGTGTCAACACTTGGCATTATTCACTAAAAGTATCGGCACTTAGCATTATTTACTAACAAGTAGTGTTTCTAGTTTTTTTTCCACTTAGCATTTTCTTTTCTTTTTCTTTTTTTAATATTTTAAATTAATTAATCAATTAATTTGTTATCATTGTACAAACACCTTAGAGCATGCATTAATTATCTTGGAGCTTATGGTAAATGAGCATGTATTCATGAATCTAGTGTCATCCAGTAAAAAAAATAGCCCTTAGTAACTTTGAGATTTTGCTAAATAGTGCATGCTTCGGGAAATAGTACCACCCTCACTAATTGGGATACTTGGTGTAGTTTCAATTCACAATTTCACTTTAAATATTGTCATAGAATGGCTACAATTCTATATTTAGAAGTGAAAGGAAAAGGTGATGGGGAGATGCAAAAATTACATTGACTATCCCAATTAGTGCGTGTGGCACTAATTCCCGAAACACTCATTACTTTGCCAAACTTCAAAATCAGTTTAGAGAGCTAAGTTTCTTTATTAAGTGATACTAAATTCATGATACATGCTCATTTACCATACATTTCAAGAAAATTAGTGCATGCTCTAAGGTTCTTGTAAAGTGATAAAAAAATAAAAATACAAAGACATGCTTGTCAGTGAATAATGTCGAGATGAATAGTATTGCTATGATTAGTATTTTTACTGAATCATGCTCAAATGAACAATGCTTCCTAGATCTTTTAGTGACACTAATTTCATAGTGTAAAGAAGTTTATTGTCACCCACTAATTGGGATAGTCGGTGTAGTTCATAGAGGCAATGCTACACTTTAATATGTCGTCAAATATGTGGCTCTAATGCTGTGACATAAGTTTGCAATCGGTGATTTTATTACGAATTTCTTGTTTGTTGAGCATGAGTAGTGTAAGGTATTTGATAGCCATCAATTGGATTTGTTGCATGCATGCGTGTATAGGCATTAAATGAATGTAGCATTATTTGAAGAGGTTCGCGATGCTATTCATGTGTATGCTCTTTGGATGCATGTTATGAGGATAGTGAGTGTTACATACCATCTAGCCGCTTCTAGTGCGTCTACTAGGGGTTGGTATTTTAGTTTCTTCCGTTGGGTGGTGGGGGTGAGGTCGTGATCTTGATAGAATGTGAATTCAATGAATTGTAGGCTCGAGTTTTGGGTGCTGTAATATGTGGTTTTCTTTGGGGAGGTGGTGGTGATGACCAAGATGTCAGAGTTGAGTGTAGCAAGGCAATGACATGGTCTTGTGGAGCAGAGGCATGGGTATAGCCATGGAGGGATTGTGTTCTTTGGGGGGCTACCGAGGTGGGTGCCGACGTTCATTAGGAATGTGTCTCTTGTTGAGGAATAAGATAGGAGTAGTTTGTGTATTTGCCATACAACTTTGTTGTGTCTAGTTTTTCGGATGTTATTAAGAGTGGTGTTCATACACATAGAGAATAGGTAGAGGCATGTGTCAATTTCTTGTAGTGGATAGAGGTTGCAAAGGGGGGATGGGAATCCGGTGGGCCAAATGGTATGTTTTCTTTGATTGCCCATGTATTGATCATATTATAGTTTGAAGGTTTGTGTGATTTGGGTATTTGTGCATTGGGGTGTTGAATTAGAGTGGTTGGAGAGGGATGAGTGAACTAGCAGGTTGTTAAGCCATTTTGCTACATATGGGTATTGGGGGAGTACGATGGTCATGAGTTGGCATGTGTATTCCTTTTGTATGTAGGGTTTGAGGTGTTTGATGGGTGTAGCATGACGGTTTTTTGCAAGGATTTTGGAAGGGGATGGTATATGCAATATGGATTTGGGGGGGGGGGGGGGGTGTTTGGAGGGGGTTTGTTAGCACCAAATTTGGTGAGTTTATCGGCGGCTTTGTTCTCCAATATGCATGAGTGTGCGCGGATTTTTTGGAGGGGGGGATGTTTGTTGTGATAGTAGTTGGATTATGGGTTGTATGAATAATTTGTCTAGGTGGTTGTGGTGAGAAGAGGGTTGGTAGAGATGATTATGAATTAGGTAGATGAAGTTTGAGCTATTTATGAAGATATATGAATGGGTGGTGTTGTCTTTGGTGAGGTAGAGGGCTACATAGATGGCTGCTAGTTTTACACGGAGGATTTAATAGCACTCTTAACCAATGACAACTTTCCACTACTAGAAATTTAGGCATTCAAGATCATAATAGTTATGGTTCATATAACCAATGAGAGGTAAGTGGATGACGAGCTGCTCATGTGGCTTGTCATTCACCTACTCAAGTTGGTTATTGGTCAATACCGATAAGCTCATGGACACGATTTGAAAATTATAGATAATAACGTGTCCCTATGGATGAAAAAGTATGATGATTCTGATAACCCTTTTGCTCTTGGATGGGCAATCGATTATGTACAATGCAATGATAAAATGAACAACTTGGGCTACACTAATATGTGCAATTAGGTTGCTCCTTGCTAATTTGTTGACATTCCACACTATTCTAAATATATAATATCACAATAAAAAATAGAAAAAAATGATTTTTAATGTGGTTGCTATATGGATGAGTAAACAAAGTTATAGGTTTTTGGGTAGGAATCTCAAACATGGGTAGAACAACTGCGAAATTCTATGTAAATGCTAAGTAAGTGTTCTTTATCACATCAACTTCATGGTTGGTTGTCAACTTGAATAGATAAAAGTTGCAATGCTTGAATTTACAGAATTAGAATCCCAAGTACAATCATAATTTTCCTTTGGTTTCATTTTTGTGTGGTTTTTATTCCAAAATGAACAGGAGACAGAAGGTCAATCGTCCAGTGCCAAAACAGCTCTCATTTCTGCATAAGTTACCCTCCCGAACTGAAGGATAACCCCAAACTGGATTTTGAGTCATGGCCTCTTCAAATTGATTAATGACCCCATTGCATCAATGGACGTGGAGAACATCAATGAACCGGTTGAGTGTGAGGAATGACAGTTGAAGTTCAAGACTTGAGGAAAAATTACCCATCATTTTAGAGGAATCTATAGAAGAATATACCTCCAATCAATAAATAGGAAATCGAAAGATGGCAACATGTAACCAATTGGACTCGGAAACACTAGGATTATGTCCACTGATTATGTCCTATGGGACCACCGGGGCTTGAAAGGAACCAAGTTATTGTAGCATAATTGCAAAAAGCTCCATTGAGGTAAGTTGCATCTTAAGTAAACTATATTCGTTAATTTGAGACTTTCTCTTGTCTCAAATCAATATATGGACCACAACAACATGGTCTAATGTTTGGGTCGTCCTACCTAAACCATCTTGATATGAGTTCTTAATTGGGTTCTTGATATGAACACCCACTTCAAAGTATTTGCATCTTACAACATTCTCCAATATCTGTGTGATTTTATCCATGTTCTTATATTTGTAACTGTCTCAAAATGCCGAAAAAGTCCCAAATTAACGAATATAGTGATAAAGTAGGAACACCACATCTTCGTGATCTTTGTTTCGAGAATATCAATGGAGGCATCTGAGGATTGATTTTTGTTTGTTTTCAAAGTCAACTCCATAAATTTTATCAAACTAATCATGTATCCCATGCCCATATAACACTACTCCATTAATAAAAAGTTCCACAACAGAAGAATGAGAAAAGAAAAAGCAACATGTTAGATCAGGACTTAAGGAGACAAACCGCACTGGTATGTGCAATCAGGAAACTTGCCTTTGCGCTGCCCGTTTGCTTGTGCTAATCAACTGTAGTCACAATCATATTACAAAATTCATAACTTTCTTTACTTGTCCATGTAAAGGCCACATCAACGATAGAATAGTTCCATGTATTTGGCTACTGTGGTGATTAATTTTCAAAAATAGTGTGGAATATTAGTAATTAGTGCGGGGCAACCTCATTGCACATATTTGTGTACTTTGATTGATTGTAAGTATTGTGGACCACACTAATAACGAGGACCATACAAAAGACATATTGGGGATAATACTGTGGGTGTACATTGCTTGTCAACTGAAAATATATCTATAAATAAATAAATAAATAAATATAGATGATGTTGAGGTTGAAGAAACAAATAATGACATTTTCTTCAGATCTTGCTTGTTTTTCATATGAAAAATCTAATCTACCTTGTAGACTTCTTTGTGCTCTTTCTAAAGATATCAAGACTGCCTTTTGATTCTAACTCAATTGGCCGCATTGACTATTCATAAATCAATTGCATATACCTTAAATTTCTTCCCCCATCATGGATATCCCATTAGTCAGTGAATAGGGAGATGCTTGGAGCCAACTAGGCCACTCACTACTATCCTTTTATACATTATATTATCAACAGGCAAATTGCAATGTTTTGTATTTTTACTTGCAGTAGAAAAATTCAAGATATAAGGTTTGGTGAGGTGCCTAAATTTTTATTTTAAATTGGAAATTTAGAAAGAAAATGAAATTGAATTGGTTGTTGGCTCTCCCCATTCTTTGTTCACATCTTTTTTTTTTAACGTGATAGTATTTGATCAAAATAATACGGAACGTTGACAAATACTCTAGTGATGGACAACCTAATTGCGCACGACATCTATGTACACTAACATATACAATTTGGTTGCCTTCACGAATGAATTACCTCTTTATCCATGCAAAATGGCCTTGGGTCAAAATCATATCAGTAAAACTTAAAACTTTGTTCATTTATGCCCACTTCCCACTTGACTTTAGCTAAGCCTTAAAGTTCGTTTATGAAAACACGGCCTTCACACCATCAACACTATCTACTCCCGAGCCATGTTGGCAAATGATGTGTCCATGGTTCAAAAGTGGAGGTTTTAAGCCTCGAGCACCCGACCCTCCCATCGGTACCTAGACATGAGGCAAGATTGTAGGACCTTTGAAAGTGTTGCCTCCTGCCCTTGTGATTGGTTGCTTCTAGTCTCGGCCATGAGGGCACGAGGAACTCCATCAACAAAAACCGATGGTAACAAGGCATTTGGGCACGGGACAAAAACTACCCAACATGTCATTGTGTGGTAAAGTAAAACAACAAACATGTGTGAAAACTACTTAACGAAGACCTACTCGGCGATCCCCGAAGCGAGGTCTCGCAGGTGCATTGGGATAGACATACGCCTCTGCTAGAACCGAGGGAGCTGTACCCGATTTTTAGGAAAGACTTTGGTTATTTGGTAAAGCCAGGTGGGAAGGGGACAATAGTAGTACAACAACCATAATCACAAAATAAGTCTTGTGTTTTGTCAGCGTGGTAATAAATATTCAAAATAGTGTGAAATGTGGATAAATTAGCAGGGGGGGCAATGGAATTGCTCCTCATGCTAATGTAGAAGAAGCCTTGCCCCTTTGCAAGTAATGGGCGTCCGATTAACAGAGTGACACATACAGTAAGGCCCACCTTACCTTACCTTACCTTACCTTCCCGGCTCTCACCGAGAACAGACACGGAAAACGCCTTGTGGCCTCCTTGCGGACCTGTGTGTGTGGGTGGCTATGGTTTGTGTGTTGGGCCCGCTAGGGGGGGGGGGGAGAGAGAGAGAGGGGGAAAGCATCCTCTTGGGCGATGCGCTCTTCGCTGTCCTTCTACTTTCACTGTTGTGCGCTCGCGTGATCCGGTTGCATGAAATCTGGGCCCCTTTGCATGACATGCCCCGGCATATTCCACTGTTGAGAGTGGCCATGGGGTCCCCGAATCCTCACTCTCCTGGTCATTCTACTTAATGCGGCCTCTGCCCCCACTTGTGTCCGCGAGGTGAGGCTGGGGAAGCTTTCTGGCTCGAGAAGAAACAAACAATGACTCGCTTGACAAAACTCTCTTGTCTCTCCTCACCTCAGTAGAGAGAGAGAGAGAGAGAGAGAGAGAGAGAGAGAGAGAGAGAGAGAGAGAGAGAGAGCATTTCAGTTTTCTTGGCGGAGAGCTCGTTTGCGCTGCGTTTGTGTGGGAGGCAGTTGAGGCACAAGTGAAAGCGGTGGATGGAATTGCTTACAATATTTTCCAGTGGCTTCTCATTGCATGCTTCACTCCCGGTGTCAGCATTGGTTTTGGTGTAGCGTGGACGTGCTCCTGATTCTTTGGAATAGGAAATGCTGAAAGAGGACACGTTTTGAGGGGGCTTGGGGTTTGGGAGAGGATGAGGTTCAACTCGAGTAACTGCTGTCGACATACGAAGGTTTGATTTTTTGGTGGAGGGTCTCCCTCTTCTTCTTTCGAGAGAGAATTGGCGTGATGAAGAGGTTTCCAGGTTTCGGAGGGAGACGGGTAAGTTTATCTCCAGACGGTAGGAATCCTCATGCAGCGGGTGGCATCAACAACAAGGCGAAAGTGGCCTCAATAGAAAGTCCAATGCACCAGCATCATATCGCTCCACGGAGGAAATCCTTCACAGGAGACGTGGGATTCAGGTCCCCCAAGAACTTAGGTCATGACTTCGGGATTTCCTCTTCTCCTCCTTCAGCCAAGTCCAGTGACCGAAATGGAAGGGGCGCAGCTGGCTCTCTCGCTGATCCTACGCGAACCGGCGCAAGGGTGGCTTCGACAAATGGCTGGACAAGTGCTTCACCATTGCCCTCGTTCCTGGGGCGCTCGTTCCTCGGTCGCACGTCAAAGAAAGTGGACGGAAAAGCCTTGCAAAATTCGTCAGAATGCCAATCTCCACGAGCGTCAAATGCGAGCGCCGCTTCAGAAGCTTCTAGCGTGAGTCTGCGAGCTGAGCCTTCTCACCAAGTAACGTCGAATGGCCCCGTTTCCACGGCGATCCAAGAATCTGTAACTCCAGAGAGCAGCACAAGCGGGCGCAACGAGGAAGAGAAGCGGGTGGTGGTGGTTGCATTTGACGCGAATGTGCAGGGAAAATTATCACATGAGGCTATTGTTTGGGCGCTGCAGACAGTGGTGAAGAAGGGTGACGTGCTGGCGTTGGTTGGAGTTCTGGACTACGTCCGCGGACCCCTCGGGTACAAGTGTCTAGTGCAGGATGAGACGTGGCTCGGTGCGAATAAAAAGTTCCTGGACGAAGAAATCAAGCTGCGGGAGCACATTTGGAGTGCGCTTCCTGGATTGCGGAAGATGTGCGAGGCCGCGGCGGTGAAGCTCGAAGTGGTTGTGAAACCCACACACAAGCTAGAGGTTGCGGTCGTTGAAGAATCCGCCAAATGGAACGCGTGCCATGTAGTTCTTGCAAAGAGCTTGAAGAATAGGCGACGCAACTACTACCTTGAGAATCTGGCCTGTGACGTAACCAGACTTCGACGAAGCGGTGGAGTTGACAACATTCGATCATCTAGGGAGAGTATTCCACAAGACGGAAACTTTGCGACGTCCCGGTCTCCCACCTCTGTGATTTTGCCACGATTGAGTTATAAGCATCAGACAGACTTGTTCAAGATTAATCTACGGCCTAAGAAGGTTGTCTCTACGGAGGACAATTCATCGATAACTTCGTCCAGTGCACCGACCTCTGCACGAGTCAGTGTACACACGAATTATGTACAATCGTTTACGTCGAGCGGGACGAGTACGAGTCTCAACGATGGGATGGATGACGAGCTCTTCTGTATCAACCACACAAGCTCGTCACTAATTCGGTCTAACCTTGACTCGGACCTTTTGCGGCTAGTAGAGCAACAATGTTGTCCGTCGGGTTACGAGAGTGACGACCTTTTCAGTATTGGTAACGCCTCCACGCGGAGGGAGTCATTCGCTCTTTCTGGTCCCAAGGACATGCATTCCGTCAGAAATTCCGCTGCCTCCAATCACGACGCTTTTGTCTTCAGTAACTCTCGACGTTTCAGTGATGCGGATGCCATGCTTCTTGATCATAGCAGACTAGCGGCAGTAGAACTTCCTTCATGCAGACGCGCCTCATCAGCTATCGCGATCAACTTGGAGCCTACCTCCTGGGATGAGCCGCTTACGGAAGCCACAATTTCAAGAATGATTTTTGTTGTAGGATTAGGCGACGTGGTTGAGGTTAACGTCTGCACTGCTCTCCAGTCAGGGCAAGCCTTGCTAGTTGGAGCCTCGCCAGCTGCACTTTTCCTTGTGCACTCCGAGGGAAGCATACTCCAGTACCCAGTGATCGCCGGTCCTCCGAATGCGTACGTTGCCGTCGAAGGAAGAATGGTGATGAAGCTCAATGACCTTGTGTGCGACCAGCGCGTGGTGGTTGTCAATGCACAAGGGCGGTCGACAACGGTTTCGGTAGGACACACCACCAGGGGCGCTAGACCTTTGGTTCTTGTGGAAGCGCACGTTGAAGGTCGGCAATCACACACTGTGATGCTCCATCATACATCTTCTGTTTGCATGATTGCACGGGTTGCTGGTGCTGCGGTGCCGGTCTCTGTGAAGGACTTGAAGGTCGGAGACAAGGTGTTGTGTCGATTGCGAAGCGCTCAATATAGCAGCAGGTGTCTATCCTCTCGCTTCTCACACACAGATAAGGAAGATGAATCTGTTGCATTGTATACTCCAATTTCCCCTCTGTGTTGGCTTGATCGGAAGGTGCAACGAATTCCTAATAGATCTCGATGTCAATCTATGCGTTGGACAAAATTTTGCATTTCAAATGTTGCCGCAGTTGATCATTCATTCTTTGTCTAAATCTTGTTGAGTCTACTTTTACTTTGTCAATCTAGCAGGTGTCTATCCTCTCTCATGACACAAATAAAAATAATGAATCAGTTGCAATGTAGACTGTAATTTTCTGACTGTGTTTGCTTGATCGGAAGTGTTAAGAATACCTAAAACGCGATGTCAATCTATAAGTGTTGGACAAAATTTTACAATTCAAATGTTGTCGTTGTTGATCATTTATTTTCTGTGTAGAACTTGTTGACTCTACTTGCACTCTGTGAAACTTACGAATTGATAATGGCGTGGCAGATCCTGAGTGTTAACTCGAGCGTTTTCCTTGGCGCAATGAATTCTCAGCATTGAGCTCTGCCGGCTACATCCAACCTTCTCGCAAGTTGTGCAATCTATCTGACCCGGAGCTGTTGTACATGGGCGTGCGACGTTCGTGATAAGATTGTTCATCGCGATCGAGACAGAGTAAACCTCCTAACATTCTAACCACTTCGACGTCTAAAGGTCACCAATCGTCAAAGGCTTCACAATCTATCTCTCTATCTCCGGTTTTCGGCTCTGACATCAATTGGGCGCGTTTCACACGGAGAGCTTCATGAGAGATGAATGTTTCGAGTCCACTTCGACCCGTGTTGTTAGGGCACGTACAAAACGATTTAACGATTCTTTTGATTCAACAGTGCGAGATTAACTACATGTCGTGCACCTGTAAAATACACTGTACAATTCTTCCGTAGGCAGATCCTAAATGATTTCCTCTCAATCATGGAGATTATGTGAAATCCTACAAAATCCATTTCATAATGGTCAGGTCTATTCTGGCAGAGAGCCAAGTTCGCAGATGTATCATAGTGAGTGAGGAGGTTTTCAGATTCGGAGACATTCTTGTGCAGATCAATACGTATACATCAATAAACAGCTGAGGGCACCATGGGCGTGCCAGAGGTGTAACCTAAGTTCTCTTGTGCACATTTTGCGATGTTCGTGACTACATCCTGTTCCATTGCTTCTATTTTAGCAGAACCTGCGGATATCAAGCGAGCATTTGCCACAAATTTCTTAATTAACATTTCCAATGTAAGGATTCCGTCGCTTCTCGCATCTAAATTAGACAAACCTCGCAGTCCGGGAGTGTTTATAAAAAATTAGGGTCGATGTGCACAGATTCGCAGCTATGAATCCGTTATGGTCACATATGTTATCTGTTTCATGCACTTCTATCTTGAAGGAGGACGCTAAACACCCCCCCACGAACTTCTAGGGATTCCATATTCGGGCGGGGGCAGCCCTCCCACGAAATTTCTGGCCCCGCCCGGATTTTTTCCAAACCCGCCCGAAAATAGCTGCCCACCCCGCCCGAAAACGAAAAAAACATTGCTCTTCCATTCTTGAAGGCCGCTTGACTACAAATCCCATATTGAGTGCACTTCACCTTCAAGGTCTCAAATCCAATATATATGTGCACTTCCACCTAGTAAATAAGGCATTAAATGGGATTTCATTCTGGAAGTGAAACCATCAACCAAGAATGTAATTAACTTGGAAGTCAAAAATAATATTTTAGATAATTCTGGCTACTTTCAAGAATATTCATACGCACTTATTTATAAAATATACTTAATGGAACTAATCAATAAATTATTTTAATTACCGGATTTAATTGGAGTTAATTCCATTAATTAAATTTTAGGGTTAATTAGGCTTACTGGATATAAAAATTGAGTATTGTAATTACTGAAATTGATTGGACTTAATTGGAGTTAATTCCAGTAATTACATTTTAGGATTAATTAGTCTTACTTAATTTGGAAAGAATACTTTCTGATTTATTTGGGATTAATTAGGATTAATCATAATTAATTAGACATAATTACATTAAATCACACTTAATTAGAATAAGTGCGTATGAATATTCTTGAAAGTAGCCAGAATTATCTAAAATATTATAAAATATACATACCACATCAGCAAACTAAATTTAAGTGTCATTTAAGAATGACGAAGACAATTTCAAATGGTAAGTCATAAAAATTATAACCTCAATGTTGATGAGGATTTTCTAATTTTTTGACTTCCAAGTTAATTACATTCTTGGTTGATGGTTTCACTTCCGGAATGAAATCCCATTTAATGCCTTATTTACTAGGTGGAAGTGCACATATATATTGGATTTGAGACCTTGAAGGTGAAGTGCACTCAATATGGGATTTGTAGTCAAGCGGCCTTCAAGAATGGAAGAGCAATGTTTTTTTCGTTTTCGGGCGGGGCGGGCAGCTATTTTCGGGCGGGTTTGGAAAAAATCCGGGCGGGGCCAGAAATTTCGTGGGAGGGCTGCCCCCGCCCGAATATGGAATCCCTAGAAGTTCGTGGGGGGGTGTTTAGCGTCCTCCTATCTTGAAGCTCAAGTTTCGGAAATAGCGTTCCAACCCAGAAAACTCTCGCAAGTCTCAAGGATGGATGGCTCATGTCTGTGAACATGATTTCGAGTTCCTATAAACCCGCTAATCTGTCGCCATATCCCGACTCCCTCGTTCATCAGTCAACTTTTCAGATTACGTGCGCCTCGAAGCTCAACTTTCGGAATTAGCGTTCCAAAGCGGAGGATTTGTGTGGATTCTCCCGACTAATTTAGAGGAACCATGCCATCCGTTGGAAAGAAATGTCTGAGTGCTCAAATTTAAGTAGTATGTTTTATGTATGTGCACATGTTTGAGAAGATGAATGCCGCCTTCATCTTACCCATCGGCCACGTTTGAGCACTTGGAACCTGTTTTCGTATAAGGTCCTAAAATGCTGGGTTTACACTAGGGTCCAAGACCAAAGAGACTCTAAAAAACCGAGCGATCCTATTGATTGGGAGCAAAATCTTGGACCAAAGTCGTTTGATTTTACACTGGGGTCCAAGACCAAAGAGACTTTTAGAAATCGAGCGATCCTATTGATTGGGAGCAAAATTTTGGACCAAAGTCGTTTGATTTTACACTAGGGTCCAAGACCAAACAGACTCTTAAAATTTAAGCGATCTTATTGATTGGGAGCAAAATTTTGGATCTAAGTCATTTAATTTGGGGTCCGGGTCCAAGATATGGAAAAGTGAAGTGGCGGTTATGTGGGCATCACTATCTTGCAAAATCTTGGTGGTCCCAACTCAAGAGAATGCTCTCTTAACTTAGAGCCAGTCTTCACGCTTGGGTTCAATCTTGAATTTGAAAGTGATCCATTTAGGGGCGATTCAAACCAAACACAAGTTTATTTTGGGACTCAAGCCTTAATGTAAACCCACCCTAAGTTAGCTTGGACCCATGTCATCCAAGTTATTGAACCTGTGCATATGAGTTATAAATTATTTTAATGCAGAGCCCGGTGGCCCAAGCCAACCCTCATGCCTGCCACCTCGCCATTTTCAAGCACCGTTTCTCATAATGGTTGTGAACGGTGGCATGACGGGCTCAACACCACATTCACCCACGTTGCAGATTCCGGTGAGAAATGTGTGGAGTGAGACCTATTGAAGCTTGATTCATTAGCCACATAACAACTCTCCCTCATGTCCAAAACAAGAAAAAAAGAGAAAAAAAACATTAAAAAAACAATGGATTCACTTAAAGACAAAGGTGAAGTGTTCCCAACCCTAGGGTTCAAGTGCGTGTTAAGTGCAAAGTTATGATGATTGCACTAATGCAAAGGAAAACGTCTATTGAAGAATGTTGCTATCGTACATATGTGCACACAACCATGTAAAATGTTATAGTGGCTAACATCGGGCTTCACTACATTCTCAAGGCTTACATAGACAAAAGCATTTGTCTGCAACCACTAGAGGGTAACTAAGTCTACTGAGTTTGATAGTTTAAGGCACCATTTAGTGGTTGTGGACCAGTGCTTTGTGTATGTGATATTTATGATACTTACTTGGGAGCCATGATTGCTCCTATTCGTTATAGCGAACCACCCACATGTCGGTTTAAATTCACCTGCGATTGGCACCTCCTCCCCCATGACCTTCACATGGTTAATTTAATCGATCATCAATCAGAGATTCTTTTCCCTCTACTTCTAATGCCCCAATCTACATAACCCATCTCACTTACATTAGACCCTTCCGTGTGAGACAGATGGATTGCCTTCGTATCTTCTCTCTCGTGATCGTTGCCTCTTCGATAAGAAACTTACGGCTCAGTTTACCAAGGTCAAGGTGATTTGGCTCGTCGTCATTCACAGCTTTGCGATGCATGTTTCCTGGAAGGAGAGTAATCAATTTTAACGGTTCTTAATCATGGAGCTGGGTGAATGCTAAAGCTTCACCATAGTTGCGTGGAAGACTCCACCTACGACAACGAGCGACATGGCACGCACCGGGTGCCAATCAGAGGAGAATTTCTCTACCTTCTGCGCACAATTCTTCAGACAAGATCCGTCACATTTCAAACTCTCCACACGTTCTCTTCTTATACATACTACTAAAATTTTACAAAAAATGGGAAGGTATGTGGGCCATATGTGGTCACTCTTCTTCTGAATTGAACTTCTGTATTGGAGTGAAACAACACTCATGACCAGATTCGTACTCCTGACGAAACACGAAACAGACATGTGTTACAATGAGATTTGCAATTGCTAAGTGGATGAGACAATTCCTGTTTGGTTCCAAGGATCCAAGTTGCAATAAGCATGTGGAGTTGCAAGCCGGTGCCCCCAATGTCCATGCCATGGTACCTTATTCTGAACATACATCTCCCAGTGGAGACAAAATGAGAGGAATGTGCAATGGAAGCCTCCCAGATTGCAGCAGTTGGGGAAATCAAACACATAGCGTCAGCGGAGATAAAACTGGAGATTGTTGCGGAGCAGCTATCTAGAGCAGAAAGAACGACAATGGCTCCAACACTCCCACTCCCGGTTTGTACATCAAAGTACAACCCTATTTAAAGAGAGGTCTGTACTATCTTATCTGAATCCTTAAAGTTGCCTGAATTGCAAGTTCCTGCTCCCACAAATTTCCTTCACATCAGCGGCGCCCGGGAAGTTTTTGGGCAGAGTCGGTCAAGATCTTAATTAGTGATTCTAAATCCAGCCGGTTACATGTTGACATAATCTTCCGGTTTGGCTCTATTCATTTGAGGTATATTCATTTATAGATTCCTCTAAAATGATCGGTAATTCTCCTGAAGTGTTGAACTTCAACCAGTTATTTCTCAAACTCAGCCGGTTCATCTGTAACTAACCGCCGGTTCTCCCAGAGCAGCGCTTCACCTCTTTCATACTTAGGGCTTGGACTCCGCTTTTTGGTCTAAGTAGTGTGGGTTACCATTTGGAGTTGCGTGTTGCTATAACATTTTACTGAGAGTATCATTTTTTTTACCTAAATAATATAAGTACACTAGATATGGTACTTAGTGTCACCAATTCTAATTGTCTTGCTCAATACGATTTGTAAACCGCAGTATGGTGTCACCAACACTAAATGTTAAGCCAACATTATTTGTCATTCCTTATGATTTTTTTTTTGGGGGGGGGGGGGATTATAGATTTACAGTGTTGCAATTATCGTCACTTACCAAGTGATTTTTCATCCAAATTTCAGTCATCCATGACAATATTTCATCACAAGTTCCAGACAAGAGAAGGTAGGGTTTTGGCCAATGGATGAACTCATCTATTATCCATGAGAATATTTGTTCACTTATTCATAAGATTTGTCATCCGAAAGGTTACCATACTGACAAAAAAAATACCATATGACACTAAATAGCATATTTAGCTATATATGTAGTTAGTATGCACACCAAAGAAAATGATATAGCTTAGTTGGTTGAAAACGATAAATTGTTGGTAAAAAGTTGTAGCAACACATAACTCAAATGGTAACCGATACTAATTAGACAAATATGTATACTTATTAGACTATATTTAGTTTAGATCATTTCATTATCATGTACAAAATCATCATTTGCTTAAAAGTAAATACACATGTAACTTTTTCCACAGATGATAGAAAAATAGTTTTCAACCTTATTCACCTACATTATAACATTGCTAACTTGCATCATGCTCCCTAACCTTAGGCAATACAATTTATATGGTCAAGGGTTGGGATTGCACATGTTGTGATTGTCCAAAATATTGATGGCCTAAGTCTGAGTGTCACTGCAATGCCTACATGGAGCATGGCATCTCTTTTATTTAGAAAGGGTGAGGGAGCATGAGACTTAGCAATGTTATGTAGGTTGTTTCCAACAAGAGGTCCCAATGTAAGACATTTTTTTTATTTCTTAAAATTGAGCAATTTAGAATGGAGGCACTAGAAGCAGAGAGGAAAAATAAAGATAGTTGTCTATACCGAGTAGGGAAACTGGCTCCCAAGTAGGGTAGGTAGTCACTGCAACACTAGGATGCTTGAGAATGAATAGCAGTCACATCAAGCATGTGTTAGTCACTGCAAAAGTTAGTTTTCTTTAAGAAACACAAGGCGATTACATGTAATTAGACACTCTTCAAGAGGGCTTCCCCTTTGCACTTGTGCAATCACAAGTTTGTGCTTACGCCATATGGCCGGGGATTCTTCACTTTTGTCATGCCATGGACCCCTGGTTTCCTTTTGCTAAATCTCTTTGTTTTTGACATGGGATAGGTATTAGTGGTGTTAATAAACTCCAAGCCAATGAGTAAAATAGCTCAATCATGCTTGCAACTCTATGGATGAGCTATGTTCTCAGATAATAGAAGAAATAGTTTCAAAATGCAAGGTAACAATGACTTGGTTACAATCAAACGTCACACACCGTAGCAAAGAATCAGTGGCCCCATTCTTCTCTTTTTCATAAGAATTGCAAGAACTTGTAGTGATTCCTACTCTGTTGCAATCGGTTGTAAGTATATCTTGCCTATTCCTTCATTGAGGTAGTGGTTTACATCAAAAACCTCTAAATTCCTGTGATATCATCCACACTGATTCAATCACATCAATCTACTATATTGAAATCGATGCCTATCCAACACAGTGTTGGAAGTTGAGTCCTTTCTTGCTATATGTTTTAGTAGCAAGACCTAACCTACTGAAATATGGGTTGCATCAAAGTTAAATGCATCAATAGATAAATGTCGAGTTAGCACTGAGAAGATGATAGCAAACCCGGGAGAGTTTGTATCAAGAGTATAAGCTGGTCGCTTGCAATCTGAGATGCAAGTGCCACAAATCTGCATGATGAGCCTTCATGCACTGGTGTAGTAGATTCATGTACTATTTCAATAAGTCCTTACTGCTGTCGGTGGATGGCTGCTTTAATTCCTCCTTCGGTTGGGAGTCTTGATGTTGTTCAGTAACTGTTTCCGCAGCTTTTTTCCTTGCTACATAGTCTGCAAGGATTGTTGACACGGTGTTTTCACCTTCTAAAAGGTCTGCAATCTCGTCCAGTCTTTTCTTCACCAATTTTGTAGTGGCATCAACCTGCATGTCAATGGCGTTCATAATGCGCACCGACAGGATATGGTACGAAGAAATTGAATACAACTCTATACTATGAGAGATACTTTCATCTGATACTACAAAACAAGAAACGGCATAATTCTGTAGGTGATTCTATTTCTCTGAGAGTATGTCATTGTGAACATTACGCAATTAGTGTGGAAACATAAGTCACCTTGATAGCAAGAGCTTCAGCCTCCGTGGCAGAAAGTTCAGCTACATGTGCAATTGCTTCAACTTCCTGAGCAACTTTGATCACCAAGGTTGCACCAGCTTCTACAAACTCGGCCGCCAAGTCAATGTCCGCTGCAAGTTCCAACATCACGAGTCATTGAACAAGTTAATGAGGGAAATTAAGCTCGGGAACCCCTCCTTGAATCTTTGGCATTGCGAGTCTATTTTGAGCCAATTGACATATTAAATGCTAATTCGCAGATCGACAAAAAATTATAAATAAACTAGATGGGTAGATGATGGAGACCTCGATATGGCATCCAAATAAGAGCAATCCAATCTATAAACTGAAGTAGATAAAATACATTTTTCGGTACCTTCTGTTTTGTGGACAAAAGGGGCGATGACAAGTCCGCCACCACAAAGCTTGACAACGGAGCTTACTCTGCACTCCAAAACACACAGCAGATATGCATCCTTGAAATAGAGTAGCAGGCAGTCACAAAGCATGACGTGATGCATGACATAATCACAAAGAGAAGTTGGTGGTGCATGATTATCCATCAAAGATTTACAAGCAAAATCATCCAAGTGCAGAATAAAATTAGGGGAGGGAGTCCTCAAGGGCCCTAATTGAAGCTTGTCATATCTCATGACAGAGTTGTACATGTGGCAGGGGGAGGAAAATACTACTCACACGGCTGAGACAAGTGCTACTCCACCTGCAAACACTCCAACTCGTCCTTTCTTTTCGCCTTCGTTGGTGCTGCAAGAGTTGCAACAGCACTCTCGTCTTCATGTTTTATTCATTTTAAATTGATTTCACCAGAATTATTATTGTCTCGCCTCCCATCATATTCCCCATGCGAATGTCCAATGATGCAATATCTTTAGTCCACTATGAAATTTGTCTATAGGTTGCCAATGACATGACCCTGCTAATTCCCAAGAAAGTCTGTCGCATGTGTATGCTATCCAATGTCCTGAATATGACTTCATGTGAAATTAGACCAAGCATTCATCATCCTCAACCACTTTGAAGCTTTTTGAAGCAATCAATTCTAAGCAATGAAATGCACACAAATACTACAATCAGATCATCAAATTCTTTACAAATTCCTTACAAATTCCTGTATAATATACGCCACAGTAGAGTTCACGGTTCGCCAATACCAAGATGGATGAGAATCAAAATCTGCTGTCCAAAAGATTGAAGTCTTCTTCGAATAACAGTTGTTTGAGATTCGAGAAAGACAAGGCCCGTGGTTGTGGAGTATGTCACTACCACAATATTCATAAAGATGATGATTCCTAGCTATCTTGCAAACGAGTAAAACGAGTAGTGGACATAGATAACTTGGTGCAGTGTCCATGGCCACAACTTCATTGGCTCGAGAGAGGTGAGCATTTACATAGGGAGGGAAGCTCAAGTTAATACCTAAGCACATATTATTCTTTCGACAGTGTTGCAACCTTGGATTACGTAACATGTACCTGGAGGCAACTCCTGCTTCGGCTCCAGCTTTGGATGAGGATGCATATGCCCTCAACTTCACCACAGAGGCCAGCCCTGGATTCCCATCTCCACTCATCAAGAGTACGTTTCCACTCCTCGTAACGATGGAGTTCTTGCTTGTTGCAGCAATTCGTCTGCTGCTCATCATGTCAATGCTGGTCGATTTCCCAATGGACAAGTTGCTGGCTGCTGCCATGGTGAGGCTCTGTCGTTGAACAGATGATGAGCTCCTGGAAGAAACAAGCTGGTCAGGAACACTACTTCTAGTACGTTGCAGCAATGTGCGGCGAGAAGCAGGAGAAATGAGACCTTGCCCCACTGCTACTCGTATTCCCACTGAGCCCATAGATACTAGAATTTAATACACAATATGCCTCTCCAGGAGCCTAAGGTTAACCAATGGTGTTTGCTATGAGGATCTGCACGAGAGAAACCACATCAGCAGATTGAGGAAAACCGGAAAGAAAGGGGAGAGAGTTGACAAGCTCACAAGGATTTGAGATGAGCTATTTTATGTCATATATCAGCCGGATGTCAAAAGTGGTGAACTGAAGATGCAGTGGCTTAGCTTGTGAGCATGATGGTGGGAGAAGGCATTTCATGGCTCAGCGGTAGAGTGAACTTAAGCACAAGGTGCAGGGTGTAGTGGAAGTCAAGGCGCATAACTAGCTGTAGGGTGAAGTGGAAGTTTTGCTGTATGGATCGTTATCACAAGCAATGAAGTACATCCGAGGTTTGAGTAACTTTATCCAGGAAGGTAACTTAACGATTCCGAGTCTTGTGATAACTGGAACAATAAGACTTCCATCGACTCTGACAGAAGTGGATGTGACAGCAGCTTCAAATCCTAATCCGCGTTTTCAAACGCAATCTTCTTGAACATTCTTTCCAAATTTTTCTTCTGCAAGGTTTTGGTTGAATACAGTATCAGCCTTATTGATCGCTAGTTCTGCCAGCTAAACGAGTGGTCGGCCCTCTTGCCCTTTCTCAGTCCACAATGAAGTGAAGATGAAGGTCACATGAAGATCTTACTCCATGTATATCCAAACCCGCGCACCGAGCAGCTCTTGTTTGAATTTATATCCGTGCTACAGTGGCATCTCCAGATCGATGTAGTTAGAATTTAATAAGCATATGTATTTCAGCTCGCCGAAGGAATCATGTGTCCTGGCTCAGGCAGTTACAGTTTTCACTTCCAAATCTTAATATTAGTCTTATCCTAGTTACGTTTGTTTTGAGCCGCTTGTTCACAGCAGGAAGGCGCCTTTGGTTGAAGCGCAATGCAGAAGGAACAGTGAGGTTGTGCATTGAAATTGATGCTGAAGGCATGTAATCATGATAGCCGAATTCAACTCAGTAGGTGCCCTGTTTGATTGTTGAACAATCTCGTTCTGTCCTTAGAAATGGACTTTCTGCGGTTTGAACGTTTCAGTGAAACTATGGCCCCAACTGTGCATGTACATCTTGAAGCTCATTTAACATCCATTTTTACTTAGACACTGGAAGAAAATTGACCTGTTGATACCGGGGGTCCCGGTCCAGAGAATCTCAGTTGGAATGTGCGAGTTCCAAGAACAATTCGGATAAGTCTGATCGTCAGCTGCTTGTGAAGCTAAAAATAAAAATAACTTCCTTAAGTTGACTCGGTAGATTCGTAGTCAACTTGCGGTCTTCAGGCTCAAGTTATCTCGGTCTACGACTCTACGTAATATGAAGTAAGGATATTTAAGTATGAAAAAAAGGTCATGTGTCTGTTGATTGCCTTCTCGTCTTCCTCGCTTCCTTGCTTTGCTTGCTGTTTACAGAATCCAATTTGCACACGTTTCTCGCCATAGCCAAGGATCGCTCAGCAACTCGCGTGTCGCATGGCTATCATCGTACGGCCAACGTGATCAAGAGTTGTTGGAGCAAGTCATCGAGGAAATGTGATCAACTCCTGCAGCAGCTTTGCTCTTAATCCTCCGCTATCTATTCGATCACACCACACAAAGCCTCTTTACACGCAACACAGAAGGCTCGGATACTCGCCGTTCACCGTTCGCTGGTAATCATTTACAAAACAAACAGGACTAGAATCCTATGTGAGTAGGGCCTGGTTCTCCAAATCGCAACGCCGTTTAGTAAGTGCTCCTGATCGATTTGGAATTCACATGTAGAGTGTGGAGTTTCCTCCCTGTGGTGCACAATTGTACACTAAAGGGTTTGGTTCTTGGAAAAAATTCCTTCACCGATCAGGCTTTCTAGAGGGATTATTAAGTTCACAATGGATCGTGTCAATTGGTGGGTGTTTCATATTCTCCTTGTTGTAGTCCTGAATTTCCAGCTTGGACGAGAACTTCAGAGCTATTTTCTTGTTGAGAAAGAAGAAAAATAAATTTGTACAAGCGGTGTTTAATTCGCTTCGCGTGCGAAACAGGACGGCTAAGTGGAACAGGTGCGTAAGGAGCCAGAGACGAGATGCCAGAAACTTTCGTCTCTTCAATATCTTGCGAGGACGAAGAATTGGAAGGTCAAGAAAGACACTGAGGAAGTGATTGCAGCCACAATGGATGGCATCGCCATCGCAGTTGGCGATGACTTGTCGTTGCAGATGCCGCGACGCACGGACGACGAAGCTCGTCTTCCCTTCATGAATCCTTCCTCACGGTAAGGACAGCTCAAAAACCTCTTGTTTAAGCACCGTAATTGGCAGGCCGATGCCTTCTACGTGTTCTTTTCCTTGAAATACGAACCTGCGAGACCAAAGCCTGCAGGCTATGGCCGGCTTCCAAACTTATTACTTGCTTCAAAGACACGCAACAGAAAATTATTGCTTAGCTCCTCGCATCAAATTACCAGGATAATCTTTGTCGACATGTCATCCGACATGTTTCCCTGCTCACAATTCATCGTCACCTAAAATAAACCTCAGATAGGGTTGATATCATCAACAACGGCCACTCCATACGGCCCTTGTGTAGGGTTACCTAGCTGCTAAAATTTAAGCCGCCAAGTGTTCATCATAGGTAGACAAAAATTGATACATAGCCATGCAAGCCTTGACTATGGTTGGCCGCAGTGCAGAAACCATCAAGTTGATGAAGGCCAGGCAAGATCACTCGCCAGCAATTCTGCATTGACCATTTGGAAAATGTGAGCTTCTCCGCATAATCTTCTTGTTCATGGTGTTCATGTTATTACTTCGTACTCTCAGATTTCATGTTATTCTCGATTGGAATGTTAATTTGCCCTCTGAGAACCCTCCAATTACATTGTATCCTCTTTTGCAAGTCAGGATGTTCTGACCTAAGTCCAATCGCTCTAATTTGCCACTTGAGAAGAGATACATATGGAAGAATGTGAACTCATGGTGGTTGTGGAATGCAGAATAAGGAGTGTGGCAGGCTACATCGCAAGGATACCGTTCGTCGTGTTCAGGTTCCTGAAAGGGGAGAGACAAGTTAGGGAAGTTGGCCATGCACCGAACCTCTCTGGTAATCGCACAATCATCAATTAAAGTTACTGGGAACATTCAGACAGTCGTTGTTCCAGTTGGTAGCTATGGATTGCTTTCTTTGTTCTTCTATCCTATGTTTGTTGGATCTTACCGAAACTTGATTCATTAGTATTAGTACCTCTCTTCCATGCCAAAAAGATATAGCAAAGGCTAGAAAAACAAGGAATCGACGTCATGGCAAAAGTAAAGTATTTCAAGTGCAAACTTGTGATGCTTGCACAAGTGCAAAGGAGAAGACAATTTCTTGAAGAAGATTGCAATCTTACATATATGCACACAATCACCATCCATTCCATAAGTACCTAAGTGTTGCAATGACTATCCTACTTGGGAGTCTTTTTCCCTGCTCGCTACGAGCAACTGTTCACATGCCGCTTCAAATTCACCTGGAAGTGGCACCTCCTCACCGTATTTAACATGGCTAGATGAACCGAAAACACATAGGAGATTGTGTTTTTTCTCTGCTGCTAGTGCCCCCATTCAAAGAAAAAGTCCCTCTCACACTGTGACTCAAGTTATGAACAAGTTCTGCCTCCTCTATGGTTGACAACCTAAAAGCATTCTGTGAATCTGTATGTTTGTATGCGGAATTTGGCTTCACAGAAAATGATAAGGTCCACGTTCGGTGTGGAGATGACCTCGATTGAATTCTTCTGATGTTCAAGACTCGTTGACGCAGAAAGAACTGAGGAGAACATGATTGAAGTGGAGGCAGGTCACACCATCACCAATGCCCTGGCAGTCGAGACAGAGGAAGTTCCCAGTGCTGTATATGTCGAGAATATCTCATACAAGGTCAGCTTTTCTCGAACATATTGCAATCTGTATCTTGCATCATGAACTGATCAGGCCATTTATGAAGGTTTCGAATTCATATGAACTAAGTAATGGGTGCTTACTACAACTAATGGCAAGGCAACACATGTCCATCACTAGACGTAGTAGTCAGGCCATAACAAGGTGGTCAATTACAAGGGATAATGTGTGCCTCCTTGTATTCACTGAGAAATAGACACATGAGCAAGATCACTTAGCCTGGCCACTACAAATGATTTGTTGGCTTAAGGTATGCAAATGTTATTTGGTTACTTTTCCTAATTGGATGCCTATATATGATTGGTGTGTGGTTCGGAGAGGGTCAAAATACAATCACCATAAAGACACATGTTTTTAAGAGATTGAACTACATCTTTAGATTTGATTAAATATCCCATGCTCAATAGTGACAGCTTTGTAAAAACCTTTGTATTTAGTTAAAGAATCAACAAACGTACACTTCCGATAACCATAACTAAATTAAGGAAGGTCCAATTTTCAATCTGATTTTTGTTGATGCTTCATTGTAGATTTGCTAATGCATCACAAGTTTTGTTGTGTAAATCCAATCAGTAGAAGTTGGAGAACATGAAAAACCAACCGCATGGCACCCATATACCTTACGGAGTTTTTTTTTTCAAGAAAAGCGAAATGAATTTAGATATCGTCTGTCTATTTGCAGGAGCAGATGCAAATCAAGAGCCATATCAACCCACCAGAAAATGGCGGATGTCTTATGTCAACACCTAACCTAGTCCCAATGAACCACAAGACTGACACATCGAATATTGAGCAGTGCAAGGACAACACTTCTCTAGTAGAAGCTAATTCCCTTACCTCCAGACTAGTCACACCACCTCAAGAGCCAAATATTGATCACTTCCGGCCAGATGCAAAGGAGTTGTGCAAAGACCATGAATTTGGGTCAGGTGAGCCACAGAAGCAATGGATTTTTGTGGAAATACGTTAATAGAATTGGGCAACTAAAATGAAAGCATGCATGAAGCTCAAACTAAAACACGAGCAACATCCATGTTTGTAGCATTTTATGGCAGCCGTTGTCTACCTATTAGAGTTCTCCTTTAATTCAAAGGGACTTTTCATCAGGAGTAGGTTGTTTTGCATGTAACCCTTCCATGTTTGGTAAGTTTTTGGTGCATGCTTGGAGGTAGTGTGGCCCTTAAAGAACCGAAATAGGTTGCTCTTCATTCAAATTCAAACACTACCTCCAAGCATGCACTATGAAGTGGGAAGAAATTAATGTTAATGTATGCAATACAACCAACAGAAAATCATAGGGGACCAACTCCCGGCAAAAGATCTCATTGAATAAAGGATAACTCTATTGTGTGCATCTCAAGGCTAAGGTATCATTTCTTAAAACAAGTATAATTATACGCATCAGGAGCATAATGTGGGTAAATAAGGTCACAGCAAAAAATTGTCAAAAGTATGTCAAGCCGCCTGACTAGCACCTATCCAGTACTGAGAGGTAGAATCAATCAATTCTATGAACTCTGAATCGGTGCCCAGGAAGTTTTTGGGCATAGTAGGTCAAGATCCTAGTGATTCTAAATCCAACCGGTTACATGTTAGACATCTTCCGGTTTTGCTTTATTCATATGAGGTATATTCTATAGATTCCTCTTAAATGATGGGTAATTCTCCTGAAGTCTCCAACTTCAACCAGTTATTTCTCAAACTCAGCTGGTTCATCTGTAACTAACCACCGGTTCTCTCCGAGCAGTGCTCTGAACAGGAAATGCATCTAATCAAGCAGAATGGGCACTTAACTCAAAACACATGATGCAAATGCTAATTACATCTTCTGATGCTATGCTTCCCTAATCAATTGCTGCTGCAGTCAAGGTGAATGCAATCGAGGAGACACCAGCACTGTTAAACAGCAGCTCCTCATCATCAAGTGGCAGCAACAATGATGTCCCCAAGAACCTCCCACGCGCGCTGGCCACGAGAATGACCAAGTATTTACAAGCACTTGAATGTTTAATGCTCGTGCCTGGCAAGTCCGAGTACCTGTTCTGGAACCAAACGACACAACGGCGAGCTTTCATCCTAGCCACTCTCCTTGTGATCGCTATGTGGGCTCGGAACTCGAAGCACCTCCACCATGCGATTCCATGCATCGAGGGCCTTGCCATCAATGTGCACTTACGGAGTCGCTTATAAATATTGTGTCATTAACATATGACATCCGGTAAGAAATGCGATGATGGGTATGTCTTAGTGTAAACTTAAACATGAATTAATGCCATAATGTATATAGGTCGCACTAACATATGTATGTATATATCCTCTTGGCACCTGCACCGGACTCTTTTCTTTCAAGCCTTTGGATGTTGAGTGCAGCGAGCTTTGTATATGTGGTTTTGGACTTGAAACTCTGACATTTCATCAACAATTTTACTCTGAATTATTTTTCCACATCAATGTCTTCTCTTTGCATGACGCACCCCGAGATCTGCCATTTGAACAACATCTGGAAAACTAATAAATATTCTCCAGCTAGAAACTCATAATTTTCTGCCTGGACAGGGAGTATACGTCACTATTAGATACCTATAGATATTAGGCCTTGCTCTTTATTAGCTTAATTAGGTTTAACTACATCTAATTACACTTAATTAGTTGAATTTGTATGAATACTTGTAGAAATTTACTTTTGAAAGGAGAAGACATTAATCAAATCAGCACATTATTTTGAGCTCATTTTTTAAATGACAAAGGTCCCTTCAAATGGTAAGTCACAAAAACTATCACCTCAATGTTAATGAAGAATTTTTCATATCTTTAACTTCCAAGTTAATTACATACTTTATTGACGGTTTCACTTTGGGAACAAAATCCCAAGTAATTGCTTATTTACTAATTGGAAGTGAACATATGCATTGGTTTTGGGCCTTGAAGTTGAGGTGCACTCAATATGGGTTTTGTGGATTAGACAACCTTCAAGATTGCAAGGAGAATTTTTGTTGGAGTCGGGTGGGACATGCAACATTATTTTGTCGGGTTTATAAAAGTTTTTGTGGGGTTGCCCAAGGGTTATGTGTCACAAGCCCTGGTCCTTATCTAATTAGGGGACCCCTTCCTTAAAAAACTCATTGCTTTAGCATCCAACCAGCATCATCAATCATGACCGGCTACGGGGAAGTCACTATCAAAGTTTTATTAAACCACGTGAGAAAAAATATAGGGTACTTTTGATTCACTAGAGCAAAAAATTATACAAGTTTTGGAATTACTATAGCTTGAATAAATGATCCATGCAATATTATATCTAAAGTAGGGTATGTGAAAAGAATAGGTAGTATCTAATTTTTATGAATAAAGTAGGGTAGGTAATATTTGGCGAAGAATTTATGTGAGGTTCAATGAATGTATTTGGATTGGGTGAGAAATTATCTCCATTAAATAAAAGTTATCCAATTTAGAAGTTGGCATCGGATATCTTGGTTTAGGGCTGCTTCACACACGAGCCAAGAGTTGTGACCATGAAATTGTGAGAGCCCAAAAGTAGTCTCCAAAGGCCATCCCATGACACTTTTAAAATCATGTAGTATGGTCACATGCCCTTAGGTGTAGTGTGAAATCATGTGTGACTGAGGCCTCAATCAAATGCTATTTCAAGGAATTTTCATTCATGCAGGGTCCTCGTACATGATAAAATATAATAAATCAACAATTGTGAGATTTTGAAGTGCCATGATCTCCTAGTTTTGTGTTAGGCCTACCTCCACGAGATGGTTCTAGAAAATAATCCAAGTGACCATGAAACACGATCCATTTGATACCATGTAGAAATCCATGTAGACTTTGCATTAATCTTGCATTCACTTACTCCATTGGTCCCTCAAGCATAGTGTGAAATGGACTTAGACCAACTCCGCCTCTCCCACCAATGAGAGTGCTTGAAGTGCAATGGTCATGGGCCCTAAGTTTAATGTGTGCTTTTGAGGAAGTTTAGTGATATTGAAGGATGTGTTTTGGATCGTGAAGGGGTTTCATGTGATCCGACTTTGGATCTCACAAGCAAATCTACATGTTCGACACAAGACTAACCAAGTTTGAGACACAAATCATAGCCCCCTCTTCATGACAAGCATGGTTTCACACTCAGTGGACCATGGAAAGAGCCAATCCAACCCATCTAGCTTACAAACAAAGAAATTTCCCTACGGCGGTAGATGATGATGATGCTGAAGTTTTGAGGGTTGAAATGAAAGAAGGGAATGGAACCTTTGAGGGTGTTTTGGAGGATGAAGTCATGGAGAAGATTGTGCTTCCTCTACCCATTATTGAGAATGAAACATGACATCTTATTTCAAATATGTTGGATTGTGAGGAAGTGTTTGGAGAATCTAGTACTGGTATTGCAGTTGTGAAAGTTATTCAGAATGTGGAGCATGATAGACATCAAGTCTTTAAGGCCACTTTGGTCTCTCAATTTAATGTCAACCCATAATTGTGCAAGGACAATACGAGTTAAAAATTTAATCCACTTCAATAACAACAATGATTGCATCAATGCCTCCTCCTCACCCACTTCCATGTTGGTCGGATTGGGATATGATGTGGGTGTCTTTTTTATGTCAAAAATTTCAACTAGAGTATTTTCCAACAGTTAAAGCTGCTCAAAAATGTAGTAGAGGGAGGCCACCCAAGAATAGCACCCCAACTATAGTTTTCTAGGAGCTAACAATGGTACGCAGTGGAGTGGGTGAGTTTGAATGATGCAAAGGAAATTTGGCATGACATGGGAATTGTGCAAGCAACCTTTTAACCTCCAAATAAGTCAAGAAATTGCATTTGAAAATGGAGTTGTCATGCTAACTTTTGAAATCAAGATGTATTATTTTTCCCTTGCTCCGGGATACCTTGAATCCCACTATGACCAAACAAATTGTAAGCGGATTTATGCAAATTCAATTATGTCAAATGTGACAATGAAGTTTGATCCAATTGGAAAGATTTATTCGCTTAATCCCGTAGATGCTAAGATGAATTTGTGGGAAAATCTTAGCTATAAGAATTGCACTGATGTCGATCAAGCTTGAACACTTGCCCCTTGTAGACAATATTGTTAAGCATTTGTTTATTTGCATACAATAATGCTAGATATGTGACTGATCTTGTAGGTCCATTTTGTTGTGTTTTTAAACACATTACTTGAATGTGAGAACCATCTAATTCTTTCCTTTGTTCTAGTATTTGTTCATGTTTTTGAGGTAACCATACCAAATTGCAACACTTTAAACATTGAGCACAATTTTTGTTATTTGGAAATTTTGTTAATGCATGGTTGTTGTTTTGTTACAATTTAACATCAATTTTTTTTAATATTACAAGATTTTGATAGATGGTACACTGTAACAAAAAAGATAGAGTATATAAAATAAATTCATGGCGTATATTATTATATTTACCTATAGGATCTTGAAAAATACCCCAAAGTGTCATTTTATCTACTAATAAGGTGCCGATAATTCAAGAAATGTAGGTAAATAATCCACCTTCAAATAACCCTCGACCACACATGGTTTACAAAAGTATAGCTCGTGACCTTCCTGTGTGACTGGCTTTCCAATTAATATCTATATTTATCTTTTTTAAATCCCTGACAACCACAATTATGTTGTTATAATTGTCCATGATCACCCATGCTGCAAGAATCTTATTGCAATGTGAATCAAAATTTATAATGGAAAACAAATGAAACTCCAACAATGCACATATTTTGAACATGGAATTTGGCCATGGGGCCTTTTGCACTTTAGAATTATAAAACCAATGAAAATATAAAATTGAAGGTAGCGAATGGGTTTTTATTGTCATCAAAGCTCTCCAACACATGTACAACTTGATGGCATGAGATATAACATTTGAAACATAATTATTTAACATCTAGTAGCTATTTCACATTCGTTTGGAGGGTTCGTTGGTTGAAGATTTAGCTGCATATAATCATATAATTTTAGGTGAATGGTGTTTGTAGGGTGATTTTATTGAGGTCCGTGTTGTAGAATTGGGTATAAAAGTGTGGGGTGGCTATGTGTCTTTTTGGTGGGTTTGGTAGTCTAGTCACTATATCGAGGAGTTTCATTGTCCAATCAAACTTTGGTAGTTGTTGTAAATGTGAGGTACGAGTTTCAATGCAATGGCAGGGCTAATTGTGACAATCGACGCGTAGACAAATCTAGGGGGAATGGTTGATATGTTATTGTATACAAGTGTATAAATATGGAAATGCTAGTTTAGTTTGTATGTATTAAGGGTATGCAGTTTGAACAAATATTGTGAAGATGTTAGCAAGATGTAGGTATTCTTGATGGAATTTAATGGTGCTCAATAAGAAGTAGGATTCATTTCTTCTTTTGTGTGTAGCTGGGTGTTTTCGTAGTAGATTGGGCATTGGGCCATGGTTGGCTTCAATGTCTCCGCAAGTTTGTAAGAATAGGTAGTTGGAAAGAAAATGTCATTTTTGATATAATTAATTGTTGTTTCTAATGTGCTTTTCATAATAATTGGGATTATAAATGTGATGGATGAAAAAATAATGGTTTTCTCATGTGTTTGTATATGAATGAGGGTATCTTATTTTGGTCGTTTATTGGATATGGTAATTTCATTTTTGATTGATAAGATTTTTGATGATATATTCTAACAAATTGGTCATATTAATAAATAAATTATTATTTTATATGGGAATTTTTGTTTGTATTATGGTTGTTGGTGTTGAGATCGTCAAGGGAAAGGTTGGAGCTAGTTTAAAATCATTTCATTGTCTTTATCATTGGAGGAGCCTCCATTATCTAGCATGTCCTTTGAATGAAGAGCGACCATCGTCTTGTTGATGGTTTGTCGAAGGGTGGCCATTTCATTTTTTTTTAGTGTTTGCTATATATGTGGTACAACCATTGGTTTGGTTTGTGAGCTAGGTTTTCATTTTAGATATTTTATTGTAAATTATTGCATTTCCTTTGACTTCATTATCTTTCACTATTTAGTTAATGTCATTCTTACCTAATGTTTGTGATGGGCCATTTTATAATGCCTTCATTGTGTTTGTTAAGACAATGTTCATATCATTAACGTCCAATCAAGTAAGTTCTTTTGCTGAAATTTTGGATATACCATCCAAAAATTTGAACAAAAAATTCAACATATTTATTACAAATTTTGTGATTTTCTCGATATTTTTTTTATACACAACGACACTCAAATATCATACGTTACAAACCTCGGTGAACTTACCAACCGTTCTGGACGTTTTGTGTCACCCATACATGCTCTAATTTCAACCTCAAAAATCTCTTTAGATTTTTTCTGTTCAAATTCTTTGCAATAAGAATGAGTGCATTCTTTGTCGCTAAGTCATCACCTAAACATTCACCAATTGACAAGTTAATGCATTCATTCCTAAAGGCAATATATTGTTTTTCTAATGTTTATTGCATGTTCAAGACTAGCAGCAACTATCTACGAAAAATTCTAAGCTTCTACTTTTCTAACATGAATGATTTCAAATCATGACACCGTTTGAAATCTTCACTTACTATTTCTTCGTATACAATGAATGAAGATTGCTCATTTATAATATTATTAGTAATTTTAACTGATAATGTCTCACTAGAGGCAATATGATATGACAAGTTTACCTCTAATATATAATTTATTATCATTAGATAGATCATGAAGAGCCAAAGGCTTTACAGAAAATTTATCCCATCTTCTTGCACATGTTTAAGGTGTAGTTTAACATGACCCAACTATTATTTTTCCATGTGTACACATAAAAGCAATAACATAATCAATTTCATCACCAAATATTATTTTCATCTCATATAATCTTCGATCATTTTCTCATGAGCCTTATCTCTTAGAATCACCATTTTCTTTAGTGACATATGGGATGACCTTGTATTTTGTCAACCCTCACATGCCCAAAAACCTTGGATGCAATAGAAGTGATTGTTGTCATCTGAAATACTCTTTGTTCAAAAAGGACTTGAACATAGCCACACCACCTCTCAAATGTATAAAAAAACGAGTTTATAGAACAATGAGATATTGAAATTCATGAAATATTTTATTCATTGAATAGATGTTATCAAAGAAACAAAATTAATATATCAACTAGAAATTTAGAAAGTTATTCTTCAACTAAACTTAATACTTCGTATTTCTTCTTGAATTCACCTTTCTTACAAGCTCCACTCATTAATAAGTAGAATGGAACGTGGTTCATGACAACAAGAAGTATCTCTATAGCCATGTATAATAACACTCCTCTCTATTTATGCAACAAAAAGACACACTTACAAAACATGGGTAAGACTGCTACTGGTATCAAGGGCATGGAAACGTTAACTCTAAAAAAACATGCATCTAGCAATGTTCGACTTGTCATTGTAAATAAATCAAATAGTTGTACCAAACCACAAGGAGAACTTTTTCCTTGTGGCTCGGATTCAAAACAAGGAACGCTTCGAATCAGTCCAAGGATTTAGAAAAAGGGTCATATAAGAGCCATAGAGTAACTAAAGGAAATGGTAACTAAGTAACTAAGAGCCATAGGGTAACAAGAACAATTGCATTTGTAGCATTCATTTTATCTCTTAATGTTATAACCTCGCCAATGTTGACCTAAACAAATACGTCTGCCTATATATATTAATGTGAGTGCATTCTATGTGTGTAGTCTAGGTATGTGAGTGCAATTTGTTGTAAGTGTGCAGTCTTTGTTCTAATTACTACTAATGTTAAACCTAGTTGTTGGTTTTTGGGAATACATGTGTCGTTTGAAGCGATTGCGTCTGCTCCACAATAATCCTTAGCCTCCGTTTAGAGACATTGTTCACAGCTTGCTTCCTTCTCAAGCTCTTTGGTTTCAGCGTTTCCTTCATACAATGGACTCCACATCAACTGATATTGGCATGGAACTTCGAAAGCACATAACTCTCATATTGGCATGCCAAAATGAGTTTGGTACCCAATGAACCAATATGGAATGTCCTTCGTTCAAACCTCCACATTGACTCCAAGCATGCACCCAAAACTTACCGAACATGGAAAGTTATGTATGCAAAACAACCAACTCCCTACTAAAACTCTAGTTGAATTAATGGATAACTCTATTGTGTATTGATTTATGCAATGTATTTTTCATTAGTATTTTGAGTTGACAATTATGAAGATTTTTTTTGAAATAAATACTCAAGCTCTCTTAGAATAGTGGTATATGCATTTATGGTTGTCACTCATACTTGTATTATTTACCCTAACAATAATTTGGTAGTGACTTCCTTTTATTTGGACCTTGTGAGGTGCGCATTTATTTGCAAATCCATAATGTATTGTCTTACATAACTACAAGTTATAATTTGTGTAGTATATGTATATTTAGTACAGAAATCAAATTAAAACCCCTTTTGTACACTCATGTATGGTTATATGTCTTTAGTACAGTGCCCCCCCCATACCATCGCAAGGATGACCATGAACTCTTTGATTGGTATGTCTTGAATAATAATATGCGACACACTTCAAAGCCACAAATATGACTTTAACATGTTGAGTCATATTTGTCAAAGTATTCATGATCACCAACAGATGGCCCACCATTCAACTACTAGCCATATGAAAATTCTTCTTCTATTTATCTTTGACAAACCTTGTTAAATACTAGGACCTCAATGATATTTTCCTTTTGAATTTATGACCTAGCTTTAGGCTTCACGTTATGTATGATGAGTTGAAAATCTCTCAAACCCCACTCCTCAAACAAAAAATGAAGCTTAAAGTTGCGCCATGGAGATCAAGGAGGTCCTATCATTAAACATGGTTATCTTTGTTGCTTCAAAATCAAACAATTGTCTTTGTGGCTTGAAGTGCCTGATATCACATCAATCAAAGATGGTTAATATCAATCAAGACTCACGGACCAAAATGGTTATACATTTTGCAATATGCTTGATCCAAGTGCTAAAAAGAAAAAGGCCCCACAAAATCTTTGGTATTATATGAAAATGAAAGATTGGATAGAGGGATGATTATCCCAAAAATGTAGACATTCTCAAATCATCAAAGATCATGAACGTCTTGTACATACACATGTTATGAAACAAGGTCATGAAGATAATATGAAACCCAAGTGATGCTCTTAAATTGTGCCATGGATTGGACGGATGTCCAAGAAATTCATGATTGACATGCTAGAAAGTTTCTTCAGTGTTTTGGCCTTTGTTTTATATGAATGAATTAGTGACACATAGCATGCATGCTAGTGACCTTTGGGCCCAAGATTATCTTCAAGTAAACTATTGAGAATCTCATGAAGATTTGGGCCCTAGCAATGGAATTTTGGCATCAAACTTGTGAAGCACCAATTTGGGATCATGCCATCTTGCACCATCCACTCAACATGCTCTCATCAACGGTCGATTGTTTCATAACTTTGCAACAATGGCAACTACATCAACACCCATGCATCTTTGTCATTGCCATATTTCAAAGTTCTTATATGATGAATAGACTAGTTTGGTCGTGTGCCGTCCCAACTTTTCGCGCCCATGCATATGAATTAGGGGTGGTTCACACAGGGTTCCAAGTGCGAAGTCCCAATTGAATTGAGGTCAATCTGTGCAATCACAACCGCTGAGAGCATGGAAGTTGGGACTTGCCACTCCACACTGGGCCCAAGCCCTAAGGGCTGATTCACATGGGGTCCCAAGTCCTAAGTCCCAAGTCACTTGACGTCAATCCATGCAATCTCAAGTGCTGAGAGTATGGAAGTTGGGACTTACCACTTCACATGCGATCCCAAGTCTTGTCCAACTATGACATGGATGCCTACACGGCAACACTCTTTGGAGGTGAGAAGCTTGGGACTTGTGTTGCAAGTTGGGTCGAGCAAAAAGCTAGACCCTACTCTCAACCTAAGTCCCGTGAATATTTTTGCATAAAATAATCAAAATCAAAATTTAGTAATAATTAAGCATATTTTAGTAGTTACTTGAGGCTCATAAGTTGGGACTTTGCCTCCATGTTGAGACTTGCTAACATGAGTGGGACTTGAGACCCTATGTGAACCGGCCCTAAGTCCCAAGTATGACATGGACGTCGACATGGCAACACTTTTTTTACAATGAGGCTCACTACTTGAGACTTGAGTCAAGCAAAAAGCTAGACCCAACTCTTAACAAAAATCTTGAGAATTTTCTATATAAAATAATCGAGATCTAATTTTCATGGATACAAATTGTGCTTTAGTGGTCTCTTGAGGCTTAAAAAGTTGGGACTTTACCTCCATCTTGGGACTTGTTGATATGAGTGGGCTATGGGACTTGGGACCCCATGTGAACTGCCCCTTGGCCTCTAATGTCTTATGCAACCATAATTTGGTCATGACTAGTTTCCCCTGACCCCTTTGACACTAGTTTGGATGGTTTCTTGATTGTGTCAACTAATCCCCTTGTTCATGTTCAAGTTTGCTATGTTCCGCCACGTAAATAAATTTTAATACAACATAGTTAGTTAATTATGGATTAATTCAAATATGGGAGTGTGCT
The DNA here is from genome assembly GCA_950295325.1 of Polytrichum commune. NCBI lineage: Eukaryota > Viridiplantae > Streptophyta > Polytrichopsida > Polytrichales > Polytrichaceae > Polytrichum > Polytrichum commune. The sequence goes on along the minus strand of OX485803.1, from coordinate 17,372,456 downwards.
CTCCACTGGTTTACAATGGAATTGGTCCACGATCCAAAGCTTGACATTTATCACCTCTGGTTTAGGGGGCAACATATTCCAAACTTTTTTTTTTTTTTTTTTTTTTGGGTTGATCCCTATGTGCAAATGAATCCCAATTGATTTGAAATTTTTTATGACACTCAAAAACAACATATCCTAAACATCTATTCCTCGATTTTTTAGTTGTATATGTGTTGGTGGGGTGTAAATCCTTGTGGAAGGTGTGCAGTTGTGGCACCGTTGCAAAGGTTCCCAAAAAATTAGAAAATAATGATTTCAAGATTTATGAGCTGATTTGAGTAGATATATTGTTCCTCTTTTCAATGAGGGTAACATTTTGTCATTTAGAGATGATTTGAATGGACGTTCGATCAAAAACCAACCCTAATTTAATTTCTAAGCTACTGCCCCTCAAGACCACTATTGACATTCCTATTATAATCTCTTATATAACAGAACTTCAACACTTAAATTTGGACTGTGAGCAATCACCTCTAACCTGCGAACATCTATACGGTTGGATTTATCATCAAAAAGTCAAAATGTTCAGCTACGGTCACTGAAATTGAGATCACATTTTCTAGACACATTCGAGGGAAATTGGGCGTGGAAAGTTAAGGGGTCAAGTGAATGTTCCGACCAGAGTTCGGGAAGTTTTTGAAGCCTTAGTGGCTAATTGCCGGTAGTTGCTACGAAGGGTCGGATTTTTTCCAATTTACATCGGCAAGAGCTGGTCTTTTGTAAAATCAATCGGCCAATTGCCTATATTTTCATATTTTCATTGGCCAATATCCGATTAAATGGAATTCATATCGGCACTAATTGTTAAAAAAATGTATGAAAAGTTATTAGAAATCATTTCTTAGTACAAAATCTTGAATAAGTGAAAAGAAAGGCATGTTCAAAACTTTAAATTTGAAGAGTTAATATCCTTGGCAGGAATTGAACCTAGCAATGCCTTCACCGCTTGAAGGCCAAGGGTCCCCCAATTCTTCATACAAGCAATTGGATTTGGTCATGGAAAGGTTGCATAATTCAAAAAGTTTAAGGTTTAGGGTACTTCCTCAAGTGCATCATCAAATGCCCCAGACAAATAGCGCTATGGATTGCTATACAAATAGCAAAACTTAGCAACATCCTTCCAAAGATCTAGAGCACTTGTTAGAATGTCATCAAAAACATTGTTTGGACCTTCTATAGCAACACACATCATACTTTTTAAGTTAGATGTAGACACGGGTATCAGCCAGTATTTGAAATTTGAATACTTCTTCCGGTTGAAATCCAGTAACTCACAAGAAGAATCGGCTACATTTCCGGGACATTTTCTGGTCCATCGGCTAATTGCCGGAGGATTGAAATTATAGTCGGATTGCCATCCGATGGTTGGAAATTTGGACCGGCCATGAGGGGAATCCATCGGCTGATAATGAACTAGCCGTCGGTTCTGCCCGATCATAGGTTCCGACCACTCAACATTCGAGGGAAATTGGGCGTGGAAAGTTAAAGGGGTTAAGTGAATGTTCCGACCACTCAACATGTCAATGCCACCGTCGACGGCCAACCATTTTGTAGCTTTGGAATGATGACTGCTGCGGCATCCACCCATCTACAATTGTATAAGTTTTTTAATAGATTCCTGCAATTTCTGTGAGGGCAGCAGGAGACGAAGGTGGGCATGCGTGAGAGAAGATGTGTGTCTGGATGGCGTGAGCGGAGGTGGTGAATTGAAGTGAAGTTGCACTGTTTTGAACTCATCGGTTAAGTTAGGGTTGGTCCTCACGATGCTGGCCATGGCTAGTGCGCTCCACGTGCCTGTGCATGGGGAGCTCCATGTATGGCCGCACAAGAATTGCAGACTACCATGTCGCAGCAGGTGAGTAAATAAGTGTCAAGAATCGAAGAAAGATTGATTTGGGGAGCCTATGGATTATATGTTGTTGTAGGGTTTGAGGGTGATTATTATTTCGCATCCTGAACTACTTACATACATATCAGGATTGGATTGCCAATGAGTGGGGCTTTCTTGTCTGCGGAATGCGTCAATTGAAACTTCGATTCCAATTATTTTCCTTCTTCTGAATGGATTATAGCATCATCTCATCAAACATTTGGGCTACTTGGTCATTTTAGAGTCCTTCTGCCGCTCTTGGAAAATTCAAAGAATCAAATCCGCCAGTTTTTTATGTGTTGTTATCACCAGTGTTGGACCGGATTTCACTTGTTCTTTTACCAGGCCGGGTATACACAATGAGGATCTGACTGGAAATTCGTGGTGTCTACATAAACTCATCCATTCCATTGGGAAGGTGAAAATGCAGTGAACTATTCTATAACCTGCGATCAATAATTTTAAGACGATTTCACTCTCGAAATGGAACTAGAGATGTTCAATTAGTCTTATGGGATCTAGTTGGAATGAATCAGCCCTCAGCTTCTAGGGGCAGTGGATATGGGTACTTGAGGACGTTTTTGTATAAGAACCACTGAGGTCTATAAACGATCTAGAAACCGTAGGTGAAATTATCCCAGTATCAATTTAGTATTAGGATGGTATTGACCCAAATAATGACTCAGATATACAAAGATTCTTTCATTTTGTGATACCCAACTGACTATAATTGATATTGTGTATTCATACTATGCAATTACCTACCATTGATAACAACAAGCTGCAGAAAGCAATTAGTGTGTTATCTCGTGTTCGGTTTCTGTAAAAGTGTTGATTGTATCATTGATCGATCGAGTACAGATGAAGTTTTCAGGGGCTGTTTTGGGATCCATAATTTTCTTAGTTTCACACCCCTCAAAATCTCTTGACTATCCTCAGGAAAACCAATCCCAGGCAGGACCGAGTAAGTCTGCAGGGGCTGGACAATATCCACAAGCATCGTCGTACTTGTTCTTTGAGAGGAGGGTGGAGCTCCCCAAGAGTATTGAGCCAAGCAGTACTCGAAGAAAAAAAATCACCGTGGCTTGAAACCGACGAATCAACATCTAGGTCCGGTGACGAAGAGCCGTTGTCTGTATCTGTCATCATTCCAGTTTACGATGAAGTGGCCACCATAGCAACTTTGGTGGAGAAAGTGGGGGATGTGATGCAAAGGCGTGGTGGACGCTACGAAATAATTTGTGTCGACAACGGATCAACAGATGGTGAGTGCATCTTCGTATGGTGTTGATGAATTTGAAGTCTTTGGACATGCTACGGTTTGTGGCCCTGATGTGGACACTTTTGGCTCTCAGACATTTTTGGCCATTGGATCAGATTGGGAATTGTCTCATCTAGTCATGGGGAGCCCATACATGTTCGTAAACATCGGTTTTTCAAAACGGAGTTCGGTAAGTCAAGGTGAACAAAATTTTGGCTTTGGAATGTGCCTAATCTTGAGGAGCTTGGTTTCAAGGTCGGTCCCTCCTATTGGATAGAATTGTGCGTTTTCAACTCGGATCCAGGACGGCGGTTTTTTGCAAGGTTTAAAACCTCCATTTCTGATAGAGTTGAAAACATACGTTTCTAACCAGAAAAAGAGGGACCAACCTTGAAACCAAGCTTCTCAAGGTTAGGCACATGTCAAGACCAGAAGTCTTTTACTTTGGCCCAACAAACTCCGTTTGGAAATTGGTTTCAGCTCTCTTTTGAGCTTTGAAATGACACTCTTTCCAAAGCAGAGAGTTTGCAATTGCAAAATCACGAAGAGTGTCATTTCAAAGTTCAAAATCAAAGTAGAGATGCAAAAGTTATAAGAGGTCAAAGTGAAGATTTTTCTTCTCATTAAGCAGTCACATGTGCCCTATCAATTGTAATTAACTGTTGAACTTATTATGATTAATATATCCCGCCCAAACAAGGACTGAAGCTCCTCATTATTGACATATCCAGGTACTACAAGGGTTTTGAAGGTGCTTGCTGCCACCAGGAGTGACATGCAGGTTGTAATATTCCGACGGAATTTTGGGCAAACAGCTGCCATGGCAGCAGGATTCGACTTTGCGGCAGGGGAGGTTTTTGTGACCCTAGATGGGGACTCACAGAACGAGGCTGAGGAAATTCCGAAACTTGTCAATGAGTTGATGTATGGGAACCAAGGAGGCCGTGCTCTGGACACCAGGGTGGCACGGGAGGACGGCGGCTTCGACTTGGTTTGCGGATGGCGACGAAACAGGAAGGACAACTTGTTCACGAGAATGTCCCCTTCGTGCCTTGCAAACAGACTGATTGGAAAGTTGACTGGGGTATGGAAGTGACTCACTTATTTTGTAGATGTGTATGCTATACCCAAAAATGACCACCTCCGACAGGAAGCAGCAGTAGCAATTGTCTAAAAGCCTAGCTTTGTTATCCTGCCCCAGGTTTACATATGAGCCTAAGGATCAGTTCCATGGAGCAAACAGGGCATCTTGGTCCAAAACACTCTTAGGCTTCATGTTGAGGATGTGGTCATTAAGGTTCATTGAAGGTTTAATGCCTTAAAAATGTCTAAGTCCCCTTCTGAGGTCCGCTGACCACGCCACTGGAGAGATCAAAGTTTCAATGAAATGAAGAGTTTTGATTGGAGGATAGCTTAGAGTTTACACGAAAAGGCGATGAAACCCTACTGTGTGAATGGGGGAAAATGACGAGAAAGTGCACATTGCACACGTTCTCAACCCCCTCCCCTTCTTCATGGAATCACCCCAAGAGCTGGTGAGGGTATGGATGGGGGAGTCCACGATGGAAGGGAGCATTTGAAGGCATATAAAAATGCTTGCCACCCCCTCCCATGGAACTTGACCCTAACCCTATGACCAAGGGTGAAACGTCTCTCATTGACACCAACCTTCGGTTGGCTTCAGCTCTCTTTGTACACTCTATATATGATTTAGCGCAGACTTCCACATTCTGGCCATTCCAATGATGGAAATTAGGTGTCACTAAAGCTTTTGGATAGGATCATCAACATTTTGTTTGCCGAGCACTTGCATGTGGAGTAGGGGAGTCAACACATGAGAGAATAGATTTGTATTATTGTCAAACATAAGTTGGAGTATAGCTGTCATCTCGTTTAACAATTTTGAATGTTGCATGAGTAGAAATATTGGTTTTGTCACATTGGTGACAGAAGCGGTCACAGTTGGATGCATGCAGGTAAAGCTCCATGACTATGGCTGCACCCTGAAAGCGTATCGGGCATCTCTAACGTCAAACCTCCGTCTGTACGGAGACATGCATCACTTCATCCCTGCACTTGCTGCTATGGAAGGGGCTGCTATCTCCGAAATCGAGGTACCTATACCACTTACGTATGTGCTTTCTCTGGTCAGCAGGATCTGACATTGCTAGTTCATCTTTCTTGTTGGTTTGCCATTGTTTCAAGACGTAGCAACACATCTGATGCAAGGAGTAATTGAGCACGTCTGGAGAGGGGGAAAGAAGGGATTGATGTTGCCACTGGCATGAATTATGGCGTTGCCTCACCTTCGAGTTGGTCTAAGTGTACATGTAATCGCAAAATAGGCATCACAAGAATTAGAGGGCCCTCAAAGACTACTGCCTCCTTGAAAAGGTGAACACCTTGAACAAACATCACAAGAACAAGAGAGCCCTCAGACTATTGCCTCCTTGCAAAGTTAAACACCTTAAATGGGCATGGACAAGCCGGCTTGCACTTACCTTCCCCCAAGGGCAAGCCCATAGGTTCTCCACATGGTTGGTTGGGAATATCTTGTTCACCCAGATACTTCCACTATGATTGGGTGGGTGGTACAGTGCACTGGAAAATCAAGTGTTAGGAGGGTCTCTCATCCTAGCACTAATTTGGCCTTAGGTTGCTCAACCTCAAAGTTCCCATGGGATTGAGGTCAAGGCCTTGGATTTAAGCCACTCTTTATATATATATATATATATATATATAATCAAGGTGCAGAGCCCTTCTCCAACTCTGTTACACCTGCTCAACCTGGCTACCGCATGAGATTTGAGCTACACATATAGGCCATCCTTAGCAATAAGGTTGCCCAAACAATGAATACAAACCAACATATTATTTGTTAGCAATGAACAGCTGTTCTCTTCAAGTTGGAATCAAATCATCATGATACTAGATTTGGTGTTAATCAGTCTGAATTTGAAAGAATGTGGTGGCAAGTCATGTGAGGTGTGGTCAAATCTCCTCACTAGGAGGTAGGATCCAACTGTGTTGCATGAATCAAGCTTACACCATATTCTACACTACAAGACTAGAGTGTGCTTGCCCCATATTTATGGAATAAGAAAAGACAAGGTGCATGAAAAGAATGTTATGAAGATGTGACTTGAGACTTTTGTTTCATGGCAGGTGCAACACCATCCGCGCACACTCGGCAAGTCCAAGTATGGATTGAGCCAAATTTTCCGTTTCATCCTCGATCTCACCACTCTCTGCTTTTGGCAACAGTTCCGGGACAAGCCAATGCATTTAATGGGACTGCTCGGAGGTCTCTGTATAATAGGCTCCCTTTCCACAGCCGCCTTTGCAGGCTGGTCCCTGGTGAAGGCCACCCAGGCTTGGGGATTCAAGGTGGCCATCTCCAACGCGACTCCGTGTCTTGTACTCACTGCAGAGCTTCTCATCATGGGCTTGCAGGTAAGGCCTCAGAAATCTCGCAATCTTTTTAGACATGTTTGTGTATTGTCAGAACTGGGATGGTCTTGTGTCAGTTGTTGTTGTTGGAGATGCATGCTCGCTCAAGCATCAAGCGAGTGGTTGGGACTCATCTCCACCTTGCAAGAGGTGTGGGTTCTGTTGTCCACCAAGCCATGCTACTGTTACCTGCTCTGGTCCACCCAATTATTGTGGGGATCACTGGGTCAACCAGTCATTTCAAAAGTTGTGGGTACTCAGGGGTTCGATGAGCCTAGCAGGGGAGGAACAATGGACTATCAAGTTGCCCCGGTTACAGCCGTTAGAGAGAGTCCATCTCTTAATTGAGGCAGTAGCGTATGAAGAAAGACTGTCTAATTCATGGTAGTGTTGGCAAACATAGGCGTGTGTATTCTTTTGCTTTCTTTCTTTGATTTTTGCATGCTTGCTCTTAGCATTGCTCCTCATGTTTGTGATGGGGCTCTGATTCAAGAACACTGGGCGATCAAGTTGCCCCGGTTACAGCCGTTAGAAAGAATCCACCTCTTATTTGAGATAGTAGAATGCGGACGAAGAGACTCTATTCTTCATGCTAGTGTTGGCAAACATGGGTGTTAACTTTCCTTTTGCATGCTCGCTCTTAGCAATGGTCCTCGTGTTTGTGATGGGGCTCTGACTAAAGAATAATGAACAGTAAAGTTGCCCCACACAGTTAGGGCCATTGGAGTCCACCTCTTGAGACAGTAGCCTGTGGGAAAAAAGACTATAATTCATCCTAGTGTTGGTAAACATAGGCGTTGGTTATCCTTTCTTTTTCTTTTGCCCTTTTAGCCCTCTTATCAACTGCTCCTCCTCCTGTCTGATGGGGCACTGATTTGGGAAAGAGATTGGACCTCTGTGTATTGCGCAGCTCATGTGCTTGGGGCTGCTCGCAGAGGTGTGTGTGCGGACATATTACGAGTCTCAACCCCAACCTGTGTACCGCGTTCGGGAAGTCATGACTTCCGCAATTCCATGACAATGGCCCCTGATTGATTGTAGTCACCAATAAGGTGTCGTGCTTTCGGAGTGATGCATCAACCAATCTGCAACTCCATTGTTCCAAGATCGCAGTGCGCAACGTTCTGCAGGGTTTAGCTACATTACAAACAGGTTATTCTTCATGAGTGGATACTTACATGTATACTAGAAGTGATCATTTTTCTCAAGTGTAATATGCAATTCAAGATAGTAAAAAAATTGGTTTGGTTACTTCAATCATCTGTGGTTCTCTGCAAAAAGCTTCAATTGTAGGAAAACTGCAACAAAAATGAGCATAGATGAAGTGAACTTCTGAAAATAGGATAGCAAAACATGAACAGAAAGTTGAGGATCTCGATGCAAAGCAGATAGCAGAGGCTGGTGTATAGATTTTTCAAAAATTTGAAAAAACAAAGATAATACAGTCAATGTTGAAGAACAGTGTTTCTTGTTTATCCACCTCCCGTTGATCAGATCAAATTGCAGCTACAAAGGACTCAGGTGACCACATCAGGTAAGCTTCTGGTATCACACTTTACCACTCTGCTTACTGGCAAGAAAAGCACTGTATTCCATAAACAGATTAGAGCATCCCACAATTGCTGGACAGGAATTCATTGAGGTCTGTCAAACTAAATTCAGATCTGCTGATGGCACGATTTACATATATTCTCCAAACAAGATAACACTCCGTAATTGTACAGTATCTAAACTCCTATTGGTTAATTCTCAGTTATATCTTACAGAAAAAGGGCAGAACGATTTGCAAGTCATGTGAGCTAGACAACCAGAGGACTTGAGCCAGATCTCACTCCCTACTCCTGGTGCTGCTAAGTGTGCAACTCAATCTACAAAGGAAACATCATCCTTATCACTTCTCAGAAGTGTGCACCTGGTGGTGGATAAGAATGAGCTTTAATCTAGAAAATATTGTGCATTCCGTGAACTGCCCCCCTGAGAAAGTACACTGGACGTGGGCGTGTCAGTTGGTGTCGCAGGTGCTGAACAAACCTTGAGAAAATCATCCAGAGTCCCATCCAGAATATCGTTGAAGTCTGCATCAAAGGAACCTCCAGATTCGGACCCTGATTCAGATTTGGACTCATCTATGTGGTCACCCTCTGTTGACCTTTGTGATTTTGATTGTGATTGTGATTGTGATTGTGATTCCTCTCCATCTTCAGGTAAGGAAATCTCCCCATGAATATTATCCTCAGGTGTTGTAGCTTTCTGCAGGGAACTTAAGGATAGGCTTTCGTTGGAGTCTAATTGTGCCATCATCTGGGAGAATGGTGACAGTGATGATGACTCGGGAGGAGGCACAGTGAATGAGCTTTCAGATGATGTCTCTTCTGGGACGATTTCTTTGCCAGACACCAAGTACCCAGCAGCAGTATCCCAATGATTTGCATGGTCAAAATCTGAGGCAAACGAATACCTTCTTGAGCTTCCAGTGACTTCAGGAGAACTCCTTATTTGTACGGGCGGAGAAAACTCTTCAGGTGTAGGTAGAAAATTTGCTTCTTGGCCAGGGCTGTTGGCTGCCATCAGTTGTTCCACCTTGAGGGCAGAGTCTGAATTCCTCTCCTCAATTTCCCAGGAACTAAGATTTGGTATCTGCTCAGAGGGAGATTTTGGATCACTTTCCATATCTTCAGAAAAGCTATTACTATCTAGAACAAAATCAGTTGCCACCCCCTGATGCAAGCTGGAAGCTGTATCTGAGGGTGTGCTAGAATCCTGAGAAGAACTACATCCGCTACTGTAGTCCTGAAAGAGATGTTTCCTTTGTGAAGTTCTTCGTTGCCCTTTGAAAGACAATCTTCTCATCTTAGATACTGGAGAGCCCAACGCACCCACTTGGAACTCGTAAGACTGCTCAGCCAACTCTGAGGGTGAGGGATGCTGCAAATAATTTTGGTAAGCAGGTGTAGTGCTGTCTGGTGAGGAATTTATTTCTGGCTCAGATAAGTGAATAGCAATTTTGTCTGCCTCTGTGTCTTGTCCCGAATACCTGGAGCAAATTGTGCAGATGCAGTCAGCAGATATGTGGAAAAAAAGAGAGGATTAATACTGCCTCCCCCTGGAAAGGTGGATTCTCATTTTTTTACTTTTCAGGAAAGAGTGTATATTGTGCTTTGAAATTTGGTTATGCAAAAATCAGCGAATTCATGGGCATTTGCATCAAGAAGAGGTCTACCAGTGTTCACAGGTTGGAATGCTGTGCTTCACATGCCCATTGCTATGTGAAACAAGATGTCGTGGGTTTGTTCGCTCCCGCTCCATGTTCATTTCTTGATTCTGCAAATGGACCAAACAGAGTGCATTGATGCAACTTTCGATGATGTAAAAGTGTGACATACTAGAAGAGGGTTCTGAATGTTCTGGAGACAGCTTGCATCAATCAATAAGCAAAAAGGAAGAAAGATATTAGATGTCATCATACTTGTGTAACGAATCATCACAAAAAAGATAGAGGAGTCTGATGAGTGAACAGAGGAGAAAGTAATGAATGTTCCTGGCACCTTCAAATTTGCAACAATAGGAGTCAAAATCTGGAAGGATGCTGAGAGTCTTTGGACCTCTAGGGCCGTCTGTCTCGCTTGCTCTTCCTGTCAGAAGAATTCAAAGTTATTGCACATAAAGTCCAGTTCCAGACTAATAACAAAATTCTGCTTTCTGAGACTAAGGGCCCACGAATACAACTGCCACAAAGTCTCAAAGGTCACCCGTATTATGCTGTTAACTTTTAACGAAGGTCCTCTCATCCAATATTATCAAGAATGAATGAAGTAGCAACTACCTACTTCAGTAGAAAGGGTTCCAGGCTGCTCCTTCAGGAAGTGATTAATAATGGAGCCTTATAGTATTTGGTTGGTCCAAAATCTCGCTCAAGAGAAAGCCTTCTATGCTAAAGCGAACCCTCACCAATGATAAAAATTAGACATACAGTTCTGCCAATTGACTGTTACCAACCTGGACAGCCAGCTTCTCAGCAAGTCCGTAAATTAGCGCAGCTGCTCGAAGAGTTTGTTCATTGCGTACGTCATTTACACTGTCGTGAGTTAACTTGGCAATCCTTTGCTGGAGTTCTGAGATTTTGTTCTTATGTCTGGTTAGCTCTGCCATCTCTTCCTCCATCTTCTTTTGCTTTGCCAACTCAATGAGCTTGTTGCTAATCTCATGTACCTTGATCAATCATCAGAATAGTTTGTCATATCTACCACTTTCAGAAAAATCATACTGTTAAGGAATCATGCATATGAAACCTATATGACAGTGTTGTGCACTCTAGCAGTTGCATCACAAACATCTATAGCTCAACCTGATTAAAAAAACTCATACATTGCAGATTAAAAGAACTCATAAATTGCAGATTATATGTTAAATCAACATGCATAATCCAGACATTTAGACATCCTCCTTTATGGATTCAATGGCAATACACAATGGGGAAATGCTCACAGATGCGATCAGCAGTACAAAAAAAACTGCCTATATTTAGAATAAGAAAACAAGAAATATCAAAGCTCACTCACCATTGCAGGTGCTTTTGCTTTTATTGAAAAGGAAGACAGCTTGGATGGATCAGTCCAATCGGATATTGCAGGTTTGGGAGTCTCTTTGGTAGCATCTAGTGTGCTTTGGATAGCATCCTCTCTACAGACAGTTTGCTGCATCAAACATGAGCCCAACTAATGTAAATAATCCATATTGGAAAATATGGTCCAATTCTAAAACTCTTAATGAACTGTAATTGTTCCACTACTTAGCTTATATTAGAGGTATCCTTAAAGTCTCTCAAAACATTTATGTCTTGGTAGGAAGTTTCGCCCCACTTTTAAATAATTATAATGTTTAAGGAGGTTTCAAGTGGTGTCAAAATCCTTAGTTTTGGTGAAATGAGGGGGAGGGGTTTGAGTTTGGTGACATAGAGCAAAGGCGCCCACTCCTGATCAAGACCCCATCAACAATCTATAGAGTGCCATAATTCCAATTGGGCTAGGACTGATTTCAATAATTTCCTTTTGTGGGTGGTTAAAATAAGGTTCCATATTCACAATTTCTCAAGGTTAGTTTCCACATAGGCCACTAGCCCAGATTCTACCAGATTCTAGTGGAAATGTAGATGCCACCAAATGGAATCTACATTTCCACTAGATCTGGTGGGCGAAGCAACCTACATGGAAACTAACCCTAAGTTTCCAACTTTTGTTATGGTATCACCAGGGAATTGATAGTGTCATGACAAATGACCCTCACTTTTGAGTGCTAATATGAGGAAGAATACGTCTCCAAATGAGCAGTTATGGTAGACTCTAGACATTCTTAATGTGTTCAGGCCAACTTTTGGCTTCAAAAATTCACAATAATTTCATTTTAACGTGTAAAATTACTGAAAAATTTGCAATCCTCTTGATCTCTATCTTCCAACACAAGAAAAATTTGCACTACCTTATTATTCTCTAGATTTGACACAAAATCTCTTAAGTGATCGGATATGGACGCCTCTACTCTAAAATGAATTCCATGGAGAACTTTTGGAGGCACCTAAAATGCTGCTCTTAAAAGTTTGACAGAGGGATCATATTTATAAACCCGTCTCTTGGCCAAAAGTCAAACACCCCCCTCCTTCAATTCACCAAAATTGGGGGTTCCAACCACTTGAAGGCTCCTTGAACAGTATAAATTGTCAGAAGTGGGGCAAAACTCCTACCAAAACAGGAGGTTTTTGAGACTTTTAAGGATAACTCTACTGCAAGTTGTAAATCATAAATCACAAAAAACTGTAACTTCCCAAGCAATGTACAAGGACTTGGAAAGGGTCTGTGAGCACGTATTCATCAGATACTATAACCTTATCTAGGTGACCTTTGAGAAAGAGGAGGGTGTTCCCATGTCTCTTGTGCATCAGATGAAAGGAGTTAGGAGTTGTTTTCTAGAGCCATGTAATCACATGTCAGACTCTTAATAACCAAATTGATAGGACAAGTGTAGCCCTCGACATGGCGTAGGCAAACTAGCCTGTGTATGACAAGCCTTGCTACGTTATGATTTCTTCCAATGTGATCCTGAGTACTAGCCACACTTTAGTAAACAGATTATGCATCAGATATGGGGTATAAAGATCATGTATTTGACATAAACGGAATTTTAAATACCTGAAAATCCTCGATGAGGTCATTTGCTTCCTTTTTCTGTTCAAGGACCTGCATATCAATAATATTTAGATATTTGAATGAGTCAGCTACATTGGTTTGTCTAATTAGTGTGGTTACCATTTGGAGTTATGTGTTGCTACAACTTTTTACCAATATTCTCGTTTTTTCCCAACTAAGTTATATCATATTCTTCGGCGTGCATACTAACTACACTAAATATGATATTTAAAGTCACTATGGTAGTTTTTCGGATGACACTTGTTATGAATAAGTGAACAAAAGTAGTCATGGACGATGGATGAGTTCATCCATTGGCCAAAACTCTACCTTCTCTTATCAGCAACTTGTGATGAAATGTTGTCATGGATGATTGAAATTTGGATGAAAACCCACTTGGTAAGTGACAGTATTTCCAACACATGAAATATATGATCCCCTAAAAAAGTTACAAGGAATGACAAATAATGTTGGGTTAACATTTAGTGTTGGTGACACTATACCGTGGTTTACAATTAGTATAGAGCAAGACAATTAGAATTGGTGACACTAAATATCATATTTAGTGTACTTATGTTATTTGAGTAAAAAATGCTGCTCCTAGTAAAAAGTTATAGCAACATGTAACTCCATATGGTAACCCACACTAATTAGAGAAAACAGTGTACCTTCTGGAAATTGCAGACACTTCTACTCAGAAAAGCCCCATGCATGAATAATCAAGGATAGAAAATTTAATTTCAAAATTACTACATGAATATACTAGGACAATACCAAAATAATGTAGAAAATGTGTCCATCGCATACCACTTTGGATTGAGTGGCAAGGGCAGTCGTAAGCTGCTCCACTTCCTGCTGCAGAGCAGCCACGGTGCTGTCACTTACAGCTAGACCAACACTTGTTTCCTCCTTCGTGTTGACCTTCTCCATCTCATCAAGAACCTCTGCAACTTCTGAACTGTCCTTTCTCTTAGATGCTCCATTTACACTACTTTCAGCATTATCTGAGCATTCACTACTGCTGAAGGTCATATCAATGTCGTAACATCTGCAGTCAAAATTCAACCACACCCTATTTTTCAGATATAATTATTGAGGTTTCGAGGTGTTTGCACAAATGTGGACGAGATAATATCTTGGCAACAAGCAAAGTTGTGGGCTTCCACCCCACACTTTCGTTGGCGAAACTGCTCTGATGTGGCTAAGATCTCTCATCTGTACCCCAGTGACTACCTTCTAATCCTTGCTGTCTGGTTCCAATAGTTATTGCTGCTAAGTTCTACAAGACATCCTACTGCTTCTCCAATTTATGTTGAGATGTAACTACACCTGTCGTCAGGAGTGGGTTCAAATAGAAACAGAGACTACATTCCTAATTTTAGAGCTACCTTACTTTGAATATTCATATAAATAGGAGAGATTTACATTAAACAACTACCCTGAGAAAAATCAAGTCGCGTGACATCATGGATAGGTCAATAAACATACCCAAGTTGGTGACTTGAACTATTTGGTGGCTCCTTGCTTGTTCTCAATGTACTCTTCTTTCCACCAGAGAGAACGGGATTTCCATTCACATATCTTTTCAAGCCTGATTCACGGACCTGCACCTCAAGTTCTACCTTGTTGGCCTTTAATGCCTCGAGCTCTCCCACCTGTCACACATACAAAATGTAAGAAAATCCCAGGCACTCAAAATCATCCAGATTCATTGCAGAAGGATTTGAGCAAGAGGCAAATTACAAGAAAACTCTCTATTTCTCCTCTTTCAAACCTTTCACAAAAACCTCTGATTCTAATTGGCGACCCTGTGACTAAGCCACACCACACCCCCAACGGTTCTTCGTGTCATAGGTCTCCATCATGATGGAAAAACATTTATCAGTTGCCAGGAAAAGTTCCAACCTGTGCTTCCAGCTTGCTCTGAAGATCTTGAAACCTAGCACTCAGTCCAAGGAGTTCTTCTTTGCTCAACTCAAGTAGCTGGTCTTTTTCAACAACCAGCTTTTTCTGATTTTCCAGCTCAGATTCTAGTACTTCCACTTTCTGAAGTACAGAATTATGCTCTTGTGACAAGGTTTTCCACTCAGTTTCTACGGCTCTCTTCTCCTTTTCCAATAAAACAAGTTCGTCTCTTAGCTCCTTCAGTTGCACCAAGATTACATCCTGCACAAAAATGGCAACTATTACAAAACTACAAAGGAATGCAAAGTTACAGTACAGAGAACAGAATGAAATCATGGAGCCATGACTAAATACCAATACAATATCCTCACAAAGTAGTGCAATTACAGCAAACACGACAGGTATCATAGAGAGGCTCCCACAAACGATTCTTGATATGCTGCATCTGAAGAATGAATTCTTTGTTCTAGGCGATTCACCTTCAAAAATTGAGGAAGTCCTTGTAGACATAGACAAAAATTCACCAAGAGGCAGTCATGGATAGCCTAGCCATAAGCATCGTTGGTTGGTCCAATATTTACAACCTTTACCAAGACGAGTGATCCAAACTTACTTCATTGTGACTTCCATCTCCAACAATGACGATTGTATTTTCACCTTCACTACCACAGTCTCTCAAGTCCTTCCTCTTGATATCAGGGGCGAAATAACCAGCGACCTCCTTTCGTAGATGCTGGACCTGTATTTTGGACTCAAGGAGCACCTTATCGATAGCCTCTAGATGTGACTGAAGTTCAGATATATGGGCATGAGACAGGGCCATGTCTCTATCATGTTCAGAAATCTGAGCCTGCATGTTCAGAATCATTTCATCTCGACTCTTAAGCTGCTTCCGCAACCTGTGCACCATATCCCTTTTTGCTATACAATTCGTCTGCACTCCTGGAGGGCGAAAAGAGTTCACAAATCACAGTGAGCAGAAGTCCATAACAAGAGACAATTTCTGGAGCAATAACTGCTGCAACTTTCTCCTTTGAGCTAATTTCATTTCTTTGTACAGCATGCAGTACATCACTTCAACACTATATACACTTAACAAGGACTAACTTCTTGACAAAGCGACATTGGACTACCTTGCTGAGTGATCGATTGTTGAAATTCCTGAGTACGTGAACATGTTCTGGACGTGTTCATCTCTTCCTCAGAGACTTCCGTAGAAGCCGGGGAGGATGTATACCAGCCAGACCCTATATTTAACATTCCTCCTTGGAAATCAGAATCACCTTGAAAAGTGTGTTGAGAGGGCCCATTTGAGTAGCTGCTCAAATGAATACCATTTCCGTGTGATTGTCTGGTGGTTCCGTCCTCATTGTATTCAAGACTGTTCTCGTCCAAATCTGAACAATCACCGGAAAACATTGTCAGTTCACACCAGCATATAGAATTACTTTAAACGTGCAGAACATCATAATTATTTCTATTCACACAACTTGAATACCAGGACAGTGTGTGCATCCATTTAGGTCTACATCAATTGGTGTTTCTTATAACAACTCAATTAGTGTTTTCCCTGAGGGTCATGTTATGCACACGATGTTATGTTTTTAAGGGATGTAAAAAGATATGAACCCGTGATAAAGGAATACACAGTGCAACATATTTATGTAACAATTTAAATGTGAAGAATATGTCTTAGTAGAACCTGATAATGAGGTGTCTTCAAGGAGCTGCAGACCTCTTCTTCCAATTGATTCTTGACGTAGATTGGACTCCACCGCTTCCAACTGTTTGAGATTGGGCTCAATACTGTCTGCAAGAAAAATTCAGAGAACGTTGTGAGTTTCAAGACACAAAGAGAAACACGACCTAACGTGATAAGAAATGTAAGCAAGGAATATGGATGTGAAAAAATAAGGGTAGCAAAAGCAAGCAGTAATTTAGACAATTGGTAGACGTAAGATGGGGATTGTGGGGAAACTGTTGCAGAAAGACTTGTGTGTGGTAAGTGTGGGTCAGAAATACTTCAGACAGCTGCGAAGTCATAGATATGAGGTGTCACAAGCTAGAAAGTGCACCAAAGAATTGAAAGCGAAAAAAGTCTCTTGTGAATAGAGCGGTCTACACTAAAGTTAACCTTTAATTCAATGGGACTCTTCGTTAGGAGTTGGTGCCCTATGATTTTCCTTTAGTTGTATTGCATACAAATCAATAATTTCTTTCGACTTGTGGTGCATGCTTGGAGGTAGGGTTTGCATTTGAATGAAGAACAGCCTATTTCAGTTCATTAAGAACCAAACTCATTTTAGCACCTCTTGCATGCCAAAATAAGTTTGATCCTCTATGAACCGATATAAAATGTTCTTCCTTCAAACCTCAACACTACCTCCAGTAATGCATCGACAGTTACCGAAAATAGAAGATGTTGTATGCAAACAACCAAGTCCCGTTTAAAAAGTCATGTTGACTTAGAGGATAACTCTACTAACTCACGTACTAGAAAATCAACTGAAATTTGACTTGAAATCCGCAGATTGTGAAGCTTACCTTTATGACTAGTCAGGTGTGACTTCCCTAAATTTCCTTCCTGCACCTCAACCCCGCCTTCATAATATTGTTTCTGCCGGCGACCAATCACGAAACTCAGAGCTGTGACTGCGGCTCCTCCGGCCAGCAGAAGCCAATTTGGTCCATCGTTGCTTCCCCTCATTGCCGATCCTTTTTGGCCCCTGCTAGCTGGGCACTGATAATTGAATACTTCTCTGCTCATAACCTTCCAGTTTGATGTAGAAGGAAAAGTAAGCGCATCCTGTTTTACAAGAATCACCCAAAGTCTGGTTAATTACTTCTTGCAAAATATTCATACCGATAATTTGGCATGGGATCGTGGAAGCAAATTTGAAAGCAGAGGTTCTAATACTCAAGTCTTCCGCTGCAGAAAGTATTGTTTACTAGCTCCCCCTTGGTATACAAATATTCCTGATCGCTTTCAAAAAGAACTCAGGATTGTCCTTTTCTGAATATACACACAACAAGCTACTCTCCATATGCAAATCAAACTTGCCATGTCAATGCAATGGAAGACAGAGTTGAACATTTTCAATGGAAGAAAATAACAGTACAACCTCTTCCGTATCAAGTGAGGCAATGAACTCTTACTTAAAACCCTGACGATTTGAGTCATCGAAAACAGACACCTCCAATTGTTTAGTGAACAGACCACAGACACGAAAAAATTTAACGGTTATACACCGCTGAGAACATTTTTGGCATGTGATTCCGTGAGAAAAAAGTCGAATGATAAAGAATGACAAGATAAACTTATACAGTGCAGCACTTGAGCTGAGCTATTGTCAGAAAAATATGACAATAAATACCGGTAAAAATCATAATGATAATTTCGAATTAGCAATACTCTGCAAGCGCGTTGGAAATAGAAAGAAAGCGAGAGAGAGAGAGACCTTAACACGAGACTCGGTTCAGTCGTAGTTGCCATAATCTTCATGTATTTAAATTCCTCAATTGTAGCTCAACCATGACCACATTTCTGCCGACGGAATTCTTCCAAAGGTCGACGAAATCACAACATGAGTCTAGTCCTCGTGCACTGTCGTCTGTATCTGTCCATCTCTCCTTGCTGAAGCCTTTCGAGTTGTTTCCTCTTTCTTTTACACTTTACTATCTGGTACCTACTCTTTTATTTCAAGGTGATATGCCTCTTCTGTGTAACCAAGATCAGGCGGGCAATCAAATCAAACCGTTTCTCCGTTGAACAGACCTGTTACCGGGGGCATATGAGGCTACTACTTTGGTCACTTTATCCTAAACCTGGTGCTTATAAAACACCTTTTCTCCGTTGCTTGTTATCCGTCCAATGAGCTTCTAGTAAAGAAATAAGGCATTCCATGAGCAAGAAATTCGTTACTTAATTCTTCCTGCACTCGTACGCGGCAACACAGGCACAGCTGATAAGTTAGGTGCAAGCGAAATCGCTGTAGGCGTGGAGGCGGTTACTTCACCAAATTGAGTTGGTTAAGCTCCCGGTGGGAGTCCCGGTGGGAGATAATTTCTTTCAATTCTTGACATGATCACTTCAATCAAATGCTATTTCGGTTCCACAACAAGGTCGCACTTGTAGACTTTCAGTAATCTATGCCTAACGAACCGAACATAATAAGCCTGAGTCACCGCAATCCTCGAAACTTACAGTGTATCCTTCAACGTTATCACGACAAGCTATCGATTCGTTGTATGAAAGACTCGTTCGTATACTCCGACTTTCCTCATCACTTCCACCAAGAAAAACATGATTCATGCACCAAAGAGCCTACGCAGCGTCACAACTGCAACAGTCACTCGACTCTTTAAGAGAAATACTGGAAGACTTTCCTCTCGCATTTCAACGCCTCAAACAGACCATCGACAACGCTGTATAAACGACTCGTTTGCTCCAACTTTCCTCGTCACATAATTCACGCACTAAGGACACCAACACGACATCTTTTCCTTCTTCTTCTTCTTCGGAGATAAACAAACGCCGCAAATGCAACAGTCACTCAACTCTTCAAAAAAAAACACCCCAAGACTTTCCTCCCGCCTTTCACCGCCTCAAAACAACCCATCGACTCCTTGTATGAAACACTTGTATACTTCAACTTTCCTCATCACATAATTCACGCACTAAAGAGAGCAGATAACCCAACGCCGCAACTGCAACAGTCACTCGACTCATTCAGAAAGTAAAAACACTCAAAAGACTTTCCTCCTCGCATTACAAATCCTCAAACAGGAAACACCGAAATTTTCGATACCCTGAGACGGTGCGCACGTCGACGCACGCGGCGACAGCTTCGCAGACCCTGGTGGCCACCATTCTTGCTCAAATTTTGCAAGAAGTTCCGCAAATCCTCCCCGTTTTGGACGCCAAAACACTGGAACCGAGAGGACGCAACGGGAGATCCGTTTGGGGAGCCCAGAGGGCCATTGTGAAGGTGATGAGAGAGCGAACGTCTGATGAGCGTCAGCAATCCGAAGAGCTCCACTCTTCTCCCTCCGTTTTCTCAGCATGCGGAGGAGGACGAAGCTACGGTTCACGTACGGTTGGGATACGTATTGTAAATCATGTAACCATCAGCGTATGTATGTATCTTGAATGCGTGGCTCTGAATACGGGGCCAATTTGAGCTCACGTTTTCCTCCTCATCTTTCCAACTTAATTGCCCACTATGCACCACCAACAATAGTATATCAAGAACATCTGCACTCTCATTGGTCCTCTACGTTTGTTGTCTCGTTTTCCTTACGTAGGCTTATCACAAAGGTAGATGTGTCTAGTTTGGTTACTTATCTTTATCAGATATCTTTATTATTTGAGTGGTTTGTGGTTTGCTATAGCTCTAAGAATGGACGACAAAAAGACATGTGTGTTTAAAGAGAATTGGATTGCTTCATTAAAATATGTTAATCACCCTAGGTTCAATAGTCAACATTTTTATTTTATTCTCTTTCTTTCTTTCTTTCTTTCTTTTTTGGGGGGGGAAGGGGAGGCGGCGCTATATGACCATTTGATGAGCACAAGATAGTTCATTTTAAATGAAAAAGTTATCTACATAAGCTCAAAAAAGTGTCAAGAAATTGGCAACAACCTCAACTTGGATTTCCTACCATCTCGTACTAATTGGATTTTCTAATAAGATTTAATTTAATTTTTTTATACAAGAGACCCATCTCTCTTAGTCTAAGAGATCAAATGCATGTACAAGGACCTTGATTAAGGTACATTTGTGTTATTTGGAAATTTTTCTCATTGCACCCACTTCTTGTAGGATATAAAAGACACAATTAGTGCGACATGCTTAGTACAACCAAGTTATCCATGAAGCCATTCACCTCATAACTTTTGGAGCTCATATGATATTCTTCATTATAAAAGTGGAGATTCTCATGTTCATAGAAGCCCCCCAAACATTTCAATTATTGAAATTAGGACGGTTAGCACATTTTTAGCAAATAATCCAATCTCTTTTTACACAAAGTGTTTTTTTTGGTGTTCGCTTTTGATCCTATATCTAACCAAATACCAAGTAAATATAGGTGTCCAGATTATTGTTATGTTGGATTTAGACACCTCTACATTGCATGGAAATGGCGCTGGGAGGGCAATTCCAGCTTTTAAACTAAATTTGGACCCAATTCTGAGCAGCGATGGCCATGACCGAACCGACTAGCCAGAATTGACCGACAAGCAGCTACTTGCATACATGATCTAGCTTATCAGGATACTATTCCAGCTTGTAATGGGGGTTAAGGGAAAAATGGTTTGTGTAAGCAAACTCATCAGTGTTGATTCATTTATTTATCCATCAATCATTTCATCATTATCTCCTATTTAAGTGCTTCTATTTCATTTTTAGCAAGCCACACAATAGCCACCTCATCGTACCCAAATCTTACTACCTAATAGTAGATAAAAACCAAGTGGAGGCATAAGCTTCATATGCACATGTGACACATCCATTGTGTAGCACACCATGTCGTAGAAAAGTAAGTGGAAGACTCCGATGTATGTCAGATAATAAACTTTGCATATTTTCACTTTGCTGAATTATATGCAGGGCATTATAAGGTAATGTGGAATGTCACTTGTGGTCCCAGGTTCTCACAATCACAGTACTCAAAAAGGTCCTTATCCCACATGAAAGGAGGGACATGACCTAGGTGGCGAGCAGAAACAGATAGACCTGTTTGACTGCAATGACTTTTAGAATATCTGACTCAGAAATCCCGAGAAAACCTCAGATGTAGAAAATTTTAGCCCCTCTTCCACCAACTCCTGAGTTCATAGAGAAATTGAGGTGCACTCATGTTAACAATAATGAGTAAGACTGAGGAAACTCAGAAGTTGGGTAGCAGGGAAAGGGCAATATGTGACGAGCTACACACTTGTGGCTGTTCAAACTTCAAATGATCAAACTCCAGGACCAAGACATCTTGAGATGTTTCAGCAGAAGTTCCGTAGAAAATTGAATTAAATTGGGGTGGAACTGCTCATCTGCTGCCCTGAGTAATGCTTTGGCTCCTGCAATATGCTCATAGTGATCTGATCTAAATGACCTACCCTTAATCAAAGACATTAGAGCATGCATAACATTGTCATACATGCCAAGACAATCTATATTTGTACAAAGATGGACACTTCCAGCTTCAGAGGCACAAGGACATGGAAGCAGCCAAGTATTTTGGGCACCAGAAAATGGCAGCATTCCAGGAAAATGAAGAATAGTGACCTGAGGCTTCCCAAGATCTTGCATCTGGAAACCTCTGCTGTATGACCGTCTGAAAAGAGGATGATTTCAACTCGTCATTGTACATATTTGCCACCAAAATGCTCATTCTTGCTTAGAAGAACCCACTCATGGCCTGCTCCAGTTCCTTGACTTTACAGACGAGAAGATCGCGATCCTTCTGAAGCTGTAAAATAGTACCTTCTCGTTCCTCCTCCGCACTTTCCAATTCCTCCAACATTATCCGAATATCATCAGTCTCCTCCTCTTCTTCAGCAAGAGCCAACGCTTTCCGGATCAATGACCTCACCTGATATTCCACAACACCCATAAAAGTAGGCTGATCACCTCTGCTCACAAATATTGCTTGCTCAGTCAATAACGCAAAGTCAGAATACACAAAGCAGTCATGTACCAGAAATAGGAGTACAGCAGGATCTGCTTCAATCATCTCTGGTCTGCCATCAATACAAACCTCGACCTTCATGCACCATCTCTAGGTTAGAAATACCATGAAGATGAACTGCTGATGCAAGTAGCACATACCTTGCCAGCACTTCGCTGGAGTTTAGTGTTGCTATTCGGTGTGCCTACGAATTTTGTCAAATCAAAGTTCTTCAATAGTTTGTCTGGAACCCTTCGTGTTACTTGAATATGAATTTCACCATTATTTACACCTTGTAATGGTAACCATTGATCCAATGTCTGGTTTGGTGGAAGTCGATCATACTCCACCTCACAATGGCCAATGCTAGATGTGGGAAGAATGGTGTTGTAATCTTTCACATGGAGTACTAAGGGACTTCCATCATCTGTGAACTCCAATGTCTGCCCCCAGGTGGGAGCTAGTGTTTTGTATACTACCTGTAAGGGCACGTAAGAAATTAGCTAGCAGTGCTTTAATATTGTTTTGAAAAGTAATATAGTTTACTTTAGTTTTTAAAACACAACAAAACAAACAAAACTCCTAATATATAACATGCCTCTATATGAACAGTAGGAACTAATTTTCAAACTACGTACACATCTCATCGCTTTCAAGCACACATATGGACCTCAAAGCAAAACTGCTCTAAGCAACACACTGATAAAGGTTCAGCTAACCTTTGTGCGCTTTTTGATGTTGCCATAACGAGCGCTGACATATGGATCGCTTGTTCCTCCCCAATCAGCTGCTTTCAAGTCCCGCGCCTCTACCAGCACAACCTCAACCATGCCACCCTCTCCATTGGACCCATTCTCCGAAACACTCTGCACCAGACCACCATTTATTTACAATGTTCAAAACAGGCAAACTTCCATTAAAAAATATCAAATGTACTTCACTGCAAAAACTCATCTCTCTTAGACATTAAGTCTGATGAAGTAATTGGAAAAAGTTAAGCTTTATACTCAAATCAAGAGAAAGTGACTAGTAAGAAATTCTCTGGCAAAAAGCCCACCTGTGAAAATGATGGCTCCAACTCACAGCCAAGAACCTCGATCCTCAAGTGAATTTCCCCTTGCTTTATCCTTTCCAAGGGAACCCACACATCCTTGATCTGTCCTTCCTCAATTCCTTGCAAGTTCACACGTGCGCTTCCCATGTTCTCGTCTCCAATAAGGTCGGCATCATAACACTTTATTTTGAGATATTCTCCTCCTCCCACTTCTTGAAATATGAAGTCTTGATTCCAGGTTGGATTCAGGTCTTGATTCACAGTTTTTGTCTTCCGCATGAGCTGTCACGAGAAGTGAAGATACCCAACACCATATAAATGTCAAAGGTATGCAGTATCACATTCAGAATTTTGGTTCAATATGGAAATAAAATTGAGATACTGTAGATTCTTTGATTTAGACCTTGAGATGGGCCAAACTGCATTCTGAAGATGCAATATGATGGAACGCACAGCAAGTTCCCCAGTTCCAAAACATGGAAGATAATTCTAGATCCTGCAAGCTTGAGGTTGATTGTGAGTAATTACCTTGCCATAGTATAACTTCAAATATGGGTCACTTTTGCCAGTTTTATCCATAGGTGCCAGGTTTCGGCCCTCAACTGCAGAAATTCGTAACTTTCTACCAGTAAGAGGACTTATACTTGGTTGAGAACCAAGCGTGCCTCCCTGCTGCATATGAATAATACTTGAGGGTGTGTAGTTGGCGACTGCTCTTGAACCATCAGAAAATTGCCATTCTTTGAGCACCAACTTCACTGTCAACTGCAGAAATGATAGTATACATCAGTGGTGCACAATCATGAAAGAAACTACTTACAAAACATTCCAGAACTCATCACAAACTCAACGGAGCTCATTCAAGTAAGCGACCCTTAAAGTATTCAAGGAAACAGTTCGTACCCTTCCAGTCTAGAACTAAAAACCCTCAGGGCCTTAAACGATGCTGAGAAAAATAGAACATCAAAGATCCACAAAGGTGCTGGTTCAAACAAAGAAATGTGCCTGACCAGATGAGCGTCAGATCGACTGGAGTTTGCACACAGAAGTCAATTGTACGAGGACAGGACTCATACATGCATAAGCTTTGGAATTGCTTTATTTCTGAGCACAGCATATTTGATGTTTACCTGTTTGGCCCCATGAGTAATTGAAAAAATCGCCCATTTGAGCACTTAGCATGGTACACAATGCACTGTAGTTAATTGTTAAAACAAGAATAGAATGAAACAAGGAACACTGGAAGACAATCAGGAAATTATGAAACTACCTCTCCACTTGCTGCACTTTCAAGTGGGATGGTCAGTTGCACTTCATTCCCGCAGTGTTCAGCACGTGCAGCAATTACCCTTGAGTTCAGACCAACTGCCCAAAAGATCGTAGAGTCATCATCTACATACTTCATCTGCAGGCAGGTTATGTGAAATTAGGTTAATCCAGAACACTTAGATGTACATGCTCCATCTGCCTTCGTTACTGTCCACTGCATCCATGTGAAAGAGAACTATATCCAGGAGGTGAAGAGCAATATCTAAATCAGCTGTGCTTTAACACCTAGATAGCTGCCCTTTCATAACAAACTTCTGTAGCTAGGCACCATGACAAAAAATCTACTAGTAAAAACATATCCATGTTTAAAAGGATAGCAAAATATTACCTTTATCTCACAGCTGCCCAGAAAGTCACACTTGACATTGTTGGGGCCTTGCTCATAAACGTTAAGATGTAAAGTACCGGTATTGTCATGCAAGATCATGTCAAAATCTTGATTCCATGACGGAAAAATTCCTGTTTCCATGCGTGTCTTGCGTGTCAAGTCCTCACATGTCATCTCCACAAACTTAGATTTGTCTGTCTTCTTCTGCCCGGAGCCTGAGCCATGACTGCTCCCATGGCTACTGCCATGACTGCTGCTGTAACCATTACCATTGCTGCTTCCGTCTCCATTGGCCCACTTTTCACTTGAAGATGATCTGGATTCTTTAGAATCAAGTCTCATCAAGTTTTGTGCTGAAACAACAGTTACGGATAGAACGCCACCTACCGCTTGTTTTTTCAAGTCTACAGAAGGCAGGGAATAGCATCGCCTCCGCGGCTCGACCATTGTCCTATTTAGAGTCTCTATGAACAATTTCTCCTGTTTCAGTTGAAGTAAAGTACTGAGAGAACAATCGTAAAACCAAACTGCAACCAAAACTTCAGCAACTTCAACTTTCATAATAAAAGGGTTTCAAAGCTGTGGTGATACTGTACACACAATTGGAAGGGGTTCCAAGGCATCACACTTACCAGCCAACTTGAGATCATAGGGAGTTCTGTTTGAGTTTGACTTTGGCTGCCACTGCCAAAGGCAACCCCAACTCTGATCTCTGGTGTGTTTGCAAAAGAATAAAGCACTCCTTGTCCATCCAGAATAGGCAGAATGCGGAGCTGCACAGAAAAAAAAGTGAGATGGTCAGCTCCTTGTGATAGTGAAAGTGTCTTTAAAATCAATAAATTACACAAAACAATATCTCATATATTGCTCAGATCTGAAGATTCAGGGCTAGGACATACATCACCCTTGACATGAATGCTGTTGATTATTATACGAGCAACTGTGCCTCGTAGAGGGCCTGCCAACTTTGCTGCAATCAGCACGCTCATTTCATTGGTATCCCACTCAAATCCAGCGTGCAAGACTGGCTGCCAAGAGCAACAACAAGGGCCGTCAGACTCTGCTTCATCTACTTTTCAAAAGGAAGCATCTAAAATAACCAGTTAATAGAAACAGTAATCCAATACATGCATAAGAAAATTAGTGCAGCATACTGTACACTTACAAAGCTAGCCAAAGATGCCTAACAGGTGCATCCATGTCCATATCCATGTCCATCCAGAGCCAATGAACACATTTACCTGATTCCCTTCAGTCGACCAGTAGCTTCCCTGGAGTCCAAACATAGGTGGTGCAGTCCCCAAGGCAACCTCCAGGACCTCCATGCTTTTCTGCAGCACACAGAAACCCATCCTAGTACCACTTACTGCAAGCATACATTCAACAAGTTCCAAAAGAACCTTATTTGCCAGGTGCAATCAGCGGACAGTGGAACCTTACATGGACTGCTGCAACCTTAGGGAATCCAGGGATCAGATTAGGAAGCAGATTGACCTGATACACCAATATGAGCATGTCCAATACCTCATAGTATACTAAGATAGGCTACAAGTAGAACAGACTGCCCATTGCAAGAACTGCTATTTCTGTTGGATGAGACTTACAAATGCCCTTGGCTTTTTATCCTTGATTCGCTTCTGTCCTCCCAACACAAACAATCACACAATTTTACTTCAGCCACAGTTCAATGAAACGAACCACACAAAAATTATAGTGATCTACATGAACTGAAGATACACATGATCTAGGAACTAGATGACCATAGCTTGCAACCCAAACAATACAGGATGAGTAGGAGAACAGTCTTCACAAAGAAATGTCTCAAACCCCGTATCATCCCCTATTAATTGGTTTCGCTTAGGATAATTTTTAAGTAGGCAAGGAGCCAGTTGCATTTATAATCCACTTCAGAAAGGTACAGTAGGGCTGCTGACCAAGAGAACTTGAATACAGATGACAATACAACAGGAACAGTCCCCAGGAGGGTAACTTCTAAACTGGAAAAGTGTATTAGAAAAAAAACCTGAACAATGGAAAGCAATTTGCGTTCAAGCTTGGGCTCCATGAAGTTCGGCCAGACATTCATCAACATTTTGTTGAGCCATTCACATGGTTCCAGAGGTGTGTTTGGCTGTTTCAGTACAAACATGTTCCATAGTTGATGAGTATACAACATCAGAAAGACAATTATACATGAAGCCGAAACGATTTCAAACTGAGCAAATCCATCTATACTAAAGATGCATCCAAAAATGCACACAACCTCTCAGGGTACACTTGGGTGAAGGCAGTAGCCTTTGAGTGCATTACATCAACATTTTCAACCAGGCAAGAATAGTCGATCCATAGTCACATCTTAGGATAGCAGAAGAAATTCATAATATACTGCTTGGAACTACTTCCATTTGCAGTAGCCAGTGAACCAAGAACAAATAATCAGAACACAGCAGACCTGACTGCAAAGAATGTGTCGCTTCCACCGGTTGTTCACATCCTCCACAGCCTGCTCCCGTCGATATTTTCCATACTACAACCATACAATCATACACCATAAAACATAATTGATAGTTGCTCCCCCAACAAACAAAAACCTTCCACTTCTTCACATTTTTCTCTTCATAACCATAGCTAGGTCATAAATTACGAGTGGTAATCAGGATAACAGCATAAAAATCCAGAGCAACATACACAGGGCTCTGTACAACACCATGACATGTTTCAGAACACAACAATAGAGTATGTTTTAGAAGGTCATTCATGATCTGAAAAAATTATTAAAAATGCTCAGCTAGCACCATCGGAAGAACCCCCTACTCACAAGAAAACCTATGATATTAAAGCTAGCAAGTGCATAACATGCTTTTTAATTACAACCCCTCACCATCAACAACAGTGAGGAGTATCACATTCATAGATCCTTCAGTTGACAGATGCTTCCTAACTTAACTACAAATCAGTACAGCTGACACATCTACATCTCCACTATCTCATCTTGCTCATTGAGATCGACATCAACAGCCACCCGGAAGAAAATACTCAAAGAATCCTACTACATTTTATTTTCTAACACACCCAGGGCTCCACTCCCTAACACATCAATATGGTGTCTCCATGCTACCCTTGTTGCAATAAACAGTATGAACAACATGGCTGCAACTCCATTGCACTCTGTCCCCCAATATCTTGAGGAGGCCGACATCACAAAAATATGGTAGAAGATGAACTCTACACCCCTGTAAGCAGCCAGATTTAGACAGATATTGGTAACCAGTGAACAACAAAATACATATCAGGAGATCTAATTCATTCAGAAATAACGAAGGCATATGTTCAATCTAAACCAAACAAAAAGGACGCAATCAAAAAAACAGAATGAAATAGAAAGAAAAAATTTGTAAAAAATGCAGCAATAGCCAATGGTGACAAACCACTTGACCAGAGGCCACATCAAGAACAATCTGCATCGTAGAAGCCATTTCCCACGACATACATCCTCACTCACTTCATCAGTTTCCTGACACTGGATCCTACTTTTAATTTTCTGCGACACGGAGGTAAGGGAAAATAAACTATATGCAAACACTCCTGTCTTTGACATTTGAGCGCCCCGAAAACTCTTTCCAAGCAATACTGCACATCTGGACCAGGTCACAATGTTGCAAGATTATGACAGGTGCGCCTGCTGTAGGTTACCAGAATTTACTTAAAAACAACCCTGGCTATGTGGATTTGGGAACATTTTAACTCAGAGGAACCTGTCTATCCAACTAGTCCTTTTTAAAGAGCAACAAGGCAAAAAGACAAATGGCCCTAAGACGTCGTTCATTGAAAAAATTGAATCTCATTGAACCAGGCATTAGTTCGATGAAACTCTCATCAATCGGATATGATCCGATGGCATTTGTGAGATGTTGCAAAGCGCTTTAGTATGGTTGAGCAGAACAAAATGGCAACGAACCACACCGCGAACAAACAAAGCATCTGATTTGTCCTACACTACCAAGACTCTTAATTTCAAAGTTGATAGGGATTAATTACGGTCAGACATGCATCCCCAATTTGCAATGACCTTGAGACTTTTATCCAATAATCTACAGTCGAATATGTGCAACTTCAAGAGATGGTTATGGATTCATCTAGTAAGAATTCGGCTTCACGGAAAATTTTGAATAACCAAGTTACACAGCATCTGAAGTACCTGAAGAGTGGCCCAGACAGTCACAAAAACAGGAATCCAATTGGAGAAGGGTATGATCCAGCGCTCCAACAGCCAGGCTAGAAGAAAGAACGGAATCAAATAGGGCAGAACAGGTTTGTCGTGAATAAGATTGTTCCACAGCGTCTGCGCTTCCTTGACTGCCCCACCTAGCTGCTCTTTCTTCGCCATTTTGCTAGTTGTCTTCATGAACTGTAGCCGGGAAAGCGGGCTATTTACCGACACTATCTTGAGCTCAATGAGTGCTCTCTTCAGCCATACAAAAATATGTTTGACCTGATCTGCAACTGCAACTGCATCTAATAACCTCCGAGTTCGCGCCCCAAGAAGAAGTCCTCGATCTAGTAGAATCACGCGCTGCCGTAGCAAAACATTTTCATAATTCCAAAATAGCGATCTTAGCTATTCTTTTAGTAGCCAGATTCTTTTAGTATTTCCATAGATGTTTCATTCGAAACAGACTCGTAGTCAGGGTTAGTAAGTAAGTAAATACTAAATGCTTAGCCTTTAGCGATTGTATCGGACTTAAATCGGAAAATCCGGTAAAAGCACGGATGAACTCGATGACGATAAATGATTCCAACCTTTGCTCATATTCAGGAGTCCCGCGCTGATTTAACTATACTAGTAAGACTCTCAGATCCTGTGAGAACTTGGGAGCATGAATCTACATCGACGCAGCCCTTGTAACGCCCCCCGCATAATGTTTGCAGTGTTTAGCTCGAAACCTAACACTATTTTTCACTAGAAGAAAATCCTTGAGTAGAACCGACTTAAGGTGCAATCAATGATCGCCCGCATTCTCCCTCATCCAGATCTGCTGCACTGGTCCGCCATGAACCAGGACCAGGAACGCATGTTGCGCGTAGAGCGATGCGTGAGTCTCCACAGCTACCAATGTCAATGATGCTGATGTTCGCCCTCGTGTGTAGGATCATCCACAACCCGCACATCCAGAAAAAATCTCAAGTGTGTCAACGCTACCTTAATGCCGCTAAGCTACTGCTGTGCAAGTAGTTGACAACCACTCTTCCGACTCCCGTGCCACAATCTCGAAGCACTAAAACCCCACATGTCTCGTCAAACCCAAACCTCCTCGCGGCATCATTCAAGAATAAACCTGCTTATTCACCTCCCGGCCAACCGTTCTCCTTGTTATTCACCTTCATTAAGGTTACTCCCCCGTACCGCCCCGTTGCCCTGCAGTGACCGCTTTTCACCCCGCTCGCCCTCGCCCTCGCCCTCGTCTTCACCGGTTTCCAAAACAGGGTCCACCCGTGCCAAAACTCGGCTGTGCGCACTGGTTTGCGGCTCATTGGAAGCGGAATGCAACACCAGTGATATACGAGAGAGGTCGATCGACAGCGAACACAGCAAGGGTCATCCAGGGCGGTCACCGGCGCGCCAGATTCGGCAATGGCAGTCGATGCCAGTGGAAGCCTCGCCGCGAAAACAGCAATCCCCCTTCCCTCCTCTCCTTCCTTACCTTCCCTGTTTCTTACCTTACCTCACCTTCTCCCACCCTCCATTCTTCTTTTCCTTTCCACGTTCCCCCTTCCTTCCTTCGCATACCCTGTCATTCTTTCCATCTCTTTTCCTTTCAATCACCCCTCCCTCCCTCCCTTCTTTTCGTTCCACGTTCCCATTTGTCCCTGCCTTACCCCCATTCTTTCCATCTCTTTCTTTCCGTCAGCTTCTCCCTTTCCTCTTTCTTCCTTTTCTTTCCATGTTTTCGTTCTCCCTTCCTTTCCATCTCCTCGATTCCCTCCGCTTCCTCTCCCCTTCCTTTTCTTTCTGTCATCTCTTTCTCCTTTCTATCTTATACCATGTATGCCGCCTCTCATGCCCATTAGTCCTTGCTCGCGTTTTGACACTGCTAAGTCATCGTCCTTGATTTCTCTTTTTCCTCCCTTGTTCTTATGTGGGGTCCCGTGTGGTTGACATAGACATGTGACTAGTTGCTATTGGTAGCTCACCATTAAGTTTTACAAGACTTTCTTCACATTGGTCACAAGGGTTACATCATAGTAGAGAGCTCTATAAGCCAATAACACATTCTTATTGTAGAGGCTAATTGTTCACGTTCGACAAATCTTAGCACTCCTTCACTCGTCTTACACCATGTGTCATTCTTCCATTGGGTTGGAATCCACTTGAATCTCAGGTGGTAATCTCAATCGGCATCACTTTGAATATTTAATTAAGTGTGGCACTCAAATCGAAGCATCACATCAATTTCAATGGTTTTTGTACCTCGTCATGTAGCATCAAGTGTCATGTGGCACCCTCTCTAGTTGTCACCCAATGATTGTAAGACAATTAACGTGGGTCAATGATGAATAGTGTGGACCACATTCAATCAAATATTTGATGTAGTAAATTAAAGTGCCCTCTGCGATATTATTATTTACACTTCGATTTTGTCACTTGCCGTTCTTACATTGCATGAAAGATGCTTTAACCCACATGGAACCTACATTATGGCACTAAAAATATATCATAAACCAGCCTCTATGATATCCGCATGAGCTTGATATTCCTGGTGTGATTAGTTATCTTGACGAGACACCTAAATTTAAGTGGTATGTTATTAGGTGTGGATCCAAGAATGGAGACAAAAAAGACACGTGTGTAGAAGAGATTAGACTACATGCTCAAAATATGGTAACCCTTCTAGTCTCAATAATGAACATAATTGGAAGGGATACATATGAACACTCAATGAGCACGAGAATCTTCACTTTTATAGGTATTCACATGAACTGCAAAAACAATGGACCAGATAACCAACGAGAGGAGAGTAAATAATGAGCCGCGAGAGCAATAAGTCAACCACCTACTCAAATCAGTCATCAATCATATCCAATTAGCTCATAGACATAATATATAAAAAAATGGATGATATCTTGTGTCCACTCACGCTCTTGGATGAGCAATCGCTTTGAGGAAAGCGACTACTTCATCGATTTAAAATTGCTAACCACCTCATACAAATCGCACGTTTCATGGGCTAGTCGAAAAAACAAACCATTTAAGAGGCATCTACCTTACATAGTCCACCATGAGCATCTCGTAATGTCCCATGTGTCAAACAGCGTGCAATTTACTCAAGGGAGGTACTAGGGCGGGTCGTGATATATAGGATTCAAGTAATTTTGAGTCCCAAGGAATCCGAGCTGCTCATGCATGGTGCACCACATCTTTGGAATTTGGTACATTGCCCATATGATTCGCGAGCGAGGTGTGTACTTGGCACTTAGTGGAAACGGAAACCGTGTTCCAAATCACCCATAACTTGACACTTAATACTCCCATGCTCCAACCACATTATCTTGCCTCTTTACTTTGGCCGAGGTCTTCTTTGCATCTTCGTGTCAAATATTTGCATCCATGTTCAACAAATTATGTAATAACAGGGAAACCGCAAAGGATTGCCCTCCGTTAAGTACATGCCATGATTAGAGTGTCATGTTGATAAGGGTGGTCTTTGTGATTAGTCATGTAGCATAAGTGTCATGTGGCCACACCCTTTGGTTGTCACTCAATGATTACGAAACGAAAATATAGGTTGGTGTTGAACAGTGTAGGGCATACTAAATCATAAGTTTCGAGTTTTATGCAACATAACCAGGAGGGGGGGGGAACGCATAAACTTATGGAATCAATACAAGAGACAGTACGGAAGTCCATAGATGATATTTGAGTTTTCCAGCCAAGGCCTAATGGGATAAATGCATAAACCATGAAAACACCATTCGCATGAAGTAGAACCTGACAATTAATCACCTTCACAATTCGTTTTAAAACTATGATGTTTCATGACAAATGTCTTATTCGACAACAACAACATTGTGTCCATCTTTCACCAAACAATTTCCCTCAACCTTCGACATTGGAAACGAGTGTATGGTATTGGAACTTGTCCACTACACCTTTGTATTCATCCTCGTCCCTTTCATCATCCTTGGACATTGATACGTGTATAGGGCCCAAGAGGCCTTCATCCATATTCTTTCTATTGACATTATTCCTTATTGGCAATGTCAAATTGATTACTTTGTTGGGTATGTCATAGTTGCCCGTTGAACAATGAATAATAACAACCTATCATTGATGCAACTATACATACTAATAAATATTTTTAATAATTGACACACTTTTGTTGACAATATGGATTTAACAAATTTCCTAAAACATAATATAATATAATCATAACATGACCGTGAATTGAATGTTGTCTATAAAAAGTAAAGCATGAATGAAGTGCGATAAACAAAAATTATATAATGACTATCTCAGTGTGTTATCATAATCAGTTGTAGCCAATTGTAGTATTATCACACTAAGTCCAATACGAATGCTAACATGTACATTCTTGAGTCTTTATCAACTTCACCTCCAATGTCGTTAGCAAGGATCCGCCGATGGACACATGTGACTCGATCACTTTAAGGCCACCGTGTAGCACATTTTCTATACCAAATACATTATATATTTGTTTGGATACATTCTTCCTATTGTCAACTATTTCAACCGCCCATCTTTTTTTAATTTCCATTATTATCCTTGTGAAATCCAGCCTGGGTTTCATTTTGACATGATGTTTGGTTGGCAATTGCTAAGTTAGTTCGAACACATCCATCGAGTTTTGTTCTTTTTTCCAATTTTGCACCTCCAAGGATCACATGTGGGATTATAAGTTCCATACATTTGATCATGAAAGCGCCCCCCCCCCCTCCATCCATCTCGGTTGAATAATATTGAAGTGGTGGTGGGGGGGACCAAGTTGTTTCTATTGCCATGAAATCATAAACAACCATTCTTTTGGATTATGCACCAGATGTTCAGCCAGAATGTGAGGTATGCTTCAAAAACGAAGCCAATATTCACTTGAATATAATCATACGTCCACAAACTTAATATCAAATGTATTTATATTTCCAAATATTGCTGACCTTATTGAGTGCTATGTTTTTGTACAAGGTTGTGGGCATGCAATATTATGCTTCAATTACGCACAAGGGTTGACTACTTGTCCACAATTCAAGTCAACAAGTGGTGGATGGCATCAGGTGTCACATCTACATATTCCTCAAGTGAAAAAATTCCTCAATGCTTCAATTACGCGCAAGGGTTGACTACTTGTCCACAATTCAAGTCAACAAGTGGTGGATGGCATCATGTGTCACATCTACATATTCCTCAAGTGAAAAAATTCCTCAAGCTCAACTTCCCAAGGTTTACGACCTCCAAAACTTGGACAAAACAAGGAAAAACAAAACATTTGAGTTCATTGAACTCAAACATCTTGTCGATTATGATGATGTTGAACAAGATCATGTTTTTTAGGCACAAGATGTTTAGTGACTCTGATGACAAACCGTTTAGACTACCAAGATGGTGCGGCAAAATCAATCATTATGAGTGATGTTTTAAGGGATCGCAATACGAATGTCACTGCAAATCATTTAATGCTAGTTTCAAATGTGAAAACAAGTCTACCTCCCTCCAAGTTACATTGCACACTTTGTAAAGATAAGTTGGTCAAGTTTCCATTAAACACGGATTTGAGAATATGTGCCTTGCACAAACGAAGAGGAAAACCTACAATAATAACTACAAATCCAGACATGTCCATGTGGAATAGAAGGACTACAACGCCCTTTGGAGGGTCTATACCTCAAAATGGTTGAAAAAGTTGTAAAATTTTAGATGATTACTTACATGTACATTTTGAACTATCTTTCAGTCTGCCAAAATATCTATAATGAAACTCAATATTTTCTTACTATTGTGTTTTATTGCATTGTTTCCAAGTTGTGTGAGTACCTCAAATTCAATTTGTTACAATTTATTGATACCTTTTCAAACTTTGTGTCATGTGTGATTTTTTGCAAACGTGTTGTCCATCATTGTTTGCAGGTTTTGGTACTTCAATATATACACAATTTATATAGCTTCTTTGATTGATTCATGTGACAAATCGACAGTGTGTTGCACGAAGAAACATTTACCATATATTAAACCAAAAGACTACAAAGCATATGTACACTTTTGCCTGTTGTTATTGCATTCCTTCATGTACTTTAAGTTGTTGTATTGTCCCAATGTCCCCTTGTCCGCTCAGCATCGGGTCATTGGCATTATGAACGGACACTTTATTCACGCCAACCCCTTAAAAGGGACTGGAGTTTCTATCTATCTTCTATCTATGTGTTGTCAATACATTCCTTCTTGCACACATTAGTAATATGGGGTCTGCAACATGCTTACTTCTCACATACATATACATGCTTGATTCAAAATGAGTTCCTTGTGCTAATCAAAGAATACACAATTTTTATTTCTCGTAATTAGACCTTACACAATCACATGTATGGAGCAAGAAAATGGTAGAACCGTGAGGCTTTGTTCTTTTTAATGAAAGATTACAACTATAGTTGTCCACTTTGCTTATGCTAGTCCATGGTTTTTTTTTTTTTTTTTTATAACCAAAAACATTTTGGATTTTGTGCACCTTCATCTCAAATGCAGGTCAAGGATTGAAGCTACTCATTTATCATCCAGAAAACTTTGAATAAAAAATCAACAACTGCCAAAATAAATTACAGTTAACTTCTTCTTTTTATTACATTTTAGGGAGCAACTACAGTTAAGTAGATATATGTAACTATAGTTATCATCCACATTGAATTATTTGGACCAAGAATAACATGAACAAGTAACGTTCAAGTGTGAACACAAAGTGGTTAATAAATTTGCTCTTGAAACATAGAAGTTGATGCATAAGTCTTTGTCCTACAGACAAAGCCAACAAATTTAAAGCATGTTCCACACAATAAGTCCAACATACAAGGGTTGCAACCTGTAATCATATAAACACTACTTATTTACCATACATTTAGCCCTAACATATCATTAATACACTAAAAGGATAAGCCACGAGTTACACATGCCAACGGATCGAGGATTTCATTCTTTCATTCATTTATTTATTTATAATGTGACTATGATAGACATGTAATGTCAAAGTCAAAGCCGAATCTTGCAAATCACCTAGGTTGTACAGAAATAGTATGCATTCCATTGAGCAAGCATCCTAGTGTCCAACACATGGCCGGATTTTAGTACGGACATGTGTTATTCATTTGTTGTTTGTGTTCCCCAACTTCCACCGATAAGATTTACAACCAAAAAAAAAAAAAAAAAAAAAACATGTGTCGCATTAGAAAATATTCAATTAAGCAACAACAAAAATCACATAAAAAAAGTACCTCCCCTTATTTAGGTATGGTTATAAGAATTGCATATTTGTTGATTTCTCAATTGATTACATAGGTCTTCCCAACTATGTTCATCGTTGAGTGTGGAGTAGCTAAATTTTTTGAACAACATAGTCCAATATCTTCAAAACATATGTCTTGGTATTTGTTCTTTGATCCTCACCACACCACACACCAATCAAATGTAAGGGGTTGATTAAGGAATGTAAGGATTGGTTCACATGGGATCCCAAGTCCCAAGTCCCTCTGATGGTGGCAAGTCCCAAATGAAAGGCAAAGTCCTTACTTTCAAACCTCAAGAAATCATTAATATCTTATTAATTATTGTTAAAGTCGGATCTTGATTGTTTTATTTGTGGGAATCATGTTAAGAGATGTGTCTCACTTTTTGCTCAACCTAACTCTCAACACAAAACCCAAGCCTCCATGTCACACTTGGGACCCTGTGTGAAGTGGTAAATCCCATGCTCTCAATGGTTGAAGTTGCACATATTGACCTCGAGTGACTTGGGGCTTAGGACTTGGGACTCCGTGTGAACCAAGCCCCAAGAGTCCGATCAAGGAAAGTAATTGAATAACACCCACATCTCTATAGTATGGAAACCCCACCACTTCGGAGCCCCCATGCCCACACATGACGAGTCTGTTTAATGCCTAACTTAGGTATAAGTTTACATTAAGTTTTATCGAATATGAAGCTAGACATAACATTATCAAGTAGTGTGCGTTCGTTCAATGTACTGCACTCGTTGTGACATCTCATGGTTATAATTCCCGCAACCCACATGAACCAACACACATTGCTTAATAATGTTATGGAGGTTGAGACCCTCGTAACATTATTCAGATTCATAACAATCGTCTGTGGGACTAACATTATTATGCATAATATTCCCTACATTTAGTTTGAATATGGGGAGTATTCTATAAAATTTTATCAGTCCCACATAACAATGTTATGCTTCCCGAATATATATATATATATATATATATCCACTACATAGATCTAATGGTGGGCCTAAGTACTAGTATCTCACATGGTTGGCCTATCAGGTTTTCCACACCACAAATGTCCCTATATAAAAGTAGGTAGAGTTTATGAATATTTTCAATCAATCATGCGAACTAGGATAATCTCTATACAACTCTTCCAGTTCAGAAGGTATTTGGTAGATATGAGAGCCAACCCATTCTTGACCACTTAAGCAAATTAGCACATATGCGGTTTAGAAGGTATGATCAAAGAGAAAATTCCCCGTGTAGGAAAATAGAATCCACTCATAAATGCATGAGGTCTATTTTCAGATTGTCAAAGCATTGCATATGAGTAATTTTTGTTTATTTGAAGGAGTGCATATTCTAAAGTAAAATCCTAGATTGATTAGAATTTGCAAATCGAAGATATAACCACGATTTCAACATGATTGGACCGTATTTGAATTGGTTATTTTTTTTGTGCGTAAGAAAGATAAAATTGACAACAACTATATATTGTAGGCATTGAAACTTATCTAAGTTTTCATTTGTAGTAGAGATAGTGTGGATTCAATCCCACAGTCAAAAGATGTGTGTTAACGTAACTTGGACATTTTGTGGAAGAGGTATCTCCAAGGAAGGTTTGGGATTTATGATTTGGCCCTTTGACGAGAAATCGACCACTTTATGGTTGCATGTGCATTTGTGGGTTAAGAAGCAATTCATAAATTTCATGGTGTTTTTCGCGATTTGGAATGGTGGTCGGGAATGGGTTGGTTGCCTTATATAAGGTTGACTTGCAACTACCAACTTTGAGATGGATATCTTTGAATAGATTCCTTCTATTTTGATTGTCACACCCAACAAACTATGATATAAGTAACCCACCCTAAGTTGCACTGTGACCAATGTTGAATGGGTAATAGGTGAATGCATGGTATTAATGACCGATATCAATTTCCGAAAAACCTATCCATGGGTATCAAAATCGTAGTACCAATCAAATATTGATATTTGATGGATATTTCAAGGTGGAGGAATTTTTGTATACAAGAGTTATTATTTGAGTAAATATCATTTTAAATTAGATCGATACTACATTAAATTTACATGAATATGAAAGTTCTTGCATGGTATATAGATCCAAAGGGTATAAAAAATCTTTAATTGTAAATAACCGTATCCTATTGATATTAAAAATATTAGTACTTATTATGGATATGGAATGGTATAAAAGAAAGACAATGTTAGACCAACATTGGTATTGACGCTTGCCCAAAATCAATCATGCATTCTCCCAAAGTTGTTATGTTTTTCACCCCAATTTGCCTTCGCTTTGTACCGGTTGTTCATATGGTTTAAGATGTGTTTGGTCTACATGACTAAGAGGTGTACACAAAATTGAAGCAGATCCAACATAAAGATGGAACACAACAACCATGTGAAAAATGTTTAGTTAAAATTTTCTTGTTGTTGTATTATTTGTAATTTATTGCATATTGACATCGATAACATGTATACAATGTCCGCCAACACTTGTTGTGTGTTATACTAACACCCATTTTTGAGGTGGTGGGGAACATGGGCATAAGCAAGGACTGCATCTATACGGAATATTTGATGCATGCTTGACAAGAAATTGATAACCACCCACGACGATGTACCCTTTTTAATTCATGCTATAAATGGATATCTAACTACTCTATTCTCTATTCTCATGCTGCTTATGGTCTCTCATTTTGAAGAATAATGTTGTTTTCTTGGCTTGAACATATTCATAGATGGCTTGTTGTGGACCAGTTGGAAATTATGGAATAAGTGGCATAGTGTTTCACCATGTTGGTCTACATACATTATTTGTTTCATCAATCTCAAGTTCTTGTGTCTAGATTTAGAACTTCTTGTGGGCTTTCAATCATTGATGAAGTGGTTGCAAAATAATTAGCAGGTGTCAAGGTACTTGTGATCACAAAATTGAAAGGAATGCTTAAGGAGACTCGTATGGAAGTTACTATTTATTGTTTGACTTCTCTTGGATTTATTGTGAGATGGGTTTTCCTAGGATTGGTAAAACTCATAGAATACACAATTTCCTTTGCATTCTCATTTTTTATTTATTTATGTGAATTAAAGACTATGATATATTACTCCATGCCACTCATTCATGAGAAGGAAACAAACATTATGCTACAATCCATCTCGCAATCTTCAAGCTAGTAGGCAAACTATATATGGTGGTAACACAACTGGCAACCCACCTCGAAGAAGCCATTCACCAAGTCATGGTTCACTCATGACTCTCCAATTTACATGCATTTATAATGACAATAGACTCTATCTTGACACCTGCTAATGTGTTTGACTGATTGACATTATCAATGAAATCATTCACTTACTAGTTCTTCTTTGTTAAATTTTCAAAAAGGAATAATTTGGTTTTTGTATAAATAAATCTTATGTAGGTTGGTTTGAGGTTAATTCCCACAAAATCTAAGTTGACGGTCGGATAGTGAACACCATCGTGATGCTTGACATCAAATGTTTTGACAATAGTACAATATAACTACACATTTTTCAATGCAAAGCTCCATCCATGTACACCATATGAAGGTACATCTACAATGCATCACTCACGAAACAATCTTGGCGTGGGTTTACAGTAGGGTCCAAGACCAAAGAAACTCAAAAATCAAGCGATACAATTGGTTGAGAGCTAAATTATGGGCCCAAAGGAGATTACTCTATACCGTAACACCATAGTAGGTTCGTTCATAAATAATTCCCAAAAAAAAACGTAAAAAAACAGAAATTACATGCAAAGAGAAACGAATAACTCTCTAATTATACTGTAATAAAAACGAAAAGACAGAAAATCAGGATTAGGGTAATGACTTAGGTTTAAACAAGTTGGGCCGCCATAAATGGATGAAAAACGCAATTAGGATGAAATTTCTGCACATCTTTCCCACCCTAAACACAAATGATTTTTAATCCAATAAATGAGAAGATGAATTTCAAAATAAATAAATTGGAACACGAACCTTATTTTTTCAAAAAGATTAAATATTCGTGTGGCAGGTGGCGAACCTGCTATGGTGTTACGGTATATGTTTCAAGTCCAACGTATGGAAAATGAAGCAGTTCTAATGCAACATCACTTGCATGCTAAATATCAGAGGTCCCTACTCAAGAAAATACTTCATAGTTTGAGAAACCAATCTTAAGCTTGGGTCCAATCTTGAGTCCAAAAACGATGTCCATAAAAGAGATTTTTTGAACTTCAAGTTTCTTGGACCCAAAACCTAATGTAAATCCACCCTTAACTATATATATATATATATATATATATATATATATATATATATATATATAGATGTTGAATGTTAGGCCCACCTCTTTAAGGTGCCCATGACATGTCGCAAATCTATAAATACATTTGAATTTATAGCTTTGATAAAGGGTGGGGTGTCTCCAATTCATGCCAACCATAGGTTGGTGTCATCTTTATACGTATGTGTCGAATGTAGCATGGTTTTTCTATAAAACCCATACATGTCAACAAAGTCAAGGAACGATAACAAAATCAACGTGCTTGCATGGCATGCCAAGTTTGCAACAAGGTTCTACCAACTTGGAGGACACAATTAATGAAAGGTATTCACAACTGTCAATTGAAAGATGAAACCAACCCTTTAGGACTTGAGACTATTCATATGAAAACATGTAAGGATTAAATCCATAATAATCAATGATGACTTGTGTGGAATAAGCATTTAAGATATGCAACCCCCTCCCCCACCCACCCACACAAATACATACATAAGAGGGATTGTTAAATCAACCAAACATTGGCTAAAAATGACCACATTCAACATGTAAGGGGTCAACTAGGCTTTAACTTGCCATCCAAGTTGTTCAAGTTTATTAATTCCAAGAAATTATTGATATATTGTTCTTCTTCATGTGTGGCATGAAAATCCAAATGATTACAAGTCATGTGATTGTGCATTACATCTTTGTGCTTGTTTCAACAAAGTTCGTGATTGTTTAAACAATCCCCTATATATAGATAGATATAGAGAGATAGATAGATGCACATGTGTTCATGATTACTATATATTTTTGATGACACGGTGGCACACTCTCTTGTCCAATCCTATCATTCACCCGTCCATCCTCTTGATAGTTGATCAATTGTGTTAGCTTGCATTGTGTTTTCAATCACACTAGATTTTGTACTCCATGTAGTCAAATAAAACATTCACTTTGAAATAACCATTTTTTGAATGTGAGAAAGCCAAATTTGGAGTTGAGTGGGAGCAAGGGGGCAAAGGGGAGAGGGGACTATGATGATACATGCTTCGAAATTGACATGCTTGTCCATCATAACTTAGCAGAGAACGTGATTGAAGACAGAAGACAATGTTGGTGGAAGGTGAAAAACGGGCACATGTGGTTTACTGCATTGGTTATCCCATATTGTGCGTGTGGTACTAATTTCCCAAAACATACTATTATGTCAAATCTCAAAATTAATGAGGGTCGAAATTGTTATTGATCGATACTATATTCATGAATACATGCTCATTTATCATGTTTTTGAAGAAAATTTGTGCATGTTCTAAAGGTGTTTGTAGAGTGCATAATTTGTTTTGGTGAGTTTGAAGAGGCTTCCTCTTCTCTTGAGTTGGTGCCACTCACTCATGGGGCATTTCCTAACTATACCGGCCGCTTTATACCTAGAGGCCGGGTTGATTTCCCTTGAGGCCGATTGCATGAAATTTCAACCCCTTTTGGGTAAGAGGCCAACCTCAACTACACACTATAATAAGACTATAACGGGGGACAATTTTCCCATATGTAAAGGCCTCAGGGCTAAGAAGCCAGGCCGATTCAATAAATCTAGCAAACTTCAAATTTTTTTCATTGTCATTTGTACAAGATGGATGAGGGAAAATAAAATATTTTAGTGGCTCTTGTGTTTTTCATGGCCATGCAACATGTTATGATGGTTGTTGCAATTTTGCAAAAGCTTGTTTTGCATCAACATTATGTTGCTATGACAATGATTTTTGTTATGATAGTTGTGGAGAACAATACTTCTAGGAGGACACAAAATATTTGGATGTATGACCGGAATACTATTTTTGTGGACATATTAATTTTTGGATGTTACTCAATTAAGTTATTCAAGCAACACACAAGGTTACTTCCTAAAACTTGTAATGATTTGTACGGTGTCTTATCTCCAACATTAAGTTGTAACGATATAAATTTTGGAACATCCATTCTTTTTAGAAATTAGATTGCTCTTTCTTTGAATAGACTTAGTACAGTAGTGGTAATTCATTACGCGGGTGTGCTGAAACTTATGGAATTCATGGAAGTATTGTATCTATTATTATATGAGATTTTTGTGCAACAATTGAGAAACATTTAGAATTATTAGTGATTGAAAAAAAATCTAGAGTTATTTTGAATAAAATTGCAACCGAGTTTGAGGAATTTAGGGGATTACATTATGTGATTAGATCGGTTGATGAAAGTCATATACCTATCATTATTTCTCATATTCATCATACTTCGTATTATTGTAGAATATATTTATATTCAATTTTATTTCAAGGTGGAGTGGATAGCAAATGTAAGTTTTGAAAGTACGGTTTTGGATGGATTGGACATTGTTATGATTGGACTTTGTTCTAAAATTTTTATATTAGGGAAAAATTAATAAAAAGTGAATGATTACCTTACAAATTTATGGATGATGTTGTTTATCCAATGAGATCATGATATTATACTCCTTTCGAGATAAAAATTTCATTAC
This sequence comes from Polytrichum commune, assembly GCA_950295325.1. NCBI lineage: Eukaryota > Viridiplantae > Streptophyta > Polytrichopsida > Polytrichales > Polytrichaceae > Polytrichum > Polytrichum commune. The sequence continues at coordinate 17,329,072 of OX485803.1, read as the reverse complement.
ATAGAGCAAAGACACATTGGAATTTTATGCAATCATCAACAAGAATGGTGGTAAAAATAAATTTTGGTATATTGAAAGTGAGGTGCAATAATCTTTTTTTTTTTTTTAATATGCCTCTCCAACATGTACCAAATATGGTTACCACCTACATTTGTCTTCATAACTTGTGCATAATACACCAAGATAAGTTTGATGATGAATGGACAAAAGAAGGAGAAATAATTATGTATAAAAAAATACAAATAAACTAAGACAACTGGATAATGTTGATATTTTTATGACACCTACATAAATTGCAAAGAAAATGAGATTATATTTGAAAATGGACGTGATTGAAGCATGAACTATGCAAATTGAAAAACATAAAAAAACCCTAGTAAATGATATTGAAGATATAGAATAAGGTGAAGATGAGAGTGCATAGGTTGTAGAATAAAAAAGAACAAAGATGTAAGAATAAAAATATGTTTGTATAGCTTACATAAGTATATGAATTACTAGTTCATTTTTTTTGCAAAACGCATTTGAAAATGAAGGAAAAAAATATTTTTCCCTCGTAACCACGATGCATCTGATTCGGTAGAGGACTAGATATAAAGTTTGTCTATAAGCCTATTTATTTGTCGTTTTATATTTTCTAATAAACAATTGGTTTTCTCAAAAAAATTAACCATGACTGAACTATTTTCAACCATTTACATATAATCTATATAACATTGCTCTAGAAAATTCTTCTTATCAACTTTGGTTGTTGAATTTAGAGTCGTAGTCTTAGTTAAAATCGGAGTGTCATTTGAATGTAGATAATCCTCAATGTTTGGGATGCTATCTTCGATACTAACATAATTATTAGTAGAATTTGTCACATGTTTCAATACGGTCCCAATTTGATGTCACCATTGATAACAAAAAAATGTAAAATTTATGTACGTGGCGATCCGGCCCCAGTCTTTAAATTACCGCAATCAAACGAGCATATAACTTCAACCACGTATTTGCACTTGCACATCACATGCATGAAGTTAAAACATAATAATAATAATAAACATTATAAAGGTTGTAAATAATGAATGAACTAATAATTACAACAATAATTTTGGTATGAAAACTACATATTGGATGCAATGGACATGAAAGGGAAATTAATAAAGACTTGGAGTTCTCTCAAAAGAGTCTCTCTCTTCGCGCCTACAAGGTGGGGGGATCAAACCATAGCTCAACCACAAATTACCTACTCCATGGTTGCTTACAAACCATTTGGGGGGGGGGGGCTTAAGGCAAAGGCTAAGGGCTTTAAAATAAAAAAAATTGGCAAAATTCTATATATAGTTTTAAAATAAATAAATTTAGGTAACATAAATCTTACTTTGTTTCTTTAGAATTTTTTAAAATTCTAGTTCCATTTCACCCCGCAATGAAATTGTCGTCTCCACATCACGGTCTATTCAATTCTTTGAGTTGGATTCTTCATCTTCTTCCACCTTTGTGTTTTATTTCCAAAGTTTTATTTGTAGTTGTGGTTTTTTTTTAATTTTAATTTTTTAATTAGTGGAGCTACAATTTGGATATCTTCATTCCGCATATCTTCCGTAGTCTTTATTTTCAAATTACTTATAAATATGCTCATAGTCAACGGAGGCGGAAGATGAATAAGAGGTCCAGGAAGCTAGTTGAAAAAAAATTAAAAACCCTACATTATCTACATTTTTTTGGTTTTAAGCATTTTTTTTGGAAGTGCGGAGAGGAGTGTTGTTGGGGTACGTGGTTAGTGAGAAAGGGAGAGAACCCGATCCAGACAAGGTTGCAGTGATCGAAGGATTGGAGGCACCCACGAACGCTAAAGGTATAGCTAAGTTCTTGGGGCATGTGGGATGGTATAGGGAATTGATCACTGCCTTCGCAAAGATAGTCTTTCCCATCACCAAGATGCTTAGGAAGGATGCGAAGTTTTAGTAGACGGAGCAATATGATCAAGTATTTGGCGAGTTAAAGGCTTGCCTGAGCACGTATCCGGTCTTAGTACCTCCGAATTGGAGCATTCTTTTTCGTGTATTATGTGATGCCAGTGCGGTAGCTGTAGGTAGTGCTCTGTGTCAGCCTAGTGGAGAAATGAAAAATGATCAACTAGTGACATATGCTAGCATGCAACTAACCATGGCTGAACGTAACTACTTCACCACGGAAAGAGAATGTTTGGCTATGGTATTCTCAGTAAAAAAATTCCGTCACTACCTGCTGTATAATCCGCTAGTATTTTTCGTGGACTATATGGTGATTAAGTTTTTGGTAAACAAGCTAGAGTTGAGTGGTAGATTAGAACGATGGATTCTGCTACTAGAGGAGTTCGACTACACAGTCGAGTATAGACCCGGGAGAATGCACTTGCAGGCGGACCACTTGTCAAGATTGTCGGAACGGGTGGGCACCACACCGGTAGATGATGGGTTTGTAGATGAAAATCTTTTTGTAGTGACCACCCAACCGGAATGATATACAGATATAGTTGAGTTCATCGCCACTCAACAGTTGCCAACTGAGTGGTCGAGGGAGAAGCGGCGTAAGATAATGATGCACAGTAGGTACTACACGATAGTGAGACATCGCCTGTTTAGACGGGGAGTAGATGGCCTATTTCGCCATTGTGTGGCCGCCACGAAGGTGCCAACAATCTTGGAAGCCTGTCATAATAGCGCATGTGGTGGACATTTCTCGGGGCAACTCACCGGCCAAAATATATTGAGAGCAAGATATTTTTGGCCCATATTATTCAAGGATGCTCGCATCCACGTTAGAAAATGCGACGCTTGTCAGCGCTATGCTAGGAACAACCTAAGGATGGAGTTACCCTTGCACGTGTCGCTACCATTGATTTGATTCGAAAAGTGGGACATCGACTATGTAGGAAAGATGCACCCAAAATCATCTGAGGGTATGGCCTATATTGTAGTAGCGACGGAATATTCAACCAAATGGGCAGAGACCAAAGCCGTAAAGATGAATACCACCGCGAATGCCGCAATATTTTTATATGAGAACATCATTTCTCGGTTTGGTTGCACTAAAAATACTAGTTAGCGACAGGGGCACGCACTTATTGAACGATATGATTAGCGAGATGACTGAGAAATTCCAAATTGATCACCGAAAGACCACGCCTTACTACCCACAGACAAACGACTAGACCGAGAGGGTGAACCAAACCTTGGTGAACATATATATTGAGAAAGACAGTGCAAGATTCTAAACGCGACTGGGACGTGAAACTCACGGTTGCATTGTGGGCGTATAGAACGCTCTTTAAGGTGACGACTCGGGCCACACTATTTTCTCTAGTCTACGACATTGAGGCCACCTTTTCCTTCAAATTTGAGGTAAAGTCGTTCAGAGTGGCCATTGACTCAAGGCTAACCGATAATCAGTCATTAAAAAATAGATTGGTTGTGTTAAAGTCCTTGGACGAAAACCGTCGGAGGAGGCCCAACATATTGAGGCCATCCAACGAAGGCGGAAAATCACCTTTGACAAAAAAACACAAGAAACGCACCCTAAGAGCAGGCATGCTCGTCCTGCTTCAGGACACTAGGAAGTGAGACTTCCCAGGTAAGTTCGACGCGGTGTGGATTTCCATATCTCATTAGTGAGGTATTCCCAAATAACTCGGTCCAATTGGAGACACTCAACGGGGAACCATTCCCAACCCGCACCTCTGGAAGTCGTTGTAAGGAGTATAAGACCTGAAGATGGACATCTTACTTGCGGAGCAAGAAATTCTGTGTCCCTCCCCTGATGGTCACCAATTATGTGAGTCCTAAAAGTTGTGCTCACATGGTTGTTAACTTCACCGTAAATGTAAGAGACTGAAAATAATTTTTATAAGGTCAATTTTACCTTCGGGAAGTGGTAATGTAAATTAAACAAAAACAAAAAGAGTTAAGTACAATTAAAGGGTGTGGCAAGTGAGGTCTTAGAAGGAAAGGACAAGGAAGGAGTCAAAACCTTTTTTTCCTTTCGGGCGGCCCGAAAGATGCCGGACAATGCGGGAAAAAATGAGAGGTTTGGAGGGGTCTCGGGAGGTAGGAGGTAGAGGTCTCATTATGCAAGTGTGAGAAGAGGAACCTCTAGAGGAGAGGCGAAGCCCTGCTTCACTAGGATTTGGTAGGGGAAGATGAATGAGAGAGCATGGTCATGCGGAAGCCCTGCTCCGTGGTGGAATGGGAGTTCGGGAGTGCCGTTGCGGACCTGTTTGTTTGAGATTTCTAGGAGACCGGAAGATATAGGTTAGGTGAGAGAAGGCTCGGTGTGCGGAAGACTCTGAAGAGGAGGCAGAAGCTCTACCTCAACTTCAAAGGAGGCACACCAATGTGTCCATGTGGTTTTGGTTTTTGCATGCGGATCGGTTAGAAATCCAGGGAGCCGATGCTCAGGGAGGGGAAGGTGCACCGCGGGGACAGACAACATGAGCACTAGAGCAACCGGAGGAGAGACAGGGAGAACGAGGAGAGGTGTGAGAAAAATATGCAGCCGAAGATCGACACCTCCTAGGAAGAACATCCTTTAATCTGTCAACGTGGGGGATCAATCAACATGGTCAATACAGTGACGACCAGTCGCGGAGGAGGAATGCAAGGAAGCCCCTTCAGCTTCTTCCGGGCAGTGGTTGTCTCAGAGGTGCCGATTCTTTTGCCAGAGGCATCTCCAGTGGGACAGAAGAAAGGGGAAGGGAAGGCGGATGTCTGGGGAGGGAGCACTGGAGAGGCCTCACCAACAAGTCAAGGTCGGAGGTCAATCAATGTAGCAGAGACACCCTGGCGAGAGCGCCCCCACAAACCTGCAACAGAAGGGCATCTGGTGGGCCCAGTCTGATTCCACACCCAAACATTGTTTTGTTTTATTTCCTTCTTTTCACAGAAAAAATCCTCCCACCCATACACATCTATATTGGTCGGGGAGCCCGCATCTCGTGGAAATGAATTGGCTGAAACTCCCGAGCATGTCAATGCACTAGGGACAATAGTTTAGAGTACAATGGATTGATTTTAGTGTTGGCGTGGGATTTGCTAATTAATTCGAGGTGTCCGAACTAAGGAGTAGAGGTCGAAAACTAATGATCGCCGCGGAGAACTTCAGAGGGCCACAGAGGCAAAGCGTCTTGTTGGCCCCGTCCACACCCGGGTTTAATCCATTATTTTGTCTCATTCTTCATAAATGGTTTCACGTTGAGCTCGTAGGCTAGTGTGGTGTAGAATTGGAGCGGTCGAGCTCTTGAATCTACCAATGCACTAAGCACGACATCTCAGAGTGCATCAAAAGTTGTAATGAATGTGCCTGAGACAGGATGCGATATGGGTCGCCCGAACTAAGGACTCAAGGTCGGAGATTAACCGCGTCAGGAAGCCACATATAGAGAAAGATAAGAGCAGGCGAGATAGAGAACCATGCAGTCGGAGGGAAAATAATTGTTGAGGGTGTCTGTGAGGTAAGGAGCAAGTTCGTCAGAGGGAAGGTGTGGTGTGCAGTTGTGGTGTGCAGGAGGAGGAACACATCATAATTGAGGGTGGCAGCGAGGTCGAAGGGGGTGAAGTTAAAGTTGGTGTCTAGTGCTGCACAACTGCCACTTGGAGGCTTAACGCATCGGGAAGGCAAGAAGAGAAGAAGCGGTTGTTGGCCCTCACAGTAGCGTCCGTGATTTTCACATAGGGACTCGGAAAGCTGGTGGGTTTCAATACTTCAAGTATCCAAGGGGAAACGGGCCAGCTGGGGATCATGGGGGAGGAGCTGCCAAAACCCCTCGCAAGGGCGGTTAATGCCTTGACAAGGGAATGGGTGAGAGCAAGAAGTGTTGGCCCTAGGAGGTAGGCATGTTGGGTCAAGAGACTGTAATTGTGCATGAGCGTGTAGGTGGTAGGAAGTGTGAGATACTTGGCAAGTTTGATCCCCTTCTTTTGTAAGTGGAGGTGCGTTGGTAGGTTAGCATGCTTCAAGGACATGATCGATTCATTAAGAATTGACATTGTATCGTGATCAAGCATTTGTGAATGCTTGCTTGGTTTCAATAAAAAAGAAGGTGTTATACACTCCACTTCTTCCACTTCAATTGGATTGAATTTGCACTTGTTTATGAGGATGTTGGTCTTAGGATGTGGCACATGATCTCTCACCCGGACTAGGACGCAATTGAAGGGTGGGGGTGATTGTGGCTCACACATCTCTAAAGACCCCTCCATGCTATCCCTATAAACGGTAGCAACAATTTGGCAAGCGCAAAAATATCAGCAAGAGAAGCAGCCCGAGAGAGAGAGAGAGAGAGAGAGAGAGAGAGCTGACTAATATTGTCTTGATCAATGTCTTGTCCTGATAGATATGTCATTACTATACATGTAGAGTTAAGTTATGACAACATACATCCCTAAGAAGGGTCCTGATAATCAAGTTTATTAGTAACTATCCTTTCTAGATCTTGTTATTCCACCATTTTTTTGTTAATTTTTTTTTGGAATTTCATCTCACGCAAATTATAAAGCATACATATGCATATATAATAATCTTGCATCAATGTACTTGAGTATTTGAGTTTATATTTTAGTATATATAAGGATAATACAATTGCATCACTAATTTTGATATAGCTTGGTCAAGAATGTAATTCAAGAACCTTAGCCAATCACTATCTCATTCCATAATATCGGTTGCTCCATTGGTATTGTTAGTCCCATACACTTAACTACGACTGCAGATAAAGTAATGTCATCAGAATTACCATGTTTAGGAAATGCCGGTTTATTTCTAATAGGATTTCGAAACAACTCTAGAGGTCTCATATTTTTAAATGGTCTAGAGTTCATTTCTATTATCAAATAACACCATATTGTGACTGAATATCAAGTAACCATATCCAGGCTGTGAGCAAATCCAGGTTATGGTTCAGGTTCCCTCAACTGGTTTTGTTAGTACCTTCACCCTTGAGTGCTAACATCACACACATGCTTGCTTCGACACATATATATCAATCACTTATTAGGAGAAATCTAAATATCCATGGTTGTATTCTGATACAACCCATAATATCTATACACCACATTTTCGGGAAATCATGGCTATTTTCAGAGATATTTGTGACTATCTATAGAGTTATTCTAACTCTATGTTTTATTTTTTATAGGAAGATCAAGAATCTTAGACTTTATTCGATTCACCTTGTATAATTAGATGACTACACTGGTTGTTTGTTTTCTGATTTATTTTATATAATCCCAACTGCTTTATTACCACAAGGTGCATAGAGCTCAAGTTGAGGATCAATTAGAGAATATATAGAGAAAATTGGTGTAAAAACAATAAAGACTCAAATTCAATTCTGGACACAAAGCAAGTAGTATTTAAGAATGGAAATGAGCGGACTAATGTTCGGAAGGCGTGCAACACTTGTAGATGAGGTCTCACCTGTGCCCATGCTCCCAAAAATACCACAAAGTATGTCAGTAGAGCGTACAACATGTGTTAGCAGACCTCTTATTTGTTATCGATGTCAACAAGGCTTTACCACTTCCTTAGAGGTAGGTAATCTACACCAATACTACATTCTCTCGTTATACATAGTCATAAAAATATTAACAAATAATCATGTAACTTAAGCAAGATTTGTGCTAACTTAAGTTCTTAGTCACATTCCAAATGTAAGCCGTTCGCATACAAGGCTTATATTTCCACCTTGAAATCCTCCAAAGCTGAGTTTGATTTGCTCGTCTTGTTGTTTAGTATGAGTGCTAGTATTCCGTCAATCACAGTACTAGACCTTGAATATAGCTAAGCAAGCAAGAATTCAGACTCTGGTGCCGCAGAGTTTGAGGCTACGAAATTTTTTTTAGTGGTAGCAATTTCGTTGCTGCGGCCTGTCTGCGTGGGCACCCAAAGTTCTCTCAGACACCCAAAGTGCTCTAAGCAGGAGCAAGTGCCAACAACTTCATGTTTACATGAACTCTACAGCGCCGGGCGTCTCAGACACGCGCAACTCTCTTGACAAGCCCAAAACGCTACAGTGCCGGAAGTCCCCCAAGACTTATTGGTGTGCTTCTCTTGTAGGTTTTCCTGCTACTTTCTTTCCCCGAGAGAGAGAGAGAGAGTCCATAAGGATCGTTCAAATTTCCACATAATCCAATGGTTTTGGTTTGTTGATTTTTTTAAAAAAAATAAAAAAATTCTTACTATAACATTGGCCCTCCATTTTGGGTCCACTCAATTCAACGAACTCATGCCATGTCAGACCATGCATTTTTGGATCAAAAAATTCATACCACCAAATCAGCCCCGCTTCTAGATGTAAAGGTCTTGGGGCCGATTTCAACCTTTTGGCCAATCGCAAGTGAGGATTTGAAGCCTCTTACACAACGAATTGGCATGGGCTCTAGGTGTAAAGCGGGCCTAACAAACTAAAGATAACTTGATTTGAGAGTTTATGACACTTTGAACTCCCAAAACCCTATATCTTCTAGTATCCACTAATTTCATAGTGTAAAGAAATTATATCACTTTCACTAATTTCCAACATGCACTATTAGCCCGTCCTCTCTAAATGGGATAATTAATGTGCTTAAGTTAGAGAAGGCTCAAATCTAAGAAGCACGTTGGATCCAAATCCACACAAAGTTTCTCATCAATATTCTTATTGTCAAGTATGCTAATGCACCTTAACATAATTGCACCCATTCCAGACACTTTTGTGAGTTGGGTATTTAAAGTGAACAAGTTTCTATATCAATCATCTTGTTGGTTTCGTCTAAAAGGTCCAACATACCTGTCCATTTCTCATATATTTTAATGATGGATTGATCACTCCTAATAAGATTTAAGCATATTTCACTCAAACTTCTATTTACAGATCTGCTTGGATTTTGAGTGATATATTTTTATCAAATCCTCTCCAAAACAAGAACAAACAAAGACCTTTGACCAAGTTTTTTTCTTCAATGCCATCACAATTGTGCATATAACCAAGCACAATTACTTGCACTAAACCATTCATTTATTGTGGTCCACACTATTCATTATTGACCCACTTTAATTGTTTTTAATGACCAAGTGACAAGTAGAGAGGGTGTTACATGATACATGGTGCTACGTAATAAGTCATGATTACCACTCTAATTAACATTGGTTGCAAATTTTAGATACAATATTAATTACACTTACATCATGCCTAATTGGCAATTTCAACACTTGCATGGACTTCATTGGGTCCAATCTCATAAGCTTCTCCTTTGGACTCTTTTGAACCAACATTACAGGCAAAAAATTTACTTGTATCATTCTTCAACGCAAATAATTGTTTGTATTTATTTTTAAGAGTATTACCTATTGCTGACATTGAATATGACCACTAATCTTATAACTAGAGTCGTTATTTCTCATGTCTTCAAATTGTATTATTGAACTCATGCCAACCCTATCGAAATTGGGCTTAATTTCTCATATTCGATCTCAAGAAATATGGTGTCAACGTCTTTGGTTGTGATTTGGGGATGTATTGAGTCAATTGTAGGCCCACCAAACTTGCTCATATTGTTAAGGAATGTTACGTGGATGGCTAGGTTGGCAAAACCCACTAAATGATGAAGAAATTGACTCCACATCAACTTAGAAGTCTCCTTAATTATAACCTGGAGACCGAGAATCGGTGTTCCACACACTTATAGGGAAAGTTAAAGTTTAAGGAGAGGACTTGACGTCCACTCTATTTCGGAACCAATAATTGACTTTGATTTGAGTAGAACAAAATTGTTATGCATAAACCTATTTGGATACAAGTTTGAGATTGCAGTACTTTACATCAAGTTTTATGTCTCACCTCGCGTAACATGCTTTAAGAATTAATGCCTCCCTCAATTTGTTTGTTTGTTTGTTTGTGTTTGCTTCTCTACAATTGTGAGACAAAAGAATTCAATAAACCCACCCATATAGAGTTTGAAAAGGAATAATAGCCATATTCTTGTTGCATGTTTGACAATACAAAGAAGGCAAATTCAATCTCTCAACACTAGTAAAAACGTGATGTCCACATGACACAACTATTTAACAAGAATGACCATAATCCATATGTCATTATAGTCGTTTCATGTTAGATGGTCATGTCACCACGTATATACTAGCGCAAGCAATGTTGACCCCCTTGCTCAACATGGCACATTAGTGTTGGCCAAAAAATGTTAGGATATCCCCATCCAAAGCCAAACACCAACGTTGATGATGTTTAATTTCTCACACTGAATGGAGGACCCCCATGTGCAAGTCCAACCTTGATTAACTTATAGCCCACCCACACTTATTGATGCGGACCACCAATGAACACGTTCTACCAAAACTTGTTACATCTAGTGACTCTAATTGGTCAAAATGACCCCCTGTTAGTAGGATTTGTTCATTGATCGCCCATGTGAATAAATGTGGGCATGCTATTAGATAAGCAAGCAATCAATGTGGGCCGCAACAAGAATGGGAACCACAACGAAGCTTTGAAAACAACACAAAGGCAAGTGTGCCTTATTGGATTCATGATTGGATTTTTGCATGAAATTTTGTTGGTTGGCACCAAAACTCGGGCACATGGTGGAAGCCATGCTAAATATAATGTGGTGGATGTATGAAGTTAAATGTTTAGTATCACTTGCCTACCAACTAACTTCCAACCCTTGCATTCTCAAAGTTAGGATGGACTCCAAAGTCCACCGTTTTCCCTCTTGGAATAATGCCTCCAAAGCCACTTTCACACACGTGTTGAGGTCCATGACCATTGATTCTCATCCAAAGGCTATGACATTGACGTGGTATGCCATAATTTGCTTCAAGTCTACATCTTGGAGGTGAGCATGATGCAACTCTCCCAAATTGCAAACATTATTTATAATTTGCCATGTAGAAATCCATGTGGGTTTTTCATCCATGATACTTTCATTCGGTCTTTAGGAACGCTTTACACACAAACAAGGAGCCGTGGCCCTTGAAAATCATCCAAAGGCCTTGCCATGGGAAATAAAAATCTAATTTTGCAATTGATGGTCTCTCAAGCTTGGTGTAAAATGAAAGTGAACCGTGTTGAGGGACTACAACGTTTGTTCGGGTTCAAGTCCCCCACCATGGCATGTAATATTTCTAGAAGCCAATGGCAATGTAATTGATTGACACATGCACTAGTTTTGCGTTAGACCCACTTCTTTTTGATAGGTGCAACATAATATATGGTAGACACATGGGACATCATCCGCTTCAAGCCGTGTAGGACATCATTTAGAGTATTCATCCATGTGATGATCTTATGTCCTTCATGCCTTCAAAGTCGAATGTAAAGTGACGTGAACCATCTTTTGTCTTCAAGATCAATCTTAATTTGTATATCATGGCAGAGAGCCCTCAAGCTGTATTGTAAAGTGGCCCTTGGGTTGGAGATAGTTGTGTTAAATATAGTAGAAGTTTAGTGCCCACCATCTGACATGCTTTTTGTTTTTGTTTGTGTTGCTTGTGTCGATATACGTTTCTTTGTTTGTTTGGGAACTAATGCCTTCTAAACACAACACTCATTCCGGTTTAAACTTAGGCATGCAACCAACCATGATAAAATCTTAATTCACCAACTAGCATAATAATCTTGAAGAGCTTAACAATGTTCACTTTCTTATTTGGTACCACACATTTCATGACATTGTTAGTGTTGACAAGCACACGCTGGGTAGTAGTGTTTAAGGTGATAAATGATGACCGATGTGACTAAACCTACATGTCTTCTCCACACTTGATCTTATCCAATAAAAAAAAGACTTTGACGTGGATGGCTTGTGAACTTCTTCGATTTGACAAGTTGAAATCCAGTTGAAAAACTTGAAATATATTTCGTGTCAACAATTCAACATCGCATAACCTTTTCACTAAAATGCTAGACCGTTGAAGATGAAAGGTCAACAGGTAGTTGTGCGCAAGTCTCACTAGATTCCCAAGATATACCATGAGAATGAACTGCCGATGTTAGTAGCATGTACCTTGCGAGCACTTCCGTGAAGTTTGGTGTTGCTACTCGGTGTGCTTGCAAATTTTGTCAAATCGAAGTTCTTCAAGAGGTTGTATGGAACCCTTCGTGTTACTTGAATATGAATTTCACCTCTATTTACACCTTGTAGTGGTAACCATTGATCCAATGTGTGGTTGGGTGGAAGTCGATCATACTCCACCTCACAGTAGCCGATGCTAAGTGAGGGGAAAATGAGGTTATAATCTCTCACATCGAGTGTTAGGGGACTTCCATCATCTGTGAACTCGAATGTCTGCCCCTAGGTGGGAGCTAGTGTTTTGTATACTACCTGTAAGGGCATGTACGAAATTAGTGACCAGTGCTTCAATATTGTTTTGAAAAGTTATGTAATTTATTTGAATTTATAAAACACAAGAAAGCAAACTAAAACCAAACTCCTCATGACATGTCTCAATATGAACAATAGGAATTAATTTTGAAACGACCTACACATCTCATCGCTTGATAGCACGCATATGGAACTCAATGCAAAATTACTCTACGCAACACACTATGATAAAGGTTCAGCTAACCTTTGTGCACATTTTGATGTTGCCATAACGAGCACTGACATATGGATCACTTGTTCCTCCCCAATCAGCTGATATCAAGTCCCGTGCCTCTAGCAACACAACCTCAATCATGCCGCACTCTCCATTGGACTCATTCTCCGAAACACTCTGCACCAGACTAACATTGAATTACAATGTCTAAAACATGCAAACTAACCTTAAAAAAAATATCAAGTGTAGTTCATGGGAAAAATGAAGTACATCCATGCATCCATTTGATTTTCTTTAGTCCCTCACGACTTCAAAGTCAAATGTAAATTGACTTGAACCATCTCTGTCTTCTTAATCAATCTGTATTTGTATATCACACGTGAAGGGCCCTCAAGCTTCATTGTAAAGTGGCCCTTATGTTAGAGATAGTTGTGTTACATATAGTGGAAATACCATGAGAATGAACTGCCGATGTTAGTAGCATGTACCTTGCGAGCACTTCCGTGAAGTTTGGTGTTGCTACTCGGTGTGCTTGCAAATTTTGTCAAATCGAAGTTCTTCAAGAGGTTGTATGGAACCCTTCGTGTTACTTGAATATGAATTTCACCTCTATTTACACCTTGTAGTGGTAACCATTGATCCAATGTGTGGTTGGGTGGAAGTCGATCATACTCCACCTCACAGTAGCCGATGCTAAGTGAGGGGAAAATGAGGTTATAATCTCTCACATCGAGTGTTAGGGGACTTCCATCATCTGTGAACTCGAATGTCTGCCCCTAGGTGGGAGCTAGTGTTTTGTATACTACCTGTAAGGGCATGTAAGAAATTAGTGACTGATGCTTCAATATTGTTTTGAATATAGTTAATTTTAATTTTTAAAACTTAACAAAACAAACAAAAAGCAAAACTCCTAATACTTAACATGTCTCTATATGAACAGTGGGAACTAATTTTCAAACTACGTACACATCTCATCGCTTTAAATTACACATATGGAACTCAATGCAAAATTGCTCTAAGCACCACACTCTGATAAAGGTTGAACTAACCTTTGTGCACATTTTGATGTTGCCATAACAAGCACTGACAAATGGATCGCTTGTTCCTCCCCAACCAGCTGCTATCAAGTGCCGTGCCTCTACCAGCACAACCTCAACCATTCCACCCTCTCCATTGGACCCATTCTCCGAAACACTCTGCATCAGACCAACATATATTTACAATGTTCGAAACATGCAAAATCCCATTAAAAATTTATCAAATGTACAAATATCAACAAATTGAGATCCTGTAGATTGTAAATTGCTTCTTAGATTTAGATCTTGAGATGGGCGAAATTGCTTTATAAAGATGCAATATGCTGGAACGCACAGGAAGTTCCCCACTTCCAAAACAATAGCACGAAACACACAAGAATTAAAGTGAATTACATGAACTGAAGAAACGCAGGATCTAGGTATAGTGATGGTCAATGCTTACAACCCAAACAATACAGGATGAGTAGGAGAACAGTCTTCACAAAGAAATGTCTCAAACCCCATATCATCCCCTATTCATGGGCTTCTCTTAGGATTATTTTTAAGGAGGCAAGGAGCCAGTTGCATTTTTATTCCACTTCAGAAGGTACAGTAGGGCTGCAAAAAGGCAAAAAGACAGACGACCCTAAGACGTCGTTCATTGAAAAAACTGAATCTCTTTGAACCAGGCATTAGTTCGATGAAACTCTCATCAATCGGATATGATCCGATGGCATTTGTGAGATGTTGCAAAGCGCGTTACTATGGTTGAGCAGAAATAAAATAACAACGAACTACACCGCGAACAAACAAAACATCTGATTTGTCCTACACTACCAAGACTCTGAATTTTAAAGTTGATAGGGATTAATTACAGTCAGACATGCATCCCCAATTTGCAACGATTTTGAGACTTTTACCCAATAATCTACAGTCGGATATGTGCAGCTTCAAGAGATAGTTATGGATTCATCTAGTACGGATTCGGCTTCACGGCAAAATTTGAATAACAGAGTTACACAGCATCTGATGTACCTGAAGAGTGGCCCCATCTAGCGGCTCTTTCTTCGCCATTTTGCTAGTTGTGTTTATGTACGCTGTAGCCGGGAGAGCGGGCTATTTACCGACACTATCTTGAGCTCAATGAGTGCTCTCTTCAGCCATACAAAAATATGTTTGACCTGATCTGCAACTGCAACTGCATCTAATAACCTCCGAGTTCGCGCCCCAAGAAGAAGTCCTCGATCTAGTAGAATCACGCGCTGCGGTAGCAAAACACTTTGATAATTCCAAATTAGCGATCTTAGCTATTCATGTAGTGGCTAGATTCGTTCAGTACTTCGATAGATGTTTCATTCGAAACAGACTCGTGTTCAGAGTTAGTAGTAAGTAAATACTAAACGCTTAGCCTTTAGCGATTGTATCGGACTTGAATCGGAAAATCCGGTAAAAGCACGGATGAACTCGATGACGATAAATGATTCCAACCTTTGCTCATATTAAGGAGTCCGGCGCTGATTTAACCATACTAGTAAGACTCTCAGATCCGGTGAGAACTTGGGAGCATGAATCTACATCGACGCAGCCCTTGTAACGCCCCCCCGCATATTGTTTGCAGTGTTTAGCTCGAAACCTAACACCAGTTTTTCACCAGAAGAAAATCCTTGAGGAGAACCGACTTAAGGTGCAATCAAAGATCGCCTGCGTTCTTCCTCATCTAGATCTGCTGCACTCGTCCGCCATGAACCAGGACCAGGAACGCATGTTGCGCGTAGAGCGATGCGTGAATCTCCACAGCTACCAAGGTCGATGATGCTAATGTTTAACCTCGTGTGTAGACATCTAAGGGATCGTTGAATCAACCGCACACTGGTCAATAGTCAACATCAACGATTGGGGAGAACCGACAGTTACTTACAGATGAACCGGTTGAGTTTGAGAAATAATCGGTTGAAGTTCAAGACTTCGGGAGAATTAGCGATCACTTTCCAGGAATTCATGGAATATACCTCAAATTAATATAGAAAAACCCAAGGATGTTAACATGTAACCGGTTGGACTTGGAAATACTAATATCTGAACCGGTTATGCTCAAATTTCTCCCTGATGAGTGGTCAACATGTTAGAGGTTGACTAGGTTTTAACTTGTCATCCAAGTTGTCCAAGTTTATTAGTTCCAATAGATAATTGATATGTTGATCTTATGCATGTGTGGAATGAAAACTCAAATTATTACAAGTCATGTGACTTTGCATTGCACCTTTGTGCTTGTTTCAACAATGTACATGGTGGATATAACAATTCCATATCCATATATATATACAGATAGATAGATAGATAGATATGCGCACATGTGTTTATGATTAATATATGTTTTTGGTGACACGTGGCACACTATTTTATCCAATCTTATCATTCACCTGTCCACTTTCTTGATAGTTGACCAATTGTGTTAGCTTGCATTGTGTTTTCAATCACACCAAATCTTGTACTCCTTGCAATCAAATAAAACATTCACTTTGAAATAACCATCTTTTGAATGTGAGAAAGGCAAATTTGGAGTTGAGTGGGAGCAATGGGACAAAGGGGATAGGGGACTATGATGATGCATGCTTTGAAATTGACATGGCTATCCATCATAACTTTGCGGACAACATGACAGAAGACAGAAGGCAATGTTGGTGGGAGGTGAAAAGCGGGCACATGAAATAGACTGCATTGGTTATCCCATCTAGTGGGTGTGGTACTCATCCCCCCAAAACATAGATAGATAGAAACTCCGGTCCCTTTTTAGCAAGGGGCCGGTGTGAATAAAGTGTCCGTTAGTAATCCCCAAAACATACTATCATGTCACATCTCAAAATTCATGAGGGTTGAAATTGTTATTGATCGATACTACATTCATGAACATATGCTAATTTATCATGCTTTTCAAGAAAATTTATGCATGTTCTAAGGTATTTGTAGAGTGCATAATTTGTTTCGGTGAGTTTTAAGAGGCTTCTTCTTCTCTTGAGTTGGCACCAGTCGCTCATGAGGCATCTCCTAACACTAAGAAACTAAAGAGAACTTGATTTGAGATATTCTGACACTTTGGCTATCAAAACCCTATATCTTCTAGTCTCGCTAATTTCATAGTGTAAAGAAATTATGTAGACCGTGGACAACTAACCAACTAATTCAACTATTAGTTAACTAGTTGCCTTTCGTAACTATAGTTGTTCGTGATTTGACCTACCAAAAAATGTAGTTAACTATAGTTGTTTTAATTTTGGTCTACCCAAAAATGTAGTTAACTATAGTTATATCTAGTTAACTAAAGTTGAGCGTAGCTTGCAATGTAGTACCAGGACAAATCAAAGCATCTATATCTTTTCCTTTTTTTTCATTCATAATTTTAAATTTGGGACCTAATTCCATTTGTAACTTTTTCTTTTAGATAAATGAAAGAACTCGCCGGTTGGCTCCTCACAGATTTTGAGAATCTCAAGTTACAGTTGTTTGAATTTTTTCTAGTTAACTATAGTTTTTTTCAATATGGTCTTAAATTCTTCTAGTTAACAATAGTTGCTCTTCAAATCGGTTTGAAATTTTTTTTGGTTAACTATGGTTGTTCCCTAAAATGTATTGGAAAAAAAATCTACTTAACTATGGTTATTTTGGCAGTTGTCCAAGGTCTGAAATTATGTCACCTTCACTGATTTCCAACATGCACTATTAGCCCGTCCTCTCTAAATGGGATAATCAATGTGCTTAAGTTAGAGAAGGCTCAAATCTAATGTAGTGAAGCACATTGGATCCAAATCCGCACAAAGTTTCTCATCAATATTCTTATTGTCAAGTATGCTAATGAACTTTAACGTAATGGCACCCATTCCAGACACTTTCATGAGTTGGGTATTTAAAGTGAGCAAGTTTCTATGTCAATCATCTCGTTGGTTTAGTCTAAAAGGTCCAACATACCTGTCTATTTTTCATATATTTCAATGACAGATTGATCACTTCTAATGAGATTTAAGCATATTTCACTCACACTTTTATTTACGGATCTCTTTGGGTTATAAGTAACATATTTTTATCAATTCCTCACCAAAACAACATAACATTAAATAGCAATGCTAGGAGGGTACACTTGAGTATCCGCAATATTACCTTAACAAAAGGGGAAAAGCTTGCAAAGCAAGGGTGAATGAATGAATAATTAATCAAATATAGTAGCCTCAAAAAGGCATCAAAGAGGTTTCCAATGTGAGTGTCGGGAGACTTTTCCAAAAAGCGCAACTACCTTTTTGACCTCATCAACTTTCCCGTTGCTTTAAAGCTAATTAGATTTGTTTAGATCGTAATTTAGCCAAGATTAGAACCTTTACCATCACTTGGCACTAGTTTTGTCATAGAAACACACATAATTAATTATGAGCATTGAAGGTAACTACCCAAATAGAGTCAAAATAGCCTACGTAAAACTCAAAAGTAGCGTCACGTTTACTTTTGGAAGAGCATCAAACCAACACGTGTTGGTTTGATGTTTTTTTTAGAAGGTCATTCCGGGCTTGCTACTTAATGTTATGAAAAGCAATCAAAAACTTTTGACAAAGTTTTTTTTGCACTGCCATCACAATTATGCCTCAGGGGGGGTGACTGGCCAAAAAATAGAAACCACGTGAAAACAACTATAGTGTGCCTTTTTATACATTGGCAAGAAAAATTAGAGAAACTTTGGATCTACCATAGATTGCTTAAATTATGATATATGTGATTATATATAATTTAGCATGAGGGGAAAACCCCCACTTTAGGGTTGAGGTAGAAAGAACTTAGTATGACAAAAATAGTAAAGAGATTTTAAAAAATGGAATGAGTATATTCACATATAGTACATTAGAAATGAATGAAAATTGAACGACTGGGTTATGAAGTGTACACTCTTCTTTCAACAATATAAAGCAACCTGAATATACACCATGCCATATTGGAGTCTCAAGTTTGTCTTCATATGGAACGAGTAAACCAAAATTTTATAAGTAATTTAGCATCATTTGAAATAATATAGGTTTATATATATATATATATATATAAAACTACCAATAGGGTGTTGAATATTTGGTGAAGTTGTTCTTTTCTACTTAAAGCGTTCCCTAAAATCCAAATGAGGAGGTAAATAGCCCTCATAAAAACACTCTTTGTACGCACGTGGTTACATAACACAAGAGGGACTGACCCCCCCCCCCCTGAGAATTGTGCATATAACCAAGCATAATTACTTGCACTAAACCATTCATTTATTGTGATCCACACTATTCATTGTTGACCACTTGAATTGTTTTCAATCACTAAGGGCCGGTTTACACTACGGTGGAGAAGGCCTCCGGTCGGTCAAGAATGCTTGGCCAAGACATGGTTATATGAGGCAAATGGTGGATGTGCCGGAGAAGAATTAAAGGCAATAAAATATTTTTATTGAGTTGGGCTTCTCTGGAGGAGGAGTTTCTTGTCCGGCCTCTTGAGGCCGGACAAGAAACTCCTCCTCCGGAGAAGCCCAACTCCAAAAAGTGTCGCCATGTAGGCGGCCATGTCATTTTATCATTCATGAGAAAAGTTCAGCACCATTGTTTTCTTCACCTAGTGTAAACACCCACCGGTCAAGAGTTGCATTTTCGACCAATCACAATTGAGAAACGCCCTTTTTTCATGACCGGTGGACTTCTCCACTGTAGTGTAAACTGGCCCTAAGTGACAAGTAGAAAGGGTGTTACATGATACTGTCATGATACTACATAATGAGCCATGACCACCACTTTAATCAACATTGGCCACTAATTTTGAGAAACAATATTAATTACACTTACTTTGTGCCTAATTGGCAATTTCAACACTTGCATAGACTTCATTGGTCCAATCTCATATGTTTCTCCTTTGGACTCTTTTGAACGACATTACAGGCAAAAAATTAAGTTGTATCATCCTTCAACACAAATAATTGTTCGTATTTATTTTTAGGGGTACAAACTATTGCCCACATCGTAGATGACCGATAATCTTAGAATTAGAGTCATTAATTTTTCTTGTCTTGAAATTGTATTATTGAATCCATGCCAACCCTATCGAAATTGGGCTTAATTTATCATATTTGATCTCAAGAAATATAGTGTCAACATCTTTGCTTATGATTTGGGGATATATTGAGTCAATTGTAGGCCCACCAAACTTGCTCATATTGTTAAGGAATGTTACATGGATGGCTAGGCTAGCAAAACCCACTAAATGATGAAGAAATTGACCCCACATCAACTTAGAAGTGTCCTTAATTATATCCCGGAGACTGAAAATCGGTGTTCCACACACTTATAGGGAAAGTTAAAGTTTAAGGAGAGAACTTGATGTCCTCTCTATTTCGGAACCAATAAATGACTTTGATTTGAGTAGAACAAAATTGATATGCATAAACCTATTTGGATACAAGTTTGAGATTGCAGTATTTTCCATCAAGTTTTATGTCTCACCTCGCGTAACATGCTTTAAGAATTAATGCCTCCCTCAATTTGTTTGTTTGATTGTTTTTGTTTGTTTCTCTACAATTGTGAGACCAAAAATTCAATCAACTCACCCAATAGAGTCTGAAAAGGAATAATAGAATGATAGCCACATTCTTGTTGCATGTTGGATAATACAAAGAAGGCAAATTCAATCTCTCAACACTAGTAAAAACGTGATGTCCACATGACACAACTATTTAACAAGAATGACCACAATCCATATGTTATTATAGTTGTTTCATGTTAGATGGTCATGTCACCACATATATACCAGTGCAAGCAATGTTGACCCCCTTACTCAACATGGCACATTAGTGTTGGCCAAAAAATGTGAGGATATCCCCATCCAAAGCCAAACACCAACATTGGTGATGTTTAATTCCTCCCACTGAATGGAGGACCCCCATGTGCAAGTCCAACCTTGATTAACTTATAGCCCACCCACACCTACTGATGCGGACCACCAATGAACACGTTCTACCAAAACTTGTTACATCTAGTGACTCTAATTGGTCAAAATGACCCCTTGTTAGTAGGAGTTGTTCATTGATCGCTCATGTGAATAAATGTGGGCATGCTATTAGATAAGCAAGCAATCAATGTGGGCCGCAACAATAACGGGTACCACAACGAAGCTTTGAAAACAACACAAAGGCAAGTGTGCTTTATTGGCTCTGTTTGTAGGACAGAGACTATGCATCAACTTCTACGTTTCAAGAGCAAATTTCCTAACCACTTTGCGTTCACACTTGGACGTTACTTGTTCTTGTTATTTTTGGTCCACCTTATTTAATGTGGACTCTCTCTCTCTCTCTAATTGCTCCCTAAAATGTATTGAAAGAAATCTAGTTAACTATAGTTATTTCGGTAGTTCTTGATTATTCATTTTAAAAATTTCGAGTGATAAATGAGTAGCTTCAATCCTTGACCCGCATTTGAGAAGAAGGTGCCCAAAATCCAAGAAAGGTTTGGTATAGTGAATAACCATGGATTGGCATGAGCAAAGTGGACAACTACAATTATAGTCTTTCATAGTAAAGAACATAGCCTCACGGTTTTACCGTTTTCTTGTTGGATTCATGATTGGATTTTGCACGAAATTTTGTTGGTTGGCACCAAAAAACGGGCACATGGTGGATGCCATACTAAATATAATGTGGTGGATGTATGAACTTATATGTTAAGTATCACTTGCCTACCAACTAACTTCCAACCCTTGTAATTTCAAAGTTGGGATGGACTCCAAACTCCATCGTTTTCCCTCTTGATATATTGCCTCAAAGCCATTTCACACATGTGCTGAGGTCCATGACCATTGATTCTCATCCAAAGGCTATAACATTGACATGGTATGCCATAATTTGCTTCAAGTCTACGTATTGGAGGTGAGCATGACGTAACTCTCCCAAACTGCGAACATTATTCATAGTTTGCCATGTAGGAATCCCATGTAGGTTTTTCATCCATGATACTTTCATTGGGTCTTTAGGAACGCTTTACACATAAACAAGGAGTTGTGGCCCTTGAAAACCATCCAAAGGCCTTGCCATGGGAAATAAAAATCTATTTTTGCAATTGATGGTCTCTCAAGCTTGGTGTAAAATGAAAGTGAACCATGTTGAGGGACTACAATGTTTGTTCAGGTTCAAGTACCCCACCATGGCAATGTAATATTTTTAGAAGCCAATGGCAATGTAATTGATTGACACGGGCACTAGTTTTGCGTTAGACCCACTACATTTTGATAGGTGCAACAAAATATTTGGTAGACACATGGGATATCATCCGCTTCAAGCCATGTAGGACATCATTTAGAGTATTCATCCATGTGATGATCTTATGTCCTTCATGCCTTCAAAGTCGATGGTAAAGGTACATGAACCATCTTTGTTTTCTTGATCAATCCCAATTTGTATATCATTGCTGAAGGGCCCTCAAGCTGTATTGTAAAGTGGCCCTTAGATCGGAGATAGTTGTGTTAAATATCATGGAGGGGATGGATTAAACAACCTACCAACAAAACTCATATGAATGTGGCAATCTCAATATTAGCAGGGACTCATTTTAGTTTCCCATACGATGCTTGCCCACCATCCGACATGTTTTTGTTTTGCTCTTGTTTTTGTTTGTGTTGCTTCTATGGATATGTGCTCTTTTTGTTTTGTTTTGGAACTAATGCCTTCCGGACACATCACTCATTCCAACTTAAACTTAGGCATGCAACCAACCATGATATAGTCTTAATTCTCCAACTAACATAATAATCTTGAAGAGCTTAACAATGTTCACTTTCTTATTTGTTACAACACTTTTCATGACATTGTTAGTGATGACGAGCACACGCTAGGTAGTAGGGTTTCCAGTGATAAATGGTGACTGATGTGACTAAACTTACATGTCTCCTCCACACTTGATCTTATCCAATTTTAAAAAGCCTTTGACTTGGATGACCGGTGAACTTCTTCCACTTGATAAGTTGAAATCCAATTGAAAAACTTGAAATACATTTCCGTGTCAACATGCATTCACTCATTTTGGAATCGATCGATCCCATAACCTTTCCACGAAAATGCTAGCCCGCCGAAGATAAGAGGTCAACAAAAGAATGTTATAAAACTCATTCGAATTTGACATTCTCGACATTATCTTGTCGACATGGACTTCATTGCTTGCCGCCGGACTCATCACTCCATGTAACCAATTGAACAACAAGACGGTGGAGTCGTGGGGGGCTTTGAATTGAAAATGGCACTTGTGCGCGAGTCCCGTTAGATTCCCTCGATTGACTTTCGCAAAAGATGTCGGACCCATGGTGGAGGGGGGCTAAATATAGTGGAGTGGATGCATTAACTTAGTTTAGTAACCAAAAGGACTTTTGCACGTAGTGCCCGTAGCTTGGCTCTACCCTTACCAATTTCTCCCTCAGTCCCTCCCCTCTACTTCCTCCTCTTCTTCGTTTCTTCTTCGTCTTCGTCTTCATCTTTCATCTTCGTCGTCGTCTTCGTCGTCATCTCCTCCTCCAAAGCTTCTTCACAGCTTCGTCGCGGGAAGGGATCTGTGGAGCTCGCCCTGAGATCGCCCCTCCCTCCCCCCCCCCGCCGGGCAATCCATGCTCGCCCGGACTCCAGCCTTCCGCAACGCCAACACAGCGCGCGAAATTCGGCCTAATTCGATTTGGTTTGGAATTTGGTATATCTGCGTTTGCGTTGAGCGTGACCGGAGTTCTTTGGGAATGCTAGGGTTGGGCCTCTAGATGGCGGTGGAGGCCGAATTTTGAGCAGCCGGCGGTGGTTAGGGTGAGGCCTCGAGGTTCTGGGCGGACGGACGGGAGCTTGATGGCGCGGCGGGCGGGGAGGATGTGGAGCGAGGGTGACATTGGATCACGGAAAAGATTGAAACAGCAATTGACGCAATGAGTGAGTGAGTGAGTGAGTGAGTGCGTGCGCGCGTTGTTCCTACTGTTGTGTTTTTGCTGAATTCATCCTGTGGTGTGAGGAGAGTGAAATTTGAATCCTGGTGGCGAGAAGTGCCCTGTTTCGGAGGGTTTTGGGAGAGTGGTGATTGTTGGATGGTGAGGACCAGGCTGTGGATTGCCGGTAGCTCGAATGTGGTTCGTTGCTTGTAGTTTTGGATTTGGCTAAGAATTTGCGGAAATTGCTGATGTTTTATTGGCTCAATTTCTGAGACTTCTTGAGAGAGGTGTGGAAGCAGGTAGGCGCCTGGTAGTTAATATTCTGCGTCTGATTTTTGTCAGGGCGTTGTTCATTTAAGCCATTTTAACTTAGTTTTGCTCATTGAATTTTAAGTTTTCCGATCAATGTATGCTTGCTCTGTTCTGCAGTAGAACATCATTGTGTATGTTGTGTGATCGGGACAAGTACATGTTGAGGAGCCAATCTGATGACTAAATTTCGGAGGTTTTGGGAGAGTTGTGAATGTTGAATGCTGAGGACCAGGCTGTGGATTGCTGGTAGCGTGAATGTGGTTCCTTGCTTCTGGTTCTGGATTTGGCTAAGAATTGGGGGAATTGCTGATGCTTATATATATATATATATATATATATATATAGAGAGAGAGAGAGAGAGAGAGAGATTTTGTGGCGCGGATCATTTAGGCCAGTTTAATTATATCGGCTCATTGAATTTTGAGTTTTATGATCAATGCATGTTTGATTCTGCAGTGGATCATCACTGTGTATGTGTGTGATCAGGGACAAATACATGTCTGAGGAACCTTATGATGACTTCGTGTGTTGTCTAGTTCAATGCGTTTGTGAGGCAAAATGAGATGTCCACTGTGTCTCCTGAGAGCCAATGATGAGGTGTCAAATTGCTCAATTGTAACTTCTAGAGAATTTCAATGCAGTGTACGCCATATTGTCCCATGTGTCGGAAGGAAATATACCGGGACTATTATTTAAACGGTAGCACCTGTTTTATAAGCGTTGTTTAAACCAAGTGGCATTTGCTTTGTTTGTGTACCTACAGGTATTCTGGTCATGGTATGTATTTTGCTGACTGGGTGGTCCCAGCTCAATGAATATGCAGGTTGGTTGCCAGGCTTAACCCATGTAGGTCTGGCCTGTTTCTTGGGTTTGTCTGTATTTTGGAAGCTGTTGCCTGTCATTAGGGTGCTGTTGTCACTTCTTAATTTGGCTTGATGTAGTTTCACATTCTAAGACCTTTCTGTCTTTTTGAGATAACTGAAACAATGATGACCTCAAACTGTGCATTGGGTGCATATTATACATTGCGATTGCCTCTGCATGGCAATGTAGGGCAATGCTAATTGTGTGGAGTCTCAATTGCAGGATTTACCTGAGGTTGACTTCAAAGTTGAGGAGATTTTTGAACAATACATTTCTTGTATGTGCAGCTTACAAGATCATCCAAATTCGTCCCTCTTAGCCACAGTACTGGTAGGATTCCAGAGGTTTTAGATTCTTTGATCCACAATATTGGAGACCACGAGTTTCAGGAGATTTCCACTTCCAGCTGGTGAGTAGCTCTGGCTTTTTGAAAGCACTTCTGGTGTCGTCTTCCTCATGGTCTATGTTGATGAAAGGATTCATTAGATTCTTCTGAAGCATCCACTGGAAGTGTTGGAACGAGGTCAATTACTCTTGCAGTGATGGACTTAATCCTAATAGCCTACACATGTCAAGAAAACTATTACTTTAAAATTTGTGTTTCAAGAATTCAGTTGAATCAGGATTGCAGAGAGAAATAGGTATTGCTTCATGCCCAGCCACACCTATTTGTGGCACCAGATTCCTGATTGAGGTGCTGCCATCTCTATAACCTGCATAGGGGCTTACTTCTGTGGAATGATCTATTTAGTGATAGGTTTCCCATTGCTTTAATCAAAATTCATCAGTCCATACACTTAGAAATGATGACTTGGTATACATGTCATTAGTTTGACATGAATTTTGCTCCATACCAAACAACTCTCTTTAATACTGTCCACTTCGATTTTCCTCATGTTAAGGAAAAAGCAAATTCCTGATCACAAGAGTTCATATTTGTGATGATTTGCTATATTGTGATCTAGGGACATTGAACTCACATGTCAATGTGTACATTTAAGTTTCAAACTTAATGCACGCATTGACGATGTTTTTTGGAAGGCATACTGCTGTCAATGAATCACAAAATTACAATAACTCATTGACCAGTGTCCTTTTCAGAGGGTTCAAAAAAGAAGTGTTTCAGTTGTATATTGAAGATTTAAGTATTCATGAATGTTAAATCAGGTGTCATGAATTGAAGCATCTACCTCCGTCCTGCAGAAGCACCATTTGATAAGTTGCAGAAGAATGCTGTAATGGTTGAGAAATGAAAGAATCTTATTCCAAAAGAGATCGGGTTAGGGTTTAGTTTTCACCTCTAGAATTTGAAGGTTCCCTGATGTTCTATCTGTACATTTTCTTGTCCTTCTCAAAGGCAACCTCTGCTTCTGCAGTGTTTTGTAAACATGATTCTGGATTGTTCTAGTTGCTATGTCCATGTTTTACGAGGATATTTTGAACACTCACATGATTCATGCATTATTGATTCAGAACATTGTAAGGTTGCTACAATCCTAGATTTGGGGATGATGTCTTATGGGTATTGGGCAGCATGAGGTATGATGACCACAAGCAGGAGGAAGGAGCAGTGCTGCAGCAGCAGGGTTACCCTGTCTGTGTCCAAGGTAAATAAATCTGTACTAATTCATGTAAGTCGTGTGGTTTTGTAAGTTTTGTTGGAATTCTCATACAACTTTTTTGTGTAAAGTTTACTTTGGTGGAATCGGTGATGGTGCGGGAGTTGGTTAGAAGAGTGGGGACAGAGAGGGAGGCCTTTTATCATGTTGGAAGTTTTTTAGTTCTTTATTGAAATGCTCCAGAGGTGATATGTCTTTCTAGTAAGACTCTTGGAATATTAATTAGGTTGTTTATCCAAAGTTTACTTGCTGTTTACGTAAACTCAATGCTAGTCTGGAGACTGAGACTGTATTGTATTGGTCACATTCTGTTTCTCTTTACTGAAGGACTCCATTCTATATCATTAATTGTGTGATTAGAAATTGCTATAATATTTGTGTAAGCACAATTGCCACACTAAAAACATTAGCTATAGCTCTTGTTGCAGTAGTTGTCATACTTGTTGGTTTGGAAGTCACCTGGGAAGAGTGGGGCGTTTTTGGTCACCAATTTAGGAGCTGATTAAGCGTGAATGAATAGATGAACATCAATTCCAAGAATCTCCAATTACTTAGTGATCCGCATTTGACATGCAGTTTAGGTAGTTGGTTGCTAATATAATATTCTGGTCAAATCGCTTGCAGATTGTGTGGGTGAGTACGAGCATTCTTTTATGCACATGCTTGGTTCAGCTTAGAACCTTGGGAGAACTTTGGCAACCAAAGTTGCTACATACAAATTGGCCTTCATGTCTGGGAATGCTGACACCCTCTGGTCAACTAGACTACACACAATCCGATGGTATGAATATCTCATGTCCTGTTCCAGATGCGTGCTATAGATGATATGATGTCTATAAGGTAGATGTTACTAAAACCGTCACTTCAAGTGCTGAGTATAGATACTATTATTAGATTACATGGTCGTAAATGACTCTTGTTAGCAATTGACAGAGGATTCCAACATACCAAAGTACATCTTAGTTGAATTCCGTACGCAAAAGTTATAAGGGCTCAAAGTGTATTTGGTAGATGGTCCAAAACCATCATGGGAGCCTGATGACAAGGTGGTGGACATTCTCAAAATCAATGTGAAATCATTATGCATTATTTAAGGGTGTTGGTTGTAGGATTGTGGGTGTGGCTTCAAGCATGCCCTACCTCAGTATAAGATGTTGCATTTTGTAGCTGTTTTTTCATAGTCGAGGGACAAAAATACTTTCATGACATGCGATTGTCCTTGACAGGGATGTACAAGAGCAATGGCTACCTTACAGTTTCAGCCAATGGCGGCCTTAACCAGATGCGGGCAGGGGTATGAAACTTTATTCCATAAATTTTTTCTCAATTGCATTTGTGTTTGTGAAGTGTTTGTGTAAGCTCCTAGATTGTTGCAATGAATAAGAGTTGTTTTGGAAACCTTGTTTCTTTGTGTTTCCTTATCACATCAGGCTGTGCAATCTATCCACAATCTTAAGGAAATCTCTATTGGTGGGACTTTTCAATTTTATTCTTATTCTTAGCATTTAGCCTAGAAATCGTTAAAGAAGTAAATTGTTTATGTTGCAGAATGTGGGAACTTTTGATGTGCCAGATTTGTGACATGGTGGCCATTGCCAAGCTCATGAATGTGACTTTAGTAATACCTGACCTTGACAAGAGCTCACTGTGGGCAGACCCAAGGTATATGGTATTTTCATGTACACACACCGAGTTCAGATCATTAATTATCATCACATGTTTTTGTGATCTGTGATGGAGAAGACCATCTGCATGTGTCATTTGCTTTGGTTGATTTGCTTCAGATTCTTGCTGGAAAATTGAAGAGTGCTTAACTTTCTGGAATCATCCTGAGGTTATGTCCATAGAAGCAAGATACCCTTCAGTTTTTATTACAATTTGGACCAATTTGGTATAGTGATTTTGTCCTTTTCTTGTGACGCAGTGATTTTGGCGACATTTTCGATACAGATCATTTTTTAAATTCCTTGAAGACCTCTGTGCGAATAGTCAAGAATCTTCCAACCCAAATCAATGAGAGAATACAAAAGGGAGAGCTGAAAGTCCTTTATATGCCTCCAGGCAGCTGGTCCAACGTGTCATACTATACAGATGTTGTAAGTTTTCATCAAACAGTCTGTTTTATATATATATGTATATATGTATCCGTAATGAATGTGAGAGTGTGAGTGTGCAGTACCAAATGACCTGCGTTGAGGATGAATGAGCATGATGAATGTTCAATGGGTGGTGCAGATATTGCCTCTTATCCGGACGCATACTGTAGTGCATTTGGAGAAGACGGATACGAGGCTAGCTAATAGAGCACCGTTGGAGGTTCAAAGACTTCGTTGCTTTGTAAATTTTCATGCGTTGCGCTTCAGAAAGGAGATCATGGACATTGGGCAGAAGCTAGTGCAAATGCTACGGGCACAAGGCCCCTTCCTTGTACTTCATTTACGCTATGAGATGGATATGTTGGCGTTCTCTGGTTGCACTGAAGGCTGTACCAAAGAAGAAGCTGAGAAACTGACAAGCTTACGGTATTTGTTTTGGGTGTCCCTATCCTGTTTAGATTCCTGCTTTTGAGGTTTTGTATGAAGCACTAATGGATAGTTGACTGAATGAGGGGAATTTATCATAAATGAGTTGTGAAATTGAGGAATGAGTTAATGAATGTTATTCTACTACCCTTTCTACCCCTTTAATTGCCTGAGTCCATTTCCACACGGTTGACCGTATCTTGCACCCTCAATTTCACAACTCTTTTATAATCATCTTCCCCCTTCATTCTAAATATTCAGGTTATTTTGATGGTTGTAGTAAAATAGAATAAATTGTAGAAAATCAAATAACCAATTAAGTCAACAACTATGAAACAAATCCAAAAATTCACAATTGTTTTAATAAATTCTGTATCATATTCATAAAAATACCGTAGTGAGGTCAATTTAGCTGTTTTGTGTGGAGATGATAATTTGACATAAGAACATGTCATCTGGTGTAGCTGAAATCTAAAACCTACAGAGCTTGCAAATGCTACAAAAAGCTGAATTTTTAGAGAACTTCAGGTCTTTAAAGTGGTATAGAAAGTAGACTTCAAGAAGTTCACCTAGTAAATATCATCTTCAAGATAAAACTGAAGTTTGACTAATGAAGGCCCCAAGAGGCTCCTCAGGCAATTAAGGATTAAGTTGTCAGATTGACTATGTGGCATTTTTGATATAATCTGCTTTGGGTGGTGCAGGCAAGCTGTCAAATGGTGGAAAGTAAAAGACATAGACTCAAATATGAATCGGAAACTAGGACTTTGTCCTTTAACGCCACAAGAGACAGCCTTAGTTTTGATGGGGCTGGGATATGAGAGGGACACTCAAGTTTACATAGCAGCTGGTGAAATTTATGGCGGTGATGAAAGGATGGCTCCCCTCCAAGCTGCATTTCCAAAAATGGTACATTGATCTTTACCTCATTTCTTAAGAAATGACTTCTGTTTTTCTGAACATAATCTTGCATGGAAGGACTAACTACATGGAATTCAAGTTGAAACTTGTACTTGTACACTGATATGTGCAAGTAGGTTGCCCCACACTAATATATTGACATTACACACTATTTTGAAAATTTACTACCATGGTGAAGAACAAGGTAATTAATTTATTCATCACGATTGTTATATGAATGATTAAACAAAGTTATCAGTTTTGACCCAAGGTAATTTGCATGGGTAAAGAGACAACCTATCAAGGCAACCTGTTTGCACATTTCTTGTAGTTTTTTTGGAATATCAAGGTCTTTGGATTTAATTTTTGGTTTTTTTCTCTCCAAGTTTAACAGTTGTAGAAGCTTGTTGAACTTTTCTATGTTTAATAACGTGTAGTTGTTACATGCACTTGCCAAAGCAACAAATGTGTCAGAAGGCTCTGTTATGACATATTCAACCTCAACAAGAGCTATTCATCATTGATCACTATCTGATATGACACGCTCAACATCTATGTACCATCCATGATACCTGCACCAAGAATCTATGTGTGTGTGTATATATATATATAAACTCTTGGAATTATCTGGAAGTATTTTGAAATCCATATAAATTGAAAATTTAATGCATTTTGAAGAAACTTATTCATGGAAAGAATCAGACTAGGATTGTATATAAAATTTTGAAGCCTTCGTCTGCAAGGAAAATAGCCTTGAGCCTTTCAGGGTTCAGTGGATCTCTTTTTTGTGAAGAGTAAGCCGCATAAATGATTCCTGTGAAGGTGAACAGACAACTTTATGCAAAATACAGAGGAAGACAACGTCATAAATCTGGTTAAAAAATAAATTGTATATGATACATTTGTTTGTGCCTTGAGATGCAAAATTATAAGTGAGCAAAGGGTGGGCACCAATGGAGCAGGTGCGGAAGGAAAAGTTGCTTTCAAATGCAGAGCTAAGCCCCTTCCAAAATCGGTCATCACAAATGGCGGCCTTAGACTACTTGGTCTCAATAGCAAGTGATGTATTTATTCCCACCTACTATGGGAACATGGCAAAAGTAGTGGAAGGCCATCGCAGGTATTGTGTTCATTCTTGTTATGTTCATTCCAAGTATTTCCTTGGTGAAAGTCCTTGCTATCATGTCAGTAGGGTTAACTACTGAATGCCTTGGTCTAAGTTCCAAGTAGCAAAGAGATGTATTACAAAAGAGAAATTGAGGCCTTATTTGAAGTTGATATACAAAAGAAAGGTTCAAGAGTCAATTGTAGATTACACCCATATGCTTGAAATGAAATCTTCGATCTCCACCAGATCACTTCAGAAGCATTGTCTTACAGAAACTAAATAAATTCCAAGATAATAGGAATCACTTGATCTTTGATATGATTGGCTATGATTGGCTACAAATCTGAGTTCTATAACTTGTTGGGAAAGCTAACCTTGCTACCTTTCTCAAATGGGAAATTTCATATAAACAGAAAAAATAAGAGTCCAATCACTTCAAAGATCCATGAAAAAGAGTTGTTAATAGATCAGTTTGTTTGAGACGGTGTAGGACTTTACTAGTTTCAAGTGCCAAAAAAAAAAAAAAAAAAAATTCTTAACAAAGAGATATTTAGCATTGAGAATTATGTGTTTAAAATGCACTTGCAAGCACTTATAGGCTTCTTAGGCATTGGGGGGCTAACTTGGGATAGTAGAAGATGTTGAAGGATGCTGTTAACATAAATCTCTTGTTGGTGTCCAGATTTATGGGTTATAAAAAGACGATATTGCTGAATCGGAAGGCGATTGTAGCACACTTGGACGAGTTCAAGAACCACACAATTGACATGGACGAGTTTTCAGTTGCAATTCGGCAAGCACATGAAGGCCGAACAGGCACCCCATTTAAACGGCGTGTCATCCCGGGCTTCCCGAAAGAGGAAGACTACTTCTATGCAAACCCAGAAGAGTGTCTTTGCACTGCTGACTCATCATCTCGAAGCCGATTGCCCTACCACCAGCCTCGAAGACTCTCAAGACACTCCTAACACCCGCCACTATTTTACTTGTCAAGAGCCATAGGTAATCTTCAAAGGGAATTCTTTTTTTCTACTGTTAATGAGATTTATTATTTATTGATTGCACCCAAGCAGGCCCAAATTGGTCTGCCAGCAGGTGTTATTGTGTGTAGGTTTTCTGGTAGTCTACACTACCTGTAATCCTGTAAGGTAAGGTAGCATGGTCATCCCGTATATCAATACGCATGTGTTCAATTGTCGTGGCCACTAGACTCTAATTCTCTACTAAATAGGGTGAGAGCTTGAGAAGTCTTTTTGATCAACAATGGTCAACTTCTGATGCTTCCATGTACTTTGACACTCTCATGAAGTCTCCTAGTTCAATCAAATGGTTGATACGAATGTGTTTTTATTACTATTTACATATTGTTTGTCCAGGTGAAATGATCAATTTTGTTCCACACCTATTATCTGTCCTTTTTTTCAGGTTTCTAAGATGTCTCTTAATTTAACTGTCCAAAACAGCAAAAATTGGTTGACAGATGTTGTTAAAGGGAACTTTTGTACAACATTTGTTTTGTTAACACGTGATTAGTACAGGATGGTTAGCAAATCCAAATTGAGTTTATTTTCTTCAAAAATGCTCTCAAATTTTTTGGAGCTGACATGAATATCTTGTTCATTATTGAAGGGAGAATTTTATTTTTTCCCAAATAATCAAATAGCCCCTCTCCTCCCCTCCTTATCAGGCTGACTATCAACCCTAGAAATGCTAAAACATTTTGAGCATCTACTCCAATCTATATTACACATTTTTTTCTTTAAAAAAAACTTCAGTTTAGAACTCAAAATCAAATTTTAATGTTTGTTTTAAGATCCACACTCAATCACATATCACTCAAATACACATGTTCAATTAAGATAAGTAACCAAATAGGCATGATTACCTTGTGAAGGACAACTTTCATCATACCCTCCAAAGGTTAGCCTTATCCTTCATGTAAGCAACTCCCAAAGTTTTTTTTAAAATGATTAATATTATCATTTTTATTTTTTTTGTAAAAATAAAAAAGATAATTATTGAATGGGTAGGGGGGCAATGCAGACGAGGGCATCTCGCCAAATTGAGAGATATGCAGCCCTTTAAATCGCCTCCACATCAACCAACCCTAGCAATTGGACGAGTGAATGGAGGGCTAGATGACAGCCATTGGGTTGTTTGAGTCTCCAAATTGTGATAAAAGGGGGGGTGGTGTCCACTCATATAGCCTTCTTATCACATCATTTGAGCAAACTCCCCTGTCTTTGTGCTCCCCATTGTCGGTTTGAGCTCCTCAATACTCCTGCTACTTGTCATTTCTGTCCAACTACTAGCTTCCGTTGCTACAAAAGTGTTGCTGTTCATTGGAGTTGGATTTCAACTTAGAAGTTAGTGTTGCTTTGGTGCTTGAGCTTGTACCATGCAAACTTTTCCCTTTGCTATTACTTGGAGAATGTTGGTCATGTCAACATCTTGGTTGCTTATTTTGAAGTTCTTGAATGTAGGTTTTATGATTTGTGGGCGGAAGATCTTTCAATTGATTTTGAAACCTCTACACATGGTTGCTTAATTAGTTCTTCCAAGCCTTCTCCACATTTTCCACTTTTCTTCTCAATGGATTTGCAATGGAGGTAGCAACTATAGTAATTATGTCAATTGTTTTATGTTAGCAATTGTATCACTATTGGCAACTATGGTGTTGCAACCACCACCTAAGTCCGATTCAAACCCTACTTCATTGTATTTTTTTAGGTTTTTTTTTGGGGTCAAGTGGGAGGGGCTTCAAGGGTGGCTTTGTCTCCCAATGTGGGTGAGTCTTCCAAGATGGGTGGCATGGGTGGCATGGGTTTAGGGGGAGGGTGGGAAGGGGAATAGGAAGGGGTTCCCTAGCTAGGGGTCTAGGTGAAAGCTCTAATCTTGGGAAATGTTGTACTTGGATATGCAGAGGCACCAATAGATTTGGCCAAGATTGTAGAAACTGCAAAGGAGGTTAGGAAGCAGAGAAAGACGTATGATGATTACATAGGCTTTCAAAATATCTGGGCATGTAGGTTTTGTTGCAACCCTTGCTAGCTCCCCTTAAGTATCTTAACCGTTTATCAATTCTAGCAAGGGTCACGAGCACTAAGCCTTTGCATTCCACCTAAGAAAATGGTTACCTCCCAATACCTTAGACCTTCAAGCTCATAGGTGGGTGATCAACCCTCTTACACATGCATTCAGAACTCTCCCCTTAATAAGTAACCAATGCTTAGATGTGAACTTTCATTCATGGAAGTCCAATCTTTAGTTGGTCATTGCGTTGCCGGAGCAACACTACAACAACCCGAAGCATACTTGGCAACTATGCCCCCATATTGGGCCAACGCATGTGGAGGTTGTGCCTTTCGGCCTCAGGTGGGTCCGGCCGGCCACGTTGCCTCATCCATATAAGCCTTCAGGACTTTGGGCAGGGTCCCTACCCCACCGTCAAGAAACCTTCTGTCTCTCTCGTAAGAGTTTGGGCCAAGTAGACAATTTCCCTTAGTTGTTGGGGTTGGAAACCCCCAACACCTTCAGACCTCCATAACTTCGTTGTATGATTTTTTTTCTTCTATCAAGTGACCACTCCATTGACATCTACTCTTTGCATAGATGCCGATAGACTCCTCACTTGCTCCATTCAGGCAAATATTGAGGAAGTTATGGTTGTTCTAACCTCGGCAGTCCCATGCACCACTCCCATGTCACTGCTGTCCCAAGACAATGCCCAACTCAGATTGCCATATCTCCTAGCTTACACCTCCGATTGGGGAGTTCTTGAGCATTCTAGAATCCAGACGCCATAAGCTACTCAATACTCATGGACTTACCCTCGTGACTCCTAGTCTCTAGGGGTGGGAGGCGTTCTCAATGCTCCGGGCTCTCACCCACACTAGGATCACTTGGGCCCTCGCACCTATGGCGCCACAAGTCCCGGGCGTCACTCCGGGTTCCCTCTTGTGCCCATGGTGTTGCAAGCACTTCTCATGGAGAGGTGCGCAACATGTTTCCTTTAGCAGATAGTGTGTAGGGGGCCAATAATTGCATATGTCTAGTTGAATGTAAGGCAAACACATATGTAAAGGGAAGGGATCACTTAGTTTGCACAAAAGCAAACACTTTGTGGAAGCATCAAGGTTGAAAAACAACCCTACAACCTGGGCATGGTGTTCATGTGGGTGAATTGTAAATGGATTACAATAGCAAACACTACAAATGCAAAAGAATGAGGTTGTTACTCCAACCATAAGTTTCTTAAATCAGGTTGTGACAAGCTTGTGGATATAGGAAAATAAATGGGTTCAATTTGTTATTTGTTAGACATCTCACAAGATAGGGGACATGTTACACACTATGAATCCAAAAAACATTTGATCACCTTCCTTGAACTAAAAAAACAACCCTAGGAAACATTGGTTGGCCTCTAGCGCTTGGGTTATGGCCGAGGCCATGGATCGTGTAATCACGAAGAACACCATATTTGTTGTTTCTAAGGCTAGGATTATGAGTATATCTTGTGACGAGGTGAGATCTATTGATAACTAGTCTTGGGTGACAACCCATGCCTATGTGGTTGTGGATTGGGTGAGGTTGCCACTCTACGAGTAATACAACATGTGGTAGATGATGTTGGTGCAAACAACTTAACCATAGTGTTGACCATTGCTGCATGTGAGTATGGGGGAATGATTGCAAAATCTTAAGCATCATCTAACACATAGTTGAGGTTAAAGTTGGTTTGAGATTTGCATCAGTTGTTTTAATATTATTGGTTGAATTTAGATTTGATATGAAGTGAATTGATGTTGTGAAATAGTTACATAATAGGCTTTGTTGGCTACTCAAAACTCTAGAATAAATGGGCACTCTCAAACTTGTTAAATGGGCATCAAAAAATTTGTCCAGGGTAGTTCAAATCATATGTAGACCCCAATTCTTAAATACTCCTAAAGACATGGTTCTAGGGGGCTAAAGGTACTCTTAAACACATGATTGTAGGCCTTGCATATGCTCTTGAACTTTCACAAATAGCAAAAAACACATCCCAAAAACATATTGGAGCACTTGCTCAAAATTTGTTAATTGTTTGAGGCTCAAGAGTGAACACACTTCAAAGGACCTATATGATCATTTAAGAAGATAAATAATCTTCACCATGATTTTGAAGCATTTGTGTGAATTGTGAAATTTGAAAGCTAAATTTTGGAAAGTAAATTTTGAGAGATTCATTTTACCTTAGAGAAAAAAAACATCAAATCCAAAATAATTAAGAATGGAAAATTTTCAAAAATTGAAAAATAATGCACCAGAGAACCAAAGAAAAACCTTATAAATCTTAAAATAAATCTCCCCTACCCTCCACCCTACCATCATACCCCTACTTTGTATTACTATTATGTGTGTATTGTCCCATTTACCGCATTTACCTTGCGCCCCCATCCCCTTGCTATGGTCCCATGTGCCTACCCATGAGGCATTATGATCATGGATCAACTGCCCTTCAAAATATTTTGTATACTAGATTAAGGGTGAATACCCTATCCTTTTATCCATGTAACAAACTACTCTATGTTTCCTTTTGATGTCTCTCAAGAAAGTATGATTGATTATATCAAACTTGCAATAGGAGGGGAGAGAGTTCTTTTGATGTAAGTATAAAACACTTGACAATGAAGAGTTAGCGAGGGAAGCTAAGATATGAGTAAATAAGCGATGCGTAGTAACATGTGGCTGTTGAGGTTCACATGATGCAATGGACATGGTTATAGGTCACATTATTAAGACATTATTTTAGCATTCGGCTCACAATTGTTTCTTCAACATTGTGCAACTGCAAGGGTGCACAAAGTTCCCCTAATCTCCTTGTGTAATCTATATCGTTAAAATATTCATAAAAAATAAACAAACATTTATTGACGAAAGGCTCATCTCCCAACTTGGAGGCACACACAAAACATAACATGTGTTCTCCTTTCCCCCAACCCTATCTATACATAGTATCCATAAGATACTTTTAGAAGTCTCAAGTCTTTTTATACATAGACTGAAGTCTCCTTATCTATATGTGTACATCACTTTCACTTTGCTTTACATAGATAAGAGTCATCGAACTGCTCGTCCCTCGACTTCCCATCCATCGACACTTCTTAGTATTGGACATTCATCTCTGCAATTTATTTCCATCCTCAAGAATACATTTCCAAATTAGTCCATTACACTCTTCCCCTTTCAAATTAAGTCATTGTCTGAAATGACAAAATTCGGGTAAGTTTCTCTGAACTCATTTTCTAACTCCCATAATGCTTCGTCCTCAGGATAGTCTTTTCATTAAACAAGAAATCTCATGAATGACCTAATCATGAGGTGTTGCAAATCAACTTGCAAAATTCTTTCAGGTTCAACCAACATCTCCCCATCAGGAGCTACTTGAGGTAAATTTGGAAGTACATGACTGGAGTTAGACACATATCTTCTTAACAAACTTACATGGAACATATTATGAAATTTCTAGTCCTTGGGTATATCTAACGCATATGCCACTTGACCAATTCTCTTAAGAATTTGAAATGGGCCGCAAAATCTAAGAGATAATTTTCTTAATCTCCCAAGTTTAAATTTAGAGTGTTTAGGCGTTACTTTTAAAAATACCTTCTGGCCAACCTCAAACACTCCCACTCCTTCTCTGATCGACATAGAAATTGGATCTCTCTTATGCACCTTGCATACATTGCTTAGCACATTCCATTATTCTATGCATTTCTTGAATCATTTGATTCAAAATTTCAGTTTTAGGGTTAGGAGTTGTTAAGAAAATTAGAGTTCTACATTCCTGATCATAAAAAACATAAAATGGACTCATTGCTATGCTACCACGCTCTCGTTGATTATAAGCAAATTGTATCAAGTACAACCACTTATGCCAAGATTGTTGTCTTTTCCCAATGTACATTCTAAGCATGTCTTCAAGACTCATGTTGGTTCTTTCAGTCTGTCCATTTGTTTTCAGATGATATGAAAAAATTATTCTAATTTTGGTGCTACACAATTTGAACAAAGATTTCTCAAATTCACTTATGAATTTCTATCTATGTCATAAATTATCTCTTGCAGCAACCCATAATTTACAAATTTCTCTTTGAAAAACAACTTAGCTACTCCCAAAATTGTCACAGTTGTTGTTGTAGGTATAAATTGAGCCACCTTAGTTAGTCTATCAATGATCATAAAAATGCTAACAAAGCCTTTTAGAGTCCTAGAAGGATCCATAGAAATAAACTCTCATTTCTTATTAGACATTGTCAACGGTTGCAACAACCCTGGATGTTTCACTTGCTCCACTTTGTTTGTTTGACATACCAAACACATCTCGACATAATTTATTACATCTCACTTCAATCTTGGCCAAAAATAATATTTTTATACTACTGCATATGTATTTTGAAACCCTGGATGACCCGAGATAGGAATATTGTGACAATTGTAAAGGATGTTCTTTTTATGATCTCCCACCTCGGGAACACTAATTCTAGACTTATAATATCAAATTCTTGCATAAAAAACATAGACCGAAAATTTATCAATTTCCTCTTGAGTTCTAGATTCTTTTGACAAACTCTCAAAATGAATAGAAAAAACTGCATTATCCCTCTAAAATCCCTTGATTTTGTTAAGCATAGTGTCTTTCACTAAAGACATTGTGTTAAGAAATGGTCTACGTGACAAAAAGTCAGCTAGAAGATTGTTTTTGCCCTTGACATATTGAGTCTCAAAATTGAATTCCTGCATCAATTTCATGCAATGACTATGTCTACGATTTAGATTAGATTGACTAGTCAAATATTGTAATGATTGATGATCAGTCTCAATCTTAAATTCACTATCTAATAGATAATGACGCCAAACTGTCAATTGATGAATTATCGCTAATGCATGAATTCTCATGAAACGGATCATTCAACTCTGCATTGCTTAGCTTTTTGGATTCATAAGCAATGACCATACCTTCTGGCCTCATGATAGCACTTATAGCCATGTCATTGGTATTTGTGCACAAGACCAACCCGCCTTTCAAGAGTTCCATGATGTTTAAGACTGGGATTTTTGTTAAAATTTTCTTTAAAGCCTTAAAGCTTGCATGACAATCACTAGTCCAAGTGATTCTATCAAATAATCCTTTCAACAAATTTGTCATGGGGACTGCAATCTTGGATAAATCCCTTACATACTTTCTCATATAAGTAGTCAACGCCAAAAAATGTCTAACCTCAGTCTTATCCTTTGGCGCGGGCCACCTAATCATTGTCTCAAATTTTTTGGGATCAACTTAAACACCTTCAGACAACACATGTCCAAGGTATTCAATATGGGTGTGGAAAAATTGACACTTGCTTCTCTTAGCATACAATTTATGTCTTCTCAAAATATCGAACACAATCTCTAGATGTTCATCATGTTCGTTGTCATTTTTGGAAAACACTAATATATCATCTATGAAAACAAGGGTGAAGACTCCTAGATAATATCTTAATATAATATTAATGAGATTCATAAATGTGGCAGACACATTGGTAGGTTCAAAAGGCATTATCAAATATTCATAGTGACCAAAACACGTGCCAAAACACTTTCGAAAAGTTGTTTTTCCAATGTCACTCTCTTGTATTCTAATTTGATTATATCTAGTCCTCAAATCAATTTTTGAAATTTTTTTACGTACGCCCCTCAATATATCAACCAATTCATCAAATATGGGCAATGGATACTAGTTCTTGATGATAGACTTATTTAGACTTCTAAAATCGACACATTGTCTCAAACTACCATTTTTTTCTTTTGAAATAATATAGGAGCACCCCATATAGATTTGGTTGGTTTAATGTATCCCTTCTTTAACAAATATTTTAATTGAGTTTCAATTCAACATTCTTTTTAAAAGAATGTCTATATGGTGCCTTGGCTATCGGTGCCACCCCAAGTACCAATTCAATAGCATAATATGTCTCTCTTTGAGATGGCATCCCTGGAAACTCATCTAGAAAAATATCATGATAATTCACAAAAAATCTTCAATATTTATTGGTTCTTTGCAACTTGGTTTAGACTCATATGAAATCTCACGAATATCAATTGCAAAGACTTCTTGTTTCTTTCTCAAACTCTTTTTCATTTCTGTAGTAGAAAGTAAAGGTATTTTAGGTAAAACTCTTGTACCTTTGATTGGGAAAGGTTTGCCGTCAGAAAGCTTGCCATGGACCTCTCCACATTTGCAAGCAATCCATGCGTCCACATAATTGAGCCACGACATTCCCTGTATGAAATTAAACTGACTCCATGTCCAAACTTCAAGATTTGCAATGATTTGTATTCCTTGCAATATCATAGGCACGTCCAACAATCAACACTCAATCGGGTTTGACACATCATTGGGTAAGAAAACCTTACAAGCTTCGATTTTAGAGGTTGGTAGTCCTAACTTTGATGCAAACTTAGATGACATCAAATTATGGGTTGATCATGAATCAATCATTATAGAAGTTGTTTGATTACCAATGGACCCTTGAACCTAGAGCACTGAAGGTTCACTCGCTACCCGCTCTTCACATACTACAACCGACACACATATTGTTTCTAAACTCTTCAACACTACTGGGGTTTCCACTTCCATTGCCAACGCTGCAGATTGTTTTGGCCGTTTTCCCGCTGGTCGCAAAAAATCCTTAGCCATATTTCCTGGCTTTTGATAGTTATAGCACAACGCTTCAGACCTTATGCCACTACGCTAGTTAACTATTTTAACGACTTTTCTTGTACTTGGTTTAGGGCATCACTATAGTTAACTAGACCACGAGGCCGATCCGATTGCTCATCACTATAGTTAACTATTGCACAACCTGGACCGCTCCTGCAACCACTATAGTTAACTACATATAGTTGCCCCACTATAGTTAACTATACTTGTTAAGAAAGTTGGCAATTCCGTGACGGAGTCACATAAGGCAGGGATATTTGCATTATTAGGGCACTATTACCATATAGTCCACCCACTATAGTTAACTATAGTTAACTATAGTTAACTAACTATTTTTAGGCGCCACTTCTCACACCACTATAGTTAACTTACTTTTGTGAGGCGATGTTTCTCGCACCACTATACCCCATTTAGTGTAATTAGTGCCACTTTAGTGATGACTACGGGTTTAGTGGTATAAGGTCTGCAACCCTTTCTTTCGGTGTTTTGGTTGGTCTTTGTAGTTGAG
Source organism: Polytrichum commune (assembly GCA_950295325.1). NCBI lineage: Eukaryota > Viridiplantae > Streptophyta > Polytrichopsida > Polytrichales > Polytrichaceae > Polytrichum > Polytrichum commune. The sequence continues at coordinate 17,287,972 of OX485803.1, read as the reverse complement.
TTTGTTCCTCTGTTGGGTGTGGCCTTGTCCCTCCGGATGTGGAGACTTTTGAGACTTCTTCCACTTTCCACTCTTTTTCCCACTGCTATGATCCTTATGAAAGAGATCAAACAAAAATTTCTTCTCTTTGGCTAGTTCAATATTTTTAGTCTTGAATGTTAAAGCCATACTATACGTTTTACTGAGCATATAAGGCTTCAAAGCTTCAACATCATATTTGATTGAACTTTGAAGTCCCATAACAAAGAAGATTTGTTTGTCTCTATAAAATAATTCTAGAAAGTATTCGACTAACTCGTTGAACCTATCTTTGTACTCTCGAACTGATAATGTCCCCTATCTCAAATCTTTGAACCGCTCTTTCATATTTTGGATATGATCACATGGTAGAAAATATTTTAAGAACAATTTCTTGAACTTAGACCATGTCTCCACATGACCCTTGTTGGCCTCCTCTTTATTAACCTTAATATGAGTCCACCAAAGATGGGCTCGTTCTCTCAACAAAAAAGAAACTGCCCTCACTTTATCTTTTTTTGAAAGCTCTCCCTTTAACAAGTTTTCTACCGTTCCTAAAAATGATGGAACTCCCTCAAGTTTGAGATCAACTCCACCATAGAAAGTAGGCGGTTGCACTCCCTTACAAATGTCATGCAAGAGATTATTTTTACATGTATGTATCTTCCTCTTTTTATTCTCTTCATGTCCTTCCATTTCTTGTTTTGATGAAGAGGAAGAAGTTTTTGAGGAAGAAGGAGACCTAGCTTTCATTTCTTTCTTTTTTCCCGATTATATGTCCGTTTCTCCATAGCCATAACGACGGCTTGGGAGATTGCATCGAGAATTGGTTTAGACAATAGCTCAGGGTTGGAAACCTCACCACTTTGGTTTTTCTCAAGGGAAGCACTACCAGATGTGACCATAATGCTCCGGGAAAAAAATCACAACACTATTGAAAAAAACACAAGCATAACTCAACACAATGCAATTCAACAAAACGACGCTCTGTTACCAAATTTGTAACGTACCTTGTTAACTGTTCATAAAAAATAAACAAATGTTTATTGACAAAATACTCACCTCTCAACCTGGAGACACACACAAAACATAACATGTGTTTTCCTTCCCCCGAGCCCTATCTATACATAGTATCCATAAGATGCTCTTAGAAGTCTCAAGTCTTTCTATATATAGACTGAAGTATCGTTATCTATATGTGTATATCACTTTCATTTTTCTTTATATAGATAAGAGTCATCGAACTGCTCGTCCCTCGACTTCCCATCCATCCACACTTTTTAGTCTTGGACAATCATCCCTGCAATTTATTTCCATCCTCAACGATACATTTCCAAATTTGTCCATTACACCTTGGCACTATGATATTATGTGCAAGATGATCTCCATGCAAGGTAGATATTTGAGATCAATTTTTTTTTAAATAGACACCTCAAATTGATTATGAAGCTTATTAGAGGATAGATTCTTGGGATTGAGCGCTACAATTTGGGAACTAAGCACCACAAATGTTACAACCAGATAGTTCAGATTGTCACCTTGACACCTACTATACTTTGAACCTCCAAAAATTGACCATTAAACCTCCTCATTTGCATTGGTTCTCCTATGCAAGAGTCACCCTATCCTGTTGTGGTAATTTAGAGAGCATTGAGCTCACCCAAGCTTGCACATAACATAAAATAAAATTTGAGGAACGAGTTTTCACCTTGGTAGTGGGATGAAGTCCATGCCACATTTTGAATGTTGTAGATGTTGTGTGTCGAATGTTTTTTTGTAATTGGGTATTCATTGGCTTTTGGAGATTTATATTATTTATGAGGACATTGAAGATGGTAAAAGAAGTCCTTTCCTAAAACCTTTGGAGAAGGTCAATAATAGTGTCATGCACATGCACACCCTCCAAAATATTAGTTTCAATGCGTTGTTCAATGGCTTAAGAATAAATCACTATTCAAATATCATCTTTCTATCCCTTAGTGTTGCATTCTTCTTTTTACTTTTGGCAAAGCCCATATTAGAGGTTCATATTGTCAAGTTAAAAATGAGTTTGTTATTGGATATCATGGGGTGATCGCATCTTGTATATTTTGATGTTTGATGGAGATGGTAAAATGAAGGATATTACCCAAGTTGATTCTAAAAATTTGGGTTGTTCTTAGCATTATTCCGTAAAAACATTTGAGATGACATTTTCCAAGGATGGAGATTTGTCAAAGTATTGTCGAATATTTTTCTTTTGCATGGGAGAAGAGCCAAATGGTGATGGCTTGGTAGTGGGACATTCACTATATTCATTATGATGAAATAAAATGGCACTACTCTTTGACTACATTTTTCTTGATCATGTTGGCATGTTGTTGCACTCCTTGATGGCAAGAAAAATATGAACATGTATATATTCTTTCACTGGGTCTTTTTCCCAACTCTTTTTTAACTTCAAACTCTTCAATGTCATAAGTTTAACTTCAAAGGTGTTGGAAATATGGGTCTACCAAGAGTGACCATGTCAATGCATATTTAGTTCACAAGCTTCATCGCATGAGGCATTTAGGTCTTTGCACTCTAAGTGATGTCAAAGGTCTCATTACAAATGCCAATAATGAATAATGCGATAATCACTAAACAAAACTTGGTATCCTTTCACGATCAAGGTGCTCATGCAATTCTTGTACAAGGTTTGTTGTTCGTTTTTTTATCCTCCCTATATTTTCCGTCCAAAATCATATTATGTGTTGTGAATAACATGTTGAAGGAGTTTTTTCCAATCCCTTAGCACAAAATTGTACAAGCCATTGAGGAGGTTGCTCACAAATACAATAAGAAGAACCCCATTTAAGCAAGGGTTGTTAGAGGTATGTGTGAAGTCATGCAACTAGTAACTAAAGAAATAACCAATAACATCAAAGGCAAGGAACTTGAGAAATTGTTAGCTGTTGTCAACCCTACCAATGCCATTGATTCTTTGCAAATATGGACCATAAGATCGCAAGAGTCAAATGATCCACATGCCTTTTGAGTCCCCAAGTTTTAGTACATATGCCACAAAAACTCCCATCCATGATCCACAGGGGACGCATGGCCACAATAAGGTCAGTGTGGCTAGACGCATCACGATGCGAGATGATACCATGGTCGCCCATTGGAATTCATCTTTGGGTGTCACATTTCAATCAATGCTAGGTTCATATTGCTCATTGACCATAAGCCCATCAAGGTACATGAAGTTCACAGGTAGCAATGAGGTGAATGAAATTCAATAATCAAGCAATTGTTCACAAGGACTCCTATGAACTATAAGGTCCGCGGTATGGGAAGCTAACCATTAGCATGGCGGAATGCGAAGGGTTAGCGCTCGTGATCCTTGCTAGAATTGAAAAAATGACCAAGTTAGTTAGGGGAGCTAGCGAGGGTTGCGACAACGTTGTTTAAAATTCATATAATAGGTTTTTAATTTTTAATTTTTTTACTTTCAGGCTCTCCAATTCATTAGCACATACCTTGTGCATTACCGCACAAGGTTTTCCCTCCTAACTTTCAAGATCTCTAACTTGCCGCCACATACTATGTACGTCAACGCACAAGGTTCTCCCTCCTAACTTTCAAGCTCTTTTACTTGCCCCCACGTACCCTATACATCAACGTACAAGGTTCTTCTTCCTAACTTTCAAGCTCTTTTACTTGTCCCCATGTACCCTATGCGTCAACATACATGGTTTTTCCTCCTAACTTTCAAGCTCTCTAACTCGCCCCACATATCATGTGCGTCAACACACATGGTTCACTAGACTAACATTTCCATCATTTTAAAGCACTCAATAGTTTTAATGAAATATAAATGTCATATTCTAGCTCATCTCCATTCAATACACTATCAAATTATATGAAGGTTAAGATGACTTATTTTTTTGTTTGTTGTGTTTTTGAACTTGTCTACATCCTCCACCATCATTGATGTCAATGATATATCCTTCATCACTCTATTTTCATACATTCTTCCAATTATCTCACATGAACTTGGCGTATATTACGATCATCCATGTTGCAATTGGCATCTAATGACCAAATTATTTATACACGTTTTTTTTAACTAATTCTATTTTTATTATACCCGCCAGATTTCTCTAACACCCCAACCTTCCACAACCACTTGGTTCTATTCAAAATTGCTAATTATTTGCCTTCCTGACCAAATCTAATGGTTTCTACATCTACATCCAACCTGCACCGCCAAGATTCAATTTTTTCCCAACTTCTTTCTTATGTAACACCATTTTTTCCGTGATATCCGTGCCTGCATTTCTCCCGTGTTCTTATTTTCTATGATATGCATATTTTGTTTATCTTCATGTGATGAACTTATAATCCACATCTCCCTTGTGGGTTGGAGTTCTCTATGGTTTAGTTTTCAAAAGAGATTTTTTTAGAATTTGGTTTAGGGTTCTATGCTTTACCAACAAATATTCTCTAACTATTATTCTACTATGTTTACTTTTATATTATTAGATGCTACGGTATCACACGTTTTAACCTCCATCCATTATTACACTATACATCATTCAATACAAATAGCTCCACTGATCCAATATTATTGTGATGTGATGTTCATTTATTACTTTGTTTCTCCATGGCTACCATTAGAGCTTATGGATCTTTTGTTCCCTTCATGTTGTCACTTCATGATGATGGTCATATGGGTGTCTCGGAGGATTTGTTTAGTTTGAGGTACAACCTTCATATATGAACCATGTATTTAAAGTAGGATATCTACTTTGCGGATGGAAAGATGTATGAAACAATTTTAGTTCAAAAGAACATAACTAAGATTGGTTCTATGTGGATTTTTAGGTCTAGTTTATTTGGGGTGATAGGTCTTTCTGAGTCTCAGATGTAAGCTTTAACTATCAATTTGACAAATGAATCCGGTACATCCAAATTCAAATCCCCTCTATCGCAACTGTTAAATTGGAGCCCACAGATGATAGTGTACTTGTGCTATTAGATTCAAAAGATGACATTTATGCATCCGTTGATCTTTCATACACGTCGCCATTTTACAAATGCAAATTCCACTCCTTCACAACTTTTCATGCATGCAGCCATATCATCATGCAGTCCTATCTACATGAGGTTGGTTTGCTAGCTCACACCTTCTTAACTTCCTCCACTACATCCTTCACTTTCATCTATAGGGTTGACTATCGTGGAGCCTTGAAGCTCACAAAGTCTAGAAAAATGTCAAAATTAGATCTCGCATCCATTGATTTTGCCTGATAGTATCAAGTACTGACCACACACAATAGAGATGTTCGTGATGTCAAATACTTACCATCTTCTTTGGATGGCGACGTTTTGTTTCTCTTGCTTATGGCACATAAAATTGCAAGTATGTATGACTGCTCAATGGACGATATGGACAAAATGTACGACGGTCACCCTTGGTGTACCACCAAAACCACAAATATCCAAAATGATTTTGGACTGTCATTCCGGCATTCTATTTGTGCAAGTCATCTCCAATATTATAATTATTATAATTTAACCATGTAAAACGTTTGAAAGATTGGACAACAATAGTTTGCCATGTGTACGACAATTGATACTGTAAAATGTTGACTATTGCGTGTTGTGATATGCAATTTAAAGATGGTACAACACAAATTCTCTTTTGGGAAAATTTGAATGTTTTCATGATCAAAACTGATGTACCAAATGTAAATTTTAAAATATTTATGACAAACAATGCTCAAGCTAATTTAAATGCAGTGAGGATGATTTACGGGAGCGGTGACGCAAGTCTACCCATGGTCGCACGTGAGTGTACATATTTTTTCCAATGGTTTGCGAGTTTGGATAAGGTGATCCAACAATATATCAAACCATCCTTGCAATTTCAACACAAGCAAATATGCAAGAATTACAAGGATGCGAAAACAATGGATGATGCTAAGACTAAGTACCATGTGATTTGTTCTTGGTGGTTGTCATTTGGAGTTGCTTGAAAAAAATGCATTCTTGGCCTTACATAGTGGTTGGGTTGTTGGCACTTTTGTTACAGACAATGAGGTGGTTATATACTATTTGTAAGTACATACCAAACTTCATTATTCAATCTCATTCAATTTTTTCCATCATTATATATATATAATTTTTTATTCCCATGTTTGTATATTATTCATAAGATATGACGATAGAATAAGGTGCGGAAATGCCAATATGCAACCTTGCAAAGACTATACGCAATAAATGGCTCCAACAATCCAGTAACAACATAACTTGTTTATATGAAGCTATAGTGGATGACATGATCCGTGCCTTCATGCAAATCCCAAATTACCAGGCATGATTGAAAGGGGGTCTGATGGTAAAGGTCCCGATTCGGCGTCCTTGAAATTCAATGCGGTTGCTAGGTGTGAAGATCCAAAAATGTTGGCTGATGCCATGAAGTCGTACTCAGGGCAAAAGATGTCAACATCAAAGATTGTGCATTGGAAGGGTCCGAGCTCTTTGGTTCCACCAAATGCAAACTCAACCTATCACCGGGTGTTAATTGTGTCTCTCATCGACCTGAAAAAGTGAACTATTCCATTCTTTGCCCCAACACCCGGGCAACTCGTCAACGTATAGAGGAATAGTTGAATTTTATAGAGCATGGTGTGGATCATACTACATCCGTGCTAGAGATTAATTGTCTTGTTTCTGAGGCACGTTGCAAGATTGCCACCCAACTTAGCCAAATGATGTTAGGCATTGGAGGTCATTAAAGGGAATATATGCAATGTCAAAGTTGGGACTGGTAAACATGACACACCTACTCAAACATACAAAGGACTCAAGAAGGAATTTCGCTCTCCCAACAATATGGTGTATGAATATTGGTTTTGTCATGACGACATCAAGCATTGTGTGAATGGTAGTAAGAAGAAGTATGTGTTGGATTGGCCTATAGTGTGGTTGGTGAAGATAGGTACCAATCTATCGAGAGAGGAAATTTTGGCGCTTGAGGACGCCATATTTCAACTACAACAGAGGGAGGCATTCTCCCCTCGTCGTAGGCTTTTAACAATCACAACCCTCTCCAACCTTTATTTGCCACCAAACCTGGACGCCCACCCTACATTTAGGTTTGGGAAGATAGTGCATCGCAATCCAACAACACCAACAGCGGATCACAAAAATAATTGGGAGAGCGCTAGACTCATGGATGGTTATTATGTGGTTGGGGTTACTGCCATTCCATATCCAAGCTTTGGAGTGATAATCAACATTGTCTTCAAGGAAGATATCACATACCGTGTTACAATTGGCGACATTATGCATTGCACATGCCCATATTTCACGAAAATGTCCTCTCATGCATTGGGAAAGAAATGCAAATGGGTGTATTGCAAACATCTTTATTATGTGTTCAGATTTTTGTGCAAGGTGGATTACGACAGTGACAAGTTCATTCATGCACCTACATATACCTTTAACAATGTCATGCGACTACTTGAACTTGCTGGTATTGTAGAGTGTGAGTAGTATCGCAATTTTTAAGCAATCTCACATCAGTGAGTAAGTTCTCTATATGTTGTGTTCACCTAGCAATTATCACATATACAAATTTCATCCAACATAAGTTGTCTCATTTGTGCTTGCTCATTGGGATTGCATTGAATATGATGTTGTCATTTGGGTGTTGGCAAGTTGATGGAGAGATGTTCATCTCCCCCAAAGTTGTTGGTTGTCCATGTGTATGCAAAGAGTATCACACAAGTTATGGCAATCATATTCAACACCGGACCCTCTCATAGGTCTAGACATTTGGATTGGCACCCATTCATAGATGATGAGGTGCAAGAGGGAAATAAAGATGATAATGTAGAAGCTTCTCGTCGTAGTACAACATAAATCACTTCAAGAGTGTCAATTACTTGGATGTGTGTGTATTTTGGTTTTGATTCCACATTTTGTTTGAATAACCAACTATTAGTGGCCATGGTTTTGAATGTGCATCCTTGTTAGTTTTGGGGTAATCAATTTCATCTTTTATACATTATATGGAAAGTTGCATATCTAGGAATCTACCAACTCTCACTAGTTCCCTCTTGTGGTGGATACTATTATAGTTATAGTAAAGGATTTTATTTTGGCTAGTTGCATTTTATTTGTACTCCCCATGCATAGTTCCCTCCATAAAATACCATTTTATGTGCGCCACAACACCATGGATATAGGTTACTAGTGGGTGTATTAGCAAGCAAATTTCCTCCCTCAAGTCTCACAAGCTACCCCTCATATGATAGCAATCCCAATATTACGCTTCGTACTTAATAAAAACGTTTCTCCAGACATTATCTATTGCTTAAATTATTAGTAGAATCGTTGAGAACTACGATATCTTGCTTCTCAATATAGAAATCAAACCAATTGCTTTGGTAAATTGATTCTCCTTAGATATGTTGAGTCTTTTGGTATCCAAGTGTGAATAGCATCTCCATTCCATGTTTGTGGCATGAAAAGAGAGTAACCACAAGAGTTATGACTATGATTGGTTGTATGCTTAGATGCACAATTCACAAATCAAGGACACACAAGCATCTACCAATTTCTTTGGAACCATAAATGTGGGGCCATAGTGTAGAAACCCACACACACGAAAGAGAAAGAGAGGACATCACTCAAGAATACACATAGTAGGAGTCTATTCATTTTAAAGGTCATTTTTAAAGGTGCCAATCTTATGCAAAGAAACAAATAAATAATTAAACTCTACATGACTCCATTGCAACAATAATAAATGACGAGCATTGATTGGTAGAGAGGAAGGTGCAGATCCAAACACATGTGATATCGGATTTGAGTGTGGCTTGGCATGTGTGATCTAGGTGGTGTGGTGTTATCAAGTGGTTTGTTGTCGTGAGTGCCCGCAATTATTAGAATTAGGCATCTAGTGTGGGGGCATGCTTCAAGAGAGTCACTATTTGGTGTATTACAATGTTGTGTTTGGGCATCCTTAGGCTTATTGAGGGGTTGTTTACATCAACCTTGTTGTATGGGTACCTCAAAGCCCTTTGGGGGGATACCATGTCCGGTATCTTCAAGGCACTAGTGGCTAGCTAGGAACTTGTATAGTGTGTCACTATAGTGTCCATCCTCGAAAGGGGAGAGTAGTATTTGTCCCAATGTCCCCTTGTCCAGTGGGCATCGGGTCATTGGCATTACGAACGGACACTTTATTCACGCCGGCCCCTTGCTTGAAAGGGGTTGGAGTTTCTATCTATCTTGTTTACATCATGGATCATGAAGTGGACCCTTGTTCCTCTAAAATATGTGATTGCCTACTAAACTCATTCCGGGACCACTTTGATTTACATCAAGAAAAAAAATGTAAGAATGACTATGGAACTTGAGTTCCCCAACAAGCTTATTTTCAAGCCTACATTATCCATTGTCATGGTCCAATGGGTTTCATAGTGAAAGGCAAAAGAGATTCTCTCGCTGCAAACGTCAGGGGACCACCATTGATAATTTTCGTGCCCTTTTTTCTTTGCCAACGTTTCCATAGTTACAAAGAAAGAAGGGGAGAAGAAGGGGAGAAGATCAAAGCATGTATGAAATCATCAAGATTGTCCTTTTTGAACACATAATTAAATTAAATCAACACATTCATTTTTTGGTGCATGGTCGCTTCTCTTGGTCCACGTTTAGTTTACACCTAATTAAGGGCCTAAAGGCTTAAAAAATGCATATTTAAGAAATCGGATCATGAAAAAAACCCTCTGACAAGGGATAACTTCATGGTCCATGATGTAAACAACCCCTAAGTGTTGGTTGTTGCATATGGAATGTGGATAATTAGGTGGGGCCAAGTGTTCACATGGTTATTGCAAAGTATACAGTTTGAATTTGTGAATTTCCTAGGCTAGAATACATTTCTCCTTTGGAGGTCTACTATATTATGCCTATCTAGATTTGAAGAGTTGTGTGATTTGAGCATCAATCACCCATTTGAAGTTCCAAAAGTTGTTAGAGATTTTGTGGTGAATTTATTTGATAATCAACCATAATTAGGGATTCTCTAACGTGGCTTGTTCTATTCTTAATTTGTTAGATTCATAAGTTCCTTATCATGAGGCATCATGATAAGAAACTTCTCCTACATTGGGATCATGTGGGAGGAGTTGCACGGGGAGGGGGGTCTTGCAATCTGAATGGGCAACAATGCTAAGTGAATTGGGGGTTAAATATTTAGTGGTTTTGTTGTGCCCTCGTTTGCTAGTCTTCTCCATTACCCATGATGCCAATGTGCACTCTTGCTTATTATATTGTTATTTAGTGGTTATTTGTTGGATGGCTACTATTATTAAGAGTTCAAGTTGTGGTAGTTATGTTGTGGTGATGGACTTCTTATGTGGTTGTTGGTGACGTATATGTTGTTTAGGTTGTCCATGAATATCTACATGTCTTGGTGTGGATCATTTTTGTGTGAGGGCAATAAGGAAACCGCTTTAGATGTTATACTTGTATTTTGTCCCTATTATGGCTCCATGTATTGTGATGCAAATTAGATATTTTGGGATAAGTGGACATGGTGCAATACTTAAAATGAGGTGAGGGGGCATGAAAAAGGTAATACAATAATTGCATGGGACGATTCATTTGGACACCAAAGCTCTAGTGTCGAAAAACTTTCTAAGGCATGCAAGCCTTACTCAATGGTTAGTTTTTGTAATTAGGCACCTAGACTGGAGTGGTGTGTAGTTAGGTGTGGATGTAAGAATGTGCACTAGAATTATATGTGTGTAAAATAGATTGGACTACAAACTCAAACTTTGTTGACCATACTAACCTCAACAGTCAGCATAATCGGAACAACCTAGACCTACATGATCATTTACTGAACATGTCAATCTTTACTTTGACAACAAATTCAAATAAGGTATTCATATGAGCTCCAACAACTACAAGAAAAACAACTACAACCACAACTCGGATTTGACAATCATGTCACACCATTTGCATGTTTCATATCCTACAAGAAGTGGGTGCAAAGCTAAACGTGTCAGTTTTAAGGACCACTTACCTTAAGCAATTCATCAAACATCAATCGAAAAGGCTAGAAGTCGTTCACAAGATGCGACCGTTTATTTTGTATAGTATATAGTTGTCAAACTAGAGGTCATAGCTTACATGATAGGATACCATATCCGACAATGAAGTGAGACTTGGTGTTGGAACATGATCATGAGGACCACAAAGGGATGGATGTAAATATGTGTGGAGAATCGGATAGGCTATAAGAGAATCGGGATCTATGTATTGATCATTTAGGAAAGTCAAGCAGTCGAGGAATTTGGGAGCCGGTGATTGTCGGTTGGGTGCATAGAAAAGGTGGAAGGAGGTCAAGGTGGGCGGTGACGGTGATTTGTTGGGTGAGTGAAGATACTTATGTGAGATGGATTTGTAGCTCGAGGTCGCGGACCAGTCCAAGGTGGAGTTGGAAGGTTCATAGGGGTGGTAGATGTGGATGGGATTAGAATCATGGTCTACTTTGGGAAAGGCCATGGATACCATGACTTTTTGTTCTTTAGTTATGCACCCTAAAGTGTATGTTGACAACTTCTTGGATGTTGCCAAGGATTTTTTCTTTATTTAAAGAGGATAAAGAATTTGACCATATTACATGTAGGACTTGTGTTCAAGCAGGTTGCATATACAATCATAGTGGTTCTAGGTACACAAGTATATTTCGTTTCTATGGTCCATCATAATTGGACTTCGACAATGTGATCTACATATGAGAATACAAGTAGATCCACATATAGAGTTGTCGAGAGTGTGGATAGAAACCAGTATAGAGGGCATTCTAATCAAGTGTTTCTATGTCTAGGCATAATTCAAGGGAATGATATCTTGTGAAATTTACAAGTCACAACGCACAAAATATTAAACAACAAGTTGGTACACAAATATAGAGATGTAAGGCATTGTGGACCATTTTATTTAATGTCTTTGTCCAAATGTAGTGTGCTTATCAAAGAAGGGTGTTTTTTTTTAAGGGGGTAGGGGGGGTGTTGCAACCCTTGCTAGTTTTCCTTAACTTAGCTTGACCGCCTTTCCAACCTAGCAAGTGCCACGAGCGCTAACCTGCACATCCCACACACATGCATGGTTAGCTCCCAAAACCGCGGACCTCCAAGCTCATGGCTTGGTCACCAAACCCTCCTACTCATGCATTCGGAACTCTCCCCTTAGTAGGTAGCCAATGGCTAAGGTGGACTTCCATCCATGGAAGTCCACTCTTGAGTTGATCATCGTGTTGCCAAAACAACACTACAACTACCCGGAGCACATTGCCAAGTATGCTCCGGGGGGGTCGGTTGGCTAAGCCGCCTCACCCATATAAGCCTCTAGGACTTTGGGCGGGGCCCCTACCCCACCGTCAAGTATCCTTTTGTCTCTCTACAAGGGTTGGGGCCAAGTGGACATTTTCCCTTAGCCGTTGGGGCTAGAACCCCCTAGCAGCTTCGGACCACCATAACTTCTACATATGATGTCTGATGCTATCGACCAACCACTCTATTGTCATGTACTCATTTGCCCCATTCGGGAAAGTATTGAGCAAGTTACGGCTCTTCAAACCTTGGCAGTCCCAGGCACCACTCCCAGGTCACTGCTGTCCCAGGGTGCTGTCCCGGGACAGCGCCCCACTCAAATTGCCATATCTCCTAGCTTGCACCTCCGATTGAGGTGTTCCTTAGCATTCTAGAATTCTGCCGCCATAAGCTACTCATAAGTCATGGCCTTACCCTCATGACTCTTAGTCTCCATGGGTGAGAGACGTTCTCAACGCCCGGGGCCCTCACCCACACTAAGAGTACTTGGGCCCTCTCACCAATGGCGCCACAAGTCCCGGGTGTCACTCCGGGGTCCCCCTTGTGCCCATGGTGTTGCGGGCACTCCTTATGGAGAGGTGCGCGACAGGGGGGTTGAGAATTCACTACCGAACCTAAAATGGAATATAGTTAGAAAAAAAAGCCCTTAGTAGTATTGCAAGCCTTTGCGGGTTATAGCAATCAAACTTCAAAGTAAAATCACCGATGATCAACTTGGGGGTGCACTAGATTTTGGGGAGTATATTATGCCCAACAAAACATTGGACCCATATTCAAATTTCCAACGAGGGCTACATATATAAGAGTTTATAGAATGTTGGGTAGAGCTAAGATGAATCACCCAACATCTACATATTTCATGTAGTCTGTGGATGGCTCTTCCACTGTCATCGCCCACCACCAACCTTCCACCCTAGGGTTTGGGGTTTGATTTCCAGGTCTCGAGAAGTCTAGAGCAAATATCAAAAGTCAAGTGGCTCAATGTCTCTCGCATCATATGGCCATGGAACTTAATTGCAATTGGCTAATTGAAAGGCTCTTAAAGGGACAAGGGAGGGGCTTTCCTCGACCTTTGCACCTCATCTTTCTTGTCTCCAATGTTCATTTATTTTTTGTTCTCAACATGTAGGATTATTTTAGGACAAGTTGACTTGATTACATTACTAAGAATTTTGTAGGAGTAAGATTCTTGTTGGATTCTTGTCATGAAAGCACCTTAGAGAGATGTTGGCTAGTCCACCAAAGAGGGTTTGTAGGATCATGAGATCTTGAGATCCAATCTTTGTGCCTTCAAACTTTGGCTAAGTTATGAAGAGGTTAGTACTTTGAGAATTTGCAACTGCTGTAGCTCGATTTGGTTGTTTAAACAAACCTTATATAATGAAAGAGTTGTAACAAGAAGTTGTAACTTGTACTAGAGGGTTGTAATTTTGTAAGTAGAGGTTGTTAGGAGTGGTTAAGTCATCGTACAAAGCTTGTAACCAAAGGTTCTAAGTAGTGGTTGAGTCATGGTAAAAAGCTTGTAACTTGAGGTTGTTACAAGCTCAGTTTTTACTAAGTTGTAAAGATGATTTGTAACTAGAAGTTGAAACTTGTCCAATTTTGATTAAATTGTAAGAGACAATTTACAATAAGAAGGTTGTCACATGCTCACAAGGCCATGAGGTATTGGGATCCAAACCCCACAACTTTGATTTTGGCTTGGCTATAAATAAAATTGAGACCAACTGAATTGTAACTTTCTTGGATTCCAAGTACATTGTTGGGACATTGTTACAAGGTCACACTTCATTATATAAATTGTGATATTGCAAAAGTTGCTTCTTTGGCTCAAATATAAAGAGGTTTGCAATGAAAAAGGTTGTGCCTTGCTCAACTATGATGTACATTCTTACAAGATTCAAATGTGATTTTAAAATTTTGATGTTGCATAACTTGCAATGTTGAACAAGGTTATAACCATCTTTTTTTTGTTCCTTCATCACTTGGGAATCTTTAGATTCCTCCAAATTGTGAAGTGTATTGTATAATGTTAGTATTATAGAGGATTTTGACTAGGGTTTGACATAAACGTATCTCATCATCCAATCAAATTTGGAGTGAATCATGATCTTGTGCTTACCTTTCACTACTCAATGAGAAATAGACAAATAACACGCACTTATGTATGGTTGCAAATGCGTTCATTAATAAATCAAATACTTAGCAAGTTACAACCCCCAGCTATTGGTTTTTTTGTCCAAGACTTAGCCTTTGGTTACAACCTTTGGTTATAAGATTATAACCCTTCGATTATGAGTCACAATCTTTTATTACAAGGTTCATGTAGTTATAACTTTTGGCTACAACCCTTCTGTTATGATGTTTTTCTAACAACCAAATTGGGCCACTTATAACCCTATGGTTACTGACCTCTTCATAACTTAGCCAAACATTGAAGGTGTTGATTTTGGATCTCAATACCTCATGGCCCCACAAACCCTCCTTGATGGACTGACCAACCTCTCTCTAAGTTGCATTCATAGCAAGAATCCAATAAGATTCTTATTATTAGGAGAATCTTAATGAAATCAAGTCAACATGTCCTAAACCAATCCTACACGTTGAGAACAAAAAAGAATTAAAACTTTGAACGCAAGAAAGATGGGGTGTAGAAGTTGATGAAAGTCTATGCCTTGCCCATGTCAGTGCTCATCAATTAGCCAATTACAATGAAGTTCCATAACCCATTTAATGTGAGGGACTCAATGTGGACTTGTAATTTGACCGACCACATCATGGTAGACTTGAGAATATTAATCATGTTGGCTACAATGACATTCTTGGTAGGAACCAATTTGTGTGAGTTACATCTAATGGTTGAAAGAGTCTTCCATAACTTCATTAAGCAATCATGACATATTTATACCTACACATTTTGGAGGCCTATTTTTTGCAATTGATTTTTGTCCTCGTATACATATGGTATGGTATATCATTTTTATTATATTTTTATGTGGTATATATCCTTCTTGCTATTTCTAGCCATATTTTTATACACATTTTTGTCTAGCCAAAAATTGTATAAAGGGATAATAGATTTAAAGTGATGCACTTGACGTATTCTCTCAATGAAAGGTGCATCCCCTAGTATGATGAATGGACCACATTGTGGGCCCATTGAGTTCCAAAAATGCTTCATGACTTTTTTCATATCGTTTGGAGGTTCTTTGTTTTGTTTTGCGTTGCTTTGTTTTTTATATTTTTATGGGAGGGTTGACGACAACTGCTAGACCTAGCAAAACAATTGCGAGTTGTTTGGATTGTTGGATTGTAGAGATCAATCATCAAATAAAAGGAAAGGGAGGTGTCTCATGATTACACAATATTGTCTTTTTAGGTGTTTTTCTTGTCACAATTGGGGTAGATGTTGGGCATGATGTTCATTCGTCATGGTTAACATGTTGTGCCTCACATGCCTTTGAATCCAAGCCGTCATAATAGAACAAATGCCCCTAACAACCAACTGCATAACTACAAGATGGCCAAATTTAAAGAATTTTGATTGTTTTGAAGTGGTGTAAATGTTTAGAATGGATGCCCACTTAGAATTATGTACCACCTAACTTCTTATTGATGATGTGATTTCCAGGAGTATAATGCATCAGGCACTAGGTAATTTGCATAAGGAAAATTATTTGAGAATACGGTGGATAATTAATTCAATAAAAATGATATAGCACCACATAACTCTCAATGGTAAGTTGGACTAGATACACATTTCAGTGTATTGATCTCAAAAGCGATTTTATAGATATTGGCACATGATGATGAAGGGTTTGAGTGCATTTGTTTCTTGGCCTTGCATGAAGGTTATCAATACTTTTAGAATACTTTGGCTTGAACAAGTTTGTTTTTGAGCGTTGTACAAGGCAACTTGTGAAAAGAAGTGTGTCACTTATTACCATTTTGGTGTCCTTGAGAACACTTTGATACAAACAACAACAAAAATGATATTTCACAAGATGCCTTGTACAACTCTTGTCTTTTGGGTGGGTGCAGGGGTCAATAGTCATCTAATGAACCCCCTTTTGCCTTGTAGCTTGTGAAGGCCCCGTACTCCATGTGGGTAGTGCACATTAATTTCTTGTTGTTTAAGGCTTGTGGTAATGACCGTGGTCTAACCATTAACATATAGCTACCACCACCAAATTGTAATTAGATCGATAAAGTAATCAGGGACTGGACCAACTTCTACAAAGCATTTTTATCCATCTTTGCTTAAATTTGATTTGTAATCGGTTAGTTGTTTTTGAAGACAATTGTTGGTCAACCACAAATTTTTTATATGCTTTTTTAGATGCTTTTTAGTGTTACAATGGATGAATGAGAAATATACACATGTATTATGAACTTGTCTTTGTATGCTAAATGAGTACTAGTTTATCAAGTGCAAGGTAATAAACAAATCTCACATTAAGTCACACCAAGATCATTCACACAACATCATGGGCTAGAGACTTGTGGTGTCTACATAAATGCTTCTATCAGGAGGTTGAAAATGCAATAGCTTTTTTTCTTTCTTTTGAGAACTGATTTGCCAACCATCATGATATTAGAAAATCCAACTTAATGAAACGGGAGCCACTTGCTATGAATCGGCCCTGACATAGAGGTATTTTGTACAAGTCTAAGCACCTTCTTCCATTCTAAGTTAACCTAGATAGGCACCGTGAAGCCCAAGCCAATGCCCTCTTCCCCATATACATATATTACATACAAGCATATACTTGCAATCAAATACCAATGTAGAGAACTTCAACAGGGGAATGAAGTTTAAGAACTTTGAATTCAACACCTAGGTATTATTCATCATCAATAATATAGGGTGAATATATAACTACGATGTAACATAATATCATGAATAATGTTTGAATATTTGATCCCTGCACTCAAGTGAGCATAAATAACTTGGGGCCAGTGACCACTTTGACACATGTTGATTCCTTCAACAGGAAGGTGTGTTGATTCAACCACCTAGTCAAAGTTGATACAAACTTAATTGTCAAACCCAAGAGATGAGGCCTCTGTCAAAGAGCAACACCCAAAATGAATCCTATTATAGGAAAGTGGGCCTTATGCGGTCACCCTTCTTGATCAAACACAAGGTACACTTGAGTGGTGTATGGCAAACCCAAAGTTGGAGAAATGGACATAAAAAATTGCACATGTTACAATTGTATTGGACTATGAGCTCAAAGTATGGACACCACTTTAGGTTTAAACAATAACACCGTGGGGAGAGCCTATGTGATCACTTAGAGAGAGAGAGAGAAATCCCCATTTTGACCTCTTCTTATTATCGCATCTCACTTTGATTTTTAAGCTTGAAAATACAATCTTCGTGATTCTTTGCAATTGCTAACGTGATGAGGTAATTCCCAATCCAATCCAATCTGATGCCATAATCATACATGGAGTCGGAAGTGCACACAATAACGTTACGTGCCTTGAGGTAGATGTGTCTTATCCAACACCTCCAATAATGGAATATCTACTTCAAAGTTGAATGTTGGTGTCAACATCATTAGCCTTTAACTTACCAAGCAAATCCGTTTATGGTTGATGGATGACTCCTTCCCTACATTAATGCCCACCTCACTCATTCATCCGCAACCAAGTAACTATAAGCATCAAGCCAACATAGATATCCACCCATAAACTCATGGCCTGTGCAATTTGGAGATGGTTGGAACGTGTAACAAAATGTAAAAAATGGGAAGTGCTTGCCTTTTTGGTGTGTTGGTGGGAGCTCATGTGAGGGTGTTGACTCCAATCAATGTTTGCCACTTCAATGCAAACTTTACATTTACATCAAAGATGTTTGTTTTGGTAAAAGTGAAAAATATCTTGATGGTCATTTGTAAATGACCTTTATGATCACATCGACCGTTTAAGTTTAGTGATTCGACACTCCTTGATTTTAAGGAATTCTTGACATATACGTGGTTAGAAATATGGGTCAATTTACATACTCCAAATGCAAGGTGGCTAGCCTATTGTAGTTTGCACATTTTGGCAAGAGAATCGGTGGAGATGCTCAACTATTGAGATGTTCCCATCGATCACACAAGCATTCTGCTCATTATTGGTCAGAGGTCTTTTTTGGAGAGATAAAACATGTCACTTCCTTCACTTGCTATAATCTAAAAATCCTAAGGGTCATTCATGCCCATTTTTTCATGAAATATCTCATCTCCATGTTTCAAGATCCTACAGATCAATCCCATTTTTACCTCAACACTTGTCCATGAAAATTCCACAACCAACATTGACTGAAATGCATTGAAAACAACCCTTTCATAGGCTTGGGAAGTTAAGGGTTAAGTGGCTTTAAGCCATAACATTATCATGCTACTACTTTTTCTCCCTTTTCTATCTAGGGGAGCAACACCCTAGTGTTGGGTAATGTTGTTGCGGTTGCTCACTTCCAAAGTTGTATTCAACCTAGAGTGGAACCAAATTAGCTTTATTAAACAACTAATTTCACGAAGGTATGTAACTCGATTTGAAATCAAATATGTCTACCAATAACACAAGTTTATGAAATAGTTTATTACAAAAATTGAACACCCAAAATGTGCAACACTTGGCTCTCTCAACTTCTGAGAGAGAGAGAGAGAGATCATTGGTAGATAAAGGAATATTGTTTAGAAATTCATAGCAAAAGCCCATGAACTCTTAATTGACATCAGATTTTTTCTATCTCGTCCACATACATTCACAAATACCTTAAATTTTAGAATGTTAAATATCTTCAACAAGAAGGCTTCAACCTCATTAAAATGTCCACTTACTAAGAGATACCTATCTTAGTGCAAACAAGGGATGGTTTAGATATGGTGAAGATGTGCACTCGTCAAGAAATTAAGGGAAACGGAGCAATATGTTTGGCTACGAACTGGGTTCTTCACCGGTTGGGGCTTACATTATGGCCAAGACTTCTCCGGTGAAGAACTTTAAACATGGATGAAAAAAAATCACATGGTTGCCAACATGACAACAATTTCTACTAGGGGGGGGGGGGAGGTTCTTTGGACATCAAGTTTCTTGGACAACCTCAAACCCTCAGACAAGAAACTCAACCTACAGAGAAGCTCCAACTCGAAGCTTTTTTTAAATACGTTTTTCCCCATCTTATCGAGCATACCAACCGTTGCCTCAAACAACCTTGTCTTGGGCTGAAATTCTTGACCAACCCATGCACTTCTTCACCTTAGTCTCAACCGGTGAAAGTAATAAGTGTGGCCCTGCCTTTCGCACTGCAACCTCACTAGAATCGGCACAAGAACCCAAATCATAATCATCAAACTATTACACAAGAAGAAAGGAAAAAACAACCACAACTCGAAAGAATCTGGGCTGGAGCGAAACAACCCGTACACTGGTTCCTTGGAGACAAAGGGTTTAGGGCCAGTTCACACTATGGCCAAACTTCGAGAGGAGAAGCGTTTGGACCAATGAAAATGCAGAAATGTCCAAAGTCCGTCCTCTGGGCCTTCACACTAGAGGCCGAAGTCCAAAGGACGTCGCCTCCAAAAGAGCCTAGGTGGCAACACTTTTAGGAAGTTATGGCGCCAAGAGTTCGGCCTCTCGAGCAAAGTCTGGGTCGAGCAAAATGCTCGACCCAAACTTCCGTCGAGAGGCCAAACATTTTTTTCATTAAAATATTCAAAATCTGAGAGTGGATTCTTTTAATATACTTTTTCAGCCCAAAGGCTTCTCCTCTCGACATAGTTTGGTCCAGAAAAGTGATGCTTCTCCTCTCGACTTGGGCATAGTGTGAACCGGCCCTTAGGCATCCAACAAGGAACGAGTGTATGGGTTGGTTTGCCCAAATCAAAGAATCGGTGACTGAAGTCTCCAGTCCCTAGCAAGCTAGCAAGCTAATTTGCTCCCGCAAACATGTAAACCAGCACGCGCAAACTTGTAACACTACACGACATCTAAGTTAGACGCGGGTGTCATGCTGTGTGGGTCCAGGTTTGTTAGAATGGGCAACCAACTTATTATACAACGAGGCTCTGGCGGAATTGAGACAAGAACAGGTTCCCACAAAGGACAAGAACATCCCCAAGAAACGCAAGGGGGGTGGGCCTCCTAATTCGAGCTATTGAAGGGCGAGGACCACCTATTGTTTGCGTCGGATTGGGTAAGACGGTGGGCCCCACTTCCCCCCCCCTTCCTCCTCGCTCTCTCTCTTTCTCGTAAACCCCTTTTAAAGTGGATCTCACCTCCTCTCAAATAGACCTCACTTCATTATTTCCAACATACAACGCGACGCACCAGTCAAATGGGGCCCAACTCCCACATTAAGCCCCACCGACCTCACTTTGAAGCACCCATAAGCACGAGGCTTTCAAGGGGCCACACTCCCTAGATTATTTAACATAGTATCGTCCTAATTGTTGTTGCATAATTGGGGTTTAAATAACAGTTCGGTTGGGGATCCCGCCCTCTATACTACAGACAAGGTCCCCGATGTATTCATGCCCTTTCCATTTCGGGGCACCTCATCTTTGTCTTGTCCTAGCTATCACCAATTTGTGGCCTATTCTCGTGGATGCTTTGTAGCCCTAGTAGCGCAACACACTAGCCTATATATATGTACGGACCACGAAGGATTTACTAATCTTCTTAATCACGTAGTCGCGCTCTATTCCGCGAGTGCTAAATTGAACGAGCTAGCTAGCTAGGGTGTCTTAATATTGGAGGCTTGCTTAAGTGATGAGTAAGTTAAGGTGCCTTCTTTATCCGGTTTAGTCATGTGGCATCAAAATTGGTGTGTCGTGTGGATTCGTTCGAGTGACCAATGTGAACTTGTCGTGTTGCACCAAGTGTATTGCGAGCTCACTTTTTTCTTTTTCTTTTTTAAGTTTTTTTAACGGTTGTCACCTAGTGATGGAAATAGGTTGGTGATGAGTATAGTGTGGACCACACCACACCAAACCAAGCAAATAGTGTAGTGGTGTAGATGATGAAGGTGGTCAACAGACTTGCCCTTTGTAAGGTTGTTAGACTCGCATACAAGATTGCCTTCACAAAGGTCTTCCATTTTAAGTTGGTTGAATAGAAATGTTTTGTGCTCGTCCCAAGTTTACCTAGCCTATTCATTTCTAGAACCCAAAGTAACCCATTGGGTGGGTAAACCGTTCATTGCACAAGTTCCAAGCCATCAAGTATTGTAGATTGTTCATTCCTAGTACTACCTAGTGTCATAATATTCAACTTTGACTATTGGTTGTGGAGTTGATTTGGCATGGGTGATTGAGAGAGTGTGGACCCAAATAAATCACATACCCCCAAATCTTCATATGATTTGAATGGAGTGGGTTCCCTCTATATGTTAAAGGCCCCAACTATTCTCATTTGTCAATGTATCTGCGCCGACTAGCAATGCATAGTGTCGGTTAATATTTTGTTGTTTAAGGGCTTTGGATTGCGTCTTGTTGAATTGATGAACTTTTCTTTTGGGCTCCAAAAATGATGATGCCACCAAGTTCTGTGCTTGGGTTTTTTGTAAGATACTTTTAAGTTAGATCAACCACGTTGAATATTTTCTTTGATGGTATAACTAGGAATACGTGTCGTTACTCATGATCATAGAGCAATGGGACATCTTCGTGAGGACATTTTTTAGTCTTGTTATAATTGTAATAAAAAGTAATGTGGATGCATGTAGAACCACATTCATTCTTTGCTTTTCTTTTTTAGTGAGAGAGAGAGAGAGAGAGGTTTGCATGAGCCCCTTGATCAAAGCCACAAACTCAATCATAAACGTGGGACAAGTCTATGAAGCATGATTGAGGAAGAAAGGGCAATTGCCTTGTGTCGGAGGTGACCTCTTTTAGGACAAAAATGGTGAGAGCCAAAGGGATCCTTTGGTATGTCCATTAAATATGATATTTAGTGTTTGATTGTATTTAATGTTGTTACCACCCTACCTTGCTCAACACTAATTTCCAATACTTTGGTAATTAGTGTTAGACATAAATGTGCCGCTACCTTCCCTACTACCACCTCCCTTCATGTGAAGCATGATCTTCATTGGACATGCAATTTTAGGGATGGCGCCCCAACTTCATGCTCATTGATCTTTGATTTGCCAAAGTCGACATCATTTTATTTTATTTATATATCCTTACGAACACTAAATTCAAACATGTAATTTCCACATATTACCATAGTTGATATTTAGTGTTTGAGTTTACATTTCATGTTACTTACTTTCATGGGGTTATTGACATTTAGTGTATGCATTCGTATTTAGTGTATCAAACAATAAATATCCTCTTCAGTGTAGTGGTCTCAAAATTTTGGTATTTTGGACCTGATTCCACATGTTTCTAGTTGTTTATGTGTCACAACATAACTAATAGCCCACCCACACTTACTGGGGTGGGCCACCAGTGAACGGTGAGTACCAACACTGGTTATAACCAATGGCTCTCTTTGGCAAAACTAGCTCTAAAAGTGATACTTTTGGTAGGAATCGTTCACTGGTGACCGACACCAGTAAGTGTGGGTGGGCTCCAAGTGCATGAAATATATTACATGTAGAAGAGTGTTGTGCATGCAATGGTATCTTTGCCCACCATAAACCTGATATAATCTACGCCATTTGTACATAACAAATTGTAATTAATACCCTTAAAGCCTAGTAATGTGCATCCAAGGAAGATGTCAGGACATCTTGGTAGGTACTTTTGGAGGGGGTGATGATTATCAAGTTAAGCATGGGAAAGGCCAAGGTCTAAAGATGACCATATTTAAGACAAGAAACTTTACATGATTGTGCAAGTGAAGAGAACTTGTGGCCATAAATAAAAACAAAGTATGCAGACAGCTTGTGTACCACATGGCAATGAGATGATGAAGAACATCATAGACATAGCAAGGCTACTTCTTGTTGTTGTTGTTGTTGTTGTTGTTGTTGTTGTTTCTTTTTTCGTTTATTTTTCTTGGCATTTGAGTAGTGATGTGTTTTTTTATGCTAGAGGTTGGAGGCGGCATTATGAAATGTTTTAATTTTTAATTTTTTTCATTGAAAATCATCGAAGACATCAATCCGTGAGGTCCTTTATGGCAAATCATTGTCGAAAACATTTCCCTTTGTTCAAATTAGTTCTTCGAGCTCTTCTCCACCTAAGTATCGATCTAAGAATGAAGATATTGCGAATGCAAATCACCATTCACAACTTGTCCGGTGTGCCATGTGGTGCATTATGTATTCCAGTATTTGTCAGTTCGTGTAGCAACACTCAAGGCTCAAACATTGCCATTGAGTTTGAATGTACTAATGCTATATGGTACTATGGAACAATTGGCAAAGTTGATTATGTCTAAATTTTCCCTATTGGCTTGGACTCATTGTAGTCGTGAATTTATAATAAAAAACATAAAAAAATGCCTCAAAATCTAATGAGTATTTCAAAATGCACTTTAAATTGTGTATTTTAAAATAAATATATAAGAAATGCACCACTACATTTGAGCGATTGAGAGATAAGTCTTAGGGCCACTTCACATACGAGATTGAGGGCCCATGACCAATGCACTAAAAGCACTAAAAGCACTCTCATTGGTGGAAGTGCTAGTCCAAGCTCACTTCACACTACTCTTGAGGGGCCAACGGAATATGTGAATGCCAGGTGGATGTAAAGCTCGGGGGGGGGGGGGGTAGTCATTGGTTGGAGTAGCAATATACGTGCGAACAAATGATAGGGTATTTTTAAAACATGGGGGCAAAACATTATAACTGGACTTAAGAGTAATATAGGGTATCAAAAATGGCACTGGACATCTTAAACGTACTATAGGGTATGGAATAATAGGTAATTTGGAATCATAAGTAATGCAAGCCATTTTTCTATTAACCCAAAGTAGAAATTTACATAATGATAGCATGTGAAAAAAAGAAGAGAATTGAAAGTAATACCCCCCTATAAAATAGTGGTTGTTCGCACCTATATCCTTAACTTTTTAACACACTACCCCCCCCGAGATGTAAAGTCTACATGGATTCCTACATGGCATCAAATGGATCATGTTTCGTGGTCACTTGGATTATTTTCAAAAACCACCTCTTGGAGGTAGGCCTAACACAGAACTGGGAGACCATGGCACTCCAAATGCTCACAACCGTTGATTTATTCTATTTTATCATGTGTGAGGACCCCGCATGAATAAAAAATCATTGAAATAACATTGGTTAAGGGCCCGGTCACATATGACTTCACACTACACTTGAGGGCATGTGACCACGCTACATGATTTTGGAAGTGTCTTGGGATGGCCTTTCGACACTTCTTTTGAGCTCTCACAATTTCATGGTTATGGCATGCACTTGGCTTGTATGTGAAGTGGCCCTTATTGCAGTAGAATGGCCACCAAGTCCATCTGCATGCACCAAGTTATATGCCTTACATAGGAAATCAAAGTAACACCATCCAAAAACTATTTTGCTTTGGAGGGAGTGTTGGGCACATTTCCAAGTGGTAAGGACAGGTGACAATATGAAAGCAGTGTCCGGTGAGATTTTTGGGCATAACCAGCCAATATCCTAGTGTTCCCAAGACCAACCAGTTACATGTTAACATTTTTTGGTTTTCCTTTATTAAATTGGGGTATATTCTATAAATTCCTCTAAAATGATCGGCAATTTTCCTGCAATCTTGACTTTCAACCGGTTATTTTTCAAACTCAACCGGTTCATCTGTAACTAACCACCGGTTCTCCCAGATCATTGTATGAAAGTAGCTCTCTTAGATTGTGATGATAAGGAAAGACATCAAAAGGATTTAGTAACGCATACATAGGTCTCACACAAGCAT
Source organism: Polytrichum commune (assembly GCA_950295325.1). NCBI lineage: Eukaryota > Viridiplantae > Streptophyta > Polytrichopsida > Polytrichales > Polytrichaceae > Polytrichum > Polytrichum commune. The sequence goes on along the minus strand of OX485803.1, from coordinate 17,262,702 downwards.
ACATGTCATCTATCTAACATACAAATTTGACCCTTATGGGTTTGTAGTTGAGTCATTGCAAATGAACTTGACTAGACTAATTCGGGGTGTTTCAAGCTAATTCTGTTGTTATATCAGTCAACAAAATAAAGAAATGGAGTACATACAACTTCATGGATTTTATGTTGGATGTATGCGATAGGTCCCTTTTGCCGATCCGACACATGCCAGGTAGATTGCCTCAAGTGTTGGTGCATAGATTTACAATATTTGTTCGGTGTTAGGGTTATGGTCAATGCGACATGGTTGTGGGAATAAGATTATGTACTATTTGATACCAATCATGTCTATGTAAGTTTTCTTGATACCATTTGGGCGCGGGATTTCCAAGATATATATATTTTTTAATATTGGCCGGCTCTCTATACCATGCGATGACCTCAATACCTATGACAAATTTACGCAATATCAACTCCACCATTTGGTGTGGCATACAAATATTCTTCACTATAATGAAAAAAAGTGTGTATCAATCTTTGCATAAGATTATAAGGTTTGTCAACAAGGGGACTTATTCTCACATACCATTGCACCATACCCATGTGAGATTCTACACACGTACACAACACTAAATGCTACCACATTCATAATTGAGAGATAGGTACCATCTACCGTTTCTCTAGATACTACTAACTAGATAAAAGTATAATAATGTTCTTCTATGCCCTTGAGACTCAATTATGCTTATAAAATGATACTAATATGGATGTTGATTTGTTTGGATTCATTATTTTCATAATTTTCAGGAGTAAGATAAAGATGAGGGTGCATGATTCAATAAAGATTTGGTGAAGGTGGCATTGGGCTAAGAATAGAGAACTTTAAGTGAGCACAACTTCCTCACAACTTCAAATATCTAACTTTGAAGTGACTGAGAAGTCCTAAAATTATACAACATCAAACCAATATTGATTCAACACTTGTCCATCAGGTTTATCATTCCACTTCAAACTTGAAGTCGGTGGTCTTCACGGGATACGTGGAACAAATATGAAATTCTATGCTACCGAACAACATAAATTCTTGATTTGTGATAATCTATCCACATGTTTGTGATGGTTAACAATGGAATATTCGCATGATCCGCTCCCACTCTATCCTAGCCTTGAAAGAGCATGATCTCAATTACGACGACTTTGGATTTTGAATGGGAAGACCCCCAAACGTGTGAGGTCTATCAAATCATCCTAGTTTTGACAAACATACTAGGCGTTATCCTTTTTCTTGTTTTGGGGCTTACCTTCAATTTTGAAGTGGGATCATAAGAGTGTGGTGGGGATACACTTTCCAAGCTTAGGCATGTGCGCCAAAAAATCCGGTCCACCTTAAAATTGGGTCAATTTTCTCATTATAAACCTAAAATATTAGATACTCACAACATGAGAATATGCCCTTCATGGCTATACTAGTAAGTTCTCCCATGTCACTCCAATCGGTGGGGGAGGGAGAATATTTCCCTTTGCATGGGGTTGGAACTCGGAATCACTATGATAACAAATATCCATGGAGTCCTTGCAAGGATGACGTGAGCACAAATACTTCACAAATACTAGATACCATGGGTCTTCATTGCACCTTGTGACGGTGGAATTCATATAAACCTGGAGCTATACTCACTATTTTCAAAATTTCAAATTCCCAAACCAATAAGATACGATGCCAAGTGCATATCCCGACTTTTATACCAAAAAGATCATTCGTTCATTTTGAATTTGAGTCAAACTCTTACTTGGCCACTTGTGTGTGTCCATGCCGCGGGGTGGGGGTTTGTTATAGTATACTTAATTACCCCCCGTGATGTCCATCTTATTTTAACAAGATTTTATGTGAAAACTATTATGGAAGCAAACTTTGCTTGCAAAACTTAGGGGTAGCACGTTTTGAAATGACATGACATCTCTCTTGAATCATACCTTGTTTGATGAAGGCAGCCATGAGATGTTGCACTTGTTGTGTGGCATTGATTCACATTTTGGACCATTTGGATTGAAAGGAATGACAAACTTATCTCAAACTTTGGAAATTGACACAAAACCAAGGTCAAACATCTCATGTAGGATGAATGCATAATATATGGGAAGATTGCCTCAAAGAGAGAGAGAGAGAGAGAGAGAGAGAGAGAGAGAGAGAGAGATTAGACACATTTGCAATAAACTCTCCTCAAAAAATGACCTAGCTCAAACAATTCAACTATCGTAGAGGGGTCTTTGTTGTAGGGATAAATGGATTATGCATGTGTAGTCACTTCATTTCTTGGCACTTCTTGATTCTACTAATATTAAACTATACTACTTATTTGGATGTTCTAGTAATATAGTGCACCCCTCGTAAATATTTTAAGAAAGAAACACCCACATACAAACATGTTACCAACACTAAGTACCTTGTTACAAAAAAGCTCAAGTAGCAAAGAAGGCAAAGTTCTCCTCAACAACAATATACCTCAACAGACTACTTGTGTGTTGAGGATAAAGAAGGTACCAAACCCTTCGTGTGACCCACCATTGTTTGATCAATGTTTGACATGCAATATGACGCTCTCGAGAGGTTACCACCCGCCTTATGAACCAATTGTTGGGTGAAGTCTCACAACCCGGTCGATCATTTAATTCTTACTTTCCTCTGTGTGTGTGTGTGTGTGTGTGTGTGTGTTGTTTTGGATAGAGAAAACATGGAATCTATTATTTGCACGAGCTGGAGGTTAGCCCTAGTTATGCACTAGAATTATGTGTAAAGTCTTTCAAAAAGAATGAAATCATGGATTTGATGTAGAGAGATTTAGATACAGAGAGTTTGGTAGCTCGTTGTGTGTTGGAGTCTATCCTAAAAGTTAGGTGAAACTCCTTGGGACTTTCTCTTGCCATCTCAAAAAACCTAGAGAAATTTAACTTACAAAAAAATAGGTTGTGTTCATGGGACCCACCACCCTACATTAGCGTGGCCCACATGTTCTAGTAGGACAAACTAAAATAACGTTTTAAACAACCCAACAACACTCTTTAAGTATGGTGATTTAAGCACTAAGAAAGCTTGGCCAACTCAATGCATGCGTAAACTCTCCAATTCATGTTTAGCCAACTCCATGGGAGTTTGATGGCAAGACTCACTCATAACTCTATTGTCATCTCTTTCGCCAGACTTTCTCTTGGATGAGAGCCATGAGTTTTGCAGCAAATTGCATCTGGATTTGGAAATATGAGAATTGAGAAAGCCAGAGCAATGTTGTCAAGAATACAATGTGCAAACCTGTTCAAGTGGCATGAGCAAACTGGCACCGCCAAGCTATAGAGAGTCCGAGTTTAAAAGCAAAAATAGACAAAATTTGAGAGACCCTGACTGATCGAGGGATTAAGATATGTGGGCCTTATGAAGAGAGAGAGAGAGGGGAAATTAGTCTAGTTATCTAATTAATCTGAGATGAATTGGTCATAAATCTATAGGGGGTCAAGTTTCTATGTCAAATGAATACGAGGTATGTTTGTATACAATAATTCTCTCTTTTTTTTAAGTTGAGCCAGCCACAACCAATAAAATAAGAGAGTTTGCATCTGTTCAGGAGGAGCAATCATGGGGTATTGTTTTTCTTGTGAAGAGAAACAAATTCTAAGGAGAATGTTAAAAAAAGAAAGAAGCGATTTTGGTTTTTTTTATGAATATGGGAATTGCTACAAATTTCAAAGTAGTAAAGTTAGGGTAACACATAGTCGATCTATAGGTTAACCCATAAACGCTCATCTAGATTCTAATGCTTGGCTACGAGATTTATCAAAACTCTTATGAGGGTAATCGATCACAAGCCACCACCATAGAAACCTTAACTCCGTTCGCCAAAAAATATAGATCTCATCCATGTTGGCATTACATGACCCTAGTGAGCGGTTAACTGGACGTGATCGACTATGGATGCCTTGACCCTATATGGCCAGTTCTTAAAAATTGGACACTTGTATATGGATGCTACATAATGACAAGGCTAGTAATTGTGGACGGACAACAAGAAGGCACATGTTAAATAACATTGAGATTGGACTGTATGTTCAAAATGTATTGATTATTTTAGGTTCAATGGTAAGTGCGATTGAGAGGACCTATGTAATCACTTAAGATAATCTTCACTATAACCTTATAACTTTTGCATTGCAACTATATAAATCTTGAAGCTTGAAACGACAATAAGGCCACATGGCACCTTAATCAATGCAACCGATGCACCCATGGTAATTAGGCCGCTAACCTAAATTGCTAGTTACCGCCACTCACGAGTAGTAGCCACTAGTGGCACACGAGGGAATAAGGTCGAGTTTGGAAGTGAGTGAGGTAAGTGCGATAGAGAGGGCCTATGTAATCACTTAAGATAATCTTCACTACAACCTTCTAACTTTTGCATGGCAACTCCGGTTTTGAAACTTGACACGACAATAAGGCCCCATGGCACCTTAATCGATGCAACCGATGCACCCACGGTAACTAGCCCACTAACCTAAATTGCTAGTTACCGCCACCTACGAGTAGTGGCCACTAGTGGCACACGAGGGAATGATGGTCGCGTTTGGAAGGGAGTGAGGACCTTGCTTGTGTAGGGTGCTTCCATTCATAAGGCAAACGGCGTCAACGGCTTGCAATGGGCCCACAATTATGAACATACATTCTGCTTGATCTGTGTTGGGGGTGATGCAAAGGGGGATGATGTTTTTGGATGAGCCTGGGTTGGTTGGTTAGTTAGTTAGTTACCGGCAGTCTTGTGAGTCATCATCCATCCCTTCATTGCTGCCTCCTGTCTGCCGGGATGATCTCCCAACCGTCAGATTTGCATGGCTTGCATGGAGGAATGATCGTTTCATTCGATGGAACTGCATACGGAGCGTTGTGATCTATTGGGCAGTCTAGAAACTTATCAACACCAGTGATCGCGGAGAACCGGCAGTTAATTAGTTACAGATGAACTGGTTGAGTTTGAGAAATAACCGGTTGAAGAAGTTCAAGACTGCAGGAGAATTACCGACCATTTTAGAAGAATTTGTAGAAGAATATACCCCAATTTAATAAAGGAAAACCGGAGGATGTCAACATGTAACCGGTTGGACTTGCAAACACTCGGATCTCAACCGCTGATTATGCACAAAAATCTCCCCGATCATTGATCGACACCAAAGCTCATGGTCTTCCTGGATCATCAAGGAAGATCAGTATTCTGGAGATTCACGTTGTAGTATCGGTGCTGTAAGCTGCTCAGACTCATCTCTTATACAGTCTCCTCTTTATCATATTTGCTCATCTTTGTATCAGTGTCTGGGGAAGATTTTTGGGCACAATCGGTCGAAAATCCTAGTGTTTCCAAGTCCATCCGGTTACACATTAGTGTACTCTTTTGGTTTTGCTTTATTGACTTAAGGTATATTTCATAGATTCCTCCAAAATGATCAGTAATTTTCCTGAAGTCTTCAATTTCGTCCGGTTATTTCGTAAAGTCAAGCAATTTATATGTAAGTAGCGGTCAGTTCTCCCTGTTCATTTCATTGTACAGGGAGAATTCTCTTGAAAATTGTCCATAATGTGACCATGGTTCACATTGGAGGGTTAGTTCTGTCACAGAAACGTCACTAGACTAAGAAGTCTAGTAGTTGGCATCCTTGATTGTAATGAGGAATAGAAGGTTCCTTGCACGGCTTAGATGGCTTCCTCTGTAGATCTTGATAGTCCAAACACATTTTTAGCTCAAAGAGAGGCCATACTCAATGAAATTCAAGAGTTCAAGAAGAAGGATAGCCTTTCCAATCCTTGCACAGTTAGTCGACAAGAAGATCTTACATAAGACCATCAACTATAAAACATCTAAAGAAGTTTGGGATAACTTAGCCTTGATTAACGCATTGCCATTCAGTCACTCTATTAGTTTCAAGAGAATTACTAGAATATGAGATTGGGTTGAAAAACAAGTTAGAGGTTGCTCCTGAGGATGTGCAAGCTCTACTAAAGTCCACTCCAAAAGAAAGGAAAAGTAGGCTCACATTAGAATAGGATTCATGCCATGAGAAGGCCTTAAGATTCAAATTGCCATCAAATAGATATTTGTTGTGCCCAACAAAAAGAAAGGAATGATTGATGTGGATGAAGATCGCACATGTATGATTTCACGATCTTGTGGCCCGTGACTTGGATTGATCATTGTTGGATTGTAACAAAGGATGTCGTACGATTTGCTCCATATGGTGGGAAGGCAAAGGAATTGAGTTCGACCTAGACGTAAGCTTGAGTGGCTTGAGTAGTGAGAGGCGTGAGTGGTGGGAGTTTGTGTGCTTGAGCAGCAAATGAGGCCACATAGCTACAGTGAAGGAGTTGTGCTATCCAATAGAACTACAGATGAGGGAAACTATGTGCCGTTGAAAGTAAGAATCAATTTTTGGGTGAATTTGATTCTAGGCAGGAGAGGCGATGATGCAAAAGACACTTCTAAGGGCCGGTTTACACTACGGTGGAGAAGTCCACCGGTCATGAAAAAAAGGGCGTTTCTCAATTGTGATTGGTCGAAAATGCAACTCTTGACCGGTGGGTGTTTACACTAGGTGAAGAAAACAATGGTGGTGAACTTTTCTCATGGATGATAAAATGACATGACCGCCTACATGGCGGCACTTTTTGGAGTCGGGCTTCTCCGGCCTCAAGAGGCCGGACAAGAAACTCCTCCTCCGGAGAAGCCCAACTCAATAAAAATATTTTTTTGCCTTTAATTCTTCTCCGGCACATCCACCATTTGCCTCATATAACCATGTCTTGGCCAAGCATTCTTGACCAACCGGAGGCCTTCTCCACCGTAGTGTAAACCGGCCCTAAGCACGGTCATGGTAGCAATGTTGGGATTCACAAGGCTAAAGTTTTTGAAATCTCGTGCCAATGACTCGATAGTGCCTAAGCTGCTTGCCAAACATGCTTATATGTGGAGAGAACTAAACTTGGATCACCATACCGATCTCCACCCTATCTTCACCTTTCAATTCAAAGTGTGTTCTTTATTTCAACAACATTGTTGATTATGGGTGGATCTATTTCCTATCTTGTGAAATTCTGAATTTGAAACCGTTGTTTTGACATATATCTATCCTTCAACCTACCAAAATTGTGTTGATCTTGGGTCCATCTCGGGGGTCATTGTTGATGTACATGGATAAATTGGGGAACCGACTTATGATAGTTGAACACACTGGAAACTTTTAAATGACAATGTTCTCTTTTAAGATGCACCTTATGTCTTGGCTCAATACAAACCCCCTAAGTTTGGACAACTTAAACTTGTATTGTTCCCTAGTTTCAATTCCCCATATTGGCCGCTACATGATATGGCTACACTAAGTCTTTTAGAGCTAGAATTTGACATGACTTCCATTGATTCATGATTCATATTCGGCAAGGGATTCTATTTCAAATGGCAGTAGCCACAAAATCAAAGTTTGAATTATGGATTGTATACAATGACCATGCAACCAAGGTTGACAAAAGAGATGGAAAGAACTAAATTGTTGCCAATGTGTTGCCCTTAAAGAGGCTTTGAATTATTGAGTAATTGTAGCTGCCCAAATCTAGATTGTTTCAACTTCTATAGTAGGAGAGTCTAGAATAGAGGCCCACCTACTTCCTCCCTGTTGGCATTTGCGTGCCAAATAGCATTGTCAGCATAATCTTATGAATTTAGGGAAGTTTGTCGCCTTGCCACAAGTGCATCTTTTGAATTTGTTGTAGCAAAATCTCTAGAATTGATTGAGGCTTCTTTGTTTTGAAGATGATGGGCAGTAATCTTTAAGTACCAACATTGATAAGGTTGGAAGATGGAATATATTTTAATAATTGGATGATTTGCATTTCACTTTTGTATAACAAGGAATACAATTAAAGAATGTACCCTTCCATCATATTTGTAAGTTCTCCTTGACGTGGCATCATCACACGTCTTATCTTCCATGTTTTGGGTAGAGGGAGTTGCGTGCTTTGTGCACATTTGGCCTAGTTTTTAAACACTTGGGACATGATTGAGACTTTGGGTGTTGTTGGGAGCAAATATGTGGTGTTGTCCTTGTTTTGCTAGTGTTTGTGTCTTTGGAATCCATGCATGGTGTCATTTGTGCTAGTGTTAGCATTGAATTTCTAAGAGTTGTCACTTACAAAACGAGCATTGGGGTTGCCATTCAATTGTAGCTTGCAAGTTGGTGACATTGTTATCCGCACTAGTAGAGAACTATACCCAAAAAAACCGTAGCCAAAATCGGTTGCGGTTGTTTTTGGCATAGTTTTCTACTAGTGCATGGATCCAAGAGGCCCTACGTGGCGATGGTCAATGTTGGAGTCCTTGAGAATCATGGTCCTTTGCCAACCCCTCACGAAGTGGCGTTGGTGTGCAAGGATTTTTTTGGAGTGCATCATGCAAAGGAACTCATATGGTGAAAGCAATGCTTATGACGAGAGAACTTTGACTAGGGTCGCCGCAAGTTTGCTAAAGAGTTGCATGAGTGAAAAGGCTCGAGTGCAAATACCTTCTACACCATCCAACGCCCTTTGTAAAGGCATTGGAATGTTGTTTAGTCCATCAAAACTTATTGCCTCGTGCACCATGACTACTTAATCTAGATGTGTAGGGACAAAACTCACATGGGAACAAACATGAATTCACCCACACAAAGCTTTAGTGACTTCCACATATGATGTAATGTCATATGTGGGTCTTCCAACCCCAATCCATAGTACATGATGTTGAGTTGTGTGTGTCTCAATTGTATAAGTCCATTAACCACCTCCCCAAGCCTCAAATTAATAAACTTGCTCTTCCTTTGCAAGTCTCCCACCACAACTAACCCAACGTCCACTTCTTTATGAATGGACAATGTAGAACAAATAACATGCCTAACAAATAAAGACCCAAATATTGATTAACGTATGAAAAACACATTGTACAACATTGGGCATCTGAATGACATAAAGTGTAGATTTTATAATTAAAATACACGTGAAAGACATCCACTTACCTCCTCACACTTATCCCTTCTTGCTTGGAGACCTAGATCACATGTCTATGATGATATAAGGCAAACAACAAGTATTTAACTAAAATTAGATAATTAAGGAGTCTAAATTTATATTTAAATTAATGAATGAATATTAATGATAAGTTAATTGATAATTAATAGAAACCCCAAAACATTATACCAAACAAGATTGGGACCATGGTAGAGCCCGACATTTTCCTTTTTAATTGCACCCATACCCAGACCATGCCCATTAGCAGTGACCTATGCCCACCCATATCATGACATGTGCGCACCCATGCCCACCCATGCCCACACATAGCATGACATGTGCCCACCCATGCCCACCCATGCTATTCAAATTACGCCCATGTATTCAAAAATTGTGTAATGTGTATTGTGTAATTGTGTAATGTGTCTTGTATGATTGTGTAATTGTGCCTCACCCATGCCCACCCATTATAATATCAAACCCATGCCCACCCAGGAACAATAATATCGTAGTCATGCCCACCCATGAACAATAATATCGCAGCCATGCCCAGCCATGCCCACCCTTGAACAATAATATTGCACCCATGCCCACCCAAAACCCATGGGCATGGGTGGGTATGGGCATGGGCATGGGTATGGGCACCCAATGTAGGGCTATGGACCATGGGCACTCCTTGATGTCCAAATCAATCTTGGCTTCAAGTAATAGATCAAATATTTAAAAGAAAAGTTAATGTATTCAAGTAAAAGAACAACTATACTTCAAATTTTACAATATATTATTATAAAAAGTTTAATCTCCAAAAGAATCAGGAGGTCTCCACATCTATACCATTGGAAATAAAATGCACTCAACAAAATATATAAAATGAAGCACATGTGAAGTGTAAAAATGGGATTTGAGAAATATAAATTTTTCATAAAATTTAAAACACAAGTTGTGCATTGAAATGAATTTGATTTTAGAGTCCGGGAAGGCGAAAGGCTAATAGGATTGAATGTACACCATAATGGTTTCAAACCAACTAGTTTTGTAGAGTGGAGGAGCACAATAGCCTCTGTGAGATAGAGGCTAATATAACCTTGTTTGTTCAATTGAAAGAAAGACTTGAGGCTCCTTGGAACTATGTTTTTTTTTTTTTTTTGTTTTTTGTTTTGGCACAAGTTGAAAATTCAATTGCAAAGAGAACCCAAAATACAACCAACCTGGCCCAAACAACACAACTTGAGTGGAAATCAAGTATGAACTACGTTCTCAAATAGTGATGGAAACCTATATGTAATGGGGTTATATAGGGACATTTGAACACAAAATTGCAATGCACAATAAACTCAAAATTTAACTACAGTCTAGAATTATACGTAAACCCTAAACTATATATATTTACTAGTTCAACAGAAGTTCTGGAAAGCCGATTAATCATAAATTGGCCACCATCTCTAGAGCCTCCGAATGATTTTTTTGCCTTCTTTGTGGAAGAAACATAGGACTAGGAGAGCTCCTCGTGTTTTGGCAGTCATGAGTGACTCCTCTCTAGAGTTATGTTTGGGCAAAACCTTGAGGTGTGGGAAAGAGATGAGTTGGTTGAACTTGCAAAAGAGAGAAACCAAAAGATGGGAGTTTCTATTAGCATAATAATAAAGTCAATAAAATTAGAAAGAATAGATTTACTAAATGAAAAGTGAGACTACCTCTTGAAATTTGTAGATGTCATCTACCATGGAACTTCATGCATTGTGGCGAGGAAGAATCATTTTCAATGATTTGCCAGAGGCGGTAAGTAACATATATAGGAGTTACACTTTGATAACATCATGGGTCACAAGTCCATGTGTTTCTTTGGAGGTTTCTTGGGTTTCAAAAATATGGCACCTAAAAATGCCACACTCATAGACATTTGATACAAAAAGAAGACAAAAATTGATACTCTAAGGCTTTCTTCTTGATGTGTTTGCTAGGTTGATCATTAATAAACAAGCCATTGCCCTCCTTGCAACCAAACAAATTCTTGTGGTGCTTTAAGAGGCCTTCTTTATCTTGAAAGAGGAAAGACACATCTCTACTGATGAACCCATTTGTGTTTGTGCTCTTCAATATGGCCCACACAAATGTTAGTTTACGAATGATGTTCTCAAGAAATAGGCATCAAAACACATTGTGAAGGGTGGCATCTTCCATGCATGACCCCACAACGACATGGAAGTTTTGTAAGAGCAGTGACATAAATTAATGTAATCCTAGACGAACTTTGAGGTCCTAGAACTTATCCCTCCCAAGATTATTGTGTCCATTAAAACGCATAATATCCTTTTGTCTCACCATTGATGAAAAGAATGACCACTTGAAGGGCCTTGGTTGGGGTTGGTACTTAGGTTGCACATGGGTGATAGAAACCTCAAAATCCTACGGAGAAGGTGCATCAAGAGAGCTCCCGATCCCAAAATCAAGAAACATATATGCTGGAAAAATGTGGAACAAGTAGCAAATGCATTCATACATCTTCATCATGAAAGCTTAAAACATTGTGGTAATAAACCCAAAAAAACATTTACAAGGACTTAAAGTATTTACAAATACAACTCATAACCTATGTTTCCTTGACGAATATCCAAACCATTATAAAACGTCAAAGTCATAGATCGTTATTTTTTTTCTCAAGGAAAAAAAAAACCCCCCAAAGAGAACTAAAAAATATGTAAATCCAAGGACATACTCAGGGGACATTCTCGGGGGAACCTAAGGACATGGACATCTGGTGAAGATGTGCCAAACTGTATTTTGAAAGTAATCAGCCAGTGTAAATACTCCCAGAGTACCCCAAGATTTTTTTGAGTTCATATCACAATGTCCTTTAGAGTTGGAGCAAGAATTTGGAAAATTCTCCACGACGTCATATTGGGGGGGAAGGGGGAGGAAGAGTCATTTATTTACTTTTTTTAGCAAACTTCTTCACCTTGAAACGTACAAAAATAGCATAGCAACATGAGACCTTGGAGAATGCATCAGGAGATCTTCCAACGTTATTACTTTGGCTAGAACTCCTTTGCTCTATTCACCTCTAGAGGGAAAACCTCTTGATGTTGGCCTCCTCTACAAAAGATAGTGCAGTTGTTGTACCTTTTACCACATACACAAATCTAATTTTCATGATGCTTTGAGATGTGTCCTCCACTACCTCGGCACCCCATTTCTTGTCCTGATCCTTCATTAAATATGTAGCCATTGTTTGTAGAAAAACTTTCTACATTTTTTCCAATGGTTTTAGACACCAAATGCTTCAATTATTGAGTACTCATCTCATGCATGCCGAATCCTCCCTACATTGAACAAATGAATCTTAAAGATGGAAGATTTGATTCCTTGACAACTCTGGTCTGGAACCATATAGATCAAGAGGCCTCCCAATTTGCTCTCAGCAGATGAACCCGCTACCCATAACAACTTGATAAACATGACAAACAAATTTGAAAAATATCATGTCCTTAAACAAAATTGCAAGCATAATAAATAGAACATATGTACAATTTACAAATGCAACACATTGATTGGGCTAACAAGTTTGTCTAGTGATGGGAAACCTCCTCATGCAAATTGCTTGACGCAATTGCAACAAACCCAAGCGTAAACCTTGAGAGCGTTTGCATTGAGAGGGCTCCCGATGCAAAAAAACTCGAACGCAATGTAGTAGCACAAAGCATTTGCACTGACAAGGCTTTTGATGCAAGAAGCTCAAACATAATGCAACAACATAAAGCATTTGTATCGGGAGGGCTCCTGATACAATACTTCTAGGATAAGAAACAATAAAAAAATGTGCAAGATTTAAGCTTATTTGGGTTAGAAATGCGCAACAAGTCATGTCCATTTAGGGAGCTCATTGACTTGCACCACAAAATGCTCTACATGAGTATGGATTGAAAGTGACAAAAAATGGATTAAAAGGGATGAAACATGGATGGGTATATCAAAGACGGTGGCACGCTACACTAGTAGAAGACTATGCCAAAAAAAACCGCATATTGAAATATATTTCCAAGTGTATATTACACACCCCCCAAATTCCTAAAATTTCAGTCACTCATTCCAAAAAAAAAATTGCGGTCGTTTAGCAATTGCAGATCATGATGGTCAAAAAAACCACAACTGATTTTGGCTGCAGTTCTTTTTGGCATAGTTTTCTACTAGTGCTAAATCATGTTGCAAGTCTTGAAGGATTTATGTTCGGTTTGCAACGTAGCAAGGCTTCGCAATGGAAGTAGAATTGAAAATGGCATTGGGAGGCTCCCCATATATATTACTCTCAACATGATCACACTAGCATAACAAATCACTACTCTATGTAGATAAAGCGTACATTGTATTGTGTTATGAGTGATTGCCGTTGAAGTTGTTTGTCCGTCATCGCCATTTAAAGAGATTTAGATTGCTAACTTGGAGTGGGCATTTCGTTATGATCATGTTGTGGATGTTATGATGGTGCTAATGGCTTGCTTGCACAATTCATTCTAAAAAGACCTCTCAAAATGTGTGCACTATTTGTTCACATGTGCAACGCGAAATCATATTATTACTTCCTCCATGACTTTCTCTAACACGTATCAATATGTCATGTCTTGTACCTCAAAATGTCATTCTTAGTGTGTCATTTCCAGTGATTCTCATAGGTAATGTGAGTGAGTACCTATTACAATGAAGGTATTCCCCTATATTGATGCTTCTGACAATATCATGAGCCTTCCCAAGGCTTACAAATTTCACGACTTTTGGTATGCTACAAAAGAGCTTCAAAAAAACATTCGTTTGTGCAAAATCCAATTTAGGTGTACTCTAGAAATTTGAGGTTTACCCACTCCATAGAATGCAGTTGCATCTAACAAAAATTGAAAATGATTTTGAATAATTTGAAGAAATGGATGTACTTACCTTTAAATTTGATTTGTCATTTTTTTTTGTTGCTTTTGGAGGGACCAAATTGGCATAGGCTTGGCAACATCTATAATGAATGACATTTATGATGATAATTTCTTTGTTTAACATGGGTTGATTGAAAAAATTGGTACCACTATCAAGGATTCACAACAAAAATAAGAATCTCAGGTTATTGATTCTATCTAAGAGATTGGAGGATAACCCATGAAGCCAATGGAGGAGCATCGAAGGCTAGAATAGGATGAGGTCAATATGAGAAGGACCTCCAAGGCAGTCCATACATAGCACTTCATTTTGAAGTTACAACCTTTGGAATTTTGCAATCCTCAATATTTATACTCGTAGTGTGAATCTCCTTCTTTAGTCTTCATCCTCACAGACCACTACAAATTAGATCATCCATATGTTCTTCCATCCTTGCAATGATTTTTTTTCATCCATTTGTCATTTAAAGTTGCTTCATTATATCTATAGTTGACACATGATTGGGTGGTCTCCGGATGCGATGTAGTGTCATAAGTCTTGATGTCAATTACTACTTAAGATTGGGATGGCTCCCGATCTTTGTGGTGTATTTAATGTAGGGCACAATTTGAATCCTCCTCGGTGTGAAATCATACATTGGACCGGGAGGTCTCCCGATGCATATGTCAAACATTGGAGTCCTAGAGGTTAGTAGGATTGAAGTTTACATTGGGAAGTCTCCCAATCGTAGCACTTGATTTGGCAAAATTGGTTTGGGTAGACATGACCTTTGTTGTGGGTCAAAAGGTCATTCTAAAAATGAATGGCGTTCAAGTACGGATTGGGGACATTGTTTTGGGGAGTACAAACCATGGACCTCCATATCATGGTGAAGTATTTGTTACAGTTTTGAAGGTTGATTGTGTTCTTGACCAACTTGTCATCAACTATCCACACATTGGAGGTTGTATTGACAATAGTGTAGGGTTGCCAATTCCATGGGACATAGAGAATATGAAGATATGTAGCAATGAGGTTTTTGAAACATGTATTGATTATCATGAGGTGAGAGAACAAATTTGAATGTGATGACAAAGAAATAACCAAGGCGCTCAATTCAAAACTGAAATGCTAGGATCATCGGATGCCATTATATTGCATTTTGGATCTGTGATCTTGAAGGACTCCCATGCAAATTCCTACCCTTCCAGTCTAAAATGGCGTCATAGAATTTACAACTTAGAGGGTAATTTAGGTAATGCGTTGGCTATGGGTTGCATCTACGCTTGCTTACTAGATGAGGTTTTTGTTGTGGACAAAATAGGTCCCAATCACGTTGGCATGATGGTTGTCAAGGCAATGATTGGACATGGTGACCGGATAATGTCCATGAGATTGTGGCCTCTTACATAAAAATGTTTTGATGATGGTCTTCTACTCTTTGAGGTTGAGGAATTTCTAGGTGAAAATCCTTCCAGTGCGAGCAAAGAATAATTCTTTAGTGGGGTGAAGAAAGCTACTTATCATGGTTCCATTAGGAGATAAAAATATTAGATAATGTTCCCAAAATTAGCTATATCCTCGATGTGGGATCCATTTGTGATGGTAGTGCTCAAGAATGTTGTTCGGAGAAATGTTGTCAATTGTTTTCCATGGGCATCCACCCAACTTGTTAGAGTGAATTATTGGAACAAGTCCTTTGATGAAAAAAGGGAATAGGTTACATAGATTTTTTGTAGGATACAAAGTATGGGATCTACACATGGAATAGTATTGGAAGGTAAAATCATTTGTCTTTGTTCTTGGTGGAAACTTCATGGAATGTCTCGAGCCACTTTCATGGCACATAAGTAAAGGTATAGAAATAGCAAGTGTTCATCAACTCGTAGCAACAAGGGAATGAAGAAACCCAGGGCAAAAATGATCCAGGCACATGTGACAATGGAATCGATAATTCGTTTGTATGTTGATCAAATGGCCCATCATATGAAGGACATTGGAAATGGATATTAGGATGTTTGGAAGGTTCTCCTAGGTCATTTCACGTGGAAGAAGGTGCGGGAAGAGGTTAATGAGGTGAGTAGATTTTAGAGTTTTTGAAGTTGTTTGATAAACACATTGGCATGGGGAGGTTCCTCAATACTGAATATTGGGTGGTTGCTCTTTAAAAAATATTACAATACACTACAAGACATTGGTAATCCCTAATGAGAAATTGGTAATGAAATGTCTAATGTAGCATTAGAAGGCCTGTTGATGCTACAATATTATGGACATGGTTAGCTTGTGTAATATAATTTTGTTTCTTGAATTTGAAGTGAATGTGCATTTAGTATTGTGGTATTCAACATTAATTCATAAAACATTGAAAACCCTCCTGATGTTCATGAAGTCGGGGAAGTTCTATGGGATTCTTGGTCTCAACTTCATCATTTTATTCAAGACAATTGACTATTCAAAGACAACCCTTACAATGAACATAAAAACTCTGCACCAAAATAGTTGTTGCATTGTCTTTATTATATATCTAAATAAATATTTTAGATAATTACAATAGATTGCAAATAACAATTTCTACAAAATATATTGACACTTCTATGAAACACTAGTTAAATTCAAAGATGATGAAGTGGTGGAGTGATTTGAACACAAATTTGGCTTTTTGTCATCCACAACCTCATACCCGCCATTGTCGTTGTAGAATCTTCCACCTTGGTTGTTGTATGTGGTGTTTCTTTCCTCCTCGTCAAATTCGGAGTCATCTCAATCCCCATCTTTTGCTTTGTTATCTCCTTCGTGTTGTCTCCACCTTTGTGTCTTTTGGGTCCTTGAATTGCTCAAAGAAATCCTCCAATGGATCCTTAAGAGCCTCACTCTATGTGTTTGTGTGCGCTTGAGTGGTTTTTTCATCTTCTCTATCAAAATCACAAAACCAAATTCACCCCCACTCTTTCTTTGTTAAATGCAACATTATGAGGTTTTTGAATTTCACTCCCACTGTGGCTAGTGTATCCGGTGTCACTACTTGTAATGTCCTCCATTATGATCATTTTCTTGTTCCTTTCTCTAGACTCAATGTAACTTGTTGACCGCTTCATATCTCTCTACCTTGCAATGATCTAAAAGAATCAATTCTTTTCCAAATAGTCGAACTAAACTAAACTCTTGCCAAAAAAAGGGAAACAAATTACACTTTGTGGTGCACTATTTTCATCTCTTGGTATTTGTAACTCCCACAAGCACATATCACGAGAACACTGTCATTATTTTAAAATATTCTGGTAGGTATGACATTTTTGGTACATGTAATATGTAGGCCTAATTGTATGTGAATCTAATATGTTGGCAGTGCATTTATTACCATGATATTTCTTGAAAAGTAATAATTTCTTGCATGGGGAAGCCTCCCGGTGCTATTGTAGCTTGTCGATGTGTTATCAATGCTAGGCCTCAAATCAAGGTATCTTAAGAAATTAAAAATCTATTTGTTTGTCGACCGTGAGTTGCCTTTTGAACAATGCTTCCAAGACATGGACGCCTATAAAGGAGGTTTCAATTTTTCAACATGCTCAAAATGTAAATACTACAAGGACCTCATTGACATGAACATCAAAGGAAGTGAAAGGAGTGAGAATCTTAAGGAGTTGAAAAAATACAACAATCTCTAGGATTCATGCTGTAATCTATACCATGCATGACGCCACAAGTCTAAAATCAATCCTCAAGGTTTTGGCAATTATCCATGATGGAATGGACACCAATAAAAAAAGATTCTTTGTTTGTAGGTGACAATAAAAGCCATTGCGGATTGTTCTAGCTACCTGTAAGCCTCATTGGCATGGTCACTCATGGTCATGGTGATGGTGCATACGCTCATTACACAACCAAATTGTGGCCTAAAGATTTAAACTTCGTTATATTGTCTTTGGCCAGGTGCCTTCACCCACTAGGAAAAAAATATAGTGCAAAATTCCAAAAAACTATTTGATGAACCGCCATTGATCACTTATTTTGAAAAAAAATTACAGGGCAAATCCAAGTGAGTTATTATATATATATATATATATATAATACATGTTCTTCCATATATGAGCATTGGGAGACCTTTCAATGCATTGTGTTGACACTAGATGTTAGTCATTATAAGTTATGCTACAAATTGTATTTATTGGATGGGAGGTCTCCCAATGCAAACTACAACATGCTAATTTCCAAAAGATATAGGTTGGATTCCTACTTGTTGGTCACACTCATGAAGACATAAACGAATATTTTCAGCTACTTGTCCAAACAACTCAAAACAACAAACATGTTTGTTCTTGCAAACCTCATGAAAACTTTCATGGAATCACAATTTCTTTCATTTATTTTATATTTGGTTCAGGAGGTTGATTTCAAATCTTTTATTGAAGGTTATGTTGAGGAGCTTGTGGGGTTGAAGGAGACGCATATTTTCAAGTTCTTTGTGGACAATGACAAATTACACGTATTTCAATAAAATAATTTGCACTTGATTCAGTTTGCATGTGGAAGACGATGATCACGGTCACCCACTCATTTCCAAAGGCAAACCACTCGCTCTTCAAATTAGGTTTCCTTAGGGCCAGGTTCTCGCTATAGGTTACAAAGACAAAGAAATTATTGTTGAGGATGCTCATGTTGCAAACCAAAAAAAGGTGGGATTCGTGATGGTATAAGGAAGTACATTGAAATTTGGGAAAACAATTGTTTGGAAAATGAAACTTACTGCGAAAAAATGGAGGATTACATCACCTATTAGAAGGATGTTGTTGAGGGATTAGATAATTCATTTCCCTGGATGCCTCGCCAACAACAACTTGATTTTTGGCCATCAACAACATATACCACAACAAATGCAAGCATGTTTGACATAATTCAAGAGAATACGACACTAGAGGATGATTCTAAAGATCCCTTCTGTAGAATTGCACATGAGAAACTTGGAGAATATTACAACCTTTACATAGATGTTCTTTTAGGTGGTTTTGGTCTTGTTTGTCCTCCGGACACTAATATCTACCTTGCATGGATGGGATGAGCCCTCACAAATGTGCAACTAGACAGGAGCCAATCTTACTATGGTCAGTTTTAAATTTGATATTGGAGAACTAACAAAGGGGAAAAAATGTCAGACCTCAAACATAATAAAGGAGTTTGGGATGGTAAGCGGGAGTGCGATATGGCTTCCACAATGATAATGTGGATATAATGTAGCTTTGTGTTTTATTCCAACACAAATGACACTTGTGTTGTGCAAATGAGAAAATTTGAGAAGAAACATGCTCAACAAATTTAAAACTAGCAAACTCTTCCAGCCATCCAACAAAGGGAAAACATTGAGAGCGCATGAAACTTGTTGAGTGTTAAGTGGGGAGAATTGTCACTTGGCCTATTGGTCATATTGAAGTCCTCCCCCCCCCAAAAAAAAATAAAAAATAAAAAATCCTACTATAATCTTTGGGTATTTAGTGATGTAGAGAGACTTAGTTGCAATGAGCTTCTCAACACTTTCCAAGTTCATGACACTTTCATTCATCAAGGGGGATCTAGGTTCTATTGGGATAATGGATAACTTTCACGTGCATGAAGACTTGCAAAGTTGAATGGGTTCTACATCCCAACATAGAGGGCTTGACATTGCCACTCATCTTATTTCATTCATGGGTACTCTGAGTAGAACTTGGCATTGGTAGTGAGGAGTGTAGAAATTCCACTTTCAAGTGGAATGTGTATCACTTGAATGGGAAAATAACTGACAAACTAAGAGAAAGGTGGGATAGTCTTTATGAAGAAGATTCACTCTTTTTTAACATAGACATGTCTCTAGATTCTAAAGGAAATATAATAAGGAAAAAACCAAACAATTTAGAAAATAAGAACTAGACACAAAGGCCAATATAGAGGTGGCCACAACCAGTCTTCATGATGATGTCTATAATGTTGATAAAGAAGGAGAGGTCAATAAGTTCAAAAGGTCACTTAAGCAAATAGAACAAGGAAAGTTAGAAGAACACCAATTAGGTTCAGGGTTAAGTGGAAGAGCGTGGGGGATACATGTTCCACATAGTTCTTTAGGTTTGTTAGACAAAAACTTCAAAGCAATCTTCTCAAAACTTAGGGATAACCATGGAAGAACCTTGACCAAAGGGCAAGACCTTGAAAGGATTATTCATGATTTCTATAAGGGCATTTATATTAGTAGGGTCAATTTCAAAGAACCACTAGGAGAAGTTCTTGATGGCTTTTCCTTTACCTTCACCAAGGCCATGAACAACTCTCTCATGCAATAGACTATCGAGATAGATATCTATTCACAATCACATCTATGGCAACATGAAAACCCTAGGACATGACATAATTCCACTTGTTTTTTTTTTCAACTTTGGCCTGCCATTGGATTTGACTTTCATCAAATGATTATTATAGGCACTGAACAAAACACCTTTCATGAGAAGGTAACTAGAGGCTTGATCAATTTCATATATAAGAAAGGTGACACCAATAAACCTAGCAATTGGTAACCAACCACCTTTCTCATTGTGATTTATAAATCTTCGCTAAAACATTGTAGACTAGACTTCAACCTTCATTCAATGATGTCATTAGCCTCAAACAAAGTGCTTTCCCCCCCCCCCCCTTATGTCTATTTTGAACAACATTGTGTTGATGTGTTGACCCAAAAGACTCTCCATTAAGGTAAGGCTTCTAAACAACACTCATTATTCTTGAAAACTATATTTCTTGAAGGTCTATGATAAATTTTTATCGAGTGCACAAGGGGTTCACTCCATTGTCAAGTTGAACACCACGTGTGACCCAAAAAATATATACTTTTTAGTAAGTTTCATCACCAAAATGGGTTAAAATTTCATCAACTTTTTTTCATAAGTAGATTTACATGGTATCTATTACCTAGTAGAAAATGGTAACTAAATCTGTTGATCTTTTTTCTTAAAAAAACATACCGTTTCTAACTAGAATGAGACATAATTGTATTAAAACAATTACCACAAAAATGAAGAAGAATAAAAATTATAAATGAAAAAAAAGTGTATCAATGATTATGTATATGTAGAAAACATATCATTTTTAAAAATGATCTATGGCATATAATATAGGGGTAGTAAACTTTGTCCGCACGTGATGCTCAACTTGACAAAGAGTGACCCCCCCCCCCCCCCCCCCGTGATCGAGGGGTTTTCTTCCATGCCATGCAAAAAATGAACAATAGTCAATAATTCATTAGTTGGTAATGCATTTGTTGCAATCAATCTCAATGGTAGCCTAAGGATAAACTATAAAATTGAAAATAAATAAATAGATAGGAAAGCCCATTTGGCCCATATTTGTTTAATAATTGGAGGTTGTTTACTCACATCATTAAGACAGCCGTTTTGCAAGGTAGGATGAAAGGAATTGTTCTTTGGGGGGGGGGGGGGGGGGGGACAAAAACAAAGCATTTTACCACATGCAAATGATTTCTCATATTTGCTTAGTTACGTTATGGGGGACAAACATTACCTTGATGATTTGATAAGGCTCCATAAAGTATCAAGTGAAGCCTCAAGGATGGAGATTAACTAGGAAAAGTTTTGCGCATGGTTTGACAAATAGACATAATAAGCCTACATGGCTTGCGAGTTATGACTGGAAATGGCCTAAGGAAGGGGGCTTATCCAAACCTATTGGCATCCCATTTGGGTTGAATCTTAATACTCATGATGTGGACCAATTCTTTTGTAAAATTAAAATTTATAATAAATTGGATTATTGGAGTACCATGAACTCATCTTGGCATGTAGATTTGTCATTTGCAATCATGTTATGCTATCCACCGTGTGGTTTTTTTATCACGGTGTGGGGAGGCTCTAATAAGATTCTTGGGAAAGTCGGAGGTACGATTTACAATTACCTTTTGGTATGGCAAAAAAAAAACTCACTCAATTTAAGGTGAATAGAAGAAATGTTGCATGGAACAAAATATGGTGGGTTAGGGCTAAAGGCTCGGGAGGCCGGCAAGGCTAGCCTCTTTTGCAAGTGGTTTGTAAAGGCTATGGAACATGGTGAGTCCAATCTTCAACTCATGCTTAGGTACAAGCTGGCCATGTTAATTCAAAAAGAAGTAGAAGTTAAGGGGGTTAATCCTAGTTGGTTTATTATTTAGCAACACCAAGGCTTTTCTAGGTCTAAGGTATGGGGGCACATCAATAAAACTTGAAAATTATGTTGAAAGACATTTATCAACTTCCCCCTTGCATCCTTATGGAATTATTTTAGTCAAAGATTTAATGGTTCGTTGGATTTGAAGTCATTGGCAATGGTTTCTACTATACTAAAGGTTGTAAGATTTATTGTAAGGGTATTTAATTCGTAGATGACATTTGGGATAGTGAGGACTGAAACACGTGGGTTGAGGTGCAATTTAAATTCAACCTCGACCCAATTGAGGTTGGTGATTGGATCACGCTTACAACCAAAATTTAGCTCAATGGTGCCACTTGTTGGACAAAGTAGCCAAACATTAGGCTCCCTGATTAATGGATTGGGCTTTATAGAGAGATTGGGAGGTAGACCTAACTTTGTTTTGCGATGCTTAGTTGCCTTCATTCTACCTACATGCATCACTATTATTTCTCTATGCCTCCCTTGTTAAATACTTCATGATAGGCACCACTCCCGATGCCTTAGTGAATGGGAGAAACTTATTGGGGTTATGGTTGGATTCTTCCATGAGGTTCAATTTTTTCATACCACTAGAGGGCAAAGGAAACATAAAATATCCTTTTTCTATGGCAAGATGTCCACTCTTAGTTGGGACTTGGATCATTGGAGATGGCTAGAGGCATGGCATTTTTTTGATTACACCACAAAGTTTGCTAAAGAGTTAGTCATCAATCGGACTCTAGGGACAACTTGGGTGGCAAACAAATGGCAAAGCTACCTCCCTGGGGAATGGACTCTTCATTGAGGAAGCTAAATGATGTGCGTGGGCCAGTGTGAAATTAAACCCTCTATATACAAGAATTTTACATAGTAATACAAATATATATGTACTAATTTTATGCTAGAAAATAAACTAATGTATTTATACTAAGCTTTTCACTTTGATGTGATAAATGCCTCCACTACTTTTATAAAATTAAATTACTTAAAAAAAATGCCAATTACATATGAAATCCACATATCATTTTTTCATCCATAGCATGTAGCTCAACAATTGCATTAAATAAACAAAAACAAAAACACAATAACTTAGCCACAATATGGAGAGCAACACTCAAGGGAATCCATGAGCACTCCAAGTGCCTCCAGTTTGTAAACACCTATAACCCAAAATGCAAACCCTAACAATAATGGACATGGCAGTCATTAAGGACTATTACCATATGACAACAATGAATGAAAATATGAATTGGATGAAACTAGCACATATATTGTCATCTTTTTTGGTAAACTTTAGGGCCCCATTTTGTACACCTACCTTTACTTCAAGTTTCTTAGTAGCCTTTTTGGTTGTAAACACTAGAGAAAAGTAATACCTATCTCTTATGTATATTCTATGCACTAATGCCTCAAATTATACCCCTTCTTACACTCATATTAGTTTGTAAGTTCCTAGCTACCTCCCAGGGAACTACAAGTTCTATTGGTCACAAGTTGTCACAAGTTTGAACTCCATTCTTGTCGGACAAGAAAGCAACCTTCAAGTGGTTCATTTAGCACAAGGTGGTCGCAATCAATGAATGGAGGGCTCATATTGCACCAACCCCATCTCCAAGCAATGCATTCAAGCTAGAAGGTTTGGTGGGGGTTGGAACGCTCATTGGCTCCCTTGAGTTTTTTTTCCTCCAGCCATTGAGCTCCCTTGTGGTTGAGTTATTGTACTCTTGTCAAGTTGTTTGTTTGATGCAATCCATGAGTCAAAAAATGTTCAATTACTTTCTCATCAAAAATAAGAGTAGTATACATATATATATACATAATCATGTCATGCTTTATACTATGTATATATAGTGGAGGCATTTATCACATTAAATTGTAAAGCTTAGTATAAATACACGAGTCCATTTTCTAGAATACCATTCGTATGTATACATTCATTTTTTGCCATAAATTTCTTGTATATAGGGGGTTTAATTTCATAATGATCCATGTTGGCATTTAGGTTTATGGTGAAGAGTGTACCCCGCGGGGTTTGGTGATGGGCCACTTTTATCATGCACATACTTTGTGAGGCGAGGATGGCCAATTATGATAGCTTTCACTGGAAACATGCTCTTTTGGTGAAAGGATTCCCAAGAAGTCTGTTAAAAAAAATAAAAGTTTGACATAGAATTCTTCTTCATGGTATTACTTTTTGAATAATTTGGATTGAACACAATGACATAGTTTATTTACTAAGAGCAATGACATGAATCCAAGGTTAAATACCTCATATGGGACGACCTCATTATGTATGCCAAGGTAGCTTGGGAGAAGGTCGTCAAGTATGTGAAGACTAAAGGTTTCTTGGCCAAAGCATTGCTCCATGTTTTCGATCAAACGTGGGATGCTAGGGGTATTCTTCATAGAAAGATAATATGGGAATTGCAATGTACATAGGTAGCTTGACATTCTTGTTAACCACTTGGTGGTATGAGAGTTATCCTTGGTGGATGGATGGGGTGGGGTGGGGGTTGTCATTGGATTTGGGCAAACCAACCCATACACTCGTTCGTTGTTGGATGCCTAAACCCTTGCCTCCAAGGAACCAATGTACGGGTTGTTTCACCCCAGCCGTTGTCATGGGTTGGTGTTTGTGGTGGGTTGTATTTGATGGGGTTGGGTCTTTGTTACTTTTTACGTGACGGTGTAACATGTTGAACATGTTTAAAGGGTTTGCCTCCCCTCAAACTGGGCGCATTTTTAAAGGTTCTTAACTCATTTATGGCGTTGGCTTATTGGCCTTCTGTGTAAAAAAAATGAAAATCAGTTTCAATTCATGACCGGAGGAAGCACACAGGAATCGATCAAGGATTGCTTGCCAATTTGATGAATGGACCTTAATGGGTCGTAATTTTTCTTGTGTAGGTGTGTGGTTTGTATCCCGCGTAGATGGGGGTGTACATATAGAGACCATGATGCAGTGTGCCGGAGGCGTTAACAAATAGTCTTCCTAGATGGAATCAGGTGCAGATAGATATGGGATAGATGTATGATGTAGTCAGCTTGCAAGAGTATAAGTGTGCATGACTGCAAATTTCGAAGTAAATTAACACTTGATCTGGCCGGGAAGATGAATATTGATCTTGAGTTAGAGTACTTGATCTGGCCGGGAAGATGAATATAGATCTTGAGTTAGATTGCATAGCAGAAGCACTGCCCTCATCGAATGCTGCAACTTATAGCTAATCTTGATCCTGGTGTACTACAATGAATAAGAAATTTGAAGCTCGTTCGGCAAATGATGTGCTGTGAAGAACAGTCATTGTACACTTGGGAACAACATGCATCATGTGTGTCAACGATGTTAAACAGATCAGAGATGTCAAACGAGAAAGGATCTTCATTTCTCACCAATCAAGTCTTCGGGCCTATAAATAATGTGAGGAGACTGGCGACTTATATACAATCTAATAATTATCTGAATCACCTGGTGGAAATACGTTTCTTCTCATCATGGGAGACAGCAGGAGATCAATTAGGAAGCGTTGCTGCTCAGAGTTAGTTAGTCGCTAAAAAGACGAGTAGACAGCAGTTGGAGTTAAGATGGTTGCGGAGAAGATTCAGCGGAGGACAGCCCAGTGTGTCGCGAGACAAGTTGCTGAGTCGAGGCAGCAATTAAGAGGGACGGACACGATTCGAGCACGACGGGGGCGCACTTATCTTGTTGATGCGAGGTGGAGAGCAGGGAGGGGTGCGGCAGGGAAAGCAGGGCATGATGCGCGGAAGAAGAGGAGGCTGGCGGCGGCAGCCAGGCACACTTACCGGGACGGGACACCACCATCATTTACCATACTTACCAGGTGGGACCAGAGCTAACGATGAGGAAAAATCAATATAATTTTACTGTCCTGGATCATCACAAACTTCAAGCAAAGGGCAGCACTTCTGCAAGAACTAAGCTTAGGAGTACATGATGTTTGATGAAGAAATCAAACTTGGGCGATGGATGGAAGCGGGTGCTGCAGGCAGAGACACCGGTCTTGCTGACTTAGCCAGGTGGGACCAGATGCTAACTAATGCAAAATTATTATAATTTTACAACCCGGGATCCATCACAAACAACTTGCCAACATCATTCGTTGCAACGGGAGGGAAAATGTCTGATGAAGAAATCAATTTGGGCGATGGATCGGGAGGCTGCCAGCGGCGGCAAGCAGACACACCGGTCCTAGTGACGAGTTTGGTGGGACCTTGTGCTATGGAAAGTATATTTTTTCGGCCCGGGGGCCGGGAGAGTCGAGCCTTCACGAACTTGCCAAGGAGAAGTTTGGAAATGATGATGGTGATGATGATGTTTGACGAAGAAATGGAAATGAATTTGGGCGATGACGGACTACCTAGTCACAGGGAGGAAGGGAGGGATCATCAGTTGGGAGTTGGGAGTTGGGAACTGGAGAGAGAAAAGCTCGGCGGGAGAGGGAGAGAGAGAGGGAAGGCTGGGGGCCCCAGCGACGCGCGAAAGACTGGCACCCACCGCCCCGGGTCCGAGAAAAGCTCTGAATCCCAGCTGGAATGGTGGCCCCCAGAGGAAGAAGAGGCAGAGGCAGCAGCAACAGCAACAGCCTCCTCCTGCTCCTGCTCCACCTCCTGCTCCCCGGCCTCCCCCTCCCTCCCCCTCCCCTCCCCTCCCCTCCCCTCCCCTCCCCTCCCCTCCCCTCCCCTCCCCTCCCTCCCCTCCTGCCTGGCTGCTCGCCTGATCTTGATGAAAGCTCAACAGCCTCCGCGTCGTTTCCCACACCCTCCGCTTGCTTCTTATTCTCCCCCTTCACCTGCCAACATTATCACCACCATCATTGCTTGCTCCTCAGTTGCCAGCCTTGTCCGAATCCTCTAGCTTCCACCTTCATCAACACTTTTAGTAGTAGTAGCCCACTTTCGGGGCTGCCAGTTTTTATTTATTTATTTCATTCCCGAAGAGAGAGAGAGCGAGCGAGAGAGAGCGAGAGAGTCATTCTTCTTTTGGTTCTTCCTCCCTTACTTCCTGCCTGCCTGCCTGCCTGTGAGTGAGTTCAGTGCGAGGCAGCGGATGCTCGAGTTGTTCTGTGGGTGTTAGTCTAGAGCTCGTGGTTTGTATCACTCGAGTGGTGGGTTGGGTTTTGAGAGGGGGGGGGGGTGGTGGTGGCATGTTCCTGGCGGTATTTGAGTGTGAGCCGTTGTATTGTTCCATGGGATTCGTGGCGGTCAGTACTGGTATAAGTTGAGAATCCGCAATCGGGGAAAATTGGTGGTAGGGCCGCGGGTGATCGTGGAGAGAGGGAGGCGTGGTGGAGGACGTGGAATTCAACTCCAAACTGCCAGCACGCGGATTGGATTGCGGTGTGCCCTATTTTTCTTGGCAACGCCGCGTGGGGTTGCCTTGCCTTTGTTTTTGCGGCAAGGGTTTGGAAGGGTTTTGGTGGTGAGGGGCATTGAGAGGGAGAGAGGGAGAGAGAGAGAGATCTGCCCACGAGATTGACGTCGGAAGCGAGGTGGGTGTGAGTCCGGCAACCGAAATTTCAGAGGGAGCCATCAACATCGCATCCGCGGGAGGGGTAAGGGCGAGCGGGGCGGAGCATATGCGGGAGGCGGAGCGAGGGAGGAGCAAGGTCGGCAGGGTGCAGGCGAAGATAAAACAGTGTGAGAGGGAATTGGTGGGCGGGCAGGAAGTAGATGTATTGTGGAGGGATTGGGGGAAACAGCAGAATCGGAGAGATTATCGTGAGGGTTTAGTTTAGATAGAAAAGGGGTAGCTGGCCACGGTGGCTGGGCCCAGCAAGAGGGCAAGGCTGGACCTCCCCCGACAATCCTCCATGAGTGATCCCGACGAAGATGACGACGATAACCTGACGCTTACGCTCCGGCCGCCAGGCTCGTCGTCGTATTCGTCGTCTCGCCAATCCTCGCATTCGCAAGAATCTTCGCATTATCTTCCATGGCACCAAAGCTCATTATCATCACACCAGGAAGACGAGGAACGCTACCGACCTCGGCGGACGCCCGTGCGCTCCGGCCCCCCAGCATCGGCTTCTCCAAGTCAGTGCATTGCTCAATCCCACGATTAACCTAATTTCTGCTCATCGTCAATGCAACACCTCTGGTGCTGCCAGTTTTCTTGAAACCCCGTTTCTGACTAAGATACATCCACACATATCCTCACACATGTCTTTCGGAAACCCTATAAAATGGTTTGAGGCGTCCGTGAGGGTTTTGGGTTTGGGCGCTTCGGGGAGACCTAGTTAGATACCCCTTGCGCTTGTTTGTTTTTCTTGCGTAGGATTTCTTCTTTGCCATTACATTAGGATTTCTTTGGGCAGGCGCGTGGCTGGCATTGAGCATATCAGTCTGGTGGCTCAAGCACTTTTAGAAGAAACCCATTTCATGAACTTGTAGCCCCTTTTTGTGAGACTGATTCACTGAGTTCTGAAAATCACTCTAGCATGAGCAGTCCTAAATTCCCATTTATCCTCCGTATGCACATCCCAGAGTGCAGATTCCAAAGCATGCCTCTCATAGTTTGTGAGGGAAAAGCAGCCTGGAAGAAACATGCGTGGATATCGTCTGTAGTGGAAATTGTATGCAAGTGACGCTGTCCCTAAGAAAAAAACACTTGCTATGTCCAGAATTCGGGCCCCTAGGTCGTGCACCGTGTCAAGAAGCTATCGTAGAAGGTTATGCACGTTTTTGGGACTTTCCATATGAAAGTGGCATGTGCTGGGGCTTAACTCAAAAAAACAAATAGTATCTGTCTGTGGTTCAGCTTTGGCTGAGTAAGTAAGGAGTTGCTAATCTGATGTGAACATCATGTGTGCAATGTGGCAGGTGAGCGGTTGAGTGCTAGTAGTGGACCCATAAAGAAAAAAGGACCGCATGTCCCACCTCCGTTTCCATGGTCGACAGAGTACCGTGCCAAGAATCACAGCCTTGAGTGGATTTTGAGACATGGAATCAGCAACATCCGGGGTGAAGTGCAGTGCAAACGATGTGATGGTCTCACCACCGTGGAGGTGAACCTGCAGGTAACAAATTTTATGTGGCTCTTAATAAATTGTATGATAACTTACGTTTGAGTAGTTATGACCAATCAGGTGACTCTCCCTTCGAATTATGTTCCTGCTAGCAAGGATGATAAAGGGAACCACATGTATATTTGAAGTAGGTGATGGAGGATGTTGGTGGCGTGTGTTTGTTGCAGGCAGCATTCATTCAACTGGAGCGATATTTTATGGAGAATAAACACTCGCTGCATGATCGAGCACCGAAGCATTGGATGGTGCCCCGACTGTTGGACTGCACGCTGTGCCACCAGAATGATTGTGTGAAGCCAGTGATCGCCGAAAAGAAAAGGGAGATAAATTGGCTGTTTCTGTTGCTGACGCAGACACTGGGTCTGTGCACTCTGGACCAGCTCAAGTTCTTTTGCAAGCATAATGACAAACACCGAACAGGGGCAAAAGATCGCGTCCTCTACTCCACCTATGGGGGCCTGTTGAAACAGCTCAATCCGGCCGGTAAATATTTGCCAAACGACTGATTTACGTACCTCATGTTGCAGTCTGCATGTTCTCCAGGTTGCCCTATAATTTGCCGTGAAAGGGAAGCCGCTTTGGCAACTATGTGTTCGACCAAGTTCCAAATACCAAGTTCCAAGTTTTTGTTGGTCCACCTCCACCCACAAGTAATAAGGAAGGAAGGGGTGGCCTTCATTTTTGGAGTTGATTCAGTACTCTTAGATTTCTCTTCCTCCCATTCATCCTTCCTCACAGCTGGACCGAACTTGAGCTGATGTTCTCCCTTGACAACATTCATTCCGTTTAGCTTTCAAAGTGATAAGGGAAGGATGGGAACTTCAACCGCTTGCGCTCTCTCAGGTTTTTAGTGAAGGTTAATGACATGCTCTTTCCTATCGACGATAGTGTTTTCCCTTAAAAACAGAATAGTGAAAGAGGCCCATGATGCAGCCAGATCTTTTTCTCTCTTTTTCTTTTACAGCATGGACAACTCCTGAGCACTCCATATTTGTACCATGTTTGCAATTTGTTGTAACTCTTGAACTTGTCAAATACCGACAAGGGGATCAAGTGATGAGAGTTTAACCTCTTTTTTTCTCAGAATAATGTGTTTTGTCGTCTCTATCATGCACCATCATCTATTTCTGTTTGGTGTTTGACTTAATGTGGGAAGAACAGATGTAGAGTTGCAAGCAGTTCTTCCAAATAGAGTACAGTACAGTGTAGGTCAATCGTGAATCCTGCATTTCTGGTGCAATGTCTGCTGAATTGTCATTAAATTTCTGGCAATTGTTTTGTAGTCTAACCTTTCTGCTAAAGAACAATAGAATGCCAGATGAGAACGTGCGTGCAGCGAAAAAGCGGCTTGGGCCCAATGACACAACAATCAGTGTTCTCTCGAGAGCAGTTGTCTGCTTTCTTGCATCAAGACAAAGCCTCGGCCCCTTGAAAGCCATTTATTCTGCTCTAAAAGGGGATGACATAGATAGGCGGAATGTGCCTTATCTTTAGGTATATTCACAACAGAAATCCAGCCGTCCCCTGGTTGAGGTTGGGGATTCGCAGCCCTCCCTTGGTCAGGGGCTTGCACGGGGGGCCTTTGAATAATGAAACGGTGTTCATAGGAAGATGATATTTCCAACAGAATTTAGACTTGGGAGCACCTCGAACAAGCAATTGCAGACTTTCTTGCTACATCCAAGCAAGAAGGGAAATCATTATTATCTTGTACACACGTTTCTAGGCCATGTTTTAAAAGTTTTTGAGAGGATTCGGCAGGCTGATTCTCTATGGATGGGCCTCCTGAAGTTAAGACTCCGGAAAGAGTCTTCTGTCTGAAGACTTGGTGTCCGGGTGAGACAAAGAGCGACAAAGCGGGGGCCCTGAGCATCCCAAGAGCCTGACCTAATTAAGGCTCTGGTCCAAATTGTGCAGTTCGAGGTAAAATCCTATGATGTTTAAGAAGTCCAATATATCGTATTTTTCACCGGGACTCCTGAAATAAGTGACGAGTTCGACCCAAAAGCGGTGTCCTAATTGACAACCTGGACTCCACAAGTGAGGAGTTTCGGACGCATGGCAGCCTGCTAAGCTTGAGTGGTCGGTCACCAAACAGGTAAGGACAAACTACAATAGAAATGCACCGAACAGTGCTATCGTGTGGAATTGTTAAGGAGAGGAAAGATTCTACAGTTACCGTCCTTATCACAAGCTGCTAACTTATGGACTCTTGTGTCAAGTTGCTTATCATTCAACACATTTCTTAAGGCATATTGCAAATTTTAGGGAAAAAGAAGAGAAGCAGCGAACCTCTTTCTCTGTACACAAATTGTTAAATATGGGCTGCTCTGCGAGATGGTGGAGTCGTCATTCTTATGCCTATATTTTATGCCACTACAGTGCATGGAAATATCCGATTGGGGATTTGGATTTGCCGACCATGTTTTCCTTCCCCTGCACCTCGAGCTCTTTTGTGGAGGACCTTGGTTTCCTCCTCTACCAGGATTTGTGTTTGATCTTTGCACCGCCTTAAAATCAAGAACGAGTGACCGACTTCCTTCATGCATCAGTCATGGTCTATGACTTATTCATCAATGGTAGGGCTCCGCATGGTTTTGGTTCATTTCCCTGTTGCATGGGATTGATTTCCATGCAGTATGTAGCTAGAGCTGGTAGATTCATAGTAATCTATTCCGTGAGGCCCACATGCAGGCGATCCTCTAGGTGTTGATGATAAGCTCCAACTCACTTAATCCTCAGGAAGACTGCATCTCCGACTGGCATTCACACTTAATTCATCGTTGCAGAAGTGGAATTCTCCATTTGTGAGATCTTATGATTGCACAGCACATTTCTTTAGTTTGCATAAATCGAATGGGTTTGTACAACTGGATAGGTTTGTGTAGTAGGTATATTACAAAGGCACATTCCTGTCTATCGAAGCACACCTTATTACAAGTCTATTATTGTTGGAGGAGATGATATTGAGCCCACGGATATTTACAGTTAGCACAAACCGGCACACACTAGATTCTGTTTCTGTTTTAATATGAAGAAACTGGGTGAATGAGTCCAATTCGAGGATAAATATCAGGGTGAAGTACAAAAGACACTTGTTACTTACATCTGGAATTGGATTTAGCATACCTAGTTCGATTCATGGGAATGTACATTTCTATTTAATTATGACTGAGGAAGTTTTGACTGACACCTATGTACTTTACCTTTGCCTTTGCAAGAGACCGAGTGCTGAAGTCAAGCTGAGGTGCTTTCGAATTATGAGGGTTACATACAATGTCCACTCCATGGTAAACATGAAGTGGGCATACAGGTTTTCCTTTATCAAATAACTCCCATTGAATTATATAGTTTCGAGAATACTGAACTCCAGTAGATATCTGCTGCGACCTGCCAGTGTAGCCTCAAGTAAATTAATCTTTCTGGAACTACCCTGTTGTTTTTTGGGGGTTTCCTCCTGGTTTTAGTTTGAGTCCTGGGTTTCATAAACAGAGGATCTGGTAAGTTTCAAAACAGTTCTTTGAGACCCAGAGTTACAAATTCCGCCCATAGGATGAAGAAACTATATAAGGAAATATTTGATGAGCCGTGAAAGTAGATTCTGCAACCAGAGTTGATTCGTCACCTCCCCTCATTTTCTGCAGACACATTGATATGAACAGCTGTCAAGTCTGCAAATTTCCTTTTTGGAATTTTGAACTGACCACCCTTCAGTCATTGAATTTCAAAACTGGAAAACACAATAACACACTGAGGCAGCTCCGGGGCAGCTCTGGAGGATCATCCCCAGTAACTTATTCATGATATGTCCACATTCAAGCACAATACCTTCTTTGTATATGATATTGTACACAAGAATCCCTGCTACAGCCTGTGTGTAGCAAGACAATACGTTCACCACACCGAGCGTAATGAGCCATGTTGTGAAGGTCACTTGATACTGTTTATAATTGGTGTGCTCATGTCCAATGAAGACACAACACGTTGTTCTTGAGATCTGAGATGGTGAGCACTATGTGAAGTTCCTGAAGAAATAGTTCCCTTGATCCTGGGCATTCGTGTCAAATTTCTCATGTAGACAAATTTGTAGACAATTGACCAAGGGCATTGGAAATGGCAAGCACAATCAATCTAAAGCATATTAGCAAATTAAAGTGATAAAGCAGTTGGTTGATTGCGTAGTCCATTTGAATCTTTGGCTCCAAAAGGCCATCTGTAGTGTCCAATTGTTGGGCTGTTTCCTTGCTTTGAGTTTGAAAAGCAAGTCCTGGCAAATAACTTACCCCAAGCTTTAAGATGCCGATAGATCATTAAGCACTCCCCTTCCTCTGGTTGAATAGCTCTTGCAGACCCTGCACCTTGAGCCACCTTAACTTCTTCCTTAATGTATGATGAACCTGCACGATTTTGACACCGGGCTTAACCTTGTTTTGAAACCATGAGAAACTTTCTTCCCCTCCATATACATTGGCAAAAAATCCGTCAAATCGTGTGTCTAAAGGACTCCTGTATGGTCCTAGTATGGAGTTCTAAATCCTGCCAAAAGAATATCCCTGTCCAGATGTGCTTGAGAACCGAGGACTTGATCAATTTTATTCTTTTTATTTCTGACATTTCTAATAACTTCTTTACTTGGCGTCTATCACCAAGAGCAATTTGCCAACTTGCATTTAGATCTATGATCAGGCAGCAATGATTCGGTAGTTTTACGTAGAACAATACCTCAGCTAAGTCTGACAGTACCTTATGGCACACTTCCATGTGCCACTTATTATGGCAAAGCAAAATAGAGTTCATTGACATTGGCAAAGCTTACACCAATATCTTCAAGCATCTTGATGGTTGATCACTTGCATGTGAAGAAGGGTTGTCAACATATGAGAGAGTAGATTTGTCTTGTTGTCAACATGCAAGTTGGAGTGTGACCATCCTTGCACTTACCCATTTTGAATGTTGCATGATTGGATTTAATGAACTTCGCATCTTGATATTCTAGAAAAATGTAAATCCAAAATATGATAATTTGGGCAAGGTTTGAATAATGAGAATATGTTATAATGGGAAAACTAGTATAAAACACAACAAGCTCAATTCCACACCAACAAGTTTATGGAAATAAAAAATTCCTGCCTAAATGAAAGTAAGATTTTGGGTTCCCAAATAGAGAATGGTCAAGTCCCCCTCCTCAAATTTCAGCTTTCCCCTACAATTATACTAATGTTGCCAGGAAAATTAGCAAGTCCAAATTCTTATCATCTAAGGTAGATGATGCTTAATCCAATATATGGCTATGCGGTTGATTTAGAATGTATATTCATATTAACCTTTGGGCTAAACATAGGTGTAAAGAAGAAAATTTCTCCTCAATTGAATATTTGATGAATATTTAAAGTCAAAACCACTAGCTTCCTTAAACCAAACCCTAAGCCCATGTATGGCAACCTTGGATATGATGAGGACCCCCACCTTCATTACCTATAATTAATACAACATAGTTGGGTACTAGACCCAAGTTAGCTCAAAGCCCAACTCGTAACAATGCGCAAAGCCATATGGCCACCTCCATGATCCCACGTGGTTTAGTTGCAAAACCATCACCTTACATCCTGGGTACCGACCCTGTTGCATCCCCAATACCAACCTTTTTGTGCCATAACTAACCTCCTTTGTGCTTTGTGGGCCTCAACCCCCCCCCCCCGGAATAGGATGGCTAGAATAGGCACCGATAAGCCACCCTTAACCCACCTTGAACCGAAGCTATGTCCGGGAAGAACCGGCGTTTAGTTACAGATGAACCGGTTGAGTTTGAGAAATAACATGTTGAAGTTGGAGACTTCAGGAGAACCACCGACCATTTTAGAGGAATCTATAGAATATACCTCAATAAATAAAGCAAAACTAGAAGATGTCAACATGTAACCGGTTGGATTCAGAATCACTAGGATCTTGACCGACTATCCCCAAAAACTTCCCATGCATTGAACCGAAGATAGCGTGGGAGCCCATTACCTACCCTACATGGAGGTAGTAGAGGCTAGTATGAGGTGGCGCCACTAATGGCACCTAAAACTACCACTCCATGGGCATGGCCACTCCAACATCATGAGGATAGGTTCAAGGTAGTAGAGTGTTGGCTATTAAAATGTGTTTGTAGGTGTTAGTTTTAGCACCCTCTACTTTAGTGGTTTCCGCCGACTTCAATGGCATATGGAATCGAAAGTGTGCCCTCAAATGAGCCTAAGAGAAACTTTGTTTTATGGTCTAAATGGATCCTTGAACAAGTGAGCGTGCTAGAAGTTTAGTTCATGTTTGCAACAATTGACATTTAAGCATATTTGGACAAACTAGTTGCTCAAAATAATAAGGGATGTGCACTTGTGGGGACAAAATTTCAAATGACAACAAAAACAACACAACAACTGCAACTTCAAATATTTGTATTCCATGTATATCATGTTGATGGTTGAAATTATCCAAAATTCATGCATAAATCCAAATATACTTAAATCCTAGTTCAACTTATATTAGCCCTTAAGATCCAGAGGGTTTGTCTAACTATAGAATATCCAAAATATGAAGGCTAATTCATGCAAACAATAACAATTTTGAAAATAAATTTGTGAGGAAATGATCAAAATACACATCCGTGTGTTGAATTATGCATTGAAGCTTATAACAAGTTGTTTAGTATTTTTTTTAAAAATATTTTCAAAAATCCATCAAATACAACTAGAATAGTTTCATCAACTTCTTCATGCATGTGCACACCATGACATGTGTATCATGCCCTTAGAGAGTTGCCATAGACAACTCATCATTTGCAAATTTTCTTAGAAAATCACGTCATCTATACCACAAACTCATTGACTTTCCCAAGTTTATCCAATTTTTAAGATCCAACTCCTACCCCACATATCTATTAATTTCTAATCTCAATTTATGTGCAAAATTTTGGCCTAGATTAATATAAAGTGTAATAGGCTTGATTTATATCATGCTTTAAGATTTCAATTGTATATGTCTTGGATGTCACTAATTACATGAATCAAATATATTTTCTCTAAATACCTTTTTTTCACTAACTAATCACTTTTCAAAAATAGAACCCTCTCCAATTTAATATCCAGGTTTTTGGAAACAATATATTCAAGACTGGTTGAAAACCCATGCATGTGAATCGCAATGAGCTCTCTAGAATTGTAACCTCATTTGTTTTAAAATAAAAAGAATTACATCGGTTATGAACTTTCCCCGAGTCGTGGGGAAGTGTCCCCGTTGAAAAGGATCTTTGGTGATAATGGGATCCATTCTCTCATCATATTGGTTGCTATGGCTCTTAGAGTTCAAATTTGACCCCCAAAAAAATATGAACCCCTGTGACCAAGATTTGTGAATCTACATACCCTCAACATGTTGAGCATTACCCTTTGAAATAGCTTCACATTGCTTTAAATAATGGAATTTTTCTTTTGACAACACAAGCTTGGCCCTCAAGTTCTAGGGAAGTGAACAATAGGTAGACATACCTCTCGGGGATTGATGAAATCCACATGCATGCCCATTCTCTGAGCGCAAATTTCTAATTGACATCCTTCCTCATTTAAAGATGTTAGTGTTAGATAGGGATTTCACATTAGTGTCCATCACGTCACATCAAATATTCTGATGGCAATGTGACGCTGGACCCAAAAATGTCACGTTGGGGGCGGGGGGCTTTAAAAACGTTTACTTTGGGAGAAATTGTTGACTATTGGCAAGTAGTCGATGCAACAAGTTGATTATTGGTGAGCAATCGATGGGCCAAGTTGGTTGTTGAAGAACAATCCATGGCCCAAATCAACTTCTTGCTAACAGTCAATGGCCCAACTCGGTTGCTCATTAGTATTCGATGGGCCTAATTGACCGCTCGTGTCGCAACCCTCGCTAGCTCTCCTTAACTAGCTTGGTCGTTTTTATTCTAGCAAGGGTCACGAGCGCTAACCCTTCGCATTCCGCCATGCTAATGATTAGCTTCCCATATCGCGGACCTTATAGTTCATAGGAGGGGAACCAACCCAACTACTTTGCTTTCGGGACTCACCCCTTAATCGGTAGCCAATTCTTAAATGTGGACTTCCATCCATGAAAGTCCAATCTTATGTTGACCATCGCGTTGCCGGAGCAACACTACATCAACCCGAACCATATTAGGCAACTATACCCTCACATTGGGCCAATGCCCATGGAGGTTGTGCCGTTCAGCCTCGGGTGGGCTTGGCGGCCACACTGCCTCATCCGTATAAGCTTCTAGGACTTTTGGCAGGGCCCTTATCCCACCGTCAAGAACCTTTTTGTCTCTCTACCAAGAGTTAGGGCCAAGTAGACATTTTCCTTTAGCCGTTGGGGCTAGAAGCCCCCAGCAACTTCAGAACACCATAACCTCCTTGTATGATCTTTGATGCTAACAAAACACCACTTCATCGTCATCTGCATTTCATGTAGATACCGATGGACTCCTCACTTGCCCCACTGAGCCAAGTATTGAGGAAGTTATGCCTGTTCAAACCTTGGCAGCCCTGGGAGCCACTCCCAGGCCACTGGTGTACCAAGGCGTTGTCCCGGGACGACGCCCCACTCAAATTGCCATATCTCCTAATTCACACCTCCGATTAAGGTGTTCTTGAGAATTCTAGAATCAACACGTCATAAGCTACACATAGCTCATGGCCTTACCCTCGTGATTCCTAATCTCCATGGATAGGAGGCATTTGCAACGCCCGGGGCCCTCACCCACACTAGGATCACTTGGGCCATGTCACCAACAACATCACAAGTTCCAAGTGTCACTCCGGGGTCCCCCTTTTGCCCATGGTGTTTTGGGCGCTCCTCATGGAGAGGTGCGCGACAATTCACCAACAATTGGCTTATAAACTAGACGATTTCTTTTGAAGAGTCGCCTTGGTGTGTCAATTGCTCAGAAATAATCGATTACTCATTAGCGATCATCCATCGAGATATTTATTGAAAAGCAGTTGACAGACCAGCACAGTCGACAAGCCAAACGACTCCTCATGAGTAATTGACTTTGTAAATCGATTAGCGAGGCAACTGCTCGTGACCAATTGATATGTTGATTGCATGTCCCTCCATGGACGCATGGCATCCATGAGTTGGGTGGGGAGGGGTCACATCTATTCAACGCCCTTCCCATGGGTATATATAGACCCCACATCCATTCCGCCTGCAGTCCGCACTCGCTCCAATGGGTTCTTGGTTGTTGAACAACCATTGCTACTTGGAGACCAGGGGGTGTTGTAGGGCCCACAATGTGGATTTGTATTTGGCAATTGTATGTTATTGCACCACATCGACTTATATATATCATATGTACATACATTCTCCAATCCACAATTGGCGCCATAATCCATTGCAACCGCTTTTATTTACTAGAAATATGGGATTGAGTTTTGAAACATTACTAGAACTTGCAATATGTAAACACTTATTTTGGAAGTGTTTAACATAATGGGATATTGTCTAGACAACATGAGTGTAAGTTTTGTGTTAAATAAATTCATTGGGTGTAAGAACTTATTGAGGAAGTGCTAGCATTTTAGATTAAATTAATTTTAGGCAAAAGAAAACGTTTGGTTTAGCAGCAATGATGGCGGATTGAGATAACACATCACCAGAACCTCCGCGTAGCGAGGAATTAGGTTCAAAGAGGACTTTGGTATGGATTCCAAGGTCGATACCGGGAGGTGCACTCGAAGAATATTGAATGCACCAAGGGTTAGACCACAACCCATCAATTTGAAGGTGTCATGGGTTGCCAACGTTCTCGCTAATCCTAGATGGTTGGATGAGAGGGGTATGTGGATTGGATACATCTGATGAGGATGTTCGTTCCGTGCATAAATGTTGATCAAATGTTCAATCAAAAATATGAGTTTTTGGAAGGAGGTTAGCCATAAGATTTTTGGAGATTGGTGCAAGGAGATTTGGGAGTATTTAGGGGGGGACCAATAGAGTTTGATTGTGGGCTTATGCTCATGTGGTTGTGCCAAATGGTGTTTGCCAAGGTCATTTTGGACGTACAAATTGATTGGTCAACCATCCCATAACTAGTGCAGATTTGAGGGCAATGGGCCGGAGTAATTTTGTGCTAGGCCAGAATGTTGGCATACCGATTCCATTGGCGTGGCAACCTTCAACAAAAATTCAAACTATTTTAATTTCCTTTTGGTCCCATGTCCACCCTCCAATCATGTAAATCTCAACGATGCGAACACAATGTTAGGAATTTCCGTTAAACACCTGCCATGCAACACATAATCCACATTACACCACCACATGGATCCCAATTGGTTCGTCCAACATCTTTGCCAGTTGATGTGAAGATGACATCAAAGGTTCCAACACCACCACTAGTAGTTGCTGACAATGACATGGTGGAGGCATTGAGGGTTGAGTTGGCAAAATGCAAGTTGTACCATAAATATGCATTGGAGTTGGTCTACTTGGAACACATAAACAAGGTCCAAGGGTTGAAGGCCCGGATTGAGGAGTTGACCACTTTTGTGAGGGTCAACATTGAACAACAAGGCTTACCAACTGAGGATGTGATTGAGGACGCAAGTAGAAACTCATGTGGCCAAGGAAAAGAGTCGTCAACAAATTTGGAGGCCAGAGTAATTAAGAAGAACCAGATGTCAAAGGATGACTACATGGGCATGGTCACAACCACCATTGCATACACAATGCACAAGAGGGCATTGATAAACGAGCTTGAGAAACTTAGGAGTCCCTATGAATAATGGCATGATTGTGGATTTTTATTCACCTCATGGTTGCATGTGGACTTCATGATCGTGTTCCCCGATGGGCTTCCAATTGATGAGCAACATAAACCTAGCATTGATTGAAATATAAGATCCAAAGATGAATTCCAATAGACAATTGCGGCATCATCTTGCATTGTGATATTTCTAGCCACATCAGCCTTGTTGTGGCCATGCGTCCTTATATGGATTACAGATGGGAGTTTTAGTGGCATATGTACTAAACCTTCACTAGTAGAAAACTATGCCAAAAAGAACCACATCCAAAATTGGTTGCGGTTGTTTTGACCATCATGATATGCATTTAAGGTTTAGGCCTTAGTTCTACATCTATAGCATGTAGTGATAGAGAATTTTTGAACTGAATCTTGAAAAGCCATTATGGCAATACAAGGGAATTAATCAAAGGCCCACACCCCCAAGGTTACATTTATAACTAGAATGGTAATGTGACCATAGGGTTATTGCCACATGACCCAATTGCAGGTGAGATGATGACTTGGGATATCAAACACATGTTGGATATTGAAAATTTTATTGCCGATGCAAATAGACAAACAAACATCATCCGAGAGGTGTCATGCAATGAGTTAAAAGTTCATGTCAGGTTGAACAAGTGGAAATCAGTCAATGGCCTTATGGACGTTTGGGACGGAGCCAATAGCCCCAACATGCAAGATGTACTCCGATTGATAGGGTTGGCCATTGGGAACCACAACGCATTCGTTCCCAAGCGGCTAGGGAGGCAGAAGTAGCGAAGTTGTGAGCCCTCAATGAAAGTAGGCGAGAGGTGAGATGTCAAACACTTTGAGCATGAAATTTGAACAATGCGATCTTAAGCCCTCCCATGCCAATCGATATAGACTTTGAATCTGATAATTTTTTTGGACACATAGTACCTAAATACCTAGGAATATGATGCACTATCTTTGATTGAACTATAAATTCTATGTAAATAGAATTTTTTCATAATTTATAATCGATTTTGTGCTCACTATCAGTCTATCACATTTGAAATTAATGTCATTTTGTTGCCGTACGTAGGGCTCCTCGTGGGCATGACACACGATCTTATATGATGTTGTGTGTGTGAATGCAAGGAATTAGCTTTAGCAGTCGACTACTCAAAGACAATCAATTTGCATGAACGACTGCTTCAAGGTAGTCAACCGGCTTAGACAATTGTTGCGTAGTAGTCGCTTGATCATGTCAATTATTGGGAGGCAATCGACTTGCATGAACGACTGCTTTGGAGCAATCGATGGTCCTGATTGAATACTACTCAATAATCGACATGGGCAATCAATTGTTGCCCAATATTCAACCAAATTTTTTAATCAATTTGGAGTGTTGGCTTAGCATTAGAAGAAAACTCTGCTAAAAAAAAACCGTAGCCCAAATTGGCTGCGATTCTTTTGACCAGCTTGATCTGCAGTCACTAAACCAAGAAAACAAATATGCAGTCGTTTAGCGACTGCAAATCAGGTTGGTCAAAAGAATTAGTTTTTTTTCGCATAGTTTTCTACTAGTGTAGTCACATCATATTTCTAGCCCATAATTATTACAATGGGGGCTTATATTTGGGGTGTCCCACCTTACATTGGCCTCATCTTGCCGTCATTTTTTTTGTACCCCAAATGAGCAATCATACAGTCCTTCCTATATGCTAATTCCAACTTGCAAAATTTGCACTCCACCTTGGACGTTGGAATCCACAACTTAGACATCTATCAAGGCTTTCATTTAACTTGTGTACCCATACCAATATAGCCCCACTACCCCTCTCCACTTGCAATGAATGCCTAAAGGCAATCAAAATCAAATACAATCAGCATGAATGCCAAATGTCAATGATATGGGGGTTTTATAGTCCTAGCGCATTCACTCACCCAAACTACAAAATATCATTTTGTAATAATAGTCATGTTCAACCCCATGCCAAGTTTATTGTGGCAACAAACCATTGGAATTTTTTAAAAGGTTGTTGATTACCCCCTACAATAGATATGGCAGTCAACTTTCATTTTGACTGCTCCCAAAAGTCGACATGACAATTTCCTATCCTATTGACCACACCTAGTAGTCACCAAACTAGATCGATTGCCATAACAACTACAAAACCAACAATTGATTGCCTAGATCAATTATTAAATAACAGTCAACTACATTAATACGACTGTTGGTTAGTAAATTGATTGTTAACAAGTTTCCATTGTATTGAGTCGACTGCCTACAAACAATCCACCACATTGAGTGAACTACACTAAGTAACAACTGATAAGGTAGTTGGCATGGGTTGATTACAACCCAATAGTGGACTACCCTAAGTCAACTCCTAAGTATAAATCGATTGCTAAGTAGAAGTCAATTACTTAAGTCAATTGCTAAGTAGCAGGTGATTGTTTTGATCAATTGCAACCCAACAAATGTTTGCCTTGGTCGACTGCCACCTTGCAGTTGACCAAAGGTCTTTCTATCGCGATCATTGGATGCAACCATATCCAATGGTCATGATCGAGGAAATCTGCCCCGGGGAGTGTGAAAACCTCCCAACCTATATATAAGGTGGAAGGCCTCAATGACGTCACTTTCAACCACTCCACTTCAAGTAGGGCGTTGTGACTTAGCATACTTTGTCCAATGTACAAAAAGAGTCAAACAAAGTTGGAAAATCAGTGACAAAGTCAAACCCTTGATTATTTTGGATTGGATTTTTGCGGTATTGAGGTCTGGATACTACCATGTTTGTGACTACATTTAATACATGTTATTGAACAAATGTCTACTATGTTATTAATCATGATAGAGGAATAGAGTTGGATGATGGGAAATGACGAGATGGAGGGTTCCAACAAGGTATTCAAACGGCTTAATAAAGGGCAAAGGCATTCGAACGTGG
The DNA here is from genome assembly GCA_950295325.1 of Polytrichum commune. Classification (NCBI taxonomy): domain Eukaryota; kingdom Viridiplantae; phylum Streptophyta; class Polytrichopsida; order Polytrichales; family Polytrichaceae; genus Polytrichum; species Polytrichum commune. The sequence continues at coordinate 17,219,815 of OX485803.1, read as the reverse complement.
GATCGGCTAATTCTATGAGGTTGGAACCAAACTTAACTGCATGTTCATAACGTAGTGTGCTCATCTGTCCAATTGTCTATGTTTACTCATGTGGGTAAGAAGGACCTTCTGAGGCCTCGGTTTATTCATTATGAGTGGGAAGCCAAAGATGATATTTTTGGAAGTTGTAACAGAAAAAGATCTACGATGCCATCATAAACTGGTATGTGCATAACGATGCGGAAAACATCAAATGGAAATTCCTTGGGTATAGTTTGAAAGATCAAGTGGCCTATCACATGAAAAATTCAATTAAGGAAACCATTCTATATTCAGTGGATGAACCCGATATTCTTGAGGATCAAAATCTCATATGTTTTGGCTTTTGAGTGAAAATAAGCCCAAAATAGAGTTTTCAACCTCAAGCCATTGGTTGATAATGTTTTCCCACCCCCTAAGGCAAGTGAGGTGGTTACCTTCAAACGAAGAAATGCAAGCGTTGCTTATGTGGCGGGAACCCTAGGCCAAAGGGTTTTCCAAAATGGCTAACAAAACAATTCCTTGGAAGGAACATAAGTTGGAGAAGTTGTTAAGGGCGTCTTTCCCATGCCAATTATTGTAGATTATCAATACAACAAAGGTGATTGTTTTGGATCACAAGAAAATAATTGGGGGGGGAGTGCGGGGAGATAATCAAGGTCAAGTTTGATGATGATGAATGCATGTCTTCAAGTATTACGTGGGCCCTAAAAACTCCAAAGACCACCAATTTGCAAGCAGCTCAGATCCAAACCAATGCCAAGGCATCTGTTTTAAAGAAGTCGCATCATGGCTTCATCAAGTTTTGATTGATCAACAATGAGACCAACGTGGGCTACACACTATGGTGGAATAAGGAACCTCTAGAAGAAATGTATATCCAAGATATAGTGCATCAACCAAATGAAAACATCATGTTTATAAGTCCAACCGAATGGCAAAGATGAGACCAAGTTGAAAGGTTTTGAAAGAAGCAGGTAAAATTCTCATGGGCTTTGGAATGGCTCATGTTGGAATTACGCAATGGAAGTGTGCAATACAACGATCTTTTCATATACAACATTATGCTTCATTGGGACTTAGACAGAAACATGAAGATTGGAGTGTGCGATTGGGAATGCACATCACATATGGGTGAGGATGTTAAATCATTGTGGCATGTGGACACCGAAGAGCCCAAGAAAAAAATCGAAATAGAGGAAGTGGTGGGTGGCACCCGAGTTGTTTAGGGTCCAAAGTAGGAGACATCAAGATCCGCCCAAATAATACATCAAATAGGCTAAGAGTTTTATGATTAACAACTTGCATGGTAACTTTGCAACCAAGGTCATGACTTAGTTCTCTATGCTAAGGAGGGTATGGTTTTGGTTGAAGGAGCCAACCTCGCCACTTACATATGCTACTTAATAAGTTCCACATTATCCTCTCATGACACATGTACAGCGCTGGTTGGCCAAACTTTAAATTTGAGCTTGATGAATTTCCCCCTTGCACCTAGGAGATGGGGTCGTCACTCTCATTTATTCCCGCCTCCTTCTCCTTTCAACTTCTCTCTCCCTTTCTAGACACCGTAGTTGTGTTTTCCACAGTAGGGTCCTTGTTGAATGCTTGCAAAGTTTCACAACTACTGTCTTCCAAAGTGCAAGAGTTAGGTGTTGAGGTGTATGGCCTAGTCTAAGTAGTATAGGGTCAAAATGCTTGGATCCATGTGATATTGTGAGTCAAAATGTTGTGGAAGGATGAATATTGGAGTTGTTTTTTTGATACCTAAGCAACCTAATTCTTTAATAGTTTCAATAGTATTGCCAAAGATAGAGAGCTTAAAACTCAAATGTGAGTTCTCTTATACTTTTGGTAGTTTGTTTATCCTCAATAAATCTTGGAGCACTTTCATTCAAACAAGAGAGAAGTACATAAAGGTGCATGAAGAATGATGGGAGGAAAAACATCAGTGGGCTATGCAAAATTTCTATAATACAATGCCTGACGAAGCATTCTCTGACTGAATGTTCAATCAACACTCTTAAGTTCAAAAGGTTTGAGCAATATAAGCACATAATTTATTAATGGATTTGTTAGGGTTCAATCTTGTTGTATACTTGTGTTTTTGATAGTTCTTAAGAAAGAAGGTAGCATTTTATGTAGGGGACTTGTCATTGTATATATATGGGCTAGTAATTTGATCTCTTCATCTATTTTGAATTTTGTTTCTCATTCGTCATGCTTGCTCCAAATTTACTTCAACGTCTAGAAGTCCAATGTGCTTCAAATCTAACCCTTACATGCTTTTATGAAGGTGAGATATTTGTTTTTATTGTTGTAATTTGAATCAATGAAGTCTTCCTATCTGGATTCTTACTGAGAGGTTGGTATTTTGCATTTTTCATATAATTTTTGGATTTGCGGTAAGGTTACATGCACTATTCTTATTGAGTGGTCCATTTTTTGCTTAACAAAACTATTGGATATGGAATAATTGCTAAGTACTATCCATAGGTGAGGTTAAGCAATGTTTTTATCAAGAAATGTAGTTGCTTTATAAAAACATTGAAATAAAAGGCAAGGAAAGTACAAATTAGTTATCACTTATTTTCTTTGCCCTACTTGGCATTGAAGTGTAGGTGCTTCTCTTAAGTGCTCATTCCTCTAAGGTACTCAATGTTTTTTGAATCAAAAAGAGTATTGAAAACCAAAGATAAACTCATTCAAAACTAATTTCTACATTTTAGTAATGTAGGTTTTTTTTCCTTCATGAACTTTGAGGAGGATGAAGTTTTCATTCACGTGGCTCCATTTTTGTAGTAGAATGTTCCTTCCAAGCTTAGCAACCTTTACTTTAATTTTAGGGACCAATACTTGATTATTGATCAATGTTTGATTATAAGTGACCAAAGTTTTTTATACGTGACCAATTCTTGATTGTAAGTGACCAATGCTTAATTGCAAGGGGCCATGTCTGATTGTAATTTAGGGGAAGAATTTTTTTTTATTGCAATGCCTCACTAATGCACGGAAAGAGGTCCCACCTATTGCTTGCATAGGATGACATGAAAATAATAAATTATTAATTATAGCACCATCCCCCAAATTTGGTAATATTATTGCCTAAACTTAAACACATCAATCCCTTAGCAAAATATTTTCCACATGTGAGCATTTCGCTTTAATTTGTTTTAAACAAACACAATAATATACTTGATGAGCCAATACTTGATATTACTCAGTAATGTAATTATGACATAATGCACAAGCTTATTAATTCTAATCATTTAAATGTATTCTCCATAACTTTTTATAAAAACAAATTCATGTTTTCTTTTATGTTCACAACAAAAATAAACTATCAAGAATATGAATATTCATTTTTTTTACATTAATTCAATAATTTAAGAATGATGGTCAACTGGATTTTTAATTCATGATATGTCAATATCCAATGATGTTTCCTTTCACTACTATTGAAAGTCAACAGGACTAGAGATGAGCATAAGGATATATGCATACGCAAAGGCATATGAAGATCGCTTGGAGTGAAATGATCTCATGCTCTCCTTGCTTTGCCTTTTATTACTCTTTTGTTTTCCTTTGTTCATACAAATAATATGGGATAACTCTTATCCTTCTTCAGATTAGCGTTGTGGCCTTATTCTAACCTTATTATTTCTCATGCCTCTTTCATTACATTTTTATTGACTATAAGCAATCTAATGCTTTACCTTCTACATGTTGTATAATATATTGAACTCAAGGTTTAATGTATACTACACACAAAATAACATGACATTGTTAAATAGCATCGTTGGATCTTAACACATCACATATGAAGAGTGATCATTCACCATGTTATTAAATCTCTGATCAACAAATAAAGATGATTATTTTCATTGTTTTTATTTCATTTTTTAAAATTATAAGATAAAATAACTAAAATAATTATTGAACAAATATGAAGGGATTTTTGAACTAATAAAATTATTGGGCACGACATTCTTTGGTATTCCTTTACGAAGAAGGGTTGATTCTAGCTATGACGAATCTTGATCGCATGTTTTATTGCTCAATTTTTTTATTCAATTGTGCAAACCATTTTCAATCAAATGATTCATTGATTTAATAAGCCCTTGCATTATGTCATTATTGGAGCATCAACTGATAAATTGTAGCTCACCCTTTATATTATGGTTTTCCTCCCTTCCCTCTTTCTCTTGCTACACATGGTATTGGTGCTCTTGGTCATGTTGATCAATGTGTTGATGCTCTTGGTCATAGTGTTAGTCTTGGTGGCCATCTTTAAGGTAAGTTTTCCTCTAATTTTTTGATTTGGGTTTGATTTTGGAGGTCAAATGTGTGTTGATGTTCAAGTTATGATCCATATTTTGGACCCCAAGTGCTATGCTTATGGGTTTTAGTTTTTTGAAAGTGTAGAATGTCAAAAGTAAGTTAATGCATATTTTGAGGCCCAAGTGCTTTATTTTTATGTGGTATTATTTTTTGAAGGTGAAGGAGGTCAAATGTGTATTCACATTGAAGCTTTGATGCATATTTTGAAACCCAAGTGCTATGTTTTTGTGGGTTTGAGTTTGAGGGAATAGGAGGTCAAATGTATGTTGATGTTCAATTCTTGATTCATATTTTGAAGCCCAAGTGCTTTATTTTTGTAGGTTTGTATTTTTGAAGGTGAAAGAGGTCAAATGTGTCCTCTTGTTCAGTATTTTATGCATCTTGTGAAGCCAAGTGCTATGTTTTCTAGATTTGGTTTTCTGAGAGTGTAGGATGTCAAAAGGGGGATTGTTATTTCATGAGCAAGCTCATGTTTTAGGTGTTTCCATCTCCGTGGAGTAGGATCCCATTACCATGGAACGGGCAAGTAGTAAATTTACTTGCAATTCTTGCTTGAGGGAGGGATTGAAATTTAAATTTTCACAAGCTTCTTGATTTGCCCGAAAAAAAAGGGAAATGAACCATAAAAATGAAGTACATGACGATTTCTTTGAATATATGTTATCATATATAAAACCACATCACTGAAAGTTAAAATCTATAACTTCCTTTATGCATTCAATTAAGTTCAACCACAACAAAATTATGATTCTTCTATATTTTGAATGTGGTATTGAATATTTCCAATAGTATGGATGATGGATAATAGCCAAGGGCAAGCCCAAACTAAGTGGTTGTAAGCAGGTGTGGCTATAAGAATACCCAAAACAAAATGGAATAAAAAGAAGGGACATGCTTGGAAGCCCAACCCATAATGTGCATAACATGCACTTGATCCCAATCCTTAAAATCCATAGCATGTACCTTCCACATATCTAGAGTTGAGAGACTAGAGCGCAATACATACAACCCAAGTCCAACCCCTCAAATCTTTGGCAAGTACATGCCAAGGATTTCAAGCCACGTCATTGAGGAGAACAACCAAATTTTTTATCTTGAAAAAAGAGTATCAAAAAAACTCATTTAGGGAGCCTAGTCTCAAGGCATAAAAAAACCCAAGCCTAGCCCCGCAAATTGTAGGCAAGCACATATCAAGGAATTTAGGCCAGATTGAGCAAAAGAGTCCATTTTTTTTATAAGTAGACAAATAAATTACCTAATTTGGGAACTTAGCATTTAGTGAACACAACCCAAGCCCAGGCGCTCAATTTTTGGCAAGCACTTGCCATAAATTCCAAGCAACATTGAAGAGTAGAGCTAATCGAGGAGTGATAAAGAATTGGGCATTTCTTGAGCAGATCTATGCTTACTTTCAAACTTAGTCACTTTTTAGTACATCCTCATTTTCAAAGGCCATTCCATTCCCCCACATATTTGTGTAGCCTTCAACACCCAGGAGGGTGGGTGGGACCATCCCTCAAGGAAAATCTCTACCTAACCATCTTCACTCATTTGGTATTTTCCCTTGTAGGTTTATTTCCTCAAAGTAAAAATTTATCGATCAACAAACTAATGTGGTTCTACCCTTTTTACCCTTAGGTAAAACCATTGCTACATATCCAAAGTTTACATTGTCAAGCTGAAAATCGTGTACAAGACATACTCAAAAAGTAGCCTCAAAAGTCTATCTGAAATCAAAATGCTTTGTATTCCAAATCATCATAGAAGAATATCTAAGCCTCGTACACACATTATATTTGAAGAAAGATGAAATACAAAACTTAAGAGTGCCGCCAAATTTGTGAAGGGTTTGCCTCACCTATGCCCATGCCACTAACCAAATCCACGAAGAGGGCTAGTAACGTCCACGAGGTAAATAACAACAAAACCCAATTATTATTAATGTCACACAGTCATGTACATCATAATCGTACATTTTGTATCACCATATACACATGTTGTCATTGAATATTCTACATGTTCTTTAGCCATTTGAACCTCGTGAAACTGAGCTTTGCGGTAGGTTACATACTCCTTCCACCTTCACTTAGTTCTCACTACTTATTCTAATATCAAGGGTTATTTAGGGTAAATAACCGTCACTGCTTAACCTTTGAGAAAGGGCTCTCATGGTTTCCCTTTTACTTATTATAGGATTAGGTAAGTACCATTGACCATAGATTCATAGAACTAGATTTACGGTGGACATTTGTTAGGTAGATTTTACCTAACCCCAAAGCAATGATTTTTGTTAGGATTTTTTTCTTATTGAGTGGATTCCTCTAAGCTAAAGTTCTAAAAAAACTAAAGAAGAAGAAGAAGAAGAAGAAGAAGAAGAAGAAGATCTCAAGCAATCTACATAAACCAATCTACATGTTTGATAGGCAGTCCATCAAGTCAACTAGATGTCTACACTCCACCCAACTATTACCAAACATTCCCTACATCCTATAAACCTTTTTAACAAACCTTGATTGAAGTTGATTTTCTTGCTTTTAAAAAAAAAAGATTTATGTGTGCTTAAAAAAAACATCATAATCACACCCAAGATTTAGTATAATATCATGGTTTGTGGCGGTGAGAAGTTTAGGTTTTAGACCTTAATCCAAGTCAATTAGTGTTTAATAAACAAAGCTAGATTGCCATTCATTTGACTGACACACGTACATTTAAAACTACAATCCCCCACCTATGCATAAATCACAATGAATTCAATATCAGCCTAATATTTTATTTATCAATGATATCCTAGAATCACATGAGAATCTATGACATGCACATTCTATTGATATCAACCTTCTTTCAATACATTTATTGAATATTACAAAAACATAACGGGCAACCCATAAAATAATTCATGGACTCACATGTGCCAAGCAAAATTTTATTGATATGCTTGTAGATCAAGGGCATGTCTTAATATAGACAAATGTACATAGCTATAGGCCCCTTGCTCATGTTCATGTTCTGGCTTCACTCGATGTCAAAAATATGTTTATGTTCAATTGTTGATGCATATTTTGAAGCCCAAGTGCTATGTTCTTGTGGGTTTTGGGTTTTTGAAGGTGTAGGAGCTCAAATGTATGCAAATACGTATTCAACTATTGATGCATATTTTGAAGCCCAAATACATTGGAGATTGAAACATTACAAAAAAATTACTCATTCTATGAGAAACTTATAAGTTGAACAACTCTTGTGCTACTACTTTTCTTTTTGTTGCTTACAAATGGCCCAAGAGCCTTAGAATTTAAATATTTCAATTGAAATGCATCCACTGTGGTAGGGATTATATATAGAGTGTATGTTGAATATGGGTGAAACATTCTCGTCATTTTGGGAGGGCTAACAAAGGTAGATAATTTCAATTGCATCAATGCAAATGAAACAACACGAGTCTAATCTTGCATGTTGAAGGTCGTCAAATGAAAATGGTTTAGTTACAACATATTTCTTTTGCATTTTGCAATCTATTTGTGGACTAACTACCAATTATCATCATGTGTCATCCAACGATACCAACCCAAGTTCCAATCACCTAGTCACCCAACAAAAACCTACACCATGACCCCCATCGATAGCCAACCCAAGATTTCCGAACAACTATCAAACACCAACCTAATAACACCCAACAAATATCCAACACCATGATCCACCTAGTATTCACCAAGCAACAACCAAGACTCACCAAATACCAACCTAGTAGCACCCACGTTCTACCCAACAACCACCCAACAACCACACATAAGCTATGTAAACTTGAATCACCGCCCATGATGGCATGGAGAGGTGCACTCCAGACTCAATACATTCACCTTTCATCAAAGTATTTGGCATTTGATATGCATCACCCACAATGAAGACACTCGCCCTTACATCACTCATTGTCTCTAAAACATTGAACACCATCATGACACCGACCTTTCGACTTGGCCATCATGACTATGTCCAATATTGCATAAACTAGCTACCGGTGACCATTTCCACTGCAACTTCAGCTAGGACCCTACAATGTTTATCTAAACACGATTTTCCTATATGGTGTTAGTTTAAATGCTAGTTGTACTACAATCAAAAAAATTAGCAAAGACTTTATTTTATTTTTTTCAAATTTCAAGACTGCCAAAACTGACAACAAGTCCACATCATGGATGAGATTCAAATAATGACAGTTCCTTCTTAAGTTTTAAAAGAACTCTTTAAGAAGAATTGGGGGGGGGGGGCACAAACAACATGGAATTTGTGAAGGGATAATCCAATGTTCAAATTTTAGAATGGCAACTTGGCCAAATTAAAAAAGAACACTCAAGGTGTCGCGCACCTCTCCATGAGGAGTGCCTGAAACACCATGGACACAAGGGGGACCCCGGAGTGACACCCGGGACTTGTGGCGCTCTTGGTGAGAGGGCCCAAGTGATCCTAGTGTGGGTGAGGGCCCCGGTGTTGGGAACGCCTCCCACCCATGGAAACTAAGAGGCACAAGGGTAAGGCCATGAGTTATGCGTAGCTTATGGCGTGTAGATTCTAGAATGCTCAAGAACACCTCAATCAGAGGTGTGAGCTAGGAGTTATGGCAATTTGAGGGGGGAGCAGTGTCCTGGGAGTGGTTCCCGGGATTGCCAAGGTTTGAACAGGCATAACTTCCTCAATACTTGCCCAAATGGGGCAAGTGAGGAAGCCATCGGCATCTATGTGAAGCGTAGATGAAGATGGAGTGGTTGCTTGTTAACATCAAAGATCACATAAGGAAGTTATGATGGTCTGAAGCTGCTGGGGGCTTCTAGGCCTAGCGGCTAAAGGAAAATGTTTAGTTGGCCCCAACTCTTGGTAGAGAGACAAAAGGTTTCTTGATGGTGGTGTAGGGGCCCTGCCTATAGTTCTAGAGGCTTATATGAGTGAGGTGGTGTGGCCTCATCCACCCGAGGCCGAACGGCACGGCCTTCATGGGCTTTGGTCCAATGTAAGGGCATAGTTGCCTAATATGCTTCGGGTTGTTGAAGTGTTGCTCCGGCAATGCGATGATCAACATAAGATTGGACTTTCATGGATAGAAGTCCACATCTAAGAATTGGTTACCAATTAAGGGGTGAGTCCCTAAAGCAAAGTAGGAGGGTTGGTTCCCTTCTTATAAACTATAAGGTCCGGGGTATGAGGAGCTAATCATTAGCATGGCGGAATGCAGAAGGTTAGCGCTTGTAATCTTTGCTAGAAATGAAAATTGGCAAGATTGTTAAGGGGGCTAGCAAGGGTTGTGACATAAGGCCACTTCATACACGAGACTAAAGGCCCATGACCATTGCATTCTAAGATCTCTTATTGGTCGAAAATGCTAAGACCATCCAAGTTCACTTTACACTAAAAGGTGAAGGCCCAAGGGCTCAAAGAAATTATCATGAATGAAAAGTCTACATGGATCCCTACATTGTAGACTATAAATAATGTTTATATATCTCAAAATTTGCATCAGGCTCCGGGGTTGGACTCTTTATTGCAAACCTACATGACATGCGTGGGTCATTGTGAAATTAAACCCCCTATATACAAGATATTTGTAGAGAGAAACAAATGTTTACGTACTAACGACATGCTAGAAAATGAACTCATGTATTTATATTAACCTTTTCAATTGAATGTGATAAATGCCACTATGTATGCAGCATATGAAATCATGAATTAAACATGCCCTTTATTACATATAAAATCCACCTTTACTTTCCAATGAGAATGTCATTGGATATTTTTCATCCCTAGTATGTAACGATTGCATCGAACAAACGAAGACAATATCACAATATCTTAGCCTTAATATGTGGAGCAAAACTTAAGGGAACCCAAGAGTGCTTCAAGAGCCTCGTGGGGAAAACCAAAAACCTAAATGCAAACCCTAACAAGAATGAATAAGGTAGTCATTAAGGATTATCACCATATGACAAGAATCATTGAAAATGTGTATGGGATGAAACTAGCACATCTATTGTCAATTTTTTCTCAAAATCTTAGGGTCCCTTTTTATACGTCCACCTTTACTTCAAAATTCTTAATGACCTTTTTAAATGTACACACTACAAAAAAATACCACTATATATATAGAACATATGCTAATGTCTCAAATAACACCCCTTCTTACACTCACGGTAGTTCATCCGCACAAGTGCCTGGGAAGTTTTTGGACACAATCGGTCAAGATCCTAGTGATTCTAAAAGCAACTAGTTATATGTTGACATCTTCCAATTTTGCTTTATTCATTTGAGATATATTCTATAGATTCCTCTAGAATGATCAGTAATTCTCTCAAACTTCAACCGGTTATTTCTCAAACTCAGCCGGTTCATTTGTAACTAACCGCCGGTTCTCCCTAGCTAGTCCGTACTATAAAGAGTCCACCCCCTGGGGCATCAAGCCCACCTCCAAGAAGTAGCCTAATGTAAATTATGACATACCATGTCAATGGTACAACCTTTGGATGAGCATTGTCCCCTAACAAGTACATGGTCACGGCCCTTGGCTCGTGTGCAGAGTGGCCCTAACTTGTTAGCTATGTGATGAGTGTTCCAAGTACACGATTCATAAACCTCATCATATGTACATCTTTGCCTTCCACGTTGTCACAGTACCTAAATAAGCCTACCTATATTTGAGCTTCACGATGCCTACCTATGCATATTCATACCTTCAAAGAACAAAGTCAACTCCAAGGAAGGCAAGGAAAATGGCCCAAGTAGGACTCCAGACTCGCGATGGGATAGGAAATGTGGAGAGAGGACCAGGACAGGAAAGGTAGGTCACTCCCACAATCGGTGGCAGCATCGCAAATGGGCGGCCTAGGATTCGGCCACAGTGATGGCCCGAGGCGGGCACTAGCAATTGATGCACTGATTTCGTTGGTTGGTTCGCTCGCACGGGAAACAACTTAAGGCAAGGAGTCGGAGGCAGCTGATTATATTAGTAAGCCCGGGAACTTACAAGTACGAAGTTAAGATAGTGTTGCAGTTTTAATCGTTGGTTGGATCGCGGGGACGTGGAAGAAGGATAAGGGGCTGCCTGCGGAGGAAGAGGAGGAGGAGCAGCAGTGAGAGATTTGGCCGGATTCCTAGGATTGCAGGTCAATGGAGCAATTGCAAGGAGAAGAATTCCATGTGAGAAAACACAAGGGATTGGAACAAGTAGATGTAGCGCGGAGCGGCGGAGGGATTGGGCTGAAGTAGGGGAGAGAGAGAGAGGGGAGGAGGAGGATAAGGAAGGATTTGAGGGTCTGTCACGGTGGTTGGGCCCAGTAAGAAGGCAAGGATGGACCTTCCCCGACAATCCTCCATGAGTGATCCCGACGAAGAAGACAATAATCACCTGACAATCACGCTCCGGCCGCCAGGCTCGTCGCCGCAGCATTCGTCATCGTCTTGGGAACAATCGTCGCATTTGCAGGATTACCTTCCATGGCACGCGAGCTCCTTGTTCTCGTCGCACCAAGAAGATTAGGAACGCTACTGACCCCGGCGGACGCCCGTGCTCCCCGCCCCGCTTCGGCTTCCCCAAGTCAGTAGTGCATTGCTCAATTCCTCCACAATTACCTAATCTCTCTTCGTGTTCAATGCAACCACTTTGGTGGCTGCTGTCAGTATTCTTGGAAGCCTGTTTTTCACTAACATTCATACATCACACCACATTACATACACACATGTCATTTGGAAAATCTATGAAAGGCTTTGAGGCGTCCGTGTGGGTTTTGGGTTTGGGCGCTTGGGGGTGACCTAGTTACAGACGAACCGGTTGAGTTTGAGAAATAACTGGTTCAAAACAAGACGTCAGGAAATTACCGATCCATTTGGAGGAATTTACAAAATATTCCTCAATATAATAAAGAAAAACCGACCGATGTCAGCATGTACCGGTTGGTGTTGGAAACACTAGGATCTGGACCGATTATACCCAAGATTATCCCCGGTCACTTCCCTCCTCCCACCCCGGTTTACAAATTCAATAACATGCCTCTTATTTTGAAAGAGGGAACTCTGAATCTCCCATAGAACGCACTGCGTACTAATTTGTGAGGGAAATTGTAGAATGGAGATACAGGCATTGGTATCTTCTGGAGGTCAAAATTGTACACTTGCTATGGTCAGAGTTTGAACCCCATAGGTCGTCAGTGGGCGGTAGCAGGGTATGCACGCTGCTGCTCGAAGTTTCCACGTGGCGTTGGTCAGTGAAGGTGGCATGTGCTGGGTTTTTAGTCTGGGTCATCTTTGGCCAGGATGGGTAAGTAAGGAGTTGCTAATTTCATGTGGAAGAACAGGGTCGGGTATCGCCTGTAGTGGTGCTTATATGCAAGTGAATCTGTCCCCAAGGAAAAAAGCACACCCTATGTCCAGAATTCGGGCCCTAGGTCGTGCACCTTGTCAAGAAGCAATAGTAGAAGGTTATGCACATTTTTGCGAGTTTTAATTTGAAAAATCGGCATGTGCTGGTGCTCAACTCAAAAAAAATTAGTATCTGTGTGTGGGTTATTTTTGGCCGAGTAAGTAAGGAGTTGCTAATCTGATATGAATTTTCTATGTGCAATGTGGCAGGTGAGCGGTTGAGTGCTAGTAATGCGCCCATATAGAAAAAAGGGCCGCATGTCCCATCTCCTTTTCCATGGTCCACAGATTAACGTGCTCAGAACCACAGCCTTGAGTGGATTCTGAGACATAAAATTGGCAACATGCGGGATGAAGTGTAGTGCAAACGACGTGACGTTCTCACCACTGTGGAGGTGAGTCTGCAGGTATTAATAAATTTGTGGCACTTAAGGAAATTTTCTTGTTAACCATGAAACATTGCTATCCCTTTCGAGTAGTTATAAGTAGGTGCGTTCTTGGAAATTTTTTTAGGTTCCTGCTTTATTGGTGAGGATAAATAAACTGGAGTAGGTGGTGGGGGATGTTGGTGGTGTGGGGTATTGCAGGCAGCATTCATTCAAGTGGAGCGATATTTTATGGAGAATACACACTCGCTGCATGATCGAGCACCGAAGCATTGGATGGTGCCTCGACTGCTGGAGTGCACGCTGTGCCACCAGAATATTTGTGTGTAGCCAGTGATCGCCGAAAAGAAAAGGGAGATAAATTGGCTGTTTCTGTTGCTGACGCAGACACTGCACTCTGGACCAGCTCAAGTTCTTTCGCAAGCACAATAACAAACACCGAACAGGGGCAAAAGATCGCGTCCTCTACTCCACCTGTGGGGGCCTGTTGAAACAACTCAATCCGGCCGGTAAATATTTGCCAAACGACTGATTTACGTACCTCATGTTGCAGTCTGCACGTTCTCCAGGTTGCCCGATAATTTGCCGTGAAAGGGAAGCCGCTTGGCAACTATGCGTTCGACCAAGTTCCAAGTTCTAAGTTTTTGTTAATCCACCTCCACCCACGAGCAATAAGGAAGGAAGGGGTGGCCTTCATTAATGGGGGTTGATTCAGGACTCTTAAATTTTTCTTCCTCACAGCTAGACAGAACTTGAGCTGATGTTCTCCCTTGACAAACGTTCATTCCGGTCAGCTTTCGAAGTGATAAGGGAAGGATGAGAACTCCAACCGCTTGCGCTCTCTCAGGTTTTTAGTGAAGGTTAATGACATGTTCTTTCCTATCGACGATAGTGGTTTCCCTTAAAAACAGTATAGTGAAAGAGGCTCAAGATACTGCTAGATCTTTTTCCTGTTACAGCATGGACAACTCCTGCGGGATGCCTGCGGAGCACTCCATATTAGTACCATGTTTGCGATTTGTTGTAACTCTTTAACTTGTCAAATGCCTACAAGGGGAGAATTGATGAGAATTTGACCTCAGTTTTTTGAAAGTCTGTTGTTTTGTCTCTCTCGCGGATTACATACCTGTCTTTGTTGTTTGACCTGTGCGAAGCAAAGATCAAATGATCCTCCCAAGGACAGTACAGTGCCGAATTTGCTTAGAGAGCAACCGTAGGCCCTGTATTCTTATGTTTCTGTGTGGCAGATGGTGGTTCTTTTCAAAGCAATCTCTGCTCAGTTGTCTTGAACGTTCTGGCAGTATATTTAGTCTATCCTCTGCAGCACTGGTAGCCAAAGAACAAAAGAATGGGAATTGAGCACAGGCTTTGGTGTCTGCAGTGACAAAGTTTCCGGGCCATTATAATCAGAGAGCAATTGTCGTTCATCAAGACAAGTCCTCGGTGACTTGGCAAACATGTACCCGGTTCTAAAGTTAGATTATACACATAGGCAAAATGTGCCTTATCCTTAAGTGATCCACAACAGAGGAGAGGTAAAATCCAAGCCATCCTTTCTGTTGAGATATGCAATCCTCCCACTATGCCTCGATCAGGGTGTTTTTGAATAATGAAGATATTTCCATCATGGTTTGGAGGTTGAATGTATACACCTTTAAAAAGGAAATTTCAGACTTTCCTGCTATTTCTCAATTCTGGAAAAAGAGGCCTCTATCTATTGACTTGGTGGCCCATTGATGGGAAAGGCATATTGAGGGGGCTGGGCATCTCATGAAGACCTAAGGCAAGGTAAATGACCCATTCCCAACCACCACCATATTTTTGCAACTTATTAGGTCGATCTATTTTCGTGCAACATAATATCAACTTATGATCATTGTTGACATGTCATGGTCAAAATCTAACTTAGCCAAATGTCAGCGGCTAAGTTGATAGCTAGGTTTAGATTGCAAGCATATTTAGGTGTTGTCATTCTCAATTCCAGGAATCATGCATTCTTGATTGTGTAACCAATCAGTGATTGAAAAGAGGGTAGCCTATATCACAGGTATAAGGGAATATCCATATAGAAAACTCATAATAATATAGTTATTGCCAATTTTTTTGAAAAATATGAATTAGTTCCTATTTCCTTTTCCTTACTTAGGAAAGTTTTTTTAAAACATCTTACTCATATTGCAAATATGCTAAACTACTTGATTGGTTTGGAATGGGTCATTTGCCTTATACCCATAACAAGAACACTAAATAGCCCTATTATTGTGAGCCACATTAGTTTTCCAGAATCCATGCTACACGAAATTGTCTAATTAGTGTGGGTAACCATTCAAAGTTACATGTTGCTATAATTTTTTACCGAAATTATCATTTTACACCAAACACCAACTAAGGTATATCATTTTCTTTAGTTTGCCTACTAACTACTTATGTTATTTGGGTTAAAAATGATACTCTCAGTCCCAGGGAGTGCACTGTTCAAGTATTGTATTTATACACGTGGGTGCACAAAAGGGGTATTATTTAAAACAAGCATGTACAAAATGTACGTACAAGAGACATATTGCTATTAAGCAAGAAGTAGATATACATGAGGCTATAGAAAAATATATGTAAAGTACGCATTTACGCGTTTACGCGTTCAAGTCAGACCTGGACCAAGAATCATGTGTTTTTTCATCCACTAAGTAACGACTTTATAACTAAAAATCCATGATTTGATATTATACATATAATAGGGCCATATTTTTGCATTTCCAAACATTTGTACACATGTTATATACAATTTCTGTATTTGTTTTTGGACCCTTGTGTACGTATGGAAATGTATTTTGAAGCAATGAGATTTGTAAGTATATTGCTTGATTTTAGCAAAAATAAAATGTATACAGGGGTATTTTAATAAGGGGCATGCACGCACGTGATGCTTGGTTTTAATGAATAGTGCACTCCCTGAGCTCTCAGTAAAATGTTATAACAATGTTTAATTCCAAATGGTAACCCGCACTAAGTAGACCAAAAAGGTGGAGTTCTCATAATGGGAATTAATGTAGCCACAATAATTTTCAACCCACACTAAATTTTTAGGAAAATTGATGTGGGCTACATTAATTGTTTTTCTAGAAATTATTGTGGATGTTTACTTATTTTGTGCTATTTTTTTATAAATAGTATTCAATGTATTGGTTGGAACTCTTCATGAATGCTTAGGGAAGACCCATGGTCTTGGACCCATGTTATTTCTACCTTGACTAGAAAATTAGTGTGGCCCATGTTAATTATTTCCAAGCGAATAGTTCACCCACACTAATAAATTTAGTGTAGTACACTATTTCGTCTACTGAGTGTGGGTTGCCATTTGGAGTTACGTGTTGCTATAACTTTCTACCGAGAGTATTGTTTTTGACCAACTAAGTTATATCATATTCTTTGATGGGCATGCTAACTACACTCAATATGTTACTTAGTGTCATATGGTATTTCATGTCACTATGGTAACTTTCAGAGTACACTTCTTCTGAATAAGTGAACAAATATTGTCATGGATGGTAGATAAAATCATCCATTGGCCAAAACCCCTACCTTCCCTTGTCAGCAACTTGTGATGAAATATTGTCATGCTTGATTGAAATTTGGATGAAAAATTACTCGTAAGTAATAGTAACTGCAATTTTGTAAATCTATAATCCCCCCAAAAGATTACAAGGAATGACAAATAATGTTGGGCTAACAGTTAGTATTGGTGACACTATACCGTAGTTTACAATCAGTATTGAGCAAGGCAATTAGAATTGGTGACACTAAATATCATATTTAGTGTGCTTATGTATTTGGGTAAAAAATGATGCTCCCAATAAACATTTATGGCAAACCATAACTCCAAATGGTAACCCACACTAATTAGACAAATTAGTGTAGTCATTTTAAAGATATGAGTTGTGCACTTGTCACTTGTGGACATATTTTGGACACATCATCATGATCAAAATTGCATCCCATTGGCTCAACAGGACACCTGCTAGGGACTCCAATTTGTGTGTCTAATTCATTGATCATCTCAACTTTTGTATTTTTATACCAAGTTTACATGTTGTTTATGATCTATGAACTTAATTTTGTTGGTAATTAGCAAGTGGATTTGCTAATTATCCAAAACATAGTTTGCGTTCTCATGACCTAGTGAAGCAAGTGCACTCTTAAAGCCTCCGGCCTTAATGACATATTTGTTTTAGATTGCATATAGTACCAATGCAAAAACCATAATCATGATTTAAATAGTCCATCGTGCACCTTGACAATCTGTGACATTGCTTACCATTTGTATGTTTCTTGAGGAATATTTTGAAGTTAAACACAAGATGCAAAGTGGCAAACATTTTTTTCTGTTGCAAATATTCTTGAATATCTTCCTTTGCAAGATGAGCCTCCCATGACAGAAAGATTGTTCCAGTCTTGATACCATATTACCTAAGTATGTGATAACCACCATGCATTTAAATATCAGATACGATGATATCAGAAACTATGTTATTCTCACATCTAACATGGTTGGCAAATGGTACTAATGCATGTCAATCTTGAGCTAAAAGTGGATCATCTTGGTTTCCTTTGCTGGGATTTGCCTTTGTTCTTTGCACCACCGTGAAGCTCAACTTCCTGTATCACAAGTATACTTTGGTCCAATGGTAGAGCTCCATGTGCAATCGTTCATCTCTTGTTTAAATAGTTTATGAAAACATGGAGGTTCAACTATAAAATTCATTGACATATGAGCCTCACATGCAAACTATCCTCTACTGATAAGCTCCAGCTTAGGAAGACTGCATCTAAGACATTGAGACTCATATGATTCTAGGATTGGGACTCTTATGACTAGAATTTAGTCATGAGATTTTTGAGTATCTATGTCAGTTTGTTATGGATAAGTTTGCGTTCCAGAAGGTATATGCAAAGGTACATTCCTACATCAAAGCACTGTTTAACAAATCTAGTGTAGCAAAAGAAGTTGTTGAGCCCTTGATTTTTCATAATTAGCACTACACCAGTATGCAGTAGAATCTGCTTCAAAAATCATGGTGCAAAACATATTCTAATATGAAAACATGGGTGACAAGGTGCAAGTTCCGCGGAAAATATCAAATTAAAATGCAGAAAGACACTTTGTTGGCAACATTTGGTCTAAGCTCTGCATTTAATATGTTTTATGTACAGTTTAAATATGACAAAGAGGAAGTCAATCAGTCAAACTAACAAGATTTGACATAAGTTTTCATGTGAATATACTTTCATATGATAGTAACCCTATTCACCACACTATTGTAGGTTGAAGCACATGGCCCAAAAATGGGCCGCTTCAGCCGCAGGCAGCAGCTTGGGAGGCCGGGACAGCCAAGTTGGATTTAGATAAGACCATGGTTCAGGCAGGGGAAGCCACTGTGCATTTAAAAACGCAGTTAAAATGCAGTAAAAACGCAGCCTGCATTTTAACCCAATGCAGTGAAGACGAGTGCCTGTGATTTACCCGAAGGTGAAAAAACATATATGTATTCTCACCGCAAGATTATAGTGTCACATTCATATTTTTACTTTTTGCCTATTGCAGCACTCGTCCTCCAAGGGCCGCCCGGGCTGTGGAAGCCCAGGCCATGTGCCCAGCCCTTGCAGGTACAGTTCACTTTCCACCCAGATCCAAAACATGCAAGAATGCAATACAAGATTCAACTCCAAGTACCAGTTTCATGAGTGTTTCTTAATGATCTGCATTTGGAGCAGTTACATTTGAGACTCGAGACATTGAGGATATAAACAAGGTATGCTTTTATCAAATGATTCCATTGCAATAAATTCAGAATATATCAGAACTCAGCAGACAACAGTTATGACCTGGACTACCTCAATTGCTTCAAGTTTTCTTGTCAGGTGAGTAAAGCCTTCAAAAATATAATATCATTCTTCCCTCCAGGCCTCAATCATATAATAGGTCCCTGGTCAGTTCCAGAGGACCTACCAAACAATGACGTTCCTTACAATCAGTAAATCGTCCAGCTTTGAAGAAATCTGAAATATATTACATGTTCAATCGGAAGCAGATTATTTACCTCCAGCGCTTTCCATCCAATACTTTTTTGAGACATTGATACATGTATGGCTGCCCACTCTGCATAATCCCTTTTCCAAATTTTTCTGTTTTGATTAGTGTAATTCAGAGTTGCTGACACCAAACAAATGCTAATAAGGATCAAAGTAAGGGGCAGTTATGGGAACTGTAAGGGAAGGGAAGAGGACCACATTCATGCCGTGGTTGACCCTCCCCAGGAATTTACTCGTGATGTCATTGAAAGCACAAAAATGGTATGTGACATTCCAAATATACTTCACGGATTCCCTAAAGAATCCAAGGTGTGCCTTCCAAAATACTGTTCTAGAAAATCCTTCGAAACTTTACCAAAGCCACTGGAAATCCCCAGCATAGACTGAAACACCTTGTGAGCTTCCTTTGCCTTGGCAAACTGATCCAGCAGTCGGTTCATTGCCTCGTCTATTTGAATTCTTGGCCCTGAGAGGCTATCTCTAGTGTTTGGTGCAGATTGTTGGGCTTTTTCTTGCTTTGCAAAGTCCTGACAAACACATCCAAGATGCCGGTATTCCTCGAGCACTATCTTCTTCTGATTGAGTAGTGAGCCTTCAGCTCTTGCGTACTCTTCAGCTTGTGCCATCTTGAGCTTTTTTAGAGCAAGATCAACTTGAGTGTCAAATTCTGCTTCAAGACCCTCGGAACGGCTCTCCAAAGCTGCACGAGGACTGGGTATGGTGCATGCTTCTACTCTCTGTATCTCTGAAAGTTCAAGAGCTTCTCTGTTTGGTGACACATCAGGGGCAGGTTGCAAGTTGGGTATACTTTGAGTGTCAGACCTATGAGCAGGCAAAGATACAGTACTTTTGCTTACAGAAGATGACAACACAGCACCCAGTGGAGGTTTGGTGGCCTGCTGATGGTAATTCACCAACTGGACACTAGAAGTTCCTGAACTCCAACTATTAGGTTCAACCACCGGACTGAACTCAACCCCTGTGACAGAAATTTGACCGGCACCCTTCACCACCAAACTTAGGTCGACCTCTGTAACAGGAAATTGTGAAACTGCAGACCCTCTACCTGGAGTGATGAGCTGACCAGCACCCTTGACCCGATCTGCAATAGCTTCACACTGCTTTATATGTTCCTCTATTGAAAAAGCTGTCGACCTGCTCACTGATTGACGTATCAACCCACTCATTGATACGGGTATAGTTGGCTCTATCTCCACAAGAGTCTCAAGTGGTGTGCTCATCGAACAGCCATTGGCAATATGCTCAGGCTGCAAAATTGTGGGGCTCGTCAACACCACTCCATCTGATAAGTTGTGTTTTACAGTGCCATTCACCTGCATGTGGGTAATATTAGGTTCGTCATTTGCATCACCTTGTGGGGCACCTAGAGCACAAGTGTTTGGATCTTGTTCTAGAGATGTGACCAAGGTGGGGGCGGCTGGCAAAGGTTGAGAGGCTGGTGGGCTGCAAGAAGCAAGCCGTTTGTCTAAACTAGCCTCAAAACGATGCAGAAGTGGCTCGAACAATCCCTTCGATCCTGTCGCTTGAGACCTTCCTGTGTGGTCACATCATCAACACCACTCGTCAAGACTGCAAGAGTTTAACAATCTAAATTTACAAGACTAGATGAGCTTGATCAAATACACTGCATATTTTCATCCCTTAATTGCAACATTTAGACACCAACAGTAAGGCACTTCACTCAAACCACTTCTAAGCCTCCCTTGACTCTCAATGAGTTAAGAAAAGTCACAATACAACATAACTTATATGTCAAACATTAGGATGCACATGCCTGTGATAACTTGGACAAAATTTGCCAATACCACAATGCCATGTTGGTGCAGAGTCTGAACCATAACATGCTATACATTTAGGAAATGATTGACAGAAAGTATCCTAGAATGAGAATCGAAAACCTGGAATGAGAACTGGTGAACTTCAACTAGCGCAACTCACACTCACACTGCCATTACCATAGTTCATGATTGAACTTCACTCACCAGTTTTGTAATTGATGCGACACTTGACTATCATGGACCCCTTGTCCTGAACCACAATATTAAGCCCCGTGTCATCCCAAAGCAGATTCATCTTCCCGAATAAACACAGTAAACAGAAAATACATGAGAAACCTGGCACAGATTGCTTGATCTACTTGCAATCATTAGAATATCAACTCACCTGCTTCATATGCAAGGGCTTGCTGTGTCAATTCTTTATAAGTGTCTTGAATATCAGCTCCCATTTGCACCTGCAAGAGGATAGTACACTAATTAACTTGTCACACATACAAGTAATGCATGTCATATGCATAATAAAACTGTCCTAGATACGGCTGTTAAAAGTTGACCACCAAGGTAAAGAGAGGCCTTCAGGATGATCAACTGCAGTGAGTTCAAGACTTGGCTCACCTGAACAATTGCTGAGCATAGTAAGAACATGAAAGATTCAGATATAGACAGGGGGGAATTGATACCATTAACCCTCCCCTCTATCCTCTTGGAAAAGTCAGCATGATTGACATCACTTAGATTGTACCAACTCTTTCCCAGATGTACTGATATAGGCATAAAACTTTAAAGTGGTTGGAACAAGTGGAACATAAAAGGAGAACCTCTTCACACAAAAGAAGAAGAGCGCTCTGACCTTTTTGAGAACTTTCTCAATCAACACCAACAAAGTTCTTGAAGTAAGATTTGCTCCATCCTGTGAATCCTGCATTATCCGTAGAGCAAGTTGGAGGTTTCTCTCAACCTTGGATTGCGAGGTAATTCTGCCCATAGACTCTATCAGCCGAGAGACAGATTCCCTCAAGTCTGTCTTCCTGTCACATCGTCGACACATGTATTCCACATCTAACCCATTTTTTTTAATAACTCCAGCCAGCTGAGAGTTTACAGCACACTCTAAGTGGGCTGCATGATTGCATACGCCCGCCCCTGTTATTGGCCTATTTAGGCACCGAATGACATCAATGTCATCAGTATCCGGTGTGAAAGCCTTGCAGCAAAGAATGCATTTACATTCGCGGCAAAACCCAGGCTCTGAGCAACATATATGACAGACCAGCGTTTCTGCAGCTCCTGAAACACTGCTCTTTCCCGTTTCAAGATAGCAGTGTGGATTGCCTGCCCGACACCTCTTCTTCGGCCTCTGACAGCTGCTGTCACCAGCATGGGGTGATGTTTTGTCCCTTTTTGTGTGAGGCACCTTTGGGGCTAGACAGACCAACCACAATATACTGTGAGGAAATATGCAAGAAGGTAACTAATAATCTTCACAACAGTATACAGCCCACAGAGAAAGGCATGGATTTACTCGTATGCATCATAAGGAATATTCAGAATCTATGTGATTTGATGGTGTCAAACATGCCAGATTATAACCTACTTACCCCTTGTAGTGTTATAAGCCTCTACAGAAGAACAGAACACATTGTAACACTCTGGATATCATTTATCAATTCTCAGGTATACAAGTGTGCTTCCTCTCCCAGATGAAGCAAAACATTTTTGATGTCAATAAGTAAGCATGAGCAGTAAATTACCTTCAGGCACTTTAACTGCAGGCACCTTCCACTCAAACGCCTTGAAAATGCTGTCTGCATTCATATGCGGAAAATTGTGCTTCAAAAATTCAATAAGACCCTTTCGGCTGGCAAATTCAACTACTTTCCTGCCTTTTGCAAGGCTCTTTGGTAAAGTAATATATCTATCTATCCATAGGCCATTCGAAGCGCTGCGCTTTCCAACCCTCCAACCCCATTTATCATCAGCATTTGGCCAACCCTCTGGTGCATAAGGCCAACCTTCTCCTCTTCCTCCTACAGAGACAGGTTCTCTAGGAATGCTATCTGGAACTGGTGCGGGCTCTACTATACTGATGGGCGGATCTGGGACTGGTGCAGTAGGGACTTTTGCTGATGGTCGAGCAGGAAGTGGGATTGGAGGTGAACCATGTTGTGTTTGATTGCCAGACCGGGTTTGTAAAGTAATGTTGGAATTGATCGTATCCATCTTTGGCCGGTTGGGTGAAAGTATGGGCAGGGGAATGTTAGCAGGTCCACTGCTAATGGACTGCGGCGGAATAGCTGCGGTCAAATACGCAGAAGATGCTGGCATCAGGGTAGCTCTTGCGAGTGTCGCACTTGTTTCCTTTCCTGTAACAACGACGATGAGGAGTGAGATGTCACTTTCTGTCCACATTATGGTGCTACAACATATTTCTTAATTAACAACCACACTTTACTACACGAAACACAGCACAACGTAATATTCAACTCTACTATTTGTGTTACACTGTTTATGCCGCTTATTGTGTTGCAGCATCTATGAAGTAGAAGATTATGGAATAAGACAAGGTTCAAGAGAGAAACCAAACATGAAAAAAGCTCTCACTCGTTGAGAAGAGCAAGAAATGATCCGACGTAATAATGTATGCATATCCGTTGTCTAAAATCGCATTTATTAATGTGTGTGAATAGACCATCACAAACCCAATACGTCGAATACTTCCACAGTCCAGTCATCAGTATCTCTCACCGCAAAATAATTTTCTATTAGTAGCTCCCAGAACGAAACCCTATTGCCCAGTGCAGCTGCAAAAACTTGCCAAGAGGGGTGGCTCCACACCTTCAGAGATAAATCCTTACATCCTAAATTCACCAGCCCCAATGAACTTATATTACTGGGCAAAAGAGAGACCAAGCTTTTTCAAAAATCCCAACAATGTGCAACATCAATCCATTCATTGATCCAGCAAAAGGGCGATGGACAAGAGCGTGTCAAATACCTGGGAGAAGGCTGCTGTAGTGAGAAGGGAAATTGGTAAAATGAGGAACGGGTGGAACATAGGGAGTTAGAAATGGCATAGGCGGCAGTAGTGCAGCAACAGAAGGTTGATGAGGTGTAATTTCCAAGGCACCACAGGATGCCCCACATCCTGCACACGCCTGCTGCGTCGGAACCGGAAATTCAGACTTGACCAAAACAGATGGCGGCAATGGCGGCAGTTGAGAAATATGATAGGGAGTTGGAGCAGGCGCATGGCTGGTCATCATCGTGCCTGAAGAAAACGCAAGAGTAGGAAGGGAAGGAGGAGGAGTAACAACGCCTTGCGACGAAGACCCTCCCGAGGACAGAGGAACCCCAGGACCACCTGAGACAATTCTACTACTACTGGTCTGCTGCCGATCTGATGACCCTGACAAGTGACTCCCCATGGCTGGCGTCGAGTAGTACGAAGATGTCAAGAATGCAGCGGCTACAGCACCCCCATGAGGATAGAATGGAGGACGAGGAGCTGCGGTGGAAGTCGAAGCAACCGAGCGTCTGCTGCTCTTCCCATCTCCGTCTGCCATAGCTCATAAACCTGCCTTCTTCACTGTGCCACATCCGACATCACTAATCCCATCTCCTCTCGCCATCACCATCATCACCACCATCATCGTCATCGTCTTCGTCGTATACCTCCTACACGACGATCCAATCATCTCCTCGAAACTTCAACTTCAACTTCAACCGACTCTTCCTTTCCTTTCCTGTCCTATGCCGTCCTTTCCTGTCCTTTCCCTTCCGCCGCCAACACGACAACAACGCAGCCCCTTCTTCACATTCCTATAATTGTTGCTCCTTTACAAAACAAACACTCTGCGGAGTAACAATCGGCGGTTCCTTAACCCTTGGTCTCTTAAGCTAACCCGTCGGTTTTTGCTTTCTTCCCCTCTCGTCTTCTGTTTCTCTTCTTCCCCTCACACCGCCAGGAACAACTGAAAACCAAACCCCGAACCCTACGTCTTCGCGATATCCCCCGATCCACGGCTTCAACTACAGCAGCCCGATTCCCGATACGTTAGTAGACGAGTAATTCTTATGACATCTTCAATACTGTTGGTGAGCTTGCGACGATCGAGCTCTAGTTCAGTCACTCAGGTGCCATGGTCGTGATGAGGTCAGTTTCTTCAGTTGCCGCGCCATAGCCATCGCCATCATGAGCCAGGCCGCCATACCCATCCGCCATAGCCACATGCTTCTTTATCTACTTAACTACACTAAATATGATATTTAGTGTCATATGGTGTTTTATGTCACTTTTATGGTAACTTTTCGGATGACACTTCTTATTGAATGAGTGAACAAATATTGGCATGGACGATGGATGAGTTCATCCATTGGCCAAAACCCTACCTTCTTTTGTCAACCACTTGTGATAAGACATTGTCATACATGATTAAAATTTGGATGAAAAATCAATTGGTAAGTGACGGTAATTGCAACACTATAAATCTACAATCCCCCAAAAAATTACAAGGAATGAAAAATAATGTTGGGCTAACATTTAGTGTTGGTGACACTACATATCATATTCAGTGTAGTTAACCCTAGAGGCTTGAGGGCTTCTTTTTTTGGTTTGGGGGTGGGGGATGGATGAGGAACAACTTGGCTGAAACAACGGAGAGAACCATAGAGGGAAACCCCAAAACGGGGACATTTGCTAAAGGCTTGATAACAACACCGGTCAGGTTTGGATTTATAGCACCTAGCTTATCGAGTGTGGTGTCATAACATTATTCAACAAATGATGTGAGTTTCGTTTTCGTAAACAGATGGGCCATAAAATTTCAATGCTTGGTGATGGAAGGGTGATGAGGCTAGGGTAATTCTAAGGCTCAACAAAATAGGAATATGGCTATTATTATGTGACTCCACATCCACTAACAACACCTTCCCAAGCATACGACCTTATTAAAACCCTCGCCAAAATCGATAGCCAGCTTGTGGCGGTTGACAAGCGGGCCCGCAACAAAGAGGTGAGCACATGTTGGTCTTATTCACCTAACAATGTCACAAGTTCTTTTTAAGGCGAATCTGAAGGTTAAGAAATTTGCAAGGTAGAATTCGAAGACCTCGGCTCACAAATTCCTGACCCTACTTAGCCAAGATGTTCAATTGGATGATGTTATGAAACGGTTCACCACTTAATGTTGAGAAGTGATTCCCATGTGAGATATAACAAGGTCTTAATTGGCATGAATACAACACACGGCAAATGAATTCCATAAATATAATAAGCACTTGAACTTTGGTTTGATTGGCTACAACATAAGTTGCATAAGTAACATGGTTGGGGTTGGAACTAACTAATTTTCCAAATAAATATAATAAGTCTTTCTGAAGGGCACCAATAAATATTGTGTATTGAAAACTATAAATCAACGACAAACATAAACATAATTTGGGTTGGGAATTTTATGAGAAATTTGCCTAGTGCATATTATGATATATTAAAAAAAATCTAAAGAAAGGAATTAAAATAAAATAATTAAGAGAAGAGTAGATTCTATTCATAAAGAAACAAAGTCAAAAACCCTCACAACCACCTTTTGGTCTTTAGGGTTTTAAGAGGTTCAAATATACCCCTAAAACATGATAATTCAAGAACTCAAAGCAAAACCTTTTGAATCAAGTTGGCGTCAAGTTTTTTTCTCTTGATAAATTTTTGTGTGACTTTAAGGTAGACGTGTCTAATTCGGTTACTTGTCTTAACCAAACACCTATATTTGAGTGCTATGTAGTTAGATGTGGCTCTAAGAGTAAAAATCAAAAAGATATATGCTTAAATGTTATTGAACTACATGTTCAGAATGTCATAACCATTCTAGTCAACCATAATAGTCAACATACTTGGGAGGATCTATATGACCACTTAATGAGCACACAAATCTTCACTTTCACAATGGGGAGTGCTATCTTGTGAGCGGTGAGCGATGAGCGGTAATTTGTGAGCGGTGAAGAAAACAAAATATTTGGTAATAGGACCCCTAGTATCCTATAACCGTGGCCTAAAGAAATAAATTTTTAGGGTTCAATAATAAGAAGATTGGGGAGGACAAACAATATGAATGCTAGATTGCAAGTAGTGAGCAATGAAAAATACCAATATGTACATGACTCGGGGTTGCTAGTATGTGAGCATGCGAGTGTGAACCTGTGAGCCTTCAATTTTTTCCCGGTTATGGTTTGTAAATCCGTTGGGGGCCTATGATTGTGGAATTACATGTAAGGGTCTATAGTCCAAATGAACAACAAATGAGAATGTTGCTATAACAATTTTGTATAAAAAATGAACTAATATACATTCAACTGTTGAGATAATAATAATGTAATTGGAGACAATGTGTAAGCAAACTCATGTTGAAAACAAGTGTAGCATGTTAGAATGTCTCACTATAATACACATCAATGTAAAATTTGAATACATCATAATACCATCATGAGGGTGATATTTACGAAGTGGAAAACATAAAGAACAACAAAAGTGAATTGTAGATATAAATCGGGTAGTAGGTTTAAATTGTTGAAGTTCTTGGAAATCAAATATAAAAAATAAAAAATAGTGGGCGCATGATCCATACCATTTGGAAGATAGTTGATGGACACATGCATATTAGCCACAGTAGCATCAAAGAGCTTCTCGGTCTCAATAGCCAACTGCCAAATACAAAATAAAGATTAGAAAAATTGAATGATTGAAAAAATATATTTTTTCAAAAAACATAGACAAAAAATTATCACCTGAGCCCACCAAGTAGCTTTATCAAGTCACTTAGGAAACTCTATATCATTGAATTTTGGTTTCGGAAACTTGAGAGCCTCAGAAAGAGTAGATGAACTGTTCCACCTCTCAAGCCACTTAATCTTCATAGATGTATACATTGCCAAAGTTGCTAACATCCAAAGTTTTTTTTGAATCATCTCAGGATTCTCATCGTGAGTTTCATAATGAGACTTCACCTGCTTTAAGAACATAGGAGAATGTCTAGGATCTGCAATAGAAAGTTGTTTCTTTAGTTCCAAATGGGAAGTCAATCCTACCCTCTCCACAACTTTAGAAACAAATTCACCCACTGCACTTGAAGTCCAATGTGTAGAATCAGGGTATTTCTCATAAAATTTCCTTTGAGCAGTAGCAACAACATCTCCCAACTTTTGCTACACCAAGGAAAAAACATATAAGAGTATGATAAATCACACATAATAAAAATAAGATGTAATAAAATATATAGTTATAGAATACAAAATTAAAAATATATATATACACAAGAAAAAAAAACGTGAAAAACTAATACTTTAGAAAAATAACCTAATATAGAAATCCATTAAGAGCCTCAACAGTAAAAGGGAACCAAGTTCTATATTTGGATTTTTATTTGACATCAGCGGCAGTAAGATCTTCTTTGGAGACAACTTTTTTAAAATATGAAAGTGGTTGTCCAACAATGCTTTGAATGCGGCAAAGCTTATGAACAAGATTCGTACAAACATGAGATTTTTAGTTCCTCATGACAAAATAAAACAACCAATAATAAGCCACGGAAAAGAAATATACAATAAAAAATAAACTTAAAAGAAAACCAAATGAACCGAACAAATAAAAAGAGAAGAATGAAGGAATTACCACTTTATGTAAAGCTGCCAACATAGTTGCAATATCTCCCTTGACGTCCAAAATAATACTTTCAACAGCATAATGTCAAGCATGATCATGTATATGATTTCGATTAATAATGGGCAACCACGTTTGCAAACGGTAGTTTCCATCCCACATCATAAACATTTTGCGAGAGAAAACTTTGAGGTCCTCATCAGTTTGCAATATTTTTTCAAAGGCATCATTTGTCCGTACCCAATTTTCACTCCATGATTCAATGATATTATCGGTAACATCTATTGTTTTCCCCTCATTGTTTTCCAAGGCCACGTAAAAAACCCCGTTGCCCTCCATATAACCACAAGCAACAAAATGTGTAGTCAGGTTTATAACGTTATTTTTCAAAAAAGACCTAACAACAGGCAATGCAACCATTCGACATAGTGGAATGTTGAATTTTAATTTTGCCCTTGATTAATACCTCAACCGTTCAAGACGGGAAGATGTATTGACGATTTCTTTCTTAAAAATGCATGCAATTGCAATTCCAATTGATCTTCAGAAAGATGTACAATTTTCATATCTAAATCACAAAAATATCATCCATATGAAAGATAAAACTAAATTAAAAGAAATATATACATATGAAAGAAATCACATATGCAAATTAAAATAATATACAAAAATATTTATGAAAGTGAAAGTATACATAAGGAAAAATCACATATAGAATAGAATTTGAAATTTCAATATGGATGGCCATTAACGGCCACCCTTGTTGGAGGAAAAAAAATGAAGGAAATGACTGTATACATGAAGAAAGATACATATATAAAAAATAATATAAAATTTTAATAAGGGTTGAAATGAGTGTATAGATGAAAAAAAATACATATATAGAAAAAATATGAAATTTTAATAAGGGTAGAAATGAGTGTATATATGAAAAAATAAACTTACATACCAATAAATTTGAGATGCAACCAAGAGTGGCCGTTAACAGCCACACTTTTAGATGGAACATACATAAGAAATATATGTATATATGTGATTTTATTTCAAACAAATTATGTTGTTAAATGAAGACTGAAACCCAAAAACGGGTACCCTAAACTAGAAAATAGAAGTTAGCATCATATAAAGGGTGGCCGTTCACGGCCATCCTAAACTAGAACACAGAAGTTGGGATCATAAAAAGGGTGGCCGTTAATGGCCACACTTTTAGATGGAACATACATAAAAAATATATGTATATATGTGATTTTATTTCAAAGAAATTATGTTGTTAAATGAAGACTGAAACCCAAGAACGGGTACCCTAAACTAGAAAATAGAAGTTAGCATCATACAAAGGGTGGCCGTTCACGACCATCCTAAACTAGAACACAGAAGTTGGCATCATAAAAAGGGTGGCCGTTAACGGCCACACTTTTAGATGGAACATACATAAGAAATATATGTATATATGTGATTTTATTTTAAACAAATTATGTTGTTAAATGAAGACTGAAACCCAAAAACGGGTACCCTAAACTAGAAAATAGAAGTTAGCATCATACAAAGGGTGGCCGTTGACGGCCACCCTAAACTAGAACATAAAAGTTGGCATCATAAAAAGGGTGGCCGTTAACGGCTACCCATTTGGAAGAGAAATACACTTTGATTTGAGTCACTTTCCGGAGTTGCTATAACGTTTTTAAATATTCTAATTTATTTCCGAAAAAAATCAAGTGCATAGATTATAGCCTTGTTATTTACTCCAATTTTTTTCAGAATTTTTGGAGATGATATCAATTTTACATAAATCGCCAAAGTCTACTGAAATTAATATGATTAGATTACCTGCATAAAATCTTCATTTTTTGAAGATTTTAGAAGAATCTAAGATGCTCTAATTATTTTTTTGGCTCTAAAACATGCAAAACAAAATCATTTTATTCATGCTATATACCGTTGGAATCGTATTCTCGGCGTGCACAATATAGTATACATTACATACCTCCAAATTTATTTTGATTTTAAAGTTATTTTCTTACGATTTCGTTCGTACAACCTACCTTCATTTCCGCCTCAGAAGATTGTTCTTCTTTTTCGTATTGTGTGGCGTATTTCTCAATGGTTGCACGTGAGCATACATGTCTTTTCCATTGGTCTACGAGCTTGGATAAGATGACCCAAAAATATATCAAACCATCCTTGCAGTTTCAACACAAGTAATTATGCAAGGATTACAAAGACGCGAAAACAATGGACGACGCCGAGACTAAGTATCATGTGATTCGTTATTGGTGGTTGTCATCCAGATCTGCCTCGGAAGAAGGCATCCTTGGCCTTTCAGAGTGGTTGGGTTTTTAGCACTTTCGTTATAGACAATGGGGTGGTCATATGTTATTTGTAAGTACATATCAAAATTCAATATTCAATGTCATTCATTTTTCTTCCATTATTAAATATATCTTATATTTTTATTATCCTCATATTTGTGTGTTGTTCATAGGATTTGACAATAGAACAATATGCGAAAATGCCAACGTGCGGAAATGCCAACATGCAACCTTGCAGAGACTATACACAAAAAATGGCTCCAACAGTTCGGCAACAAGATGACTTGTTTATATGAAGCTACAGTGGATGACATGATCCGTGCCTTCATGCAAACTGCAAATTACCAGACATGGTTGAAAGGGGGTCTGATGGTAAAGGTCTTGATTCGGCATCCTTGAAACTCAAAGCGGCTGCCAGGTGTGGAGATCCAAAAATGTTGGCTGATGCCATGAAGTCTTATCTAGGGGTAGAAGACGTCAACACTAGAAATTGTGCATTGGAAGGGTCAGAGTTCTTTGGTTCCACCAAACGCAAACTCAACCTATTACCGGGTGTTGATTGTGACTCTCATCGACCCGACAAAGTGAACTATTTCATTCCTCATCCCAACACCCGAGCAACTCGTCAACGCATAGAGGAATCGTTGAATTTTGCAATTCATAGTGTGGCTCATACCACATCTGTGTTAGAGATTGATTGTCTTGCTTCTAAGTGGCACATTGCAAGATTGCCACCCAACTCAGCCAAACGATGTTGGGTACTGCAGGCCATTACAGGGACTGTGTACAATACCAAAGTCGGGATTGGGAAACATGGCACACCTGCTTCAACATACAAAGGGCTCAAGAAGGAATTTTGCTCTCCCAACAATGTGGAGTATGAATTTTGGTTTTGCCTTGACGATATTAAGCATTGTGTGAGTGACAGTATGAATAAATATGTGTTGGTTTGGCCTATAGTACCCAACATGTGGCCGGTAAAGATAGGTACCAATCTATCGAGAGAGGAGGTTCTGGCACTTGAAGATGCTGAATTTCAACTACAGCAGAGGGAGGCATTGTCCCCTTGTCGTAGGCTTTCAACAATCGCAACTCTTCCCAACCCTCGCTCGCATTTTTGTATGTCACCAAACCCGGACGTCCACCCTACATTCAGGTTTGGGAAGACAGTGCGTCGTAATCCAACAGCACCGCTGGCGGATCACAAAAACAAATGGGAAAGCACTGGACTCATGGAAGATTACTATGTGGTTGGGGTCACTGCCATTCCATATCCGGGCTTTGGAGTGATAATAAACATTGTCTCCAAGCAGGATATCACCTACCATGTCACAATTGGCGACATCCCGCATTGCACATGCCCGGATTTCACGAAAATGTCATCTCATGCATTGGGAAAAAAAGGAAAATGGGTATATTGTAAACATCTTTATTATGTGTTTAGATTTTTGTGCAAGGTGGATTACGAAAGTGACAAGTTCATTCATGCACCTACATATACATATAATGAGATCATGCAACTACTTGAACTTGCTAATATTGTAAAATGTGAGTAGTATTGCAAGTGTTCTATTAAACAACATATATTTGAATGTCAATAAATGGCATGTTTTGGTTTGGATTATTATAACAAAAATTAGTTATGGACTGAAAGTCTTTCAAATGATTCAGTAACTTCAATTCTATTTAGACTACGACCCAACTGTGAGCGGTTTAATTGAATCACACAGATAAATAATAACAAGTTTCTAAAAATAAAAAATAATCGACAAGATTCTACGTACATCCGCGTAGTAACGTCTTCTTGGTATCCGCCTATAGATTATTCCTACTTTATCATTAGCTCAATTTGGGATAGCACCAGTCAATGTAACCAACCGGATTCGAACCCGGGTTGATCCAGACCTAATACCAATCTCTTACACAACTCGCATCTACAGGCGGATGTCTCAAAATCTAGTAGCTACCTACATATTGACTATTTCTAATATCTAATTTCCTTGCTTTTGTAGATTGTGGGCCTTAACTGAGCCCGTGAGTGGTTTGAGTGGTTCACAATTATGATACCTACATATACGTATAATGAGGTTATGCACCTACTTGAACTTGTTGGTGTTGTGAAATGTGAGTAGTTGTACAAGTGTGGGTTGTAACTACATGTATAAGGATGTCAATAAATGACATGTATTGGTTTGGATTATTATAATAAAAATCAGCAATGGATTGAAAGTGTTTAAAATGATCCATGGTAATAGGGTCCTTTCACGTGTGCTTCGTTTAAAATACTGGCAATTTACAATTGAAAATATGCAATTAATTTGTCAAAATTCTGGTTATGTACCCTAAACCCGTATGTCTTTACTAAATTTGGAGTCATTGCTCATATGTTACTGCTCATTGCTCATGTGTTACTGCTCACCGCTCACCGCTCACTGCTCATCGCTCATAAGATAGCTTCCCTCCTTTGACAATGAATATCTTATTCATACAAACTACACAAATTATGAGGAAAACGATTATAGCCTCGATTTGGATTTGATAACCATCTCGTACTAATCACGTGTTTCTTATCCTAGGAGAAGTGGACTAGTTGGAAAAAAAAGTAACCATTTAAGACCCATCTACCCTACTTTCTCTTCCTTTTCAGGAATTCAATTGTAGCCACAAAGTCACAATGCTAAGATGACAAACACACATCAAGGAAACAAAATATTTTTTTATGTGTTGATAAGTAGGTGCATTACAATTTAGGTCTATGTATGTTAAATCTCAATTGTATTGGTGAAGAAATACTCCCTAATCCCATAGTAATTGAAATATCCTTATTGGCTTCCTATCGTTAAGTCTTCCTCTACAAGCTATATCATTGGTTATGGTACGAGGGTTAGATTACTAACCGTCACACGGCTAGTAGCCCCACCCCCAATGTACCTATTGCTATCTATCTATAGATCCTTATTAGTTAGGATCCTTGGACCAACTTGCTACCGATCTAGTTATAATATCCATATTATACTCTCAATTACTTCTTTATACACTACAGTTAACATTTGGCTCGTTGTCTCATGTTGGTATACTCATTACCGGTAGATGACATCATCTCTTAAACCGGTAGTTCCTTTCTTTCATTACTACTACCAACAACTACACTACAAATGGTATTTAGTGCCACCAATTCTAATTGTCTTTCTCGATACGAGTTGTAAATTGCGGTATAGTGTCACCAACACTAAATGTTGACCCAACATCATTTGTCATTCCTTGTAATGTTTTTGGGGATTATCGATTTCTAGTGCTGCAATTACTGTCACTTACCAAGTGATTTTTCATCCAAATTTCAATCTTCCATGACAATATCCCATCACAAGTGGCTAACAAGAGAAGGTAGGGTTTTGGCCAATGGATGAGCTCATCCATCATCCATGACAATATTTGTTCACTTACTCATAAGAAGTGTCACCCGAAAAGTTACCTTAGTGACATAAAATACCATATGACACTAAATATCATTTTAAATGTAGTTTCGCCAATGACCATCTACTCCTTGGGCATTCAGACTTACTTACAATCTCAACACTCTTTTCTTATATTGATTAATGTTGTGTACTATTACACATATTAAAATACTTCCCTCTACTTCATTCTTATCCCAACTCTATAGACTCCTTGGCATAATACAATGTAAATACCACCAACCTTGCTTCCCACCCATAAGGTTCCTAATATGGCTAACTACATACGCTTTATCACAAACACAGCCAAACACCTAACAATCATGGACTTAAACATCTACACACTCACAATAAGGAATTCCAACAACATCCTCACTCGTTTATTCAACACTGGTAACCACACTTGAACCTTCCACAACAACTGGTCACACACGGCCATTGTTCCATCCATGCTTAAATATTTTCTTTCTACTCTTATCAAAATTTCCTATTTCTTTGTTAATATTTTCTTGGTATATGAATTCGGGATCCAATTCTAGGAGCCAAATACAATGTCAAATTAGCTTGACTTGGTAAACTGAACAGTCCTATTACTATGGGCCACGGTGATTTTCTAGAGCCCACACTAATACTCATAATGATAATTAATATGGGTCACATTAATTTTCAACCGACAATAAATTTATAGTAGAAAAATAGCATGGGCCACATTTATTATTTCTCTAGAAAATTAATGTGGGAGATTATTTTGTTTTGTGCTACTTTTTTCATGTAACCAATATTTAATGTGTTGGTTGGAAGTCTTCATGAAGACTTAGGGGAAGACCCAAGGTCTTGGATCCATGTTATTTCCACCCCAACTAGAAAATTAGTGTGGCCCAAGCTAATTATTTCTAAGTTAATTTTCCACCCACACTAACATGATGACTATTTGGTGTGGTTTCCAAATTTTAGGTGGTCCACCTCAAGATGACATGGGTCACAACAAGGATAAAGCTTGAATCGTCATAGTCAACTTTGTGTGGGCTAAGTTTCATAGTATGTAAACCACCAAGATCATTAAAAATGAGATGAATATGTAGAAATGCAAGCTTGTTCATTGTTATATTGCTCAATTTGGTTCATGCAAGGGGTGGCTTAAATCCAGGGCCTTAACTTGGATCCCATGAAAACTCCAAGGAATAGTGGAGTAATAGGTAATCTTCCTACTGGTTGATTTCCAGTGCTTCCAACTAGTGGGGATATATGTTTGAGCTGGATATAATTGATCAATCATTTGTGAACCTAGGGGCTTACCTTTGAAGGAGATAGGTGCAGAGTAGCTTGTTAACGCATGTTCAAAGCAGGCAAATATCATTTCTCAAGGTCCCTCTAATTATCACAATAGCAATTTAAGATTATATTCATAGTTAGACCAACTCAAACCTTTTGTCAACAACATAATTCACACATGTGACAACATAATTTTTTCTTTTTTCTTTTTTTGTTAATTGGTGGGGTTTTTAAGTGTTTTAATGGGGAGGGCTATCAAAAAATGAAAATGAAAAATGAAAAGCATTCCCCCTTATGGTGTTCCCCTATACATATTTGCTTATATTTAGAGAGAGAGAGAGAGAGAGAGAGAGATTTTTCATAATGGTTTACAAGTTGACTAATGTGTACACAAATGACATTTGCCATTAGTATGCTCAAGAATATCTTCGTCTTGCACACTAAACTTTTAATGCATGACACTTGCGATCAATAAGCTCAAAGATATCTACCCCTTGCATACTAAAACGTGAGACTATCATTTAACGTATCCCAATGTGCCACTCTAAATGTCATAATGAAGATATTTTTTCACTCGAAGAAGTTATTTATGTTGACAAATGGAATCATATCAGCAATTAGCGGGCATGACACTTTGAGACCTCTAGGCATCTAGTCTAGGCCCTTTGCAATTACTGTACATGACACTAAATACCATAAATGGTGTAGTAGGAAGCACGGGTGTCTTTGGGACATTGTTTTTGACATTAGAAGAACACCAATCGCCAAGCATGACATGCGTGGTCGATTGAGGCAACCTATGCTAGCCATCAACCATCTTGTACATGTCTTTCTTTTGGACATGGCCACTACCATAATTTTATTTTAGAACACTAACATATTATTGTTCAAAGAATGCAATTATTGGACAATAAGTTTTTTCCTAATCTAGGGGTGAATTTAAAAAATTAAATAATCATATTTTTCACATTAAAAAGCATGCCTAACATGTTGGTAGGCCTCCACCTAAGGGACCTTAGGTACATAACCAGGCTAGGCCAAAGGGATTCATACCTTGAACTTCATGGCCCCATTTGAAATGTCTTAGCCACCAACTCATCGCATCACACATGTACAACAAAGTGATATGAACCACTTTATAAATCAATGCCAAGTTTACCTTGAAATGTAAGGATTTATCAAATAAAATACCTCCCATCCATCCATCCATCCATCCAACATCCAAACTTGTCTTATACAAATTTTTGGCGGATTCGTCTTAAATAAGTTGGACCGTACTAATTCGGGGTCTTTAAACCTAAATCCGGCATCTAATAAGTAACTAAACATAGTACAACATGGACCATTTATTATTCCGGTGCTTTTATATTGGATCCAGCCGCAAGTGCTTTGAATACACTAGATGTGAAGTCGGATATTATTGTGCAATATTATGTCATACACTATGACACCCCTCGAGGATGTTTGATTGAGATTTTTAAGGCGGAACAACGAAGTTTTTGCGACGAAGAGGAGGTAAATAACATAACACCCAGAAATGGATCAGGTTTAGGGTACGGTTTAGGGACAACATTGTTCTCTCACAACCAGTAATTCCAATCTACATTTGTTATGATGCTCTATCCGATAGATATATCATATGTTAGAATAGATCATGGTATGTATTAAGATATTGTGAATCAACATTTGTAAGATTATATAATACCTAAAGTGGATAAGGTATGCTCAAAGATTGACTAGTATTTTAGCGTACATCATCTTTGAACATGGACCCGATCTTTGTTGGTTACAATATTCTCTTATTACAAAAATCTGATAGAAGTATAAGCATGTAGACAAAAATGACTCTTTATTTACTTATGAATCTCCAATCTTATGTTGAAACTACAAAATCATGAACTACACCTTAAACTCCGTAATATCAACCTTCATAATGTCACTCACTCTCTAATATCCCGAAACCCTAGGGAATGAATATTCGTAGTTCAAATCTCACTACTTATTGTCACATTTCTCTCCCTTATATCATGAAATTTGTCATTAATGTAAACCACCAAAGAAGTCAACCCTCACCTTCGCATTGCGCCATGTGTCAATATGTGGAGTGTCACTTTCTTCTTCTTCTTCTTCTTCTTCTTCTTCTTCTTATGTCACTTGTTGAATGTTGGTGCATGCATATATGCCACATCACATGTGAAGGCCAAGTGGAGTGGACCACACCACACCACATCATTAAAATGTTGCACTTTGTGTTATTCCATAGTGTCACATGCTACACTGATTCTATAGTATCATGCATCCATGTTAACACTACAGAACTCTGTAATATCACGTGCACTTTGGCTGCCACAGGTGTGATACTACGGAGTTTAGAGTGTATAGGTCAGAAATGGTCCCACATGAGTTACTATTAGTTGTGCAAGGTCACTGTAATTCCAATGGGATTACTCTCACAAACAATTCACTAGTATCACGCATCCATGTTAACACTACAAAACTCTGTAATATCACGTGCACTTTGGTTGCCACAAGTGTGATACTATGGAGTTTAGAGTGTACCACTTAATTCTTGTCATTTTATGGAGTTGACTTCATTTTTTTTAACTTGGCACTAGGTGCCTACTAATCCATCCCTCCATTGTTTGCTCGGGATTGGATAGATGTGGCACACCACTCTGCCTTGAGGGTATGAATCACACAAGAAGAAATGCAAACGAATGTCCTCAACTTAATGCAAGTTGTTAAGAAACTTCAAAGTTGCTCAAAATGTCAACTTTCGTCTACATAAACTACATTATTGTAGTTCACAAGCTCACAAAAACAATTTTGCAAAGAATCAAGGTTTCTTATGTTCGGAGCTCGTTGCCAAATAAAATGTTAGTGCAAAGGCAATGATGCATAACAACCTTCATTGTGTGATCAAATGACACATATGTGTATTACGTTTGAAAGTTGTGAGTTACAAGCAACGGGTTGAAAATAACATTACCCACGCTTTACGAATGAAGATGTGGACGATCTTTAAAAAGTAAACCAAGGGTTTAAGGGCACCTCATCTCACAATAGATTTTCCGTGGCATTGTGAAGCATGTAATTCCAATGGCGCTTGGCCACGATGGCTCAACTCGACTTCGCCTTTATGTCTTGTTGTTGAAGGCACGCTATGGGCCTTGAATAAGGCTTTCAAATCATTCATTTGGTTCTCTTCCACCATGGTTGTGCTCAACTTTCTAAGGTCAACATTTGTGTTCTATTGGGCCCATTTCCACCTTCAATTTGAGTAAGAATATTATTATTTGCTAATGCCATCTTTTTATATGATGTCCACACTTTTTTTCTTTTTCTTTAATAAACTCCGTCGTCACGGATGGCCCAATGAATATTTAGTTGTGGCACTCCATTGGGCAATGTTGCCTTCATCCATAAGAGCAGGTGCATCTTCTTTGTGCATCCCCATTATATAAAATTTTCTCCATCGTTTTAAGAAAATGTGAAGTGAAAATAGGTATGTTGTGGATCAATTCGAGAAACATAGAGCCACATAAAGATAGAGATCATGATAAACTAAAAATGACGATGATAGATAAATTATAGATAATGACCATCCAATGATGTGAAAGATAAGGTATTGTAATGTATAAATTCATTGAATAATCTATCTAATATTTTTTACTTTATTGAGTAAACATACATGTAAACGTAATTAAGGAAAGAGGAGTCCCATGTAAGGTTAGTTTCAAAATGGATGGTTGAGCACCATCAAAAAAATTAAAATATTTTTCTCCCTTGGTCATGGGAGGTTGTAATGCTTGCGATGTGATTCATAAATCTACAACAATGTTGGAAAACATATGCATTTAGATATAGAAATGACATGTTTAACAAGGTAAGAGTAACTTAAAATTTTATGGATTTAGCTTAGAATTTCTTTAATTGTTAACCTTAAAAGTATGAAGAAGGCTTAGTGCGCAGGGCTAGGTAATACCAAATTTAACTACATCAATATATTTTGAGCCACAACTACAAAAGCCAATTATTTGATATTATTTCCAAATTTTAAAATGCTTAAATGATGGTTCATCAACAACATGCATACATACATACATGTTGTTTTTATTGGAGTTATTAGATTTCTTCTATTAATGAGTGAGATTTGTAGCTCTTATAGTTCCCATTTGTAATACCTAAATCTATCAGGTAAAGTTTCCATGTAATAAGTTATTTAAATGAGTTGGAGGGTTAATCCAATTTAATTTGAAAGTAGGTAGGGAGTTAAAACATATTCAACAAAAAGCACTTTCGAAAGAGAAATCTTGAGCGATTGAACATAAGTGAATATTTTTTTATTTTTTTTTATGACAAAAGCATATGAGATAAATGGTATAGTGGAAGTTTGCATGTAACAAAAAGTTGCAATTGAGATATCCAAAAGAATGACAATATGGAATTGTGTTACATCACCCTAATACTTGCATATGGAAACATTATATGTATATTATAAAAAAAAATCCAGACATGTCTAGTGAAAGTAAGACCACCTATTGTAGAATCCGAGACACAATAAAGTTGATGAGAACACCACGTGGCATATTTGCAAAGGGAAACAAGATTCAACCTAAATAAATAAATGAATAACTAAATAAATAAATCTAAGGTGGAACCTTGGGGTGCCCAAGACCTCATGCATTGAACATGAATATGGTTCTAACAATATTTCACCTCATACATTTTTTCAGTTGTGCACATTGAAAATAAAACCTTGATCCAACTCAAATAGATAAAGAAAACGATGGCCTCCCTTGGAGGCAAGCATGAACGAAGATCTAGAGTCATTTCGTTCATGGGATACTTCCACCTTTCGATGGTGGAATTGTGGAGTCAATTTGTTCAATACTTAAGTTCAAAACATGAGAAAATGTGAAAACAACTTCTATAGAACTAGAATTTTGATTAACGTATGCCATACGAGGCCATAGTCTTAGAGATTTGAAATGAGGAAGATTTGAGAAAGCTATGGTCTGATAGGAGAAGTTGCAGTTGTAGAAATCAACACCAAGTCGTGTGTGTGTGTGTGTATAGATAGACAGATAGATAGATGGATAGGTTGTATTCTTAGAGAAGATGCATGCGACATATATATTACTTCTTTATATGCCTCCAACCCTTGCTAGAATGTCAATAGACATTGAAGTCAATTACATTTGTATAGGATCAGGGATCGATCTTTTGTAAAATGAATTTTACCACATCATGTGGATCCTGGTGCTATTTGTTAAGTAGTGGAATTGGGGAGGATTACTCAGTCCCTTTGGTTGCGTATCGTCTCGAGCTTGAGTAATCAAATTGCTTCGAGTGGACAAATTTGTTCTAGAACGAAGGCGCAGTTCATGATCTGCATCAAGCAAAAACTGATTGAAGAATCTTCCTACCGAGAGAGTCTATTGCATGCAGAGTCACCATCTGGTGTTGTGTACGTAGCACCAGGGGATTGTATTGATTGCCAATGAAGCTTGAATTAAGTTGAGAAGGAATCCGTCTAGTTCTATTTGTCAATGTGTATACCCAGATGTACGTGAGAGAGAGTTTCATAGAAACTCATGGGTATGTTGATCATTGAGCCAGTGCTCAAAATCCTATTGCAGATTGAGATGGTGCACTCCTCCTTCTTTCTAGTCTATCATTTGTGAGAGACGTGGGTGAGTTTGAGAGAGAAACGAATACAGACATGTATCCTTGTTGTGTAGGAGGTGTAAAGTGCTCTGATATCATTCCAGATAAAATTAATAAGCACTTGCTGATATCAGGATTCCCAAATAATCTAAGGGAATTAATCCTGGTTGAGCAGACCACACAAGCTGTGAGGTGAGTACCAGTGCCTGGGAAATTCTTGGGTATAGTCGGTCAAGATCCTAGTCATTCTAAATCCAGCCGGTTACATGTTGACATCCTCTGGTTTGCTTTATTCATATAAATTCCTCTACAATGATCGGTAATTCTTCTGAAGTCTCGAACTTCAACCGGTTAGTTCTCAAACTCAATCGCTTCATCTGTAACTAACCGCCGGTTCTCCCCGGACATAGGTGA
Organism: Polytrichum commune; assembly: GCA_950295325.1. Lineage (NCBI taxonomy): Eukaryota > Viridiplantae > Streptophyta > Polytrichopsida > Polytrichales > Polytrichaceae > Polytrichum > Polytrichum commune. The sequence continues at coordinate 17,178,025 of OX485803.1, read as the reverse complement.
GTGCAATCTTTCCAGAAGAGACTGAGCTTGGAGAGGGATCGTCATTAAGACTAGAGCTGTGGGAGAATGGCATTCGTAAATGGACTAGAATGGTGTGAAAATTGAGATTGATTTGAGGAGAGAGATGAAGTGAGATAGATTAATTAGGGAATGATGGAGTGAAGATTTAGTCTTCCTTTACTCATGCTAACAGTGAGTAAGAATTATTTGATATTCGCCTTGGATGAGAGATGGGATTTCATGTAGAACACTGATTTTATGTGCTCCAGAGGCACTTGGCTACATGGATTATGGGATAAGAAGCTGGGGGTTTGTCGTTGTAGTATGTAGAGACTCACTTTGGATGCAGAATTAGAGAACCTTGAAAGAAGAAGAATGCTCTAGTAGTTGAAGAGGCCATAGTCTTTTCCAAGTGGATTGCCCTACTTGTTTTGTGCAACCTTTGGCAGGTTTGGAAGCCAAAAGATTAATAAGACTATTCGTTATAAAGGGGACGTAGCATTACGATATGATAAAGGCTTGAAAAGGAGGATAAGAATTGGAAGTTGGATATGGATAGGTGTCTGAAGACTAATACCTCAACAACTGATACATATGATTTCACATTTGATTCTCTTTCACATTAATAAAACTTAGAGTAAATCAATATGATGAGTGAATACACTAGTCAATACTATTGGCATTAGCATAAATGAATTAAGTACTCAAGGATGTGAGTTACTAAATAAGAGAGAAAGCTAATGTATTGTGCCTAAGATTAAAGAGGATAAATCAAGGAACCAATCCATGGTTTGTTTAATCTTCTTGTTGTATTGGTATTTAGTGCCAATTGCAATAGATGAGGAGGTTGTGGCTACAACTAGGTAAAGGACTATAGGCTGACAACAAATTCATTTTAAAGATTATTCAAAGAATATTCTTAACCATGAGTGGGTGTTTGCATTGACATCTCAAGTTACATTAGAACAATCAAACAATATGAGACAGTTGATTAATCCAAAGTGCCAATGCCTTTCGTAAGGAGACTAAAATGGGATACTATATGCAAGACAATTGACGATGGTTGTGCTTGTTATTGAGTTTTGCGCAAGCTCAAATAAAATGAATTGATTGCCAAAGTATCGATTGGGTAAGAAGTGTGAGTTGATTGACAACCACAAATGCATGTACTATTGTTGAGAACCCTTCAACTATTTATCTTGGGAATTATTACATATTTGTCTGTTCAAATCATGTATAACCTAATATAAACATCTAATTATCCTAATTAAACTTATTTGAGACGCCTAGATGACATAAAAACACCTTTTAAGTCTTTTCTAAGTGCTTTCTTGGATTTTTTCCTAGTCAAAATCTAAACTACATGATTCTATGCAACTATAGTAGGTAAAATGTAACAAATTAGTTTTCCAAGGGGGAGAGAGGGGAGGGGGTGTATTGGGAGGAGCTATGTTAGGGCTCATTGCAAGGTTGGGTTCAAGTTTATGTTTGTTAACAATGATGACAAAGAGGGAGAAGATGACGGTGGTGTGTAGTTGGGTTTGCATTATTTCGATGTGTTTAGATGGGAATTTGAAGCAATCAATAAGGGTTATTGTGAGCCCAAAATGGTGCCTACATGTGTTCTTAACCATTGGAAACCATTAGAAGTTATGTTTTGAAGTTTTATGATTATTTACAAAAATATAAAAAGAATGAAGCTTGAGTGAAGTTATGTTTAGGCCTTAGGTTTGTGTAGAGTAGTTGATTAGAAGTTTAGCGGCATGAAGAAAGTTCCTTAGTTGGGTGAGCGTAGTGTGTGGTGAACCAATGGTAGCTTCTTGAGTTAAATGTTTGAATTAGGATCTATGTTGTTGGTTTAAGAGTTGAAGGCTTAGAGGATAAGATGAGAGCCTACAAAGTAGGAAATGATCAAAAGGCTTATCTTGAGCTTTGGGGGTGTTCACCTCCTCCCTTTCACCTCACTATATAACCCTCACTTTCTTTTTTTTCTTTTTTTCCTTCATACTCCTTTGGCACCCCATGTGTTATAAGTGTGGGTGTGTGGGGAGTAAGATAAAGACACGTGTGTGTGCAAGATTTTAAGGTGAAGAGCCAAGACCAATTAGTCTTGAAGTTAGCTTTACATTGTTAGATGTGGTTTTAGATTTAAGGCATTCATAAACAAGTGCATAACTCTAGTATTTAGACTTTTAGTATTTAGAATTATAGTATTTAGACTTGTAGTATTCACTTTTATAGTGTTTGGACTTGTGATGTTTAGATTTATAGTGTTTGGATTTATATTGGATAGGAGCACTCGATTTAGTGGTTTAGCATTTGGAGGAGACTGCTAGAATCCGAGATTGAAGACCCAGCTGGTTGGCTCATTCAGCTGGGTAACTGGTTAAGCTGCAGTCAGGGGGTAACTGGTTAAGTTGTAGTCAGCTGGGTAACTGGTTAAGCTGCAGTCAGGGGGTAAGCTAGTTTAAGCTGGGTTAGGCTGGGGTTGAGCAGGAATAGTGGTTAGTTAGTAGGCTAGCTAACTAGGGTAATTGGTTAGGCTAGCTAGGGTGGAGATTGTATTAAGGAGTTACGTGGGAATAAGTTGTGAGGAACTTGTGGAAGAGGAGGTAATGCTAAGCGATGCGAGACACAAGTGTTTCTTAACACTTGCGCACTTATCACGGAATGAAATGACATGCTAATGTAAAACACCAAGGTGGGTTGTTAGCTCCACACAAGTGAAGTGACATGATGTGGACGATTGGGAATTAGCACACTAGACGTACGTGCCTCATGGAGCCGACAAGCCATAGCTTCCACGAAGTAACAAGCACTAGCGAAGAATCATCAACCAGGACCAAAGTTTCAAGAGGAAAATCTTTGAGGGCATGTGTAGCCAAGGCTGTGGGGTGGACTCTTGAGAAGGCCAAGGATTCACTCATTCAAGAGGATCACATTAATAAAGCATAGTGACTTGAAGCAAGATTATTGATGTGGAACTCACATCTCATGGTACTACACGTTGTAATACCACACATGTGATCCCCAAAACCATCACCCGGACTAAGACGCTTAAGGGTGGTGGATTTGGCCTCATAGTTATGAAGGTGAGAATGTGGATTCCTCCTTTTTTACCAACTGTAAGGACAGTAAATGAATGAATTTGCTAACCTCTAGTGGTGATGGTGGCAATGTATTGGGTGTACTTGTCAATTTTCCATTATACATATGGTTACGGGCAAGAATAATGATAGTAGGTGAATTATTATATTGGAGTTTGATGATTGTGGTGGAGTTGTGTGGAAAATTTTATGTGGGTTTGGAATGAGCCATGTGTTACAAAGAGATCAACCTATGACCCCGGTTTCATCTAGTGTGGTGATGGGAGAGTAGGAGTTGTCAGGTGTGTTCAAGGCCATTGAAGATACCTAGTTGTAGTTGGCTAGGACATGGGGCCAACTTGTTGATAAGGGCCCTTTGGGGGGGGGGGTGTATTGAGGTCGTCGTTTGGCCGGTAGGTTTCCTTTGCCTTAGACGATGTAACCCGCTATTGACTGGTTGACACAAATCTCATTACTTTAGGGATTAGGTTACCTTTAAAACATCGATGCCTCGAATTCCTGTGGACATAGTTTTTTGAAGTGATGGTATGGTATCTTCCAGGTATGCCTTGAACTCTTGTAGGCCTCAAAATACTCCTCTATACATTGACCCATCGATTACACTTCTATACTTTAATATGGTCTCAAAAGTGTCTTTGGAATTTCCTATCTTAAATTTTTTATGACTTATAACGTGCTTTATGAGATAGTGAAGTTCATATTTATAAGAGCAAGGGGTTTTACTTCTAGAATTATAGTTCATTGAGATTCTAGTTCAAAGAACCCTATAGGAATCCACATGGATTAGGTGCTCAAATGTTTCAGAATTATTCTCGAAGACCCTAGTGTCAAAGTTAAGTTGACTTTAGAATTAGGAAGAATTCTTGCATATCCAACATCATTCTTGACATGAATTTATTAATTGTAAGTATTTTTATTCCCTTCAAAATCTTAGAAGTTAAGATTTTCTTCCAATTAAATTTTAAGTCTGCTTATTAAAGAAGTTAATGATTAAAGAATTTCTCATGAGTTTTTGAACATGATTTGAAGGTTTATATCCTCAAATAATCAAATTTAAACATACCTAGTTGATATGATATTCCTTATTGAAGTGAAATTCTAAGTTGTGCTCAAGTATGGCGAGGTGGGGTATTTGACTTACTCAAGGGCTTGCCATGATCTCATTTAGAATATCTTTAAGTATGATGACCTTCCTCCGTGTCGATTAGAACCCTTGTAACTTCCTTTGAGTATGCTTGATGAGGTTGCACGCCTAATCCTATGCAAATGCTAACCATGGTGAGTCATTCCAAACCTTAGCCTCTTTAAACCTCTTGCCTTGCGCTATGTATCTTGCTTTTGTTTATGCATCTCTTTCTAATTTGGCTAAGCATTTAATGTCACAATGCGTAGTCCAAGTATCAAAATCTAAGTTCTAAAGGCATGTAAATTTCCAAATGATTCAAGTATCAAGTGTCTTAATTATCCAAGTTTTCAACTCTTTGCATTTCAAATATCCAAGTATCATTTACGTCTAAGTAACTCAAGTATCCATTCCAAATTGTTCTAAGCAATCCATGTCTTCTGAATCACAAGTGTCCAAGTAGCTCAACTCTCCAAGTTCCAAATATCTTAAGTATCCAAGTAATTGTAACAAGTTTTCAAGTCCTCAAGTTCGTCAAGTTCCAAGTAAAGTCTCATGTATCCAAGTGTATTGAGCATTCAAGCATGCCAAGTATCATGTCACAAATTTACAATTTCTAGGTAATTTATCACTATCCAAGTGAAGGTCTCAAATGTCCAAGTCTTCAAATCCTAAAGTTTCTTCAAATGTCCTAAGTAAAAGTTTTAAGCACTAATTATGAGATATCAAAGTGACACTCCAAGTTCCAAGTGAAGTCTTTAAATGATGAGGAGAGCTCGGAGCAAGGTGACACTCATGTATGATGTACGGGGCCAAATGAAGTCTAATAGGGTTTCTTAATCCCCTCAATATATTCTTTGGAATTTTAGAATTGTTCTAATTGTTTATATTTTGGATTTACTAAATATGTCCTTGGTATGTATATGTCGCCTATGTTTAGCATGAATGAAATACTTTTATAAGATTAGAGTCTAACCTTTTTTAATATTTATTTTCCATTGACATTGGGTGGTTAAGTAGTTTCCTTTAACTACTTCCTAAGTTTAGGACTTCCTTGGTGTCTTGGTTTTTATTTCCTTAAGGACGTATGTTTTAAAGGTTTGAGTAATTCAAGGACATTTTGGATGTTTCTCTTGGATTGGCAATATCATAGTTCAATTTGGATTTCTAGTATAGTTATGGTTTAATTTGTTAAGCAATGAAGGATCCACTTTTGATAGTATAAGAACTTTGCAAAATTTTATCTTAAATTGAATATTCAATACATGTCTTATCTTGAATAGTCTATGTAGGATTCATTGCAATTAGTCTCTCATATGATATTGATTAATGATTAGATTGCGTCCAAGTTGATTGTATTGAATTGCACATTTTTTATCTCAACCTCCATGGTTAAGTTTGATTGTGATTGGAGTCTTTAACCCGTTACGGTGTGATATCTTGGCCTTGAGTGTTGATAGTTGAAAGTGTTGTGGCTTGCTGAAATCCCAACTTAAGCAATGGTCTTATTGCATGAAATTTGATAAGGAGATTCTCAAGTCTTTCAATCACAGTTGTGTGTGTCAGAATATATTATGGTTCATTAATTTCTAGAAAGAAATAGGAGTGGACACTCCTCAATCCTAGGTTGGCTATTATCAAGTTGTTCATTTAGAACTCTTAATCAATCCACGCAATCGGCATTAGTCATGGAGTTGAGAAACCTTGTTGACAAATTGGATTGGGATCTTGGCATTGAAATTAACTTACCTTAGAAAAGGATTATTTTTTCTACCTTTGAGAAATTTGTTTCAATGACTGAGTATAGACAATAGTGTCTCTCTTAGAAGCTATGGTTGCCCAATTTGAGTGGATTTGGATGCATCATATTTTTTGAGCAATTCAAAAGCAAGTTCAAAATTACCATTGTTGGTTTGTAAATGTGGCCATTGATCATTTGGACTTGTACCAACAAGAGTAATTTCTTGAGGTGTAATTAGAGTTTAACATTGAAAAAAGATGTATCTCAAATATAATGGCAATGCTGACAACCGAGACCATTGCCTAAATATTGGTGAATAACGAAACCCAAAGTATTATGGTATGGCCTCTTGTTCTATGCGGTGGACACCCAATAATTTAAACTAGAGTTGAGGTGAAAAAAATATTATTTGAAAACAAAATCAAATTAAGAATTAATTAGGAAATGTAGAACCCTTGGACATGCGATTGCACTGACAATTCAAGTTACACTAAAAAGGCTAATGAACACAAGACTAACTTATTGATCGTACCAAAGTGCCAACTACCTAAATTACTTCATGCAGGATTATTGACAACGGACATGCCTATGCTTGTGCACTAGGTAAGGTCCAACTTCAATGAATTCATTGCGATACTATTACATGGGTGAATAATGTGAGCTTGAGTGATTGCCATGAATACATATGTTGTTGTTGAGGGACTTTGAACCTTTTCCCCCGGAATAATTATATGAATTATGAGTCTAAATCCTAAATAATTTGTGTATGTCCTAACTAAAGTTATTTAAAACACCTAGATGATAAAATAATCATTTTTAAAGCCTTCTATGAGAGTTTCCTTGGGTTTAGGTTTATTTGAAATCTAAACTACATATATCCAACCCCGCTTATTCGGCCCCTGCATGAACACTGAAGCCTTGTTTAGGCTAGTGTACATTATGAATGCCCTTGTTGGCAGAACACTTTGGACAAATCACACTCTAATACAGATCTCGTCAAGGGGTAAGGCATCACATGTGTCATCCTATAGAACAAGTGTGACACAAAATCATGATAGTGACACCTTGGGCTCAGCCACATAGCAAACACTTCAAGCAAACATTGATGAAACTCGAGATAGGTTTAATTTCCTCATCAATGTTAGGTTTGTGGCACGGTGCACAATTGCATCCGTGGTCCTTCCAAATTTTTCCACATATTCCGACCAATTCTAGTGTTATGCTTGATAAAACAACCTCGACTCTTAAGGTAAGTTGACTACTAATGACATTAAAATTTGTATAAACAATTGGTGTAAATACATGAAGTCTTTGGGCATGAATGTGCATGCTTGAGATCTATAGCCTCCTCTCGGAATGGTTCCGTATTGGAGTGTATCCCCATGTTGTGCAATGCTAAGATTCTCCAATGTCATGGGCACGATGTGGGGATGCTAGTATGCAAGCATGCGAGCATGAGCTTGTGAGCATGTAAGCCTTCTAATTTTTCCCGGTCATGATTTGCAAATCCGTTGGGGGCCTATGACCATGGAATTATATGTAAGGGTCCAAATGAACATCAAAAGAAAATGTTGCTATGCCAATTTTGTACCAAAAAATGAACTAATTTACGTTTAAATGTTGAGATAATAATAATGTTATTGGATATAATGTGTAAACAAATTTATGTTGAAAATAAGTGTAGCATGTTAGGATGTCTCATTACAATGTACATCAATGTAAAATTTGAATACATCATAACACCATCGTAAGGGTGACATTTACAAAGTCCAAAACACAAAGAACAACAAAAGTAGGTTGTAGACATAAAGCGGGTTGTAAACATAATAGCTTATATAAATTGGGTTAAAGGCAAAGTCTGCAAGCATTGTAAGTACTTAAATATGAATAATGACTTAGAATGATTAAGTGATGAATTTGAATGCCTTTGAAATACCTTCGCATCCTTGAGGGCGGGTTGAATTGAATCTCGAAGGGCATTATCAAAAGTGGGAGGTGTTTCAAGAACACAATCCAAATACAATCCACATTTTTCAAAATGCATAAGATCCCAAGATTTCATGATCTCTTCTGTGAACATACACTATTCATTTTCTATATCAAAAAAACTAGGAGATTTGGAGATGGCTTAAGTACAGAATATGATATTTGAAGTACCTGTTAAATGCCCTTTGCATGACTGGTTTGAAGTTGAGTTGTTTGTCAATGTTTTGGTTTTGTGAACTCCCTTATCAACAACAAATTAACAAAAAATGCAGTATCCTATAACGATATGCGCATTGTCTCCACATAATAAAAATAATAATGGGCAAAAGGTCCATACCATCTGGAAGATAACTGATGGACATATCCAGATTATCCACAATAGCATCAAAGAGCTTATCGGTTTCAATAAGCAATTGCTATATACAAAATAAAAGTCAATATGTTTTAATGATTGAAAAAAGAAATGAATGAACCAAAACAAATAAAAATAAAAATAATAAAATGAGCTCATCAAGTAGCTTTATAAAGCCACTTAGGAAACTCTATATCATTGGCTCACATTAATCACCCCCTTTCCACCGTATGACGTCAGGCCGCTGCCCGGCAAAATCTGCCCGAAATCGAGGAATTTTGGCGACGTCGGGCAGCTTGGTCTTTTCCAACTGCCCGCTTCCCTTGCTCCCGTCGACAACGTTCCCCGCCCTCCGTCGACAACGTTCCCAAGCCTCCGTTGACGACAATTCAGTGCCATCCGTCGACGAAATTTTTGTTGTGCTGCAAGACTGATCTTGTCCTGTCGGAAATTGTGGATCTGAAAAGTGTTGACTTAGGGTTCAGGGTCGGAGGCTCAACAATTTAGGGTTTGGGGGCGCTGGTTGGGGGCTTACCTTGGAAGTGACTAGTTATGTGTTGTTGTGTTTCTTGAATTAGGGTTTGTTTGTTTTTCATGTCTTGTTTATGTACTTTGGTTGCAATTTGTGGTGTAGGTTGTGGTTCCACATCGTCATCCAACCGCACTCAGTTTTGCCAATTTGTTGCAAACATGCAGCATGGCTCCACGACCGCATATTGCCGGCAATCTCCCGTTCTTCAAACTCCTCCACACCAACATGCAATGCCCAGAGTCTTCCCAGAAGTGTATGGAGTCTCTCTGTTCCATGCCAGGACCCATCATAAACTGAGTCGAATTTCAGGAACTGGCGTTTAGAGAGCACAATAAGAGTCCAATGATCATAATCTAAAATAGGGACGAGGAGGGTGTTGCTCTTATACTGCCAGAATCCGTTTGTGTGTCAGATGTTAATCCTATGTCTGTCCAGATTGCATTCCTCTTGTAGTTCTCATTGCTTGCCATGCTTGCACCAGTTGGTCAGGTGACAGTCAGCTCGTGCACAACATTAAAGCATGTGCATTCCACTTTCTATGACCTGGTTGTTGAAGTGAACACCATTTTTGCATATGAAAGAACCAAAGTGAAGAAATTGCCGTACCTGGCCCATTATCATATGGAAAAGAGTGGTTTTCCCTGCCCCATTTCCTCCAATGACCCCAACAATACCTGCAAGTTGATCCAACTTATCAACAACAAGAACACAACCTACATATAATGTTCGTCCACTTAACTAAAATGCAAAAAAATTGAAATGCAAAAAATTTGATTTCAATAGCTTGAGCTTCAACCACCACATTCCCAAAACGTGGTCTGGGTGGAAGGAACATAGATTCCAATTTATTTGTCTTTTGATACTCGCTCGCCTTTTGCAACAGTTCCTCATACGCTCTCTCCCTTGCCTGCATGATGGCAACCCTCCCTTTTAGACCAATTGTTTTAAAATCACTTCTGTGTGCTTCTTGTGAATTTATAAACCATGGTTACAGACAACACGAATATATTAGCAAGTATCATCACCATGAAAGAACAAACCCCTCACAAATTCAGGCAATGACGTCAAGAGTACCAGAATCTTATAATACCCAAACATTCACCCCACCCAAATCTCAGCAATGGCCAAGAATGAATGTAACCCTCACAACTTCAAGTGAGCACACAAAATATATCAGTAGTACGCCCTAGATAAGATTCAAAGAAGTAAAGCTCTATGTTCAGACAACGCAAATCTCAAGATGCCTAAGAAAGAATTGAATCCCCCACAAGTTAAAGCAATTAGGAATGTTCAGATTTTAGAGTTCAAAGACGAAGACCGATTTCCCAACAGACTTTGGAATTTTCCAAGATGAAGGTAAATTCAATTCCGACACCCAAGAATTTTCACACTGACAGAAGAAGATTCAAGCATAACTCTGAACTATGGTGCAATCGAAACAATTGCTGAATCTATCTGCTAAAGGACACTCCCGGCGGCATCCTTGGCTTGGTTAGCCTTATCGGTAGCCATATGGGATGCACTAGAGCATGTCCAAGCAAATTCAAGTAAGTATGCAAAGAATGTCGGGACGACACCCAAACATTTCACCAGACTTTTCTTTTTCATACCGTTCAAATTTTGAAGTGAAAGATGATATTAACCGAAGAAGATGAATTTGGTTGTAGCTTCACTCGGTTGAAGGCTTAAACTCCAAATCCCGACCATTTTCACTCACTGACTGAAGAAGATTCAACCTAAACCCTAAGCATCTCGAAAACCCACAACCCAAAATCCACTCCAAACACAGTGCAAGCAAGGCACACATCATGCAAAACAAGAATGGCGGGAAATGCACAAACACAACACTCTAATCGCAGGACAAGATCTATGCTATCGCAGGACCAAAGTCAGAATTCATTACCTAGCTCGCCCGACGGAGAAGTACCAAGCAACTGCAACGATGACAAACTACCCTGCCATGGCGAACTACCATGACCGGCTAAACCGGTTGCTGGTCAGCTCGTGCTGACTCAGGGACGGGTTGAAAAGAAACGTTGCCCACGTGATGGGCCATGTACATGGAGGGGGGGGTGATTAATGTAACGCTATATCATTGAACTTTGGTTTTGAAAAATTGAGAGCCTCACAAAGAGTAGGTGAGTTGTTCTACCTCTTAAGTCACTTAATTTTCATAGAAGTGTCCATAGTTGAAGTTGCCAACATCCAAAGTTTTTTTTTTAGTCATCTCAGGACTCTCATCGTGAGTTTCATAATAAGAATTCACATGCTCTAAGATCAAAATAGTAGATTTAGGATATGCAATATAAAGTTGTTTATTCAGTTCCGAATGGGAAGTTAATTTCACCCTATCAACAATTTTGGAAACTCATTCATCAACTGCACTTAAAATCCAATGTGCATGATCCAAGTACTTTTCATAAAAAAAAATTTGAGCAGCAACAACAACATCCCCCAATTCTAGCTACACAAGGAAAATAACATAGAAGAATATGAAAAATTACACATAATAAAAAATGAAGATGCAATAAAAAATATGATAGTAGAAATCCAAATGAACAACAAGAACAAAGGAAATATACAAGAAGTAGAAAAAATATATAAAGGAAATTGATATTTTAGAGAAAATAACTAGGTATAGAAATCCATTACGAGCCTCAACAACCAAAGTAAACCAAGTTCTATGTTTGGATTTTTTGGCATTAGTAGTAAAAATGTCTTCTTTAAAGACAAGTCTTTCAAAATATGAAAGTGATTGCCTAACAATGCTTTGAATGCGAAACAACTTATGAACAACATTTGTAGAAACATGAGATTTTTGGTTCTTTATGACAAAAATTTTTAAAAAAAATTCTAGAAAGTAAACATTAAAAAAAACAAATGAAAGAACATACAAAAAGACAAAAATGAAGAAATCACCAATTGACTTTATGCAAAGCTGCCAACATAATTGCAATATAGTCCTTGACGTCCATAATAATATTTTCAACATCACAATGTCAAGTGGAATCATATGTGTGATCTCGATTAATAATGAACAACCAAGCTTGCAAACGATGGTTGCCGTCCCAAATCATCAATATTTTGCCAGACAAAATTTTGAGGTTTCCATTATTTTGCAATATTTTCTCAAAAATAGCATTTGTCCACACCTAATTATCACTTCATGATTCAATTATAATATCTTAAACATCTATTGTATGGCCCTCATTGTTCTCCAAGGCCACATAAAAAATCATATTTCCTTCACATAACCACAAGCAACAAAATGTGTGGCCAAATTCATAACATCATTTTTCAAGAAAGGCCTAACAACTGGCAATGAAACCATTTGATATAGTGGAATATTAAATTTTGATTTTGTCCTTAGTTGATACCACAACCGTTCAAGAATGAAAGAGGTCTTAACAATTTCTTTCGTAAAACATGCTTGTAATTGCAACTCCAATTAATCTTTAGAATAAGGTAGAACTTTCATATCTAAAGCACAAAAAGTGCCACCCATATAAAAAGAAAACCAAATTTAACAAAAATGTTTACATATGAAAGAAATCACATATGCAAAGTAAAATGAAATGCAAAATAGGGTGGTTGTTAAGAGCCACCCTTATAAAAAAAATTAAAGAATATATTATAATAATAAGAAGAAAAAATAAGTGTATACATATGTAAGAAATCACATATATAAAGCAAAATGAAACCTAAAAATAATGGCCGCTAACGGTCACCCTTATAGAAGGAGAAAAAAATGATGAATATGAGTGTTCAGATATAAAAGATAGTATATATGTGAAGCAAATTGAAATATAAATAAGGATACCAAAAATGATGAATGTCAATGTTTACAGGTAAAGAAACTATATATGCAAAAGAAACAAAATAAAAATTAACGACCACTTTTATCGAAGGAATTGTTTTCTTATGAAAGTGGGTTTGTACATGTGAAATAAAAAAATGCTAGCCATTAACAACCACCTTTAAGAAGAAGAAAATTTTGAATAAGTGAGTTTGTACATGGAAGAGACCACATATGCAAACGAAAATGAAATGAAAAAAGGGTGGCCGTTACCGACCACCTATATGGAAGGAATGTTTTCTTTTTATAAGAGTGAGTGTTTATATGTATAAAAATCACATATGCAAAATAAAGTGAAATAAAAAACAGGTGGCCATTAAAGGCCATCCTTATGGAACAAATTTCTTTTTGTTGAAGTGAATGTTTATATGTGGAAGAAACCACATATGTAAAACAGAGTGAAATATAAACCATGTGACCATTAACGGCCACCCTCTAGGAAGTCAAATGTTTTTGTGGAGTGAGTGTTTATATGTGAAAGAAACCACATATATAAAACAAAATGACATGGAAAAAGAGTGGCCATTAAAGGCCAACCTTTTGAAAGGAATTTTTCCTTAAGTGAGTGTTATATGTAAAACAAAAACCACATATGCAAAACAAGTGAAATGAAAAAAGGATGGCCGTTAACGGCCACCCGTATGGAGGAAATGATTTTTATAAAAGTGGGTGTTTATATGTAGAATAAAACTATATTTGTAAAACAAATTGAAAGGAAAAAAATAGTGGTTGTTTAACGGCCATTCTCTAGGAAGGAAAGAAAATGACTCATTTGTGTGAGATTATTTCAAAAAAAATCATGTTGTTAAATGAAGACTGAACCTTTAGTAAGGGAGGCCATCAACGGCCGCCCCGAACGAGAAGACAAGAATTGGAATTAAAAAAAAAGGGTGGCCATTAACGGCATCCTTTTGAACAGGATGAAAAAAAATATAATCTTTATATTTTTTTAAAATTCATACATATTTCCTAAAATAAAATTTTTATGCATTATATTCTTTACAATTCACTCCAATTGTTTTCGGAATTTTTGGACATAATTTCAATTTTATATAAATCGCCAAATTCTACTAAAATTAATATGGTTAGATTTCCTCTAAGATTTTGCGATTGTTTTTTGGTTCTAAAACATTAAAATATAATCATTGTTTTTTTTATTAGATACTGTTGGAATTGTATTTTTGGTGTACATAACACGATGTACATCATGTACCTTCAAATTTATTTTCATTTCATGGTTATTCTCCTATCATTTTGTTTGTACTTCATGCCTTCATCTCCGGCTCATATGGTTGTTATTCTTCTTCATATTGAGTCGTTTTCTCTCCGTTGATGTCTTTATCATCATCTTCCTCCTTTTCATCCTCATTACATTCAGAGATAATATGTTGTTGAACTTCATATGTAGTGGTTTCATGTTCGAAAATATCTTCCTTTATTACTTCACATGCTATAATATCTTCGTACTTTAAATTATTTTGTGCTTGATAGGTCCACTCCTATCATTTGAGGAACGTGTTTATTCATTCTAGCCCTTGACAATTATTTCTTACTTGAAAAACGAAAGCTACTTCTCTTCCTATTTTTTTTCCTACCCTCCACTGAAGTGACCATTGCTAACAATGGACAAATGACGTTCTGTTGCATCTAAACACATTCATCTCCCCTCTCCACTACATCATCCACTCTCAACAACATGCATTTCTCTATACTGATTCACTTCCGTTTGTGAACTTTTATATTACATGATGGTCTTCATCACTAACTACCTCATCGCATGATTAATAGTTGTAAAAATATAGTCGTTAACAACTACACTTAGTTTATTTAATATTCCTAAGTTATGTGCATGTATACATGCACATATTAGGTCAACATACATTATAAATTGTTAATGCCAGTTGTAATAGTGTAATTCTAATATTGCCAATTGTAATAGTGCAAGTTGTAATAATGCCAGTTTAAATTTGTCAGTTGTAATAGTGCCAGTTGTGATAGTGCCAATTTAATATTACCAATTATAATATTTCTATTTTCCAATTCTAATAGTACCCGTTTTAATATTGTCATTTGTAATATTGTCATTTATAATGGTGCCAATTGTAATATTCCCATTTGTAATATTGTCAAATGAAATATTGTTACTTGTAATAGTTGTCAGTGCCAATTGTAAATCTTGCATAAATAAATAGCTTCCATAATATATGAACTATGTCACATCCCTCATTTGGCCCACTACTTGCAAATGAAAGGTTGTGTATTGTATTTAATACAACCATTATATTTTATTAATATATCTTCACGCTGCATAACTTCTACTTTCTAATGATATTACAATATATTTTTCTATACCAAATATTGTATAATATTTAATATCATACAATTTCCTTTCATTTGGTTCAACCCCTCTAATTTCTCATTCTTTAAATTCACAACTTTTCCATTCGCCATTACTATCATTTGTTTCTTCTCATGTCTTTGCGTTCATGAGGCTTGTCCATAGTTTTCGGTTATCTTTTTTAAACCTTTCCCTATGGATATTGTTGTTCCAATAAGTCATAAGGTCCCATCGTTTAACCATTGGGTACTAGAGGCTTTGTATACGTGCATGCCCATGTCTTTTATGTCCATTTTGGATTCTCCCCTTCTTCTATTGTCGTAGAGGAAGAAATGTCATGTCACTCTAGTGTTCTCAAAGAGTCTATCTTCCAATCAAGATACAACGATCATGAAGGCTTCTACTGGCTTCTTCATACATGATGCTATAAAGTTTATGGTATCTCCTCATAGATCTTCGCAATTTCGACCAAAATACTAACTTCCGTTTCTCATACGTCTAATGTTAAATACCCATTGTTACATCTGGTACGAGTGAAGTCTCCATCAAGTGTTTGTTCTGATAATACTATCATCATCAATATCCAAGGTACTAAATGTGAGTCCCTAGAACTTCTGATAGAGTTATCATCTAATGATTACGAAGGTATCCAAATAGTGGTGGAAATGGATTGTGATACATCGGAATGACACATAGCAAGAATCTTACACAAATTAAAGAAACAATGTCACGCCATTCAAAAACACACACAAGCCAAATGCAAGTTGTTGGTTATTAGGCATGGGAAACCCACTGCTACCCCTATTTACAAGGGGCATAAGTGTGAGTACAAGGGTACAACTATTGAAATCGAGGAGTTTTGGTTTTGTCTAGACCAAATTGTGCGTTGCATCATGGGACCTAAGTGTTCCTATGTTCTTACACAACTTGGTGTTATTATCACGCTTTCGTCCAATACCGCCTCTAACGAGAAAGTTTATAACATCACACTTTGTAATTTTCCATCTTGTACTTGTCCCCATTATGGAAGTATGAACGGCACATTCATTGGAAAGCGTGGCATGTACATAAACTGCAAACACTTCTATTACATAGTCCGTTACTTATGCAAATTAGATTACAAGAAAGACACATTCATTCACGCTCCTATCCTCAGTTGGGATGAAGTTAAGCAAGTGTTTGTTGCTGTTGGAATCATCAAGACATGTGAGTGAGCAAGTTAGTTGATAGATATTAGACTGCAATCAAGTAGATAAATTATACCGATATATTATATTCAAATACCTAAAATCCAAAAGCCAAATATTATGTTTATAATCCAATATGTATCCCTTGCTATAATATAATAATAATTTATTATGTATACGATGTTCCACATCCTATGGTGTTTTCACAACATTTGCTCTCTCTTATCCTCAAAATTGCCTTTAAATTATTTGTACTCTGACTTGGTCAACCCACTTTGGGATGGCCTCCCTGAACATTATATAAATTTTAAAACATGCAATAGAATCACCTCGCAAGGTTTATTTAATCTAAAATCCATAGTCATGGGTCATGTGGTAATAGTTATTTTAAAGATTTGGTATTTTTTAATTAAAAAACATCAATCTTTGATTCGTTAACCAAAAAAAATAAAAAAATTACATCATTTTGAAAATTTTGAGATTGTGGGCTCACACAATCCCGGCTCACCGCTCTTAGGCTCACGCTTGCATGCTCATATCCTAGCGTCGTTGGGGCACGATGCATTGGAATCACTTGGCACATGCTTGACATGCAGCTAACAATGCCTCATGATCATCCATCTTGAACATTCTTTGTATGGCCTATCGAGTGGGTATTGGTAACATGGGTTCATCCATATAATGAAAAATAAGGTGAGAAAGTGGACATGGAAACTTGTTTGTTGAAGCGATATCCCATGGCTAGCCAAGGTAGTGGAAGGCCCAATCTTTGTGATGACCATGTTGTAGCCCATACTTTCGAAGGCCTTACTTGATAGTCTGCACCATGCGTTCGACCAACCCATCCACTTCAAGATTATCCCAAAGTGTCGTCCGATGTTCTATGAAGGTTTGTTTGCATATGAAGGTTTGGAATTTGATGAAGAATCCTCTATCTTGGTCCATCAATACCTTTGCAGGACCCCTTAATCGACTTAAGACATGATCGAGAAATGCATAGGTGATTAGTTCAATCTATTTGGAAAACGATTAACCATTACAAAGATATATTTATTATGGCGTTGGTCGCAGACAAGGGTCATGTTATCACGCACCTCTCCATGAGGAGTTCCCGCAACACCATGGGCACAAGGGGGACTCCAGAGTGACACCCATGACTTGTGATGCCATAGGTGAGAGGGCCCAAGTGATCCTAGTGTGGAAGCGTTGAAAATGTCTGCCACCCATGGAGACTAGGAACCATAAAGATAAGGCCA
Organism: Polytrichum commune; assembly: GCA_950295325.1. Classification (NCBI taxonomy): domain Eukaryota; kingdom Viridiplantae; phylum Streptophyta; class Polytrichopsida; order Polytrichales; family Polytrichaceae; genus Polytrichum; species Polytrichum commune. The sequence goes on along the minus strand of OX485803.1, from coordinate 17,160,547 downwards.
TGAGAATTGGGCGTCCGGATTCTAGAATGCTCAAAAACTCCCAATCAAAGGTGTGAGCTAGGAGATATGACAATTTAACTGAGGCGCTACGTAGGGACAATGCCCAACATTCCAGGGGTTGCTATGGTGGGACAGTAGTGATCTGGGAGTGGCGCCCAATATTGCCAAGGTTAGAACAACCATAACTTCAACAATACTTGCCCGAATGAGGCAAAGGAGCAGTCTATCAACATGTAACCAAAGAGTAGATGTCGATGGATTGGTTGCTTGATATCATTGGAGATCAAACACCAAAGTTATGGAGGTTTGAAGTTGCTAGGGGACTTCGGCCCCAGTGGCTAAGGGAAAATGTCTACATAGCCCCAACTCTTAGGAAAAAGACAAAATGTTACTTGATGATGGGGTAGGGACCCTATCCAAAGTCCTAGAGGCTTATATGGAGAGGCGGCGTTGCTGACCGACCCCGCTCGTGGCAGAACTGCGTGGCCTTCACGGGCATTGGCCCAACGTGGGAGCAAAGTTGCCAAATATGCTTTGGGTTGATGCAGTGTTGCTCCGGCAACGCAATGATCAACTCAAGATTGAACGCACCTTACCATTGTCTACTCACTAAGAGGAGAGTCCCGAATGCATGTGTAAGAGGGTTTGGTCACTAGTCTATGAGCTTAAAGGTTGGTATGGGGAACTAACTATGCGCGTATGTGGGATGTGCAAGGTTAGTGCTCGTGACACTTGCTAGAGTTTTGAAATGGTGAAGATAAGATAAGGGTAACTAACAAGGGTCACGACACATGTGAAGTTTGATTCCACATATAGTCTAACTTTATAATAAGCAAGGGTGCAATTTAGACATGGGAGCATTGAACGATGTATATACTTAATGACATACTTTACATATGAGAACAAGGTGTTAGTTGTCCATTTGCATGGTGTGGTAACAATTGCTACTTTAATCAAAGTAACAACCCACAAGATTGTCTGGATGGGTGACCTATTTAGTGCCTCCAAACAATGACCTCTTATATCCTACAATCATCCAAATGCATAATATTCATTCAGGCAAACCACTTAAGTTCATCATAAGTCCATCATTTTATCCCTCAATGAATCGCTCTTCATCCAACCTAAATCACCTTAGTGTTATTTAGAATTCATTCGTCGTACCTAGTAGTTGCTACCACAAAGGGGAGGGGGAGTTGCTTGAGGTACCTAACTTCCACCGATTTCTTCACCGCCCACCTTTGGTTAGGTTGGCTGAGTAATAAGAAGATTGAGGGTTAAGCCACCTTTATGAGGAATAATATTTGGATGGTTGACTTATTGCTACCCTCCAAGCCAACACTCCAATTAAGACTAGAGTAATCACTTTAGCTTTATCCTTTAACTTTTGTCTTTAACCTTATCTCTAACTACTAACTCTATTTATACTTCATGTCTTTAAGCTTCAAACACCAGAAGTTAATGTAACAATAAACTTGTGCAATCAACAACAATACAACATGGAACTGCAACCGGCTGCAGCCTTCACTCTAGCAACCACATATCCAACAACAATTCACTCCAGCAAACATATATTTGTACAACAATTATCCAATTTGGATCAAAATCCTTTTGTTCAACATTCATTTTGCTAGCTTTCTAGAAATTTTGTGTCTCTATTTACATAGAGACAGGTGGGGGGGGGGGAGAGAAAAATAGTAAGAGTGAGAGTAAGCCCAGTGATAACCTTTGCGGACCACCCCCTTCTGACCATAATACCTACCGACTATAGATCTAACAATTAGCATTTACGGTCAACTCTACACTTCCTAGGAACTCTTAAATCCAATGGTCTTGAGATTACCAGAGTGGGTGGATCATGCAAATAGTAGTGAATGAGAAGGGGGTTGGAATAAAGTAGGAGGTTGCATTGTGTAAGGTTGAGAATAGGTTGAAAGGTTGGTTCACAGAATAAATACTTTTGATTGATGTGAAGGGAAGGTAGGAGGATTAATTAGTAATGGGAGGGGGGGGGGGTGAGGGGACAATGTGGAAAAGAACTAGAAAATATATTTGGAAAGATTTGTGGAGTGGTTAAGATGAGAGTGGAGGATATGGTGAGAGTGTTTTATGGGGATGTATAAAGAAAGTGAGTGGTGATGAGTGAGAAAGTTGGAGGGAGGAAGATGGTTTTAATGTAAAGCATGAACCAAAGTTAGGTGGGTATCTTGAGGCTCTGCTACATTAAAACTTGTGTGAAGTCATATATGGACGCTTGTACAATATTTGGTGAAATGTAGGTGTGATGGAGGGTGGTGGTTGTTATTTAGTATGTGTCTTGTGTATGTAGGAGAATTGCTAAAGTTGGTGGGTGTTGGTTATGTAGGAGGAGCAACAATGGGGTGGCATACTAAATTGTGGTCTTAAGGTGTTGTAATGTGTATGGCGGGAGAAAGAAACAAGTGCAATTGAAGGGGGGAAGACTAGCAGTGGTGATTGTGGGAATAATGTTGAGAAATGAAGAGACTATTGTAGACAATGTTAGGCCACATTGGTTTAAGAACCAAGGCCTGGGAAATTAGAGTTTGGGTCAAGAAGGAGCGGTAATAAAATAATAGACTTGGGAGACTGGAATGTATTGTTGAAGGAAGTAAAGATTACCAATGCAATTTAGCTGAGGCCAACAATATGAGTTGATTATTACAAAATATGTTGTGATGTGGTTTGTTGGGAAGGTGTGGTGAAATGTTGCTTTGTAAGTGAATAGAAGTATGTTGTTTGTAAGGAGGGTGATAGGATTTCATCTAAAAAACCATGTTGGAGCAAGTTATGTAGATGTAGGCCTTGTTGGTAGTAGAGTAAATCAAAAAAATTATATATATTACCCGTAGTTTGCAATGCTTGAAACTTATGTATGCGAGCAAGCAAGGCAAAGTCAATATGGTGCGTATCTCAATGCCAACAGTCTTGGCAGAGTTGATGAAGGCATGAATAGGTGAAGTAGTCCTTGTAGGTGTCCCAATGTGAGATTTGCTCTATGTAACTATTGGAGATTAAAAGCCATACTGGGAGATGGGCTACTGCTTTGTACTCGGCCTTCGGACTTTTGCAAATAAGGTTAATTGTCAAGGGAGGAGAGATACAGTGAGGCTCTTTGAAGCAAATAGTATCAGCTTCATGTGGAGCATAACTTCTCCTTAATTATTCAAAGGTGGAGATGACGCAGGGAGGTTTGTTGATGAAGTAGTATTTGGTACACATAGAATGTTGGGGAGATGACGGTCAGTGTCGTGAGGATCCGTAGAAGCACAAGAGTATGGCGATGAAGATCGCATGTATCACAAAATTGTGGAAATCTTCACAATGCTTGTGTATTGCAAAGCAATTCCATCCCTCTCAAATCTCTTAGAACTCATATTTCCTACATTTGACATAGTCCACATTTGTCTGCAATCGCACTATGTATGAATATGAAGGTCTTGCCATTTGAGGGATTTGCATATGCCTTTGAGAAATCATGGGGTAAATAATTTCAATTTATAATCACGGGATTGACTTTCTATCATAGACAACGAGATATGTTCCTTGGGTTTTTACTTGTATCCCTATGCCAAGGATAAGAAAATCTAGAATATGTAGTGGATTCAGGGAGGGGTTCTTGTTTTAAATCTATGAAATATCTTGATTCGTACGCATCTTTGGATTGATAAGGAGTGATAACACTACTTAGATCTTATTCAATCATTTATTATGCATTTGTGATACTACGTTAGTGTAGAAAACCTGTACATTTGAATATCGTGTTATCTTTCAAAAATTTCATTTGGAGACAAAGATGTTTTTCCATGAAATTTTCGTAGTTGCAATATAATAGATGTAAGTGAGCTCAATAACTAAACTTGGTTAGAACATCCAGTGTTTCAACTGATTTCAGCCCTTCGATAACGTTATTCAATTGACTATGTGCAATGGATGGGGCCGGGAATAACCGAGATACTATGCATGCTGCTGATTTTGCCACCGGAGCATTGCACTAGTAGATTCATGCTAAAAAATGCGGGTGAAGCAATGTACTAATATCATCAGAATGGAAGATCTTAAAGCAGTTGAATAATGTTATGTCAAACACTTCTCCCACAAGTGTACTTCACTTTAAAAGGTCACATTACCTCATTGGATCACATTGGACCCCCTCTTAAAAGCTTTATTATAAAACCTAATGCATGGTCATCCCGTACATATCATCAAGTGTTCTTACCCAAGAGACAATTTGAGAGTTTGAGAATTTCAAGATTGTTTATTATGCTTGCAACTTGCCACTAATTTGTATATGTATATTCTCAACCAATAATGCTATCATGTTTCTTATTGTAATGTGATATGTTAGTTAATGAGATATGTTTAACTTTTCTTGGATTTGTTACTTCCAATTTCATCATACGGTGAGCAAAAGCATATTTTTAACTGTATGGATATGATCCTTCAATGGTGCCTCAAAACCTCTTTGTTATGATGGTTCTCAAGAACTCCTTGAGAATGTTGTTTTCTAATATATTTTAGAAAACATGTTTTAGCTTATGACCTCATAACCTAGACTAGATTGGTCCCCCGCGTTTTCCACGATGGGTACACAAACAATGCTATGTCGTACGCTACACCTGAATTCAATAGGCACTAACGCTTCTTGTGATATTGTTGTATTGAATGTTCAATTTGTACCACTTTAAACCTTAGTCGGCACTTTGACCCTATTGTTCAACATGCATCCAACCAACAACTACGTGTACTTTCAAGGGCTTAAGCACTTAGGGGATAAGGCTTAATGGACACAAGTGACTCAATTGCAATTGGATTCCTGTGGATTCGACATTTGATGAAAGTTGAAAATGATTTTTTTTCTTTTGTACGGCGATCATCATGTGAAGAATTCGTTATAGAGACGCAAACCTTAGTGTACGGACGAACAAAAAAGAAAAATTGTATCGTCCACGTGTTACTTTGTGGTACACTAGGTGCTTTGATTTCGTGGCATCCATGTAAAGGTTGATGGCCATTTCCTTCCAAGTCGACCCCACTAGAGTAATTTGGGGTCTTTCGTACCATTTTCAATGTCAACTCCTCTAAAAATGGCCATCTTACAGACTAAAAGAATGGCTCGTTGTGTTTCACTTCCATAGCGGACGAATTTACAATAGAAACCACGAATCCTTGGCCGTACAATATGCATTGTATATAGAAAACAGCACTTGTGCTGCTTGCGGTGTTAATAAAGTTGATTTTTTCACCTCAGCCTGCATGCACAGGTCTCGTCTTTGAGGTCACATCCACCAAAGTCTCATTGTACAGAATCCAATTTGGAGCAGAGCAAAATATCTTGTTGTTGCTAAGTACCTGACCCCATCGTCACATTCAGTCGACTCCAACAAAAATTGTCAAATCATGGAGTACTTTCGAGTTACTATGAAAATTCAGTTCCTTGCAGTTGGATGGAGTTTTACCAACGAGGTTGGCATGATGTAAGGCAACTTACGTGGGCCTTATGTGGCCACGCTTCATACACTTGGACATGTAGAGTTGATTAGATGATGTGCCCAATATATATAGAGACGCCATTCTATTGGTCCGATCGTTAACACAATCGGGAGTGTCTACGTGATTGGTTAAAGAGAAAGGTAATAATTTTTATCTCAACATCTGAATTTCAATTCTAAGACTTGAATTGACGGTTCACATGATTCGCAATTGTTAATTTGAAGAGACAATCCACAATTCAATCAAACTATCAAAACTCTTCATGGAATTTAAAGTGCTCACTGTTGATCTACATTCCTTAGATGAAAACAATTTCACATGAAAAATGTTTGCATATTATATGCAAACATTTTCATGCTTGAATTATCTAAATTTTGCTATAACATCATAGGAGTGTTGTCCTCCACCTTCTTGTATGGATTTTGTGATGTACAAGGAGCTTTTGTATGCTTTCAAGCCAATCATGTTTCAAACTGTCTGTAAAGGTCACATGCAATGTGCATTTGCACAACCACATGCGGTATCTTAGACCACACAACATGCATCTTAGATTGCCAACGGCATATACTCTTGACAACCACATTCTTTGGAAAAACTTGGTCAATCCACTTGACTTCATCATTGTGGGTGTAAGACTATGTTGCCCTCCTTGTAGTCTTACAATCGGATTTGATTATATTACAATGATTTTATATCACTTGTGTGTGCAAATTTTCGCCCCCACCACTTTTGTGAGGGGAGGAGAGTGGATTGCTTCTTGTACGGACATCGTTTATTAAGGACAAGCCATAGCTGGTATTTAAGGGAGATGTCACATATTATTTTCAATAGGTTTTTTTTATTTAATGAAAGTAGAAGATATTTTGAGATTTTCAAGCTTGTTCATAGTTTAATTATGGGTGGTGAGCATGCCTCGTACTTTAAGAACTTTTATGAGATACATTTTTCTACTTTTAGCTTCTAGCCCTCGTAAAGGATTGTGCTTATTACGTGAATAATCTTATTGAAGTGTTAAATTCTGAGACCATGTTAACATTGTTGGCTTCATTATAGTTTTTCAACGATGCATCTTCAACCATGATTGATTTGTTGTTAACCTTGCTAAGTATTTTCATTTATTCACTATAAAATAGATGGTTTTTTTTGGGGGGGGGGCATGGGGTGGACTTTTCATAGTACGTATGAACTAATATGAGTGTAAGAAGGGGTATTATTTGAGATATTAGCGTACATAATGTACAAAAGGAAGTGGTATTATTTTTCTCTAGTGTGTACATTTAAAAAGATTATTAAGAATATTAAAGGGGACCTTGAAGTTTGGAGAAACAAATTGACAATAAATGTACTAGTTTCAACCAATACACATCCGTAGGGGGGGGGGATGATGGAGCAATGACAATGCCAACAACAAGAGAATTGTGTTGTCTGGTGGGTTGCCATTTAGTTTGCCATCATCAATCATGGAGAATAATTTTGTAACTTTGCAAGATTTTGAAATTTTGCTATATTGTGTTTCAGTGACCTAATGCTTTCAAGATGGTGAGTAGCAAAAGGGGTTAGAAGATGGTACCGTGTATCCTTGTCAAGCGTTGTACACGGTGTACAAGTTGGGCTTATGAATAGTGTCAACTAAATTTTTATGTTTGAGTTACTATGATTTCCCATGTATATTGTGCATATTTAAATTTGAAAACTTTCGTCTTTGTGCATTTGAGATATGGGGTTTGTTTCAATCATGAAGACCTATTTGTTCAAATGTTAATTTGTTATTCGCCTCCATGACTATGGATATACATATTGAGTGCTTACGGATATGGAAGTTGGTATGGGTGGTTGTGGGGGGTCCATTCGTACCAAAAGGGGTTCTATGGACTATGTGAATACATGGAGTTTGACAAGTCTTTCTATCTTTTAGTCAGCTTTGATTGTCAAAGGTGTGTGCTAACTCATTACCCAGAATCTTGGAGGGGGTTGAGATCTTTTGTATTGTGATACTATGGTGCTCAATCCATTTGAGTAGGTTAATAAATGATCCAATGAGAATTTTGTGTGGGTAGTTTATGTTCGATGGTGGGGGCTTAATGTGGTGTACCAGTTTATGTGTGGACATTATTTGGGCTTTATAAATGTGAAGATTCAAAATTCTTTCAGCGAGCATACTTTATGTTATCTACTTACAAATTCCCATAGTAAAGCAAATGAACTCATCCAAAAACAAATAATGGGTTGTACGGGTTTTTGTGTCAAAATTGTCCCCAAAAATATCAAGTGTCAAGTTTGGATATCATACCATTCTCAAGTACAAGAGGAACACATAGTATGCGAGAATTGCACATCCATATTAGTAGGTGAGATGTCTCGCTCTTGTCAACTTCAATCAAAGAGTTTGACATTCTAGAATAATTTTATAGGTCATGGGAGTTGCCTCTTGCATGCTTAAGAATTTGTTTGTGACTTGTCATGCAACGTCAAGTGACATGTTACATCCTCTCTAGCTGCCATCTAAGTTAGAGATGCTTAAACCAACACTTTACATAATTTAGCCTATTTTTGGAGTTTAGTCAGATTAGCGGTATGCATGATTGGCTTAAACATGGTAAAATAAAATTAAAAAATAGAATAAATTGCAGATCATATAAATGTACTAAGGATTGGAAGACAATAAATGTGGGTCGATGATGAGATGTTAAGTGTAAATTTTTTTGGGATTGAAGTTCCTGAAATTATTTCAGAGTAAGATAAGTATGATACAATTGCACGTTTCTTCACCAGTGGTTCCAATGGCAAGATATGGCATGTTTCAAAAGTATCTTCCAACTGTTCTTGCTTACTATCCCAGTATTTCTCATTGAAGCGTTCATGCACACTGCCCAAGCCAAGTTAGACTGCATTGTTTTTCCTCGTCCGGTTGCAACTTTAATCCTTTGTCTGAGACACGGTTGATACTGGCCAGGCAACATCCTCGACAATCACTGGGTATATAATCAATCAGAGGATTGAAAGAAATCCAGTCTCTTTTTAATCTTAACAAATCAGTCCCCCACACCATGTCGACAGAAATCGCAGCTAACGGTGAGTAAGCTCAGCTTAGGTGTAGATGTATTTTGTGGAGCGCCCCACAACAGCGTACATACACGTGTCAATATAATATATTCAGTGGGATATTGTATTAACGGATTACAAGAATTCTCGCCGGGCACGACCGAATTAGTGATGCCAGGATTCTGAAATTCGTTGTGACGTCAATTGTCAGGCAGGATTTCAGATCCATGTCAGGCCGAAGATTCCGCATTTGCAATGGCCGAAGCCGTTTGAAAGTAGTCACTAAAATGGCTAAAGATGAGCAAGAGAATTGAGTAAAAAGAGTAGCTAGAGAATGTGTTCTGCTGATCCTGGAAATCCATCAGGTACCTACTTAATTACCGTAGGTGCCAACCATCCAACATTTATATCGGACAAGATGATATAACCAAACGAGATGACATTGATGGAGAACAAAGATTGCAACAAAAGCTACAAGTTCTGGTACACATACGTATAAATGCAATGTAATGTTTGTGTTCACTCTTGTACAACCAGATGAATTCCTACTTGTCCAAGCCTACTATCTCCTTTACCTTTCATCGCAAACTTCCTGTTAGTTTTGGACGAGCTGCACTGTACATGGTTTCGCAGCATGATTACTATGTACTTGGCTACAAGACCGAAACTCGCAATCATAGGCCAAACCGTAAGAATTGAAGAAAAATGCCGACTATGGAAGATTCCTATGAAGATGTCTCTCGACCACCGCACCCAATTCCAGGAATCACAGCAGCCTCGGAGGCCCCAAATACGGTCGAATAAAATGTGCAACACCTTTGTTCATCGGTGGACGATGAGACGGAATGCTGCTGTCCCTCCCCGTTTCGTTCTCTATTTGGAAGGGGCCAGCCTGCCTTGGGAGAAGATTTTGGGGGGTGGCGGTGAGCAGTCTCTAACTTACAAGGATGATCATATGGTGTATTGGAGGCGATTGCGAATCTGGCCAACATCTGTGCAACATGCAACATAGGGTATTAAGCAGCAGCACTTTCTGAAGCGAAGAGAAGAGGGACTTGATGCCTAAACCCTGTTGAACACTTTGTTTTCGGTGGTGTGCGCGTTCCGCCGATAGCCTTTGGATGAGAGGTCCCGGTACTTCCTGGAATTCCCCTTGCAAAGCTCCACTGGATATTTGATGGCGTTCTTTTGCAGCTTCTTGAGCGCGGAATCCCCGAGGTCCACATTGCACACGTCCGCCAGGCGCACCAGGTACAACAACACGTCCGACAGCTCCTCGCCCAGATGCTCCTTCTCGGCTTCATTCCAGTCTCCCAGGCCTCGCGCCACCTCCCCCTTCCACTGGAAAATCTCTGAGAGCTCGCCCACCTCGCCCACCTACATCCAACGAACCAACCGACCGCACATTCTTTCATTCAGCCAAGGATCGACCGAGACCCCCCGAAACACCAAGATTCATTTAACAAAAAGCGTGGGCGGCCAATACGATTTCCACACCACAACGACAAATCCAAGTCCACTGGCAACAACAACACACCAAAACCAGAAGGACCCGTGCGCTCAAGCAAGCAACCACCCACCGACTGTTAGTTGGCACTGGATACATAACAAGGGGACGAATAAAAGAAGAAGAAGAAAGGCAGGGAGAAGAAAATTACGAGAGCGAGCAGGAGGTTGCGGGGGCTATGAAACTGGTCCCACTCGCGATCAGCGGCGAACTCCGCCATTCTGCGCGACAAGTGATTCAGTGTCACCTCACCCTGCTGCTGCTGCTGTTGTTGCTGCGGCTGCGGCTGCCCCAACATCACCTTGTTGCTCACAGCCCCGTTCTCCTTCCCGGCCATGCCTCCCTCCGCCTTCACCAAGGCCGTCTCCCCACAACCAATCTTCCGCAATCCCACCCTCACAGCCACTCGCAGCCCAAACTGTTCCCCAGAATGATTCCCACCCCCAAACGGTTCTCTCCGATCCTCACTCAACTCTACTCTCCTCTCCTCTCCTGAAGCAGATTCAGCGGCTGAGAGAGAGAGAGGAAGGGAGGCAGATCCCACGATTGAAAGAAGGCAGGCGAGGGGAGCGGGGAAGCAAGGAAGGAAGTTAAGGTTAATATGAGGGGCGGGTGGAGAGTTGAGAATGGCAGGGCGCATGGTGGGTCTTTGTATGTGCGAGGACGTTTGTTGGTTGGTTGGGTCGACGTAAGCAGCCAACCGCCGCCGCTGCCTTCCAATCGCCAACTCCCCTCTCCCTCCCCTACACTCTACAACACTCTCCCCCACCAATCACCCCTCAATAATACTAAGAAACTCGCTTGCTAGACACCTAATTACGTAACTCGTTTTCTTCACAAGTTGCCCCCCCCCCCTTTCTTACATATGTAGCGCTCACACCCCTTCCTTACATTTGATTGGTATGTGGGTTCGGTGAGGGATCAAAGAGCAAACATCGTAAAGACGCATGTTTGAAAGAGATTGGACTGCGTCTTCAAATATGATAAACTACTCTACACTCAATAGTGAACAAAACTGGGAGGGCCCTATGTATCCATGTAAGAAATCGACAAACATGCGTTTTCTTGATAAGCGGTCCATTTCTTAAGTAGCAATCGGGCCCCTACATTTGATTGGTATGTGGGTTTGGTGTGGATCGAAGAGCAAACATCGTAAAGACGCATGTTTGAAAGAGATTGGATTGCGTCTTCAAATACTGAATAACTACTCTACACTCAATAGTGAACAAAACTGGGAGGGCCTACGTATCCATGTAAGAAATCCACAAACATGCGTTTTCTTGATAAGCGGCCCATTTCTTAAGTAGTAGTCGGACCCCTACATTTGATTGGTATGTGGGTTCGGTGAGGGATCAAAGAGCAAACATCGTAAAGACGTATGTTTGAAAGTGATTGGCCTACGTCTTCGAATATGATAAACCACTCTACACTCAATAATGAACATAATTGGGAGGACCTATGTATCCATGTAAGAAATCGACAAACATGGACTTCCGTTAAGCTTAACTAAATAAGGGGAGATCCGGATTTCAATCCCGTATTTGTGAAAATGTTTCATTGTAGATTTACTAATGCAACATGAGCATTGTTGTGTAAATACAATTGGTGGAAGTTGGAGAACATGAAAAACAAACCAAATAACATCCACATAACTTATGATTAATCTCCAAGTTTTGCATTCATAGCAATCTAATAATGCACATACTACCAAAGACCTTCTTTGTTTTGGGTTCATGTAGATATGTCCTATATGGTTATGTTTCCTAACAAGCCCGCTTCTTCTAGGATGTGAACCACAATACTATTACGAGATGGTTAGCGAATCCAATTTGAGGCCGTAGCTACACTAAATTATGATATTTAGTGTCACTTCCTATTTGGATTCACACAGTGCTATATCTTTTATTATCAATGTACTTTTTTTACCAAATAAATTTGTTCATGTTTTATAATGTCCAAACAACCAATTTGACATTTGTTGGTAAAATATGAGATGTGAAATAAATAGATATAACATTGCATAATTCCAAATAATAAGTACTTTCTTGGTAATTTTTTAAGCTTGTATAAATGTCATGTTCATTCTCAAAGTGAAGATTTTCATGCTTATTAAATGGTCATAGGTTCCCCCCCCCCCGCTTAAGTTAATTACTGAACTTAGATAAATGGCTATCACATTTTGAGCACACGACCTAATATCTTGTAAACACATATCTTTTTAGGGTATGTTCTTGAGGTCGCATAAAACCACATACCGTTGAAATATAGGTATATGATTAAGATAAGTACTTGAATTAGACATTTCTACTTTGGTCAATGTTTGCCATTATAGAGCAAAATGCATTCATTTAAAAACGGAGGGCAAAATGTCAGTGCAGAATATTTCCCCAAATGATGTTTTACACAAAGTGCCCTTCATACATAGAAAAAGGGCATGTTGTATGGTGTTTACTTATAAAAAAATAGAAAGGGCTTTACTCAAGGAGAATGCTCCTTGGTCATGAATTTTGAAATTTTCGGGCACTACCCCCAAGGGAGTGCCTTCAAAATTTCACGATGCACAACAACCTGAGGGATGTTCCATTTTAGCACAATTATTTCTCAAGTCATTGTATCTCAGCCCTCAGCCATTTAGGGTTTCAACGAGAGGAAATTGCATGGCATCCATACTCTTTCATCCATTCATATTGAAAACATGTCCCATGCTAGAGGGAGGGAATCATCGTATATAAGCATACTTCTCATTCAACCATCACAAAATCTCTGCAAATAGTCTACAACCCGTAGTGTTTTTTCTTCTAGAAATGAAATTGAAATAAGCTTAGAAATTCCAAAATAGTCTAACGTGTTACCTAATAAAAATTGTAAATATGAAAGGGTTTCAAAAGATGATGACGGGCGTGAGGGGAGCTTGGAGCTTGTTACATGCTTTGTTTCCACCCCCACAATGCCTACTACCTATTTTTCACCACCCAAATAACAAATCTAATGCACAAGCAGGTTGTATGTGATGTAGATATTGAACAAATGTCATACGGAAGTGTTTAAGGACATTTTGTTTTATTTTAAGATGACTCAAAAAGTGACTATCTCTTGAATACAATCTATAAATGATTGTATTCTCTTAATCGTACCACTTTGGGTGAGAGAATGAAATTTAGATAGGTTTGGGTTTGTTTCAATGATCTAGATTAAATAAATAAATATATATATATATATATATATATACCGTGCATACATGATCACCATTGTTACGCATAGATAGCCTTAGTTTTACTTCCTCTTTGTATTAGGCCGATGTGTTATATGTGGTTTCAACCTCATAGACAAAGTGAAATTTGGCTTCAATACTTGTTAGGGGATTATACAAACTATTACACAAACCATTCAATGGAGCTTGGAATCTTCGAGTACCAAACTTACACCATAATGTCTAAGTGTTTTGATGAGATGGGACTCCTTGCTCAAAATGCACATACCATTAGTGGTTCAATAACCCTTGACAGTTGACACGGTCAAAATATTGTGTGAAGAAAAAAATCCGCACTCACCCCTCGTGCATAATATAATGTTTGCATCCCAATGTCAATTTAAGATCTTCAAATGGAACCCTTTGTGATAAGCAATTGCTAACTATATACTAAATCATTTCTCAAATTGATCTAACATCCAAAATTGCACTAGGGCCCACAACATGACCACATCTATTGAGGGATGTCTATGTATATCAAGGGGATTGTATTTGTGTGATTTTTACTACAACATTGGTGGATAACAATCCCTAACATTATGGAGCCAAATTTTATTCGTGTTTATTATCCCAATTGACCCCCTCCACACAATATAGTGCTACATTGTTTGACCAAAGATCACCTTTGGATCCTCCCTGAAACCCATATATTCTCTACATGAGCACTACATTTGAAGATTCTTCTTGAGACTCGTGTTCTTGGGAATGTTTAGTGTAAGATATGTATATCGTATAATAATGTCACAAAGAATATGCAAACATAACGGTACGAGTATTGGTATGTTAAGTTGAATTCTAGGTGAGAAATGCATCTCTATATGGATATTTGATGTCAGACACAAGGCACACTCTCTTGCAATATTTCAAAATTTGAGGCCTAGATCTTGTACCTACCAAATTTTTATAATTAATAATTTAATTAGTATATCTAGATAAGTTATTAAATTAAAAATTCAAATAAACTATCACAAATTATCATAATTTTATCAAAAAAACCTTGACACCTTGACACATACTACTGGACCTAGGGGTGGTCTAAACCAATTGGACTAGTATAGATTTGAATGATGTAATACACACTATTAATAATGATATTAAAGAACCTACATTATAGGTATCAACTTTGTAATATAGATAAAACATTGATACTTTATGGGTATCGTAATAGGAAACAATCTTTTCATACCAATTGTTATTTGGGTCAATACGTAACATTCTAGTACCATGTTGATACTAGGATAATTTTACGTAGGCACGAAGATTTTTGTGTTGTATATGGACTCAAATGATATCAAATTGGAATATCAGTATAATAATATATGTAACCACTCTATATATATAGATATAGATATATAGATATATATAGATATATAGATATATACGTGTTACCAATTGTACACCAAGACCATAGAGATGGACCGCTTCAAACCAATTTGTTGATTTGACCATGGAAACCATGGGTTCCAAACAAAACAAGAATGCAATTGTAATTTGCATGGTCTCGGTGCAAATCCAAAAGGGGCTATAGCAAGAGATTATGTTTATTTACCTATATATCAACAATATGATTTGCAAGATGGATTAATAGATAGAATTGCCAATTGTAAGATTTAAGGCATGAATGTCTTGAAAAATCCCACTAGGCCTATGTCAAAAAAGTGGTCAAGAATAACCATCCTAAAACGGGGAGAATGTTACATGTAGCTTTGGCCGTGTAACTTTCCAAGTGGACTATCTCATCCATGTGGATTGGAGTGAGACCTAATTGTAAACCCAACTTAGACAACTTCTTGTTATAACAAGCCTTTGATGGCAATATGACCTCCATGTCACGCCTTAAAGAAGTGGATGCGCTACCAACTAGACTTTCACTAGTTGGTGAGCACACTTGAACCTAGTACCTTGTGATACCAAATATAGGTTATAGATTTGGAGTTAATTTATGAGCTTTTGAAGTTTGAAATTGCAATTATTAAGTGGACTAAGTTCATGTAGTAAAATCAAAGGCCATGAATAAAAGGTTATGGAGGCCAACAAAACCAACCAAAGTTTGTCCCAAGCTTTAAATTCCAAGACCATTGTGGTGAGGGCACATGCTTACAAGAGCAGTATATAGTCATAGATAATTGGGCCCTCACCAAAATGCTACTTCATTGATATCCACTTGATGAAATGCAATAACTCATTCCAGGGATTGGCAAAGTCTTGTCATTCGGTAGACTTACCCCAAGATAGTATAATAAACTTTAGAGGACCATGAAACACTATCCATTTGATGTCATACATATGTTTGACCTTTGCAAGCTATTCCATTACTAAAAGATTAAAAATTCAAAGGTCATGGACCCTCAATCTCTAATGTGAAGTGGCTCTAACTTCCAAGCTACGGAAATTGATGAACGTTCCAACCTATCACAAGAACATTCTACCAATGCCATGGTTTTGAACAAGATATGGCCCCACTATAACGCCTAGTATTGAATGAATTGTGGTTGTTACCTACAAGTTCATGAGATTGGTGGATCGTTTTTGGAACGTTCAAAGGAAATTGGTCGGAGGATTCATAACTTGGATTCAACACTTATGTGCACGTGTGGTGGATTGGTAGAACTCTAGTGAAATTGGTTGGAGGAAGCATCCATTGGATGCAATACATGGATTGTGTGATCTACCACTTGTTAACGGGCACTAGATGGTTTTATGGCCTTAAATTTCAAACAAGATTCATATTATTTTTAGTCATCTAATGGTAAGACCCCACTTCATTCCCATAGTTCTTGGAAAGCACATGTTGGTAATTCAACTTCATGTATCGATTCTTTTGGACTTCCTATTTTTCACAATGCTCACACACAAGTCCCTATAGATTGATGCTTGGTCTAGGACTTCAAGCGTCCAAGGTAGTATCCATGGAGGATTTCATAGTGTCTTTGCCAATGTGGATACAAGTGATACAAGTGACAAATTCCTTCGGATTTAGAATTTTTTTGTATCAATCCAAACATCACTATATGGTAATTTCCACACACATTCTTGAATAAATTTCAAAATTTAAGTAAGAAATACCCTAGTATCTATTGTTAGTCTCACGCAACAACATTAGTGGTGCCGACTCATGGAATTTGTTGCATCTTTTAAGATGTGTTGAAATTTCACAATGCACATCACAAGTGTCATTATTTTGTCTAAATTAATTGGTGACATTAATAACATAGTTTAGTGTAAATGTTGCTATACCCAAGGCGACTTATTCAATCAATCGTTGGAGCATTGAGGGTGCAAGCACGGTCAACTACACAACTCCATTTCCCCGTATAGGTTTACGTGAAAGTGATCTAGAAATATATACTAATTTTGAGTTTTGTGAAGGAAAGAATCATAAACACATTAATCTACAAAGCCAAGCAATTTATGTTGACAAAACCAATTCCAAGAAAAAGTCTACATATTCTAGAAGATGGTGCAAGTAGATGTGTTGAACAAGTAATTTGTCTAATTTTTAAAAAATGATAAAATTACATAAAATTGATGTTTTTTCTACAAATTTTTGTAATGGTGCCCTCAAGTTTATAACAAATTCAAGGAATATGAAAAAAAATCCAACTATAAAATATTGAAGGTCATGAAATCTATGTCCAAAACCATATTCAACCATTACCTTTTGAGCAATATTTTTGATGATAAGTTTTGAAGATCTCATCTTGATATTCTATATTTGGGTATCTAACACAACAATAGAGGGAATCCTGATAAAAACTTCAATTTCAATAAACAACACTTTCCTACTACTTTTAGGCATTTGACCAAAAGAATTATGGTTAGTATACCATAGCATTTCCTTTGTAAACTTGACCGTGTTTGCTCCTTGCAATAGTGTTTATATGCAACATTCCACATGCTCATGATTCTTCCGACCCATTTTACTTGGGATGTATTATGCCGTGTATGAGAAGAGACAAGTTTTTACCATCCGCTTGGTAGGTGTTGGGTAACTGAATATGTGTGGACGGGACGGGGGCTGCACATTGTGTAGAATTATGAACATGCGTGTTAGCAAGAGGTATTTAGTGGGGTTTTTTTTCAATAGATTTTTTGGGGACCCTTCAATTATATTATTGTCACATCGTGGCTTTTATACACGGGTTGATTTTATTATGAATGATGGTGCATTTGTTTTATCATATTGTATATTGCATACAAAAATTATTTCAATTAGATTCTTAGAAAACAACAAAACATGATTTTGTAACATGGCACCAACAGGGTGCCAACAAGCACTTCAACCCTCCAAATATTACAAAAAAATCACAACATTGAAACAAACAATACAAGTTTCAAAGGGCTATGAAAACTCAACATCTATCATTGCAAAAAAACACAAGCATGTCACTAGCCTCAAGCATATAGTCCACATGGCAAAGACCGCATGACAGTATAGCACCATATGCTCCTTCAATTATAAACAAATAAAGAGAAAACAAATGTCTCAAGCTTAGAGCTTTATATTTAAATCACTAAATAACACTAGAGGTTGAAAAACCTCAAAATTTCTTAATGTTGATTCTCTACAAACTCTTGCATCCTAGTAAAGTTGTCAACATGTGATAAATATAGCTTTTGAGCAAGTCATCGAGATTGTTGTAACAATGGTGTCATGTCTTACCCCTCCCCCCCCCCCCCCTTTGAGAATCAATTAAAGTGAACTCAATCCAACTGTCCACTTTTAGCCTTCTCCAACATTCCTATTTTGCAAATGAATGGTACCTCTACTACTAGAAACCCTTGTCATGGTTCTAACACTTCTTTTTCTTTTTCTTTTCAATAAAATTCGTCCAATATATTTTATACGAAAATGCTTTCAAACTTCTTGTTTGTATGAGTTGTTGAAATTTCACTTCTTCTTCTTCTTTCTTTCTTTTTTATGGGAATAAAACAAGCTCATTCCTTGCTCTCATGTAGTGCCCCCCTCCCCCCCCCCCAAGTCCGTGTGGAGGGTTGGAAGCGTCAAGGATTCATGATATACGTGTTAATTTGTCCATTAGGAATGTAAAAATCTAATGAACTTTATATAGCATGGGGTGAGTATTCCTCAAATATTCAACTCCATAATTGGTATTGTGGGGTCTAGTTGGAATGAAGAATCCCTACACCTTGTAGGGGTTTTGCTAATATTGTAACCCCTTCATCCATGATTTATGATTTTATATAGACACCATGAACCCCAACTATTTGGAAGAACACATGAAATCATGTATGAGATTTGTAATATCGTTTTCCATGTTATATCAACTCCACAGAGATGTGTGGTGAACTCGTGATTAATCCACTTGTGATTCCATAATTGTTTACCACACTACTACATGGACCATTTCTTGAGTACGTTGTTCCACCTTACAATGCTTTAGGGTTGGACTTTGTGACATATATGTAAACTCATCCATCATCAATGAAGAGGTAATATTAAAAATAAATCTCCTCTAAGATTGAGGGCCGCTTCATTCCAATCATGCCACCTAAACTGATTGGGGGTCTCTTATGCTATTTTGGAGTTGAACCCCGTTGAACCATTTGGAAATTGTAAAATATGATTTTTCAAGCTATGTAGAAAGTGTATTGCATTTTCACCTTTTCAATAAACAAGTTAATGTAGACACCACAAATCCTTGGCCCAACATTTTCTACCAAATAGAATATCATCACATGGCAAGTCTCAACCATTTGTGTGCAATAAGCATTGGGACCTTTTTTGGGGACAATGAGAAATTCTAGAAGGATAGATGGAGATGCAAATCACATGACACTTGTACAATTTTTTTGTGTGGCAAGAGATTGTGTATGTAACTACTTGTGAGAAACAAAACCAAATCTAAAGTTTCATAAATTGTGTGCAACTTGTGCACACTTTCCATAGTTTGATTGGAAGAAAAGCATTGAATTCTTGTGAAAGGTAGTTCTCATGTCCAACTATCATCTTTCAACATTACAAATAAGCTCACATACACATAGCATTATTCATATTCATAACAATGTTCCATGAGACTGACAATATTTCTATAGAATATTCTCTTGTATTTTCCATATACATTATGAATGTTGTTCATGCAAGTTTTTCATGCAATTTCTACATTGTTTGGTTCCTATTATATTCAATTTCGATTGCTATAAATTTAGACACCCATATTTCATGGGAAACTCACATTAAGTCACCGTTCAATGAAACTTGACTTGTCAACACCACATACCATATTCACACATGAATATTGAAAACTAATGTCGTCTAGCATTCAACTGCCAATTCTTAACATGACATCCATAAGCATTTCAATTATTTTGAATCTCTCATAACTTGGTATGTCATAAACCTGCATGTACTCAACACACCTCACAAAGTCCAATTTAAAGGCTATGTACCCTTAATTCTATAGAGTTCAGTTATTTCAAAACCCAACAATACTTACAAGAAGTTTGCCAAGTTATTTGAAGACAACAATCATATGAATAGGTATGTTCATCAAATCAAACAACTTTGCTTCATATTGTTCATACTTTCTAGCCTTACAACCTTCACATTTTAGAAGAACATGCAATGTGTGTTACTAGGCACGTGAAAAATGTTTGAGCTTTAGAAATTGAATACTTGTTGTATTTGCTTAAATGTCACGGATTTAGATGTCATATGATGCACATGTTGGACATGCCAATCAACCCATTTGAATATTAAGTGTTGCTTTGGACTACAGTCAAGAAGTCCACCGGTCAAGAATTCTAGGGGTATAAAGCAATGTGGTTGGCCATAAAATGGGTTCTTCACCGGCCATGGTTTCCACTACGGCCAAGCCTTCTCTGGTGGAGAACTTCGAGCATGGATGTAAAATTGGATTGGTTGCCAACATGGCAATACTTTTTGCTAGGGGAGTCCTTTGGAGGTCAAGTTTCTTTGGCACCCTCCAGAGAACTCCAACTTGAGGCTTTTATTATTTATTTGTTGTTTATTCCCTCTTGTCCACCACACCAACCATTGCCTCAAATAACCTTGTCTTGGGTTGAAATTCTTGAATGATTGATGCACTTCTTCATTGTAGTCTAAACCAACCCTAAGCCTCCCATACTTTTAGTTGGGCACATCCAAAGATATGGGGCTCAGTGAAAAACAACAACTATGTTTGGCAAATATATATATATATATATATATATATATTGAGACTTAATTTGTACCCCAATGGGATCATTACATTCATCTCGTAGTCCACTAGGTTTATGCTTCAATTTGTAAAATAAGAATATAAACACAAAAACCATGAGAACTATTGTTTGATGTGAGCTCCATGTGGGTTCCATGTTATTTCAAACCCATGTGGTAACTCCTCTTGATAGTGGCACGAACCATTGTCTTAGCTCAATTAACAATTGTTCAAGGATAGGTCAATATTACATTTTTTGCATGTGCTCACATAGTAGCATTGGTTCATTGTACATCCACATCCACATCCACATCCACTGAAACAAGATACACATGAATTGAACATGGACTAAAATAAGATGGAACAAACACTCATTTCCAACCAGTAGGGAGCTAAGGTGTCCATTTGGTACCAAAACACACTCTTAAAATCCTACAATTTATGACTAATATACTGCATTAATCCAACAACCATGCTTGCAGGTTGCTTCTCATTGTTACCGGTTATTGGTTACTAGATACTAATATAGTGTCTACTTCCACATCAACTGAAACAAGCTACACATGAATCAAACCTGGACTAAAATAAGGTGGACCAAACACTCATTTCCAACTAGTAGGGAGCTAATGACCCGGTGTCCATTTGGTACCAAAACACACTCTTAAAATCTCACAATTTGTGAGTAATAAACTGCATTAATCCAACAACCATGCTTGCAGGTTGGTTCTCATTGTTACCGGTTATTAGTTACTAGATACTAATGTAGTGTCTACTTCTTGCAAAGGGTAAAGTAATTTTAGGTCTAATATCATTGTCCATTAGGACATGGCTTAGGATATTCTATGAACATACACTCTATTCACTCCAACCTCCTACGGAGACGGAAATTCATCTTCTTATTCTCCTCCTCCTCCTCTTGATGTAAACTGAACTTGATTGGTCACAATGTCTTCCTTCACTTGTACGTTTTAGACATCATCTAGGTGATCAATTCCCTCTAGTTTACAATCTCGAGATAGCATGATCCAACTCCGACAAACACATGAGAACATTTAGCTCATTAAAGATTCGATTGGAATTTTATGTATAGGATAGCACATTGGCCCAAGTGGTCTTTCACGTGCAATCAACAATCGAGGACATGAAACTGGAGCATTCGAACAATTGCAAGCAACGTGTTCATACTGGTGCATTGTTTGTAAAAGAAAACTACGTGGGGACACCAACGTACGTTCCGTATTGGGCATGACCTCCAATTTATCTTCCCAAGTTCATGGGAATCACCCTCTCGGCCAAAGCAAGAACGGGCGACCCGGCTTGGCGATGTGAACGCGGTCGGCCACTAGCTTAATAACACTTCATTCCCCCCTCCTCCCGCCTCGGAAGCATAGCCTAGATAATTCTCCCCGTGCTTTTAGGGCACCTTTATCCTCTCAATTGGGTCAAAAGGCGGCTACATATGAGGCGACTTATAACCCTCCTACATAGCTACTTTGAAGCTCCGCCGGACCAAATAACTATCCGCTAAGTAGGACGGCGGACTACATTTACATAGGGGGCCTCTCACCCCCAACCTCGAGCATCCACCATCCATGTGGCATGGCTACTACTAAATCAAGCGGAAACACTAACCCCCCCCCCCCATCCCCATGTCCCAACCCCACTAGTAGTCCACATAGCTACTACTAAATCAAGCGGAACACGCACCCCCATGTCCGGGGCCCAAGTTTCCATCACGTGCTTCGAATCTCCTTTCTCGGTATAAGGAGTACATCTCCGTCCTTGGCCTAAGATTAAGAGTGAAAGGGGGGCCCGAGGACATGAGCCATTGAGGAGGATCAGTAGACAAGCCACACAGTACATGAACATGAAAGGGTAGTATAGTATCGTGTACATATATAGAGGGTAGGCACCGAACTTGGGACCTACATTGATTGTCCCCGTTTAGCGCGTGTTACTATTCGGAGTCACGCGGTGCCATAACTATTGATTGAGAATGTCGTATGTTACCAAGCAAAGTCATTCATGGTCTATAATGTTTGAACGACATGTTGAATTTTCGTTAGTAGAAATTGAACTCTTGATGAAGATGTCATTGCGTTGCGTAGCTCCGAATAATAACACGCACTACTTGGGATGGTCGATGTAGGAAGCAAGAGTTAGCAACACTCATGTATTCATATTGGGATTCGAACTCTGGGTTCAAAACATCTCTTACCATCTTTTAATGGACCTTACTATTCAAGATGTTCAAGACTAGACCCAAACTCGAAGATTGGTTTCTCAACCTAGGAGGCAAACCCTCTTGGAATGGGGATCGCCAACATTATGACAGGAATGTGACACCACATGAATGCCACTTCATTTTTTTTCATTACCTTGGACTTGGACCCTAGTGTAAACTCCTTGGGTCCAAACTTTGCTCTCAACCAATACGATTGGTCGATTTCGGGAGCTTCTTTGGTATTGGACCCTACTATAAACATGTCCTCCAAGTTAGATGCACAGTTGAATGGTTATTGTTTCCGACTAGCCCACTTCTACTAGAATTTGAAACAAGCATTCGGTACAAGATGGTTAGCAAATCCAAATTGAGACCGTAGTGGCGTTCCTCGTGATTTTTCGAAGCTCGTACGAATATCTTATTCATTATCAAATTCCTATTCTCAAGCTCATTGAATCCGCCATAAAAGTCCCCCAAATTTATGTCTAGATTATATCACAATCTAAACACGTGATTCAACCTCTTCCAAATGCACGTCTTTTTGGTATCCGTTCTTGAAGCCCCGCCTAACAACATTCCACTCAACCATAGTTGTCCAATCAAAACAAGTAAGCGCATAAGGCATGTCTACCTTCAGGCAGTACACCCCCTGACCTCCGTAATGCCACCCCTTTCTTATATCCCAAAACCCTAGGGAACAAAAACGCTCAGGTTGAATCTCCCTCCTTAATGTCACACTTCCCTCCCATACACCACATGTCTTGACACTAAAAAAAAAAAAAACCACTCAAAAACCCAAAACCACACGCTTGCACACAACATCACGTTGTCATTACTGCAAGACATGTTGACTTTGTATAATTTCATTGTGTCACGAGCTGCTACACTGATTCTCTATTATGACACATCCATGTGAACACTCCAAACCTCCTTCATATCTCGTGCACGTTGGTGGTGATATTAGGGAGGTTGGAGGGTACATAGTGGTAGAGGATATGACAAGGAGACATTAGTGGGCTAGGTGGAGGGTCTACTAACAACAAGTGCGGTTTAAGCTACGTTGAAGTGAGGGGGGTGTATGTGGGTGTGGGGTTTAGTAGGGCTGCTGCTGCTGCTGACAGTTCAGCTAAGTTTAGAGGGGCTAGTTTAGTGGGAACCTGGTTTGGAAGCTTTCTTGGGAAGCGTGACGCCGCCTTGGGCTTGGCAGCTGCTGCCACACTATTTAGATCCTCCCCTTGCCAGGCCTACATGTCTTGTTGTTGCTCTTGGAGCTCTACTAATTAACCTAGTTGGAAACCCCCCCCCCCACTTTTCCCCTTCTTACCTCAAGGTCAAAACCCTATGTCAACTCTATTATAACTCATGAATACACGATTGTGAGGTCTCAAATACTAACTCACATGAAATGTTGTGTTTAGGGCCACGTCACACACGAGCCAAGAGCCGTGACCACGAAATTGTGAGAGCCTAAAAGAAAGTGTATAAAGGCTTGTTCCAAGATACTTCCGAACTCATGTAGTGTGGTCATGGGTTCTCAAGTGTAGTGTGAAGCCATATGTGACCGGGCCTTCGACCGAATGCTATTTCAATGAATTTCTATTCATGCGGATCCTCGCCCATGATAGAATAGAATAAATCAACGGTTGTGAGTGTTCGGAGTGTCGTGGTCTCCTGGTTTGGTTTTGTGTTAGGCCTACCTCCAAGAGGTGTGTTTTGAAAATAATCCAAGTGATCATGAAGCATGATCCATTCAATGCCATGTAGGAATCCATGTAGACTTTACATCCATCTTGCATTCACATACTCCGTTGGTCCCTCAAGCATAGTGTGAAGTGAACTTGGACCGGCTCCGCCTTTTCCACCAAATGAGAGTGCTTGAAGTGTAATGGTCACGGGCTCTCAGTCTCGTGTGTGGAGTGGCCCTTAGGGCCGCTTTACACTTAGAGGCCGGGCCAATTCGTTGTGTAAGAGGCTTGAAATCCTCATTTGTGATTGGTCAAAAGGCTCAAATCGGCCCCAACCCCTTTACATCTAGAGGCCGGGCCGATTTGGTGGTATGATTTTTTAAATTAAAAAATGTATGTTATGACACGGCCCGAGCTCGTTGAATTGGGTGCACCCAAAATGGAAGGCCAATTCTTGGCCTAGAGGCCAATGTCATATTCCACTAAAAAAATCTTGTTAAATAAAGTATAATTTTTTAAAGTGAACTAGATCCATTGGATTATGTGGAATCTAAAGGCTCTATCTTAGATTATGCTACATCCGTTGGATTAGGCTAATTTTTTTGAATCAGCTTGGCTTCTTGGCCCGAGGGCCTTTACATATGGGAAAATTGGCCCCCGGTATAATCTTATTATAATGTGTAGTAGAGGCCGGCCTCCAACCCAAAAAAGGCTGAAATTTTGTGCAATCGGCCTCAAGGGAAATTGGCCCGGCCTCTAGGTGTAAAGCGGCCCTTAGTATCACCAATCCTCTTCGTCTTGCTCAATACTAATTGTAAACCGGCCGTGTAGTGTCACCAACCCTAAATGTATCCCTAGCATTATTTGTTGCTCCTTATAAAGACATTTGGGCATTATAGATTTATAGTGTGGCAATTACTGTCACTAACCAAGTTGGATTTTCATCCAAATTTCAATCATCCATAACAATATTTCATTGCATATTTGTTAGGGCGTAGAGGATACCAAAAGGTCCTCAGCAAAGGTCTTGAATTAATCTAGTGAGGTCCAACTAGGCACCCTGCGAAACGTTCAGCATTGAAGCATTCTCCCTACTCCCAAGATATGCCTATACACTTAGCGAACAACTCACAAAATACACTCAATGACCCAATCTTGTAGAGGACTTGCTTTATTGGAGCCCCTTCATCCATGATGGACTCATTTAAGTGGATTTTGTGTACCCCAAGCCCTACTCCCTACACCCATTCACACGTTGTACACCTAGCTCATGTAAACCACATTAGTGGAGTGCACAAGAGCTTCATCCAAGTAGGAGATGGAATTGCAGGATGGGTGTAAACCCATTTTAAGGTCACAACATGTTTTTATCTATGGACAAATGACCATGACACCCTCCTTACCCATGTCAAAGCAACACCCTCACCATAGACAAACGAAACTCTGACTGAGTCTTTGCCTTTGTCCCCCTCTTGTTGTAGTCCACTTGGTAGAGAATACACATGTTCATCAATTTATTGTCTAGCCAACACAAAAGAGTCGATGATATCACTTGTGTGTGCGCACTTGACAAGAGTACATATCTTTTAGGTGGTACGCGACATCAAAGTATGTACAATGTGTATTCATTATGCACGGGTCATGTGGGTATCTTGTCATGCTTGGGCCCTACATGACGTGGAACACATACAAGCCTCAGATGGCACATAATGTTTTTGGGTAGAAAATAATAACAATGCTCTTTGTATCAACCCACAACACACATGCCATCTTCGTCGTGCTATGCATTTGCCACTCACAATGTCCTTTGCACCCCCTTCTCCCATGCATGCTTATTAACTAATGGTTTTCGGAGACATATGTTGGATTATAATGGTGGCTTCAATGTCAACCTCATGCAACTTCATGAACAACTTGATTGCCAAGAAAAAGTTGTCCGTAGGTGCAACATCGTGTCACCCGCACGCACACATATTGCCCTCATTCCCTATTAGTCTCTTGGTATTATGAGACCAAAATTGAGTGTATCAAAGTTTCCGATTGAATTGAAGTTGGTTATGTAGTAAAAAAAATTGGTTGGTCCCAATCTCGGCCTAGATAATGATTGTAGAGGTGTAGCATATCACATGCACTCTTCTTCCATTTGCATTAGATTACCACTCTTTGATCCCAAGTGCTTGTAGAATGCCCTCCCCCCCCCCCCCGCCCCCGCCCCCGTAATTTGAACTATGTGTCTATAATACAAATATGAATTCACACATGCAAGAGAAGAGGATATATTTAATCCCCACAAGAAGCTTGAGGGCCTGTTTGATTTATGAACACGTGGCCTTTAGATAGGATTTCATCCACCTTGTAAATTGTTATTAAGATGTCTAGTTTAGCATTGACATCTCTATCCATTGTCAAATTGTTGGGAGTCGGTGATACCCAAAGTGTTGGAAATTCGTGCAATTGCAACGAGAAGTGTGCAAATGTATGTTTAATCTTTGTGCACGCTATCATTTGAGAAAAAATTCACATCAAATGGGGACAATGCCCTTGCCACTCAAAAGTTTAGCTCGATTGCTTATAACATTGCTCGCTCGCAACTCCCCTCGAACTCCATCGTCGTCATTTTTGCAAGGCCTTTTTTGGGCAATTACCTCTTTGGATGTGGGATTGTTCCAATTAGACACAAGGCATTTGGACGGACTTGGTAGCCCGGAGCAATGGGGCATCATCCCCATCCAAGGCAACATTGAACATGTCTCGTGATTCTTCCCACCTCAAAAGTTTAGGGTTACCCCCTTGTCCAAACCCCATTTGCAAATAAATCCCTCTATGGAAATAGTGAACCGGTGTACACTAAGAAACCACCTTGTGTAACGGACGACCAATAATAGTCGCTTTGGCGTTTAGGGTTAAGCTCTTCACTAAATAATCAAATTTAATCAATCTTATCATCGACAACAAGAACACAAACGTTTACCTCTGGTAGTGTTCCTTGTCATAATCATTGTGTTTTGAGGTTTTACGAGTGTGTTTTTTGAATGTGTTCCAAACTACTATGCTCTAGATTAGTTTATGGTGACTTGTGTCCAAATTATGGGAGTTAGTTATTTGAGAATACAACATTTAAGACTTTAGAATGGTTCAGTGACGTTTCCACTTTTCCAATGGATGAGTTTACATAGACACCATGAAAATTTAGCCCATGTGATTATAGTTTTTCATAGACCCTAAAATTCATTCATTTAGGAGATGACCCAACACATTATTTTTCATCTTGAATATTTTTTTCTATTTGACCTCGACATCTAACATCCAAATTGTAAGTTTATAATCGGGTTGAAATGAGTTTACCACATACATATAGAGGACAAGGGCATGTCCCTTCTTTCATCCAAAATGAATAAATTTATTTGATCTCCATGAAACTTGTGCATTAAGAAGGCAAAAAGACAACAAACAAGTCTATAACCTAAAGTTGATTTTTTATTTTTATTTTTAACTATGCAACTACAATAATGTCATAAAAATTTATGGATTAGAACCTCGTAGAAGGCTTATGATTACAGTAAAGCCTTCATCCATGATTAAATGAATTTACATAAACGCCACAAAACCCAAGCCAACGTAAACCACAAAATACCTTATGACTAATCAATACATGTGATTGATATTTAGTATTCAATGATGATATTTAGTGTCACCAACTCTAATCATCTTGCTCAAAACTAATTGTAGACTGTGGTAGAGTGTCACCAACACTAATCGTTAACCCAACATCTTTTGTCATTCCTTGTTAATTTTTTGGGGGGATTTTAGGTTTAAAGTGTTGCAGTTATTGTCACTTACCAAGTGATTTTTTTCATCTAGGTTCCAATCATCCATGACAACAATTCATCACAAGTTGCTAACAAGAGAAGGTAGGGTTTCGACCAACGGATGATTTCCTCGTGCATCATCCACGACCATATTTTTCCACTTCTTCATAAGCAGTGTCATCCAAAAAGTGACACTAAATAACATATGGCACTAAATACCATATTTAGTGTAGTAGTGGGGTATTATGATCCACATAACTAAAGTAGTGTACACTAATAAGCTTAGATGTACTGGCTAACTTGCACTAGTGATGGAGTGGCATTGGGAGGCCTTTGAATACATACCACGGCCCAAGTGTACCCAAGATAAGCACAGAAGTGCACTTTCTCGGTGGGCTTCAAAAGATAGGCCAAAAGTTTCGGCTAGGGAATGATGACAAGCCCACACCCATGCCTATTTGTATTCTATGTTTCCCATCTTGTCGAGTGACGATTCCTCCATGGAAAGGGGATTCTTGTAACTTGCTTGGCACGAGGATGATAGTAGTACATTGTTTACGGTAGTTATTGTCATGTACCCTATTTGTGAAAGGCTTGCACTAGATGCCTAGAGGTCTCAAAGTGTCACATTCACTAATTGCCAATACAAGACTATGCACTAACATAAGTAAGTGAAAAAATATTTATAGTATGACATTTAGTATTGGGCATTGCAATACTTGAGATGATAGGTTTGTGTTTTCGTATGTAAGGGGGGGAAGAAAGATAGTGTTGAGCATACTGATGTCAAGTTCCATGTGTTCATATGTTTATATGTAAGAGAAAGATATTTCTTAGCATACTAATGTCAAGTGTTATTTGTGTACGCTTAGTGTCATGTACCCAATTTGTGAAAGGCTTGCACTAGATGCCTAGAGGTCTCAAAGTGTCACATCCACTAATTGCCAATACAAAACCATACACTAACATAAGTAAGTGAAAAAATATTTACAGTATGACATTAAGCATTGGACAGTGCAATACTTGTGATGATAGGTTTGTGTTTTTGCATGCAAGGGAAAAAAAGACAGGATTAAGCATATTGATGTCAAGCACCATGTGTTCATATGTTTATATGCAAGAGGAAGATATTTCTTAGCATACTAATGTCAACTGTTATTTGTGTACGCTTAGTGTCATGTACCCAATTTGTGAAAGGCTTGCACTAGATGCCTAGAGGTCTCAAAGTGTCACATACACTAATTGCCAATACAAAACCATACACTAACATAAGTAAGTGAAAAAGTATTTACAGTATGACATTAAGCATTGGACAGTGCAATACTTGTGATGATAGGTTTGTGTTTTTGCATGCAGGGGAAAAAAAGACAGGATTAAGCATATTGATGTCAAGCACCATGTGTTCATATGTTTATATGCAAGAGGAAGATATTTCTTAGCATACTAATGTCAACTATTATTTGTGTACGCTTTCGTCGACTTGTAAACCATTGTGTAACATAGGCATACACTCATAGTACTATGTATTGAGCATACTTAACCAAGATAGTAAGCACACTTTAACGCCAAGTGTCATGAAGCGACATTACTCTTGAAGTTGTTGATCATTGAGGGGCGGTTTACACTGTGGACCATGAAGTCGTCCCACGTAAGAGGCCTATTTTGCGTGGGACGACTTCCATGGTCCGAGTTACTAAAATATTAGTTTTCATGGTTCATGGGCCCTTCACTAGGTGTAAACCGAATGTGGACCATGAAGAATGACCATGCACCAAAAAGTGGAGGTGCTGATTTTTTTAATACATGCCCAAAAAGGGCAATTTTGAAAAAAAATTAAGTTTGATCATTCCTTGTCTTCTCTTGGGCTTCACTTGTCTTCACTTCTTGTTAAATGTGTCGAAGATGCGGCTTGCAAATCTTCTCACAACAATTTTTTTTAAATAAAATAAAATGAGCAATTTAATTTGTACATGCTCAATGTAATTTACATGTGACATGTACCTTGTGTTGTCACTACACGAAATAGGATATTTAGTGTTTGATTATATTTAATGTTGTTACCACCCTATCTTGCTCAACACTAATTTTCAATTCTTTGATAATTAATGTTAGAAGATTTCCCATTGCACTTCTTTTGACTACCCTGATCTACAATCACTAAACCACTACAGATTTTTGTTTTTTGTTTTTCAACTACATTTTGTAATAATATTGGGGTGTGTAATATACCGTTGGAAAGGTATTTTCAAGACCTTTCCAACGGTATATTGCACACCCCAAAATTCCAAACATTACATTTGGTAGACCAAAAAAACAAATCTGCACTTGAATTCTTGAGTTCTAGATGTCCCGCGTTGTTTGGTGAAACACGTGTGAGCCGGTTTAAGGGGTAGGGCAAGGTAGTGCTGGTATGTCTCATGGGCTATGGTATAATTAAGGCGCTTAAAAGGTAAATTTATTAAAATTTTATTGAAATGGTATTTCTCTGACATGGGCCTTTGCCTTTTCCTACCAGACCACCTCTCTTGCCTCTCTCAACGTAAAACCCGTTGGACCATGTCACTGCATTTATTAGGCCTTAAAATTTATATTTTGGGGACCTCAACCTCCATGGTCCCTCTGCCATTTTTTCCTTAGTGTAAACCGAAGTTGTCCCGGGAGAACTTCAACAACCAATCAGCTGCCTTGCAGAGCCCTGGTCCAACTTCATGGTCCATAGTGTAAACCGCCCCTGACGTAACCCTAAACCCTATGCCTAAAAATAGGGTAAGTGACACTATTACGCATGTGACACTAAATAGCATGAACGGTGTAGTACGTTTCAATCCTCAATTTGTAAGTATGTTATATTACTACATCCATGACAAACGTGGGATTCGAGTGGATCCTAAATAACGTATTTGGCCAACTTCCAACATAAGGACTAGGGGAATTTTATTTGTTTAGGAGTTGTAGGAGAGAGTTACTTTTTAAGGAAGAATACAAAATTAAACAAGAATTGTTTTGTGGAGGGTTCTTCCTCATTCTTCTCACCTTGTCTCCCTTCTAGAAGAATTTTGTGTGGACTTACTTATCTTGTTCACCTTTGTGTCACGTGGTGTTGCGTGCACACTTGCTCACATGGAAGTTGGTCCATTTTTATTGTGAATGTTCACAAAAAAAAAAACAAGGATTTTGATGTGGTGCATTACTAAGCAGCTACATGATATTCTCTTTCTAAAGAAAGTTGCGATTAAAAAAAACTTGATAGTGTATAACACATATGAGAACTTCACAATATGTACTGTACCTTAATGCTCCCCATAAATGGGGAATCCAAGAATCAAAGAAGTATTATGGTCATGTGATACTTGGTCCCACGGAATGCAACCAAGGAGCTGTGTAATGTTATGTGGGATATGAACTCCCATGAGTGGATAGTAGAAAGATGATGACCCGTGTCAAGTTTTCAGGGAGAGCATGTCTAAATAATTATCCCACCCAAAATCAACACCCTGAAATCTTGCATAGTAAGTACATATTGACTTGGAGAAAGTCCAACACATTGGCATCATGCTCATGTGATGGGTTTACGTATAAATCCAAATAAGACAAACTTTGGTGCGTTGGAATCCCCTTTCAACTGTTAACAATAATGTAGTTTTTTCAATCAAATAACAATATCTACACTTGGAGCTTAAAGTGGCGTCTAGGACCATTTACCTCTTAGTCCTTCATGGCCGCAACACCCATGCCCACTTAAGCCATTTGCCACTGTCTACTCAAGGTACTTTTTGAGTAGAATCAAGTTTTGATGTATTTTTTACACTTACTATATAAGTTAGTTAAAAATTTCTAAGTTGTGTGAGTATTTTTTAAATAAAAATACTCTTTTGAACTTTACTGTTTTCATCACCTACATTTTCAATGGCTGATGGTTGCACTAAAAATAAGAGAACCTTAGATGTTTTCAAGTGTTATGACTAGTGGTGCATTTCATTTTAAAATGTATTTTAAAATACTTGGCAAATTTTGAGGCATTCTTTTATGTTTTCTTATTGTAAATTTATGACTATGGTTAGTCCAACTCAGTAGGGCAAATATAGACACGCTCAACTTTATCAATTATTTCATATTACCATATAGTTTTAGTACATTCAAACTTAATCATGGCAGTGTCTGAGCCTTGAGTATTGCCACACAAACTAACAAATATTGGAATACATAATGCACCACATGGCACACTGGACAAGTCGTGAATGGTGGTTTGCATTCGCAATGTCTTCATTCTTGGATCAATACTTGGGCAGATAAGAGCTCGAAGAACTAATCTTAAAAGAGGGGGATATTTTCAACAATGATTTGCCATAGAGGACCTCATGGATTGATGTAATTGATGATTTTCAATTAAAAAAACATAAAAAACATTTTGTAATGCCACCTCTGACCTCTAGAATTAAAAAAATGCAACACCAATTATGACAACATTGATTATGCTAAGTTGTTGTAACACATATCCTAGATATTGGAATTCACTACATTGTGTCCCCCAATTAGTGTGTACTGCTATTCGGAGTTATGTAGTGCTATAACTATTTATTGGGAATGTAATATTTTACCAACCAAAGTCATTTGTGTTCTATAACATTTGAACCAGTGCCCTGGAAGTGTTTGGGCATAGTCGGTCAAGATCCTAATGTTTATAAATCCAACCGGATTCATGTTGGCATCTTATGGTTTTGCTTTCATTCACTTGAGGTATATTCCATATATTCTTCTAAAATGACTGGTAATTTTTTTAAAGTCTCCAACTTCAACCGGTTATTTCTCAAACTCAACCGGTTCATTTGTAACTAACCACCGGTTCATTTGTCTTCACCACAACTGTAAGAGTATAGGTTTGAACAACCTACTGAACTTTTTGTTAGTAAAAGAGGAACTCCCTAAGTAAAACGTTCTTGCCATGTGTAATTCCAAATAATAAAACACACTCATTGGGATAATTTGTACAAATACATACATACATACATACATACATTAGAAGGTTTTTCATTTTGATGCGATAATGGCCTCCACTACATACACAAAATCGTTATCATGAAAAACTAACTCATTATCACCCATAAATTCTGCTTCCACTTGCCATTCCTTTTATTTATTCATAGGACGCAACTCGTGGTAATTTGACCCTACAACATATGTCTATGGTAAAAAAATAAAAAAATCTCAAACCTTTATTATCCCCATTTGTACATCTAATCTTTTTTCTTTTTTTTCTTTCAGTAGCCTTTTCATATGTATACACGGGAGAAAGACAATACCTCCCCCTTATCTATACAATGTAAGATGATGCCTCAAACAATGACCCTTTTCACATTCAAGTTAATATGTACGTGATATGAAGAGTGGACCCCTTGAGATGTCATTTAAAACAACTGTGTCTTTTTAAAAAACAACTTTTCCCTTTGCAACATCACCATCTTGACAAATCTAAGTTGTTGGCAAAGTGAGTTGTGTTTGATGCATGCCACGTGTCATGTGTCGTTGTTATGTGCATGAAGTGTGCCACGTGTCATTTGTCAAACGCGCCATGTGTTGTTGAGCACATTTTACAAGAACTACTTTGCAAGGTCACCTTTCATAGAAGTTGTTATGCTAATAACTACACTTACCCGTGATCCTTACCTCAAATCGGCCCCTTTAAGTTAGATATACCCTCTTTTCAATGCGAGGGACCTTAGCTCTGCACCCACTTCTCACATAACACAAAAAACGGTGCAGTTAGAGTTGGAAATCTAAAATTGTGCCCGTAGCTAGTGTTCGAGATTGAAGTCTTCAATGCCCTTCAAACGCGATTTGGCCCTTCAAAATATACCTCTCTCGAAACAACCCTTCAAAACGCAACCCCATATTGAAAATGAAGACGTCACTCGAAGTTCTTAGTGTAATCTGCCCACCACAAGAATCACCAAGCGTAGGGCATTGTCACTACAAGAAGTGGAGTTAGATGGTTGATTCTTAATTCTTCATATTGTACTAGAAACATGTACCATATACAGTAATTCATGCACAAGTTTAATATTAGTTTTGTATTTCATTTCTACATTCTTAGATTGATGTCTTGGATTTGAACTAGCCCTTCAACTGGAAGAGTTGAAATTTGAGAACCCTTCAAAAATGAAACTCATACGAGGGCTTCAATCTTGAACATTGTCCGTAGCCAT
Organism: Polytrichum commune; assembly: GCA_950295325.1. Classification (NCBI taxonomy): domain Eukaryota; kingdom Viridiplantae; phylum Streptophyta; class Polytrichopsida; order Polytrichales; family Polytrichaceae; genus Polytrichum; species Polytrichum commune. Next base: position 17,126,135 of record OX485803.1, on the reverse strand, counting down.
TCTTCTCATAATATTTGGAGCTCATATGAACATTGTCAAAGTGAAGATTCTCTATCTTCTCGAATGAACGTCTAGGTCCTCTCAAATTGTGGATTCTTGACTTCCAATGTACGAGTTTAATCACTATAGGTGTAGGAAAGTTAAAATTGAATGACCGAAACATGCCCACCTATATGTTGAGAGCGTGCCCACCAGTGCCTCAAAATACTCTTGCTTATCATATGCTATGCGAGTTTTGTTAGGTAGATCGACATGCTTTTGCCATCATATCTATATAAGGAAAGAAATGAAAAATTGTAGTCCACCAATTACATATGGAGGAGCTTTCTTTGGAGGTATTTACATGAGAAGAGACGCCTTTTGTGATGACACGATGATGATTCTTCCACCTTCTCAACATCCTCCGACTCAATCTTTGGTGGACTATGGATTACCAAGGTCTAAAATCTAGTATCCTTCATCATGGACAGAGCCTTCGTTATGTACAAGAAAGGATTAAAGAATCATATGTAGGATATTTAGGATATTTCCTTGCCCAGAAAGTCTCCCTTACACAAACTTGTCAAGATTTTTGGGCGACATTATTGAATGAACCACTGCCCGCGAAGTTTTAGGGCACATATAGTCGGTCAAGATCCTAGTGATGTTAAATCCAATTGGTTACATGTGGACATCATCTTTCGGTTTTGCTTTCATTCATGTGAGGTATATTCTTTCATAGATTCCTCTACGATGATCGGTGATTCTCATGAAGTCCCCAGTAGTGGTTGGAATACTATGTGATTCTTCCAAGTTAAGATGCTTGTGCCTCCTTCCCACCCGACTTTAGCTAAGCCTAACAGTTGGTTCTAACAACCCGGCCTTCACACCATCGACATTATCTAGTGCCCAGACTAGTTGGCAAATGATGTGGCACGGCTTAAAAGTGGAGGTTTTAAGCCTCAAGCACCGACCCTCCCTCCCTCCCATTGGTACCTAACACATGAGGCAAGATTACAAGACTTTTAAAAGTGTCACCTCCCGCCCTTGTGATTGGTTGTTTTTTAGGGCAGGAAGCGACACTTTATCATCAATTTTTGTTAATGGAACTCCTCGTGTCCTCTATAACCGAGGGAGCTTTACCCGGTTTTAAAGAAATACTTTTAGTCTTAGCCAAAGTCAGGTGGGAAGGGGGCATTGGAGAAGTGGGTGTTAGGGTTTAGTGGCTAGTATAGCTTGGCCTCGGATCCCATCTCAGTAGTTATAGTGGGTTTGTGAGAGCACGATGCATGTCGAATTTCTAGTTTGGACAGGTTGGTTTATCATAGTGCCCACTTCGTGGGTTGTAAGTATTCCTAAATGTTGAGTGGGGATTCAATACGTGACTCTCTCCGAGCTCCGGCCAAATTTGGGGCACGCCTTTTGTGACCGGTGGAATCTCAAGGTTGGGTGACTCAGATTCGAGAGGACATGCTGACTGGTGGAACTGCTTCAGACTTCGAGTAGAGAGGCACCCGTAACCGATCACGGAAGAGATTTTGTGCCGGATCTGGAGAAGTATGAGGTGGTGCAATAGAGAACACGCGAGGATTGTAAAAAATTTATGGGTAATTTGATTCTTTGAATCGAAAATACGGTGAATTTTTGATGCCAAAAGTTGGCCCAAACATGGCTACCGATGTCTGGAGTTTGCCGTAACCGCTCGTTCGAGCACTCAGAACCAAGACATGTGTCATGACACTATTGAGTCCAGCGTGGTCAAAATTCCGGTACCCTAACGGCACCGCTGATGGGGTTGCGATTGGGAATGTGCGCGTCGACTATACGTCACTTTAGTCTTTGGGAAACTCAATGAGCCTTTAGTTTGATCCAGCCTGGTCCATTGGTGGTGGTTGGACATATCCTTCCTTCCTGATACTTGGCTGAGCTGGGGCCGAAGTGGATGACAACAGGAATGCGAGCTTGCTAAACCAATTGCCAACAAAGCCTCATTCCGTCCTCGAGCCCTCCCTCATACACGGAGGGAGCTAAGAAAGAAGTCGTGTTGTTTTTCCTTTGGTTGGTTCTTCCGCAAGCGTTTGTGGTTAACAAATGGCAAGGACAGACTATGTCGAGGTGGATACAAGTGGATAACATTATTGAGATTCATAACTATGTTGTTGTTTGTGTGGGATGGACGATATTCTATGGAATATTCTGGGATATTCCCCACGTTTAGTTTGAATTATTCAAGAATAGTTTGTGGAATACTGGTTGTCAGTCCCGCATGACATTGTTATGGATCTCGATAATGTTATGTGGCCCCCTATTGTGGTTTGTTGAGTTTGGAGCAATAATCAGCACATAACATGTCCTATGTACAAATCCATGTTTGTAACTTATTTCTCATTCATGGCGGCTAAGTATGCAATGTTAACCTCTAGATTTTAATTTGTGTCTTTCTAGTGTGCTAATTAGGGTTGTGAATAGTCTATTTTTATCATTTTGTGCTCATGTTCAATAAAGGTTGTTTGAGAATTTGCAAGCATGGCAAATCAGTCATATGTTTCACCCCATTGACAAGGATGAAAGATTATTGAGCGTTGAGAAATTTCTTGATTTTTAGATTTTTATGATAATTTTTTTCCTTCCATTTAAGCCATTTGACTCATTAATTAGTGAAATGAATCAAATGTAGGTGGTCCTAATTAGTTTGGGCCAAATTAGTGGTCACTTGAAAAGTGGGGTCATGGGTGGGCATTGCTACGTGATTCCCCTTGGGGTCCCGTGGTGGGAGGTTTCCCTTCATGGTTGCATTGAAAGTTTTCTCTTGCAACTGAACATGTTCGATTTGTACCAAAAAAGTAAACCTATAAGAATGGCATAGAGGAAGCCTAATGTAATTGTTTTGTATAGATGTGTTTATTTGTGAGACGAGTATGACAACTATACGTAGTTGGAATTCCAGCCCTAGTTTTTTTGGGAAGGAATTCTATGTTCATATTATAAAATTGCCCCACATATGTGTACTTTTCATGGTTCAAATTTTGTGATGAAATCAATATCTCTTAACTTAGAAAGAAAAGAAAAGGTATGTCAATGTTTTTACATTGACATGCGATGTCTATGCACCGGCTCCTTCCCATGTCCGCATGGGCATGGGAGCGGACGTGGCTTAGTGCCTAATTTCAAGGGTGGTTGTGTGGTTAGTGTTAGGTCTATGTGTTTTATGTCAGTCTCCAATTCTAACAGTATTGGGTAGTTTAGTTGAGTGGGACCATGGCTAGTTTCTTGTCTAATTTTCTTTTGGTTAGAATAATGTTTGCTAGGTACAATTTGTGAGAAGGATTCCATTAGTTTGTGGATTTTTTGGAGTTGAGGATATGTAGGTCTTCAAGGTATTTAGTAGTTGTTGTGTGCATTGTGCCTCGTATTCCTACCATGATTATAATGGCTGGTGGTACTATCCACCCTAGTAGGGATAAGAGTGGGTGTAGAATAGCATACTTATCTAGTTTTTTTGTACGAAGCTTTAATGGGGAATCTATCATTGCAGTAACTGCATTCAAATGATTGTATTTTGAGGTTTACGCTGGGTGTGAAGGGTGGTTTAGCCGTAGGTGGGGCTCCTAAGAGACATAGTGTATTTGGTCAAAGTCGGCTTGGGCAATTACATCTTGATAGGTAACGTATGCATGAGAATAGCCATGAGGGGATGGTGTTGTCATGTATGTGGTCCTTAGTTTTGCTTGCGTTAATTAGGATAAAGCAATGAGTTGTGGGGTGGGCAAGCAATGCGTTTGCTAGTATGTGTATTGCTTTATTGTGTCGGTTTATCCTTAGGTTGTTTATGTGCTTATTTGTGCAACATAATAATAGGTGGGCATGTGTCATTTTGGAGGGATGTGCATAGATTACATGTTGGGGACATTTCTTGTCCAACCCTAGCTTATCACGACCAATCTCCCTCAAATTTGCCTAGAAAATATGTCATCAATTCAACAACCATAGCTGAAGATCTAATGCTTTTTTTGACAAATCCATATGTATAGATGTTTGCAAGTTAGATGTGACTACTCACTATCCAAATTTTAAAAACTGAAGCTTTGTTATGTAGGAGATTACAATAGAAATGTTAATAGTGGTCTTCAGGGGCAATAATTTAGAAATTAAATCGGAGTTGGCTTTTTGATTGAACCTCCACTCAAATCTTCCCCAAATGACAAAATGTAACCCTCATTTAGAAGATTATGTCACAATTAGGGCAATACACCTATTCAAATTAGCTCACAAATCTTAAAACCATTAGTTTGAGGATTTTTTGGGAAATCTTTGCAATTTGAAGTAGTGTTGCCACAATAACACACCTCCCACATGGATTTACACCCACCAACACATGTTCAACTAAATATCCCAATGGGAAGTGTTTAAGATATGTTGTGTTTGAGTGTCATAGAATTTTTTAGATTGATTGGGAATCATTTGAACATGAAAATCAACAAAACACATGTTTAGGATATATTGCCCTTACACCATGGAGGTGATAAATGTCAAGCAAGTGTTCATGGACTGCTTCCATTGTAAATTAGTTGAGAGCACACTCCCATACTTGAATTGATATAAAAATAGCTAAATTTGTTGAATCAAAATTATCCACATGGCATGACATAGCAAACCTAGACATGAACAAAAGGAACAATCCGGAAACCATCCGTAATGGTGTCCAAGGGGTCAGAGTGAACTATTCACAACCATATTATGGTTGCATAAGACATTAAAGGTTAAGGATGTGGTTTTTCTGGTAGTTCCCTAGGTATCTTCCATATCAAAATTTAAGGGTTTGTATAAGTTGTTGGTGAGAATGTGTAAAGACATTCTTACCAACAAACCAACCATGTACAAATACAAGTTTAGAATCCAACATATGTGACCACAACAATAAATATATAACCACAATCACTATAGAAAGACTACACTGGTTATGGAATTGCTTCTCCCACAACAACCACCCACACCTAACCAACTTCCTACACCCACCTCCACAAGACTTTGAGACTGAAATATTATAGCTTATCCAAAGATACATAACCATACTCCCCAAGAAAAAACCAAAAAGTTTACAACCAAATAATTGACACCACACACTACACCCGGATATTACCAAACTACTCATAGACTTGTTTAAAATTACACACTCATACTACTCATCCCCCCTAACTTGCCCCATCCAACTTACACAATATAACTCACCACATAACCGAGACATACTATTTGGCTCACTAGGACATGCACAATCTTCCAAATAAAAATGGAATAGGCCTAGCATTCCCCATGGACCACAATACAACCTTAGAAGCCATACATTGGGCTAGAATGGCTGCCAAGGAAGATGCACAAACAATCACCATACTAATAGTCAACCACACCGACTGGACATCACAAAAACTCCCACTCAACGCAAATGCAAACATACACACAATAGTAAGCATCCCACCACATACTATACACTACGACCCCATGCGAGAATGGCCGAAATACTATGTGTACACAAAACCATCACTTACATCCATCATATGCATACACAACCAAGCAATCCCAACAAAGAACCTACAAACCCCACAAGAATTACAAAGAGTCCTAAAAAGAATAACGAACACACACACCGAAACCTATCCCATCAAACACACCCTCACACACTACAACGATAAATTCTCCAATAAATGGAAAACACCCCCAAAATAAACACCCCCCCAATAACATTGTCACAACACCCCTACCTCCCACGTATAACCATATCCACCCCCTTAAATATAATCCACAAAAATGCATATACATGGATGGGTCATTTATCCCACCCTTCAAAAACCCTGAAGGTCAAATAAAGGGCAACACCGCAGGCTCAGGGGTATATAGCCCCAACAATAACACCCAAATATCAGAAAGACTACCAAGATGCCAAAATATTTTATGAGCAAAGTTAAATGCAATACTCATAGCTATCAAAAACGTACAAACCACCCAAAGAGACACACACATATTCACATAAAACCTTGATAGCATATACTTAATCAACAACCACATACAACACTCAACATCCCAACACCACCATCCATATAAAACTACTCACCGAAGGCATGGTACATCAAATATATTGGAACCCACATATGATCCACATACACAAAGTGCGAGCACACACATGCATTAGTGGTAATGAAATAGCAGGTAAAGTAACCAATGAGGGGACATTAAAAGAAAAACCAAACAATACACCGCATATACACATACCCCACCCTACCCCCTTCTGGTTGGCAAGCTGCCCAACAACCACACACGATGGAGCCATCCGCAACCTCCGCACATTCATGACAAAAGAACATGAAAACCATGAAACTGAATCAACCAAAAGAAAATTCTCATATGTAAACAAATGGCTATCAAATTAACAAATAAACCAGAAGTTGTCTAACCACTTCTGGAAGAAGAACCACGTGCCAGATTCGCAAATTACCCAAACTCTAAAATTTAGATATGTCCAATACATGGGTAATCATAGAAAAAATATCTTCTGGCCCCTGAAATACCAAATCCTCGATTTTACACTATGTTAGAACAACGATAGAGACATATGGCCCCACTTATTATCAACATGCAAACACCAAAATTAAAAGGACTATGAATCACACAAGGCACAACAAAGCAATCCACCTCATTACTCAAACACTACAAGTCAACAAACACACTAGGTTCTTCACTTTGACCAATGCATGTAATCTAAACAACCAACCCCCATACCAAACAATCCCATAATGGCTCCTTGCATGCACATGCCCACAACAAATATGTCAATGCCAAGCCAAATCAAGACTAGACATATTGTGCATCATCAAAGCCCCCAACCAAACACAAACACCTATATTACCTTCCCCAAACACACAATCCAATTCATCGAATTCACATATTGCCACGATAGATTCCCATAACAAGCCCTCACATACAAACACACCAAATACGACCTACTAATCAACACTATACAAAACAAGGGATGGTTTATTAAACCCCCTTATTACCATCACCGTCAGAGAAAGAGGTGCTATACACGAACACTCCATTGATCAACTAAACAAACTGAAAGTCCCAGAAACCATTATTAAAATCCTCATGAAAAATATACACCAGAATGCCATCAAATACCTCACATACCTCGTCCTAAACAAAAGAAAATTAGATAATAAACAAACCCCTGTCCCCCCACCCTAATGAAATGAATTAACTTGTACAACACCAGAGCCCACCTCCCAAAGGAGGCATAACACCCTATGTACTGCATCACGGGACACCCGTGATCAGCAAATGGCTAAAGAGCTCGTATTCATGCTGGTACCTTATTACTGGTGTTATTTTTTCTTTTTCTTTATCTTTGGGGCATCCCATAAGAGGTGTGACCATTTTATGTGTATATTGGTGTTAGAGAGCCATTTGTCTATATAGGGCAACATATTTTTTGTATGTGAGATGAGTGCACTTACATACTCTTTATCTATGTAGCTTTTGAGGTTGCCAACTAAGCTATCATGTTGTGTGGAGATCTAGGGGATAGATGGCTAATATGGTATTTGAGGTGGAAGGGGATGTCCAAAATGCGGGGTTGTTCCGCTTCTTATTTGGCCAATTTATCAACCTTGTCATTTCCAACGATGTTTGTGTAAGCTCTACCTTTGTGGATGGTGACATTGTGAGGAGAGTTTTTTAATGTATTTATTATTTGGGTTATGAAGAGTTTGTTTGTGTGGTTGTATTTGTGATTTTGGGATGTGGATTCCAATGTGAATGACTTGAATGTGTTGAAGGGTGTCATTTGTAAGGGTTGGCTTGTGGGTTTGCAATGGGTACCGTGAAGTTATTGGGAGGTAGACGTGGATGTATTAGCGTGGTTGCTTTAATGCCAAGTAAGTTTTTTCATGTTGTTTTGTGGGGTTTGGATAGTTGTGAGGTATTGGGTGGTGTGTGGGGATGTGTGTGTATATTAATCTTATTGGTGTTTGGTGCATGATTGGTGAGTGCTTGGCTAGGGCGTGAGGTGATTTTTTTGGAGTTTCTCAGATATATTTGTTGGAGAGTTGTGTATCCATTGAGGTCACTTTTTGAGAGGTTTAGTCTCTCTTTGCTGATGTTGGTGGCAATACTTTGAGATGGTCAGTGGTATTAGGGTTGGGCAATATTCTTGTTGAATGAAGTGGCTCGCCTTGGTGGTTGTTGAGATTGATTATGATAATATGAAGTTTGGTGGAGGGTTTTGGGTTGCTTTTGGAAGGTGCACATATGAGGATTGGCGTTGGCACGGCTTTAGTGAAAGTTTTGATAAGAGGGTTGTGTACATCGGTGGATTAGGTCAAGTGGTAAGAGGTAGATGTAGTGGTTAGGAAAGGGGCTTGGGATTGGTATATTGATGAGCATATGTGGGATTGTGGTCGAATTTGAGTTTAAAATGTGAAGGATTTTAGATCGCTTTTGGGAGGTGCACACCGCGGTGGTGACGATGGCAAAGCTCAAGCGAGGGTTCTGGTGAGATGATTTGTGTGGATCTTTAGGCGGACCAATGGGTTGAATATAGAGAAGAGAGGGACAAATGTAGTCCTTAAGGGGGCTTTTGTGGAAAGCTTTTGAAAGAGTATGAGATTAGCATATTGATGATAATATGGTAGGATTTGATGTGAGTATTGGTGGACATTTTTGATGGCATTGGAAGGTAATGCTGAGAGCACTTATTATAATGATGAACAATATGAGTAACATGCGTGCTCCGGTGTTACAGATCTCCCCATCTTATGTTCTTGTCGCTTGCTTGTAGATCTTGCTTTGTCTCTCTTCATCGCAATCCATATGTTGCGCCAGCACGTTGAGAGTGTGGTTTGTCCTGTGCTCCTATGCATATCTTTGAGTGGATTTTCCGTTCCAGTATCCATGTTGTGTCTCTTTGCGTTTGTTGCTGATGTCGGTCCTCTAATTAGTGGATATAGAAGTGTTGGGTCCGGGCGGGTGGGATGCTCCCTTGATGTCTCTCCTTGGATCTATTCCTTTGAAAGTCGTCTCTCCTTTCGTTTGTATTGGCGAATGCCTGTAGAATCTTCGAGCTTGTTGCTGCTACGGTTGGTTGCTAAGTTGGTCCGACATTTGATAGCAATCATAGATCCAAGCAGATCTAAAACTAATCTAGCATTAAGGCGCAAACTTCGATGTGTTTTAGATCGGAGCAGGGCTCCGCTGGTTGCAATGGACAAGAACCTTACCATGTCAACACCAAGGATTTTCAAGAACTCTTACCTCCTAGCACACGAAGAATGTGTTGAAAGCATTCCTACTGATCTAGCTCTTATGAATCTTATATTTCTTCTTCTGTGGGCACATACCTAATCCCCATGTTCTGAAGCTTGATGGATCTGATACTGCTATTCTTCACTTGACCGAAATCCAGATCTCAAAGCAAATCACCGAACCTAGTGTTAGCTCCGCTCAATCTAAATCACTCCTTCTGTATGCTCATATTCAGATGTACACTAATCCTACCATTGGTATCTACAATCAAACCCGCTGCCCACTCTACAACACACCAAGCATGAACCACAATGCATTCGCAACAGCAATTGAGTCACGGCCATCCGCTTGCATCCCTATTGACTTTTTGATTGCCTTTGCCTTCTCTTAACTTGGCTTTGGTTGGGCTTTCCTTTTTGGGTACAAGCATGATAAAGTGGACCAAAAAATGCTCTCATATCTTAGAACCGTAGTTTTTTTGGTCAAATGCCTAAAAGTAGTAGCAAAAGGTTGTTTACCTTGAATTTTTTTTCATGGTGACTTGTACTAGTGTGTTAAGTCAAATGTAGAATACCAAGATGAGTTCTTCAAAATATACCATTACAAGTAATGCTCAAAAGTAAATGGCTAGATTTGGTTTTAGATGTAAGTTTCATGACCTTAACTATATCGAACTTCATTTATTTTTTTGTTTTTCTTGAATCCATTATACACTTGAGGTATTATGAAATATTTTTGCAAAATGTCATTAATTCAATGTAATTCTATGATATAGATAGATAGATTTGACAATTGATTATTTAATATCACCACTTGCATTCTTTTCTAAAATATGGGGGATTTTTTTGAGATAATCTTTGTCAACATAAATTGCTTGGCTTTGTATTTGTTTTTTTCACCTAAACCCGTACAAGTATCAAGAGTTGTCCAATTTACCGTGCTTGCACCTTGTTATGTTTTGAATTTTCCATGGATTCCCTCGCAAGGGGGAGGGGAGGAGAGAGGTCCAAGCTCCTTTCATACAAATTCACATGAAATCCAAATATTTGAAACTTGAGATATGATGAATAAAATACTATGGCCACAAAAATTAACACAGTTTTTCATCAAACTTGTCTGACCAATAACAAAAAGTTATGATGGTTATGCTTCTTCTTCTTCATCTTCTAGAAGCATGCTATCCTTTTGTAACAAAGCATAAAAGATCTAAAACACGGTAAAATATATTGAAATTCCCAGTACAACCTAACATTACTTAGCTCCCGGGTTGCATTCTGTGGGACTCTGTAGGAAGGCATGCATATTCTCCTTCCATTTCGGGATTCCCCGTTTATGGCGAGCACTCATATTACAAATTGAAGAGTTTCCAATAAACAACTATAAATTACCCGGTCTTTCAAAGCGCAACCTCTTCCTTTAGAAAGAAACCGTCATCTAGTTGCTTAACAAGATTAAGAAGTTCTTGAAACCTAAAGAATGTCTAGAAATGCATTCTTAAAATGAAACGTAAGTGAACATGTCTCCAAGTTCCCAATAATGGAGGTAGAGAGCTTGGGGATGAATGTGGTCCTTTTATTGTTAGGAGTTAATCCATATCCTTCATAGAGTGGTATTCTAGGTGTGTGTGCCAATGATTCTAGGTCAATCCTTGTGCCTAATGTTTAGAGGGGTGCTTAGGGGATGCCGAAAAGGTTCTTACATCCACTCTATCACGTAGGTTGACAAAAGGAGGCCCACATGGGAAATGCAATGGTGTCGTAAGGGGGCCTATCCTCTAAAGATAAGCTAAGCTATATGGGAATGGCAACAAGGGGCCGGCCAGCTCAAAAGGATGGCTAGTCGACTTTTGCTTCTCTCCACTTGGAGATGAACGGCGGAGGTAAGGAACGTACTTACACCTCGCTTAGTGCACCCCACTATAAGTTAGTTGGCCCTTGCATAAGCTGGCTGCCTGTCCTACCAACCGTATTATGGTGGATGCAACGACAAAAAGGACCATGGAGGAGATAATTCGGACTCTATGGGTGCGTGTTAGTTGTGGCTCAACACCGGGTTCACTTAGGGTTAGTGGAAATGTGGATTCCATTTGGCCGCATCTACATGTCGAATCAAATTTGGTGGGCCGAGCGGCCTACATGGAACTTAACCCTTATCTAACCGTTAAGTTACCTGGGCCTCAACGCCACCGACCAACATTATCTTGTGGCCAAACTTCCAATTTGTTATGGCAATGTTCAGGTACGATTTCATCAGTTATTACAACCACATCCATTCAACGAAAGATTTTGTCGTTTTTTTTTCTGGGTATCTTTGAAATCAGTGCGAGTTTATGAACTTGTAGTTACCAACTCACTATCAACATATGAATCTTAGAGAATCGTTGTCGACGAAAGGAAAAAACACAAATCTATCCCAATGCTAGATTCACAACATATTAGGTGACGTAGGATGATTGCCTAGTGCATATAGTGATAATTGTGTAAAGTTTCCAAATCTAGTTCAAGTATTATGGAATGTACATCATGACAAATGACATGCTCTTGAAGTCCACAACCAAATAGTCTTAAATCCAAGTAAAAATAAAAATTTAAACTAAAAAGAAAAAGTATTGTGAGTATTGTGAGCTTGTTGTTGTAGTTGTAGTAGTAGTTATTGTTGTTGTTGTTGTTGAGCTTCCAAATGCATTTAGATGTAGAAATTTGAGTCTTTCTTCAAAAGTTGAAGATTATACAAAACGAGACTCAAAGAACTTCACTTTATTAGTTGGATTCAAGTGTGAATAAAGAAACTAATCATGTGAGACTTAGATTTTATGTTCCTATTTATGGTTTTTGTGCGGTCCACAATGAACACTACATTTAGCATGGGTGGGACATTCAATAGGATTCTTGTGCACCACATGTGGTGCAGGGATATTTGTTTAGGGGCTATATACTTCCAACGCATGAATCAAAGGTTCCTTATAACTACTTAATTCTCTAAGACGAGCTATTTGTTTGCACCCTACTATACTTATATTTCCCATGTAACTGCAAATTATTGTAGTACATATTATTTTAAGTAATAAAAAATAATTTGTATCCATACATATTATTGCACACACGGTTCTATACAAGCCATTGCAGAAAAATTTAGCTTGAGGATCATATTACAAAAATACAACAACACTAGTCAAACACATAATACCATCCTAGAACAAAAACAATGACTCCCATGTCACTAGAAGAAAATTTGTTCATTACAACCACTTGTCGCAACTTGGCCATTACAACTCAAAGCAAGAAATTACATAAACAATTCATTATGGTTGTAAATTAAAGGTTTTTGGTTGCAGTTTTGGACAATTGCCAATCCAAAACCCTTTGGTTGATCACCATAATGGTATATTTATGCAATTTCTTGCCACAGGTCACAATGGCCAAGTCGCAGCGGATGATTGTAATGGAGAAGTTTTATCTATGGCGTGTTTATACATTAGACCTAATAGATTATTTTAACCTTGAAGACTACATATTCATCCTTGCAATCGGTTGAAACTAAAGCATAAAGAAAACAAACACTTGCAAATATATCATTCTAATACATCAAACAAAACACAACCATACCACATCTATATATCATACACAACCATATTAGCAACTAAAATGTCATCCGTCATATGAATTGCAAAAGTATGAGCTTATGTACAAAAATGATAATAATGTGATTGTTTAAAAAAATTCCTAGGATCCAGCCTCTATATTAATTTCACTTAAAAGTGATAGCCCACATTTTATACATATCTGCTTTAGTTGTAATAGGATTGTGTGCTTTTAATTGACACTTCGTTCTTTGGAATTCTATTGCAAATTGTATTTCAAACAAATTTAATCCTCCATGTATTATGCCACATGTTGTTTTGTAAAATACACTAAACGCCTCCTAAGACATTTAGTGTATCAACAAGGACGGTAGAAACTTACATCTATAAATGCAAATAATTGAAACATTGTTGATATAATTACATATAATATGAGAAGGGAGGGGGTAAGGAGTTTAAAGCACATTGTACATGTGTTTGATATGTTTTTTTAACATGTTGTACATTGCATTTGATTCCAAGCACATTGTACATATAGAACTCTTCCCAAAGAAAAAAAGTCACATATGCCAAAGGGTTTGTTCCTCCCAAAACAAACATAAGACAAAAAAGAGAGGAAACAAACGTGGGAAGGTGGGGTGACTACAAGTGCAAAAGGTGGGTATGGTGGGATAAACTAGGGTGGGTGGGTTGGGGGGGGGGGGTCTGGGCATGAAGCCAAGGTGGTGACATGACATGGACATGTGATAGGTACGTATGGCATATTGGCATATAATTACATGGGTGTACATAGCTGATTTGGCATGGGATATTGATTCATATGCATAGGTGCAACTGGGCGGGATGGACATAGAATTCCCATAATATTAATCTATATGCATAGATACAACGGGATGAGTTGGACTTAGGTTTGTCAAGATATTGATTCATATGCACATGTGCAATGAGTTGGGGTGCCACATGTACAAGCTAGTAATGTACATCCATACACCATGGATTCAATTTGACCTATGCCACTTGACCTTGAACTATGAAATACATGCAACGAAGCCAAGCATCTAGGGAAGTATCCAACTAGAGAGAGAGAAACAAAGCACTAGACTTGAACTACGAACTTGAATTGGAACTACACTTGATTTCGTTTTTCAACAAGGGTTCTTGTTGGTTGATAATAGCTTATGCTTTAGAATAAATGGCAAATTCTGCAAACTAATTCTACAAACAATTCAACCTCAAATGCGATAGTTTGCTACACATCGGGTTGTACAAATGTAAGACCTTGTAGTTAGGGTAGCTCCATAGAATATATAAACGTTAATGTGTCCAAATTAGTATGATTAGCAGGAAATGTTTATGTCGTTGTGCATGATCTTGCAGATATGATGCTTTGAACAACGTCATATAAGTTTTCATGATTTGCTGCAAAAAACAATCCCTTGTCAATCAACTATGTTGATAAAATTGACCTCAGTTCCAAGTTTAGCCCCCAAATTAAGAGGAAGGTGGTCACACCATGTGTGACCGATTTTCTTATTTCATGTATTTTCTAGGCCATATTTCTCTTTGAATTTAACTTAGTCCCTCACATTAGGTTTGAACATTGTGAACACATGGAATAGGTGCACCCTTCTTGCCTCTATATTTTTTTTCGCAACTTTTGTCAATGGTTGGGCATAACAATGCATTGCCCTAGTGGATTCTTACATTTTGAAGGAACTCGGTCTGAGATGACCCTAAACTATTGGGTGATAGTGGAGAGGTACTCATTTTCAAATAGAGTGGTTGGCGGTTCGATTCCTGCTATAGCATCTTCTCCCTACTTGATGAAAAAAAACTAGCTAGGTAGATAGGAAGCCAAAAACTCACCCACCGCAAGGTAGGCATTAAACCCCACCCTGCATCAAGAAGATTATTGAGCAGGGCAGGACCAACGGGCTCAAATTCACGCCAGATTGTCCAACATTGGTTATTTACTTAGTTATTTATTGGAGGACCTCATTGTCATACTCTTATGAAGAATGGAACCCACACTACTTCTACAAAGACTAGTCTAAGCCATTGAGTTTGTTGTCATTAGGGTTTTCTTTGTTGCCTTGCAAGATCCTAACATTATAGGGTGGAAATTATAATGTACGTTGTTGTCGGGCATTAACCATATGGTGGTATTATCTTGCATAAAATTATCAAGTGATATCATACTTCTAACAAGATTGAGGGAGGACACAAAAACAATATCTAAACATACTACTTTAATTAGTGGTGTATCTAGTGTGACCAACTCCATATGCCGTGCTCAAATACAAATAGTAAACTGGCTGCATAGTGTCACTGGCACTACATGGAAGCCTAATATTATTTGTCAATCCTTGTAACATAAAATTGAACAGTCGATTTACAATGTTGCAATCACTGTCGCTTCTGCAGTGATTTTTCAACCAGATTTCAATCATCCATGATAATATTTTATTACAAAACTTGGGGAGATCATGCCCCCTTACATTTCATAACCACGTGCGATAAAAATTTATAACCCTATATTATATGCCATAGATAATCTTAGAAATTACGTGTAAATCTACTCATGAAAAAAAATTGATAAAATTTTGACCCATTTTGATGATGTTTTATGTAAATTATATATATATTGCACGTGGTGTTCAACTTGACAATGGAGTGCACCCCCCAGGTTACAAAATTGTTAGGACGCATAATATGCCAAACTTTGTTTCAATAATTAGCATGGATTTCATCCAAATTTGAATCATCCATGATAGATCTAGAAATGTAACGGGTGTGAGTTGGATGAAAAGGTTAACCACATGTTTGTGTGTTTAACAAATATGAGCTTCTCAATATTGGAAAGGAACTTTTTGCAAATATCACGGGCATACCGGGTTTTTCATATTAGGTTCTAGACTAAGAGAGTGATGAAAGAAACACCTAGAAAAGGTCAGTCGGACATACCGTAATAACAATAATGGGCCTACGAATTTATTCCATGAAGCGGCCGTTGTGAATGTATTGAGAAATGAACTGAGTTTAGGAAGGACAATATGAGGCAGTTGTTCTAGAAAGATTGAGAAATGAAAAGGGTTTGGGAAGGACAAGAGGGCAAGGGATTGAAGGTGAGGTGCTCAAGGGTTTAGGAAGAAAGAATTGACATAGGAATGGAATGAGGTGCTCAACAACATTAGGCATGCTACTAGGTGATTAATGCAACCATTCTAAATTCAAACATCTAGTGTTCTATTTTTGCATGTTTTGTAGGTGGATTTGTTTGTTTGGTTAATATGTGTGTGTATGTGTGTGTGTAATTCAACCATGTATTAAGTCTATATGCAACTCAAGGATGGTTTATAAGGTGAAGGGTGCTAATTCCAACCCGCTCTTAAAAACACTCCGTGTGCACACCTCCTAATCATGTACTTGGAGCACATCTTCAACTGTTTGAATGTCTCCAACACAAAGTGGGGGCAGATTTGGGTGAAGAACTGGCACTTTTGGGAAAATGCAGGTTGCTTTTATTGGGTGGAGTGTTGGTTTTAGTGCGGTGGTGGTTTGGGCGAAAGGTGGGAACAATTTTAAAGGCTTTAGTTGATTTCAAGCGAAGGGTGGGAATGGTTTTGAGAGAAAGTAGGGTTGGTTTTGGGTGAAAGAATGGGGATTGGTGTGGGACAAAGCATGGTTGGTTTGGGCGATAGAACAAGTAGTAGTTTGGGGCAAGCATCGTGATGAATTGGAGAGATCCTAATCTAGGAGGGATTTGAAAGCTAGGGATAAGTGACTCCAAAATTTTGTAGTATATTCATATGCTAAACAACTTATGTATACCACTAATTCAAATGGGATTCAAAATAGACTAAATAAGCTAAAGGTTTAGTTTAAGCACCCTCTACATCGTAATGGTAGAAAGGGTTGTAGTCAAAACAAGTCCCTTGCATGTGGGCCACTTGATTCCAACTAGATCCCACCTTATAAATTTGGGGTCTTTGATTCCATTTTGAATGAATTCATCTAAAACTACTTGTTTCTATACTACAAAACAATTTGTTGTATTTTCACCTTCATAATGGATGACATCGTGTAGACACCACAAATCTTTGAAGCTTGGAGGAAGGCCGAGTGGAATGAGCAACAAACAATGGCTGGCAACCATTGCATTAAATAGTCCTATTAGTGTGGACCACAATAATTTTCTAGAGGCCATACTAACTCTCACAATGAGAAGTAATGCGGGCCAAATTAATTTTCAACCCAAGTTCAATTTCTAGTTGAAAATCAACCTGGGCCACGGTAATTTTTTCTTAGAAAATCAATGTGGGTTAATATTTTATTTTGTGCTACTCTTGTCCTATGAGTAATATCCAATATTTTGTTAGAAGTCTTCATGAAGACTTATGGGAAGACATGGTGTAAAACCAATTTTTTGGCTATCGCCTAGCCGAAGTTGGCCATTTTCAATTGTTGATGAGATTCATCCGGCAATTAGCCACTGGAGGCCATCCAGTGTGAAAAGGAAGGGCTATTGCCGTTGCAGAAGCGGTTAGACTATTAACCGACTGCCCCTCACCCTCGGCGCTATGAGGAGGGGACAACCGAGGTTGAAAGACATGCTATATTCACTTTCAGGATTCAGGCATAGTCTCTTAGTCGATAGCAATAGGCTGATAGAAGCACCAACACTCAATGATTGAGGTTGGGTGGCAATTAAGCAACCCCAAGTGAGGGGCGGTTTACACTATGGACCATGAAGTTGGACCAGGGCTCTGCAAGGCAGCTGATTGGCTGTTGAAGTTCTCCCGGGACAACTTCGGTTTACACTAAGGAAAAAATGGCAGAGGGACCATGGAGGTCAAGGTCCCCAAAATATAATTTGTAAGGCCTAATAAATGCAATGACATGGTCCAATGGGTTTTGCGTTGAGAGAGGCAAGAGAGGTGGTCTGGTAGGAAAAGGCAAGGGCCCATGTCAGAGAAATACCATTTCAATAAATTTTTAATGAATCTACCTTTTAAGTGCCTTAATTATACCATAGCCCATGAGACATACCAGCACTACCTTGCCCTACGGGGCTCCCTAAATACACCCGACGAGCGTTGCAGCTATTAGGCTCGGAGGCCAGGTTCGGTGGGGTTCATTTTTCTGACCCTCCCCGTTTTGGCCCCTTGGGGAATTTTTTTGGTTTTTTTTGGCTAAATTTGGGTCCTGCGGCCCCAAATTACTCTAGGAAGCCCCCTATGAGATTAAATAAGGCCCCACCCAATTAAAAAAATATGGGGCAAGTTTTACCCCAACCCTGCCACCCCCTCCCGAACCTAGCCTCCGAGCCACGCTCGATGGGGGTTTTCAGGCAGATCCCTTGCCCTACCCCTTAAACCGGCTCACACGTGGTTCACCAAACAACGCGGGACATCTAGAACTCAAGAATTCAAGTGCAGATTTGTTTTTTTGGTCTACCAAATGTAATGTTTGGAATTTTGGGGCTTGTAATATACCGTTGGAAAGGTCTTGAAAATACCTTTCCAACGGTATATTACACACCCCAATATTCTTACAAAATGCAGTTGCAAAAAGAAAAAGAAAAATCTGTAGTGGTTTAGTGATTGTAGATCAGGGTAGTCAAAAGAAGTGCAATGGGAAATCTTCTAACATTAATTATCAAAGAATTGAAAATTAGTGTTGAGCAAGGTAGGGTGGTAACAACATTAAATATAATCAAACACTAAATATCCTATTTAGTGTAGTGACAACACAAGGTACATGTCACATGTAAATTACATTGAGCATGTACAAATTAAATTGCCCATTTTATTTTATCTAAAAAAAATTGTTGTGAGAAGATTTGCAAGCCACATCTTCGACACATTTAACAAGAAGTGAAGACAAGTGAAGCCCAAGAGAAGACAAGGAATGATCAAACTCAATTTTTTTTCAAAATTGCCCTTTTTGGGCATGTATTAAAAAAATCAGCACCTCCACTTTTTGGTGCATGGTCATTCTTCATGGTCCACATTCGGTTTACACCTAGTGAAGGGTCCATGAACCATGAAAACTAATATTTTAGTAACTCGGACCATGGAAGTCGTCCCATGAAGTCGTTCCACGCAAAATAGGCCTCTTACGTGGGACGACTTCATGGTCCATAGTGTAAACCGCCCCTGAGATGCTTGCGGGCTTGGATATAGATTCTTAAGAGCCGAGTGATTCGGACTCTAATTGTGATTAAACTTTGATTAGTGGAAGTAGAGTGGAGAAAGAAATGTTATATTCTTTGTGATTGCAAGTGCAAGTCTTGTAATGTGTGTGTGTGTGTGTGTGTTTGTTATACATTGGAATGTTACTTTGAGTGTGTAAGGACAAAGATAGTCAAACTTGAGTCAAGTCAGCAATGTGTCAATGAGCATGCGAAGAAGTGAGGAGAAATTGAATTGTATGTGAGAACCATGAGAGGAAAATCAGGTGATAGGCTTAGTGAGAGAAGTTTGAGCGAACCCCTGAAGAGTAATGTCTGCCGAGATCAAGACTGTCAAAGATCAAGACATAGTCAAAAAACTTAAGGGCAATAGCCGAGAGAATATTGAGTGACTAGGAAAGTGAATAATTTGATAAGGTTGTGAAAGTCATAAGTCAACCTAGAGGAGTGACTGTCTAGCCATAACCTGAGGGAAGAAAGAAGACGTTGAATAGCCAGAAGGGCAAATAGACTCAAGAAGGTTGTGAGAGCCTTAGACCAGTTGGATGGAGTGATCCGAGGGTATTACCAGAGAGATAAGAGAGAGAGAGATTGAGAAATAAAAGTGTTGGCAATAAGCAAGTATGCACTCGCCATAACCTGAGAGTTAGTGAGGGAGAAGACGAGTCGCTCGAGAGGGGCGATCGCCTATTTATCAGTAAGACAAAGAAAATACCTAGCCAAGAGGCTGAAGTTGAATAGATGTTGAGAAGAAGTAAAAGAGGCAAGTAGTCTGAGAGGACGTAGTAAAGGCTGAGAGGCTTGAGAGGAGCAAGGCCATTACCAAAAGAGAGATTAAGTGGCCATAGCCATGTTCAAAGGTTGAAGCCTGAGTGTCAAAGATAGACATTACCCGGTAGTTACCGAGGTAAGGGTATAACCTGGGTAGGGCCATTGAGCCGAGAGAGAGAGAGAGAGGAGATGAGAAGTCAGTAACAGGTAGGTTATAGGCTGCCAGGACGTTACAAAGAAGGAGGAGACATTACCATCAAAGAGTAAGATTATACCTTGTGCAAGTTCTTAGTAAACAACAGCGGACTAAAAGCTTTAACACAAGATATTGCCTAGCTTGTCGTGCGTTGTTTTATGTATTGACAATGTGGATGTTTTTGAGATGAGTTGCCATGTTTACCGGATAAGTGGAGGTGATGGCTATTAGCTCTGCGACACTTGCATGATGGTTGTAAGTTGATTAAAGAAGGAATTAAATCGTTGAATTACCGCAATTGTGATTTATGATGAGCAAAGACTATGCGGTTACAAAAAGACATTACCCCGGACTTTGTCTTGACTATGAGCCATTGACCACTTGCCAAGCTTTTGAGCTTCATGACTGAATTAGGTCCGAGCTTTAGAGTGATAGCACCTACCTTGTATATAGGACAGACAACACTCACTACGGAACCATCACGAATGAATGAACAGGAAAGAAAAATAATGGGATAAGTTAATATTGAATGGGATAAAGAATGAGAATAACCCTAAAATGTTATTAAGAACCTTAATCCAATGTGACATTAACCCTTATAGACACTATCTCAGTCTTCCTGGAGACATAGTTCCCTGGGTTTTGTTGTTTTAAGTCATAGCAAAAACTTACTACACATGGGGTCTTGGATCCATGTTAATTCCACCTTGACTAGAAAATTAGTGTTGCCCACACTAATAAGACTATTTAGTGTAGCATCCACTTAGTGTGGACCATCCACAAAACATGGTGCCACTAGACTCTAAGATTCATGGCCCTTTGCCTCTAAGGAAGATGGGTTTGTATGGTTACTTAGGGGTTGTTTACACCATTGACCATGAAATTGTCCCAAGGCCCTATAAAATATGTGATGAGCTGTTGAACTAAACCTGGGATCACTTCGGTTTACACCAAGGAGAAAATGTCAGAGTGCGAGGTCCCCAAAAGGCATATTTGAAGGCCTACATTATCCCCTGACATGGTCCAACAGGTTTTGTGGTGGGAGAGGCAAAAGAGGTGCTTTTGTAGAAAAAGGTAGGGGCCCATGGCAGAAAAATGTTGCTATGATAAAAAAATTTAAAAATTTAAAAATTAGGAAACTCTTTTGGGGAAGAGAAGATGAAGACAAGGGAAGACACGAGAAAACAAAAGAATGGCCAGACTTGAATTTATTTTCTCAAAACTACCCTTTTTGAGCATATGTTAAATAAATCAACACATTCATTTTCCTGGTGCACAGTCATCCCTCCTGGTCCACATTCGGTTTACACCTATTGAGGGGAGGGGCCCAAAGGCTTTGTGAACTGATTTTTTAAGAAATCAGACCATGGAAAAAAAGGCCATCTTCCATGATCCGACTCCATGGTCCATGGTGTAAATTGGCCCTTATTTTGATTAGCCAACTGCTTGTAAGATTTTAAAGACGATGATGCAAGATCCGTACGACATGTAAAATGGCCCGCAATTAAGGCACCGGAATTCCAAACTTGCAGCTCCAAAAGTTAACAGTATTTTATTCAAATGTGGGAAAGTGTGGAAATCTAATATATGTCAGAAACCCCTGAATCACTACTGCATCTTAGTATTTTATGAGGGAAACTGATAGATCCGATTATCTCACAGAAAGGGAATATTTGTTCTCATGGCTTTTAGTTATATAGTACCTGAGTTCTGTTGCGGCCTCTAATCAACTTGCCTTTCCCTTCCCTGGCAGAGAAGATTGTATGTAAGTTATAGCAACTTAGTTTTGGCATGTAGTAACTTGAAGATGTGTTTGTGCTTTTGGGAGAGAAAGAGGGTAGTGTAGTTAAAACTATTGAAGCTCCCGGGCGGGCGGGGGTGGGCAATTCTTGTATACACATTTATCCATCTGCATATATACGATTGTTGTCCACAGGCCATAAATTTGACACCCTAGCCAAATTTTCAGGGGACACCCTGTCCCAAATTTTGGGTGTCCCAAGGACACCCTGCTCCAATTTTTGGGTGTCCTCATAAATTTCTCTTAAAAAATTTTTTTTGGTCAAAATAGGTACAATTTTGAAAAATATATAATATCATTTCAAAATCTCAATTAAAAATCAAAAAAATCACTACATATCATAACTTGCAATGCAAATCAAACCTACAAGCGGCGGCCTTTCATAGCACACCACTTTACCCATACTTGTTCAAAGTCAATGGCCTCTATGGGGATTTTTGCCATTGCAACTCTCATTTGTGCTTCCAAAGTCTCTATTACCAAACTACACCGTAAAGTAGATTTAATATGATTTTGAGTAGAAAATCCTCTCTCACAAGAAGCTGTACTAGCAGGAATTACAAGAACAGCTTGCCACAACTTTGTCATATGAGGATATCTTCCAACATAGTCCAAATTGGAAGAATAAACCATCCAAGCTTGGTGCATTTTAAGACCACCACATGAAATATGAAGTGTATCCAAAAAACCTCGAAGCTCTGATTTTAAACCACGCTCATCAAAAAGATTCCCTCCATTAGTGCAGAAGTGGTCAATGAAACTCTGAAGCCATAAACGAGCATTTCGATGAAGAAGTGTCAAGTCTGTTGAAAAACAGACAGGGCTAAATAGCTTAGCTGCATTGAAGAGCTTCAAAATCAGGAAATCGTTGCTGCAATGATTCTATCACCTTAACCACATAGGCATGTGCAATCACCTTGCACCCATGGAGGGTACCATCACCACCAAACTCAATTGCATGAGGCAATGGTGCATAATGCAATATATGTGAATGCACCACTCCTGTAGAGTCTTGAAAATGGATCTCACCACCTCTAGAAATGTCCAAAAATTGTGCCACAAATTTGGTATCTGCACCAAACTCCTCATATTCATACACCAAGAATTTTCTTGACAAAGACCGTGTCGTAATCTCTATGGCATCTCCAATCTCAGTTAGATCCAAGTTTTCCTTTTGGAAAATCTTGTTTAATGTATTCAACTCTCCAAGTACATCTGCAAGAAGGTGAATAAAAAACAGAACTGAATAACATCGAAACTCATGGTATAGTTCTTCACATCCACTTGGACCACGAAAACAAGATAAAATGGCTGGCATAGTTGATGCCATCCGCTCCATTACTTGGCCCATTGACAACCATCGCACATAGGCCCTACAAGTACAGGGGACACCCTGAATTTTTTTTGGGTGTAAAAAGGACACCCTTGTAGGATTTTTGGGTGTCCTCGGGGACACCCTGTTTGAGATTTGGGTGTCCTAGGACACTCTAGGAAGCAAAATACACCCCCCAGGGTGTCAATTTTATGCCCTGGTTGTCCATTCTTATTATTAGCTTGGAGTCAGAGTTCGGGAAGTTTCTGAAGCCTTAGTGGCTAATTGCCGGTAGTTGGTACGAAGGGTCGGATTTTTTCCAATTTACATCGGCAACAGCCGGTCTTTTGTAAAATCAATCGGCTAATTGCCTATATTTTCATATTTTCATTGGCCAATATCCGATTAAATGGAATTCACATCGGCACTAATTGTTTTAAAAATGTATGAAAAGTGACGAGATCCAACGCGATGCGAGCAGGTGAACGAGTGAACAGATCTGATACTCCAATGCAGTTTTGTGAGCAGAAGGTTGTGCAAGGAGTCCGCTCTTCGCTCTAAACAAGACGAGCAAAATGTGAAGGTCAGAAGCCGGGGAGTAGTTGGAGCACTATGGCGAAGGACGGAGGATAGAGGCGGAGCACTCTGCAGAGCAACAAAGGATGGAGGCGCTGCTGCGGAGTAAGTTGCCGTTCATCTTCGAAGCCCTGACCTACATCCCTCGATCGATACATGCCTGCACTCAAATTCCCATGCTCATGACCCGGAGGGTATCGGTTACTATTTCCCGGGTATCGGCCAGTATTTGAATACGTCTTCCAGCTGAAATCCAGTAACTCACAAGAAGAATCGGCTACATTTCCGGGACATTTTCTGGTCCATCGGCTAATTGCCAAAGGATTGAAATTACAGTCGGATTGCCATCCGATGGTTGGAAATTTGGACCGGCCATGAGGGGAAATCCATCGGCTGATAATGAACTAGCCGTTGGGTTTCCCCGACCATTGCTTGGAGTTTGTGGCGTTCATTGTAACCTTGACTTTCGTGGATGAAGGGGCTCTAGTAGTAATATCCACCCCCCCCCCCCCACACACACACACATGTGGAGGGTTGATTCCTTCTTTCTAATTACACCCCATTGGATAATTTGGAGTCCATACTTCGATTCTCGGAGTCAAAACATATAGAAATAGACAATTCCAAACTATACAATAGTGTAGTTTGTTGCATTTTTCACAGTTCGAGTGGAAGAATTTACATCGACGACACCACGAATCCATGGTTTGCCTTGAAACTGACGATGATTATCTATAAGCCATAGGCCAAACAATTCCAATCCATTTTCACCCTCTAGATGGATAAGTTTACGACATAGACAATGAGATAGATTCATTAAACCCTTCATGACATGACTCAGGGTTGTCCCCGTGCATTGTGGGTCCTAATACTGCATCGTCCTCTCAAAAAATTACAAGGAATGATAAATAATGTTGGGTTGACATTTAGTATTGGTGACATTACACCACGGTTTACAATTAGTGTTGAACAAGACAACTAGAACTGGTAACACTAAATATGATATTTAGTGTAGCTCGGCTCCTGTTGGTTTACACCTTAAACTCCGTGATGTCACCCTCTATGAATGTCACTCCCTCTCTTATACCTTGAAACCCTAGGGAGCAAATGTGCTTAGTTTAATCTCACTCTTTGCTATCACAATTTTTGATAAAATAATCCACCAATGAATTCAAACCACATGCACATCCACATTACAATGTCATCATTGTCATTTATCGTCATTAACCCAATATCGATTTGATGTTATTCCATAACATCACATGCTACACTAATTCTTCAATATCATGCACCCATGCTATCATTGCATACCTCCTTAATAACGTGCACTTTGGTTGCCACATGCATGATATTAGGGAGGTTAGAGTGTATTGTTTATCACCGGACCCTCACAATGTAGGCTTAATCCCACCTTCCTGGCTCTCAAATAGGAAAGGTCGGATGTTGTAGGTGCTTAGGGTGAGTTTCCATGTAGGCCACTCGCCCACTAGATTCTAGATCATAACGGGTCAAAGTTGTTTGCATGTAGTCAAGCACAGTCGCTAGCCAACCACATTCTAGTGGCCCACTAGAATGTGGAGGTCCGTAGACACATGGCGCTACACTTTCATGCGCGCCCACTAAAAAATCTTTAACCTACAAGTGCCGGTCACCGAAGGATTAAGACCCGTCAAAGACTCAAGAGAACCAATGTAGGTCTAGCTTAGTACTCCATCCTTGGTAACCGGGAGGAGGAGGTTAGAAGGTGACTCAGATTTGAGAAACTAGAAGCAGCTAGTTGACACATACGAACCCTATCCCACCATATCCCCTCTACATTTGGGACATGTTTGTCCTTATTCACACTAGAATGTGGTGGGTGAGCGGCCTAGATGGAAACTCACCCTTAGAAAACATGCAAATTGCAAAAGAGAAACAAACAATATCATGTACTTGTCTTGTACTTGTTTCGGCCAAGAAGTCACCTAAGAAGTTAATGGTGGCCTCCAACATTTAAGGGGCAAGGTGGATATTGCCACTTGTCTTTGCATGAGCAAATGGGAGTTAGGCTACCTAGTAATGTCCTCCTAACTTATCTTATCCCAACCACATGTTCTCAGCTCTAGCCACTGCTGACTAATGCTCTAGAGTAGAGGCACCCGTAACCGATCACTTAAGAGATTTTCCGCTAGATCTGGAGAAGTATGCGGTGGTGCAAATTTTTCCTGTGTAGGAAGATAGACATCAGGAGGACTGCAATTTTGTTGGTAATTTCATTCTTTAGATCAAAATTAATGTGAATTGTTGAAGCCAAAAGTTGCCCCGAACATATTATTAACGTCTACAGTCTGCCATAACCACTTATTTTAACTGCTCGTTCCTTCTCACTTTAACACTCGAAATTTTGATACCCTATGAATTGCCAACGGGGTCTTGATCGGGACTAGGTGCCTCTACTATAGCGGGCCAATGATTGAACCACTTAGGGGTTCTTTACACCATGTACCATGAAGTCGTCCGAAGGCCATGTAAGTTATGTAGTTGGTGTATGAACTCATCCTAGGACCACTTCGGTTCACACTAAGGAAAAAAATATCAGAGTGATCATGAAGTTCGAGGTCCTCAAAAGACATATTTTAAGGCCTCCATTATCCACGAACATGGTCCAATGGGTTTGCGGTGGAAGAGGCAAAAGAGGTGCTCTAGTAGAAAAAGACAAGAGCCCATGACAGAGAAATGTTGTAATAATAAATTTTTGATGAGGATTTTTTGGAGAAGAGAAGATGAAGACAAGAGAAGACAAGACAATGGTCAAACTCGAACTATTTTCAAAACTGCTCTTTTTGGACATATATTAAAAAAAAAAACATTTACTTATGGGTGCATGGTCATTCCTCTTGGTCCACATTCGGTTTACACCTAGTGAGGGACCCCAAAAACTTTTCTCAAAGAAATTGGACCATGGAAGTTAGACCATCAAGTCGGACCATGGGAAAAAGCCATATCCCATGGTCTGACGTCACGGTCCATGGTGTAAACCAGCCCTTAACAAACCATGCAACAAACTAACTGACGAAATGCACCTTCACCTTCACGAATTTTTTTGTTCATCAACGCAGCACGGTTGAGGGGCGAGGTATAAGTTAAGCAAGGGGTGAGGGCTAATAGGGGATTCTATGGCCTCGGTAATAGGGGCAACACTTGGGACTCCGCTTGGGGACCATTGTTCCCACACATATTCCAGGTTGTAAGGAAGGAAGGCCAGCCAGTACCATCAGAAAATTGTGCAAATGCATGCCTGGGCTAGGGCTGCCCTTTGTGAAAACACAACAGCATAAAAGTTTCCGTATTTTGGATCGTTCATCGTCCTTTGCACTTAAAACCCTAGCTTAAGTGACTCCTCAAGGGGGTGATGGAGTCCTTTGATGATATGGCCTGAGGATTGTTGCCATTATATTTCATACTTGCTCTTTACACCAAAGAAATTGATGGTGGGCCAAATTCCATGGATCTATGATGCATTCGACCTCCTACCATGTGGTTGTGCAAGGAGGGAAAAAAGAAAAATATAAAAAGAAATAAATTTCATTGCATTCTTTGGTAAGGGACGCTTGTCCACTTTACCAAGCCTAGGTGTATCAATGTTTGGATATAGTGTGATGCAAAAAACACCACCACACTAATTGTTCAATTGTGCACGTACGTGTGCCTCACAATAGTTTTTGGATCTGCATGTTTTTGTACGTATAGATCATTTTACTGGACTATTTACAAAGGTTCCAAAAGGCTAGTGTGATTATTGTGATATGATAGGTCGAAACCCACTAGCTTTTTTTTAATAACATTTTTTCATTGATATACTATTTTAGTGCATGATTCGTATTCACTATATGTTTCACACTATTTTGAGTAGCTTTGCAACACTTTGGAAAACAAATCCTTGAAAAGTGCACCACCCATTCATACATGCATTCATTCACCCTTCCAAGGAGATTGAGGGATGTTTGTTTGTTTTTGTTTTATGGGTAGCAAAATGAAAGGAACTTTTGTGAAGGTGGCAACACCTTAAACCAAGAAGTTAAAGTACTTGGCATAAATATGGTAGCCATATGAACTAAATATATATATATATATATATATTCCACAAGTAGAAAAAAGAGATTAGGTGTATTGTAAGTTTGTCCCCCCTCCCCCTCCATTTTTTTGGGGAAATAAATACAAAATTTTGAAGTGAGAATTGCATTGTCACCCAATTGCGTGGTTTGTATGTGTTCTTTTTTGAGATAATAATTTTAAATTCCTCTTCTTTGTTTGGTCAACGTGACATATTGTACTTTAAAGGCAATCTTGTATGACGTAGCATTCTTCACCTAGCTAATCCTATTTGGTGAGCCTCTCACGTGTAGAACTCCTCAATTTCATACAAGAGTCCAAGTATCCACTCTCACTCACTTGCTTTGCAATTTTGTAATCAATTCTCCCATGAGTTATCTTTCTTAAACTCATGTGACTATTCTCACCTCAAGTGAGTTCCTATACACGGCACTCTTCAGGCGAAAGGAAGTCTTTCTTGCACAATGCCGATAGTATCTATGCTATCAATTACTTTGCCTTTGCCTTGAATAGCTATGAAGAAAGCTTGAGCTTGAAGCTCTTGCATTCAAAATGATAAAGTTAATGTCATTCAAATTTTTGGACAGAAATTGTTCCTTGAAATTTTGTTAGTAGTTAGCTCAAATCTTCTCTAGAAACTTTGATTTAGTAATAAGATGTTGAAATTAGTGATTTTTAAGGGAAGTGAAGGATCACTGAGCTCAAGGGTCTAATATTTCTTACCATTGGCAAGAGATAACAAAGGGTCCTAATTAAGGGCCATAGACATGTGCAAATTTGGAAAGTATTTTTTGAGCCTGGTTATGGCCAGACACATCTCTTGAGAGTTGAGTCTCTCGTCAACATATATGAGTCGGCTACTGTTTGAGGGGCTAGTCAACAATAGACTCATAAATTCTCAAAGTGTAGGTCAGATCCTCTTGGGATGAGAGTGAATGTATTTTATATTAATGGTTATAATCTCAGGGTGTGAAGCCCAAGCTTTACTACACAATTATATGTTGTGAAGTTTTTGTTTCATTGTGACCAACCTTGTTAATTTATTTGAAATTTGAATGCACGGGTGTAAAGCCCCTATTTTATGTGACCTTACCTTCTCTGAGTGATAAATGAAAGTAATTTTGCTTTGATCTAAATTGACATGACTCTCGCAAAGAGAATGCATCAGGTGTGATAGTTAATCTCACACAAACCATAGTCTAAGAAAAGGGGGGGGGGGGGGGGGGAAGGTGAAGCCCAATTTGGAGAGAAGAATTGAAAGTCCTAGTTCTTTGTGGCCATGTTCTTAATATCTTGAGTGATTAAAAAGTGGTATGATCCCTGAGGAGGGAAGAACATTATTTAATTGATGAATCAATTGTAAAGGATACATAGAATTAAATTTCTAAGTCAGTTCATGGGAGGTGAAGTCCGGGATGAGAGTTAAAATGTGTTGAGAGAAATTGTTGTCAGTAGTCTTATCAATTAAAGGCTGGAATTAGAGTCAAGAAGAGACTCAGGAAGCTTCATAAAATATATAACAGTTCCTCTCGAGAAGAGAGTGCATGTTATTTTTTTATTTTTTTTTATTGACTAATATAATTTTGGAAAGAGCATTGTTGGTATCTTTTGATGCAGGGTGTGAAGCTCTTTCCATTGACGATTTGATTTACATATTTTGCAATTGAGCGACGATCGATCGAGCATCCTTGCTGGTTACCTTAGGGCCACTTCGCACACGAGCCAAGAGCCGAGACCATGAAATTGTGAGAGCCCAAAAGAAAGTGTCCAAAGGCCGTCCCAACACACTTCCCAAATCATGTAGTGTGGTCATGGATCCTCAAGTGTAGTGTGAAGTCATGTGTGACCAAGCCCGCAACCAAATGTTATTTCAATGAATTTCTATTCATGCGGGTCCTCGCACATGATAAAATAGAATAAACCAACGGTTGTGGGCATTCGGAGTGCCATGGTCTCCCGGTTTTGTGTTAGGCCTACTTCCAAGAGGTGGTTTTTGAAAATAGTCCAAGTGACCATGAAACCCGATCCATTCAATGCCTTGTAGGAATCCATGTAGACTTTACATCCATCTTGCATTCACATACTCCATTGGTCCCTCAAGAGTAGTGTGAAGTGAACTTGGACCGGCTCCGCCTTTTCCACCAATGAGAGTACTTGAAGTGTAATGGTCACAGGCTCTCAGTCTCGTGTGTGAAGTGGCCCTTAGTCTTGATCTATGGGGAGGAAGCTAGTCCATATAAGGGAGTGTCTGAATATTTCCCTTAACCTTTTGGATTGAATTCCTTGGTTGTAGTCATTATTTGATGTGAAGTCAACAAGTAATTGGATTGAATTGATTTGTTGGTGCAATAGTTATTCTTATATCCACATTGAGTTTAAATTGTGTCTTGTGAAGAGACCATCGTCTTTTACATATGAGTGATGGTGATAAGTTGTATTTGGTGAAGGGCCAGTGGTGGTGCAATCTTTATGGAATCGAGTTTGAATATTTCCATACCCATAATCAGAGGGGATTACTTTTTATTCCTCTTTAAAAGAGAAGTATGGATGGCCAATTGTCGAGTACACTTGATCATAGACACTTGAAGACCATACAATTCATCTAGACCATTGACCTCTCAAGAGCTGAGGCGACTGATGGATTGTTGTTGCTACTCCTAAATGAAGTTAACGTGTTCCTAAGCGGCTGAGAGCTAGGTAAGTTGCACTATTTTTTTACATTTTGTTTCAATAAATTTTAGCAAGCCTAGGTTGATTAATTTTGTAATCTCTTCTAATGGAATGGACATCCTCAGTTGACAAATGAACTATTGTTAATTTCAAATGAAACAAAGGAATGATTGAAGTGTAATTGAGTCAAACTAAGAGGACATATGAACGA
The DNA here is from genome assembly GCA_950295325.1 of Polytrichum commune. Classification (NCBI taxonomy): domain Eukaryota; kingdom Viridiplantae; phylum Streptophyta; class Polytrichopsida; order Polytrichales; family Polytrichaceae; genus Polytrichum; species Polytrichum commune. Next base: position 17,095,463 of record OX485803.1, on the reverse strand, counting down.
ACCATGGTATAATCATATAGACTAGTTTTTTTGGCCTATGGTCCAAATACCTACACGTGTTGCCTTTCAACCGGTCCATGTAAGGACAATGATCCCATTGCCTCATTAAAATTAAGATAAATTAACAAACACAAATAATTTGTGAGGTTGTTCTATAGTATTCCACGATCCACTAAATGATCACTTAATTCAAGAGAGATCATGGTTCATGTCAGGGTGCCTTTGGCCCTGATTAAATGTGGATTACTGGTTACTCAAAAGACTATTGTTGAGCTAAGACTCCCTACATTGGAAAAGCCCATGGTATAATGAGTCGTGACTACTGGACTACGACTGGTTTTGAGGGAGATACTGCAAGATTGCATTTATTGCACTGAGTGACCCTAATAATCCCCTCTACAAACTTTTAATTCCATAAAATTCACATCAAACAAGATCCTACCTAGGTCTAGTACCCCAATTTTATTCTAAACTCATCATGACCTATCAATTAACCTAATAATGAAACTTAGAGTTCAATATGACACTTATTTAGTCTTCCATGTGTGGTTTTGTTAATTGGAACCCAATCCAAAATCCTATCTATAGGTTAAAAGAACCTAGCTCTTGTAGCGTATCTTCGTGAATAAGTTGCATAACTTCTTATTTTACCCATATATATAGGGAGAGATGGCTCTAAACATGTACCTCTCTCTTAGAATGCTAAATCTTAAATTTCTTGAAAAAGATGAAGAATGCTCCTCCAAAATCTTCAAAAGATAGCATTTAAAATAAATCTTCTTTCACATTCAAAATGTGGAAGATTATTTTCTAATATCTACCTATCACTATCTAGGCACAAGGAAGGCCATAATAATAGCCAAGAAGTCGTTTCTTGGCCCTCATTTTGTTGGCTCTGTTTGTAGGACATAGACTATGCAACAACTTTTTTGTTTCAAGAGCAAATTTCCTTACCAATTTGCGTTCACACTTGGACGTTACTTGTTCTTGTTATTTTTGGTCCACTTTATTTAATGTGGATGTTAAATCTATATATAGATTTTGAGTTGAATGCATTCAATGCATTGAAAAAAAATCTAGTTAACTATAGTTATTTCGGTAGTTCTTGATTATTCATTTTAATAATTTTGGGTGATAAATAAGTAGCTTCAATCCTTGATCCGCATTTGAGAAGAAGGTGCACAAAATCCAAGAAAGGTTTGGTATAGTGAATAGCCTTGGATTGGCATGAGCAAAGTGGACAACTACAATTATAGTCTTTCATAGTAAAGGACAGAGCCTCACGGTTCTACCATTTTCTTGTTCTACCTCCGCTTTTCTTCACCTATGTGGCCTAAGTCAAGCATGGAGCCCACTTATCATAAGTGGCTTGTCATGTGACTTACAAATTTCCAAGTAGCTCACTAATGTAGAAGGTAGAGCATTGCTCATAGTCAATAGAAATGTAATGGAAGAGGCAATGAGAAACAATAAGGTTAACAATAAAGCTACAACGTTAGTCCGAAGAGGGATAAGAGTTATCCCATATTGTTTGTATGACCCAACGAAAAAAAGGAAAAAAAAGCAAAGAGAGCATGAGAGCATCTCACTTCAAGCATTGTTCATATGCCTTTGTATATGTGTATATGCTTATGCAATCTTATTTCTAGTCCTATTGACATCCAATAGGTTATGGGCCCAGCATGCAAGTAAAGTGCCTAGAGATTTGATTGCTTTGAGGTTGCAGAGTGGATCTTGAGGGGTTGGTGCTTTGGAGCGTTGGAGGTGTATAATGGGTCATTTGGTTGTTGTAAGTATTTCTTTGTTTTTGCTTTCGCTTAAATGCATGTTTTATGCAAGAGGATGTGATTTGAGTTTCTTGAGTGTTGAGAGGATTATTTGAAAGGTTTAGATGTGTTTAGACTTCAAAGCATTTGATTTGAGTATTTTAAACGTTCAAAGGTTTATTTAAAAGTTTTGAAAGTATTTAGATTCTAATAGCACATGACTTGAGAGACTTGAGTGTTGAGAATTTTCTTTCAAAGTGTAAGGCACATTTGAAGTGAAGAAGATCTCATTTGAATGAGTGTCTTAAGAACTCCCTTGCGGTATGAAGATCTAACTCGAGGTATTTGAGGTGAAGGAGATTTTATTTGAATGATTTGAATGTTTAAAGAATTTTCTTGAGGTGTAGAATATCTAACTTGATGTACTTGGAAGTGTAAAGTATTTGAAATGAAGCAGATCTTATTAAGTGATTTGAGTATCTAAAGAACTCTTTTGAGGTGTAGAAGATCTAATTTGAGGTATTTGAGGTGAAGGAAATCTTATTCAAATGATTTAAGAGTTATAAGACCTCTTTTAAAGAATAAAATATCTACCTTTTTAGAGATACGGAGATCCGTTTGAGAGCATATGGACATGTTTCAATACAATAAGGTGCAAATGAATATTTTTCAGTGTAAGAAATTGTTTTTTAGTTTGGGTTGGTTTGATTGTAGGCCAAAAAATGCTAGTTTGAATGTTTTGATAGTATATCCAAACGTACAATGACATCATTCGAAAGCGAAGCCGCTAGAATCATTGATAAGTTCAATGGAGGGAACTTCAACCTTTGAAAGTTCAAAATCAAAATGTTGTTGGCATCTATGGATCTTTGGGACATTGTGGACGGATCCAAAGAAGGTCCACCTTCCAATGCGGATCCCAAAGTATTGAAAGAGTATCAAAGGCGCGTCAAAAAGACCATGTTCATCATCGGCCTCAACTTGGCGGACAACTGTGGCTCTTTTAGACCCCCCCCCCCTTCGAGGGAGCCTAAAAGTACCACACAAGTCCTTCGGTGAGGGTGGCTTGCACTTGCAGGTGCCCAAGCTAAACCCGGGTGATAGTTGTATAAAGTGAGTGTTTAGATTTTTGGAGGGGGATTGAAATTGCGGTTGTAGTACCTCTAGAGATGGGGCCTTAGTTTTTATTACTGTGGCTTTAAACTATACTAATGCAATTTATACCTATTTCTAACATAGACCTACAACCTAGTATAAGTGCAGATGCACCAGCCTTGGAACCAAGGCAATTCTAACCTATGAATTGAGATGGCTCCGATACACACCAACTAGTTGTGATTCATACCACCCCTAGCTCAATGGATGGAATAGCGATAGTTTGATTGATTGTTTAATCATTTCTTAATTCATTATTTAGTTATGTTTAAATTTTCTAAGTGAAGAACTTGGTTTAAGTCCCACCCTTACTCAATTTCCTTCTTACTTAGTTTATTTTTTTTTCACATCCTACCTTATTACATTCATATATTAGGCATCATTCCTTAGCTTGAAACCTTCTAAGGCCTCATGCAAGTCCCTTGAAGGCCAAATGATATGTCAAACCCTTTAGACTTCAATGATCCGAAAGGTGGTGTCACCCTACCAAGTTAAGTTTTCGATTTGGGCTTCTTGCCTACAAGGGTTTACGATATGTTTTTATGTTTTTATATTTTTTATCGTCAAATGTGTTTATATTGAATAAAGTACAAAAAAAACAATGTAATGGGACTAAGGCGACGGGCGACCTGTAAGTTGAACATGTTGCATAATCTTCATGAATTGGGGCCATAACTCTCAATTTACAGAACCAACAACACAATAATGGATTCGTAGATCATTAACCCTACATTTTCACCAACAACATTCAGAATGGTCGTGTCAGTGATTAATCCGACTTCACCATATACAGAACTTTTCTAATAATCAAAACTACTACTACAAAATATACCAAGGGCCCTTGATAACCATGGAGTTGGGTGTCCCCTTAGCGATTAAATGGTCAACCCATTTAACCTTACGAGATAGGCGAGTGGGTTTAGGAATGCATACATTGGCCACGCTCCCTCCAATCCTAAATGAAAAGCTAAAATTAGTTAGCTTACCTCAATGTTCCTCATTAGGTTGGCCTCGATGTGGCCGAGTCGCTACCTCCTTACCTTGTTTCATTTCCCGGACATTGACCTTGTCTTCTTCCTTGTATCTAACTTGGTTGTAGAGCATAGGTTAATAAATGGTTAGAACATCATTTATATGCACTGTAATTTTAGCCTCATTATAATTAATTCACTTGGTACACATCATTAGCTTTCTAGAGATCTAAAATTCATTTTAATCGGATAACTATTACAAAAGTTACAAGGTTGGAAGCGTGATGTCTATTCAACCGATCCTCCATATTCAAAAATCCATAGTTAATTCGTTATTACTTGGATTGGTGTTTGTCATATACCATTCAAAAACTATCGAAAATATCTAGAATATATAAAATAAAAGATTAGCAAGATACGCCAAGATGGATCCAACAACCTCCCTGTAATGCAACAGTCAACTAGAAGGGCTTAAATTATGTATCTCACCTTTGAAAATTCAGATTTAATTCATCATTCAGTCAAATTACATCTTCTAAACAGCCTTGGAAAGCTACAAAAAATTAAAAGAGAAAAATATGAAAATGGCAAGGTAAGCCAAGATGGATCTAGCAATCTCCTTGTAATGTAGCAGCCAACTACAAAGGCTCAAACTATGTATCCCACCTTTGAAAATCCTTATCTAGTTCATTACTCAGTCATATTACACGTTGTAAACGGTCTTGGAAAGCCAAACAAAATTTCTACCTAGGAAAAATATGTCTTTATAGATTGATTTTTTTGATAAGACCAACAGGTTTGATCCAACAGTCGCTACTCAAATGAACAACCTAGTTTCTACTCCAACTTTGGAAATTTATAATTAACTGCTATCTCAATCGATTTGTAAATGGAAAATGGCTATGAATAGCTACAAAAAATCTCTATGAAAAAAAATGATAACTTTTTAGTTTTAGATGGCAAACCAAGCATTCATGCTATCAGCGGCCAATGTCTACAATGCCTCAACTTTTTTACATGCACTGTAACCTACCTCTAAGAAAGAAAGAAAGAAATTTTGTGTATTAACAAACACACATTCTAATTAGGAAAAAGTAGGGAGATAGTTTGCTCAAACCTTACCACTAGGCAATTGAACTGACAAGAGAGTTTTTCCTTAACTATATAGAGACATGACTTATGAGCCCAAAATTGTGTCCACATACATGATTAATCTAAGGGTAATGTTATTTTGACAATTGGAAATAAATTAAGAACCCAAGAAACATTCCAAAAAAACAAAAAAACAAACTTAAGTAAGTCGAAAGTGAAAGCATGTTAAAGTAAGCCAAATTGAGAGGCAAGAAACAAAAGGAGGAAATGAAAAAAAGCAAGAGGGTGAGCCCATTTTTTTCTTCAAGCCACCCTAAAAATGTCGGGCAACGCAAAAAATACGAAGGAAGTTAGAGGGGTCTTTGGCACTCGAAGAAGAGGGTCTCAATATGCAAGGTAGAGGGAAGAGGAGGAGAGACGTTGCGGAAGCCCTACCGCAGCGGGGAGCATTGTGTCTCTCTCACAAGTCGATGTCCAGGAGCATTTTTGCTAACATATCTCCAAGTAGAACCGAGAGTGGGGGTGTGTGGCATTACATGTGAGGTATGGTGGGTACTTAGCCCAATAGAATCTAATAAGTAGTGTGTGGAAGAAAAAGAAGGGTGTGTCAAATCGCTTGTCCGCTTGCTCCATCAATGCATTAGATCTGGCACTACTGGAGTCGCATAGCAGGTTGGCGGCAAGGCAAGGGACCGCGATGCTAGGAAAGACACCGCACAGCAGAGTTGCAGCTATAGTTGGAGATGAAGAAGATAGAAACTCCAACCCCTTTCAAGCAAGGGACCGGCGTGAATAAAGTGTCCATTCGTAATGCCAACGACCCGATGCCCACTGGACAAGGGGACATTGGAGATGAAGAAGATACAACTGAGATGTCATTTGGGGTGAAATAACTCGCGGCACGAGGGAGTGGGCAACATATCATGTGGGTGAGCCTCGACTCGGAGGTGGTGGTGACTTTAGCATTGAGCGGCACAGGGCCTGATATGGTGTCCACATTGGGAAACGTTCTTCTTGTAGTCGCCGTCTCTCTATGCACTAACGAATGATGAGTAGGCTTGCAATCCCGAAGTGAGGAAGTGAATAAGTAGGCAACAACATGTTGGAAGTCTTGATTGTTGCCCGCATCTCCCGACTGGCGTGCGAAGAGAATCTTGGGCCACATTTTTCCATCACAGTTGCTGCTACTCCTCCTTGCTGGACGGCAACCTGCGAGCTTGGAGGAAGAGTGTGTTGGGAGAAGGTAGTAGACGGTGGGACATTCATTTATCAGCAAGGAGTGGAGATCATGGTGAAAGACCAAGAGGTGGCGGTTGTCGATGCGGCCATGGAGATAGCGAGGGAGTGATCTAGTCAGTGGTCGCAAGTGGTGCAATTGTTGTGTGAGGAGTGAGTGAGTTACTAGGAATGGAGGGTAAGTTGCGGAGAGAGAGAGTGTGAGAGAGAGGATTACCCAGACGGGAGGCTTGAGCCGCTATAGACATTACCCTACGGTAATTACCTAAGACAGGATATCGCCTGCGCGGGTTAGCCGCATATCGCCAGCCAATATAAAAGAGGGTAGGCATGCCGAGTAAGGGCTGACGTAGGCATTGACTGCATAGTCAGAAGAAGGAGACTTTACCGTGTGAGATAAGATTGACTTTCATGCAAATCCTTTGGATGGTAAAAATTAATTAATCAAAGGATATAGCCTGATAAATATATACATACTTGATGTATTAACAAAATGGATGTTCTTTGAGATGAGTTGCTAGGTCTACTGGAAGACGAAGGTGGAGGTTACAGTTTCCGAAGACTTGCCTGATGGTTGTAAGTAAACTAAATGGAATTAATTTGAGATTATTGCCAGCATAACTCATCACAAATAAAGACAAAGGTGAATACTAAAAAGACGGTACCCCGGACATGTTGTCTTGACTATGAGCTAATGATAACTTGCCAAGTTGTTGAGCTTCACGACTGAATTAAGTCCGAGCCCTAGAGTGATAGTATCTACCTTAAGATAGGACAGACAACACTCACTATTGAACCATCACAAGTGAACCTATGAAAGAATGTGGGATAAATTGATATTGAAGAGAGTAAAGAATGAGAATTACCATAGAATGTTATTAAGAACCTTAATCCAATGTGACATTAATCCTTATAGACATTAGCTCAGTCTTCTTGGAGACCTAGTTCCCTGGGTTGTTGTTTCAAGTCATAATAAAAACCTAAGTACAAGTGTTCATGGAGATTTTTTGGACACAATTGGTCAAAATCTTTAGTGTTTCCAAGTCCAACCAATTACATGTTGTGATATGTCAATTTTTCTTCGTTATTTTGAGGTCCATTCCAATAATCCATAGAAGCTTCTAAAATAATGGGTAATTTTCCTAAAGTCCTGAACTTCAATCAATTATTTCTCAAACTCAACTAGCTCATTGTAACTACACTAAATATTTTATTTAGTGTCACTCACTAAATAGTATTGTGTTTGGAATTACGCAACGCTATATCATTTTACTATTGATGTAATTTTTATCAAGTTGGTAGTGTTCTTTAATGTCCAAACAATCAATTTGACATTTATTGGTTAAATATGAGATATACAATAAATAGACATTACATTGCGTAATTCCAAATAGTAAATGATACTAAATATCATAATTAGTGTAGTAGTCGGTTGTCTCCGTCCATTGGATGTAGGGAGAAAAATATCCATCTCGGGGGCACCTCTACCTTGCACACTCGTCATATTCCATGACTGTTGAAAATTGAAAGAAGGAGAAAAAACCCATGCAAATCCTTGTTGTCGTAGAGGACGCTCTATTTCATATTTACTACACTGATTGTCCCAATTAATGCAGGTTACTATTCGAACATACGCAGTGCAATAACATCTTACTTAAGAGTTTATTTTTTACTAATTAAAGTTCAATAGGTTGTTCAGACATTATGAAACATAAATGACTTTTCTTGGTAAGATAACACCTTCTCCTTAAATAGTTATAGCACTTTGTAACTCCAAATAATGACAGACACTAAATGGGATAAACGGTGTAGTGCGGAATAGAGTTCCCATGTGGAGCGAGTTGGTGTTTGAACATGCTAACGTGATGCTCAAGTAGTTTCATGACAACAACAAATGTATGGACGTGGTCCATAATTTCAATATCAACCGCTTTCATAACTTCTTTTTAGCCTTCCAACCAATGATTTTTATTTCAAAATTTCAACAGAGAAGAATTAGCTACAATCATCAAATTATGTGGCCAAGCCATATATGGTTGGTTATAAAGTTTTCATCCAAATTTATACACATTCATCCAATTTTGGTGATTATATTCAATTTTCGTGATTTTAGGGATGTTTTCTGGCCATTTCATCCACAAAACCATAAAATAATTATATAACATCAAATTTCTATTTTATAATGTTAAGTCACTAGCACATAGCCAATTTTTTTATAAAAAATTTGCTTCTAATCTTCCATTTTATGGAAATGTGTGTTGTGATGTGAATGAAACTTCAGCTATTTGGGGAGAATAATATGCACCCAAAAATAAGAAAAAGAAAAATGGTGCAAAAGATTTCTAGCTTGAGATCATTGCTCAATACGACAACGAAGTTCCTAGCAGGCAAGCCTTGGCGTTTTAATTATTCAACCTAGAAATGGAGGACATAATCCAATCTTGTAGCCATCTTAAAGCAATCTTTCTAATATAGAAATCAATCAACAATGTTTTATGTTGGGGGGCAATCAACTTCATCCATATGTGCAGTTTAGATTGCCTTCGCAAACAAGTTGTTTCTTTACACATGCAAATAATTCAATTCAAAACCAGATTACAAAAACTTATAATGTTGCTTATTCAATTGTACAGAATCCACATGTATTGCAACAATAACTATTGTATTTTGTCACTCTAATAGTAATTGTATCTACAAAATAATGTAGAATGTGGATAAATTAGCATAGGGCAACCTATTTGCACACAATAGCAGTGCTCTTTTTCCCACCCGTCAATGGGAAGAGGTGTGTAAGACAAGACAAGACAAGAGAGAGGGCAAGAGAGCAACAACCCCTCAGAACATGGAGAAGCTTATTCACTTGTATAGAAACCACATGTATTGCAATAGACTATTGTCACGTGACTATTGTACTTTGTCATTGTAATAGTATATCAACAACATAATGTGGAATGAGGATAAATTAACTCAGGGCAATTTATTTGCACATAATAGCAGTGCTCCATTTCCCACCCATTAGTGGGAAGAGGTGTGTAAGACAGGGCAAGACAAGACAAAACAAGAGAAAGGGCAAGAGAGTAGCAACCCCTCATAGCATGGAGAAGCTTATTCACTTGTACAAAAACCACATGTATTGCAACAATAACTATTGTATTTTGTCGTTATAATAGTATATCTGCAAAATAGTGTGGAATGTGGATAAATTAGCATGGGGAGACCTAATTGCACATACTAGCAGTGCTCCTTTTCCCACTGCTCAGTGGGAAGAGGGATGCAAGACAAGACAAGAACATAGCAAGGGCAAGAGAGTAGCAACTCCTCAAAGCCTAGAGAAGCTTATTCACTTGTACAAAATCCACATGTATTGCAACAATAGCTATTGTATTTTGTCATTGTAATAGTAGATATGAAAAATAGTGTGGAATGTGGATAATTTAGTGTGGGCAGACCTAATTGCACATAATAGCAGTGCTCCTTTCTCCACCGCTCCGTGGGAAGAGGTGTGTACGACAAGACAAGACAAGAAAGAGCAAGAGAACAACAACCCCTCATAGCTTGGAAAAAAATATTCACTTGTACAGAAACCACATGTATTGCAACAACAACGATTGTGTTCTGTCACTGTAATAGTAGATCTGCAAAATAGTGTGGAATGTGGATAAATTAGCAGGGGGGACCTTAGTGCACACAATAGCAGTGCTCCTTTTCCCACCGCTCAGTGGGAAGAGGGATGCAAGACAAGACAAGAACATAGCGAGGGCAAGAGAACAACAACCCCTCCGAGCCTAGAGAAGCTTATTCACTTGTACAAAATCCACATGTATTGCAACGATAACTATTGTGTTTTGTCACTGTAATAGTAGATCTGCAAAATAGTGTGGAATGTGGATAAATTAGCATGGGGAGACCTCAGTGCACACAATAGCAGTGCTCCTTTTCCCACCGCTCAGTGGGAAGAGACGTGCAAGAGAAGAGAAGAGAAGAGCAGAGCGAGGGCAAGAGAGCGGCAACCCCTCAGTCAGGGGCCTGTGAAGCGACCCACCCCAACCGTCATCTCCCTCCCTCCCTCCCTGCCTGCCTGCCTGCTTGCCTGTTTGCTTGCAAGCCTCCAAAACTGTTGGGGTCAGCCAGCCAGCCAGCTCAAAGCTGGATCACGGCACCAGCTCCACATTTGCACATTGGCAGCAGCAACCAATAAGTTAAATGAGACCGGCCTCCCAAGCCTTCACACACTGGGAAGAAGCCCTGCCTCTGAATGGATCAGCTCCTGTCAATCTGACAACAGGATGGAGGACATTGACGAAGACGACGTGCCATGCCATGCATGCATGCTTACAATTAAATACGTACGGTTCTTCTGCACAACCGAGGGGTCCGCGAGGAAAGGAACAACGACGGCGGCGGCTTGATATTGATGAGGAGGATGAGGAGGATGAGGAGAAGCTCAGATGGGTGCTGTGATGACGCATGATGGATGCATGGACATTTTGTTTGTGCGAGCTCGTGAAGTTGTGAGAAAGGGTTTCATTGTGGCGGATCAGACGAAATTATATACACGGAATTAGCTTGTTACGTGGGTCACGTTTTGGTGCGAGATGGGCAGCAAGGACAAGACGTTTGCGGACAAGGAGTTGGAGAACCAGATGGGATATTTCAAGGAGCCCATCGTGCGCTTGAAGCAGGTGACTGATGGGGCGACAGAGTCATACAATCAGGGTAACATGGACCGTGCCCTGTTTCTTCGAATGCAGGCAAGTGATCAAGAACCATGATTGTTGCAATAAATGAACTCCCTAGTTACAGTCACTTTAATGAGAATTTGTGGTGAAATCCTTGCTTCACAGCTCAGCTCTCTTCAGTGGATCAGACAACACCAGCCTGCGATCGGATTGTGGAGATTTTCTGTTGGAGGTTGTCAGTATGACCTAATTTCTAGAAACCATGCAAATCATGATGGTTGTGTGCATGTTTAGTTCTTGTGGCCCTGATCTCCCCATACTGCAGATTTTCATGTAGATGGCAAATTTCTGTGTATGTTTATGTGCGGTCCCATACAAAGGTGAAGTCGAACTCTCCATGTTGAACTCGGCGTAACCCCTTGATCTACCTGAATGCTGAATCTTGAAAGGATATCTGCATCTACAGGCTTTGGCGCTTGCAAAGCTATGCTTCGAAGATCCATCTGTGCCAGACCGCGAGATTCTGTTAGCAAATGCACACCTCGAACTAAGTTACATATACTATGATATGGTAAACTCTTAGTGCACACTTTCCTCCAATATTTCAAGTGTATGTTTTTCACTAATATGAGTAGCAATACAAGAGCGTAGCTAGGTAGCAGTATTTTTTAGGGGGATTTTATGTGTTAAAACCCTTAATGGGTGTAAGCTTGAAGCACTGGCTGAGAACCCTTGTTAGTAATCCTTGTTTATACAAAACGGTTTATATGATATGATTATGTACTGTAAATTCCAAAACAAACTTCTCCCTCAGTACACACTTAAAAATCATGTGTAGGACATTATCAGGATGAGAATCGCATAAAATATCTTCGATTTTCTTCGGTTGTCCCAGATTAAGTACATACCCTGTGAGCAGTCTTCCAACAATAATCTGACCTACTGCAGCATAATTGTTGAATATAAAACATTTGTAAAGCGATAAATCCAATCTAAGATGATTACAAATTGGCAGTTTGGAGTCTCTTCCTCAGACAATATTGTTTATTTAACAACCTTCACATTGGTTTTGCAGAACCTTGGTGACCAATCCTACTTCCACGCCCAAAAAGTGAGTGCTTAATCAATTCGCCAATTTTTACCGCCTGCCATACATTTTGATTTACTGTAAACAGATTGTGGATAGTCTTTTTTAATTGATTAGCATATCCACAATTCAGGGAGGTAGCTGAATGCCAAATGATTTGTGGGTGAAGGCAATGGAACGTATTGATCCACGCAAAACTGGCAATAGTGAGAACAATGATATGACAATCACCTGTCTTATGGCTTGTGCTAGAGCCATGACTATGCGTAAGAAACATGCCCTGCTTTGAGAACAGTATAGATGACTAAATAGCATGCCATAGCTGCTCCTCCATGAAGCCATAATACTTAATCCTTGTTTGACATTGTCAGCATGACATATCTGTGGCTTTTTTTTCCTTACCAAGCCTCGGTCTGTGACGCACAGGAGGGGATACAAAGTGTATAAACTACTTGCAAAAGGCACTTAGCATAAACCACAACCTCCATGGCCCTGATGTAAGCTCAACTTTCCTTTGCATGTTTGAACACCATTCAGCCTCCTCTACTAGATATTCGTCTTCATATCTGCTTTCATGCGTGTGTTAATTGCAGTCCACTTATGTTTGAATGTGGCATTTCACTATGTGAAATTGAGGTATTGACAGTGAGTTTCAGAATGCAAGCTGTCTCACGTAGAGGATGCCAGTTTTGAAGTCTTGTTATCCTTGACAAGAGAAAAACACGGTCTTTGTGAGCCCAAGTTAACAACCCCCAAATACTTTTATGGTGTTCCCTTGCAAAAGAAACTGATGTGGGGCAAGTTTGTTGGCCGTGTGTGACATGGGACAGCACATATCAAATTACCCCATCCACGAGTGCTTTGGCGACTTGTATGTGAACCTTGGTGACAGTCGGGTGTTAATGATGGAGGCAGCAATTGCCAAAAAAGGAAGGCGTGGGAGGGCAATAAATACATCAAGACCAGACCACCATCTCCCTGTAGATAATACACCAGAGGACTACGAGAAAGCCTTAGATGAATATGGACAGGTGGGTGACTGGGTTTTCCAACATTTGCCCATGCAAAGAACATCATCCAATTTCCCAATGTTTTATATATTAGCTCACATATGTGTGCTTGCTTGTAGGCATGGGAACTGATTGCCCCTGGGTATAGATACAAGCTACATACGAGTTCAGCACCACGGGACCCCAAGATGGCAGATATGTATGGCAAGATGGCAAAGGTGATCCCGGAGTTTATTATATGCCACTTCCCTTGTGTACATATCTAGGTGACAGGAGTACAGCCATTCATTAACAGTCCAGGTCAGTAGACCAGTGCAATGCCACTTGTGTTGCAATAGTTAATAAGCTCACATTACCCATTCTAGTATGTCTCTGAAACTGATAGATTGCCAGTACAACAATTGACTAAGTATCCTTCTTGTTGGGCAGACTAAAACCAAGCAAGGCAAGGATGAGGAGGCAGCACAGCTCTATGAAAGGAGCATCGCATGTCATCAGGATGCAGAGCACCCCAAGAGGGCAGAATTGGCACGACTACATTATGAGCTCGGCATAACTCTCCATAGGATCAAGGTTGGATGATCACTATAAAAGCACCATATAAAATGTACCCCTGCATATTTCTGATGCAGCATAAAAGAACCTAAAAAGGGATTTGAGAAGATATTTCATACCCTATGTTGCTATCTGAAATTTTCGTCAGCAAGGTTTGTAAATGACTTCATCCTGCAATTCCAGGTTCAATGTCACTGTTATGCACCAGTTTATACAATCACAATGAGCCTTTCATCAAGGCATGCTCCAGTCATCAAGACAAGCACAAACCTTCGCATGATTTTAATTCAGATGTAGTCACATTTAAATGCTATGATAGTTTGTGAGTCAACTAGATGAACTAGGTAGTGGAATTGAGGAGCCCTTGCCATGGGTTGTAGTACGGACCCAATTAAGCAAGGTAGGTTCAAGACTCTAGATGTAGTGGCCATCAATTGCGTATGATAATGCATCATATCTAATTAAGAATACACACATCAAAAAAATCGTTCAACCTAACCATTGTGTCATTGGGTGAATCCATGCAGTATGGGTGAGTTTCCATGTAGGTGGCTCCGCCACCAGATTGTGGTGGGACTAAGAACAAATGTAGATGGAATTTGGTGGAGTAGTGTTCGTATGTGCCAACCACCTATTGCTATTTCAAGTGTTTAGTGGGCACACAGAAGTCTAGCAACCCATGACCACGGCCCTCCACATTCTTGTAGACAACCGGAATGTGGTTGGTTGCTTGTACTTTTGTTTATCTACTTGAAAACACCTCCAACCCACTATAATCTATGATCTAGTGGGCAAGCAGCCTTCATGGAAACCCACGTATGTTTGTTCTACAATTTCAGGATTTCCTGACCAGTTTGCTCACCATGATTGACAGAGCTATAGTGAATCAATGAACATTCTGGAAAAGGCAGTCGAGTACTGTGATCAAAAACAGGAAACACGAGATCAGGAACCCCTCCTCTTGCTGGTGAAGAAGCAGCAAGCCATCACCCTATATGATGGGAATGAGGTGGAGTCAGCCAGGGCAATGTTTGACGAATTGCTGTCACTTCAACGAAAAGAGTATGGAGGTAGCAGTGTGATTGTCGCAGAGGTATTTTGAGCACTACTTTCCGAAGCCTCCTCATTTGTGGAACAATAAAGAGCAATCATGTGATCACCACAGGCATGTACTAGTATAGAATACATGCAAAAAAGTCAGTGTCTCTTAACATTTGCATAAATGTAGTATGTAATCCGACTCCAAAAAAAGCCAGGAAAGAATGAAATGCATATTTGACACCTGCTCAGCTGAGATAATTGCTTCTGTTGTGTGCCAATTGCAGACATTGAAGTACTTGGGAGATGTACACATTGCTCTGAAAAATCGTCCAGTAGCTCGAAAATACTATAACCGTGCGCTACGAATCCTGAAAAGGAGACTGGGTGGTGGGGACGAGACTGTTAGACAATTGGAATCATATGTTTTTCAACTCAACCTAGATAACACATAGACAACAGCTACAAGAAAATGTTTCACTGTCTAGGGTTCAAGATATCCACTGTTTGCAAGGGTTGCTATTAGGACAAGACAAACAAATGAGGCCGCTAAGACGTTTTTTGGCTGCTAGTATTGAGGGCCAAATTTGTTTACCAAACAGCATACTCTTGCGAGCACCATGAGTGGTTCCACAGAACCGTCACATAATTACATCTCATTGTGTAATCGTGGCCCATAAACCCCATCTCAAGGTGAGACTATCCTCACTGTTTTCCCAGCCATCTATCCAAGGTAGCTGAAATTGTTAACAATGAAACGGTTGTAGGTTGAGACACGTTTTGCAAAGAGAAACAGTTGGAGCAAACTCAAGTGCCATAGAATTCATGACAGCCATTCTGATACCACTACCTGGCTTTGTCCAAGGTGGCAGGGACCTAAGAAAAAAAGGATAGAGTGAACTAATTCTGTTAAGAGAATCCACACACCTTTCAGTAAAGGCAGTAAATTAGAACCAAAATTTTACTTTAATCAACTTGGCATTACATGTGAAATAATCAATGAATTAACTACTCTAAGGTCTCAACCTTCCCTTCCAAACTCCTCTTGTCAATTGCTTTGGTTTGAAGATTGTCAAGAAATGAAGCCTCGGAATTGAGGTTTCCATTCTTTACACTCCAGTTCAGATGTGGCAGTATCCACAATGGACTCAGCTTCGAAGCATTTTGGACTTCTGTGACACTTTAGATTCCTTGGATTCTTTGGATTCCTGTTTCTCACGGGCCACAATCTTGTACTTGGAACGCTCTTTGGACTCCTGTTGCTGCACTCCAGAAGACAATGCGATTGTCAAGAGCTGCCGAGACAGTCACATGATCAAGATTTTCATTCAAGTGCCCATGAACATTATTGAATTCACACTCAAGAGCATCATGCTCAAAGTAATAATGAGAAGCCACATTAGCTCAAATTAGCTTTTCTTCCAGGGTACTGAAGTATAATACCTGGTTCCACCGAGCAGTATGTGCCTCACAGAAGGAGATGACTATTGCACCACCCCGCCCATTTCGGTACTCCATAGCAAGATCCTTTTTTAGTGCACAAGATACATGAAAGCTTGATTGACATGCTATCTCAGTGCAATCAACACAAGCACCTCCAGTTGACTTGCATATAGAACATACTGAGACCCATCGTCTGTGGGGGACATGTGAGGTATCAATTGGCTCCCTTCCAACAGCTGAGCGAAAAAATACCTGGAAAACCAATGGCCTTGTAAGTGAAATTGAGCATGTCTTCCAAGCTGGGTAACAACTTCAAGGCTGGCATCAGATGCTGCCCCAAACTCACATCTGGGTTGTGAGTTACTCACATCCAAAGTGGTTAGCATGTAAAGTTTTAAGAGGAATCACAAGGAGAGATAATGTGCCAGACCTAGTGTGATGATCCTAGTTTTTAATGTCAGAAGGACAATCATCTGAAATGCCCTTTTAAGAATTTGCTAATTTTCCCCAATGCCAAATACATCAACCTGTGAGCCTTGCTTGCAGATTTTGCATTGAAAAATTTAAGCATTTATCAATACTATCTATGTTATGAAGGGCAGTAGCAGCAAAGAAGAAATAAGTATGCCACAAAAAACTGGGTCTAACCTCAGGTACAAAAACAGCACACGATATGTGGGCCCACTTTCCATCAATTGTCTGCTTCATGGCTCCCTCAGTCATGGGACACAAACAGCAAGTCCGGGATTCAGGATTGCCACTCTGACATTGTGCACAAAACCAATCCCCTTCTGGAACTCCAATGCGTAGCGGATTTCCATAACAATTTGCATGCACCGCAACATCACAGCCATCACAATACACTATAGGATCTGCTGGCTCAGCATCAGAACTTTGACAGACATCACAACCATCATCCTCATCATCAGTGACGCTCTCAGGCTCAACATTCGAGACCTGAAAATGCCGGCCAGGCGCTTTGATACGTTGGGTTATCCCACTGCGCTTGCCAAACATGAAATCAGGTACTCCATCATCTAGGTCCTCATCCCAGTTGCTATCTTCTTTTGACGATTTGCAGATAAGATTCCCGGGTCCTTCGATTTTATCATTCTTGAGTCTCAAGGATGAAGCAGAAGTATCATTCTTGAGTATCATTCTTTCCACCTGAACTTGAGAGCAGTCTTGGCAGATTACATCCGGTCCTCCCTGTAACATGTCTGGTCCCCCATCAGACATTGTTGATGATTTGTTTGTCATCACTATAAGCGGGAGACTTTGATCTCCTAAAAAAGTACTCACATCGGGACTTGCTGACTCCATAGTGTTGGCATCCTGACCAGCCACTTCACCATCACCATTATCGTTTTTTGGACTTTCCTCTGCAGAGGCATTGGTCAAGGAAGCATCCAATTCCATCTCCATATCTTGCACAGGATCTTCATCAACCTCCACTGCTTCATCCTCACCAATATCGGGTAAAAAATGACCATCGTGGTCATCCCACTCGCTGCCTCCCTCCCTGTCAAACATACGCTTGAACAGCTTATCTGCACGCTCATCTATTTCAGCAAGTAGTCTTTCTCGCTTTGTCAAGAGGGTCTGTGGCTTCTCCTGAGAGACAACATCACTTTCTCCTCTCTTGACTGGAGCTAACCCTCCCAGATTTATTGCACCCACTTTCTCCATCTCCTCCTCTAATACCATGTCAGCTGGATTGGAAACAGCTGCACTCTCAGCAATAAGGACATTGTTGACTGCCTGCTGCTGCTCCTCAAAACCACCATCATCGCCAAGCTTCTCCTGAGTACTCACAGCATTGGTATCCAACGGAGTACATGTGCTCTCCTCTACAGAAGGAGCTATTAATCCAGAATTATTCAGAGCAGATGACATGGTTGCTTCCTCCGCAAGAACATGTATGTCTGATACATCCATGGGCAATACCACCACCTCTGGACATAGTAATGAAGAGGTGCAAGACACTAGTTGCTCCTGGGTTAGCTCCCCCATCCCAGAATCATCCTTGACATCCTCAGTTTCAAGATTTAGTGAGACTTCTTGAGATTCCTGCACCTGCTGTAAAATTGTGGCAGACTCGGTCTGAGGAAACTTGCTCCCATTACACAGCTCTATGATCTGAACATTCAAGCCATCATCACTGGGCAAAGGATATGATGGACTTTTCAGTTCGAAGTTTGAACAGGCTTCTTGTGTACACAAGAAATTAAGTCTCTGGTCATCCTCAACTTGCATTTCTTTCTTTGAGGAATGTTCAGCGGCAACCCATAATTGATCAACAGTCTCAGCTATCATTGGGTCAGTTGATGCCACAACACTAGCAGTGGCAGCCACAGTATCTATATCCATAGGGAGGGTTGCCTCATGTTCTGCTTCTTCCTCAAGTGTTTGGAGGGATGGTGAAGCATCGAAGTGTTCAAGATTTTGTGTCATCTGTGTTTCATTCAGAGGTCTCGCTTCAGAATCCTCCTCCACCTGCCCGTCCTCGACTGCACAGGCATGTGACAATGTCTCATTGGGCGTTTCAACAATTGAAGTAATGGATGACTTAGATGTAAGCAACACCGGGTTTTCAGAGATTGACTTCAGAACTTCAGCCATCTCCAGCTCAGTTGCCTCCATGTCCATGCTCTCACTCCTCAACAACGACTTGCAGATTCTCTCACTTGGCGAATATCTTTGCTGCTCCACATTGCTTGCTGGAGATTCTCTCCCACAATGAGGCACATTCATAACAACCGTCTTCTTCTCGACAGCACCCAGCAAGCCTTTCGCCATTTGCACGGCACCGGGCAACACTCCTAGCCCACGAGATTCGTAAAGTGGTCTTTTCAGCCTATGCTTTTCCTTCCTATCTTTGTTATGATGCCTCGAGCTGCTGCTCTGTTTCACAGCACCACATTCCTGCAGAACAGGTTCGCTAAATCTTACAGTGGAACTACCAACCGGAATCTCTCTAGCAGACTCAGAGCTATGGGTTGTAAGATTATCCCTGGGAGACATGCCCGCACTTTTGCTAAGAGTACAGACAAGAGCCGGACCATCATGTTTCAAATGTGTTCGGACCTTGTGCCTCTCCTTCTCCTTTTTGCCTCCATATCCTCCATCCGGCTTCACTTTGTCTCCTCCGCCCACTTGTTGATGCGCCACCTTGTGCGCCTCTTTGTGCTTGGCAGCAGCATGAGGCAATGGCGGCAACATAGCCCGCACGAGGCTCTCCTCCTGCCTCCTCCGCTTCTGTTTCAACTTCTCCAACACCTTAAACCCCTTAGCAACCAATTTCTTCGGTGACAATCGAATGGCATTCGTAATGTCGGAGCAGTGGGGGTCAAGATCTCCCCCGTGTTTTGTCGGGAAATGTGTTCCTCCTTCCACCTCCTGCTCCTCCCTCTCTTTCCTTTGCTGTTCCAGCACTTTGAACCGCTTCCGCGGAGGAAGCTCAAACAGGGGAAGCATATCCCTCTCTCTCTTCGCTGTCGTCTTTGTCCCCATCTCACTTCCCACGAAACCCCCGAACGAAGACAAACTTGATCCAAACATCTCTCTCTCTCTCGCTCTCTCTACTTGAGCCAAAGGTAATAAAGGGAGAGACAAAGGAATCTGACCCACCGAAGATGTGTACAGAAGAACAGTAATCTCAGTACTTTAATTACTATATGATTTATCTTCTATTGACATCAATAACAAGTTTGTGCGTCTGTGGATACCTTGAGTACATTCAACTGATACTCAATGTGATGGTGCGAATATAGGCAAAGGTGAGGACCACTTTATAGCAAGATTCTTCAAGGAGTTGCTCTACTTCAAGTTCTACATACTAATAATTTGCACAGTAGAGTGAATGTTGTTTCCGATTGTCATATGAATTTTCTTGCAGTAACAGTAGCCTTCTCTCTGTTTTCTTCTGAGGATAGCTCTGGGGACATTCTACTTCGGACAGATGAACTGCTTACGGGAAATGAACTTTCTCGCAGGGGGATGCTCTAGTAAGCCAAGCTTACTGGCAATAGCACTGTGGTTATGCTTAAGAGTCCTTGGGAGTGTAAGAGAGGTGTTTAAGGAGAATTAAGGTAAAGGCGTAAGAGTATTGTCAAGACTTAAGACCGAGATAAGACTCTAACTCTCTCAACCTGCATGTGGAAATACTTCAACTTGGTCTTATAAGAGATGGCAAACCGCCAGCAAGAGCCATCGAGTCAAATTTCAGATTGACAGTGCACTTGAATCTCTGCAGCCAAAACTCGTGTGAATACACATTCCCGTTGCAAAATCTTAATCCCTGCCACCGAAACAACCACATATCCCCCGCCCCTACACCCTGCCAAAGTAAAATAAGAGAGTTTAAAATGCGTACCTTGCCTCACATCCGAATCTGTTTCTTTGTTCGGGTCGCACTCAACCTGTTC
Source organism: Polytrichum commune (assembly GCA_950295325.1). NCBI lineage: Eukaryota > Viridiplantae > Streptophyta > Polytrichopsida > Polytrichales > Polytrichaceae > Polytrichum > Polytrichum commune. The sequence continues at coordinate 17,075,004 of OX485803.1, read as the reverse complement.
TGTGGAAATAAACCTACAATAGAACACTTGTATCCCTGCAGCCAAAACTCGTGTGAGAACAGACTCATTCTCGTTCGAGAACCTTAAACTCTGACACCGCTTGAACATCCACACCCCCCTGCCAAAGAAGGAGAGGAGAGTTAGGATGCAGCTTACCTCGCCTTCTTCTTCTTCTCCTTCACACCGTTTGTTCCTTCGATGCCACTGAATGAGAGGTTCGCAGCTTCGCGCTCCAGAGGACAATGCTGCGATGGGTTTGGCGCCAACGGTGATTTGGAAATGGAAATCGGCGATGGCCGCGAAAGGGCGGGGAAACGAGGGGCGGCGCGAGGAAACCTCCAAGTCGAGAGGGAAATTCATATTTCAAGTGCCAATCTACTACATTAAGGGGCCACATCTACGCGACAGACGACATTCTAGCCACTCATCTTCCACTTTATTAGGTTTGGCCACGACTCCAAGATCTTCCTCAGCAAATCTATCAGTTTCGAGATTCTTTTCTCGCGGGAGAAATCGGCGATTTGTGTGGTTTCCTGGGGTTTGCCCTGTGCCGTTGAGTCTACCCTATCCTAACTAAGACATTTCCGCTCAGGAATACTTTTCCGTTTGTTTTTTTTTTTTAATGCGACTCAGTGACACTGTGTTTCATTCTGAGGAAGACAAGTTCTTGGTGATAAGTACTGTTCTCCCTCTTTAGTATGACACATTTGGGAAACACAAAAAAAGTCGTATTATCGAGGTGTTGTCTTCTCATTAATATGACAAATGGCGTAAAGAAGTTGTATTATTGAGGGAATACGAAAACACGAGTAATATGAGTTCAAAAATATAGACAACAAGTTTAAGCGATATAGACAGTAACAAATAATAACTTATAACTTCAAACAAATATAGTTATTCTCAAGAACTCTTGAAATAGGAGTCCAAAGATCTATGGTGTTAGCAACTCATTTATGAGAACTAATAATTTCATTAACACCAAAATATAAAGATTTTTCTAATGAGAAACTAGACAACAATAATGCATGACGTTTAGCATCAAGACATTGGTGATACTATATCATCCGTGTACAAGGCAACATACTAGGGAGGAGGCCACTCTACTCCTAACCATGTCCATTCTACACTAGTAACCCTAACTATCATTACGTTCCCAATGATAAGTGAAGTTCCCACATAGTTCCCAAGTGAAAATGGATGTATTTTAGATGTACGTAACATAGATGAAAGGAATTTTAGCATTAACTACCTCTTTAATATGATAAAATGGAGATTCTAAATGTCGCATTATCAAGTGTCGTAGTCGTATAAAAGAGGGAGTTTTGAACTAAAAAGTTTGGTCTCGCAAGAATGTGTCATAATATTGAGGGTGTCGTACAAATAAGTGTTGTATTAAACAAGGTTACATTGTACCTAAGCTAAGAGTCCTTGAGAGTGTTGACCTAGAATGGACACATATGACGTGGAAACAATGCAGTTTTCAAGGACTTGCTCCACCAATAACATTTCTCGTGGTGAACAAACCTTCTCTCTTTCTCATACCGTACGGTGCTATCTCGTTCAACACAAAATAATTACTTCTTGGAAGAATTTTGTCACGTGTGCATTCACATCGGTCAAGACCATGCTCAACCCAACATGGGAATTAGTTTTCGGCACTCAAAGTGTTGAACCAGACAACACTTTACAGTATCATGTAAGTAGTTTTACGTGATCACACAAACCTTATGAAGGACACGAAAGGTAGCCCATTTGTAGGTATTGTTCAAGAACAAACCCAACTTGATTTTTAATGCACGGATGTGATCCTCGATGCATCATTATAATTTGCGTTTCGATATACCGATGGAAATGCTAAGTTCAACACACTTACCAATACAATCTTTTGACTACATAACAGGCCAATATAGAGTGGATAATTAGTTGCAATAACAATGAGACATCCAATGAACCTCGTTCATTATGGGGCATAAACGTTCATGGATGAAACATCCTCAAAGTGGATAGAAAAGCATAAAATTGTTTTTGGGAGTGCCCTCCACTTGGATGAGCAACCGGTTCCCAATTGTGGTACTATCCCTCCACATTACTTATGCCCCCTTCCCACCTGGATTTAGCTAAGACGAAAAGTATTTCCTAAAAACCGGGTAAAGCTCCCTCGGTTGTAGCGTAGGCACCTGGTTCTCCCAATGCACCTACAAGAACTTGCTCTGGAGATTTTCAAGTAGGTTTTAGTAGCTTTCACACATGTTCATTGTTTTATCTATCAAGCAATGAATGTTGGGTAGTTTTTGTCCCATCCCCAAATGGCTTACTACTCACCTATCTTACCACCGGTTTTTGTTAATGAAGCTCCTCGTGCCCTCATAGCTAAGACTAAAAAGCAACCAATCACAAGGGCGGGAGATGACACTTTTAAAGGTCCTACATTCTTGCCTCATGTCTAGGTACCGATGGGAAGGAGGGTCGGTGCTTGAGGCTTAAAACCTCCACTTGTAAGCCATGCCACATCATTTGCCAACTAGGCTGGGCACTAGATAATGTCGACGGTGTGAAGGCCGGGTTGTTAGAACCAACTTTTAGTCTTAGCTAAAGTCAGGTGGGAAGGGGGCATTAGTCCCTTACTTTGTGTCTCATGTGTAGAGGTACTCCAGTCTTTGCAATGTGTAACTTCTCATGACCTCCGCAACCTAGTTTGGGGTACATGAGTTGTCTTGGAGGGTGTACTTTTATGTGTCAATGGAGATTGCCATTTGGTTCCAAGTTGCCAAACAGCAAGAAAGAAAGAAAGAAAGAAAATGTATTCAAAGTACTACACTTTTGGAGGCAAGCATTTCAATATGAGTGTCACAATCGATGGATTTAGTGGCACAAAATGTGGCACTTGGATATTTGCCAAGGGATGTAGAGAATACTCCATCATATTCCAACCGGTTGAGATGTTACTCAAAACCTAATTATCACAAAACAACATAATATCTTAATAACAGATGTTACTCATCTCTTTGCAATTGTTGAATCAAGCTTACGCAACTTACTGTGCTCATATCAGTTTATGCAGAGACTCCTAGGCACCACTGAGCTTGGACCAAATCATTAGTTTACACTGAATTGATTAAGTTTCAGAGAGAATGGCAAATAAAAATAAAATAAAAATTGACAGTGAATTCCGATTGAGATCATGGTTCATGAAGTTGTTCATGTAGCCACCTGTCTGCATTAAAGTGACAAATAAAAACAATAGACCCTACATGAGATGACCACAATGTAACTTCAGGTACAGAGTAAGCTTACAGAGTAACATTTTGGTTCCAGAGTAAGCTTAACAGATTAGGTACCCTATGATGGTCAATTTCCTCTAGACCAAACAGCAAAGTGTAATATCCTTGTAAGTATCAACCGAGCAGACAAATGTCAAAGACGTAGTTTGGTATAGTTTTGACCCTTGAATGTGTTGAATGGGTCTAACAAGTCAGAGTCATAGATAATCATGTTACATTTGAGTCCACATGGAGCAGATATTTGAACAGCAATGGGCCCTTTTTCATGGTTCCCAAGAAAACACAAAATACTGTACTGAAGCGAAAGGAATGTAGAAACCACAAACAAATATATTGAGCACATAAAACGAAGAGAATATTGGCTAAGCTCCTTCCATCATCAGATGGAAAAAGAGCTATAGAAGGAAAGAGCTACACTAAATATGATAATTAATGCCACCAATTCTAATTGTAAACCAAGGTGTAGTGTCACCAACACTAAATGTTAACTCAATATTATTTGTCATTCATTTTCAAAAAAATTGGGGTATTATACATTTACAGTGTTACAATTACTGGCACTTACCAAGTGACTTTTCAGTCCAATTTTCAATCATCCATGACAATATTTGTTCACTTATTCATAAGAAGTGTCATCAGAAAAGTTACCATAGTGACATAAAACACCATGACACTAAATATCATATTTAGTGTAGTTTATAGCAATTGCAAGGCCATGCATACACTGACTGCATTCAATCAAGTTGTAGTGAACCTTAAATGTTAAGTATTTACTATAGTGGAACATTTCGATAGCACTTGTACTCTGACAGACAGGTGGTCATTGTCATATGATTTCATCCCACCAATTATTGACTATATGAGACCTCAATGTATGGGTTCAAGCTCAATATCCATAATTTCCCAAGGTTCAGATCACTCTTCACATGAAATAGTATAAAGTAACTATCATTGATGCCCAGATTGATGTGCACCCATATCTCAAAATCAACAAAGGTATGTATTCCACTACACATGCCAGTCTGGCCACTTCTCCATTTGTTCATTCTCTAGCCCAAAAGCCAGCCTGCACACCACCCCTTACGCTACGATGCCACATGATGGACCATATGACTGATCATCTGCTTTAGGTAGTCACAAAATTTTGGTCAGAATGAAAAGCGAAAATTTTCAGTACAATGCGCTTGCTGCATAAGAGGAATATTGATATCATGAAGGCTACACTCAAGTTGCTTGCTGGATGTGACTTTTGTGTTACATGAATTGCAGAAGCAACAGGGTGTTCTTTGGAAGATGGAAACATCAATAAGGACGGTAACGACGGCCTCCTCCAGCTCCTGAAGCTGAACCTCCACTGCTGCCACCTTGTCTGTAAGGGAGTAATCCATGACCTCCTCTACCCCCACGGTAAGGGGCGGGTCCTCCTTGCAGCCCACCTCCCGGTTTTTGCCTGCGACAAGCTAAGGTCAGACTCTAACATGATGATATTCATAGCTCCAGAACACCAGAGTTCAACAACATATAGAAACTGTTTCTTAAAAAAAGTTGAACAAACTAAAGCACTTACAGGACATAGCCAACGCGACCATCTGGTAGCATCATGGGGACCATTGTCATGCCAGCAGGTGCAGGACCACGTCCATAAATCATTGGCTGCAATCATAGAAGAGAATTCACATTTAAAACAATTTCTAGCCCATGTAACAACACTTCGAGTTGACACAAGGATGTTGTTCTTGCACATATCTCTCTATGATGTTCTCTGTGTTTCAAGCAACACAGAAAATGTCCCAAACAAATTGCAAAATGGTGCCTTCACACTGGGTACAAACCTGATTGTATCCCCTGGCTTGACCATAGTCGCCACCTACATTACTAAATACATCAGCTCCATAACCATAACCCCCCCGATGCTGATACTGAGGCAGGAGACCAGCTCGCTGTGGAGGGTAGGAAGGCTCCATCCCTAGAGGCCTCTTGTCTGCTGGAGGCTTTGCCAAAGAAGTTTCAAGCTGGCGACCTGACACCAGAATATGTCAAGGTAATGCAAGTGACAACCTTAACTAGTAACCAAAAATATGAAACTCCAGCATAGTCAGTTACTGCAAATGACAAATTGTTGAAATGATGAAAATAACACAAAGGTAATAACCGTACAAAAGAGGTTTACTCTCAAATTCCCATTTGCATCTCACCTTCTAGTTCATAGACTTCAGTCTTCTCAATAGCTTTGAGAGCATGCGCTCGATCAGTAAAATGAACAAATCCAAAGTCACGCTTTGCTTGCCCAGGTTTGCTTGAAGGTAAGACCACCTTTGTGACCTCACCATGACGTTCAAAAAGCTTCTGCAACTGCTCCTCAGTTGCAGAATCTGGTAAATTACGCACATACACAACCTTTACCTGTAAAAGTACAGGTACGACCATCAGCTTTCTGATACTCCAACTCACTAAAAAAGTGGACTCATGAGAGAGTCCTGTGACACCCATATTCATTAATACCCACCAATCAACTGATTCCTGATAGACAGTACAGGAAACCACTCTGGAGTAATTTTGGCCTTGTTCAATACTGTATATCATCCATGAATTGCACAAAGCAACACATGGACACACAAAAACATACCTGAGACATTGCCGAGGCATCAGGACCGCTGCGAGGATCAGCCCAACTTATTGTAGGAGCATTATTCCCTAGTCTGAAACTTGGTTTGGACATCACACGTCTGGCATGCTCAGCACATGCATGATTATAGTACTCCACAAATGCAAATCCACGATTCCTTCCCGCAGTCTTCGGGTCCTGTTAACAATATTGGTCAATGTATCTGGAACGCTTAAGATCTGTCCAGTTGGATATCATAATTCAAATAGTTGTCTCTACAAAAACATGTAACTATATTCCCACAAATGACAACAATCAGAACCTCAGAATTTTCTGATAATAGGACAATATCACTGAGTAATATCTAAATGCATCCGTACACTTTAGAGCCAATTGGAGCTGGAAATTGCATGGTCAAAGACAATAGAGCCTTGCATATCCATACTCTTTTGTGTTGTACTTTAAAAAGTGGCACTCACAATTAACTCTCTAAGCCCCCTGGCCATATGCAGCACATATAAGCAGTCAATACAGTACAGTAACGACTACATGTGGGGCAGGCTTCATGAGGTGTAGGTAAACTCATCCATGATGGATGAAGGGGCTCTAGTTAAAACAAGCCCTATAGGTTGGAGAGAGGGAATTATCTCTCATCCATCCAACATAAAAACTTGGACCCCTAGACGTTCGTGGCCAATTCATCTAAAATGGCTTGGACTAATTCAGGGTCTTTAAAGCTAATTTCAGTGAGCGGCTGTGCACTAATTCCCTCTATCCCTATAAGGTAGCAGTGCCTTAAAGTAACACCTTCCTTCTGGCAACACCTATTTTTCATCCTTAAGCTATCAACAAGTGAGTGCCATCAAGTAAGTCATTGTTGAAAGCAATTAATCATATGCGGCTTTAAGTACAAAATAGCACCACTTTGGCCCTTCATAGTGGTGATGTAAGAAGGATACAAGAACGCTTTAACTAGAGCACCAACTTTGGCCAATCACAATGGCTAATCGGAGATCCATCCTCTCAATGAGGCAATCTTAAAAGTGATCCACAAGATGGGGACAACACCTTCATTTAATAGACGACCCCCACCCACAATATGGCTGATTTTGTGGTGATTCTCACCTAGGAATCGAACATCAATGGACCACCCTAATGGAGAGTAAAAGGCTCATTTCTTAAAAAGAATTTGAGAATTACTTTAGGTTGAATGTGAACTTATCATTTTTTGGAAAGAAAAAATCTGTAGACTCTATAGATTTGCTAATCTATGTAATTTTTTTGAGAAATTTCCAAGCTATTTAACCTGCCTAAATAGCAATGGGTTTCTTGAAGTGTTGCTTTTAGGCTCAACTACCTTAGGTTGGGGCCGATTCATTCCAACTACATCTTGCTACACTACTTGGAAGTATCTGATGCCATTTTTGGAGTCAACTCATCTAAAGTAAAAAATAAATCAGGTTATTGAACACCTCTCTGCATTCTCACCTTGCCAATGATTTATTTCAGCTAGACACCATGAAGCTCTAGCCAACTACATATATCCACATCTATGACTTCACAAGAACTTGCTCCAACACAATACATGAATCTGCTAAAGGCTGCTGACATCACAAACACAGAAGAGACAGTGCTCTGGCACATGAAATTTTATACCTTAAGAAGCTCCACACTTTGTATGCCAGGGCCCTGTTCACCGAGAACTTTCTCCAATTCTTCCTTATCCCAAGCCTTGGGGATATTACCCACAAACAGCCTATGCTTTGACTGGGAGTGAGAAAATCTCAGCTTCCGTCCCTGCCCCATAGCACAAAAAAAAAAATCTAAGACTGCAAAAGGAATTCACAATGTGTCCATTATGAGAAATCAATAATTGCAACATTCAAAATCCTTATAACTTGCACTTGAAGGATCTTGACCTTTCTAAGGCATACAATGCAAGTGATCCACATCTTAAGAACAGCAATGCAGACATAACTCCATCAACTCACCTTCACTTCAGAATCATTTAATGTCTCAATCGCTTTCTCGGCATTTTCCTCACTTGTGAAGGTAACAAAAGCATACCCCTTGTTTTGTCCAGTATCCTTGTCTTTTAGAAGGCGAACCTGGTCACCCATTAGGGAAAAATATTTATAAAAAAACATTTTATGATGTGAGGCAACATGTCCACTAGATACATACAACGGCAGACTTTTCTAGCAAATTTTCTTGATGGGTGATGATCTTACACTGCCAGTACACAGCCCACCCTTGCCCACACAGCTAAAGGTGAGAAACTGCAAAAGAGTGAGAAATGAAGACAACATTTATTTCAACATCATAGACCAAGACAGTCCTGAAATGTAAAGCTGGACCCTAAATACTTGAACCACATATTCATGCAGGAAAGAAGAATAGGAAATACACAAGCTACCTCGTAAATATCACCACAGCTGGAACAGAGACTGCGTAGATCCTCCTCAGTTGTGTCCCGAGTGATACCTCCAACAAAGACTTCTGAGCCATGAGGAGGTCTTTTAAGAAGCTCTCCACTCTTCTCACCATCTTTCTCCTCTTTGTCTTCCTCTTTAATATCATCGACATCAACATGGGCATCCCCTTCTGCCGGAATAGAATCAGAGTCCATAGTCTGTTGCTCATGATCCCCGTTCAAGATATCAACATCCTCCCGGTCCTCCTGAGAACCACTGTGCTCTTCTTCATTTCCCTCCAGTTCAACATCCAGGTCCAAACCCTGTGCTTTCTCTTCCTCGTCCTCCTCTTCTTCCTCCTGATCAGCACTTGCATCATCTACCTCTTCGTCAAGGTCCACACCTCCATCGATGTCAACCTGCTCTTCATCATGTACCTCCTCTGGTGACCCACTTGCGTCTGACATGATGTCCTCTGAAGATTTCCAAGGGCCGCAAATATTCACCTAGATAGGAGGAGCTTGCAGTGCAGCTGAGGAGCAGGATAAGAGGCTGAGGATTTGAGGCAAAGAGGAGAGCGAGAGAAGGCAAGAGAGGACATCGGAAAGGCCACCACAAGGTGGGGTGTGAGAAATTTGCAGGAAATACTGAGAGGGCCATGCGAGAGAGGTATGATGTACACATGCTGATTTGTCAGATAAGGAGGAGGCTCTAGACAAGGAATCAGATGACAAAGGTCCTTAAGCAGCATGTGTAGAAATAGCCTTGAGAATAGTGAATGTAATCAAAGAGGATGCCCCACAAGTGCACAAAAGAAACACACGCATATCGAATAAGTAGGGTATAAAAGTTGTTTCAAATCCATAATATGCCATACCATTCAATACTTTTCCTAAACTTTTTCCTTCTTTTCTAGACACATACTACATTGCAAAACCTCCCTCCCAATCCAATCCCCCAGCCACACTCATAGAAATAATGGCTAGGGGCTATCAGACTTTATACAGGATTAAGTCCTCCTTAGACACTTGCACTTTCCTCACAGCTTCGAGCCCACATAGTTGTTTATACAGTCACAAATAGCACTGTTATCAGACTATGGCAGGACCAACAACAACACATACAAGCACATCTTTGCATGGGAATCCTGTTCACAGTATCCTGACCACGTCAATCCAGTTTATGAATGTGGTAACCTTCATCTGTAAGGTTCTTAATTTATTGAAGAATAGTTTTTACAAGAACCACGGCACCCTAGTGTACGGGTAACACGAGACAACCTTCAACTTCCGAAGAACACAACTTCATTGAGTTCTTCAGAGGCTGCTAGACCTTTGCCTTACGAACACTTTTAAGCCCTTCACTGGATGAAGACCATAAAACCCTCTTCAGCACAACCATCTACACCTTCGCATACACACCTGCTCAACCGACACCAAGCCGATACCGCCATACAACTATATCTCCGTTCTCCGCCACTAAGCAGAGTGTTGTTGAGAGAAAAAAAACCTCCACTAGCACTCCATCCTGAAATGATCGAAGCTTAATCCAATCACAGCAAAAACTCCACTGTATACGTATGATCATTTGCTCAAAGTACTGACCGACACAGATAGAAATACAGTATTATAGTTGTTGTTCTTGCAGGAAGACAATTTATGCGAACATTTGCTCTTCCCGCAGATGGGCTCAGAGGATCAGACGAAACTGATTACAGGTTGGCAACTGTTGTAGAAACCATCACCACAAATTTAATGCAGAGTGCACGTACTACAACTTCTGGCTATATTAACTGCGTGACTCCAGAAACAGGATGAGGCAAATTAGCTCATAAAAAATAAAGTAAAAACCGCCTAACACAATCAAGACATCCTAGCACAATGTGGCCCAATGAGATGGGCCATAAGTGCCAAATGCTGATTAGGGATATCGTCCACAAACACACAACCTTCGTATTTGCCAATAAGGCATTCAGAAAACTAACTACCTCGATGGTTTCCGTAACAACACCACCAAAGGTAATCCAAGAAGTGGCACCCACGAGCAAGTTCCTCCTATACACTAAAAACGAAAAAAGAGGGGAAAAAGAGTACCCTAACAAAACCCTCCAGAAGGTAACAACCACCCCCAGACCAGAACTCCAAATCACATGACCTAAAAAACTCTCTCCCCCCCCCCCCCCCCCAAAACCCGTCGCCATAGAACCTTACACAAGCTACAAAACTCCGGCCAACTCCGGCCCGCCACATATACTGAAATTACAAACGCAATGCCAATGCCTCTACCCCTGCCGCCATGAATATATCACTAGGGTTACAGACGCATCGTAAGTGGACAGTTTTAGAAATTGCAAGCAAGCAGGCGAAGGAAGCAATTGAGAGCAGAGCAGAGCAGAAGTAACGGCATGAAGCAGCTGACGGAAAACGGCCATGGAGTCGGGTGGCTCACCTTGTCCGGAATGGCGCTCCCTGCCTGCCTGCCTGCCTGCGTGCGTGCGTCGGTCAATCGGCGATGGCTGGGGTTTGGTGATGCTCCCTCCGTGTTGTCTGCGGTGCTGCTTCCACTGTGGTGAAGTCGTGCAAGGCGAACGAAGCGCAACGAACAAGACCTAACTTAACTTCGCTTACTTGGAGCGGGAGGAGGGAGGGTCTTGGGGGAGTCCAGCAAAAAGGAAAGGAAAGGGAAGGAAAGGAAAGGGAAAGGGACTCTGTTTGGTAGGTTACTATGGGAGGGTTCACACTTGTTGACAACGTTAGAGGACATTTTAGACTTATTATGCTCACATTTTCCTATGCAATGGTTACTCTACTATTGTAGTTCCGTATCCGAGCATGTTCGACTGTTCACAAACATGATTATCCCACATAAAACTTAACACGAGTAAGCAATAATTTGATATTGATATGAAAGGTTCACCTCCCAACTTGGAGACACATCTATATATACAACAGACAACATGGTGGTGATGATGGTGGTGAGGCCATCACCCTGCCAATTCCCGTTGTTTTGGGAAAGTAAGGGCATTGGGGGGGGGGACCATGTTAAAGTGATGTGTTATTATGCACAGATGCAAAGGATCGGAATGACACATGCCCATACTAATTTGAAATAAAACATGTGTTTCCCTTCCTCTGAGCCCTGTATATGCATAATGTCCAAGATATAATATCACAAATCTAGAGTCTCGTTGTTTATAGAATTGTCTATGGACAAGGATCCTTTTAACTTATGATCATCTTTTGATCATGACAATCTGATTTGTAGGTTTGCCCGAGAGTAGAATCAAAGGGAGGGAATTGGAGGACATGATAGGAGGACAAGAAGAAGTTGAAATGGGGAAGAAAGGGCGATATGGAAAAAACAAAGGGGGAGGGGGAGGGGAGGAAGAAGGGTAGGTCTTGAACTTCTAATTTGAGTACCCTAACATGGCACTTGTGGGAGTGGACATTGGGATGACACCCAGAACCTACAAAGCAGTAAAGCAATGGCCACCCATATGGGGGTGTAATGCACCTGTGTATTCAAGCACGTTAAAATATTCACAATTTCTAATCTAATGGCTCACCTCCCAACCTAAAGACACATACAAAACATAATACATGTGATCTCCTTCCCCCGAGTTTTATACCTATTTAACCATAGTTTTTAAGAAAATTTTAGAAGACACATGTCTTATTATATTGTAAATTAAAGCTTCCTTATCTATATATATAGATCATAAACTGTATGATCATCTCTCTTCTATATGTAGATAATAATTATTTCACCTCTCATCCATTAGTTTCTTTTCATCCACATTCCTTATCTTTGGACATCCGTCCTTGCAATTTCCATTATCCTCGATCATTCTTAGGAACGGTGGAAAATATGTTTGATGGAGAGTTTTTAGAGAAAGAAAAAGTGAGGGTAATTTCCTTCTTGTTGAGAGACCGTGCCCGTCTTTGGTGGATTCGGGTTAAGACCGACAAAGAGGAGAACAACTAAGGTCTAGAAGAAAAATGGTATAAGTTCATAGAGTTATTCTAGGACTATTTTTAAACCATGTGACTACATTTAGAAAATTTGAAATACTTTAAACACGGTGCATTGTTGGTTCAAGAGTACAAATATAGGTTTGACAACTTGGTTGAATATTTCCCATACTTGTCTAACAAAACAAAACATTTTATTTTGTTACGGGTCTCCAAAATTCAATTAAATATGATGTGAGGGGTTCGAAGCATTACAAACTCGGAAAAACATACAACATGGCCCTAACACTTGAGGCTAAGAATGCTAAGTTTAATCAAAGAGAAGAAAATTTAGTTTGTTGTCTCTTGTAGAGATCATAATAGTGGGAAAAAAACTTGGAATTTGGAAAAGGTCCCAAAGATTTCCATGCCTGGAAAGACAAAACAACCCCCAACCAAGAAGAAGCCTCAAGTACAAAGACCAAGAAAAACATAAAAAAAGAGCTTGTGTTACAATGGTCACGAGTCAGGCCATCTTGTTAAGGATTGTTTGCGACCGGCTAGCAAACATCCTAAACAATTAACAATGTTAGAGTTGGAAGCAAAACTATGAATCGAGTCCAAGGGCAAAGAGGTGGTTCATGTGTTTTGTTGCAGTGTTTGCAGTGTTTGTGAAGAATGGGTAGCAAGTGAACCTATAGTGCTTCAGTTTCAAGGGAGGGAAGCTAAGACATGAGCGATGAGCGGTGAGCGGTAACACATGAGCAGTGAGGGGTAACACATGAGTAGTGAGCATTAACATGTGGGTAATGACACCATATTTAGTAATTATGCATGATTTTAGGATCCATACTCTAAATTTGATAATATTTTAATTGCAAATTTTAATTGTAAAGTACAAACTTTATGAATGAACAACAATGAAGGAGGCTTATTACCATGGATACTTTAAAAGACTATCAATCCATTGTTGATTCTTATTATAACATTCCACACCAGTACATGTCACATACTAACAGTTTTCAAGCATGCGGTTGAACACAACATTTGGAACATTACTCACACTCTATAACACCGGCAAGTTCAAGTAGTCGCATGACCTCATTGTAGGCTTATGTTGGAGCATGAATAAACTTGTCACTATCATAATCCACCTTGCACGTAAATCTAAACACATAATAAAGATATTTGTAGTACACCCATTTCCTTTTCTTTCCCAAAACCCGAGATGACATTTTTGTGAAATATGGGCATGTGCAATGCGGAATGTCATCAATTGTGATACGGTATGAAATGTCCTCCTTGGAGAAGATGTTGATTATCACTCCAAATCTTGGATATGGAATGGCAATCGCTCCAACAACATGGTAACCGTCCATGAGTCCGGCGCTTTCCCATGGGCTTTTGTGATCCGCCATGGATGTTGTTGGATTGAGATGCACTCTCTTCGAGAATTTGGAAGTTGGGTGGGCGTCTGAGTTTGGGGGCACACAAAAATACAACCGAGGGATAAAAAATGTCATGATTGTTAAAAATATGCGACGTGGATAAATAGCTTCCCTCTGCTGCAATTGGAACTCAAGTCTTTGAGCGCCAACACCTCTTCCCCAAGAGATTGGTACCTATCTTCATCAACAATGTGTTGGATACTATAGGCTAGTCCAAAACATATATTGTTTGGTTGCCACTCACACAACACTTGATGTCGTCGGGGCAAAACCAAAACTCATGCTCCACATTGTTGGTGGAACATAACTCCTTCTTCAACCCTTTGTAAGTTGGAGCATGTTCATATATTGTCGTATTATGCGAACTAGTGTTTATGAACTACTTCACTCCTCACCCTAACACTAAATATAATGTTTGTGAACTACTAGATATAGTGTTTGTGTCCGCAAGTTTATCTATTGTCATATTCTACGAACACCACAATTGTAAATTGTAGGAGATTGTACATATTTTTTAGATGTTCAAAATAAAATAGTACTCAAGAGCACAATTTAGCAATGCACTTACAATAAGCATATGACCACACCATTGTCTGTAACAAAAGTGCCTGAATCCCAACCACTTAAAGAAATCGAGAATGTTTTTCTCCGTGGCAGGTCCAAATGACAACCACCATGAACAAAGCACATGATTTTTGGTCTCAATTTTGTCCATTGTCTTTGCGTCCTTGTAATCCTTGCATATTTGCTTGTTTTGAAATTGCAAGGATGGTTTGATATACTTATGCGTCCTCTTATCCAAACTTGCACACCAATGGAAAAAACATGTGTACTCACAATTGACCATGGGCAGACTTGGATCACACCCCCCCCCCCCCATAGATATTGTTTGTTGCATTCCAATTAACATGAGCACTATCTACCATGAAACCCTTGAAGTTTACTTTTGACACTCCATTTTCCGCCATAACATACTTCAAGTTTTCTCAAAAAAATGTTTGTGCTATATCATCTTTAGATTGCATGTCACAACATACAATTGTGAACACCTTATAATATTTGCTATCGTACACATGACACGCCAAGGTGATCTAGTCCTTAAAACGTTTAACATAGTCAAATATTATCCATAAATTCTTCATGTCCCTTCCAACCTACATACACTTTACAAGGTCCACACCACTTCTTGGAAGCTCTACTGACATTTTGAAGACAAACATTTTGTCCTTGAATTGCCCTAGGAGCTTACTACCATGAACGTATTTGAAACTTGAATGGTCTTTGAGCGCCATTATATTATCCATCGTACCCATTGCATTACGAACAAAATATTTCGAACTTGACATGAAGTTACAATAATTTGGAGAGGCAATAACACTAAATTTATCCATAATCACCTCTAATGACGAAATTGTCATGTGATGGCCTTCACCGTTTGATGGAGATTTTAGAATGTAGTCTACCAAAAATTGTTTGCTTGTTGCCATTACTATAGCAAAGTTCTTAGCAGAGGTTGTTTTCATAACCTCTTGAACAACATACGGGTAAGCCATGTCTAGTGACTCACGACATATACCATTGGGCACAAGATGGTCATGTACACCTAGATAAGTACAAACCCTCAACATCGCAGGAAATGTGGAGTGGACATATATTATGTGAGTATTACACAATGCCGTGCTCATATGTGTTGACCGACATACCTTACACTCCATTTTTAATTTTTTAGGGGCCACATTTTCCACACAAAATGGGATAGGAGTTGATTTCATCCATTCGTTGTTGTTGCAAACCCCTCCATTGCGATACATGTAATCATAATAATCATTTGGGCATTGGAGATGACCTGCACAAGAAGAACATCTAAATGAGAATCCAAAATCGTTATGGATATTAGTTGTTTTTTTATTGTGCACCATGGGGGTCCGTCACACATCTTGTCTATGCCATCCATGGAACAACCAGAAGCCCTTGGAGCTTTCATTGACAAAGGGGGCAACAAAAAAAAAATCACCGTCAAAAGATGATTGCAAGTACTTGACATCACAAATATCAATGTTGTCAAAGTCAATAGTTGTAAGATCAGATTTAGACATTCTCTTGAACTTCGTCGGTTTCAATGCCTTAACAATATTCAAACTTGAAGATGATGCAAAGGTGGACATTGAAATGAAGTTTTTGGCGAGCTAATCTCATATCAAGTGGATTGTAAGGGGTTTTATCAACATCCACTAATACTTTGAAAGGAGTCGGAGTCATATTTCCAACATGAAATGGTGACATATCAAAAAGAAAAATCGTCGGTCAAACTTTGTCATTAGAACCAAACAACCTAAAAACACCTTCTTCAATAGGCTCCAATTTAATAGTGGTGACTCTTGGAATTTGGACCTTTGATGTGACAAACTCATTCATTAAAATGACAACAGAAGTTTGCATTTGGGAATCAAAAAATCCTATAACCCTAAATGATCCCGGGCCCAAAATCCATACATGACCATCCTTACTCCCATTCTTTTGCATCAATATTGTGTCTGATATATCATGATCCGCAATGTACATCTTTGGCTTCATGTACAAGGTTCCTATTTGGAGATTGAACCTTAAACTAGGTAAATCCTCTGTGACACCCACATGACCATCATCCTCAAGAGGCAATGTGAAGGGTACAAACGATCCATGAGCATGGACAATAGCCATGATTAAAGAAGGAATTAGATGCGCATCACAATGTGCACAAGTGTATTTATTTGTATTGACTGTTGTTTAGTGAAATACATATTTAATTGGGAACCTTAGCCACCTCCTCTGACACATGGCACATGTGTAGGTTAAAACGTTAATTCTTATGGTCATAATATATTCTAGAGGGGATGGACAGAAAAATTGGCATGCCCTGAATCACCAAAACCCTAAAATGATAAGATACAAATTTTTAAAAAATACAATAAATTGTGTGGTCTATCATGGCAAATGATGACATTTAATAGCAATGCCTAAAGTGACACAAAGTGAGAGCACACCATATTAGCAAAAAACATAAAAAAAGGAAATATTCATTTCAGTTCAATACCAATAAACAACTAAAGAAATCGAGGATGGGCAAATGTCTATCATAAAAAGGGGGAGGCAATGCCGCAAATACAACAAGGAATTTATCATTTGAAAGAGGGTTAACATTGTGCACCAAACAAACAGACCATGCGGAACTCCATATTTTTGTAAACATGGTCATCGACTCAGATTCCAACTATGATAACGAGACATAGGTACACAACTCGTTGTTATGCTCATAATCGTTGTTTAAAAGATGCACAGGTCATCGGTAATCAATCGTAGTATATAGCTAGAAATTATAGTTGAGTGTCTCATGGTCAATGAAGAGTCATATAGGACCTTCAAAGTTGGCTAATATTATATCTATAATCAACCAAAATTCCTAGCTAAACCCCCACCAACATAGCCAACCCACTTAATTAACCCTTAGCCCTAACCCCTAGCTAATGCCCAACTAAACCCTAACCAAAAGCGAGTTCATAGGATGAATGTTGGAGGTCAGAGGGAGGAAAACGAGCCTCTGTGGGATACAACATTGAGATGCAAATTGCGAGCCAGCATCCGCGAGCCAATAGATGCAAAAAACTAAGAATTGCGAGCCTTGGACATTGAGTGGAGGGCCAACAATAAAAAGTAGGCGCGAGGATGGGGACGTGGGAAGGGAGGTAAACAAGGTGGGAGAACCAAGGAGTCAAGTGTATAGGCAACAAGCCATGAGTTTAAAGCACGGTCCCAAAATCCCGAATCACATATTCATTATGAGGAGGGGGGAGCAATGATAGTGGAGCCAAGAGCGAAGAACTTGGAGTGACCAACCCAAGGTCTCCACCAAATCCAGTGATCAAGGTATGTTTAAGTTTGTGTATGTCTATGTCTATGTGATAGAAAGATTGTATGTGTATGTATGTGCACGTGTGTGATTTAAATTAGATTCAACAATGAACCTCACAAACACACACACTCACATCCACACAATTTTGAACCTACAATGTCAAATGTGGGTGTGTATGAATCCCAATGCTCATTTTTGAGATCTTGTAATTCAATTTTGATAAACACTCTCAATTTGGGCTATCAATTTTTTTTGAAGTATGTGTGTGTAAGAGTTTGTGGGATTGTTGAAACTTTTAGGGGGTGGGGGAATAATTTCTTTCTTTCAAAGTGACCTCTTTGATCCCCTGTAATTTTTCATATTCAACAACGCATGTGCCCTCAAATTTCTATTGTCAAGTGTGTGTTGATGTTGAAATTTTCTCGGAATTTGCTTGAATATTTTATTAACATTTATAGAGAGGGGATAGATTTTTAATTTCAAAGTGGCATCTTGGAACCAAGACAATTTTACAAACAAATGATTTAAAAAAAATCAAAAACATCCACAAACATGTCCTCACACATGAATGGTGAGCTCAATAGCTTTGGATTTTGTGTTTTTTTTTTAATTGTTTGTAAACATTTCCGGGCAAAGGGGATCATTTTTTTTTGAATGATGTCTCCAATATGAGACTGTGAGCCCAAATTCGGTGCCCACATGTGCTCTTAGGTTGGAAGTCCATAAAAAACTTGATCTTTGATTTTGTATCACTTATTCAAAACATAAAAAGAGTGGAAGCATTGTGTTGCATTAGAATTAAGTTTAAGTTAGGATGTGGTGTTTTAGTGTGGGAAGGATAGAAGGATGAGTTAAGAATGCGCTTATAAGCCAGTAGGAGGTTCCGAAGTCCTTTGCTCATGGGTCTAGTTAATCTGGCTTTTATTCGACCGGGAGGGGCTTGGTGACTGTCCTTTTTAGGCCAGGGGCCACTGCACCCTAGCATTTTCTGGGGTCTTGGACTCGGGGAAGGCAGTTGAGGCTGCCTCCTGGAGAAGGAGACTCTCTCTGTTTGGAGGTGGGATGGTGACTGCCGAGGAGCGGCGGAGCTGGGGTCTGCCAGTTCTTCCTTGGAGGTCAACAAAGAGAGTACGAAGGGGGTGGATCGTAGCTGCGGCAAGGAGCCACAACACTTGGACGGATGAATCCCGATGAAGAGAAGGCTCCAGCCTCTGCTGGTTCAACTCTGAGACACGGAGGCAGCAAGGTTTGAGGTATGGCAACATTGTTGGGTGTTGATTTTTTGAGTGTGAGAACAACGGCAGGGGAGGAGCTGCAACTTGTAAGAGGATTCTTTCCGACATTGGGAAAGGCAGCGGAGTGACTACCAGTTGGCCGAACTAGCGAGAATAGGCTAAGATTTCGGTGTGTGCACAGAGTTCATTCGGCCATAGGCTGCATTGTCTATTTACCTCCCTGTGGGCGGAGGATAGAACAGGGGACCTCCCGAGTCCAGCGTGGGTGGTTGTCTGGTTGTTGGCTAATAGATTCAGTAGGAGAGCATATGGAGAATGCCTCTAACTGAACGTCTGAACTGTGACCTCAATGCGTTGTCAAGGAGCCCTTCAACCGCGGCCTCAGCCACAACAAGAAATTCGGCTGAGAAAGGAAGGGAAGGGAGGATTGGTTGGTGTAACGAGTTCACAAATCGTTGCATTCAGTGTGAGCTGAATCGGAGGGGGTGGAAACAGTAGGAATTTAGCAGGAACCAGGTTAATTCGACAAAGCGCAACTACTTGTCCAGAGGATCAGAGCCTTCGCAAATGCGGTAGAGGTTGGCTTACAGGCCCGAGGCAGGGTTGCAGTGCCACGGGACATCTTAATGTGCCCTGCCGAGAGAGTGAATCCAGGGGATGGCCTCTCAGGAAGGTGACGGTGATTGAGCAGCTTGGGTGGCCGTCTCCTAGCGTCTTCAAGCCTGAGTTTGGCAGCTATGTGGTGTTGGGTTGAAATCAGAAGGTTGGGCTTAGCACATGAGTTGTTGGCTGAATCACACTCAATGGGCAGAAGCAATGTGGTACTGTAGGGTACGGAAATTTAGTTGTTAAGACAATATTTGAAATGCCGAAAAAAATAAAAATAAAAATAAAAATAAAAATAAAGTAAACAATCATGAGCATTATATTGTGTTTATTAGTAAGGGCTTAGTAGTATAGGCATGGGCTTGCCTTTATGGCAGTAATGTTGCCTGCAAGCCATTAGGATGCAGTGTAGGTAGGCCAGTGTCTCAAGGTGTGGGTGTGGACTTTTAGTGGGTTGTGGTGTTGCATAAGGACCACTAGAGGCAAAGTATTTCTAAATACTTGTGACCTTGTGTTCTTGAAATAAAAGCCGTGTGTTCAATGTTCATTTGTGGGAGCATTGGGTGGGTAATTTCAAAGGTTGAGTAGTGTTAACAAGTCATGTGAGCAATGGGCTCTCACCCGGACTACGACGCATAAGGGTGGGGGTTTAGGGTTGACAGAGACGCTACCTTTTCAAAATAAACAATCCGCCCCCTGCCTAGAAAGTTTTGTAGTTTATTAAAGAAAATGTAAAAAATCCAAAATATTTACAAATTTGTCTTCACACATGAGCTCAATAGTGTTGGATTTTTTGAAATTTTCATAATTTTTTTGGGAGGTAGATGTTTTTATTTATTTTAAAAGTGGCATCTCGGATCTGAGATGCCATTTTTAAACAAATAAACAATCCTTCTTGCCTGGAAAGTTTCATACATGTATCACAAAAATTCCACAAAATTCACAAATTTGTCGTCACACATGAGCACAATAGTTTTGGATTTTGTGAATTTTGTGATTAATTTTTATTTTTTTGAGTTGTGTGTAAAACTTTCCAAAAGGTAGACAATTTTGAAAAAAAAATGGCATCTTGGATCCGAGATGCCACTTTTTTTAAAATGAACAATCCCCCACCTCCCAAAAAGCTTCGTAGCTAATTCAAAGAAATTCCAAAAAATCCAAAAAAATCCAAAATATTTACAAATTTGTAATCACAAATGAAGTTGATAGTTTTGGATTTAGAGGGTTTTTTTGGATTTTTTTAATGTTTCAAATTTTTTGAAGTGTTTTAAAAAAAATTACCTTTTTGTTGAATTTCTTGTGAATTTTTTTCTTGTAGGTGATTGATTTTGTTTTTCAAATTTTTATCTCGGATCAAAGATGCCATTTTGAAAAGAAAAAAACTTGATCCCCATTCCCTCACCTTCCGGCTTGTGATTTTTTTTTTAAAATCACATATTAGGTCTTTAATATTAAGATTTATCATATATGTGTAAATGTGAGAGTGAAAATGTGTGTGTGAGAGAGTTGGGCATATCATGATCACATCTATGTTTACATTCAAACTTAGTCATGTCTGTATACATCCTCTTGTTCAGAGGCCAAACCATTACTTCCACATATCTATGTTTTCCTCAAACCCTGGAAAAACATTTCTTGCCATAACCAACACCATTCACGAATCGGAAGATATCTCAAAGTAATAACCAAATCTTCACTTACTACACTAGAAGGGTTATGTTCTAGGTATACTCATGTATCATGTCATACCACACATCTATTTCTCACTTAGTGAAAAACAAGGATGTATGTCATGGCTACTCACACATATTTCCAAGAACTTTGCTCAAATAAAAAAATGCTTGATAATCTAAACTATCTTGTAGAATAACTAAGCAAAAATACACAATACTTGTACAAGAAAATGGGATACAAAGTTTAAGAATACCGCTAAGTTTGTGAAGGGTCTGCCTCATATGTGCCCATACCACCTACCAAATCCACAAAGAGGGTTAATTACATACACGAGGTGAATAACAACAGAGCCCAATTATACCTATGTCACACAAAAACCATCGTATAACCATATACTTTGCATCAGATAATACAGATAGATAGAAACTCCGGTCCCTTTTTAGCAAGGAGCCGGCGTGAATAAAGTGTCCGTTCGTAATGCCAATGACCCGATGCCCACTGGACAAGGGGACATTGGGACAATACTACTCTCCCCTTTCGAGGATGGACACTATAGTGAAACACTATACTAGTTCCTAGCTAGCCACTAGTGCCTTGAAGATACCGGACATGGTATCCCCCCAAAGGGCTTTGAGGTACCCATACAACAAGGTCCAAGGACCCCCCACCATAGTTGGGTGGACTAAGGTGGTGAACACCACGCCGGCATGGGGAATAGAACCCACAACCTCCTCATTGGGGGCCATGAGCCCTAACCACCAAGCCAAGGCCCGTGGTGCCTTTCAGATAATACACATCCCATTCATGAGTATTCTACCCGTTCGTTGGCCATTTGGACCTTGTGTAACTAAAGCTTGTGGTAGGCTAAACACACCACCCGCTTTTACTAGTCCGCACCACTTACACTAATCCTAAAATTTACTTAAGGTAAACACCCACTTGTGGCTTAACCTTCGAAAGAAGATTCTCACGTTTGTTTATACTTAATATAGGGTTAGGAAATGAATATGCACCTTAGATGTGCAGTGTCACATTTGCGGTGGATATGTGTTAGGTAACTTTTATCAAACCCTAAGGTAGTTTCCATTGGGCTGATATTTTGAAGCCCGGTAGAGAGCTGACTAATCTTGTCTTGATCAATGTCTTGTCCTGATAGGATATGTCATCACTATACATGTAGAGTTAAGTTATGACAACATACATCTTTTGGAAGGGTCCTGGTAATCAAGTTTATCAGTTATTATCCGTTCCACATCTTGTTATTCCACCCTTTTTCTGTTCAAAAAATCTATTGGAATTTTGTACATACCTGTTGTTCATTTCACGCAAATTATACAAGGCATACATATGCATACATAATGTTGTTGCATCAATGTACTTGAGTATCCGAGTTTATATTTCAATATATATAAGGATATTACAATTGCATCACTGATTTTGATATAGCCCGGTCAAGACTGTAATTCAAGAACCTTAGCCAATCACTACCTCATTCCATAATATTGGTTGCTCCATTGGTATTGTTAGTCCCATAGACTTAACTTTGACTGCATATAAAGTAATGTCATTGGAATTACCATGTTTGAAAAAGGTCAGTTTATTTTTAATAAGACTTCGAAACAACTCCAAAGTTCCCATATTTTTAAATGGTCCAGAGTTCATTTTTCTTATCAAATAACATCATATTGTGACTGAATATCAAGTAACAATATCATGGCCGTGAGCAAATATAGGTTATGATTCTGGTTCCCTCAACTGGTTTCGTTAGTACCTTCACCCTTTAGTGTTGACATCACACATATGCTTGCTTCAACACAAATATATCAATCACTTATTAGGAGAAATCTAAATATCCATGGTTGTATTCTGATACAACCCATAATATCTATACACCACATTTTCGGGAGATCATGGTTGTTTTCAGAGATATTTGTGACTATCTATAGAGCTACTCTATCTCTATCTTTTATTTTTTGTAGGAAGATCAAAAATCTCAAACTTTATTCGATTTATCTTGTATAGTTTGATGACTATACTGGTTGTATGTTTCTTGATCTATTTTATATAATCCCAAATGCTTTATTACCACAAGGTGCATAGAGCTCAATTTGAGGATTGATCAGAGAATATAGAGAGAAAGTTGGTGTAAAAACAAGAAAGACTCAAATTCAATTCCGGACACAAAGCAAGTAGTCTTTAGGAATTGAAACGAGCAGACTAATCTTTGGAAGGCGTGTAGCACTTGTAGAAGAGGTCCTCACATGTGCCCATGCTCCCCAAAATACCACAAAGTATGTCAATAGAGCGTATAACAAGTGTTAGCAGACCTCTTACTTGTTATCGATGTCAACAAGGCTTTACCATTTCCTTAGAGGTAGGTAATCTACACCAATACTACATTCTTTTGTTATACATAATCATAAAAATATTAACAAATAACCATGTAACTTAAGCAAGAGTTGTGCTAACTTAAGTTCTTAGTCACATTCCAAATGTAAGTTGCTCGCATACAAGGCTTATATCTCCACCTTGAAATCCTTCGAAGCTGAGCTTGATTTGCTCATCTTGCCGTTTAGTATGAGTGCTAGTATTCTACCAATCACAGTAGCATACCTTGAATATAGCTAAGCATGCAAGAATTCAGATTCTGGTGCCGCAAAGTTTGACACTATGATTTTTTTCTTTTCTTTTCTGATAGCGCTCTCGTTGCTGCAACCTGTCTACGTCGGCTAGGGCTACACAACCTTGCCGAGAGTCTCAGTCACTCAGAGTTCTCTCAACAGTTAGTCATTCAAAGTTCTCTCAGCAGGAGC
Organism: Polytrichum commune; assembly: GCA_950295325.1. NCBI lineage: Eukaryota > Viridiplantae > Streptophyta > Polytrichopsida > Polytrichales > Polytrichaceae > Polytrichum > Polytrichum commune. Next base: position 17,051,089 of record OX485803.1, on the reverse strand, counting down.
AACTTCTTGTATTGGAAAGCTACAACACCGCCCTCGCAATTCCCTCAACAAGCACCGAAGGCTACAGTGCTGGAGGTTCCTCCGGGATTTTTTTTTTTTTTTTGCGGGGGGGCAGCCCTTGAGGGAATCTTAAATTTCAAGAGAGAGAGAGCTTGGAGTGTGCAACTGAATGTCTTCACCAAATTCAATGACTAATGACCTATGTGTGCATGTGTGTGTGATAGAAAAATTATATGTGTATAAGAAAATTATTGTATGTATGGGTGTGATTGTATGAAAGAGAGATTGTATGTGTGAGAAAAATAAAACTTGTGTATGGATGTGTAGAGAAAAACAAATTGTGTGTATGAATATCTTACATACTTTATTTTTGTATACTTGAAATAATTATATTATTTAATTTTCATCTGCTTAAGTATTGCAAACTTAATAATATTGCATAGTTGAATTCTTACATACTCCATTCTAGAATACTTGATTTTTGAAACATTGATTCATGTTTCCTTGAAACTTGCAAATTTGAATTTTTGTTTACTGAATTTTTTGCATACTTGATTGATATATATATTTCAATCCTCATCTATTGAAATATGTCATATTTTAAGTATGGAAGACTTAGAATTTATATATTTAGATTTCTAATTCTTACATACTTCATTATTATATACTTGTATACTACAAATTCTTATATTCTTGTATACTTGCATACTTGTAATTTTTGCATTCTTGTATATATGAAATTGATGCACACTTACATATTTGAAATCATTTTATCCTTCAATTTTAGATTACTTATTTTTTACTTATTTGATTATTATATACTTACTTGATTCATGCATGTTTGAATTCTTAGATATTTGAAATTTTGCATACTCAAAATTCTTGCATTTTTGGATTCTAAGTTACCAAGTCTTACTTACTTCATTCTCGCATACTTCATTCACAAAATTCTTTCATTCTTGGGTTTTGGGTTATTTAAATTTTACCTATTTGATTATAGTATCATTGAATTCTTGCATATTTGAAATCTTCATTGTAGCATAAAATAATTTTTGCATACTTGAATCTTACAAATTTGAATTTTTTGCATATTTTATTCTTATACACATAATTTTTTGCATGCTTGAAATTCTTGCATTTTAGGATATTTGATTTTCAACTACTTGATTCTTACATATTTGTATACGTGAAATGTTGCAAATTATATTTCTTGCTTATATGAATATTTGCATACTTGAATCTTGCTATACATAAATTCTTTCATAATCAATTTTTCTACATTTAAATTTTTATGACTATTGATTTTTATGACACTTAGCTCTTATGATTTTGAAATAATTTATATTTTATTTTGTAATATTCGAAATATTACATAATTATGTTATTGATTTTTTTTCATTACCATTTAATGAATGAATCTTAATATTTTCATTAATCCTTTTTATTATTTTGAAAATTCAGTATAGTAACGCCAATTTTCGTGATGATGATGATGCGAATGTTGAATCATCGAAGGAGGTTGAGAAGATTATCAATTACATACAAAATGAACAAAAAAACATATTTTAATTTCATGATTAGCACCTTGTGCATTAAACCATTATGAAAGTCTAGGATTTCTATTCCTATATTTCGGTTGATATCATTTGTTGTTGTTTGACATGTACTTGAGATTGACATGTAATTCTTAGATAATAAATTTAGTAATGACTAAAGAAAAAGCGACATGGTCCTCTATATATTAATTTATGATAAAATTATCAATCAATTTGAATTGAATGTTAAAATAAAATCAACTTGGAGTATTCATTGTTGTTCGGTTAATATTTATTTAAAGACAAACTTAATGTTGATGATGACTATGTCAATGTGTGAAACAAAATATTTTGTTTGGGAAAGAAATCATCCGGTGACTGTACGACGACAATATATAACACGTTTTTATGTAAATGATCTATAATGAGATCCAAAAGTTGATTGGATATGTTTGAACACATCTACAAATGTTGGAATCCTCTTTAAAGCGATACATGATATGAACATGCATAAATTACATATTTATTTGTTGTTTTGCTTGATTTTTATCACTTTGACCAATATTTTCATACATTTCATTCTAAGTCTCTTGAAAGTGACTATGTGAAGACCAATCTTATTCACAAATTTTATCACATTCGCCATTTTGGTCTTTTATCATTTGAAAATTTCAAATCACTAATTTCAATTGGGCATTACAAAAAGAGTGAAAATAATAAAATAAAATTGATTTGGTATATTTTAACAATTGACGCCTTTGCAAGATATTCTTATAAGATCTAACCCATGTGTTTTATTTCTATATGTGTTTTTATATTTATTGAAAGTTAACATTTCATAATGTACTTTTGTCTGCAGCGTGAAGTTGTTGCAACTATGAACAAGGCATGTAGAATTTATAATGAAACTACGGCTTTTGTAAAAAGATCAAAATATGGATGAAAGAAGATAACATCAAAGACACATATAAAAATCATCAAAAATATTAGAATTATGGAATTTGATAAATCGTTCGTTGTTGCAGATCTGCAAAACGGGGTGGAATTTTTAGAGGAGGTGAATTTCTACATTAGTAAACAATTGTAGATAATCAAATTAATACAAATTAATAAAATAAATACAATTTTTTGTCAATCCCCCTTCATATTTTCAAGGATAGTGTTCATATATTTCATGTAAAAATCCACATTTATAAGATACAAGTGTGTGTGCACTACAAGAAATCGCAGTCCAAATCAACATAAAATCAACTAATTTCTGTTGATTTCAACATATTTGATAAAAACAATGTTGAAATGGATCCATTGTGCGACACAAATCAACAGAGGGAACATTTATCTGTTGATTTCAGCAGAGGAATTTTAATTATTGTATTTTAATTTTTAAATAACACTAATTATGTTAAAGTAATCAATTACTATGATTCCTATAATTTACAATAATTAAATAGTTTGATTAATTTGCAATATTTAATTATTTTAATTACTTAATTTTACAATTATAGTAAATTGTGAATGATTGTAATTTTGTTCTATTTATAGTAGCTTTAATTACTAATTAGCAATTACTCTAATTATTGTACTTACTCATGAAAGTAATTACAATAATTACTAATTACAGAAAATATTAATTAAAGTAATTACAGAAATTACTAATTAAAGTAATTACAGAAATTATAGTAATAAAAACAATTACAGTAATTACTATAATTATGTAATTGTGTAATTATGTAATCTATGTAATTATAAATTTTACAAAAGTTTATAAATTTTACGGCCTCTTTATACAAATGTCTTACATACTCGTACTCCATCATGTGATGAGTGGTGGCTTAGTGGCTAAGGCCTCCTCGTGGTAGCCAAGAGGTTCAAGGATCGATACCCTTGGCCTTCACCCTTGGGCCTAGCCTAGGTTAGGTAGGTGGCTAGGTCCTTTAGCCTAGGCTAGGCAAGGTGGTCCTTGGTAGTAGGTGTATAGGCCGGGGATGTGAGGAGCGGAATCACTAATCTATATCATTTTTACTAGTATAACTTGGACATTTAACAAATGCCTCAATCAAGAGATATGTGTTAAAATTGTTCCGAATCAAGAGTTCCGAATCAACAGGTAGAATCAACAGAATTCTGTTGGAACTTTGTTGGAACGGAACCGTTTTTTCTTGTAGTGGTGAAATCAACATCCTTTCCCTCCTCATTGCTCACATGATAACACTCCCTAGGGACCCCATGTTTGCTTGAAGAGCCTCCAATTTATAAGTACCTAGAACCCTAATACAAACCCTACCAAGAATGGACACGGTAGTCATCAAGGACTATTATTATATGACAATAATGAACAAAACCTTGAAATAAATGAAACTAACACATTCATTGTTAAAATTTTCTCTGAACCTTAGAGCCCCATTTTGTACATCTACCTTTACTAAAGAAGATGAATAACCTATTTAAATGTAAAAACTAGAGAAAAATAATATCCCCCCCTTATGTATACTATGTACACTAATGCCTCAAAGAATACCTCTTCTTCTTACACTCACGTTAATTCGTACATGTCATGAAGAGTCCTCCCCTTGGGCCCCCTCGCAACCCCTTAAACCCTAGTAAGTTTGCCCTGTCCTAGTCCCTTTGTAAGCTCCATTATCTTAAAATACTAAAATAAAGGTTCATAAGTTATTATAAATTATGAGAACAAAAATGAAAAACTAGGGGTTTGAACCAGTGTTGAATGGGTATCTGTCCCGCACACGGGTGTGTAAAAGGGTATGTACACTGGTTTATGATACCAGCTTGAACTACCAAGCAGTGCGCAAATACCAGGTTCATACCTGGGCCCTGGACTCACTGCCAACCCTAAACCTGGTCACTAACCCGTACCTTGCTCAACGATGAGCTTGGAAACCCTTAAACATGCACGTCTTTGTTCATTATGCCTGCTTCCGGCGATGTACGGGTTTGTTGTGTGCACAACGTACTACAAGTAGTGGAGCTTTGTTGCTGGGGTTAAGCTAGCAACGTTGATTAATGTGGGGGAGAGGGTGTTGCACCTTCAAGAAGAGGTAATTCCGTTTTGTCTTTGCTTGAAGCACCAACTTCATATAACAACCAGGGTTTGTGTTTGCTAAACAAGTTTAGTGAAGAGTTGATTGCAGCAGGTGAGCTAGAGTGAGATTTAGCTTGAGGGCATTGTTTGATTGTTTTTTTTATCAATTCAACTTTGTTTGATTAAACTGATGTTGGTCGAAGTAGTCCATGTTGATCCGATTCAATACTTAGTCAAGTATGACAATTTGATAAATTCAAATCATGATTCAATTTGATCAGTTTGCTCAAGTTCATGCTTCATCTGTTTTGGATTTTATTTTTTGTTTTTTATTAAATTATTAAATAAATAAATTCTCTCTTAAAAACCTTAAAATGACATACCATACCCTTGCACTGGGCACCCTGGTATATGAAAAAAAATCACACCATAACACATACCCTAAAATTCAAGAAATTTTACAAGACCACGTACACATACCCTACCTTGAAAATACAAAACCTTTGTAATATCAATACCTTGATGTTCTACATTTCCAAGAAATTTTCAAAAACCAGGCCTCCCTTGTATGCACTTTACAACATACCCGTTCAACACTGGTTTGAACCTCATCAATCACTTGATGCTGGGAACGAACCCTTGAAGGAAAATAAATCAACCTTCAATACATCTAAGGTTCATATGTAGCCAATATCTAAATTCAATGACATTTAGTCAATTGAGGCGATTTCTCATCCAATCCATAGACATTCATTGAACCTCGTATGAATTCTCTATTCCTCCGAATATTAAAGCCATACTTTATTAATAAATATTATATACTACCTATAATTTTTACCTACTCTATTCTAGATATAGTATTGTTTGGGGTCATTTCATCCATGCTATAGTAATTACAAAATTTGCATTATTTTTTTTTCTCTATTGAACTAAAAGTACCTTATATTTTTCTCATGTGGTTTAGTAAATTTTTGATAGTGACCTCCCTGTGCCTTCATATCATGAAATTACCAAGCCAAAATTTATAGTTAGCCTTCACAAATCGTTTGCATAGTTTTTGCACCAATGAACATTCATTCATAGTGCAAGAACTTAGGAGCCTCACCCCCTTAGGTGATTTCACCCCCTTTAATTTGACCTCAAGGGAAATTGTTGTCAGTGCATTTATTTAATTTACTTTTAGGTAAAATTTTAGATATGTTGTTTTTGGTTGGAATCCTAAGATGTGTTTGAAGTCAAAGGGCACCAATATAATTGCAAATCATACAAATCTTACATTTTTGGAAATCTCTTCCCCCAAAAGAACAAATCCACACGGGCTTTGTTATTCTATTGCACAACCTTACTTATACATGCTTACATGTTTTGGTTGTTTTTGAATGTATTCATACTATCCACATCCAAAACAAGAACCCAACCATATGGATGTAGTAAGCCCTGTGGTTTTGACATGTATATAAGACTCTGGAAATACCCACAGTTGTATACCTCTCTCTAGCCAACTTTCATATTTATCACAAGTCCCGAGTTCCATTCTTGCTACATCAACATAGGTCTTTTTGTTTTTGTTTTTCCTTATTTCATAAAGATGCCTTCATGATGTGGAGGGAAACAACTACACTTTTTCATATATATATTCATACATGTGTACAATTATGTTGCCTCATTTTCTATGCAAATTACCTTGGGTCAAACTCGTATTACAATAATTTATAACTATGCTTATCTATCCTTATATCACTATAGAAGAACAAAATCATCTATTTTGTTTATGTGGGAATGAATATTCAAATTAAAATGGTTTGTTGTTGAATTAGCTTGGGGCAACCTAATTGCACATATAAATGTATCGTAAGAGGCAACCTTTTGCATGAAGTCAATCTCTAGTTTTCACTTTGCAATACAAAATATGTTGACGAATTACTAGGGCTTTATGTTTATTCCCCTTACACATTTAATGGTTTTTATTTATTGTAATTTTTATTTACAATTCATATTATGATTAAAGAGACCATTAGAAATTCGTAAATCTTCCCACGCATCCAAGTGGACATCTATGACATCTTCAAATGTAGTATTTTTGTGTTTGATTACTCGTGGCACTCATGCTAGTGCTAACATTCAGCTACGTAGAATCCTTGGAACACAACTTGAGGTGACCCTTCCTATGCATTCACCTCAATGTAGGTCTCTAAACTTTACAATACCTAATTTTAAGGTGTATTTATTGGACAATTGTTTTGTTGGGCACTTTTTTGGGCACCCATGAAAATTTCCACCTTGCCCATCCTGCTTGAGAAAAAATATGTATATGGAAATTGTTTCGCGCAATGTTTTGAAAAAATTCCATGTGGTCATAGGATACCCTACGATCACATACATATGACCCCAATTTCATGAGCATGCTCATATTTTAGTTTTTCTTTGCCCTTTAGTTTCACACGCTCCATGTTCGTGTGCCTGACACATGGGCATTCACATAGTCCAATCGTGGCATGAGAACATTTATTAGTGATTCATCCATTGGAGGTTCCAATTGTCAAGGTTACTCATGCTCAAGGTCAACGGTACCACTTGGAATTGATTGAAGGACATAGTATTATAATTTTGGGTTGTTTCATATTTTTGTGATAATCAAACAATGTTCTCGTGTAAAAAATTTTATTTTTATAGATTAAAGCCTCAACTCATATTTCATTTTCAAATTAGGCTTATATAATATGTGTAAGTATGAATGTATATGCATATATGCATATATATATATTTTAATTTATTTATTTGTGTGTGTGTGTGTGTGTGTGTGTGTAATCATATAATGAAGTAAATAGGAGAATGCTTGTCCTCTTGTCACCATGTAGGGTGTTGACCTCAATACATTCCCCCTTGTTGAAGGTTCAACACCTCCATGTGATATATTAGCCATTGTGTGCCCCATTGCTACATGCAAGTATTGAATTTTGCTCATCAAATCAAGAGGCCCTAATTCAAGAGGTGTTAGTCTTTTGTGTGCTAGATCAGTTGACATTGACAAAAGATATGTCCCTCAATCAGTTACAACTACAGTCGTGCCTCCCCTATTGAACATACATGGCGTTGACATCAATATGTCCCCCCCCCCATTAGACAGTTCGACATCTCCCTTTGAAACATTACCCATCACACATCCTACTGCTACCCGCAATTACGAAATCACACTTATCGAATCAAGAGGTGATAGTCTTTTGCGTGCTAGATTGGCCGACCTTGCAAAGACCCATGTGCTTCCACTGGGTCGGACCACGATCAACCTCCCCTTGGAAGCCATGAAATATAACTACAAGCCTAATGGGCAATTATTATGTTCGTATCCTAAATGTGCTAGATGTTGAATTGTCCCCTAACAAATGTGCGGGGACAATCATATTTGTATTCCATATAGTATATGAAAGGGGGCCAAACTTCGCCACTACCCATGTTTGTGGTTAATCCTTTTGTCTATCAATATATGCATGTCTATGCTCCCAATGTACATTCCTCGTGTATATGTCCAATTCCATGCGTTCATTTGGTGCACAATGATTCACATAGTGCACATATATTTCAAACGTGTTTCTCATGACAAGATGGAGACTTTCCCCCACTACATTTTTGGAATTCTTGATGAAATTGCAAACATCCAACCAGAGGCCCCCTTAGACCCCCCCCCCCCGGGAAACAATTTATGTTGATGATGAGTTGAACTACTTTGCTAAGAAGATTGATGAGGGCACGGGGAATTTCATGTAGCTCCAAAAAACTATGACAATCACTATGGAGAGATATTATGGATGCCTTTTGGTTGGAATGCAATCATGCATGCTCATGAAAGTGGTGACAGTGTGCTACTAAACATTTAGGGCTAAATGCGCTCCAATTGGAGTTTATGTAGTGATAAATCTTGGACTTGTGCTTCATGAAGATGGTTATGTGGGAAGCTCATGAGGCAATTCAACCTCATTTGGAATACCTACTCCATCACAACATAGATGTGATGGTCAACCATGTCATAAACTTATCAATAAGTTAGCATAATTTCAATTTTCTTTAATCAAACACATGTAGATTGATAACATACTAGTCACTACAAAAACTTAATATTTAAATTTAAACTTTGGATGGTCACAAGTCTTATTCATTAGTAGAATGCAATATAAAGCTAGGTTTCGGTTCAATTACAATGTGGCATTACTCATTCGGTGTATCACAATGTATTGCCACTCAATACAAAGACATATAAATTTGTGTGTTATTAATGACTTGGAGCCTCATGTAGATATCACTGGTAAACATGAAAGCCCCTTGTATTTCAAAGCATGCATGCGTGGCATGACATGGCATGGATTGGGGTTCCCAATGGCCTTCAATCAATCTTAATCCTTCGGTGATGTAACCAACACTTGTAGGTTAAAATTTCTTTAGTGGACGCATGGAAATCTAGTAGCTTGTGTCCATAACCCTTCACATTCTAGTGGACCACCGAAATTTGGTTGAATGGTGGCTTGTGCTTAACTACATGCAAACACATCCGACCCACTATAATCTAAAATCTAGTGGGCAAACGGCCTACATGGAAACTCACCCTTAACCATCAATCTCTCTTTGATCCTGTGGTGTTTGTCTTCGTACAAGATATCGTAGTCGGAGTTCCATGGGCGCCTTGGATGGAAAAACACATTCCATCCAAACTGGATGATCACTTTGGATGGAAAAGCACTGCAATGGATGGTTGAAGGATGAAATAGGTGAGAATAGGCTCCACAACCTCCTGCCTTGTATGACGAGGTCCAAGCTTAAAAGGGCAACTGTTTAGGCAACTGATCGAGTTTACAAGTAAGCATGTCCTCCCATAGGCCCATGCCAAAACTTTTTAGTTTCATCTAATAATTAGCATTACAGTGTGGTGTATTTTACTTCAATGATAAATTGACTTTCAGATTCTGGTGTTCCGTACCATAACCGCAGTTTAGCCATTATCCGCACACTGTGAATGCTTTATGATTATGAAGACAGGCCAAGGTCATGACAACAATAACTCACTCGAGCATGCTTGATACTTACACTGATTCCCCTGAGGCGGCTGAGCAGTGAGCACTGGTTTTTGTAAGGGAAAATATCATACAAAGTAATTACCTAGAAAAACACAGATTTCAATAGACAACCAAAGACAGCTTCAGTTCAAAAGCATTGAAGGCCTGCTGATTAGGTAGAATATTGAACTAGGGAATGGCGGCAATCAATACTCTTTAGTTGAACACAGCACATGATGATAAGATGCATGACCATCAGACCTGCATCTTTAGGTACTGCATTGCACTTTAGACCTAAATCGGGAGCATGCAATTCAACATATCGTCCAAAAGATGCAGACATTGCATCTAGGAATTCACACTTTTGCATAGCATGTATTAACAATGGCATCAAGAAAACAAAATTTGCAAGCCTCTCCACAAGCTTGATGTAAAGACTAATATCTACCCACCAGTGCTCACAATTACAGTGAGCAAACCCCTCTAAACAAGTACTCTAGAACAAGGAATTATATACGAATACTAATTCTCTGCCGCGGCTCCACATCCCTTGAACGGATGAAAACGATGACAAGATTGTGGAGACAAACATGTTTGATCTTTCTGTACACCAAAGTACACTGAAAATTATGCCGAGATGATGAATACTGAGTGTCTGGAAAGCCATGGAATCAGCACATACACAACATAGATCATGTCGAGTGTCGTGTCAGATACATAGTGTTTTGCAACTTGAGTGCTTTCCTTTAGGTACATCCGGAACCTAAACTTCATACCTTCCGAGAGGCAGGAAGGCTCTTGTCCGTGCACATATTCTTGCTGTGGCAACAACATGTACCGATGATCTGGTGCTTCATGTCAGATGTAATAATTCCTCCTGTCACCAGCCACCATTTGCTTAAATTTGTGGCTTCCTAACCACCATTTCTCTAACTTATAATTGCTCTTCTCACCAACCTTGGCATGCCACAATTATAAAATATTCGGCACCCAGATCCTGTGTCGCTGTAGACACACTTGGCTACACTCATGTTGTGATTGTGCATATATGTATGTATTATATAAAGCTGTGGAGAACTGGGCAGTTTGATCCCGGTATGTCCACATGAATTGAGAACCTCTGAGCCATGATGGAGAAGAGATTTAAACAGCACTAGGACCCTCAAATGGGATCACAAGTCAACAGGAGCAGCAGATTTAGTAGCCAGTAGAGGAGCCCCGGGCTGCTCTGCTGTCACAACACTAAGGCTCCAGGTCGTAAAGTTGTCTCCTCTTTGTCACATGCTTCTATCTTTATTGTAGTGTAAAGTGAATGTGGACATCACTGACCAAATTAGGATTGGCATAAGAATATAATGGAATACCTTCAGTCGCGCTGATCACCACTTTAGTATTATTTTGAAGTTGATCCAGCTCACGACGACGAGGATGGTATTCATCACTGCGATCCTCCGGAGACATCATCATCCCCTTCGTCTTCTGACACTTGATCCTCCTCGTCTTCACACGAATCCATACCCACAGCCGCATGACCATTCCCAAAAGCACGGATGTGGTCCTTCAAAGAGCGCTTGTGCTTAAAGTCAGAGCCACAAATGCAGAACCACAGCTTCCCACAATTCTTCTCATGCGTGCGCCAGTCACCCCTTACTGCAAATGCCTTACTACATTTTCTACACATGAAAGGCTTGATCCCGTGCTTTCTCTTGTAATGTGTCTGCAACGTCCTAAAATCTTTCAATGGTTTCGACCTTGGGTGCTCGATATTGTTGCGGCACCCTTGTGCACAGCAGTAGCACGGTAGCCTCAGCATGGCTGTGGGCTGTGTTCCCCGCAGCGATTCCGGTCCCTTCCGATATTGAGATCCGTGGCCCCACATATGCATCTGCATCATCCACATCAGTTTCCATTAATACTGCAACAATAATATGTGAATTGTACAAGAACAATTTTGAGATTGATGAGCAATGTGGACTCTGTCCATCTCATCAGTCCACCGGAGAAGTCAAATAGGTCATTCTGTCATACCCAATCCACAGTCTGACAGCATCCTGTAAATTCCTTACCATATCCATCACGTTAGAAATCCATCCTCCAAATATTGTCTTCAGGTTGAAGAGTTCTAGTGCACAAAGACCTCATTACAGATCGACAGTTTTAGGATTCATGATTTAATGAGCAATGTAGACCAAGTGTCCATCTCATCAGTGCAACAGAAAATTGAAGTCAATAGGTCATTGAATCATACCCGATCTACAGTTTGAAAGCATCCTGTAAGTTTCTTATGTCACTCGTCATCTTAAATCCATTCTCCAAATAACCTCTTGAGTTTGAAGAGTTCCAGTACACAAAGACCTCATTACACAATTACAGATTGGGATTCATCAAACAATGAGCAATGTGGACTCTATGTCCATCTCATCTAAAGAAGCTTGACAGTCCAACAGAGAATTGACGTCAATAGGTGGACAGTTATACCCAAGCCACAGTCTACAGCATCCTGTTACCTGTAAGGACCTTATGACACTCATCAATCTCAGAAATCCATCCCCCTCAATAGTATCAAGGTCGGAGAAACTTGTGTGGAAGACAATTGTCCACAATGATCAACTACATGATGGAGCTCAATGGAAAATTTACCACTATGGTCTTCAGCTCTGCACGTCTGAATGATCGGGTAGACTATCGACAATGCGAAGCAACTATCAGTACCTTGTGTTGCTCTTCTGAAGGAAAAGATACTCGTTTTGTACGAGAAACTACACTAAATATCTGAATTAGTATGGGCCGTACTATTCATCATCAATCCACAGAAATTGTCTTGCAATGGCAACTAGAGAGGTTGTCATATGGCACTTGGTGCTACACGACGATTTATGAAGACCGCTCTAATTAGCATGGCATACCAACTTTCATGCCAGACTAAATTAGATTTTCAGTTTGGTTCATGACACTGTTCATGGATTCCAGACCTCCAGTACTTCATTCAAACAAAATTACTGTAGGCCAGTCAAACATTTTGGTGATTGGCTAGTTCCATGCCAGGTTGATAAATACATCCCTAGGATTCTGCTCTTTAAGAATATATCGCACTGCATTAGGAAAATGCTAACAGAAATGAAGTGTACATATGAAGGAATATAGGGGGTCGACCTCTGACAAGACTTCAAATTAAAGCATCAAACCTGGCGGGAACTCAGGAAGTTCTCAGCTTCTGTAACTGTTTCGCTAACTTATCTGCCAGCTACAAAATAGATGGGCGGCGGAAAGAAATTAAGACGAGAGGAGCTCAAATTCCCACGAGTTCCGATGTCGACCAGGCTCATTAACTTCATGCTTGTCAGAGCAGGCGCGGCGACCAACCGATTTTTTCGAAAGTCTAGTACTCACATATTTTGCGGACAAGGAGTCTCACCATCAACAGTTCCAGGTTCTAATAGTCAATGCAGGTCAAGACACTGAGTCAAAGCATTACCATCAACAATTTGTTCCACCAAAATGGATCGGAGGTACCAAACTTGGCTGCGAAAATGAGCATATGATCAATCATGACCCCGAGGCATCATATTGTTCCAGGTTCTTACAGGAAATGCAGTTCAAGACACTGATTCCAAGCAGTATAACAGTTTGTTCCACCAAAAGGGATCGGAGGCACCAAAACTGCCTGCGAAAATGTGCACATGATCAATGACGACGCCCAAAGCATCACATTGTTGCACATATTCACAAGTCCTTATAGTCAATGCAGTTTTAAGACACTGATTCCAAGCAGCACAAAAGTTTAATTCGACCAAAATGGATCAGAGGTAAATAAACCTGGATCAGAGGCAAAACTGTGCATATGAACAATGACAACGTCAAAGGTATCACACTGTTCCAGGTTCTTATAGTCGATGCAGATTATGATACCGATACCAAGCGTTACATCAACAGTTTTTTTCCACCAGAATGGGCCGGAAATAACAAAGTTGTCTACAAATATGTGCATATGATCGATCACGACGCCCAGGTCATCGCATTGTTCCAGGTTCTCGTAGTCAATGCTGATTAAGACATTGAGTCCAAGCATTGCAGCAGTTTGTTCCACCAAAATGGGTCGGTCGCGGTAACAAACATATGATAAGTGAATGACGATACCAAAGGTATCACATTGTTGTGGGGCATTTGGGGCCAGTAAACTACCCACCTGCATGTTATTGTAGCGGTTGAAGGTCTTGCTGCACACAGGACAGGAAAACTGGGTAGGCCCGACCAGAATCTGTGCCGGGGTGGGGATCCAGTACTGGCCTTCAGGGAGACGGCTGCGGCCTCGTTGCAATCGTTCCCTCTCCGCCAAACTCAATGCGTCATATACATTACTGCGGGGTTCGCCGTCTTGCAGCTGAGATGTCTGCGAGGATCGCAGAGTACTATCGGAGGAGCACGGGGGGCCAATGTGCAGGGCGATTGTGACGTTCCCATCAGATGAATCCTCTGACGCTTGGCTGCTCGCCTCCGTAGGCAGCAGAATCGCTGTGCGCATGACGACGGTATCCGGCTGCAGCTCCTCGTGGGAGCTTGGAGGACTTAGGCTCAGGAATGGTAGCACCTGGCGCCTCTGTTGGGGCGCTTGCTGCACGCAGGAGACTGCAGTGTGTCGCTGCTGTTGCCAGTCGTAAGGATCCGGTGGCTGCTCGTAGAATTGGTGTTGCGACGGTTGATGTTGAGGGTGGTAAGGGTGTTGCTGGGCTACAGATTGGTACTGCACAGAAGACAGTACACTCAAAAATCATTCAGCTGCTGTGGGGATATCCCCAACTACATTCAACTCCGAAACATGAGCATTAATGTATGTATATGCACTCCCTCTGTCGGGGCTGGAGCAATTCTCCAGATGTATCAGAGATCTCTCTATTTACACGATTGGAACCACATTTCTTAACAAAGTTCGAAAACATGGAATAGCAACAAGAGAAAATACGTCACAACAATCAGGACCCTTTCAAACAAACTACACTGCAAGTCTCGTTGCTTTTGTCTTTGAGAGCACATAATGGATGTGTTCCATTACATTTTGTGCATCTGTTTCAGGTGCTCTACTACAGAGCGGTACTGCACAGGGAGAACACACAAAAATCAACTCGGTACTTGCCCAACTGCTCCGAACACGAGCATTTATAGATTATATGCACTCCCTCCGCAGGAGACTCTCTCGGGCCGGCAGCAGTTGCTTCAGATGTTTCTTGAAGATTGTTTAACACGATTGAACCCACATTTTGTTAAAGAAGTTCGAAAACATGCAACTAGCAACAAGACCAAATACTCAACAACAATCAGGAACCCTTTAGGCAAACACTGCAAGTCTCTTTAATGTTGTCTTTGGCAGCACATGATGGATTTTTTCATTACATTCTTTGCATCTATATCATGATCTATTTGGCGAGTCAGCAACAAATTTGTAAGATTATACTCATGAGCATCTGTACAGAGAAAGTGTTCTCCATACCATTAAAGTATCTGCAACCACCACTAACGATCATTCGATCATCGAAACAAACAGACAGGAGCTCTAGTCAGAAACAAAGGGCGGCCGCGTGGAAAGCATCACAACGGCAACATGATAAGTCTAACACGACTGAGCCAACTGCTAGTAACAGCTCCATGAGAGATACCAGAAGTGTCAATATCAGTCGGGGCGTTTTTGACAGAATCACGGAAGCTTGGTAACAAGAGTGAGAACAAGGTGTAACAGTTTCTGCTTGAACTAGAATCTTTCACAAGGTTGGCCTCGCGAGTGGCATTGGTAACCATTTCTGGCATGTCACCACCAAGATGAAGTGATATTATTGTGTCCCCGAGCAGTATCACTCACCCTATTGACGGATGTTGGTGACTCAGGTTGAGAGACGTAAGAGCTGCTGCTTCCAGTGTCATGATGGCCAGCCGGTTGACGATGAGACCATGTATCAAGGTACGGAATTGCGACAGGCAAAGGCTGCCCCAGGTGGCTGGGCTTCAACCAGTCACAGAAGGGGCTAGGGTGCGCCGTGATGGCACTCAGAGAACGTGGCACGGCCACGGAGCTCTGAGGATTATACCTAGAACTCATCTTTGTCCCCGCCTCGTGGTCTTCGGTGTCCTCCACCTTTCCTGCTCACGAGGCTCCGGTTGGGAATCGCCGCCCTACCGATTTTGCTCTCGTCTAGCGGCGTATTGGATTCGGCTTACCCATGAGCAGATGCTTCACAAAATTGCAGAGGGCGACTAGTCGTCAGTCTTTCTTTCTCCTTGGTGCCTTCAACCCTTCCTTCTTCCAAAGGCGGCTTCAATATTACCTTTGTGTCAGTTTGCTGAAGTTCCCGTGTTGATGATGTTACCTCTCTGATGCAGTCTTGGATTTATCTGAAGCTCGGTCGGTGCTCTAAAGATGCAAGGCCTAGGTGGCCAACTCCTCTTCATGTAGACACTGCACATGTGCTGCATGGGCATCAGCAAGCTTGCCTGCTGCCACTTAACCTCAATGAATATTCAACCGCAAACCTCCACTTTGGATCTGTGCAGCCACTTGCTTCTCATGCATACACGGACACAAAGCCGGAGGGGTACTTGGGGTGATAGGGTATCTCCGAGTGTTGTGTCTCTTGCTTCTGTCTCGGCCCCGGATCTGCAAGTTTTCAGCCCACACTCGCTCTGCCCGAGATCGTCCTCGGTTTTTTATGCTCTGACACAAGACTCCAACACTGTGGTTGTCCGGCTGTACTCTCACCCCTCTTCAAAAGTTGAAGGTACTACTTTTGGGGGTACTACTCCAACTCTTCGTCGAAGATGATGTCGATGATGATGATGGCCTGCCAGTACTTTAAGGAGACAGACAGACACTCAAACTTTAACTGTTTTCCCCTTCCACACCCCAACTGCGACTGCGCTGTGATTGCGAACAAAATTCCGATGGACTCACTGCATCCAGCTGTTACAACGTCGATGATGACTGCGCCGAAATATTTTCTCCAAATGCACCGTGCACGTCACTTTGATCTTCTATTTGTACAAGTCCACAAGACTTGACCATCTCTGCAGTCAGTCACGAACTGGTACTTGAGCCTTTCGAAAGAGTTGCAGAAGCTGTTTCACGCTCCCGAAGGCAGGCAACCTCAAAATATGCTCACAATAGTTTTCGTCTCTCGCGACAAAATTACCACGATCTTGTACAAACTATTTGAGATCCAGATCCATCTGAAAACTTTGTATGTCACCACTTTGGTGTGAATCACTGTCGAAGGCTATCAAGGAGCCAATTCGGGACACAGTTACCGCCTCCGAGTATCTCCACAGCTGCCCGAAAACTGAGAGATGGTCGCTGCCTGCTCAGGGACCAGCCTGTATAAAAGTAGAGAACAAATATATCTACAGCAATTTCTCACTCATGATTTACCATTGCTGCAACTTCTTTTCCTTTCCAAAAGAGCTCCACTGCAGTTAGGTTATAGGAGTTACTGCTACGGTGGACGGAAGAAGATCCTCTTCCTGTAGTACTACTACGCAAATTCCAACTTCAAGTAGGTATACCGAGAACCATATACCTTTTGTATGTCACCGAGTTCCCCAACGCTTCCACTTTGTTCAATCTCAAAGATCCTTAAACCCGCGCATCAATTATAGACAGGTTAGGGTCGAAACTTCTGCCGGTAAGATATCTCCCGACAGCGCTGTGAAAATTAGCGACGATTGGTTAGTGATTGGGGAGCTTTGCCCTCATCGATCCACCCCTCGATTCTGAGCGAGCGAATTCAACGGAAATAACACGGTGACATTCAAGGGTGCCACTTGGGTTACATGAATGATCTGAATATCTTGGTTAGACTACGTTCTCCTCTCAAATGTCCCTGCACACTACATACAAATGGACCAATGCAACACGGCGACTCAGGTGCTCACAACACTTGATACACAAATCTACAACACCGGCCACGGAATCAATTCTGGCTCAAGTTGGCATGCAGTTTCATGGGCTTCGGCTCTCCAAACCCTTCAATTTACAACTATGTTCAATAAAAACTCTTCCTACCCTCTACCGCAGAAAGTACAGATTTTCTTTTCTCAACTTCCGATTAGCTCTCAAGTCTCACTCTACCCTCAGATCCTACACCGGCCGGCCTGCAACACGACTTGAGATAACAGTCGTCGATACGTGCCTGCCTGCCTTGCCTGTGAAAGGTAGCACTACTACCAAGTTATGGCAACAAGAAAAACACTTGGAAGCACAACTCTCGACATTTAAGCACTACATAAAACTAGAGCCGACCCCCGCTCACTTCCTCCTCCTCCTCGGCTTGTCTCTCTCCTTCAAATCCTCCGCCGCAACCACATTCGCGCACTAGAATGCAATTCCTCAGGCTGGTACCCCTAAGTTAGTGTCCGAGGCCTGGCCTGTCCAAGTTGGTGAGTGTCTGTCAGGGAGACTTTTTACTACTGTTTGTCAGATGTATCCAAGGGAAGTTCTCCAGTATTACTGCCGCACCGATCTTTCACTGATTTTGACAGGGTTAGCAAGCATTTGTTTACCTATTCTGGCCTGCACGCCTTATGATATGTAACCGATGTTGGGTGCTCCATCTGCAAAGGCTCCTCGGCCCAGGCTCTGATTTTTGCAGTCTGCTTAACTTATTTGTTTTATCTCACTTGGAAGGAGGGGAGAGTAAAAAGCTCATAAGTTCTTACTCATGTGTATTACAGACAAAGGAGGGCCTGGGGACTGTCGACTATGGCTTCTGCTGCCTGGAGGCCTGCAACCTGCAGGGGACATCAACAATCCCAGTGGGATTCATTCTATTCTTAGTAACAATAAGTATCTTAAATCATGGTATTCTAATCTGGTCAATCCCCTCGGCCCAAAACCCAAGCTCCCCACCCCACCCCCCCTCCCCCTCCAGGTTTTGTAAGGCATTTCTGAGACCAGAAAACAAAAACTACAAAAACCCTTGACCCCCTTACATTCAACCCTTGACCTACTACACCCCTCTGTGATCCTAGCTAGCTGGGCGACTCGATCGAGCGAGCTGTGAGCTCGAGTCGAGTCCGCTCATCAGCCACTAGACTGAGTTAAGTTAAGTAGTGCCTGCAGGCTAGCTACCTTAACTTACATGGACCTCACCTCATAACTTATTCGTGTCTTTTGTTTTGGAGCCCAGTTCACCGTGAGAACACCTTCTGCAGTTTCTGTCTCTCTCCAAACGCGAGCAGCAAAAAAGAAAGGAAAAGTGGGTTCTGAGCATGCAGGCACGGGATTTTGAATGAGCGCCCAACTCAAGGCACGGGGTGACGTGCATCACCAGCCTAACCTTCTGATATTGCAGCAAATGAACCCCTTCAGTGTCGTGTGCGTGTCCTATGACACCCGCCACGATAATTAAGTTATATGGCCCTGTTGTGGGTAGCTAGTACTGCCAACTCCGCATATGCTTTTGGCCGTTGGATCAAGTATCATCCAATTGGTAGTTGTGAATCACAAAGGTGGTCGTCTTCAATTTTAGAATTCAAGTTGAGATGCAAAAGTTGTAAGAAATCAAAGGAAAAGTGTTTTTCTTTTTCTTCGTATACACACTATTGAATCTAGAATGATTAATAAAAGTGTGCTTATCTACATGAGAACACCTCCAACCCACTACAATAATCTTCTAGTTAAGTACACACCCATTTAAGTACGCATCCCGGTTAAGAGTGCAATTTTTTGACAAAAATCATGGTTCAGACTTTATTGTTTGAACATGTCATGTAAAGTCATTTTCTGCAAATGCATGATTTTTTTACGCTTGACATTCAATGTCAGTTTGTAAATGTTTCGTTAGAATGTCTCAAACGATCGTCATAGTTCATCATACATATGTTTGACAGCTTCCGTTTGAACATTGGAGCAAAGCAATTGATCTTCGATGTTGAGGACAGTGTTGTGTAGAGCTTCAAAGCCTTTGAAGTCAGTAGCACTTTCAGATTCAACAAATGTCTTGATAGGCTTTAGCAACAAATGATTCATTGCAATATGTTCTCCCAAATGTCCCAGACTTTCTGGATGGTGCCTGCACCAACTTCATTCTCTAGCCCTGACACCACTTGCTTGGCGCATTCAGCTTGCTCAAATTTGCAATAATTGCACATCACTAGACTTCGGTCAAGCACGTTGCCTCATGTTTCGTCCATTTCCCATTGCAATTCATCAAATCATAGGGTCTAGAAAACGATATGAGTAAAGTACACACCTACCAACTAAGTGCACACCAACGGCTTTGGTTCAAAGTGCGTACTTAAACATGAGATTATTGTATTATCTAGAATCTAGTGGGCCAACCACCTCCATGGGCAATCACCATAAGCTTTGCCAATATACCTCTCAAGTACATGCGTCCAATTGAGAGTGCGACCACATAAAGCCCACCAACCATAAGACTCCCCAGTAACTTGGGCTTCGCCATGGGAGGACTTGTTGCATACGAGCATCTCTCATTCATCCAACAAAGACGTCTTCAAATAGTATGTGGTATGGAGCTAATTTGACACCATAGTGAGCTTCAAAGACATTGACATTAGGGTAGATGGGTCTATGTGGCTCATTCTTTTTTTAACGGACATCTATATTGATTGATATGTGGTTCAATCTTGGGGAGTGGACTCTTCATTGGAATCCAATGTCTAAATGACATATGTGGGTCATTATGAAATTAAACCCTTATATATGATAAGTGCATAGAGAAAAATAAATGTATATATACTAACAAAAAGCTAGAAAATGGACTCCTATGTTTAATGTGATAAATGCCTCCACTACATCTATATCTACATACATACATACATACATATACACATATATACATATATACATATATAACAAAACCCACTTTCACTTTCCAATGAGAAGGTCATTGGATATTTTTTCGCATTCATATCATGTAACTCAACAATTACATCAAACAAACAATGACAAAAGCATTTATTGCCAAAAAAATCTCTCTAAGCTTTAAGGCCCCTTTTTGTACATCTACATTTATTTCAGAGTTCTTCATAGCCTTTTTATATGAACACATTGAAGAAAAATAATCCCTCTCCCTTATGTATATTATTTATGCTAATACCTCAAACAATACCTCTTTGTACACTCACCTTAGTTCATGCATGGTATGAAGAGTCCACCCCTTGGTGGTTCGGTGAGGATCAAAAAGCAAACATCATAAAGACACATGTTCAAAAGAAGTTGGATTACATCTTCAAATATTGATGCTGCTCTACACTCGATAGTGAACATAATTGGGAGAACATGTCTATCCAGTTCAGACATCAACAAACATGCTAATGCAACATGAGTTTTGTTGTGTAAATCTAATTAGTAGACAATGGAGAACATGGAAAATGGACCAAATAACACCCATGTACATTAAGATGAATTAGTCACAAACCTAAGGTAAACAAGTTATGGGCCTTTTGTGATCATATTTTCTAATTGACTATCCAACTATATTTGAGTGTTGTGTTGTGAGGTGTGGATGTAAGAAGGGACACCCAAACATCATGTGTTCAAAAGAAAGGGTCTATGTGCTCAAAACATAACAATGTTATGTGGGAGTGACAATATTCCATGGAACATTTCCACATTCAATACGGGATAAGGGGATATTCCATGGAATATTGTCAATTCCACATAACATTGTTATGGATCTAAATGATGCTCTAAACATGTAAATCATTATAATTTCAGTAGCCAACATTTGTAGGAGGAAAAGGTGGGGGGGGGGGCAATATAACCATTTAACGTCCATGAGAATCTTTCACCTTAACAACGGTTAAAATATTCATATGAGCTCCAAAGCATATGAGGAGATGGCTACAGACATGGTAATGGCAATCATCTCGCACTAATTGCATGTTCCCAAACCTACGAGAAGTGGCCATAGAGCTTAAAGTGAATTTAAACACCATCTTATCTTCTATGAGACATGTGTTTAACATGGATGAATGAGAAGTATGTTCGTGTTAAGGGCTGGGTCATTTGAGTTGGGTCTCACCACATTGGTTATGGTATCTAGTGCTACTTAGAGTTACATGATAATACTACAATGGTTCACTCATAATGTAATAGTCTAACAAGTAAAGTATTCTTAAACTAAGAATCTCAGATAGAGTAGACATACCCGTTTCCGCTAACCCTCCCCCCCCAAAAAAAAAATCTTAATACATAGAATCCCCCAAAGTTGTGAAGTTCCACACTTGTAGCCATCACATTTGGCATGATGGAAAATGTAAGTTCAAAGAGCATGGATTCAAGTTCCTTGAAGAGGACATTAATTGTACTCAAGTTCCCATCTCCCAATTATCCAGAACATGTCAAGACATGCTATGAATTTGGGTTGAGAGAGAATATTTTCCTTTGAAAATTTACAGTGATTTTCAAAACTTGAAAATTAATTGTGATTATTCTGTTAGACGTTGTGATATCAATTTCTGAACCCGTGAGAAATCACCCCAATGTCACATCTCTACTACACTTATGCAAAATTGCTTAAGTGAATGGAAATATGTTTGTATGCTCTAACCTCTTTGATTTATGTTGATATATCCATGATAAAAGATAATAGAATCGCGTGATATTGATTAGTAAGTGACGTTAAATACCATAAACAATGTACATTGACATAGGCCCAACTCCAATTATTACAATCAAAGTTGAATCAATTTAAATGATAAATATGTGTGCTATGATTTTCAATTAGATACACTTTCATCTTCCAAACATATAAGTTTACCTAGTCACCACAAAGATATGACTTTCCACTAGGCATCAACGAAGAGAGAGGAAATTATCGCATATGAGCGTACCTCTCAACCATCCAACACAATAACCTAACCTCCTAAAGGCTTGTGGTCAATTCATCTAAAAAAAAAATCACACCATACTAAATCGGGGTCTTCAAAACTACATCGAGTATCCCAATCAGTGTGTGTTACTATTTAGTGTTACGCGATGCTATAACTATTTAAAGATAATGTAATAGTTTACCACACAAAATCACATATGTGTTCGATTGAACTCCTGAATAAGATAGTATTGCACTTCGTAACTCCAATTAGTAACACATCCTAGTTTGAGATGATAATCAGTGTACTTCCGGTCTGAAGTGAACTACAACATGTAACATTTGGGTTGCATAGTATTGATTTTCAGGGCTTCTATGTTGGATGAACGAGAGATACTCTCGTGTGCAATATATAGTTCCCTCTCTCCGGCAGCAAACACATAGAGAGAGAACAAACGTGTGTGTTGGCAAATGACTCGGCTCCTATCACACACACACATACACACACACACACACACACAGAGTCTCGTCTGTCACAGTAACCAGGTCAGTGAGGTGAAGGGCTTATTATCCACTCCCACATGGCTCAGAGAAGCATCGTGTTAATAAAAGTGTGGGTTCTAGCAACCTTTTGAGCCTTTGAGAGCACCTGCGGTTTGCAATGCCCTGAGAGAGAACCTTATCCTGAAACCCATTAGCAGCCATTTGTAGCATGACAGCAATGTTGGCTATGGAGCTGAATACGGAAATGATTTCACAAACCACAAGAAGATGATGTGCTTTGCAGCCGTTCGGAGATCACACGATCCACCTGACATAGTGTATTATATATAATAGAGTGTGGGAACAGCTAAGATTTTGCATCAGGACATTCAGAGATAGAAGACCTAAGTTGTCACAACATTTGATAGACTGTGTGTGTGATTCAATATGTTTCGTAAGGCTCAGCTCATTTCACTATGAAATGATCTGTAGGGGGGAAATAATACTGTTAAAAGTGCAGTAATCTCCCGGTTAAATACGCATTCCGGGTGAATGTGTGATTTTTTATGACAAAAAATTGGGGTTCATATTTTATTGTTTGAACATGTCATGCAGAGTCATTTGTTGCGAATGCATGAGTTTTTTTACGCTTGGCATTCCATGTTGATTTGTTGTTGTTTCGCTAAACCGTTTCAAGCGATCACCGTAGTTCATCGTACATCAGTGCGGCTTCCGTTTGAACATCGGAGCAAAGCAATTGGTTGTTGATGTTGAGCACAATGTTGTGTAGAGCTTCAAAGCTTTTGAAGTTGGTAGCACTTTCAAAATTCAACAAATGTCTCGGTAGGTTGGATTTCGTTGCAGTGTGTTCCCCCCATGGTCCCAAACTTTTTTTGGATGGCGCCTTCGTTGACTTCATACTCCCGCCCCAATGCCCACTTGCTCGGCGCGTTCAGTTTGCTAAACTTTGCAATACTTTCACATCGTTGGACTTCGGTCAAATGGGTTGTCTCAGGTTTCATTTGTTTCGCATTGCAATTCATCAAATCATAAGGTCTAGAAAGCGATATGAGTAAAGTACACGCCTATCGACTAAGTGCGCACCAACGGCTTTGGTTCGAAGTGCATAGTTAAGCGGGATATTATTGTACTAAACTGTATTATGTTGTACAATTAAGTTGCAATAGGACAAAACTAGACAACTTAGCAAAGGAGAAGGGGAATGTTAGTGACAAATAAAGTGAGCATGTGTTTAATGGTCACTTTAAACTCTTCACCCACTTCTCATAGGTTGCGAAACACAAAATTAGTGTGCGATAATTGCCAAATTGTGTCCATATCCATTTTCCTCACAATATTTGGAGTTCAATAGAGATTAGATAACTAATTGTCATATGAATTTGAGATGTGTGTTGAAAAATGAGATTGAGCACATCAAAATAATTTTGCAACCATGCTACCATATTTAGTATGAACCCGAAGCATTATATGGTGGCTATATTTTAACATCAAAGCCCATGTGCATTGGGTCTCGTAAAACAAAGACCTGCCACTAATTCATTGTATGCACCTGCTACATTGATAATAGTAATCTAGTGTGGAAAAATGCTATACAAATCTTTGCAATGGGATATTATTATATTTTACTTAGAATATTATTTTTCATCCAGTAAGTTGAATTTTTTAATTCAATTTGTACACTGGATATTTGTGCTATGTTAGTAGAAATAAATACCTTAACAAAACTCAATAGCGTTGCACAAATAAAAAATCAACCCATACCGTGTATTATAAGTTGTATAATAAAAGGCAGCTTGGAACGTATGCAAGGCAACCCTAGTATAAATTTAGTCTCAGTGCTACAGTTCACCCTCGATATATGTTAATAATTTGGAGCAAGGAAACTTATAAGTATTATGTGGTGTTAACACCTTAACACTTGTCGGGGGTAGCATCGACAATTTATAACACTTATGTGACTTTGGAATTTAAAAAATGAACACTTATATAAATAAAGTATAAAAATTCATAAGATGTAAATGTCATCATACATCTTAAGCATAATGAAAGAACGGATTCTTGGTATGCACTTGCTACATTTCCAACAAGTCATGATTGTTGATGCAATAACTCCAAGTAAATTGGGCTCCCATCAATTTACTTAACCTGCTGTAAAATGTATAGTAGGTTAAGTAAATTGTTGGGAGCCCAATTTACTAGTACATTATGCCCTCAATAAGTGAATTTAGAAGAAAGAAATTCTTAATCTAGTAGATGAAATAAGTATTACTAGTATATTCTTGGAGGTTTTTTAGGGAGTGCAATTTTCCTTAACACATATGTGATTTTAATACTTTACAGAGTAACACTTATCAAGGGCAAATAGTATGTATCCATCTATTGTTCTTCCCCTTCAATATGACACATTTGGTCACCCAATAAAATAACGTATTATCCAAATGTCATATTTTGCATAATATGACATTTTGGCCTCAAATGTCGTATTGCCAAGATTTTTACAAAAATGGCCTATTTCAATGAAAAATGTCATTTTGTGTACACAATGAAGATACATATGTATGAAAGGACATAATTATTAAAGAAATATGCTCACAACATCACGCAATATGAAGTTAAAAGAATTTATAGTCCCATGATGATGTCTTCATCATATCACACACCTCGAAAATAAGAATTTGTTATTTCTTGATGATGTTTCTTGATGTTGGACATTAACATCTTGTTCAATTTATCCATAAAAGATTGCATGTTCATCACATTTACAACCGAAAACTCGGAAGGATGCTTAGATTTGATAGTAATTGGGCATACTCATGGGTTTGAGGAAGCTTGACTACTGGTGTTGGTTTGTCATCCACATCATTCCCTCCATTGGCTCTTCGTTCAAATTTAAACCCGAATGGGTTTTTATACCCCATGCCAAATCCACCAATTCAACCATGTTGTACCAATTGCACATATTCTTCAATAGGCATTTCTTCACTTACAATATCAAAGAGGAAATGTGACTTGTCATTTCATTTGTTGTTTCTTTCATTCTCGAAATCCCATATTCATGATTCATGGCAAAATCAACACTCCAATTTGCAAGTAAAATCCTGGACATCCTCTAGTTGTTTCGTATGATTTGGGGATTCATGTCTCTCCACACTTGAGAGCACCACATAACAACATGCCTTCATTAGGCATTATATTCCTCATGTCATGGTGAGTAGTAGAGTAATCAAACGGAGAGAGAAACCGTTCCAAAAAACATTTCTTGAACTAATTCAAGGTATGTACCACACTTGTAATGTTAGGTGGTAGGAAAACAATAGTAGTAGCAATATTGCTCAATTGTAAGGTTGAAAACCAAATTATTCATCCCTATCAACATCCTCAAGGGAATGAGTAACAAATTTGTCCATAATTAAAAGTACTTTCCGCTTATGAGATTTGGAATATACATTGAGGCTCATCGTCCAACTCTCAAATACACATGATGTCATCCATGCCATTTGGTTTGCAAACCACCACACATAATTTGTTGGCAACCACCTTCCAAAGCATCTTGGGCGTAGAGATTTGTAAATAATCACAAACTTCAACTTGTCAATGCTTGTCATGTTCATAGCAAGAGCAAGAGTGAGACAATCCTTCCTGAATTTTGTACTCACAAACTTTTCCTTGCGCTTGTTTGGTTGGCCACAATAAAATGAACCTATCTCAACCATATTGTAAATATCTTTTGGCACTGTGACCAACGCGGAGGAGGTTAGTGCTTACCGAATTTTGTGCAAGTTGTTTTGTGTGGAGACATGGTCATCAACATTGAAATTGTTGAAAATATAACCGAAATGAAAAGCACCAACCACTCAATTCTACTGTCACCTTTAGAGCCAAGAAATTGAAGAGTGGCATGGGCAAATCTAGGAGTACAAGTCAATGAGGATTGAAATTTCCAATCTAAAGAGATGCGAGGTTCAAGTGTGAAGACAAATTTTGAATCAAGAAGAGAAATCAACAAACCCATAATTATAGTTTGCAAATCCAACAATCACTAAACCCTTCAACCTCCATCCAAACCCAAAGACTTCAAAGTAAAGTGAATATTTTGAACGAAGGTTTGAAACAATTGATTTGAGTTAACTTGAGTTAACCCATTGATGAATTCACCATGTACTCCCTCATCCCAAGGCAAAGTCTAACATGGACCCCACCACATGCACACATTAAATACCTCTATTATATGACTAACTGTGCGTTAAAAATGTTGGATTACGAGCATCTTAGTCGTATTGTCGGAGCAAATTAACACTAACAAAGTTTGGTCAATGGAAAAATGCATCGTATGATCGAGGTGTCGCATTATTCGGAGGTGGACTGCAAGTGAAAGGTTGAGTGACTTCACAATCATAAGCTTGCCCCTAATAACATGAATGATTGCTAGGGTTGCTCTTTTACTATGCTTGCTTTCAAGGCCCACCAATTGTGAAAGATAACTTAGATTCAAGTTGCACTTTCCTCAACGCGGCCTCCTGCAGTCCAAATTCCAATGTAGACTTAAGCTTATATAATATAGAGTAAGCTTAGATCCAGCAAGCAGGCTAAGTTAGATGGCTAGATCCTCCAACACCTGCTCCCCATCCATTTTGACTCATCAATTCATGAGATGCCACAATACATACACACTCATCGCACCACTCTCATGGTTAAGTTATACTTGTGAAAAAGAATCAACAGCAAGGAGGCTTGCCTACCCAAATAATGAAGAAACTAAGTTAAGTTAGATGAAGAGTGATAGCGAAGCCCATGACATGAGGAAATTAGCTGGTGTTTAGGGCCACTGGACACACGAGACTGAGAGCCCGTGACCATTACACTTCAAGCACTCTCATTGGTGGAAGAGGCGGAGCCGGTCCAAGTTCACTTCGCACTACACTTGAGGGACCAACAAAGTATGTGAATGCAAGATGGGTGTAAAGTCCACGTGGAGTCCTACACGGCACCAACTGGATCACGTTTCATGGTCACTTGGACTGTTTTCAAAAACCATCTCTTGGAGGTAGGCCTAACACAAAAAAGCAAGAGATCATGGCACTCCGAATGCTCACAACCGTTGATTTATTCTATTTTATCATATGTGAGGACTCGTGTGAATAGAAATTCGTTGAAATAGCATGCAGTTGAAGGCCCGGTCACATACGACTTCACACTACAGTAGCCTCCCGCCTAAGTACGCAACTTGAACCTGGGAGGATTGTGCGTACTTAGCCGGTAGGTGCACACTTTAGGGTTTAGGGTTCCTAATCGCTTGATTCGGCTGCAATGTCAAAGAAATCGAACGGGAAACGCCTCAATGAGTCCCATCGATGTGAGATCATAGTGAAGCCGAGCAAGACGGATTCGAGTCACTTTATAAGCAAGTGGTTGATATAGAGGATCAGTTGCTCTGCTCCGAAGTTTGAGAAGAGGTTGGGGAAACATTCGATGATCTTAGAAAGTTGTTTGAATCGTTTCAAAGTAAGGTCCGGGTTGTCACCTTGAAAGCCAAATGCAAGAATCTTCAAAACTTGTGCCAAATGACAATCCATGACATGTTGAACTAAATAAACATGAACCCTATTTTTTCGAGAAATAATGCGTACTTTACCGGGACGCGTACTTAAACGGGTGCGTACTTAGGCGGGAGGCTACTGTACACTTGAGGATCCGCGACCACACTACACGATTTTGGAGGTTTGTTGGGACGGCCTTTAGACACTTTTTCTTTTGGGCTCTCACAATTTCATGGTCACGGCTCTTGGCTCGTGTGTGAAGTGGTCCTTGGACACCCTCACTTACACGAAGCTACTATACTGTAGTGGTATCTATCTGCATTTCAGTAGCTTAAATGCTAACAATCGGTGTCATGATCCTTCACGTTTTTTAAGTGCCAGAAAGATGTTTCAGAAAGGGCTCTCCTCACGAGGACAGGCAGTGTCCGGGCAGATCGATATCCTATTGTTTTCCCAAGTCCAGATGGGTCACATGTGGGCATCATCTTTTGGGGTTTCCTTTATTAAATTAGGGTATATTCTATCAATTGTTCTCAAATGATGGGTAACATCCTCAATGTCTTGAGCTTCAACTGGTGCCTCTGTAACTAGCAGGTGTTCGTTGCAGGCCCCAACCACACTTCGGTTGGGCACCCAAAAGTGGAAGGGGCTCCTTTCTTCTGACAATTAGGGTTTCTGTTGGTCCAGTATTTGGGATCCCATGTTGCAGTGAACACAACTTCCCTTTCGTCCATGCGGCATCAAGCGATCGTAGTCGTTGTTTGGAGGGCTAGGATCTCCCCCTGGCCATCATCTCCACACGATGCGTTTTATGCGCCCTCTATTACCATACCATGGTTTTGTCTAATCAGTGTGGGTTGGAAATTAGTGTGGCCCACATTAATTTTTGAGTATTTGACATCATTTTGGATGAAGTTCGTTTTGTCATCCCATACTACTTCATCCGTGTACGTTATGGTGCTTTGTGGTGCACCATTGGACACAAATTAGGTTTGAGCACAAACAAGATTTGAACGCATATTGTAATGTTGATCTTTTTCTTTGTTGCTGAGCTTAACAAAGGAGAACATGTTTTATAATGACTAAAGTAAGTATGTGTCTATTTTTAGAGTTTGTTTGGTCGTTCAACTCGTCTTTGTTGTTAGGCTGGGTTGCACTTGACAGATTAGGTCTTGGATAGATAAGCTGAGAAGGTCAATCATTGGGCTATTCGCTGGGGTATTTTAAGTTATTGGATTTTGGTTATCAATATTGCTCATCTTTGATTTTTCAACATTTCTTGCAAATGCACATGTTTGATTGAGGATACTTGCAAAATATAATTAGATAACAATTAAAAAAAATCATCATCCAAATATACAAACAAAAAATCCCATACTAATTTTTCACAATGGAAATTACAGTGGACAAGTTCAAATTATAATTAAAAAATATTGCGGGTAATTGGGAATTAGTGTGGGACACACTAATTAGACAAAACAATGTAGTAAGATGATTAAGCATAAATTTTGGGACTCCATCCAAGCCAAGGTAGCATGAAGTTGGATTAGGTTCATCATGATGGAGCTTAAAGAAGCATGAGTTAATGAAGAGCTTAACCTACATTTGGAATAAATTCAAGGATTGGTTCAAGATTTTACATCCAATATGGGGCATTTCCATGTGGACCATTTGGATTGAACATAATGGCATGGTCTTTAACCAAAACCAATGGCACGACATGAGGGTCAAGCATACTATATGGAATGAATGCATACCCTATGGTAAAATGGCTTGGGAGAAATCGCTCGAACTCATCAACATATGCCCCTTTGCAAAATAAAGCATTCTTAGCACTTTTGATTGCACATGGGGGGGGGGGGGCACGGGTAGATCACTTAGTTCATTTTAAAAACGACGTGCGGCATAATATAGAGAGGATTAAAATCATTTGAAATAAAAATTATAAAGGAATTCCAAATAATGAAGGGGCCATTAAATGTAGACAATCCCATTATAAGTAAGTTAGATGGACATAAAACGTGGGCCATTCTTTTTTGTAAAATTAATGTAGGGGCTGAAGATAAGGATCCTAGAAAAATATGTTTAGTATGGTATGTAAATGGGTTTAGGACTCACGGGGATGGATGATAATTGGTATTACTTTGCTATGGTCTCCTATGTGTTTTCTTCATAACTCTGTTTGCAATGGTGTTATTGTTTGCACCCTTCTTTGTTTCCATGCTTTCCCTCAACACTCGTCAATTGCGTTAGGAATTAGATTAGTTTTTATTACTTAAAAGGAATATAGAGTACAAAAAATTGCAGCGACTTGGACAATATAAGTAATGGAAGGGTGCAAACAAATGGGCCATTTTTGAAATTTAAGTAATTATAGGGAGGCTTTAATTCAACCCTTGAAGGTAAATAGCCCCAAAACAAAAAAAACCCCAGCCGCACGTGGTGCACAAAAATGCCTTAGAGTGATCTACCCGTGGGGGGGCCACAAACGATTCTTTGCAAGGGACATGGTATTACAATTAGTTTGCATTGAAAAGTCATTCTTAGTTCTTTTGCTCTTGATGGTTTGGGTGGTGATCATGGTAGTGGTACTGGGGGTTGTCCTTGGTGGCAGGTCGGTGAGTTGTTCATGGTTGGTGTTGTAGGTTGGTCTTACTTTTACATGTTGTTGTGACACTCTTGAGGGGCCACAACTCCCCTATGAGTGGGTGTGTCTTCCTTGTTTCTTAATTCATTTATGATGCCGGTTTTTTAGCCTTCTATCTCAATCAAAAAAGAAGAAGAAACAAAATTATGAATATCACAAGATTAGTTTGCCGAGCAAGTTAACATCTAGTAGTATCAAGAAAAAGGTCCATTGGGTATTGTGGGGCCGAGACATGTTAGTTTTGATATAGATTCACAATAATATCCCAAAAATTTGCGTACAACTCCGATCATGAAAATGCTTCCAGTGACTAAACAATGGACGTTTTGGATATGTCGATAATGGACTGGAAGACATGCCCACTTTGTGAGATGGAATGCAAAAATATTTGAAGGTGAAAACATGGGTCTCACGATCCATACATTTGAGATGGTTTTCCAACACATCACGAGGTTTGGTCTAGGATGTTTAAATTTCCTCAAGACCGATTATCCATGGTATTGTTATAGACATTCCTACTTATTTATAATGACACACAAAAAGGAATCTCATTTGTTATGTACTACATGGATTAGTGCTTATAAGGACATAGTGCAAACTCATATATGTATCTCACCCCCTCGCCCTATAAATACAAATATCTTTGGATTTAGGCTCCTTTACCATGGGGCACTCTTGAGGGGCTTTGCCTCTCCTTGAAGTGGTTGTGTCTTCCTTTAAGAAACAAATGATTAACTTATGGCATTGGTGGTTTGCCCTTTTGTCTATATATATATTACATTAGTTCTTTATCTACATTAGATAAAGAGGGTGGGGTGTAGTTTGTTGTCAACGATTTAACTAAATGACATTTCAGAACATCCAAAGATGAGTTGTGTATGAGAGTCATTGTATAAAGTATGAAAGTCACGATCCTCGTTTATAATCTAAAGTGAGTCCTTTGAATGAAGTGCTTCATATTCGCTACTTATGACTTTTGTGGTTGTTTGTTATGTGGTTAAATAGGAAGGGGGGGGGGGGAAGACCAAATTGAAACAAAAACAAGTTGTTAGAGGAACCACGTAAGAACCACACCACCACCAAAACAAAAGCCTGCGTGAGAGTTTGTTTGGGGAAAGTAAGAACATTGATGGGTGCATCTCAATCAAAGTAACACGAGCCTATATCTAGTGTAGATAAAAAAAAAAAACATCTAACATGCCAGGTACCGTCAAACAGACCAAGAATTCCATGTTGAACAATCCAAAGTGCTTTCTCATACTCTTTTAAAGTTCTCCATTCTAATATGCGGTGACAATAAGAGACTCACCATCAGTGTCAAGCCCTTATTGTACACAATGAAGGTGTTATCAAATGGTGGACTCTAGACCCCAAGCCAAGACAACATTCGGAAAGCTCTTGTCATTGTAAATTTCAAATCTTAAGTTTCAAGCCTGAAGCTAGAGATGCCATGGAGAGTGAACTGATTGAACTCGAGTCCGGGACCGAATGAAATATTGGGATTGATAATATTTCATGTAGTATTCTTGGATATTCCCCACATTCAAACTGAATTATGTAAATACCTGATGTCATAGTTATTTTGAGGTCACGAGCTCACTGACATCATGCACATTGTAAACGTCCAAGGGTCATCATACCTACATTGATTATCCCAATTGGTGCATGTGATACTAATTCCCAAAATGTTGGCATTTATGCATTGATTCATAAATGATGACACCTAGCAATGAAATGTTGAGAGGTCAATAAATTTGTATGAGCCTTGAACAAAACCACAACGAAATCCATGTGGGCTTAAACACCTTGAGAGTATGAGAAATACCAACATGGACATGCGCAAGCATCAACGACAATCAATGCAAGAGTGGTCAAGGCCCCAATTAGGATTTGCATTGATTCATATGTTT
The DNA here is from genome assembly GCA_950295325.1 of Polytrichum commune. NCBI lineage: Eukaryota > Viridiplantae > Streptophyta > Polytrichopsida > Polytrichales > Polytrichaceae > Polytrichum > Polytrichum commune. The sequence continues at coordinate 17,018,053 of OX485803.1, read as the reverse complement.
TATCTCTGCCACCTCTCTATAGCACTTTATAACTTATGAGGTGTATGCTCACCAATGTGAGAGTAAAATAAACTTCTAAGGCCTCCTCCACGTTCAATTATGACTTTGCATTCTTATTTTTTTGGAAAACAAATTCCAAATTGGGCTTTGAATGGAGGAACATCATGATGAAAAATCTCAAGTCCACACAACAAATCCTATCATTCAAGGTGGTTGCCACGGAGGCAAATCACCTTATATTGCATCACGGTACACCGTGATCAATACAAGGTTAACGGGCTCACATTCATGCTGGTATAAAGATACGGGCGTTATTTTTTCTTTTCTTTCTCTTCAAGGTGGTTGCCTAAAAACAATTCAACATTGCAATCACTAAAGAGAAAGAACTTAGAGTAGCAAAGAAATTAAGATTTGGAAGTAGTATTGTGTCAAGAGGACAACAGAATGACAACTCGTTGAAATCCACCAATCTTTTTCCAACACAAAGTCATAGAAATCTACAAATGTTCTTTTATTTTGTTTCCAACATCTTTCTTATGAAGGAAAATTTGATTTAAGGGGTTGTGATCATTGACATATGCAAAAGCAAATTCAAACATAGTTTCCATATTATTTTGCTTGTGGTTGTTCCAAGGAGGGATGGTATATGAAGGTGATTAACATTAAGCACATAAAGACACTTTGGCAAATAGGCATAAATAATTTCAAAACCTTCAAAGGCACAAGCCTCCAAAGAAACCCAATTTCACATATTGCATAAAGAATGAAGAAATGTTGTCTTGGTGCCAAAAGTAAAAACATGAAGATTATGAAAAATTTCAAAAATTTCAATGTTATAATACAATTTGTTCAAGTGGTCTCCAAATAAGCAAACTAAAGTCACAACAAAGCAACCTCTAGCATAACAAGACTACAAATATTACAATTTTGGGCATTTTAATCATTTTTCATGATGTTATGTTTACCAAGATGTTTTCCAATTGATCTAAACAATGAACCACCGATGCTTCTTGGTGTTTTCAAAAAAACCTATAAGGTCATTGTTTTGTTGTCTTGAATCCCAAACACTAGATATCAAGGTGTTGGAATTTCATACTCACATGAAACAACTAAATTAAATTTGGTCAAGTGGGTTGCAAACAACCCCAAAATCGCTTCTTAAGGTGATATATTAATTTCAAAAAATGAGAAATTTGTGTTTCACATCCAACACACTAAATTTCAAGATATTTTCATTTCTTCCCATAGAAATGACTACATTAATCATTGTCAAGTGGGCTGCAAATGACCCAACAACATTTCCAACGGTTCTAGAATAAATCAAAAAATAAGAAATTTGTGTTTTGGATTTGAGACACTAAAATTCAATATATGTCCATTTGTTTTTTTGTAAAAAGACCTTGATTAAAATTTGGTCAACCGGGCTCCAAATGACCTCAATAACACTTCCAAATGCTCTAGAATAAATCCTAAAAAAACGAGAAATTTGTATCTCAGATCCGAGACACTAAATGTCGGGATTTTGGACTTTTATTTTTTGGGGGGAGGAAAGGTTCAATTTGATGTGGATTTGTATCTCTAGAAAATTGAAAAATTGTAGATTTTATTATTTTTGCCCTAATATACTAAATTCATAGATTTCAAACATTTGTTCTCTTGAGGGTTTATTGAATTTGAAGTGGTCAAGTGGTCTCCAAATGACCTGAGCAACACTTTCTAAGGTTGAAGGAATAGTTTGAAAAGTGAGATTTTGGTGACTCGGGATTGAGACACTTTTTGGTTTGTTGGTTTGTTGGTTTTACATTTTCTTCTAATTTTTTTGGTTTTCCACATGCCATGATGGCTAGTTTGGTGTGGCAAAGGGAGCCATCAACCCTAACCCCACCATTTGATGATTTAGGTTGGGGGAGCTATCACCCTACCCACACCATTTGAGACATGAATGCACACTCCAAGCACACATGTGATGGCTTCCTTAAATATGCATTACCTCCTTAGACCTACATGCCATTCACTTTGACTCCAAAAGATGATGAATGGTCTTGTGTCTCCAAACATTTACTCAATGTAAGATTCAACCTCTAGAGCAATAAATGTACTCTACATATGGAGAGGTGTCAGAAATAATTCTGATGCAAAAGAATAATAGCGAGAATAGTTTTATTTGGAATTTAGATCCTTGTTCATGTAGAGTTATAGGTGTTTGCATTTCCCAGACGCCAATTTGTTTTATCATTTTAATAATCAACTTTGGCATGTCCATTGTTTAAATACCAAGTGTCACCACTATTAAGTTGGAGCCTATCTTTTACGCAAGACTTGACCATAGACATGCATAAATGCCAAAATGGAACCTTACAAAAATTGGTCCACAACACGTGGCTTTAACAATCCAAGTGATAGATGATTTGTCTTTACGAAGGCACAATAGATGATTTGATCCAAGCCATTGTGAAGATTGTGAATCACAAGCCATGGTTGACAGGTGGGCCCACTAGTAAAGGCTATGATTCAACATCATTGAACGTTAAGGCTATTGCCAAGTATGGATATCCAAGGCCAATGGAAAAGGCCATAAAGTCTTATCTAGGGGTCGAAGCTCTTAAAACCAAGGATTGTGCAAAGTTGTGTGGTTTTGCCAAATGGAAACTCAACTTTCCACCTGGTGCTAAATGCGACTCACTTGAAGGCATTTTCGCCTTGTTGAAGGCTCTCAACAATTGGGGCACTCTTCATCCATCGGTCACACTTTTGTGTGCCACTAATCTATGACGCCCACCCAACGTCCAGAGTTTCAAAGACATTGCATTGTAATCTAACGACACAACAACATACTATAAAAAAAAATGGGACAATGATAGACTTATGTACATATACAATTTCATTGGAGTCATTGTCATTCCATATCCATGTTTTGGAACGATCATCAAAATCAACATTGTCTCCAAGAAAGAATATTCCTACGATGTCACGATTGGTGACATCTCATGGGGCACATACCTGAACTTCATCAAGTTGTCTTTCATGGCTTTTAGACATTAATGAAAATGGGTGTATTGCAAACATATGTACTATGGATTCAAATTTCTATCCAAGGAATAACGGCACTTACAAGTTCATCCATGCTCCAACATATACCTACAACAAGGTCATACAAGTACTTGACCTTGTCGGTGTCGTTGAATGCAAGTAGTGATGCTAACATAGAATTCATTGTAATGTTTCAAAATGTTGGCTAATCACATTAATTATTTCTAATCAACTTTGGTTGCACGCAATAATGTTTTGGATTATTACAATGCAAATCAACAATTGACTATATGTTATTCTAGTAGTCCATGGTAATAGGCCCCCTTATATATTTCAATTTTTGAAAAGTGATTACTATACCATTGAATAAATTGAATGATATGGTACCATATTTAAGGTATGAACCCTATAGTTGTGGAAATGTACTATATATGACTTTATTGCTCACATGGTATTGCTCACTGCTCACAACTTATATTTTAACTTAGCCTCCCTCCTTTGAGTTGCATAACCATGCATGACCCGCGCTCACAACCTTGAATGTGATTGCCCTTGAATTGTTTACCTTTCCTAACATCTTTTTACAACATAAGACATGGTGGTGGTGGTGGTAGTCGTCACCACATTGTTCTCCACCTTTACCCACCATTCCGGAAAGGTGGGGGGACCATGCATATTGGAGTAGTAGAATATGGTAAGTGTTATTGCCACATGATGTCACAAGGTGGGCTAGTTGCTAACATGGCTCATCCTTGCTTAAGTATAGTAACCTTGACCTAAATGCTTCAATAAGTTATATGTTTGCAACTTGTATAGCCATGGTTGTTGACCTATAATATCATGTATTAGCAATTACCTCATTGGGGGAGAAATGGACTCATGGGGGGTTGGGGGATGGGAGCTAGAATATCCCGGTTTGCTCACCTGACACTCTCCTAGAGAGATGGGATTTAGGAAAGCAAGTAGACTTGCTGCTAGATTACGGCAAATAAGGTCTCTTGACACCAACCAACAACTCCACCCTCCTACCTCCATTTCAACACACTTTGGTGATTAAATTGTACCTTCATTTTTTAATGCATCATATTCCTTTATGTTTGCAACGTTCTCTTTTATATGTTGAGTGCATATGTTTGTTGTGCATTTTCTTGCTTATGAGAGTTAGATACGGCTTGTTGGGTTGGTGTAGAATATAGTACTTATTGTTTATTAATTGTGAGGAAGACTTATTGGTGTATAAAAACAACATAAAACATGTGAGTTAGTTGTGAGGAATTATGGTCACCATAGAAGGAAATGTTGTTTTTGCTTATGATTAGCTTCAATGTGATTTCCTCACAAGTGTTGAGAGAGAGAGAGAGAGAGAGAGAGAGAGCTATGTTACTATTCATATGTCCAAGTTCAATTGCAAGATTTATAAAGAGACATCCATGCTTAGAATTGTTCCGAAGAAGTTTGCGTGGCTTTGGGAAGTAGAGTTGCAATATGTTGGATTGTTTGAATGGAGCTATGGTCATCACCTGTATGAGCTTAACATGGCATTTTTGATGATGTGTGAGTATGTACAAATTTCTTTCCTAAACTATTTACTTTGGGGTATGTTATATTGATGCTACGCCCATTAAGGACCCAACAAGGGTTGTCAACTAGAACAAGGGCTAGATATGTTCACCTACAAAATATGTTCAAATTTAAGTGCAACTCTCATAATATTTACTCAATTTTTATTTGACTTAGTGTAGATAAATGAGAAAGTAGTATACTTTATTATAAACACATGTTGTTTTTGTCTCCGTTTGTAGATCTACACCTATCCACACATTGTTCATTTTCAGTTGTCCTTCTAAGATGAGTAACTAAACTAAGTCCGCTTTCTTGTTCATTTTAAAGATTGTTGATCGGTGGTCACATGGGTAGCAATTGTTTCAACATGCTTTTAGTTACGTTGTACGGGCCATGCAGAATTGAATACAAGACCTTGACAATTATTGAGGTCCATTATTACTTGGTCTATGATGCTAAAAATATATTTAACACAACCAACCACAAAGGGAGTTAGTGGTAAGGTTTAGCATGTTGGGGATTATTTTTTATTATTTTTTGAAGGGAGGTACATCCCCCCAACCATATCCTTCGTCATCGTATGCATGAGTGCAATGGATTAGGACAGTAAAATGGATTGGAATAACATGGATTCAAACTAGTATGTAGAAATTGGGAATGCATCCACCATCCTCATTGATGCAAGAGAGCACAAAGATGTGTTTTTCTCTCATGGGGCGAGATGGTATACACTTGCCGCACACCTCCCTTTGCCACCACCATTTCTTCTCCACTTTTGTTGGCTTGAGCACCTAACTCATCATAATTTCAAATATGTGATGGTGCATAATTGTGAAATGTGTAGACATTCCCAAGGTTGTCATACAAGAAACCCTTGCTCATAGAGAGAGAGAGAGAGAGAGAGAGAGAGAGAGAGAGAGAGAGAGAGAGAGATGTCTAATGCAAAGCATTTGACCCAAGCAATTTCCTGTCTATGAAGTAATCACTTTCAAGCTATCTCGGCCACTTTCAATTAAATTTGTGCCAATGTGAGAGGATGTCTAATAGACACTATCTTTCCAACAACCTCACTATCCTCCTTTGGTTCATAATGTTCAGCTTTCCTTGCTATTGAGTAGTTATTTTCCCATACAAATGGTGCCTTAAAGTACTCATTGGAATATTGAACTTCTCTGAGACAAGCAAAATTCTAACTTTGCTATCAATTGCCCTCAATGTACTTGTTAATTGGATGTGTATCCAATTGCCATACCTCCTTGGAGCAATTTTCTTTACGCCATGGTAAACCGGAGGTGATGGAGTTTGTAGGCCTTCAATTCCATGGTATGGAGGTTGCTCCACAAGTTGATAACCAATTCCTCCACCCCTCGTTGATTTTCTTTCTTTTATCATGATCTCCCCTTTCTTTTGCTCGGATGTACTATGATAGAAAAGTATAACTAATAAGATGGTCAGTTTGGCGGTGACTCCCAAGAAAAAAACCCATGTTGATTGACTGGACCAAGTTCCACACGATTACATAACCATTGGTTTTTCTCAAATTGAAGTGACATCAAGTGTTTTGTTTGGACAAGCCACAACCTTGATATGGTTATATGCCCATCTCTCTGGTTGGAAGTGTCAAGGTTGAACCATACTTGAATCTTGGTTGGGAGTCTTGAGGTTGGACCTGACCCATAACATGTGGTTGACTTCATACACATCCCAACCCTTGCTTCCTACTCCACGGTTTCTCTAATCCGGCCATGATTTCTACTAGGGTGTCCTTGGAGTTTATTTTTCTAATTTTTATCAACCTTGGTTTGGTAGGACCCCAGACATAATGTGCATACACGTTATGCCTCACTCAAAGATACATCAATTTTGTAAAACATTATAATCATATTTACTTCTTCCAATGGCCTTCATGATGCACAAATGCAATGGGTGTATCACCTTTGAACTATTAAGCAAAAACTCCTGAGCTTGTTTTTTCCTCTATTCCAAATCAACTACATCTTTCCCTTATGGATAACTTTTTCTATCAATATCCACAACTACTAACCCTAATTCTCAACCATCTAACCCTAGATCTTAGTTGCCACGTTGGTCATACCATATTGGTAGTCAATACGTCAATCTATTGCCTTTTTAGCTTGGTCCATATGTGTGATGGGGCATATAAGTCCTTGCCATCAATGTCTGCCAAGATTTTGCCTTAACACAGACGATCTATCCACAACATGCACCTTTTGATATTCAAGCCTCACTGCAAATTACAAGATGGAAGTGGTTGTTTGTGGTGCACCCACCCACCTATCCAAATATCTAACTATATTCATGCAAGTGAACATCCACATTTACAAAACCATACACCAAAAGCTTGCAATATTGGCGAGACCCAATCAACATAATCAAAATCGAATGTTAGGGTCAGTATATAGAGTGTCAAAAAGAGTGCATTGGGCACGTTTGAGTCATGTGTACCAAATTCAATGCTTGGGAGTTGGTTTAGAGTTCATGCCTTCAAGGTTGTCACTCTTCTTTTCCCCAAGCTACTTTTGATGTACTTACAAGCCTCCACCTTGATATCAAATATAAGGGAGTGACCAAATTCAGGGGCTAGCACATCAAATTGCTAGAATGAGAAGCAATATCTACAAGTGAGGAAAATGATTTTTAAGGATAAATTTGCATTTGGAGCATACGGCTCCGGCTCCAATCCCTTAACCGTTTGCACCCACCTTTTAACATTTGGCCTCTAAGGTTGTTTTTTCACCACAACCTAATCTTCTTGGGAGGTTGCAGGCTCCTCACGAATTGCAGGATGTTAAGTACACTAGATGATGCAAGTTATATTGGTAGGAAGGAAGGTGCGGCATATGGGGCCAATTGCATCTCCAACTTGTATCCATCCTCTACATCATTGGAATCAAACTTATTCTCAATAACTCGTTGTTCATATGCACTCTTATAGTTAGTCGGGTCCCCAATAACCTCTCCATGGGATGCAAGAGTCTTCAATCATGAGAATTGTCGTAGTCGTCCATCTTAACCGCCTTCTAATTGATTCTAGTTTCCACATGTTGTAAATGCTGCCACTAACTCACTATGAGATTGATGAATTTGGTTTGTTTAACATTGGTACATAAGCACGTTTTGGGTCATAAGATGCTCTTGGGGTGTGTTGGAACAGAAGTGAAGGCATAAGCCAAATAAGCTCCGCCACAACCACAATCTCGATATGTTGGAAGCTCAATTTGGCATCCTCATGAACTCATGATGGTTGAATCTAGTGTGCAAAGCAATACGATGGTGTATATAGAAAAAGTCGTGGGTGGAAGGTGGGTGCACAACAACCTAGTGGAACTTTGTTAGTTGAAGTGTACATTGCTCTCCCAAGTATAAACACCCAATCTCCCTAACTCCTAGACTGACCTCACGTACACACATGATTATGCATATATAAAGCTTTTAAAAAAAATTATCCAATTTCTAGGTTGATCAAAATATAGCATTGAATGTGTGTGTGTGTGTATATGAAACACTTTCAGACCGTGGAAAATTGTCAAAATAATTATAATTAACTATATTTTTTTCAGTAGATTTTAGGGAACAACGATAGTTAGCTAGAAAAATTCCAAGTATTATTATATATTGAAAGAAATTCACCTCTTGATTTGCTTTAGTTGAGGGTTTTTCATATGCTTAGGTCATTGAGGATCATCAAGAAATGCCTTTATACAATCACTCACAGTGCTAGACTCCAGAAAAACCTCCATGTATATCAACACAAATAACACACTAGTGACACTACAACACTACAACATAATTATATGAAAATATATATAGTTAACTACATTTAATTATAGTTAACTAGATTTTTGACATGTTAAATCGTGAACAACTATAGTTATGAAAGGCAACTAGTTATCTATTAGTTGAATTAGTTGGTTAGATGTCCAAGGTCCGCACACTTTACACTACAATGCATTATGTTATACTAAATTTCAATACTAATAATTTTGAAATCTCAATGTTAAAAAATAAACATGGAGACTCTCGCAAATGTGTTCTTACCAACTTACTACTTAAATTTGGAATTGGCAAGATCAATCACAAGTCGATGGGAGGTCACTCTCTGTAAGATAGTAACCACCATGCGGGAAAAAAAAACATAGGGTGGAATATAATCTAAACGGATAAGATTCACAAGCAAATTGACATGAATATTGGGTGCCAATTTGATGATGAAAATATTTTTGAAACAAACATATGGTTATGACAATACTTTAGATTCATGATTGTTTCAAGTTAACGATAGGGGTGTAAGTGTTGAAGGAGCACCACGTTTTAATATATGATTTGAAGAACCATGTATGCCTTAGGTGGACATGGTGATGCCATGGATGTCTAGGAGCAATCTTGGATGTGGAGGGAGTTAGGGTTTGGGGCTCTTCCCTTCCTCTCTTGCAAGGTAGATGCTAGTGATGCACGGGACCAATTTGTCTATGGTACTAACATTCAAGCACCACAGGTCTTGGCTTGGTGGTTAGGACTCATGGCCCCCAATGAGGAGGTTGTGGGTTGTATTCCCCATGCCGGCGTGGTGCTCACCACCTTAGTCCACCCAACTATGTTGGGGGGTCCTTGGACCTTGTTGTATGGGTACCTCAAAGCCCTTTGGGGGGATTCCATGTCCAGTATCCTCAAGGCACTAGTTTAGCTAGGAATCAATATAGTGTGTCACTATAGTGCCCACCCCGAGAGGGGTTAGTAGTCCTGCATCACTGGTATTATGCCCTGAGGGTTTAATGCCAAGGGTGGGTCGAACGGGCATTCCAATCACGCTGATCACATGGTCAGCGTTTCTTCTCTCTGGTACTAACATTCGAGAATCAAAAAATCAATGGAATATTCTAATTTATATATCCAAGTGACTGGATATGGTATTCAATTTTTCTTTCCAAAGAAAATGTAATTTTTTGATGTCCACTAATAGTGGTAGAGTTTGGGAAAGCAAGGCATCCAAACAAAAACAAAAAAACGAAGATCAGAATCCTCCACCTTGGTATATGCCTCCTATTTGCATGTGGTCTCCTGAAACACACAAAGAGTGAATTCCCCGAGTTACAAGTACAGTACAACACTCAAACTCAAATAAGATGGCCCAAATATCTATATATAGTAGTTTTGGGATTCGTTGACAAGTTCTTTAAGTAAATGTACTTTGTATTTCTTAAATGTACTGACACATGCTGCACAATCCTATGTGGATTGCTTTCCTAAAGACATGTTTTATACCCATATGTTGAAATACGCACCTTTTTCTGGTAGTGACTCCATGTTTTCATCTCACTCGCATTTGACGAAACCCCAAAATATGCATCGAAAGAAAACTTCTGTGATATGGAGCGTCAATGGGATAAAGTGCGAAGAGGGCCACCTTGTTAATTCTAAAATGACCAAGGATATATTGTATGGGATACATGACAACTTGTATAAAGCCTAACAAGGTTTGAAATAATTTTAATATGTTCTATAATATTGAATGCATATTGAGGGCCACTTCACACACAAGACTGAGAGCCCGTGACCATTACACTTCAAGCACTCTCATTGGTGGAAAAGGCATAGCTGGTCCAAGTTCACTTCACACTACACTTGAGGGACCAATGGAGTATGTGAATGCAAGATGGATGTAAAGTCTACATGGATTCCTACATGGCATCAAATGGATCATGTTTCATGGTCACTTGGACTATTTTCAAAAACCACCTCTTGGAGGTAGGCCTAACACAAAACCAGGAGACGATGACTCTCCGAACGTTCACAACCGTTGATTTATACTATTTTATCATGCGTGAGGACCTGCGTGAATAAACATTCATTGAAATAGCATTTGGTTGAGGGACCGGTCGCATATGACTTCACACTACACTTGAGGGTCCGTGACCACACTACATGATTATGGAGGTGTGATGGGACGGCCTTTGAACGCTTTTTTGGGGGCTCTCACAATTTCATGGTCATGGCTCTTGGCTCGTGTGTGAAGTGGCCCTGAGTACATCCAATATATGAAAAAGAGAAAGAGAAAGAGAAAACAAAGCCATACAAAACCATTTTGACTAAATGGGTGTTAGATATACATGCTATGCACTTGAGTCAAGGCCATTTACAGGAGTTCAAATCTCCCTTAATTCATATAACAAATATAATTATTTCGGTTTGTAAGATGTAGTAGATTGTTAAAGAGTATTTTGGGATAGTGTACCTAATGACATTTTTCTTTACAAGTATCAAATGTAAAACTGTTGTGTATGACCCACCCATGGGACAATGCAACTTGACCGAGTGTATATATTTGGCCTTCTTAGCTATATGCATAGGTAAGGGCATGTTACGAAATCCCAATTACATGTCATGAGGCTAGCGAATGGTGATGGTGGTTTGCAGGAAGTTGGAGCATGTCCTCAAGGTCTGCATTAAAAAGATGTTACTTTTATCATAGCTCTTGATATATGTATTAGTAGGTATTAGGAAAAATGTAGGGTCCTTCCAAAAGGTGAGTTGTAGGAAAAATGGGCAGGGGGTTACCTAGCTTTGAAATTGAGATACACTTGTGATCGGAGGGTTTTACATATGGGGGGTATTTACCTACAAATCATTATATTATTACTTATATAAGTAGAATAAGAAGAATACTTCTAGGCATTTTCAAAGGGCGCATTGACAAAATTAAATACGTTCATGAAGTTTTCATATGAATCAATTTTTTCATCCATGTTGGTCATTCACGAATTGTGTGTGTGTGTGTGTGTGTGTGTGAGGGGGGTTGGGAGTGGGGTTGAACGTGGTTTTATGAAGACCTTGCCATTCGACAATGAATAAGATATTGATACAAACTCCAAAGTAGTATGGGGAAATGGCTATGGTTAGCTAGATCCACTTGTCATCAATGATCATTGCATTAGGAAATGACTCTCCGCACCAAATAAAACATACCCTTGAGTACATATACCAAATACATATTGGGCTACATTCGTTTTGTTTTTCTCATTTCATTTCTCTTCTTTGCATGATATCATATTCCTCTACATGTTGTGAACTGAACCCGTGTTGTCATTGATCTCATGCGGTTTTCTACTTTGTGACCCCCGCCTTGGAGAAAAAACCAAGATTAACATAACATTGGATCCTCAAAGAATGATGTTAGCTTATGATAGGATTTCAGTTTAATACTAACATAGGATGTTTATATGTACATTCCATGCACAATTGTGGATGAAAATGTGTCTATCTACACCAAATGTAGATGGTGGGAACTCGGGATTTGGTGCATTCAACCATTCTCATCCATTTTTGTATTTGAGATATACGCTCTGTATTTATTTGCACATCTCTTGCATAATGTTTTCTTGTTCCATCTTAAGTTAAATCAACACACACACACACACACACACACACACACACACACCTACATGTTTTCTTGAATGTCATAAATTTTTATCTTTTGGCATCAAGTTATCTTATACATTCTAGATTAATGCATTCAATCTATGTTATGAGTACTTTAAGTTATGTTGTACCGAGTATATAGATTAATGAACTATAACATAGTGTTGGTTTATATCTAGAGCATCTTAAAATTTAATGATTATATATAACATAGCCCTTGGATAGTAAATCTACCTACAAGTGAGAATTACTATAGGGTTGTGAAAAGTTTGAGCATGTTAAAGAATTAGGTAACTATGTGGGTCCAACCCATTTAAGTATTGTAAAATGATACGCCCACTCAAATACCTCGTTTCCGCATGCCATTGCCATCTTGATCCTGGAGGCCACGACGAAAGCACTCCCCCCAACAAACTTTTCATTCACGTTGGCCCTTTGGACCAGAGTTCCTCTTTCTCCTTCTGCATGCCCCTATAAGTTTAACACCGGGGCCTAAGGACTACTAGGTACATACTAGTGGGAATAGTATATACTTTCCTTCCAATGCAATGGTTTTCCATCTGTGTCATATTTAATTTAATTTATAAAAAACTTAAAATCCAAGAGTGAAGCTTGACCACAATGATAAGAGCCTTAAGTTTTTGTGACTTCTTTTGAATTCATTTTAGGAAAATTGGACAAGCATATTCCGTGATGTTTGTTTCATCTCTGAGAATATTTACGGTACATCGACAATACTTTGGTAGGCTATAAAACATGGAATTGTCTTGCTTGTGTACCTTTCATCAATCCAAGTACCAATGTTTGTTGAAGGTAATATCCAAATATATTGTAATTAATCATAGGTTTATGAATTCATGAAGGGTAGGGCTTCATAGTGTCTAAAGGTAAACCAACCTTGGAAAGGTGGACACGATGAGGTATCCTACATAGAAATTGATACTTTTAGCTTGTTTGACTTCAAACATGAGATTAAAACCTTAATAATAGTTTTTGTAAAGTCAAGTTGGAATAATCTGACCATCAACGTATAGGAAACTTGTTTATGCTAAAGGCCATGTACGTTAGGACATAATATTGATGGCCTACAAGCCTTGTGTTATTCAACAAAGGCTCCCAAGCCTAGTGGATCCAACAATTTTTATTCGCTAACTTGGTTGGGTCAAAGAAATTAATTTATTAAAGTTATTATGGAACAATTGTGAGTTTGTACGCATGCCGGCTCGGTTGATTGTAGAGCATGCTATCTTTTTCTTTCTTGGGTGGTCAGATTAAGGGGAGTAGCCCAACCAAAGCTTTGCTCTTATGAGGTGAATAGTGACGAACCTTTATACTATTCACTTTTGCAAGGATGGCCTAACCTAAGAGGAGAATAATTCTCAATAACTTCCCAACATTTTCGGCACTAGGGGAACAACACCTAATGCTTATTAATGTCATGAAAGCCCACGCCGTAAATGAAGGGCATGACCATTTTCATCCACCGTTTGATGTAACACACAAACAACCAAATAGCTAGCAAAGTAAACATATATCTCATTGTTGAAGGTGCACCAAATGTCACTTAGTGTCACATACTGTCACTTAGTGTCTAAGTAGGCAATTACATGCTTCAAAATGTGCTTCCATATTAGCACATAGAGCCACTAGTATGGGCCCATGCCCTCATGGCCTTTTGCACATGTACGTATCCACATCACTCTCCACCTTTCCCAAATGGCGTGGAATGGTGGGGCAATGGCCTCACCATCACCACCTCGTTCATTATATATAGATGTGCATAGTTTGTAGGTAATGAAGTAATCTAAACCTTATTTGTTTAAGAGCTTAGATCTTTGTGAAAGGTACAAGAATGGGGCAAATTTGGGCAATTGTCATTGCCCCTTTATAGGTCATCTACGGGAAGGATGTCTATGCACATTTGAGAAGTTGTAGTTTCTACATACGGGTTTCCAAACATTGTCAAGTGATTGTAATCATAACATTACTTAGCAATCAGCTTTCATTCTATGGGCCCTTTGCGTATAACAATCGGATGCTCGAAAAGCTATGCAAGATGACTCAAATTCATACTAAACTCCCAACATCCCACTGTTATATTATGAGGGCCCACATCACTGAGTTATGATATGATTGATTACAAAATGACATTTAATTATTTTATGAATGCATATACTTACTTTTTGTTTGTTCAAAGAAGATTTCGCGATGTTCATGAGATTAACAAAGGTACAACAATGTATCCAATCAGCAAAAACCACATTAGATTTAAATAACCACATGAATCTCAAACCTTGGATATATGTGGACCACATCGCAATAATTATTTTCTAAAGATCTTATGTGGATCACCAAACAAATGTTCTATTTCTAGAATTACTGTGGATTGCATAGCCATTGAAAGTGGAATTACAAAAGTCCATAGTAGAATATGTGGCACTTCACAACATCCAAGTTTTGTGGAAATGTTTCACTTTCCAACAACCCTTTTATTTATTTTTATGAAGTTCCTTTTTGTTTTGTTCTGTGGTCTAGAATAATCTCTATCAAGATTGTTTTCCCTTGCCCTCAAATTACATGTGTCATTCTAGTAGAATCATTGGGATTCATGTACAAGGTCACTTGCCTTTGAGGAAAGCCTCAACCGGGAGAAGATTGAAACTTCATGTAAAACAATAAGAATTGAAATCGCACAACATACCAAACCAATCACTCTCCTCCCGAATCGTCATTTTAGGGTTTTCATATAACATAACATTATTCAGATCCATAACAATTTCATGTACTATTCCCGGACATTCTCCACGTTCAGACTGTATGTGAAGAATATCCGGGAATACTACGTGGAATAATGTCAATCCCACATAACATTGTCATGAATCAGAATAATGTTATGCTTTCAGCTCATGAACAATTCTCCTTGATTTAGGATGGGATTGTCAACCCCTACCTATCTAGCACCTCACCGGCACCTAAGACCCACCTACCATGAATGGCTTGCATGTTTCGCTATCATGTGTGTGTGCATTGGTGAGACAATGTTATAAAGACACAACTACTATCACTTCTATATGGGCAAACTCTTAAAAAATGTTCTAGACTACTCCTTAGTAAAAATCCACTCGTTCTTACAGGACCATTGTTTGCCTCCTTTTGATGCTACCATATTTGGCAACTACTGGGTTACTACCACTCCGGCTAGTACAATTCCTATTACGGAGGTTCCATTCCTCTTACCACATTCATTAATTTTCCTTCCTACCAGTACATGGCCTTACCTAAAGGTACTCATCATGCTATTGGTAGGATGATGCCACTTTCCAAAACGGGTCACCATTTCCAAAGCCAATTTATCTTAACTTTACCAAATAACCAAAGTCTTTCCCTAAAACTGGGTAAAGTTTTCTCGGTTGTAGCGGAGGCATGCAACCATCCCAATGCACCTACAAGAACTTGCTCTTGAGGTTTTCGAGTAGATTTTTGTTAAGTAGTTTTCACACATGTTCATTGTTTTATCCACCAAGTAATGAATGTCGGATGGTTTTTGTCTTACTGCTCATTTATCTTACCATCAACTTTTGTTAATGAAGCTCCTCATGCCCTCATAACTAAGACTAAAAAGCAACCAATCACAAGAGCGGGAGGCGACACTCTCAAAAGTCCTACATTCAAGCCCCATGTCCATGTGCCGGTGGGAGGGTTGGTGCCTGAGGCTTAAAACCTCCTATTTTAAACCATTGCCACATCCTTTGCCAACTAGGCTTGGGACTAGATGGTGTCGATGGTGTGAAGGCTGTGTTCTTAGAACCAACTTTTAGGCTTGCCTAAGGTCAAGTGGGAAGGGGGCATAATGCCACTTTTCCTAGTAAAGGACCTTAGTACCTTGCTAAATAAGGATCCTTTTAAGGTCTAGTATTGTTTACATACTACCCTACCCCTAAGATGCTAGCTAATGTTCGATGAATGAAATTCCTAATTTTTTTACCGAGTGTAGAATACGGCAGTACAATGGCATCCAATTACAATTATTTTAATTATTTCAAAACCTAAATGTGTTTTCATTCAAATTTGATGAGACACCAAAGGGCGGTTTACACCATAGACCATGAACTCGTCCCATGGAAGATGCCTTATTCCGCGGTACGAGTTCATGGTCTACATTTCATGGTCCGAGTTCTTAAAAATTTGATTTACAAAGCCGTTGGGTCCCTCACTAGGTGTAAACCGAATGTGGACCAAGAGGAATGACCATGCGGCAAGAAGTGGATGTGCTGATTTTTTTAATATAAGCCCAAAAAGGGCAGTTTTGGGAAAAAATGAAGTTTGACCATTTTGTTGACTTCAATTTGCCTTCACTTGCCTACACATGCCTTCACTTATCTTGTCACTTAGTTTTTTCTTCTTTTCGCCTTAAAGTTTGATCATTCTCTTGTCATCTCTTGGGCTTCAACTGTCTTCACTTCTTGTTAAGTGTGTCGAAGATGTGGCTTGCAAATCTTCTCACAACAATTTTTACAAAAAAAAATAAGCGATTCAATTTGTACATGTGACATGTAATTTACATGTGACATGTACCTTGTGTTGTCACTACACTAAATAGGATATTTAGTGTTTGATTATATCTAATGTTGTTACCACCCAACCTTGCTCAACACTAAATTTCAATTCTTTAATAATTAATGTTAGAAGATTTCCCATTGCGCTTCTTTTGACCACCCTGATCTACAGTCACTAAACGATTACGTATTTTTGTTTTTTGTTTTTCAACTGTAGTTTTTAAACGTTTGGGGGCGTGTAATATACCGTTGGAAAGGTATTTTCAAGACCTTTCCAACGGTATATTACACGCCCCCAAATTCCAAACATTTGAGCTGGTAGACCAAAAAAACAAATCTGCACTTGAATTCTTGAGTTCTAGATGTCCCGCGTTGTTTGATGAAACACGTGTAAGCCGGTTTAAGGGGTAGGGCAAGGTAGTACTGGTATGGCTCATGGGCTATAATATAATTAAGGCACATAAAAGATAGATTCATTAAAACATTCTTGAAATGGCATTTCTTTGACATGGGCCCTTGCCTTTTCCTACCAGACCACCTCTCTTGCCTCTCTCACCGCAAAACCTGTTGGACCATGTCAATGCATTTATTAGGCCTTAAAATTTATATTTTGGGGACCTCGACCTCCATGGTCCCTCTGCCATTTTTTCCTTAGTGTAAACCGAAGTTGTCCCGGGACAACTTCAAGAGCCAATCAGCTGCCTTGCAGAGCCCTGATCCAACTTCATGGTCCATAGTGTAAACCGCCCCCAAGTCTTGATATACCACAATTGAGTGAGCTTAGAATCCAAGGCTCACTATTGATCAAATGCAAATCACTTATAAATCACTCATGTTGCAAATTATCATGAAACATGCACATGATTAATCAAACTATTATACTATTTCACCATGTTGAGAACTTGATAGCAAGTATAGTACCACAAGTTTGATATTCAAAGACCAAGATTGGTGTTAAACTACATGCTACAATTGCAAGAATCTCAACGGGATTTACAACGACTCTTGTTATGAAAATACAACATTGGTCTAGGTGGAAGTTATTTTTGTCTAAGATTGGTGTAGATTTACCTATCACAAATTATAAGAAACTCGATGAGAATACAACGAACCCTAACATTCACTCATAAAATATAACATTGGAAAAGATGAAAGTTGGCAATGTCATTTTAACTTTTTATGCAGAGCATGACTTGGAGAGGTTAGAAGAGGAAACATGGAAACACCACAAGAATTGTTTCTAGAGGGAGTGAAGGGCAAGATATACAATAGTTGAAGCATTGATAGTGCTACATAACAATTATGGACATTACATATGCCAAAAAAAATCCCCCATATGAAACACCATGTCATAGGCAAACCAAATTACAAAAAAATATCGCAATCAACAAGGAAAATAAAGAGTCTAGATGGCAACACCATTGAAATATTCCATTGGTGGGGAGCACCATCAATGGAGAGCCATGTCACAGAGGCAAACATCTTTGTGTGTTGATCATGGTCAAACCTATTGGATAACAATCGTTAGTTGATCACGATGTGCATGCAACAAGACACCACAATTTTGGTCCATGTACGTGCAAATGCCATAAGTGTGGAGCAAAAATGTGGATAGAGGAACAAACTTTAAAATCAGCTAGGTCAATACCAATTTCTTCTTTGTGTTGTTCAATGAATAAAAATATGGAGTTGTATGTCTTCCGCTATTGCAAGATCCCCCACCTTCCTTGAGGCACCTTCTTGATTGCAATGATGTCATTTCCCAATAGTTTCAAGCACGAATTCGGCAATATAATTTAGCAGTGCCATTCACTTCAAGTGGTCTCAACCTTGAGACAACCATTTATGAAACACCTTGACCATATTGTTTGCAGATTCATGGGAGTCTCCATCACAAGATTGGATCAATCATGGTAGCGGATGGAATAGCAAAGTTCGTGCAACTTTACATCTATGATACCAAGCAGGAATTGCAACCAAATGAAAATTACCTCAATATGGGTCCTTCAAAGCAAGGTTTTACTAAAACTACAATTGATGTATGATTATTGGAATCCATATGCAAAGATATTCCGTCATTTTGGTAAACATTAGTGTACCTCAAAGCAAACACTACAACAAACAACACTTTATATGCGCCTTCTAATCATAAGATCCAATAATGCCACGAAATATAATCCTCCTACCGCAAATGAAATTGCCACAATTCTTCCTAAAGATGGGCATCTTCAGTCTAGACATATCATCATTCATGAACAAGAGGATGGATTGTAATGATTCTTTTGAAAATCATCAAGCTTACACCACACTCCTATATCCTTTGTTATTTCCTAATGGTGAAGATAGGTGGCAACTTGAATTTCTAGAGAAGGGAATCAAGCAAACTTAAGTCAAACAAATACAAAGATGGAGAAGTATGAAAATTCTTGGAGAGAACAATGATGATTTACTTTAACATCAATCCAAAGAAACAATGTGGATCAACAATCTAGATAGTTGACAACTGCTTTGATTGTTTGCAAGAAAGATATCAAGATGACAAAACATTGTTGCATGATGAAAGGCTCCCTGAACAATATATTGTTGATGTGTATGTAACAAATTGAGCAATATAATCTTCAATGGATCCACAACAATCGAAGGAAATTATGTGGTGAATTTTTATGGGGTTTTCTAATGCAATTGCCTCTAGAGACCCTGATGCAAAATCTAGGCACCAAGATTGGCCTACTATCACCATACAATTGGGGACCCCACCATATGGTGCAACAATATATTCATTACAATGACTTGCAATCATCATGGCTAGAAATGAAAGGTGCACTTTCTCCGGGTCAAAATATTAAGAACCGCCCATATTTGATTTCAAAGGTATTTCAAATCAAGCTCAAAGAGCTTCCTTGAAAATCTTAACAAGGAATACATCTTCTTATGCACATTGTCTGCATTCATGTTGTTGAGTTCCAAAAGCAAAGACTACCTCATGTTCATATTATTATTTTTCTTGGAAGAGAAGTATCATCTTTCTGCTACAAATGAGGCACATGAATTGATTTTTGCAGAGCTTTCCAATCCAATAAGAAATCTAGTTGTATATGAGACAATGTGTAGAACTATGAGGCATGGGCCATGTGATCTTTAATTTTCAAATGCTCCATGCATTGTAGATGACAATGCAACAAACAATATCAAAGGGAACTTTGAGAGGATGCAAATTTAATGGAGATAGTTATCATATCAATAAACAACAGACCACTATTGCAAAACCATGGTCAACTATGTTGAGTTGGAAAAATATCGGGTAGTGTCGTATAAAGTTTGTTTGATGACAAAAAATTGATGTTCATATCACTATGGAGATTTGCAACCGGATTAATGTTGTGAAAAATGTCTTCAAATATGTTTGCAAAGGCCATGACCGTGCTACAATTATTCTTCGGCCAACTAGGGAAATTGCTATCAATGTTGCTTAAATTCAAGCCATTGAAAAAAAATGGTGGATGAACACGGTAGTATTCGGATGCATGCTATATTTTGGCTTCTAAAGCAAGCTGACAAATACTTGGCTTTCATATGCATAGTCAATGTCTAATAGTAGTTAGATTGTAGTTGGACCTCCTAGGAGACCATACAATCCTCTTTGCAAATGATCATAATTTTGAAGAGATTTTTCAACAATCAACACTGCCGACACAACCTTAACACAATGGGTCACCGCCAATCAAACCTATACTCAAGCATATTCATCACATATGTAAGTTTTTTTTGTATACTTTCCTTGGATTTAGCAAGAAAGGTTTGGATACCTCGACAAAAATATGATCTTATTGGAAGGCTTCAGACCTTGGACAACTGCCAAAATAACTAAAGTTAACTAGATTTTTTTCAAGGCATTTTAGGGAACAACTATAGTTAACTAAAAAAATTTCAAACCCATTTGAAAAACAACTAAAGTTAACTAGAAAAAATCAAGACCAAATTCAAGAACAACTATAGTTAACTAGAATTTTTTTTTAACAACTATAACTATGTATCTAACTATAGTTAACTAAAAAAAAACTTCAATAAAAACTTTAGTCAATTGTAGTTATGAAATATAAACATCAAGCCTTATATTCTTCATATGCCTCAATGTTGTCCTTATCTTCATCGTTGGTGTCGTATTCCAACATAGCTAGTGGCTTAGGAATAAAATTCTCCCATTGCGAGTCAAGCTTGACTACCTCAGATACGTCAGAACAAAGTAAATGCTTGTTCATCTTTAGGAACATGTTGACTTCAATTAAACCTGCTCGCAAAGAAGATCGCTTTGGAGCAATGACATCATTCATACCACCAAGATCGCATTCCAACCCGCCAGCTAATCTCATTGTGTTGAGTTCCTCCAAGCTTGAGCATTCAAGTAAAGATCTATTGCACTTTAACTAGTAACAAAAGATCCTAACAGTGCACATTATGCAAACACAAGAGTTTGAAGCCTAATCCACCACCACATCGATGACTTGAGTTAGTTGACACAATTTAGCATAGATACCTTGCTTGCTCCAGATTGTCGAGTGTGCTCTCAAGAGGCTCCAGACCAAAAGGATTAGAAGCTTCAAGATATAATAATTATTTTGAAAACCATTAGCCTTTAGCCCCTCATTCCTTGTCATCCTACCATAATTTCAGGCTGCACTTAATGTTAGTTAACTAGATATAACTATAGTTAACTAGATTTTTTGGTAGTTTGAATTCAAAACAACTATAGTTAACTGGATTTTTTGATCGGTCAAATCGTGAACAACTGTAGTTACGAAGGGCAACTAGTTAACTACTAGTTGATTTAGTTGGTTAGTTGTCCAAGGTCTGGAAGGCTTTACTTTGCACACCCAAATTTTGGATTAAAAGATATAATTTCACGATGTTGCTTAGGTTGGAATAATATTTGCATGGATGATTGAGTATGTTATGAAACATTCAAAGAAGCATGCCATGCAAGAGGCTTACTTGAAGACGACAATGAATGGAACGAGGCACCTTAAGAAATAGCACAATAAATTTATGGATGTGCCATGAGAAATTTATTTGCATCAAGCATAATGTTCAATAACGTATATGATCCTAGCAAACCATTTGAAGAAAATTGGGCAACACTCTTTGATGATATTAAGGTGACCACCCAAAGAACTTTCATGGATCATCAATTGGTTGTGAATGATGAGCAGCGATGGAATGCTGCACTATATGAATTTGAGATCATACTCAAACGCAATGGAAAATGCCTTGAGATTGTCAAGGAGTGTCATTGCCACAAAGGTCCCCCCAATGCATATCAATGAAACCACTTCTTAAGTGAAGAGAATTCATATGATTGTGATGTATTTCTAGCATATGTTGTTGATGGCAAAGCATAAATGAACCAAGGACAAATAACGATTTACAAGGCAATGTTTGATGTTGGTAACACTTCTTCTCCTACTACCTTTGTCATGTATATGGTTGTGGTAGAATATGAAAGATACTCTTATATTTGCCTTGCTTGCCAAGCAAATTATAGCTATTGTTGTTGTTTCATGTGGTAGTACATCATCTTATTACCATGTGGAAAGACTGAACATTCCTGCTTCATGATTCCCATAAAACTCAATTATGAATTCTCCTCTAGTATTAAGATGAATTCCAATCTTGGCGAGTTTCTTCAAAATGCATCGCTAATCATCTAGAATGAAACACCAATCATCTTTTGGAATGTTTTTAAAGCATTGGAGCACTCTTTGATAGACATTAAGGGAGCCGTACCATCAATTGCTAAAAAACGAGGTCTTTGGTGGAAAGACAATAGTTTTTGGGGCAAATTTTTGTTAGGTGCTTCCAAGAATCCCACATGGCAGTCATGAAGACATGGTCAATGCCTTCTTGCAAAAATCAACATTATGAGAGCATGTGAGAGGGTTACTCTTCACCCAAGTTTATTAATGAATAGTCGTGTGCCTTGACATATACCTTCGGTTTCATTTGAATTGTGTTGTAGCATAATCGAACCCACTTCTTTTAGTTTTAGTCCATGATGCAGCAATTGGCCACTAGAAGATTGTTCGTGTAATTGGAGAATGCAAATGTGCAACGCTTCTTTTCCACTTGAATCATTAGGGTCAACCATTGAACCAACATTGAGATATATCAAACCAACATGGAATAATCCTTACTATGAACCATAGAGGAAAAACTAAAAATATTTCAAAATACACCCTCTCAACATCAGACTAGGAGTTTTTTTTAAATCAAATAAATGAATTTAAAAAATCATGAAGCATCATAAGTGTTTGTACAACTATCTTTTGCAATAACAACCAACGAAAAAAAAAAAAAACTAAGTTAGAGCTTGACTATGTAGGGATTGACCTACCAAACCCGGTAACCTCACATGGTCAACTATATGTTGTCATATTAAGGGTTATAAGCAAACGTGGGTTGCTATGTGTGAAAGAGGGTCGGGGAGGCTTTCATTTTTTACTTGGAATGTGGTGTATCAAGGAGTGTTTAATGTATATGTGTACATATTGGTATTGAACTCAATATAGTTCATATATCCAAGTTGCAACACAACGGGCCCTCCAAACTAGTAAGAGTTAATCTCTTCCACATTAACATGCTCTTGGGTGAAGCTCCTTAAAAAAAATCCCTCATTGTGGAGGCCCCTATTCACATTCAACCACTCTAGGTTGAACTTATGATGTTTCTATAGACACCATCTTGCAATAGCACACAAAATTGACATCATGAGAAGCAATTTTGTTACAAAACATGTTTCCCCAAAAGAGGCAACTATAATATAAAATATTCAATGTTCAGTCAAAACCTTTCTATGAATGTGAATGCTCGAGTACTTTGATTCACAAGAACCTAACAAACTTGCTTCACCAAAGCATGACAAACGAACAATAAAGCGCCTAAATAAAGCGGACAACATGTTCAATATAATCACAAACAATGCAAGCATCAATACATGAGATTCTCTTGGAATGGCAACACTATAAGTGGAGGCAAAGAAGACAAGAGACAAATACAAAGGAAATATTGGTGGCGCGCAAATTTGGTGGCCAAATTTCAAATAGTGTCCTTAGCTAGGTTGTCCCAAGTTGTCACGTGTATCACGAGTGTCCCCAACTCAACGTAGTTACATCCAAGGAGTCCTTGGGTTCCCAATGGGATTCCCCAACTGTGCTTGGACATAAGGGTCATTGGAAATTTTCTTTGGTGTGGCAAAGACCAACATACATGCATCAAGGTGATGGGGAAGGAGTGTGTATGAGAAATAAATAAAGGATTTCTTGAGGTTTGTGAACATGAATGCCACTAAGACTACCATCGTGTGTAAATAGATTGTCTGAGCTATGGAGTTGACTAATCTAACCCCCAATGGATGGGGGTGACTACGTGCAAGTTCTTCATGCAAATGTTTGGTGGACCATGGAACTAGACCTTATCAACCACAAATTCTCTTATTATAGGGTTAGAGAACTCCGTTGGATTTTTGATAACCAATGTGTGGCCCTCTCAGTTCAATGCTTCACAGTTGGTACCCACTTCATAAACCTTAAAGGAAGTGGAAAATCGCACATGTTACATGGTGGAATACTTCCAAAAAGTAAAAGTTATTCACACCATTAGGAGGTAGAGGAAAAATGAAATCTCCGTTTTCTATGGTAAGATTGCCACTTTGACCTAGGAACTTGAGTGTTGGAGATGGCTCGATGGGTTTTTTTCTTGACTATACCACTTCAAGTAGCAGAGACTCCAATGTCGATAATGTGCTTGAGGTCATTTGCATTGCAAATAATTGATAAGGTTATTTACATGGCAACTACAACTTTTATTGGTCGCAAGTCTAGGACCCGCTTCATTTTGGAAAGGAGGTGGCTATCATGTGGCCTACTTGGCATAAAGTAGCGGTGGTCAACTCACAACCTCCATATCTAAACAATGCATTTTTGTTGTCTTCTTAACACCAACAAAAACGTTCAAACACAATCTTTGAGATTGCACCCAAGTCATAAGAGCTTGGAGATGGGTATGTTTATTACATGAACTTGATGAAGTCTAAAGCAACAACTATAACACTTTCCATTCGAAACATCCCATTTTTGGTTAGAGGATTTGTAAGAAATTTGTCAAGTTGATTGGCATTTGGCACCTCCATCAGGGCATTACCCTTTGGGCCATTTGGATAGAGCACAACAACAAGCTTTTGGATTGAGGGTCAATGGCATGAACCCATGATTAAATAACTCTGTTGGGATGGATGCATCATGTGTGGCCAGGGTTCTTAAATATGTCAAGATCAATTATTTCTTGGGCGGGAGCTTTTCTAAAGGTTTTGACCAAACCCAAGGCATTAAGGAGTCCCATTTTTTTTATAATCCATGACAATTGGGTGATCAAGCGGATCTAGAAGCTTCAATGACACTAGATTGTATATACCTTGGCTTCCCAGGTCTGGTGATTTGGGGGTTATCTTTGATAACTGCCTCGGGGCTATCGGTGGTGATGACCATGATGTTTCGTACTCATGGCTCGGTAGTGAGTTGTTTTTGTTATTGTTCGGCCACTTTGGTTGCTCCTTACGTGACAGCGTGACACACTTGGTGGCCCCACTTCCCATTGAAGTGCTTGTGTCTTCTCGTTGATTAATCCATTTACATTGGCTTCTTGTTTAATCCATTTTGGTTTACTAAAAACAAACAAACCGATGAAAAAAAACTTCACTTTTGCAAGGACAGGAAAGGAATCAACAAGACACTGTCAGCCACCACGAGCTCACCCACACACACTCTTTCATTAACGGTTTTTTTTGCAACTTGAATGATTTGTTGCAACCCTGTATTTGGCACACACAAACCCCTGGGCCCTGAAACACACAACCACTAAGTTAGCCCCTCTCTCTCTCTCTCTTCTCGAGACTGATGATTAATATACCCAAAATGATGAGCATAGTTTTTAGTGTAACCGAGATTAGCTTAGCCTAGCCTTAGCCTTGCATCACACTAACTCGGCTTCCAGAAGTGCAAACATATATATGATGAGTCTGGATTCTGCGGCTATGGTGGCATGTGGGAGGTGGATTATAGGTTTGTGAAGCACACAAGAGCCGTATGCCAATGCATGGGCGAGAACCTGCGAGTGTAATCCTGCTTTTTTAGACTACAAACCACGCTTCTCCTTAATTAAGAGGCAGTGAAGATGACTTACCAATCCCTTAAAAAAGCACTCAACACATGGCGATGGCACAGATTAAGAGATCATGGGAAGCAGTCTATGCAATCGTATCCCGTGCACAGTCCCTGACTTCCATCGACAAACATTAGTAAGTAATACAGCGAACCCAACTTTACCCTCAGCCTGCTAGGTTCCCATCATTTTTACCTTCAACTTTCTCATCCACTCTTTAGGTTAACTACAAGGAGCCACTTTAATGTGTACATGCAATTGTACGCAACTTTCTCGGCTACATCCGGGAACTTGGGGGTAGAGCTTCGCGGTGTCTAGTAAACTATTCCATGGATCGGAATCCCCGAGTTAGTGTAGTGGGGTACGATTGTGATGGAGTTGGTCCTCAACCTTTAACTTAGGCCCAGTTTGGACTACGGTGAAGAAATGCGCCGGTCAAGAATTTGAAGGGAATGAAGTGATATGATTGGCTATGAGATGGGCTCTTCACTGACCGGGGTTTACACTATGGCCAAGACTTCTCCAGTGAAGAATTTTAAAAACGAATGAAAACATCACATGGCTGTCAACATGGCAACATTTTTTCTTTGGGGAGTTCTCCAAAGGTCAAGTTTCTTGGGCAACCTCAAATCATCATACAAGAAACCTAGCCTCCAAAGAACTCCAACTTGAGGCCTTGTTTTTTCCATGTTGTCCATCATTCCATTTGTTGCCTCAAATAACCTTATCTTGGGCTCAAATTCTCGACCAACCATTGCATTTCTTCACTGTTAAGGTTGGTTTTTGCACGCATCATAGCCTATTTGATAGCCGGCCATTATCAATGGCCCCACCTAACCCATCACAAGACAAAGGGCCAAGACCCTCAACTTGTCACTTGACAAATCCCTCCCAAAATGCCCATCACTTGACGGATGAACGTTTAGAATACATGTCCAGCTCATGGTTGCCTATCATTCTGTCCACATCCGTTACCAATTGCCTCGCAGAGCTCTATCGCTCAAAAGAAGCGTTGGGAAGCTTAGGGAAGGTCCAACTTGGGATGTGAGGATGTGTGTGGCGGATTTGCGTGAAAGGTGTGTTGGTCAAAGCTTTCTAAGCTTTTTGCACTGCTTCTACAATGGTGAATTCAAGGCGTATTTTCATGTCATATATGGTTTTGAAATTGTCTTTTGATAGGGATTTGGGGGTTAGGGAGTTGCCTCTCATGTCCCGACCACATCAAACTTCCTGTCTAGTTCAGGCTGTGAAATTGTTGGGGATTATGTCTAGAAATAGATGTTGGCCCACCACTTCCCACACTACTACAGTCGGAGATGCTCACGGATGGTTCCAAAAGTGGCTGATGTGATCAACCCCTCAGTTGGTACATGACTAAGCTTCTATGTAGGGGATTTCGTTGTAGGAAGAGCGGGTTGCAGATGGTGGAGTTTTAGAAGTTCATTTTGGGGCTCACTGATCATGCAAGTGAGGGAGATAAATATATTACACTGATGAGAAAATTGGACACAAAATCTTACCCCTCTTGGGCGAGTTGTTGCTTCCCTTGATCCATTGTCACCTCGTTTGACATACTTGAAGCTGCACCCGATAGTGGAGGCGCCAACAACGGATCCATCTCTCTCTTCCCTCTTCCAAATTCCCCCACCCATTGACCGTTACTTATAGATGAACCAATTGTATTTGAGAAATTAACAATCGAAGCTCAAACTTCAAGAAACTTACCGATCATTCGAGATGAGTTTATGTAAATTCACCTCAAATTAGTAAAGGAAAAATCGAAAAATCACAACATGTAACCGGCTGGACTTGAGAACACTAAGATTTTGATCAATTTTGATCGCACAGTGTTTCAATTTGTCCTACTTCTATATGTTGTTGTGGACTTGGGCGAAGCCCATACGCTCGTTTCTTGCTGGATACCTAAACCCTTGCCTTCAAGAAACCAATGTACAGGTTGGTTTGCCCCGGCCTGTTGTTGTTGTGACTGAAAACTTTAAAAAGTAGTAAGAGTTCATAAAGACATCCTTGGATTTGACCGTCCCGTCGAAAAGGCGGTGATGTATTAATGGGTGGTGACATGAAAGACAAAACCCTTTGTCCCAAACCACCCACACTAGTCACCGTAGTGTAAACCGGCCCTTAATAGGCGGCTTCGTTTTTCCAAGGCGGGTGGGTTTACCAGGACCCCCAGAAAGCTCCAGTCCGGACGCTTTTGGTGGCATGTTCATGAAGGATTACACTGTGGCCTTTGTTCGGACACACATGAGGACAAAGGTGGCAAGGGCATATTTCAGGACGCTTGTCATTCGTGCTTTATTGTTCGAATTTTGTAGCATGGGTAATATCTGAGGAAGCAGCCGCTTGTTGCAACTGGGGCACCATATATATATATATATATATATATATAATAAAAACACAACCCCCACATTCTGACTTATTACGTTACATTTGTACGACTAAGTTAAGTTAAGTTAAGCTCCTAACAAGCATGCCAAACGACAATGGGACTCGTGTTCAGGCTTCCAAGTTACTTACCACCACACGCATCATCATGCTTCCTTTTTTCAACGTCCTCTCCACCGGCATAGAAATAAAATAACTGACCCGGGCACCTCCTTGGACCTACTGACTCATAGATTTGGGCGAACCAACCCATACACTCGTTCCTTGTTGGATGCCTAAACCCTTGCCTCCAAAGAACCAGTCAGGGTATGGGTTGGTTAGCCCCAGCCCTAACTTTTAACAAGGAAGTCGCACCTTAAACGAAGAAGTTAAGGTATTTGGCATACATGTCATAGTAGTTGTATGAACTCCGAAAAGAAAGTGTAATGTAAAAGAAAGGAGACAAGGTGTATTGCAAAACAAGAAAAGGAGCAAATCCCCGATATTGAAATAAATACAAATATTTAAAGTGAAAATTATGATGTCACCCGAAATTGTTTTTTTTTTTTGGGGGGGGGGGGGGAGGATGTTCACATGGTGAACATTCTCATAATCAGTATGTACTTATGATTGCGAGATTTCAAGGTGTTGGCTTGAGCACCTTCTACCTTAGATTGAGTCGTTTTACAAACCATGACCAACTTTAACCCTTTAAAGGATCATAAGGTCTTATTTAGTCTTTGGCACATCTCTTATCAGATGCATAAACTTTCTCTTAAATCCATATAATGGCTTATAAAAATCATGAACCTTGTCTTGCCATGTTTTACCTTCTGCCAAAAAAAAGGGGGCATTTGATGGTAATTTTTTAAACCTATGAAAAGCATGGTGACATTTGGATCTTGGACATTTTTTGATACGTGTTGGCATCAAGGCAAATAAATGTGCATAGGTTCAATTAGAATTAGAATCGACTCAGTATTTTGAAAAATATGAATGTTTCTAAATATATAGATCTTCTTATCTACCATGTGTACTTTTCTACTTGAGAAATGCGTTCTCTATGGAATAAATTTCTCAAATCAACCCATGAATGACATGTGCTCAAAGTAAGACTATGGAACCATAGGAAATGAACTCTACAATTGAAAATTTATTTTATAGAAGGGTTGATTCACATGTGGAGGTTGAAAAGGCGCACTATTGCCTCAAAACAAATGTGACCATCAAGAAGGCAACACGAGCCAAAAACTGCATTCAAACTCATCCTAGACTTTTACATCGATGGGTTTTCATAACACAACATTGATAGGAAAATGGCTCTCAAATGCTATAAGATTGAAATATAAAAGCCTCCATTACTACTATGTTCATTTTGAAGTTGGTCTGAGAGAATTCCTAATTTAACACCCATTTGAACATCCCAAATGAAATCTATTTTTCCTCTACAAATATCCTTTAGGGTTAACAATAAGAAATGCTTAATTTGGTTCCCATCTAAACAAATATGTATATATTAGTGGTGTGTGGGTAGGTGTGGATCTAAGAACAAACACCAAAAAGACATGCGTTTTAAAAATATTGCACTACACACTCAAAACGTGTTAGCCATTATAGGCTCAATAGTCAACACAATTGGGGTGAACTATATGATTGTTTCATGAGAAAGAAGTCACACACTTCAATAATGAATAAGATGTCCATATGAGATCCCCCCCCCAAAAAAAGAATGAGGAAAATTGCTAAGGGTATGCATTAATTGCACTAATTGCATGTTTTAAATCCTACAAGAAGCGGTTAAATAGCTGAAGTTTTCCATTCAAGGCATGTTTACCTCACATGGACCTATTTATGGCACTTCCAACTCTACATACACAAGTGTTAGTTGGATCAGAGTGAGAATTGTCTCAGCCCGTTGTGAATCACAAAGATTGTCATTGAATTTCATAATTGGAGTTCAAAATCCAAAATCATAAGAGGGCAAACTGAAGACTCTCTTTTGTCTTTAACAAGTGATAGCATGGGCCTCCCACCAACACTAAATTTAAAAAATAAATTATTATAGTTCAATCAAACATAATTTACCCTCGTCTTAATACATGTATTTTCGGTTGTCCATATTTAGCTGCAACCTGTGCCATATACCCACCATACACCATTCAAATACAAGTGAAGACACTTGGGATTCATGGTGTCTATGTAAACTCATCTATCATATATGAAGGGGGCTTCAGTGAAAACATGTTCCCATAACAATCGTGGTTGAACATTCCACCTCGACTCGACTAGACTAAATTCGAGGCACATGACGTTATCTCTGGAGTCAACGATATAAAACTACACATTTTACAAGCTCTAAAGTGACTCCATGTTTTCACCTTCGCAGTGGACGAGTCTACGTAGACACCATGAATGTCTAGCCCACACATAAGGTCGGTTTTCATCACATACAATTCCCAACGACAGTCTTCCCATACGTTGGCCAGTGAATCCCTCCCATGAAAACAAGAGGTGGTTTTTGAAAAAAGTCCAAGTGACCATGAAACACGATCCACTCGAAGCCATGTACGAATCCATGTAGAGGACTCAACATCCACCTTGCATTCACTTAATAAGTTATATACTCCATTGGTCCCTCGAGCGAACTTGGACCGGCTCCGCCTTTCCCACCAATGAGAGTGCTTGAAGTGTAATGGGCACGGTCTCTCTGAGCCTCGTGTGTGAAGTGGCCCTTTAGACAGTTGGTTCTGAGGCATGCTTTTACGCGGCCTAGCCTGTACGTGCATTGGAGTTGTTGATACCATTACATTACATTACATTAATAGGTTAGTATAACACACACAAAGACCTTGTCTTGGCATTTTCCTCCATGACCTCATACGACGCATGGGAGTTTGGGCCGATGGTCAACATGGGTCACGCATATCAACATACTTTACTTGGAACTATATATCCACCACATGCACTCATATATATACCACATACTCTTAAGTTAATCGGATGTGGTAAGCTAGGCATCTCTACCCAAACCCCAACATCGAACGAACCCCATACCCAACACTCTACACATGTACCACATTCAAACACTTACGAGCCTCCAAATGCGTGACTTAGAGAGTGTCGGTTTGAGATTTAGTGCCGGGTTTGGTATCTTTATCTCGTACCGTATTTTTTAAATAACCGGAGTCTCAAATACCGGAGTCCAAGTTCCCACGCCATGATGATGTTGTCTAGTACTAAGGGCCGCTTTACACCTAGAGGCCGGGCCAGTTCCCCTTCAGGCCGATTGCATGAAATTTCAGCCCCTTTTGGGTTGGAGGCCGGCCTCAACTACACATTATGATAAGATTATAATGGGGGCCAATTTTTTCATATGTAAAGGCCTTAGGGCTAGGTCGATTCAATAAATATAGCATAATATAGCATAGAGCCGTTCATATTCTCACATAATCCAATGGATATAGTTCGCTGAAAAAATCATACATATATATATATATATATATGTATTGAAATGCGACATTGGTCCCGAGCCCAAGAATTGGCCCTCCATTTTGGGTGCACCTAATTAAACGAGCTCAAGCCGTGTCATACCATGCATTTTTTGATTAAAATTTTCATACTACCAAATCAGCCCGACCTCTAGGTGTAAAGGGGTTGGGGCCAATTTCAACCTTTTGGGCAATCACAAGTGAGGATTTCAAGCCTCTTACACAACAAATTGGCCCGGCCTCTAGGTGTAAAGCGGCCCTAAGGACATAGCCTCATGAGCTATCTTTTGTTGTAAGTCCATAAGGCACGCGATCCTCAAAGAACGTTGTCCTCAATCCGTAAAGGTCTAAGAGGCCCATAAGTATATCCATTGTTATTTTTATTTGGAATTGTAAAAAAAACGACCCCATTTGAAGTTATTTCATCGATCTACTGCCTTCTTTTGATTAAAATATATCAAAACAATTCTCAACCTCATCGCGTTGCTCCTGTTTTAAAAGGGGTTTGCATAATGAGGTTAGAAGCTAATCTCAGGTGTGAATAATAAATGGGAGACCCTTGCACACTAAGAATAGCTAGTCAATGCCGTAGACCTTCCCAATAGATGGCTCGACCACGTGGAACCAATGGCTCTCACCTATTGATAAAAACATGTAAATTTTGTGTATGCTAAGACAAATTCAAAAGACTTCAATTTAAAGGTTCAAAATGAAGAACACTCATATTGAACATTGTTCGTTTTGTAAGGGAAGAACAATGTTAAAAGGATATCATGCTTGCTAAATTCCCGGCCCCACAATGTAGTGACTTGTTGTTGAGTAATGTTATGACATATATGTAAAATGAAGTAAAAGAAAAGATTTGAGCTCACACAAGTTCACCCCGTGTATATGTTAACGTTAATGTAACATGTTTACAAATTCTCTTGATCTAATGTTACTTATGGTCGATATAGTTTCAATCTCATAACTGATAAACCAAGTAGAATTTGGACTTTAATACTTGTTGGAACTTGGGAACTCCAATGTATTGTTGTGTAGGCCATGAAGTGTAAGGTGCCTTTGAGGGTCAAACTAACAAGCACATTTGACTATGTGGTGAATACACACAACATTCATTGGATGAAATCCTCCACGAAGTGTTAAAATGGAAGATTATTGTGAGATTCACCTAAATCGTATGCTTCATTTAATGCTTGCATATACTGCTCCACCTCTCAATCTCAACGGGCCACCTATTTTCCCTTAATCTTGAATGATCTAGGAGGCCATGTGGAGGTAGGCACATCATGTAAAGTAGACGTGCCTAATTCAAGTAATTGATTTTTCAAGACCGTTCCAAAAACCATCACAAAATATCGGATCTTGCTAAACACTAAACCTAAAAATATACACAAAAGAATATTTAACCCATTCGTAAATACACTCCTGGACTGCCTCAAAGATACAAGCAACAATATATTTACAAACCCAACAAACGTAGTACATGATACACAACAAAGCTCCTTCAATAGAAAAACACCCCTATGTGACGACCCCATAGATCATCCCACAACACGTTAGTGCGCAATCCGCAAATACCCATGGCATGACCAAGACGGATCCATCGTTGAAAAAAGAGGCCCCAAGAACTCCATAATATCTTAGAACTTCTTCAAAGAAGTGTTTGACAATAGTCTTAAGAAACTAGCCAGAGGAAATTAAAACCCTGAAACCCAACAACATCCCGAACGAAATCCTTAAAGCCTTTTATCCAAAATCAAAACAATATTCCTCCTTCAAAAAAGCACCCCACTACTACTCTCCAACTACAAACCTATGGCCCTAGCCAACACTTTATGTAAACTACACACCAACACACTCACAACCCTGCTCAAAAGTTACAGCAAAAAACACAAAATAATACACTTCAATCAAGATGGCTTTAGACCACAAAGGAACACAACAAGACAAATACAAATGATAATAGCAATACTAGGAGATGTCTATCCCATTAATAACAACATCTACCTCGCTTACATAGACTTCAAAAATGTCTTCAGTTCTATAGACCATGCAAGACTCCTTGCACTAATGAAGGATCTAGGATACCCACACAATGCCGTTGAACTAATTGGTAACATATATACAAACTCAACCATCTCCTTTCATGGTAACCACTTCGGAACAACCCCATCCATTCGAATCAATAGAAGGACCATCCAAGGAGACAGACAGATAGATAGATAGAAACTCCGGTCCCTTTTAGGGGCCGGCGTGAATGGAGTGTCCGTTCGTAATGCCAACAACCCGATGCCCACAGGACATGGGGAAGCTGGGACAAAACTACTCTCCTCTTTCGAGGATGGACACTATAGTAACCGAGAAACAAATAACGTGGGCCGATCATGGCCCACGGCGGTGCATGCCTTTTAGGTATAATTAGTGTTTTTGTTATGAGAGTGAACGCCAAGTCATGATTCCTCGGTTGGTTGTGGGAGGATGTTTGAGTTAAGACGTTCCGGGTTCGATTTCAGTCGAGTCCGTATGATCGTCTAAAATGTAACGCGTGACTTGGTGCTGCAAGTGAGTAAAAAGCAGGAATTTGTACCAACCAACCGGCACCAATCCCTCATTCTGAGCTGTAAATAGATACTAAATATTATATAAGTTTTTTTTTTTTTTTTTTTTTTGGGTGGGTTTTATGGAGGGTCTAAGTTTTGGGGGAGCGGTTGGTGGTTTTCAATTCTCCTCTTATGGAGGAGGATGGACATGGCATATTGTATTGCAATGGTATTAATGTTTTTAAAGGTATTTTTGATGGTAACCAGGGGTATTTTGAGATTTTCTTCTAGTATTTTCATAGATGGGATGTGGGCCGTAGCTCGGGCCCCAGCTGTGATGACAATAAGTGGTTCGATTTTCCATCCTCTGGAAGCAATACTATCAATCAAAGGTTTGTATTTGTTGTTTTTTGCTTCTATTGTTTCTGGGGAAAATCTGTCGTTACAATATGTGAATTCAATAAATTGTATGGTGAAGTTAGGGTCAATGTCAATGGGAGGGTCATTTTGATATGGTAATCCTTTAACGCAGAGTATATCAGGTCGAAATCTTGCGTTGCAATGACATCTTTGTGTGTTACATGTACAGGGGAGTAGCCAATTGGGGACTGTATTTTCTTGGGGGTTATTATTGAAGGTACCGGCATTCATGAGAGTAAAACATCGGGATTTTTCGGACGAGATTAGAAGCTTCCTAATTTCTCCGACTGCTTTGTTATGTCTTTTAATTCGTAGTGAGTGTATATGTTGTTGGTTGCATTTCAGTAGAACATGTAGCCAAGTGTCTGGATCGTTTGAATTGCATATAGGGCATGTGATAGAGGGGTACCTCTGGTGACCGAAGAACATTTGTTTTCTAGCATTACCCATGTATGTTCCTGTACGGAATTTAATAAGGCATGATTTTTGTTTGTCTGTGATTAAGGGATTTGTCCAGAATTCGTTGGACAGTTCTTTGTCAATGTCTCTATTTTCTGTCCATTTACACGTGTTGGGGGTTTGTGTGGCCATGATTGCTATATTGGTTTCCCTATCATATTTTTTAATTTGTTTTTCTAAGAATCTTACTGGGCCTTTGTCTGGGACGTCTGCCATCGAGGCCCAGACGTCCTTTTGGTAATAGTACGGGATGGCGTGGGCATGTTCGTATGGGTGGATGGCAATTCTGTGTTCTAATTCTAACCCGGCTTTTGCTAGTTTATCCGCTTTTTCATTACCGTCAATGTTGACGTGTGCTCTGACTTTGTATAGTGTGATTGGCTGTGTACGGTCTTGGAGGATTTTTACCATGGAGTTGAGTGTGGTTTGGTCGGGGTGACTATTGTGGAGAGTGGGGTGTTTAATTTGTATATTGAGTAGGTATAATACGTTTAGACTGTCTGTGAATATGTATGCGGGTTCATTAGGGAATTTTGTATTGATGATTCTTAGTGTTTTGTGTATAGCCATCATTTCTGCACGTAGTATGTTTTGATGCCCATGGAGTCTTTTGGCGATATTTAAGCCTTTGGGGCTATAGATACCGTATCCAGCTCTTTCTCTTCTCCATACCCCAGGGGCAATTTCTTTGGGTTTTATAAAGGATCCGTCCGTGTAGTAGCTAAATTGGGGGTGGAATTTTAGCGGTAAGTTAGTTTGGTAGTTTGGAAGTTGTGGGGTGGGGATATTATTGTGTAGGGGTGTGTTTGGGTAGTTTGATTTAGCCCATTTTTTACTAGGGTTAACGGTGGTGTTTAGAGGGGTGGGTGGTGCAGTTTGTGTGTGACTTTGTAGTATTTGGAGGTTATTTGCTGTGTCGCTTATTAATTTCATTCGTTCGTAGGTGCCTATGTTATTGTTTTGGTGATGGATACAAAATATTTGTATGGTAGATGGTTCTTTTCTTGTGGTATTGAGCTCGGAGGGTATTGTGGGTTCCTCATACGTGATCGTATCAGCGGCGAAATGGGCAATGACGTGTGTGTCTGGGAATGGGCCTGTGTGTGGGTTGGAGTTTTGGTACCAATTAGTATCCGGAGATATAAGTATAGTGATTGTATATGGATCATTTTGGGCCGCTATGCGCGCCCAGTGAATAGCTTGTTGTAGGTCTGTTGTATTATGAGGGTGTGCGTAACCGATTCCTTGCCATTTATGGTCAAACGCTTTACCTAGGGATCCAAATATTATGTCTCGCGAGAATGGTGAGTAGAATTGGGTGAATTGTGTGGGGCATGTAACTGGGGATGAAAAATATGAGTGGTTAATATTGAATGTTGTAATCAGGAGATCTAATATTTGGGTTGGTATTGTATATTGGGCTCGTTTGAGTGGGTCATTTTTTGGGATACGGTATTTGTACCTTTGGTATAAGCAAACAATTTCAGTTTCGAACGATTGGGTAGATGGTTCTAGACCGTGTGTGTTGTTTTTTGCCAATTGGAATTGTTTCCATAGCCATGTTAGTCTAGCTTTCGGGATGGTAATGAGGTGTCGGCCATTGTGTGAGGCCAAACCCCCCACCCTTAAGCGTCCGTAGTCCGAGTAGTGGGTTTGGGCTCACATTCCTCCGCGGTATTGGATTTGGACTTGGATGAGTCCATAGTGCAAGGTTCACCCTTCAAGTGGTCTTGGATTTAACTTTGGTCTTTGCTTCCTTTGTCTTGCCATCGCGAGAGTGCTCCACATTCTCCATTAAGTTATGCACGTGGTTTATTTTTAAAGAGAGGATGCAAGTGTTAAAAAAAATACTATTCTCTATAGTCAATCTCAAATACATTTACTTGTGAAAGCCACACATAACACTAACTAGCATAATGTAACTAACTACTTGTCTATGAGCTAATTAGGTAGGCTATCTACTAAGCTCCTTCATGAACCCATCTCTTTACTTTCTAATTACATAAACCTAGCTCCTTCATAAACCCAGCTTCTTAGCTTCTAACTAAACAAACCCAGGTCCTTCATAAACCCAGGTCCTTCATGAACCCAGCTCCTTAGCTTCTAACTAAACAAACCCAGGTCCTTCATAAACCCAGCTCCTTCATGAACCCAGCTCCTTAGCTTCTAACTAAACAAACCCAGGTCCTTCATAAACCCAGCTCTTTACTTTCTAACTAAACAAACCCAGCTCCTTCATAAACCCAGCTCTTTACTTTCTAACTAAACAAACCCAGCTCCTTCATGAACCCAGCTCCTTAGCTGCGGCTACTTCTAACTAAGTTTCTCCACCCTCAACCACAAAAACCAGAAAATGAACAAAAGAGAGCTTCTCCAAGGCCTCCCCCTAATTCACCTACCTAATTCCACTAATCCCACTAAGTCCCCTACCTAATTCCACATTTTTTCCCGAGCTCTAAGAGCTCAACTTCCTAGAGAAGAGAGGGAGAGAGAGAATTTCCTAACTTCACTAAGACTAACTAATCCACACAAGTATATTTTTGCACTCATCACAACATCAAGTGCTCAACTCTTAAACATGGAACTTGCAACCACGTGTGTTCAAAACATGAACTTTAAGTACCACAAATTGGAATCATGAATTAACTTTAAAATCCTTCACGTCAACACTAATTCTACCAAGAGGTCAAGCCCTCTTCAAGGCTAACAAGCCTTGGCTCTCAAACTAAAAACTAAGCACACACATGTGCTCCAATATGGCTTCCCACACCCACACTTATAACTCGTGGGGTGCCTTGGAGCACAAAGGAAAGAGAGGATGAGTGAGGGAAGAATGAGGGATTATATAGTAAGCTTGAGGGGGTGAGTACCCTCAAGGCTCACGATAAGCCCTTGAGATTTCCTCCTACTTAGTAGGCGCCAATCCTATCTTCTAAGCCTTCCTCCCTCAAATGATCAACAAGGATCCTAATTCGAACATTTAACTAGCCTTGGCTTTCTACCTACCACACTTTACCAAACTTGGGATGCTTCAACCCAAACTTAGCCTCCTTCGCTTTCCGCCGCCATAACTTTCTCCCCTTACTTTCCCAAATCGTCGCTCACCACTTAATTCAAACCACGATGCTTAACTCGTGATTTGATTGGTGCTTTGAGAATTTTCTTATCCTCCACCTTGCATTCTTCCTTGGGCCTTCCCCATTAAGTGGCCATGATGAGGTGGTCCACTTGTGCGCTCCATGTGATCCTCCATTCATCCCAATTCGAATGCACTTGCCTCTTGAGTCACTTTGGTTGTCTCCATCCATTTGTACTAGCCTACTCACTAACTACTCAATCCAAGTTCTCCTTACCTATCCTCATTCACTCAAATCCTTCCGAAGGTAAAAACACAATAACAACTCACATCCTAGCCTCTTACAACATGGTACTTCTAAGACTAACATTTCACTCTTTTTATATTTTTGTGAAGTAACATGCTACTTCAAAGTGCATCAACTAACGTTTCAAGGGTCTAAGACTAAATGTGGGCACCCTTTTGGGCTCACACATTGTCTTCGTATATGTGAGCGACATCGAATTGTGTTTGGATGGTATCAGAGTTTGTTTCGATGTCGTTTTCTGGGTTGCATTCATTAATAGAGATATGTGCTAGTGGAATTATTGTGGTTGGTGTGACGTATCTTGTGTCTCTATGTTGTTCTGTGGAGAAGTAGGCATTAATTGTGTTTGAAAAAAGTTTGTGTTGTCTTTCTTTGTAGTAATGAATAAGTAGGTCTGTGTTGTGATTACATGTGTTGGCTTCACAGTAAGGGTATAGGTCCCTTTGAGTTCGCCATTTGTTATATGTGTTGTTATTTGTTGTAGTCCATTGACATAAGTACGACGTGACTGTTCTTTTTATTCCGTTATGGTCATTGGATTGTTTTTGTTTATGATCGATTATTTTGTGTATGGGGAATTGTCGGGGGTCTTTAAGCATGTTGTTGGGATGAGGGGGTAGAGGGGGGATGGGGAGGTTAAGGGGGTGTACGGGGGCGGTTGGTGGGTGTGGTAGGATATTGTGGTGTCTTATTATATATTTATTTTTTAGGGATCTTAGTGGATGGTGTTGTTGGTATGGTAGGGGGCATTGATTTCCAGGAGGGTGGCAAAATAATTGATTAGCTATGTTAAGTGCGCTTTTGATAAGTTTAGAAGGAGTGGAGTGGTAGATTTTGAATTCGTCCGGGTTCATTAGAGTGGTACCATTAGGCATGGTAATTTGGTCTAGTGTGATTATATTATGTACAAGTAGTTTGTGTAGTAATTTAAGTGAGGTGTTGGGATTTAGGCCATGAAGCATTTGTGCTTCTTGCATCCATGCAGTTTCAAGTGGGGATGGGGTTAGTAGGAAATTGTTTATTGTACTTTTTAGATGGACTCCGGCTTTATGTTTGAGCAAGAATAATGTTCTAGTGATGGGTGATCTAACACAGTGGTGGTATTTAATGCGGGTGATTTCCTTAGAGCCCCCATATTTGGCGAGTATGAATTGAAGTAGACCAACATATATTTTCCCAATTCTACCTTTATCATTGAGTGCGTTTTGTAGTTGTTCTCCAATGCATCTTAAATAGGCATTTTGTAGTGAGAATGCTTCGATTCCGAATAGATTGTGTGGGAGTTGTGTAGCGATGTTAGATGTGCATTTGGGTATTCCTCATATCGTTTTGTGAAGTGCTATGATTTTTTTATCGAGTTTTTTGATAGCTGGTATGGAGTATGGCACTGCGTAGAAGCTGTATGCTATTCCAGCACGTATGACTGTATCTGCCATGTTTATTTTTTGTTTCATAGTAGCTGGGCATGTTACAAGGGCTTGACACTGTTTTATTACTTTAGCTGTAGTGGTATTTATTTGTATTTTCCATTTGAGTGATGGTGCAAGATTTATTCCTAGATACGTGTATGGTTCATGTTGGTTTAAGACTGGTATAGGTTGGTTTCTGTAGTTGATATTGGTAGATTGGATTAGGGCTTTAAAGGTTGTGGGGTGAAGTTTGGATTTGTTTGGACATCCAGTTATTGCGCATTTGGGTATTCCAAGATCCATTCCTGCCCATTCGCAGAATTTGTCTAGTTTGTTGAGTTGTGTTTGTAGTGTCTCTAATTTATTGGCGATTGCTGCTAGGTCATCTGCATATGCTGCTGATGAGATTGTAATTTTAGATGTACCAAAAGTGTATCCATTATTCCCTTGTTATAGCCATCTGAGGAGGGGTTCTAGGAATATGATAAATAGATATGGGCTAAGGGTATCACCTTGTATTGTACCTCTTTGAATGGGGATTGGTAAGGTTTTACCGAAGTGTTCACCAGTGAATATTGTTAAGGATTGTGAATATATGTTTCCTATGAGATTTATGGAGTCAGTGGGATATCCCAGATCTTTCATTATGGCTAAAAGTCTGGCGTGATCAATGGAGCCGAAGGCGTTTTTGAAGTCAATGTAAAGAATATATATATCTTGGTTCGTGAGTCTTGCGTCTTCAAGCGCTGCGATTAATAATTGGATTTGCCTAGAAGTGCTTCTCTCTGCTCTAAACCCTTCTTGACTATCGTGTAATATTTGGTATTTTTCTCCATACGCTGAGAAGATAGAAGTTAATGTACTCGTGTAGAATTTATATATGGTGTTAGCTAGTGCAATAGGTCTATGGTTTGTTAGTTGTGATGGGTTACCTTTTTTGTATAGTAAAACTGTTAAACTGGTTTTCCATGATGCAGGGATTTGTTTTTGTTTATAACAATGTTTAAAAAATAAGAAGAGTAATTTATGGAAGCATGGAGGCATGTTTTTTAGAATTGAATTGGGTATTTTGTCTGGGCCTGGGGCTTTGTTATTACTTAGGTTTTTAAGACAAAAGTCGTATATTTCTTGGTCAAAATACGTGTGTAGAGGAGTTTGGGGTTCTCCTCGTTTGTCAATGATATATCCGTCTAAGTCATGTCATGGATATTGCCGGACTCCACATGTGCAGTGTAATGGGTGTGTATTTTGATATTAGCATGTGGGAACTGTAGGACGGTTACTGATGGATTGTTGCGTGTATATTTCTGCTGCGATGTCTTCTGGGTTAGTTAATATATTGTTTTGTCTATCAATGATGGAGTCCAGGGGTGAGGTTTCAGTGTTCTTGAAGACTTTTCGATTTATCTTTTTGGGCTTTTTTCATACATTTGACGGTATTTTGATACGGCCTTTAGAATGCAGTCTTTGGTGTATTTTGTGGTGATTTTCCTGGCTTCTTTATTTGCATTTTTTGCGATGGTTGCTATGGCATCAATCCATTCAGTAGGAGGTGCCGTTGTAACAGGTGGATGTGGGATGTTTGTGTGTTGGTGGTTTCGTATATTGTTTAGGATGGGGTGTGCTTGCCAGAGTGGATCGTGTTGTTTATTTTAATTATTTGTAGGTGTGGAGATATATTTACTAGCGTGGGAATTTTGGTGATATTCCCAAGGAATGCATATTTCTTGTGGATAAGTGTGAGTAAGCCTCCTTTTCCGGGGGTATAGGGCATTCTTTGTTGTATGCATCTTGTGAGTGCATGTGTGTTGTTGAAAATAAGTTTAAATTCCGGAAATAGGTTTTGTATGTATTTTGTAGATTTATTTGCGGTTAGTTTGGTTTCTTGGATATGTATGATTGCTGTGTTGTTTAGCGAGTTGTTTATTAGGCTTTGTAAGTTTGGTAATGATGTGTTGAGTGATGACGCATTCCATGTTATTATGTTTGTTTCGTGCTCGGTGTCGGTGTTAATTCTTGGGGTTGGTGTGGGAGTAGCTGGGGATGGGGATGGGGGTGGGTGTGAATATTCGTTGATGCTTTCTAGGCATCGGAGTGCTTCGGTGATCAATTGATTTGGGAGGAAGGGAAATTTATTTTGAAGGTGATTGGTGTTGGTGTAGTATCTTGGTTGTGGATAAATTCATATATCTCTGTGTGTATTGAATTTTTTGGGTATATTATATCTTGATTGTTTTCTACAAAAGTTGTGTAGGGGTGAGGTGTTGATATATGCCTTTCAGGGGGGTTGGTGAGGTTGGCCAGTCTGATAATCAGTGTGTTCGTCCATATGTTATTAAAGTGGTAGTTTTGGGGTTGGGCTAGTATGTTATTGCATGTGTCTATTGAGGGGTGGATGGTGATGATTAGAGCGTATAGCATATGGGTTAGTGGTGATTGCCTTTGTGTTTGGATATATTGATGTAGATGCGGGTAGATGGTTATTGCTTGAGGGTGTAGTGGGTGTGTGTTTTTTAGTATGGGGGTAAATGTGTTTGCTATGTGTTGGTATTCAGGTTGTAGTTTTATAGTGTTTGGAATGAAGTAGATGTTGGCTCTTTTTTTGTGTGTAGCAGGGTGTGTATGTAGGATGTTAGGCATTGGTCCGGGGTTGGGTTCTATGTCCCCGCATTTTAGCAATTCTAGTTTGTTAATAAAGTAGTATCCGTGGGAATGGAGTGTTTTTGGATTTTTCATGTGTGTTTTTAGATATATTATGATTGTGAACTTGGTTGTAGTAAAGAGGTTAGGTATAGCGTGTATGATGTTTTCTATTTGTTTGGGTGAGAAGTGTGAGTTTGTATTTTTTATAGATTTTTGGCTTGTTATTGAGTTAGGTCTCCAGTTATTTATGAAGTGGTATTTATTATTTGTGTGGCGAGGCCGGTAGGCCGAGGCCATTGTATCTTTTGGGTGAGGTTGGTATTTTGAATGAGGGTTTAATAGGTGTTTGAAATAGGGTTTGTGATGGTGTTTGATGTTGAGGTGAGGTTTATTTAGGGCGAGTAGTTTATATTTACTTCTTGTAAATAGATTAGGTAAGGCAATTATTGTTTTTTGTGTAGTTTTTGGGAGGTAGTGTATAGGTTTAGTATGTTGGTGGGTAGGCTTTGTGATTGTGTTAATGATGGGGTTGAGGGAGTTGTAGTGTATATATCTTGTTAGTTTTATTTTGTGGCGAGGCCGGTAGGCCGATGCCGTATTGTGTACTTTGTTGTATTGGTTAGGATATTGTTGTATTGTGAGTAAATAGATTTGTTTTTGTGAGGTGTTGGGGGGGTTTTCTTTGTGAATTTTAGTATTCATGAATACTATAGGTAGGGTTTTATTTTTAGTATATATTAATAATTTAATAATGGTTTTGTTTTTAGTATATAAATATACTATAAGTAATTTATAATTATACACCGCCGGGATGTTTGTCGAAATTAGTTTGTCAAGTCCATATTGTTTTCAATTTCCGATATGTCCGGATGAGCCGCTTCTATAGCATCCAAGGTAATCTTCATTTGCCTTTGAAGGAGTTGTATTTGGAGCTTGGAATTCTTGTTTGACTCCGCTTGCACATGGTCGGCATAAACCTTAGCCTCTTGCACAATCTCATCTTTAAGGTTCACCATTTCTTTTCGTATTTCATCCGTCTCCTTTTTTACCGCTGCTTCTACCATTTTGTTGAGATCTTTGTTGGTGATGTTTTGGTGCGGTCCATTCTCCAGAGCTTGGATGGTGTTTGCAAGTGCGGTGTTCACGTCTGAAAATCCAAGTCTAACTAGCTCTTCTTTACTAGGTGCATTTATCCCGTCTAGATTTTTTGGATGGGGGGTAAATTCAACATATTTACCAAATATTTTTTCATTTTTCTTAACAAATTTCTTGTAGACAAACGAGTTGAGGCATTGGACATTGCATGAGCCCGTATGCTTCCCGTTCTCAAGTTTAAAGTAAAAACCGAGAACATTTAGTTCTCCCATGCATTTTCGGATTCCTTCTTCGATTTGCATGGTTGTTTTTACCTTATTGAGGTTACGGGCGATTAGAATGAGTGCATTCTTTCGGGCTTTATCATCTTCTGAGAGTTTTTCATTACTTGCAAAGTTTACATCTACTATTTCATTAAAAAATGAAAGTTTGAGTGCTTTAATTCTTTTGGCTTCCTCTGGAGAGGGTGCTTTAATCCAATCAAACTCTGCATCCACCGATTTTTGCACATTCGTTATTTCAAAGTCAAGGCCCCGTCGAAATCCATCCCCAACTATTTCTACAAACAAATCATACCATTCTTTACCCTTGATTGACGGGGCTGTGATTTTGACGGAGAGCATGGATGCAATTGCAATGGTATCAAAGGATTTACACACTTTGCCTATAGCATGTGTAAATTGGCCAAGCTTGAGGATGAAAGGTCTCAATCCACAGAGAAGGCCATATCCATCCATTTCAGGGTTTTTAAGGTGGAGTTTAATAATTCCACTCCATCTTTTGGTCCCATGAAAACAAAGGACAGCTATGGGCTCTCCTAGAACTTCCCCGACCTCTATCCTCATTGTTTTTAATCTATCCTTTGTTAAGTTGAGTATCACATCTCTATCCAATTCTATTCTTTCAATTTCAAAATGGATAGATATGTGATAGTCCAAAGCAAATCCATGGTCACCCACTTCCACATCCGAAGGAATCTGGGTGAGATTGTAGTGCATTCCCTCCTTACCATCCGTTCGTATAGAAGGCCACTCTTCTTGGGCAACGAACGGAAAGGAGGGAGATGACTCCACCATTTCATGTGCTTCAGACTCACACATACCTTTTTTGACTAACTCAGTGAAAGAAGGTGTTTGAATGAGAGGCATGTTAGCAAATTTTGCAATTGTGTTCATAGCTTGAAAACCTAGCCAATAGGGGGGGCGTGTTCT
Source organism: Polytrichum commune (assembly GCA_950295325.1). Lineage (NCBI taxonomy): Eukaryota > Viridiplantae > Streptophyta > Polytrichopsida > Polytrichales > Polytrichaceae > Polytrichum > Polytrichum commune. Next base: position 16,973,221 of record OX485803.1, on the reverse strand, counting down.
CTCAGTGGGTGCTATTCCTTTAACCTTCTTTTGACTTGACAATACCACAGCAAGCACTGGACGTTTTCCACTTGTAGAATCTATATTTTCATTTTCAAACAACTTACGGGATGATGAGGTTGGAGTGATGGTTGCCATTCTGATATAAGCAAAGCAAACAAACGTTTTGTACTTTAGTTTTGAATGAGGTATACTTCTTATTTTCTTTCCTCTAATTCCTTTCCACAAATTAAGTTGTGGGCCTCCTAGGAATTGAGAGTGAAAGAAGAAGTGATTTGCACTTTCTAACATCATATGAGTACTAGTATGAGTACAACTTGCATTCATCCTATGATAACACCTTTTCCTATTCATATGAATCTTCATATTAGTATTTACAAATTGGTTGTAAGTGCTTTTATGTAGATTATGATTTGTCACAACTCTAACATTCCATTCATCTCCTAAGCATTTGAGGCAAGTATAACTAAAAGCACAAGCATCTACCGTTACTACCACGGATCCATTATTTCTAATGGAACATTCATTTATGTTATGAACATTAAGGTTGTTATACCATACCTTTGGATTTATGATGTTCTTATATGTGTTTTTAAAGCAAGAGTTTGTAAGGCATTCCCATGTGGTGTGAGAGTTGACACTATGAGAGTATATCCAGTATGGTGTGGCTAGTACTAGCCACATAATGATAACAAGGTAGGTTGCATATGCAACCTTCATTTTGCTTACTATCCTAACAAACCTATCAATGCTATGATGTGTCTAAGACTATGTGTGTGCCTATGTGCAACTAATGAGAAAACAAATTAACGTGTCAACTTACCAATGCTCCGCGGCTCTGCTGGGTTATCTCGAAAGAAAACTCCACAGGTTCGTAGCTCCAGCTCCTCACAGCACGCAGCTCCAGCAGCTCTCGGCTCGTTTCTGCAGCAATCTTCTCAGCTCCAGTGGCAGCAAAACTTGGTTTTAACGACACAACTGGGTGTTGAGTCTTCTCCTTTCGGCAGCTTGAGTAGCCGGTGCTCCTTTGTGTTACAGCAACCTTGCTCCTTACAGGTTCTCTGCGGCGTCTTTAGTTTGCCCTCGGAAAATCTCCACAAGTGGCCAGTGGTTGTGAGCGGCAACAATTTCTGGTTCTCTTTGATTACAGCTTCCGAATCTTGCTTCCTCCGGTAGCTGCGAGTCTGTTTGCTTGCTTCAGCGGCTTCCAAGCTTATCTCGGCTTCAGTACACCGAGTTCGGTGTAGACAGAGGTGTACAGGTTCTCTGCGGCGTCTTTAGTTTGCCCGCGGAAGATCTCCACAAGTGGCCAGTGGTTGTGAGCGGCAACAATTTCTGGTTCTCTTTGATTACAACTTTCGAATCTTGCTTCCTCCGGTAGCTGCGAGTCTGCTTGCTTGATTCAGCGGCTTCCAAGCTTGTCCCGGCTTCAGTACACCGAGTTCGGTGTAGACAGAGGTGTCAAGTTCGGTGTGGCCTTCGGTGATTGGGGGTTGCAAGCGGCGTTGTATCTCCTTTATATCTGACTGCGACCTTCAAAAACGGCCTGGTTCAAGAAACCTGGTGTTTTTAGTGTCACTCTACTGCTTACTCTATGGATTGTCAGCTTTCGGGTACCTCTCTTCGGGATTTCTTAAGCTATGCAGTCACTCTTTACTGGGAGCTTCTATCAAGTGTGTCTTATTGGATCTCTGGGGGGGGCCTAACTAGATCAATATAGTTTTTCTTCGCCGATCTAACTTTCTAACCTTCTTTGTATGCTTCGATCTACTTGATTCTGATTCTGAGAGAGAGAGAGACAATAAATCTATTTGTGCTAAGATCGCGCTATCTATCCTACTACTTCTGTGTCCGGTGTAGATCTGGTGCTTGACTCAGCAGCTGGGTTCGGCAACTTTCTTCAGTGTATGTGGCCGTTCGTCCGTTGCTCCGGTAGCTGTAATCACCGAGCTCATTAGCTAGGTTCGGTAGCTTACTTCGGCAGCTCTCTTCAGCGGCTTTCTTCGGTAACCATAGATCTAGTGGTTGGATTCGGCAGCTTCTTCCTGTGGCCGGGGAGACAACTTCTCTGGTGCACCGCGGGGGCAATCTCACGCTTCTTCGATCTCTGGTTTCTGGGGGCTTCGGAGGGGAAGAGTGATGGTGTAGCGTGTTGGCAGGGTCTTTTATACTGGGGTGAATCGCGTGTTGGGGTGTCCTCAGGTCGCCGTGCCCTTTCAGAATCCGGAGAGGTGGGTGGCTGGAGGGAAAGAGTTTTTACGAGGAGCAACATTTTTGCCGCTTCCACTCTTGTCTCTTTCCCTCCTACCTCCTACAGCCTCCCGGATCCTTCAGGGCTTCACCGATCTGCTCATTCTCTCATCGGATTGCTTCCGTTCCCTCTGTGCCCTCCTCAAACTCACCGATTGTTCCAAGGAGACATCCTAAGTCCCTAACTATTCATCATATTCTTAGACCCACTCATTTGTTGGCTAGGAAAAAAAACAATATGGGATACCACTTCAAGACATTGTAAGCTACATGCAATACCATAGCATATGTTGATGATCTAGCCATCATCACCGATAACTTAACACATATCCAACAACAAATCTATGAACTTTAAAAATTCTCATAATGGACACACTTTGACCTCAACCTCTCCAATTGCGCAATCACAAAATGCCCAAATAAATCAAACTTGAAACCCCTTACCTTCAGAGGATACATACATGCACAACATATCCACTTCAAACATAAATCTTTCCCTACTCTCATGCTACACGAACCATACACATACATTGGCATTCACCTAGTCCCTTCAATTAAATGGAATATCCAAAAGGACATTACCATGGGAAAAATAAAAAAGAAAGTAAATTACTTATGGCATCCCCCACCACAATCAAATAAAAATTCACATTCTAAACACAATATTATAACCAAGAATAGCCTACGCGTACTACACAATCCCATTCTCTGAACCAGACATCAAGAAACTCGATAAAATCCTTAATGAACTAACCAAAGACATATGCAACTTACCCAAAAGCATAACATTCAAACTCACCTCTCTAATGAAGATTTTGGCATTAACACCACCTCCATCCTCTCATATTACATGAATTGCATTGGTAAACAACTACAAAATGCCCTCAACGACCAAGGCCAACTTAACCAAATATATCACAGCAAAATATGGAGGATCCTACCACCTCCCATGCCTAAAATACCAAGCATGAGCAAGGTCCCCCAGAGCCTGCACCATGTACCTACTTGAAAGGGAATACGAAATCCACGTAAACACCGACATCAAAAATTTCCCTATAAAACAATCAACAATAGAACTCGCATTTGATACAAACACCAAACTACGCTCTCCTTTCCCAAGAACATAAACATACCCCTAGGAGATGCCTCAACAAATCACACATGTTTAACATCACTACTCTCAATCAAATCCAAAATCCAAGCACCCACCAAATTCTATCCACCAAATAATTCAAGCAAAAATTTGAAGTTGCCCCAAAGCTAATCAAGGAAGCCTTTGCACAAGCCCAACTACTATTCCCACATAACCCATCAATGACTCACAAACCACCCCCACAACAAGAACCAATACACACCCCACCCACAAGCAGCAACAACCAAGTGGATTCCACAGTCAAAAAACCAATACAAGTCATAATAAACACCAAAACTAAAACATATAAAGAAAAACGGGGAGCAAAAGCCCTAAAACAACACTACCTATGCCCATGGAATACACCCCCAACAACCATGACAAAATGGGTAGAGGCCTCACAACTTCTCCACCATGACAATATCACCCTTGACCACAATATATTCATACTTCACAAATTCCTACAAAACAAACACCTAGGCCACATACAACCCATGTACCAATATCATACAATCTAAGGGCCAAAGATTCATTCGCCCACCTATTAAAGCCCCAAACCTCACCCTCTCTACCAACGAATGCAATCCGGACAAAGACATCATCACAACCAAACCCACCATACAAGTATAAGGGATGTAATCCAATATCTACAATCAAACTGGAGCATACATTTGAACTATGCCCCTCGCAAGGCTCCAATGGCTACGGGAAAGATTTAACCAAAATCAAACACACCCCATGGCCAACTTTTGACACCCCTCACCTCAAAATTTCGCCACCGAAATTCTATGGTTAATCCAAAGATATGTCACAATCCTCCCTACAAAGAAACCAAAACATAACCCAAACAACAATCACCAAATACTACACCCTTCAACCTTACAAACCTAAATAAAAACCTACCACATTACACACTCATACTACCCTTTACCCCTCACATGCCCAATAACACTCACACACTACAACTCCCCACATAACAAAGACATAATCTTTGGATCAACATAATTTACATGCTCATCGAAATGGGAACAAAACAACCTAGCCCATCCCCCATACCACAAGGTTGCCATGGCATCATTCCATTGGGCCCGGATGGCAACCCATGAAAATCATGATGCCACAACCATCATCAAAGTCAACCATAAAGAGAAACCCCTCCCCATCAACCACGCAGACATACACAATACCGTAACCTTCCCACATAACAACATACAATACAACCCCGCATTGGAATGGCCAAAAACCTTCACCATCCAGAAATTGAATATACCACCATAATACGCATCCATCATCAAAGATCCCCACCGGGATGCCAACACACATTCAATACACTCACACCACACATACTTGGACTATACAATGTCTATGTCAAAATCAACCTAATGCAAGGCCACCCCCCCCCCCCCTTGGAAACAAAGTTAAATATTCTCATGCATGGCACACAACTTCATAACACACCCACACAAAAACCAATCACTTAAAACAACCTCTACCCGTTGAACTATGCAATACCCATCCCCTCAAGTTTAAGCCCATAACAATGCATATACACCGATGCCTCATTCATACCCCTTGAAAATAAAGGCGCAGACAACATAGCCGGCTCAGGTATCTACATCCAAGCTAACAACCTTTGAATTGTTGAGAGACTCCCATGACTACAAAACATACTCGAGGCCAAATTAAACGCCATACTAATAGCAATAAATAATACATGCTACCACACACAAGACACACTCATCTTTACAAATAGCCTTAGTAGTATTAACTTGGTAAATAACCACATACAACACCCATCATCCCAACACAACCACCCCGATAAGCTACTCATAGATGCCATAGTCAACCAAATAACTTGTTCCACACACAAAATTACAATACATAAAGTTAGAGCTCACGCTAGCATAATAGGCAACGAAATCTTTAACCAACTAGCAAATGATGGAACCCCCCTAAACAAACCCACCAACACACCCTAGATACACCAAACCATACTGGCTCAACATGATCCCAACCTCCACACACGCAAGTGCCATACGCATCCTATAAGCATACATCAACAAAGAACAAAAGAATAAAGAATTAAGACTAACTCGATCCAAATTCACATATATAGACAAATGGACATCCAATTACCAAATCAACCATAAACTCTCCAACCAATTTTGGAAAAAATCCCGGAATCACATATGCCCAAATCGCATGAATATTAAAATTCCGATATGCCCAATACATGGGCAACCACCACAAAAATATCTTTTGGCCCATTCTACACCCATGCCCCAATAATGCCATAGATACCTTGCCACACTTACTCTATACATGCTTAAACCCCCACATAAAATGACTATGTCTAGCACACCATAATAAATTAATGCACCAAATAGGATACGCACTATAATCAAATAAACTCCTGAGATCCTACACACTCATCAACACAAGAGACCAAAACTCTAGACCTCAAGACGTCACAGTCCCGCAGTGGTACTCCGATGCACATGCTTCATTCTCCCATGTAGATGCTTAGCCAAACTCAGACCGGATATTTTATGTGTATTAGGCACCCCCATTGATATACCCCCCCCCCCCCCCCCACACACACACACACACACACACACCAAAAGTCATACACCATTCATGAACCATCAATAAAGAACTAGAATGACTCAAAACACCCACAAATGAAGTTAGAACACTCATGAAACAATTACACCAAATTGCCATTAAAGAATGGATGTTCTTAGTGTAAATCTCACTCCTTATTGCCATGTTTCCCTCCCTATATCATGGTTTTTGACATTAAAATAAATCACCAAAGCATTCAAACCACATGCTCACATGCATCACATTGTCATCACTGTAGTTATTGTCATTATTGTGATGTTGACTTTGTGTTATTCCATAATGTCACGTGCTACACCGATTCTCTTTTATCACGCATCCATGGTGACACTATAGAACTCCTTATGTCACATGCACTTTGGTTGACACAAGCATGATATTACATGAATTAGAGTGTAATGAGTGACAATAAATACCGTAAATAATGTAGCCATGGCCCATACGGTTGATGTGTATTCGGAGGCAGAGCAAATGGCCGGTGAATAAGGGTGAGATGAGCCTGGTAGCTAGGTGAAGTATGCAAGTAGGTGTGCCTTTGTGGGAGGAGTGTGTGTAGTTAAGAGAGAAGAGTAGGCTTGTCGTCCAGATTTCCGACCACTTGTCCCCAAGCTCAAAGTAATCATACTCCCTCTCTCAAGCCTTTACAAGCATTAGGGCAAGGCCACTCACCCTGCATCCGCATCTGCATCTCCACTTTTACATCCGCGATGTAGATGCGGATGCAGGAATGACGCCCAATGGTCCTTGTATATTCTAAATCGGGATGAAAAGTATTGCAGGCACAGCAACCCTCCCTGCATAACGTCAACTTATGCAGGGAGTCTGCTATTTCAATAAGACACGGCCCATTAAGACACACGTCAAATAAGACAAGCCACCTGCGTGAATTCTACATCTCACTTTCTTACTTACATGTGAATTCGAGAAATAACCACATGAGAATTAGGGTAAATCTGGAGGAATTGTTGACCTAGGTTACTTACTTGAAAATTAGTTCGAGAAATAACCGCAAGAGAAATACCCACATGAGAGTTGGGGTAAATCTGGGGGAATTGTTGAGCTGGGCTACTTACTTGAAAATTAGTTCGAGAAATAACCACATGAGAGTTGGGGTAAATCTGGGGGAATTGTTGAGCTGGGCTACTTACTTGAAAATTAGTTCGAGAAATAACCACATGAGAGTTGGGGTAAATCTGGGGGAATTGTTGAGCTGGGCTACTTACTTGAAAATTAGTTCGAGAAATAACCACATGAGAGTTGGGGTAAATATGGGGGAATTGTTGAGTTGGGCTACTTACTTGAAAATTAGTTCGAGAAATAACCACATGAGAGTTGGGGTAAATCTCAGGGAATTCGTTGAGCTGGGTTACTTACTTGAGAATGAGTTCGAGAAATCACCACATGAGAAATAACCACATGAGAATTAGGGTAAATATGGGGGAATTCGTCAGCTGGGTTACTTACTTGAGAATGAGCATGAGAAATAACCACATGAGAATTAGGGTAAATCTGGGGGAATTCGTCAGCTGGGTTACTTACTTGAGAATGAGCATGAGAAATAACCACATGAGAATTAGGGTAAATCTGGGGGGAATTCGTCAGCTGGGTTACTTACTTGAGAATGAGTTTGAGAAATAACCACATGAGAATTAGGGTAAATCTGCGGGAATTCATCAGCTCACTTACTTACTTGCAAATGAGTTCGAGAAATAACGGGTTGAAGTTCATGACTTCAGAAACCTACCGATCATTTTAGAGGAACTTCTGAAGTTAGTGAAAAATGCGATGCAGGATGAGTGGCACATATGCCTGGGTCTGCATCTGCATTCTGGACGGAGGCCACTTTTCATTGCCGGATGCAGATGCAGATCCAGGAACGAGTGGGCTTGCTCTTAGTGTAGTAGAGGCATCTATTCCCGATCAAGACCCCATCAGCAATTCATAGGGTACCGCGATTTCGATCACGCTGGGATCAAATTTCCGATCAAATTGGGAATGAATTTTGATCGGAACGGAACCAATAGTGTCATAACACGTGTTCTGGGTTTGAGTGCTAATGTGAGGAGGAATGAGCAATTAAAATGAGCGGTTATGGCAAACTCTAGACATTGATAATTTGTTCGAGCTAACCTTTGCCTTCAAATATTCATAGTAATTTCAATCTAAAGAGTAAAATTTATCGAAAAGTTTGTAATCCTCTTGATTTCTATCTTCCTACTTGGGGGAAATTTGCACTACCTGTAGTTTCTTTGAATTTGGCACAAAATCTTTGAAATGATTGGTTATGGGCGTCTCTACTCTAGTAGCAGGGCACTTATTTCATGTTTTAACTGAACTTACAACTATTTGTGTTGAAAGGGGGAATAAAGCAAGGGGATGCGGCTTTGCCATGAGAGGCTTTGTCCTTAAATGACATTTTTAATTTTTTAATTTTTATCACGAGCTCTGTTCATATTGAATCGAAAATTTCACTAAGCTTCCATTGAGCTTTTATTGAGCTTCACTAAATCATATCCTTTAAGTTATGACATGCATTACCCAAGTCCTATTACCACCCCAATGCAGTCTCTACAATGTTGCTATCCCGTGATATGGGACATAACGAACCAATAAGATTTCTCTTTCCAAAACAACATGTTTACCATGTATTGTTGTAAAAGCAACATTTGTTTATTATAGAAATGTAAGTTAGAACTTCACACGAGCATCATAAAGACAGACATCATCATGGGGAGTTCATCTTACACCAAAACAAGAGGCAGATTTAAATTAGGGGGAGGTATATATCCTTCCGAGTCAAATATGCACATGCCATCTAAAACAGGCAAAACATATATGTTGGACCTGGATTCTCAATCTTCCAGTATGCCTAAATTTCAACAAATGAATGTCGCTAACTTTGTGAATGCAGACCCTACATCGCTAATGATATGCCAACGATAGGGTGATGTTTTGTACACTCCGCCCTCAATAGCTGTTAGCACTATAATTATTCACATTTCTAATAGGGGCTTTACATTTGCCCCCAATTAGAAATGTTAGCACTTATAATGCTAATATCTATAGAGGGTAAATTGTAGCATCTTCAAAGGGGAGGATGAAAATGTTGATTATTATGTAAGGCTTGGATATGGCTAAAACCAAAACCCAAAACCCAAAACCTTAAACCCTGCTTAACACGTGAATCGGTGCTATGAACTCTAAATCAATTTAGTTAGGTTGAGTTGGGATGATATGACATCGAACCTTTTTGTGTTGGTCCCTTTGTTATTACCCAAAGAAGAAATACACTCATTTTTATTATAGCTTGTATATTTTATTAGTTGATTTTACTTCAGAACTACACCGTTTATGGTATTTAGTGTCACGTGTGTTCCCTGCAAAGGCCCTAAACTAGGTGCCTAGAGGTCTCAAAGTGCCACGTTTATTGATTGCCAATATGATATTATTCGTCAACATAAGTATTTCTTTAAGAATTTTTTAAAAACAAATTTCTTTTGTATAATGACATTTAGCGTAGCACATTGGAATACTTCAAGTCAACTTGTAGGCCATTATGTAACATAGACGTACACCTCGTAACACTATTGAACACATGCATGCCAAGTGTCACAAGACGACACAAATGATGAAGTTGTTGATCATTAGTGTAACCTAGCATATGCCTCAAAATAGGGTATGTGACACTTTTACACACATGACACTAAATATCATAAACAAAACATTGTTATGGATCTAAATAATGTTATGCACCAGTTCAACGAGGGCCAACATGAAGGATTGCGAGATGCTAAAAAAAGGATGATGTATTTGGTCTTATTTCTCGTAATTTAGCCATGCAACAGTTGCTTAGTAAATGGATCACTCTCACCATGCTTCCTTTCAATCGGACCACAATCCACCACTCTAGAGGATGAGTCGGAGTGAAACCATCATGATGTATTTCCGGTCTCATCAACTTTTTGGACTCTAAAATTAATTTCATTTCATGACACTTGCCTTTAGGTTGCTCAATAGTATCTTCCCCTTGCATATTCAAACACAAAACTATCATCTCAAGTATCCAATGTGCCACACTACACATCATAATGTAAATAATGATTCACTTATACAAAGATACTTAGGTTGACAAACAATATCATATTGGTAATCATTAGACGTGACACTTTGAGATGTCTAGGCATCTGTATTAGGTGTTTCCTAAATAATGTATGGGACACTAAATACCATAAATGGTGTACCACAATTAGGACATCAATATGTGATTCACAATGTGAGTGTGAACGACATGGGTATGATGGATTGAGGTCCAACAACTTGAATTTGGGACTCAAATTCATCCATGTTCAGAGGTTGAAAACCCAAACAATGTGCATTTGAACTTATAGCCCACCCACACTTATTGGTGCAAGCCACCACTGGACGGTGGGTACCAACATTGGTTACATCCACTGGCTCTCACTGGCTAAACCAACTCTAAAAGTGGCCCCTACTGGTAAAAACTATTCATTGGTGGCCCGCACCAGTAAGTGTGGGTGGGCTATTAGAGATTACAAGAGTTGGCCCATTGTCATTCATATGCATCCAAACACGTCAGGAGGACTCCCCTTCCGTACCACTTGGCCACGCTTTTTGTCCAATTGACCTCCATTCGTGAAGCAAATTTGAAGGTAAGAAAAATGAGCAGCTCACCAAACAAGGTGTGTGTGTTGAGGAGGATATTATCATCAACTACACTTCCAAGATAGACTGGTGTTGAGTTCATTTATTGAAAACGGTCCCAATATTGTTGATTGTTAGTAAATTCTTTAATTAAAAAAAATCTAAGCATCGTGCACGTAATAAAACAAAGCATACATCAACAAAACATATACAATTTTAATTTACCCTCCCCCCCCCCCCCCAACCACTTCATATTTTCATAGTGAGTGTTCATATGTATTAGTTTTGAAATCCACGGTTTGAGGATAAATTGTGTGTGTAAAACTTATAACATCTCCCCCCTCACCCCTCACATAATAGCATTCCCCGTGCTACTACTTATAAAAGTACTGATTTGGAAGGCTTTGGTGAGAATGAAGAAGAGAGAACCTTGAAACTCTAGATGCAAAAGTATCTTGATGATGAGGATACACACATTAAAGAAGTAATACAAGATTGGAACGATTATGTTTAGGCTCGGGGTTATTGTCCTTCTCAATGTTAGTGTGGGAAGCGATGTGAATGTTTTCCAAATAGATTTTGGATCTTCAAATGTGTTTCTAAATATTGAAATGACAAACCGTTTAATCATAGTTTTTTTCTTTAACGTTATTTTGAGTTATGTTGTGTTTATTACAATAGAATTTTACATGCAATATATGATGAATCTACATTGAAGTTCTTTAAGACTATTTTATATGTGCATTTGTCACTAAAAGCCAACATGGAGACATTTTCTTAGGAACTTAAATGTTGTGACATCTCGGAGTGGATATCCAGATCAAAATGCTAATTGAAAAGGGTAAGGGCCACTTCACACACGAGACTGACAGCCCATGACCATTACACTTCAAGCACTCTCATTGGTGGAAAAGGCGGAGCCGGTCTAAACTCACTTCACACTACGCTCGAGGGACCAACGGAGAATGTGAATGCACAATGGATGTAGAGTCTACATGGATTTCTACATGGCATCAAATGGATCATGTTTCATGGTCACTTGGACTATTTTCAAAAACCACCTCTTGGAGGTAGGCCTAACACAAAACCAGGAGACCATGACACTCCGAATGCTCACAACCATTGATTTATTCTATTTCATCATGTGTGAGGACCCGCATGAATAGAAATTCATTGAAATAGCATTTGGTTGAGGGCCCGGTCACATATGGCTTCACACTAAACTTAAGGGTCCGTGACCACACTGCATGATTTTGGAGGTGTGTTGGGAAGGCCTTTGGACACTTTCTTTTGGGCTCTCACAATTACATGGTCACGGCTCTTGGCTCGTGTGTGAAGTGGCCCTAAGACATGTGAAGGGTAATAGGGTATACCCTCCTCTAAAGGATATATCCTTCACTCGGCCTGAACATGGGAAAATTGTCATAAGGAAGGAAGGCTATACATAGGCTTGTCCTTGTCAATTGCAATACAAGTACATACCTAGATCTTCTGCATGCTAAAGAACAACTGCCAAATTCTGAACACGAGGCTTCTCACTGTCTTCCCAAATTCATTTTCTTTACTCCGGTTCCAATCCTTTATTCCCAAGTTAACCATCATGCATCCTAGTGTGCCCGAACACTTGTCTATATAATTACACTGATTATCCCAATTAGTGTGTGTGGTACTAATTCTCAAAACACACACTATTCAGCCACGCCTCAGAATTAGTGAGGGCTGAATTTTTTACTGAGTGATGCTGAATTTACGAGTACATACTCATTTATAATAGATTTCAAGAAAATGAGTGCGTGTTCTCAAGTGTTTGTAGAGCGATTGGTCTCTTTTATATGCAAACACATGCTCTTGAGCATGACATTACTAAGCCCCATGGTTGAGTATTGTTTCTATAATTAGCGTCTGACATAGGTCCCACCGTCATATCTTTTTGGGGAAACACTTAGAAAATAGGAAGAAATTGACGCCGGTATGAATAACATGAATATTGTGAATAGTAGTACTATGAATAGTGTTTTCAGTGCATAGTGCCATGCGAAATAATGTTGTTACTTTCAATGAATAGTTTGCTATGAATAAAGTTTTTAGTGCATAATGCCGGGGTGAATAATGATTCCTCACTCTTTTGGAGGCTCTCATCTTATAGCGTAAAGAAGTTTAGTGTCACCTTCACTAATTTCCCACACGCACTATTAGCCCTCCTCCACTAATTGAGATAAACGGTGTAGTGAAAATTAGAGGAAAACATTTACTTTTGTATTGTTGATCAAGTACAAATGTATTCTTTTCTTTTCTTTCTTTTCACAAGGGCCTTGTAATGACTTTTGTGGGCATATAGAATAGCATTGTAGGTATACTAGGTGCCGCTATTTCAAAGTTGTGCATGCAAGCTTACCTTGTATCTATAAGTGCATGGGTGTTATTCCACTTGTTTTTCATGGTCTCCAATTTCTACCAATTAAATTCAAAAATGAAACTTGTGTTGCATTAACAAATCTACGATGAAGCAACAACACAAAATAGATTGTAAATCGGATTTCCCCTGATTTAGTTATGGTTATTGGAAGTGCATGTTTGTTGATTTCTCAACTGAATACATAGGTCCTCCCAATCATGTTTGTTTGGAGTAGTAAATAGTAATTGAAGAAGTAATCCAATATTTTTTAAACACGTGTTGTTATGGTGCATATTCTTTGATTTTCAATAAACCACAAACCAATCAAATATGGGGGTCCTATTATGAAAAGTAACCAAATAGCACATGCATTTCTTATTACTTGTGTACGCATGGAATATCCTTTGCCATGTGCATACTATTTTTCAAATGAAAACAACTATGTTTCGATGTAATGGTTGTCTTTAATTATTTGCATTGTAGTTTCTTTACTTGAAATGTGGTCAACATATAAAAGAACCCAATCTAAGGTTTTTTTTTAAATGTACATTTAAAGAAATTAAAATTTCATTTAAGAAGGGTGAATGACCGCTATCGGTGCAGTGGACTAGGGGTAGAATGATTATTGTGTAGACCCAAAATGGCTAGTTGTAAAAGTGGTGGCCCGAAAAGGATGCAGTGATTGACCGGACATGTGTTGTTTCACACCACTTGCGATTGCTTTTGGGTGCTATTCATTGAGTTAACCTTCTTGTGTGCATTTGCATGCAAAGTAGGATATTTGATGCTCAAATTAGGGAGACTATATTGTACAAGTAAGGGGTTTGACGTACTTGGCTTCGTGGAAAAATGTTATGAAATAACTTACGTTCCTCATCATTTCCTCTACTCCGTCTGTGAAAAAGATTTTGCACAAATTTCAAGCCACGCAACCTGGCAAAATCAACTCATTTTTCTCCGTTTTCCGTATTTCTAACTTACAACATCAAATATGTTTTGGTTCCAAACAAGGTTCATAACATTCATGGGAAACCAATGAGTTTTCCATAGGTCCAAAATCATAGAGGTAAAACTTGTGTATGAACGGGACTTATCCCTCTTAAACACCACATTCAAGTTGAGATATAGTTGGGTTTGTGTTGGTGGTAGGAGCTTGGTCATAATGCAATAGGGTAAATTAGTATAAAGCCAAGTTAGGTACGCTTACGCCTTAGGAAAGTACCATGGGAAATGTGTAGTAAGAAAAGGAAGTTGAAGAAGAACCACCGGTTTGAATGCGAGGTCAAGAGAGTGATAAGGTCAAGAGATTTCAACTCTCCTTAAAACACAATTTAAAGAGCGTAACAACAATGTGGTAAGGGTGACCAATTTTGTGGGTTGTTGTAAGGGGTTACCTCCTTATACGACAAGTTGCATTCGACCAAGACTAAATGCGTGTAGAATTTGCTATTGTTTGGGATAGTTCAATATGGTATCAAGAGAGGAGGTAACTATACGAACGATGTACTAAGGACTTAGCTATCCGACAGTGTGAGAGATAGAGAGCATTGTAGAACTCACTAGAGGAAGGTCTGTCAAATGTATTTGAAAGGCATAAAAAGTCGTGGTGACATAAGGGCCACTTCACACATGAGACTGAGAGCCTGTGACCATTACACTTCAAGCACTCTCATTGGTGGAAAAGGCGGAGCCGGTCCAAGTTCGCTTCACACTACGCTTGAGGGACCAACGGAGTATGTGAATGCAAGATGGATGTCAAGTCTACATGGATTCCTACATGACATTGAATGGATCATGTATCATGGTCATTTGGATTATTTTCAAAAACCACTTCTTGGAGGTAGACCTAACACGAAACGAGGGTCCATGGCACTCCGAACGCTCACAACCATTGATTTATTCTATTATATCATGTGTGAGAATCCGTATGAATGGAAATTCATTGAAATAGCATTTGGTTGAGGGCCTGGTCACATATGGCTTCACACTAAACTTGAGGGTCTGTGACCACACTGCATGATTTTGGAGGTGTGTTGGGAAGGCCTTTGGACACTTTCTTTTGGGCTCTCACAATTTCATGGTCACGGCTCTTGGCTTGTGTGTAAACCGCCCCTAAGTATGAGAAGGATAGACACAAATTCCATGTACTGCCATAGTACTGCTGTATTATACACTTGGTAGGGGAAAGGAATCTCAGCCGTTGACCGATAGTTGGGATCTTAGGGACCGTAGGTAAAGGTTATCGAACCTTAAAAGGCTCTTTGGTCAGGAAGTAGGTTCCTTTTTTATTGGGAAAAAGGTGACATTAGGATTCCCTGGATTTAGAAGGGCTCCCAGTTACGGAAAGTTCAAGCATCGACCCTGTAACACGATGAGTACCGGTAGGAAGGAAAATGGATGGATGAATGTAGTAAGAGGAGTGGAACTTCTGTAACGGAATCCGTACAAGCAGAAGCAGTAGTTACCGAATTCAGTAGCATCAAAAGGACGCGAAGGATAGTCCGGTAATTAAGAACATTCAATTCTACTAAGGAGTAGAATATAAGGTTCTTTAACAGTGGCCGCATGAGATCGATATGTGTGTTTTTCGTAAAATGGTCTTAGTGGTTCATATATATACACACGATAGTGAAATATGCAAGCCATTCATAGTATTTGGGTCTCATATATACCCCACACACACTTATTGATGCGGGTCATCAGTGAACGGATCTACCGACAAGGGTCGCTTTTAGAGTTGGCTTGGCGAGTAAGAGCCACTAGATGTAACCAATGCTAGTATTCATCATTCATTGGTGGCCGCACCAGTAAGTGTGGGTGGGCTATGAGGTGACATTGAGGTCCTAGATAGCAGGTGGGGCTTGACAACCCTGCCCTAAAGTAACGAGTATTGCTCATGAGTTGAAAATTTTGTTATTTGATATAAACAACTGAGAATGATTATATGGGAGGTGTGATTATACCATGTTATCTTAGAAATAACGTAAACTTAATTTCTTGAAAATCAGAACAACCTACATTATTTGGAACTCAAAGTCACGTATTGTGTGTGGCATGTTCAATTTTGGCATCGCTTCAACTCTTTTGATACCGTCAATGAAAAAAGGACCCTATTGGTGGCTGCAGATAGTTTCAAGTTTTGGGGGAGTGTGAAGCCCAACCTATCCGGACATCTCTATTTGGAGTGGCATGTGGTTTGGAATGACTTCAAGGGCAGATATCAAAAAGACATGTGGCCTATGTTTTCCTAATATAGTATCCATTCTAAATCCAATAGTCAACATAATTGGGATGCCATGTACGGCCATTTAATGAGCACAAGAATCTTCACATTGATTATGAATGAGATGTTTATTGACGCTCTGTAAATTATGAGAAAAGCAACTACAACCTCAATTCGGACTTGCTAACCATCGTATCCTCGTGGCATCTTTCGTATCCTAAAAGAAATGCGCTAATCTTAGAAAGTAACCATGTAATGTAAGACCCATCTACCCTACATGCTCTATGCTCCAAATCGTTTGCCCCTCCACACGTCATTTCTTCAATGTCTCTAGAGCATGCATTCATCATTTATTTTGATTCGGTTGAGGAGTGGGTTCTCAAAGACAAAGAATGCGACATTGACAAACATTGTGGCACTATGGAAACCAATTTGGGGGGATAGCCGTGATGGCCCACACATAGAGGATCAAAGGACAAAGGAGTTGACTATCTTACATGCATCCCGTACTTGCACTCAACTTGTTTGGGTTTGTTTTTCCTTCATTTTAATGAGAAGGGAGACCGGTGTTCCGGAAGATGTTGGGCATAATTGGTCCAAATCCTAGTGTCTCCAATTCCATGTTGTGATCTTTTGGCATTTCTTTATTAACATGAATTCATGTTCCATAGATTCCTCTAAACCGACACCTAAATTTCTCTGCAGTCTTGAACTTCATCCGGTCATTTCTCAAACTCAACCACTTCTTCTATAACTAGCAGTCGGCCGGTTCCTCCCATTCATTGAAGGAGAAAGGACTTCCTCACTAAGTTTACTGCACTAAATAATGAGATTTAGTGTGACCGACCATTTGGAATTACGCAATGGTATATCTATTCATTGTATATCTCATATTTTATGAAAAAAATGTTAAATTGGTTGTTTGGACATTATGGAATATTTCTAACTTTTCGTAGGAAGAAATTACATCAATAGTAAAAGATATAATATCATGTAACTCCAAATAGTAAGTGACACTAAATATCACGTTTAATGCAGTTACATGTATCTCTCGATTAAGTACGCACTTGTTGAAGTATGCATCCCAATTAAGTGCGCAAATTTTTGGTCAAAAATTAGAGTTCATACTTTATTGTTTGAACATGCCATGCAAAGTCATTTGCCATGAATGCATGAATTTTGTACGCTTGACATTCAATGTCACTTTGTGAACGTTTTGTTGAAACGTCTCAAACGATCATCACAGTTCATCATACATCTGTTCAACTTCCGTTTGAACATTGGAGCAAAGCAATTGGCTGTTGATGTCGAGGACAATGCTAGGAAGAAATTTTTACGCTTGAAATTCAATGTCGTTGGGCTTTGATCAAGCGGGTTGCCTCATGTTTCATCCGTTTCCCATTGGGATTCAATCTTTTTCCAAAAATAAATCTATTTCCAACTTTCTTTATGTATCCAAGCCCTCAAGTTTTTGAGTGCCCCAGTTCTCAAGTTTGTACATATTCAAATTCTCACAATTTTGAGTTACCAAAATTCTAAAGTTCTTCATTTGTCTTCAATTCTTAAACCAAATCTATGCTCTTCAAATCTCTTCAATTCTTTAAAAGCTCCAAGTGTCCAAGTTCTTTAATTTTCTTCAATTCCTAAAAAGTTCCAAGTATCCGTGTTCTTTATATTTCTTCACTTCCTAAAAAACAATCCAAGTATACCATCCAAGGTAACAAGGTAAGAAATCCAAGTTATGGTCAAAGTCTTGGAGAGCTTCGGATCGAGGGAACACTCACATGTGATCTTGCCACGGGGGGGATCACTCCATTGTCAAGTTGAACACCACGTGCGACCAAAAAAAATCTTCTTTTGGTAAGTTGCACCACCAAAATGGGTCAAAAATTTATCAATTTTTTTCATGAGTAGATATACACAGTACCTATGACATAGTTAAAAGTGGTAACTAAATTTGATGATTTGTTTTTTCATAAAACATACCATTTCTAACTAGAATGACACAAAATTGAACTAAAACAATTACTAAAAAAAATAAAGATGACTAAAAATTTCAAAAAAATATACAAAAGATACTATCAATGGTTATGTATATGTGGAAAAAATAACATAAATTTTAAAATTATATATGGCATGCAATATAGGGGTAGCAAAATTTGTCCGCACGTGGTGTCAACTTGACAATGAAGTGACCTCCCCGTAAATCTTGCGGGGCCAAATGATGAGTCTAAGGCCCTTAACCCCGCCCCCCTTCTCCCTTTTTATGTAGTCCTAAAAATATGTACCCTAATTGTCTCCAATTTATGGATTCACTAAATATCACATGGTTATGTATATACAATCTAAATTTAATGTCAATGATCTACCAATTAGAGTCTAACCATTTCCCAATATCAAATTTTCATTGATATGCAATGGTCGTAATATTATTTAAGTACATAACAATGATTTGTGGGACTGACAATATTCAATGGAATATTCCCACATTCGGACATGAAATAGGAATATTCCATTGAATATTGTCAGTCCCACATAAAATTGTTATGAATCTGAATAATGTTATGGTTAGGTAGTTTGCTCCAAACATCCCCTAAGTCTAGAATTTCCTTGAAATCTTGGTCTTTACTCTTTTGAAATTTGGGGTCTTCTTGTGATTGCAAGCTCAAGGGTCTTCGGTAGCTGCTAAAGGCCGGGTCTTCAAATCAATGTGTATGTCTAACAAATTTTGTTTGACATTCAACTTCAAGTCCAAAGTGTCATGTGACGTTTTCAAAAACACAAAATGAATATCAATTAACATCTACATTTTCTTCTTAAAATGTCACCTCAATGTCGCATGCCTAGTAGTACATGTGGTTTCATTCTTCTGAAGTGTGAATTGACGTGTGGTAATTTTCTTCACAAGACGTACTACATGTCCAATTATGTACTGTGCATGTCAATTGACATGCATTTTATTTTTGTACAAATTTTTGTGTGTCAAATGTCAAAATCTTGCAAAAACATTGTCAAAAATACACACTGCTTCAAATCGTTTACATGACTGGGGTTTTCAGCCTTAGCTCCAAGGCGCTCAAGACTAGGATCTTCGTCTTTAGCTCCAAGGCTAGGGTCTTCAACCCACTCAAGACCGGGGGTCTTCGTACATTCCCGGTTAGGTCTACCACATGGTGGCCTTGGAACTTCGTTCCCGACCTCATACTCAAGTTCCCTTGTTGTTCCCCACGTTGATGGGAACTTCATCTTCCTCCCTTGCCCTCGCGGTAGTGTCTCCCGCTTCACCATCTCCGAGTTCCTTTTGTTGTTGCTAATCCTCTTCTCCTTGGTGCTTGTCTCGATCAATCGCCTCCTTCCTTCGCTTAGCTTCGGTCATGGCTCCAAATTTGCTCGTGCGATTCAAAATCTAAACACTCAACCATGTCATAGTAGCGAGATTTCACCATTATGCACATGCGGTTGGCAATCAAGGACAAAATATAAACAAGTATTTTATCCAAATCTATATAGGCCCATATCATGTGCTTAGCATGCCCAACGATAAAGGAGGATATTCATTAACCCTACACTACATTAGAAAATAAATAAGTATACTTCAAGTATAATTTGATTAACTTTGTTACATATAATTCTAAATTATGCATTTACTTGATGTTTTCTTATTTTGACTTGAAGTGTAATAATCACCTTTGAAGACTTAAATAAACCTTGCATTCTAAAATAGTGCTATAATGTAAGTGGTGAGCGGTATTACATGAGCAACGAGGGAAGAAAAATGTTAGGATATATCACTATTATCCTTTAGTTGTGGGGTTTTTTGGCATAATTAATATCATATATTTTATAAGTACATGAGTGAGGAGTGCAAACAAAAATACTATTTTTCTCATGAAAGTCTTGTTCTATTTTCAAAATGAACATCTGGAAGATTGCCATGGGGATTCCTTGATGAATTTTAATATTGTTCCTACAATCATGTTCTCAACCAACCATATCCAATCCAATAAAATCCAATCCAATCAATCATATAGTGGATGATATTTTCAACTATCTAAATGCCCCCCGTTGTCCTCCGATGCCTCTAAATTGAAGAATGTCTCCACATTGGGATTCAACTTGCGATTCTTCGGGTGAGGTTTGAGTGTTGATGTGGTTGCTTGTGCAAGAGCAATGTTTTCTCCATGTACGAGAATCAACAATGACTTGGGAGGAGATGATAATTGCTCCATCATCTTGTGGACATCGCATATAAATATACATATAACTACAATGAAAATCTACAAACCCAAAAAATGAGTAATTAAAGTGCGCCAGGTCAATCTCATGTACTCAAACGTGATTTCTTGGCTACTCTACGAGGAGGTTCTTCATCAACCTCCAATGACGGTGGTTGTGATGATTGACTTACCACCAAATTTTGTGATGAAGACTCCCAAAACTGTTGAAGATACTTATTGAAATGAGGCCATCTACTTCATCACCAACAAGACGGTGTCTGCTCTTTTGGCAGTCATGGATTGAGGAAACTGAATGAAACAAATTTATTTTAATCACATGTGTATTTATGCATTAAATCAACCCTCCAAGCTTATATGAAGCCTCAATAAACTTTTGGATTAAGGTTGGATGCTTTTCATGAATGCCCCGCCAAGGAACGTAGTCATTCAAAGTTGGTCTTTCACAGTGTTGTAGTTAAAATAGACATCATCCTTGCCCATGCATATACCTTGCTTTTGAACTTAATATTTTTGTTGAAGGCTATTTTCACATTCGCATTTTTTCTGCGGAAAAACAAGATTTAGAATCTCCTTAACGAATACAAGTTTAAACACATACAAATATTAGTAGAAGTTATCAAATATCAAGTGAATGTAAACAAAATGAATTGAAATTGCGGTGGATTGAGAATTGGTAGAAGCATCGATACCGAGCACAACTTCATGACATTCACACCCCACCAATCTCTTACTAAAGTGAAGTCGTACATGGCTAAATAAGTACGAATATCTTGACAAACATCATTACATTCTGGAATGAATAAAAGAATAAACACATCATCATGAAGGAAGAAATATGCAAACTAAAAAATCGCTTCAACATCGGTAGTACTATCATGCTTATTTCATTATGGCCCAACCAATAGGGGGAGGAGGAAAAAAAGTGCAGGACAAGGAGTCCTTTTGGCAAGTCCTTGATCAATAACTCAAAACCATGAAGTGGAAATGAGTATCTAGACGGAACAAACACCATCAAACTGTTACACACGACAAGGAGGTATAAACGTTTGCAACACTCCAATTTCAACTTTCGTATATGTGATGAGGAAAATTTTGAAAAATCACAAATTATGGCCAAATGTTTAATTGTTTGACAAACTCATTTGTCTTCGTCAACATTGGAAGAGAAAGTGTGTTGATAATGTTGAAAATTGAAGTTTTCTCCAACATAGCCTTCATGGCCACAATCAAATCTTGGCATATCACATTTGGCATCTGCTAGGAGATAAAAGGGGAGATAATGGATGTTTTGAAATCCACTTGAGTGTTGGAGAATTTTATTACAGTTGTGGGAGTATTTGCAGGAGGTTGAATTGATGTTGATGAAATCTTAAATAATTGCTTCCTTTTACCAGTTTGAGATGAGACAACTTGGGATTCAACTAGAATCCTCAAAATATGGCAATTCTCAATGGCCTTGAGTTCTTCCTCCATGGAGATCAGAAAACAAAGGACAAGCATGAGGTATGTTATATTGCCAAGGATGTGTTTGGGTCACAATATAGATGCGCAAATTGTGAGACCTATCATTTCAAGCGTTGAAAAATGTGGGCAGTTCAAAGGGTCAATGACATTCCTTGTGAGCAACTCCATGTCTACATATCTACAAGCAATGAATAGGCGCAAAGAAGTTTAATATACAAACAATAAATAATTAAAGACCTAAATTATAACACTATAGCGTGAACTCACTTATACAACACGCATTTCATAGCAATATTCCCAAATTTGAACATTCAAAGTCTAAACCCTTTAGTGAAAGGGGGTTCAATACATATAAGAGGCATGCATGCTTTATCCCAAAGTAAAAGATGCCATTTCTCCATGTATGGGCATGGTTGGAAAACATCATGTACGCTATTTATAAGCCCCAGGGCCTTCTTGATATTTCTAAATTCATTGATCATTGTTTCTTCCAGCTACCAATTCATATCATGACTTGAATGAAATTCCTTAAGGTAGATATGTTTCAATAAAAACAAAAAAAAAAACCCAATATACTTGACACAAAAGATATTGATTAAACCTAAGTCCACAGTGAAGCATATATGAGAAAATACTTGAGAGATTTCTCCTCCAAATTTGGTGGTGGAAAATGAATTGAGGGTTGAGTTATTAGACTTAAATTCTACCACTTCAACCATCGCAACTTGAACTCTAATTGCAATGCAAAAGTTCCAATTTTCTGGACATCCTTTGAAGACATTTGCGGCTTCATATTTGTACTCCAATGTATATTCACCTAGATAATTAACCATTTAAGATGAAACAGAGTGCAATTACATTGACAAAATTGAAAAAATAAAATAAAATGTGAACTTACCTCACTGAAAAGTTCATTGCCTTGTGTTGGATTTGCAACAAAGAGTAGCTTCTCAAATTTCTTGGTGAGAATGGAGCGAGTGGCATTTACATTTGCACTGCCCATACCCCCAACAAACATGTTAATGTTCACTTGTCCATAACAATATTTTCAGTGTAGAATCGGATAGCCTCATCAATTGCTACAACAACATCACGCTACAACCCATAATCAAATTTCAAGAACACAAACATATGCAAGGTCTACACCCAATCAATACACACATATTTCCTAAATAAAAGAATATCTTATAGAGGAAAGCAATGAAGGCAACTATGATTAAAGGGTACCAAGTTCATATATAGATGTACTTTTTTGGTAGTCATCAACGGGTACAAGGTCTTTGAAATCACTCATTTTGAGTGTTCCAAAATTGCGTATTTGATGCAATTTGTGGACAATGTTGGATTTTACATGATCACTCTTTGTTGATTTGGGGATGACACACCAACTAGAATTTAGACATACAATATAAATTAAATAACAAGGACAAGTTGAAAAATAAGGTTCCACCCAATTGAAAAGACATGAATTCACCCATTAACATTGTGCATGTCATCCAATAGCATACCCATTTCATCAAGAATTTTTCTGACCCCCCCCCCCCCCAAAATGCTTGATTCAACTTGAGTGAAGGCAACGACATCCATTGGAAGAAAAAAATTTGGGGGGGGGGGGATTAAAAACTTGCTTGAAATGAGTATCTTGTATACGAGTTATTTATTTCAAGAAAATGTTTGACCCCCCTAGATGTTTTTCCCAATCTTGGGTGAATGCAACTACAACCTTTGGGAAAAAAAACCTAAGGGGTGCATCAGAAGTTTGCTTGAAATGAGTATCTTGTATGTGAGATACCCATTTCAAGAAAATGTTTGATTCCCTGCATGGATGCTCATTTCAACTTGGGTGAAGGTCATGACAACCATTGGAATGCAAAAAAAAAATTAGAAAGGGGGGGGGGGATCAAAAGCTTGCTTGAAAGAAAAAATTACGCCTGTATTTAAATACCGGCATAAATGTGAGCCCGTTGGCCTTATGCTGATCACGATGTTCCGTGATGCATCTTGCTTGAAATGAGTATCTCATATACAAGATTCCCATTTAAGAACTTTTTTGGTCCCTCTAGATGATCAGGTTAGCTTGGGTAAAGGCATCAACGACCATTGGGGGGAAAATTATTTAAAAAATAATTCAATTGAAAGCTTGACTTGAATATGAGATACACATTTCAAGAACTCCTTTGATCCCCCACTTGATGTTCTTTTCAACTTGGGTGAAAGGAACTACATCCATTGTGAAAACAAAACCTTTTTTTTTGGGGGGGGGGGGGGATCATAAGTTTGCTTGAAATAAGTATCGTGTATACAAGATACATATTTCAAGGAGTTGTCGAGAACCCCCTTCCCCCCAAATGGTCTTTTTAGCCTTGGAGACACGGATTTCAAAGCATGGATTGCTCAAGCGCAAATTTAAACCCCACATTCCAACCACCCATATTAGTCCTTCTTGCTTGAAATTTTCAAATCTTGAAGTCCACCCGTGAAGTCTATTGCTCAAGCCCTGGACTATCGTAAACCCTAAACCTTTCATGGAATTGCTTTCTCTATGAACGAGAAGATATATGATAGTCTAGAAGCATTCATTATAGTATCATACAATCGTTCAAGATCTTACTTCTCTTTTGTTATATTAGAGTATAGCTCTTCACTTGTGATTCCAACATCAAATGGGAGAGCGCCGAGCTTGTGGACAATTATTATTTAGTCAAAGTAACTGCCATTCCATATCCAGGATTTGGAGTGTTAATCAACATCACCTCCAAGGAGGACATTCCATACCGTGTCTCAATTGGTGACATACCGCTTTGCACATGCCCTAACTGCACAAAATTGTCATCTCAGTCATTGGAAAGGAAAGGGAAATGGGTGTATTGCAACCATCTTTATTATGTTTAGGATTTTGTGCAAGGTGGATTACAATAGTGATAAGTTCATTCACTCTCCAATGTACTCCTATAATGAGTTCATGCAACTACTTGAGTGTGAGTAATATTCCAAGTGTTGTGTTCAACCGCATGTTTGAGAATTTCAGTAAGTGACATGTATTGGTGTGCATTGTTATAATAAAAATATGGCAATGTATTGATAGTTTTTGAAAGTACCCATGATAATAGGGTCCCTTCACACTTGTTCTATCAAAACGCAAGCACTTTATAATTGAAATTTTTGAGAAATACAAGTACCGATTTTAGAATATGTTCCCTAAAACCATGATTATTTATTAAATTTGGTAGGTATCATTGCACACAGGTTCTCTAGTCAATAGACAACCTGGATCACCGGCCTCGCCAAAGCTTGCATCTACAAGCTCTGGCCCAATTTTTGGTGGACTCACCCTAAGCATGTCAATTTTAAGTTGAAATAAGAAGAAAACCAACTTGTGATATGAAATTATGAGGATGATGGTGTTAAAGACACTTATGTGATTACGATAGGCCCGCATACTCCTTAACTTCAATATTCATTATGGGTCCAACAAAAATCCATATTGTTTTTGTGGATCTAGACTCCTTATATATATTTCATTCACATAATTTTGGTTTGTGTTGGTTCAATATTTGCATGTATGCTCAAGTTTTCTCAAAGTGCTTGCAAATATGTGCCTTTTTTCCATAGGTCTAAGGTAGATATACCCAAAACCGGTTAACTATCCTCTACCTATGCACTAGACCGCCGTCGTAATAGTCAAGTACCATTTCTGAAACCGATCATGGCGAGGTGACAACTTCAATGCATGTACACTTAGTGTAACCAATGGGAGTCAAGTTTTAATGTACTCGTGAGGTAACCGATTTAGGTGATGTTCTGTATGGAAATGCGGATTATTGTGTTCGGTATAGGAAGAATGTAATGAACGAGTAGGGTATTTCACAACTTTCCACTTTGAAAAATTATAAAAAAATTATACAAACAAAAAAAATGAAACAACTTGCATTCTTTGTGGATCCTTCTCATCTATCTTGGAAAACCATCTCCTCTCATGACTCTAAGACCATATCGTCAATGCGAATCACCTTATTTCCATGGGTCATGGTATTTCTACCTTATAAGGAGAGGGTCTCCATGAACAGCTGGGCCTGCTGGGAAATTCAAAAGACTTCCCACATAACACTTCCCATAAATATCCATACGGTGGTGGCGGCATTGCGAGCATACACACATAAATGGAGAAGTAGTGGAATCTTTATGAGGGTTACGGGAGGAGGTATTGAAGGAGGGAATATTCTCGCTCTCGCTCTCCCTCCCTTGGCGCTTCTAATTCAATATAAGTGTGATTGTACCTAACACACTGCCATGGGTGTCATTCCAGCAACTCGTTCTTGTCCAAAGGCACACATGCACATGGATTTGGGTTCATGGCCATCACTGCCATGGTGCACTTCCGATCGTGTGTCTGCCTGCCCTCTCCACTCTCTTGTTTATTAATTCTCATCGAATCCTGCTACACTGCTTATGTGCAATCGCCCAATGCTAATGCATTCACACTCCACACTATTTATCACCACAATCACCAAATACACTTTACCCTAATATAGGTTATTGTGATTGTTACATGGACGAATGAACGAGGCTAGAGTTTTTGTGATCTGCTTTTGACCCGAGGTGATTTTGTATGGGTGAAGAGGCAACCTATTCAGGAAGGCAATCTAAATGCACACATCAAAGTGGCATTAAATCGGGGGGTGTTCGACTCCGGTAAACAAGTCGATTCAAACAGAAACCATGGATTTTACAAAGGGTCCTCGTAACTAACGGCGGGAGGGAGAATACTAGGGAATCTATGTCTCTGTAAACTTGTTCATTGGGAAGGTGAAAAATGTAGCGTACCATTCAACTTATTCAATGTATAACATTGGCACGTTTTTTTTTTTTTGGTTGTAGTAGTAAATGTGGTTCGGAGATCCCCATGACTCCGAATGATGCAATATATGATGCAATATGAATGGGTCTGTCCTTATACGGGGTCATGGATTACCTATATTGATTGCTGGACTTTTAAGTTCAATAAGTCGTTCGGACATTATAGAACATGAACGGCTTTGCTTGGTAAAATATTACATTCTCGTTTTGATAGGTATAGCATTGCGTAGCTATGACCAGTAACATGTACTAATTGTAATTGGGATAACCGGTGTGAAACTTCTTCATCTGCAATGGACAACAGAGTTTACCTAGACACCACGAAGCCCAAGGGGTGCCCAAGCCAAAGGCAAATGCTGCATACAAGTGTACCTCTCCTCCACCCATCCATATCAAAAACACGCCCTCCCCCCCCCCTCCCAAACCCCTAGAGGGTCGCAGTTAACTTAATCTCACATGGGCCTCATGCGGCTAATTTTGGGTCTTCGAACTACTGTTTGTGTCAAAATCGATGTGAAATATTACAACATTCATGCTACATGCTACCTGGTTTGGGATTTGGGCGAACCAACCAACCCATACACCTGTTCCTTGCTGGATGCCTAAACCCTTGTCTCCAAGAAACCAGTGTACGTACACGCTGGTTCACCCCAACCCCTAGTTTGGGTTGCTTTGTTAAATGAACGAACGGCATATTTTCACGCACTTTCTCAGTGTGGGCTCGAGGCTTTGGACCTAAGCGCTTTAAGCTTTGTTTGGTCTTTTGAGGTGTAGGAACCATGGGAATAGAGCTGGAATTTTTTTAAAAAAATTTCCCTCGATTCTTTCATATTTATGAAAAAATGTGTTTTTTTTTTGGTGTGTTTCACAATTGTTTCCGCTTTGCACGTCCACCGTTTATGGCAGTTAGTGGCACTTCCTATTTGGGATTACGCAACGCTATAATCGATCAATGTAGATTTCGCTTTTTCCACCAACAACTGCCAAAGAGGTTGTGAAATCGGACATGAACACACAGCAGGAGTGGAGTTGCATGCATGGTGATCCACAAGCAAGGGCGGGCATCATTCCCAGCCTGCACACATAAGTTATATACATTCCGGATGGGTGTTTGTTTGCTGGCAATTCCCATTGAATGAGAGCTTATGCTTAAATTTATGGAGTAGATTCCCGACGGCTCCACATCTAATGCGGCTTTTGGATCGACTCCCTCCAGGAGCTAGCTAGCTAGCTAGGCACCCTAGAAATGGAGCAGGGAGAGAGGGAGAGAGAGGAGACGAGAGGACATAAGTTAACTTACAACATGGCTAGCTACACATTCCGTGGCGTAAGTGTAAGTCAGGCCGCCCTCACTGCATTCATATATAATTGGTCGTACTTAAAGGCCTGAAATGGAGGTTGTTGTTTTGTGCATTGAATAAGAGGCATGCTCATGTGGGAGATGTACTTAGTGCTAACTGATTGATTGGAGTACTACTGTGGTGTTGTTACGTAGGAGGAAATTTGTGTCTGTTGACAACAAGGAAGGAATCCTTTCTTACAATCGACAGGCTACTTGTTATTCCTAGGAATAGGTGACCGCCTCAGGGAAGTTAATTAGGATAGGGGACGCTCTCCAGTTATACTCCTATATATACATCTTTCCAAGTGGTGGATGCAATGTACCGACGACCCATTCCCGACCACCAACACATTTTTCGCATCTTAGGTCAACCTATTTCCATGCCGGGGAGTTTTTGAGCGTAGGTGGTCAAGATCCCAGTCATTCTAGATCTAATTACATGTTGACATCTCCTAGTTTTGTTGGCTCTGTCTATAGGACAGAGACTATGCATCAACTTCTTCGTTTCAAGAGCAAATTTCCTAACCACTTTGTGTTCACACTTGGACGTTACTTGTTCTTATTATTTTTGGTCCACTTTATGTAATGTGGATGTTAACTATAGTTTATATATATATAAGTGCTCCCTAAAATGCATTGAAAGAAATCTAGTTAACTATAGTTATTTCGGTAGTTCTTGATTATTTATTTTAAAATTCTTGGGTGATAATTGAGTAGCTTCAATCCTTGACCTGTATTTGAGAAGAAGGTGCACAAAATCCAAGAAAGGTTTGGTATAGTGAATAGTCATGAATTGGCATGAGCAAAGTGGATAACTACAATTATAGTCTTTCATAATAAAGGACAGAGCCTCATGGTTCTACCATTTTCTTGTTTTCATCCATTTGAGGTATTTTTTATAGATTCCTCTAAAATGATTGGTAATTCAACCGATTATTTTTCAAACTCAACCGGTGCATCTGTAACTAACTGACAGTTCTCCCTGGACAGTGCAACACAATATCAATTTATGATCATAGTTCATATGTAATGGCCAAAATTCAACTTAGCCAGATGTCAAGGGTTAAGTTGACAACTAGGTTTAGATTGCAAGCATGTTTAGGTGCCATAATAATTGATTATGGGAATCAAGCATTCTTGGTTATTTAATCGATCGATCAAATAGATGATTCACTTCAAAAATCCATATTAATTTGGTAGTTTTGATAATTTTATAAAAATAATGACATGCTTCTTGTTTCTATTTCTCTACGTGGATAATTTTTCTTTTATTCTTACCTAAACCCACATATATGCTATACTTTTGAACTGGTTGGGTTTGAGTTGGCTACCCTACATTGTTATTGGTAACTAATGTGGTTTACATTGTGATTGGGGAAATTGACACTAAAAACATTGGGCATATTATTGTGGATGCACACTATTTCTAGCCCATAATATATTACAACAAAGGCCTAGGAAATAGTTGTTTTGAGTGCATGTCACTCAATGTTGGTTGCGGAAATTTCATGGACAAGTTTTGAGGTTAAAATGAGATTTATTGCGGGATATTCAAACATGGGAGATGAGTTATGTTGAGGGAATAAATGAGCATGAATAATCCTTTAGATTTTTTGATTATAACAATTGGAGGAAGGAATGCACAAGACAATATCATGTTTTTATTCCCCCCCCCCCCAAAAAAAGGACCTTTGACCAATCAAATTAACCTAGAAAATGAGCGGAATGCTTGTGTGACTCACTAGATGAAACAACTCAATAGCTGAGCACCTCCATAATTGCTCATGCCAAAATGTGCAAACCACAATAGGCTAGCTACCTTGCATTTGGAGTGGTAAATTATCCATATTTCTAACCACATATATGCAAAGAAATCCTAAAAATTAGAGAGAGTCCAAATGTTAAACTAAATGATTGATGTTAGCACAAAGGCCATTTTACATAGACATCAAGATTTTTATAAAAAAAAATCACTTCTACCAAAATAAACACCATCAATGTTCATGCAAAGTTTGCATTGGACTGACAATCATTGTTTGAAGTCAACACCCTCACATGAGCTCCTAACACAACAAAAACATGACCACTTCCCACTTTGACATTTTTACACATTCTAACCATCTCCAAATTGCACGGCTCATGTGTCTATGGGTAGATATCCATGTTGACTGATTGTTTCTAATTGTTTTAACTGCATGTGTATGAGTTAGGTGGGGTTAATGTAAAGAAGAAGTCATTCATCAACCCAAAATGGGCTACTTGGGAAGTTAGGGGCTAAGAAATTCATGCTTGAGGGATGGACTGCATTTGCACATAAACAAAAAGAAAAGGCAACCTAGTTCAAAGAGTGGCAATAGTTCAAAAGAGAGACCATTACAACCTTAAATCCACAATTATTAGTGATAGCAAGCATGAAGCTTAGAGTGATTCGAGACCCACACTAATATGGTATTTAGTGTGGGTTACTATTGAGAAATTACTTAGGAAGAAAAAGGTGTGTCAACATAATTTACATTGACATGCAATGTCCATTCACTATCTCCTATACAACTTCATTCGATATTAGGAAATTTACTTGATATAACTTCATAAAGCAAACAGAGTTCAAGAAAACCCGTTTGCTTGCATGTGGCACATGCATGAAAAAAAGCCTGCTCTCTGCATAGGTTGAAAGATTATGGTGGATATTCCAATTGAAGAAAATACCAGAAACTTGGTTAACACCAATGACAACTGCCATGAAGGAGGGGAAAACATATTTGGTTCGAAGTATTTAACAAAATTCACCTCAAATCATGATGGGTCATTTTCTCTTTGCAACTCAATAAAAACATAAGTTTGGCACATCCCATTTCAAAGAAGATTGACAATGATCCTTCTTGGTGATCAACTATTTGTTTCATTGAAGTGTTTTAATTTGGGGCAAAATAAAAGAATTCCACCTCGATCAAGGAAGCGCCATTCTATTGACATAGCTCAATGCAATTGGGTTTGTGCTAGACATAGGCACTAGATGCTAGGGAGCAAGTCAACATTGTAGGAAGTCGTGCGAGTTCACAATTTTGCTGGTTGGAAGCAAGGGACATGCTCTCCAAGCCTTTCTTATTGCTAACATAGAGAAACCCCTAAGTCACATCAATTCTCAATTGCATAAAGATGATTGGACTCTCACTTTGGAAAGACATGAGATGGAAGCAATCAACATAGAGTTTTATTATAAATCATTTTAGCAAGGCTTGTTGTCACTGATGAACTTATTGCCAACATGTTATTGATGAGTTGGTCATTCATATTCAATAGAAGTTGTTGTGTACATCCTACATGAATTTAGGAGAAGAAGTTCACACCAGGACATGTGTCCACAATGTGGGTGGCTATGGCAAAATACAAGGTGCCTAGATTGGGTAAGGTTAATTGAATGCCTTGCTCCAAAAAGTGGAGATAAAAAAAGGCATCACCAACTAAATGTCAATTATGTTACTCGTTTACAATATATTTGCAAAGGTATTGGAGAACAAAATGCAACCACTTCTAATGAAGGTGGTGGACATACACTCATCTGCCTTCCTACTTTTGAGATACATTCTAGATAATGCTTTCTTGGCTCATGAAACATTGTATGAGCATAGGACTCCAAAGAGTATTGTCTTTTCTTCAAATTGGATATTGCCAAGGCTTACAACAAAGTGGCGTGGAGGTTTTTTCTTGAGTCAAGGTTAAGTCGGGTATGCATGTTAGTTTTGTTGGCATGTTTAATACAACCTTTGGGTGCCATTGTGAATCTTTATAGCCAAACCAAGCATGCGGGGTGTACAACAAGGTTGCATGTTGGCACCTCGTCTCTTTATCTTGGTGGTAGAAGGTTCCACACATGTCAATGAGGTGGTTGTTGTTGCATATAGTATCTAGGATATTGCCCCACTTAAAAATTAACCACAAGTGTGATCTCGTAATATGTAGACAAAACTTATTCTTAGCTAAAGCAAATCCACAAATTTGTGGATGATAGAATCATATGTTAATTATTGAACTTAAGGTATGAAGAAGATTACTTTGATCCAACATGGGGTGGACAAAGGTTTGTCACATTCATCGGATCTAACTAATATTAGAAGCAAAATCAAATTAGTCTTGTGCACTTTCCTATGTTTTGAGGGGTTCTAGTTCGGTCCCAGGCCCATGACACTGCATCCAAGCCCACGGGATTGTGCAAAGGGGAGGTATGTTGTGGCTGAGAGTGGATCCAAGTGCTACCTTTGAGCACATTCAAGGTTTGTTGCGATCAATCTATGTGTGGATCCAAGCAATGCGGTTGGTGTGTTGTGTTGTGATGCACTATGGTTAAGCCAGGTTCAAGGTCTGGTCCAGTGAAGCAAAATAAGGTGTAGTGTGTTTTAGTGAATGGTAGGTCAAGTGCGGTGCATTGCGTGTTGATCTCGTGCAAGTCTCCTTGCATTGTCACCTCTGTTGTGATCCTCCCCTTCCCTTGCTTGTTGTAATGCTCACTTTTGTACAAACATGATTTGATCATCATGATCATCATGATCCTCATTGAACTTGATGTAGAGCTCAACTACCTCTACTTGTTTCTAGGGGTGAAGTAAGCTAGAGTGTCCTTTTTTTGACAAATATTGGGGTTCCTTTAAATACTTCCATGGTTCAAGCATGTTGTAGGTGGATGAACTCTTTACATGCCCAAAACCCTATCAACCACATATTGGAGACCTAAACCCTATTTGTTATGGATGTACCCAAACCAAATGCCCTATCCACCACATACGTCTTAATGTCGACATCATTGTTGTATAGAATTGATGTAGAATGTTAAGGGAAAAAAAAGAGTGACTAGTTGGAACCATGTTTTGCATGAAAATATAATTTTTATGAAAAGAACATATGAAAAGACATATTTATGAAGCTATTTAGGACTTCGTCGTTTTATGTTGTTGGTGGGCATATGACAAACCTTGAGCTTTCAAATATGCCCTCATGAATGTCTCCATACATCAATTACATTAATTTAAACCATACTCATAAATTCTGAAGAGAATGTTTTTACAACACAAGTTGAAAATAATAAGTCTACATACATGTTTAAAAATAGGGATTGTGACCCCGGATATGTAACTAACACAAAAAAACTCCTATACAATAAAAACCTTTGGTAAGATAGTATTTTTCTCTCAAAATGTATTTTTATTAATGTCATATCATATACATAAGTTTCATTTAATATGATGTAAAGACCATTAAGTGTACGATTTTTTGTAACTTATCAACGGGTTGTAAAAATTGAAGTGTGACTTCAAAATAAGGACATTGTAGTTTGCTTATAACCCTAGGATTGACCATATTATGGTGACTAAGAGCGTCGTTTGGACCAAGATGACTATCTACATATTCTCCTCAATGATCACTTATCATTCTCCTTCAAGCTTTTGTCGATGGCTTTATCTGTTCATGGTGTTGTAGAGTTCTTATTGAAGTTCCCGTACCTTGTGGTTTCAATGATGGAACCTCCAATCTCACCCAAAGGGCTTTTTTGTTGAGGTGGATCCCTTCGTTAGTGACATCCTTTCAAGGGGTTCCTACCAACTCAAATGCTACTCTTAATCTTTTAGCCCCTTTGTATTGAACATTCTTTATGTATTGGAGCTCTTCATGTGCCGTAGTCGTCGTCTCTTTAGCTTGATTGTTATTATTTAGTGTCGGTTGTAGTCATGCAATCCCTCCTCATATGTTGTGATATTTTCATGTGCTGCAATCCCCGGAGCTTCTTTGTAGTGATAGAAGTCCATTTTTCCTTATTCACAAACTTCTCTTAATACTTTACGTCGACACCAACCATGTTACTTCTTATGCTGTGAAGTGCCACCAATAGATGGGTTCATGTTCTAAGCATCCTTTAGAGTTTCATTTCGTTGATCGTCGCACGAAGTATTTAAGTTCCAAATTCCAAGTTTTTCCCCCCCTCTCCATGTAACTACACTAAACATACCAAATACCAAGTATGGGAAATTAGTGAAGGTGATACCAAAGTCCTTCACGCTATGAGTTAATACCACCAAAAGTCTTTAGATCTCAGACTAGGAAACATTGTTCACCTCGGTACTTGGCACTATCCACCTAGAGTACCGGCACTTGACACTAATCACCAATAAGCATGCGATGCACATCATCAACCACAAGCACGCACTAATCCTCTTCAAACCCATGACAAACGAACACAAAATCCACTGTACCCATGAACCTAAATGTCACTCTGTCGCAACTTCCGCCTGCGGTAACTTTGAGATTCCGCTAGATTGTGTGTGCGACTTGAACTAGTACCACCCTCGCCCGATCGAAACAACCCGGGCGAGGTTTGAAGTTGAAGAATCAAGGAGGAAACTAAGCGAGCATATTCGAGGGACTCTCTTCTCTTCCTCGAGAAAAACATACATATATATACACCTACAAAAGGCACCACGGGCCTTGGCTTGGTGGTTAGGGCTCATGGCCCCCAATGAGGAGGTTGTGGGTTCTATTCCCCATGCCGGCGTGGTGCTCACCACCTTAGTCCACCCAACTATGGTGGGGGTCCTTGGACCTTGTTGTATGGGTACCTCAAAGCCCTTTGGGGGGATACCATGTCCGGTATCTTCAAGGCAGTAGTGGCTAGCTAGGAACTTGTACAGTGTGTCACTATAGTGTCCATCCTCGAAAGGGGAGAGTAGTATTTGTCCCAATATCCCCTTGTCCAGTGGGCATCGGGTCATTGGCATTACGAACGGACACTTTACTCACGCCGGCCCCTTGGTTGAAAGGGGTTAGAGTTTCTATCTACACCTACAATCTCATGAAGAAGAAGAAGCGGAAGATGTATGAATGACCGGGTGGAGTGGTGGGAAGCGACGACACCACTACTAGGGCTTGGACAGATGCGAGTATGCCCAAAATCTCCTGGGACACTGATTGTGTGTCATGGCACGAGGGAGGCTAATAGGACAAGGGAGCCAATGACAATCCAAACAGCTAGCTAGCTAGCTAGATACCCTAGCCTCCAGGCTGAATTTATAAGCTCCCGCATTCAGCATCTGGGCATGTACAAAGTGGAGCAGCAGGAGGCTAGGGACGACACTAGCTAGCTAGCCACTCTCGCCTTTGTTGGACTTTGTGTTGACCCAAATACACCCTCCCCGGCTGTTTCTTAAAATATTGGTTTCCCGCGACACCTTTAGGTGCGGCTGATGTATTGTATTACGGGTGCTGGGACGTATTGTATTAAGGCAGTGTGCCTGTGCCTGGGGTTTCGGGCCCCTCGCCTTAAGTGTAGTGTCTAATGTAATGTAATGTAATGAAGTCCCTCCCTCCCTCTCTTTCTTTGCCTTGCCTCGCTTCTCTAGCTAGCTAGCAGCGCGTGTGCCCTTTCTCGGGTGTTGCCAAGCCGATTTTATAAATGGTGGGTTTGAGGTAGCTAGGTAGGGTGCCCGGCCAGCTGCCACCGGGACGCCGCAACTTAAGCCTTGTAAGTATTGTAAAGTACTTACGTCCAGACAAGGAGGGAAGAGTATGCGCCCCTGCTGCAGGCGGGAGTGATGAAGCTGCTACTAAGGGGAGGGGTGGGGAGGGGAGGGGGGGCAGTGGTGGTGAAGGGGAGGCCTTGGAGTCCGAAATAACTTACAACCGGCCCGAGAAAAAGCCACAAAAGGCGCCAAAACCCGGTGTGGGTGGGGGACTGTCGAGCGGGGACAAAGGTGGCAGGCGAGGCTCCCAACTTATGACGTCCCCGGCAAACAAGTCAAAACCAACCACATCGCTTATTGTAAATAAATGGGACGAATCGAATTTGTTCGTGGTGTTGTTGTTGTTGTTGTTGCATAGGAGAAGGTTCTATGTATAGATTCTTGATGATGGTGTGAACTTGCTCCTTAGGAGTTTCGATTTCGACACGGATTATGCCCCCTTCCCACTTGGCTTTACCAAATAACCAACGTCTTTCTTAGAAACAGGGTGAAGCTCCCTCGGTTATAGTGGAGGCATCCGGCTATGCCGATGCACCTACAAGAACTTGCTCCTGAGATTTTCGAGTAGGTTTTAGTTAAGTAGTTTCCACACATGTTCGTTGTTTTATCTACAGAGCAGTGACATGTTGGATGGTTTCTGTCCCATCCCCCAATGCCTTACTACTCATCTATTGTATCATTAGTTTTTGTGAATGGAGCTCCTCGTGCCCTCGTAGCTAAGACTAAAAGCAAACAATCACAATGGCGGGAGATGACACTTTTAAAGGTCCTACGTTCTGGCTCATGTCTAGGTACCGATGCAAGGGTCGGTGGGTGAGGCTCAAAACCTCCACTTATAAACCATGCCACGTCATTTGCCAACTAGGGCTAGATAGTGCCGATGGTGTGAAGGCCGTGTTTTTAGAACCAACTTTTAGGCATAGCTAAAGTCAAGTGGGAAGGGTGCATTATCCCAATTAGGGATGGAAGGAGGGAGGGAGGGCTAATAGTGAGTGTGGGAGTTTACTGAAGGTGATACTAAATTTGTTTACATAGTGCCACCAAAAGATCTAGGAAGCATTATTCATCCCGGCAATATTCACTGAAATAATATTCATAGTAGCCTTATTCACCGAAGGTACCAACGTTTAGCACTATTCATTGACATGCATGTGTTTCCAACTGAATTGATGCTTGTCACTCTACAAACACCTTAGAGCATGCATTATTTTTCTTGAAATCTATGGTAAATGAGCATGTATTTCATGAATTTAGTGTCACTCAACGAAAATCTCAACACTCAATAACTTTGGGATTTGACTAAAAAATGTGTGCTTCGCGAATTAGTACCGCCCTCACTAATTTGGATACTCAGTGTAGTTGTTTTGAACAAGTTGTAGTAATAGAGGGGTCGAACTGACTGCTAGTTACAAATGTTCATGTTGAGTTTGAGAAAATAACCGGTTGAAAATCAAGGCGGCAGGAAAAAGTACTGATCTTTTAAGAGAGGAAATATACCCCAATGTGTTAAAAGAAAAAACCGAAAGATGCCAACATGTAACTGGCTGGACTTGGAAATACTAGGATCTCAACCAATTATGCCCAAAAATCTCCCCAGCCCAATGATCGGGGAGAACCGGCAGTTAGTTACAGATGAAGCGGTTGAGTTTGAGGAATAACCGGTTGAAGAAGTTCAAGATTGCACGAAAATTACCGATCATTTTAGAGGAATTTATAGAAGACTATACCCCGATTTAATAAAGGAAAACCGGAGGATGTCAACATGTAACCGGTTAGTTTTGCAAACACCAGGATCTCAACCGATTAGTATGCCCAAAAATCTCCCCAGTCATTGCCCCAGCCACTGAGTTGGAGAACCAAGTGCTCAATAATCCTTATTCAATTCCCGAGGTTTTGTGCATTTCCAAGATCATTCATAAAGTGAGGTACGCAAGCTTGGTTTGTGAAGCATTTACAAAGTAAAGTTGTTGACACAAAGTAACAGATCACATGATATGGTTGAACCTTCTATACACACAAGGTTGTGAACTGGGCATTTTTAAAAGTAAAAGCGAAGGAAATATTCGTAAAATGAAGACAATGTTACTATAGCTCGTGTTGATGATTTGTATATGCATATTCATCATATGTTGACTTATGACATGATATGTTACGCTGAATATATATTTTACAGTCAAATTACAATCAAATGTATAGAGTACTAACAAAATTTGTTCATGAAACTAGAAAATGTCATTTAGTCTATCAAAACGGATGTTTTGTTTGGATTATTTGGTGCTCCCTTACCAAGTATCTGCATTCCATGCCTTTGAATATGCAATTTATATCATTTGAAATAGTTGTTGCAGGACAAAATGTTCCTTGATTAGAGGATACATTTTTTGACAATTCTTCTTTGCAAAGTAACACTATTTGAGATTCACAATTTAACTTTCTTATGAATATAGCGATTAAGTTGGGTAAAGTATTTGTTTGTTGGAAGGTTGGCTATGAGCTCAAAGGAAAAGGAAAAAACTATATAAAATTGATAATTCAAAATTCACATCAGGAAATACCATTATCGTGTAATCGTCAAGTGATACCTCAAAAGCGTTTTCATCTTAAAAAGAACATACAACTAATGCTAAGGGGTTTCAAGCGACGATGTGGCAACCACGATGTTGGTCTCTAGGGAGATTAGGGTTCAAAGGAAGAAATAACTCCAAAAGTTCCAACAACAACATGACGGCTGACCCAAAATGTTACATCAATGGGGAGTATGTCCGAAATTTTTCCCAAGGGTAAATTGACATGGTTAACCCGTTGTTCAACTATCTGGCTGACTACTATTTTGTAGTAAAGACAACAATCAACTACAAAGATAAAGAAAAAAATCCAAAAGATCTAGAAACTTTGGACCATTAGATCTTGTCAAGTGCAAGATTCGAAAGGTTTAAATTGTTGTTGAGATTTCTTATTTTATTTTTAAAGTTGGCTATTATCAAAACTAACAAGATCTAGCAAGAGAGATTGTTTTGGAATTTTTTATTTTTCAATTTGATGTTTTGGAAGTCAACTGTTAATAGAATAAATAAATCATATTTTTAGTATAATTATTATTGCAATATAAAATTCACACATTAAGAGTTGTAACCTTTGTTGTGACTAAATGTGACATGACAACCAAAGGTTACAGCATGTGCATTTGCACATCCTTGGTGGCACACAACTCGAAGCATGTTTAGTTGTATGTTGACAACTAGTAAGGTAGATGTTCCATAGATGTGTATAATATTTTTGCACCCACTTCTTAGAGGACATGAAAACTGCAATTTGTGTAAGATATTCAGTAGATCCAAATTGTGCATTTGCCAGATGATTTTGCCTCATGATATTGGAGCTCACATGAGTATCCTATATATCGTCAAAGTGAAGATTCTTGTGCTCATTGAGTTGTTGTATAGATCTATTCCCCCCAATTATGTTGCCTATTGAACTTAGAATGGTTAGCATATGTAGAGCACGTAGTCTTATTTTCTTACACACTTGTCTTTGTAGTGTCAGTTCTTAGATCCACACCTCACCATACATCACTCAAATAAAGGTGTCCACATTATTGTTGGCTCAATTTAGGCATGTCTACCTTACTACAGTTCAAGCCAAGACGATACATGGTTTAACGTAGAGGGTGCTTAAACCAACACTTTAAGCTATTATACATACATATGGCTACATGGTTGATATTTTAAAAAAAACATATTAGCCTTTGTTCTAAACATGGGTGTAAAGAAAGAAAATTTATTTTTATTCTCAACTAGATATTTGATGAATATTCAAAGTTAGAAGCACTAGCTTTCTTAAACCAATATATAAGCCATGTGTGTGACGACCTTGGATATGATGAGGACCCCCACCTTCATTGCCTAGAGCCAACACAACATAGTTGGGTACCTAACCCAAGCTAGATCAAAGACCAATAGTAACAGTGTGCAAAGCCACATGGCCACCTCCATGATCCCACGTAGTTTGCTTGCAAAACCACCACCTTGCATCCTAGGCACCAAACTCCTTTGTGCTTTGTGGGCTTACCTCCGTGACTTTGTGAATAGAATGGTTATACCCCCCCCCCAAACAATGTATAGAATGGCTAGAATAGGCATTGACAAGCCACCCTAAACGCACCTAGAATCAACCCGAGATAGAGTGGAACCTGTTACCTACCCTACATGGAGGTAGTGGAGGTCACTTTGAGGTGGTGCCACTAATGGCACCTAAAAGTGTCACTCCGTGGGCCCATACACCCCTACACCACGGGGAACACTTCAAGGTAGTAGAGTACTGGTGATTGGGAGACGTTCATAGGTGTTGGTTTTGGATGGGGTGTTGGTTTTAGCACCCTCTACCTTATATGCAATGCACACAAACAATATTTTCCTCTTATTGCCTCTTAAGGGCATCACCACCCATGATGGTGCCTTGAATTGATGCTTTGATGCTATTCATCAGTCTTTAGTTCAGTTCAGGTCTCAAATTGTTCAAGTACCCCACCCATTG
The DNA here is from genome assembly GCA_950295325.1 of Polytrichum commune. NCBI lineage: Eukaryota > Viridiplantae > Streptophyta > Polytrichopsida > Polytrichales > Polytrichaceae > Polytrichum > Polytrichum commune. The sequence goes on along the minus strand of OX485803.1, from coordinate 16,932,998 downwards.
CTGCATTTTCAGGGTAATTTTCTGACACTTGAGGAGCTTCAGCTGGTTACTTCTCAAACTCAACCATTTCATATGTAAACTACACTGAATATGACATTTAGGGCAAAACCAATGTCCCCATTCTTTTCTCCGGATAAATTATTCGCTTGTCTTATTCTCCCATCGCTGCAATTCAGGGCAGCTTGTCCATTACAAAACAACTAAGTTTTGCAAGACATTCAGTGCAAATCGGATGTAGAGTAGTTCAGTTCATCGGTTTTGCAAATGGGTGGGGCAATTCCAGATTGAATTGAACCACTCTACATCTGCATTTCAGTTCAGTATGGGATGGGTGACGACGCTCTTAGCTTCCACACCCGCAACCTCCCACATATGCGATAAAGAGGGGGAAATTAACACCACATCATATGCGGTTCCCATCAGAGAGGAGAAGGTTGGATCTGACTCAACTGAAACCAGAGCAAATCTTGGAAATTGGAGCTCACTGGAAGAAGAAGAAGAAGAAGAAGAGCGGCAATGGTATAGGAAGCTCATCAAGGCCTCGCTGTGCCGTATTGTGGACCTTACAAATTGTCGCCCCAAATGACTTGAGTCCGAGAAGTCGGACTCCAAACTAGTCCAAGTAAAAAGGCAAGAGACTCGATAGTGATCCATGCATGCGACCGCCCAAAATTCACTCGACCCTCACAGTGATAAAGTATCAAAGTGATGAGATCAAGACATGGCTGACAATCAAAGTTGTATTTGCCAGTGATAGAATCCCAAAAACAAGTTCCCAATATCTTCAACATGTCACCACTACTAGAGGCCCACTACAATTGATACGAGATAAGCCATGTGAGTTGCTAACCCTATCCACATCAACAGGCGACGCTCGTATTCCAATAGATTTCCCAACCTGGCTACGTGCTTGAATTTCTTAAGGATCTTCACTATATTAGAGTTATCTGTATGAGAAGTTGGTATTCTAATGTTAGCCCCCAATTTCAACCCCTCTTTTGAAGGTTAGTTGTGGAGGGTGGCCGCCTTCGTTTAAATTGTGTCGATCCACGTGTGCTGCATTAGTGGTGGATCTGGTAGCCATTTCCAACCCTAATATGTATAATATGGTCCCTTGGAATGAACCTCGAGGGTTTAAACCAATTCCCATAATAATAAGCCTTTTTAGCCAAGACGTGATGCTACCCTAACAATGCATATAATCTTGCATCATTTGGTCACCACCCCCACCCCCTCCCACTCCATAACGAGAGTAATGAGCGGTGACCAACAACATGCGAGTAGTGATCATAACCAATGTGATACATTGTCCAAATTTAGATTGTTTTGTAATAAATCAACCAAATTGGCTATGAATGTAATACTTTGGAATGTTTTATTAGAGAGATGTAGGGCTTATTTCCATGGAATCCATGCATGTTCTGCCATGGTTATGGGCTCCTTATTCAAGGCGTCAAACTCAAACTACTAAGTACATGAGTACACGATTACTATGTACTTATATACCCATAAGTCAACAGTAAGGGCCAAGTTCCATGTGTTGGTGCCGTTTCATTTTTTAAGTGGGTGAGAAATGGGCGACATCATCCAAAAAATTGGTGATGTCACCCATTTAATGAAGGGGTACTTCTATGTGGGGTGCCGGTTTATTTCGATTTCCTACTTTCTTACCAAATTTGGTGAATAATAAGATGTCACACTTAGTGAAGGTGACCGGTAATGAGGGTCATCATCATTTAACTTTTGATATTTGACTTGTACAAGAATTCCCTTACATTTATTGAATGGATTTAAAATTATGTGTTCTTGGTGTCCATAGGTTGGTACAGATGTCATCTATGGAGATATATAAATATTCTAATATTCTACATTCATTTGGAATCGCGATAATACATTGTTTATAAGTGATTTTTTATACATTTGAATAGTCTTTTATTTTTATTTTTATTTATTGAAACCAACACTTACTATCACATTGCATTTTTAGTATGTATTTTTTTTTGTTATTAAGATCGAAATTCTTGAAAACATCATGAGATACACGTTCCCATGAGTTCATGATGAGAACTCCAACGATATAACATACAATCATTTTCTATCTATTCTTTCCTTTTCATTTCTTCTCACAACTAGGCTTTGAGTGTACAAAGAGTGCACGATGCAAGAGCAAGGAGCCCTACGCGTACCCCAAAAGAAAGGACTTAAAAGAACAATATGGCCTCTAGTAACCAAGGGTGTACCCAAGGTGACCGGCCAATCCAGTCACCGGAGCTCTTTAACCAACACATGTCCTTCTTGTGACCGTTAGGACCGCCGGTCCTTTGGCACCAGTCCTTGCGCAACGTACAATGTGGGACACCCACCCATGGGGGGTACTGGTCCTTGGGTGAGGGGGGATGGGCACATGGAACCACCCTTTTCCCACCCACCCACCCATTTATTTTTCAAAAAATGAACTGGAACCGGTACATGGAACCTCGCCCTAAGACGATTCCCACCCATACCGGCAAGTTTGAGAAGGCGCATGACCTCATTGGAGCTGAAAGTTGGGGTGTGTATGAACTTTGTCGGTGGTGTGGTCCACCTTGCACAAATACTTGAACATGTAAATACAAGTGTTTGCATGAAATCCACTGACCTCTCTTCCCCAATGATACAAATGACATTTTTTTGAAATTTGGGCAATTACATTGGGGAATATGAGCAATGGATACAATATATACATCTTGTCCTCTCTCGGAGACAACAATGATAATGCAGCCATATCCTACGTATGGGATGGTTGTGATGCCAATCACATAATACCCATTCATCTGTGAGGCGCTCTCCCAATTATGGCGGTGCTCCGGTAAAAGGGTTGTAGGGTTGCGTCTTATGGTTTTAAAGAACGTGTTGTTGGGGTGTGCATCCAGGTTTGGGAGGCATATGAGAATGTGACTTAGGTATGGGGAGATTGGGCATAGTTTGCGATCAACGTTGTGGTGATAGTGCCTCCCTTTACTAAAGTTGGAATCCAACATCCTACAACATAAAAACTTCCTTTCTGGGAAAGTTTGTTCCAACTTTCAGTGGCCATGTCCTTGGAAGAGTAGGCCATTCCAAAATCCGTTTTTTTTTTGCTCCCCTTCACACAACAATTGATTCCATTGGCGCAAAACCAAAATTCACATGGCACGTGGTTTTTGGAATGGTATTCCTTTTTCATGCTTGTGTAGGTTGGAGCAAGAGTATCATGTACAACTTTCCCAACTTTAGCCTTGCATGCACATCATGTATTGGCTTGTAATGCCTGCAAAGTCTGACATTTTTTCTTTGATGTATATGGCAACTAAGCAATATGTCATTGAGATGCAAGGCATTATGACTCCAAGAAATTGCTAATACAGGCAACCAAATTGTCATCATGCTTCAAAGACTCCTCAATGCGAGCCCTTGTGGATCTTGTGTTTGGGTGGGAAATCGGGTAGTTCACTTTGTTTGGACGATGATAATCATACTTGGAACCGGGTGGCAAGTCATTTTCCTCTTTGTCGATCCAAACAACATCCCTTGTGTTAAGGATTTTGTGCCCGGGTAAGTGTTCATATTTGATGCCATAAGCTTGGGATCTTCAGTGTGTGCTATGACTTTCAGCTTCAAAGAATCTTGGTTTGGTCCTTTCCTTCATGAACCACCTTTCAGCCATGATTGATAGCTTGCAAGTTGTATGCATGCACAAATCATTTCATCAATGATTGCCTTGTAAAGACATGTCATTTTGTTGCTAGATTGTTGGAGCTAATTATTTTGGCAAGATTGCACGATGGCATCTCAACACGTTGATATGATGTGAAGTCCTGGAAAACTAAATACACACATTGATATGGTCGATAATGAGGACCATTGTGTACAAGACCAAACAACTACACGTATAAGACAATAGAAAAAGTAGATGGTAGACATAGGCACTTACAATGTAGCATGTATAGACCCACGTGGATGCACAAAAGGGGTATTAATTATAACTAGGGGTTACAAATATAGATAAGGCACGCGTATTCTTTATTCTAACTTTGTAAAAATACTAGGTGTATTATTCATGTAATCCTAGTTGTATTTCTACATTTAGGCGCTTTGTCGATTATAATGAAGTGAGTAATCTACAAGAGGTCCAAATGAATATTCATCCAATATGTAAACCACGTTCATCCCTAAAATTTAGGGTTTAAGACAAGAGAGGGAAAGACCACCTTTTAGAAATCCTAAAGGTTTCTCATTGCGGTATCATTTGTCTTGCAACTAGTAGTTTAAGGAGTGAAGAAAAGAGGTGAAAAAGCAAATCGGCCAAAACATTGACCACCAAGACTTGGTATTTGGGAAGGGTATATAGGATGTGCCACGAAATTGGCAATAGGTGGATTGACTATCGATAATCAATTGACCTCTTAGACCGGTCTTCCATTATGGGAATAGGGTCCCGTTGGTATCAAAATAAGAATGGGTCAACATGAACCTATGATTTGTCAAATCATTTGATGCTAGAGTTAGAAACCATCATTGCATTTGGCTATAATAACGTATGTTATGAAAACGAGTTTGAAGGAGTTACATCCAATGGATGAACAAGGGGTCAATGATTTCATCAATGACAAATAAATATGCCTTGCTAAGAGTATTTTACGCATGCTTTCTACATGATCTTTTTGGCATATACATATGATTGGGGTCTTTACGATTCATTTATTTTTTCACTTGTGTACGTATTAGAAAACTGTAGAATAATGGGAAGTGACATGCACGTAAAGCAAATTATGATAAAATTCTTTATCACATGGATAGGATTATGTATATGAATAGATTGCTACATAAAAAAAACATTGCATGACTTATAAATATTTTTATATTTATTAGTTCTATGCTAAAAGTAATCTTTAACTTTTAATGATACACTTTCATGCTTATACTTTATGTCGTAAGTTATCTTTTACAAAGAGGGATTAAAGAGTTGAGAGAGATGATAAGTTTGAAGGAATGATGCAAAGATTCCTCTTTAAAATTTGATAAGGAAGTTGAGAGTTAGTAGAGATATTGTCACACATGTGGAAAGGAGGTGTTTCCTAGATGGCAAGAGAGGAAACATAACTTGGTGGTTGCTACCTATATCATACCGGGAAATGATTCCAACAGTGAAAATCAATAATAAAATGCTGGATAAAGGGTTGAAAAAGGAAATGATTAGTTTTAGAGACTAAGGGAAAAAGTGTGAATGTAAACTATTGAAGGAATGTCACTAGGAACTATTTGGTCACCCGATTACTTGGAGACCTGCAAAAGAGATATTCAAAAGGACTATTTGGATACTTGAAAAAAAGTTTTTTAAAGTATTACTTCCATATTTGCAAAAGAGATACTCAAAAAGATCACTTGGATACTTACAAAAGAGTTACTCCAAAAAAAATTTGACTACTTGGTTACTTTGAAACTTGCACAAGAGTTCCTTGAAAGGTGGCAAGTTCTTTGGAAAAAAGGATCATTAGTGACTAAGAGAAAAAGATTCTCTCAGCGTACAAGTATTTTTTTTTTGTAAGAGCCAATGTACACGGAGAATCGGCTACTAGTTACAAATGAACTGGTTTGTTTTCTCAAATTACTAGTTCATATGCACACTTTAGGAAATGAACTGAATCATATGTTGAAATATTTCTTACGTAAAGAAAAAATGCAAGGAATCACTAAAGCATTTCAATGAATAATCAATCGATATCAAAGGAGTAAAGATAGCGACCGTGTTGGTTCAAATTTCTCCCCATCCACTCGTGGGAGCTCCAACAAGATGGAATGTTGAGGATTGGGTTTGAGGCCATAAAAAACGGTCACTATTTTTTAAGTTTAACAGGTCCATTGGACACCTATACATTAAACCCATGCCCCAATGGTACCCAATATACATGCTATGCCCTCTACAATTCTATTCATAAATAGGTTGCCTTTCCTATGTCCAAATGCAGTACTAGGTAGTCCCAAGTCTTTCTTCCAATTGGATCATCAAGTTGATATTAGCCTTTCTCTTACGGAAGCCACTACACTCCATTACTCTAAGGATTTAGCATTTTTGACAACATCTTGATGTACTTCTAGTCCCATGAGCCTTATGGCTTTTTGAGCTTTGAAGTCGGTTTCATTTCATGACAAATTTGATAATATGTCTAGTGAAGATGCCCTTAAGTAGTCTTTAATGGGCACTTTTATGTAATTGAAGCCTTCTTGTCAGAGATAATCAACACTCGTGTTTTTGAGGTTTGTTGCAAATGGGTGTGGAAGAGATGGCAAAATTTTCAATTTCAATTTAGAGTGCACGTGATCATTCTATGAGATTATAAACTTAAGATTATTCTGCCAATAATTCAGTCATGTAGATCCCTCCCACCCATGGATTTTTTACTATTATCGTAGACATGCTACTAACCGTGCAACACCACTTACCGTGCATGTCACGATACTCCACCATGCCACTTACCGTGTACTTATAATCTCAGCCGTCAAATTATATCACATGCAATCTCAACCGTCCGATGTCTCTCAAACTCAATCATGACCGCGCCAATGACCTAAAAACATCACTGTCAACTCACACTCATCATGGAGTTTCCTTCAGTTGAATCACATAGCAAGGTGTAGATGTAGCAATTTGATGAAGATGAAAAGAGCAGACCTTGCCAGGGCCAAAAAAGAAGCAAAAATTTCAACAACAACTTGAGAAGAAAATGGCTACACAAGTCAAAAGGACAATATCAAAACCTCATCAATTTCCTATGCCTACAAAGAAGAGGGCAACATTTGTAGCTACTTTAGTGAAACCTAACATGCACGGTTAGTGAATGGCACATTGATCACACATTGATGCATATAGTTGTGAACTTGATTGTAGAAAGGTTACAACTTTTCAAATACAATTGTCATTTCATTTTACCACAATACTCTCATCTCATTTACTAATTACAAATTTAAAAAAATAAATAAAAAAGGTTTAACCCACCTTGTGGAAAACCATTTGAAACCCAAATATGCATGGTTAGTAGCATGTCTACGATAAATTATTTGTTTGAACTTGTGCAATGTTTGAAATGTCAATTTGGAAGTGTCCCTTTCGAATATCAAATTGGCTTTGAAAATGTGATGATCACTTTCATATCGCGTTATACACCTTCATAAAATTAGTTGTATGGTCAAGCTAATTCAGTCACATTCTAGGTTGAATATGGTCTCAATAGGTGATTGACCACTAAGTAATACGAAAACCACAACTCAACACTGAAGTAGGTGTTCCATCATTGGATATGTTAAATCAAAGGAAGTCTACCTTAGTAGAAACACATATAGTTGGCCCTTAATAAAAGTTGACAGTTGGGAGAACAAAAAGATTATTACTTAGAGTTTATAAACACTCATAAAGTTGTATCATGGACAGTTCAAACTTACAACCGTGGACGAAAATGAGAATGTCCAAAGTCCGTCTCAACACACCTCCAAAATCATGTAGTGTGGTCACGGACCCTCAAGTGTAGTGTGAAGTCATATGTGACCGGGCCCTCAACCAAATACTACTTCAATGGATTTTTATTCTTGTGGGTCCTCACGTATGATAAAATAGAATAAATCAACGATTGTAAGCGTTTGGAGTGCCGTGGTCTCCCGGTTTTGTATTAGGCCTACCTCCGAGAGGGTGTTTTTGAAAATAGTCCAAGTGACCATGAAACATGATCCATTCGATGCCATGTAGGAATGCATGTAGACTTTACATCCACCTTGCACTAATCACATACTCCGTTGGTCCCTCAAGCGTAGTGTGAAGCAACGAACTTGGACCGGCTCCGCCTTTTCCACCAATGAGAGTGCTTGAAGTATACTGGTCACGGGCTCTCAGTCTCATGTGCGAAGTGGCCCTTAGTTGTCTCCTCCACGTGTCCGGACCTATGATCAGGGAGAACCGGCAGTTAGTTACAGATGAACCGCTTGAGTTTGAGAAATAACCGGTCGAAGTTCAAAACTGCAGGAGAATTACCGGTCATTTTAGAGGAATCTATAGAATATACCCAGTTTAATAAAGGAAAACCGAAGGATGAACACATGTAACCGGTTGGATTTGCAAACATTAGGGTTTCAACCGATTATGCCCAAAAACCTCCCCGAACACTGGTCCGGACTCCATTCCTTTTTCCCTGAGCTACTTGCTCCTCAGAACCTAAATGTGGGCTTTGTTGGGTGTTGGGTTTCTGACCAACAAACCCTGAAGACATATTTAAACACCTTCTTTTTGCCTTGCCCTATGGATCCAATACATGTCTATGTTCATGTACTCTGGTAAGTTCTCAGGGCATCGCCAGTGGATCTAGGTAAAGCTCACTGCAAACCAAAACCTATCTTTTGACTGACCTAATGATGGTAATTTCAGTTTCTAATTTTAGGTCAGTCAAAAGATAGGTTTTGGTTTGCAGTGAGCTTTACCTAGATCCACTGGCGATGCCCTCAGGGCCCTCATACCCAGGTCTTCATGGTCGTCTAATTGCATACACATCTCGTCTTAGAATTGGGTTGTCAAAACAATACTCCTAACGGTAATACTCCCATGGTCATGCCTAAGTTATGTCCCATGGTGAGGGGCTGATCACACCGGCCACTGCTGGCACCATCTGTTGGCATTTCCGGTTGTAATAGTGTGAAAAGTGGTGGCCCAACATCCATTGCTGAGCATAATCCCTAGCGATTTCATGGCTGAAACCGCACGGAAAGTTTGGTGTGATCGGGGCATAAGTCTCCCGGGTTGTGACTACAGAAGGAGATTTTTCTCATGTGTACTAGTGAACATGGAGAATTGATTGCTAGTTACATATGAACCGGTTGAATTTGGAATTGACTGACTGGCGTTCAAGAGCTCAGCAAACATCCACAATCATTCTACAAGACTCTATGAAATACACCTCAAAGTATTAAAGAAAAACCGAAAGATCACAACATGTGACCGGTTGGACTTGGAAACACTCAGATGTTGACCGATTATGTCCAAACACCTCCCCAGCCACGGATGTATACGTGCATGAACCTTTTGCACCCCTAAATGATGTGTGCTGACACGTTGTTTGTTGGGGTGGACACCCACATCCCGCAAGGGTTGCAGATGTGAGCTGTACAAAAGAGTGGATTTTGGAGGCGTCTATAAGTCCACCCACACTTACTGATGCAAGCCACCAGTGAACGGTGAGTACCAGCATTGGTTGCAACCAGTGACTCTCACTAGCTAAACCAACTCAAAAAGTGGCCCCTGTTGATAGGAATCGTTCACTGATGATCCGCACCAATAAATGGGGGTGGACTTTTAAGTCTCCCTTGACGATGGCAAGGAAGTGGGTGGCAAAAGGGGGACGTTAAATACCCCCCCACGAACTTTTCGGACTGTCAGAGTCGGGCTGGGGCAGCCGCTCGGCTAGAAAATTTGAATTTTTTGGACCCGACCGAAAACTGCTACCCGCCCGCCCGATTTCGAAAAAACCATTGCCCTTGCATTCTTGAAGGCCACTTACTCACAAATCCCATATTGAGTGCACTTCACCTTCAAGGGCCAAAATCCAATATATATGTTCACTTCCATTGAGTAAATAAGCAATTGATTGGGGTTTCATTATCAAAGTGAAACCGTCAATAAAACATGTAATTAACTTGGAAGCCAAAAATATTACAAAACCCTCACTAACATTGAGGTTATAATTTTTGTGACTCACAATTTGAAATTGTCTTTGTCATTCTAAAATGACACTTAAATTTAGTGTGTTGATTTAGTATGTGTATTTTATAATATTTTAGGTAATGCCGTCTACTTTCACAAGTATTCATACGCATTCAATAATATCAAGTGGGATTAAATATAATTAAGTCTAATTAATCTTCATTAATCTTCATTAATCCCAAATAAATCAGAAACTATGCTTACCAAATTAAGTAAACCTAATTGATTATAAAATGTACTTACTGTAATTAATTAATTATTGGAATATATTCCAGTGAGTTAATTATAATAATTAATATTTGGAATTTTGTAATATTTTTGACTTCCAAGTTAATTACATGTTTTATTGAGGGTTTCACTTTGATAATGAAACCCCAGTCAATTGCTTATTTACTCAATGGAAGTGAACATATATATTGGATTTTGGCCCTTGAAGGTGAAGTGCACTCAATATGGGATTTGTGAGTAAGTGGCCTTCAAGAATGCAAGGGCAATGGTTTTTTCGAAATCGGGCGGGCGGGCAGCAGTTTTCGGTCAGGTCCAAAAAATTCAAATTTTCTGGCCGGGCGGCTGCCCCAGCCCGACTCTGACAGTCCGAAAAGTTTGTGGGGGGGGGGGGGGGGTATTTAACGTCCCCCGTGGCAAAAGGTAGGTGCCAAAGAACCCACATAAGATCCCTTGAGCCTAAGCATGGGTGATGTCCCAAGTTGAGATCTAGAACGTCTTGCAACCTAGCGTATGTTCCATATAGGGCCAATGTCATTCTTTTACGGGTGACTCCGATTTGAAAGAGTGAGCTTGCATTGGACAATGATTCTCCGATGCTTTCCAATGTTTTAGAGAACGCCTCAATTGGACTAGAGAAGCGACTGCTACAACCTATCAAGAGTTTGATAGTGAGTGAGTCACATACTGAGTATAAATTCACAAATTTGGTGGACAATTCATTCTTTGGCAGTTGGGTGGGGGTCCGGCACAAAGAATAAGAGGCTATTATGAATGGGGAATGGTAGCTAAATCACAGGGTGTTGTTGTTCAATGACCTCCCCCAGTCCTGGGGTTAGTGTGGCTAGTCGTGATTGAGGATTTTTGTTTCACTACACTAAATAGGTAGATTAGTGTTAGATGCAATAGTTACCTAAAACACTAATTTTCAACTGATATTACAATTAGTGTTTGAATAGGGTTTGAACAAATTATACCTTTTACGAGGTTCTCATATTCTTCTTCCTTCAATTCTTCATTCCAAGATTTACAAAATATCATCTAACACTAAATGCGCTCATGTAAATATTTAAAGTTACTACTTGGTACAAATAGTGTTAGAGTTGACATTTAGTGTTCTAACACTATAGAGACAATTTACATTTAGCGTTTTTGTCGACTATTAGTGTTTCCAACACTAATCTACCTATTTAGTGTAGCTGCCTGCATTAGTAAGGGCATGTCTCAAACTCCTATGTGAAGTTTCTTAAGGTCTAGGAGTCCTAAGTGGTAACAACAACTTGCCAAGAGTTGGAGACATGTCCTTAGGACCAAGGGTTTGGGACTGCTATCATGTGAGCAATGAACAATGAGCGGTAACTTGTGAGCGATGAGGGAGGAGAAAATATTTGTTTAATAAACCTACTAGTATCCTATATCTATGGTATTTTGACATAAATAATGACACCTTTTTTTTTAATAATAATATGATTGAGGGGCTCACGCAAAGTACAATCACCCCAACGAATGCCTTACTCTACTTTTAATATCAACAACCGCAAACTTGGCTTGAGGGTTTGGAAATGATTTTTGATATTGCCGTCATATTCAACATCCAATTTCCCAAGAACAAAATGCAAGCACGTTCCAAGCATTGAGCGTGGTCTAAACTATATTTCTAGAATTCATGTAGGTTTGAGAAAAAGAATTGATGCAGGCATTGCTTAAGAGTTTGAAACTCAAAGGTGAGATGAAAGTATAAAAGGAAATTGCTCACACAAATTAATGTCCAGCAATTGTGGTAGTTTAAAAGGTAGCCAAAAATCCAAACTCATCACACAAATTCTAGTAATGGGTACATACAATGTAGTCTATGTACATACTTCTTGCTATTAGGGAACTAAAGGTAAACTCCAACATAAGAGTTGCCTCTCCAAGATTTCTCAGCATTGATTGCGTACACAATGACAACTAGTACTACAACCACAAACAAGTTAGGAATCCCTTCAAATTTAAATACTAATATTCCAATGACCAACATTGTTACATTCATCACCAAGGTCATACACCACAAAACTCCAACACTCCCTCTGGTTCACCCGTTTTTACATTTTCTAAGTATTAGGAGTTGTGACCTTAGAAACCCTACCATTATCCTAACTAGTGAACCAATTGGTACTTGCCTAAACGTTGATATTTGTACCCTCAAAAACTAAGAGTATGATTTTTGAAGGTCACACTTCAAAAGCCTTGAGAAGTGTTACAAGGGCCATTTACAAAGTGTTTGAGATAAATAAAAGAAATTGTGAGCCAAATTGAACTCGGGGAGGTCACTAGTGAAAATCGTCAAAACAAAGTGCGATAAAAGATAAGGTCTAATATATTCATTGTGGATAAACTTTGAAAAAAAAAACATACATATATTATAGGGGGTATTAAAATAATGAAACATGTTTACATGTAAAATACCATCATATATAATGGCCTTTTTATCCACTTAGTACATATTAAATAACGTGGAAACAATTACTAGGGATGGAGGGTCAGTCTAGGGTAGGGTCTATGCTAGTGGATGACAAGAGGTAATTTTTTTGTTGGAAAAGCTTGGATGGATGACTTCGCAGGTTGTTTGGCTTGAATGTTACTGAACCAATGTATCCAATGTGGACTTAATGTTCTCTACCTACGTGTTGGGAGGTCATGTTTTAGCGCGTTGTTTGAATTGCAATCTTCTTTCTAATTTTCTTTGGTAATATAAGTAAGATAGGGTATTTTTAAATGATTCCCCAAAAAAATTATGATTATTGATAGGGTGTATTAAAATACAAGCATTTACCTTCATTTTGAGAAATACCATACCTTTTAATCTTTTCTACAAGATAAATAGCCCCCCCCCCCCCCCCGATAAATATATAAGAGGGAGTGACCTCCCCGAGGAATTGAAAGCTACCAAAATGTTCTTCTTTATACCCTTGGAACCAAGGGCATAAATTTCAAATTTTTAGAGATTTCTCAAGGTCGCTTTGAAAGCCATATAGATCATGCTATGCCGCCACTTCATTTTTGAATATTTTTGACAATCATGTAGCATCCAAAATCACCCCCCCCCCCCTTCTTCAAAATATGGAATCCACAGTAGTCCATAAACCGAAATAGGTTAGGTGCACTTACATTGTCAAACATAACCATATTTCCTACCATAACTTTGGTTCAAGTCTAGAAAGGACATGCTATGGAGGTCAAAGTCATGCTTGTCGAATTCACAAAGCACATCATTTTATCTCAATTCACTCTTTCAAAAATATGAAGAATAAGAACATTGCGGCTATGTGCAGTTGAATTGCCTTCACAAACATGTTGCCTCTTTAGCCATGCAAATTACATTGGATGGAAACAAAATCGCAGAACCTTACAACTTTGCTTATTCATTGCACAACAACAACAACAACAACAACAACAACAAAAAAATAAAAATTTGTTATTGTGGTAATAAATATTCAAAATAGTGTGGATTGACAATACATTAGTATGGGGCACCCTAATTGCGCATATCGGTGTAGAAAGCTGCCATAGTGAGTTCGCATGTGTAAATCCAACTATGTACTACGAGTACATGCATAATGTAAAGCCCAAACGGTGTCCGGGGAGATTTTTGGGCATAATTGGCTTGTCGAGATCCTAGTGTTTCCAAGTCCAAGCGATTCCATGTTTCGATTTCTTCTTTATTAATTTAGGGAATATTCGCCCACAGATTCCTTTAGGACGATGGGTCATAATTTTCCTGAAGTCTTGATCACCTTCCACCGGTTACTTCTCAAAACTCAACCGGGTCACCTGCAACCAGTGTTCAAGATTGAAGTCGCGAATTTGATGTGGCCCTTCAAAATATACCGCTCTCAAAACGCAAAACCCTTCAAAACGCAACCCCAAATTGAAAAATGAAGACGTCACTTGAAGTCCTCAATACAATCTGCCCACCACAAGAGCCAACAAGCGTTGTAGGGCATTGTCACTACAAGAAGTGGAGTTAGGGCGAGGTTCCATGTACCGGTCCCGGTCCAGTTATTGAGAAATAAATGGGTGGGCGGGTGGGAAAAGGGTGGTGCCATGTGTCTATCCCCCCTCACACAAGGACCGCTACCCCCCATGGATGGGTGTCACGCATTGTACATTGTGCAAGGACGGGTGCCAAAGGACGGGCAATCCTAACGGTCAAGTTAAGGACATGTGCTGGTTAGAGAGCTCCGGTGACCGGATTGGCCGGTCACCTTGGGTACTGAAGGCCATTTTGTTCTTCAAGTCCTTCCTTTTGAGGGGTACTCCTGTGGCTCCTTGCTCTTGCATCATGCACTCTTTGTACACTCAAAGCCTAGTTGTGAGAAGAAATGAAAAGGAAAGAAGAGATAGAAAATGATTGTATGTTATATCGTCGGAATTCTCATCATGAACTAAAGTAAACTCATGGGAATGTGCATCTCATGATGTTTTCAAGAATTTGAATCTTAATAATAAAAAATATGTATATAAAATGCAATGTGCTAGTAAGTGTTGGGTTTAATAATTTTTTAGAAAAAAACCCAAAGACCGCGCAAATGTATCAAAAATCACTTATAAACAACATGAAATCATGATTTCAACTCAAAGTAAAATATATAAATATGTATATAGTTCCATAGATGACATCCGTACCACCTATGGACACCAAGAACACATAATTTGAGATGCATTCAATAAATGTACTGTAATTTTTGTGCAAGTCGAATATCAAAAGTTAAATGAAGATGACCTTCATTGCCGGTCACCTTCATAAACTGTGACATCTTATTACTCACCGAATTTGGTGAGTAATAAACCGGAATTCAAAATAAACCGGCACCCCATGTAGAAGTACCCCTCCATTAAATGGGTGACATCACCCATATTTAGGATGATGTCACCCGTTTCTCACCCACGTAAATAATGGACCGGCACCGGCACATAGAACTTGGCCCTTAGATGGTTGGTTCTTAATTCTTCACATCGTACTGGAAACATGTACCCATATAATCCATGCACAAGTCGAACACGAGTTTTGTATTTCATTTCTCTATTCTTGAATTAACGTCCTGGATTTGAACCAGCCGTTCAACTGAACGGCTGAAATTCGAGAGCCCTTCAAAATGACACTCATACGAGGGCTTCAATCTTGATCGATTCTCCTGCGCATGTCATGTGGCCAAACGGCCCAACGCGTCCATTTGGAGGCACATCGGTCACCGTGTCGCATTCAAGGCGTCCTCATTTGGCTGCTCAAGGCTAAAGAAGACGGTGAGATATATATATATGAGGAGGAGGAGATAGATAGATAGACAACGATTCCAAAGAAAAATAATACCTAGTGCGGAGCACCTACTAAGCTACACGCTTCACCCACACATGATCATCGCCTTCATCGATCCGCCGGCTCCAAGCATCTTCCCCAAAAACAATGGATCATGAGGCTCCCGAAAGCATGGTAGGCTACGGAGGCAGGCGGACTTGTTAAGTTAGACGCGACATGATGCCCTCAAACCATGGTGGGCTCTCTCAACCCAAAGGGAGCATATTACCAAAAAAGAAAAAGAAAGGATAGAAGGAAGAAGAAAAAATCTCCTCTCGAATTCCCCCAAGTGGCGGCGACGGCGTGGTGTTTCCCTCTCTCTCGTGTTTTCCGACGCTTGTTTATCTTGAAGCCGAATTGAAGCACCCATGATTGTGGCTCCATGACTATGTGTGGCATCGCACCGTTTAGGGTGTTTAGTGGGTCACTTACTATTTGGAATCGCGCAATGATGCAATAACTTCTTGCTCGGTCAAGATCAAGATGTATAGTCGGTCGAGATCCTCGTGTTTGCAAGTCCAACCGCTTACATGTTGACGGCATCTTCCGGTTTTTGCTTTATTGAATCGGGGTAGATTCTATAGATTCCTCTAAAATGATCAGTAATTCTCATGAAGTCTTGCACTTACACCGGTTATTTCTCAAACTCAACCGCTTCATCTGTAACTAACCGCCGGTACTTCCTGAGAGTAGTGGTTCAGATGTAGTAGAACATAATTGACTTTGTTGGGTAAAACGTTACATTCTCGATAAATAGTTCAAGCATGGCGTCGTCCCAAAATAGTAAATGACATGAATTCCTTGTATGGAGCAACAAGGAGGGATATATAAGATGCAACATTGATAGCCACAACCACAATTTTTACTCTTCATCAACCAAGATAGATAAGCTTATCAAACAAGTACTGTATGTCGACATATATCCTAGTGCAAAGTAAACTGTGGACGAGAATATTAGCAACTGATTTGAGGAGCATGATTGCGAAGCTCACAAATTTAGAAGTTATGATGATTACCTCAATGGATTCTCACAGAGTTGCTTGTTTCATTGAGGAAGTTTTCTTTCAGATATGTGAATTTCACATTCAGACATGCACACACATGTGTTTAGGAACCACTTGAGAATGGTATTTTATTGTAATAGGGCATGTCTACGCTACAATAGAAGGTGGTGGTGTAGCTGAGGGTGGTCACAATGGTTGCAATTCACTACCTAATGTGGGATGTCATGAAGGATTGCCTTCCATTCGAATTTCTTTGGTCGCTCAAGCCCTTGGGGTCCACTGCAAAGTGAACTTGGACCGTCTCTAGCTTCTTGACAAGTTACATGATTTTTATATCATGGATCAAGGGCCTTCAAGCTCTAGTGTAAAGTGGCCCTTGTCAAGGTCGAGGCATCTATAACCGATAAAATAAGAGAAGTTTGCAACTATTTGGGAGGAGTAATAGCGGGAGATTCTTTTTCTTGCGAAGAGAAACACATTCTAAGGAAAATGTGATTTTTTCTAATATGTTTTTTTTCATGAATATGGAAATTGCTACAAATTTTGAAGTGGTAAAGTTCACTAGAACACATTGCCAATCTATATATTAATTCATAACCACTCATCTAAATGCTAATTCTTGGCTATGATAGTTGTCAAAACTCTTATGAGGGTAATCAATCACAAGCCGCCGCCACATAAACCCTAACTCCATTCGCTTAAAAAATATAAATCTCATCCATATCAGCACTACACGTACCCTAGTGAGCGGTTGAATAGACTTGGTCGATTATAGATGCCTCGACCTTACATATATTGTAACTTATTACTCACATGTTCACTTGTTAAATCATACCATTGCTCAAGTGATGAGTTGTGTTCATGGGCCCAACAATAGATTGAGAGTAAAAAGTCCGGAGGCCATAATTCGAGTGCTTCAGATTGAAGTTGAAGGTAAGACAACTGAACACAACTCATCAACTGAGTAATGTTATCATATTGTTGCTCAAGTCCTATGAAAAACCCAATGAACGGGGAGATTCGACCACTAGATAGAGAGATGAACCAGTTGAGTTCAAGAAACGACTGGTTGAAGTCCAAGACTCCAGGAAAAACTACTGATCTTGTTAGAGGAATCTAGAGAATATCCCTCAAATTAATAAAGGAAAAGCGAAAGATCACCACATGTATAACCAGTTGGACTTGCAAAGTCTAGGTTAGGTTTATGCCCCAAAACCTCCCGGGCATTACTGGGGCCCTCCATTTGCTCATTCAGGCCTGCCCATTCTTCCTACACATTCTTCCTACACATTCTACACGGCATATATTTAGTGGCCTCGTTACAGGGCCAACATACGAGTCTCAACATACGATCTCGATCCGCTTCAAACATTCCCTTTTGGCTCCATCTTGGAGGAAGATGAGGAAGAGGCAGCCTATAAGGTCGAATTCCTTTTACGCAGTTGAAATTCTAGTTGCACTTGTTGAAGTTACAGACCGCTCACTTCTTGAATGACTGTTGCTCGCTCGGCTCATTTAACAGTCCCATACTAATAGTCTTGGCTCACGAAGACTCAGAGTCGCACCAGCGTTTATGAGGCATTTGATATCATTGCTGAAATGCGGGCGATAGGCCCGGAGAGAGGGAAACGACGCATGCGAGTGTGCCTCTCATTCATCGAGCGTAGAATCCTTGAAATAGTATGCGAATCCAGAGGTTACTTTTTAAAGTTGATGTGACGCGGGGATTAGTTTCAAAGAATTCGTCTACTTCAAGTCGTTTGAGATGAATCAACCATACATAATTTATAATTTATACATAATTTATAGGGGTGTCGAGTTTTTATGTTGGATGAACGAGAGGTACGCTCGTATGCAATAGCTCCCTCCCCTCCCATGGGTTGGAGCTTCCCATGGGTTGGAACCGGATGGAATCATTGGTGTGATCGGAGCATGAGTTTGAGAAATGATTGGAGCAAGCATGCCCAAATAGTTGGCCTTATTGGCTCCAACGAATGGGGAGAACCGACCGCGAGTTACAGATAGACTGACCGAGGAGTTGATCACACCTGCCACTTTTGACACCATCAAAGTGAAAAGTGGTGGGCCGACATCTATTTCTCAACACGACCCCCACTGATTTCACGGTGGGAACCGGATGCAAACATTGGTGTGATCAGAGCACGAATTCGAGAAACAACCAGAGCAAGCACGCCCAAATAGTTGGTTTTATTGACTCCAATGATTGCGGAGAACCGACAGCCAGTTACACCTGAACCAGTAGAGGGGTTGATCACACCAGCCACTTTTGACACCCTCCACCGGCACCTCCAGCTGTAATAGTGTGAAAAAAGTGGTGGGCCAACATCTATTTCTCAACACAACCCCCAACGATTCCACGGCTAGAACTAGACGGAAACGTTGGTGTGGTTGGAGCACAAGTTCGAGAAACAACCGGCAGAAGTTCAAGACTTCAAAAAACGGTACTGATCGTTCTTTAAAATCTGTGGAACACACCTCAAATAACCATTAAACGAAAAAGCCGAAAGACCCCAACATGTAACCTCGGTCGTACTTGGAAACACTGGGATCTCGACCGATCACGCCTACAAACCCCCCCAGACAGTGACTGGCTTCCGTCAAAGAACAAGAAGACAATGACGAAGAACAACAACAACAACGCCTGTCCCACTAAACCACTGTATAATAACAACTAACCAACCAAGCAACGCAAGCGGCCAGCAGCAAGCATCTAGCTGAGCTTTTAAAGGCTTCTCTGAAGTCGAGAAAAGACACGAGACCCTGCGCGCACGGGACTCCTCCTCCTCCAGGAATCTCCATGCCAGTACGTACTTGCTCACCTACTTGCTCACCTGCTTGCTCACTCACTTGCTGCCGTCTCCTGTATATAATCCCCTCCCCCTCGCCAGCCTCCTCACTCACAAGCTGGGCAATTTCGGAAACCAAACCGTCCAGGCTAGGCTCGTGGTATAAATAAGGGCGCAAAGCAAAGTGTGTCATTCCCTCCGCCCAGTTTAGCACGCTAGCTAGGTGAGCGCCCCAATAGCCTAGCCTAGCCTCCATGCACTCGCCTCATAACTAACTTAATTCACCCAGCCGCACACGCAAGTAGGTAGCCAGGGACGAAGGCGCCGGCCAAAGAAAGGCGAGGAGAGGCTAGGCAGGCGCTGACACGATTCCCGGCGCATGCGTCCTCTCTCTCTCTCTCCTTCTCTTTTCTAATTCGGATCGCATCGCGGAAATGCACAACATAGGAGCCGCATGATCGAGGAGGGAGGGAGGGAGGGAGTCAGGCAGTTCAGTTTAGTTATAACAGCAGCAGCAGCAGCAGCAGCAGCAGTGGATGGTTTAGGACACATGCATGATGTCACTGATGCCACGATTTCAAACTAACTTACTGCTGCTACTGTCAAGTTAAGTAACGAGTTACACTACGCACTGTGTTGAAGATATGGTAGCAGCGGCACAGAGTGCTTTCCAACATGATTCAAGGGAGGGAGCTAGAGAGGGAGTAGAATAATTATAGCATACCAGGGATGGACGCTTTTTACACTTATTACTGCAAGCTGAATGTTGGCGCGGGTCCACTCTGCTTTACTGTATGTGTGGGTTGAAAACGAGGATGGATGGATTATCGCTAGGTCACTGTTTTGAAGTAAGTTGCCGTTTATTTATAGTATGGTGTAAATATGATGAGTGTTGATGGTTTTTGAACTCGTAGTGAATGTGTTTGTGTAGGAACCGTTGATCCTATATTTTATTTTATTTTATTTTACTTTCCCTGGTTTTGAAGATGTAATACTGTGGGTTTTACGATGGGTGTGGGTCAAGAAAAGTTACGTTGAGCGTAATTAGCGTGGGTGTGGCAAAATCATGGTGGGCCGCATGAAGAGGTGTAAATGGTGGACCTATCGTTCAACCAATGTAAAAGGCATGACATGTTAGGCATCCTTGTTCATTACTACTTTAAAGGTGTGTGGGTGTCATGCGGGTAGGTTTTTATGTGCTCCAACTTCTACCAATCAGATTTTATGCAATGAAATTTATGTTGCGGTAGCGAATCTATGATGAAGCATTAGCGAAAATCAAGTTAAAAAAAAAATGGGGCCTCCGTTGAATTTTTTATGATTATCAAAAGTGTATGTGTGTTTGTTTATTTTAAAAGGAACTTCCAATGATATGGACTATTGAGCCTAGATTGGTGGATGATTTTTTTTAGCACATTGTCCAATCTCTTTTAAACACATATCTTGTTGGGTTCCGTTCACAAATCTAACCTAACCACACACACCACTCAAATATAGGTGTCCGATCAAGAAGAAGGCATGCATAGCCATAGTTTATGTGACACTAGAATTAGCTTCAAAGACCCTGCATTAATATAATCCAAGTAAAATAATTGAGATAAGCCAGCCACAAACCTACATGGGTTCAAGTGCCTACATTGGATGGATGAGAGGTATGCTTGTATGCAACAATTCTCGCTCCTTAATAGATTAACATTGCTTATCATTCCTCTCTAGACCTTTGAGATATAACGAATGTGGCCATCTTGTGGGTAGTTCCAAGTCCATGGACATATTCTGCCATCGGATTGGCTCAAGAGTTGTCTTATCTAATTCACAACTACGAATCTTTTGATACTTTTAGCTTAAAATGTTAAGAAGTGATCTTAATGTCTCCATATGACACCTTTAGATCCAAAAAGGGTCTCTTGAACCTTTGAGCTACATAGACCTTATTTGGTTATTTATCTTAATCAAAGACCTATATTTGAGTGATGTGTGGTTAGGGCCATATATCTAAGAATGAAATCCAACAAGACACGTGATTTAGAGAGATTGGACATTCTAGACTCAATAGTCAACACAATTGGGGGGACCTAGGTATTCATTTGAAAGATCAACAACACATGCACTACCAATCATCATAACTGAAGAAATAAATAAAAGTTTTATTTTCAATCAAGTTGTTGTTGATGCTCTGTCAAAGATTGCTAATGCAAAGACAAGTTTTTTGTGTAAAAATCATCAATAGAAGTTGCAGAACATGAAAGACAAGCCACTTAATATCCACATACCTTAATCCTAAATTGCATGGGCAACCACAAAGTGGTTGGGTTTGGATCAAAGGGCCAAATCATCAATTTCCAAACCTATGTTGGAGATACTTCTTTCACAAGATGTTTAAGTTATGTTATAATACAACTTTTGACTGTTAGGACTGAGAAAAAGGTCTAATTTGTAGATTCTACACCGTCGAGAAAATTAAAATTGAAGTATCCAAAATGCAAACCAAATTCTTAGGATGCCTTGGTCATGTGCCTCTCGTAACTTCTTCCTTTGCAACTTATTACCTACTAATACATACATACTATCTCTACCATAAATTAAAAAATTGGACAAACTTTTATGCTAACAACATACTTATTTTCAATTTTATATTATTTTTTACATGCAAAAAATCATAACTACTCTAAACGTGGTCCAATCATCTTGAAATTTTGGTTATAGCCTCAATATACATTTGCCTAATTATGTTGGGTTTAACTTTAAAACTTGTGCTCCTTCAAGTATACAAAATTACTCATATGCAATGCTTTGACTTTTTGGAAAATGGGCCCAGGGGAAGGGTTTACTACAACCCTTACCACATACCACTCAAACATAATGTCCAATGAAGAAGAGTGACTACATAAGGGCCTCTATAGCTTAAGCATAATTCTCAATCCAACACCCTAAAGTTGCCATCAGAGCAACAATTGAAACAGGAAAAATCAAGCTAGTGGAAAGTTTTTGGACCAAAAAGGCAATTAGTTGGACTTGTATCTTTTGGATACAGTCTTTTTTAGGTGAAAGTTGCAAGTGTGACCATAACAAATGACCTCTTATATCACTTGGTCCTTTTACAAAACCCCAAAACTACACTACACCATTTATGATAGTTACACTACTAGGGTACGAGTCCTACGACATTGTCCCACATCGATGAAAGAACAATGCCACTCTACCACGGTGCTAGATTTGCAAAAAAAATTAGTCACATAAGTCAATTGTTTAGAACTCATATGATCAAGTAGTGTTAGTGTCACTTACTATTTGGAATTACATAATGCAAAAATTTCTCGGTCCATAGTTCATTTTTTCAATAGACATTATTATTTATTTATTTATGTGGCACAAAGAGACAAAGTTCAATGACCATGAAAGCAAATTTCAAAACAAGGGACTACTAGAAGAAACTAGGTGATAATCTCCATAATAGGCCCTTTCTCATGTCCAAGAGACACACAACTAAAGTCTCTGAACAATCATCTCACAATCATAACATTACACATCTCCTTGGCTACATTCCGTGGGACCAAGTATCACATGAGCATATTCCTCCTTTCATTCTAGGAATCCCCACTTGTGAGGAGCACTCAGGCTATGTACTTTAGAGATTTTTTGACAAGCAATTGTAAGTTATCAAAGTTTTTTTAATTGCAACCTCTTTCTTTGGGAAGAGACCATCATGGAGTTGTTGAGTCATATTATGAGCACACCAAGTAGCATCACACTCATATAAAAGGCCATTTATGGACAACCTCCTTCACCCTCTTCCAAAAATACGTATCATAACCCACATCGAGCATCCTTAACCAATGTGTATGTTTGACGAATCTCATTTCATGTTCAAATTCAAATCCAAAGTGTCACGTGATGTTTTCATAACACAAAACAAATATTGATTGACATCTACATTTTCTTCTAAAATGTCAACTCAATGTCGCATGGCTAGTAGTAGGTGTCATTTCAATTTCGAACGTGTCAATTGACGTGTGGTTTTTTTTCTTCACAAATCACACTACATGTCAAATTCTAAATTGTGCGACGATTGACGTGCATGCCTTTGTGTGCAAGCTTTGCATGTCAAATATCAAAAAAACCTCTCAAAAACTTTGTCAGAACTACACATTGTTCTTAACAATTTGGTGGGCCTTCTAATCCTGGCATTTGGACCGAATTGAACACAGTGTGTATGTTTGACAAATTTCATTTGATGTTCACCTTCAAATCCAAAGTGTCACATGACGTTTTCAAAAACAAAAATGACCATCAATTGACATCTAGATTTTCTTCTAGGATGTCGCCTCAACGTCACATGCGTAGTAGTACGTGTCATTTTAATTTCTAAAGTGTCAATTAACGTGTGTGTTTTTTCCCTTCACAAGTCACGCTACATGTCAACTGGCGTGCATTTTATTTTTGCGCAAATTTTTTGTGTGTCAAATGTCAAAAACTTGCAAAAACTTTGTCAAAAATACACACTGATTGAACATGAATCATTCCTCTCCTCCCCAAAAGTCCAAACATAGAAACTTTTGAAAATTAGTCTTACATATGACGGGCCCTCTATCATCATCAGAGCTTAAGTTTCAACAGTCACATATCTTTGTTTGTTTCAAATTAACATTGCTAACATCTAGTTGAACTTCTAGATATTTCATGAGATGATCTGGCAGAATTTCATAGGCTTCAACTTACTACCCAAATATTATTGGCCATTACCCAACATTGTACTCTATATATCATAATGATTTAGTTAACCAATATCATTTTCTGCCATGATCATATGTGGACTGAAAGATAAAGCCTGACTCATCATGTGTAATGTAACTCCTCACTCGTAAGTCAATAAAGCGAACCTTGCGAACCTTTTCTTTAAAAAGAGAGAGAGAATCTATGCTTGAAAAAAACACAATCCGCTCATCATGCACAATGTCTCCTCAACATACTACTATTATTAACTGCACTTATTATGTGTCTCTCTCGGTGTTATCTTTGATGGTGTCTTAAAGTGGGTGGGCTTGCACAAGGGTCCGAAATCAAAGAAACACCGAAACCAAGCAATCCGATTGGTGGAGAGCAAAATGTGATGTTGGACCCAAGAGCGGTAAGCTCTATCCAAACTCCAAGAAATGCTCACTTGAGAAGCCAATATTGTATGCGGACTTGGGTCCAATCTTGAGTCCATAAGTAAGGTCTATTTTAAAGGATGTTCTAGACTGGAAGTTATTTGGACATGGACAACACAATTGATTCCATACAACACAAATTTAAGTATCCGTGCAAAGAAAATAGTGTAGAGATGTATAGTAGAGGCGCCTATTCCCAATTAGGATCCCATCGGCAGTCTATAGGGTACCGCAATTTCGGTGAGGCCGGGATTGCATTTTCGATCAAGTTGGGGATGAATTTTGATTGGGCCAGGATCAATATTGCCATGACACATGTCTTGGTTTGACTGCTGAAGTGAACGGTCATGGCAAACTCTAGGCATATGTTCGAGCAAACTTTTGGCTTCAAAAATTCACAATAATATAATTCGAGGAATCAAGTTTGCAATCCTTTTGATTTCTATCTTCCTACAGAGGAAACTATTGCACTGCCTTATACTTTCTCCAGTTTTAGCACAAAATCCCTTGAGTGACCGGTTATGGGCGCCTCTACTTTGTGGCAAGTAGAGGCAACCAAAAAGAGTCTGGTGATTTTTTGAAGGACTATAGTTGAGGTGCCTATTCCCAATTAGGACCTATTGGGAACTTATAGGGTGATATAATTTTGATCAAGCCAAAACCAATACTACTATGGAGTCCAATAGTACACATAGTTTGCGTGCTAAATGAGGAGGAACGAGTGGTTATGGTAGACTTTAGACAATGGTAATATGTTCAGTGCAAATTTTGGCTTCAAAACTCACAGTATTTTCAATTTGAGGAATAAAATTACCAAAAAAATTGCAATCCTCTTGATTTCTATCTTCCTACATGGGAATAATGATCTCGAATTTTAATTTAACGCCGTGCTAGTTTCAAGAGCATAGCATGAGTGGTTTGTATAATTTGAACCACGTATCCAATAGACATCCAACTAGAAAGCACGATTAGCAATGTGTTCATGTTTTTCTATCCACCCACAAAACAGGTCATCCGTAACCTCAAGGACTTTGTCCAGAGGTTACCAAATATGGCCCATAAACAGCTCAAGTAGATGGATGTCTTGCTACTACTACAGCTCATCATGCACTCTTCTCTCAGATCTATGGAAGACATACCTTCTATGGGAAATTTGGGCCTCACTAGATTCTGTCATAGGTGTTGTCTAAATGAAGGCACCATATAGGAAGGAGTACAATAAGCATACATAATAGCTAAAGTCCAACTACATGACCGGCACTCTATTTCCATGAAACAACAATTTCTACTTCAGCGATGGCCACCATTTAAGATGCTTCGAGCACTCGAAAACAAGAGTAATTTATGTCTATGAATTTGACTAAAAAAATAAAATTGAGATTATTCCCAGAAGTTCAGGATAATTCCACGTGAAATAAGTAGGGCATACTCTGTGAGCTCACTCGGGGTCTCACAAACAAGTGCCAGTGACATCATTTCCCTCCAATGAGAACACCTGCATAGCCTTCTTCGTTTCACTGTCAACAAATGAAGGTTTCTCTTGGTAAACTACATTTTATACAAAGAAAATTTCATTGCTCAACGATAACATAGGTCCAGCAAGAATTGGCTTTCCTGAAGATCGCAAACACCAAAACAGAATGTCCCCCACAAAAATCCACCAAGGTTCAACATGGAAATATGTGAGTTCTTTTGCCCCATAGATAAGTTCAAAAGAAAGCATCAATTGTGCAACACTTCATGAGACAGTAATGAGATACCTCAACGAATGGTGAAATTGACAACATTTACAGGGGTGTGATCGAGCACAACACGTCACAGCTGATGCCAAGATATTCAGATGCAGGGAAAGTTTCAAAGTTGCGTCCTGCGTAGAGCTCCAGGGAGGATTGATAATTGAGCGGGTCCCTCTCCTGTCGGGTAAGACATGCTCAAATGCGACAGTCATGAAAGACTCATGACCCTTCCCACACTCTAAGTTGGCAACAGCCAAGAGCTATAACACATGTTTGTTCTACAACTTTACTCTAACTCTTCATGAAAATGAGAAATGCTCCTCCATATAACCCTTATTGGGCCAAAGAGATTCCATTCCTTGCTGGCCTAAAATTCTCCTGCACGTAGAGGGACGCAATCAATCAGTCCATGAAATTGGTCCCCAGAAAAATGCTCTTGTACATCATATGCAGTTTGAGGTGCATGATAAATTGCACTTCCCTTGCTCAAAACCATCACCTGAATGTGAAAAAGTGCGGCTGAACCATGTGCACCAATTTGATTTTGCAGTAAAGATCAGATCTATAAGAGAGCAGATCTCCTTCAGAAATACAAGTTCGTAATAACATTTCATGATCAGTCAGCATATGCTTATCAGCCCCAGAAGCTATATTCACCAGAACATCCCCTACTGCACTGTGACCTCCAGAAGCTAATATAGCTTTGGAAGCCCTCCCACCCTTCCACCCTTGACAAGTAGAGATCCAGAAAAATAAATATATATATATGAATCCACTATGAGGCATCTGGAGCAATACCATCAGAAGTTAAGGAAATACCTTTTGTTACAATGGAAAAAGCATGAAGTTGTCTGGGATCCCTTGGGAAGGGGACACAGCCGTTACATATCTTTCCGGAAATGCATTCTCAGAGCTGTACATCAGTGATGCTTCAAAATGAGCCTCCTGTCTGCCTCGGGGACTCCCAGTTGGATTTGCTAGTCCAGCTAGAAATGCTGAGCCGTGAATCTTTGCCATGCGGTTTGCAACTCCCAGCTTGTCAAGATCATGCAAATCCCTTGATAGCTTCAAAGCAGTGGGTGCACTCTCCAGCCTATCCCATTCATTAATCAGTAAACTAGAGTTATGTAGTAAGGAACAGTAACAACAAACTCACAGAAACATCAAGTTGGTTCTCCATACAGGCATTAGTGATCAACATCTGGAATAGTAGTGCTGGCAAGTTTCCAGGTACTAAAATCACAATGGAAAAACAGGAAAGGCCAGAACGTGGTGTTGCCCTTACTATATTTTCAAAACATATCGGACTTCCATTACATCCAACAGAAATGTGGACTTAGCTAACACCAAGCAAGAACAAATAGACAGTTCTTAATGATATATCCTTGTAAGTATTATGTTTCAGACAACTGTAGCAAGAAAACAACAAACCAATAACCAAGCTAGATAACTAAACCACATATACCTAATTACATACTGAATCTAAAGCAAGCAGAAGGCCGCAATCAAGAACCAGAAAGAAATACTTGTGCAGCAATAGCCAAATAGTGGCAAGCCATTTGACCAGAGACCATCCATGACAATCTGAATGGAAGAAGCTCCTTTCCATAATATCCCCATTGACTTCATCAGTTTCCAACAGCGGATCCTAGTCTTGAGTTTCTACTACACCTCCAGAGGTAATGGGAATTCTAAGCACATGATTCTAATTGAGTACATAAAAATATAGCAAACATAGCCAACCCAGGTTTAGACACAAAAAAACTATGCCTAATCACCCTAGATCATAGAGATAAAGGGTAGGGAGAAACTGTACCTTAGCAACTCATCATGCAATAGCGACATCTTTTGCTTCAGTTGTAGCTTCAATTTGCTTGAGAGTGTGAGTGGGCTCTTCTGTGTCACAATTGCAAGCTTCTCCTCTTCGGTTTCACTGTAACATTGAAAACTGACATAAATTATATAGTACAACAATGAAATATGTTCCACCTCTGCTACTCACAAAGAAAAGCATACCCCAGCTAATTACTAATAGACATGAAGCAATGCTAGGGCATTGAAATACCAAATCAAGAACTGTTTGAGCATTTTGCAGCATTTGTACAACAAGTTGGTGCTTCGGAGATTTAAATTGTTAGCATACCACTCACAGCAATCCACTGTAGCAAAAATATTCTCCAGCAAAAAGCTTTTGAATGGTTTTTGATAAAATTTTATTTTGCCTCACAAATAAAATATAGACAAAACAAGCTTCAAATCGCTTTGCTAAAATTGTCTACTGAACTTCTGAACGTGCAATTCGAACTTCACAGAACTTGTACCATTGCTGGCACACCCTGTAAGGTTCGCTTAAAGGCCGATTGCTACTTGGAGTCTACCAAGTGTTGACACTTCAGCTCCCTATGACAACACTTACCTACCTTGGTCTGCCTCAAGAATCTCAAAGGACATTAAAATTGTGAACACTTGGCCCCCTAACTGACTAAAAATGATTTCCTTTTCTCAAATCAACAAACTCCTCATTATAAAAATCATAGACCCTTACAAATAACTTGCTTCACCATGTTATCAAGAGTTCAGAATGAATGTTAAGAGTAGCCAACAAAAGCTAGTAGACAAAGTAAGAGTGCAGGATGCAAAACGAGAAAATTTACAGTTCCTTATAATCAAGCATGCTTAACAAGCCATCACTAAGACATTATTATTCCAGAGCGTATGTGGTGAGATAATCAGAGCTTAGAGATGAAGGCCTTAAAAAAAATACCTTTTGTGATTTCCATTGCTGTTGCCATTGTTGTCCTCATTAACAGCAATACCTGTTGGGTCTTTGCTGCGGCCAGTAGCTAGCCAACAAGCTTCACTTAATGCAAATTTTGCAAGAACAAAAGAAGCTGATTTGTGATCATCCAAGGAATTGCCTTTGAACAACTGACAAGGGAGAGCTGGAATTAACTGCTGCATTAGCTGAGTAGTAAATTTCAGCCGCCTCCTTGCTCGCTTCACACACATTGCAGTAATATCAAGTGTTTCAACAGCATCATGGAACCGATCCTGCAACCAATAGGCAACATTGTCAATACCAAATATTGATCTAGTCAACCAGGTCCTACTATCAATGCTGCACTTCCTCCTTAAGACCTCATCGCCCACTCATGCACCAGGACACAACCAGATAAACAAGACCCACACAAAAACGCTGGACAACAAATCTTGTTGTACAAGATGGCCACGGGCAATACTATGTATTCCAAATAACATGCATATGTTGCCTGACATAATCATGGTGGATACAACCCGTCAAACCCAAATCATTCAACAAGCATGAAGATTGTGTCTCAAAGTGGCAAACGAGTCAATCCTGAGATGCTTTAAGTGAGCTTAAATATCTTATACTGTTGATATTTCAGCATCTAAAATATGTAGATGAGACAGATCCTAATTTTTCTATGTGCAAAATAGAATGGCACACTTCCTCACCTGCTCTGGAACAGAGTTGGTTGCTGCTGCCCATTCCATCTCAGTGCGACTGCAACACATAATCAGGGCACACAAGGATCAGAATCTGCAGGTGACCATATTGATAACAGCATGGTTGATGCTGATAATATTTTTCCAGTAGTATAGAAGGGCCTAGATTTTGTAAGGAACTGCTCCACAGTTGCACCAAGATGTTGCATATCTAGACCCAGTCACACATAAGCAGATAAAAATCAAAATCTCAGCCTATCAACATATAGATCATCACACATATTTCATCAGGTATTAGAATCCTTACACATCTATACTAAAACTGTCAGTTACTACTGCATATTTCTCACTGATTCAAAGAGACCTCCACAACACAGAGAATGTCAGTCCCTTCTCTTTCAAAGGTTGGAAGAGATCATTTCTACAATCCTCTGTTTGCATATAAAATAAAAAGCTTTCAACAAACCTTGTATTTGCAAGATTGCAAGACGCGTGCGTAATTGTCATACGCCAAGGCACAAGAGGTGAGTACTCCTTCCGTTTCCTAGGTGGTGGCTCAACTGGAGCGGCGTGTTTCAGTTCTTGCAAGGCAACAGATTGCTCTTGAGACCATTCATTACCAACTTGACCAGGGGCAACAGGGGCCAGTGCAGTCGCAGAAGCAGGGGGTTTTTCAGGGGATAGGCCAACAGGTATTGCTGGTCTCTCCGGATAGTTAACTCTGGACATATGCTGTTGCATTGCAGCTCTAGGGTCTGCAAAAGGGGGTAAGTTTGAATGATCCACTGAATGGGCAGCTGCATTAGCCCTTTGGCTTTGCTGAGAAGCCAGCTGATGCACAAACTGCAACCTTGCTGCAGCACTGAGATTTTTATAAATGTGCTGCGCTTGCTGCCTGGAGAGGTCATTTGGGAGGTGTCTACTGGCACCAAGGAACATGGCATTGATATTCATCCTCTCTGGCATTTGACCTTGCTTTGGCGGCATACCATCACCATGCATCTGTGCTGCTCGCATGCTTTGGGCAGACATTTGAGCCTGTGCAAATGCATGACCCTCCTCTCTGAAGTCCGGAGCAAGATTCCTGCCTTGAGGCCAATTCTCCATATTCCTTGAAAGCTGGAGATCTAACTGTTCTCGAGATGCAGATTCTGGCCGCGAAGGAGTTGGGCGTTGCAAGATACTTCCCATTGGACCTGCACAAGGAAGAGGATCAAATTAGTTACAATGTTGGCATCATTCCACAATTCAAATGTCCTCTCCAGGCAACTTGGGTTTGTACTTGTTCAAATGGCAATTTGGATTTGTACTTTTTTGAGAAAGTAACTAAATGATGATTCTCCAAAAACCAAAGCACAGAGCCAAAGGACACAGGTAAAATCCACTAACAGTCATATTAGTGTGGGCCACAGTGGTTCCTTTAGAGCCCACATCAATTCTCACAGTGAGAATTAATGTGAACCACCTTAATTTCAACCCACGCCAAATCTCTAGATAAATTTAGTGTG
The DNA here is from genome assembly GCA_950295325.1 of Polytrichum commune. NCBI lineage: Eukaryota > Viridiplantae > Streptophyta > Polytrichopsida > Polytrichales > Polytrichaceae > Polytrichum > Polytrichum commune. The sequence continues at coordinate 16,902,002 of OX485803.1, read as the reverse complement.
GACTACATTGCGTGATTTTCTGAAAATTGATGTGGGTGAGTATTCAATTTTATTCTACTTTTAATGTAAAGTGACTATTTTGTTTATGTAAGGTGTTGGTCAAAAGTCTCGAGAAAGACTGAGGGGGAGACCTGGGTCTTGGACCCACATTTGATTATTTCCATGCTAATTTCCCACCCACTAATAGGAATAGTGTAGTTCTTTGGATGTTACGAACACCAGGTTCATCGACCCATCATCATCCTCGACAGTGGTTGCCAGCATCAAATGCAAAAATGATCTGGCTTCTAGTTACAGAGAGGAGGCAGAAGATTTTTAAAACGCCCCTACCATCCCATCAACAGGAGAAAGAAAAGGAGACAACTGCTATGTATACTAAACAACATAGGAGCAGAGGTAAACAATTGTCCTCAAAAAAAGAATTCAAACAACACAAACTTATCTGCATGTTTACCAACTAGACACTAGCCAAGCAATTGAAATAAGGATCATTTGCTGTTAAAGAAGAGCAGTAAGACTGACCTCGCCGTAGATGTGCTAATGACACCCCTGACATCGCTCCACCATCATCTAATGCCACTCCCTCTTGATCTTCCAGACCATCTGTACTCCTTTCACCCTGCTCTGGACGGCTCAACAGCTCCAAAGTATTTCTGAAAAGTAAGAGCATTATACATCATAAATCCATTGTCAACCAACAAGTTAAAAGCAGCCAAAGAAGCTGAGATACTAATGAGGACATACAGCAAGTCCTGCTCCACTAGAAAATTGCAAGGGGAGAATTGCAAGTCAAGTTCCACTCCTGTGAGGTAACAGTAGCAGTAAGAAAAAATATTATGAAACTATAGACTAGGTATTTACCTTCCAGAATCCGTAGCATCTCTTAGCTCACTCCGTTGAGCTTGATATCGTGCTCTCTGTGCCAACATATGTTCCTCCATGCTGCTTTCAGGTCTTGGCGGTGTGAAATATTCCTGAAATATATATTTAATTTGTCTTTGTTAGAGGCACTCCCAATCGTACTCCCAAGCCAGAAAGAAACCAAACATTGAGGATTCAACAAGAAAAAAAGGAGAGTCCAAGGCCAGCTCATTTACCTTTCCAGCACTTACAGCTACACTGCTTGTCTGTAGTGCTCTCCCCCCAAGCTTTGACTGTTCTGTGCGACTTTGACCGCCAGCAACTTGTCCCTGTACCCATCCAGACATAGGATTTTCCAAAGCTCCATTTGGCAAACCAGACCTTTCCAAGTCTGTTTGATGTCTGTAGCCTGTGACTGCATTCATTGTAGGAAGTGCCTGCCCACCCTGTGCCTCTTCTTGTAAATTGGCAGACCTAGCATTCATCAGGTGAGAGAAACGATTTTCAGTTTGTTGGTTACTGAGTTGCAACTGCACCCTACCTTCTGGATGATCCTGCCTTAAAGTACTACTCTCCAAGGTTGGAATAGCTGCCTCATCAAGAGTCTGCCTAGAATCTGATGTGGCACCAAGAGAAGACCAAGCATTGTTTCTTCCTTGGTGCTGTAATTCTGCCTTGTTCAATGAGGACTGGTGTGAGGACTGCTGTTCAATAGAGAGGTTTGGAAAATGCATGGAATCTCTGCTACCCGAGCTATGACCTACAGGGTCAGAGGAGTTCTGGTTATTCTGATTCCCACTCCTATCCAGGGAGTGTGAAAAGGAACCCCTCTGTTGATAGCTCTGTTCCACATGGCGACTTGCTGAGCTTGGTTCGTTATCACTCATAGATGCATGGCTCAAGGCCTCCTGGAGATTGGGACCCTGATTGGCTAACAGCTGTCTTTCATCCCCATCCTGGAAAGCCTGAGTTGGCTGAGGGCTTCCAGATTGTACAAATTGCTGCTCATCCCTTAGGGGTTGGTGACTTAGCAGCTCCCTCTCCCCATGTGTATCTGTCTGCAAAGCTCCTTCCCCACCACTCCAACCACTATGTTCCACCCTCGCATTTGGACCATCAGGTAACAGAGGCTGAGATCCGCCCACATGAGAGCTGCTTTGCCCCCACAGTGAGCTCTGCTCCACTTTGTCTGACTCGACCAGCTGACCTGAGTTCCCTGGGTTCACACTTTGCCATAAGTTTTTCCAGCTAGTCTGTGTTCGGTCCATCTCTGCAAATGCCTGCAAAGATGAATTGGTGGGAGCTGCTTGTTGAGGGCTTGCTTGCAGCAAACTGTGGTCACGCCAATTGCTTTCCTCCTGGCAGTTCTGTAGCTCTTGTGACCTTCTATTGTCCAAGTCTGCAAGATCCAACACTGATGTTCCCAAAGTGTTACGTTGCAGGTTACTACCATTTGGTTGGCTGGCTAGTGAGTGGCCATCTGTTGGCTGGGAGGTCCCATGTTGAATACGATGGCCACTTTGCACACCACGGTGTCTAGGATCAAGATCGCCTGAAGATTGGGAACTGTTCTGTTGCATCCCATTGCCACCCCATATATTTTGCTGAATCTTTGATCTCCCAAACACCAAGGAGTTGTCATTCTCAGCAGGGCCTTGAACCTCACCACCGGCATTCCAATTGCTGTTTTTGAGAATGGAATTGCTACTTCCTGGCATTGCAGCTGGAACATCAACCTGTGCTGAACCAGGCTCCAAATCATAGTTACTCCACATCTGCCGCCGTTTTGGATCATTTGAATTCTGCAAGAATGAGCCACCAGTCTGATTGACTCCTTGCTGATAGTAATGTCCAGAACTAGGTCCTAATTGTGGATTTCTTGCTTGTGGCATGTTATGTGAAGCTTGCTGCATAGCACTTGCAGAACCAGCTTGCTGATGTTGAGAATTCCTGCTCCCTGCTATCAAACTGTGCTGCTGCTGCTGCTGTTGCATAGGGTCCAATGTCGTAAGACTTTGAGCAAACAGCTTCACTTGAGGTGTACCATCTTGCTGAACAGAATTAGCCCTCATTATCTGTTGTTGCCGTCTTTGTGAATCTTCCACAGCTTGACGGTTTGATGCTGAATAGTTGTTCTGCTGAATATTACCAGAGAACCCTTGGATGTGCTTCACCACCTGAGGTGGCTGCTGCTGATGTTGATGATGCTGTTGCTGTTGCTGTTGTTGCTGTTGCTGCTGCTGCTGCTGTTGTTGTTGTTGTTGTTGTTGTTGCTGCTGCTGCATAGTTTGTCCGAACAACATCTTGGCCTTGGAGGCCTGCTGATCTGCAACTGGCCGGCCATCTGGACCAAACAATGGAGAGGGCCCTGCTCCAAGACTGCGGGGGATGGGCCTATTAACATGTGCACTAGCTACTGGATGCTTGTTCATACCTCCCACAAAACCTGCCATAGCTCCGCCATGCATATTAGCATATGGGTTTGCCTGCTGACCCAACTTACCACTACTTGCAGCAGAAGCATATAAGGACTGATCATACCCAGATGCTTTCATGGCTAACTGATGCCAACTAAAGCTGTTGTCTTGCCCAAGAAGATAACCAATGGCAGGACCCTGCCCAGTTCCCCCTTCATTGTTTCCTGGATACATGGCACTCCCTGTATTACTTTGATTAACTGATTGCAAGTTGGATTGCAACAGCGCATGATGAGCCTCCATTCCCATCTGTTGAGGGTTAGTCCGATCAGGCTGCTGCTGCATTACTTGTGGTAATTCTTGATAGGAACCCTCATTCACAAAAGCTTGGAACTGAGTCCCGGAAGCCTGGCCCTGATTACCAGCATAGAGCTGCTGCTGCTGGGCATGCTGCTGCATTCGTTGGCGTATCTGAAGTATTCAAAACCCATATTGATGTCACTTAAAAAAACAAGTTATAGCCAACCCCCAACCACACAAACAGGATGCTGCAATGCATAGGTTGATGGATGACACACAAGAGACTTCAATAAATCAGTAATCTTTGGCCTACCAGGATGAATTTGGTACATTTTATTGCAGTTTTGAACATTAAGAACCTTCTGACCTCTACAGGGCAGAAATGGAACCCGCAGTGAAAAGGAAAGTAGGGGATTGTGCCTTACGGCACCACTGCCCCATGCATAATGCAGACAGCACAGCGTGCCTCACTGATGACAAGCAGTTCTTGGTCAGCAATTCCTGAGCATCCTGCATGCACAGGTACCATCCCTAGCATTCACTGCTTTGTGATTTAATTGACAGTAGCCAGAGGAGAAATATTTAACCTCTGGTACGAGGATATTGGGGATACCAACCTGAGATTGCTGCTGACGCTGTTGCATCTCTTCATAGGAGTTGCCACCTGCATAGGCATTGAACTGATGAGGAAGTTGCCGTGCTGATGGCGGCTGCTGTTGCCGCTGCTGTTGCTGTTGTAGTTGCTGCTGCTGCTGCTGTTGCTGTTGCTGTTGCTGTTGCTGTCGCCACATCTGGGAGTCACCCTCTTCTAGCTGTTGTCCAATCTCCGTCTGTGGTTGCCCCTTCATCGAGAAATCACCACCCAGAAAATCATAGTCACTGACCTTTATAGGTGATTCCATCACATTTTGACCCTCATACCTATTAAGGCTCTGGCTTTGTTGCCCATGCATTCGAAGCTGCTGTTCTCGGCTGGCTTCCTGCATCATAAGCCTGTACCGATGTTGCTCAGGTACATTCATGTTCTGGCCAACAGATCCCCCCTGATTATATCCTGGGCCATTCAGAAGGCCCTGAAAATCATATTGTGGGTTTTTCACACTTGCAGAACCTTGAGCACCCTGCACCCTTGACACATTCAGACCTGCTGCAGCTGTTTGAGCCATCTTGTGGGGCTGGTTTGCATTTGTTTGCATAAAGGAGTACATAGGCGTGGGATCGCTGTTAACTGCTTGTGGCATAGAATACAGAGTTCCCGGATACTGTGACTGTGGACTAGATTGTGTATTCCCAGCCTTCATCTGCATGTAAACCTGGGACTGGTCTCTCTGGTTATTGCTATTGTTTGCCATCCAGGCATTGTCAGGCGTCCACCAGCTGTTAGCTGTTGGTTGAGATTGCTGAGGCTGCTGAGAAGCCTGGCCTGCTTCAAAATATTCTTGATTATCCTCAGCACCATCACTGCCAAAAAGCGAAAGCTGAGACTGGTTCTCTTGCTGTTGACCTGCTTGATTTTTAGCAAAAAAGTCCACATTGGACACAGGCTTCGGCACTGGTTGTGGCATCTGATATTCACTATACTCCGCATTAGCAGCTGCCACTCCATTCTGCACAAATAACCACCCAATGTGAAACACAAGTTAACACCTTCACACACACGTCAAAATTCTCTCTCATCACCATAAATGCAGGGCACTTTCCACACAGTTGGATATGTATGAGACAGATAATCCAGTATCAATGATGACGGATCTGGACGACAGATTTGCTTTCCATCCAGCTTAAACCTTGGTTTTTTTAACACCCAAATGAGGTTCATTACCACATAAGATATGTTCATGAATTACAGGTAAAATTCACAACCATATCACATAAGATAGAGAAGGTTTTGGCTCCAATACTTCAGCATTCGGATGCATTGGCCGCTCTTGATACATCTCCTTCTCGGGCTCAGCCCTGCACAGAAGAACTTATAGATTAATTTGAGGGATCTGCCTAATATATTCAGAGGCAAAAAAGGTCACAGAAATTTTTAGCTCCCACTTATAAACAACACATAATTGAAAGATCTCATTCAAGTACTTTTCAGACAAATGTTGATCAAATAATTAATGCTGACCAATGGGTTGACCACAGATCATTGCACCAGAATGGTTGTTTACTGGGACACTGATATGAGAACCAGTATAAGCTCCTCTATGAACATGGCTGTGTAATTACTCTGTGTTTTGTGGAGTACTACCAACCCCTATCACGTATTGCATCCTCACACTAAAAGGAAGAAATAAGGGAGTACTCTAGTAAAAAAAATAGGATACAAGCTAAGATGACAACGAAATCTGATCATTGTCACAACTAGCTTTCCAAGTATACAACCCTGGTGTCATGAAAACAAAACTTCAATACACTTGGTTTCCTTAAAAGAAGACCACTATAGTCCCAGGAAAAACTTTTCTAAACTTTATGTAGACGATTATGAGAGTGGCTGTACCTTGGGTGCTCCAAAGGCTGGTTCTCATCAACCCCGCGAGGAAATCCATTCAAGCCAACTACTCCCGAACCATCTAAGAAATCAAATGATGAAAAAGAAGAATCTGCGACATGTACATCTTCAGGCCACAAACATCACAAGCTTGTCAGTACAACCTAATGGACCTCTACGAGTTCACAAAACAAATGCTGTGAAAATGAGTATCTCTTCAAACCAGGTTAATAAGTTTTCAAAGTAGTCTTCAGTTACCCGGAAGCAGAGATGCAGTGGCCTCTGGTGCTGAAGCAATGCTGCAAAGCACAAGTAAGAAGCAGGTAAGTGTAAATTATCATTGACCAAGCCTATTTAAGTCACAGAGTCATAAGCTAGGGAAGTCCGAGTAGAAGTAGGAATCATCAAGTTCAAAGTAAACAATTTATCAAAAAACGTCAAAGGTGCGAGGAGCTGATCCTTCTTGTTGCGCAAATGGAGTTAAACTAGAGGGTCGAGGTGTCAGCCAAGAAAGAGCCAATTCGTACTTGTTATTCGGCCGGTCCAGCAGAGTGAAGTCAATAGATGCATAGTTTTCCTGTGACATGAATAGCTCACTTTCGTAATTCTCCATAACCTTCAAATGGGAGAAGGATCACTTCCTTGGCCGCAACTCCGCAGTTTTTTCACAGATGGAATAATATTATGCCCCAGGGTGATGTTCCAAGGCCAAGACAACCTCCTTGTTTAGCCAAAGTCCTAACGGAGCATGTGGAACCAAACCATACCAAAGGGAATGTCACTCGTCTGGCTGGAAATTCATATACGCTTCTTCGGAGTTTCGGCCGCTGTTCAACTAAGGTCATTGGCAAACATTGCTGTCAGTGCCTCCCCTCCGAGCATGTGAGCCACATGTGGAACAGCCTTCAGGACACCAGCCTTTTAGAAAACTAGAATGTATCCACCTGTCCCACTGGCTTACGCTGCTCCCTCACTCCATGCAGGGCCGCAAAAAACTACTTGCCGACCTACTCCTCTTCCTCCTACTACTTACACACATCCACCCCATCGACCTGATTCAGCCTACACGAAAGACAAGACACACACACCAGTCTACACATACGTCTACACAACGATAGGAGGCTGCACTCTGATTTACAAGCCCCCAAAGTCACAATGTTGACTAGGACCACAAACTAAGGGCCGTGCACCTAAACCTAAACAATCGCATTCCACACCTTTCGAACCCTCCTTCACCCTCCAGGCCAGAGTAGCAAATGCAAACAACGACAGCAGGGTTGAAAAGAACGGCCGGGGACATAAGAGCTCACAGACGGCCCCAAGGACAGCGGCAGGTAAGTATAGTAGGGCTTCGTCTTAACGGGGAAGAGATGATGAACACAGATATAAAACTAGACTAAAGATGTATGTTCCAACAACAAAACAAAACCCTCCCCCACTCACATTACCCTGATGACTACCCCCCTGAAAACACCGAAACCGCGAAACCTAGGGTTTGCGACTCTCTAACCTCTGACGAGGAACACATAAAAATAAAAAAAATGCCACGGAACTCACGAAACCCTCACACCACTCCTCTCCCGCCCCGCGGCCACGAATGTAGAACACGGCCGTGCACACAATCCACCACACCAATCCCTCCCTCCACCATTCTCCCCGTTGGCAAGTCAGCGAAAGTAAAGTAAGCAACTCCAGCCACCCTCGACCAAGGCGCCCTCCAACCAACGCCTCCCCCCTCCTCACCGCTCCCCTACTTACTTACCGCACCACACCCTAACTAAAGCTAATGGAGTTATTAGTTGCGCCCGATGCCTCACCAGCTAACTCACTTACACTCCTCCACCTGTCCCCATTCGCAGCCGCAGCAGCCCAGTCCAAGTGCCCTGCCCTTCCTTCCCTGCCTCCCCGATTCTGGACGATCCTCGTTGCGCTTCCGGATTCCGTCCGCGTGAGGGGAGCTTGTGCGCGGGGCGGCGACGATGACCATCATCGTGACCAAGTTGCACTCCTTACCCGTGACGCCTCAGTTTCCTTGCTGCTGCGGGGGGGGTTGTTCCTCTTCTTCTTGTTCCTCCAGTCCGCCATAGCCATAGCCAGCCAGCGTGGGCAGGCGTTCCCCTTGCCCCCTTTCCTTTCCTCTTTTGTTATGTTATGTTATGTTTATGCCTTCCCTCCTCCCCCTCTTCTCTCCCCTCTCCCTCCCTCCTTCCTTCCTTCCCTCCCTCCCTCCCTCCCACTCTCTTTCTTTCTTTCTTTTGCCTCTAGCTACCTTATTATTATTATCATGTCCCTTGTTGCCTAGCTAACTTATGATGTCCCTTCTTGTCATACCCTCCCTTCATTACTTCCTACCTAAATATGCCTATAACCACCATCGTCCTACACCCTCCACTTGTATCTTGTTTGTGGTAATGGCCCTCCTCTTTCGAGAGTCTCTCTCGCTTTCGCCCACCTAACTTACGTCTCTTGTTGCTAGCTAACTTATGATGTCCCTTGTTGTCATAGCTTCCCTTTTCCTCCCCCCCCCCCCCCCCCTCTTCATTGCTTTGTACCTAAATGTGCATACAACCACTATGTACCATTGTCATACATTTTAAATTATCTTGCAGGTGTAATCTCTCTCTCTCTCTCTCTCTCTCTCAATTGTGTCCCTCGTTGTCATAATTAATTTTCCCTTTTTCTTCCAATTATTTCCCCTTTTATTACCCTTCGTATTTAATTATTTGTTTATTTACTTACTTACCCTCCGTTCTTATTTTTGTCACCACTCTTCTTAAATGACATTCATGAATACAATATCTTGCTCTTCATTTTTAGTTCCCTCTACATTGTTCAAGTGTCTCTATAGTACATGTCAATGTTATGTTGTGTATGTTGTGTTCTGTTTGGTTCTTTCTCTCTCTTAATATCTCTCTTTTGTCTAGCCAACTTATGGCCCTTATTGTCATAGCTCATCATCCATTTTCCTTCCCTATTCTCCCCTTCATTACTTTGTCCTAATACAACTACCCTAAAGTCCGTTCTTATTTCCACTAGCCCTCCTCTCAAATGCCATTCAAGAATACTATTGGGTACCCTTTATTTTTGTTTCCTCTTTATTGTTCACATGTGCATGTACAATACGTGTCAAAGTTTTCCCCCACCATGGCCATACCCAACCATCAACCTAACCATTGTGGATAGTTGTTCCCTTGCCTTTTCATGCCTCTTATGTTATGCCATTTGTTCCTTCCTTCCCTCCCTCTCATATCCCTTCTTGTCATAGCTTAAACTCCCTATTTTTATCTTTACTTCCTCACGAACAAACACTTCATTCACGTCGGCCTCCTAACGGAGACCGAAGTTTCTCTTCTTCTTTACTTCCTCCTCATACTTTCATACAAATAGTGACCTTAGCACTTTGTTTCCATATCCATCATCTCCTCTTTCCAATGGCATTTGTAAGTATGTATATAAGAATTTGATACCTCACCCTTCGTTTTTTGTATCCTCTACATCCAAGTGGGACTCCATGTGGTTTTGACCAAGCATTATGATAATGCATGAAATGATCAATTATGTATTAAAATCAAAGTGTAATTGTACAGCGTATGAAGTTTCACCAATTTAGTTAACATGTCATTAAGCAACCGTGTCCATTGTTCCTCACTTCTTAGCAACCATGAAGTGGTATACATAGGTCTTCATAGTTGCACATGTAGACTTTACACTTCCTCACCCTTCACTCTCATGTAATCTCAAAAAATTGCATATGTATATGTCCTCACCCAATTTAGTCATGCTCATTAGGCCCTTCCCATGTGATATCTTACCCTTCGTATATATTGAACACATAAAGTTTGTCATTTTATATCCAAGCAACTCCTAGCTCATTGCTTATTAATAATACATGTTCTCATATGACATTTCCTACCTACATATATATATATATATTATATTAACCTTTCATTTTGACGTACCACATGATGTTCATTTTTGTCTTATGTGTCTTATGTGGCCTTCTTCCATCTTACTCACTCCCAAGTTCTTCTATTGCTATTCATAGTTGCATATATGATACATTACACTTCATTTTAATTTTCTTTATCTTACATTTATGCCTTATATGTATGTAATTCACATCATGTCGCATTTGGTATCTTACCCTCGTTTGTTTTATTCCCCTTGTTAGTCTCTCCTTTGTTTTCCCTTCTAAAGGCCTCTCACTATTTATTTAGTTGTTTCTCCCTTCATCCCCCCTCCCTTCACGGTCCCATTCTCAATGGCACATTGTTTGGTCTAATTAGTGTGAGCCACACTAATGCCCAAGTCCCTATTTATTTGAAGTGGCCCACATTAATTTCCAATGTGAAAAATTAGTGTGGGTTTTTTCGTCTACATATTTGGATGAAAATCCAAGGCAAGATGAGTACTATAAAATCATTGATGTTAACCAAGGCAAGTTTGCAAAATTAATGTGGATTACATTAAATTCCAACCCACGTGAATCTCCCACCCACACTAATTAGACAAAACCATGTAATTCCACATTTCCAATTCACATTGTATATGCACAATGTGCCATGTCGGGGTCGTGATATGATATTTGAGGATTTTTTAGTAACGGTTGCAACACCCACATGGAAATTTATGAGGAATTTGTAATTTCCATGTAAGATTCTATCAATTCTCAACCAATGCAACAACGATTTGTAGCAAAATTAATTGAAATCGCAAAATTATAGGAGGCTTTATTGGCCTTTAATTTCAAAACACACTTGGAATATCATAAAGTGTCATTTGTGAATTGGTCACATTAACCCACGATACATTTTATCCATTGAGTATTATAATCTTTAAAACCCAACACTCAGAAGAATGAACTAAGTCATACTATACGATGCTTAATTAATGCTAACAATGAAGGAAAGTGAGTTACATATATATTACTCCCAATCTTATTCACTATTGGCCCTCCCCTTTTCCCCTACCTCATGTTCCCCTCGGTGTCGAATCAACCACCTTTCCAAATGGATGGTTCCTTACTCTCCATCCTATTGAATGTTCATCAATCACACTCTAGTAGTGGTGTGGTGTGCCTCAATTATGTGCAACTTATAACTATGCCATGTCTCTTGCATTCTAGCAATCATGTAATGTGAAATGGTTACATGACCTTTGTTCAATATAATATATTTTACATATGGGTCACATTAGGTGCACAAAACAAATATTTAGCCCATAAATTCCACCTATCACCATGAGGTTGGTTGAAGCCTCTTTGAAGATGACATAATAGTTGGATATAGGCAAATACATGGATGATTAGACATGAAAGTACAATAGTTACATCAAGTATGGTATTTAATGTGGTCCATTGTGAACAGATGCGTGCATTGTCATTTGAGGGATTGATTGCTCATCTTCTAAGTACTTATGAACCACCCACGTGGCATCAACAATGATCATCCATTGCAAGCATGGCATTGCTGACTACATATTTTTCAATGGTTTTTGAAAATCTCATATGTTTATGGCATGTCGAAGACATTCGTGTTTTGTGACACTTCCAAGGTTGTTAAATGATGTGATTTGAAGGGTCCCTAGTTGTTTGCAAGTCTCTATTAGTAGGATGACATCGTTGTATCAACTGGTAGAACCAGAAGTGACCTCTTTGTCCTCAAAGGGTTAATAAATTAAAAATCACGAGTAGAGTGTGATATATAATTGAATGTTGACTCTCCACTCGTTTCAACTTTGGAGCACCCACCTTTATGGTTACATAATGGGTGGGATCCCATAATCCACTGGTCGAAGACATGTATGTCCTCGAGATATATAGAGAATATAAACTCAACAATACTTAAGTTTGCCGATGACTTGTGAAACCATGCATTCTCAAAGTGGATAATGTTGGTAAGGTGTTTACCCACAAAAAAAGGAACTATACTCACAATGGATTGAGAATCCTCGTACCCCACAACCATTGACTTGTGCTATGTGAATCACTTTTGAGGAATTACAGATACTAGCATCTTAAGAGCAACACATACATAACAATATTTAATTATAGGTGAATGCTTCTCTTTATGAACCATGACTTCCTAGCCCAACCTATCCCGGATTCATGTATAGTTTACAAACATTTCAACGTCATTGTGGAATTATTCTATCATACTTCTTCAAATATGTTGTGCCCACAAAACTCGGTACAAAGGAGGCATGATGTTACGTAGAGTGTTGACACTATCAAAGGTACCCAATCACATGTTTTTGGGGTTGTGAAAGTTACCTAGGCATTCAAGACATTGTGATTTATAACTACAATGCGGCAACAAATATGAAGAGGCTCTTAATCATGCATGGCATGTTTCATGCTAACTTTTCCATCAATGTCAGCAATAAAGGCCAAGCAATGAAGCGAAAACAAGTTATAAGTAAGGCAATAAGTCTCATAGAGCATTTTCTTTGTAGGACTAAAGTAGCACATGTTGTGCAAGTCCCGAGTATGTGATGTTGAGACAAAATTACTCAAGATAATTTCTATGCACGTATTAAATTTGGCATGGTACAATTCTGTCATGCTCCACAAATTGTTGCCTTAATTTGCACATTGATACAAATTTGCATGACATGTAACCCTTCAATACATTGGAATTATTTTCATACTTGGTGTATTCATCTACGAGTTTCATCATTGACATATGATTGCAACCAAGGATCTCCCAATCTCCGAAGCTTTAAATTTTTGCTCTTACTAAATAATAACAATGTGTTTTTTTGATGAATCACAATGATAGTAACCTTGACATTGACCCTCAAAAAAGAAGCAAGAGTCAAAGAATCATGGGTTGTAATCCTCTACACACATGGTCTTTACCATGGGGACTTCATGTATGCTTTCGACATATTTGTGTCACACATGAGCATGTCATTTTAAGATTATATATATATATATATAAAGTCTTCTATGCAAACATTCACAATAACATCCAAGCATCCTCATATTATTGATTAGTTTAAGAACATCATCTCATTTCAGTTGTATTTAGGCCTATTCCTTTAGATTACTAAAGGCATTAATCCCGTTAGTAACAATTAACAAGAGCTTGCAATACGCACACACAATAGTTTGATTGCATTGGAACATGTAAGAAAAACTTTTGTTTCGGATCCCAACCGTTTTGAGTTGATGGGCCCCACATACAATCATAAGTGGCGGTGGGGGAAGGAGCCACCTACTTCAAAGGAGTCGCATATCTCCCCTAAAAGGAGTGGGGCCCCTTCCTAAGTACACACCATTCAATGTCAATGAGAAAAAAACCCTAAGCATCCCCTCACACAATGGTGACATGACACAAACTTCAGGCTCTTTAGTGCCAATGATGCCACCTTGTTTTCTTTCTCGTTGTTATACAACCCCCCCCCCCCCGAGCACCCATTTTCTTTCATACAATCATGTGGGGCCCAAGCAAAACATGTCATGTAACTTTTGCGGAATCAAGTGTTGAAAAGCATGCTAAATTCTCTTCACATTTTAAAAAATAGACCAACTCACTTCATAATATTTGTAAGTAGCCTAATATGTTCCAATGCAAATAGGATTGTTCATCATAGGTACTCTAGGTGACCTAAGCATGATTCCATCCGAGACATGCCCTCTTCAATTTTACTGGAAAGTCCCAAAAGTGGGGACCAACTTAAGTTTTTTGATGGATCTCCCGTATTTGCCACTTCCAACACTTGTGTCAATTATCTAAAAATTAAAATTAGGGAGGAAATGTCTTTTGCTCTATTTCCGGGAACATAAATTTAGGAAAATTTGAGCTTTTTCTTAATTTTGATTCTATTTGAGGAGTACACAAGTGGTGAGAGAAGTAAAGAGATGCATGTGCACATAGATGGCAAAGAGATTGAGAAGATTCTCAATTATATACAGACACATGTCGGCGTCTAAAGCTCAAGAAGCCCTCAAAGACTTTCCAGTCACACTCAAACAAACGACCATTGAGGCAATCCGACCCCAATTAATCCCCATACTTTCAATTAATTCTATTGCAGTGAGTATGTTTGACAAATTTCATTCGACATTCAACTTCAAATCCAAATTGTCACGTGAAGTTTTCAAAAACAAACATGAACGAATGTCAACTTATGTCATTTCAATTTCTAATGTGTCCATTGAAACATATGTTTTTTTTTTCTTCACAAATCACACTACATGTCAAATTCTAAATTAACAATGTCAACTGACGTGCATTTTTTTGGGTGCAAGTTTTTGCGTGTCGAATGTCAAAAACTTGCAAATTTTTGTCATTTTTCTGCAAAAATTACACACTCCCCTATCGGTCGATGGAAGAACACCTTGTGCTTGAAGGAGAGACAAAATGAGAGCTTGACTAATGAGAGCTTGCCACTTCACCATGCCTGGCATTCATGCATGTAGTCAAGGATTCTGATTCTTGAGATTTCATTCTTAAACCTAGAATAGAAAGAAGAGCGTCCTGACTTCTTACACATGCTTAAGAATGCTATGTTCCTTGGGAAATGGAGTCTGAATAAGCTTAATGTTAGACACATTCGTGATATATAAATGGCACTGGACTCCATTATTCACATTTCTTTATTCGGCTTTGTTATATATACACACAGCATGAGAAGGGATCAGGTGCAAATGATAGGTATACATTACTCAGTTCTATTAACGAATGCAACTTTTATTTATTCTGAAAGGACCGTGTATTTCAAAAATCAAAATCTCACAGAAAAGCAGACATTTGTTGAAACTATTGCAATTCAATATTTTTCACACCGGTAGTTCAACACCTGTGTTTCAAAATTCATAGATTTCTCTTATCTAGGTTTCTAAATGTGTAGGAGTAAAGACAAAGACTCGGAAGGCATGCCACATCGGAGGCTGGAGTCACTTCCAAGAGTTAGTTGAACAACTTTTGGGTCATCAAATTTAATATATGACATGAACATGTGAATGTGGCAAGTCTTGGAGGAATTTCTCCAAACGTCCCGAGTTTTAAGTGAGCCTGACGTATACAGAAACATCGAGAGAGAGAGAGAGAGAGAGAGAGAGAGAGAGAGAGAGAGAGAGAGAGAGAGAGAGAGAGAGAGAGAGAGAGGCTTGATTGATTGCCCATGACGTTGACCAAATTTGGTCGTCTTCTTCTGTTTGGTTCCTGAATCAGGGGCTGGGAGCTTATAATTCTGAAATGGAATCCTTCTTCAAGATTTTCTTAGTATGTAGATAGGTTATCAGCAAGACCAATTTTCTTGGACGTTCACCGATGCAAAGATGATACGGGCAAAGTGGACACGAGTTGTCGGAATAGTGACCAATTATTGTGTCAGAAGGCTCGATTGATGCAAGGACGAAGGTTGCAGTGATGCCTTGGTATAGTGCATTGAATCTCAACAAAATGTTTTCTTTGAACCGTCTACCAGAGTTGTCAATATGTTCAGTGCACTATACCTATGGCCCTATTGTCGGCACTTCCAAACTCCACAAACAATGTAAGCTGTTGGATTGGATGAGTAATTGTCTCAACAGGTTAGGAGTCGTCATTTTTAGTTTCACAATCAAAGTCAACATGTAAAAGTTGCACTAATTATAAGTGGAGCTTTTCTTTCTTTCAAGTGATCACGTAGGACCCTCCCACTTGTGTTAACAATCAAACCTATAACAGTTACTGTATTACAAGCACATGTCCTTTTAATGTTCCTTAGTAACTACAAGATTTGTAACAAGTTACTGTGTATATACCACTCATCAAATTTATGTGTTCAATAAAGAAAAGTGACCCCATTAGGCGCTTGTACTTTAAACCGTGCTTATAATTACTGAACAAGATTTAGGACTAGTCAGAGCTGGCTGGGATTTTGCACAACTACCCATGTTCTTGCAAAATTCAAAGTTACACATGAGCATACCGACACTTTCTGGCTCCATGTTTCATCATTCCCAATGGACTTGGCAGTGGAGCACTTTTGACACCAGGGACCTGCCTTGGCCATCAGACACCAGTGAATGACCCTAGCAGTGTTTCAAGTATCTACATCAAAGGCATATAGGAGATGTCAATAGAAGTCCTGAGAATTGCTGAGTCATCTATGTACAAAAGGAGGAGATCTTGCAGGTCTTATTAATCAACTTAGTCAGTTACGATGGAAGAAATTGTGGACAACTCGTGTAGATTAGATATGATGTACGAAACTATGCATATTGGATGAGGCATTTCCCAACACTATGACAAGGATGGTTCATTCATTCATTTAATCGTTTGGAAGAATATTGTGTAGCAATGAAATGAGATTCACTATTACCCACACACCTTTGGTAAACCAGCCAAAATTGAGAAGCTACAAAGGATGATACAAGGACAATTCAAAGACATCCATGTGGGATGGTACTGGAGACCATACATAAACTCAAATAAAGAGTCAATACACAAACTACACAACTTATAATTGCGGCATATACCATTCAACTTGACACAGTAAGAATATTCAAACTGGAACAACTGTAATATGGAACTGAAGAAAGTTTTGACAGTGGTAGTTAAATAGGTGTTCCTGTATCTGCAACTGCAGGTCATACCTTCACAAGGTTTGACCTTGTGCTTTCCCTGCACAGAAGATGAGTAAGAAGAACCCTAGTTCACGGCGCAATGCTGAAAGGTTGCACAAACTGTCACTGGCAAAAAGAACCACCCGTGGATGAAGAAGTGCCGACTGCATCAATTCTTGTTCACCTGTGAGACAAAAACACCTCTACCACAGACCCCAGTTTCCCATCTTCACATACTACATTGTGGATTAGCCCCAACCCAAAGTCTGTTCATAACTGAAAGAAAACCTAAAGGCTTTACGTGAAGTAGTTGAGGCACTACCAAAAAAGACTTGACAACCTTGACAGAATCTGACATCTAACAGACAAAGCGGGTAAGACAATCATCTAGCAATCTCAGGAAAAACCAGAGATTGCAGTTGCCCACCCACCCAGGATTCCAAGCATGCAGGTCAGGGATGATAATTAGGTTGGGATTTAACGTTTCACTTTGTTTCAAAATAAGTTGCACTAGTTGTGTCAGAGTAGATTAAGTCTGACAGCTGATGTCAAATCGAACTAATTTAGAGTTCTGCTATCCAGTGACAAGGAAGAAAGAAATCTCCTGGACGCTCCTCTGCTTTCTAGACTGTTTTTACCAGATAGCTCTCAAGTCAGGTAATATGATGTATTGCCGGGCACTAGCATGTACAACTTTGTTCAGGCACCTCTTACCAGCTCACAGGAACGCTGATGCATGGCTGCAGATTGATTCATGCACATGGTTGAGAACTAACTAAGCCTTCACACCAGGCTTTGTTAGAGATGCTTGATTTCTGTTGGCCAATCTCTCTGCAACTTGTTGACTGGTCAAAGGCAGATAGTAGATCTGAGGCTTTGCTCGGGTCTTTTTGAAGAGATCATCCAAAGTTGGAGTTTTTTCCAGTTCTGTGAACACATTCAACACTGTAAATGATCTGGATGTAGTGACTGCGCACATCTTGTTACATATTATGTCCCCATAAAATCAACCTTGAGTTTAAACAGTTAGAGATGAAACTGTTAAGACACATCAACAAACCCACATTACATGAAGATACAAAGCTTGTTGACCAACAGGACAGACTCCAACCTCACAATACTACCTGACTGTACTAAATAGCTCATGAATGCAAACTGAATAAAAAACAAGGCCCCTCTATACAGGCCACCCAGTATGACAGCAATGAAATCACACACCTTGTTTAGGCCTCTCTCTGGGAGGGAAGGGAAGGGGTGGTGGGGGTGGAAGCGTTGCTGAGGCTGGTACAGCAGAATCACTAGATGATGGACCTGTCACTCCAGTGCCACTATCTGTTGGTGTCTTAGTTTTAGCTGGTAATATTCCGCGTGGAGTGATTGCATTTGTGGTTGGGACTGTAGCTGGGGTTGCAGCAGCAGCAGCTGCTGCAGCTTTCTCAGCATCACACCGGCTTTTCACTTCTGAAGGCTCTACAAACTCAGCAGTCAACAGACGCCCTCCCTGTGGAGGCCACTGAACATTGTACAAAGCATTGCGTGTGGCAATTGCCTCCTCCACTGATGAATACTGCACAGAGCCAAAAAAAATTGCATAGGAATCAAAGAGCCAGCAGGATGCACACCAAAAAGAAAACATTGTGATCGCTGATAATGTCCATTTTATGTTTCAGAACTGATCCAAGCATACCTAACAGCACAAAACTAGATCTGGAAGGAACAAAGTGTTACGATGGAATCCCTGAACTCCCTAGTAGAGGCTAAGGCATTTCTTGCTACAGGACTGCAAAACCTCCAACGCTAATAAGTTGAACAACTAGTCTACTGTGTCCTCATAATTCCCAGATGACTACATTTGCTACAGCAAATCATAGAAAGAAAAGAAGCCTCACACTCAAAGTTCTTCTGAGCATTGTCCATTAAAGTAATTGTATATCTAAACGTGGGAACACAACATGAGCATATTTTGAAGAGAGTGAGTGAGGTGCTATGAACAGACTGCAAAGCGCAAACAACAACAGCAGACTTTAATAAAATGCAAACCAAGCCTTGAACAACTCACAGACAGAAAGTACAGTTCAGCTCAACAGCATCAGCTTATCTCCCCTCAGATAGGGGAATTCATATAGCCTATGTAATTATGGTGTACTCACCGTAACATAGCAGTGGGTTTTGATCTGGTCCATCCACACGTCTTCAACAGTGCCAGTTTGTGCAAGTAGCACCTTAACAGCTTTGAAAGTGAAAGGACGCAAGAATCTGTCGATCTTTAATGATGTAGTTGCCGGCTTGGCACTGGTTGGCACTGCACATCAATTGCATTTCAAGAATTCATAAATGGAGAATATTGTTCATATCACAGTAATTCCAAACACAGTTCTGGAGATTGATGGGGAGAGGCAGTCCCAATTACTAAGAAACATAAGTCATGAGAAGGACTAAGCAGGATGAGAAGCCCACTGGTGACAGGACTAAAGAAGCTTGATAAGGCTCATCAAGCATATAAACCCACAATACTGATTGCAAGCCTGACAGACAAAGGTGAGCCCACTCCTTTCATATTAGAAGTTCACATCCTTGATCTCAACTGCAAAGATAATTAGCATGCTTATCTGCTCAATTTGTTTAAAAGAAGTTGTCAAAAGAGAGATCGTATTGTGCTTACCAACACGAGCTTTTTGTACTTCTCCATTGACCACACCCTCTGTTCTCGATGGTGTAGCCCTGGTAATGGCCACCTTCTCAGGGGCAGGGGCAACCTTAGGAGTTGTAGATGTTGTTGGAGCTGACACAGGAGGATTTGATGAGGGCAGTTCTTCCTTTGGGTCAGAAGAAGGTACCTCAGTCCCAGCCTCTGTTGTTGCAATCCTTGCCGGAGCTTTTGCATCAATTTCACCTACCCCAGTGTTCCATCTTCGACGTTTGGTGGGTTCCTGTGTTCTTGTCTCCCCATCCGCTGCAGAGAAGGGAGACAACATGTTACTAACACAGATACACAGATATGCTGATTAGAGTGGGTAATCATCCAAAGTGCACCACAAATGCAAACACCTCCACAAGGTTAGCATAGGATCAGAAGCATTGCATGACCACACAATTTAATCTGAGAGCCCTCATATGCACAGTCTCATCTTAATTATGTCCCAAATGTGGGCACACAAAACAGATGATGATGATGATAATGATAATAATAATAATAATAACTAACTAAATGCTTCTGTCCACATAGAAGGCACGCAGAGTGACCAGATTTGTGGAAGATAATCACTGTGAACTCTCTATCACAATGTTACAAACAAACAAAAAGACAGCCTGTAGAAAACATTCAAGATGCTAACTTGCTTACAGTTTCCTCATGCCCTTTTAAAGTGTTGAGAGCAAACATGAAATCAGTGTAGGTTTCTCCAGTAAAAAAAAAAAATCTTTGGAAAAAGGCCCCAGATAAATCTGCCAGAAAGGATATATTGAAAACTTCCACATCATAAACACAAAACAAGGAGAAACCCCAGGTATATGACACCAACCTATATCTTTCCTTTTTGAATCTTTGTGACTATTTGCATCAATCTCCATGGGTTTTTCTGCTTCTGTTTTGGCTTCCCCATCTGCTTCTTGTGCACCATCAATCGCTGTACGATCATCCTCCTCAGCAGCCTCCTCCATCACATCGTCCGTTTTGTCTTCGATCTTCTTCAGGGTTTCATTATCATCAACACTCATTGTAGAATGTTCTTCCTCTGAAGTAGTCCTCACATATTGCTCCCCCACATTTGTTGTAACAGTCTGCTCATCTGTAGCCATCGTGAAAGTCGTCATCTCTTCAATGACCACAGTCGTCGTGACAGTCTCCTCCTCCGTGATAGTTGTCACAGTCTGTTCCTCTACATTCATTGACACAGCTGGCTCATCCACCTCTCCTCCTCCCACCTCCACTGCAGTAACAACCTCTGCCTCTACAGGCTTCTCCTGGATAACCTCTTCCTGCACAACATTCAAATCTCCCAAACCCTCCTCCGGCATAACAACAGGTTGTACAATATCCTCATTGTCCACCGTGGATGGTACAACCACTACAGACTCTGAAACTGATTGCTCCTCCACAATAGTTGAAACCTCTGTCTTAGGTTCCTCCTCGTTAATAGGTGCAGACTGAACCGCACCTTTGTCTTCCAAAGGCGCTTCTGAATGGTTAACCACTGCAGCTGATGCTGCAATCATCGTTTCCTCGACCACAGTAACAGTGGTGGCTACCTCGACATTCAGGTTTGTTACTTCGGCCTCCGACTCCACGTTAGCAACTGTAGATGATATATCAGCAATGATAACCTCTTTTGCCTGACCTTGAGCAGGTAAATCCTCCAATCCTCCAGATGTTTCCTTAGATGTGTCCTCGGCCATGATAACATTCTCAGGTTCAGGAGCCACATTTTCCTTAGGTCCTGCATCAGAGTCTCTTTCCTCATCATCAGTTCCTTTATCTGCAGACGGTGTTACAGGGTCAGGGGCCCCATCACCAGCAGTCTCCGAAGGGGGACTAGCGTTGTCGCCAGCGGTCTCAGTTTTTTTAGCAAGAGCTATCTGCTCCGCTTCTTCCTGTCGAAGCACTTCTTCCAGCCGATCAACGAGGTCCTTCTTCAAGCCCTTGAATTGAATACCTCGCTTCCGAAGCTCCTCCCGCAATTCGGGAACCCTTAGCTGCTCCGGCGTTCGATTGCCCAGGGCCGCCAAAGGGCTCGACATGTCTTCTTCTTTCGCCTTTGCCCAAACTACGACCTAAACAAGAAACCAGTAACACTCTTCAACACACACACACACACACGCACCACAGCTCGACCTAAGAAACACTCTCCACGTTTCACACCACACAACTCCCCAGCTTCACACACAAAAACCCTTCCACGAAACCCTAACCAACAGAAAACGCAGAAATTGATGGCGGGCAACAAACCCCGTTTGTCGGTGCGAAGGCAATGCGTTCAGCATACAATCTTCAATCACACCTCAACGGCACATCCTGCGCACTCGCTTTCTATTCTTCTCTTCACTTCCTTTGCTTTATTTTCCTTTCCACCCAAGCAGCAGACCAAATCAGCGGAGGGTTGAAAGCCAATGTTCCCCGGATGAATGAATGCCGCAGCGGGCAGCGTACCACCCAATGCGTACGCAACCCGTAACCCGCTCCGCTCTGCTATCTCACGAGCAGAACCTCGAAGTCTTGTTGAGGCTTTTGCTCAATTCTGGTTAGCTTTGCGCTAGCGATGGCGTGGCGCGGGTCTTCTAGGGTTGCATGACGACGGCCAGGGACTCACAGGCGCTCCGCAACACTATGTGTAAAAGTCACTTACATGAGCCCAACCGTGAAGGGTTTCCGCACCATGCCACCTCAGCTCTCCGCCCCTGCCACCTCAGCTTTTTTTTTCCTCGAATCCGAATTGTTGAGCCTTTAAAAGGCTTTGGGCCTCCCCCTTTTCCAAAAAATGAAGTGAACTAGCAATGCTAGAAATTGAAGAATAACTTTGCCTAGACCCAAGCCGGGAACGAGGATGGATAAATGAAGAAGGAGAAGGGAGACATGACATATTAAAACACAAATTGTCCGATGTAGAAAATACTCTATTTCATCTTTATATAGTTTATATAGGGATGTAGTCTCCACATGAGATTCGAGGGGGTCCCAACCAATGTAAGAGTTACATCCGTGGTAGAATTTGTAGAATACGAGGGGGAAATGATGGGTTTCTATCAAATAGATAGCCCTCTTTAATGTGAATTGCCAGTGAATTAACATCCATGATCACATGCTTCCCCACGAATCGAACTATGAAGAGTGTCCATACCACATCACTTCCTCTCTTCACCCCTGCCACTTCAATTTTTTCATCTGCTAATGAGAAATGTTGAACCTTTCCAATAAAACATTACTAAGCAAGTAGACGATGACCACCAACCTCCCTATAAAGTTTAACCATGAAGGGTTTCCATGCCATGCCACCTCCGCTCTCCGCCCTCACCACCTCAAAATTTTCTTCCATCAGCAAGAAATGTTGAACCTTTCAAATGCTTTAGGCCTTCTTTAAATAAATCAAAAATCAAACTGAAAAAATGTGGAAAAACACTGATAAAAATAATTGAGATAATTGAGTGCATCCGTGGCATCATTAAGGGGGGGAATCAAATGATAAGGTAAAATACACCACAGATTTACCCATCTACCCTGAGCCAGAATGAGGAGGGAGACAAGGAGGAAGAAACAATTAAACACGGGGTTTTCTTTTATGAACTACCAACAAATAAAAAAGCGAAGTGAAGCAGTGTGTAGGTGTATGTCAATGTTTGCTACCAAATTATCCATTGCGTACACACCAAAGATGACAGTATGGGGAAGCTAGAACTTAGTCACAACATTTCTTTCAAACAATTGATATGTTGTATGACATGGAAATAATGCATGTAAATTGAGAAGACAACCCAAATCATGATCCAAATGTATATAACATTTTGTTATCAAGCAAGCCCTATGAGCTTGCTTTTGGGAAATAAACAACAACAACAACAACAACAACAACAACAACACTTGGAACACCACCTCCTCTCACCACCTGCCCTACCTGCTTGTAATGGAGATTCTTTTGTTTGTGTTTTAAAAAAAACAACTTAATAACAATCATACATGTTTGGCTTTCGCTTGAAGCAAAATGATGCTCTAAAATGTGGTTGAAACTCATAGGTTGTCACCAAAGCCTTATCATTGTAGACTATTTAACATGAGTGATACCCCTCAAACCGTTCAAAGGACTCTAATTCCATGAAAACAAACATATGAACTCCAAATTTGGGAAGTGAATAAGGCACACGTGCTTACAATAACATCCTCCAAACTTGTGTTTGTTGACATTATTGCTAACAAGAATGTTCATCCACTCATCATACAAAATGAAGGGAATCACAACCCTTTATTATATTAGCTGCCATAACCCCACAATCTTATCGGATCTTAAACTTTGTCAAAACATCGAGATTTTTTTAACTCGCCTTCGTTGTGGCCTCGAGTAACCCTAATAAAATTTCCAAGTTTGTTAAGGTAGCAATGCCCAACTCCGTACACAACCCAATCTTGACACCTAGTGGACAACTACCATCCTTTAATCGGTTAGCATCACCCCTCCCAAAAAAGAAAAACAAGGAAACATAACAACTACAATTTAGTCTTATTAGAATGTGTGATGTGCAAACATAGACTTTGTTACTACTTACCGTATTGTGTATTATTTGAATCTAGGCAAATTTGCATGGAGTTCAATAACTCTCATAATGCGGTTCCCTCGTGTTTGATATAAGTGATTGTGGGGTCGAGTCGTGAGGGGCTTCAAACCTAGTATGTCACACGAGCAAGTGCAAAGTGGGTGATTGGATCAATTAACATATGTTCAATAGTTATTGTTATTTTCCCCCTTAACAACCAAACCCATGCTCACCACATGAATTATACACTTATAATATCCTAAGGAGTATTACCAATATGTATCAAATTCCACACATTATTATAGATCCCAAGCAATTACATTCATTTGTGGTGAACCAAATGCAAATAAGGCTACAAACGATGTTAACCTTGAAATCCCAAAGGAGCCCATGATTGGCTTTCTTAAGTACATGATTTGTTCATGTACTTAATCTTGGTTGTTATTGCCAACTTAGACCTTGTATGAAATAAATCATTATACATGTTATGATTGTTCCGATTACATGTGTCTTGATACACGTGTCTCGAGTTACAACAAGTTTATGAACATCAAATACATGTGGATATGCTAATGTCTATTTCCCTTCATGTGTGTAGTATACTTGGTTGACCACAATTGCCACATAACATGACACTATTTCTACTTGTTTCTTGTGATGTGTATTGCTAAATATAGTGTTTGTTTTAAAGAGCATAACACACCCACAATGCATTAGTGAATTAGAACAATAACATTTACAAAATGTTGTAGAATTGACTCTAGATTTCTTTTTAAGACTCCCATCTTAAGACATGCCACTTTACCAAAAACACATCGGTCAATGAAACCCCTAATTGGCACGAGAGGTGGTTTAAG
The DNA here is from genome assembly GCA_950295325.1 of Polytrichum commune. Classification (NCBI taxonomy): domain Eukaryota; kingdom Viridiplantae; phylum Streptophyta; class Polytrichopsida; order Polytrichales; family Polytrichaceae; genus Polytrichum; species Polytrichum commune. Next base: position 16,877,288 of record OX485803.1, on the reverse strand, counting down.
AACTTGGGGTCATTATGAAAGTTCGTGTCCGAGACTTTATACATTGAGATGAGAAATCCAATCATATGAACGAGATAAACATGGAGTAAGGAAATTCAAGATTATTGTTTCAAGCCAATGATGTGTTGCTCACTAATATTTCAAAGTTCTTTAGCACACTTGAAAAAACCTACAACCCAACATTCTATTTATTTATTTTTGTTTAAGTTCATAAATACTAAGCCATACTAGAAAGAAAAATAAAAACCAGCGTCAGGCAATCCAACGTGAATTTGAGCCCGTTGGCCTTACCCTGTTCCAAAATCTTCTTGGTGCAGGGTGGGGTTTAATGCTTACCTTGCAGTGGGTGGGGCAAGCCGTACTAGTTTATCGGTGGTGCACCTTTATTTTGTTCTAAAGGCTCATTGTCCTTGCAACAAATAAGGCGACAAAAGCAAATGTTTTTCTCTCATTTTGGGTCATGTAAGACCCCTCAAAATTCATGGGTTATAGATCAAGGGTCAACCCTCAAATGTCCATGTGACCACAAAGTGGTTGATTTATGGTCAAAGGGCCAAATCATCAATTTTCAAACTTTCATTAGGGATACTCTTTTCACAAGATGTTCAAGTTAGGTTACAATGCTTTCTTTTTTTCACAATTGGAATTGAGCAAACGACATGATTTGTAGATTCTACATTGTTGAGAAAAATTAAGGATTGAGTGTCCAAAATGCAAACTGAATTCTCAAAATTTTTCAATCATGTGCTTCTCGTGTTTTTTTTCCTTTGCAACATCTCGCCTATTAATGAATACATATTGTGTCTACCACAAATACAAATCTAAATCACATTTTATGCTCATTGTATATTTATTTTTAATATACATATATAATGTTTTTTACATGTTAAATATCATCATTATATAAAATATGGTCCAATCATGTTAAAATGTTAGTTATAGCTTCATTATACATTTGCCTAAATCTTTATGATTTTAGTTTAGAAGTTGCATTGTTTCAAGTAGACAAAAAAGAAATTACTCGTATGTAATGCTCTAATATTCCATAATAGGCCTAAGCATTTAGGGGTTAAGGGACAAAGAAGAAGAAGAAGTCCGATCTCCTGAGGATAAGGGACAAACATGTTTGAAAAGGGGATCAGTTTGTGCATAGGTTGGATGCACATGACTAACTTCGAAGGGCATGCATTTGCGTCATGACACCAAACTAAATGTACTCTCAACTGCAAAACCCCACAATATCTTGCACACACGCATGTCAAACTAACAAGGGTCGAATGATGTTCGTGTTTATGAATGTTTATATGGAAATCCAATATGTTATGTGACATGTGATCTCGACAAGGTTGTGTTCATAATGTAAATGCCAATCCAAATACATAAATTAATAATAAAAATAAAATTCGGGTTTCACAAGGGGACATCAATGCTTAAAGTGTCCATCATAGGCCCTTCTACCTCGGCATGCAACTTGGGAAAAAGAATGCTAAGGTACAAGTGAGGGCATTGATCCTTCATGGCCACTACAGTCTAACCTCGTTAATACGACACTTGTTTATATGACACCCTCGATATTACAACACATTTTTGCGAGACTGAACTTTTTAGTCCAAAACTCCCTCTTTTATACGACTACGACACTTGATAATGTGACATTTAGAATCTCCGTTCTGTCATATTAAAGAGGTAGTTAATGTTAAAATCTCTTTCATTTATGTTATGTACATCTAAAATACATCCATTTTCACTTGGGAGCTACTTTGGAACTTCACTTATCACTAGGAACTTTATGATAATTAGGGTTACTAGTGTAGAATGAACATGATTAGGGTTAGAGTGGCCTCATGCTTAGTATGTTGCCTTATACTCATGATGATATAAAATCACCAATATCTTGATGCTAAACATCATGCATCATTATTGTCCGGTTTCTTATTAAAAACGCTTTATACTTTTGTGTTAATGAAATTATTAGTTTTCAAAAGTTAGTAGGGAATTTAGATAAGATGGCAGTTACTAACTCGAGTAGACAACACTGGAGATCTTTAATCTCCTATTTCAAGAGTTCTTGAGAATGTGTGTATTTGTTTGGAATAATACGTTATTATTTCATACCATCTATATTGCTTAAACTTAAACTTGTTGTATATATTTTTAAACCCATATTACTTATGTTTTCATATTCCCTCAATAATACGACAACTTTACGCCATTTGTCATATTAGTGAGAAGACAATACCTCGATAATACGAGTTTTTGTGTATTTCCCAAACATGTCATAAACTTAAGAGGGAGAACAGTCCTACATTGATACAAAGCTAGCTTTTCGAGCTTTACGTGCATAATATGACATGAGCATGTGCCATTAGCCCAAAGAATTTTGAAAACCAATCATTGAGAATTTCATTCATTGTTGGAGGTGCTCTACATAATGTTGTGGTGTGGGAAAGGTCTTAAAGCTAATGACACAACGAAAAGAAATTGTTGTATAACAAGTGTAGGTCTTATTTTTGTATTAAATGCATGCGGGATATGTGTAGGTTTAGGGTTAACATTCATCTCAATTGTGGTGAACTAGACTACTAAGGTGGGGTCTTCAAAGAGAATTATGGTGTCAAACCAACTTCAAGAAGCTACCTCCAATGTACACACTATTTAAAGACGTTTTATGTCGGAGGAATAAAGGACCGACATAGCTTACTACACTAAACATTGTATTTAGTGTCACCGATTCTATGCGGCTTGCTCAGTATCAATTGGGAACCACCCGTGTAGTGTCGCCAACACTAAATGTGAACATTACTTTTTTTTTGTCATTCCTTGTGAAAAAAATAGGACACCATAGATATACAATGTTGCAGTTATTGTCGCTTACTATGTGATTTTCCATCCAATTTTTAATCATCCATGACAATATTTCAATGCAAGACTGTTTTTTGCTTGCAGAGTATACCAAACTTTTGTGTTCGGTAATTGGCATTTGAATGAACTAAAAGTAAGTTGGGATTCAGAACTTGTAAACTTATCCATGAGAAGTGTCATTAGAAAAAGTTACCACAATGACGCACACATGCCATATGACACTAAACACAATATTTTGTGTACACTCTTATGTTGCAAGTTTCTCTCTCTTTCTCTCTCTCTTGTCAACATGCAAACGAGCAAAGGGTGAGAGCAAAGTGACATGCATAGTGTGACTCATATATTAAGGTGAGTTTCCATGTAGGCCGCTTAGCCACCATAATCTAGTGTGAATAAGGAGGAAATATATTGAGGTAGGGTCATCTTCTCAAACTTATGTCCACCTACTAACCTCCTCCTTCATGTTAAAACCTCCTCCTTCTTCTAAAATAGGCTCTCAATCCTTTGGTGACTGGCACTTGTATGTTAAAGGTTCTTTCGTGGGGTGCATGGAAGTTGAGTGGCATGTTTCCACAACTGTCCACATTCTAGTGGCCCACTAGAATGTGGTTGGATGGTGGCTTGTGCTTAACTACATGTGAACACCACCGATCCATTATTTTCTAGAATCTAGTGGCCGAGCGGCCTACATGGAAACTCACCTTAAGTGAATTAACCCCAAACTTCCCAAGAAACCCATTTTGGTGGATGCATGATTGGTCTCATGCATTAACCCCACCTAACTCATCCATCCACAATCAAAATAATTATAAACATCAAGCCAAGCATTTACATACTCCAAACGCAATGCGGTTGGCCATTGTGATTTGCACATTTTGACATGAGAATTAGTGGAGATGATTGATTGTTGAGTTGTTCCCATCTAGTGGATCACACCAGCTTTTCATTCATTTTCCAAGTGAATTTGATTGGCCAAGGGTCTCTTTCGGGGGATAAAACATGGCATTTTCTTGTGCATCAACTCTGGCATTTGTTATAATCAAGAAATCCAAATGGTTGTTCTTGCTCACTTTCTCCTTCGTTATAACTCAACTCCCATGTTTCAAAACCATACAGTCAAAGCCCATTTCAACCTCAAAACTTGTCCATGCGAATTCCACAACCAACATTGAGTGAAATGCACTTCAAACAACCATTTCATAAGCTTGGGAGGTTGAGAGTTAAGTACTTAATGCAGTTCACCCACCTACCGCTGGCAAGAGGGAACCGTTGCACACCAATATACCTCTCATTCATCCAAAAAAAAAAGGGTTATGAAATGGCATGTACCTACACCAAATTGTACTTATTTAGTTGATCGACACTAAAAATACTTTTATCTGTCCTATTAGTGTGAATCAATGTGTTTTGTTGTTTTATTTTTGTTTTTGTGTGTAGTCGCCAATTTTGGGCCCTTAAAATCATTAAGTAGGAAATTATTATTGTTTTACCATCCATTTGATTGCATGTGTTGTCTTCGAATTTTGAAACAAAATTTATTTGTGTGGATCAAAAACATTCTATAGAACCCACATTGGTTTATACCCCAAGCCAAATAATTAGGTTACAAAAATCATGCATGTCACATTAATCGTTATCATAGAAAATTGATGTAGGTGAATAGTTTTTTTCATTTATGTTGAATTTAATGTTACTTAATTGATTTGTTTTGTGTAATGTGTTGATTTGAAGTCTCAAGGAAAATCCCCGGGGGGGAGACTCGTAATCTTGGACCCACATTTCTTTCCACCCCAGGTATACAACTAGATTGGCCAATTATTTTCCAAGTGACCCACCCACATTAACATGATTGTTACTGGAGCTTCAAAGAACCCAAATCAATCATAACATTCACTCAACACTATGGTGTCGCTACACCCTTAGTGTTAGGAAATGAAGCAAGAAATGATTCCTTTGTTTTTTCAGGGCACCCTTGCAAAATGAATAGTAATCAACATTAGTATTTGTTCACTATGCAAATGATGGACATAGAGTGGCAACCATGTGTGACAAACAATTGAAAAAATTAACCATATTTAGTTTTATCGAGAAGAAGTCTATGGGCGATGAAAGCAACTGTTGGCTTCTAGTGAGGCCACGTTGCATATGCTTTCTCGACCGTCGGATTCGACCGATGTAACCCTCCTCCTCTAATCTCCTCCGTTCTTGCCACCACTCATCCACTGCTTCAAGCCAACTAGCTTGCAAATAACCAGTTTGACAAGTCGTACAATAACAACTAACCAACTACACATAACCCAATTGTTATAAAATGTAGCCACGTACCAACCTAGGGAGCGTTCTTCTTTTATAATAGGGAGCTCAACCCCTAGGTTGAGCAATGTTGTGATCTTATTCATGGTGCCCATTTTATCTTACCTCATGTCAAAGATCCTACAAATACTTAGAGAAATACTTTTCAAGAGGGTTTTGGATCGATCGAATTATGACTACATGTAGTCACACAAAATCGAGTAGAATCTACCTTCCCCATCTTGTTTATTTGAGCTTTTGCAGGTCAAAATCATGACTATGTAATTTAAAACAAGAAGTAGAGGCATATAAGAAGCAACAAAATAACCAAGAGTTCAACTCTACTCTACAAACATAGGTGTGGAGCACATTGCACCGAGAATGGCTCACCACTTTTTTTATTTTTTTTGGTAGTATTGTTGCTTGAATTGAAATTATTGTGAATTTTCAAGCCAAAGAGTTGGTCGCACATATTACCAGTGTTTAAAGTCAGCCATAACTACTCATTCATCCTCACTTCAACACTCAAAACCAACACATGTGTCATGGCAATATTGGTTCTAGCTCGTTCGCAATTCAACCCTAGCCTAATTGAATAGCCAATCCTAGCCTGATCGAAATTGCGGTGCCCTGTAGATTGCCATTGGGACCTCGAGTGGGAATAGGTGCCTCTACTATACTTATCCCTCTAGTTGACCATGTGAATAAAGTTTAAATATTTTTGGTACCCCCTCAAGCTGGGTAATTAGTTTGGGTGTACTTGATATTTATAAACTAATATGTGGTGGTCAACCAAGGTGAGGACTATGAGGGGTAAGCATCCATTTTGTACCGTGTCTTTAATCCTTGAGACATGCATGGTATCGATGTACGACACATATACACAATTTTAACGAACCTCATAGGGTATTGTAATGTATAGAACATGGCTTATTCTTGGCCCCACCTAGCACACAATACTAGTTGGAGAATGTTTGTAGGGTTTGAGCTTCATTTAGTAGATAATCTTATGTCAAGAATATATATATATATATATATGATCATTATGATCATTATGATAAAAATATTAGGTATGTATATGTATCCAAGGGCACTCATGTTGTGTATTTGAACCTAAATCTTCCATGTGTGTCATACATGAATGCCTTAGCTAAACACAACAAAGCATACCACTTCTTAATATGAAGGTATTTAACCAATTTGAAAAGTTCACTTGAAGTGCATTACTTTAAGATACGGTCATCTTAACACAACCATCTTAAAATGGAAGTAGTTCAAATACATGTTTTTGTGCATTGAGATGCCCATCACGGGGCCTCTTAAGATGCTCGAGTGTCAAGGAATAGAAGTGACCTCTTAGCAAAGGTGAAGTGTTATTGATTAAGTTAAAACATAGAGATGGGAAGTTTGAGTCAATGTTACCGGGGCGAGGGAATTATCGCATACGAACGTACGTCTCATCCATTGCCCTAAACCCTAAACCATTAAACTTGCCATTAAGTAAACATAATGATAAGTTTGATGGCACGGTGATGATAACTTCTACATCAAAAGCCTCCCTTTATTTTTTTGGGTAAGTTAGGATAGGGGCATTAGGAGGATGGTATGAAGGGAGTGGACGAGATGGGCAACGGAGGCAACATCCCCCCCCCCCTCCAATTAAAAATTACATGCAAATGAAAATCACTAGCACCGATGTGAAGTGTTGTAACTTCTTACCATGAGGGATAAGTGTAACTTACCTTGTGGTGTGAACATAAAGCCACGGTGATGATAATATTGCAATACTAAGCAAAATCACCCATCAAATGGTGAGTTACAATGGATGTAAATTTGGCGGGCGGGGTGGACCTTGCCTAATTCTAGTGTTAGCTCAACGAAACATAATAGCTAGCATTTGGGATGCATGCTATTTGAGGGCTTTTGGGGACAATTACCTCTGATAACATGCATCCCAAATGCTAGCCTATTATTATGCATCGACTGAGGGGTATGCGATAACTACCTCTCTCTGTGTGCCTTGTTTTGTGTTCCCTTCTTACGCCCTCGCATAGGGAGAGGAGGAATCATCTCATATGAGCATATCTCTCATTCATCCAACATAAAAGTCTTGACATTCATACAATGTATGAAGATTAGTAATTTTGAGCGAATTTGACATCAGAATTAGCTTCTAAGACCCTAATGTAGTCCAAGGCAAGTCACTTGAGATGAATTGGCCAAGGGATAAAGTTTTTATGTTGATTGGATGGAAAATACTCTTGTATACGAAAATCCCCTCACTCCATTTGTTATGCAAGATTTCTCTTCCTATGGAGAGAGAGAGAGAGAGAGAGAGAGAGAGAGAGACTCTCGTTCATTCAACATAGAAGCCTACAAATAGTATGGAGCCTAGTTATTGTTTTTTTTATTAATTTGGCATTGAAATTAGCTTCTAAAACCCTAAATTAGTCTAAGGCAAGTGATTCGAAGATGAACTGGCCATAAACCTATAAGCGGATCAAGAGTTCATGTTAGATGGATGAGAGGTACACTCGTATGGGATATTTCCTTCTCCCCCTTTCTTAGCCACATAATGACCCAGGGCAAATCTCCCTTTTGTAATATGATACCGTCTTACTTTGCGTAAAGACTTGGCCCTAATTTATGTTTGGCATTACATGGCTTTCCCAAAGTGCATTCCGATTTCTCATTATGTGTGGGTCATCTAGAGGTCATGGCTAAGTCTTGTACGTGCGGTGAGGCCCTCAAGACATGGCATCATCCCAAACAAACTCCCGTCCTCGTGGAATCCCTATTTTTGACAATGGCCTCTATCTCCAGCCTCGCCTATTACATAATGCACACACATATTTTGGAGTGCATTACGTTTTCGGGAAGGCATCACATTTCTTCAACCGATGAGAATTGTGGAAATCCGTCCTTTGGACCTTTATGTCCGGTAATGCACGTGGAGAGTGCATTACAGGGAACACAAACATCTTTGCTCGGCTACCGCCTCTCATGGTGTCCTTATTCCCCCATAACGTAAAGAACCAAGTTCAAATTTTGCTTTGTTATTGGACATACCCATATATTATGGAATTGCACTATGCATAAAGTGGAATGCACTACATTCTTTGACATGGCATTCTTCTTCTTCTTCTTCTTCTTTAATGCATGTTTTTCGTAATCTAAGCTTGATTCTTTACATCCGGTAATGCAGTATGGGGAATGCAAGCACTGGAGCTCCCCTACGCTTTGCACAATGCCCTTATTCCCCATAATGCACCCTCCCTCATGCACCTTATATTACGGAATTGCACTCCAAATAAAGCGGAGTGCATTACATTCTTTGACAGGGCATTACGCTTCTTCTTCTTCTTCCTCTTCTTCTTCTTCTATAATGCATGGTTTTCATAGTCTAGGCTTGATTCTTTACGTCCGGTAATGCATTGTGGGGAATGCGGGCACGACGCCCTTATAGCCCATAAGGCACCCTTCCCTCATGCATTGCGTATTACTACATGCCAGTGTAAGAAGTTGTCGTCATCCTGGCCCGTCAGTAGTAAGTTGAACTCGGCGGCAGGAGCAGAGCAAGTTCGCAACGCAACGCAACGCAACGCAACGCAGGGGCAGGGGGAGGGGGAGCTGGCAGGAGGCTCGCCATTCGCAACATACTCCTCGCATCACCCGCAGGGAAAGCATCTCGACCCACTTTCCGAAAAGCAGGCCCCTCCTCCGCGCACGACACAAAACCATCGGAATATGCATGCTCATGCTCCACCCAGCTTCACCTTCATCCCCGACTCGCGAGGTTGAAAACGGACTTGGACTCGGCCTCGCTTGGAGTCGGAGGAGCAGGAGGAGCAGCAGCAGCAGCGCATAAAAACAACAAGCCTGGCAGGCGAAGAACATCACACATCGTAACTTAGTCCATGCATGCGCAGCAAGGGGGGGAGCGGCCCGCTGCTACAGAGGAATCGAGGGAATCCAGTGATCGTGGACACGAGAGTGAAGCAGGAGGGGAATGCATGCGGTGATCGATGGAGGATGGGATCCAGCGAAGGGATGAGATGAGATGAGGGGTTGGATGGGCGTTGGGAGGTTGGGGTAGGGGGGAGGGAGGGAGGGAGGAAGGAGCGAGGGAGGAGCGGGCGAGAGAGAGAGAGAGAGAGAGAGAGAGAGAGAGAGAGAGAGAGAGAGAGAGAGGAAGGATTAGGAGGTTGAGAATGGCGTGCAGCAGGGGGGGCGGCAGTAGCGGCCTCAGCGGCGGCAGCAGCAGCCGGCTGCCGTTCCTCATCGTGTCGCACGAGGCAGTGGTGGTGCGGGCGGAGGAATGGTTGACGATGAATCACGAGGCCACCAAGAGCGGGGACGCCTTCGACTGCAGCAGCAACAGGTTTGGGGCGGCCGCGGAGTCCAGTAGCAGCGTCGCGGCGCCGCTGGTGCGAAGCGGCAGCAGCCCGTCCACCGTGAAGTTGCTGGACGTGGACATGTTGGCACAGGAAACGTTGTCTCTCCACGCTGCGCTCAAGCTCGATGGTCCCTGCTGCGATCGTGCGTCTCTCTCTCTCTCTCTCTCTCTCTCTCCTTATTTTTCCCTGCTCCCTACCATGTCCTTTGTTCGTAGGGGTTTATTTTTATTTTTATTTTTATCGTCTTGTTGTTCTTTGGGATGTATGGGTTCGGTCAGAGGGTGAAGGTGCGGATTGGCACTGGCTGCTCTTTCCTGTGCGCTGACTTTTGGCTACTTGGAGATTGCTCTGGTGGAGGCAAAGAGGAGATTAGTTTTATGCCCTACTTTTCTTTCTTCCTTTCCCTATTTGTGTGTTTAGCGCGGTGGCAACTGCGACCAGCTTGAATGTCGTTGTAGACCGCCCCACCACTGGCTTCCGTTCGACGATGTGTTTCCTGTTCCTCCCAATTGTGTTCTTCTCTCCACGCAGCATTCAAGCTCCATGGTTCCTGCTGCGATCGTGCGTTTTTCTTTCTCCTCTTAATCTTCCCTTCTCCCTACCATCTCCTTTCTTCGTAGGGTTTTACCTTCCTCTTGTTCTTTGGGATGTGTGTGTTTGGTCAGAGGGTGAAGGTGCGGTCGGCACTGGGCGCTCTTTCGTGTGCGCTGACTTTTGGCCACTTTGAGATTGTTATGGTGGAGGTATTGCACAGTTTATGCCGCGCTTCCTTTCTTTTTGCCCTCATTATTTTGTGAGTTTAGCACGGTGGCAAGTGCGACCGGCTTGAATGTGTGAGAAGTTGTCTCAGAAGACCATCACATGTGCTTGCCGGTCCCCTGCTTTTCCGTTCCTCCGAACTGTATTCTTGCGGTCCTTCTTTTACCTCCAATTTTTAACCTAAATCTGATTTTGGGTACGGTGTTTTGGCTCTGGCTGTGGGTTTTCCATCGAGAGACAGTGGTGTATGATGGGTTATGCCATTTGGGGTCAATTTCTGAGTTTTTGGTCATCCCCCATCGTTTTTAAAATTTATTTCTGGTCTGATCTTCGTTCGTAAGCCCCATAATGAGGCCAGTGCTCTTCTTCCGAACTGACGAGAATCGAATATGGGAAACAGGGATGGATCGGGAGGGGATGTCCGACCACAGTGGGAACCACGCACTGGAAAGGCCGCCAGCTATTCTGACGTCTCTCTTGGAAGAAATGCTGGTTAGCTTTAGGGCGCAGTACGAGCTCTACTTGGAAACGGCGGAGTGTCTCCATGTCCTGTGTGAGCATCGGAATAAGGGAAGTTTTCCGCAAGGCTTAAGCGACGAGCCGGTGGTGATCCTGGGTATTCTTCAGACTTTGGCTTCCTCCACAGGAACTGCCCAACAGATTCTGAGAGACTATAAGATGGGAATGCTCGATCTCCTCATCAAGACAAGGCAAGCAGAATTAGATTACTACATGGATTGCTTGGCAAGTGCACCCGCTGTTCTGGAGGAGAAAGTAAGTGCTTGCTTTCCGAGTGCAATGATAACAGAAGATGAAGCAGACAAAGCCCTAGTTGATGATATGATCTTCCAACGAAAAGAGTGGAATAATAGGGTGGTGGATGAGTTCAGTGACAAAGCATTGTCTGTACAAATAGATGTTGCCTCCATGTTACCAGATGGGGCCATTCGCATGGTTGCCAACTTGCTCAAGAAGCGACGGGAGGAAGAGCGTTTGGTTATGATGCCAATGCAAGACCGGATATGGAGCGGATTGCCAGAGGACTTGATTGACAGAACTCTTGCATGTCTGCCAGTCCCAAGTTTCTTCCGATTCCGAACTGTATGCAAGCGCTGGAAGAATCTGTTGGAATCAAATTCGTTTTTGGAGTTGTGGTCCACAGTGTCCTCCCAGCAACTTTGGCTATTTTCCATCCATGTTCAGACAGGGACTGAGATGCTGGCCATGGCATACAATCCCTCACTTGGCATCTGGCACAATGTACCAGTGCCTCAGTATCCGTCCAAGATGTATACTTTAGCATCAGCTGGGGGGCTGCTATGCTCTGCTGCATATCCGAATCGCCTTGCTGTTGTATGTGTTTGCAATCCCTTGACTACTGAATGGAGAGATCTTCCTAGTATGTTGTACATAAAGCGCGTGCATCTCCTGGGAATGGTGGTTGACAGAATTACAAAGACCTACAAGATTGTTGTGGTTGGAACTCAGTCAAGGCAGGACCTAGTGTCCAACACTGAGGTTTATGATTCTGCAACCAAGACTTGGGAGATTACAGGCAGGGCACTGGGATCCTTCACAAGCCATCGCCTGGTTTATTGCAATGGGTTGTTTTACAATCTATCTGCCACTCGGGGCTGGCCTGTAACATTGATTCTTCATGCCTATGATATCGAACTGGCAGTTTGGAGGGAGGAGATTCGATCAGCCATGTTACTCAATTTCCAAGCTCCGCCTTCTCTTGTTGAGTGCCAAGGATCTCTTCTGATTGTTGGAAGAATATCTGAAGACAGTCACTTTGCAAAACCCAAAGCAATCAAATTGTGGGAGCTTCGGGAGAAGGATGGAGGTGGAGTGTGGGAAGATGTGGTGACCATGCCACCCGCTCTGCTGGAGGAGTTCTGCAAAGAGTGGAAACGGCCGACACATTTTCGGTGCCGAGGCCTAGGGAACGTGATTTACTTTCTCAGTTCACGGGCTCTTATGTATGATCTATCACAGCAAGTGTGGCAGTGGCTCCCTAATGGCCCTGGCCATCATTATGATCATGTGTTGCCATTTGAGCCCAGACTGGATGTATTGACGTGACTTTGTGGCCCACCAAATAGGTTGTGTCCAGTTCCATGGCCATGCCCGAAGGATGTCGCTTGATGCTGGTAGAACTCAGCGTCACTGAAAACAAACATACTCATAGCTTGCCAGATAACCGCAGCATATTGGGTTTGTGGGAATACAAATCTATTCAACTCCTTCCCATGTTTGTGAAGGTATGCTTGCTGTGGACAGTGAACTTCTCAAGGGTGCTTCAAGTAACATTGTTGTGGCTTTGCACATGTTTAGGTGCTGTCATTGCAACTTGTTATTATAATGTATATGTGATTTAAGTGATCTCTTGCACACAAGTCCCTGTATGTGACATGGCAGACTGCGATAGAATGTATAACATTCTACACACTAGGAGTCTTTGAACCGGTTGAGTCTTCTTGCATCTATTCATATTCGGTGATGGAATGGCTTTGTACTAACCTACCTTGAATCCATTCTGAACTTGACAGTCAGTGACTGATGGGAGTTCTTCACCTTCTATGTCTGTAGGTGCACAGAGGCAAGAGCTTTTTCAGCTGAAATTTTTCAAAGGAGCTTCTATTTATTGCAGTTGCAGTGTTGCTGCAGCCTGACTGGTAAAAAGTATTTCCTAATTAAATTGATGATTACATGTGTGGAGTTGCAGCAAGGACCAACATGCCTTGTATGCAGCATTGATGGAATCATGGAAAACCTCTGCTAGATTCTGGGGGTACGTCTGCTCAGGTTTGGCTTGTTGGATTCGGATTTTGTAATGTAACTATGGGAATCTACTTCCTGGCAGCATTACGCTCTGGTTTCTTCTACCTGTAAATCAAGTAGTGTTTGCTGCTGCTGGGGTCTTGTAGACAGCCTGGATTCGTTTTGGTATTCAGACACTTTGAGGTTCATTTGAATTTTCCATGCTCTTGGGTGTTCCTTTATAGAGACTTCGGTCCTTGTGACACGTATAAACTGCTGACCTGGCACTCAGAAACAACATGGTTGTACTACTTCAGATTACATTTTGATTTCAAACAGGCCATTACAGCCTTTGGAGCACCATTTGTGGTTATTAAATTGATGATATGTTTCAAGATTTTTGTTTGTTTCAAACAGTATGTGATCATGATGTCTCAGATTTGGGGTTGTTAACACTGCTGCCTGCCCCCTCTACACCCCCTGATTTTCTAATGCACAATATGCGTCAGTGCACCACAACTGAACATAATGACCATTGTACACTGACTTTCTGTTTCTATTTTTTTGCTTGATGTTTTGTTGTCTGCGGCCTTTCCTTTCTGTTTCTGCTTGTGTTTTGTTGGTAGGATTTGAATTGTTGTTACTTCTTGTTTGCTGGGCCATTCCCTAACCATCCACTTTGGTTGTCCGCTCTTGTCCCTCAGTCCTTGGCCCAAGGCTACTACTAGGTGTAGCAAAACGAGTCCCGATTCATAATAAACTTGTTAGTTGCTCCTACCTTGTGGTATTTGCTAGTCATTCTTTTGGGCCCCTACAACCTCTAGGTTAACTCTAACCAGTACAGAGTGACCTTACTGTTGTTGTTGCTCATGCCTTGAGTTGCTTTGGAGGTTCCATGCATCAGGTTTGATAGACCTTCACTGCAATACTCACATCTTCATCACTTGGAAACGATTATGAAGTTATTATTTCCCTCGTCAACCTCAGCTGTAGGGAACTGACACCTGGTAACCATCCAATAGAGTCCCTGAAGTTTCTATAGTGACATCCATTCTGTATGAAGATGCTTCTCCAGATTGTGTGGACGCTGGGAGATGTGTGAGACAACACATATCTCAGATGCTGCTCTTCTCACGATTCATCAAGAAATGGTCTTCTCCGTCAGAATCCTGCAGAATCTTATACCTATCTGTGTTGTTCATTGTGAATTTATGTTGTGGTCAAATGTAAACGTCTTGAACTGATCTGAATGACAGCTAATGGTGTGATTTCTGAAGAGGCTCAAGCAGAGGGGTTTCTTAAACATGGTACATTCTGAAAATGAACATCTGCTCACAAACAAGCATTTGCTCTCATGATGTTCTTTCTCTAATAGATGTATCATATCCTCCAGTGCTGGAACTCTTGTTCTCATAGACGAAGTCATGCATAGAGTGCATACTTTTTCCCATCCGTCGTCACAACATCATTTACAAGTGAATATGCCCATCCCCGCACTAGAATAACCTCACATAACAAACAAAAACCTGATATTTTATTTACAGAGCCAGGATACTAAAAAAGACACATGTTACATGGGATTGGACTATGTACACAAAATATACACACCATTCTGAGTTCAGTAGTGAATACAAGTGGGAGGGCCTATGTGGATCAATATGTTTTCTAAAATGTCTATGATTTTTTTTCACCACAAAATTCAAGTTAGTGTATAGTTTTGAAACACTTTCACTTAACACTAGGCAGAGATTAGGAGCTATCCACTTTACCATGCTTACACCCATATAGAAACAAGGCTTCTCAAAGCCTAGAAGTTGGCTAGTCTAGGGCTAGCGCACTTGAAAGAGTTAGACTAACTCCATGACTTAATTAATTAATTCACATATATAATTGAATCCCAATATACCTAGTAATGTGTGTCAATTGATGTGCGTTTTTGTTTTGTGCAAGTTTTTGCGTGTCAAATGTCAAAAACTTGCAAAAACTTTTTGTCAAAAAGACATGCAGCTAGCGAGGAGCATGAGAGGATTAGAAAAGGGTAGCCTTCACCTTTGGTTGTATATGAATGTAGGCAAGTGATGATTGAGCCAAGGTTCACTATAAGTTGGTCCATTATGCATACAAGGTGGCCCAAGGTCCCCCCTGAATGATGGAGTTGGAAAGCTAGAGAATCTAGCTTCGGAAATTTCTATTTTATTCCCCGTTATTGCCTTCTTTATTATCTGATCCTTCGGTTAAAGTGAAGCATTATTTGGCCTCACGTACAAGCAACTTTTTTGTAACATTTCCATATATAGCCTTAATAGGCCAAAGGGACAGTTTAAGCCCAACTTACCTTAAAACTAGGGTTTAAGTATACTTGGATTTATGCATGAATTTCAGACAATTCCAACTGCTAGTATGACGTACACTAGATTGTAAAACTACACAAATATGGTGGTTGGCGAACATGAAATACAAACAGCCCAAGTTGTGCTTGTTGTGTTGTTGTTTGATGTTTTGTCCCCACAATTGCATATCCCTTGTGCTTTCTGGACAAGTTGTTGGTCCAAATATACTTAACTTTCAATTTTGAGTGTAATCTCCTTGACCCCGAGAGATGCAACACTCCCGCAAAAATTGGCATGGAAATGGGCAAGACCTACTTGGATGCTTGGGTAGGCCAAACAATGACATGTGGCAACTGCCCACTTGGATATGGAGGATACATATATGAATCTCTAAAAGATTTTCAAAGAGAGTTTGATTATCTCCCATGGGAATGTGAACCATGAGCAACTTGTTCGGATCATTGTGTCAAAAGTGACCTTATCTAAAATTAACTTGTTCTTTGACTGCACTTTTCAAAGCGATTGAATACCTTGATGTTATTGAAGATTGTAGTTAAAATGTGTAGCTTGGATGCCCCTTGGATGCAAATACACATGTTGTATTTGGATCGCTGATGTCAAATATGTATAGATATATTGATCTTCTCCTTGACATAAGTCAATGTGTAAATTAAGGTTCCAAAGCCATAGATACATAACATATGATTTATGCACTTGATGAGGCATGTGTAAGTTGTGTATTTGGCCATATATTGAGACCCTATGTCCTTTGAGGATTAAGTGATCACATAGAGTTCCCTTCCGAATTATGTTAACAATTTTTGAACCAAGAATGATTAACACATTGTGAGTATACAATCCAATTTTATTGTAACCCATGTCATTTTGGTGTTCATTCTTACTATGAGCCTTGCCATATACCACTAAAATGTAAATGCTTGATTAAGAAGAGTAGTAACCACATAAGACTCACATATCTTAGTAGTGTGTCTTAGAATTCTATAAGATTGTTGATATTATTGGTAAAATTGAACGTAGAGTAAGATTCTATGAAATAAGATTGATTTAATAGTCCGGGTGGCTGAAAAGGCTACTGGGACTGAAAGTACATTAAGGTGGTGTCAAACTAGTTAATTCTCTACAGTGGCAGAGTGTGGTAGTCTTCGTGAGATAGAAGCTAATGTCAACTTGATGCTCTAATTGAAAGAAAGACCTAAGGCTCCCTGGAACTATGTTCTCAAATAGTGATAAAAACTTATTTCTAATGGGGTTATATAAGGGACATTCCAATACGAAATCTACCTCATTTTCAACTGCATTTATTGACGGCCGAAGATTCTCCGGCGGAAGAAATGAAACCCCTCCGACGAAGTGGGATCGTTGGACGAAAATACCCATCGAACGGACAGATAGACGGACGAACGAAAATGAGTCGTGGACGACAACATCTGGGGTTTAGGGTTTAGCGCTCAGTGTTTTGGATGCGAATCGAAGACGATGCGTTTACTCTACCTTGCTGCATTCGATTGTCTGGTTATGGCAATGGCCATCCGAGTATAATGCACGAACACCTCACCATGGAACAATTGACGTGAACCTGCGTATTTTTTGGCCGATATTACTAATCAGCGTGGACGACATACATCACCTTGGTTAGGGATGTATCGCCTTAAGGGCTTCAACGTGGCCGAAGCATTACGTAGGATAATTGGGCAAAATGGAGCTCGATACAGTAGTATGACATCGGATGGATCTCTGGGAGGCGCAGGATCTCTTATTGTGGGGGAGAAGGCAGTGTCACCAGCGAAGGAGCGCGTAAAGCCGCGAGTAGTGCCCCCGGGAGGATTTCTTGCACTCAACACACTTCACGATAATCCTGGTTCGCGGCACCAGAAGACGAGGTTGGGTCGAGGGATCGGCTCTGGCAAGGGGAAGACCGCGGGGCGTGGTCATAAGGGTCAGAAGGCGCGGAATGGTCGAGGCCCTCGATTAGGGTTTGAGGGTGGGCAGACACCCTTGCGTTTAAGGATCCCGAAAAGAGGATTTACAAATGTGTTTGGTAATTCCTTTCAGGTATGCTAAGCATTTGATTGAATATTCGATGGTTTCATGGTTCACACATCGCGCAGGAATTGAATTTTAAGCCTTAATTTTTTGATATGCTTGGATTGGAAAATGTGACGAAAGTTGTGCCATTCCTTATAGATCCCCCGAAGTGAGAGGGGGGTAGGCTAGTAGGGCATAATCCTATAAGGGGATTGGAGTTTCAAAGCGACTTAGAAGCAGTATATATGTTCGGTTCTCGTGCACCAGATGCCTCACTTTGCATTATGGTTTTACATTCAACTCAAGTTACCTGGAGAAGATTACTTATGTTGGCATCACGATAGGTAGTGGCAGATCAGCGAGAGAAAGTGGTTCTGGAGAAGATAATGAAGAAATGTTTCCGGATAATGCTATCCGATGCTTTCCGGTGGACATATACATCATCCATCAACATATTCATAATCGTCCATTCTCTAGCTAGTTGGTTGTGAATGAATGAATGAATGTCACATGAATTGGATTCTCACGATCCACTGAGGAAAAAAGATGTTGATTGACTTTTCCAGGAAGTCAACCTGAATAAAATAGCAGCTTTAGCAAGGGAGGGCCGCATCGACACTTCTCAGCTTATCACTATGAAAACATTAAAGGTAAGGACATCCTGACATCCGCAAAGTGGGTGCATAGAAGGAAGAAAATCTCCGCTGCAGGCAAGGATTGGAAATGTTCTGAATATAACAGTAAGAAAGCTAGAGTGCATTTGTCTAGCTGCCCCACCAGAATTTTATCCAATATGATATAGGAAGGCTGGTTTAATTCCTTCACAATTGTTTGACATGTACGCACTCTAGTCTTAGTCCATTTACCAGGTTGCAGCAACTTTCATGAGGTTATGGTGAAGTGAAGAGATGATTAATCCCACTTTTTATCATCGTCAACCTGAGTATGATTATGTGAATAATAGATTGAGAGAAACTTTAGTTGTCTCTTGGAGTAATTTTCAAACAATTATCACACTAATGCTGTGGTAGGTTCGGGAAAAGGTTCACCTGCTTTCTCCTTAAAATTGAAGCGTGAAGGAATTTGTGTCTTTGTGCAGGATGCAGGTGCTCTAGGGAAGAAGTTGAAAGATGGAGTGAAACTACTAGGACAAGGATCTGGAAACTTTTCCCTTCCTCTCCAAATTGAGGTAATGATATCTTCAATCCGGTTTTGCTTCATTACTTTAGTATCAACCTTTCTCACTGGAAGTCACTTCACAAGTTCAGGAAAGATGGGAGATTACATCTTGCATTGACTGCTGCAAATTGTTTCATCAGTAACTATCATGACTTCATTAAGAAGTACATTTCAAAATGGCCATTGGTTGCTGGGGTCAGCGTAAGTTGAGTCATGCTACACATACGGCTTGCCTAATGTAATGGAGTCTACTGCATATGATTTCCTCATGAGAGTTCTGGAGAGGTATTTAGGATTATGTTTTGGATCCTGCATTACAATTTTCTGCAATCCCAACTGGTCTTGACAAGTATATTCACTGTCTAAAAAAAATCTGACTTGTGTTGGCTTAGCTACTTTTGGATTTGTGAAGGTATTGATGTAATTTGGTGCATGGTATCAGGTGAGCAGGGTATCTGAGCGTGCAAAAGCAGCAGTTGAAGCTGCAGGGGGAAGTGTGAAAACAGTACACTACAATGAATTAGGCCTTCGAGCTTTACTTACTCCAGAATGGTTTGAAAAGAAGGGTCGGATGCTACCAAAGCCTGCTCGACCAGCCCCAAGGCTTCGTGCTAGGGTTGACGGCACTGGTCAAATACCAGCCCCAACAAGTGTCTCTCCTGCTCCCGAACCAGTTGCCTCCACATCAGTTGACCCTGCGTAGAATTTAAGCTCTTTCACCTCACTTCTTTCAAGAAGATAGAATGTGTTTTCATTGAGACCTGGTGCATTGCGTTCTATTCCCAAAGATCATGCTAATTGAGTATGTTAACTTCTATTCTTGTTCCTTTGGATCCCGAATATTGTGGTCATTTAGTTTGATCAGAACGTATCCCTTACAAACATGAATCTGTGGAAGTCGTATAGAATTTGTGTGGAGCAACATGTAGCATGTGTGCAGAATCGAGTGCAAACATTCCACAACGGATGTTTGTTGCTTAATTTGTATCTGACCTGTGATGCATCTTGAAGCATGTTTTTGACAATTCGAAATGAGTAGCTTCACTATGTAGTTCTAATCGAATAGAGTATCATATGTAGGCAAAGCACTCTACAAGAAAACTATCCTCATTTTCAGCTCAGGGTGTCACCTACCATGAATACCAATGCATTATATAGTTCCCTCTGAGCCCCATTTTGTGAAGTTGCAGGCCATCTGAAGTGTGATGAACATGTACTGTTGAGAAATCATAAGTTCTTTTGGTCACTACACTTTGATTTTGGCACTTTGTTGCAATTTGGTCCCCCATGATTCTTCATTATATTTTTTGCATACAAATCAATAGTTTCTTTTCACTTGTGGTGCATGGTCGGTGTTAGTGTTTGAATCTGATTTATGAGCAACCTATTTTGGCTCATTCCTGGCCAAACTCGTTTTTAGCAGGTGTTTGCATGCCCAAATGAGTTTGACCCTCTCTGAACCAATATGGAACGTTCTTTATTCAAACCTTCACTCTACCTCCAAGCATGCAGCGAAAATTTATCAGTTGGGGTCCTCTCTAGGCACCCTTATGAACAAAATTAAACAAGTTGCTCTCATCACTTGATCTGCATCAGTGGTGTAAGTCACTTTTAGATGAATAGGAGTAAGTTAAATGTTTTGGGAGAGTCATTTATTTTTCTTTTTCGACTATGGAGGCAATAGGATTCTTGAAATGATGCAGAAAATGTCCAATAGATTTGGTGTTTCATGGTGCATGAAATTCGTGTTTAGTGTTCAAAGATATCATGAGATATTCTGAGCAGCTCCTGTTTGTTCAGTGGATCCCAGGGACAAGTGCGTCAAGGGTGCTCAAATTTGAGCCTCCTTGCTTCCTATTTGCCATTTTAGAAACTAAACAACCCTGCCTTATTGTAGAATGTTATGATGATTGATAGAGTAGACAAACCTATTTTTGTTATCTTAAGCAATTCCACATAAGTGAAGTACATGTGTGATACTACGGTAATTTTCCAAAGGTTTGGAAAATGACATCACAATGTTTAACAAGAAAAGTCATAATTTATTTCTAAGTTTTGAAATTATTGTAAATTTTCAAAGGCGAGATTCTCTCCCCATCCATATTCACAACATAGGTCAATCTATTTCTGATAATCGGGAGACAAAAACTTGAGTACAATTAGTGCCATTTTCAAGGAACCCAAACCCGTGTTATTTTCCATCAAGCCAAATGTGAAGGCTACATGTGTGATTCTTCATGACTTTTTTCTTCAAGTTAGAAAATAATGGCTACATGTGTGGAGCTTCACGACTTTAGGGGACTCTATGTATTAAGAAATGGGTATGTTTATTCTACACGATTGCATTTTTTAAAGTAGGAGCACCTTAAACCAAGATAACCTCCAAAACCAAGATCTAGAAATTATCCCACCAACCAAAGTGGGCCGGAATATTATTTATTTATTTTATAAAACCTTGCAATTGGATACTTTCAATATCAATATATAATGCTCTAGTTATCAGTAATAAGGCATACTATATCACAACTAAGGGTGACAACATAATTTTCACTTCAAAAATTTGTATTTATTTCAATATTAAGAAGGGATCTCTAGTACATTTTTTTTTCTACTTGGATTTTTTTCCATTTATTTATTTATTTGGGTTCATACAACTACCACATGCATGCTAAAATACTTGAACTTGGCTTAAGATGTTGCTACCTTATATACAAAATATACAATCCCATGGGCAAGACACAACTTTATGAGTTCATTTTCTTTGGTTTGGCAATGCTGCTTTCCCAATTGCCCTCCTTCAATTCATTGTGTTACGTCAATGTGGTATTATTGTTTTGTTGCCTAGGCTACAATTTGTGTGTACTAGGAGGTTGCATCTATGTAGGTAGGGACCCTCTCTTGACCTTGTGGATTTTGAATTTGCCTCTAATCTTGTCGGTATGTTATACTCTTCAAAGGGAGTTCTCACATTCATTAAGTTTCTTTGTACATACATTTGTAATTTAAAGTTTTATCTAGCTGGCACAAGCACGGTAAGTACACAACTCCATTACCCTGCATAGGTTTAAGTGAAAGCGATTGAAATCTATACACTAGCTTTGAATTTTGTGAAGGTTGAAATCATAAACATTTGATAAACACATTTATTGACAAAGCCAAGCAATATATGTTGACAAAAATAATTTCAAGGAAAGTTTAGATATTTTAGAAGATGGTACAAGTGGTGTGCAAGTAGGTATATTGAACATGTAATTGTCTAAGATTTGTTATAACAAGATTAGATAACATTGAATTTAGATTTTTTTTCTACAAATTTGTGTAACGATGCCCTCAAGTTCATAACGAATTCAAGGAATATGAATAAAATTCCAACTTCAAAATATTTAAGGTCATGAATTCTACGTCCAAATCCATCTTTAGTCATTACCTTTGGAGCAACACTTTTCATTATAAGTTTGAAGATCTCATCTTGATATTTTGTATTGGAGTACCTAACACAACAATAGGGGGCAACATGATAAAAGAAATCCTAATTTAAAACAACACTTTGCTATTATTTTTAGACGTTTGACCAAAGAAATTATGGTTCGAGTACATCAGTCATTTTTTCCGTATAATTGACCGTGATTGCTCCCTAAAGCATGAACCGGTTCATGAGCTATTAGAAAGGTTGAGTCGAAAATCCCAACACCAAGAATATGGAGATAATCTCTCTTGCTCCTCCACTTCTCTTTTATAACTTCTCAAAGACTTTGTCTCTAAATTGGGAGTAAACTTAGCTCCATGTAGTTCTATTTTAGTTATGTTCACAATGGCACAAACCCTTACAAAGGTCTCTACAACTGCGTTTTAGTGATCTTCAGTGGTATAATGGGTGCCGATTTCAATGACTTATTGAACTTTTTACTAGATGCCTGCAATGGCAGGCTTAGTTTGTATTCTAAAACTTGGAAACAACTGCATTATATTGCCCTAATCATGGCACACATTTTATGCCATGTGGGCATCGAGATTGCGACCTAACAAACATTAGGGCCGCTTCACACTATGGCTGAAGGTTGAGAGGCCGTCGATTTCCACCAATCACATTGTAAAGAACCAATGATTCAGCCTCTCGACCCTTCACACCAGAGGCCAAAGTCCAAAGGCCATCGTTTTTTTAAATGCCTACATGGCAATACCTTTTTGACCAAGGTGATGGACTCTTGAAGGAAGTTTGGGTTGAGCAAGAATGGAAACCCAAATTAGGGTTGAGTGGCCGTTGATTGTTTTTCCATTAAAAAATAAAAATAAAAAAACTGATAAGATCTTGGCCGTTAGATTGGAGTGGTTGTTTTGGGAAGGGAATAAAGTGGGATGCTCCTTTTTCATGGGATAGATTTGGACTCTAGGCTTGGCCTTTGGAAGCTTCACACTATGGTTGTCCAAGTCGAGAGGCCAAACGTTGGGAATTCATGGCCAAACGTTTGGACTCTGGGTTGGGCCTTTGGAGGCTTCACACTATGCCCAACCGAAGGCTCCAATTCCTATATTTTTATTGGCTATATATTTTCAGCCCATTTCTTTGGACTCTCAACAAAGTTTGGCCATTCAATCCCTCGGCCTCTCGACTTGGACGGCCATAGTGTGGAGTGGCCCTTAGATAACAAACATTAGCTTGTAGCAACATTGAATACTTCCATGCATTGTGGGTTAGTAGGTGATTGCATTGGGAATTAAACCACGAGGATTGCCCCCAAGTGACATTCCAACGGCCGCACAAGAAGAGGATACGCATGGTAAATTCGTGATGAAATTGGAAAGAGAAGTTGTGGGAGCTTATAGGCCTTCCCGAGGCTTCAAAGATGCTTGTATTTGAGTGGCATATTGTATTGTAAAGCTTATTGCAAGTAAATAGAGTAAGGGAGGTGTGCTCAGTTCCAACTTGGCAATGATTTGAACACTTATATGTAAGTGTTCAAATGGTTAGGTGTGGATCCAAGAATGGGCATAATGTGAACAAAAAAGACTGGACTATGTGCTCAAAATATGTCAAGTATCCTAGGTTCAATAGTAGTCAATGTAGTGAACATAGTTAAGGGGACCTATATGACCACTTAATGCGCACGGGAACCTTTCACTTCGATTATGAATAAGGTATCTATGAGAGCTCCAAAAATTATGAGGCCAATATTTACATGCATGATTTGGATTTGCTGATCATCTTGCATTAATTGCGTGTTTCACCTCTTTGTAGACCATAAACCCATAAACCCATAAACCCTAGAATTTACATGCTACTTATTATTTTATCTTTAGGTTTCCCTACTCAAAAAACGATAGCTCATGCAACTTTCTTAGAAATTTAAGAAGAAAATCATTGACAATGTGGTCCACATATCATGCATCTAGGTTTTGAAATGATAGAAAGGGGCTCTAGATTCTAGTGGCGTATACGGGTCTTATGTGGTCACTCTTTCATTTTAGTACTCAAACAACATGTTCATGGCAAGGCTTGTAGTAAAGAGTGGGCACCAAAGGACACTCGTTACCACAAGATTGGACCATGTGCACCAAATAGATGCAAACCATTGTAGGTTCAACAATAAACACAATTGGGATGGTTCGCTTATGTGTTTGTCTAATCACAAAGAGAATGTTCACTTTGGGCTCTTACATTTTCTGCAACCCTACTTGCCAAGTCTAGAACTTGAATGACAATCTTCATCGTTCACAATCAATAACCGAACGAGAGGAAATTTCTCAAACCAATCCAACAGTCATAATTATCGTGTGGAGGTCGAACTGCCCACAATATGGCCACACACCTTCGCTGCATTTTGGCCCAACAATAAGTTGCATGTGTAGGATAGCTTGAGATTCATTTATTACCATTACATGGTGCTGAAACCAACAACCCACCCAAAACCAACACCTTAGTATCTCGCACTGCAAATACATCTTGGTTTTGATGATGTCCACCACCTTAACATCGAACTCCCGTGTCGATCTTAACTCATCTGCCAATACAACTTTGAAACCTTCATAACTATTGCATACATAATCCAAACAAAACATACTTTGGTGTGTTAGATGAATCCCCTTTTCAATTTCTAGATGTGTAGAAACATCTAAAACTTATCTTATCGATCTACTAATATTAGCATTATATATATAGAGAGAGAGACACACACACATACTCAATGCTCAAAGTGACACGTTTGGCACCATCTAGCTTACCTTAAATGCACGAAATGACAAGATCGCACATGTTCACTTCGTGTCTGAACAACACTGACAATCAACTCACAAGTCGCTATAACTAGCGATTGTGGGAAGGTACTCTCAATACATGAGGATGTAGTCGGAGGAATCTGGACCGTCCATTCTCCAACTGTCGTCCTCCAAGTCGCTATAACTCCATGCATCTCTAGATTCTAAGCGGTCATTCATTTTCTAATTGTCTTGTACTGTGCAAGGCATTTTAGGACCCTCATGTGCCTACTAGAATTAAGTGTCAGGGATTATGGACCCAAGGGGTTGGTTTATTTACACCATGGACCATGAAGTCGTTCCAAGCTATGATTGGGGAGAACCGGCGGTTAGTTGCAAATGAACCGGTTGGGTTTGAGAAATAACCGGTGGAAGTTGGAGACTTCAGGAGAATTACTGATCATGTTAGAGGAATTTATGGAATATACGTCAAATGAATGTAGTAAAACTGGAGGATGTCAACATGTAAACCGGTTGGACTTGCAAACACTAGGATCTCAACCGGTTATGCCCAAAAATCTCCATGATCACTGTACCCATGGCCTTGTTAGAATATGTGATTGGTTGTTGAGCTTGTCCTGGGACCACTTCGGTTTACACCGAGGGAAAAAAAGAATGCTAGAGTGATCGTGGAGTTTGAGGTTCCTAAAAGACATATTTTAAGGCCTACATTATCCACTGACATGGTCCAACGGGTTTTGCAGTGGGAGAGGCGAAAAATGTGCTCTGGTAGGAAATGGCGAGGGCCCATGATAGAGATGTTGTTATAATACATTTTTAACAAAACAATGATAGGGGAAGAGAAGATGAAGACAAGAGAAGACAAGAGAATGGTCGGATAGGGAATAAAAATATGAAACAACTTGCATTCTTCATGAATCCTTCTCTTCTATCTTGGAATATTATCTTGATTTTAAGACCATATCTTCAATGTGAACCACCTTATTTTCATGGTCTATGGTATTTCTACCTTAGCTGGTCAAAATCATAGTGTTTCCAAGTCCAGCTAGTTACACGTTGTGATTGCTCCTGTTTTTTTTTCAAATTTGCAATACGTTCCATAGATTAATTGGTAATTTTTTGAAGTCTTGAGCTTCAACCAATTATTTCTCAAACTCATGCGGTTCATTTTTAAGTAGCGGTTGGTTCTCCCTATTCATTTACTCAAACAACCAAAGGTAATGTGAGCGGGTGGTAGATGGTCACTTCAAGCTTTGCACCCACTTTTCCTAGGTTGTGAAACACATAATTAGTGTGAGATAATTACCAATTCCAAACCATATCCAAGCAACCATTCACCTTAAGATTTGAAAGGACATATGAGATATGGAGATATACCTTCAAGTATATATATGTATTATGTTGTGATATTTATTTCAATATGTCATGTATAAGATAAGCGGGTCTAATTCGGCTACTTATCTTATATGAACACCTATATTGGAATGATGCGTGGTTAGATGTGGCTTTAAGAATGTGCGTTAGTAGAGATTGGACTATGTGCTTGAATTTTATTAACTATTGTCGATTCAATAGTCAACATAATCGGGGGAGGGGGGGGGGTCAATATCTCTCTATGATTGAACTTGACTTCTCCATCCACATTCACGGATAGTCAAGCTCAATTTACATTCTTTAGGTTTGATTATTGAATAGCTTGTAGACATGATTCTTGTAGATTTTCACTTAGCGATCCTACATCCCTTGGACTTAATGATCATGTTCAACTTGTGTAGGCACCTAAAAGCCACCACATCTTTTGAAATCTCTCATTCAATCCAATGTAAATGGAGATCAAATTGTTTTTGTTTTACATGCACGATGGAAAAGTGGCTTAAACCTAAGGCATCAACCAAGATCCCATGGGACTTGAGGTTAATCCACTTACGGGGCCTTTCCCAACACTTGATAATTTGGTGCACCCTACGATTGTCATAACATCATTCAGATCCATAACAATGTTATGTGGGCCTGACATTATTCCACAAAACATTTCCCCACATTTAGACTAAATGTGGGAATTATTTTGTGGAATATTATCAATCCCACAGAAAATTGTTATGGATATGAATAATGTTATGGTGGTCCATCCAATCATACTGGATATTTTCAACCAACTAGAGTGGGAACTTGGGGTTTCGCCCTCATGGAATATAGGTGGAGGTTGATTTCTTTGTGCTCGTTGAAGCTTGGTGTTTGTCTTTGAAAGGAGGGAATTCTTTTCAAGGTTCTTCTAATTTTCTTGAAACTTGTTTGGAATTATATATACAATAAGCCAACTCAAAAACAAAGCAACACCATAATGCAAGTTTATGGCATATGAAGTCAATTCGTTGTTTCATGGAATACATGAAACAATAGCTCACCAATATAAGGTAAACGGATTTACATTGGTTACTCATCTCAAATGGACACCTATAGCTGAGAGGTGTATGCATGGGTGTGGATCCCCAAGGATTCCACCCTAGGGGGTTGACTCTTCATTGGATACCTAAATGACAAGTATCATTATATTCGTTAATTAGAGACTTTGGAATGTCTCAAAAGAAATGCAAATGGTTTAATATCTAGTTCAATTTCTTATTATGATGACATGTATTTGTGCCAAGTTTGTTAGGGCCGCCCATGCAAATCACTTTGTTAAGTCACATTGAATATATATTTTGTGTTTTTCTTGTTCTTTATTTGAGAACCACGTTCTTAAATAGTCTCAAAATCATGAAAAAAATCTCCGATTAACGAATATAGTGATACATTGTGTGGGCCACAATGAAATCAAACCCCCTATACATGAGAAGTTTACAAAGAGAAACAAATGTATATGTACTAAAGGTAGGCTAGAAAATGGACTCATGTATTTATACCAAGCTTTTCAACTTAATGTGATCAAATGCCTCCACTACATATACAATATAAAAATCATGAATTTAAACATGCGTTTATTACTTATAAAATCTACTTTTAGTTTCCAACAAGAAAGTGATTGAATATTTTTCCATCCATAGCATGTAACTCTACGATTGCGTCAAACAAACAAAGACAAGAGCACAAAATCTTAGCCACAATCCAAAGAGAAAAATTGAAGGGATCCCATGAGCTATCCAAGATTCTCTGTTTTGTAAAATCTAGAACCCAAACGCAAACCCTAACAAGAATGGACAGGGTAGTCATTGAGGACTATTGGACGAAACTAGCACATCTATTATCAATTTGTTGATTTAAACCTTGAGGCCCCCCTTTTAACATTTACATTTACTTCAAAAAATTTAATAGCCTTTCTCAATGTACACCCTAGAGAAAAATAATGCCTCTCCCTTATGTATATTATATACGCTAATGCATCACATAATACCCCTTTGTACACTCACGTTAGCTTGTACGATGTATGAAGAGTCCACCCCTAGGGGATTCCACTTAGACCACATACAAACTAACAAGAGTGTGAAAAGGTGTACTAGTTGAGGCACTAACATACATAGTATACATAAGGGGAAGCTACAGTGTGTATAGTGTAAAAAGGGCTACAAAGAAATTTTGAAGTAGAGGTAAATGTACAGAAGGGGTTCCCAAAGTTTAGAGGAAAATTTGACAATAGATGTATGTTGTGGGTTAGATTATTATGATTTACATGCTATGGTTGGAGAAAAGAAAATCTTCTTTAGCTTTGTCCAAGAAAAGTAAAGTGGATTTTATACATAATGTTAAGGCGATTATGCCATCATTTATACTATCGGGATGCAGTGAAAGTACATGTCACATTAAATTGAAATTCTTAGTATAGTCTATTATTTGGTGTAGCATTAGTACATAAGGTAGGGGTGGCAATTTCCGTGCGGGTCCTAAAGTCGACCTCTATGTCGGAAGCACATTTCTAGGTGCTTTTACCTGGGTTTACAAAAGCACCTATCAAGGTGCTTTTACCGTTCACAACGCTGCCAGCATTTCATTGGCTGCCAACGGTCGGTTTTAGAAATCCACCCGGTGGATATACCACGTACCCTATGTGCGAGTGTTGGTCACTCTACAAGGTTTCCTTTAAAAATTTGTAGGAAATCATAAACATGCCGAATTTTTTTGATTTTTTCATAGTTGCTCTTGCACTAGCTTTGCGGAGCGCTCAAAATTTATAAAAAAATAATTTCAGCATCCCAACTAGGCACATCTAAAATTTGGACGGAAATAGCCACCCCTACCTTATACCATTGTTTCTCTCTATTAATTTCTTCATACATAGGGAGATTCATTTATAGTCACGCACGACATTTAGAGTTCCAATGAAGTTCGTTACCCATTCTAGGTCTAATTATCCACATAATTAAGGGACATAAAATATGACCATTGAATAAGAAAGAGAACCTCCATTTAGATAATGAATAAGATACTCATATGAGGTTTGAGAACTATGAGGAAAAACGATTGCGGGCATAATTTGGATTTGCTAATCATCTTGCACTAATTGCAAGTTTCATATCCTTTGAGAAGTGAGTGCAGGTCTAGAGCTATCAATATTTACTTAAGGTCCAAGGTACTTTTCAGATCATGAACATTCCCAAGCGTTGTGCACGCATAGGCTTGAAAGTTGGAGTTAGTTAAAGTAAATGTGCTCATTTTTGTTCCTTATCTTAATTGGAAATTTACTTTCTTAGTGGATAAAGTAAGGTGTGGTGCCAAGAACAGGTACCAAGAAGACATGCATTCTAAAGAGATTGGACTAGACGCTCAAAATATGATAACCATTTGAAACTTGATTGTCGACATAATTGAAAAGGGGAGACCTATATGACCATTCAATGAGCATGGGAATCGTCACTTGATAATGAATAAGACAATCATACGAGCTCTGAAAATCATGGAGATAATGACTATGACCTCAATTCGAAGTTGCTAACCATCTCGTTCTCATTGCATGTTACATATATCTTTGGAGAAGCAGGTTCGCAAGGAACGAAGAGGACCAACTGCTGGGTATCGATGAACTGATTAACTTTGACAAACCACAAGTTGAAGATCGATTGAGACTTCAACAAAATCACTGATCAATTTAGGGGAATCTAATGGAATATACCACAAATTAATGAAGAAACACCAAAAGACCGCAGCATGTGACTGCAGGTTGGACTTGGAAACACTCACTCGGATTCTGACCGATTACACATGCCCAGAATCTCCCTGGTCACTGTGGGTTAGCCATTTAAAATCTATGTGCGTTAGATTCTATACAGACTCGAATCTACAGTTTAGATCTATGAAAGACTAGACTAGACTAGACTAGACGACATGGATAGTATAGTAGGACGTTCTGTGCAGACTACTTAGATTTGCGAGTGTAAATTTGTGGAGATCATGATTGAGAGAAAATTAAGGCAACTGAGAATCAATGAGTCTCATAATTTACAAACATAAGCATTCCCATGTTGGCAGTACGTTGGATCTCACCCACAAGTGTGGAGCTATGAATGATCGGGGAGAAGCGGCAGTTAACTTAGTTACAGA
This sequence comes from Polytrichum commune, assembly GCA_950295325.1. Classification (NCBI taxonomy): domain Eukaryota; kingdom Viridiplantae; phylum Streptophyta; class Polytrichopsida; order Polytrichales; family Polytrichaceae; genus Polytrichum; species Polytrichum commune. The sequence continues at coordinate 16,846,915 of OX485803.1, read as the reverse complement.
TGAACCGGTTGAAGTAGTTCAAGACTGCAAGAGAATTACCGATGGTTTTAGAGGAATTTATAGAAGAATAGTTACACCCCAATTTAGTAAAGGAAAAGATGTCAACATGTCACCGGCTAGAGTTAGAATCACTCGGATCCTATGTTCGGGGAAAACCGACGGCTAGTTCATTATCAGCCGATGGATTTCCCCTCATGGCCGGCCCAAATTTCCAACCATTGGATGGCAATCCGACTGTAATTTAAATCCTCCGGTAATTAGCCGATGGACCAGAAAATGTCCCGGAAATGTAACCGATTCTTCTTGTGAGTTGCTGGATTTCAGCCGGAAGCATCCAGAGCGTTATTTGTATGGGGCATTTGATGATGCACTTGAGGAAGTACCCTAAACCTTAAACTTTTTGAATTATGCAACCTTTCCATGACCAAATCCAATTGCTTCTATGAAGAATTGGGGGACCCTTGGCCTTCAAGCGGTGAAGGCATTGCTAAGTTCAATTCCTGCCAAGGATATTAACTCTTCAAATTTAAAGTTTAGAACATGCCTTTCTTTTCACTTATTCAAGATTTTGTACCAAGAAATGATTTCTAATAACTTTTCATACATTTTCTAAACAATTAGTGCCGATATGAATTCCATTTAATCGGATATTGGCCAATGAAAATATGAAAATATAAGCAATTGGCTGATTGATTTTACAAAAGACCGGCTGTTGCCGATGTAAATTGGAAAAAATCCGACCCTTTGTAGCAACTACCGGCAATTGGCCACTAAGGCTTCAAAAACTTCCCGAACTCTGCTCGGATCTTGACCGACTATATATGCCCAACAACTTCCCGGGCATTGAGTGTCAATCACAAGCATGGCAATCTTTATGTAACGTTTGTCTGCCTCTCTCTAATCCAACAAAACAACAAAACATTGAGAATTACCGATCATTTGAGAGGAATCTATAGGAGAATATACCTCCTCAAATGCATAAAGCAAAACGGGAAGATGGGGTTGGATTTAGAACCACTGGGATCTTGACCGACTAATATGCTCCAAAAACCTTCCCGGGCACTGTTTCAAAGGTCCATCAAATCTTAGACTTACAATCACCTCCACACTAGTGATTGGGGAGATTTTTGGGCACTCACAATCAGTTGAGACCTTAGTGGTGTTTGCAAGTCCAACCGGTTACATGTTGATGTTTGTTATCCTGATCTTTCCTTATGCTTGCAATGGTGTGCCTCGTGCCATGGCGTGGGTGTTTTTAGCCTCAATTGGTTTTCAACCATTTTTGTGTTGAAAAATCTTGCCAAAGAAGGTGATAGCCCTGTAGATTTTTTTCCTATGGTTCAATTCGATAAGTAAAACGCAGATATATCGCGGAAATAAGCTGGAATATGGGGCCGGGGCCGAGCATTGTGTCTTTTAGCCAAAGGTTCAGAAAAGCATTTGAACCAATTAAACTATAAGCCCTTGATTCGATATGCTAGTAAGCATATCGAATCAAGCAGGACTTGTTCATTTGAGGTATATTCTTCTATAGATTCCTCTAAAATGATCGGTAGTTCTCCTTAAGTCTCCAACTTCAACTGGTTATCTCTCAAACTCAACCAGTTCATCTGTAACTAACCGCCGGTTCTCCCCGGACATTGCTTTGGAGCTATGTTGTTGGTTTCATTGTCATTGACAAGTAGACACATAGTTTGAGAGGCTTGTATTATTTAGATGTCGTTCGTTCTCTCATAACATTACACAACTTCTTGGTTGTGTTTAGACCCTGAGGAACTAGGTTTCACATGAGCATAATTCTTCTTTAACTATGAGATTCCCCATTTTTGGGGGGCAATTGGTTTGGGCAAATAGATTCCTCCGATCATGTTGACTATTGAGCTTGCATGGAGAGCATATTTTGTGCACGTACTCCAATCTCTTTTTGGTGTCCGTTCTTAGATCCACACCTAACCACATACTACTCAAATGTAGGTGTCCACATTAGTGTTGTATTGGAATTAAGCATGTCTACCATATGCATGTTTTGTCACTTCATAACTCCTTGGTGATGGGAGTGTTCAACCTACAAATCCTTGTTGGGTGGTGACATAGGCCCTAAGTGTCTAAGAGATTCGATTTGGACCTCTCCACGGAGTAAAAATAGAATAGAATAAATCTATTTGAGCTAATACTTCCATTTTAGTCAATTGTATGAAAATTAATCCTATCTACAATACTTCCATAATCAATTACACTTTTCAAATTGATTAAATACGTTAATGTTGTTGAAGATTTGGGTTAGAGACTTGAGTACACAATAAGTGTCTTTGAGGTTCTCACTCGGGGGGGGGGGGTAGTCATTGGTTGGAGTAGCAATATACGTGCGAACAAATGATAGGGTATTTTAAAAACATGGGGGCTAAAAATTATAAATGGACTTAAGAGTAATATAGGGTATCAAAAATGGCACTGGACATCTTTAAAGTACTATAGGGTATGGAATAATAGGTAATTTGGAGTTATAAGTAATGCAAGCCATTTTTTTATTAACCCAAAGTAGAAATTTACATAATGATAGCATGTGAAAAAAAGAAGAGAATTGAAAGTAATACCCCCCTATAAAATAGTGGTTGTTCGCACCTATATGCTTAACTTTTTAACACACTGCCCCCCCCCCCCCCGAGGGTTCTCAATTGTGTAGCCATTGACGAGTGCACCGCACCGCACCGCACCGGCGGTGGTGTTAGGAACGGAGAGTGTCACCGGGAGCACACCGGGAACGGCCAAGAGGCTGGGAACGGAGAGCGTCACCGGGAACGTCCCAGGAACAAACTGAAGACCGGCGGGAACGGATGGGATGCCGGCGGGAACGCGTCCTAGTACTTAGGGAACGGCCGGATTAGTAGGTAGGAGGAATTAGTGAGTACCTAGTTGCCATTTTGGATGATAAGTGAAGTACATTAGTAACTAGAGTTAGCAACCTAGTTGTTTTAGTGAACACGTAGTTACTATCAATGATCTCATTAGAGGATGTGGATGAAGGACCAAGCCAAGGGATGAAAATCCCTTGGATGACATTAACCGCCTTAACCATCTAGCAATGAAGGATGAAATTGTGAATGAATGACTCATGGATGGTAACCGAACACACCTAGGCACATCTAGGAAGTAAGAAGAACTTTAAACAATCCACCTCACAAGAACATCTATATTTAACACGTGCGGTTACTGTAAATAGATCCAGCAGACCTAAATTTAGACTACAGCCTTAATTCAGACTAAAATTAGCCTAATTAGACATTTGGCATTAGGGGCCACACCTAACCGCTAATTCAACCAATTATAAGATTTCAAAACCTATATAAAGGGGCACTACAGACCCCTATACCACCTCATTATTCATTTCAACAATCCAACGTGAGCGTCAAGAGGAGCATTATCGGGAGCGTTTTAACGAAGACCTATTTGGAGCATTATCGGGAGCAATTTGAAGACAATCGGAGCTTCGCGATTTTACTCGAGGAATCGAAGATCTTTTCGAGCTTGAAGACTTAAAGGATTGAAATATATCCTCGAGCTTGAAGACTTAAAGGATTGAAATATTATCCTCGAACTTGAAGACGACTGAAGGCCCAAGGCTGAGGGACCACGAGGCCGCGAGGCGTGAAGACGAAGACCGAAGATTTAGCGACATTTGAAGATACTCGAAGACGAACGCCTTCGAGTTTGAAGACTGAATTTAGACTGAGAGCCCGCGATACTGAAGGCCCGCGGACTGGAGACCGCGACTGGAGGACCGCGGAACCGGACGACGAGTTACGAGACTTGAAGATTGATTCATAACGAATCCGAAGACTTGGAGATTTGAAGATCCCTTTTGGGTGTACCTTGAAGATTGAGGGCCCGAGGTACTGAGAGACCACGAGACCATAGGAGCGAAGACTAAAGACCTGTGAAGTATTGGAAAACTTGATTGAAGACTTTTGAAGACCGGGAGAATATGGAAAGCTAAAGGGGCCACAAGACTGAGGGCCCATGAGACTGGAGGACCAAGAAGACTTTAGGATTTGAAGGTCTTTTCAAGAGATTACGAAATCAAGGACTACAAGAAAAGACTTGAAGACATTAAAAGCTTTCTTCAAAGATTTGGAGACTGAGGGTCCTCGGGACCAAAGGACCGCAAGCCCGAGACCAAGACCGCAAGTTTGAAGCCCTTTTGAGGACTAAAGGTTTAAACGAACTTTCTAACCAAGATCTAAGATACCTTTTGGGTCTAAGGAGATGTCAAGATATCAAAAGTGAAGATGCTAAGAGATTGACAAAATCCGAAGCTCATCGTGAAGACAAAGAAGATTGCGTAAGGAATCCAAGACCGAAGCACTCAAGAGAATAGGAAGATTAGAGAAGATCCTTCCTAGGAATTTAGAGATATTCAAGAATGAAGAACTAAACTCTCATGAGTAGAGAATACAAAGGAAAACCAGACAAAAAAGAACTTTAGAAGAATGAAGACATTAAGAGGATTTCAAAGCCATCATTCGAGAAAAGAAGAAATTAAAGACCATCAAGTAGTCAACTTCCACTTTGAAGGCATTGCAATGAATTGTTAAATGAAAACTCTCAAAGTAATGTGATTGTGAACTTTGGTTGAGGATTTATAAATGAATGGAAAAATGTTGTTATTGATTACAAAAGAACACTCTCTTCATTCATAACACTTAACCTCGACATTAGGATTTTGGGGAACATAAGCTTGAAAGCTTAGGCTACTTTCTCCTTAGAGATTTATCCAAGAGGAAACACCTTCAAAAGATAATTTAGATAAGTGTAGTGTCCATGTAAACCGGTCAGCAGCGGGTTACACCGTCTAAGTTGCTAAGGGTTTGAAGGTGACCTCGACATCAATGCCTAAGGCTCTCGACCCTTAAAGGATAAAGGGGCCCAAATATGTAACCTATACATATAATATCTACAAACCTCATCAAATTTTAAACTGTATTTACGAGTTTGAACTCTAAGCACATTATCTTATTTAAAGGAACAAACAACAATAAACTCATATGTGACTTACATGATCAATATATCAAGCATATATTTGCATCCAATGACCACCCATATTGTGTACTTGAGTCTTGAACCCAAATCTTCAACAACATTAAGGCATTTAACCATGGGGAGGTTACTCCCTCTTTAATTAATGCATACACGTGTGCTCAAGACTTATTTATCAGGGGGCTATTTACCTTGCAGAAAAGATTATATGGTATGGTATTTTTCAAAATAAAGGTAAATGCTTGTATTTTCATACACCATATCATTCATTTTTTTTTGGGTGGAATCATTTAAAAATACCCTAACTTATTAATACTTCATTTTTTTCCTTATATTCCATGTAACCAATTTTTTTGACTTTACCCCAGTTTTTTTTCTTGGAGCCCAATTGCTGTCCATTCTTTTCTTAAACCGCATTTAATTTTGTACACCCCATTTTTTTTTTGGGTTTTGTAAGCGACATTTTTTTTCATGAAGGACATTTCTCTTTTTACAATCATGAATTTTGAAGTTTAGCCACAATGCTGAACTCACATGAACTAAATCAAAATAATAAACTTAAGGCAAAGGCATGCAACTGAAGCATTGTCCTAGACTATGAAATAAAGTCAAAAAAATTGCCAAAATTTTCCCTCCCAGCACGTGGGATGAGACCATTAACTCCATATTGGAATTGCTAGTTCAATAACGTTCAAGCAAGCTAGCATGCAAAGTCATCTATCCAAACATTTTCAACAAAAAATTGCCTTTTTTCATCCACTAGCACAGACCCTACCCTAGTAATTGTTTCCACGTTATTTTACATGTAGTGACTAGATAAAAGAGGCCATTATATGTGATGTTATTTTACATGTAAACATGTTTCATTATTTTTAAACCCCCTACATTATATGTACGTATTTTGCAAAATTTACCTACAATGAAAATATTAGACCCTAATTTTTATCGCATGTTGTTTCTACGATTTTCGCCAGTGACCTCCCTGTGCATTCAACCAATTTGAAAAATGCAATTGATCATAAAATGATCGTAAATAAGATTAATTTTCACACAATTGACTAAAATTGCGGTGTGTAGCTCAAATGGATGTTTTTTTTAACATCGGTGGAGAGGTCCAAATCAAACCTCTTAATCACTAAGGAGCTAAGGCATGCATGTGGGCCTCAAAAATGACACTTTCGGTCTCCTCATCTTGTACAATGGTGTCATAAATGTGAGATATGTCCTAGAGATTTGGAATCATGTGACAAGACTTCCTCTTATTTTCAAAATCATTTTGGGTTCAATAGGAAACACAATTAGGAAGACTGACTTGTGTGATTAGTTGAAGAAAAAGTTATCATAATCCCAAGGTTGGCTATTTGTTTACTTGAGCTAATTAAGAAGGCATCCTATTTCAGGATTTATTAACGGGGTTTTGGTGGTTGGTTATGTGCAACTTACTAGTTGTTGGTGGTTTTATAGTTTTGTTTGTTGAGCATGAGTATGGTAGGATACAATGGTTTTTTAAGTGAATTTGTTACATGCATGCATGGATAGGCATTAGGGGATGTAGTATTGTTCAAATAAATTGATGATATTGTTCATGTGGACGCCTCCTCAGATGCTTACTATGAGGATGGTGAGTGACATACCATCCAACATCTTCTAGACTATCCACCTATGTTTGGTATTTGAGTGTGTGTATTTGTATATATATATCCCATTGAGTTGCAGTGGTGGGTTTGCAGTCTCGGTAGAAGGTAAGTTCAAATAATTGAAGGTTGGAGTTTTTGGTGGTATACGGTGGTATAGTGTGTGGTTTTCTCTAGGGAGGTGATGATTAGGATGTCGGATTTGAGTATGGCAAGGCATTGGCATGATCTTGTGTGCAATAAAAAAACATACAGAGGGTAGGTTTTTATCACACCCCACTCTCCCCTATGGTAGGTGTTCAAAGCCACATGTTGGGAACTTAAATCATATCTATTCAAGGCTTTGGTGCTTCCAACTTTCACATATGGAAGTGAAATTTGGGGAGGCGACTTTGGAAACTCTCATTGAAGGGCATGATGTTGCATATGATGTCTCACGTCAAAGTGTGTTCTTAGGTTACCTATCTTATTTTGTGGGACAAATTTGGAGAACTTCCCATAGAATTCCACACTCTCAAGCTCACTATAGGCTTTCAACAATGGCTCGCCCACCTATCCCACTCTTGGTTGGTCAGTAAAGTAGCCTCACTTTCCCAACACTTGGCCGAAAATGGATTTAACACCTAGCACAAATTTACAACCATGTGGAAGATATCATGGGGTCTATCTCACTAGGACACCCATGACAACCCAACCACATCAAGCATATGATGATACCAAGGAGGCTATTCTTGATAAAGAGTGGAACTCTTTCCATCTGTTAGGGAAGAAACTATTAAACTTCCACCCGAAGGATTTTCTCAAATACAAATGTAAATTGTATTGAAAGCAACCATTGACACGACCACAATGCAAGATCATTGCAACTTACCCCACCTTGAATCGTGGACTAGCCGGTGAAACTAGGCTATGGTCACCTTTCCCTACCTATAGAGATACTAGACTATGCCACTTTTGTTCCTATAATGTAATTGAAAATGAGGCACATTTCATGTTGGAATGTCCCCTATATAAGTCCATTAGAGATACGTTTCCAACACTCTTTGAGAATGTAGTCCTAGGGAGCCTCAAGTCTTTCTTTCAATTGGACCACCAAGACTGACATTAGCCTCTATCTCACGGAAGCTAACGAACTCCGCCACTCTAGAGAAATTAGCTAGTTTGACACCCTCCTGATGTGCTTTCAATATCACTAACCTTTTCGACTTCTAAGACTTTAAAAATCAATTTCGTTTCATATCATAAGACATCTAAAAGGTATGAGGTAAATGGCCACATACACGATATAGAATCGCCAACAATCCCACACTAATTGCGTGTTTCGCGACCTACAAGGCACAAAAGCTTGAGACACCCACTCACCTTAATCCCAACCCGATTTCCACATGGACTAAAATAGATTATAATATTCAAACCCCCAAGGCATAAAGTACGCAATCAAGAGCCCTACATGTCCACAATACAAGTCATGGGACGTGTGTTGCTATGTTAGAATGATACTTTGAAATTCATGGTGTTGGCGGAGTTGACTAAATGCTTAAATGTGATTGCTATTGAAAGCCAAATGAACACCTAAATCGGGGTCAGAGATCCCAAACTTTTCTACCATAATTAATTTTGCATAAATCAACCACAATCCTATAAGAACATAGATTTTATTGCATCCCCAATTGTAAGCATTGGGAAACAAAACCCTCATCTTTGCACTTGTTTGGACATCTTAAAAACTCCATTTTGAGCTTGGGAACTTACTCACTCGGAGACGCAAGCAAGCAACCAACAAACCAAAGAACCGAACTCTATGGTTAAAATTAGGCCATGTTTCTCCCCTCAATGCAAGCCTTTGATGGATAACAAATAAGTTCAATCTAGTTGAAATCATGAGCATATTGGGAATCCATAACCAGGATCTAAGGGCCACTTCACACACGAGCCAAGAGCCGTGACCATGGAATTGTGAGAGCCCAAAAGAGAGTGTCCGAAGGCCATCCCAACACACCTCCAAAATCATGTAGTGTGGTCACGGACCCTCAAGTGTAGTGTGAAGTCATATGTGACCGGACCCTCAACCAAATGCTCTTTCAATGAATGTTTATTTATGCGGGTCCTCACACATCATAAAATAAAATAAACCAATTGTTGCGAGCGTTCAGAGTGCCATGGTCTCCCAGTGGTTTTGTGTTAGGCCTACCCTCATGAGGTGGTTTTTGAAAATAGTCCAAGTGACCATGAAACATAATACATTCGATGTTGTGTAAGGATCCATGTAGACGTTACATCCACCTTGCATTCACATACTCCGTTGGTCCCTCGAGCGTAGCGTGAAGCGAACTTTAACATGGATTTTGATGTCAAATTAGTTGAACAACGTAATTTTCGTGTTGTATACTATTTCAAGGGCTTTCATTTGGATGAATGAGAGGCATTCTTGTATACTATATTTCCTACATCCGGTAGAAAATGCTTTGGAGGGTCCTTCATGTTCACATTACAAAGGTAATAGTGCCACCACCAACCTTAAGTGTGGCTTATTTCATTCACATGACTTGTAGTTTGCAATTTGTTATGATTGTGGTTGATGGTGGGGTCGATATTCCATCATAATGCAACTTACCATCGGTTTAGGTGTCGGACTCACATAACATCACTTTGGTTACACGAGGGCCACTTCACACACAAGCCAAAAGCCGTGACCATGAAATTGTGAGAGCCGAAAAGATAGTGTCCAAAGGCCGTCCCAAGACACCTCCAAAATTGTGGAGTATGGTCATGGACCCTCAAGTGTAGTGTGAAGCCATATGTGACTGGGCCCCTTAGCCAAATGTTGTTTCAATAAATTTCTATTCATGCGGGTCCTCACGCATGATAAAATAAAATAAACCAACGGTTGTGAGCGTTCAGAGTGCCATGATCTCCCAATGGTTTTGTGTTCGGCCTACCTCCAAGAGGTGGTTTTTAAAAATAGCCCACGTGACCATGAAACATGATCCATTTGATGCCATGTAGGAATCCATGTAGACTTTACATCCATCTTGCATTCACATACTCCGTTGGTCCCTCAAGCGTAGTGGGAGGCGAACTTGGACCGGCCCCGCCTTTTCCACCAATGAGAGTGCTTGAAGTGTAACGGTCACGGGCTCTCAGTCTCGTGTGTGAAGTGGCCCTGATACGGTCCCTTTTCTCTTAATGGAGATGGCTGATATAACATTTGCAAATAACATTCGGATAGATTTTCTTTGATACACCAACAGTGACCGGGCTCTTTCCACTGACAATGGTGAGGCCGACTAGCAGGGGGCTGGCAGTGGTGGCTATGACTGATTTATTTATTTATTAATAAATATAGGGTTTGTGCTCTTGGGTCCGGCACTAGTATGCTTGGGGAGAACCGGCGGTTAGTTACAGATGAATTGGTTGAGTTTGAGAAATAACCAGTTGAAGTTGAAGACATAAGGAGATTTACCGATTGTTTTAGAGGAATCTATAGAATACACCTTAAATGAATGAAAGCAAAATCGGAAGATGTCTAACATGTAATCGGTTGGATTTAGAATCACTAGGATCTTGACCGACTATATATGTCCAAAAACTTCCCGGGCACTGATCTGGCACATTTGGTTGTTCACTCTTGCAGAGTGACCCCCCCCCTTGGCCAGTCGTATTCCCCCCTCTCCAGTCTTTCATGGTGTCCCTCTACCACATTGTTTATTCGGGCTTAGTATTATTCATTTTTCAAGGGTGGCCCAACATAACGTGGGGAATGATCCTTGCATACTGTCCGACATGAAGGGTGGAACACCACAATGTTTGAGTCATGTCATATATGCAAGAAGATATTTAAGTGATTATTGTCCTTGTTGATCTTGGATTGTAATGTTGAAGTGGTCAAATCCTCGCCTTTTTTTCTTAAACATTGAGATAACAGCTTGGCCCATAGCTTGAGCCATAGGTTGTTCCCCAGTTAAGTTCCACTGGACACATTTGGGGTCCTTCAAAGGCAAATCTAGTAACAAATCAACCTTAAAATTCAACATTCATACGGTTTTACTTTCACTACACTAGAGAGAGAGAGAGAGAGAGAGAGAGAGAGAGAGAGAGAGAGAGAGAGAGAGTATACGAACGTACCTCTCATCCATCCAACATAAGAACTTAACCCCTGTAGGTTTGTTGTCTATTCATCTCAAATGACTTTGAATAGACTATTTCGAGATTAGTAGAACTAATTCCGGTGTCAAATCAACTCAAAAAAATAATCTCCAAGTTACATACTACTTCGGGGCTTTTTATGTTGGATATATGGTATCTACGGTCGCATACGACAATTCCCTCCCTCCGATTAGCAAGGATGAAATATGAATTGCACATTAAAGCTAAATGTAAAATAAAGAGTAAATGGAAAACAAAAATCTTGGTAGGCCACATTCATTGGCTTGGAGCATCACAAATCATGATTGTGATTCCATATTTCTAAGTCAAAATGGTTGATTAAGCATGCTAATTTGAAGGTGAGAAGGAACGGAGCGACCCACTTCAAATTCTTAGATGATGAAGATTGTGGATATTGCGGTCCATATTGTATTTAAAGGTGGCAATTACTACAGGTTCTTTAGAGTCGATGTGATCTTCGGTCTCCACTATTTCATGGAGTTCAACTAGCCCCGTACACTTACTTACATCAGATAATTCTTTGATATGTCAATTGACATAACATTATCGAGTTGAGTATGGAGGGTGGGTGGGGCCATGAATAAGTTGGATAGTATTCAGGAACTTTGCCATAGTTATTTTCTTACTAGCAGATTTAACATGATAAATTCAGGCGGAGTCTTGTTACCAAATATTATCAAAATGAAACGGTTGATAATAGCAAAATAATGTTATGAATGTCATTAGCTATGGCCATATATTATTTGAGGTAAGTGGGGCCTTTCATGGTATTTTTTTTCCTTTTAAATAAGATAACTATATTTGAGTGGTGTGTTGTTAGGCGTGAATGCAAGGACACATAGTCCAACAAAGGTATGTGTTAAAAAACTGACAAATCGGACTACATGGTGCCACGGGTAGATCACTCCATTGTCAAGTTGAACACCACGTGCGACCAAAAAAAATCTTCTTTTGGTAAGTTGCACCACCAAAATGGGTCAAAATTTTATCAAATTTTTTTCATGAGTAGATATACACAATACCTATGACATAGGTAAAAATGGTAACTAAATTTGATGATTTGTTTTTTTTCATAAAACATACCGTTTCTAACTAGAATGACACAAAATTGAACTAAAACATTCATTAAAAAAATGACTAAAAATTTCAAAAAAATATACAAAAGATACTATCAATGGTTATGTATATGTAGCAAAAATATCATAAATTTCAAAATTATATATGGCATGTAATATAGGGGTAGCAAACTTTGTCCGCACGTGGTGTCAACTTGACAATGAAGTGACCTCCCCGTGCATGGTGCACGTATTTTTGACAAAGTTTTTGCAAGTTTTTGACACTTGACACGCAAAAGAATGCACGAACAAAAATCCACATCAATTGACACGCATAATTTAGAATTTGGTACGTAATATGGCTTGTGAAGGAAACAAAAATCACACATCGAGTGACACGTATTAGTACACTGATTCTCCCAATTCACGCGTGTCATTATTTAGAGTTATGCAATGCTGTAACTTTGTAATGACTATGTAATATTCTACCCAACTAAGAAGTTATGTATGCTCTATAATGTCCAAACAACCTATTGAAATTTTGTTGGTAAACATTGAATTCCAGAGTACGTCGTTGTTGTCCGAATAGTAACACAAAACAATTGGGATAATCAATCTAGTAACCCAAATTGAGGCAACATTTTGGAATACAATGTAATTGTCATTTGTATTTGAAAACGCCGCGTGACATGTCATATGAAATGTGTCACATGTGATGTATATTGCACATGTCTACATGCTCAAAATTTGACAATCATTCGAAGTTAAATGGTCAACACCATTGGGAAGGACCAATATGACCATTTTATCGCACCAAGAATCAAGTTTCAACTTTGACAATGAATAAGATAGTTGTATGAGCTCCGAAATTTATGGGGCAAGTCACTATGGACATGATTTGGAATTGACAATCATCTGACAGGAAATATGTTTGCTCTGCAACATGATGTAGACGCGCACTAAGGGCCACTTCACACACGAGACTGAGAGCCCGTGACCATTACACTTCATGCACTCTCATTGGTGGAAAATGCAGAGCCGGTCCAAGTTCGCTACTTCACACTACGCTTGAGGGACCAACGGAGTATGTGAATGCAAGATGGATGTAAAGTCCACATGGATTCCTACATGGCATCAAATGGATCATGTTTCATGGTCACTTGGACTATTTTCAAAAACCACCTCTTGGAGGTAGGCCTACCACAAAACCACTGGGCGACCATGGCACTTCGAATGTTCACAACTGTTGATTTATTCTATTTTGTCATGTGTGAGGACCCGCCTGAATAGAAATTCATTGAAATAGCATTTGGTTGAGGGCCCGGTCACATATGACCTCACACTACACTTGAGGGTCCGTGTCCACACTACATGTTTTTGAAGGTGTCTTGGGATGGCCTTTGGACACTTTCTTTTGGGCTCTCACAATTTCATGGTCATGGCTCTTGGCTCGTGTGTGAAGTGGCCCTAATTCCAACACAACAATTACTTAGACACCTATACTTGAGAGTGATACGTGGTTGGGTGTGGATCTAAGAATGGACACTACAAAAGACACGTGTCTAAAAGGGATTGGACTTCATGTTCAAAATATGCTAACCACCCACCCGCTAACCATTCTAGATTCAATAATCAGCATGATATTCTTCTTCTTCTTCTTCTCCTTCTTATTATTATTTTGGGGGGAGACCTATAAGACCACTTAATAAACGAGGACATGAATCTTCACTTGGATAATGAATAAGATATTCAGATGAGCTCCAAAAACACAAGGCAAACGGCTACGTACACGATTCAAAATTTGCCAATCATCTTGCACTTATCACGTGTTTTATATCCTACGAGAAGTGAGTGATGAGAGGAAATAGTAACCGAATAACACACGTCTACTATACGAGAAGTGGTGCAAACCTTAATGTGACCATTTAAACACCCGCTCACCTCATCTTAATAGTGGGACATCATATAGTCTATCAAGTTGTAGGGGGTAAGTTAAGTGGTGGTCATAGTCGTCGTAGGTGCATTGTATGTAGCTCTCTTAACTTATGTATGTTTGGGTGAGGTTAATTACGCGTCGATTAGGGTTAGGATATATTAATTAGAGGGGATTATTGAATCACACCTACGAATAAAAGTTAATGCGACTTTTAAAGCTAGCTTGGGCTCAAATCCACGATCGGCAAATACCATCATGTTTAGCCGAAGCTCACAAGTACTAGTTGTACCCGGAATCGTGTGGAGGATTTTGTGTGTCCGAAATAGCAATTGATTAAGCTTAGCTTGTGTGGATTTGAGAGATAGACGACCTCCTCATAATAGTGCGGCCTCACTCCGTCAATGTCGAAAAGGAAAAGCTCAAAAAATCTGCATGCAAATTGTACCATTGAGGAGATGGAGCTACTCTTGGAGTTCACGAACTTATTAATTACAAGTTCGGCTCATCAAGGAGATTAGTACTCATCGGTCACACCCGTAGTAGTGATTTAATGCTAACCTTTCCTCAACAAGTCGGCTTCATGTTGAAGGAAGCCACTTTGGCTAAGTAACACACTAATCATCATTTTGATGAAGCAAACACTTATTGCGTTTCCCCAATTAGTGTGTGTGTGTGTTACTATTTGGAGTTACAACATCTTATTCCGGAGTTCAATTTTTACGTAATGAAAGGTCAATAGGTTGTTCAAATATTATAGAACATGAATGGTTTTGCTTGGTAAAATAATACATTCTTTTGAAATAGCTAGAGCACCACGTAACTCCGAATAGTAGCACACACTATTTGGGATGGTTAGTGTCCTTTTGTCTTGCCACTTAGCTAGGTACACTAAGTGTAGATGTCTGGTAGATGTGGCTGATTGGGTGCCTCACCTTTAAAGGACACCTATGTGTGAGTGGTGAATGGCCAGGTGTGGATATAAGAACAGACACCCACAAGGACATGTATTGAGAAGAGATTGGACTGTGCGCTCAAAATATCCATAACCATTCCAGATGCAATAGTCGACATACCACAGGCGGGGGGACTATATTGATGCCCATACAATGACCTTTGAGAATCTCCACTTTGACGGTGAATAGGATATTCGTAGTAGCTATAAAACCTAAGAGAGAATTTGCTATAGACTCAATATGGATTTGCTAATCTTCTCACATCGATTGTGCATTTCACATCCCCAAAAAATGGGTGCAGAATGAAAGAATATGTTCTCAAGACTCGCTTACCTTAATTAACTAGTCTTATTGGTGTGGACCACATTGATTCTCTAAACCCCACATCAAATCAAATCTCTCTAGCTTAAATTAGTGTGAGCTGCATTACTTGTTTTTGTTTTTTTCCTAGGAAATTGAGATGGGTGGCTATTTTAATGGTGTGTTGTAAGGTGTCGGTTGGAAGTCTCCAGGAAGACTGATGGGAAGACCCGGGGTCTTGGAGCCCCCACATTACTTCCGGCCTGACTAGATGATTAGAGAGGCTGCCATAGATTACTTCTGGCACACTACTTTCCCACCCACACTAGCAGGACTGTTTAGTGTACGTTTGTGATCAATCACATGATGCACTTGTCCTCGTCGGTAGATGGATCAACTCCTTGGCTAGATACGATATTGTGGAAGCATCATGTTGTTGTTTACATAAGTAACAAAACACATGTCAATGTTTTTGTATAACCTTTGTAGAGTTTTTGTAGGATATATTACTATACACACACACACACACACATATATATATGGTTCATTGTCATGGTTGCCAACATGGATTTTGATTATCTTTTGTCTGTTACTTAGGACCGCTTCGCACTATGGTTGTCCAAGTCGAGAGCATGTGGGATTGAATGGCCACACTCTGTTGAGAGCCCGAAGAAATGGGCTGGAAATAGTCAATAAAATATAGGAATTGGAGCCTTTGGCCGAGCATAATGTAAAGCTTCCAAAGGCCAAGCCCAAAGTCCAAAGAAAGAAGGAGCAACATCCCACTTTATTCCTTGCCCAAAACAACCCCTCTAGTCTAACGGCCAAGATCTTGTCAATGTTTGTTTTTGTTTTAATGAAAAAAATCAATGTCCTGTCAACCATAGTTTGGGTTTCCATTCCCATCCGATCTAGACTTCCTTCGAGAGTCCGTCGCCTTGATAGAAAATATTGCCATGTAGGCATTTTCAATTGTGACGGCCTTTGGACTTTGGCCTTTAGTGTGAAGGGTTGAGAGGCCGAATTCTTTGTTTCTTGCAATGTGATTGGTGGAAATCAATGGCCTCTTGACCTTCGGCCATAGTGTGAAGCGGCCCTTAGAAGGTTGAGTAGGCATAAGGGTCGGTTTACACTAAATTGGGTGTGGTACGAATTCCCAAAACACGCATTGTTTTGCCAAGTCCCAAAATTGATGAGGGTTGAAATTTGATGGAGTGATACTCGATTCATGACTACATGCTCAGTTACGATACGTTTCAAGAAATTAGTGCGTGTTGTAAGGTGTTTGTAAAGTGATAGAAGAATTTATATGCAAACACATCCTTCTCAATGAATAGTGCCAATGCGTACGGTGAATAATGTTGAGATGAACAATTTCTTCTAGATATTTTGGTGGCATTAATTTTCTACCGTAAAGAAATCTAGTATCACTTTCAGTGATTTCCCACACACATTATTAGTCCTCTCTCACTAATTGGGGGATTATCATTGCAGTGACCATGACCACCACTTTCTAAAACTCATTGGTTGAGAAATGAGTGGCAGTCCCACTTCGTTTTACACAAGGTGACCTAAAATAGAAGTGACCATGGGTGAGCATGTCAGAAAATGGATGAGATAATGAGATGGAAGTGACATGGAGCCTTGTATGCCTAGAAATGATGTTTGGTGGTCACCCGGATTTTGAGATGAGAGAACCCAAAGAGGTTGTCACATAGGAAAATGAGGGATACCATGTTGGATGAAATTCTACTTTAGCAAATTCTATTTGAACGATTGTCTAATATGAGTAATCATATTAGTCCACTTTACATTATGATGCGTGACCAAGGCACTTAAAAATTATGATGTAGATTTCATTTGCTCATGGTCTTCGGACTATCAACCATGAGCACGATAATTTATAAATCATTCTTTCTTGTGGTCATTGGTCACATGTGTAAAATGGCCCTAAGATACCTAGCTACACAAATTAAGTACTAAGGTCCTTTAGTGCAAAGCAACAAAAATAACCATGTGTATATCATCCAACAAGAATGAATCCACACACGAGAGTGCATGCTAGCCTTTGGGGTGAAGAATGATTTTTTACCCAAAGATTGGATTTACAAAGAATCATGAAAACCACACGTGTCACTCCAAACATGTGTTTCATGTTCAATGTTGGGTAATTGGGTAGTTGAAGGTACTATAAATAATGACGTTTTTAATACAAAATGGCCAACCGCCAAGGGGAGGATTTAGAGGGTAAATCATTCTTTGTGTATCACATTTTTAGAGAGTAGAGGTGAAAGGTTATTGGAAGTTAGTACATTTCATGTGGTTGTTGCAAATACAATACCCTTAAGAGTGGAGGTGTTGATAACTCTAATCAAGAGTGTTTCTTATGATATCTACATCATTTATGTTGAATAATGTGGGCATGCGTATAGTGTGGCTTACCCTTTGCATCCCTGTAGTGTGACCCACACTATACAACATCATGCATGAACATAGCTTGCAATGGTATTTACACGTACTTGTATCTTTTACCACTCACTCTGTTCTCATCTCTTACACTCCTAGTTGCATGTAAGGTATTGATTGAAAGCATTTGAGATTACGAATCCAAATAGCTTTATCTCACTTCTTGAGTCCAAGTATTGAGGGAGAAAACATCAAATGTTGACATAAAACTGTTTCTTGGAGGTAGATGTAGTTGAACTTTGGATGGTCACTGCGTTCAACTGCCTAATAGTTCCAAGGCGATCTTAGTGTTTATGGAAAGAGCACAACAAATTCTACAAGAGAGATTATTTGTTTGTAAAAAACAAACAATCACTAAAGAAGATGTCAAATTTTGTTTCTTGCTATGATGTTATATAGTGTGAGTTGATATTTACAGTATCATCCTCAATGTTTAATTTAGCATGGATTATCTCGTTAATAGTGTGCTCCAAAGTATAAACCATAATCATCGTGATATAGTAGTAATTTGTTCTAATATTCCTTGGTTCTCATTGCTCCTTGCATGAACACAATGTATATAGGGCAAGGGATAAAGGTAGTGGGGAGAGGGGGAGGGGGAGGGAAGAAGAAGAAGAAGAAGAAGAAGAAGAACTCCAGCCCCCTTTGGGGGCCGGAGTGAATAGAGTGTCTGTTTGTAGGACATCCTTAGGCATACCCCAAGGTAATGGCTTTGGGTGTGATACTACTTCACCCTTTTCAAGGAGTAGACACTATGTTTAGTAATTATTAACTTTTACCGGTTTAACCGGTGACGTGGGCTTTGGGAGGGGGTGTGTTGGGTCCTTAGGATTGAGTATGGTTTTGTAGATTATTGATAGGTTGTTTGTTTTCTATCCTTCTTTTGTGGATAAGAATTGAGTGTGCATATTGTATGGCGATTATGTTGATTTGTTTGAATGTGTTCCTAATTTGTGATGTAGGAAGTTTAAGCTTTGTTTCTAGTGCTTTCATCGAGGGGATGTGAGTTGTGGCTCTGACACCTGATGCTAATACTATGAGTGGAGCTGCATTCCAGCCTCTTGCAATGAGGTTGTTAATGAGTGGTTGATATTTTGTGATTTTCCTTTCTCTTGTTTCGGCAGAGAACCTGTCATTACAGTATGTAAATTCTATAAATTGTATAGTGATTTTTGGTGTGGGTGCTTCCGGGGGCGGGGAATTGTATGGGTGGCCAATGACGCATAGTATGTCGGGTTTGAGCCTAGCATTGCATTGACATCTTTGGGTGTCACATGTGCATGGGAGTAGCCATGTGGGTACTATGTTTTCTTGTGGAGAATCGTTGTATATGCCTGCATTCATAAGTATATAGTGCCTGGTTATTTTATTTGAAACGAGGAGTTTACGGATTTTCCAGACTGCTTTATTATGTCGGTTTGTGAAGGGGGAGGGATAAATTGTTTTAGTTGGGTTTTGTTATATTTACCTGATTGCAGTTGGGTTGCCAATTCGAGACCAACAATGTAAAAGTTTGCATTAATTAAATAAGCCTTGACTAGGGTGAGGGATGGGAAGGGATCCCATTAGTTTCTTCTTCTTCTTTTTCTTCTTTTAATAATAATAATAATAATCCTCAAATTTGTGATTCTTTTGCCCCCTTACTTAGGGCCGGTTTACACTACGGTGGAGAAGGCCTCCGGTCGGTCAAGAATGTTTGGCCAAGACATGGCTATATGAGGCAAATGGTGGATGTGCCGGAGAAGAATTAAAGGCAATAAAATATTTCTTAAGGAGTCTTGACCGGTTGAAGTCTAAACACCTAGAGGAGAAGTTTAGCGGAGAAGTCCACCGGAGAAGTCCACCGGTGAAGAGAAGTTCACCTAATGGTGAAGATTTTTTGTGATAAAAAACCATACTTCTCTACATTCACATTGTATCAAAAAATTTCAACAAGAATTGTGTTCATAAGAATTGTGTAATATAATGTTCAATTCTATTCAAAAGATAATGAAAATTGCCAGATTGCCAATTGTCAAGTTTGGCCCATGTAGGAAATAAATGTCTCCTTGGGTGTTTAAGAATGAAGAGGGGAAAACCCATACACATTGGACAAAGCACTACTCTTTGGTATTATTTAAGACATGCTCTCCTCTTAATCATCCTCATCAATTTCTCTCTTCTTATCTTTGATCTTCAATCATGGATAATCGAAGAAGAGAGATTTTGTGCTCTCTTATGATCTTGGTTTTGAAGTATTTTATCATTTCAACTATGGTGATACAAAAAACCATCATGTATCACCATAATGCTTCAATTATGATGATGGCATATTTTTTGTTTGGGAGCAAGGAGAGGGTGGTGTGGAAATTTGACCGGCCAAGTGGATATGTGTCACAATTTCTTCTTGGATCATATAATGCCATTGCGAAAAAAAATTGCACAAAAAAAATCGCTAAGGAGCTACTACAACAAAGAGAGAGAGAGAGAGAGAGAGAAGCTTGCCAACACCTTAGGTTTTGAAAAAAACCAGATCTGAAATCTACGGTCCAAATTTGTTTTTGAAAATTAATTTTTTATTGAGTTGGGCTTCTCTGGAGGACGAGTTTCTTGTCCGGCCTCTTGAGGCCGGACAAGAAACTCCTCCTCCGGAGAAGCCCAACTCCAAAAAGTGCCGCCATGTAGGTGGCCATGTCATTTGATCATCCATGAGAAAAGTTCACCACCATTGTTTTCTTCACCTAGTGTAAACACCCACCGGTCAAGAGTTGCATTTTCGACCAATCACAATTGAGAAACGCCCTTTTTTTCATGACCGGTGGACTTCTCCACTGTAGTGTAAACCGGCCCTTAGTGTAAACCGACTTCACACAGGAGCCAAGAGCTGCGATCATGAAATTGTGAGAGTCCAAAAGAAAGTATCCAAAGGCCGTCCCAAGACACTTCCAAAACCATGTAGTGTGGTCACATGCCCTCAAGTGCAGTGTGAAGTCATATGTGACCGGGCCCTCAACCAAATGCTATTTCAATGAATTTCTATCCATGCAGGTCCCCACGCATTATAAAGTAGAATAAATCAACGGTTATGAGCATTTGGAATGCCATAGTCTTCCGGTTTTGTCCTAGGCCTACCTCCAAAAGATTGTTTTAAAAAATAATCAAAGTGACCATGAAACATGATCCATTTGATGCCATATAGGAATCCATGTAGACTTTACATCCATCTTGCATTCACATACTCCATTGGTCCCTCAAGCGTACTAGTAGGAAGCGAACTTGGACCAGCTCCACCTTTTCCACCAATGAGAGTGCATGAAGTGTAATGGTCATGGGCTCTCAGTCTCGTGTGTGAAGTGGCCCTTATACAGCATTGAACTGACAAAATGGACATTAAATCAAGGATTTCAATATTAGTATCAAGGCGATTTGTTACCTATATTGGAGGTTTGTTGAAAGTGTCTAGACCCACATTGAATATACCACAACATCCATAACATGGTCCCAACATCCTACATCCGCTCTTTAACACTGGTTGCTTGATCTCAAATCCAAAGATTTTTATATTTCAAATTTCATCTCAATTTCCATGAATTTTCAAAGCTTTACATAATTGTTTGTGAAGTCATGGTCCATCAAGTTATCTACTAACAACCCTTCAAGAGAGTCTAGAAAGGAGTACACTAAAGATCGTATTTAGTGACATAAAGTGTTTTAATATTGCACCGTGGTAACTTTTCTAATGACACTTCTTTTGAATAAGTTTTACAAGTATGTCATCTCAATTTACTTATAGTTCATCTACTTTTGGTATAGTTTGCATTCTAACATTTCTGGAATGAGTTATTGTCATGGATGAATGAAATTCGAATGAAAAATCACTTAGTATGTGATAGTAATTGCAATATTATAGATGTACAATGTAATTTGTTTTCTGCGAGGAATGAGAAAAATAATGTTAGTTTACATTTAGTGTTGGTGACATTATATGGGCCGTTTACAATTAGTATTTAGCAAGACAAATAGAATTGGTGACACTAAAAACAATATTTAGTGTAGTGATCTTCATCCCACAAGTGTCACACACCCATCACATTAATTGCTAAGTACAATGATAAGTCTACACAAGACACAAGTGTTGTGATCTTTCAATCTCATTGCATAGGAAACAACCTCTAAACCTAGCAACAATGTCATGGCTTGTCATAACTTCAAAATACTCTCGATTACAAGGAAAAAAACCAAAAAACCCCTCTCACAAGGGGAGGTCACACACGTTCGAAAACACTGGTTTTGTTACGGAGTTTGGTAAGCCAAGGTAAAAGAATGATGGCCATGATGTGTGCTTAATTTTGAGAAGCTGGGTTTTGAGGTCGGTCCCTCTTTTAATGAGTAAAATCGTATGTTTTCAATTCCAATCGAAGATGGCGGTTTTTTTTATCGGAGTTGAAAATGGATGGTTCTAACAAATAAAAGTGGGGCCAACCTCGAAACCTAGGTCCTCGAAGTTAGGTTTATGTCAAGGCCAACATTCTTGTACCTTGGCTTACCAAACTCCGTTTCAAATCGGATGTTTCCAAATGTGCGTGGCCTCCCCTTCAACCACTTAACTTAATATTCTTATAGCATAATTATCATTTCTACAATAGACATACAACAAAGTTAGAGTCACACATAGTTGCATCTTTAGTTTTATTTTGGTAATTGCCATTTCATTGCTATATTGACTATCCCAATTAGTACGTGTTTGTATTCGGAATTATGCACTGCTACAATTATTTAATGAGAATGTACTTATGTTCTATAATGTTCAAACAACTTATTGAACTTTCGTTAGTAAAATATGAGCTCTTGAGTAAGAAATTATTGCACTCCGTAACTCCAAATAATAACACACACTAATTGGGATAATTACTGCAGTCACTTTGAGTTTTGTCCTCTTTGTTCCTCTTCTCTCTAAGGCTTATAAACAAATGTAACATATAAGCATTTGACATATGTGATTGTTACCCTAGAATGACTTAAACCAAAACATACACATGTGATAATACAGAGAGTTGGCACCCAAGCATTGAACTTGGGAAGTTAATTCCAAGCAACACCAAGCCTCTTAGAAATATGGAGCGAATAGAGTTATGCATATTGTCTCTCAAAGAGGGACAACACTGTGGGTATGATCCTTCTTTGAGAAACTTTTTATTATTATTAAGAGCTTTGTTGTGTATTGGAGCCTATTTTGAAATTTGGGTGAAATTTTGGAACCTGTTTTTTTCATCTATTAAAATTTGAGATAATTTTAAGATTTAAAATAGGGTATGTGCATGGGATCCGTTGTACTAAATCCTAGATTGGCCTACGCAAGGCGAGCTTGGCCCACCCATTCTAATAGGACAAGCAAGAAAGCTGATTTTAGAGATCATGACATCACTCTTTGTGTTTGATCATTAAGCATTAAGACAACTTGCATGATTTTATGTTGATTTTGAAAAACTTATGCCCCCTTCTCACTTGACTTTAGCTAAGCCTAAAAGTTTGTTCTAAAATCACGGCCTTCACACCATCGACACTATCTAGTGCCGAGCCTAGTTGGCAAATGATGTGGAATGGTTTAAAGTGGAGGTTTTAAGCCTCGAGCACCGACCCTCCCATTGGTACCTTGACATGAGGCAAGAATGCAGGACCTTTAAAAGTGTCACCTCCCACCCTTGTCATTGGTTGCTTTTAGTCTTAGCTTTGAGGACACGAGGAGCTTCATTAACACAAACCGATGGTAAGATAGATAAATAGAAAGGCATTTGGGGACGGGACAAAAACTATCCAACATGTCATTGCTTGGTAGATAAAACAATGAACATGTGTGAAAACTACTTAACTAAAACCTACTCGAAAATCTCCAGAGCAAGTTCTTGCAGATGCATTGGGATAGTTGAATGCCTTTGCCATAATCGAGAAAGCTTTACCCGATTTTTAAGAAAGACTTTGGTTATTTGATAAAGTCATGTGGGAAGGGGGCATAACTCTAATAGATCACAAAGTCGAAGGGATAGTTTCTGAACTTCCTTAATGTCAATCTCATAGGGTCACTATTTTGAAACACATTATGAGCCACTTTTTGGACCCGTCCTGAAACTTACACATGCTTTGCTTGAATAATTCTAATCACATGATGCATGTCCTAAAGCATTTGGCTTATAGTATCAATCTTTGAGGTAGAAGTTGAGAATGATTTGCGACCTTGACCATATATTGCAAATAAAGGATTCAGTACCAATACTGCTACAATCAACAACTATTAAAGATTCATTGATCAATGGAGATGCCATCTTTGGACAAAATAAGTCCGTGATATTTTACTTTGTGATTGAGTCTTTGACAAAATAAGTCTTTGACATACCACTTTCTTTAACTCAAATTTGGTGATATCAATCTTTGGAAATTTCCTAGCACCGCTCATGTGATCATAACAAATCATCTATATATCCTTGGTAAAAAAACAAAAAACAGAAGTATTTTATTATCGTCAATTTATACATACCATAGTTCAATCAATACATAATCTTAAATCTCCATCCTTCTTTTTTACAAGAAATGGGTGCATGTGTGTGTGTTGGGGGGGGGGGGGAGGTTCGCCATGATTATCAAGAAACTTAGGGTGTTATAAGGAATAATAGTTGGTCATGCAAAGACCATTCAATCGTGTTTGGGCAACCATAGATCTACATGAAATGATTGTTGGATAGAAAATAAATACGGGGATTTGGGAGTTGTTACTCTTTAGTTGAGATGACTAGCATATTTGCAAGTAGATTGTGCATGCAAAGGAGAGACCTTCAAATCTTCATATACATGCTAGCAACTTGTCGCAACCCTTGCTAGTCCCTTAACAATCTTGACCATTTTCATTTCTAGCAAGGGTTACGAGCGCTAACCCTTCGCATTCCGCCATGCGAATGGTTAGCTGCCCATACCGCTGACCTTTTAGTTCATTGGAGGGGGGCCAACCCTCCTCACTTGCATTTGGGACTCTCCCCTTTATCGGTAACCAATGCTTAGATGTGGACTTCCATCATTGGACGTCTAATTTTTAGTTGATCATCGCGTTGCCGGAGCAACATTACAACAACCCGAACCATACTAGACAACTATGCCCCCACATTGGGCCAATGCCCATGAAGGCCACACCGCCTCACCCATATAAGCCTCTAGGGTTTTTGGCAGGGCCCCTACGTTGCCGTCAAGAAACCTTTTGTTTTTCTACCAAGAGTTGGGGCCAAGTAGGCAATTTCCCTTAGCCGATGGGGCTCGAAATCCCTAGCAGCTTCAAAACATCATAACTTCCTTAGATGATCTTTGATGCTCACTTGCAACCACTGCATTGTCATCTACGTTGTATGTAGATACCGATGAACTCATTTTTTGCCCCATTCGGGGGTAATTGTTGAGGAAGTTATGCATGTCCAAACCTTGGCAATCCCGGCAGCCACTCCCAAGCCACTGATGTACCAGGGCTCTGTCTCGGGACATCGCCCCACTCAAATTGTCATATCTCCTAGCTCACCCCTCCGATTGAGGTGTTCTTGAGCATTCTAGAATTTGCACGTCATAAGCTACGCATAGCTGATGGCCTTACCCTTGTGACTCGTAGTCTTTGTGGGTGGGAGGCGTTCCCAGAGCCCGGGGCCCTCGCCCATTGTAGGATCACTTGGGCCCTCTCACCAACGGTGCCACAAGTCCTGGGTGTCACTCGGGGGTCCCGCTTGTGCCCATGGTGTTTCAGGCACTCCTCATGGACATGTGCGCGACACAACTAAGGCTTGATAATATTTGTTGACCAATTTTTGGACTCAAGTACTGGAGCTCCATACACCTATCACTTGTTGGCATGATGTTTATTGTGAATCAAGTATTGATGTCATCCTTTTGGTATTTAATTGCGGTTTGGGCTAGTTTGGGGTTTGCAAATGTTTATTACGGTTTTTGGGTCAAATTACTGGAACACTATGGTTTGTTATGTGATAGGATGATTAGCCAACATGAAACGCATCCCACTTCACAAGAATGGGTTGGTTTAAGTACAACAAAACACGTTTTTTTTTTCCAACACCCACTTCACTACATGTCTTTTGTTACTATCAACAATGAACTGGTGAAACGGTCGAATTCTACCTTTACTCAAGGTATGTCCGAGTTAATTTTGTGCATAAATGTTAGTGAAGTGGGACATAATTTCACTTGGAAACATACTTGAGAATGTGTTTAGGGATGTCTTTGGGAACGTCTTCTCATACAATTGTACAGAAAGCAAGAGGAAGAATTAACGGAATGGGTGGTTAATGCAAGTTACTTATTTTAATTTTGGCCTAGTCCAATTTAATATTGTGTTTAAGAGTACTTTCCCTAAATCCATTGTTGGATCACAATACTTTACCCTTAATGAAGTTAAATTGTATGCTAGGGATCTGGAACCTCCCATAGCATTCTCGGGTTGAATGTCATGAGTTAGGGTGGACAAACTTTCACTTGGCAATACTCAAACCTAATTCAATCTATTCTTTAATAAATGAGATCAATTTTTCTTTGACCCAGTGAGGTGGTGGTGACATGAGATTACTCCCATCCTGGCATATTCTTCCAAGTTTGGAAGTGGATAACTTCTCAAGAGACTCTTAAAAAGCTAATCTCCGACAAATGATGGAACCAAAGTCCTCCTTCCGCCATCTTGAATTGGAGGATCATTTGGCATAAGCGCAAGGCATAGAGGGAGGCAACCTTCCTTTGGTCACTCATTCATAGGGCAGTGGTGGAGAACAAATGGTGTGCTCAAATCTCGGCAAAATTTGATAAGAGTTGCCCCCATTGTGGCTTGCTAGTTGTGAAGTTGGTGGAGCATAGATTCTTTAGTGGCCCTTTGGCTCAACAAGTGTGACGCTATGCGGCTAACATCATTTGGGCAACTCTTTGCTAAAAGAGGTAACCTTGGCATTCAATGATGCAATGCCTCTTTGATCAACCTCTTAGCAAATCACTGAAACCTTTTAGTTGTATTTGATTCTTTTTGAGGAGTGGTCACTCGTGAATTATTTGGCGTCAATGGAATGATCTAGTTTTTAATGCTCTTCAATTGCCGGTGGAGAAAACATACCAAGTTGTGTGGGATTCTTTACTTAACTATGGTAGACTTGAGTGGCAACGGACTCTCATGGATTTGGAAATAAACACCATATTTTACTTATAAGGATGTACTTAATTTTTTTGACATTGTTTGATGTGTCATAGGTCTTATTGTTACTTGTAATTGAATGTTTAGACCTTAACATGAGGCTCCTATGTTGGTTGTAGATTAGTCATCAATGAAACTTTGAACCCTCATAACTTTTGCATACGAAAGGATTTTGATAGTATGTTCATCATTAAGGGAGTGAAGCGAGAGAGACCACAACAGGAGGATGCATGATTAGAGCATTGCAGGAGGCCACAGAGATCAAAGCTTAGTGAGAGCAGATTGAGCTTGATGAAAGTAGCTAGATCGAAGCTTAGCAAAAGTAGATTGAAGTTCAAGAGAGATAAGCAAAGCTTGGTAAGAACAGATCGAAGCATGGAAAGAGCAGATCAGAGACATCGGTCCTCTTTGTGAATCAACAGATACAAACTGTGTGCAGATCGAGGGGTGAATTTCGAAATCCGATCCAGAAGAGCTGGAGTGCAATCCGGAGGACTTGTGAGCTCTGAAGTTTGTGAGAACCGAAGTTGTGGGTTTTGAAGAGGGATTTTTCGGAGATCTAAACTAGATCACTCCACTTGCAAAACCCAAGACTCACATCAATGAGTTTTGAAGGTGAGAAGCTAGTTGGGATTTTCAAAGTTGGAATGCTCGTTGAGAGTATTGAAGTTGTGAGACCCGGAAGCTCTAAGCTCCAAAGAGGAAGTCTCAAAGATCTGAACGAGATCACTTCACTTGCAAGATCCAAGATTCATCCTCATGTCTAATAATGAGTTTCGAAGTTGAGGACGCTAGCTAGCTGTGGGTTTCAAAGTGGAATGTTAGATGTGAATTTTGAAATCAAATATGGAAGAGCTGCGGATCAAACCTGGATTAGGTGCAGTGCAGCCGTTCCAAAAGACTTGTGAGATTTGATCAAACCCGGATTAGGTGCACTGCAGCTGTTCCAAAAGGCTTGTGAGATTTGAAGCTGTAATTAAGTTTTAGAGTTGTGAGACTCGGGAAGATGTGAGATTCGAAGAGGGAGTCTCAAAGATCTGAACGAGATCAGTCCACTTAGACCCAAGGCCCATCCTCATGTCAAGGTGTGTATATTGAGAAGCCCAAGCAAGAGCATGAAGTGGAGCTCCACCCTGTGGGTATCAAAACTAGATCTAAACAGCATGTGAGGAAAAGAGCAGAGCAACCACAAGACAAAAGAAGATGGCCGAGACAAGGATAATGGCCACGGAGGTATCATTTAGATGGGGAAGCGAGAGGCACAAGAAGATTGGTAAGTGCAATCCGATCTTCTTCATATTCCTTCTCACACTATACAGTCTAAGCTCGTTAATAAGACACGTGTTTGAAAGACACCCTTGATATTATGACATATTTTTGTGAGACCAAACTTTTTGGTTCCAAACTCCCTCTTTTATACGACTATGACACTCGATAGCGCGACATTTAGAATCTATGTTTTGTCATATTAAAGAGGTAGCTAATGCTAAAATTCCTCCCATCTATGTTATCTACATCTATAATACATCTAATTTCACTTGGGAGCTACTTGAGAACTTCACTTATTATTGGGAACTCAATGAGTATTAAGGTTACTAGTGTAAAATGGACATGGTTAGGGTTATAGTGGCCTCCTACTTAGTATGTTGCCTTGTACTCATGGTCATATAGTATCACTAGTATCTTGTGCACTCTCTTGCATTCTTGCAGTCTCCATTTTCTGTCAGCCTGCACACAGTCACTACAAACTCTAGACTAGTCACCACATACTCCAATCTTGTTTTGTCAGCCTATACACAATTACCACATACTCCAAACTACTCACCATAGTTTCTAGTCATTATAGACTCTAATTTCGTTTTGTCAGCCTACACACAATCACCACAGTCTCCAGACTAATCACCACAGTTTTTAGTCAGCATAGACTCCATAGTAGTCACCACAGTTTCTAGTCTCCTTAGTTTAACAATACATTTTGTAAAGAGGTGAAGACGAACCCAATTTCTTAGGTCCTCAACTTTTCTATCAAAATTGTGGGTACTCAAAGTGAGGCTACCAAAGATGTCCAGAGAGTTAGAGACCCAAGTACCCCAAACTTGAAAATGCCTTGATGACATGGTTCAAGCATGTGAGAAGTTCATTGCAATTTGAATGTGCTTGCTAATGATTTTATTCTTTTTTCTTCAATTGATTGCATAAACATTAAAATAATAAAGGATTTGTATTGATTTCAAGAACTTTTTGTCTTTTTAATTTGTAAACTAGTGGGAAGTAAAGATGGGACATTGACTAATGAAATACTCATGCGAAAGGCTGTAATTCCTCGGGTTTCTTTTATAGCAAAGCTTGCAAATGATCCAATCAAGGTTGAAAAGTACAAAAACTTCAAGATTTCAAATGGTTGGTTGGAGAAATTCAAGAAAATGACCACTATTGCAAGGCAAACTTTGTATATGTTTCATTTCTATCACTGATAAGGTAAGTCCGTATCTTATCTCTAGAAGGCTAGACTAACTATTGGTCATGCCTTGATACTATTGTATTGATTTATCCTCACATTATTCTGCAAAGTGTATCTACACAGTGAAAGTGGTGATGTTGATGCTGATGGAGTTGTCCAAACAATGAGTCAACATCCTATTTTTTGTATGATTATGTGCCTGAAGATGTTGAAAATATGGATGAGATTGGATTGTATTTCAGAGCACATCCCAATGAAATATTAGCTTAAGGGAATGTAAAGGGTCGGAAGTTACAGAAGGAGCGTGTAACACTTGCTCTTGTTGTCAATTCAATTGGGACTGATAAGTTGAAGTTGCTTGTGATTTATATGTCTAAGGAACCACGATGTTTTGGAAGGTGGCAACCTCATGAGTATGTTTAGTGGCACTCAAATAAACCAACTTAGATGAAGGGGGGTATATTTGAAGCTTGGATTTTGCAGCTCGACAATCAGTTCAAAAGCGAAAATCAAAAGGTGATTATGATTTTGGATAGTGCATCTTCAGATGTTGTAACCTTGGAATTGAGTAACATGACTTTGGTATTCATACCTCCCAATGTTACAAATGTAGTTCAACCTTTAAAACAAGGTATAAGAACATCTTTCAAAATTCAGTACAAGAAGAAATTTTTGCAGTGGATTTTATCACAATATGATCATGCTACATTGAAGGAGTTAAGGAAGGTGGTGCCCAAGATCAGACAAGCTATCATGTGGAGTTATGAAGTATAGAGTAAGCTAGATGCATAAATACTTAGATTTTGTTGGAGGATGGTGCGTACATTACCTACAACATGGAATGTTGATTTTTCCCTGGTTGATGAAAGGGAGAAGAATAGAATGCAAAAAGAATGAAATGAACTTGGTGCTTTGATTTCAAAGATGCAATTGGGTAATGATGAGATGTCAATCCATACATACATTCAAATGGAAGGGGAAGAGTTACGGAGCTAGATTTGAGTACTGATGAGTTTGTGGATGCTACTTTGGGAATCAATTATGCACAAGACTTTGAAGTTGATGTTGATCTAGATTCAATAGATGTGGATGATGTTGCTCCACCTATAATAAAGCTTAGTGATGCTAAACGTCATGCATCATTGTTGTGTAGTTTCTTATTAGAGAACTCTTCATATTTTGGTGTTAATGAAATTATTAATTTTCAAAAGTTAGTAGGAAATTTAGATAAGATGACAGTTGCTAACTTGGGTAGGCAATATCATAGATCTTTGGACTCCTATTTCAAAAGTTCTTGAGAATATTTGTATTTGTTTGGAGTTATAAGTTATTATTTCATACCATCTATATTGCTTATAACTCGGTGTATATATCTTTAAGCTCATATTACTCATGGTTTCGTATTTCCTCAACAGTATTACAACTTTATGCCATTTGTCACATTAATGAGAACACGACACCTCAATAATAAGACTTTTTTTGTGTTTCCCAAACGTGTCATACTAAAGAGAGAGAACAATATAATGTAATTTTTATTTATTTATAAGTTTACTTGTTTGGATTTTCTTCCACCTTAAACCATTTTGCACATAGTTCTCAATACCTTATAAAGAGTAACCTCACCACGATTTTATATATTGACAAAGACCATGTCAACCTACACACTAGGAAAGTCATGTGACAATTCAAAACTAGATTATTTCAGGGTAAAATTTACTAGGGCCCTAGACCACAAATCTCCAAAATCAAGTGATCGTATAAGTCACGAAGATTTTTTTGGGCCCAAGTAGTGTAGGTCTAGGTCTAAGGAATGACAAAATGAAGCAACGCTAATGTGGCGGCACTTTTTCACTAAACATTGGTGGGCCCCACCAAAGAATACATTCCTACTTGTTTGAGAAACCAATCTTGAAGCTTGGGTCCAATGTTAAATTTGGGCCCCAAGTTGCTTGGATTTGAAGTCTATCCTAATGTGAACCTTCGATGGACCCCTCGTAAACGTTGAAAAAAGAAAACTATCGTATACGAGCGTACCTCTCATTCATCCAACACGAAAGCCCTAAAATAATATGTAACCCTGAAGAGGTTACTAATTTTAGTCTATTCAATACCAACATAACTTTAAAAACCCTGAATTAGACCATTTGAAATCATTTGAAATGAATCGTCAACAAACATATCGAGGGTCAAGTAAGTGTTTGTGTTGAATGGATGAGAAATACACTCATACAATAATTCTAGGTCTCCATAATTGTTGGGGTGACCCAGAGATGCCAAAAGGTAAAGTGGGAATTCCACCCACTCCTCTTTTCTAACCTCCATTGCTTTCCGTAATAATCGATCTTTCAAATCACGATTTCATGTACGCACAGACTCAACCTCGAACAACACACTGACTGTGAGATTCATGCCTGTCATTTCATGTTGTTGGTATCAAGGAAGCAGAATTTAATCAACACATGGTACTAAATAACTAACTTAGACCTAATCAAGCAGAGATGGTCCCCTGTTAAATCTGCCAGTCTTTTCAAGGAAGTGATTTAGACAGTATAGGTTACTATAGGAAGTAAGGGCCACTTCACACACGAGACTGAGAGCCTGTGACCATTGCAGTTCAAGCACTCTCATTGGTGAAAATGGCGGAGCCGGTCCAAGTTCGCTACTTCACACTAGGCTTGAGGGACCAACGGAGTATGTGAAAACAAGATGGATGTAACGTCTACATGGATTCCTACATGGCATCAAATGGATCATGTTTCATGGTCACTTGGACTATTTTCAAAAACCACCTCTTGGAGGTAGGTCTAACACACAACCTCTGGGAGGCCATGGCACTCCGAATGCTCACAACCGTTGATTTATTCTATTTTATCATGCGCGAGGACCCGCATGAATAGGCATTTATTGAACTAGCATTTAGTCAAGGGTCCGGTCACATATGGCTTCAAACTACACTTGAGGGTCCATGACCACACTACATGAGTTTGGAGGTGGTCTTGAGATGGCCTTTGGACACTTTCTTTTGGGCTCTCACAATTTCATGGTCACGGCTCTTGGCTCGTGTGTGAAGTGGCATGTGAAGTTATAGGAAAGCAGATATATAGTGACCAAGATCATTCGATTCCTTGAAAAATCAAAAAGAAGAAAGAGCACACCCAATATCAAGTGATGTCTAATTCAACACGTTTGAGTGCCAAAGAACTAATTTCCATGTCGAATACCAGTGCAATCAATCTTCACCATTCTGGATATGACATGTGGCAAGATTCTTCCAACAAAACTCATTTTGCTAAACCGGACAACACTCTAACACATTACAGTACACAGATCAAACTCTGATATTGTAAATGAGGTAGACAATTACAAAACTGCATTGATGTAGTGACTAGGATCAATCACATCTCTTAGATCGAGCGGTGAGTGATGTCTGGTGATACTGAACACTTTGGTTGCCGAAAGCTACACTAAATATGATCTTTAGTGTCACTTACTATTCAGATTTGCACAATGCTATATCTTTTCACTATTGACAATACGAAGTAAATTTGTTCATGTTTTATGATGTCCAAACAACCAATCCGAACATTTCTGGGCAAAACATGAGATATACAGTGAATAGATACAGCGTTGCGTAATTCTAAACAGCAAGTGACACTAGATATCATGTTTTGTGTAAGTTCCCTCATTGGATCAAGCATGGGCCTCGATCGATATGGATACGACACGTGCCACCAAAACTCTTCCAAAGAATTTTATTCTGTGTCGAACCACAAAATACTTCAAAGTCAGTACATAGATCCAACTTTGATGGGTCTCTCTTGACTCTGATACAGAATCGTAGTTATGAAGTGACCAGGATCAATCGTTCAATCACTTTCTAGGAAACCTAGAACAGGAAAGAGCATCTACCTGATTTGTTTGATGAGGTAGACAGTTACAAATTGAGTCAGTCAGTTGCAATTATGAAGTAGATCAATCATATCGTTAATTAGTTGGAAATCTAGAGGAAGAAAGAAGAGAATCAACATACAGATTAAACCCTAGCCTATACCACTGCCAGTGTACTGTTGTCCAGTGGCCCGGGAAGTTTTAGAGCATAATATATAGTCGGTCAAGATCCATGTGATTCTAAATCCAGCCAGTTGCATGTTGACATCATCTTCCGGTTTTGCTTTCATTCATTTGGGGTATATTCTTGTATAGATTCCTTGAAAATGATCGCTAATTCTCCCGAAGTCTCCAACTTCAACCGGGTTCATTGTAACTAACCGCTGGTTCTCCCTGAGGGCTGTTGTTGTCCAGGGAGGTTTTTGGGCATAATTGGTCAAATTCTTAGTGTTTTCAAGTCTAACCGGTTACATGTTGTGATCTTTCAGTTTTTCTTTATCAATTTGAGTTGTATTCCAGAAATTCCTCTCAAATGATCGGTAACTTTCAAAGAAGTCTTGAAGTCAACCGGTTGTTTCTTAAACTCATCCAGTTCAACTGTAACTAGCACTCGGTTCTCCCCATTCATTGGTTAGTATCACTTTTCTCATAGCAGCGTCTTCGACGTCAACTCGATTTCAGCCTCAAAATTGACCTGGCTTTTGTCGGACAAGGCAACAAGAGTCGTGAAACAACTAACTGCCTCATGAAAAAATGCCTCACAGTAATGTGGGGGGAGATTTTTGGGCATAATTGGTAAAGATCCGAGTGTTTCCAAGTCCAACCGGTTACATATTGTGATCTTTCGGGGTTTTCTTTATTAATTTGAGATATATTGCAAAGATTCCTTCAAATTGATCGATATATTTTTTGAAGTCTTATAGTCAATCGGTTAGTTCACAAACTCAACCAGTTCATCTGTAACTAGTGGTTGGTTCTCCCCATTCATCGCCTCAAGGATCATAGCCATTTCCCAGGCAGGAAAGTAAGAAAACTTTTTTTTACTTTAATTGCTCCAATTCCACACTACTTTTGGATCGTTCCAAACCAACTTTTAATTGGGAAACAATACCACTTATGCAGATATTAGCACTATATGCATACAATCTTTAAATTACATGTCATGTGCAACTAAGAAACATGTAGATCTTTTACAATGGCATGTTTGCAAATTTATCAAGTTTGCAAGACATGTGCTATGCAACTTGTATGTTAGCAGTGTAACTCACATTCAAGTGGAGGATTGAATTTACAATAACTTTACCCAAGCAAAGACAAAAGTAAATTAAACTTCTAATCTCCACTTGACTCACTTAATGTACATTATAGCCAAATTTGACTCCACATTTCAAACAAGCTTACTAGGGGATGGGTTCCTCTGAGGGATTAGAATATAAGGTACGTGCGATGAAGGAGAGGCATATGTTTTTGGGAGCCCATTAATTTTCGAGGTGCCAGTTTCAGGATTACATATAGACTTAGACCAACTTGAAGATGAAGCAACATAATTCATGTCAGTGGCAACACCATAGTCATCTTCCTTGAAGCTTAAAGCAAGGCCACTCAAACCTCAACCTCAACCCTAATCCCAATATTTCAATATTGAATGACAACACAGGATGAGAAAGGGTCACATGCCAATCTTAGAGTCTATAATAGACTGCTTTGTATTGAATTCCAAAGGGGAAAATTGAAGACTTACCTCAACCTTATTGTGGTTTTGAGGTTGGGGTGGATATATGTCCAACCTCAACCTATATTGTCAACAAATATTGAGGATTTGGAATTAAGGTTGGAGTGGCCTTGCTTTAAGATTAGAGCATCAATTGAACCAATCCATATAATAGCCTCTATACTTGCAAATTGAAAATAGACGAGGTGAATAAAGGAGTCAACACTCATTGATCCTCTCTCTAGCTAAAATTATTGATGATATAAAATATGAGACATAACATTATTCAGTTGTTGTCAACTGTTCCATTCTAATAATATCAATGATAATGCTTCAACCAAGTTTATTCAGCTGTATTTGCTAATAAGAGATGATAAGTAGGGTATAGTTCTAAATAAAGTCCGGCTTATTCCCGGCCTCACCTAGCACACAATACTACATCGTGTAAGATATTTAATATCACTTACTATTCGGAATTCTACATTGCTATAACACTTATTGTATTGCAAATTTTTTATCAAGTGGAAATGTTATTGTTCTATAATGTCCAAACAACCAATTTCATCTCTATTGGTAAGAGAATGAAGTCTATTGTAAAAAGTTATGGCACAATGTAAGCCAAATAGTAAGTGACACTAAGTACCATAAATGGTATTGTTGAATAATGTTGTGGAGAGATAAGTGAATCTATAGTTAGCCAAAAGTGGTTGTGCCAAGTTTGATGGCCATTTCAATCTCATAATATTAGACTATAGCAACTTCTCATATCTACCGTCTAGCCTAGTGTTTACTTTACACTCACATCGACTATGTCCTCTAGAAAGGTGTTGTAAAGTCCGTTTCATGTGGAGTTCTTTGGTAACTAGTTTTAGCCCACACATCCTTAAATTTGACTTTCATCTCTAAACAAGACACAAGGGTTGTGAGCTTTCAAATCTCAATGCATTAGAAATAGCGCCACAACTTAGCAACAACCATGATAATCAAAAGCACGATCCACCCGAACATGGGAGAGAGACTCAGGGGGTAGTCATTGGTTGGAGTAGCAATATACGTGCGAACAAATGATAGGGTATTTTAAAAACATGGGGGCAAAAATTTATAATTGGACTTCAGAGTAATATAGGGTATCAAAAATGACATTGGACATCTTTAAAGTACAATAGGGTATGGAATAATAGGTAATTTGGAATTATAAGTAATGCAAGTCATTTTTCTATTAACCCAAAGTAGAAATTTGCATAATGATAGCATGTGAAAAAAAAAAGAGAATTGAAAGTAATACCCCCCTATAAAATAGTGGTTGTTCGCACCTATATCCTTAACTTTTTAACACACTCCCCCCCCCCCCCCCGAGGAGAGAGACCAAAAAATCCTCTCTCGTCGTCA
This sequence comes from Polytrichum commune, assembly GCA_950295325.1. NCBI lineage: Eukaryota > Viridiplantae > Streptophyta > Polytrichopsida > Polytrichales > Polytrichaceae > Polytrichum > Polytrichum commune. The sequence goes on along the minus strand of OX485803.1, from coordinate 16,810,725 downwards.
AGCTTATTCTTATAAGCATAGTTATAACATTCTATTCCATTCTAAATCCAATACATGAAAATTGTTCGATTCATGACTCCACATTCAACTTTACCTTGTTTTTTGCAGTTCCCTTGCAAGTCGCTATGAGTCTTGTCCTCTCCTTTCAATGGATATAGAATATCCATCTTCGGAACAATCCACCTCTAAGTCACGCCAATCATCATATACTTCAACCTGCATCAATACTTTCACACCAATGATTTGAAACCAAATAAGCGTCAAATGATATTGAGTGTCAAACAAGTAGAATTCATTCATTCAAAGAACATGTTTCAGATACAAGTTGTACGTGATGCTATTGTTTAAAATATTTGAGGGCTCTTATGTGCCATCGGGTAAATTTCAATAACCTCATTGTGTGCTGAAATTGTTGACCAAATTAGAGCCCTAATTGGAAAATCCTCTCATTCCAACCAACCAAGTAGGTCAAAATTATCATACAAGTAGTTTTGTATGTACTTTAGTTTGTATGTCATTACTCCTTATAGTTCATGTGTTACATCAAAATGCATGCATATTGTGACGCCCATCTCGGTGTGTGACGGAATCTCATAAGGATTAGTCCCAAAATGTTTGAGATTGCTTGTTTCTTATAGGTATATGTCAAAGAGACAATCATCACATCATCATGCTTATGTTTGCATACAAGGTGTCAACTCTATTCTATCTACCAAATAAGACCTCATGGCATTGCTCAACTTTAAAGCCAACTTCTCTTTCCCCATATGCCGCACAACAAATTCAAAGGGCTCACAAAATATTCTTTGTGGGTCCTTAACCTCAGTAAGGGTCCAATCATACATCGTGGTTAGGGCTCCAATTAGAGTAAGTAACCACTCAAATTAGTTATATTGTGCATGCACTGCCCTAGAGGGGTGGACTCTCTTCATCGGAAAAGTAAGTGATGTGTATGGGTTATTTATAAGATTAAACTCCCTATATACAAGAAGTTTTTAAAGAAAAAACAAATGTATACGTACAAATTGTAGGCTGCAAAATGGGCTCATGTACTTACACTAAGTTTTTTAATGTAATGTAATAAATGCCTCCACTACACCGTTATGGTATTTAGTGCCACATACACTATTTGCAAAGGGCCTATGCTAGGTGTCTAGAGGTCTCAAAGTGTCATGCTTGCTAATTGCCAATATGAGTCCATCCATCAACATAAGTAAATATCTTCCCCTTGCGTTTTAGTATGCAAGGAGAAGATATTTTTGACCATACCAATGGCAAGTGTCATGTTTTACATATTAGTATGCAAGAGGAAAATATTCTTGAGCACACTAATGGCACATGTCATTTGTGTACACTTTAGTCAACTTTGTAGATCATTGCGGAACATAGACATCCACCTCATGACACTATTGAACATACTTATGCCAAGATATTAGTATGTGCACTTGAACGCCAAGTGTCATGAGATGACACTTATGGTGAAGTTGTTAATCATCAGTGTAACGTAGCATATGCCTCAAAATATGGTAAGTGACACTATTACGCATGTGACACTAAATATTGTAAATGGTGTTCATGTACAAAATATAAATCTCAAATTAAATAAGCATTCATTACATATAAAATCCACTTTCACTTTCCAATAAGAAAGTCATTGAACAAATTTTCATCCATAGCATGTAACTCAGACGATTGCATCAAGCAAACAAAGACGAGAGAGCCCAATAAGTTAGCCATAATCAGGAGAGCAAAACTCAAGGGAGCCCATGACCGCTTCATGAGCCTCTCGTTTGTAAAAACCTAGAACCCAAATGCAAACTCCAATAAGAATGAACTAGGTGGTCATTGAGGACTATTAGCTTATGACAACAATGGAGGAAAACGGGAATTGGATGGAATTAACACATCTATTGTCAATTTTTTCTCTATACCCTAAGGCCCCTTTTTTACGTCTACCTACTTTAACATTTTTAACAACCTTTTTTAAATGTACGTACTAGAGAAAAATAACGCCTCTCCCTTATGTGCACTATGTATGCTAATTCTTCAGATAATACCCCTTCTTACATGCATGTTAGTTCATACGTCGTATGAAGAGTCCAACATGTGGGCGCACTGCCCAGTTAAGAGAGTAGCTAACATATGAGGTAGCTAACCTATGTGAGAGCTAATCTATCTCATGGCCGCACTACCTAGTCAATATTAAGGTTTAAATAAAAGTTATCAAAATAGAAGTTAATTAACTTTTTGATTTTATGAAGAAATCTTAACTCATCCATATCCTTAATGCTAACTAACTTCTGCAAATGAGCAACCCAAGTTTTTGTCTTGAATGCCCGCCTTCATTTTCCCCATCTCTTCTCCGTTCCACTACGAGGTGGACCAAAATATTTCTTACATCATCCTAAATTAGCATAAAAATATAAAATTATATTTTAATATGAGTTTTGATGTTTAGATCTAGATTAAATAATATTATGTAATTATAATTATAATATATGAATCTATTTGAATCATAATGAAACATAAATGGTGTGGGCGACATAATTACAATGTATCATATTTAGTGTCATGTTCAAAACTTGGGCAAGTTGCGCAAAACTTTGGTTGGTGAGCCTTAACCTCTCTCTTAAATCGGTCAACCTTTGGTTAGTGCTAATTGGGATGTGCAACTGTGCAATCAATTAGCTCACATATGAGAAACTATAGAGGGCTCCCTATTCCATCTTTACATGTGTTGGATTGCAGTTTCCACATGGAATAAAAGTGGGTCGTGTTGAATGTGAGCATCAATGTGACAAATTTTGAGGGAAAATAATTGTTTTGTGTGGGAATAGAGAGCCCTCTATAACAATTGATATCACTAACTCAAATTGTTAGCTAATTCTCCTAGGTAGGTGATGCGGCCATGATTTCCGTTACCTAGAATTTTGGTTAGCTAATCCTCATTAATTTGTAAGTTAGCTAATTCTCTTAACTAGGCATTGCGGCTAGACCCTAATGGAGTTATCCACACCCCATAGGTTGATAGCCGGCCTAGGTAAAAATAATTCCAAATTTATTTTTTTTGAAAATGATGGACAAAATTTGTTAAAACTACCTAAATTCACCTCACACTTTTGCCAAATGGTAAATTCTCACTCTACAAAAGCTTATTTAGTGTTAATTATCCACTTCAAGTCATTCCATGGAGGAGGGGTTTGCATTGTATTCCAAGTCATCCTTACTTATCGCAATGAATATGGGTTAGCATGAAATTGCAAGACTATGTACTAAGAACTTTGTCTATGTCCTTAATAAAATTTGGGACCTCAATTCCATTGAGAACATGCACTTATTTGGAATTGTGTCCAATTGGAGAAAGTTGGTACATAAAACAATGCACTACGTCCAAGAATAGCTTTGTGATTTAAAAATTTTGTGCAAAGGATATGAGCGAAATGTAGCAAACATTTTCAAGAAGTGAGGAGGTTTGAAGAGAAAATGTGAACAGATTTTCAAAGCTTGATTGTGCTAAGAAGAATTTCTTTTTGGGAGTTGTGTTAAACTAAAAAAACTTAGACAATCAAACATAGTTCCACCTCCAACAACACAAAACAAACAGTGCAATTTGAAGTTGTTATACAAAAGATACATACAAATACCTACAAGAGGACAACCGAGGCTTCATCTCTCAAGTTTACATATCGCACATGGATTGTGGACACCTCATGGTAAAGTGTACTCTAACATACTACTAATGTGATGTGTAATGTGAGCACCTTATATTTATTGATTGGATATTTGTGAACTGATTGGAAATGTGTATAAATCGTAGAAAAGTGTTGAAAATTTCAAAATCATTATTTGAAGTGCCAGACCGACTTTTAGCACTTTAAATAATTATCCAACACAACTATGTTAGACCGGCTATCAACCTACGGTGGTCCCTAAGAGATGGACGAAACCCTGGGTTTGATCCTTCTTTGAGAAAACTTTCTATCAAGAGCTCATCAACTTGTCTTGTTTTGAAACCTATTTTGAAAGTTGGGTGAAACTTTTGAGACATCCCTTTTCCTCCTCTCAAACTTTGAGAGTATTTTAGGATCTAAAATAGAGGAAAACAAATGTGTACGTTCTAATAACATGCTAGAAAATGAACTCATGTACTTATACTAAGCTTTTCATATTAATGTGATAAATGCTTCGACTACATATACAAACTATAAATCATGAACCAAATTGACTTTTTAACCTATAAATTCCACTTTCAATTTTCAATGAGAAAGTCATCGAGCATTTTCTCATCCATAGGATGTAACTTTACAATTGTATCAAATACACAAAAACAAGAGCACAATAACATAGCCACAATCTAGGGAGAAAATTTCAAGGAAGCTAATGAGTGCTCCAAAAGCCTTTGGTTTGTATAAACCTAAAACCCAAATGCAAACCCTAACAAGAACAAACATGGTAGTCACTACGACTATGACCATATGATAGTAATGGATGAAAACGCGAATTGGATTAAGCTAATACATTTATTATTAGCATTATCTATTATCTAAACCTTAAGGTCCTTTTTGCTACATCTACCTCTACTTCAAAAATAATACTAGCCTTTTTGGATGTACCACAGAGAAAAATAATGCCCCTCCCTCATGTATATTATGTACGATAATGCCTCAAAATACAACTAATACCCCTTCTTACACCAGCGCTAGTTTGTACATGATATGAGGAGTCCACTCTTGGGAGTTTTCTCTAGTATGCATTGGTGAGACTGCATTACATTACATTCAATGAGAGTACTAATCCCTTTGAAGAGGAAACCTCATACTATCAAAGAGCACCGACTAACCCTAGTGTGGGCATGGTATTAGGTGACGTTTCCATGTACACCATGTGCCAATATAAGTAAAAAATTTGCCTATCATAATTTTCAACATGACGGTCTCAACATTCACTATGAAGCGAAAGTGCCATGTTGCACAAAACTGTTTGCAATTTCACATGCCATGGTTTGGGTGATTCAAGTCAAGGATTCAGTACACTAAGTCCTAAGTCTAAGCTCGGGGGGTTCACTCCCTCTTATATTTTGCATACACGTGCGTTCGGGACCTATTTATTGGGGGGGGGGGTTATTTACCTTGCAGAAAAGATTATAAGGTGATGGTATTTTACATGTAAACATGTTTCACTATTTTTAAATCCCCTATTTTACATGTACATTTTTGCAAAATTTATCTACAATGAATATATTGGACCCTATTTTTTATCGCACGTTGTTCTACAATTTTCGCCAGTGAACCCCCCGAGAGTCTAAGTCCTATTAGTGTGACTTACCATTTGGAGATAAACATTGCTATAAACTTCTCCCAAGAACATCATTTCCTACCAAGTTATTTCATGTGTTCTTGTTGCTTGTTTTACATAAGTACAAAAAGTAAGTAATTTCAGTAAAAAAAGTTATAGCATCATGTAACTCCAAATGGCACCCACACTAATAAGACTATTTGGTGTAGTGAATAATATGATACATGTGGTGCATCATTTGAATTTCTCTTAGCGAGGCATTCACTACCACTAGGGTGAGGTGGGCACCTACCATGAGTCCTTGAGGAATTCTTTTGGTCAAACTTCTTTCTTACACCATGTGCTACACTAATTCATGACACTTACTATTTAAATTTACCGGGTGTCATAATTCTTTAATATGTGTGTCATGTTTTATATATATATAAAACAATAAAACTTCACAAAGGTCAAATAGGTTGTTTGGACATCATACAACATAGTAAACATCTTTGTGTGGTAAAAAATTATAACATTGCATAACTCCAACCAATAATTCACACCAAATACCATAAATGATATAGTATTAGTAAAAAGGTTACCTACCATACTTACACTATAAGAGCTTAAGCATCATAAAACAAAAGTGACTTGTGGTGTACACAACTGCTATACTTCTCACACCTATTATTACGGTTTATTATTTGGAGTTACATATTGCTAAGAGTTATCAACCATGCAAGTTATGCTATGTTCATTGATGTGCATATTATCTATTTTTGTTACCATGGTAAAACAAATACTATCAATAACTCCAAATGGTAGACCACAATAATAAGTGGAAAGGTGTATACCATTTATGGTATTTAGCATCACGTGCGTGATAGTGTCACTCACTCCCTATTTTGAGGCATGCGTATACTAGGTTATATTAGTGATCAACAACTTCATCATTTAGTGTCACCTGATGACAATCGGCATTCAAGTGCACTTGCTAATATGTTGTCGTGCGTAATATGTTCAATAGTGTTATGAAGTGTATGTCTAAGTTAGATGATGGTCTACAAGTTCACTGAAGTGTAGTAAAAAAGACACTTGGCATTAGTATGCTCAAGAATATCTTCCTCTTGCATACTAAAATGTTAACACATGACACTTGACATTAGTATGCTTAGTAATATTATCCTCTTGCATATTGAAAGTTCATTGAATGCAAATTATCATCTCAAGTATCCAATGTGCTACACTAATTGTCATCATGCAGATAATTTTTTGCTTAAAAAATTACTTATGTTAACGAATAGCATCAAATTGGCAATCGACACACGTGACACTTTGAGACCTCTAGACATCTAATTTAGGCCCTTGGTAAGTAGTGTGCGTGACACTAAATACCATAGATGGTGTACATGTTTAAGTTTTCAAAGTGAAAAATTATTTGCATTATGACATTCAACGTAGCACATTGGGATACTTGATATGATAGTTTTAAGCTTTAGTATGCAAGAGAAAGATATTACATAACAAAACTAATGGCAAGTGTCATATGTTTACATTTTAGTATGCAAGAGGAAGATATTAATGAACACACTTGAACGTCATGTGTGATGAGGTGACACTAGTGATGAAGTTGTTGAAAAAACAATGTAGCCTAGCATACGCCTCAAATAGGGTAAGTGACACTATTATGCATGTGACACTAAATACCATGAATGGTGCAGTCCTATTCGTCCCCACCCCACCTCAAGATGACGTGGCGCCAAACTATTACACGTCGACTTGCCACATCATCATCATTTGGGGTGAAAAGGAAGCAGATGAGGAGCGTTCAGACTTTCGAGGCATTGACCAGGCGCAGGTCGAGGTGGCCACCGACTCTCGAGAAATTCATTCATTCGCTCAAACAATCTCTCTCTCTCTCTCTCTCTCTCTCTCTCTCTCTGTCGCCGAGTTCCATCGCATCTTTGTTCATAAATAGCTACACTTTCTCACTCCTCTCCCATTCCGCCTGAGGTGGGGGAGCAGTTTCGATTTCCTTGCCTTACCACCTCTTTCATTCGAGTTGCTCGCAGTTTCGGCGCCCGCCATTCCCGTTTTCCAAGTCGAGCTGTGCTTACTTACACACACATATCGATCCACCTGTTGCTGCCTCAGGTATGGATGCGCGATGACTGCTCTGGAGGGCCACGTCTGCCATGATGATATTGTTGTCACTCGACCTGTTGGGACCCGACTCTGCTGACGATCACTGTGTTTTGTTTGCTTATTGTTAGTTTTCTAATCGCACCTTGAAGGTTTGGTCACTTTGTCTTTGTCACTTTGTTAAATTGGGTTGTATTTGTTGCTCCTTCGTTGCTTCCTGAAGAAACTGAGTCGTTGTTTCTTGGCCTGGAGATGATACTCATTTGGTGGCTTTTATAACCAGCTCTTGGAAGTTGGGAGCCATTAGAGGTCCGCACGATGATGATGATGATGCATTGGGAACTAAGCAGCTGATGAACTGCCAGTTAGACTCGCGTCGTTCAGTTTCTTCCTGTCTCTTGCTGTTGTTAGCTTTGTGTGTGGGCTCAGTGGAGTCCGAAGAAATGGGGCCATGCAGAGATCCTCCTGAGTCCTGCGCTCGAACTCGTTGTTCCTTTTCGTTAGCTGTGTTTGCTTGGTTTGCACTCAGAAAAATTCGAAAACAAATGCACGTGTCTGTTGTAATTTTTCTGTTAAGGCGTCATAGCAGTTGCTGGATGTTTTTGCCTCGTGTTATTATATGGGGTTCTCGCGTCTTGCCGCGAGCTCTACTTTCTCCACGACTCCGTAGATGAGGTAATGGTGGTGGTCGAGTAGCTGTCTCTACCGATGGGCGCCTTCTCCATGTCGAATGCTTGCGTCGAGGTTTCCAGTGTTTCCGCTAGTCGTTGGAACCTCCGCTAAGTTTCTCAAGCACTCCAAGTTCCCGTGACCCAATACTTCGCAGGAGTGACACGCGATGATGTCGAGTCGCAAAAAAACGGACGTTGCAAGCTTGCAGGCAGCCTTTGTGGGCCATCATATACCAGTTGAAAGCGGTGATGATGTTAAGTGCCGCAATTGTTTGGTACGCACAGCAGTGTTTTGAGGTAACCCAATGCTGTCCGACGGGCCGGCTTAGGGGATTATCTACTTTCACTTTGGGTATGTTGTCCTTTCGGGCTTCGTGCTGGATGTTACCCGTAGAACGTTCTTATCGCGGAAGGAAGTTAGAAGTTGCGAAGTTTCCCCACTTCAGCTCATGTCGAGTCTGAAAATAAGAGCTTTAGTGCATTTTCTGTGAGACGGTTCTTGTTGTGCTTGAGCAATATTGTGCATTCCTGCAGCAAGTTTTGTGTCGATGTCTTTCGTCGCGAGGACCAGAGCGAAGTCGATCGGCGGTCACCTACTTGTTTTACTTAACCTTTCTTTTTTAAACCTTTGAGACATCAGACATGGTTATCTTCCACATTTGATCCCTTCTCACATTTCTACTGAGCTTTCGTTTTTCTTGATTGTGCCTGTTCCAGTTGCATAATCTAAGCTCTTACGTCCAAATATAAACCTGCTCATTGACTGAAAGTATTTATGATACGCAGAAGCGGAAAAGCGTAACTCAGTCCAACAACCGCGAGGAAGCATCTTCCAAATAAAATACGATGGCGATAACTCTCATGTCTGGACAAACCGCGATGCACACAAAGTCTTTCGTAAGCATTGCGAGTCCTCGAAATGGTCACCTGGGGCTTGAGGCTGGCCAAGCTTACGTCGGCTTGCGTAAGAGCGTTACTCTTCTTAACAAATCTCCATCTTGCCAACGGGCATCTCCAAAGGTATGTCCCTACTTCTCCTTTCTTACACTGCTGCTCAGCAACAGATAGGGTGTTTGTTGATTGGGTCAGTATAGTCTAAGGAGTAGCTATTGTTAGAATATCTTGCTAACTTGTCTCTAAATACAATCGTAGATTAACGATCAACTAATAAATTTGATCATAAAACTCATAAAGAAATGTCAGGGATCGCATTGATCACTTTAAGGTCACACCACTCGTTCGACCTGTCAACAAAGTCTGTCACCTCATGCAAGAGATTGGACCTCTTTGACAAGCAGGTTGGAGTCCAAAGGCGGAGAGAGGCAAGGGCGGACATCAACAAAGGAGATGCATCAAATCCCGTCAACAGCGAAGCTGTGGTGAAAGCTGAGTACCACAATGAGAAGCCTCCTACTCCTCTCTTGGATACAATCAATTTTCCGATACATCTCAAGAATCTCAATATCAAGGTAATCATATCCAGAACCTTTTCACCACAAGAATTTTTTCAGAAATATTGCAGTGAACATTCCTATGGATGACCAGTTTCTACAAACGCTTGAGGTGCAACTATCGGAGAGAAAATGCCTCTATCACAATCACAAGATGTTCATTTCAAGTATTAACACCTCTTCTTTGTACAATTCTGTCTACACAGGATCTGCAGCAACTAGCTGATGAGCTGCGAACAGAGATGGTATTCAGCGTGTCTAAGACCGGTGGTCATCTAGGTTCGGGTCTAGGTGTAGTTGACCTCACTGTGGCTCTCCACCATGTCTTCAATGCTCCTGAAGACAGACTCCTCTGGGATGTCGGTCACCAGGTATGTTAACATCTTCCTCTGGAATGTCGGTCACCAGGTATGTTAACATCTTCCTCTGGGATGTCGGTCACCAGGTATGTTAACATCTTCCTCTGTAAAAGTGAAATGGTTCATTCTGATGTTGTCTGTTGGCATGATTCACCAACTGAAGTTTCGACAGATAGAACACTCATGCAGACAACTTCACAACCTGATGCAAACCTCTCTTTACATTCACTCCTCACAAAAGGATAAATCTTGTATTGGTTAAAGGATTGAGTGACTGTTGTGTTTGTAATGCAGACGTACCCACACAAGATCTTGACTGGACGGCGCGGCAAAATGCACACATTGAGGCAGACTTCTGGACTCGCTGGGTTTACCAAACGGTCTGAAAGCGAATACGATCCCTTTGGGGCTGGGCATAGTTCTACCACCATCTCTGCTGGCCTCGGTAATATAACACTGACTCTTTCGTGTTTTCAATTGAGCTCGATGCAACTGCAACGGAACCACTTTCATTACCCCTGAAAATGTACAGGATGCGCCGGTCACAGATAATATGCATCACTATATTAGGACATAGATGGTAGTCGACATAGATGGTAGATTGTCTTTTCCCAATGATAACAATATTCTCTGTCTTTTCCTTTACTATTGGTTACATCTTCCATCCTCCATTGTCCCCACTCTCCGGGCGCTTGCAGGTATGGCTGTGGCAAGAGATATGCAAGGCAGGCGCAACAGTGTGGTAGCAGTTATTGGTGACGGCGCTATGACCGCTGGTCAAGCTTACGAGGCGATGAACAATGCAGGGTACTTAGATTCCAACCTTATAGTCATACTCAATGACAACAAGCAGGTCTCGCTGCCTACCGCAACTTTGGATGGCCCAGCTCCGCCAGTAGGTGCTCTCAGCAGTGCGCTGAGCAAGTTGCAGTCCAGCACGAAACTGAGGAAACTCCGAGAGGCCGCGAAGGTATTCTTTCTTGTCCATTCAACTGTTGATCGAATATGCAGTGCTCCTTGTGCGAGTTTACCAATGAGGCATGTCCCCAACATATCATCAGGAGTTCGTGAATTTTCTTTCCTGTGCAAATGCTCAACAAACGTCCGTAGTTCTATAAACACTTTTGAGCGAGCTAATTGTCTAGCAGGAGGTAACGATGCAACTTGGAGAGTCGACCCACCAGCTAGCCTCAAAGGTTGACGAGTACGCAAGAGGGATGATCAGTGGCGCTGGATCCACGTTATTCGAGGAGCTCGGCCTTTACTACATTGGCCCTGTGGATGGCCACAACATCGAAGACCTAGTGACGATCTTGGAGAATGTGAAGTCTGCTCCGGCTTCAGGGCCTGTCTTGGTGCATGTTGTGACTGATAAGGGCCGAGGTTATCCTTATGCCGAGCGAGCAGTGGACAAGTACCATGGTAAAACATATCAGCGCATTTGAAACTGTACTTTAGCAATGTTGCTAAACCTGGACTTGCGAGATTGTATTACGGGGGTAATTGATGACATTCTATGCATTCTTTTACGCTATTTGTCGTATGTTTATTCTGAGTTTTTGTGCTGGGGTCCCACTAGGTGTAGTCAAGTTTGATCCTGCAACTGGACAGCAGTTCAAGGGATTCGTAAATACTCTGTCGTACACCCAGTACTTCGCAAATGCTTTGATAGCGGAAGCTGAGCGTGACGACAAGATTGTGGCAATTCACGCTGCCATGGGAGGTGGTACTGGACTGAACTATTTCCAGAAACTCTTCCCAGAGCGGACCTTCGACGTTGGTATCGCCGAACAGCATGCAGTGACCTTTGCAGCTGGGTTGGCAACTGAGGGAATGCGGCCCTTTTGTGCGATTTACTCATCCTTTCTTCAGCGAGGCTATGATCAGGTATGCGACCTCCTGGAATCAAATCCTAATATGGGTGATTGTCTCCGTAGTTGTGACCTACTTGTAGGAACATTTACATTGCTCTGATGTTCATTGCAGTAGAGATGTTGACTCGGTCTACCATTTCAGATGAATCTCGATTTGTTACTAAACACCTTGTAGGTCCCATCCAAGATCCGGTTATGAAGCACAGGATTGGGTTTTGTCAAACAAGTAAGTTACTCTTTTTCTTTTCCATTGTCTTCAATCGAGTGAAGCCCAAGCAGTGTGGGAATTCCCTAATGCTCTTGCTCATGAATTGGTATCTCTGCCTATTGTGCACAGGTGGTACATGATGTGGATCTCCAGAAGCTGCCAGTGAGATTTGCGATGGATAGGGCAGGACTTGTGGGTTCGGATGGGCCTACCCATTGCGGGGCCTTTGATGTCACATACATGGCTTGCCTGCCCAATATGGTGGTCATGGCTCCTTCTGACGAGGCAGAACTTGTCCACATGGTCGCAACCTCTGCAGCAATCGACGACCGTCCTAGCTGTTTCAGATTCCCCCGTGGAAACGGCATCGGCGTCCCCCTCCCCAAAAATTTCAAGGGCGTTCCTCTTGAGGTCAGTCCCCCATCACGTATCCTCATCGTGCTCAATATTGCACCACGCAAGTTTTAATGATGGTTTTTGCACACTTTGTAATGAATTTTTCCCCTAGATCCTGATGTTACATTATCACTTGAGCAGATTGGAAAAGGGAGAATCCTGATTGAGGGCTTTCAAGTTGCAATACTCGGCTACGGGTCCATTGTCCAAAACTGTGTGGCAGCGCAGATCTCCCTCCTTGAGCACGGTGTCTCTGTCACAGTGGCCGATGCAAGGTTTTGCAAACCCTTGGACAGGGACCTCATCAGGAGGTTGGCCCGTGACCATGAGGTACTCATCACTATTGAAGAAGGCTCTATTGGAGGCTTTTCAGCCCATGTGGCGCACTTCCTCTCTCTCGAGGGCTTACTTGATGGCGGCCTCAAGGTGGGCTACAATTCCAAACTTTGTGCCTTGATTGGGTTGGTAATCTAAGAGATCATGGAATCGGAATCGTCTGTAAGGGAAAACTACAACCGTCATCTGCTGTGTGACTGCTTTCATTGTCCACCGTGCTAAGACTTAGTTTCCTCGTGACAATCTCGCAGTGGCGCCCGATGGTTCTTCCCGACAGGTACATTGACCATGGCGCACCCCAGGACCAGATGGACGAAGCTGGTCTGTCCGCCAAGCACATTGCAGCTACCGTTCTGTCCGTTTTGGGTCGCTCCCGCGAAGCAATTCACCTCAGCACCAACTCGTGAGTCGTCCGTTCGAATTCGATGACACTAAGAGCTCGGCCTCGTTGCCAGCAACGCTCCGCAGTCCAACTTCTCACCTGGCACAGATTTTCGCGGTCTGTCAACTCTGCCTGCATCCATGTTTCAAGAGGATGGACATAGTCACAGATTCCAACATTCAATTTTGAAGTTGTAAGAAATCGGAATGGACTTTTAGCATGCAATCCTTAGGAGCTGGCAGCAACATGGCCAGAGTGCAGAGGTTACAAGCTTAGGTCCCGAGGAACACATTTTCGTAAGGTACTGTCCAGTATAGAGATGAGTTTTGGGTTCACGAGCATCATCTATTCAGACTCTATACCAACATTGCTAGGGATTTTGTGCATCCAGAATGTTGAGGTAGCTGCAAGCCAGGAGTATGGCCCCTTAACAAACAATTCAGAAACTGTGAAATTTGATGTTTCTGCACTTGTTACCTTGTAATGATTCTAGTCGGCAATTCGGATGAAATATGAGATAAAATGGCATCATTTGCTATTTTATGAAATCGTGTTAATGCTGTGTAAAGAATTGCATTGTACACCTAGATTATATTGTCCACCTAGGATTGTATGGTTTCCACTTCAGCACATTACAAGTAACACGTCAAACGATGGCGTCATCGTTTGTAGGAACCAATGTAACAAGGTTAGGGAACCATCTAGAACGAGTTCATGTTGTAAAGCCTTAGACACTGCATTTTAGAAGTTCAAACCTCCCGCCAGAAGAGTCTTCTTCTCCGACAGCGGCTATATCACATGCAAGCAACCAGCTGGGGACTTAGTTGTTTAGTTGTAAGCCTTAGACATGTAGATACATGTGTATTTGTGTTTTACAATGAATGAAGATTGTGTTTATCATGCAGTTGCATGTTGAGAATCTAATCATCTGCTAAGTTCCAAATCAAACTTTCATACGAACTGATATGTGGACCACGGACACCGACATCATGGATTCAACAAGCAATTCGTCCAAAGTCTCCTTGTAAGTATCCATGATGTTCACACAACACTTGCAAATGAAGGTACTAACTAGCATATCATACAATAGAATTAAGAAGGTCACATGCTCAATAATATGGAGCAATCAAAATTTAGAGTATTATATAAGTAAATAAATCAAATCACAGATGTCGCAACAAACAACTGGTGGCAAGCATTTTGAGATGGGGCCAAATCCCCAACAATCAATCTGCATGGAAAGAAGAAGCCACCTTCCACTACATCCAACCCCACTGACTTCAGTTTCTAACATTACATCTTTCCCTTGAGTTTCTACTACATCCAATGCAGAAACGGGGCAGAAACTCAATCCCAGATGTTAGCACCTTCATATGGTTAGTGTCCGTCACCAAATCTATGCATGGGAGCTTCTCCTCGAATTCTTGCTCCTAGTTCGGTTGTTCCTTTCACTCCAAAGGCTCCGACGGCATTCATGGCGCCTTTTCAATCACTAGCTGTTGACGACCACTAAAGTGGTTTGCTAATAGTGGTGCTACCAACCACATCACTAGCCATCGAGAGTATTTTCTTCTCTTTTCAATCACTTGCTTCAAGAGTCTAGCATGTACAAGTTGTCACAAGATAAAATGTATGGTTAATGGATGTTGTGAGATTCATAATTCAATCTCACTTGATGGATGTGTGGAGGCAAGAAGGATGTGCAAATGGATGCGATGCAGCCCCTAGCTATCACATCATGTCACAAATGATGTGATGTCATCACATCACATCACATCGGGACGTGATACCCATTGACATGGTATTTTTTTACACTGCACATTTTTTGTGATTTTTTGTTTTGTTTTTAGGGTTGAATATTGTAGTCGATTTCAACTAGCAATCAACTTCTAAAATTTTTTTGAAAAATCCAAACATTCAAAGAAAAATTTTAAAAATGGATTGTTAGATCTTGTTAGATGCAAGATCTAATCGTCCAAAAAGTCAAAATTTCTTAATTATTTTTTTCTTTGGTTTTTTCTAGAAGTTGACTACTTGTAGCAGTCGATCAGCTAGTCAATTACTCCTGGTTGATTGCTCTGGTTGACCATAGCAATTGACCACAACAGTCGACTACTAAAACAAAATTTCCAAAAATCCAAAAATATTTGGACCGTCAAACCTTGTAGCCAACAAGATCTAACGGTCCCAAAAAAATTAGGGGATTTTCTTTCTTTCTTTTACAATCGACTACGAAGTAGCAATTGACCAGGCGGCTGACCATGTCAGTTTACCCTTAAGTAAAATGTTTGATTTACCCCCTGCTGACATGACATTGGTTTGGAGTCACATTGCTATCATAGGACGTGACGTAATGGACATGGGCAAGCAATCCCTGGGAGGCAAGCATCCTTACAGATGTTCTCTTTGTGCCTAAGCTTCACTACAATATGTATTCTATTTATTATGTTGCCACCAAAGATATCCATGCTCTATATACTTATAATAGTTATCATGTGATTTTTGGCAACATTGTGTTGATGCACAAATCTAGATCTTTGATTGACAAACTTTATTGCCTTGATTTAGCCGATTGTACCTTTTACGCAAACATCTCTTGCTGCTAGCCCTAGCTTAAGTGTTGCCTCTAATGGCATGAAGCCTCTAGACATTTGGCATGCTTGCCTTGGTCATATCAATTATAACATCATCTTGGCATGGCTCACAATAATCCTATGAATGGCCTCTGCCTCACCAATAAAACTACGGGTTCCTTCTGCTCTAGTTGTGTGTTTGGAAAGGGTTCATGGCGTTTTTTTTCCTGAGCATGACCCTTGTTAATGGTAGGATAAGCTTGGTCTTCTCATTCACAGCAACATGTGTGGATTGATCTCCGATCGTTCTCTTGGCAGTATTTTCTAATATTCAAAGATGATTACTCTAGCTATTGCTTTATCTATATGACATTGATGTTCTTCAGTCTCTTATGCATCCTCATGAGCCTCATGATTATGAAGGCGCTCTAGGGAGTGAAGAATATTTGTGGTGGTTAAACGTGATTATTGAGGAATATGAATCTTTAATGATGCACAAGACATGGGAATCGTCTCCGCATCCTGTTGGTCAGAGTGAATTTTTAAGCATAAATTAGATTTTGATCGTAATATTGACTGTTACAAAGCTTGCCTCATTGCTAAAAGATTTTCACAAAAATTAGGAGTTGATTACACCAATAAAATTGCTCATGTGGTATGGATTGAGTCTACTTGCACCATCCTCAACGTGGTTGTTGCTCATGACTTGGAGATGGTACAATTTGATACAAAAATTGTTTTCTTCATGGTGACCTTCATGAAGAAATTTACATGCACCATCCACATGTATATGATCATCATGATTTTCCCACGAACGTTTGCCATCTTCATTAGTCCTTATTTGAGCTCAAGCAAGCCACTTGCACATGGAACCAAAAGTTTTACAGTTTCTTGCCTTAGTGCAAAGTCCAGCAAACCCCTCTGTTCACATTGCTTGCCAAGATTCTCATTGTACTTTGCAAAGCACTCAAAAAGAGGCCCTATGTATCACCATCAGTGAGCAATGAAGAATACTAATTTTATAAACCACCTTACCTAATAAAAATTACATAGCCCATGGTTGCAAGAAACATTTGTTTGACTTGAAAAGGGACTCATTGCCAAGCTCCACACAATCCACATATGCATATACCCCTGATGGACACAATCCTAAATTCTTCAATCCATATCATCCATAATCTCAACCCCTTTCTACATCTACCCACCCACCTACCGCCACGTAACCCATCACTCATCCAAGAGCACAAGGGTTATTAGAACTTCGCATAATATTACATCGTGGAGGTTGTAAGACTAAAACCTAGATCCACACTAAATTGTTCTTACCCAATCAAACGCTCCCTACATGGAATGCCAACTAGGTGTGGGTGCAAGCACAGTTAAGTGGATAGCTCCTGATCCTTGCCTAGTGTTAAGTGAAAGTGCTTCAACCCTACATACTAACTTTGAATGTTGTGAAGAAAAAAATCATAGATTTTTTTCAAAACATATTGATATGAAAAGCCAAGCAATTTATGATGACCAAAAAAAAAATTCTAAGGAAAGTCTACATATTTTAGAAGACGGTGGAAGTGGTGTGCAAGTAGTTGATATTGAACAAGTAATTGTCAAATTTTTAAAAAAATTGTTAAAATTACATTAAATTGATGGTTTTCTTCAAAAATTTGTGATGATGCCCTCAAGTAGATAATGAATTCAAGGAATATGAGAAAAAGAAAAAGAAAAAATCCAACTTCAAAATATTTAAGGTCATGAAATCTGCATCCAAAACCATATTTAATCAAAAAAAAATTAGCGTCACTTTGATGATAAGTTTTGAAGATCTCAACTTGGTATTCTACATTTGAATATTTAACATAACACTAGAGGTTATTTATGAAAAAAAATCCACTTCAAACAACACTTTGCTATTATTTTTAGACATTTGACCCAAAAATTTATGCATTTAGTATACCGGAGCGGTTTCTTGGTCCACTTTACCATGCTTGCACCCGTGTGCTTGCTGTGAGATACACACGAGAACCTTAAAGACTTTCAGACGGTGTATCAAGTGAGAGTCACAGACGATAGTTGCAAAGAATAGTGGTCCTAGACATGATGATCTTACAGTTGTGTCATGGTAAGAGACTTTTATATTGCCTGGTTCCAACTAGATAGTGGATAAGTAGTTGGTTAAGGAGAGTCATAGGCACGATGCATCCTCCATTGCAGGCTCCCATATTAGGGTTGGCCATCTAAATCTTAGTCTTACATACATAAGACCTCCCCCACCCCCACCCCCTTTGAGGAAGAACCCAACCACCATAGCTAGTGGCCGCTAAAGGAAACTTGATGATTTTGTAATTTGCACACAAATATCTCTAACCAACTACACTTTGCAAGTTAATCTTTATAAGAAATCAATGCTAAACTAAAGAAATCAAGCTTTTTGGAAACTTAAAAACTACTCACCTACTTTGGTGTCAAATTGGTTTGTAGTGTTCAAAATACTTCTCTGCCATTAACCCCAATGTTTGTAGAATTGGAATGTACAGAACAATGTGCATGGATGTCAAAATGAAGAACCGTGATATTAACTATTGCACATCAGGTTGACCATGAGTGAGCTAGGATTTGTGACACATCATGTCAACTTTGGTGAGGAGACATGGACCATCATACTGAGGATGGAATTCTCCATTCTTTTTCATTCTTCTCTTATCAAAATGCTACAACATCTCCCATCCTAAACTCCGTTGTGAAACAAATTGACTTGTCATGAACTACTTTTTGAGAGGCGTGTGCATGGTCTATGTTGAATCGAGCATGCTTCTTGATGAGTGAGCAATGCTTCAAAAATGCCTCAACATGACTTGCGAAGCTAGTTGGTTCTTGAACAACACCTACACCAATATCTTCATGGAAAGAAAAGTTCAAACGGGGAAAACCATGTAGAGTTGTGCACATATGCACAATAGGCAAAGAGCAACCCTAGCACGGCCGTATTCCAGTTATTATCATAAGCCCCATATGTTCTAAGGCCCACAAGGTGTGAGGCCAAACCCACCACCCTTAAGCGTCCTAGTCCGGGTGATGGTTTTGTGAGTCACATGTGTAGCACCAAATTCACAATAGCATGGTAGGTACCCTTCATATTAATGAACATCCCATGGCTCAAGATTGTGATACTTTATTACTGTTTGTTTCTTGAACAAGTGGGGCATTAGCCTTCTCAAGGGTCCACCCTGCAGCTTTGACCACACATGCCATTAAGGATATGCCTCTGGCACCCTTAATCTTCACTTCCCTTGCATTCCCCTTGTTAGGATCATTCATCTTCTCCATTCTTGTGCATGTAAGTTATTTTGACCAAGAGGATGCAAGTGTTTAAAAACATTGTTCTCAATAATCAATCTCAATTACACTTACTTGTGGAGCAACACCTAAAACTATCTAGCCTAATAAGTCCAACACCCACACATGTACCACGTCATCAAAAGGTAGTATGACGTGGCCGTCATTTAATCTTGGTGATACCACCCAAAATTAAGCCAAGCTTTAGGCCTCTAACTAGTCTCCGCTAAACTAATCCCAGCTAGTAGTAGCTCTCGGCCACAGTCCCAGAGTTAGCCTCCAGCGCTCCAGCGACAAACCAGTGCCCTCGGCCGCTGTCTCAGGGCTAGCCTCCAGCGCTCCAGTGTCAAACCAGTGCCCTCGGCCACAGTCCCAGAGTTAGCCTCCAGCGTCAAACCAGTGCCCTCGGCCACAGTCTCAGGGCTAGCCTCCAGCGCTCCAGCGTCAAACTAGTGCCCTCGGCCGCTGTCTCAGGGCTAGCCTCCAACGCTCTAGCGTCAAACCAGTGCCCTCGGCCACTGTCCCAGAGTTAACCTTGGTGCCGCAGAGTTGGCTTAAGCCTCCTTAATTAATCAACCCTACCCAGCTCTTAATCAGGCTTTTTGCCTAAGTGCCGACTTGTGAGCTTTTGGCCACCCTAAGCTAACCCTCTAAGCAACTAACTACACACATTAATCCCATCAAATTCCCTAATGGTCCAAGCTAATCCTAACATTCTAATTTCACTAACTTCTACCTAATTCCACATATGACATTAAGCTCTAAGAGCTCCCTCCGCTTGAGAGGTGTGAGAGAGAGAGGTAAAATGAGAGAAAAACACCTTAAGTAGCAAAGAGGGAGAGAGGGAGAGAGAGGGAGAGAGGTGAGGAGAGGTGAGGATAGGGTGAGAGGATTAGCACCTCCAATCACAATCCTTTAACCCTCTCCTCCAAAGTAGGGACTAATCCCCATCCACAAAACCTTCTCATTCCTAAACCAACAAGGTGGATCCAAAAGTGGGCATTTAACCCGCAGAGCTCACCTTGCCTCACCTTACTCCACGCTCACCTAGTCAAGGCTTTCCCTAATTGAACTTAAACCTTGAAACAATCACACAACACCCCCTAATGTCTAAACTTCAATCCACACCACACTTCATTCTTTTTATATTTTTGTGAACAATCATAACACTTCAAAGTCTAACTAAAATTGGTTTCAAAGAGTTAATCACCACATGTGGGCACCATTTTGGGCTCACACAAGGTTAGATCAACATGTTTTGCTAAAACACTACATTGAGGGTGGTAAGGGGATGTTGTGATGTGTTTGACATGCATCCAATTGTTGATAATGTCCATTAGCACATTACAAAACTTTGCTTTATTTTTGGTGCGAACCCCAACATGACATCCATGCCAATTTTTCTCAAGAAGAGTTGTGTCACTCCTTCACAATCCTTGATGATGAGTGCTCGAAGCTCCACCCATTTGGAGAGGTAATTCGTCACCACAATAATGTAGTGGTGACCTCCTCACAGTGTGGGTGTAGTGATCATGGGGATTGGACTGCTCATACCACGTATGAACTCACATCAATATAAGATAGGATATTAACTTAGGCATTAGTGTACACAATATATATAGAAGGGAGAGTTTCTTTTTTGTAGTGCACACATGTAAAAGGCTATTGAGAATTTTGAAGTATGGGTAGAGTTTTGCAATATGTTTACGTTGTTCTTCATTGAGTTAGTCAAAGAGTTTATTTTCCCTCATGACCTTGGCGAGAAAAGTGAATTGGTCGACTCTCGGGTATCTTGACAGGTGTTGTTTGAGCAAGTCCTACAAACATGGAAGGATTGAGTTGCATATTCAATGGTCACAATTCCAAGTCTTGCTCCTTGCATGTGATTCATCATGAGAACCTCTTTGATTGGTGTCGCCACAACGTGGCGAGGACCCAGTTTGTGGCGACACCAAATTCTTGCAGAAAAGTGGAGTTGAGTCATTGCTTGCAAACGCCACAACTTGAGCAAGGACCTAGTTTGTGGTGACACCAAATCCTCACAGAAGAGTGGAGTTGAGTCGTTGTTTGCAAACGCCACAACTTAAGCAAGGCCCCAGTTTGTGGCGACACCAAATCCTCACAGAAAAGTGGAGTTGAGTTGTTGCTTGCAAACACCACAATGTGAGCGAGGACCCAGTTTGTGGCGACACCAAATCCTCGCAGAAAAGTGGAGTTGAGTCGTTGTGAGCGAGGACCCAGTTTGTGAATCTTCGTGCATAGAGAGGATTTGCAAGCAACAACTTAACTCCATTTTTTTGCGAACACAGTCGTAGTCGCCATGTGCTACCAAACAGTGCGCATGTGTTGCCAATTTTGGCCAAGGCTCTATCTCGAGAAGATGTTGCTTGGAACATACCACAGCAAGGTTGGATGAGTGCAGTAAATTGAGTTTGAGCAGGAATTGTGAAATTGTTGTTGGCTTTGAGCAAGGATGCATTACCCTTCACATCCATGGGTGGTGCTAACTTTCCTCTTGGTATGGAAAGTTCCCATCTACACATGCCTTGCCCATGCATCAGGGAGCGTGGGAGAATCATACGTACTTAGGGTTTCCAGCATGACATTATTCAGATCCATAACAGTGTTTTGTGGGACTCATGATATTCTACAAAATTACATTCAGACTGAATGAGGGGAATATCTATGAATATTCTCTAGAATATTATCAGTCCCACAAAACATTGTTATGGATTGAATAATGTTATGAGAACATGCTACTCTCCCATGCCTACTAATTTTGATATAGTATCACTTTGCTCTCACACAAACTTCTCAAATTCTAGAGATCTTTCGACAAATTTTGGCCTTTAACAACCTTCTGATACCTTCTTTAGCCTCTCACTTGGCGGTTAGCAAGCAAAGTGTGTCTTTGCTCATTCTAGGTAGGTGTACACCTACACCCTTTTTCATTTAGTGAGGTGGGTTTAAGTTTAGGTATACGGAAGTATGTGGGCATTGACCAAGTTTTTTTTTTTAATAAATGATGTGTTTTGAAAGTGCGGCACATGTGGCTTGATAGGTTAATGCTTTTCCAGGAGTATTTGGCATGGGTAGGGAATTGTCTCATACAAGCATACCTCTCATCCATCTCATCCATCTAACATAAAGAAACTTGAACCCTTGAGGTATAGGTGTCTAATTCAACATAGCAATAATCCAAACATCTATATTTTAGTGGTATGTAGTTAGGTGTGGATCTGAGACCAAATACCAAAAAGACATGTGTGTAATAAAGATTTGATACGTGCTCAAAATGTGTAAACTATTGTAAGCTCAGCGTTCAACATGATTGGCGAGACATATATGACCACTTAACGAGCACAAAATCTTAACTTTGGTCATGAATAAGATATTCATATGAGCTCAGAAAATCATGAGGCAAGTGACTATGGGCACAATTTCGATTTGCTAATTATCTCACACTAGTTATGTGTTTCATGTCCTATGAGAAGTGGGTGCAAAGAGAAAAACATTTGAAAAACACACATCTAACTTATACATTTTTTATTGATTCATCCCAAATGGCTTGGATCAAACTAGTGTGGGGTCTTTGAATCTAATTTCAGCGCCAATAAACTGTATAAAATAACCTATGGAACTTTGTATATAATGTGTGTTATTTTAGGGCTTTATGGTAAACGAATGAGGCGCGCTTGTATGAAAAAACATTCGTGCACCGTATCTAACACTACTTTCATTTGATGTCTTCTATCTTGGCCGTTATATCTCAAATTTTACAGAGTTTTTTTTTCAAAACATTACTCAGTGTTACACTAGCTATCTACTTAAGGTATATATTGATGGTTTCTATGGAAAAAAAATTAGTTGAATTAACATTACTCAACCTTGTGTGTAAGTTCACTTTTTAATATGCATATCACAAAGCCTTCAGAGAATTACTGAGTTGGACCAACATCGAGGGTGCAATGGAACCAGGAGTCCCCTTGAGCAGTGTTCAAGTTTGAAGTCTTCAATGCCCTTCAAACGCAATTTGGCCCTTCAAAATATACCTCTTTCAAAACAACCTTTCAAAACGCAACTCCAAATTGAAAAATGAAGACGCCACTTGAAGTCCTCAATACAATATGCCCACCACAAGAACCAACAAGTGTAGGGCATTGTCACTACAAGAAGTGGAGTTAGATGGTTGATTCTTTATTCTTCACATTGTACTGGAAACATGTACCATATAATTCATGCACAAGTTTAATATGAGTTTTGTATTTCATTTCTATATTCTTGAATTGACGTCTTGGATTTGAACTAGCCCTTCAGCTGAAGGGTTGAAATTTGAGAGCCCTTCAAAATGAAACTCATATGAGGGCTTCAATCTTGAACACTGCCCTTGAGCACCACTACCATCCAGTCTAGGATGGAGATACACCCTAAACTCCATAGTATCGCACATGTGGCAACCAAAGTGCACATGATATTTCGGAGTTTTGTAGTGTTAACATGGATGCGTGATGCTATAGAATTAGTGTAGCATGTGACATTATGGAATAACACAAAGTGCAACATTTTACTAGTGCGGTGTGGTCCACTCCACTTGATATCAATGTGTCAACAGGTGGAGTGTCACCTCCTTCTTCTTATGCTACTTGTTGAATGTTGGTGCATGCATATGCCACATCGCCCGGGAGTGACATTATGGAGGTCACATTATGGGGGTTGATATTACGGAGTTTAAGGTGTACTATTAGTGCAAGGTCACTAATTCCAATGGGATTATTCTCGCAAACAGTTGTTGCTCTATTATTGACACATAACCTTGATCATCACATTCAAATCAAAATTAGACACATCAATCACGAACCGGCATTTGGTTGACCAAGAGCTCGCATTCAAATGAAAGGAGTATGGCACAAGGTGCAACAACAAAACCATTGGATCTTGGACCTAAAGCCCGCATTGTTGATAATAATGGTTAACGGACACATCTAACAAATGAGATCTAGACATGATTTTGGAAAAAGAAACAACAACAAGCTAAATGGAGAAAATTAAATTTTATATCTAAAAAATATAAATAAAATCAATCAATCAATCAATCAATGGGAAAGGAGGGGTGGAGGGGCCAAAAAAAGGTTGAGAAATGGATGGTAGAAACCAACGCACTTCCACAAAAGAGCAAGGTTCATTTGCTTTCATGATTAAAGTTTGGGATGTCTAATTGGTAGAAAGAAAATGAGAACATGATTGCAAGTTTTTGCCATGTGAAGTGCCAAATGCATAATGTCAGTGAAGGCACAACTAGAGGATATCCTCAAACCACAAATTTCGCTAAGGTTATGAAATGGTGGAAAGAAGCAGTTGTTTATAATCATGCAAAAGGAAGTGGGGAGGAATAAGGTAGAGGGAAAAAAAAATTCCAAAAAATTCCAAAAAAACAAAGAAAGACATGCAATCCATCACTATAGGTTTGTGTTGTTTGGGTGTGAATACTATGTATGCTATGGGCTAAGAAATAAATTTAATCGGATGCTCTTTGTAATTGTGGCATTCCAAAAGATTGTTTGTCCGAAATTTGGTTAATGTCCCCATATGCCAACATTTAGCATGATTATTTGTGGGGCAGCTATCATGGAATTATATCTGCATATTTTTGTAAAATCGTTTCATTTAGAAAACAAAATGACAGAAGAACACTAAACATTGGTGACACTAAACATCATATTTAGTGTAGCAATGCATAAAAGTTCTATTAGCAGGTTTGCTTGCAGTGTTTGGAACGCTCCCATGATCACCGGAAAATGACTTTCATGTTCCCTAAACCCACCAATGGCAACTCCAGAGAAATTTCTAGCCACAATAACACACAATAAATTGAAGAGTGTTTAGAATGGCATAAGGTATACACATACATGCTGAGAGAATGACAATTCAAATGTAGTCAAATTCCAGAACTTAAATTATGGATAACGCCTGGTTATCAAAGATAAAATTAGGAATTGCATTGCGCCTATAGTGCTCAAGAATAAATATGGGGAGTAGGCAGGCCTTCCTGAATAAAAGAGAGAAACTGGTAAATAGCATTTCTAACTGGATGTACTGAAGATGATGACAACAATACTGATCCAGTCAATCTATTCTCCATCCTGTGGTGGGGGGATTGCACATGAGAGCACCAAATGTGAAACACGCACAGCACCAATCAGGCGCTCTGGAAGCTCGTCCATGCCATTTCCCTGCACAACGGTTCAATTCTTGGTTTTCAGACCAGAACAATTGCTCAAATACATTTCGAACTAAGGTAGATGGGTCTTATTGGGTGACTTTTCCAACTAGCCCACTTCTCTAGGATATGAAACACGTAATTAGTGTGAGATGGTTAGCAAATCTAATTGAGACCGTAGCCACTTTCCCCATAATCTCCAGAGTTCATATGAACATCTTATTTGTTGTCAAATTGGAAATTCTTGGGCTCATTAATTGGTCATATAGGTCCCCCCCCATTATGTTGACTATTAAGCCTAGAATGGTTATCGTATTTTAAGCACATAGTCCAATCTCTTTTAAACATGTCTTTTTGGTATACGTTCTTGAAGCCACACCTAACCGCATACCACTCAAATATAGGTGTCCAATTAAGATAAGTCTACCTTATTCTAACTCCACCTATTCCTATTTCTTTAATGCAATATCTGTCACCAATTTTAGATAGCATGGAAATACCTGAATCAGAAAGCCCATGTCAACAACCAATGATGTCACCACGCCAAACACAAGGCCAAGCACCCCATTTGCAACTGTTGATGACCCAATGTCTACATCAACCTGGAACCACACTCTTTTTAGTTCTAAAACGGCATCCAGAAAGTACTGCGAGTTCTCTGTTAGAAATAAATAATTGACCAGATGTCAGGACAGTTTTCCACCTGTTTAAGAACTTTTAGGCATTGAGGGTGAACCCAACTGTCAACAAATCTGGGGGTAGTTCTATGCTACCTTGAGCCAGAATAATGAATACAAGTGCATGTGCAGAGAATAGGATGTTCACCTCAAGATACTTAGGACCGCGGTGATAAGTGCAATCCACAGCTTTGCCTAGAATGCAAGGTGTAGTGCCTACACTCTGTCTCACAATCCAAGATCCCTGGATAGCAAGAAAACAGGAATTAGCGAAACATCTGGCAATCTGAAACACATCATGAAAAGGCTACTGTGGGGAATAGGTGATGTAGAAGGCGTCAGTTTCTTTGGAAAAGCCAAAGAACGACCAAAGAGAAACCACGAGTGGAAGATAGAGAAATACGCTGCTAATAGGGTTGATTCGATAACAGTGTACCTTAGGAACTGAGGGGATGAGTTTAAGACGACTATTGCGAAAACTGTCATCTCCATCCACAAAACGTTGCAGCAGGGAGCCCTGTTGTAGTGCCTTGGGCGCAACAAAATAGAAGACCATGCTATAATGTGAAGTTGCAGGGACCTGCATTACCAACCCAGAATATAGATGGCTTGAGTTCCATACTTCTTAAAATGTTGTCTTAGAAGTGCAAAACCCTCAAGTAAGGACATACTATTTTACATCAATGATGTGTCTTGTCATGTCCTGTAAAAAAGACTAGGAAATCAAAAGTCCAAAAGCAAAAATGTCCCACCTGAACATTAAATGCAATGGTGAAGAACCCCTTCTCAGCAGCCACCTTGAGTATGGACATTGCAACATAATCAGTTAAGAAGAAACAGCTGATGAACCTTCTGCATGAGCTACTGACAATTTGAACTTCGGATACCACCACTGGAAACCATCTGATTACAACACATAGCTTGGTGTAATCTAGACTCCATACCAACAAGAGGCTTCAAGCTCAGTTAACGTCAGTGCATAGAGCTAGATACTCTCGAGTTTTCTGTAAACACTCTAGTAGGTGATATACTAACACTTCTCAGGAGACTGCACTTAATCTGGCCTTACATAGACTATAATCAAAACAAAGCTCTTAAAACATCTCACTTTCAGGAGAAGTACTGTAATACCACTATGTAGAGTAGGACATCAAGGAGTATGGCAAGCTTCTCTTACCTGAGCAACAGAACTCTTGTGCCTGGCAACATGGTCAATACGCTTGGCGTCTTTAAACCAATCTACCGCCACCAGTTGCATCAGTGGTTCACCTGCAGGAGTCTGCCATCAAAGATTTGTAAGCTCTGACGTTGGATGCAGGCCGTTAAATAGAGGAACAAAAACTCTGAACAGATGCAAGATCCTCATGTCACTGCCTTCATGAAGGAACAATCAAACAAATATAAATGACAGATGTTAGGAAGAGATAGGCTCACCTTCGATCTGTCAAGTAGAAAACGCTTGCTTCGAACTCGGAAGCCATTGCTATCTGGAATACTCCAGCAGTTTTTCCCATTTTCATGATCACCCTTGTTTAAGGAACCATGATATATTGACAAGTCAAAAGCTTCTGGAGGTGGCTCCATATCATCTGCAGAAATAGCCATGAACAAAGTCAGTGACTTTCAATCTCATGGAAGAAAAATGTCTAACGATGTACTTCAGCTCTCAATTAGACATGAGCACTTACAAATCCCTACTTGTATCCCAAAATTCAGTCACTCTCATACATAAATCATTTCATGCTGTAATGTGCATTTGGGTATTGAGTGCCCTTTGTTCTAGATCACTCTTAATGAGACTACATCTGTGCAGAGAAGCACCTCCAGGCCATGAGTGCAGTTGACCGGCTGATTTGGAACCTGGTAGGCCGATAGAATCTAACCCAAAATTTGGCTGCAAACCAACCCATTCCCACTGAGATGATTATCAATATAGTGGAATCCTGAACTCATTTGCCTACTCACCAAACAACATGGTGACTTTAACAAGCCCTCCATGCTAACAAAATTAAGTCACAAAAGTAGGTAGAGTCACATTAAGTCTGCCTTACCATTGGTCCTGACAATGACCTTGAATGATTTACTTCTTCACGCATGGAGGGGACACGCTGTCATCACTCCCACTTAATTCTCAGCGCAGTACTAGGAACCAAATCACCAAACTCATGGAGCATTACTGTACAGTGTAATTCATGTACTCTACCAGTATTTGAGCAGAAGTTCAGCAAAAATAAATTATACCATGACCACACCTAGAAATATGTGAATAATGTAACTCCAAAGGGTAGCAAATTCACCTCAGAATCATCATAAAAGTCTTCATCCTCAATCTCTGACTCGTCAAATGCTGAGCGATTGCCTGCTGAGAACATCTCAGAAAAGGAAGCCACTTTCTTGGGCGTATGCCGCTTTCGCAGCTTTCCTGGTAGCAGTTCAGATCCCAGTTTGGCCATCCTTTGTGCAGGTGGAAGAACATGACTTCCATCTCTTTGCGCAAACCACTCCCTCAGCCCTAAACATGTACTGACTCCAATTAATGGCCATAAACAATGCACTGAATCCAGTAAATCCAAAGTGTTATGATGATAGTTATGAGCTTCCAATAACTCATAGATTAATGCCGCATTACAAGGGCTGAGAGTTATCCAGTATGAGGCACACTCAGTAATCCAGGACAAGTAGATACTGGTCAAAAGGCATGACAACCCATGTGCAAAATCCAAACAAAAAGAACTGCTGACATTATTTACCAGCAACGCTGTTGAGTATTTGAATCACACTATGGTGATGACATGATGGAAGGTAATTTGCACCCCAACCCTTAAGATCAATCTGCACCAACTGCTGCACTCGTGCTCGCATCTCTCCATTTGCCCGTGTCTTTAGAGGATCTATGGTAAAGCCTCCACCTACATGACATACACCCTCTCTGATAAGAATTCATTATTGAAGACTCAGTCCTTGTGATGTTGCATTTCATGCCAATGTAAGCACGATTATTCTTATAGAGCTAAAGGCTCATGCTTGCAAGGTTATATGCGCAATCTAAGTAACAAAACTCCAGGACCATTCACCTCATCCTTTGATCATGTATAAGGTGTCATGTTCCCTTACAAGGGACCATAAAATCTAGCGCTGGGTAAATGAAACGTAGATAGAAGGTATAGAATGCATCAGATCAACAGCCGCATGAAACTTTGTGAAAGTTATTTGAAAAACCAAAGCGTAAAAAACTTACTCTCAATGTGAGCTCGAACACACCCTGGCTGAGGAGGACAACTTGGGTGCTCCCTTGAACGAAATAAAATAACTGAAGACCAAATTGAATATAAAAGAATCAGAAAATAGAGCTACAGTATCTTCAAATAAACTCCAAGTTTATTCAGGGAAAAACCTACTAACTGTATGGCAGCCAGATGCTTGTTCCTTGTTCAGGGTAGGCCAAGACATTGATATGCTCATAATCATGTCAATATACAACTGCTTAAAATGAGCAAGTACATTTCTTTGCAAAAAGAATAAACTATTGCTCATACTAATGAGGTATAAATAAGAGTAATAGGTTTACTACCATAACTTCCATCATCATTGCGGCGCCAGTAACGGACATAGCAAAGGTCACGAGGCCAAAGTAACCTGGAAAGAATTTGTGTTATTAGATTGTGGTATCCTATAATACCCAAGAAAAATGACAAAAAGTTACTGCAAAGCTTTCAAAGGTATTCAGTTTTTTTTTTAAAAGGGGGGGACGCCAGAAACTGATAAATCACTGGATTGCTATATTAAAGAGACTTCAAGAAGGTTCCAACTTCCACTGTCCTGATGAGAAATAAAGATGACAAAGAATGTGGCAATCATGGAATTGAACTGTAGGCAAGTATTACTTGACTTCAAGAGGGGCAGATGACCATAAAAGCATAAATAAAGCAGACAAATATTGGTGATGTCAGTAACAGAAAGAACCATAATGAACATAACTAGACAAATTCCAAACATGGTAGAGCAGAGAGGAAACACACGGATCTATGAAATGTTTTGCAGATAAGACTTAACAGAAGTATGGGGAAAAATGCTGGGATGACAGGACAGAATGGGTCCACAATGATCAAGGCTTTAGTAGGCATCTAATATCCAGTTCAACGCTCTTTTAAGTTTTTGTTTTAACTTACATTGGGAGAAAATCTAATTGCAATCGATGATAGAGAATAGTAGTGTGCCCATCAACCTCCTGCACTAACTTGCCTTCATGAAAACTGCAGTCCCATCTGCAACAAGTACCCAGACATATCAACAAGTGCCATGATGAATACAAGTCCCAGAGCAGATAATATAACAATGTCTCTCTTTAGGGCAAAAACCATCTGAATTCTAGATATAAAGGACATCAAAACCACTAGACACCAGACAAGCACTGTACTTTTCACCAGCATGGGACAGAGACAAAAGCTTCAATTTGAAAATTTGAGCACAGAAACCATACTGAGGAAGTACAAAGATTCTTACTCATAGCGAGTCTCATCAATGCCCATAATAAGCTCAAAAATATCTGCACAGGATGCTTCCACCACTCCAACTGCCTTCATTGCCCTGCATCGGCTCTGCGCCTGCAAGAATTTTCTTGCTTAGATATGGACCATATCCCCTCTAAAGCACACCAAGCTCTTTGCCTGTTGGCAGGTTTCTAGTTTGTATTCAAAATGCTGAATGATAGGGGTTAACCACACCGTCAAGCCACACTTACAATCTGGTCAGCATCCGGCACTTCCTCAAAGAATCGAAGCCCTGCAGAGAAAAACTCCCCCTTGTAAATATCACAGGCAACTAGAATATAGTTTATCGATGACAACAGTATAGCAATAAAATATGCTTAAAGGAGATGTGATGTCATCTTGACTTGCCATTCTGACACCGTACAAGGTGCCAATGCCGTCTAGCTGAAGCAGCCACAGCGGCATCCAAATTACCCCACCTTGGCTCAAACCCATTACTCCAATCCTCCAATGCTTCTGGAGGCCCTGCATAATACATAAATGCCACACAGCAACCGCTTAATATTACAAGAGTGATTAGCTTGGCAGTGTGAACCAACATAAAAGGAGTGAAACAACAAGTAACTGATTTCCTGACAGCATGGAAATGACGAAGTGTAAAACAACACCAAACAACACAAAGCAAGGCATTCTGGCTTCATATCCAGATAATACTCCAAGCCTCTCAACTGGAGAGTAGTGATTCATTACCATTTCCAATAGTCTTCCTCCGCATATGAGTTTGTTCTTTTTCATCATCATCCTCGAGTTGAGATTTGCAGCTATTACCCCTGGAAAGGCACATCGCACAAATATGTAAAATTCAGGATTCGCAACCTATAATACATGTCCATCTGCATACACTACTCAGATGTCAGAATAGCCATTCAACTATTGACCAAAAAACACTAGGATCAGAAGCCGCAGAGCACATACTGGCTATCACGGTCAGATGATGATGCATTACGTTCTCCATCTTCCTGTGCTTTGTGCTGGGAGGGCGGAAAGGTCATGCTCCCAATGTTTGAATGTAGGTTCAGGTACTGCAAATGTCATTCCCAGCCTCAATTAGCTTTTGATTGCTGCTAGCTTCCCCAGAACATAATTTAAAGTTTTAAGACTAATATGTATTGGTGAGTGTACAACACATGAAATGCACTGCTGAACTTTTCCTGCTTGACGGTGATCACAACATCAAATTAGTAGAAACTCAGGATCAAGTGTTAAGAAAATGACCTAGAAAAAGTGATATGTTCCATACCTGGTCAATTACTTTCTCTAAGGACTCCTTCCATGCAGATGCCTCCATAACAGTGAAGGCTGCCATCTGTATTGAAATGCAAAGGCAGAGATGTCAATGTTGCAAGAGAGCCCAAATGATGGACAGCAAAACAAGGGATCCATGCTGCTCTACTTAAGATCCAGACACAACAAGATATTAATCACAGAGGCTTGAATTACAATTCGTAGGGTATCAATACATAAGAGGAGCCTTGGAACATAGGAAATCTCCAGAGGAACTTCAGAACAGTCTATCAATGATTCACAATACCTAGAAAGGAGGAATTGAACCAAGGTACCACAAAAATTGCCTAGGATAACAACAGAGGGTGGGAATGTACTGTGATGCGGAGAGATTTGTCCTTCTTGTTGTATATTGAAAGAACATAAACAGACTGCAATAAAGACAGGACAGACAGCCATGTTATTTCAATGTTGCCTATCAGCAGATACCATGTTCTTCAGGACAACACAGTGGAACTAATATTACTCACTCATGCAGCAAGATCACTCTATGTGACTTCATTGGAACCCACACAAAAGGATGTTTACCTTGGGGCACTTCACATTCTCTTCGTGTTTTGGGGAATTGTGTACATATTCAAACACATATATTTAGCAAATCTAAGTTTTCATGACACTACAGTAGATATCTCTATCTAAAGTTAGCATAAACAATTAATTGGCATCAAAAGTACAGTCAGTGACCAGAATGAGAAGAGAGAATTTTACATACATGACCATGATGGGTCTCAAGCCCTCGATCTTCCACCCTACAGTTTCCATCGATAGGCAGGGTTTTCAAAGGGACCTGAATAACAAGCCAGAGATAAAGTCAGGACGTTCCATCTTGACTAACAAAACTCTCCTTCCTCCAGTTATAGAATACTTTGGAAGACTGCACCTCCTTACTAGAAACCATTGGGATTTCACAGTAATCACCTCGGTATCCGCATTCAAGGCACAAATCCTGCGCAAACTTGGAAAATGCCCTTACAACCAGGCCCAGCTATATAAAATGACTTTTTGTATTCCTCATACACAAGAATCCTATCACTACGGATTCCCTTAATTAGGATATACAAATTCATTTCATTGGCTGCTCTCCATGTCAATAGTTCAAATACTATAATTGCATTGAAATATGAAGAAAGCTGTTAATCAAGGCTCTAAATTCTAAAATCATTTGCCACCAGCAAGTTTCCATCAACAATAATTTGTCAAGGTTGGAGCAATTGTGCACCTCTTTGTCAGATGGCTTTCGCTTATAGTATGCTAGAACAAGAGGTTCCAGGACAAAATAGCGTTTGTGGAAGAAGGTCCGTCCAATCTTCCGCCGACCATACCGAACCATCCATCCCTCCATGGTTGTCCTAGTCATTGTCTGACTAGTCAAGTTAAACAGGACACTTCTTTCATCCAGTTGTCATCCTTGGTCTCTGTTGATCCACCCAATCCTCAAACTGCATCCCTAAGCCCACTTCCCTGAAGCAAACCTGGAGAGTGTCTCATCCTACTCAAGACAGTCTCAGAACCTTTGCACAAGAGCCTAGCCTGCATGTCATTGGGATCCAGATTAGAGAAACAATAAACCTACAACAGATACCATGTACTAATTTGTGGCAATTTTCTCTACTAAGTCCCTGCAATGTGAAAACTATTCTGAACAAGAACTGATCTTTCCGAGATTCACGAAAGATAACCACACCTCCTCCACGAAGATCACATCAATTCTCAACAACCCAATCCAAAAAAATACTCAGAAGCAAAGGATCCCTGGTGTCAAATACCAAGAGGTAAGACAAAGGACGGTACACATCTAAGACCAGAATGGACAGCCACATAGTCCAGCACTTTGAACCCTGTTTAATGAAAAAATAGGGCTACTTGTCGCTAGGTTGCTACCCCTTACCATCAAAACAATTCTGATCGTATGTACTGCTAACCTCAAGCTCTAATTTCCCGCTCCCGCACTGCAGGCAAATAAAATTCATGGAATGAAGCGTCAAACAATTTCCTCCCAACAGGCTTCCAAACGGAATGCTCTTACATAAATGAATGGCAGAAAATCCACCCCTGTGCGACTGTGGACACAGGCATAAGAGGCAGCTACCCATGACTATGCACTAAATTAGAAACCCCCCCATAATGCTGCAAACATTACTAGCCATAGACTACAACGGACTCGAAAACAAACCCTACATTGCCTTTTGGATTTGCGTCCCCAACCCATTTCCAACCCCATCCGCTAGAACGATCAGAATTGCTCAGCCTGAGCAAGTACATTGCAAAGCTACACAAAAGGAATTCCAATCCAATGCCTAAAGGAAGATAGGTGCCAGAAGCATCTGTGTATGTAGTCAGTGTCATCACAAATCCTAACTAATTCCCAGTTGGGCAACTCGACATAGCCTAAAAAATAAATCATCCTCATTCGCAATACACACATGTTCAAATGTCTCTGTGTCTAGAGCCAAAGTGAGTTAGCCGCATGTTGGAACCCTTGGGCGGACATATCCTCAATCCCGATCTGGATCACATGTGGAAGAATGTAACCCCCTTGCTTAACCTCAGAGGTACTAGAGAAGAAAGACATCGCGAAGGATGCCACCGAGGGAAAAGATTACACAGACCGAACTCCCCGCACACGAAAAAGGAAGGGGGGAAAAAAATTTAATAATAATAAATTAACTAACTAACTAACAAAACAAAACAAAACAGAAACCAAAAAAATAAATTAAATTAAATCGAAGGTACATCATCAGCACTTCCATCACAAACACACGCTCTCCCCCTTGGCAACATTTCGCATGACTCTTGTAATGTATACCACATAAATCGAAATGCACCACATGCCACGAATCTCACCTTCGATGTCGAGCGCATAAAGACACATGCACGGGTGAACGAAGTGCTTAGAAATCACCGAAAACGCTTAACCTCCCCCAATGTTGCCACAACTGCGAGGAGACGGCGGGTAGCCGAAAATCATCAGGAAAAAGCGTGTGATCGGGTTCATTAAACCGACCTCCACGGTGTCGAGGATGATCGGGGTGGTGCGATTCGCTAGGAATTTTCAGCGATTCGCTCCGAACCCCCCATCAAGCGGCGCCCGCCATCGTTGCTGATGCTGCCGCTGGTGGGTGGGTGGTAGCCTGCCTCTCTCTCGGCCCGCACTGCATAAACCCAGAATGTACCGGAAAGCTAGATTCTGTAAAGCACTTGCAGTGGGAATGTACAAATGGGTTACATGTGACCATCCTTCCCTGCCTTTGCTTAGTTGCTAAATAAGGGGAACGCCAGCCTTTCCCTCCCCTTGCATATTTGCTAATTAGAGGCAACGCCAGCCCCTTCCCCGTTTCAAGTTTAATTATATTCCCCCAATGCCGTTTCCGATCACTCACTAACCGGCACTACACCTAAGTTAACGCCTCATAAGTTGTGCTCAATGCTTTTGTTCCAACTCTTGCATCATAAGCCTTTTGGCTTCCCGGACTTTGAAACCAACTTCACCTCACTTCATGTCATTTCAATTCACATTTGCGATGGGATGTTCAATCGGACTGGGAAATTGACTCGTTTGGTAAGTAATTGTGATGATTCACAAAGACTGATGATTTCAAGGTTCAGAATCGAAGTTAAGATGCAAAAGTTATGAGAGATTAGAGTGAAGATTCCCATTTTTAGGAGATCGGTTACCAATCACCAGTACTACGAGACCCAAATTGATGCCCCGTACGTTGTGCTCGATTGTTTGGTCCAACTTCGTGTATGATTTTTGGCACCGGATTGGACAATTTATCCAGTTAGCAGTTGTGATGATTTCCAAACAACGTCATTCCCAAGTTTCAAAATTAGAGTCGAGATGAAAACGTTATGAGAGATCAAAGTGAAGATGCATCTTCTTTTTAAGTGATCTCCGTTTTTTTTACTATTTATGAACCTAAGTTGATGCTTCGTAAGTTGTGTTCAAAGGTTTGATCCAACTCCATGTTTGAAGTTGGCCATTGGATTTGACCGGTTGCCTCATCTAGTTAGAAATTATGATGATTTGTGAAGATTGTTGTTTTGAGTTGTAGAATTGGAGTTGAGATCTATGCAAAAGTTAGAAGAGAGCATAGTGAAGATTTCCGCTCTCTTTAAGTGATTTCAAATTCCCACTATTCCTAGACCTGAGTTAACATCTCATACGTTGTGCTCAAAGGTCTAATTCAACTCCACATCCGATTTTGAGCATTGGGTTTGCTAATGCCTGGTAAGTTGCGCTCAAAGGCATGATTCAACTTTGCATTTGATTTTGGTTGTTGGATATGTAAATGCCCGATAATTTGTGCTCGAGGATTTGATTTGAACTTCACATATGTTTTGGCCATTGGATAAAATTGAGAATTGACTCAACTGGACAACAATTGTGATGATTCACAAAGATTGCCATCTTGAGTTTTCGAATTGGAGTTGAGATGCAAGTGTTATAAGAGATCAAAGTGAATATTATTATTATCTTCAAGTGATTTCCACTTACCACCATTACTAGACCTAAGTTAACGTCTCAAAACTTCGATTCAACTCCACGTATGATATTGGCCCTTGGATTGGACTAAACTTCGAATTTTTTTTCTAGATAGAAATCAATTACAGCGAGTCACAAAGGTTGTCATTTCAAATTCCAAATTTGGAGTTGATATGCAAAAGTTATAAGAGATCCAAGTGAAGATTATTGTTATCTCTAAGTGATAAATGTATGTGTGAGTTTTGAGTTCATATTTTTATACGTCATCTCCAAATTCTACCGTCACTGGACCTAAGTTAACGCCTCGCAAGTCATAATTTAAGATAACTTGGTCCTATTGTGGGCACTTCCAATTCCACATACAACTTTGCCCATTGGATCATACCATATAATGTTGTCTCATTTGGTTGGGAATTTTGACAAATCACGCAAATTGTCACTTCAAGTTTCAATGTCGTAATTTATATGCATAAGTTATAAGAGGTAAGAGTGAAGATTATTGTTCTCTTAAGTGATCACACAAGCCTTTCCATATGTGTAATTTGTTGAACCTATAATGAAATGTACATAGCATATAGTCTAATCTCATTGTGGCACATGTCTTTTTGGTTGCCATGCACCACTAGATTAAGAACAAGTACCTTACTTGGCTCATATCACTAATACACGACTCACATTGTCTCTTCTTGTTGTGGGTCAAAGGTGACTAACTATCTCAAGTTGGTGTTCCCAAATGTGACAAACCTCAATCAATAGCAATCAACTAAAAATGATCACCATCGGCCTATATTAACTACATGTTGGTCACCGTTCCAAATATCATCTCGAATAAACACACACACAAAAATCCATGGTTTCATTTTGGCCTTGATTATTTTACGGATAAGTACAATGTTAAAAAACCACTACAATGGCTATTGATAAATGTTATGTAGCTCATCAAAAGCATCCTCGTTAAAGCATGGCCATCCAAACCAATGCTCCAACAATATTGCTTCACACTTCCCAAATGGGAAAATGGTGGTCTCTTCATTTTGGGAATAAGTAACATGTTGTATGTCTTGAACTAGGAAGATTTGCTCTTCACAATTTGCGAATCGCGTATCATGAGAGTTGTTTTACAAAACTTTGAAGCACGATTTGGGGTGGGGGTTGTTCTCCACTATCATATATGTGGAGTAAGCATGAGAATGTCACAAGTGGGTTTGACTTTATTTATTTGTGGGAATGAGGAAGTATCCTTTGCGGACTTCATTGAGGAGTGGAATTTTGCCACTACCTTTGGAACCTTGCCAAAACCCTATGAGATTGGTAGCATATACTAGATAGTGGGGAGGTCTTTTGAAGATAGTTAGGGTCTCAAAAACAATGTTACCCTTAGTTATTGGCCTCTAAGAATGCATTGTGAATACCAACCCCCTAATTGTGGCAAAGATCAATATATGATCCTATTTCTCACTTGAACAATCCATAATCACTCATGGCTCCAAATCCATTGAGCGGGGATGGAACATTTAGTCTGCATCATATCACGATGGTTTCACTCTGGAAGGTATGAGGGGTTCATCAATTTGTTAGAAAAAACATTGTCGATGATTTCTTGAGAATCATCAAGCAAAAGGAATTGTGAAGCACCGTCAAAGAACCACGTCCATATATGGATAATTGAGTCAAAATGACATACGGTTCCCATGTAATGAATTCAAAAGAAAGATCTTGAAACTTTGTCATATTTGCAACTTATACATCGATACATAGAAATATAACAGGTAACATGAACTTACAATCAATATATGTGTGGTGGTGTGAGAGAGAGATATATAAGAAGTAAGCACTTCATGAGATATATAGAATAACCATTTTGAATTTATGATCATTATGTTGGAGATGGGTTTTTCTAATTACTATGTATGGAAAAACCAAAATAGATTTTGATGAATGAAACACAATCATTTGAATTGAGAGTTCCGTTAGGGATCTTTGGACATGGCTTGCCGATCTCAAAGTACAATTCAATGAATTTAGCGGTGGTCGTGTGGTACCATCATTTACCCATTAGTCTATTGGGTCCAAGCTTGAAGTAAAAGTAAAGACCAATGTGTTTTATCTATCTATCTATCTATCTATCTATATATATATATATATATATCACCACATTTGTGG
The DNA here is from genome assembly GCA_950295325.1 of Polytrichum commune. Taxonomy (NCBI): domain Eukaryota; kingdom Viridiplantae; phylum Streptophyta; class Polytrichopsida; order Polytrichales; family Polytrichaceae; genus Polytrichum; species Polytrichum commune. Next base: position 16,772,349 of record OX485803.1, on the reverse strand, counting down.
GGAGCTTAACAATATTGAGCAAGTACGTGTGGTATCTTTTCAAACAAAGTAGTTGTGATTAAAAATCTTTGATGATTTACAAGCACTTGTCGAAAAGTTAAGAGAACACAACTTGATTTCTCCCCATAAACATGGAATCTCATAATTAAAGAATAACTATGCTCATGAGATATTTAGGGTTGCATTACACTATGGTGGAGAAGTCCACCGGTCATGAATTCTAGGGGAATTCTGAAATTTGATTGGCCGAGAGTGACACTCTTGTCTGGCACTATGGCCAAGAGTCCTTTGATAGGGAACTTTTTACATGGATGAAAAAATGACACGGTTGCCAACATGGCGACACTTTTTTGAAGGGGAGTTCTCCAGAGGTCAAGTTTCTTGGGCAACCTCAAAGCCTTGGACAAGAAACTTGGCCTCCGGAGAACTCCAACTTGAATAAGATCTTTTTCCCTTAGAGAAGTCTTTGCACTATTGTTCTCCCTCTATAGTATGTCACTTTTAAGAAATACAAAAAGAATCATATTATCGAGGTGTTGTCTTCTCAGTAACATGACAAATGGCATAAAGTTGTTGTATTATTGAGGGAATGCAAAAACATAAGTAACATGAGCTTAAAAATATATACAACAAGTTTAAGCAATGTAGATGGTATGAAATAATAACTTATAACTCCAAACAAATACAAATATTCTCAATAACTCTTGAAATAGGAGCCCAAAGATCTTTGGTGTTGCCTACCCAAGTTAGCAACTATCATCTTGTCTAAATTCCCAACTAACTTTTGGAAACTAATAATTTTATTAACACTAAAATATAAAGAGTTCTCTAATAAGAAACTAGACAACAATGATGCATGATGTTTAGCATCAAGATACTAGTGATACTATATCACCTGTGTACAATGCAACATATTAGGCAGGAGGCCACTCTAACTCTAACCATGTCCATTCTACACTAGTAACCCTGATTATCATTTAGTTCCCAACAATATGTGAAGTTCCCAAGTAATTCCCAAGTGAAAATGGATGTATTTTAGATGTACGTAATATAGATGAAAGGAATTCTAGCATTAACTACCTCTTTAACATGACAAAATGGAGATTCTAAATGTTGCATTATCGAGTGTTGTAGTCGTATAAAAGAGGGAGTTTTGAACTAAAAATTTTGGTCTCACATAAATGTGTTGTAATATCGAGGGTGTACGAGGTTGGACTATACCAACATGCAATTCCTTAAAAAATCAATAAGAAGAGAATGTTACCTACTTATTCACCTTAATTTGGATGTATTATTTAAGATGGAACATTTTTAAATAAATTCTTGTCATGAAAGAAGTTCTCAGACATTGCCATATCATTGTATTTTTGGGATCAATATGAATTTTCTTAAAATATCATTACAATGGTCATTTAGGGGGTAAGGTTTCTACGATAGCCAACTATGACCGTTTTGTGAAGTAGTCCGGTGGACTACTTCTCTTGGTGAAGTTGTCCAATACACTTCTCTTGTAGGTGGTTATACTACGGCCGATCAAGACTTCTTGAGGCATTGTTTTATTGTCTTTTCATCTTCTCCAGCATACCATCCCTTGCCTCAAATAACCATGTCTTCTTGACCAACTGGTGCACTTCTCCACTGTAGTGTAAAGCGGTCCTTAGTCCCACGGAACGAAACCAAGAAGTTATGTAATATTTGTCTTTTTCTTAACAAGATTTGGATACAAGTCCGTACTATTTCAAGAGAGATGCTTATTTTGATCCAATTGATATATGTACCATGCAATGACCTCAATACCCTACTCATGTCAAATTGCACGCATATCAAGTATGGTTGTGGCCCAAGTCCCGAGTAGGCTAAAATCATGGTAGTTGGGTATGAAGTTTATATTGCATGGCATCGAATCTTTGGCATGACACTTTGTCTTTTGATGCATATCAAGTCTTGGTGGTGGTGTTGTGGTTGCGGAGGAGAGCTTAAGGGAGTTTGGATGTTTTCTTCTTGCATTTGGTCGATGTGACACTTTTTATTAGTGATTTCGTATTGACAATCTTTAAAGGCAACATGTGTGTTTGTTTGTGTGTGTGTGTGGGGGGGGGGGTGTCCCACCAATTGTATAGTGAACATAAATAAACACAAATACGAAAAATTATCCAGTTTAATATAGGAATCTTCTTCAATCTTATGATTGTAATTGCATAACATTCCTCAACTTGTCTTGCCACTCACCTTTGTCAAAGAAAATAATTCGGCGTATGCATTAAATAATATTTGCATCTTTAATTTATTAGGTTGCCAACACACTACACTAAATATTGTATTTAGTGTCATATGGCACGTTACATCATCGTGGAGATTTTTTATGACACTTCTTATGAATAAATTTATAAGTATTGTCATGGATGATTGACAATTGGATGAGATCCGTGTAAGTTATTGAAATAAAGATTGGTATATTTTGTCTCCTAACATTATTGTAATGAAATAAGGTCATGGATGATTGAAATTTGGATGAAAAATCACTTAATAAGTGACAAATAATTGCAATAATGCATTCTTTTTGTTGTTGTTGCAAGGAATGACGAATAATGTTAGGCTTACATTTATTGTGGTGACACTACATAGGTGGTTTATAATTAGTATTGAGCAAGACAAACAAAAATGATTACACTAACTGCAATTATCAGTGTACTTCATTTGCATGCATGTTGATACTTGACGGCCTCGTTATGAGTTTGTCATTAAGGGGAAGGGCGTTTCTTAGACCATCCCATGTAAAATATACTAGCTCCTTCACTTGAAAAGGGACAACCATGCATGTCAACTGAGCAATGTTATGTATTAGATAACCAATCAAGCCAGGGAACGGCGAGTCAATTATTGAACATAACCCTCTCTTCCAAACTAGATCTAGACCCTTACATTGTGAAGATCTACGGCTTTGTGAAAGAGTGAGTGTTGAAGAGAGTTCCGACCTTTCAACCACCTCATTCTTTCCAATTACCTTCCGCCATGTGGCAATGAAAGTGCTAGGAGAGGGTTAAAGTGAACATCAATCTTTGCATGGCATTTATGTTTTTGATACCAAACGGGCATGCTCTCACAAATGATTTGCTTGCACCGTCCCAACGTGAGGCTGTATCCCTTGTGGATGAAAAGGAGTGACCCCAACAACACAGATGACATATCATCCATCCATCTAACTCGTCCAACGCCAACTTCATCTTCAAGAAGAAGTTCCCTCCACGCCAGATTCAAACCTTCGACGTGCTTCAATTGCGATTGCGATTGCGATTGCGATTCCGGCAGTGGACATGGTGGATTTCTATGAAGCCGTGGAGTTGCAACACAAGCCGACAAGTTAAGGTGAGGGTGGAGATGAAAAAACGTGCGCAGTAGGGAGTAACAAAGAATTGGTAATTGCACTCCCTCCTCAGCCTTCGTGTTTTTTCAATTCGAAATTCGGGCAGAGAGAGAGAGAGATGCAATGTGTGGGAAATTTATGGATGAGGAAGCTTGTGATGAACCTTTCAGCCGAATCGCTTAGGATAGAGCTGGTGTTGGAGCTGTCTTTCCAATGAGGGTTGTGATTGTCAGTCGTGTGGATCACGTGCACTGTGGAAAATACATCTTTACACTCTCTTACCGCGAACAGAAAAGGCTGAATGACACTCTGTATCAACCCGCCTCTGATTTTTGAGAACCATGCACTACCATAGGACGCTTGAGATTGTTGTTGTTTTTGTATCGTAACCAGCCTTCTGCAATTGCTCTTACAATTATTGAAGTGAAGCGCGTGAAGTCGAAAATGCGGGTAGCTGTGTGCTGAATTCGTTATTTCTCCAGCGATCTCTATAAACGAGCATCGCAACGGCACCGCGCCATGATTCGCTGAGTTTCTCTGTAGGTTTTCTTCATACATACATGTCTGCGTTGAGCTAGAACAAGATGATATGTTCTTCTGTGGAGAATATACCTTTACACTTCTTTCCTTGAACATATCCAGGTTGATTGACACTCTTTATCAGCCCGCCTCTGCGTTTTGAGAATCAGGCACTACTTTTGAGATTGTCTTCAGATTGTTGGTATCTTCGATCTCTATCTTTGCGCGCAATCTTGCATCGTTATCAGCCTTGTGCAACTGCTCTCACAACCAATGAATCGAAGTGCTCGACGTCGAAAATGCTGGTAGATTTGTGTGCTGAATTTATTATTTCTTCGAACAATCTCCATGTTTGAGCCATCGCAATGGTACTGAGCCATAATTCGCTGAACTTTCCTCTAGGTTTTCTACATACAGATATGTCTGCCTTGAGCTAGAACAAGAAGATACGTTCTGTAGGATTGTAGTCTTCTGCTTTGTGGAAAAGACATCTTTGCAACTCTTTTATTATGACCAGAAAAAAGGCCGAACGCCACTCTTTATCAGCCCGCCTCTGCATTTTCTAAATCAGACACTTCTGTATAGGGCTTGAGGTCTTTCATTATCTTTGATCCCTATCTTAGTCAACCCTCTGCAATTGCCCTTACAATTGTTGAATCGAAGTGCTTGAAGTTGAAAATGCCGATAGGTGTGCTGAATTTTGTAATTTATTCAAGCGATATCTATAGTTCAGCCATGCAACGGCAGTACGCCATAATTCGCTGAACTTTCCTCTGTAATTTTTCTTCACATATATTTGTGGCCAGAACAAGAATATATGTATTTCTGGCTAGAACAAGAACGTCTACCTTGAGGCAGAATTTAAATGTCAATGGATTGGAGGCTGATTATTACTGCCAAAACTTCCCTTCAATCCTGTACTTTTCTCAGAAAAGTTTGTCGTGATTACTGTTCAAGGTATGCAGGTGCTATTTGGTTACATTTTCTTGTTATCCATCTTCTATTGATCAGATTTACGTCTTGAAAGTTCTGTTGCATTAGCGAATTTTTGATTAAACTACAAAAACCGGATTGAAATTGGACCTGTCCTGATTTAGCTATGGATACTGGGGATACATGTGTTTTGCTTTCTTAAATGATTACATAGCTCCTTCCCCCCATTGTGTTGACTACTCAATGTAGAGTAGTTAAGAAGATTTGAAGGCGTATTCCAATCTCTTTTGAACGTGTGTCTTTATATTGTTGTTTCTATGATTCATCGACATTTTTAATGGAATTCTCTAGTGGCGCTCTAGCTCTCATCCACCCACAATGTGGACTCACAAATACCTAATTCACATATTGTGCACACAATCATCTGACATTGGCAAGATCATAATGTAGTTCTTTGAGGTGTCGGTTCAAGAGCAAGCCGAAGGTCCATCTCTAAACCATATACCATTCAAATATAGGTGTCTGGTGAAGAAATATAAATATATAGCACCCACATGTGTTTTACCTTATCGGATTGAAAATTGGAGCTCCCCTAATTACATTATGGTTCTTTGAAATGCATGTGTATTGATCTCTTATATGAACACATAGGCCCCTCAATTATGTTGATTATTATGTAGAGTATTTAATAATATTTCAAGGTGTAGTGCAATCTCTTTTAAACATGTGTCTTTATGGTGTTTAATTTTAGATCTGCACCTAATCATCATACACTGTTTAAATATAGGTGTTTAATTAAGAAATGTGACTGAATAACACCTACATACCTTATACCGTGATGTGGTCGACTATTGAGTCCAAAATGTTTAGCAAGTTTTAAACACATAGTCCAATCTCTTTTAAGCAAATGTCTTTCTGGTCGTTGAGCATGAAATTAATATAGACGAATCTTAAATGGTTGATTTTGTTTCTTTTTGCTATGAAATACAAATCTAATTTGTTGAATTGCTATGAAGTTTCTAAAGTGGCAGTCAGGTAGCCAAAACTTGGTCACATGGGCGCCTCCAATCATGTTGACATTGAATCTAGATTATACACATAGTCCACCACATAGTCTAATCTCTTTTAAACACATGTGTATTTGTGTCTGTTCTTAGATCCACACCTAAGCACACACCACTCTAGTATAAGTGTTCATTTAAGACAAGTAACTAAATCAGGCCTGCTTACCTGAACAAGATTGCTATTGCTGGTCTATTTCACTGATGTGTCACTCGGAATGTTTCCTGTTTAGAGGATGGCACTTTGTACATGGCATCACATGCACAATCTTGAATAACCATGCTGGTAGGTAACATGAGTGGCAGGGCATCAACATGAAGTCAAGGCAGGGCAAAGGGACCCCTCATCCCAAAGCGAAGAGGCCGCCAGCAGATGGGAAACATCAAACGTTCCAAGAACTTAATCCTCGCATCAGCTCTTTCCAAAAGCTGCATGCTGTCCATGCTCAAGTCGCACAAACTCTGCACAAGGTTCTTCTCTATCTGTCTTAAACCAAAAGTATTGGGAGATTTCTCATAAGTTGGCACATTGTATGTTCTCCTTCAACACTTCAATAATGTATGATTTGGACTCATAAGCTGACTTTGTTACTAAACCTCAACGGCACGTCTTGTATTGCATGGACAAAGTTTATGGCTGTGATTTCCATTTGTACAACCACATCTTCTTCTTGGATCCTTAGGTCGATCTTGTCAAGCTTTGAGTTAAAGTATTGCCTAGTTTTTCTTTGTATAGCAGGAGACATACTTGGAAGTTGGTCGTTCCCCTGAATTGTAAGTAGCCTCACTGACATGCATTTCATTTTATAAAGTCGTCTGCTCCTCTGCATTTTGTTAAAAGTAGTCAATGTTATTTCCAGATCGATGCAATGGTGTTGAAGGTAGACAGGCTGGCGTCTTCAAAGCTATTGGCTCTTAGTGAAGTGCAGGAATTTACGAGTGCCTTGGCTATGATGAATACTAGTCTTGAGGTCAGTGACCAACTTTGAAGGTGCATAAATGGAATTCTTGTGGAAGTGCTAGCGTTTGCACAAGTGAAATTGTTTAAATTGGAATTTTTGGTACTCGGCATGCTTCTGGTAAACTTATAATGTATCCAAGAGTATCGAATTGCAAGAGCCAAGACTGGTTTGGTTTCCTAGATGCTCTTATTGTCTTCATGAAGGTGTGCAACAAAATCTATCAGCAATTTTTGCAATTTCTTCTAATTGATTTTAAGCAACGTCCACACTCCCAGGAATGGAGTGATTTCCTTGATGCAGCTGCAGAAGGGCCAACCTTATCACCGAGTTATGAACAGCAAGAGCACATGGTTGCTGAGAAGAGCACCACATCGACTTCGTCCTCAGAAGATGATCTCAGTCCACTGAGACATAGTCTACAGACTTGTACCATCAGCTATTCTCCACTTGTTGCCGGCTCATTAGAAACTGAAAGTCCTTATGATAGCGGATACCTAGCACTCACCCCTACATGCAAGAGGCAATCCTCAACATCCAAAGAAGAATTCTCAAGCCCACTACCTGATACACCTTGCATGCCATCACCACCCCGCTCGGTGCGAGTACTTTCTACTATCAGTGAAAGCTCCTACGTATCTACCCCTTCAGAGCTTCAGACCTTTCTCCAGGAAAATGCTGCTCCCCAGACACCCAAGTTCGAGGACCTCCTGACTCCAGAGTACTTGACCTGCAACAATCACTTAGTGTTTGAGACACCTCCAATGAAGGTAAGGCCAGATGAGCAGCTTCATGATGGCCTCTTCGTTCCTCAAACTCCAGGATTTGGTACCTCGCCTCCGAGGACTTGTGTACCACTGCGGCCTGGAGAGAACATCTCGGTTGCTTCTGCCACTCTTTCACAAACTCCAAGTTTACCTAGCCCTTTCAGAACACCTGGTAAGAATCTTGTCATTACCTTGCATCTGTCGGGAAGACTGACAATTTCTAGTGGAACCGCATCATCAATGTTTAGTTATCCTTCAATTCAATGGGATTCTTTTAACAGGAGTTTGTCGTCTATGAATTTCTATTGGTTGCTTTGCATACAGTTTTTTTAATTCTTTCCACTTGTGGTGCATCCTCGGAGGTATTGTTTGAATTTGAATGAAGAGTACCCTATTTCGGCTCAATGAGGGCCAAACTCATTTTAGCACCGCTTGGCATGACCAAGTGAATTTGACACAGTGAATCAATATAGAATGTTCTTTGTGGAGCTTCCACACTACCTCCAAGTATGCACCAAATACTTACTGAACAGGGAAGGTGTTGTATGCAAAACAACCAATAAAAAGTTCCTTTGAATTAAATGATAACTTCACTCAGTCTTTATGAAGGCAGCAACAAATTGATTCATCCTTTGTTAGGTTAATCTTTATGAAATTGATTTTCTAAATGTGAAAGTTGTAAGATACTGATAGATTAGGGGTTTTTACAGAGTGCTTCTTGCCTACCCAATTCCTGGAACTCCCCTCATTTGGCTCTTCCAGTGTGAGTTGCCAACAGCTGGTACCTAGTTCATGAAAATGACACCCCACCCCATTAATACTAGGTAGCATCCAATTTTGGTAGGCTTGGTACTTATTGTTTCTCCAATTGACTGATCCCTACTTATGGATAATGACATGAGCTCACAAAGTAGTCTGCCCCTGTCACAGATCACCTCTTAAGTTATAACACCACTCGTCTACAATCTCTATTTGTTCTGATGATTTGTGTTTCAAATGCGTCACAGGATCTTCAAACTAAATATTTCAGAACCTTAGGATGTAAATTTGGCTCTGCACTGTAGATTTGTGCTCTCTTCCAAGGCCTTTCTTATTTTATTCCAAATAAGATGATTTAACTCATGTTTTTTCACAGGCATCTCATTGAGATTCAACGACATTAGGAGTGAAAGCAGCTCAGATTCTTCTCCTGCAATTGTGGACGATTTCACTGCCAGTGTTGTGAAGCGTTTGGGTCCCAGGGGCTTGGGAGAGAGGCTGTGGCATGAGCTCGAAATTCGCAAAGCTGACATCCTAAAACCTGTGAAATCTATGTAGTCTATTTGAAGTGTATATACATCATTAAAATCCACACAAAATTCTGCTTGGAAAACAGTTCATGTTATAAATGCAACTTAAGTTGCATGTGAGTCATCATATTTTTGTTGACTAGATCTTAGGTTTGTATATTTCCCAAATGAGATTCAATTGTAGGAGTAAAATCTTTGTGGAGTGCTTCTTTGTTTAGCGGTGCAATGTTTAAGATGCACGAAGATGCATAGTGTGATTCAATCACACAAGACCAGGTCTAAGGATGTCAGTTATCTGTCCATTAACCAGGTTACACCCAATTTTGCTGGTTTGATTTACCCTAGCCCAGAGAATCCGTATCTTATGGGTGTGTTGGTGAGTGGAGAAAGTATTACCATGCAGTATATGAAGCATAATGTGTGGTGTGTACATCAATGATAGAAACAACAAGTAGAAATGAGATGCATTTGCCTTCAGAAAATTTTAAGAACCTGCAATCCTATGGAAGTACAATAGATGGGGCAATAACTCATCACTAGTCAATTCTAAAGCAAGTGTCAAGGAGAGTCAAACGTATAGATACGACTTGCATCCCAAAGGCCCAACTGGCCTTGAATGATTTTCTTCAAAACATGTGGAAAACCAGAAATCAAAATTCGGGACATGTCCACTGAGGTTGTGAAAAAGTCCCAACACTGACTATCTTTCTTACCCATCTGTGTTTGTGTCTTGAAACCAACAAGCTCCTGTGTTTGGGAGCTTGTGTGGAGGTATTTCAAGCACATGAGCTTTGTTGGTATCATGAGCTCATTTCATTTCAATTTCAATTCTTGTCACATAATAGAGTTGTTTGTAAAGTCGCTCAAAGAGGGATGAAACTGTGGGTTTGATCCTTCTATGAGAAAACTCTTTATTAAGAGCTTGCTACCTCATTGTGTATTGCAGCCTAGTTTGGAAGTTGGGTGAAATTATTGGGACTTCCTCTTTCTATCTAAAAAACCTTGAGAGAATTTTAGGATCTAAAATAGGGCATGCTTTGGACATGTTGTCCTGATCATAAATCGGTCTATGCAAGGCTAGCTTGACACACCCATCCTAGTAGGACAAGCTAGAAAATTGGTTTTTAATAGCCTACAACACTCTTTGTGTAATGTTTTGAGCATAAAGCAAGCTTGGGTGAGATTATATTAACTTAGTTCTCATAACCCATTAAGGTTTGGGACTAAACCCATGGTTTCATACCTATGGAAAACTCTAATATGTTGACAACTTGGAGTTACACAGATTGAACAAGGTGTACCAATATGATCATGTGGACATGGGTCAAATTGGAGGCAACCTGAACATTTGCACCAAGTGCTTGATGTGCTTAATTTCCATTATAGCATGAACAAACATTTGGGAGGGGATCTAGGTTTCCAAAAATATTATTACTTTACAAGCTTCTAGCATTCCTTGACAAACGGTTTATCCTCTTGCAAATGGAACAAATATAACCAATTCTCTTCATGATGTAAGTGCATAACATTGTCTAATGGAGTTTGTACACTAAGTGGGGCCAAGAATAAGGCAAATTCTATTTGGAAATTATACTTTGTTTATTCTCTTAGTAGAGCACTACGCTGACATATTCATCCTAATAAACTTGGGTGACATAGTGTCACTAGTTTTATTAGAAAGGATAAAAACTAAATAATGTCATGTGTTTGCAATTGGAACTCACATTTTTAAAGTATGCATGGTTATTGTAGTAGAGTACATAGTATAGTTAAACAAGTGCATAGATTCTAGGTTATACAAACTTTCCTTTGTCCAATGCATGTAAGTTGTTTAACCCCCTTTTCTATTCTATATATGGTAATGAGCGGATTGCAATTAAGACAAATACAATTGTGTCAAGTTCTCAAGTTTCATGTGTCAAATGAAGAAAAATATAAATGTTAAGGTGGGCATTTGGAAATGATAGAGAAAATATGGAATTTGCCAAAGCAATCACTCTGAGAGGCATGGAATTTTGACACCACAACTTGTCAATGCTCTACCTATTTGCTAAGTATAGGGCCCCGAGACTTAGAAAGAAAATTGAAAAAGAAAAGTATTGGAAAAATGTAAAAGCAATGTCTCGCTGCCAATATATTATTTTTCCATTTTTTTAGTACTTTTGCTTTGATTTTTTTCCTAATCTCTAGGCCCTTTGCTAAGTTCTTGCTTGAACATTGTGGGTGCTCTAGGCATCACTCCCAGGGCCTTGAGGCAAATGAGTGAGAGTGAGGGGTTGGTTCTCAAGCCAAGCCCCCTTTCCAACCATGTCACCCAAACCTTGTCCAACACTTGTCCAACCCTTGCAAACTTAAAAGGTTGTTTGGCTCATTTGCCAATGACCCATCACCAACGGGTGCAGTCAAAGAGAAGTGCAATGTTTGCATGGTGTCTATGGTGTTGCTCTCGACTATCATGCTCATTATTTTTGGCATCCTACCCTCTTCAATTGTTTTAAGGTCAAATATTTGAAAGATTTTTAAATTTTAAATTTTTTTTTCTTTGGCATTTGATGGTCTTCCTCATGCATTTGCAATTTGGTTATGAACCAACTATTGTCTTACAATGAATGCACTGCAAATGCCGTACATGTGGTCAAACTATTGGCACCCTATTCTTTAGTTTGTAACGAATTGTCTTGGGATGTTCATGTCCCCTTCCGCTTTTATTTCCACTTCATTGCTTGAGTTTTAGGGTTAGGTTGGAAGGCATGGTAACCCTAGAGTGGGGATTGCTATTATAACATGGGATTGCGCTATTGTTGACAACAAGTAGTTTGCATGCATAATATTGAAATTATTTACTATAATTATTAAAATTTTGATTGGTGCCACTAATTGAACCCATAAATTCCAAACATTCCACTTGGAAATTCAAATTTTGATTCACCATGGCTTCCATTAAGTCTTCTAAAACTTTATAGCCCTTCACATTACCTTTAGACGTTCGTGGTTTTTTTGTAGTTTCAGAGGAATTGTGGGGGTTAAGGTTCAATTTCCAAGTTGGTACAATGTATGTTGAACAAGAGTTGTACACAAAGAGTGGACATGATTCAAACACATTGTTAATGCAAAGAACTAGGTGTGTTGATAGTTCATCTTGGACATTGGGTGCCAGTGTGTATAGGGTCATTGGGATGTCCAATTCACAGATGCAAGCATCAACGTTTTTTTCTCACCAATGAGTCTGGCACATCTAAAGTTCACATCCCAAGTGTTGCAACTATTAAATTGGAGGCTACCGACAACAATGTCCTTGTGTTGTCGAATTCAAAAGAGGATGTTTGCCCAACATTGGATCTCTTAGATACATCGTAATTTTCTTTTAGGAGTGCCCATTCTACAACTTCCAAAGCAAGCCTAGATATAAACAAGTTTCCCTACATCCTTCATTATATAAAATGTGCATCACCACCTCTTCACCTTGGTTTTTCTATTACTGGATTGAATATTGTGGATGCACTGAAACAAGAAAAATGTAAGAAATGTTCTATGTCTAATCTTGCTTCAGTAGATTTTGATAGTATAGATGCATGTTAGGTGAAGTGCCTTCCCTCTTCTTTTGACAACGATGTAAGTTTTGTTTTGCCCCCCTTGCCGATTGGTGTTCCCTTCACATACAAATGTGGCATGAATGGAATGGACAAAACATATGTTGGCCACGCTTGGTGTACAACAAAAACAACCAAATTTTGGTGTTGTTCCGTGTGGGTGCATGCTTGTATTGTTGATCTGGCTTGCTTTTCTTTGTGGTTGTTTTGTTAGTGGGTAATTTCGGATTTGGGTGTAGAGTGGGTTGTTTGTGCTCAGGGTTGAGTGGGTGCATTGGGGTTGTGTAGTGTCTGTGGGTGTTATTTGCGGCATTTGCAAGGGTTCGTGTTGTTTGTGTGGGGTAGGTGAGGTTTTCTGTGTGGGATTGTTGGTGTCTGACAATTGGGTTTTTGGTTGTGTTCACGGGTAGATCACTTAGTGCATTTTTAAAATGACGTGCGGCATAATATAGAGAGGATTAAAATCATTTGAAATACAAATTATAAAGGAATTCCAAATAATGAAGGGGCCATTAAATGTAGACAATCCCATTATAAGTAAGTTAGATGGACATAAAACATGGGCCATTATTTTTTTGTAAAATTAATATAGGGACTGACGATAAGGATCCTAGAAGGTGTGTTTAATATGGTATGTAGATGGGTTTAGGACTCACGGGGATGTTTGCACCCTTCTTTGTTTCCATGCTTTCCCTCAACACTCGTCAATTGCGTTAGGACGTAGATTAGCTTTTATTATTTAAAATGAATATAGAGTACAAAAAATTGCAGTGATTTGGACAATATAAGTAATGGAAGGGTGCAAACAAATGGGCCATTTTTGAAATTTAAGTAATTATAGGGAGGCTTTAATTAAGCCCTTGAAGGTAAATAGCCCCAAGACAAAAAAAAAACCCCAGCTGCACGTGGTGCACAAAAATGCCTTAGAGTGATCTACCCGTGGTTGTGTTTGTGTTGTTTTTTGGTTCCTTGGTGTTGGTGTGTCTTCGGCGGTGGGTGTGGGCGACCTTTTACGTGCTATTCCAGGTGAGCAAGGTAGGTAGAGAGAGAGAAGAAACGTTGACCATAGGTCAACGTGATTGAAATGCCCGTTCGATCCACCCTTGGTATTATACCCTCATGGCATAATAACAGTGGTGCAGGATTACTAACCCCTCTCGGGGTGGGCACTATAGTTATCGGGGTAATCAAGGTGGATGCCTCGTATGGACGTTGTGTTCTAATGTTAGTGACTTGGCATGTGCTATGTGGTTTTGCTTCACATGAGATTATGGCACACAACCCTAGCTTGGGTTGGAGTGGTTCCTTAGTTGTCGTTGGCATTTAATCTTTTATTTTTATCCTAATTATTAATTTGTTGGCGGGTATTTGGGGTTATTATGGTAGTTGTGTATATGTTGGTAGTGGCTCGTTGTTTTCTATTCTCCTTTTGTGTAGGATTATGGACATAGCATATTGTATGGCAATCACATTAATTTCCTCAAATGTGTGCTTGATGTTTATCTTGGGGATTTTAAATATTGTTTAAATATTTTTCATAGAGGGGATATGTGTGGCTGCCCTAGCACCAGCCGTGATGATTATTAGTGGATCTATGTTCCAACCTCTATTGGTTATATTGCTATTAATGGTTTATATTTTTATATATTTCCGGTTATAGTATCATCTGGTATTCTATCGTTATAGTATGTGAATTCCATGAATTGTATTGTTAGGTTCTCATTCGGTTCTTGTTGTGGTAGGTAGGCAAGGTAGGTACTTGTTGTGGTGCGTTTTTTGGTTTGCCCGAGGTTGGGTTGTGTGGTGAATGTGTGGGTTTGCCAAGGGTAGGGGAGAGTTCAAGGTTGTGTTGTGTGTGGTCAGATTTGTATTGGGGTTGGTTGTGTTTGTGTTTAGCTGCATGTGTAGTGAGAGTTTATGAGGGGACCCAGTTGTGGGGTGTTTGTGTGTGTTGTTTTGTGTGTGTTTCTTTGTGCTTGTGCTTGGGTTAGGGTTTAGGGGCATGTTTTGTAAATATGGGCTATGTGTATGTGTTGGGGTTGAGATTTTGTGGAGGCATGAGGTGCTTCCAAAGATGTGGTGATATGGGGTATGTCTCTTTGTGGCAGTCGACATTTAGTCGGTCAACGGTGACAAGTGACGGTATGTGGTCCAAAGCTCTGATTTGTATGATTTTTGTTTTGTTTGAGTTTTTGTGTGGCCGCTTTGGTTGGTGGCCTATGTATGTTTGTCTATGTGATTTGCCTTTGTATGATGTTTGTGCGGAGGTGAGGTGTTACGAGATGTGTCCGTGTGAGGTACTCAACTAGGTTAGTATTTAAGGATATGTAGTACCTTATTGCGATTTGGGAGGCAGTGGTTGATGTTCGTTTGTTGGGTGTGTGTTGTGAGCTCTCGTTGGGGCTACTTGCGGAGCATGTGAGCTAGGGTGGCCGACCTCATGTGATGTTGGTGTAGTTGCTTGAGAATTTGTCTTGGGGATTCATGCGACGGTCCCGGTGGTGCCATCTGGTGTTGCGGCGGCTCCATCTGTTCTTGCGGGGGGACGCTTGAGCGGTGGTGTTGTGACAGCTCCAGCTGTTGTCTTGGCGACTCCATTTGTTCTTGCGGAGGGGCAGTTGGGCAGTGTTCAAAGAGTGCTTGGGTTGAGGCTTTGAATATGGGTGGGGGGGGGTGCCGACTAGTTTAGTTTTGAATCTAGGTTTAGGGTGTTGGGGAGGTGTAGCAGACAACCTGTGGTCAATTGTCCGGTTGAGGCAAATTAGTGCCCATAACACTAATAAAGTTGTTGTCTGTGGGTTACGAGTGTCTCTTCTCCGGTGTCTTTCGTTATTTGTGTTGGTGGGTGTGATTTGGTGTGCATTTGGCGTTGTTGCGGATGAAGGTCTGGTCTGGGGCTGCTTGCGAGCACTCCTCTCTACTAACAAGAGACTTCAACTCTGACATCTTCCCTCCACCAGCCAACATCCATAACGATTATGGTTTGTCATTCAAACGTTCTACTTGTGCAAGTCATCTACAACCCCCAAACGACTTTTGTGATTACCCCACTCATAATGAAGGTACTTGGAAACAACACTTAGTGGTCAGGGTTTACTCTTGTCCTGTTTGCACGGGGTATCACCTAGGGTAAAATGTTGCATATACATGCAATATCCAACATATTATAAGGGGGGTATTATTTTTTTTGGCATACATTCTGAGGACCCTATAGTTACTTAACATTGGAATTCAAGCCTTTTGATGGGATGGTATGTTAATTATGAAATTTATAGATTTTTTATTCATAATCATATATTTATCTTAAGAAATTGATTTTTTTGAAAGTAGGACTAGAAGTAATAGAGGCATTTTTCAAGATTCCAATATACAAAACATAGCAATGATTTATATTTTTTAATATACAATCATTGATGAGATGTAGTGTAAAAAGTGCATCACAAATGGTTCAAATATGAATCAATAAGAACTAGCATAAACATAGACAACAAAATTATGTTGGAAACTCAACATTATTGCTATTCATGCATACAACTTAGAGGATGGCTAATATGTTGTTGTCATGGTTGATATAATTGAATTGACATCTATCCACTTAGAGTTTGAAGCATCATATTTGCACTTAAAAAAACCTCTAGCTCTTAAAAAACCAATTCAAGAAGATCATAATGTTGCAACTAGACCCAATTTTCTTCCCATTGGATGATGGTTTGCTTAAAAGGTTTGGAGGTTTTCATGATATTCCCCATCTTGATCCAGCTTTCCATTGCATCTTTTGCACCCTTCTTATCCAATAAGATCCGACATCATGTGTCACTGCCACACTAGCTGTAGTTGCAACTCTACCATTTGTTTGCTTCCCTACATCCTTTGTAGTAGATGTCTTCAATGTGCTCCGCCTTTGGACAAAGTATACTCCACATGAGAGAGAGAGAGAGAGGATGGAAATGAGCCCCCGTAAGAATTTTAGGGAGGTCATTCCGCCTTCCCAAAGGGTTTCCTTCAATGGATGAAATATTGAACATTGTGAATGAAATTAGTCTCATTAGTTGGGATGACATGATAGAGATCATTTCATTAAGCCAATAGCATAAGGTTTTTTTTAAGGTATATAAAACATTTTGGCCTTGGTTGGCATTCTTCCAAAAAGATAACTCAACAAATTTTTGATTTCTCTTGGGATATTTGTTCATGTATGTTACAAATATATTATTTTTGTTAAAATTACCTAATAACTAATAGGCTAAGTTTCTTCATCCTGAGTATAGGTCTAAAGGCCATCCTTTGTCAATTGTAACTTTATTATGATTTATACTTTTGAAGAATAAATGTCACCCTATGTTATATTCCACCCCTTTTGGAAAATATTGGAAGTGTAATCCCAAGGATTTTTTGTGGGAGTTGTGGCCCAGAAAAATTGCAGTTGGAATGTAAGATATGTCACTCCACCTCAGTATGCCTAGTTCTATGCTTTGCATGTATAGTATAAGTTCATTCCCCACATGTTGGTATGACTTGAGTTGCATACATCTCAGTGTATGTAACCACCTTGTTTTGCATGGCATTTGTCACAACACATTGGATATCATGTACCAGTGTGTAGCAAGCAAAGTGATGCAGAGTCCAACAACAACAAAAACTTTATAATTGTGTTGGTAGCAAGCAAACAATTTGTGGTTGATTATCTCCTCAAGTCCTTACAAATGTTGAAGGACATCATCTAGATAGATTGCCCTTAGAGATGGTTATGGACAAATTCACGGCCCTTTCATCACCCAAATGCCATAAGAGCATCCTCAGTCGGTCTAGGTAAAGCTCACTGCAACCCAAAACCTATCTTTTGACTGACCTAAAATTAGAAACTGAAATTACCATCATTAGAAGCACACCTAAATAAACGTGAGATATTTCTCAAGAAAAAAGAATTGTAAAAATTTGACGTAGGTGAAATCCCTCATTGAAAACACCACATTTTCAAAATTTAGAGGGAGTGCGCCAAATCTTGCTTAAAAATGGAAAGATCCTCCCACACTCCCTCCAAATTTTTGACATTTAGAGGGAGTGTGGGAGGATCTGTCCATTTTAAGCAAGATTTGGTGCACTCCCTCTAAATTTTGAGCAATTTTAAGCAAGATAGGTCTTGGTTTGCAGTGAGCTTTACCTAGACCGACTGAGGATGCTCTAACTTCATGTCAAGATCAAAAGGTTTTGTTCATAGTGGAATGGGCACTATGGATAGTATTATGTCTTTGAAAGACCACTAGGGTTTCAAATTTATCCATGGTAGTTGATTCTTTGGCCAATCAAAGGACAAGGTATTCGTCTTCAAGATGTCGGTGGACTTTCCAAGCATTGGGGGGAGCTTGTGAAGCGCATGCAAGCCGAAGGGGATGTGAAGAACTCTTGGATCATGTTTGATCATGTCAAATGTCTGAAGGAATGGATGACTGTGACATGTCATGAATACAATACCAAATATTGTGAAGTACTTACTTATAGTGTGTTGTGATATGCAATGTAAAGTCGGTGTTGCATAAACTTTGTTTTGGGCAAATTTAAATGGTGTCATGGCAGAGAATGAGGTGGTTCACATGACTTTTAGAGATTCATGGGTAACATTGCTTAAACTAATTGGAATATTGTGACAAAGGTTTACAAGAATGGGGATCCAACTGTGCCCATGGGGGATCGTGAGTGCACTTGTCTTTTTGTTGGTTTGCAAATCTTGACAAGTTCACACAAAAGTTCATCGAATCATCTTTGTAGTTTCAATACAAGTAGATTTGCAAAGACTACGAGGATGTTAATATAATGGAGGATGCTTAAACTACATACCATGTCATTCGTTCATGGTGGTTGTCATCCAATGTTGCCATAGAGGAGGGGTTGTTGGGTCTTTAAGGGTGGTCAAATTTTTGGCATTTTTGCTACATACAATGGGGAGGCCATATGTTGCGTGTAATTGTATATATGTCTCCATGTTTCATGCATTGTTTTTTATCAATTGGTTTTTCAAGTTGTGTAATCATCAAGCCTCTAACATATATTGTCGACTATGTACATGGCATGACTATAGACCAACGTGCATAAATGCCAACCTATAACCTTGCACAAATTGTCCACGATAAACGGCTTCAGCAATCTAGGAACAAGATGACATGCCTTTATGAAGCAAATATGGATGAGTTGATTAAAACATTCATGCAAATTGCTAATTACATGTATTGGTCGAAAGGTGGGCCAACTAGTAAAGGTCTAGACCATTATTCTTTGAAACTAAAGGTTGTTGCAAAATGCAGTGACATGAAAGTATTTGCGGATGCCATGAATTTCCAAAGGCAACTAACCTACACACATGAGAATGTGCTCTTCAGGGTTCCAAGTTGTTCGATCCATGAAACATATACTCGATTTGCCACTTAGTGTTGATTGCAACTCTCATCGACCTAACAAAGTCAACTAGTCCATTTCTCGCCCTAACACCACGGCAAAAATGACATGTATAGAGGAGTTCTTGAATTCCGCAAAGCATAGTGTGGTTCACACCACATTTGTGTTGGAGATTGAGTGCGTTGTTTCCCAGTGGCACATTGCAAGATTGCCACCCAACTATGCGAGAAGTTATTGGGCAATGTAAGCCAACACATGGACTTTGTGCGATGTCAAAGTCACATTTGGCAAACATGGCACCCTTGCTCCAACATACAAAGGGACGAAGAAGGGGTTTCTATTTATGGGCCGGCGGCCTCCAAAAAAGATGGG
The DNA here is from genome assembly GCA_950295325.1 of Polytrichum commune. Lineage (NCBI taxonomy): Eukaryota > Viridiplantae > Streptophyta > Polytrichopsida > Polytrichales > Polytrichaceae > Polytrichum > Polytrichum commune. The sequence goes on along the minus strand of OX485803.1, from coordinate 16,753,105 downwards.
AAATAAATTGTTGGGCATTGGGTTGAAGGGAAAAGAGCGTCGTGGAGGCGGGCATGTTTCCGAAGGTGTCAATGCATGGACCATCATTCATCTCCATGGCCTATATAATGTGAGGGCTTGGTCACCACACGATGCACGAGGAAGGTGCATTTGAACATATTAATGCCAAATATCGCGTATTTACAATTTAGTATGAAAGCGGAAGATGGCTTTGAGCATATTAGGTAATGACAAGTGTCATGTGTTTACATTTTAGTATGAAAAAGGAAAATGTTATTGAGCAACTAATGCCAAGTGTCATGTGCTCAATATACTCATGGTAAACTTGTTGACCATAGTGTAATGTGGGCATAGACCTCGTAAAAATATTGAGCATACTAATGCAAGGTATTAAACACATAACATGTTTGTCCAACACCCAAGAACGTCATACTAACATGGGTGAACCTTAAAATGAGCCCCCTCTACATGACCACTTTCTAATCTCTAGAATTTGCACTTTGATGGAAGACCCTAGGAGCATATGAAACTCCGATCATAAGTTTCTCACCAATCAAAAAAATTTCACCGCCTTCAATCATAAACGAAAGCATAGTGGGTTCTACATCTCACCATTCCAACCACCCAAAATCACTCTACGAAGTTTGAAGTGCCCATAATAAGCACACGACTAGGGACACGGCTTGGGCGAACCAACCTGTACCTTGGTTCTTTGGAGGCAAGGGTGTGGGCATCCGACAAGGAACGAGTGTATGGGTTGATTCGCCCAAACCTAGGGACACATGGTATCTATGTAAACTCGTCCATTGAGAAGGTGAAAACAAAGCGACTTATTCTAGAGCCCATAAATTGTTGATTTCATAGTGTTCGACTCTAAAAATAGTACCACTACATTGATTATCCCATTTAGTGAGGGTGGGCTACTAGAGCTTGTGGGGAATTAGTGAAGGTGATACTAAATTTCTTCACGCTATGAAATTAGTGCCACTATAACATCTATGGTTTTGGTAGCCAAAAGCATCAAGGTGCCAGAACATCTCAATGCAAGCTTCCTTCATTTCCTCAGTGCTTGGAGATGCCTCGGGAGGAGTGGCACTAACGACGACGACGATGAAGACTCTTCGAACTTACCAAAACAAAATACGCACTCTATGAACACCTAAAAGCATGCATTAATTTTCTTGAAATGTATGGTAAACGAGCATATGTATTCATGAATTTAATATCACTTAGTGAAGGAAAAAAATACAACCCTCCATTGAAAGTTGAGATTCGGCAAAACAACACATGTTTCGGGAATCAGGGCCACTTCACACATTCTAAAATCTCTCATTCTAAGATCTCTCATTGGTCGAAAAGGCCGAGACATCCAAGTCGCCTTCACACCAGAAGGTGAAGGCTTATGGGCCCAAAAACAATACCATGGATGAGGGAAAACCTACATGGACTCCTACATGACAAACTATCACCAGTGTTTCATAGTCCATCATAAGTCATGTTATTAGGCCCACCTCCAAGGGACAGGGCTTGACACAAATTCCAGCAGACCATGTCAACGGCTAGGGTCTTTGGACGAGAATCAAACGCGATCACTAGGTTACACGGTCGAGGTGGTTCTTGGTCATGTGTGATGAGGAAGCCATTGTTCCAAAGTACCACCACGCGGACTAAATTGGGATAATCAATCAGTGTAGTACTTCCCCTTTTTACACGAGTTCACATAACTTAAGTTATGTGCCTAGTATCTCGCAAGAATACGAGGGGCCTAGATTTTGGGGTGCCACTCGGACACCACCTTTTGGCTCGCAGGCGGCATGCTTTCCTCATGGGCTTTGAAGTGATGACCCGGTCACCTGCCACCTGGCGACCTCCCATTCGCTTTGTGTATGACGAACAACGTTACCGGGGTTTCAAACCGGCCATTATTAGCATCGTCGGCTATGCGTGTGGAATGACCGTAATAAGCTTCTTATTATATACATCCCCCACATGCAACTCATGGGATGCAATATGGCATACTATGTGTTTTGGGTGGCCTTATTAGTGCCGGTTCACACTTGAGGTCAAGATCGGTTTTTCTTGGGGCCAATTCAATGAGGTTTTAGTCCCTTGTTAGTCTTAAGACCGGTAACACCACAGCAATCAACTATGGTACCGTAACACCATAGCAGGTTCGTTCATAAATAATTTCCAAAAAAAAACGTAAAAAAACAGAAATTACAGGCAAAGAGAAACGAATAACTCTCAAATTATACTGTGATAAAAACGAAAAGACAGAAATTAGGATTAGGGTAATGACTTAGGTTTAAACAAGTTGGGCCGCCATAAATGGATGAAAAACGCAATTAGGATGAAATTTCTGCACATCTTTCCCACCCTAAACACAAATGATTTTTAATCCAATAAATGAAAAGACGAATTTCAAAAAAATCTATTTTTGGAACGCAAACCTTATTTTTTCAAAAAATCTAAATATTCGTGCGGCAGGTGGCGAACCTGCTATGGTGTTACGGTACTCATTAGGATAAGATTATAACAAGGGCCTATGTCCAGGAAGAACCGGCGGTTGGTTATAGATGAACCGGTTGAGTTTGAGGAAGAATCGGTTGAAGTTGGAGACTTCGGGAGAGTTATCGATCGTTTTAGAGGAATCTATAGAATATTGATCTCAAATGAATAAAGTAGAACTGGAAGATGATGTCAACATGTAACCGGCTAGATTTAGAATCACTAGGATCTTGACCGACTATTATGCCCAAAAACTTGTTGGGCACTAACAAGGACCAGTTTTTTCATGTTTAATGGTCTTGAGGTCAAAGAGCGGAGGCCGTTGCGTAAAGTCTTGAAAGGGGAGGGCAAAAGAGAGGGAGCCATTCGGATTTCCAATCAATCGAACGGCCTTAACTACTTCAAAGAATGTATGTTTATAGAAATTATGATTTTACATTCACTCTTGAAATTGGTCGTGAGGCTAAGACTCGGGCCTTCCAAGAATGGTGCGGTCTCTTTCGCTTGAGCTTGGACCATGTGTGATCATGTCTTTTACAAATTGAAAAATGAAAAAATCCCTTTGATAGAATCAACCTCACCCTAGGTGTAACATGGTTAGGATTGATTTCAAACATTGCACCAATGAGAAGCACATATTCTTGCCTTATAGACACAAAAAATCGGTCTCGACTCCTAGTGTAAACCGGCCCTTGCTCACTACGGGACATAGTGGTCCCTTTAAAGTTCACACCACTATATACTGAAAGTGGTTCCACCTACTTGATTCCAAAACCGGTTTTGGAAAAGAAAGGTGTGGTTGATGATGCACAAGATGAATTTGTTGCATGAGGTACGTATGTGGGTGCTATTCGGTTTGTTTTTCCATGCTCTCCAATTTTCACTGATTAGATTTACGCAACAAAACTTGTGTCGCATTAGCAATGAAAATCAACAAAACTCATAATAAAAATTGGGCCCTCCTTTACTTAGTTAATGGTTTTTCAAACATAATTAATGCCTACTTCTCCACAAAACAACATAGAGACATAATATACGTCACACCAACCACAATAATTCCACTAGCACATATCTCTATTAATGAATGCAACCCAGAAAACGACATAAAAACAAACTCTGATACCATCCAAACACAATTCGATGTCGCTCACATATACGAAGACAATGGCCGACACCTCATTACCATCCCGAAAGCTAGACTAACATGGCTATGGAGACAATACCAATTGGCAAAAAACAACACACACGGTCTAGAACCATCTACCCAATCGTTCGAAACTGAAATTGTTTGGTTATACCAAAGGTACAAATACCGTATCCCAAAAAATGACCCACTCAAACGAACCCAATATACAATACCAACCCAAATATTAGATCTCCTGATTACAACATTCAATATTAACCACTCATATTTTTCATCCCCAGTTACATGCCCCACATAATTCACCCAATTCTACTCACCATTCTCGCGAGACATAATATTTGGATCCCTAGATAAAGCGTTTGACCATAAATGGCAAGGAATCGGTTACGCACACCCTCATAATACAACAGACCTACAACAAGCTATTCACTGGGCGCGCATAGCGGCCCAAAATGATCCATATACAATCACTATACTTATATCTCCGGATACTAATTGGTACCAAAACTCCAACCCACACACAGGCCCAGACACACACGTCATTGCCCATTTCGCCGCTGATACGATCACGTATGAGGAACCCACAATACCCCCCGAGCTCAATATCACAAGGAAAGAACCATCTACCATGCAAATATTTTGTATCCATCACCAAAACAATAACATAGGCACCTACGAACAAATGAAATTAATAAACGACACAGCAAATAACCTCCAAATACTACAAAGTCACACACAAACTGCACCACCCACCCCTCCAAACATCACCGTTAACCCTAGTAAAAAATGGGCCAAATTAAACTACCCAAATACAATCCCACACAATAATACCCCTACCCCACAACTTCCAAACTACCAAACTAACTTACCGCTAAAATTTCACCCCCAATTTAGCTACTACACAGACGGATCCTTTATAAAACCCAAAGAAATTGCCCCTGGGATATGGAGAAGAGAAAGAGCTGGATACGGTATCTATAGCCCCAAAGGCTTAAATATCGCCAAAAGACTCCATGGGCATCAAAACATACTACGTGCAGAAATAATGGCTATACACAAAACACTAAGAATCATCAATACACAATTTCCTAATGAACCCGCATTCATATTCACAGACAGTCTAAATGTACTATACTTACTCAATACACAAATTAAACACCCCACTCTCCATAATAGTCACCCCGACCAAACCACACTCAACTCCATGGTAAAAATCCTCCAAGACCGTACACAGCCAATCACACTATACAAAGTCAGAGCACACGTCAACATTGACGGTAATGAAAAAGCGGATAAACTAGCAAAAGACGGGTTAGAATTAGAACACAAAATTGCCATCCATCCATACGAACATGCCCACGCCATCCCGTATTATTACCAAAAGGACGTCTGGGCCTCGATGGCAGACGTCCCAGACAAAGGCCCAGTAAGATTCTTAGAAAAACAAATTAAAAAATATGATAGGGAAACCAATATAGCAATCATGGCCACACAAACCCCCAACACGTGTAAATGGACAGAAAATATAGACATTGACAAAGAACTGTCCAACGAATTCTGGACAAATCCCTTAATCACAAACAAACAAAAATCGTACCTTATTAAATTCCGCACAGGAACATACGTGGGTAATGCTAGAAAACAAATGTTCTTCGGTCACCAGAGGTACCCCTCTATCACATGCCCTATATGCAATTCAAACGATCCAGACACTTGGCTATATGTTCTACTGAAATGCAACCAACAACATATACACTCACTACGAATTAAAAGACATAACAAAGCAGTCGGAGAAATTAGAAAGCTTCTAATCTCGTCCAAAAAATCCCGATGTTTTACTCTCATGAATGCCGGTACCTTCAATAATAACTCCCAAGAAAATACAGTCCCCAATTGGCTACTCCCCTGCACATGTAACACACAAAGATGTCATTGCAACGCAAGATTTCGACCTGATATACTCTGCGTTAAAGGATTACCATATCAAAATGACCCTCCCATTGACATTGACCCTAACCTCACCATACAATTTATTGAATTCACATATTGTAACGACAGATTTTCCCCAGAAACAATAGAAGCAAAAAACAATAAATACAAACCTTTGATTGATAGTATCGCTTCCAGAGGATGGAAAATCGAACCACTTATTGTCATCACAGCTGGGGCCCGAGCTACGGCCCACATCCCATCTATGAAAATACTAGAAGAAAATCTCAAAATACCCCTGGTTACCATCAAAAATACCTTTAAAAACATTAATACCATTGCAATACAATATGCCATGTCCATCCTCCTCCATAAGAGGAGAATTGAAAACCACCAATCGCTCCCCTAAAACTTAGACCCTCCATAAAATCCAAAAAGCTTATATAATATTTAGTATCTATTTACAGCTCAGAATGAGGGATTGGTGCCGGTTGGTTGGTACAAATTTCCTGCCTTTTACTCACTTGCAGCACCAAGTCACGCGTTACATGTTAGACGATCATACGGACTTGACTGAAATCGAACCTGGAACGTCTTAACTCAAACATCCTCCCACAACCAACCGAGGAATCATGACTTGGCGTTCACTCTCATAACAAAAACACTAATTATACCTAAAAGGCATGCACCGCCATGGGCCATGATCGGCCCACGTTATTTGTTTCTCGGTTACTATAGTGTCCATCCTCGAAAGAGGAGAGTAGTTTTGTCCCAGCTTCCCCATGTCCTGTGGGCATCGGGTTGTTGGCATTACGAACGGACACTCTATTCACGCCGGCCCCTAAAAGGGACCGGAGTTTCTATCTATCTATCTAGTTAATGCTTATTGGAAGTGCATGTTTGTTGATCCCTTGATTAAATATATAGGTCCTTCCAATTGTGTCCACTACATAGTATGGAGTGGTTGGCAAGATTTGAAGATGCAGTCCAATCTCTTAAGGTTTTTTAAGTATTTGTTCTTTGGTTTCACCAAACCACACACTATCAAATATAGGTGTCCAATTAAGAGAAATATTTGATAATACTTGCATACCTTACGTGCATTGAGGCATATGGCCCTTATTGGGTTACTAGTTATGTTTTCTATGTTTGCAAGGTTGATGTGCGCTTGCAAATGTAGATGGAGAAGCTCCCATACCAATTTTGGAGCTAATTGTATGAATTTTCCACGTTTGTTGATAATGAGCCAAAAGAAACCCTCTCCCCAAAAAAATGTTGAGCCTAGAATGACCAACAAATTATGAGCATGTGATCCATCCTCTTTTAGACACATGTCTTTCTAGTGTCCATTCTTAGATATGCATCCAACCACCCATCACTCAAATATAGGTGTTCGATTAAGATAAGTAACCAAATTAGGCCCGCTTATCTTAGTACCTCTCATCTAACCCAGCAAAAATGCTTCGAGGTAAAAGTAGATGTGCCGAAATCCAACATAGCAATAATTTGGACACCTATGTTTGAACGATATGTGGTTAGTCATGGATCTAAGAATGGACACCGAACGAACAAGGTATGTGTTTGAAAGATGTTGGCATGGATGCTCAAAATATGCTAATTACTATAGGCTCATAATATATTATTTGGTTCCGGGTGTGCCCACGCTACTAGAGACGGTTGATCCTTGCAACAAACAACACCCAGAGCATGGAAAATTTGCTTTCTCCTTCACGTTTCAATGACCTTCTACAAGCTTTGAAAAAGACTTTGGAACTTTGAACTTTCAAATTAAAATGAAATCGAACAGCACTTGCACATAAAAATTCTTGAATTATCAAAGAATCTCCATGCCAAGTAGTAGGGCCCAGATGGAGACACGAAATAACTCAATGCCGCACGGTGACTTCTCTTTTGAAGAGAGAGAGAGAGAGAGAGAGAGAGAGAGAGGTCAAACACTACACCGTTTACGGTATTTAGTGTCACTTACTATTCAAAGTTACGCAATACTATAACTATCTAACGTGAATGCGATATTTTATCAAGCAAAGTCATTCACGTTCTACAATGCCTAAACAAATTTATGCAACATTTGGGTGTAAACCTAGGATACGAAGGTGTTGCATTCTGTAACTCCAAAATAGCAAATGACACTTATTAACACCATAAACGACGGGTGTGCTCATAGATTTCAGCAACAACGATCTACATAATTCAAAAGCACTACTTCCAAAAGTCTCAAGCTGGTCTGAATCCCCACTACTCCATCAACAAGCTAGGCGCAAGTATGAAGACGACTCCCTCATCATCAAGAGAGGCTAAAAAATTCGCATCCAAAAAAGCACATAAAAACGTCCCGGCTATGTCTCTCGATTGCGGCCACACAAATTAAAGTGAGTAGAAGTTCGATACTCCTTCATTAATGTTGTCCGATCGAGGGAGGGTTAACTTATGGCATCTTCTACTAAAAAGTGAACTTGTTTCGTCTCTCTCGCTCGCACCACAATTCGGGTTGGGTTTGTATATACAATCCACCCTCTATAAATGTTACACCTATAAGTGTTAACCCTCTCTAAATGTTAACTTTCTTCTACTCCCTACATATTGCACACTATAAATGTTAAACGTGTTAACTGTTAACAAAATGGTACTCCCTTCTTTGTAAATTTGACTCTATAAATGTTAACGAATGAAATACAACCATAATATGGATGATAAAAACTACACATCCAATTACATTCCTCTCTCTCTATTATAGTGACTTGCAATCTAGTTTTGGTATCATTAGAAGGTACATGGAATCACGTTCATGTGATGTGTCCAAGTATGTGGGTTTGTTGGTGCAGATTGAGTAATATTTGCAAGTTGTGCATGCAGATAAATCTCACCAAAAAACCATTGATTCATACTTCACCTGTGATTTGTAAACTTGATATTGAATACAATTTTGATTGGGTTTGCAATTTTATGAATGGTATTCTCTCACAAGGACTCTTCACAATTGCTTATATTTATAAATGTTAAGATTTGTATATTGCTCAAAAAAGTAATTTTATAATTGTTAACTCTTAACACCTCTATAAATGTTAACTTTGATCCACTCCCGAGGGTTAACATTTATAGAGGGTAGACTGTATTGAGGAGGACTTGGTCGTTCTTTGCATCGATCTCAACCGTCGATCTCTTGAGGATCTCTCGGTCAACGGCCGAGGCCACCATCCCTTTATGACTCGAGTGCATTAAATTGTTCCCATGCCCCTCTCAATGTTGCTCCCAACACAATAAATCCATGACATACATTGGGGGTACTAGCTAGGTACCCTACTCTTGGCATCACGGGCCTACTTTTCGGTAAGGGAATCCTACCATATATATATATATATATATGTATGTATAGATAGCACCTTTGTGGCCACCCATTTTGGATCACTCCACATCATCACCTCCCCAAGTGTGAAAGGAAAATTGAAGGCTCTGGCTGTCAAAGGACACACTCATTTGCAACATGTGACCCAAGCAGCAGAGTCCGTGTTATTAAATCAGGCCACAGCATAACTTTGCAAGGACCTGCATGCAAAGGTACTACTCCACTCTAAACTCCGTAGTATCACACCCGTGACAACCAAAGTGCACGTGATATTATGGAGTTTGGTGTTGTTAACATGGATGCGTGATACTAGTGAAATGGTGTAGCACGTGACACTATGGAATCACACAAAGTGCAACGTTTTCATGGTGTGGGGTGGTGTGGTGTGGTCCACTCCACTAGTCCTTATAATGGGCAACACACACGAGGCAAAAATTCCTTTCCTCATTTAAGTCGCAGTGACTTTCTATGTGCTTCAAAATCATTCTGGAGCATTTGTCTCCTTCATTTCAAACAAAATCTAATAAGACTTGCACCTATATGTTTGAAGCATAAAAATATCTCCATGTTGAGGGGGGGGGGGATGCAAGCATGACATGGCTCCATGGTGGCTTCTTTGTTTGAGAGAGAACTTGTGGGGTTCTCATAAACCCAACAAAAGGCTTAACATGCCACACTATTTTAAATGCCACATTAAAACAGGTGTGTAGTATACAAGCATATGAGTCCTAGAGCAAAGATCTCGTGCAATTAAAAATTTGCAAATCTATCATCATGGCGTATTTGCAAGTTTTTGCGGTTGCATCGAGATGTGTGCTCTAGGACTCGTATGTTGGTACACTATATGTTTGATTTAGCAGGGGCCGTGCCATACATCATCAACCCATGACAATGAACATTAGAGTAATTTTCATGGACCTCAGTTTACATGGAGCTTTTCTTATTTATGTTTATTATTATGTGCCACATGATTTATAAAAAGCTTGGATTAATGTGGGCCGGGATGACTATATCATACAAAGTTAGTTGATACTATGACAATAGGCTTCATTAACATGTATTGAGATGACACATCGATTTTAGAGAGTTTGAATAGTAATGTGGCTCATGAACAATATGTGGCATATTGATTACAATGACACACTAATTTAGTGCAACGGTTTTGTTGTTTAAGGAGTCACTATTGATACTAATGTACATGGCTGGGCCAAAAGGATTTTGGACACTTCTTAAGTTTATAGCTACATGGATTCATGGCTTTCTAGTGGGCGAGATGCAAGATGTTTTTTTACAATTTTATTTAATAATTAATGATATGGGCGGTAGTAGTAGTAGTATCATCTTCTTCTATAGGTCTTCACTTTTGTACCCGTGTGAACCACGAGGAGGAGGCGCAACATGTGTCATGCAAACTTGAACGAACATGTGTCGATACCTCTCTTTAGCCACTAGGGAAAGTGACTCCCAAGTATATTAGTTTCTGCAACACTTAGATGCTTGAGAATGGAAGGCGGTTGAGGATGGAAGGCAATTCCCAAGTCGGTTTAGTCACGCAACACTTGAGTGCTATGAGACATGGAAGGCGGTTATGCATATATCTAAGGTGGGTGCACAAGTTATGGACACATTAACAACAAAATTCAAATGAGAAACACTAGATCGAGATGCTATTTTGGGAATAAAACTTTTAAAAAACATGTATCGTTGTAGTGAAAGCTATAGATGCCTACAATGATGATTTTTTCCTTTAAATAGCACATATGTAGCAAGTCATGGGTGCAAAAGTGGAATGATGGCTCATAATTTAGTGATATTTCTTAAATTACCATATCTACTTGTTGGGAGTGCAACTTACATGTCTGTGGATCACCGTCCAGTTTTCAAAAAGTGGCCAATGTGTGTGAAGCATGCTTTTGTGCTTGCGATGGGCCACCATACGCGGATAGAGAAAGTAAATACTATAAAATGTGAACATAAAAACACCAAATGTCATGTTTTTTTCGTGTAGAGTTCATACAACTCACAATCAATCTTTTGTTTGCTTTTGATAAACTATGACCAATGAAAGTATGTGCAAAAAGTTAAGGCCCATTCTTGAAGAAGAAGGACGGTAGAGAGCTTCATGAATGGACCCCTCTTGTTCACTTGGCAAAGTATCCCTTTCACATAAGCTTTTTGGTCACTCGAACAATTCTTGGGCCCATCCTCCTAAGTTAGACTGAGTTTGTAGACTTGTGCTCCTCTTGTTAAATTACACTTGTTTTTCATTGTAGATTTTGAAGACATTGAATGGCAATCGCATGGGTGTTGTTGTTGTTTCCATTCCAAACATTGGTTGTCCACAATGGCATGTTCAATGGATATTACGAAGGTGGCCCATAACATTAAATCATGTGAAATTGGTTGACACGGCACAAGTCTATACTAGTTTCTTACATATGCAGGTGCACATATTAGTCCCAACTCCATGACGAAATAGTCAATTATCTGACCTTCTCTCCCCTCCCCCCCCCCCTCACCTTTAAAAAAAATTGAGTGGATTGTCATAATTTTCTATTTGGACTATTTTGGGAAATTCAAAATCCAACAAAAAAAAAGTTTTGACAAACCCATTCATCCAAAATAGTAAAGTTTGTTGGAAACATATTTTATGCAACCCATCCTATGATGTATAATATCAACACACAAAATCCATGCATTATGCCAAAGATACACTATATTGTCCTACTAGTGTGGGATGGAAATAATGTGGGCCCAAGACCCCATACGTTCCCCTAAGTCTCTTCTTGAGACTTTTGACTAGAGATTTTTTTTTCGTTTCTTTGGTTCTATGTGGACAAAAATAAAACAACAATACAAAGTTATATATATACATACACACAAAGTGCTAGATCATAAATAGAAAGAGGTATATAAAACACACACATAACTTTATTCAAATCCATAACATGGTTTTGTGGGACTGACATTATTCCGCGTAGTATTCCTAGATATTCCCCACATTCAGTCTGAAAGTGGGGAATATCAAGGATTACTACATGGAATATGTTCAGTCCCAAAAAACATTATTATGGATTTGAATAATGGTATGCAAGTATGGAAGGTTAGGATGAAATATTGAAATTTCCACACGAGTATACATGTCTCTTGTTGTGAATTTATGTATCCTTTCCATTGTTCCATAGCCATATTATGCTCATATTGCTATGAGCACCATACCATTATGTAAATTCAATAGACCACGATCATAATTAATACCCATTATTATGTGCTCTCATGTGCTACAAATACAAAAATCTAGTGCCTCTTGGTGGGGGGGGGGGGAAAGGACACATTAAATCAATAATAAAGATTTGGTGTGGGTTGTAGATTAACATGGACTACACTGATTCTCATTGCTAGTAACGAGTGTGGGTTATAGAGAATCATTGTGGCCCAACCTAATAAGAGAGTTTAGTTTGTATTAGGCATGAAAAATGACATGCATAATACAAAATGTACTATATATAAATGTGAGCATGTATCTCATGCCAAAGTCAATTCTCATATACACTGAAAACTATACACTCCAAAGTATCTATTGCAATTATCAATGTATAGAGAGAGTTCAAATTATGTGGTTGTTGCCTAGTCGTGTTGAGTTTGGTTCACGAACATGTTATAATTTATCAAAAATATTTATACTAAATGCACAATGGTTTTATAGTAGGGTCCAAGACCACAATATCTACCCCTAAATCAAGTGATATTTGGTCAAGAGCAAAACAATGAACTTGAAGAGTTTACACTAGGATCCAAGTTTGCAATATGAAAAATTGAAGTGGTCCTATTGTGACATCACTCTCATGCCAAAACTTGTTTGCCTCCGCACCTGATCCAATACTCCTCGTTTGAGGAGAACATCTTGAGCCCAAAAGTGAGGTCCAAGTTTCTTGAACTCTATGTTTTGAATCCCAAGTTCTTGACCCCAAGTTTACCAAACCCATACTCTTAGTGTGTAAACCCACCATGAGGGACAAAAGAATTATTGTATACAAGTGTACCTCTCATCCATCTATCATTAAAATTTTAATTAATAAAAAAAATCTCTTGACCATGTATAGGTTTGTTGTCAATTCGTCTCAATTGACCTCAAGTAGACTAATTCGGGGTCTTCAAACCATCTCCCATGTCAAATCAGTTCATAGAAATAACCTATGGGTTGCATGTTATTTTGGGGTTTTATGTTGGATGAATGGTAGGTATGCTTGTATACGATAAATCCCTCCCTCCCAACATGAGTAACATAACAAACCTCCAAAAATGTACTTGCCATATACTAATATAGTCAAGGAAATAAATGGTGGGCTCCGTAGCGTTACTTAGCTCCTTGGTTGCACTGCGTAGGACTAAGTTTTCAGGTGATACAATTGTCCTTTAATCACGTGATTCCTTGTTCATGGGGAGCACTCACGATGTGTAAAGTGGAGTTTTTGACAAGCAACTATCAACTTGTATTTTGTTTTGGTAATTGCAACCTCTTTCTTTGGAAAGACATAACACTATTCAGTTGTATGGTTGAGCTCAGTTATTATATGTAGCATTTGGCAGTGATCTTCGTGGGATGAAACTTAGATAGTAGGAAGAAATTCATGTTGGTATGCATAGTGAACAATGCCGGTATTTTCAACGAATAAGGTTGCTATGAATAGTATTTTGGTGAATAGTGTCAGGATGAACAATGTATTTGGTGTAGAGCCCATGATTATTTTATTTTAATTGAATCAACTCAGGTCTCATTAAATAAATCGCTCTATAATAGACACATTAAACGCATAGGACAATTAGAGCAATGCGCATAAATTAAGAAGAAAAAAACTCATTCCGAAAACGCCTAGGGTGTGTCTCGGCAACGAGTATGCAGAGTTCATGCTCTTGATAGCCGTCTACGTTGATCACAACCTTCTCACCATCAACACAATAAGAACACGCCACAACGCCATATGAAACACACTCCAGTTGTCAAATTCCAAACACTTTTCCAATCATTTCTTGCAAAATGCCTATTTTAGGCGCATGTGCGTAGATGGAGCTAGTATGTTGAATGACTGCGAACGCCCAATTTTATGAGGATTAACTGAACCCTTGAGTTGGGATCATAAATCGCAAAATTGTCAAATGAGCTTAAATTGGGATGAATCGACATCCAACCCAAAGGGCGATGTTCTTATGATTACCCTTATGTAGGTAATATAAAAATGAGATTTACATGCAGTTGAGGGAATATGCCAAGTCTCCAAATCTATGCACCAAAGTTTGCATGATAGGAAGTCGAAATTTGAATTGGAGTGTGTGTTTGTGTTTGTGTGTGCGCACCAGAGCCCAACATTTTCCTTTCTAATTGCACCCATACCCAGACCATGCCCATCAGCAACGACCTATGCCCACCCATGCCCACCCATAGCATGATATGTGCGCACCCATGCCCACCCATGCCCACACATAGCATGACATGTGCCCACCCATGCCCACCCATGCTATTCAAATTGCGCCCATGTATTCAAAAATTATGTAATGTGTATTGTGTAATTGTGTAATTGTGTAATTATGCCCCACCCATGCCCACCCATGCCCGCCCATGCCCGCCCATGAACAATAATAGCGCAGCCATGCCCACCCATGCCCGCCCATGAACAATAATATTGCACCCATGCCCACCCAAAACCCATGGGCATGGGTGGGTATGGGCATGGGCATGGGTATGGGCGCCCGATGTAGGGCTCTGGTGCGCACACACTCTAAGTGGAGGAAAAAACACAATATGGTTATGAAAATTATGCATAAAGTCTTTGGATCAAACTCTGGGTGGGTTGGTTGAAATACGAATTTGAGAGCTAAATTTGTTATGGTCACCCAAGTTTTTTTAGAATTTGACTTAGCAAGATAAAAGAGTGTAATTTCTACTGAAAAAGGCAAAACAACAAAAAAAACAAAACATTTTTATAGCTTGTCATATGAGGATTAGTGGGACAAGCTAGGTTTCCTTAGGCCAATATGGTATTTGTGTTGATGGGTCCCATGGATAAACCATGTTATGCATATATATATGTGTAAGTAGGTTGGCTTGGTGGATATGTTGCCTCTTTACATGTACAAATTATTTAAGCTCTAAACTAGATCTCGAACATTAATAACTTTTGTTTATTCAAATGTATGGCAATCTTCATTAGCAAAATAGTTTATGATATTGTCGCCATAGTGTGAAATGTCGATATATTAGTGTGAGGCAACCTTATTGCACATACTAGTGTAGATCTTGAAATTTTCTCATAAAATATTGAGAGACCACTATTCAAAATATATATTTTGGACATAGTAGAAAACATGGTATTTGTGAAAACATCACATGGCATGTAGAATTATCACATAATGCCGTTTTCTTGAATACAAGGAATGTTGACTTGAATTGGTCTTTGGAGGTGGCTATTGCCAACTATAAAAGTGTTTGCCAACTACAATGTTTTCCAAAGTTCCTTTGCACTCCACAAGGCTAGAAATCGAGTCAACTTTGTGAAAGATAAAGAAAAGAAAAGTTCATATGTGAATGTGATGCTCTCACAATTACTATGTTTGAACCTTCTGAACACCAGAGCACTATATTGTTCGACCGTTAGTTGTTGTTGATTCCTCCTTTGAACTCGAGCGCTTCATCTTGAGACTTAGCCTAAAACCTCAACATGCAAGAATGTTTGTTGGATACTCTAAAATATATTGTGAATATTCCATGTCACATGGAGGAGGTGGACCATGTTGAGTATTGTTACGAGGTAGATGGAGTTTTACCCAACTTTGAGAACGGGGCTTTTATATATATATACGAACCTATTGATGGTTGGTTTGTCTAACCATGTGAACTACATGAAGGAAGTGTCACTTCCATGTGATCTTGAATTGACACATGGATAGTGTCCCATATTGAGTAGGGAAAGTGACTCCAAGTAGATCAATTAATTGTCACAACACTTAGGCAAAAACCACATAACTGAAAGTTTTCCAAAAGGGAGACCTCTCATAGGTGAAACATAAACAAGCAGTTGTTATGTGTGAGGAAGGACAATAGTGTGACCTCAATGACTTAAGGATCATCGACACTAAAAAGATAGTAGTGGTTAACCACATCCATACGTGTGTGTGTGTGTGTTTGTCTTTTCAACAATTGTATTTCTTCACCATTCACACTTGTCTTGTGTGAATCCTTGTGGTTGTGATTGATGGTGGGTTGATCTTCTAAATTGCAATCTATTTTTGGTTAAGGCCTTGGACTTGAGAGGAAATTACAGCTAATAACCCTTCAAGCTTGGTCCAAATGTTTTGAACCAACAAACCATCCCATCACCTTGTTTGTTAGTGATACCCATCCTTGGATTACTTAATTCCATTGGAATATGAACAAACGTTTAGTTGTTACCAAGAAATAATTGAAAGACATGGTTCGGAATCAAAGGTCAACTCTCCGCAAATGGTGCAACATGCCCTAAATGTTTTGTAAGTGAGTAATAAGCATTTATTCCAAGTAAGTAAGGTGGGACCCAAAACCCACTTTGTGTAGGGCCATGTTACCCCCCCCCCCCTACCCCAAACCATTAAAAAACAACAAAAAAAACCCATCAAGCTTACCGAAGGTGAAAGGATTCTACACTAATTATCCTAATTAGTGAGGGCTAATAGTGCGTGTGGGTGCTAGTGAGGGTGATACTAAATTTCTTTACACTATGAAATCAATGTCACCAAAAAAATATAAGAAGCACTATGTATCCTAGCACTATTCACTAACAAACATGTGTTTGCATATAAATTGTTTTATCAATCTACAAGAATTTTAATTAGAGTGTGCATTTTTTTTGGAAGTTATGTACAGTAAATGAGCATGTATTCATGAATTTAGTATCACTTAGTCAAAAAAAAATCAGCCTTCACTACACTAAATAATCCTATTAGTGTGGGTGCGAGATTAGCATGGGCCACACTAATTTTTTGGGTCAAGGTGGAAGTAATATGCATCCAAGACCCCACAACCCTCCCCTAAATCTTCATGAAGACCTCCAGCCAACACATTAAATACTAGTTATAGGACAAAAGTAGCACAAAATAACATTACCACCCAAATTATTCTTCTAGAAAAAACAATTAGTGTGGCCCATTCAAATTCTCTATTATAAATTTAGAGTAGGTTGAAAATTAATGTGGACCACATTAATTCTTGTTATGAAAATTAGCATGGGCTCTAGAAATTATTGTAGCCCAAAATAATAGGACTCTTTACCGAAATTTTGAGACTTGGAAAAATAGTGCATGTTTCGGGAATTAGTATTGCGTGTACTATTTGGGATAATTGGTGCATTAAACACTTATCTCTTGTAGGATCACGTATTAAATATTATACAAAAGGGGTCATGCTGCAATTTGTAGCATGGCAACATGTGTACAATACCAATGATGGCCCGCGCCATATGCATGCTTGGTGACTATATCATTGAACAAAAATATGTATATTTAAATACTAGAAAACATTTAAATTTTCATTTTACATCAATGATTGTCAATGATACTTTGAATCCCTTCTTGAGAACAAAGCTCATGTGAAGACGATTTTGAAAGCACTTCAACTCTCATCATTCTCAATGTTGCTCGTGCTAGGTCGAGTTAGCAATGTGATAGCTTTATTCCTTCACGGCATTGCACTCCATTACTATGGGAAATCAACCTTTTTTTGACAACATCTTGATAAACTTCTAGTTGATAACTTTGGCTTCCTAGACTATTGAAGTGAGATTCATTTCAGTTCATTGAGAGAGCCCAGAGTTTACAAAGATGTACTTTGGACAATCATAACTAAATCAGGGGAGGCCCGATTTTTGTTGATGTTTCATCATAGATTTGCTAATGCAACACATGTCTTGTTATGTAAATCCATTTGGTTTAAGTTGGAGAGCATGAAGATTGAACCAAGGCGTGGGGGTTTGCATCCTAGGGTTTCTATAGCCTACCGTAATTACAACTATGCTATGATGAACAATGGAAGAAGGTGTGCAGTAACTAACGGAGGCCAAGTTGAGGAATGTAAAATCAATACCTGGAAGTGCTTTCTATGGTAAGGGGTTGTTTACACCATGGACCATGAAGTTGTCTGAAGGCCCTGTAAAATTTGGGATTGGATGTTGAAGTTGTCGTGCAATCACTTCAGTTTACACCAAGAAAAAAAATGTTAGAGCGATCATGGAGTTTAAGGTCCCCAAAAGATATGTTTGAATGCCTACATTATCTACTGACGTGGTCCAACGGGTTTTGTGGTGGGAGAGGCAAAAATTGTGCTCTGGTAGGAAAGAAAAAAAAATTGTGGTCCGTGGCAGAAAAATGTTGTTATGATATAAATTTGAATGAATTTTTTTGGGGGGAAGAGAAGATGAAGACAAGAGACAACATGAGAATGGTCAAACTTGAAATTATTTCAAAACTGCCTTTTTGGGACATATGTTAAAAGAAGAAATCAACACATAATTTTTTTCGTGCATGATCGTTTCTCTTGGTCCACATTTGGTTTACACCTAGTGAGGGGCCCAAAGGCTTGGTAAATAGATTTCTTAAGAAATCGGACGATGAAAGTTGGACCATAGAAAAAGGCCATTTGCCATGATATGACTTCACAATCCATGATGTAAACCGACCCTAAGTTAAATGCAAGCTCTACATGTTGGGCTTCATGCATGCCAACTCAACATGATGTTTCTTTGTTAATTAAATTTTCATGTAAGGTCATGTTATCAACCCTAAACCCTAAACCCTAAACCCTAACACTTTTTTTCCCCCGTAGCTAGAATTCATCTCCCGATCGTAGACAAAAGCACCGCCCCTCCATGTATAATAAAAAATGCATTAGGCCCTACTTATTAAGTATTAAGTGTAGTGTCTATCATGTTGTGAGGGTTGTTTGCTACAATCTAAGTTTTATTTGTTGTGCTCGTGTGCAGTAAACACACAACACGTCACCCAGATTTGAGATGGCGAGCGCTATGGTTTATTCATTGTGACTATATCTTATTTTCAATAAAATAATTTCGGGTCTCTTGTGCAAATTTTGTTGTTGAATCACTTAATACAATTGATGATGATGGTAACAAAGATACAACAATATATATGCTATAGTATAATTGATTGTGTTTTCACTTTTGGTAAGATCAATTGGACCCAACTGAAAGAGTAAAACATCTACACCTTTCATGACATTTAGTGTCACTTATTGTTTGGAAATGTGCAATGCTATCAACATCAAGTACAAAAGTTTTACAAACAACGTATGAGTAAACTACATCGTATATGGTATTTAGTGTCATGTACACTACTTGTGAAGGGCCTGAACTAGATGCCTAGAGGTCTCAAAGTGTCGCATATGCTAATTGTCAATATGACACTACTCACCAACACAAGTGACTATTTCAAGTGAAAGCGTATTTGCATTATGACAATTAGTGTAGCACACTAAGGTACTCGATATAATAGATCGTGTTTTAGTATGGAAGGGGTAAACATACTAATGGTAGGTGCCATGTGTTTACAATCTAGTACGCAAGAGGGAGATATTCTTGAGCATACTAATCCCAAGTGTCATGAGGTGAGACTTTTAGTAAAGTTGTTGACTAGGGTGTAATCTAGCATACACCACAAAATAGGGTAAGTGGCACTATTACGCATGCGATGCTAAATAACCTAAACAATGTAGAATGAGCATTATATAATACCATACACCTAACATAGTAAAAACATAACGCTCAAAGGCAAACATTATAGCACTATGTAACTCCAAATAGAACTGAGCGATGCTAAACACCATAATTGATGTAGCCTTGGTCCTTGTATTGGTCAATGACAATGTGGCCCCTTCAAATGCCTCAAAGAAGACTGACCATGGTCTGCCACAAATGTGAAAGCCAAAACGGTAAGTTAGGGCCAATTTAGATTACGGTGAAGAAGTGCACCGATTGGTCCAATCTTTTAGCCCAAGACAAGGTTATTTGAGGCAACGGTTGGTATGGTAGGACAAGCTGGAAAAAAACAACGATAAAAGAATGCCCCAAGTTGAAGTTCTCCAGAAGCTAAGTTTCTTGTTTGAGGGTTTGAGGTTGCTCAAGAAACTTGACCTCCACAAAACTCGCCTTGACAAATAGTGTTGGCATGTTGATGGCCATGTCATTTTTTCCATCCATGTTCGAAGTTCTCCACTGGAGAAGCCTTGCCCGTAGTGTAAACCTCGACCACCGAAGAACCCATTTCGTAGCCAATCATATTGCTCTATTCCCCTGAAATTCTTGTCCGAAAGTCT
This sequence comes from Polytrichum commune, assembly GCA_950295325.1. NCBI lineage: Eukaryota > Viridiplantae > Streptophyta > Polytrichopsida > Polytrichales > Polytrichaceae > Polytrichum > Polytrichum commune. The sequence continues at coordinate 16,732,804 of OX485803.1, read as the reverse complement.
AAACCAACCCTTAAACTAGCGGTGTCGAACACACACACGGCTATAGAACAAGGCTATCCCCGGGGGTGCCTCCAACACGAAGGCCGCCTTTATGCTCCCTTACAAACTCCCCCTGACAAATAATATTGACATGTTGATAGCCATGTCATTTTTTCCATCCATGTTCAAAATTCTCCACCGGAGAAGTCTTGACCGTAGCGTAAACCTCGACTAGCAAAGAACCCATTTCATAGTCAATCATATTGCTCTATTCCCTTGACATTCTTGTCCGACAGTCTAAACCGGCCCTTAAACATGACTTTCGTGGACCCTTAAAACTAGCGGTGTCGAACACACACACGGCTATAGAATAAGGCTATCCCCGGGGGTGCCTCCAACACGGAGACCCGCTTTATGCTCCCTTATAATTGAGCGTGTGCTTCTTGCACGGACCTACAAGAGGCGTTTTCAAAGCATTTTCAAAGCATTTTCATATTGGCTTATTATTAGTTCTAAAGGGGAAAGAAAGGAAACCAAAATAGGAAACAAACAAGAGGGGAATTCGGAGCCCTGTCGTGATAGGTCGGGCTGCCTTATCTCATCCCCGCTGTCAGCTTATAGACATGTGCCCCCAAAATCACCCCCCTGTGAACATTTTTAGATCTACGTGTGTTAACCGAATAAGAATCTCGAAACCACGGTTTCGAAGATGTGGGCGGCCCGTCCCCGCTTTCAACTGGGTGACGAATACGCCCCCAAATCATCTTATTATGTAGATTTGTAGATCTAGGTTGCGGTGGAATATGTCGGGGGTGTTTTCGTAGATGTGGAAATGAGCGGAGGTAGATTCCGGGGTGGGGTCATGCCTGTGTCGTTTGTCGTGGATGATCAAGGGGGGAGGAGGGAGAGCACCGCGGCCTCTTTTGTTGCCGAGAATTTGCGAGCTCGTGCCCACGGAACCTCTGCTCTCGACCTCTGGAGCTGCACCACATTCGTATAAGTGCAAATGGAGGCGAGAGTATGGGAAGTCGTGCGCCAACCGGACCTTCATCAAGGTAGGGGAATCAATCCTCACCGAACAGAGGAGGGGGGGGGGGGCACTCACTCACAGTCTTCCAGTTTCTTCGAATCAACTCCTTTTGAGGTTCGAGGGAGTGAGAAATAGAATTTAGAGGGACAGAGAGATGATCAAACTGTGCGAGATGAGATCATCAAGATAGAAAAAAAAATTCACTCCTCAACGAACAAGGGGCACTCACTCGTGGCCCTCGAGTTTTCCCAAATCAACTCTTTTGAGGGGCAAGAGAGTGAGGAATAGGAAGATATACAGACAGATGATCAAAATGGAATGTTTGTGTCAAATGCGATGATTGAGGTAGGAATGTCACTCCTCACCGAACAAAGAGCACTCACTCGTAGTTTTCCATCTGCTCCAAATCAACTCTTTTGTGTGTGTGTGTGTGTGAGAGAGAGAGAGAGAGAGAGAGAGATCAAGCATATTCCAGAACGAACAAGGGGCACTCACTCATTGCCTTCCATCTGCTCCGAACCAACTCGTCTTGAGGTACGAAGGAGTGAGGAGTAATGTGTGTGAGAGAGAGGGACATAGAGATGTGTAAACTGGAGTGGTTCTGCGAAATGAGATCATTAAGGTAGGGGAAGGAAGCAAAACACACCCCAGAACGATCAAGGGGACGCACAGTGCTTCAACCATTTTGGGAAACTCATTGAACTCCTTCGAGAGAGAACGATAGGGGTACCTACGCAGGTCTGGTTATGGTGCAATATCTGGTCAGGTAGAGAAGAACACCTCGGACCCAAGTGAGAGGCAGTTGAGAATCATCTCGTTTGAGAGGAAGAGCAATGCGAGGTAGGCAATCTGGATCGCTCAAGAGAGCGAGATAGCTCAAGTATTGGCAGTATTGGCAATTGCACCGAAATTGAAAGAGTGGCGGTGATGGCTGTCAAAGTTCTCATCTGGGGTACATTATGGTACTAAGGGATCTTTGGTTTTGCTATCAGCCCTGGCAGTTGTGGCGATTGTAGCGCTTCTTGAGTGGCTGCTTGCATTTGGGAGGACTCGAGGGGGGAGATGAGATGAGTGAACTTAGGAGCGTTGGTTTTCACAAACTTTCTCTGAAGTCGATCCCATAATGTCTTCAAGAAGGGTAATGAGATCATGTGGGCTGAGTTTCTGAGTAGGCATCTGACTTCTTTCCTTCACTTGAGAGCTTTGAGAGTGAGCGACGATCGCGCCCTGTACTGGGCTGATGCATCTAAAGATAGCGTCCACCTTCCAATTTGTGCATCACACAGGCTTTGTGTGAGCCTACTGGCTCTCAAATGGGCAGGCCTTCCCAAGAAGCGTAGGTCGGCGAGGTAGAATTGACCAGAGATAGCAACCTGTTTCAAATCTTATTTCAGACATGTATTGGGTCACGATCCTCGTACTGTAGGCTTGGAACAGCGATACATTCGCATTATCAAGGGTCACTCCCTTTGTTAGCTAGGGTTGAGATCAAGAAACTCTTTGGAGGACGGCATGTAGTTCAGGTCGTGCTGTGTAAATCCTCTCGATTGGAATTGTAGGAGATTTGAGTGGTAAGCTTCATCATGTAGGTTCATTCTGCCGGGAAGATGGAGAGAAAGATCGTTCGCATGCTTCTTGATAAGTTGATTACAGGAGAGCCGTGGGTTTGCAGTTTTCTGCTGATGTTGCTGTGAATTTTTAAGTATATGGGATGTATCTAATTGGGTTGCTTTGTTGGTGGGTTTGAACAGAATAAAGGTGATTTTCTGAAGGAGACCGTTTACATGAGGGTGCCCAGGAAAAAACCACTGTCAACTTGAAGGTTTCTTGGCAGAGGTAAGTAGCCAACAACAACTCATCTGACCTTGTGATGAAGTTCTGAGAGGACATTGCTAATTATGGTATACACATTGAAAACGCACTACTTATTGAGGACAAGGATTTGGTCATTTTACTAATGTATTTCAACGACCAGTATGAGTGGATTACGGTCTTCCAGTGTCTTTACGAAGATGCTCAATTTGCTCTTATCTTGTACTGAAGAGAATTGGTCATGCTGCCACTAAACATGTGATTTTAGTGTTGCATTACAGTTTGTGTGCCATGTTAATTAGATCATGTCTTTGTGACTTGTCATCTAGTACCAAGTGCCATGTGACACAATCACTGGGTGGTAACTGGAGAGGGTGTCATACAACACATGTTGCTGCATGACAATTCACGAAGTCCACTCTATCTAACATGGCACACCGATTCTAATGCCAGACTAAACAAGATGTTTAGTGTATTGGGATGCACATCTCCAAAATATTTGCAACAGAAAGTGATTTTGTCGTTGAGTGAGTCTAATAATCTTCATTTTGTGATATGATGACAGGGTCTCACCTGCTGCTGGGGTGTATGCTCCAGCCTCGGATAGTTTTTGTACATCAAGTCAACAATGGACGCAACAGGCAAAGTAAATTACTCCTTATGGGGGAAACCTGTGGTGCTGGATACGGCTGTGGACATGATGTTTTGCATGACACCCATATGGATGGCCATTGCAGTGGGCTTAATTGTGGGTTGGTCATGGAAACCTAGATGGTTCAGTTTTATTTTACTGGGATTAAGGAGCCGTCCAAGGCTTGTTTGGGAAACACCCCCAGGGTTTGGGGCTCGTCGGTTCTGGCTTGCCATGACAGCTGTGTCGGCCTTACCTATGTTGAAGGATGCATGCGTGAAGTTCAGTGCTTGGATGTGGCCCTCTAGTCAAAATTCTGCTGCTGCATATGACTTCACAGAACATCCTCAAAATCTTTGGTGAGTTCTGTTTCCAAATTTGATTTTAAGATGCATTTTCTGATACCAAGGGGCATTTTACACCAGTGCTTGAGGGCTGGGCACCGTTGAAATCTAAATCTTTCAATGATGGAAAATGCCAAGACCCTTCCACTTCACTTTACAGTAGAGCTTGAGGATCCAAGGGACCAAGGAGGTTTGAATGGATGAACAAACTTACATGCAATGTATAACGTTTCATAGTCTACTGGATTTTGCAACAAGCCCAGGGTAACACAAAATCCACCTTTTGGAGTTTTGTGTCCAGATTGATTTTGACATGCATTTTCTGATAGTAAGGGGCACTTTATACTGTTGTTGAGGGCTGTGACCATGAAATTGTGAGGGCCCTTCAAATTCACTTGAAGGTTCTACCATGGACAATTGAAATTGAGTTTTGTGTTGTCACGGGCCATCAAGTGTAGAGACATAGGTGACCGGGCTCTCAACTAAATCCTATTATCATTGCCATCCTATTCATGTGGACCCTTCCACACAATAAGTAATAATAAATCAAGGGTTGTGAGGTTTTGAAGGTTCATGGGCTCCTGGTTTTGTGTTAGACCCACCCTTTTGAGGTGTGCTTGACGCAAAAGCCTGTCGTCCATGAAACATGATTCATTGCATGTTAGTTTGTTCATCCATTAAAACTTCCTTGGTCCCTTAGGCCCTTGAGCTCTAGTTTGAAGTGCTGTAGGACAATCTTGGCATTTTCAACCAATGAGATATTTTAGATTTTAATGGTCATGGGCCCTCAAGCTTAGTGTAAAGTGGCCCTAAGGGTCCCAACCTGTTTTGTATTTAATTTCTGTGTGGGACCTTTCTGAAGGTTTTTAATGAGAGATTGTACATATATAACCTAGTTTCACAACTGGGGTTCTCATTGTAGGTGCTTTGTTGGGATGATCATGCAGCAAATCTGTGGGTTCTGAGACTTACAAGGAACCGGTCACAACGGAGGACTTAGCTCAGTTTATGAAGATGCTGGATTGTACAGATGGAGGTCCTAGCTGGCAACAAATTATGGATAGGTCTGTGAGTGGCATGACCTACCAAGCATACCGACGGGACCCTGAGGTAATTAACATTTTTGCAATCCTTACTTCCAAGTCTTTACAAGTGAAATTGAGTTCAGAAGATCTGTACTATTATTATTACAAAGAGACACATATTCTATGGCTTAATGTCTACCTTGAATGTAGACTCTTGAGTAATGTGGTGAAGTGTTCCAGGTTGGCCCGACTCAATATCGGAGTAGAACAGTAATGGAGGATGTTTCACCTTCAATGATGCGTGACTTCTTCTGGGACAATGATTTTAGACAAGTGTGGGATGACATGCTTGTCCACACTAAAACTCTGGAGGAGTGCAAGGAGACTGGTGCCGAAATTGTGCATTGGGTGAGGAAGGTATGTTGTTGGTTGTGCCCTTTACCATTAACTTTTACCTACTTGTTGTATCCAATGCAAGAAGTTTCAATCCTTAAATGACCAGGGGCGTGTTTATATGGGTTTTGTGATGATTTGTATGAACCTCCAACAAGTATTGTAATAGTATATTATTTGTTCTATGATATTGAAGCTTATTTATACAAGTTCAAACCTCTCTATAACTCATATATAACATATATGCATGCTCCGATTGAAATTATGCATATAATGAATGGGATAACTCAAGATACAGTCACTTTTGACACCTTTAGCTAAAAATATCAGTAAGTAATCTCAAACCCCTGTGTATGACAGCTTGAGGCTCAGAATGGGCCTCTTGGACCTTTAAGAGTTCATAAGTGCATTAATTATCACTGAGTAGAAGTATCAAAAAATTGGTTATGCTCACAAGCGAATCATTTAAAAAGTTGTGTTGAAATGGATGTCTCCTGCAGTTTCCATTTTATTGTAAAGATCGGGAGTACATCGTTGGACGACGCATCTGGGAATCCAACAACACCTACTATTGCATCACTCAGGTAGTTTTATTGTCAGTTGCATTCCTGGTTTTAATTTTTTTTGCTGTGATGTAAAGAGCTTAGTGGTTTGTAATATGCCCTTGTTTGTATTGAGCACTGGATATCTTAGGACACTGAAACATATTTTATGTTCTATGGCAGGGTGTGCACCATCCATCAGTGCCCAGACAGAAGTCACCATTAAGAGTGGATGTTTACTTCTCAAGTTGGAGTATACGAGCAGGTAGGATTTGGGAGAACAAACTGACTGTGTACTTGTGTTTTCATCCAAAACCTTAAACCCTAAACATGGAAATGTTGGTAAAGGCTACCAGGGCTTTGAATGACATCTGCACCTCTTTGTGTATATATGAATTTTGTGTGTTTTGACTATCTACTGCTAGGCTGAAGATTTAGGCACTAGAGTTATCCTCTACCTCGACATGACTTTTTGACGGGAGTTGGTTGTTTTGCATACAACATCTAAGTTTTTGGTGCATGCTTGGAGAGGTACTGTGGAGGTTTGAATGAATTTTGGCATGCCAGAGGTGCTAAAATGAGTTTGGCCCTCAATGAACGCAAATAGGCTGGTCTCCATTCAAATCGAACCGCTGCCTCTGAGCATGCACCACCACTTTGTGCACATACAAGATACATTCCTATCTTCATTGTGAATTGCTAGGTGACCACACCGTTTACAACTATTTGTGTGGGCTGAAAGTTAGTGTGGGTAGAAAGTGGAAATAAAGTATTGATATTAGAGTTATCCTTTAATTCAACTGAAGATTTAGTTGGGAGTTGGTTATTTTGTATCCAACACTTTCTATGTTCAGTAAGTTTTAAATGCATGCTTGGAGTTGGTGTAGTGGTTTGAACGGAGAACATTCTACATCAGTTCATTTCGAGACAAATCTCAATTTAGCACCTCTTGCCATGCCAAAATGAGTTTGGCCTTCAATGAACCAATTTGGGAAGTTCTTTGTTCAAACCTCTACACCAATTCCAAGCATGCACCAAAAACTTACTGAACATGGAAAGCAAAATATTGTATACAGAACAACCAACTGCCGATGAAATCTCTGCTTGAGTTAAAAGGATACCTCTATTACATGGAAAACAACCAAAGGAAAATCGAAGGGAACGAACTCCCCACAAAGTTCCATTTGACTTGTATGGATAACTCATTGTATTGTTGTGTTTGTCAAAGTGAAAATGGATCCTGAAAGTGCATCATACATGTGTGCAGTTGAGTCATTAAGAGGAGATGGACAAATGACAGCTGTTGAAGTGATTGTTATTCATTACGAAGAGATGGGCATCCAACGGGATCTGGCAAAGATGGGAATTCGCCAGGGGATGTGGGGATGTGTAAAGAAGTTGGAGCCCGGGATCCGAAAATACAAGGCGATGAGGAAACTAAATAAGCCCCTGACACCGTCCGCGTTGATTGCCCAGATCTCCACTAAAGTGCCCTACCCTCTGAATGGTGTGGAGAAATCAAGTATGTCGGAAACCGAGAATTCTATTGTAGTTTCAGGAAAGGGAAGGGACAATGAGTCAGTTGAGAAAAACAAGGGTTACATGAAGTGGCTTTTGTTAGGTGGTGCCGTGGCCGTTGCTTGCACAGTTGATAGAGGTGCGGTTGGGAAGTTTCTTGTTCTCGGAGTCGCGAAACGTCTTGGAAGAGTTGGTCGAAGGATGTAGGATATTGATGATGTTCCATGTGTAACGTTGAAATCCCAATGTGAAAACAAGAAAGAGAGTGGTTTAGGTGGTCACAGATCTCCCCCTAAACTTTAAACCCTAAAATCTGAAACTGTACTTTTATCTTAAACTTTGGCCACAAAACTTCACCAGGGTTTGTGGCAGTTGGCTACATGACCTCCCTCCCCCAATGGCAGTTCTTGAAAAAGGTGTCTTTCAATACAAAGAGTTACATTCTTTGTTACATCCCTCACGATTGTTTGCAAGATTGCTGCTCTCACTCTCCAGCCACATGGAGGGAAATACATATTCTCAGATTGAATGGGTTCAACATTGCGTCGACAGGCTTGAGTGTTCCCTGCCTTTGTTTCTGGGCTGCGTTGGTATTCAAACAGCCTGGAAAGAACTATCAACTCCACAATGTGACACCATAGCTAACACAATGGGGAGAGCGAACCAACCCATACACTGCTTCCTTGTTGGATGCCTTTAGCCCTGCCTCCAAGGTACCAGTGTACAGATTGTTTTGCTCCATCCCCAACAGATGGGCTGGTTCATGTCCAAGACTTATAATACTGATATTCTCAGAGGAATCTGTAGAATATATCTTAAATCAATAAAGGAAGTCTGAAAGATTTGAAACATGTAAACCGGTACGTATCCTTAAAAACTGTGTATAGAGTTTGGAGAATTGCATTGAGGTGAACGTGTAGGAAGAGTCACCTCAACCTAGGACCCCAAAGCCTCTACATGGAGGAATGTCAGCATTAGCATGAGTGCCAGGAGAATTCAAACACTTGGCATTTCAGGATGTCAAAGATGTCCACTTGATTGTATGGGAAGATAACTACTTTTAAGGAGGTTTTCATGAACCATAACATGCATTGTAAACAAGTCATTCACAATATAATAATAACCAGAAAATGTGTAGAGAGAATAAATATAAATCCTAGTATTGATTAACATCTTTTGTATTGCAAAGAGCATGTCAAGGATTGAATGCAACCGAAAGTATACCTATTATTAAACATCTATATGTGTAATCAGGTGGCCCAACACTAATTTAGCAACATGCCACACTAATATTTGAATATCTATTACCACAATAACAAAATAGTTGATTTTTTTTTAATTTTTTTTACTATAATGGTTATACAGATGGATAACCATAGTTATGGGTTTTACATGAGTCAAGATGCAACCTATGCATATTGGACGTAGCCAAATATATCCTTGGTTGTGCCCCAATTGTGTCTTTGAGACACAAGTGAGGTTTTGTGGAGGCAATATAATTGCACGTATAATACACAAAAACCAATAGCTATTTGCCCTCCACAACACTAAGGCATCTTTGTTCAATAAGGAAAAATCAACAATTTTATTGTTGTAGTAGGATTCGAATGTAAGAGAATAATATGAATCTGGGTGTTTCTAGTGTGTTGTATATATATTTCAAATTAACTTAATTAACATTTTAAAACCATGGGGATTACTACAACCATGTGATTGGGATCTTGTTTTGGATTTGGATTGTATGAATACAATATTGAAAACAACTAGAACAAGTAGACATGCATGTAAGGCTTTGGAATAAAGCAACCAAGCCCTTGTGATTTTGTTTTTTGGGGGGAAGAATTTGGGAATTATTTGAATCCCCTTTAATTTCAAATGCATGTTAGGACTCCAACCTAAACCACTCAAACTCAAAAAATCACTTGAAAAAAAAACCAACTCACCTACAACAATTTCCCTTGAGTTGAAATGAATGTGGTGATTATACCCCCCTCATGCTGACCTAAAAGAAAAATCCCTAGAGTGGGATTGAACACAACTCGCTCCCACGTACACACTTTTATTAAGGACTTGGTAGAACCACGATCTCTATGCATGTTCATAATTGTTGATATTATTAGAGTTCTCTTTCTAGCTCTGCAAGTCGTGTTGTAATCATGCAAACCTACTAACATTGTATAGAGAAACCTCGATTTGTTTTTTTGTAGATGGGTGCAATAATGGTTTTCATATGTCACCTTGAGCATCTAACAAATTGATTGCCTTGTCTTTGACTAATTCGCAAAACCTTAGTAATTTCTTAGATTCGCAAACTAATAGAGGGCTTATCCCCAATACAACACATAGTTAGAAGCTTTTTCCACCGAGAACAAGAGTGAAAATTGGAAGAAAAACCCTTGTCTATAATAACACTATCTATGAAATTTGCACTTCCAATGAAAAATGATTACTATCTCTATGAAGTAGTACCATTGAAAAGGAACAAGCTATCTATGGATCCTCTATGGTTTGCCACAAAGGCATTAGCCTAAGTTCTTGTACCATAAATAAATGTTCATTGGCGCAAGACCTATGCAAAGAATATCCCAAGGATGGCTATGAGTGATTATGCTCACTAATTTCAAACGTTGTGATGGCTTTGAAACAAAAAGCGACTAAAACCATGTGAGGAAAAGAAAGTACAGTCTATACTAAGATCGAGAGTGTCTAACAAGAAAACGGTAGAACCGTGAGGCTCTGTTCTTTATTATGAAAGACTATAATTGTAGTTGTCCACTTTGCTCATGCCAATACATGGCTATTCACTATACCAAACCTTTCTTGGATTTTGTGCACCTTCTTCTCAAATACGGGTCAAGGATTGAAGCTACTCATTTATCACCCAAATTTTTTAAAATAAATAATCAAGAACTACTGAAAGAACTATAGTTAACTAGATTTCTTTCAATGCATTTTAGGGAGCACTTATATATGAACTATAGTTAACATCCACATTAAATAAAGTGGACCAAAAATAACAAGAACAAGTAACGTCCAAGTGTGAACACAAAGTGATTAGGAATTTTGCTCTTGAAACGAAGAAGTTGATGCATAGTCTCTGTCCTACAGACAGAGCCAACAAAGTGTAAGAGAGAAAGTGCTTAAGCACAACTTGAAAGCAATCGCTCCTACCTAGCCTATGAGCTCAAACAAAATGAGAGTCATGGAGAGGCATTTAGGATGGGAAGATGTTGGAAGTCAATGTGTAGTTCACTATTGAATTCGAGTTAATAAAATCCATTCACAAGCTTGGGAGGGGAAAACCTACCCTTGAGGGCCAAGCCATAAATTTTTTTTTATGCAATATCACTTTGCAGTACTAGCCCGTGCAAATCTTCATGTTTTGCCATATATATTATGCCATTATTTCACAATCGCAATTAATTGCTTTAGGTACTTGCTTAATTACAATTTGTGATATCAATTTACAAAGGCAAGGGAAGAGGCCTCAAAGACAAACCCATTCATATTCCTATACCATAATCTTGGGGTGATCACACCCCCTTACGGTTCATAACCACGTGTGATAAAAGATTGATGCCCTATATTATATGTCATAGATAATTCTAAAAATCATTATATTTTTTTTCTACATATGCATAACCATTGATACTATCTTCTTTGTACTTTTTGAAATTTTTAGGCATCTTCATTTTCTTGTAGTAATTGATTTAGTTAAATTCTGCGTCATTCTAGTTAGAAACGGTATATAATATATATATATATATATATATAATCATCAAATTTAGTTACCATTTTTTACTATGTAATAGATACCATGTATATCTACTTATGAAAACATATTGATAAAATTTTGACCCATTATGGTGATTCTTTATGTAAAAAGTAGATTTTTATTTTTATTTTTATTTTATTGCACGTGGTGTTCAACTTGACAATGGAGTGCACCCTCCGGGACCATAATACCTCAACTTGCACTTGAAAAAATGGTGTTGTCACCAACACCCCTTTCACAAGCAACCCTTTCATAGGTGCAATACCAAACTATGCACACAACTAGCTCCAAAAAATTTCTAGACTTTCTCATATGTGAGGAGTTTTGGGGAATTTTTTTTGATGTGATTCTTATGACAAGGATGTCAGAATGGACATATTTAAATGACAAAATTCTCAATTTTGTATGTGCGCACGTTGGTTTGTTATCACATTATAGTTTGTGAAACTAATTTGTGACCTGGGGGTTCACCCGTCACTAAAAGCATGTGTCACATGTGTGCAACGGCTTCGTTTAATGCTCTTATATAAGATTTTTTGGTGGATGAAAAAAGGTGTATATGTACAAAGTGGTAGCTCAGAGATCACAAAAGCATATGTACAATCCAAAAGATGTAATACCATAACTTATGTAAAAGACTTGCAAACAGCATGCGTCCAATATTTGTAAGGAATAATACTTCAATATTGCTTATTGAAGTCATGGAAGACTCTTTTGTCAATTGGATGTAATTCTTACAAATTGGGAACGGATGTAATTCTTACAAATTGGTTCCCACCACTATAAATATCATTATGCCCAAGGCAACTACCGTTGTAAAGTCTATCATGATGTTGTCACTCACATTATAAGTCCACATTGAGCCACTTGGCTTTTGATGTAAACATAACCTTATTGTCATATTCAAAGGTAGGTTTATGAGGTTTAATTGGATCTCAATACTCTATCCACCTATTTGCTATGTTGTAATGCATCCTACATATCCTCCCAAGAAACCAACTCTTGGTGACTATTGACTTTGATGATTTTCTAGGATGGTAGATGGGCCATTCATAGATTTTATGAAATATGGAGGTGTTGGATGTTTATCTTCAGCTTAGTCCCCACCCAACTTTCTAGAATCTATTATATATGTATGCCTTTTTTGTAAATTTATGTATGAGTTTAATGCCCCCAAAAGCATAATATACCCATAATATATTCACATTGTCAAGAAAAAAATAATTGGATTTGGTGCAAATAATAGCTATACGTGTAAATTCACAAAGAGGGGAGTAGATTTTGTGTAACAGAGTAACAAATAACACTTACTAGTGTATTATTCAAGGGGAGTATGAAAAATGTAACGCTTATGGCAGAGTGGCACTTAAAGATGTAACACTTAGAGAGGGTAAATTGTAGCCCCAACAATTATGTCTTTTGGGGCATGAGAGTGTCAAGGATTGACAAAAACATTTCGTCCATATGCTTAACAAAGTGTCACATGACACACAAAACATGCCTAGAAAATGTTGAAAACAACCATTCTAACCACACATTTCTCAACATGCACCCAAGAAAAGGGTGCCTGCAACAACACCTTTTTTTGGATGTTAGTTGAAAGTTCTAATAACAATTTCCATCACATCAATAGCCTCTTTAGGGGAGCGAGTCCCTAATAGTGGCAAAACCTTGCAATCCCTACGCTTGAAACATTGCCATATGACACACAAAACAACCCAAGTTGGTGTGAGGGCAAGCATTCCAACCACGTAGGCATTTTGAATTGGCACCTAGAAAAGGGGTGCCAATTCATAATCTTCATGCCAATATTAACCACAACAACCGCATTTTTTGAGGCATGAGAGTGCATGGGATTGGCCAAAACCTGTAGTTCTTCGCTCAAAAAACCCAAGGAGTGTCAGGGCAAGCATTACATCCACATGCATTCTCAATTAGCACCCAGAAAAAAGGTGTCAGTGGCAATTCTCGTTGTTTGGGTGTCAGTCGAGAATCGTCATGCCGATATGAACCACAACAATTGCACTTTTTGGGCATGAGAGTGCTTGAGTTGGCAAAAACATGGAGTCCAAGTGCTCAATTTTGTTTTTTCACATGACAAACAAAACAACCCCAACAAGTGTTGGGAGCAACCATTTTAATTACACGAAATCGGGGTAGCCATCTCAACCATACAAGAATTATGAATATGCAACCCTTTTTGTGTGCTAGTTGAGAATCCTCATGCCATTTCATCCACAACAATGACCTCTCCAGAGGCTTGCGAGTTGCAAAATCATGCAATTCCTTAAGCATATAATATTGCCATCTTTGACAAATAAATCAAGATAGTGTCAGGACAAGCATTTTAGCTGCACGAACATTCTCAATTGATACTCAATAAAAATCCTTTTTGGGTTGCCAATCAAGAATCCTCATGCCAATTTTAGTGACAACAATTGCATTACTAGGGGCATGAGAGTGCATGCCAATGGAAAGACGCTAAAGTCTTTCCACTTAAAACATTGCCACACGGCAAACCAAAAAAACCGAACAAGTGTTGGGGCAACCATTTCAACCACATAAGCATTCTCAACAAGTATCCAAAAAGGGTTGGCAAAGACATGTCCTCATTTTTGGATCTCGGATTAGACATGGCATGCCAATTTCGACCATAACAAATGCCTCTCTAGAGGCATGAGAGTGCATGCTAGTGACCAGAGCTGCACATTACTTATGCTTAAAACATTGGCATATAACACATAACCCTAGTTGGTGGTAGGACCAACATTCTTCCACATGCATTCTCAATTTGCACAAAACAAGGTGAGGGAGAAAACACTAGTTTTTGGGGTGGCAAATGCCACATGGCATGCCAATTTCAACCACAACAATTCCCTCTTTAGAGGTTTCATAATGCTTGAAGTAGCTAGGCCTTGGTTTGCTTACACTTGAAGTGGTGTTGATAGTATATATGTTGATGCTAGGACAAGGATTTGGCGATAGTTTTGTGCCCCTCTAATAAGTCAAAATCCTATAGATTTGCAATTGGCCAACTGCATGCACCAAATTCCTATTGGGCCACATACCTTTCTGCACTCACATTCCAACAATGCATGCATCTTCAAACACCACTACACAAATATGATATCTAGTGTTTGATTATATTTGGTGTTGTTACCACCCTACCATGCTCAACACTAATTTTCAATTCTTTGACAATTAGTGTTAGACATAAATGTGCCGCTACCTTCCCTACTGCCACCTCCCTTATTATATCCTTTTTTTCTTCACATCCTTACTAACACTAAGTTCAAACATGTAACTTCCACATATTACCATAGTTGACATTTAGTGTTTGAGTTTACATATAATGTTACTTACTTTCATAGGGTTATTGATATTTAGTGTATGCGTTTGTATTTAGTGTATCAAATACTAAATATCATACTTTGTGTAGAGCACTCGAATGTAGAGACAAACGCTTCATTGGTTTTCTGCAATATTGTAAGGTAGGGGTGGCAATTTCCGTGCGGGTCCTAAAGTCGACCCCTATGTCGGAAGCACCTTTTTAGGTGCTTTTACCTGGGTTTACAAAAGCACCTATCAAGGTCCTTTTACCGTTCACAGCACTGCCAACATTTCATTGGCTGCCAGCGGTCGGTTTTAGAAATCCAGTATGTGGATATACCACGTACCCTATGTGCGAGTGTTGGTCACTCTATAAGGTTGCCTTTAAAATTTTGTAGGAAATCATAAACATGCCGGAAATTTTTGATTTTTTCATAGTTGCTCTTGCACCAGCTTTGTGGAGCGCTCAAAATTTATAAAAACAAATAGTTTCAGCATCCCAACTAGGCACATCTGAAATTTGGACAGAAATAGCCACCCCTACCTTCCATGGGATTCCAAACGGTCGTGTGCCCGTGTGCAAATATACTTTGTTTCCAAGCACACCAATATACACGATGGGAGCTCTTGCAATTTGATTGTGCATATCAAACACTTTTCCACACAAATGACGCACTCAATACATGAGTGCAAGCATGGTAAAGTGGGCCAAAAAAATGCTCTAGTATACTAAAACCATTATTTTTGTGGTCAAAGGCCTAAAAGTAGTAGCAAAGTGTTGTTTAAACTGGATTTCTTTTCATGATGACCTTTGTTGTTGTGTTGAATACTTGAATGTAGAATATCAAGTTGAGATCTTCAATACTTATCATCAAAAGTGAAGCTCAAAAGCAAATGATTGAGTCTAGTTTTGGACGTAGATTTCGTGACCTTAACTATTTTAAAGTTGGCATTTTCTTTCATGCTCCTTGATTTCATTATTTACTTGAGGGCATCAGCACAAAACTTTGTGGAGAACCATCATTTTAATGTAATTTTATTGTACTTTAAACAAATTTTAGACAGTCATTTGTTCGATGTCACCTACTTGCACACCACTTGCGCCTTTGTCTAAAATAAGTAGACTTTTCTTGGAATTTTTTTGGTCATCATAATTTGCTTGGCTTTGTACTCAGTATGTTTTTTAAATGTTTATGATTTTTTTCTTCACAAAATTCAAAGTTAGTGTATAGTTTTGAATCACTTTCACTAACACTAGGTAGGGGGTCAAGAGTTGTCCATTTTACCATGCTTGCACCCACATGGATTTCAAATCTTCTAGATGGATCAGTTTCAAAGCTACAGTTCTTAATCACGACAAATCGACTATACATTGCATTTCCCGCTGACCAAACTTTCTAGTGTTGATTCATCTCCATACTATGACTACAACTCTTGTGATACAACACTTTTTTAGGCTTGATGTGTCATATAATAGAGGAAATTGATGTGCACAAATGGTGGGACCCTCATGTATTTCGAAGTTCAACTTCCCTTACAAATTAGGATTTTTGTGATTAGGATAACCCTCTTCTCACTTTCATTGCCACATGGTGGAAGGTAATTGGAAACATTGAAGTTGGTTGAAAGTCACAACCCTCTCCAATATTCACACTTGAAGAGAGTTGCAAATTTCCTCAATGTAAGGGTCTTGCTCTAGTTTGGACAAGAGGGTTGTGTTCAATAACCGACTCCTAGCTCCGCAACTTGACCGGTTATCTAATACATTGTACTTCTTTTACTCTTGCAGGATGGAACATTCAAAGAGAAAAGAGAACACGATTGGCGAGAGAAGAGAAGAAGGAAGGTTGTTTTAGTGCATAGGAAATTGAGGCTTGAAGTAGCACCTTCCTTTTGGTGACACCTATTTTTCATCCTTAAGGCGTCAACAAGTGAGTGTAAAGTGCCATTGAGTAAGTCAATGTTAAAAGCAATCGATAATATGTGGCATTTAAGAATAAAAGATTTAAAAATAGCACCACTTTGGCCATTCATAATAGTGGTGTAAGAAGGATGCAAGAATGCTTTTAGAAGAGCACCAACTTTGGCCAATCACAATGGCTAATCAGAAATATATCCGCTCAAAGAGGGGAGGGGAGGGGGGTTGTAAGAAGTGATCCACAAAAAGGGGACAACACCTTCATTTAATAAAAGATCCTCACATGTAATAAGGTTGATTTTGTGATGGTTCTCACCTAGCAATCCAACATCAATAGAAACCCCCTAATGGAGAGTAAAAGGCTCTTTCCTTAAGACGACTTTGCAAATTTCTATAGGTTGCATATGAAGTTATTAATTTTGAAAAAATATAATTATGGACTATGTATAGATATTTTTAATTCATGAAACAATTTGAAAAAATTCCAATCTATATAACATGCTTGATATATTAAAGTGTCGCTTTAAGGCCTCAGTACCTTAGGTCTAATCCAAGTTGGACACAACTTGCCAATGAGTTTAACCAAAAGCATGCAGGAAAGGATCTTAAGAGAAATTTAGTTTCTTAGTTTCTAAAAGACTCTATGAAGATTAATGAAGTGATGATCTAAAAGAAGTCAAGACGGCCAAGGAAGCCATGTAACCCATAGCTAGAGTGAGCCCTTTTAACATGATTCAAGCAGGTGCATATTTCTCCCACACTTTCTTATTATTTTGTAATGTGGATTCTAGCACTCACTTGTTTTGGCCTTCATTCAATGACAGTTTATATTTGTCATTTCCAAATTTGCGATAGAGGTTGTGAAGAGATGCTAACAATAGAAGCCGATCAATTTTGACTTCAATGAAGAGCCATTGAAAGGGAATGATGTGGATGACAATCCAACACCAATAGTCAAGCTCCCTCAAGCCCATGTCCAATGGGTATCTAATTCTATAGTGGCAAATTCTTTGGAATTTTCAATTGTAGATGTGATGAACATGTGCTTCTTTTATGAATAAATGTTTCCAACATTAGCAAACATCATAAACAAACAATAAAGTCTTGCTTTCATAGTGTGTGATATGGTGAGGACATCATCATAGGACTTCTTTTATTTTTTGTTTTTTATTTTATCTTCATATGCATGACGTCGTGAGCATATCTTCTGTACAAATGTTCTTCCATAGGTACGTATCTTCATTATATATTCAAAATGGCATTGTACATTGAAATTGGTCACTTTCTTGAAAAACCTCAATAGTATGACATTTGAGGCGAAAATGTCATATCACCGAGAATACAATATTCGGATAATACAACACTTTCTTGCACGACCAAACTTGTCTTAATAAAGAGGGAGAACAGTATCCCTGCCACTTGTTAGAGGTCATGCAATGATAGCTTCCACAGCTTTTTGATACATGCTTCGCTGTTATCAATAATAGCATAGCCTAGTATGTTGGAATAATGGGCTTCTTCCCAATGCATTCTAGATTCCTGGTCCTGATCCTCAGCTGGAATAATAGTTTTGGATTAGTAGTATTTCGGAACTCAGGTATGTGGGCCTTACGTGGTCACTATTACTCTACCGCATACGTTTTAGTGGTATAAGGCAGGGTTTGTTGCTAAGATCAGACACCAAAAGACACTTGTTGCAATGAGGTTGAACTATGTCCTCAAAACATCATCCTAGGTACAATAGCTAAGGCAATTGGGTCTGTTTAATCACTTCAAGAGAAAGAAATCTCCACTTTCACCTCTTTCGAAATTTTTACTCTGATTCTGAAACTTGAAATGACAATCTATGGTGATTCACAATTGTAAATGAATGAGACGCTTCTGAGCCAATTCAGAGCCATTAAGTTGAAGATGCTCACAATAGGGCAATATATCTAATCTCTGTGCATGTCAGTGTACAACCACAAACCAACGCTGGTAACAATTGACATTGATGAAGGATGCTGGGCGAAGGTGCCAAAAACCTGCTATCAATCCTTTTCTTGTTTCTCAGAAAGACAGATCATCAGACACTAACCATAGTGAAGCCTGTGAATACACATACAGAATATCATGTTCCTAGCGAAAAACTAGGACTTGCTGCGTATGCATAACAATATTTCATGACCTGCAAGTACAAAAGACAAGACAAGAACTCCAAAAGTTGGTACTCAATGATCTTAGACAGCTGCAAATAAAAAAAGAACTGGGAACTTGCAGCTCCCATCTATTCATTAGGGGTTGCCATTAAGCTCGAAGAGTTGAGCAATAGCAAGCTTCTACTAAGGAACTAGTTCAGGTTCATATGTGTTTCACCAATTTCCAGGATGCAGAGAATATAGTAGAAAGGAAAAGGGGTGAGAGCAAGAATGAGGTACGGCTTCAGACGGAAGCAAATGGGTGGAGAGGGTTCCAGGATCCCCAAACCTGCAAAGCATCCAGCCTGAAAAGCAACACACTTGTTTACAGCAGGAACCTCCAGAACCCTGCTGTCAGCTAAACTGATTGACTGCAAGAAAAGTAGGACCAGACAAATGTTGTACCAAGATGGGGACCAATGAAAGCTGCTACTGCTCCTTCCAAATACGCCCTGTCACCCTGAGTTTCAACTCTTTTCGATCACCACCTGAGAAAAAAAGAGCCATGTTCCTCTGTATAATCAGCCCATCATGACTATCCCGCACTTTGCGATGACTGTCACGAATGCTGCGCGGTACACCTTGCCAGATCAATTTCCGGCCATTTGCTCCAACTTCCAAACTGTAGCTGAAATTTTTTGCCTCATTGTCATCGCCCATGAAACGCAAAAATGCCATGTAGACAGGTGCCATTCCAAGCTGGAAAGCTTCGAAGTGCAAACAGAAGTGCTGCCCAAAGCAGTTGAAGACCTGCATTCAGAAAGATATGACATATACAATATGAGGCCTGGATGATCTTGACAGTGCTGACTGAAATTTCAGCTCATAGATGCGTTCCTAGGCATATTTCGTTCAAGTTTCATTTCTTGCCTTTACCTTTGATATTTTATGGGCATCCTTGGAGAAGACCTATTCAACAATTGTGAACTGCCTTTTTACCTTGCAATCTGACTCTAGGGTCTATCACAACAAGACGACATCCACTTCAGGATAACCATACTTAAGTGAGGGACGTATCTAGACGAAGTTGGAGGGACTTTAACATTAAAAACAAATTTTAACCAAAGTGATGGACAAAAGCTCAGAAAGAAAATGGCAGGCAATACTAAAAAACTTCACAAGCAAGCGGCTTGAACTCAGAGTAATTTCAAACTGATCAGTCTGCAGCAAAGCTGCTCCTTTATACACAACACACTAAAACGCACTCTCTTCTATTTCACATACAAGTGCATGAACACTTAAACTTCTATCAAAACCTGCATGCTCAAATTGCACATACATGTCAGATCACCAGCCCTACAAGATTAGGAGCATGCACAGTGAAGGATTTGTGACCCTGCAAAAGAAGGTTCTGTGCAATTAAATGAGTACTCTTTTAAGGCACAATGGACTACTATAAGTCTACAAACTTCTCGCCTTCTAATAAAAAGTGGCAAGCACCTAGTTTAAGCATGGCAGCTATGATTAAAGCATTTTATTTCATAGACTGCAATGAGGTGAATTGTACTATAACCAAACTAAGTCCAACCACTTGGAGACATTGGTATGTTATACAAACACTTGGAGGGTTCAAGAGGAACCCCTTCCACAAGGAAACAGATGACTAAGACCTCCTTACTCTGATGGAAACATACATCAGCCAGGACAAGCAGGCATCCCTCTCACATGTCTACAATGACATTTCAAAAAACCTTTGTGTACACTTTTGGGACATCCTAACGACAGTGCTCCCTGAATTACTCTCAAGCTCATCAGCTGAGAAGCTCCAGTTCCAAAGTTGAACGTACATATGTTCCAACAGTAACATTATATGCAATTCTGGAACTATTTCGAGAACTGCTTGCCCATACTATCCAAAGAGGATGAAATTGCACATAGGATAAGAGGATCGTAGCCTAAGTGGACAAGCTCTTAATGTATTTTGAGTTGCCTACTCAGTAGGTCACCACCCAAAAACATCCACATATGCTTCTTTCTGGGGGACAAACCTCCACAAATCTGACCATGTTAGATATTCAGAAATTATGGCGCTTAGCACTTCTACACTAAAGAGGTAATCAAAGCTCAGCAAAAAGTTGTAGTATTCAACCACTGCATTGAGCATTAAATCATGACCTATCACTCAGCGATTAATGTTTTGTAGTATGATGTTGGTTCTCCTGAAATCTTCACACTCTCAAGAAACCTGAGAAGAGCAGGAGCAAAAATAACCAAAGAGAACATGCTGTGCAAAAACCTAAATGCACAGAGTATCTGTCAAATCAAAAAAGTGTATATCAACGGTCACGCTTACCGTTAGCATCCATGTCGCATTCTCCACTTCCTGTGGATTGGATTTCACATAGCGATGATTGAAAGTGCATCCATTGTGCATGTCCACTTTGTGTTCATCCCTCAGGTGAGCTACCAGCCCCGCAATGTCGCCGGTCACTGAGCACTCTGATCCAGCATAAGGACAGTTGTATGGCCGGAATGTACACTGAGATTCATGCTTGAGTTTGCTGTAATATGGAAAAATATCTGGACATCCCAGACTGTGGTATCGACAAGGTAGCTCCAGCGACTCTGCCACTTTTTCTAGGGCAAGACACCGGATGTTCCCAAGTTCATATCTGCATGTTGGGCAGCGATTATGTACCCTTTGCTTGCAGCTGGAACACAAAGTATGTCCATTTGGGCACTGCAAACACAGGAGGCTCAATAAGTAAAATGTGGGTGACCAAACAGGAACATAGCCAGCTTTCAACTGGGTAAATCCACCATATCAATCACCGCTGCCCACCCTTTGCCAAGTCTACCAACGACATCATGCAGAGAAAATCTTCCAACTGCAAGCAATTCTATCCTATTGAGGCTCATCAATACACAAGAACTTGCAATATGTAGTAGTTACAAAAACAAGATATTGGACTGGGTTTTCTGGTGTAGGAGCTCCCAGTTCGTGAACTCTGCCTGGAGGAGCTGAGCCAATTGACAGAAACATGAAACAGATAATCAACATGGCATGTCCCCATTATAGTCACAAACCTGATGAATAGGAGGGTACATCGAGTTTGTGCACACAGGGCACTCCAGTAGCTCATGGACACTGCTGGCCGGAGTCCCAGCTGCTTTCCTTGCTAAAGCTAAGGTGTTTTTAGGAAGAACATTCGACTCAGCCTCAGATTCTGTACTTGAAGGAGTGTCGCCCTCCCGCATAGGTGACTCTGGAACTTCCATTTTCACATTAGATGGAGCCATGAGTACCCTCGTTTCTTTCACACAAAGATTTACCAGCTTCTCACCGTGCAATTCCACTAATTGGAATCTTAAGGATTTCCACTAGTTATGGCTCTTTCAATGTAGCCTACCCAAGACCGATCCACTGCCCGAGTCCTAGGGGTACACTGAGATGTGCCTGCAGGAAAACACTAATCCCTTGATGCCCGTCAAGGCTCCAAATCCTATCACATGCCCCACGTCTCTCTCTGTGATGGCTGTTGCTACTAGATAGCAACTGGATCATCATGATTTTCCTTCTCCATCAGAAGCCTTTGCATGTGAACGGGCATGTCTCAAGAGCTTGACCCTCAAAGTTCAGTAGTCAATTGGGATGCGGAACGGCTTGGATCCAATCTTAACAAGACAGCACCTCCAGATCTTCAGGAGAACACAGGCTGACCACATAAATTGTTCTCGTACATTGCATACATCCTATCTATACGCCAACTTGGTCCCCATAAGCCCAATCTTCTCCAATTCAAGAATCTCCCAATATCCCCGGAAGTCTTCACAATCTCTAGAAGGATGCCAAACTCAGAATCAATCAAGCTTGCACTCGTCACATCTCCCTACTACGGACTCACTCCGCGTCTTTATCCAGCAATCTCGGAAGGAGATATCATCAACCCTAAAGATTTGAAAAAACAGACCGTACTACTGAGGTCAGAGGGTACCAAGAAGATTCTCAGCCTCGTGGCCTGAGAGACTCAACGAACGACCTACATTACCACAGCTCATTCTCCGCTCGCTCTCCCCAAATTCGGCCGTCCCAGCTGCCCCTTGTTCAAAATTGATCTACTCTGTCGACTGCCTCAATCTGCCACTACTAAACACCACATGCCACATGTCAAAAACCATCTCTCAACACGGCCGTTCCCACATCCTATCCTGCCATACTGATCCAGACCGAGAGCGAGTGACCACGAGTATGATTGCACCCTGGCTTTCTTTCCCAAACACCACCAGGAAGCTTAAGTCACCCCACTAACCAAGCTACCCTCATGGAAAGGGGGACCTGGTTCTAAAATCCACCATAGCTCCAGACACCAAGGATGTCATCGAACCCCGAACCCTAACTCCGCACACTCCGAACCTTACCCCACCAATTCAAGCTGCCACAACCCCAGCCATGTGAGAGACCAAATCCTTCACCCCGAACCCCAATCTCCCCAAACCCTAACACGACGCCAACCTCCGGAGGCTAACCCTCCAGCTGCTGCTGCTGCACTCAAACCCTCGTTCTCCCACCCAGCTGCTCCCGCGATCCCTGCCATGGCAGCCAGCGGCGACATCCGCGGACATACTGGCACTGCAGGCCGCTGTCGCCCGCTTGTTGGATGCGATACGTCGTGGCCGGATTCCGGCGCATTGATGGAGCGAGCGAGCGAGCGAGTTAGCTCGTCTTCCTCGACCCGACGCTTCCCCTCTCTCTTCTCTCCTCTCCTCTTCTCTTCTCCTCTCTCTCTTTCTCGAGCGAGCATGCAACGCGAGCGCTCCCCCTTTGCAAACCAGCCCCTCGATGAGAAAGAAGCCCTGTCACCCGCCTAATTTCCGGGTCCCCTTGCAACCCGCCGAACCACCGGCACCGATGGACCCCCGCCTTCGCCAGCACAAATCGCCTTACCAGGTACTAGATACCCTGATCTGGATCCCGGGCCCTGTCACCTGGGTAATTCGAATAACCTGACCCGGTGATAGATACCCTGACAAAGTAAAAACCGGTGCCCGGGTGAAGGGAGAGGAACGACCTGACCTTTTCAAACGCAACCAAGCCCCCTCGGAAGCGACGACGCGCCGGGCCACTCCCCGGGTCCCGGGCTCCTCATACGGGCCCGGGCCGGGTGTGACTGGCTCAAACACCGGCCGTCACAGGACCCGCGGCCTGGTTCGAATAGATACCCTGGAGCGACGAATATCGGCACCGGTTCCCAGTTTCTGAGGGGGGACGGGGCCGGTTTCTAGGGAGCGGGGTGACCTGACCTGACCTGACCTGGTGATTAATCTCAGGGGGGCCGGGGAACCGGGGTCCGCGTTAGTGATGAGTAGGAATGACCTGACCGGGCGAAACGCCGGGTCCGCCTCTCCCGCCCCAACGGAAAGCGCAGGGAGGGGGGGGGGCTTTTAAATTATTATTACTTTACTGCCGCGGTCCCTTCCCCCCCTGCGTCGGCGAGCCCGTGGGTGACTTGGACTTTGTAAACAGTGTGGTTATTTAGTGAGTGACCCCCTCATAATTACTCTTATAAACCCACAAAGGCTTGATGCTGCTCCCCTGCCCCTTTGTTGAGCAGTCGAATCGGATAATGTTTGGATCACAGCCCGGGCAGCTCTGTAGAGAAAAAACGGATAATTTCCTAGCTTCTAGGAGATGGCTCGGGTTTTCCAAATCTTACCCGGAAGTGGGCCTAGAGAGTGCAAACTTTTTCGGTTGATATCTATCCCCCGTTTCCTAATGTATTCAGGCAACTAGTCGACGTTCCTTTTTCATTTATCTAGTTTTCTAGAGGTTTAAAATGGGGTCGGTTTTGCATTTTGGTGGTGGATGGTTTTTTTCCCTCTTTGTTTTTTCTCCCTGTAAGTTTCATTGTCGTTTATTCCCTCTCTCTTTTTCCAAGTGTTTGTGGTTAAAGAATGTTGGCATTCAGTCTTTATTTTTTTGTCTAAATAGTATCTTTAGTAAGAGTTCAACCTGGCAAAGCCCCTATCAGCTTAGGGCTAAGGATTTAACTTTCAGAAAATACAAGCACCACAAAGGGTCCGAGTAGTTTCCGACGGCGGCTTCGTGTGCTGAGAGCTCCAGATGTGAAACGAGACATGTCGGAGTGGCACAAAGTCAATCACTCAACGATTGAGTAATTCAAGAAGTCAAGCACTCAAAAACTCATAATGGAAACGAAAATGCAAGTTGCAGCGGCAAGCAACTAACCATAAACCACAAGCTAGCAAGGCAATGGTAACTCCAAGTCTACAAGTCTCCGAGTCTACAGAGTATTAAAAAAGTTCCTAGAAACTATATGTATGGTCGGCTGCCTGCCGTGAAAAATACCTTTCAATCGGTAATTTACCGTGGATACTCTAGGGCAACTTGCCTAAATGCCAACATTTAGGCAACCCCTTCCTTCCTAAATGCCTTGATTTTCTTCCGGAACCCCTTCCTAAACATTTCTAATTCATTCAAAATTTCTCAAAATCAACCGGCTAGCTTGTAACTAATTGCCAACACTACCCGTTCATTGCTCCTCGGTAGTAGTGGAGTGGCACATGCTTCAACTTCCTTGCTAATTAATCAAGATGTCGTATATCAAGGATTATTCTTTCCCAATCTAGCATGGCAGTATTCACTTAGGATCATGTTGGGTGAGTGTTAGTTTTCTTGTGATTATGAGATTTCGTGTTTATGGGGAGTGCTCGGGTTGTGTATTATGGAGTTGTTGACCAACATCTGTAATTTAACATAGTTTTTTTTTCATTGCAGCCTCTTTCTTTGGGAGTTTCTTTGGAAAGAGATCATCAACTAGTTGCTTAGTAATGTTACGAAGCTCAAAGACTACGCACTTCTATTATTTTCAAAAGTCACCAAGTTGTATTACACCAATCGCACCCACTTCGATGTACGCTATATTATGAGTGTCTCTTGTATCACGTTTTGAGTGGAGGTGGAGAGCATATTAAGGATACACATGTCTTTGTTCCTCGTCGAAATTGTCATCATTGACATTGGTGAAGAATGTACCAAACAACCATTGAGAGGATAGTGGATGACAAGTTGGTTATCAGTTGGAACCAATTAATTTGTGGACAACTTTTGTGAAGTATGGAGAACATCGTGCCTTCATGGATGAAGGGTGTGACGAACTATGAGAACCCTTATGTTCTTGGATGAGCAATTGGTTATGCACAATGAGAAGGTTGTAGGTAAGAAGGGACACCAAAACAAAATACACATGTCATGACGAGATCAAATTGTGTGTTCAATAAACAAACGTCGTTCTAATTTCAAAAACTTAGTAAAAACAATCACGAGGGCCTAATTAAGTATCTTCCAAAGATAAAAGATACTCTTTACTTTGACTCATTATAAGTGTTCCATCTCCGTTCCTTTATTGGCTTTGAAGGCTTTCGCCGCCCATTGAAGATGAGCTCTATGAGTGGATGGACATGGGATTCGTGCCCACTTTAATACACTGCCATCCTTATTTCAACCAAGTCATCATACAAAATGCTCAACGTTTGTTGGAAAAAGGGTAAATTTTTGTGGTAGATTCTATACCGGGTCGTTTATTGTGTACCCATGAGCACATGATTGTGATAATCTCTCGTCACCATACATGGCACTCTATTTTCACACTCGTACCAAGAACATAATTTCCACGTAGGATTCAAGAGGGCGCAACCAACGCATGATTGACATGTGACACTTATTTTTGTCGGAATAGAGAGCCATCTACAATAATATTGTAATTTTGGTACAAATTGGTAAGTTTAGAGTCAATATCATGGACTTACAACCAAGTCCATGATCATGCACCATAGATGCATGCCAATTATGAAGACCAACTTAGAATCCAAGAAGGAGACACCTTGGATAATTTTCTCGACACATAAGGAGAATACGTGAAACAAGCGCAATAACAAGGTGCCACCGTCAATATGTATTATTAGTATGGGTTGCCACGGGCCTTGGCTTGGTGGTTGGGGCTGATGGCCCCCAACGAGGAGGTTGTGGGTTCGATTCCCCATGCCGGCGTGGTGCTCACCACCTTAGTCCACCCAACTATGGTGGGGGGTCCTTGGACCTTGTTGTATGGGTACCTCAAAGCCCTTTGGGGGGATACCATGTCCGGTATCTTCAAGGCACTAGTGGCTAGCTAGGAACTAGTATTGTGTGTCACTATAGTGTCCATCCTTGAAAGGGGAGAGTAGTATTGTCCCAATGTCCCCTTGTCTGGTGGGCATCGGGTCATTGGCATTACGAACGGACACTTTATTCACGCCGGCCCCTTGCTAAAAAGGGACCGGAGTTTCTATCTATGGGTTGCCATTTGGTATTACACATTGCTAAAACTTTTGTTGTAAGTGAGAAATTTGCAATATTGTCAAATAACACAAACAACTACATTAAACATCTTATCAAGTGTGGTAGTGCTGCCAATTATGATGGTCTTTGTGGCTTGTCATACTTACATCACCAAGTGTCATGTAACACCTTCTATGGTTACTAACAAGGGATTGTAAACAAAATCAATGTGGGTCCATGATGAATTATGAAGGTTGTACTTGATCATATATTTAGTGTAGTATGTACATCAATAGAACATGAAAATAAACCTATCTCAAAAACAATAGTATTCTTTATACATGTCATAATAACACATAGCTCCAAGTGGTAAACCACACTAATTACAGGACGGATTAGTGTAGTACACGGTAGGTACAATAACTTTACGTGGTTGTCCTTACTACAAGTAAGTCTTAAATATATAACTTTGGTTGTAAATTATATACAATCCTCGTTCTGGTCCATGTTATACATCTCATGGGGTCACTTTTGGAATATGCTTGCTTGATTGAAAATCTCCACATAGTGTCTCTTGTAATTTAGTAATTTAGGGCCACTTCACACACTAGCCAAGAGCCGTGACCATGAAATTGTGAGAGCCCAAAATGAAGTGTCCGAAGGCCGTCCCAAAGCACCTCTAAAATCATGTAGTGTGGTCACGAACCCTAAGTGTAGTGTGAAGTCATATGTGACCAGACCTTCAACCAAATGCTATTCCAATGAGACTCTATTCATGCAGGTCCTCACACATCATAACATAGCATAAATCAACGGTTGTAAGTGTTTGGAGAGCCATGGTCTCTTGGTTTTGTGTTAGGCCTACCTCCAAGAGGTGGTTTTTGGAACTAATCCAAGTGACCATGACACATGATCCATTTGATGCCATATAGGAATTCATGTAGACTTTATATCCATCTTGTATTCACATACTCCATGGGTCCCTCAAGCGTAGTGTGAAGCGAACTTGGACTGGCTCCGTTACAAGTTACAAAATTCTCCACCAACAAGAGTCCTTGAAATGCGATGTTCACGGGCCCTCAGTCTCTTGTGTGAAGTGGCCCTTAGTTCTCAAATCTCAACTCATCCAAACATGTCCCAACAGTTGCCAAAGGGCCATCTCCATCATCACATACACTTGGCACTTAAGGTTGAGGCATCTATAACCATTAAAATAAGAGAGTTTGCATTTATTTAGGGGGAGTAATAGCACGGAATCCATTTTTCTTGCGAAGAGAAACAAAGACTAGAGAGAGTGCAACTAAATAATAATAATAGATTCAAGAATATGGAAATTTCTACAAATTTTGAACCGGTAAAGTCAAGGTAAAACACAGTCAATATGTAGGTTAACTCATAACCGCTCATCTAAATTCTAATGCTTGGCTTCAACAATTATCATGACTCTTACGAGGGTAACTAATCACACGTGCTCCCACATAAACCTTGACTCCATTCACCTTTAAAAAATATATATATATATATATATATAGAGAGAGAGAGAGAGAGAGAGAGAGAGAGAGAGAGAGAGAGAGAGAGATCTCATCCATGTTGGCATTACATGACCCTGGTGAATGGTTAAATGAACATCGTTGACTACAGATGCCTCGACCTCAAACCTTGCTCCAAAGCGTTAAGATTGGGTGGACCACCATAACACTATTTACACCTAAATGCATATGGAGTCATATGCCACGTAATTCTTTGCTTCGGGGTCTTAATTTTAACAGCTTGTACCAAAATTTGGCTAGAAGTTGGGTGTGGTTATAGAGCACCTTCTGCCCACCCACAAAAAGTAAAAAGTAAAAAGTAAAAAGGTTTTAGAAAAAGGTTTTGGTTTTCAATAGAATCTCTAGCCTCCATTTTTTTTTTTTGAAGTACGACAACGGTATTCCATTTGGGCCGGACCTATGCCCATTCTAGCCACTTGTTAACATAATGACCACTAGCAATAGGCATAGCAAATCTCATTACAATGACACCTCAAATTTTAGCATAGTTTATGGACACACATATATAAAAAGCACCTACCATTGGGATTTCTAAATTTGTGCTTTAGAGTACTGAAAAAAAACTCCCCAAAACTTCCAGTGTACTTAGCATGTGAGCGTATTGTCACTGCGTTGGAAGCATTAGGGAAAATAAACATAATATTTTATTTTTATTCTACCTAAATTGTTTTGTCCACGATATTGTATTGAGCACATGAGCAAATTATGTGTCGCTTTTTGAAAAACTTCAAAATGTGATGACCAATTTGATAGTTTTTCCATGTCACTAATGGCCACTTCACAAACGAGACTGAGAGCCCGTGACCATTACACTTCAAGCACTCTCATTGGTGGAAAAGGTGGAGCCGGTCCAAGTTTGCTTCACACTATGCTCGAGGGACCAACAGAGTATGTGAATGCAAGATGGATGTAAAGTCTACACGGATTCCTACATGGCATCCAATGGATTGTGTTTCATGACCACTTGGATTATTTTCAAAAACTACCTCTTGGAGGTAGACCTAACACAAAACCGGGAGACCATGGCACTTCGAATGCTCACAACCGTTGATTTATTCTATATTATCGTGTGTGAGGACCCGCATGAATAGAAATTCATTGAAATAGCATTTGGTTGAGGGCCCGGTCACATACGACTTCACACTACACTTGAGGATCCGTGACCACGCTACATGATTCTGGAGGTGTGTTGGGACGGCTTTTGGACAGTTCCTTTTGGTCTCTCACAATTTCATGGTCACGGCTCTAGGCTCGTGTGTGAAGTGGCCCTAAACCTATGTCCTAGCTGCCCATTTCAAACCACCATGTATTCCTAAGTCTTAAATACCATAGATTAAGCCACATGGACAGTTGAAAAACACACTCAATATTGTAGACTTAGAGGGAACCACATCCATACATCTACATGTTCCAAATATGTTCCAAATATGTGATTTGTCAAACAATCACCAAAAACATGATGTCGTTTTGGGCCAGTTTGGGGCAAATTCCCCAAGTGCATTTGGATGTTAAGAGTCCAGTACACTAACTATCCCATTTAGTGTGTGTTACTATTCGGAGTTACGCAATGCAATAACGTCTTACTCAAGAGTTCAAATTTTACTAATGAAAGTTCAATAGGTTGTTCAAATATTATTATAGTACATAAATGGTTTTTCTTAGTAAAACATTGCATTCTCATGAAATAGTTATAGCATTGCGTAACTCCGAATAGTAACACACACTAATTGGGATAATTGGTGTAGGTATCTATTCACTTGTTATTCTAATCTTAGTGCAACCTCGGCAAATATTGTAGTGTTATAATGTTCAACCAATGATCATCAATGTTTCATGGCACACTATTTGAAGACACCTATGATGGTGCTCTTTGAAAGGTTTACTAGGAGTTTGTATTTAGATAGCCTTATTTTGGCCAAAGTCAAACTCCTCCTTTTCATTTTACCAAAACTAGGGGTTCTTACACCACTTAAACACTTCTTTAACATAGTAAAGTGTCAAAAAAGTGGTGCGGAGCTCCTTACCTAAACACGAGTTCTTGAACCCCAATACTTTAAGGATTGTTGAGAAGCATGGAAGGAGGTGATGACGAACTACATAAGCAACGAGTCCTTCATCCTTCTTGACCAAAATACCAAATGCAAGCAAATGACAATACATGGTTGTAATTACATTCGATCCCTTGTTAATAAATGATCAATTGGGTAACCCACACTAAATTAAGGGAACCCCCCACATCGCATTACAAAATGAAGACTCTAAATAGACCGACATTATTTCTCATCTGTACTATCCCCTACAACATGTTAGGGTTTTAAATGAATTTAAAAATTCCGAACTTTTAAACAAGAAAACGGTAGAACCGTGAGGCTCTGTCCTTCCTTATGAAAGACTACAATTATAGCTGTATACTTTGCTCTTGCCAATTCGTGACTATTTACTATACCTATAACCAACTATAGTGAATCAAATGTTTTCAATACATGTCAAGGAACAACTATACTTAACTAGATTTTAGAGCAACTATAATTAACTACATTCTTTGGCAGGTCAAATTGCGAACAACTATAGTTACAAAAGGCAACTAGTTAACTAATAGTTGAATTAGTTGGTTAATTATCCAAGGTATGCAAGCTTTCACCATCCACGCTAAAAAAAGTGGACCAAAAATATCAAGAACAAGTAACATCCAAGTGTGAACGTAAAGTGGTTAGGAAATTTACTCTTGAAACATAGAAGTCAATGCATAGTCTCTGTCCGCTAGACATAGTCACCAAAGAAGAACTATAACGAATTGCAAGCACATGTCAAAAATACAATTCTTGAGGTCAACATGTTTTTGCCCGATATTTATTCGATATTTGGGATTGATGGTTGTGTAAATAATATGAGCCACAACGTTCAACTTATTTTCGCACTAAAAACATTGGGGAATCATATTGTGGGTGCAAACAAATCATTAAACCACACTATTTTAAGATAACATTATAGGTTACCAGAAAAAGCTAGATTGAAAATAATATGCATTTGAGAGACTTCCACCATATGGGGAGGAGTTGTACCCACCAAATGATAGAACTCATACTTCAAGCCAATAACATTGAAGATCACATGATTATAATTTATCTTTAGATTTGATCTATATGTAGACTAACATGTTTTTAAAATATTGTTTTGAATGTATGGACATAATGTAGTACCATGACAACTCCAACACTTTAAGTGTTAGATCGGTACCCTAATTTGATGTCACATCAACTTTCTCTCGTATGTTTCAACCAATAGACTCGTGACATGTTAAACTTTCCCTTTGAAAATGAATGAAGTAGAGTGTATAATTTCATGCCATGGTACAATGTTTATGGTATTTAGTGTCACAAGCATAATATTGTCATTTTACTCTATTTTGAGGCATGTGCTAGGTTACACCGATGATTAACAACTCATCATAAGTGTCGCCTCACGACACTTGGCATTCAAGAGCGCTTACTAATATCTTGTCCTGATTATATGTCAATGATGTCATGAGGTGTATGCCTACCATGTTACACAATGGTATGCGACTTGACTAAAGTGTACACAAATGACACTTGCCATCAGTATGCTCAAAATTATCCTCCCTTTGCATACTACAATGCAAGATTGTCATGTAAAGTATCCCAATGTGCTACTCTAATTATCATAATGTAGATAT
Source organism: Polytrichum commune (assembly GCA_950295325.1). Taxonomy (NCBI): domain Eukaryota; kingdom Viridiplantae; phylum Streptophyta; class Polytrichopsida; order Polytrichales; family Polytrichaceae; genus Polytrichum; species Polytrichum commune. The sequence goes on along the minus strand of OX485803.1, from coordinate 16,700,808 downwards.
TCATTCACTTAAAGAAGTCACTTATGTTGACGAATGGAATCATATTGGCAATTAGCTGGCATGACACTAAATACCATTGATGGTGTACTACAATTGTCTAAAACTCGCTCTTTGTAACTTTATGTCGTGCATACTTTATATATATACTTGAGTTAGGTTGGACCCTTGCACATCGGGAGTAGTTCACACCAAACCTTGAGGGCCCATGGCCATTGAAATCTAAATTCTCTTATTGGTGGAAAATGGCGAGATTGTTCTATTTCACTTTGCATTGTAGTTTGAGGGCCTAGAGGATCATAGAAAGTTATAATTGAAACCAACATGAAATTGTGTATGACGTGACATGGATGATGTTTCATGGTCTATCGGATTTGGGGGTGAACCCTCCTTGAAGAGGTAAGTCTACCTAAGACAAAACCAGGAGACCATGATGACACTTCTAAAATATGACAACCTTGTTTTAATTTGATAATTTGCATAAAAAAAACCCACATTAGTGCATGATAATGAAACGGCACTTGTTGAAGAGTGGGATCACATACGACTTTACACTACACATGAAGATTGAAGTCTCGTGACCACACAATGATCAATTTCACTTACTTATGGTGTGGCCCCAAGGTATGGCCCTTGGGGTAAACTCCAAGGGCCCTCACAATTTCATGGTCTCAATCCTTGGCCAATACATAAAGTGCTCAAAGCACATGGCCCCTAATGAGGAGGTTGTGGGTTCTATTCCCCATGCCGGCGTGGTGCTCACCACCTTAGTCCACCCAACTATGGTGGGGGGTCCTTGGACCTTGTTGTATGGGTACCTCAAAGCCCTTTGGGGGGATACCATGTCCGGTATCTTCAAGGCACTAGTGGCTAGCTAGGAACTAGTATAGTGTGTCACTATAGTGCCCATCCTCGAAAGGGGAGAGTAGTATTGCCCCAATGTCCCCTTGTCTTGTGGGCATCGGGTCATTGACATTACGAACGGACACTTTATTCACGCCAGCCCCTTGCTAAAAAGGGACCGGAGTTTCTATCTATCTATCTATCTGCTCAAAGCATCCCCGCATGACATAACTTAAGGTTAACACATCAAACTGAATGTGGGCAACATCCAAGAATATTATGTAAAATATTGTTAGTCCCACAAAACATTGTTATGGATCTAAATGTTATGAGCCTCTCAAGGTTAAGACACCGTTATAATAGCGGGAATACGACGGCTACTCTAGGGAGGCCTACCCCACATGTTCCGCCATAAAAAGAACTAGCAAATATATAATGGCACCTGCTTTGTGAAGACACCTAACCCTATTTCCAAGGTACCCGGGCTAAGAGCATGCCCAACATCATGCTATGTATGCAAATACACTAGAGTAACAAACCCATTTATGACACCCCCAACCTAAAAGGAAATTCATTACATGGAGTCTCTAAAGTTGTGAAGTTCCACACATGTAGCTGCTATTTTCTAATGTGATGGAGAAAGTCATGAAGAATCACATAACAAAACAAAACAAAATAAAGAATCACACATGCAACCTTCACATTCAACGTGATGGGAAAAAGTTAGTCAAAAGGGCACGGGTTCGGGTTCCTTGAAAAGGACACTAATTACACTCATGTTTTTGCCTCTCAATAATCGTAAATATGTTGACCTATGCTGTGAATGTGGGTGGGGAGTGAATCTTGCTTTTGAGAAGTTACAGTAATTTCAATACTTTGAAATGATTATGATTTTTTTGTTAAACATTGTGACATCATTTCAAGACATATGAAAAATCATCCCAATGTCACACATGTACTCCACTTGTGTGAAATTGCCTAACAACCCACCCATACTCACTTGTGCGGACCACCAATGAACGAACCCCTAAACCAACAGGGGCCACTTTTAAAATTGGTCTAGCCAATGAGAGCCCCGGTTGCAACTAGTGTTGGTACGCAACATTCACTGGTGGCCTGCACCCGTAAGTGTGGGTGGGCTATAAGTTAACGGAAATAGGTCTATCTACTCTATTCCACTCATGTGCCCCCTTCCCACATGACTTTAGCTATAAGACCCAAAGTATTTCCTAAAAACCGGGTAAAGCTCCCTTGGTTATAGCGGAGGCATCCGGCTATCCCAATGCACCTGCAAGAACTCCCTCAAGAGATTTTCAAGTAGGTTTTAGTTAAGTAGCTCTCACACATGTTCATTGTTTTATCTACCAAGCAATGAACGTTGGGTAGTTTTTGTCCCATCCCCAAATGCCTTACTACTCACCTATCTTACCATCGGTTTTCCGTTAATGGGGAGCTCCTCGTGCCCTCTTAGCTAAGACTAAAAAGCAACCAATCAAAGGGGCGGGAGGCGACACTATTAAAGGTCCTATACTCTTGCCTCCTGTGTTAGGTACTGATGGGAGGATCGGTGCTTGAGGCTTAAAACCTCCACTTTAAGCCATGCCACATCATTTGCCAACTAGGCTGGGCACTAGATAATGTCAATGATGGTGTGAAGGCCGGGCTGTTAGAACCAACTTTTAGTCGTAGCTAAAGTAAGGTGGGAAGGGGGCATTGGCCTTGGCTGTTAGATAATGACATTCTTTGGTTGAGTAATGCCTTTCCATTTAAAGTCAAGTGACAGGTGGAGCAACCTCGCCATAGGCTCCTGCCAGAGTCTGGGAAGTTGTTGAAGCCTTAGTGGCTAATTGCCGGTAGTTGCTACGAAGGGTCGGATTTTTTCCAATTTACATTGGCAACAGCCGGTCTTTTGTAAAATCAATCGGCCAATTGCCTATATTTTCATATTTTCATTGGCCAATATCCGATTAAATGGAATTCATATCGGCAATAATTGTTTAAAAGATGTATGAAAAGTTATTAGAAATCATTTCTTAGTACAAAATCTTGAATAAGTGAAAAGAAAGGCATGTTCAAAACTTTACATTTGAAGAGTTAATATCCTTGGCATGAATTGAACCTAGCAATGCCTTCACCGCTTGAAGGCCAAGGGTCCCCCAATTCTTCATAAAAGCAATTGGATTTGGTCACGGAAAGGTTGCATAATTCAAAAAGTTTAAGGTTTAGGGTACTTCCTCAAGTGCATCATGAGATGCCCCAGACAAATAGCGCTTTGGATGCTTCTGGTTGAAATCCAGTTACTCACAAGAAGAATCGGCTACATTTCCGGGACATTTTTTGGTCCATCGGCTAATTGCCGGAGGATTGAAATTATAGTCGGATTGCCATCCGATGGTTGGAAATTTGGACCGGCCATGACGGGAAATCCATCGGCTGATAATGAACTAGCCGTCGGTTTTCCCCGAACATAGGCTCCTGCATTATGACGGCTTGGGGTCCCTTGTGGTACATTATAACGGTACCTGAATATACAAGATAGCGTTGGCGGTCATGATAGCGCTTCCGCTGGGGATGCTCCCTTGAAAACATTCACCTGACACGGTTAAATAAGGCGAGACCTGGTAGTGGTGGCAGGCTACACACAGCATCTGTGATGTGGTGTGGGAGAAGGGCCCGGTATGTGCCCTCCGGATTCCCCCTTTTGCCGTTGGGGGGCACTGCTGGGTTTACAGAACTGCCGTGCCTGCCTCCTCAAATTTCAGTAACTTAGGGCTGGTGAGCCCGTGAGACTGGGAGCCCGTGACCATTACGCTCCCAGCACTCTCATTGGTGGAAAAGGTGGAGCCGGTCCAAGTTCACTCCACATTACGCTTGAGGGTCCAACAGAGCATGTGAATGCAAGATGGATGTAAAGTCCCCAAAAGTTCCAGTGTACTTAGCATGTGAGTGTATTGTCACTGGATCGGAAGCATTAGGGATATTTCACATGATAATCTATTTTTATTTTACCTAAATTTTTTGTCCATGATTTTGTATTGAGCACATGAGCAAATTATGCGTTGCTTTTTTTGAAAAACTTCAAATTATGATGACCAGTTTGTTGATTTTTCCATGTCAGTAAGGGTCATTTCACACGCGAGACTGACAGCCCGTGACCATTAGACTTCAAGCACTCTCATTGGTGGAAAAGGCGGAGCCAGTCCAAGTTCGCTTCACACTAGGCTTGAGGGACAAACGGAGTATGTGAATGCAAGATATGGATGTAAAGTCTACATGGATTTCTACATGGCATCCAATGCATCATGTTTCATGGCCACTTGGATTATTTTCAAAAATCACTTCTTGGAGGTAGGTCTAACACAAAACCGGGAGACCATGGCACTTTGAATGCTCACAACCGTTGATTTATTCTATATTATCATGTGTGAGGACCCGCATGAATAGAAATTCATTGAAATAGCATTTGGTTAAGGGCTCGGTCGCATATGACTTCACACTACAGTTGAGGATCCGTGATCACACTAAATGATTTTGGAGGATGTTGGGACAGCCTTTGGACAGTTTCTTTTGGGCTCTCACAATTTCATGGTCCCGGCTTTGGGCCCTTATAGCGTTGCCCAGCGCCTTGGCGAGGCTGCTGGGGCTATGTCTGGGTTTCAACTAAACGCCACGCCACACCAAACTAAACTAGTGTAGTGGACCTAGGTCTTCGGAGACAGAGACTTGCCGCTCATGTTCGGAGTGCGGAGACATCCTAATATACAAATCGGTCGAGTCGGGGATTGTTGCTGCCGCTGTTTCGGAATGTGATTCGCATGTGTAATCTGCCCATCGGGGGTTAATACTCTTATCTTTCGCCGCCTGCTGCATGGATTTGCGGCAGAAATGTGGTGATCAGTGAAGTGGGCTGCCGCTGGTGGTTCATTTGTATTTGAGAGCAAACCCTTAGGTCTGCGGAGGACTGCGGTTCTATGTGCAGATTGGCTCCTTTGGGAAGCTCCAAGTGCAGAATTTGATGTATAACTTGTAAGTGCAATTTGAGGATGGATGTAATGGTGATGATTTGCGTTTGCGTTTGCGTTCGGGTGGGCGAAACCCTAGGGTTACGGAAAGAATGGAATTGTACGTGTAGATTGGCTCCATTTTGGAGCTTCGAAGATTGGTTTCTGAGAACGTACGAGTAATAAATGGAGGAGAGAAAGTGGTAACGAGTGTAGTAGATGTGTCCAGGAGGAAACCTTAGGGTTGCAGGGGTCTGATTGTATGTGCAAGTGGCTTCGTTGAAAGCTTCGAATCATAATTTTTGTGTAACATGTGAGTGTAGTTTTGAGGCCAGAGTTTGTGGTGATGAATGCTGCAATTTTGCCTTCTGGAGCAAAGCCTAGGGTTGCATTGGAGTGTGATATTGTGTTAGATTGGCAAGCGAAGCTCGAGTGTAACATGTAAGTGCAATTTGTCGCGACAGGAAGCGGTGATGAGAGCTGCATTTGGGCCAGGGAGAAAATTTGAGAAGGTTTTTGAAGAGCGGTGAGAGTCTGTGTGAAGATTGGCTCTGTTTGGGAAGCAAAGATGGGGGCAGAGTCAACATCCACCGTTGTTGAGCTCAGTGACGGACTGTCCTTGGTGCCCTGCACTGTTGTGTCGCTCTCCTTCATGCGGGCAGATGTTTCGGTGAATCCGGTAGACGAGTGGCTACTGAAGGAAGGGTTGACAGCGCTGTTCAGGAAACGGCTTGGGATCGCCATTGCGGACCGGGACCTAGTTGTCCACAGAGAGAAGAATTACTATAAGAAGCGGCGGGATGAGCCGATTGCGGATGGTGTGTTACATCTATGGGGTGGTCAGTCGAAGGGCGACCCAAAAATTCGCGAAGGAGAAGATGTTGGGAAGTATGTCGTGGAGAAAGTGAATGGTGCAGAATTGAATGTAGGCGGGCTGAAGCTCAAGTGTCTCGCCGTCATCACAGAGACAAATCAGTTTGAAGCCATCAAGCTATCGTGGGAGACTGTTTTTGGTCCTCGCCGAGGAGGTCTGTGGTTCTACTTGCTGGATGTGGAAGAGTGTAGAGTTCCTATGTTCAAATAAAAAAATTTATCCTGGGAAATTGAATCTGGGTGTTAAGATTCACATGAATTTTGTTTTGGCATGAGTTGTTCACTTTGAGATATGCTCTTCACTACATTCTCTGTCTTAAGTGTTTTTTGAGCTGCATTGCAATTGCGTTGCGCCTACTTTTGTCGACCCAGGACCGAACTTAAGGATACGTGCACCGTTGAATTTACGGAATACATAAATCCTAAACCAAGATGCCCATATCGTCAAAATCTTGGTTAACTGATCTCCTTGAGCATCCTAGCCACACAGCAAAGTCTGTTTGCAGAGGAGACATGGATCTCTGATGTAGCTTTTGATTTTTTTTCTTTCAGGAGTGGCACAAGCAGGACCCACTACTCTCACGCTGAAAGGGGTGCCGTCTCGATGGTTCGCTGAGCCACGGGTCTCTTCTAAAGCTTCAGTTTTGGTTACCCACACGATCTTTTCTAAATTTGGGGAAATCAGGTCTTTCCTTAACCAATGATGTTATCTTACTATGCTTCCTCTATGTTTCAGATTTTGGGTTTCCTAATGAGAACTGGGTAGTTTATGTGTGCTATGATATCTGGTTTGTTGTTCTGACTGTTTTCATTCGCTGAATAGGAACTTGGAAGTTATTGGGAATGAAGACTTGGGCAAGAATTCCAAAGACGTGGCAAACATGGCTGCAGCTTTACAGTGCCAAGTGTGGGTGCAATTTGAAAGTCATGCCAGCTTTTGCAATGCTCTTCAGGCTTTGTGTGGCCGTGCAATGCAGAAGGTATGTTGAAAAAACCACTTCTCTTAGCTTTTTTGCTCTCTGAAAGAGGTTCTACTGGGAGAACGAAGATGGTGAAAATGGGCTGTAGGTTGTAACTTTGTAACCACCTGACTTGTGTGCTTGTGCTTTGCAAGGATAAGGACACTTTATTTTCTTCAAGCATGCTAACTCTTAAACATATTGCATTGTGAGCAGGCAGGATCAAACTTTAGGGCAACTTATGTAGTAGACTGGGACAAAGATAACTACTTTAGCATTCTAAATGTACGGCGAAGAAAGTTTGAAAAGGAGAGACTGGAACAGCAAGAACGCATGGAGGCTGAGAGGGCTCAAAAAGAAGAGGCTCGCCAGGCTGAGCTTGCACTTGCTGAAGAGGAGAGGCAGAAGGTGGAACAAGCGGCTGCAGCTCTGAGGTTAGTTCTCCTTTACTCCACAGTACAATGGCTATGCCAGGTGTGATACCTTGCAGATGTATAGAACCTGGAAGGTATGTGTGCTCAGTATGATGATTTGACCTTTTTGCATTGAAATGGCCATTTGTATCACGTAAAAACCTGCTCCCAGAGTGCTGATAGGGAGGGTGTAATTTTGTTCTTTAGTTTACACTATGAATCGAAAGAAATCTCTGTAGATATATTTTTTGTGGATTGGATGTGGGCTTCAGGTTGAGGCCCTGCTGCTTGACATCACACATGTTCTGTGCTGCCCATTAATCTAGGGAGGAGGAGGAGGAGGAGGAGGGAAAGCAACAACAATTACTGGCTGAGCAAGCTCAGAAGCTGGAAGAGGAAGCCAGGAAGGTTGTGACCGAGTCAGATTCAGAATCAGCATCATCAGAAGAAGAGGGTCTTATCCAGGCATGTCTTGACCCTTACATATTCTTCCTGTTTCAGTTCTGCATCAAAGGAGCTGTGGCTTCTGTGGAGGTGTTGTTTTACTTGTGTGCTTTCACAAAAACACTTAATGCATTACATCAATTGATCAAGCAATAATGTTTTCTTTGTAGACTCTTGTGTAGTGTAGGGTGTAGGCATACCCATTTAGCCTAGACAACAAATTTATAATTGTTTCCCTGGGGTGTTTGTTGAAGTAACACGGATGAGTTACTCCCTGAGATTGCAGGATGAAAAACAGGTGTCTTCAGATGAGGATGTGCAACAAAATACCAGGAATAAGGAAAGACACACATCTAAGGACCATGAAAGATCTTTATCTCCAGAGAGAGAGAATGGTAGGTACATGTTGGAGGAGGAGGAAGGAAGAAAGCCACTGCAAGCAGCAGAGAAAAGAAAATACATTTCTGATGATGAGAAAAAAAGTTATCCATCACAATCAAGGGAGAAACGAAGATACACATCTGAAGATGAGGAACTGATGCCATCTCTACAAGCAAGGAATGAGAGGAGATTCATGCCGAAGGACAAGAAAGAAGTACACTCACCCGATGTACGAGACATGAGAAGAGACATTTCGGAGGATGAAGATGAATATCACTTGCGGCAAGGGAGGGTGAAGAGAAGATATTCCTCTGAGGGTGGGGGCAAGGATAGGAAAGTGCAAGTGAGGGGAAAAAGGAGATATTCATCCGAAGATGAGGAGGAACTGACTATGCAGCAGGTCCGTGAGAAGAGAAGATATATATCTGAGGATGAGGAAGAAAGGGGTCCAGCAAATCTCAGAGAGAAGAGAAGATATACATCTGAGGATGAGGATGAGGATGAAAGGAGTCCACCACAGCTCAGGGTAAAGAGGAGCTATACACCTGAGTATGAGGAAAATGTACAACACTTGTCACAAACGAGGGACAAGAGTAGATACATATCTAAGATTGATGGGGGAAAAAGTTTGCCACAATCAAGGGATCATAGAACACACCTGTCTGAGGATGAAGAGTCAGACTTGCAACGAGCACATACTCAATTGGCTGGAACCTTGGAGGTGATTTTTTGCATGCATCTCCTTCTCATGCATTTAATCTGTAACTTCAAATACATAGGTTTATGTGGGTGCTTTGTCATTTTAAGGAATGAGTAGTCTGCAGAGAGGTGAAGGGTTATGAGGTGTCTGACTAAATGGCAGGTTTGTTACTAAAAATGGCAGTAGGGATTTCTTAAGGAATTCTGTGATCACCTCTGACATGGTTACACACAAGTACCCAACCAAGTTGGACTTCCATCTAGGGGCATGTTTGTATCTTAAGCACAGTGAAATTTAGTTGTGAACCACAAGCAAGGGTCCACCAAACTCTGGTCCCAAATTCGAAACTCAGACCTTGAATGAGTTGTTATGTGCATATTCAGGTTTAGCCCTTATACTTGTGCTAGCCAGCAGCTTCTGTCTTTGTATTGAACTCCCAATCCAACTATTTGCCATCCTTTTGTTGGTTGCTCACTAAATAAAAGAGGGCCTGGCAGGAGAAATCACACCTGATAACCTTGAATTTGTGGTTGGGAAGAGGGCTTACCTGCAAGGTGTTTTGGTCATGGCTTTTCCATTAGGCCTTGGTTCCACAGTCTTAACAAGTTCATAAAATTTGCATAATATATTATTGTGAATAGTGGATTTGCTAAACCTGTGGAGTGTGTCATGCTCTGTCAGAGGTGGCAACCAGAGGAGGAAACAGAGGATTATCCAATGCCAGAGCGGGAAGCACCAGTGAAGAGAAGAGAAGTCTATGCGCCTAATCATTATGAGAGATAGTAAGCATTCAAATACCTTCTGGCTTATATATGATCACAGCACTGTTGATTTGACTCTTGTGATTTGACATGAACATTTAGGGGATATATGCGGAGAATAAGTAATTTGTAGTTCTCTTGTATCCCACATATGTGCTAGTGTGTGTTGTCATATGTTTATATGGCTGTAGGAATTATCTCATAGGGACCATCACAGCCAGTGCTAGTGTGTTGTCATATGTTTATATGGCTGTAGGAATTATCTCATATGGACCATCACAGCCACATGATACAGAGATTATGTGAATAACCGTCTTGGATCTTGATTTCAACAAGTTCTTCAGCTTTAACGTGGATGTTACTGAAATTCTCTTTCATTGCCTGTGTATGAAACAGTTCAAAGGGAGATCGATCTCATCGGCCTGCTAGATATAGCACTGAGAGCGATGAAAGTGAAGATGACAGAGATGTCAAGAGAGTGGAAGATCTGGATAAAGGAGAGGGCAACAACTTGAAGGTAGAGCGATGGGTTCTTGAAGTGACCCACAGTGTAGCTTCCTCATATGCTACAGAAATGCTGTCGAGTGCACATGATGGAGACATGGGCAGAGTTGAAAGCTCCGAGAAAAGGTTGCGCAGTGTGGTATTAATCAGCAGCTAAGATTGAAGTGAATCCTGGATGAAAGGTGAACACAGTTTTGTCGGACCATCGTAATTGTAATGTATTTTCTCCCAGGTTACAGCTAGTTACATTTGGCACAGGATGGGTGTTGACCTGGTAAATGCCAGTTTTCAAATTCTTGACTTGTCACGGTTTTTATGTGTTGGAGGGGGTGATCTGAGCGTGAATACTTTTGTCGGACCATTGCAACTGTAATGTTATTTTCCTCCAGGTTACTGCTTGTTACATTTGGCACAGGATGGTGTGATCTGGTATATGCCAATTGTTATTCAAATCTCGATTTATTACAGAATGTTTAACATATCATGGCATTTATGTGTTGGAGGGGGTGTTCTGGGCACATATACTTTTGACAGATTGTTACAATTGTAGTGTTATTTTCCTCAGGGTACTGCTAGTAACATTTGGCACAGGATGGTGTGATCTGGTAAATATCAGTTGTTATTCAAATCTCTGATTCCTGCAGTATGTTGACATGTCATGGCATTTATGTGTTGGAGGTGGTGTTCTGAGCATGAATACTCATGTCAGAACTCTAGCTATAAATTTATGGGCAGACAAGGTTTCTGTCGATGTTTGATATTCTCTAGCATGCTGTTTATTTCACGAGGTTGTATTTAATGGTGCGAATCTTGCCATTTTTGTTCCAGATAATTACATTGACTTGCATATTGACAACCCTTGACATTATCTTTTTGTGTGAGTTTGTTGTCACTCTTCTTAATTGGATATTAAACTTTGATGAGTATCTGACGAGGGCTGTAGTTAAAAACAAACACCAAAAATACATTAGTTTGATATAGTTAACACACTTTGGAGGGACTGTGCTCACTAAGAGAAAAAAAAGATATTCATGTTGACCTTCTGTAACTTTTCAAGTTGCGTCCGACCTACAAGCCTGAAACTTGAAATGATAATGGACGTGATTTGCAATTGCTAACTGGATGAGATAAACCCCAATCTGAAGTGATCCAATAACCATGATTGTATGTGGAGTTGAAAGTGCCCATCATAAGGTCACATGCCTTTGAAGGTCAATGAAGTGAGATTCAGGAAAGAATAGGTACAAATATGTGATATGCACATGAATAGTAGGCGCTAAGGTTTGTGTACTCAATACCAACACTGAACTCAAAATCAACACTTATCTACTGTAGTTGCACAATTTGGAGCTTCAAATATATGACAGTGTAACAGTGTTGGTAACCTGCACAGTAGAGTAAATCACTGGATCTAGCGCCCGCAAGCATACAATTCGTGAAATGCTCCACAATGGAACAAAAATGGTAAGATTGGACTCTCAAAGTTCACTCTGATTCCTCAAGTTTATATTCTTCCTCGTTCATTTGACCTGTATCCATCCAATTCACGTGAAGTTGAAGTTTGAACATTCAAGGGCCCAAGTCAATCTTCCAACAGGTTGTTAGGCGAGTACAGAATGTACTCTTTTATGATCGCCGCTGCAGCTGGCCGTGTCTGCTACTGTGGTAGCATCAAGACGCGGGAAAAGAAAAACTTCTGCACTGACGAATGTAAGTATTTTTGGGAGTGGTGTAGTCACATGTCCGGGGAGACTTTGGGCAAAATCAGTCGAGATCCAAGTGTTTTCAAGATCAACCGTTATATATTGATATTTTTAGGTTTTTGTTTATTAATTTAAAGTATGTTCTATGGATTCTTCTAAAGTGATCAGCAATTTGCCTCAAGTCTTGAACTTGGCCAGTTCATTTCTCAAACTCAACCCGCTTGTCTGTAACTAGGCGGTTGGATCTCCCCGTTCGTAGGTGCAGTGAGCTGGGAGGGACTTTGCAAGGAATTTATTTTTGAGGACATTCTGCCACATTGTTGGGAGTGGTGAAATGGTTGTGCAACGAGAGGATATTTCGGGGAAACTCATTTTTGGGGAAATTATTCTGCACTGTTGAGAGTGGTGAGATGGTTTGTGCAATGAGGGAGGGGTTGTCCATAGGATAGTATTTTTTGGGAAATTATTCTGCATTGTTGGGAGTGGTGATCAGATGGTTGTGGATTGAGCGAGGGAGGGATTTGTTCTCGGGATTTATATTTGGGGAAATTCTTCAGCATTTATAAGTGCATTTTTGGGGAGTGGTGAAATGGCCCTGTAGAAAATTTCTATTTTTGGGGTTTTGGGTGGCATTTCGCAAATGCATGTACGTAGTACCATCAGAGAGGATTGGCAGACGGAAGAGAATGAAGAGAGATGGGATGATGGTCATCATGGCGTATTGATGGAGTGTGCATATCTTATACACAGACTGCTACTACATGGCTTATTGTTCAAGTGTTTTTTTTCTTTTGCTGATTCTGGCAAAATCTGGTGTAGGATCCGAGCGGAAAAGAGGTATTCAAAAATAGTGAGGCATCTTGTTAAGGGTCCACGAATAGTGTCCCACCATCCCGGATATCTCTCTTTCAGGCAGAGAAAAACAAGAGGGGAATTACCGAGCTGACCTTGCTGCCGCGCTGTTTTTAGAGTGGAGGCACAACAATCCGAATAAATAATGAAAAAAAACAAGGACGCTTGAAGTTTGAAGGAAACCCTTAAGTTACCTCCACCCGGCTCATGTTAAGTTACTTCCGGAACTTTTTTTTTCATGCAGACCGAACCTTGTTGCATTATTCCTAGAGAAATCAGGTTTCTTAATTGCAGATCTTCGCACAGTGAGATTCACTTCGGTTCCCCGAATTCCTGAGAAAGGTTTTTTTGCTCGCAAAGTTAGACATGTATATGCACTGGGCCGGGCTTGAAGGTTGAGTGACGTGAGGCAGGCAGAAGAGGTTTAAACCGTTGCAGAGCTTTGATTAAAGAAAGGATTTCTGCGTGGTTGAGAGATGCAGATGATGATGTTGTTGTTAGAGCAGTTTTGAATCGGTGATGAGTCAAGCTTGCTGATGAGGTTGGAGGGGACATGAATGATGCATTGTAAAATTTGAGGACATCTTTTGGCGGTAGGTAGGTAAGGTAGATTTTGGCTAGTTCATCCTAATAACCTGCATGGGATGTACACAAGGATAAGCATCAAGAGGTGGAGAAGAAAGCCGAAAATCGACAGACAGACAGAAAGAGAGCGACAGAAACTCTACCGGATTTCTTAATTGCAGATCTTCGCACAGTGAAATCATTCACTTCTCCTCCCCGAATTCCCGAGGAAGGTTTTGTCTCGCAAAGTCATCATCATGATGCACTGGGGCTTGAAGATCGATGAGTGAGGGCAGGTACAAGAGCTTTCAAAGTATGGATTCCTGAATGGTTGGGCATGATGATGATGATGATGATGATGATATTGGAGCAGGTTTGAGTCGGTGAGACAAGCTTGCTGATGAGGTCGGAGAGGGCATAGAGACTTGTAAAATTTGAGGACGCATTTTGGAGGTAGGCAGATTGTGGTTGTGTCATCATCCTAATATGTCAACCTAATAACCTGCATGGGATGCACTGGCCGGTGTTTGATCACTCATTGAGGAAAAAGGATAAGTATCGCAGGAGAAAGTCGAAGTTCACATAAGAGAGAGAGAGAGAGAGCGAGGCTAGAGGCAGCATGGATCCACCATGTCAATGCAGAACTTAGAAGGTGGTAGGGGCGCAGATGATGATGCTGCAAGAATATACTCATCATGTCTTGAAGTCCGGAAACAGGAAGGGAGGGAAAGGGGATTGATTGATTTATTTATTGAAGATGGCGGGGGCATGGCGATGGGTGTTTGAATCTCTGCGTACTGCAGCGGAGCCAGCTTCGTTGGTGCCACTCCTCCTAGCTCATAGGCCCACTCTCCTGCAATCTTGCACCGAACTTCCTCCCCAAGAGGTGGCCCTCCTCTTCTGCCTTTTATTTGCTTTTTGCATAATTTCCTGCTTAATTTGATGCTTTTGTCCACACTTTTTCTTCAGGGTTAGGATTTGAGCGCCAAATTTTAGTTTCGTTCTTGCGGCCATCGCATCATCATCATCATCATCATCACCATGATGTGGCCATTTCATTATCCATCAAGTATTACATGGTCCTAAGGTTTATCATGATGTGGCCATTTGATCCATCCATCAAGTATTACATGGCCCAAAGCTTCTTAACCTTGCTGATATTACCATCAAGTTGGGTCTCCTACACGACACCTGTACAATCCTTGAGAGTCAGGAGCATCAGCAATAATTGTCCACATACTCCAGGGTTAGGATTTGAGCGCCAAATTTTTAGTTTCGTTTCTTGCGGCCATCGCATGATGATGATGATGTGGCCATTTGATGATCCATCAAGTATTACATGGCCGTAAAGCTTCTTGAATCTTACCCCTGGTGATGTTACCACCAAGTTGGCTGAAACCGTAACCAGTTCTTCTACATGGCTTACTGTACAATCGTTGAGGGTCAGGAGCATCAGCAATAATTGACTTGAAGGTATTAGTCGACATGGAGACCTAGATGGCGTCTGTTTGCCCCGCTACAGGGCTATTGACAAAATCAATCAAGTGAAATTTTAGGTGTGGAGGCTGACTCATGTCTTGACATTGTTTCAAGATAGGGATCATCTTCACTGAGAGGGTCACGGGTGATGGAATCCTACAGACACAAATCAAGATTATGAGATGTGAATATTACTAAATTGTCTCCTAAGTCGGAACATGTTTGTGGCCATGGTATCAGGTTGCAGCAGATATCTCTGCGTTGGTACAGGCTGTATCAGACAAATGGCTACCTATCGATGGTGTTCAAGCAGCGCAATTCTGCTTCAATACTTGTAACATGGTACAACTGAAGATTCACTTGGAATCATCATATCTTCTCGGTGAATTGATAATTAAGTTCAGAGCTTCATTTACATGGATCAGCCTTCACTGTGGATTATTACAGTCCATATATCTATAATCAGGGATGCATGTATATGATTTTATTGGTGTTTGCAGGTGATTGAAACTGGGTTGCGGTTGCAGCTGAAATTCAACACCCATTCACTTCTTGCTCTCCTGCATTTCTTCAAGGGAACAATCACATCCGCCTCGACAGTCATCTTATTGGAGGAGGAATGCAGCACAGATGCTGCCCAGGCAAGAATCGAAGCCATCACAGCCATTGGGTAATGTGGAGCTTCTCTTTCTCCAAGGCGTGCTGTATATTTCATCAAAGTTCACCTCTACAATGACATAATGATGTTTCTATCCTGAAACTACTAGAATGGAGAACATTCTTAAGATTCCCAGAGTCAGCGATTGTTATGAAACTAATTGATTATCAGTATGGGATTGTTTGAGCAGGCAAGTGCTTCGTGTCAATAATAGCCAGCTATCCGTGGACGATGTCACGTTGCTGGTCTCATTTCTGTTGGAGTTAATAAGATACCCAGTAGCTTCAAATAGTGGACCTCGCTCTAAGAGTGTTTACGATGAATTGGAAATTCAGAGGCTTGCGTTTGTCACCGTCGGCCTGGTCATCAAGCAAGCGGGACCTGTGATTCCCGATGAAGCTTTGAGAACCACCATACAGGTATGTGTTGAGATAAAACATCAAATGAAATCTACACCTTAAACCTTGTGAATAACTTTCTTAGATGATTGCAGAGTTCCAGCCTACTCTCAATCTGCTGGAAGTCTCTTATATGGGTGTTATCGGTTCGTATTATATGTTCTCCAACTTCTATCGACTAGATTTACACCACGAAACGTGTATTGCATTTGCAAATCTACGATGAAGCATCAGCAAAACTAAGTCTGAAAATTGGACCTCCACTTATTTAGTTATGGTTTATTGGAAGTGCATGTTTGTTGATTCCTTACCTGAAAACATAGGTCCTCCCAATTGTGTCCTAGGTCCTCCCAATTGTGTCCTGTATTGATTGTGGAGTAGTTGATAAAATGTAAAGACTTAGTTAAATCTCGTTTAAACATGTGTCTTTATGGTATTTGTTTTTTGGTCCTCACCTGGCCACACACCAATCAAATATATGTGTCCGACTGAGAAATATAACCGAATAATATCCGCATACCTTAATGATTATTAGCTGCAAAGGCATTTAGTCATCGAAGTTGTTAATTTGGGGGTTAGGTTCATGAATACTGATACGGGCAGGTTGAAACATGACTCTGCAGGTTTTGCTGGAGGATCTGGGTTCGGTGACATCTTCGAAAACTTTAGTGGTGGAGGATCTGGAGTTTTCCAGGTGGGTAAGAATCGACTTGGTGTTGGTTTGAGTGAGTGTAAGCACTGCGGATATTCAGAAGTTTTGTTACGATTAAGATGTCATGACTGCATGCTAATGAATCTGGAACTCAACTGATGTGTGCTGTTTGGCCTATTCTAATATCTGACTATCGAATCAGATTGATATTGCTTGCAGCCTATTTAGTAATTGTTACTCATCAGCTTTGTGCCCAATATTGTCAGATACTACGGGGCTCTTCTTCACTGTGTGCATCTTGTGCTCTCCGAAGTACAGGGATCTCTTGAAGAGCATGTAAGGTGTTTCAGCGCCCCCCCCCCTCCCCCCCTTTTTCTGGTAAAGAGACAATTATAGAGTCTTCTAGAGATCCATGGCAACTACCATGGTCATTAATGCCAGTTGATATTTACCACCCTTTGCAGGTGGGAGGCTTTATGGAAGTATTACCAATGTTCTTTGCTTATGGATTAAGCAATAATCCAGGCAACCCCAACCTGGGAGTAGAGGGTGGAACTTCACATGATCTGCTCAGCAAGGAAACCGGAGCTGAGGCAAATGGTTCCGTTGAAGCTGGAGATTGCTATGAGAGTTGCATGCCACGGATCAATGCTATATTGGCTGTTCAGGTCCACCTTCTGCACTTTCTAAAGACTTGACACACTAAGATTTTCGTTTGACTTGATAACTTTTGTTGCCATAAATCTCAGAGCATTGTTATGCATGTGTAAGGATGTTAGATCTTTCTATTCTAGCTTCAAGAATAGATTGTCAAGGTTCAAGGTTCTTGAGTACACGCATGTATATGTCGAGCATATTCAGGTGGGAAGCTCTCATTAGTCGACACCTCAGTGTTGCCTATCTTCGGACACACAGCCCTCTTCCATCTACCAAGGTTGTAATTGAAGAGGTGCGTCCCCAGGGGAATCATTTTTAGGTTAAGCGGATTAACTAAGAATCATTCTACATGAATTTGTACCTAAACAGGCTACTTAAGAACGTTATGCTTGCAAAGGTAGTATTCAAAGCGCAGATGTGCTTCTGAGGGTGCTAAGACATCTTAAGAAGTTCATGATGATGGATCTGACAGGATGACTTTTTACGTTGCAATGAACAGGCGCTGGCGCGGGCAGATCCAAGATGCCTTTATGCACATTGGGCCTTGGTTTTCCCTACAAGCGATGTTTTGCAGTTTCGGTAATACCAACTTCCTTTACAAATTCTTCAGATTACTTTATAAGAGCAATTTAGTTTGTGGAATCTCCAACAGGGAGGGTTTATTTTATTTTATATCTTAGTAGATCCATCCATGACGAGGAGTAAGTCTACAATTGTTCGGAATCTGAGTTTATACAGTCTCTCCCTTGTGAACGAGTTGACAGCAGCGGATAAACCCCCAACTCAATCACGTCATTTCTATCTAGATTTTGCAAACGATGTTGCAGGTTGAAAGATGGTGGCTGCATTCTCATGTGCAGATGTAACCCAGCAACGTTGGTGTCCTCCTTATTATTCGATCCAGTAGTGAAGGTATGATGCCTATGCTTCTTAGGATGTTCTAGCTGCGCCTTGTTGGGAACAGTGTCTCGTCTGCAACCCCATTTGCCTTTTACTTTTCATCTTACATGAGCCCATGACTTGGAGCTTTAGCACAGTGTCATCTTTATAATTCTGCAACTCCATACGCCTTTTATTTGAGCCCATGTTTTCGAGCTTTTAGGTACAGTGTCATCTGTGAACTTCTTTGTTATAGTCTGCAACTCCATATTCCTTTTGCTTGTTATCTTACATGAGCCCATGATCTGGAGCTTTAGGTACTATGTCGTCTGTGAGCTTCTTTGTTATAGTCTGCAACCCCATTTTCCTTTGCTTGTTATCTTACATGAGCCCATGATTTGGAGCTTCTAGGCACAGTGTCATCTGTGAACTTCTTTGTTATAGTCTGTAATCCCATTTTCCTTTTGCGTGGTATCTTACATGATCCATGCTTTGGAGCTTTAGGTACAGTGTCATCTGTGAAGTTCTTTTTCTGCAACCCCATTTGCCTGTTTCTTGTTATCTTACACGAGCCCATGCTTTGAAGCTTTTAGGTACAGTGTCATCTGTGAACGTTTTTGTTACAGTCTGCAGCTTCATTAACCTGTTTTCTTGCTATCTTACATGAGCTTATGATTTGGGGCTTTAGGTTCGTACTACGGCAGCATCGACAATTGCGCTGATGCTGGGAGGCCCTGTGCACCCATTCTTGCAAAGTGTGGAGGTTGTGTCGACAGAGTTCTCTACTGCACCAGTTCTCGGTTCATTTTTTCAGATGGTTGTGCAACTTCACACTGGTGGGTTGTCAGCCCTGACATGGTCATATAAATTGGGAGATTCTAGTTGTGTGTTCGCCTTTATCACCAAGAGGACTCGTCTGGACAAACTGGGTATAGTCCATTTGAAGGTTGGCAATAGCTCTGGTGAATAAAGCGGCATCAGGTTGGCTTGGGTATGTAGAGAAGGAAGATTTGTTCACAGACTAATTAAGTTGGGTGGACCGTGGATTCTGCTGCTACAAATTTCAAGTCGGTTGTGTGGCTGGCTTACAGGTCTTGTGCATGCCATTCTTAATGAGAAACAAAGCTGCGTTGTTGTAGCTGCCCTGAAGGCGCTATCACTTCTTGTAGCAGCAACACCGTATGTCTGTTGCTCTTTCACCAGTTTGTAACTTCATGCTGTAATTATGTAACCATATATGTGAATCAACTAAAACCTCAATGTGGCCATTGTCGCCCTTCAGTCATTCAAGAATTGTCTTGCTTTCTACTTGTCCCATTTTTTCTATCACATTGACAATTGGGGTGATTCCATCTCATCCTTCAAGTGTGCAAATATGACCAGGTACGATCGGTTACCCAGCGACCTTCTACTCTGCGTCGTCACTTCTGTCAATAGATTGAGTTGGGAACTGCTCACTTCGCCAGCGGATCAAAGCGATTCCATGGTGCGTATGATTCTCTTGAAAGGTTATAAACTTTCTGGTTATAATCCTCTATGCCACTATAGACATTCAGTTCTCTGAATGTACAAACCAATGGAAAGGAATGAAATAAGAACGAGTATGTCAACTCCACAGATACTCATGACCTGGTAAATTTGTTTTATAGTAGTATGCATGATTATATATATGATGTGATCTGTTTCCAGAGTGCGGCTTTGAATTGTCTCGGGGCAGCTTTTAGTAGCACTCCACCATCCAGAGATTTGGCGGCTTTTCTTGCAGGAGAGGCTTATGAATTCCCAGGTTGGCCTTACCGAAACCTTACATCTGCTAAATATATCTTCCTAACCATAATCCATCTGTCAGATGATAGATTTATCCCCTACACCCGGTAGCTGATGTCTTCAAGTAAGATCTGAAGGTTCTGATGCACTTGTGTAGAGATCATAGTCATAAGGTACTCCAAACCTCAAGGTTGGGAGGTTAAGATGCTAATGTTCTGTCTTTGGTATTGCAGGATCAACGAGGGAATCGACAAAGCCACGCCAATTACTTCCGGATTTGATATTATACATGCAGCCCCCTGCACCAGCTGCTGCTCGGGTGGAAGCCATTCTGGTCTGTTCCAGTGTTTGTCTGGTATCATCTTTCTTGATACCATTCGCATATATATATACTGAGGATTTCATTTAAAAAAAATACCAATAGACAATGGGTATTGGATGGTATTTGTGTTTTCGATACCATTTGGGTCTATATACTATGCAAGAACCTTCATAACTACGTAAAACCCTCTTAGTATCCATATGGTTTAGAATGATATTGACCCAAATAATAACTTAGATGTATAAAGATTCTCATATTGACATACCCACCAATTATCAATACTTGACTGCTATAATCAAAATTTTGATACCCATGGGTAAATTCTTTCATTCCATTGTTGATGTTATTATTGATATCTTGGGTCAATGACCTATGTACTGGTCCAAGATTGGTCTTTTCCTTGCAATTCCATCATGAGTAAACGGATGTGGTACACGCCCACACTCATGCTTACTGTGATGAAGGCTTCCAATCTGAGTGATGTCATTGCTTAATTTCTTGGATGATCTGCAGGCATTTAAGGCTGCCATAGTCAATTACCCTGAGGCCACTGCCACATGCAGAGACAAGATTTTCGAGGTGGTCGCTGGTGTAATTGACAGGGGCGCTACAGAAACTCAGCCATGTCAAACTATTGATGAGGTTTCGCCTAGACTTGTCAATGCAATTCCTTCAGACGACCAACTGATTCCTGTTGCTATCAAGGTATGCTAGAACTTTGTGTGTTAGTCAAATATTGACTTCGGTGACAGGAACACAATGAGACATACTGTAGCATCTCTATTCATCATAGATGTTTAATTTTTCTTCTCCAAATTTCCTGTCGTGAATGCTGATGATGATGTTGCAATCCCAAGACGTTGAGCCTTTCCAACGTGATGATGTTCTTGAAGCTGTTGGATGAACTGCTCCGAGTCACATCAATTTCTGACCCACAAGAAGATCATCAGCCGAAACAGCATTCATCATGCCTGGAACAAAAGGCTCTTGCTAATATGTCTGATGGAAATATATCTCCGACACACAGCCCAGGATCCGACCAAAGTGAGGACAGATGCTCCCAGTGGCTCCTCGCGTTAGAACATCTCTTGCCCGGAGTATTGCTGCACAGGTCACCCATGGTGAGTCTTCACTTTTTTGTTTTGTTTGTTTTTCTGAGACAAACAAAGCAAGATTTATTTCATTGCCAAAAACATACCAGCCCACCAGGACCTGAAAAAGAGAGCGGGAAGTTCTCTTGGGTGCACCAGGTGGAATGACAAAATCCCAAGAAGGGTGAATATCCTAAGCATGCTTAACTAAGCTAACATCATGCGCTTGATTATTCTACATGATATTAGAATTTGACCTATGATAGAGGAGGTTGTTGTCGCCCTATGTAGTATCGAACTTAGCAAGACATTGTCATAAACGATCTTCCTTTTTGAGTCTTTGAGAGTTTTCCACGGAGCAATTCTAGCATTAAGCACTGGCAAGCACATTAGTATAGTATGTTGTCTATTTAGGGGCACTTTATTCTAGATCTTGAGGGTTCCTTGTCCATTGAAATCTAAACTCTCATTGTTGAAACTTATGAGACTATCCCACTCACTTTCCACTAGAGCTTGAGGACCTAAGTGCTCTAGGAAGTTTGAATGCATAAAAAACTTACATGGAGTCCTACATGGTATGAAACGAATAATGTTTCATGATCCACTGAATTTTGCATTGCTAAAAAGAGGTGGGTTTAACACAATAATGGAAGACTATGACACTTCAAAATCTCAATGCCTTGATTGTCATAACTTATTATCCAGAGTGGCCCACATGAATAATTGGTAATGAAATAGCACTTGCTTGAAAGTCTACTTGTGTAATATTTACACTACACTTGAAGGCCTGTGACCACATAAATTTCGAATTCAATTATCCACCCTACGACCTTTGGATGAGTCTCAAGGGCCCTCACAATTTCATAGTTACTGCCCTTGTCCATACTTTAAAGTGGTCCTCAGTATGTATCATTTTTCTTTAATAAACAACATCAGAAAGCCGTTGATCTCTTTCTTCGTATTTTCTCCATTCTGAACATGCATCTTGATTGCTGTAGGTTCGAGGAGCAGCCCTGACATGTTTCACGGGTTTGACACCTGAAGTATTCTGTTCATTATCAGCATCAAAACAAGAGTTCATTCTATCTTCTGTAGTATGTTCCTCACCTCATCAGCTCCCCCATGTGATTTGCATATGCTCATGGCTGCAGCGTTGCCATGGCTATGGTTATCAATATTAATTAACTTGGTCAGTTGCAACATTGTATGATTTTTTTACTTTTGTTAATTTTTAGTTTTCTGGCTTGCTGGGGTACTTCATAGGGTGGCTTAAACCCAAGGCCTTAACCCAAATCCCATGGGAACTATGGGGTAAACTAAGGCTGGAGAATAGTACTTGGATGGGTGACTTTCCTAGCACTTCTTTTCGGTGCACCCTACTACCTATGGTCCACCCAATCATAGTGGGGGTGTCTTGGTTAACCAGATAATTTCACCCAACCATGTGGGAATCTAGGGGCATATTCTTGGAGGAGATAGGTGCCGGCTACCTTGCCCGTGCCCATTTGGAAGTGTTCAACTTCAAAAAGAGGCAATAGTCGTCAAGGCTCATCTAATTTGATTCTTGTAATGCTCATTTCAGGATTACATATAGACTTAGACTAACTCAAATATGAAACAATGCAGTAATTCATGCTAGTGGCAACATCGAATCGTCTTTCTTCTTTCTTCTCCAATTGGTAATTCATAATTTTGTATTCCATGGGTGTTCCATAATGAGGAAATCGGTGTGCTTGATTGGTGGGGTAGGTACATGCTTCCCAATATGATGCAACACCAGCAGTTCGATTGGCTGCGTGTCGAGCTATGGGTGTGATTGTTGGATTCCCTCAAGTATCAAAGAAATACAAAAGATCCATGTAGACTTGGTAACATCAATCTCCTAGCTGATTTAAGAGGTAGACCAGTTTCTTGCATATTCTGCTCTACCACTAGAACATTACCATAGCATGATAACCTTCTTACGCATGTGCAAGGACGTTTGCTCTCTCTAATCCAGATTCAAAAATAGATTTATAAGAAGCAAGGTCCTTGACTACATGCATGAATGCCAAGCATAATCAAGTGGCAAGCTCTCATTAGTGGATATGCCATTGTTGTCTATCTTTGAACACAAATCCTTCTTCCATCTACCAAGATTCAGTTGAAGAGGTGTGTCCTGAATGGAATCATTCATAGGTTATCCAGATAACCTAAGAAGTTGCATCAACTTAAATAGGCTACTTAAGAATGTTATGAAATTATCTTGATGTGCCAGGTACTAAGGTGGATAAGTGTATTGTGTTAACAGATTCTCGTGCAGCAATTGGTGATTCTGGGCAAACCCTATTCTAAGCAACATCCAATAACATTGACCTTATTGCTCCCCTGCTGCTGAGCCCAGATTGTTGTCAATAACTAATTCCAGCCCTCCAAGACCCAGGCAGAGTGCAATCTCCTTAGACCAAGGACTTCACTGCAAGTGCAAGGTCTCTTGCACAATCTGTTCTTACTTTGGTTTTCGAATAAATTTCACATCACTTGGAAAAACTCAATTTCTTGGCAAACCAGGTTGATATGCAGATATGTATGCCTTGTGTTTGCTGTGTTCCCTCTGCATAATTTGCACTGATTCGATGTATTGGGATGAAACTTGTGACCAGGACACTGGGAAGCATCAGTGAATTAAGAGGTTACACCAAGGATAAGAGTGACCCAAAACTCTTTGCCACTACAACAAGAGAATTTCAAAGGTTGCTGGAGGCTGGAGTTGTTCTTAAAGCTGTTTGCATCATATTGGCACAGAATTTGTCATGGATACGGTGACTAGTTGCGTAGAACTTTGACATTCTAATCCATTCCTACTTTATTTGGAGAGCTGCTCCTACAATATATGCATCCGTTCAAGCACCTGTGTCCACATGATTAATTGAGTTAAGGAATATGTTCGAATGAAATGAAATTGATTTTGAACTCCGGGAAGCCAAAAGGCTTATAGGACTAAAGTAGAGTCAGCACAAGATGGGTCTTAAATGGGTACCTTTTTATGACTAGTCCAGTTCTCCTACAATACAAAATACACAATTAGTATGAGATGGTTAGTGAATCCAAACTAGGGTTTAGCCACTTTCCTCATACTTTTTGGTGCTCATATGAAACTCTTATTCATTAGCAAAGTGAAGATTTTTATGCTCATTAATGGTCGTACAAGTTTCTCCAACTATGTTGACTATTGAACCTAGAATGATTAGTCAACTAGTCAATGAGTACTAGTCAATTATTCATTAGTCAACTAATCAACCTAGAATGATTAGTTGACTAAAGGCCCTTCCACACCTGCGGTGGTAGGCCATGTTATCATGCCGAAATTTATAGTAAACTTATTATGCATTCACATTACAAGTGGTATGAAACACTGTGTAGACGTTGAATCTGAGCTGGACAAGCGATGGTTGGAATCTAAAATGTGTAACTCTGCAGTTAACACAATTTTAGAGATTTTTATAAAAACTACAAAATTCCTAGATTTAAGAGAAATTAGGAAGGTGTTATGTAAAGCACCTCCTTCCCCCCATTACATCATTTTGGCGCAAAAGTGACCTTCCACTTGCTTCTGTTGTTGCACCCGCTCTACTGCTTCTTGTTCTTGCTTAAAAAATGTAGCTTTAGTGTTCTTGAACCTTTGTACTTTGAGTCTTTCTGCTCACTAGTATATGATTTTACTGTTGCTACTCCTGTGCTATCTTTGTTTTTTGCAGCTTTATTGCTACAGCAAAATCGTTACCGCAAATTTTCTTTCCTAAAAGAGAGTTTGCTTTGCACAAATCTCAATGGACTATGATAGCGATACATTGACGGATTCCACCTATGACAACATCCACGCAACCAACGCCGCTACCGCTCGCCGATATGATGACAATCTTTCTGTTGCTGAATTTGTTGCTCGTGAAGCCAATGCCGCACTTATTGGAGCAAATGCTGCAAACACCAATGACGGTAAGATTGCAAGTCCATTTCTATCGTTGTTTCAAGCAAAATTCTTTGTAGATTCATCAAATTCAAGGTGACTTTAAAGAGAATAAACGAGTTCTTGAATTAGTACCTTCTAGTTTAAGTAATATCTCTTGTTGTCAATTCGTTGCTCCAGTTTTGCAAAATTCTTCTCTAAAGAAATAAATCTTGACACCATATGCAGACCTTGCTAGACAATCCATCACAACACACCAGAGAGTAAGAGGGGCTAGAGGACGAGGAAAAAGGGTTAGAATTACCAAGAGAGACACCGAAAACAACTCTGCAAGAAAACCACGGAAAGAACGCCTCCCAAACTAGACTCAACCAGAGATCTCTGCTCTCATCGATGCAAAGCGAGAGAATTTTTTTGAAGATTTAGACAATGCTCATTCACCTTTCTAATGCAGAGAGAGGGGACACAATGGAATAGCATCTCTTTAAGAGTCATGCATATACTTGGAGAGAGGTCTATCTGCTATCGTGATGGACCCTCCTGCAAAGACAAATGGGGTATTCTCATAGCAGATTACAAGCGGATCTATGACTTTCATAAAGGAATGGGGATCAACGAAGAGAAATATTGGAGTATGAGTGTACATGAGCATATCGAAGAAAATTTACCAAAACACTTCCTCAAAGAGAACTACAACGCAATTGATGATTGGTACCACATCAAACCTATTATCAACCCACCACATGTACGTGATCTTAGTCAGCTTGGAGATAATGTGTATAGTCGTGCAACAGTAAACCCAACTTCAGAAAGAGAACGCTACAATGTCCCAGAATTTCACAATGTCACAATGATGAGCAGTGGGGAGAAATCCGCAAACACTCCGTGGCACCAAGAAACCAACGTGATTGTACCCTAAAACGCACCAACGTAATAGTCTCACCGTTCATCGTTTTCGATCCGGTTTGTCCCTGCGCGGTCCTCCCATTGCCAAGGCAAGCTCGCAAGTCGACGAAGCAGCTGATCATACGCTCTCCGTGGCGCACAAGGCTCGATAAGAGGCACCCTAGCACATGAAGAAAGCGCCCTCGGCCACAAAGGTCCGGGGGAGGGAAGCCAAGGACCCATTTGTGCAAGACATCGCATTTCTGATGTGAAAGGCCAATACGCGATCACAAGGTGTTACACAGATCTAGGGCAAATACGGCCATAGGTGTGTGCAGACAATATGTATCATTGGTGTTCCATATCATACGAAATCCGTAATATCTAGTATCCATGTCAACCGTGTGAACAATTCTAGTTTTTTCGTCAACAACAACTGTTTGATGATAACATTTGTCTGCTACCTTCGTTAGGTGTGGAAGGACCTTAATGAGGTTAACATACACGGTTAACACTTGAATAGAGGTTTCCAATTTATTGGGCCCACTTACCTTACGTGCAACATTTTTTTCATGATGATTCATGTCCATAGCCAAATACAGACATGAATGCTCATTATTCTTTGAGAATGTGGAATAGGACTTGCGCATCAGTAAGTCAAACTCTCCTATTTTAGATTGACAATGGCTTTTGCAATATATATATATATATATATATATATTGTCTTTATTTTTGTAACCCTTTATTGTCCAAAGGGCAGGCCTCCATCAATACCCAACCAATCCATGTCTAGGTAATGTTTCATCATTTTTGACCCACTTCTACATAGAATTTCATGGAATAGCTTGGATCATGTAGCCAACTCCAATACCCATATAATAAAACAAACTTTCAGCTACTTAGATTAGATATGAGATTGGCAAAGCTCGTCAAAGCCATAACTTTCAAATTAGGGCAACACTATATTAGAGAGAAAACATAATTTTCTTAATTTTAAATGATAGGACAAATGAACATATTGTTTTGATCCACACTTTGTGATAAACATATTTCCACAAATACGGGGTTTTCATTTCTTCAATTTAAACATCATATGAGGTTCTATGGGCATCAAAGTACCCTGCCCCAAAAAACGGTGCCGTTTGATGCAAGTCCGTTTGCCTATGCATATGATCAGGTGGGGGGGGGGGTGAAGTTTAGATTTAAGGTCTATGTTAGTCAAGGGACATCAAACTATCAAAAAGAGAAGTGCAAGCAATCATATGCATGGAGTTGGTGAGGTGGAGTTAGTGTGGGGCTTGCTAGCAATTATCTTATATTAGATTTTTTAGACAATTAAATTTTGGTTTTGCAAGGATTTATGGGTTGGTGGGTGGTCAAGTGTGTTGGATATGTATACAAAAGGGTCGTGTTGGAGGGTCGAGGTTGTGGGTGTGTTATTAGTAGTATTTAGGTTGTTTGGGCTTCGGGTCCAATGTAATTGTAGGTTGATGTATCAAGGTTGTGAGCAAAGATTGTGAAGGGGAACTGAACGCCACCTTTGAGATGTGGGCTTGGGGTACATGTGGGGTTGATTGTTATGCTGCAAGGAGAGGGTACCGTGCGATCGAAGTGAGTGCCACTACAAGGATTGCGTAGTGAAGTCACTAGAATAGAACATGGAATTCAAACAAGTTAAATCCACTATCACTATGCATTAGTGCAGTGGTTTGTATTGACCTAAAACCATTGCCCGGGGATAATGACATGAGAACATTAAAAAAGAAAAAGAAATACAAGTAATGAGTAATTTAGTTGCAAGCACAAACACAAACACAAAAGTTGACTAAAAGTTGATAGAAAATGTGTTCATGAAGATGATAATAATAATAATAATAATAATAATAATAATGACCTATATAGACAATGAGTCAAAACAAGCAACACAAAATTACATGACGGTAATATGCACATAGACATTAACATGGTCATTCAAAATGACAGCATCTACTGTAGGATGAACATTCGCAACAAAGCTTTGCACTAATTTTGTGTTACGTATCCCACGAGAAGTGGATTCATAGCTTTAGTATGTAATTGAACCCCAAGCATCTGAGAGGCCTAATTTTCACCTCTCCATGTACAATAAACGGTTCAAGTGAGCCACATACTTTTGAGCTCATTGTGCCAAATGTGACCCTCTTTAGAATCAATCTATTCTCTCAAGTGCCATTTTTTCAAATTAGTTGAATACCATAGTGTTATTGAGGATTTGGGATTAATTGCGCAGCATGGGTGCCCTTGGATGCAAATACGTGATTTGTTTATTTTTATCAACAATGTCACATGCAAGTGTATTTTTACTTTCACCTTCATATACGATATTGTACTACATAGAGTTTCAACCTTCAAACATAAAAGGACTAATGTGATCCAAGACTCAGTGAAGCTTGTAGAATTGTGTATATAGGTCGTACATTGAGCCCTGTTGTTCCTTAAGTGTATACAATTGATTGAACTTCTTATAGGATGAATGAGTTTAGATCTTAAAATGATATTAATCCATCAAAATTTTAAGAATAGCAACATCAAATTTGAGGAAAATGAAAAAAATGCCATCTTTTCAATCACATGTATCCACATTAAAAAGAAGTCCATTAAAAAAAGAAGCAAGAAGCACATAAAGCACGGGTAGATCACTCCATTGTCAAGTTGAACACCACGTGCGACCAAAAAAAATCTTCTTTTGGTAAGTTGCACCACCAAAATGGGTCAAAATTTTATCAAATTTTTTTCATGAGTAGATATACACAATACCTATGGCATAGTTAAAAGTGGTAACTAAATTTGATGATTTGTTTTTTTCATAAAACATACCATTTCTAACTAGAATGACACAGAATTGAACTAAAACAATTACTAAAAAAATAAAGATGACTAAAAATTTCAAAAAATTATACAAAAGATACTATCAATGGTTATGTATATGTAGAAAAAATATCATAAATTTTAAAATTATATATGGCATGTAATATAGGGGTAGCAAACTTTGTCCGCACGTGGTGTCAACTTGACAATGAAGTGACCTCCCCGTGACATAAAGGTGTTGGCACACAATGGGCTCCTAATGAAGCAAGCATGAACAATGAACAACCTTTGTTCTACATAGGACGCTAAAGTCAACATGCACCAAAATTGAAGATTGATTATTGCACCCAGTTGGAGGATCTCATACAACCTTTCATGTTGTCTTGTGATCATACGCAAAGTAAACTCTTTATGGGTGGGCAACACTCCCAATATCCACATATACCTACTATATGCCCATTGCAAACAATGAATTGGGAATTTGAGCATAATGTCATACGGTGTTGTAGAAGAAGTAACCAAAAACATTTTTCCTTTCAACTTGCAATGGCTACTTGGGTATATGCATACAACACTTCATAATGCCAAGCCATAAGCTTATATTCCTTGAAAGTTGGTTAATTGTTAGATTTACATTTTATGAAATGAAATTTATATGTCATTTTAATGCTTAAAAGCGTTATCATCGATATGGGCAAATTATGCAAGTGACAAAGATCACAAGAAATTTTTGATAAAAAGTAATGCCATTGTTGTCATGAATTAGAATATGGCTTGTTTTTTGAAATTTGTTTTGTGAAACTTTTTAATGTAGAAAGGCGAGAAATCCCACCTTGGCATTGATGAAAAATCTCTACATTGGGTGCCTAACAATTTGTTCATTGGATTAACGTGCGCATCAATCAAAGTGTGCAACTTACCAAATGCATGAAGTTGTGCTCTCAATCTCCATACATGCCTTCATATACCCATGATATATGTGAAATAATGTTCTTTAAATAAAACATGCAATTGGAATAATGATGAAGTCACAAACATCATCCTATCATGATTATAACCAAAGCGTAACTACATGTGCTCATTGTTGAGAGCAAAGAAAGGTTTTCCTCATGTTGCTTGTCCTCAAGAGAGAAGCCACTAACCATCTGCCTTGTATAAATTTTGCTCGAGTTTAGGATATGAATGGAAAGGAAATATTTAGACAAGAAGTTTGCCATAGTATTAATAATTGGTACGGGTGCCATAAATCCCAAACCATCTTTAGTTATGGATTCTATCCAAATCAACATTACTCACATGCATTCAATTGGTTTCAACTTATATTGAAGTATGTTACAACTTGTAAAATATGGCTAAGACAAGTCTATGCTACTTGTAGATTGAGGAGTATTGAAGATTATTCAGCTGGAGGAAGATTTTTAGAGGCCACATGAATCTTAGGACTAAACTGGCTAATAAAATGGTTTGCCATATTGACGATTTCGAATCCCACTAGTTTGCCATCCAAAGGTCACACTCCTTGGGAACATGTGCCAATTTGTCTCACCCCTCTTCTTCATTAGTGAGAGACCTAGAGGAGAAGAAATTGTTCTTTTCCAATTTCATGGTTGTATAGACCTAAATTTTGGCATAGTCAAAAGAAACCTATCAATGAAATTGGAATGTTTGAACCCCAGTTGTGATGTATAGTTCACTGAATAGACATGCCCCTTGTATGCATCACTTTCGTCTCTCCCTCCATGCCTTGTCTCTTCATGCATGCAAACCTTGGCACCTTCCAACTATGAGTTTACTTCTCAACTCCAAGGAGCGACATCTCCCCATGGGAGATGTCGTTGTACACGAGACATAGGTTTTTGTTTTTGGGTTTTATTCTACCACTACATGCATAGTTTCTTCATTCCACGCCCTAGATCCTCTCATTTCATGTCCACACAAATGAAATGTTCATACACTAGAGGATTGAGTGGGATAATTTAGTACGACTTTGTTTCATTTGAGCTAGATTTGCCACATGATTAAGAGACCACGAAATTGGGAGTCATTTGTTAGGGGTTGTCAAATTATAGTGTAGTTGCATGGAAACACTACTATTGCTTGGGTTATCAATTTTTCCCCATGTTATCAAATTGTGTTTAGAAATATGCAATATGAATATTCAAAAACCGACCTTGAATATCATGGAAGGACTTCGGTGACCCTATATATCAGAGTGCAAAGGATTGGTGTGCAAACCTTTGTTCTGTTAAGGTATGGTTGCCTCTCAATACATGAATATTTTCATGTTTGAAATTCTAACACATAGTTAGGAAGATTACTTCATTGACATTAACTGGGTTTCTTTTCTGTTGTTTGCAGACATTTTAATAGTTGTGTGAAATATGTAATTTGTGAAGAACCGATTTTGTAAAGTGCTCATAAGAAATGGGTATGGACTCGACGGTTCTGTTGGTGACTGATGTACCAACTCTACCAGCCACGGTGATCACATGGGCTATCAAAGAATTTGAAGATATAGCTGTAGGTGGTGCAGGGTTGACTGTTCTTACAAATATTCACCAATCTGGTAAACCTCTTGAAACATTTTCCTCCCCCATTCTTAAATAACATATCCTTATCACATCAAACAATGAGAACTACTATTTTGGATTTAAGTTCATGCCAATATGTAAAAACGGTGAGCTTTGCACATATAACAAGGACTAGTGACATAATCTTGGACGATTGTAAGGGAAAGGTTTCATGTTGTGGATTAATTGAAGTTGAATTGGGAGAAGCATAGAAGTGGGACATGTACGCTTGCATTTAAGATAAAGTAATTTATTTCATAATGTGTTTAATCCACTCAACATACATTCATTTTGAAATGATGTGTTATGACTTTATTCATGGGAGGTGAAGTGAGTAATTGGGTCTTTCACATTGTAGGAGGCAAACTTGGTGTTAAGACATCATCAGTGGATGCTGTAATCTCTCTTGTTGAAACTCCGGGCCACCATACCCCATCGTGGCTTCTAGAGGTTGCTCGTGTTCTTAAGCATGGTGGGGACTTCTTAGTTCAAGAGCCGCTACTAAACCGGAATGCAACACTCGAAGAACAAAGGGTATTTTATAATTTTATGTTCACAAATCTACAACGATGAATCGTGAATTGTTGGCTATTAGTTTCCACAAGAATCAACCCTAGTGGTCATTTCATGGGTATCTTTAATATAATGGAGTTGGTGCTTGATGTGGATGGATAGCAATTATTGGTCATACATTAGCGACATCTTGTCCATTGCATATTGAAAATTTTCAAAATAATCATTTTTATCATGGTATGCATGCTTCAGTATTAGAGTCGGACGCTTATTATAGTTTATTTTTGTATAAAAAAGTTCCACGCTTTAGGGCTATCACATTGTCATGAACTACCTAATCACAATTTTCCCATCAATTTAATTGAACATATGAATATATTAGGCTTATTTTGATGTTTTTTATTTAAGATATGTTTCTTGTGGAGCTCCTCATCTAGAAGTCATTATGATCCATTGCTTTTGTATGTGTGTTTAGAGACTAAGTGTGACTTTGACACAAACAAAAGCTGCATTGGAGCGTAGTTTGCTACTTGCTGGTTTTGTGGATGCACGTGTATTGCAACCTGTGGATGGGGTAGGCGTTGCTCATGCGTACATGGGCAACGTATCAACTTCTTGTTTTGGCTCAATAGAGAAGCCACTCCTAAAACCCGTTGTTGTGAGTCATCAAAGCTTCCTAGACGAATTATTTTTGTTGAAAATATTAAATGTGTACTCGAGAAAATGTTTGCAAAGTATTGGAGATGTAAATCAAATTTCAATATCAAATCTTTACCCATGGTTATGTGATATTCATTTTTGCACATATATTGCTAACAATTGGCATGTAAAAGCTCATCTCAGAAGAAGTTGTATGTTGATTCTAGATTCGGGTCAAGAAACCAACTTGGGATTCAACATCTGTATATGCAATCAAAAAAAGATTTTCGGGTGGTATTGGTGGGCCATTTCTTCCTATTCCTCAATGGTTACATTTTTCTCTTTGTATTTAAGCTAATGATTTTGTGGTGAAGTTGGTCGTTCTTTTGCTTATTGTCTCAAGCTCAACTTCATGTAGGTTGCATATTACTATAGACAATGGTCTCATTGCCAAAGTGAATAAATAATGCACCTATAATTTCCATTATTTTCTTGTTATAGTTTCAATGTAGCAGGCAAGATAACAATCTTACTTAGGAGAGTTGGCATTAGGATTATTATATGAAGAGTATGGTTATTGTGACAATAGGCTTGAAATGCAAGTGATGAGGAGTGGCATGTTCAAATGGTTTGGCAGCTAGTTTGCGATCCGAGACAACAACACAAACGGATTTTGGTGGACATACAGAAGTGAATGTACAAACAGAGTACAATGAAGCCAGGGATGTTGGTGCCGGGGGAGACACACCATTGACAACAAGTAGAGTAACGAAAGTTATAGCAAGTGACATGACATTAAACAAATATGTGCACTCTCAAAACAACTTTAAGCGGGCTTTCTTTTTCAATGAGGAAGAGGAGTTTAATCATCGGGATGAGTTGCTTACAATGGAGGATTTGAGGAAACCTGTAGATCATGGTATTGTTGCAACCGTTGCCTCATGATTGCCTTGCATATGCTTATGCCATTTCACAACAACGTCTATTGTGCACATTCACATTAGACTTATTATTGCATTTTTTTTTTGACCATGGTTGTTTTTATAATGGGTTGCAGTTGTAGATGATTTTAGTGTATGCAAAAAGACCCGGAAAAATTGTTCATGTGGCCAACAAGAGGTTAAGGAAAAGCAATCGCAAATTGACCTCACAACGACAAAGTCTTGTGCAAATGTGAGACATTCTACTAATCTAGCTGTAACGTTTTTGTCAATTGTTTCAAAGATTGTATCTTTAGCTACTTTATCAATTAAAGATAATTCTTTAGTAATTAAAACATAACCAACTATCTTGCACTCCACAACTTGGTAAAACTACTTAGGTGATCTTTAAGCTGTGTGCAAATGTTCACAACATAACACACTTCCACACATTGTATGTGAATTGTGATTGCCTGGTTTTACTAAGTTATGGAGTGAATGCTCGATGTTGAATATAGCATATATAATTACATGGTGCGATTGCTAGTTCATTTTCGTAGTTGAGTTGTTTTTGCTTTTGGAAAGGAAGGGACTTGGCTCATACTATAACATACATTCTTAACACCTATTCGGCTTACATGAATGTGTACACCATGTTGAGTTTCACTTAATT
This sequence comes from Polytrichum commune, assembly GCA_950295325.1. Lineage (NCBI taxonomy): Eukaryota > Viridiplantae > Streptophyta > Polytrichopsida > Polytrichales > Polytrichaceae > Polytrichum > Polytrichum commune. Next base: position 16,666,917 of record OX485803.1, on the reverse strand, counting down.
GGGCATTCATGATGAGGAGGTATTATTTCATGTGACAAAGATCATGATATAATTGTTTCAGAGGCTACCACAAACATATTATAGCATCAGTATATTCATGTTTTATTTGAAGAGATGTCTTGTGTAGTTTGTGTCCAAGGGAATTATCAAAATCAATGTGTTATACTAATAAACGAAATCCCCAAATCTCATGAAGGTTCACCACTAAGATTTTGAGATCGTAAACGGAAATCCCTCCTAGCAATATATTGAACTTGATTGATTGATTGTGTTCGCAGTGTGGCTCAGTTGGTTCTTCATATATGAATTACTCAACCTTCAAGCGTGGAGAGCAGGTAAATTTTCTCATATACATAATCTTGCCTTGAGAAATCTATTGAAGGGTCCATCTTCCAATTTGAGAACTCGTCTTCAATTTTGCAATCTCCTAAAAGAATAGGATTGCATCTTGTTATTGGCATTCTTTTATAAATCTTTGCAACATAGTTACTTATTAAGATTTACGTGCACGCAATGTTAATTTGTATATTTGTCATTGGCATGCACATGTCCTTTTGTGACTACTAAATTTTCTTGAGCATGTACTAGAGAAAGTTAAATATGCCATCCAACAGGGTCTTATAATGATGTGGGGTGCATTAAGGCATGTGTATAAACAATTATGTGTATAGGGCCAGCCTATGTACGACCAGGTGTGTGTGTGGAGCAAGCCCATGTACGACCAGGTGTGTGTGTGGGGCAAACCCATGTACGACCAATTGTGTGTGTGGGGCAAGCCTATATACGATCAACTATGTGTGTGGGGCAAGCCTATGTATGACCAATTGTGTGTGTGGGGCAAACCTATGTACGATCAACTGTGTGTGTGGAGCAAACATGTGTATTGCCAATTGTGCGTGTGGAGCAAGCTTGTGTACATCCAAATATGTGCATGGGGCAAGTGGATGTGGGTATGGTTTGTACAATTCCTCCTATGTCTTTGGACTTGGACCAAAACAATTTTATGTTGGTCCCTTAATCAAGTGGAAAAACAAGTCTCACATTGGAGGAAAAAGTTAGTGGGTTGAGGATAATATGAGTTAAAAGACTACAAGACCAACCTTATGTTGGAGTTGGATTGCTATCAAGTCAAATGGTTTGTTTGTGTCCGCTTGTTATTTTGACACAATTGAACAAAAGGCTTAATGTGGACCAAAAGAAGGGAAGGATTCACCATCAAGACCAAGGGACCTGCGGGACATGATGGATGATGCAAGGCACCTAATTATGAAAGCTTAGGTCATCTCTGACTCAATAATCCATTTCAATGTAGAATTACATCATACTTGTGAGTTGGTCCCTGCAAGTTTGGCATATTATGATTCTTAATATTTTGATTGAGTCTATGTTGAATCGTATTAATAACTCTTAGTTTATCTCTCCAATGTTTTGATGACATGTACTTTGGATGTATGTGCAGGTAACTCTTTGGGGTTCATGGCTTATGGCATATGCATAAGGGCTCAAAGAGCTTCAAGTGAATGATGTTCTATAGGGGAATGGAATTAAGTACGGCTTGAGAAAGCACCACAACAAGCCACAATTTTGTAAACTAGGAGCAATAAATTGAGATGAGTAGTGCGAGAAAACGAGATATAAAGAGTTGAGTCTCTTGAGAAGGACATCATTCAATACCTCATTTGTGTGTACTTTAAAAATAATTCCTCATTGTGAAGTAACCTACACCACCAGACAAGGCAATGGTGTTTTTTTAATCACTTGAGATTATGGATTTTTTTGGTTTGCAATGACTTGTTGATAGGATTCAAAAAAATTCAATGTGGATTGCCTTGCTTCCAATAGCAAACACAACAACGCCACATAATTTGATTATTGCAAATTTCATTAGGCTCGATTACATGTTAACCTAGGTTGCACCATGCATGATACTTTTTTAGGTAGCTCTTGGATAGTGGATCTACTTTGAAGCAAAGTTCTTTCTCGTCCTTGTGAGACAAAACACATATTCTCATTACATGTATTATTGTTCATGAGCGTTAGAGAATTTGTATTCATGCATAGAGAGTGCAAAGGGAACAATCTAAACATCATATGTTATAATTTTGGAACATTAAAACTTTTTCTCATGGAGGTCCCGAATGGAACATTTAGAATACTCTCACTTCTTAGTCTCAACACATGAATGTTATCAATATGTCTAAAGCTTATGGACTTGGATGGGAAAGTAGATCCCCATAGGATATACATGAAATTCATGCCTTCTAAGTGATTATATGTCCTATCATAACGTTGAAATCTATCCACACATTTTTTGTTCAAAAAAAAATTTCACCCTATTAAATCACAAGCAATGAACAAGGAGAAACAACAACTATTTAACGTATCAGTTGCTTGAGTTTGAGAAATAACCGGCTCAAATTCAACTCTTCATGGAAATTACCAATTTGTTTAGAGGAATTTACATGGTTTTCCTCCATTTAATAAAGGAAACCCGAAAGATGTCAACATGGAACTAATTGACATTGGAAACACTAGGATCTTGTGAGAAATGAGTGATAACATAATGTAAACCCCATGGTTAGGGGGTGCACAATATAGATTTTACACTTGTTTTCACAATTAAATTAGAGGGCATGGATATTATATTCTCATTTTTACACATCAAATAGTGCCTACTCCATGCACTATAGTATATGTGGTCAGATCATGGAACATTTTATTAGAATCCCAAATCAATTATTGGTTATAAAACACTATTGCATACAAACGTTTAATGTCATCTAATGTAAAACAAAAATATATCATGAAACAACTATAAAAAACCTTGGGGTGTTCACTAGGTGCAAACCATGTGACTTGAATCATTCCTTCCAAAAAGTCATTTCATTTGGAATAGAAGTAATATAGTGTCAATCAAAACCACAAATAATGGTTAGATGTCATATCGCATGCTAAAAATGAATTAGCATTATATTTTTTCAAATATTACGTTTGCATAGAAGCATTTTAATTTTCCTCGCAATAGATTTAATGGAGATAAATAGAGTTTTCCATCCTATAGTTTATAAAACTTTCTCTTATTTCTTCTTTTGATATAGTATAAAGGAATGAATGATGTGCAATGGGCATTTCCCAACACTTACAAATACAACAATGTGCTAAAAACTAAGAGAAGAAAATATTGGACCAAGAATATAACCAACTAGACTATAAAACCAAATCATGACATCACTCACAATTCAAACAACTAATAATAATAATGTTACGCTCGATACTTCATATCAAAACCCTAAAAAATACAAGTGCTTGAGCTCAAAATTAGAAAAAACAAAAACTTTCCATTGCACAAAATTTTAAGCCCTTTCCACATGATTGTTCTTCCCACATTCCAACCCCTTCCAAAGCCCTTAAAACATTCAATAAACCTTGAATGCCAAGTATGAGTTGCTTCTTGTTGTATGCAAAACCCCTCCATACAAAACATCTAAATTTTTGAAAGGGCTAGATTGTGGAAAATAAACCCAAAAAAATACCCAATATTTTGGATATTGTCATCTCGATGCCCATATGATAATTTCCATATTTATGGATCATTTTCTTTTTTCTTTTTCCAATTTTATGGATTTTTTTAATTTTATCTAATTTTCTTCCATATCATGGCCTCTTCAAGTGCCCTTGGGTTTGGTTAATTGGCTCAAGTGGTTTAGGGGGGTTGCCTTATGTGGCTCCCTCTCGTGATGGTAGTCCTCCCTTAGTCATTTGAGCATCCTAATATCCCTTAAGGGGTTGCATTGAGATGGTTGAATGAGTGCTCTTAAGAGCCATGAATGGACCCCAAACGTTAAGTATGAGCCTCTTGTTGTGTAAAGGAGGGGGAGCTGGATTGGTGACCAACCACTCCACCCATAAGTATTGGATTTTTAGAGGGGCCTTTGAAGGCATTGACTACACTTAGTGTTGTAGTTCTTGATGCATATGCATCCACATGTAATGGCAACCATGGCTTGCCAATGAAAATTATTTGATTGCAAGTGTTAACTTTAATCCAATTTTCAAATTGTTGGTTTTCATCATAGTTTCCAGGGGCTTTGATCCATGCTTGCAAATGAAGCGGTCAAAACTTGGTGGCATTAGAGGAGACTCAACTATTTTAAATGCAATTATCAACACCTTCATGTGAAGCTAATCCTCTTGTGATGTGTGGAAGTGTGCCTCATACTACATCCCCCTCTGATGAGGATGCACATGTTCGGAAGGTGGCGAAACGATCACGCATTAGTAAATAGGTTTAGATTGGTGGTTAGGGCTCATGGCCCCCAATGAGGAGGTCGTGGGTTCTATTCCCCATGTCGGCGTGGTGCTCACCACCTTAGTCCACCCAACTATGGTGGGGGGTCCTTGGACCTTGTTGTATGGGTACCTCAAAGCCCTATGGGGGGATACCATGTCCGGTATCTTCAAGGCACTAGTGACTAGCTAGGAACTAGTATAGTGTGTCACTATAGTGCCCATCCTCGAAAGGGGAGAGTAGTATTGCCCCAATGTCCCCTTGTCCAGTGGGCATCGGGTCATTGACATTACGAACGGACATTTTATTCACGCCGGCCCCTTGCTAAAAAGGGACCAGAGTTTCTATCTAGGTTTGGATGTGTATTCAAAGATTGATTTGTCTTGGATGTGATTGTGGGTTTGTGTCTCATATTGGTTCTAACATCTAAATATTGGATTTGGTGGCAGGAGAAGCATGATAGAAGAAACAACATCATCTACCAACTAGATGATGTGTCACTAAGGTTATGGCATCCACGTTGACACCAATGTTTTGTAGGTCTCAATGGTTGGTTTGTAATCTATATGTAGATGACAAGGTAGAGGACGGAATTGAAGATGGTTGATGTTGATTTGATGTTGATTTTGATTTGCATATGATTGCCTTCGTACTATTAAATAAAGTATGCTCATTGGACATGTTTTCATGGGCGCTATTTCAATATCATCTGTTGCAACCTTTCATTTAATACTTAGTAATTGCCCATCTCCCACCATGTAGAATTGCACATTTGATGCTAAGTGGTTTGAGTAATTTAGAGACACTTCATTGTAATTCCATAAATTACGTATTGGAAATTGTGTGTATCCATTAGTAATGTGTTTGAAACCACATTACATCCATTTTGTGAATACGTGGTAATAGATCAAATATTCAAAATTATGAAAATAATAACCTTGTACAATACCCATTATCATGCGAATACATACATATTCTATGCAAAAATACCATAGTTATAGGGTAATGGTGTGTGTATTAACATTGGAAAAATTTTATCCACAGCTCATGTGTTATCACTCACCGTTCACTCCTCACCACTCCCACTCATATGATAACACTCCCCGTGTGAGCACGTGGTTTAATTTCTTTGGTGATTTATTTTAGTGTCAAAATCCATACTATATGGGAGGGAAACGTGACAACAAAGAGTGAGATTTAAATTGCAAACATCCATTTCCTAGGGTTTTGGGGATATAAGAGGATGAGTGACATTAAAGAGGTCAATATTATGGAGTTTAGAGTGTACTACACATGAAAAATATTGAGCCCCATAGCATTGAGTTCAATCATGGTTATTATTCAACATAATTTTTAGTCTCCCAATTTCAGTATTTTTTTGGAGGTCAATGTTTGAGGAGGCTTGATGAGATTACTAAATTATTAGCCATGCTCCAAGAGCATAGCTCTTAGTTTCATTGCACATTTGATCCATAAGTTTGTCCCTTGATAAACGCAAATTTGAAGTGCAAATCACTTTGGCATTTGACACATGATAATACACCATTGTGCCTAACAATATTCATATATCTTCAAACACACTTGTGCATAGTTGTTTTTGAGTTTGAGCAATATCTCATTTTTGTATGAGGTATTCTAATCCACAATGGACCCTTTTCAACTATCCTTGTTAACCAATAAGTCCTACATTCTCAAGGCTTTTTTTTTTTATTAAACATTTAAAACAGTGATTGTTGCCTACAAATTATTAGACTTTTTAACCCACATACATTTACATTGACAACATTGCAATACATGTGTCCATCAAGTAAAGCCTCGTAATAATGCATCAACCAATTCACATAGTCTTTACAATTAGTGTACATTAATTTTTCTTTTTCTTTTAAAAAAAATTGCTTTGTAGAAGTTTAAAGAGATATCATGGATCCACTAGAATGAATAACTTTATTATTTTGCTAGTTAATGACACATGCTCTTTCCATTTGACTAAGTGGTACTTGGTTTGTGCTATATAAGTAAAAGTGGATCCATGTCTTGAATCTAGTTTTCACTTGTGATTTTCTAGGACTGCTAAACAAATGAGAATATAGAAAATAATCTTGAACCCTATTGTGATACATTTGACCTTTATCCTTAGGTTGGGGGGACATCTTGACATGTGCAACCTTGTTCTTCCTCGGAGGCAACCTCTTTCTCCATTGAATGTGAATTGAGGCTTTCATTTTCTTGTGATGTTTGAGGAATATCCTCATAACCTTCACATGTTCATAAATCATAATTTACATCCACCTTAAACCATAAGAAATATGAGACATGTTACTTGATATCAAAGAAATAGATTTATGTAAGCATACAATATTCACTTTGATTCAAAACATTATGCTTTATGATTTGTAAAAGGTTGTAAAGATGAAGGTTGATGCATAAAGGGTTCAATTGATTGTCATCACCTGCTTTGAAGTGGTCATCTTGGTATGAATTTGCTGGGCATGTTTCCGATCCTCTACAAATACGTTGATTCTTGGAGTCCATCTCTACATAATCTGGATTTGATCGCATAGATCCATAATTTACATTAAAGATTCACAAAAAAATACAATGAGGGAGAGCGTTGAACCTTTCGTTTCAAAATTAAAATGAAATATAACCCAAAAAATGAGCATCTAGATCACTTTATGCATATTGGAAACGTCATAAGAGTATTAGGATTTGAAGCATGAGCCTTACCACTAACTACGACGGGACCAAGTTCAACAATAGTCGCAGAGTCGGTTGAAGGACCTTCAAGTTTCCCATCCACTGTGGGATCTATAAGGTGAACTTCAGATTGTGACAAAATTATGACACTCTCGACATGCTTTGGTTGGCTAAGGCTATGAAGGGTTTTTATAGAATTTTCGTTTGTTTTAGTCCCAAGTGCCAAAGGCTCATCACTTGAATTCCGATTATCTTCAAAGGAGGTTGTTATTGAAGGCCCCTTGAAATTGTCATTGGTTTCCTTCATGGAACCAACAAGATTTTGTCCAATTCCTTTCATAGAATCAACTACATTATTCGCATCATTTGTGATTTCATCTTTTGCAATTTTGTAACCTTCTTGAGCTTGGGATGCAATGTCTCTCACAACATTTGCAACCTCGCGCCCACTCTCCACCACTTTCTCATTTATTTTTTGATAAATTTCTTGAGCCTTCTTACCACCTTCCTCCGCACTATGTTTGGCAATTTCTATGCTTTTCTCTGTAACTTTTTTGGTCTTTTCCTCATGCTCTTTGGTTCTATCTCTAATACCATCAGTCATTTGATTGAACTTGTCTAGTAATCCTGTTCCTTTGGCACCCCTAAATGACTCTAAAAATCCAACATGGTCAACTTCTTGCGCGTCGCCATATTGGTTTCTATAGAAGTCATCACGCTCATCATCTACTTCTTGTTCATAGTAATCTTGGGCTTTATTACTTATTTTATTTGTTTGATCCCTTATACCTTTTACGGTTTTCATTTTTACATTGTGAGTTATTTGTTTAGATTTTGGTGCTAAATCTTGATGAGACATGGTATTGTCATTTTCGTATTTGTTTTGTCCGTAACGAATTTTAGCCTCTATGTTATCTTTTGCACCATGTATATTATTCTTCCCATTATGTACATAATTTTGTGTTGTTTCCACACCCTTTTCATATTTATCCACTATTTTATCCCCAATGTTTTGCCCAAACTTTGCACCCTTCTCATAACCCTCATATGCCTTCCCTGTCGCTTTATCAACATACTCCCCACCCTTCTCATAAGTTTGTTCATACCTTTGAAATTGTTTTCTCTCTAGTTCTTTCTCCTTGACCTTTGCATCCTTGTACGTGTCACCCACGATTCCCAACACATTTTGGCCAAGTTCAGTAGCTTTACCTATGACACCTTCATAAGTTTCTATCATTGTTTGTTCTATTTTGGCGTTGAGTCTCTTGTCATTTTCAGCCAAAGCATCAACCTTGCGACCTATCCTCCCTTCCAACAACATGGAATGGCCAAGGCCTTCACCTCTGTGCTTGCCATCTTGATAAGTTTCAACTACTTTCCCTTCGACATACTTGTATGTATCTGCTACCTTGTTCACAACTCCATGACCTACTTTAGGTGTTGAATTCATAGTTGCAGCATAATTCTTTGTCATTTTTTGACTTGTACTTGCACCTTGCTTGTAAGTATTGTCTTCAATATCTTTCATTGTGTGTTCAAGGGTATTAACAACACTAGGCACTTTTCTTTTCATAGCAACACCTTGTTTGTCAATAAATTCTCTGGCTACATTACCGTTTTGCTTAGCACCTTCAATTCCATCAACTATAGTATCTCTTACACCTTCCAATTTCTCCTTAAGCCTTTCATTAACGACATGACTAGTTTTGGCACTCCATTCTTTCGTGTTTTCAATTGTCTCAACAACCTCACGCTTACCCTTCTCGACACCGTCCTTGACATTGCTCACAAGCTCATTTGTGGTTTCAAGGCCTTTGTCAACTACGTCGGTTGCTACACGTCTAGCCTCATCCTTTACATGCTCCACATTGTTCTTTGTTCCATGATACTTGTCTTTGATACCTGACACAACTTCATGGCCAAGATCTCTCCACCGCAACCCTAACTCGTCATGAGCATCTAATGCCACACACTTCCAACATGAGACTCAAAGTATGACCTAAATTAGCCAAATCAAAATAAGGTGTAACATTGTCCCACTACACTCCATATTTAAATGCCTATCCTTAACCATTGACATTTTATGATAAACTATGTGACCTTGTTAGGTTGGTTGCCTTCCCAAATGAAATGATATTAGGGGGAATTACATCACACCAAAAACAAATATTACCAAATGAAATTGTCTTAAATAATGTCACCTGTCAAATCATCCTTCCCTTTGTCAACATTGTTGTTCACTTTTTTGAAATCTAACAACATGGTGGGTGGCATATCTTGATTTGCCTTTTGATGTGCTAGGTTTTGATGCACGATGTCTTGATCCCCTCCTGAAGGTGTTGATAGGTTGTATGTTGTGATGTTTGATTGCTTGGTATCACTGAGCAAAGAATATATTGGGGAGCCATCCCATGTCAATATTGTAATGATGGAGAGCAAGAAGATTGCTAATGCTACAAACCCTGCAGTCTTATGTTTCTTTGCCATTGTAGACCATGGTGGTGTCGGGGATGCCCCTGTAACACCACCAACTTTACGCATTCTAAATGGGTTCGTGAAGGCCGTGGTGGCCATTACATTAAACTAAGAAGTTACCCACCCCACCCCACCCAAGAGCATATATTACTAAGTGTAATCAGTAGAGCATTTTTTATAAGAACCAAAAACATATAGTGGTTGAATGTTTTTGTTGGTCGATATCAAATGTGTCCACTCTAGTCGTTTTTTTTTTGTTTTGTCTTGTTTTGTGTTGTGTTGTTTTTGGAAGAAAATAACCAAATGTATATGCAAGATCAAAACTTGTATTGAATCTTCCAACAACTTGCACTTATATTTGGTGCAGACTAGAGAAGTTGGCTCTCAAATTCAAAGTTTGAGGAAGTCTTCAACACTCCTTGAATATGAGACTCCAATTTTGATGATGCCAATTTGACTATGTGAATATATTTAGGTATGTAAAGCCAAGAAATTGGAAAGAACAAATTTTCTCCTCTAGGTCTCTTACTAATGGACATAGTCGAGACAAAGGTGTCAATACAAATGGTGCCTCCTCCCAACGAGTGTGACCTTTGGATGGGCAATCAATGGGAGTATGGGTTGCCGAAATGCCAAACTACTTGATTATCTAGACTAATCATAAGATGCATGTGACTTCTTATAATGTGCTTCTAGCTCATCAATATTGAAGGTTTTGCATACCTCTCACTCTACCAACTTAGCATACATTTGTCTTAGCCAATTATTATAGTTTTAACATTCTTCAATATATGTTGAGGCCAATTAAATGTGAACATTGTTAATTTGGATTAATTTGCAAGACGGCCAACACTAGAGCAATTACTATCAATATTGTTCCATTCAAGCCACCTTTCTGAAAGAATCAACATTGATAATTGTTCAAGATTTTAATTTGCAAACTTGGTGTTTGCCAAGTAATGTCCACGGGTAGGTCACTTAGTGCATTTTAAAAACAACGTGCGGCATAATATAGAGAGGATTAAAATCATTTGAAATAAAAATTATAAAGGAATTCCAAATAATGAAGGGGCCATTAAATGTAGACAATCCCATTATAAGTAAGTTAGATGGACATAAAATGTGGGCCATTATTTTTTTGTAAAATTAATATAGGGGCTGAAGATAAGGATCCTAGAAGGTATGTTTAGTATGTTTGCTATGGTCTCCTATGTGTTTTCTTCATAACTTTGTTTGCAATGATATTAATGTTTGCACCCTTCTTTGTTTCCATGGTTTCCCTTAACACTCGTCAATGCGTTAGGAAGTAGATTAGCTTTTATTACTTAAAAGGAATATAGAGTACAAAAAATTGCAGTGACTTGGACAATATAAGTAATGGAAGGGTGCAAACAAATGGGCCATTTTTGAAATTTAAGTAATTATAGGGAGGTTTAATTCAACCCTTGAAGGTAAATAGCCCCAAAACAAAAAACCCCCAGCCGCACGTGGTGCACAAAAATGCCTTAGAGTGACCTACCCGTGGTAATGTCATTTTGTGAATTTAGACACCCATACTTACTATGAATACTATGCCAAAATCAAATTGTGTGAATTTTTTTTCTTTGCAATCATGAACACAACTTGAGAAAAATTTGAACAAGAGATTAAGGTTGGTGACTTCTTGCATTAAAGACAAGAGACATGAGAAAATCATCTTTGTGTCATCAATAGTGATCACATGTAGTTGCACTTTTGGTGACAATTATGAATCGATGTTTGTGACTTCAACATGATTCCAATTGTGTGTTTTTATTGAATTATCTTGTTGCAAATCTATCATGGATACATGTAGCCATGCATTGAAGTTGAAACCACAAATTTTTGCATATGGTAAGTTGTGCATTTTCATTGATAGGCGCAATATTTCAAAGAATACATTGCAAGGCACACTTGTCATCAATGTCAAGTATTTCTTGTCTCTCTACAAAAAAAATCTCATATCATAGTTTTTAGAAAAAACCACAATCCAATTCATGATAATAAAGGTGCTCGATGTTATGATCTCTACCACTTGCACAACTTGCTCAAACTAGAGGTAACCACTAATAGGCATCATTTGCCACATATTTATTTCAACATGAACAAAAACTTAAACATTAAACCAACTTCCAAGAAATATCATCTTATGATTAGACATTGCAAAATGTTGTAAGCAAATACCTAGGTGATGATTGCAACTTGGAAGGCGCAATGTTCTTATTTACTTCTTCTACAATACCACATATCACCATATTGTATTCTCATATATAGTGCATGTAGACATTAGGAGTGTTTGTTTTATTTTATCCACAAAGAGATCACTTTGCATTTGATCACATATAATGAAAGGTCAAGTGTGACACATTTGTGCATCCTCAATCTGAGAGCAATGATTCGTCTTCATTTGTGTCGGACTATTTTCAAATTTTAATATCCTATGTAGAAATGAGGTTGATTTTATACTTGCTTCATTAGAATTGATGATGCTTATGTTTATGTTTATCAATTGAGTCTCTTTTCCATCTTCTTGAAACAAATACCGATGTGAACATATGGAAAAAATCAAGGAACATATAAGCTACTACAATCTTCAAGTTTCTTTGCTCAATTTTTTGTGAATAGCAACATCATATTCGGGGGAAATGACCGAACACCTTCACTCAATTTTTTATTTGTATTTTTTGCTTCTATCGCATTTGAAGTTCCATGACACACCCAAGGTGTTGGAGTGTCGCCCGGTGAATCTTGTGGATTTGAAGCCCATTTTACAATATGGAGCTTGAGATCTCGAAGATTGAGGCCCCCTTTACACCGCATACGGAGTGTAGAGCTCAAGTTTGCACAAACTTATATGGGAGTTTGGTGTTTGGATTAGACAAGATTTCATCTCAAGCTCAACATATTGAGAACTACACGAATCTTTTAAGTCATAGATAGTATAGGGTTAAGGGTTTAGGGCTCAAATTACTTGCCTTGACATTAAATCAATTCAATGTATCAATGGCTACCATTCTATACCTAATCTTAAAATTAGTGTTTTTTTTGTTTTTTTTTTAAGTTTATGAAATTGTCTGATATCATTGCTTTAATTTCTCCCTAAATATATCAATTTAATATATACTTAGTCAAGCTAGTGGGTTTGTCCCAAGTGAAAGGTACACTAGCTTATTTGTTGGGTCCCTTATCAAAATTTTATTCATTGGCATTAATATCCCTCTGCCATATCAAAAGCATTTCACAATTAGTAGTGTGTTTGGGCAGGCATTGGCAGTAATTGCTAGGTTGGACTTTCTGGATGAAGCAATGAGCCAATTGGTGGATGGGAGGGGTCTTTTAGTTACCAAACCTTTGGTAGAGAACATTGTGTTGTCAACATGTGGCCAATAGGGATGGCACCCATGAAGGGAAGGGAGACTCGGGTTGAAGCCTTGCGGTAGAGGGAAAATTTGGCATAGTATGTGGAATGTGGTGTAGAGGAGTATTTAAGTTGATTTTTTGTTAGGCTATGTTTTTTGTCGTGCGAGGGGATGGTGGCTCTAAGTATTTGCAGGTTGTCCTTTTAGTGAGGGGATTGAGGGAGTCTAGCATTGATGAAACTTTTTAAGCTAGACTTGTAAATATACCACATGTTGATGAAGTTTATTTTCTATACCTAGAGATGACATGGTTTATTGGCATGTTGGTTTTTTGGGATTGATGGCCAGGCAATTGCTAATCTAATCAAATTGCTAGTATTTATCTACAATTTGTGTGAGATAAATGAAGGAAAAGAAGAAGAAAACAAAAATAGATCCACATTATGACAAAATTGAGGTAACCTATTGTCACATAGTTCGAATGCAAACTTGTGATTGCACATGTGCAAATGAGAAGTCGTCATAAGAAAGATGGTCTCTTGTATGCCTCCCTTTGCATCCTTAGGGAGCCAATGATGCTAACTACCTACTTATTTATCAATTTGTGCATAGATGCATTTCAAATTTCAAGTATATGATTGTCGCATGAATAACTGACTCTAGGAGACATTATCTTCATTGCTACGGACAACAATCCACATGTCGATTCTGATGTCTCTTGCAAGGTGCGCTTCCTCTCCAAGGCTCATGTGGTCAAAGGTAACAAGGGATTGTTTCTCTCCTTCTACCTCTAGTATCCCTATTGGTTTTCAAGAATAAAAGAACAAGAAAAGAAGAAACCATATTACATTATAGAATCCATATCATGAGAAGAAATCTTATCCCAGGCAATCATTCGTTGCAACTTGGCCATTACAATCATGGCAAAGAAAATAAATGAATAAATCATTTTGGTTGCCAACCAAAGGATTTTGGTTACACATTGTCCAAATACCACAGCCAAAAACCTGCGGTTGATAACCAAAATGGTTTATTTATGCATTTCCTCATCATGAGTCGCAATGACCAAGTTGCAATAGATGGTTGTAATGGATGAGTTTTCTTTTAGTGAATCCAAAGTGAATTTACTATAGCAGTTGTTACAAGGAAGCCTTAAAATGTTTACTGCCAAGCATATGTTGTCCATTATTCTAGTTGTATAGATATATGTGGGTAACACATGTAGATCCCATGCACAAAACAATGAAAAAAATTGAGATAAGAAAGGAAGCTTATTAAACCACTTAATTTTCCACGGTGCTTTGTGGCATTATTAACTTATAGATGCTCGACTTTGATTCTAAGGCAATTGAAAATTCATACGGTCCATTCGAAAGTCCACACTATTTTAGGCTTTATTGCCTTTTGGGTGTATTTCGATGTGCTTGGAACTTTTATACCACCCTTGATCTCAAGGGCAATCCAACCCAAGCTCTTTTAATTTTTAATTTTTTTTGAGACAAAAGGTAAATGCCAATGTCAATAAATCAAGATTAATGCCAATCACCAAACACCAATTTCTTTGTATAGTTTTTTTTAGAAGATCCAATGGTTGCAAATTTAAAGTTCTTAAGTTGGGGCAACTAGTGAATATTCTTCTTCCAGATTTGAACCATGGGATGGATAAGAACATTGATTAAATAGGTGAATAGATCTACTTATGTAGTATCCATATATGTGAGAATTTCAAATTTCCAAATTTGGAGTTCATATGCTTATTCCAACGATGGTTAAGTTCATTGACAAGATGACGAGTGTCTCTCCCTAATGAGATGAATGCCAATTTTGAAGCATTCTTGATTCGGTCATTGCCATGCTAATAAAGATGGTTGATCCTTGCAATGGGCAACACCCCCATTGGACTTGAAAATTCGCATCCTCTAAGTTATCTTTTACAAGCTTCAAAAAAACTTCAGAGCATCATTCTCCTCAGAAGTAAAATGAAATTGAACCGACACCTACTTACATGCCAATTGGTTCAATGTCTCAAATCACATATTCAAAAGCAAAACTTCAAGAAACTAGTTGAACCATTGTTTGAAAAACCGTGTAATCTTTTGGTTGAATTAAATACAAGGAATAACGAAAGCATCTCATGAATAACCCATTGATTATAAAGAAGTAAGGATAGTGACTGAGCTCAAAATCAATTATCGAAAGAGTCGTTCATAGGAATTGCGCTCAAAGTATTTGCAACCAAGTCACTATAAGATAGTGGCTAATCGATTGACTGCTCAATAACACCGATATGTAGTGTTTGATTATATTTAGTGTTGTCACCACCCTACCATACTCAACACTAATTTTCAATTCTTTAACAATTAGTATTAGACATAAATGTGCCGCTACCTTCCCTATTGCCACCCCCCTTATTATATCCTTTTGTTTTATATCCTTACTAACACTAAATTCTAACATGTAACTTCCACATAATACCACAGTTGCTATTTAGTGTTTGAGTAGTTTACATTTAATGTTACTTACTTTCATAGGGTTATTGATATTTAGTGTATGCGTTCGTGTTTAGTGTATCAAACACTAAATATCATATTTTGTGTAGTTGGAACCCTGCCATCCTAGTCATTGCAATTCCGGCCTGCCACTTTGCCGTTCCCGTCCACCGTTCTCGGAACGGTAGGGAACGGTGGGCCGACGGCCTCACCACCACCGTGTTGGGTCGTGGTATGTAGATTCCAGCCGAATACGTAGATGTGGGCAACAACATTGGTAGATCCTAGGTACACAAGAAATGGCTCGAGAGACTCGAGTGGCTACGGAAGCTTATTAATTAATCGCTCTTCTGTTTCGGGAGGATAGCGTTGTCGTCGCAGCAAAAACAAAGAGCTATGGCGACCGCTACGGTGCGAGTGTCCGCTCCAACGCACAGCAACCTCACATCCTCCTCCTCGTTCCTGAGCGGCGGCGGCGGCAGCAGCAGCGGGCGTCTAGCCGCAAAAGCGTTGGGGCCATGGCGCCGTGCCGCGGTCCCGTCTCTACGCGTCAGGAGCGCCGCGAGCGAGCGGAGCTACGTGATGGTGAAGCCTGACGGAGTGCAACGCGGACTGGTGGGGGAGATCATCTCGCGGTTCGAGCGCAAGGGGTTCCAGCTGAAGGGACTGAAGCTGTTCGAAACCCCAAGGGAGCTAGCGGAGGAGCATTACGGGGAGCTCAAGGAGAAGCCCTTCTACCCTAAGCTGGTGGACTACATTGTGTCGGGGCCAGTTGTTTGCATTGCATTAGAAGGGCCAGGAGTGGTGGCAGCCGCGAGAAAGCTGATTGGAGTGACCAATCCTTTGAATGCTGAGCCGGGTACCATCCGCGGTGACTTTGGTATTGAGGTAGGACGCAATGTCGTCCACGGGAGTGATAGCCCTGAGAATGGACTTCGGGAGATTGCACTCTGGTTTAAGGAAGACGAGATTGTCGATTGGGAACAGACCATGACTCCTTGGTTGAAAGAGTAGAGTGTGTTAGTGGATGAGGTATTAGAATTGGATGATGGACGGCCATCAATGTGGTCTCCCCTTTTTGCATTAGGTTTTAGGAATCTTGGTGCTGGTTTGATGGTGCGGTGATGATTCAGTCTCACAATTGAGATGATAGAGTAACGAATCACATAAAATGTTGGAAGCGGCAGTCTGAGGTTGTACGGTGTGAGCTTTCAGTATGGGAATGCATGTATTCCAGGGAGCTCGCAGGCGGTTTCTGGACGATCGATGGTCACCAATTTACATTTCTGTACAACATTATTTATTTCCTCGACTATCATTCAATAATTATGACTCCTTGTTTGGAAATGTAGTGTGTGGATTAGGAGTAAGAATTGGATGATGGATGGCCATCAATGTGGTCTCCCCTTCTTTTTGCATTAGGTTTAAGATTCAGGTTACTGGTTGAATGGTGCGGTGATTATTCCGTCTCACAATTGAGATAGAAGAGTGATGAATCGCATAAAAGTGTTGGAAGCGGCAGCCTGAGGTTGTATGGTGTGGCCACAAATTTACATATCGGTATGACATTAGTTATTTCCTCGACTATCATTTCGATGGATGAGTCAAGGTCCCCCACGTGTTTCTTGTGCTTGGAGTATCTATCAAAGGCACTCAGTCGTGTGCATCTCTATCTGGAAGTTGAATCGGACTCAATCCGATTTGTTCTGAATTTTGTTACTACGGGTTAAGCAATTCACAGCAATGAAAGCCAATGTTAATCATGCCGTTAATCATGCCCATGATGATGATTCTTGTTCCTGGAATATATCATGTTAGATTCTTATCTGCAAGTGAAGGACTCCTCTAGAATTGACGGAGTGCATCCTGTACACAACTGCGTCCAGTCAGTTGTTGCTCATCCCCATTCATTACACAGGACATCTTATCACTACAGAGCCGAGATTTGGGGATGTTGTGTCCAAATCTGAGAGAAAAGTGTTATCTAACCGGCAGTTGTGTGATGCACCCCACAAGAAGTCCATAAGGATTTCTTTATGAAAACCATGGAGAGACCATACACATTACATACACGCCAGCGTTGTCCAAGCAATGAGAGCACTGAAATGATCTGCACACATCTTTCAACGTAACTTAGGGTTCACAGTAGGAAAAACATTCGGAACCATCTCTGGATCTTTTGTGGAATCATGCACCAATCATCTTCAAACGCCAAAAACGCATCTTCAATGGCATAACCAATTATACTGGCCACGGTCTGCTGATTGAGGAGAACCTGTGATGGCTCAAAAGGAATTTCCGTGTGGCCATTAACGCGGGTCCAACTACTCTCATAAGGTTGTTTGCATTCATTTCTTACCCAATAAATTATAAGCACTCCTGATCGTCGTAAGGTGAAGAATGAATAGGTTTGTCATTTTGTGTGTAAGTAAAGTAGCGATGACCCCAAGCCCATCAAAACTCCATGTCTTCGAAGGACAGAGACACAAAACAGGGGAAGGACGAATACTTGTAGATGAACGCGTGAAACATGGTGGATGAGAAAGTGAGCCATTTATTCAGAGTGTGTTTCCTTTGGGTTGTTGGTATGGTAGGAATACCACTCCTTAGTTATTAGGGTTTAACAATTTAAGTCTGATGAGAGAAGCCATTTCGCAGCTCACCCATCTCGCATTTGATTCTTCCTTTCCCTCCATTGCTTAAGTATTTGCATTGCAAATAGTAAGTTTGTCCCGTTCCTTTGAATTCGGTCACAAGAGTTCTGTTTCGAGGGGATACCGAAAACCACTTCTCCCGCGCTTTCTTTATATATCCGACCTCGTCTGATTCTCACCGTGACAATCGAATTTTGAGTTGATAGTTATTTTGCTTCAAAAAATAATTGTCTGTGCGTGTGGTCAATGGACATGTCGTCATCCAGGACTCGCGATTGGGAGGGCCGATGGTTGAAATTTGCTGCATACCGAGTCTGAGCATTTCAGGTCATAGGCATTGAAGCTATCAGGTTAAGGTTTGGAGGAGACTTTAAGATTTCTTCAGGAGCACTCCGGTAGCGATGGTGAGGTTGACAGCGGATTTGATTCTGCGCTCTCCTCAGTACTTCAATGCAGTTCGAGAAAGGGAGCTCGACCTTCGTGGTACAAAAATTACTACTCAGTCAACATGCTCTCAAAGAAAATACACGGATAATTTACTTTAGCAGCTGGCGTTGAAATGCGTTGGATTAGTTTTGCAGGAACAATTCGCTCAGCTTTGGTAGTTGAGTAAGGAGTAGATATTAGCCTAATTTTGACACAAGCTGACTTTGACGAACCTGAAGTTGTGATTCGTGCCTATTATCGCCGGGTTTACTCGGTAGCAGGATAAGTAATTCCAAAAATGCCGTTCGGAGCCAAATGGCTTGGACCTAAATAGAGAGTGTGAATAAATGACAAGTATAATAACATTGCCTAGACTGTAGTGTATGAGTTGTTGCTAATTATGATCACAATAATTAGCACATTCTTCTCAACAAGCAGGGATGTCTACTGTGAAGCGACTGATGAAACATGCATACCAGCAATGAAATAGAGATTTAGTCACTTCGGTTTTGTAACCTGGTACAGTTCTCTTCTGTTAGAGACGGGAGAATCAGTCATTCATATCCAACTGCCATTCCTTTTTGTCATGACTCCAAGAGCTCTGGCAGGATGTTCGAACTTAGACAAGTATTTGTGATGTCTTAGAAAACTATTAGTAGAAGCACTCAAGCTTTTAGGTTTAGGTTTTCTGGTATGGTGCACGTTGCCATTGGCTTAGGTACTGAAACAATTGGGGTCTGACTTCATTTGCAGGAAACAAGATTGGGGTCATTGAAAATCTTGGGGCTACAGAGGTATGGCTTCTATATCTTTCAGCAGCAGCCGCTCAATTCACTTGAGTGCTTTAGAGTCTAGTTTTGAAACTCCAGTAATTTTCAAGATGTATCATGGTGATGTATCTTTGATATTATCTTTGCTGTCAAAATTTGTTTACAGGACCAATATGCCAGCATTGACATATCTGATAATGAGATTGTGAAGCTTGAAGGGTTTCCTCATCTGAAACGCCTTACCACATTGCTTGTCAACAACAATAGAATAGCGCGCATCAGTCCTAGTATTGGAGGTATGAATTTAAAAAAATTTGAATTTCATGCTTAGTGGATGTATGTTAGCCAGGAGTTAACACTGGAAATTTTTCTTTTTCACCCCAAGATGCTTTTCGCATGCCAGAGGCTGTACTTTCAACGATCTCGCTGATGAGAGCATGTGAGACTCTGTGATTGTGCAGCGGCACTGCCAAAATTGGAGTCTCTGGTGCTGACAAACAATAGGCTATCGAATCTGGTGGACCTTGATTCCCTCGCAACGCTTGTAAATCTGCAGAATTTGTGCTTGCTGGATAATCTTGTCACCAAGAAGCCAAACTACCGGTTACATCTCATACACAAGCTTCCCAATCTTCGACTTCTGGACTTCAAGAAAGTGAAACTTCAGGTATTTGATTATGACTTCCGAGGTTTTGTGTAAGCACTTGTTAAGTGATGGTGAGGTATCTGTGCTGAAGATGGCGTAGTTGTACATGTCATTCACCTGCTTGAAGGAAAAGAAACGGTTAGTAAGTTTGATTGAAGTCACTTATTTGTGGAATGCAGGCAATCCATGTCCGTGAAACATGTTCCTCAGCTGGAGGGTGATGAAGACTTTTTTTGGTAATCGGCACATTGAGGATCTTGGGTCTTTCCCATTTTGATATCATGTGGTGTGTTTTAATGGAAGGTGCTACTTATTGCTTGCAGGAAAGGCAAGAAGCTGGAAAATTGTTTGCTACTGAAAATGGTCAACCTACCAAAGCCCCTACTCCAGCGAAAACTTTTGTGCCAGGCGAGATTCCTGTAGATATCCTACCTGAAGTTCCTGCAAAAGTAGAAGAGCCATCTCGTAAAGGTCCCACCCCAGAACAACTTATTGCGATCAAGGTAATATTTACTTCAAACTTTCTTGACTGATGCAGTCATATTTATGTGCGCTATCTGCATATTGATTTTGTGATTTTGTTGTGCTGATGGGCATGCTAAACTTCTTCAATATGCTCTTAGTACATTTACCATTTTGTTTAACAAATTTGTAGTATGCAAGCACAGTAAAATGCACAGCTCTTGATCCGTACATAGGTTAAAGTATTCAAAACTATTTACTAACTTTGAAATTTAAAATAAAATAAATCATAAACACTTAAAAACATATTGATTAACATAGCCAAGCAAAATATGTTGACAAAAATAATCTCAAAAATATTCATATTTTAGAAGATGGTGCAAGTGGTTTATAAGTAGGTGATATGGAACAAGTAATTGTCCAAAATTTGTTTAATATAAAATTACATTAAATTGATGATTTTCTTCAAAAAAATATTGATGATGCCCTAAAGTACATAATGAATTCAAGGAATATGAAAACATTTCCAAGTTCAAAACATTTTGAGCTCATGAAATTCACGTCCAAAATCAAATTTAGCCATTTTGCTTTTGAACATTACTTTAAATAATAAGTTTTGAAAATCTAATCTTGATATTCTATATTTGGGTACTTAACACAAAAATAGAGGGCATCATGAAAAATAATTCAATTTGAACAACATTTTATTAGTACTTCAAGGTGTTTGACCAAAAAACTAATGGTTTAAGTATACTAGAGCACTTTATGATCCACTTTTCCATGCTTGCATCCAAGCATATCCGGTCATTGAGAGGAGATTGTGTCCTTCTGAGACAACATTCTTCAAGTTATTCACTGATAATTTTGATGGACTGTTATTGACTTGAATTTATGTTTCACTCCACAACAATTCAACTCAAAAGCAAGTCAAAAGCTACTCATAAGTCATGCATGGTAGATAATCAGTGGTCAGTAGTCAGATAGCACCAGGGAAAATTAGATGCATCAAATTTTAATATCAATGTTTAATTTTCTGGATGCAGTCTGCTATTGCAAACTCTCAAACACTCGAAGAAGTGGCCAGGCTTGAGAAGGTATTTTTGCTGTGCGTTGTCCACTTCCTTCTGTTCTCCTTTTGTGCTTTCTGTTTCCTTTACACTGTAACTATCTGTAATAACCTTCTGGTAATCATTGGATTGGCTGTGGTTTGTACAGGCTCTTAAGCAGGGGCAGTTACCCTCAGACTTTGTGCTTCCAGGAGATGATGCCTTAAAAAATCCTGTGGCACAGAGTGACAATCTTCCTCCATCAAGTACTGAACAATTGGATGATACCACAGCAATGGAAGAGGTATTATTTTCCTAATTGGGCAACAAATAAGGTAGATGGGTCTTAAATGGTCACTTTCTGACTAGATCACTTCTCCTGGGATTCGAAACACGTTGATTAGTACGAGATGGTTAGCAAATCCAAATCAAGGTTGTAGCCACTTTCCTCGTCATTTTTGGAGTTCATAGGAATATCTTATTCATCATCAAAGTGAAGATTCTCATGCTCATGAAATAGTTATATAGGGGTCCCCCCCCTCCCCAATTAAGTTGACTATTGGACCTAGAGTAGTTAACATACTTGCCTTTTTGTTGTCCCCTCTCGGAATCACACCTAACCTTGCACCACTCAAATGTAGGTGTCTGATTAAGATAAGTAACTGAATTAGGCATGTAAGTCTACCTTAAGTCTCCAATTTATGACGCATTCAATGTCTTCTCATAAAAAACATTAATTAAATTGATACCATACGTCTTCCCCTTGATATCACTCTAAGTGAGTACTAATAAGCACAGCTTGTTGCTAAGTTGGTGCAGGGATGAGCATGATGGAGACCTGTCAAGGGATTCTTTGTCCACTTGTTAGTGGGGGTAAAACCTTGAGCAATTTTGTTCCCAGCTGCCACTAGCAATTTTGTCACTGAACCAATTAGTTCCAGCTCAAAGGGTTTGGGACTCAAAAGATGTACTCTGGTGAGACTTGTGCTGTGGAAGGCATGATACCTGGTTTCTCAATGCCCTCAAGCTTAGCAAGTTGTTTAGAACTTGCAACCAAAATTTAGCCCATGGCAACAGGGCAGACTGGCTGGGATTGTGAGAAACATCAAAGTTGATAGATTTCCAAAATTACTCGTTAACTGTTAGTTGTTCTGTTCTTTATTCTCTGCATTGTGTTGGCACTAGAGTGGTGCTACCTAGCTTATTAATTTTGTTCCTTGTTTACATCCAATCCAACCAAAATCACATTTTCTGGGTGCTTAAGACTACCCTACCCGGTTAGCAAGTTGGGCAGAAAATAATTCAAAATAATGAAGTCTACTTTTTTCGGAAATTATTGGGCTAGATGGCCTAAATGAAAGAAAAAATAAATGATCAAAATGCCTGAATTTGAAGAAATTTGGTGCGTTGGAGAGTTCAATCCCAAGTCATGAATGAATGAAAAAACAAGTTTCAGTACATGGATTTGTAAGTAGGATATGCTATGTCCCTAAATGAAGAAATGCACATATGCATATTCACCTAATTTTTGGACTTACTAATTATTAGGCAATATGCCCAACCTGCTATCAACCTACTGGTAATCAGGATCCTTGTAGATTACGTGAAAGGCAGTTGTGAATTGAAAGATGAAGTGAAGTAAGTATCTAAAGCATAAGCACAAACCCCTGTATTTTGATCAACTGAATATAATGTCAACTTGAAATTCTTCTCATGCAATTGGCATCAAGTGAGATTCGTCATGGTACAGTAATCAGGTTCATACTTTACAGACTGTACAATCCCTCCTCTTCCAATGTATCTATCTGTCCTTGATGCTAGGAGATGAGAAGGCAGCCAGAAAAACAGCAACCTTTGAAGTAAGAAATCCAAGTGCTCCAGCCAGAAGGGCTTGAGGGGGTAGGCTCACAACACTTGAAGCCTGTGTAGCCCTTGTCAAGACCAGTGCAAGACCCACTATTAAGGCAAAACTTGCTGCTGGGGCTTTCACTTTTAGCCCCGAGGGTGTGGTTTGGCGATTGGCTAATTTCTCTTGATTTGGAGCTTGTGGACTTGGTATTTGATCTACGGCTCTCTGTAATAGGAACAGATAGATGAGCCCTCCTACACCACCGACAGCAAAGCCTTGGGCCATATCTGGAGCACCAAGCAAAGCCAACCCAAATGTCCCCAAGCCAACCATGGCGGAAGTTGAACCTAGTAAGAAAGTTTTGAGAGCTGTGTACTCTTGCATACTATATTCCCTCAGCTTTTCCGACTCATCAGCAGTCTTGGATGGTGCCCTCAATGAAGTGTTTAGTCTGCTTAGTGCTGAGTCATCTGGTCCATTACACTCAAGAATCTGAGTTGGTTTTAGCTCAATTGCAGGTAAGTCCTCTCCATCACCCAGGAGCATGTCATGTCCATGAAACATGTGGAAATTACCCTTTGCCTCCTTTGAATGGGTGGCTTTTTCTTGGTCTTCTGCACACGGCATGATGGTAACTGTAACTTGCTCCAACCGCCAGGTTCCTGCACCACAATTGATATGATTTTTTAAACAAAAGCAAGCATTTTCAATGGGGCGAATTCTTTGATGTTGCTAAACTAAACTCTACATCACCCTTTTGAAGGACCGATACACAAATGAGAGCTCAATGGACTGCAGGATCTGGTGACTTAAATAGCCTAAATCCAACACTCAATTTGTCACTCAATTTGTCACTGCTGTATCGCTTTCCTTAACCTCAGATTTAAAAAACATTCACAAAGAACAATAGGAATTCATGCTGCCCTGCTGCACATAAACCAATTATTTTTAGACTTGGGGAAGTCCTTGCTTAGCCAGGAAGAAACACAAACCTTCTTCTGGAGCAATCCAAAGGGCAGCAATTCGGCCAAGATTTGGACCACGAAAATGCACCATGTCCACTGCACCTCTCTGAAAACGCATTCTAGAATCCCCATGCTCTTTAACTGGGAGGATTCTGTGCACCAAAGCTTCACCTTGCTCACTGATCAAAGACAGAATTATTCCAGAGTTTGTTGTTGATAAGGTGGACTTCTCCTCATTGCTTGTTGTGAGCTGAATGTAGTAGTCTGCATGTGCACTAGGATCTGAACCTCCATCATCAAACTCTTGAAGTAGGCGCAAAGGCTCTTGGTAGCTGACACGGTGAGAGGATACTGCCACAAAATGTCTTCAGCAGAAGGTAAGAAACATATCAAATGTTGCTACTGCAACCGACTCGCACAATGGTTGGAGTCCATCGATTTGGAAAATCAGTACACTAAACATCTGATTTAGTTTGGCATTGAAAATAGCATGGCATGTTAAATAAAAAGGTCTGCATGACTTGTCATGTAGCACCAAGTGTCAGATTGATGAAAGTGTTACATCACAGCCTGTTAAAGGATTCCAAGATCCGCCCAATTCATCAGGGAGTGTTACACACTGCTCTGTGACAAGTCACAAAGAGACTCAAACCAAATAACCACGGATTGCAGTCACTACAGGTACTTCCACAAAGTTTTAAATTTGACTCAATCACATCTCTTCAGATTTCATACGCAAGAAGAGTATTAACAGCCCACTCTTCACAGAACATGTACTCCTGCCAAAAACAAAATCTCTGTTCTCTGTAAACAGTGCATTGAATTACCACCATTAAACAGCATACCTTTACCACCTTGAAAGAGAAGAGTGCTGACCTGGTCTCACTGATTTTACAAAACCCTCATCAAAGCTGCACCGAGTTGAATAGTGTAACCTGCTCCTGGATAAGATGTGCGGGTGTTATTCAGTTATTTTTCTTAATCGGGGCCCTATATTTGATTGGCGTGTTTAAAAGAGATTGGACCACAGTCTCAAAATTAATTAACTACTCCACCCTCAATAGTGACACAATTGGGAATTTGGGAGGACCTATGTATTCAGTTAAGAAATCAACAAACATGCACTTTTGATATCCAATACTTAATCAGGGAATGTCCAATTTTTGACGATGCTTCCTATTTTTGACTATTTTTGACGATGAGATTTGCTAATGCAACACAAGTTTGGTCGTGTAAACCTAATCGGTAGAAGTTGGCGAACATGAAAAACGAAACCGAATAACACCCACATGCCTCAGTCACCAATCACTGCAACAATGTTAAATATAAAATCCCCTATCTCAAATTTACAGCACCGTGCCATGTGGCTTATACTAATACACTATCTTTGGCATGAGAAATTAGCTCCAAACCGATTCGCAACTATCATTCATGTACAAAAACTCCCTGGAACTCCTCCTTCAAAACTTAATTACTCAATGAAGTCAATTCAATGGTGGCAATGAGAACAAACGACAAAGGACTCGAACAATATTCGTAGATTACGGTGATTAAGAACGCCTAAATCATTTGTGACTCAAATCCTCACCTCAGAACAACGAGATTGCTTCTCGGTCCTCCTCCTCTCCGACGCCACGAGATTTCGTTATTAGTTCCGGAGGGAGATGCAATTGGAAAGTGTTGTGACAATTTCGTGACGGGGCAGCTGCACATCAATGACGACGCCATCGCAGGAGCATACCAAATTGTCGTTGAGTTCCGAGACTGAAATCGCAATCTCTTTTGCCTCTGAAATGGGGAAATTTTAGATGGGGAGCAATTTTTTTTTGGTAACTGAGGCTTCCACAATTTTAGCTTTGCATCGAAGTGAGGAGAGCGCCAATCGGGAAGAATTGCGTGAATCCGCTCTCACCATGGCCGCAACTCCAGCTGACGTGTCGCGCTTCTCCTGTTTCATCCTTGGATGTAGATGAACAGACTCATGCATAAATGTCATCATTCATCCATTTGTGACTAAACAGAGCAGCGACTCGCATACTGCGTCGCGGGTATCTAGGTTATACCCGGGTATCAGTTCGGTGATATGTCCGGGTATATGATATCGGCCATGGAGGGTATCACAGGAGTCCTTCAATGTCAGTATTATACCCACTTGAAATACCTTATTCCGTTCCTAAATCCTATGGTATCACCTTAACATTCTTGAACATTTTATGAATATTTTTGATAGGATGGCCCATCGGGTAACCTTTTTGGGGGGTTTTCTTTCAATACCTTGATGGATACCCTCACAGATTGGTGAACAAAAAGAAATGATATGCACACACATTGGCAAACACAACATTATTCCAGGAATATTATGTGGAATATTGTCAGTCCTAGATAACATTTTTATGAATCTGAATAATGTTATGAACACAACAAGTCTTGTCATACTTTTTACCCCTTAAGTTGTGCCCCTTCAATGTCACGATTACACCCCAATTATTATTAGGCCATACTTTGGTGACCCCCAAAACATCTTGATCTCCATTGGTTTTCATTCTTTAATATTTTAATTTCACAATAAGACAGTCATGTTGGCCAACTACACTAAATATTGCATTTAGTGTCATATAGTAGTTTATGTCATCATCGTAACTTTTCTAATGACACTTCTCATGGATGAGTTTACAAATATTGTCATCCCAACTTACAGATTTGTGATGAATATTTACAAAGTTTGGTATATTCTACATCATAGCATTATTGGAATGAAATATTGGCACGAATAATTGAAATTGGAGTGAAAAGTCACTTAAGTGAGTGACAACATTTGCAATATTGTAAATCTATAATACCCAAATTTTGTTACAAGGAACGACAAATAATGTTGGATTCACATTTAGTGATAGGTTTAGATTTAGTGTTGGTGACACTAAATACAATATTTAAAGCAGTGAGCTCACTTACAACAATTTCAAGATCAAAGTCCATCTATTTTGTTACTATTTCCTCAACCCTTTATTGCCCAAGGGGGTTAAGCCATCCTGAAAAGCCCAAAGCAGACAATCTCTTTGATATCTCAAGAATTTTGGAGAATTTTCTGTTTATGTGCTTTCACATAACTAATCACTTGGACAACACCATTTATGGTATTTAGTGTCATGTACACTATTTGCGAAGGGCCTAAACTAGATGCTTAGAGGTCTCACAGTGTAATGTCTAATAATTCTCAATATGATTCCATTTGTCAACATAAGTAACTTCTTTAAGTGAAAAAATATCTATATTATGACATTTAGAGTAGCACATTAGGATATTGTGGATGATAGCTAGTCTTGTGTTTTAATATGTAAGGCATAGATATATTTTAGCGTACTAATGGCAAGTGTCATGCGTTTACATTATAGTATGCAAAAGGAAGATATTCTTGAGCATACTAATGGCAAGTGTCCTTTGTGTACACTCAAGTCAATTTGTAGACCATCGTATAACATAGGTATGCACCTCATTAACACTATTGATCATACCCATGCTAAGATATTAGTTAGCACACTTGAACCAAGTGTCATGAGGTGACACTTATGTTAAGTTGCTAATCATCATTGTAACCTAGCATATGCCTCAAAATAGATAGCCAACTCCAATGTCTCCTAACGATTTCAAGGCAAATATATTATATGAGATCAAGAGTCCATCAATGTCGAAGTTGTGCGAGCATGAAAACTATTTTACTAGAGTTGGATCATATGATGAATAAAGTTTTTCACCCATAATTCATGATGACACATTATATAACATAAACGGATTTGACTTTACAAGTTTAGACTTCAAGTGGAAATTTTAAGAGAGGTCAAAGTGCATTGGCTTCACTAGTAAACAACTCTGCCAAAAAGAATTGCAGCCGAAATCGGTCGCGGTTCTTTTCACCAGCTTGATTTGCAGTCACTAAACAACTGCATATTTGTTTTTGGTTCATCGACTGATTTTCAGAAATTTTGGGGCGTATAATATACTGTTGGAAAGGTCTTGAAAATACCTTTCTAACGGTATATTACAAGCCTCAAAATTCCTAAAATTACAGCCGGAAAATGAAACAGAAACATTTGTAGTCATCTAGTGACTGTAGATCTGGCTGGTCAAAAAAACTACAGCCGATTTTGGCTACGGTTTTTCTGGACATAATTTTCTACTGGTGCTTGAAGGTCATCCAATTTGGACATTATATTGTGCACCCCTATCTCTCCAACAATGCAAAATTCATCGGGCAAACTTGAAAGAACCCCCTTGGACAAAATTTGAAGGTAATGTTCACAAATCAACAAGATTTAAATATAGTTGTGAATAACTCCTTAAGCATTTTGGACCAAGAATGTGCTCGTTAAGTTTGTTATGATCAATACATCCATGAGCACCTTTTGGAAAACTATGGAGGTGGCTCCACATGTGTCTAATGAGAGGAGTTCTTTCCAAGAGATGACCTCCTCGAGTCATTTGTGGGCACTCAAGGGTCAAGTAAGCTTAGATTTGACAGCTAGTCCTAGTCCTAGTCCCAACTAAGGGCCACGTCACACAGGAGACTGAGGGCCCAAGACCATAGCACTTCAAGCACTCTCATTGGTGGACAAGGGGGAGCCAGTCCAAGTTTGCTTCACACTACACTTGAGGGACCAACAGAGTAAGTGAATGCAAGATGGATGTAAAGTCTACGTGGCTTCCTACATGGCATCAAATGGATCATGTTTCACGGTCACTTCGACTATTTTCAAAAATCGTCCAGAATACCATGACACTTTGGATTCTCACAGCCATTAATTTATTGTATTTTTATTATGCATGAAAACCCTGCATGAATACAAATTCATTGAAATAGCATTTGGTTGAGGGCCTGATCACATATGAGTTTACATTCCACGTGAGGGCCCGTGACCATACTACATGCTTTTGGAAGTGTCTTGGAACAGCCTTTGGACATTTCTATTGGGCTCTCACAATTTCATGGTCACAACTCTTGACTCATTTGTGAAGTAGCCCTAACCCTCTTCTATTAGGCTTAGGAACAATGTCCAGGAACGACTTTGAGCATAATTGGTCAAGATCCTAATGTTTCCAAGTCCAATACTTACATGTTGACAACTTTCGTTTTTCTCTATTAATTTGAAATGTATTCTATAGATTCCTCTAAAATGATTGTTGACTTTCTTTAAGTCTTGAATTTCAATGAATTGCTTCTCAAACTCAACCAGTTCATTTGTAACGAGCGGTCGGTTCTCCCCATTCATTGCTTAGAATTTATTGCACTACACTATATATGGTCTTTAATGTTATATACGTCATAGTGTTAATCTATTTTGACAACTTTGTCATTAGTATCACCTCATGACATTTGGCAATTAAGCGCGCTTACTAAATATGTTGGCATGGGCATGTTCGATAATCTTAAGAGGTGTATGTCAATATATCAAAATGGTTCAACAAGTTGACTACATTGTACACAAATGGCATTTGGCACTCGTACACTCAAGAATATCTTCCTCTTGCATGTTAAAATACAAACACATGACACTTACCATTAGTACGTTAAAAAATATCTTCCCCTTGGATACTAGAATATAAAACAATACCATAATCTGTTGGATGGGTGCTATTCGACAACAAAGTAAATGTGGTATTGGCACAACACTAACTACTGTACTTTTAGCACACCACGCCGATGAACTTTTAGCACATAGAGGGAAGGAAAATATGACAAATAACTAGGGATATACTCAATATAGACTCAGAATAGGAAATTTCAATTCTGTTACATGTGTATTTACAATCTGTTACAATTTTTGAAAGTTTTAATTCACAGAGTAGGACAGAGACTTACCTAGGCTTTGCTAGAACAATATTGTAGTAACCAAAAACTAACTGTAGCGAGGCCCTCCTCAGATAGTACATAGAGCAGGGTATTACAATGATTTGCTATTTACAACACTTAAATAACACAGCAAGTAACCAGCTGAGTAAGTACCTAGACTTCAGGGGCCCACATAATCTTGGTAGATTGTCATTGCAAATAACCCAGAACCATGGATAACATACAGATAGTACAGTAGAAGTAGATATGTACTACATGTGTTACATACCTTTACAATCACAAGGTTGACCAAAAGTGCAAATTTCTACTCCAAAGCTCTATATCCTTCCTCGCGGTGTGGATTAGGCACCACGGTTGTCAACACAACAACTGCTCCGAAAACAAAGACTGCAAGCCCAATGCAATTCACAAGCATTGCCTCACCAGACCAAAGCCCAAGAGGCGGCGATGATTTCTGGAGGAAAGTTAACTTCTCAAGCAATCCCAGCTCAGCAGTGACAAGGGCTGTAACATATGCTGTGAGTCCGAAGAAAATGTGCCATGGAAGCAATACAGAGCGTTGCGAGTGTGATACACTTTGCGACCAGAAAGCAACGAACCCAAGAATCCACTGCATTCAAAACAACATGCACTAATTGTTAGAAAAAAGATTAACCTCCAGTGGTGATTCACTATTTGAGAACTATTTTCTAGTATGTCTCTTGAACGGTATGGTCAGGCTGATTTGGACTGAAATTGTTGAGTGCTCTTTCTGATAAAAATCACTTGCTCTTGCCAATAAGTCCTATCAAATGCATGACATAGAAGTACACATAACAAAGATACAGCAACACTTCTTCCTAGGCTGGAACACAACAACACTATTAAGAGAGCATGGATTGCAATTGCTAACATGGCAACATTAATGAATGGAAAGGAAGAGTACCTGGACAAGGTAAAAAATGATGGTGATGATTCCAAACCAGGAGTGCAAGCTGTAGAAGTTCTGAATGCCACTATCGTTATGGAATTTGAGTGCAGCTAAGATACCCACAACGCCCAACAGGATTGCAATGCCCTGAAGGGTCAAGTGCACTGCCTTCTGATAGGTTTTGTCTCCATTAACAGTCTTGTATGCAATAACAGCTGCACATAGAAATTCACATAAATTAAACACATGTATGTAGCTCTCACTTAGGTATTGTTATGGCGTTACATCAATAAAAAGAATGTCGAGAATACGAATCTACAGAAAATCTTCTAGAAAATTTGTTGAAGTCTTCTAAGTCAGTATATTGCACATAGCCAGTGAAACCTGTTAACAAAGACTTCAACACATAATTCCAAATCTTGTTGGCTGGAGCTTCAAACCTTCAGAGACGTTTGCTTAATTCCCACACATGTTGAAAGTGCTCAAAGTCACCATTCCGACTAATGCAGAGAACGTACATTTTCAGGCAATCTCTTAACATCAACAATTCACTAGTTCTCTATATACTGCACGACAGCCTTTCTGAGAGTATGTGAACTCTGTCCCTACTATTTATTATTCACAAATGCTTGAATCAATTTGTGACAAAAACATGTTGAGATCTGAATATACTAGTATTCCAAAAAAAAAAGTGTAGGGCTGGTCCAGAGCCTACCTTGACTTGAGAAGAAAATGAAGCCTGCGAACATGAATAGCGGGTGCAGCTGCAAAAACGATGACCACACAACTCCAATCAGACACAAATGTTGTATGCTCAAGAGGGCAAGTCCACGATTCATACAACTATTCAGAAACCTTACTCACTGCTCCAAACTCCCTTGAGCGAGCAATACTATTCAAAAAGTATAATGATTCTTCCGAACCAAAATGCATTGCCCTGATGAAAAGTCCAGGTTAAGGACAGCCCCATGTCTTCAAATTGAAGAAAGACTTGCCCAATTGATCTCCATTCATGACGACATAGAAACAACAAACACCTACGCCCTTTCTCCCGTATGGCTGAGATGCTCTTTCCTCATGCTAATCCACACACCATCTCCTCTCTTTCCTGAATTCTTGATGCATCAATTGACGAAAAGTACGAGGCTGGAATTCTTCTCTTAATATTCTATAGTGCTGCAGACTCTGAACCCATTTGCTCCCAATCTTCTGTCCCCGGCTAACACTCCCAAAACCGACACCAAACCCTCAACTACATCATCAGGGGTGCACACCTGAAGAATAAGCCCCAAACTTATCGCCACCTCTCATTTCACCTGGATAATTCATCTTCACCCAACTCGACCATTACAACATTATCCTGTACTACATAGAGACAGGACCAGACTCACATCCTACTAATGCCACACAAACAAAGAGAATCAAAATCCTTTTCATAAAAACCATCGGCGCCGTTCACCGCTCACCTCACCTGAAATTCACCTTCTCCCCATACATATGCCCTCTACTTTCCCAAATCAACCATTACAGCATCATCCTCTGTCAAACAGACAGGACCAGACTCACATCCTACTACTGCCACCCACACAAAGAAAATCATAACCCGCTTCTCAAAAACCATCGACAGCGCTCACTTCAACTGAGATTAATCTTCTCCCGACACACATCACCCATGCCCTCTACACTCCCGACTCGACCATTACAACATTACCCTCTGTCACAAAGACAAGACCAGACCCACAATCCACTACTATAACACAACACAACACAAAAGCAGAATCCTCTTCTCGAAACCGCCTATAGCCACCACCGCTCACTTGATCCTCGCAATCACTTCCCCTAATTCTACGTGATCATCACCCGCTTCCTCGTACCCTCACAGCCAATCACCCAGAAAGGAAAATATTGAAGAAAATAAACAACAACAACAACAACAACAACAACGTCCGCACTGAAAGCGCAGAGGATTGAGAAAACTTGCAAAGAAAGGGGAAGGAAGGCATAGAAGCTGACATTGAAGACAGCGCCGCCGGTGAGCGCATAGCCACCGCGGTAGTAGGTGGTCCATACCACCACCAAGACGATGCCGATGATGCCCAGGATGTGCACCAGGGGCGCCAGCTGCTTGTGGGTCACCCCGGAATACGAAGCCATGGCTCCCCACACACACTGCTTCCCTTTGCCTTGCCTTGCCTTGCTTTGCCTTGGCTTCGCTTGGCTTGCACGAGGCAGAAGGAGAGACAGGAGGATAGTGGCGATGGCGCAATGGATGGAGAGGGAGGCAGCAACACTTGTTCTCACTCTGCCCTACTGAAGAGAGTCCGCGGGCACCTTCGCCACGCGCACAATTGTTACATATTATTTAATATTGTATCATCATGCTTTTGGAGTTCTATCTTCCTTTTTAATAACTACACGGGTGATGTAGGTACATGGGATGGGTCTTAAAATGGTTACTTTTGCCAAGTAGCCCACTTCTCTTAGGATATGAACCACGCGACTATGTAGCAGAAGATGATATAGCATTGGAAAAAAATATCAAGGCCATAAGGTGGATGGGTCTTAAGTGGCTCCTTTTCTTAATCGGACATGTATATTTGATTGGTATGTAGCAAGGTGAGGATCAAAAAGCAAACATGATAAGGACACATGTGTTAGAAAGAGATTGGACTACGTTTTCAAATTGTAATAACTACTCAACACTCGAGTGAATGCAATTGAAAGGACCTGTGTATCCAGTTGAGAAATCAACAATTATCCACTTCTGATGACCATAACAAAATTAGGGGAGGTTTAATTTGGTTTTCAAGCCGGTTTTTGTGGATGTTTCATCGTAGATTCGCTAACGAAACACAAGTTTTGTTGTGCAAATTTAATTGGTAGAAGTTGGAGAACATGAAAATAAACCAAACAACACCCACATACTTAGCCACATTTGTCATTTAAGACCCATCTACTTTAGAGAGGTTATGAGGTTGAAGAAAAGAGCCTCCTTGTTGACACAAAGGAGCCCCTCACACATGCTTGTTTACTCAATGCCACTTTACACTTGTCAACATGGTATTTGTGAAAACGTCATATGACACGCAAAAATGTCACAAATGCCGTTATTGCAAACACAAGGTAGGTTAGCTTGAGTTGGTCTTGGGAGGTAGTTATTGCCACCTACATTTGGATGTATTTACAAAATGCAAGTAGCATGTGCAAGTGATAACAAGGGAAGAAGTTTTTTTATATCATAAATGTTATGTGCTTCATTATTACTTCAAGGAACCCAAATCCATATCCTTTTTAACTTATTTTTCCCATCAAGCCGATGTGACGGCTACATGTGTGAAACTTCACAACTTTAGGAAACTTTGTGTACTAAGATCAGAGGGATTATCAAAAATAGGTTTGTCTACCACAATCATGTCTTTTGATGGTCGTTCGTAACTACGAGCCTTGCCATATACCTCTCAACTTTTGGTACCCAACAAAGAAGAGTGACCACAGAAGGCCCACACTACCATATTTTGCATAAAGTCCATTCTCTCATATGGCAACCACACCGGGGGGGGGGGGTCCAGCTGGGCCCAACCAACCCAACCAATGCCACCCCGCCAGTGCTCGTGCCACCCATCCAAGGCACTAAGGACAACGTCCAAAACAACCCCGGCTAACAGGAGCCCGGCATCCAGCCAACCGGGGCCCTTTTGGACGTTGTTCTTAGTGCATTGGATGGGCATCACCAGCACCGGAGAGACCCGCACCGGCCAGGGTAGTTGGACCCCAGGTGTGGCTACCATATTAACCAACGTCATGGGCCGATGAGTAGGCCACTGGCCCATTGCTCACAATGAAGTTGTGGACTTGCAATGTTCACACCTTTGGTGATGATGATGATGAGAAGATAAAAGAGCGGTGTACGGCAGCACACACGCACGCGTGACACAGACCCTCCCCCTTTCCACGGCTCCATCTCCATGGGATCTGCCGCTGTGTCAAAAAAGCTTATCAGCCCTTTCCTCAAGGGCTGTGCATGACGCTCCTTACTTCGTCCCTTTCTTTATTCTGGCACTGCTTCCTTACTTATGACACAAGGTCAGTCCACCTAATTGTGACCTGTTGTCTTTATTCGAGCCTCCTCCCCGGAGAGCAGGGGTGTTTTTCACAAAGTTTTTGCCCATCCACGTCCAAAAACCTCGAATTGAAAGGCAAAAAAAATTGCAACCCTTTCCAAAACCGGTAATTTCAAAACCAACCCGTCCATGGAAAGGTTAAAGAAAAAAGCAACCCGTCCCAAAACCGGTAATTTCTAAACCAACCCGTCCATGAAAGGTTAAAGAAAAAAACAAATTGATAAAGATAACCCGAAAGATGTCGGCATGTGATTGGTTGCACTTGGAAACAATAGTATCTTCCTTCAATTCTGCTTTATCTATTTTAGCTGCAACCTGTCCCATTTCGTCCACATAGACTAGTACAAAGAAACAGACTTAGATCCTTCACAACAACTTGTTGTCTCCTTCATCCGTTTCTCTCGGGACTGTATCTGCTTCCGAAGATACTGATCATATCTTCCAATTCTTCTTTCCCTGTCGCGGTTTGAACCGGCTGCGGTGATGAGTGCCGTTTCCTTTCCTATTTTTTTTTTCCTAAGTTGCACTTTCTGACCTGGTCTTTAAGTTCATCCTTTCCCCTGGCTTTTCACCTTCAATAAACAAATGGCACTCCGGTGACTCAAGCAGCACACTGATCAATGATGAGGATTCATGAACTTGAAGCAACTCCAATAGGACTCATCAACCATGCCAACTAAGTAAGTTAAGTGAGTTGAGATCCTAGGTTGAAGTTAGAAACTTTAGATGATTTGATGTGCATTTCATGTGCAAATATTCCAGTTGAAAACATCAATTGGAATGCAGTGATGCTTGTTTGGAGAAACATGAAGGATAGGAGAATTCATCCACTTCTTTGAAGGGTAAGTAGCTCTTTGTTTTTAAAATTTTGAACATGTTTATATATACTAATTCATATTCAATTACTAAGTTTACCTTCAATTATAATCTTTGACATTATGTTAAAAAGGTTCTAAATTTTGTGGTTGATGAATTAATGTATGCAGGTGAATCAAGCACTTCAAGATTGATATTTTGATTGGGTATTAGTGGTTTGATTGCATTATGCTTATATTCACATGTCATATATGACATAATGTAATTGATATTTGTACCATTTATTTTGTTGGGAAAAAATTTATTTTAAAAATTTATTTTTAGAACCCGTCCAAAGTGAATTTGACACATCCCAAAACCGGTTCATTTTCTAAGAACCCGTCCACTAGAAATGTTTTTTTTTATGAACATGTCCCTAAACATGTTAGGGACCTTGTGAAAAATCACCATTGCATGAGAGGGAGAGAGGAAGTTATCGTATACAAGCGTACCTCTCATTCATCCAGCATAAAAACCTTGACCCCCTGCGCATAAGTTTGTTGCCGATTCTTCTCCAATGACTTTGCATAACTTACGTCAGGATTTTTGAAGCTAATTGCAGTGTCAAATTAACTTGGGAAAAGGGGATTATCAGCCCTTTCCTCAAGGGTTGTGCATGGCACACGACGACGCTCCTTACTTCATCCCTTTCTTCATTCTGGCACTGCTTCCTTGCTTATGACACAAGGTTAGTCCACCTACTTGTTACTTGTTGTCTTTATTCGAGCCTCCTCCCCGGAGAGGGAGAGAGGAAGTTATCGTATACAAGTGTACCTCTCATTCATCCAACATAGAAACCTTGACCCCTTGTGCATAGGTTTGTTGCCGATTCTTCTCCAATGACCTTGCGTAACCTACTTCGGGAATTTTGAAGCTAATTCCGGTGTCAAATCAACTTGAAAAAAGAGGCTTATCAACCATTTTCTCAAGGGATGTGCATGGCACACGATGACTCTCCTTAATTCATCCATTTTCTTATTTATGGCATTGTTTTCTTACTTATTACACAAGGTTAGTTCACCTACTTATTACTTGTTGTCTTTATTTGAGCCCCCTCCCCGGAGAGGATTTGGGTGAACCAATCCATACACTCGTTACTTGTTGGATGTCTACACCCTTGCCTCCAAGGAACCGTCTAAATACCTCAAAACCTCTCAAATCAACTTCTCCACATTCAAAGTACTCAAGTCAGATCCTTTGGAAGTCTTAACACCTCCAAACCTCTCAAATCAACTTCTTCACATTCAAACCACTCAAGTCAGGTCCTCAAGAAATTTGAATACCTCAAAACCTCTCAACCAAGCTTCCCCACACTCAAACCACTCAAGTCATATCCTTTAGAAGTTTAAACACCTCCAAACCTCTCAAATCAACTTCTCCACACTCAAACCACTCAAGTCAGATTCTTTGGAAGTTTAAACACCTCAAAACCTCTCAAATCAACTTCTCCACACTCAAAGCATTCAAATCAAATCATTTGGAAGTCTCAACACCTCCAAACCTCTCAAATCAACTTCTCCACATTCAAACCACTCAAGTCAATACTCTTTATATCAAACAAACATTCAAACAAAAGAAAAATACAAAGAGACACTTACAACAACCGAATGCAACCTCGCACACCTCCAACGTTCCAAAGCGCCAACTCCTCACGATCTCCTCCACAACCTCAAAGCAAACAAATTTCTAGGCACTTCACTTGCATGATGGGCCCATAACCTATTGGATTCAATAGGACTAGAGATAAGATTGTACAAGCAAGTCACACATACACAAAGGCATATGAACAATGTTTGGAGTGAGATGGTTTCCTCCACCCCTTGCCTTGCCCTTTATTGCTCATGGTCACCTTGGTTGCTACAAACAATATGGGATAACTCCGCTCCCACTACGGACCAGCCTTATAGGCTTATTACAACCTTATTACTTGTAGTATTACATTTCTATGACTACAAGCAACCTAATGTTCCACCTTCAACAACATTTATGTTGACTTGACAAGGATAGTCGATGAGTATCCATCGCTTTATGACTACTTACTTGCAGACTTGAGACACACACAAGGGAAGCAAATCTAGTTGATTGCTTGAGTCGCCACAATGGAAATCTTCCCCACCACCAATTCCTTTACTTAAAGGATGGGCGACAACTCTCTCAAATACCATCGAAGTTTCTTGGAGATGTTGTTGCGAAGGAATAAATAATCCATGCATATTGCATAATACTCATGTAATTCTTGAACTAATTGTACTTTAAAGCATCTTCTATACGTCCCTCTATGGAACATGGTGTTCATATAAGATCGTCAAATCCTTCATTGTTATCATGTTGTGAGCCCAAAATGGTGCCCACATGTGGTGATTAACTCTTCGAAACCAATTTTAGTTTGACTTTGATGTGTTATGATTATTCACAAAACATAAAAAGAGTGAAGTGTGGTGTGGATTTAAGTTTAGGCATTAGAATGTGTTGTGTAGTTATTTCAAGGTTTGATTTCAATAAGAGGATGCCTTGATTATGTGAGTAGGGGGTAAGGTGAAGCAAGGTGAGCTCCGCGGGTTAAATGCCCACTTTTGGATCCACCTTGGTAGTTTAGGAAGAAGGAAGCTTGGTGGAAGGGGATTAGTCCCTACTTTAGAGGTGAAGGTTAAGGGATTGTGATTGGAGGTGCTAATCCCCTCACCCTATCCTCACCTCTCTCTCCCTCTCTCCCTCTCCCCCTCTTTACTACTTAAGGTGGTTTCTTTCTCATTTTCCTCTCTCTCCATCAAGTGCTCTCAAGGGAGCAAGCTCTTAAGGAGCTTGAGCCACGTATGTGTGACATTAGTTTTAGTGAAGTTAGTTAGTTAAGCTCCCCCTCACAATGCCTCCCAAGTGAGGGAGCTCTTAGAGTTTAATATTGCACGTGTTGATTAGTTAGTAGTTAGTGAAATTAGTGTGTTAGGTAGTTCATTATTTAGGAGCAAGGAAAAGGAAAGAAGAAGACAAACTTAGAAAACATGTGATTAGGGAATGGGAGGGGTTGCATTAAGATGCAACTAATAGTTGTGATACCCATTCGGGTATTGTAGACCATCCGACTGTGGGTATGCAGCTAGGCTGCTGGAGGTGAGACCATCCGACTGTGTGTATGCAGCTAGGCTGCTGGAGGTGAGACCATCCGACTGTGGGTAGGCAGCTAGGCTGCTGGAGGTGAGACCACCGAGACTGTGGGTATGCAGCTAGGCTGCTGGAGGGAGACCATCCGAGACTGTGGCATATGCAGTCGAGGAGTTTAGCAACAAATCCTTTTAGACCATCTAGGGGTTAGCAAGGCTACGCCCAATTAGTGGGTGTTAGCACATAAAAAACTAGATTACATTAGACCATTTTAGGGGTGGCTAAGTAGTTAGACCCATTAGGCTAGTTTGTGCTACGTGTGGGTTTGTATGAGTGTGTTTAGCCGTTGAGTAAAGTGTTTTTCAACACTTGAACCTCCCGGTCAAAATAACTCACTTGCATTATTAATGGAGAATGTGAAGGACTCTTGCAATGGCAAGATAAATGGGGTGAAGATCAAAAGAGTGAGGGGAATGTCCGTAAGGGCATGTGCGGCTAAAGCCGAGGGTTGGACTCTTGAGAAAGCCAACTCTAGCACAAGCCAAGAGGCCAACATTAATAAAGCACAATGAGTGAGACAATACATGTTCATTTGAACATGAAAATTACCTTGCACATGGTTCAATGTTGTAATAGATAAATGTGATTCTCAAAGTCATCACCCGGACTAGGACGCTTAAGGGTGGTGGATTTGGCCTCACACATGTGTCCTTTAATTGTCCTGCACGTAGGGGTCAATAATGACCTCCTACATCCAATTCAGTGTCCTTTAGTGTACCTCCACATCCAATCCATTGTCTTTCATTGTTTTTCTACATCCATTCCACTGTCCTTCAATGCTCCTCCACATTCAAGCGTGTCCTTCAGAGTTCATGGCTTTAAGGTTATTTTGTGTTCATTATGTGTTCCTCAATTGGAAGCCCATACTACATCAGAAGTACCTCCAAAGTTGTTAACATTTGTTAAATTATCAATAAAATATGGTTGTCATTCATGTAACTCAATTATTGACTACTAGAATATCGTCCCACATTGCCTCCTAAGTTGAATTCCATGATGAAGGACACCAATGTGTGATAGTATTGTACTTCATAAAAATTAATTTACATTTCATGAATGCATTATAGTATAAGTTGGTTTTGACATATGTACTGTCATTGTATTAATTACCTTGTTCAATGTGTACAATTATATCATATCTACAACATAGTATACACAAATCCTCATGCTATATATATCGACCTTCATCCTCATTATGTGGCTTTGTCCCCTTTGTTGTCTTCCATTTGTGGACGAGTCCTCATCTGTGGCCATAATGACATACATGTTCTACTCAGTCTCGTATCGTAAATCAGCTTGAATAACACCAATCAACGTGGCTAAAATTATTGTCATTGTCCGGATTGTACCGGTCCTATAGTAATTCAACTTAAAATCATGTATCAAATACACTCCATAACAATCTTATATTTGAAGAACATTCAAATTATATTAAGTATGATGTCATTCAGTTTTGTTGATTGACTAAAAACCTATTTGTTTAATATCATCACTAATTTCACCCAAGGATTGGGGTCTATATCTCATGGCCTCTGCAAAGTCGATCAGGGTTGTCTATTGTGTCGTGACGGAGGGTAATCCCGGCATAATGTCGTGCCGTCACGACACGTATCCGTTACGACATTATGCCGGATGCTGTCTTTATCCTGACGGACTTGAATTTTACCGATTTTTTTGTGTAATTACATTAACCCAATTCGGACACGTAGGATTTACAATGTCCACATGTGATGACATGTCAGCAAAGTAAAGGTAAAGTGGGGAAAAATTTACTAAAGCCCGTCCGCCCCCCCGTCCGCCCCCGTTCCCAACCCTCGTTCGCCCACATTCCCCCCGTCCGCTCCCCACCCTCCCCTGTCCGCCCCCCCGTCCGATCCCCACCCTCTCCCGTCCGCCCCCCGTCTGTCCGCTCCCCCCCCCCGTCCGTCCGCTCCCTTGTCCGCTCCCCCCCTCCGTCCGCCCCCCCGTCCGCTCCCCCCCCTCCGTCCGCTCCCCCTTCCGCTCCCCCCACTCCCCCGTCCGCCCCCCCGTCCGCTCCCCGTCCGCTCCCCGTCCGCTCCCCGTCCGCTCCCCGTCCGCTCCCCCGTCCGATTCGAATACTATAAATTGAGGGTTCAAGGTGCCATTTTTGCCTCCACTGACATAGTGTGTCTCAAGTCTTTTGATTCTCCTTTGAGGAGTGAGGATTGAATGCGTGAGACCCGAATGCAGAGGATACTTTGTCCAATCTAGTGACTGTGAATTAGGGTTGCCCTTGTGGCACTCTTGAACAGGACCTAGTATGCGATCAAAGTTACTTGCTCTAACTTGTTTGTATTTGCAGGTTTTGTTGAAGTCATGCCACGCCGAAATGATGCATGGGATCATTGGTACGAGGATAAGGAGATGGTTCCCGGTAAATCACAAAGGCAGGTTAAATGTAGGTTTTGCCCGTTCGTCATATCTTACCGAGGAAATAAAATGTTGGCCCACCTTGGTTATAGACCTCCTGTAGGGGGTGCTTGTGATGTTTCCACATGTAGGATGGTTCCCCCGCATATTAGGGTCTTGTTTGAACATTGCGGAGGCATTGTGCCCTTACATGTAGGCATTGTAAATGAGGACTCTCCGGTGCCAGATATTGTACCTCTGGAGCCTATTATAGCGGACTCCGTAATTAGTGAAACAGAGCCTTTGCTTATGTCCCAATCCACTCAACATTCTGATGTTGTGATATATGACACACCTCCTCGTGAACTACGTCAACTCAACATAACGGAGGGGTTCAATGTGTCAACAAAACAACTCCTTGATAAAGCATGGGCAACGGCTTTTTATGAAGCTAACATTCCTTTCAACATTGTGAGACATCCTGCATTTGTTAATGTTGTGCGTGAAACTGCCCGTCATCGAATGCCAGCCTACACACCACCATCGTACAATGCCATCCGTACGAAGTTGTTAACTGATAAAAAGGTTGACCTAGATAGGCAAGTGAAGGAGAAGCTGGGGAATTCCGTTGACAAATATGGCGTTACACTATGTTGCGATGGATGGGACAACGTGCAAAACCGACCTCTCCTAAACGTTCTTCAATGTGGCACAAAGGAAGACGTTTTCTTGGGTACCATTGACACCACGGGAAATCACAAGGATCATGTCTACGTTGCTGCTCAAATTCAACCATTTGTGGAAAAGGTTGGTCGACATAATGTGGTCCAAGTTTGCACCGACAATGCCCCAGTTATGGCCTCCGCTGCTCGCGACTTGATTCGAGCAAATCCCGATCTATATTTTCAAGGATGTGCTGCACATTGCCTAGATCTCCTCTTAGAAGATTGGGGGAAGGAGGAATGGGTGAAAAAGTTGGTAAAAAAAACGCGCCATATTTGTGTATTTGTTAAAAACCATCATACTTCTCAAGCTATATTCCGGAGGTTGTCACCAAATCTCTCACTCCGCCTACCTGTAGAGACCCATTTTGCAACGAACTTCATCATGATAGAACGTCTTCTCCAAGTACGCAATGCTTTGGAAAGAATGGTGGTTGATGAGGATTGGCCTACTCTAATGCGTGATATGAGGA
The DNA here is from genome assembly GCA_950295325.1 of Polytrichum commune. Lineage (NCBI taxonomy): Eukaryota > Viridiplantae > Streptophyta > Polytrichopsida > Polytrichales > Polytrichaceae > Polytrichum > Polytrichum commune. Next base: position 16,624,318 of record OX485803.1, on the reverse strand, counting down.
GGAGATCTCGCACCTCTTACATGAAGGGCTCTGCTGTGCGAAGCTTTATACGTTCTGATGGATTCTGGAACACGTGCGAAAATTTCTTGTATATGGTGATCCCGGTTGTTAAAGCTCTTCGTGTATTTGATGGCAAGGCGCCTGCAATGGGAATGGCTTGGAGGGTCATGCATGATTTACAAACCCATATTCGTGGATTCAGTAAACCTCCATTTCGCTTAAGCCCTGAGCTTGCTGCAAATGCTATGCTAACGTTTCAAAATAGATGGAGGTTGATGTTGAATGATCTACATTGGGCTGGAGCGATGTTAAATCCGCTTCTACGTGGTTGGGCCCCACTCCATGAGGATGAGAATTCGAGGACAATCTTAAATCGAGTTCTTCGCAGGCTTGCTCAAGATGAGGACACTTATGTCCAAATCCTCCACCAGTACCAAGATTTCCTTGAAAATCGAGGGCGTTTTGCTGATTCTACTGACCCGAGCGTGCATGCCGCACCTCTCCATGAATGGTGGGATGCAATGGGAGGTGGAGCTAAAGCCCTCCAAACAATAGGAAGACGTATCCTTGCACAAGTATGTTCCGCATCCGCATGTGAACGCAATTGGAGCATGTACTCATATGTTCACAACAAGAGTCGCAATCGCTTGAAGCATAGTCGTGCTGAGGACCTTGTCTACATATATACCAATAGTAGGCTCATTCGACATCGGAGGGGCCCAAGACCTGCGCAATGGTACGAATTGAATGAGGTCCATTCTGACGATAACCTTGACGAAGAAGATGACAACGAAGATGACGTGGATCCAAATGATAGGGCCGGAAATGATGATGACAGCAATGTTGATGACATCGACTTTGATTTAGATGACCTCGATTCCGATAATCATGATTCAGAAGATGAGGATGACAATGGTGGTGATGGAAACCTTGGGGTGTTTGATTTTGACGAACCGGATGTCCCCCAACATAACGACGGAATGCATGATGATCATGAGGGGTCTATTGGAGGACCGTCTTTTGAAACTCTCCACACTGGACAAGGGTTTCGCCTTGACCATAATGTTGCTATGGGGGCAAGTGAGAATGTAGGAATTGAAGTAGATTCCTTGCAACCTCGGAGCGATTATCTTTCTTTTGGTGAAGGTGACAATGTACTACCCGCAAATGAGCCAACGCACGTTCAACAGGATCCACTTCCAGCCCGAGTACATTCTGAATCCATAGACGCCTCCCTCATATCCAACCATCGTGTAGAAGATCAAACGCCCAATGTTCTTGAAATACCTACAACTCGATTCCGTGCTCTTCAAAGAACTGCATCCACCTCTACGGTGCAAGTGCATGCACAAGGTCAACGTCGTCCTCTCACTCGAAGTATTGCCAATACTTCTAGATTGGGTGTTTCACGTGCAAGTGCGGTGGGTGCTACTTTGGTTGCTATACACAATGTTTCAAGAAATGTTACTACTGAGGCGCCACGTCGTCAATCTGTTCGTCGACATGTTGTTGAGAACATACCAATTGCAATTCCGTCCGCATCAGTTTCACTTCCACATAGTCAATCCAATGGAACAGGTGGCCTTGGAGTTGGAGGCGGAAGTACAACGGAGGATGTTTTTATAGATGGAAGTAGAGATGAAGTGCACTCAAGTCGTGGTACGGGTGGAGGGCGTCAGAGAACTACGAGAGGTGTCAAACGTACTAGGAAAAGGTATCAGGGAAGATCGCTTTCGTTTACTGCTGAAGACTACAATGAAGATGAGGGTAGACCACATCTAGATGAAAATGGCATACAGGATGCAGAGGGCTCCCGGCCGACCAAGAAGATAATTTTCTCACAACGTGACCGAGAGTTGCATCTTCGGAGCGCGACTCCCCAAACGGATGATGATTGCAGCACAGACGAGTCTGAAGAGGACCTAAGATGTGTCGAAGCAAATGATCCCATAGTACGGATTCGAACGTAATGATTTTGCACAAATGCGGTATTTTGGTGCTCCCACGTACTCCCATAATTTATTACTTACGTCAAAATTGATACAAGTTACAACCTTAGGGCCTTCGGTAAGACATTTAGACCACAAAGCAAACGTTATCTTCGAAGTTGTATCATTTTATTATAGTAATAAAATTATTTATTGCATATTTTTTTAAAATTTTAAAATACAATATGGTTGTCAACTTAGCATTGCAATTAATCTCCAACAACATGTTATGCCTTTATTAATTACTATTTTGTATTATTCTTACTGTGAATGGAGTTTTATGTTTATTTATTGAGCTTCTTAAAGAAAATGCTTTTATAAATAATGCAATCCCCTATTGCTCAATTGTACATGCTTTGTTGGTGACATCCTCTTTTTGAGGACCTTTCTATCCGTTTTATATAATTGTATCTTTATGTGGTATTCAATATTGACTATGTAGTCAATAGTACTTTTGGTTAGACTATCATATGAATTACTAATATTCAAGTAAGTTTTTAAAAGTTTCGAATAACATTAAAACATGTGGCATCCATATGCTATCTTTTACACGATCTTAGAAATGACAACTTGTCGGTAAATCCTCTTTATATTACATATTCTTTGAACATGAAATATGTTCATTGTGTCCAAAGTCTTCATCCGTTCCTATACAACTTTTTAAACATGGTACAAAAATGCCTAATCCGAATATGAATCGAGGTCTATTCTAGCTGAAGTAGATCCTCGTCGTGCTCGAGATGATTCCCTCGCTTCCATGCTTCGCGTTGTTCCACGGGTGAGGTATGGACGACTACCAGGAGACAATGGAACGGCATTACGTGGTCTAGGCCCACCATTTAGCCATCTCAATACCACATCATCCGCAACTCTATGCAAGAGTGCATCAATTGCAGCCAACTGCAGCCTGTTCTTGTGGTACCCTACCTCTAACTGCAATTCATATCTCGGATCCCGTTCCGTAGGCATGTCATCTGCATCTTCTTCCAAATCATGCTTCGATACTGATTAGAGACCTGCTGCATTGTACCAAAGAGGCTGAATGCCTCTCTTTAATTGTCTGCTGGTTGTATCCCAATGCCATTCAAGAATTTGGTACAAAAATCTTTTCAAGCCATGATCGGGGGGCTTGTTGGGATACAACTCGTCTGCAACATACAAAATTTGACGTGCATTCCGTGTCTAGTCGTCATCTCTGTTCTCGTGCCATAGCTCAACTTTGGCACAATTGTATAACCAACTCCACTCAACATTCTCCCCATCAAACTCTTGAAGATCGAAGGGAAAGTCCCATGGCTTTAATACCCAGTCGTTAGGCATGTAATTCCGAAGGCCAAATTGGAGGTACAAACGAAGGTGGAAGGGTGATCTGCAATGAGGACATTGGCGTTTCTTAATCATATTCCCTATTAGACATTGCGGATGGAATTGGGCCCCACATGATCCAACTTGATAGCATCTTTCCGGGCCAAATGGAGATTGGCAAATCGCACACACGATTCCATCGAAGACCATTGTATGTGGATTTGGCTATAACAACTTACCTCTCATGCGGAATGGATATTCATGCACTTCGGTCACATCCCAATGGTGATCTCGGTCGGTCACTTGACGCCAATCGATGCTCCCGTTTGGCAATGTCCACTCATTAGTTATATCCCACCTACTAGGGTACATATGCTCGTCTTCTGGCCATGACGTGAGCATCATGTTCCGCATTCTCTGATTGCGGTTCCATTCGTTCTGGATGCTCTCAAACTCAGCTTCAAATTGACGAGCCTTGGCCATAGCAAGCAATGTGCTTGTCCTCATATTCTTGCGCTCCACAATCGCATCCAACAGGAATTTCTTCAACCTTGCATTCTGCTCCTCCAGTCCGCCAATCTTGGCTTCGTGATCAACAACCACTCTATTGACCACTTGAAGTTGTTGTTGCATGTCCACCACCTTCTTTTGCAAAGCCTCTATCTTTCCTCGCATTACTTCATTCCTCATACATACTTCCAGAGCTTGTGACTTTGCAATCTTGGCCTCCTGTACAGCTGTGTCCCTCTCTGCTTCCAAAGACTGAAGGTTAAGTGGTGTACTACTTGAACTGCTAGCCTCCCCCATCGTAAGTGTTGCAACTCGATTTTCCAACTCGAAAATCATCGTTTTATACTCACGAATTTCCAACGCATGTTGCTTACGCAAATCCTCCATTCTGCTCTCCATCGGGTCCGCTCCAAGTTCACCAAGGTTTACCTCGTCTAGGACCTCGTTAACCACGTCGTTGATCAGGTTGTTGACCTCGACATTTGCCTCCATGCCCTCATCCATATGCTCAAACGCCTCCTCGATGGCCATCTCCACGTCATTGGCTGGTCGTTTACGATTACGTGGCTTTTTTGGTTCCCGACCCTCTGGAATTGGGGCCCCAGGCTCGTCCACTAGTCGAGGATTCCTCCTGAACCACTCCGGAACGGGAGTGTATGGAATATCTGGAACTGTGCATTTAGTGAATGCAATTCCAATACCCCCAAATTTCTGACCATGCAGAGCAGCCAAACTTGACCAATCCACCCTAACTCGCAACACGTGCTCCGCATACATCATACACGCCACCGACTTTGGTATTGCACTCTTGGGCCATCTATCCAAATTGGAGATACTTCTAAGTATCGTTAGGAATCTTCATTTTGCCTCCACGTCATCAAGCTGCATATAACTCGCACTGATGGCCTTGCAATGTCGCTCGTGACAAGGTCTTGGCCACAACCGATCAAAGTGAGGGAAACCCACATACTGCATTGCAGTCTTCGCTGACCACAGTTGTGGTACATTCTCCCAACCTGCCCTGGCTTTTTGGGTGTTGTCATCATAAACATCCCACTCCAACCCAGCGGCCTTGCGTACATGTGATCTGTGACAACCTGATCCTCCACTTTCCATGTCCCCAGATCCTCCACTTGCACTTGCCATGTCTGGAAATCCTTCACTTGCCGTATCCACCCAAATTGTAGTTTCTAATTCTAATCTAGACCTCTAATTTTTAAATTACTAATTGCACTTCATAATAGTGCTACAAAACATCCAAGCATGCACTTCAAAATAGTGTTGCTATGGAATTAGTTCAAAAATGTCGTTAAAAATTAAAGTTCAAAAATTCAGCACACCCTTCGAGCACCCCGCTACCAGCGCTCACGCAGAGGCCAGTTGACTGGGCGCGTCACAAGGAATATGCCAATAAGGCAATATGCCACGTCACAAGGAAACGGGTCCACGTGGATCACACCCACAAACAGGTCAGTAAAAAGAGTATAAAAGGATCCCAAAAAAGGGATCCTAAACTCCTCCGAACCCCGCTACCCCGCACTCTGTAGTAGAGGAGGGTCGTCCGGGCGCCCACAAGGAGTGGAGTGGGGTATGTAAGTGGTCCCCTCCACTTATATACCCCTCCATCCGCTCCCCGTTCCCACCCTGTTCGCACCCGTTCCCCACCCAGTCCACACACGTTCCCCAACGTCCGCTTCCGTTCCCCTCCCAGTCCGCACCCGTTCCCGCCCCCGTCCGCACCCATTCCCCTCCCAGTCCGCACCCGTTCCCTCCCAGTCCGCACCCGTTCCCGCCCCCGTCCGCACCCGTTCCCCTCCCAGTCCGCACCCGTTCCCTCCCAGTCCGCACCCGTTCCCCTCCCAGTCCGCACCCGTTCCCCTCCCAGTCTGCGCCCGTTCCCCTTCCAGTCCGCACCCGTTCCCTACCGTCCGCGCCCGTTCCCCCCCAGTCCGCACCCGTTCCCGCCCCCGTCCGCACCCGTTCCCCTCCCAGTCCGCACCCGTTCCCTCCCAGTCCGCACCCGTTCCCCTCCCAGTCCGCACCCGTTCCCTCCCAGTCCGCACCCGTTCCCTCCCTGTCCGCACCCGTTCCCCTCCCCGTCCGCCCGCGTTCCCCTCCCAGTCCGCACCCGTTCCCCTCCCAGTCCGCACCCGTTCCCCTCCCAGTCCGCACCCGTTCCCCTCCCCGTCCGCCCGCGTTCCCCTCCCAGTCCGCACCCGTTCCCCTCCCAGTCCGCACCCGTTCCCCTCCCAGTCCGCGCCTGTTCCCCTTCCAGTCTGCGCCCGTTCCCCTTCCAGTCCGCACCCGTTCCCTACCGTCCGCGCCCGTTCCCCCCCAGTCCGCACCCGTTCCCCCCCAGTCCGCACCCGTTCCCGACCGTCCGCGCCCGTTCCCCGCCAGTCCGCACCCGTTCCCGACCGTCCGCGCCCGTTCCCCGCCAGTCCGCACCCGTTCCCGACCGTCTGCGCCCGTTCCCCCCCAGTCCGCACCCGTTCCCGACCCCGTGCGCACCCGTTCCCCCCCCGTCCGAGTCCGCACCCGTTCCCACCCCCGTCCGTACCCGTTCCCTTACGTCCGCCCCCTCGTTCCCTCCGTCCGCCCCGCGTTCCCTCCGTCCGCCCCCTCGTTCCCCTCCGTCCGCCCCATGTTCCCCTCCGTCCGTTCTCCTCAGTCCGCTCCCGCGTTCCCCCCGTCCGCTCCCCCTGTCCGCTCCCCTCCGTACGCTCCCATGTTCCCCTCTGTACGCTCCCATGTTCCCCTCCGTCCGCCCTATGTTCCCTTACGTCCGCTCCAATGTTCCCTCTCGTCCGCTCCATGTTCCCCTACGTCCGCTTTAGAGTTCCCATCCGTCCGCTCCCGCGTTCCCCTTGAATCTGCACTTTTTAACTTTTTTTGGAAGTTTGGACATAGTCTCGGTTTTTTGGCTCTCAAAAATTCATATGAAGTCCAAAAAATGAGTTCTTGGTATCCATGGATAGGTAATGAAGTCCTCTATATGAATATGCAATAATATTTCTACTGCACATTCCCGCGTCCCCCCATCCGCACCCCATCTAACTTAGGCCCTTCGAAAATAATATATGTGACACTAAATATCATAACCGGTGTACTTATTCACACAAAACTAATGAAGGATCCCTCAAACAACAAAGTAACCAATGTAGTATGATGACCAACAAATTATCACCCCATAGAAATATGCAATAATAAACGGTTGGTTGAAATTTTATAAAAAATATATATCATAGAAGTAGTACAACATATTGTACAAGTAATAACTTTATTATTGCGATGACGGTACAAATGCCCTTTATAAATCACATACATGAACAAACCATACACGATTTAATATTCCACTTCATTCCGTCAACTTGACTTCCGTCATGGCAACCTCGTAGATGCTTGTGGCTTCTGTCGAGGGTCCATTTTTGGGAGAGGATTCGGTCGAAGTAAATCAACATAGCTAATCGTTCGGTCTTTCATCCGTTCCTTCAATGGTAGCCGATGAGGCGATAATCCTCTCATCTTCTTACGAAAAGGCAAAGTCCTTGAAGATTCTCCCGCTACCTTGACATCTTCAATGTCGATTGAATTGTCATCCACATCCCCGGGCTTCACCCAAATATCCACGCTCAAATCAACCACATCATTTAGATCTCCACCCACGCTTTTTGTTAGGTCCTTCTCCACTGCATTGATCTCGAATTTCGCCGCATATCGTCGTTGGTCCTCCTCCGCCCTGAACTTCCATGCTCGTGTAGATTGTGAGAAGGGGTCATGACATAGTCATCACGAAATCGATCTCTAGCACTTCTCTCATCTCTCTCACGCTCGGGTGATGGATTGAATGGAATATCGGGTTCACCTACATTTGTTATCTCCTCATCACATCCTAGATCTTCAAACATGTCTCTCTTTTCTCCCATCCTATCCATGATACTCTACCCTCGTTATATGTATGAGTCTAAATGCTCTACTTATATACTGAGCTCAAAGGACTTTATGAAATTTACAATATTTGATGTAATCCAATATGTAGAGGATCCAATTCTCGTTGGTAAGATAACGACAACACAATAGGAATAAAAATAAAGTTGGTGAAGTCAAAAAGTTAGTTGCACTTTTTGAAAAAGTCCCCCCGACACCCACATTGGAAACCTCTTTGATACCTCTTTGAAGCTTCTATATTTGATGGGTTGTCCTTTCATTCAACAAATCACATATTTGTGCTTCAACCTTAGTGGTTCGTATGGTTTCACAACCCACACGCATTCGAATGTCATTTTATTTCAACAAAGTACATATTTGTGTTTCAACCTTTGTGGTTCATATGGTTTCACAACGCATTTCAGGCATCCGAATGTCATTTTCATTCAACAAATCACATATTTATGCTTCAACCTTAGTGGTTCGTATGGTTTCACAACCCACACGCATTCGAATGTCATTTTAATTCAACAAAGTACATATTTGTGTTTCAACCTTTGTGGTTCATATGGTCTCACAACCCTAAACCCTAAACCCCTAAACCCTAAACCCTACGTCTACGTCATTCCAAATTGCTACCACATATGTGCCATTGTTTTGTTCTCACACTCATGTAGAAGTGTTTCCATACATGGTTTGAGGGTTTAGGTTCCCAGCTTTCCAACGAACCCACCCGCTTTTTTTTACGATACCTACAGCAAAAGATAAACGTTCGCAAATCGCGAGGACTACTTCAAGTTGGCACAATCTCTACTTAGACATATAACTTATTGTATACATTGGGGTTTTTAGAAGGGGTCATGAACGCACGTGATTCTCAAACATAATGTAGAGTGCATCCCCCGAGTTCCCATAGGCTTCATAAAGATATCTTACCAACACCTTACACAAATTAGAACATTCTAGAAAAGCAAATTAATCTGGTCCACATTGATATTAAACTAGGGAATTGATGTGGGCTTAAATTTAATGTGGCCCACATTAGTGATCAATTGGGGGGGTGCACTATACTAAATCTGTATGAGTATATGTGAGTGCACAAAAGAGGTATTGATTTGAACTTTGTTGTATTATGTATACATATTCTTCACAGAATTATAAGTTGTAGTTATGTAAATATATAGAATAATTTAAAAATATATACAACATCTCTACTAACTTGTATGGTAGTATCACTAGATTTTATAGAATAAGGTTTATTTTATTTTAGTATTGGCTTAAACTGGTACATAAAAAGAACCAACCACATGTGAACATACGATCTTACATATCATTTGATGGTAGACTTCAAAACAATAATTGCATTAGGTTTTATGACATGTATTACAAATCAGATTATGGGAGGATTGAATGGAAACATATGCTTAGGAACTTGGAAAAATGGTCGGACGTGGCCTACCATGACATTCTTAACAAATTTGATTTGATTTGGGGGGTCAAAGGTCTTATTGTAACCCGTAGCAACTTAGTCCCTACTTGGAAGGATAGGCCTCAAATGAGCATTATTTATAGATTTCCACTTAGGCTGCGCTGTTTCGGCTGGGTTGGTTGTATTTTCAATTTGAATTTTCAATTTGTGCCAAAAAAAGAATAAGACATGTATTGCAAATCTAAGGGCCGGTTCACAATATGGCCAAACTTTGAAAGGTTCAACATTTGGACCAATGAAAATGCTGAAATGCCCAAAGTCCGTCCTCTCGGCCTTCACACTAGAGGCCGAAGTCCAAAGGACGTCGCCTCCAAAAGAGCCTAGGTGGCAACACTTTTAGGAAGTTATGGCGCCAAGAGTTCGGCCTCTCGAGCAAAGTTTGGGTATAGCAAAATGCTCAACCCAAACTTCCGTCGAGAGGCCGAACTTTTTTTTCATTAAAATAATCAATCATTGACAAGATCTTGGCCGTTAGATTGGAGGGGTTATTTTGAGCAAGGAATAAAGTGGCATGCTCCTTTGAGTTTGGACTTTGGGCTTGGACTTTGGGCTTGGCCTTTGGAGGCTTCACACTTTGGCCATCCAAGCCGAGAGGCCGTGGGAGTTCATGGCCAAAGGTTTGGACTTTGCGCTTGGCCTTTGGAGGCTTCACACTATGCCCAACTAAGGCTATCCTTACTATATTTTATTGGCTATTTTCAGTTCATTTCTTTGGACTCTCAACAAAGTTGGGCCACTCAATCGCATGGCCTCTCGACTTGGACGGCCATAGTGTGAACTCGGTCATTTACACTTTTTTTAAAAAGTTTAGACATAGTGTCCGTTTTTTGGCTCTCAAGAATTCATATGAAGTCCAAAAAATGAGTTCTTGGTATCCATGGATAGGTAATGAAGTCCTCTACATGAATATGCAATAATATTTCTACTGCCAGAAAATACATGGCCGCAATTCCACGTTGTTCCCCTGCCCCCCTTCAACCCGTTCCCTCCCGTCCGCCTCACGTTCCCCTCCGTGCGATCACGTTCCCTCCCGTTCCCTCCAGTCCGCCCCGCATTCCCCTCCCGTCCGCCACACGTTCCCCTCCCGTCCGCCCCGCGTTCCCCACCCGTCCGCCCCGCGTTCCCCACCCGTCCGCCCCACGTTCCCCTACTGTCCGCCCCACGTTCCCTCCCGTCCGCCCCTCGTTCCCTCCTGTCCGCCCCACGTTCCCTCCCGTCCGCCTGAGTTCCCCTACGTCCGCCCACTCGTTCCCTCTGTCCGCCTCCGCGTTCCCACGCTCCCCATACGTCCTTTTCGTGCCCCATGTCAAATCCGACCGGGATCCCATAATGATTGTGCACCGCTTTGCCTGTCGCGCACCTCTCCATAAGGAGTGCCCGAAACACCATGGGCACAAGGGGGACTCCGGAGTGACACCCGGGACTTGTGGCGCCATTGGTGAGAGGGCCCAAATGATCCTAGTGTGGGTGAGGGCCCCGGGCGTTGGGAACGCCTCCCACCCACGGAGACTAGGAGGCACAAGGGTAAGGCCATGAGCTATGCGTAGCTCATGGCGTGGTGATTCTAGAATGCTCAAGAACACCTCAATCGGAGGTGTGAGCTAGGAGTTATGGCCATTTGAGTGGGGCGCTGTCCCGGGACAGCGCCCTGGTGCAGCAGTGCCTGGGAGTGACTCCCGGGACTGCCAAGGTTCAAAGAGGCATAACGTCCTCATAACTTGCCCAAATGGGACAAGTGAGGAGTCCATCGGCATCTACGTGAAACGTAGATGAAGATGGAGTGGTTGGTTATTATGATCAGACATCATACAAGGAAGTTATGATGGTCTGAAGCTGCTGGGGGGTTCTAGGCCCAGCAGCTAAAGGAAAATGTCCACTTGGCCCCAACTCTTGGTAGAGAGACAAGAGGTTGGTTGACGGTGGGGTAGGGGCCCCGCGTGAAGTCCTAGAGGCTTATATGGGTGAGGTGGTGTGGCCTCACCCACCCGAGGCCGAACGGCAAGGCCTCCATGGGATTTGGCCTATTGTGAGGCCATAGTTGCCTAGTATGGTTCGGGTTGTTGTAGTGTTGCTCCGGCAACGCGATGATCAACATAGGATTGGACTTCCATGGATGGAAGTCCACATTGGGGAAATGGGTTACCGATTAAGGGGTGAGTCCCGAAAGCAAAGTAGGAGGGTTGGTTCCCTCCTATGAACTATTGGTCCGGGGTTAGAGGAGCTAACCATTAGCATGGCGGTATGCGAAGGGTTAGCCACTTGTAACCTTTGCTAGAATTGAAAATTGGCAAGATGGTCAAGGGGGGGCTAGCAAGGGTTGCGACATTGCCTATATAAAGTCGTGGGGCTTTAGTTCCCCTCACTTTCCTCTCCTCCCACCACAAAGGGACCCGAGACCTTGTTGCCGTCCCAAGGACAGCGGCACCGCGCGGGTCTCAGGGGGTTTGGGAGGGCAGGGCAAATTGTGGGGGAACCCTCGCAATTTTTTTTCCAGATTCACTTGCTGATTTCTACATTCACTCACTCACGCGGTTTTTTTCACGATGGAGGGGGAGGACATTGCTCCTTACCAAGATGAGGATACGAGGGTGCACCGTGCTTGGCTCCAACGCACTCCATCTGCGTATACTGGAGAGGGTACGGGAAGCGATGCCGGAAGTGGAAGTACTGCAGCCCGTCCCCCACGTCCAGATCCTTTTCGGTTTGGCGAAGAGTTCTTTGTTGTTGGTCATTCAGGAGGCAACCAAACACGTGGAAGCCGTGGAACACGTGGGAGTCGGGGAAACAGTGGCCTTAGAGGGAGAACAGGAAGGGGACCAAACTCAGGCAGTTCCACAGATATAAATGCAGCCACTCGTGGTGAGTCCGTGCCACCACGATCTCCGACACGGCAGACATCAAGACCGGAGAGCCCTGCACATGATGTACCTCAGGGTTCGGAGCATGGTGAAAGACGGGGACAGAAACGCCCAGCAGTTTCAGAAGGAACGGAGGAGGGGTCCGCGGTATCAGGTTCGCAATCGAGGAAAAAGAAAAATAGAGGCAAACGCGACCCGCGGATCGATGAGGCTCGAAACCATTGTAGGGTCGTGCTGTTGGAGTGGTTTAGAAATAACAGCATGGTTTATTTGGAAAAAAAATACCTCAATGATGGTACAAAGGGTTTAGAGTTGGTGAGGAACAAATTGATGCTTATTCTCACGGAAGCCACAGCTGGACCGGAGTTTGAAGAAGCTAGGGGCATGAACGATTGGGACACCTGGATTGAACAACAAGCCAGGGAAACAATCTACAATCCAACAATGGCATATGATGCTCTGCATCCTGGCGAGGGAAATAGTAGTGGCAGGAAGTCCGAGCTGTACATGAAGCTAGAGAATTGGAAAAGAGGCGTAATAGCAGCAAAAGGAACATCCGCCCGCAACCTTCCTATTTTTATTGACAGGCAGATGGCAGACAACATTGCCACTCAGGGCTGGCAGGGTGTCATATGGTTGCCTAGGAATGCGGAGATCAAAGCTTTGGATAAGGAAATCTTCCAAGGGACCTTCGGAGTGGTGCGGAGAGTCACAATTCATGGAGCATCATTCATCCCTAGCTGGATAGAGTGGGTTGGGAAGACCATGAAGGCCACGAATAGTCTGGAGAACCGAAAGGAGCGTTCAATTGAAGCATTGGCGTGTCCAGTAGATCATCCTGGGGTAATCAAGCTACAATACCTCAATATGAAAACATACGAATCCTATTCGATGTGGTGGAATGGAGGCTCCTTGAAGAACATGAGGGTCTATGACTTCAGCGTTCCGGAAACCCACGAGCGCACAATCCTTCAAATGCCTGGGGCAGACTTTGAAGCACGGAAACGGTTGGTTGTATATCGAAGGCATCGAGCTTATTTGGCATGGGCTCTAATGTGCATTGTGGATGTAGTGCACAAGCATGACGTGTTGCACAATGACCTTAATCCCAACAATGTCATGCTGCATTTCCCACAAGACCGTGATAACACGGTTTACATTGGTGTGTGTGATTGGGGCATGGCATCCTGGGGAGGTGAAGACGCACCCTCCAACTATGGAAGAGATTCAGTGGATGAGATGAACAAGCACAAAGCAAAATACAACTGTGCTGGTCCAGAATTATTCCATGTACGAGGGCAGCGTGGAACATCCACCTCTCCGGTGAGGATGGCTCGGAAACATAGGCACACGTTTCTCTCGGAGTCCTTCTCAGTGGGTGCTTTGGCAAAGAAGATTTATGCCAGGGATGCGACTTCCCCCTTGTTTCAGCTAAACAGTGATCCAAATGGCTTGAATATGCGGTTTGAGTTAGCATTGGATTCATTGACGAAGACCAATCCAGCGGAAAGGTCAACCATCACACACGTAGTGAACATTTTGAAGTCCCCTCCATACAACATGGTTAACCCGACAATGTGCTTCCGTGACACTGCAAAATAGATTTTTTTAATTTTTTTTGCAGCAATTTTGAATCATACCAATTTTGTAACCGTTGGAGATGTAAATAAAGCCATCATTTTTTCATACAAAACTTGTATATTGTATGAGGTTTGTGGATCTTAGTGCAATGTTCATACTCCATGAGGCTTTTGCTCCATAATCGAGAAGAAGTCTATGGGAGGCTAACCAAGGTTCTCGCCTCTCGTGAGGCCACATCGTTCTTTCACATCGTTGTTATCACATCCATGTGCTAAGTTCAAGTTACCTATAGTTGTTTGTGATATGTCTTGCCAAAATGCAGTTACCTATATTTATTCTAATTTTGGTATGCCACAAAATGTAGTCAACTATAGTTATATCTAGTTAACTAAAGTTGAGCACAATATTGCAATAGTTAAATCGGTTGTACACGTGATCCTCAACATCTCTAAATGTTAACTTTCTTCTACTCCCCACATATTGCACACTATAAATGTTAAACGTGTTAAATGTTAACAAAATGGTACTCCCTTCTTTGTAAATCTGACTCTATAAACGTTAACGGATGAAATACAACCATAATATGGATGATAAAAACTACACATCCAGTTACATTGATTCATATTCACTCGTGATTTGTAAACTTGATATTGAATAAAGTTTTGATTGGGTGTGCAATTTTATGAATGGTATTCTCTCACAAGGACTCTTCACAATTGCTTATATTTATATTTATATAATTCAGAAACACTTTTTTTTTGAAGTTTGGACATAGTCTCGGTTTTTTGGCTCTCAAAAATTCATATGAAGTTCAAAAAATGAGTTCTTGGTATCCATGGATAGGTAATGAAGTCCTCTACATGAATATGCAATATTATTTCTACTGCCAGAAAATATATGGCCGCAATTGCACGCTGTTCCCCTCCCCCCCGCTCCCCTCCGCGTTCCCCCGTCCGCTCCAGCATTCCCCCCCGTTCCCAACCCCCCTCCCCCTCCGTCCGCTCCACCCCCCCGTCCGCTCCACCCCCCTCCCCCGTCCGCTCCACCACCCTCCCCCATCCGCCCCACCCCCCTCCGTCCGCCCCACGCCCCACCCCCGTCCGCTCCACCCCCCACCCCCGTCCGCTCCACCCCCGTCCGTCCGCCCCACGCCCCTCCCCCGTCCGCTCCACCCCCCTCCCCCGTCCGCTCCCCCCCCCCTCCCCCTCCGTCCGCTCCACCCCCCCGCCCCCGTCCGCTCCACCCCCTCCTCCGTCCGCTCCAACCCCTCCCCCGTCCGCTCCACACCCCCTCCCCCGTCCGCTCCACCCCCTCCCCCTCCGTCCGCTCCACCCCCTCCCCTCCGTCCGCTCCACCCCCTCCCCTCCGTCCGCTCCACCCCCCCGGCCGTCCGCTCCACCCCCTCCCCTCCGTCCGCTCCACCCCCCCGTCCGTCCGCTCCACCCCCCCCGTCCGTCCGCTCCACCCCCCTCCGCCGTCCGCACCACCCCCCTCCCCCGTCCGCCCCCGTCCGCCCCACACCCTCCTTAGTCATATTTTTCTACTTTGATTTTAACAGAATGATAAACACAATGGCAAAATGGTTTACTTGGCAAGGGAAATATGCACATCCACGTCGGCGTTTTCTGCCACATAGGACGCCATCTTGGCAAGAAGGTAAGTATTTTACCCACCCTAGTCCATTCACCCTATGTTGACCCTACGTGGACCCTATTGTGTCGTGACGGAGGGGTCCGTCACGACACGACACGACATGACGGCACGACACCGTCATGACGTCGCGATAGACAACCCTGAAGTCGATGTTGTTCCGCATAACATAAAAATGACATGCCCAATCAAAATTCTACTCGGGCACAAAAAATTCCATCCACACATGTGGAGATTGTGTTTGCAACCATTTTTCGGAACACTTTGTGCAGCCATTCCTTGCGGCCCACATCTTGGCAAGAGATGTGCGTATAGTCATATTGGAGTGGAAACCAAATCTTGACATGGAGTCAAAATGAAAGAAGCCTTGTTTCCCTAGCGCATATACGCTCCAATATTTTCTACATGTGTAGGACATTATAAATGTTGTTATATCCAACGGTGGAAGTACGATGTACTTGTCATGCAAGAATTCTATGTAGACCCCTAGACTACTCGATTTTTTGCCACGCACATGTGAGTTGAGCATACCAATTAGATAAGGATTGCACACATTGCTCTTTATGTCCTCAATTTGGAGATTGAACCAAACTCTAATCCAATCCATCATGTGATTAGATAATTTTCCATAAATTTGTATTAGCGGCAATACATCACCCACCCACCCTAAATTCAAATAATCATCACGGTACACAAAACTCAAAATTGTTCACCATAGTCCCACCTACTTCTATGCAAATCGTGTTCACAAGTTATTACAACCTGCATTACATAAGTCACTAAGTCATCCTCTAAATCTATACCCAAATACAAAAATAGATACGTGTCCAACAAACAATAACAAGAAGTATACTTACCGTTCATAAAATTTTGAGTTATTCTTGCCAAAGCGTTGTGGAATGACGTGTCCCGAGTGGTTGGACATATACTTGCGATGTTGCGCATTCCAATTTCATACTACAACCTCGGAAGCAACTTCACTCTCTATGGCGGTCCCCTCGTGACCCTTGGACTCTTTGTCATTCTTGTTGATGTCCATCGTGCACTGATGTCGAACGTGCTTCTTCAAATTAAAAATACACAACGGCGAATCGGGATGCTTTTCATTCAACGTCAATGATGGAGTTCTTGAGAACCACGGACCTTACCTTGGTCTTCAGAATGTGGTGTTGGTGTAGATGGGTTATTTGTATGCATCTTGCAAAGAAGATCGTGCGGGGAGGGGGGTGCTATCATATGAGCGATGAGCGGTGAGCAATGAGGGATGAAAAATATTTGAAATTACACCCAATATTATCCTATAACCGTGGTATTTTGGCATAATTAGTTGCATATTTCTCTATAATACTAGAAGTGGGGAGTGCAAAAAAAATGCAACAAACCTAATGAATTTATTACAATTGTATTTTCAAAATCAATAACTACAAGATTGGCATGAGGGTTTCACGATGAATCTTAATGTTATTGCTAGATTTGACAAAACAAATGCGAACACATTCCAAGTATTGAGAAATGAATTGATGGAGGCGTTGGAGTGGGGGGGGGGAGGAAACTAAGTTATTTGGGCATATCGTTTATGAATAAGAGAAATTTGCTCACATAAAATCAGTGTCCACTAGTTGTGGTAATTAAAAAACAATGCAAAGTAGTGGCCTTAATTTTTTTGTTTTATTAGAATGCCAAATCCAATGTCATTTCATATTTCAAACCAACCATATCCAATCAAATCCAATCAAACATATAGTAGATGGTATTTTCAACTATCTGAACACCCCCACTGTCCTCTGATGCCTCTAAATGGAACAACATCTCCACATTGGGATTAAACTTGCGAAACTTTGGGTGACGTGTATGTATTGATGTGGGTGCTTGTGCAAGAGGTTTGTTGTCCGCATATACAGGAAGCAACAACGACCTGGGAGAAGATGACAATTGCTCCATCATCTTGCCAAAACTACATTTAGATATACACAATGAGGGTTAGTTACTTTGACAATACACAAGTTTACAAAAAATCAATAAATTCAAGTAGGTTGGGCAAAATTCACGTATTCAAACGTGATTTCCTTGCTATTTTGCAAGGAGGTTCACCTCTTCCTCCAATGAAGGTGGTTGTGATGATTGACCAACTACATGATTTTGATATGAGAACTCGCGAAGCGGTTGAAGTATTTTATTGAAGATAATATCATCTGCCTCATAAGCAACAAGATGGCGTCCACTCTTACTACATGTGTGGACAGAGGCATTTGAAATGAAATAAAATGAAATAAAATATTCAATATATGTTCTATAAGCATTATAATACATTGGATGATAGATACTCTATTGAATCATCAAGGTATAATTACTAAATGTCAATGGTAGATTTTAAGATTGTAAATCCATTGGTAGAAGTTATGACATCACTGACCACTGCTCCAGGCTTACATAAAGCCTCAATAAACATGTGCATTAAGATAATATGTTTTTTTTACGAGCTCCTTGCCAAGGCACAAAATCAATCATTAGTTGAGTTTTCTCAGTTGTGTAGTTAAAATAGATATCATCTTCGCCAACACATACACCTTGTTTTTCAAACTCAATATTTTTGTTGAATGGTACTTTCATATGCGTATTTTTCTCATGGCAATATAACAAAATTTAGAATTTGCGTGACTGCTACAAACAAACAATATACACATATTAGTAAACACTATATTATTTATTTTTGCATAAATTCAAATTCCTTTGATCATGTTGAAGAGATAAATTATACTTACTGTGGTAGAAACATCGATGTCATAGCACAATTTCATGCCATTCACACCCCACCAATCTTTCAATAAAGTAAAGCCATAAGTAGCCGAATATGTACAAACATCTTGACGTACATCTTTACATTCTGAAATGAAGAGAAGAATAAATGCGTTATCGTGAAGGAACAAAAATGCAAACTCAAATATTGCTTAAATTTTGGTGGTATTATGTTTATTCCATTTGGAAACAACCGAATGAGGAGAAAAAATATGTGGCACAAGGAGACCTTGAGACAAGTCTGCAATTAGCAAATCAAAACCTTGGTGTAGGCATGTGCCGCTGGACATATTTGTGATTCTCAAACTATCAAAATCATTGCATACTACAACAAATAAACAATATCGCTTACAATAAAACCTCAATTAAAAATCTTTCAAAACTGACAATATGAAAAAATATAAATATTAACAAAATGCTTACTTGGTTGACAAATTCGTTTGTCATCAACAACACTCTAGAAGATGTTCCAATGACAACCTTAAAAACATAAGTATTTTCCAACATAACTTGAGCAGAGATATGAGGCAATACTTCCATTGTTGATATCTTGGTCATTTGCATATAACTATCATATTGCGCGAGGTCCACATGATCCTCACTTACACATGTTCTTAAAATCAAATATTTTTCTATTCTTGTTGTTCCTAAGACCATATTTTTTAGAGAATGGATGACAATTACTTTTAAACGACGTTTGCGTTTTTCACGAAAAATAAATAAAACATATTACAATAATTTTTAAAAAAATTGTATAAGAACATATATCTACCATGAAATCATCTCTATATGCAGGATCCGCTACTGCGAGCAACTTATTAAAAAAATTAAACAATCTAACAATTCCAACTGTAGTTTTGGTCGTTTCCTCCCACTCTCCTTTCGCGAGATTGTTTTTTGATTCGAGTATTTTCTTTGTACAACCTATATGCCTCATCAGCAAGAGCTACCACCTCTCTCTGTAAATAAGAACCATAAAACAATAGAAATTACATATATATATACTGAATCAAACATAAAAATGAATAAATTTTTTTTTATACCTTGTAAACCAAAGTTGCAAACACATTAATCGTCAAAAGGTACCACATAGTTAATTTATTTTTTCACGCAATTTGCATAGTCTCTAGAAGAAATAAGCTCTTTAAATTTCAAGCTTCAAAATAACTAAAATCCGTATGCGATGAATCTTGTGAGGTAAATTGGTTTTCATATGATCTTTTTCAGTAAATCTAAAATGCACACAACTTACAAATATTTAAAAACAATTTGAAACAAAATGAAATATTAAACAAAATGGTGAGGTACATGTATTGTTTCTAACCGGTTGACATCATTCATAATATCGAGAAGTACCCCAACTAAGCCTTTGGGGTCCAAAAATATACAATCTGCAAAATAATGCCAATTCTCTTCATTAGAATGATGGTGTTCAATGTGGCGTAGCCATGCTATCCCTTGATGGTTACCCTCCCAAACATAAAATATTTTATCCTTAAATGTAAACAAATCTTTATCCTTATCCAATTCATTCTGAAAACGACGATTTGCACGTTACCAATGTTGGTTCCTAAGAGCTAGTTATCTCATCCATAACATTAAGAGAATAACCATCATTTTTGGCAATTAACACATATATCACACGATCCCTATAGCCATTGGAAAATTCACTTTCTTATAATTGAACATCATCCTCAAGGATTGGTCTAACTAACGGTAAAACCACAAGACAACACAATGGAACACAAAATTGCGATTTCGCGTGTGAGGTCACTCGCAGTTGGTAAATGATAAAATTAAAATCTATTCTTTTCAGCCTACGGGCATTAAAATCCTTGTCTTCTAAAACCTAAAAATTAACATCCACATGACAAAGAAAAACAATTAAAAATCCATAGAACTAATTTTGTTGAACTCACAAAAAAATATTGGACAACATGTTCATAATATGCTATGAATTCAAACAATATACCTCTAATGAATAAAAAAAAATCTTGCAGATATCAACATGTGAGCAGTTGAATTTGAAAACATTGGGATCAGGTGTAACAATCTCCAAAAACCTCTCTAGTTGAATTTGAAAAAATAACAGGTTGAAAGTTGAGACTCTTGAGAAATTACCCATTATTTTTTTATGAATGCATACAATATGCCTTGAGTGAGTAAAGCAAATCCTGAAGATATCAACATGTAATCTATTGGACTTGCAAAAACTAGGATCAAGTTTGACTATGCCCAAAAACCTCCCATGTTGAGTTTGAAAAAAATAACAGATTGAAGGTCGAGACTTTAGATAAATTGCCCATTATTTTCCATAAATGCATACAATATAACTCTAATGAATAAAACAAACCTAAGATATCAACATGTAATCTGTTCGACTTGGAAACACTCGGGATCTAGAACCACTATCCCCGAAAATAAGCGGTGTTGAGTTTGGAAAATTAACAGGTTGAAGGTCGAGACTTTTGCAAAATTACCCATTATTTCTAATGAATCCCTACAATATTCCTCTAGTGAATAAAGCACATCTTGAACATATCAACATGTAAAATGTTGGACTTGAAAAAACTAGGATCCAGTACGACTATGCCCAAAAGCCACAAATGATCTTTAAATGAGGAGAGAGGGCTGATCACCCCCTCCCTCTTTCACCCAACAAAAATCTGGCAAAATTTTGCCAAATTTGTGCATAATATATCTCAAATGAGAAAAACGAAACTTGAAAATATCAACATGTAACCTGTGGGATTTGGAACACTAGGATCGGGACATACTATGTCCAAAAACCTCCTGGTTGATTTTAACAAATTGCAGTGAAGTTTGAGACTTTTGAATACATACAGATCAACTTTTGATAAATCTAGAAAATAAACCTGAAATGAATAAAGCAAAACCTGAAGATATCAACATGTAGTTTGTTGGACTTGGAAAAACTAGGAACACGTGCGATTACGCCCAAAAACCTCCCCTGTTGAGTTTGAAAAAATAGTTGGTTGAAGGTTGAGACTTTAGAGAAATTGCCCATTGTTTTAGAGGAATGCATACAATATACCTCTAGGGAATAAAACAAATCCTGAAGATATCAACATGTAACATGTTGGACTTGGAAACACTAGGATCTCATGCCATAATTGAAAAGTTAGGGTTTTGGGGGAGAAAATATGGATTGGAGAGGTTTAGTTCACTTCTCCATCGTCCCCCTCTCTCTTGCCGTCCTCTTGGCATGTTCCACCTTGTCATTTGCCTCCTCCTTTTCATTTGGATCTTCTTCTTCTTCTTCCTCCCCCCTTAGTTGGCTAGCCTCATCGTCATCTTTGTCTTCATTTTCTTTCTCCTCATCCTCTCCCATCTGGCCTTCTTTCACTATATACCTGCAATACCACCTCATGGATGTTCCCAACTTGTTGCTCGTTGGCCACTCCAACGGATCTCCACATTGATCTGCGGCAAGGCAACATCGGTAGTGAGGGAGAAGTGGTGGTGAGAGGCATTGTGGTGCTCCTCCTCCCATTAGCCTTCTTCACCATCGAGTGAGGCCGTACAAAATGAAAACTCGTCCTCTCCTTCCCAACACCCCATTCCAAACCCTAAATTCAATAACCAATAAGTTTCTACTTCCACTCTAGGCAATGAGTAGGAAACTAGCATTAAATATATAATAGGTCAAATTCTTACTTCTAGTGTGTTTTGGGACTCCACTTCCTCTTCATTGTCTTGGATATCAAGCCTCGTCTCACTAATGATTTCTACATCCTCTTTCCCGTGGATGTCAGGTTGTTCCGTATCAATCTCATCGTTGAGGAGTTCCACGTCTTCCACTATTTTGTCAAATGTTAGAACATTAAATACATGTGGATGTTAGTGGAATTCTAACATTTGAAAAAATAGTGGAAGAATTCTAACATGGTTAAGGTTTCAACAAGAACAAGAACAACATGCCTTAATCATTGGAATCTTAGGGTTTCATATTTCCATACGTCAAAGCCTATTATTGGCCGTCACAAATTTTAAATTTGTGTGTAGATGCATTGTGTGTGGTGGCATTCCAATTTAAGGTGCATAACACCCTTGCATTATTTCACATCCTGCTCAAGTTGTTATTGTAATATTTCTGAGTTTTTCTTAAATATATGTCACGTGAATTCTAGTAATAAAACCATTATCTCTATCTAAATTGCAACATCAATACACAAAGTTTATCAAGATGTCTTGTCAGTGTTGTTTGTGTCTACATTATTTGATATATATGTCATGCATCATTTTCATTCTTCATTCTTGTGAATTTGCATTGAATTTGTTTTTTTTTTCCGATGGCATCTCTTCGAGCAGGAGGTTGTTCTATCCCTTTCACTCTTCCTTTGGATGTAGATGGTTTTGTAACGGATTACAAGAATTTGCTAAGTCAAAAATTTAACTTTCGCCTTGGTACTACGTATGTCGAACAAGAATTATTCCAAGAGACTTGTCACGGTATGCGGCGTCGGCGGCGGCCGCACCTTATCCGTTGGGCTTCATCCATTTAGGTTTGGATGGATGAATCTAGATGTAGAGAGGAAGGCTCCTAAGTGAGGAACCTCCTCCTTGGCTTGGCATTCTTGCCAAGTCAAGTCTTATGAGTGAGTGTGTAGAGAGAGTTTGTGTGAGGTGAAGATTGCATGTTTTTGCAATAAATCTTGAGTTCTTCTTCCCCTAATTACACTCTTGGATTCTCCCGTGGTGGAGTGAGAGATAGCTTGACTCATTGTGTGCATTTGAAGATAGATTTAAAGCTCTTATAAGTATTTGACTCTCTTCTTTCTCTGTCGAGGTGTGTTGTTTATGTGTGATGTTGTTATGTTTTAGTGTTGTTTGTTAGTGGTGGTTGGTACTCGAGCTGTAGTGACACACGATCGCTATTTACATGACAGACTGGTGAGTTGTATGAGACAATTTTGATTCAAAAGTCAAGAGCGTACAATGGCTCTTTTTGGTTGTTGGGTGCATGCTCATTCAAAATGATAGGATTGTCTAAATTGGAGATGGATGCATCCACAGTGTTGTTGACAAATGAGTCCATTATACCTGCACCACAAAGCCATTCTCTTTGCAAGATTAAATTGGAGGTAGATGATGTGATGGTCCTTAATGATTCATATGAAGATAGCATTTAAGTGGTGGACATTGCATGGACTTCATCTTATCATTTCAACATTTTTGTTATTTTCCTTCTACATCTTTTGTACAAACTTCGTTTGGCAATGACTCCTCCCTTTACAAACCACTGAACTTTAGTATTTTTTAACAACACATACGCTCCAAAAAACCTCATGTTCATCTTACGTCATCCATATCTAATGTCCATGTATTAGAAGCCCTCGGAATCACCAAGTGTTGTAAAAGATCCAAATATGATCTCACAAATATTGACTTTGATAACATTGCTATAGAGGATGTGAAGTAGTTGTCCTCTTCTTTCAATGGGGATGTACTTTTCGTTTGCCACTGGTCAAGACTAGAATTCCAGATGCTTATGGCAAGGCGCTAGATGGTATGGACAAGATTTACGACAAGCATGTTTGGTGCATAACCAAAACAACAAACATTTAGAATGAATTTGGTTTGACTTTTCGGAGGTCTTCATGTGTTGGTCATCTTTAATACCCTAACAACTCGTGTGAGTATTTTTCACAAAATGATGGAGTTCGTATCTCTACTAAATGGATCGGTATTACACCCACTCCTTGCATGGTTGGTATAGACCCACCAGATAAATCTAAAGTTCGATGCAAGGTTTGTCATGTTGCTCCCATATGTCTTGATGTTTGCTATGCAAAAATTATAAACGTGCATTCACAATCGTCAAACATGTCCCGTGTTTGTATTCATTTTGGTGTCCACAACCACCATGTATCTATTGGAGTGTGTCGTGAGTCACTAGACATGGCTTACCAATGTGTGAAAAATGAGGTGGCTAAAATTCCAATTGCAAAGAACTTAGCTATTATTATGGCTGCCAGTAAACAAATTTTGGTAGATTACATCCTCAAATTCTCTCTCCTAGGAGAAAAAAACCATCTTCATGGAGCATCCTTGGAGGTGGTAATGGATAAATTCTCCACTTTGGTTTCCCCGAACTGTAGGAACTTCGTGGCGGGTTCCAAACGTTTCATTTGTAGTGGGATGGGTTCCTTGGATAGCATCATGGCACTGAAAAACCACTTTGGGTTCAAATATGTGCATGATAGTCGGTTTCTAGGGCAAGTTAAAGATAAGGTCTTTGTGTTCAAGATTGTTAATGGATTTTCGCACTCCTTCCTTGCTCCATTAACTAGTTCGCTGCTAGTTACGCCCAGACCTGGCATAAACACCTCCCAAGCTAGTACCTCATCCCTAGACATCTCCTTTGACGTACAATCCCCTACAACTTCCGTTTAATGCTTGAAACATGCCCTGGACACTACCTACCAGCTCACGTTTTTGGCCCAATCAGCCAACTTACGGAGGTCTTTTCCACAATATAAGCTTGGATTTGCCATCTCTAACTTCCTACCAACCTACAGTATAGTTTTCGGGCCATTCTAACCACTTTCATATTTTCGACCAACTCACATGTTTGGTCAAATCTAGAGGTGGTTTTTGCAAACCGAGTCCAAATCTGACCTCTCTAACCTTCTACCAACCTATGGTACATTTTTTAGGTCATTCTAACTACTTGCTTAGACATCCTCCTATAAGCGTCACGTCCGTGCATACCCATCCTTTCTACTTTCGAATGCATTCCTTGGTACTACATCACCAGTTGTCCGATGCACATTTTCATTAACACATTCAACTCCTTTGTCTTGTCAACACTAAGACTATGTTAGCTTCCAAGAAGGTTAGTGATAGGAGAACACCAACAACGAATCTACTCTTCAAATACCTCATACAACACTTTACTGCTTTTTTTTCCAGGATTGTGGTTTGTTCGGACTGCAATACACTTCCAGATTGCCACCCGTTCATATCTAAAAACTCACAAGCATATATATCTTCTCTAAGGGTCTAAGTCATCTCCGCATATGTGTACTAAGAGAGCCAAAAGGCTCTAGGACAATCCTCATATACTTCAAAATAACTACCACTAGGTGGATCAACTTAATAGGTTGCCACCCTGTCAAAACATTGCAACTAGCTATCATGACGTGTTCCTGCCCTCTGTCCAGTTCATGACCAACTGGTACACTGAGGTCATAAAAAACAATCAACTAGTAAAATACTCCCAATGCCATTTTAATAACTTTGGACCTACAAGTCATTTTCTGATCACCTAAGTTACTAACACCAAATACTTACTACTACTGAATAAACGATTCAATAGTGAAACAGTAAAAACCAACTAGTGGACGTTCTAACAATTTATTGCATCAAGGACAAATTTGATGTCAATTAGTAAACTAGCATTTTTTGCCCTTTTGACAATTTGTGACCAACTAGTCAGGTTTTGACAGCTTAAAACACAGTGCTAAATTCTACCTTAACAAAGATGTCTATAGATTTTGCTGGAAGCGGAACTGATTTGGTGAAGCGCATGCAATATGAAGGACACATGGAAAATTCGTGGATCATGTTTGACCATGTGAAGCGTTTACGAGATTGAACCACAATGGCGTGTCACGTCTACAATAACAAACATTGTAAGGTTCTCACAATAGCATGTTGTGATATGCAGTCGGAGGATGCTCGGGCCTAGACCATTTTTGGGGAAAACTGAAATGTTATTATGCTAGAGAATGGTGTTTCCAATGTCAATTTCAAAGGATTCATGGTGAACAATGCCAAAGCAAATTGGATTGTTGTGAGGAAGATTTACGGGGATGGTGACCCATGTGTTCCTCTCAAGGGTCGTGAGCGTACATGTTTTTTACATTGGTCTACCAATTTGGATAAAATAACACAAGAGCACATCCAACCTTCATTGCATCATGAAAAAAAAAACAACTTTGTAAAGACTACAAGGACATCAAGAATTTGGAGGACGCCAACATCAAATACCATGTAATATAAACATGGTGGTTGTCATCAGGGACAACCACCGAGGAGGGCATGTGCAACTTGTCGGAATGGTTGGGTTTTGGCATTATCGATATAGACAATGGGGAGGTCACATGCTCATTGTAAGTTCATTTTATACACAAGTGCTTACAAGGAAACTAGACTTACCACCTAGATCTGACTATGATTCTCATCGTCTCGACAAAGTGAACTACTACATCCCTCACCCTACTACAAGGTCAACAAGGGCACACATAGATGAATCCTTCAAGTATGATGAGAATATGGTGTCTCACACCACTAATGTGTTGAAGTCAGAGTGTCTTGAATCCCAATGGTATATTTCACGATTGCCTTACCGTCCAAGAAAGAGTGTCAGGCATTGCATGCAAAAACTTGACATCCATGTAGGGCTAAAGTTGGGAAAAACACACATGGCATATATACCTACGCAAACGTACACATGCATGAAGAAGGAATATTGTTCCAACAACCATGTTCCAACAAATTTTTGGTTTTGTGCAGATGACATTAATGGATGTGTGAAGGGGAGCAATAAAAAAATGGATGTTTGATTGGCCAAATCTCCCTAAGGTGTGGCCGATGAAGGTTGGTACAAACCTTACCCGGGAGAAGGTGTTTGCATTGGAAGATGTTGGGTTTCAACTGCAATAGAAAAAAACATTATCACCACGTCGTCAATTGAGAACAATGACAAACCTCCCCAACGCGTCGTTCACATTTCCGTGTTCCTCCAAACCCAAATGCGCATCCAAACACACGGTTTTCCAAGGCATTTTGATGGAACATGGCATCACCATTATCAAAGCTTACAAGTAATTGGGAGAGCACATTATAGATGGGTATTATGTGGTTAGTGTGACTCCCATTCCATACCCTAGATACGGATGCATCATAACCATAGTTTCCAAAGAGGAGAAGACATATCTTGTCTCCATTGCAAATATTCCGCAATGCACTTGCCTGGACTTTGTGAAAATGTTGTCTTTGGCAGTGGGAAAGAGGGGTCGATGGGTTTCATGCAAGCACTTGTATTACTTGTTTAGGTCTTTGTGCAAGGTTGACTATGCCATTGACAAGTTCATTTATGCACCAACATTTAGCTACAATGAGGTGATGCGTCTTCTTGAGCTCGCAGGTGTTGCAAAAAAAACGTAGTGGCATAGGGGTGAAGGGCACATACGCAATTATTCTTCATTTTTACATATATAGAAATATGTGTGTATATTCATATAAATTGTAAATAATGCAAACTGATGGTACAACTAAATAGTTGTTTGTCAGAATAAAACGCTTGACATTTCAATGGCGTACTTGACATTTCAATAAAATGCCTATCACCGTGGATTAGCAAACTTCCTGAAATCCATGGTAATAGGGCCGAGTTCAATATTTTGTTTGCCCACAATGTTATCTTCATATTATATAATCCAACTATATTGGAATGTTTTCTTTAAAAATCCTACAATTGGTCATTTTTTTGCTCACTGCTCACATGTTATTCCTCATTGCTCACCGCTCATCACTCAACGCTCACATGCTAGCTTCCCTCCTCACAAGCTATGGAGAATATTATAGACTACTTCACTTTAGCCAAGAAAGATTATGTCCACAATGTAACACCTCGAGACAAATCCAAACGATCATGACAACCCTTAAAGATGCATGGCTCACCAAAAATAGCATATACCTTACATACATTAACTTCCGGAACGCCTTTGTCTTCATTAACCACGCCAGATTGCTAGCCCTCATGGAAGACCTAGGCTTCCCCCTTGACACCATTGAAATCGTAAGAACATATACAAAAACTCTACCACATCCTTCACTAGTTACCATTTTGGAACAACACCCCCAATCAAAATTAGTGGCGGAACCATACAAGGAGACGCCCTCAACCCATACCTATTCATAATATTTATGGAACCCCTTTTGAGATGGCTGGAACAAAACAACCTGGGATACCATTTCAACACCTCCCCCTCCGTGTGTACCACCATAGCCTACGCAAACGACCTAGCGATAAATACCGACAATATACAACATATCCAACCACACAAACCACATGCCAATGCCAAGCCAAATTAAGACTGGATATCCTATGCATAATTGGAGCTCCACACCAAACACAAACACCTATATCACCTTCCCCCACACTCACAGTTCAACTCATTGAATTCACAAACTGTCACGACAGAGTCCCCACCCAAGCCCTCACACATAAACACACCAAATACGACTCCCTAATTCACACCATACAAAATCAGGGATGGCAAACCAACCCCCTCATCACCATCACAGCCGAAGTGAGAGGGGCTATACATGAGCACTCCATTAACAAACTAGCCAATCAAAAAATCCCAAAATCCACCATTGAAACTCTCATGAAAAACATACGCCAAAATGCCATCAAATATCTCACGTACCTTGTCTTAAACAAATGAAAACTTGACAATAAACAAACACCTACCCCCCCCCCCCTCCTATAGTATGGGATAACTTATACATCCCCCCAGAGCCCACCTCCCAAAGGAGGCATAACGCCTTATATTGCATCACGATACTCGTGATCAACAGCAGGCCAATATGCTCATATTCATGTTGGTACTTAGATATGAACGTTATTTTTATTTTATTATATAGGTCCACTATCATGAAATTGAGGCGTGCCATATATTAAGTCAATTTAAAAGAATCATGAACTAATTTAGAAGATTCATGAAATTGGTAGAACACCCTGGTAAATTGGATTGGAAAGTTCATAAACTAGCTTGGAACCTTCATGAAATTAAGTTTTCACTTATGTGAAGTCATCTTACCAAAGAAGTATGTATGTTGTTGGTAGATGGTGGAAAATTGGCATTGCTATATTTCTTGACTTGCCCAACTTCTTAGTCATTGTGTGACCATCACATCTTCCAATCCACTCTCCCTACATCCACAAACAACGGCTCAACCCCATTCAACCTTGCAAGGCATTTGGTACAAATCCCAAACATAGTACATGGCTATAGTCTTCATTGCCTTATAATCCTAACATTTCACCCTATGCAAAAGACAAGAAACCTTACCTATTGTTGAGGTCAAATATTTTTTCTTTAATTTGACTTGGAACCTCATAACCTTCTAGTTCCATATAGTATATCATTACCCAAGCCTGCACGGAGTGGGGAAGGAGACAATGAACGGACATTGCATGTCAATGTAAAAACCTATTGGTGTTTATTTCTTTCTCTTTAGCATATCACTTCACCATAGGATAACATTCACATGTGGGCAAAGAACACTTGAACAAAAACACCTCTATTGTTGTCTTCAATATATCAAGAAAATATTTTAATTTAACCAAATATGCATATCTTCAAGTAGCAAAGTCATGTATTGTGATCTCAAACAATCTATTCAAACCTTCAATCCCCTTGGAAAAAAATTCCTTATGCTAGAAGTGACCTATAGGTCCATACCCTAATTGTGCATTCTATATCTTGTGTTGTACAACAAGCCCAAAATACTGTAAGAAAATGTCAAACACAGTAGGGATTTAACTACATTTTGGTCACCATAAACAACTCTATGTAATGAGAATCAATAATTTGCTTGTGGCATGCCATGGCTTGGTGAGTTTTGTTAGAGGATATGAACTCCACAAACACCTCCCCAATTGGATGATTTGTGGGTCCCATCATAATGTGCATGTTGTTTGGTATTATGTTATATCCTGCAGAAAATTTAAAATGTTCCTTTTGTTCAACATCATATGGCAACTCCTTCATCTTAATGCAGACATGTTCAACATGTCAATTAAGCTTAGACTCTTAGTCATGCTTTCCAAATCCAATTACCGGCACATGCATTCATCTCATTCGAACCTTGAACTCCATTGGCTTTTGTCATGCTCAAAATCTAAAATCCACAAACCTAACTTTACACTTCAAACTCACAATTGAAGTACCCTGGGAACTCTCAACATGCTTGTACAATCATATAGTACCCATTGTGTCAACAAATGCCTACTTGCATAAAGAAATCGCATCCTTTGTCTGGACATGATCCACACTAGATTGGGTAGATGTTCCCACTCGAGAAGAAACTTCATGTGTCTCTTGATGTTGGAATCTCCAACCTTGCAGTTGGACAAATTGCACATTCATGCGCAACAATTTCAAGGCATAGAAGTGTTGCTGCTATTATCAGATGTAGAATTTGCAACTACATGATCCACATTTGGGATGTCATTTGCGTTGGATTTGTTTTGATTTTCAAGAATTTTGGTGAAGAGTGAAGTCATGTTGTCCATTTGGGAGGTAATTCTGCCCAACAAAATAGTATTGTCCATGGTACTCTCCATTACCATATTGATGTTTTTCTTTAGCAAAGCCAACTCAGGATCTTGCAATTCATATGGTGAGTGAGAGTGGATATGGATGTCATTCTCCAATAAATGTGAAAGATGGGCCAAGTCACAAAATGGGCAAGTGAAATTCAAAAATCAAAGAATGATATTACAACATACAAACCTTAACCCCTATTCAATTTCACACTTGAATAGTAATCATGTGTGTGAGCGCATTTGTATTACCAACCTACTAGGCAAAGAAGAAATATATGATGGAATGCGTAACAAATACGTAACAAATATGATGGATTTTATCTACAAGGCCACTTGAAATGACCAAGAAATTATTTTTGATGAGGAAGTACAAGGCTCTAGAATTTACCGTTGTTTTGGAGGTCATGCTTCCATTGTGTCCAAGACCTTCAATTTCTTGGGCAAACTTCTTTGCTATGTACAATGGCTCTTTCCCTGCACACTCAAATGAGGATCACAACACTTTGTGAGCAAAGTTGCCATAAGTCCCACTAACTATCACAAAAACATACATAATAAGTGACAATTGACAAGTGATTCATGTCACTTGCATTGGTTGTGGCAATCAAGACCATCTCACAACCAAATCAAATTCCATTGTTGATTCACACCTTGGGTGTGGAAATTGTGATTGATGAAACAATATCTTCTATAAATCTCAATTATATATCCAAAAAGAATATGATGCAAGTTTTTGTGCATGTATGTAATCCAGAAATCCTGGACCAAAAAAAAAACGACACATGAGGAATTTGACCAATTGTGCTTCTAACCCAAATGTCCAATATTATTTGTTGTTGCTAAAAAAGGGTTGGAGTCCCAATATGTCCTCGGGGGGGGCAGTGTGTTAAAAAGTTAAGGATATAGGTGCGAACAACCACTATTTTATAGGGGGGTATTACTTTCAATTCTCTTCTTTTTTTCACATGCTATCATTATGTAAATTTCTACTTTGGGTTAATAGAAAAATGGCTTGCATTACTTATAATTCCAAATGACCTATTATCCCATACCCTATAATACTTTAAAGATGTCCAGTGCCATTTTTGATACCCTATATTACTCTTAAGTCCATTTATAATTTTTAGCCCCCATGTTTTTAAAATACCCTATCATTTGTTCGCACGTATATTGCTACTCCAACCAATGACTACCCCCCCCCCGAGAATATGTCTCACTCGAAGCCATTTACACAAAACATCAAAATTATAGTGGTTTCCATTGATGGTTAGGGGATTATTACAACATTATTCGAATACCATGACATGCTATATTTCATTTAAAAGATTAGAATGACCTTCAATTACTCAAATTGAGCCTCGGTTTCATAGAAATTTGTACTTGGACATTATTGAAATCATAACATTGTTTTTGTCAAAAACCTTTTTTTTGGAGCAAGTCTTTGTGATGTATGATCAACCAAAGCTAACTTGAATTTGAGCATGTGTCGATCTCCATTGAAAGGGTGCGGAGTTGTTGACATATAGTGCTTATTTCAGGCCGATCAACACCTTTAGGCTCCACGCATTGTAACGCTAATTTCACTATCATCCACATGTTTTTCATATTGAAATTGTTGCCCAATGATGGATCAACAACTCTTTCTATATGCCCTTCTTGTAGATGTGACCTCACCTGTGGTACCTATAAACAAGAAATTTGAAAGTCATCAAAACTCTTGCATGTAAATATAGCAAACTACTTGACACTATTGATCCTTCAATATTTGTGGGCTTCTTGGAGTTGATGAATAAAGATGTTTGGATATTTGAATTTTTATCTATATTAACAAGCTCAAAATGCATTTGGATCGTATAGAGGTATTGTAATCAAAGGCTCTATATTAACCAACTAAGTATTAATTTAATTTAAGATATGGTATGGTGGAATACCATCCATTCTAGGCAGCTCTTATTGAATAATCAAATAGAGTAAAGGAAAGTGGTTGTTGAATTAATTCAACAAAGGTATTATTCAATATTTAAATAAATTACAACTAAAATATAATGCTTTATCATATGTAAAAGAGTGCATAATCTCTGTAAATCTTGAGAATCTTGGGCTGTAATCTAGTTTACAAAGTATAATAAAATTACTAAAGTTGCATGATGATATTTTTCAAATAAGAAAAAGTACTTCATTCATAATCTTCTCAAATATCAAATCGAAATATTATCGAAATGAGTCTACTTCAATGATCAGGGAGAACCGGCAGTTAGTTACAAATGAACCGTTTGAGTTTGAGAAATAACCGGTTGAAGTTCAAGACTGCTGGAAAATTACCGATCATTTTAGAGGAATTTATAGGATATACCCCAATTTAATAAAGGAAAACCGGAGGATGTCCACATGTAACCGGTTGGACTTGCAAACACTAGGATCTCAACCGATTATGTCCAAAAATCTCCCCGATAAGTAGACTCTACTTACTAACTTAAATATAGTACATAAGTGTTTAGGTGTTTTCCTTGTCCTACTATGCATACAAATTGATAGTAACAATTTATGTTACGGATTCCAAGTTCATTAATGCTTGACAAAAGATGACTTCAAAATCATCAACTCCCTATACTATTGACCTAAACACATAACCTAAAGGTATACATCCAAGCACTAAAAACACCAAGATTGAATCTTCCAACAAGATGCTCAAACTAAGTCTATTCCAAGGATAAACCACCACCCAAGGCTAGTCCATCAATATCAAATGTAACACAAGTTGAAGCACACAAACACAATATTATACATGTAACCCTCAACCAACAAAGTTTTTTTTTTTTTTTTTTTCCAAACCTAAATACCAAAAGAGACCACCTCAAACTGGTTGCAATAGCACTTTTCCCATAGCCATGCTTTGAAAACTTGTTTCGGGTTCACATATAAACTCGCAGCTATGATCAAGGTGAAGCATCCTCATTCATGTCAATCTCTCTCTCTCTCTCTCTCTCTCTCTCTCTCTCTACTTCTTGATTTACGGGCACTACGGGCTGCCCAAGAAATAAAGGAAAGTATACAAGATTAAATTCGAGGAAACGGAGTCCCAGAATGCACCTCAGCAGGGACCTTCCGAATACTCCTTTTGCTCTCCTCCACAGTACAGACTGCGAGGGATGGACGAGTAGATAGAATGATAGAGAAGGGAAGAGATTGATCCGGGTATGCAACCTGTGGATAAATGGAGTTCGACAACTGAATGTCTATACAAATCACAGTATACTCGAAAAGCCTGATTTAGTCTGTGCGATTTCGGTGTTCTGAGGAGAGTAGCGTGCTGAGGAGTTAATTCACACCGCTACAAGATCTCTCAAACTAGTACAAGATGACTAAGGGCAGCTCTTCGCAAGACGAGTTTAAGGTGTAGATCACTCGATTCTACAGAAACTACACGTGAAGAAATAAGCTGACCACCTGTGGAGTATTTGTTTCTTGTACTATATCAGTTCTTGAATGCATGATGCTTTTCAGTATATGCAATTCATTATGTAGAAGTATTATACCTATTTCTTTGGAAGTAGCATTGCCTTGTTGACATCGATAACAAGTAAGATGGTCCGCCTACACCTGTTGTACGCTCTACTAATTTATCTCTTGGTATTTTGGGAGCATGGGCACAGGTGAGGACCTCTTCTACGAGTGCTGCGCACCTTCCGAAGAAAAATGTCCAATCACAACAATATTTCTTGATACTTCTTTTTGAATCCCAGAAAATTGTTGATGAGTACTATCATTCTTGATAATAACTTCCTCAAAATACTCTACATACTGATAAATACTCTACATACTGATAAATAATGACAGTCGTCATATACTTGAGACATTCCGCTATAAATTGATATAGTGTTACAGTGGAACCCACTGGTGCTTTCCTTGATAACCAGGAACCATTGTACGAACTGTATTAACAAAGTTGATTCCGGAGTTTATAAGTATTGTTGATTAAAATAAAAATGGACAGGGAAGGTTTAAGAGTGGATTGACGAGCAGGATCAATTCGATAACTCTCTTCTTGATTGTCCTAAGCCGAAGTTTTCTTCACTACATAATGCTTTGTAATGCATTTTCAAGAAGATTATATACTACTATTAATAAGGAGAGGAAGCATAGATGATCGATCTGGTTGATCGAACTACTGCTTCATAATATCCTCAAGATGGGTTTGATTGTTTGGATTGATCTTTGAAGAAGGAGTATATATTTATGATGCGAGGTTAACCGTATTCGGTCTTAAAGTACCTCCAGAATATATGGTGGCCCTTCAGAAGTGGCGTACACACACTCAGAAGGTGTGGGGATACCAATAAGAAGCAGAGAAGGGAAAGCATTTCCCAAAAAGAACTCGATTATTCTGATGAAAGATTGAGTTAATATAGTGTTATTTTATTCTGAAATGGATTGATGACTGTCTGCTACATTCGGCGATAGTATTATTTCCGGAAAAATGTGGACAATGAAAATACAGGACAAAGTGATGTTCCTAATAATTACATATGAATATCCGTGTGACCTCTTACAAATGAGACTGGGGATGTGTGTGTCTTTTGACCTTCTACGGGATAAGAAAAATGGGATATACAGTATCAATAAGCATATATGGATCTCGGAAGGGATATCTGTTCAATCCTTGAATAAGGATGAGCTTGTAACTTACAGGGGAAGGATGAACATAGGTGGGTTTGAGTACTCACTGTAAGATAACAAGGTGATGAGATGTTTCACTCAGGGAGGTCTTAGCCCTCTTCTGTGCGATGATCGTTAAGGGAAGTGACGTGGGTGATGCTAGATTATAAACTATACTGGGCCCATGAGAGTTCTTTTGATGACAGAAGTAATATTCTCCTGGGTGAATGGACTCGGTTTATAACTACAGAGTTCGGTAAGGACTTGATACATGATGTAAAAAAAGAGATGATGATATGTTCTTGAATATGGACATTTCTGACTACAAGGAAAGATGTCCTGAAGTTATTCGGTGGACTCACGGGCTATAATACCAAACGCTAACGGGAAATTCCACATGCGTGTTTCTACAACAAAGAGTGATTGACTTAGAGATACACAGGAATTTACCACAAGATTGTCAAGACCCTAATCTAAATAGGGATGTATGTTGTCCGTTAAGTTACTTTACTTAACTCTACTTAACTTAACACAACCCCACGATAGGTATGACATAACCAATCGTGACCAATCCTGACAAGATTTGACTGCTCTCTCTCTCATATAGATCAAATAAATATATGGGATCTTGGAACGCACCCAATCACAAATTAACATCATGCCTGTTTGAGGACGTCCAGAAATGAGTTCCAATAAGACAATGCCAAAACCATAAACATCGCTAAGAGCTGTAAGGCGCCCCGTCAAAGCATACCTGCCACAACAATTTGAAGATTGGTGATCCAAGGTTGTAATGAGATCGTTTAGAAAGATCCGTGAACAAATTGATTTGAATAAAATACTAGGTACAATTGCCTAAGCCTAAGCCATCAATATAGTTTGTTAATGAATACCCTAAGGTGTCCAATAAAAGTGCCCAAAACCTAGTTGAATCCAATGAATAAAACCACAAGATCAAATTTCTAGAGATAAAGGGCGGAATAAAAACACTTACTCTGGATCAATATATCCCAGAGTACCAACCACTTCGGTGAACACATGTGTTGATTCTCTGATGTTTTCTTTTGAGAGTCCAAAGTCGGCAATTTTGGCGTTCCAATTGTTGTCAAGCAAGATGTTCCTACTCTTCACACCACGGTGAATTATGGAGGGATTGCATCCGTTGTGCAAATAATCCAGACCTACTTGCAAGAATCGACATATTAGAGATAATAATGAGATTTGTGTAACTCACGACTGTAATTCAATATCATAAAAATCACTTTAGAAATTTAGAAAATATTCGTGTACATATTGAAGACTACCTGTTGCAACTGACAATGCGATGTTTTGCCTCATTGTCCAATCTAGATGTCGTATAATCCTTTTGGGGTCGCTCTGATGTGCTAGAAATTTTCACAAGGCCAATCATGGAGTAAGAAACTCTCGTGATGACAACGTCGTTAACAAAACTGCTTCAAAAAAAAATCCAATTCCAATACATGCAATGCTAAAAGAAAAAATGGCAATGAAATTAATGGACATCACATCATGCATGGTAAACAATGCAATGTGTAATCTCTAGGTGTATAATATCTACCACGATCTTAACAAGAAATTTCACAACACATTCAAGAATAAGGGATAATGTAAATCTCCTTGAATAAACCCATGAACTAGGCCAAATCTTACCATGAAGATGATCTTGCAATGTGCCATTTGACATGTACTCGTATACCAACATCATGTTGTGATTCTCATGACAATAACCAACAAGTGTCACAAGATTCTTATGATGGATTCGTGAAAGGAGTTGCATCTATATTCAAAAACATGTGCACAATTGTCAACAACATTATCCAAGCAAAGGGAATTCAACCCCAAATGAAATCCATATTTACCAATTTATATTTTGTATCTCCAACTGTTGTTTAAGCCTTTAAAATATCCAATACTCAATGGCATAATGTCATTGTCCACAACAATATGTTTATATTGAATGAGTTATGATTTCAAATGCATCACAATTTTGATGTTTTTAGTATTATGATGACCTTTATCATAATGCCACATATTCTTCATGTATGCTATTGTTATAATTGTTCATAATTGTTCACAATGCCACATGATATTGTTATGTACCTCATTTGTGGCTTCAAGCATGTTTGCTTCATGCCACTTATATGCATATTCTTCAATCTGATGATGTGATTTCACATCAGAAACTTTTACTGCAACTTCTTGTCCATTTGGGAGAATCCCATAATATACACGGCCAAATCCTCCTTCACCAATGAGGTCTTTGAAATTACTTGTGGCCTTTATCACTTGTGCTAAAGTAAATTGCTTGTGATATTCATATGAAGCCCTTAGCTTGACATCTGCAAATCCATGGTCCAAAATAACCAACTATCACGTCTCGTGTTGTAGAGTAGCGTGCACAAAGGCAATATCATATTAGTTTGTATGCAAAAAATAACAATATAATTCAAAATGCATTTAATTTCTATATATTAGTCACTATAGTTTGACATTTCATTTGTGCACCCTTTCAACAATATGAATGTATTTCTATTTTTTGGAAAAGTGAATACCTAGTCAAATGTCTAGACATTTTTTTTATCTATATATGTCTTGGGTCAAATGAGCATCCCTAAATCCATTGTACAAGTTTTAATTGTCTCAAACAATATGATTTTTTTTTCAAACTAAGTTCATATCTACCAAAAATACACAATGACTACAATCAATCATTCCTTTAGAATAACAATTTTTGCATTACGATAATTTTACCGCAAGATCTCCACATAGTAATAATTTTATGAGTAGAAAAAACTTACTTTCTTTTGATCCAATGGCATGGAAAGAGTTCTCCCCTCCGAGTCTAATGACTTTGTGCAACCGAATTGCTATTGCTTGGCACAATTTCCCCGTTTTCATTCGGAAACTCTTTTGTTGGGTCCTACTCATAAGAAAACATATACTAATGTAAGAACACTAATTACAAAACAATCCATTTTTCAAAGTTATATCCATCTTAACTTGAGTCTAACTCATGATAACATCTTTGACAAGTATGACTTTTACAAATTGGCTTCAACTTGTATTTTAACCCTTCAAGACCTTCCCATTTATCACAATAAGACCACCTCCAACATGAGGCACTTAGTACTTGGGCCACAACTTCCCCCCACAATGGATTCACATATGAACTCAATCTATGCCAATTTAGGGGTCATCTCTTTCTCAATAACATGCAACAACATCGCAAATTGACAAAATGTTCCACTACACTAATTTTGTGTAGTTATTATGG
The DNA here is from genome assembly GCA_950295325.1 of Polytrichum commune. Classification (NCBI taxonomy): domain Eukaryota; kingdom Viridiplantae; phylum Streptophyta; class Polytrichopsida; order Polytrichales; family Polytrichaceae; genus Polytrichum; species Polytrichum commune. The sequence continues at coordinate 16,585,896 of OX485803.1, read as the reverse complement.
ACCATTACAACTATTCCATTGTGACTTGAGATTACAACTAATGACAAGAAAATGCATAAATAAATCACTTTGATTATCAACCAAAGGTTTTTGGCTGCGGTTTTTAGACTATGGGTAAATCAAACCTCCAGTTGACAACCAAAATTCATTTTTCATACATTTTCTTGCCATAAGTCGCAATGGCCAAGTCGCAACATATGGTTGCAATGGACATTTTCTTCAAGTGGCCCGTTTTAGTCATAGTGAATCTTCATAGCCAGAGATCATCTACAATATCATGAAAACATCTTTAGCTTTTTCAGTCAAAGATTTTCAACCCTTAATGTTTGTGCCGTGGTCATGTGTAATAAACTGGAGCAATTTGTATAATTGATCTACTACGAATCAAGAAACTCATCACTCACAGTCATATTCATTAAAAAATCTGCAATTACAAAACTTTATGCCATCCTATCATCTGCTTCTCCAAGTACAGGGACATCAAACGTAACTTGGGATTCATCAATACAATAGAAACGATTGATTGTGAGACATGCTAACCACTATAGTTCAGTAGTTCTAGTCGGTGAATTGAATGACTCCTCTCCTTTCAAGGGTAAAAAAGTATATTAATGTGGACAAGATGTCTTTCGTAGCACGTAGATTTCAAGATTAGAAAGAAGAAACAGGCTGATGATTCAAATACATGTTGTGAACAATACTGAAGATGAATATAAGACTTCACTTTATAAGCCAGGCCCAAGTCTCCAGAATAAAGGAGACAAGTTGCCTGGTAGATTTCCGACTCCATGGTGCATCTGCCTACATTTGAGTAATCCTATGTCCATGTTTCCATTAGTGAAAACGAAAACAAGATACTTGCCCCTATTGGGAGTCTGTTGGTGTCCAGTTGAGCTCTGGCAATCCCCCTTGGCTAGCCCAAAATCGGCCAATTTCACATCCACATATCCAAACTCACATAGCTCAAGTATGCCACACAAAGGTCTCACAAGCACATTATCAGTCTTTAAATCTCTGTGGGCGATGTTCTTGCCATGCAAATATTCCATGGCTCGTGCCACTTGAAGCATAATGTCGATCGCCACAGGCAGTGGAAATGGCATGCTGATGGTTTGAGTTGACCTTGTAACTGATGAAGTAGAAGACGAAGGTTGACTACGATTCATCTTCCGTTGTGCTGCAATGTGCTCAGTGAGATTTGTGGACATGAGTTCCATCAGTAAGTGCGAGCGGTTGATGCTGTGAGCTTGTTCAGATGTGTAGGGAGCTTCCCAGTACCGATAAAACTGCACAATATGTGGATGTTGGAGTCCCCGCAACAATGTTGCCTCTTCTTTGTAGATGCCTTTGAACACTTTCAGAGCACATGGGCGTCCGAAATACCTAACCTTGAGAACCACGCCAAAGGAGCCTTGCCTTATGGTCTTCGGATCTTTGTAATCATTCAATCTTGACTCCATCATTGCTTCCTGGTTAATATTCAAACTTGGCTCAATGTCTTCTACCTTCAAATTGAAGCGGGAACACAACTGAACTGCAAGGGTGGATTTGTGCGTACCATCTTGCTCTTTTCCTGCTCTAGTTGCAACTTCCTTTACCAATTGTACAAGAGTTGACAAAAATTCGGAGTTGTCAGATTTTGCTGCCACTTGAAGCTCACTGTGCTTGGAGTGCAGGCTCTTGGACAACCTCACGTAATCTTCTTCGGCAGTCTTCAAGAGCTCCAAGGCTCCCTCTTCTGGCAAGGACTTGACCTGAGTGGCAATGGCAATATGAGACAAGGATTGCCACCAACATACGTCAAGAAGAACCTCCACTAGGTCACCTTTGATTTCGGCGGCACCGAAGGCTACTTCTGGCCAGGTGATTGAGTGCTCACAACAACACCTTCGGATCAAATTCTCAGCTTGAGTCATTGTGTTGAGAAAGTGGAGATGAGCTGCATGTCTGGAGGATTTGAGATGCTCCTCATTCTCCCTTAAAAATGGTTTGATGTCCAAGAGTTTGCTAGCGAGAAATTGGCACTGACTTTTATTCAGTTGCACCTGATTATCACTTATGCCCACCACTCTTGCTTGCACTGACTCAATGATTTTGAAAGCACGCTGACGTATATCCATTGTATCTGAAATCGAACACTAGTTCCTAGAAGTTGGACATCTCCGGATTATCTATGAACTAGGTTTCTTTTAGGTAATTTAATCTCCTACGATTGTGGCCCACGTAATTGATCTTGCCATAAATGGGTAAAACAACAAGAGAGGAGAAGGTGGCATGGGACACTCGCTACTACAGGGGTTATAACAAGTCATGCAGACCAAGGCCACATCATTTGAACTTTGCACTTCGATTTAATGCCACCCTCTATCAAACATATATGCAGTGTAGTTTGATAGGCCTGAGTACTTCAGTGCTCCACTGAATGCTCTAGTTGTGAAGAAAAGAATCTGGCTGAACTTAAGGCACTAGAAATGCATAACTTGGTTACTTACTTTAATTGGACACCTATACTCAAAGTGGTATATAGTTTAGGTGTGATTCTAAGAACGGACACCAAAAAGACCTGTGTTCAAAAGAGATGAGACTAGGTGCTCAAAATATGTTTATCATTCTAAACTCAATATTCAACATAATCGAGAGACCTATACAACCATTCTAATGAGCATAAAGAGTGTCACTTTCATAATGAATTAACATATTCATACGAGCTTCAAATATCATGAGGAAAGTGGCTATGGCCTTGATTTGGATTTGCTAACCATCTCATACTAATCAAGTGTCTCGTATCCTGCAAGAAGTGGGCTAGTCAGAAAAAGTAACCATTCAAGACCCACTTACCTTGGTTGGTTCCACCTTCCAGCTTTGAAACATGGTTTGTTTAGTGAACTTTCCTTGATAGAATACTCAGGCTATGGAATGAGGAAAAGCTACAAATACATTTCATCACAAAGCATCATCGGGACTTGAGCTTTGCTGACCCATAAAATGCTTTTCAACCAAACCCTAGCTAGAAAATCTGCCATTGTTCTAGCGACTATAGCAGCTGCTCATTCCCGAATTCTATTGCAGGACTGACAAAACGTTGGAAAACTGCAACAATTCAAAAGGCAATTGTCCATCTGGTCGCTTATGAAACCAAAAGGGCCGAGCCCAGCCTGCCTAGCCGAACCACACAACCATTCAACAATAAATAGCCACCGAGGGAGCCTAGCCTATCGATCCACTACCCCAAAGACAAGAGGATTTTCACAGCTGAAATCTCAAGGCCCCGAATCCCTGTGCCTGCTCACTGCCAGAATGTTGGAGTCACAGATGGCCGAACGCTAATCTTTTCTTTCATTTTTGACAAGTCTCCTACGTTGAACCAAAATTCATTGTGCAACACTTCAACATTCTACTACTGAGGGCACAGAGGTTTAACAAGCCTTCCAGGACTGATGGCTCGAAGGAGTCATAAGTAGTGATGCTGGTGCAGGTAACAAGATGTGAGTAGCAACCCATCAGAATCGTCCAGTTTGCGATACACAGTCCTGTCGAGCACAAAGACTAGACTTCTAAATTCTCCACAAGACTCGCAAATGCTGTTGTCAACAGAAACAGGAAATTTCGGAGAAGGGCGCAGGGGGAGGGCGAACCAACAAGTACACTGGTACCTTACCGGATGATTGCAGTGGATGGTGCCGTCCAATTCTCATCCACTTCCCAACCCAAGTGGACTTAACCATGGTTAAGAGGTGGAGTAGACAAAACACTCTAGCTTTTGTTGGCATGTGTTAAAATAACTATATTGGAGCATATCTTTTTGGCTCCACTTGCCATGATGCCGACTTTTATTATTATAGCTTATAAGTAGGAAGGAATGCCACATGACAACTAAAATTAGTCTATATTGAAAAAAAATTAAATGGATTAGGGTTTGGAATTTCAAAATGGGTGGTGTCCATGCCTCTAATTGAAGATATGTTAATGTGCTCATCTTTTATAGTGTGGGGATCCTAGATACTAAATCCTTAGAGTTTAGGGGTACATATAAGAATGAGAAGCTCTACATTTCAATTGCAAATGGGATTGTCAATTGTAGCTTCATTCAAGCTTTTCACAAGGTATGCTTCACTAATTACAACTTTAAAATTCTAATTATTTCTTCATTTGTATTAACATGTAGTTTGTAATGTATTTGTGGGTGCGTGATGGGTATTGCAACTAATTCGAGAAAATAAGTCAGATAGCAATACCCATCGCAAACCAAACAGTGATACAATTCCAATTCTTCACTGGTTCGTGATGGATATTGCACCAACCAAAATTTATGATGTATCATTTCGGTGCGTGATGGATATTGAATCTAATTTAAGAAAATAAATCAAATATACAATACCCATCACATACCAAACAGTGATACAATTCCATTTTTTCTTTGGTTTGACAGTGATACAATTTCAATTCTTCCTTGGTTCGTGATGGATATTGCACCAACCAAAATTTATCATGTATCATTTCAGTGCGTGATGGGTATTGAATCTAATTTGAGAAAATAAATCAAAAAACAATACCCATCGCATACCAAACAGTGATACAATTTCCACTTGATACAATTCAATCCATTATGAATTCAAAATTACGTAGGAATGGATTTTAAATTTGTCATTTTATTATTTTACGGAATTTTCATTCTTTACTTACACAAGATATATCTTTATTTGTATATTCATGCGTGATGAGTTTAGGCTTACGTAATTATTTTATTGTTTGTAAGGGCCAATATGCCAAGGAAGCCGAAACCTTCTATCACTGCACAACAACCCAAACTAGGGCCAATATCTTTTCAAGATATTCAATGGACAGGAAAGACAAGGAAAGGATTTGGTAAGATGTTAACCATCATGGCGGCATATCTTCCTTTGGATAGAATTGAAGACTTCATACCTGGCTAGACATGTGCAGATGGCTCTACTGTTGAATGGATTGTTCCTGCCAGGGTTCGTGGAGTACTAGTGGGAAGACCTCAAATTGATTCATACATTGAGCATGTTCACTATCAATGTGCATTTGGACCGAAAGATCACACGGGAGATCCTCAACACCTCACTCAAAAAAACGTGGATGCATTGTTAAGTTTTTCATCAAACAACTTCTTTTGTTTCTAGATATAGTTGAAGTTGCCTACTACCATGTTGACCATACAAGAGATGGATCACCTGCCCATGGATTGGAGGACAAGCTTTCAATAGGGAGGAAGTCGGCTTATCAACCCCGGATGTCAAAAGAATTGAAGACATAGGCCAAAACACAATTGGATAAGGGGCTCACTACTAAACAAGTTTATGAAGAGCACAGACAGAATTAGATTCAACAGAGGAAGATAAAATGCCCAGACGTGCGTGATGACTGTGTTCAGCTTAAGGATATTGCTTACTATGAGAGTAGATTGAAGATGGATGTATGGCGCCGCCATCATAATGACTTTGATAGTGTGAAGATATGGGCTTTAGAGCATCTGGATGACGTTTTCATTTGGCACGAAAAAATGATGTCATAGATTTGCCTTTTATTTTAGGTATACAAACACCATGGCAAAAAAAGATCATGCTCAAGTATGGACATAATGGTGCCATTACAATGGACGCAACTTTTGGGACTAATGTATCAAAGTATCCATTATTTTCATTGTTAGTATTTGATGACTGGAGGAATGGTATTCCTGTGGTTTGGGTTCTCACAAGCCAAATGACAGAAGAAGATCTAGTCATGTGGTTGGAGCCACTACGAAGGCACCTCCAACAACATAGGGAGGATTTTCTTCCCTCATGCTTCATTGTTGATGATGCAGACTACCAAAGGAATGCAATTAAGCGAGCGTGGCCTGAAGACGAGGTTCCTATCTACTTATGTTCTTTTCATGTTTTAAGGAATTGGAAAAACCATATTTAGACAAAAGTACCTAATCTGGGTACTTTGAGGGACCTTGTTTACAAACAACTACATTATTTCATGTACCTTTCTATTGAATATAAAAAGAACAAAGAAGAATTTTCGAAGCGTGCTCGCACAATTAGAGAAGGTTTATTCAAATTTCTATATGTGGAGAAAATGGAACAGTTTATCAATGTACACTACGACCATCAAAGTGAATATTTATTGCTACTCTATTTTAATTTTAAGTTGCATTTCTTTGTTCATTTTATGATGTATTTTATAGCATTCTATCATTTTTTTTATCAAAATATAATTTCATTTAAATATTATCATAATATTTTCTAATATTTTCTAATTTATGTCTTTTTATAATTTATACTTTATAGATATGTATCTTGTGGGCCACCGTCATAATCCGCATTCAAACCAAGACACACAAGCAAATATTGAGTCTTACCATGCAGCTTTGAAACGTTGGATGAAGATTGACAACCATCAACTTCGCGGTCGTCGAATGGAATTTTTGGTGTTGCGTTTAACTACTCTTGTAGTTATACAATACATGTACAATCACGGGAGGAAATTGAATGGGTTTGTTCTCAAGAAGCGGATAGAGAAGATCGTAGCTAGTGGCATTACTAAAGCAAAGACCATTCCGTTAGAGGACATCCGTCGCCATAAAACAATTTTGGATGAATGGCAGGTACAATTATAAACCGCTCCAAGCCGTTGGTACGATATTGTTGAACCCTACACCTCGTATGCTTCGTGCTCTTGTGAGTGGTGTATTATAGGGAATATGTGTAAACACCAACTTGCCGTCATTAAGGCATCCACTGATATTCCGTGGGTTGTTATGTTAGAATTTCTTGGGACTTATTATGGATCCCTTCGAGGTGGAATTAGAACTATGTTTGAATTGAGTATACCAATAGGTCCATTTGAAAACGGTTATGTTCGTGATTGTGAAGATAACATAGGCAACAATGATGATGTTATGGAAGACAAAGAAGATGATATAGAATATATCACAAATGTTGGTGGAGATATACATCGTACTCCTATTGAAACTTTAAGACAAACTCAACTATCCATTGAAAGATGTCTTTTGACTATTCAACAATTACAAAAGGATGTTAGAGAAGAAGCAAAAGGAGGTGGTATTCTACTTGTACAACACTTGCAAGCAATGATGACCAAGACTCTTACAGATCTTCAGCGAATTCGGGGACAAATTGAAGCTAACAATTTACACCCTCAATTAGTCTTTGAGGTAGTTGATGATGGTTTAGGAAATTCCATTGTACGGGAAAAAAAATTTCGTGAGCAAACAATGCTCGCGATGTCTTTTCAAAAGAAGAGAAACCGTAGTTCTTTAGATGCGTAAGATGTTTTTGTTCTATGACAAAATGTGAATCGACATTGATACAAATTCTTGGCTTCTTTTGGTTCATTATGGGCATTGTATTAACCAAATAATATTTTTATTTTTATTAACATGTAATTTTTGTTACTGGTATCATTTTTTGTATGTCATACATATTGCATTTACTTTGAAAAAATAAATCAAATTTATAATATCCATAGCAAACAAACTCAAATACAATTCTCATTTGTTCTTTATTTGACAGTGATTCAATTCAAATAAAATCCTTAGTTCATGATGGATATTACATCAACTAAAATTTGTGATGGATATTATATCCACTTAGTAAACCAAGTCAATAATGTGATATTCATTGCAAATCAAACAGTGATACAATTTCATCACTGATATCGAGAATAAAGTAGAATTGTATCACTGTTTTTAATATAATGGGTATTATGGCTTAAGTTTACGATGCATCTTCTAGATGCGGGATGAATTTTATATCTACTTAAAAAAATCAAATCAAACATGTAATTCTTGTGGCAAATCAAATATGCAATACCCATCACAAATCAAACAGTGATACAATTTCAACACCGATATCAATCATAAATTAGAATTGTATCACTGTTGTTTTCGTGATGGGTATTGCACTAACCAATGTTTATGATGTATATTTTCAATGCGTGATGGGTATTGCATCTACTTAGAAAATCAAGTAAAAAATGCAATACCCATCACAAATCAAACAGTAACATATTGAAAAGTAAACATTATACACAAATACAAGTCAATAAATAAAATAACACATTGAGAAGTAAACATCACACACAAATACAAACTATCAAATAGAAAAGAAGATACTTACATATTTACAAAAGACTTTGCACATTGCCATTCCAAAATCGGCTCCACCATTTTCTTCCTTGTATTTTCATTTGCTTCCCAATCTATAGATGACCATGAACTCCTCATAACCTTTGTAATTCTCTTGGTAGAAGTAGGGCATTCAATAATCAACGTAGCCAAAATTTGAGAATTGTGCAATTTTTCAAATTTACTTACATCGATTACACCCTTACCTAAGAACACTATTCCCAAAAGCTCTTCAAGCTTTTGAGATTTTTTTATAAGAGTTAAGAGTGGAGGATATGAACCCACACGTTGGAGCTCCTTGTTTTTTGCCTTCAATTTTTCCCATGTGACAATTGTTCTTCTCTCCCATTGCTTCGATTTCTTCCAAAATTCTTTTCTCGCCCTCTTGAATGAGTTTGTCATCACCTTTAATTTCATAGCTTTTGCATTCACCACCCTTGTGTATTTTTTTTTATCTTTCTTCGGCCCCGGCTTAATTTTATGAAGGACCATAAGATGGGTTTTCCTCATATGATCATTCAAATGAAATCTATATTTGAATGGCCCCTATGGGCACTTATTTCCTCTTGCTTTTACAAGGCAACTGAAAGGCACTTCTTCATTCACAAGATTAACCCAATCTTGCTTCTCAACGGCCTCCTCCAAAGTTTCTTCAATCTGTGCCACCTCTTCGCCATCACTTGTATTTCTTACCATCACTACATATCCAAAACACATAAAATACCACAAAATCTTAACATAGAGTACTTATAAACCAAACATATCATATCCCCTCTAGTGTACATTCTTGTGTTGCGATACTTAAAAATTAGAGGTGCCTAATATGAACTCAACCGAAATGAAGGTTATAAACAAAATTTACCGCTTACAATCACAATCACATCATAAGTGCTTGGATTTAGAATCACTAGGATATTGATCGACTGTGCCCAAAATCTTTTTGGGCACTATAACACACAGACATAAAAGCTACCAAAGTGTTTGTGAGTCTATGTTTCATTACCTGGTATGCTTTGTGACTGTGCCATACCGCAACTCAAACCGCAATGAGCTCTCAAACTTCAACTCCCTTAAAGTTAGAGCCTCTTCACATGCATTGCAAACAAATTATCAAACAAAACACACTTTTGGTGGCCAAGGGGATGACAGAAATGATTGTAGGTAAAAAAGAAGAATTTTTTTCTGCCACAACCTTATGTAAGTCCACATAATGAACCTTAATGACCACGTATTCACTCATGGAGCCAAAAGAGTACTTTGGACCATGGTGCCTGGTTTGCTCCATGAAACTTCACCGTTAAGAGAGGTTCAAAGATCAAAGGTTGAGAACTTGAAAAAAATGACCATCTCATTGGCAGGGTGCCTCTTACAAATACTTGTTCACTCAAACCCACTTCACAATTGAGCTTTCAACTTTGAGAGCTTGAACTTTTGACTGTGCTTACAATGCTTTAATGACGCTTTCATGGATCCCATGTGGAACAGCTACAACAAGCTCTCAATCAAATAACGTTAAAGGACCGTATGTCCAATTCGGCCAATTTTTTAGCCCTTTTTTTGGGTAGAATCGGCAGCTGAGGTGGACTACCGATTCTGCCAGTCATAATCGGCCAGGCCTGCCGATTCGGTGATCGTATTTTGTAAACCGTATTTTGTAAACCGTATTCCGTATATCGTATATAAATGCCATTTGAATTTGACGAGCTTCCCGCGCATGAGACAGTACTACGTACCCGATGGAAATGTACTGACTGTAGGCTTTTCCTTTGATTGTTGATATTAATTGTGGTTTCCTTATGACTAATGTTCATTCAATTCTTGTTGTGTGTTACACTGATGGTGAAGAAATGTCCAGTATACTCAGAACTCACGTTTACACAACATCAAATATAAGTGAGTGATTAAAAAACAGAGTGTACTGTCTTGCAAATCGGTTCTTGGCAGCAAGATTGGTTCATTCAACGTTCACTTAGTATCCATCTCGTGTCATCAATCATCAATCAAAACCAAAACCTCTAACAATGAAAGCATCCACCATCCAATCATGCGATCACAATTACTGAACTCAAAGAGGCTTCTCAATCCACAATTACTGAACTCAAGGCTGCATGTAAAAACCTCGGCTGCTTCGAATCATTCACAATTTGGAATCGTTCTTACTAAATCTATCATAGTTTTGAATCGTTCTCACTAAATCTATCAATGTTTTTTCACACAATCGATCTCACTTAGTCAATCATTGCTTCGAATCGATCTCACTAAATCTATCGATCACTGCTTCGAATCGTTATTACTGGTTCTTCAAAGAGTTAAAAAACGCTGATGTTGACGCTGCATCTGGAATACTCAGCTGAATGGTACAATTACTGATATTCCCATGGAATACGTTGCTAACATTACCGATGTTGTTAACACGGGAAATTTCAACTGCCTGCTTCTTGGAAGTAATCAGAGCTTCAATCTCTTGCTGAACATCGGAATTAGACCACCAATCGTCCTCCTCAATCATCCGCTTGCAGTTCACATCAGGTGCAGAAACAAGTTGAGCAATCATTGCACGATCCTGGGCGTTAACAATTTCGGATCCATCTCTAACATCACAGATCGAAGAAGAAACCGATGGTGAAGGCAGAATCGACTGGGGTTGCTTATTCTGATATTCGTAAAATCTTCGCCGCTCATAATTGAGAGCTTGATGCCAAGAGATATCACCACCGGTGCCAGACACCGCACTGGCTATATTCTGGAGAGCATGCATTTCTATTCCATCTTCGTCTGTACTGTAACGTATATAACCTTCTCGAGAATTGTGACCAGTAAGCTTCATTCCTATTTCGGTTGGCACTCCCATAGCATTCAAGCGGCTAACAGTGGTAACTCGAGCAGTCTTATTGGAGAAGCATCCAACATCACAACCCGGAATGTCTTGCACCATCTGCTTGAGCCACTTTGAAATGCTTTTTATTCCAACTCGAGATTTGGAGTACCACTTCAAACACAGCCAAGGAGTAAAATCAGCGCATGAAGGAAAACGACCGATTCATATACCAAATCACCTACCGGTTAGGAAGAGAAAAAATCCTAGCGAACTGGATCTACCAAACCACCGAACTGGATCTTAAAACAAAAAGCCAGAAACATGGAATTGAACTACTTACAACCCCAGGATCACGTAGGATGCCATCTATTGGTCGCAGGAACAACGGATGAGGCCCTGGTTCATTAGGAAGCCACTTAGGGAGGTGCGCAAAGTACGTATCAAAAGTAAGAACCACATCTGGCAGGTAGCACGTAACTGGATGCCGAAGTTTCTCAGGCTGACAATGCTTTAGATCAATCTTATGGTTCTTAGATGATCTCTCGTCAAACCGAACGAATCTGCCAAAGCGATCTTCAGAAAACTCAAAGTCGATATCACACAGATTATACAATTCTTGTTGAGCTCTCACACAAAAATTCACACTAACATAGAAGGCTAGTCGGAGTTGACAACCACGCCTGTCCGATTTGGACATAAAAGCATGGGCCAAGATCACAGCATCTTGCTCAGGAGTGAGCGCTGCAGTAACCCTCCGCTTACGTCCTACACCGGCCATTCCAGAATGTCGTGCTGATGTAGTGCATGCAACACATGCTTTCATGAACCAAGGATCCTCCAAAATGTAAAACTCCTCCTCAGGTTTGGAAGTCTCCACACTTCTCTGGCAACATCTGGCTCGGATGATTCGGCCAATCACCCGCAGTAGTCCGACAAGCGTTTCACCAGGGTAGAGTTTCCCATCTCTACGTTGGACTTGAAGAAAAAATGTTGACAGTTGTTCGTTCAGTAAGGCGCATGAATTCTCAAACATGTCTTCAATAGTATCTTGGCTGGTAATGCCAGAATTGATCCGCCAGTCATTGAATCGATTACGAGCCCAATTGTCGAGATACGCAGACTTCCTGTGACCACCCTTGGCAACTATATTAACCTCCTCCTTTTCAAGCTGCCTAAAACCTTTTCGAAGATACTCCAAAGCGGCATCAGAAGTTGGCTCAGGAACATCGACCAGATTCGCATCAGCTGCAGGCTCAAAAATCTCAAAAACGTCTGCCTCGCCTCCTAAGATATCAGCGACTTCAAGATAATCTTCCCCGTCAACGAGCCAAGCAAGATCCTCGCCAGGATCAATCTCTCTAACACCGTCAAGATCACCATAAATGCGCCAGAAACCACACGGATCATGTGAAACAGGTTTAGAAACAATAGTTTCTGTTGTTGGAAGCTCCTCCGTTGGTTTGCGAAGTAAACCGTTGTTCACACTCTCTGACTCCAAAATTAGAGATGTACTTGGCGATGCACCGTTGTCCCCCGCATCCAACGCCGAAATCACAGGTGTAATTGCCAAGGAATTGGACACATCCTTCAACGGAACATGATCAATTGATGTCATTGCTGTCAATCGGCACAAAACAAGCAAAAAGAAATTGAAATGGAAGTAAAACTGCTTCACGGTGACGTCGATGAAAGTTCGGAGGAGGTATATGGTTTCCGTAGAGATACGGTCTCGACCGTATGTCCGAATTTGACATACGGTCCTTTAACGCCAGAGAAGCTGCAGGGTAGTGCCGATTCGGCAGTATGGTTCGGCCAGCTGGCTCGCCCTACGGGCTCGCCAGTGACCTCACCATACTACCGAATCGGCACTACCCTGCAGCTTCTCTAGTACTAAGCTACCTGCATGAGGTAGGCTTAGGCTTAGGAATTTTTGAGAACTCAAGCTTTCATTTTTGCTTTTGAGCATTCTTTGGCTTGTCATGATTGGTCATATTTCTAGTATACTTCCCCCTTGATAGGGACTTTACGATTGCCTCAAATTAATGAGAGCTTGAAGATCGGTCAAGCTCTCAATAGTTTGAGCGTTGGATGAAAGCTTGTCAAGTGCAAGCATCCAACTCCCGCAAATGCCAAGTTCAAGCTCTCAACTTGAGCTCTAGTTTAAAATGGGATTAAGCTTACCAACCCTATAAAGAAGGAAGGGAATGGAAAAGCCTTACCAATCAGAATGGGTGTACCCTGAGTGTTGAAATGGAGAGCTAATTCTCTACATTTACCAGGAAGATCAGCTCCACTCCGCACATCGAGCACTTTACAAGATATCTGCAAGCATTCACAAAAGGTAATTCAGCATCTCCCTACATGCTCCAAACAGAAAACATGATCTTTATGCTTTGATGACCATTTGTAATTAGAAAACTTCACCAAATTTCATGAACCAAATTATACATCTTGGGCTTACGTACACCAAGTAGTTTGTCTAAAACAAAACTCAGTTCGATTGCACCAATCCATCCCTGCGAGCCAATGAAAGAAGCATCCTTGTCGCCAATGTAAACTAGTGTTTCATGAATTTCCCTGGCAAAGGTTAGTGTTGGCGTGTGAGGAGCGGAGCAGACATTAAACCCTAAACCCTGACTAATTGGGTTTTGACAAAATTTAAGAAAGATCTGTGCCCAACAACATTCTTCATAAAGTGACCACCACAAAGTCCTTATCAAATTAGACATCAGAAACAGAAAATTTAGAGTCACTGCTGCAAACTTTGTGAAGGCGACTGTTTCAAAACCAAAGGCTCCACCCTTCATATGTACAATCTATAAAAAGAATGGGAAGCCCTATAGAAGTAACTCACTGCACAACACAGTGGAAATTTTGAGGTTGTTCAATCCGAAGGTAGAGAGTTCCACGCATTGAGGTACGCTCAAGTATGTTGGTGTGTGCGTGTAAACAAGTTTTCATACTGTGGGAAATCTATCATTTTGCAACCGGTTCTCCACTGACAAGCATTCCCTTTGCCTGTGTTGGTCCACAGAGACCTTGAATACAACCAGAGTCCACACATAACATGGCATAGGCTTAAAAACGATGATCTTTGCACATTAGCCGCAGGTTGCTTCGCACAACAGAAAAACACCCATAATAAAAGATACAAACTCCTCCATATGAAATTTTTGTAGTCATAGGCTGCCTACTGTCGTTGGATTTTTAACCACACTAAAGGATCGTGTGGCATGCACAATGGAGATAGTCCATCCACAGGTAGAGAGTTCCATGCATTGTGGTATGCTCAAGTGTTTTGGTGCTTGCGGAGGCAAGCATGTTCTTCATTTCTGGGAAATCTATCAGTTTGCAACCTGTTCTCCACTGACAAGCCTTCCATTCACTTGTGGTGGTCCACAAAGACCCCAAATTCAACCAGAGTCCACTCATACATGGGTTGTGGACTTAAAACGATGATGATCACACATAAGCTGCTGTGGGGTACTTCGCAGGACAGAAGAACAATCATAATAAAAGATCCAGAGTCCTCTCTGTGAAATTTTTATAGTCATGTGCTGCCTGCTGTTGTCAGAATTTTTAACCACACTTCAAAATCGTGGAGATGCACGTTTGAGATAGTCTTTCCCTCATCGACCGATTAAACTTTCAGTAGGGCCACCTTGTTTGTTTTTCCAAAAGTGCAAGCCTCATGTGAGCCAGAATTGCAAGACAAGTTGTCGTTTCTGTACAAAATAGTCTATCTCTTATCCACCGATTGAGCTCTTACTCGTTTTCCAAAATTGGGAGCCTCATCTGAGCCAGAATTGCAAGACAAGTTGTCGTTTCTGTACAAGATAGTCTATCTCTCATCCACCGATTGAGCTCTTACTCGTTTTCCAAAATTGGGAGCCTCATCTGAGCCAGATTCGAAAGACAAGTAACAAAGTTGAACGTACAGATACAAGCTGTTGTTTGTAAGTTAGGCAAAAGAATGCATTGAGTCAAAAGAAGAAGAATGCAAAAGAATATATACTTGTTGATGTTAATATCTGCCAGATCGAACACAAGATAAGGAGCACCGAGGAGGAGGAGGAAGGTGACGACGGTTGCCAAACCCCAGCCTTCCTAAACCCTAAACCCATGACGCAGCAGAAGCAAGCAGTGGAGAGAATGTTGATTGTTAGGCAAACTTTGAGAGATAACCAACTCTAAAATGGTATGTGGCTTTACTTTGCTTCATGTGTATGACGAGCATATTAGCACTTGCCATGGCATTGTTTATTTTTGCAGTTCGGCATCTTGGCATTAGATTTTGTGGATCGAGGCAATCACAATGTATTCTCATAGGTAAGTTGAAGCATGTAGAGGAAGGGGGTTTGGGCATACAAGTCACTGAACCCACTGCATATAGTACAAAGAGTATTTATTTTTTAATATCTTGCTCCAAACTTTGCTACTTCGTGTATGAGTTCTCATCAATTTTGGCAAGAAATTATATTCAGGTTTGGGTGGTCGATGGCATCGTTCTTTGCATCCTTTCTAAGTAGGCAATACTTTGACATTGTTAGCGTTAAGACGCAAGAACTTCAAACAAAACGAACACAAGTCACTTCACGCAGAAAGCGTAATGAAAGTGGACGTAGTATGCTCATTTTAACGTGGTATCAAGGATAATTGCAATGACCTTAACCCTTGAGTAACATGGTCCATTGGTTTAACTATGAGATCCTTGTAGTGTGCTCCAAGGTGGGTTGTGGCCCATTGCATGTGTGAGTGGTATAATCCCATGAGGAGGGACGCATGGGTGTGTAGACTAAATTGTTGTTTTGGTCTGCTAATGGGGGAACCATTGTTGACTAGGAGACCCTAACGGGTAGGAGAGGGGTGAAAGATTAAGGGGATGAGGTGCCTTGAATGAGTTTTACTTTTGGGTCCAAGGTGGGTTCGGAGAGGGTAGTGCAACTTGGAGTGGAGGCAATCGAGTTCGAAAGGCTTGTTGGCATATTAAGAAAAAGTGTGGGCAATCAAACTCCATTGATGTGAGAGTGTGTTTCTCCAAATGAGGAATTTGGCTAAGTGCCTCAATGTTTCATGAATAACATGATCCTTTAGGCATTCTCAAAAAACACCATACCAAGACGATTTGATGATTGATGTTGGCAAGTGAATGTGATGTTGGTGCAAAGGGGTGTTATCAACACATGTGGTTTTGATAAATCCACTAAGAGTGGCACTAACATGAGATCCTTATTTCAAAAAATGGGATTTGTTGTGAAGGATGGTGCATTGATTAGAATGAGACAAAATGAGGTAGGATCCCTTGACAAAAAAATCTCGCATTTCACTTCTAAAACTTACTCTCAACTCCGGTAGTATTGATTTACCACCAATTTTTGAAACCCTCTTATTGTTTCTTAATTTTCCACATGTTATTCCATACAATGAACTCGTTGGAAAAGTATCACTTTATAAAGTGTAAATTTATTTGTAAGTGAAATAGTGACGCACAAATAATAATCAATGTTTGAGAATCTCAAAGTGAGAGTTTGCTAACTAGTTTTTAGATATTTTTAAACAATGATTCATTTATAAAAAGAAATTAAATAAAGAAATGATGAGCAACTATCTTGGATGCTTGCAATGGAACCAAACAACCCCAAGCAGCGGGGTAACAAGACACTAAGCATGAGAAACAAAACCTTTAATGATTGGGCAATTTAATATCCCAAAAATCTTGGATATTGGATGTATTTAGATTTCATCATCTCAAAGGCTTATAAGATTATATATGTTAGGTTGTATAGTCTATATTTTAGTCATGAGGTGAGCCCCTCCTAGCTACAACAAGGGGAGTTCCCTTGGCAAGGTGACCTTTATATATTTCTAGCATGTGCATACAAATTATGCATTCCCTCTCTATACCACATCCCATAAAAAACTTTGTCAAACTCTTTTCAACTTACTTTGTGTGCGTGTCAAGACCATTACAAATGATGTAAATACTTCATAATGGCTACTGTGCGCTACTTTTACTTGTTTATGGTTACTAAAGTGTCTATTCCCGGAAGGGGAGAGTAGTCTTGTACCAATGTTCCTTTGCCCAATGGGCACTGGCTCATTGTCAAGACGAACAGACACTTTATTCACGCCGGCCTCGCAAGAGGACCGGAGTTTTTATCTATCTATCTGCGTGTCAAGAAGAACAACCTTGCAAGACAACAAGCTATCATGGTCTACCAAAAAGTCACATAACAATCTATATTCACATTGTACCATTTCAAATACCATATGTATGTATCGGGCTCCAAAAACATTTTAGGGGTTAAGGGATTTCCAATCTTGAAGAAAACCCATCAATTTATGCACCTCTGATTCACTACAACTTCTTTTAATAGTATAATCAGCCTTGAAGTTTAGTCTATTGATTGGACAAATACTCTTGAGATCCAGGAACCAACCCAGGATTATGGAGGCCCGAAGGGGGTTACTGGACACAACCACTAGAACGGCATCTCCTCTAAGCCCTTAGATCATGGAGATCTACGGCTTAGATCTGAGGGCAGAGGAAGGGTTATGTTCTAGGAAGTCCTCTGCTCCAATCCTGGATCGCCAGCTCAGATGCCAAATGGCTATAGGCCCTTATCTATGAAGATGACCGCCAAGTTGAAGTATCTTCTCAAGATTTTATGACCAGATTAGGGTAAGGCATGTTAGATGTTGCTTTCAAATCTTAAGGTTGTTCTTGAATTCTACGTTGTCCTTGGGTGAAGGACTTTTGGAGTAGGTAGCTTGCACTTTAAGACCCTAGGGGCCCTATTGTGGGCACTTCCACATCCACAGTCAATTTGGGCCGGCAGATATGATCAGAAATTGCTTTATCTGGTTAGCAATTGCAAATCACAAAGATTGCAAAATCAAAGTACAGATGCAAAGGTCAAATTACAGACTCTCTCTTTTGAGTGATCAGATACGCCCCCTCCCAAGTGTTTACCTATCAAACTTAGAATGGCTTATACTTTTTGGGCACATAGTCCGATCTCATCATGAATTTTGGTGTCCGGGTTTGACTACAAGCCTTGTCATATACCACTCAAACAATTGGTTTCAAATTCATCAGAGTGACCACAAACAGTATACAAATCTTCTAGGAGATCATGTAGTTACTCTTGCTGGCGACATTTGGATAGATGTTCAAGTTGTGAGTACGTGTTATGCATAGGTTGGTCAAGGCAAATTTTCTGACATGAATCATGAGACATACAACCTTCAGAGCTCTTTCACTTGGAAGAGTCTAAGCTTTGGATCCACCTCTTTGAGAGGACACACAAGTCTAATGAGAAACTGCTTTGTTGATAAGATGTTGAAATCTATTCTGTTTCTAATTTTAAGTCATCGGGTCTCAGTCTCACATCCTTCAGGTCATGGTGGGAATAAGCCTAGTGCAGGAAAAGTGCAGCTTGCAAGAAGAATTGATGTGCACCCTCTAATGTTGTTCCTAACATTATTGACCATACAAAGGTGGCTGGTAACTTTAGTACAAGCTTCAGAGCTCCTCAATCTTGCCTACTGAGGTGTAACTAGGACAGAGAACCTGTGAGATATAAATCGAGACTAGCTACAAATGAGGGATGTGAGCACCTACTGATAATGTCATTGTAAATGGAAAATGCAAATTGAGGCAATATGCACCTGTCTTATGGGCCCTCCAACCTCAAGGTTGTGTTTGATTTGAACGCATGGGCTCACAGAGGTTCTTGCGAGGGATTGAGAGCTGCAGATGTCCAGTTTTCTCTGTTGCAACTGCTCCGAAAGTGGTTCCTCAATGTCATGCCCGCCAACAAGCGGGATCTACTTGTGAGAAACCAATGTCATGCTTGATTGTGGGTTGGTAATTAACCAAACCCCCTTATTGCTTGAATGTCCTCCATTTCTCCTCCAGGACTGTGTGGGAAGGACACATAAATTTTAGTAAATGTTGAGTATGTTATGTATAGGATGGTTGCAGAGAGGGCAAGATCCCAAGCTCTTGCGTACTTCCCGGCAGCACTTCCTGCAGAAAGTGTGGCCACAGGGGATAAACGCTGCACCCTTGTGGCCCACCATGCACACGCAGCACATGGGATCCATCTCTTCTGGAGCGTGACCATCGTCATCATCATCATCACACTGATGGACAGCTGCATTCCCACTTTTGTTTAACCTGTTGTCTTCCACATCCATATCCTGGTTCAGCAAAGACATCAAAGATACACGAGTGGGTGCACGCTCTGTTGCAGGTGTTGCAACAGACTGATCAGGACTTGGACTGGGATTGGCCTCTGACTCTCGCGTGGGAGCAGACACTGTTTGTGGGGGAGATTCTAGAGGCACTTGCAGTGTAGGAATACAGTCAACTTCTGGGCAAGATGATGCAGGCTGCCCTGCCAATACCACTGTGCTTCTATCACTGAAGGCATGACTGCCACTAGCAAGAGAGGGCCCTGGCGATTTTCCAATAGTCTCCGTTCTGGAAGGCATAGCACTTTGAGAAGTGTCATTCGAACTTTCTTGTGGGACCCTAGGTGTATCAAATCTGGAAGTATTGTTGCTTGATGATTGACTTCTCAGAAGAAGAGGAGAGCCTATCCGGCTTCGACCTAATGGCAGCCACCCATGCTCACCCCATGTTTGTTCTAGTAATGTCCCCAATTGAACATCAGATTCTTGGAGGGCATTGCTGTCTGCATTAACCTGCACTCCATTGGTCGCTTCATCACTTTTCAAAACAGAATCTGCGAGTCCCCCTTTGTCAGTCCCCATTTCTGGAACCATTCCCTGAAGCTGGGCACAAGTAGGTGCAAGTTCTTCACCAATCAAGACACCCAGTTGCACAAGATTTGGGGTTTCTGGAATTGTTGAAATGCATGTGGCCAAATCATTTGCAACAGAGTCTCCTTGCTGAAACTGTGGCCCGTGGACCACAGGATTGCTGACTTCTTCCATTGGTATGATCTGCAAATCCTCATGAATCCTGCTGGCTAAGCCTGCCGCATTGGATCCTGTGACACCCTCTCTGTCTCTCAAATTGAGACACACTTCAGTATTCTGAGAACAGGAACTTGCACCTTCTTGGAGAGCCTCTCTTGAAAGTTTGAGTTCTTGCTCAACTGGAGAGTCTGTTAGTGTTTTTTTATGGGCAGCTCTGTTTTTCCACTGAGGAGTACCAGGGGTCAGAATCCTGGCAATAAGGGCTTCCAGCTTACCCTGCGGTCCTGAGCGCCCTGGACTAGAGATATTATTCATTGAGGACCCTACTTGCAGATCTCTACTGCTCTCACCCACATTGCCTGCTACACTCCACCTATCTGACGAAGTCCCACAATTTCCTTCATCTACTCCCCAAGGTTCTATCATTTCCCAACCGCTCGGTTCACGGGAACTTGCAAGTTCCTCAGCGAATAATGCCCCCAGTGAGGGTCGTGTTTCAGATTGTGCTGCACTTTCAGACTCGACATTCAATGCTTCTTGCATAATGCTCCTTTGTGCAGGGTACGCAGTCGGACTGCATGGAAGAACGTCTCTTGGCAGAGAACTGGATTCCTGGACGTCTGGACTGGTGGCTTTGCTTCCTGCTGCACTCATCGACCTAAAATTCCTCAATCTGCCATTCTCAACAGAGCTATGTGTTGGCCAATCTTTTGCAATCAAGGATCCCAACTGTTGATGTGGTCCATCGTTGTTGGCCCCAGGCCTCATGGTGTCATTGATGGAAGAAGCCTGCAATGCCCTCCTACCCTCCGCCATGGAGCCAACATTTTCATTTATTGGTGAAGAAACAGCAGTCCCTCCTGTGCTCCCTATCCCCAATTTAGGGACCACTGCCGCACAGAAACTTGCAAAATCATCTGCAAATAAGGCTCTGAATTTAGATTGTGGCTTCTCCACCAAAAATTTACCAGAATTGCCACTCGCTTGATCCATTGAATTCCGTTGTCTGTCATGCCGCTGTGGATTGGTAATCTCCCTCACTGACCCAAAATGCTTAACTCTACGCTTTTCTTGGGATACACCTGCTGCACGTTCCTTGGCAAGCAAGGTCCCCAACTGCACTGGCTGCTTTTCTTGCTGCTGGCCGATGCCCATACCCACCCTCTCAAAAAGCTTTATCCTATCAAATACTTGACCTATCCGTGTGCCTGAAAGTTTTGGAGAGGAGGAGCCTGATGATAACTGGAGCTCTTGTTGTAAAGAATGTGTAATCCCTATCAGTGGTTCACCTTGATTGAAACGCCCATTCTCTGTAAGAGCAGCGCTTGCGGCTCTCTTTCTAACAGGTGACTTCGAACTGACCATATCATTCTGTCTCGCTGCCAATGAAGAACCTGATTCCCTCGCAATTAATGTACCCAGCGGAATACGTGGTTCTCGTGAAACCACCCGGGTTGCGAGTCCAACTTGATTAATTACTTTCTCATTCTCTTGAGTAGATGGTTGAATACTCTCTTGCAATGGCGGTAAGATATTGTGCTGATGATCTGCTCTCCCGCATTTCAAATTTGTGCCCAATTTCTGGTCCCTCTCTGTGGTTGTTCCACAAATGTTTAGATCTTCGCTTTGAGGAGAGTCATAAGAGTGGCTAGTCCCTAAATGACGACCAGAAGGACTATTACAGAGGGAGGTTGGTGCGCTCCTGTTGAAGAACCTACTCTTCTGATTGCAATTTGCAGGGACCGTAAATGCTTCTATTTGTTGCACTTCTTGGCGATGTTGGTCCATTTCATTCATCCAGCACAAGACCATGTCCACTTCTCAGGAGTAAAATCTATCAATATACTCCTGTCGAAAGGACAGGAATGCTTGGATACAATGTCTCCTCAGCATCAAAAACCTGTCATTAGCAAGATAGATATCAGACAGATGTATAGTGCCTGTCTCTTACGTTTGGTATTTGCGAAGCAGTGGCTTTCCCTGTGTACTTTGAAAGGGAACGTCAACAGTTGTAAGACGGAAGAAAATGCTTAAGAAAGCATAAAAAATTTAGTCCTGAATAGAGAGAACAACAAATTACAAATATACACAGAGAGACTGATTAGTCCATCTTGCATCCAGGACCCGCTTTTTATGACATAACCATTGTCGTAGTTCATTACATGCCCTACAAAGCATATATGCCAGCTTAGACCACAGATGAACTGCTTTTAAATTAGGCTGAACCTTTTCAGTAACAGAAATCAGTTCAGGATATTGGAGCAGTACCTGAAACCGGACATGTCTTTGTAGAGTATGCGAGCTTCAATGTGCTAAGCAACTCTTATCTGCAATGGAATGCAAATGGTAGATTAGTTTTTCAGAATCAAGTCAACGAGAACTCTTCTCAGTATAATTGCGCTTCAGTCGCCTAATGACAGGAAGGATCGTAAGGAAACCAACCATGTAAGTAGCTATTACCAGGATGCCCATTCATGTATGTAAATCTCAGGCTGAACGTAGATGGTGCGAGCGAGGTGAGGAATAATGACCTGTGAGACGCAAGCTACTGCACAGGCCAAGCTTGCTCCTCTCAAAGATATCTAAGAACAGGGGAACAGAATTTCGGGAAGTGTGATTTTTACATCTGCAATACCGGATGATGCAAAGCTAAGGAGAAGATTTCTGGAGCAAATTCAGTCTTCCAAAGTTCATCAAATTCTGGAGAACAAGAACGAAAAGAATGAGAGCGGGACGTAAGACTAGCCCCAACAGCTGAGAACGATGCAGTTGAAAATACACCGCTTATCACTTAAAAGCGGTAGGACACACCTTCGATAAATAGTTGAATAAATAAAACATGGGCAGCATAAGAGCTCCACATGCTCCAAAACATTTTAATTTGAGAGACAATAACCTAACGATATGCAAACGGAGTTCTCTCCACAAGGAAACGTATCAACTACATTAAGACGCAATGCAGCGGTCACCCCTGCGCTAACTAAGGACGTTAACGTTCTTTCAGCAAAGAAACAGACGTGAAGGTTGCACTGTTTGTCTTACCTCAAGGAAGACATTGCTTCAAAACCTTGCAAGTCTCCAAGGATTCACTGCGAAGAAACTACCCTACATACACAAACAATGTCCCCTTCTGCACATTAAGTAAGCATTTATATATGAACACACACACACACATATATATATATATACATAGCGAGCATCCAAGGAGCGGTCCCTTCAAGCTCCTAAAAATTTCATCCACACAACGAGCCTCCCGATCATATCACGAAAGAACGCTAAGGCGTCTTTCGAAATGTTGACTGAAGGTTGCACTATTCGTCGCACCTCAAAGAAGACATTGCTTCGAGACTCTGCAAGTCTCCAAGGATTCGCTGCGAAAACATTAAGCTACATACACGAACAATGTCCTCTTCTGCACCGTAAGGCAGGATTTGGACATACACACACACATATATATATGTGTGTGTGTGTGTGTGTGTATAGCTGGACTCCAAGAAGTGTTTCTTTCAAGCTCCTACAAATTTCATGCACACAACGAGGCCCCCGATCCTATAAGGAAAGAACGTTTAGAGTCGCATCTTTCTAAATGTTACCTCTACCCGCTTTCTTGCACGACACACTATTGCCCTACTGTCTACACAGGACCAATCGGAGCATAGTAGTGCGTTGAAAATCCACCAGCCATGCCCGCATAAAACCAATACTGAGATGGAAGAGGATGATTTAAACACCAGATAAGGATTGGACAGGTCATAACTACAGTCCGTCGGTCAGAAGAATCTGGCACAAAAGAGGCATTGCTTCCTACAGCCAAAGACTCGCTGAATGGCGCCTAAAGCGAGATAAGGAGATAACCTCATCAATTCTGATTGCACATTGAACTCATGTTCAATGTTTACATCAGCAGTAAATGGCATGCAGCTCCTACTTCTTACCTCGATCGAAATCAAAAGATCGGGGACACAATATTACAATCTCCCCCGTGCGCGCGCGGGCACGTAGATTGCACTCATCATCCAATGCCTACTCCTCCTCCTGCACCAGCGCCAGATCTTGTGCACATATGAACGCCATCAAGTTTCCTGTACAGTGCTTGCCGGACGACCACGTCGTACTCATGACAGTTTTGCTTATTTAGCCCTGATGCCCTTCTCCCACTTACTCACTTAGTAACGATACCAGCCTGCTACCACATCGCCTCCCTCACCAATTCATTCCCCTGCTCCTTACTCAAACAAATCGCTCCACATTCATTAACACCGCCTGGCTCTTCACATGGAGCCCCGACTATCACCAGCATCCAAATGTATCACGCACGCTTACCCTGCCCCTACCCTACCTTAAGTAGCATTACATCACATTACATCACCTCACCTCCTCCCACTCCGAAACAAACCACCTCTCCTCCTTCTTCTGCGACCGAACAGCTTCTTCCTCCTCCGCCGGAGCTATCATATAACTACTTATAAAATGTACACTATAATAACCTACCAGTCGGAGGGAAGGCGCGAGCAAGCGAGGCAGACGGTCAGAGCGTCAGACTGATGAGTAATGATTCGCCTTGGCTGGCTCGCTGGCTGGCTGGCTTGCTTGCTCGCTTGCTTGTTCCTGCTGCTGGTCCTGGTGACTCATGAGATGCACTGATCATCGCCGGCCAGCCAGCCTATAATCGTCCAAAAGTGTCCATTATATATACTACTTACAATTTATCCAGTCGCCTGGCAGGGCTTCAAGAAAAGAAACTTAGAAGCAAGCAGAAGAGTAAGAGAGCAGCCTGCTAATAAGTTACCTTCCTTCCTTCCCCGTCGTTATTTCGTTCTATCCTTCCTTAATGCCGCAAGAACGAACGTTGGTACGCGCAGACAGAGAGACAGAGCGACAGAGTACTTACTGAGGAGGCTCCATGCTACGCCATGCTGCATTGTACTGGCTCCCTCTGCATCTCATGTGATGATGCACAAGTTACCACTACTCCCTTCCCTTCCCTTTCCCTTTCCCCTTCCCTTCCCTTCCTTTCCCTTCGCTTCCGTTCCGTCCGTTGCACGCTCCCTCCGCCTCCCCTCCATCCGGCCCTTGGCTGCCTCCCACACATTGACCCTTGTCTACACTCTTTTACCAAGGCACACTAATTACACTAATTATGCTGATTACGCTAATTACACTGATTATCCCAATCAGTAAGTGTGTGTTACTAGTCGGAGGCACACAGCACAATAGCCTCTTCCTCAAGAGTTCAATTTTTTACTAACAAAAAGTTCAATAGGTTGTTCGGACATTATAGAACATAAATGGCGTTACGTTGCTTGGCAACATATTACATTCTCATTGACTAGCTACAGCAACTGTGTAAGTCCGAATAGTATCACGCACTAATTGGGTTCATTGGTGTAGATAGTCTGATTAGTGTAGGTGGAGAATTAGCGGTGGTCACATTACACTGATTATCCCAATTTGGTGTGTGTTACTAGTCGGAGTTGTGTGATGTTGTAATTGTTTATTGAGAATGTAATACTTTACCAAGCAAAGGCATTTTTGTTCTATATATGATGTCGGGACAACCTATTGAACATTCGCTAGTCGAAATTTAACTCTTGAGAAAGAGGTTATTTGCTTTGCATGATTTCAACTAGTAACATGCACTAAATGTGATGATCAGTGCAGTTTTCTAGTCAAGCTGAAATTATTGTGGGTTCAAAATCTTGGGTTTTCCCCTAAGTCTTCGTGAAGACTTCCGCCCAACACCTTACATAAAATAAAACAGTCACATTACATCAAAAGAAATATCACGACAACAAATAGTCACCCACATTAAATATTTAGGAACAACATTGTGATGCACACTAGTTTTTCACTATAAATATAGCATGAGTTGAAGTGGCCCATGTTATTTCTCATTACGAGTATTAGTGTGGGCTCTAGAAAAATGGTGTGGCCCGTAGTAATAGGACTATTTAGTTATTTAGTGTGTGCATTATGTGGTGACTTGTCCTATGCGGCTACAATCTCTTCCAGGAGTTGGACTCTTCATTGGAAACCTAAATGGTCTGCATGGGTCAATATGAAATTAAACCTCTTATATACGAGAAGTTTATAGAGAAAAACTAATGTATACATACAAATGGCATGCTAGAAAATGAGCTCGTGTATTTATATTGAGATCTCAATTGAATGTGATACATGCCTCCAATACGTATTACAAAATACAAATCTTGGAGTTAAATAGGTCTTTATCACATGAACATTATACTTTCACTCTCCAATGAGATCCTCATTGAACATTTTTTCATCCATAGCATGAAACCCGACGTTCCATCAAGAAAACAAAGACAATAGCACAGTAACTTAGCCACAATTTGGAGAGAAAAACCCAAGGGGGGGCCATGAGCACTCCCAAAGCACTCCAAGAGCCTCAAGTTTGTAAAATCGTAAAACTTGAGTGCAAACCTTAACAAGAATGGACATGATAGTCACTGAGGACGCTTGCCATGTCACAACAATGGGTATGAACATATATTGGATGAAACTAACACATTTGTTGTCAATCTCTTCTGTAAACCTTAAGGCCCCCTTTTGTACATCTACCTTTACTTCAAGATTCTTGATAGCCTTTAAAAAATGTACCCACTAGATTAAAATAATACCTTTCCTTAATGTACAGTATGTACCCTAATGCCTTGAATAATACCCCTTCTTACACTCACATTAGTTCATGTGTGGTATGTAGAGTCCACCCCCCATTTATAAGTATTATTGAAACCTATCAAGGCTTTAATGAACACAATGTATAAGAGGGCAAGGGAAGACCCATGGAGGGGCCTAACACAAGAAAAAACTAGGCAAAGAGAGCAGGGGAGAGAGCAAGGTGGGAATGTTGAATTCATTCGATTTCATTGGACCATGTGCACACTGATGTGCGCAAATAGGATGACCTTGCAAATAGATTGACTCTTTACCCATGAAAATTACCCCAATTTTAAACCATATCACACAATTTTTTTTAAATTATGCATTTCCTCGATAACCACTATAAATAAATAAACACATTTTTGTTATTTTGGTAATAAATACTCAAAAGAGCGTCGATTGTCAATAATTCAACATGGGTCAACCTAATAGCACACATCAATGTGATTATCCTTTAGATGATGTGGCACATCTATAGAATGATTATTTGTAGAAAAATTGTGTAGTTGTTAAAGGGGGTTCACTATTGGATGTAAAAGTCAATATGTAGACGACCATAATGTAAACTCACCCAAAGGTATGTCTACCTTATGTGATCATTTGTCTTCTATGGCTAGCTATTTTGAGATTTTGATTGGACTTTAGGCACACACAAATTGGCCATCTTGTAATCATGTATATATCATAAGTGATCATGCCATTGTGGACATCGTGACATTGTGTACAACTACGGCATAAACATCTACTTTTGTTCATGAAACTTGATATCAACAATTGAAGGAGTAGAGCCACTTTGGAATTGTTGAATCGACCCTTGACTCGTGACGTGCAATTTCTTTCTCACTAAAGCCCGTGCATCCACAAAGGATGAATTTACATGGATGTTGTGATGAAGTCCAAATATGTTGGAAAGTAGGACATGTTGTTTTTTGTCGAGTAGGTGCAGGAATGCTCATGTAAAGACATGCTTATCAACTTTTGATTCACCCCGATTGTAGAAAAACATGGTCCCAAACAAGATGGGTTTGAATAATATGCTTGTAAAATTGGCATGACCATTGCATGAGGGGTTGGCCTAGATTTGGTATGTCAATTTACCAAAGCGGTAGTTATGGACTTGTGTTGTTTTGGTCCATGTTGGCTAGTAAGCTAGTGTGGGAACAACTCGTAGGTGCATGTGCATTAACCCAGTAAGAGTCCAAGAGGATCGTTATGGGCCTCAATGCGTTGTGTGGATGAGTTTAAGAGTTATTGATTGCCCTTTTCAATCGAAGCGTCCACATATTTAATAAGGAATATTGACACCTTTAAGCTCGTAAAAAATGATTTGGTGCTATGTATATTTTTCATCCATTTGAATCCCATGTCGTCACTCATGCCTTCAAGGTGTAGTGTAAAGTGAACTCGAACTTTCTTTGGCTTCTCAACCAATCACAGAATCTATAAATCATGGATTAAGGCCCCCCAAGCTCTAATGTAAAGTGGCCCTTAGATGTAGTTTCAATATCATACACCGAGTAAACTTTGAATTCAACACTTGTCGGAGCTCATACAATATACTATGCCAAACACTACACTAATATGATATTTAGCGTCACTTACCATTTGGAGTTACGTGATGTTATATACTTTTACTATTGACGTAAGTTTTCACCAAGTAAAGTTGTCAGTGTTCTATAATGTTCAAACAACCAATTCGACGTTTGTTGGTAAAATACGAGTCATACAGTAGATAGAGATAGCATTGCGTAATTCCAAATTGTAAGTGACACTAAATACAACATGAGTGTTAATGCACATAGAACATCTTTAATTAGTATAACTGGTGGCCAGTTATTAGGGTTTAAGGTTTGTGTCTAGCGGAGAGTGATGAAGTGCAGTGAGCCCTGTCACAACCGAGGTTTATTCTATTCCATTTTTGGTGAATGGCAGCTAGGCTTTAGTGTTCGGTCGAAGTCTAAGAAGTTATTGCTCCGCCTTTACTAATTGTTGTGTTTAATACCGTATCTTTAAAGTACTTGTTTCGTGTGCAACTGGTTCAGTTTGAAAGATAGCCGGTCGAAGTTCATCAAGATTTCGGGATAAATAGCCATCGTTCTAGAGGAATTTATAGAATATATACCCCTTTTTAACAAAGAAGCACCGAAAGGTGTCAACGTGTATAACCAGTTGGACTTGGAAACACTAGGATCTTGACCACATATGCCCAAAAATTTCTTCGGATATTGGTTGAAACTTTGATAGTGAAATGCATACCCGGTACCTACTAAGTTAGGGGTTGTTTACACCATGGACCATGAAGTCGTTCAAAGGTCTTGAAAAATATGTGATTGGATGTCGAACTTGTCCAGGGACCACTTTGGTTTACACCAAGGGAAAAAAACATCATAGTGACCATGGAGTTCGAGGTCCCCAAAAGACATGTTTCAGGGCCTACATTATCCACTAACATGGTCTGACAAGTTTTGCAATGGGAGAGACAAAAGAGGTGCTCTGGTAGAAAAACGCAAGGGCCCATGACAGAGAAATATTATTATAATAAACTCTTAATGAATTTATCTATTTATTTTATTTAGAGAGAGAGAGAGAGAGAGAGAGCAAGCACTTTTTGGTGCATGGTCATTCCTCTTGGTCCACATTCGGTTTACACCTAGTGAGGGGCCCGAAGGCTTTACAAATTGATTTTTTACGAAATTGGACCATGGAAGTCGGATTATGGAAAAAAAACCATCTTCCACGGTCCAACTTCATGGTCCATGGTGTAAACCAACCCTTACTTGACACATAGATTAGCTTTGTGCCATGAGTCATTGGGCCAATCTTTCTTTTCTTTATTTTAATGTCTATCCTCAGTATGTGAAGAGGGAGCAAGGTGAATTGATTGAATCCACTTCAAAGAACATTCTTAAGTTGTGTCTCAACTCGCTTGTGAGGAGGAAATCAAAAAGTAGCATTGTTGAAATTTTAGAGCCACTTCACACACGAGCCAAGGGTTGTGATCGTGTGAGTGTGAGGGTCCTTGATTCTCATCATTATTTATAACCTGCCATTGTAGGAATCCATGTAGACTTTTCATTCATGATTATTTCTTTGGGTTCTTAAGCCTTCACCTTCTAGTGTGCAGTGAACTTGGGCAGTCTTGACCTTTTTCACTAATGACATATCTTTGAATGCAATGGTCACGGGCCTTCAGTCTCATGTGTGATGTGGCCCTAAGTGTGCTAACCTAAGGTTTAGATCTTCATACTAAATTGAAGTAGATTATATTCCATTTAAAACCCTTTCAACCAATCAACCCCTACAAACGATGAACTCGTAGATTTTCCAACAGTGGCTCTCAACTCCTGCTCATGCCTCGATCCCACCAAACTTTCCATCCGATTCCAGTAGTGAAATTGTTGGGGATTATGTTTAGAAATAAATGTCAACCCACCGCTTTTCACACTATTACAACCATAGATGTTGACGGATGGTGCCATAATGGATGGAGTAATTAGCCCCTTAGCAACGACTCGTTAAAACATGATATAAACGAGGACTAAGCTAGAATGTGTGGGTTGTTGAGTTATTGAAGAATGTTGTGACACCATATTCCAACCTAATGTAATTTTGATTTGACCAAATAAACGTGTTCTGCTCACTACTATAGTGGGGAAGAACTTTGTACTAGATACCAAGCAAAGCCTATAGGATATATATATATATATAATGACATCTCACCGAACTACATGGATAGGGATATGAGATATCATGGTTTCTTTTAAGAATATTATATGAGAGAACAACTCATATTTTGAACTTTGCACTAAGTCCAAGTCCAAAATTAGAACATGTTGGTTTTCATCATAAGATCTTACAATAAGATTGTATGGTAAGATCTTCCAATAGAATATGCATAATTGATTATAATAACTTTATAAAAGTTGTTTTGATTGTATTTTGACTATTCAACATTTATTCAAGTATATTTTACATTAAAAATAAACATCTGAGTTTTTTAATCATATATTAATAGCATAACATGCAAGTAATCACTAAGGATTCGTGTATCTTCCACAACATTTTGGTATATCCAAAGTATATCGACGGATCCACCGATTGAAATATAGCAACCCAAAAATCCATATTTTGAAAACATGTCTAGATTTTAGTTGATGAATCATGATCCCTCGATTACAAGCTGTGATGCCCCTTCCTAATAATCCATATATAAATGAAAGTGGATTTAAGGTTGTCACCCTTCGTGGTCTTGTGCCGTTGGGGAACGGCCCTTGGCAAGTGACGGCAACTATGGGGTGTCGATGAAGAAATGGGTATGGCCAAGTTCTAAGGTAGAAATGCCTTAAAGTAACATTTTCTTTTGGCAATACCTATGTTTCATCCTTAAGTTGTCAACATGTGAGTGCAACGGTGCCATTGAGTAAGTCATTGCTTGAAGCAATTAATCATGTGCAGCATTAGGTACAAAGTAGCACCACTTTGGCCATTCATAGTGACGGTGTAAGAAGGATACAATAACACTTAAAAAAAAACACCAAATTTCGCCAATCACAAGGGCTAATCAAGGATCTATCCACAAAAGGCGGATAACACATTCATTCAATAGTAAACTCTCACCAGCAATAAGGTTGATTTTGTGGTGATTCTCACCTAACAATCCAACATCAATGGACCCCCTAGTGGAGAGTAAAAAACCCGTTTCTAGAAAACAATTTTAACCTAGTATTTGTGAAAACGTCGCATTCACATGTGAACTTCTTCTTTTTTGAAGCCGACTCAATTTCTCATCTTGTGGAGTGCACTCAAACTTTGGAAAGAGTTGTAGTTTGCAAAACTTATGTAGTTGGCAAAAGTTGCCTCCAAAGACTAATTCAAACTGGCCTTCCTTGCATTTGAGAAAACGACATATATGACATTTGTACGTGCCATGTTACGTTTTCACAAACATCATGTTCTTTGTAGAATTTTGTACATTGTATATGAAAAAAAAATGTAGACTTTGTATAGGTTTGCAAGTCTAGATTTCATTTGAAAAACCCAAGTTTTTGAACTTGCCTAAATAGAAAATGTTTATGAAAGTGTCGCTTTTGGGTTCAACTACCTTAGAGCCAATGTGCCTTGTTGGTGGGTGAGAAATGCTTCCGTAGTGGGTAGCCCTTCCCTCTCATGAGTAAGTAATAATAATATTGTTGTTTAATGTATATAGTAGTAGATGGAGCCATAGTCATTAATTAACCTTTGTGCCCTATCATTCGTTTTTGCAATATTCTATGATATTTTTGAGTATGTATTAACACACGTAGAAAGTTGTGCAAATTATTCATTAAGGAGAGTGGATTAATGGAGGTTCCAACTTTATACATGTGTATGTTGAATTGCAAGAATGCTACTTGCTAACCTTTGCTTTCCATCCCGTGTAGCCCATGTAGCCCGTGATTATAAATTCTCATTATGTAACCCCTAAATAGATTATAGATAGGTGGGTGGATATATTACACTAATTATCTTCTAAAAAACCACAACGTAACTTAAGAGAATATCTTAAATTAAGTTTTCCATAATGTGTTTTAACCCATGCAAACTTAAAGCCAATGTTGATAAATACGGAAAATTATTTTTGCTTGTTTAAACATCGGGGAGCTTCTTAAGTTTTTTTTGTTTTTTTTTCCCTCTCCTTCTTCTTCTTCTTCTTCTTCTTCTTCTTCTTCTTCCAAGCTCAATTAGTTGAAATTGTTAATTGCAACATAGTTGTGCATATGAAACTAACTAGTTGCAATTCAACCATGGTGTTTTAAATGTCAACGATTGAGTTGTGGCAT
The DNA here is from genome assembly GCA_950295325.1 of Polytrichum commune. Classification (NCBI taxonomy): domain Eukaryota; kingdom Viridiplantae; phylum Streptophyta; class Polytrichopsida; order Polytrichales; family Polytrichaceae; genus Polytrichum; species Polytrichum commune. Next base: position 16,553,465 of record OX485803.1, on the reverse strand, counting down.
ACCAAGAACAACAATGCATGATGACAAATGATCAATAGCGACTATGTGAAAAACAAGGACCAACTGGAAATAATGGCCGCAAGCAAACTCATGATGTTCAAACTATGAAAAACACTAAAAGAAATGACAATCAACATAAGATCAAGAACAAGGAAATCATCAAAACATGAACCTTATATATTGTTGTCTATCTATCCGTTTACAATGTGCCATGATGGGCCTTAAAATTTGAATAATTATAATAATAAATAAATAAAAATAACCCAAGTAGTGTTTAGGAAACATTGACATCGATGACGAGAAGCTAAACAAACAAAAGTGTCAACAACATGAAGGGATCACCCAATAACAACCGCGTGCACTGTCAGCCACAAACCCCCACCCTTAAGCGTCGTAGTCCAGGTGGGAGCTCATAGCTCACATACATTCACCAACCCTCTTGTCCGATATAGCCCAGCCACCAGTATTCAGATAATAACAATCAAAACAACCACACTTGTATTTAAAAGCCACTAGGCTTGGAGTACTCACAAATACTCCTCCCCCATAATTATCACCACACATTCACATTATTATCCCTAATCTATCATTGGCACTAACCCCTTAACTATCTATGTACCACATCAATCCTAAGGTAAGTCCATACTTGGCCCTTGTTAACTGTTGGGCCACATGTGTATGACTTAGGTCAATCCCTAAATCTCCCCTCCCACTAGTGAGCACTAACTAAAGCTCTGTTCGATTGGTCTGTTGGTTTTGAGAGTTTGGGTGCCTCGGTGAAAACTTCCCCTTCCTGGTTACAATCAGTTGCCGGCCCTGGCACCTCATTACAGGCCCTTAGCCAGTATCCATACTCCCTACATGCCCCTCCAACCGTTGGCCCTGGTTTCGAACGCTTGCTGCTTCACCGTGGATTGAGTCTACTCGGTGCAGATTAATCTGCAGTTCCTGCCATTTCTCCTCCTGAACTAACCCCAGCTCCTTAATCCCCAGCAGATTCACCCATCTAGGATCCGAGCTGACCCAGCTCTCGGACACAACTCCCCGCCATTGCAGTTCTACGTGGATGCAGTTACGAGGCGTTCCTAAACCTTTGGTTTTCCCTTCTCATTCTTAGATTCGATGCCAGCCAATGTGGGCATTAACACCAATCCAGATTGAACATCCTCATGCCCATGAATCCAACTTGGGCTTCAATGAGGCACCCTCCTCACAACTCAAATTCCACCCAGGGCCCTTGTCCGAACAATGCCGCCTTTCGCCGTTCTCAACCAGGACCTTCAACCTTGCCTGACTTCATGGCCATGGCCGCACCTGGGAAATCATCCAATTGAAGTGAGCATAATCCTACCTGAATCCCTGCTACATTGTTGGTGCAGCCGACTCAATGCCGCTGGATTAAGCCAGTGGACCCAATTCCCCTTGAAGCCCTGGCGGCCTACCCACACCGCTCCAACCTCTAATCCCACCGTGCTGTTGGTTTAGGATGCCCTTGGTAGCTCAAGCCACCTCTGCCTCTGTGCGCACCTCCCCGCTACCCATCAATCATCCCTCACCTCCGCGGGCCGAGAATCGTTACCCACTCTGCTCCCCGCCCCTCCGAGGCCAGCAGCCCGACGGCTCTGTTCATTGAGAGAGTCCTAGAGAGCTCCGAAGCTTGCCTCAACCACCCCATAGTCCCTGGATCCAGAAAATGTTAGGGTCCAGTGGACCCCCCTAAAACGAACACTAACAATGCCCATATTAACCCAATCCACTCGGCTCATCGAGCCTCAAGGTCCCAACCTTATTAACCCGACTAACTAATTCCTAAAATCTCAACCTCACACATTAATACTAACATACTAACAATCTAGTCTACAGCTTATCCTACCTTAAAATTCAATTTAACACTCTTTTTATGTTTTGAACATTTAATAGGAGATCCAAGCCCACGTTTGTATAACTTCAAGGCTTAAAAACACATGTGGGCCTTTATTTTGGGCTCACATGCACGCAAAGTCTATCTCCATGGTGGTGTTGCGAATGAACAAGTCCACCAAAATCTCCAACTCCAACTCTGAGAAGTCCTTGAGTGGCGCAATGCGATATCACAAGGTAAAGATGGGATGTGGGGTCATCCAACTGTGGTTGAGGTAACAAAAGTTGGCAAGGAAATGGTGCCGCATGAACTCATCGGGATGGATCCACCGACATCGCCCGCACAACTCCAATGACGTCAAACTCTCATCATGTTGTCCCCTCACCAATATAAACCGCCCACATGAATAATGTGCATCTCTGGCAAGATGGTGTTAAGTTTCTTAAGCATCACATTAATCCTAACTTTGTCTTCTAGAATCCAAAATAGGAACAACCAATCTACAACGCCATCGTCTTCCAACTTGAGTTTGAGGTCGGCGTAAGACTCGGCCTTCTTTGCAATAATCGGCCAATCATCTCCAAATTGCTCCATTTGTGCTCTAACGAGAAGACTTTAACATTCAATAACATTACGCACCCTATACCCTAAATCACCAATGTTCAAGAACATAAATACAAACCAAAAACATAAAACGCATTTGTAGATTGACGGCTGATGAGATCTACAAGTGTTCACGCAACAACCACATAATCTTTGCCTAAGAAGAGCAAAGGTAAGCTACAAAGAAGAAATGCAAGGCCCAAACCAAACTCTAGCTGCACGCAACAACATTAGATCACCGGCCCAAGGTAAGTTACAAAAACAAATGAAAGGCCCAAGCCAAACCCTAACCCCAAACAACATCAACAAAAAACTGGCCCAAGGTAAGTTGCAAAGAATAAATTAAAGGCCGAAGCTAAAACCTACCCCCACGCAACTAACATAGATCACCAGCTCACTACGCAAAGGTAAGTTGCAAAGGATAATTGCAATGCCCAATCCATCCCTAGCTACACACAACCTGAAATGGACGAGATTTGTAAATGATCTAGACCAAAGCCTTCTCTAACCATGGCCGCATGGGAATGAAGGTATGCAAAACCCTCAAACATGTCTTTCATTTGAGCAAAGAGAATGTGTGAGCCTTAAACCTCCACCCTTATGCATCGTAGTCCGGGTGGCGGCCTATGGCTTACATGCACTCAAATCATCTCACTTCACTATTGGGACTCGGCACCCAACATGCCAACAAGACGAATAACGCACACACAACTTTACTCAAAAGGAAATAAGGTTGCAAGCATTTAGAAATGCTCTTCTCCCTTGTGAGTGTTGCCAACACTCTTACGCATTCAAATTTCACATACCACACTCACGCCTTCAAACCCCCTACAATGAGCTACCCTAAATGTGGGTCACTAGCCACACCAAGGTCACCCGTTGTGTTTGCCACACTGTTACTCATCGATGTTCAACCTCCCACTTGGGCCTTACTCACTAACCTAAGTTAATTCATGTTGGCATCGAGGCAACACCAACTTGTACAGTTGGTTGCCTATGCTCAACCCTTCAATCAAACAATTACTCACTCTACACCCACTAATCTCCTTCTTAGCACTCATGTACTTGACCTTGCTCCCAGATGTCCGAATACAAGACTAAATCTCACCACATATTACCCAGTCTTGAGCTCCAAGCCAAGATAGCTCGCCGGAATGCCAACCACTGAGTTCGACAACTGAGCTGTGCATATGAACATGTACCCAACTGCTTCTCACCCTTGAGCACCTCAGACCAACTAAGCAATCCCAACGCCCTTGCCACAACTATACACCCTATGCCACCCGAGGAGGCGGGGCAGACTTATCAATTCCCAATTCAAATGTCTGCCGAAGTACTGGTGCAAAGTAGTGAGGAGTCGTCCACCACTTCGGTCAGCAACCAACTTCCATGACGCCTCAATTTCTCCTTGCCATAGACTGCAATTTGCGGCACTCCTTCCAAATCCTCCTCTCTTGCTCCGTGCAGTTTTCACAGGTCCTTAGTTTACTGTTGAGCATTCATCCCATTGAGAGATCCACCCAGCTGCCTCCCAGTGGCCTCATCTCTTCCAGGCATCAGTGAATCTTGAGTGAAGATGACGGAGTTGCCCACATCAGCCAATGCGGATTCCCACAATTCTTCTCCGACCCACAAGCTGAGCGGTTGGCATTGAGCGGCCTCTGCGGCATTGCACTCGGCATTGCAAAGCACCGGCAGACATGTAAATATCTGCCCCCTTCGCCGAATAAGAGCTTGGTCACTGCCCAAATAGGACCCCTGTAGCAAACGCCCGACTGATGCCAATTCCTTCTTCGCACTCCGCTCTAGGCTTGCCGAACTCCACCGTCCCATGTTCTCTCCCCATCTGATTCCAGCGCTCTCCCTAACTAGCATCCACTCACCAGTCGCCTTACCAGCAAGGTCTATCATTGAGTAACATTCAAGTTGCTTCGATGACAGCATCATGCCGCATCCACCCAGGAGGAAAAAACCCTCTCTTAGCAGGGCTTCGCCGCGCCCTGGCTACCAGCTCTTCTTTTGCTTGACCTCACACCGAATGACAGCTTATCCCAAGAGCTCTCGGGACCCCTCCCTGCTCAACGGTTTTTCAGCTGACCTCTTTTATTTTAGTTGGCTCCTCCCGAGAGTTTCCTTGGCCACTTGCACCCTTGGCCTCTAGACTACTTTGACCCCTAAAATGAAACACTTAATTACTTTATGCCTTTTACCCTTAATTACTCCTAGTGTTGCCCTTTAACTTAACTCACTCTAAACATTGAAACTTCAATCCTTTCTAACTTTCAACTAGCTCCAAGTACATGCCACTCCTAATGATTTTGATATTTTTAAAGTTTAAGTTGACATGTGGGCACATAATTGGGCTCACAGAATGCAAGGCTAAGGGCATCGCCAGTGGATCTAGGTAAAGCTCACTGCAAACCAAAACCTATCTTTTGACTGAACTAAAATTAGAAACTGAAATTACCATCATTAGAAGCACACCTAAATAAACGTGAGATATTTCTCAAGAAAAAAGAATTGTAAAAATTTGACGTAGGTGAAATCCCTCATTGAAAACACCACATTTTCAAAATTTAGAGGGAGTGCACCAAATCTTGCTTAAAAATGGAAAGATCCTCCCACACTCCCTCCAAATTTAGTTCAGTCAAAAGATAGGTTTTGGTTTACAGTGAGCTTTACCTAGATCCACTGGCGATGCCCTAAGGAGAAAACCCTTGTCATCCACCCTTCATCCTAGAAAATAGCAACGACGTCACAATTTTTCATCTATAAGATATTATCATTTAGCAACTAACTCACCCTACTAAGAAAAGAAAAAAAATCACACCCCTTATTTGTCAAGGCTCACTTAATAATAAGAATCAATACTACACATAGCCTACTTTATATATAATAGATTATGTATCGTTTCATGTACCCTACAGTAGCCCTAAAAATTACATATAATTTCTCCCCTTCAAATTAAATGAATCCTAAATTTTAACCATGTAGTTTTCTCAAATATTGACAGTGATCTCTCCGCGCACGGCAACATTTGGTTCCATGCAACATCTGGCTATCCCTAAATTTGTAGACACGAATGCACTTGAAAGTACACATGGCCATGGCTTAGCAATAAAGAGCACGAGTGTTGAGGCATTTGGATTCATTGTGGGCATTACCAAGAGTTCTCTAGGTGTTCCCAAATGTGACCTACATCAGCCTATAATGAAGTAGTTGTGAGCTAGATCGCGCAATACGGACACAACACAACACATGTGAAGGCAAGGTTTGTGTGCTAAATCGGAGGAGTTTGGATTGAATCAAGGGGAGGTGTGGATTAAGAAGAGGTATGTTGAAAGAATTATTGTTTTCTCATAGGAGTTTTACATGGCCTTTAGAGTGGCATGACGATTTTAGAGTTACAAAAATCAGTAAGATGTAAGAGTATGGCAAACATTACATATGGGAGCTAAGAGGCTAGGTTGAAGGCATAGTGAGGGGAGAATGTTTGGCATCATTTGGTCCAACAAAGTTTAGGTAGCCAACTCAAATTTGGGGACTAAGTTCATCAAAAGCCACATGTAGGGTTGGAATTCAGATGTGTGTGTAAACTCAATTTTGGAGTAAAAAATAAAACATTGGTGTTGCTCAATTTTTATTAAAAGCTCAAGCTTGACTAAACATGGTAGGGGGTTCCTACACATTGTTGTGTTTTGTTGTTGAGTCTTTTGCATATATGTGTTCGACTTGTAGACAAAGGGAAATTTGGTGGTCACAATCCTAAATAACCTTGGAGTTCAACCAAAATGAGAGGGTCAAAACAAAATAGCATCTAACTGCCAAAAGTACCTATGTGTGCTCCTATTGGTGCAAGATATGCCTTCCCTTTGTAGTGATGTCAAAGAGACTTTTGTACATTAGGACCCATAATGAGGGGTAATTTTTATACCCAATGCCCAAAGTGTGTACCCCAATGTAGTTGTCAAAAACGTATATTGTCATTATCCCTTGTACTCTATATATAGTGCAATTAATTGTAATTAATACATAGTGCAATCTATTGTAGAAATTGGACATCAACATGGTAACAAAGAAAATAAATAAGAAAAATCATGGTGTAAGCGCGGCGTTCAACTAAATTATGTGCTAAGGGAAATGCACTTTGTAATATCTCAATGACCATTTGTAGAAATCAACACTCAAACCCAATGAGTTCACAAACTTCAAATGGCCTACATACACTAAACCCAAAGTATAATACATGCTATAAAATGTAAAGGAATCAAATTTAGGAGTTGATCTAGCAAGACACATAAAACTAATAAACCATAACCTCATAGTAGACATCAAGTTTATAACATAGATGGATGAGAGGTGCCTAAATACTCACAATTACTTCTCGCCTCAATGTCATGGATTACAAAGAACCCTCTCGAGGACATGTACCATTGGGATAATACATTAAACTATCTCAACCATGAAAGGATGTGTGAGGGACAAATTTTGGCCGGTTTTAAGCACATGACATGCACAAGTCTCACATGCGGTCATCCACTATTGAAACCCTTCATGCATCACCCACCCACCTTTCTACTTCACTATGTACAATATATTGTTGAGTAAACACAAGAGCGTAAGGAAGTACCCTTTGGGCTTTAGTCAACACCAAAGGTTATCATTGCAAACTTTAACATTTAATGCATGGCAATGGCATAGGGAACAAAGGGAGCATGTAGTACATGACACTCGAATTACACTTTGACGAGGTTAAAAAAGGGAACTTCCCCTTCGAATTGCATGCTCGTCCTCTACAAAGACTTTTTAGCATGGAAACATGAGAGACTCGAGTCTTGATGATTTCATTTCAATAAGGAATGCTACCAAGACATAAGGTTAGAATGTGGATCTTACATGGTCACGCTTCTTGATCCGGTATTGTAGAGGGCGCCCTATTTCATTTTTACTAGTGCTGGAATGTAGTTTCCAAAACCGGATTCAAATGCCCCAACCAATGTAGGATTGACAAGTGGCAAAAAATTTTATTAAAAAATGATATTTTTTTGGAATAGAGAGTCCTCTATGGTACCTAGATAGATGACAGTGGTAACTAATACAACTTGGAGTCAAGATTGGACACCGGAAAGACATGAATGTTGATGAAATTGGAGTAGTTCTTAAAAACAATAAAAAGAATCGATTGTTTTAAGTCTTAAGTTGAACACAGTTGGGAAGGGGCTACGTGACCATTAAAAGAGGAAAATAATTTCTAATATGGTTTTTTTAATGTTTCATGCATCTCTATTCCATTTAAGAGAACTGACATGATGATCTATGTAATTTGCAATGATCACTTGACGAGACATTTCCCAAGCCGGCCCCATGTTTAGAAATGTTTGTGGAGTGAAAAGCACCCACAATATGACCAGTGATCACAAAGCTTGATTAAAATGTTGGAGTTTGATATTCATCGTTCACTTAAACATTCAAATTCCAAGACGTCATTGGCCTACCATTTTGATTGTACAATCAATTCATGAATGCCATATCATTTCATGAATCTCATGAACATTCAATTTTTTCCACCACATATCTCTTTATAGTTCCATCAGTAAGGTAGATGTGCCCAAATCCAACCCAACAATAATTTGGACACCTATATATAAATTGGGTATGTGGTTAGGTGTGGATCTAAAAACACACATAAAAAAAACACGTGTTTGAAAGATATCACACTATGCGTAGGGATTATACTAACCATTCTAGATTCAATATTCAACATAATTGAGGACACCTATATGACAACTTGTTGCTCACGAGAAACATTTACTTAGATAATGAGTACAATATTTATACCAACTTTTAGAACTATGAGATAAATGGCTATGGGCATGATTCACATTTGCTAAATATCTCGCACTAATTGTGTGTTTAATAATGAATGAGAAGTGGGCAGAGAGAAAAATATTCACGGCTACCTTATACTTGAAACTATTAGTAGAGTGTGATTTGTGTGTTGTACTTTGATGGGAATCGATCCCGGTCATGCCCAAGAATGGTTTAAAGTGAAGCTTTCATTTCTTTATTGCTTTCATTGCTCCAAGGTATATTCCATATATTCCTCCAAAACAATGAGTAAATTCCCTAAAGTCATGAACTTGGACCGCTTAATTCTCGAACTCAACCGGTTCATCCGTAACTAAGAGCCACTTCACACACAAGACTGAGAGCCCATGACCAGTACACTTCAAGCACTCTCATTGGTGGAAAAGACGGAGCCGGTCCAAGTTCGCTTCACACTACGCTTGAGGGACCGAAGGAGTAAGAAAGTGAATGCAAGATGGATGTAAAGTCCACATGGATTCTTACATGGCATTGAATGGATCATGCTTCATGGTTACTTAAACTATTTTCAAAAACCACTTCTTGGAGGTAGGCCTAACATAAAACCGGGAGACCACGGTATTCTGAACACTCACAACCGTTGATTTATCCTATTTTAACATGGTGTGAGGATCCGCAGGAATAGAAATTCAATGAAATAGCATTTGGTTGAGGGCCTGGTCACAAATGACTTCACACTACACTTGAGGGTATGTGACCACTCTACATGATGTTGGAGGTGTGTTGGGACAGTCTTTGGACACTTTCTTTTGGGCTCTCACAATTTCATAGTCAAAGCTCTTGGCTTATGTGTGAAGTGGCCCTAAACGGCCAGTTCTCCACGTTCGTTGCGCGATATATATATATATATATATACACACACACACACACACAATGCATTATTATATAGGAGTTTCTACAACTATGACCTATATTAGAAGTGGAAACCCACTTTATGCAACAAAAGGCTGCAAAACAAATGGTGATTTAAGTGTGTGTACTTGGGTACAAGGCAGACTGTTCCTAGTATTTGGTGTCACTTACTATTTGGAGTTGCACATTGTGCAAAGGTTTTGTTTTATTGTATTCAAATCGAAGTAAATTATGTTGTGCAATATTTTACAATACATGTATGTACTTCATGTTAGTATATGACAATGAAAATGTACTTACAAAGTCACAGCATGATGCGGATAGTAATACCATAAATAGTGTAGCACAATGCGCGTGAAAAACAACGTCCAAAGAAACCTCTACATAGCCAAAAATAAAATAAAATAAAATAAAATGGTGGACAACACGTACAATTGCCCGGTTGTAGAGTGGTGCCTATCCGTTACACCACTCAAAAAAAATCAATGTTTCATGTTATCTTGGAGGCATCTCTAACTTTATGTTATCTATGCTAGCATGGGAGTACATGGTCAATGGAGTTAGTCAAACATGGATATATATATATATATATATATTCTGCACATGTGCATGGGTGGTTTGATGTGTTAGTTAGGGGATTCAACATACTTCATTATACAAAGATTACAATGTTTTTGTTTTTCCAAAGGGTGGTTTATAGTGGGATTGTAACGTTCAAGAATTTCGTCTAGTGGTAGATAATGTCATTTATCTTACAACATAGGTTATATGCACACACACACGCGAGATTTGTAGTACTATATTCTAACACATTGTAGGATAAAACTAAGGAACAAAAATAACATCTTAACGACATTGATTGGAACATCATATGTTCCAATCAATGTCGTTAAGATGTTATTCTTGTATTTGTATTGTCGAACTTGGGTGCAAGCACAATAAAGTGGACCACTCATGATCCATGCCTAGTGTTAAGTGAAAATGATTCAATTTTATATACTGACTTTGAATTTTGTGAAGAAAAAGATCATAGACGTTTTAAAATGGTATTGATCAACAAAGCCAAGCAATTTTTGATGATAGGAAAAAATCCAAGAAAAGTCTACATATTTTAGAACACGGTGCGAGCGATGTGCAAGTAGGTCATATTGAACAAGTGATTGCCTAATTTTTTGTTAAAATACATTAAAATTACATTACATTAATGGTTTTCTACAAACTTTTGTGATGATGCCCTCAAGTACATAATGAATTCAAGGAATATGAAAAAATTCCAACTTTAAAATAGTTAAGGTCATGAAGTCTACGTCCAAAACCAGACTCAACTATTTTCTTTTGAGCATCACGTTTAATGATAAGTATTGAAGATCTCAACTTGATATTCTACATTTGAGTATTTAACACAACAACAGAGGTCATCATAAAAGAAATTCCAATTTGAACAACACTTTACTACTACTTTGAGACCTTTGACCAAATAAATAATGGTTTTAGTATACTGGAGCACTATTTTGGTCCACTTTACCATGTTTACACCCTGTTACTAGATCATGGGTTTGCGATAAAGCGAAGATGAAACTTGGCGTTCATTGGACCAACTTTGTTTAGTTGGGGTCTAACTCCATCATTAAAACATCAATAATTAATGAAGAAACAAAGTAAGTTAGAAGGTCCTATAAACCTTCAAAAGTTCAAAATTGGCATTTGGTTTGTGGTTACCTTGTGAAGATAGTTTGCTAGTGTAATGTGAGGTATTTTAATGATTATTATCAAATAACGTTTTTTCCCCATTTGATGTAAAACATGAATAAATATAGCCAATGCTCAATGCTCACATGCACATTTTCAAATACGTATCGATGCCTCAAAAAGTTACCTCCAACAATGCGGATAAGCTCAAAGCAAAAGTGGGACTCACCGTAAACCTTTCATTGACATATTCCCTCCAATAAGAAAAGCTACTAACTTGTACAAACAAATTCACATCAAAATTGGACACTCACACACACACACTACTTTATGACGATGATGATTGAAAAATAGCAAGTACCACAATGCCTACACATAAAAATAATCAACAAAGCAAAGTCCTAGTACAATTTTGGAGGCAATGCAAGTCTATAACAAGCGGGTAAAAAGCTGTATCGTGTTGACTTCTTGCAAGATTGACTTTGAGTCTCTCTCTCTATATATGTACATGGTGTAGACTTCTTTTTTTGTTGCATATATTCAATACATTTTTTAATGTTTACATGGGATGAACTATGTATAAATGTCCCACCATTAAATCAACCATGCACAATACTTCAACCTTCATTAGAATGAAAACATGGGCTCGTTGAAAACTTGTAGCAAAATATTGGGTACGTGGCAATCCAATACTCTTAAGCCAAATTACAGTTCCAAGAATACAAAACTGAATGTTTTCATTTTTCCATGGACGAATTTGCCACAAACATCCCAAAAAATCTTAACAATGGATGAAATTGCAAAAACTAGATGAATGTATCTACCTTAAAATGAGAATCCCATTATCATCCATAAGTGGCTTAATGTCTCCGATGATTATTGCCATTCCAACTATCGTCATAATTTGAAGCAGTAATGGTAATAATAATGGTACGTGGTGTTGAAATGAGACTTGTGCTCCATTGCTCAAGAGCCACTAAACTAGGGGGCGACATCCACATGGTATTGATTGAGCTAAGAATTAGATTGAAGATGTTTACATGAGGGGTTGAGTCCAAAAACTCGCAAAACAACGTTGCACAAATTTGTCGTAGTCTCAACTCAAGACAATGTTTCACTTGGTTTGGAAAACGAAACTTCAAAGTCAAGACCGATGTCAAAGCCATAATATAGTATCACCTACATTATGGCCACCAATCTCATCAATGATTCTCAACCGCTTTTCAAGAATCATCTTCAATCCATCATTGCAAGTTCATGTGTGACAAATCCAATGATGAATGAGAGCTTGTTTTGAAAAAACTATTGACTAGGCAAGCAAGACAAACTCCTTCATTTGCGACATTTGACCAAGACTCGAGCAAGAGTTGAGGAAGATATAAGCAACATTCATCACAATGCATGTGTGTACTTTTTTGTGGCCTCACTATAATTAGATGGTGATAGCTCATTGGAAGCTTGTGAGAAGGCGTGCCAATATAAACTCCCTTTGGACAAGTTCGAGCATGATTTGAATGTCACAAGAATACAAACTTTGAGGGATCATTGTGCTCAAACAATTGAATGGATGATGATGATGATGAGTGAGGGCTCTTTGAATAAATCTTGACCATATCTACAATATAGAACCATTGCTTGCTTGATTCAAGCTAGAAACTAGTCCAAGTTCTAGTCTCCATGATATCGTGAGTCAATATGGTAATTTCTTTAGAATCACAAGTCCCAAAACAACTTTACCTTCCGATCCAAAATATTTGTGTAAGGGTCAACCCCCAACATTGTTAATAACATTTTAGTATCCAAATGTTGGCCCAACAAGGAGTGTTTTGGAACCCAACTTTTTTGCACTCGGATCCTAATGAAAACTTTGCACTAACTTAAGTTAGAAGTGCCCCATATGGTTGCTTACTTTGATTGGACAACTACATATGAGTGGAATGTGAGTAGGTTTGGTTGCGAGAACGGATTATCAAAAAGACACATGTTTAAAAATAAATGTCTGATTATTTAATGAGAACAAGAATCCTTGCTTTGTTATGAATAAGATATGAATCTGAGATCCAAAATCTATGAGGAAAGTGGCCACGGCCTTGATTTGGATTTTGCTAACTATCTCAAACTAATCATGTGTTTCATATCCTAGGAGAAGCCACTTTGTAAACAATAACTCGAGAGGAAGCTTGTAGCTACACAAACGATTTCCTTCTGCACAAGGTGATGAAGAAAACCCACTGTGAGAATAATATTCGACCAAAGGCAAAGTAAGCATGTAAGCTCTAGGATTGTCTAAATTCAAGCTTTACGAATTATAGGTTATAAGAATCCCACATGTAATAGTGACCGACATGTAGCTACAGTGATTATCCCATTTAGTGCGTGCTATTACTCTTCTTTACACAGTGCAATGTCATCTTACTCATATAACGATATAAGTAATAATACAGTAGCTGGTTGTGAAAGAAAAAAAACCAAAATAAAAGGCCATGAAATTGTGAGAGCCCAAAAGCAAGTGTCCAAATGCCAACGAATTCCCTCAACCGAATGCCATTCCAATGAATTTTTATTCATTGGAATTCCCTCAACCGAATTCATTATGAATTCCCTCAACCGAATGCCATTCCAATGAATTTTTATTCATGTGGGTCCTCACACATGATAAAATAAAATAAACCAACGGTTGTGAGCGTTCAGAAGGCCATGGTCTCCCGATGGTTTTGTGTCAGACCTACCTCCAAGAAATGGTTTTTGAAAATAGTCCAAGTGACCATGAAACATGATCCATTGGATGCCATGTAGGAATCCATGTAGACTTTACATCCATCTTGCATTCACATACTCCGTTGGTCCCTCAAGCGTAGTGTGAAGCGAACTTGGAGCGGCTCCGCCTTTTCCACCAATGAGAGTGCTTGAAGTGCAATGGTCACGGGCCCTCAGTCTCGTGTGGGAAGTGGCCCTAAGCTTGCCCTCTCACAAGTCCCTTACCACTGCCGTTGCAGTTTGGGCCAATGGCTGACGGCCCCCAGTGACGGCCGACTGTGGGAGGAGTTCCTATGTTTGTGTCTACATATAACTTAGAGGCCAAACGCCGCCTCTTCCTTTGAGCATGCAAAGTGGCCATAACATTACATAATGAGGTCGGGTAGTTTTACATCTAACGCCACTGCCGTAAGGCATGGCCTAGCTAGGATGTTCTACGAACAAACACTTTATTCACTCCGGCCTCCTCCGGAGACCGGAGTTCTTCTTCTTCTATGAGGTCGATCGACACCATAACATCCACTTGCACCATTGATATATATCCTTGGCCGTTCACACACATTTGCAAAGGTAAGGTCCGGGGCATCATCATCATCGATCCCAACACGGGCGGCCTCTTGTACACTAGGATTCATTTGCCTTCCCTCCACGTGATGGTCAAGTGCAATTTGTTGTGTGTTGAAGTACCTCATGTTGGACACCCCCGTGATTGGATCAAAGCAAACATCGGAGATGTCTTCCATTAGAATATCATGAGGATTCATCATGATTTTTCCATATGGAAGCAACTCGCCTCACATCTACTATGCCAGCCGACTTGAATGGAATGACCCAAGTCGGATTTGGGTAAAGTTGTCCGTTTTTTGCACCTATGAAATGGATCGTTGGTGAGACTAGCACGTAAGTGCTTCTTCATATGATATTGTGCCCGTTGATGAGCCGTTTGTGAAATGTGGCTATGAGAAATGCTCGCATGATTGCAAAAACCCACCTGCCCAAACTTCGTGTAAGGTAGAGGGGCACATTCCCGCTCGAATTTCAGATTGGCATGTTCATTGGGGAGTTATTAAGGGGGAATCAATCTTGGAAGATGTGCAAAGTACATTGGAAATTGGACCAATTGGAATAATTAATTTTGGATTAATATTGAATTAGTTATGAATTTTGGAAGGAGAACTCATAGGGGTACCCAAAACCACTCACCCCGAAAATGTACACCATGATTACATAGAAATTTGAGGTACGAAGCTATAATGTACCTCTTGTTTGGATAGGTCTAGTGAGCGGTTTAAGGACCCGAGCGGGAATGTGCCCCTCTACCTTAATTCATTTTGTTGTCATTTGTGTCCTTGGTTGATACATTGTGATGAACAAACTCGAATTTCTCCTATCCATTATTGTCCTTCATACAATACCCGATCATGCCCTTGAAGGTAGGTGAACCTTCATCCCTCAACTTCTTGCATGAGACAACATGCCTTGTCAAAGGACTCTCATCCTATCCCAAACACACCCTGATATTCTTTTTCAACACTGGAAAACTAGAAAAACTCTGCTTGACCACCATTTGGAAATGCTTGTAGGTCAACGCCCAGCCCCCTCTCCATGGAGCACCATCCGGCAATACAATGATCCTTGATAAACCTCCTCAAATTCACAAGAAGCACAATGTCCACATCCATTCCACCCACAACAATTGTCACAAAAGCCTCAATGTACTAAAGACAAGTGCGAGTTTGCATCCTAGGTGACATCACACACAATGTGCCAACGACAGATTGATTTATTCTTAAATTAAAAAAACTCTTAATGAATGTTTTTTCAACACCGTTATAATGGAAAAACATTGTGTACTCATGAGAGCTGAGAAACAACACTACAATGATGTAGGCACACTACCTTGGCACTTGCCTACGAGATCAAAGGATTTCAGACAACATCGGATGAATGTTGTCTTCCATTTCCATAAGAAAACAATGTGCTCCCCCGTCCCCAGAGTCAACGTGCCCTGCACACAGAAGAAGGAGAAGAAAAACTCCAGTCTCCGGAGGAGGCTGGAGTGAATAGAGTGTCTGTTCGTAGAACATCCTTGGCCACACCCTTCCCTGCACACATCACTCAATGAGCATGCAAACTCACCGCTCCTGCAAATGCATGACCCATTGCCACCATGGAAGACCAAACAACTTGACTAGCCCCTTCCCTCAGTCAATCCGATTGTTGGCTCTCGGCCCCCCCCGCCCCCCCTTTCCCCTTGCTAATGCAACTGAACATGGATCACGTATTAAGGGTTGAGTAGCGAGTGAACACATGGTCCCAAGTTCATCATTGCTACCCAAGAATTATGGTATCTATAATAATACCATAGTTCATCATTATCAATATCAATATTAATTATAACTATAACTATAACTATAATGATTTATAATTACATGATATTATAATTATAATTATTGACAATAACTATAATTATTGGTTAATAATTATCCATATTGGGTATCTATAATAAGGATTTCACATTTTGAAATATCGGTAGGGTATGGATATTTGATGATGTTTTTGTTTAAGATATTGTTCATGCATGTCTAGCATGAAAGAACCTCCATACCTGAGTAAAATTCCCCTAGTATGAATATAGTTTAGAATGACATCGACTCAAATTATAACTAATGTACATAAATGTTCTC
Organism: Polytrichum commune; assembly: GCA_950295325.1. Lineage (NCBI taxonomy): Eukaryota > Viridiplantae > Streptophyta > Polytrichopsida > Polytrichales > Polytrichaceae > Polytrichum > Polytrichum commune. The sequence goes on along the minus strand of OX485803.1, from coordinate 16,537,130 downwards.
TCACCTTGATATACACACCAAATAGCAATGTTTGACGAGTATCACAATTTTGATACTCATGGTTGGATTCATTCATACCATTATTGATGTTGATTATTGACACCCATAGTTAGATTCATTCATACCATCATTGATGTTGATTATTTATACCCAGATTCACCTATATAACGTATGCGGTTGTTATTTGTTATTATTATTTTCATGTTCTTCAACTTCTACTGATTAGATTTACACCACAAACCTTTTGTTTCAATAACAAATCTATGATGAAGCATCAACAAAAAATCGGATTTAGATTCAAACCTCTCATGATTTGCTTATGGTTACAAAAAGTGCATGATTCTTGGTTTCTAAATTGAAAATACATAGATCCTCCCAATTGTGTTCATTATTGAGCGTGGAATACTTCAATTTGAAGACATAGTCCATTCTCTTGTACACATGTAGCTACACATTAAAATATCATATTAAGGTATGTTGTTCTCGTATGGAGAACTAACTCTTTAACGATTTTGGTTATTCATGTACATTGGCATTTGGCATGAATTTATTTTCCTTCGTAGAGGAAATGAATGAAAATATGTCATAATTTTCTTGATTTTAATTTATGATTTTCAAATTAGTTATGAGTTAAAAACATTTTTCTAGAGAGTGCCATGATAGATTTCAGAAGGTCACATTTTATTACTAAACAATTCCTACCATAGAATCAAATGTTGTTTACTTATTACCTCTAAGTTTTTCTTTACACACTCATCATATGTTTTGGAATTGTCACCCAATGAGCTAATTACACACTAAGTTGGCTCTACATGCCCTCACCATGGGTCTTGAATATGGCACCTTGGCCAACCAATCATAGCAAAGGAAAAGGAAGGAAAATTCTTGTCCTTGAAATCATCCTTACCTTTATCATAATTAGAGAGATTGTGTTCTTATTTTCAGTACTTGCCTCTCACATGTAAGTGCTTCAAATTTCCTTCAGGCCCCACGTCACTTTTTGACACCTCCCCTCCCTCATTAGTTCATTGCATTGGGAAGTGTGGGAGTCCTAGGACCTTATTCTTGGAATTGTTCCCTAGAACTCGGTGAAAGGATACCCCCTCGGTAATAGGACAACATACCTTAGTCCATAGTGCTATGAGAGTTAAGTACATTTATGTGTTCATTAATACTCGACCAAAGAATAAAGTACATTGTGGTTCGATGCACTCACCGTTGTACCCATAAGTTAGATGGCATGACATCTCCCTTCGTTCAATTGTTCTCTCATTTCTTGGAACAAATCGAGATTCTTGTGCTCACGGTCAACATCTTCCTCTTGCCAACTCCTCAACTCTATACTCTTCATCCTAAACCCCCATATCCATAATCAATTGGTGGAAAGTCACATTGTGTTTCCTTCATTTGTGTGTGCAAAGTGCAATGTGGTCAGTTGCAAGATTGAGAAAGACAAGCAAACCTCTATCTTTTGAAGCATGAGTAGGATGTTTGGACTGGATTGAAGCTTGTACACATCATTGAACCGCAACATCAACAACCTCAAGTTAGTGCAATTGGGTCCTTGGTCATATAATAGGTGCATGTTGATGAGTGGTAGAATATCCACTGCCGTGTGTTGAACACTTTGACGCCCAAGTAGTGGTAGTCTATGATGTTGCGCAAACACAATTCGTCCCCTACATTGGAGGTGCAAAACATGTCCTTGTGCTCCTCTAAGTGGGAGAAATATCACAGCAAAAGAACTTTTATCCAAAATTAAGAGTCTTCGAGCTTGTGATGCAAGTTTTTTTTGGTGAAGACATCATTCAACACTTTGTGAGAGAATAATGATCTTGAAACAGTTGTGGAAAGGTTAGCTTGAATGCCTCACCCAAAACTACATGTGCATAAGGTTGTCCACAATGCCTTTGATATTTACACAAACACGTACAAAAAAACAAGCGTATGAATTTCAACATGGATGCATAATTAATTAGAGCTTCACTTTTAAAAAGCACCACTCTTCAAAACGGAAGGTGTTGTAAAGTGAGCCATGACATGATAATTAATGTTCAAATTTCGGGCCGATGAGGTTGTTTGAATTTATGCTTTGCTTGATGCACGAAGCAATGAGGCTTCGGGATTGTGTGAGTGGGATTTGTGGTTGGCTTTGGGCATAATTGGGTTTATAGTATATAGATCTGGGTGCAGGTAAATCCAAGTTTAGGAGTGTCAATGATGGGCATGTTTGGTTGGTTTTGAAATTGCTTTGCATTTTATAGTTGCGGAGCCACAAGAGTTTGGTGGTTTAGAGAACTAGCTCTGTCTTTGGTGGATCAAAGTAGGCACAATGAGGTCATTGTGATTGTTTTCAACATTTCAATCATGTTTAGTGTCATATGGTATTTGGTGTCACTACGGTGACTTTTTGGATGACACTTCTTATGAATAAGTGAACAAATACTGTCATTGATGATGGATGAGTTCATCCATTGGCCAAAACCCTATCTTCTCTTTGTCAACAACTTGTGATGAAATGTTGTCATGGGTGATTGAAATTTGGATGAATAAATCCACTTGGTAAGTGACAGTAATTGCAACACTATAAATTTATAACCACCCAAAAACTTTACGAGGAATGACAAATGTGGATGGGTTAACATTTAGTGACACTATACCACGGTTTACAATTAGTATTGAGCAAGACAACTAGAAATGGTGGCACTAAATAGCCTTTTTTGTGTGGCTTATGTTTGAAAGTTGAGAACTTCGAGAGCCAAGTTGATGAGGCCTCAATGACAAACTCTGGGAGCATGGCCATAGTTGGACTCTCATTGACATGTAGCGTGGGATTATTGGCTTTACACAAGCACCAAACCTAAAATAACGGCCCACAATTAGCCTCCGGCGCCGAGATCTAGAGAGAAGAGAAGAAACACTGACCTTAGTGGGATCAATGGGCCGAGACCCACCTTTAATGACATGCACAAACTCCAGTTACAAAGCAAAGCCGAAGGTGCGGCAAGCCCCTTAGTGGCACTTCACACATGAGCCAAGAGCCGTGACCATGAAATTGTGAGAGCCCAAAAGAAAGTGTCCAAAGGCTGCCGCAACACACCTTCAAAATCATGTGGTGTGGTCACGGACTTTCAAGTGTAGTGTGAAGCTATATGTGACCGGGCCCTCAACCAAATGCTATTTCAATGGATTTCTATTCATGCAGGTTCTCACACATAATAAAATATAATAAATTAACAGTTGTGAGCGTTCAGAATGCCATGGTCTCCCAATGATTTTGTGTTAGGCCTACCTCCAAGAGGTGGTTTTTTTTTTGTAAAGAGTCCAAGTGAACATGAAACACGGATGCCATGTAAGAATCCATGTAGACTTCACATCCATCTTGCATTCACGCACTCTGTTGATGCCTCAAGCATAGTGTGAAGCGAACTTGGACCAGCTCCACCATTTCCACCAATGAAAGTGCTTGAAGTGTAATGGTCACGGGCTCTCAGTCTCGCGTGTGAAGTGACCCTTGGATGAGGTTGAGCTTAGAGATTGAGCTTATAGCTTGGGGTGATCCGCAAAGTGGTATTTTTATTATTATTATTATTTCAGATCCCTTGGGTAGTGAGCATAAAGTTTGGCCTCCATTACAAGGTACACAAACCTATTACGGTTACTTCTAGGATGTTTAGACTCTTTTTCAAACAAAAAAACCAAATGATTAGAAAATCTAGTACATATTCACTACCATAATTTAAATCAAGGTGGCCAAATGTCAACTAGTGATCACTTTTTAAAGAGAAAATGCATATTCTTCCTAATTGGTTAAGAAAAAGTAAACTAAATAATCCTCTTAGTGTTGTTAATGATTAATGCAGAAATAATTAGTGTGGGCCACACTAATTTCCTAGTCAAGTGGGAATTAACATCCAGACCCCAGGGTCTTCCCCTAACTCTTCATGAAGACTTATGACCAACATATTAAATAAAAAGTTTACGACTAAAATAATCATCCCCATTATTTTTTTCGAAAAAACAATTAATACGACCCACATTAATTTCTACTAAAAATTTAGCGTGGGTTGAAAATTCCAATGACCCATTTTAATTGTTATTATAAAAAATTAGTGTGGGCTCTAAAGAACTATTGTGGTCCACAGGTATAGGACTATTTAATGTAGTTGACTAAGTGTTCTCTTTTGAGTATCCCAATAAATGATGTTGTCTTGATCCTTAAAATAGTGTAACTAGTATTCGCTTGGGGGGGGGGTAGCAAACCATTTAACACCCAAAAGTGGGTAGTGAAAAAGGTTTGTATCTCAATAAAATATGTGTACAGGCTCGGGCAAGGTTACAATAAATGCTCTTTGACTTGGAACCCCCAATCTCCCCTAAGGTGAAAATGTAGTAAGTTACAATATAACTCATATTTTTATACTTAAAACTAACTTCATCTTTAGAAGTAACATCAAAGACCTCAAATCATAGTAGACGGACCCAATTCAATGGAAGGAAATCATGACAAACCTAAAAAGGACATGTTTCTAATAGACCTCCTTTACGTTGGTAAAATAATTTTGGTGGGGGCCCAACTCATAGAGCAAGACTTGTAGTCCTCATCCCAACTTGCCACCCCCTCTCCTTGGGCCACGCGAGCCTTCAACTCAAATGTTTGTCCCTTGCTCTTGGACCTAAATGACACGGTTGAGTAAAGTTCTTAGCCCAACCAAGAGCCCATAGGCCATGTAAATTCATCAATCCGGTAGGTGAAAATGTGATGAACTATTTTTTGTATTGAAGATGAACCGTTAGAACTTGAACCCATAATTGTCTAGTGTAGTTTAGTTTAATTCAACAACTTATTATCAAATGCGGGCATCTTTGTTAGTAGATCTGACCATACAAATGGCATCTTTGTGAAGGCAGGATTGTTCACATAAATGTTTAGTAGGCCATGTGTCCAAAATCATAAGATTATAAGCTAAGCATGCACACTAGTATGGCAGGGCAAAGGTGATTACTTGGAAAGGAAGGGAAAAAACGGCATCCACCTTGTCCATTAGGGTTATATTATCTTCTCTTGAAGTTTGCATTTTTGATTGTCTAGTGTGATGTAATTTTGGGATGAATTGACCATTAAGCTATAGAGGGTATAGGAAGATTAATTTTATTGGTTATAACCATTACGTATCAAATATATTTGAATGATGATATTACAACTTTGATAATAGTCATCGTTACTCATCTTCATATTATGCATTCATCCTGCACATTTGCCTATATCATTCCAATATTGGTCCAATCACACAAATCATTATGTAGTTTAATCATGTATTTAACAAATAATACATGAGACGTTGCTATGAATAGTGCGATATAAGTTGGGTAGAGCATTAACACTTATTCGATATGTTTAGACCTTATTATCCCTGAGATCTCTCTAAAAAAAGCCATTTTGAAGGCACATCATGTCTTCATCTGAGTCCGCCACTTGGCATGGAGATTCTTTAATGTTTCAAGATTACATAGGTGCATGTCTCCTTTGAATTCATGCAATTTGAAGGAAAACAATGCTCTGAATCTTTTTTGGAAGCTCGTAGAAGGCCACTGAGACTTGAAGAAGGAAGCAAAAGGATATGTGTATTTTGAATATATACAATCCTTTATAATTGTTGAATGTCCTCATCCATCCCGTCATCAATTTATTATTAAAACAAAAAAACCAAAAAAAATCACTAGCTAGCCCATCTTGGAAACTTCCATTTTGCAACCGCCAAATCTTCTCAAATTTTGTTGAACACAAAGCAAGTTTTTTCCCAAGATATTCACCATGGTGTTCATTTTCACATACAAGTTGTCGATCATATAATAAGTTGGTGATAGTGAATAGAATTGCCTTTGACTCCCATGGTGGTATGAAAGTTCCAAGTTCATTGGAATACACATGGGGACATTAGAAGGTTAAGGAATCCACACAAAACATGCTATTTCGTGTGCTTTGCAAATAATTTGGCAATACAAACTTTTTACCACGCTCTTTGCAAGCCTGATGACAAATGATGTGTGGATGTTGTGTTGTCAATACGATCGCGTTTAATAATTATTGATCATAGAATCACCAAATAGATATAATTAGTGTGGATTTGTGGTTAGTATGATAATGTTCCAATGATTTGAGAATTAATAGTCACCAAATCGAGCAAAAAATATATGTGGACTTATGCATAAAGCTAGAACACTGTAAAATTGTGTGGATGCGGATCCATCAACATATCCTATAATAGAAATGGAAGGAGTAGCATTAGATGTGGAAGTAGTTGAGTCTCCCTCATTTTCAATCGTTGGGAAAATAATACAATAATGTCAAGCTCATTTCCAAGTTTCCAAACACAACTTGACTTTGGTTTCTTGGCCTCTACCCAAGCAATAAAGGACTTGCAGTCAAACCCCACTCATCGTAGAAGTAGAAATATGATTGAGCCCATGTTGATTCTCTTGGGTTGTGGTAGGAAAATAAACACAATAGGTTGTTCAAAGTCCGAGATTCGCATTTGATTGAGTAGGCGAAAAACGTACTAATGCAATTCAAGGGTGCATTTTGTCCATGGAGAAATAACATGGGCGTGTTTGAATAAAAGAACAAATTGGTGTAGTTTGATATTAATTGGCCATTTAAAATGTCAATTTGACATTGAAACTCTGTGCATAAAACTATAGAGGTCGGCAAATTAAGAAGATGTTTGACTTTTTCATCTCGGACTTCCACTTCATGTCATGCACTATAATGACAATGTCGATAAACTAAGGATAGGCCATCTCCAAAAGAAAAGATATGTGTTTGCCAATCGAGCTTCATCAAATTTGTGTGCTTTCAAAGCTCGTTGTCCATACAATCTTCATCATACCCAACTTCTCAGAAACTTCAACATATATTTCACACAAACCAACATACTACATCCTCACTTGGTAATTCTGAACCAACATGGGATCGGATGTCTAGCCTATAACTAGGGAGTCCCTCCACATGCAAGTACGATGACAATCTTCAAGACAAGAGACTCAACTTCACATTAGGTTTTTGAAGCCCGATTTCTACACCCACCTTCCACTACAAGCATATGAGTTCTTTACAAACCATCCTATGTCGGTGAGAGAAATACACAAATTTATTAGCACAATGAATACGTTGATTTACTGGTAGAATAGAACTTAAAAAATTTCAACGAGGTAGCTCAATTGCTCAAGACTCATATGCTTTGTAGTATTCGTACGAAAACAAGGAAACCCTTTGGTGAGGGCCCTACTTATCTTTCTTTCACTCCCTCAATCGTAGTTCCTTGCATCGGAAGGACAATGTTGGGTGGATGATGAATGATGATAGAACGACATGCTTCAAAATTTGCACTCGAGATCATGGTAGTAGTATTGAAGCACTCGGCCTAATCATTCGGCGCTTTGAGCATGGTGAGTTATAAACTTGATGCTATTTCAATCATCACCATGATGACAAATGAATGAACAACATCACATGTACTCTTCTACGTCTTGGCTTTGCCACACACATACATTTAATACACCGTATTGCTTTGATACACTCATACATTGCATAGGTCACTATGTACCTTGTCTCTAAAGGTATGGTCCCGGTATGGTCCTACTATTATGTACAATTCTCATACACGGTTCATATGCCCATATGTTACTAGGCCGGTACTTGTACGAAGTACTTGATACGTACACTACTACATGATAGTCAAGCGTTGCATTGAATTGATCTCAAAAGTCAATCTTACACTTCTAGGTATCTCCTAGGGAGGACTTGTATAGAATAAGGTATTCGCACTTATAGCCAATCTCCAACTAGAGTAGGTTTGGTTTTACTAGAGTTCTTTCAGTGTCTAGGGATATAACATAAATTAGTTGTTATCAACTGTTTTATTCTAACAATATTTGGTGATAATGCTTCAGCCAAGTTTAACATGTGTGAAGTCACATGTGATCAGGCCTTCAACCAAATGCTATTTCAATGAATTTCTATTCATGTGGGTCCTCACACATGATAAATTAGAATAAATCAATGATAATGAACGTTCAGAGTGTTGTGGTCTCCCGGTTTTGTGCTAGGCCTACCTCCAAAAGGTGGTTTTTGAAAATAGTCCAAGTGACCATGAAACACGATCCATTCAATGTTGTGTAAGAATCCATGTACACTTTACATCCATCTTGCATTCACATACTCCGTTGGTCCCTCAATTGTAGTGTGAAACGAACTTGGACCGGCTCCACCTTTTCCACGAATGAGAGTGCTTGAAGTGGAACGGTCACGGGCATTCAGTCTCATCTGTGAAGTGGCCCTAAGATCACGATTTTTCAAGAGCTTAGATCATCAAAGCTCGTGTGGTAATTGGTTGTCCACCTTATGACCGAGAACCTAGTAAGAGGATATTATGATGTGACTAATGGCATCACATAGAGTGATGTGGTCACTTATCTTGATCATGAACCTAAGAACTGGAATGGTGTGTGGGGAGGGGTGGAGCTAAGAACGGATACTAAAATACATTTGTTTAAGAGATATTAGATTATATGTTCAAACTTTGTGAACTATACTATGTTCCACAAACAATACAATTGGGGAGACTTATATATCACTTAATAAGAAGGGAATAGTCATTTTGATAGTAAATATAACCTCCCAATTTACAAGGAAAATAGCTTTGGATCCGATTTAATTTTCCTATTCATTTTGTAGTGCTTTCTATAGGTTTTGTGATGCCCAAATGCGGTTCCTCTCTCTTGTGTTTTTCCTCAATGGGGTTCCTCGAAGTCTCTTACAAAGTCATATTTTTTGGTAGGGAATGTTGACAATTGTAATGTATGAGGAGCATTTAAGTGGTGAACTAAAACATAGGTGTTTGATTTGGCTAAGATACTTCTTGTCAACCTTTCAAGAGCACCAATTCAGGTGCTTTCACAAGTTCGCCATGAAATACATTTTTATATAATGGAGTTATCTTTTGGGCAAAGTCAAACATCCGCACCATAGTACATCAAAATAGGGTGTTCTGACACCACTCGAATAATCCTAAACAATATAAAGTTTCAAAAATGGGACAAAACCTGCCTACCAAAACATGAGTTTTTCAAAGACTTAAAGAATAACTCAGATGTGATGTTTCCCAAAATCATCATTGGCACTATAGGAATGACCTCCTTAATCGGTCCCAAAGTGTTGTGAGACATGCAATTTCCCACAATGCTTTCCCCATTTTTGGTTGTTTAATAAAATACCCAAAACAAATAGAATTACCTCAAATGCCTAGAAGGGGCCAATCTAATTTGTTGGCATTGCCTCTTTATGCTATACTTAAACCAAACAAACTTGGTAATGGCAAATGCCCAAAGACTTCATCACCTAGACTACGAGTACTGCTTATGTGACCTCCTTGATATATCTCATCCTTCAAAGCCCGAGCACCAAGAAGAGCATTGCAAAACACAACCTTTCTGGTAGAGCGGAATTAGAGAAGTATGTGATGAAGATAAGAAAATTGTTCTATCAAGAATAGAATGTTAAATCTACATCGTTGAGCTTATGAGAGTTGGCAAGGGATAAATGCTTGTTATAACAAGCTACAACAAGTCAGGTAATCCTAAGTGTCAATTATCAGCCACTTCAATTGTATACAAGGAAAAATTGCAAATCTGTGTTGATGAAGTAATATAGTGAAAGTCATTTCTTTACTTGAAAGTCATGTGCCTAACTTTTGTACCAACTTTCCAACCCAATGACGACCGCTTAATAACTTTTTAGGCAAGACATGATGAAAAGTCCTCAAAAAGGAAATGATTGTTTCCTCGCAAATTATTCAATCATCCAGTTCGCAGGAATACATGGTGGAATCTCCAACCTCTTTACTCTTGCTCGGATCCATTATTACAGTGCACATCTTTCTACATTCCTTTCTTTTCACCCTTCTTATCAATTATTCACAATAAAATCAAAACATTTCTCGCCTAAAATGTTTCAATCCTAAACAAGGCATTTGAGATGAAATCAAGTCTGTCTATGGTGATCGGAGCTTGCATGTCCAGATACACCGACGGAACAAATAAAATGAAGTACTTCGTTTGTTGGTCTAAGCAGTCCAAAGTGACCCACTGCAACTTACATACCAGCCAAGAATGCTGTGCGTTGTAGATTTCAACAAACAACAACAAATGCCATAACATTTACAACGCAAAGTACATCATGTTGATATCAAAAAGTGATCAATGGGTTGACAAATACAGTGACCAATTTTGGTTTAATATACTGCAGACTCACTGAAAGAATCAGAGCACTTGAAACTTGGTAAAGGGAATGCAAAATATAGCTCACCCGGCACATTAATTTTTCCTGTACTATACTGTAAACCAGCAACTGCTGCTATATGGCGACTGGGAGAGCTGTCGGGGTGGAAATTACAGAGGGTGGACAATCGAGTCCATGCAAAATATGCGCCACACGTTTCCTTAAACTACAGTCTAACCTGTAACATAGAATCTACTGAGAACACAGAACCAGATTATGCTTCTGGTTGTGGTTGCAAGAAATGGAAGGCAGTGTTATCCTTCAGCAAGGGTGGCGGCTCCACTTCTGCCATGTCAACTTCAGGCATTGACTTCGAAATATCATCTACTGAGAACGGAATACTGCAACACACAACACAACACAACCTGTAAGACACCGCAATTCAAATGCAGCAAATACAAATGCGTAACAAAATAAAATGTAGGGGAGATTCTTAAAATTTCCAAAAGCGCTTTAAATTAGATTTTCAAATGTAGAACTTTAAATAAGATTTTAGAATTGAAGGGCTGTGATGAATGAAGCCTTATATCTCTCACTGAAGGACAATGCCAAGTCCATCCCACTTCACTTTACACTAGAGCTTGAGGGCTGAAGTGGACCAAGTTTGAATGGATGAAATACCTAAATCGAGACCCGGATGGCATGGGATGGATAATGTTTCATGATGTTCCGGATTTTGTGACAAGCCTACCTCAAAGAGGTGGGTTCAACACAAAATTGATAGACCATGACACTTCAATAATCTCAAAACCCTTTCTTTATTCTAACTTTTTGTGTAAAAGTGGCCCTTAGTTACATAATCTGCAAATCTTGTACTGCTTGTCAGTAGCATGCGTACAGAAATACACACATTTATGGAAAAAGAAAGACGAGTGACATACCTAGAATCATCATCCAACAAGAAAGAGTTGCTGACGGCACTGTTGGAATCCTCCGTCATCAAAACTCTCATGTTTGCAATCACCTGGTATTTATTAAGTTCAGCCAACCAATCAGATCATGCCATAATATACAAATTCCTTGAAAGAAGTCATGAAAGGCTGTGCATCTTGTAGAAATAATGACTAGGTGCAAATGAGTACACATACCTCAGGTGATACGCTATGTGTGCCATACTTATCATCCCAGTACATAGTACTGATACGATATAGCTGCTGTACACTTAATACCTGCATAAGAATCACCTTAAAGCCTTCAGTAACCAAGACACCAATTTAGTTTCTTAACAAGGTTGCAAGAAAGATGCACAATAGAAACAAATGTAAGTACACAAAATAAATTTTAAGTTATCCAAATAGTGTACCGGGCAAAGATCATGCGTGATCTCATCGAGAGACTTCTTGGGCTTTTGATGGATCACCTGCACAATTGTAGTCGAAACATAATCAGTGGTGCGCATTCACTAAATAGGAGCACTACCAGCCAAAGTTATACATCAAACTCTTGGTTCAAGCATAGACATTGGTATTACATCTCTATTATGCAGTATATGACAAGTATTTACACTTCCTCTTTCATAATTAATTGAGCTGTGCAATTTGTTTACCAGACGATGAACAGTAAGACAAGCTACTAAAACTCTAGAAGGCAAGGCAATGTATATGAAACTGTGTAATGTGTAGGGAAGAAGAAACATACCAAGAATCCCACTGCTTGGCGGATATACTTGAGCTCATCCCATGATGCGCCAGCATACTGTACAAGTAAAGATCCTAGTTAGAGCTGTTCACAAGATATTTAACTACCTATATGTCATTCAAATAATCAAATATAGAAACCCTAAATTTGCAATAATTAACGAGTACATTAGCATGCATGGCTTTAGAATCTCTAGGAACAGTAAAGAACCCTACCTCCTCCCCAGCTTCATATATCCAATGCTCAAGCTCTGCAAGCCCAGCTTTCACATACTCTCCGTTGCTGAATGAGCAACACTCTCGTCGCAATAGCAGACTGAGATAATTCACATCATACACCAGTCAGTGAAACAATGGATGGAGAACAGTATACATGATGAGGGAAATTGTATCTTCAGGACAAGGATGGCTGCTATATTGAGAGGTTTCATACATTTAAGAGAGACCACTGGAAGCATATTGGACTGACTGGCATTAAACTGAGGAGAGCAGGCCTACTTAGAAAGGAAAAAGGGAAAGAGCTAGACACAAAATACATTTTATCCCTCAATTGTGAGAGCCTGCCACTACTTGCATTTCTTCAGAATCAAACAGCCTCATCACATCATCAGAAATGTGCTCAGGAAAACCAACCTGTTAAATAGCTGTACATTGATGAATGAAAATATTTGAGTGAAGAGCTTGCGGACCAGGAATGGAGGCACCTGAAACAGCCAGAGAAATTTAGAACGATCTTCCTATAAAGTATTTGGTCTGAAAGAAAAGCCTACTCAATGTCACTGAACCTAGGAAAGTAGTAAGTCCAGAAAATTCACATGATTGGCTCGCATAGTGCTAAGTAAAGCACTGAGGCTGGAGATGATGCTGTGCCAGTGGCTGCTCAATGTCTGCTGTGCACTCACGCTTGAACTTGGGGAACGTGAAACCTTTCCTAAACTTGCCCTTGAAGTTCTTGGGGCCTGTAGGAAGTTCAGATGTAAACTTCAATAAAGCTCACAGGAATGTCAAAGGCATGAAAGTAATGTAATGCGCCTAGGCTTGATAGTGTAATTGGCTTAAGTGTCTGTTTCAAAAGAATGCTAAACAGCTCTGAAGGCACTCAGCATGTCTGCGTCAGATTCAAAAACTGAGAGGAAATAGTATGCCTAATTGGCAGACCAATTTACAGAGCCTGAAACAAGACCTGAAGTTAACAACACACCTGGATGCAAAGCCCAAGCAAGGGTGAGATCTCCTTCTTCAGGTTGTCGCGAACCATGCCATATATCTTCTCCACATAAGCAGTGAGTTGCTGCTTAAAGAGCAATGCAGGGTATTTGGCTTCTACTTGCCGGGACATATTTAGTCCACCCATGATCCCTCCATTACCAAATGTGACAGCCCCAGGTGTTGGTGATGCACGGAAGCCCTGTTGCAGTCAACCAGGATTAGGACCACACTTTCAAAATGCACAAAAAAAGCAACACATAGTGAGGATTTGGATCATCTATATTTATTATTACGAAGCTACACCAGGTCTATAGATCACTATCACATTCTCAGCTATGACAAGGTTTAGCACCGTACTTGTGTCATCCTTCCAAACAATGTAACAGAGTTGGAACGACGCTTTTGGGGAGCACCCCCTGCAGCTCCACTAGCTTTAAGAGTTCGTTGCAAAAGGAAGAGCAGAGTTGAAGTATTGGAGAGCCAATATCCCAGAACATCATTGTTATCTTGACTCTGCAGATACAATATACAACAATCAATTAGTAAGACTAAAATGTGGAGGTACCAAGGCTAAATTTTTTTACTAAACATAGATATAGTATTCTACAATAGAATATGATAAAAAATAATACGAGCTCAACAGACAATTGGAATAACTGAAATAGAAATTTGTTTATGCTATCTGATGATGCAAAACGTACCTCTATAGCTGTACCAATTGTTTGAATGATCCGATCAAAAACATTTGTCCTCTCTGCCTCAAATGAGCGCCATTGAAGCAAAGACTTGTACAAGATACAAGCAGCAATAGGACGGTCATGACTGAAGCCTACGTCATGCATGACACATTGAAGCAAAGCATCTTGATTCTCCTGAAATCACAAGTTTTCCTTCAGCATTTGAGGCAAGTATAACAAATCATAATATACAAGTCAACACAATCTCTTTTCCACCCACCATGACTCCAGTATGTCACAGAGCAATTACCATTTAGGTAATTCAAGGTAATATATCATGCATATTGTGGCCAAGACAACACCCAGCACCCAATTCACAAAACAACACATTCTTCCTCTGCCTACCAGATCTTATTGTAGCAAACAAACTACCAACCTCTGTATAGAGATGCCAGAAGATTACTAAGCAGATAGAAAGAAGGAATTTCAGGGCATTTACATCTTCATAACAGATCCATAGAAATAATTCAGATTCCACTCTTATTTGAAAAGTTATGAGTGGCCAGATCTTACCTGTTGCCGATCAATCAACAACTTCTGACGCCTCTGTTCAGCCTCAGTATGCTCCTTCTCAATTTGGGCTGTGTTTGGTGAGTCCTGTAAATCAAGCAGGAACAAACTGAATTTAAGTGTTGCATTGACAAAAGCATAAGCAAACTCCATCTGTGTTGAATGAGAAGGTATTGGAATTTCTAGATCAGTAGGTTCCAGCCAGATCAATGTCCAAATCTTCAAATCTTCAAGACAGCCTCATTTGTTGATTGTCTTCAAATTGATGGCTGTCTTGAAGACTTTAATAACACCTGTCCAAGCCAAGTGAAAAACTGGGACATGCAGACAGGGTATCCAATTTCAGAACATAAAGGTTCAGTCAAGAACTACTTACAGGCACAGTGCGAGTCTCCTTGTGCGAGTCACCATTTGCATGGTATGCATTATCTGGAGTTCTCTGAAATTTACAAGAGACAAAATGAACAATATCAGGAAGTTCTCACAAACCTATCTAACCATGGCAATAGATTCTTTCCATTTTGACAACTCTCAGTCACCAAAAAAGAGTTTTTATGAGACATCCCACAATACCCGCCCTCTTGCACAAATAAAGTGTCTCTCTACACTGAATAAAAGACATGCCCTTGAAAAGACATAAGCATCCAGTGTAGTCTCTCCTACCTGAAAGACAGTGCTTTTGAACCGATTAGAAAGCCCTTTAGTTGGAGATAATACAAGAGTCTGTTGGCGAAGAACTTGGTTTTCTGATTCCATATTTGAGAGTTTTTCTTCCAATCTGTCCAGAGCAATGGAATTAGGTCACTCCAGCTACATTTTGTGTTCAAATGACTGCACTATTTAGCAGGTTGTGTTTAATACTTCAAACTCAAAAATACATCACTAATACATGTTGATAAAACAAACGTCCATACACAAAACTTACAACAAAACATTAAAACAAAAATGAATTGCAAAACTAACCTCTGAAGAGCCTCCTGAGTTTCCATAATCTTGGATTCTGCTTCCTCAGCTCTTTTTAGTCTTGCCTCACTTTCTCTCTTAGCTTGTGCAAATGCCTCTTCAGCTTCTGCGGCTCTTTCCTTCAGAGCCTCCAGTAGAGACTGCACATTTCAAAAGCCGGTAATTATGGTCTGACATGCAGAATATGATTGGTATATGAATCCAGAATCCAGAATCAGCTGCAATCAGAAGCTAATATCCAATGCATCAAAAAGACTATGGGGAAGTTGTACAACACACAAGTACCTGAAGTTTTTCATTTTCATTTGTTAACTTCTCCACCTTAGCATCGAACACTTCAACAGCAGGCACTTCTTTCACAGCTTGGGCAGCTTGACCTAAAGCTAGCTTGTTGTCCTCAAGCTCTTTTGTCAGCTGTGAATTTGCTGCCTGGGCTTTTGTTTGCTGATCTTGTAGTGCTGTTTGCAGCTTTGTAATCTCCTGATTCTTGGCTTCCTCCATGTCCGTCTGTAGAATCCACAATACATCATATGGAGAACTTAATAACATCATATGTTAGGTCATAGAGTATAAAATACACATGTAAAGCTTGATATACAAAGTGTCAGAGCAGAAACATGAAAATCTCCCTCAGATCACCTTGGAATAACTAACTATATCATATCTACAACAAAGTTACAAAATCAAATTCAGAATGACGATCATACACCTGATTGAAGTACGGCAATGAATTAGACATACCCGCATGCGCTTCTCAAGCTGCAGACGCCATGTGAGCTCCTCACATCGTTTCTCCAATTTGGTCTTAGCTTCCTGGAGTGCACCAGTTTCTTTTGCAGCCTAGACAAGCCAGAATAGTGATTAAAAAAGGCGCCATTGAACAACAAACAAATAGTGTGGTTAATCATAGGACAGCCTTGATGTATATAGCACATTTTTCTCATACATAGATGCTGCAAAGCACACCTAAGCCCAGCAATACCAGATATAAAGAGGGCATCAATCGAAAACCTGACCAGAGATTATTGAGTGTGATATGTTTAGCAAGCATAGAAGCACTCACAGATTTAAGCTGCTTAAGCTCCTGTCTGGCAACACGGCCCCGCCAAGCACACTGAAACGTAAGCGCAGCTTTAACCAATTTCCTGAATTGCGAACGAGCCTTATACCCACGCCACCTTGCCTGCAATCAAGTCCAAGTAATGAACATTAGTCTACAAGAATAGATCCTCCTCCAAAATAAACTCTTTTGTCTTCAGACAAACCAATCCTGGACTAGAAATCTTAGGCAGCAACAACAGACATTAATCTCCAATTTCTTACTACTGGGTACCACATCCTGAAATTGAAAGCTAAATATAGTAAATTCTCAAATAATGCTGAAACAAGGGTTAACCTTTTCAATGAATGTTGCTCACTCACCTGCATAATGATGACAGCCTTTGTCTGACGTCTGAAGCGGTGCTCCTTGCGTGCAGCCATACCTCGGTATCCAGACTGGATTTTGATGGCAGCTTCTTTTGTCTCAATATACTTCTTCCTGGCAAGCCACATACGGACATTCTTCTGGATGCAAATTGCTGCAGCCTCTTGACGCATTTTCTGATACCGCTTGCGTGCAAGCCTTCCTGTTGAGGGTGAAACCAAGAAATTCAGAAAAAGTGTGCCCATAATACAAGGACATTCAACATTCATACAATTCCTGTCAAAGTGATCATGATGTTGAACACAAGATTCATACCTCGCCAGTATTTCTGAATCGTGACAGCAGCTTTACGCATGGCAATCAAATGCCTTCTTGCAAGGAAGGTCCGAACCTGCCGTTGAATCTTCTTTGCAGCATTACTCAACATCTCAGCTCTCTTTGCATCAAGTTCTGCCATTTGACCAGCTCTCAAGAATACCTTGGTTTGACCAAGCTGCATCCAGAAGTGCACATTGCTTCATCATTACAATCTGTATGATAGTAAATCTCATCACTATTATGTATCTAAAGAGCAGGCAGTAATTTCACTAACTTCCTGCAAAATAAAAGACAACAAGATGTATGCACCTGGTAATTCTTAAGATCCATCTTCTTCAGAAGAGTCTCAGTAGCAACCTTCTCATCATAGCTGACAAAACACCAAAACTTGCGACATCAGAACAAAAAATCCAACATATCATTCAGTTCAAATTGTTTTGCATACTACAAACACCCAAATGAAATTCGAAAATTTGTAAGAACGGTTTCACAATTGATTAAAAGCAATGCGATAAAATTTACAGTCATTGGAAAAAGAGCCTCTTACTTTTGAAACTGCTCACAAACCTGATCAAGTTGATTAATCTAAGCCACTCCACAAAGTACACACATACATATATAATGTGACCGCATCAGGCATTCAAAACTATATGGAAGCTAGCTCATCCGCTGCATGTTGTTACTCACTTGCCCTCAAGAACTTCCGGAGCAAGAAAGCCAAACCGATCAAGAAACTCGTAGAATGTCCTCCTTGTTGGATAACCTGCACAGCTGATTCTAATAGCCTCCAACACACCCTGCACAAACACATGAAATCAGTTGGGATTTTAAGCTCATAGTGAATATGTGGTGATCAGTGGACTGGGTGATGTATTGAACACAAGGTCGACGTGAAATCTTAGTAAGTGACTACTACATTGCTCAATTGAGAAAAAACAAATAACCTCATTAAATTGATAAAACTTACACCACATCGAAGCTGCTGAATGACGTTCTGGTTTTCAAATCGACCAGGCTTGTTCAGCATGTTGGGCTTCACACAGCGGATATAATGAGGCTCTGTTGTGTTAAGTGTCTCCATCAATGCTTGCAATTGTTGCTGCACACACATTCATTCAGAATAAGATAACTATATATGGACAAAAATGAAGAACCTTACAATGGTTTTAAAGTCAAAATAATGTACGTTTCACTCAGCACATAGAAGAAGGCCATTATCAATCACTTTCCACTGATGCA
The DNA here is from genome assembly GCA_950295325.1 of Polytrichum commune. Classification (NCBI taxonomy): domain Eukaryota; kingdom Viridiplantae; phylum Streptophyta; class Polytrichopsida; order Polytrichales; family Polytrichaceae; genus Polytrichum; species Polytrichum commune. Next base: position 16,518,752 of record OX485803.1, on the reverse strand, counting down.
TCCTCTAGGCAAAAACACAGCACACACTTGAAACAATGATCTTGCAATCAGCTGGTAAAATAGACATACCTTGAAGCGAGTACCAATGGAAGAGAACTTGTATGAAGACTTAGAGCCTTCATCAGCAGATTTGGGGAAAAGGCTTGCAACAAAAGGGCATGTTGAAGATCCTAACAACGACTGGTGCTCAGCAACAACATAATCCTTGTTCTTATCAAGAAATAGCTCCGTTTGATATGTGACCTGGACAGAGAAAATGCATCTCACAATAAGTATCACTACTGAAAGCTGCCAAGTTATTCAGACAGACAAGGATAATATGTACAAAGAGCCATCCAGGAAAGGTGATAGATTTTCCTTAGCACAGTGTACAGAGATTCAAACCATACTAGTTCGGGGAACCATTCCTACATGGAATGCAGGTTTAGTGGCAATGCTTACATCACCAGCATAATGACTTATAGTGAAGTCAGTACGAGCAAGCTTTGGCTTGCTTAGACGTTTGTGGTTTCTGTATTGTTGAAACAGCTTTGTTGCAAAGGTTTCATTTGTAGACTTAGGGAACATGCTGCAAATCCACAAAATGCATTAAGATCCTTAAATAAATCCCTGCTGATTCAATAGATATATAATTCCTCACAAATGTTGAAGGCTTTAACTTGAAGCACAATCTCTACCACTGACAGAATTTATTTGATTACATGCTAGAAGGACTTAAAATATGTTCAATAGCAATTCAAAGCAATGTCCCATCCCACAGAGATGTATACATACCAGGCTTCATCAAGAAGGGCAATGATACCAGAAGGTTTCTGCACACAGAACACCAAATTGAGTAAGGTTGTTACATCTTCACACATGCAATCTACTAGAAACAACCAACGCTCATAGAACCACAAACTTCTACATCCAACAAACCTTAGCACAGGGCTACGTTCGATATCACCATATCAAATATTCAGTGCAGCCTTCTCAAAAATACAGAATAAAGGGTAAAAACAAGTTCCCATATGCACCTTCTCAATGAGATCCAAGACATCTTGGTTATCAACAAAGTCAATGTAACTCCAGTTGATGGCCTCCTTGGTATATTCTTCTTGTTCCATTTTGAAGACATGCTGCAAAGTATAAATAAACCAACATCAGCAACAAAACCTTACACAGTGCACTTTCAACAGTATTGGCCCAAATTAAAGCCCATTGTCATGCTTCCAGAATTTGTGCCTGCTAATATCAACAAAAGTGATTTTTAAAAAAATAAAAATAAAAATAAAACTACACATGTGGCAGCAAAACTAACCTGGTTAAAATGCTGTTGAAGCTTTTCATTTGCAAGATTTATGCAAAATTGTTCAAAACTGCATCCATAGCCACACATTTTCATCAGAAACTAAACAATCCAACAGTGCTTTGATTAACTGAGTTCTTTGCTCACAAATTCTGTAATTCTAGAATGCTTTTGAAGTCAACATGTCATAATCCACCAAAGCACAAATTACATTACAATGGAAACCTAGTCTTTAAGACAAAGAGGTGAGACATTTACCTGTTGAACTTGAAACTTTCGAACCCATAAATATCCAGAACACCAACCAGAAATGGAGAATCAGGGTCTTGGCCAATAGATCTGTTGACCTTTTCCACCAACCTGGATACAAGCCAACAAAAGAGCAATCTGTAAATAGCATGCAGTACACTGTCCGACCATGTTATGTTGCTTTTAGCCTTAATGCTCACAACAGAAACAAGATCATCTATTTACCCTACAAGTATTTCCTGGAGCAATCAAGTAAAGATCTTTTACCAATCAAACAACCGGGAGTAGATTGTCTTTGCCAATGTATCACGGTTGATGGTGGCTTGCTCCACATTTAGAGTCATTGTAATGTTGCCATCCCGTGTCACAAGAACACGCGTGCACAATGAGTCCAACAGGCCCTTTGATTCGCACCTGGACATAAGCAGAGAAATCAAGAGATCTATTAGGCCAGAAAACCAGGTCAGCAGCAAGATCCACAGATGAATACAACAACTATTATGTTCATATCTGATTCCTGACAGACTTCCTCCAACATCCATATTGTACACAAAATTCAAATCCAGCCAACCTGCTAAACACAGGCTCAACTACACATGCAAAGCATTACCCACCGGAGTAGCTCTGCAGCAGCATCAAGGTGAAACTTAGAACTCTCATCCTTGAGCTTTGAAGAGTCCGAATCAGCTCCTTGTACAAAATCAATATTTCCCAGATGCAACACTGATGCAACTACACGGAAAATTGCTTCCTGTATTTCAAGCAAGTAATTTCAAGTCATTGTTTAGCACTTCTTGTTAGGTGAAGGGTAATGTAGCCTTTTATTTCATTTGTTAAAACCTGGAAAATTAAGCCAGCAACAAAACATTTCAGAACAAAATACTAAATAGGAGGCCCAAATTTTGAGAGTCAGAAGCCACGAATGAGTAGTGCAACATAAAAAACAAGTAGTGACGCATTAACTGTTTATTACTACCAAGGTGTAATTCAGGTGATAAAAATCTCTGGGCTAAGCTCTGAAATGATTCTCAACATGAAGCTTTCATTCAAAAAGAAATAGCAGCCAAAATTGTTTTAAAAAGATGCCAGCAAGATCTTCTAATTACCTGATCATCTGGGTTGATACCAACAACATCCATAGCCCTTCGTGTTTTCACATATTCACGTCCATTGCTCACGTTGTTCAATTCGTAACAATCACTTTGATTCAAGTAATGGAAACTCTTCATATCCCCCAGTTTGTACCTCTCACAATCCTGAGACAATACAAACAAATCCAATTAGAACTCATAGTCAAACAGACAGATCACCAGCAGAACGCCAGAATCTTCTAAACCCAGGGACATTCACAAGATCTAGTACATACTGTGACTAGCTGAATACATTTCAACACTGTCAATCTTGTTGCTCCACTGTCCGATTTCTCATTGTAACAAGGGCAGGCAGAAGACAGAATCCATGTGTATTTCAAGGCAAAAGAAAGACATTGTGGGAAGTGAAAACATGTTCCTCTCTGCCATGAGATAAATGTCATGACTGTACCTCTGGAGAGGCACACAACTGATAAAAGCAATGGTAGTTCCTTTCAGGATCAGCAATCTGAACGACTCGAGATCTCTCCAGTAGATATGTACGCACAGCAGCACCTGATATTCGTCCACTCCTATCAAACTGGATCTCCACGAATTTACCAAATCGACTGAGGTTCAGGAAAAATACAAGTAGTCAATACTCAGAATCACCACAGGATCCTCTTGTGGTTTAAAAGAGCCACATGAAAACATGATAAAATATCCAGAATGCACAACTGATTATCTGCTTAAATGCCTTCATATCAAGATCAAATAAGATAGAGACACACCTAGAATTGTCATTGCGCACTGTCTTGGCATTACCAAAAGCTTCAAGAAGGGGATTGGACTGCAATTAAGAGAAATCATGGCACACACTTTAGTTTGTCCTATTCCCTTGCAGACTACAGAAGTTAGAGGCATTTTGTACGTTAGAAGTTATAATCCAACTCAAAAGTTCTTAAACCAAAGCTCATTTTATTTATTAGATTAATAATGTGGTGGTGAGAAATTATGGCGCCCTTCACTTTATATTTATTGATAATTATGTCCAGGTAGTAGGAGGCCCTCAACTGTGTATATTATGGAGCATTTTTGGGCTGGCCCAATGCTCTTTCCACTGTTAAAATCTTCACCTCTCTGATGGAAGTTCATCACAAATAGCTTCCTGATTACATCTCAATCAAACCATAGACGACATGTTTACTGGATATGAATATGTTGAATTATGCTACAAATACTTGTCCTGAATTCTCTGCTGCCAATACCATCCATGGTGTTGATTAAATCTCTTGTTTAGCTAGAATCTGCTAGAACAGATATTTTAAATCTTGAAAACATCTGATACAAGTGTAACATTGTGGTATATTACTTATAGTTCAACTCAGTTTTCAATTGCAGGACACATCTGTAATGAAGCCAAGCTTGGGTGACGAGTAAATGGACGGAAAGCAAGATGTCATGTAAACTAGAAGCATGAGCATAAAACAAGTAAGCATCCGATGTACCATTGCATGAATCCACAGGTAGGGTGAAGTATAGTCCTTAGTAAATTTATGCATTGACAAAAAATGAAGTGGAAACAATATTTTCACATAGAAGTGATTAGCACTCCACAACTAGTCATTTTTGTGCATATATCATGGGAATAAGCTCTAAACCTCAAGCACTTGTTGCTCAACAGTTCGACCATCTGTATTAGCCCTTCCCCCCATGTAAGCCAGGTACTGCATAATCAACTTTGTTGTCTCTGTCTTTCCAGCTCCACTCTCTCCACTGACAAGTATAGCTTGACTTCTTTTCTCATTTACCATAGCCCTGAATTGAATTACACATTGCCATGTCAAGAGTCCCATATGAGAATCACTTTACTTACACAAGCAAACCATTTTGTGATCTGACAATACTCAACATTCAGAAATTTCAATGCTAGAAGAAGTACTCCTTCATAGTCAAAATTGAAACTAAGTAAAACCTTGAGTGACTAAATAACTGCTATTGCAAAAAGACATAAAAGAGATCAAGTGCCCCTCTGAGACCAGAATCTATGAAGATTAAAAAAAAATGAAATGTGCACCTGTAAGAAGCATCAGCAACTGCAAAGACATGAGGACTCAATTCTCCAAGTGGTGCACCCCTATACTGCTCCATCATGTGGTTATTGTACAAATGGGGAAGCTTGATGAAAGGATTTACTGCAATCAATATGTTGCCTGTGTATGTCTGTCTCACACAACCACCAACATACAGTCAAAAGTTAAAATGACAAGATATCCAAGACCATTCAAGTTTAAAAGCTGCCACATATATACTACAATACCCAAAATAATTTCTGCATCGGTCCATGTGCAAGTTCAACTTACATATATTTCATCCAGTTCATATCTACTTGCAAGATTGTACAACACCCCTGGCTCATGGAGATAAGCCAATTTTGTCATATCATCCACACCTCCAGGTTGTGCATCTGGATCTTTTGAGTGCACATTTGAGATTAAAGAGGTGACCTGCACATAAAAAAGTTCAATATAAGACTAATAATTCATGATACAAGGATAGAATCAAACAGAATCCTCAATCTATTCCACATTATTTCATGACACCCAAACCACAGGTTGAATATAGTCCCATCCACAAGCCAAATTGATGCCACCGTTCAATTTGGACGATTAGTCACATTTTTCAGATGCATTGTTTTCCTCATTCCAACATTTGAAACCGAATTCTATTTCAAGCTGATATTTCTTGCAATTTGAGCTGTAATGTGCAGCGATATTTTTTTCTTATCAACCCCCTGAACTCATAAGTCAGTTAAGGAATGCCAATTACCGACCAAATTCCACACAAGAAACACTCTGGCAGATGTCTGATGTCCAATTCCATAAGTATTAGCCAGTGCCACACCCTTTTCCCAGAGCAGAAAGTTAATCAATATACCTCTTGTCCTTTGATGCTTCGGGCTTTGACCTTCTTGCCGTTGATTTCATAGACCTCTGCCTCACACCAGGCCAATTCTGGGTCCTCAACCCAGACTTGGGCCCCCACTGCAATATTCATTGCAGTCGACTGCACACAAAGCCACCAAATAACGTTCACTAGTCAGGCGAAGTCATCCTGCCATAACTATGATTACAAAAAACGACACTACAAGAACGACAGTGCAAGTCCAACGGCCCTGAATTGAATATTATCACAACTGTAGAAAAACACAAAATACTACATAACTAACGAAATAAGAACGAAAGAATCAGAGCCCGAACAATACAGAAATAGTCTGCATCCTTGCTGCACCTGATGCAAGTTACACAAATCCAGGAAGAACCTATGAAATTGCACTCAGTAGAATCAGCCCATCATAATAAATTTATTCTTCATGGCATATTTTTGCAAGATACACCAATTTACAGCCATCAAAACGTAGGCTGGAAAACCGAAAGATACAAACTTTGACACACGATGTGGCCCACTCAAAACCACTACAAACGATCCTAGCTTTATATTTTGACGGTATTAACTTCCTAGCTCTCGTCTTCTGCAGCAAAATGATCGTTGGGACCTCAATGTAGCCCTAATTAGATATAACTAGGTACATGAAACTAGTAAAGACAGACTAGGGCATCCAGTGACAAACACATCATAAATCTGAGTGCTTGGACAGCATTTTAAAGGGATTGAAGGAGGTATGGTCTCTGGTACAAAATTCATGGTAAGAAAAATTCGAAATAAAAGGTCACTGGAAGGTTATCAATTCTCCTACATTTTCAAAATTCAGAAATTTCACCCCACACTCGTATTCCACCGTGATGCATGCTACCTCTGCAACTCTAATTTTCCAAATCATCAGTTCTACATGCACCGAACCGAGTAGTCTATGTCTGTGTGACAAGATCCATGCCCTAACATACGCTCGTAACCATTTCCCACTAATTATATTGTGTCACGATTGTTCGCCATGCCCTAATATACTGAGATCCTGAATTTTGAATGGGAAGATGCCATAGAAAGAGTAGATAATGCCTGGGCCCATGAACTGTACCACATCTCCCAATGAGATCATTCGATTTCACACATTCTCCTCAACCGCGTTTCTTGGAAGAGAAAAAAAATTCCGTACAAGAAATGCACCACGGCAGCAATAAATAGCTATGGCAGCAGGGCACAAATGCGGTGAGCGTGCTTACATTTCTCAAACAACACTACTCACGAGTCATTTGAGCACGGCCAGCCTCGCATCCTGGCAATCCCTACTGAACCTTTCGGTACACACCCCTGGCTTCTAGAGCTGTGCAAGATCCCGGCACATTATGTCTCTTTCCTTACCCTATATTGCCCTCACAGAACTTCTGTTCACAGACCCCTCCGTGAGCACCTCAGCGGACCGGCCCTGAGCTCCACCGGGAGCAAGAAATAGGAGGAGCAAGAAACCCTAACGCAAAGGCAACGGGCAAGCGCCACAACGTACCATGATGGAGGACGGGACGGGACCGGGGCAGCCTCCTCCGATCAAATCAACATTCGCATCGCCACGCTATCCGCAGAATGACGGTAGAGAGTCGTCGCAACCTCGTCACTCGCCACTTTCACACTCTCTCTCTGTCTCCCTCTCTCTCTCTTTCACTCGATCCACAGATCCACTCAACCCTACCGCCACCTTCACTCCTCCCTCCCTCCCTTCGCGATCGCGTCACGCCACCACAACACACCATACCACACCCTCAAATCAACTCGACTCAACCTTCCTCACCACACCGCCGCTGCCTTCCTTCCCCTACGACCTCAAAATCCGAAACCTCATCCTGGTGCAACCAAACCCTTGCGCCCCCGCGGCCTCCCCGTGCGATCGATTATACCTATCCGAACGCCAAATGGTCGCCCGTGAGCGGATTCTGAACAGCTCGGGCTCAAAATGTAGCGACGGCAGAGAGCGCGCACCATGCGAGGGGCAACAGATCTGCGTGATGCGATGCGGGCGGCGAGGCGGAGGGAGGAAGCGGTCGTGCCGATCGCAGCAGCCTGGCGGGGCGATGGCGATGAATGGGGGATGGGATGTGAGCAAAGGCAGGGAGGCAGACAGACAGGGCGAGCAAGCGATGGGATGGAATGACGGGCCGGGTTTCCTTCCGCCTGCTCGCCCCCTTCCCCCTCCCCCCTTCCCCCTCCCCCCTTCCCCTTCGCTTTGGCTTGGGGGGGCGGGAACCCTGACGCCGGGAGTCCCGAGACCGCGGGCCGGGTGGCCCGTGATTGACGCGGCCTCCCGGGCTGCGCTCGGGTTGGCTGGTTTTCAAATAGTCCAGTTGAGTGTGTGTAAGGAAAGGAGTCTACTCTACTCTACCCTACTGGGGGCCTCCGGTACTTACCTGCTGTAGACATAAAGTTACTACTGCCCCCCAGATAAAGTCGCTTGGAACTTATATATAGTACTTACCTTCCCCCTCTTCCTGTATCATGGAACCTTTAACTTATTCCGTTTGGTAACTGGGAGAGGGGTAGATGTAAGCTACGTAGGGAAAGTGGAGTACCCTAGGGTGATGGTCGGGGTTTTCAAACTATGGGACCAACCAACCGGGACCAGCTTACATGGATAACTTAACGCCGCTTTTTTCAACGCCTTTCTCGTGTTGGGAGCTTCGTAGAGAGCGAGGGGGATCAATGCATGGGGAACCCCGAATGCTAGTTATTACAAGATGAACCGGTTGAGTTTGAGAAATAAGTTGGTTGAAGCTCAAGACTTTGGGAAAATTATGTGCCTGTCGTTTTAGAAGAATCTATGGAACATATCTCTAATTAATAAGAAAAACCAAAAGATGTCAACATGTAACCGGACCTGGAAACAATAGGGTGTCAACTAATTGTGCCCAAAAATCCCCCTGGACACTTGAGGGAATGAACTTGTTACAAGCAAGAGTATCTACGTCTCTGTCATCCCTTGAATAATATGCGGCTCGGGTGCTATGTTTTTAGTCGAATCGATGTCATAATGTTCTCTCTTCAAGTTTGTGGTGTCTATGTAAATTCACCCGTTGTGCATGAAGGAGTTTTGATGAAGAGAAGCCCATAATGAGTGACAAGAGAGGAGTTTCCACAATTTGGTATCTCAACACCTACCAAAGGGGTAATAGTATAAACATGGTCTCTATATGTTGGCTAATGGTTTATCCCAATTTCAAATCCTTGGGCTAATTTGGGTTCTATGGCCATGGTCTAGGGGCTATTTAGATGTAAATAATGACCTCGGGCTCTACAACAATACCTAATCATCCTTTTCATCCTCCCCTCTCCTAATTCATCCTCCCCCCCCCCCCTTCAATAGGTGTTGTGAACATTTAACTAGATCATCACATATGGGTGAACATTTTATATATCTAACATAACATTCTTTAATAATAATAAACTCCATAGTTTAGTTACCTTGGTTAATAGACACCTAAATCGGCTTCAAAGACCCCGAATTCGTATGATAGAAGTCAATTGAAATGAATCAACCACAAATCCACAAGGGATCAAAATTTCATGTTGGATTGATGCAAGGTACATTCATATGTGACAATTTTCGCTCGACATATTAACAACGGGGCTTGTTTTTACTAGAGCCCTCTCATCATATGAATGCGGTCTCTACCATGGGGACTCACTTGTTTTCAAGGAAAGTTGCTTGAAGTAGGGAAGTACTAAGAAAATACATATGACATAGGGCTATATAAGACATACGAGGTCTCTTTGTGAAAAGTATGATTCGACATGAAATTGTTCATCCCCATGGCCATACTCATACCGACCTACACATACACCCGTCTATTTGCCATGGGCGCAAAGTCCAAGCGTACATCTTAAGTTTGTCTTTAATTAATCTCAACTGGGTTCCACTAGACTAAGTGGGGTCCTTTGATCCCATCTTTTGAGTCGACTAAAACTATTAATAAGTTGTTGGAGGATACCTTGTTTCTATGTGTTTTTCACCTCCCTTGGGGGTAAACTCTTCCTACCATATACAAACTAACGTGAGTATAAGAAGGGGTATTATTTGAGGCATTAACATACATAGTATACATAAGGGAGACTTATTATTCTCTCTAGTGTGTACATTTGAATAGGCTATTGAAATTTATGCTAAAAAAGCAGGTGTACAAAAGGGGGCCCTAGGTTTGAAGAAAGAAAATTACAATGGATGGATTATTTTCATCCAATCCATGTTTTCTTCCATTGTTGTCACATAGTCATAGTCCTCCACGATTACCATGTCTATTCTTGTTAGGGTTTGCATTTAGGTTATTGGTTTTTACAAGTTGTAAGCTCTTGAAGGGCTCGTAGGCTTCCTCGAGTTACACTCTTTGGATCATGGCTAAGTTATTATGCTCTTGTCTTTGTCCGTCCAATACAATCATTGAGTTACATGCTATGGATGAGAATAACTTGTTCATTGGGAAGTGAAACTAAATCTAAAATGTGGTAAAAGGCCAACAACTACCAAGGAGGGAAGGGTGGTCAGAACAAACCCCCAACATGTTGTTGCTTAATCATCCCAATATAACTAATTTAGGATTTTGGGTCCTAATTATGGGGTTGATTTCACTTTAGTAAATACAATGCTCTACATAGTAATCATTGTTTTTACCCTCCCACTCGGAAGGTGTTGTGAACCTTTACTGACAACATTGGGTTCTTAAGCACCCATTAGTGGACATACTTTTGGACTCAAGATCGGATGTACGTTTGAAGATTGGTTTGTCAAACCAAGAGAAAGTATTCCTTGAGTGGGGGTTGTCCGAAATTGATGGGAAAACTATACCACATTAGTGCGAGTTAATTTGTATCACACCCAAGACTTGAACCCCAGTGAAAACTCATGGGGTCCAAACTTATACTATGAACCAATATGATCACTCAATTTCATATTTTCTTTGGTCTTGGACCCTAGCATAAAGCCACCATATAAGTTCACAATAGTTGGGAGCATGCAAGGAGCTCTCACTTGTGAAATATACATTTTGTTGCTACATATTATGTCAAAACAAAACAAAACAATTCCAAGGGTGGGTAGAACGGGCATTTCAATCACGTTGATCACATGGTCAACGTTTCTTCTCTTCTCAAACAAACAAAACAATGGGTGAATATTCATATAACACCTACTGAAGGCAAAGGAAGAATGGGGGGGGGGGGTGAAACCACAAATTACTATGATATGACCCATAAGTTGCTACTCGTAGAGAGTCTTGTCCCTAAATCATACTCATAGACTCCAAATTATTATAGTAAGTCAAAATTGGGCCAAATCAACAACCAATTCATAAGGGGCAAGTTAACCTATTACCCCCCCGCGGTAGGTATCATGAAATCAAACCCACAAAGAGAATTTGTAGGCCATGGTAAGGGATTTCGCATCTTCAAAAGGAAACGGACATGAACTTTTGCACTAAAGTACCTATCCGACATGGGAAATTCTAGCAGGTAAGATTTAATGGCACATCATAAATGGCAACATTCTTTGATTGGAAGACCAAGACTACAAGAGCCAATTGACGGTGCATTTAAAACCTTCCTTGTATTTTTCATCTTTTATACCAGTGCCCAGTCAAGATCCTAGTGATTCTAAATCCAGCCGGTTACATGTTGACATCTTCCGGTTTTGCTTTCATTCATTCGAGGTATATTCCATAGATTCCTCTAAAACGACCGGTCGTTCTCTTGAAGTCTCCAACTTTAACCGGTTATTTCTCAAACTCAACCGGTTCATCTGTAACTAACCGCCGGTTGTCCCCAGCCATAGTTTTACACCCATCTTCAAGCAGCAAATCATAGACACAAATTGTGCACAATATACTTACAGTATTCACAAAGTAAGAAACAAGGCAGCAAGGAGTTGTACATACTGCAACTACTATGAAACTTCCCCTTCAATTGATTTGTTTTTGAAGGAACACTGAGACACGTGTCACAAAACCATTGACCGAACCCGTTGTAAGGTTGACATGGCACCAAACATCACTATGATTTGCCATGTGATGTCATGTGTAAATGACTTGCCATGACACTACATTATCCTCATTCACTATCAACACATGAGTCCTAGGCAATGGTCATGCGTCGGTGGAAGGACAAAGTTAATCTACTAGTGTGGTAGATACGTAGAGTTTCCAGTGACGCAAGACAATTGCCCATGAGTCATAGGTATGCTTGTAGTGATTGCAAGGTTTAATCACTACAAGCATACAAGTCTTAGGCACTCATTCTACATAGTTGAAAGAATAATGCACATCTACCACTGTGATAGATTTGCGGCTTTATTAGTGACGTGGGACAAGTTTCTAGTGGTGCATGTCAGTTGCGTAGGACTCGTACGCTCAAAATATGTAGGTAAATTCCAAATAGACTGAATGTTTTGTTTGGAACTATTGGTAATTGGATTCTTCGAGGTGATTCTATTTGAAAACAACATTGAAAGCAATGACAACGCAAAAAATGGACAAACATCCCAACCTATTTCTTGTGGCATGTGTTTTTCTTCCAAGATGCTTGGATAATGTAGTATTGTGCCACGTGTCACAAAAGTATTCTCCCAAAATTGCAGTAAAGTTGATGTGTGCAAAACAAAATCAAGATTTGACACTCAAAGTGTTGGACCTCAAATGGTACTATGGTACGAGTACTTTGACAACACAACTCTCGAATTCGGGCACTACAAAGCAAGTCTTAACATTGATATCTCCATCTTTCATGTATGGTCATAATGCGAGGCTTGGAATTTATGGCAAGCCACGGGGAGGTCACTTCATTGTCCAGTTGACACCACGTGCGGACAAAGTTTGCTACCCCTATATTACATGCCATATATAATTTTAAAATTTATGGTATTTTTTCTACATATATATAACCATTGATAGTATCTTTTGTATACTATTTTGAAATTTTTAGTCATCTTTATTTTTTTAGTAATTGTTTTAGTTCAATTTTGTGTCATTCTAGTTAGAAATGGTATGTTTTATGAAAAAAACAAATCATCAATTTTAGTTACCATTTTTAACTATGTCATAGGTACTATGTATATCTACTCATGAAAAAAAATTGATAAATTTTTGACCCATTTTGGTGGTGCAACTTACCAAAAGAAGATTTTTTTTGGTCGCACGTGGTGTTCAACTTGACAATGGAGTGATCTACCCGTGTGGCAAGCATGTTAGGCGAGTAAAGTTTTGTGCAACAACCCTTATTTAAAGTAAATGTGGTCATCGTTTCAAAATATTCACTTTTTGGTTAACTCAAATATGTGGGCGGATTCGATTCCAACATACTTAAATTTCATAAGGGATGTGTGAATCTCGAGTGATTAGTCAAATGTCTTATATTTGAAGTATCATGAAAAAAACAATGTGCTAGTTTTGAATGCTAAATCTATATATTCAATTGATAAACAATGGAAATTTATCACAACATTTGGTATACATATCAAATTCAACCTTGGGTCATACATGCATGTGCAATTCCATTGGAAGATGTTTTTTTCCAAGTCAAGCATGAAATTGGGAGGTATTGGTTTTGGTCCAATTTTATATTAAAATGAGTTATACTCATCGTGGGGGACGGTGCAAACACATAGAAACAATGTAAAGCCCAAATATGCATACTTTGGGTGAGCTAATCCATAAACTGAGATAAGAGATTATGATATAGTTTAGTGGGATTTAATTGGAATGAATTAATATCAAGCTTAGGGGCATGTTTTTATTGCAACCCCTGTGGTACGTGTTACGAACCAAAATCCATACTAGGGGTTTTTGTTGAAAACATGCCCCATTGCAAGTTTGTGATTTTTGCATCTCAATTCAATCTCATTGATCCAGGGACTTCTAGGTTCATGGTAGAGTAATAGTAGTCACAAAATATAAACTTCATTGATCCAACCTAAAGAATTTTTTCACGTAACAACACAAGATGTTCAATTAGTAAAATAAGCTTATTTAGAAAGTCAAAAAAACAAGTGAAGCAAGTTGTTGGTATTGACTTATGTATCATATTCGCCTAGTTGGTGTCTTCAAACGACTTTGTGAACTCCATGTTGGCATATTCAAGTGTGGATTTAAATGAATTTCTCGCATTGAATCAAAACAACAGAACTTTAGGTTACAGAACTTTATTTTCCTTGCATTTAAATGGCAAATGAATTGCAGTAATTTTAGACAATGTGTGTTGAATTATACAAACTCACATAAAAATTTGATATAGACGTGATTCCACACTTCCATTGCATACAAGGAATGGTCATGTTACAAAATTTTTGATGAGATAAGATATGAGAGAGACAGAGAGAGAAGCGACGGTGGAAACTTTAAGAGCAAGAGAGCACAAGAGTGAGAGGTTATTTCTTAGTTATTAACCTTCTACTCAAGGTGTATATGGAGGGGTTTGATACATTTGAGGTAACACGTCTTGTCAATAACTAGAGTTCCAAAATAACATTATTATAGTCCCAAGATATCATGACTAAAGGTCCAAGATAACAACATATGATGTCGAAGTTGGGTCCAATGACACCCATTCGCCATTGACGGTGGTGTCTTAACACTCCCCTAGACACAATGACTATGATTTTAGACACCACATTACCTTCCCTCATGATGACTTGACTATGAGCCCCCGCTATAGTTATCAAATTACAATCATCGCCTGAGTGTTGTGATACATGGGAACAAAAGGTATCATCTAGGTTTACTTGCATATGGTCCCATAACTTTCATGTATTCACAAAGTTGATTGCAATATATGTTGAATCAACCAATGTTTTTTTTTTTGAAAGTCATTCCGGTCAATGCTTGGAAGCACACCCTTTGTGTGTTGCACATACCTCTCATTGGATACATTGATTGTGGGTTTGAAGATATTTCATATCTTCACAAGGTTGAATGCAACCTCTCAATGAATCAATCGGTGTTTCTCTTTCATAGTCATTCATCTCAATATTTGGAAGCACATCCTCATGTGCAACACATAACTCTACTTAGGTAAGTCATTTGTGTAGTTGAAGATCTTTGACAAACATGAGCATTGGTAGCATGTATATGTGACTAAGTCACATTTGTTAATTAATTGAATCAAGTAGTCAATATGCTAACCAATTCAAATGCAAAATGTGTTTTTTTGCATATTGCATTTTGCATTTGTGACTGCGAGAATTTGAAAAAATGTTTGGAGAATATGAAGCATTGAAATTCAAATCTCCACATGGATTTGGTTGTCCTAGCAAACATAGACAAAAATATGCATCAAAGAAACAATATGCAAACCATCCACACAATAGGTTTCCAATTGGAGGATCTAAATAAATAATAATGCTAGGTGATTCACAGCCAACGTATCCCCTCCCTCCTTTGAGGGCCCATCTTGGTTATAGGTGTGGGGAAGGAATGGGTACTAGCACCTTACAACTAAAAATGCTTAGATGTTTACACAAGGTACTTGACCAAACACTAATTATGAAGGTGTAATGGATTCTAACATGCATAGTCTCAAACATATCAATATTATTGCATGAAGGATAGCATAACCCTATATTAAAGTAGGAAAGTTGGATCTCAAAAGTAATGGTGCACTAATTAACTATAATATATTAATGAAAGATTATGTTAGACCATTTGTCTCGTGTTCATATGACAATGAGTATTATAATTATATTCCAATTAACTCACAATATGTCTTGAATGCTCAAGACTTAAATTCTCTTGCACCATCTAAACGTATGGACTAAATTGGATGATCATAGAACATGCTCGAAGTTGTATAATTTGTGCCAACAATCTAGAAAAAATTATATTCTTACTAAGTATAAGAAAAACATATGACCATCTTGTGGATGCATTGATCATAGCAAAGAAATATCGAAACATTATGCATGGTAGATCTTATAGACCGTGAATATCCCTTTGAACCCTTTGAAATATAAATGGGAGTTCATGTGACATCGAGTGATGGTTTTTTTCCAAAGCACAAAATTCGCAAGGTTTCATACATTTTAATAATTTTGAGGCTCGAAGTTTATGCTTTTTTGTACATGAAATAATTTGTCTCGTTGCCGAAACTTCCGGGTGTCCCATTTGTTCATGTCATCTATTCACACAAAATATTGCAATCTCCCTTTTGGGTAAACATTGTATAGGCCCAAGATGTATGTTGGAATGTCTTTGAGTGGGCATTTATCACGATCCAAATTTTGCAACAACTATTGATAATTGTCTTCAACCGTGCAAAGGTAAAACTTGTTGCCTCGACCATCTTGAAAACTCGATAGGTTTCTAATAGGCATTGGTGAACAAACAACTCTAGAAACATGTCTACATGTACCTCTAGGTATAATGAGATAAGTTTCTCCAATCTAATATGATACCAAACACTACTACTGTAGTTATGGTAGTAATATGCTTTGTCATCATAGGACCTAGAGAATAAAATATATATTATCATGAGTAATAGTGTCAGTGGGTAACACTCTCTCAAAACAATGAAACATACAAAGTATCATATTCAATGTCAATAAAGGTGGTATGAGATTCCATATCTCCAAATGGGCTTGTAGTCAATTTATTAAATGGTATCTCCCGGTGCTCCATATGTGTGACATGGGTGTCGTGTTAATCACCATGTACCTTGTAAAAATTTTACAAAGTGAGAAGTTGTCCTACAATTCTTGACAATATGACCCTTGGTCCTACATTTGAAATAAGTACAAATTTCTACATTTGTATCTTGTGTGGGTGAAGGCCCCCCAAAAAAATCATTATGTGAAAATTGTGGAGTGTGACACTTACGTGATTGTCGAGGTTCCCTTTGCATTGGTGTTCGACTGTTTTTCTAGATCATTGAGATATGAATCGCGTTGTCGACAACCATGTTGCATGACTCTACATGAGAATCATTCATGTAGGTCATTCTCCATGGTTCTTCAACAATAGCTCATTATGGTTATCAGCTAATAATAGCATTGACATGAGGTCATGTTATATAACACATGTTCGATATTACTGAGCCAATATAATATCGGCAACATGAAACATAGATAGAGTTTTCTCTATTAGTAGCGCATCATCAATTGGTATACCACACATAGATAACTGAGAAGTTATCTTGAGCATCTTAGTATTATACTTGGCTATGGGTGGATAATCTTGTACTCGAAGATGTATCCAATTATAGCAAGTCTTAAGAAGAAATATTGTTTGTTGGTGATTTAACCGATTTTAAAGTGTTCCCACAAAACACGAGTTGACGTCATGGTGAGGTATTGCAACTACAATGTTGGGTCGAGGTGATGTTGCATGAAAACAAGTGCTTAGGCGTTGAAATTATCTATAGGAATTTCTAAAGATGATTCTTCAATTTTTATGAGCAAAACCATGCGCTTGTAGATGCAATTTGGCATCGAGGACCAAAATTAAGTATTTTTCCCTGTCAGCTACGAGGGGAGGAAAAACTCGTCGTGAAACCCATATCCTATAATGTGTACCACCCTCTTAAGTAATTTATCTTCACCCAAAATCACTAATGGCCCCTAATAAGCACCAATACTGATACTAACTTAATGCAACAAATTCCGTGCCACAAAAAACACCGCATGCACTACACATTGCTACACCATACCACACAATCACTACACCTTTCTATCTTTCACCTCATAACAACTAAACAATAAACCAGTCTTACCGAAATCCATTAGACCAACAACAACAAAACTCGTTAAAGCTTCGTGTTGATAAAATGTTACAAAAAATTATGAGATGAGACAAGAGAGAGAATAACGATGGGTGAAACTCTATGAGCAAGAGAGCACGAGAATGAGAGGTCACTTCTTATTTATTAACCTTCTACTCGTGGTATATATAGAAGCATTGATGCCTTCAAGGTAACATGCCTCGTTAGTAACTACAATTCCAAGATAACATTACTATACTTCCAATATATAATAACCATAGGTCCAAGATAACAACATATGATGATGAAGATGGATCTACTGACACCCAATCGCTCATTGACAATGGTGTCTTAACAGTGCCAACTCGCACAAAGTCCTTAAGGCGAGTTTAGAGCACACACCATTTATAAAGTGATCAGAGTCTTTTAGAATGAAACAAGAAAACGGTAGAACCGTGAGGCTCTGTCCTTTGCTATGAAAGACTATAATTGTAGCTAATTACTTTGCTCATGCCAATCCATGGCTATTCACTATACTAAACCTTTCTTGGATTTTGTGCACCTTCTTCTCAAATACGGGTCAAGGATTGAAGCTACTCATTTATCACCCGAAATTTTTAAAATAAATAATCAAGAAATGCCGAAATAACTATAGTTAACTAGATTTCTTTTGATGCATTTTAGGGAGCACTTGTATATATATGTAAAAACTATAGTTAACATCCACATTACATAAAGTGGACCAAAAACAACAAGAACAAGAAACGTCCAAGTGTGAACACAAAGTGGTTAGGAAATTTGCTCTTGAAACGAAGAAGTTGATGCATAGTCTCTATCCTACAGACAGAGCCAACAAATCTCTTCATTTTAGAATGCAAATCCAGAGGCTAGAGAGCTAGATGCATGTCGAGTTCGCACCCCCACCACTATTGCCCTTGATTGGTTTGTGGTTGATACTCCTAATGTCAATTCCTATTTCAAATATTCTTAAAACACAATATTTCATATTATAATTGCATTTGCTACGTTTGCACCTTGGATAAGTAATATCGGTGAAACCCATATCAAAGAGGTGGGTGTCTAGCGTGGCCAAATCTACGAGTTTTGTACATTTGTGACGTTTAAGACAAATGTCCATTTTAGGCTCATATACCTTAAGTTATGGGGAAATCCCTACACTGGGGCCACCATTTGCTGCCCATTGCAGGGCTTGAAGTTACATTGCATGTAGTCTAGGCTTAAATAACTGGGAGATAGAATATTCCCATCACTTCTAAACCTTGCCCTCGTTTTTTACTAGACAACTTCATTTTATCATAGTGGAATCTGAAATGATAGTGAATGAGCTCATGGAATTGTATTTGGTAAGGAAGACGTGTGTTATTTGGACGCTCTTTTTCTACACCCACTTCTTGTAGGATATAAACCATGTAATTTGTGGGAGATGATTAACATAAGGTACGTGAGTGTTATTTGGTTCCGTTTTCATGTTCTCAAGATTTACCGATTAGATTTACACAACGAAACTCGTGTTATATTAGCAAATCTACGATGAAACATCTGCAAATACTAGATTGAAAATTGGATTTCCCTTGATTTGGGTATGGTTATTGGAAGTGTATGTTTGTCGATTTCTTAACTAGACACATGGGTCCACCCAATTGTGATCACTATTGAGTACAAAACAATTATTAGTACTTGAAGACATAGTCCGATCTCTTTTCAAAATGTGCCTTTATGATGTTTGCGCTTTATCCTCACCGAACCACACACCAATCAAATATAGGGGTCCGATTAAGAAAACGAGCCACTTAAGATCCATCTACCTTTTCAAGCTAACCTTGTCCATAGTTATTTGCCTTGTATCTTATGGAAGTCCGTAACAATAATCAACTCCTTGGTTGCATTCAACGGGACTATTGGACGGGCATAATTCTCCTTTAAAATACACAATTTGTAAAAGCCTAACCAAGTCAATAAAATAAAAGATCTTGTATGTTTTTGCGTAAATTTGTGCTTTATTTTGTACATTATCTTATGTCAAGGAAAAAATAAGATTACACTTACTTGCACATACATGTATGGTTAAAATACTAAGTATGTATTTGCATCTAACCGCATGTGTGTTGTGCATTTTAACCCAAGTCATTCAAATTTTAAACCAATTTGAAAGGTGCGCTAGAAAAAATAGTTGATTTTAGGTAGGGCCATTTTTTATGCAAGTGACTAAGAACAAAATCATATAGCTCAAACACGCTTTTGTGCACAAACAACCTGAACATGTTGTAGTTAGGGATTTGGATAAGACAAAAACTAGGGAAACACTAAAAGAAGACTTAAAAGGTAATATGTATATCATCTAGGTGTCTTAAATAAGTGTTATTAGGACAAACTTAGGAATATATCATGTTATTTTGGTTGTAACTTGAAATGACTATGCATTCATCCTAACAAGATTGTCAATATTCTTTTTATTCTATTTTTTATTTTATTTTATTGTCAAACAATGGTCTTGAGTTATCATTCATTTATGATTTCCTCTCACTATCAACTCTCTAGACAATAGTTTGGTGGATTAAATTAACCTTGCAACTACATTAAAAAAATCACTTAGTCAGTTTTATGACTTGCTTTGGCACGATCCTCTCCACCTCTTGGACTTCTCAGTAACCCTCCATAGTCCATAGTCTCTCGTGGGTACCTCTTGTCCTTCCAAAGACTATTGACCTCTCATTACTATGTTCAAGGGGCTCCATTTGTGACAAACACTTATAATGTGCATTTATACTAAAACGACACACCATGAAAAATAGTTCTCTTGAGAATGTATGAACACACTTAGATGAGAATCTTTCTCAAGATCTCATCCTTAAGCATCGAATGCTGCCCTTTTAGGATATTACTGAGGGGCTAGGATTAATCTCATCAATTACATAATCTTGTGAGATCATTCAAAATTAGATACTTGAGGCAATTTTAAATCTTGTAATCAATTCTCTATACTTCTCTCAAACAATTAATTTGAGTTATTCTCCCTAATCCATTATAGTCCTCATTGGGTTCTCTTATATCACGTGATCTCTTTCATTTGAATATCAACTTGTTAGCCAAAAACATCCTCACTTTATGTAGTAGGCAATTGTTTATCTCAAACAACTTTGGTAGTTCTCAATAGTCTATCACAATTTTAGGAAATCACATCTCTATCCTCGTTATGATTTCATTTTAACTTAAAATATTGATTGAATTTTCCTCTCCAACAAAGTAATTCTTTCACAATTGAACTTTTATCCAAATAACTCCATCATAGAGTTTTCCAAGATAACATATAATAATTGGTTATGTGAATCACTCACATTGCATGGGAGGCAATATTCTCACCCTAACAACTTAGTGGATTATTCTTAGTCAAATCGAATCTCTCTTTGAACATTGATCGAGTAATGAATTTCCTCTCCCATGACTACCACTTACAAACTTTTCAACAATCACATGGACCATAGTCTCAACCATAGAGATTAATAAACATCACTATACTTTCAAGTAGTGTCATAAACTGATACAAAGTGCTTTATGCAGAAGATCGGCTAAAAAATCACTCCTTATTACAAAGGACATGGCCACTAGTCACCTCAACTAGGGTAAATTACTATAAATGAGGATCAATCCATGATTTCATGTAGCATGGTCGTACATTTGGGGCTATAGATGTAAGATTATAGTAAATAATGTTGGTTTTAGGTTATTTAGGAACATTTGTATTAACAAAGATGGTTGTACATGCCAACCATATGGACACCCTCATATATCTATTTAGTAGAATGAACAACATGGTGGTGGTGAGGCCATCACCCCACAATTACTAATCATACCAAGAATGGTGGACTGAATGGTGAGGTGGAGCTTTGGACCATTGGGCACCATGTTAGGGTGATTCATAATACATACGCATAGGTGCAACTACGACAAACCATAATGACACAGGTCTAAACTTGTCTCATACAATGAGTTGAAATTCTTGAATGTTGGGAAACCATTTATATATACATGTTCTACTAACATTTTCACCTCCAACTTACATGGAATTTATTGGCCAAGTCTACATCACCAAATATATGATACGTATATATATGTCCACATGATGTATTTGGAGTAAGCTTGAATACATGGGTTGGGTACATTAATAGCACTACAGCCAAGTAAAGTATAATATAAATAAACTACCATATATTACTACAAATTTCACAAAAGTGGTTTTAAAACATTGATAGTTTATAACTAACATGTATTAAATTTTTATTAGTGATTAACTAATTGCATTTTGCAATTATATATTTTGAAGTGTGAGATGTATTTGTGTACAATGCATATTATATATGAATACATGTAATTTTAGTTTAGTTTCTAATTTACATGTAGAGATTTGCAAACACGACACTATAGCGAATGATTTGTAGCAACATGTATCTTGAAGGTGAAAACATTGAGAATCCCTGGTAGCTTGGGGTTTTTATTCTCTTTTTAACACATTCGCTCACATAACCAACATCAGAGACTTTGATTTGGTTTCAAGAAACTAATTTGGGATGAATCAACCATAAACCTACAGTATGGGGTGGGTTTAAAATGGATCAATTTACACAACTTGCACAAATGCTAAGCCTCTTAGCATTGGGTGGAGAAATGGAGGCTCGCCATGTAGTAAGGCGACCAGGCCTAAACTCGACGTTTTTAGCCTTGCACCTCCTTCTCCTAGGATATGAAACATGCAATTGGTGTGAGATGAAGAGCAAGTCCAAGTCAAAAGCCACAATCATTTTCTTCACAAAATTTGGATTGTGTATGAAATTATATTCATATTCAATATATATATATTAAAATAATCCTTTGTTGTTATTTGTCCAATTATTCCGGAAGACAACAATTTCTTCTCACAAGAAAGAGAAAAATAATTGATTTTCATTGTTTTAATTAGAAATGGAAAAGGTACATAAGATGGCTATGGCGAAGAATGCTACAACTATGGTGCAAGAATTAGGATACATAAGGCTAAAACTTTCTACAATGATGTTACTTGCAACTACATGAAATTACAATCCATCCTACACCACTTGACTTTCAATGTTTAACCAATATGAGATGGAATTTGCATTTGTCTCTTCATGAACCAAAAAAACTCCATGTGCAAGAGAGTCCCAATCCTTCTACAACATCTCCATTTCAACCACCACTTCATCACAATCGATGTTAATGTGACCACCGGTTGAATTAGTGCAACCGCATTTCCGAGGAGGAGGAAGCAGTTGACACTAACAAAAGTCACCAACAAAGCCATATGGGGTGCACTCGATCTCTAGGAGCATGAACATACACAAAAACAAATCATACCCTCAATCGATGCTTGAAAAGCTTTTGTCACAATTCACCAAACCTACACCTTGTCCTTGTTGTTCAATGTTGTTCGCAACAACGGAACAAACTCACAAGTTTTATAAATGAAGATTGTGACAATTTGACAATTGTGAAGGTTGTTCAAGTTTTGACCCCCATGGCTTGAATAAGGTTTTAGTTCAACAACATTTGATGAAACGAGAACACCTTGAAGAACCACTCAACTTAGCACATAGTTTCCCCCCCCCCCCCCCTCACATAGTGACCATTGCACTACTACCCTTGCCAAAGGGGGATGGAATAATTGCATTTAGAGAAACTTCTCCAAGAACCTCAAACATTGCAAGAAGGTTTGTAGCCAATTAAGGATTTTGAGCAAGCACAAATTTGTGCTTTTGTTCTTCATAAACCACTGCATACACATAGAGTTTTCCACCAGGGTGGCGCTGACCATCAATTATTTGTTGTGCAACACAATCCACAATCATCTTCTCTATTCGGTTGTAATTTTTATAGCTCTTAGAGACTTTGTGGCGAGTGAGCTTCATGCCACAACAAATTGACACAAATGTTTTTTTGCGTCCATGTATATATATAGAGCGGCCAATCTTGTTCGTTAATCTCTTATTGTCTAAACATGGCACTATGTTGCACATCTTGTTGGTTATTGCTACAAGGGTATTTCTTCCCACATGCCCTTTGGATTACCATATGGCTTCATTAAGCTTCCACTTTGACAATGCAGTGAGGAAGAGAGGGTGAGGTTTCTAGTCAAGGGTTGTCCATTGTGGACAATGAACCATCATATACTGGTAGATGTTGATCACATCTGCAACAATCGACAACCTTAATGAAATTATTATCCTTGCAATGTAGGACATCAACCTTCTACTTCTTACTAAGACCCGGCAAGTATCGGAGCACATGGCCTAGGCCGTTATGCACTAGCTCAAACTTTTATTTTTATTTTTTAAATTTATTTATAGATGTGCATCTCTTTAGCAACATGTAGTTAGGGTTTTGGAAACGATAAAACCCAGTGAAACAATCAAGGAAGACTTAAAAGGTGATTTGTATAACATCTAGGTGTCATAGATAAGTCTTATCAAAGCAATCATAATGTTATTTCATGTTATTTCGGGTTTTAGAGCCTTAATTTACTCAAGTCAATATAATGATTTCAAAATCACTCAGATTATGTGTGTTGACCCTTGAAGACCGAGACGGATGTGTTTGTCCATGCAATCACCGTTGCCCAACAATACCAATATGTACATGTATGTTCATCTTATGATTATGGACACATAGACACCTGAAAATATATGTGAACGATCCTAATTCTACGAAGCCTCCATCCATATGGTTAGAGCTACCATAAGAAGTAATAGTTCAATTAATGGATTTTTCCATTGGATTGAACTATTTTAGACGATTTCAAGGTGATTTTACTAAACACTTTAGGGGTTAACTACTAATGAGATCCCATACAATAATTGTGCTAATTTGTTTTGCTGCAATTAGTGATCCATGGACTTCAAAGATTTGACACGTCAAAGTTGCAAGAAATGCACATGGACCAATTTGTAAGTATGCGTGGTGTGGTTTCCATACACAAGCAGCAAATTTTAGCATTTTATAGCTTCGTGTCTACACTAAGTATTGTATTTAGTGTCATGTGGTACTTTATGTCACTATGATAACTTTTCTAATGACACTTCTTATGAAAAGTTTACAAATATTGTCATCCTAAATTACTTTTAAATTATAGACTTTTGGTGTATTCTATATCCTAACATTTTTGTAATGAAATATTGTCATAGATGATTGAAGTTTGGATGAAGAAACACTTAGTAAGTGACAATATTTGCAACATTGTAGCTTTATAATGCCCAATTGTTTTTAATAAGGAATGGTAAATAATGTTTGGTTTACAATTAGTGTTGAGCAAGACAAATGAAATTGGTGACACAAAATACAATAGTTAGTGTACTAACAAGTCAATCGTGTAACAAAAGAAGAAGTGGGTGAGCTGATGTGAAGTTCCAAAGCCCTGCCTACACCCGGAACTTTAGGGAGTGCTTTGCCATTGGAATGAAACTCAATTTCTTATCACAAAGTGCACAGTTATGACAACCCTCAAATTGTTCATGATTTCATTGATTGTGAACAAGAGTTTGCATGAAATTAAATTTTAACATCCATATTATCAATAACATGTTACATCCATAACATTAAAAAGTGTCCAGATTTAACACATTAATATACTATAAGAGCTACATGATCTCGTTAGAATGATAACCTCTTGTATCATCCATCCATCCATCCATCCATGCATACATACACACATCCATACATCCATGCATCCATCCATGTATACATACATAAATACACACACACACACACACACATACATACAATTAATTTATGGATGCATGTATGTAGTGTTTTATAGCATCATGTAACTTCAAAAAGTGATACTAAATACTATGAATAAATGCCATAGACAATGCATTCTAATCTAACTTAACTCATCCTCTCATAGGTCGTTAGCTATATAGCCCAAAAACAGGGTCAGTCGTGTATCCTTAGCTAATGCTAAAAGTCAAGTATCCTCATATAAACAAATATTCTCTCACCCTTACATACTTGCCCCTTACCCACCAAACAACAATACTCGACTACTATTACAAGTTTGATACCCATGTGTGGGTTCTTTGTACCATTGTTGATGTGGATTATTGATACTCCATGCATTCACCAACATTGGTAAGGACCTTTTGTCGGGTTTGAAAATAACGTGATTTTTGGTACCTAAGCTTATACAAAGAAGTTTGATTTCCAGTTGAGATGTCATTATGACTTGTGACATATGTATCATCTTGCTCTAGTTTTGCATCAAACCCACTTCTTTGTGATGGACCTAACAGATAGATAGAAACTCCAACCCCTTTCAAGCAAGGGGCCGGCGTGAATAAAATGTCCGTTCGTAATGCCAATGACCCGATGCCCACTGGACAAGGGGACATTGGGACAAATACTACTCTCCCCTTTCGAGGATGGACACTATAGTGACACACTATACAAGTTCCTAGCTGGACCTAACACAATATATGGTAGACCACGAAATAGAATCCACTCATTCCCATGAGGAACACTACATAAAATTTTCAATCATTCAAATTTCTTTGGGTCCTTCGTGACCTCTAAGATCAGTGGAAAGTGAACTTGGACCGTCTCCAACTTTCCAACCAATCACATAATTTGTATACCATGGGTCAAGGGCCCTCAAGCTTCAGTGTAAAGTGGCCCTGATGTCGAAGTACTCGTATCTCCCATTGAGATGCCATGACAACTTGTGACATGTGTACGCCACTATGTGCAATTTAATTTGCGTTTTGCAAATAGGTTGTCTCTTTACCCATGCAAAATACCTTCGATTGAGCGAAATTAGAAATTCTATAACTTGTTTATCCATCCATATAGCAACCACGTTATATATATATATATATATATATATTCAAAACAGTTCTAAGATTTCTCATTGGTTGGAAAGGAGGATGCGGTCCAAGTTCACTTCACACTAGAAGGTGAAGGCCCAAGGGCATGTATAAATTCACCTAGATGAAATCCTACATGGCAATTTATAAATAATGTTTCGTGGTCTACTGGAATTTTCATCAAGTCCACCTCCAAGGGGTAGGCATGATGCAAATTCCGACATACCGTGTCAATTAAACAATTGGTATGGCTTTTGGATGAGAGTTAAGGACCCTCACAATTAAGAGATTCTATGCCCATTACCGATCACTTAATAGATTCTACGCCAGATCTTGAGAAGTATAAGATAGTGTAAAATTTCCATGTGTAGGAAGATAGGAATCGAGAGGACTACAATCTTCTTTAGTAATTTTATTCCTTGAATGAAAAATATTGTGAATTTTTGAAGCCAAAGTTGGCATGAACATATTATCAATGTCTAGAGGAAACCGTGATTGCTCGTTTCAATCACTCATTCCTCCTCACTCTAGCACTCAAAACTAGGACATGTGTCATTGCATTATTGGTTCCGTCCTAATCAAAATTCAATCCCAGCCTTATCAAAATTATGTTGCCCTATAGATTGCCGATGGGGTCTTGATTAGGAATAGGCACCTCTATTATACATGGTCACGGACCTTGGCTCGTGTGTGAAGTGGCCCCTTGGGTGAGGGGTGACCTCGTGGCACATAAGTTAGGGCCACTTTATATTAGGGCCCATTTCTAGGGCCCATTTCCAAACCCTAGGCATCAACCAATGAGAGTGCTTAGAGTGCCCAAATGGGCCAAAGGGCTTTATATTGAGAGTTGGCCCACTTCTCCTAAAGCTTGCATGGCGGGTGACATGGCGGCGTTTTGGAGGGAAAAAAGTGGGCCGAAGGCAAAAAAAATGGGTCGAGGGTTTATGGAGACCCACTTCGCATCTACGGCCCACTTCACCCAACTTCTGTCATATAGTCATTTATGACTTTATGACTTTATAACTTTATGGTTTTATGACTTTATGACTTTAGTTCAAGCAAGGGCATAATTCATTTAAGACAAAGTGGGCCGTGGATTGGGCCTTGCAACATAAAGTCCCTAGGCCCATTTGGAAGGCCCACTTTAAAGTAGAATTTCCAATTTGGACCCTACAAGTGGGCCTATGGACTTTATATTGCAAGGCCCACTCAACGGCCCACTTTGTAAAGTAGGGCTAAAGTTAAGGCCCACTTCAAGTCCAAGTGGGCTCTACTCCAAATGGGCCGGCCGCCAAATGGGCCCTAATATAAAGCGGCCCTAGTTTCGGTGTATTCCTTGTGCCCGTTGAAATCAAACTTGCCAACCTGTTGTTATTCTCTTGATCAAGTCCAACTTATGTTTGGAAACACTCATGGGGTTGCAGCATTCCGGGTGGCATGTCGCACGAAATCTCATGTAAGTGTTGAATGACATGTTTATTTATTGTTAGATGTTATATGATTGTTGGGCACGAGACCTTTTCAACATTGCGGATTGAAAATTGAAAAGACACCAACTATCTCATGTTAGGGAAGTGGTCAATCTCTCGTGCACACTCGTTGACCGAATAGTGAGGCTAAATTTGAGTAAGTTAACCGCTAAGAGGACCGAGCGTGTTCTTAAACGAGATACATGACTATTTGTATGAGTGACCCCCGACAAGCATTAAAATAACATATTTTATATTTGTCTTATGATATTTAGCACAAATATGTTAAAAGGAAGCCGAATCATATGTGACAACGGTGATTTTTGGACTCTAGGTAAATTATATGAGCTCAAAATTTTGTACACATTGTTCTACATGAATGTTTGTTTTGATCGTAATAATGCATATGATATATTATCATTTAATCTTAGATAGCCATTTTTAACATTGTAAATCAAAAACATTAAGAAGTACATGATGTTTTATTATTTCATGTGACATCTTGAGGCTCGGAACGGGCCCCTCGGACTTTTAAGTTGGATTACATAAACCTAGAGTACGGGGAACAAGTGGTCCAAGATGACCCTAAACTACCGGATGATAGTGGAGAGGTACCCAACCTAGACGGAGTGGTTGGCAATTCACGGCCATGAATTCGTCTCTCTGCTTGACGGAAAACTAGCCATATGGTCAAGGGTGATTTTACATTATGGTTGTGCTTTAATTTACTAAAACAATGATGACATCAAACACTCCGAGAAATTGAACTCAACAATGGGATGGGCTCCAAAATTATGGAGGGTAATTATGTGGACCCAAGAGTTTATAATACATAATATTACTAAGAAACTAAATGATGGTATGTTTCCAAAGAAAGAGGTTGTGATTATTTTTTTTGATAAATTTCAGTTGCTTGTCAAAATTCTATTGTATACAACATCACAAAATCAAATGATAATTATTCTCTCTAGATATTTTGGTCCTACAAAGCGCAAGCAAGGAGTTGAATCATCAGCATGGTCCAAGTTCAAAGTAGAAGAAAATGAGGTGGTGCTAATGTGACCACTCTCCTGCCCAATCTTGTTGGTCCCCCAAGAAAATTTTGCACCCAAGACAAGAAACCAAACTTCAATCTCGAGTCCTCAAGTAAACACGGGGAGCGGATCTCTTCATTGGAAACCTAAATGATGTGTGTGAGTGACTATGGAATAAAATCCCTCATAAACGAGAAGTTCATAACAAACAAAATGTATACGTGCTAACAATAGGCTAGAATATGAGCTCATATATTCAAACACAAAATGTAAATTATGAAGCATATAGGTCTTTAACCAAGGGGTGGACTCTTCATACGACATACGAACCAACATGAGTATAATAAGGAGTATTACTTGAGGCATTATAGTTCATAGTATACATAAGGGAAAGACATTGTTTTTCTCTAGTGTCTACATTAAAAAAATTTATTAAGAAGTTTGATGTACATGTAGATTCACAAAAGGGGGCCCTAATTGTGAAGAAAAGATTGACAATAAATGTGTTAGCTTCATCCAATTTACGTTTTCATCCATTGTTGTCATATCGTAATAGTTCCCGATGACTTGGATATGTAACAAAGGCCTATTAAATAAATGATTTGAAAACCTATGTATGTATTGGTGGCATTAATCACATTAAACTGAAAATCTTAGTATAAAATCACAAGTCCATTCTCTAGCCCCCAGTTAGTGTGTATACAATATTATCTCTCTATATAGACTTATCATATAAAGGGGTTTTATTTCATAGTCACCCACGCATGTCGTTTAGCTATTCAATGAAGAGTCCAATCCCGGGAGTCTTTACTACATATACAAGTCATCGGGGACTATCACCATATGACAACAATGAATGGAAACATTAATTAGATGAAACTAGCACGTCTAATGTTATTTTTCCCTCTAAACCTTGGGGCCCTCTTTTGTACATCTACCTTTAAATTGAAAAATTTATAACCTTTTCTATATGTACACACTAGAGAAAACAACACCTCTCCCTTATGTGTATTGCGGACACTAATACCTAAAATTTACCCCTTTGTAGACTTGCGTTAGTTTATACATGGGATGAAGAGTCCACCCCCCGGGTCAAGTAAGAAAAATTAAGGAATATTTTGAACCCCAAGTTTCTTGGACAATTATCTTAATGCAAACCCATCCCAATTTAATTGTGTAGTGGGACTCAAATGCTAAATACGTTATTCATTGTCAAGGTGGAGTTTGAAGTTCCATCAAAATTAGTGACCACTCTACCGTTATGTACATTTAAAGTACAGATAAGGCCATCAATCTTCAACAAGTTTTGAACTTCTTATACTTGCAACTTCATGTCCACGTTTGCTTGTACATAAAGGGGTTTTAAAACACTTAGAGCTTTGTGGTGTCTGTATAAATTCAATCGTTATGAATGAAGGGGTTTAGCAAAAACTCCCGCTTGATCATTTCCATTTGGGTCCCATCAAACTTATTCGGGATTCTTATACTATTTATGAGTCTCCTCGTCTATAAAGAAAGAATCCAAATCATAGAATAGTTCATTGCCTTTCCACCTTCACCATGAATGAGTTTACGTAGACATCATGAAGCTTGAGGCTTATTGTGATAATTCAAGTATTCTCTACTTACAACTAACCTACTCCAACCTTGATTGTATACGTGAGATGAATAGAAAGGCGCTAGAAAGGGAGAGAGAGGGACTTATCGCATACAAAAGTATCTTCCATTCATCCAACATCGATGAAATCATGAATTGATTTGCAACCTGGAGGATACTACTTTGAGTTGCAACATCGAATTTAGCTTTAAAGACCTCAAATTAGTATAGTATATGTCACTTAAGATGAATTGGCCACATGTTTAGAGGGGGGGGGGGTCGTGGTTTTATGTTGGATGGATGAGAAGTACATTGTATGCAATAATTCCCTCTCTCCAATAGAAAGCGAGACAATTTAATGGTTTAGATGATTTCAACTCAAATTGTAAGTTTGTGACTTATTTTGGTCCATCTGATTTGCCATGGACAATTGCAACGTGCACTAATTGAGATATTAGGTACCTTTTAACTTGAAATGTGTGCAACCTTTGTCAACAAAGTATAGTGGTTCCCACCAAATGTACTACAATTCAAATAATAGGAATGCATGTGTTGACAAAGAACA
The DNA here is from genome assembly GCA_950295325.1 of Polytrichum commune. Lineage (NCBI taxonomy): Eukaryota > Viridiplantae > Streptophyta > Polytrichopsida > Polytrichales > Polytrichaceae > Polytrichum > Polytrichum commune. Next base: position 16,487,916 of record OX485803.1, on the reverse strand, counting down.
AATTGTGACCAAGGCAACTCAACCCAACCCCAACACCAATGCCAACACCGAATATATGACCACCCAAATAAATGGGAGGACTGCATTTTAATTATGCAAATCTAGGACTTCCAAGGATCTCTTGTTCATTGACACTCTTATGAATTGTAAATTCTCACACTTCCTATATTTGCGTTCTTAGGTACTAGAGAACCTTCTCCCATTAACTCAAGTGATTTTGCATAAGTGTGATACATGTGTGATATTGGGGCGATTTTTCACATGTATGGAAATTGATATCACAACATTTAATAAAAATTGAAAATATTGTAAATTTTCAAAGGTCATATTCTCTGCCAACCCATATTCATATCATAGGTTGACCTATTTCCGATACCTAAGTAATGAAATCTTGAGTATAATCAATGTTATTTTCAAGGAAACCAAATCCTTGTCCTTTAAACTTACTTCTTTCTTACGCCAGATGAGATGGCTAGAGTAGAGGTGCTTGTAACCGATCACTTAAGAGATTATGCGCAAAATTTGGAGAAGTATAAGGTAATTCAATTTTTTTTCATGTGCAAGAAGCTAGAAATAAGGAGGATTGCAAAAAAGAAAGGTAATTTAATTCGTTAAATTAAAATTAATGTGAATTTTGAGACCATAATTTGGTCTAAAGATAAATACCCTCTAGAATTTGCCATAATTTATCAATTTAATTGCTCATTGCCCTCGCTTTAGCACTTAAAATCACAACATGTGTCATGACATTATTTGTTATGACTTGATTGAAATTCAATCCCAACATGATTGGAATTCAGTCCTAGCCTAATCAAAATTCCGTTACCTTATAAATTGCCAATGGGGACCTGATCGGGATCATGCACCTCTACTATACATGTGTGATTCTTCATGACTGATTCCATCACATTGAAAAATGACAGCCATATGTGTGGAACTTCACGACTTTAGGAAACTCTATGTATTAAGATTGGGAGGGCATCGAAATTGAGCATGTCTACTCTAAACCTAATGCACATTTAATTTTCGTACCTAGCCATCCGAGTCACCACATGTTGCCACATTGTTGGATTAAATACAAAGTCATTGTGGATGATAACTTGTTGGAAAGATCTTAAGGAAGGCTATGACATAGGCTTCTTGTTTACTTTTAATCGAGTAAGAATCAAGCAAGACATATCATAAGAATTCAATTTCGGAACATGACATTACTACATTTGACACTTAATCATTTCTTTCTCCTTTTTCTAAGGGCCAATTTAGACTATGGACCACAAAGTCGGACCATGGCGTTGTAAAAACGTTGATTGGATGCTGAAGTTGTCCCGAGACCACTTCGGTTTACAATAAGGAAAAAATGGCAAAGGGACCATTGAGGTCAAGGTCCCCAAAATATAATTTTGAAGGCTTAATAAATGCACTAACATGGTCCAACGGGTTTTGCGGTGAGAGAGGCAAGAGAGGTGGTCCGGTAGGAAAAGGCAAGGGCCCACGGCAAAGAAATTTTGTTATGATTTTTTTTCAATGAATAGTTTTTAGGGGGGCTTCATACAAAACTCTTTCCACAAGGCAAGGCTCACAAGGCACATTTTTAGCATCCATATGGTGAATCTTGAGAAGCAAGTCCACCCTCTATGTGCCTAGATCATATCATAGCCCATGAGACATAACATTATTTTCCATGCCCTACCCTTTAAACTTGCTCCCATATGTTTCATCAAACAATGTGGGACATCTAAAACTCAAGAATTTGAGTGCAAATTTGTTTTTTCGGTCTACCAACTGAAATGTATGGAATTTGGGGGTATGTAAAATATAATTGGAAAGGTCTTGAAAAACACCTTTCCAACAATATATTATATGCCCGATTTTTTCAAAAAATTGGAGTTGCAAAATGAAAAATAAATAATTTGTACTCGTCTAGCGATTGTAGATCAAGGTGGTCAAAATAACCACAATGGGTTAACAATTGCGGTTCTTTTTTGCATAGTCTTCTACTACACTAAATAGGACATTTAGTGTTTGATACACGAAATATGAACGCATACATTAAATATCAATAACCCTATGAAAGTAAGTAACAATGAATGTAAACTCAAACACTAAATATCAATTATGGTAATATCTGGAAGTTACATGTTTTTATTTACTAAGAGTAAGGATATGAAGAAAAATAACAATGATAAAAGGATAATTCCAACATATCTTCTAGCAAATCTTCTAACAATAATTATCAAAGATTTGAAAATTTAGTGTTGAGCAAGGTACAATGGTAACAAAATTAAATTTAAACAAACACTAAATATCCTATTTAATGTAGTGACAACACAAGGTACATGTCACGTGTAAATTGGATTGAATATGTATAAATTAAATCACTCATTTTTTGTAAAAAAATGTTGTGAGAAGATTTGCAAGCCACATCTTTGACACATTCAACAAGAAGTGAAGACAAGTGAAGCCCAAGAGAAGACAAGAGAATGGTCAAACTTGATGTTTTTTTTTCTCAAAAACTACCGTATTTGGGCATGTATTAAAGAAAAATCAACACATTCATTTTTTGGTGCATGGTCATTCTTCTTGGTGCACATTTGGTTTACACCCAGTGAGGAGCCCAAGGCTTTCAAAACTAAATTTAAAAAAAAGTTAGACCATGAAAGTTGGACCATAAACTCGAACCATTAAAAAAGGCCCTCTTTCATGGTCCATAGTGTAAACCAACCCTAAGTAGGCTTGAGGGATTGTCGAACAATCTAGCGTGGCCACCGCGGGGCAATTGATAGGCTTCAATTTACAATAAAGGCAAATTGTAAATACTACATGTACATACATGGTGGTATATAATAATAAATTGTCATGGTTAATGTCATACACACCTCTTGATTAACCTTAACCCCTAAGTGCCCGAGCAACCATATATGGTTGATCAAAAATTTCGGCTCGTTTGTGCGTGGGCAGGTAAAATTCCTTTGACCGCGTAAATTTTTTTGGCGGGCAGTATGGAAGGGCAACTTTTGGATTGAGGCATTTTTGACCAAAAAGAGTAAATATTCGATTTTAGAGAGGGTCGCAAAGGCATATATGTCCGTGATGTAGGGAATGGGTGGAGAAAGTGCTTTACTATTTCCTCAATGTTTCAGCTAATTGGATTATTGTACTTGTTTTTGACATCCAAAGAGTTCTCATTATTCATTTCTTTTGAAAAGTGTCGTAGTGGAAAGAGTAAAAAAATTCCGTATTTTTGACCGTTGAATATGAGTATTCACAATTACCAATGTGAAGTAATTTGCAATATCAAATCGTCAAGTGTTAAAATAAAGAAAATGCATTTCAAGAATTGCAAGGAGGATTGCGAAATGATTGGGATAGCTCTATATGCATACATAGGGTCTTTGGAATCACATTTTCGTATTCTTTCACATGTTGGAGTTGTTCATGTCACCTCAAACTCCTAAAAACACTTATGAGCAAATCATACCAACATTGTGGGGAGGGGCGGCATACAAAAAAAAGAATATATACATTTCTCTTGTTTGAATCTCACAACTCTTATGCAATCTCGGTCTCAAAATTGGTATGCATACTAATAAACAAGTTCTTTAAACATCTATACGGTTAGATTTTGGATAAAAGACAAATTCCTCCATTGGGGATTGTATTAAAGCCATGCACATATTTCTTAGGAAAAGTGCATTCTGAAAGGCTTGGGCACTTAGGGGTTAAGGGCAAGGCATCCATAGTTGACCAAATCCATTTAATTGTTCACTGGGGTCATGTAATGTTGACATGGATGAGTTTTATATTTTTTAGGTGAACAAAGTTAAGGTTTATCTGTTGGTGTTTTGTGATTGAGAACTATCATAAGAATTATGACAAGTATCGTAACCAAACATTAGAATGTAGATGGGCGGTTCTGGGTTAACCTATAGATCGATTGTATTTCACCCTAAGTTTATTGATTTTGAAATTTGTAACAATTTCCATATTCATGAAAGAATTTATGTTTTCTTAGATTTTGAATATCTTCGCAAGAGAACCAATTCCCCGTATTGCTCCTCTTAAACAGAAGCAAAAAAAATTTTAGTATACCGATTCTTTTGCACTTGCAATTTGTAGATAGTTTGAAAAGAAAAGAAAAGAAAAGAATAAATAACACCCGTAGCTAGGTATCGGCATGAATGTGAGGTTGTTAGCCTAATGTTGATCACGGTTGTCCGTGATGCAACGTTATGCCTATTTGGGAGGTGGGCTCAAATGGTGTACAAGTTATTCCAGTTTATTGCGCAGGGGGGGGGTGGGTGCTTTCTTAATTTCAAGTATTATTTTGTTTAATACAAGGTGTGTGAGATATTTGATGACGTTCTAGTGTATGTTTTTCATGAGGGTTTTAATGGTTGGTTTTGGGATTTTTAGATTGGTAAGTTTATTAATGGAATGTTCGTGTATAGCCCCTCTTACTCTGGTTGTGATGGTAATGAGGGGATTGGTTTTCCATCCATTATTTTGTATGGTGTTAATTACTGCGTTGTATTTGGTGTGCTTGTGTGTGAGGGCTTGGTTGGGGAATTTGTTGTGGAAGTATATGAATTCAATGAGTTGGATTGTAAACGTGGGAAAGGGTGATATTAGCGTTTATGTGTGGTTCGGGGCTCCAATTATGCATAAGATGTTTGGTCTTAATTTGGCTTGGCATTGGCATGTTGTTTGTAAACATGTGCATTTGAGGAGCCAATATGGGATTGTTTGTTTGGGTGCTTTGTTGATAAAATTACATGCATTGGTAAGCATGAAAAACTGGGTGTTTGTCGCAACCTTTGCTAGCTTCCCTTAACTTTCTTGATCATTTTTTGATTCTAGCAAGGGTCATGAGTACTAATCCTTTGCATTCCGCCATGCTAATGGTTAGCTCCCCATACCGTGGACCTCTTAGTTCATAGGAGGGGGACCAACCCTCATACACTTGCATTCGGGACTCACCACTTAATCGGTAACCAACGGTAAGATGTGGACTTCCATCCATGGAAGTCCAATATTAAGTTGATCATCGCGTTGCCGGAGTAATACTACAACAACTTGAACCATACTAAACAACTATGCCTCCATGTTGGGCCAATGCCCGTGAAGGCCATGCCGTTCGGCCTCGGATAGGTTTGGCCGGCCACACCACCTCACCCATATAAGCCTCTAGGACTTTTGGCAGGACCCCTAACTCATCGTCAACTAACCATTTGTCTATTTACCAAGAGTGGGGGCCAAGTAGACATTTTCCCTTAGCCTCTGGGGCTGGAAACCCCCAACAACTTCAAAACCCCATAGCTTCTTTGCATGATCTCTAATGAAATCAAACAATCACTCCATTGTCATCTACATTTTACGTAGATGCTAATGGACTATTCACTTGCCCCACTCAGGCAAGTATTGAAGAAGTTATGCATGTTCAAACCTTGGCAATCATGAACACCATTCCCACGCCAACTGGTATCAGGACGTTGTCCCGCGACAATGCCCCACTCAAATTGCCATATCTCCTAGCTCACACCTCCAATTGAGGTGCCCTTTAGCATTATAAAATCCAGACGTCATAAGCTACTTGTAGCTTATGGCCTTACCCTTGTGACTTCTAATTTCCGTGGGTGGGAGGCGTTCTTAATGCCTGCGGCCCTCACCCACACTAGAATCACTTGGGCCCTCTCACCAATAGTGCCACAAGTCGCGGGTGTCACTCTGTGGTCCCCCTTGTGCCCATGGTGCTTGGGGCACTCCTCATGGAGAGGTGCGCAACAATGTTCTTACATGCTTGTAGTGTTTGGATAATGAGGTGTACCACTTTGTTGTGTTGTGCATTTCTTTGGCCTTTTACATTTGGGTTTTTGCATGTTGATAGGAAATTGTGGTACTTTTGGGCAACCCCCTTTCGAGGGAGCCTAAAAGTATCACACAAGCCCTTCGGTAAAGGTGGCCTGAACTTGCAGGTGCCTAAGCCGAACCCGGATGATAGGTGTGTAACGTGAGTAGTTAGATTCTTAAGGGAAATTAAATATGCGTCGTAGTACCTCCGGAGGTTGGGCCTTAGTTTTTTACTATTGTGGCTCTAAATTCCACTAACCAATTTCATATCTAGTTCTAACCTTAACTTACAACCTATTTTACGCGCAGACGCACCAACCTTGAAATCAAGACAATCATAACTTGTGAATTGGGATGGTTTTGATACATACCAACCGGATGTGACTCATATCACCCTAGCTCAATGAACGGAATAACGACAATTTGATGGACCATTCAATTCTTCCTATTTCTTTACTTAGTTCTATTTAGTTTTCTAAACGGGGGAACTTGGCCTAAGTCCCATCCTTCATACAAATTCCTTCTTAATTACTTACTTTCGTTTGCACGTCTTATCTCACTACATTCACATATTAGGCATCACCCCTTACCTGGTTGGTGCACCCCTTATCTCGGAACCTTCTAAGGCCTCGTGCAAGTCCTTTGAATGTTGAGTGACACCTCAAACCCATTCGGACATCAATGGTTCGAAGGGTGGTGTCATTCTACCGAGTTAAGTTTCCGATTCGGGTCTCTTGCCAACAAGGGTTTACGATTTATTTTGTATGTTTTAAATGTTAAATGTGTTTACATTGGATAGACCACGAAATGCAACTTAATGGGACCAGGGTGACGGACGACATGTAGGTTCAACCTATTGCGCAATCTTCATAAATTGGGGCCATTACTCCCAATCTATGGGGCCAACAACATAATAGTGGATTCGCGGGTCATTAATTCCACCTTTCTACCAACAACATTAAGAGTGGTTATGTCGGTGATTAATCCGACTTACCACATACGAAACTTGCTAATAAATGAAGTTACTATCACAAAACATACTAAGGGCCCTGAAAACAATGAAATTAGGTATTCCCTTGGCGGTCAAGTGGTCAAGCCACTTGACCTTACGAGATAGGTGAGTAGGTTTAGAGATGCATACCTTAGCCGCGCTCCCTCCAACCCTAAATGAAAGACTTAAGGTTAGTTAATTTACCTCAATTCTCCTTGGTTGATTTGGGCTTGATGTAGGCCGAGCCGCTACCTCCTTCCTTGCTCCACTTTCCGAGCGTCGACCTTGCATTTTTCTTTGTAACTAGTTTGGTAGTAAGCGTACCTTAGTTTACAATTAAAATATAAAGTATTTATTCTGCGCTATAATTTAATCCTAAGCATAATATTTATACTTAGTGCACCTAATTGTCTTTCCAATGATCTAAAAATCACTTTAATCGGATAAGAAATGCAAAAATTATGAGGGTTGGAAGTGTGAGGTCGATTCAACCGACCCTTCCAACCCACCTATCTAACTTCTAAGTTCAAAAATTCATAGCACATTCCTTACTACTTGGATCTAGACTTTCTTTATACCATTGAAAAGCTATTAACAAGTTCTAACTAGGAAAATTATGACATCAGCAGGTTAAGCTAATAAAAATTCAGCAGACTCCTTGTAACACAACAGTCAATCAAGAAGGCTTAAACTATGTATCTTACCTTCAACAATTCATATGTAATTCAAATCTTATTCAAATCAAACGTTCTATATGATCATGGAGATATATTAAAAATATGTTTTTGATAAAAATATGTGATTAGAAAGTTAAGCCGAAGTGAACCCAGCAGATCCTCTGTAATACAGCAGTCAACCAAGAGTTCTCAAACTATGTGTCCCGTCTTCCACAATTCTAACCATCCGTTTTTTCTACTCCATCTTTGAAAATCCATAATTAATTATCATCTCAACCAAATCACAAATGAGAAATCGCTATGGATAGCTATAATAAATCTCTCTGAGAACTAAGCCTTCAGGGCATTGGCAGCTGAGGTCTACAATGCCTCCATTTGAAATTCTACAATCCAACCTACCTCTATATAAGAAAAGAAGAATTTTGTTGGTGTGTTAATAAACACACATTCTAACTAGAAGAGAGAGTAGAGGAGTTTTTCAAGCCTTTCTCTTAGGCCATAGAGAATGCATGCTAGAGTATTTTTCCTAACTACATTGAAGCAGGGCTTCGCCCAAACATTAGAGAAAGAGAGAGTTCCTACAAAGTGGAAGGAGGGGTTTTTAAACCCTTTCAAAAAAGGTTGGACCCCTCCGCCACCGGCTCCATTTTTTGAACCCTTTCCCGAAATTTTGGCTCGGGGGTTTTTCCGGTTGAAGTTGCCACCCTCTCGCCGAGGTGGCTCCGACGGGAAACCTTAGAAATCTTTCTAATTTTTCGCCATCGAGTTGGCAAGGGGGCAAGTGGGCAAGTAGCTCCCTCGGCATTTCTTTTTTTCGTCAAAAGTCTTTAAGCCGATTTCGTCTTCTTACGCCAAACACCTCCAGTAGTCTTGTGTGCCTCACACTAACTAATAAACTAACATTTGGTTAGCTCGCATATACTAACATTTGCTTAGCTAGTTGTTTTTACTAGCTAGCATATTTTTTTTACTTTGCTATTTTCTAGCACTACTTAGTTTCATTTTGACCTTCCTTCTTCTAGGCTAAATGCTAAATGAACTAATTTTCTCTAAATTCCCTATCAATTCTAACTTTTAATGCTAACATTCTAACTAAAAGTGATCCCGCGGAGTGGTGGACCACTCTAAGGGTTCACAGAGGTGGGACCATGTGTCTCTGTCATTGTTATGACACGGTGTGCAGTTGGGATTCCGATGTGTGAGGGGCCAAGTATTTTTCTTGTGATTGCCCATGTATTGTCGTGCACCTCTCCATGAGGAGTGCCCGAAACACCATGGGCACAAGGGGGACCCCGGAGGGACACCCGGAACTTGTGGCGCCGTTGGTGAGAGGGCCCAAGTGATCCTAGTGTGGGTGAGGGCCCCGGGCGTTGGGAACGCCTCCCACCCACGGAGACTAGGAGGCATGAGGGTAAGGCCATGAGCTATGCGTAGCTCATGGCGTGGTGATTCTAGAATGCTCAAGATCACCTCAAGCAGAGGTGTGAGCTAGGAGTTATGGCCATTTGAGTGGGGCGCTGTCCCGGGACAGCGCCCTGGTACAGCAGTGCCTGGGAGGGATTCCCGGGACTGCCAAGGTTCAAACAGGTATAACTTCCTCAAGACTTGCCCGAATGGGGCAAGTGAGGAGTCCATCGGCATCTACGTGAAGCGTAGATGAAGATGGAGTGGTTGGTTGTCATGATCAGACATCATACAAGGAAGTTATGATGGTCTGAAGCTGCTGGGGGGGGGGGGGGGGGTGTTCTAGGCCCAGCAGCTAAAGGAAAATGTCCACTTGGCCCCAACTCTTGGTAGAGAGACAAGAGGTTGGTTGACGGTGGGGTAGGGGCCCCGCGTAAAGTCCTAGAGGCTTATATGGGTGAGGTGGTGTGGCCTCACCCACCCGAGGCCGAACGGCACGGCCTCCATGGGCATTGGCCCAATGTGAGGCCATAGTTGCCTAGTATGGTTCGGGTTGTTGTAGTGTTGCTCCGGCAACGCGATGATCAACATAGGATTGGACTTCCATGGATGGAAGTCCACATCAAAGAAATGGTTTACCGATTAAGGGGTGAGTCCCGAAAGCAAAGTAGGAGGGTTGGTTCCCCTCCTTTGATTTATATGGTCCGGGGTAAGAGGAGCTAACCATTAGCATGGCGGTATGCGAATGGTTAGAGCTCGTAACCTTTGCTAGAATTGAAAATTGGAGAATTGGAGAATTGAAAATTGAAGATTGTGAACGGGGGCTAGCAAGGGTTGCGACAGGCTGAGAGGTCAGCTGCGGGCTTACATGGGAATTCAGAGGCAGCAAAGGTAGAGCTGCTGGACTTAGACTGGCTGAGAGGTCAGCTGCGGGCTTACAAGGGAATTAAGAGGTAGCGAAGGTAGAGCTGTTGGACTTAGACTGGCTGAGGGGTCAGCTGCGGGCTTCTAGGGGGATTTAGAGGCAGCCGAAAGTAGAGCTACTGGACTTAGACGGGCTGGGAAGGTCAGCTGCAGGCTTACAAGGGAATTCAGATGCAGCGAAGGTAGAGCTGCTGGACTTAGATTGGCTGAGAGGTCAGCTGCAGGCTTACAAGGGAATTCAGAGGCACCGAAGGTAGAGCTGCTGGACTTAGACTGGCTGAGAAGCTAGCGGCTGCCGAGCTCACAAGGCCAGAATGGGAGTGGCGGTTGCCAGGGTTTAATGCTACGCTTTGGAGGATTTTAGTTAGAGGACTTGAGGGGACCAAGGGATATAAAGGGGGCAAAGCCCGTGGTGCCACATTGGACGTGGTAATAGATAGTGAATTAGGTTGTCACTTAATATTAGTTTAAATCATTAGGTAAGAATAGCGGTTGTATTGGGGTGTGGATGATATTGGGATAGCAATAGGGGATATTATGATTGAGATAATAGAGAAGAGCGTTTGTCAACGCTTGTAATATTATCGTAGAATGGATTGGTGTGCAATGATTGATGGGAATTGTAATGGAGTCTCACGAATTTGGTAAAATGGAGTATGGAACATGAATGTGATACCCATTCCCTTACCTGGACTAGGACGCTTAAGGGTGGGTGGTTTGGCCTCACAAGACTCAATCCGTAATCTCCACCGGCTTAATAAACCCGGCCTTCAACAACCTCTCTAATTCCGCCTTAACCAACAATTATAATTGCGGGTTCATCTTTCTCTCATTTTGCCTAATCGGCCTAGCACCTGGAATCAAGGAAATGCGATGCTCCACCATCTCTCTAGGAATTCCTTTAAGCTCATCATATGACCAAGCAAAGGTGTCACTAAATTCATCCACCAACTCGCTATATTATTTGATTTTCTTCTCGTCCAACTTAGACCCCATTTTCATTTGTCTAACCTTCCCATTCTGTGTTGTCACATCCACATATTTCCAATCCGCTTCCAACACATGAGTTTGTTCATCATTGTTCCTATACCAATCTGGAGGAACCTTAGGATAATCTTTGACATGTTGTCCTACCATTATCCCCGTCGACGTAGTCTTGAAGTGCAATGGCTCCTCCAACCTCGCAGCTTCGACAATAGCCTCCTCGTCCTGAGTCTCATCCACATGTACTAAACTAACGTCACTCTCTTCCATACCATCTACCCAAGGTGTTTATCCTCCTAAAATCCATTCCTCCTCGGTGAGCACCTCACATGGCTCAAACAAGGAATATTCCTCACCCCTAGAACTAATAATCTCATCGTTCAAATATGCATGGTGAGACGTCACCATCACATCAAACTCCGACTCCGGATAATCCCTCAACCATTATGCATACTCCCCATCATCCCCATCATCCCCATAGTGATAGAAACTAGGACCTAAGCCACCCGATCCTGAATCTATGATTTTTCTATGACCATCCGAATGGACCACTCCTACCAATGCCTCGCCATCCTCTTTGTCCACCTTGTCATCAACCTCATCCTCAGAAGATGAGGTGATCTTTTTTCGCACCCAATCACCTAATGATCCTATGGAGACTTTGACTCTATTATCTTTAGGACCATAAGTAATGGAAGGCTTGGCTTCTTCCCACTCTACAATGGTCTCCGACATTCTCAACCATGGCCTACCTAACAAGATGGGAAATGTATCTTTGTTGCAATGCATCTTGATGACATGAAAAATTACTACATAGTCTTCCCCTCCGCTGTTAATCCTACAATCCTTAATAATTCCCAAGGGCACAACCGGAGTTTGATTCGCCATGTTGATGATAAAAGGTGATGGACCCGTAAGACTAAGACCCAACCTCTTCATGGTGTGCTCCGGCAAGATGTTTAGACCACTACCTCCATCCACTAACACATTGGGAACCACTTTGTCCACCACCGTAATCTCAATTTCAATTGCCTTGACATCACGTCCTCCTCCTTGGAATTGAATTCTAGCGGCCACCCTCGTCTTCACCTTCCTAGTCCTCATATTCACTGACATCCCCTCTTTTAGAGTTTTACGAGCCATGGGTGATATTTCCAATAACTGTCCAAAGGTAATGTCAGCCTTAAGGAAGCTAAGATCGGCCCATAAATCATAGCCATTCAGTTTTTTCATCTTTGCATTGCTCATACCATCAAATTCATCCAAAGGAATTCCCGGTCCTTTCCATTCTCCCATCTCACTACCCTCTAAATCATGAATAACATTAGGCCTCTCCCTATTTTGGAGAATCACATTCTCCCTCTCTAGAGCCTCAGTGGCTCTTCTAGCTGTCCTAGCTGCTTTATCTAAATCTAACAATTTAGGAGCCTCTCCCGAAGAATCCTCTTCCTGTGGATCCACGTCTTCCTCTCGTGGAAGATTGCCTCTCATAGCCCTAGTGGTGACCGCCAATGCCGGCGCCTCATGAGTGACCTCACCATCTAAACTTTTCAACTCATAGGTGATGGCATTGGTGTGTGGAGGCCATTGATCTTATTCCTCACCAACACCCATTTGAAAATGAATAGACTCATCATGATGTGGCTCCACTACACCCTCGGTGAACCTGACATCCTGATAATTGGACAGACCCGGATCCATGGAGGAGCTTGCCTCCTATTGTTGAAATTCTGTGGGACCCCTTGCCTATTCTGAATCGGGATGTATCCGTTTGTCGTTTGCAATCCTGACGGAGGATGAAAAGTTTGTCTTGCATTCCCATGGTCATAATACAAGTTCAGTGGCCTAAGCTCATTCGTTAGTCTACCTTGTGGCCTCGCTCCCCTCATATCGTCCATAGCGTGTTGTTGTGGATTGGCTACCGGGTTGGGTATGCTAATGATCTTATCCGGTTGACGACACTCGTCCGAAGGATGGTTTCCTCCACAATTACTACAACCATAACCTTGTCCCTCGGACCAACATTGACCTTGTGCATGTCATTTTCCACAAAAGGGATGAAACTCCTTCTGCTCCACATTTTGACCACCTTGTCCTCTAGGAGGAGGTCCCCTATTGTCACCATGTCCATACTGAAATTGTCATTGACCTCTCTGGTTTTGTGGAGGTGGACCACCGTTCATTCTTTGATCCCGGTTTTGTCCATTCCTACAAAACTGACGAGTCTGACCCGGTTGGCCACACTGAATACACCACAATCCCGATGCATGCCTACCCGACTCAACTTGAGGACGAGGACTAGGTTGTTGGCTCCTAACCATCAATGACATTTGATCCGTAAGACTTTGTATTTGCTTAATCATGGCCTCTTGAAACCCCAACTGACTAGCCCCTAATCTCTTCTCTACTTCCTCTAGGTGAGGATCCACTCTAGGAGCCGGTAATGTTAGAAGTGGTGCTGGTTCTCTTACCGCCAAAGGACGTGGACATGCGTCAATGACAGCGTATGGAGCTTGACTCCCATACTTACCTTGCTCTCTTTCCACCATTCTTGGCCGAATGGGGATGAATTGAGGAACTAATTCATCCTCTCTTCTCCACAATCTCTCATGATCCCTATCTAGATTCTTCATCTCTCTACCCGCCCTCTTGGCATCCGCCAAGGTTTGAGGATTCATTTCAAGAACACCTCTAATTGTTCCCGACTTAAAGAATCCTTGAATGAAGAATTGTTTTAGTGTGTCATCATTGAGCATGGTTCCCACAAATCGTGTACACACTAAATCAAACCTCCTAATGTAAGCCGAGATTTTTTCTTTCCTACCTTGCTTCAATGAAGCCAATGCCCTCAAAGCCGTGCTTTGACCAACCTCTGGCCTAAATTCATCCAAAAACTCTTTTTGCAATTGCTCCCATTCTCTAAAATGTCCCTCGGCATGGTCTTTATACCACTCATAAGCCTCACCCTCTAGAGTGTTAGGAAACCCAACCAACCAATACCCCTGCGTAGTCACCAGAGAATTAGCCAACCTTTCAATGTACCTCTCCATATGCCTAGATGGATCCTCATCTTTAGTTCCATAAAACTTAGGAAGGTGGGATGGCATGTCCACCGCCGCTAAATTTTGTGGAACCACAATTGGCAGACCTCTCGGTCTAACCAATGGATCAATGGGATACATAGGTGGTATGGGTACGTCTCCGCCTCCATCCTGAACCATAGTAACAGGTGTATCCACTCCTATGTCTCTACTAGTTCCTATTGAAATGCCTTCCCTAAGTGTATCAGTCTCTGACGGTATCTCGCCACCCAACTTAGAAAGAGTTTCCTCGTTCTCAATTTGAGCCCCTTTCTCTACTATTCCTAACAACGGACTAACACTAGGCTCCACATTCATGCAACTTTCTAATCTAACGTACTCCAACTTCTTCCAGAACTTCGGGAACCCTAGATGATTTTCTTCCACGTGTAACTTTGTCTACTCTTAATTCCAACATTGGTTTTTGAGATCGAGTCTTACCTTGCATTCCCCAAGGAATCAATCAACCCTCACTTGACCAAACATACCCCTCACTACCTTCACTCATTAATGTTTTCACTTATCTTGGTGCAATAAATTTTTTTTGAGGAGGCGAGGAAGAGAACCTGCAAGCCCATTTAAATGAAAAATCCCAAACAAGGGATAGGCATGTTCATGCCAATTCTCAGTTAAGCCGGAGAATCACCTCCGCACTCTTCCTTAAATTGGCACTCACCACAATACCGAGAGTGAGGGGCTGACCTTCGCCATGCACCGCATTAAAGACTTAGGCATCACTCTCTCGTTTCCAACACAATGCGATATAGTTGTGACCAACCCGTCACTGCCCTTCACCAACCCGTCACTGCCTGTGAAACCAAAATCAACCCAACCTTAAGTACGTCTGATTCCGGTTGGGGGATCCTTCGTCACAATTGAATTACTTGTGGAAGAAGTGTACCCTAATTGTGTAGGGTTTTGTGGATATGGTGAATTGCAAAGCTAACTCTCTTTATTAATCTTTTGGGCACAAGTATTAACAAATGCTTGTACCTCATCAACAATTTGAACTCCCCCCTTTATCTAAATTCCTAAGTCCTAGCTATTGGTTGCTTAACTGTCCTTCTCCTTCGAGTAGCCTGGCCCGGTTGGGAACCCCTCTGGCCGCTACCGTCCAACCTTCGGCTCCCGTTAATGAGCAGCTGGATGCCACCTCCCAACTGCCACCTTGGCAGTTCCTTCTCAACCTACCCTGTAACAGTCCCGGTCGCCCCCAACTACCACCTCGGCTCTATGTTCTTCCTCACTGTTGGAAGTTCCAGGACTTCATTAGCACTCCGACCCTCAGAGGCCTCCGACCTTTGAAATGTATCACCCCGCGGCACTGAAATCCCTTGGGATCGCCTCCCTTATCCCTAGCTGGCCCACCGATTTAACACAGAGTGCCAGGTCGTTGCGAAATGTTGGCATTGAACCTGATCCTTCAGAATTTTGATCTCTCCCACCATTCACTGCCCTACCGCACCTGTTGCCTCCAACTCACTCAATTCCCACCACTGCATTCGTGGCATTCTACCAGCCATAGGACAACCTCCCAATTCCGCATCCTGGCCAGATTTCAAACCTCTATTCCTCAATGCCGGCTTGCTTGCCCCCTTATTCACCTGGGTGCAATGCTGCCTACTGAGGCACCCCTTCAGATTGCAGTGACACTTCACTTCCCTCCCGGCTGACTCCAGCCCAATCCCTCCACGTGAATCCGGTGGACTAGCCTTCTAACCTCCTTACCCTCGTGGTTTCCTTTGCACAACCTCCAACCACACGGCTCGGTGACTGCCTCATGGACGACACTTCTATGTGAGCGGAGAGCGGAGATTTGGAGAGCGGAGAGCATAGAGGAAGTAGAAATAGCAAAATTGGCATACTAAATTTAGGAAATTTTAAAATAGTAACGAATATACCTATAATATTCTAAAAATAGTAAAAATGTATGACCTATTTCCGTGGAATGGTTAGGTCCAAAAATAAATTAAAATGACGTGAATTTGAAATGGACTCGTTAAATTTGGAAACCAGGAAGTGAAAAATTGATATAAAAACTATGATAAAATAGATAAGTATATGATTTAAATCAAGGGTGCTTCCAAAAAAGAATATCTGAAAATGATTTTTTCGAGTTTGGTATAATTGAAGAATGAGTCAATCAAAATACAAATGGCGACCAACTTGCTTGGTTTTTATTCCATCACTTTTATATTTGTCTTATGTGTGAGTCAACTATAGAGCTTGGACTCGCACAATTATTGTTTGTGGTTGAAGAGATTATCTTCAGCTCAATATACATAAGGATAGAAGTTATACTCATATCAAATACGGAGGTAGAGGGTTTAGGGACACAATGGGAGAGGAGAGAGACATGTTCGCTGGCCTAGGATAGGAGAAGGAGATTAGAAGTCTAGGAGATCCCCATATTTCTTTTAATACATCGCCGGTACATGACAACGGTGCTGGAAAGCAATGTAGTGATGACTACGAGATGACTCCATTTTCGCAGTCCACACAAGCATGGAGGTGGAGGATGCAGGAGGAGCAGAAACAATATGCAAAGAATAAAAAAACGCGAGCGGATGTGCAGGATAAAGACGCTGATGTGAATGAAGACGCTGATTTGAATGAAGAAAAAACGTCAAACGGGAAGGAAGAGGTGAAGGTAGTAGGCGAATCTTCGAGGTCTTTGTCGTTTCGCGAGAGAATGAGAGGATTGTCGCCGCATCGTCGTCCACTGAAGGATCGAATGAGAGATAAAAGAGTTTCTTATATTGATTTGCTTCGACCGGGTCCACCTCCATCAAGAAGGGACGATGAAACATCTAGGAGGTTGGCGAAATGGAAGTAGATTTGATAGACAGAGGTAGTACCTTCAAATTGAACATGAAATGTTCAACCGGGAGAGACACACATGACACATTGTGTACTGTAATACAAAATTTTGAAGTGAATAAAAATCATCCATGTAATTTTATTTATTATAGCAATCAATTATGAGTTCACATTCGGTCCAGAACTGACCACATCCATGAGGACAAAATGTAGTGCTAGGCTGAGAGGAATTCTAGGAAGTAGACTGTGTCAAGAGGCCCCCTTCGAGGATGAGTTTGACTTCATTGAAGCTAAAGGTCGGGGCGTGAATGAACAAATTCACTTCCGGATCCAAATTAGAAACCTTGATGAAGATGTAATAGAGATGCTTACAATTCAGATAAGAATTTCGTTTGCGGCCGAACTTGGAAAGCATATCCAAGAAGCATGCGTAATTGCACTCCGGAAGAGAACTCACTGTCACTTGGTAAATGGGAGGTTGCGGTTCTGACTTGGACTGCAGAGTGATAATGCAACCAAAGCCCGGTTGAGGGATCATAGTTAATTTCATAACAGTACCATGCATAGCTACAGCAGAGGCAACCATCTGCCTCTGCTTTGCCGAAGGTGCGCTGCTGGATCGTCGAACAACCTTGGACAATCTTGTCGGAGGGATGAAGTCTGGGTTGTCTGGAATACGGATTCCAGACATATCCAGTGGGGGAGCGGAGTTGGTGAAGAGTCGAGTTGGTGGGATGCGCTCCTTTGGTGGGAGTTGAAAACCTGCGTTCTCAAGTGCGAAAATCTCCGAACGGGTGAGGTTGGTACCAATCTTGACAGGCCAGATTGGGGGAATAGGAGGTTTTTGATCATTAGCAGAGAACGACATGACCCATTTCCGACGAGGGCTCTTTACACAACGCTCGATGTCGTCTGGGCAAAAGACAAAGTCCATGCGCTTCTCCGCTTGGAGTGTGTAATGATGCCACATACCGGTGTAGGTCAGCGCAGGAATGCTCTTATTATTGGTGATGATTCTTGCGGTGCACTTCTTCTTCGTGCCAGCATGATTAGCCCAACAAGACTTCCCAGAGGTATGAGGTATGCGGGCAATGTGCCAAAGAGAAACATCTACTTTGGTTTCTTGTACGGCGGTGACACGATGAAAACCAATTCCTGCTGGAGAAGGCACTTGAACCTCTTGTACAGACGGGGAGGACTCCTCAATGATAGTAGGTAGTGGTACTGGTTGAGATCGAGTGACTCGTTTAGCGGGGGGAGGGCGAGAGAAGTTGACGGTATCGGGGCGGTGGGTCTCGCCATCACTACCAATTGGAGTGTCCGGTCTTCGCTTCTGCGATCCAAACACCTCGGCGCCCTTAAGGTGTGGATCGCGAGTGCAAAACTCTTCCCCACCGGGCATGTCAAGCAAGACCTTCTGCAACACTGTGGGGTCGCCAGTACGCTGAGCTCGACGTTGAGCACCCCTGAGCTTCAGTTCTTCTTTGCTTGGACCATCTCCGCCAATTCCACCTTTAAGGAATTGGTAGTATGCAACAACTTGTAGGAAGGCGCGAATGTAGTCGTCCACGGTAGCCACGTATAGATCTCCACCCTTGTTGCCGGAGGCTTGAAGCCACTTGTTGTGGACGGACTCCGCAAGATTGCACGACGGCATCTCGGCCAACTGGTCTTGGGTCAAAATCTTTTCCTGATTGGAGAGTACAGAAGGAGTATTAGAGGGAGTACAGAGAGAGGAAACTAATTCCAGGATAAAACAAGAATGAATCATAAAGGGGATGTACCAGTTCCATGAAACCACCCCATTGAAGGTAGCGGAAGTGCCAAAAAGCAAGCTAGAGGTGGAGGTGCTTGAGACCGTCCTCAGAAGTACAATTCGATGATGCCCACCAAGCCTTGATAGCTAGGTACCTAGTCTCCGCCTCTTCCATAGATGACGCATTCCGATATTGAAGGCAAAGGTGTTTATGTTGGTCTTGTAACTCATGCTTTATATACGATTTCGTATGTTTCTCGAGCGATTGTTTCCAATGGAAAAAACAAGTGCGCTCACGGCCCTCCATTGGAACTTTGGGATCTCCTGAACCATACACAATGCGCACAACGTTCCAATTGGCTTGCGCACTGTCCGCCATGAAGCCAATAAAGGTTGGATGTGGGATACCATGGCGGGCCATGACGTGGTTCAGGTTCTGCCAGAAGAGCACTTGGGCATCCTTATCCTCCGATTGGAAATCACAACATGAAATGGTCATGACCCGTTGATAAGTCCCATCGTACACATGAGCGGCCATGGTGGTCCACCCTTTGACCCGCTTCACGTGATCAGACATCATCCACGCGTTCTCAAGGTCTCCACCCGGTTGCATCCGACGAACCAAATCCACACCACTTCCAGGACCAACCTCCGACATCTTGAAGACGAACACCTTGTCCGCATCGTCACCTTGTCCTGGGAATTGGTTCCGTTGGACGTAGGCCCAATTGCTAACGCCTCGGAGCTTTGTGATGCCATCCATAACACCAAACCTCCGCAAATATTTGAAAGAGGTAACCTTAGATCGAAGGTTTGGGGAATTCAACTCTCTATAGCTATCAAACACAGGTTCCAGCTCTTTTAGGGAGAGGAGACGGTGTGTGTCATTATCGCCAGAAAGGAGGAACTCACCAACAATGTCCTTGCTGGCTTCAAGGACGATCTTGCTATGCGTGGCTTGAGGCGTACGATCAACGTGCTCCTTGAGAAGTGCATTGATACGCTTTCGGCTGTCTCTGCAGTCTCCAACCTTCACTGGATGTTGATGAGTTCCGATATGAATGCAGGCTCTTTGGGAGGACTCCTTCCCGTGGACGTAGAATATTTTCGCCTCGCATAGTGCAATGCATTTGGGAGGCTCTTTGCAGAGCCTGCACACAATAGTACATCCGGATGGCACAATGCCAGAGAGAGGGAAAGGCTCTTTAGTGAAACCATCAAATTCCGTGTCATTGACCTTAGAGGTACGATGGGCGCGTTGAAGGTAATCACAATTCGGGTTTTGGCATTGGAGATGGCCAACACAGGTAGAGGAACGAAATGAAAGGCCAACGTCGTTTGTAATGTTGGTGGTTTGAGTCTTCGTCCAAACATGGCCATCATATTGCTTGTCCATGCCGTCCATAGACTTGGCCCTAGTTTGAGATGATGAGACTTCTGCTGCAGGGAGGACAAATAACTGGGTACCATCGAAACGAGGGGGAAGGTGATTAACCTCTTGGATTTTGAGTTTATCGTAATCTATTTTCTTGAGGACGCTCTTACTACCGGGCATAGAACCAAGACGACGAAGACATTGAACTATAGGTTGAGGAGGTTTGGACATAGACGGTACCAAAGGAGTTAAAGGCACAGAGCGAGAAGGAGAAGGCGTTACATAGGAAGCAGAGGGAAACAAAGGAGGGGAATCATGAACAGCAGCCTTCTGCACTGGTACATCTTCGTTCGAAGAATCAGACAAGTCTATAACGTTGTCCACATCTGGCTCCGTCTTGACACTTATTACCGGCGGGGTGCTTAAGGAAGAAGTGGATGATCGAAGAGGAGTAAGAATTTCTCGTGACACTCCCATCTGAGAATCGGGAAGGCCATAAACCCTATACTTTCCCACGCCAAGCTCCCATATGATATTGCCATTGTCAGTTAGTTTGGAGGTCTCATGCAAGGTTTGAACGACCAATTCAGTATCAGGATTGAAGATCTCACGTTCTACCCAAATTGTACTAGCTTTCAACGAGAACCTAATGTTAAGATGAAGGTCAGAGATAGCAGCAATACCATGTTCATCAATGGGGAATAGAATAGGGACACCGATGCCATGGGAACGAAGTTCGGCCATTGCGGTGGACGCCATGAAGGCAGAAAAATACAAACGCAAAGGAACAAAGATGCATAGATACATAAAGAAGAAGAATGGTCAAGAATCAAACATTGTGATGTCACCATGTCCAAAACGGAAGGCACAGATGACGAGGAAGCTATGTTGATATATAAAGATTAGAGGAAGGATGCCAAAAAGGGAAAACAATGCATGGCTGGCAGAAGGAGGGAAACCCTAACCCTCAAGCACTGGCAATATAAAGAACAATACAAGGAAAGGAAAGGGTTAGTATCTGAGTGAAGCAGAGCGATGCCCTAAGAGAAGAGGATAGGAGAGAGAGAAGTATTGGGAAACCGGGACGCACACATGAAGGAACCAAGAAATAGTCTAGTCTCCACATCCGATCCTGGAAGAAAGAGGAAGAAAAGAAAGGGAGGGACGAGTTTTAGCAATTCAAAACAGAGGCGACGGAGAGAACTTAGGAAGAAGGAGCAAACGTGTACACAGGGAAGTGACCCACCAACAGATTTGAGCAAGACGGGCGGAGAGTCTGAGACAAGGACATCTAGCAGGAACGAGGAATTGCAACGGATAGAGGAAGAAAGGGAGCACAGTGGATCACGCGAACCATCGATGGCAGAGAGCGAGCATCGAAGCAATTCCGATATGAGCGGATTGGAGGAGGAGACAAAAGAGGACTCAATTAGCACAGTAAGTTTGGGCACTAGGGACAGATATACATTTAGGTTAT
Organism: Polytrichum commune; assembly: GCA_950295325.1. Lineage (NCBI taxonomy): Eukaryota > Viridiplantae > Streptophyta > Polytrichopsida > Polytrichales > Polytrichaceae > Polytrichum > Polytrichum commune. Next base: position 16,466,581 of record OX485803.1, on the reverse strand, counting down.
TTAAAAAATGGCATTTGAAATTGAGTTATCTAATGTGAATCTTCATGAAGTACATGTTGAATGGATTTGGAAAATGACCCATAAACCAACCACTGATGTTGTGTGGAATGTTCCCCAAAAAGACAATTGTAGAAAGTTCTCATTTTGTTTAAATGAGTCCATCATCAGATGTTGAAGTTAGTGAGAGGGGAGTATATAACCGGAACCGAGAGGGTCAAAGAATATGTACGAGATTGTCATAGTGTGGCACCGCAACTAGGCTTTCAGCTCATCACAAATTTGTGCGAGGCCGCCAACTAGCAACCATGGCACCCAGTACCTAGTAGAGTTTGAATACATGTCTCCGGGGTCCACCCCCGATGCCCCTAATCATACGGCTAGGTGGGAACCAACTACTAGAATCAACCCTAGCGCCTAACCTAACTAAAGTTTGCGAAGAGAGTTTGAGAAGAAAGTTTGCGAATAGGTCGTTCGGAGGGAGGAGCCAGGAGCCCCCACTATCGCCCGGCAGAGGCAAGGAGCCTCCACCATCTCTCATTTCTGGATTCTCAAGTGCCATGTTTGAGGTTCAGATTTCTAGGCTACTGTCATGTTTGAGAATTTGTAATGACTGGGGCACCCTCTCGGTTCCGAGAGGGTGCAGAAATGTGGATTTCAAGTGCCATGTTTGAGTTTCTGATTTCTAGGCTAGTGTCATATTTGAGAATTTATAAGGACTGGGCACCCTCTCGGTTCCGAGAGGGTGTCGAAATGTGGGTTTTCAAGGGCCATTTTTGAGTTTACGATTTCTAGGCTACTGTTATATTTCAGAATTTGTAAGGACTGGGGCACCCTCTCGGTTCCGAGAGGGTGCAGAAATGTGGATTTCAAGTGCCATGTTTGAGTTTCTGATTTCTAGGCTTGTGTCATATTTGAGAATTTATAAGGACTGGGCACCCTCTCGGTTCCGAGAGGGTGTTGAAATGTGGGTTTTCAAGGGCCATTTTTTAGTTTATGATTTATAGGCTACTGTTATATTTCAGAATTTGTAAGGCTGGGGCACCCTATGGGATCTGAGAGGGTGTCGAAATGTGGGTTTTCAAGGGCCATCTTTGATTATCTGATTTATAGGCTAGTGTTTTAGGTGAGGGAATCTGGATTTGCAAGGGCCATGTTTCAGTTTCTGATTTCTAGGCTAGTGTCATATTTGAGAATTTGTAAGGCTGGGGCACCCTCTCGGTTCCGAAAGGGTGCTGAAATGTGGGTTTTCAAGTGCCATCTTTGAGTTTACGATTTCTAGGCTAGTGACCATGGCACCTAGTACCTAATTAGAGTTTGAAAACATGTCGAGGGGGTCCACCCCCGATGCCCCTAATCATACGGCTAGGTGGGAACCAACTACTAGAAGCAACCCTAGGGCCTGACCTAACTAAAGTTTGCAAAGAGAGTTTGAGAAGAAAGTTTGCGAATAGGTCGTTCGGAGGGAGGAGCCAGGAGCCCCCACTATCGCCCGGCAGAGGCAAGGAGCCTCCACCATCTCTCATTTCTGGATTCTCAAGTGCCATGTTTGAGGTTCAGATTTCTAGGCGACTGTCATGTTTGAGAATTTGTAAGGACTGGGCACCCTCTCGGTTCCGAGAGGGTGCAGAAATGTGGATTTTCAATTGCCATGTTTGAGTTTCTGATTTCTAGGCTAGTGTTATATTTCAGAATTTGTAAGGCTGGGGCACCTTCTCGGTTCCGAGAGGGTGCAGAAATGTGGTTTTACAAAGGGCCATGTTTGAGATTCTGATTTCTAGGTTAGTGGTTAGGGTGGGGAAATCTGGATTTTCAAGGGCCATGTTTGAGTTTCTAATTTCTAGGCTAGTGTCATATTTGAGAATTTCTAAGGCTGGGGCACCCTCTCGGTTCCGAGAGGGTGGGGAAATATGGATTTTCAAGCCCCATGTTTGAGTTTCTGATTTCTAGGCTAGTGTTATATTTCAGAATTTGTAAGGCTGGGGCACCCTCTCGGTTCCGAGAGGGTGGGGAAATATGGATTTTCAAGACCCATGTTTGAGTTTCTGATTTCTAGGCTAGTGTTATATTTCAGAATTTGTAAGGCTGGGGCACCCTCTCGGTTCCGAGAGGGTGTCGAAATGTGGGTTTTCAAGGGCCATGTTCGAATATCTGATTTCTAGGCTAGTGTTTTAGGTGAGGGAATCTGGATTTGCAAGGGCCATGTTTCAGTTTCTGATTTCTAGGCTAGTGTCATATTTGAGAATTTGTAAGGACTTGGGCACCCTCTCGGTTCCGAGAGGGTGGGAAAATATGGATTTTCAAGTGCCATGTTTGATTATCTGATTTCTAGGCTATTGTGATATTTGAGAATTTGTAAGGCTGGGGCACCGTCTCGGTTCCGAGAGGGTGGGGAAATATGGATTTTCAAGTGCCATGTTTGATTATCTGATTTCTAGGAGAGTGTGATATTTCAGAATCTGTAAGGACTGGGGCACCCTCTCGGTTCAGAGAGGGTGCTGAAATCTGGATTCTCAAGGGCCATATTTGGGTTTCTAATTACTAGGCTAGTGTCATATTTGAGAATTTGTAAGGCTGGGGCACCCTCTCGGTTCCGAGAGGGTGCAGAAATGTGGTTTTACAAAGGGCCATGTTTGAGTTTCTGATTTCTAGGCTAGTGTTATATTTCAGAATCTGTAAGGCTGGGGCACCCTCTCGGTTCCGAGAGGGTGGGGAAATATGAGTTTTAAAGTGCCATGTTTGAGTTTCTGATTTCTTGGCTAGTGTCATATTTGAGAATTTGTTAGATCTGGGGCACCCTCTCGGTTCCGAGTGGGTGGGGAAATATGGATTTTCAAGTGCCCTTTTGTAGTTTCTGATTTCTAGGCTAGTGTTATATTTCAGAATCTGTAAGGACTGGGGCACCCTCTCGGTTCCGAGAGGGTGGGGAAATATGGATGTTCAAGTGCCATGTTTGAGTGTCTGATTTCTTGGCTAGTGTCATATTTGAGAATTTGTTAGAATTGGGGCACCCTCTCGGTTCCGAGAGGGTGGGGAAATATGGATTTTCAAGTGCCCTTTTGTAGTTTCTGATTTCTAGGCTAGTGTTATATATCAGAATCTGTAAGGACTGGGGCACCGTCTCGGTTCCGAGAGGGTGGGGAAATATGGATTTTCAAGTGCCATGTTTGATTATCTGATTTCTAGGAGAGTGTGATATTTCAGAATCTGTAAGGACTGGGGCACCCTCTCGGTTCAGAGAGGGTGCTGAAATCTGGATTCTCAAGGGCCATATTTGGGTTTCTAATTACTAGGCTAGTGTCATATTTGAGAATTTGTAAGGCTGGGGCACCCTCTCGGTTCCGAGAGGGTGCAGAAATGTGGTTTTACAAAGGGCCATGTTTGAGTTTCTGATTTCTAGGCTAGTGTTATATTTCAGAATCTGTAAGGCTGGGGCACCCTCTCGGTTCCGAGAGGGTGGGGAAATATGAGTTTTAAAGTGCCATGTTTGAGTTTCTGATTTCTTGGCTAGTGTCATATTTGAGAATTTGTTAGATCTGGGGCACCCTCTCGGTTCCGAGTGGGTGGGGAAATATGGATTTTCAAGTGCCCTTTTGTAGTTTCTGATTTCTAGGCTAGTGTTATATTTCAGAATCTGTAAGGACTGGGGCACCCTCTCGGTTCCGAGAGGGTGGGGAAATATGGATGTTCAAGTGCCATGTTTGAGTGTCTGATTTCTTGGCTAGTGTCATATTTGAGAATTTGTTAGAATTGGGGCACCCTCTCGGTTCCGAGAGGGTGGGGAAATATGGATTTTCAAGTGCCCTTTTGTAGTTTCTGATTTCTAGGCTAGTGTTATATATCAGAATCTGTAAGGACTGGGGCACCCTCTCGGTTCCGAGAGGGTGGGGAAATATGGATTTTCAAGTGCCATGTTTGAGTTTCTGATTTCTAGGCTAGTGTTATATTTCATAATTTGTAAGGCTCGGGCACCCTCTCGGTTCCGAGAGGGTGGGGAAATATGGATTTTCAAGTGCCATGTTTGAGTTTCTGATTTCTAGGCTAGTGTCATATTTGAGAATTTGTAAGAACTGGAGCACCCTCTCGGTTCCGAGAAGGTGTTGAAATGTGGGTTCTCAAGTGCCATGTTTGAGTTTCTGGTTTCTAGGCTAGTGTCATATTTGAGAATTTGTAAGGACTGGGGCACCCTCTCGGTTCCGAGAGGATGGGCATTGTCGGTATTATGAGGGAGGGTTTGATGTTTTCAATTTCAAGTCTGGTTTCTTAAGGTGTATTTTGTTTATGCAGGCATCGCAGGCTTTGGCTCTTCCTGTATCACTTGTGCACTTAATGGAAGATGTCGATGTTCCATTGTCGCCTCCTGTGGCTCTCATTGCGGCTCTTGATGACATCTCACAGGGAGAGGTGTTTAATTCGTTGAGCTTTGTTGGTATTTTTTTGTTGTATCAATGTTTAATTCAGATTCTTGTATATTTGGTTTTTGTGTTATCATCTTATGCTTTGCATTTTTTTTTGTAGATTGATGTTCCGATTGTATCTGACTGCCTTCGACCTCTAGCTGAGTCGAATCCGGATGAGACTGAGCTATTGATTCGGAGATCGCAGAAATAAGACTCGAACACCGTGATTCAGCGGGTTCGATTCAAACCTCTCGGGAAGTCTCGTTTCTCTATTCCATTGTGTCGCTTGCGTTGTCTTCCTCTAGTTCGGCCCATCAACGACGTTGATGTTGCTCGTTTGGAGAATGAGTTCGTGATGGGTTATCGTGATGGTGACCGAGCTATGTACGTCTCTCCATTCAACAACCTCGATGAGGTCCTTCATGTCTCCGATGACATCAAGGCCTCCTGGAGTCCATTATGGCATGAGGCCAATGCAGAGTTTGATGCCATTCTCCAAGGAGACTCCGACCTTGCTAACTTTGTTGACAAAATGTTCTATGTGTGGGAGGGGAACCATCGATTGACAGCTTGGTGGAGGCACATCAACAATCATCACCCGATGGACAAAGATTGGCATATCTCTGCTGATTGTATTGTGGTGGATCCAAGAAATTGCACCGCCCTCTTCCTTAATGCTATGAATGACATCAACTGGTGAGTTTGACATTTTATGTTGTTGTGCTTGTCTTTTGTTTTTTCGCATTTTTTCCCCTAACATTTTCTTTGTTTAGGTCCACGGAGCATGACCATGTTAAGGACAACCTGCCCGCCAAGTTACTTCGCATTCGGACGTTTGGGAAGATGAGGCTAGAGGAGTTTAAAGACCTCCTTTCCGTTGCAGACTACAAGATGTGTGAGTCCAAGATGGAGAAGAATCCTACTTGGTATCCCCTTACATTAGACGTCTTCGTCAAATTCTTATACAAGGAAAATTTTGTGTAAATTTTCCTTGACTTTGCTTCTCCCATGTTTATGTGCGTTCCTTATCCTTCTTTTTGTTTGATTCAGAGGGAGATATCCAACGCGGCTGATACGGCGGCAAGGTTATACCGTGAGGCCACTCCCGAGGCTCTCAGATCAGCGCCAGAAATTTGGGATGCTATGACAAAAGCCCAGGATAGGTTGATCAAAAGCATTCGTTCTCGGAACTTTGAGAAGTTCATTTCCGTTGCCCACAAGGACAACGGTGATGATTTCTTCAACGAGGTGACTCTGCTATCTTTGTATTTTCATTTAGTTTTTCATTCTCCTATAAATCCTCTCGTGCTTGATATTTCTTTCTTACTTATCACTCTTGTATGTGGCAGATTGACCGTCATTTCTCCACCTTCCTCGTCACTGATATGACAATCGAAAAACTTCACAAGGTGGCCACCGCACATGTGGATCCCCACTTCAAGGCCAAGTGGCTTCGTTGGTGGAACTCCCCTGCCGAGGTCAAAGATAAGAATAGATTTCCATCGGCTCTCCCTCTTAGGGAGAAAGTCCTCGAAAACTGGCTCAACAAAGCTTCATTCTGGGCTCAGGTGCATCTACAATATTTTTCCCTCTGTTTATTCCTTTCTCTATTTCAGTATCTTATTTCTAGGCTAGTTTCATATTTGAGAATTTGTAAGGACTGGGGCACCCTCTCGGTTCCGAGAGGGTGCAGAAATGTGGTTTTTCAAATGGCCATGTTTGAGTTTCTGATTTCTAGGCTAGTGTTGAAGGTGGGGGAATCTGGATTTTCAAGGGCCATGTTTGAGTTTTTGATTTCTAGGCTAGTGTCATATTTTAGATGGGGAAAAATGGATTTTCAAGGGCCATGTTTGAGTTTCTTATTTCTAAGCTAGTGTCATATTTGGGATGGGTACATATGGATTTTCAAGGGCCATGTTTGAGTTTCTGTTTTCTAGGCTAGTGTCATGGGTGGGAAAATGTGGATTTTCAAGTGCCCTTTTTTAGTTTCTCATTTCTAGGCTAGTGTCATATTTGAGAATTTGTATGGACTGGGGCACCCTCTCGGTTCCGAGAGGGTGCAGAAATGTGGATTTCAAGTGCCATGTTTGAGTTTCTGATTTCTAGGCTTGTGTCATATTTGAGAATTTATAAGGACTGGGCACCCTCTCGGTTCCAAGAGGGTGCAGAAATGTGGATTTCAAGTGCCATGTTTGAGTTTCTGATTTCTAGGCTAGTGTCATATTTGAGAATTTATAAGGACTGGGCACCCTCTCGGTTCCGAGAGGGTGCAGAAATGTGGATTTCAAGGGCCATGTTTGAGTTTCTGATTTCTAGGCTAGTGTCATATTTGAGAATTTATAAGGACTGGGCACCCTCTCGGTTCCGAGAGGGTGCAGAAATGTGGATTTCAAGGGCCATGTTTGAGTTTCTGATTTCTAGGCTAGTGTCATATTTGAGAATTTATAAGGACTGGGCACCCTCTCGGTTTCGAGAGGGTGCAGAAATGTGGATTTTAAGGGCCATGTTTGAGTTTCTGATTTCTAGGCTAGTGTCATATTTGAGAATTTATAAGGACTGGGCACCCTCTCGGTTCCGAGAGGGTGCAGAAATGTGGATTTCAAGTGCCATGTTTGAGTTTCTTATTTCTAAGCTAGTGTCATATTTGGGATGGGTAAATATGGATTTTCAAAGGCCATGTTTGAGTTTCTGATTTCTAGGCTAGTGTCATATTTTAGATGGGGAAAAATGGATTTTCAAGGGCCATGTTTGAGTTTCTGATTTCTAGGCTAGTGTCATATTTGAGAATTTATAAGGACTGGGCAACCTCTCGGTTCCGAGAGGGTGCAGAAGTGTGGATTTCAAGTGCCATGTTTGAGTTTCTTATTTCTAAGCTAGTGTCATATTTGGGATGGGTAAATATGGATTTTCAAGGGCCATGTTTGAGTTTCTGATTTCTAGGCTAGTGTCATATTTTAGATGGGGGAAAATGGAGTTTCAAGGGCCATGTTTGAGTTTCTTATTTCTAAGCTAGTGTCATATTTGAGAATTTGTAATGACTGGGGCACCCTCTCGGTTCCGAGAGGGTGCAGAAATGTGGATTTTCAAGTGCCATGTTTGAGTTTCTGATTTACAGGATAGTGTCATATTTGAGAATTTGTAAGGACTTTGGCACCCTCTCGGTTCCGAGAGGGTGCAGAAATGTGGTTTTACAAAGGGCCATGTTTGAGTTTCTGATTTCTAGGCTACTGTTTAGGGTGGGGAAATCTGGATTTTCAAGGGCCATGTTTGAGCTTCTGATTTCTAGGCTAGTGTCATATTTGAGAATTTGTAAGGACTTGGGCACCATCTCGGCCATGTTTGAGTTTCAAATGTCGAGTCTAGTGATAGTTTGAGATTTCTAAGTTATCTATTTGTTCATTTCTCTACTTTACATTTCTAACTATTTTTCTTTCTTGTCATAGTTGGAGAAGGGGGTTGAGGCTGAGATTGCTTCATTTGAAAATGAGTGTTCCGTTGAAATCGATTGGGGTTCCATGGAAGATATTTTCCAACCGGCCAATTATGTTGAGCATTAGAGGCTGATTCTGTGGGACAAGGCATTTTTGGTTTATTTTGACGACAAGGGAGATCTTAAATTTGTCAAAGGCCTTGATCTCATGGAATTTGAGGAAGGCCCCATATCAATCGAACGCGTCACTTACCGGTAATATTTTGAGTTTTCATTTAGTACATATTGTTTTCGTTTTATTACCTTTCCGCCACCGTTTTTATTCATGATGTTCTTCATTTTCCAGGTTCATTCACCGTGAGCTCGTTGCAAAGAATGTTATGCCTTCTTCGTGCTTGCCAACTTTCCTTGTAGATTGGGTCGATGTCAACTCCAATCTTTGTGTGTATACGGCTATGCAAGTTGCCAAATTTCCGGAGTCTCACTTGCAGGCTGGGGGATGGTACTTGGATTGTTCTGGAGGATTTGTGCATGCGGAAGAGAAGCCTCTTTTTTCCAGCATTATGAGTACTGCTCCCGAGGAAAACATTGTCCCCTTTGAAGAACCCGACATCATTGAGCTTCCTCCTCCTAAACCCAAGGCACCACAGGGAAAGGGCAGAGCAAAGAATACCGGCACTCAAGCAACTTCCCACCTTCCCACTCGGTCTGCTTCAAAGATCCCCCTTCAACCACCCACCCTCCTACAGAGTCCATCTAGCACTCCCTCCGTGGCTCCATCAGCTGCCCCCTCTATTACTCCCTCAGCATCTCGTCCACAAACTATTGCTACTCCTTCTCACAGTGGCACTTCTCTTCTATCCTTGCCTCGCAAGAGGAAGGCCGCCCTCTTGGATACGAGTGCCACCTCTTCAGAGTCGCCTAACACTATTGCCCTCATAAAAAATGTGGACATGGTCCAACTCATGCTCGATTCTGAGCTTGCAGGAGGTCCCCTCCCGGCATATACGCGCATCCAGGAGTTCATTGCCAAAGTTTGTATTTTTCCCTTCTTCATTTTTCAAACTCCTTTCCTTTTGGTTTGTTTATTTTTTCCTTCCTCTTGTTTTTTCATGTAGTTTTAATTGTAGGTTGGGGCAGGTCGTTCCCGTGTGAACACCTTGACTACAACTCACAAGGGCCTCGATTTGCTCTTCGCATACATTCCCGAGAATTTGCCGGTGCCCAACATCTCCACCGATGTTCCTGCTTGGAACAAGCTACATGAATCATATTATGAGTGTCTTTTTGCATTTGCGAAATCTAACCTCTATGATCATGGTGTCCTTGTCCTAGCCCATTGTGCGAGTGCCAGTGTTTCTAGGATTGTTTTCGATTGGGCACACACGTACGACTTCTACGTCGCCGAAGATTGGTTCGGTATGAATGATATGGACCTCCAATCTCTTGTGGTCCCCTCTGGAATTGTAAGCTACTCTCCATCTCCTACTCCGATTTTATTTTGCTTTTTATTTCACTTCTTCCGAGTCTTATGAAATCGTTTTGTTTTTTTCAGACTCGGAAATTCAACATCAAGGTTCTTGTTCGTATTAACTCCGTTCTCAAAGTGCGTGAGGAGGCCATGCAAGAGTATGGTTACAACCTCCAGCGAGATGGATGGTTGAATATTTTTACCGATGAGAAGAGTCAGGCGATGCGTAGTGATGGGATACCTGTCGTAGCACGGTGGTAACGTATTCAGTTAATTAACCTAATTAACGCGTAAAATGTTAAAACCGCGCCGAGTTCGTTCCCACGAAGAACCTGCGGTTGTTTACAATACAAGAGAGAGGAAATCTTTGACTAACACACACACACACACAAGAAACACCAGAAACTAAGATAGCACAAAGCGGATTAAGAAATCCGGGATATTACGGAAATTATAGCACGGAAATTTCCGCCTTCCCGGTAGTGGACCGAGGTAGGGAACACAACACAAAGTATGGACAAGCTCCCACCCTAGAGTAGTAACAACAATAGACTCAGCGTCCCAAATCCATAGTATAACAACTATATACACCCCATTCTAAGATTCCTTATTACGGGTCATGACTTCCGGGATAAGGTTTCCGCGATGGAGGTAGCGGATCCTACCTGTATTTCCACTATCCGCTATATTTTCGACCGTGTCACAAGGACCATAATTCTAGGGGTTTAGGCTAGAATGCTCACAGAGACTTGGTAGTTGTTCATCAGGATTTCACCCTCTGGGTTGATTTCTTAGGGTTGTCTCCCTATCTCCACTTCCTCCTTCTAACTATTACTCCCTTAGACTAGTGTTATGATGGGGGCAACCCTCCCTTGGGAAGGTGTCCCACTCAAGTATCCGACGCATGCCACCCCCTTTGACAGGGGAAAATGTGGAGGAAGTTTTGGGTCTACAAAACCAGCTTGATCTGGTTTCCGTGATGGCATAATTTCCACTATACCACACGCGGAAACCGAATCCTCCCTCGAGAAAGGTGGAAACACAACATCTTCGCTCCTATCCTCACAATGGGTAGCTGGTGCTGTTTCACAGGTCACACAAGATAGGATCTAAGGTTTGTTGATTTCCGTGACGGCGGGGCTAACATAGGGATGGGGCTACCACGCCTACCATCCGCGGTGGGAACCAAGCGCCAGTCGCGGCAGGTGCATGAGTGTTCTAGACCATTCCGTTACTGCTGATCGGTGTGATCCACCTCCAGGTCACGGCAAGCGGAAGGCGTAAACCAGAACTCTCCCCCTACTATTGGACAGGTCTATCCACTGCTGCTCATTGTCGGTCCCTAGTTGGACGGAGTAAGTGGGGAAGAACCTACCGCGTGTGTGGAACTTCCCTTGCCCAACAACCCCACGGTGGGGTTCTTTCCCCTTGCTCGGCCAATCCTTTCCGCCTTTCCGTGCTTAAGATTCCTCCGCCCATCACCTGCTCACACAGGGGCGTTTTAACCACACGCACCTCGGGGTATTACTGACCCCCTGTCCTATCACGGAATACTAACCTAACTAACCTAACTAACCTACACAATGATAGGGAATGGCGGAAAACTCGGAAACCTCAAGTACGGAAAAGAGGGACCACTTGCATTACACATGTACTCAAGACTTAACTCAAACCGAAGGTGAAGTAAAGCATAAGGTCCGAATTGAACAAAAGAACACTTGCATTGCAAAATGATGAGGGAAATACCGAAGTGTTCTCCCTTTAAAACCAAACTAACACCCACATGCCATGATTTCTATGCTGGAAATCGCGGGCCACGTGGCAGTCCTGACAATCCACCTCATGGAGAGGTCAAAACCCAAACAAAGAAAATGACGAGGCGCACAAACCGGGGCCACCTAACTACTTGCCCAAAACAATCCAAAATAGAATCCTAACTAAAATCTATTCCTTATCCTTCCGCTTCTTCAACTTGGCTTCCTTCTTATTCTGCTTCCGCTCCTCGCGGTGGTCCGCGCTGTCCAGTGCCAAAAATGGAGCACGTGGTGGCGCCCCTTGCACATCGGGAGCATTCGGCGCGGAAATCACTCCCACGCGGTCCACCGTTTCCGCAACGTCCGGTACCAGTGGGGCGGATAGTTGGTTGTTCGGCGGAAATTCCGGAGCAAGAATGGCAAGTGGCGGCGGATCCCGGACAACCACTTGGAAGTCCGGGGCAAGGGTTGGAGTTGAGACATCGGCCACGTGGCAATCACCCAAGGTTTCCTCTCCAACCGCGGCGGAAACTGGGGTGGCATTGGGAACTAACACCTCAGTGGTGAAAACCGGGAGGGCCGTGATCGCCGTGATGTCCTCCACCTGGTCCACCTCTTCCGCATGTTGGTTTCCATCTTTCACCGCGGCACCTTGAATTTCCACCATGTCATGAGGGGTCAAGTCGGAGTAGCCGGATAAAGACTCCCTCTCCTCCGATGATTCAACTACCATGGGAAATAACTCCGTGCAACTAGCAATGAGGGCCTTCATTGCTTTCAAGGATGCGTCCATCTTACTCCCTTGATCCATGATGAAGGTAACCATCTTCGACCCGGAAACGTAGCCCGCGTTCTTCAATTCCGCGTCGAACATCTTGGCTTTCCACCACACGTTCCCCGGGATTTCCACCATATCACTCAACTTGTGTACCGTGAGAGTGATATCCTTTACCTGCTTAAGGAGCTTCTCTCGCTCCACCTCGAACTTCCACACTCGCTCCGCGGTCTTCCGCTTTTCCGCAGTAAGGTGGCCCACTTTACGCTCCAGCTCCCGCAACCGACGCGGATCTTGGATGGCCTCCTTTATTGCGGCAACCAAACTCTCCCGCGGCGGATTGCCTCCCAATTCCCCTACTTGGTGCATTTGTAGCTCATAGTCCACAATCCGGGACCGTACTCCCTCCAAGTCGCGGATAATGGAGTCCACCGGATTGTCCTCCAAGGGAAAGGTGGAGGTTCCACCTCCTACCGGCTTGGTGGCGGACCTGGTCCGCGTCGCACGATTTCCCAACATTAGTTTCCGCTTCTTGGTCACGTGCCGCTCTTCGTCGCTCATTTCCACCACGTCTTTCTCCTTCAAATCCTCCTGGCCCATCTCCGGCTCCGAGTCGGTAGTCTGGAGCTCCCGCATGAACTGATGCGATGTCCATAGGGTGTCCTCTTCGTCCGTGAATAGATTTTCGTGTGCATAAAGGTTGAAGAGGAAAGACCCAATGTAGGAAGGTTGGCCGCGCTTAGTGTTGGTTGCCAACTTGTGCACCAACTCCCCAATGATGCTCCCCCAATCCACCACCTTATTCTCGGAGTATGCAAGGAGTAAGGTGGTGGCAAGGGTAAGAGTGATGTTATAAGGCTTTTCCAGGCTGAAGATAGATACTAAAAAAGCTAACATCCTCCTTTCCCTCTCATCTTTACAATCCTTCACAAAATATTCATACTTGGGGTCTAGCCTCTGGGAGAATTTGTCCCTCGTACAATCCTCTCTCTTAGTGGTCATTCCTTCCCCTCCTTGCTTAAACCCGTAAACCCGACTCCACAATTCCGCATTTCACCTATCCGGTCGACCCCGGATGGTGGAAGCGTAAACTTGGTCCACCTCCCCAGTGACCAACTCCCTCACCTTCCCATAACCCGAGGCAGCCCATGCGCCTCAAGTCTGCCTCCAACTCATTGTTCTCCTCTCGACCAGTGGGGGTGACCACGTGCACCTTGCGGAGGGCTAGCGGCTTGTCCGCGATCCGCTTCCGTGTTTGGGTGGCCATAGGGGTTGCGGTCCGCTCCGCTCTAAGGTTTCCGAGTCGAAACGGAATTCCTAACACTAATTCAATTCGGTATTTTTAACTATTTTAATGATTTTAGTTTTTCTCCTCAATTCTTACTAGCCTACCTAACAATCTACCAATAAAGTACTCTACTTATTATGTTTTCCTCGCTCAAATCTATTCCTTAATCTTAAAACAAGGTTTCTTAAGATTTTAAGAAAAGGCGGGCCGCGACAATACCCTGGAGAGGTGCTCGCGAAAAGCATCATGTTTTTTTCTCTATCATTTTTGCTACTATCACCGACAAGAATGATGTTATTATGGACTGGCAATGTGGTGTAGGTACGCATTCTCTTTCAGCATCATCCTTACTTTGAATTTTCGGTTATTTTTTCTTCACTAGTTTCCATACTAACATTTTACCTCTCTTTGCTTTAGGTAGTTCGATTACAGCATGTCGCTCCCTTGAGCGGCATATTGTGGCTCTTGAGAATGACCCCATCATTTTCAATGCACTCCTACTCCCCATGCGCGATCTCCAGCCTGCGCGTATATCTCGCTCAGTTGCCGCACCGTCTACATCTATCTTTGATCCTCCTCAGAAGATGACCAAACGGGCATTCGGATTCCTTTGTGCGTAAGTTTGATTTCTATATTTTGCCATGTTTGCCTTGATTTCAGGTTCTCATTTTCCAGTGTCATCATGTTTCTAATCCTTTTGCTTGGGTGTTTAGAGAGCCAGTGGAGGACGCAGTCATTCGTCGAGACATGTTTTCAAGTCCTCCGAAGCCATTTGAGCTTCCCCCGTATGCTAGTGCAATGGCGGATTGCTTTGCGAAGGCGGAGTCCCCACCTCCTCCTCGCGTTCGTCATTTCTCGCATGGAGCTCGAAATCTTTTCTTGCTAGAAGCAAATGAGGGTGAGGAGAGTGATAGGGAATGTTCTCCAAGCCCTTAGTTTATGATTTTGGTGTTGGAGATTATAACTCAGTTTGTTGTTGTTTTCCGGCTTTAAAAAAAGTTGTATGTTGGTTTTATTTTTTATATCCGGCGCAAGTCTCATTCTTTCTCTCCATTATTTCATATTCATAATGTCAACCCGCATTGCATTCTTCATTTTTCCTTCATTGTTCGGATCTCTTAACTTCTAGTCACAAAACAATCTAGCATACACCCATTCCAATAAAAGGTTGGTGCCTCACACACCTCCTCCTTGTTTCATTAAATCATAAGTATTCAATAATACTTAAGTTGCACACCACACAATACACTCCAATTCATACTACCCGCATTGCATTCTTCATTTATTACTGCTAATCTAATTAGTTTGTGGATTAGCCCTTAAGTATAGTTAATTCCCTTCTCTAGAAGTCTTGAGCTCTTAGAGCTAGGACAATGTGTGAATTAGGAAGGGATGTTTAGCGAATTAGTGAAGTTAATTAGCGGTGTTAGTTAGGGGCTTAGCGGGGTTAACTAGCAAGTGTGGATTAGACTATTGCAGCTTAAGGTTGTTGCTGGACTACTGCGGCGCTGGGTTCTGGTTGCAGCCGAGCTGCTGGTGCTACTGAGGCTAAGTTGGGTTCTGGTTGCAGCCAAACTGCTGGTGCTACTGAGACTAAGTTGGGTTCTGGTTGCAGCCAAGCTGCTGGACTACTGCGGCTAAGCTGGGTTCTGGTTGCAACCAAGCTGCTGGTTGCTATTAAGGCTAAGCTGGGTTCTGGTTGCAGCCAAGCTGCTGGTTGCTACTAAGGCTAAGCTGGGTTAGTTAATATCGATGCCTAAAAGGGTTGAACCCAATGTGAGATAAGGGGGAGGAAGCCCAAAGCAATACAATAGATGATGGAATAGTTAGTCATTTAGATTGTGATGTGACATTGATACTAGGGTGTGTTAGGATTGAAATAATAGATCTGAATCTAACTCCACCCCTGACATGTGAACCTCCTTAATGAAACACTCACCACCAAGGGCTTTATAAGTTTTAATGTTAAGAACGCATGTGGGCACGATATTGGGCTCACATAGTGCTGACGTCAGCCCTAATTTATGTATATTTCAACGGAATTGGGCTCCCTTTTCAACAAATGTTTCTACTAATACCCCCTAAACCCACGGTAATACACCCACTTTCTGTCAAAATTTATACCAAAAATTTATGCTCTCCGCTCTCCGCTCTACGCTCACATACTTGAGTTTCCCACTGCCTCATAATCTCTTCCCCTACCGTTGCCCCTCGCCCTTCAATTCGGTGGGCATTCAGCCCTCGCTCCCTCTACATCCGGTAGCAGCTCCGTGCTTGTTTTTCTTCAGCTGCCACCACCCTCGGCGGCGCCTCCCTGTCAACCCTGCTCACAACCGAAGAGAGAGTTTTTTCCTCCTCTCCCGAGCATTCTAGGAGCCTCCCAGCCCTGGCTCCGAAGGTCCCAGCTCTATCTTCCGAGGGCAGAGACCCCCTTTCTAAACAACCAGTGATAGTACTCAAAGCTAACAACACTAAAAGCCTAAGCCACCACCACTCTAGCCTAATTCAAACATTTGTCTAGCCTAAGCTCGCTTGAGACCCTCATAAATCAATCCACACTCGCCATTAACTTAATCCTACTGCTAAACTAAAACTCACATTTTTTTAATGTTTTGTATAAATAATCCTAAGGTGCAACTTTAATCTTAATACTCCCATAGCATAAGGTCACATGTGAGCACTCATTTTGGGCTCAAACTGCCCGTCCCTAGTTAGAACGTCTGTATTCTAGCGGCCGGTAGCCTCCCCTTCAGGCCCCTGATCGTCCTTCAGAAACCCCCCTTCTGCGTTGATGACAGTCCACTTGGTTCGCCCCCAACAGTAGCGTTCGGTGACAGAAACCCAACCCACCTTGTAACTGCAACCCTCGAAGCTGGAAGCAGTTGATGTGCTGTGCACAAACCTCTTCAAATTTGACTTTTCCCCTCCCAACTGCGAGCATTCGAAGAATGAGTTTCAACCAGCGCAGTAGTCTATAACATTTACCTTGATTTTTGAGTCAATTAATGCGCTTCTCCCTTGGCTGCTGACTATTGATCAATTCGCTCACAGATCTCTCCCGGACTCAACCACTGAATTCACGATGCCTCCTCTACCCTTCAGTCTGCTCTACTGCTCTCCTCGAACCTCCTCCAATTCCCAGCTTGCAGTTCGCTGAATGTGATTCCAGTGGTGGTCACAACACTGTGTCGAAGCTAAATACACCCTGTCCTTGCTGCTTCAATCGTTGTTTTCACTCTGACCATCCCTCCAAAGTGGCCGCTGGCTCCTGCATTATGCTAGAGCTCCTTTTCTAACGCCAATTCGACGACCATAGTCTTGCCGGAACCTAGTAGGCATCTTCATCACAAATTTAGCCAGAATCTCATTCTCCTGCCACCGAGCTTCTCCTCTCTGCCTGCTCTGTTTGGCACCTCGGCCAAGCTCCAACCAGCCGTGACCTTGTGGCAACCCTCCGAAGCCACTTGCACGATCCATGCTTTGTATCCATACCTGCATTTGCTAGCATTTTTTGGCAGCATGGAATTCCAGCAACCAACATTTTTCACAGGGCTCCGCCCTCAAGCCCTGCCGCATGCACACCTAAAGAGAGAGAAGAAAGGGAAGAGAGTAACCGAACAGGGGACCCCCCCCCCCTCATCCACCGATCCGGAATTCCGGCAAGCCAACTTGCCCTTAACGGCTTCGAGCCCAAAATAAACCATGTCGCAGCCTTAAAAGAACACCACAAAGCCCTATCTAAAACGTTTAAATCCCAACACCAAGTCCAATTGGCCAGCACTAAGCATTTAACACCCGAGAATCTAATTTAACGAATCTAACTAGTCCCCATCAACACCGAATACCCCACTAACCCCCTTACACTTAATTCGAATTAAACTTAAAGCTAGCACTCTATTTATGTTTTTGTTGGTTTAATTCAACTCAAATCCTAAGTCTAATTGGTTTCTAGTCCTAGCACACATGTGGGCACATCAACTTGGGCTCACATGTTGTCAAGCTTCAACATCCCTCCAATTGAAGCGTTGTCAAAGAAGTGAGGTTTCCAAGTCCCTCATGTAATGTTGTCAAGCTTGAACATCTCTCCAATTGAAGCTCTGTCAAAGAAGTGAGGTTTCCAAATCCCTCGGGTAATGTTGTCAAGCTTGAACATCCCTCCAATTGAAGCTTTGTCAAAGAAGTGAGGTTTCCAAGTCCCTTGGGTAATGTTGTCAAGCTTGAACAACTCCCCAATGCAAGGTGTCTCAAAGAAGTGAGGTTTCCAAGTCCCTCGGGTAATGTTGTCAAGCTTGAACAACTCCCCAATGCAAGGTGTCTCAAAGAAGTGAGGTTTCCAAGTCCCTCGGGTAATGTTGTCAAGCTTGAACAACTCCCCAATGCAAGGTGTCTCAAAGAAGTGAGGTTTCCAAGTCCCTCGGGTAATGTTGTCAAGCTTGAACAACTCCCCAATGCAAGGTGTCTCAAAGAAGTGAGGTTTCCAAGTCCCTCGGGTAATGTTGTCAAGCTTGAACAACTCCCCAATGCAAGGTGTCTCAAAGAAGTGAGGTTTCCAAGTCCCTCGGGTAATGTTGTCAAGCTTGAACAACTCCCCAATGCAAGGTGTCTCAAAGAAGTGAGGTTTCCAAGTCCCTCGGGTAATGTTGTCAAGCTTGAACATCCCTCCAATTGAAGCTTTGTCAAAGAAGTGAGGTTTCCAAGTCCCTCGGGTAATGTTCTCAAGCTTGAACAACCTATCAATATAAGGATCATCAAAGAAGTGAGGTTTCCAAGTCCCTCGGGTAATGTTGTCAAGCTTGAACAATGCCACAAGTTAAGTTCCGTCAAAGAAGTGAGGTTTCCAAGTCCCTCAGGTAATGTTGTCAAGCTTGAACAATGCCACAAGTTAAGTTCCGTCAAAGAAGTGAGGTTTCCAAGTCCCTCTGGTAATGTTGTCAAGCTTGAACAATGCCACCTAAAAACCCTTCTCAAAGAAGTGAGGTTTCCAAAACCCTCGGGTAATGTTGTCAAGCTTGAACATCCCTCCAATACAAGGTATGTCAAAGAAGTGAGGTTTCCAAGTCCCTCGGGTAATGTTGTCAAGCTTGAACATGTCTCCAATTGAAGCTCTGTCAAAGAAGTGAGGTTTCCAAGTCCCTCGGGTAATGTTGTCAACCTTGAACAACACCACAACTCAAGCATCGTCAAAAAAATGAGGTTTCCAAGTCCCTCGGGTAATGTTGTCAAGCTTGAACAACCCCACAACTTAAGCTCTGTGAAAGAAGTGAGGTTTCCAAATCCCTCGGGTAATGTTGTCAATCTTGAACATCCCTCCAATTGAAGCTTTGGTGGGATGTTGGTGAAATAAAAGGATGTATTCACCAATGTGTTGCCCAAAAAGTTACCGCCAAGGAGTGAAAAACAACTTTGTTCAACGAGAGATTGAGTTCTTGAGGTATGTGGTGACAAAGGAAGTTGGTGGACGAACATGAAGAATGTGAAGGCAATCCAAAAGGAGAATTGGCCCTTCATTCAAAAAGGGCTTTGGTCATTTGTTGGCCTAGCCAACTACTACCACCACTTCATTCGAGAGTTTTTGAAGGTTGTTAGGACCTTATTCAACTTATTGAGGGAAATGGCTATCCCAAGAGTGGGATGAGCCTTGTCGCCAAGCCTTTGGGGAGCTCAAGAGCAAGTTCTCTTCACAAGATGTGGTTAAGTTTCCGGGTTTTCATAAGCATTTTGAGGTGCACATGGAGGCGAAGGATTTTACCATTGGTGGATGTTGATCCAAGATGGATGACCATTGCTTGTGGGAGCATTAAGCTCCATGATTGTCGAACCTTGTCCGGCTTGTGCAAGAAATGGTTATCCCAAGAGTGGGATGAGCCTTGCCACAAAGTCTTTAAGGAGCTTAAGACGAAGTTCTCTTCGCCGCCCGTGCTTAAGTTTGCGAAATTTGACAAACCTTTTAAGGTGCATACGGGGGCGAGTGACTTTGCCATTGGCAGATGGTTAACATAGGATGGATGGCCATTGCATATGAGAGCGTTAAGCTTGATGGTTATCCGACCTTATCCGACTTGTGGAAGAAATGACTATCCCAAGAGTGGGATGAGCCTTGCCACCAAGTCTTTGGGGAGCTTGAGAGCAAGTGTTCTTAGACGCCCGTGCTCAAGTTCGCGGAGCTTGACAAACCTTTTGAGGTGCATACGGGGGTGAGCGACTTTGCCAATGGTGGATTATGTGTAATTGGATGGCCATTGCATATGGGAGCATGAAGCTCGATGGTTGTCAAATAAGACAACCAACTCATGACAAAGAATTTCTTTGCCGTAGTGCATTGCTTGAAGATGTGGCGACACTATTTGGGGTTGCACAAAGCAAAGGTCTACATGGACAATGTGTCCTAAAAGAATTTTGACATTCAAGCGTAAGTGAGCGCCAAGTCATTGCAGTGACATGATAGTTTGGCGCTTATGAAGGTGGATTTGATCCACAAACCGGACCGTAGAAATGTGGTGCCGGATGCGCGAAGTAGACCGGAAAATTTCCAAGCAATGAGAACCATCCAAACCTTGTGGCTAATGTGTGCCGGCGAAGGAAACTTGTGATGCAAGATATGGGAGGGGTAAATTAACTACCCCAAAGCACAAAAGCTTTTAGGTGAGCTTCACAAGAGCAAGGTGCTCAAAGAGGTTAAGTTGGTGGACGGATTGTTCAAGTGCAAGCAAAGTTGGGTGTATGTGCCACAAGGCAAGTAGAGGCTATCGGTTTTGAAGGAGGAATTTGATAGTCCTATTGCCGGCCTTAGAGGAGAAAGAAAAAATCGCCATAGAATGGTATCATGGAGGTACCATTGGCGGTGCATAAAGGAAGATATAGCCCACTTTGTGAAGGCTTGAATCAAAGTACCAAGTGAACCGAGTCTCTTACCAAAAGCAAGGCGGTTTCTTGCAACCGTTGCCTATCCCGTCGGCGCCATGGCATAGTATGTACATGGACTTGATCACAAGTTTGCCGGAGTCACATGGATATGATGCCATCTTGTTGATGGTTGAGCGGTTTGCCAAGTTGGCACACATGGTGCCGATTGTGGAAACCGCCACCGCGTTGGAGACCGCATAGCCTTTTCTCAAAGGATGGTTGAGGCACCACGGGTTGCCAAGAGTGATTGTGTGGGATCAAGATCCAAAGTTCACAAGTGCATTTCTCTAAGGAGGTCGGAATGAAACTAAGGTTTAGCACGACCTTGCATTCCCAAGTGGATGAGAAAGCGGAGGATGTGAATGGAGTCTTGAAGCAATACTTGAGGAACTTGGTGGGGGCGGACCAAGGAGATTTGGCAGACTATGTGGGTCGAGCGGAGTGTAATTGCAATGTAGCCACGCACTTGGCTACCAAGGGGTGGTCTTTCGTGGTGGCTTATGGAGTGGATGCGCTCCAACCTATTAACCTAGCTCTCGAGGGGGCACATTCAACACTAGAGTTCAACCAACATGGTGAGGATTTGGCCAAGGATGGTGAACAAGTCTTGGAGATGACCAAGTTGTTGGTGGAGAAAGCCCGAAGGTGCTACGAAGTGCAAGTCAATGCCGGAAGACGCGAAGTGGAGAATGAGGTGGGCCAAAAGGTGTTGTTGAATGTGAACAACTTCACTTAGCCGGAAGGCCTCACTCCAAAGTTCATGTCCAAAATTGGAGCTTTGTTTTTCATTGTGCAACAAGTGTTCAAGGACATGTATAGATTGGAATTACTGCCGGAGATCAAAGTGCATCCGACATTTCATGTCTCATTACGAAAGTCATTTTAGGACGACACCTTGTGGCCTGAACACAAGCAAGTGATTAGGCCACGTCCCGACCTTGTGGACGTCATTTGGAACATGAGGTAGGAGGGCATCCCCAAGTGTAGGAAGCCCAAGTGAAAATGAAAGAAAATGTACAAAGAAGTAGTTGGTGAAATGGTGAGGATACCATGAGAAAGAAGCCGTTTGGGTAGCGGCAAGAGACATGATGAACGGCAAGGAATTGGTAAAGCACTTTGAAGAAACTAAGGCTAGACACTCCAATGAAATGAAGCGTAGGCATTGATGAGGACATCAATCTCCTTTAGTGGGGAAGAGACGCTAGTAGCACACTTAGCTTCGAGGTTAATTACTCCACAACATGAACTTGTTCTTTGGCTTGAGGGAATAAAGTCCAAACTTTAGTGGTGCAAAGAGAAAAGTATGAGATGAGGTCCTAGTCTTGTACTTGTGCTTGGTTAGTGGAAGAGGGGGAATAGACATGCCAAACTAGGTTGGGTAAGCCGAGTAATTGGGGGCCATGGCTAGGAGGGGCCTTGGATAAAACCAAGAAACTTCTTAGTTGTGGGCTTGTCCGGGCGGGGACAAGGTGATGGAGCGTGCTCATAAAAGTGCTACCCGCGAGCTAACGAGAGTTGGCGCATGGGAGTCATGAACCCATGTCTCGAAAGAGCAAAGTGGGAACCGAGTCGGGCGGGACTTGGCATCACCCCCGTGCGATCGAGGCGTGGCTTAACAATGGAAAGTCCCTCGGGTAATGTTGTCAAGCTTGAACAATACGACAAAGGAAACTGTGTCAAAGAAGTGAGGTTTCCAAGTCCCTCGGGTAATGTTGTCAAGCTTGAACAATACGACAAAGAAAACTGTGTCAAAGAAGTGAGGTTTCCAAGTCCCTCGGGTAATGTTGTCAATCTTGAACATCCCTCCAATGTAAGGTTTGTCAAAGAAGTGAGGTTTCCAAGTCCCTCGGGTAATGTTGTCAATCTCCAACATCCCTCCAATTGAAGGTTTGTCAAAGAAGTGAGGTTTCCAAGTCCCTCGGGTAATGTTGTCAATCTCCAACATCCCTCCAATTGAAGGTTTGTCAAAGAAGTGAGGTTTCCAAGTCCCTCGGGTAATGTTCTCAATGCCCAACATACCTCCAATGTAAGGTTTGTCAAAGAAGTGAGATTTCCAAGTCCCTCATGCAATGCTTTGAGAGTTTCCAATCCTTTGATGTCTAAGCTTTTCAATGAATGCATTTCCCACAATTGGTTTGGTAACTGTTGAAAGTTACCATGTATAATTATGGCTTGCAATTGGCATAAATGTTCTTGATTGTGTGAAAGAGGAACTTTGAATAGTTGGAAGTCGGTTGAATTATTGTTGGTATGATCATGAATTATCAGTAGGCGAAGATTGCTTACATCTAAGTCTAAACAAAAACTCTGACCTTGTAAATGGCACCGCGATCTTTTGTACAATATACCTTCAACTTTCTTGGTGCCCTGCTTAGCAAGATGTAAAAATTATATCAAAAAACAAATAGAGTATCAATAGAATCATATATTATTTTGCAGAAAGATGGAATAAAATGAATCATTGCAAAGACTATACACGAATCTGAATTGATTTTAAATATCTTGTCCGTTATAAACATGAAACTAACGGCCCAATATAATCCAAATCTAATTACACATTTTGTTTATATAGACTTTACAAAGACAGCATGGAACAAACTTTGTCATACAAATCGTTCATTACAATTCGCACCTTGCTTGTAGATGGAGTCGATGGAATGAAATCAACGCCCCAAACTCGAGTGCCCAAGTATTCTTCATCCTTTTGCACGATCATTCGTCCCATGTCACGAAGTTGGTCGTGCATCTCTATGTTTCCATATATGTCAACATTTACCAATGACCGCTCTATCAATATATTGAATGATTTCATCGGGGGAATATCATTCATGGTCCACACGTACAAGGCTCTACCTATTGACATGCCTTCAGGCCACACGTCCTTGCAAAAGAAGCACGCTATGTCCAAAAACATATTTCTTTCAACCATTTCCAATCCATCAAAGCTTATCCTCAATGTGCTCCAAAGCTTCGTGTCTTCAGATTCTTTGTTACCATCCAAACATCTTCCCCTTTTCATTCTTCGTAATGCTCGCTCCCAACTTCGCAACCTCCTTTTATCCCGCAAAAATGCACCCAATACTCCTAGGCTTAAAGGCAAGCCATTGCAAGCTTCCACAATTCTTCCTTCTATATCACCAAATTCAATTGGTAAGGAACCTCCGGGCCCACATGAATGAAGGATAAAAAGCTCCTTTGCTGCATTTTCATCCAATGTGTCAACCTCTATTTTGCCATTCTCCCCAACGAGATCTTTAATCTTATCCCAATGGCAGGTTGTTATAATCAATGTGACGCCTGCGTTGTCCCTCAAAATATCCGGATGGAGAAGATTATCTATTTGATCTCGATGCTTTACATCATCCAATATTATGAGAACCTTCTTACCAACCATAAATTGCTTCAACATGTTTTGTGCATCCACTAAATTTGTTGGCAAGTTTTTAGGATCTTCTCCAAAGTTTGTTAACATGTCACATAGAATTCCAAGTGAATCACTTTCATTCTTCAATTCCTTGGCAAAATATGATGCATTGTATGTGGATTTCAATTCATGAAATATGACATTTGCCAATGTAGTTTTCCCAATTCCACCCATGCCAATGACACCCAAAATCCTCACTTCCTTGAGGCGATTTTTTACTTTTGTAAGGTTTCGTTCAACACCAACCACCTTGTTGTTCACTTGCATTGTTGCTTTATTCACCTACATAAACAACGCGTGCAATAAGTACATAATTCTCATTCAAAATGACACCCTCAAAGACCTATATTTAATCTAATCAATAAAAATGAAAAGCTACATACATACATACATATATATACTGTAGTTGCTTAAGTATTTTAACACCAAAATGGCTCGTACCTTTATTACATGATTCTCCTTGACCTCCTTTGCCTTCTCGATTCTTGACTTCTTTTGGAGTGAGGCTCCATCCTTTTCAAACTTGGGACGTAGGCTTGCCGAATATGTTCCTCTCAAGAACATTTTCTTCAAATCCATCAATTCCTGACAAATTTCAAAAAATGTCGGCCTTTGTGAAGGATCCTCCACCCAACATTCCTCAATCAACTTCGTAAGCTCTTCACAATTCATTGGCAACTCTGGCCTCTCAAATTCCTTTATTTTTTTCAAAATGTCTTTGGTTTGCACGAAATTGCTCCCAAATGGAGCAATTTGTGACAAGATCTCTGAACATGTCATAGCAAAGGACCATACATCAGCTTGAAATAGACTTGCATGAGCTTCAAGGTTTCGTTCAATTATCTCCGGTGCCATATACTTAGATGTACCAACACGCTGGCAAGTTTGGTTCTTGGAAACTTTGCTTGGAACCTCAATGTTGGAAGTACCATAATCAACCAACTTGACCGAATATCGCCTAAAATTCAATTTTCCTTCTATAATGGAATTGGGTTTCATGAGCACATTGTCCGGCTTCAAATCAAGATGGGCAACATGCATGTCATGAAGATAACACACACCACTTGCAATTTGATGCATAATATCAATTGCAAGAAGATATGGTAATGGTTTAGGTTGCTTCTTCAACATGCCACTCAAGCTCATGTCCATGAACTCCATCACTAAATACAAATTGTCAAGAGTTTTGCCATTTCCTCCTTTGCATTTCCGTAAACCTTTGAGAGTCCAAGAACATAACTCGTCTATGCTCCGACCAACTCCACAATAAATGAATTTGATGAGATTTGGATGGCTCAAGCCGGCCAAAATACCAACCTCTTTGCGGAGATTTTCAATTCCATCTAAAGCTGGCAAAATCTTTGTTGCACATTTAAATCCCAACCATATTGATTCAAACACAACACCATATGATCCTTTCCCAACTTGCTTAAGAAGTTTTGGTTTCAATGAATCCATAACAGTTGGAACCTCCACACCATCGAGTTCTCCGCCTTCTAGTTGCAAATCCCCCAATCTTTGCCGTAAATGTTCGTTCCATTCATAGTTGCTACCATCTTTGAGACTTTCTTGAAGAACTTTTTCGTCATCCTCAATTTCTTTCAAGGTGGGCATGTCTATATCAATGATAAACATCTCAAAATGCGACCCTAGATGGTTTGTTGAATGCATCTCACAAATCACATCCCAACAACACCTCAAATCGGACACAATTTCTCGGAAAGCCTCCTTGTTATTTATTTGCAAAGCAATTGCTTGACTTTGATTTTGATTTCCGCATTCACTGATCACAACTCCCAATTTTTGTGTAATGCAACATAGCTCCTCAAGTGCAACACCGAACTCTTGGACCTCACTATTCAATGTGATCATCTTACCAACACATTCTACGACTTGGTTAAGCTTGGTGAGAAGATGTTTACATTGCTTCTTATTCAATATTTCATTCCCATTTGAAATCTCTTCAAGCCTACTTATTTCTTCCTTCTGCTATTGCAATACACCTCCAATGTCATATTTGTAAATGGTTCCTCGTTGCCGATATGTCCAGAACATCATAAAGCAAGTGACAATGCAACCCCAAACTCTTGATAGTTTCTCAAAAAACAATTGTAAAAGCTCCGCCATGATGAAATTTTTGCGGGAAGCCTAAATTGTCTCCATCAACGGCAAATATCCAAAGAAGGGATAATCTTCGTAGTCCAAGCATATGAAAGAGGTCACTCCATCTGCAAACATCCATGGACCATAAAGTCATATTGACAACCCCCTAAAATCTCTACAATTCACAATGAAAATATAAATTGAAATAGGTACATACAAATTGTCATTAAAGTAGCCAATAATAGATGCAAACATATCAATTTAGTTAGCCTTGGCCCCAAGTGCTCTCTTATTAGGAACATGTGAAACACGACAAGAACACCTTTTTTTTAATTTCGTATGTACATGCATTTTTTGAGTATCTAGATAGGGGCTATTATGCTTAATTCAAGATTTTCCCAACATACTCCAAAACCCCAAAATTGTAACATTTGATAACGTTCCTAGAGACAAATTCAACACACTTAAAACTACATAAGTGTAGCATATACTTCAGTGCTTCATTCATAACATGAGCAAGTGCACAACATTAGTAACTACACCTTGCTCCCCCGAGATAAGAATTGGGAGTTCTAGATTATATACAAGAATAAAAACTCTACTTCTATAATAATTGTAGTTAATGAAAAATAAGACAAAGTTATCAACTAGATGTAACCCATAGGCTTCTCCACATTGACTTATAAGCCACTCGGTGTTGAAAGTGGATGGTCACCCAAATGCAAGTCGTCAAGTCCTAGGAATCAACACTCCATTCAATCTCCCTTTCAAAATTTTGAAGCAACCTCTTGCAAGTTACAACTCTCAATGTACAAATTTATGATTTTAGTTAATAATTATACTCCTATTTTGTCTTGGCTAGCAACCCAATATTGTCATCCTTGCGTTTAGTTCAATGGACATTGACTTTGGATGCAGTGAAGATGAGAGGTATAAAATTACCTAGAATGTCTTTAAAAATTGAAGTTTACAACACTCTTTGGATTAAATAAAGATGCACAATCAAGTTCATAAGGTTTTTAGCTGCATATATTGCATACATGCTCATGAAACTAGAGTAAATTGCCACAAAAAAAGTTCTTCAAAAAGTATAAAAAGCAAAGATTACCTTCACATTATCCATACATTGTAGTAAAAGATTTGATCATTATTTTCTCTACCGTCATATAAATATGTAGATTACTTGATTTAAAAAGGCCACTAAAGATTACCAATTCTAATCAACACATAGTACAAGCCCCTACTCCGATAAAAATTGTCAATGAAGTGCAAGTTACGAGGCCAACAAGGTTCCATGTAAAATGAGCAATTAAGGATCTTCAAGTGTTGGTGTGGCACATAGAGCAAAAAGTCATCAAAAGCAGTTGAATAGAGAAACAAAGTTATTGAATTACTTCTACATGATGGTAGATTTAATTGCAAGCAATCAATTTTTCATGCGCATTGCACAAGTGAGGAATTACGAAGCAAGCCATTGATACGGATCCTTCAAATGTTCATTATGTATAAAAGTACCTCAGCCACAGATGGTGGAAAAGCGCCAGACAAGTACGTGGGAGACGCCTGGGTGGCACAAAATCTGGTAATTTGCTGAAGCAATAAATGTATCCAAGACACTGCACACAAAGTATACGCATTCTTAGATGTCTACGGCTGTCCCAAAGTTGAATACTCTGAGAATCTCTTCCCTACCTCTAAAAGGATTAAAATTTATCATATTTGTTCCTCGCAGCTAGTGCAAAATTCGTCTAGAGTCCAGACTACACATCCGTCAAGGGTCAGCATGTAATGTTGAATCAAACTTATTACAGCCCATTCACGGCTCAATATCTTCACAGGGGTGTTCCAAAATTTGCCCAACGGCTAATTCAACATCACTTCAAATGTTTAATGTTGATCCAACATTGATTCAAAGAATGAATTGGTTGGAGTGCAGCTTTATGGGCAACTAAGCACTTCAAGATTGCACATCTTGACAACATTTCGCTACAGTACTCATCTGCTTCCAAGATTATTGAAGAGCTTGTAAGGCTAGTTTCCTTGATGCGCATGAGATGATGGGAGCTAATGTCAGGAACCCAACAGAAGTAGCGTTTGCTAAAATATAAATTAAGAGGGAGCTACAAAAGGTGAGCCTCTCTGACCCCGTTTGGGTCATGTCATCACAAGCCTCTACATCCATATGTATTGACTCAAAACATCTATGCACTGAATCAACATTAAGCAACCAAGGTACGATGCACAGCTGCTCTGAGGGTCAATAAAAAGGGACTCTCAAGTTCCTCACCTATGTCCAGTGTCTAGCAAATTGGATATTGGTGTACATCTCATCACCAACCTCAACATCCATATGCCTTGATTCAACATAAAGCGACAAAGGTATGATGCATAGCGGGTGTGAAGGTCACTAAACAGGCACCCTGCAGTTCATCACCTATGCCAACACATCATAAATCCGAGTGCTTGGACAGAATTTGAAAGGGATTGAAGGAGGTATGGTCTCTCGTACAAAATTCATGGCAAGAAAAATTCCACATAAAAGGTCGCTGGAAGGTTATCAATTCTCCTACATTTTCAAAATTCAGAAATCTCACCCCACACTCATATTCTACCGTGATGCATGCTACCTCTGCAACTCTAATTTCCCAGATCCTCAGCTCCACATGCACCGAACCGAGTAGTCTATGTCGGTGTGACAAGATCCATGCCCTAACATACACACGTAACCATTCCCCACTAACTATATTGTGTCATGATTGTTTGCCATGCCCTAATATACTGAGATCTTGAATTTCGAATGGGAAGATGCCATAGAAAGAGTAGATAATGCCTGGGCTCATGAACTATACCACATCTCCCAATGAGGTCATTCGATGTCACACGCTCTACTCTCCCTCTCTTCCACTCGATCCACAGATCCACTCAACCCTACCGCCACTTTCACTCCTCCCTCCCTCCCTTCGCAATCGCGTCACACCACCATGACACACCATACCACACCCTCAAATCAACTCCAATTAACCTTCCTCACCACACCGCCGCTGCCTTCCATCCCTTACGACCTCATAATCCGAAACCTCGTCCTGTGCAACCAAACCCTTGCTTCCCCGTGACCTCCCCGTGGGATTGAATATACCGATCCGAACGCCAAATGGTCGCCCGTGAGCAGATTCTGAACAGCTGGGGCTCGAAATTACCGATGGCAGAGATGTAACTCCAATTTCGATCACATGTATAGATCCCATTTAAAGATCGATGTTTTACTAACATTTTTACCTCCAACTTACATGGAATATTTGGGCGAAGTCTACATCTCGGATATATGATATATGATGTGTTTGGAGTAAGCCCGAATACATGGGTTGGGTACATCTATACCACTACAACCAAGTAAAATGGAATGTAAACAAATTACCATCTATTCCTAAACTTTCCACAAATGTGGTTTTGAAACATTGATAGTTTATAACTATCGTGTATTAAAATTTATATTGGTGATTGACTAAATGTATTCCACACAAAAAACACTCTTGCAGATGTCTGATGTCCAATTTCATAAGTGTTAGCCAGTGCCACACCCTTTTTCCAGAGCAGGAAGTTACTCAATATACCTCTTGTCCTTTGATGGTTCAGGCTTTGACCTTCTTGCCGTTGATTTCATAGACCTCTGCCTCACACCAGGCCAATTCTGGGTCCTCAACCCAGACTTGGGCCCCCACTGCAATATTCATTGCAGTCGACTGCACACAAAGCCACCAAATAAAGTTCACTAGTCAGGCGAAGTCATCCTGCCATAACTATGATTACAAAAAATGACACTACAAGAACGAAAGTGCAAGTCCAGCGGCCCTGAATTGAATGTTACCACAACTGTAGAAAAACAAAAAATTCTACATAACTAACGAATTAAGTACGAAAGAATGAGAGCCCGAACAATACAGAAATAGTCTGCATCCTTGCTGCACCTGATGCAAGTTACACAAATCCAGGAAGAACCTATGAAATTGCACTCAGTAGAATCGGCCCATCATAATAAATTTATTCTTCATGGCATATTTTTGCAAGATACACCAAATTACAGCCATCAAAACGTAGGCTGGAAAGAAGAAAATTACAAACTTTGACACACGATGTGGCCCACTCAGAACCACTACAAACGATCCTAGCTTTATATTTTGACGGTATTAACTTCCTAGCTCTCGTCTTCTACAGCAAAATGATCGTTGGGACCTCAATGTAGCCCTAATTAGATATAATTAGGTACATGAAACTAGTACAGACAAACCAGGGCATACAGTGACCAAGACATCATAAATCCGAGTGCTTGGACAGAATTTGAAAGGGATTGAAGGAGGTATGGTCTCTCGTACAAAATTCATGGTAAGAAAAATTCGAAATAAAAGGTCACTGGAAAGTTATCAATTCTACTACATTTTCAAAATTGAGAAACCTCACCCCACACTCATATTCTACCGTGATGCATGCTACCTCTGCAACTCTAATTTTCCAAATCATCAGTTCCACATGCACCGAAACGAGTAGTCTATGTCGGTGTGACAAGATCCATGCCCTAACATACGCTCGTAACCATTTCCCACTAATTATATTGTATCACGATTGTTCGCCATGCCCTAATATACTGAGATCCTGAATTTTGAATGGGGAGATGACATAGAAAGAGTAGATAATGCCTGGGCCCATGAACTATACCACATCTCCCAATGAGGTCATTCGATTTCACACATTCTCCTCAACCGCGTTTCTTGGAGAAGAAAAAAACATCCGTACATTTCTCAAAACAATATTACTCACGAATCATTCGAGCACGGCCAGCCTCGCATCCTGGCAATCTCTAACGAACCTTTCGGTACACACCCCTAGCTTCTAAAGGTGCGCAAGATCCCGGCACATTATGTCTCTTTCCTTACCCTATATTGCACTCACAGAACTTCTCTTCACAGACACCCTGCGTGAGCACCTGGTGGAGATCGAAGTTCCATTGAGATTAGTGACCACTCTACCACTATGTACACTTTAAGTAAAATAAGGCCATGAATCTTCAATGAGTTTTGAACTACTTATAGTTGCAACTTCATGTTTATGTTTGCTTGTACACACGGAGGTTCTGAAACGCTTAGAGCTTTGTGGTGTCTGTGTACATTCAACCGATATGAATGAAGGGGCTCAGTAAAAACTCCTGCCTCAGCGCACCGGCCCTGAGGTCCACCGAGAGCAAGAAACAGGAGGAGCAAGAAACCCTAACGCAAGGGCAAAGGGCAAGCGCCACAACGTACCATGATGGACGACAGGACGGGACGGAACCGGGGCAGCCTCCTCCGAACAAATCAACATTCGCATCGCACCGCTATCCGTAGAATGACAGAAGAGAGTCGTCGCAACCTCATCACACGCCACTTTCACACTCTCTCTCTCTCCCTCTCCCTCTCTTCCACTCGATCCACAGATTCACTCAACCCTACCCCCACCTTCACTTCTCCCTCCCTCCCTTCGCGATCGCGTAACACCACCACGACACACCATACCACACCCTCAAATCAACTCCAATTAACCTTCCTCACCACACCGCCGCTGCCTTCCATCCCCTACGACCTCAAAATCCAAAACCTCATCCTGTGCAACCAAACCCTTGCTTCCCCGCGACCTCCCGACACACCATACCACACCCTCAAATCAACTCCAATTAACCTTCCTCACCACACCGCCGCTGCCTTCCATCCCCTACGACCTCGAAATCCGAAACCTCGTCCTGTGCAACCAAACCCTTGCTTCCCCGCGACCTCCCAGTGCGATCGAATATACCGATCCGAACGCCAAATGGTCGCCCGTGAGCAGATGCTGAACAGCTCGGGCTCGAAATTACCGATGGCAGAGATGTAACTCCAATTTCGATCACATGTATAGATCCCATTTGTAGATTGATGTTTTTACTAACATTCTCACCTTCAACTTACATGGAATTTTTTGGCCAAGTCTACATCACCGACTATATGATATATGATGTGTTCGGAGTAAGCCCGAATACATGGGTTGGGTACATCTATACCACTACAACCAAGTAAAATGGAATGCAAACAAATTACCATCTATTCCTAAACTTTCCACAAATGTGGTTTTGAAACATTGATAGTTTATAACTATCGTGTATTAAAATTTATATTGGTGATTGACTAAATGTATTTTGTAGTTAAGTATTTTGAAGTATGAGTTGTATTTGTATGCACTGGAGATTATATCCGAATGCATGTAACTTCATTTTAGTTTTTAGTTTTTTATGTAGAGATCTGCAAACACAACACTGTTGCCAATGATTTGTGGCAACATGCGTATCTCTAGTAGCTTGGGGTTTTCATTCTCTTTTTAGCACATTTGCTCACATAACTAAGATTAGAGACTTTGAGTTGGTTTCAAGAAACTAATTTGGGATGAATCAACCATAAACCTACAGTGTGGAGTGGTTTATAATGGATCACTTTCCACAGCTCACACAATTCCTAAGCCACTGAGCATGGGGTGGGAGATGGAGGCTAAACTTACCATGTAGTTTGGTGATTGTGCCTAAACTTGACGTTTTTAGCCTTGCACCTCTTTCTCCTAGGATATGAAACACGTAATTGGTGTGAGATGAAGAGCAAATCCAAGTCAAAGCCACAACCATTTTTCCTCACAAAATTTGGAGCTTGTATGAAATTAGGTTCATATTCAATACGTGAAAAACTATTGTTTTTTTTTCTTCCTTTGTTCTTATTTGTCCAATTATTCCCAAAATAGGCTAAAGTTTAAGGAAAGGGCATTATGACATCATGCAATGCACTCGTAGAAAATGTGTCCCAAACTCTAAGCATAATGCCCTCATCTACATGTTTATTTTCTTCTCACGAAAAAAGATAAGGTATGTAAGTTGAATATGGCGAAGAATGTTGCAACTATGGTGCAAGAATGAGGACAACTAAGGCTGAAATTTTCTACAATGATTCTACTTGCAACTACAATCAATCCTACACCTCTTGACTTTCAATGTTTAACCACTTTGTGAATTGTTCTACAAATATTGTAATCCTAAATTACTTTTAAATTGTCAACTTTTGGTGTACTTTGTATCCTAACATTTTTGTAAAGGAATATTGTTACGGATGATTGAACTTTAAATGAAGAATTACTTAGTATTTGCAACATCATAACTATATGAATGCCCGATTCTTTTTTTAATAAGGAATGACAAGTAATGTTCGGTTTGCATTTAGTGTTTGTGTCACTACAGGAACAATTTACATTTAGTGTAGAGCAAGACAATTAAGATTGGTGACACTAAATACAATATTTAGTGTACTAACAACTCAATTGTTTTAAAAAAAGAAGTGGGTGAGCTGATGTGAAGTTCCAAAGCCTTGCCCTACTCCGGAAACCGAGGGAGTGCTTTTGCCATTGGAATTGAAACTCAATTTCCTATCAAAAAGTGCACATTTTTTAAAACCCTCAAATTGTTAACGATTAAATTTGAAATTTTAACATCCATATCATCAATAACATGTTACATCCATGACATTCAAAAAATTCAAAATTAACATATTAACATACCATAAGATCTACATGATCCCATTAACATGATAACCTCTTGTATGATTTGTACATACATACATACATACATACGTGCATGCACGTATGTAGTGTTTCATACCATCATGTAACTTCAAAAAGTGATACTAAATGCCATGGACAATGCACCCTAGTCTAACTGAACTCCACCTCTCATAGATCGTTAGCTATATAGCCCAAAAACAAGGCCGGTCGTGTATCCTTAGCTAAAAGTCAAGTATCCCCTACTTGGTGGTGTGGGCATGACCAATGTTGAACTAGTATCATTTTAGATTTTAGGTTTATGCCATTGGGGTATCTATAATAAGAATTTCACCTTTTTTTTTATAGAAATAAGGTATGGGTATTGGAGAATATTATTTTTTCATAATCATTTAGGTATATGTACCATGCAAGAATCTTCAAACCTAGGCAAAGTTAAACTAGTCTCAATATGGTTTAGAGTAGTATTGACCCAAAAAAAACTTGGATAAAAATTTATTTTCTCACCCCAACATACCCACCAGCACGGGGAGGTCACTCCATTGTGAAGTTGAAAACCACGTGCAAAAAAAAGGAATATATATGTATATATATATATATTCTAAGTTGCATCACCAAAATGGGTCAATAATTTTGTCAATTTTTTTTCATGAGTAGATATACATGGTATCTATTACATAGTAAAATATGATAACCAAAATTGATGATTTAAATGCTTTTTTAAATATTGTTTCTAACTAGAATGACGTGGAATTGAACTAAAACAATTACTACAAAAATGAAGATGGCTAAAAATTTCAAAAAAAATTGCAAAAGATATTATCAATGGTTATGTATATGTAGGAAAAATATCATAATTTTTAAAATTATCTATGGCATATAATATAGGGGTAGCAAACTTTGTTTGCACATGGTTTTCAACTTGACAATGGAGTGACCTCCCCGTGGCCACCAAACAACAATACTTGACTACTATTACAATTTTCAAACCCATGTGTTCGCTCTTTATATTGGTATTGATGTTGATTATTGGTACCCCATGCATTCACTGATATTGGTAGGGAACTCTTGTCTGATTTGAAAATAAGATGAATTTTGGTACCTAAGCTTATACATAGAAGTTTGATCTCCCGTTCAAATGTCATTATGACTTGTGACATATGTAATCATTTTGCCCAATTTTTGCATCAAACCCACCTCTTCGTAATGGGTTTAATGCAATATATGGTAGACCATAAAATACTATCCACTTATTCCCATGAAGAACACCCTGTAGATTTTTCAATCATTCAAATTTCTTTGGTCCCTTAGGACATCAAAGACTAGTGGAAAGTGAACTTGGATTGTCTCCAACTTTCCAAACAATCACATAATTTGTATACTACAAGTCAAGGGCCCTCAAGCTCCATTGTAAAGTGGCCCTTATATCAAAGTAGCTCAATCTCCCATTAAGATGCCATGATGACTTGTGACATGTGTACACTACCACGTGCAATTAGGTTGCCTTTGCAATTAGGTTGTCTCCTTACCCATGCAAAATACCTTGGATCAGCCCAAAACACAAAATCTATAACTTGTTTATCCATCCGTATAGCAACCACATCACAATATAAAATTGTTATATTTTGTTATTAATGTAGTAAATATTCAAAATAATGTACATCGTCAACATATTAAAGCCACTTCACACTAGATGATGAAGGCCTAAGGGCCCAAATATTTTATCATGGATGAAAAGCCTACATGGAATCCTACATAGCAATCTATATATAATGTTTCATAGTCTACCGAAATTTGCATCAGGCCCACCTCTAAGAGGGAGGCATGAAACAAACCCCGAAAGACGTGTCAGTTAAACAACTAGTATGGCTTTTGGATGAGAGTGAAGGACCCTCACAATTAGAGTAGAAGCGCCCATTGTTGACCACTTAAGAGATTCTACACCACATCTTGAGAAGCATAAAGCCATGTAAAATTTTCTTGTGCAGGATGATGGAAATCGAGAGGGTTGCAATTTTTATCAGTAATTTTATTCCTTAAATCGAAACTACTACAAATTTTCGACACCAAAGTTGGCCCAAACACCTCGGGGGGGGGGGGCACTGTGTTAAAAAGCTAAGGATATAGGTGCGAACAACCACTATTTTATAGGGGGGTATTACTTTCAATTCTCTTTTTTTTTTTTCACATGCTATCATTATCTAATTTTCTACTTTGGGTTGATAGAAAAATGGCTTGCATTACTTATAGTTCCAAATGATCTATTATTCCATACCCTATAGTACTTTAAAGATGTCCAGTGCCATTTTTGATACCCTATATTACTCTTAAGTCCATTTATATTTTTTTGCCCCCATGTTTTTAAAATACCCTATCATTTGTTTGCACGTATATTGCTACTCCAACCAATGACTACCACCCCCCCCCCCCCCGAGCCAAACATATTATCAACGTCTAAAGTTCGCCATAACTACTTGTTTTAACGACTCATTCTTCCTCACTCTAACACTCAAAACTAAGACATGTGTCATTGCATTATTGGTTCCGTCCTGATCAAAGTTCAATACCAACTTGATCGAAATTTAATCTTAGCCTTATCAAAATTATGATGCCCTATAGATTGCCGATGGGGTCTTGATTAGGAATAGGCACCTCTACTATACATGGTCACGGACCTTGGCTCGTGTGTGAAGTGGCCCCTTGGGTGTGGGGCAACCTCGTGGCACATAAGGTAGTTTCGGTGTATTCCTTGTGCCCATTGAAATCAAACTTGCCAACTTGTTGTTATTCTCTTGATCAAGTCCAACTTATGTTTGGAATTTGGAAACACTCGTGAGGTTGCAGCATTCTGGGTGGCATGTTGCACGAAATCTCATGTAAGTGTTGAATGACATGTTTATATATTGTTAGATGTTATATGATTGTTGGGCACGAGACCTTTTCAACATTGCGGGTTGAAATTGAAATGATACCAACTATCTCATATTAGGGAAGCGGTCAATCTCTCGTGGACACTCGTTGACCAAATAGGGAGGCTAAATTTGAGTAAGTTTACCGTTAAGAGGACCGAGCGTGTTCTTAATCGAGATACATGACTAATTTGTATGAGTGACCCCCGACAAGCATTAGAATAGCATTTTATTTATTTGGCTTATGATCTTTAGTTCGTATTTAGCACAAATATGTAAAAAGGAAGTTGAATTAAAATCATATGTGACAATGGTGATTTTCGGTGTGTATATGAGTTCGAAATTTTGTATACAAATGTCAGTTTTGATTCTA
The DNA here is from genome assembly GCA_950295325.1 of Polytrichum commune. Classification (NCBI taxonomy): domain Eukaryota; kingdom Viridiplantae; phylum Streptophyta; class Polytrichopsida; order Polytrichales; family Polytrichaceae; genus Polytrichum; species Polytrichum commune. Next base: position 16,430,158 of record OX485803.1, on the reverse strand, counting down.
ATAATGCACATGATATATTATCTAATTTTTAGAGAGGGTCGTTTTTAACTAAAAACATTAAGAAGTACATGATGTTATACCCTTTCAAGCAGTTTACAACACATAATATTACTAAGCAATTATATGATGATCTTTTTTCAAAGAAAGAGGTTGCGATTAAAAAACGTTGTTATATTTTAGTTGCTTGTTGAAAATCTATTGTACACAACAACACAAAATCAAATGATAATTATTATGATACGCATGATATTTTGGTCCCACATAATGCAACCAAAGAGTTGAGTCGTAAGTAGGGTCCAAGTTCAAAGTACAAGGAATGAGGTGGTGCTAATGTGACCACTTTTCTGCCAAATCTTGTTGGTCCCCTAAGAAAGTATTGCACCCAGGACAAGAAACCGAACTTCGATCTTGAGTCCTCAAGTAACACGGGGAGTGGATCTCTTCATTGGAAACCTAAATGATGTATGTGAGTGACTATGGAATAAAATCCCTTATAAACGAGAATTTTATAACAAACAAATTGTATACATACTAACAATAGGCCACGGGGGGATCACACCCCCTTACATTTCATAGCCACGTGCGATAAAAGTTTGCTACCCTATATTACATGCCATAGATAATTTTTAAAATTATGATATTTTTTCTACATACACATAACCATTGATAATATCTTTTGTATATTTTTTTGAAATTTTTAGTCATCTTCATTTTTTGTAGTAATTTTTTTAGTTCAATGTTGCGTCATTCTAGTTAGAAACGGTATGTTTTATAAAAAAAACAAATCATAAAATTTGGTTACAAATTTTTACTATGTAATAGATACCATGTATATCTACTCATGAAAAAAAAATCATAAACTTTTGAACCATTTTGGTGATGCTTTATGTAAAAAGTAGATTTTGTTTTATCGCACGTGGTGTTCAACTTGACAATGAAGTGCACCCCCCGTGCAATAGGCTAGAAAATGAACTCATGTATTCAAACACAAAATGTAAATCATGAAACATATAGGTCTTTACCCTGGGGTGCACTCTTCATACCACATATGAACTACACATGAGTATAATAAGGAGTATTATTTGAGGCGTTATTTTTCGTAGTATACATAAGGGAAATGTTTTTTCTTTTTTTCTTTTTTAGTGTGTACATTCAAAAAAACTATTAAGAATTTTGAAGTACATGTAGATTCACAAAAGGGGCCCCTAAGGTTTAGAGAAAAATTGACAATAAATGAGCTAGTTTCATCCAATTTACATTCTCATCCATTGTTGTCATATTGTAACATTTCCCGATGACTTGGATATGTAATGGAGGCATGTTCATTTCATGATATGAAAACCTATGTATGTAGTGGAGGCATTTATCACAATAAATTTAAAATTATTAGTATAAATTCATGAGTCCGTTCTCTAGCCTACAATTAGTACATATACATTTTTTCTCTCTATAAACCTATCATATATAGGGGGTTTATTCATAGTCACTTATTGAATAACTTATTGTTCAATAAGGGCCAATATATTCAATATGGAGTTTGAAGTTCCATCAAGATTAGGGCCACTTCACACATGAGATTGAGAGCCCATGACTTTTACACTTCAAGCACTCTCATTGGTGGAATAGGCAAAGCCGGTCCAAGTTCGCTTCACACTACACTTGAGGGACCCATGGAGTATGTGAATGCAAGATGGATGTAAAGTCTACATGGATTCCTACATAATGTTGAGTGGATATTGTTTCAGGTCACTTGGATTGTTTTCAAAAACCACCTCTTGGAGGTTGGCCTAGCACAAAACCGGGAGACCATGGCACTCCGAACGCTCACAAGGGTTGATTTATTCTATTTCATCATGTATGAGAACCCGCATGAATAGAAATTCATTGAAATAGCATTTGGTTGAGGACCCAGTCACATATGACTTTACAATATATTTGAGGATCCATGACCATCGGTGTGTTGGGATGGCCTTTGGTCAATTTCTTTGGGGTTCTCAGAATTTCATGGTCACGGCTCTTGGCTCATGTGTGAAGTGGCCCTTAGTGACCGATCTAGCATTATGTAAATTTTAAGTAAGATAAGGCCATGAATCTTCAACAAGCTTTGAACTACTTATAGTTGCAACCTCATGTTTGCGTTTGCTCATAGAAAAGAAAAGAAAAGAAAAGAAAAAGAAAAGAATAACAAACGCCCGTACATTGTACCGGCATGAATGCAAGCCCGTTACCCAAATGTTTACCACAACTTAGTCGTGGTATCACATGAGGGGTTATGCCTCTTTAGGAGGTGGGCTCTATGGGTTTTAAGATTATATCTCCACATTAGGGGGGTGTAATGGTGGCTTGTTTATTGTCGAGTTTCCTTTTGTTGAGTACGAGGTATGTTAGGTATTTAATGGCATTTTGATGTATGTTTTTCATGAGGTTTTTGATGTTTGTCTTTGGGATGTTGACGTTCGTTAATTTGGTGATGGATTGTTCATGTATGGCACCTCTTACCCCTGCCGTGATTTGCGTTTGCTCGTACATAAAGGGGTTTTGAAGGCCGGGGATTCGTGGCACTTTAGTAAAGTCATCCGGTAATCGGATGAGTCCATCAAGAAGCTCGGATGGAGCTTACTTTAGTGAAATGCCTCCGAGTTGGCATGTTAGACCTATTTTCTCCCTCGTAGTTATTGTGAACTACTAGTTAATTTGTAAATATTAATTAGTTGGCAAGCGGTACTAATGCGCCTTGGATGCTCTAAGCCTATTTTCTAACCTCTCATGAGTTATTTCCAAGGCCATGATGTGGCTTTGACTTTCACAAGGTTATTTTGATAAATATCACAAGATATCAACATGTGCAACAATTATGATGTGTTGTCATAGACATTTTTTTGTTCATAATTCATTTATTTTGCACATACTATGCTTGAGGGACCCACGGAGTATGTGAATGCAAGATGGATGTAACGTCTACATGGATTCCTCCATGACGTTGAGTGGATATTGTTTCAGGTTACTTGGACTGTTTTCAAAAACCACCTCTTGGAGGTTGGCCTAACACAAAACTGGGAGACCATGGCACTCTGAACGCTCACAAGTGTAAATTTATTCTATTTCATCATGTATGAGAACCCGCATGAATAGAAATTCATTGAAAAAACATTTGGTTGAGGACCTGGTCACATATGACTTTACAATATATTTGAGGATCCATGACCATCGGTGTGTTGGGATGGCCTTTGGTCACTTTCTTTTGGGTTCTCAAAATTTCATGGTCACGGGTCTTGGCTCATGTGTGAAGTGGCCCTTAGTGACCAATCTAGCATTATGTAAATTTTAAGTAAGATAAGGCCATGAATCTTCAACAAGCTTTGAACTACTTTACTTATAGTTGCAACCTCATGTTTACGTTTGCTTGTACATTAAGGGGTTTTGAAACGCTTAGAGCTTTTTGGTGTCTGTATAAATTCAATTGTTATGAATGAAGGGGCTTAGTAAATACTCCCGCTTGATCATTTCCAATTGGGTCCCACTAAACTAATTCGGGATTCTTATACTATTTATGAGTATCCACATCTATAAAGAAAGAATCCAAGTCATAGAATAGTTTATTGTGTTTTTGCCTTCCCCACGAATGACTTTACGTAGACACCATGAAACTTGAGGCTTATTGTGATAATTCAAGTATTCTCTACTTAGTACAACTAACCTACTACAAACCTTGATTGTATACATGAGATGAATAGAAAGGCGCTAAAAAATGAGAGTGGGACTTATCGCATACAAAAGTATCTTCCATTGTGAGCCCAAAATTGATGCCCACATTGGTTGTTAACACTTGTAAAACATTACAAGTGGTGTTTTGGTGATTTATGATTATTCACAAAAATATAAAAAGAATGAAGCTTGAAGAAAACTTAGTTTGAAGCATTAGGCTTTTGTGGAGTGGATTTAAGTAGGAGAAGGACAAACCTTGGTAAAGTGTGGTAGGTAGAAAGCCAAGATTAGTTAAATGTTTGAATTAGGATCCTTATTGATCATTTGAGGGACGAAGGCTTAGAAGATAGGATTAGAGCCTACAAAATAGGAGGAAATCTCGAGGGCTTATCGTGAGCCTTGAGGGTGCTCACCCCCTCAAACTCACTATATAATCCCTCATTCTTCCCTCACTCATCATCTCTTTCCTTCGTGCTCCTTGGCACTCCACGTGTTATAAATGTGGGTGCGTGGGAAGTAAGATAGGAGCACGTGTGTGTGCATGGATGTAAGGTTAGGAGCCAAGGCTAGTTGGCCTTGAAGAGTGTTTGACCTCTTGTTAGTAATAGTTGGGCGTGAATGATTTAAAGTTCAATTTATGGCTTTATTTGAATATTTGGATTTACATTGGTTAGCCTTATACTTATGCGGATGTACAAAGTCTCTTATTGGAGAATTTAGTTTTGTTGGACTTCATATGAATTTTTTAGAGCCAAAAAACCGAGACTATGTCCAAACTTCCAAAAACTAGTGAAAAAGTGTAGGTTCAAAGGGAACAGCGTAGAATTGCGACCATATACTTTGTGGCAGTAGAAATATTATTGCATATTCATGTAGAGGACTTCATTACCTATCCATGGATACCAAGAACTCATTTTTTGGACTTCATATGAATTTTTGAAAGCCAAAAAACCGAGACTATGTCCAAACTTCCAAAAACTAGTGACACACTCTTATAGTTTTTGACTTAAAGTGTTGGCTACATTAGGTAGGAAGGGGTGTGTGTAACTTTTGAATGTATTGGTGATTGACCATTGAGGTTGAACTTAGTAATGGAATGTGAAGGCCTGTAAAGGAGAGGCCACCATAAGTTACACAAGTATTTGTTAATACTTAAACTTATGTGCTTCATGGAATCAACAAGCGAAGGTTCGTGCAGTAATGTGGAATCAACGGCGAGGACTCGATTCACACGAGGGATATCTTTGAAGGCATGCGTGGCCAAAGCGGCCGGGTGGACTTTAGAGAAATACAAGAATGTGACATTACCCGAGATTAAGGAGTGTAAGAAGACATAGTATAGACTTGGCTAAGTTGCGTATATTCCAATGATAGATTGGAATCATACATTGTGTTACAAAGAGAGAAATCTCTACATGTCATTATAAACTTCTCCATTCGGGCTAGGACGAAATTGAAGGGTGGAGGCTTTTTGGTGATATCCATTCATCCAACATAGATGAAATCATGAATTGATTTGCAACCTAGAGGATATTAGTTTGAGTTGTAACATCGAATTTAGCTTTAAAGACCTCTTCCTAAGGTCCATGTTGGCCTCTTCCTAAGGTCCATGTGGCCATTGATACCTTTATACATGTGCGACAAGTGTGGAGTGAAAGATGGTTCACTCCAAGGTTCTTGCTTCATGAGGAACGGAGGAATGGTTTTTACATCGCTCCGGTAATAATTACATGAGATAACTATAATCTTGTTTTGCGGTGGCATTCGTTTTCTACATGCACCTCTATCGGCCACTTTATGCCATTCGATCTCTCGTGACATACTGGTCTACGTTAGGCCCGTAAGTAGTTTACATATTGCATTTGGCTCCTGCAATGCTTTCACACAGCGAACCCACTATGCATTTCAACCGCCTTGTTCGCGTCTATGTTGGTGTATTCTATCATGTGTTGTCTACTGAATTATGCAACATGCAACATAGTGATGGTAGTCGAAAATATACATCATTTGGGGAAACTTTGCAAAAACTTTGGGAGAGCTGAGAGGTGATGATTGTGTGCGTAAGTAGAGACATGACTCTCAATCAATGGGTGTCAAATAATTAATTTATGTAGGCCTTGTGTGGCTTCTTGATCGGATGCTTATAGGTGAGTGGTATATAATATAACTCGGCGCCTTCATGGTGTATATGTGGACCATGGCTAAAATCTACAATAATGTGGAGGGTTTCGAATATTTGATTGGCCTCAAACTGAACCTGAGAGCATGTCTTGTCCCTTTCCTAATATTACTAGTCAACTCTCACCACGTGTTTGATAAACATTGCTTCCATATCTGGTCTTTCCTTCATCTTGACATGATCTATGTTCGGGGAAAACCGAAGGCTAGTTCATTATCAGCCGATGGATTTCCCCTCATGGCCGGTCCAAATTTCCAACCATCGGATGGCAATCCGACTGTAATTTCAATCCTCCGGCAGCTGATGGACCAGCAAATGTCCCGGAAATGCAGCCGATTCTTCTTGTGAGTTATTGGATTTCAGCCGGAAGCATCCATAGTGCTATTTGTCTGGGGCATCTGATGATGCACTTGAGGAAGTACCCTAAACCTTAAACTTTTTGAATTATGCAACCTCTCCATGACCAAATCCAATTGCTTCTATGAAGAATTGGGGGACCCTTGGCCTTCAAGCGGTGAAGGCATTGCTAGGTTCAATTCCTGCCAAGGATATTAACTCTTCAAATTTAAAGTTTTGAACATGCCTTTCTTTTCACTTATTCAAGATTTTGTACTAAGAAATGATTTCTAATAACTTTTCATACATTTTTTAAACAATTAGTGCCGATATGAATTCCATTTAATCAGATATTAGCCAATGAAAATATGAAAATATAGGCAATTGGCCGATTGATTTTACAAAAGACCGGCTCTTGCCGATGTAAATTGGAAAAAATCCGACCCTTCGTAGCAACTACCGGCAATTAGCCACTAAGGCTTCAAAAACTTCCCGAACTCTGGACATGATACTTACTATGTAAGTTCCAACACTAGCCAAATCCTTATTAGAACGTGCTTAGTACCTTCCCAATCACTGCCTTCCTTGAACTAGGCATCCTCAAATGGAAAGAGAACAAACTCTATGGTCTTAATAATGTTATCAATGGCAAGCTTGATTCCAATCAAGAACAAACAATTTACAAACACGTGTTACGATAAGATTGGACTATGTGCTCAAACTATATAAACCACTCCATGATTAATAATTAACACATTTGGGAAGGCCTATATGATCATATGGAGACAATAGTAAATCTTCCCTTTGGATTCTTATGTCTTTTGCATTTCTACTTCATTCTTGAAACTTCAGATCACACTATTCACAATGTGCAATTGTTAGTTGGATGACACAACTTTTCGAGTTGATGCAACGGTCATAAGGTAGATGGTGCTAAAAACCAACACCCATAAATTTTGCACAATAAGTACATTTTGATCATGAGGCTATCCATCAAACTCGCATGTTGATTTGGATCAGCTGCCAATAAATCTTTAAGCCCCTTTAACTTTTGCTTACAAATTCAAGTACAACATACTTTGGTGGGTTGGAATGCCATGTGAATTGCTAATGATGGCCATTAAAACTTGTGAATCTAATTATAACACCTATTATGCTCGGTGCTTAATGTGATGATTGCAACACCATCTACTATAGATATACGAGGAGTTGAAAATACCCACAATAGGGCCACATACCTTAGATGTTAAGTCCTAGAAATGCCCACCGAGTAGTGACAAACATTGAGGCTTGTGTTGTAAGGAGCTCTCGTTCACGGGCAAGTGTGATTGTTTGGTAGCATGATGTCAATGAGCGATTGTGCACATGTATGGATTGTATTATGACAATATAGCTTTTGGGTAGTTGGATTTTTTATTCTATTTTTTATTTTACAAAAACAATCGCAAAACTTGAGAACAAAGTCTTAACATTGAAACTTAGAATGACCCTTTGTGTCCATGGCATCCCAAACTATTTATGTGGTTTGTTAAATGTGTCAAAAGTGACTTTATCCAAGGATAACATTTTATTCAAGAGCAATTTTTGAATTGGTTAAATACCTTGAAGCTATGTAAGATTTAAGTTCAAATACGCAACTTGGGTGCCCTAGGATGCATATACATGTGTTGTGTTTTCATCATCATTGTCAAGTATGAATGTATTTTCATTTTTTCATGGATATAAGATAATATATGAACCCATAAAAGTACATTAAATCCTATTTTTGAACTTCGTGAGGCCCGTATAAATTGTGTATATGATCACATATTTAGACCCCACCGTGCTTCAAGGGTTAACGAGGGGTACATCAATTATGGCGTTTAGTGTCATTTACTATTCGGAGTTACACAATGCTACAACTTTTTCCTTAGATTTGTTTTTACCAAATGTAGTCATTTATGTCACATATTGTCTATACAACATATCTCATAGTTGTTGGTGGAGAATGTAATCTATAATAAGTTGCTATAGCCATATATAATTCCAAATAGTAAGTGACACTAAATACCATACATGGTGTAGTTCCATTTGGTCCATGAATTGGCCCGAAGGATGTGAAGCACATCTAGCTTACATGTGGCACATTGTTTGGAAAAATGGGATGTGTTTTGTGGGATGAAACCTTCTACGTATTGTTATATCACTACCTACGTCAACATTAAGTTATACCAATTATTCCAAAAGGTCACCCTTTTCCAACAACTTATTTATGGATCATAGATGAAAGCAACATGGTGTATGTTATATAATCTCCGAACAATCTATAGAATTTTTGTTAGTAAAAATTGAACCCTTGAATAAGACATTATTGCATTGCGTAACTTCGAATAGTAACACGCAATAATTGGGATAACCAATGTACTATTGCTTTGCTCCCATCAATTCTTGAATTTAGGAGTCATTGCCTACATAATCAAGTTTGGACGCTACACCAACATAACATTACTAAGTTTATACATGATGATCTTTGTTCAAAGAAAGAGGTTTTGTTTAAAACACTTTGATCATTTGTAGTTGCTTGCAACAATACACAACATGTTTGCTCTCCATGTGCTCCCCATAAACGGGGAATCCCATACTTAAAGGATGATTATGCTCATATAATACAAGGTCTCACAAAACACAACCAAGGAGTTGTGTAGTGTTATGAGGTTCACTAAATGTATTTTTTTTATCTTAACTAAAGCCACTCAAACTGAAATTTAATTGTTAACTCTTAAAGGATGTAGGGGTTGAATGTACGACATATATACACAATTTTCATGAGCCCCACCAAGTCTTATAATAATTTAAAGGAAAATTTGGTTTTTGAAACCTTATTTATTAGATTGTCTTATGTCAAGGAAGAAATCTAAATGTATACTTATATTTTACATTGGGGAGTGCTATCTTGTGAGCGGTGAGCAGTGAGCAGTGAAGAAAACAAAATATTTGGTAATAGGTCCCCTAGTATCCTATAACCGTGGCCTAAAGAAATAAATTTTTAGGGTTCAATAATAAGAAGATTGGGAAGGACAAACAACATGAATGCTAGATTGTGAGTAGTGAGCAACGAAAAAGACCAATATGTACATGACTAGGGGCATATATATATTTATCATATACAAATTTTCATAGTTGTATTGCATGCCGTATGACAATGGAATGGACAAAGTTGAAGTGAATGATGCTCATGATAATGATGATCATTAACATTCATAATATGAACACATTGAACAATAAAACAAAACATGGTGCAATGATACTAAATTTTATAATTGGTCATTATACAACATAAATATAGAGAGTGCAAAAAAGATAGAGTTGGACATAAAACATGTGTAAGTCCTTCAAGGTATATCATAAGTTAATGTATTTCAAAGTATTGATACCAAGTGTAAATTTGAGAGTTGAACACGTGCCAAAAAATAATAATTATTAGTATAAGTTAAAGTGATGGAGGTTGATCATGATTCGGCCTCTAAATCTATGAACTCCAAAACCTGACGATCATACCGTTTAGATTTGCTATGGGTAGAGGAAGGGGAAGATTGAGCAGCAAGAACGGAAGCCATGGTCTCGGCATAAATAGGGAGGCTTCGTGGAGGTGATGGACTTGCTACAAAATTTGGATCTTCAAAAAAAGGTCGCCAACGTCGGCGACATTGAGGTATCACATTGCTAGCACATGACAACATAAATGTGTTAGTATTCATAATAATCCAACTAAATGCATATACAATATAATGCAAGTAAAAATTACACAATCAACCATATGAAGGTTTTAAACAAGATAAACAAACAAAACTTACTCACAAAATAAATTGACGGCCTCACGATTAACAATTGGAGAATCATCCGAGTCTTCCAAATTGATATCTTTGCCAATAGGCAAAGGGGATTGTAGAATTAAAGGCTTCAAGACGGAATCAAAAACATCTTTATCACCTTCCAACGCCAAGAGGTGACGCTTCAAAGCGCGGCAAGCATGTATGGAAGGTCCTATCAAAGATATAAGAAACAATTATCAAAACATAAATAAATGAGAACATGTTAGTTTGTAAAAAAGACGTAATAAAATAATTTCAAAGCAAAAAGAAAATGTTGTATACCTGTGCCAGCAGTGAGGTCTGCAACAATGCCTTCGGGTTTTGAAAAAGCATCAATCAAACATTGGAAAAACAATGGATGTTTTTCTCGCGGGCCTCTCCAAGCTGTGATACCATCATCTCTCATTAGTTGAGAACTAGCATCCGTGAAGTTGTATAAAACATCATCATCCAGACTCATACCATTCTCCGAAAGATCTTTGTCAATATTCATTTGAAAAGGCAAAGGCACGCATTTCAATCGAATAGTATCACTGAAAGAGCGTACAAGCAAGATAGCAGTGAACTTGATGCTCTGCACAACAAATATAACATAAGTAAAATAACAAACTAATCAAACTATAATGTTCATAAACAACAAAATTCATTGAAAATAATAAATTATCAAGAAAAGAGATGTGAAACTAACCGTTTTGTTTGGATTGCGAGGATTGGCTAGACGAAGTGGGTTCACACAAGTCCAAGGTCCATGACCAACCTTGAAATTATAATTGAAAAAATATATAGACAATTCTTTCGTCCACTTTAGATCTTCAAGATGAAATATCAACAAAACACCATCGTCGTGAAGATATTGCATGCAAAATGAAAAAAGAACAAGAAGAAATTTATCATATTTGCATTCCACGAAGGTATGGAAGACGAAAGTGTTGAAATTCCAGGCACAGGGAGCCCCTCCGGAATATTTGCAATAACCAAATCAATTGCTGGTGTTGCCTTTGGAACACCTTGAAAGTAGAATGTGCGATTTGCACCAACCTGAACAACATAAATATAATCAATAGAATTCAGAATATTATCGAGCCACAAAATGCAAAACAAAATTGGATTTGTTATTTAACATAAAGTTTACAAAAATTGGGAAGAAAAATACCTTAGTAAGAAATGCATTGATGTCATGAAAAGATTGAGGCCAAGAGTCGGTCTTTTCTTTGACATTCAATATGTTAAAAAAAGAATCATTCAAAATGAGCTCAAATGAGTCATTGTCATAACTACGTTGTGTAGTTTGAGAAGCTTTAGTCTTGATTATCAAAGAAGTAAAAGGCTCCAAAATTGTAGAAAAACCAGGGTTGGTACTTAATGAAGTTGAAGGTTTAGAAACCTTCAGCTTCTTGCCAGAAGGTTCATCATTCATTGGACCATTGTCTTTGGATTGTTCGGGCACTTGAACACTATTCTTCCTCTTGCCTTTAATGGGTGCACTACGTGGGAAATCTTCCTCCACTGTAGGTGGAACAAATGCTGGCTCAAGATGATTACGCAATTCCAATTCGGAATGTGGGGTTTTACTCTTAGGACAATCCAAATACCATCCGCATTCATACCAATGGACCTCATTCCAATCCTTGCATATTTCAGAAGTGAACATCGAATTCTTCCATTGAACATCTTTGAAACTGTCAAAAAATGTTGGTAGCTTATCCAAAGCATTGGCAGGCAGCAACACACGCTTAAAGTATCTGTGTAACCCAAAAAATTAGATTCAAGTCAAAAGAATTACAGAAATTGGAAAAAAATGAAGAATGCCAAACATAAAATACAGTCAAGACAAATATCACAAATACCTGTAAACAACCCGCCTCATGGCTTGAAGTCCTCCAGGTCAAAAGTCTTGTTTTTCATAATGTCGTCATTCGATTTGAACAATTTGAAAAATGCCGTTTCCCAATAAGTAACCCTCCAAGATTCAACATAATCAGCAAAAAATGGCAAAGGTTCCACTGTTTTAAGAGCGATCTTGATGATGATGTTTAATTCAGAAATTGTAGAATCATAGAGAACAAGAGTTTCTTTAGCCAACTGTTGAAAGAAAAAAAAAACAAGTGAGAACAAAAATATGGAATACATATAATATGAAAATAATACTTACAATTATTCAGATCAAAACAGATTTCAACGAGATATTATTACCTGACTCCAAAAGGTTGCTTTGTGTAACCACAAATCAAAAGCCTTATCGGAAATAGGCATCTTTGGAAATTTTAAAGACATGCGAAATGCAGGAGTTGAATTCCATAGCTCCAACCATTTAACCTTCTGCGCGGCATCTACTTTCGATGTCACAAGATGTTGAAGCTTTTCTTTATTCATTTGAGGTTCTTCATAACACAAATCATAATGCTGTTTGATTTGAGCCAAGAAATCATGTCCCAAACTGGGATCCGCAATGGGTAATGCTTTGCAAGACTAGAGTCTAGTTTGACACGTTTGGCATCCATTGCTGCATTCATAAATTCAGTAACTCCTTCGACAGACCTCTCATGCTCTTGAATAACCTCAAAATATTTTTTCTTGGCCAAATCTCCTGCATCAGCAATATCACGCTAAACACAGAAATACGTTAAATCAGTTAAATACAAAAATACGATTAAAACAAGAAAGCTAATGAAAAAAACGAAGAATGCGAAGAGTGGTATGAAACTTACATTATATAAATAATCTAAGAAGAGATCCCGTGTAAGCGAGTACCACGTTGCAATTGTCTTTGTGATGCACTTTTTGTATTGGTCAGGTGTCAATAAATTTTTGAAGTTTTCAATGGGTAAATTTCCGATAGCTTGCACACGATACAGTTGATGCATAAGGTTGGTCTTCACATGAGAATGTTCAATATGACTGAACCAACCAAAACGAATTCAATAAGAAATACAAAATACGAATAAGAAACAAACTAAAAATTTGAAAAATGAAAAAACAAAATACAAATTACACGATAAAAACTTACCTGTTGAGATCGTGCATTGCCGTGAACAGCACCGCAACATCAGGGGATGGATTCAACAAAATAGAATCCATTGAAATGTGCCAAGTTGCCTCTTTAAAATGATGCTTATCGATAACTGACCTCCATGCTTGCAAACAATGATTCCCATCCCACACCCAAAACATTTTGCCCACAAATTCGTTGAGAACCTCATCTTCTTTTAGAAACTCATCGAATTTTGCACTTGCATTTTTCCAGTGTATATTCTAAGAATTTATCAATTCAGAGGTCACATCCTCAGTTTTCATTTCATTGTTTACAACTGAGATATAAAACACGGCACTTCCGGATCTATACCCATGAATAAATCCTTGTTCCAACTTGAGAACATCTGACATCAAGGTTGGTCGAACCAAAGGCATTGAAAGCAAACGAAATAACGGAATGAAGAATCTTGATTTTGAAGTAGGTTGAAATTGCAGATTCTCAATCACTGAATTAGAATCAAACGAATGATCACTCAAAATAGCATTTGCTTTCACATGAGAAGAAGTGACTTCACACAAATCATCATTTGGCATGTTATCAGAAGCCAAATGCTTAGATGTAACGTTTGTCTCCATCTGCAATAAAGATGAAGAAACTTGTCAAAACACAAATTGTTGATCACCTCAACTAAATTCAAAACAACAAAGAACTTCTTATGTTGAACTTCAACAAATTTTTAAATATAAAAAATGAGCTCATATGAAAAAACATTAAATGAACAAGTTGTAGAGCCAAACAAAATGAATCTGATCGTATTTATTTTATAATTTTTCATCACAATCTTCAATTTTTATGGACCTTCAAAGTTGCCTAGTTGAAAAAAACACTGCATAAAACAAATTCTAGAATGTACCGAGGGGGTACATTAGATTACAAATCTTCAACCCCACAAAAACAGTAGACTTTGGAAAATTCCTAAAAATCCAAATTCAAGTTTTAAATTTCACAAAAAATCATGTCTACTGGAATGATTTAAATGTATACATTTATTTTTTTTCAACGTAATCTAAGGTGTTCTTGTAATTTTAAAAATTCACCACTTAAAATTCAAATCTACCAATTTCGGACTAACAAAAAAAAAAAAAAACACACACACACACACACATACAAACACAAACAACACAAACACAAACACACACAGACAAAAACATAGACATTCATACACTCATATTCACACCAACATGCATATACACACAGTCTTTGGTATATTGGCTGTGCCGCCAATATCCTCAGACTGTTGATACACAGTAGAATTGGTTCTTCATTATGCTATCAAAGCATTCAGTCCTTCAATATTTCGTTCTTACAGGGGTATTGGCCACACCGCCAATACCCTCAAATACAAACTCATTTGTCAATACAGATTATAACAACATATACTTGTACAGATTACAAACACACGTTTTTAAGCTCGAAAATAACTTTGCATATGCATTTTCAGAATACACAATACATACATATACAAATGAAGATAATCACCTCATACTTTGTTACATCCGACCTTCCGACAATCCGCGACACCTAATATCTTCTTCCACCACCTTCCTACTACCACCACGGCTTGCCACTCTTCTCAATGTTCAGCCACCGAAAAAGAACTGAACTTAGGGTTTCCTACCTTGTCTATCAGAGTTTTTTTACGAATGAATCTTATTGGATAAAAATTTACATTTGGATGAGCACAGTGCTTACCCAAAAATACTTTGAGTTTTCCTACCCGGATGGTATCGGCGGCACCGCCAATATCTTCACAAACATCACAACTTTAGGCCTTAGGGATATTAGCGATACCGCCAATACCCTTGGTATTTTCTAATGCATAACCTCTCCCATACCCTGAGGGGTATTGGCGGCACCGCCAATATCCCCAAGCCCTTGTACATGCTTCCTCTTTCATACCCGAGGGGGTATTGGCGGTGCCGCCAATACCCCTTAGACCATAGACGTATTTCCTCCTTTATACCCGAGGGTGTATTGGCGGTGCCGCCAATACCCATTAGACCCCATATGTATTTCCTTCTTTATACCCGAGGGGGTATTGGCGGTGCCGCCAATACCCCTTGGACCACATACGTATTTCTTCCTTCATACTCGAAGGGGTATTGGCGGTGCCGCCAATACCCCTTGGACCGCATACGTATTTCTTCCTTCATACCCGAAGGGGTATTGACGGTGCCGCCAATACCCCTTAGACCTCTAACATATTTCTTCTTTCATACCCGGTGGGTATTGGTGATGCCACCAATACCCGTGAGACCACATACGTATATATATTTCCATACCCACTGTGGCCGTGGGGGGGGGGGGGGTGTTGGGGGCACTACCAATACCGTTGGGGCCTTCATACATGTTTTCATTTTAAAACCCGGGGGGTATTGGCGGTACCGCCAATACCCTTCGGGATCTCCTTCGTATTTCCCCTCTCATACCCAAAATAATAGTGGCAGGTACCGCCAATACCCCTGGGGCTTTCATACGTGTATCCACTATCATACACGGGGGGTTGTGGCGGTACCGCCAATACCCTGGGGGCCCTCCTACATATTTCCACTCTCATACCGGATATGGTATTGGCGGTACCGCCAATACGCTATCCGGTCCTCATACGTGTTTCTATTTTCATACACCGGGAAAGGGTATGAAATTTGCAGTCCTGTTAATACCTTCTGGACTCTTAAACGTATTTGTCGTTACTCATAGTAGACTAGCTAGAAGCGATCATATACCTTCGCGAATTGAATATAACTGTGTGCAAAAGGATTTGAGACATCCACCTGTGGATGCGAGTAGTCTAAAAAGACTGATGTTTCGGTCTGCACTAACCGGGGTTCGAATCCGGTTTGTTGCATTGACTGGTGCTATCCCCTAATGAGCTAGTGGTTAGGCATGAAATTACATAGGTTGGATACATAGAAGGCTTTCCTATGCAAGTGTGCGTAGATCCTTCTTAATAACTTTTTAATAAAATTATCTAAACACTATATTCGTTAATCGGAGACGTTGGAAAGTCTCAAAATCAAATTCACCCATAGTTTGGGATGCCAATATTGTGAGCATACATTATAATGGGAACATTGGGAACATTGGGAACATTGGGAAAATGATAGTTCATAAGTTTGTACGCAAAGAATATTCACATTACTAAATATAGTAATTTTAAATATCGTGATCAAAACATGAACTTCACATGGAAAATAACAATCAAATCTCCCAAAAAATGGTTTTATGTCATTATAGAGTCTAGGATGCGCATCCCATATGGAAAGGTCTTATTGAATTAGATGGCATATCCCAAACTTATTTAAAATAAGTTTGAATGTAGCCGCAATACAACCAAGTCTATACAATGCCCCTATTTTCACACTAATTCCAACCTATGTTATGTCCACCGAAAGATGTATCCACAAACACACCCACCACGATTGTCCCGTTAATATTGTCAACCGATCGGGAAGAGAGTTCACATTCATTATCTAAAGACGATGCATATGTCGACAACACAAAGGCACTATCTACTACATCCACTACCATCACACCTAAAAAACAACCATGGAATGGACAACCGCATAACCGATGCTATGCAAATAAGAGTGGACACACTATATGTGAGTATATATGACCTGAAATACATACATTTTCCAACTAAAGAGACAATAATGACTAGCAAACCAAAGACACGCTCGCATTGTGGACATTAAAAAGTAGGTGTTGGGATACCATTGGAGAACCTCATAAATAAACACGAACATGTGTTCCAAACAATCCATGGTCAGGTGCAAATAATCCTTATTTTTCCATTCCAATAAACATGGGCATCACATGGTGTTATTTATTATCTTTAGAAGGCGTTGAAATGATTTGTTAAGTAACCATGGACATGGTTCTACATCAATACAAGACATGATTTTCACATATGTTCACGAACGCGCGGTCGTAAAGCACATCCCATTTCATGATCAAATGTGCATGGGACAAACAACACATGATGTTAAAGATCACACGATACATATATTCACATTGGTGTCAAAGAACATTATACATGCATATGAAAAAAACTGAATGATATGGATTTAAAAAATATTAGTCGCATACACAGTCGACACAATGTATGTCATCGATTATAGGCCCAAAATACAAAAAAATACGACTTGGGATATACAAATGGGCGTTCGTATACCTCCCTATACATATTCCAGGAGGGTATCTTTATGAACGGCCACGCGTATGTCACATGTTGTATTTTTTATGGCAAATAAAATTTAGACTGTAATAATTGTGGTACTTTACGGATGTATTTTCGCAAAACGTATGCCATCATATGGGTATTTGGGGCAATTGGATTGGTATACTCCATACGAATGGCCGTTCGTAAAGCTTTGGTAGGTATCTTTATGAATGCCCATTCGTATATCATCATGACAGACTTGTATCATATATCATCATCATATTTGGGTCGATGCATAGATGTGTCTATGTATGGATGTTGTTTGGATACATAGACCATATTCACAGGTGGTATTTACAAACGACCGTTCATAAGGCCTTGGGTCATATCTTTACGAACGTGCGTTCGTATATCACCATGACATATTGTTTGGCTCTATGCATAGATGTATGTCCATCTATGGATGTTCCTAGACACATAGACCATACTCATAGGTGGTATTTACGAACGCACGTTCGTATATCACTATGATATATTGTTTGGGTCTATGCATAGATGTATGTCTATCTATGGATATTGCTAGATACATAGACCATACTCACAGGTGATATTTACGAACGCACGTTCGTAAACTCTTAGCCATCACATGTGATTGAATCATTAATACAAATGCGTTCATTTGTGATTTACGAACGCGCGTTTGTAAACTCTCAATCACCATATATGTTTCAACCAATACTACAAATGCGTTGATTTGTGATTTACGAACGTGCGTTTGTAAACTCTCAACCATCATCTATGTTTGAACCAATACTACAAATGCATTGATTTGTGATTTGTGATTTATATTTGTACCATAGGTTGGTTGAAAGCTTGAAGCTTAGAAACATTGAATCTGGATTCAGTTTGCGAAAACCACCTTTGACCAAAAACGTTAGCTAGTCATAAGGACCCGAAAACTCCACTATAGGTTGTAGAAGGTTACAAATGCCAGCTCTAAGCTTATATTATGGAAACAACATCTAAAAGTTGGCCATTCAGACCTAAAACGTGAGCTTGTAGGTAGTGTCCAAGACATATTTTTTAGCCTTAAACGGAAGTTTAAGGCGATCATACGTCAAAGGAGTTTTCTAGAGATGCACTAGGTTGGGAGGTGTTTTTGCAAGGCTTGGAAATGACTAGCAACAAAAAAATTAATGTAGCAAGGAAGGACTGCAAACACCCATTAACAATGGGCTTTCATATATACGTACTATGCAGCATTTGGTTGCTGCGCAGAAGTTTACGAAAATGTGGGCCGATGTTTACGAACGCCCGTTCATAAATGTGGGCCGAGGTTTATGAACGCACGTTCGTAACTGTGCAACACTTGGTTGCTGCGCAGAAGCTTACGAAAATGTGGGCCGATATTTACGAACGCCCGTTCGTAAATGTACGCCGATGTTTACGAACGCCCGTTCGTAAATGTAAGCCGATGTTTACGAACGCACGTTCGTAACTGTGCAGCACTTGATTGCTGCAAAGAAGTGTACGAAAATGTGGGCCGAGGTTTACGAACGCCCGTTCCTAAATGTGCGCTGACGTTTACGAACGCACGTTCGTAACTATGCAGCACTTGGCTGATGCGCAGAAGTGTACGAAAATGTTGCTCCGCCACAGTTACGAACGGGCGTTCGTAAATCTCCGCCACATTTACGAACGGGCGTTCGTAAACCTCGGCCCACATTTACGAACAGGCATTCGTAAACCTCGGCCCACATTTTCGTAAAATTTTGCGCAGCAACCAAGTGTTGCATAGTTAGTAAATGTGCGCCGACTTTTACAAACAGGCGTTCGTAAACCTCCGCCCACATTTACGAACAGGCGTTCGTAAATCTCCGCCATATTTACGAACGGGCGGGCGTTCGTAAATCTCCGCCACATTTACGAACGGGCGTTGGAAACCTCGGCCCACATTTACGAACGGGCGTTCGTAAATCTCCGCCACATTTACGAATGGGTGTTCGTAAACCTCGGCGCACATTTTCGTAAAATTTTGCGCAGCAACCAAGTGCTGCATAGTTAGTAAATGTGCGCCGACTTTTACAAACGGGCGTTCGTAAACCTCCGCCCACATTTACGAACAGGCGTTCGTAAATCTCCGCCATATTTACGAACGGGCGTTCGTAAACCTCGGCCCACATTTACGAATGGGCGTTCGTAAATCTCCGCCACATTTACAAACGGGTGTTCGTATACCTCGGCGCACATTTTCGTAAAATTTTGCGTAGCAACCAAGTGCTGCATAGTTAGTAAATGTGCGCCGACTTTTACGAACGGGCGTTCGTAAATCTCCGCCACATTTACGAACGGGCGTTCGTAAACCTCGGCCCACATTTACAAACGGGCGTTCGTAAATCTCCGCCACATTTACAAACGGGCATTCGTAAACCTCGGCCCACATTTTCGTAAAATTCTGCGCAGCAACCAAGTGCTGCATAGTTATTAAATGTGCGCCGACTTTTACGAACGGGCGTTCGTAAACCTGGGCCCACATTTACGAACGGGCGTTTGTAAATCTCCGCCACATTTACGAACGGGCGTTCGTAAATCTCCACCACATTTACGAACGGGCGTTCGTAAACCTCGGCCCACATTTTCGTAAAATTCTGCACAGCAACCAAGTGCTGCATAGTTAATAAATGTGCGCCGACTTTTACGAACGGGAGTTCGTAAACCTCGGCCCACATTTACGAACGGGCATTCGTAAATCTCCGCCACATTTGCGAATGGGCGTTCGTAAACCTCGGCCCACATTTTCGTAAAATTCTGCGTAGCAACCAAGTGCTGCATAGTTAGTAAATGTGCGCTGACTTTTACGAACGGGCGTTCGTAAACCTCGGCCCACATTTTCGTAAACTTTTGCGCAGCAACCAAATGCTGCATAGTTAGTAAATGTGCGCCGACTTTTACGAACGGGCGTTCGTAAACGTCGGCCCACATTTACGAACAGGCATTCGTAAATCTCCGTTATATTTACGAACGGGGGTTCGTAAACCTCGGCCCACATTTTCGTAAACTTCTGCTCATCAACCAAGTGTTGCACTGTTACGAACGTGGGTTCGTAATCCTCGACGAGTATTTACAAATGCGCGTTTGTAAACGTTGGCCAACAACAAAGGTTCCATATTTACGAACATGCAATTGTGAACTTCGGCGTAATAACCAAGGGCTGCATGTTTACGAATGCATGCTCATAAACCTTGGCTACATACAATGAAAATGTGCACCACCCCCTGCTACAATAATCAATAGCGAATAGGAGTACGTATATATGAAAGCCCATTGTTAATGGGTGTTTGCAGTCCTTCCTTGCTACATTAACTCTTTTGTTGCTAGTCATTTCTAAGCCTTGCAAAAACACCTCCCAACCTAGTGCATCTCTAGAAAACTCCTTTGACGTATGATCGCCTTAAACTTATGTTTAAGGCTAAAAAATATGTCTTTGACACTACCTACGAGCTCACGTTTTTGGTCTGAATGGCCAACTTTTAGATGTTGTTTCCATAATATAAGCTTAGAGCTGGCATCTCTAACCTTCTACAACCTATAGTGGAGTTTTCGGGTCCTTATGACTAGCTGACGTTTTTGGTCAAAGGTGGTTTTCGCAAACCGAATCCAGATCCAACGTTTCTAAGCTTCGACCAACCTATGGTACATTTTTCAAGTCATTCTAACTATTTGCTCTAGACGTCTCCTATGAGTGTCACGTTCGCGCATACCCACCCTTTCTACTTTCTAATGCATTCTTTGTTCCTACATGACAAGTTGTCCAATGCACATTTTCAATAACACCTTCAACACCTTTGTCTTGCCAACACTAAGGACTATGTTATCTTAGAAGGAGAGCAGTAATAGGAGAATGCCAACAATGAATCTACTCTTCAAATCCCTCTTTCAACATTTTGTTGCTTGTTTTCCAAGACTGTTGTCCGTCTGGACTGCCTCACATTTCTAGGTCTAAACTTACAAGCATACACACCTTCTCTAAGAGTCTAAGCTATCTTCACATATGTGTACTAAGAGAGCCAAAAGGTTCTAGGACAATCTTTATATACCTCAAAACAACTACCTACTAGGTGGGTCAACTTGGTAGGTTACCACCCTGTCAAAACACTGCAACTAGCTGTCCTCACGCGTTTTTGCCCTTTATCCAATACATGACCAACTGGCACACTGAGGTCATAAAAAATGATCAACTAGTCACAGAAATGCAATGCTATTTAATAACTTTGGACCAACAAGTCATTATCTGACCAACTAAATTATTAACACCAAATAATTACTACTACTGAATAAATTGCTCAGTAGTAAAACAGTAAAAAACCAATTAGTGGACGTTTTAACAACTAATTGCATTAGGGACAAATTTGACGTCAACTAGTAAACTAGCATTCTTTTGCCCTTTCGACAATTCGCAACCAACTAGTCAGTTTTTGATGGGTTGGTTTACTATGAACATTTTATGTTCTTAAAACATGGTGCTAACTTCTACCTTAACTTCTATCTTATCTATGTTTGTGCAAATAAACGAAACCACTATACATATTTGCAAACACACATTCGTAAAAATACATAATGTTGATTTACACATTACACATTACACTGATTTACGAACGGTTGTTCGTAAATATGCTACCAAAATCTACTTTAAGAATTGAATGTGGATATACTTTATATTGTGCATAAAGTATGGTCTTGGAGAACACGGTGCCCATTTTCAAGTTGCTCATCTGTGATCTCCCAAGCCCTTGCCTCGTTCTCGGCCAAGAAGTATGCGATGAGCTAATTGACGAGAATGGTGTGCCAATGCCCAAGTTTGGTGGTCGAGGCGGAGGGCAACATTTCCTCAAGGTCTTGAGGTCCAGGTTGTGGCTAGAAGCCCCCCTATTGGAGGGAGTCCCCCACGGGAGCTGGCCAACTCCGGAGAACACCCTCCTCATCGACGACAACACCGCCAAGAGCCTTCTTTGTCCCCTCCTATTCTTTCACCGTTGCTCTCATTTTATTGCATCTGCATGTTATGCACTTTACGAGCGCCCATCCCAAACCGCCCCTCCTTAATTTACCCACTCCACTCTGTCTATGATATTGTTTCACAGGTCGCTCCACGCTCGTTTGGTGGCCGACCCTCCTTGACTTCTTCATTGGAGACGCACACAACTCAAGGTTGCATCTTCCGAGTCCGATTGTTGTTTGGCCCTCCGGAGAAGTGCAAGACATTTTCTCTTGCAGATGCCTTTGTATTCCACTACAATACCACTTCGTACAATTCGGGAGCGCGTTTGGACATATTGAAGAACGACACATATTCGAGGCCAGTCAACAAACTTGGCTATAGTTGCGGGCCGGAGATTTTCAAAGCTATAGAGGCCATTGGAGCATTACAGAGAGAAGCCACCGTAAAAGATAAGGACATGACCACAAGAAAAAATATAGTGGGACGTACTAGTGGGACTATAAACGCCTACGGACTCCCTAAATGTGTGTAGGGGTAGAGCATAGTGCTTGGTTATCCATTCTATTTGAAGGTCTTCAAGACATTAATGGTATTTCCATTATGTTTGTATTTCAAACCCGTTGAATAGATTCAATTTCCAATCATTCTCCACATCTTCCTTTCCATTAGCAACAATTTGTCATTTTATACACATATGTTTTCATGTATGATTCATTTTTTTGTTCACTTTGATGCATTTATGTTGATGATTATATCCAATGTTATACATGTGGTATTTTAATGTTGTTAACATTGGCTCAAATTTGAAACCACGTCCTTGAATAGTCTCAAAATCATCAAAAAATCTCTGATTACCGAATATAGTGTTTCTACTTTCAACAAATTAATGCGCTTGCTCTACCATTTGGCTAACTATTACTCTCATCAAATTGTAATTCCAATAGCATTTGTGTTATGTCAAATATATGTAATTTCCTATGAAATGCTCAAAAGATACTTACGCAATAAATTTCGTCTCCATCTTCATCTTCATCTTCTTCGTTTCCGTGCAGGGAGTTGTTGTCATCTTCTTCATACATCTTGATTTGCTCATTTTCTTCCTCTTCAGCATCACTGTGGACTCCATTCTTATCCGCAGTATTGTTGTATACATCCCCATCAACCTCTTCTCTTGCCTCTTCACTTTCTTCGTCCAAATCATTCAAATCTATACTCTTTTGTGTTTCTGCTAAATCATCTATATATTTCTGCACTACAATGTTAGATTTTTTCCTCATACTGCTTGCTCGTTCTCGAACTCTCTTTGTTGTGAAGTACAATCATTTTTGTCTCTTCCTTCTTCCACTCAATTGTGTACTAGTCTCATGTTGATCTACCTCTTGCATCTGTGATACTAAATGCTAACTACTATACAACTCACTTTCTAAAACACTCATACGAAGTTTGGTGCATAATCCTACACATATATATTGAATCTTATTAACGCGTGGTTCTATTCTATTGATTAGAATATTTATTTTGAAAAATACTCACACCGTATATTTTCCTTGTTGTTTTTTTCTGACGCGGAAACTTGCTTATTGTAATTTATTTTATCATTTGAATGTGATCGCCTTCATTGTTATTAGATATTAGGGTTTCTTCATTTTTTTATTGTTTTCATTTAGGGTTTCTTGCGAAGGCCCAATATTGCCAATACAAATAGTCTTTCATTTGCACATTCCAATGTCTCTCATTCTCCAATACCCTTACTTCAAAATGGCTACCATTAAAGCATATGGATCATTTGTGCCCTTCACTTTGCCTCTTGAGGATGATCATCATGTGAAGGTCTCAGAAGAGTTGCTTAGTTTGAGGTTCAATCTCCGGAGAGGATCTATGTACGTGGAGCAAGAGATGTATTCCACGAACAGCGATATCTTGGAAACAATTTTTATTCCGAAGACCATGTGTCAAGATAGATACTTTTGGATTTTAGGTCCAGGATCATTTAGAGTTATAGGGCTTACTGAGTCTCAGATGCAAGCATCCACTGTTTTGTTGACAAATGAGTCTGGCGCATCTACTGTCAATGTGCCTAGTATGGCTACTGTTAAGATAGAACCAAGTGACGATGATGTTCTTGTGTTGTTGGATTCAGATGAAGAGGTTTGTCCTGTTGTTGATCTTTCTGATATATCATCTTTTCCTTATAAGACTAAGCCTTCCAATCCGGTTCTGGTCTCTGTGGATGTTGATAAAACCCCTCACAATTCGTTGTACATGAAATTGATTCGCCATGGTGTTTCGTCTCAACGTCCACCTCTTCATCCTTCTTCATCTTCTTCAGGTTTTAATATTGTCGATGCATTAAAAATGACAAAGTCTAGGAAAAGATCTAAATCCGATCTTACTGCAATTGATTTTGACACTATAGATGTACGTGATGTCAAGTACTTGCCACCATCTTTTGATGGTGATGTTATCTTTATTTTGCCTCTTATAGCTGTGGATGTTTCTAATACGTATGGGCGTTCCATGGATGGCATGGATAAGATGTACGACGGACATCCTTGGTGCACAACCAAAACAACAAATATCCAAAATGATTTTGGACTTTCTTTCAGACGTTCTTCATGTGCCGGTCATTTACAGTGCACAAATACATACTGTGATTATCTGGATCGCAATGGAGGTGTTCACAACTGCACCGAATGGATTGGATCGACTCCTATCCCAATTTTTGTGGGAGATGTTGCCCCAGAAAAATCAAGATTGGAATGTAAGGTATGTCGTTCAACACCAGCGTGTATTGCGTTGTGTCATGCTCGCATACTATATGTTCACTCCTCATCCTCAGGGATGTCCAGAGCTTGCATACATCTACGTGTTCATGAACACCCTGTATCAAATGGTACATGTCGTGAGTCACTTGACATGGCTTACCAATGCGTTGCCAATGAGGTCATGAAAACACCCACTGCCAAAAACTCTGCAATAGTTATAGCAACGAGCAAAAAATTCCTAGCAGATTACCTCCTAAAATCTCCATGAAATGGTGAAGGACATCACCTAGCAGGTTGGTCATTAGAGGTCGTCATGGATAAATTCAGTACTCTTGCCTCTCCAAATTGTTGTAACTTTGTATCGGGCTCAAAGCGCTTTGTTCGTAGTGGAATGGGCACAATGGATAGTATCATGGCACTCAAAGATCATTCAAGCTTCAAGTACGTTCATGATAGTAGATTCCCGGGACAATCCAAAGACAAAGTATTTGTCTTCAAAATGTCAGTAGATCTTCCGGGAAGTGGTGTGGATCTTGTGAAACGTATGCAGGTGGGTGGAGATATGGAGAATTCATGGATAATGTTTGATCACGTTAAACGTCTGAAGGGCTGGACCACCCTTGCATGTCATGTGTATGATAGCAAGTACTATAAGGTGTTGACCATTGCGTGTTGTGACATGCAATCTGAAGATGGCGTAGCTCAAACGTTCTTTTGGGAAATTTGAACTCTGTCATGTTGGAGAATGGAGTGTCAAAAGTAAATTTCAAAGGTTTCATGGCAGATAGCGCTCAGGCTAATTGGAATGCGGTCAGAAAGATTTATGGTGTAAGTGACCCAAGTTTGCCAATGGTGGGTCGTGAGCGTACTTGTCTTTTTCATTGGTCACAAAGTTTGGATAAGGTGACGCAGAAGTATATCAAGACATCTTTGCAGTTTCAGCACAAACAACTATGCAAGGATTATAAAGACGTGAAAACAATTGATGAAGCTGAAACTAAATATCATGTCATTCATTCATGGTGGTTGTCATTCGGAGCTGCTACAGAA
Source organism: Polytrichum commune (assembly GCA_950295325.1). Classification (NCBI taxonomy): domain Eukaryota; kingdom Viridiplantae; phylum Streptophyta; class Polytrichopsida; order Polytrichales; family Polytrichaceae; genus Polytrichum; species Polytrichum commune. The sequence goes on along the minus strand of OX485803.1, from coordinate 16,404,074 downwards.
GAAGGCATTCTCGGCTTGTCCGAGTGGTTGGGGTTTTGGCACTTTCGTTATAGACAATGGGGTGGTCACATGATTCTTGTAAGTGCTTCATTACTATGTATTTCAGATGTTATTTTACTTTTTAGAAATCCATGATATATATTTACATATACCATCTATTCTAATTTGTGTAATATTTTTGCAGGATATGACAATGGATGAACGTGCAGAAATGCCAACGTGTAATCTTGCAGAAACAGTGCACAACAAATGGCTCCAGCAGTCTGGAAACAAGATGACTTGTCTGTATGAAGCAACATTGGACGATTTGATCCGTGCATTCATGCAGATTGCAAATTACAGATCATGGTTGAGAGGTGGTTCTACTGGTAAAGGGCCTGATTCTGCGTCCTTGAAATTGAAAGCTGCTGCCAGGTGCGGAGATCCGAAACTATTGGCAGATGCCATGAAGTCCTATCCAGGGTTGCAAGATCTCAATACTAGGGATTGTGCTTTGGAGGGGTCTGAGTTGTTTGGATCCACCAAACAAAAGCTTGATCTGCCACCGGGTGCAGATTGTGATTCACACTGACCCGATAAAGTGAACTACTCCATTCCTCGCCCTAACACTAGGGTTAGAAGGGCAATCATAGAGGAATCTTTGGTTTCTACAGAGCATGGTGTGGCACATACCACATCAGTGTTAGAGACTGATTGTTCTTCTTCCCATTGGCATATTGCACGATTGCCAGCCAACTCTGCCAAAAGATGTTGGGCAATGCAAATCAATACAGGGACTTTGTGCAATGCCAAAGTCAGAACTGGCAAACATGGCACACCAGCTCCCACGTACAAAGGATTGAAGAAGGAATACCGCTCCACCAACAATGTGGAGTACGAGTTTTGGTTTTGCCCTGATGACATCAAACGTTGTGTAAGTGGGAACAAGAAGAAGTATGTGTTAGATTGGCCTATAGTTCCCAGCATATGGCCTGTGAAGATAGGTACCAATCTCTCAAGGCAAGAAGTATTGGCACTCGAAGATGCTGGGTTCCAATTGCAGCAGAGGGAGGCTCTCTCTCCTCGCCGTAGGCTTTCAACAATTGCGATGCTCCCAATCCCTCGGACGGATTTTCGTGTGCCACTAAATCCGGATGCCCACCCAACTTCCAGGTTTGGCAAGTCAGTGCGCCGCAATCTAGCAGCACCAACAGTAGATCATAAAAACAAATGGGAGAGCGCCGGGCTTATGAACGGATATTATGTGGTTGGAATAACTGCCATTCCATATCCAGGATTTGGAGTGCTAATCAACATCGTCTCCAAGGAGGACATCACATATCGTGTCACAATTGGCGATATGCCGCATTGCACATGCCCTGACTTCACCAAAATGTCATCTCAGTCCTTGGGAAAGAAAGGGAAATGGGTGTATTGCAAACATCTTTATTACGTGTTTAGATTTTTGTGCAAAGTGGATTATGATAGTGACAAGTTCATTCATGCTCCAACGTACTCCTACAACGAGGTCATGCGATTACTTGAACTTGCAGGTGTTGTAGAATGTGAGTAATATTTCAAGTGTTCTATTTGACTACATGTTTGAGAATTTGAATAAGTGACATGTATTAGTGTGGATTTCTATAATAAAAACCAGCAATGGACTAAGTATCCATGGTTATAAGTTGCCTTCATTCTTCTTTAATCCGAATGTAAGTACTTTATATTCCAAAAATATGATTTCCAATTTTAGAAAATATTACCTAAAACCGTGCCCAATTACTAAATTTGGTATCATTGCTCACATGTTATTGCTCATTGCTCATGTGTTACCGCTCACTGCTCATGTGTTACCACTCACCGCTCACTGCTCACGGCTCATTGCTCATGTGTTAGCTTCCCTCCAAATTCAATGAATTCAATCATTTGGAAATTTGTACTTGAAGACTAAGTTAATCCTAAATGAGGCTATTTTGAAACAAAATGCTAAAAATGGAATTTTGACTACATATTTTTATGCATGAAGAGGCCTAGTTTGGGCCTTAGGATGCTTTGGCTTAGAAACACAACCCTTTGGCTTAGAAACACAACCCTTTGGCTTAGAAACCAAGGGGTGCTTACTTAACCTCACATTAAGCAATAACATAACTTTTAAATAGGGTTCAAAAACCTTATTATTCAACATTCATAGGGTTCATAAATCATTTTGACCAACATTCTTATTCGTACCGTTCTAAGAATTTTCTATCCTTAACTACATCGAGAGGATAAAGAGAAAATAATCCTAATCGCGAGAATGAGAGAATAAGAAGTAAGCCCTTCTGCTTCCTTCGCGGGACTATCTCTTTGAACTACAAAGTCTTATCAACCGTAGATCTAATCATACTTACATCTAATAGATGGCATTTATAGCCGCCACTACCCTAGTTGTCATTCTCTAAATCCTTGAATTCAACGGTCTTGGTTTCGCAATTGTTTGTTCCAACGGTCCTCATCCCCTCAACTTCATCCACATAACACCATCCTCCGTTTGTTGTTATCCTACATTTACGCCTTCTTCCATTTGATGCCGTTTTCCGTTCATTGTCGTCCTCCATTTATCGTTGTCTTACGTTATTTTTTAATCATTCAGTATTGTCCTACGTTGACGTCCATTCATTCGAGTTGTCATCCGCTGTTCTTCATCCATTATCTAAATTTCTTCATACTGATTAGGTGACCTTAATCTAATTTCTAATCACTAACTTCTTTTTCTACTTAGACTGTAAACGTGAATCCAACCGCAAAAAGTTGAATTGATTCATTCGGATAAATAATATAATATCTTTAAAAACATAAAAAATAATAATGAAGATTTTACGCACACATGTGAGTAAATTTTCTTTGTATCCGCTATATATTATTCTTATTTTAACACTAGCTTATCTTAGGATAACACAAGTCAATGTAACCAATCGGATTTGAACATGGGTTGATCTAGACCTAATACCACTCTCTTAGATAACTTGCATCCATAGGCGGATGTTCTAAAATCTAATAATCACATATATATTGATTAATTTTAATAACTAACTTCTTTGTTTTTGTAGACCGTGGTCCTTAATTCAAAGTACGAGCGGTTTGAGTGGCTCACACCTTCATATTTTACTTGCTCTTGATAGAGTTATCATCTTCACGGAATTGCGGTATTTTTAAAATAAAACCATCTCACAATATCTCCAAATTCTACGGTCATAGGCACCCCTTCTATCAAAATTGACCACTTAAATTCTTCGCTCTTTGCTCACAATACTAAGTTTTTCATATATTTGCTAGAATTTATAAACGGTTGAGCTAGCTAGGGTCGCGACAACAGAGCCCTCCAACAACTTCAAACCTCCATAATTATGTTGTCCCATCTATGATTCTATTGAATGACCAGTCCATCGAGATTTAATTTTTTCCGTAAATGTTGATAGGCTCCTCACTTGTCCCATTTGGGCAAGTATTGCGGGAGTTATGGTTGTTCCAACCTCGGCAGTTTAGGGTACGACTCTTGCATCATTGTTGTCCCACTACATCGCCCCCTCGAGTGTCAATAGGAAGCAACCTACCTAAATTGTGATATTTTCTAGCTCACACATCCGATTGGGGAGTTTTTGAGCAATCTAGAACTGGACACCATAAGCTACCCAATGTTCATGGCCTTAACGTTATGACTACTAGTCTCCAAGGCTGGGAGGCGTTCTCAACACCTGAGGCCCTCAGCCCACACTAGGATCACTTGGGCCCTCTCACAAATGGCGCCACAAATCTCGAGTGTCACTCCGAGGTCATTCTTGTACCCATGGTGTTGAGGGCACTCCACATGGAGAGGTGTGCAATGTTCACCCACACCAAATGAAGTTGATAACCTCATTGATTATACTTGTGGTAGGCACACCATTTCTGAAGTTGTCATCTTCTCTTGGCGTGGCATTGTATTTCCCTTGGGACACTACCCTCACAATGCATCTTCAAATTTGGCAAGTCCCAAAGGTGTCGTTCTTAGGAGGTGCGTTAGTGACATTGGAGTTCTCTTTGAAGGACCTAGACTACACTAGACCCACCTTCTTTGAGACTCACTTGGGCTACCCTTTCTTTTGGGCCTCCCATGTTAGTCTTCACTAGCTTAATTCTACCATTTTGACTAGGTTGGACCTCAACGCATAAGTCCCGCCCGATTCAGTGCCTACGTTGTTTTTTTGAGACATGAGTTCATGACTCGTGGGATGCACTTTTATGAGCCCCCGCCATCACTATTTATGGAGCCCTTTATTGTTGTGTTAGGTGCTCAAATATAGATTATCAAGATGAGATCTTTAAACCCACATTAAAAATAATGCTCCGAAAGTAATGACTAAATCTAGTTTTGGATGTAGATTTCACAACCTTGAATATTTTGAAGTTAGATTTTCTTTCATATTTGTTGAATTCATTATAAACTCAAGGGCATCATTACAAAATTTTGTAGAAAATTTTATTTAATTTTATGTTTAAAAATATTAATAACATGTTCAGTGTACTTACTTGCACATTACTTGCACCGTCTTTTAGTATATGTAGATTTTTCTTGAAAAAATATTTATAAAAATAAAATGTTTGGCTTTGTAGATCAATGTGTTTTTCAAATGTTTTTGATTTTTTTCTACAAAAAATTCAAAGTGAGTATATGGTTCTAAATCATTTTCACTTAAACCTATGGAGAGTAATGGAGTTGTGTACTTGACTGTGCTTGCACCCCAATGTGAACCTTCAAATATCAAGAAGTTGTTATGTATTTTGCTTGATATCATATTCGAGCGTGCAAGAAGTAGCTTGGGATAGAATCCAACTTGACACATCATTTGGAGAAGATAATGTATTTGTTGGTACCTTGCACTGCGTGTGAGCATGTTATCAAAAAATAAAGAAAGAAGACATCATAAATATGTTTGTTGAAACTCCAACATGCAATGAAGAGGCCAAATAAGTATTCAAACATTGTCATGTGAATGTTAAGTGAATATGACATTTTGAGTAGATTATTTGGAATTGCTTTCCATCATAAAATTTGAAAATTATGCTTGTACCTTATCAATACAAATTTGTATATAAAAGCTTCCCTATTAATGATTTCCATGTTGGAGATTCCAAGGTTTAGGGATTTTGCATAGCTTTGATGGATTCCAAAACTAAGCTTCACTTGATCTTGGAATCCAAATTTCAAAAGTTTTGAAAACCAAGGTTTTGTAAACATGTAAAATCTACATGCTTAACGCATTTCAACATGTAAGCATTCCATATTAGATTCAAATAGGGAAGTTTTTTAAATTGTTTACCTCTTTGGAAGAGGTCCATTTTTCATAGCATGATATTTGATGATTTATGGTTTATTTTATTGATTGAAATAATAAAATAAACCTTAACAGTGCATTTGTGAATTGATCATGCAAGGTTATGATGCCCAAGGAGTGTAAGGCCCGAGTACACTGCAAATCGAGTTGATTGAATTAGAACACCACCCTTGAGATAATGCATATGTGATGTGAAAGGCTTTGTGTAAATACGACTAAGCTAAAGTATAGAGAATTCCAATTCTTTGAGGGATAAGTTTGGATTGAAGTTGCTTGTAGAGATTATTATTACGCTTCCGCCACATATTGAGTTCAACCTTGATATCTCTCCTTGGTATGAGGTTTGTGAATAATAAATTACAACAAATCACAACAAATCATGGATGTTGTTGGAAAGATACCACACTCAACCCTATAACAATGTGCTATCTACAAAGTTACTGGAACTAAATCAACTTTTGGCTACTGCACATCAACTCATCCTTGTTGTGTACTGGGTATTGGATGGTGTACATTGAAGGAATGAGAGTTATTTGTGAAATTTTCTAAATACACTAGCATAGATAGTTTTTGAATTTGAAGCTACTCTTCATTCGTAACTCGTTGCTATTGTTCATTGTGAAGGTTTGGAAGTCCGTTAACCATTTTGGAAATTCCTATGATAAATGGGTGAATGTTGTGCCATTAGCAAACTAACCATTGTAGAAGGTGCATGGGGTAATTCAAGAAAACCCAACGTTACAAACACTCGTGAGTTGATGGGTGACTTTGAAGCAATTTCACTGAAGGCACCATCAATTTGAGAGAATCTTCACTAGAAACTGACACCCTTAATATAGCCTACTTATTGTCCGAAACCTTCAACTCCTTTGAGCCTGCTCGATGATACACGTGCATTTGGCCTTGCCCAAACACAAGTTTTTGGAAATTTGAAGTTAAATTCCTCCCATGTTCGTTTCCATCTCTTTTCATCACCCTCTCCGCATTCAACTACCCCTCTTCTATAATTCATTGTGCAGTTATAATTTGATCAAATTGTGTTTGTGTCACTAGCCCTATGACATAACCATTAGCATTGTAGAGTCACACACATGTAGGATGATGATGTTCAACTATGACTTCCATTCATTCCATCAAACTCACATGGATATTTCCAAGAACAAGGTTCCTATAGCATTTTGTTTCATATAGCTAAATTTGCATAAGTGTGGATATTTCATGTAGATGGTAGTAAATAATACTATCATATATGTCTATAATTGATCGACATAAATTGTCACCTCACATGACACAATCCACTTGTTAGTGGCAAATACAAAATACTTTCACCATGAAGAAACTCTAGATATCATGTAAGGCAATGCTAATTTTACTTGGATCATTGGCTCGGAGACATAACCGTTTCACATAGTAAACTCACATGTAGGATGATCACGTTTAACGATGACTTCCATTTCTTCCACTCACATGAATTTTTTCACAAACAAAGTTTGTTGCATTTGCTTCAACATACCTAAATCAACAAAATTTTGTAGAGAACCTATATAGAAATACACAGTAATATAATGGATGTCTTTGATAGAGCGACATAGATCACATGTCACAATCTTGTGGTTAGATGAACATCCACCGTGAACAAAACTCTATTACCAGGTATTGAACGTAAGTGACATGGTTGATTTTCTCTCTATACCCATTTCTTGTAGGATATGCGACATGCAATTAATGCAAAATGATTCGCAAATTCTAATTGTGCCCAAACCATTTCCTCATAATTTCCGGATAGCAAATGAATATCTTATTCATTATCAAAGTGAAGATACAAAGTGCTCATTAAGAGAATTACAATCTTCTAGCATATGGAGTATGAATCATTTGCACTTTTGCATTCCACAAAATTGGAACTATGTAAGAAGAAATGTAAGAAGAAATGAGGATTCCAAGTCCCTCGGGTAATGTTCTCAACCTTGAACATCCCTCCAAATTAAGCTTTGTCAAAGAAGTGAGGTTTCAAAGTCCCCTTGGTAATGTTGTCAAGCTTGAACACCCCTCCAATGTAAGGTTTGTCAAAGAAGTGAGGTTTCCAAGTCCCTCGGGTAATGTTGTCAAGCTTGAACATCCCTCCAATTGAAGTTTTCTCAAAGAAGTGAGGTTTCTAAGTCCCTCGGGTAATGTTGTCAATCCCCAACAATGCGACAAATTAAGGGCCGTCAAAGAAGTGAGGTTTCCAAGTCCCTCGGGTAATGTTGTCAAGCTTGAACAACTCCCCAATGCAAGGTGTCTCAAAGAAGTGAGGTTTCCAAGTCCCTCGGGTAATGTTGTCAAGCTTGAACATCCCTCCACTTCAAGCCATCTCAAAGAAGTGAGGTTTCCAAGTCCCTCGGGTAATGTTGTCAAGCTTGAACAACCCCTCAATTTAAGCGTCATCAAAGAAGTGAGGTTTCCAAGTCCCTCGGGTAATGTTGTCAAGCTTGAACATCCCTCCAATTGAAGCTTTGTCAAAGAAGTGAGGTTTCCAAGTCCCTCGGGTAATGTTGTCAAGCTTGAACATCCCTCCAATTGAAGCTTTGTCAAAGAAGTGAGGTTTCCAAGTCCCTCGGGTAATGTTGTCAAGCTTGAACATCCCTCCAATTGAAGCTTTGTCAAAGAAGTGAGGTTTCCAAGTCCCTCGGGTAATGTTGTCAAGCTTGAACATCCCTCCACTTCAAGCCATCTCAAAGAAGTGAGGTTTCCAAGTCCCTCGGGTAATGTTGTCAAGCTTGAACATCCTTTCAATGCAAGGTATGTCAAAGAAGTGAGGTTTCCAAGTCCCTCGGGTAATGTTGTCAAGCTTGAACATCCTTCCAATGTAAGGTTTGTCAAAGACGTGAGGTTTCCAAGTCCCTCGGGTAATGTTGTCAAGCTTGAACATCCCTCCACTTCAAGCCATCTCAAAGAAGTGAGGTTTCCAAGTCCCTCGGGTAATGTTGTCAAGCTTGAACATCCTTTCAATGCAAGGTATGTCAAAGAAGTGAGGTTTCCAAGTCCCTCGGGTAATGTTGTCAAGCTTGAACATCCTTCCAATGTAAGGTTTGTCAAAGACGTGAGGTTTCCAAGTCCCTCGGGTAATGTTGTCAATCTCCAACATCCCTCCAATGTAAGGTTTGTCAAAGAAGTGAGGTTTCCAAGTCCTTCGGGTAATGTTGTCAAGCTTGAACAACTCCCCAATGCAAGGTGTCTCAAAGAAGTGAGGTTTCCAAGTCCCTCGGGTAATGCTGTCAAGCTTGAACAATATGACAAAGAAAACTGTGTCAAAGAAGTGAGGTTTCGAAGTCCGTCGGGTAATGTTGTCAATCTTGAACATCCCTCCAATGTAAGGTATGTCAAAGAAGTGAGGTTTCCAAGTCCCTCGGGTAATGTTGTCAATCTCCAACATTCCGACAAATTAAGGGCCGTCAAATAAGTGAGGTTTCCAAATCCCTCGGGTAATGTTGTCAATCTCCAACATTCCGACAAATTAAGGGCCGTCAAATAAGTGAGGTTTCCAAATCCCTCGGGTAATGTTGTCAAGCTTGAACATTCCGACAAATTAAGGGCCGTCAAATAAGTGAGGTTTCCAAATCCTTCGGGTAATGTTGTCAAGCTTGAACAATAGCTGAAGTCAAGCATCGTCAAAGAAGTGAGGTTTCCAAGTCCCTCGGGTAATGTTGTCAAGCTTGAACATCCTCTCAATACAAGTTCCTTCAAAGAAGTGAGGTTTCCAAGTCCCTCGGGTAATGTTGTCAAGCTTGAACATCCCTCCAATTGAAGCTTTGTCAAAGAAGTGAGGTTTCCAAGTCCCTCGGGTAATGTTGTCAAGCTTGAACATCCCTCCAATTGAAGCTTTGTCAAAGAAGTGAGGTTTCCAAGTCCCTCGGGTAATGTTGTCAAGCTTGAACATCCCTCCACTTCAAGCCATCTCAAAGAAGTGAGGTTTCCAAGTCCCTCGGGTAATGTTGTCAAGCTTGAACATCCTTTCAATGCAAGGTATGTCAAAGAAGTGAGGTTTCCAAGTCCCTCGGGTAATGTTGTCAAGCTTGAACATCCTTCCAATGTAAGGTTTGTCAAAGACGTGAGGTTTCCAAGTCCCTCGGGTAATGTTGTCAAGCTTGAACATCCCTCCACTTCAAGCCATCTCAAAGAAGTGAGGTTTCCAAGTCCCTCGGGTAATGTTGTCAAGCTTGAACATCCTTTCAATGCAAGGTATGTCAAAGAAGTGAGGTTTCCAAGTCCCTCGGGTAATGTTGTCAAGCTTGAACATCCTTCCAATGTAAGGTTTGTCAAAGACGTGAGGTTTCCAAGTCCCTCGGGTAATGTTGTCAATCTCCAACATCCCTCCAATGTAAGGTTTGTCAAAGAAGTGAGGTTTCCAAGTCCTTCGGGTAATGTTGTCAAGCTTGAACAACTCCCCAATGCAAGGTGTCTCAAAGAAGTGAGGTTTCCAAGTCCCTCGGGTAATGCTGTCAAGCTTGAACAATATGACAAAGAAAACTGTGTCAAAGAAGTGAGGTTTCGAAGTCCGTCGGGTAATGTTGTCAATCTTGAACATCCCTCCAATGTAAGGTATGTCAAAGAAGTGAGGTTTCCAAGTCCCTCGGGTAATGTTGTCAATCTCCAACATTCCGACAAATTAAGGGCCGTCAAATAAGTGAGGTTTCCAAATCCCTCGGGTAATGTTGTCAATCTCCAACATTCCGACAAATTAAGGGCCGTCAAATAAGTGAGGTTTCCAAATCCCTCGGGTAATGTTGTCAAGCTTGAACATTCCGACAAATTAAGGGCCGTCAAATAAGTGAGGTTTCCAAATCCTTCGGGTAATGTTGTCAAGCTTGAACAATAGCTGAAGTCAAGCATCGTCAAAGAAGTGAGGTTTCCAAGTCCCTCGGGTAATGTTGTCAAGCTTGAACATCCTCTCAATACAAGTTCCTTCAAAGAAGTGAGGTTTCCAAGTCCCTCGGGTAATGTTGTCAATCTTGAACATCCTCTCAATACAAGTTTCTTCAAAGAAGTGAGGTTTCCAAGTCCCTCGGGTAATGTTGTCAATCTTGAACATCCTCTCAATACAAGTTCCTTCAAAGAAGTGAGGTTTCCAAGTCCCTCGGGTAATGTTGTCAATCTTGAACATCCTCTCAATACAAGTTCCTTCAAAGAAGTGAGGTTTCCAAGTCCCTCGGGTAATGTTGTCAAGCTTGAACATCCCTCCAATGCAAGGTATGTCAAAGAAATGAGGTTTCCAAGTCCCTGATGCAATGCTTTGAGCATGTTCAATCCTTGGATGTCTAAGCTTTTCAATGAATGCATTTCCCACAATTGGTTTGGTAACTGTTGAAAGTTACCATGTATAATTATGGCTTGCAATTGGCATAAATGTTCTTGATTGTGTGAAAGAGGAACTTTGAATAGTTGGAAGTCGGTTGAATTATTGTTGGTATGATCATGAATTATTAGTAGGCGAAGATTGTTTAGATCTAAGTCTAAACAAAAACTCTGACCTTGTAAATGGCACCGCGATCTTTTGTACAATATACCTTCAACTTTCTTGGTGCCCTGCTTAGCAAGATGTAAAAATTATATCAAAAAACAAATAGAGTATCAATAGAATCATATATTATTTTGTAGAAAGATGGAATAAAATGAATCATTGCAAAGACTTTACAAGAATCTAAATTGATTTTGAATATCTTGTCCGTTATAAACATGAAACTAACGGCCCAATATAATCCAAATCTAATTACACATTTTGTTTATATAGACTTTACAAAGACAACATGGAACAAACTTTGTCATACAAATCGTTCATTACAATTCGCACCTTGCTTGTAGATGGAGTCGATGGAATGAAATCAACGCCCCAAACTCGAGTGCCCAAGTATTCTTCATCCCTTTGCACGATCATTCGTCCCATGTCACGAAGTTGGTCGTGCATCTCTATGTGTCCATATATGTCAACATTCACCAATGACCGCTCTATCAATATATTGAATGATTTCATCGGGGGAATATCATTCATGGTCCACACGTACAAGGCTCTACCTATTGACATGCCTTCAGGCCACACGTCCTTGCAAAAGAAGCACGCTATGTCCAAAAACATATTTCTTTCAACCATTTCCAATCCATCAAAGCTTATCCTCAATGTGCTCCAAAGCTTCGTGTCTTCAGATTCTTTGTTACCATCTAAACATCTTCCCCTTTTCATTCTTCGTAATGCTCGCTCCCAACTTCGCAACCTCCTTTTATCCCGCAAAAATGCACCCAATACTCCTAGGCTTAAAGGCAAGCCATTGCAAGCTTCCACAATTCTTCCTCCTATATCACCAAATTCAATTGGTAAGGAACCTCCGGGCCCACATGAATGAAGGATAAAAAGCTCTTTTGCTGCATTTTCATCCAATCTGTCGACCTCTATTTTGCCATTCTCCCCGACGAGATCTTTAATCTTATCCCAATGGCGGGTTGTTATAATCAATGTGACACCTGCGTTGTCCCTCAAAATATCCGGATGGAGAAGATTATCTATTTGATCTCGATGCTTTACATCATCCAATATTATGAGAACCTTCTTACCAACCATAAATTGCTTCAACATGTTTTGTGCATCCACTAAATTTGTTGGCAAGTTTTTAGGATCTTCTCCAAAGTTTGTTAACATGTCACATAGAATTCCAAGTGAATCACTTTCATTCTTCAAGTCCTTGGCAAAATATGATGCATTGTATGTGGATTTCAATTCGTGAAATATGACATTTGCCAATGTAGTTTTCCCAATTCCACCCATCCCAATGACACCCAAAATCCTCACTTCCTTGAGGCGATTTTTTACTTTTGTAAGGTTTCGTTCAACACCAACCACCTTGTTGTTCACTTGCATTGTTGCTTTATTCACCTACATAAACAACGCATGCAATAAGTACATAATTCTCATTCAAAATGACACCCTCAAAGACCTATATTTAATCTAATCAATAAAAATGAAAAGCTACATACATACATACATATATATACTGTAGTTGCTTAAGTATTTTAACACCAAAATGGCTCGTACCTTTATTACATGATTCTCCTTGACCTCCTTTGCCTTCTCGATTCTTGACTTCTTTTGGAGTGAGGCTCCATCCTTTTCAAACTTGGGACGTAGGCTTGCCGAATATGTTCCTCTCAAGAACATTTTCTTCAAATCCATCAATTCCTGACAAATTTCAAAAAATGTCGGCCTTTGTGAAGGATCCTCCACCCAACATTCCTCAATCAACTTCGTAAGCTCTTCACAATTCATTGGCAACTCTGGCCTCTCAAATTCCTTTATTTTTCTCAAAATGTCTTGGGTTTGCACGAAATTGCTCCCAAATGGAGTAATTTGTGACAAGATCTCTGAACATGTCATAGCAAAGGACCATACATCAGCTTGAAATAGACTTGCATGAGATTCAAGGTTTCGTTGAATTATTTCCGGTGCCATATACTTAGGTGTACCAACACAATGGCAAGTTTGGTTCTTGGAAACTTTGCTTGGAACCTCAATGTTGGAAACACCATAATCAACCAACTTGACCGAATATCGCCTAGAATTCAATTTTCCTCCTGTAATGGAATTGGGTTTCATGAGCACATTGTCCGGCTTCAAATCAAGATGGGCAACATGCATGTCATGTAGATAACACACACCACTTGCAATTTGATGCATGATATCAGTTGCAAGAAGATATGGTAATGGTTTAGGTTGCTTTTTCAACATGCCACTCAAGCTCATGTCCATGAACTCCATCACTAAATACAAATTGTCAAGAGTTTTGCCATTTCCTCCTTTGCATTTCCGTAAAACTTTGAGAGTCCAAGAACATAACTCGTCTATGCTCCGACCAACTCCACAATAAATGAATTTGATGAGATTTGGATGGCTCAAGCCGGCCAAAATACCAACCTCTTTGCGGAGATTTTCAATTCCATCTAAAGCTGGCAAAATCTTTGTTGCACATTTAAATCCCAACCATATTGATTCAAACACAACACCATATGATCCTTTCCCAACTTGTTTAAGAAGTTTTGGTTTCAATGAATCCATAACAGTTGGAACCTCCACACCATCGAGTTCTCCGCCTTCTAGTTGCAAATCCCCCAATCTTTGCCGTAAATGTTCGTTCCATTCATAGTTGCTACCATCTTTGAGACTTTCTTCAAGAACTTTTTCGTCATCCTCAATTTCTTTCAAGGTGGGCATGTCTATATCAATGATAAACATCTCAAAATGCGATCTTGGATGGCTTGTTGAATGCATCTCACAAATCACATCCCAACAACACCTCAAATCGGACACAATTTCTCGGAAAGCCTCCTTGTTATTTATTTGAAATGCAATTGCTCGACTCCGATTTTGATTTCCGCATTCACTGATCACAACTCCCAATTTTTGTGTAATGCAACATAGCTCCTCAAGTGCAACACCGAACTCTTGGACCTCACTACTCAATGTGATCATCTTACCAACACATTCTACGACTTGGTTAAGCTTGGTGAGAAGATGTTTAGATTGCTTCTTATTCAATACTTCATTCCCATTTGAAATCTCTTCAAGCCTACTTATTTCTTCCTTCTGCCATTGCAATACACCTCCAATGTCATATTTGTAAATGGTTCCTCGTTGCCGATATGTCCAGAACATCATAAAGCAAGTGACAATGCAACCCCAAACTCTTGATAGTTGCTCAAAAACCAATTGTAAAAGCTCCGCCATGATGAAATTTTTGCGGGAAGCCTAAACTGTGTCGATCAACGGCAAATATCCAAAGAAGAGATAATCTACGTAGTCCAAGCATATGAAAGTGGTCACTCCATCTGCAAACATCCATGGACCATAAAGTCATACTGACAACCACCTAAAATCTCCACAATTCACAATGAAAATATAAATTGAAATAGGTACATACAAATTGTCATTAAAGTAGCCAATAATAGATGCAAACATATAAATTTCATTAGCAACATGTGAAACACAACAAGAGCACTTTTTTAAAAAAAATTCGTATGTACATGCATTTTTTGAGTATCTAGATAGGGGCTATTATGCTTAATTCAAGATTTTCCCAACATACTCCAAAACCCCAAAACTATAACATTTAATAACGTTCCTAGAGACAAATTCAACACACTTAAAACTACATAAGTATAGTATATACTTCAGTGCTTCATTCATAACATGAGCAAGTGCACAACATTAGTAACTACACCTTGCTCCCCCGAGATAAGAATTGGAGTTCTAGATTATATACAAGAATAAAAACTCTACTTTTATAATATTTGTAGTTAATGAAAAATAAGACAAAGTTATCAACTCGATGTAACCCATAGGCTTCTCCACATTGACTTATAAGACACTCGGTGCTGAAAGTGGATGGTCACCCAAATGCAAGTCGTCAAGTCCTAGGAATCAACACTCCATTCAATCTCCCTTTCAAAATTTTAAAGCAACCTCTTGCAAGTTACAATTCTCAATGTACAAATTTATGATTTTAGTTAATAATTATACTCCTATTTTGTCTTGGCTATCAACCCAATATTGTCATCCTTGTGCTTAGTTCAATGGACATTGACTTTGGATGCAATCTCTTGATTAAATAAAGATGCACGATCAAGTTCATAAGGTTTTTCGTTGCATATATTGCATTCATGCTCATGAAACTAGAGTAAATTGCCACAAAAAAAATTCTTTCAAAAAGTATAAAAAGCAAAGATTACCTTCACATTATCCATACATTGTAGTAAAAGATTTGATCATTATTTTCTCTACCGTCATATAAATATGTAGATTACTTGATTTAAAAAGGCCACTAAAGATTACCAATTCTAATCAACACATAGTACAAGCCCCTACTCCGATCAAGATTGTCAATGAAGTGAAAGTTACGAGGCCAACAAGGTTCCATGTAAAATGAGCAATTAAGGATCTTCAAATGTTGGTGTGGCACATAGAGCAAAAAGTCATCAAAAGCAGTTGAATAGAGAAACAAAGTTATTGAATTACTTCTACATGATGGTAGAGATAATTGCAAGCAATCAATTTTTCATGCGCATTGCACAAGTGAGGAATTACGCACCAAGCCATTGATACGGATCCTTCAAATGTTCATTTTGTATAAAAGTACCTCAGCCACAGATGGTGGGAAAGCGCCAAACAAGTACGTGGGAGACGCCTGGGTGGCACAAAATCTGGTAATTTGCTGAAGCAATAAATGTATCCAAGACACTGCACACAAAGTATACGCATTCTTAGATGTCTACAGCTGTCCCAAGTTTGAATACTTTGAGAATCTCTTCCCTGCCTCCAAAAGGATTAAAATTTACCATATTTGCTCGCAGCTAGTGCAAAATTCGTCTAGAGTCCAGACTACACATCCGTCAAGGTTCAGCATGTAATGTTGAATCAAACTTACTACAGACCATTCACGGCTCGATGTCTTCACAGGAGTGTTTTAAAATTTGCCCAACGGCTAATTCAAAATCACTTCAAATGTTTTATGTTGATCCAACATTGATTTAAAGAATGAAATTGGTTGGAGTGCAGCTTTATGGGCAACTAAACACTTCAAGGTTGCACATCTTGACAACATTTCGCTACAGTACTCATCTGCTTCCAAGATTATTGAAGAGCTTGTAAGGCTAGTTTCCTTGATGCGCATGAGATGATGGGAGCTAATGTCAGGAACCCAACAGAAGTAGCGTTTGCTCAAATATAAATTAAGAGGGAGCTACAAAAGGTGAGCCTCTCTGACCCCGTTTGGGTCATGTCATCACAAGCCTCTACATCCATATGTATTGACTCAAAACATCTATGCACTGAATCAACATTAAGCAACCAAGGTACGATGCACAGTTGCTCTGAGGGTCAATAAAAAGGGACTCTCAAGTTCCTCACCTATGTCCAGTGTCTAGCAAATTGGATATTGGTGTGCATCTCATCACCAACCTCAACATCCATATGCCTTGATTCAACATAAAGCGACAAAGATATGATGCATAGCGGGTGTGAAGGTCACTAAACAGGCACCCTGCACATCACCTATGCCAACACATCATAAATCCAAGTGCTTGGACAGCATTTGAAAGGGATTGAAGGAGGTATGGTCTCTGGTACAAAATTCATTGCAAGAAAAATTCCACATAAAAGGTCGCTGGAAGGTTATCAATTCTCCTACATTTTCAAAATTCAGAAATCTCACCCCACACTCATATTCTACCGTCATGCATGCTACCTCTGCAACTCTAATTTCCCAGATCCTCAGCTCCACATGCACCGAACCGAGCAGTCTATGTCGGTGTGACAAGATCCATGCCCTAACATACACGTGTAACCATTTCCCACTAACTATATTGTGTCATGATTGTTTGCCATGCCCTAATATACTGAGATCCTGAATTTCGAATGGGAAGATACCATAGAAAGAGTAGATAATGCCTGGGTTCATGAAATCTACCACATCTCCCAATGAGGTCATTCGATGTCACACGTTCTACTCAGCCGCGTGTCTTGGAGAAGGAAAACAAATCCGTACAAGAAGTGCACCACGGCAGCCATAAATAGCTATGGCAGCAGAGCACAAAGGCGGTGAGCGTGCGTACATTTCTCAAAACGATACTACTCACGAATCATTCGAGCACGGCCAGCCTCGCATCCTGGCAATCCCTACCGAACCTTTCCATACACACCCCTAGCTTCTAGAGGTGCGCAATATCCCGGCACATTATGTCTCTTTCCTTACCCTATATTGCCCTCACAGAACTTCTGTTCACAGACCCCCTGCGTGAGCACCTGGTGGAGATCGAAGTTCCATCGAGATTAGTGACCACTCTACCATTATGTACACTTTAAATAAAATGAGGCCATGAATCTTCAATGAGTTTTTAACTACTTATAGTGGGAACTTCATGTTCATGTTTGCTTGTACAGACGGGGGTTTTGAAACGCTTAGAGCTTTGTGGTGTCTATATACATTCAACCGTTATGAATCAAGGGGCTCGGTAAAAACTCCTGCGTGAGCACCTCAACGCACCGACCATGAGCTCCACCGGGAGCAAGAAACCCTGACGCAAGGGCAAAGGGCAAGCACCACAACGTACCATGATGGACGACAGGACGGGACGGAACCAGGGCAGCCTCCTCTGATCAAATCAACATTCGCATCGCCACGCTATCCGCAGAATGACAGAAGAGAGTCGTCGCAACCTCGTCACTCGCCACTTTCACACTCTCTCTCTCTCCCTCTCCCTCTTCCACTCGATCCACAGATTCACTCAACCCTACCGCCACCTTCACTCCTCCCTCCCTCCCTTCGCGATCGCGTCACACCACCACGACACACCATACCACACCCTCAAATCAACTCCAATTAACCTTCCTCACCACACCGCCGCTGCCTTCCATCCCTTACGACATCAAAATCCGAAACCTCGTCCTGTGCAACCAAACCCTTGCTTCCCCGCGACCTCCCCGTGCGATTAAATATACCGATCCGAACACCAAATGGTTGCCCGTGAGCAGATTCTGAACAGCTCGGGCTCGAAATTACCGATGGCAGAGATGTAACTCCAATTTCGATCACATGAATAGATCCTATTTATAGATCAATGTTTTACTAACATTTTCACCTCCAACTTACATGGAATTTTTTGGCCAAGTCTACATCACCAAATATATGATATATGATGTGTTCGGAGCAAGCCCGAATACATGGGTTGGGTACATCTATACCACTACAACCAAGTAAAATGGAATGTAAACAAATTACCATCTATTCCTAAACTTTCCACAAATGTGGTTTTGAAACATTGATAGTTTATAACTATCATGTATTAAAATTTATATTGGTGATTGACTAAATGTATTCCACACAAAAAACACTCTTGCAGATGTCTGATGTCCAATTTCATAAGTGTTAGCCAGTGCCACACCCTTTTTCCAGAGCAGGAAGTTACTCAATATACCTCTTGTCCTTTGATGGTTCAGGCTTTGACCTTCTTGCCGTTGATTTCATAGACCTCTGCCTCACACCAGGCCAATTCTGGGTCCTCAACCCAGACTTGGGCCCCCACTGCAATATTCATTGCAGTCGACTGCACACAAAGCCACCAAATAAAGTTCACTAGTCAGGCGAAGTCATCCTGCCCTAACTATGATTACAAAAAATGACACTACAAGAACGAAAGTGCAAGTCCAGCGGCCCTGAATTGAATGTTACCACAACTGTAGAAAAACACAAAATTTTACAGAACTAACAAAATGAGTACGAAAGAATCAGAGCCCGAACAATACAGAAATAGTCTGCATCCTTGCTGCACCTGATGCAAGTTACACAAATCCAGGAAGAACCTATGAAATTGCACTCAGTAGAATCGGCCCATCATAATAAATTTATTCTTCATGGCATATTTTTGCAAGATACACCAAATTACAGCCATCAAAACGTAGGCTGGAAAGAAGAAAAATACAAACTTTGACACACGATGTGGCCCACTCAGAACCACTACAAACGATCCTAGCTTTATATTTTGACGGTATTAACTTCCTAGCTCTCGTCTTCTACAGCAAAATGATCGTTGGGACCTCAATGTATCCCTAATTAGATATAATTAGGTACATGAAACTAGTACAGACAAACCAGGGCATACAGTGACCAAGACATCATAAATCCGAGTGCTTGGACAGAATTTGAAAGGGATTGAAGGAGGTATGGTCTCTGGTACAAAATTAATAGTAAGAAAAATTCGAAATAAAAGGTCACTGGAAAGTTATCAATTCTCCTACATATTCAAAATTGAGAAACCTCACCCCACACTCATATTCTACCGTCATGCATGCTACCTCTGCAACTCTAATTTTCCAAATCATCAGTTCCACATGCACCGAAACGAGTAGTCTATGTCGGTGTGACAAGATCCATGCCCTAACATACGCTCGTAACCATTTCCCACTAATTATATTGTATCACGATTGTTCGCCATGCCCTAATATACTGAGATCCTGAATTTTGAATGGGGAGATGCCATAGAAAAAGTAGATAATGCCTGGGCCCATGAACTATACCACATCTCCCAATGAGGTTATTCCATTTCACACATTCTCCTCAACCGCGTTTCTTGGAGAAGAAAAAAAAATCCGTACAAGAAGTGCACCACGGCAGCAATAAATAGCTATGGCAGCAGGGCACAAATGCGGTGAGCGTGCTTACATTTCTCGAACAACACTACTCACGAGTCATTTGAGCACGGCCAGCCTCGCATCCTGCCAATCCCTACTGAACCTTTCGGTACACACCCCTGGCTTCTAGAGCTGTGCAAGATCCCGGCACATTATGTCTCTTTCCTTACCCTATATTGCCCTCACAGAACTTCTGTTCACAGACCCCCTGCGTGAGCACCTCAGCGGACCGGCCCTGAGCTCCACCGGGAGCAAGAAACCCTACCGCAAGGGCAAAGGGCAAGCGCCACAACGTACCATGATGGAGGACGGGACGGGACTGGGGCAGCCTCCTCCGATCAAATCAACATTCGCATCGCCACGCTATCCGTAAAATGACGGTAGAGAGTCGTCGCAACCTCGTCACTCGCCACTTTCACACTCTCTCTCTGTCTCCCTCTCTCTCTCTTTCACTCGATCCACAGATCCACTCAACCCTACCGCCACCTTCACTCCTCCCTCCCTCCCTTCGCGATCGCGTCACGCCACCACAACACACCATACCACACCCTCAAATCAACTCGACTCAACCTTCCTCACCACACCGCCGCTGCCTTCCTTCCCCTACGACCTCAAAATCCGAAACCTCATCCTGGTGCAACCAAACCCTTGCGCCCCCGCGGCCTCCCCGTGCGATCGATTATACCTATCCGAACGCCAAATGGTCGCCCGTGAGCGGATTCTGAACAGCTCCGGCTCAAAATGTAGCGACGGCAGAGAGCGCGCACCATGCGAGGGGCAACAGATCTACGTGATGCGATGCGGGCGACGAGGCGGAGGGAGGACACGGTCCTGCCGATCGCAGCAGCCTGGCGGGGCGATGGCGATGAATGGGGGATGGGATGTGAGCAAAGGCAGGGAGGCAGACAGACAGGGCGAGCAAGCGATCGCATCACACCACCACGACACACCATACCACACCCTCAAATCAACTCCAATTAACCTTCCTCACCACACCGCCCCTGCCTTCCATCCCTTACGACATCAAAATCCGAAACCTCGTCCTGTGCAACCAAACCCTTGCTTCCCCGCGACCTCCCCGTGCGATCGAATATACCGATCCGAACGCCAAATGGTCGCCCGTGAGCAGATTCTGAACAGCTCGGGCTCGAAATGTACCGGTGGCAGAGATGTAACTCCAATTCCGATCCCATTTATAGATCCCATTTATAGATCCATGTTTGTACTAACATTTTCACCTCCAACTTACATGGAATTTTTTGGCCAAGTCTACATCACCGACTATATGATATATGATGTGTTCGAAGTAAGCCCGAATACATGGGTTGGGTACATCTATACCACTACAACCAAGTAAAATGGAATGTAAACAGGGTCCAGAGCTGGAGCTGCTGCTGCTGCTCACTGAATAGGCTACTCTCGCTCTGTTCACATCTCTAACCACGAGCTGAGCGAATCTCTCCCAGGAGCTGTTCCTACTTATGGCAAGCTTAAAGTGGAGGATGCAAGCTATCTCGAATTTGAAAACCTCTGTTTCAGTTTTCTTCAAGGTTCGGTGGTGGAGGCCGAGCTCCAACCCCTTGAGAGTTGGGAAATGATCAGGATATTTTTCCCTCAAGAGCGTGGGCACCTCAAACACCGTGCATTCTGGTTGTATAGTTACCACTACCTCAGCGCCTTGCTTAATATCACTCTTGAGCTGTTGAACCAGGTCTAGTACGCTTTCCGTCATGGAACTAATCGGGTCATGAGATCAGGCAGTTCTTGTATATACAATCCTTCGTCTCGGCGGATCGCCGAAGACAACTTACACTGAAAACTAATTAACCAAGTTCTTTAACTTCTGAAGCTGAAGACAAGCTACACTGGAAACTACTTAACCAAGTTCTTCAACACCTCAAACCTGCGTCAAAAGCGAGGGGAATTTATGTCAGGCACAAGCAGGTGCCTAGATCAGAATTGATCTAATTAACATTCCGGAAGCAAGGGCTACTCGCTCAGAATCCAATCGATAGGAAGACACCTCCCGGAAGCAATAATCGATCTGAGGAGACCATGGAAGGAGACAAACTAAACCCAAGAATGAATGTTGTCTACTGACGCCTTTATGCAATTATTTTCCTAGCCATTCTTAGCCCATTACATAAAGGTATAATCAGCGCATCCAATCTCATCATGTCAATCACTAGCTAATTGGTCATCAAGGCTCGAAATGCGAAGTTACTTTGACCTGTGAGTGTAACCTGGCATCTCTCAATTGTCGGTAAGGCTCATTAAATTGTCGGTAAGGCTCTTGACATCGTCGGTAACGCTCTTAACATGAGGATTCTTAACACAAGAGCGAGGCGTAGGCGAAGAAACAAACGGGGAAGGCAGAAAATTAGCCATTCTTAGCCCATTACACCGGGAGCAAGAAACAGGAGGAGCAAGAAACCCTAACGCAAGGGCAAAGGGCAAGCGCCACAACGTACCATGATGGAGGACAGGACGGGACGAAACCGGGGCAGCCTCCTCCGATCAAATCAACATTCGCATCGCCACGCTATCCGCAGAATGACAGAAGAGAGTCGTCGCAACCTCATCACTCGCCTCTTTCTCTCTCTCTCTCCCTCTCCCTCTCTTCCACTCGATCCACAGATTCACTCAACCCTACCGCCACCTTCACTCCTCCCTCCCTCCCTTCGCGATCGCGTCACACCACCACGACACACCATACCACACCCTCAAATCAACTCCAATTAACCTTCCTCACCACACCGCCGCTGCCTTCCATCCCTTACGACATCAAAATCCGAAACCTCGTCCTGTGCAACCAAACCCTTGCTTCCCCGCGACCTCCCCGTGCGATCGAATATACCGATCCGAACGCCAAATGGTCGCCCGTGAGCAGATTCTGAACAGCTCGGGCTCGAAATTACCGATGGCAGAGATGTAACTCCAATTTCGATCACATGTATAGATCCCATTTATAGATCGATGTTTTACTAACATTTTCACCTCCAACTTACATGGAATTTTTTGGCCAAGTCTACATCACCGACTGTATGATATATGATGTGTTCGAAGTAAGCCCGGATACATGGGTTGGGTACATCTATACCACTACAACCAAGTAAAATGGAATGCAAACAAATTACCATCTATTCCTAAACTTTCCACAAATGTGGTTTTGAAACATTGATAGTTTATAACTATCATGTATTAAAATTTATATTGGTGATTGACTAAATGTATTTTGTAGTTAAGTATTTTGAAGTATGAGTTGTATTTGTATGGAGTGAAGATTATATTTGAATGCATGTAACTTGATTTTAGTTTCTAGTTTTTTTATGTAGAGATCTGCAAACACAACACTGTTGCCAATGATTTGTGGCAACATGCGTATCTCTAGTAGCTTGGGGTTTTCATTCTCTTTTTAGCACATTTGCTCACATAACTAAGATTAGAGACTTTGAGTTGGTTTCAAGAAACTAATTTGGGATGAATCAACCATAACCCTACAGTGTGGGGTGGTTTATAATGGATCACTTTCCACAGCTCACACAATTCCTAAGCCACTTAGCATGGGGTGGGAGATGGAGGCTAAACTTACCATGTAGTTTGGTGATTGTGCCTAAACTTGACGTTTTTAGCCTTGCACCTCCTTCTCCTAGGATATGAAACACGTAATTGTTGTGAGATGAAGAGCAAATCCAAGTCAAAGCCACAACCATTTTCCTTGCAAAATTTGGAGCTTGTATGAAATTAGATTCATAATCAATACGTGAAAAACTATTGTTTTTCTTCCTTTGTTCTTATTTGTCCAATTATTCCCAAAATAGGCTAAAGTTTAAGGAAAGGCCATTATGATAGCATGCAATGCACTCTTAGAAAATGTGTCCCAAACTCTAAGCATAATGCCCTCATCCACGTGTTTATTTTCTTTTCACGAAAAAAGATAAGGTACGTAAGTTGACTATGGCAAAGAATGTTGCAACTATGGTGCAAGAATGAGGACAGCTAACGCTGAAGATTTCTACAATGATTCTACTTGCAACTACAATCAATCCTACACCTCTTGACTTTCAATGTTTAACCACTTTGTGAATTATTTTACAAATATTGTAATCCTAAATTACTTTTAAATTATCAACTTTTGGTGTACTTTGTATCCTAACATTTTTGTAAAGAAATATTGTTACGGATGATTGAACTTTAAATGAAGAATTACTTAGTATTTGCAACATCATAACTACATGAATGCCCGATTCTTTTTTTAATAAGGAATGACAAGTAATGTTCGGTTTGCATTTAGTGTTTGTGTCACTACAGGAACAATTTACATTTAGTGTAGAGCAAGACAATTAAGATTGGTGACACTAAATACAATATTTAGTGTACTAACAACTCAATTGTTTAAAAAGAAGAAGTGGGTGAGCTGATGTGAAGTTCCAAAGCCTTGCCCTACTCCGGAAACCGAGGGAGTGCTTTTGCCATTGGAATTGAAACTCAATTTCCTATCAAAAAGTGCACATTTACGAAAACCCTCAAATTGCTAACGATTATATTTGAAATTTTAACATCCATATCATCAATAACATGTTACATCCATGACATTCAAAAAATTCAAATTTAACATATTAACGTACCATAAGATCTACATGATCCCATTAACATGATAACCTCTTGTATGATTTGTATATACATACATACATGCATGCATGCATGTACGTATGTATGTATGTAGTGTTTCATACCATCATGTAACTTCAAAAAGTGATACTAAATGCCATGGACAAATGCCATGGACAATGCACCCTAGTCTAACTGAACTCCTCCTCTCATAGATCGTTAGCTATATAGCCCAAAAACAAGGCCGGTCGTGTATCCTTAGCTAAAAGTCAAGTATCCCCTACTTGGTGGTGTGGGCATGACCAATGTTGAACTAGTATCATTTTAGCTTTTAGTTTTATGCCATTGGGGTATCTATAATAAGAATTTCACTTCTTTTTTGGATAGAAATAAGGTATATATGGGTATTGGAGAACATTATTGTTTCATAATCATTTAGGTATATGCACCATGCAAGAACCTTCAAACCTAGGCAAAGTTAAACTAGTCTCAATATTGTTTAGAGTAGTATTGACCCAAAAAAACTCGGATAAAATTTATTTTCTCACCCCGACATACCCACCCCCTACCCACCAACACGGGGAGGTCACTCCATTGTCAAGTTGAAAACCACGTGCCAACAAATATATATATATATATATACTTTTTCTAAGTTGCATCACCAAAATGGGTCAAAATTTTATCAAAAGTTTTTCATGAGTAGATATACATGATATCTATTACATAGTAAAATATGATAACCAAATTTGATGATTTAAATTTAATATTTTTTTCTAACTAGAATGACGCGGAATTGAACTAAAAACATTACTACAAAAATGAAGATGGCTAAAAATTTCAAAAAACAATATGAAAAAGATAGTATCAATGGTTATGTATATGTAGGAAAAATATCATAATTTTTAAAATGATCTACGGCATATAATATAGGGGTAGCAAACTTTGTTTGTATGTGCTTTTCAACTTGACAATGGAGTGACCTCCCCATGGCCACCAAACAACAATACTTGACTACTATTATAATTTTCAAACCCATGTGTGCACTCTTTGTATTGGTATTGATGTTGATTATTAATACCCCATGCATTCACTGACATTGGTAGGGACCTCTTGTCTGATTTGAAAATAAGATGAATTTTGGTACCTAAGCTTGTACATAGAAGTTTGATCTCCCGTTCAAATGTCATTATGACTTGTGACATATGTAATCATTTTGCCCAATTTTTGCATCAGACCCACCTCTTCGTAATGGGTTTAATGCAATATATGGTAGACCATAGAATACTATTCACTCATTCCCATGAAGAACACCTTGTAGATTTTTCAATCATTCAAATTTCTTTGGTCCCTTAGGACATCAAAGACTAGTGGAAAGTGAACTTGGATTGTCTCCAACTTTCCAAACAATCACATAATTTGTATACTACAAGTCAAGGGCCCTCAAGCTCCAGTGTAAAGTGGCCCTTATATCAAAGTAGCTCAATCTCCCATTAAGATGCCATGATGACTTGTGACATGTGTACACTACCACGTGCAATTAGGTTGTCTCCTTACCCATGCAAAATACCTTGGATCAGCCCAAAACACAAAATCCATAACTTGTTTATCCATCCGTATAGCAACCACATCACAATATAAAATTGTTATATTTTGTTATTAATGTAGTAAATATTCAAAATAATGTACATCGTCAACATATTAAGGCCACTTCACACTAGAAGATGAAGGCCTAAGGGCCCAAATATTTTATCATGGATGAAAAGCCTACATGGAATCCTACATAGCAATCTATATATAATGTTTCATAGTCTACCGAAATTTGCATCAGGCCCACCTCCAAGAGGGAGGCATGAAACAAACCCCGAAAGACGTGTTAGTTAAACAACTAGTATGGCATTTGGATGAGAGTGAAGGACCCTCACAATTAGAGTAGAAGCGCCCATTGCTGACCACTTAAGAGATTCTACACCACATCTTGAGAAGCATAAGGCCTTGTAAAATTTTCTTGTGCAGGATGATGGAAATCAAGAGGGTTGCAATTTTTATCAGTAATTTCATTCCTTAAATCGAAACTACTACGAATTTTCGACACCAAAGTTGGCCCAAACACATTATCAACGTCTAGAGTTCGCCATAACTACTTGTTTTAATGATTCATTCCTCCTCACTCTAGCACTCAAAACTAAGACACGTGTCATGGCAATATTGGTTCCGTCCTGATCGAAGTTCAATCCCAACTTGATTGACATTCAACCCCAGCCTTTATCAAAATTTTAGCACCTTATAGATTGCCGATGGGGTCTTCATTAGGAATAGGCACCTCTACTATACATGGCCATGGACCTTGGCTCGTGTGTGAAGTGGCCCCTTGGGTGTGGGGCAACCTCGTGGCACATAAGTTAGTTTCGGTGTGTTCCTTATGCCCATTGAAATCAAACTTGCCAACTTGTTGTTATTCTCTTGATCAAGTCCAATCTCATGTAAGTGTTGAATGACATGTTTATATATTGTTAGATGTTATATGATTGTTGGACACGAGACCTTTTCAACATCGTGGTTTCAAAATTGAAATGATACCAACTATCTCATGTTAAGGATGTGGTCAATCTCTCGTGGACACTCGTTGACCGAATAGTGAGGCTAAATTTGAGTAAGTTAACCGTTAAGAGGACCGAGCGTGTTCTTAAACGAGATACATGACTAATTTGTATGAGTGACCCCCGACAAGCATTAGAATAGAATTTTATTTATTTAGCTTATGATATTTATTTCATATTTAGCACAAATATGTAAAAAGGAAGTCGAATTGAAATCATATGTGACAATGGTGATTTTTGGGTGTGTATATGGGTTCGAAATTTTGTATACAAATGTCACTTTCGATTGTAATAATGCATACGATATATTATCTAATTTTAGAGAGGGTCGTTTTTAACATCGTAAACTAAAAACATTAAGAAGTACATGATGTTATACCCTTTGAAGCAGTTTACAACACATAATATTACTAAGCAATTATATGATGATCTTTTTTCAAAGAAAGAGGTTGCGATTTAAAAATGTTGTTATATTATAGTTGCTTGTTGAAAATCTATTGTACACAACAACACAAAATCAAATGATAATTATTATGATACGCATGATATTTTGGTCCCACGGAATGCAACCAAGGAGTTGAGTCATAAGTAGGGTCCAAGTTCAAAGTACAAGGAAATGAGGTGGTGCTAATGTGACCACTTTCCTGCCAAAGCTTGTTGGTCCCCCAAGAAAGTATTGCACCCAAGACAAGAAACCGAACTTTGATCTTGAGTCCTCAAGTAACACGGGGAGTGGATCTCTTCATTGGAAACCTAAATGATGTGTGTGAGTGACTATGGAATAAA
The DNA here is from genome assembly GCA_950295325.1 of Polytrichum commune. NCBI lineage: Eukaryota > Viridiplantae > Streptophyta > Polytrichopsida > Polytrichales > Polytrichaceae > Polytrichum > Polytrichum commune. Next base: position 16,376,541 of record OX485803.1, on the reverse strand, counting down.
ATCCCTTATAAACGAGAATTTTATAACAAACAAATTGTATACATACTAACAATAGGCTAGAAAATGAACTCATGAATTCAAACACAAAATGTAAAACATGAAACATATAGGTCTTTACCCTGGGGTGCACTCTTCATACCATGTACGAACTACACATGAGTATAATAAGGAGTATTATTTGAGGTGTTATTGTTCGTAGTATACATAAGGGAAAGGTTTTTTTTTCTCTAGTGTGTACATTCAAAAAAAACTATTAAGAATTTTGAAGTACATGTAGATTCACAAGAGGGGGCCCTAAGGTTTAGAGAAAAATTGACAATAAATGAGCTAGTTTCATCCAATTTACATTCTCATCCATTGTTGTCATATCGTAACATCTCCCGATGACTTGGATATGTAATGAAGGCATGTTCATATCATGATATGAAAACCTATGTATGTAGTAAAGGCATTTATCACAATAAATTGAAAATATTAGTATAAATTCATGAGTAAATTCAATGGCAAGCTTGATTCCAATCAAGAACAAACAATGTACAAACACGTGTTACGATAAGATTGGACTATGTGCTCAAACTATATAAACCACTCCATGATTAATAATTAACACGTTTGGGAAGGCCTATATGATCATATGGAGACAATAGTAAATCTTCCCTTTGGTTTCTCATGTCTTTTGCATTTCTACTTCGTTCTTGGAACTTCAAATCACACTATTCACAATGTGCAATTGTTAATTGGATGACACAACTTTTCGAGTTGATGCAACGGTCATAACGTAGATGGTGTTAAAAACCAACACCCATAAATTTTGCAAAATAAGTACATTTTGATCATAAGGCTATCCATCAAAGTCGCATGTTGATTTGGATCAGCTACCAATAAATCTTTAAGCCCCTATAACTTTTGCTTACAAATTCAAGTACAACATACTTTGGTGGGTTGGAATGCCATGTCAATTGCTAATGATGGCCATTAAAACTTGTGAATCTAATTATAACATGTATTATACTCGGTGCTTAATGTGATGGTTGCAACACCATCTACCATAGATATACGAGGAGTTGAAAATACCCACAATAGGGCCACATACCTTAGATGTTAAGTCCTAGAAATGCCCACCGAGTAGTGACAAACATTGAGGCTTGTGTTGTAAGGAGCTCTCGTTCACGGGCAAGTGTGATTGTTTGGTAGCATGATGTCAATGAGTGATTGTGCACATGTATGGATTGTATTATGACAATATAGCTTTTGGGTAGTTGGATTTTTTATTCTATGTTTTATTTTACAAAAACAATCGCAAAACTTGAGAACAAAGTCTTAACATTGAAACTTAGAATGACCCTTTGTGTCCATGGCATCCCAAACTACATATGTGGTTTGTTAAATGTGTCAAAAGTGACTTTATCTAAAGATAACATTTTATTCAAGAGCAGTTTTTGAATTGGTTGAATACCTTGAAGCTATGTAAGATTTAAGTTCAAATTCGCAACTTGGGTGCCCTAGGATGCATATACATGTGTTGTGTTTTGATCATCATTGTCAAGTATGAATGTATTTTCATTTTTTCTTGGATATAAGATAATATATGAACCCATAAAAGTACATCAAATCCTATTTTTGAACTTGGTGAGGCCCGTATAAATTGTGTATATGATCGCATATTTAGACCCCACCGTGCTTCAAGGGTTAACGAGGGGTACATCAATTATGGCGTTTAGTGTCATTTACTATTCGGAGTTACACAGTGCTACAACTTTTTCCTAAGATTTAATTTTACCAAGTGTAGTTATTTATGTCACAGATTGTCTATACAACATATCTCATATTTGTTGATGGAGAATGTAATCTATTATAAGTTGCTATAGCCTTATATAATTCCAAATAGTAAGTGACACTAAATACCATACATGATGTAGTTTAATTTGATCCATGAATTGGCCCGAATGTGAAGCACATCTAGCTTACATGTGGCACATTGTTTGGAAAAATGGGATGTGTTTTGTGGGATGAAACCTTCTACGTATTGTTATATCACTACCTACGTCAACATTAAGTTCTACCAATTATTCCAAAAGATCACCCTTTTACAACAACTTGTTTCTGGATCATAGATGAAAGCAACATGGTGTATGTTATATAATCTCCGAACAATCTATAGAAGTTTTGTTAGTAAAAATTGAACCCTTGATTAAGACATTATTGCATTGCGTAACTTCAAATAGTAACACGCAATAATTGGGATAACCAATGTACTATTGCTTTGCTCCCATCAATTCTTGAATTTAGGAGTCATTGCCTACATGATCAAGTTTGGACGCTACACCAACATAACATTACTAAGTTAATACATGATGATCTTTGTTCAAAGAAAGAGGTTTTGTTTAAAACACTTTGATCATTTGCAGTTGCTTGCAACAATACACAACATGTTTGCTCTCCATGTGCTCCCCATAAACGGGAAATCCCATACTTAAAGGATGATTATGCTCATCTAATACAAGGTCACACAAAACACAACCAAGGAGTTGTGTAGTGTTATGAGGTTCACTAAATGTATTTTTGTTTATCTTAACTAAAGCCACTCAAACTGAATTTTAATTGTTAACCCTTAAAGGATGTAGGGGTTGAATGTACGACATATATACACAATTTTTATGAGCCCCACCAAGTCTTATAATAATCTAAAGGAAAAATTGGTTTTTGAAACCTTATTTATTAGATTGTCTTATGTCAAGGAAGAAATAAAAATGTATACCTATATTTTACATTGATGATGAAAATACAATATATATGTATTTATATCCAAGGGCATTCAGGTTTTGTATTTCAACTTCAATCTTCAACAAATTCATTGAATTCAATCATTTGGAAATTTGTACTTGAAGACTAAGTTAATCCTAGATGAGGCTATTTTGAAACAAAATGCTAAAAATGGAACTTTAACTACACATTTTTGTGCATGAAGAGGCCTAATTTGGGCCTTTGGATGCTTAAGGTGAAAGAACCAAGAGTGACATGGGACTTTTATGTGCATATAATTCACTCTCACAGCCCAGAACGACCTCACATTTTGATCTACAAAGACATAACCCTTAAAGGATGTGGAATGTGTTTTATACATGATTCGTGACACTTTATATGAATCCCCAACATGTATTGTATTTTTTTTGGTATATGAAATTGAATCCTTGTTAAGCATAACCTATTAAAGAATTAGGTAAAAATGAAGTTATTTTTGATGACGGTGATTAGAATTACAAGGTACGCACTTGAGTCTACATGTTTAATACAAACTCAAATGTTTATGTAATTCATTCTATATATATTTAGGTTATGATTGGAAGAATGTACATGATAAATGGGTTGATTTCATATAGGGGCACTTATGATAATTTGGCTAAGAATATCATTACGTAATCTTAAACTCCTCTATATGACATGGAAACGTTCAGACTAGGTCTCTCGAACATTTTAGCATTAAGGTACGTATACCTAGAATCAACACTTAGCATAAAACCAACACTATGCACCGCACTCACACATCTAAGGACACTAATTCATAGTGTTGGTTACCATCCTTCATGGGTGCCTTTATATTTTCTATACAAATCTTTATGAAATCCAAAAAATGACAATGAACGACATGTTTGCTATTGACAAATTTAAATGTTATCATCATAACATTATGCAGGCATGTGGGTAAGTTCTAATTGACCTTGTAATATTCCAACTACACCCTAACCTCTATTATGTCATTTACTCTCTTATATTCCAAACCCTAGCGAATGGATGTGCTTAGTTTAAATCTCCCTCCTTGTTATCACATTTCCCTCCCACATATCACATATTTTGACATAAAAATAATCCATCAAATAATTCAATCCACACCCTTGCACACATCATGTTGTCATTATTCTTATTCTTATTCTTATTATTGTAGTAGTGTTGACTTTGTGTTATTGCGTAATGTCACAGGCTACACTAATTCTCTATTATCATGCATCCATGTTAATACTACATACCTTCTTAATATCACATGCATTTTGGTTGCCACATGTATGATAGCATGGAGGAGGTTAGATTGTATATTTTGTGGATCCCCCAAACAAAGTTAGGATATTAGGTTATTGTTCCTACCTTCAAGATGACACTATTCACATTTGGGTGGAGTTATTCACATGAAGCATTGTTCATCCCGGCACTATTCACAAAAAGCATTATTCATCCGGGTACTAATCATTGAAAAAGCTACTCATCACAACATTACAATAATTAACAATATTAATTGTATTCATACTGACGCCATTTGTTTCCTATAATCTATATTTCTTCCCTTTCGGAGTGAAAAAATGGAAACCCTATCAGTTGCTAAATGTAGGGATAGAACACAACCATGCAACTGAATAATCATACAATGTTCTACTAAAGAGTATCATTTTGAACATAAAGCAATTTGAAGGTTTTAATTTGGATAGAATAACAATTTGCTCATAAAGGTCAAAGCATTTTGACTCAATGGGGTTTCCACTCGTTTTCACAAAACACGACGGTATCACAACCATGTTCGACTCTTGAGATGTTCCAATTACATTTCTCTGGGGTCAACTTTACTCAGTTGGGATTATTTTTAGAAGTCCGCCCGAATCAAGTGCTTTAAAATACATAGAATCAGGGTTGGCGTTGTGAGTCAAACAAGCGGACTCCTTCTATTTTCCTAAGTGTCGTATTGCTCACTTCCCACCGCCACATGGGCGGCAAACCCTAAGTGACTCGGGTTTTGGGATGTGCTTTTGGCCGGTGGCCTAGAAGGAGAAGAAGAAGAGGACTTGGGAAAAGGGTGGGGTTCATGTGGGCTTGGGCCCGGACAAAGCTCATTTGCCAAAGGAAGGAAGACATTCCTTGCTCAAAAAGGTTGCACCTTTGGTTCACCAAAACAAATCCAAAGCACAAAAGAGGGGGGGTGGATTGGCTAATCTCATAGATCAACAATAGAAGGTAGGATGTGGGTCTTATGTAGCCACTCTTCTTTAACTTGAGACATGTTTGAGGATTTAGCATAGTGTTGTAGGTGGACACCTATTGAGTGGTACAATCTTACTTAGGCGACTTCGATGGAAATTAGATTATTATATAAAATGTCAATTTTTTTAGGAAAATAAATTTCACACTAGAAAAATTATGGTAAAACTGTGGAGTTTCAAGTTTGTCAAGATCTTTTTTTAGAAATAAATTACATATTTGATTTTTGGATTGAAAAACACTTAGGTAGGACAATCTATGGTAGAACACTTATGCCTAATTCTAGGGCATCGATATGTATTATTTTGATTTTGATTTTTGAATGGTACATACCCGAAAAGAATTCTTTATAGGTCATTTGTGGCTTTTACTTCAAGAATTTAAGAGATTTTTTCTATTACTTCAAAATTAGGAAGATCAACACTCCCACAAATTGGGGGAGGGGGGGAGGAGAAGGGCTTAAAATGTGAGGCCATCCAATAATGCAACATGTAGGGTTGTTATTGACACCTAATGGGAGCATTGGCAGTGGCTGCATGTTGGGAATGCCCATCGTTGTCATGTCATGTTGTTTGCATGCATATACTCCCTCACATTTCTACGTGATTGTGTGAGGAAGTGAGCATGAGTGTGTTGAGTTTTCTAAGATGTTATTGAGTTTTATGTGTTGTTGATTGTAGATTGTAGCAATGTCTCAGTTGATGAAGAGTACCTTTAACTTATCGCAAACAACCAATGTACTCTAAGTGACACAAACGATAAAAACCATGTGATAAAACCCTTTGCTTAGTGTGGTAGCATTTGGAGACAAGACCAACCCTAGACTAATACAAAATGAATAATTGTCAATCATCAAGGAATTAGAAGAAGCAAAACCTCCATTTTTGTCAATTACAGATTGGGCGAGGATGAAAGATAATCAAGAAATTAGATTGTAGAATCTAGGAAGTCAAAAAAACAAAAATACTTGTGAAAGTTTATTAAGTACATTAGCGTGGAGATAAAATGTCAATTCATGATAGTAAGAGAGTGCATTGGACTTGGTGTTATAATACCTATTATCACTATGATGATGAAGTTGGTAAAAAAACTTGAGAGTACCTTGCACTTCATGTTGAGCCAACTATGAATCTAAGGCAATGCAATTATACTCGCCCAAGGGAAACAAAAACTCAGTTGACAACATTATCCTCTCAATGATTGGCCATCATTTTTCATATATAGTTGTGATGTGATGTGATATGGTGTCACATCTATTGGGGATGGGGTTCAAAATTGAGATGTTCCTTCACATGTTAAGAGTTTGACCAACCAAATTGGGCCACATTAGTTTTCTCGATCGACTTTAGGTCGACCAATTTGAAGAAATAAGAGGACCCATAAATTCGATTGAATTTGCTTGATTGTTTTTTAGTCGATTATGAATCTGGGTTGTTTTTGGGAAGAAACAATGGCTTCTACTTTGTAAACATGGTTGGATACCCACTTTGTGCTACTCATATTTTGTATCTAGAAGGGGATGCCTGCTTGTAAATAAGGACATCACATATGTGCAAAAGGTATTTGTTTGGGGAGGGGGGTATTATTCTCCTCCTTCCATAGCATTTTACACACCCTATCTTAACCTAATTTTCTGTTGCGAGTGTTATTAGGGGACCCTTACAGTAAGCATAAGTGAATTGAGTTTTCCAATGAAAGCACCCCTCATTAAATACAAAAGATAAGAAGTATACCATTAGTTGAAAATTGTAACATTTTTACTGAACTTTGTGTTGATGTTGAAAACTAGCAGATCATCACGCAAAGTCTAACCAATGCCAACCACAAAATGCATATTCATGCACAATACATGCAAAAAGGAGACATATTGATACATGCAAAATACAAGCCTCATTTTCGATGTGCCTAAAAATACAACTCGGAATTGCCGTACAAGGGTTGCAGGGTTTAAAATCTATGTTTATGTACAAATCCCCAAAAAAGATCATCTCATGTGGTCATGTTCAAACCAAAACCTATATACAATTTCCTCAATCACTTTGCATAGTCAACAAGCCCAAATTCATACAAGAAAACACGATTTTACTGAACCTGTCGCGATTGACATCATGTACACTATGTTGAAGTAAACCATGTCCGAAACACATTAGGTTTCGTTTCCCGATCTTTGTGACTCAACATAATATTATTATTGAGCAAGCATGCATGCAAGCTCAATATTCTCGAGGTCAGCTTTCAATGGACATTGTATACGATACACAGCGGTTTCTGGACAACAAAGCTGTGCGGAATGAGGGCTTGATGGTGTCTCGTTTGGGAGCTCCTCCCTCTTCTACAAATGTTATTTGCCATGTATTTGGACCCCAAAATGACAGAAATGGATGGAAGTATAAGCAACATCTTGGTCCTACAGCTTGCGTCAGAAATGAGGATTTGTATTGTCGAGTTTGATTTATATAACAGATGAGGTCACAAACAAAGAGTTACAGCCTACAGTTTGCTAGAGTGTCGCTTGTTGAGTCTACAAATAAGAAAATCAGTTCAGTTGAACAAGTTGCCCACTCAAAATGTAAGAGCGAGGTTGTATGTATGGTAAAGGTAGAGAACACAGGGGAAAAAAACTGGAGGCGATTCAAGAGATCGAGAATATACTCCACCCGTTGTCCAAGCGCATGTCCTCCTCCTCGTTTGAAAGGGTTGTTAGGTTTAGACACTTCTCTCTCACTCTCTCTCTCTCTCTCTGAGTGTGAACTCCGAAGTTGTTACAAGGGTGGAATTCAAGGTCATGGAAAAATCTGTCTCTAAGTTCACAGGAAAGTCCAGTATGTAAAAGGGATTGCTGTGCCAAACTGCACAATAGGTAATTTGGTCAATATGGAAAATGCTGTTGACTCAGAGACAAAAGCTTCTTCGACAACATAAAACAAGATCTTGATGTGGCTTCTGCATTTAAAGTCGAAGAGGAAGTATCTACTAGGAGACGTAGGATGGAGTTGTCGAATAGGGTGACACTTCATATTCAATGTTGACACAATGTAGACTCTATCTGTGGAGGGGGAAGTTGAGGTTGTGAGAGCTACACGTCTCATTCACAAACGATTGTTGAATATTGAGGAGAAGAAACTGTTGTCGTCTTCCCATTTCATCAGTCGGAAGTGTGTGGTGACCATGATGCTCATGAGGTCCATGTCCAAATTCAAGAAACCAATACCATGTATTTTTTGTGTCTTGAGGAATCATTTTCAAGTTGTGAGCTTAAGTTGATGATGGCCAAGAGAATTGGAAAGGTGAAGCATGTGAATAAATTGCAAATCCAATGGCAACCTGGAAGAGCCTTTAGTTATGAGTACGAAGATCTCTTCAGTAGAATTTCCAATTTGGAGAAGTAACAAACAATTGGCTGTGGAAATCAATTGGTGAGGATGGGTGAAGGTGGAGGGGATACTGTATGGCCTTGACCAATGTCAGATCCTAATGTGACACTCGAAAAGCTTAGCCATATTGAGGGCCACTTCACACACGAGACTGAGAGCCCGTGACCATTACACTTCAAGCATCGTCATTGGTGGAAAAGGCGGAGCCCGTCCACGTTTGCTTCACACTACGCTTGAGGGACCAACGGATTATGTGAACGCAAGATGGATGTAAAGTCTACATGGATTCCTACATGGCATCAAATGGATCATGTTTCATGGTCACTTGGACTATTTTCAAAAACCACCTCTTGGAGGTAGGCCTAGCACAAAACCACTGGGAGACCATGACACTCCGAACGTTCACAACCATTGATTTATTCTGTTTTAACATGTGTGAGAATTTGCATGATTAGAAATTCATTGAAATAGCATTTGGTTGAGAGCCCGGTCACATATGAAGGTACACATGACCACACTACATGATTTTTAAGGTGTCTTGGAACAGCCTTTGGACACTTTCTTTTGGGCTCTCACAATTTCATGGTCACGGCTCTTGGCTTGTGTGTGAGGTGGCCCTGAGTGCGTAAACTACATATAGTTTGTTGTATAGTTGTAAGAACTATTTGACAGCTATGTGTTGCCATACATATCATCCATGGTGTGTTGTTGGGCATGCTAATTAAGACATCAACAAAGTGTTATGCCCACACTATGCCCATGATTACACGTGAGATTATTTATTGACAAGTGGTGTGTTGCGTGAGGCTTTCGGCCATCAATAGATGAATCAACTAGGCAACCAAAACCTAGGGTAAGGGAAGCCAAACATCCAGAAGGCGCATGCCCCTCTTTCATCTTTCTCATGTAAAATTGACTGTAACTAGCTAGTCCATGCAATTATATCTTTGATTATTTCATTGCATGCATGTGGATTTCAAGGTTTGCATCCATGGAGTTCTTCCATTTATGGTCTTCATCGTGGATAGTATGCATAACTCTCATGGCATCGGTTTTTAGTCAATGAGGATTATGCACACTATGACCAATAGTTTTTGGCATTGGCTATGATATTTCTTGCTTGCAATTGCTAGTGGTGATGAAGTCCGTAGACAATCCATGGCCAATTTGTTGCTTTAACAAATTGAGGGTGCAATTTAGGTCATTACAAAAGGTTAAATATGAGCTCAAGTCCTTTGGAAGTATACATGGTATAAGCCTTATTCATGGTCCAAAATATGTATAGTCATGTGAATTTCATATACTGTTTCACCCTAGACAACTCTACATTAAGCATACGGTGCATACCATGTCAAGTCCTAGTGGACAGTGGGCAATCCTCGAGTTTGTAATGTTATCCTACATGTAGTGTTCATAATCTAGATAGATGTTCATGGAGTGTAAGGGTATCCTTGGAATAAATTTGATTAAACCTTGGATTTGGCTGGAAGTAAGTGGTAGTGAAAGTAAAGACTTGGTTCTTGAACTAGGTGTCTATGAAATCTGGACTTTATGAAGGACGTAGGTCTACATAAAGTTAGAACTTTGCTCCTGAACTAGGTATTTATCAAGCCATGGTTTTGTTCCTAAAGTTCCAAATCATGATCTTGTTCCTTTGAAAGTCCTTTCTATTCACCTTTCTAATGTATATCTAATTTCATTTTGTTTATTATTTGCATGTGTTATATATAGACTTGACAGGTTCAAATGTACCTTGACCTTGACCTTGGATACGAAGAATTGTTCTCAAATGAATCTTGTGGTAGCTCTAGAGAGCCCCATACATGATATTGAGACTCCATCCACGAACCTTCCCTTTGAGTGCCTCTACTCCAAAACATGTTGATTCAAAATGGTTTTGCAAGATTTGCTTTGCAACCCTAACGATAGTGATCCTAGTGGTACATTTTATATTTCCTTTCAGTCAAGTGCATTCAAATTTTAAGTTTCGTGTCTGATATTGTTTAGTGCTTGCATGCTTTTAAAGTGTGGTTGATATGTGGTTTTCTGACTTGGGATAATTACTTTCATTGCAAGAGTGTGGCCATTATGTTTTGGCTACGAGTGCTTGAAGCATCACAAAACTTTCCCAATTTGCAATGTGGACATTACAACGTGGCATAAAATCAAACCTAGTCATCCTTGAGTTCATATTAATCCCTTGGTGTTGTCCCTTGGGAATGGTTGTGATGCCAATTGAGATCCATTGTTGCATAGGCCAAAAGAAACTACCAAGTCCAAAAAAGAGGCAAAAGACTTGAAGGGGGAAAATAAGACCCCATCCTAGAGGATAAAGGAATGAATTATGATATTCAGTCAGATGAAGATACAAATTGGTATGAGATGACCCTTAAACTATTAGGTGTTAGTGGGAGGTAACCAAACCGAATGGAGTGGTTGGTGGTTCGATTCCCGGTCGTGAAATCGTCTCTCTACTTGACGAAAAACTAACCAAGTGATCAAACACATCCTGTGTTCCCAAGAAAAAAACAAAACAAATAAACAAACAAATGGATGAAGATACAAAGAATTATTGGCATTATAAAGTGGTGTGCCCAAATTAAACATAGTAATGAAAAACCCATGTCAGTTCAATGTATGGATTTAGTCCCACCTGTTGCAACTACAAGTGAACCTACTGTTTTCAACTCGTCTAGACAACCTCATGTTCATAGGGCCACTTCACACACGAGACTGCGAGCCCGTGACCATTACACTTCAAGCATTCTCATTGGTGGGAAAGGCGGAGCCGGTCCAAGTTCGATTCACACTATGCTTGAGGGACCAACAAAGTATGTGAATGCAAGATGGATGTAAAGTCTACATGGATTCCTACATGGCATCGAATGGATCATGTTTCATGCTCACTTGGATTATTTTCAAAAACCACCTCTTGGAGGTACGCCTAACATAAAACCGGGAGACCATGGCACTCCGAATGGTCACAACCGTTGGTTTATTTTGTTTTATCATGTGTGAGGACCCGCATGAGTAGAAATTCATTGAAATGGCATTTGGTTAAAGGACCAGTCACATTGACTTCACACTATACTTGAGGGTCCGTGACCACACTACATAATTTTGGAGGTGTGTTGGGACGGCCTTTGGACACTTTCTTTTGGGCTCTCACAATTTCATGGTCACGGCTCTTGGCACGTGTGTAAAGTGGCCCTTAGTACTAAGGCATGTCCCAAGACACCTCCAAAATCATGTATTGTGGTCACGGACCCTCAAGTGTGGTGTGAAGTCATATGTGACCAGGCCCTTAACCAAACACTAATTCAATGAATTTCTATTCATGCAGGTCCTTACACATGATAAAATAGAATAAAACAACGGTTGTCATCGTTCGGAATGCCATGGTCTTGCGGTTTTGTGTTAGGCCTACCTCCAAGAAGTGGTTTTTGAAAATGGTCCAAGTGACCATGAAACATGATCCATTTGATGCCATGTAAGAATCCATGTAGACTTTACATCCATCTTGCGTTCACATACTCCGTTGGTCCCTCAAGCATAGTGTGAAGCGAACTTGGACCAGCTCCGCCTTTTCCACCAATGAGAGTGCTTGAAGTGCAATGGTCATGGGCTCTCAGTCTCGTGTGTGAAGTGGCCCTGAGACTCCCGTTTCAGTAACAAAAAGTGGGAATTGAGGGAAGAAAAGGAGTTCCCGTGCCCCCAATCCCGATTTGCCCCATCGAATCACTAGATGTGTTGGACCTACTTCCCCAGTTGACGTCCCATAAGACTTGTAGAATGTTGTAGTTGAATAGTTTGATTGATCCAATGGATCTTGCAATTGTGCATATTACAAAAACATTGTGCAATATAAATGTGTTGGTTTTTGGCTAGTTATGTGTGACTCCGTTCTAACATTGGTTTATTTTGATGGGTCTATCTTTATTTCATGTGACAGGTTTCGTTTCTTTTCTTTTCTTTTCAATATGACGGACAATATCAAAAATTACTTTCCAAATGATGGGTTGAGAAAATTTGAATTCTTCAAACAAATTATGAAAATAAAATCATATCCTTTCAAAATTAAATATAGAGAAGTTTGAACTTCTTTCAATATTTAGTCTAAACTAAGTTTTTTGATGCACTTCTATAAAAGCAATTAAGATGCAATCGTGTATAAATACTTGGTGTCTTTTTGTGGACCTCTACTTTTGGACATACTATGAACTCATATGATATATCGTAGATTTTGAAGGTATGACTCATTGACTTGAATAGAATATATCAATAAATCATCAACCACTCAACAATCGGTTAGTGGTCACATATCAAGATGCGTAGTATCAAGATGATATTTTGTGTGTTGCAATGATGGACACAAGAACATGCCAAAGTTTGATTTAGTTTCACAATTTACTCAACTTGAAATAACTTTGGTCATCAACATTTCAAAATGACTTCCTTCACAACTTGGCACATTATCCAATTCAAAAACACTTGTGAAGGGCCTGCCACACAAAGTTGAAGCACCATCTCAAGTTGTAAATGTGGTGGATCAAGGAATAAGAATCTAGACCCTAATTGTATGCAACCTTGTCACAAGTTATGAACATCTTGAATCTAGTTGAAACATATTGACGTTGATTTTTACAAAAGACGTAAGGTAGAGGGTGCTAAAACCAACACCCCGCCTAAAACAACACCTTAAAATCTTGCATAATAACTACATGGTGAATATGAGAATGTTCACCATGTGAACATCAAACCCCCCCCCCCTAATGGATTTGGGTGAAAACACAATTTTCACTTCAAAAATTTGCATTTTTTTCAATAATGGGAGATTTTTTTTGCAATACACTTGGTTTTGTTTTGTTATGTTTATATACATGAAAATTGTTTTCGGTTCACATAGCTACCACATGTATGCCAAATATCCTAACTTATTGGTTTAAGGTGATACTACCTAAGAATTTAGGGCTACCAAAGTATAAAGTCACACACTTTGAAATGCCCCCCCCCCCCCTGAAGATATAAGGTGCTAAGCATTGATGTGGCCCAACTCTAGTTAGTATAATTTTCACTTTGAAGCCCATGATTATGGTAGAGATGCATTGGCTATCAAAAGGAGCCTTTGGAGTTGTTTAAGTAGTGTAATGACCCACTTGAAGGCTTGCATGTATTTCAAATCAAGGAGATGAACTTAAGTGCTAGTAAATTTGGCTAGGGATTTGTGGCACTCAAGTGAAAACATTGGTGAGAGCTCATTCATCTCGTAGGATGAGAGCAACCACTTTAGTATGACCTTTGCAGTGCCAGCTCCTTGTCTCGAGGTGACCGAAAATACTTGACTTTGGTGTTTTAAACCATCCTAGCCTAGTTTAAAGGGTGTCAATAATACAAATTTTAGTGCTTCTAAAAATGAGTGCCTAGTGGAGAGCAAATGGGTGCATCATGGGAGGCCACTTGACTCCACTACTTGTTCATGATAATTTTTATTGGAGGTAGTAGTAGGGAATGCTTAACCATTTAAGCCTCCTTCCCCTTACCGTTCCCTCCCTATCACGACACCATTCCAGCAAATGCCTTGGCCCTCCCTCTATGGTTTTTCTCTCCCTCTCTCATGGGGATTTAACCTCTCTCCTAGGATAACTCAATGTATTTAACTTTTTAAAGATTCAAAGCTCTCCTCTCTTTGACTCTTGTTGTAGCGATGGGTTTTGAGTATATGATTCTTGCAGTCCATTTCTTGTAGTCTCTCTTTAAGACCACACCAAATTTGATGTTTAATGTAGCTCCAAACTACATTAAGTGTACTTTGGAAGCAAGAGATTGTGCAAGTATTCTTGTAAATGCATTAGCCCTTTATTTGATAGCAATTGAACTTGTGACGTCCCTTAATGAGGTGTTTTGAGTGGATCAACACTTTGTTTTGAGTATATCATCACTTAGTATTATTTGCATCAACACATTTGAACAAAACAAAGATCTCATTTAAGTGAAACACGTCAAATATGTTTTATGTTGAATCATCTCTTTTGGTTTAATCTCACCTTCCTTTTGCATAATCTCATCTTACATGTGCTTTGCATCTAGATCTTTGTTGGATTCATAAGTTCATTGAGTTTCCAAGTTTCAAATATGTTTTCAAATCTATATTCAAATTTGCTCCAAGTTCCCGATCATCTCTTTTGGTTTTATATCACCTTACTTTTGTTTTGTATCTAGATCTTTGTTAGATTTTACCTTACTTTCATTGAACATAACAAAGTTCCCATTTAACTAATGCAACAAATATGTTTTATGTTGAATCATCACTGTTTGGTTTGATCTCAACTTACTTTTGCATACTCTCACCAAGTTACTTTTGCTTTGCATCTAGATCTTTGTTGTACTCATAAGTCTCATCAAGAATTTATTTTTCAAATATCTTTTATGATGCAATAGCTCTTTACCTTTGAATGTGAAGATCCACTTCCCTTTTGGTAACTGGAAAATTCAAATTAAATGCATATTCTTATACTTTTGGATTGCATCTAGATCTTTATTGGAATCATAAGTTTCAAATTTTTCATCTTGCAAATTTGTTTTCAAATTTGCTTTCAAATATGTTCCAATCTTTCTCAAATCTATTTATAGATTTGTTCCAAGTTTCAGATCATCACTTTACCTTTGAATGTGAAGATTCACTCTCCTTTCGAAAACTACAAAATTCAAATTGAATGCATAATCGCATTTTACATTTGCTTTGGGTTTAAATTATTTGTTGGAGTCATAAGTTTCAAAGTGTTCAAATTTGTTCCAATCTTTCTCGAATATTTTTACAAATTTGTTCCAAGTTTCAGATCATCACCTTACCCCTTAGTGTGAAGATTCACTTTTGGTAACTACAAAATTCAAATTGAATGCATAATTTCATCTCAAGTTTGTTGTGGATCTAGATTCTTGCTAGATTCATAAGTTTCATTGACTTTCCAAGTTCCAAGTTTGTTTGCAAATTTATTTTCAAATATGTTCCAAGTTTCATATCATCTCTTTTGGTTTTATCTCACCTTACTTTTACTTAAGGTCTAGATCTTTGTTAGTTCATACATGTTTTTATTAAGAATCTATTTTTCAAATTTGTTTTATGTTACAACATTTCTTTACCTTTGAATTTGAAAATCCAATTTCTATTTGGTATATATAAATTTTAGATTAAATGGTTGACCTCACCTCACTTTTGCTTTAGACCTATATCAATGTTGTATTTTTATACAAGTTTTATTGAGTTTCTATAATATATGCATTGATTTTCCATTTTTTATGTTGGAATATCAATATGCATATCACTTTATAATTGCACTATTTCATTAGGGTTTGCTTTAGGATTGCAATAGTTCATGATTAATCCTACATGTAGAAGAAAAATTTGCTTAAGATAACCCAAAATTATTTGATACACTTCAAAAGCTTATTTTAGAAAATTACGCACTGAATGGTACTATGGGTACTTGTGCAAACCATGTTGTGGATAGTTTTTGTAGCCCATGAAGGGAGCAAGTTATCCCACTCTAACAAAATCTGCAAGATACCCCAACACATCAAAGACAATGTAGAACCCCAATCAATGGAACACTCTCACCTTCTTGGACAAGGTGGCCATCATGCCAAAACCAAGATTGAAGATCAAACTAGTTTTGGTTAACAAAATTTCACAACTTGGTTGGACGCACCCATCTCTATCTAGTAAGGGTAGAGGCACCTTCCTTGAACCATCAACTACCTTTGCAGGCTTTGTTAGCTAAAGATGATTCTTGAAATTATCTTCTAAGTTGTTTTTTAGTGGGCAAAATGAAAGTAATATGAGCAACAAAGCAATGACTTTATACCCAAAAAATGTCACATCTAGGGATTCAAGATCCCCAACTAACACAAAGGGTTTCAAATTGGCATCCAAAAGAGCATTAGTGGCAAATAAAACCACAATTTCAACAGGAATGACTTACTTGTGATCAACAACAGTTAAAAAAATAGTTCTCCCCATTACCAGCAACAAATTGGGAATGTTTGCAGAAGTTAATATCCTTTTGCCTATACCAACTACGAGTGTGGAGGTTGCTCATGATGTGTGACTTTTGGAAGTTGGCAAGGAGGTTGTGGATATTAGGTTTGGAATGATTGCCAATACTACCTCGAATATCCTTACAACACTCATGGTTATATAGTTCTAGAATTGTGACACCCTCTTGATCCCAAGACTTGAGAGACCATGTATGGTCTTCAAGTCAAATGCCCTTTAGTTCCCCCTTTCATTTGTCCTCAACCTCTCTATTCCTTTCAAAATACCTCCTTTGACAACAAAGTGTTTTTCATCTCGGACTACTCTAAGTTAATGACATCAACATACCCACTAACCCGAGAGCTAGCAGGTGATGGACTGTGTACACTACCACTATCATCATTTAACAACTCTATGAACTTTATATTAGATTTATAGTGTCCATTCTATCCTAAATAATCAATGCCCTCCAAGTGTGGATGTTTGGTACCCTCATTGTTTTCTCCTTCTAAAAGGATCACATAAATACCGGGCATGATAATATTGAGGCTCTCCATCCTCACCTGAATTCTACATTTTTTTTTGTTGATCCCAAGAGTGGTTCAATTTCAAAACCATTCATGGCACCCAAAAATGGTTCACATTCAGCACCTACATTAGAGAGTGTAAATATTTTCAAACAAAAGAACATACTCACAAATACTAGGGGCAAAATCAAAACAACAACAAAAGTGGAGCGGTTTTGAATCTTCAACCTACACACTGGATATCCACCATGCACTTTTGATCAATTGAACCTAAATAAAGAACCCTTGATCCTAAACACAAGAAGTGCAGAAGGAGGTTAGGAGAAAGACTAACTTGGTGAGGAGGTTGAAATGTAATCGCCAGTATTAACTTGCCCCCTCAACTTTCCTAAACATTGTGAGCATCATGAAGCCTTCAATTCCTCAACCTTGTTAGCCCCTTTACTCCCCGCCTCAAGGTTAATATGAGCACCTTAAACCTCAGAAACCTCAACCCTTTGGACCCTAATTCTCATAAACAACCAAGTATTATGATCCTCACCAACTTATGAACGAAGAAATGCAAGCTAGGTAAGTGTTGAACACACTATGTAACATATGCATCACTGGACACCCTCTCTACACCTTGCCAACTTGCCAAACCTTTCAAATCTACTCCAACATCGAATGGGTAGTGAGAAAATTTGACAAGAACTAAAGCAGGCTGGTTGGTGAGCACAAGAACGAATGATAACCTCAAATCCTAGTGCAAGACTTTGAGAGCCCATGGAATTCGATCATCCGATAGTCACCCCTAAATTATGGATGAAATATTTACATTTTTCATTTGCCCCACAATAATTCAGCCAAGGGCTGCCACCATAGACCTATGGTATATTTTATATTAATTCTAGCATGCATTAATCATAGGCTAACTTATTTCTACATTATAAGTAATATCGCCCCTATTTTAATAGCCCTACCTTACTTATAATTATCCTAAACTTTTTAAAAATATGCTATGGTAGACCTAACATTTTTTTCTAGATTTTAAGTCGGGTGAATTAGTGGGATCCTATCTCTTAACTCATCTAGTTTTCAAAGATGTGCAAAGTGACCCCCTTGGGACAAGAGCACTTTATAAACAATAAAATATGTATTTTGATTGAAATCCCTTGGAGCATCCAAATTATGATCACCAATTGTTCACTAGTGTTTTCCCTCATTCATAAATTCATAACAAGTTCATCAATTCCCTCATCCACATGCTTTTATAGGTTTGTGAAGCTGGAAATGCCCACAAAAGGCACACATAGAAAAACTCCACAAAACACTTTGCTTAAAAGGGTTCACTCTTATAACCCACTTGCAAATCCTACGTTAAGTCACACGACATCCCACATCCCCCTCTACATACGGTAGACCATAGACTTCCCTTAGATGGATATTTTTCTCCATGCACCCACTTCTCATAGGATACGAAATATGCAATTAACACTATATTCGTTAAATTGAGACTTTTTGGGCATTTTGAGACATTCACATAAATAAGAACAAGGATAAATGGAACACATATTGGAGAAAGTTGTAAGATGCGAACACTTTGAAGCGGGTGTTTAGAACAAGAACCCCGTTAATAACTCAATATTTGGGATTGTTTAGGGTGGGCAATCCAAACCTTAGGCCAAGTTGAAGGGGAAATCTTAAAACATTCATATTATCGCACAAAAACTTGTATGAATATGGTTTAGGTAGGGCAATCCAAACCATAGATCATATTGAAGGGGAAATATGTGAACCAATATAATATAACATACAAAATATTCCAAACTCATATTTGTGATGGTTTAGGTAGGGCAATCCAAACCTTAGACCATATGGAAGGGGAAATCACGTGACACTTATATTATTGCAAAAAAAAAACATACAAAGTGTGGCATGTAAAATGCATAGCATGCTAACACAACACATCCATTGGATAGTGCGACCCAAAATGTTCTTGCCTATGGCCCAAAACCCTACGCCTACTATGGCCTATCTAGCCTCGGAGACTACCTCTTTTTCTTTTGCTTCATTTTCTTTTGCTTTTTTTTCTTTTGCCTCTTTTTCTTTTGCCTCTTTTTCTTTTGCTGCGGCTTCTTTTGCTCGCATTGCTTCAACATTCCTGAAAATCTCCGCCCCGCGACTATAGCCATTCTTGGGGTGACCGCCATCAATAACACATTTTGGATTCCGTCGGCCGCCCGAATTATACGACGAAGAATTCGAATACGATGAAGTGGACTGTCTTGCATTTCTGGTCATGGAGTAGAAACGCTCCAACTCGACGGACGCACTAGCCCGCATAGGTCTACGGGTGGGAGCAACCTGCAACGCGTGAATGCAAGAACACACGTGTTAGTTTAGGGAGGAAGACCCAAACGTGTCACACGTTCATTTATTAAGTGCCGGATGATTGTAATGCGCGGTTAACCATGTTTTGGGGGGGGGGGGTTCACCTTGTCACCGGGGCGCGTTCCCGTCGGAGTCGGCGAGGAGGGGCAATGCGTCCCGCAAAGGAATAGGAAGGGTGCCACTCTTCGTAGGCCGAGCGTCCATCCGCAGCCGCCGTTGAGGTGTACTACTGCCGCCGGGCCGAGAGGGGGACGTCCGGACGCATTTGCGATTTATGCCCTTGAGCGGCGACGGGGACGGAGATCGCCGGAAGATTTGCTTGGGTGGGGGGCTATCGACGACGCCGGCGTCAAGAGGCTCCTTGGAGTAGTCGATGGTGGACGCGGCATCGTAGACGGTCTTGTAGAAGAAGCTCCCCAAGTTTGATTCGCTGACGATCTCAATCGAGGGCTCCAAACGCTGATGGCAAAATTAAAACAAACAAAACCCAAGGGGAGGGGGGCAGGGGGGGAGCATGAGAAAATCGATATACAATTGAGGCATACTATATCACACACAATGGCACACCATGTAGTATCTCAAATGAGTTTATTATATTTCGCGTGAGGGTACAACTCTCTGTACATATAGTCCTTCGGATCCATGTATCTTTCGCCTATCGGATTACAACTAAGGAACCGGGGCACGGGTAGTCCGCTCCCCACGAGCGTTTGAATGTACTTAAGTAGGTCTAACAAAAAGCGGTATCGGACCTTCTCGACCGTCCACGTGGGGCAAACGATGAAGTTGGAGGTCGGGTTCAAAATGTTTTTGGAAGCGCTGTCGTCCACCATCAACGTGTTGTCACGGGTGGGGCGAACGTCGTAGGGACAGCCGACCATGGTCGGACGCTGGTCCCATACGACTGGCTTCAAGACCTTAAGAAATTGGTTTACGGCGGGGTTGTTGGGCTTCTTCACAACCCTGCCCTCGGGGGTGTACAATGTTTTACAAGAATCCTGTCCTAGGACCAAGCACGGGGGTTGGAGTCCCTTGAAGATGAACTCCACGACGGCCTGGGTATTCTCGGACTTCATGGAGCTCCAAATGATCACCCACCATTTGGATAGGGCGACCTGTAGGAAGCGCCGAAGCCACGGGCGGAGGTACACTAGCTTGTTTTTGATGTATGCGGGGGGTCCATCGTAGTTGGCGTCCTTGGGCTTGCAGAAAGGCACCGTTGGGACCCTCGAACAATGCACGCACTAGACAAGGACCCCGTTGAGGTCTAGCACCAGGAACCGGGTCTTGGGAGGCGAAGGTGGCGAGGGCAAAATCGGGGGGACCACCGCGCTGTCCTCCACACTCCTCGGAGAGGATCGGTGGGGAGCCGCGACGCTATGCTCCGAACCCTGCGGCGACGAGCGAGAGAAGGCGGCGAGGACTATGTTATGCTATGTCCATCTCAAGCAGAACGGAAATTTTGTGCAAACACAAGAAGAATTGGACCATTGGTGGCAACAAAAACATACAAGGGAACAACATACATTGGGACACGGATGCAAACATATGGGCGCCAAAAATAATAATTTTATTTTTACAAATTTCTATGTACAATTTGATTCGGGGGGGAGGGGGGGCGCGGTGAACGAGGGCATTCACACTATCCTAATTCTACATCTACAAAATTGGTTGCGCGCCGCCAAGGTCGAGCGTAGTCGAATGCAGGTGAGACGAAGGGAATCGCGGGGGGGCACGTTGGGGGGAGGGGGAGCAAGTGTAGACCAGGGGGGGCAGGGGGTGTGCATTTCCTCCTAGCAAGGGGGACACGACCACGCCAACAAGACAGTGACCCAGGAAGTTTGGGTCGGTCGACCCAAACTGGGAGGGCTCAGTGTATTACCTCGCCCTGGTCATGTCTCGACGATATGGAAGCCTCCACCGTCCCCGCTGCCCCGCCTCTCTCGCCACCGCCTTCTCCGACGACGTCAGGAACCTTCTCCTGCAAACGATCGGCATCAGGCCCTTGTCCTAAACCAATCTCCGCATGTGCATCATGCATGGGTTCATCGATTTGGTTAGGAGTAGAGGTATCACCAGGCCCTTGCAGGCCTTCAACATCTAGCATGGCCGTGTCTAGTTGACACCCATGTTGTCAAGGGAGGACTGCGCTGCAACGGGGTTTGGGTCGCCCGACCCAAACTGTCCTGCATCTGGAGAGGGCCCTTCGGACACTACAGTGGATGGTGGGTTTGGGTCGGTCGACCCAAACATCCTGGGGTCGTCCGATTGGTGGGGTGGCGCCATGACTATGGGGGGCCGAAGTGGTGGAGGGCCCAAAGGGGAGGAGGCTCCAGAGACGCGCCAGATGTTGGGGTCATCCACTTGCTGGACCGGCGCGTACGGAACTTGGTGGGGCTGCATCAAGTGCTGGAAGCTGAAAGACGATTGCGGCACAGGCTGCTGAGGGATGCTCTGCGGAGGGAAGCCGGGGGGCAAGTGCGGGAAGGAGCTGGAGGGAGCCACCACCAAACCTTGCGCCCACATTCCTTGTATCACTTGTGATATCAAGTCGGCGTGGGACGGAGGTTGGGCCATCGCCCTTTGACGCTCCTGCTCCAACAGGAGAGCCCTCAGCTCTGCGACCTCGTTCCGCATTGAGGGTTCTTCCGCGGCAGCCTTCTGTAGGCGGACTCGCTGCTCCTCGTCCCTCCTCATCTTCTCGTTCGCCTCCTCCACAGTCAGGACCTCGGGCTTCACCCTAACCATGCCAGCGAATGCTGTCGGGGACGGGGGATCTGATCTTAGCCGTTTGGCGAGCTCAATGTCATCGTCGTCCTCGCTACTTATGACAATGGTCTCCTCCACGGAGTAGTCGCCATACAGCTTCTTCCCCTTTAACTTCCTCCTCTCCCTGAACGTCGCGGTGGCGTCCCTGGAGTACATGTCCCGTGCATCGTCCACAGTCAGGACGGGCACGAGCTTACTCTGCGGGGTTGCCGCCCGCATCGCCTTCTTCCGTTGAGGGGTTTCGGATTGTTGCGTGAAGCCCGTTGCCCCTTCCTCGACGTCGCCTTCCTTCTCCGCCTCCTCGTGTTCCTCTTCTTCCTCCTCCTCCTCCTCAACCTCGCCACCTTCTGTGCGGGACGGATTGCCCGGATGCAACCCGACCAGAGGTTCGGGAACTTGGGTCGTGGCCCTCATGGCCATTTCCTCCGGGTTGATGCGCCTCACCCTATCAAGAGGGTTTTCGCCACCCTGAACAACCTCGTCAACGTAGCTACCCGGGATCCAATCGAGGATGTCCATCTTCTTCGCCAGCGATTTCTGCACCCTGTAAAATGGCAGATCGCCATCCTCTATGTAGGAGTATATATTCAGCCCCGACATCTACACAATCCAAGTTATAGGGAAATTAGAATTTGTCGAGGCAATCACATAAACAAGACTAAGTACAATGTGTAGTTTGGGTCGGTCGACCCAAACCTGCAAAGAGCCTAGTTTGGGTCGGTCGACCCAAACTGCTTACGAGCTATAGAAAGTCACTTACCATAGCAGCATAGACAGGTTTTGAGCCTCCGAAGACGTTGAAGATGCAGTCCCCTCTCCTCGTCAGCGTCCTCATCATTCTCATATAAAATTCCATCCGCAGCTCATCTGCATGATAGTTCGCGTATTTAGCCTCGTCGTAGAGGCACTTGTTCGCACCCAACCCTTCTGGAACTTGGAAGAGTTTGTCCATCCGGGATATAGGGTGGTTTGGCACCTTCAGCAACTCCGCTTTGTACACGAAGTACAAACACAAGACGTTGACGAACTTGGTCTTCTTGTCCTTCAACGTCGTGTAAGCCCCCTCCGCCGGTGCGGCGATGTAGTGAGACTTGGACACTGCATACTCCGGCTGTAGTTTCCGGACAAGCTCGTACACCTGCTCCGCCCTTCTATCCTCGACTATCCAAAGCCAGATATCTACCTCCCTGAACTTAGGGCTTGCATAATCGACGAACTTAGTTAAGAAGGGGTCGTAGAAGAGGGTGCTCATCATGCCCTCAAATGAGCTTCCAGGAATATTTCTAAAATCAATCATCCCAAAAGGAAAGCGGTCCCTTGCTTTCGTCCTTATCGCCATTCTGGCGTCTTGACCTGGCCAGCCCTGAATTTTCAAAGGCTCAAAGGTGACAAGGTTGAAGTAAGCGTCCCCTTCAAACTGGACAATCTTCTTCTCCTTGATGAAGTTCGAGAACGCACGCGCTGTGTGATCCGGAAGCGCCCGGTTCTTCCCACCCTTCACCATCTTGGCCCGCAAGAAGTCGTCCCCCGCTTCCCTTATTAGAGCCGCCATGGAGGCACTGGTGAACTTATATTCATCTTTGAATGCTCTCCAGTTAGCCCCATGAACCTCGCCGTCCACGACAATATTCCTCTCTGGCACCAATTTATGCAGCTCCTGCACGATAGTCGTCTTCTTTTTCCTGTTCTCCGTCCATTCCTTCATGGTGTAGCATGAAGGAACGAAGGATTTGGGCTTTACGAAGACAATCTTCGGGTGCACCCAGCACCTCTTGGCCGTGGGTGCCACGTGCAGGATGTGCGATGCCGCCTTCTCCACCTCCGCCTCTGACAGCCCTTGAAGAGTTCTAAAGAACTCTCTCACGAGAGGCTTCATCTGCTTGAAGCGCGAGGCCAGGCTGAAGAAAGCGCCAGTGTCAGGGTCGATCAAATCCCCCGTCTCGTGTTTTTCAAACACGGTTTTTCACTTCCTCCAAACTGAGTCCGATGCTGTAATCAAGTAAATCTCCCCCTTCAGGTCGCTGTATTTCTTCTGCTTGTGGCTCGAATTATCAATGGAGGAGAATTTGTTGATCATTTGGTATTTGAAATCCTGCACGTGAACAAAACAGAACATTTGAATGCGTGTTAGTTAAGTACATGTGATTTCCAAACCATATCATGACCAACATCTACAACAAGAGTTTGGGTCGGTCGACCCAAACTGAAAAAAAACACAAGACTGCAACAGTTGTTTGGGTCGATCGACCCAAACTAAAAAAACACAAGACTGCAACAGTTGTTTGGGTCGATCGACCCAAACTAAAAAAAACACAAGACTGCACCAGGAGTTTGGGTCGGTCGACCCAAACAATACTCACCTCCCACTTGGGATTCTTGTCCTTTGCATTCTCCCTCTCCTTGGGAGGCCTACCATAGAACTCCCACACCTTCCGCGAGGCCATGATATTCCTTATCCAGGAAGCTTGGTAGGCCCTCTTCTTGTTTCCCATATTGAAGTACCGGGAGATGTCGCTGAGTTTGGTCTCGTCGTCAGACCACACCACCAGTGCCTTCCAAACCTTCAGTTTTTCCTTCTGATTGTTGGGATCGTCCCACTCATTCATGAGTTGGATTTTCTTGGATGCCTCCACGCTGTGTTGGCTGTCTATCAGCCAAAAATCGCCCTTCTGAATTGTTGACCACATTTCAGGTGTAGGCATTTTCTTGAGACCCTGTGGCATCACTACAATCGTTTGCCTGTCGTCTTTAAACTGCTCGCAAACGATCTGCGCGATTATCCAGTCAACGTATGCGTCCTCCTTTGCCCGGACACACTTCTCCGGTGGCGCTAGATGGCACTGGCTGATGTTCACGTCGAACTTGAAATCCCTGCCCATGAAAAAACAGTGGGAGCATTTCGTCGTGAAATTGTTCACGATTTTCTGCAGCTCCCCTGCATCCACCTCTTCGCCGGGCTTCGGCATGCGCAACTCCGGTGAGACTGGCTCGTCAGTCATCACAGATGACTCTCTCGCCCTCTTGGATGGAGTTGTTTGACGGCTCCCAGAAGGTGTAGGGGTCTCACTATTCGTAGGTGTTTGGGAGGGAGTGGTCCTACGCGAGTCAGCCGGTACTGGTAGCGGCATCCTCACCGATTGAGGTCTTGACGACCCTGTTCCTTCCTCTGTGGGAGCTTTCCGCCTCACAGGTTGCTATGATTTGGTTTTGTTTTGCAGGCCCCTGTTCAGCACGGTTATTGCATGTTTTAGTTTTGTGAACCGGCTTGAGACCTTGGTATTCGATGTACTCCCATCGATAAATATTGTCTCCGGCTTGATAACTTCCGGTTCGACACAGGACTCTCTTGCATAGAGTGCGTCGAAAGGCTCGGAGAACTGGTGCATGAACATATGCGCGTTCTGCACAGCCGAGTTCTCGAGGATGACGTCGGTATAGTCTCCAAGAGACTATACCGATGCGACCTCCCATCCCGTAAGAGTCGTCCAGGTGTGTTTCTCCACGGTTCCCACCTTGACAACAAAAATCATTTTGTATGTTGAGGCTTTGACTACTTGAATAGACCAAGCGAGGACAAGCCCGTCCTTAGGGGAATAGGAGTCATCCTGCGGGGTTTCGTGCTCCTGCCACAACATGTCCGGCGCAGGCATGAACCACCTTTCGCCGGGTCTTTTCTTTGGAGCCATTTGTAAGAAAATAATGCGCAAAGTTAGTTTCGGTCGTTCGACCCAAACATCTACGACATGAATAGGTTTAGGTGGATTGTGTATTTATATATTTCAGCATCATTTGTAATGATAATAAGAATGTTGTGATTATTGGGTGGATTTGCATTTTATATTGTTTGTGACATGCAGGATTCCTTGATACTTTTCCTTGATGCATTCCTTGATTATTATTTTGGGTTGATGTGAATTTTATATTGATGCAAAAATCATGGATTTCTTTATGAGTTTATAATTAGAAGACTTAGTTTGGGTCGTTCGACCCAAACATGATGCTTTGTGTTATATTTTGGTCGTTCGGCCCAAACATGATGCTTTGTTTTGTGTTTGGGTTGAGCGACCCAAACAAGGGGCTGTGTTTGGGGCTGTGTTTGGGTCGGTCGACCCAAACAAGAGGCTGTGTTTGGGTCGTCGACCCAAACAGTATTATTTTAATGTATTTTTTAAACTTGGCATCTAGCATATACAATGCTTATGCATTGTGTATGCTACAAAACCGTGAATATACAAACACATATTGGTTAAAATAAAACACAATACCTTTCAAAGATGTTGTGCAGACAATTTGGAGTAGAGCAGGTTGTTCTTCCAATAATTCTCAATATCAAACAAACTGTGAGAAAGTTCAATGAGAAACTTTCAAACAAGTATCAACTCTCTCAAATAGCTCTTGGATCTCTCAACCAACTCCTGAATCTCACACAGAACTACTGAATCTCTCAAAAGACTTCGAAATGTCTAAACCAACTCCTGAATCTCACACACAACTACTAAACCTCTCAAAAGCCTTCGAAATGTCCAAACCAACTCCTGAATCTCACACACAACTACTAAACCTCTCAAAAGACTTCGAAATGTCTAAACCCACTCCTGAATCCCTCACAAAACTACTGAATCTCTCAAACGACTTCGAAAACTCTCAAACAACTCTTGATACTCTTAAAGAACTCTTGAATTTCACAAGCACTCCTAAAACTTCCAGTACAAACACCTGGACCTCCCAAACCGAAGCTTTATCTACTACCGAATGTTCTACTAACTTCCTTCAGCACTTTCCAATACTCTTCAACACTCTTTTGCTAACTTCCTTCACTCTCACGCTCTAAAACCTTCCTCCGTATGTTTCTGTTTCTTTCAAAACTCTTCCTAACTTCTAAGATTGCACAAGGGCTATTCTATTGAAGAGCAAAAGAAAGGAGGGAAAAGAAGATGCAGAAGAAAGCAATGAACGCGGGAGAATGAAGGGTTAACCTACACCAAGCCTGATTCGCCGCGGCGCTTTGCGAAAGCGACGCTTCAGGAGAGGCGGCGCTTCCAAGCGAGGCGCGGAGAGAGAGAGAAAGAAAGAAATGAGAAATGCGACGGTTGGGGTTTTGTTTACCTCGGGCATTGGCCCCCAACCGCATGAATAGGGTGCCCACAGGATTAGGGCACCCACGGAAACAGGGTTACAGGGAACCCTAAAACCTAAATCATAACGCTTGACTCTAAACCCTTAGCGGGCCTACCTCTTTAAGAGTACATAGGCTATTTGCCTCATAGCATAGGTTGCATTCTACAATATCAACTTTTTGTAAGTTGAAAACCTTTTGAGTTTGTAAGTTCCTCGCCAATTGCCTCAAAACTAAATTTTAGTAGGTTAAAATCCTTCATATCTTTTAATGTTGTAGGTTTTAAAATCAAAATTTGAGTACTAAGTGGGATCCTTGGCAGGAATTGAACCTGGCTAAGCCTTTCACCACGTTTGAAGGCCAAGGATTAACCAAGTCTTTTTTAAAGAGTTGATTATAAGTTTTGAAAGGTTGCTAAAATTCAAATGAGTTTAAGGGTGAAAGTTCTCACCATGTTCTCATTCAACCTCTACTCTTCCTGCAAGATATAGCCTAAAGATATGTACTTAGGCCAACTAATTTCCCAATTTGAAGAAGGATGAATGGCTAAAATCCTTTCTTTTAAAAAAAATTTAGGCAAAATTTCCTAAATGTTTTTATCACATAGGTTGATATCCTATGTTTTTAAATTGTCCATAGGCTCTTTGTCC
Organism: Polytrichum commune; assembly: GCA_950295325.1. NCBI lineage: Eukaryota > Viridiplantae > Streptophyta > Polytrichopsida > Polytrichales > Polytrichaceae > Polytrichum > Polytrichum commune. The sequence goes on along the minus strand of OX485803.1, from coordinate 16,348,678 downwards.
TACACTTTCAAAATTTTATAGGCTAAGTCACTAATTTTGTAGGCTGCATTTGTTTTAATCGGTATATTCGTTAATTTGGGATTTTTTCGGCATTTTGAGAAAGTTACAAATATAAGAACATGGATAAAATCGCACGTACATTGGAGAATGTTGTAAGATGCAAATACTTTGAAGCGGGTGTTCATATCAAGAACGCAATTAAGATCTCATATGAAGATGGTTTAGGTAGGACGACCCAAACATTACACTATGTTGTTGTGGTCCATATATTAATTTGAGAGAAGAGAAAATCTCAAATTAGCGAATTTTAGGGTTTAGGTTCTTTTGGACCCTGCTCTAAACCCTTATTAGTTTTTTCAAAAGAACTATGGAGTACCCTAAGGTGCTACATAAAATGTGTTATTCTACAAAACTAACCATTTATATAGCCAGCGCATTCTTACAACAAAACTTTATGCTAAACTAATACTTATCCCCTACTTACATGACACCATACCCTAAATTTTCCAAAATCATTGAAGGCATTGGTTTCTCTTTTGTTTGAGCATGTTAGAAAATTTAAACCATATAATTGCGTTATATTTAACGATGTAACCATTCACATTTAGTCCTTACCAATGATGCCAACAATTCACACGATATTGAATGAAAAAAAAAAGATTACCCACACCCCCCAACATGTGGAACAATTTAGAATAATTGAGTGTGGAGCCTAATAAATGAATACCTTCCCCAACTGCATTTTGCAAGGGTTTTGAAATGCACGATCCTTATTTGAAAATGCGAACATGCTCAAGTTTTAAGTACATCCCTTAGATCGTGACTTTCATGAATCACATAGTCGCCAATAAATCATGGTTCATGATTTATTTAATATATAGATTGTGATATAAGAGTAAATGGGATAAGCACAACATCAAATGAAGCCATTCAAGCAATCATGTTGTTATTCCTTGTTCCTTCCATGTATATTAGATGATGGCGCAAGATAAAATAGATGTTGTTTGTATATGGGGGCATCAGTGAACCACAACTACATTTGGTGTTTAGGGTTTAGGGTTTAGGGTTTAGGAGATAGGAGATAGGGTTATAACATATTAATCTATCCAATGTCAATGTATAACATTGTCTTACTCGTGAGAAGAGTCTTATAGGAAGGTTATTCGAGACGTTTAAACGCGATATATTGATTGGTCGTGTGTTTATTCAAATAACATGAAATATTGTGGATGTTAATAGGGGCTAGGGGTCCAACTTTGGATGTTTCGCTCACTTTAGGGAATCACATATTAGTCGCTAATAAACCATCGTTCATGATGTATTTAATATATGGAATGTCATGTAAAAGTAAATCGGAGAAGCACAACATCATGTTGTTATTCATTGTTCTCTCCACGTGTATTAGATAATGGAGGAAGATATAACAGATATTGTTTGCATAATATGAAGAAGAGTCTAATCGGAAGGTCATAATAAATACAATCTTGATCATGTTAATATGTTATATGGGACGTTTAAACATGATATCCTAATTGGTTTTGTATTTAGTCAATGCGTATTTCATGTTGTGGATGTTATAAGGGTTTAGGGTCCAATCTTGGATGTTTTGCTCTCACACATAAGTAAACTTGAAGTGAACTTGAGGATGGATTCAAGTAACATTAAAAGATTGAACTAGAAAGGGACATTGGTAGTTAGTATCCCCTTAACAACGTCCACATACGTTCGTCATTGCCATTCTTGCATGCGAGATAATAGAGCAAGGTTCTAGGGTTTAGGGTTTAGGGGGGACAAATAAATAATTCTATTCATCATGACAATGGCCTCAAGCCTTGGAAACTCTCTCATAATTGCAGCCTCCAAATGGCCCAAACCCCACCTAAATAGGTTTACACTTGAAAGCATTGAATGGAGTTGTGTTTGGGTCTACATATTGGTTAAAATATACCTTGATGATACTTGAAAAAATTAATGTGGCCGCCACCCTTCCTCCCAATGGCGTATGTCATATCCACACAAAACAAAACAAATAGATTAAATAACATAGACTAAGTCATATGACGGCTGGGGTATCAGAGGGGCATTGATAGATGCGCATTTTTCTACTATAAACAGAAAACGGGGAATTCTGTCAGGAGGTTTGAAATAACCTCTGCAAGAGAAGAAGGCGGGGAAGGCATCCAATGACTAAGTCTGGGAAGCGGAGGTGGATAGTATAAAGGGGCGCACCCCCCAAAAGTCGGTCCTTTTTTTCTCTTCTCCCGCTGTCGAATTCGTAGAGAGAACTCTTAGTAGGAGCTGTACTTCAAGGTTCGTGCATGCTGCCGTTCATGAGCACTTATCCATAGCATGCAAGTTCATGAGCACCTATCCACACCATGCAAGCCCACCGTGAACTTTGCAATGAGCTCAAATTCAACACACCACGCAATATCCGCCGCATTATACGCCGGATTTTGTGGTGTACTTGGGCGAACCTTCACCTTTACACTAGTGTTGGCGGGTTTTGAGTCTGACCCTATGAGGTTTGGGTCGACCGACCCAAACCTGTCCACTAGTGTGTTAAGGTTTATGTCTGACCCTTAACATGTTTGGGTCGGTCGACCCAAACCCCAACCCCAGTGTGTTAGGGTTTTTGTCTGACCCTTATCAGGTTTGGGTCGACCGACCCAAACCTGTCCACTAGTGTGTTAGGGTTTATGTCTGACCCTTGTGAGGTTTGGGTCGGTCGACCCAAACCCCTACCCCAGTGTCTTAGGGTTTTTTTCCTGACCTTTATCAGGTTTGGGTCGACCGACCCAAACCACTACATGGTGTGGGTGGATGTACTCTTGTGAGGTTTGGGTCAGTCGACCCAAACCCCTACCCCCAGTGTGTTAGGGTTTTTTCCTGACCCTTATCAGGTTTGGGTCAGGGTTATCTATCGCGACGTCATGACGGTGTCGTGCCGTCATGTCAGGTCGTGTCGTGACGGACCCCTCCGTCACGACACAATAGGGTCCACGTAGGGTCAACATAGGGGGAATGGACTAGGGTGGGTAAAATACTTACCTTCTTGCCAAGGTGGCGTCCTATGTGGCAGAAAACGCCGACGTGGATGTGCATATTTCCCTTGCCAAGTAAACCATTTTGCCATTGTGTTTAGGGTTCTGTTAAAATCAAAGTAGAAAAATATGACTAAGGAGGGTGTGGGGCGGACGGTGGGGCGGACGGGAGAGGGGGGTGGTGCGGACGGCGGAGGGGGGTGGAGCGGACGGACGGGGGGTGGTGCGGACGGACGGGGGGTGGAGCGGACGGGGGAGGGGGGTGGAGCGGACGGAGGGGGGTGGAGCGGACGGGGGTGGGGGGTGGGGCGGACGGACGGGGGTGGAGCGTACGGACGGGGGTGGAGCGGACGGGGGTGGGGCGGACGAACGGGGGTGGAGCGGACGGGGGAGGGGGGTGGGGCGGACGGACGGGGGTGGGGCGGACGGACGGGGGTGGAGCGGACGGGGGAGGGGGGTGGAGCGGACGGGGGTGGAGCGGACGACGGAGGGGGGTGGAGCGGACGGGGGAGGGGGTGGGGCGGACGACGGAGGGGGGTGGAGCGGACGGGGGAGGGGGTGGGGCGGACGGGGGAGGGGGGTGGGGCGGACGGAGGGGGGTGGAGCGGACGGGGGTGGGGGTTGAGCGGACGGGGGTGGGGCGGAAGGGGGTTGGGAACGGGGGGGAGAACGCTGGAGCGGACGGGGGAACGCGGGGGCGGACGGGGGGAACGCGGAGGGCTCCGTCCGCCCCAAGTTCCCTCACGTCCGCCCCACGTTCCCCCGCCGTGTGTTCACGTTCCCACACGTTTCCTAACGTCCGCACCCGTTCCCTACCGCGTTCCCCCCAATCCGCACCCGTTCCCTCCCGTCCGCGCCCGTTCCCCCCCAGTCCGCACCCGTTCCCTTCCCGTCCGCCCCGCGTTCCCTTCCTGTCCGCCCACGTTCCCTCCCGTCCGCCCCACGTTCCCTCCCGTCCGCCCCATGTTCCCTCCCGTCCGCGCTACGTTCCCCTCCCGTCCGCCCGCGTTCCCCTCCAGTCCGCCCCACGTTCCCCTCCCGTCCGCCCGCGTTCCCCTCCAGTCCGCCCCACGTTCCCCTCCCGTCCGCCCCATGTTCCCGTATGTTCCCTCCCGTCCGCGCTCCGTTCCCTTCCGTCCACCCTCGTTCCCCTACGTCCGCCCCCTCGTTCCCTCCGTCCGCCCCCGCGTTCCCACGTTCCCCATACGTCCTTTTCGTGCCCCATGTCAAATCCGACCGGGATCCCATAATGATTGTGCTCCCCTTTGCCTATATAAAGCCGTGGGGTTTTAGTTCCCCTCTCTTTCCTCTCCTCCCACCACAAAGGGACCCGAGACCTTGTTGCCGTCCCAAGGACAGCGGCACCGCGCGGGTCTCAGGGGGTTTGGGAGGGCAGGGCAAATTGTGGGGGAACCTTTGCAATTTTTTTTCCAGATTCACGCACTCATTTCTACATTCACTCACTCCTTTTTACATTCACTCACTCACGCGGTTTTTTTCACGATGGAGGGGGAGGACATTGCTCCTTACCAAGACGAGGATACGAGGCTGCACCGTGCTTGGCTCCAAAGCACTCCACTTGCGCATACTGGAGAGGGTACGGGAAGCGAGGCCGGAAGTGGAAGCACTGCAGCATGTCCCCCACGTCCAGATCCTTTTCGGTTTGACGAAGAGTTCTTTGCAGTTGGCCATTCAGGAGGCAACCAAACACGTGGAAGCCGTGGAACACATGGGAGTCGGGGAAACAGTGGACATAGAGGGAGAACATGAAGGGGACCAAGCTCAGGCAGTTCCACCGATATAAATGCAGCCACTCATGGAGAGTCCGTGCCACCACGATCTCCGACACGGCGGACATCAAGACCGGAGAGCCCTGCACGTGATGTACCTTAGGGTTCGGAGCATGGTGAAAGACGGGGACAAAAACGCCCAGCAATTTCGGAAGGGACGGAGGAGGGGTCCGGGGTTTCAGGTTCGCAATCGAGGAAAAGGAAAAATAGAGGCAAACGCGACCCGCGGATCGATGAGGCTCGAAACCATTGTAGGGTCGTGCTGTTGGAGTGGTTTAGAAATAACATCATGGTTTATTTGGAAAAAAAATACCTCAATGATGGTACAAAGGGGTTGGATTTGGTGAGGAACGATTTGATTCTTATTCTCACGGAAGCCACGGCTGGAGCGGAGTTTGAAGATGCTAGGGGCATGAGCGATTGGGGCACCTGGATTGAACAACAAGCCGTGGAAGCAATCTACAATCCAACAATGGCATATGATGCTGTGCATCCTAGCGAGGGAAGTAGTAGTGGCAGGAAGTCCGAGCTGTACATGAAGCTAGAGAATTGGAAAAGAGGCGTAATAGCAGCAAAAGGAACATCCGCCCGCAACCTTCCCATTTTTATTGACAGGCAGATGGCAGACAACATTGCCACTCAGGGCCGGCAGGGTGTCATATGGTTGCCTAGGAATGCGGAGATCAAAGCCTTGGATAAGGAAATCTTCCAAGGGACCTTCGGAGTGGTGCGGAGAGTCGCAATTCATGGAGCATCATTCATCCCTAGCTGGATAGAGTGGGCTGGGAAGACCATGAAGGCCACGAATAGTTTGGAGAATCGAAAGGAACGTTCAGTTGAAGCATTGGCGTGTCCAGTAGATCATCCTGGGGTAATCAAGCTACAATACCTCAATATGAAAACATACGAATCCTATTCGATGTGGTGGAATGGAGGCTCCTTGAAAAACATGAGGATCTATGACTTCAGCGTTCCGGAAACCCACAAGCGCACAATCCTTCACATGTCTGGGGCAGACTTTGAAGCACGGAAACGGTTGGTTGTATATCGAAGGCATCGAGCTTATTTGGCATGGGCTCTAATGTGCATTGTGGATGTAGTGCACAAGCATGACGTGTTGCACAATGACCTTAATCCCAACAATGTCATGCTGCATTTCCCACAAGACCGTGAGAACACGGTTTACATTGGTGTGTGTGATTGGGGCATGGCATCCTGGGGAGGTGAAGACGCACCCTCCAACTATGGAAAAGATTCAGTGGATGAGATGAACAAGCACAAAGCAAAATACAACTGTGCTGGTCCAGAATTATTCCATGTACGAGGGCAGCGTGGAACATCCACCTCTCTGGTGAGGATGGCTCGGAAACATAGGCACACGTTTCTATCGGAGTCCTTCTCAGTGGGTGCTTTGGCAAAGAAGATTTATGCCAGGGATGCGACTTCCCCCTTGTTTCAGCTAAACAGTGATCCAAATGGCTTGAATATGCGGTTTGAGTTAGCATTGGATTCATTGACGAAGACCAATCCAGCGGAAAGGTCAACCATCACACACGTAGTGAACATTTTGAAGTCCCCTCCATACAACATGGTTAACCCGACAATGTGCTTCCGTGACACTGCAAAATAGATTTTTTTTTTTTTTTTTGCAACAATTTTGAATCATACCAATTTTGTAACCGTTGGAGATGTAAATAAAGCCATCATTTTTTCATACAAAACTTGTATATTGTATGAGGTTTATAGATCTTAGTACAATGTTCATACTACTCCATGAGGCCTTTGCTCCATAATCGAGAAGAAGTCTATGGGAGGCTAACCAAGGTTCTCGCCTCTCGTGAGGCCACATCCTTCTTTCACATCGTTGTTATCACATCCATGTGCTAAGTTCAAGTTAACTATAGTTTTTTGTGATATGTCTTGAAAAAATGCAGTTACCTATATTTATTCTAATTTTGGTATGCCACAAAATGTAGTCAACTATAGTTATATCTAGTTAACTAAAGTTGAGCACAATATTGTAATAGTTATATCGGTTGTACACGTGATCCAAAACATCTCTAAATGTTATCTTTCTTCTACTCCCCACATATTGCACACTATAAATGTTAAACGTGTTAACAGTTAACAAAATGGTACTCCCTTCTTTGTAAATCTGACTTTATAAACGTTAACGGATGAAATACAACCATAATATGGATGATAAAAACTACACATCCAGTTACATTGATTCATATTCACTCGTGATTTGTAAACTTGATATTGAATAAAGTTTTGATTGGGTGTGCAATTTTATGAATGATATTCTCTCACAAGGAATCTTCACAATTGCTTATATTTATATTTATATAATTCACAATCACTTTTTTTTGGAAGTTTGGACATATTCTTGGCCGTCCAAGTTGAGAGGCCGTGCGATTGAGTGGCCCAACTTTGTTGATAGTCCAAAGAAATGAACTGAAAATAGCCAAGAAAATATAGTAAGGGTAGCCTTAGTTGGGCATAGTGTGAAGCCTCCAAAGGCCAAGCGCAAAGTCCAAACCTTTGGCCATGAACTCCCACGGCCTCTCGGCTTGGATGGCCAAAGTGTGAAGCCTCCAAAGGCCAATCCCAAAGTCCAAACTCAAAGGAGCATGCCACTTTATTCCTTGCTCAAAATAACCCCTCCAATCTAACGGCCAAGATCTTGTCAATGATTGATTATTTTAATGAAAAAAAAGTTCGGCCTCTCGACGGAAGTTTGGGTTGAGCATTTTGCTATACCCAATCTTTGCTCGAGAGGCCGAACTCTTGGCGCCATAACTTCCTAAAAGTGTTGCCACCTAGGCTCTTTTGGAGGCCACGTCCGGGGCTTTTTCCAAGTCCCTAAGCATCTGTTTCCATTCAATCCTCCCATACTCTGATTTGTAATACATGTCATAAAAACTAATGCAATTATTGTTTTGAAGTCTACCATCAAATGATATGTAAGATCGTATGTTCACTTGTGGTTGGTTCTTTTTATGTACCAGTTTAAGCCAATACTAAAATAAAATAAACCTTATTCTATAAAATCTAATGACACTACCATACAAGTTAGTAGAGATGTTGTATATTTTTTAAAATTATTCTATATATTTACATAACTACAACTTATAATTTTGTGAAGAATAATACATAATACAACAAAGTTCAAATCAATACCTCTTTTGTGCACTCACATATACTCATACGGATTTAGTATAGTGCACCCCCCCCAAATGATCACTAATGTGGGCCACATTAAATTTAAGCCCACACCAAATCCCTAGTTTAATATCAATGTGGACCATATTAATTTGCTTTTCTAGAATGTTCTAATTTGTGTAAGGTGTTGGTAAGATATCTTTATGAAGCCTATAGGAACTCGGGGGATGCACTCTACATTATGTTTGAGAATCACGTGCGTTCATGACCCCTTCTAAAAACCCCAATGTATACCATAAGTTATATGTCTAAGTAAAGATTGTGCCAACTTGAAGTAGTCCTCGCGATTTGCGAACGTTTAACTTTCGTTGTAGGCATCGTAAAAAAAAGCGGGTGGGTTCGTTGGAAAGCTGGGAACCTAAACCCTCAAACCATGTATGGAAACATTTCTACATGAGTGAGAGAACAAAACAACGGCACATATGTGGTAGCAATTTGGAATGACGTAGGGTTTAGGGGTTTAGGGTTTAGGGTTTATGAACCACAAAGGTTGAAGCACAAATATGTGAATTGTCGAATGAAAGGGCAAGGGGATGCGTGTGGGTTGTGAAACCATACGAACCACTAAGGTTAAAGCTCAAATATGTGAATTGTTGAATGAAGATGGCATTCGGATGCCTAATATGCGTTGTGAAACCATATGAACCACAAAGGTTGAAGCACAAATATGTACTTTGTTGAATTAATATGACATTCGAATGCGTGTGGGTTGTGAAACTATACGAACCACTAAGGTTGAAGCTCAAATATGTGAATTGTTGAATGAAAGGACAACCCATCAAATATAGAAGCTTCAAAGAGGTTTCCAATGCGGGTGTCGGGGGACTTTTTCAAAAAGTGCAACTAACTTTTTGACTTCACCAACTTTCTTTTTATTCCTATTGTGTTGTCTTTATCCTATCAACGAGAATTGGATCCTCTACATCTTGGATTACATCAAATATTGTATATTTCATAAAGTCCTTTGAGCTCAATATATAAGTAGAGCATTTAGACTCATACATATAACGAGGGTAGAGTATCATGGATAGGATGGGAGAGAAGAGAGACATGTTTGAGGGTCTAGGATGTGATGAGGAGATAGAAAATTTAGATGAACCCGATATTCCATTCAATCCATCAACCGAGCGTGAGACACATGAGAGATGTGCTAGGGATCGATTTCGTGATGAGTATGTCATGACTCCCTTCTCACAATCTACACAAGCTTGGAGGATGAGGGTGGAGGAGGACCAACGACGATATGCGGACAACTTTGAGATCGATGCGGTGGAGAATGACAACACACAATGCGTGGGTGGAGATCTAAATGATCTGATTGATTTGTGTGCGGATATTTTGGAGAAGCCCGGGGATGTGGATGTGGAGGAGACTTCAATCGACATTGAAGATGTCAAGGTAGCGGGAGAATCTTCAAGGACTTTGCCTTTTCGTAAGAAGAGGAGAGGATTATCGCCTCATCGGCTACCATAGAAGGAACGGATGAAAGACCGAACGATTAGCTATGTTGATTTACTTCGACCGAATCCTCTCCCAAAAATGGACCCTCGACGGAAGCCACAAGCATCTACGAGGTTGCCATGACGGAAGTCAAGTTGACGGAATGAAGTGGAATATTAAATCGTGCATGGTTTGTTCATGTATGTGATTTATAAAGGGCATTTGTACCGTCGTCGCAATAATAAAAGTCATTACTTGTACATCGTTGTCTCCATAGGGGTGATAATTTGTTGGTCATCATACTACATTGGTTACTTTGTTGCTTGAGGGATCCTTCATTAGTTTTGTGTGGATAAGTACACCGGTAATGATATTTAGTGTCACATATATTATTTGCAAAGGGCCTAAGTTAGATGGGGTGCGGATGGGGGGACGCGGGAATGTGCAGTAGAAATATTATTGCATATTCATGTAGAGGACTTCATTACCTATCCATGGATACCAAGAAATCATTTTTTGGACTTCATATGAATTTTTGAGAGCCAAAAAACCGAGACTATGTCCAAACTTCTAAAAAAAGTTAAAAAGTGCAGATTCAAAGGAACTCGGGAGCGGACGTATGGGAACGCTAGAGCGGACGCAGGGGAACTCTAAAGCGGAGGTAGGGGAACATGGGGCGGACTTATAGGAACGTTGGAGCGGACGGGGGGGAGCGGAAGGGGGGGGGCGGGTTGGAGCGGATGGGGGGAACGCGGGAGCGGACTGAGGGGAGCGGACGTAGGGAACGAGGGAGCGGACTGAGGGGAGCGGACGTAGGGAACGAGGGGGCGGACGGGGGCGGGAACGGGGGCGGACTGGGGGGAACGGGCGCGGACGGGAGGGAACGGGTGTGGACTGGGGGGAACGCGGGGGGCGGACGTAGGGGAACGGGTGCGGACTGGCGGGGAACGGGCGTGGACGGGAGGGAACAGGTGCGGACTGGGGGGAACGCGGGCGCGGACGTAGGAGAACGGGCGCGGACTGGGAGGGGAACGGGCGCGGACTGGTAGGGAACAGGTGCGGACTGGAGGGGAACGCGGGGGGCGGACGTAGGGGAACGAGTGCGGACGGGGGCGGGAACGGGTGCGGACTGGGAGGGGAATGGGCGCGGACTGGGAGGGGAACGGGCGCGGACGGGAGGGAACGGGTGCGAACAGGGTGGGAACGGGGAGCGGATGGAGGGGTATATAAGTGGAGGGGACCACTTACATACCCCACTCCACTCCTTGTGGGCGCCCGGACGACCCTCCTCTACTACAGAGTGCGAGGTTTAGCGGGGTGCTCGGAGGAGTTAAGGATCCATTTTTTGGGATCATTTTATACTTTTTTTACTGACATGTTTGTGGGTGTGATCCACATGGACCCGTTCCCTTGTGACGTGGCATATTCCTTGTGACGCGCCCAGTCAACTGGCCTCTGCGTGAGCGCTGGTAGCGGGGTGCTCGAAGGGTGTGCTGAATTCTTGTACTTTAATTTTTAACGACATTTTTGAACTAATTCCACAGCAACATTATTTTGAAGTGTATGCTTGGATGTTTTGTAGCACTATTATGAAGTGCAATTAGTAATTTAAAATTAGAGTTCTAGATTAGAATTACAAACTACAATTTGGGTGGATCCGGCAAGTGAAGGATTTCCAGACATGGCAAGTGGAGGATCTGGAGACATGGCAAGTGGGGGATCAGGTTGTCACAGACCACATGTACGCAAGGCCGCTGGGTTGGAGTGGGATGTTTATGATGACAACATCCAAAAAGCCAGGGCAGGTTGGGAGAATGTACCACAACCGTGGTCAGTGAAGACTGCAATGCAGTACGTGGGCTTCCCTCACTTTGATCGGTTGTGGCCAAGACCTTGTCACGAGCGACACTGCAAGGCCATCAGTGCGAGTTATATGCAGCTTGATGACGTGGAGGCAAAATGGAGATTCCTAACGATACTTAGAAGTATCTCCAATTTGAATAGATGGCCCAAGAGTGCAATTCCAAAGTCGGTGGCGTGTATGATGTATGCGGAGCACGTGTTGCGAGTTAGGGTGGATTGGTCAAGTTTGGCTACCCTGCATGGTCAAAAATTTGGGGGTATTGGAATTGCATTCACTAAATGCACAGTTCCAGATATTCCATACACTCCCGTTCCGGAGTGGTTCAGGAGGAATCCTCGACTAGTGGACGAGCCTGGGGCCCCAATTCCAGAGGGTCGGGAACCAAAAAAGCCACGTAATCGTAAACGACCAGCCAATGACGTGGAGATGGCCATCGAGGAGGCGTTTGAGCATATGGATGAGGGCATGGAGGCAAATGTCGAGGTCAACAACCTGATCAACGACGTGGTTAACGAGGTCCTAGACGAGGTAAACCTTGGTGACCATGGAGCGGACCCGACAGAGAGCAGAATGGAGGAATTGCGTAAGCAACATGCGTTGGAAATTCGTGAGTATAAAACGATGATTTTCGAGTTGGAAAATCGAGTTGCAACACTTACGATGGGGGAGGCTAGCAGTTCAAGTAGTACACCACTTAACCTTCAGTCTTTGGAAGCAGAGAGGGACGCAGCTTTACAGGAGGCCAAGATTGCAAAGTCACAAGCTCTGGAAGTATGTATGAGGAATGAAGTAATGCGAGGAAAGATAGAGGCTTTGCAAAAGGAGGTGGTGGACATCCAACAACAACTTCAAGTGGTCAATGAAGTGGTTGTTGATCACGAAGCCAAGATTGGCGGACTGGAGGAGCAGAATGCAAGGTTGAAGAAATTCATGTTGAATGCGATTGTGGAGCGCAAGAATATGAGGACAAGCACATTGCTTGCTATGGCCAAGGCTCGTCAATTTGAAGCTGAGTTTGAGAGCATCCAGAAAGAATGGAACCGCAATGAGAGAATGCGGAACATGATGCTTACGTCATAGCCAGAAGACGAGCATATGTACCCTAGTAGGTGGGATATAACTAATGAGTGGACATTGCCAAACGGGAGTATCGATTGGCGTCAAGTGACCGACCCAGATCACCATTGGGATGTGACCTAAGTACATGAATATCCAATCCGCATGAGGAGTGAGTTGTTATGGCCAAATCCACATACAATGGTCTTCGATGGAACTGCGTGTGCGATTTGCCAATCTCCATTTGGCCCGGAAGGATGCTATCAAGTTGGATCATGTGGGGCCCAATTCCATCCACAATGTCTAATAGGGAATATGATCAAGAAACGCCAATGTCCTCATTGCAGATCACCCTTCCACCCTCGTTTGTACCTCCAATTTGGCCTTCGGGATTACATGCCTAACGATTGGGTATTAAAGCCATGGGACTTTCCCTTCGATCTTCAAGAGTTTGATGGGGAGAATGTTGAGTGGAGTTGGTTATACAATTGTGCCAAGGTTGAGCTATGGCACGAGAATAGAGATGGCGACTGGACACGGAATGCACGTCAAATTTTGTATGTTGCAGACGAGTTGTATCCCAACAAGCCCCCCGATCATGGCTTGAAAAGATTTTTGTACCAAACTCTTGAATGGCATTGGGATTCAACCAGCAGAGAATTAAAGAGAGGCATTCATCTTCCTTGGTACAATGCAGCAGGTCTCGAATCAGTATCGGAGCATGATTTGGAAGAAGATGCAGATGACATGCCTACGGAACGGGATCCGAGATATGAATTGCAGTTAGAGGTGGGGTACCACAAGAACAGGTTGCAGTTGGCTGCAATTGATGCACTCTTGTATAGAGTTGCGGATGATGTGGTATTGAGATGGCTAAATGGTGGGCCTAGACCACGTAATGCCGTTCCATTGTCTCCTGGTAGTCGTCCATACCTCACCCGTGGAACAACGCGAAGCATGGAAGCGGGGGAATCATCACGAGCACGACAAGGATCTACTTCAGCTAGAATAGACCTCGATTCGGATTAGGCATTTTTGTACCATGTTTAGGAAGTTGTATAGGAACGGATGAAGACTTTGGACACAATGAACATATTTCATGTTCAAAGTATATGTAATATAAAGAGGATTTACCGACAAGTTCTCATTTCTAAGATCGTGTAAAAGATAACATATAGATGCCACATGTTTTAATGTTCTTTGAAACTTTTAAAAACTTACTTGAATATTAGTAATTCATATGATAATCTAACCAAAAGTACTATTGACTACATAGTCAATATTGAATACCACATAAAGATATAATTATATAAAACGGATAGAAAGGTCCTCAAAAAGAGGATGTCACCAACGAAGCATGTACAATCGAGTAATAGGGGATTGCAATATTTATAAAAGCATATTCTTTAAGAAGCTTAATAAATAAACATAAAACTCCATTCACAGTAAGAATTATAAAAAATAGTAATTAATAAAGGCATAACATGTTATTGGAGATTAATTGCAATGCTAAGTTGACAACCATATTGTATTTTCAAAATTTTAAAAAACATGCAATAAATAATTTTATTACTATAATAAAATGTTACAACTTCGAAGGTAACGTTCGCTTTGTGGTCTAAATGTCTTACCGAAGGCCTTAGGTTGTAACTTGTATCAATTTTGACGTAAGTAATAAATTATGGGAGTACGTGGGAGCACCGAAATACCACATTTGTGCAAAACCATTACGTTCGAATCCGTACTGTGGGATCATTTGCTTCGACACATCTTGGGTCCTCTTCAGACTTGTCTGTGCTGCAATCATCATCCGTTTGGGGAGTCGCGCTCCGAAGATGCAACTCTCGGTCACGTTGTGAGAAAATTATCTTCTTGGTCGGCCGGGAGCCCTCTGCATCCTGTATGCCATTTTCATCTAGATGTGGTCTACCCTCATCTTCATTGTAGTCTTCAGCAGTAAACGGAAGCGATCTTCCCTGATACCTCTTCCTAGTACGTTTGACACCTCTCGTAGTTCTCTGACGCCCTCCACCCGTACCACGACTTGAGTGCACTTCATCTCTACTTCCATCTATAAAAACATCCCCCGTTGTACTTCCGCCTCCAACTCCCAGGCCACATGTTCCATTGGATTGACTGTGTGGAAGTGAAACTGATGCGGATGGAATTGCAATTGGTATGTTCTCAACAACATGTCGACGAACAGATTGACGACGTGGCGCCTCTGTAGTAACATTTCTTGAAACATTGTGTATAGCAACCAAAGTAGCACCCACCGTAGTTGCACGTGAAACACCCAATCTAGAAGTATTGGCAATACTTCGAGTGAGAGGACGACGTTGACCTTGTGCATGCACTTGCACCGTAGAGGTTGATGCAGTTCTTTGAAGAGCACGGAATTGAGTTGTAGGTATTTCAGGAACATTGGGCGTTTGATCTTCTATATGATGGTTGGATATGAGGGAGGCGTCCATGGATTCAGAATGTACTCGGGCTGGAAATGGATCCTGTTGAACGTGCGTTGGCTCATTTGCGGGTAGTACATTGTCACCTTCACCAAAAGAAAGAGAATCGCTCCGAGGTTGCAAGGAATCTACTTCAATTCCTACATTCTCACTTGCCCCCATAGCAACATTATGGGCAGGGCGAAACCCTTGTCCAATGTGGAGAGTTTCAAAAGGCGGTCCTCCAATAGACCCCTCATGATCGTCATGCATTCCGTCGTTATGTTGGGGGACATCCGGTTCATCAAAATCAAACACCCCAAGGTTTCCATCACTACCATTGCCATCCTCATCTTCTGAATCATGATTATCGGAATCGAGGTCATCCAAATCAAAGTCGATGTCATCAACATTGTTGTCATCATCATTTCCGACACTATCATTTGGATCCACGTCATCTTCGTTGTCATCTTCTTCGTCAAGGTCATCGTCAGAATGGACCTCATTCAATTCGTACCATTGCGCAGGTCTTGGGCCCCTCCGATGTCGAATGAGCCTACTATTGGTATATATGTAGACGAGGTCCTCGGCACGACTATGCTTCAAGCGATTGCGACTCTTGTTGTGAACATATGAGTACATGCTCCAATTGCGTTCACATGCGGATGCGGAACATACTTGTGCAAGGATACGTCTTGCTATTGTTTGGAGGGCTTTAGCTCCACCTCCCATTGCATCCCACCATTCATGGAGAGGTGCGGCATGCACGCTCGGGTCAGTAGAATCAGCAAAAGTGTTGAGATGGAATAGTTAATATACAACCAGGTGTTAACTATTAGCTACTCAACAGACTATAAAGACTACACAGTATATAGCTGTTAAAGAGTCCAGGGTATTAACCTGGTTACTCAGCTATTAAGTAAAGTACTTAGTAGAAAGCCTCAGACCTCGTCCGGTCATCCCGAGGGTATCGGCGGGCTTCGACCCGTGTAGACTGAGGTAGACAAGGTGCCAGCAGTACGGTGCAATGTAGTTGCGACACCTGGCCTCCTTACCTCGAGGCCAGGGCACTTACTATATAAACCCTTAGATTGCCATTGAGGGCAGTGAATTCATTGAAGAAGTAATTATGCACCGAATCTCTGTCGCATTTTGCAACTAATCTCATTTACTTCCAACACGTTATCAGCACGATCCTGGCACTGATAATCTATCTCTCTCTCTTTCTCTTTCTTCCTACCCTAAGCAGAAGTTACTCCGGTGAGGAAAAACGAATGATCACATGAGTGCATTCTGTAGATAGGTTAAAAGTTTTTACTCTGCACACACAACCTTCGGCGTTTGTAATTTTTCTTACTACGCTCCTATTTCTCTTACTCTTCTGGCGGCGTTACGGCGATCCATCCAACAGCTCCTACCATACTTTTCTATCGGTCACATACTACCCACTCTATGCAATTATTTTCTACTTAATCTATGCACTTGCTCTTTACTGTGTTTTCGTAACTTGTTATTCCATTTATGCACTTGATGTTTGATTTCATATTAATTCCTCTTCATCGAAACTAAATACTGTCCAATTTTTTTTATTTTTTTTACCCTAGTCTGTGTTTATCCATACTCAACACCCTATGTTCCTTCCTCTACTTTGTTAATATAAGTTAACCACACTTGTATATGTACATACCTCTACCCAGTTTGTTCTATTTGCATGTTCTCAACCAGAGGTACACATAGATATTGAAGAAGTACATACAGTAGTATAATCATATTTGTTTATACTCCCTCAATATCTGTCTGTACTTCTCATATGCTTACGTATCATTCCTTGTAGATACCCAGCATATACTTACTCATCATATCACATCCAGAAATCTATTATACATTCTATCCTACTCTGATCTAATTATGTCTAGAAGACTATCTGGAAGAGAAATCATGTCAACCAAAACCACTTTCCTTGAGAGTAGAATGCAATCATTATTATTCAATCCCCTCAGTGCTGATGGAACAAATTTCCTTGAATGGATTAATGATGCCAAAACCGTCCTAAATGCTGAAGGTATAGCAAGAACCCTTATTACGCCTGTCGCATCTACTTCTGATGCCCCTAACCCTACTGCTAACCTTCTTGATGTATGTAAGTGGCAAGCACTTCTTCTTTTACGGCGTCACCTGGACCCCGACTTGCGACTGCAATACCTCGAGATCGATGATCCGGCAGATCTATGGGCTCAGTTGCACGCGCGCTTCCATCACCAGCAAACTCTTTTTCTACCCCAGGCACGTACAGACTGGATCAACCTGCAGGTGTTGGACTTCCCCGACTTTGTTTCTTTCAATTCTGAGCTTCATCGAATTGTCGCCCAGCTTCGTCTTTGCGGTCAAGAAGTGACTGACGCGGAGCTCATCGAAAAGACACTTTCGACGTTCCCGCCTGCTACCGCCATCCTCTCCCAGCAATATCGCAATATGAAATTCAAAAAGCACACTACTTTGATGTCCCACCTGTTGCTAGCAGAGAAGCATCATCAACTCCTTTTGCGCAATGCTGATTCCAAACCTGCAAGGGAGATTCACAACACAGCTGCTGTCCCTGCCTATGGAGATCACCACCTAGGACCTGATGCAACCTCGACTGGAGCATTACTTCGACACAGAGGCCCTACAGCTAATCCAGGACGACGAGGATATGCTACAGACAACCGAGACTCTATTGGACCTGCCGCACATCAGATTGAAACTCATGCAGCTGAGGCTTCCCGAAGGCCTCCCAAAGGTTCTTCCCGCAGACCCCACCCTAAACCTTACCATCGTCCTTTGCCCAGAGGTAAGCAAACCCAGCCTCGTTTCAATCCACGACATTATCCTACTAAACCCATAAAGGGTAACTGTCATAAATGCGGTCGCCCAGGTCACTTTGCGAAGGAATGTCGCGCTCCCCCCTACCTGGTTAATATGTATAAGGAATTACAGCAACTTCGCTTGCAACCTAGGCAGAACTACAACTTCCAGACCCCTAACCCCTCCTCATCCACACATGATCTGGAAAGCTTCATGACTATCTATGGGAGTCACACATCTAAACCAGATGTGGCTCTCCTAGATAGTGGGTCCACTCATACAATCCTTACTAATCCTAACTTCTTCCACTTTAAGGATAATGAGACATCCTGGCAGCATTGTCAAATTGTGACAATGGCCGGAAGCCGAACCATGAGGTTTCGGGAGGGCCGGGCAACTGTTGTTTTGCCCGGGGGCTTCCCCCTCACATGTGAAAATGCCATGTATGCTCCAGATGCGCCGCGTAGCCTGATCAGCTACCGGGATCTGAGAGCAAGGAAGATCCACATTTCCACAGAAATGGAAAAAGATGAAGAAGTGCTGGCGCTCAGGCAAGGACATGAGCTCCTTGCCACCGCAAAAGCGGGAGCCGAAGGCTTATACACGATTGTCATAAAGCCAATGACAGTGAGCCCCATCTCTCCGATAGATGCGGAAGAGGTAAGCATGGCAGCTTGGGCTAGAGACCCTAAAGCTAAAGGCCATCACCTAGCACAGGGAGTATCTTTAGATACTGTAGCTAAGCCTGATTTATGGCACAGGCGATTGGGACACCCCGGGACCACCCTATTCCGAAGAATGCTCCCATTAATTACTGGACATAACCTACTGACCTCAGATGCTACGAAGACCACTGACTGTGTAGCGTGTATCCAGGGTAAGTACATTCAGAAACCCTCCACCTGGACTCTTCCCACAGAATTACCTCCACCCCTGTACATATTACATGGAGATGTATGTGGTCCTATCCACCCACCATCTGGGGCATTCAGGTACTACTTTGTTTTAGTCGATGCCTCTGGGAGTCATTTGGAGGTTTCTTTACTACCCACCAGGAACATGGTCTTTCCCAGAATATTAGCCATTCTCTTACGCTATCGCAATCATTTCCCAGAATATCCCATTAAGTACTTAAGAATGGATAACGCCAAAGAATTTCAATCACATGCCTTTGAAGATTATTGTACAGCAATGGGAATTACTTTAACATACTCTGTACCTTATGAACACAGTCAGAATGGGCTTGCAGAGGCATTCATTAAAAAGATCCAATTGATAGCCAGACCCCTCCTATTGCATGCTAAACTCCCACCTAACCTATGGGGACATGCAGTTCTACATGCAACTGCCTTGCTAAGACTTCGCCCTACTTTACTTAATGTTCAGACACCTTATGAGCTGGTGGCAGGGAGACCACCTGATGTTTCGCACATCAGAACATTTGGATGTCAGGTCTGGGTACCTGTTACTGAACCCCGACGACATACCATTGGGGCCCACAGGCAAGAAGGGATTTACATTGGCTTTGACTCTAAATCCATAATTAGATACCTTGACCCCCAAACAGGGCATTTACTTAGAGCCAGGTTTGCCAATTGTCGATTCATTGAAACCATTTTCCCACCCTTACGTTACAAACCTGTTCAACCTAATGAACCCATCAACTTTAAAGCCCCTGAGACCTTAACCATGAACCCTGATCCCCCTACACCCTTAGCCAATACAGAAGTTATGAAACTTCTGAACCTCAAGGCCCTAGCTGACAACACACCAGATGGTTTTTCATCTGAACCTCGCATCATTCGACATCCCCTACCTGGTACAGGGCATATCTTAACCAAACGACAACCACCAAACCCTATATCCTCACCTGATTCCATCAAATGGCCCAAGGTACACTTTACAGCTGAAGACACATCTGCAGATGTTGAAGACCTTGAAGACATTGAAGACCGGGATACAAACTCTGGCCACCCATCTCAACCTTCTAACCAACCCCCAGACTCTAATCCTACCACACTTCAACAAGCAATGGCCAGATAAGATTGGCCTCAGTGGCAGGCAGCTATCAATACAGAGTATGACTCACTTCGCAAACACCAAGTGTTTGGCGAACTCTCTTTGGAACTTGATAAACCACCTGTAGGCCATAAACTCATTTTCACTCGTAAATTTGATGCAGCAGGTAATGTTTCTCGCTACAAAGTTCGACTTGTAGCACAAGGATTTACCCAAAGACCTGGAGTCGATTACGATCAAACCTACAGTCCAGTCATGGATACCACCTCCTTTAGATATTTGCTAAGTTTGAAAGTTCATTTATCTTTGAAGATTTATTTACTTGATGTCGTGACTGCCTACTTGCATGGTACATTGGACTCTGTACTGTACTTAGTACCTCCTCCTGGTTTTCTAAATACTACTCCTAACCCCAAACCCGACAGATTTGCAGGCTTAAGACTTTCTAAAGCTTTATATGGCCTGAAACAATCAGGCCGCACTTGGTATCATCACTTATGCAATTTCCTGATTGCACAAGGTTTTATTTACAACCCTACCTTACCATGCATCTTTACTCTTATAAAAGATTCTGATTTCACTATAATAGCTGTTTACGTTGATGATCTGAACATTTTAGGTAGCCAAGACTTGTGCAACTATGCTCAGAACATTTTAACACAACAATTTGATATGAAGTTTTTAGGCCCTACCACTTTCTGTTTAGGCTTACAGGTTCACCATGTAGAAAATGAAGGAATTCTTTTACATCAGGAGGCCTATGTCAACAAAGTCCTTAAGGAATTTCAAATGGATACTGCCAATCCATTGGCTGCCCCTATGATTGGACGCAGCAAGACCAATGAGGATCCTTACCAACCTTGTGAGGAGGAGGAGGAGATTGTGGACAAGTCAAGATACCTCACAGCGGTTGGAGCATTTACATACTTGACAACACATACTAGACCTGACATAGCATTTGCAACTAGTATGTTAGCTAGACATAGTCAGAGTCCTACAATAAGACATTGGAATGGTGTCAAGCATTTGTTAAGGTATTTACGTGGAACTTCTGACCTAGGCTTATACTATAGAAAAACTGATAAACCTGAAATTTCAGGGTATGCAGATTCTGGTTTTCGAACTGATGTGGCTGCAGGTAAGTCACAGACAGGCTACATATTTTTGAAGAATGGCGCTCCAATTTCGTGGAAGTCTACAAAGCAGACTACAACAGCTACATCCACCAATCACGCGGAGTTACTAGCCTTCCATGAAGCAGCTAGAGAATGCGTATGGTTGAGGACCATGGAGCAGATCCTGGTGAAGCAGTGCAGATTGCAGATTCAAGACCAGCCAACAATTATTTTTGAAGATAATGCAGCATGCATTAGGCAGATGTCATCAGGCTTCATAAAGGCTGATAGAACAAAGCACATAAGTCCACACATTTTTACTTATAGTCAAGACTTGATAGAAAGTAGGCAACTAGAAATTAGAAAGGTTGAATCAGAACATAATATTGCCGATATGCTAACTAAAGCATTGCCTGCATACAAACATAGAAGACTTGTAGAAGCAGCTGGCATGAAAACACTCCATTCCCTAACCTCTCCTGGTCGTTAATGCTCTTTTCTTTATCCAAGGTTTTATCCCAAATTGGGTTTTACTTGGAAAAGTTTTTAATGAGGTTAACACCCGGTTGAGGAGGAGTGTTGAGATGGAATAGTTAATATACAACCAGGTGTTAACTATTAGCTACTCAACAGACTATAAAGACTACACAGTATATAGCTGTTAAAGAGTCCAGGGTATTAACCTGGTTACTCAGCTATTAAGTAAAGTACTTAGTAGAAAGCCTCAGACCTCGTCCGGTCATCCCGAGGGTATAAGGCTAACCTCGGACCTCGTCCGGTCATCCCGAGGGTATCGGCGGGCTTCGACCCGTGTAGACTGAGGTAGACAAGGTGCCAGCAGTACGGTGCAATGTAGTTGCGACACCTGGCCTCCTTACCTCGAGGCCAGGGCACTTACTATATAAACCCTTAGATTGCCATTGAGGGCAGTGAATTCATTGAAGAAGTAATTATGCACCGAATCTCTGTCGCATTTTGCAACTAATCTCATTTACTTCCAACACGTTAGGCCCTCGATTTTCAAGGAAATCTTGGTACTGGTGGAGGATTTGGACATAAGTGTCCTCATCTTGAGCAAGCCTGCGAAGAACTTGATTTAAGATTGTCCTCGAATTCTCATCCTCATGGAGTGGGGCCCAACCACGTAGAAGCGGATTTAACATCGCTCCAGCCCAATGTAGATCATTCAACATCAACCTCCATCTATTTTGAAACGTTAGCATAGCATTTGCAGCAAGCTCAGGGCTTAAGCGAAATGGAGGTTTACTGAATCCACGAATATGGGTTTGTAAATCATGCATGACCCTCCAAGCCATTCCCATTACAGGCGCCTTGCCATCAAATACACGAAGAGCTTTAACAACCGGGATCACCATATACAAGAAATTTTCGCACGTGTTCCAGAATCCATCAGAACGTATAAAGCTTCGCACAGCAGAGCCCTTCATGTAAGAGGTGCGAGATCTCCTCCTCATATCACGCATTAGAGTAGGCCAATCCTCATCAACCACCATTCTTTCCAAAGCATTGCGTACTTGAAGAAGACGATCTATCATGATGAAGTTTGTTGCAAAACGGGTCTCTACAGGTAGGCGGAGTGAGAGATTTGGTGACAACCTCCGGAGTATAGCTTGAGAAGCATGATGGTTTTTGATAAAAACACAAATATGGCGCGCCTTTTTTACCAACTTTTTCACCCATTCCTCCTTCCCCCAATCTTCTAAGAGGAGATCTAGGCAATGCGCAGCACATCCTTGAAAATATAGATCGGGATTTGCTTGAATCAAGTCGCGAGCAGCGGAGGCCATAACTGGGGCATTGTCGGTGCAAATCTGGACCACATTATGTCGACCAACCTTTTCCACAAATGGTTGAATTTGAGCAGCAACGTATACATGATCCTTGTGATTTCCCGTGGTATCAATGGTACCCAAGAAAACATCTCCCTTTGTGCCGCATTGGAGAACGTTTAGGAGAGGTCGGTTTTGCACGTTGTCCCATCCATCACAACATATTGTAACACCGTATTTTTCAACGGAATTCCCCATCTTCTCCTTCACTTGCCTATCTAGGTCAACCTTTTTATCAGTTAACAACTTCGTACGGATGGCATTGTACGATGGTGGTGTGTAGGCTGGCATTCGATGACGGGCAGTTTCACGCACAGCATGAACAAGTGCAGGATGTCTCACAATGTTGAAAGGAATGTTAGCTTCATAAAAAGCCGTTGCCCATGCTCTATCAAGGAGTTGTTTTGTTGACACATTGAACCCCTCCGTTATGTTGAGTTGACGTAGTTCACGAGGAGGTGTGCCATATATCACAACATCAGAATGTTGAGTGGATTGGGACATAAGCAAAGGCTCTGTTTCACTAATTACGGAGTCCGCTATAATAGGCTCCAGAGGTACAATATCTGGCACCGGAGAGTCCTCATTTACAATGCCTACATGTAAGGGCACAATGCCTCCGCAATGTTCAAACAAGACCCTAATATGCGGGGGTACCATCCTACATGTGGAAACATCACAAGCACCCCCTACAGGAGGTCTATAACCAAGGTGGGCCAACATTCTATTTCCTCGGTAAGATATGACGAACGGGCAAAACCTACAGTTAACCTGCCTTTGTGATTTACCGGGAACCATCCCCTTATCCTCGTACCAATGATCCCATGCATCATTTCGGCGTGGCATGACTTCAACAAAACCTGCAAATACAAACAAGTTAAAGCAAGTAACTTTGATCGCATACTAGGTCCTGTTCAAGAGTGCCACAAGGGCAACCCTAATTCACAGTCACTAGATTGGACAAAGTATCCTCTGCATTCGGGTCTCACGCATTCAATCCTCACTCCTCAAAGGAGAATCAAAAGACTTGAGACACACTATGTCAGTGGAGGCAAAAATGGCACCTTGAACCCTCAATTTATAGTATTCGAATCGGACGGGGGAGCGGACGGAAGGGGGGGGGGGGACCGGACGGGGAGCGGACGGAGGGGGGGGGGGGGGACCGGACGGGGGGGCGGACGGAGGGGGGGGAGCGGACGGGGGAGCGGACGGACGGGGGGCGGACGAGGAAGCGGACGGAGGGGGGGGGGGGAGCGGACGGGGGAGTGGACGGACGGGGGGGAGCGGACGGGGGGGCGGACGGGGAAGCGGACGGAGGGGGGGGGAGCGGACAAGGGAGCGGACGGGGGAGCGGACGGACGGGGGGGGGGGGGGGGGGCGGACGGGGGGGCGGACGGGGGAACGGACGGGGGAGCGGACGGGGGTGGGGCGGACGGAGGGGGGTGGAGCGGACGGGGGGGGAACGGTGGCGAATGGGGATTGTGAACGGGAGCGGACGGGGGGGAACGGGGGCGAACGGGGGTTGGGAACGGGGGCGAACGGGGGTTGGGAACGGAGGCGGACGGGGGGGCGGACGGGCTCTAGTAAATTTTTCCCCACTTTACCTTTACTTTGCTGACATGTCATCACACGTGGACATTGTAAATCCTACGTGTCAGAAATGGGTTAATGTAATTACACAAAAAAATCGGTAAAATTCAAGTCCGTCAGGATAAAGACAGCATCCGGCATAATGTCGTGACGGATACGTGTCGTGACGACACGACATTATGTCGGGATTACCCTCCGTCACGACACAATAGACAACCCTGGTTTGGGTCGACCGACCCAAACCCCTACGTGGTGTGGGTGGATGTACCCTTGTGAGGTTTGGGTCGGTCGACCCAAACCCCTACTCCAGTGTGTTAGGGTTTTTTTCTGACCCTTGTCAGGTTTGGGTCGACCGACCCAAACCACTACCTGGTGTGGGTGGATGCACCCTTGTGAGGTTTGGGTCGGTCGACCCAAACCCCTACCCGAGTGTGTTAGGGTTTTTTCCTGACCCTTATCAAGTTTGGGTCGACTGACCCAAACCCCTACCTGGTGTGGGTGGATGTACCCTTGTGAGGTTTGGGTCGGTCGACCCAAACCCCTACCCCAGTGTGTTAGGGTTTTTTTTCTGACCCTTGTCAGGTTTGGGTCGACCGACCCAAACCCCTACCTGGTGTGGGTGGATGCACCCTTGTGAGGTTTGGGTCGGTCGACCCAAACCCCTACCCCAGTGTGTTAAGGTTTTTTCCTGACCCTTATCAGGTTTGGGTCGACCGACCCAAACCCCTACCTGGTGTGGGTGGATGCACCCTTGTGAGGTTTGGGTCGGTCGACCCAAACCCCTACCCCAGTGTGTTAGGGGTTCAGTCCGACCCTTATGAAGTTTGGGCTGGTCGACCCAAACCCGCACCAAAATAATTTCTGGAACTTGTTTTGGACTTGCACACAGTGTTGGGAGTTCACATTGTAGTAGTGTTGGAAATGTCTTCATCCTCGGTGTCCCCATTGATCATGGTGTCTTGCATTTTCCGATATTTGATTCTTTTGGACCCTTACATTCTTTCCATGTGTGTAGGCGCAATGGAGGGAGTTGGTGGAAGAGGGGATTCCTTCTCTGACGACATGGGCAACACCCAATCTACGTCTGGGGATGAGCTAGACATTGTTGGGGAGGATAGTTTTGATGACAGTGCAGATGAAGGTGACTTGGGGAGTCCTTCGCCATCTGCCCCTTCTTGCCCCACTGTGGAATGTGCTGGGCTTTCACGAGCTTCATGGGTGAATTTGGATGTAGTACTTGTTAATGACAGTGGAGTTGCTGTGGCGGAGGGTATTTGTCGAAACACACATCCACAAGATTGCATTGATGAAAACCCCCTTGGCACCGAGGACGTTGGAGTTGTTATATTGGAATCACTCGTACATTCTGAAGTGAATCCAACTCATAGGTTCTCGTTGCGAAGGTGGCCGTTGAGGAATGTGACAATTGATGGGGTTAATTTGCATGAGCATGAGCGACGACACATCCAAATCCAAGAAGAGCTCCAAGCAAACATTCGGCCACGCAAAGGCCTACGGAAGTACAATACATTGGCACGTCCTACTCCGTCTACAAATGAGTGTAAACGTCAAAGGTTGCTTTGTGAGGAGTCCATTAGAGAAGTTGCCACAAAGGATTGTTGTGTACATCGTTGTTGCCAATTGTTCCCAAGGGATAAATTGAAGGCCATCCGCGAGGAAATGTGGCTTGGAGATTTCCGTCTAAGATCCACCAAAAAGCTTGATGTCCATAGGGCGATACATGTGAACGGAGCGGGTCGCAAGGTCATCACCCTTGAGAGCATAGACGTGTGTTGTACCGCATGGTACATCATTCACGGTGTGTCGAAAGCGGAATTTTATAGACAAGCCGCGTATGCCAAGGAAGGCCGCCGGTCCCGTCACCATGGGAATACGGGCTTAAAGAAACCAAGGGAAGCAACGAGACAAGCAACCGCCACTCTGGCAACCATCATTGTCCCCCTTGCCGATGCAATGCCGCACAAAACACGCACACTCGCAACCGGTGAAAAGGTTGTGGAGAAGGTTCTTCCTACAAGCACGAAATGGAAAGACATATTGTTGGACGTAAACGCAGTTGGCGAGAAGGCTGGGTTGGACCCTATTTCGTTGTCGAAACTGAGTGCAATAAAAAAATCTCACTTTAGCGAATACATCACAAAAAGACGAGGCGACAAATTTGCCCGTTGTTCCAAATGCGAGAAGTTGAAACGCCTTCGAGATGCACACACGATGGGGACAGAGTCCTATGCCGCACATCAAATGAACTATTTCAAGCATGTGAACATGCAAGAGGCACACCGTAATGATTACTACACAAATAGAGCTTTGTCCATCTCTAGGCCTTTGGAGGTCCTTACAATCATCCATGACAAAATGGACCATGCCAAAACAGCCTCACCATGTTTTGCAAATCGAATCAAAGCCACGGACGGCCTTTTTAAGCTTCCTGTATCGGTTACAGGTAATTTCGATAACAATTGCATTGCATTACCTAAACACAAATTTGTGCTTTAGGTTTGTACTTGGGGCCATAGATGTACACCATGTGAATTTTTTGGTGTTATAGTTGAATATTAAACCATTGGGTTGGCTTTACAGGGATGATTGCACATGGACATGGTGATGTCAAGTATGCTCATTATGCTCTTGATTTGTATCCGGCGGATTCAAACCACACGATAGGGTCATTTGCAAAGCTTTTACGTGATTTGGAGAAACCGCCGTCCTATTCATCAAGATTGTTATTTGAAAACTCGGGATCAACACCTCTATATGAAGCGGTCTTGGATGGCGTGCACTCCTTGCCGGAGCCACCAAGTGAAGATGTGATTACCAAGAATTTGCCCCCAACTCTGCGTGTCCAATTGGACAATTGTGCGAAGGACAATAAAAGTAGATATGTTTTTGCATATTGGTCGTTGTTGGTTGCGAAAGGCATTTTCAAGGAGGTTTTTGTGTCCTTTCTATTGGTAGGCCACACGCACGACGATATCGATGCATCTTTTGGGCGGTGGAGCATGAAGTTGCGCGAGGAGGATTTTCCGACAATCCCATTGTTGATGAAGTCGTACATGGATTTGGAGAACATTCCCGTCATCCCCCATATGATCGAGGAGGTTCCAGACTTCAAGGCATTTATAGAACCGTATATTCGAAGCGGAGCTCACCGATTGATCGGACATACGAAGGCACAACAATTTCGGTTCTACGTGCGTGACGATGGTGTCCCCGCCATGCAATACAAGTTGTTGTGCACGTCACAAGACTGGAGCCCGCCGGAGGGTCTCCTTGTATGGCGTGTTGATGGGGAGGGAAGGACGATGTTGCCTGACGGAGAGCCTAAGCCTTGCAAACCAATACTAATGAAGAATTTGGAGGACATTTGTAAAGGCATATCAGGCTTCATACAATATTGGGAGAGTTTGAGGGTAGCGGATGTTGGTGGATCGTGTTGGCTTCGTTACGGAAGTTGGATACAATATTGGACACGTGTTCGTGGTGCTTTGGCAAACCTTCATCAAGATACACCCCTTACTTTAAGGCATGGGTTTTGGCCACAAACACGTGTCAATGTACAAGCTTCGGAGGCTAGTCTTTTGGGAAATGGAGAGGTTCGAGAGGAGTTTGATGTGGACGACCATTACGTGGGGCCTGCTAGTAGTCGTCCGCCACCATCTTTCCGCATTGCAGTGGATTGTCATGAAGGTTATATGCTCATTTTGCGTCCTGGAGATGAGACATATGCAAAGCCAGTGTGGGTGGCAAGAGCTTTGTCGAAACCAAATTTTGTAACTTCCAGCCCTCATTTTCGACAAATACAAGTAGAGTACTACCGACCGACAGCACGGAATGAAGATGTTGTTCGGCATTATACAGGCTGGGATACAAACCCTAACTTTCGGTGGAAGGTGGATTCTGAGCACGGTCCATCTTGGGTAGATACAGATTCCATAATCATAGCATGGAAACCACGGAAAAATCATAGTGGATCAGTGTCCATCCCTCAAAAGTACATAACTTTTGCAAAAGACAACCTTGCTCGGATCGCAGAAGAAGCAACCCACGTTGAATGAGAAGTTGGTAGGATTGTGTTAGCATGATTATAGTGTAATATGTAATTCGACGAATATATATTACTCATATGTGTGCTCCTCAAACTTGGGGCAAAGTTTGGGTAGAACTTGCGAATGCTATATTGTTTGGGGTTGGATGAATATCCATTTACTATATTTCAATACAGTTGTGAAGTTCATTTTTTTATTAAGTTTGGGACTAAATTTTCCATTGAAGAAAAATGCATTTATTGCATGTACTTTGTATGTTGCAATGTCTATATTTTATTGACCATGCTAATAATAGAAATCATTTTATATGTTTTTTGGGTGAAACTAGTTTGGAGTGCTCTACCCAAAGTGTTTTTGTTGATGAAGTTGGTGTTGAGTGCTCTACCATATGTGCTTATGTCCACACCCCATAGATTTGGGATATTAGAACATATAATATATTTGAGATTGTTCGCAATATAGTTTCGGAACACGGAATGTTGTTTGATCCATATATTAATTTGAGACTAGAGAAAGTCTCAATTTAACGAATATAGTGTTAATTACTACAAGATGATTAGCATGTCCAAATCATGCCCATGGTCATTTATCTCATGATTTTCAGAGCTTGTATGAATATCTTATTCATTATCCAAGTGAAGATTCTTGTGTTCATTAAGTGGTCATATACTCCCTCCCAAGCTTGCTGACCACTCAACTTAAAATACTTAGCATAATTTGAGCATGTAATTCAATCACTTTAAAAGATATATGTTTTTCACTAGCTCTTAGAGCGTCCCCAGCAGCCTCGCCATGGGGCATGCCAACGCCAAAAATGGGGCATCCCGGGTTCTTAGGTGGCGGTACCAGCATAAATTGAGCCCCGCCAATGTCCGGTCCGGCATAATTTAGACTTTGGTGGGCTCTGACTCAAGATGAGCTGCCCCGCCCAAGATGGAGGGCTCCCCAAACACCCTAAACATCATATAATATATTATTTTTGGCGGGTTGCTTT
This sequence comes from Polytrichum commune, assembly GCA_950295325.1. Classification (NCBI taxonomy): domain Eukaryota; kingdom Viridiplantae; phylum Streptophyta; class Polytrichopsida; order Polytrichales; family Polytrichaceae; genus Polytrichum; species Polytrichum commune. The sequence continues at coordinate 16,319,336 of OX485803.1, read as the reverse complement.
CTATCTCTCCTGGGGATGCCCTTAGATCCGTGACATCTAACTACATACCACTCAAATATAGATGTCTAGATCATTGTTATGTTGGATTTAGGCAGGTCTCCCTTCGGTTACATGTGATACCAGCCTTTTACAAAGGACTCAAAAACACAAATATGTGGACACCTAATGTGTAATGAAGACCTGTGCCTACTTAACTTACCAGCAAATTGGTATTGGATAAATATGTGAAGAAGATCCATTGCGACGCAATATTAATGGAGTCAATAAACGTCACATCATTTATGGCACCACAAATGATCTATGCTTCTAAAAAAATATCCATAAACATAACGTGGATATTGTTCATCTCATTTTTACAAGCAAGTTTCTGCATGGGCTCATGAGATAAGAGAGCCTCCAAACTCAACATGACTTTTGGTCAGGAATCGGTTGTTTCGCATACAATATGTTCCATGTTTGGTAAGTTTTGAGTTCATGTTTGGGGGTAGTGCAGAGGTTTGAACAAAGAACATCTTTAATCAATGCATTGAGGGTCAAACTCATGTTTGGCATGTCAAGGACAATCAATGGGGAGAACCAACTGCTTAGTTATGCATGAATTGGTGGAGTTTGAGAATAAGCAGTTGAAGTTCAAGACTTTCGGAAATCTATTGATAATTTAGAGAAATTTATGGAACATACCTCAGATTAATAAAGGAAAACCTAAAGATCACAACCGATTATGCCCAAAAATCTTCCTGAATATTGGTCAAGAAGTGCTAAATTCAGTCTGGCCCTCGGTTTACCCAAATAGGATGCTCTTTATTCAAATGCAAACACTACCTTTGAGCATGCATCACAAGTGGAAATAAATTATTCATAATGCATGCAAAATAACCAATGGAAAATCATAGGGGACTACCTCCTGACGAAAGTCTCATTGAGTGAAAGGATAACTCTATTGTGCTCACACATATGTACATATCACATGTGGCTCTCATGCTTCTCAGTATTGACTTAGTTCGTTTGAATGAAATGCACATTTCAAATGCTATTGGGGACCTACGAGTAACTTGAATGTCGTGTATGATGCATAAAGGCATCTCGAAATCCTCCAAAGTGGCAGTGGAGGAGCTTGTGGAGTACTAGGTGGAGGGACCCTTAAATTATAGTGGTAGAGGCACCACCACTGCAACAATAACAAATGCCAATTTATATATGTAATATTATAATCCCGTAATGTGTAAGTGGATAATGCATGTGTGTTGAAATCAATAAGGCAACCGTGTCAAGATCATTACAACACGTGAAGTATTACGAAGAGAGGACTAATTCTAGGATGGAAAGAAGTTTGACCAAGGTAGAGGTCCTCTATATTCAAATATCAACATTTGTTGTGGTCCCTCTAAATTTAAGTTTGACTAGTTTAGAGGGAGATGTGGTGATGGTCGGTGTGCCTGCACTCCTTCCAAAGTAGTGTTGAAGGGTGACATGGAAGCAAAAGTGGGGGTGCTCTTACACAATCACTATTCTTGCAATTTCAACTATTTTAAAACTGAAAGAGGGATGATCATGAGCTTCAATGAGCATGAGTTGATCTGTCGTGTAAACTAAGATCATTAAACACAACAGATCGAGTGTCGGCGTCAACATCAATTAGCAAAATAAAATAGCAAACTAAAATGCTAAACAACCACCTCTTCAAGATGAGGGTTTCTCTCTCCAAGCTTAAGAAACTAAAATGTCTCCTTACAAAGCTTAAGAAACTCTAAAATTCACACACAAGAGTCAAGTTATCTCTCACTCCACGAAGGGAGAATCCAAGAGTGCAAGTGGTGGAGAAAGAATGCAAAGGCTTTACTCATAATCTACTACACCATAGCCATGAGAAAGCAACAACAAACTCTCTCTCTCTCAAAACACACTCACAAGACTTGACTTGACAACAATGGCAAGTCAAGAGGCCTTCCTCTCCATACAACCCCAATCCTATGTGGAGTTTATCCATGGAGTGGATGAACAACTAACTAGGACTCCCAATGGAGTCCGTTACTCATCCCAACACACATGGACTCCTAGTGGAGTCCATTTACTCCTAAATTGACGTGACTTAGCCCCCGATGTCACCTCACGTGACAGATCGATTTATATTTTGGATTGTTTTGGCGCTAATCCACAAAGAAATGTGTCTGTAAGTAGACAAACCCTAATTCTATGCCATATGTGCAACTTTAGTTCAAGGTATCGTATGACCACTTTGTCAAGTGCCTTCAAAGCATATTGAAGTGCTAGACTGTCGAGTTAAAAACAATGTCAGATTGCAATTCACATGACACAAACAAATGCGAGCCCAAAAAACTTGACATGTGGAGAAGTCATAACTAACTTACTTGGGGACGCATTGAAACATTACTACCTACTTGAAATCACCAAAGGTCCTTACCACCTAGAGTTTCATTCTCACACACACGCATACCTATATACAACAGAGCTCGTGGTGGTGGTGGCAACGGTTCTATATACATATACACCTACTTGGTGATGCCAAATTTTGCATATGTGGAAGACACAATAACTTTCAAGACGCTAGTGAACATGTGAAATTAGTCACACGCATGTCCTACTTGTGTTTAGAACAATGGGGACAAACCTCCTATCATACATTTTGGAAGGGTTGAATGGCAAGGGTGCCACAAAGACAACCTCCATATGAATCGTTGGTGATCACAACATTCTCCAGCGAGATCACCATGTTTGCTTCCCAGAGAATAAGGTTAGGTAACTGTTGGTAGATGCTAGAATCAGCAAGGGTAGATGCTAGGCAACAATTGATCCGAATCTGCCGTCCGCAACGAGGGAGGAACCCTGTTTTACTAGGAATAGAAACCCAACACTTAATTAGCGTGGCTGAAGAACGTTAAGATAGATAGCAACAATAACCCCACCCCCATCAATTAAGCGTCTCCTAATTGCGACTCCAGCTGCATGACTATGGCAGGATCCAGGCTTCCCGACTTCTTGCGAACCGCGTGTTTCTTGCGAATACTCTCATCTGCTGCTGCATCTTCCTCGACCCCATCTCCGACATGGGCGGCCTTCGACTTGAAGCTGATGGCATAGAGTGCTCGTGTCTGCTGGAGTCTCTTTTTGTCTTCACTCCTCTTGAACAAAGGGCCAAAGCAGATCAACAACTTCATCTTTATGTTCCACTCTGACACACACACACACACACACACACACACATGCAGACACGAATTCAATGAGAAACTTCAATAAATTCGAACTAGTTTGCTTCCTGCTTGGCAGAAATCATAAGTACCATCTGCAATATTCTGAGCTCTTCACACCAACGCTATACTGACACACACAAGAAGCTTTCAATTTTCCAACCAGCAGCTATTGCTAATGCTGCTACCCACCTTGCAGATTATAACATGATTACGCAGCAGAGAAGTCTTCTTATACACATTTGTCACTCTCACGGAGCGTCTGGATGTGGTTGAAACATTCCTGTCGGAAACTATATACTAAGGTATGTGGCCCTTATGTGGTCGCTCTTCTTCAACGGGACGCCTATATTTGGGTGGTACATGTATATGGCAAGGCTTGCAATGAGAAATGGACACCAAAAAGACATGTGTCATGATGAGATTGGGCGATGTGCTCAAGATATATACATAGTTCGACGTTTGATAATGAACATCATCACGATTGGGAACGAGGGCCTATGAGCTCACACATAGAGAACACAAGTTTTCACTGTGGCCTCTTGTAATCGTCGCATCTCAACTCCAATGATCGCAGTTCACGAAACTTGAACTGCCGATCTTTGTGATGCATCTGAGTCAAATGTGTCTGCAGAGGTGCAGGAAGTGCCCACAAAAAAGGCCACACACACACACACCTCGATGCAGTGAACGAGCTTCTGATCTCGTGATAAATTTTCTCCTCATCATGTGCGACCAATTACAACATTTGAGGCTTGAATCGATGAGTAGCAAACTAGCGCGGTTAAGCAGACTTGTCTCCACGACTTCGGCCAGAAGCTAGGTCAGACAATTTCATCTGTTTGTGTATCCTAGATGTGTAAAGTAGTATTTGTGGAATTGGACAGCGAGACCTTCACAGAGTCCAAGAGAATCCAAGTTGAGCTCGTCTCCTCACGACATGATTGACAGAATGAGTCTCCACCTTACGACTTTTTGACTAAGGTATGTGGGCCTTATGTGTTCAACTTAAGTAATTGGACATCCATGAAGTCCTGAGTGTAACATAGCAAGGTTTGTAGTTAAGAAAGGGCACCGGAAAGACATGTGTGACGATGAGATTGGGTGATGTGCTTTTAATGTAGACATCATTCTAAGCTCAATAATTGAAACAAATGGAGCAGATACATGATCATTTAAAGAGAAATAATCTTCTGAAACTTAAAAATGATAATTTACGTGATTTGGTATTGCGAACCGCATGAGACGAGTCCCAATTCGATACAGTGATGAAATTGTGTGTGTAGTTAGAAGTGCCCACAACAGAGCCACATACCTTATGTTTATACATGGACAAAAGCACCATGAGGTCACAGATGTTTGCTCGATGTTTTAGTACTTAAAGCTTATTGCTTGGCCAAATCTGGTTGTCTACAATGTAAAGACACAAAAATTCATTTTCTAAAATTATCTCAACATTGTTTTACAGTTTGAATGTACTTGGACATCAAGGAAACTATCTTGAAAGTCTCTTTAAGTCCCTTTGTGCACTTGGTACCCGCGCATATACCCATATATGTAAAGAGCTATGAATCGGCAAGATATTGTAGTTTATTTCAACAAGTTCGTAGAGTGGTCCTCTGACCTCCACATAACCTCTTATGAGTATGGTAGTTTAGAAAGAAAGGAAAAGATAAGAGCAGGACTTCATGATGCAGCTGTCGATGGCTTGGAATGAATATGTTATGTGCACATTTTTTGTTATGTGTTATTATTCCCATTTCCTTTTCTATTCTTGTGCAATGTTTGTCATTTTTTGACCAATTATTGGTTTTACAAAATCCTTAAAAAACAATCAAGGCTGGGGAAAAAGGTTGTTTCTTATCAAATGCATGCAAAGGATTAGAGGACTTAAGACTGGTGACCAAACAAGGTTAATCGTGACATGTGTCCAGGTCCCCCCGGTAGAGTGATTACTTCATTGAGGCCCAAATGGATTTACACCATCAGACGAAAACCCCACTTGGACATGCCTAGGATCATGTTCCAAATATGGCCATTCATCTTTAGTGATTTTTCACACCAACTCGTCAACACAATCCTCTCATGATACCTGCTAATGATCGGTTGGTGGTATGCAATCGCAGGAGCCTAGATAATCAAGGATTAGCAAACCAAGCTTGTAATCGGGGCAAAAGAGGAAGAGACAATTAAGTTATGCAACACACATAGAAACTCAAAATAAACATCTACCTACAAAAGTTACACTCTACGTGATCTATACAACTTGCATTGGAAAACCTCAAAAATTAGAAGTTATTTTAGAAATAAACTTCAAATAATAACTTACCTTACATGGTATGCATTTCTCAATCATACTGTCATGGCATCTGGACATGCCACACTTAGGACAATGAAGGAATACTCGTTTTGTTCATAATACAAACCTCGGGGGGTGCACTGTACTAAACATGTACGAGTATACGTGAGTGCACAAGAGGGGTATTGATTTGGACCTTGCCGTATTACGTATACATATGGTATACATGTTATAATTTATAGTTACGTTCATATATGGAAGGCCTTTAAAAAGTATACAATAATTGTACTTGTATGGTATTGTTACTATACTACATATCATAAGTTTTCATATTGGATGCGGAGGAAGTTTTGTAATCGTTGGGTGGAGTATAGGGATCCAATTGACTTGATGGACCGTCCATCAAATGTGGAGATTGGTTTATGTTGGTATCAAAAAGGGGCTAACAACAAGTGGACATATGATCTTACTGATCATTTGATGGTAGACTTAGAGACAATAATTGCATTGGCTATAATGACATATATTGGTGAATCAAATGTTTATGAGTTACATCCGGGAGATGAAAAAGTGTTCAACGATTTTGCTGATGAAAGCTAGGATATTTTGTTATACATATTATAAGGGTTGATTATTGTTCAAAATTATATTTGTATACTTATGTTAATGACTATATATGAATGGATGTTTTTTTGTGTATACATATTGTCACTTGTATATTTATTGTTCCAATTGTATGTGTATTACTTCATTTCACAAAAAATAACTTGTATATAGGGGGTTTTTAGAGTATGCAGTGAACGCACGTGATTCTAGGTTTTAATGAAAGGTGCACCCCCCGAGATACAAACACTTGTCACACATGCAAATATGAATCACTTCATAATAAAAAGCCCACCTTGTTTTTAATACACCATGCACCCTCTCGTGTCTTTGGCGATGAACATTCTGCATTGGCCGGCACTACATCATCCAAGACTAGACCCATTACTTTGGATATCCCAATAATACTTATACAATGTGTTGTTTGTATATCATCAACAACATAAATATGAGTTGAAATGGCTAAGCGCATACCTTTCATATAGTGAGATTGCATGCTCTTGTTAACCTGAATCACATATATGATGCACAAGACAATATTGCAATGTGGGTGGAATGACCTCTTCCTACATAGATGGAACTCCAAAACGCAGTTATGAATGTTTGGGTAGAGGAAAAATCATCAAATGCATTGGTAAATGAATTGCTAACATCATCCAAAGATGGGGAATGCATTGGAGCCCCCATATTGGACATTACCTACACAAACATACCAAATATACCATTAATGAATTGTCACTTTCAATTGAACTATTGTACGAAATGAACTTCATTTTACATGTAGGGCAAGCACCTAAGCTATGGGAGCAGCCAAGTGTTTGTAGATGTCGACATGGACTGATCACTTGAAATTGATGTGCTTGGAGAGTCCACAATATCATCATGCCCAACAAATAACATATTCCAACCAAATTCAATAACTAATGTAAATCATATAACCTTAAAGAACGCACGGGTAGATCACTTAGTGCATTTTAAAAACGACGTGCGGCATAATATAGAGAGGATTAAAATCATTTGAAATAAAAATTATAAAGGAATTCCAAATAATGAAGGGGCCATTAAATGTAGACAATCCCATTATAAGAAAGTTAGATGGACATAAAACGTGGGCCATTATCTTTTTGTAAAATTAATATAGGGGCTGAAGATAAGGATCCTAGAAGGTATGTTTAGTATGGTATGTAAATGGGTTCAACACTCGTCAATTGCGTTAGGAAGTAGATTAGCTTTTATTACTTAAAAAGAATATAGAGTACAAAAAATTGTAGTGACTTGGACAATATAAGTAATGAAAGGGTGCAAACAAATGGGCCATTTTTGAAATTTAAGTAATTATAGGGAGGCTTTAATTCAGCCCTTGAAGGTAAATAGCCCCAAAACAAAAAAACCCCCAGCCGCACGTAGTGCACAAAAATGCCTTAGAGTGATCTACCCGTGAAAGAACGTCATGACAGTCAACCCATTCAACATTTGGTTCTATCTGAGTTCTCAATGAAAACTCATAATGGTCCTATCACTAGTAGAAAACATTGCAAAAAATAACCGCAGTCATATTTTCAATGGTGTATTACACGCCCCAAAAAATCTAAAATTTTAGTTGATAAACCAAAAAAACAATTTTTGCAGTCATTTAGCGACTACAAAGCAAGCTGGTCAAAAGAATCGCCATGGGAAAACAACTACGGTTCTTTTTCGCAATGTTTTCTACTAGTGTATGCACATTTGGTTCACTATCTCCAAAGAGAACATTATGCACGTTACCTGAAGAGGTGTGGACATTTGGATGATTGTATTCAAATATGTAAACAAGAATCTCTGGAATAACTTCGAAAGTGTATGTCAATCTTGATACACCCTAACCTCTGTAATATCACCCTCCGTAATGTCACTCCTCTTATATCATGAAACCCTAGAGAACGGATGTGCTTAGTTCAAATCTTCCTCCTTGTTGTCACATTTTGCCTCTCATATATATCATGGATATTGACATTACAATAATTCGTCAAAGAATTCAAGCCACACACTTGCACGCATCACGTTGTCATTATCGTCACTCCTTGCAATGTTGATTTTGTGTTATTCCATAACGTCACATGCTACAATATCCTCTATTATCACACATCCATGCTAACAATCCTAACATCTTTCATATCATGTGCACTTTGGTTGCCATAGGCGTGATGTTAGGGAGGTTAGAGTGTATGAGCAAGAGGACCAAAATACAAAAACAAATCCAAAATTTCTCCATATGGCACAATGATGTCCCCATGATATTTGTTGGCAAATAACCCAATACCCAAATTGAGATATGTTCCAACCCAGATAGAGTAAGGTCTACTCCGATACGTGAAAGAATTATCCCTAGGTATAGGTATGGTGGATCCGTAACATTCACAACATTACTCAACTAATGAGTTGTTCTCAACTGCCCTAACTTCAATTCAATCTAAAACACTGGGATTCCGGCATCCAGAGTCTTTATTCTCAAATCTATTGTTGGGCTCATGAACACAACTCCACAACTGAATAATGCTATGTTCCACAAACAACGTTAAACCCCCTAATATCATGAGTTTCTTCATTGCTAGTTAATGTACTAGAAACTCGGCATTTTGATTCTACACTCAATTTACTTTTATAGGGAGCCCAATGTAATAGTCCTCCGCAAAGGTCCAATAGGCAATGATTTAGGCGTGGGACAAACAAAACATTAACTTCTAGAGATGACATTTCAGGTATTTGCATATGCAATGCTTTCACACCCAAATGTCTAACAACCCAATCATCCCCATACGTGCTCTAAAGTATTTGCACTTCCTCATACATAAACATAGGCATGGGGTATTGAATAGTGTATCCACTAAACCTTCCTCATATGCTACTCTAGCCACATAATTTTTGAATCAAGCAATAACCCGAACCTGCACAAAAAAACACAAATTCTAAAATCAAACCCATGATTGTTATATTTCATTGACAATTGTTGTTGTGATGTATATATTCACTTCATATATGAGAGTCAATGCCATCCTCTGGGGCCAACGTGAATGAGGGACACTTCACCTTCATCATTGTCGCGAGCTCCTATGGGAATCCAGGACGGGTTAATTGAGCAGGGTTATGGGACAAGTGCTACTTGCCTCATGTTGAAGGTCATCCTACTCCATATATGCACATAACAAATTATAAAATGTATGTGCATTGTACATCATGTGTAGACACTGTATACATGAAATAAATTTCATACATATAGCATGCTATATGGGGCTTGGGAAACACTCGGGGGGGGTAGTCATTGGTTGGAGTAGCAATATACGTGCGAACAAATGATAGGGTATTTTAAAAACATGGGGGCTAAAAATTATAAATGGACTTAAGAGTAATATAGGGTATCAAAAATGGCATTGGACATCTTTAAAGTACTATAGGGTATGGAATAATAGGTAATTTGGAATTATAAGTAATGCAAACCATTTTTCTATTAACCCAAAGTGGAAATTTACATAATGATAGCATGTGAAAAAAATAAGAGAATTGAAAGTAATACCCCCCTATAAAATAGTGGTTGTTTGCACCTATATCCTTAACTTTTTAACACACTGCCCCCCCCCCCCGAGGGGAAACATCATGAGAGCTCATTTTATGGGTGGGGATCTCAGAGGGGGCATGGGTGTTTTGAGGGCCACCTCACTTATGGGCAAAATCTTAATATAATCCAAAATTCCAAAGAAGGCAAATAACAAGGAATTCGCTCCTTGTTATCTCTAAGTATCTAACGTTGGAGTTACACGTTGACTAAGGTAATCTTTTGGATTTGTGTCACCTTCATTGCCTTCATGGCCTTTAAAATTTACACTTGACATCATTTCCAATGTTATATATAGAATGCGGTAATTCATGACACCCTCTTTCCATTCGACTTGGTCTTATGTCATTTAACCATGATTCAGTGTGTAGAAGAAATGACTGAATTGAGGACAACAAACATGGGGTAAACAGTCATTGAGATGTATGTGTTAGTAACTCAAATAAAATTATCATATCAAAGTTGTTAACAATAAATAAATAAATAAAATTGAGGGGAACTATGTTATTTCAAAATGAAGTGTTTATAGGCATGCTTTGTGATTTTTTATATTTCCAAATATCATCATTTCTGTGGGTGCAATGGAGAGGTTGTGTAGGGTTCACTTTTGATGGTAAAGACTTATTTGACGTTCAAAAGGATTAGTGCTTTTCATAAGTTTTGGATAGCAATGGATTCTTGATAATTTGAGTCTTGAAGTGCGTTCCACCCTCGTCAAAGCTCTCCATAAAACAGAGATGGATTTTGATATCTAAGACTACAATTACAAGATCGATCTCTCCAAACACTGCGACACATTATGTCCATGGTCAAGGCCACCAATACAATCAATAAATTGATTACCAAGATGATTGATAAGTTTGCAAACATATTTGTGTCTATACAAACATGGCCTCTGAGTTCTGGACAAACCTCATGTCCATAAAAATAATTGTACCCAAAATAAATATAATTAAATCAATAATTCAATAAACATTATTACCAATGTGAATTTGAGCTTTTCGCCTTATCATTTTCAAGAGAACGATGATGCACATAGAATTTTGATATACCCAGAATGTCGCCATGGATGATTTTGGGACTTCCAGAGAGTCTCATTCTGCTTGAATTCTCTGTTCAGATAGCTGTGTGTCCTGCCCTGCACATGATCTCACTTGGCAAGGAAGTGCAATCAAATCCATCATGTGCTTCCTGCAAACAAACAGGTAACATGATCATGCTCTCAATCACATCCTACGACGTTGAGCCCATGTTCTCCATCAAGTCAAGTAAATTATTATGAATGACATCTGCAACGGTTTCCTAGCCATCATTGACTCAACAGGGAATCTATCCTTGGATGTTGTCCTAAATCAAGGTCTGTGTGGATAATGGGAATTTACACATTCTTCTGTTCAGATTTCCATAGCTCAATCTGATGTGAAATGAAGGAAGGACTTGAGTGGAAGAATCAGACCCTAACATTCTCTGTCAACTGCGTTTTGAGCATGAGGATAGATCAGACAAGCATCTCTTATAGCAGTGCGTATTACCACAAAATGCACTTCCAAATCTACAGAGTTGGCTGTTAGATTGGCTTGGAAATTGACTGGGAGATCGTCTCCTCTGGTTAGTAATTGTGATGAATTACAAAGTGTCTCCATTCAAATTTCAAAATCGAAGCAGAGATGCAAAAGTTGTGCATGACCAACATGAAGATTCTCTACTCTTTGAATGATCACATAGGATCTCCCAATCGCATACGTTGTGGAACTTAAAATGGTGCATAGATTTTGAGCGCATACTTCAGTTTCATCATATCACATGCCTTTTCAGTGTCCATCGTTGACTACAGGCCTTGCCATATACCACTCACTCAAATAAAGACATATGATTAAGAAGAGTGAATACATAAAGCTCACATACCTTACATGATCAATCCAAATTATACAACCACTTTTAACACTAAACTAAACATTTGATATAGTGTGGCATTAAATTTGGTGTACCATGTTAAATGGAGTGGTCTTCATGACTTGTTGCCTCCCTATCTAGTTACCGCCTACTAGTGTGGGTTAATGTTGAATATTGTGGGCCACTCTAAATCATATGATTGGTATCAGATTGCTACTAAGGCAAAATTAGAGTTGGAACAACATAGTTGCACACTAAATAGTCTAATGAGCGTGGGTCACCATTTGGAGTTACGCATTACTTATACTGAGAGAATCATTTTTTACCCAACTAACATAAGTAGTCCGTATGCACGCCAAAGAATATGATATAACTTAGTTGGTAAAAAAACAATAATGTCAGTAAAACATTATAGCCACACATACCTCCGAATAGTAACCCACACTAATTAGACAGTTAAGTGTAGCCAACAGACATTTTATCTTGCAGAGTCCAAGAGTTCAATTCTTGAGCCCAAATTCTACTAAGTTACAGTCCGCTTCATGGACATATACAAGTGTAGTCATAACTAGCATTTCTGCAAGTCTCTCATCTGGATAATTTGAAGGCAATTTTAGAATACTCGTGCTGACCTGACAAGTAGGTGATTCCTACTCCGTTATAAAAAATTCAGATAATCAGGTTTCCAATGACAGTAGGAAGCAGAAATACTTTGGGAACACTCTGGCACTTCATGCACATAGAGAAATATAATTCCTAGAAGGTAGAGACAAGTTTTGAGTGACTAACAGCTAGATAACCTTAGTAATGAGCAAGTTCTACTACGTTTCAGTTCTCATAGACTAATCAAATTTGATGTTGCTGAAATGGATGTCAATCAAGCGACACCGCCTTGTAACACCAATATCTCATGCAACTCTCTAACAATTTGGTTCAATATCAAATAGCTGTCATCCGACGCAGGTCTGAAGAGGGATTTCCATTCCCTCGTCTACTTTGATGCCCATGGTATGGGACCTTAATGTGAGCACTTCCAAGTCCATAGACAAGTTTGCCAGTTGGGTCAGCTCAAGGATTGTCTCATCCAGTTAGCATTTCAATCCATGAAGATTTCCATTTCAACTTTCAAAATTGCAATTTCGATGCAAAAGTTATAAAAGGGCATTGTGAAGATTCTCTTTCTTGTTTCAGTGATCACATAGGCCCTCCAAATTGTGTTAACAATTGAACCTAGAATGGTGCCTATAGCTTGAGCAAATAGTCCAATCTCGTCATGACAGGGGTCTTTGTGGTGTCCATTCTTAACTCCAAGTCATGCGAAATACCACTTAAAATTAAGTATCCGTTTAGAAGAGTGACCACATTAGACCCACATACCTTAAGACCTTGACCTTTTGCCAAACCTGAGTGCTCAGACTGCAACATTTTGCCCACTCCTGCAATATTCTTGACTGCACATAAAAATCCAGAAATGCTGTCAGGTGCAATGATTCTACCATCCCTATGAGTGATGAGGAATACAGCTTACAACAATGATACCATATTCATGATGGTAGAGGTATACTAGTCACCATACTGTCTATTTTGCACATTATAGACCTGAGCACTACGAACCTTTGCACAGGTTTTCTGCTCCTACTCAAGTGTGCAATTCAATTGGAGATGAAAGAAGGCCAGTACCAAGCTAGCCATAGCTTTGGACTTATTTAACCTTCAGAAATACCCTTTCCCAAGTGTTTATGCATGAATCTTCAAAAAGCTACATGCACAGCAGTGGGACACAATTCAAAGAGCACAACTTTTGCCAGCATCGAAGTACCTTCCCACCATTGGCAGATACAGAACTAGCCCAAACTTATGCATTTTGCCTGCAGGAAACATGACACAAACCTGTACATCGCTTTGCAAGTACTAAGTCACTGAATAAAACAATGACTAACTGAGAACTTATGAACTGCTTAATACCTGAGGACAATCATGTTGAGTTTCCATCAATGAAGAAAGTTATCCTCAAAGTGCTTGCATGAACCTGTTGTATGTCGTTGTTATTCAAGTATCAATACTACAGTTTTGAAGTTGAAGTGAACAACTGCCTGTTCAAATCACTTGGCAAGAAAGCAGGAGTTGATCTTCACATAATGTGTCAGCACTGGGAAGTGTAGGAAGATGTACTCCAGATACCTAAAAGTCCTGTCTACCAATAGTGTTCCCACGTATCTCCTCATGGATGCCAAGCATGCGCTTGTAAGAATACATGTTTCAGTATATGTTATGACGGCATGAAATTGTGAGCAATTTGTGGAAGTTATCCCACCAGTTTTCGGATACAAAAAAAAGGTCAATAACTGCAGACAAGGGCATGAGAAAAGAAACTCAGCCGGTTCGAAGGTAGGGGAGAGCAGAGATTAAAAATTAGAAACCTGTCATGGCAGAATACAATCGAGGAGTACCAACTGGACGCTGGTGACTCACCAATCACTTACAGAAAAATGCTGCAACATGAGGCTGGAAATGGTAGTAGTAGGCATCAAGCAGGCAGTTGAACTCTTCCACCCTTGAGCAAATTTGATATTTAAAGAGCAAAATTGAATCACTGGAAGTTCAGTGAAAAGGAAGGGAACTACAGGAACGAGAATCAGACAGTGAGTATCTGAGATTGTTTCCGCAGGTGGGCAGGGTAGCAAACAATGTATTTTTACAAATCTCCAGAATACCATCCATGAATTTTGAACAAATTTTCTACGCACACTATTCCGCCCATTTTGCACCTCAACCAAACGCCAGCCTGCAGGTTTTGCAGGGACGCCCTGGAGTTGCAATGTTGGTATGGCTCCATCTTCTTCTTTCTTTCTTTCTTCTTTCTTCTAAACTAGCCGACAGACGACTCATGAGTCCTGTTTCTCCTGTTGGAGGTGTCTATTATCCTTTGATAAACTGAATAATGGTTTGCCATAGTTTCCATTGCCAATATGATTTCTATCCTCAGTCTGCAACCTGGCCTCCCTGTGTCTCTGCTCTTGACTGGAGGAAGCCAGTGTGAGAATCTCCTGAGTTCGTTTCAACCAGTCTGAATTCAGCCTGCGTGCAAAATCCTCAACCTCCCTGTCCACGATCTCCTTAAGGGCAGGGTCCAGCCCATCATCATCGTCGAAGTTGCCGTCCTCCTCAAACACCTTGTACTGCTCCTTGTACTGCTCCCTAAGAATCCTATGTTGCGCGGCGCTGCTTGCGCCGCGCCTGATGTTGTTGTTGATGGCGTTGGTGTTGTTGATGACGTTGTCAGCAGGCTCCTTTTTGCGCCTATTCTTTTTCCTTTTGCCCTTGTTGCTGCCAACCCGGTTGTTCTTATTACTACTACTATTATTATTGTTGTTGCCGTCAATAAATGAAACCAATTCCTCTACCGATCGCTCGTCCTTCATTTGCTTCTCCGTGCTGGACTCCATGGCGCCACAGCTCTTGAGCAGCTTCTTCTCCTGGAGCTCCTTCCGCTTCCGGGCGTACAACCGGTTCAATAGCCTAATGCGAGGATCGTCTGTGCTAATTTTTACAGGTTCCAGCTTCTCCTCTTCCGTCAAGTCGTCTGGCAGGTGGAAGATTTCACGTATCTGCTCCGGGGTCTTCCCTTCGATCATGCGCGCCAGCGCCCGGCTCGTCAAGTCCCCCAGCGGCTTCATATCCAAGCTGTCTGCTGCAGACGTCAATTCGCACAGCCTTCGTGTGTCCAGCCGCACGAATTTCTCATCAAACACCTTCCGCTCCTTGTCTGACCTCCCTGACACTCTATGAAACCGGCAGTAGTCCAATATTAACTTTAGCGCCCCTGGACTGACCTGCACCATTGCACCGCATGAGTAAACCAAACCCTCACTCCCTCCTAAACCTCCCTTCCCCTCAGGAAGTAGCAATCAAACATACCCACAAAAAAACTTGCTCAAAACACCTCTCCTTCCTTGTGGCTGCATCGCATTGTGTGAAAACATCATGGAATTGCAAACTACAAAATCGAGAGGAAAACCTAAGCTAAAGCTTCATGATACCTGCTTCGGGAGCACGACGGGGAGGTTGCGCGTAACGCCTCGGCCGTGACGAAGAACCTCGCGTTGCACAAGGGGAGAGAGGAGAGCCACATCTCGCTCCACTTCCTCTACCTCCCCGTCAATCGTTTCTAAGAACACCAACTCCACCGCGCCCCCGCCTCCGTTTCCTCCTCTCTGCGCCAGCAGGCTCCGACAACTATGCTTAGGCGACACTACTATGCTACTGCCATTCCTAGTATTATTGTCATTATTTGTGCTATTGCTGCTGCCCCTGCTGTCCTCCTGATCCTGATCCTCGTCCTCTTCTTCCTCTTCTTCTTCCTCTTCTTCCTCCTCCTCCTCCTCCTCTATGCCGTAATACTCCACCCCGGCCCTCTGGTAATGGCACGCACATCCCCGGTGCTGGTGCTGCTCCACCCCGGCCAGCGCCTCCCCGCTCTCCTCGCTCCCTACCATTTCTCCTGCAGCAGCAGCTCTCCGCAACGCCACAATGGCTCGGCAATGGCTGCAGCTCTACGGTCCCCGAAGACCCACCATGGTGCCACCACTCTCCGTTAACCTTGTCGACAGGTTTGCTGCTTCCTCGGACTTGACCCGGTGCTCAACAACCAAATTTCCCCACCTGTTCGCCACCGCCGGAAACACACGACCTAACAATGCGGCACATCCAACTCCACAACCCTCACATCTATGCTCCTTCCTCTCACAAACCCTCCTACCAACTTCGGGCATCAGTTGCCACCACCAAAACGCTTCCCCTCTCTTCTCTTCTCTTCTCTTCTCCTCCACTCAATTCCAAGAATGCCGCAACTTCCGCCCCTCCGCACAGCTTCACTCCACCCTCCCAACCTCTCCTCTCCTCTCACCTCCACATCCAGTCACACTCAAAATTTGCACTCGCACTTTCCCACACCGCCACAAAGATTCCTTTTTCCTTCTGTCTCTCTCCCTCCCTCCCTCCCTCACCCTAACCCTCACGGCATCCTCACAATATCAGAGACCCCCTCCTCATCCGTTAACCCCGTCGCTCCCCCATATTTTGACACCGAAGGAGCAACGCCACCCCTGGCTGGCATCAAAGCAGCAAGATTGCGTTTCAACAGTGTGCAAGTTGACACGGGATTGAGTGAGAGTTGCAGTTGCAGAGATGGCATGTGGTGCTTGCTCGGAAATGATGACGATGATGATGAAGCGGAGGAGTGCGAGTGAGGAGCGACAGTGGGTGGGAGAAATGGAGATCTTGTTTAGGGTTTGAAGGAGGGGAGGAAGAAAGAAAGAAAGAAAGAAAGAAAGAAGAAAGAAGATGATGTCATGTCATGCATCTCGCCCTCTCTCTCTCTCTCTCCTTCTCTCTTCACCTCATGTATTATGTAAGCATACCTCAACTTATATTGGTGTGTGTTTTCGGAGCCTTGGCCCGCTTATACTTACGGTCCATTTATAGATTACGGTGAAGAAGTGCACAAGTCAACAATTTTAGGAGAATGGAGCAACACGATTGGCCACGAAATGGGTCTTCATCGGCTGGGGTTTAAATTACAGCCAAGACTTCTCTAGTGCAGAACCTCAAGCATGCGTGACAAAACGACATGGTTGCCAACATGACAGCACTTTTTGCGAGGGGAGTTCTCCAGAGGTCAAGTTTCTTGGGCAACCTCAAACCCTTGGACAAGCAACTTGGCCTCCGGAGTGCTCCAACTTCGAGGGTTTTTTTTTTTATTGTTATTAGTGTTTTTTTCCATCTTGTTCGTCATACCAACCGTCGCCTCAAATAGCCTTGTCTTGGGCGAAAATGCTTGATTGACCTGCACACTACTTCACCGTAGTCTGAACCAACCCTTAGAGTAACACAAGCTCGACCTCAACTTCAATAAGTTAGAGGATGAAAAAGTTGACAGTGGATTGAGAATGAGGAGCTATTGAAAGCGTGTATTTCCATGCCTTGGCCTTAATCCTAAGTCTTGGAGTAGATACCACGGTAAAGGGGGGTTGAAAAAACTCTCGTCCGCATGAATAATGGATGAATGAAATTATAATGTATGACATATCTATAATGTATATTTTATGTACATATCATAACATTATTAATTTATGTGCGTTCATTCATGTGGGCCTTGGGAATATAATCATGGGATGTCCCAACCTAGTGCAGATTTAGTCTTAATTTGAGTCTCCTTGCACTAGGTTGGGGAATTTCATGGTTATATTCTCAAGGCCCACATGAATGAACACACATTGCTTAATAATGTTATGATTTGAGTCTCACAATTTAAATTTTGTATTAAATTTTTATTTTAAAAAATATATATAAATATATATACACATAATTTTATATCAAATTATAAAAATATGCACAAAATAATATTTTCATGGAATATATATTATGCATTTCTCATATAGTATCATGAATAGCATAGAGCCAAAGATCAAAATAATGAAACATTTGTTTATATCTATAAATGATGATATCTTGTTGTTGGGGTTGAGGGTGGAAATGTCTTTAACGTCAACCTATATTGTCATCCAATTTTGGCATATCGGGTGTTGACATCGTGGTTGAGGTTAGGGTAGCAAATCGATTGTATGATAATTACATAATGACCCAAAATATTTAGAATACAAATGTATTTCATAATTATTATATCTGATTATTATTAGACTAATAATGTATCAAATAGTTCTTAAGTTTGAGATAATACAAGAATAAGAAGCCCTTTGCACTGATTTTTACCAGAAAAAATATTTTTTATTTTATGATTTATAAAAAAATAAATTTTAAATTTTAAATAAATTGAAATTGGAAAAAAAATCATATGTAACTCTAGAGTATTGAAATTTAATTATGAAAAATAACATTAAACTCGTATGATTATCATCATTCTTAAAGACGATTCTAAGCCATTATACTAAAATAAAGAAACCCCAACCTCAACCCCAATATTTATAAATATTTCTTAATCTTACACAAGTGTTTCATGTAATCTATTTAAAGACAATGATGGATATCCAAATTCTTATTATCTACTTTACCTTGTAAATGTTGACAACGATTCAATCTATGTTCTCAAAAGGGTATGTGGGTATGGACCTTTGAAGATATATTGTGCATAATGACCAATGTCAACATTATATTTATAATGGCATCAAGATCCCATTGTTGGATTCTAAAATCAACCAATTTTGTTATAAAGTGTTGTCAAACCTATCATTTTATTTACATGTTGCCTTTGATTGGTGCAAAGCCTCTCTTTTCATATTTGATAACCGTGATTTTATATCAATTTGTCTTTTTTTATTGTATTTGTGTGAAAATACAAATGGATGCAACACATGGCCATTGTCGTATTACATGAGATAGACATAATTCTCTTTCAAATGCATCCACGTGAAACATCTCTCTCTCTCTCTCTCTCTCTTTGCAAATCTCTCCATAAATGGGTCTTATTGTGTTGGATAAGGAGGGAAGAGGGAGGGAGATGAAAAATAGCAAACCATTCTTTTTTTATTAACAATTCGTCGTTACATACTTCTATCCAGTTCTCATGTGAATGAGTATTGCAAAGATGGGATGTGGTTCTTCCTCGAAGATAGAGAGATGATTCAGAGAAGTGTGGACGAATAGACACAATGTGAGAAGAAATGAAGACTTTGTTTAGGGTTTAAGGAGGATGAAGAAATATTGCAATTTTATTTTTTCCTCATCTCTTAAGAGTAGAGGCATGGTTTTGCCTAACTTAAAACACATGGTTTTTATTTAAGTGAACCATACTCAGACTCTTGACGAGAGAGGCATGGAGGGTAAGTGTGATAATTGGATAAAAGATTGGGTCAAACAATCGAGGAAAGAGTGGTGCACAAGGGCTACACAATCAATTAAAGAATTGTACACATGAGTTAGACAACTCATGATCAAAAATCTTTGCATTGAAATTACACAACTTCAACTGGGAGCTAGACACCTCCCTCTAGAAGATCTTTGTGTCGAAGTTAGACAACTTCAAGTATTATTCATTAAAGTTAGACAACTCTCAATGAATGAATAAATCTAATTGGAATTACACAGTTCCAACTAGAAGAATGGATGATTGGAGCAAGTTGCAAGTAGATCATCTCAACTGGAATAATAGATGCATGCATCAAGTTTGAATTAGACAGTTCCAACTAGTGGATTGTGATTGAGCCAAAGGATAGAACCAAACATAGTAGAACCAAACATAGAGATATCAATAGAAGATATTTATCATCTGAAAAATAAAAATAAAAGTAGTGCCCTTGGCATAAAAGGGAGCTCATGAAAGGAGAGGGGATCTTTTTCTCTCTCCTATGATTGGTGGTTCAAGCTCATGTATAATTACAATCTTCTGGCTAAGTAGTAAAGCTTTTGGAATATACAAATTTGGAAGTTCATAATCTAGTGTTTTATGTTCAATCATGAGTGTATTATTAATGTGAAAAATGAAAAATGTGACGGTGAGCTTAGGATACAAAAAGACTTCTATTTACAAGCTCTATGAAGAGGTGGTTCATGATCTCTTTGTTTGTGGTTTTCTTGAGCTCAAGACCTCTTCAAGTAAGATAACTTCTTGCTATTGTTTCCTATGATTTATTGATCTTTTCATGCAAGTTTTTTCACATGTTACATCCAACCTAAACTTAAGGTCTAATTGAATATTGACATATTGGGGTGTTGAGGTCAAGGTTGAGGTTGAACTAAGAGTGTCGCCTTTCTCCAATCCATATTGTCATATAATATAAAGATTTTGATGTAGTTTGAGATTGGAGTTGAGGTGAGGGTAGTCTTGTTCTTATATGATAAAATTATATTTATATATTACAACTTTCTTGATCTAAATATTTAATTTTACTATATTTGAGTTAAAATTTATACAAAAAAAACACAAACCTTCTGCTAGATTTTCATAATTTTTTTTAATCATAAGCATATGAAACAATAATATTCACAATTTATTTTACACCTAAATAATATTATCAATCAACATGTAGAAAATAAAAAACCCAAACATATTCATATCAATGAGATCATATGAAAGAATCTAATGTATTCAAATTAAAAATTACATTAAAAAATTTCAATCAAAATTATACAAATATCACCATTAAACATGATCTAAACTATGACAATAAAATCATAATATGTTGTGAATGTGTGACATGAATGAGAATTGGGCACTGCTAGTGTCTACCATGCACGCGAGAACTAGCCTTGTTGCAATGGTGTTAGCTCTTATGGGTGCAAGTGATGCAAGCCCTCCACAACTTGTAGACATATAGAAGGATATTGCTCTTATTTCATACGTTATGATATGTGTATAATTGTTACCAAGAGGAACTTACGCTTGTATACACCTTCATAATGATGGAATGTGGGCATGTCTTGGCATGACCATAGTCTTAGACTTAAGTCTTCGTTTTAATAAGTCTTGACAAGTTTAAAAAAAACAACATACATCCCAATCACGGGTTTTGTTAAGGCATGTTTTAGGATGAGATCAACTTTTGTCAAGATAATATCTAGTGTAAATTCACATACATTATAGAGTCCGCATTAGTTCCATCAATCGTCTATTAGTCCTCACAAAGGGGAAGTCCAACCATAGTAATAGCAAATCACATCAAATCATGTTTAGTGATCCAGTGTCAAGGAACGTTTCAAACAACAAGGATATGGAACACATATGGGCATATCCTATGTAAGCCAATATGCACCACCCCTCCAACCAAATTCGCCTATGAACAACAACTACAAATAAATAGGAGAATAGGAAGCTCATAAGATTGGCAACATCCTTAGAGTAGGTTTGCCATTCAACTACATCTATCTCCAAGGTGATCCACATCATAGAAGAGGTCCTCAATTGTGCCCATGTTTTCCACATCATTGCAAAAGTTTTAGAAGGAACGTACAACATGTGTTAGCGGACCTCAAATCTCATTATTGATGTCCATGGTGTAGAATACTTATGAGATTAGTGTTCTTATAATACTACTACTCATTAAAATTTTGTCAATATACTTACACATGTAGGTAACTTCATAATTAGAAAACCCAAAAACCATAGAATCAAACCCCGTGTGTAAGGAACCTATGCATCTATAGAAGATTCTTTCATCCTTGGTTTCTTGTCATAGTAACCCACAAGTATGCAAGCTCCAAAGCATTATATGCATAGACCAAAGATAATTATCGCATTGAGTGCCTACACGCCATAACTATGTGTACTAACTCCACAATAGGGTAAGGCCATCCACTCAACATCACATCTTAGGGACTAAAGGTCCCATCATTGTACCCTCTCTTACGAGCGAGAGAGAGAGAAAGAGAGATGCATGTTTATGTCGGGGACACTATTGTTTTTTTATGTGTATGTACATATTTTTCTCTATCTTACAATTTTCTCTCAATATTCCACAAATGTTTCATTATATGTTTTTTGAAGACGTTGGTGCATCCTCAAATTCTTGTTCTCCTCTACACCTTGTTGAATATTGGTATTAGTTTAGTCAACATCTTAAATGGGTAAACTCACATGGATGTACAATGGTTTGTTGTGCATGATAACAAATGCCATTTTCATATTGGCAGAAAACTGTCAAGGTCCCACCTTTGGCTGATTTTTTGTTAGAATATACTATTTTGTTGCGAAAATCCAAAATACCTCTAAGCATTTCTACATGTTGTATTTCACAGACCTCCGTAGCCTCTCTTTTCATGTGTTTGTAAGCGCACCTTTACACCGTTGTGTTTATTACATTATATTTTGTGAGTTGGATGCGACACACAACAAGGACAAACCCCACCTCTTAAAACGTGTTCACAAGCAACATCTCTCACCATGTATGTTTTGTGTATGTTTTAGATTATTATAATAGGATGCGGGAAAAAAGAGCAAACCGATTTATTTATTTATGTATGTATGTATGTATGTATGTATGTAAAAAAAGAAAAAAGTAGTTGTCACAAACTTGTATCCGGTCCTAGTGCAAATAAGTATTGCAGAGATAGCACTTGTTACTTGCTCATAGATAAAGATGATGCGGGGGAGGAGTGTGAGTGACAAGAGACAGTGGTGGGAGTGATGGGGATTCTATTTAAGAGTTAATAAAAAAGGAGAAAAGGAACAAGGAAAAAGAAAATAACGTTGAGTCATAAAACGATGTTTTTTTTTTCCCCCTTCCTATCTCTTTCATTTCATGTCATGTACCATAGCTCTCTAGCAACTTGGGTAGATTTTTTTTAAAGGTGCCTAGATTTATGGGAAATTAATTCAAAAAAAGGGAGGAAATAACATCCAAAGAGTGTTCAAAATCATAATAATGCAAGTGACATTCACTAGAATCCAACAAAGTAGCATAAAATCAAAGCAAAATATGTTGCCAAGCAAAACCATGTCATACAAGTAAAAAACAAACTTTATGATAACGAATATTGGGTAAGGGAAGTGTTTAGGTTAATTGTAGCCGCCATAGACAAAATTAGGAAAACCAATTATGAATTATGAGAATGGCTTGGATGAATGTCTGACTTTTTTTTTTCTTATACCCAATTTTAGACTATATTTTTTTGGACTGCCTAACTTACTTTCACAATTTAATTAATTATTAGGCATAAAGGTGCCCACGCTGCTAGAGAGCTACCATAGTTTTTGTTGGTGTATGTAATTCCCTTCATGACCTACTTTAGAGATTTAACCCGAGTGATCGCCCACTCACCTAGTATTCAATCTTATTGACACGGGATTTATCTTTTCATGTTTTTTAACCGTAGATCTGCTTCACTGTCGGTCTCCTTCCCTTTTGGGAGCTTAACATGCCCAAAGATTATGATAAATGCTACACTAAATATGTTATTTAGTGTCACTATGGTAACTTTTCGGATGACACTTCTTATGAATGAATGAATAGATACTATCATGGATGATGGATGAGTTCGTCCATTGTCCAAAACCCTACCTTCTCTTGTCAGCAACTTGTGATGAAGTGTTGCAAACCTTGGACAACTGCCAAAATAACTATAGTTAACTAGACAATTTTCAAACCGATTTGAGGAACAACTATAATTAACTAGAACAATTTCAGACAATTATAACTATGTACCTAACTATAGATAACTAAAAAGAAAAACTATAGGCAATTGTAGTTATGAATAATCAACGTTAAGCTTCGTATTCATCATCTGTCTCGATGTCGTCGTTGTCTTCATGGTTGGTGTTGTATTCCAACATAGTTGGTCACCTGGAAATAAAAGATTCCCATTGCGAGTTAAGCTTGACTATCTCAAATACGTCATAATTGAGTAAAGGCTTGGTCATCTTCAAGAACATGTTGATCTCAATAACACACTACTATGTGAACAAAAGGCAACTAGTTAACCAATAGTTGAATTAGTTGGTTAGTTGTCCGAGGTCTGAAGTGTTGTCACGGATGGTTGAAATTTGGATGAAAAATCACTTGGTATGTGATAGTAATTGCCAACACTGTAAATCTACAATCCCCCATGAAATTTACAAGGAATGACAATATTATGTTGGGTTAACATGTATTGTTGGTGACATTACACCGCGGTTTACAATTAATATTGAGCAAGACAATTAGAATTGGTGACACTAAATATCATATTTAGTGTAGTTTCTATTGTAATCTTGTGGCATGTTAACCATGGGCATCAAGTAGAGCCACCTCTTGATCTCATCCTCTCCCTTACAATGACCCCCCCCCCCCCCGGCGATGTCTTTAGTGCCCAAGGGGTGAACTTTTTATATCACTTGCAAACTCATTTGACTATAAAATGAAGTACTATTTGTGGCATTAGCATGCATAGTTTATATAAGGGAGAAGTATTGTTTTTCTCTAGTCTGTACATTTAAGAAGGTTGTTAGGGATATTCAAGTGAAGCTAGATGCATAATAGAGGACCCTAAGGTTTAGAGACTTTATTTGATAGTAGATGTGGTAGTTACATCCATATTACATTTTCCATCCAAATGGGCATGTGTTTTAGGGTCAAATTATTAAGAGTTACATCCTTTGAATGAAAAAATGTTCATTGAACTTCTTATTGGAAAGTAAAAGTGAAATGTATATTTAATAAAGGGCTATTTATTTCATGATTTATATTTTTGTATGTAGTGGAGGCGTTTCTCACGTTAAATTGGAAATCTTAGTCTAAATACATGAGTCCATTTTCTAGGCTATTTTTTG
The DNA here is from genome assembly GCA_950295325.1 of Polytrichum commune. Classification (NCBI taxonomy): domain Eukaryota; kingdom Viridiplantae; phylum Streptophyta; class Polytrichopsida; order Polytrichales; family Polytrichaceae; genus Polytrichum; species Polytrichum commune. The sequence goes on along the minus strand of OX485803.1, from coordinate 16,294,488 downwards.
TGTGTGTACATTTGTTTTCTCTATAGAATTCTCGTATATGGGAGGGCTTTATTACATAGTCACCCACACATGTCATTTAGGTTTCCAATAAAGGGTGTGCCCCCCAGGCTCTAGTGGGAGACATTTAGTATCCCTCATGTGTCTAGTGGCAGAGAGATATCAGTCTCTAAGTTTCCTTTACATTACACTAGTGCAAAAGTTCTACACTACACATTGTATTTAGAGTCATATGATATATTATTTCAAAGTGGTAACATTTCTAATAAGACTCCTTATGAAAATGTCTACAAGTATTGTCATCCCAACTTACTTTTAGTTCATCCGAATGTCACTTTCATTGAGATAAAGTTTGGTACATTTTGCATCCTAACACTTTAGTAATGAAATATTGTCATGGGCGATTGAAATTTGGATGAAAAACTACTTAGTAAGTGACAAACTTTGAAACATTGTAAATTTACAATGCCCAAATTTAGAATAACGTTAGGTTCACCTTTAGTGTTGGTGGCTCTACACAGGCAGTTTACAGTTAGTATTGAGCAATACAAAAACTTAGTATAATAATCTATTAATATATTCTCATTGCACTAGTGCTAGAGAACTATTAGTTTGTTATTTCTTTTCTCGTCGTACTTAGGACCGATTTACACCATGGACCATGGAGTTAGACCATGGAAGATGGCCTTTTTTCGGAGGTCCGACTTCATGGTCCAACTTCCATGGTCCGATTTTAAAAAAAACAATTTATAAAGCCTTTGGGTCCCTCACCAGGTGTAAGCCGAATGTGGACCAAGAGGAATGACTGTGCACCAAAAAGTGATTGTGTTATTTAAAAAAAAAATGTCCAAAAAATGGCAATTTTGAATCAAATCCAAGTTTGACCATTCTCTTGTCTTCATCTTCGCTTCTTAATTTATTTATTTCATAATAACAACATTCCTCTACCATGGGCCCCTCCCTTGTTCTACCAAAGCACCTTTTTTGCCTCTCCCAACGCAAAACCGTTGGATTGTGTCAGTGGATAACGTAAGCCTTAAAATATTTTGGGGACCTCGAACTCCATGGTCACTTTGAGATTTTTTTTTCCTCAGTGTAAACCGAAGTGGTCCCAGGATGAGTTCAACAACCAATCACAAATTTTACAGGGCCTTGGGACAATTTCAAGGTCCATAGTGTAAACAACCCCTTATGCTAGGGAATTGGTAGAATACAACCCCATTTGCTTCTATAGTTCATATGTAGTACGTGCATCGCTCGCAAGGTGCACTCATTGTTAAAAGTATGGACCCACATGGGTGCATAGAAGGGGTATTAATTGTGCTTGGGGGTTACAAACTATACATAAGGTATGGGTATTATTTATTATGGCTTTATAAATATACTAGGTGTATTATTCATATACTCCTAGTTGTATTTCTACCTTGAGGCTCAAAGTCAATCATAACGATTGAGTAATCTACAAAAGGTCCAAACGAATATTTCATCCAATATGTGAGTTGAATGGTAACCCCGCATTGTCCAATAATAGGTTCACTAGAATCAAGTCTGGTATGTTGTATGTCAAACCTAAAGTTCGAATATCTAGAGCCAGGGATAATGAATACTCATTGAAGTTGAGATGTGATTGTGCGGTATCATTTGTCTCTCAAGCAGTAGTTGAAGGAGTGAAGAAAAGATAGATTTAAAAAAAGAAGCAAGTTGGCTAAAACATTGACCATCAAGACTTCGTATTTGGGAAGGGTCTATAGGATGCGCAACAATATTGGCAACATGTGGATTGAGTATTGATAACTGATTGACCTCTAGAAATGGCCTTCCAATATGGAAATAAGGTTATGTTGGTATCAAAATAAGAAAGGGTCAATGTGGACCTACGATTGGACAAATCATTTGGTGGTAGAGTTAGATACCATCATTGCATTGGCTATAATGACTTTATATTGTAGAAACAAATTTTCTATGAGTTACATCCAATGGATGAATGAATATTCAATGATTTGATCATGATAAATGAATGTGTCTTGATCGTACTATGTTAGCCATATTTTACATGTGATATTTCCGGCATATACATATGATTGGGGCCTAAATGATTTATTTATCTCTCACTTGTTTATGTATTTGAGGGGATTTCCTAGCTACATATTATACGTATATCGTTTTTAAGGAGGGGAAACTCTTTTATATTAGGGGTATTAATTTTAGGGTCGTGCACACATGTGTTTCCCAGTTATAACAATGAGTGCATCCCCCATGATGCATCTTTTCTCTCTTTGCTCATCAACTTGGGATTTGTGGTGTTTGTGTTAACTCATCCACCATGGATGAAAGGAATCCAGTTAAAAAAGTTCCCTACAAGATTGAGGGGCCGATTCATTCCAATTCAACACCACTAAACTAATTTGGGGTCTTTCACTCCATTTATGGAGTCGAATTGTTTGTAAATAGTCATTTACAAAGTATAATGTAATTCATTGCATTTTCACATTCGCAATGGATGAGTTTACGTAGACACTACAAATCCCTAGCCTTGCTTGTTGATGTATTTTGAGGGGGAGGAGGGAAGGGTGGAAGGTTATGATGTTTTGCTTGAGGATTACAAACCTATAAGAGGAGAATTTTTTTTTGAAGCTTGTTCCTTCATCCAATATGGATGATTTTAAATCGCTAGTCGGAAGCCATTGTCATCATCCCTCCAATGAAAATTTGTATTGAGGTACAGTCTAACCTAGTTAATATTACACTTGTTTATACAACACCCTCAATATTACGACACATTTTTGCGAGACCCAAGTGTTTAGTTCAAGACTCCCTCTTTTATACGACTACGACTCTCAATAATGCGACATTTAGAATCTCCGTTTTGTCATATTAAAGAGGTACTTAATGCTAAAATTCCTTTCATCTATGTTATGTACATCTAAAATACATCAACTTTCACTTGAGAACTACGTGGGAGCTTCACTTATCATTGGGAACTTAACGAGGATTAAGCTTAATATGGCCGTAGTCATTTTTCCGTGTTCTCCTTGTAGTGAAGGTTACTAGTGTAGATGTGGATGATGTTGCTCCACCTATAATAAAGTTTAGTGATGCTAAACGTCATGCATCATTGTTGTATATTTTCTTATCAGAGAACTCTTTATACTTCAGTGTTATTATTATGAAATTATTAGTTTGCAAAAGTTAGTAGGGAATTTAGATCATATGACAATTGCTAACTTGGGTAGGCAATACCACAAATCTTTGGACTCCTATTTCAAAAGTTCTTGAGAACATTTGTATTTGTTTGGAGTTATAAGTTATTGTTTCATACCATCTTGTATTGCTTAAACTCATTGTAAATATATATTTTAAGCTTGTAATACTTATGTTTTTGTATTCCCTCAATAATACGACAACTTTGCGCCATTTGTCATATTAATGAGAAGACAACACCTCGATAATTTGACTTTTTTTTTTGTGTTTCCCAAACGTGTCATACTAAAGAGGGAGAACAGTATTTGGATCAATTAATACAAGCTGATAGACGAAATCATTGAGAATGGGTAAGTAGACAGATTTGGCAAAACATGCACATGGTGAATTTTGCAATGAGTATATGACGAAAAGCTACACTAAATTGTTTAATTAGTGTGGGTTGCCATTTGGAGTTACACATTGCTAGCTATAGCATTTCTTTTATTGAGAGTATCATTTTTTCTTCTAAATAGCATAAGTAGTTAGTATGCACATTGAAGTGTGATATAACTTAGTTGGTAAAAAATGATAATGTCAATAAAAGTTATAGCAACATGTAACTCCAAATGATAACCCACACAAATTAGATAATTTAGTGTAGCCCATTCTACTTTGGGATTCTTGGATCGTCCTTTGGAACCCAAACGAGGTAAGTCTCACTTACCTCAATCGCTCATAAATAAAACAAAAAACATTTACGCTCAATACAATAATTGTGAGCTTTCAACTGAGTATAACATAAAACTTTACCCTTAACAAATACAATGTGATTGACTATAAGCTTGAACCACCCGACCACAAGAGAGAGACAAAAAGAAGAGACCCTCTCTCCTCCCCCGAGCTTCTTCTTATGCCAAAAAGCACTGCTTTTACTTTCTATTTCCAAATATAGTAAACATCTTATATTCATAGCTTTAGCTTTAGTTCTACAATGAATCTTCTATCTTTGGTTCCTCTAAACCCTGCTTCCATCTGTTGACTCAATCACATTCTTCCAGTTGGAATCGTTGAATTCCAACTTAACTTATTCATCCATTCATCTAGTTGGAACTGTCTAATTCCAACTCAATTCATCTATCCGCTACGAGTTGTCTAACTCCAATTCATATCTTCTAGTTGGAGTTGTCTAACTTCCAACGCAAAGATCTTTCAGAGGGAGGTGTCTAACTCCCAGTTGGAGTTGTCTAACGTTAATGCAAAGACCTTTGTTCGGAAGTTGTCTAACTCCCGTGCACAGTCTGTCCATGGGTTGTCTAGCCCATTTCTTCCTCCAAAGTTATTTGACTCCAATGACCGTATGCTCACATGCTAAACACATCAGAATATGGTTAATCATCATTCTTCCCCAATCAATCAATCAATCAATCTCTTAATCAAAGTTCCACCATGGTTCATCACGGTAAATGGATTTGGAATAGCTTACCTACTATGTAGACCTTGGTAGGTACTTCATTGGTGTACGAACGGATAATCACTCCATTTTTAATGCGACGTGAACATAGAAGGTTACCATCCTCTTTAAAATAAACACCTCTCATAGAGGCCCGTTGCTTGCTTACATTACCCATTTGAACATCAAGACAAGAGGGCCGTGTTATATAAAGCCCAACTTCATGTTGAAATAGCGATGATTGAGCTTTCAAGAATAAACCGTCACCCTACGAGTTCACATTGGGTTGCAAGATGGCCTAAAAGGGTTGATGTTGTACTTCAAAAATTTATGCCGCCTGACACTTCCTCGTAACCTTATCCATCTGCATTGAATGAAATAATTCAAGTTGTGCCTCCTTCATATATGGGACGTGTTCCGGTGCCTTTGGTTCAAGTTTTGTCACTTGTACTAGGTACGGTAAGCAGTAGATCTAAATTGAACACTTGTAAGAGGTTGGCTTAACTTCACATTGGAATTTGCGGGAAGTCTAAACATCACCCACGACGATATTCTCAATTGTGTCAAATTTATACGAGCATTGTTGTTCTTACGCCCATAAGCAACACAACCGTATTTTGCATATACAAGTTTGTGTATAAGACTTAGTTGCCTTGGTGCTATTTCCATCTAATATGTCAATAGTCCCCACCCATATATAGCGCATTTCTTGACCTTATCTTACATTAAGAAAATTTGATTCTAGAAAAGTGCGTACAAAAAGCATGATTTTACTTGAATCTCAATGTCTACATAAAATAATGAGATTAAGGATGACCAAAGTATCCTTCGCAATTTTGTCCCCTTAGAGCAAGCTTGGTTGTTCTTGGATTTGCATCTGCATCCGGGAATGAAAAGTGACCTCCATCCAAGATGTAGATGCAGACCCATGCAAAATTGCCACTCATCATGTGTTGTTTTTGATACTAACTTTTGAGTTTCCTCTAAAGTGACGGGTAATGTTATGAAGTCCCAAACCACAACCGGTTATTTCTCAAACTCATCCCGTCATCTATAACTAGTTGATACTAGAGAAAAATAATAGGTCAAAGGTTATAAAAAAAAAATTGTCTTATTATTTATAACCCTCCATGCATGTCTCTTACATATGCAAGGAGTTCGAGGCTTTTGGCATAAACTTTCATTTGTGTTTAATATTTATGTCAGTGAGTGGGTGACTTCCCTACATCTGCATCTACGTTGCAAATGTTAAAGTGCAAATTCAGATGCAAATGCAAGGAGAGTGGGCTTGCTCTTACTATGAGGAGTGATGTTTGTTAGGTTGATTTGTAACCATCATAAAGTTTTTCTTCCTTCTTTCCTTATCCTCTCATGGCACTAAGATCATCAATTTCCTACATATCTCAAGCCAGTGTCTTGTGTGGGAAATTGATGCCTACCCTTCACACTGCAATTTGATATAGACACCTTGTCTACCAAATTGATACTTTTGAGAGAATAGAGTCAAGGAATTGTTAAATCAACCACATAGTTTGTTAAAACAACCACAAAGACGCATCGCATGGTCACATGATCTGTCAAGATTTGATTTTCCATCATACATGAAGAGGAGCAAGGTATCAACTCTGTGTTAGAGTTAATGAACTTGGCCAACTTGGATGACGAGTTAGCCTAGTTGACACCTTGCATAGTGATTGTGGTCGTTTTAACCAATGTGTGGTCGATTTAACAATCCCCTAGAGTTTTTCCATAAGTGAAGTAGATGAAACCATGGGTTTAGTCCTAAACCTTGAGTTTACGAGAATTAACACAAAGTCATCCATGTCTTCTTGATGCTTAAATTAGCATACGTAGAGAGTGGTGTCAAGCTATTAAAACCGGCTTCCTAGTGTGTCCTGATAGGATGGGTCCAATCCAAGATTTAGGACAATGAGTTTCATGCAAACACCCTATTTGTAGATCCTAAAACTTTCTCAAAGTTTGAGGTGGAAAGAGGAGGTTTCATAAATTTCACCCGCCTTTTAAAAATAGGCTTCAAAACATAACAAGCCAACAAGCTCTCAATAGAAAGTTTTCTCAAAGAAGGATCAAACCCACCAATGATTTAGTCTCAAGTTTTCAAGAGAGGAGCACTGGCTACAACTATTGGAGTAACATAACCACATATGGATGGTTGTACAAATTTTCACCAAATTTATATACTTTCATCCAAAAGTTGGCATTCTTGTCCAATTCTAATGATTTTTACAGATATTCCTGGCTATTTCATCCACAGAAATCATGGAGTAATCATGGAACACTCTATCTTTAAATTACCAGCACATAGCTGGATTGAACATTATTTAACTTTCGGTTTCATCCCTCTTTGAGATAGTTTACAAATAACTCTAATAGATTTAAAAGAAATTGAGGCTTTTCATTAAATGACTATAATTTATACATGATGTGATACGAGCGTGTACGTCCCTTGATGTCAGAAAAGCCATCTTCAAGCTTGCTCAAGTACTCACACAAGGAGTGGAGTTCAGTAGTCCTTAAAAGGGGAGAAGAATGGGGAGCTTCAAGTGCACAGAAGGCGAAGATGAGTGAACAAGATGACAAGGAAGTTTTCACGAGGGCCATTGGAGCATCTCCGCGGCGACTAGGAAAGCAAATCATACTGGCGGTGGCAAATAACACATGATCATGGGGGAAAGAGAAGACACACACAGACATCGATGCATTCGATGTGCCACAAAAACATGCTAGGCTATGCTACGCTAGGAAAATCAAATAGGTAAGTAAGTAGGTAGGTTGCTCTCAATCTCGGTTTCCGTGAGAGAACTTTGCAAGCTTCAAGTGCACGGAAGACAAAGATGAGCAACCAAGACGAAGAAGATTTGCAAGCCTTCATGAGGGCCACGGGAGCATCTCCACAACTAGCAAGGCACATACTCGTGGTTGCAAATGCAAATGCGGGTATCGATGCAAGGCAGCTTCGTGCCATGTATGGATGACAAAAACATGGACGCTATGCTATTGAAAATCGAATAGGTAGGGGTAGATTGTTCCCAGTCTCGATTTCCGAGTTATTTAGCAATCCAACCAAAACAAAAACACACACCGATATGGATCATACTTCTGATTCACCGCCATCCCGTCCCGTGCAGGTCACAACCTAGCTCGCCCTCCCTGCTGCTGCTCCAACTCTTCCCGGAATTTGAGGCAGGCCGAGGAGAAGCTTTTCAGACACTGAACTTAAGGCCCGAAGCAGCTGTTCCTCGGAATGTCCGCGAGGTCCCGATTGAATGGCTCGACGATCCTCCACCCCAGGGTCCAAGAATTGAAGATGTCACCGCATCTCGAGATCCTCGATTGCGAGACATAGCCTCAGCTCCCGGAAACAGCTGCGTGGTGGAGATGCCAAGTGAGCCCGCAAGGAATGGAACGCATGAAATTAGTGACTCGAATTACACGTACAATCCAAATGCACCAACCGTCACTGATGTTTCAAATCATCAGAAATCATAAGCTGCATTGAAATCTCTGTTGGCTCCTAGGTACTAGAACAATCAAGTGCCTAAAACTCCTCGAAATCAGCCTGACAAACGAGCCCTTGGGATCCGCAATCTTGTGATCAAGACGGTTTCCAACACCTGCTTTTGTTGGAAAATGGTCCAAATAATGCAAGATATAGGGTTTAGATTTTTCACCAGCAGGTGTTGGAAGACACAAGTATCCTGTAATCACAGTGAGGCTGCCTTTTCAGTATTCACTCAACTTTGTCTGAATAGATCTTTGCTATTTGGACCACTGTTTTGTAAAATACATTTTCCTAAGAACACACTTGTAACAACATACCCTTGAACACAATTCTTGGCTGCATTCCGTCATCTAATGCGCGTAACTAACAGAAATATGGAAGGCAAAGAATATGCACTCTTTCATACACAATCCTGCAACACAAGCTGGTATTGCAAAACAGGATCGAAGGCCTATCTAAGAGGTGGAAGGTGCATTCTGGGCACTGCATAAGGTGAAGTCTTATTACTACATTAATACAAGATGAGTAGTGAAGCATGCGAGTTCCTCAATCCATGAATTGTACAGATTGCACCTACTGGCATAACCATGGCCCAAATTTAAACACTGAGCAATTCAACATTGGGGGAAACCATAGCCACCTCCTTGAACCTGTTGGTTCTTCAACCACCTATGGGAAATCATCTAGTGGCACTTATGGAATGAGACAACTCCAACAAGATGGGCCAGCCACGTCCAAGTTGAAAAACTGACCCCGTTAAAGATATTTCAGAGTCCAAAAATGACAAGGTTATCTGGAACAAACATACCAACTGAGGAAGGAACTGCTATTAACAGGCCAATACATTATTCCCTTCAATCCATCCGTTGTGTACTACATCTGTGTATATGTTGGAGGATGTGTTCCCTAGTATCAATATTCTGGAGGCCCTTTACCTCAAAGGAGCCAAGAAGGTTGGAAACTCCTCATCAAATCAGATCCAAATTAAGGAGCTCTTGTTTACTAGATAACCCAAGACTTTGAAATGTCTCCTCATGTTGTTTATCTGTAAGCATGCGCCGAGGGTAAGCTGTTGCCTGCATCCATTATAAGGCATGAAGTCTCAGCTAACGTAGTATCATACAACTCTCAAGTGATCTAATGCTGGGGCTATCAAATATAAGAATAAGTATTTGCTACCGTGAACCTTCCCTGTCAGCAAAGTGGGTCTTTCATAACCATCCATTTTCTTCCAGTGTTTTGTCTCAAGCTTGGATGTATACTACTGCACAATGCATGAGATTTCAAGTACATGTTTCAGAAAAAGTCGGTCCAATTGAACATGCAAGTGGAAAGAGGAAATCGTACCAATCTGTAGGAACCTGGTTTGATGTCTTCACTACAATCAAGAAAATCAAACAACACCTGCGTACAAGAAACAAATTCAGTTTATCAATTATGGGAAACATATTCATCGACCTTGAACACTATGCTCAAGGGCAGATGTATCAAAGTCAAATCCAACCAGAACAGATGTACTGGATGCCAGCACCTTGACAGTATCATGTGAGTTTCAGACTCGTCACTTTAATATGAATAGTAACAGGAGGCATGTATACCTTCCACACAGTGGAATTCCAGTGCCAGGAACACAGATGATGAGCAACTCACGTGCAGTGGAAAAGCGACAAACTGATACTTTCAAAGAACAGGATACCTGAAGCTTGTTGGACTTTAGAAAACGACGACCACGCCTGGAGCTATCAGGCATACGAACCACAAGCTTCACTGCATTCTCATCATCACTAGCAGGCTCTGGTGGTAGTGATGCTCTTTTGACTGCAAGTTGCCTCTCCAACTCCTTCAAAGACCCAGGGTAAAGATGAACAAGACGGTCCCTTTTTCAAAGTAGAAAATGCGCATCTAATGAAGATCTTAATTGAGATGGCTCATAAAGGCTCATGAAGATATATAGCCTACAATATTCATAACCCTGATGTAATGTAGCTGTGATTTACCAACCAAACTTCATCTGAGATGTAAAAATCCCTCAGTGACAGAATGAGTAAAAAAAAACATGCCTACAATTGAGAAGTAAAAATAAACATACATCCAATAGTGTTGCCAACATAATGGGATCAAAAACTTCCTGTGATGATTTGTAAGGATAATCAAAAAATCAAAGTTCCTGACATCACCAGAAAAAATGACTGATAAACTTCGTTTAGCAAAAGCCTATATTTGTCACAACTTCTTTTATACCAAGAATAAGGAAATGGTTATCACATCCAGACCTCTTGAGCATGCTGGAGCCTGAGTTCTTCTTCTTGGCGAAGCCTTTCTTGGGCCTCAGCAGCAGCAGCAGCAGCTTCATCCTGCCTGCGCCTTTCCTCAGCTTCCTGAGCAGCCCTCAATGCTTTTTGATGGTCTGCAGCCAGTGATTGTTGAAACTCCGCATCCTGCCATACCAGCCACAATTACATTGAGTCATCTCTGATCAAAGTAAGTTGAACCAAAACACAGAGTACAGATGAGCACGTACATGACCAATTGTTCACATCGCTTTCATGGCTGTCTCCAACTAACAAGGTGCCAAAAGCATCCAGTTCATGCATTGAACTTTACAAAAGAGACAATTAGTAGCCTAGAAACTTGTAATGAACAGTTGTAGCCACCTACTCAGCTTCAGGAAAATCAAGAAAGCATAACCCAAAAGAAATCATATAATAAAACAGTGAGGTAACCTGCTCTTCACGAATTCGACGCTGTGCTTCAACAGCTGGAGAGGGTTGCTGTGGAACCCGACGAGGGTACATGTTATCAGCAACTCCAAGAGCATCCAAATCTGGGTGGCGTTGTTGATAAGGGTGTGGAATATCTGTTTCTGGGAGTCCACCAAAGATTGCTGCCTCCAACATCACAGCCTCATCATGTTCCTCAGATGATATACCTCCCCACTGCACCCAAAAAGCAAGCTGTCAAACTCACACAATTGATGGAAATGACCTTGTCTTTCTAGATGTAACCTGGCCTCTCTTGTTCTATTCTCCATTCAACACAAAGTTACTAAAGGTCAAACAATTTCCATTGCTCCAATCACACTAGATTTAGGTCAAGTTTGGAACACTGCCAACTTTATCCATCCAGCCTACCATCTGTTCCCTATTCCCTAAACCCACTCGAGGTGAGTCCCTGCAAAGCCTCTATCCCCAAGTCTGAGACAGACAAAAAAATCATTTTATAAATTTCCATTTTCGAGTTTCTACCTCTGGAAATGGAACGGTGTATATTTGAGTTTCTATTTTTCACCTCAGAAGTCAAAAATCAATAAAGTGCATACCTCCTCGGGAAAACCACCATTTTGCTGTGATGAATTTGCAGCAGCTAAACCATGCTGTTCAGCAGGAGGCATCTGCTCCGCTTGATCTTCTTCATAGGGCTGAGGTCTGGCTGGTAAAACATCCATCACAGACAGAGCAGGGAGGGCAGCTGACCCTGAGGGTGCAGCACTGACATTGGTGCGCCTACTTGAGGGTCGTCGGAACAACGGTTGATCATCCTCAGTATCTTCAATCTCCTCTATATGAAACTGCTCAGCGTCACCTGCTAAATTACCTTCAGTTCCCCTAGGCTGTCCCTCCTGCCCAAACCCAGTTGATGAATTTCCACCTAAACCTCTCCCTCCAAGTTCAGTACTCCTGTCAAAGGAAGAGCTGAACAATCATCAGCATCCCCACTACATGATCAGAACACACTGTTGGAAAACAACCTCATTGCTCGAGTGATCAAGATGTATACAATAGTGAACGACCATGCTATTCCATTTCACTGCAGTTTTCACAATCGGAGTTCTAAGTGAATGAGAAGTGACACCATTGTTTCACACAATACCTAAAGAGAGGTACAGGAGACATTGACGCAGCTACACTAGATGAAAAAAACAAATAGCTAGCCTAGAATCTGGGAAGTTAGAGAACAGGAACAGATGACAACCCTCTCAAAAACGCCAGTCTTCTCAAGCGCTCTTCATCACTGTCATCATCGTCCTCCACCATAAATGCAGCTCCTGACCCCTCTCCACGTTCACGCAATGCTTTCTCCTCCTCTAGAGTCTGATAAATAAAATGAATATCAATAACCTGATAGACTTCACAAGGTATGAACATATAAACTACATCTTCACAGACAACAGAGTTCTTATATAATCTAAACAAACAATTTAATAAAGTCAAAATTGTAACCACATTGATGAGGAATTCAAAATGAACAGCATGTTTGATTCTCTTAAGACCTGCATACATCTCAACAAGCAGGGCATCCTTCCCAAATAGGTAATGCTCCACAAATGTGCAGGCCCTAAATTCATAACACAGAGAAAGAGGACTACCTTTAAAGAGAGAGAGACAGCACGTGCAAGGTCATCATCCTCTGCTGCACCAGTGGCACGCAAGCCAACTCTAGTGGGGGAATCTATCTGCATGGCAACATGCATGCTGCAAATTAAGCATCTCAAGTATTCTAAAAACCATGAAATGATAACCTAAATAACCAACAAGAAACCATGATATTTGAAGTTAGCTTTCATGTTAAGACAAAAATTATCCAACTTGCACTAGATCCAGACAGGCTCAAACACCTGTAAACCTAACCAAGACACTGATCCTCACCTCCAGCCTTCAGTTCTTAAGTGGTATCCACAAGAGATCAAATCAAAACCCACAGAAAGACTAAACGCCTGACTCAGGGAGATAGGTAGACATGCACAATATAACCATATGAATAAAGAACAAACAGAGAGGAGTTCAATAAGATTAAATACATGAGCTCCTATTGGGTCACACTAAGACAAGGGGATGTTCTTACTAACCTCTGAGATGATAGGACCCCCTCTTTGAGAAGCTATTTCAGCCTCTCTTTTTGATGCTTCAATTGCAGCTTGGAGCATTTGCTCCTGAATGTCATCATCATCATTGATTCCAGAGACTTCAGCAATAGCAGGTGCATGTGGGTTAAAAGGCCCCACATCGTCTGTAACATTATACCCATGTCTTTCAGTGACTCGAGGTCTTGTTAAATCCATAGCAGGCCTGAAGAGAGGACTAGAACTAGGTAACTCTTCAACAGAAGGATCAACATGGCCAGGGATATTCATCATATAAGAGTCATCACCACCTGTCAATTCTTCAATAACTGGTCCTCGTGGATGAGCATGGCGTAATCCTGAATTATCATCTTCTTCTTCATCATGCCACTCTATGGGTACATCCCTCACATCCCTCACATCAGGTGGAAAAGCTACTTGGGGGGCAGTGTTTTGCAGAGGCCTAGTCCTGTCCCCAAGTCCCCAGGTTTCAGAGAACCTGTTCCCTTCAAATGGCCAGGGTGCTCTGGGTTCATTGGGAGCTGAAATTCGCTGAAAAGGTGACAATATGCCAAATGGAGGTGGTGGCTGCACAAAAGTTGTTGCAGTAGATGGCAAATCCTCTTCCATATCTTCCACCTCATGTGGCCTACACAAGCATATAAATCCCCAATAGCATCCATTCAGACTTTATTATTCGCACAGCCTTTATGACAAACAATTAACAAAGTGCCACATTGCACACTGTGAAAGACCATAATAAGAAAACCTAATCTGGTTGAATCATGCCGGAAGTCCGTTATTATCTAGTACTCACAACGTAGTCTTCAAGGCATGATCAAATTATGGAAAGGAGCTTCTTCTCCAGTTACTATTGCCAATGCTTGCATTAAACTGCTTATGGGTGCAATATTGCATAATAGCCTCCGACTTTGACAATTCAGCAACCTCCTATTATGAGTAAAGGGTTCAAAAGTTTCATACGATATAGGCACTCCTTCATTATTGAGAAATGCATCAACTGCTCTGTTTATATCTCCATGTGCCTGGTCCACAAAAGAACACATCATACACTTTAGTAAGTCCCAGATGAAACTTCACCGAACTTGCAGCTGGATATTGTCTACATAACTACCAAATAAACGAAAGAGACGTTACTGAACAAAACTCCATAAAGTCTTTTGATAAAAAGAGAGTGGCATAGCACCATGGAGTCATTAAAATCAACTGACAAGAGAGCACTCAATTGCGAATACTTCTCGACAAATCAAACACAAAGCATGACTGTCAAAGGAATACGTGAAGTTAACCCTAATTTGCGACAAGGATGTCTACCACTCTGCCACATGCACAAATTTATCTCTCAGGAGGAAACCAGGAGCAGCAAGGAAACTTCTTTCCTTCATAACCAGAGTCCTTGTTTCCTCATCAATACAGCAGGACTGTTCCACATCTGTAGAAAAAAAAAGCTGTGAACTGGAAAAATCCGGGTAACAGATACTATGGGCTCAGGGCAGGAGCACAATTCAGCTCCATCGAGCGAAAGCATCTTGTGCCAAAATGTGGAGCACAACACACAAATTCTCAAAGACAGCCAGCATCCCACCCTCATCCAATTCCTCACCAGTTTAACCACACCGCTGCACTGATACCACAGACAAACCCTAGGTATGACGAAACCTCATGTACAAACGCATGCCTGAAACCTAAGCCACGTTAAGAGCTCCTCGCCTTGTTGAATTGGAGTCCTTTCCTCCATAACTAGAGTCCGTCTTTCCTCGTGAACACGACAGGATTGTTTCCACATCTAGAAACTATATAGACTGTCCACTAGAAATTCGGGTCAACAATACTACGGGCTCGGGACCAATATTTGGAGCACAATTCAGTTCCACTGAACCATAGCATCGTGTGCCAAAATGCAGAGCACAACACACAAATTCCCAAGACGGCCATCATCCCACACGCATCCAATTCCTCTCCAGATTAACCACACGGGTCCACTAATGCCACAGAAAAACCCTAGGTGCGATGAGACCGAATGTACAAACGCATGCCTGAACCCTAAGCCACGTTAAGAGCTCCTCGTCTTGTTGAATTGGAGTCCTTTCCTCCATAACTAGAGTCTTTTCCTCGTAAATACAATAGGCTTGTTTCCACATCTACAAATTGTATACGCTGTGGACTACAAAATTTCAGGTAAAAGATACTACGGGTTCAGGGCCAATATATAAGGAGCACAATTCAGCTCCACCCCGAGCTATAGCGTCGGTATGCCAAAATGCAGAGCACAACACACTAATTCTCAAGACAGCCATCATCCCACACGCATCCAATTCCTCTCCAGATGAACCACACGGCTGCATCACTGATGCCACAGACAAACCCTAGGAATGACGAGACGGCATGTACACACGCATATCCGAGCCCCTAGCTCCTCCCCTTGCCTTGGCGAATTCCTTCCCGTCACACTCCCTCTCTTACCCTGAGACTCTGCTCCGCCACGGCTCGATCACATCCGGTGATGCTCATGAACGTTTCCACGTCCTGCGATGCCATGGCGACGAAACGATATCCTACTGCGCTCACGCGACGATTTCTGACGCTGTAGTGCGAGGAATTTGGCGCCGGATGGCTTGTCTGACAGATCGTCTCGCCCCGCTCCGTTCTCGAGCATATCAATCCACGACGGTGGCAGACAACTGCCTGCAATCTGCGATCAAAAGGCGGAAGGTCGGTCGGCAGCTATGGCTGAAGCGAAGGCCCCTAGGGCAAGCAATCAACCGTATGAAGCGACTGCACCACCCATCCCAAATCTACGCCTGGGCCTTGATTCTTTCCACCGAAATGTACGCGTCTCGATGTTTCTAACAAGGAATGAGTATTATGGGTCCCCGCCTAACTTAGTAGCCCCCTCCCCTAAATAAGTTAGCTCTTCCTTGGGATTTGGAGGCTCCAATTTATCCAAGGCCCCGTACAAAGATACTAGAACACCAATCACTTGCTTATTTATCCGACTCACCTAGTCGTGGCGGGGTTTGTGCTTTTCATGGAAATTGGGACGCCATTAAAAGCACGACAAATATTTCATAAGCTAACATGACGTGTGTAGATCAAGCATTCTTTTCTCCCTCTCTCTCTACATGCACTTCTCGTATGATATGGAAACACGTAAGTGGTAGTGCAAGATGATTAACAAAGCCAAATCGTGCCCATCGCCATTTGCCTCGTGATTTTCGGGCTTCGTAACGAGTAACTTGTTCGCTGTCAAAGTGAAGAAGTTCGTGCTCATCAAGCGGTCGTACAGGTCCTCTCAATCGCGCCGGCTATTGAGCTTAGAATGGTTAGCATATCTTGCGCATGTGGTCCAATCTCATGTAAACCACGTGTTTCTTATAGTGTCGGTTTAGATCCA
Organism: Polytrichum commune; assembly: GCA_950295325.1. Taxonomy (NCBI): domain Eukaryota; kingdom Viridiplantae; phylum Streptophyta; class Polytrichopsida; order Polytrichales; family Polytrichaceae; genus Polytrichum; species Polytrichum commune. The sequence goes on along the minus strand of OX485803.1, from coordinate 16,278,080 downwards.
CACCTAACCACGAACCAAATCGTTTCAATCGAGGCATGTCTACTTGAATCACCATTGCTTTGTACATACTACTACATCTTTGACGTAATAGTTGCCAAGTTGTCGTTTGGAGTTACATAGTGGTATACCATAGTATCTTTTTTCTCTAGAGTGAGGATGCCACGTGTCACGCAATGGTTGGTTGAGGTATGTAGAATTGATGTGGCACGAAATCAATTCACATTTATCAATCAAAGTGCCTAGATTGTAAAAGGTGCCACATTAACAATTTAATCGAGGATACACTTTGAATTGACGGTGTGCACTTTATGAACCATGGTAAGATTTGATACTACAATGTGGCATCTTTTGCAAGAAGTTATATTCCTTCATGATTCCAAATGACAATCCCCACTCATTGAAAGTAACAATGTAACTTAAGGTGCACTTCTTACAACATTGCGTACATGGGCTTCTTGAACGCATAAGGGAGAGAAAAAGTGAACTTGAAGAATAAGGCTTAGAATTTTTTTTGGACTCAAGGACTTTTTCACTAGAGTTTGGGTCTAAGGTACGAGAAAAATAGAAGTGATTCTAATATGGAATGACTATCCTCCAAATCCCATTATGATCTTAGCCTTATTCTTCCAAGTACTCTATTTGAATGGGTTAAACATTATTAAAGAGTTAGGTTCAAATACTCGGTATGAACGCCCTTGGACGTAGATCTATGCATTGTATTTTGATCATCGATGTCAAGCATGATAATATCTTCTTTTATCTTTGACATAATCTAAAATTTGTAAAGTGAGACTACAAACATCATTTACCATATGTGATTTATGGAAATTAACGAGGCTTGTATAAATTGCGTTTATGACCGTATATCAAAAACCTCATGCCTTTAAGGGTTGAGGAGTGTTTTGGACCTTAAGTTCCTTGGACCCAAACCATAATGTAAACCCACCTCACATGTAATTAATAACATCAAATTCAATATCATCCAAGTGATGTAACTTAAGGTCATGTTACGGTAGATACGTGTAATTCCATCACCATTCTTAATTGGACAGTTATATTTGAGTGCTATGTGGTTAGGTGTGGCTCCAAGAACAAGCACAAAAACAAAACAAATGTTAAAAGAGGTTGGACTACATGTTCAAAACGTGATAACCATTCTAAGCTCAATAATCGACCTTTTCTTTTCTTTTCTTTTCTTTGGGGGGGGGGGCATGTATGACCATTGAATGAGCACACAAATCTTCACTTTAATAATGAACAAGGGCCGGTTCACACGAGGTCCCAAGTCCCAAGTCCCACTCATGTTAGCAAGTCCCCACATGGAGGCAAAGTCCCAACTTTGGAGCCTCCAAAAACCAATAAAGTATTGTATGGTTAATTATCATTCAAGTCAAACCTTGATTGTTTTCCAAAAAAAAAAATAGTCACATAACTTGTGTTGAGAGTTGGGCCGAGCTTTTTGCTCGACGCAACTCTCAACACAATTCCCAAGCCTCACCTCCAAAAAGTGTTGCTATGCAGGCATCCATGTCATACTTGGGACCCGTTCGAAGTGGTAAATCCGACCTTCCATGCTGTCAACGGCTAAGATTGCACGGATTGTCCTCAAATGACTTGGGACCCGAGCTCCAAATTTCACAAGGAAAGTGGCTATGGTTTGGTTTGGATTTGCTAACCACATTGTAGTACTACTAATCACGTGCTTCAATTACATCCTAGGAGAAGTGGACTTGACGGAAGAAGAAAAAAAAGTAACCATTTTAGACCCATCTACCTTACACTAAATAATTGAGTTACAAAGTTATTTTCTAGGGAAGGATGCAATCTTTCCCCAAGAGAACATTTGACTGTGTGTGAAGGTGAGACTGACTATTCAAACCCCTTGTAGCGAACTTCAAAGAAGATTGAATGATGCTTCATAATTGATACGATTAATGTGACGGAGGCACAATATTTTGCATGTAAAAACTACGATACTCCCAAGACACTTGCATTTAACTAGGGGGGCTCCCATGTATTTACGATGCTTCAAAGGCATACATTTCTATGCATCTACGACGGTTTGGTGGAGTTCCAAACCCTCCATCTTCATAAATAAGTAGGGACGAGGCCTTAAATGAGGCGGGTTTGGTAGCATTAGTAAGATTTATTGATGTTGTAGATAGGTGAACTTGAAGTGAAGCTTCATACGACGAGATAGTTGTGTGGATGAGCGGGGAGAATCAACCGTTAACGTAGGTGACGCTAATGTGGACACTTCCAACTTTGTGGAATCATCCAGCCAACGGATTCAAGCATTTGAAGCTTGAGCATGTTAGCAACTGCGAATTACAGTCAAAGAATTTGAAACCGTTAAAATCGAAGTTGAGGAAGGTGTTGATTTAGACTCCGGAATTGAAGATTCCATGCTTCCCAACAGTGCCTGAGAAGTTATTGGGCATAGTCAGTCAAGATCCTAGTGATTCTAAACCCAACCGATTATATGTTGACATCTTCTGGTTTTGCTTTATTCATTTGAGATATATTCTATGGATACCTCTTAAATGATCAGTAAATCTCACGAGTCTCCAACTTCACCCGGTTACTTCCCGAACTCAACCGGTACATCTGCAACTAACCGCCGGTTCTCCCCGGACAGTGCTTCTCAATATGGTGTTATAAGGGGGGACTCTTTTATCGTTCAGTGTTACATATGAACCGTAATATTCAAGAAATAATTGGTTGAAGTTCAAGACTTTGGGAACATTACCGATCGTTTTAGAGAGATCTATAGGATGTACCTCAAATTAGTAAAGAAAAAAACCGAAAGATCACAACATGTAACCGGTTGGACTTAGAAACACTAGGATCTCGACCGACTCTACTCGAAAATCTATCTCCCTAGACATTGAATCAAGAGTCGTGACCCTAAGTTGACTAACTGAAGTTAGCGATGTCAATGTGGCTTCATTTACGGTTTTCATGCAACGAGAATGAGGGACTCGTTCATACTCGGTCCCCATTTGAGGCAAGGAATTGAAGCTTACAAAGGCCCTTTGAGTTAGGAAGAGAAGAGTGCACGAAAAGTCTCCCATCTCGGGTTCAATAAAGTATACATGTGTTAATCCAACATAGCAATAATCTCGACATCTGAGTGGTATGCCGGTGCGTGTGAAAAATGGACACCAAAAAACACATGTCTACCTTAGGATATTAGAGTTATCCACTAACTAATAGGGGGTTTGGCTAAATAGTTAATGGCCCTAGTTGTTAACCTTAGGAACTTTGTTCGACCAAATAAAGAGGGGTCCAAATACGGGAGCAACTAGGTTGTCCTATATACACCCGCGTTGTCGCTCAATGTTGATCGACTCGAGGATGATGTGTAATTTTTGTGCTTGCTTTTCGTTGGTTTTGGATGGAAGCAACTCTAAATTAATATATCTCCCAATATAGAGAAGAAACGGTGACCTCGTTGGGATCAGCGTGATTGAAATGTCCATTCGACCCACCATTGATATTATGTCCACTGGACATAATATCAATGATGCAGGATTATTAACCCCTCTCGGGGTGGGCACTATAGTAATTAGGGTAACCAAAGTGACCATGGGAGCTGAGTGGCTGGATGGTCTTTGTGTTGGTGGGGTTAGCGTGGTTGGGTTGTTGTAGGGGTATCGATCACTTTTCTTCGTGAGGTGGTTGCCGAGTCATAGGACTTCTCAGTGGTTCATTATATGTGAGGGTTAGCATCACATGTTTAGTGGTCCGGGTTCAATTCCTGACGGCCTTGTACGAGCACTACCTCGTGATGTAAATGACTTGGCATCTGCTATGTAGGTTACTTGGCATGAAAGTATGTCCACCAACCCCTACCCTAAGTTGTGACAATTCCTTAATCAGTGTTGGCATTTATTCGTTTATAATGTTAATTACTTATTGGTTGGTGGGTAGTCGGGGTTGCTATGGTATTTGTGTGTCTATTGGTAATGGTTCATTTTATTTTTTTATTCTCCTTTTGCATAGAATTATGAACATAGCATATTGTATGGCGATGACGTTGATTTCCTCAAATGTGTATTTGATGCTTAGTTTAGGGATTTAAAATCTCCCAATATACCTTCAATGATTTCCGAGCTATTGGTTATGTCATCTTCTAACTCTTGCAATTTTTCCTCATCCATGTCAGTCGTGGAACTAGCATCCGAGTCCACAAAGGGTGCGAATTCTAGCTACGAAGGCTAAAAAACATGATTGCCTAAAGGTTTGGAGGAGCTCAACCTAGCCACCTTCGACTACTTGGAAGTGCATTGGTATGAGGCTATTGGTTGGAGATGGCTCGCTCTACATTGGAATGTTGACATCACAACATTTAACAAAAAATTACAATTTGTTTCCAAGTTTTGAAATCATTGTAAAATTTCAAAGGCAATGTTCTCTCCCAACCCATATTCACATCATAAATTGACTTGTTTATGATAACTAAGAGACAAAAACTCAAGGATAAGTAGTGCCCTTTTCATTAGGAACCCAAATCCGTGCCCTTTTAACTTATTTTTTCCATCCCGTCGTATGTAACAACTATATTTGTGATTCTTCATGATTTTTCCCATCACGTTAGAAAGTGATGGCTACTGCATGTTTGGAACTTCACAATTTTATGGGACTCTATGGATTAAGATCAAGGAGGGTATCGGAAACGAGTTTGTCTACTCTATATATATTATGGCGACGCAAAGTTTGGTTGTCCTTTGCAAAGTCCAGGTTCCACCGTCCATTGTAGCATTGGCCATTTATGCATATCCCGAAATGCTTGTCATGCATGTTGAGCATCTGTTGCATTTTACGTCACAACTTGTGATTGTGCCAACAACTATGTACCAAACTTAATTTGGACATGTGTCGTCCAAGCCCATTGCACCCTTGCATATGAATTAGGGCCTTCAAAATGTGAATGTCCATATATGGACTCTCAATTTGAAATGAGTTGATGTTGTTCAAAACGAAATATTTTTATTAGAAATTTCCTCCCCCAAACATATATAGGCATCGAAATCCTCCATCACCTCTAAAAGCTTGTTTGTGAAATATCATGAGTGATTATTATGCATATGTTGTGAAGTGCTCACATTTCAAGGGACATTTTGCCAGTTTTATCACCTCGTACTCATTTTATGATGCTTGCAACTCTGCACCAATCTATTATATCTATGGTGTTAACCAATCCTATCGTTGTTTCTCTTCATAACAATAAGACTTGTATTTGTGTTTAAATCTCAAAGACCATGCATATATGTGATAATCTCAAGTGGTTACATAAATGTGCTTAAACAAACAATGTTAATGGGTATTGAGCATTGACTTTTGGCTATCCTAACTAGCGAGTCGTTGTATTAACCCCTAAAAGAATAATAGAAATGTATCATTTTTCCATGAGAGCACATTAAATCATTTTGCACACAAATTGTAGCTATGCACGCTCCCTCTTGTTGGGAATATTCCATAGATTCCTCTGAATCTTACAGGGAATATTCTCGATAGGTCGAGGTGTTAGGCTAAATATTATCACAAAGCATATAAGTAGAGAATGTTGGGGTTCAAGGGGGATCCAACAATGACTATTGGTCAAAGGTGAACAAAAACTATGATGCTATAATGCTCAAAGAGGGTATATCATAATTAGAAAAAAGGTAGCTTAATCATGTATGTAGGTGTTTGCATAAGAAATGTATGAACTTTGTTTCCCAACACTTACCATTGGAAGTGCAATAAGTTTTTGCTCCCATGTGTTCATTGCTAACTCATACTTAACTAATCTAAAACTAAATATATAGCGATGTGTGATTGCAATTAAGTGATCATTTGGATCAAAATAGAATACCCAACCTCTACATAGGAATCAATGTTTTCACCCTCCCTTGTTATAAGTGTTATCAACATGTATCCCATATGTCTTCCTTAACTTAAGGTAGACGTGTCTAAATTGAACATAGCAACAATTTGAACACCTACATTTTAGTGGTTTGTGGTTAGGTGTGGATCCAAGAATGGACACCAAAAAAACATCTCTAATAAAGGAGATTGGACTACATACTCAAATATGCTAACCATTCTAGGCTCAACAATCGACATGATTGGGGGGGGGAGGGGGATCTATATGGCCACTCAATGAACACAATAATCTTCACTTGGATGATACAAAAGCAAATCGTGCGAGCTTTGAAATGTGTGAGGCAAATGGCTACATGCACAATTTGTATTTGTTAATCATCTCACACTAACCTTGTGTTTCATATCTTAGGAGAAGTGGGTGTGGAGAGAAAGGTGTTCAAAGAACACACATCACAATTACCTTAGAGCATGACCACTTGTTATCATTACATGGCCCCAACAAGTTAGTGTCAAGTTTAGCCTGCAAGTTGGATCCATATGTCAAGCCTGATTGCTAATGTATCGTTGGTGGGGCTTGGAAAGTCATCCTTGGCCGGAATAACTTGGGTATAACTTGGCCCGACTTCCAACTCTATAAAATAATCAACTATTAACACCTCACAATCTTGGACTAGAGTAGATAAATCTATTTCTGATATCCCCCAATCCTAATACATAGAGTTCTTTAAAGTCACGAAGTTCCATACATGTAGTTGTCATTTTCTAACGTGGTTGAAAAAGTCAAAAAGAATCACACATGCATGTAGCCGTCTCATTTACTATGAAAAAGATGTAAGTTAAAAGGCTATGGATTTGGGTGCCTTGAAAATGGGCCCTAATTTACTCGAGTTTTCATCTCATGGTTATTAAAACTAGGTTGACCTATAATGTGAATACATGTTGGGAGAGAATATTGCCTTTGGAAATTTATATTAATTTCAAAAATTGGAAATAAAATGTGATATTTTAATTTTTTTTAAAATTTCATGTTAATGTTGTGATATCAATTTCCAAACGTGTGAAAAATCACCTCAATATCACACATGTACCACACTTATGCAAATTTGTTTAAGTTAACGGAAATAGGCTTGTTTGCTCTAGATAGAAACCCGCCTTCATCTACAATCTAACCCCAATGATACAACACCTTGATTATACGACGGTTGTAGGCCCAATTTGTCATATAATAGAGGTAATTAATGCATGTAGTGGTGGGGGCCCACATTATGGTTTGCCTTGGGATCAAGGAGTTAATGATGCATTCACCGATGGGTTAACTTAAGTTAACTTAAGCTAATTGTTTAAAATATTGGTTCAAAATAGTTGCATTTTTCAGCCTTTGGATTTGGGTGGAGGTTGAGGGTTTAGGGATTGCTGGATCTAAAAACTAGAATTTGGAAGTTGTTGATTCATCTTCTTGATTCAAAATTTGTCCTCACACTTGAACCTCGCATCTCTTCATATTGGAAATTTTAGTCCTTGCCAACTTAAACTTTTATATTTGCCCATGCCGGTCTTCAGTTTCTTGGCTCTGGAGGTGACAACAATCTTCAGTGGTGGATGCTTTTCATGTTGGTTATTGGTTCAACAATTTAAGTGTTGATGACCACATTTGCACACAAAACAACTTGCACAAAATTTGGTAAGCATTGACCTACTCCGCATTGCTCATGGCAACGGAAGATGTTTACAATATGGATGAGACTGGTTTATTTATTGAGCCCAACCAACAAGACATAGCGCAAGGAAAAGTTTGTGGGTGAAAATTTTAGAAGGATTGTCTCACTTTTGCTCTTGTTGTAAACATAACATGCACTAACAAGTTGAACCTAGGATTATTTACTAATCTCTACGCCCGAGATGCTTTGGAAGGTGGTTACCAACAAATTATGTGTGGTGGTTTGCACACCAAATGACAAGGATGACATCATATGTATTTGAAAGTTGGATGGTGGCTTCAATGTACATTTCAAATTTCAAAATTTTTTTTTTTTAATTATGGACAATATTGCTACTCATTCCCTTAAGCATGTTGGTAGGGGTGAATTATTTGTTTTTTCAACTTGCATTTGAGCAATATTTCTATTGCTTTCTTACTACCTAATGTTACAAGTGTGGTGCAACCCTTGGATTAGGGAATAATTGCTTCATTCAAAGTTTGGTATATGAAGAAGCTTTTGGAATGGGTTCTCTCTTAGTTTGATTCTTGTATTCACTAGGACTTGAGGAAATGATGCCTAATTTAAGGCATGCTATTATGTGGTGTTTTCAAGTGTGGAGAGAGATGAATCCCCAAATCATATGAAACAGTCGGAGGATTCCCAAATTTTACATGCAAATTGGTGTGCCAATTTTGCCATGTATTTTGAATTTGAGAAATCGCAAATGAAAGGAGCAACAAATGAATTGGGAAGTCTTCTAGAGTAAATTTGTGGACGGACATATAATGAGACACTCCCACTCTAGAATAATGTTACCCAATATAACACACCCCTTTGTGTTAACTAAGGGTCACTTCACACATGAAACAAGAACCATGACCATGAAACTGTGAGAGCCCAAAAGAAAGTGTCCAAAGGCCTGTCCCAAGACACCTCCAAAATCATGTAGTGTGGTCATGGATCCTCAAGTGTTGTGTGAAGTCATATGCGACCGGACCCTCAACCAAATGCTATTTTAATGAATTTCTATTCATGCTGGTCCTCACACATGATAAAATAGAATAAATCAACAGTTGTGAGCATTCAGAGTGCCATGGTGTCCCGACTTTGAGTTAGGCCTACCTCCAATAAGTGGTTTTTTGGAAATAGTTGAAGTGACATTGAAACATGATCCATTTGATACCATGTAAGAATCCATGTAGGTTTTACATCCATCTTGCATTCACATACTCCGTTGGTCCCTCAAGCGTAGTGTGACGCGAGCTTGGACCGGCTCCGCCTTTTCCACCAATGAGAGTGCTTGAAGTGTAATGGTCACGGGCTCTCAGTCTCGTGTGTGAAGCGGCCCTTATTTAAGAAGAGTGACCACACATGGCCCAGACAAACTGGGTGGCATGACACGTGGCGGGATCCAAGTGGCAGACAGCAAAGCTGCCACCGTCGCTCGCTTCGCCGGCCTCGACGCTGGAACCAAGTCGAATGGTAAAGAAGGCAAAGCAGATTCTGAGCTTAAACTTACATAACTTTTAAGTAATTGCACCCTGGAATCCCAAGCCATCACCGAATCTTCTCATCATGTAAGTAAAAACTCAAAAGACTTATCACATGCTACCAGCACATGTGTTGGCATCCGGGATTTGAATCTCTAAGTTACAACAACAACAAGTGACCCGGGTTTTGAATCTCCTAGAAGCAATAACAACAACTGACAATCCACTTACTCACTCACCTCATTCCTGTGCATGTGGTGGGTAAACTTCCAACATGCGGATGTGGGGTCACTGTGGGCTCGGTTCACTTTGGAATAAGTCGCCGCATCGTGGATTTGAAGCAATGTGAGGGGAGGGAGGTACATACCAGGATGATGTGGTCTGCATTTGGAAGGAATTGTTGGCGCAAGTGTTGAACCTGCGGGATTCAGGTACGGTTTTGAGGCAGCCGGATTCACTTGGTTGTGGATGGTGGTGAGCAGATTGGCGTGGAGATCTTTTGTGAGCAAGCTGTGTGGGTGCTCTTCGGTCAGATCCTGTATGGGGTCGTCTGTTTCAGGTACTTTGAGCCAGGGGCGGAGCCAGTTTGAGGAGCTTTTGGGCTAAGGGTGTGCTGAGCTGATGTTTGGAAGCTTTCTGTGATGGAGAGTCGTAAGTAGAATTGGAACTTGGCACCTCCCAATTGCTGGGTGTGACTTTGTTTAACTTTAGGGTTAAGTTTGTTTAGGTGTAATTCAAAGTAGTGTGTTGTTTGATTGTTGCGAATCATGTGGAGGCTTAAATGGAAGTAAATACGAAAACTATTTTTCAGCTGATGCGAAGACAGAGAGATTTCCAGGTGGTTTGGTTGTCTTGTTATATGAAGAAAGTGTAGGTTTGAGTAGCTTTTGGGCTATGTGAGCTGATGTTTGGAAGCTTTTGTGATCGAGAGTCGATGAAGTTGGAGCTTGGCACCTCTCGATTGCTACGTGTGACTTTATGTAATTTTAGGTCGGTGAGTTTCAAAGTTAGGGTGTTGGTTCATCGTCGTGCATCATGTAGAGGTTTAGTTGCAAGTAGTTCAGAAAACTGCTTTCAGCTGAATGATGCAAAGACACAGAGAATAAAGTGTAGGTTTGAGGTTTTGGGCAATGTGAGCTCATCTTTGGAATCTTTGTAATCGAGATCCGGGGATGGCCTCTAAACACCCTACTTCTTTGAGCCTAAGTGGGAACGATGCGCTTTTGCAGAATTACGACATAAAAACGTCGGAAGAAAGCTATGCGTTTTCTTATTTTGCTAGAGTTTGGAGCTTAGCACTTCCCGATTGTTGCCATATGCGACTTTCATAAACTTAGGGTTCAAATTTAGGGTGTTGTTGGATTGTCGTGCATCATATGGGGGCTTTAGACGTTAGTAAATGTGAAAACTGTTTTCAGCTGATGCCAAGACGTCACAGAATCTCAGGTTTGGTTGTCTTGTTATACGATTAAAGTGTTGGTTTGAGTAGCTTTTGGGCTATGTGAGCTTGATATTTGGAAGTTTCTGTGGTCGAGATTCGTCGGGTTTAGAGCTTGGCACTTTTCAATTGCTATGCGTGCCTTTCTGCAGCTTTGGGGTCAATTCTTTCGGGGCTCAAAGTTAGGGTGTATCATATGGATGATTATATGGAAGTAGATGCGAAAAATTCCTTAAGCTGGTGCGAAGACACCAGGGGGTTTGGTTGTCTTGTTACACGGATTAAGTGTAGGTTGAGCTTTTGGTCAATGTGAGCTGCTGCTGTTTGGAAGCTTCGTGATCGAGAAGCGTAGAGCATGGAACTCACCTCCCAATTTCCATCTGTGACTTCCTTTAACTTTAAGGTTCAGTCGACAAAGTTCATTATTAAGGTGTTGATTATCGTCCATCATGTGGACGGTGAGAGGTAAATTACTAGGAAAAATTCTTTGAGCTGTTTTCAAAGACACAGAGAATACCGGATGGTTTGGTTTGCCTTGTTATACAAGTAAATTGCAAGTTTGAGCTTTTGGGGTATGTGAGGAGATGTGATTGAGAATCATAGAGTTGGAAGCTTGGGACCTCCCAATCGCCATTTGGGGCTTTCTTTAGCTTTGGGGTTAAGTCGACAAGGTTCCAAGGTGAGGGTGTTGTCGATTGTTGTGCATCATGTGGAGGCTTAGATGTGCATCATGTGGAGGCTTAGACGTACGTAAATACGAACACTGCTTTCAGCTGATGCAAAGACAGAGAATGTCAGGTGGTTTAATTGTCTTATGTGAATTTTTTTGTAGGTGAGCTTTTGGGCAATGTGAGCTGATGTCTGGAAGCTTTGTGAATGAGAGTCGTAGAGTTTGGAAATTGGAGCTCGCCTCCCAATTGCCATTTGTGACTATCTTTGGCTTGAGGGTTACGTTGGCAAGGTTCAAAGTTATGGTATTGTTCATTGTCGTGCATTATGTGGAGGCTGAAGACGTCAGTAAATACAAAAACTGCTTTCAGCTGATGCAAAGTCACAGAGAATAACAGGTGGTTTGGTTGTCTTGTTGAACATAACCCCTCGGTGTGGCTGGTGCTGCAGCTGATTGCGACGACATTGTGGAAACAGCGGAAGATCTGAATATAATGGACCAAGTTGAGACAAAAGTGGATTTTGACAGGACCAAGTCCATCTGCCACAGCACTGGCATCCCGCTCCGTTCCCCACTGCCTCCAGGTGCAAATTCTTAATTGACTCTTCAAGTGATCTCTGCGTAAATTGTGTTTGATGACTTTGGTCAATCTAATCTTACATGCTTAATATGAGTCTCGACGAAACCAACGATGCATACTGGGTGAGTAATTTCTAACTGACTGACTGACTGACTGAGGAGAGTGTGTGACGTATTATAATTTGAAGGAATTTGGTCACGAGACTAAACTTAACCTTGTGACCGATTTTGAGTCCTAGGTGATTTTTGAACTGTTCGACTCAGCAGACTCCCACCATAGTAACTTATCAGAGCAGGCCAGCCTGATATCAGTCTGAACAACAACCTTCATTCTCCTACCTTCCTTTTGCCCTGTACCAATGCATATCGATTTTGGCCGCATCATGGATGATTTTCATGGCTCAAAACACTTCGGCTATGTGTATGTATTGCAATTCGATCATCACAACAAATACTTCCTTCAAAAATAATTTACCATCAGATTTTGGAGCCTTGTTGAGAAATGAGATTGCGACCCCTAACGTCTGTAGGACCGACACAAAACGTGATGATGCAGGCACGGGATTCGCAACCGGACACATATCACTTGGTGAAGTCGATCTGATTCAAGTGTCGACGTTTGAGGAAGTGTGGAGCGCCCTCGAGGGTGGCTCTGATAACAAGGGCGTGACATTGTACAAGCCGATTGAGGTCCCCTCAGGCTACCACGTCCTCTGTCACTATGGCCAGCGCAATTCGTTGCCTCGAGTCGGCTGGGTTCTTGCCATCAAAGAGACTGAAACTTGCTCAGCAGACTTTATCTCACTTCCTCCAGAATCATCATCCCCCAAAACTCTTCCTATTGAGGGGACGTCCGAGACGTCTGCAGGACTATCTCTAAGTGCAGCAGAAGGTGCTGCTGTTAGTGGACACGAAGCTGTTAGTGGAGACGAAGCAGAAGAGGACTTACCATCATCTCCAAGCAAATCAACGAAAGAGATTGAAACTTGCCCAGCACACATTTTTCCATCCCCTCCAGCATCATCATCCCCCAAACCTCTTGCTTCTGAGGAAATTCCCAAGCAGTTTGCAGGACTATCTCTAGGTGCAGCAAAAGGTGCTGCTGTTAGTGGTGCAGGTAGTAGAAATGAAGCAGAAGAGGACTCACCACCATCTCCAAGTAAATCAGAGAAAGAGACTGAAACTTGCCCAGCACACAATCTCCCGCCCCCTCTACCATCATCATCTCCCAAAACTCTTGCTTTTGAGGAAACTCCCAAGAAGTTTGCAGGACTATCTCTAGGTGTAGCAGAAAGTGCTGCTGGTAGTGGTCCAGTCAGTGGAGATGAAGCAGAAGAGAACTCACCACGATCTCCAAGTAAATCAAAGCATTCTTTCAGAATTCCGTCGTTGCTCCCTGCCTTGAAGAAACCTGTGGACTTCCGGCTCGTTTGGAAGAGCTGCACTTGGGGTGGCCGACAAGTTGGAAACGGGTGGATTTGGTTGCCGCAACCTCCCGAAGGATACTCTACCCTTGGATACGTAGTCACAAACACTGAAGAGAAACCCGGTCTCGATGAAGTGACATGTGTCAGAACAGATCTGACGGAGGCTTGCGCTGTTGACGGAAATATTTTCACCACCACGAGCAGTAGCAATGATGACGACAAATCTTTTGTTTTCCCTTTCGGTATCTGGCGAACTCGGCCTGCAGTAAGAGGAATTTCTGCTACAGGTGTGAATGTGGGCAGCTTCTATTGTGCGCGGTCCGAGGAAGTTGAGGACACGACATCAACGCTTCCAATAGCGTGCCTTAAGAATGTAAACTTCAACCTAGACGCGATGCCCACGTTAGCGCAAGTACGATCGATACAACAGTACCATGGATCAATTTTGGTGTTCCACCCAAAGGAAATATTTTTGCCAAGCTCCGTGTCGTGGTTTTTCGAAGCGGGCGCAATGCTGTACACTAATGACGTGAGCAACCTGCCACCGCAGCCAATTAAAAGTGATGGATCAAATTTACCTCAAGGGGGCACGAATGACAACGCATTTTGGATCGATCTTCCGAGCGATGGAACGGAAGATGAAGTTAAAAAGGGGAACCTGGAAAGTGCGGAAGCTTATGTCCATGTGAAGCCTGTATACGGGGGCACATTCACAGACCTCCAAACGTGGGAGTTTTTCCCGTTCAATGGGCCTAGTGTTGCGAAAGTTGGGAAATTGACAATTGCGCTTGGGCACGTCGGAGAGCATGTGGGTGACTGGGAGCACCATACCCTTAGAATTAGCAATTTTACGGGAGAGTTAGAGGCCGTTTACTTTTCTCAGCACAGTGGGGGCAATTGGGTTAGGCCCTTTGATCTGGAATACGTCTCTGGGAACAAGCAGGTCGTCTACGTTGCGAAGAATGGTCATCCTTGTTACGCTCATGCGGGTGATCATCTTCAGGGAGATGAGAGACGTGGGATTGGGTTGAAGAACGACACGGCGATGAGCACCCTCTTGCTCGACTGTGCAGAGAAGTACCAGGTGAGTAAAGCTTGTGAGAGGATGGCTTTCAATTTGCTAAATAGGGTTAAGGTATACGGGTGTTATTCGGTCACTTTCCTTAACCGGACACCTATATTTGATTGGTGTGTGGTTAGGTGAGGATCATAGAACAAACACCAGAAACACACATGTCCGAAAGAGATTGGACTATGTCTTTTAAATTTATTAACTACTCCACAGTTATAGTGAACACAATTGGGAGGACCTATGTATGGAGTTTAGGAATGAACAGACATGCACTTCTGATAACTAGATCTAAATCAAGGGAGGTCTGATTTTCAATCTGGTTTGGCTGACGCGTCATCATAGATTTGCTAATGCAACACAGGTTTCGTTGTGTAAATCTAATTGATAGAAGTTGGAGAACATGAAGAATGAACCGAAGAACACCCACATAGGACCTGGTGCCAGAAAGATTAAAGCAGATGGGTCTAATTCGGTTATTTATCTCTATTGGACACCTATATTTGAGTTGTGTGTGGTTGGGTTGGGATCCAAGAACAGACACCAAGAAGATATGATGTGTTTAAAAGAGATTGAACTACCTGCTCAAAATTCATTAACTGTTCTAGGTTCAGTTGCCAACATATGGGGGGGGGGGGGACATGACATTTATCTCATACTAGTATGTGTTTAATCCTAGGAGAAAAGAGCTAAAAAATTGTCCATTTGAGGCCCACTTACCTTATGGTGATTCGACAGTAACATTGAGGAATTTGCAGTGTGTAGATTACTTTTTAATACATGGTCTCTCCTGTTGAGGAATAGACACTTACCTCTCCTCCTGCATATTGGGTTTAGGGAATATTCCTATATTTTCTATTTACTAAGCTTAAATTGGACATGCCACCAGATCATTTCAGCTGAATACATGCATGTGAGGGGAGATCCAGATGCACCCGAGGAACCAGCATGGCTCCAATACATGCGTGAATGGGGTCCCAAAATTGAATATGACAGAAAGAAGTATCTCGACAAGATGTTGAGGTTCCTGCCCTCTAAACTACGCACTTCTGTAGAGGATGTCATCAACAAGCTTCCTGATGAGGTCATGGGCCAGGAGGGCCCCACTGGACCCAAGGAGAAGGACATGTGGTGTGGAGATGAGAGAGGCTCATTTTTATCTTGAAAACTGCCTACCAGACTCTCGTTTTGTTGATGAAAATTGCAGCCTTGCAACTTGTATTTTAGCATGCTGGAGCTTGAAAGGACCATTACATTTTTTGGTCTAACTCCATGTATTTTATGAAATTTGAACTTTTTCATGTCAGTGCAGTACAAGGGAAAGAGCGCAGTCAACCCAAGATAGTATGCTACTCTTTCAATAATGGTCTTCGAGAGAAATTATAAATGCAGCAGCTTGACAAGTTGGGGCGAATATTGATTGAATACAGTGTCTGCATTTATAATTTACGTCGACATATATTATGCAGACGTGTTTGAAGTGCAGAGTGAACAAAGTTGCATTGCTGTTGTTCTATTGCTTAATTGCCTGCAGCATGTTTACATTACACTCAGTTGAGTGAAGCTGTCAATATGCTACTCAGTATTGTAGATGAATATGCACATCTCACTGTCTTTGCAACCACAGATGGCAGTCACGATCACAGGATCAGACTTCAACAATCACCGGTCACAGCAATTTCGCAAATTAAGCAGGAACGAATTAAACCAACTCAGTTCGTAATCAACATCCTCTTGCACCTGTCATTGTCAATGATTGTTTACCAATGACCAAGCTCATGGATGACACAAAGCATTTTTCCAAGCAGCATTTCATTCAAAACAATAAGAGTCACTCACAATACTGTGAAATCGTAAAATGTTAAATCTGTATATGTTTTCATGCCGTCCACCATGTTGCATTGTAATGAACTACTGGCAATTCTACTAAACCCTACAGTATCGAAACTTTACTGCCAGCTATTCCTGTTAAATCGACTGTCTTCCATAATTTTATGTTACAAAACTACGACCGTTGCCCTTCGCAATTCGAGAAGATTTGCTTGAAGCTGCTGTGTACACGCAAATCTTGTTCCTCGAGAAAGGCGGCGCTGAGTTGTAAAGCCTGGCTGAGAAGAGTAAGGAGAGTCAATATATCAATAAGCTTGCGGTTGTGGCGTGTCAAAAAGACGGACTAGAAAAATGCTCACAAGACATACATCAGTGAATGCTGAAGAGAAGAGGGAATAGCTTACTTGCAGGGTCGTAGATGAGGATAAACACCTCCAGTTGTACTCCTCGTGGACCCCCAAAAGACCACCTCCACTAATGTGTTTCAAGTTCGTTAAAAAGCCCCTCTGATGACAACCATTTTCTCTGTTAAGAGCCAGGACTGCCTTTGGGGTCACTTCACTACTTGTGAGATGGCCACTCAGCTTACAAAGCTTCCAACTGGTGAGTCAGTGGGAGACCTGAAGCGAAGCACACTACCTAATGCAGCTTTGCTGCTGCTGTGACACATACAAAAATCTCCTCATACCAAGTGGCGAAATTCTCCAACCTAGAAGAACTGTGACTGAGATGATTCCGTGTCGGACTCCGATTCTGAGTAGGACTCTAATGCTGAGTCATGAACTCGAGCTTTTGGAGTCGTGTAAGACTTTGGCGTAAAATCTTTCGTATCTTTGTTGCCAGGCGAACCACGCTTCGGTGAAGCGCTATTTGTGGCGGCCGAAGGTGTCCGAGGGCTCCCTTGTTGTAACCGTGTGCTGCGTCGAATCCCGCGATCAGATTTTTTAGAAGCTTCCAATCTCTCCAAGAAGGCGTCCAATCCATCATCGCTATCGCTGTCACTCTCCGCAATCCTTGTCTGCTTCCTTGCGGATTTCGTCGGACTCCTATCCTTCTTCCCTTCGGTGGTAGGGCGCTTATCATCGTCGTCGGTCTTCTGAACGTTGAACTGGGTCAAAATTCTACGCTTCGGCGGAGCTTTGCCTTCTTTCGCCTCTGGTGAAGAGAGCATCCTCTCAATAGGCGTCAAGTTCATCACCTTCCGAGAGCCTGAGGCAGGTGACAGCGCTTTAGACTTCGTACTAGAAGCGCTGGCCCGCTGTTGTTGCTCTTTAGCAGGCTTCTTCGCCGGTGCTTCCTCCTCATCATCACTCTCCTCCATGTTGCGTAGCTTGTTCATTCGGCCTTCCACTTTCCCTTGCAACCGCTTGCGCTTAACAGCAGTTCCTCCCTGCTTCCAAGGAACAGTGCCTGCCCACTCTAGTAATGCTGCATTCACGCCTGCCGGCGGGTCCACCCTCGTTTCATTGAATTTAACATCACAGTAGATTCGCGGGCGAGGCAAATGACTCCCGTAGAATCTGACGGGGTTAAGTCCTCCCATCCCCACTCCCCTTCAACCAACTCAAAACCTGTCAACTCAGATCTGACTCGCGACAACCAACTCTCCTAGTGATCCACTTGCTTCCTGCTGCAATTGTCTAGAAACAGATTCTTCAAACCCTCGAAGCCTGGATCACTCTCTCTATCGAAAACACGTGTATACACGGGCGGACACAATTTGAGCTAGAGCCAGAGCCTAGAGGACCAAAGAAAACTCAGTGACAGCGAAAGAAACAATACTTCGACAAACAAACCTCTTTACACACACCACAAGAGCGACTACTCTCAAGCCTTCAAACTTGTCCAAGAATCAATGATTCTCTATGGCGAAGGAAGAGACCTATTTATCGCATCACCTCACAGAAATCTCGACACGCATCCAAGTTTCGAGAATTACTCACAGCAAGGTTCCTACACAGAAGACACACAATCACTCTGTACGTGAACCAAAGGCTCTGTGAGGTGATGCGATAAATAGGTCTCTGTGAGCCTTTGGAGCCTTTGGAGCCCTTTGGAGATAAACAGGGCTCCAAAGGCTCAAAGGCAGAGGCTAAAACCAAAATGTAACGTGGAGATTCATGTAGATCTATCCACATCCTAGATTTCGGCATCAATATGCTTGAAATGGAGGGAAGTGGAGGGAAATGAGTTTTCCCGCGCGCGGGAGCTCAAGCAGCGAGGATGTTCAAAGTGTCATGTACCTATGTGCTAAATTCTAGCAAGTCTCACATAGATCTAGGAAATGGGAGATTATGACACGCGTCGTGTTCCCTCCATGTGGACGGAAGGCGGGAGAGCCACCTTTTTGGGCACCTTCATCCATCCATCCATCCATCCAGTATTCATCCTTTTTCGGCAAACATGTATGCTCCTACAGATTCTTACAGTATGTTTAAGGTAGGTATGTGGCCGTTGCTAGTATATGGTCGTTCTTCTCCATTATGAGACTTGAGTAATATAAGGCCTGGCAAGGCTTAATATGGTTAAGAATGCACCTAAGGCAGAAGGGCTAGTAGGGTTATTCTTTTGAGCTTGGGCCCGGCCCGGCCCCAGTGTGTATGTTTCACAAATTTCATTTGACATTCAACTTCAAATCCAAGTGTCACGTGATGTTTTCAAAAACAAGCATGAATGTCAATTGACGAATACATTTTATTTTAAAATGTCACCTCAATTTTGGGTTACACAATATTTTAGAAAAACTAATGTTTTGAATAATCAAAATACAATCTTGATTTGTAACCAAAAAAAAAAAAACACAAAAAACTATCAATTGAGCAAGCCGACACTCAAGCTATAGAATGTAGTAAAAAGGCAACTTGTGTTTTACCCCAACGCAATAAACACATTGCATGTGTTTTACTCAATGATAAAAATATGATTTTTACAAAAAAATTACTATCATGCTCATATTTTACTCTCTCTTTTTATTGTTGCGGCCCATGACCTCTAAGGGCCGCCCGGGCTATTGAAGTCCAAGCCATGTGCCTAACTTAAGAGAACTCCCCTAGTAAAAATAATAATAATGTTGCCATGCATGTTGACAACCATGTCAATTTTTCATCCATGCTCAAAAGTTCTCCACTGGAGGAGTCTTGGGCGTAGTAAAAACCTTGGCCGGTGAAAAACCCATTTCATAGCCAATCTTGTTGCTCCATTGCCCTAAAATTCTTGACTAGTGCACTTCTTCACCGTAGTCTAAATTGGACCTTGTGGTCAACATGGTTTGGGTTAACTCACCGGATGCTCCACCCTACCATCCATTAATCTAACCTCTTGCATGGTTGATGTCATCATCCATCTGTATGTGGGATTTGGAGGGGTGGTCCTACTTTAATACCAATTCCTTTAATTATGCTTGAGTCATGCTTCTATGGGCTGGGGCGAACCAACTTGTACATTGGTTCCTTGGAGGCAAGGGTTTAAGCATCCAACAAGGAATGAATGTATGGGTCGGTTTGCCCAAATCTACTTTTATGCACTACTGGGGTTCGAAATTGTTGTTTGCCTTTACCATATGCCTCTCTCTTTTGTTCCCAACTACTGTAACTTAGTTCATCACCAAACAAAATGAACATTCCCAAACCCACCCCCCCCCTCAAAAAAAAACCCCGGAAACAAAACCTCTCTTTTTCCTAACTACACATTGCAATTCCTCACATTTTGAACCTCTCAATTCAAAAGAAGCATAAACATAGCAACAACAATGATAACCTAGAATTTTGCATAGACCCCTCAACAATCCAACATGCAGTTTTAGAGGAGGTTACAATGTAAGACCCAAACCTTGTCTTGAGATGCCCTGTGCCTGACAATACCCTTGAGGATAACACCCGACAACCTCAAATATCCCCCTTACAACACACAAATTCTAAGCACTTGGTGTGTTGGTATGAACCTATGACGCAATGTTAATCACTTGTATTATCCCCCACTTAATAAGTTTAGAACATTTTTTGTAAGTTGTGGTTGACAAATTGTGTCATTGTTGCTCTAGAACATCAGTTCTAAAATGAATGAGTATACGTTCATACACAAAACTAAGTAGACAAGAATTGTAACCACATGAAACTTGCAACTTGCAATGCTTTATTGATGCACTTGTAATGAAGTGCTACATATGTGCTACCAATGCAATCAATAAATTATTTCTCTAACCTACAATTTCTACTGCACCAAATGCTTTTGAATGGAGGTGATGAAACATATCTATTGGAGAGAGAGAAAAGCAATAGGCGGGAAATACTACACAAATTATCCCGATTAGTGCGTGTTACTAATCGGAGTTATGCAATGCTATAACTATTTAATGAGAATGTAATATTCTACAGAGCAAAGTCATTCATGTTCTATAATGTCCGAACAACCTATTGAACTTTTGTTAGTAAAAATTGGACCCCTGAGTGACACATTATTGCACTGCTTAACTCCGCAAGTAACAATCAGTGTAGTTCAACCTAGACCACTCAGTTGGCCTTTTAAAGACCACAACACTCCCACTTATACAGTCAATAGTGTATTATATTAGGAAAAAGCAAAATAGCTCATTTGGTGTATAATCTCATCTGCTCATCAGATTGAAAGAAAGAGGTTAGATTCAACTGTGAATGCTTCATAGAATACCATAGCCAAACTTGGGAAATCCTTAGTTTCCTAGAAACAAGAAATTAGGCTCATGAGGCACACTTCTCTCCAGCTCAGGATTAAGATTGTTGAAGAGCAGGTCTGCCCTTCAAGTGCCTTGATTATATCATCGCCCATGAATTACATCACTGCTCTCATTTCTTACCCCTTTATCCTGCTTTCGCATGATTCATCAAACAATGTGGGACAGAATTTCTGCAAAACTTATGCAAATCATTCCCACAACTATAACAAATTAATTGAGGGGATTGGGAAATCGAGCACACGCTGGTGAAAACAATTACAGTCAATATGTAGGGTGTCGACGAGGCTCTGACTTGTCATCCAAGTTGGCCAAGTTTATTGCTTCTAACCTAACGCTGATGCTTTGCTCCTCTTCATGTGTGCAATGACAAAATCAAAGTTCGACAAGTCATGTGACTGTGTGATGCAACTACATGGTCGTTTTAGCGAACGATGTGGTTGATTTAGCAATTCCCTGCAACTGTGTCCTTTGCAATGAAAAAACGGTATGATGGTGCAACCGTGATGAAGAATTTCTCCCTCTCGAGTGTGATAAAACTCTACTTGTTCACGTGGATTGCCAGTTCTGTTTTCTCAGGGCTGCAAGGATACAACATTCTTAATTTGTACTTCAGACCTATTCCAGTAAGGAGGACAAAGACTTCCGAAAGAAAAGAAACCAACCACACTTGGATCACTTCCTACATGATGTGTATGATTCATGAAGCTCTGCCATCGGTGTAGAGTTATCTGCTGTACAATATTTCCGTTATGCTAGATACAATTTGCTCATATTGTTTCTAAATGCATCTTGCTCCAAACACTTGAATATCATCGCCACTCTGTTGTACAATACTTTTTCGCAGGTAAGCAAGGTCCATAGGGCACACTTCCCACCAGCTATAGACAAGTGATGACTGAAACACACAAATTATGCCAGAACCACAAAATATAATCTGAAATAGGTCAATCAAAGTGTGAAAGGTACTGCCTCTTTAGTCCGATTTTGGAAGTTGACCATGTGAAGAGAGGGAATGGTTTTTCATCACTTCTACTTAGATACCTTGGGAATAAAGCTTCAAAACTGCAATGGTCTAACAAGCAGTGGTCTAAAGCAAAAGCATCTTCTCTCTTGCCATTTTCACATGAGGAAAATGGTTCATGTCCAGATATTGTGGTCATGTATTCAGCGTTTAAATATTCTTGCTCTTGAATATCACGAAGCATTTTATAACTGTCTGGATCTCAATGCTTTCTACATCTAACAACCAGGTTATATTGTTTACCTGCACTCACTGGCTTGCGACTTTTATCACCCCTTTGATCCTCCAGGTATTTAAATTAAATAAACAGATCTCAAATCATGGTGTACATTTCTCATGTAGCTGTACAGAATTAAAATAAAAACTGTGAAGAATGTACGATCTATTTCCCCCTATCAAAGTGTGTCAACTTGAGATCATATGATTAAGAAGAACAACAATTGAGGAAATATTGACTGTCTAACAGCAAAAACCTCTAGCAAGTGATAACTGAAACATAGGAATCCTCTTGAAATACTGGTGATCGATATGAACTCTAAAATGTAACTGCTATGAGAACTCTGCAATGCAGCAAATCACTTGACACAGTAATTCAAGAATACAAAAATGCAAAAATCATTACATGCCCGATGAAGTCCAACAGCTTTTGCATCAAATGGTGAATATGATCGACTCAGTTACATGTCTTTCAATCTTTGTATTCTGCGCACTGTGTATCATGATTGAGTTGTAATCAAAGTACTAAAGAATACTCAGGTAAGCGGAAGGAACCAATCTGTACAGTATTGAATCTATGACGGAATTTTTCTGCTTCTAATTTTTCTGTTTAATTGACTCTCTTTTTTTTGGAAATAAATTGACAATGTGTAAAAGGACCAAATCTGTGACATATTACAGTGGCAGACAATCGGAGAGGATTGGCTTGGAGCTGAAAATACTGCTGTCGCACTTCGAGGATAAGGTAGGCAATCCTCAAGAAAGTCGGCGCTGAGTTGCAAAGCCCGGCTGAGAACAAGGATGAGAGTGCCAATTTGTCAGTAAGCTTCTCCCACTTGCATCATATGAAGGAGAGATTAAGGAAAAACTATAAGCAGCAGGCAGACATCGATCGATAGCTGTCGAAATGACAAATAAGAAGTTCTGTTGGAAGTGAATCGCAATCTGTGAACAGATCATCTTTCGACCACAATACATGAACACATCCTCGCATTTGTTGTTTCCAACCGATTTGCGTTTCACAGATTCCGGTCGAAATCCCACGACATTGTATATCAAAAATTCCAAATTTCCCTAAGGTAGATGATGCTAAAGCCAAAACTCCACCCAAAACCAACACCCTAAAATCTTGGTCAATAAGTACACATTGATTCTGAGAATGTCCAGTACCCTATCATCTAGCTCCTGTGTTCGTTTTGGGTCATCTCCCAATAGAACTTTGCACCCATATAACTTTGCATAAGGAACTCAATCGAGACAAACTTTGGGTTTGGTGGATTGGAATTCTCTTTCAATTGCTAAAGAGAATCATTCTACACTTTTAAATCTAATTATAGTATATACGCTAAGCGTTTAATAGTGACGGTTTACACCCTCTACCTTAATGTTCAAGCACATCCTGCAATCAGAGGTTGCTCAAGAGAAGGGACGAGGAAATGGCTGGCTTACTTGTAGGAGCATGGATGGGGTTTTAGCCGCCGCAGTCGTGTTTCTCCTTGTGGATTTGGAAGGGACCATCTCCGCCGATGTGTTCAAGTTTGTTATATCCCAGAAGGTTCGTTTACGATTGGCACTCTCCGGGACAAGCCCCTTGACAGCCGTTTTCTTGGCTGGAGAGCTAAGACTCTGTTTCAACGTAACCTTGGGGGTCACTTGGCTTCTTGTAACGCGGCCACTCAGGTTATAGAGCTTCGAACCCGTGGGAGGAAGACCAGAAACTGACTTCATGTTCACTGCCGGTGTGCTCAACCTTCTCTGCTCAAGGGCACTTCGCTTGGACCCAACCGTGTTGTTCTCGTCGCGCTTGGTTGGTGTACAAATAGATCTTCTTCTGATTTCGTCGTTTGAGCTCTTTTGTAAGAGCCTCTGTATCAGTTCATCTTTTTTCTTTAGCTCCTGCATGTGTGCCTGGTGTTGCTTCTCTTCTCGTTGACTGGATTCTCTCTTCAGGAGGTCGATGTCCATCTCCAGTAGCTGGATTGTTCGTTGCAGGTCCCGAATGGTCTGTTCTGAAGTCACTCTCTCTGGAAATTCCCTAGTGCTCAGAGTGCTGTGCAGCCGTCCGGGTGTCTTTGCCTGTACCCAAAGCATTAAAGATTTCATCAAAGCCTGAACCTAAAACTCGTCAAACGAAGTCAGTTCAATGGTGACCGGATTATACTCTACCTTGTTTCTTGACAAGATACAGACATAAATTATGATTCTCGAGAGCATCAAGGCGACATATGTAGTCCAAGGTTCATCATTTGCATATTTGTCAACTTCACGCCAGCAGCAGTTCTTCCAACTAGCACAAGTTAAGGAAGACAAACACAATTAGAAATGACCATGTGCTTGTCTATAACATCTGTCAGATTGCATCCCAATGCAGTGACAAGTAGTCACTACCCTTCAATTAATCCACCAATACCCGAGAGTGATAAGATAATTGCGGTAAGTTACATATGAGGGACTTTCTTGAGAGTATGGGACCATCGACGTAGCAAAGGGCGGCGAGGTCACTTGCACGACGTTCTCTAGCTCCGCCAAGCCTTGAGAACATTCCATTGAGGTGGTCCTGGAGGGACTGCCCCCAACCACCTTCTCATGTAACTGCTCAACCTGCATTCGGAGCAGCTGATTCTCTTTCTGGATTCGGTGTAACAGCTTCGACTTCTCAGCATCATCCTCTGGAACGCTTAACTCTTCCTGTGCTTCGCAACCCTGAAGCACAATGACGTTGTCACATAAACAATGAGATAGACACAGGTTGCACAATCAGAAAATTGGACAATAATACGTCTTCGTCTTCAAGGCATTTGAGAGAACTTCGCTAGATATTCCTCACTTTTTAGGATTTCAAATTCCCACCTTGGTTCTAATCTCCTTGGCCCTGTCTGCCCAATGGAGAGTGTTTTGTGTCTCTCCAAAAGAGCCGTTGCTTGGACTGATATTGGCTATCATGGCTGTTTGGCATGCTCCTCCTAGGGAATCCTGTCAAGATCGCCCGATCAGCTATAAGAACAAAGTGTGCCATGGATGCCAGTGTCAACTGACTCGAGGAAAATAGTGAGAACGCGAACACAATTTCATATCTGAGATAGGGTTAAGAGAGATGAGGAACTCGGAGACTGAGGTTTACTGAGAAACCTCCAGACTGTAGTTTTTGACCCATTGATGTTTCCTAGTTGGTTGCCAGTGAGAATTTCCGATGTGCCAGATCTCACCAAGAGTCATTATGGCAGCTGTAAAGGGTGGCATGCTCACATCAAAAGCGCAAACCAAAAACTTCACTAACCTTGAGAAGTTGAGTGAGCTTAGAGTTCCTGAAAGGAATGTGCTTTTTCCCCTCACATAGTGCGTTGATGCAACTACTTAAAGCCAGGAGAGAGCGGTTTATGTTGGCACCCTCTACTGACCGAAGTGTCCTTTGATCTGTTGCAAGTGCTCGTTCTGACCCCGCCAAATCGATCAAAGACAATTTACCAACTCGCGACACAACTCCCAGCTCTTGCTGCATCTTGTACTCTGCAACCACCTACACCACAAGTCCACATGCTGTCTCTTTATGATCCCTAAGTATGAACCACATAATCCAATTCACATATATTCGGGGATGGATGTTGTTGAACAGAATAAGTTGCAATTTCTCGTGAAAGTAGGCTCCTGCGCAAATCTGCTGAAAGAGTACCAGTGGGTCTTTCTCAAGTCAAACAAGCACCTAATACTACCAAAGACGAAGCGAATTCAACAAAGTTGGTCTAATATCCCCATATTACCATGTCGACCTGAGCTTGACACGCACCTGTAGAATGGCATGAGATCGTGAGGAAGTTTCGTTGACACGAGTCGGTTCTGTTGTCCTGTTCAGGTTGCCCCTGTGCAGCAGTGTCATGATCTGGACATTGCACAACATAAATAAGAAATCAAAGTTGAGGGAATTAAAAACCACTGCAGGTTACTCTTCGATCACATCCTTTAGAGCCAACAACAAGCACCTATCGACGCAACTGCTGATTCCATACCTCATCAGCTGAATATGCCTGATACTGTGTAATCCCTGCTGCTATTATTCCCTGGTCACACAAAGAAAACCGAGGTCAGAAGACCAGATACCTCGTGTTCCATAGCGACAACCATGACCAAGACATGGCGTCAACATGGCGTCAAGGTGTAAGTTGCCTCCCTGAACAACAATTATTTCCTTCCGAAAATTGACAAATGCCTTAGTATTCATTCCTAACACATTAATACATCAACGCATCCTCATATCCTTATCGTTATATCGTATACTAAGGAAAGTCCCTCCAGAGTAAGAGCAACTCCTATGATCACTGGAAAATGTTTCTCTCAAAAATCGCCTTTCTCTATGTTTTTTGAGGGCAAGACCTCATGCTCATACCATACCACCCCCGCCCACATAGCCTTATACTTATTGCCCACCGATTATTGAGAGAGAGGCAACCCTCCAATCCCTGTCTCAACCTCAAGATGAGGGTTGAATGACTTTAGAAGGTAGTTTCTCTCTCAAATAATCGGATCAGTGAGCAATGGAGATTTATGATATATATCCTGTCTATGCGTGAGAGAAGTATGCAGCATTGGCTCAAAATACTTTGTAAGCCGATTGCTGAGAGAATCATTTTAAAGTGACCATAGGAGGTGCTCGAAGATAATTTACCTGTTTGCCGTCATCCCGAAGAACGAGTGCACGGCCCGGTGAGAGCAGATCCTTGACAGTCTCGTTGTAAACCTCCAGGTAGGAAAGCTTGACAACATGTTCACCGGTGCTCCGCAGCTTTATTTTATTGAAGAGGTCTTTGAGAGCCAACACCATAACTCCCGGATTCTGGACTGTACCCAGCATTGTATGCGTCTTTCCCGCTCCTGTGGCACCATAGCAGAACACCGACCCGTTCCGCCCTTGTAATACTCCCTCCACCAGAGCTGCCGTACTGCACCCTCCGAGTTTCAGAATGTAATTCATAAACTTTGGTTTGACATCATCGACGGACTAAGGTCGGTTCCACTATGATGGTGGTCATCGAGCACATGGATGAGAATCAAATTCAAATGCTGAGAGTGACCACTCTGTTCGGAAATGGTATAAACTAATGTTTGACATCGACGGACTAAGATTGGTTCCACTATGATGGTGGTCACCGAGCACATGGGTGAGAATCAAACTCAAATGCTAAGAGTGAGCATTCTGTTTGGAAATGGCATGAACTTATGTTTGACATCAACGGACTAAGGTCGGTTTCGCTGTGATGGTGGTCACCGAGCACATGGGTGAGAATCAAACTCAAATGCTAAGAGTGAGCATTCTATTTGGAAATGGCATGAACTTATGTTTGACATCGACGGACTAAGGTCGGTTTCGCTATGATGGTGGTCACCGAGCACGTGCGGTGAGAAACATATTGAAATGCTAAGAGTGACCATCGTGTTCCAAATGGCGTAAACTTATGTTTCACATCGACGGACTAAGGTTACTTTGTCTATGATGATGGTGGTCACCGAGCAAACGTGAGTGACCATCATGTTCAAAAATGGCCCAAATATGGTGAAATACAAATGTGGGTAGAATCCAGACACACCTCGTGCTGTAGACCTCTTGCTGGGCAGTGGTATCAGGAAATGCTGCATCAAACGCAAAATGTCGCCCTTTCAAGCGCTTGAGACGTAAATAGTCATTCTCATTTGCAAATTCTGTCAAATAGATGTCCCGCTTGTTATCAACACGCACGCAGCTTTGAGCGCCTGCTTCTTTCTCCTTCTTGGACATGGGCCGCAGCCGGACATACACCATGATGCGGGTTCCAGCCCCTCCTGCATGATCCTCCTCTCCAAGAGTTTCAAGTTCGTCGCCTAAGTGTCGACCTCTTAGTCCCATTGTCTTCCCCTTCCGCTGTTCCGACACGGCTGACCTGTATAAACCCCAGACTTCATTAGACTTCAAATTTTAAAGATTCCCAACAACCTGGTCCAATACTTTGAGAACCAAGCCTGTCCTCGCACCCTTGCGACAATTGCCTAACCATCCCACCAGTAACACAATATTCCAAGTTCGAAACCAAACTTAGCCTCCGAAGGATTATGCAAATCCAACTCACTTATCAACACCCATAAAGCACCATGACTAAACCACATAAATCCACATAAACTTCATGTTTCCTGGAAAATGCTCAGATTCCTGATCACTTCAGCGAGTTTGTGAGAAAAACAAAAGGAGGAAAACGGACCTTGGGACTTCGTAGGCTGCGAAAGATAATGCACATCCAATTTACTCATCAACACCCATAAAGCACCACGACAAAACCACAAAAACCTACATACACTTCATGTGTCTTTAAAAATGATCAGATTCCCGCTCAGTCCAGAGAGTTTGTGAGAAAAACGAAAGGTGGAAAAGAAACCCTGGGACTTCGTAGGCTGCGAAGCCATAAAGCACCATGACTAAACCACAAAAATCCACATGCACTTCATGTACCCTAAAAGATGAATACATCACTTCACAGAGGTTGTGAGAAGAAGAAAATGTGGAAAGCAGACCTTGGGACATGGTTTTGCATGGCAAAGACATGTTTGACAGGTACCACACTCTGCACCATCCTGCTCCGTGTGACAGGAGCTTTACCCTCGTCACCGCCTTCTCCTCTCAGCCCATTAATCCAGTTATGACTTCCTGAGGGATCAGTATTCTCCTTCGGTGTCTGGCTCTCAGCTTCCACATTGCTCGCCCTCGACAGCCTTGACCTTGCGGAAGACCTCGTTACCCTTGGAGACTGCAAAGCAACACTCGGATGGCTGCTCTTCGATAGCACAGAGCTCAAGTATTGTTGTTGCGACCCTGTCTCATCGTGGAACCTTGATGCACTCGGGGTAGGGTGGAAGGAGAATTCTTCCTCCTCCACGTCTTCTTGTTCAGCCACACTGTGACTCATTAATGCAAACCTTGTGGACGGAGTACTGCGAAGTGCTCTCTCTCTCCTTGTGGGGTCTGCGCTTGGACTGCGATGAAGTCTTCTTGTCGTCGTCGTTCGTGGCGTCTGGATAACCGATTTCGAGCGTCTAGCTGGCGGCATCTTGTGTTTCTGTGCTCAATTTTTCTCTACCTCCAACATCATCCGTGTGTAGTAGCAACGGCAGCTGCCTCTTATGGACTTCTTTGTCGAACCATCATAACTTACAACCACGTACCCCATTCAATGAATAAATTATGCTCGGTGTCCAGGAGTAGAACTCTACATCAGGATAATTTACCTAGTGCAAATTGCTATGATATTCGGGTAACTACCTCTTGCAATTGCGGTTGACACTGATGATATTCTAAACGCCAGAGCGCTTTCTTTTTGGTTCAGCTGAGTTCATAAATTTGGAAGGCTTAATGACCAGTTACAAGAGTGGGGCCTTTCTTTTCGTTCAACGGGCGAGCTAAATTGCAGACACTAAACTATAGAGACAAGGACCATCGCCCATGCGAGTGAGTCTCATCGGTCAAGACCACTCGAGACCTCCATGTCTCCAAGACAGGAAACTACCCTACTAAAAACAAAACTCAACCTAGTCTTCAAAAACAGCAGCAAACATGTGTTCGTCATCACCCTAGAAGCAATTCAACGCAAGCTTCATTGACTCACCCATACACACACATATTTACTTGCCTACATAAAAACGCCACCCCATCCACACCTGATGACGGATTTCATCACCAACCCTCTAACCCCAACGCAACCAACGCTATCACCAAATGCTGATGAACGTCAATGGCTCTGAAGCCAAGCAAGCTTCAAAGCTCAAAGTCTCTCGCCCCCGCAAGCTTTATATGTACATAGAACCCAGAGAAACAGAGTTTATGGGGCACCAGATCCAAGGAGCAAAAACACATTGCTATTAAACCACGACAACAGCGCAGATACAGCGCCCCGGATTGCCGGCAAGCACAAATCCCAGCGACGACTACTAATCTCGAAGCCCAATTCCCCAAACAATGAACGCAACGAATGCAAACTGTCGTCGCGACGACTCCCTTCTGTCTCCTGTTTCTAGGCTGCAGGGTCCTGTGCGAGTTCCCAACGGGTTCCCGGAGGTTCCCAGCGTTTTGCGGGGGTCCGGTGCCGAACCCGTCGTAAATTTGAATTTCAGGCCGGGACTTTCGGGCCGTGATGCGAGGGGTGGCCGGGTACCCGGTTTGCGCCTCGATCACCGGCCGGGCTGGATGCGCGGCGACCCGCGCTGGACGGCGGGTATTGTTCACCCAGCCGGATATACTTACAGTTTGAAATTGGGAACGGAATTCATCCATACATAGGGCTAGAGTTGGCCGGACATTCATCCATATCTGTGGTTTTGTGGATGTATTGGAGGTCCACCGTCCAATAACTCAAGGGCAGCGTTTATCTAGTGCCCAAGGAATCGGGGATTCCATCCCGTAACGGATGAGATCTTATGGACGTTAATTAGAGTGCGAGATTCTCACACTAGTTAAGGTCAACCATAGACCCGTCTTAAAGAGTTGCTTAATTTTCTGATTAGCATATTAAGCTTGTGAACTATTAGACAATCCAAATCAAGGTTGTTGCCAAAGTTCGCATTATTTTCGGAGCTTGTATCGAGATCGTATTCATGATCATAGTCAGGAATGTTTTTGTCTTGAATGATCACACATGTTCATGAAATAATGGTGACTATGGAACCTATAATAGTTAACAAATTATGAGCATGGTATTATAACCATTATTTATTACACAAATGGGTTTTTGGTGTCCTTTTTTAGATCCACATATCACTCAATGTGAGTGTTCGATTAGGATAAGTAACTGCATTACTCTTTTGGTAAGATGAATTCACAAATCTGTGTTCTCAATTTCATGATTTGACGAATCAATTTAGCAATAGGTTCTACCAATTTCATTGGAATCGTAAATCAAGTTCACTATATCGACAACCAATTTAGCTTGAGCTTTCAACCAATTTCACTACATGTTGTGAACAACTTCATGATTTGGTACCCATATTCACAACTTTACGAAATCAATTTCATGAACTGTAGTACTTCATTTCACAAAGAACGGTACATCATGTATAAGGATTCTCCTAATTGCTCCTCATGTCTAGCTCTACCAAAATTTTGATTGGATTGTTCAAACACATTCAATCGTTTCAAACACACTATGCGCTTTGCTCACGCAATCAACACTCTTCCCATAATCAAATCCACGAGACTGCGCACACCAACTATATTGGGTTTGTGTTGCTTACTTCCATGTACAGTAGTCAAAGACCATAGAATAATTGACATTGCTTGCTTCCGACTTTGAGGTACTATATTGAAAGACTAGAAGAAGAAGACAATAAATTGACATTCAAACTAGAGGGCTTCCAGGTAAACACAAAACAAAGAAGAACCAATGAACACTAAGAAGGCAAAGGATGCCAAACGAGGAGACGAAAAGTTGAGAATACAAAAACCACGCAGTGCGAAAATATTTATGAAATCGATTTGAAAGATTCATGAAGCTGCTAGAGGTAAAGGTCCATTACTTTGAATTTGGGGTGTGCCACGTGTCAAGTTAGTTTAGAAAAATCTTGAACTAATTTAGAATGTTTATAAAATTGATAGAACACTTTGGTAACAGCTTCTGGAAGATTCATGAACTAGCTTGGAACCTTCATGGAATTGAGTTTGCACTTTTGTGAAGTCATTTACCAAAGGAGTATGAGTAGTTTGTCAATGTATTGTGTATCCTTTCACAAGGATGTCTTAATACACTCTCCCTAGTGCCACATTAACTAAGTTCTCTCCATGTCATCCTTATGTCGACATATGTGACGTTAGAACAATAGCCACTTTTTTGTTGCACGAGTTAGTGTTGTATTGATTCATGCTATTGATTTGGTTTATAAACTAAATGTTTTTGTGATTTGGCTTGATTTATTGAACCATAGTCATGAATAAAGAGCATTCATGTTTGAGGCCATGCCACCCCATTGTGACATGACTCTCATTGGTGTTGTTTATGCAGGCGAAGGTAGAAATTTATATGTATGATTTTTTTGATTTTTTGATTTTTTTTGTTGGGAGAATTTGCGGCTTCTTAGAAAGGTGTCAAGTGATAGTGTAAAGGGGAATATGTGGGTGTATGTGGTGTTGTTGATGTACTTTGAGGATGGATATTCTGATTTATTTGGTGCGGGCATTGGTGGGATCTAGGTTAGTTTCAATATCCTCTCCAACATAAAGGAGATCCCCATGGTCATGTGAATGTGGTTTTTATGTATGTGTGGTGTGATGGTTTCTTGGTAGGCGTTGTATTGGTTGGTGTGTGTGTGGTTGTTATGTTGTGTTTTTATGTGTGTCTATTTTATAAAAAACATTTGAAATTTATTCCGATGGTAGGTAGGTGTGTGGTAGAGAAGAGGCATAGGAATCCAATTTGAATAATTACAGATACGTGGTTTGGGTTGAAGGGGTGTTTTGTTAGATGAAATAGTTGCATAGTAAGGTGATGTGTGGGTTATGTTGTTTGGAAAGAGATAGGTGTTTGTGTTTGTTGGTTGTGATAAAATTCAATGGAAGTACTTATTAGTGTATGGACCGGTGTGATTCTATAGGCATGAATTGTTTTGTGGCTTGAATCTTTGGCTATGGACAATCACCACTCTCGAGGGTCTAGCACTATGCTCCCCTCTCCCATTTTAACCTTGTAGGCCATAGTCAGAAGGAGCATATATATATATATATAAGTAGATGTATTAAAAAATTTGTATCCCTCTTGGGAAGAGAGTGGATTTGTTGAGCTTGAGTAGAACAATTGTCTCTTGTTCAACATTAGGTGGGAAGCCTTGTTTCTGAAAAACACCCTGTATGATTTTCACTTAAGTGTGAGCATTCCCTAATGAAATCAACGGTTTCGACTCTCAAGAAGGGAGCTCGAACTCCTTTTGTGTCTTAATACTTTGTGGTGAAACTTTGGGAATGAAGCCCATTCTTTCTATAAAAAAGAAATCGTCTTTTTATGTGCCTCATTAGGTTGTGACAGTGGGCTCTGAATCCCTCCGGAAAACAATTGTTTGAGCTCTCAGGAAGAGAGTGAAATTGATATGTTTGTGCTATTGCCTGAGGGCTTTTGTTTGAATAAAGTCAGTTGGGTGTTTGAATAAAGTCAGTTGAGTGTTTGAATAAAGCCATGTTGTCGATCACTACCTGCTTGCACGCACACTTAATAAAAACGTGAATGCTTGAACACCTGTTAGGTCAGAGTTCCGTACAACTACAATTTAAAAGAGTTTCGGAGTGTGAAGCTCTTGAATGGACTAAGGATGGTCTTTGACGATAACTCTACATGAGAATTTATGAGCTGCAGGTGTCGGATTGTCAGAGACAGATCTCAATTGCCTTAGTTAAGACTAAAAGTTAGTTCTAACAACCCGGCCTTCACACCATCGACATTATCCAGTGCCCAGCCTAGTTGGCAAATGATGTGGCATGGCTTACAAGTGGAGGTTTTAAGCCTCAACCACTGACTCTCCCTCCCATCGGTACCTAGACATGAGGCAAGAATGTAGGACCTTTAAAAGTGTCGCCTCCCGCCCTTATGATTGGTTGCTCTTTAGTCTTAGCTATAAGGGCACGAGGAGCTCCATTAACAAAAACTGATGGTAAGATAGATGAGTAGAAAGGCATTTGGGTAGGGGACAAAAACTGCCCAACATTCATTGCTTGGTAGATTAAACCATGAACATGTGCAAAAGCTACTTAACTATAAAGCTACTCAAAAATCTCCGGAGCAAGTTCTTGTAAGTGCATTGGGATAGCCGGATGCCTCCCCTACAACTGAGGGAGCTTTACCCAATTTTTAGAAAATACTTTTAGTCTTATACCCTGCCCACACATACTGGTGGTGGGCAACAGTGAATGGGCGAACTCAGTTCACTGCCACCAGTATGTGTGGGCTTTATTATGAAAGAAACTTGGAAATAATTACCTCCCGGTGATGCTACATGTACATATGAAATGGTCGAGTTTGAGAAATAACGAGACTGACGTTTGAGTTGTCAGGATAATTACCAACCTGGCTCGAGGACTGTAGGGTTTATTTATATAAAATAAATAAAGCCAAACTGGAAGATGTCGACATGTTACCGGAAAATGTCAACATATCAAACAACATTAGCACACCATGAGTCAATTTTTTCTTTTTGAAAATCCATAATTAGAATATTTATGTTTTGTCATGAAAATGTTTCATGATTAAAATCATGATGTTCGCATAACATATATATGACTAAAATCCTATTGATAACTAATATATATATATATATATAATCTACAATTATGCCATTTCGTCCTATATTACCCAATACTCATTATTCAAGCTCATATGTAAAGTGTTTCAAGAAGAGGGTCCTCCTGGTCCACTTTTAAGATGTGCCTTTAACTTTTGAATTTCTAGTTGAAAGGAAATATTTTGTGTTGCTATTCTCTCATCGCTTTCTCTCTTCCCTTTAGCAATCTTTTCTTGTGTCTCCAACTTCATTTTTGTCATTGCAAGTTCTCTATGGGCCCAATCTGCTTCAAGTTTAAGCATTGTTTGTGATCGAGATTCTTCCATCTTCAAAAAGGTTTGTGCAATTCCTTCTAACCCTTTCAACAAATTTTCCTCGGCCTCATAATTAGAATATTTACTTCCAAGTGTGTAAAAAATTCAAAGATGGAGTGGAGGAAATGATGAGGAATGTAAATTGCTTCATAATTTTATTTCATGTAATTAATTAGTTACATGACACCAAAGAGGTACATAAGGGTTTACTCCTTACTTATACAGGAGAGCCTCCTCAATTTGAGCATCAATATATCTTATTTTGCAAACTATGCACACAAGAAACGGTGAAGTCAATGGCACTCAAAACAATGATAAGTGGTGTGAGATAGCACCTATCCGGGCAATCATTGACTCCCATGTATCACTACATCCTTTTTAGGTGTTAACTTTTACAATGAATCATTTAGGGTCCACAAAAGCATCATTCTAATCCTACTCCATGCATTAGTAGTGGACATTCATTATTTTCGATTTTTGTACCTAAAGTTAAAAAGATAAATTGGTTGAGTTCGAGAAAGAGCCACTTGAACTGCACCTCATGAAACCTATCAATCATTATGGAGGAATATAGAGAATATACCTCAAATTAATAAAGAAAAAACTGAAAGATCACACAACATGTAACCAATCGGACTTAGAAAGAATAAACCTTAAACTGATCTTGCCAAATATCTCCGTGGACAATTAATGAAATATGATATTTAGTGTGACATACTATTTGTATTTACACGGTGCTAGATCCTTACTATGCACCTAATCTTTTACCAAATAAAGTTGTCAATGTTTCCCTAAACCCTTCACTATCAATGTAACATTTGTTGGTAAAATATGAGATGTACAACGAACGGGCGAGCAGCGCGACTGCTCTGACCAGTCGCTGCCACTGCCCAAAAGTGGTTCAAAAGAGTGACCCTGCTAGTGGGAGCCTGCGACTGGCCTCCCCACCAGCAGGTGTGGGTTAGACTTTAGCTAAAGTCAGGTAGGAAGGGGACAGTAGTGCAAGTTCAATTGCTCATCTCTTTCAAGGGAGGAAGTGAAAATATCAACACAGAGTGAAGCCTAAAGCCTAAACCCTAACCCTAAACCCTCGTCGCGAACCAGAGAGTGAGAAACCCTATGTAAATGGCCGGAACGAGGAAACCCTAATTTGTACAAGACCTCCAAGCTGTAAGGTCGTGAAAACCCAGATTTAGGGAAGAAACGTGAGTCATAGTCAGTCAGGATCATGGTTCTGAAGTATTGTGTGGTTCCCGAGAAGGGAATAAGTATCAAACAGTTGAATACCTAATAACACAATATTCATTAAAATGAGAGTTTTCGAGTGAATTGAGAGTACATAAAGCAAACTATTAATCCAAGAATGAAATGAAAACCATTGGAAAGTTGTAGAGTACAAGTAAAAAAATAACATTTGATTTTCTGCCGTAAATTCCGCCGTAATTTCCATTAAAATGAAAGTATGTTAAGCTGAGAAATCGACTCATTTAGGTCGACTCAACCTAAATTAACAACATATTGTCCTCATTTAGGTCGACTCAACCTAAATTGATTAACATATTGTCCTCATTTAGGTCGACTCAACCTAAATTGATTAACATAATTGTCCTCATTTAGGTCGACTCAACCTAAATTGACTAACGTAATTGTCCTCATTTAGGTCGACTCAACCTAAATTGACAACATAATGTCCTCATTTAGGTCGACTCAACCTAAATGAGTTGATTTCCCAGCTTAACATACTCTCATTTTAATGGAAACTACACGTCTGAAGTATAATCTAGTATTTATCAACCTAACATGACTTTTAGGTGTCCAAATGGCCAATATTATTTTGAGGGTATCCCACTCTCTCAAAATATTGAATATCCTGTTTAATGGAGAATGACAGAAAAATTTTAATCTTCAAATAAGATCCTGGGATGTGAAGTCCCTAATGAGTGTTGAATAATCTTGAGGAAGTTGTTGTCAAGAATCTCATTTATTGAGTGTGTGAATGAACCCCAAATAAGAGTCGAGTAGGACAATCGTTTGAAATCGGAAAGTGTGAACATCAACTGTCACTTGCTATGGTCGAGGTGAGAATTTCATAGTCTGTGAGGAATGTTGGGATTGTTCCATATGTAGAAGGTGCAACATTAGATTGCTCGTAGTCAATAGAAATATGATGGAATAAGGCCACAACGTTGGTCCAGAGAGGGATAAGAGTTATCCCATCTTGTTTGTATGAACCAAAGAAGAGGAGAAAAGCAACAAAAGGCAAAGCAAGGAGAGCATGAGACCATCTCACTCCGAGCATTGTTCACATGCCTTTGTGTATGTGTATATGCTTGTGCAATCTCATCTCTGGTCCTAATGACTTCCAATACCATAATCAAGGGGTTACAACACACACCTAAACCCTAAAACCCATTAAAGAGAGATTATGGTTTATGTTAGGGTGCCCTTGACCTTGGTTATGTGTGGTTATTGGGCACTCAAAAAGACTATTGATTAGCTGAGACTCCCTACATTGAAAAACACGGTATAGCAAGTCGTAACTACTGGACTATGAGTGGTTGTCACGGGGGGATCACTCCATTCTCAAGTTGAACACCACGTGCGACCAAAAAACATCTTCTTTTGGTAAGTTGCACCACCAAAATGGGTCAAAATTTTATCAAAATTTTATCATGAGTAGATATACATAGTACCTATGACATAGTTAAAAGTGGTAACTAAATTTGATGATTTGTTTTTTTCATAAAACATACCGTTTCGAACTAGAATGACACAGACTTGAACTAAAACAATTTAAAAAAAATAAAGATGACTAAAAATTTCAAAACAATATACAAAAGATACTATCAATGGTTATGTATATGTAGAAAAAATATCATAAATTTTAAAATTATATATGGCATGTAATATAGGGGTAGCAAACTTTGTCCGCACGTGGTGTCAACTTGACAATGAAGTGACCTCCCCGTGGTGATTGTAAGGGAGAGACTGCGCAATTGCATAATTGCATTGAGTGACCCCATAATTCACTCCTTAATCTCCTAATCTCCTAAAATTCGCATGTACTAAGGTTTTACCTGGGTTTTGTACCTAAATCTCATATTAAGACATTATAATGTCCTAAAAATGACACTTAGGGTTCAATTTGACATTCATTTAGTCTTCCCTGTATGGTTTTGTTGAACGGAACCCAATGCAAAAACCAATCTAGATTGACCTTGATATATTTAGGGGTTCAATCATTTCATTCCAATGGGTATCGAAGTGATGAATCGCTTGTATCATGATCCTTAAGGGCCTCTTGTTTGAAGTTTGAGTATTGAAAAGATGTGACCATGACCAACATTTCAAAAAAAAAAACCATAGTTTCATCCCATGGGTGTGATAGCAAATTATATACAATACGGATTGTTGATTGTTGCGATACGCAATCCAAAGATTTTACAATCCAACTATGATTTGGATAACTCACTATGATCAAGATCACCCAACAACATATGTATTTATGGCTATAGTTTCAGCACAAAAACCTTGCAAGAATTAGATGTCTTGAATACAATGGGAGGTGTTGAAACAAAATACCATTGTATTCCAATGTTGGCACAAAGGAAGACTTCCACAATCTTTCAAAACATTTGAGATTGTGGCCTTTTATTATTAACAATGAATTGGTCACATGCTCTTGATAGGTTCTTAGGTAGGACAACTAATATGTGTTGTGGTATACATATGTGTTAAGAGGGTAATTATTTGGGGGTATAAAGTGCATGATCTTGATTTGATTGCGCCCAATTGTTATACATAACACCATTTTCTTGTCAATTTCATTGATCCTACCGTTACTTAGATGGTGTAGGAGATGTAAATGTTTAGCACACTCTAGTTGTTGCAAATTTTGGGTTTTAACTAAGAACTTTTATTGTTTTGGAATATATGTGCTTGCATCCCACAATCGAACCTAACATACACAAAGTACAAACATTACAAGTCTACAATCTAGTAGCTAAGACACGTATTGAAAATTTGGCTTACAATGTATACATATGGAAGAGGTATTGCTCCACCTAGTTATGTACAAATCAACCTCCATCAAGCACCAACCTAACATGTATTATAAGAAACCTACAATCATACATTAAACAAAACATAACCGACTCACAAAAATAAAAGCCTTCAAATTTACATAAGCAAAAAAAAAATGGCTCTCCAACAAAGAAATAAACCACAAACTATCCAATCACTTTTGGAAAGCCCCACGCACCACAAACACACAAATCACACAACAACTCAAATTCTGATTCACCCAATACATGGGCAACCATAGAAAAAACCTTTTTTGGCCACAAACATATACCAATCCCAACTGCACATGATGTCATAATAACGACAAAAGACACATGGCCACACCTACTCTCCTTAAGGCTTAAAAATTGCAAGACATAACGCCACAACCCTCCAACTCACCAACTTATTAAATCAAATGAACACACCATACACTTAACACTTACCTACGTCGGCAAACAACATGATAATTAACAAGACAACACCATCCCACCATGGATACTAAGATCCACGTGTAACAACACACGATGTGAATGCCTCACAAAAGTGCAACCCGACATTGTATACATACACGGTGTAGCATATGAACAAAACGATCCCTTGATACCCACACCGGACCTAAACAAGCCATACAACCCAAATAAACCAAATACAACCCCCTGATAGACACAATAAAAGCACAAGGCTTCAAAACAAGACCCCTGATAACTATCACCACAGGAGTAAGAGGCGCAATACACACAAGAAGTATAGAATTCCTCCAAAAACTACAAATCCCAATGGCATTAATAAAAAGAACCATGAAAAATATTCATTGTTTTTTTATTAAATATCTAACATACCTAGTACTCAATAGGAGGAAACTCAATAATAAACAAGAACCATACTCCCCCCCCCCCCTCACATTACAGAAGGATATTGGGTAACATGACCCCTACATGCAAGGGCCCACCTACCGTAAGGTAGGTGGTAAACTCTATCATGCACCAAGGGGACTCTTGAGCAGGATATGGCCAACATGCTCAAATTCACGTTGAATTGCATGGCGTTAAATTTTCCATTCTTTTATTGTACAAATCAATAAGGTTTTTTTTAGAGAGATGTAAGTATGTTTTTTGGACACCATAGATTAAATAACATGAGTATGTAAAAGGGTGTTTGTAGAGGCATTGATGTTTAAAATATATGAAAGGGGGTTTATATTATTCATTATAATTTGTTGTGTACAAATAAAATGGCTATTGAGAATTTTAAAGTAGATGTACAAATCGTAATCCTAAAATTTTTTAAAAGTTGATAGTATTTGTGCTTTACTTTATGACTTAAACGATTATTTGTTGGTAAATCTAGATTATATCATTTCCCTAGCTTCAATGATGCATGTTGCATGGTCAAACTCCCATCAGCTACATTATATAGATGAAAACATCTTTATAGCCTTTCTTAAATTTGAAAACGAAAGTGAATTGGGGATTAGGTATTTAGTGTGTAAGCAAACCTGAAGATGAGATATTTAATCTAGAAGATTGGTTTCCAACTCCAAAAACTTGGCACAATCCAAATACACATATTGCAAAGCATAAAAAAATGGGAGAGTAGAACACTTAGAAAGTATGGCGCAGTGGGGAAGAAATGCCTATGGGTTTACCACAAACACATTTGTATCATGTATCTATATGCAAGGTTGACTACATGATGGGGAACATCTTCATGTATGCAACTATAACTTTGAACTACAACAAGGTCATGCGCATCATACCCAAATGATATAGGGTTGCAACTATTGTTGAGCACTAATAATTAAATATATATAATCATGATGTGATGTTAGTATGTGGTTGATATTTAATTTTATGAACCTTTAAATATTATATTGAAGTTTATTTCTAGATTTGCAAAAGCTAGTTGATTACATGGTAATAAACCCTTTGACAAAAAGTAGAGCAAGAACTCCACACCAATAGAGTGTATTTTTCAAACACCGAATGCCACCTTGCATTCCATTTATAACCAAGCTATTCGAAATATATGGAACATATTAAAAAAATAGAAACTTATATCTCATGTTTTGCTCACTCCTCACATGTTAATGCTCACCAACTCATCTAGCTTTTGTAACTTCCCTTGTGCCAAATACAAAAACCAATATTTTGATCAGAATGAATTTTACTTTCAAAATTTATTTATTTTCTCCAAATGCTTTGCAAGTGACCCGCATTACCCCCTAGGGCTTTGATAGTGAAGCTGAAACATGACAAAAATTAAAGCTTGTATCCTTGGTGCCAATACTACAAACCTCAAGATTTTGGTTATCTTAAAGGGTGTGTAATATTTCTTTCAAATGATTTCCATAAAAATGAAGATAAGTTCAATTGGACAATTAGTTTGATGACTAATATGAAAGGAGGAAAAAATAATCAACGGTTAAGCATGGGCTTCCGTGGTAAGTGGTTTTTCTTTACTAAGTAGTTAGCCAAAGGTAGACTTAGGTTTGTTTTGAAGAGACAATTACAACTATCGCCAAAGGAAATTATTTAAGGAGAAAAGCATATGAGTAGTGTTGTAACTCTTAAGATAAGTACATAAGAAGTGGTGGTTAGGATAGTGATTGTGTTTCTTACGCCACATATCTTAGCACCTACTTAGAAAGTGTAAAAGCGGGTGAACAATAGAAGGGAGTGTTGGAGTTTTGTGGTGTACGACCTTACTAATGAATGTAACAGTGTTGGTCCTTGAAAAATTAGTTTATGGGTTTGAAAGGAATCCTAACTTGTTTGTGGTTGAAGTATTGGTGGTCTTTGTGTACGCAATCAATGCTGAGAAATATTGAAGAAAAAAGTCTAATGCATGATTACCTTTAACTTCCTAAAAGCAAGAAGTAGCTACTACGTTAGTGTTAGAATAAAGAGGACTAAGTTGGTCAACACCTCAATATCACTACCGGCTAGGGACCCACTAGTGCGATAACTTTGGTTCGAATATACACCATTAGGAAATTAGAAGTAAATATGGTAGATCAACAAGGCCAAAAATGTACACTCATAGGTAAGAGGGTTATAACATTGCTGATATAAGAGGGAGTAAATTAAAAGTTCTATTGTATAACTAGTACAAAGATATGAAATTGAAATAGGTCAAATTATGAGGTAGTACTAGTACAACCTCTAAGGGTATGAATCTCGACTAGTATCAAGGGTTGGGCAGTAATGGTACAACCTTCAAGAATAGTATCAATGTTAACATGGTAGATAAGGTCTAGGTAGTAGACTAAAAAGGCTAGCTAACATGGTTGGCAATGAGAGTCTCAATAGAGTTACCAACCTTCTTCAATCACAATATTGCATCAACACAACTTATGAAATTAAATGTGCCATGAAGAGGTGGACAAGAAAATCAAGCAAAGTCTTTGCAATTCCTAATAGAGGTGTTGACTAAACCGGGTCCAATTATTGATGCTCAATCATGCACTTACATGTGAAATGTTTCTTTTTTCATATAATCTCTATGTGGATTGTAGGTGCATTATCCATGTTTGCCGGTGTAGGGGCGCTACTCCATTGATTCAAGGAGACTCTACCATATTTAAAGTTATGGCACCACTTCACAATCCTACACCCTCACCTCATGGCGGTGATTTAGTGATGAAGAAGATTTCCCTCAACCATGACGAGGAATCTCTTCAGATAATTCCTACAAAAACCCCAACGGAGTGTGCGAGTTTGCCATTTGTTCCATGTTTGTTCAATTTTGAAGTGATCTAACATGTTATTCTCCAATCACGTGTGTTAACTACTTTTTATTTTCACTTTAAGAGAATGAAAAATGTCATGTCCCCTCCCACCTGCATGATTCTCCCACAATATGCAAAGGCAATCCGCAAAGGTTGTGGCTGCAACCTCAACACCATCATATTGCAATAGGTCATTGAGAATACAATCTTCGCATCTTGCCATTGTAGTTTTCGACGCGGAGGAGTGTATTGAACATATTACTAACAACGTGGAGGATGGATTGGAAGACAATAGGGATAATTATGGAGCTTCAACACATGGTTCTACACATACAACATTGAATGTGCTCATTACTTGGATTTGTAATATAATGTTTGGAGTTTTAGGTACCTTTCAAATTACTACAAACATTGGACATTGATTTGTGTGAGTAATTTCCTCTTATACTGCCATCTATGCCCAAGAATCTTCTAAATCTTCCGTAGTGACACCATCAATTCTTTTCTCAAACCTATGTCAATCCTAGAAATATAGTTTAAGATCATGCTCAATACTTGGAATATGGTTGGATTAGTTGGGCGTGAAATTAGATGTTGAATTCAATGAAAAAAAATTAAAATCGTATCCGAACCCTCATGCCAAGCTTGCAGTTGTTGGTTTTTGAAAGTAGAGGAAGGCATTCATTACGTTAATTGCACTTTGTGTGAACTACCCACTAGTATCATTCTTAAAAAAAGGCGATATTATTTATGCCAAATATCACGGGTATAGGACAATATCGGGTGCACCTCCAAATATTTTTCCTCCCTCACCACTCACATGAAAGCACTCCTCATGGTGGCCCTATGGTAGGGGGTAGTGTGAATGTATGAAGAAAAAATTTGGATCATGGGTGTCAAAAACCTTCCTTAATCTATTATGATTTCACTAACTTAAAAAAAAATCTTTTATCACTTTCAAACTAAAATTGGAAAGTTTTGTTATAGCTTTCTCATGTGATTTGATTTATTGCAGAACATCCATAGATTGAAAGAACATACCTTCATGACAACTTTGACAAAAATTTGGGCATGTGAATGTGACGTTGTCACAAATACTATGTTGGTTAGATTCTTTAGGTTATGAGGCTCATGGATATTTGAGCAATATTATTGTCTAGGTATGGTCTAGAAATCATCATGCACAACTTTGTAGAAAGATGAAATGTCTATTGAGCCCAAGAAAACAAAGTTTTCTTTCAATATACAAAATTTTAAAAAGAAAATGGCTTCAACATATAGGGATTCATTTAACACTTGTATTTGAGCGGCATTTAGCAAGGCTAGTAGTCATGAATGGACACCAAAATGAGATGTGTTACAATGAAAGTAGTTTGTATGGTCAATTACAAACATTATTCTAAGCTCAAATGTTTAGACAATTTGGAGGAACTGTAGTAATCACTTTAGAACAAAGAGATTCTTCATTTTGACCATCTTATACCTTGTGCATCTAAGCCTTTGAAGATGAAACTTGACATCACAATCTTCGTGATTTGCAGTTCACAACCACATGAGATATTTCCTCAATCCAATGCAACAACCAACTTTTGTTGAGGAGTTAGAAGTACCCACAATAGGGTGGCGAGCCTTCGGGTGCAAATTCCACCACTCTGTACTCAACCAAACCAAAATCCAATGCAAAGTATGTACGTTTGTTTGGTTTGCCAATTAGGGTACTTCCACCTCGGGGGGGGCAGTGTGTTGAAAAGTTAAGGATATAGGTGTGAACAACCACTATTTTATAGGGGGGTATTACTTTCAATTTTATTCTTTTTTCACATGCTATCATTATGTAAATTTCTACTTTGGGTTAATAGAAAAATGGCTTGCATTACTTATAATTCCAAATTACCTATTATTCCATACCCTATAGTACTTTAAAGATGTCGAGTGCCATTTTTGATACCCTATATTACTCTTAAGTCCATTTATAATTTTTAGCCCCCATGTTTTTAAAATACCCTATCATTTGTTCGCACGTATATTGCTACTCCAACCAATGACTACCCCCCCCCCCCCCCCGAGACTTCCACGGAATTGCTATAACTTTCATCCTCACAAAGAGTATAACAACTTGATCATGGGCAACAACCCCAAGAAGTTAAGAGGTTGAACGGCCTCCCAATCTACCTCTTCCGCTTCTAAGGTTGAACCCACTCATAATTTGGATGCATTGTACAAACACGGTGGAATAAATTGGCCTCTTTATATGCGATTTGGTGACCTAACACAACCGTTGCACAACAAGGTGTCCGGGAAGTCGAACACTCTTGCTTTAATTAGTTT
The DNA here is from genome assembly GCA_950295325.1 of Polytrichum commune. Lineage (NCBI taxonomy): Eukaryota > Viridiplantae > Streptophyta > Polytrichopsida > Polytrichales > Polytrichaceae > Polytrichum > Polytrichum commune. Next base: position 16,233,354 of record OX485803.1, on the reverse strand, counting down.
CACTATTAGGGGTATCTATTTTAGTGGGGCATCAAAATTGGTGTGCCATGTTAAGATGAGAAAAGGAAACTAACATGGTATTAATTCCAACGTGATTAAAGCCCATTGGTCTTCACTTGTTCAAGAGTTCCCTTGATACATGATAGAGTTTATTGTTGACTGCGGTTAGGTGGGCCATGTAGTCGGTTGCCTATTAGAGGGAGTTCTTTGCGTGCCATGTTAATTGAGGTAGATGGGTCTAAGTTGTTTATTTTTTTAACAAGCCCATTTCTCCTATAATGTGAAACTCACAATTAGTACAAGATGATTAGCAAAGTCAAATCATGGTCGTAGCCAATGCCCTCATAATTTTGGAGCTCATAAGAATAATTGATTCACTATGAAAGTGGAGATTCATGCTCAATATTTGGTCATATAGCCCACCCCCCTCCCCCCAACTATGTCAACTTTAGTAGATGATAAGCAAGTTCGGCACTTTGGTGCTGTCATGTTGGTTTTTGAGGTCATAGGGAATTTTGTAGAGCATCTTACTAAAAGAAATTTGGAATGTGGAACACTTACTTGAGTTTCGTATTTATTTGTATAAAACTTGCTTATCACCTCTGGTACTATGCCTAGAATGGTTAACACATTTTGAGCTTGTAGTCCAATCTCTTTTTAACACATGTCTTTTTATTGTCCATTCTTGAATCCTCATATGACCACATGCCATTCAAATACAAATGTCCGATTAAGATAAGTAACCAAATTAGGCACGTCTACCTTCTAGAGTGGCATCCATGACTTGAGATGTAACATATATGTTCCATGCCACCTTCTTTAGTTGCCATCCAATGATCGCAAGATCAATCACATGGGTTGCTGATGAATAATATGAGCCATAATAAATTAGATGTATAAACATGGTATTTGTGAAAACATCACATGGCACATTAAAAATTTGTGAGTTTTAAGACAACTCCCAAATACGTGTGCTCCATTGCTCTTGTGGACAAGACATGTGTCCAATAACAAACAACAAGTTTATATAGATAAATAGGCATTCTATATACTTACTTTGCTTGGTATAATTCCATCAATTGTATAAGTGGCCTCAACCGTACATTGCAAATTTCCACACCTAATCTTCCACTACAAGGCAAAAAGAAAGACAAAAAAAGATATTGTTAGCATGTGATAATATCTTAGTGTCATAGGCTTTATGGAGCTAGTAGTGGTAACTATGTAACCATTTGGAATATGAGAATTAGAAAGCAACCCAACAAATATCGATTCTCAATCTTGAAGGCTAAAGGGTGTCTAAATCCTAGTCATGTTAATGAAAAGGTGCGAACACAAGATTTAGGTGAAGGGACACATAGGACCTAAATAATACCGAGCAAAGAGGTGCAATGAGGTGGGGAGGTGGAGGAAAAGAAATCGGGACTAGCTATGTCCTTGATTTTATATGGTAAGTCGTGATTCCTACCCAACATGCTCTCGTTGTTTGATAAACTTTATCGAGCTGCAAAGCTTTAAATTTGAGCCACCATTAATGGCGAAGTTTAGGGTTTCAAGCACATTAAGTTGGTTCTAGATACAAAACATGATCACCAACTCAAACAAGTGCCTTTGGAAAGTTGAGTTCTTGGGGCAACATTCATTGTGTCGATAATACCATGTTTTATAAAGTTTGGAGTGCTCAAACACATTATCGGCACTCACTAGCACCCCGAATTGGAGATGAACTAAATCATCAATTTTAAATTAACACGAAGCACGAATGACACCCTTAGTTTGAATCTAAGTATGTGTTTGTGTTTTTACAGGTTCAATTTTATGTATGTGTGTGAACCAAGGCACACGGTGCCTCGAGGTTGTACTCCTATTATAGTTTTTGATTCTTAGCATGCACGCATATTCGTATGCAAAAATATGTGTAAGGTCCAAGGGTTTTAGGGTTTGAACCCATCCTCTACCTAAATCAAACCATCATCATTAGGGTTCAACAATTCGTGATGAATTTGTAGGATTTCATGCGATGTTGGTGTTATCCTTTGCATGAATAACTCAATTACAAGGGAATATTCTTGTGATTATAATTTATGACAAGGTTTTAGTGTGACTGAACTTAGGGTTTAGAGTTGTGTGATTGTGATAGTCGTTTGCTAGTTAATGAAGGCGAATGCTTCAATATCTCTCAATGTGGACAACATTATTATTGTATGGAGATTCACTAACTACAACACCAATGGACCTTTGTAGATTATTAAAGAGTTAGATTCTCACATATTAAGACATTTGAAAGCAAGGAACTTCATCGATTTATTGTACGTGCTGGTGGCATCCATTGGCAAATGCGGTCGCTCGTGCCCATGCCATTCTCTTCATCTTCTCTTTGTTCTGTATGTGTTTCAAAACCACACACAAGCTGCAACCTCTCGTTACATCCCAAGTAATCATCACTAAATCCTAAAACTCCTTCCTAGGTTTAGCAATTGTGGTATATCGAATCGCAGAATCATAAATATATATGCATTCAAAAGCATGTAGCTCTATCGCATGTCCATTAAGCACCAAAGTTCTTAAAGAGTGTAGTCTTTATCATGATTGAATTACATACCTTGGAGAATTGAAAATGTTCAACATTCATTGATAGCTTTGGCACTCCATGGAAAATACCTAGACGAGCACCCCTATAATGTATGGGAAACTTTTTGGAAGATGGTGAGCTTGCATTGAGGTTTAAGGTGGGTTGGTGGTGTGCCAAAGGAGTTTTGTGAATTTACCCGGATTTTCTATAATCTCTATTAAGTCTTCACATCATTTTGGGACTTCACTTGTTGAATATTTTGCACAGTGAGATTGATGTTCCACATGTGGTGTATTGTGTTGCGTATGTTGCATGAGACTGCCGCTTCTCCAATGTTCTTGAGAATTGGAAGCAAACATTCTTAGCAAATTATCACTAGTTTACCATAGAGTACTTGGAAGTCCAAGCCTGCACATCAAACAAAACCACATACAAGATGTTGTAGGCAAAATTTGGTCACCAATTTGTTGATGGAGTGACGGATCATGTCTTGATGATGATTGATTGCCCATGAATCTATTCTATACATAGTTGTGCACAACGTTTTGTGAGTGGAGGGATTTTTCTACATTGACAAACCTTCACCAAATTCTTGACTTCAAATGCGCCTCTAAAAGGGAAAATAACAAAACATTATTAGAGATTGGGTAGAGCATTGGATTGAACAAGCAAAATATGTTGAGGATACATTGCCTCGTAATCACTATCCTAAATTACACATAGTAATGCATAAACTTTTTGTGGGTGGTAGAACCTTACCATGTTGCTCAAATGTCGCTCAAATCCTTAACTTCAAATGATTGTTTGGTTTGTAGATTTGTTGCTTTAATCTACAAAGAGTTGGGCAAAGTGTTGGATTGAAAGGGGAGGAGCTGTTAATGATGGATTGACCCATGATCAATGTTATCATGAGTTATATACAATATTCCATGAGTTTTGTGGTTCAAGTTATCCCACCTTGTTGCTCAAACCTTCACCATATTCCCAACTTTCAATGATTGTTTGAAAGAGGCAAAAAGATTGGGTAGAGTCTTGGAGTGATAGAGGAGAAATGATGATGCATTGGTCCATGATCATCACTAAGCTACACAGACTTCACACTTGAAATGGGGATGCAGCATGCAGGCGAAGAGGCTTCTCATTCATACTTGCTCCATCTAGAGATGGGCGTTCATGTCTATCGAAGCTACACATATTAGTGCATAAGGTTTTCTAGGTGATGCAATCCAACCTTTTTTGCAAAAGGTAGTATGAAAACAAAAACATACCTACAAAGATTGGGTACAGTGTTGGGTTGAACAATGAAAAGTAGCTTGCAAAGCAACATGAAAGGATTGATAGGGGAGAGTGGGGTGGGAATGGGTGAAGTAGGGGCTTGACAGGACGCGGATGAGATCTGCGGGGGAGGAGGAATATGCATGAGCACCAATATCATGAACCTGCCGCCCATGCGGCGGGAGGATAGCGGGAAAAAGACGTTGGTGTTGGACTTGGATGAGACGCTTGTGCACTCGTCGTTCAAGCCCACGCGCCACTACGACTTCATCATTAACGTCGAGATTGAGGGGCGCATGACGACGGTCTATGTGTTGAAACGCCCATATGTTGACCGCTTCCTACAGGCGGTGTCGCGCAAGTTCGAGGTGGTCGTCTTCACCGCCAGCCTACGCAAGTACGCCGACCCGCTGTTGGACATCTTGGACCAAAATGGCTTCATCAAGCATCGGTTATACCGGAACTCGTGCCGTCCCATGCAGGGTGGCTTTGTGAAGGATCTTTCCCGCCTAGGACGTAGTCTTGGGAAAACCATCATTGTTGACAACAACCCGCACTCATACATGTTGCAACCCGCAAACGCCATCCCCATTAGCACCTACCTTGACAACCCACGCGACCGGGAGCTCCTAGACCTCCTTGACTACCTCGACTCCATTGATAGTTACGAGAACGTGACCGTTGCGTTGGGCACACGACGCTCGATTTGACTATCCGTGGCATGCATTGCCGCTGCACTCTCCGAACTCTTTTTTGTTGCCAATTACATTGGGTTGTTGTCGCACCACAAGTAGGTAAGTAGGTGTTGCTATGGTGATTCCTTTCTTTCAATCTTTGAGATGTAAAAATCTAATCTACCCATACCCATCTTTCTAGTTCCAGCAACGAAATTTTACATTTTATAATAACCCTATGTCAATGATGATTTGCACGGAATCTATTGACGTTTTGTAGGCCAAACATTTCCATGTGGAGTAGGGAGGCCAGCATGTGAGTGCATATTTACCCGTTTGTCAAACATACGAATCAGAATGCAATTCACTTCTTCCACATTGCAGGATTGGATGAATTAAGCTTAACCAGGCATATACCATCTCCATCGGCACCTATATTGACAACCTGCGCAACCGGAAGTTTCCCAGATCACCTTGACAACCTCGATTCTGTTGACAATTACAACAATGTGATCATGGGCACTGGGCACCCTCTAAATCGTTTCTTGTTGCCAATTGCATTGTGCAGTCGACCCACAACTAGGAAGAGGCCACCATCATCGTGCTTTGTAGGTCTTATCATCCTGCTGTTCCTCCGATATGTAGAAATCTAGTATTTCTTTCTGCCCAGTAATAATAACCCTTTCCGTCCTAATAACCCTCATCCTGTTGAATACTCTTATCAATGCCCAAATTGCTGTTGACATGCTCTGAAATCACACCAGCAGGCCAATGTTCGATTGTGTGAACACTCTAAAAACCTCCTTGTACTTCACACTACTCCAGGATACATCTGTGCATTAATTTCTTGGTTGCAACCTTATACCAACACATGCTCATGCTCAGAGTCTAATGTAAAGTAGACAAGTGAATTTGGCGCCAAACCTATTGAAACACCTACTTTAGGGTTGTTTCAAGGTAATTAATTGCACTGAGGTCTGATCTGAAAATCCAAACATGGATACCGGACTTCGTAAAGGCTATTGTCAAAAAAGGGTGTATGTCTAAGTTGACCCAGAAAGAATGGAACCTCAATGAAGCAGATATCAGAGACAGCTTGAACGTTTTCTGTATCAGGTTTTAGAGGTAGGATGTCAACCACCAGCAATGTGCAACAAATGTCTGCAAGGGGAAGTATCTATGAGATCAAGTTGGCTAGTTCCAGGTCCAAAAGGATCAATAAAGATGATTTGTGGCTGCAATGGTTGCCTGCGGATTCTAGGTAACCGGTGATGCTCTCAACAGTTGTGACTGTTGAGATCATAGCAATGGTCTGTGCAAATGCATGGGTAGGATTGGATCACAAAAAATTCTAGAATCTATCTTATGCTTATTAGGTTCTGGCCCAAGGTTGAGCTAATCTTTCCTGCTGCTGGAAACGGAGTTGCCACTGCCAGCTTAGTTACCAAGTACGATAGAGTAATCTTATGAAATTTACAAATGCAATGGCAGTGTTCAGATTATCCATTCAACTTTGTGGTCCTCCCATAAGATTATGAAAAAACATCCACGTTTGCAAAACTATCCAGATCTAAAATTTCCATGGATTTAGGACTTATAAGTAGACTTAGATCTAGTGTGGAAACAGATTAACATGGGTGTTACCATCTGTACCGGATACAATAGAGTTAGAACACGACAGATGTGAGGAGACAACGCTATGTGACTCAACGTGACATTGAGATTCACAGATCTGAGAGAGACAAACCATGTTCTGTGGTGTTGACTCATGACATGGCATACAGCAGTGAAATGAAAATGAGAGAAAAAGAAAGAACAAGAATCAAATTAGGCCCTCATCTGCTCAAATGAGCAGGTCTCGACTCCAATGGAGGGGCGAGATAATAGAACAATAGTGCTAGAGCCTCTTTCCTCCAAGATGAAAAATCTCATCCAAGGTGGGCACTACGAGACGCGTCCCTTGACGGCGAGTGCAAACTTCTCTGAGAAGCAAAATGATGGCATTTTGTAGCCGTATAATGCATGCCTCAACAGAAATTAAAGGTAAGGCATTCGGAAGAATAATTACTAGCAGAACTCTAATAGAAAAATAATGCTCCCAAAATGATTTCTGCCTTCTCCCCAGACAGTCCCACTAACTCAACTTCACCTAAATAAGGTCTGAACCTGACATGACAACCTACACAGACCAGTTTATATAATATGCAAATGTGGTCACCACACATTGCCGGCGTAGATAACAACCTCCTCTCTGTCTCTCCCCCTGCATCTACAGAAGGGAGAGGTCAAAGGGGGAATACCTCACTAATGGTGGAGAGCATCAAATATGGGGTAGAAGAAAATGAGCTTTTTATCTGAAGATGTCAGTCCTAGGCGTAGTACATGTACAAGCTGTTGGAGGCAGCACAGGCAATCACATTTGCTTGCGGATGCCATGCAAGATGTAGCAGCTTTGAAGTAAAATCATACGCCCCTCCATTCAATTCTGATGGTCCCGGACTACCATCTCCTCCTGACACTGCATGAGGACAAGTTCCCATCAATAAGTGAGCCAGTGGACACAACATTTCAACCTTCACTCTCTTGAAGCATGTCATATATAAATATGAAAGCTTTCAATGCAAGGTCTAACACCACACCACATAAAAATGCATTTGAAGCGCACCACAAGAGTGCTACAGTGACATGAAAAAAGGATACTACAATGGTATTTTGCATATTCCAAGAAACTGAGAGCACTAGTAGTATGGTAAGACTTGTAAAAACAAGGTCTGCAACACACTGAACTCAACTAGACATGCAATAAAATAGAACAAAGAAGTTGCAGCCTAACCTCGCCGACTGTTCCGACCACCTCGAGCAAGATTGGCAAGTCTGCTCCCAGGTTTTGATGGAGGCGTAACTAGCCGTCTAGCAAAAGAGAAAACCCAGGTCACATGAATCCTAATGTTAGGATCTGACAATCCATAGTTATCATAAGAAGCCACATCCCTTCACACTTCATGAAAGATTGTCTAGGACAGCAGAATACTGAATGATGACATTCAGCTATAAATAGACAACATGCCATAACTAGCAGAATGATACAATCACCCATCAAGTTGATGGAAGGCAGTACCTGTTTGGACTTTTGCTGGCTTCCAGGGTGGATGCCTCCTCACTACCAGGAGAAGCTCCAAATACTCGAAACAAATTGCTGCACATGAAATTAATGGCCTCAATTTAAGTTTTCATTTCTTCCAATAAAAGCATACCTTTCAGATGAACACTGTAAACATCACAACTTTTTTATTTAACCGCAAGTGTATAAGTGATACACATTATACTAGCATGTGCGTTCAGTGTAGATAGCCAGATTTCTCTGCTAGAAAAGCGATGTGTATCATGAAAAGATGTGAACAGCTGCAACTTAGGCCACAACTTATGTCAACAAGACAAATGCACCAACACAGTTCAGCTTCTTCAGTATGTGGTAATTAAGAACAAGCAGTACCTGTAAGAACCAGTAGCGACACGCTGACCATCTCCACTGAGGCAGCACTCAAACTTGTCAAAGATTGAATCATTCTCGTACAGATCACAAAGCTGTCAACCAAAAGTATAGACTGTTAAGACACCAGAGGCCAATCTGACCCAAGTTCCTATTTACAGGAATTCTATAGAATAGAGAGGCAGCAATCACTATGTTTAAAGACAACAACCTCAAGTTGCATGTTTTCAAAAATATGTTTCAAATCTCTTGTAGGTGATTATCAGCACGGTCAATTGTTAAGTTACAAATATAGTACCTATACGAGCTACCAACAACTTCCAACTGCTCACTCTATTTACAGATATGATAGCTTATGTGCTATGTAGGTCATAGAGTGTGGGTTCAAAGTACAATCCCTTTGACAAATTTTGGGAGAAATAAGATAGAATAAGAAAAAGGCATTATAGAAATGCGTACCTTGGGCCGCAAATACTCATGAACCTTGAAAGTGGCAACAGGGGAAGCTTCCATGTTCACATCCCACAACTGTCACCCAAGACCACAGTCACAAAGATATGAGAAAGAGGAAACAGGAAGAGTAGTAGTGAAGACCAAGGATGGAAAAACCTCCTGCCTTCACCAGAAGAAAAAAACATGTCGCCATCTCTTTGACTACCCAGTGAATGAAGTGTCTCATGGAATTAAGGTAAGAGATTGAATAGAAACAATAAGTTTGCTCCACTAACCTTGAGAGTCATATAATCTCGGCTAAGTATGTAACGACCGCCTCTTGCAAACTTAATATCAGAGATGGAAGCTATTATCTCTGTAAAAAACGACCTTGTCCCTGCTGGCTCTTGCTCCTCAAATCTGGCACCCAATAATCACATATCATCAGTTCCAACCAACAACCTTTATCAGAGACCTCTACATGATCAACAAAAAAAAAGGAGAGATGTGACAACAAAGTCTAGCACCAAAAACAGAAAGGTACATAGAAACTTGGACACAGGTTACATAGCAGCATCACCACAGCCACTTTTTTTTATGTCTTAGTTGTGATTTACCCAATTATTGCACTTTACTTTCAACCTCACAACAATCCAATAGAAGGGTGGAACTGTACAGCTTAGAGTGCCGGTCACAGAGGGCTGACTGCCGCATATCAATAAGACGAATAGAGCCCTTGCTGCTGCTGTATGCTAACATGTTGCAGTGTGCAGGGTGAAATTCAGCTGATGTGATGACTTCTGCTCTCCAAAAACCACAACATTAGAAGCTCCCCAGAGCATCAGCAGCGTAAAAGTAATTCTTTGTTCTTATGCTAATCAAAAGTACATAAAAGCTTCTTTACAAATATAGCTTCATGAATACAGTGATTTGCCTATAATCGGTAGTAGCAAGATAGGTTTTAGAAGAACTATTTCATGACAGTGCTTATTGAGTCATATGGTAACAAATACCTTCATAAAACTTGTAGTGTTCTGTGAATATTCTTCAACAAGACCCCAGGATGACAGTACAAAGGAGATTGCAGATTATCAGTCCAAGAATTTCTACCAGATTTATGACCACAAGCTCAAAGGATACCTGTAAGGTCCTCCATGTTGACAGGCTTGATGTCAACAATGTTAAAACTTTGATCACTGATTTCCAGGTTCCACAGATTTATTCTCAAATCATCTGCAGAGATGTATGTCTCACAATCACTGCATTTATGCACAATGTCTTGTTAAATACTGCATATTGACTAACATAAGCTGTATATCCTTGTAAAAAGCTCATGATGAAAGAACACTGACAAGAATGCAAACCACTTGCAAATTCACATTGACAACTTGACAGGATTTGCATCGACCATTGAATAGTACAATTCTTTACTAATATACTGAAACATCATGGCCATGTGTCTTAAATTTACCATTCATTGATTATTTAATAATAAATCCTGGTAATACAGGATCTAAAGGAGGATAATATATTGAAATATTGTATAGCAGACAAATAGAATTCAGTTTGCATGTCACCTGTTGTTGGAGATGGAGTTAATGTGGTAGGCGTGGGCATTAGCATAAACTCTCCTACATCTCGCCATAAGTGCAGTCTCAGTGCTCCAAACCTGAAACCATTGGCAATAAAAAGATCATCAAAACAGAATCTCTCATCTCTACCTTCACATATGACAAGACCTGTTACCTGTGAGTGGAAATCCAAAATGGAGACACTTGGTGCTATTCTATGACAAAAAAATTAATGCCAACAAAGTCAGACTACACAAACAATCCAATATTGACACACTTTTACAACACTTAAACTTCAGCTAAAGTCACCGGAATGTATTGGAAATGCATAGAAATCCAAAACAAGACAAATTCAATTATTTCAAGGTAGCCAAAAGGTGGAGATAGCGATAAGCAAAGTTGAAATACCGTGGGCAACCGTAGAGAGGGGATTCCACCAGGTGGAAACACAAAATCAGGGCTGACTGTGGTTAGAGGCCTCCGCACAGCACCTCCATTCATTGATCTGGGTGAAAACCCTTTAGGGCTAAGCACTGGGCTAGAACCCATTGAACTTCCATTACCCACACGTTGTGTGGGATCTAAGTTCAAGTTTGAAACATTTTTCAGTTTCTTCTCTGAAACCTGCATCCCAAAACAGATGTGCTATGACCTCAGTTGAATCTTCCAAACTCCATGTAATCTAAATATACTGAATAGAGCAAGCAATGCATAACCAATCATATTTTTCTAGTTGGGAGAAATTCCCTTTCACTTCATATGCAAATGTAGAACAATAATTGGATAACTGGAAACAAAGAAAAGGACATCCTTGATCTTTAAAAGAAAGTACCTTCCACAATTTTATGGTTTTGTCATTTGTGGAAAGCAGCAATCGGGCACCATTGGCAGTCTGGCACCACCTGATTTTATTGATCTTCTCTTCTATCTCCAAACTTTTCAAGTAATCAAACTGCCAAAATGGTAACATAATTAGGCACCACAATGCAATTCTTATCCACTAACCCTTGTCACTACAATTACATGTCACACATTCTACCCATCCAAAGAAAAACATCTACATTCTGTGCAGACAAATCAGGCAAGACATCGCACCTCAGGTTCATGACTCTGGAATTCAGTTGCGTATCGATACTCTGGATGCCTAGGAACTGGATAATCCGCTCTCTCCAATTCTCTTCGAGCTCGTGGCTGCTCAAGCATAAACCCACTTGGAGTATCAATGTCCAGGACATGAAACCCACTCACAAGGGAAAACACAACAGCACACAAGGGAACACGGTTCTAACTCTTCTGGTCTCAGCTAATCTAGACAGAAATAACTGCTCCACTTCTCTAACTTCCTCAAGTTGAAGCACGAACACAATCTTTTTAGGACTGCAGTATGTTTCTCATGCATTCTACAACAGCAACTAGCTGTCAAACCTTGGACATGTTCACCACCTAAGGGTGAAAGACAAAACTGAGTGAAGAAGTACACATATTTGGTTCAAGAGAATTTCCTCGGTCACAACATACACCCTCACACACAACTACTTCACAGAATGTCTTACAAAACTTTGACAACAATAATGTAAATCATTCAACTTGACAGAAAACCCCATTAATTGTGCAGAGTTACCCCAATCTTACATCTCTGCCATCAGTTCTCTCGAACAACACAACACGCCCACCACGGTCCCCAGTTGCCAAATGCTCTCCAGTCTTGTCAAATTCAATAGCTGAGATGATGTCAACTGCAAAATTTACACCCAATTACAGGAGTCAATAATTACAGGCCAAAGGTCCTCAGGAACCAATACTTGATTGGCTCCCACGAAACAATTTGCATGCATACAGCACATAACCTACCACAGAAACTCCATGCAAAGCTCCAAAACTGTGACAATGTGGGGAATCTATTTTAAAATACCTAAAAGTTCTGATGTTTCTTAGGCCTAAGCAAAATCTAGATGGGATTGCAAGATTTGAATCACAACCAGAAGAACTAGGACCAATTTGCAATAATCACCAAACTCAATTCCTGAAAATTAACCTAATGTGACACTTCAAGATAATTACGACAATAGAAACATCTGATATTCAAGATGCTGTATCATTCCGATCATTAGAATAACCATCCTTGTCCTACACCAGAATTCCCTGTGAAAGCTTTCTGGAAGATTTTGCCTCACACGTATCATCTTCATCTACACAAGATCAAATGTGCAAGAAAATAGTCGTTTAGAGCTGGCAGCACTTGGAACTTACAGCTTGGCAAATTTATGCAGGCTCTATTTTACCAAGACGCTACTGTGACCCTAAGTACAGTAAAGCGCCAACAAGGATAACCACGCTAATGTACTAGACTAAAGAAAGCAACGACCTTAACTGACGAGACTAAAAAACCTCCTAAGAATTAACTAAATTGCATTTTCAGATACCAAATGCACGATGCAAGTACTTACATCACGCCAACATCCAGCAGACAGTGTGTATGGGGAAATTGACCATTCTAGTATTTGACAAACCATGTCAAGAATCAAAATCTCCAATTCCTGTTGCTACAGAGACAGTGTTTCCCACCATCCCCTGAAGACTGAAAGAAGTCAAGGTGCCCTATAGACAGAAATTTGGACTTCTTCTGACTTATACCCCTATCTCTTGAAAAGACATTCTTCATTCTTCTGTTGAAAATCCAAGATTCAGGCTTGTGTTTGAGCTTCCAGCGCTACTTCTAGCGTAAGAAACACCAGAAAAAACTAAACTGCACGTAAATCTGTAGTTCTGGAGTAGCACTCCAACGATAGACCTGGACAAGCGTTCCCTTATACAGAAAGACAATTTACATAGCCTTGAAGCCGTCATCGCCTCAACAGCCTACACTTCAATCATCGAAACATACTTCGAAATGACCCAAGTGTTAGCGAGTGTATGCTCCACTCAAAGCCTGTGAAAAGGATCCGCAGATTTGGATGGAAAAATGGACACATTGCACGAGACGGGTATCATCTTCCCTCTTCACGAGTTCAAAACGACGCTGATGATACCATGAGCAGAAACGATTACTCTAGCAGATGTAAGCATTCATTTGAATGTTAGGGAAAGGAGGCAACTTGATCACTACTTCAAGTTGAGTTTAGTTTCCGAACCCCGATCACATAGTGAAGCATCAAAAATTCAAGGCCGAGTGCCCTGTTCCAGTACACTGCCACTTACTTGCTGGCCCTAACTAGTTCACAATCATCAGCTATACCCTAACTCACTGTCCCCTCAATAGAGAGGATCGATGAGCCATCCTCCTCCGACAAAAGGGAGAGATGATGTTTGCTCACAAGACTGCAAGTTAACCTCTACACAAAAGGCGTCCCCGTTAGTATTCATCACACAGGTTGCGGTCTCTGAGGTGTCCACCGCGGTGTGAGTCACGGCCCGAGGGGAATGACGATCAAATCTGCGTTGATCATCAACAAGGGGAAACGGCAAATGTGAGTGGAGTACCTTCCTGGACTTCTTCTCCGACGGCACGCTCTCCAAAAACTTGCGAGAATTTCCACTCCAGCGGTGGCAATGGTTGGCCTGGCACCCCGGGTGCGGGCGCCCCGCTTGCGCCCCCCCCTGCGATCATCCCTTCCCTTCCCTGGGCCCTAATAAAAATCCAAACCCTAGCTGCCTCTTCACCCTAGCTCCTACTCTTGCTCCTCTTCCTCTTCCTCGTCCTCTGCCTCTTCTTCTTCCCGCTACCTCCACATTGCGCGACCGCCACGCACCCTACCGCAACGTTCCCTCGAATTCTCTGATCTACACCATCACCACCGTTATCCCGACCCTGATGATGTTCGCAGCATATCCTCTCTTCCTCTTACGTTCTCCCTTCACCCGCATCCTGAGCTCCAAATTCCGCTGCTGCCACTTTCGTCACGATGCTCTTCCTCAGCAGCCCCTCCTCTTGGCTGCGTCTCTGCACCGTTTTCGTTGCCGTAAGCGAGATCTGTACATGAGTTTCCCTAGCCTTCCTGGCGCGACCTCCACGGGCGCTCATTGTGCGTCTCCGTGGTAGGTTGGAGCTGGCTATGGTGCTCTCGCGAAGCTTGGGCGCCCTTGGCTATGGCCAGCTGCGAGTCCTGCTTCTCTCTCTTCTGCCCTCTCCTCTCCCCTCCCCTCCCCTCCCCTCCGCAAGGCACAGAGACGACCCCCCTGCCTGCCCGCCTTCAGTTTTCCGCCTGCCCGTCACCTCGAGCCCCTTGCCCGCGCCAAATCTTCCCCCCGCCCACGACCCCGGCCTGCCCGCCCATCGCACGGCTGCCACACCCCCCCTGCGAGCATCCAACGGCGGTGAACGCGTGGTTACTCTCTGACTCGGATCCCACGAAGTGATATGGTGGAGGGCCCTATCGTCGTCGTCGTCGTTGTTGTTTTCGTCGTTGCTATATCATCATCAAATTCCCTCAAGGCTGGGTTTAACTCTCCATATGTAAAACCATGGTTGGATGTTTTTGAGGAATCTTGTAGGGCCACTCATCCAAAAGCATAAGGGTAATCATGACTAGTTGCATTTTTTCATCCATGGAGACGCGATGCCATCCATAATTCCCATATTATGCTCATAAAGCTTATTCATTATGTCCAATAAGCAACTCGAGTAGGTTGATGACTCTCGTTGGTTATCTAGTCCGTAAGGCACATAAGCAAGTAGAAGAAGAGCGACCACAGTGGGAACAGAAGGACCATTGTGTGATTATGGGTCCCTTGGCATTGCCAAATCCCCCCCCCCCCCAAATGCAAGCATCCAATGGTGGTGAACGTTTTTAACCTTTTGCTTGGATCTTGCAAAAAGTGGTGTGATAGAAGGCCCTATCATTGTTGTTGCGTTGATTGATTACCACAAGGTTAGGTGTGCATTGTTTAAAATCATAATTGGCTCTTCTCTCATGTTTGTGGGGAATCTCGTGGGCATAAGGTACATTTGTAAACATAAAAAAGAGTGTCCACCGTGAGAACGAAAGGGTCCAGGAACAAACAGTTGGGTATGAGAACGCATGATTTTCACGCAAAAGCATTGTACTCTGGAAAAAAAATTGATCTAGTGTGGCACTGAAATTGGTATGCCATGTTAATCAGGGTAGCCTCCGCCCACCATTGCATGACATCATCTATGGTTTTCAGACAATGACTTCAAGATAAATCAAACGGGTTGATGATGAATAGTGAGGCCACACTAAATCACATGTTTAGGATAGTTCTCTCGTACGCAATTGGGATTCTTGGGTGGAGAATAAAAGACTCTTCACAACCAATGTATTCCACAAACACCCTCTCCAACTACCATGTTCCTCTTCGTATTTTCCTTCAAGAAGAGCTTTATGCCTTCCACCCAACATTTTCTTAGGGTGACCCACGCATTCAAGTGATAACTACCTCACTTATAAAATAATGGGATCCAACACATTATTTACATAATCCTTCAATGATGTGCATAATTCCTTCCTTACAAAAAAAAATAAATTAAATAATAATGATGATGCCTAATGCGTGGATATAGCTCCCAGCCATCCACTGGTCAGTTGGGTCCACCCAATGGCCATTCTCTAGTCCATTTCTTGGGGTTCATCATCATATGACATGTGGATTATGACTAGACTGTGTTTTTATGGACCCCACCTTGCAATTCGGTTTCCCAAATTAAGGGTGAGTCAGGTTTGACACAAAGACCGATGAAATCCATAAATTGAACCATGAGTAGTTAACATTTGATATGTCAAAATTGTGTAATTGGTCCAACCCAAAATGAAGCCGACCCATTTTTGCGTAACCAAACACTAACATGGATTTGCGAGAACCCAAATTTCTTGAGATTGGAGACCCAATTTTTTTTCCAAAATCTAACGATCGTATTGGTCCAAGAATGGAAAGCGGAACCCAACAAGTTTAAATTAATAGTGTGAGTTTCAAATATCTCAAACCAATGTATTATTTACATGACGACACCATTTTCCTCGGAAATTTCGTTCACTCGGAGCCAAGCACAATATCCTCTTATTTTGAGCACCCAAGCCCCGCACTTGGGCTCCACATATTGGTCCCTACTAAGATGTTGGTTTGGACCTTGGCCCAATCTTAGAACTTGGGCCCTAACATAAACCCACCATTGGTTTGAACACCCTAATATAGACCATATAACCAACGAGAGGAGAGCTGCTAACGAGCTACAAGACATGGGAGTGGCAAGTCATCCACCTGCTCGATGCAGTTCTCAATCATAACCAACCAGCTCATAGAGAAAGCCTTCATACATATGGATGATATATGTGTTTCCGTGGATGATTTTTCTATGGCAAGTCTTGCTATATTGGATGAGCGATTGGTTATGGATGCACATGCATCTTGCCGAAGTCAAAATGTAAAACTAAACCCTAAAACAAACTCAGGTCCAAGTACTTAATTTCTCTAATATTGCACTCCACGTAGTGTTACACATATGATCGACATTCACAATGGGTTAGTGAGTATGTTTGGAGAGTCGTTTAATTTAAAAGGGATAACACTTAGAGTGCCAAAGGCAAATCCACATAGGATCCAAGACGTCATCAGCCACTATAAATTTCTCCTCCTTAACCAATATTATGTGTTGAATCAAACCACGGGGAGGTCACTCCAATGTCAAGTTGAAAACCACGTGCGAACAAAAAAAATCTACTTTTTCTAAGTTGCATCAACAAAATGGGTCAAAATTTTATCAAAAAAAATTTATGAGTACATATACATGATATCTATTACATAGTAAAAAAAGGTACCCAAATTTGATAATTTGTTTTTTCTAGAAAACATACCGTTTCTAACTAGAATGACGCAAAATTGAACTAAAAAAATTACTAGAAAAAATGGAGATGACTTAAAATATATAAAATGTATTATATATGGATATGTATATATAGGAAAATATCATAATTTTTAAAATTATCTATGGCATATAATATAGGGGTAGCAAACTTTGTTCGCACGTGGTTTTCAACTTGACAATGGAGTGACCTCCCCGTGAATCAAACAACATCTTATGGTAATCCATGAATTGAATGAGGCATAAATTGGCCCAAATGAAGTACATTGAAATTTATGTGATCATACTTCTTAATTGGACATCTATATTAGAGTAGTGAACGGCAAGGCTTGTTGTTAAACATTTTACACCATAAACACTCGTGTTATATTGAGAATGACACAAGGTTATAAAATTAAACTCATTATTAAACTAATTTGCATCCGCTTGTCCATATGGAATATTATATTGGAATATTTGGATGCCATTTGCTGAACATGAATCTATTGATAACCATTTATATAGAAAACTTTGGAACATCGATTGCATCAATGTCCATGCACCCTTGATGTTTATAAGTTTTGCTATGATCTTTCTACTCTTTAGGGTGAACCTAATTGCTTACTAGACCGATTATCTTCTATCTAGGCATATTAAAGGCTAATCAAATTTTTCATTACTAGTTTCAAGCCACATAACCCACCCACCTTTCTTTGAGTAGCCTCACTAAAGAGAACGAAGAGTGTAATTACCACCAATGGGAAATTGCATGTTTAATCACTTACATATATACCATTCACTTACGTGCTATGAGAACCTTCAAGATGACCTTCACAACTTTTGGATATCAACTCTAATCCTCAACCTCAAAAACAATAAAAATTTGTTTTTAGCCAGATGAAACAATTCCCAATTTGATCCAACTGCAAAATTATCTATTGTCTTGGAAGTGAAACATTAGGGGTCACATCAAAATGGGTCTTAGTTCGTTATTTCACCCGACTAGCTCAATTCTCCTAGCAGCTTGGGCAAAAGTAAATAAATTTTAAATGTGCCTAAATTTTGTTGAGTGTCTCAAACAAAAAAAAATAGAAAAAAAGACTCAAAGAGTACCTAAAATCATAATAATGCAAGTGACATTCACTGGAATCCAACAACGTAGCATCAAATCAAAGCAAAATTTGTTGCCGAGCAAAACCTTGACATACAAGTAAAACACAAACTTTAGGGTCACGAATGTTGGTCAAGGGAAATGTTTAGGTCAATCATAGCTGCCATAAATGAAATTAGGAAAACTGTATATGAATTATAGAAATGACTTGGATGAATGTCTAATTTTTTTTTTTAAATTTGACTTTGCCCAATTGTAGAATATTATTTTATGGGTTGCCTAACTTACTTTCGCACTTTAATAAATTATTAGGCAAAAAGGTGCCCAAGCTACTAAAGAGCTACGATACATGATTTGTACAAGATGGTTAATTGCAGCCATAGCCACTCTCCTCATAACTTTTAGAACTCATTATGAGTGTCCTATTTGT
Organism: Polytrichum commune; assembly: GCA_950295325.1. Classification (NCBI taxonomy): domain Eukaryota; kingdom Viridiplantae; phylum Streptophyta; class Polytrichopsida; order Polytrichales; family Polytrichaceae; genus Polytrichum; species Polytrichum commune. Next base: position 16,215,003 of record OX485803.1, on the reverse strand, counting down.
TGTTAAAGTGAGAATTCTCGTCCTTATTAAGTGGTCATATACCCCCCTCATATTGTTTCTTTTGTTGAGTGTTAATCTTAGAATGGTCATCGTTTTAAAACACATGTCTTTTTGGTATTTATTATTGGAGCCACACCAAACCACATAGCACTCAATTTATAAATGTCCTAAAAAGGAAAAGTATTTGCATAAGTGTGGTCTACCCTATGCACAATTATAGTAGAGGTGCCTATTCCTGACCAGGATCCCGTCGGCAACCTACAGGGTATCAAGATTTCAAGCAGGCTGGGACTAAATTGCGATATGGTTGGGACTAAATTTCAAACATGCCGAAACCCACGACGCCATGATATATGTCTTGGTGTTGAGTGGTAGGCATGAGTAGTTATGGCAAACTCTAGATGTTGGTAATATGTTCACGCCAACATTTGACTGCAAAAATTCACAGTAATCTTAATTTAAGCAATAAAACTACCAAAGAATTTACAATCCTCTTGATTTCTATCTTCCTACATACTTCTCATACCTCATACTTCTCCAAATCTAGGGCAAAAAAAATCATAAGTGATCGGTTATAGACACATCTACCCTAAACTCAATTTAAATGCATTATGGAAGCTCCTCGTATCATGTAATAACTTGTCCATCATTTGGACCAAGTGAGGGGTGGACTAGACGAACCATATCCATGAGATCGATGTCCCTAGGTCCAATGGGTTTGGTCATTCAAACAACTAAGGGTGAGGTATCATGTAGACCGGTCGCCCACCAGATTCTAGTGTGAATAAGGACAAACCCGTCCAAATGTAGAGGAAATCTGGTGGGATAGGGTTCGTATGCGCCAACTAGATACTCCCACCTTCACAAATCCAGGCCCACCTACTAACCTTCTCCTCCCAGTTACTAAGGATGGAATACTAGACCAACAGTGGCTCTCTTGAGTCTTTAATGGGTCTTCATCCTTTGGTGACCAACACTTGTAGGTTAAAGGTTCTTTAGTGGGTGCACATAAATCTAGCAGCCCATGTCCACGGCCCATCACATTCTAGCATACCGCCATAATGTGGTTGGATGACGGCTTGTGCTTAACTACATGCGAACACCTCTGACCCACTGTTATCTAGAATCTAGTGGACGAGCGATCTATATAGAACGTCACCCTAAGAGTATGGTTAGACAACTCCCATGCTTCGATTTGTTTTTGACTTGGAACTTGTAAGGACGTGACTGTAGATGGAAAGTGGATGGACAGAGCTCATAGTGGATGATAAATGGCACCTATTCACCTACTTTCATTCTTTGGCCCACATGCTCAACATTGGCTTCAATCCATTCTCTTTGTGTTTTATGTCTAATTACATGATTTTTACACATCACTGCCTAACTCTCAAGTGCTTATTTGGACAAGCATAGTTCTCATTCCTCAACATACTGCATGACCACCATTTAGTCTATTCAATGTATTGATGCATCCAAAGTGCCGATCACCATCATGGTACTATTTTTATTCCATGAAAGTACTCGGATTGAATATGACATTCATCTTAAGTACATGTACGTATAATAGTATATGTGGATGATTTCATCCATTTCAAAATGTTAAAGTTGGACGGTTTGATGATAAAAAAGTATTCTCTCTTTCAACAAAAAGGTTTTGTGTTTGAGATGTGAGTTCGATATTTGATGAAATCTTGTCAAAAAAATGGATACATTGGCCATTGGATACATGTTTTAAAGCTTAGTTAGGCAACCTAATAGACAACATAGTTTTTTTTTAAAAATTATTTAGTGTGCCTTGTCAATTGGAGTTACACATCACTAAAATAATTTATTGAGTTTATTGATATTCTCAAATTTTGTACATTTTCGGGACTACTGGTTGTTGACGTACTCAGCTCGCTGCCAACCCAAACTACCTACAATCACTGTCATGGCTAAGGATCTGGTTATAGGCTTGGGTGGTTATACACGTGGACGTCGCGGAGATAGGACCGCTTGGGTTGTGTTGCCAAGAGTGTGCCGAGAGTGTGCCAACAACATGTTGGATGGGGCCGTATTTGAAGGACTGCACATGGTTTAGGATTACTAAAGTCAATTAGTTAAAAAAGGGTAAAGTATTTTGGATTATATTTCTCATTTCATTCATGTGATCTCTACATGTTACATGGTAACAATGTATTGTCCTCAAGGTAGGAGCATTGTAAACCGAGAGAACCCCTAAACCAACATCCATAATACCACCACCAACTGAAGTGGGTAGGACCCATTGCCATGATTTTTTTTTCAACTAGATTGTTTTAATGCCATTGATGGTTCATTGATCGATGCACCAAACTGCAACTTTGGATGGCACTTGTTTTTGGAACAAGGTCAAGAGTGTTTTTTCAAGTTCTTTGTTAAGGATTTCGTAATTGACAATTTTGGGGCCAAAATATAGTCATTCAAGGTTCATTTGTTATTGGTTTCACATACTTTGGGACTCCATCGTCCAAGTCCACATAAACTTGCAATTGGATACCTTCAAAATCAATATGTAGTGCTCTAGTTCTCGGTAATAGGGCATGTCATATCACAACTAGGGGCGAAAATACACTTTTCACTTCAAAAAAGTGTATTTGTTTCAATATTGGGTGCAAATAAATAAATAAAATTGCAGTGCACATGGTCTCTTTTATTCTATCGGGAACAAGTAAAAAAAATGTGGTTCATACAACTATGACATGTATGCCAAATACTTGAACTTCTTGGTTTAAGTTGCTACCACCTTATCAATCTTCGAGTGTTAAGACAATAAATTACATACATACAAGACTGTCTTGATAAATATAATGTTGTGATTTGTTGGTAGATGGCCTACTTAGGTGGGTTCCATGGATATTATCTTATCTCAAAAATCCTATATTTTATGAATATTTTATTTATGAAAAGGGAAAATAAAAGGTTGGGAAAACGAGATAGATAGATAGAAACTCCGGTCCCTTTTAGGGGCCGGCGTGAATAGAGTGTCCGTTCGTAATGCCAACAACCCGATGCCCACAGGACATGGGGAAGCTGGGAAAACGACTATTATCACCATTACATCATTCAGCTACTAACATCCATAGCACTCTAATAAAATCAACAACAATGCTTCACCCATTTTATCATGTTGAATATGTTGGTAAGAGGGAATAAGCGTGGTATATTTCCGAATAGAGTATGGCATATTGATGGTCCCACCAAGAGCACAGTATTAGTTGGAAAACGTTATGCAATTTTATTTGAGTTTGTTTATGGCAAGAAGTCGAACATTCAAATGTTAGAATTGAAACAACCCATGGAAGACAGTAGGCTACACACCATACTACAACTAAATATTATATTTAGTGTCACTCACGAGTCACTACTTCATGCATATCTCATTTGTTGCCAACAAAGGTCCAACTGATTGTTTGGACATTATAGAACATTAACATCTTCACTTGGTGAAATAATGAATTCAATCGTGAAAATATATGGCATGTGTGACTCCAAATAGGAAGTCACACTAGATACAATGTTCTAGTGTAGTTCTTTTACAACAAGAGGAAATCCTTGCATGGGAGTGTACCTCTCCTTAGAAAATCCATCCCTTGTGGATTGATTATTACATCGGTGTATATGGGATTTCAATGTAGTGATGTAACGTTTTGGAAGCTTACTTCGGTGTCATATCATATCAACTTCAAAAAACAACTTTCAAGCATTATTTAAGTTCGGAATGATTAAACAATCCCATACTTGTTACTTCAATGCTCATGTGCCGCCACCCCATGCACATGTATGGCTCGATTGAGACAAAGTATCTTCTATGTATTTGGCACCTTTAATTGATACTCCATTCCCGTTAACCGGATCTCCACCAAACACCATACATCTTATCAAATTTACCTATTGCCATGATAGATCCCCAGCCAACGTCATTTGAGAGAAAGAGAATGCTAAGGACTCCCTGTTAATATGAACACTTACGGATGTAAGCTAAACAATTAACCTCTCATCACCATTATTGTAGGAATAAGACTGAAGTAACTGCTACCAATCACAAACACTCAATACACGAACCAAAACACCTCAAAATAGCATCAATTGTTCTAGTAAAAGAAACCGTGGAATAAACTACACTAAATAGCCATAAAATGTCTCCCATACTTAGTACTAAACAAAGAAATAAACAAGACAACAAGCAAAGCCCCATGGACTTGCCCTAGATGCCATGCTAACTCAATAGAGCCCACCCTCCAAAAGGATGGAATTATACTTACTTTAAACCTTGGTAAAAGATGACCAAAGCAAGGAAACACGTGCTCCCATTCACATTGATGTAAACCTAAACATTTCTTTATATATAAATATAAATATATAAATATAATGTTTGTTGGATGAATGAAAGATACGCTCCTATCCTATGTACCAATTGCCTCACTGAGTAAGATACCAAAGAGGGCACTCTATTTCAACTTTGCTACACAAAACATTGTATTTAGTGTCACCAATTCTATTTGCTTTGCTCAATACTAATCGCAAACCACCCATGTAGTGTCACCGACACTACATGTAAAGTTGACATCCTTTGGCATCTCTTGTTAGTAAAAAAAGTTGGTCATTATAGGTATGCGATGTTGTAATTACCACCACTTACTACAAAACAATTCATCCAAATTTCAATCATCTATGACAATGTTTCATTACAAGATTGCGAGGATGTAGAATATACAAAGAGTGGATGAACATTGAGTAGGTTGGGATGACATGATTTGTAAACATGTTCACAAGAAGTATCTTTAAAAAATTATCACAATGACATAGAATAACATATGACGTTAATACATTATCAAGTGTAGTGCCAAAATGTAGTATCCACATGGGATTCAAGTGGTCTCAACAAATGTAGGAATGACACATGCACGACTAGAGAAAATTTTATTATATGTTGTTGAAATAGAGAGCCCTCTAAGATAAATCCTATCTCTTTAAGTAGGATACAAGTGGTTAATATTATTGTGGGGGAAACATGACGTTGTTAGTAAAATGAGGTATAAGAAAACATAATTCCAACATGAAACCCGTTGTAGTAGGTCATTTTCCATTGTCAATGTCTCTCCCCCACTCCCATGGACATAAAGTTAGGGAGCAAAGTCCTTGAATTTGGGTGAAAGGACCGGTCTCATGTCACAACAATGGATGTTTTCAACGCTTCAAAAGAAACACACAATGCACCCAAGTGTAAACCCACCGTAATTTGTCACTACACTAAATGTTTGATTTAGTATGTTTTAGTATTGGTTTAATTTAGTTTCAATCAATTGTTTGAATTAGTGTGGCATTAAGATTGGTGTTCCATGTTACTTGAAGTGGTCTTTGTGACTTGTCATGTAACACGCTCTATAATCGCCACCCAGTGATTTGCAAGACGATTAACATGTGTTGGAGATGAATATTTCATGCCAAACTAGAACAAATGTTTATTACCGTAGTAATCAAGTTTACTGGGTATTATTACCCAAGGTTGATGTATGACATGTGAAAATATGCCACATTTAGGGCATGTTTTACACCAATGACTGGTGACCACGACCAACACTTTCTAAATTCTCTCATTGGTTGAGAAATGAGTGGCAATCCCACTTCATTTTACACAACGTTGCCAAAAAGAAAGAGTGAGCATGTTAGAAAACGAATGAGAAAAGTGACATTGAAATGGCATGGATTCTTGCATGTCCATAAATGGATAATGTTTAGTAGTCGCCCAAATTTTGAAATGAGAGATTCCAAGTAAGTTCGTTCAATAGAGAATGAAAGCGTGTTTGTCATATTTTTTTACATATCTAGTTTGAGTAAACCACTATTTATAGTTGTTTTGCTTTTGATCTACATGAAATCACTACATCCCAATCCCAGTTTGATTTAGGGAGGGACGATGCCAACCTCTTGTGTTGGCGTGAATGAGCGATGCTTCACCTTGATCATAGCCACAAGCTCATATGTGAATCTAGAATGCGTTCATTGAGCAGGGCTATAGGACAAATGGTATTGCCTCTTGTTAGAGGTGATTGATAATGAAATTTTGTTTATGAATGTTGTGTATCTCAAGGGTGCATGTTATGAAGGAATGGTGTCTTGACTCCTTGCAGCATGTGTTGGGGTCCGATTTCCCAAGGGTGACTCTAGGGGTTTGTCTATCCCATATGAGCGACTCGAGTGGGCAACTTGAGTGGGTTCAAGCATCATGTTATTGAATTCATTACAAGTCTCACCTCAATAATACAACACTTGATAATGCAACACCTCGATTATACGATGCATTTTCCATCGACCAAACTTTCTAGTGTTAATTTAACTCCATATTATGACTATGATGCTCATAATATAATATTTTAGGCATGATTTGTCATATGTTAGAGGTAATTAATGTGCATACATGGTGGGACCCACGACAATGATTTGCATTGGGATCATGGAGTTGTTCCAAGTATACAATGAGTTCGTCAGTGGGTTAACTTAACCGAACTCGATTATATTGGTTAAAACGTTGGTTCCAAAACATACGTTGCACTTTTGAATATGTGAGTTTGGGTGGAGGTTCAAGGTTTTAGGGATTGTAGTTGTTGTGATTGATCTTCGGATTCAAGATGTAGTGAACATTGTTCTTGAATGAAACAATGTGCGGGAGAGAGATGCAAGTTATTCATTGATGTTGTTGCCACCCTAGCCTCCTCATCAAGTAGATCATGTAATGTTTAAGGTTCAATGTTACACTAGCGGTGAAACTGGCAATTTGCCATGACCAAAATGCCACTTTTTATTGCATGTTAGGCACTAGAACATGTTTACAATATGGATGAAATTGGTTTGATTTATCATGCCCAACTAAACAAGACACTAGCACAAGGTCAAATTCGTGAGCACAAAATTCATAAGGACCGTATTACTCTTGCTCTTGCTATGAAAATGATAGGAATTGACAAGTTGAAACATGTGATTATTTACAAATCTCTACGCCCAAGATGCTTTGGAAGGTGGTTCCCAACAAATTATATGTGGTGGTATCCAAACAAAACAACGTAGTTGACATCATGTTTATTGGAGAGTTGGATGATGAGCCTCAACATACATTTCAAATCTCAAAACCAGAAAATGTGGTTTATTATGGATAATTCAACTACACATTTCTTTAAGCATGTTACGTGGTAGTGGTGAATCATTCGGTTTTTCAACGTTATAGTTGATAATATTATTATTGTTTCATGACGACCTTGTGTCACAAGTATGGTACGACCCTTTGATCATGAAATTGCTTCATTCAAAGTTTTGTATGAGATTAAGCTTTTGGAATGGATTATTTCTTAGTTTGATTCTTCTAAACTCCCCAAGACCAGTGGAGAATAGTGCCTAATGTCCGGCATGCTATTACGTGGAGCTCTCAAATGTAGAGAGAAATGAATCTTCCAATTATTTGAAACAATTGGAGGATGTCGAAGACTTTTTCTTGCAGATCAGATTGTTGGTTTTTCTATGGATGTGAATGTGAGAAATTGAGAATGAAAGAAACAACAAATAAATTAGCAAGTTTCATATCAACTCTGAATCTTGGAAGTGAAGAGATGGCTATTGAAGAATATGTGCAATTGGCAAGAAAAGAAATCGTTAATGCAAAGTACAACATGGTTGAGCTTGTGGATTTGGCATGGGGTAGAGAAGTCCATTTGGGTTTAGATTTAAATAAAGAGTCTACAGAGGGGAATGGCGTGGATGACCAACTAACACCAATAGTCAAACTTCCTCAAACCCGTGAGTATGCCCAATTATTATCAAATTTTTCAGTGGAGCATTCTTGATGTTTTCAATTGTAGATGTGATGAACATGCAATCTTTTATGAACAAATTAAACAAGATGTCAATTTCCAACATCAACAAACGTCATCAAAAGACAATAGATTCTTACTTTTGTAGTGTTTGATATGGTGAAGACATCATCATGGGGTTGTATTTGTTCTTTTGGAAATTCATATTGGGTGACAATGTGTGCATATTTCTTCAATGAAAATGTTATTTAATATGTACGTATCTTTATTGCGTATGCAATATGACATTTCACATTGAATTAGGCCATTTTCTTGAAAAACCTCGATTAGTACCACATTTGAGGCCATACTATCATATCACCGAGAATACAACATTGGATAATACAACACTTTCTTGTGCGATCAAACATGCCATATTAAAGAGGAAGAAGGACATTGGGATTTATTGTTTTTATATGATGGTTTTGGAACGCATTTAGTTGGGGGAATATTGTAGGTACATGGTTTTTCCAATTTTCATTTGTTGAGTATGAGTAGGATTTGTTGCATGCATGTATGGCACTAAAGGGACATAGCAATGTTTGAAGAATTTGCTGATGTTGTATGTGCAAGAGCCTCCTCGGATTCATGATGTGAGGATAGTGAGTGTTAGCTACCATATGGCATCTTCTAGGGTGTCCGGAAATGGTTGGTAATTCAGTTTGTCCCACTGGGTGGTGGTGGTGGGGCCACAATCTTGGCATAATTGGGGCATAACGTGAATTCAAATAATTGTAGGTTACATTTTTGGGTTTTACAACACACAATTTTCTTTGGGGAGGTGGTGATGATGATAAGGGTGTCATGTTTGAGTTTGGCAAGGCCATGCCATGGTCTTGTGGTGCAAAGGCATGGGTATGGCCGTGTAGGGACTCTCGGGGGGGGGGGGGGGAGAGAGAGAGAGGGAGGCTCCTAGTGAGTGAATGAGTTCATCAAGACTGTGTTCCTTGTTACGGGGTTGTGTATTTCCCATACTGCTTCATTATGTGTGGTGGTTTGAGTGTTGTTGAGGGTGGTGTTCATGCACATAGAAGTTCATTTAATGCTATGTCCCATGACCAAGGCTCTTGAAAAGTGTTGTGGTTTTCTCTTGGTCATGGTCTTCGGACCGCCAACCGTGACAATAAGAAGTCTTAAATCATTTTTCTCAAGGCCCTCGGTCATGTGTGTAAAAACAACACTTATCTTAGGATGGAATAAATATTCATTCGCATAGATGAGCGACTATAGTATAGTAATTTCCCCCTTAAGTTCGCACTTTGAGCCGGAGCTGTTGGTGCACACTTAGTTGATAGGTGCAGACTTTACTCATATTGCTTTCTAGACCCTCTGATTTGATGAATCGCAATGGGAAACGGGTGAAACTCGAGGCAACCCGCTAGACTAAAGCCCAGTGATGTGAACAAACTGACATTGAATGGCAAGCGTAAAAATTTCATGCATTCACGACAAATGACTCTGCATGACATGTTCGAACAATAAAGCATGAACCCTAATTTTTGTCAAAAAAAAAATGCACACTTAAACATGTGCATACTTAATTGGGAGAATACTGTAATTGTTTTCCTTCCTCTTTAAACAATATAAGCCTCTACCCGCTTACACACTCCCTAAATTCCACAAGAAGACGCTCAAGAAGCACATGGAAAATGAAGGCATCCCCTTATAGAGTAGTCACAGGCATGCCCCAAAGTTCGGAGTTCCCCATCCTAGAGAGGTCGATAATAATGAGAAGTTAAACTATGAATAGGGATGGGCTTTATTAAACAAGCTTGGACACATTAGCAGGGAGATAGAGGGAATTGTCATACAAAAGGGCACCTCTCATCCATCCAACTTAAAAACTTGACTCCTAATAAGCTTGTTGTTGTTTCATCTCAAATGACTTGAAGTAGACTAATTTAGGGTTTTGCAGTTCCATCTGGTGAAAAAGGAACTAAATAAATAAAAAACTTTGGGTTGCATACTGTTTCGAAGTTTTTTTTTTTTTATTGGATGAATGAGAGGTACGCTTGTATGCGACAATTCCATGTCTCCCATTAGCAGGCACACATCTAGTAAGTTAATTGCTTGCATAATATCCTTGTTTACCCAAAAGACCGAGATGGACGTTTATGTCCGAGAAACCATCTTTGCCCATACCACACTAATGTACATGTTTAGATTATGATCTTGTGATCTTGGACGCGTGGACAACCATAAATTTGGGTGAACAATCCTAAATTTATCAGTGGTACAACCAAATCTACATAAGAGGTGTTGATTTTCTTTGAAAAGTTGTTGCATTGGATTAAGTTGTGTAAGGAGATTTTGGAGAGGTTTCTCTAGGATTTTTAGGAGTTAAGATATGTGGCCTAATTGTGGGCGCTTCCATCTCCACACACACTTTTGGCTGTTGGATTGGAGTATGTATTGTTCATACATGTTACAAATAGCGAATCACGAAGATTATTATTTTAAAATTTCAAGATTGGTTTTGTGAGACAACGTTTTTTTGTTTGTAAGAGGTCAAAGTGAAGCCTCTTCCACTTTGAACAATCACAAAAACCCTACCTATTGTGTTAAGTTTTACACTACGAGTGGTAGTTTTGATATCATCACAACACATGATATTTTGACTGTTTATTTCTAGTGACAAACATAGGTGTGCAATAAAAATGAACACGGACCACATAAGGTCCACATACCTTATGTACCACAAGTTAAGCGAAGGGAATATCAAACTCTTGTGGATACTTCCACCTAATGTGGTGAGGCTAATGTGGACACCTGCAGCCTTGTGGAATCATCCAGCCGATGGATCCAAGCATTAGAAGATTGAGTATGTTAGCAAATGCGAATCACGACCAAAGAATTTGAAATCATTAAAATCAAAGTTGAGGAAAGTCTTGATCTAGGTCTAGAATCAAAGATTCCTTGCTTCCCAATCTAGTGCTATGGGGAGGGGGGGGAGATTCTTTCATCATTCAATGTTATGTAAGTGGACGAAGACATTAGTAGCAGATTCTACATGGGTCATTTGCCAATGAAAACTAAGTCTAATGCCAACATTCATTGTGTCATGTCTCTAAACTGGCAAGGGGTAAGGCAAAATGCTGCCGAACTACGCTAAATATGATCTTTAGTGTCATATGGCATTTTATATCACTATGGCAACTTTTTGGATGACACTTCTTGTGAATAAGTGAACAAATATTGTCATGGATGATGGATGAGTTCATCCATTCGCCAAAACCCTACCTTCTCTTGTCAACAACTTGTGATGAAATATTGTCATGGATGATCAAAATTTGGATGAAACATCACTTATTAAGTTATAGTCATTGCAACATTGTAAATCCATAAGAAACGACACATTTGTCCACCCTGCCCACAAAAATCAAGCATGTCACACCTCGGTGGATAGCACTCCTAATTATGACGGATGGTGGCTGCACTTTGATGTTTGCGAAGGCGACTAACCCAACTATCATTGTGGTGACAGCTAAATCAACATGTATTACTCACCCACCAAATTAGAACAAATATATTGCCAATTAGTCACCCAAAAAGTAGGTATCCGATTAAGAAAACTAACCGAATTGGGCTCATCTACCTTACGCATAGTAATCTAGCTGTTGGATCGACATGTTGAAGGACTCACTTTATCAACCTCTGTGTATGAGCAAGAATGTTGGTGAGAAAGTTGCGGTCGGATATTGCATGTGTTTGGGATCTCCACTGAAAATGCAAAGTTCTGGATCTTCATAAAGCGTTTGTTTGAAGGACACGTATTGAGGTTCATATGTTCTAAAAGTTCGATCTGTGTGCACCTTCTTGGAGGTCACATGCTATTTCAAGTAAAAAGTGTATCATATTCAAACAAGCATGTCTAGTCTTGTGGGACTTTGCATTGGTCCCAAAAGTGTTTTGAAATAAAATATCCGGCACCTCCTTATATTGAAGGTTGTGTGAAAGTGGTTCGGTTCCTTCAAGTACATGGATCAAACTTTCCCTTTGTTTTCTTTTGTTTTTTTTCTTCTAGTGTTGGGTGCAAAATGAATTACATTGTATAAATTACCTAAATTTAGAAGACAATACATAAAATAATCATGTCTTTCACAAAACATATCGCTAAAACGTGCATTGTTGCATGATTCTAATTATCCCACACAATATCTAGATTAATCCTAGTACAAACCGACTACTTCTAACACCCCAAGTAGAGGTGCAAATCATTCCCAAAACCATGCCGTGCGACTTCAAGAGATTCGTTGTAAGCATCAAATGTTCGGATGTATGCTTCGGGGCTGTGCAACTATGCCTAAAATGACCTACCATAGACTGATACCAAGCTGGGCGATAATGATAATTCAAAATAACTAAGCTCAATCTTTAAAAAAGTTACCATACATGGATTTGTATGTAGGATACGATACATGCCTAACTAAACAAATAAACACACCTTTACATTTTTGCATGAGCTTTCATGAATGCTTTTACAATCAACCTCAACCCTTTTCTCGAAATCGATTACTTACTGGACAAAATTTGCCCGACCTGCTATCAACCTACGTCGATCAACTCACAATTGATATCATGAAACAAGATCTGGGCGAACCAACCCATACATTCGTTCCTTGTTGGATGCCTAAACCCTTGCCTCCAAGGAACCAGTGTACGGGTTGGTTCGCCCCAGGCCATGAAACAAGCTGACCTTATGCATGCTCCAATTTCCTTCAATTGGTAGCAAGCTAGGTAGGTAGCTAGGTAGCCACATGAGACAAGTGACCACGTAAGGCCCCCATACTTTAGTCAGGATCCTTGGATCGAGACCGAGGCTCTCGTGAAAGGCGAGGCTCATTGGGAAGCCGTGTACTTGGTACTCCCTACGAATTTCGCATGGTGACTCTTGCATTGAAAGGTAGAAAAGAAGGAAGGAAAAAGGGAAGGCTCTTGGGCAAATAAAATAAACTGACTCACAGCAAGCGTTTTTAACCATAACAGTCATGTTAGTCTACCACCACCGTAGTACGCCATTCATATATATATATATATATATGTATATATATATATAAATAGTGTTGTGCCTTGTGTCACATAATCATTGGTTGGAACAGGTTAAATTGGTGAACTAAGGGCCACTTCTCACACGAGACTGAGAGCCCGTGACCATTACACTTCAAGCACTCTCATTGGTGGAAAAGGCGGAGCCGGTCCAAGTTCGCTTCACACTACGCTTGAGGGACCAACGGAGTATGTGAATGCAAGATGGACGTAAACTCTACATGGATTCCTATGTGGCATCGAATGGATCATGTTCATGGTCTATTTTCAAAAACCACCTCTTGGAGGTAGGCCTAACACAAAACCGGGAGACCATGGCACTCCGAACGCTCATAACCGTTGGTTTATTCTATTTTATCATGTGTGAGGACCCGCATGAATAGATATTCATTGAAATAGCATTAGGTTGAGGACCCGGTTACATATGACTTCACACTACAGTTGAGGGTCCGTGACCACATGACATGATTTTGGATGTGTCTTGGGACAACCTTTGGACACTTTTTGGGGGCTCTCACAATTTCATGGTCACGGCTCTTGGCTCGTGTGTGAAGTGGCCCTAAGGGCCACTCCACACACGAGACTGAAGGCCCGGGACCATTGCACTTTATTCACTCGCATTGGTGGAAAAGGTGGAGCTGGTCCAAGTTCGCTTCACACTATGCTTGAGGGACCAACGGAGTGAGTATGTGAATGCACGATGGGTGTAAAGTCTATATGGATTCCTATGTGGTATCGAATGGATCGTGTTTCATGGTCACTTGGGCTATTCTCAAAAACCACGTCTTGGAGGTAGGCTTGACACAAAACCAAGAGACTATGCCACTTTGGATATGTTGACAACTGCTGGTTTATTTTATTTCGTCATGTGTGAGGATCCGCGTGAGTAGGAATTCATTGAAGTAGCATTTGGAAGAGGACTTGGTCGCATATATCTTCGTACTGCATTTGAGCGTCTGTGACTAGACTACATGATTTTGGAGGTGTCTTCAAATGGCATGTGGACACTTTCTTTTGGGCTCTCGCAATTTCATGGTCACGGCTCTTAGCTCAGGTGTGAAGTGTCCCTAAGGGCCACTTCACATACAAAATTGAAGGACTATGACCAATGCATTCTAAGATCTCCTCGTTGGTTGAAAAAGCCGAGACTGTCCAAGTTCACTTCGCACATGAAGGTGAAGGCCTAAGAACCCAAAGAAAATGATCATGAATGGAATGTCTAAACATATTTGCACATGGCACACTATAAGTAATATTTTATGATTTGCCCGAATTTATGTCAAGCCCACCAACAAGAGCCTTTGAATGAGGACCAAAAACCCTCACAATTACATGGTCATGGCATTTAGCTCATGTGTGAAGTGACCCTAAACTCAATGTTGACAAAGCAAAGTGCTTGAATCAATAACCAATAATATGCTCATCTCAAGAGAATTTAAGTTCGGTGCTTCATAAACCTTCAAGTATAAGATTACTTTTAAAAGCATCAAAACAATTCTTTTCATTTAGATTTCAACCAACCTCGTATTTTTTGCCAATAAAATGGGTGTGAGGGGATTGTTGCATATGAATGTACCTTCATTCATCCATGTTAAAACATCTATCATTTTCTACTTATGTGGCTGATTCACTTCACACATGCTTCATCAAATATGTTGTGAACATATTTAATGTTGGGAGACCTTTAATTTTGGTGTCCTTAAAGCCAACTTTGATGGCAAAATGTCTAAAAACAATAACCTTCGACCTACATAGTAGTTCAGGGCCTTGTCGTTGGATGAATGAGGGGTATCTGCTATGCAATAATCCCTTTCATTATGTAGTAGGACCTCATATAAAGCTTATTGGGTCCATGAAATTATGGATTATGTAACATGCAATAGGAGAGTGGATGACGAGTTGCAATAACAACCATACACCCTCTTATTGAAGTTGTGTATGCAACATATGTGATATGTTCATCAATGGAAGTGCCCTCTGCATGATAGGAAAACGCATGACAGTTGTTGGAGGAGCTTTCCACTTGAAATGTTACTTTGCCAATAGCATTGAAGCGTTGAGCATAACTGATCGAAGTGGAAAGTTCTTATAACAACAATGTAATGTAGCTTGTGAAAATTATAAGAAGAAAGATAGTAGAACGATGATCATGAGATTGCTGCCAATGTGAATGATGGCGTTTCTTCATCTTTGAGTTGGTCCAAGTCTACTTATGAATCCCAAAACATGCATCACAAGAATTGAAGGCCCTCCAAATACTATTTCCTCCTTCAAGGGTGAACACCTTGAATGGATGTGGATTGGTTGGCTTCCACCTATCCCCCCCAAGGGCAAGTCCTTAGGTGATGGGTGACTGGAAATATCCGCTTCACTAGATACCCCACCATGATTGAGTCGACTACATGTGGTAGGTTGCACCAAAAACCAAGTGATAGGAAGGCCACCTTTTTGGAGCACTATTCCATCCTTAGAGCATCCTCAGTCGGTCTAGGTAAAGCTCACTGCAAACCAAGACCTATCTTGCTTAAAATGCTCAAAATTTAGAGGGAGTGCACCAAATCTTGCTTAAAAATGGACAGATCCTCCCACACTCCCTCTAAATGTCAAAAATTTGGAGGGAGTGTGGGAGGATCTTTCCATTTTTAAGCAAGATTTGGTGCACTCCCTCTAAATTTTGAAAATGTGGTGTTTTCAATGAGGGATTTCACCTACGTCAATTTTTTACAATTCTTTTTTCTTGAGAAATATCTCACGTTTATTTAGGTGTGCTTCTAATGATGGTAATTTCAGTTTCTAATTTTAGGTCAGTCAAAAGATAGGTTTTGGTTTGCAGTGAGCTTTACCTAGACCGACTGAGGATGCTCTTAGGCGGCTTAAGCTCGGAATTCCAATGAGATTTGAGTTAAGGCCGTAACATTACTCAACAACAATAGAGAATTCCATTCTATTTTCATTGGGCCAATGAAGCTCGATAGCCGACTCTGCTTAGCACTACATGCTTAAACATTTTCAAATTAAATCTATAGTTTGTGGTGACACATATAGGAATAACATGCCACAATTCTTTGTAATTTCACGGCCCCATGGAACTAGGAGACACCTTCAAATTAATTTCCAACTACCCATTTTTATATATTTTAGACTTTGTGTAAATTATAGAAAAACTGTTCATATATTATGACCAAGGTCAACCTCCCTAGTAACGTGCCCGGTTACTATTGGCAATGATGCATTTTGAGTAGGTGGAGCGGAACTTCGAGACAATAAACTTGCACATTGCCATGAGTTTTTGCCAACCATTGGAACTTCTCAATATCAAAACCCTTGGTCTTTGTTGTGATACGTAGTTTGGCCCTAGTACCTCTTGGCATGCACATGGGGGAAAAAGGCTCGGAACTTTGTTCACATAACTACTGTTGAAATCTTAAGGAGTTTATTTTGATTTGCTTCAATATATTATACATTTTTATGTACATGTTAGGGATGTGCGTCTTATGTATTGTCTCATGTGGCTAGCTAGTTTAAGATTATAAATAGAGTTTAAGCACACATAATATGACTAGAATCTAATCAATTGACCATGCCTTTTCAGGCATATTTGCATTACTCAATAGCACATGTCTATTTCCATTCATGGGATTTGGTGCCCAATGCTAGAGATGCAACGAAAACGCTTCAAGGTCACTTGTAATTCAAGTAAGAGCAAATCAAATTTTGTGAGCATTGTGGATTCACTTTCATATATATAGCAAGTGCCTTATTAACAAAGTTTAGAACAATAAGACATGCTTCTTTGAGTATCGCATGCTATTCATGTACACCATTGGTCACATAAACATCATTTTAAATACACAGTATGAACTTCAAGATGGCCCAAAAAAACACCTTTGTGAAATATAAAATGTGGACTTTGGTTGGAGTTTTGATGAGCATATACCTTGCATTTGCGAATTTCTCAACAACATTATACCTCGGTTATGGATGAAGTATAAATTAATGAGTTTTCCAACTCATTAATGCAATCTCTAAAATGGAATGCGAAGTGACAAGTGCTCACAATAGGTACATGTATTAGAACTTCTCATGCACATGATGCATAAGGCATGAAGTTAGTTTGTTTGCATACCTAATGTTGGGAACCAAATTAAAGTATTTTAGCGTTTGCATACTAGTTGTATGTAATAACAAAGCATAACTTGTGGGTTTCAAAGTAAATTAGGGAGCCAAATAAATAATCAACGTCGGACAATCTACGTGAAATTGAGCCCATTGGTCCTACCCTGCTCGAGAATCCTCTTGATGCAGGGTGGAGTTTATTGCCCACTTTTCAATGAGTGGGCTCTTGGCTTCCTACTTACTTAGCTAGTTTTTTCCAGTCAAGTAGAGAGAAGCTTTCACATTGGGAATCGAACCACCAACCACTCCATTCAAAAATGGGTACCTATCCACTATCACCCAGTAGGTCAGGGTCATCCCAAACCTTTATGGGAGCCATGTTAGGAGCCATGTTAGGAGCCACTAAAACTCAATCAATTTTATGTTAACTCCTACCAACTTAACCTCACCAGGCCAAAGTCAAGACTCTCTTAATCTTCAAGCAATTATATAGGATGTCCTAAATTGTGAAATAACAAGTAAACCCATAGTGGTTACTATACTTGAGCACAAAGTTCACTCTCATTTGTGTTTTTTTGTTATTTATTTACTTTTTAATATCCATGACCTTTGAATACCTAGTGTGAGGTATTGGGTTGACTTGCAGTATTTAGAAACCAAGATAAAATTAATTTCACATACTGACACGTGGACATCCGTGGAGTTATGTCATACATATCCACCACAGTAATTTATTTTTTACAATAATTTTGTGCAAAGTTACACTGCTATATGAGTAAGAGGTACTTTTTTGGTGTAGTCACAAAATATTACGAGATTTGTGTCAATCACACTAATGAACCTGTTCGGGTACAAACCTTGCCATGCATCACTTAAATATAAGTAGTTTCAATTAAGAAGTGTAACTATACAAGGCCCATGTACTTTACAAAGTGTACACAAGATAAGCTAACTGGACTTTAAAAGGGCAGTTTCAGATCTGCACCCAATTCTCTTGCGATAGTAAACACACATTCACTAAGAGATGATAAGTAAATCCAAATTGAGGCCATATCAATTTGCCTCATAAATTTTGCACGTCAAATGAATACGTTATTCATTGTGAAAATGATTACTAGATTTCTCCTTGAAGATCACATAGCTGGCCCCAATTATGTGGCCACGGATCTTAAAATGACAAGGAAATTTCGACAGATGAATCATGTATACCCTAAACCACCATTAACCTAAAAACCAATACTATATACTGCAACCATACATTTGATGGCTTCAAATGTATGACCAATACTAGAAGTTGCCGGTTTTGTGTGTTAAGTGTTGGATTTGGGGATGTCTACATCAGTCCAATCTCATTAAATTATATGGGTTTTGACATCAGATCCTAGAGTTACACGTAACCACACAGTTCTCGAATATATACAGTAGGCGTCCAATTAAAACAGTCGGGGGTGCAAGAGATGTGTTAGGGGTGGACATGTGGACACTGGAACTTGAGAACAAAACAGTCGAGTCATCAATTTTTCAAACATGAAGGTGGTGACGGTTCACCAAAATGTGAACTCCAACATACGAGAGTAAGTAAAGTAAAGTATTCATTTTCGGCCAGGTCCTCGCCATTCCGTACTAGAAGCTTTGTCTCAATGTGGTTGTTTTGCATTTAATGCTGGGGAGCCCCAGTATTATATTTGGCAACTTCCATCCGTAGATGCACCAAGGACCACCCCCATGCTAGTGTTCCTCCAAGTACTACATTTTGTGTACCAACTAGTTAGGTTTTGGTGGGACAGGAGGAGGTGGGTACGTACACGGCCATCAAATTCCGGGGAAGGACCGTCGAGGCTCCAACCGTGCATGAGTCAAACCTGTCCTCCCATAACAACTTTCTTAGTAATAACCAGTCTTAACCTTCTGTGCTGATGAGTGTATTTAGAGTTCAAATACTTTCAAATCGGACAATGATATTTCAGTGACACCTCATTGCGGAAAGCACCTGTAGACTTGTATCTTACTATCGATGGGCATAAGACTACAGCTCCCCAAAATCCTGGACAGGCGTATGACCATGTCAACTGCTGGGACAATTGCTCGTCAACCAGGGCACAAAATGTCGACACAGACAGGGCGAACCAGACAGGGTGAACATGGAATCAGCACTGCATGCGATCATCAAAATCTTTGACAAAAACAAATAGAGGAAAGCAAGAGTGACGCATAGTTTATAATATTGAAGAGGGTAGAGGTTACACTTCAAAAATGACGAACTGGGGTGGGAGGAATTGGTTATGGAGTTACCAAGAGAAGTGGAAAACAGAAAGCTTTTTGACATGGAAGCCAACACATCAACCAAATCTATTTGCCAACAAAGATGCAAAAGATAATTTGGAAGTCATGGGAATTTTTTTTGGAATGAGGGTTTTCGTGGTAACGCCCTACTTGGTTGCTATTATGCAGAAATCCTGCTAATTCCTGTTTTCTTTCCCTGTTCCAGATCATCCAAAAGTTTGGCAACTGATGTGGTAACTACTTGGGCTCCGTGTATGAGCGTTACACTGGAGTATATGAGTCTGAACAACTCTTATGAGCCATATGTCTACTTACCTATTTGGATCATATCAGGAATTGAGGCTGGTAAGATCAGAATAGACTAAAGTCATGCTAAATTTTACTAATGAAGTCAGTCAAAGGCCACATTATTGTGACTTCAAGTTGTCAACGTTTCCTTCCACTGCACAAACAATCTGAGAGATAAAAATTTCTTGGCTGAAATTGAGGATCCAGGAAGGTGATGCAAGATTTTGAAGAAGCCATGACAACGTGTCAGGAGGACATGAATTATCCTTATCTCGAGGGGAAAAATCAACAGTGCAGAGTGCAATGAATGTACAGGTCCCTCATATGCGGAAACTCAAACATAAACTTACTATACATTCCTCAACCCCCCAAAAGAGAAAAGCGGGGGTGGGGGGGCTTAGGAAACGCCCATGTAGGCTACAAAAATTCACCTTCTTCAGCATCAGCATCTGCATCCTCACCTTCGTTCTCTTCTTCCTCTTCCAATGCATCAGGATCTACACCTTTCATTTGCTTTTCCAAACGCTCCAATCCCTTCTTTGCAGCTTCATTCGACGGATTTATACTGCAGCATACGAAGAGAAAAACATCCCCTCTAAAAATAAGATGCAAATTCATGCTTGCTGAAGTATAGTAATCTCATGTGGAAGTTGGAGAAATGGAATGGGAGAGAGAACATAACTACTCTCATGAAAACTGCAAGAGTATTCAACACAGAAGACGAAGGGGAGAAATTGGCCCGGATTTCTTTGTACCTCAGTGCTGATTGATAATGTGACAAAGAGTCACCAAGTTTGTCTGTAACTGCAAATACTTGCGCTAGCTTCGTGTGCAGGGCATCATCTGCCCAATTTTTCAAGTACCGCTCTAGAAGTGCTATGGCTTCCTCATTACGGCCCTCCATACCATATAAGTCTGCTAAGGCAAGCACAGCCCCCAAATATGCTGGTTCTAATCGCAATGCTGATTCATAGAACCTTCGTGCCTGTTCAAACACATATTTGTTGGTGTAAGACTAGGTGTACAGACATATCTACATACTCAAACAATTCAAGGGATTACCAAGGTGTACTGTAATGCAGAACTCTGACCACAACAAGAAGTTGTAATCAATGACTTCAGATATACATTGTCAAATCTATGACCTTTATCATTTCAATGATGTAGAACATTGGCAAGAGCCCAAATCTGTTATGTGTTACTACAGTACCTTTTCCCGACCATCTGGATTCTGAGCATATACATCACCAACCAATGTGAGAGCTTTGGCAGATTGCGGCATGGCTTTCATAGCCTCTCGGGCAGCACAAAGAGCCTCTTTATGCTTTGGAATTGCCAGGTATGCTCGTACTAGTCCTGATAACAAGAACACCCCAAATGATGCTATTTGTTTTGGGTTCACCACTTTGACTAGCGCTGTTGACATACAGCTGCATCTTTAGGAAGGACAGGTCAAGGGAAAGTTCAATGTAGGTGGCACAAAATCAGTTAGGAAGTTGCAAAGGAATACCTTGATAAGACCGAAGATCTGGCTTTAATGCCTGAGCTCTCCTAAATGCCATCACAGCTGCCTCAGAACGGTTTAAAGAAAGTGAAATATTTCCCTGTCACAAGCAATTAGATTTGTTGCAGAATATTAAATGCTTACAAGTTGGAAAAAAATGTTGTCAGCTCATCTCACTAATTTAAGAGGAAATACTTGCAGCATCAGTCACTATTTCAAAGTGGTGGTCCACATGTATTATTGCAACATATAGGATGTGATTTCATTACATTACCACCTGTTATGATCCATTGAACTGTGGCTTACAATATTGGTTTTAACTACTAAATATCAATTTTAACAAAGAAAAACATGGAGAATGGTAGACTGAAACATACTTTTACAATATAGGCTGTTGTATGCCTTTCATCAACCCGCATGCTCTGGAAAGGTAAACACAACAAATAAACATCTTAGGATTGAGACCCAGAAACCAAATTAGCATCATCCAGCCAGACTGTAATATAAACCAAAGGTCAACTGTTACTATCCAAAACTTTAATATTCAACATGCTGAGTGCAAATTTATACATACTCTGTCTGCAAATGTGAGAGCCCTGATCTTGTCTTCTCGCATTTCCCAATAGACAGCTGATGCAACCCAAACTTCAGGCCTTGTAGAGTCAATGTTGAGCATGTCATGGACTAGCCGGTTTAGTTCTGCGTGGTCCCCACGGATACGGAGCAACATTGCATATTCATCCATACTTGTAATATTAAATTGGTCTACCTGCCTTGCCTGTTCCAAATCCAGGAATGAAACTTAGCATTCAAAAAGAATAACAAGACTCAAAGCCTATGATTATTTAACATAAATCTAGGCAAAAAGAGATTCAGAAAAACTCTTCAGGTATAAGACAATCATGCAGTGACTACTTGCTGTGTGCGATGATCTATACAGTCTGAAATATAAGGTAGTCGTTGTTCCATGCTACTGTCTTATATTCTTTCAAAGTTACGAATCAGTAATCCACTTGAACCAAAAACAAAGCATTGATTTTTATAGAAGGATCTCATTGACCCAATGACAGCAAAGAATAAAGTTTGTCAGGTCCATTGCATTGCATACCTTCTCAAAATTGTGAACACCTTCATCATTCTTCCCTAGTGCAGTTTCCGCCTGCATACATACCTTTATAATTACAGCACCTGAAGCAATGACAACTGAATGACTAAAACCAGATTGTGAATTATAATCTAGGAATTCCAAGACAGAAAACAACAAATCCATAGGAGGCATCTACATTGTTTGATAAATAGGTTGCACACACTCCTACCTTGGCACTTTCTAGTAGAAGGTGGAGATTATTAGGAAAGCGTTGTCCAAGATTGTTGAAGTTCTCCAGTCCTCCTGTAATAAAAGTGATGATCCAATAAATGAGATAATTAATACAAAACATATTCTTTTCAAGCAAGAACACCTTTCTTTCAATATGAACATGTATAACCATGTGTCCATCGAACTAACAGATGAATAACAGCAAGCTACAGTTACATACCTTTGTAGTCATGTGCAGCAATGCTAGCATGCCCATCAGCAAACCTCTGAAAGTCAGTATTTAGGAAACATGTCAGAAAACTTCACGTGGGATTGTACATTAGTACGAATTGCAGATCTTAGTGGCATTAGACATTTCATGGAACTGATTGACCAGGGTGAAATTCAGGAAAACAGAATTGTGAAAGACTGCGGGCCTTAGGGTTTAAGATAATGGGACCAGAATCCTCTCTGCTAACCATGCTAGAATTGAGAATATTTCTTGTTGATTATATTCCTCACAGCATATGCATTTGCAGATATCACAGGAGATAATATGTTTCCTTGCTAACAAATTACAGCAGTACAGTATCACAGTATATACCTGTAACCATCGTACAGGTTCAAGATGATCAGTCATTGGTCGGCTAATTTTGTTTTGTCCCTGTGCACCGATCCTATCAGAATGTCAGCCAATATAACCACATCATGACAATTTCTGGACATATGTTAGTGACTATGTCCACATGACAAGACGTTGGAGTCTACAGGCAGTGAAATAACCTGAGGAAAGAGACCATGTATGTCTTTGGATGGGACTCCAAGCTCTGCCAGTGCAATAATTGCCTCCAGAACATATGGACATTGTCTGCGTCAGCAATGTGTCAAAGCTCAAAACACAATTAAAATAGAAGGAAGCATAGAATGAGAACTTTACATATATATCCCATGAAAAGCTCTCTTTGAGAAGTCATACTTGTGATGATAAGAAACTTGAGGAAAAAAGGACTGAAGCTGAAGCAGTACAATGACCTTGTAACTGCACAAAGTGGATGGAACTAACAACTAATTTGAGACCTCTAAAGGACTCATAAGTATGAGTCTCCTCTTTTTTATGCCTGACAGTGCCATTAATAACAACTGATACCTCAAGCACTCTCGATAGGAAGCAGTGGCTGCTCGATCATAGCCTGTGATTCTGTAAAGTTTAGCCAATGTCAAATTTATACGCAGTGTTCTTGCTTTTGACGGAATCCCCTCCATCTGCAATCTAACAGCTACATAGTCTTAGTCACAAGAAAGATCCAGATAGCTCAAAAACCACATCACATACCCATTAATTTATGTAGAAGCAAATTGTGGAACCACAATAAAATCTCAATGAAAACTTCAGAATTTGTTATGACACAGTTGATAATAAACAGGGTCTGACCTCAGAAAGTGCTGCTCGTGTATCATGGACAGCAAGGTGACAAAGGCCAATCTTGTACTTCACCTGTACCCAAAAACATAAGATGTACTTACACCACTTGTAGCATTTATACATGTTCCTCCAGTCCGGAGTAATGACATACTAAGGCCTCTCATCAGCCATCTTGCTAAGCTATTCTTGTCCTGCCTGTGGCAAGACATACTCTGCCCTACACCAATCACCCTAACTGTCTTGGAAAAATGAATACATGGTTTTTCTGCCAGTTGTCCAATATTACATAGTGACTGTCCGACCTCAGAGAGCGAGCACTGTAACTGAAACAAAAGACCTCAAAATACTCAATACTAATTACTCAAACTAAAGACTAGAAACATACTGTCTATAAATAGGCCATAAGGTGGCGAATAAGATCTTGCAGGACAACATTGTGCAGTTAAATCATTCTTCAGCAATCCAGAACATAGAAATGAATATGGTTTGGTAGTTATCATAAACATAGAGTACAATTATACCTCATTCTCATTGATAGTAGTGGGATGGCCAGGTGTAGCAGAGGGCGGTCTTGATTGAACAGGAGTTCTAGATCCACTCATAGGCTGCTTGGGAGTCACACGACACAGTTGCAATGCTTGTCTGTACACATTCTGGCAGCAACAGCATGTGATTGCTCAATATGCTATCCAAAAAATCATATGAAACAGGTGAAAAAAACCCTGACTCCATGAGAATGTGCTCAACAAGGAATCAATATCTCCAACCCAAATTTCAAATTTGTAACAATTACCGAGCATGTTCCACACTACACAACCTTGAATATAAGTGACCAAGTCTCTAGTCAACAAAGGAAGCCATGAGGTTCAAGTATCCCTGGTGCTCTCCAGAGGTCCTAGTGGTACTTACGAGTGCTCGGCGATGTTCCTTTTTACCACATAATGCATCTGCATAAAGAACCTGGTAACACATACAGTAGATATGAGTCCCTGGACATGGCAAGTTCTATTAGCCAAACAAACAAATAAAAGTTTCTGGATCAATGCATGTTAATCTCTCCACCTACGCTTCACTGCAACAAAATATTTTGCATAGGAGTGAGCAGAGGAATAAAAAGGTGCAGACCATGCTCTCAGCTCGTGTGTTAGGCGGAAGCTCGCTATTGGCCGTAATTAAGCTCATCAAAAAATTACCCTGCCATTTATCCAAACCCCACCAACAGGACAGAAGCATTTCATTTCAGAATTCCTACAGAACAAGAACTTCAATAAAACAGAGAATTCAAGAATGTCACCACACCTCAGCAGAATAGAGGAGAAATGTTAGTTGCAAACCAGCAGTTCTGCAGATTCATGCAAACCCTGGTCCAACAGGAACACCATCTGCTCCCGCAGCACTTCTATGGAGCTACCCATTCTGCCGGCTCCTTTTATTTCCCTGTGCAGTTTACCAACCCAAGTGCGATAAATACTCAAGTGCCAATCGAAATGAGCTGCTGCAGCCCGTTTTGAGCTCCAAGTATTTGTTGAACTGCTACTAAACCCTGAGGGACTTCCACAAAACCTTGTACAAACTTCTATGAGCTACTAGCCTTGCAATATAAAGTATGTGGCTCTATTGCGGGCACTTCATGATTGCCATTCATCTTAAGCAGACACCTATATTTGAGTGAGTGGTATACAGCAAGGCTTAGTCAAGAATGGATACCAAAAAGATGCGTGTTACAATGAGATTGAATTATGTGCTCAAAGTATAGACAACACTTCAGGTTCAACAGTGAACACAATGGGGAGGGCCTATGTGATAATTTAAAGATAATTTAGAGAATCTTCACTTTAAGATGTAGCATAAAGATGTAAGCCCAACCCAAAGGCATTCCAAATACAACCTTCCGTCCTATTCCCAATGGGAATCAACAGTCATTGATATGAACCCCAAAGGTTCAGAATACTTCTACAAACCCCCGAGGGACCTTCCACCTGGATAGTCCGCATTCTTTACAGAAAAACAACCCTGCAGAGACCATCTCCAATGTTTCTCTGCAAATACCTGCGGAAGATTCTCCATTCCAAACAGATTACCTGTCTCTACCAATGATGCTAAATCTGCCATGATAATCCTCTGCAGCTCGAATGCACTACCACTAACTCCGCATTTCAGCAATCACATGACCGCGCACGTGATTCCACATAGCCCTCTCCCACTCATCTCTCGAATAGAGAACCCCTATGTTTTTCGTCACGAACACAATACCTGCCGGTACCGATGGCGACTCCTCCTCCTGCTCTGCTCTGCTCTGCTCCTCCGCAAACCAACAACTCAATAAATGCAATCCCACTCCTTCACATTTAAGAAATCACAAGACTGGCTCAGCTCACTCCGCACAGCCATCTGCACTCAACGTAGCGGATTGATTCCCTCCTTCTTCCTACAACAATGAAGCATCAAACCCTAACAAATGCACTTATGATGACGCCGATCCATGTGCTGGTTGTTTCATGATTCCAAACAAACAAAACACCGCTGCGAATTCGTGGTCGGTGAGGAGCAATTGATTAATACAAGCTTCTCGTAATGTGATCGACCTGGCGTGTGATCGAGAGGGAATGTGTGCGACATGAGCATCGTCACCGTGAATGTAATAAGTTGCGTCAAGAGTTTGGGCTTGGGATTTTTGCTAGGGTTTTGGGTTTCGTTTCAATGCCCCTTGAGTCCCCTTAGGAATATAGGAGGGAAGGTTGTCTTTTGAATTCCTTGGCTCACATACCTTACTAGGCTTTATGCTACATTTTTAGGCTTTACATTCTTTACATTCTTTACATTCAACAAATCATACATAGGCCCTCTTGTTTGTGTTCACTATTGAACCTATAAAGTAGATAGGTCTCAAATGGTTAGTTATAGGCCCTCTTGTTTGTGTTCACTATTGAACCTATAAAGTAGATGGGTCTCAAATGGTTAGTTATCCCGATAAGCCCGCTTCTCCTAAGAAATGGAACGCACGATCTACACGAGATGGTTAAGAAACGCAAGTCGAGGCCATAGCCGCTTTCCTCTTAATTTTTGGAGCTCATATGAGTAGGTATCTTGTTCATAATCAAAAGCAAGCGTTCTCGTGTTCGTTACATGGTTGTATATGTCCTCTCAATTATGTTGATTGTTGAGCCTAAAATGGCTATGTTTTGAATACATGTCTTTTTGGATTCCTTCTTGGAGTCACACCGGACCATGTACCACTCAAACAAACGTGTGTAATTAATTGAATTAGGCATCTATGTTAATGGTGTTTAGATATTGAGCATACAATTCAATCTCATCATAGCGCATGTTTGTTTGAAGTTGGCAATCATTTTGCAATAATTGCATGTTTGGTGTCCTAACAAATACAGGCGAAAAGCTAAAAGTGTGGCTTTTCATAATTAATTTAAAGATTTGTGTTGCCACATGCAATTAGGTTGCCCCGAGCTACTACTGAAAATCCTCACTATTTTTATTATTACTACCATGGTAACAACATCAAAAATTTGGGGTTTTTGGGTTTTTGGGTTTCATTGTGTTTGGTATGTGGATGAATATACTAAGTTATAAGTTTTTGCGACATAATTTTTGACCAGAGGTAATTTGCATGGGTAAAGAGGCAAACTAATTGCACATATTGGTGTAATTCGGCTTAAAGACACAAAATATTTATTTTATTGTATTGTATTGTATTAAAAGAAGAAGCTTAATAAGATGAAGGTTTTGCAACTACTAAGTGAAGTGTTGGGCCTCGCTTTTTGAAACGAGGGCCCATTTTGAAATTTTGAGATTCCGATTCCGTGTGGAATGGGAAGCTTCGCATGGAGCTTGGCCTCGCATTAGGTGGACCCACACTCTCGAAGAGTGTGAGCGGTATGGGGAGCCTCTTTGGAGGATTCAGTTGAGTTGTCCCATGGTCTTGGGTTCGGATCCCCATCACGGCAATGTAATATTTTCAAGAGCCAATGGCAATATAATTGATTGCCACGACCCTTTATTTTGCATCAGGTCCACCTCTTTTTGATGAGCATGACGTAATATTTGGTAGACTATAAAATATGTTTTAAGTGGTTACCTTAGGTCCTCGAGGTCTAATGTCAAGTAAACTTGGATTGTCATTGGCTTCTCGATCAATCACATATTTTGCATATCATGGGTCAAGAGCTCTCAAACTCTACTATAAAATTGCCCTCATTGTACCACATACTTTTAAGTGTCCATTATTGACCACAAACCTTGCAATTTACCACTCAAATACAACCATTCAATAAAGCAAATTAACCACATAGAGTCCGCATACATTAAGTAAGATAAAGGTGGCACGAGTCCTAACTTATGTGGACCTCATGTTGTCACTCTTTATCAAGTGGACACCTATATTGGAGTGGTACATACTACATGGTTACGGCTTATAATCAAAAGAGGACACTAAAGAGAGGTACTTTATTTTTCCCTCTAATTCGTAAAGGACATGGGAGTAGAGATGTATAATAAGAAACATCAAAATAATCATTGACTTTTTTTAATCAAGTCGTTCTCTCTCTCTCTTCATATTATATAGTGTTTTCTAATTCATCAAAGTCACTTTAAAAGCGTAGACAATGTTTTCTTTGTATCGAGTTTTCCCCCGCTTGTAAGTAGCTACTAAAGTTCCATACCGCATATTTTATAAGTAATACATAATTTAGTGTAGTGAATATTGTTTGACCCTTGGATGATGTTATGAACCAATCAAAAAACATTCCAATGTAACTTGATCAAGGATGGATTTATTATCATTCTTTCAAGGAAAACATATTTAGAATGTAAAAACAACACCAAGGTGAAATGAAATTGATTTTAGAGTCCAGGAAGTCGAAAGGCTTATAGGATTAAAAGTGCATCAAGGTGGTGTTAGACCACATAATTCTCTAAAGTGGCATAGTGTGATAGCCTCTGTGAGGTGGAGGCTAATGTCAACTTGATGGTTTAATTGAAAGAAGACCTGAGATTCCTTACTACTACCTTCTCAAATAATGATTAAGACTTATTTCTAATGTAGTCATATAGGGGACTTTTCAACACAAAGTGTGCCTCATTTTCAACTACATTACAAGAGCAAAAGTGGCATAATCTATTATCTCTAGAGATAGGGGTAGTTGACCATTGTCCAATTTCGATGGCCAGTCTATGATTCAATGTCCAGTAAGTAGCAATGATATTGAGTTGTGGTGGTGTCGATGGTTGTTTCAAGTACAATTGAATTTCATACTTGAGAAAATCCTTGAGGTGGTGGTAATCTAGTTTCTTCCCTAAGAGGTGGAAAAAGTTCCACTCCTTCGCAAGGAAAGCCTCGTTGATATTATCCAATGTAATTTTTGATGTTGGGTTGGCATGGGTTTCCCAGTGAAACAGACCCCATGATGGCTTCTAGATGGTTGTTGATTTGTGCCAAGTGTAAGCCCCTTGTTTGGCAAGGTGTTGGGAGTGATGCTACTTGACTTATTAACCAAAAAAAGAATAAGTGGGCAAACTATTGTAGAGAGTCCATAGTAAGCTATGAGGGCATATAATTATATGAGAAGTTCTCCAAATTCAACCAACAAAATATGATAAGTAGTCGAAGATGCACTTTGATGTGGGGCATCATGTGCATCTTCACATCCTTTTCAAAAACCTTTCAGTAAGTTTTTCAAGTCACCTCCCCAAATTTCAATGTCAAATGTGAAATTTGGGAGCACCAAAGCCCTGAATAGATGAGATTTGAGTTCCTAACATGGGACTCCAAGTATTGTTTCCTTCCTTAACGTGCCCATTAAGGCTTTCATATTTGCAATCCTTCGCCTTTTACGTGATGGTTCAAAGTGGCCATGTCAGTAGAAATCAATCATGAGGTCTTTATATTCACGGGTTATCTCAATTTAGTCCTTACCTAAGTAATTTTTTTTGGGTTCAATTCCCTTTTGTTGCGGCCAAAGATCATGATCTTGTCCTAGATGGATTGACACCAAGACTAGAAGAAGTGAAAAACTCATATAGTTTGTTCAAAAGTCTTTATAGGCTTTATCATGATTTAGAGAGAAAAACAAAATTATCAACATACAGACGAATGGCAATTGGATCGTATTAAATAAACACGGAGAATCTCCATTTGTCTCATCCAAATATGTTTCAAGTTCATCAATGTGCAAGTCAAATAGTGTGGGGGAAGGGAGACATCCTTATTGAACCCCCAATGTCGGAGAGTACTTGGCCATGTGTATCCATGTTGATTTGTAATTTTGCAAAGACTATGATATACATTGTTTTTACAACTTGTTATAGAATTATTGGTATGCTTGAATGCTAGAGGTGTTCTCAAAGCTCGGCAC
The DNA here is from genome assembly GCA_950295325.1 of Polytrichum commune. NCBI lineage: Eukaryota > Viridiplantae > Streptophyta > Polytrichopsida > Polytrichales > Polytrichaceae > Polytrichum > Polytrichum commune. The sequence goes on along the minus strand of OX485803.1, from coordinate 16,184,816 downwards.
ATAAAACCGTGTCAAAAACTTTTTTGAAACTCGGGGGGTTCACTGGCAAAAATCGTAGAACAACGTGCGATAAAAATAGGGTCCAATATATTCATTGTAGATAAATTTTGTAAAAAATGTACATGTAAACTAGGGGATTTTAAAATAGTGAAACATGTTTACATGTAAAATACCATCACCTTATAATCTTTTCTGCAAGGTAAATAACCCCCCCAATAAATAGGTCCTGAATGCACGTGTATGCAAAATATAAGAGGGAGTGAACCCCCCAAGTTTTGAAATCAACAAACCATGTGTAGAGACATCAACATGCAAATACTTCTTGTTTAATTAAAGTATGTAATTGAAGAATGTGGTCCAACATAGATCTACCATCCCTAAATTTTGCTTGCCCTCTTGTTCTAAACCGTTTTATTTCCGCCCATCATTTAATTTTCTTTCTTCAATATGGAGCCATGAAACTTGCCAAAGATTGTGCCTAGCAGTGTGGTCTTGTAGTTTTCCAAGGTGCCTCTTTTGCCAAATTTGAAAATCAATTAAATAATGTTGGTGGTCCATGAAGCCGGGAATCCTTCTCCAGCCACTAAAGTGGATAGTTTTATAATTGACTCACATAGATCATTTGTTGGCCATTTTAGAAACTCGTGTTTTAGCCTATGATTATACCTTGCTTTGTATTTGCTAAATCCTTTATATTGGCCCATACTAACCCCATTGTAAAAACACTTGGAAGTTGTGCATTCAGGATAAAATGATCATTGGTACTTTGTCATGCTGTGTATAAATTTGTGCAATATTATACTAATTATTGTGGCGTAAATGGAATGGTTGAATTGTATTGTTCTTCAAAGCTCTTTGAGAACAATTTTGGGTCCCTTTTTAACAGAAGATGCAGGTTCTTTTCTTTGCGCTCCAAGAAAGATTGTTTGTTATGCCATATCATCATGCAATATGCTTTGCAAGCTATATGTGAAGAATTGATCAAGTGACAAGAGGTTAACACAATATAGTAGTTTCACCTAGCTCTCAACAATCACTATCGATCCGTGTGAAATTATGTGAGACATATGTTTTAAGAAGGTGGGTTGTGCTTGTGGATTGAGATCTTTCATCTGGTTTTCGAGTTCCCAAATGTTAGAGCCGTATCTTGTGTGCCACGAGCAGAGGTGATCACATTTTCTTAAGATGTTGGGCCTCCAACAAACATGATCAAATAGAAGCTACTGATGAATTTCTGGAACTCGTGTGATGCACTTGGAATGTATTCATGAGTTCTTGCTGCCATTGTAGATGAAGAATATGTGTGTGGAATCATCACTTTCTACATCGTCTCAACGACTCTCGCCATCTTCACAACTCATAAGTGATCCAAAACTTTTGCATCCAGGGTTGCTCTTAGTTGGAAGGACAAGAATCAAGTTCAATAATCAATACATGTGTCATGGGCTTGAATTTGAATTCATCGTCTTCTGGTATGAAGCAGTGGATGAGTGATTCTTTCAACCAGGGTTACCAAAGATATTCCAGAGCCTGGATTGAGGTGCAAATTTCTTGACCTTGGGAATTATGAATTTTCAAGGAATTACAGAGACCATGCTGGAAGTGAGTCCCATGTAAGGCATTTTTGTGCATGTCAAAGTCTGCTCCGGACTGCTCTGAGCTTGGAGACTGCGAAGTGAATGCCTGACTACACATCCAAGTTGGTGCTGGAAATACGTGGAACAAATTCTCACAAAAGATTTACATCAAAATATGAATCTGCTGAATGTGACCTGAAGGTAAACCAAGAAGACCGCAATGCTTGGAGTTGGATACACTGGGTCGATGCACGTTTTTCTTTAGTACAAGTGCACACTGCATGCCTGGAGTTTTTGGCCAGAGAATATATTTTCTCAATGGTGTGAAGAAGTGGTAAGCTATCTACTCATCTGCATGCTCCATGTTTGGCCTTTATGCATGAGTTTACATGGTGTGAAGAAGTGATAGCTATATACTCATCTATATGCATCATGTTTGACCTTAATGCAGGAGTATACATGGTGCGAGGAAGTGATAGCTATCTACTCATCTGCATGCTCCATGTTTGGCCTTTATGCATGAGTATACATGGTGTGAAGAAATGATAGCTATATACTCATCTATATGCTTCATGTTTGGCCTTAATGTAGGAGTATACATGGTGCAAGGAAGTGATAGCTATCTACTCATCTGGATGCTCCATGTTTGGCCTAAACGCAAGAGTATACATGGTGCGAGGAAGTGATAGCTATCCACTCATGAGTATGCTCCATGTTTGGCCTTAATGTAGGAGTATACATAGAATAATACATTTTTCACCAAGTTTGGGTACTACATAGTATTGAGCTATTTTTGGACTAATTCAAACATGGGAGTGTGTTCTCAATTGATTTACAATGGAACCGCTACATTGCTTCACATTTGTCACCTCTATGGTTTAGGTTAGCATATCTTAAACATTTTTTTTTTTATTGATCTTTGTGTGCAAATGATTCTCAATTGATATGAGAATTTGCATGACATTCAAACATATCCTAAACATCTATCTTTGGAATTTTTAATTAGACATGTGTTGGTGGGTGTATATCCATGTGGAAGGTGCAAAGTTGTGGCACGAAATAAAGGTTTCAAGATTTGCGAGCTAATTTGAGTAGGCATATTGCTCCTCTTTTGATTGAGGGAACGTTTTGTCATTTGGAGATGATTTGAGTATAGGTTTAATAAAAAATCCAACCCCAATTTAAGTTCTTAGATTGTTGCCCCCTCAAGACCACTACTACAATTTCCTCCATAACAAGACTTCGTTTTAAATCTGGACTATGAGTAGTCACATCTAAAGGCCCTTGCCACACGAGAGGAAGCTTGCATGAACGGTAGTGAGTTGGATGACTAGCATTGGTTCAAATGAGCAAGTGGTTGCCACATGAGAGGAAGTATGGGGAGTGGCAACAATGACTTTTTAGCTTTGGATTTTGCTTTGGATCTTGCTTCGGGATCTACTTGGCAATAAAGTAGAGTGACATGGCACAATAAATGTAGTTCGCAACTACCAGGCACTAGTGCCCAGAAGTCCACAATATAAGGAGAAAATCGAGGAAAAGAAGACTTTTCTTGGGCAAGGTACCATGTTGGAGGAACCTCTGCCTCTCGTGTGGCAAGGGCCTAACTTGCAAACATCTATAGGGTTGAATTTGTCAAAAAAGCTTAGATTCTTCACCTATGGTCACTGAAATTGAGGTCACATTTTCTGGGCAGATTCGAGAGAAATTGGGCTTAAGAAGTTAGGGGTTAAAGGGGTCCCAACATGGACTGTGTCGAGTAATAAGTTGGATTTTCTCCAAATGACATCAGTGCTTATCATGTCCACATCTACAAATATCAAATCTATGCTTCTGTTCAGCTCAGTGATCACGATGGGTATGGTAGCATTAAATGTGTGAGACTCCTTGCTCATAAAATGGCATTTACGAGTGCTCAGAATCATGTCACATGATGTAAAAGTGGAAACAATGCCACATCTCATGAAGCAGTTGTTATGTGTGGACCTTTCTGTTAGATACACCTGTAATATGCTCATTGTAGAACCCTTCAATGCTTACGCTGTGGGACTTGTCAAGATATACTCAGCAAGCTATCACCATCAAGGTTTAGATTCTTCTCTAGTTCGTAGCATGCTCATTTCTTAGTCAAACGAAAGTAGCAATCTCACCTTCAGCAAGATTAAACTCAGCAGGCCAGTTGAATTCTGAATGCAGTGGACTTTCAAAGTGTCAAATTCCTCTTATGCTGACATCATGCTCAAGGTTGTGCACAATGAATATTGTTAGGGGTGTTGCTAGATTCTTGAATTAAGTAAATGGACGGTGGATCTTAAATAGCATTCTAATCAATAAAAATATTATCAAAGATGAATTCTGGACAGAAAACCAAAGATATATTCATGCAAGTTAATATCCGACTGACCAAGCTAGGTTGACATGTACAAATGACCAAAACGTAACCCATGTACCTCAAAAAGAACAACTATTTATAGAATAGTGAGAGTACACATACATAACTACATGGAAAGCAAAAAATCTCAGTCTTGCAAAATAGTAACTGAAAATCTGCGGAGATTCTTATCCCTCATTTCAGCACTGGATTAGATTATATCAGATGTAAAGTTTTCTTAAAGTATATAACCAAATCCTTGAAGGAGATGAATAGAGCCAAAACATAACAGGGAAGCTCGTGGATCAGAAACATTACCCAGGATTAGTATAAGCACCGTGACAGTCAAATATTCAACTTCACAAATTTGTGGCAGTCTAACAACAGAATATAGCTATTCTATGGAGAAGGTTGATAAGATTGGTGCTGTAGCCACACCAGCTTTTTCCAAAGAATGTGAAATCTTCACATCCATTAGTCGGTGATTTTCTCTTGACCGTGTGATGTCCAATTCACCAATCAACATCTCATTATCACGGATACTGACAGGAGGATGTAGAAGGAAGACCTATATAGAACATCACAAGGTTGTCAGATGTGCAAAGCAACGCATGTGTTCAACAACAATCCAGCAAACTTGAATATGTAGATCATATATTGAACGATCCATCATCACACATTCTTGATAAAATAAAAGTAAGAAGGATCCAGAGCTAGATTTATCATACCTGCTGGCCCCAGTGGGTGGTGTCATCAACACTAGGAGCAGTGGTCAGTTCCACCTCATGATCAGCAGGGTCACTTGGACACCCCTGTTAGAAACCACCAACATCATGAGTAATAGAAGCAACCTGTGCATTCTATGTGTTGTCCCGAATTCTTGTCACATGTTCAGCTATATTTAAGGGCCTTGTTTGAACAGGTCAAACTCCCTTGTAGGGAAACTTTAACATCCTCAAGGGAGTGGGATGAAGAGACGAGTTATGGACATCATACCCTGAAATGTACATCAAACCAGCCTGCAAAACCTGCAACCTTCGAGTGGCCAGGATCAAGTTTGATTCTGAACTGAGCTCTGACAGTCGACACTTCTTCCAGTGTTGCAGTCAAGCAGTCAAACTCTTTGACAATAGCAGGTGCACCAATGATCTGGTTAGGATGCAGACTGTTCCACAAGGATGTCTGCAAATTATATGCAAGTTAGAAAATATTAAATTTTGCTGATCTGTAACTGCAAACATTCATTCTTAAAAAAGCAGGCAATAATGTAGGCTAGAAAAAGTGAATGGTGTGTGTGTGTGTCAGAGAGAGAGAGAGACAGAGAGATAGAGATTCTCAGGGATGGTTGTGACTGCAAGGCGTACCTGCAAAAAGTACTTGCGTTGCTCTTCCCGGTATGGTGCAGTCAGTACATTCATATTTACACCATACTGGTCAGATGTTTCTTGAGTAAAGCGATTCCAATCTCCCATAGAATGCTCATACTCTTGGACCTTTCGCTCCCCAAGGGTAGTTTGCATGGGTGCAATCCACATTCGTGCATGACTTGGATACCTGTGCAAAGCCAAATTGAAAACTGTTGCTGCACAAGAACATCCCACGCAACATTCTACAGACTCCCCCCACTGTAGTACTATTTTCAAACTTAAAACATCATAATTCCTAACATCAGCATTGGGCTTTTCTGTTTCATGAAACAACAAGACTGTAAATATTTGGACGCTCACTTTCCCCAGTAAGTTCAAACAATATATGCTTTCACCTAAGGCAGCTCGTAACATACACTCTTACCAGTTGACAATTCAAAGAAAACCATATACAATAAGAGAGTGAGGTTGAACGTACATCATGCCTGTGGGCTTCAGCCACCGATCTCGTGCGTGCAAAACAGAATCAAACATGGACTCCCGTACAAGAAAATAGCCCATCCACTCAGAGATTATGATGTCGACTGCCCAGCAAGTACAGGAAAGAGGTCGCATTGGTTACTACTCACTCAACCCTGGTTAAACTCCCACACTACACAACCCCAACCACCGCAAGCCCCATGAGGCTCCCTTGCAACCTTGTCAATTATCACACAATATAGAATTGATCCCCTGATTTCTAAATACGACAGGAGAAGAACCCCCTACAACATCTGTAGAAGTACCTCTTAACATGAGACTTCTAGATTCCCCACCAAATTTGAAAAATGAAATCTGTGTGCACAAGACAAGGAACTCTATAATGCACAGAGTACAGAAAACTTGACATAATCATGACAACGAGATAGAGCACCTTTCTCAGGAAGTGTAATTTCCTCAACTGATCCCTCAATAACTTCTACGATGTGTTCCATGCCATTGCCTGCCACCAGCGTGCGCGCATGGGCAGCCATGTTTGTAGCTTCCACTGCATAGACTTTCCGAGCACCAGCCTGGGCGGACCAGATAGCTAGTATTCCACTTCCAGTACCTACATCCAGAACAACCTACATAGAAATATAGATGGATTGAGCTCCGAGTCACCAACATGAGTACAGATAAGCCCGCATACACTTGAATTTTCAGACAGGTAAACATTGTGTCATGCACTAAACCCTAAGATATATCAGTACGGTAATTGCAAAACAGCTTCACTACATTCATTTCCCTTCTCCAAAAGGGCACAAAGACAAGCGAAATCTGAGCACAGCATGCTCAGCATTCTATGACCAGCTCTCATGTGCCTACAACCTGAACCTGTACCTTAAAATCTGAAGATACGTACAAACTCTAAGGCTTTCACATTCACTTTTTTGTTCATGCTCAAGCATCAAAACCGAACAGATGTCCCTCCCAGAAAAACCCCCGTCCAGGAAAAGAGAAGAAAACACTCATGCTGTTCAGCTCCAGCTCACAAAAAATTCAAACTAGCAACACTAACCTAACGTGACCTAAGCTCCAGCTCATGTGCTCATAAGAACCAAAACAAATGTGAGTAAACGTGCTCAGGGCTCGTTGGCCAGCTCTCTTGTGCCTAAACCCTAAACCTATACCTCAAACTCTAGATACGAGTGGCGAAAGAGATACATACGAACCCTAAGGTTTTTACATTCACAGTTTGTTCAAACTCAGGCATCAGAACGGAACACATGTCTCTCTCAAAAACAGCCCGCCCAGGAAATGCTAAGCCAGCTCCAACTCAAGAACAACTCAAACTGGAACCACCAACCTAACCTAGCCGAACTGAACCTCGATCTTCAGCTCGTGCAAATCAAGACTCGACTACTGCTCACTTTGCCCTGAAAATAGCTCCCATCTGAAACCTGGACCAGTACCTTAAACTCTACATACATATGGCAAAAGAGATACACATAGACCTTATGGTTTTCACAACTGAATTTATGTTCATGCTTAAGGATCAGAAGAGAACACATGTCCATCCCATAAGCAGGCTCGTCCAGGAAATAAGAAGTGGACACACATGCTATCCAGCTCCGGCTCGAAACAAATTCAACGGGGAACACTAACCTGACCTGACTTAACCTAAACAAAGCTCGAGCCCAGCCTCGAGACTCTCAAGGTTCTATGGCCAGCTCTCATAAGCCTAAAATGGGCCTCTGTACATTAAACTCTAGGTACAAGTAACGAAAGAAACACATACAAACCATTAAGTTTTTTAATTCGTTTTTTGTTCATGCTCAAGCACCAGAACAGACAACATCTCTGTTCCCTCCCAAATACAGCCCTGTCCCCGAAAAGAGAAGAGAACACACATGCTATCCAGCTCCACCTCAAAAAAAATTACAACGGGAACACAAACCTAACCTCACCTAACTGAAGCTGGCGCCCCAGCTCCATGTGCAAGTCAAGCCTCGAGGTTCCATGGCCAGCTCTCATGTGCCTAAAGCCGGCACATTAAACTCTAGATACAAGTAACGAAAGAGACACATAGAAACCATCAGGTATTTACAGTCATTTGTGTTCGTGCTCAAGCATCAGAACAGAACAGACAACAAGTCCACGAAAAGAGAGGAGAACAGACATGCTATCCAGCTCCAGCTCAGAACAAATTCCACTAGAAACACAACCCTAACCTGACCTAATGAAGCTGTAGCGCCAGCTCCATGTGCACGTCAAGACTCGACCACTGTTACTACTGCTGCTGCTGCTGCTCACCTTGCCCTGGAAATGGCGAGCATTCCGGAAAATGGAGTCGTAGTAAGCGTCCATGCGCACTCTGTCCGACAGCATCTCCTTCTGGTGGTACAGAAACGCGTAGGTGCAGAAATAGTTTGCGAAATCGGCACCCTTGTCGACCCCGCCGCCTTTAACAGGACCCCGCGCCCCGGCGGATCCATTAGCCTGGGCGTTCATCGCTGTGTGAGGGGGGCCTTGGTTGAGCTTCGATCCGACGCCGCGAGATACAGAGAGAAGAAAGCAGAAGCGAGAGAAGCAGAGTAGAGCTAAGAGTGCAGAAGCGCTTCTTCGATCGAAGAACGGCGGCGGCGGAGGAGGAGAGCAACACTACCTTGCTATCGCAGCTTACTTCAGACTGCTCCCAACGCAACGAGCTGCGAGGCCTTCCACCATATACCTATACTTCGTATCCCCTGTTCGTTTTAATTGCAAGTGCATCACCAGCGGAGCCCCACCAAATGGAGCGGCCCTCTACCTGTACAATAGTGCCCCGTCGTGTTTCGATTGCTAGTGCATCACCAGCGGAGCTCCACCAAATGTAGCGGGCCTCTACATGTACAATAGTGCCCTTCGTGTTTCGATTGCTAGTGTATCAATAGTGGAGCTGCACCAAATGGAGCAGTCCTTTACCTGTACAATAGTGCCCTTCGTGTTTTGATTGCTAGTGTATCAATAGCGGAGCTGCACCAAATGGAGCAGTCCTTTACCTGTACAATAGTGCCCGCTCGTGTTTCGATTGCTAGTGCATCACCAGCGGAGCTCCACCAAATGGATCGGGCCTCTACCTGTACAATAGTGCCTGCTCGTGTTTCGATTGCTAGTGTATCACCAACAGAGCTCCACCAAATGGATGGGGCCTCTACCTGTACAATAGTGCCCGCTCGTGTTTCGATTGCTAGTGTATCACCAGCAGAGCTCCACCAAATGGATCGGGCCTCTGCCTGTACAATAGTGCCTGCTCGTGTTTTGATTGCTAGTGCATCACCAACGGAGCTCCACCAAATGGATCAGGCCTCTACCTGTACAATAATGCTCACTTGTGTTTTGATTGCGAGTGCATCACCAGCGCAACTCCACCAAATGGAGCGGCCCTCTACCTGTACAATAGTGCCCAATAGTGTTTTGATTGCTAGTGCATCACCAATGGAGGTACACCAAATGGATCGGGCCTCTACCTGTACAATAGTGCCCGATCATGTTTAGATTGTTGGTGTAATCCCATAGCATCCGCACCAAATGGAACGGGCCTCTAGATGTACAATAGTGCCTAGTCGCGTTTGATTGCTAATGCATCATCAACAGAGCTACATCAAATGGAGCATGCCTCTACCTGGACAGTAGTGCCCGGTCGTGTTTTGATTGTTGGTGTATTTCCAGTGCATCCACACCAAATGGAACGGGCCTCAATCTACTTGTACTATAGTGGCCCGGTCATGTTTTGATTGCTAGTGCACAAGGCTCCTTATTGCATCTGTCACAAGCAAAAAGAACAACATACAAAGTCTGAAATTAATTTATGCCTATCAAAAGAAACGTGAGAATGAAAAGAGATGCTTGTCACATGGAAAGGTGGGAAAGAAAACAACTCGTCAAAAGAGAGGTCCCCGAAATCATATCCCATAACTATGGGTAACCAATGTTGTGTACTGTAATATATAAGCCATGCTTCGATTCTATAATGGCTAAGGAGATGTGAGTCAACTTTTGCACTTGCAAATGGCACCTATTTGAACCCAATTTTATTTACTTATTATTAGTTTATGTTGAGTTTTCAATGCGAATGTCATCACAAACATGAGTTAAACATAATTATTGTAAAATGTGATGATGTTTTCAAGGAAGCTTGAATACCATCGAATATTGTATGACCAACGAAGCTACACCAAATGGGACGGACCTCTACTTGTGGCCAACCCCCCACATAGTGGAGAGAGGGAATTATTGTTATATGAACACACTTCTCATCCATCCAACATTAAAACTTGACCATGTATAGGTTTATTGGGCAATTCATCTCCAATGACCTTGAGTAGCCTAAGTTAGGGTCTTTTAAGCTAATTTCATTGTCAACTGAATTAAAATGAGTAATTTACAGGTTGCATACTATTATGAGGCTTCAATGTTCAATAAATGATAGGTACTCTTGTACAACAATAATTCCCTCTCTGCCCCACACAACCCATCACAAAGACGTGGTTTTCAATGGGTTGAGATCAGTTTGGTTTCCTAACACCTACAGAGGGGGTCACAGTAAAAAATTGCCCTCTACTGAGGAGAGAGAGAAATGTTGTATACGGGCATACCTCTCATTCATTGAATATTAAAGATGTCTTTGTACATTACGTATGTAAGCATCAATGGAGGCGACTCACAGTGAAATGTTGAGAGGCCAATAAATTTGCACAAGCCATAAACAAAACCACATTGAAAGCAATGTCGCCTAAAACACCTTAAGAGCATGAGAAATACCAACATGTAGTCGCATAAGCATCAAAGAAAGTTGATCCAGTAGTTGTTAAGGCTTCAATTAGAATTTGCAATGATTCGTATATGTTTCTCTTTGCCACCTTTCTATGACATTTTCTTTTTTCTTTTCTTTTTTCCTACTGATGAGCTACATGCTCACCGATGTGAAAGTAAATTATATTTAAAAACTCCAATATGGGCTTTGTATGGAGAAAGATTATGATGAAAAATATCCATACCACGTAGCATATCTTACCATTAAGAGTGGTTGTACGAAAACAATTTAACATTGCAATGCATTGAAGAGGGGGTATTCAAAGTAGCAAAGGGATTAAGATTTGAAGCAAGTACTGTCAAATTTGTGTCAAGAGGACAATAAAATGACAACTCGTTGAAACCCTACCAATTGTTTTCCAACACAAAATCATACAAGGCCACAAACATCCTTACATCATCTCCAATTAATTTTCTTTTTCTTTTTCTTAAGGATAAATAGATTTAAGGGGCCATCATCGGTGAGATATGCAACTAATCAAACATGATGTTGATATTACTTTGCTTGTGGTCGTTCCAAGGAGGATGGAATACGGAGGTGATGAAACACTAGGCACACAAAGACCTTCCAATAAATGTGCAATAATAATGTCAAAAACCTTCAAATGTCCAAGCCTTCGAAGAAATCAATTTCACATATCTCCTAAAGAATGGGGACTATTGTCTTGGTGCCAAAAGAAAAAATATGAAGACTATGATCTCATAATAAATTTAAAAAATTCATTTATTTAATCTCATAATAAAATTTGTATGAGTACTCTCAAAGAATCAAATTAAAGTCATAACAAGGCGACCTTGGCCAAAAATAATAATGCTATATGCATTGGTAGCAAGACTACAAATCTTACATTTTTGGGCATTTTGATTGAATTTGGTAAAATGGACTCCAAATGACCCCAACATCGTTTCCTAGGAGTCTACATTAAATCCCCTAAAATGAGTTATTTGTGTCTTGGATCCAATACACTAAATCTTAAGATTACCCTATTTCTTCTCACAAAAAATTGAGTTAATCTAGTCAAGCGGGCTCCACACGACCTTAGCAACACTTTCCCAGGGTCTAGAAAAAAACCAAAAATATAGATGCCTGGGATTTGAGACACTAAATTTTAGGATTTTGCCGTATCTTCTCTCAACAAAACTGAGTTAAATTTGGTCAAATGTGGTTAAATTGAGTTAATGTTGTTAGTTACACTAGATAACTAATACGGGGTTTTAAAAAATAACTTGATTAACCAATTTATTATAAAAATAGGGTCACTTAATTTCCTAAATCTTGATTTCCTAACCCTATAGCCCCCCATCAAATACCAAATTAATGCACATGTATACTAAAGATATGGTTTAGTGAAGTCCTTGGGGTGGCCTGTTGCTCCCACTGCAAGCTTTGTCATTGACATCCCCACAACCTCCGCAACAGAAAAGTGAACAATTACAATTTTAAAGGCTAATTAGTATTTTACTTTCCTATCAACTTTTATTCATAACATATTATGTTAAAAGGTTAAAGCTTTTTCTTTTTACTTTTTTAAACGACGTGTTTGTTTGTTGAAAGTATAAATTTGCATCATTCATGTCATCTTGATTCCAAATAAGAGATTTTAGAGGTCATCATGATTTGTTGGGTGAGCCTTTCAAAATGGCCAATTTTGAAGACCTCCCAACATGGGTCATTCCTTTTCTTACAAGCAAGTATTTCGACAATGATGACAAAGAAGGCAAGAATGGAACTTGTGTATGTGGAGGGTCAAAACATTTTAGACCATATTTTTGTGTTCAATGTGAAGAAGGGCATTTGTGCAAACAAATGTTTGAGGGTGGAAGAACACACTTTCAGCACAAGAAATTACAAGTGCGCAAAGTCACTGAACGAAACTCGATAAACATTGATGACATCCCAAAGTTAGGCAACAACGACAACAATAGCAACAACTATGATGCTCTTGAGTACATTGTTGCAAATGTGCGTGATTATAAATACAATGGCAACCGAGCAATCACATTAGTTGGAGACAAATTGTCTCACGAGAGGAGAAAAATGGGGAGATTTAACAATGAGGTGGATAGAGAAATTTGTAAGTGGTGTGGACGCTCAACTCGCACCCCGGATCGTGAACCTAAAAATTTGTGTTCCTTGGGTTGTGCATTGGAATGCAAGTTTGATATGACCCTCCAACAAATACATCATGTTCAGTTGTGTCTAGAAGACAAGGGTGACCCTCGTGTGCCTTTGAATGACATCCACATGGCCGTTGCTCTTATGCAGATGAAGAATGATAAAGACGGAGAAATATGCCCATGTGTTCCTACAGGAAAAATTCAAAGAACAAACGAGGTTGTAGGCATGTGTACAATCGACAACACAAATTCAAGTTCGGAAACAATTTCATCCGTTATTGGGAAAGATCCAAACAAACCAACACATGATGGAATTATACCTTTAGACAATAATAGCGTTGAAAACAATCCAAAAATGATCCCTCTAGTTGATCTTGAAAATTCTAAAATTACAAGATCAGAGATAGCCGCTATATTTCTTAGCTTTCATGGTACCCAAGGAAGAGAAAACACAATTGAAACAAATGCAAAAGAATAGAGTAAGGTAGAAACATCTATGACAAACACTTTGAGCACCACTGCTCCACGTGGAAAACAATCCATGATATATTTTTGAAATAACAAGTACGTTTGGAGCTCAACGACAATGATAGAAAATTAGCATAGTCCACATTAATTGTTGTCCTAATGCCTAATAGAAAGCGAGTTGTTATACAAACTAACCAAGAAGGGATAGGTGGGCATGTTGTTGTTGAAAGCTCATAGTAAGCTTGAGCTTATTATATAATTATATGGGAAGTTCTCTAAATTTTATCAACAAAATATAATAGGGAGTGAAAGAATGCACTTTGACGTGAGATCATATGCATCTTCATGCCCTTCTGGAAAACCTCCCAATGAGATTTTGGAGTCACCTCCCCAATTTTTAGTACCATATGTGAAAGTAAGAAGCACGAGAGCCTTGAATAGATGGAATTTGGGTTCCCAATACATGACTCCGACTATTACTTCTTTTTGTAAAGTGCCCGTCAAGGCTTTCATACATGCGATTCTTTGCCTTTTACTAGATGGCTTAAAATAACCATGTGAATAAAAATCAAATTTCAAGATATTTGTATTCATGGGATACCTCAATTGGGTCCTTGTCTAGGTAAAATGCCTCTTGGTTGAATTTCCTCTTGTTGTGGCCAAACATCATGATTTTAGTCTTAGATAAGTTGACTCCAAAGCTAGAAAAATCTTAAAGCTTGTTTAGAAGTCTTCGTAGGCTTGCTCCTCATTTAGCAACATGGAACAACATAAAAAATGGAATCAAGACACCTTTCAATTTGTAGTGTATACAACATCCATCATGTACTTTGTAGATTATGGGATTTACTGGTACTTAAGTTCATCTACTTGATTTGGAATTCATGCTGGCCTTTAGGTGGGTCATTACATCACTCCAAAGGCTCATTTTAATAGCCCATTGATCTCTAAAATCAAATTGGGCTTCAAAGTTAATATTGAACCAACTAGGGGTGGGCTAAATCATGTGTATTGCAAGTCTTTCTTTCAATGAATGTGACCCCAAGTATTTCTGTCAATTAGACAATCAAGTTGACATTAGCCTCCATCTCACAAAGGCTACCACAATCAACTCTACAGGATTAGGTGGTTTGAGACCATCCTCATGTACTTTCAGTCCCATTAGCCTTTTCGGCTTCCCGGACTTTAAAACCATTATTTTTTCATTTCATTACACTGACTTGGAAATATTACATCTACTAATAAGTTCCAATATGCAAAACTTTGGCATGGTGGTATTGCTTTTAACCAGCTACCTGATGGGTTTCATCTACTGTACAATTTCTTAGATGTCCAAGGAGTCAAGAAGTAATTCTAAGGTAATACATCAGTCATATGTACATTCCTCTTTCATTCAAAGACTGAAAGTTTTGAGTGCATATAGAGGTTCACCTTGATAAATGTACCCATTCATAAACAACAAAAGCATCCGCTCCACTCCTTTCAACATAGTGATTCACAACTTCCATGGATTGGTCTTTTCTTACAAAAAACTTTCAAAAGAGTTTTTCGTAAAGAGTCAGGTATAAATTGGCAGACCTAACTTTATGTACATAAAGAGTTCTATACAAAATCATAAGACCTGAGGCATCCATCTAATTTTTCTTCTACTCATTTGGATTGAACTGTCTCCCCACAGTGGGGCAGACTTCTGCCCAATGCAATAAAAGACGCTTACTTCCAAACATGTTGCTGACTTTTGGCAACAAGCTCCTTGGCAATAAGCGTAATCTTCTCCCTCCAAAATTGATAATACATACATACAGGATCCATATGCTTAGACGCCACTGCCTTCACGAAAATGGGACCAGGGGGGGCTCTAAAATATGCTCTGACACCGTCCAAGTTCCCCAAGTGGGTCCAGAGCACTCAGACCTTCAGTGCGAGTTGCTGAATGGATTGAAATCACTCATCCTCATCTGAATCCATGGCATTGAGCAGCATGTTCCTTGAACCCTTGTGCAGTTTTGGTGCCTTCCTTTCATCATGGACACTATCTGGATCCTGTTGCAAAGCATCTGTGACCAACCTATCACTGTCCTCATCCACCTGCAAAAAAATATTGCATCTCAGCATCAAAACTAATAACATCCATATCTCCAGGGCACATATGCGCTTTATGTAATATTTTAGCAAATGTGAGAAAATATATAAAACAGATCCCGTCCACAGTCTTACTTGGTCTGTTTTATATACACAGTCCACAGGATTCTTGGGTATACTTGTCTCACTAATTTGCAAAGAAATACAGAGAAAAGGGATTACTACAATGACAAACCAATTTGAAATAATAAAAACACCAAACTTGCGTAAGGGTCGATACCTCTCGAACAGTTGAGGTGTGTTTTCTTTCAAGTCTTCTCTTCTTAGTTTTTGTCTGTAAGTCAAAAGCCTGGACTTCCTGTAGCACCAGTGCAAGATCATCTTTTGCAGGCCTCTTCACCAAAACCCCAGGCACATTCATATCATCAATGTCTGATGCATCTGCAAACATTGTAAACATTAGAGTTAGAATCTTTAGACTCCTGGCTTTGGAGGAAGGTGTACCAAACAAAAGACCCAAAAGATCAATACATGTCAATAGTCTAGCTCGGGACCTGAACTGTCAAACTACAACGTTGGAGACAAGACCTCATAGTCCAATTTCAAAGGAAGTTGCAGTTTAAAGAACGAGTAGTTCTTACACCTATTTCTCAATCGGAAAAAGATATATAGATTGAAAAAAATAGATGAAAATATTTCAGACACAGTTATTGAATAATTGAAGCACCAATTATTCACAAAATTGAACCCACAATTATGGTTGTGATGTGGGACTGACAAGAAACCTATGTACCCCAGCCAATTTGAAGGGCAAGACCTATCAGTTAGTTCTTCCAAAACATAATTTTGACCAAAAAGGATATGTTAAAAAAGGGCAACAAATATGTTACCTGTATCAGAGTCACCCCAAGTATCTTTCTCCATGTGCTGCTGATCCAACTTAGATTTTTGTTTCCTTTCGTATGTCCTCTTCGGAGATTTCTGGACGGATTGTTCACCCTCAATATTCACAATCCCAGACACAATTTTCACTTGCTCTTGTTGCACCCCCTCTTTCCTCTTAGGTGTCTTCTTCATAGACATTTTATGTACAATGGGTTCATCATCATCACTATCAGATTCTCTAGACTCAAACCCGTCTTTAATCCTGGTTTTTTGCTCAGGTTCTGGTCTGGTGATCCTCCTTCCAAAGATCCTCTTCACTGACATGTGCTGAGCAATAGGGAGGTCATCATCACTCCCAGATTCTTGAGATAATACACTCTCTTTTTCATTGGGAATAGTTGAATCAGGTTTCTTACTATTAGGTTTGATGTTTCCTGCCTCCAATTTCTTCTGAACACTTTTGCGCGCTGAAGAGCCCCAGGAGGCTTTGAAACCACTGTCAGATGCAGGCAAGATGTTCATCTTCAAAATCCCAAGTATTTCATCAGAGTCGTTACTGACTTTTTCAGTTTCAGATCTATGGTCATCATCAGTACTAGATTTATATTGGTGAATTTCCTCCTGGTCATCTGACATATCGGCCAGAATTGACCTTCTCTTCCTAGGCTGAACGCAGCCCAACTGCTGTAGTCTGCGACCAATCTGTGTAGGTGTGAAAACTCCTTCGAGGTCATGGGAAATCAGGTGCTTAAATCTTGTCATCCCCTTGTACCTGCAACAAGGACATGGAAATAAGAAACTACCCAGGACTACTGCTATAACATACTGTACTGAAAGATGTTTAACAAACACGAAAGCCTACCCCAAAATGATCTCAATGAATACTGCACAATAAACATATCCCTTCAGTGTTTTGGTTCGAGGCAAAAATCTTGATAAGGAGACTTACTTTTCAAATAGTGACTGAAGCTCATGATCTTGTTCTTCACTAAAGAGCCCACTTTTACGTCTCCTCTTTGGCACATCCTGTCCACCATTCATGTTTGAATCTCCACCTTTCCTTTTCTTTGGCTCCAAAGACTTCTTAGTACTCGTCTTCCTGGAACCTTCCAAGCTTCCATTTCCACCATCAGTATCACCACTCCCCCTCACATCCTCGTTGTCGCTGTCCTCATCTAGGCTCTCCAAAAGCCTGTTTCTCTTCTTGGGACCCAGCCTTGCAGAAAACATTTTCTTAATTTCTGCCTCCTTGCCATTAAAAAGGATATCAATATCACCACTGTCCTGGTTATCATCCTGGGGCTCAGCACCAGCTTCTCCTTCATTGTGACCATCAGCCCTCTCTGCATCACTGGATTTTCCATCCCCACCATTCATATCATCACCGTCAACCTCTCCTTCACTATCATCATCACTTCGAAGATGTTGAGCAAGATTTGAGACAGTTTTCTTCTTTACCCTCTCAAGGCTCAAACGCTTTAGTGCCCGACCCACTTGTGCTGGTGTAAACGGGTCACCAGAATCTTGGACAGCCCCAGCATCGAACAACCCTTGTGCAATTAGCTTCAAACAGCTCCGATTCTCTTTGTGCCTGTAATAAGAGTATATTAAAGAAAGGACATTGGTTTGCTGTTGGTTTGAAGTACAAAGAGTTTAAACCACTTGCATTGATCACAGTCTATCATTGCCTAGAAGTAAGGACAAGCCGTGCACTATTCTTCAAGGCAGGACTATATTCTCTCTCAGGAAGGAGCTCAATTACAAATAAGTAGTTGTTGACAGGAATATGGACTACAAGTACAGTGACTGAACTTACTTATCAAATAATTCCTTTATCAAGTCTTCTTGAAAATCGCTGAAAGGGCCTTTCTTCATAACCTTATGTCTTCTCACTTTGCCCTTGTCTCCAGAACTCACTCCCACATCCCTGAAGAAGACAGTCATTATAATTCTGCATCCCAGCTCTAGCTAAAGTCTGCAATACTTGCAATCTCCATCTTCCAAATTATCATCGTAAAGACTTGCAAACAAATCAACAAAACAACATACAAAACATAAACAAACCTGCTCTGATTTCCATTGAGATCTGCATCACCACCTTCATTGGCAGCATTGTCCAACTCATCATCATCATCATCTCGCAAACTGTTCAAGAGTTCTCTACGATCCATAACATTTACTGGCCGACCAGCAAATTCATTTTTTCCATTGACTGCTTTCCGACGGCCATGGATCATGTAGTCAGCTGATATGCAGTGACAATCTTGTTTTGATTTCCAGAAAAGAATCTCCACAAATAGCATGGGTGACTTTTTCAATTTTTGAAAGAGGTGGCGGACAAGTTTTGTCAGAAATGCAACTGCAAATTGATGTTGCTCAGAATTACTGATGCTGCGATTTGAAAGGATCTCATAGAAAGTTTGCAGTATGGAGAGCTGTAACACAAGGAAACAAGCTCAGCAGAGTTGTTCTGAGACAGAATTTCATGAAGGTAGTTGAACATAACCTGCAGAAGGGTTACAAGGCAAACAGGATAGAGTCTCATAGAATAAGAGAAACTTCCTAAGATAACCAACATGACATAGAGCGACCAACAGACATTCATTGAGGCTCGTATTATACAGTAAGAAAGATCACCTGATATAACATGGGCTCCATCATGCAGTCTTGACAAATTCGCTGAAGCATCCGAATGATGTAATAGTTTGTGGCCGGTGTATTGTGTACATAATTCTTGAGCAACCAACAGTAGTTATGCAGGACAGTATTGTCAGCAAACATCTGTACACACTTCAGTACATCCAGCATCTCTTCTTTAGTATTAATATCCTCTCCTTCACTATCCATCTCACTGTCATCCTCCTCACTCTCATTTGGAACCTCTTCATCAACTTGTTCATCTGGGACCCTCTGAATCTTCTCTTCTATCTCCTCTCCTTCATTCATAGCAGGCTCCACATGCACAACTGCCAGAAATTCTTCAGTATCATCAATATTCCCTGGTGTCCCCTCTAAGGGAGGCATCTTAAGAGTCACTGCTGGCTGCTCTGAGCCTCCATCTGCTTCTTCTCCACGACTTGAAGATATTATCATAGGAACAACATCAGCATCTACAGTATTGGCAGTATTTGATTCCAAGATCTCAGAAGCACTTGAGTCAGATTCATTGTGTGCCTGAGGAAGTGAATCTGGATTCTTCGCAACAGAAGAGGATTGCTCTTGAACTTGTCCAGCAATATTGCGTGATTGGGCACTTTGTTTCTGCACATCATGTGATCCTTTCTTCTTGATATTTCGGGCCTTCTTCTTAACCTGAAGAAAGAAACCTCCATAGTGAGTTGCATTGTAAGCAAACATGAAGCATCAAAACAAAACCAACAGTATCCACTCTTTGAAGAAGATTGGAACAATCAGAGGAAGCTGGTGACTCACCCTTAAAGCCCCATCTTCTTTTGTTATAGAATCAAGGAGCCGGAGGACAATATGTGTAGTCTCTATTAGACCTGCCAATTGGCTGCACAAGCACATGCCAATAGCCATCTTAGCACACGACCTACTCAACTCTAGCTCTCATGCATTTTCATGGAACTCAGGCTCACAGAAAGAACTAAAAAAGGTGCATGTAAGAAAGAAAAAGACATCAATTGTACGCATCCATGATCCCAATCATAAATGGTAAGAGGTGCAGCCACATAGGGCCAAAATTGAAGAAAGCAAACATGATCAAGAATGCATTTTTTTTACAACTAGGTCACAAATATTGCGCGAACATGTGAAAAGGATGTTGTGTATTCACAAATCCATATTTCCAAGCCCAAATTTCTCATTGACCAATTTAATTGTATATACATCAAGAGGATTAGAGAGGGCTAGAGGAGCATGCCTGCGGGGCTGCTTTTGCACATCAAAGTTTTTTATAAGTCGGAAAATAAATGGCAAGACACCATTTTCAGTCTGGTCATAGAATACTTTGTACAATAAAATGCGTGCAACTCGAACTTCTTTTTGTCCCTCACTTGTATCACGGTCTGCTACCTTGAGAATATAGTCTAGCATATGAATCTGCCAGCCATCAGGGGCAAGAAAACCATAAGAACTGATCCAACAACTGGGATTGCAGACAACATCTTGCCATTTGGGTCAATCTTGAACATAAACATGCAATACTTATTTCCTGACTTATGGGTGAATAGATGTACATACAACAAATTGGTTGAGCATAATCAACAACAGCAAACAGAACATAAGATTACGGTTGATAAGCAAGTAGTGGAGATTCAAGTACCATTTCCTTTAGCAAAAGGCCTGCACTTGTTGGAGGAAACCAATCATTGTCATGTTTTGCAATTTCTACAAAGCTTTGCCATTTTGCAGTTACAAGAATGAACATATCTTCATCCATGGTGGACGCAATACAACCACAACGACCTTGGAATGTTGCTTCCTTATCTCGAATCTCATGTGGACTCTCTCCACTTGGCTGTGTAGTCTGCACAAGAAAGGGATGTACAGTCCAGGCTCAAAACAGCAATCTGACAAAGACAATTGTATACACCACCTTCAGCTTCATTTCAATGTTCACAAAACCTTCAGAATAGTTGTAGATGTGGGATCATGTACCTTGTTTCTCATTAGAAGACACCGCTGATATCCAGTAAAAAAGTATGCTACTGCAAAGAACATCACCATATCATGTGATTGCACATTGTTGCGCTCACTTCGGATGTCATCTTTCACTGACTGCATTAACACTGAAAATACACACATAAATCAGTCAAACAGTTTTTGTTTCACCCTGCTTATAATTGTCATAATAATCCCTAACACTAATCCAAATCACAAACAAATCACCTCACACTACAGTACCACAGGCTGCCAAGCAAAGTGCTTTCACATTCTACAAAGCCATGCATTGTCAATAACAATGCATCATTTATTTGCATATACTGCTCACAATGAACAATCAGCCATGCCATCCCATTGACTGCATGGAATTCAGCAGGCAAGTTGCACTAAGGTGCACCAATTACATGGGACTCCACATCCACCAAGAGGTATTAGATTGACAGCATTGAGCCATTGGTTATGGAATATGCTTACAATTGTAACTGCTCTCTAAAAATTGGTCAGCCAAGCCCTTCAGTAGCCTACAAACTGTAGAATTCGAAGGAATTTGTAATGGAATGTCATTTGCAACTTTCTTCACTTGACCCCTTTTAATCTCTGGCTTTTGGTACAAGTCGTCCAGAGGTGACTGGTATGGGTTCCGTGTCAATACTGTCTTGGTCCCATCCTGATAGAAAATATAAGAACGTCATCAATAAAAAAATCATCAATAAAACAACCATCAATTGGGTCCTAAGTTACAAAGTCCGCCCAGTTACAATGAGAAAAAATTCTTCCAACCAGTAGAAATGCATCAACAGACTCTAGCATGTGATACAACAGATTCTAGAATTAGGAAGGGAACACACCTTTTCCACACGGACAGAAGTACCACAGAAGTTAGAATGACGAGGACCCACAGAGTCACGTCCACGTCTAACAGCTCTATCCATAAGAGCTGACACTGCCGGACTTGGTTTCTGCCACAGATAAAAAGACAAATGAGCTGCTTTTCATAACCAGCACCTTCGAAATGCATAGGGTACTAACAATATCACTAGAATCTAAACAGAGTACAAAACCTGTGAAGTGAAAACATCACAAGCAATAATACTCATGCTGGTCCTCTCCTGAATCCCTTAACAGATCATGAGGCCTGACACTGAATGTTCAATATTGAGTCATTTGCTATAGCATCAATATGGGTTGTTTAGACTGAAGTGCAAATCTTGAGTAATGGCAGCTTGCATGCATACCTGCTGAGTTTTATCTGCACTGGATGCAATAATGTCTGGCAGCTGACCAGAAAAGAGGTAGTTGAAGATCTCCAGTATAAGAAGGTTATCTTGCCGCAAGAAGGGTTGCTCACCGCTTACATGTGGTGTGAGGGCAAGGAGCAAGTCTATTACATTCTCTTTGAATAACCGCTCAAGAAGTTCATCCTTGAAGTACGCTGCATGGGCATTAGATGACGTCGAAGCTCGAATCAAGGGAGAGAAGGCATCATCAACGGCTAGTAGATTTCTTACCAACGTGAGAACAAGTTGAAACATTTTCCCATCCACATCTGATAGTGTTCCGCTGAAAAACACATGCACGTTATGCAGGTTTGAGAGAATATCAAGGTCAGAAGATGGCAGTGCTCGTCTTCACGACAGACTCTCAACTTACAACAAGTTGAAAGCTGGGGATGCAGTTCATAAACACAATCAACACATGACAAGTTTTATGAAAACTAGTCAATTTTAGGTCTCTTGCTACATCTCCTCACGGCTTATCCATCCCAGATTTGCTTCCAGCTCCATGTCTATTTCTTCATTAATACAATTCCACAGTTTGCAAGTGAATAGTGTGGCAAATTGACGCAGAAAGGAAAGATCCCACAATTATGGAGAATTAAGTGTGCCAAATATAGATATAGCAATACCTCTCCATGTGCTCCAGAGGATCTTGGAGGTGAGAAACGATCACTCCAATCGCATCATCCTCAAGTACGGCTGCCTTGAAATTGCGCAAGTACTCGAGCTGTTGAGGTATGCTTGTCGAAGAAGGATCGACAGGCATAGTTAAGAACACCATGACCTTTACTGCAATTTATCCAGAACTTAACGTGAGTAGAGGAGGTGATTCACAAAACAATAATCTGCCCAAGTGAAAACCGCAATATGTAAAAAAATGCGGGAGAAATAATCCCATCCTACGTCATCGTCATGATTCTACAGATTCAATAGTCTTCGCTAACTCCCAATGGCGTCCAAATATGCACGGAAATCCAGACCGCTACAACCATTCGCTTTTCTCTCACTTGCCTCGATTACTTAGAATGTGCCTAACTGCTTCCAACACTGAATTAGAGCACTCACCAGCGTTGAGGACTATATCAAACTGATCACGATAAAATATAATAATGGGAAGAATATCCTGGCGAATTGTGTTCCATTTCCCCAGCTGCATGAAAATGTCACGGCTTTCTGGATCATCGCGCCTCAAGAAACGTTGCAGATTCTTCAAGTTAACTGTCACAAACGAAAATACACACATGAGACTCCAAGTCCCCGATCAAATCCGGCAAGCAAGCTAGATAGAGCCATTCTACCAATTGAAGAAAATGTGGCAATGAGCTTCACATCATCGAGACTTATATGGTTTCAGCAAAATCCCTTCTCTAAAGACGGCAAAGATCTCACCAATCTCTGACTGAACCTAAGCTTCATTTTCCGCGATTTCCCTTTGAGGACTTGAAACCAAATGGTCCCATCTATCTCATACTTGCACGTACCCAGATAATCGGGGTCACATACTTGCCAAACTGTACCCATTCTACCAATTGAACGAGAAGTGGCAATGAGATTCAAATCATCAAGTCTTCTATAGACTCGGCAAAATCTCTTCTCTAAACGCGGCACAGAAATTACCAATCTCTGAATGTATCCACAATTTCCCTTTTAAGTACTGGAAACCAAACGTTCCCATGTTTCTCATACTTACACGTACCTAGACAATCGGGGTGCTTGACATATACTTCATTGCCTTCCTCGTCCTCCCGTACGCAACCCAAGCCCGTGCACACAGCTGATAGATGCTCCATATCCATTGTATCCTACCCCCGATTGAACTATAACTCCTCTCACATTCCCCGCACAAATATAAGCGCCAAATTCCGGTTCTCTGGTAGAAGCGGAATCACGAACACAGAACGCAACACAAGTTCGCCAATATAATATTGATACGTGCGCGACCTCCCTCAGATCCAGACACACCACCAATCGACACAGGGATGAAGAGAGAAGCACAGCTACTTACGTCCTCAAACACATAAACACACAAACAAACAAACAAACAACTAACAAATCAAGGAATGCACAACTACTACAACTCCTCTAGGCGTCGATGTGCGAGACTCCTCCGCCCGAATGACAGCTGAGCCGATCCAATAAGCCTCTTCTCCCGCCGCGACAAAAAATAAGTTCCTCAACGGACAAATTCCTTAAGACTTTTCAACAAACAATGGCCATAAAGAACTGCGAGGCCTCCTGTGCCGGCCTCTATGTCAATGCTATACAAAGAAACTCTAACAAAGAGCAAGCGCACTGTGGACAGAGCTGCACACAGAACGCTACCGTCGACCTCGCGAGCGGAGACTTATACGAGAAGCTCGTCGCAAGCGCTTGCCTGTGGCGTTGGCTCTGGCTATGGCCGCTCGTGGCTATGGCGGGAGACGAGAAGCTTGATGCCAGGAGGAGGGCGGCAAACGGCGCGGGAAACCACGTTCCCATCGTCATTTCATACCTACGTGTTCCCTATCACGTTCTACATCCCTGTTCCCGGATGGTGACCTAGGTTCCCCGTGTAGAGCGTTCCGTGTAATGACCGCGGAGCTCCACCGCCCCTAAAGACTAAGGTTCAATGTGGCCATGTTGTGGGCTCTTCCAACTCCGCAGACATTTTAGACCGTTGGATCAGATTGGGAATTGTCTCATCATGTTAGAAATTATAAATCACACAAATTTTCATTTCAAGTTTCATAATCGGAGTTAATTTGAAAAAGATATGAGAGGTCAAAGTGAAGATTCTTTGTAATCACATATAATCCCATTGCCATTTCATACTTACATGTTCTTTATTGATGTTTGCAGTAATGGTCATGTGCATTGACATGTGTTCCCATGTATGATGTCATGTGAAATGAATATTGAGCTCCTCCATTCCTAAAGTCTAAAGTAAAATGTGGCTCTATTGTGGACACTTCCAACTTCACAAACAATTTTGAATGTTGGATTACATTGGGAATACTCTCATCGTGTTAGCATTGCAAATCACCATAGATTCTCGTGTTAGGTTTCACAATCGGAACTAATATGAAAATGCTAAGAGAGGTCAAAAGTGAAGATTCTTTGTAATCACATAGATTCTTTTCATTCCATACCTACACATTCCCCATTGCTTTCCTACACTAATGGGCATGTACGGTCACATGTGTTCCCATGTAGAACGTTGTGTGTAATGAATATTGAGCTCCTTTGTCCCTAAATAACAAGGTTCAATGTGGCCCTATTGTGGACACTTCCAACTGCACATACATTTTGAACAGTTGGCTCAAGTTGGCAATTGTCTCTTTGTGTTAGAAATTGCTAGTCACGCATATTTCACAATCATTTTTAATTTGGAAAGATGTGAGAGGTCAAATTAAGTTTTTTTTCTAAAAATAACGTGCATTCCAATTGCCACTCCCCCCCCCCCCCAAACATCACTTGTAGAACCTTACCCCCCCCCCCTTGGCTCCGCCCTTGGTGACATGTGCTCCCTTGGAGTAGAGCATTGCATGATGATTGAGCTGCTCGACCCTAAATATTACGGGTCATGTCTTCCAACTCTCCACACAATTTTGACCCCCCCCCCCTGTGACCCAAGGGGCCATCTCTTGTTGGGAAAGTGTTCTAAGGGTGAGTTTCCATGTAGACCACTCACCCACTATATTCTAGTGGGGATATAAGGACAAACCCACCCAAATGTAGATAAATTCCAGTGGGGTAGGGTTCGTATGTGCCAACTACACGAAATGTAGATATTTAGTGTCACCAGATTCTAAATGTCTTGCTCAATACTAATTGGAAACCACAATATAGCGTCATCAACACTAAATGTTAACCCATAATTATTTGTCATTCCTTGTAATTTTTTGGGGGGTTTATAGATTATAATATTGTCACTTACCAATTGATTTTTCATCCAAATTTCAACCATCCATGCCAATATTTCATCACAAGTTGCTGACAAGAGAAGGCATGGTTTTGGCTAGTGGATGAACATATCCATCATTCACAACAATATTTGTTCACTTATTTATGAGAAGTGTCATCCAAAAAGTCACCATAGTGACATCAAATACCATATGACATTAAATATCATATCAATGTAGCTACTCTCATCTTCTCAAATCCAAGCCTAGTTACCAACCTCCTCTTTCATGTTAAAAAATGCTTTAGTGGGCGCATGAAAGTCTAGCGCCATGTGTCCACAACCCTTCACATCATTTGGTCAATGAACGTTGACTGCCTCTAGAAGTGGCGAATGAACTTCGATTTTTTTAATTCAAAATCTCATTGATAATTTTCCATTTTTTATACAGGTGAGTGTAGTTTAATAGAGGATCTACGTCATTCAAATAAGATTTTCACGAAGTTGCCCCAAGTAAATAACTTCAACTTTGCAACAGTCAGATCGTCTCAAATTTTGTCCGAATGATGATATTTTTGTTCCCACGCCTTCGTTATGAAAATGACTTTTGCATGAAACTAGATCAATCAAAATAAATATTGATAATAGTGAGCTCAAATGCCCTCAACAGTAAGAGTGGTATGAAGATTTCAAGTTCGTTGCAATGCACCTTGGGACAATAAAAGGGTTAAGTGATCACATAAGTCATTAGTTTGGGACCTCCACAAACAGTTGTATTTTAAATACCAACAATGAATGAGAGAAAAGGGCTAGGAAGATATGGAATTGTGCTAGAATAAATCTTGTAGGAGAATTAGGTAGTGTGTGCACTCCTTGGACAATCTTCATACGTGAAACCATATTGAAGGATGTATTGGACAATAGAGACCGTGTCTCAAAGAATTTGGTCTACGTGCTCAAAATCATTAAACCACGATATATTCGATAGTCAACACAATTTGAATGTTTAGGTATGTATTTCAAAGAATCAATACACATCTAATGTCAATAAGTGTAACCAAAATAATGTAGTTTCAATATGTGATTTCATTTTTGTTGATGATGATTCCTAGATTTTCTAATGAAATGCAACTTTTGTTGTGTAAATCGAATGTGTACCACTTGAAGAACACACACAAAACAACAACCCAAAAAAAAAATTGACTAACACACACGTGTCTTACTATGTGACTAACACTTGATTTTAAGTGACAATAAATGTACATATATCCCCGCCTACCTTAGTACCCCTCGTTATCTTATTGGTTGGTGTCATTGTAGTTTATACATGTTTTGGAGTTTCCCAAACCTTTGACCCCCTAATGGATCGAGATCCACGCATTATGAGGTAAGCATGCCTTAAACGGACACTTCTAGCTATGCACCCACTTCTTTTGGCATATGGAACACCAAATCAATGCAAGATGATTAGTAGATCTAAATTGTGTTTGTAGCCATTTTTCTCATAATTATGGGATGCTCGTATGCATATCTCATGTATTATCAATGTGAAGATTCTCTTTCCTATTATGCAACCATATAGGTTCCCAAATCAATGTTGACTATTGAACTTGAAATGGTTAACAAATTATGAACATGTGGTCCATTCTCTTCTAAATGTATGATGTTTTGGTTTCCATTCTAAGATCCAAACTCAATCATTGTAGGTGCAGGTTTTACAGTGAGCAAGTGAGTGAGACTCACTTACCTGAACATGAGTGTGGGTTTACGAAAGGGTATGAGATCAAAGAACTTCAAAAATCAACACGCGCTTATTGGTCTTGATAATGTCTTTGGACCCAAGAAGTTTACATTAGGGTTTGGGTCCAAGATTTAATTAAACGAAGTGGCGTTGTGTGACATTACTCTCCCACCAAATCTGGATTGTCTCCACTCAAGAAAACACCTCTCCTAGTTCGAGGGACGTTTTAAAGGTTCGAGTCCAATCTTGATTCCAATGATAAGATTCATTGAGGAGTGTTTTGAACTACAAGTTTCTTGGACCCATACCCTAATGCAAGCTCACCCTTAAGAATGAAAACCCTGACAAGACTAAAGTGACATCGAAGGCCATTGTACACTAAAGCTTGAGGACCCACAACATGTGATATACAAATAATGTGATTCGTTAAAGAATTGGAGATTGTCCAAGTTCACTTTACAATAGAGCTCAAAGGGACCACCCAAAATCGAACGATTGAAAAATCCACATGGAGTCCTACATGGCACCAAGTGGATAATGTTTTGTGATCTATCGGATATTGCATCAGGCCCCATCATAAAGAGATGGACATATTGCAAAACTAGGGGGCATGACAAGCAATCAAATTGTTGTTGGCTCCTGGAAATATTATTTTGCCATAGCGGGGATTTGGATAACTTGTTGTTTTGGATCATCCATAAAACATGTTCCAACACCTCAACATAAGTCCCATGTGTGAGTTTACATTGAGCTCGAGGACCCATCAGATGTAAAATTTGTATTTCTATTTCCCACAATAAGGCCTTTGGATGGATGCATTTTCAAAGGGACCTTAGAGTTTCATGGTCACGACTCTTAGTATGGTGTTGTGAAGTTGTGTTTACTTCCAAAATAAAAATAACTTCAAAAGACTACAATGAGTATTGTGATTAGTGTCATATGGTATTTCATGTCATCGAGGTAACTTTTGTAATGACGCTTCCTATGAAAACGTTTACGGATACTATCATCCCAACTTACTTTTACATAACATTAATGAAATCCATAACAATGTATTGTGGGATTGACAATATTCCACATAATATTCCCATATTCCCCAATATCCAGTTTGAATGTAAAATGTTATGTGGAATATTGTCAGTCCCACAAAACATAGTTATGGATGTGAATAATGTTATGTAGTTGATCCAAATGCCACCTATTGAAACAAGGTTTCGTATGTTGTGCATCCTAACATATCGAAATGTAATGTTGTCATGGATGATTGAAATTTGGATGAAAAATCACTCAGTCTATGACAACGCTTGCAACATTGTCAACATAAAATGCCCTATTTTTTTTTAACAAGGAATGACGAAGAATGTTAGGCTCACATTTAGTGTGGGTGACACTGCACGGGCACCTTCCAATTAATATGGAGCAAAACAAGTGGAACTGATGACACTGAGTCCAATATTTAGGACCACTTTACACCTAGAGGCCGGGCCAATTCATTGTGTAAGAGGCGTGAAATCCTCACTTGTGATTGGCCAAAAGTCTAAAATCGGCCGTGAACCCCTTTACACCTAGAGGCCGGGCCGATTTGGTGGTATGAATTTCTTAATAAAAAAATGCAAGGTATGACACATGCCGAGCTCATTGAATTGGGACCAATGTCAAATTTCAAATAATTTTTTTAAAAATAAAATATGATTTTTTTAGCAAACCATATCCATTGGATTATGTGGAAATATGAACAGCTCTATGCTAGATTATGCTAGATTTGTTGGATTATGCTAGATTTATTGAATCAACCTAGTTTCTTGACCCTAGGACCTTTACATATAGAAAAATTGGCCCCCATTATAATCTTATTGTAATGTGAAGTCGAGGCTGGCCTCCAACCTAAAAGGGGCTAAAATTTCATGCAATCAGCCTCAAGGGGAATGGGCTTGGCCTCTAGGTGTAAAGCGGTCCTTCGTGTAAGCTTGTGCTAAGTTTGCGGATACATATTTCCTCTGACGAAGTCACTTTGAATATGGATGAACAGTAGATGAAACTCAGTTGAAACATGGATGGATGGATGAATGGGTGCGTGGTGTCCACGTCATCGTCCACGTGGCAGAACGGAGTTCCCAACACTGTTCCCTTGGATGTTCCCATTCTGGGGGGCCAAGTGGTAAGGGAAAGGGAAAGTGATGAGTCATGCGCCCTCTGCCCAGGCTTCCCTCCCAGGCCCTCCCCCTTTTTTTCTTTTAATACCCTTTGCATTTTTCAAACTTTGCTTATTCAAATTGAGGAAAAATCTTCTTGTTATGTGTGCCACGAATTTGAAATTGAGTGGGTGGTTGACAAGTTCAACCGGGCCAATATGACTCGGACTCGGGAGGAATATGTGCAATTTCCATGTATTTTAGCTCGGAATATCCTACATTTTGTTGGGTCGTTTCTTTCCCCTTTCTCAAAGTGGAAGCGTCATTAAGATACTCGTGTTTCAAAAGCCGTGCAACCTCTCCAACTAATGCCCCTTTTCCCACTTGAATCTCGCTAAGCCTAAAAGTTGGTTCTAATAAGAACATGGCCTTCACACCATCGACACTCTCTAGTCCTGAGCCTAGTTGGCAAAGGATGTGGCAAATGGTTTAAAAGTAAAGGGTTTAAAGCCTCAACCACCGACCCTCCCATCGGCACCTAGACGTGAGGCAACAATGTATGCTCTTCAAAAGTGTCACCTCCTGACCTTGTGATTGGTTGTTTTTTATCTTAGCTATGAGGGCACGATGAGCTTCATTGACAAAAACTGATGGTAAAATGATGAGTGCTAAGGTATTTGAGGATGGGACGAAATTTATCCAACATGTCATTGCTCGGTAGATAAAACAATGAACATGTGTGAAAATTGCTTAACTAAAACCTGCTCGAAAATCTCCAAAGCAAGTTCTTTTAAGTGCATTGGGATAGCCGGGTGTTTCGGCTATAAACGACAAAACTTCACCTGGTTTTTAGCAAAGACTTTGGTTATTTGGTAAAGCCCTGTGAAGATGGGCCTTTATGTGCTTGAAAAACACTAATTTAAGTGTGTGTGTGTGTGTCTGAGAGAGAGAGAGAGAGAGAGAGAGATGACCTCCACTTTAGACCACTTTCATATCAATAGGTCGTATTCATGGAGTCATCAATATGTATCACTGGTATGTGCAATTAGATTGTCTTTGTGAATAGGTGACTTCTTTACCCATGCCAATCACCTTAAGTGAAAATCATCACTTATAAAAAACTTAAGAGTTCATTTCACAATCCGTGTGGCAACCAATTAAAGAAACATGTAAAACAAAGTAAATTGGTGTTTTTTTAAATCCATGATAATATATATATATATATATATATATATATCCAAACTAGTGTAGAATGTCGATAAATTGGTGTGGGGCAATCTAATTGCACGAATCAATGTAGATGGGAGTACTTCTTGAAGAGATGATGGACGGACTCATTGTGGCTTTCTATGTTTTTGGAGGTTCCGAATTTGTGGCAAAGAATCGAATCGACTTGTAATTATAGTACCTATTGTAACCATTGAACATTGTGGGGGATCTAATATGAAATCGAGATGGCACAAAATTTGTGAAGGGGGAAATGGACCCTAAATCGGAACGAATCTCTCGTGTCTTTGGAATTTGGATACCTATGTGGTCAATGTTATCACTTTGATTACTACTGTTTATCTACTAAGGCAATTGTTTCCGCCTCTTTTGAATACAATCAAAATTTTTGACCTCAGCTTTTAACGAACTAATTGGAAAAGAGGATTTGAGGATGATGAAAAATGCATGAAAGGATGTCCAAGACTAAGGAGCGTGGATGATTGAGAAGTCAATGGATGAAAATTATTTATAGCTATGATTAACATATTAAAACAAACATCAATTCATTCAAGTGAATTTATATATATATATATATATAGAGAGAGAGAGAGAGAGAGAGAGAGAGAGAGAGAGAGAGAGAGAGAGAGAGAGAGAGAGAGAGAGAGAGAGAGAGAGAGAGAGAGTTGGGCATTTCTTGAGAGAAGCTAAGCTTACTTTCAAGCATAGTTCTTTTTTCAAATAACATCCTCTTAGCAAGAGGCCATACCATTCTTCCATATATCTATGTATCTATCAAAACCAGGGAGGGTGGGTGGGATCATTCCCTCATCCCATTGCAATACAAATGTTAAAACATAACACTTTTAGAGTTTCATACAAAGATTTTTGTTACACATAAAACCTTGGAGTATTCCATGATACTAAGGTTTTCCAATGTAAACCCTATCAAAGTCTCCTTACAACTTAACTCCAGTAAATCAAATGTAAACTTGTAACACCAATCATATGCTCAATAACTTGCAATGTAGAATAAAACTGTTCATTGCATATGTTTTAGATAATCTTCATCTACACACACTATTTTGCAATCCGATGGTATACAAAACCTAATGTAGCCGTCATATTTGTGAAGGGTCTGCCTCACCTGTGCCCATGCCACCAACTAAATCCACGGAGAGGGTTAGTAACGTACACGAGGTGAATTACAGCAGAACCCAATTGTTATCTATGTCACACAAACTTATACAACATAAACATACATTTGGTATCCCCATCATACACAATACTCAGTACTTTCAATGAGTATTTTACCTGTTCTTTAGCCATTTGCTTCTTTTGACGTTCAAAGCTTGAAGTCAGTCACTTCCACTTCCTCCAAACTCACGTCACGTTTACCCTAATCCCAGAAGTTACTAAGTGTAAACTGCTAATACTGTTTACACTTGGAAAGGAAGTACTGAGGATGGCTTCCTCTTATTATACGATTAGGTAAACTTCTATGACCGTAGATGCAAGTTTTGGATCTACGGCTGAGCCTTTTTTAATCTCCCTTTGCTGGATCCCTAGGGTGGAACCTTGCATAGGGTCTTTATTCAAAGTGTTAAGATCTCTTAATGGCAAGCCAAGAACTAAGTATAGAGAGAGAGAGAGAGAGTTCCGCATTTTATAACACTTTGGTCTACATGTCTAGTAAGACTTCATACTTCTAAAAGTATACTCTAGATACTTTGTATATTTATAGCTTGGGGGAAAGAGAACACAACTTATGTTTTATGTGAGGGCTTGATCACAGTGGCTAATGTTGACACCATCTGTCAACATCTCCAATTGTAATAGTGTGAAAAATGATGGGCCAACATCTATTTATGAACATTATCCCCAACAATTTCACGTTTGGAACCAGACATAAAGCTTGATGTGATCTAGGCATGAGTCTCGAGGTTGGTTGGTGAGCTTTTAGATATATGCACTATTGTTTATTTAGGTGGACGTATGCTTGAGGTTGAGAAAATTGCGATTTGGAACAATATAATGTAGTTGATTAGATGTACACTACACTATCATATGCGTTTTATTGCTATACTTTATTATTTTGAATTGCACAATGGGTTCCCTTTTTTGAATAGAGAAGAAAGATGGGGGGAGATGGGTGTACGAGGACTAGCAAACCTCCGCTATTTCACATGTAGAGTAGAACCACCTATTCATGATCATTACCCAATCAAAAATCTATAGGCTGCCGTAATTTCAATAAGGTTGGGATTAACTTTGGTAATTTATTTTCACGGGTGGTTAAAATAAGGTTCCATGTTTCACAATTTCTAAGGTTTAGTTTCCATGAAGGTTGCTCGCCCACCAAATTCTAGTGGAAATGTATAACGTATTTTCATAACTTGTTGAATATGATTATTTAAAAGTATCACAAACTCAAATTATGATTGAAAAATACTATAATACAAAGTTAATGTCCATAATTTGAAGAGACATAACGTTATTGAAAACCAGGGTGTTGCACTGTAATGTTGGAATTGTTGCAAGAATTATCCCCAACTTATGTTGGGTCACCTTTGGAAAATAAGAAGAAGAAGAAGAACTTTGGTCTTTGAAGAGGCCAGAGTGAATAAAGTGTTTGTTCGTAGCACATCCTTGGCCATGGCGAAGGGGCAATGGTATTGAATATGAAACTACTTCACCCCTTGCAAGGAGTAGACACTATATGTAGTAATTAGTAACCATTAACAATTACCAGCATTATGTAATTGTCCTTGGTAGGATATGCTCTAGAATCTAGTAATATTAAGGGGGTAGAGTAATTTTGTTTATTAAATATACCGGTTTATTTCTTTGTTAGTTTATTTATGGCAAGTTCTAGAGGTGTGTGATAGGTTGTCTATTCTCTACTCTTCACTTATGGACTAGTAAAGAATGTGCATATTGTGCAGCAATTATGTTTATTTGTTTGAATGTATTCTTGATTTTTGTAATAGGGATTTTCAATTATGTTCTTAAGATTTTCATTCATGAGATATGTGTTGTGGCTCTAGCGCATGCAACTAGGACCATGAGTGGCGCTACGTTTTATCCTCTTGATGTGATGTTACTGATGGGTGGTTGATATTTGATAGTTTTCCTAGTGAGGGTTTTTTTGTAGCAAAACTATCATTACAGTACGTAATTTCTATAATTTGTACAGTGAGTTATGGTGTAGGGGTTTCGGGTGGGGGGTGGTTGTATGGGTGGCATGTGGCGCACAATATGTATGGTCTAAACGTGGTGTTGCAGTGACATCTTTGGGTACCACATGTGCCCGGTAGTAGCACATGTTGGTACAATGCTTTCTCGAGGTATTCCGTTATAGGTTCCCATGTTCATAAGCGTGTATTGTTTTATTATTTTAGTCAATAAGATGAGTTTATGTAGTTCCCATACAACTTTGTCGTGTCTTTTTAATATTAGTGCATGAATATGTTGTTGTTTGCATTCTAGTCGTACATGTAGCCATGTGTCCGCATATGATGAGTTACAAATAGGGCATGTTTTTTGATGGGTAGGCTTCTCTACTGAAGAAGAGTTGCTTTCGGGCATGAACCATACATTGTCCAGTTCATAATATATTTAGGCTTGTTTTTTTATTTAAGGATGTGTTTCCCAAGGTATCTGATGGGACCTTTGTCTTTGTCTCTTACATTGAGTGCCACCAATCGTTTTGGAAGTAGCATGGTGTAGGGTGTGTGTATTTGTATGGTGTTGCAGCATCTTTGTGGTCTAATTGGTGTCCATGTTTGGCTAGTGTGTATGCGTGTTCATTTCCATTGATGTTAGTGTGGGCTTTTATTCTGTGGAGTGTGATAATTTGTGTGTAGGATATTAACATTTTAAACATATCGTCTAGGATATTTTTGTTTGGGTGGTTGTTATGCATAGTAGGATGTTTGATTTGGGTATTTAAGAGGTATAGGACATTAAGGCAGTTTGTCAATATATGGGTTGGTTCATCACGGTAATTTGTGGTGAGGAGTTGGAGGGTGTGATGCATGGCCATCATTTCTACACGTAGTATGTTTTGTAGTCCTGGAGTTTTCGTGTAAATTTTAGGTCTTTGAAAGGGTTATATATATTGTAGCATGTTTTTTCACGTTTCCATTGTCCACTGGTTGTTTCTTTAGGTGGTGTGAATGACATGTCTGTGTAGTAGCAATGTTGTGGTGGATATTCAAGGGTAGGCATTGTTCTAGGTTGACAATCAATGGGATCTCCTCGGGGCAATCACACCCCCTTAAATTTTGTAAACATGTGTGATAATGGGGTATTTAACGAGGGGATATTTATGCACCTCTCAATATTTTTTCTTGCCTTATTTGTAGATATAAAGTTACTTTGATGTAATTTTTAGCACCCTATATTTATTTGTAGTCATTTAGAAAGGCTAAATTTTGGCACCATATTTTTCTATAAATCATACAAATACCAAATAGTGGACGGAATACTACAACATTGCAAATTCGACTATGTGAGCAACAACCATTCCATACCATCCATCTTATCATTCAATTGGTTTCAATTAAAATATCATTCAAAACACAACCAATAATATTTGGGTACTAATTAAAGGGTTACCAATAAACATGGAGATAATAAAATATACACGCTAACATAGACAAGTTGTAAACACAGACAGAATAAAGCAAGAATTACAATTGGTTGTGACAAGACATAGAATTTTGCAAAACTACCTACTCCGAAAAAAAATTGCATTCAAGTACAAGAAAGCTTAATACAAAAGCCATAATTATCTTATTGATCCTACTACACACTTTTAGGGGGATTCAATATCTACAACCCTAATTTTCTTCTACTGAATACTAAAATGAAGGAATTATTCATCACCCTAGTTTACATATAAACATGTAGGGGACATGTTTCCAATGCTATGGTAGATCTAAAGAAACTATAATTTTTACCCTCAACAAATTAAATTGATCTAATTTTTTTTATCTCATGTGGTTTCTAAAGTTCTGATAGTCACCTCCTTGAGGGGATCTCTTTTGTTTGAATGATTGGGGGAGGGGGGTATGTTAGTTTAGCCCACTTTGTATTGTAGTATATTAGTGTGTCTATTGGTGTGGGTGGTGTGACTTGGTGGAACATAGTGGGGATTTGTAAAGTGTTGGCAATGACGTTCATTTGTTGGGTATGTTTTTTTGACCCAATGGGTGTGTTTGTATGGTTTATGCATACTATATGGATGGCACGATTTTCTATTCTAGGTTCAATTCTTAGTTATGATGGATTGTTGGTTCTTTGTAGGTGATGTTGTCAGCTTTGAAGTGTGTGATAACGTGTGAGTATGGGAAGGGACCAGTGTGGGGGTTAAGGAAAATAAACAATACTCAACTTGAGTATTTTTTACTTTGTAAGAGTGAGCAACCGTGTGGGCTTCCCTCACCAAATTGCAAATTCTTGTTTATTATTTTGGTCTAGCCTAGTAGGGAGCATGATTAAGGCAACAAACCCATTCCCAACCATCACCCCATTTTAGCAGCTTAGGCCAACCTATTACTATGTAACACAATATCATTCTCTAATTAGTGTTGACATGTCATGGCCGATGTCTAACTCGGCGAAATGTCAATGGCAAAGTTGACAACTAGGTTTAGATTGCAAGCATTAAAGATGCCACAATTATTGATAACATGAATCAAGCGTTCTCGGTCTTGCTTGATCAATGATTGGATAGAGGGTAGCCTATAACATGAGTAAAGGTCAAAGAGAATATGCACTTAGGACTTTCATAATCATTTGGTTATTGTGAAAAAAACTATATGAACAAAAAGATTGCTTTGTATTTCTATTGCTCTACACGAGGATTTTTTCCTCCAATCATACCTAAACCACAAATATGCTAAACTGTTAGTTGATTAGGAATGGGTTGGCTACCTTAGTCGCCTGAGCAATGTTATGGAGGGGAGACAACACCGACCACTTGTGTTCAACTTGGTGTGAATGAGGGATGCTTCACCTTATCATATTCACGAGCTCATACATGAACCTGAATTGGATTTACAGATCATGGGTTATGGACCAAGTGTTGTTGCCTCATGTCGAAGGTGCTCCGTTTTGGTATACAACAAGGAGGGGGCCAAAGAGAGTCCTTTGTTGTTTGAGGCTTGTGTATTAGTGTGTTTTGTTTTTATGTGGGTGGATTGAGAGTGGGTTTTATGATGGCTAGGTGTGTTTATTGGCTTCAAAGGGTGTTGGGTTTGATTCCTTGAGGTGAACCTTGTGTGGTCTTTTATCCCTCTAACCGAGCTAATGGAGTTGGTTTGGAATTTTTGTCGTAGGATTTAAAGATTTCAAAGTGTGCAATCTTTGTACAAAAAGTTGTCCTTCTTGCGGTGCATTGATTTGTATAGTTCAACACATATCCACAATTATGTTGGAGTATTTTCTAATGCACTAGAATGTCTATAACTATATTAAAGACTAATCAAGGTGACTAGCTGGCATTGACTTATCACTATGCAACATAGGAATATCTACACTAATATGTACAATGAGGTTGCCTTCACAAATAGGTTGCCTCTTACTTGTGCAAATAACCTTGGGTCAAAAGCAAATCACAAAAACTTATAAGTTAGTTTATTAACTAGTATAACAACCCCAATAATTATTAATGCTTTTTGTTTACCATGGTAGTATGTATTCAAATTAGTGTGAAATGTCAATA
Organism: Polytrichum commune; assembly: GCA_950295325.1. Lineage (NCBI taxonomy): Eukaryota > Viridiplantae > Streptophyta > Polytrichopsida > Polytrichales > Polytrichaceae > Polytrichum > Polytrichum commune. The sequence goes on along the minus strand of OX485803.1, from coordinate 16,147,040 downwards.
AATTGATGTTGGGCAACTGAATTCCACATATTAGTGTAGAGAATTCCTATGTAGCCTAGCCCACACAATGGAACTTGCAAAGCATGGCATGTTGGGTAATCTATACATGTATCTATACAAAGGTCTTCGCACCTCTTTATGCAATCCTTTACAATTACAGGGGTCTAAGTTTCTTTTTAAGATGAATATCCTCAAACCATAAAGAAAGAGAGACAACACCAACCATGTGTCGGCGTGAATGGGGGACACTTCACCCTTGAGACTTTTGAAGGGAATGTGTGGGTTAAATTAGATTTCTATGTACTTCCTTTGACAGTTGAAATGTCATAACATTACTCAACACTTATTGTTTGTTCAGTGGGCCCACAAATATAATAATCGGATGCTTGGAAAGCTTAGTCTCCTGCCTAGCTTTTCAAGCATCCGATTGTTATATACCGAGGGCCCACTAAACAAATAGTCGGAGCTGAAAGTAATGTTATGGTCCACACAATAAAGGCGGTGATGCGCATGAGAGGTTATGAAACCTCCAATGCACTATTCAAGTTAGTTAATTGTATCAAAACCCTATCTCATGTTAAAGTTTGTATTATATGTGGTTGCATATGAGAGATAGAGCAATACATTTAAGATCTACTTGGTTCCATCGTGCTCTTTTTCTTCCCTCCTTACTTGTCCCGTTCCTTTATGCGAGATTCTTAATTTTTCCAAAGTCCCTCCTTGTCCCCCTTCATTTTGATGATTATTTGACATTTAACCAAGTGTACAAGGTGAACGCATAGGTTCTTAAGATTGTTCACTTTGAGATTAGTGGTGACCGTTTGCAAGAAGTGATGACCATGTGTCCAGAGTGATGGCCAAACAATGGCAGTGAAAGCCCATGTAATGACTCATGCGGAAATCAATTACTTTAATGAACCCCGGTATTTCACCAAAAAGACTTCAGATAGATAGAAACTCCGGTCCCTTTTTAGCAAGGGGCCAGCGTGAATAAAATGTCCGTTCGTAATGTCAATGACCTGATGCCCACTAGACAAGGAGACATTGGGGCAATACTACTCTCCCCTTTCGAGGATGGGCACTATAGTGACACACTAAACTAGTTCCTAGCTAGCCACTAGTGCCTTGAAGATACTGGACATGGTATCCCCCCAAAGGGCTTTGAGGTACCCATACAACAAGGTCCAAGGACCCCCCACCATAGTTGGGTGGACTAAGGTGGTGAGCACCACGCCGGCATGGGGAATAGAACCCACAACCTCCTCATTGGGGACCATGAGCCCTAACCACCAAGCCAAGGCCAGTGGTTCAAAAAGACTTCAACTAAAGTCGGCCACCCTAATATGATGGCAATTTATTTTGGAACCCACACTAGCTAGAAGAAAGAGTTTAGTCTCAGGTGAAACATTAAGATGACTTATCATGCCTCGAGGCTGCCATTGCTCGATGTGAATAACGCATTTTAGACTTTTTTAAGTGTTTTGAGTGTATGCTTGCAGACTCCAACCCACATTAAATTATGAAATGTAATGGCTTGCACACTATAGTGTAGATATACCACATTAAATCAAGGTTAGTATATGAATAGAAAGCTTTGGAATTATAAACCACACTCGATGGAAGAAAATGTAGTTTTGGGTTGGTAACCCTCGTGTGGAGCAAGGCCTAAATTTACATGATCATGGTCCAGTAACCATTCTATTACACTGAATATGCTTATTCTGTAAGATTTGGCCTTGGAATAAGGTACACGGGAGCCATTTGGCTAGTTTCCTTAATAGGAGACCAACCGCAATAAAGACAAATGTTTCTAAGAGATTGAGCAATGACTTCAAATTATATTAAAATTGGGAGGACCTATGCAGTCAGTTACAATATCAACAAATATGCACATCCAATGAACATGCGTAAATCATGGGAGGTTCAAATTTCAGTCTGTTTTTTTGTTGATGTTTCGTCATGGATTTGCTAGTGCAGCACAAATTTGAAGTCATAAATTTGATCACCTGAACATGGATAACAAGAAAAGCAAACTGAATGACACCCCATACCTTACATGAGGTCTATGAAGATGTAATGAGAAGAAACGTGAACAAGAAATTTCGCTTATCAGCGGAAAGAATCAATTGTATACAAGCCAAAGCACATACAATACGGAACTTAAGATAAGTACATTTGAAGTCCTGCTTTGAGCCAAAAAAATTGTTGGTAAATTGGGGGCTGGATACTGAAATGTATCAGCTTGCACTCCCACTGCTTATGGCATTCACTGCATTAGGAGGCTCCACACTCAGGCGCCGTTTCGCGGCTTTTGTTCGATAACACCAAACCTCAAATGCCTCGCTCAAATCTGGGTACCTGTGGGTACAAAAAGGTAGAGCTCTATGTTAAAAGTACGAAGGGAGTACCATTATCTTCATCATCAACATGCAATCTGCCCAACTCCACAGCATGTCCAGGAACGCCTGCTGCTCAACAAGAGCTGTAAATACACGTGGCTTTAGGAACAAAATTAACCCTTATGGGTCCTTTGGGGGCCGTTTATTCAGGATGTTAGACGATTTGCACAAACCCTAAGAAGTATTGACATCATATTTTGTTTTCTCTATGATATTCAATCCACATTTAACACAACCAATTGAGAGAGGTAGTGTAAATAAAGTCACACAAAACAACAGTGATTAGATATACATGGTATGTACTTGAAGCTGGGTCATTTATATGAGCTCAAAGCTCCCTATAATTCATTGTACATGTGCGTGCTCTGCTTGAGTGGGCAGTTACAGGCGTCTTCAAAAACGAATTACTCAGATTCTAAATATGAACAATTTTATAAAAGTTGTTCAGTTCACATTTGCTGGATATTTTTCAATTATTATGTCGGGCATACTTTTTGCTCTATAGGAATCCAGTTTTCAATTGAGTGATACATATGATGAATGAGCTTGTTTAAATACGGTCACTTTTTACATGTTTAGCGAGAAAAATTAAATTCATAGCCTTACACCCAGATTGGGCCTCTTGGACCTTTGAGGGGTTAAGACCATTGTGACTGCATTTTTAAAACAAATCAGGGACAATGCATCATTGATTTGGTCACATATCCCCTTCATGCAACAAAGACTTCAAACATAAATCACAAAGTGGTGGGAGAAAATTACCTTGCTTGATCAGTCCGAAGCCAGTCAGCTAGTATTTCAGCTTGATCGCCAGAAGGCAAGGACAATACTAGTGAAACAAGGGCAGCCTCAATGTTTTGAGACAAATCACTGTCCATTTCCAAGGAAATCTTGTCTGCAGCAAATAGAGAATCCAGTGCTGGTTTGGTTTCGCGAATGAAAGGTAGCCACACTTTTACAAGCTGGGTGCGCTGATTGGCAGTGAGAATGACGCTCCCATACCCAACAGACTCCAGAACCTTTGCGGTGATTTCTATCACTCTCAATTTGGTGTCCCAGAAAACGTCTCTAAGTTTCTCGCCATTAAGCGCATGCGCAATGTCTTCAGAAGCTGCCAGCCAGAATTCAACAAGCTCGGGGTTCAGGCCAACACGAGGGAGAACACGCGATGCCCACACGAGGTCTGAAACTTTCTCAAGAACTAAATCCTCTGCTACCTTTGTTCCCGGATCAGGTTCTGTGACAAGAGCACGCAGCTCGAATTTGAACCCCTCAAAAAGTTCGGAGCAGCACCTTTTGAGTTCTGTTTTGATATGCTCGTCGGCTATAAGGAGGGGAGCATCATCATCTTCCTCAAGCATATATTCCACCTGTAAAAAGGAACAGCCTTTGTGTTGGTTTGTAATCCACTGAGGTAGACATGCCTAATTCCAACATACCAATAATTGGAAAACCTATATTTTTGAGTAAAATGTAGTGAGGTGTAGATCTAAGAATGGACACCAAGTAGACATGGGTTCAAAAGAGATTGGATTGTGTGCTAAAAATATGCTAACCATTCTAGGTTCAGTAGTCAACATAATTGGGGGACCTATGTGACCACTTAAATCAGCATGAGAATCTTCAATTTGATAATGAAAGAGATATTCATAGGAGCTCTGAAATTATGAGGCAAATGGCTACAGGCATTTGGAATTGCTGATTATCACTTTTACTACAATTGGGTAAAAAGAGCAGAGTATCTGAATTAGGCGCATCTACCTTAGACAGAAGCGTTCCAACATCTTGACAAAGCTGGTTTCTAAGAATGTAATCCAGAATTAGGAGTTGAAAGTCAGCAATGCTGCTGCAGCCAACTGAAATAAAAGAAGCTTGACTCGCTTCCGGTCTAATAATACATAAGACACAGACAGCACCTGTTCTTGAGCAGCAACTTTCAATTCGCTTGGAAAGCTCTTAACGATTTGCGATTTGCGCTCTGATGACGTGGCAATGATGATGGCAGAGAGAAATACATTGCGGATGGAGGCTGAGTCCACCGGCTGCAGACGGGCCAAGACAGGTCCCACCTCCACCCCGAGGCCTGCGACCAGTTTTGAGGTTGAGCTAACGATCGCTGAGACCCATTGAACACACAAGAGATTGTAAACAGGGATTTAAAAAACAAGTGGATTTCAAGCTCCTTGGGAATAGTCAAGGTGAAAACTCTCATCAGTCCACACCTCATTGTTGCCTATGATTTTGCGGACACAAAGCCTTCTTCCATCTACCAAGATTCAAATTGAAGAGGTGCATCCCCAGTGAAATCATAATTAGGTTATCCGGATTACCTGAAAAATCCTTCTATTTGCATTTGGACCTGGTAGGCTACTATAATATGTTATGGTCTAAATTCTCCTGGTTCAGACCCACTCCATACATAAATCAGAAAATTGCCTACATGTCACAACATCTTTGACGGCTCCGGTATTGCCACTGGGCATGAATTATGATTTGCTTCATTTTCGAGTTGGTCTACATCTATATGTAATCCCATAATCCCAAAACTGTATATTAGAGAATCAGAGGGCCCTGAAGACTACTGCCTCCTTTCAAAGGTGAACACCTTGAATGGACGCAGACCTTGGGTTAATCTTAGAGTTACAATAGGATCCAGATTAAGGCCTTAGGTTTACGACACCCCAAAGCTTTCAAGTATTTCTAGTATGTCTATGAGAAACTTTCAAGTATACTTTCTGTTGCATGTGTGTCAATGTGTCACCAGTTGATGATCCATGTGAAGTGACTAAAATAATATTTAATTTAACAAAGAACCCAAAAGCAAAATCCCTACCTGGCAATGCCTTCAAAATTTCCTCCTCTTCATTCTCCTCCCATGGAACGGCCTCTAAGTACCGTGCACATTTGGATGCGATAGCATCACAGCCTAGTTTAGTTGCAACTTTGAGCATCCCAAGTGCATTCTTCACGCTGTGCCACATTTCACCCACAGGCTCCTCAAGATTTGAATACAACATTCGAAGAAGGTTCACATGGTGGTCAATGTCACTTTCGATGCATACAACGTCCACACAGTTCCGAGAGTCCAAAAGATTATATGTTGGCCAATCATCCGAGAGTCGAGTAGCAAAATACTTGCTTTTTGCACATAGGACCTCGGAGTGGGAATAGAACCAGTCATCCCGTCCATGAACAGTTCGCAACCGAACAATCACATCGCTTGTTGCACGTTCTCCTAGTTTGCACACGTATTGGAAGACACTGGGTGGGGGCTCCACCTCAGCAACCTGACCCTTTGCCATGATTGTTTTTTCTTGAATGTGTTGACTACCAAGGACAAAGAGGAGGGGTATAGTCTTTTGAGGAAGCTCCTCAACTTCTGTTGCTGCCATAAGAGCAGGTTACTGGATTCAATGTCTGAGGTGTGTTTTGTGTCCTAAAACAGATACAGAAGTGGGTTCATGAGAATTGGGTGATGAGCTACAAGATATGAGCTACGTTTGGCATTTTGGTAGCTTGTAAATAACACATATCATCTTTTCAGATTGAATATTTGTGGAGTTCCAAAACTATGCATTCTTTGTTGTTTGTGTGTATGGTTCTGCAAGCTCAGGGTCTAGACTAGTGACTGGAAAGAGGGTTGAAGATGATTCAAGAACTTGAAGACGGCAAGGCGAGCCTTTGAATTGTGTCATGAAGCCTGCAGCTGCCCATATCCGCTGCTCAGAGCTGCGAGAAACCAAAGCTTCCTTCAATGATTTTCTGACCAGAATACCACCACATTAACTTGAAAACGCATGTGAATAATTCTATTCTACACCTGAAAGAAATGATGGTCAAGAACACACACAAAGTGTGGAACGATTGCACATCAAGACATAGTTCAACCGAATGTTCAAAATATTCACAACAACAGGAAAAAAGCCATAATTTGAACACCTGACCAATGATAGTCTAACTATATCAAGCTTCTAGAGATTTGAAGTCACATTCTTGTGACAGCCATTGCTAAATGCTCACTTATATGGACCTAAGCATGTAAACTAGGGGTGCTAGAAAACTCTTTGATACCTCTTCTGGGAAACAATAATTGCTACACCATTGTCCTCGTCAAATTCCACAAGATCCCAGTTGAAAGCTCCACCAATAATGCCATACAATCCTGTGACTGCTGCATCTAATGCCTGAGTGAAGAGTTCCTGAGACGCTTTGACTTTGCCAGACCCCAATACCCTGTCGAGAACAAGTTATATGATCAGCATAGAAAATAACTGTATTGAAATCAATCCAAACAAAATAATACAATCCAACTTCTGTTGCAAAGTAAGCAATCTAGAGCACACATTGAACCTACTACACTGCTTGGTGTTAATACCTCCATTTGCTGAGACAGGCAAGAATGGATTCCCACACTGCTGGTTTGAAATGCTCCCACAGTGTTGAAAGAGATTAACATTAAGCTTGGAGAAAGTAGGCTTACAGACTAATGCGCATGAAAGTGTGACCCAGCTTATGCCGACCTCGCAGCTTGCTTGCAGGCATCCTAAACTTGTTTGCAAGACTTCACCCTGTCACTTGTCGTCGGCGGATGACCCTGCCTCGTAAGCATTTTCAAGTAGGTTGTAGTTCCCTTCACAGCTCCCACTCTGAAGTTACAAACAAAACTTCGTCAGTAACACATACAAGGAAACGCATGGCACATAACCTCACAGACTGTGGAATGGAAGTTAACAAGTTGAGAAACATTTCAACAGTGCAATTTAATTAGATGGTAGCTCCACCAGTGAACTTTCAACATGGGAACCATTAGTGCACAAACCAAGAAGACAAAAATAGAAGCACACTTTGTTATTCACCCCCTGCCCCAGAGTGAACAGGATTCACATAAACCCACAAACTGTGGAATGGAAATTAACAAGTTGAGAAACATTTCAGCACTGCAGTTTAATTAGATGGTAGGTCCACCGGTGAAACTTTCTACCTAGAAACCACCAGCGCACAATCCATAAGGAATTTCTTCAAAAAAAAGAAAAGAAAAAGAAAAAGAACAAAAAGCACTTGTTCCTCAACCCCTGCCCCAGTGTGAACAGATTTCATAAATAACCTAGGATGTGCAGGGAAACGAGCCATTTTTTACTGCTATTTCAGGCTTTCTAGACAATAGGATCCACTCCCATCCAGGATGGACAAGTAAATAAAATGTAGCCACACATGCAACAAAAATTGCAGTATTATGACGCAAAGAACATAGGTAGCTACACTCTTATCCTATGTATGCGTGTACGCCAAGGAACAAAAGGCTGCTTATAAAGTGCTCAAGAAAGAAAGAGAGAGGATTACAAAGAGTCCTCTGATCAGAAGGATTCTCTGAAAAAACTTGTTTCAGCCCTGGAGGGAAAATGCAGAATTGGCGAGAAAGAACAATGTATGCACACTGAAGGGGATGCTGTTTGACATGGCCTATTCTTCTGCTCTATGCTACAGCTTGTGCAGAGGCAAAGAGAGCAGAAGAAAGGAAGGACGAAATGATTCAGCTATCGAAAGAACAAGCAAGCTATCATAAGAGGAGATGTTGATAGTTACCAAGTCGTCAGATCTCCGAATTGGATGTTTGAATTATTTCTTCTACGTTATCCTCTGCCTGCACGATTCCGCAGAGTGATGAAAGGATGAGACACACACACATACACACATACACACACACACATACCTACAAACATACATACATTTGTAACAGATAGAGGCCGAAGGAAGCAGCCAACATCATCAAGTCTCGAAGGTTCCGAAGGTTCCGAAGGTTAACCCGTTTACATATAAGAACATCATCATCATCTCTACAAACACAACAACAAGCACTTCACCCACCACACCATACCATACTTAGATAAAAATCATACATGACAAACCCAAAATCTCCCCTTACCACTTTCCCTGCCATCCCTAAACAAACAATCAAAAATTGCAGAAAAACCATACACACACACACACATGCGGAGCTCAGACCTTTCCAATTCAGACACCACCAAAATCCACGGCCACAAGAAACCTGGCCCCCAATCCAACTAGATGATTACTTGCACTTTTCTCTCACAAATCCCACAAACGAAATCCATAAAATTTGAAAACCCATCATCGAATCCCACCATTTCGCAGCGTCGAAATTTGGGTCACCGAGTCCAACCCACAGAATCTGGCACCGCGAAATAAGAAGAAATTGCTGTATTGTCCACTTAGTCACAAGGCTCAGGAGTCACCGATCCCAAAACCTCCGAGGTTGCTTCCAAACTGAAGACTCGTCACCGTGTCGTCGACGAAACTAAGTTAATGATAAGCCAAGTTAGCATTCCAATTAGAACCTTGAAGCCCACCACCGAGTTCAACACTGAGGAAAGCAAAGGGAAAACGAGAAGCTCCTTCAAGTTAGCCGCCCTCGCTGCTTGTCCGTGCTTGCAACTTGCCTTGGCTGCAACTTGCTACTACTACTACTGTGTTATGGGATCGAGAAAGCACCTGTAACTCCTCCGTAACATCCACCAGACAGATTTTTTCTCCACCAGAGCTTACAACATGCCTCTGACAAAAAGAGATCAGACGCTAGCTATGTATGTCCATACATGTATGTGTGTATGCATGCATGTATGTGTATGTGCATGTGTATGTGTGTATGTGTGTATGTGTGTGTGTGTGTGTGTACCTAGTGGAGTTGGGATTTGTGTCATCAATGTATGTATGTATGTAAACTCAAACATCATAGATAAACGGGTTATATAGTCAAAACAAGCCTCTTACATGGGGAGGGCCGATTAGTGACGGAGGGCTAATAGTGAGTGTGCAAAATTAGTGAAGGGGATACTAAATTTCTTTTTACAACAGCATTAGTGCCACCAAAACATATAGGAATCGTTATTCAATGAAAATATTGTTCATAGCATCAACATTATTCATTGCAAGTATTGGCACTTGGCACTATCTGTTAAAGTAGCATGTGTTTCCATATGAATCTCTTTTATCGCTCTACAAACACCTTACAGCATGCATTGGTTTTCTTATAATCTATGGTGAATGAGCATGTATTCATGGATTTAGTGTCACTCATTAAAACTTTCAGCCCTTAGTAACTTTGAGATTTGGCTAAATAGTGTGTGCATCGGAGTTAGTGTCACCCTAATTAATTGGGATAATTAGTGTAGACTACAACCATGCCCACATTTACTAGTGAGCATAGCCAGCAGTATAGGGCATGTTTTCGTTGTTTTTAGCTAGCGATGGGATGTAATGTACTTGAATTGTGAGCACTCGTTGGCTCAGGGGGTTCACTCCCTTGTTTTTAGTGGGAACACATGAGAACACAAGGTGTTTTTTTGGGGGTGGTTATATTGGAAAAGGTGAATATTGTGGACCCTATTATTATGTAATTTTCTAACATTCACTATTTTGAGGATCCTATACATAGGTTAACTTGGTATTTATTCTTCTTTTACATGGGCATATGTTTATTATAAATTATATTTTTTGCTAATGCCATGTAAAATCTAATACTTACACATACAAAATCATAATTCACACATCAAAACAATATGCATGCAATCAACTTCCTCATAAGCACTTTAATTATTCAAAACATACACACATGAAAATAGTGATAAAAATGCTTGGGTTTAAAAAACCATGCAAATGCTTTCAAAAATTTGTGTTCGAAACACAATTGCATACATACACGTAGCATTAGAACACAACCAGCCAACACCAACCACGGGGTTTGTTTAGGGTTTACACATTCAAACATGAAGCAATCCGTGTCATTGTTCAAGCTCAAGTGATTAAAATTGCTCAATACACACCATCTAACTTTTATGTGCTCAAGTCTACACTTATAAATTTTGGTCCAAAAACCTCAAGTGCCATTGGTGATCCTCCAAGGTTGTTACTTTCAAAATTTTCCTAAATTTCTCTTCAACTAGCAAATATCTAGCCATAACCTTGGCACTCAACAATGTGGACTTTAGGTCAGATGCCACATGGTCAATACTCTCACCACTAACTCTAGAACCAACAAGTGGAGGCAAAAATTAGTTGGAGTCATAAAGCACCCTTGGTAAGATCTTGAATTTTAGCCTCCTCGGCTAAGCACTCTAAAGTTTGTTGGGAGTCATAAACAAAAATCTAGGTCAACCACATGCATACGCTTTTTAGAGTCAAGGTTGGGTTCAGCTAATGACAAAACATATACATCCAAAGAAATTGTATTGAGCCCCTCAAGGTTGTAGTTAATCATGCATCTACTCTCAACATCCAAAATTAGAAAGGATCAATCTACAATATGAATACCTTCACGTAGTGGTCTAAGTTTGGCATATGTGTTGCCATTAGTACACTGGGAAAGTCCAATAAAGTTTGGACTAGCATTGGAATTGGCAAATGAGAACAACTTCAACTTTAAAGACATTGCAAAGTTGGTTCATGATCAACAATCTAACAAGAACCCTAAATCTTGAGTTGGTCACACAAACTCCTCTTCTTGACGTCACCCATTTCTATACGTCAACAACTAAACCCAAAAATTGTGAGAAATCACAACGAAATCAAACCCTAAACTCTACCCGTTTATCAAGCAAACAAATTATGAAAATTATGAAAGATGAATCTTGAGATGCCACCTAAAAAGCATGACTATTCGCATGTGCCTACTCCTAAACCTTGATCAATCAATCATCAACATTCGCCAAGTTTGGAAGAAGGTAAGAGTTTGCACATATATGAAACCTTCATAGAGCTCCCGCAAACCCTAACTGGAAACTCACAAAACCAAACATATTACCCAAACCCATCAAAACCCCTTCCCACATCTAACCCAACATATTACATCCAAATCCAAATATACATCCAAGAGATGTCATCCAATGATGCTCATCCATAGTGCATAGCCATAATATATATTAATTTCATTCCCACCTTACTGAACCCTATGGTATGTTAGTTTTAGAATTTCTCTAACATGATCAATTTTGTAAACACCCTAATTTACTTATACCATGGAGCTCATTATATAACTTGACCATTCTTGCAAGTACATTTTTTTTTATAAATTATAGGTCGCAACTTTAAAGTGGACCCTATATTTGTTCTCAGGTGGTTTTCTAAAATATGAGTGTGCCCCCCTACTAGGTTCATTGGCTAGAAGTAAACATAGAAGTGCCCCATACTGGTGGGAGCTGTCAATTAGCATAAATACCAAATAAGTGTAGGGATGGCATACTTTGAGAATTTTGATGTTATTTTTGGATTTTGAATCGCTTACAATAATCAATTCTAGGTTATCAAATAGTTTGTTGCACTTTCACCTTCATGATGGAGGAGTTTACGTAGACATCACAAATCCTTGGCTTCCACAACATGCATGCCTACTTTAAGGCTTGGGGTTTGTGAAGTCTATGTAAACTCATCCATTGTGGATGTAGGGACTCTAGTAAAAACAAGTCTTTGTCCAGTTCATTGCTAATTCCTTACAATGGGATGATGTTCCATCAATTGATTTTTTTGATGTCAATTTTGGTCTCAAATTATCTAGAACTAACCATATACAATCTTAATGGCAGTTCGTTGCATTTTCACATTCAATTTGCTGCACTGTATGTGATATTTAGTGTCATGCGGTATTTTATGTCAATGTGGTAACTTTTCAGATCACACTTCTTATGAATAAGTAAACAAATATTTTCATATATATATATATATATATATTCATAAAATTTTAGAAAGTTGAATTATAATATATTTTTATATTATCATGATGGGATTTTGGGAATAAACATATTATTCATCAAGGATTTACTTAAACTACCCAAGAATTACGGGGTTTGTTGCATTTATACCTTACTTAAGGACACGTTTATGTAGACACCGCAAATCCATGGCTACCCACTTACAAGCTACCGCTCTATTGGCATTAAATATGTTGGGATGAATTGGGCTTTCCATTTGTATGGGAGTTGTTTTTATTAGATACACTTCATCCACGATGGATGAGTCTACAGTCCCGTTGAGAGACAGTCATTACATATGAGTGTACCTATCATTCATCCAACATGTAATAGTGTGCAGCCTAGAGATTACTAGTTTAAATTGATTTGATACCGGAATTTCGTTCTAAATACCCATAAATCTCCTAGTCATTTGAGAGAACCCATATAAGAGTGTGCCCAATTCATCTCAAACAACTATTATTAGACTAAGTTGGGTCTTTGATACAAACTCCAATGTCATAATAACTAAAAACATTAGCATATGAGTTGTTGCATACTATTTTAGGGTTTTATGTTGGATGAATGAGAGGTACCGACATTGTATATGACAATTCCCTCTCTCTCCTCACTGTCCATGGAGATTCTTGGACATAATGAGTCGAGGTCCTAGTGTTTCCAAGTCCAACCAGTTACATATCGACATTTTCAATTTGTCTTTATTAATTTGATGAATATTTTATAAAAACCTCTATAGTGATCGGTAATATTCCTAAAGTCTTGAACTTGAACCAGTTATTTCTCAATCTCAAGTGGTCCATTTGCAACTCGCAGTTCTCCAGGTTCCTTGTCTCTCCCCCACTCCCACACCGGGGGGGGGGGGAGAAGAGAGAGAATTATCACATACGAGTGTACCTCTCATTCATCCAACACAAAAGCCTTGAACTAGTATCCATCATGGAGGTTACTTTTTGATGCCGGAGTTAACTTCTAAGACCCTAAATCAACTTCAAAACCCCGAATTAGTCAACTTGAGATCATTTGAGTTACATCAACAACCCACCCACATGGAGTCGAGTTCTCATATTGGATGGATGAGAGACAAGATCGTATATGATCATTCGCTCTATCCGATCCCAGCTGAGGTCTCATGATGTTTAAGTAAACTCATCTGTTAGCAAGGTGAAAACGCAACAAACATGTTCATACTCTTAAAACAACTAATTTGAGATCGTTTGACTTTAAAAATGACACAAGAGACCCCGAATCACTCCAGCGAACTCCGATCGTAAACAATCGACTCTCAACCTTGCAGGGGACTTGTTTTTACTTGAACCCCTTCATCCACAATAGATGAGTTTACGTAGACGCCACGAACCCCAAGCTTCCAATCCCTTGTATTACTTTTCCTCATCCTCATCCAAAGCAAGGCTCGGGATGGGCGGGCCCGTGTTCCATCCACTTCCGTTGCCTTCCGTGCGAGGAGATGAGCGGGGGCGGGCCCGGCTCCTAGCAATGGACGGCCGAGATGACTTGGAAGGCAGACACATAACTTTCCCTTTTGCCGGGGTGGGCCAGCCCACTTGGCCTTGGATTCTCTTGCTTGTTGTGCCAAAGGGCCCGTTCACATGGGTCCCAAGTCCTAGTATCCAAGTCACTTGAGGTCAATCCGTGCGATCTCAGCCGTTGAGAGCATGGACGTTGGGACTTACCACTTCACATGGGGTCTCAAGTCCTCAGTCCCAAAGTATGACATGGATGCCTACATGGCAACACTTTTTGAAGGTGAGGCTTGGGACTTGTGTGTTGAGGGTTGGGTGGAGCCAAAAAGTTAGACCCAACTATCAACACGAGTCCCATGAATGTTTTTGCATAAAGTAAGCAACATCCAATTTTAATGGTTTCTGGAGGCTCAAAAGTTGGGACTTTATCTGTGTGTCGGGACTTGCTAACATGAGTGGGACTTGGGACTTGGGACCCCATGTGAACCAGCCCTAAGGATTGCATTTGCTTTGCCGCATCTTATGAGTCCAACAACAACAACAACAACAACATTGGGGAGCTCACCACATGTGTAGTTTACATCACGATGATGACGATGATGAAGAATTGGAATTCCTCCTTTAGAACACTTTATATCCAATTCCTTGTTGTCCTTCTTTTTTAAGACATGTTTGGTTGCCCAAAATAAGGGTCGTATTACCCAAGTGTTCTATTCTCATTAATATGACATTTTGGTCACAAATGTCATACTAAGCAAATTGGCCGCTTATACATAATGAAGATATATAAGTATAAAAGAACATTTGTATAGCACAAATATGCTCACAATGTTCCTCCAATGTTCCCCATGTGCAAAACGTTCCATAAGATTCCTTGCATGTTCCAAAGTACAGTAATCTCCCGCTTAAATACGCACATGTTCAAGTATGCATCCCGGTCAAGTGCGCAATTTTTTTGACAAAAATCAAGGTTCATATTTTATTGTTTGAACATGTCATGCACAGTCATTTTCCGTGAAAAAATCGATTTTTTACACTTGACATTCAATGTTAATTTGTTAACGATTCGGTGAAATGTCTCAAACCATCGTCGCATTTCATCGTATATTTATGTAGCTTCCGTTTGAACATAGGAGCAAAGCAATTGGTCATCAATGTCGAGGACAATGTTGTGTAGAGCTTCAAAAACTTTGAAGTCGGTAGTACTTTCACATTCAACAAATGTCTCAATAGGCTAGATTTCGCCACTAATAAGTGGTTCTTCTTCAATTTACATCGTTTCCAAAACTTCATCAACGTCCTCTAGCATAACAACACACTTTTTTTCGTTGTTTGCATCATCAATATTTAACTAACCACTCATTTCTTTTGGTTCGATGGAAATGTGCAAAGTACGCACTTACCAACTAAGTGCACACCAACGGCTCCGATTCAAAGTGCGTACTTAAGCGGGAGAATACTGTACTAATCACATACGAACCTTGAAATATATGTGAGTCCCATCACTTATTGCACATTAATTACCTCTATTACACGACAAATCATACGTATAAAAAGTCATATTAGAAGCGTCATAGTCATACTATGGAGGTAAATTTACACTAGAAAGTTTTATCGATGGGAAATGCAGTTAGTTAGTTAGAAACTCCGGTCCCAATTTAAGGGTCTTGATGGGAAATGCATTGTATAGTTGAGGTGCCGTATATTCAAGTGCCATAATAATATGGAGGTTAGATTGTAGTGTGAATACACAACAAAGTGAATAAGATTACAATATGTATTTTATTTAGTGTCACTATTCCTATTTGTCTTGCTCAATACTATTTGTAAACCGCCCATGTAAACACTAAATGTAAATCCATGATGGAGGATCAAGCACAATGTAGTGGACAAGTACGCTAAAAAGTGATTTAGTATGACATCAAAATTGGTCAACCATGCATAACATTATTCAATTGCTATCAACAATTCCCTTATAATAGTGTAAATGTGAAATCGCTTCACCTGAGTTTATCAAGTTGTGTGTGTTGGTAAGAGAAACTAAGCAGGGTATAGTTATGAATGATATCTTATTTATTACAAGTCCCAACCATCTAATAGCCGTAGTTAGACAAAGTTATTTTTTTATTAGAATGGCCTTCGTGACTTGTGATGTGACACCCTTTTTAACTTAGGTGACTCCAAATGACCAATTAAAGTGGATCAATGATGTGGTGTGGGCCACACTACATCAAAAAACAAGAAAACAAGGGGTAAGCCCAACCATACAAAATCGTTAAGAAATAGTTTCAAGATTCTCGATGAACATTTGAAACTGCACAAAACTTGAAGGAAATTTGTTCCGTGACTGATGATCGTTGCCCGGTGCAGTGGATAAGTACACCGAAAATATGATTTTGTGTGACATTAAAATTGACAGACCATATTGATTAAAACAATCTTCGTGGCTGGGTCATATGACAACGTCTTTAACTTACTCGCCGCCAAAACGACTGCATGGCAATAAAAGTGGATCAATGATGAGTAGTGTGGGCCACACTAAATCAAAACGCATGTGTAAGCAAAGAATTAGGAGTAAGCCCCGCCATACGAAAGTGTTAAGAAATAGTTTCATGATTCTCGATGGAACATACGTCACAATTCTCGATGAGCAAGCCACATGCATGATTTTGGTCTCCTTAATAAGTAACACACAATGTCCTCACATTCAAGAAGCATATCCGATGTGCAAGGGCAGCCAAAAAGTGTAGATTGGAGTAGTGCTTGAATGGTCACCGTTATTCCAACACCCGCTTTTGACGATCCTACACCATCGACAATAAAGAGCCCCATTTTGTTCAAGTAGGATTGAGTGGGATCCGGTTGAAATGAATTACTAATGCATGGAAAGGGCTTGCACTAAGGGCCACTTCACACACGAGACTGAGAGCCCGTGACCATTGCACTTCAAGCACTCTCGTTGGTGGAAAAGGCGGTGCCGGTCCAAGTTTGCTTCACGCTCCGCTTGAGGGACCAACGGAGTATGTGAATGCAAGATGGATGTAAAGTCTACATGGATTCCTACATGGCATCGAATGGATCATGTTTCATCTTCACTTGGACTATTTTCCAAAACCACCTCTTGGAGGTAGGTCTGACACAAAACCATTGGGAGACCATGACACTTTGAATGCTCACAACCGATGGTTTACTCTGTTTTATCATGTGTGAGGACCCGCATGAATAGAAAGTTATTGAAATAGTATTTGGTGGGGGCCCAGTCACATATGACTTCACACTACACTTGAGGGTCCGTGACCCCACTACGTGATTTTGGAAGTGTCTTGGGACGGCCTCTGGACACTTTCTTTTGGGCTCTCACAATTTCATGGTCACGGCTCTTGGCTCGTGTGTGAAGGGGCCCCAAGTTTATCGCATCCTTGTGATTAGTGTTGATTAGGTAGCTCATGCTTTGAACTACAATATCTACAAATTGGGTATGAATTGTCATTTAAAATTAAAACTAAAAACTCATTGAATGTGATACTTACTACCCAAAAAGGAAAATGAATAAAAAGTGTGTGTGGCTCACATGGAATACCATAATTAACGCTCTTCAAAGTGATCAAATGTTAAAAATCCTTCCGCATGTTATGGTTCACAATTAAAGCTTAGTAGAATAATCTATCATCCAAAACTTACCATAGAGGACCCTTTCAAAGCAAGCTAGGGTTAGTGCATGCTTTGTGGTATTTCATGTCACTTATTATTTAGAATTATGTGTAACTTCTTGTTGTAGAATTCACTTTTTACATTTGGTATAATTTGACATAGTAAGAAGGAAAATCATATAGCACCGCGTGACTCTTAGATTCCATATCATACCTAGTGTATTACATCAAAGCCATTCTTTTCGGAGTCTCTACCAATATTAGACTATTATGGTTATGCTGTCATGATAGGAGATTTCGTTATATGTAGGACCAAACTGGCTTGACATTCAAGCTTGGATTCTAGATGTCATACAACATTGTTATTAATGTGTACAATTGATCAAAAACATCAACATACCAATGCATGGTTTTAAGGATTGTTTTGTACCTGTATCAATTTGGTGAAAAATAAAAACACAAAAACACAAAAAACACAAAAAGGGTTTTGAACAACATAAACCTCCATTTGTAAGACATCATAATAAACATGGTAATTGTGTAATAAGCTCACACTACGGGAATACCGGCTCCTTACTATCAATTCCTTCCACTAGATGGTTTTGTGATCTTTTACGGTAGTAAATTTTCAATCTTTTCTAATATATTTGAATTCCACCTAGTGGCAAAGAACCAATGGTAAAAAACCGCAGTTGCCATGAGGTAAACATGCCTAATTTGGTTCCCATCCTAAATGGGTACTTATATTTGAGTAGTCTATGGTTAGGTGTAGATTTGAGAACAAACATCAAAAGAGTTATCTTGAAAAGAGGTTGAACAGTGTATTCAAATCATTCTAAACTCAATATCCAACATCATAATTGGAGGGGTCTATATTGAGAAAGAGTATCTTCAATTTGATAATGAATAAGATATCCATATGAGCTCCACATGTCCACCTATTGACAATTAGGCATTACACTATCCTCCTCTTTCATATTTGTCTACGGAAATGATACAAGGATGGCTAACACACCATCTTCAATGTCGAATAAATTGATGTTCATTTCTAACCTTCTTCACATGAGGTCCAAAATGTATGAGGAGATGGCAATGAGCACGATTTGGGTTAGGCTAATCATCTAGTGCTAATTCCGTGTGTTATCCCTACAAGAAGTGGGCGTAGAGCTATAAGTGTCCATTTAAGACCCATTTAGGGTAGTGTCTAGTGAAGACACAAGAATGACGATATTGTACGCAACTTAAAACTTGATCACATTCCAACAAAATCAAGTAACAACATGCCCACATTAGGGGCAGTCTCCGCTCCATGGCAACAAGACGAGTCCCTCTTGATAGGGAAAGTTAACTTCTTTCCGAAATTCACTTGCTATTAGTAAGGATTTTTTCATCCTACTCACAAGATACAATGTATCATAGTTTTGCCCGCTCGCTTCATCGCATACAAGACCAAAAGAAATAACTCCTATCAAGATGAAAACCCTCCCATTGGTGTGGGCCGGTCAGTGGTCCCAGTCTGGGCATGCCACAATCCCATGCCCACACCAGGGCCAACCATCGCTCCTTGGTAGTGGGAGGAATCCCTCTTAAAAGGGAAAGTTCATCTCTTTCCGACTTTTTTCCTTTCTTCCCCATCCCAGTCAGAGTGACCTCGCTGACGTAATGCCATTGCAATTTCGTCAGTGCACACAAGACAAGACCTCCATCAAGATGGAAACTCTCACATTGGTGATGTGGGCCAGTCGTCGGGCCCTAGTGTGGGCACACTAGGAGCTAAGTTGGTGCACTAAGTTAAGTTAGAATATGGTGAAGGCCGGTCAAGATGAAAACCCTCCCATTGGTGTGGGCCGGTCAGTGGTCCCAGTCTGGGCATGCTACAATCCCATGCCCATACCAGGGCCAACCGTCGCTCCTTGGTAGTGGGAGGAATCCCTCTAAAAAGGGAACGTTCATCTCTTTCCGACTTTTTCCTTTCTTCCCCATCCCAATCAGAGTGACCTCGCTGACGTAACGCCACCGCAGTTTCGTCAGTGCACACAAGACAAGAACTCCATCAAGATGGAAACTCTCACGTTGGTGGTGTGGGCCAGTCGTCGGGCCCTAGTGTGGGCACGCTAGGAGCTAAGTTGGTGCACTTAGTTAAGTTAAGTTAGAATATGGTGAAGGCCGAGGCACTCCAACACATACATGCTTCACAACGATGTCGTGTGCTTGGATGCATGCACCGCATGCCCATGAGCATCTCCGCTTGCTTCCAAAAAGGTCCACTCATGTCGGGGGCGGTCAAGCATTATGGGGTTCACAGTTCTTCCTCTTTATTGGATCCCACAGCAGTGCCAGCATGTAACGTTTATCTAGACACGGGGTAGGTGTCGTCGCCTCATTGGTCGAATTAAGGAAGGGACACACAAAAGAAGGGCTAGCGCCCTACAAGTTAGCATAAATAATAACTTCAAGAAAGCCACGCCGATTCGAATCGTTGGGTGAGTCCCGGAGACAAGGAGGTCTCAAGCCCGGAGCCACTCGGGATCTCATATGGTTAGGGTTTGGATGATGCGACCTTTTTACGATGACCATGTTAGGACCGACGACTGGCCCACATCAATGGGAGGGTTTCCATCTTGACATCAAGAGTTTTTTGTTGTCTTTTTTTATGTGCCGGCGAAATTGCAGTGTGTTTCATCCAATGAGGTTACTGTGAGTAGGACGATGAATCCTTAACTAGCTACAGTAAAGTTTGGGAGGAGATGAACTTTCCTTATCAAGAGGGACTCCTCCTACTACCAAGAAGCAACGACAAAAACCCTAGTGTGGGCATGGTATTTAAGCTGACACGGGACACTTTTGTTTTGTTGCTGAAGAGTTGAAGGAACGTTGTCTTAAGAACACTATGTGGACATTGCTCGAGGAGAACCGGCGGTTAGTTACATATGAACTGGTCGAGTTTGAGAAATAACTAGTTGGAGTTGGAGACTTCAGGAGAATTATTGATCATTTTAGAGGAATCTATGGAATATACCTCAATGAATGAAAGCGAAACCGGAAGATTAGGTCAACATGTAAGCGGTTGGATTTAGAATCACTAGGACCTTGACCGACTATATATTATGCCCAAAAAACTTCCCGGGCACTGCTATGTGGTATTTACAGAATCCGTGTAGCTTGGAATCGGTGTTCAAGGCTGAAGCCCTCGTCTGCATTCCGAATCAAAAGGCATCAAAATAATTGCACTTCACATGAATTTCTTTATTGTTTTTTGCTTTTTCCAATACCCAAGTCCACTTTTATGTAGGTGGTCTTCATTGTGACACTTGGACCCAAAAAAAATCCAGCCTTTGCACAACTTTGCAAAGGACTCCAGGAAAATAGGCTTTCTTTGAATGGCATTTTTCGCATTTGGCATGCTCCGAAGACTTCAAGATACAACATAGCTTTGGATATTCTATGTCGATGTGTGCAATGAAGTTGCCTCTCTTTACCCATGCCTCTTTGGGTTGAATTTAAATGACATATAGCTTTCTTTCTTAATCCGTGTAGGAACTACAGTTTAAAACGATTCTTGCATATTGTTACTCCGGGGGGTGGACAATTCATTGGAAACTTAAATGATCTGCGTAGGTCACTATAAAATGAAATCCCCCTATATACAAGAGGTTTACAGAGAGAAAAAAACAAATGTATACGTACTAACAACATGTTAAAAAACGGACTCATGTATTAATACTAAGCTTTTCAACTTAATGTGATCAACGCCTTCACTACATTTACAAAATACGTATCATGAATAATATAACCTTTATTGTACAGTGGGGTGACACCGAAATTGGCACCTTGTGCAATTCCAGGGATAGTGCCCACATTGCTGCCAACTTTGACACCCTCCCGAGTGCTGGAATTTTTTTATTTATACATGAAATTTTAGACACAAAATCATTGTTGTGTTGACAACATGTGGACCAAATTTCAAAGCTAGAAGATTGATTTAAAAAACAATATTCAAGATTTACTAACAAGGGGTAGTTGTAAGAAATGTTTCACACCTGCCAACTTTGACACCCTCCCAAGGATTGAAGAATTTGTTTTTTCACATGGAATTTTTGGAGTGGGAACATCTTTATGTTTTTTACACATGTAAAAAAAGTCAAGTCCAAAAGACCCACAAAAATAATGATATTCCAAATCTACCAACATGTGTAGTTGTGAGAAACAAAGGGGAGAATCGTTTCACAACTTCCAACTTTGACAGCCTCCCTAGGGCAGAGAATCTGTTATTTCAATATGAAATTTTTGTCCTTGAAATTTTTGTCACATGATCTTTATGATGTTGATCACATGTATGAAAATTTTCAAGGCCAAAAATTTCATATTGAAATAACAGATTCTCAGCCCTAGGGAGGCTGTCAAAGTTGGAAGTTGTGAAACGATTCTCCCCCTTGTTTCTCACAACTACACATGTTGGTAGATTTGGAATATCATTATTTTTGTGGGTCTTTTGGACTTGACTTTTTCCACATGTGTAAAAAACATAAAGATGTTCCTACTCCAAAAATTCCATGTGAAAAAAAAAAATCTTCAATCCTTGGGAGGGTGTCAAAGTTGGCAACTGTGAAACATTTCTTACAGCTACCCCTTGTTAGTATATCTTGAATATCTTTTTTTTATCAATCTTCTAGCTTTGAAATTTGGTACACATGTTGTCAACATAACAATGATTTTGTGTCTAAAATTTCATGTATAAATAACAATTTTCCAGCGCTCAGGAGGGTGTCAAAGTTGGCAGCAATATGGGCACTATCCCTGGAATTGCACAAGGTGCCAATTTCGGTGTCACCCCACTGTACATGAAATCCACTTTCACTTTCCAATGAAAAACTCAGGTGATTCGTAGCATGTAACTCAACAAATGCATCAAACAATCAAAGACAAGAGCATAATAATTTAGCCACCAACTGGAGAGCGTAACTCAAGGAAGCCCATGAATGCCCAAGAGCCTTTAGTTTGTAAAAACCGAGGACCCAAATGCAAACCCTGACAAAAACATACATGATAGTCATTGAGGACTATGACCATATGACCACAATGGATGAAAATGTGAATTGAATGAAAGTAATACATTTATTGTCAAATTTTTCTCTAGATCTTAGGGTCCCCTTTTGTACATATACCTTTACTTCAAAAACTTTGATAGCCTTTTTAAAGGTACACACTAGAGGAAAAGAACACCTCTCCCTTATGTACACTATGTATGGTAGTACCTCAAATAATGCCCCTTTTTACACTCATGTTAGTTTGTACGTGGTATGAAGAGTCCGCCCCTTGGTATTGTTACTATGATAATACATAAATTCAAAATAGTGTGGAACTTCAGTAAATTGGAGTGGGGACACCAAATTGCACACATATTAATGTAGTTGTTTGTGTGTGTGTGTATATCAATAATATATGTGTCTCACATTGCATCGAAGAAGTTTGAGACCCAAGATTGATGGATGAGCCCTTGAAGCTACACTAAATATCATATTTAGTGTCACCAATTCTAATTGTCTTGCTCAACATTAGTTGTAGAGTGCGGCATAGTGTCACCAACACTAAATGGTAACACAACATTATTTGTCATTCCTTGTAATTTTTTTTGGGGAATATAGATTTACAGTGTTGCAATTACTGTCACTTACCAAGTGATTTTTCATCTAAATCTCAATCATCCATGACAATATTTCATCACAAGTTGCTGACAAGAGAAGGCAATGTTTTGGCCAATGGATGAACTCATCCATCATCCATGACAATATTTGTTCACTTATTCATTAGAAGTGTCATCCAAAGAGTTACCACGGTGACATTTTAATACCATATAACACTAAATATCACATCTAGTGTAGTTAGGAGATCTCTTCAAAGAACAAACTATGATTTCGGATCAAGTTCAAGATTTGGATGGTGCAACTTCATGCTTACATGGGGCGATTTGATTCTTTGTCAAGAAGTGGGTCAAACATTGTCTTAAGATGCTATGTGATTTTTGTAGGACCCATATCACTTAGAATGTATTCCATGGTTGCTTATATTCCGATTTCATGGTACATGTGCCCCGCACTGTCCGAAGAATTTGGGTCTCGGATAGCCACTAAACATTGTTGGTGAACCCTAGTATAAATGCTTTGGTTCCCAAACCAATCCTCTAGTTATTCACAATCCCAAGAAATCACCATACATTGAAGCAAGATTTCAACTCAAATCATGTAGGTGATGGCTCTATCGTATACAACTTTTCAAGATATATATAACAATATATCAATAATCGTTTTCCTTTGTACCGCTTAAAAGCAATGAGCTGCCAAAGTATAGATTTATTGTGTCTTTCAAATCTTTATTGTTCAGATCTTGTCGTTATAAAGCAAAGGAAGAGCCACGTCACTGAGGCATTGTGAACGCCTCCCGTGGTCGGGGGCTAGGAAGGTCTTGGCCGTCGATTGTGATATGACAAATCTAAAGGCTCCTATGTTGCCCCAACTTCTAGGTTCTCTTCCCCTCGGATAGAGCTTGGAAAACTTCACATTGGATGAAATCTCCACCTCCATCCACTCACAAATCTTGGATGAAAATTTTGAAAGGGGATGAGGCCAACCGGGGGGGGGGGGGTTTGAATGTCTACCTCTTCCTTCTAAATGGTAGAACCAAGGGTACTAGCCATCAACTTGATGACCACCCTTGAAATGGAATGAAATTTAACAAGTTGTATGAAAATCCCACACAAATGCTCTCATACGATGGGATAAACAACTAACCCCTTCATATTGCAAACAATGATTTTTCATTTGCCAAAATTTCATTCATCGGAAGATTTTTTTGAGATGCCCGAGCAGTTTCGTAGACCATAAGATGGGGCTCTGTGAATGGATGGCTTGGATGTGGTCTGCCCACGACCACACACCCTTCATTCACAACGCCTTAGTGACATGCAATGAAGACTCTTGTCTTCTTGAGAGCTTGCCAATGAGCTATCAACTAATCATCTATCATTAGTTTTAAGATTGTTTAGTACAACTTTATGCCCATCAAATCCTACTTAACTAACTACTTGAAAATGCTTAACTCTAAAAGTTAAGAAGTCCGATGTTGTGAATGTTGCTCATATTGCACTCCGAACTTAACATACAAGGATTTGTGTGCCTTCTCATGAATTTTCAAACAAGCGACCACTAATCACCAATTTGCCATAATTAAGCATGTAGTGATGGAATGGAGATGTTGGTTGCAAAGAGGTTGAGAACACTTATGAAGATCATGAACTTGATGGTCATCATGTAAATGATGTTACAATGTGTTTAATTGTTGGTGTAGACTTTGGAGTTTGACATATGATATTGGTAAGGATGTTTTCTTGGGTTGAGACCATGAATGTTTCCCACCAAAATGGTGCCACATAGGCACTTACAAGCGAAGTTTTTCAAATTCAAAGCTTGATCTTCCTTTTTGAGAAGTATTTTCCTTCTGATTTTCATCAAAATAAAGGAAGGGTAGGTGGGTGGGTTTTTTCTTCACCACAAGTCTATTGCATCAATAAACATAGCATCTAATATTGTAATCATGCATTTAGTTCTATGCTCTACACATCTAGTAAATTGATGTGAATTTCAACAAGGAATATGTTTGCTTATCAAAGTAGCTAGATACCCTGCTATGTTTCTTTGTTGTCGAGTCAAAGCTCAATAACAAGGGTTGGCATACATGTATAAAATCAAGTATTGTGATGTTATGATACAAGCCTTGGTATCAAATATCCATCACTTATGGCAACTAAGTTCCAAAGATGGTCCAACATATGCGTGCATTTTGGTCAATAATTACATGATATTGTTACAACCAAGTAATAAAGCAATGATGTGATATGTAGGCTTACGTACCTAATTTGCTAGAAAGTATTCTCAATGCCTCAAGTACAATTTGGGAATTTGTGTATACATCAAAGTGCCAGTCACATCAACATAATAACTTTGAGTAGTGTAATATTTCAAGAGTAAAAGACCATTCAAACATGAGCAATGCATTATTGCTGGTGTTCAAATGTGAAGGGCTAGCCTCACTTGCACCTGTACCAACCGAAACATACAATTATGTTTTAGAAAGGTGTGTGTCATATGTTTTCAATTAGGCTTAGTAGTAATTCATATACCACATTTATCTTACCTATCTAGTTTATTGAGAGGTTGCAAACCTTTACACTCAATAAAAAAAATTGGGCATAGAAACATGTTCTTTTGCCATATATATTGTGTAACTTTATTGAATAGTAAGAACCTCTTGTACACCAAATGCCATGCACTTTCACACTTAGCATCTACCAAGTCACAATGAATAAACTAAGCCAAGTATTATCTCCCCCCCAACACTTAAAGGAGTCTTCATATGGACGTGTTTACACTTTAAGTATTTGCTTAGTAAGGTGTAGTGGGTACCTTAAGGTCACGGAAACCCTAAATTGTGGAGCATGATGACTTCCTTAATTATGGTTAATTAACCCATGGTTAAGTACAATATATTGTCTGACATAGGTGTAGATTCTACTAAGTATTCCAAACTTTGTAGGAGGCTAATCAATTTGTTAAGAGTTTCACACTTGACTATTTATATAGTTTAAAGGTAATAATGAGAGAGAGACGCTTCACCTTCATAAAAACTGGTACATTTTCACATACTCAACACCTTCAATGCAGCTTGAATTAGATTTCTTTGGACACACATCCTGATGAGATGAATTTGATTTAATTTTCGCAAAGGCAAATGATTTAAGAGTCTGTCACGTGAGGTGACATCGGGGGCTAAGTCACGTCAATTTAGGAGTAAATGGACTCCATTAGGAGTCCATGTGTGTTTGGATGAGTAATGGACTCCATTGGGAGTCCTAGTTAGTTGTTCATCCACTCCATGGATGACCTCCACATAAGATTGGGGTTGTATGGAGAGGAAGGCCTCTTGACTTGCCATTGTTGTCAAGTCAAGTCTTGTGAGTGTGTTTTGAGAGAGAGAGAGCTTGTTGTTGCTTTCTCATGGCTATGGTGTAGTAGATTATGAGTAAAGCCTTTGCATTCTTTCTCCACCACTTGCACTCTTGGATTCTCCCTTCGTGGAGTGAGAGATAGCTTGACTCTTGTGTGTGAATTTCAGAGTTTCTTAAGCTTTGTAAGAAGACATTTTAGTTTCTTAAGCTTGGAGAGAGAAACCCTCATACTTGACAACAATGGCTCAAATTTTTCATTTTTGGTTGTATTTCTGAGCTAGAATGGCCCAGTAATGAGAGCAAATGAGTGATACAAGTGTTTGAAAGCTTAGTTTGTCATTTCTTGCAACCCTCAAGAAGATTTTGAGAGAAATCTTCCCATTTTTCTTTTGTTGTCTCTTTGTATTTTCTTCAATTGTTGATGGTTGAATCTTGAGATTCCATTTAGTCTCAAGATTCTCAAGTCACATTTTCTTGCTTGCAAATTGTGAAAGCAAAGTTTAATTCAAACACAAACACAAACCAAAATTAAAATCCAATTTGTTTTTAATTTTGGTTGAGCTCTGGACGGATCCGGAGCTCACCGGACCCTCTTGGAGCTCCTGGAGCTCCAATTCTGGGAGGACCGGGGGCGGGTGGCGCAGGCCGGGCCGGGGCTGGGGGCGGGCGGGCGTCGGGCGGGCCCCACGGGCGGGCGGGCGCCAGCCAGGCCCTGGCAGGCAGGTAAGGTAAGCCCTTACCCTTTTTATTTATTTATTTATTTATATTTATTTTGTTTTAGTTTTAGTTTTAGTTTTGTTTAGTTAAAACAAATATTTTTATTTTATTTTTTTCACATTTTTACTTTCACCTTTCAAACTTGGCATCCAATTCTCACAAACTTTGAGGTTCAAATTTGGGGGCATACTAGCTCCGATTGGAGTGAAATTTGAGCCTATCTTGTGTGAAATTTGCCAAGGAATCCAATGGTGTAATTGGATTGTTGATTGGAATTCAAAATCATTGCTGAAATTATTAATTTCAACGCTGATTTTTGTTTTTGGGAGCAAATTAACTTCGAACGGAGTGAAATTTGAGCCTAATTTGTGTGAAATCTTCCTAGGAGTCCATTGGTGCAATTAGTTTGTTGATTGGATTCCATAATCACCTTGGAAATTAACATTTTCAACGCTGATTTTTTAATTTTAATTACCAATCTCAAACCTTTGCACAATTTTGGAGTTCTGGAGGCCTAAATAAACACTTGGCATTTGGCAAGGGATTGCCATTTAGATAGCCCGCAACCGGTGCAGGTTGCCATTACCTTGTAGATAGTTGCCGGTACTCAAGTGATTATTTTATGGTGCAAACTAGGAGCCGATATTATCGATCTTCATCACCAGATTACTTGGAGGACGTGCATACCACAAATCTTGAGCCAGAGGTAGATACCAACGAGGCTTTTGAGCCTATTTCGGCGTTGGACACTACTAGTAGGCTTCGGATTTGGAGTGTCGGCACGTTCGACGAAATGGAGGACGATCGCCACAATTCAGTGCGTGATCGGTTTTCAGGTCGAGCTGGGGGCATTTCCTTGCCCGATTGGAAACTCCGGTTTCGTACCTGGATTAAGGAGAAACGCCAAAGGTCTTCCAATTTCAATGATTGGTATGCCTTTGAACTTCTGCCTCAGCATTTGGAGTATGAGGCACTCCAAACTTACGAACGCTGGACAGAGGGTCATCAGCGACACCTTCGGGAGGTGGAGCAGTATTGGGAGGCCCGGGTTGAGCTTATTTCAGCCCTTAAAGATGGGGCGGTTGCTACCTTAGCTCCACCCACCTTAAAGGAGGAGGAATCGCCGGAGGAGTCTAAGGACAAAGAACTGGCACTTGGGCCAATAGTGCTGGCAGTAGCATGGCTATCCTTTCACGGATGGCACGTGCTACACAGGCAGCATTGACGGCTGTTGGTCCACCACCTCCGTTTAATCCCCTTACTGAATTTGTCGCACATTTGGAAGTGGAGTATGGTGGGTTTCGGCGAGACCAGATGCAGCGCATCCAGGATTTCCGCCGAGAGAAGGATGATACTCTACGGACCATGTATACGCGACTCGCGCGATTTGCTGTGGAGTCGGGAGGTATTTTTGCTGAGAGTCAGCTTGTTAAAATCTTTTTGTCTAAGATTGACAAGCGGCTACTTGAGTTGGCATCACCTCGGATTATCCTCGACTACGAGGGCCGAGCTACGCTTGCACAAACGTTTGCTGTGGTTGAGAGATGTGATCGGGCTCTTTGCCAACATGATGCCACGGATATGGTATTTTGGATGACAGAGAGTCCGAAACCAAGAAGAATTGTCACAACTACTAGTAGTTTAGCTGAGGCTCAACCCGTCAAGGAGCAAAAGATTTTGCATTGTTGGGGTTGTGGAGAATCTGGTCATTTGAAGAATGATCCCAATTGTCCGAAGAGGAAGAAGACCCAGCCTTTAGGAAAATTAAAACAAAAGGTAGAACTAGTAAAGGCGGGGGAAAATTCTAGGAAGAGACAATTTAAATGTAGCCATTGTGGTGGCACTAATCACGATGTGGATCATTGTTTCCAACTTCATCCTGCGATGCGGCCTGCCAGTTATGTCACTGGCAGATCTCCACGGGAGCAGAGTCTGGAGGCTAAGGTAGCAAAACTTGAGCAAAAGCTCAAATCTTCTGCGTCTTTTGCTCAGATTTATGAGCCGCATATGGGTGGTGGCACCTCGGGCTCGGACATGTATATGTTTGGAGCAGCTGGAGAGGTGGTGGCGGTGGCTTCTACCCGCTCACAAACATTGGCAGATGCGGTGGCTTCCACGAGTGGTGGTAGCAATGAGGTGCCACATCCTCGCCATGCCGGACCTGCGGATCAAATTGGTCAAGCACGTTTACCTCTCTCATTTGGACTGGTAGACACCACTGTTGTTGGGGCTAAAAACCCGGTACCTTTGAGAGATGAGGATTCCATCTCGAAGGATGTTACGCAGGCATTGGCATATAAAATTCTCCATATGCCAATTTCTCAGGTTCGGAGTTGATGGCTCCGGATTTGAAGCCTGCTGCAGTTTTTCATTTAGCTGGGAGAATGTTAGAAGGTAAGGCGGATTTGCCATCCCTTCAAGTATTCCAAGCTGTTGTTGACGTACCTGTGGCTGAGGAGGTGGAGGACTTAGCCAATTTGCGAGCGGGTCTTGCGGATGCGGCGATCATTGCTTTTGGTAAGCAAACTGATATTCCTCCAGCATCAATTTCAGCAGTGGATACGTCATTTTCGAATTATGCGTCGGGAGCGGCATATCTTGCAGATATTTCTGCAAGGCCTGCTCGCGAACGGCATAATTTGCGACCTGGAGTTGTACGGCTGATGAACGACAAATCTTTGTTTGTCGTTTCACGCACGGATATGCCCACTATCCGTGCTACACCACTGAGAGTTATGATGGATTCCAGTGCTCAACCGGTTATGATTGGCAAAGGACTTGCTGATAGTCTTGGATTGACGCCAGCAAGCTTGGATCCTTGTCCATTCACTATTGTGACTTCAGTAGGGGCACTGAACGTGCAACAGGTTACACCAAGGCACCTCTATGTTTGATTTTTCATGTGGGGGCAGGGCCTACTTACATTCATTTGTCAATGAAGTGTGTTGTTACTAATGCTACCAACTATGATATACTTGTTGGTCAGCAAGCTCTTTACCCACTTGGCTTTGGTTTGGATAATTGGACGGAAGAGGCATGGATTAGACCGGGATGGTCCACTGGAGATGGCAGGAAGGTATTTATTCCCGTCACATTTGCAGCCATTGCTATGACTATGGTTGCGGACGCAATGTTTGGTTGCAGCGGTTTAGTTGCAGATTTACCTTGTGCTCCAGTTTTATTGGAGGAAACAATGGACTACACTTGTAATGCGGCAGAACAACAATTTTTACCATCTTTTCAAATTCCTGCTCGACATTTCAAGGATCCACCTCCACCATGGCGAACTCCTAAGGAGTTATCCGACCATTGTCGACACATTGTAGCGGATTTGGAGCTTGGAGAGGCACCTCCAACTTCATCCTCATTTTCTTTTGCTCAACCCATTCGTTGGCAACCATCACCTGAAGGTATTGTCCTTGTGGAGATCTTTGGAGGCATTGGCACAGGTTTGGCGGCAGTGTTGGAAGCTGGAATTATAGTTTGGCGATATATTCATGTGGACAATGGGTATGTAGCCAACAGAGCCGTCCGACACCACATCCAACAATTGTTGTTGAGATACCCCGCATAATTGTCAGCCTCTGCCAGTCATGGATGTTGTGGTCAACTTCCTCAAGATGTCACTATGATTAGTGATGAGGATTTGAGAAGATTAGGCCACGTGGATTTGATTATTGCAGGATGGCCTTGTCAAGGCCATTCGCGGGCAGGAACTGGCCAGGGATTGGATGATCCTAGGTCTAGTTTGTTTGCTGATTTGATGCGATTGACGCAATGGTGGTTTAACCACCAATCAACTACGCCAATATATTTTCGAAAATGTACCATTATTGGGTGATACCCGGCACAAAGTGGTGAAGGATGGTGAGTACATTAACCAAATTCTGGATACTCCAAAATTTCTGGATGCTGCATCTTAGGGATCCTTTGCTCATCGGCCTCGTTGATTTTGGACCAACTTGGTATCACCTTGGGTGCTTTCAGCGGCGATTGCCCGCATTCCCCGCCTTATGGATCGCAAGGTGGATGACATTTTAGATGATCATCGTGTTTCCTTGGCAGTTACCAAGGATGATACCTTGCCATTTGCATTAATTAATAAGGTGGGCATTCCGAGAGGTGCACTACCTATTTTTGTGACATATCCACAGTCTTTTGTATTTCGATCTCGTGGACCTGGCATGGTTTGGGATTCAAAATTCCAAACTTATGAGGAGCCTATGGCAGATGAGCGGGAACGTGCCATGGGTTTTCTTACAGGTACCACGGCTGCTCACGGGCTTCAGGAAGGTCAGAGACGTTTCCTATTGGGGCAAGCTATGGATCTTAACAGCATTGTGTGGATAATTGGAATTTGTCTTGCTGCTCAACAACGTATGGATGACCAATTGCTTACTCTGAGGGCAGAGAACAATGGTCTGGGGGCAATGGAGCCGCAATCCAAGGATCACATTGAGGTCAATGACAGCGAGGGATTATTTCCTTTGAAACTTCATGTTGCGGAAGAGCTTCGAGCCCAACGTGTTTTTTCGGCTTTGGCCCAAGAGTTTGGGAAGTTGGAGGCCCATAAAATGTTTCCACTTGTATTTCTTGGTGATACTTCATCTGTGGGTAGCTATTTAGCTACACAAACTGATTGTAGTGGAGAGGATACGCATTTGGATTCAAGTGCAGATGATGGGGGCAAAGGTATTGCCCTCTCCACGGACTAGCAATCACAGGCTGTGTTGGCACCAAGTGG
This sequence comes from Polytrichum commune, assembly GCA_950295325.1. Taxonomy (NCBI): domain Eukaryota; kingdom Viridiplantae; phylum Streptophyta; class Polytrichopsida; order Polytrichales; family Polytrichaceae; genus Polytrichum; species Polytrichum commune. The sequence continues at coordinate 16,115,287 of OX485803.1, read as the reverse complement.
CAATCCTTCTATGAAGAAGGAAACCACGGAGTTTGACGATTGGCCAATTGAAGTGGGGCCAAAGCTTACTGGTGCCGAAGCACGAAAGGTACGGGCATTTATTAGCTCTTACCGTAATTGTTTTGCCTTTAGTCTTCATGATCTTGAAGGATATAAAGGTAAACATGTTCGTATTCAACTTGAGGACGACCATCCTATTTTCAGACGGCCGTACCGACTTAGTACCTCTGAAAGGTTGGGTGTTCAAACTCTATGTCAAGAGTTATTGGTAGCGGAATTGATTGAACTCTTCAATGGAGAGTATGCTTGTGCTACGGTTATGTCGTCAAAGAAGGATATCTTTGGCAACTAGACGGAAAAACGGATGTGTGGTGATTATCGTCCAGTCAACCGCAAGACCAAGTTGGATCGATATCCAATGCCGATGCCGGAGAAGTTGTTTGATGCACTGGGATTTTCTAGAATCTTCAGTACTATGGATTTGAGGCTGGTTATCACCAATTACCTTTGTTGTTGGGTGATCGGGTGAAGACCGCATTTTGGGGAATTGATAAAGATGGCAAGGATCAACTTTATCATTGGAAATTTCTGCCATTTGGTCTCAAGAATGCACCAGCTGAATTTCAGGGTGTGATGGACCAATTATTAACTGGTTTGCCGTTTGCTAGATGTTACATTGATGATGTTATCATCTTTAGTAATAGTGCATATGATCATGTGAGACATTTGCAAGCGGTATTTGAACAACTTCAACGGTGGGGACTCCGTTTACATCATGGAAAATGTAAGTTTTTCCATGATCAATTGCCCTATTTAGGCCACATGATTGTTCCTGGCGGTCTTGGTGTGCAACAGGCAAAGGTGGATGCTTTGCACAAAATTCCCGCATCTAGTGTTGTACCACGGCTTCGTGCATTTCTAGGATTGATAAATTATTATAGGAGGTTTGTCAAAAACTTTAGTTTGATTGCCAAACCTCTTACCATTCTCACGGGGAAAGACCAACCATGGATTTGGAGTCGGGAACAACAACAAGCATTTGATACATTGAAGCAGAAGCTCGGTTCAGCGCCAGTGCTTCGACGCCCGGATGTGTCTAGAGCTTTTCAATTGCACACGGATTGGAGTGCAGTAGGATTGGGAGCGGTATTGACACTGAAAGATGAAGAGGGAAAGAAATATGTGGTGGCTTATACATCTAGAAGCAATAATAGTGCTGAATCTAATTATTCTTCTTATGAAGGCGAGGCCTTGGCGGCCGTTTGGGCCATTGCACATTTTCGACCTTATTTGTATGGGCAAAAATTTACTTTGGTGACTGATCATCGCCTTTAAAATGGCTTATGGAATCAGATAAGCTCACCGGAAAACTTGCTAGGTGGGCATTGTTACTTCATGAATATGATTTTGAAGTTGTTCACCGAGCAGGAATTGCCAACTTAGATGCAGACGGATTGTCTCGCAATCCAAGTCCTTCAGATGAGGATTTAACTGGAGCCAGGTGGCATGGAGATTGTGATCGTGAGGCAGTGCCGGATTGGCATGCTGCCACATATCTCACAATATGTCAGGATTGGCTGCTGAGATCCTTGTGGAAGAACAAGATGAGGAGGTTGATAAATCTCTTGTTGTTAGTGATGTGTGGGAAGACCAGGCGGTCTTGCACAAACTTCAACAAGGGATATTTCCTCTTGGACTATCTGCTATGGAGCAAGATAGAGTTAGCCATCGAATAACAAGGTTTCGTTGGGCAAACGGCTTGTTGTTTCGTGTGTGGCCGAACGGAAGAAGGCGCATCGTTCCAAGGCCAGATCAAAGAGCTTCTTTAGTGCGCCAAGTGCACGAGGAGCTTGGACATTTTGGAGTGCAAATGACACACTCTATATTGCGCAACCAATATTGGTGGACTGGTATGTATCAACAGGTTGTCACTTATGTTTCTCGGTGTGAAGTATGTGACCGGGTCAGGTCAAGTTTTAATACTTTGTCACCTCAACTTCAGCCTTTACCTATTATGGGCTTGGGATATCGTTGGTCTTTGGATTTTGCCGGACCGCTTACTATCACTCCACGTGGTTCCAAGTATGTGCTTGTGATGGTGGAGCATTTTAGTAAGTGGATTGAACTCGTGGCTCTTCCCCAAAATTCCTCAGAATTGGCGGCTATGGCATTTCTTGATAGAGTTTTGGCACGGTTTGGAGCACTTGCAGAGGTGTTGACGGATTAAGGGAGAGAATTTCTTGGATCTTTCGAGGCTTTGTGTATCAAGGCTTTGATTGATCATCGGACAACTTCCAGAGATCACCCTGAGGTAGATGGTTTAGCTGAACGAGTTGTTCAGACGGTTAAGCGTGGTTTGTGGAAGTATGGATTGCTTCATGGCGACCATCGCGATTGGGACTTGATGTTACCATGGATAGCAATGGGTTATCGTTTCAGCCGGCAAACATCTTTGGCATCCTATAGTCCATACCAACTCTTGTATGGACGGGAACCAATTTTACCTAGCTCGGTGCAAGAGAAATTGGCTCCCGTGGTAAATTTGGATGATCCAGATGTTTGGGCTCAATGTCTTCATGACCGAGCAAAGTTCTTCCAAAAGGCTATGCCTATGGCCATAGAGAACTTAAATATTGCTCAGCATCGTGATACATTACGGTATGCCCGGATCCGCAGTGGAGCTTATCGACCTCAGGTTCGTAGATTTTCCAAGGGGGATTATGTTTACTTGCAATGGGAGGCGCCTACGACATTGGATGTCAAGGCTGGGCGCACGATTTTGCGGGTAAAAGATGTCTTGCCAAGTGGTATATTATTGCTTGAAGGCAAAGATGGACGGGAATGTCGTGAGCATTCAAAGAATTGTGCTCCATGTCACCTTCCCATCGACTGCTCTGTGCATCCCGAGTTGGCGGTTGTACCACAGGGTCTGCCTTGTTATGTTTGTGGAGAGAAGAAAGGAGCTGCAACAATGTTATTGTGCGACCAATGTCAATGTGGATGGCACATGGCATGTTTGACACCTCCCCTTTTGACTCTTCGTTCTGGCAATTGGGTTTGTCCTCGTTGTCGGAAAGCCTCTCATTCCATGGCCGTTAATGGTCATGATTGAAGATTTTGTGGATGTTTACCACATGTTTTAGTGGTGAAGTTATTATTTAGTTGGTTGGAAAGTTTATGGGATTGAAAATCACATTGAAAGAGTTATCCAAGAATTCAACATAAATTGTTGAAGGCGATTAAGGATGGGGCTCACATTGCACCCAGCCTACAGTTCTTGGATTACTTTCTCCATCATGAGTTTAATTCCTTAGATTACCACTAACCAATTGGATATGTATAGATGTAGCAACAACTTCATCATGTTCAACAACTCTACCGCTGAGTGTGTTTGTTCCTAGCCGATTGGAGGGGCTCCTTATCTGCTAGTGGGGGCACTTGAAGAGGTGGTTGTTTAGCATATTAGTTTGCTATTTTATTTTACTAATTGATGTTGATGACGACACTCGATTTGTTGTGTTTAACGATCTTAGTTTATACGACAAGTCTAAGAAAAGTGTACGAAGGTGGAGTTAAAATGTAGTAACCTTTGTACAATAACAAGTAATACCAACATGACGATCAAGTTGGGAGAAGAAAGGCTTGAGACTATCTAACACTGTAAACCTTTCTCTAATGTAAATTGCCCTTAGAATATGACACAAGTCAATACCTAGTAATGTTGGGTGGTGCTTCCATTAACACATTACATGCATTCGTTGTTTCTACGTCAAACTTGCAACTTGACATTCAAGATGGGCTGATGGGTTGATATAAGGGCCAAGTTTAGACTACAGTGAAGAAGTGCATTAGTTGATCAAGAATTTTAGCCCAATACAATGATATTTGAGGCAACGGTTGGTTTGGTAGACAAGATGGTAAATCAGATGAAGAAAAAGACTCTCAAGTTGGAGTTCTTTGGAGGTCAAGTTTCTTGTCCGATGGTTTGAGGTTGCCCAAGAAACTTGATCTTTGGAAAAATTCCCTAGCAAAAAAGTGTTGCCATGTTGGCAAGCTTCTCACTTATTTCATCCATGCTGGATGTTCTCCACTGGAGAAGTCTTGGTTGTAGTGTAAACCCTGGACGGTGAAGAACCCATTTTGTAGTCAATCATATTGCTCCATTCCCCTAAAATTCTTGACCAATGCACTTCTTCACCATAGTCTAAACCGACCCTAAGTGTAAAAAAAATATCAAACGAGAAACATGTGGGCAACAAAAATACAACGCACTTGTATGATCAACATGAAACTTGGATACCCCAACTCATTTTTCAGCCACTAAAAGTAGCTCTTGGCATAACATTATTCAACCATGTGGGTTGGCTCCGTGACCCTGGAATACGCCAATATTATTTTGTGGCCCCTCGAACAAAGTGAGAATATTCATTTACTCTTCACACATTCATGCTGAACTTGGAAATTCGAGTGGAGTTATACTCCTGACACTATGGGCAAAAAATATTGTTCATCCCAAGAATATTTGTAGCACACATTGTTCATCCCAAGAATATTTGTAGCACACATTGTTCATCCCAAAAATATTCCCTAAAAGCAGTATTAATAGAAGCGATATCATTGAAAACACTAACATTATTCAGAATATTCTTACTATTCAAACTAACACTATTCATTATTCGTACCAACATTAGTTTCTTCTTATTTTCCAAGTTTCTTCCCATGAAGGTAAGATAGCAGATGCCCATGTCAAAGTCTAAATAAACAATGGAACTCAACCGTGCAACTGAATAATGTTATGGGTTGCATAGTAATAAGGTACATGCATGGATACACATTCAACGTGCATCCAATTGTTTGTGCATCTTTATACGTAGAAAGTTGGCCACCAAATGCCATGACATTCGTGTGCCTGTGACAATTTCAACAACAAAGAGCATTATCAATACAAGATTATTACACAATAATGTACACTTGAATGTGACCTATCTTTATATTTTTCAAGTGCATAGTCTTCTTAAGTGGGCCCAAGAATCGGTTACATCAATGCTCACATAAAACTGCAACTTCATTGGTACTAAGATATGGGATTTTCAGTCCGATCTTGCACTATGGAGATTAGGTGGTTTTATCATTGGTTATATTGTCTTCGTCCACTATTTCATTTTAAGATCTACTAAAATAGTAGGATTTCAATCCATGTTCATAGATTTTAGAATATGTTAATGGAAGCGACGCAATGGTAATATTCCGCAATTCTTGTAGTGTTGGCATTATAGCTTTGAGATGATTTAGTGAGCGTTCAAATAAAAGAAAATGAAAGTAATTTCTCTTGGATGAAGGATGTTATGATGGTATGGGCCATGCTAAGCTAATTGTCATGAAAGTATCTGAAAAACAAGTGTCTATACAATAATTGCCAGTGAAATCGTGTATCCTAGGTGACGCTTACTTTGCATCTCATTTCCACACATTGTCGTACTTCATACACCATGGTGTCCATGTACAAAGTGCACACTTGGTGTCATGGCATTCATTAGGGTGCCCCGATTGGTGGGGGTGGTTGTAAGGCATCGGATATTTCGTCACATGTTGTCGTGACAAAACATTGTACAAGACCTCCATTTCCGAAAGGAATAAAGTTAGACTAAAGTGGCCTCCACCCTCATAACACCTATCAACAAGTTGCTTCGATGTGTTCACGTGAATCATTCAAACATTCTTTATATCTCTTATTTAGGTGTTTCCCATTGTAACGCTAAGGACATAACACAATATTCATTAAAATGAGAGTTTTCCAGTGAGTTGAGAGTACATAAAGCAAACTATTAATCCAAGAATGAAATGAAAACCACTGGAAAGTTGTAGAGTACAAGTAAAAAAATAACATTTGATTTTCCGCTATAAATTCCGCTGTAAATTCCGTTGTAGTTTCCATTAAAATGAGAGTATGTTCAGCTGGGAAATCGACTCATTTAGGTCGACTCAACCTAAATTGACAACATATTGTCCTCATTTAGGTCGATTCAACCTAAATTGACTAACATATTGTCCTCATTTAGGCCGACTCAACCTAAATTGACTAACATATTGTCCTCATTTAGGTCGACTCAATCTAAATTGACTAACATAATTGTCCTCATTTAGGTCGACTCAACCTAAACTGACAACATAATGTCCTCATTTAGGTCGACTCAACCTAAATTGACAAAATATTGTCCTCATTTAGGCCGACTGAACCTAAATGAGTCGATTTCCCAGCTTAACATACTCTCATTTAATGAAAACCACACGTTTGAAGTATAATCTAGTATTTATCAACCTAACATGACTTTTAGGTGTCCAAATGGCCAATATTATTTTGAGAGGATCCCACTCTCTCAAAATATTGAATATCGTGTTACATGTGAAAAGGAGAGGTAACTGAGCAACTTGAGCATAATCTCTTACATAAGCATTTGGTTTTAATTTCTTAATTTGGTAATTGTTTCCAATGTCTGACATAAGTGTTGTTTGTGTGAAATCCTCCACATCCCCCAAACTTCACATTCCTAATCCTTTCATATCCATTTCAACCACTCAATAATCACTAATTGGAATTGAATTATAGGATTGACTTTTTGTCCCTTTTTAAATTCACATCTTCCATGTATACCTTTCCAAACCTATCCTTTGACATCCGTTGTACCCATTTACAAATATAATGACCGTTTGTCTCTCTTTGCCAATTAGCCACAAATATGTTTTTTTCAAGGTTACCATCTTCAAGCATATACTTGCCCACTTTATACCAAAAGGTAGGTGTTTGTGCAGGGTTTATGTCCACCATATGCCCAAATGGGCAAGCAACTCTCATTCCTACCAACCTTATACATGAATACACGAAATTGCCGTGATTGTAGCTATCAAAGTTGCATCGTCGAGCCAACTAAGTTCATAGATAAACTTATCCTTTACAAACCTAAATACCTGCTATTGGGCACATCTCTTGTCCAAGAGCAATGATTCATATAGAATTTTGGCATAGAACAATGAAATGTCGATATGGACGATTTTTGAAACTTTCTTAAATAAATGTATATGTTGGATTAAGCACCATTCTACCTACCTATCCACGTTCAAACTCGCTTTAAAACAAAACTCTTGAAAAATCTCAAGATTGTGGTTACTCGGGGGTGTGAAGCTCCACACCCCAATTGCGACGTTATGGACGGGAAGCTTTGTTGCATACAACACGATCACGGAGTCGCCGTAATTTGGAGCTGTCAAGTTGTATCGCCAAGGCAACTAAGTTCATAAACAACTTTTCCTAATACAAAACTGAATTGCTTCTCCTATCCAAGAACAACGATGCATATAGAAATCTTGGCACATGAAATATCGCCATGGACAAAATTTTTGGACCTTCTTGAATAGATGTATGTTGGATTGAGGAAAATTGTGCCTACCTACCTACCTACCTACCTACCTATTTCATGCCACTATGTTCAACTTCGGCTTGAAACAAAACTCTTGAAAATTCTCACAGACGTGGTTACATGGGGGGATGCGAAGCTCCACGCTCCGGTCGCGACGTTATGGACGAGAAGCTCGGTTGCATACAACACAAACACGGAGTCACTGTAATTGCAGCTGTCAAGTTATATCGCCAAGGCAACTAAGTTCATAAACAACTTTGCGCTGATACAAAACTTAGTTGCTTCTCCTTTCGTGCATATAGAAATGTTGACACACGAAACATCGTCATGGACAAATTTTTGGACCTTCTCGAATAGATGTATATTGGATCGAGGAGCATTTTGCCTGCCCACCTACCTACCTATTTCATGCCACCATGTTCAACCTTGGCTCGAAACAAAACTCCTGAAAGTTCTCACAGACGTGGTTACAGGGGGAAATGCGAAGCTCCACACCCCGGTCACGACGTTATGGACGAGAAGCTTTGTTGCACACAACACAAACACAGAGTCGCCGTAATTGCAGCTGTCAAGTTGTATTGCCAAGGACGAATTTTTGAACCTTCTCGGATAGATGTATGCTGGATCGAGGAGCATTCTACCTACCTACCTGCCCGCCCACCGACCTACCTATTTCATGCCATCATGTTGAAGCTCAGCTTGAAACAAAACTCCTGAAAGTTCTCATAGACGTGGTTACACAGGGAGATGCGAAGCTCCGATCCACACCCCGGTCACGACGTTATGGACGAGAAGCTTTGTTGCATACAACACAAACACAGAGTCGCCGTAATTATTGCAGCTGTCAAGTTGTATCGCCAAGGCCGAATTTTTGAACCTTCTTGAATAGATGTATGTTGGATTGAGGAACATTCTGCCTACCTACCTATCTACCTATTTCACGCCACCATGTTCAACCTGGGCTCGAAACAAAACTCCTGAAAGTTCTCACAGACGTGGTGACAGGGGGGCGCGAAGCTCCAGGCCCCGGTGGCGACGTTGTGCACGAGAAGCTTGGTGGCATAGAGCAGGAACACAAAGTGGCCGCGACTGTAGCTGTCGAAGTTGTAGCGCATGTGGTTCATGTGGCTGGGAACACGGCCCATCTCCGTCCACTGCAGGCTCCCACGCCCCAGCCCCCGCAACTCAATGCTCTTGCACCCCGAGTCCGACCCCACTCCCTCCTCCTTCATGCCCACCACCTGCACGCACGCTCGCTTCCTTCACTGCTTGTATATGTATATATGTATATCTATGTATATCTATCTATCTATCTATCTATCTTCTCCTTTGTCGGATGAGTCCACTTCTCTTTGGAGATCGATCGAACATGTGACTTAGTGCAAGATGATGATTAGCACCACATGTAACCGATTCCCTCGTGATGTTTCGAGCGTGTGAGAATGTCGTAATCTTTAGAGTTATGTGTAACGGATTGGGGTTCGACTCCCAGTGAGGTGGGTAAAAGAACGTGAGTTTGAGAGTGTGTGTATCCATGATGTCATTTTAAGTGTTCTTTGGGCTTAGATTAACTTGTTTATCGAGTGATGTTGGGCTGCTAAATATCGGTTGTTATAGCTTGTTATAGTATTTTGGACGGCCAAGCTAGCCTTTCACTGGTTGATTTGGGATTTAGGGTAGATGGTCTCATGGGCAAACCCTGTTTTGGATCCTGAGGTTTTCTCAAAGTTTTTGAGGTGGCATGGAACTATCCCTCTTGGATCAAACCCATGGAACTATCCCTCTTGGAGGTCTTTGAGGGACTTTCCTTCTCAAACAAAAGAAAATCCTCTCTTTGAGGGACTTCACGCATGACCTATGTCCTAAAATAGAATGCATTGTGGATGTTGTTATTTTAATTCCTTTGACACAAAAAATGATTCTAAAGTTGTTGAAGTAGTCTAATCCTTATCATTTGAGGTAAATTGGCAACAAACCTAAAAGGGGGGGGGGGGGGTCAAGTTGCATTGTTAGATGGAAGAGAGGTATGCTCATATGCGATAATTCCCTTTTGCTGGTGCACCCTACTCCTATGGGCTTGCCATTGGGGGAGCTTATGTTTTGGTCAATATGTTTGTACCCCATTCAAGTTGAACATTCACTTTTGGAGGGAGACAATACTTTTAAAAGGCATTTTTTATTCTTGTAATGCTTGTTCTGGAGAAGAATTTAACAAACTTGCAACACCAATTCACGTGGGTCTCTCTCTCTCTCCACCCTTGCAATTGATGAGATGGATATGATGCCAACTAAGGGTGGATTTACATTATGGTTTGGGTCCATGATACTTGGGGTCCAAATTACCCCTTAACGGACCACGCTGTTGGACTCAAGATTGGACACAACTTGAGGATTGGTTTCTCAAACTCACATGATTCTTTTCGTGAGCGTGGCTGGATGAGATTTCATACGAAAATAGTGCCCCATTAACACCACTTCAATCTTTCATTCCTTGTGTAAACTCCATGGGTCCAAAGTTTTTTTCTCAAGACCCAACAAGACTGCGTGATTGTGGAGTTTCTTCGGTCTTGGACCCTAGTGTACCCCCACCCTAAGGTTTACATACATTTTTGTCATGAAAACACAGTGCATGTTTTTAGGCACATCTCTTGTCCACAGGAACAAGTGTGCAGATGAGGAGATAACCAAGAGCTGCGTAATGGACAGAGGACTTGTGGACTTTCAAGAAGCCCTAACTTACTTCTTGGAGAAGCCTTGGTTGCCGAATTAGCATCACGGTGACACAAACTGTACTCGAGGAACGAAGAGATGTGAAATGAAAGCACAAGTTACCATGATGAGCTGGTTGTGAGAGCAGATCAGCTGTTGGAACGCAGTGATGTTTGGGCGCATCGGCCACGGGATTCGCATCCAGTTTCTAGTCGTCAGGCCGTAGGCAAACACTCCAAAGTAGCCCCGGAGGCGGCAGAAAACGTAGTCGTCCCACACGAGGATCTTGGCGTCGTCGAAAGCGTAGGAGGGCAAGCCGGCGAAGATTTGCGGGTTCTCGCGGCCGAGCACTTGCCACGAAGAAGAAGAAGAAGAAGAAGAAGTGATTGTTCCGCTTGCTCCTCCTCGGTTGCCAATGACTAACAGCACCTCGATCGCATGGTCATCCTCGACACCACCAACATCGTTATTAGGATTATGATGATTAGGGTTTGCCACCAACCCATCCAGCAAGTCGAGTTGCAGTTGGCCAAAGTGGTAGATCTTGTACGTTTTTGTGGCTTCGTCGACCTCCATCGCGTAGCTGCACCCGTAAAGTGTCGGCCATGGCAACACCCTCCGCGAGTTCGTTACGAAAGGGTTGTGTACGATGAGCAAGTCTTGAAGGCCGGAGGCTCGTTGGGAAACGCGGTATAGTATCAAACCCTTGTCGGAGGCTAAGTAGACGGAGTTTTGAGGGAGGAAATTGGTGGGCATGGTGTACCATCTCTCCGCATACGGCACATACACGTATACCTAATGACATGAGAAAAAGGCCTATTAAAAAGTGATGATGGTGTGTAAAGATTAATCGATTTGCTTCACATTACAATGAGGAATCAAATTGTCAAGAGTTGATTATGTTTTTCATCACCTTCTAGCAACTTTATTGATTTTTACACCACAGGAGCTAATCCCCGGAAAGCTAGGGGGGGAGGGGTGGGGAACAATTGTCCCTTGTAGGGATATGAAGCGCATGCAACAATAAGATATTATCAAGTGTGTGTATTTGCGCAGGGGGAGGGGCTATGAAGTAATATGCATATTCATGGGATTTTTTAATACATTTGATGAATTATACTCTCTATATTCTCAAAACTAATATCCAGTATCCTACATATATGTTATCTTAAAAAGAATAATTACTCCTTTGAATTTTATTCCACCCTATAATTTTAAGCACATGGTTCCTAATATCTTAGAAAGAGTGATGTCCACCGGGAGCTAATTTACCTTCCGAGCGTCTCCAACAATAGCAAACCATGGATTCTCTGGCGGGCCTTGTGAAAATTCCTCCAGGAAAGATTGTGAGTCCACGAGGCGGCTCCATCTTCGACACACCCATTGGAGGCGAACAAAGTCACGAAACGGCAGCAAGGCTAGGACCTTGTACACTAGGTGATTTGGAAGCTCACTCCAGATCACCGCCTCCATATCATCAACACTCAAATCTCTCGATCTTTGGGAAGAAGCTTCCATTTTCAAAGGGGGGAGCAACTTGCTTGTTAGTAGGCGTTGCTCCAGATCATTAATCTCCAACAGAGTCAACATATGAGCTTTCATTTCCAAAATCTTAACAGAATCGGCCTTTTCCTTTCTTGGGTTTCAGTTGCATTTCAACACAGCATTAGTGTGCTGGCTATTATTGTCATTGTGTTTCTCTTTATTGTTGCGTGTTGTGACAGGCATTAATTGTTACATGACAAAGTGCAATTTGTGTTGGCAAGTTGCTCATGGGTAACATCGAAGAAGTTCCCATTGCTTGCCAAATCTGTTTTATTTTTATTTTTATAAATTTTGACTATGCACTTTGCTGATATGAATGAGCATAGTGTGCCACCCTGTTGAGTTACGTGAACTCAATAGGTTTTGGGGGATTGCAAAAGGGGTGCCCATTGATGATCATGTTCCCTTACAGACAGTTCCTTTATCCCACATTTAGACATGATATCAAGGGAAAGTTCTACTTTGTCTCAACACCATGAACCAGCACCTCACTTTGCTAAACAAAATTCCGCCTCTGCAACTGTCAGTTCTCTCTATTGCTTTGGCTCTGTCATTCATTTGCAGAACCTTCCATATTCTTACTGATATCTTGAGCTTATGAGAATCACAATAATATATAACCAAGGTAGCTGACTTCTGCTTCTAGGTGGATTAATGAGTTAAAATTTGTATCAGCTGGGGAGGATAACCAACCATACGAATGAGGTTTGTTCGTCATTGGAGTGATGGAATATATATATATATATATATGCATGAAAGCATTCCATAAGGCTCAATTAAAAATCACAAGTTTGAAAGTGAAATGAAAACAAGCAATGTCCTGTAGAACAGACAGAGACAACATGACATTGTATTAAGTTTACTGCTCTTACATCTAAGGTTTAAATTTCCAGAATTGCACCCTCATGGCTCCAAGATGTTGCATATTTTTGGATATATAAATAATTATTAACAAACAAGGAACACTACTGGGGTAGCCCTTACATTGGTACAAGGTTAATAGCCCCAGCACGAGGATCTGAGGATGAAATACTCCAAGTTTTTGCTATCAAATATGGACATGGGCTACATGTTTTTTGAACTCCATGACTGTCAACGTGATCAATGTCAATAGCACGAAATGGAAAATACTCCAACATAACTTTGCTCATGCCTATCAGCATGCTGTCTTCCTGAATTGGAAGTGGGCATGGGCTCCGTTTAGTTGCTTGGGCGCCCTTTCCAGGCCCCCCAACTCCCAGCTCCACTTCCTATAACCTGATGGCCACTGGTAACTAGACACCTGCTATAGCCAGTTGGATAGGCTTGAGACTGGACAAGTATAATTCATGCTGGACATTGTGATTCAATGCTGAATCTGGGCGTGGGAGAATCTCAAGAGAGTTATGCTAATCCAAAGCTCAGGTTGTTCTCAGGCCATCAAACATCTAAGTACTAAGTTAAGGGCTTTGTAATGTTATAAATATCTTGCATCAACCAGGGAGTCTAGGACCTCTGGAAACTTGTATTGATGTGGTCAATATGAAAAGTAGAAACCATACATATATGGCTTGGACTGAAACTCAAGTTAGACGGGCTGCATGGAAAATTCATGGTTGACAATGCTAGGAATACTAAATGTTCTACAGACAACCAGGCATTATACCAAGTCAGAGAGTTACTTAGGGTTAACTCATGAAAACCTGATCCATCCACTTTTATGACTTACTGACAATCATATATTGGACTTTCACAATATAGGTGTCATAATTCGACTGTTGAAAGGTTATTTCTACCACACTCTGAAAACTTGAAAACCACTTCAAAATGAAAAATAAAATAAAAATTGGGTCCCAAGACAACCTGTTTTGTTTATCACTTCTCTTGGCAATCTTTCTTCTTGTGATTTTCAATGTTCTGTTCCTTGTAGCATCTTTTGTAAAAGCCTTTTGATCTGGGGTCACTTTAAAGACATGAAGTTAATGATCGTTACTTATTATAGTAGATACAAGGCCAGACAACACTATAGTGGTTCTTTGGAAAACTCAGATTGTACATGAAAATCAATAAATAGTCTCTTCATAAAGTATTCATTCTCTGACTCAAGTGATTTATTTGGATTATATTCTGAAATCTGTGTTTCAGTGTTTGTATTCAAACTTTCCTAACTTCAATCCTTCCAGAAATTTCTCTGAACATTGGGATTGATCAAAGGGAAATACTACAAATGAGGTTTCTCCCCTTGAAGGGGCAGAGCCAATGAATGGTAAATGTAGATAATTAGCCATCTAGGGCCAGCTCCTCCAAAAATAAAGGGATTCCACAGTCCCTACTAACAAGCGTTTCCCTCGCCTCAATAAGGAAACCACATCTCAGCCTCCTATAGAAGCATCACCACAAGCTTATAATTTTATAAGCTAAGACCACCAAATCAGTCTTTACGAGTGGAAAAATGTGATTAAAACACAATCCAAGAGGGTTGTGGGCCACTCACTTTGCCAAATTACCATTTTGCGTGTCCAGAGTTTTGGAGTTCTTCTGCTTGAGAAGGACCGCTCCGACCACCTCAAAATAAGGCCACTCTTTCTTTGAGGGTGCAGTGTTTGGATCCCTTGTTGCCTTCTCCTCGGCCACAGCCTGGGCCCATATATGGTCAGGGGTTGACAAATTAGAATGGTTCTCATTTGAAGCACAATCCACCATAGCGACATGAACATCCAGCACTTTACACTAGAGCTTGAGGGGCCAAGACCATAGAAAATCTAAAATCTCACATTGGTGGAAAATGCCCCCCTTCACTTTACATTAGAGCTTGAGGTGTGTAAGGCACCGACAAAGTTTGAATGGATGAACAAACACTACAAGAGGCCCTACATGGCATGAAATGCATAATGTTTCATGGTCTACCGGATTTTGTGTTAAGCCCACCTCAAAGATGTGGGTCTAATAAAAAACCAGATGACCATGGCACTTCAATATCTCACAACCCTTGATTTTCTAACTTAATGTGCAGAAGGGCCTCCATGAGTAGGATTGTGATGAAATAGCATTGGTTGAGAGTTCGGTTGCATTTGTCTTTACACTTCACTTGGAGGCCCGTGATCACACAAAATTCAATTTCAACTTCCCATGATACATCGTTCAGGTGGGTTGCAAGGGCCCTTGCAATTTCATGGTCACAGCACTTGGCCATGGTGTCAAGTGGCCCTCAGCGCACACTAGAAGAAGCAAATGCTGTGACCAAGTTTATAGAGCAGGTAAAAAACAATTGCTGACAGAGAGGAAGTTTCTACCTCATATTTCTTGACCAAAGATGACCACATGGAGCTACACTGCTCTGGGGTACGTTTGAATCCTTGCTGTTCCAGCAAAGCTGCAGTGTCTTTCCAGACCGATTTCCTCTTTTTCTTTTCCACGGCAAACTGGTCTTCCATTGCACTTCTCAATTCAATTAGCTTCAAGGTCTCGTCCATCCTGTATGTGGTATCAATTCACAATTTTATTAGAGGTAACAAAGATCCTACCCAACCGGTATCCAAATTAAAATGAGTCAACATTGATACTGGATGGGTATCACAAGATGAGAGGATCTTTGTGTACCCGAGTTTTGTTGGGTCAATACTATCCTATTATCATATTGATAGTGGGGTAGTTGACCCAGGTACGAAGGTTCTTGAGTGGTATATAGTCCCAAATGGTGTAAAAAAGAGAGTATATTCAAACACGCTTACCCTGTTGGTATCAAAACAATGTAGAAACCTCATAATATAGGTATATTCGAGTGGTATCAAAAAAAGGTGATACCAATCCAACACTGGTGGTGACGTAGTAGGCATTCTGAAGTTCTAAAACAGTAGGACGTCGACAATAACATGTTGAGCAGCTGGTGCGGAGATGGCCCAAGACATTACAAAGTATCTCAATACAAAACAAAAAGTATGCATCCATCCCTTGTAAATAAACTTTGCATGGTAGTAGACCACTGGGTTTCGTTTGATTACCTCCACTTTTGGCGTTTCTTTGTAAATGTTGGATTGTCTTCCTCTGAAGTTGGTGGACTTGAAACCTTAACTCCATTGACTGGGCCTGGTTCTTCGGAGTCAGTATCCTCACTGTCATCACTGCTCTTCAAATCTGTATAAAGTTCAGAGCAATGTAGGTACTTGACACTTCAGATTTTCGCATTATACTCGGTGTGCTCTATTGTGTTCATCGATTCAGTGTACAGAATTCTGCGGCACACTAATATACAAGGCCCTATCAAACCACCAATAGATCAATTACAAGGACCTCTGGACTGCATTGTGACTGTAGGGAAATCCTTGTCAAAGTCACATATTCTCATCGAGATTCAGATTCAAGGACATCTAACTAGACCACTTAATAGCTTTTGGCCATTCTCATTCTCACTCAACACCTTTTGGCACAGGAAGGCGGAAGTTAATAGTATTACGAATGAATGTACCAGACGTGATGCAATCAAAAAATATGGATGACTGCAAGCAGTATAAAATCAAGAAAGCACTCTTGACTAAAAAATGGTCATATATGACATTGATGATCAATATACTAAGTTTATATTTGCATCCAAAGGCACCCAGGTCATGTATTTAAACCCGAATTTCTACTTAGGTACTCAGCTGAGTTTAAAACTACACTTCATGAAGTAGGTCATTTTAAATAGGGTCACTTTTAACACAGTTAGCTATAAATGGAAGTATGTTGCTCAAATACATAGAGAGGCCCAGATTGGGCCTCTCAGACGCTTTCTGGATTAAGGCCTTGTGTTTATGACATCCCTAGCACTATTTATTTTTATTCATGTCTTGATCTTGAAAATTTTGAGCATTCTTCCCCAAATCAGTGGAGCATTGCCATTAAATCTGTCGTTAACAGTCAATGACATGAATATTTCTAGAAATTGGTAGAAAAATAAGACTGCATACTCAAACAAGAAATTGGTACCTTCTGGTGTGAGGACATCCTCAGATGGCGCCAACGCAAGACTATCATCCTCAGTCACTTCAACTTGAGAATTTGTTGCAGGAGCTTCACTTTCGAGGGCTTCAACCTCAACTACTGTACTCACTGTAGCCGATAATACTGTGTGTTCCAACCTCTCAACTTTCTTCTTCTCTACTCGCTGCTCTATGCTCTTCTTATTATGAACGGTTTCTAATTTCCCTCTGACAACGGACCCACTTGAAGACCGGGTCCACGTGTCATTACCATTACCCTTACCATGACGTTGATGTTGGTCATTGTTTTGAGTTTGACCAAGCCCTTGAATAAGAGTTCTATTAGGCGTAACCCCTTCCGAAGCATCAGTTGCGATAACAATGACATCTGGTCTTCGGTTACTATATTTCTGCACTACTTTGCGGAGGACCGCTCCCACTTGGCGCTCCACAATTGGAAGCTTTGCATCCTTTCGACAGGCTGCGAGTGCCACATCAGCTGCCCTTTGCAATGATTCTAACAGTTTACCATTATCTGTCCACAGACAACGAGTGGTAATTCGGATACGTCCTTGCAACCCATACTCGTCACCTTCTTCATCATCATCATCATCTTCAACCAGTTCATCATCTTCACCAAGTGTTGTTGTTTCTTCAGCTCTTATGACCTCAACACTGTTTGCAATGACAATTTCATCATGAGTATGACTACACATAATACCTTGCAATTTCTATAACTAACTGCAGGAGTCCATACATTGACTGGTGTAAGATATGCAGGTGTTAAGTGGCTTGCTTTTCTTGTTCTTCATCTTCTATTTATGTCTTCAAATTTGCAATGCATTAGCAAATCTATGATGAAGCATCAACAAAAACCAGATTGAAATTTGGATTTCCCCTGATTTAGTTATGGTTAACGGAAGGGCATGTTTGTTGATTCCTTCACCGAATACATGGGTCCTCTAAACTATGTTCACTATTGAGTGTGGAGTAGTTAATAACATTTGACGACTTAGTCCAATCTCTTTATGGACTAAACACATGTCTTTATAGTGTTTAGTCTTTAATTGTTACCTAACCCCACACCAATCAAATATAGGTGTCCAATTAAGAAAAGTAACTGAGTAACACCTGGATACCTTATAGGTGAACACATGGTATTCCCACGTGTGTTTGGGTCAATATCATCCTAATACCATATTGATATTACAAATTTTATACCAGTCAGGTAAATTTTTTAATACCATTAATAATATTGTGTATTGATACCATGCTGGAACCTAAATACCAGTCCAAGACTAAAAATAAATCCAACTGACATAATCAATCTTGACATAATATTGGAGTTACCAGATATGTATGTGTACCTGGCAATTACGATGCCTTCTAAAGCAATTTGCATGCGTTCTTGGACACAAAGGTCAGCTGCTGTTCCAAATGCCTTATCCCCATCATTGTACATCAACTGCCACAATTGAATGCATTCTAGTGAGTTTCCCAATAATGTTTCTGTTTCAGCTGCAAATTCTTCAATTTACAACAGAACTTTTTTCCAGAGAGAAAATTTTCACTTTACACAAGGTGACATCTGAACAGACAAATGTTTTTAACGAACACTAACCTTCAACTTTTCCTTTCCAAGATTGGAGAATCCACTTGAGAGAACGCGACCATTTCTTAGAGGAGCCACACCCAGCATCTCACCATTTCTAATTACCTGCACCATGAGATGTACTCATTAAACATCTATTAAAACTCCTATAACCTCTAAATCCCCTCTTAGTGAACATGCCGCTCTACAGATAGGAAAGTAGGCTAAGAAATGCAGGTAACATAGTAATCACAATAAGTTACATCAGGAAACCAAGGCACTGTGGGATTATCATAAACTTACTGCAGTATGTCTAATGCCATTGGCTTTGCCAAGAAGTTCATGTTCTTTGAGGAAGGCAAATTCCCCATGAACAGGAAGAAAATGTTGTGGTTTCACCAGTCTCAACACCTCCTCCTAAAAGCAACAATGTTTAACAACACCCACAGCATCCCAACTCCCTTGTCAAGAACAGAATGCAACAATGTTTAACATCACCACAAATTGACACTCAGTTCTTCATGTCTCGGTTTCTTCTTTTACATCGCACGTTGTACTCATAATTGTTGTTTAACCTCCATATGTAGTGGCAAAGTAGTTACAATAGCTGGGAGTTGCAGCACACTACAGTACAAATCAGTAATGCTCCTGGAAGGAGGTCTTGTACAACAGCCAACATCTTTTGACAAAAGCATGTTTTAGCTTTATAAGGTATTTGGATAATTTCAGCACATACTTGACAAAAACATAACCCTTGGAATATAATCCTATATTAATTTGATATATGCATGTACCTTATTAAGCTGAAAGACAACATTTAAAATATTTTCTTTAATTTTCTCAGGTATAGAAAAACAATGTTAACATTTTTGGTTAATCGCACAAATTGTAACATCCTGATGAGATGTCTCACCAATTCATCACGATATGCATGACCGGAAGTGTGCAAATTCTCTCCTCTACCCATCACAATAGTTGGCCCAAGCTCTGCAATTCGATTCATCATCTTTACCACTCGTGTTTCATTGCCAGGAATCATCTGTAGAAGAACAACAGCATCTTCAAGTGCTGAATACCATAGAGCTATCCCGACAGATTTCCCCTCAACTTTTGCCACATGTCATTCCCACAATAGCAAAGACCCAGATGGACTCAACTTGCAGCACTACACTAAATATTGTATTTGGTCTCACATACTGTTTGGAATTACAAAATGCTATAACTGGTTACTGTATATCTCATTTTTTGCCAACAAAGGTCAAATTGGTAGTTTGGACATTATAGAACATTAACCTCTATACTTGGTAACTTTTACATGAATAGTCAAATGTTATAGCATTGCGTAATTCCACATAGAAGGTGACACTAATTATTTGCTGTAGTAGAGACTAACTAGAGCTCCCTCTACGGTACTGTGAATTATAAATATACAGTGCCCCTGAAAAACTTTGGTCTTGAAACCATCCGAATTGAAGCAAACATGGTAGGTTTTGAGAAAGACCTTGGCAGCATAGAGGACAACATCATTCTTGTGTAGCTTGAGGAGGCGGCTAGAGCCCATGGAAGCCAAGTTCAATGCTGCCCGTGGCTCTGCCTGCAACAGAGAGAAATATTGCAAGAATCAAATACTTCATAATTCTTCATTCATTAAGTAGAACTCCAAGTACAATATGCCAGATGGATGCAAGTCTGCAGGTACTTTACTTGGCCTTTTGGTAATTACCGTGTGGGGCACACATGAATAGATACTAGAGGTTCTTGCTTAACTGCAAAAAATAGTTAACTGTAATCAAATTATGAAAGACGTGCTATGTAAATGTCCTTGTTCTGAAGCCAGCTCATTTTATAACAATCTTTTCATTGTTCACAGTTGGAAATAAACCTGTGATCCAGTAGTCACAATGAGAAGGTCTTTTGGTGCATATGAATCCATATCCTCAGCTTTAACCTGGACAACAAAAGATCACCAAACATGTCAAAATACCATGTAGGGTCTATAGGATACACCTATGTGTGCTCAAGCATATGGAGAATTAAAAAGTCTCATAAATCTAAGAAAAGGATAGTTAAATCTCCATTCATTTGAAATCCACAGATCAGAATTTGGGTCATACCAGAATCGAGGGGTCAAAAGGGGCTTGTCCGTCTCGCCATGCTGCTTCAAGGTAAGTCTTCAATGACAGTCCAACAAATACCTGTACCACAACAAAGGGGAAAACTTGATGGAATCAGACAGCCCTCACAACATTCTTGTTTCATCAATCCACGACAAGAGACAAAAAAAAATTACCAGTTTTCGACCCGAAGCTTCAGCAGCAGCTTTGACGCAGCCTAGGCGGTGAACATTTGATGCAAATTGGGTCAAGATGACACGTCGACCTTTTGCTGCAGTAATCTTGCGCATCAGAGCTTCTGCCACGTCAGCTTCACTTGTAGTCCTGCCGGGAGATAATACATTTGTAGAATCACTCATCATCTGCAAATATAAAATGCAAGTTAGCCCTTTCGCCTCAACAAAAATAGCTTGAGCTACTTTTGGCCCTCAGCTTAGAGGACTGTTCAAGAACAATGCAATTAAACACTAAAATGCCCTATTAGTGTGGGCCACAGTACTTCTCTTGAACCCACATAAAATTTCAACATTTGCCAAATCTTCTAGTTCAAATTAAGTGTGGGCCACATCAATTGCTTGTAGGAAATTGATGTGGGTGACTATTTTATTTTATGCTACTTTTGTTCAAAGCAAAGGATGTAAGGTATTGATTGGTAGTCTCCAGGGAAAGACTTAGGGAAAGACACGGGATCTTGAGCCCTCATTATTTCCAACCTGACTAGACAATTAGAGTGGCGCGCCTTACTTGCTTAGTGTAGCTCAGAGTGATACTGGCACTTATCTCTATCCTTCATGTGTTCACAATTTAGAGTCTGCAGAGCTTTGCAAGGTTCATTGTCTATAATAAAGTTATCTTTTAGCTCAATGTGACTTTTGGACGGTAGTTGGTTGTTTGGCACACAACACTTCCATATTCGGTATATTATATAGGTTCATTGAGGGTCCAGTCATTCGAGGTATCCACCCACGAGCATGCGCCATGAGTGCACAAAAATTAGTGATATTATATGCAAAACAACCGATGAAAAATCATAGGGGACAAAAAGTCCCATTAAGTTAAGGATAACCGTAATGTGTAACTTAAATGCGGAATGGCTGCTTTCAAACTCAGCACAAAGTATGTTAAGACAAAATACATGAGGACCCAACATTTGAAATGGTTAATCTCAAATAACAGATGGCTCACCAGAGTCACACCCTCCTTTTGAAGCTGCTCCAGAGCCGTACGGTCAAAAATATTACCATCCACAGGGGACTCGTCAATCTACAGGAAAGGGTTATTTAGATCAGAAAAACCTTCCTCTTAAAATACTACAATAACTCTAGACAGTACCAGGTAGGACATTAGCAGACACCACAGAGCCTACTCAAAGCTGTTTCAAACCATATTTGAGAAATTAATGATTAAAGGAATGTCAACCAATCCACTGTTCGGCATATGAAGTTACTAACCTTCCAGTCTCCTGTGTGAAAGATATTTCCATCCGCACATCTCAAAACAAGTCCACAACAATCTGGTATGGAATGTGTGACTCGAATTGGTTCGACTTCAAAGGGGCCTGCGTCAAAGCGAGCACGCATACTGAAAGTGCGCAATCGACCCTCAGCTGGTATGTTGTACTCCTTCAATCGCCTCTTGATTAGCTTATTAAAAGAAAGAAAACCAAGCCATTGATATGTCAGCATCAGGATACATATGGAATGAAGACCTGTCTAAGCTAAGTGGGCCTTAATCCTATACTTTTCTCTCTACACCCACTTCTCCTGAGACATGAAACACATAATAAGTGCGAGATGATTAGCAAACCCAAATTGTGCCCGTAGCCATTTTCCTATATATTTTTGGAGCTCATCTGAGCATCTTATTAATTACCAAAGTGAGGATTTCTGTGCTCAATAATGGTCATATACGTTCCCCAATTATGTTGACAATTGAGCCTAGAATGGTTACAAATTCTGAGCACGTAGTCCAATATCTTTTTAACGCATGCCGTTGTGGTGTTCTTGCATCCAAACCTAACCATAGACCACTTAAATAAAGGTGTCCACGTTATTGCTATGTTGGATTAACACCAGTCTACCTTAGACAAGTCAGGCTGTGATGAAGCTTTAGTTGTTCATCGTGAATACTCAAGTCTCTGATGAATTCTTCAAAATAGAATCAGAGAGACAGTGTTGTGTGACACAGATACCTGCATTGTGAAACCTGTGGCATAGATTGGCGTCTTGGGGTCTAGTGCTGGAATGACCTACAAAGCAGCATTCACAAAGCAATAATCAACTGGGGAGTCACGTAAGAACCAACAACAACCCCTCAGAAAACATTTTTTTTATGTGTTCTCATTGTGAGATGACCACTCTTGCTTCCATGCAGGCAAATTTTTTTCCAGTCATTTCAAAACATATTTCCACTATGGTGACTGCCAAATTTATACAAGCAGCTAAAAATATGGATTCCTTACAGTCTGATGAATTAAGTCTGGTACATATGATAGAAATTTATCATTTGGTATTGTTGAGGGTTGCAAGTCCAAAAGATTAATA
Organism: Polytrichum commune; assembly: GCA_950295325.1. NCBI lineage: Eukaryota > Viridiplantae > Streptophyta > Polytrichopsida > Polytrichales > Polytrichaceae > Polytrichum > Polytrichum commune. The sequence continues at coordinate 16,092,433 of OX485803.1, read as the reverse complement.
AGATAATCTGCAAAGCAAAATGGCTTCAGGAACATGTACACTACCCAAGGGAGAGCACCAATGTGGTCTTCATGGCCATGGGTGATAATGACAGCTTCAATTTTATCCCTCCACCTGTGTATGAAAGCAGTATCTGGTAGGACTTTCTGCACACCAAGTTCATCGTAGCTGCAAAAAAACAGCTAAGAGTTTCAATCCAATTTTGAGAAATAAATTCACAAAATTCAACATTCTCTTCATAAATGACCACATACTTGCCATGTCTTTTCAACTTCAAATTCCCTACAAGGTTGAGCGGTAACCTAAACCCTCTGAAGACTGGCTCATGCAAATATTGTGACTCTATGAAGACTCACTCATCTGTAGAATTTACTTGGATTTATTCCCAAACTGGATCCTGGCATAGGCTTCAGATTTTGATGCTCAAATTTGAGGAAGACCACCCCAACCTCAAATCCAAGCCTAAAACCTCGATATCTGGATTACAATATAGATTGATGGAGGGCCACATTCTCACTCCAACATCAATACCCCAGTACCTCAATATTGAATGACAATGTAGGTTTGAGGTTGGAAACATTCCCACCCCGCCCTCAGAACCATCTAATGAGGTCAAATGGGGTTATTAAGGCCCGACCTCAATCCTCTTGTGGTTGTTTTGAGGTTCGGCTGAGAATGTCTCCGACCTCAACCTATATTGTCCTCCGGATTGTGGTAAGGAGACCTGCATCGATGATGATGTGACAATACCTTAATATCGGATGCCAAATTAGGTTGACGTTGGAGACATTTTCACGCCAGCCTCAAAACAACCTCAAGACCTCACTAACCACCTCATACATCAATCAATAGATAGTTTTGAGGCTGGGGTGGGAATGTGTCAGACCTCAACATTTGTTGTCATCCAATATTGAGGTGTTGAGGTTGAGGTTGAGGTTGGAGTGGCCTTGCTCTTTAACCCTAAACCCTAAACCCTAGACCTTGACCTTGACCTTGACCTGGGAAGCCCTGGTGCTGTGGAGCAAGCAAAATGGGATGCACAAACTTCAGGAACATGAGACCTCCATCAACCATGATATAACGATCTTAACCTCCATACCGGATGACAATATACGTTGAAGTTGGACACATTCCCATCCCACCTCAAAACTATTTAATGAGGTCAGAGGGGTCGTTGAGGCCCGACCTCAACCTCTTGTCCTAAGGTAGCGAAATTCCTTGTCGCATAAGTAGCGACCTGCACGAATGGTGTAACGACTGCCCTGCCTTGTCGTTGTATTTGATCCAATTGAAGTGCTTGAGGTTGTTTCGAGGTTGGGGTGAGAATGTCACCGATCTTAACCTACACTGTCATCCGACATTAGGGTATTGAGGTTGGGTTGAGGTTGAGTGGCCTTCCTCTTAAACCCTAAACCCTAATTCTTGTTGATGTACTATGATAAACCTACGTACACAAATCGAGCAGAACAGTAGCAAAATGGGATGCACAAACTTACTCAGGGAACATGAGACCTGCATCAACCATGATGTAACGATCATAATTGCCAACCAACATGCAATTCATGCCAATCTCCCCAAGCCCACCGATCGGAAGAATTCGCAACGGAGGGCCCTCTTTGCCCTCGTGAAAGGATTTCATCTTTCGCTGCACCGCATCGTCTCTACTGCGTCCTGCTCCCTCGTGGTGATTATGATGTCTGCCCTGCTGCCCACTGTTGCTGTTGTAATAGCGGCGTGGTTGTTGATGTTTCTGCGTAGCAGGGGCTGATTTTTACACCAACTGTGAGCTAAATAATCATCGTCATGCATCACAACACAAACTAAACCTGTCTGGAAAGATACTACGCCCTACATTGAAGAATTGGATACCCGAACAAGTCAGGGAAAATGGAACAAGCCTGTCTGTCCACGCTGAATATTATATCCTACTTCACTTCGACATGCTTTGTCTCATCCGAAATTGGTAGCACAATTTTTACTTACTTCTTCACTTTCCAGTCAATTTTGGAGTGGATTCCTAACTACAGGATAATAAGGAACTGGAATATTTGTACATTTCCATGGATTGAGAACTTGAAAGTCCAGAATGCCTCCGATGTCTTTCATCATATGTCATAACAAGATTAGCAATGACAAATGGGAATAAAAGATGTCAAAGCATTCCCTACTAAAAAAATTAAATTCGGGAGAAGAATAAGAGCTGATGATATCCTGTAACATCGAATTTATCTCGTCCAATATTCGCAGGCACAGAAACCTCAAAATTTGCTACAAAAACATTGACGTTGTTCAGTATAACCAACCCCTTCATTCAATCAGGGGTTGCAAAACTGCGCACTCATCATAAACCCTAAACCCAGTCGAATTCTTTGGAGGGGCTTGACAGTGAAGCTTTCCTAAACCCAATGGAAAGTTCTCCAGTTCCTTACTACAGGAGAGTAACGAATTGAAATTTTGTACATTTCCACGGATTGAGAACTTCAAAATCGAAAATGCCACAGATTTCTTTCAGAATATGTCATGTTAAGAAAGGAAATGACGGAAGCGAATAGAAGATGTCAAAGCATTCTCTAGTGAAAAAAACTCTGGAGAAAAAGAAAAGGAGCTGAATCATATCCTTTACATCAAATTTATCTCGTGCAATCTTCGCAGGCACAGAAACCTCAAAATGTGCTACAAAAATACCAACATTGTTTAGTAAACCAACCGAGGAAAGAAAAGAAAAGCAAAGCGGCCCCCTATCCTACCTCCAGAATTAGTAGTGACGACCCTCCTCGTCCCTTTGCAAACTCCCCGCAGCTGTGGGCTGGACCTCAAAAGCTCAGCTTTTTTCCACTCCGAAACCCAAATGTCTGCACCGCCATTGAGAGAACCCAAAAAACCTGGTCGCACTTGCAAGCTTTGCATTGTGGAGGAAAGATTGCCAAAATTGCAGTTTTGGATAAGAATTTGCAAAAAAACTGGTCGCACCTGTGTCCGTATCTCCCTTCTGCTAAAGAAAATATTGCCTCACAGATTACTAAAACTACTACTACCCATCTTCTACAAAACCTTCAAAACCCCTCAAAACTTTCAACCTCACAGAACAGCAAATTCTTCAACAATGGGGGGCTCCTCCTACTTACAGATTGCCAGGAGCAGAATCTACTTATAATTTTATCTGTAAGTTACAGCAAGACCATGAACCCACAGATGAAATGCAACAGTGGTAACTTAAGTTATGTGTCATTCAGCTCCTGCAAATTGGAAAGCAAAGAGTTGACAAACTGAAAAGCTTGAAGTTATGCAGACTTCTTATCCAAAAGTGGCTCCCGTTTCAAAGTTAGACAAGTCGAAGAAAGAAACTAGGTGTAGTACTACGAAAGTCAGTAAGTGAGAATCAAGACACTTTTAGTATGAAGCAGAAATTCATCCAAGCAGAAATTCAATCTCACTGAAAACTTGAACTATTGAAGCTCGTTCGCTATCCAAACCTAGTCAAGCCTACTCCCTCTCTTCCATCCACAGATTCTTCAGGCTGAAATTGGATCAAGATTCTGCATCTCTTCATTTTTATTCTACATTTAAAGTGCAACCAACAGAAAGTATTTCCGGGAAAGAGTTTCTTTTGGTTTATTTAAATATAGCATTTTATGCTTGAATTCGGTCTCATTGAAAACATTACTCAACTTGTGAAGGTTGTTCTCTATCTAAGCCTAAGTACACCGTTTATGGTGATTAGTGTCATGTGCATAATAGTGTCACTTTCCCTATTTTGAGGTGTATCCTAGGTTACACTAATAACCAACAACTTCACCATTACTTCACCTCATGACACTTGGCGTTCAAGTGCGCTAACTAACATCTTGGCATGAGTATGTTCAATAGTATTATGAGGTGTATGCTTATATTTGTATTACACAATGATCTCCAAGTTGACTAAAGTGTACACAAATGACACTTGCCATTTGTATGTTCAAGAATATCTTGATCTATTCAATTTACAGTTTGAAGCAAGGATGTAGTAGTTTATCCGCACTGCTTGATTTAATCTTTTTTCTTTCCAATGTACATAACATCACTTAAGCCCAGGTACGCAACTCCCGTATTACATGGCCCTGATTATAATCACTTATAATGAATTTTAGTCCAATCTCAAGTGATATAATTTGTTTTGATACATGAAACTCTTCTAACTCTTCTAACCCTTCTAACAAGGAATCCAAAAATGAATAGGAAATGAATATTCCTTGAAGCATATAATTGCATTAAAAACTTAATTATATGAGTTTCATAAATACATGTAGCATGGCCAAACTACCCAACTTTTTAAGATTTTTAAGATTTTTTTAATATATTTATTATTAAAATACAATGACTTTTAATCTTAATTGGAGGCAACTACTCCAATTAAAATAAGTTTAAAGATAGGTGTTTCAATTCTTTATACACATTGTGGAGTTTAAAAAAAAAAATGCAACCCAACTTTTTCTCCATCTCATTTTATTTAATTTGGTCTTCACCTAACTTTTTGGTCCTTACATTTTTGTCTTATTTGATATATTTTTTACAAAAGTTGTCCTCTAAACCGTTTCAATGCCGATGTCCCCTACATACAATATGGGAGTTGCGTACCCGGGCACTTAAGCTATGAAATTTATTCTTTCCCCAAACCTATTAAACCCCCTTTTTCCCCATCCACTACAAAATTGAGGCTGAAATCAAATAAAGAATTTGCAACTTGCACTTTCCTTTCCTAATCAAAATGCAACAAACAAAGTTCATTTCTAGGGAAAGGAAACAAAGTCTCCCAACCTCATGATGGTCTCAAAGGACCCCAAAGCTTCTTCTCCCTATTCATTCTAATGTATGCCTTGACATATATAACATTATTCATTTGCATGGTTGAGTTCTATTCTATATTTATCATATGACATGGCCTCCACTATCTTACCTACATGGGAAAAAACCGAAACCGGTACGAATAATGATAAGTGCCAATATAAATAGTAAGAATATTGTGAATAATGTCAGTATTTTCAATGATAGTGCTGCTATGAATAATAATTTTCGGGAATAATATTGGGATGGACAATGTATCCTATGAGTATTACTAGGATGAACAAGTGATTCCTACGCATAGTGTCGGGAGTATAACTCCACCCAAATTTCCAAGCTCAACATGAATGTATGAACAATAAAAAAAATATTCTCATTTTGTTCAAATGGCGCAAAATATAATCGACATGTTCCAAAGTCATGGAACCAACCCACATGGCTAAGTAATGTTATGTAGGCTTTTGTACTTACAACAAATGTTGTGCATATCATTATATGATTGACACTACCTCGATCATTTTTCATATTTTATTACTAAATACAATTATGCCCATGCCCTTAGGATGTTGTGTAAGCATGATATGCTCCAAGCATTGGATGGGCCCTTAAAGCTAGGAGTTTTTTCTTTTCTTTTCCCAATGGAGCAATTTGTGTTCTCATATTCAATTCAAGATATTGAAAAATGCAACTTTGTGCTTCCTTGGTGTGTTTTGATTCCTTGTTGAAAGGTCATATGTACATTGTCTTTAGAAATGTTATGGGGATGGAAGGGGGGGTTGAGAATCCTATTGTAAGTTATGGATATTGTAGAGTGGATGCTTTTCTTAACCCCTAAATAGTATCATGCTACCGTTGATTGGTCTACTTGACAATTTGCACAAGCCCCAACAAATAACGAAGTCAATTTTGACTTGATCTATGAGACTGAAGCTAGATTTACAACAACTTACAACACAAAAAAGTGAAAATATTAGAGGTATGTGCAGTAATACTGGTCAAATATACCTAGTTAGTATTTAAATCTGTATCATTTTGTCCAATTGGTAGAATGCATTTGATATTTTTATAATTTCAGAATGGGTCACAATGACATCATTAGCTAAGAATAACATTATATAACACCTCGATATGATACCTAGAGACTCAAATAATGGGCCTATAATGCATGAAGGTGTTATTCCATTCGTTGCTCATGCTCTCCGACTTCTACCCATTGGATTTGCACAATGAAACTCGGTAGCAAATCTATAATGAACCATCAACAAAAATCAGACCTCCCCTAATCAAAAAGTGCATGTTCATTGATTTCTTTATTATATACATAAGTCTTCCCAATTGTGCTCATTATCGCGTGTGGAGTATAAAATTTGAAGATGAATTCCAATCTCTTTTAAACATAACTAGAATATAAACATACTTGAATTTATGCATGAATTTTGGACAATTCCAACCATCAATATGACATACACTAAATTACAATAGTTGTCATTTGATATTTTTGCAATTATCATTTGCTTTTTTGTCCCAACAAATGCACATCTTTTATTTATTTTCAACAAGTGGTTCATCCACATATACTTAAATGTCAGTTACATGTGTCTTTATGGTGTTTGTTCTTTGATCCTCACCAAATCACACACTAATCAAATACAGGTATACCTTTAAGGCTTAATGGAGTCCATCAGCTAAGAGTTTTCCTTTCACCAATAATAATGTGAAAGCAAGGACCTTATGGCAATACAATGGGTGACCGGTGTATTTCAGCCATGCCTTCTTGTCTTACAAAATCATGTAAGCTAGACTCATTTGGAATCCTTCATGCTCATTCAGGGTCAGATATGCTTCACATAGAAATTCTTGAGCTCCAAGAGGTTCTCAACATTTCCACCCTTAAGTCAATCTAGGGCGGGTGCAAACATGTATGTAGTGGGTGCATAGGCATCAGCTTTTGCACATTTATGTGGAAATTTCATAAAAATCAGGATAAATAGTCATGTGAACATTCGCTTCAAATCCTTCACACTCCAGATCCTTGTAGTAATTGACTTCATATCCTTGTAGTAAATGACTTCAGATGTAGATTAGCATCCTAAGATATAATGGCCTCCACTGAAGCTTTACTAGAGTTAACAGTTGAACTGTGGTGTTGAGCATAGCTTTCTATTGTTGGCAACATGTTGCCAGGTTTTTGGTACAATTCAGTAAAAACTTTATGGCCTAAAAATGCAAGGTATGGAATGTAGCTACCAGCATGCAGGGTCCTTGATGAATTCGTAAGGAGAGGTATACAAGGCATGCTCTGTTGGTGGCACTTTTAGTCTCAGCCATCGCCCCACCAGAGCTTCTTCAAGCATCCTCACCTGTTGCATGACCAAATAAGGCACCTCTCAATGAGTCTTAACCAACGTTGGACTAGTATATAGGTGAATGCATGGTATCCATACACAACAGCAAAAATGGTATCGATGAGCTTACCTACCCCGCCAGTATCAAAATTGTAATATATGTCAAATTTTGCTACTTGGTGTGTATCACAAGAAAGAATCTTCATATATGCAAGTCATTATTTGGGTCAATACCATCCTAATAGGATATTGATACTAGGGTAAGTCTACCTAGGTATGAAGGTTCTTGTGTGGTATGTAGACATGGATGATATCAATAACAAAAATATCCTCAAAAACTTGTACTCCACAGGTATCCAAAAAAAGAAAAAAACCTTAATTTAGATACCCGTCATCAAAAAAGGTGATACCAGTCCAACACTGGTCTAAAAATAGTGAGCAATATTGCAAATGTTACATCATTGAACATGACGGAACTCCATTCACAATATGGAGGCTTGATCATGGAGGTCAACACAAGTGGCATCAGTGATGTTAAAAGCTGAAATAATCCAAACAACCTCTTCATGTGGTTGCCAGGTAATATTGACCTTAAAGATGTGCAGCCCAGATTTTAGTCTGATGTAATAGATGCATTATAGAATTATTTTTTGATTCAATTGGACTTTTGATTGGGATTTGGTTGTTTTTTGCATACAACACCTTCCATGTTCAGTATCTTTTATATGCTTGCTTAATGGTACTGTGGAGGTTTGAAGAGAGAACATTCTATCAGTTCATTGAGAGTCAAACTCATTTTGGCATGCCAAGAGGTGCTAAAATAAGTTGGCCCTCAATGAAACGGAATAGGTTGAGCTTCATTCAGAATTATATACTACCTCCAAGCATGCACTACAAGTGGAAAAACATTATTGATTCTGTATGCAAAAAATCAATGGAAAATCATAGTGGATCGACTCCCAATGGAAAAATCCATGGTCTAAGAATCCCCTTAGGGACACCTTAGCAACAGTGGTTCGGATGGGCAGACTTCAAAGGGCCCAAACTTTACAAGAGACTCACAAACATGCTCACTACGTTGAAGAGAAAAGAAATACCTGTCGGACAATAAATGGCTCTCCAATTGGCGTAAGTGGAGCAGGCCTGATTGTTAACAAGCCATTGTTATTGCCGTACACTATGTCTGTGAAGTACCGGTCTCCTACCTGCCAGTTTGTGGGCAATACCACAGTATCATCAGTGAGCCCAAAGCCAAATTCGTCATACAGGAGGAACTAAATCTTACCTTGCAAGTACCAATACCAGCCTCCTAGACTTGGAGCATTTGTATAATGCAGGAACATTGGCTTAAAAAACTAGAAGATTACTCAGCTTAGCCATGGCCCACAGAACGCCATGGCTAAGCTGTGTAATGTTATGACAACTTAGGGGTAATGTAGCTAAAAAAAAGTAGTCAAAAGGTAAACCTGTTCACAATTTACTTCAAGATAGGAGATTTTTACACCTTACTGGAGATGTGCTAAGCTTATAGTCTCGAGCAACTGAACTGCATGATCACAATGCAGGCAAAGATTGGAAAGGAAGTTTCTTTTCATGCAATCTCATGATAATTCTCTCAATGAGTTCCAATATGCTGTGGATTAGCCTTTACCATGATCAGTCGTGATGGCTCACATCCAAAATGCTTGGAGATGTCCTCAGCTGTACCAGCTGGTTTTTTGGTTCCTGAATTTCATAAATTCCACATCAACACTTACCTCAATACATGATTATGCACTAAGTGATTGACTTGTTTATTTCCAAAACAATCTTAAATAAAAGAAAGGCAAGACTGATTGTAGTCAAGCTAGAATACAACATAGATAACCACTCTTGTGTCATGATGCACCTGGAAAAGGAAACATTAAGTAGCACTTACAGGAGGTACACCACAACCATTGCACAACAGAATTTGATCAAATGAGTGATTTGTGATTTTTTCTACATGACTTCACAAGACACATGGTAACAACAGCCATTCTCCTTTCTTCATCTCCCCAAGACATGTAACAACAGCCACCTCCTTCTCAAATATTAGCCAGTCTTCACAGAGAGTATCTGATCCATGACACTTTGTTCTACAAATTTTCAGAAGGGGTGCTAGCGAATACTATGCAGATTCGAGAAAATAACCACTATTCTAATATGTTCGTGTAGAGTTAGGTTGCATCAATGAAGGAAAACTACTGCAACCATGAACATGTCAGAGTGCGTCAGTGAGTATCATTACCATGGCGAATGACTGGAATACCCAATCTCTCCTCCAATGCTTTTGCCTCCACCCCATCAGGATCAAATTGATACAACCCTGCTCTAGCCCCCATCCATGCATTCCAAATTGCATTGGTTAATATTTGCACCATTCTGGTTTGTAAGTAAAACTGTTGCTATGACGTACATTTGGAGCTGCCATGCATGCTTTGCAGCATTCGACTCTAAACCTTATCCAAATATCCACAATATACACAAATTCTTCTCTAGCACTATACAGAATAAAACTGCACCTCCCATGTTTTGTGCTACAGAATAGAAAGATGTACCTGCTGAATTGCTCAGAAGGGCAACTCGGCCTTCAAAAATGGCCTGACATTCTTGTAGAGATGGACCAAGGGCTGGCCAGACCGCTAGTGCATATGGTGCAGTGAGAGTGTTGTCTTTGTCAAAGACAACACCCTCAAAGCCACGGTCACGTAAAGCCTTCCAGTCTACCCACCTGCCAGTAAACATCAGTGTTGACGACAGATGCTTTAATCTCCATTGCCAGGTCTTACCATAACCATCAAAACCATCAAACCTGGATAAAGGATTGAGGTAACCTATGTTACAATGCAACATTGACTTTGATCGTTTCGCTCAATTAAGGAGTTTTGCATCTTTAGTCCTTGTAGAGACACATACATTGGTTCACTGCACATGAGGGCTCAAAGAAGTACTCATTAGACTGGCCATAATAATATAGATCTTCCTTTCGAAAACCCAAAGAACTGCTATGCTTTCAACAAACTTAATTCAGGAGAAAATATAGTCAACATGAAAGACCAATGTCAATCGAAGGTTCAGAACTCACCGTATATCAGGGACACTGACGTGAGGGATAGCAAGGTGTTGGTTTCCCATGATGATATGTGAGGCGAATTGAATGCCTGCAATGTTGACCCTCTGCCCCAGTTTCGACCATATTGACTTCTCCACTTTGACGCCATCTTTTACGTCTGAGTCTGGACCCATTGGTTCAAGTTGCCCTAGCTCTTCCGACACTTTGATTGTCACAGGCACTTCTTCAGATGCGGAAGTGCTCAATTCTTGGGTCCGTTCTGCGCCTACACCCTGCTTCCCTGTAAAATAAAATTGCACTTTTGACGTTCTGGATACAGCTTAGGAAATGGTTGTTCCTCAATGACCTGCACAACAAAATTGCACAAATCCTGATCTCCAAAAATATGGGGGGGGAAGGTCTAAGTCCCTTGAACGCTTTGTGAGCCTGAGCTCATTTGTGGCTTAACTGTTACTTCCTCTCATTAAAGACGTTTCGATTTCAAGATCAAGATGGATGCAGGAGAAATACAAATTGTGGGTCCCAAGTTGCTCTGGCGACACAAAAATCATCCCAAGATGCAAGCGACTAGGTAGCGTTGAATGTGGAGTCAGTGTTGATACATACCCTTCGGGGTCTAAAATCTTCTTGAGTTGCAGACATAACATTGAGGTAACGCTGGTTCAACTCATATCTCAAATCTTTTAGGTCTTGAAACTATAAGATGTAGAAACAAAAGAAGCTTAGAATTGCAAACCTATGTTGGTAGGCATGGATGGACTCAATGTTAAAAGTTTTAATTTCATGCGAGTGTATCAATGTAAATGCGATTGAATGCACGACTGTGAAATCCGTGTTTATAAGGGAATTTAGAGGTCTGTGATAAAGGTTTAGGGTTTAGCCCACAAAAGATTGATTTCAGTGGAAGGGTATAGATCAGGAGGCAACAGAAGCCTAACGGCCACAAGGAGGCCACAAGGACCCGTATATGAGCAACGCAGAGTTCCAAAGTTGAGAGATTAACAATTTCAAAGCTCTGTTCGATAGGTGTGGATTTGCAATTATGGTTTGATGCGATTGTATGATTTTATATGATACATGATTTTAGAAGTGTGTGATGAATTGATTTAGTTTCTGGCTATACCTAATCAGGAGGCAAGAGCCCTAACGGCCACGATAATTGAGAGAGAGAGAGAGAGATGTGCGAGAATTTGAACTGACCAGGCAGGCCGGCGCCCTCTGCGTCCATAGTGCTCTCCCTCTCCCTAGCCTCCAAATGTGAAGCGCACCTGGTAAAAGATGTTGGCGTGCTCCGTTGCAGCAAGAGATGCAAACAAGGCCGTGATGAGCTACTAATTCCTCCCCTCGTTCGCGGCTGGATTACGCAACTGCGGGCAATGTCCTGAATGCGAGTAGCCCCCCTCGCGGCGTTACCAGATGAGCCAAGAAGCAAAGCAGCGACGGTGGGGGTGGGAAGAAGTGCGAAGCGATTGGCCAAGAAACCACCACCCTGCATGGCAGCTATGAATGAATGCGCTCACTCACTGCACTTCCAAAACGCTCATTCCACGTAACTTAAGTTAACTTATATATGAAACGCAGACTTAAGAGTCAATTGGGCGCTGCTGATGACCTACATTACGAGATATCCCCTGCGAAGCTGATGAAGCATCCCGGGAGCACCGCAATCCTGGCACCGAATTGAGTTGGAGATGAAATTCGGGAATCCTGTTGCGGGGATAACTGTGCAATCCCGCCTTCCTTCCTTCCTTCCTCACTCAGTAGGAAACAGCACACAAATTAGCTGATCAACCTTATACGTAGGTATTGAGGAGTGACGATTCACAGTCACCGTGGTTCAACATAACACAGACTCTTAAAACAAACTCAAAACAAAACAACCGCAATTGATGAGTGCTTCCGAATTCAACAACGGAAGAGCCTTGGTCATCGCCGGGGTAAGTACTTAGGGCCCGTTCACACGGGCTCCCAAGTCCCAGATACACTTGAACTCAATCCGTCCAATCTCAGCCGTTGAGAGAATGGAAGCCGGGACCAATGAACGGGTAGTGCCGGCAGTTAGTTACAAGCTAGCCGGTTGATTTTGAGAATTTCCGAATGCAATTGGAAAGTTTAGGAAGCGGTTCCGGAAGAAAATCAAGGTTTACGGAAATGGGCCGATTAGAAGAAAAAAAATGCCAGCATTAAGGCAAGCTGCCCTAGAGTATCCACGGCAAATTACCGATTGAAATTTTATTTTCATGGCGGGCATCCGACCAAATATATATATATTAAGTATTTTTTTCAATACTATGCATAGTTGGAGACTATGCCTTGTTGGCTTGTGGTTTAGGGTTAGTGTGGCTTATGGTTTAGGGTTACTTGCTTCCCGCCACAACTTCCATTCCGCAGCGGTGGGGCATGATAACTTGGAATCATGCTTTGCAAGCACAGTACCCCAACCTCCTTATTCTTGCAGACTTAGCTCATGTGCAATGTGTTTCTACAACGACATGTGAGCGTGCTTTCAGTGTGCAGAATTTGATCAAGACCAAAGTTAGAAATAGGTTGGGTAGTAAGAATCTCGATGCAATGCTGCGAATTGCCTTGGAAGGGCCATATGAGGAGGTAGATGACATAATTGGTGACGCTATTTCACTTTGGAAGAAGGACAGTAAGTACCGTTTTTTGTATGCTAATCCCTCTTCTTATTTGAATTCTCCTAATACAGTGAGTGTGAGTGATGTGTCTTGTTCGTTTGGGGCAATTGATACTAACGGCAATGGTACGTAAATTTTGTGATTTTTCAATACTAACTAGCCTCCGGATAATACTTGGACCTTTTTGGTTAAAGATATAGAAAATAGCCATGGACTGGAATGAGCAAACTAGACAATTACAATTGTAGTCTTTCATAAGAAAGGACAGAGCCGCACAGTTCTACCGTTTCCTTGTTCATGTTATTTTTGGTCATGTTCACTATAGTGTATGTATATATATATAGTTAATTATAGTTATTCCCTAAAATATATTGAAAAATCATAGATAATTATAATAAATTTGGCAGTTGTCCACGGTTCAAAAAGCTTGTATATATTGAGGTGGTCTGCGTAATTGTAGTTTTTTCTTTTCATCTTACATTTATTGTGTTTGAGCATTTTTTTTTGTTTGTTATTTTTATGTGATTTTATTTTTATTTTCATAGTACTCACATTTTCATGGTCATTACTATTATCATTAGATCTTCTAAGATTGTCATGTATATACTTGAAATATATGTTAAACGTAAAGATTTTCATTTTGTGACTGAATTCTAAACGTGTATGGTATTTTCCATTACATTTTTTTATGGAAACTCAAAAAATACATCAAGTTCAATTTTTTTTCATTGTGATTTAATAAATTAAGAGTATTTATCATCAATCACAATGACAATCGTTGGTGACGTAATACATAATCACAAAGACCAGATTATAAATGAACATATATGAAGACAAAAAAAATTGGTGTCAAATATAAATATGTTACTGGCTTTCGAATGTGTGATATATCTTACACAATATTAATATCACAAAATAGGCATATTATTATTATTCTTTCTGCATTTGTATTTGAATTACTTCAAATTTTTTATACAAAGATATGTATAAGAGATTTCAAAATAAGATCTCTTAGAAGTCTAATCACTACATTTTGTACAATAATGATCAGAATTCAAGGTCACAATAAAAATGCAAACAATAAGAATTTTTGTCCAGTGATTATTGTAGACAGTATTACAGAAGAAGATCACGATACTGATGGATTTTTATGATATTTTTATGAATATACAAAAAATCTTTGAAAATCTTTGAAATTAATGAAATTATATTGGTGATATCTAAAAACATAACCACTACACCAAAACATCATCAATTTCTTAAAATTGACACATAGATCATTGTTACTCGAGTGATTAACATTATTAAAAAATTCATCATTATAATCATACAGATTGCCAAGAAATAATTGATATTAATGTGATTATTTATATTCTATAATATTTATTTCAATCATTCTATTATATTGTATCATTTTTTATCATTTTGTTATATTGTATATAAATATATATACGTAATACAATATTATTTTAAATCTATAATTTATTTTACTATGTTATTTTAATTTTTAATTTATTTTAATTTATCTATATATTAGTTTGTATATATTACTATATATTATATATTATAATGTATTGTATTATATCATTATATATATATATAAATTGATTGATTGAATATTTATACTACGGATTAAAGATTATTTATGTATGATGAATCAAATTATTCTTTATTCTACCATATCTATAGAACTTGCAAAGTAGACAATGTGGTTTAATATCTATTAGTACATATTATTTCAGAAAATAGAAATGTAACAAATCAGTTTAATTATTCACTTTAATTAAATATGAAATTGTTGTAACAAATACACGATATATTCAAGTGTGTAGAAGATGAATGATTATCTGATTCAATTTGTATGTATTCAAATGAATTTTTTCAAATGTAAAATAATCGAATTAAATTTATTTCTCAACTTTGTCTTCACGAAAAAATTTAGGTCCACTCTGTCACGGTATGTGGCGTCGGCGGCCGCACCTTATCCGTTGGGCTTTATTCATTTAGAGTTGGATGGATGAACCTTAGTTTTGGAAAGTGAGGCTCCTAAGTGAGGAGCCTCCTCCTTGGCTTGACATTCTTGCCAAGTCAAGTCTTGTAAGTGAGTGTGTGAAGAGAGCTTGTGTGAGGTGAAGATTGCATGTTTTTACAATAAATCTTGAGTTCTTCTCCCCTCTCTTGCACTCTTGGATTCTCCCGTGGTGGAGTGAGAGATAGCTTGATTAATTGTGTGCATTTGAAAAGAGATTTAGAGCTATTATGAGTGTTCTACTTTCTTCCTTCTCACCTGGGAAGAATGCCTCATTTTTTATGTTTTCTTTTTCATTCTTGATATATAACACACAAGGAAAGGCGTGAGGACAAAGAGTGATGAAGTTGCGAAGTTCCGGAGAGAGAACACCGCGAATTTGCGGCACAACAAGATGAAGAATGCTTGTTTTTTGAAGGCCACATCAAGGTGAATTGTGGTGATGAATTATTGAATTGACTACGGAATTCCTTGTTATTTTTCCACTTACAAGCTTGGATTTGTATCATTAAGCTTGTGAAGAGCACTCTTCATTCCGATTCAAGTTCAAGTTCATTCACAAAAATTTACAAAAAAATTAAAAGAATCAACAAGGGAGAGGAGAAGAGGAAGCGGCGCCGAGAGCCGGAGCTCTCTGGACTCCAGGCTGTGACGGCACGCGGCCGGCGGCAAGCCGAGCCGGATGCCTCCCCGCCGCCCTCCCCTCCCCTGCCGCGTCACTGAGGCGCAGATTAGGGAGCCGGGCCTGTGGCCAGCTCCCACAATCTGAGCCGTTCACTTCTAAACATTCATCCAACGGTTGAAAATATCCTAGGTGGCGGGCACCCATGGTCGGGCACGGGTCCCAAACGTAGGCGGGCATGCGAGGTCCGGCACGGGTCCCGGAACACAGCTCCCCATTAACTGTGGTCCAAATTAATTAATGTCAATTAATTCTAATACCCTCTCCTCACTTGACATCAATAAATTCTAATGCACTCTCCTCACTTGACATCAATTAATTCTAATGCCCTCTCCTCACTTGACATCAATTAATTTGGACCGCAGTTAATGGGGAGGTGCGTTCCGGGACCCGTGCCGGACCTTGCATGCCCGCCCGCGTTTGGGACCCGTGCCCGACTATGGGCGCCCGCCACCTAGGATTTTTTCAACCGTTGGATGAATGCTACCAAGTGAGTGGCTCAGATTGTGGGAGCCGCCCACAGGCTCGGCTCCCTAATCCGCGCCTCAGTGACGCGGCTCCCCCAGTGCTACCCTCCCCGGCCCTCCCTGCCCCCCGCCAGCAGCCGGCAGGGTGGGGGGCCTTTTCATTTATTTTTATATATTTTTGGATTTTGGATTTTGGATTTTTTAAATTTATTTTAAACATTGAGTTTGTTAACCAAGTTTGCAACTTGGTGACCATAACTTGTTCAAAAATAAAATAAAATAAAATAATCAATTTATATCGATTCCGAAGGGGACACATTTACAACCTTAGTGTTTGGAGGTCACATTCTTAACTAAACAAGATACATATTGACCAAAGTAATTGCCAAGGTTATTTTCATCCATCACGCCTGGCAATTGGGGGTTTGGGACATTGAATGCCATCATCCACAAATACCTTATGATCATTTAAGGTATTTGGTTTCGGAAGAGGAAGACTGCATGGGAAGAGTTCGTGGGAGCATCCGGTCACGTTGGAAGCGTGGGCTTGCGGCGAACGTGCAAGTGACTTACTCATCTTCCGTAACAATTTGGGCGAGGTACTTGGCATCGAAAGGTGTTTTCTTTTTTTTCTTTTGGTTCAAAGAAACATAGGGGTATTTTTCAATTTTGGGGGGCAAATTGTAGGTGTTTGGGTTTATTTTGGGTGAGATTTATTAGATTGTTGTTGGAATTTATTTAGGGATAGATTTATTAGATTGGTTGGGATAAGTTTATAAATTGTTGAGAGATTGCCTAGGGGTGGAGCGTGGTATATGGAATCACCATTCGACTTAACAAGATAATTGTTAAGAGCGAATTGTGTTAAGAACACAGATTCCATGGACTTCAGGGAAGAGAAGATTTTATATTGTAGTACTAGATGAGAGATATGCTTATACAATTTAATTTCTTAAGCAACAAGGGCTCTTCATTTTGACCAATAACCGCATACGAGTGCCGGTTGGTCGCGGTCGCCTTCAATTTTTGTTTAAGTGTTGTTTTGGGGAAGAGGATCCAGTGTTATTATTGCATTGTTCATTGTATTTTGTTGTGGTACCTTCTCCCGTGGCGGGATGTTGTGTTGAAGTCATCCAACATTGCCCCATTTTGTATTGTCCTAGTTTGTGATAGGGTCTTGTGGGGGTGAGGTCGGAGTAATGACCGACGAGACCCTTGTGTGTACACCAAATGGGCGGTGCTTGTATTCCCTTATGATGAGGCTGGATTGATGACCAAATGACCATAAGATTTGGAATTGTTTGCAGGTGCATGTTGCCTTTCACATATCAACCCTTTACCTTTACACCACATTAGTTTAGGTTGTTGGCTCCAGTGACTAAACCCATTGCGGGGTTATGGTTACAACGCGGAGCCGACATTATTGTTTTCCGTCTCCGGCATCATCGCAAGGTCGATCCTCGGATCTTTTGGGCACAGTTAAGATGTGTTGTTCATATGTGACCTTGCTATATTTTAGTGTTGTTTATTAGTGGTGGTTGGTATTCGAACTGCAATGACACACGATCGGTATTTACACGATAACTATGATATCATATTTTGTTGGTTATTAAGAATATTATTTTGATAAGCAACATGATTTGACAAAAAAATATAATTTTGAATTTCAATGTAGATTCATAATCTTATTATATTCAAATAAGTTTTAATTCAATTTGTAATATTTTTGTTTCATCTTTAAGTTTACATATGAAAAATATTCAATCAATTAAATCAAACGAAAGTTAAATGATAAATTAGATAGTAGCAACAAAATCTAAGAAATAACATATGTATATTTTGTTTGAATGAATATGTATATTTTATTTTATAGAATGAAATATTTAATTTAATAAATTTATTTATAGAATAAAATAGTTAGATTTAATTTAATCAAGCAATTTTATTCTATAGAATCAAATATGTTATTTTATTTAATTAAAAAAATTAAAGTTTATCAAAATTATTATTTTATTTAAATTCTTATATAAAACTTATTTTTAAATATAAAATATAAATATAAATATAAAATTATATGAATATTGGTAATATAAAAATTAAGATATTATTGATATTATGTTTT
The DNA here is from genome assembly GCA_950295325.1 of Polytrichum commune. NCBI lineage: Eukaryota > Viridiplantae > Streptophyta > Polytrichopsida > Polytrichales > Polytrichaceae > Polytrichum > Polytrichum commune. The sequence continues at coordinate 16,074,237 of OX485803.1, read as the reverse complement.
TTTCATCCAAATCTAGATGCCCTATGCTTATTCTAATTTTTATGATAGATGTATTCTAAAAATATATTATTTGAATTAGTTGGATGGCCATATCTTATAAACATGTCCATATGGCAATGTGTGCAAAAATTCTTTAATTAAATACTAATGAAAGATAATATTAGGTTGCATTAGTAATATTGTCTCATATGGGTTGTCAACATTGGTCGTGACCTATACGTATAAATAAAGAGAATGAACTAAGCATTATTTTCCTTGTATGTAAATCTTATTGATTGTATCATACGTTCCTACGCTGGACTATTTGCATTTTTTTTCTCATTTCCCTGTATATTATAGGCCCAATTTGTTGTGAAGGAGAGAGATCAACTTAGAAGTAGCTAGGAGAGGGCTAGATCTGATCGGAGGCGATTTGCAGATGTTTAGAACTTTTGATGGAGTTTTGAAGCTTTGAAGGATTTAAAAAGCACTCGTGGAGGTTTGGACCAGTGTGAAACATCTTATAAGAGTGTTATTATATTAAATGACCCATTTGGTAGAGGTCCATTTCATTTTGAATGCATGAATGTCAATCAATTCGTTTATTGAACGAAAAGGTGTTGACTTGAGAGATATTTTTTTTATACTTTTAGTTTGAGGTGATTTGAGTTGCAAGATGCTTAGTTGTGTCCTCTTGATGGTTTTGAAGTGATTTTACATTTATTTTGAATGCAAAGGTGTTGATTTAGGAGATCCTTACAATCTATGCTTAGTTTGAGGTGATTTGAATTTCAAAATACCTAATTGTGCTCTCTTGATGGATATTAAATCATTTTACATCTATTTGGAGTAAAAAATGTTGATTTGAAAGCCTTTATTTTTTACGATTAATTTGAGATGATTTGAATTCCCAGAGGCTTAGTTGTGTTTTTATCGTAGTTATTGAATGATTTTGCATCTATTTGGATTGAAAATGTATTGATTTGAGAGATTTCAATAATTTCACAGTGTTTTGAAATATTTTAATTTTGAAGGATTCAATTGAAGTCTAGAATTATTAAGTGATTTCAATAATTCTAGAATATTTTAAAGTTTTTTAGTGGTTTTGTACTAACTTAAAAGGTTAAGATTCTGACTTGTATGTAGGAGAACCTTAAATAAGTAGAGTCCATTACATATTGTTTAAGCAAATTCTAACTCTTTTGAGGGTTTTTGAGTTCTTGTGCTACATTGAGTGAGTGGGAGTTTGTATTCGGATAAAAAAATGGCTTCTAGTGAGGACGATAAACTTGTAACGGTTGACAAATTCGGTGGCGACAACTTCAAGCTCTATAAGTTCAGGTTGAAGATGGTGTTGTCGACCAAAGATCTTTGAGAATTTATGCAATTCTTTAAATATATTCCATCGTAAGAGACCAAACTTGTCTTCTATCAGATGTCGTAATCTTGTACATGTAGCCAATGATACGATACCCTTGCCGATGGATTTGAGTCCTATTGCCACTTGTAAGGTATCGCGCATCTATTTTGCCTCCTTCATCTCTTCATTGTCACTTCGTTCATTATCTCTAAGTTTTTGATTGTCACAATAATCACTGACTGCTAGTCCGCCATTGCGTTTGGTAGGGCCCTTGTGTTTGATAACATCGTCTTTTATGAAGGTGCATTGGCTGATAGTGCTTAATGGCGGGAATTGTCGTAAAGACCAATATCTTTTGTTGATTACTTCCCAATTCAAACTTGCCAAGTTTTCATTTATTGATGGGGAGTTTGTATCTATGTACTTCACACTACGATGAAGTTGTGGAAGTGATGAAATGCTGTCATGTAGCAGTCACGATTGAAATTGTTGGAACTTGTACGATTATGGGGGATAGATTCAAAGGTGAATACCTTTATTTACGTGTAATTGCCTCGGCTAAACAAGGAAGCTGAAACCCTTCCTCATTTATGTTTTATCTTGTGTATATTTTGTTGTGATTTATGGTTGTTTTTATGAATGTTATAGCATGAGATGTGGTTGAATGCGAGGTGAGTCTTTCTTGTTGGTATGAGTGCAAGCAAGGTGGATCTCGTTTTCTTGATAATATGCACCTTTCACGATTTGGTCCTCTTGGTAATTGTGCGGTTGGGCCTCCCTCTGCAATCGACCTTCACTGTCAATCTTGAATCCATGTCAATCACAATCATGTTAAACCGGTTTTTTTGGGGGGAGGGGCGGGAGTTGAAGAGCAACACTATCCTAAAAGTAAGCTTCGGAAGCTTGAGGAATGCGTTCAATCTAGAGCCTTTGGATGTGCCTTTTGCTTGCAAATGTACTTGCTTAGCTCGTGAGTCGGAGGCATTCTCCTTTAGAAACAAGATTTTTAACCTTGAGTGTTCCACCCCTCTCCAAGCAAATGTCGATGTATAGTTGATATGCCTAGGAGGTCTACCCCTCACACCCGAGCCAACTCTGAGAGAAAATCCTCGTTTTTAGCCAATTTGAGGTTTGGCTTTAGGCTCTCATAGCCATTTTTAAGACTCAAACAATTTATGCTTCTAGCTAGCTACTACTTTTTGGGACCGGCATTTTTGAGAGCATCCAATCTTAACGGTTGAGAACATGAAAGTTTGGACTTGCCACTTCACATGGGTCCCAAGTCCTAAGTCCCAAGTATGACATGAATGCCTACATGACAACACTTTTTTTGAAGCTGAGGCTTGGGACTTGTGTTTGAGAGTTGGGTTGAGAAATAACTTGGACCCAACTCTCAACACGAGTCTCATGATTAATTTTGTGTACAATAATCAAGATCCAAATTTATGACAATTAACTATATTTCTATGGTTACTTGAGGCTCAAAAGTCAGGAAATTGCCTCCATGGTGGGACTTGCTAATACAAGTGGGACTTGGGACCCCATGTGAACCGGCCCTAAGACCCATCAACCATTTAAGACCCATCTATTGTGGACCTACAGTACCTCACAGGATTAATTTTGTGAATGCTCTTGTTCATAGATGTTCATCCAAGACTTCCTTCCCCCATCCATCCATACTGTACCCAGCGATTTTTAATCTGGCTATCCGCCAGTGATTTGTGATTCTAAAATCAAAAAATGAAATATTCCGCAAAATGAATTCTGCAGATGAATAGCCAGAAATATCCCAAAACATCATCAGAATTGGATGAGATCGTGGACTACTTGGAGGAATGTGTAGTCATCTGGATGAAAATTGGGTTAACCATCCATATGTGGCTTCGTCACTCCAATAGCCAAATGTTATAGCCAATGCGTCCTCTCTTAGAAACTTGAAATTAAAATCAGTGACTGCACTTCCCATGCATCCATAAATCCAATCATCTATATTTTCATCCACCATGCATCATCCATATATTTCATCCATCCTGCCATACCTAGATAGGGCAGAATGAGCATCTCGGGACCATTTCTCATTGCACCCTCTTTGTGCTCGACGTTCATCCACGCGAGAAAGATTATCATTCATCCACTTCCGCGCGATCCTGAGGAGCCAATGGGAGGGCCAGAGTTTGGGCGCCTTATCGGCGGCTGTGTAATGGGAAGAAACGACAGGGAAGAAAGCACCACAACATTGGGAAACATAGCAGTACTACAATTCGGCTTTGTGTCTGCTCAATGCACGTGGTGCTCCATCCACGCTTCGCTTTTCAGCTGCCACTTTTCCCAGGCAGGATCGACCCATTGTTTTGTGTTGTATCTTATGTACTTGCGAATTCTGTTTGCAGAGACACACAAGGGGGATGTACAACATTTCCTCCTGGCACAATCCCCTCTTGTGTGTGGGAAGAACGCAAGAATTCCCTTTCAAAAGGTGCGAATTGTACCAAAGTGGGAATGTTCATAGTAGGAAAAACCATATCCCATTTCCCATGCGGGAATTTCTCAAATGCTCCTTGTGCCAGAGAGCTGTTGCACCGATGGCTTAATTTGCAGCTGCTTCTGTAGATCGTTTTAGAGGTCGCAAGTTCCTTGAGTTCTGGTTTGGGTGTCTTCCATTGGATTGTAACCACCATTGCAGCCTGTTAGTCTCCCTCTTGTAGCTGAAAGTTGCAGTAACCATGGGAGAGTTCATTAGAGGACGTGCATATGGATGTTTGAGGAACATCTGCGGGTACTCCTTTTCTGTGAGCATGTGGCAATCTATGTTTCTAGAGTGGTAGACTTGCATGAAGAGCTTAATATTATTCTGGTGTTGCTGGAGATTGGTTGAGAGGTTGTAAATTATGTGATTTTGCCTGAATCGCAGCCCGTTGTTGCCGAAAGTTACAGTAACCCTGGCCTGTTGAGAGTTCATTGTAGCAGGTGATTTTACACATGGGATTTTAACGGAGGAATGCTGGATAACTTCGAAGATGATTATCGTATGCAACATCCAGAAGGTACTTTGTGCTCTCGATGTGCTGGAATCTCTTCTCAGGATGGTGAAGGTATGTGGTCCTATGGTGAGTACTTCCAACTTCACAGACAATAATAGCCGTTGGATCTGGTGGCGATTCATGAAGTCTGTTGATTCAAGTCTAGGAATCGCAGTTGAGATGCAAAAGTACAATAATCTGATGTCAAAGTGAAAATTCTCTTTCTCTCTAAAATGATGCACATGCCCTCCTAATTCTATTAACTATTAGACTTAGAGTGATGTCTATAGTTTGAGCACATAGGCCGACTCACCTGCATGGAATACATGCCCGTGCAGGTGGGTTGTTGAACAGCAGTGTGTGATTTTGTTCTTAAAACTGCAGATCGTTTTATGTCTCTGTACAATGTGTTTCATGACTAGCACAAGTGGTCTGAGTGGTTGAAAATTCAATATCAACATACCGCCTGTTCTTGATCATCATGATAGGCATAGAGCTGTTACATGTTTCCTTTTTATTTCCTGCATGCAATATTATCCATGATTGCAGAGGCTCGAGATCATGAAATCAGGCATTCTCCAGTTAAATCAATTCTGGCCCTGAGCTTGACGCTGAGTTGTCATGGATGTCTGCTCTGTTCAAACTAAGTGATGTCAGCTGATTTACCTCATATGAAACAATGGCGAGGGAATCATGCTTTTGATATCGTGCAAGAGTAGCTATATCATACCCCCATGGATAAGATCTACAATTGCTGATAATGATGTGGTTTTTGTCCAATGAAAATGTAGTCATGTTGACAGATCATTCACCGATCCTAGTCATCTCGCAGTACTCATCGTTTCATCCCCCTCTACAATTTGCCTGAAATCTAGAGTCAGGTGAACCTCTATGTGATGGCCAGGTGGGTGCCTTATAGAAAAGAGAATCCGTGGTTCTGTCCATGTTCTGTGTTTGCTGGAGTCTCCATGAGAATGTTTCATTAACTTCAATCATAATATAGAGTTGACATTCTGATCCTTGCAGGTGCTTGATATTCTTGGGTAATAGATGCGAATGAGGTAAATTTGTCAGCATAGGAGATACAAGCGGCTCAGAATTCTTCGATTAGGTACATTTATGCGAGAGTGGACCGGAAAGGATTCATCTGCCAATTTTGAAACTTCTGAGGTAAGCTTGCGTACATTTGTGACTTAGTAGCAGTTTGCATTCGCGAGATAAGATGATGTATTAGAGAGGAAAAGACCACTCTTGCTCAGAAGATAAATCTATGAAACAATGATATCAGAACACTTTATTGCAATAAGGGGCTGATTGCTCCCATACATTCTCACCATGCAATGGTGAAGATACTTCAAAACCAACTACTGTACAGCACAAACTGTCTCAGCACATCTTGTACATTTCTGTTAACAATGTCTGCTTCTTCTTCACATAGAGAAGCCTCTGTATATAGGAACTTATAATGTTCCAAAGAGTTAACAATTGAATGTAATGTTGTCACCACGAATATATGTACCGAGTTTACATCACGGGAGACCAGATGTGCTACTGCGTTGCTGGAAAGATACTAAATTTGTGAAGACACACAAAATCCGAAGATGATCACCAGAATCTGTTGAAAGTCTTTTCTGTTGAAGGTGTAAAAGTATTCTCTCTGTTCAGACTATGAATTATGTACAGAAAACTCTGACCTGCTGGTTTCAGGAGGCAGATAGATGTGTGGAACCAAGTAATGACGATTGCATTTTTTCCCGCAGCCGAAAAGCTCCATGTGTGAAAATCGACGAATCAAAGGAATCATGTGTTTGATGATGATGCTGACCAGAATGTTTACCTTGTAGCTTATATCCAATCGTATGTACCACCGTTTTTGTCATGTATTTTGTGAATGTAATCTAATTTTCTTGCTGCTGGTGCTGTTCCTCCTGCAATTGTAATAGCTCAAAGGTCTTTGGCAGTGGAATCAGAGTGCCATGGCGAGAGCAGCAATCACAAGGTTCGTCGCATACTTTCCCAGGCCACAATTGCTTAGGCCACTGCTTCTCAATTTCTTCCAAAGCATGGTGGATTGCCTCTTTTGCTTCTTGAGTTGCACCCTGCAGACAGACAACGTGTTCTTGCAGTTGGTCAGCTTCTACTACTACATAAGGTTTTATCTCACCTCAAACCCTATAGCACATTCCAAGCAAAATTTTCATAATGCAAGGGGGAAATTTAAAGTCTATTTATACCTTGGCAGCTTCAACAAGCGGGCCCCAGCATTCAACCCGATTGTATTCCTTTACATTTGAATGAAAATAAACCCAAACCATGGAGTTGTCCAGATCTGCACATACCAGGTCAGTTATTCAGACCTCGATTCTGCTGATAGTAAGGTAGATGTATGTTAACTGGATACTGCTCTCTGCACCCATTTCTCGTAGGATATGAAACACTGAATTACAGCGAGAACATCCAAATCATGCCCCTAGCCATTTAATTCATAATTTTTGGAACTCGTATCATTATCTAATTCATTCTCAAAGTGAAATATTCTCATGCTCATTAAATGTTTACCTATGTCCCCCCCATTATGTTTGACTTCGCAGCCTAGAATGATTATCTTATTTTCAGCATGTACTCCAATCTCTTTCAAGCACATGTCTGTTTGGTGTCCGTGCTTAGGTTCACACCTAACCACATCTCACTTAAATATAGGTGTCGAGGTTAACACATGACTACGTTAGCATACTCAATGAAACTTTAAATCACAGATTTATTGTAACGTTACATTGATCGCAGAATAGGTCCTCACCTGGATATGCCTTCAGAAGTTCTTCATCGCCATGCCTAAAGGCCTCCAACACCTGTGGTGAAATACCAAATCGACATGAGAAAAAGGCAAAGAGAAATCGGGGTGATGCATGTATAACACAACGTGAAGCAAAGCATTGAAGAATCATGCGTATGGCCTCTTAAGCATAAACACAACTGCTGAACATAGTGGTGTCATAATTTAATAGAGCAAGAACTAACCACTGGCAACTCTTTGCGGAAAATATAAAACCGCAAGTTCGCGATTATGTTGTGTAAAAAGTTTCCGCCACTGATATGGCAGTGCACATGGAGAGACATCTTTCCCTGCACTCTTTTCCATTCCGCGACGACTTCATCCCTCTGGAGCTTGCTGTACCATCCTTTGAGCTGCATCAGCACCATCTTATCAAGTGAGTTCCTCTTCGGACAGTAGTAATAATATGAGGAAGCCAAGCTTGAAACAATAAGGTATACGGGTGTGTATTTGGTCACTCTTTCTAATAGGACACCTATATTTGATTGGTGTAAGGTTTGATGAGTATTATAGAACAAGCAGCATAAAGACGCATGTTTAAAAGAGATTGAAGTACGTCTTCAGGTTATATTCACTACTCCAAACTCAATAATGAACATGGTTGGGATAACCTATGTGTTCAGTTAAGGAATCAACAAACATCCACTTCTGGTAACCATAACGAAATTTGGGTTCACTAAAGATTTGCTGATGCTTCACCATAGATTTGCTAATGCAACACTAGTTTCGTTGCGTGAATCTAATCGGTAGTAGAAGTTGGAGAATATGGAATACAAACCGAATAACGCCCAGACACCTTACACCCTCTTCAACAAGGTTGAGAAACTACAAACACTGTTGAAAGATGACAAGAACTAAATTGGAAACCATTAATTGTTGTGAAACAGACGTTGAGTTATATCTGCATGCAATGATCTACGTGCAGACCGGCACACAAGTCCATGATTCTCTTAATTTGAACCAGAGGCATGATTCTCTCGCACTGGCTTCATGGGCATGATTCAAAGGAATGTTTACCTGAGCTTTATTTATTTCCCGAGAGATGGCCAACGTGATTTTGGAGGTGACGTCACTGTGGGTTAGGGTGTAGATTCGGGGCGTCTCGTCTGGATGTTTCTTATCTTCTCCCAGGAAGAGAACTCTCAGCTTGGCAGCTTCGAAAATCGCAGGTCCAAACAATCTAGCCTCCTGCAGCATCCAACCACAACATCAAAACCGCAACATTTTAGCTGCGGTCAATAGAACCTCCTCAAGTTATCATTCTAACTTCAACAATCAAATCAACATCACGTCGGTACCAACAACTCCCACTAAGTGCCGCTACCTAAACGAGCTTGGTTCAATTATGGTTCAGAACAATCTCGCTGTTCAGGAGTTGCCCCCAACTTCTACAGCAAACTTTACATCTTGCAACCTCTCTTTATCTAGACAAGATTCATCAGCTCCCCCTTCCAAATCCTCAACGACCGACCTCTCCTAAATAATCATCCAACAAAGACAGATCGTGAGGTTGGAGTGCCTCACAACAAGCTCATAACAGTTTCCAAGGTGCGAGAAACTGTAAAACGTTGCCTCTGACGTTGGAACTCCCCTTGTCTGTTATTACGTGTATAACAGCACAGACAGGTGTACCTGAGGACAGATGTTGAAAACTAAGTTTGAGTCCCTCGCACCAAGTGAGACGCTTCTCACTGGTCCATCGTTCACAACTTTCAAAAACCTGTTAAACTTTAGTTACGTTGCAACAGTCCTCTTCTGTTGCTGCGAGTACTGTATTGTAATACGAGGAGAACATAGACAGAGAGCCTTGGATCTTCAAGAGCCAAGCTATTTAATATGACATCTTCTCCTGCACCGCGGATTTTACGTGTAAGTCCACCCGAGTCGCCGCAATAATCAAATCCTCTGCAATTATTCTTCCTGACGAATATTTTGGTAGATTATCTCGTAGAAACCCGCTGCAGAATCGTGCATGCATCTCAACTAATTATTACGGATGGGCTTCGTTTCAACAGTGACAAAATCCTTAAAATCGCCGTATGAGCAAGGCTAAGTCTCACCACCACAAGATGGCCACCAGGCCTGCGGACGGATTCTGAGCAGCTCATCTTGTTTGTCAAAAGGCCACGTCGGCTGCCAATGCTCCAGAACGCAGAGACCAAAGAAACATCGGAGACGTTCTTGGTTTGGGCGGCTTCCTGGCACAATCTTGCTGCTTCAAATTTCAGGTGAGCAGCGGAAGACACCATAGCCGAGGCATGCACATCCTTGTGCATGTTCCCAGACGAAATCTCTCTTGCCCTCCCACCCACCGAGGTCAGTGGTCGGCATGTCAAACTGTAAGTGGCCATTTCTGCACACCCGCCGAAGAAGACACCACAATTTTTACAAGGGTTTGTGTTGCCTACTCCAATTTGGGAAGCTGAATCCTTCCAATCACCTGTAACCTTAACACTCCAAACACCATTCCACGTCCAAAATCTCCCAACAACCTCCACCAACCTCCTTGGGCCACACCCGACTCACTCCAAATCCTCAAGACTCTCCAACTCTTCTTGACCACAAGTTCTCCACACAAATTGCCACAATCTCCGCCGCTTCTTCCAGAGTAAGAACGAAGCTCGATCTCGAATCCCAACAATCTCCACCGCTAGAGAGAGAGAGAGAAAGAGAGGGCGAGAAGCTCAATTACAAATCCGAAGGGAGTCTTTATTGATCACTTAACCCAAACCTCTCCAACCAATTTACACCAAAAGACGCCACCTTGGGTCCAAAGTTCCTCCCGTGCACACACACGACACTCCTTGATTGAAGCTTCGTCACGTAAACCAAAACCGAAACCGAAACCGAAACGAGATTCAATCGCCTGCTGTTTGTTGCTGTGGACGTTAAGTTACTGGGCCAGATTGGGCGTCCAATAGAATGGATGATATGAGTGCAGGAGGGAGGTTGTGTTGGTTGCAAGGCTTCGAGGAGGGGTGGAGGTCTACGGAGAGAAGACACGAGTACAGCACACGGAAGCAGGCACGAGGCGGTAGAAAAGTATACGCAAGGTTAAAACAAGGTGGCTCGCAGCATCTTTGAGTTAGGTAAGTAGAGCATAGGTAGTTTAGGAGACGGGGAGACAACGCTGATGATGATGATGATGATAAAGAATGGTGGTGATGGAGTAGACGTGACCGACCGAGAGGAAGCGGAAGAAGGAGGAAGCTGAGGAGATGGTGATGGCGTGCCTCAGCTGCATTATGCCAAAAACGGGCGGTGATCAGGCTGCTTACTTCTTGCTTGAGTTCGCCGTTCCTGCGCCGTTCCGCCCGGAACTGTCGCCCTGGTCGTCCTTGGAAATGCATGCATGCATGGATGGATGAACGGCGACCGGGTGGGTGGGTGGGTGGGTGGGTGGATGAATGGATGGATGGGTCCTTGCAGTTAACGGTGGTATTTACGTCTAAGGTAGGACCTTAATGTCAAGAATGCTCTATCCTACGTAAAGAATGGGTTGATTCCAAAAACAATAATAGTGCATACTGTCGCATGCAATGTGCACAACGTATATTATGGCACATAATGCATGTCACTGATAACTGGGGCATTTTGTTATATAAGGGACATATATTAATAAAGGGGAATCAACCCTAGTTTGTTACGGCTTACGTAAGGACCCATGCCAAAGGTCAAGTTTTCCTATGTACCTTTATTTGGGTATCCTTGTTTTGCGTAATGCACCCCATTTATTTTTTCATAGTGCATTATGTTTTCGGGTAGCGCAATATGTTTCTCCAACTGATTAAAGGCATTGAAATTTGTCCTTGAGACTTTATGTTTGCTTATGCATGAGGAAGGACGCATTTTGGGGAACAAGGACACCTATGCGTGGCAACGGCCTTGCATGGTGTTCATATGGCTCGACAAATGCACTCCTCCCCATGCATTGTTTATTACGTGACCAGCCGAGTCAAATGACAAGCCACAATAGTAATGAGTCATCCTCATGACTACTTGAGTTGGTTATCAATCATAACTTTGTAGCTCATAGAAACAAATCTTGAAATTACAAATGATACACTGTTACATGGATGAAACCTTATGACGAGTCCTCATAGCCCTTATGCTCTTGGATCAAATGTCGATTACTATCTCGTGACAAGGTGAACAACCCAAAGGCCACTCCGGATTAGGTTATCTAGGTTCATTGGGCTGAAAAACTTTATGAGTCTAAGTCAGACCGAAATCGGCTTGAATCCATGCCTATGCATTACAAATTGACAAAAATACGAATCACTTGCATTTGTAGTCATCAGTCGTTCTGTCCGAAATTGTCGTCTCTTTGCTTGGATGGATGGATGGATGGTCACAAGGTTACACATGATCAAATCAAAATTGTCAGGTATGTGGGCCTTATGTGGTCACTCTTCAATGTTTGAGTGCTACACAACAATGCTTGGAGTAAATGGGCAGTGGCATGAGCAAATAAAAGGGGGAGGGGTGGTTGACCCCCTTATTTAAACCCCCAATAAACAGAATCCCCATGACCCAAAAATAAACTACACATACAAATCATAGACTACATAACAGTCTCATCCCAGTCTCACGTATGTATACACTAATGTTGAACTCTTAGACTAAATTGCCGTAGTTATGTAAAACGAAAGGCTTTATATCGGAAGAAACAAGTCGACATGTTAAGATACATTGAAAACTACTTCTTTGTGAGGTGCATGTAGGCTTGGAAAGCTAGGAAACGTCCACGTCCAAGCTTCAAATGACGATGGAAAAGGTCGACCACTTTGAGAAGTGCACTACAACCAAGGACGTGGAAGGTGTGAGGTGAGGCTTTTACAAGGTCCACCACCTTTGTCAAATGTCAATTGGGAATGGACTTTGGATGCATGTCGGGCAGCGGGTGAAAACTTTCAAGTGTATCCTAAGCCTCTCTCTTGGAGTCGGCTACTTGGGCTCGGGCAGGCAGTGTGTGTTGAAAGAAACGAACCGTAGCCGTAGGATCCTTGGCCCCACCACCACCAGATCTCCAAGCACTATGCATAGCCAGGCATCATTCGTTCTCACCCATTAAGGTATAATGTGTGTTTTATTTGGTTTGTTTTTCAAGTTCATAACATTATTCATATTTACAGCAGTGTTCTCTGGGATTGACAGTATTTCACAGAATGTTCCCCACATTCAGACTGAATGTGGGGAATATTCTATGGAATACTATCAGTCCCACATAACGTTGGTATGGATTTAAATGATGGTTTGTTCTTCAGCTTCTATCAATTATATTTACATAACAAAACCCGTGTTGCATTTACAAATCTACGATGAAACATCTGCAAAAAACTATGTTCAAAGTCGGACCTCCCCTTATTTAGTTATGATTATTGAAAGTGTATGTTTCTTGATTTTTTAAAAACTAAATACATAGGTCATCCCAATTGCGTTCATTGTTGAGTGTAGAGTAGTTAGTAATATTTGAAGATGTAGTCCAATCTCTTTCAACCATGTGTTTTTGTGATGTTGGCTCTTTGATCCCCACAAATCCCGTACCAATCAAACACAGGGGTCCCAATAAGAAAATGAGCCACTGAAGACCCATCTACCTTACATACATATTTTTACTATATTAAATTGCCTTTATTCATGTGGGTGGAAATTGAATGTGTAAATATTTATTATGGGTCACTCTAAATGTCTAACAATATTAAATATTTTATTTATTAGGGGACCGTATTGTGTTTTATGTCAATATGGTTGAATTTTTTATACAATTCTTATGCGTAAGTTTATGGTTCGTGCCATGGATGATTGAAATCTGCATGACATACATGCCGATTTTTTGAAACAAAGCTTTTGCCTGGTCGGCATCTTCATGGAATATTCTCAAGGATGCTTGAAATTTGGATGAAAAGTCACTTAGTAAGTGACAATAATTGAAACGTTGTAAATCTATAATGCCCTAATTGTTATAAAAGGAATGATACATGATGTTAGGTTTCCAATTAGTGTTGGTGACACTACACAGGCGGATGATAATTTGTACTATTGAGCAAGACAAATTGAATTGGTGCTACTAAATGGCACAAGCACAATCAAGTACACAACTCCATTGCCTTGCACATGTTTAAGTGAAAGTGATTCAAAACTATATACTGACTTTGAATTTTGTGAAGGAAAAAATATAGAAACATTGATTTACAAAGCCAAGCAATTTATGTTGACAAAAGAAATTTGAAGAAAAATCTACATATCTCAAAAGATGGTGCAAGTAGTGTGCAAGTAGGTATATTGAACATGTAATTTTCTAAAATTTGTCTAAAACATGATAAAATTACATAAAATTGATATTTTTCTACACATTTTGTAATTTTTCCCTCAAGTTTATAATGACTTCAAGATATATGAAAAAAATCAACTTTAAAGTATTTAAGGTCATCAAATTTACGTCCAAAGCCAAATTTGGCCATTACCTTTTGAGCAATACTTTTAATGATAAGTTTTGAAAATCTAATCTTGGTCTTTTATATTTAAGTACCTATCACAACAATAAAGGGCACCATGAAAAAAAAAGTCCAATGTAAATAACACTTTGCTACTACTTTTAGACATTTGACCAAAAAAAATATGGTTTTAATATATAGGAGCATTTTTTCCATATACTTGATTGTGCTTGCTCCCTAAATATAATATTTCATGTAGTTGTGGGTCCAAGACTTTGGATCTTATCCTAAGTTTTCATGAAGACTTCCAACCAAAATGATAGAGTTTCATGGCATCATAGTTTGAGGATAAAAGCATTATAATCTAAAACAATCATCCACATCAATACTCTATAGAATTTATTAATGCATTGGGCTATAGACAATTTATGTGGCCCACAATAATAGGACAAGCTAGTGTACAATGAGAGGTACGTAAAGACATGTCCTTCGCAGATCCCAAATCTATTCATGTCAAGTGGGATGTCATGTATAATAATTCCAAGAAGAAGAAAAATTCTTTCATATTTTGATCTCTTATAATTTGTGCATGTCAATTTTGAATCAAGAACTTGAAATGACAATCTTCTTGGTTCGCAATCATTAAGGGGATCTCAGAACTTGTAATCCTTTTCGACACCCAAAATAGCATGTGGATTTGTGAGTGCCCATCCTAGGCACATGCTGCGCATTGGCATTCAAAGCAACAGTAGAGGAATATGTTGCCTATGATGAACCCTAAATTCATGACATGGTAAGTCCATTGCTCCACCTAGACCCAACACCCTAAAGTCTTGTGCATGAAACACGTGCTATTCTCAAAGGTGTATTCTACCTTAACATTGGAGTTTTGGGCCATCTACCAATAAAACTTTGAACCTACTTGCTCTTGCATATATAATCCACAAATAATGTAAAATATATTAAACTGATTACATTATCTACATATTAATTTTCAAAAAATAAAAAATAAAAAATTCATAAGAAAAAATTGATCATATTAGTCATGTTTCAAATTGGGTATGTGTATCACCAAGTCTCATGATGCAAGACATCAACAAAAAGTCAACATTGACGTCCTGAATGACAATTTTTCAATTCCGGTTACAAATGTTGTTCACACTCTACACACATGATCATATTCCTTCACACATTCTCAAACAAGTCACAAATCTTTAGAAGATAAAGAAAATCTACCAAACATCTGAGCAAACCAATGTCATCTTCATTTTAAGAATGTCCTTTGAACCTGGATTAGGTGAAAGCTTCTTATAGGCAGTAATCCACATATGAATACCTTTGATGAGCCGGAAAAATACCATCCTGCCTAGCTAGAACTGCTAGGAGTCCTTAAGTTCTTGCTTTGCGAAGGCTTACACGCAGCACATACATGACCTTACATAGAAGGACCAATTGTACGATGTATTCTTCGACTTTGTGTGAACAATTTTGTTTCACAAATGTTTCATAAAGCAAGCTCAAAGATCTCACATGAAACCCGAGGGACAATGAAAGGGTTAATTTTGGTTAAAGGGTTCATGTATTGAGCGATTCACGAGTTTTCCTCTATTTGTTCCACACAAATATCTACAAACACTGCACTTTTTCTGAATGCAGTGTTCCACACGGAATGTCCCTCCCACATAAAAAACTCACACATAAGTATCTTTGGGGCACAAGAGGAAAGTCCAAGTGGAGCTCTCAAGTGGCCCACGTGGCATGCATAATTTACCCAGCTGGCATGCCACACGCTGCAGTTAGGGTTATGCCAAGTACTTACACTTGAGCCCTGAAGCCTCACATTTCTGAGGCTCCAAACAGGTCTGGCCCGCAAGGCCCCCGGGCAGGGCTGATTTTTTTTTCACAAAGTTTTTGCCCGTCCATGTCCAAAAACCTTGAATTGAAAGGCAAAAAAAAATTGCAACCCGTCCGAGGAAAGGTTAAAGAAAAAACAACCCGTCCCGAAACCGGTTTGAAAATGAAAATACCCGTCCCGCAAGAGGTATAAATAAGTCTCTTACAATGTTGGTAAAAAATTAGGAAAAATAAACAAAAAAAACAAAAAAAATAAACCAAAAGATGTCGACATGTGATTGGTTACACTTGGAAACAATAGGATCTTGACAAATTATGCCTTCAATGTTTGTCAGTTATTTGTCTTTTGCTGTCGATTCTCATCTTTCCAGTACACCCCATTCTAAATGTTCTGGTTGATGAATTAATGTATGCAGGTGAATGAAGCACTTCAAGATTGATATTTTGATAGGGTATTAGTGGTTTGATTACATTATGCTCATATTCACATGTCATATATGACATGATGTAACTGATATTTGTACCATTTCTTTTTTTTGGAAAAAAATCATCAAAAGAATTGTTATTTTAAGAACCCGTCCAAAGTGAATTTGCCATGTCCGAAAACCGGTTCATTTTCTAAGAACCCGTCCACTGGAAATGTTTCTTTTTTTTTAATGAACATGTCCCTGGACATGTAAGCTGCCTTGTGAAAAATCACCACTGGCCCCAGGCCATGTGAGCCTGCCTAGGCTATTATGAGACTCCACCAACTATTCTTTTTAGTGTCACCAACACTGAAGTGTTACGTACCCTGGCATTGTACGCCGTTCTTTGTAAACAAAACCTAGGCATCATAAATTTACAACAACCATCACTCACTAATGAAGTGAACTTCTCATCCAATTTTCAGTCATCCATGATAATTAGGGCGGGTTTAGACTTGGAGTTAGGGCTCAAAAATGGGCTGGGGTGCAAGAAATCCACTCCTCTCATTGGTAGAGAGGCTAGAACTCGCCTCTTCAAGTTTACACCATGAGTTGGGGCCAATTAACAAATAAATTATTTTATTCTTCATGACAATGGCCTCAAGCCTTGGAAAAGAGAGCTCCCAACCTTGTGGACTCTTTCCCTCTAGTTGAGGCCATTGTCAGAGCTTTTATTTGTTTGTAGTAGTTTATTCTTTTAGCATTGAATAGGAGGGGAGAAATTCTAAATTTATTATGCTTTAATCATTATCCATAGAATAGTTCATTGAGGTGGATAACCCTCTCATAATTGCAGCCTCCAAATGGCCCCAACCCCACCTAAATAGGTTTACACATGAAAGCAATGAATGGAGTTAGGTTACTTTCTTATTAATGGCCTTGGAGGCCCATTTGCATGCCATATGGGACATATTGGCCTTCGATCACAATGGCCTTGGCCCCAAGTCTAAACATGCCCTTATTTCATGTACGTAACTCATTCGGATGCAGAATCCACTGGGCTTCATGTCAATAACCGGTATGGGTTTCATCCAAATGAATTGCATTCATCCATGACAAGTACTCGTGAACTTATTTTTGAATTTACTCATAACAAGAAAATGGTAGAACCGTGAGGCTCTGTCCTTTCTTATGAAAGACTACAAGTGTAGTTGTATACTTTGCTCATGCCAGTCCATGTCTATTTACTATACCTATAACAAGAAAACGGTAGAACCGTAAGGCTCTGTCCTTTCTTATGAAAGACTACAAGTGTAGTTGTATACTTTGCTCATGCCAGTCCATGGCTATTTACTATACCTATAACAAACTATAACCAATCATATTTTTTTCAATACATTTTAGGGAACAACTATAGTAAACTAGATGTATATAACTATAGTTAACTACATTTTTTGGCAGTTCAAATCGTGAACAACTATAGTTACGAAAGGCAACTAGTTAACTAATAGATGAAGTAGTTGGTTAGTTGTCCGGGTATGCAAACTTTCATCATCCACCTTAAATAGACTGGACCAACAATAATAGGAACATGTAACGTCCAAGTGTGAACGCAAAGTGGTTAGGAAATTTGCTCTCGAAACATAAAACTTGATGCATAGTCTCCGTCCTACAGACAAAGCCAACAAAAGTTGACATACCACCATGACAATAAATAACCATATTACACTAAACGCAATGATATTAGTGTGCATACTTTACTTGCTTGTTTCCTTACTTATTACCCCCCCCCCCCCTTCCCCCTTCCCCTTCCTCTTTCATGTTGAAGCTGAGGTGGAAAGAGTGGCAATCCAAGTGAGACATCTGCGTATCAAAAACACATTGGAAGGCCGGGGGGAGGGGGGATGGACCACTCATAGGCCGACACGTCATTGGCTTTTGGGGCCGGACTCTTTGTAGGTGGGGCACATCACCTCCTCGGCACATGGAAGCCACACACCCCCTTGGCCTTTTAAAGAGAGATAGATTTGAGAGACTCCATGTTATTGGCCATTCTACACAATGTAGGGAAAAGGGCGAGGGGGGGGGGGTGGTTTGTAGCCTTGTGGTCGTGGTCGTGGTTTACTTTCTTTGTTCCTATTTATGTGGGGAAAAGGTAACATATCATAGACGACGTTGAAGGCTTCTTGGTGTTTCGTCCAGTGTTCAAGATTGAAGTCTTCAATGCTCTTCAAATGCGAGTTGGCACTTCAAAATATACCTCTCTCAAAACAACCCTTCAAAACGCAACCCCAACATTGAAAATTAAGACGTCACTAGAAGTCCTTGATATAGTCTGCCTACCACAAGAACCAACAAGCGCAGGGCGATTGTTACTACAAGAATTGGAGTTAGATGGTTGATTCTTAATTCTTCACATTGTGTTGGAAACATGTACGATATAATTCATGCACAAGTTTAATATCAATTTTGTGTTTCATTTCTATATCTTAGATTGACGTCTTGGATTTGAACGAGCTCTTCAACTGAACGGCTAAAATTTGAGAGCCCTTCAAAATGAAACTCATATGAGGACTTCAATTTTGAACACTGGTTCCGCCCAACCATTGATTGTATAAAACTCAGGTAGTGGGAAATGAGATCTAGAAAAAACTGTACGTTAATTTACATGTAATGGAGGGAGGTTGGAGAGAAGTTGGAATTCATACAATTAGGTTGAATTTTGAATATTGGGATTTGGAAACATTTTACCCAAAAAGAAATTTAAAAAAAAAAACTCTTATCATTGAAATTTCAATAAGTAAGAAGAATAGTGAAGAGTATCCAAAGGATGATGGATACATGTGATATATAAGATTTATCAATTACATATTATCATTGAATTATAGCATATGGAATCCCATATTGAATCATATAGGATTTTATGATTGAATGAAAGGACAAACTAAAAAACCATTACTTACCATTATCATACAGAAGTTATGTGAGGTCTCCAATTACCACCTCTATAAGACCTAAACTTACTTATATTAAATTTACCAGGTCACGGTGACATTCCCATACATTGGTTTCTTTGAATCTTCTACTAATCTAAAACTCCAACCCATTCCCAACCACCACCCCATCTTTGCAGCTTAGGCCAACCCATTTCCGTGGAGCACAATATTAATCTCGAGTCATTGCATGTTGACATGTCATGGCTGAAATCCAACTTAGCTAAATGTCAACGGCTAAGTTGATGAGTAGGTTTAGTTTCCAAGCATATTCAAATGCCACAGTTATCAATTACGGGAATCAAGCGTTCTCAGTTTTGTAACCGATCGGTGATCAGAAAGAGAGTAGCCTATATATCACGAGTATAGGTCGAAAAGGATATCCACTTAGAAAATTCATGATGGTTTTATTATTTTATTAAACAAATCACTATGACTTGCTTCTTATTTCTACTTATCCACATGAAGGAATTGCTCTCTCATCATACCTAAACCACTTGAATGCTACATTGCTTACAATAACTAGTCGGGAATAGGTTGACCTTTATTGCGAGGTTTCTTTGGTCTTGGACCCAGGTAGCAAGGACGAGGCACTTGTAAGTAACCAAGTCCATTTAACCGCTCACTAGGGTCATTTAATGCTGACATGGATGAGATCTATAGATTTTAGGCGAACGGAGTTAATGATGTTTTTCTTTCATAATTGTCGTAGCCAAGGGTTAAGCATATAGATGAGCAATTGTGGGTTAGCCTATAGATGAACCATGTGTTGCTCTAAACTTTCGTGCTTCGAAATTTGGAGCAATTTCCATATCCATGAAAGAAAAGAAAAGAAAAAGGTTGCATTTTCGTGCGAATATGTTTTTCTTCACAAGGAAAAAAATTTCCTGCTATCAATCCTCCCCAACAGATGCAAACTCTTTTTATTTTATCAGTTCTAGATGCCGCACCCTTATCATAAACTCACCCTTTACATGTCTATTGTAGTGCATGATCAGCGGTGATTTTTCACAAGGTCCCTAACATGTCTAGGGACATGTTCATAAAAAAAAACATTTCCAGTGGACGGGTTCTTAGAAAATGAACCGGTTTTTGGACGTGTCAAATTCACTTTGGACGTTTTCTTAAAATAACCATTTTTTTAATACTTTTTTTCCAAAAAAAAGAGATGGTACAAATATCAGTTACATTATGTCATATATGACATGTGAATGTAAGCATAATGCAAGCAAACCACTAATACCCAATCAAAATATCAATCTTGAAGTGCTTGATTCACCTACAAACATTAATTCATCAACCACAAAATTTAGAATGGGGTGGACTGGAAAGATGAGAATCGACAACAAAAGACAGATAACTGACGAACATTGAAGGCATAATTTATCAAGATCCTATTGTTTCCAAGTGCAACCAGTCACATGTCAACATCTTTCGGTTTTTCGGTTTTCTTTTTTTTCCTAATTTTTTACCAACATTGTAAGAGACTTATTTATACCTCTTGCGGGACGGATATTTTCATTTTCAAACCGGTTTTGGGACGGGTTGTTTTTTCTTTAACCTTTCCATGGACGGGTTGGTTTAGAAATTACCGGTTTTGGGACGGTTTGCATTTTTTTTTGCCTTTCAATTCAAGGTTTTTGGACGTGGACGGGCAAAAACTTTGTGAAAAATCAGCCATGTGCATGATCATGCAACATCTGGAAGAGCACAAATGGCCGACATCTGAATTGCACCAGAAGCCTTCAAATAGCCAGAACAAGTGTTTTTAGGGCACTTTGGTTTCAACCCTCGGAGTGTTTGGTGGAGTTTCATTTCGGCCAGAATCGGTCAAGATCCTTGTGTTTCCAACTCCAACCGGGTGACATGCTGTGATCTTTCGGTTTTTCTTCACTAATTTGAGGTATGTTCCATGGATTCCTCGGAAACAATCGGGAGTTTTTTCCTGACTGTCTTCAACCTCAACCGGTCATTCTTTCTCAACTAGCAGTCGATTTCCCCTATTCATTGAACCCTCGTCACAAGCAGTGTCCTGGAAGGCTTCTTGGCCAAAATCAGTCAAGATCCTCGTGTTTCCAACTCCAACTGGTTACATGCTGTTGTAATCTTTCGGTTTTCTTCACTAATTTAAGGTAGATTCCATGGATTCCTTGGAAACAATCGGGAGTTTTTTCCTGACTGTCTTGAACCTCCACCGGTCATTCTTTCTCAACTAGCGGTCGATTTCCCCTATTCATTGAACCCTCGTCACAAGCAGTGTCCTGGAAGGCTTTTTGGCCAAAATCAGTCAAGATCCTCATGCTTCCAACTCCAACCGGGTTACATGCTGTTGTGATCTTTCGGTTTTTCTTTACTAATTTGAGGTAGATTCCATGGATTCCTTGGAAAGGATTGGTAATTGTCCTGAAGTCTAGAACCTCCACCGGTCATTATTCTCAACTAGCAGTCGATTCTCCCCGTTCATCGAACCCTCATCACAAGCAATGTGTCCTCCTGGAACACTTTTTGGCAACAATCAGTCAAAGATCCTCATGTCTCCAACTCCCAACCGGTTCCATGCTGTAATCTTTCGGTTTCTCTTCACTAATTTAAGGTACATTCTGTAAGATCCTCCATAAACAATGGGTAATTCTCCTAAAACCTTGAACCTCAACCGGTCATTTTCTCTCAACTAGCGGCCAGTCCTCCCCGTTCACTGAACCCTCGTCACGAGCAGTGTCCTGGAACACTTTCTGGCAACATTCAACCAAGATCTTCGTGGTGTCTCCCAGCCCAACCGGTTACATGCTGTGCTCTTCCAGTATTTCTTTATTAATGTGAGGTAAATTCCATAGATTCCCCAGAAACGATTGGTAATTTTCCTTTGAACCGCAACCGGTGGAAATTTCTCAACTAGCGGCCAGTTCTCTCCATTCACTGAACCCTCATCACTGAACCTCGTCACGAGCAGTGTCCTGGAACACTTTCTGGCAACATTCAACCAAGATCCTCGTGTCGCCAAGTCCAACCGGTCGCATGCTGTGCTCTTTCGGTATTTCTTTATTAATTTGAGTCAAATTCCATAGATTCCCCAGAAACGATTGGTAATTTTCCTTTGAACCGCAACCGGTGGTAATTTCTCAACTAGCGGCCAGTTCTCTCCGTTCACTGAACCCTCATCACTGAACCCTCGTCACGAGCAGTGTCCTGGAACACTTTCTGGCAACAATCGGTCAAGATCCTTGTGGTGCGTCTCCCAGCCCAACCGGTTACATGCTGTGCTCTTCCGGTATTTCCTTACTGATTTGAGGTATATATACATTCCATAGATTCTCCCAAAACGATTGGTAATTCTCGTAAAATCATGAACCTCAGCAGGTGGTTAGTTCTCAACTAGCGGCCAGTTCTCCCCGTTCACTGAACCCTCGTCACGAGCAGTGTCCTGGAACACTTTCTGGCAAAGATCAGTCAAGATTTCACTTTAAAGATTTCACGTTTTATTTTTAAATGAAAAAAATAAAAACACATTAAAATGATAGATGGCCTTTGGAGGCAGGCATGAGTACGGGGAGGGAGGGAGGGAGGGAGGGAATTATCATGTACGGGCGTACCTCTCATCCATCCAATGTTAAAAACGTGACACTCGCCATTATGTGGGGTTGTTGTTGAGTCCTCTCAAATCACCTTGGGTGAAACTAAGGTAGAAATACCATAACCCGTGAAAATGAGGTGATTCATTCGCATTCAAGATCTGGTCTGACAATCATGAGATAATTTTTCAAGATAGACGAGAAGGATTCGTGAAGAATGCAAGTTGTTTCATATTTTTGTTGCCCTATACAAAAAAATGTTACAATTTCTCAAAGTGGAAAGTCGTCCAACCCCCTACTCGCTCACTAGAGTCTCCCTACACTGAACATGGTAATCTACATTCCCATACAGAACATCTTCTCAATTGGTTATCTCAGGAGTACATTAACACTTGACTCCCATTGGCTACACTAAGTGTACACGCATCGACGTTGCCGCCGAGCCATGAACCGTTTTAGAAATGGCACTTCACCATTATGACGGCGGTCCAGTGCACGGCTAGAGGGTGGTTAACGGGGTATGGTATTTCTACCTTAGTTTGGGGTCTTTAAAGTTGATTCGAGTGTCACATCAACCAAAGAATAGTAACATGTGGAATGCACATTGTTGGAAGGCTTTTGTGTTGGATGAATGAGAGGTTTGCTTCTTTACGATAATTCCCTCTCTCTCCATGACTATGTGATGTACCCTAGTGGTACTTTGAATGAGAGGTTTGCTTCTTTACAATAATTCCCTCTCTCCCAATGACTATGTGATGTACCCTAGTGGTACTTTGAATAAGAGGTTTGCTTCTTTACAATAATTCCCTCTCTCCCAATGACTATGTGATGTACCCTAGTGGTACTTTGAATAAGAGATTTATTGATTGATTGCTTGATTGGGGAAGAATGACGACTAAGCATACTTTGATGTATTTAGCATGTGAGTAGATGGTCATTGGAGTCAGACAACTTCAGAGGAAGAAATGGGCTAGTCAACCCGTGAATGAATTGTGCAGAAGGGCTAGACAACTCATGGAGAGTTTGTGCATGGGAGTTAGACAATTTCCGATGGAAAAATCTTTGCGTTGGAGTAAGACACCTCCCTCTAGAAGATCTTTGGGTTGGACGGCTCCGAATAGAAGATATGAATCGGAGTTAGACAACTCCTAGCAGATGGACGTTATTCATTGGAGTTAGACAACTTTCAATGGATAAGATGAATTGAGTTGGAATCAGACATTCCAACTAGAAGAATGGATGAATAAATCAAGTTGGAATTAGACAATTCCAACTGGAAGAATGTGATTGAGTCAAAAGATGGAAGAAGGTTCTCGAGGAACCAAGGATAGAAGACTCATAGTAGAATTAAAGCCATAACTATGAATATAAGACTTTTACTACATTTGGAAATATAAAAAATAAAAGTAGTGCCTTTGGCATAAGAAGAAGCTGGGGGAGGAGACAAATTTTTTTTTTGTCTCTCTCCTATGGTCCGATGGTTCGAGCTTATAATCAATCACATTGTATTTATTGAGGGTGAATTTTTTTATAATATACTTCGTTGAAAGTTTGCAATTACTATATCGAGTGTAAAACTTTATTGTATTTTTATGAACAGTTGAGATACGTGACAAACTACTACAACTAAATATAATATTTAGTGCCATATGGTATTTTATGTCCCTATGGTAGCATTTTGGATGACATTTCTTATGAATAAGTGAACACATATTGTCATGGATGATGGATGAGTTCATCCATTGGTTGAAACCATACCTTCTCTTGTCAACAACTTGTGATAAAATATTGTCATGGACAATTGAAATTTGAATGGAAAAATACATGGTAAGCTACAGTAATTGTGACAATGCAAATCTATAATCCCCACAAAATTTACAAGGAACGACAAATAAGGTTGGGTTAGCATTTAGTGTTGGTGATAGTGCACCATGGTTTACAATTAGTATTGAGCAAGACAATTAGAAGGGAAGGTAAGGTAAGGTGGCACATTATCCTCGTGGAGTGCAAAATCCAATTGCATGCAAACACATGGCATCTTTTGATAAGGAATCCCCACATCCGTAATGCATAATTGTTTACATGATGGCTTCTTTGAAGATTTTACTTTACAATATGTAAAGAAAGAAAGAAAGAAATGATAAATGACCTTGGAGACAAGTTGCCTTTTACAGCACGAGTACGGAGAGGGAGGGAGGGAGGGAGGGAATTATCATGTACGGGTGTGCCTCTCATCCATCCGACATTAAAAATGTGACTCTCTTTTATGTAGAGTTGTTGTTGTTGATTCATCTCAAATCACTTTGGGTCAAATTAATTCGGAGTTTTTAAAGCTTATTCGAGTGTCAAATCAACCCAAAAATAGTAACATGTGGAATGCACATTGTTTGAAGGCATTCAATGTTAGGTGAATGAGAGATAAGCTTGTATACAATAATTCCCTTTCTCCCATGATCACAACAATTCAATTTGATATTTCATGTCATGTGGTATTTTATGTCACTGTGGTAACTTTTTGGATGACACTTCATATGAATAAGTGAACAAATATTGTCATGGATGATGGATGAGTTCATCCATGGCCAAATCCATACCTTCTCTTGTCAACAACTTGTGATGAAATATTATCATGGATGATTGAATTTTCTGATGAAAAATCACTTGGTAGGTGACAACACCGTAAATCTATAAGAGCATCCTCAGTCGGTCTAGGTAAAGCTCACTGCAAACCAAAACCTATCTTTTGACTGACCTAAAATTAGAAACTAAAATTACCATCATTAGAAGCACACCTAAATAAACGTGAGATATTTCTCAAGAAAAAAGAATTGTAAAAATTTGACGTAGGTGAAATCCCTCATTGAAAACACCACATTTTCAAATTTTAGAGGGAGTGCACCAAATCTTGCTTTAAAATGGAAAGATCCTCCCACACTCCCTCCAAATTTTTGACATTTAGAGGGAGTGTGGGAGGATCTGTCCATTTTTAAGCAAGATTTGGTGCACTCCCTCTAAATTTTGAGCAATTTTAAGCAAGATAGGTCTTGGTTTGCAGTGAGCTTTACCTAGACCGACTGAGGATGCTCTAATCTCCCTAAAATTTACAAGGAATGACTAAATGGCATTTAGTGTTCATGACAGTGCACCGCGGTTTACAATTAGTACTCTCGGGGGGTGCAGTACGTGTACTAAACATGTACGAGTATACGTGAGTGCACAAGAGGGGTATTGATTTGGACCTTGCCGTATTACGTATACATATGGTATACATGTTATAATTTATAATTACGTACATATATGGAAGGCCTTTAAAAAGTATACAATAATTGTACTTGTATGGTACTGTTACTATACTACATATCATAAGTTTTCATATTGGATAAGTTTTCATAAGTTTTGGTTTGTTGGGAGAGTTTATAGGATGCGGAGGAAGTTTGGTAATCGTTGGGTGGAGTATAGGGATCCAATTGACTTGATGGACCGTCCATCAAACGTGGAGATTGGTTTATGTTGGTATCAAAAAGGGGCTAACAACAAGTGGACATATGATCTTACTGATCATTTGATGGTAGACTTAGAGACAATAATTGCATTGGCTACAATGACATATATTGGTGAATCAAATGTTTATGAGTTACATCCGGTAGATGAAAAAGTTTTCAACGACTTTGCTGATGAAAGCTAGGATATTTTGTTATACATATTATAGGGGTTGATTATTGTTCAAAAGTATATTTGTATACTTATGTTAATGACTATATATGAATGGATTTTTTTTTGTGTATACATATTGTCACTTGTATATTTATTGTTGCAATTGTATGTGTATTACTTCATTTCACAAAAAATAACTTGTATATAGGGGGTTTTTAGAGTATGCAGTGAACACACGTGATTCTAGGTTTTAATGAAAGGTGCACCCCCCGAGTTAGTACTGAGCAAGACAATTAGAATTGGTCACACTAAATATCATATTTAGTGTGCTTAAGCTCTCCTAGTCGATTCTCATTCAAAAAAGTATACTAAATAGTCCTATCTATGTGGGTGAAATTAGCATGGAAATGATTAGCATGAACCACATTGATTCTCTTGTCAAGGTGGCATTAATGTGGGTCCAAGACCCCGGGTCTTCCCCGAAGTTTTCATGAAGACTTTCGACCAACATATTGAATATTAGTTATAGGACAAGAGTAGCAAAAAAATAAAATAATCACCCATGCTAAAGTTCTACAAAAACGCAATCAACGTCACCCACACTAATTTTCAACTACAAATGTAGCATGGGTTGAAAATAGTGTGGCCCATAATATTATGACTATTCAATGTAGTTGTATTTGTAGGCCCAATCTTCAAAGCGACCAATCGGTGAACTCTCCCAAATTTAGTTTCATCTATGGGGAAAAAAACTAGGGATGGTTTTCAAGTATTCCAACACAAGTTCCTTGCCCCATGAACAACCTGGGGCTACTGAGTAATGTGATGAAAACCAATCAAATTCTTGAGAGCATTCCACCAAACCTACGAACTTGAGCATTGTCCTCGAGAAGAGCAACTTTTAATTCTATACAAACACATGGCATCCTATGGGAGGAGCTGGAACTCCTTAAATGCATAGTATTCTAGATGATACTTTGAAATTTTTATTGGACAAATGTTAGATGACAATAAATTGTGCCATTAGGTTTTGGAGAGCATGTGAGTCATTGTTGATGGCTCAAACATCCTAACTTAATGTCACTAGATCAATTCGGGGTCTTTGACGCTAATTTGGGGATCACCAACTAAGTTAAATAGTTAAGGCATATGTGTTCATTGTTCACTTAGAGAGAACTAGACGCTTCACTTTGACTTCTTATGAGTTTTTGCATCTCAATGCCCATTTTGAAACTTGAAATGACAATATTTGTGATTTGCAATTGCTAACTAGAGTTCCTAATCTAGTGCAAGGATAAAAAAATGTCTATGGCATTGGAAGTGCACCAAATTACAATAGGGGTTGTCACACCTCCTCGGAGAATGGAGAATGGAAAATGAGGAAAAAGAGGAGCCAATAGGACAGCTTCTCCATGGAGAATGGAGAATGGAGAATGGGAATTACCATTGCCGCCTGCATGTGGTAAGAATTTGTGCTCTATTCATATGCTTGGATTTGAAGTCCGGTCAACTAAGGGCGGCTTTATACACGGCCTGAGGCGGCCGGAGCACTGGCCCGATTAAGCCCTCAATCCGGCCCCACTTTATGAACTTTTTGGGGCCTAACCTTGTCACATGTAAAGTGGCAAGGCCCGATTCTAGGGCCCAATGGTCTTGAGGGTTAAGTTTCATAGAACTTACCGTGGTCAATGCCCGGTGTTCTCGACAATTAAGTTTCATGACACTTAATACTATGGGGGATGACATCTATAGGGTTGTGGTTAGCGAATCGAAATTGGGTCCCACTAGATCAAATTGGGGCCTTTGAATCTATTCCAACGTCAAAATGCTCCTATAAATTTATCTACCATGTTCAATGGATTGACCGATGGGTGTGGTTTAGAAGGCACACCATATTCTTGATTAACGGCTTAAATGTTTTATTTTTGTCTTAAGTGCATAATTAGCACCTTAATTGTTGTGTTATTAGCCTAATGCTATCATAGTTACACTAATTGTTAACTTATTAGACTAATCCATAGCCTAATCCATACCATATGCTTTATTAAATGCTTAAATGTTTCATTTCTATCTTAAGTGTGTGATTAGCATCCTAATTGTTGTTTGTCCTAATTATTGTGTTAGTGGACTAACCCATTGAATAATGCACGCCAAATTCTTGATAGACAACTTAGAATGTTTCATTTTTATCTTAAGGGTATGATTAGCGTCTTAATTGTTGTGTTATTACCCTATTGCTAACATACTTATACTAATCGTTGCCTTATTAGTCCAACTCATAGCCTAAGCCATACCATGTGCTTGATTAAATACTTCAATGTTTCATTTTTATCTTAAGTGTGTGATTAGCACCCCAATTATTGTATTATTAACCTAATGCTATCATATTTTAGCTAATTGATGCGTTATTAGACTAACCTATAGTCTAAGCCATACTACATGCTTGATAAATGCTTGAATGTTTCACTTTTATCTTAAGTGTGTGATTAACGTCCTAATTGTTGCCTTATTAGTATAAAGTGGCCCTAAAGCCCTACCGCAACAAAAAGAAGCGACCCCAGGTGAAAAACAGTAAAACCTTCGCACAAGAAGTTTTCTCCATTCTCCATTCTTCACCCGTGGAGGAGAAGTTTTCTCCATTCTCCGAGAATGGGCCCTCCACCATTCAAGGAGAGCGTGCCACATCTCCATTCTCCATTCTCCGAGAATGGGAAGAAAGAGGTGTGACAACCCCTAATTATTGTTCAAAGTCTTGCTTCCATAATATATTACTCAACAACATCAGCCCTCATAATATTAAAATGGGGTGGTGAGAGTTCAATCTGAATTTGTGTCTCCCTGAGCATGATTTCAAGCATCTGACTATTATATCATGAGGACACACAAAACGAGAGTTGAACGCTCAGTAATGTTATGCTCTTCTCCTCTTGCAAAACACTATTTATTAAGCAAGGGAGCATGTTCTCTTCTCTGGTAGTAGATCCGAGCTATGTGCACTTTGTAATTTGGTGCAGTTCTAACCATACATACCCTGAAGAGTATGAAGAATATCTCCACAACTTAGAATGATAACCTAGTGGCGAAGAGAGTGGCAATTTAGTTCAGCCTGGAGAAAATACAAATCATGTCACATTTGTCAGTTATGCTGTCACCACAAAGAGGAATTCCAAATTAAGTAAGATCACAGACCTGGGAACTCTAATTTGATGGTTCCTAGCTCAACTTTAGAGCATTTTTTGCTTGTGATTTAAGATTCATTTCAGATGTAGTGAGTGAGCTATTTACCTATGACAGAGTTTCTCTAGGTGGTCTCCAAAAGACAACTGGTTCAACTCATTACAATGTAAGATACCTTTGTATGTATCAAGGTTCAAACAGCATTTACAAATATAGAAAACCAATAAACCACAAAATAAGAATCAAGAGAGATAGATAATCCAAAGCTTATAGAGTTACATACTCCAGTCAAAGCTATCAAAAAACCAGAAACTAGAACAAAACAGAAAACACATCACCCGTGCCACAATAACTGGTCACAACAATATGCATGGAAGAAGCCACCCGACAACATCCCCAGTGACTTCATCAGTTTCCAATCAAGGATCCATGTCTACATCTCCAGAAACTCAAGCAAATTGTTGTGCAGCATGTGTACTTAGACCTCAATTTCAACACAATTCGAAACGAGGAGAGATAATACAGAACCCTGCAATTTATTTATTTTTAAAGTCTAGACAGGACTACATCAAACTTTCAGTGTTAATTATTCATAAACATCCCAAATGCAGTGTAAGGCGATTGTTGTCTAGTTAGCTGAAATCTGAAGTTGGATTAAGTCAGAGGAGTCATCATGAGGATGCAAAACATAAGCAAAGTGTGCCAATATGTATACGGGCCGTTGTAATTGACCCAGTTCTTTATTGTTTCCTGGTGGACAAGATTTCAAGCATGTGACGAAGTGACATACTTGAACATATGAAGTGATTTTTTTTACAAAATTGAGGCGAATACTTGAGTATGTGCACAGGAATCACCACAGGAGGATCTGTGTGGGTCTCAATGGTGTCCAAAATCAACAGCACTACTTACTACAAGGACACTCGATTTAGTCCAGATTGTAAGTTTCTCAATCCCTACGAGATTCATCAAAAAATGGGTGACCCGACCTCTCTGTTCAGTTGCCTCAAGCGAGAAGGGAAATGCGAAGGAGAGCACAACGTGCAACAATTAGTGAGTTGTCACGGTGCAGCCTCCACAGCAGGTTGGGCCACAGGTTCAACTATTTTAGGCAACAGTACAACATCCACATTGTCGTGCACCCCTTGAAAGAGCATCTCTGAATCGAATTTGACGATCTTCCTCTTCTTGGCTGCCCGCAATGTGCCTACAAGTGCCTCGAAGATATTTGCACACCTTTCATCATTGAACAACGTTCCAAACTTCACCTGCATGTCTCCAATCCCACCACATTAAGCTCTGCCATCTACTTCACATCTTAACCACACGGATGGAAGAAATCAAACCAAGCATCCAAATGTTACATAAACTCCAACTACATGTCTGAACATATACATATACATCCCACCACATTAGGCCTTGCCATCTAATTCAAATTTCAACCACACAGATGCAAGAAAACAAGCCAAGCATCCAAATGATACATAAACCCCATACACATGTCTCAACACATACGCACATCTGAACATAAACCCCAACTCCATGTTGATTTCAAATCAATTCAACCCTCTGTACTATAGCAAACAAGCATAAGAAAAAGCAAGAGTCCTCGTCCCCTATATATCCCAACAATACAAGAAGAGGAACAGACGTTGTTCCGATGTCTCGCATTCCCCGTTTTCACTACCGATTCTCCAGGAAACTCGGTAGGGCCTGGCCAACTTCAAAGCTACATACAATTCACATCGCCCCGTAGCGAAAGAAGCGCCAGGCAATGTGAGCACCTCCCGTCAGTCCAGAACCTAAACGAAAGCAGGGGGGTAAGCATTGGTTAGAAATTGGAAGACAGAGAGAGAGAGAGAGAGAGAGACAGCGCGACAGAGAGAGTACTGACCACGATGGAGCCATCGGGCTGCTTGGCGCCGAGACGCTCGATTTCGGCCCTGAGGCGCTCGATCTCTTCGTCGACGTTCATTGTCATAGCGCTTCGATGCCTTGCTTGGCCGCGACTTGTTGTGTCCGCTGTCTGCTGCGGTAAAAGAACGCTTGGTGACGGATTGCGGAGATTGTTCGCTCTCAACATAGAAAGCGCAGAGAGAGAGAGAGAGAGAGAGAGAGAGGGATTTGAGGTGTCGAGCTAGGTCCCAGGTCTGCATTCCAAGTCCGCATTTCCAGGTCCCTGGAGCACGTGAGAGCGTTCCCTTGTGATTTGCGGGAAATCCTTTACGGCACGTCAAATTGTACGGTTTCGTTTGGTTTTCAAATTTGTTGGACCCAGACTCCAATGGCTCTATATTCAAGCTACATAAACATTATTCCAATGGCTCTATATTCCAACAAACGTTCTGGGATATAAAATTTCATGGGGGTAGGACAATCATTTTGGGACAAAGGGAGTATTAGGTCCCAATCAGACCAAAACTTTTTGTCCAGTTGTAGCTCTGAAATTGTTGGGGATTATGATGTTGAGAAATAGATATTGTGGCTCACCACTTTGCACACTCTTACAGCCAGGGATGCTGACGGATGATGCCAGAAGTGGTCGGTGTGATTAGTCCCTCAGTGTCCAGGGAGAGTTGAGCATAATTGGTTGAAAATCTTTAGTGTTTTCGAGTCCAACCCGTTACATGTTGACATCTTTCGATTTTTCTTTCTTAATTTGAGGCACATTGTCTAAATGCCTCTAAAATGATGGGCATTTTTCCTGGAGTCTTGAACTTCAACCAGTTATTTCTCAAACTCAACCAGTCATCTATAACTACACTAAACAATCTTATTATCGTGGTCGACATAAATGTTTTGGAGTCCACGTTAATTTTCATAATGAGAATTGTTATGGGCCACGCTAATTCTCAACCCCCACTAAATTTATAGTAGGAAATTAGCATGGGCCAAACTTTTTGTTTCTCTAGAAAATTGGTGTGGGCCGATATTTTATTTTGTGCTACTTTTGTCCTATAACTAATATTCAATGTGTTGCTTGGAAGTCTCCATGAAGACTTGAGGGAAGACCCGGGAAGACGTTAATTCCACTTTGACTAGAAAATTAATGTGGCCCACACTAATTAATTCGATGCTTATTTGTCACCCACACTAATAGTATTATTTGGTGTAGTGGCCAGTTCTCTCCGTCCATTGCATAACGTATCTTTGTAGTGTAGACTCAATAGGCTAGCCTAGCTTCGTGGTGTCTGAGGTAGATGTGCCTAATTTGGACTCCTATGGTGACGCTTGGTCAAACATGATCACAGTAGAGAGGAACAGGCTTCAATTCACATCGGAATATAATCAGTACAACTCCAATGTTACTTTTATTTATTATGCCTAATTTGGTCACTTCTCTTAATAGGACACATATATTTGAGTGGTATGTCGTTAGGTGTGGCTCCAATGATGGATACCAAAAAGACATGTGTTTCAAAGAGTTGGATTGCACACTCAAAATGTGATAACCATTTTAAATTCAATAGTGAACATAATTGGGGAGACCTAGACGACCTTTTAACGAGCACAAAAATCTCCAATTTGATGTTGAATTTATATAAACATACATACATACATACATACATACATATATAGATATAGATATAGATATGAGCTCCGAAAATTGGGGGGAAAGCAACTATGGTCTAAATTTGGATTTGTCGTACTCACCATGTGTTTCATATCCTAGGAGAAGTTAGCTAGTTGGGGAAAAAAATTAACCATTGAAGACCCATCTACCTTAAGGGCCAGTTCACATGGGGTCCTAAGGGGCGGTTTACACCATAGACCATGAACTCATCCCATGGAAGATGCCTTATTCCGCGGTACGAGTTAATGGTCTACATTTCATGATCCGAGTTCTTAAAAAAGTGATTTACAAAGCCGTTGGGCCCCTCACTAGGTGTAAACCGAATGTGGACCAAGAGGAATGACCAGTGGTAATTTTTGACAAGGGGTCCCATCTATCTTGTGACGGGCTGTAATTTCTTGACCTGTTTTTGTGACGGGTTCATCCAATATAAACCAGTTTTTTGACGGGCAAAATTATCATTTGACGGGTTGAATTTATTTAATGCTCATTTACAAAGTAAACTTCAACATGTATTCAAAGAATGAGGTCCCTTTGCAATACATCATAAATTCTTGTACTAAAATACCAATAAACTCTTATATCAAAAAAAATTATATGTAAATGTCCACTATCCACAACCTCAACCCAAAAAAATTGGGATCACTCAATCCAATGCTAGAATACGTCTATCTCGCATATTTCTCCATTCTTGCATAACAGCTAACCAATCTATATCTCCCACATCTATGCCACATAGAGATACGCGCATTAACGCGTTCAATGTATTCAATCGAAGTCGAGAACGCAATGCACTCTTCACCAAATTTTGCTTTGAAAATCCCCTCTCGCATATTGCAATACTCGATGGTATTACAAGCACCTTCTGCCATAATCTTGTGAGATTGGGCCAATTGGTCCTCCACTGAGTCTACTGCTCTACGTTAAGTGATGTGCGAGCTTCTCAAAGAGACAACATTGCAGGACATTATGGCAACCGCAAATACGCTACGAAAAATGCATAAGAACATACCTCGGGTACTCAACAGATCCCAACTTGACGAGCTGAGAGAAGCAAACCTCAACATATAAGGCTGATAAGCTGTTGTCTATGAAACAATGTTTAACTTGTCGTGGCGGCTTCTATCGTGCTTTACGGGAGCCCTAGCATGAATGAATGCCTGTTGGGAATTTAAGATGATTAGTAGATGAATGTAGGGAACTTGTAAAGTTAAATTTGTGACAGGTCATCTCAGACTGGGTCCTGTCATTTGACGGGCATTTTAAAAGCTTTATGTCTTTTGACAGATTCAGTTTTACATTTTTCTGTCTTGTGACGAGTTGTGGTAAAATTCGACGGAAATTTGACATGTGACGGGCTGTGACGGGTGCAAAAATTAACCCTGGGAATGACCACACACCAAAAAGTGAAGGTGCTGATTTTTTTAATACATGCCCAAAAAGGGCAATTTTGAAAAAAAAAATGAAGTTTGATCATTCCTTGTCTTCTCTTGGGCTTCACTTGTCTTCACTTCTTGTTAAATGTGTCGAAGATGTGGCTTGCAAATCTTCTCACAACAATTTTTTTTAAATAAAATAAAATGAGCAATTTAATTTGTACATGCTCAATGTAATTTACATGTGACATGTACCTTGTGTTGTCACTACACTAAATAGGATATTTAATGTTTGATTCTATTTAATGTTTTTACCACCCTACCTTGCTCAACACTAATTTTCAATTCTTTGATAATTAATGTTAGAAGATTTCCCATTGCACTTCCTTTGACTACCCTGATCTACAGTCACTAAACCACTACAGATTTTTGTTTTTTTTTTTCAACTGCATTTTGTACAAATATTGGGGTGTGTAATATACCGTTGGAAAGGTATTTTCAAGACCTTTCCAACGGTATATTACAAGACTCAGAATTCCAAGCATTGCATTTGGTAGACCCAAAAAACAAATCTGCACTTGAATTCTTGAGTTCTAGATGTCCCGCGTTGTTTGGTGAAAGACGTGTGAGCCGGTTTAAGGGGTAGGGCAAGGTAGTGCTGGTATGTCTCATGGGCTATGGTGTAATTAAGGCGCTTAAAAGGTAGATTCATTAAAAAATTATTGAAATGGTATTTTTTTTGACATGGGCCCTTGCCTTTTCCTACCATACCACCTCTCTTGCCTCTCTCACTGCAAAACCCGTTGGATCATGTCGGTGAATTTATTAGGCCTTAAAAATTATATTTTGGGGACCTCGACCTCCATGGTCCCTCTGCCATTTTTTCCTTAGTGTAAATTGAAGTTGTCCCGGGAGAACTTCAACAGCCAATCAACTGCCTTGCAGAGCCCTGGTCCAAATTCATGGTCCATAGTGTAAACCGCCCCTAAGTCCTAAATCCCAATTCATTTTCGGTCGATCCATGCAATCTTAACCATTGAGAGCATGGAAGTGGGAAGTTACCAAATCCTAATTCCCAAGTATTACATGGATGTCTTCATGGCATCACCTTTTGGAGGTGAGGCTTGGGACTTGTATTGCAAGTTGGGTCTGCACGCACCACAAGTCCTAAGAAATGAATTGGCATAAAATAATCAACATCTGACAAAATTTGATATAAGCCATGCTTTTAATGGGCTCTCGAGGCTCAAGATTAGGACTTCACCTCCATGTTGGGACCTGATGATATGAGTGGGACTTGGGACCCCATGTGAACCAACCTTAATGTAAATGGGTCTTAAATGGTTACTTTTTTGGCTAGCCCACTTGTCCTAAGATATGAAACATGTGATTAGTATGAGATGGTTACCAAATCCAAATCAAGGTCGGTGTCATTGATTTCCTCATACCCATTCTAGGATCAACAATCAATGAGAGAACCTATTTGAACATTCAATGAGCACAAGAATCTTCACTTTGATCATGGATAAGATTTTCACATCAACTCCAAAAATTATGAGGCAAATGGCTACAGACATGATTTGAATGTGTTATTCGTCTCCCATTGATTGTGTGTTTCATATCCCACAAGAAGCGGGTGCAAGGAAAAAAACAACCAAATAACTCATGTCTACCTTAACTCATGGGAATCACCCCATGAGTTCAAAAGGTACCAAGGGTCGAAATGCCCCCCAAATGTCTCCTTCGAATTCATTGAACATTCACTAGAGAAATGGTAGAGATACCTATTTCCAACACTTTAAGCAATTGAGCATTTATGGAGATACTGGATCAACATGGAATCAATTTTTAAGAAAAATACACAAGGAGTCCAAATATTTTGAAAAACACAACTCATGAATCTAGAGCGACTATCTCATGAAATTTTGAAGTTGAGAAGCATAGCGACATGATATTATAATCACAAAGTGTCGCTAAATCCATCATCCTCTTGAGTTGAAGAACATCATAAACTAATCGGGTTGTTTGAACTTGTAAGTGACATAATTAGGACTCAAACATGTTGGCAATGGATGCGTTTCTAGAGGACAAAATCAGGATGGTAACAATTTTGGGTGACTTCACCTACAAGAAAAGAAAGAACAAACAACGTGAATTTGAGCCTATTGGCCTTATGTTGTTCAAGAGTCCCCTTGGAACAACGTAAGGTTTACTTCCTACCTTACGGTAGATGGGACCTGTTTGGTATTAAGAGAAGTGTCAGTGATTTAGGTAGGTGGTTTTCCCCTAGGAGGGTAAAATAAGAGTTTGTTTGGCTTCAATTTTGTTTTTGAATTTATTTATTTATTATTTATTTATTATTTGTTTGGGACAAGGTATGTGAGGTATTTAATAGCAATGTGATGTATGTTTTTCATCGTTTTTATTTTTTATTTTTATGCAAGGCATGGGTATGTGCAACATTTTAAGTTTTTCCAGGTTGTTGTTATGGATGGCTCCTCTGACTCTAGCATTATTATTTTTAATGGGTGAACAATCCATCTTCGAGCTCTGATAGCTTCAATTAGTGGGTTGTATTTACTTGTTTGGTTTCGATGGCTTGGTTGATGCATTTGTTGTGTGTGTATGTGAATTTGAAGATTTGTATTGAGAGGTTGGGTGCAAGGGTTATGGGTCCTTTGAGTTCAAATGGAGTTTGTTTTATGTATATAAAACTGAGTTTGAGTTTGGCTAAACATGAACATTTTGAGGAGTTGATGTACATCTAAAGTATCCAAGGTGTGTCGTTTTGTGTACCGGCGTTGATGAGTGTAAGGTGTTTGGTGTGGATGCAAGATTTGAGGAGTTGGCTAATTGATGTATAATGGCATTGTACCTTGCTATTCTCAGTCATTTGAGGAATTTATTTTCGCATAGTAGGTGCGGCAATGTGTCTTCCTCATTTTTGTGGCATAGCGTGCACTTGGGATTTATGTGTAGTTGGGGCCAAAATAGGTTGTTTCTAAGGTTGCCCATATATTGGGCAAATCAAAATTTGAGGATTTGTGTTATTTGTGTTATTTGTGCATATGTGATGTGTGGTGTGTGGGATTTTCTAGAAATGATTGGATAGTTTAGGGTCAATTCGTTTTTTGTGATCCATTTATGAGTGTATTGGTATTTTTGGGCATTTTTAATTGTTAAATTTGTGTGTCCTTTTTATATGAAGGTTTGCAAGTTTCTAATCATGCCCATGAGATTTTGTTTGGGGGGGGGGGGCTAGTCTACAAGGGATTGTGTGTGCTATGTGTATGTGTGGGACAAAGAAGATGAGGCCTTTGAAGGCTCTTTCATTTGCAAATGTGTCCACTTCCTCATTACCTAGGACGCCTCAGTGTGTGCTAACTTTGGTATTGTAATTTTGTGTTGGGTCCATGTAATGAGGTGTACTATGGAGGCGATGAGAAGTTTGTTGGGGTGATTATGTTAGTTGGACGGGCGTCAAATGTGGTTGTTTATGAGGCATATGTTATTTAAGCTATATGTGAAGATGTAGATGTCATGGGGGGATGTCCTTGGTATTGGCTAGAGTGAGTCATATGGCGTATAGTTATGCATGTAGTATGTTTTGGAATCATGAAAATCTTCCTACTAGTTGCATGTTGCGTATTGGGTTGTGGATGCTTGACCTTGCTACATTGATGTTTCCTTTGTTGTCTTGTGGTATAAAGGATACGTCTATGGATATATTTTGTAGGGGATTGTATTTGGGGGTGGGGGTGGGGGTTGTGTCTGTAGAATTATTGTGGTAGTGGAGGAGTGGATGTAGTAATTGGTGTATCAAGGGGGAATTTTGTGAGTGGTGAGTTTAACCATTTCTTTGAGGGATTGACTTAATTTGTAGGATTGATTTGTGCAGGTTGGGGTGTGTGTGAAGATTATTAGATTGTGGATTTCTTGTATGGTTTGATGTAGTTTTGTTGCACATGAGTGGTGAGTGAGTAGGGAGTCTTGGTTGTGTACGCATGTAATTGTGGTGAGGGTTGTTTTGTGTTGGCTATTGTAGGTTGGCCATTATGGACGGGGGCTTAAGGTGGTTTGTTTGGATGTAATATCATATGCTTCAGTTTTTGTCGTTGATTTAAGCATTGTTGTTTGTGGTATGGGTTGGAAGAGGGAGGATTGTAGTAGGGGTTTAAGCAATTGTTGTATGTTTGGATGATTTTGTCATTGTAGGTATTTCTAGGTACATTTGTTGATTTGTGTTAGTTTTTCTTGCTTGTTCTTATTTCTATGTGTATATGTGGGAGCAAGGCATTTGTTGGGGGGGGGGGGGGGGGGGCGTATGTGCACCCTAGATGGGTGATTATTGTAAGTTTAAACTAGGTGTTGTTGTTGTTCTAGGTTGTAGTTAGCATGGGCGTTTGGTGTGAAGCATATGGCAATTTGTGTGGCAAATGGCGTACTTTGTGGCAAACCATGTGTGTTTTGTGGGTTTCTAGTTATTGCCGTTGCATTTGTGTTGTTGTAACAACTGTGGTTGAGTAGGTTTGATTGTTTTATTGTTGGCATGCTAAGTGGACTATGGTAATGGCATCTTCTATGGGAGTATTTTGTGGTTTTCCTTTGTGTGTGGTTTTGTGCTTGCGGCTTGAGGAGAAGTTGCTTGTAATTCAGTGGTGTTGTTAGCTTGGACCATGTGGCTCTCTGTGCTATCTAGTGAAGGTGGCTTGAGGTAAGTTTACATGTGTGGGCATTTGGTGGAAGTTTGTGGAGGATGGAGGTCGGATTTTTGAGGTGGTGAGGTTCTTGAGAGGAATCTGTGTGGAGTGGATGCTAGGGGGTCTTAGGGTTTGGCTGCTTAGTGGGATAGAGATGGGACGCTCAAGGGGAGCTTCTATATTGGAATGTTTTGTGTGCTTTGTCAAGGCGATTGTGTGTTTTTGTGTGGAGGTTTGTATGCGTTGTGAGTTACTTTGGATGAGGGGTTGGCATGAGTGCTCACACCTTGTTGGAGTAGAAGGACTTTGAGTTGTGTGATTTGGAGAATGGAAACTTTGTGTGAAGTGAATGTGAGGGCAATTGATGCCTCGAATGGCCTTGGATGTGGTTGGAATGGAGGAGTTGATGTGGGGTTGCTTATCGGGGGCGAGTGTTGGTGGTTGTTGTTGCAGAGGGGTTCCTCACGCAACAAACTCTCCTAGGTGTCGCCATGGTTGTGGTTATCTGTTGGGGGTGGGAGATGTAGGAACTTTGGTATTGAAGATGTGAGAGTGTTATTGGCAAGCAATCATAGCTAAAGATGGTGGAGTGGAGCAAAATATGCTCTAGAGCGCTATGGAAGGGAAGGCAAACAAAGGATTTGCAGGTTTAGGGTAAAGTAAAGTAGGATTAGGGTAGGGAGTGTCCAAGACACTGAGTTGCATTTTGTAATGTTGGGATGGATGCAAGAATCCTTTCTTATTTTGAAATTTGTATTCTTACAATCTTCTCAATGTGATCACCTTAAGTTGGCTTGCAGATGTTTGGTGGGTTGCTTGGGGGTATCACTTGTGTTGCAATCTGGTGATGTGTAATCTTGCATCATATAATGGTTGTAGGTCTCCCAACTTTTGTATGGTGTGCCTTTTTTTTTCCTCCAAACTCTATCTTATTCTTTGTTAGCCGCATATGTTATTGCGTTTTCCTCGAAGATTTGCGTAGCAGAGCTCCACTTGGGTAGAGAGTGCAATGGCTCCATGTACCCCACAAACATGGCCTCTATCTACATATGTTTTGATTGTGCAATCCACTAACATCAGCTTTAAGGTTCCTTTGAGCATGGCCCTTAATAGGGCCCACAAAGATGGTAAGTGCCGTTGTTGATTGATATTAACATCAATTGCTCTCAAAACTGGAAAGAAAAAAATGGCTTCATGGTTGGCAATCCTCGTTGAACCCAATTCAATTGCATTTGGGGTGTGTGGCCCTATTGTAGGGAATTTCAACCCCTCTTCGATTTTGGATATTGAAGGTAATTGGAAACTACCCATGGACATTTTATCTCAACGCGTAGTAATTTCAATTCATGTAAATCATAGATTTAAATTTTGAAATCTAATCTAAGATGCAAAATGTACCAATTTTACTAATGTACTACAAATTTACAAATGTACTAAGAGGTTAAGGTGAATGTTCTCATTCTTATTAAGTTTTTACTTAGGCCTACCGGAAATCTGTTAATAGTTGAATGTATAAATAGTGTCTATATTTTTAGCACATAGTCTAATTTCCTTGTAACACATGTTCTTGTAGTGTTTGTTGATAAATGCAAGCCTTAGCCATATACCACTCAAACATGGGATAAAGAAGAGCCTCGGCCACATAAGGTTCACTTACCTTAGAAATATACCAATTTGTTAATTGTCATCAATCATGATGTGGGAATTAGAGGTCACTCATCAACATGAATCTGCATTAACTCAATATTATAGGGCTTTCCAGGGGACGTGCATTACACATTGGATAGTACCCCCGAAACAACATGTTCCCCTTTTTACGCAATTAAGTTATGACAAAGCAAGATGACATTGAGATGACGCCCGAGGAAGTCCAAGGGAGATATCTCGCCAAGGATAGACCACGTAAGGGAATGGTTGCTAGTTGGACAACTACAAACCGTAATTGTCCCATCAATGACCATTCCCCTATACAACTTAAGAGAGGGAGGAGTAGTATAGATTAACCCATATGGGTTGGAGGGAGGATTGAAGGGTAGGATGTTGATTTGACTAAAGGCCCATCCCCACATCACATTACCAAATAACCAAAGTCTTTCCTAAGAGCCGGGTAAAGCTCTCTTGGTTATAGCAGAGGCACTTGGCTATCTAGGTGCACCTACAAGAACTTGCTCCATAGATTTTCGGGTAAGTTTTATTTAAAACGCTTTCACACATGTTCATTGTTTTATCTACCAAGGAATGACACGATGGCCTTATCAACTAAAATGAGCCAATTGGTCCGCTCAATTTAATGTAGGGAACGTGATGGGAACGTAATGATTAAAAGTTGGTACGAGAGAGTACCCGTTGAGGGTTCTTAAAATACAACTCAACCATCCCAAATGAACCCACACATGTTTATAAAGCCATGCAAATAATCAATTATAATATGGAAGATCTCATCAATTGTGACTCACGAAGGATTGTGCATACACTCCACGGGTGAATCCCCGTGGATTGTTTGGGACCACCATGCACAATGGACGACTCCCATACATAGAGAACATATTTCCAAAATATTACAATGCACATGAAAGTTCACATCAATGATGCCAATAAAAGTGGTAATGTGAACATCCCTAGACAAATGTCAATGTCTAGGGCTCCCTAATTTATGCACACATTTATCAAAATTGAGCATCAAACGTTGGATAGTTTTTGTCCCATCCCCAAATGCCTTACCACTTATCTGTCTTACCATCGATTTTTGGTAATGGAACTCCTCGTGCCCTCATAACTAAGACTAATATTAACCAATCACAAGGGCCAATGGTGACAAAGTCTTGCCTCATCTCTAGGTTGAGGCTTAAAATCTCCGCTTTTGAACGCCAACCTAGAGATTTTAAGCCTCAACCTTGAGATGAGGCAAGACTTTGTCACCATTGGCCCTTGTGATTGATTAATATTAGTCTTAGTTATGAGGGCACGAGGAGTTCCATTACCAAAAATCGATGGTAAGACAGATAAGTGGTAAGGCATTTGGGGATGGGACAAAACCTATCCAACGTTTGATGCTCAATTTGGATAGATGTGTGCATAAATTAGGGAGCCCTAGACATTGACATTTGTCTAGGGATGTTCACATTACCACTTTTATTGGCATCATTGATGTGAACTTTCATGTGCATTGTAATACTTTGGAAATATGTTCTCTATGTATGGGAGTCGTCCATTGTGCATGGTGGTCCCAAACAATCCACAGGGATTCACCTGTGGAGTGTAAGCACAATCCTTCGTGAGCCACAATTGATGAGATCTTCAAGAGTTTGAGGCTTACAATCTCCGCTTTTAAACCATGCCTCGTCCTTTGACAACTAGGCTCATGACTAGATAGTGTCAATGGTGTGAAGGCCGTGTTTTTAGAGCTAACTTTTAGGCTAAGCTAAAGTCAAGGGGGCATGATACTAGAATAGGATTCCTTCTTCCATGTGTTACCTTTGATCTGTGTTCTCCAATACAGACAACACCTTCAAGCCGATGGATAAGATATGGCTCTCTGCTCTGAATGCAAATACTACAGCCTCCTTGATCAGTAATTAATGCTTGAAGAATTGTGCAGGCCGGGATGCATGGATGGAGAGTGTTATGACAGGTTACATTTCACAATAACTACCGGCTTCTTCATGGCTTCTTCACATCATTCTGGTATTCTTTGATTTTACTTCATGCTTCTGGGTCACCATGTATCCTCACGCCCCATACGACATGTCGATCTCAGGTGTACAAGTTCAACAACAACAACTTCGATGCATTATTCTATGTTGTCAATCTGGGGGCACTTTCTGCAGTATGTTGCCTAGCCTGGTGATCTACACTCGGGGGGTTCACTCCCTCTTATATTTTGCATACACGTGCGTTCGGGACCTATTTATTGGGGGGCTATTTACCTTGCAGAAAAGATTATAAGGTATGGTATTTATCAAAATAAAGGTGTGATGGTATTTTACATGTAATTCTTTTTCACTATTTTAAAACCCCCTATATTATATGTAAGTTTTTTACGAAATTTATCTACAATGAATATATTAGACACTATTTTTTATCGCACGTTGTTCTACAATTTTTCGCCAGTGAACCCCCCGAGGATCTACAAGCTCAAGTGGCATATCGGACAAAAATAGCTTGAAAGTCACCTGATTGATCGAAATTCTTCTTTCTTCAAGTTTCCAAACCACAGCAAGGAAAGACCAGTTCTGTAGCTCTTAGATATCGGCTTGGTCCTGGGAGTCTCTGCAATTGTACAGCATGGAGCCACTCTTATCCCACCAACCTGCCAACCTCAACATACTACTTCCACAACAAGAATTGCAGTGCAATATTTCATGGTTTCAATTTTGGGACACCTTCTGCAGCATGTAATCTTACGGTGTCGTCTACAAACTCAAGTTACTTATCTGACAGAAACATCTTGTTTGAGGGTTATCTCATTCATTGTATCTCATCTTTCTTCAAGTCATGAAAGCCATAGCCAATGAAGACCAGTTGTCCACTTCTTAGAATTTGGTAAGGTCCTGGGAGCATCTGCATTTGTACAGTAGGGGGGGCTCCGCAGCTTAATATCTCTCTCAACCTTTAAGGATGGATAGTAACTTATAATTCAAAAGAGCTCATTCATTTCAGGCACAGCAACATCAAGTTCCAATGCACTACATAACTCTTCATGACTCTGGCTTCCTGTGTACAAGCAGACTCATCCTGATTTTCGTGCATCCCAAAGTTCAATCACAAAGTATGAGAAAGGCACCCAAACATTGAAGAGCACTCTATTTCCTTGTGTTATACAGAATCCAGCACCGGCATCCCAAGCACTAATATTTGCTCACAACCCAACTCTTCAGTAGGTAAAATGGCAGCCTAATCTGGCATCTCCTATGTTCTCCGTTAAATCTTTACAAACAATGTCTATACACAGGTCCTTTCTACAGCATCACATCCAGTACATACACTACATCATCTAGTCAATCTCCGAGTGCACATAGTCCTTGAATATGAAATTCTTCTCGGCTTCCTTTAGTGTGTACGCCAAGGCAGCACTGATCACAGATCCCGTCGCAAGGAGTGCGCGTATAGTCATACCAGGGGGGACACCTGCACCAGCTGCCAACACAATGGTACTTGCCCACAAAATCTTTTGCCATAACTGGAACCCCTTCAGCGCTTTTCTGCATGATGAACACTTCATTGTGTGCTGCTCCAACCGGTCCAACATCTGCAAAGTTGTTATGTTTCCACGAATCAATAGCATGAATAAGGGCTACAACCTCTCACTGAAAATAGCACAGTAAAAGGAAAAAAGAACCATGATCAATCCCTAGAAAGCAACACGCTCTAACTATCTGCAAATTAGACGAGTGGAGTACCAACACTCCAACTTGGGCACCAATGACTCGAATGAGCAAATACAACACTGCTATCTACTGTATGTTCTGGAAGCTTGGACGGTAGTC
Organism: Polytrichum commune; assembly: GCA_950295325.1. Taxonomy (NCBI): domain Eukaryota; kingdom Viridiplantae; phylum Streptophyta; class Polytrichopsida; order Polytrichales; family Polytrichaceae; genus Polytrichum; species Polytrichum commune. The sequence goes on along the minus strand of OX485803.1, from coordinate 16,029,818 downwards.
ACATGTAATCACGCAACCGCTGTTCCAAAAACAATGGCGGCATGTTGAGTAGACGGTGCAAGGATGATCCAGCCCCAATCCAGCAAATTAATTCATGGGCACAGGTAGAACGTGCCAGGTCCACCCGGGCCCATACTATCCACTAGTATACATTTTGCAACTTTGGAACGGTGAGGGCAAATGGTGTTGAAGTTCCAAGTTCCAAATCGGCCAGTTGTGGATGGCAACCTATTTAGCGGACAATGTAAGGATGGTCCGAGGCATTAATTCATATGCACGGGTGCAACATGCCAGGACGGCATTGGCCCAGACTAGTGGATGTACAAACTTCCTCACAAAACAGACGTCACAGCTATATCTGCACTTTGTTGAAGGAAAAACAATCAGGTACCTCGCGTTTGGAGAGAACAGTGGAGGGCGGAGGTTGTCCAACTCTGGCTTCTGGAAACCATTCAGGCTGGCCATTGCCATGCTTTTTCAACCAGCTACGAAATGCAAGTACAAAACGGTCTGCCTGTGTAGGTGTGAAAGTGAACTTGCTGTACTGTGCATTGATGTCACCACCCTGCGCTAGGAAGCCCTTTTCCTGGCCTTGCAATACAATCATATCTCCATCATAAACTAAGTTCGATGTCCAGTGCTCAAACCACCTAGGTGTAAGCTGCAAAAGCAACACAGATTGCATTACTCAGCACCCAGAGTCAATACAGGAGTTCACAACAATTATCCATAGCACTAGGGGGACAAAAAAAGTATCTGTTAAGTCTCTGGATCAAACTCCAAGTGAGTTGGCTAAAAGGTAAGTAAGTTTGAGAGCTTATGCATAATGCCACCCAAGTTTTCTTAAGGTTCTAAGTAATATGCTAAAGAGTGGGGCCAGGCTATTCAAAACCGGCTCTCTAGCCTGTTATACTTGGATCAGTGGGCCAAGCTTGCCTTGAGCTGAGCCGAGCTGGGATTTGAGGTGGCTGGTCCCATGGGTCAGACCATGTTTTACTTAGGTCCTAAAATTCTCTCAAAGTTTTTTGGATGAAAGAGGAGGTCCAAGAGTTTCATCTAACTTCCAAGATTAGTCTTAGGTACAAGACGCTCTACCGAGCTCTTAATTTGAAATTTCCCTCAAAAGGAACCAAACTCCTAGTTTGGTCTCTCTTTGAGGAGATTTACAGATAACTCAAATGTCACATTAAATTTCCAGAGCCAACCTTGTCACATAAACAAAACAACTTCAACATGATGGAACAACATGAGCTGCATAATGATACCCATATGGCAGACCTAAAAGCACAACCTAAGCGAGTGTGCCATGATTCGAACCAAGAGACATTAAGAAAAAAACCTCAAACAAACCCAAGGGCTGCTGTTTACATCTTCGATGACTCCAGACATAGAAACTAGCAAGGAGCTCATAGAGGTCTGTTTGAGGACTCGTTTAACAAGAAATTGTGATGATGACATGCGTGGCCATAATGAAATGACACATTTCAATAAGCTCAATGTGCACACGACCAAGCTGATGGTCAAACGACCTTTTGTCAGGTGCAGGTGAACTGCTTCATTGCATTGTTTCAACCCTTTGCAAGAAAGTTCAAGGAATGAGAATTACCTGCCACCAGGCATTCCCAGGCATGGTAAACTGGAAAAAGTTGCGGGCACTACACACAATAGATCGCGTTTTCCCCGGCGCCATAGGAATGTTGAATGAACAAATCAATATCTCCCATTTTTGGTCACCCAAAATAGGTAGCTTGACAGGAAGTTCAATCCTGCAACCGTAGCCACAAGCCTCTCAACGTTGTGCTTCCAGGTTCAACTCCAAGGAAATAACGTCTCAACTAATACGAACACTCGTGCAAAAACGTTCTTGAAAAGCATTTAATATTGACAACGAGCCCTTAATGACAATAACTTGCAGAAACTATAATGCAGTGATAAGTTGAACATTACTTGTTATAGTAGTAGCATGGTGGGTAGAATCCAGTTGTGATTGTTGGAGTGTCATTGTTGGCACCTGTAAAACCCCAAGGCCCACTTTTGTGCACCTTAAATGGCAACGGTTTAGCTCTATCCCTTCTCCCAGTAACTTTGTGGTGAGCAAAGTCGATGTGCGATGGGTCCGAGACATTCTCCATCAGTGTATCATAACTATAGTACAAGTCCCGCTGTATTGTCACAGTTGAGAACCTTGGGTCATTAAACTCTGCAGGTAACCTGCAAAAGAAGACATATCTCAGACATTGAACAACAACATGTTCCTTCCCGTATCTATAGTCTTGCCAGGTCACCTAACTAATCTGACATGTGCAAATACTCTTCTATCTGTGAAAATCAGAACAGATCTACTATACATTTGGAAAGGCTGAACGGCAAGGGCACATGGGTGGTGAGGCTGTTGACATTCAACCTTACCAAAATGGCCGGCTTTCAACAGCGGCGTATTGAGTGGACAGTGCAGGATGGTTCATTATATTAATTCATATGGACAGGTGCAATGAGCCAGGATGGCACAGGCTGAAACTAGTACTTTACAGATTGGAAGAGTTGAAGCAAGAGGTTACATACATTGGGGGTGAAGCCTTGGAGGCTTTTTCCCAGCCCTTCTCATCTGGCCACACAAACAGCAACCCTTGCGAAACAAGAGTAGGATAAGCTGTCGCACATGCCCGCGGAGAAAATTTGGCCTTAGCCTCTGGTCCCTCGGTGGCTGCCTGTGGAATTGCACCACAACTGCCATCCCCTTTAAATGACCATCCATGGTAAGAGCACTGCAGCATACCCGATTCATCCAGTCTCCCTTCCTGGACATCAACAAGAAATAACCTTTAGCAAATCTCATGCCCCCCCTAGCATGCCTCATGCACTTATTGTCTTATTACAAGATAATAGCAGACTCCCTTAAGATAAGTTCCTAGTTCTTTTTGAAGCGCTAGGGAGTCTGGATAGTGACCCCTGAATAAGAAAACGTTCCTTATGGTAGGTTCTTAAAACAGTTTCCTTTTGGAGGTCCAAAAGTTAAATGAGTTAGGCACTTATGGTGTCATTAGATTCCTCTCAAAGTCCTCTTTCTAAACAGGATGTAGGTCTTTACGTAGCGACAAATTATACACTCTTAGATACATTTGGAGGGTAATATGAAAAGCTGTATTTGGAAAGAAGAGTTGCACTGGGGCTCATGTACACATCCATCATGTCCAATATCCCCCAATACCCTAAACCACATGGGAACCACATCTGCAGTTCTTTTAAAAATCGTTTTTTATATTTTCATAGTCCCATCTGACCTACCATCCCACCTCATGGAACCAACTTCGGACCAAGTTGGGTTGCCCTCGTGTCTAACTTGCAGTAATTATTTGATGGGCATAAAAAGGATAAACCCTAGTTTCTACACTCTCTCCTGTCTTAATGGATTTTTCTCATCCATCAACAAGCCAACCCTTCTCTGTTTGTGGCTGGCCTGTAGAGAACTGCGTTCAGCTAAGGAACCCAAGCTACAGAGACATGCAGATCCGTAGAGATTAAATTATTCCTCTCCAATTTCCGAGTCCTGGTGACCCAATCTCGTATAGATCCTTCAATATGTTATGAGATAAAATGACGCCCCAATTGGAGACGACATTTGGGCGCATACTTCAGATTCTCAACAACTTATGTCAATTCTACACGTTTAGATTACCTTCAGGCCCAACTGTAGTTGTGTAGCCTAACACGATTTCAACTAGTATCAGCAATTCCCAGGTTTTCAAGTACGATACAGTGTGTACAAATCGATGGATCGCCTCCAACTTTGACAACATGACAATGACAAGTTCATTCAATCCAGTCATTCAAAACAGCAAGGCACATGCGTAGATAGAGAGCACAGGATTGTAGTGAGATATTTGACGGGAGAGGAATCTGACTAGGGAAATGAACAAAATTCAAGAGCCCAAACCAGAGATGGAACGGGTGAGGTAGATTACGTGAATGATCATCTCAGATACTGAGAATATTCCTTTTGCCCAAACAGAGTCAGAAACTGGGCAGTCAAATTCCTTTGATCCAGGCACTTAAAACAGCAACGCACATGAGTAGTAATAGAGAGCACATATTTGTAAAATAATGTTCAGCTGCAGAGGAATCTGACAAGAAAGAGAAATAAACACAATTCTAAAGCAAATCACAGAGATAGTAGGGATGGGTCGGGTTATGTGATCGAACGTCTCAAATTTGAAAAAGATTTATATTGCCGAAACGGACTCAGAAAATGGGCAGATAACCTCATTCAATCCAGTAAATTAAAACAGTAAAGCAGACATTGAAAAAATAAGTCCATTCAATCCAGAGGAACGTGACATGAAAAGGCAAATAGATACAATCCAATAGCACAGGACAGAGATGGTAGGGATGAGGTGGATTACGGACATTCATTTTGCCTATGTGGAGAAAGACAATGGGCGGACAAGTTCCTTCAATCCAGGGCGTCACTAAAAAGGGCAAAGCACATGCGCAGGTAGAGAGAGCACATGTTTGCACGGAGAATTTTAACAAGACAAAGAAAAATCGACACAATACAAGAGCGCAACACAGATATGGGTAGGGATGAGGTGGACTACTCACAGAGAGTGGAGCAAGGCGGTGAGGGCATTTATCCACAAAAACTCGCCACTCGCCTTGCTGATCCTTCCAGACCACAAGCTCCCGACCCAGGAGCTGGAAAGGGGTGGGCACAGTGGGGTCCAAATCCTCAATCAAGGATATTGGGTACCAGTGGTCTCTCCACACAAAAGCATCCCCACTCGTTTCCTCTTCCTCCTTCCTCTCTTCCCCACCATCCGTTCGCAGAACCGCCTCCATGCCCAGGCTGGGCTCGGGTTCTCCACTCTCGGATGTGTCTGGCTCCACGGGAGGCCGGGGTGGCGCCATGGTCGCCACCATGGCACCCATCTTCATTTTCATCTTCATCCCATGCTGCCTTCTCCTTTGTAGAGTAAGCCTGCTGCTCTGCGGGTTCCGGAGAAAGGAGGAGCTCGTGGACGCATGCTTAATTGCAACTTGAACTGCAGAATTTTTCGGGCTTAGTGAGGGTGAGGAGGAGTGTCCAAGAAGAAGCGAGGAGGCGGGGGTTGCTGCTGCACACAGAGCTGCCATGGTCACCAGCTTCTTCGTTCGCGATCTGTCTTTCTTTTCTTTTTTTTCCTTGAGGATTATTTTCCAAATTCCAAACGCTCAATGCACGTATGTATATATGTATGTATGTGTACGAGAATTCTTGTTTGATGAGCGTTCGAAAATCTTTTCAAACTTCCAATCTAATCCCCTTCTAGACTACTCACAGTCTCCCGTACCCCGTATGCATCACTGAATCTCAACAGGTTCCAAAATTCAAGAAGAGAAACGTGCCTGTGTCACTATAACCCTACTATTACCTGCACACCGAACCGTTTCCACTCGGTTGCTTGCTTGTGAGAGCAACAGTATTGAAATTCTCCCTACACCGCACCACTACTTCTAATGATGACCAACCGCAAACTTACAGATGGTTTTCAAAACAACCATTTACATACATCCTCACCTAGGCCTAAGCTATACCCAGAGACTTCTTGAGTCAGCACGGATTTCTTCGCGGCTACGCAACAACAAGCACCGGTGCCATCCTATTACTCCTACCACCTAACCCCGCCTAAGCTAGGTCGGTTGGATGCTCCCAGAAACATCAACATAAACTTCCACCATCAGCATCATCAGCATCGTCACTCCCTTTCCCTTGTCACCAGCAGGAGTGTGCACGATACTTATTAAGCTTAACTCAACTTTCCTCCCTCCGACACGCTAACTTGCAGTTACCCCCGAAATCAACGACCCACAACCCTCCCCACATCCTTAACACTCCCGACGCCGGAGATGCAAAAAGTGCAACACTTTTCCCTGTCCACAAGCATACTTATTATTATTACTTGTATGTAAGTATGTCCATTGTCCACCACTTCAACACCATAACCATCTTCATGTTGTTGTCGTTCGTCACCCTTCCCCACTCCCTGAGTGAGCTCCTCAGATGGGTTGGATTTGCATCTTTAGTAGCAGAATTGCAGATTCATGAGCTCGGCTCCGCGGCGGAGACCGATGAGAAAGGGGGGGCTGAACTGTAGAATCTTCCCAGATTCATCAGTTTAATGTTTAATTTTTAATTTGACAATTATTCATATTTTAATCCTCCTTCCAGTTTGGGATGAGGTATTTGGATTGGGCCAATCGATCGCAAGGCTTTGATTTCCGTTGCGCAAATTAGGGCGGGGGGACATCTATCTATGTAAGTACGGTCTCATGCATGGGGAGGTTTTCGGACGTAATCGGTCAAGATCCTCGTGTTTCCAAGTCCAACCGGTTACATGTTGTGAGATTTAAGATTTTCTCTATTTATTCAAGGTCTATTCTATAGATTCCTCTTCAATGATGGGGTAATTTTCCTGAATTCTTGAACTTCCACCGGTTCGTTTATAACTAGGGGTTGGATTTTCCCCGTTTATTGCCTAAGGGCATGTTTAGACTTGGGGCCAAGGCCATTTTGAACGAAGGCCAATATGTCCCATGTGGCATGCAAATTGGCCCCCAAGGCCATTAATAAGAAAGTAACCTAACTCCATTCATTGCTTTCATGTGTAAACCTATTTAGGTGGGGTTGGGGCCATTTGGAGGCTGTAATTATGAGAGGGTTATGAGAGGTTCCAACGTACTCATGAACTATTCTATGGATAATGATTAAAGTGGAATAAATTTAGAATTTCTCCCCTCCTATTCAATGCTCAAAGAATAAACTACTACAAACAAATAAAAGCTATGGCAATGGCCTCAACTAGAGGGAAAGAGTCCACAAGGTTGGGAGCTCTCTTCACCCCAACCCATTTTTGAGCCTTGACTCCAAGTCTAAACCCGCCTTAAGTATGGCATGTTGATGATGCATAAAGGATGCCGTCATTAAATAACCTTGGAGCTTCGAACGGGGAAATTTGACCGCTACACTAATTATTGTATTTAGTGTCACCAATTCTATTTGTCATGCTCTATACGCATTTTTATATGCTCTATACTACCCCTACCACTTCTTCCCCTCTTATAAAACTAGCTTAGGTCGTAAGATAAGAGTCGACACATGCATAAATTAATTACAAATGTTGCTTCATCATGGAGTTGATGTGATTCTACATGCAATCCCAAAATAGGCGTCACGGATTTGTGGGATCTTGAAGAATATTACCCCTTTCTAAAGGTGAAAACTTTGAACAAACCTAAAAAAACCAGAGTGCACTTAATATCATTTCACAAGGACAAACCCTTGGGTTCTCATAGGAAACTTTGTTAAACACCCCCCAAAATGATTGGATGCAAACAAATTTGGCTTCATCCAACATTTTCCATGCAACCTTACAACCTGAACTTTTTGATAAATTATTCACTCAAAAATTGGTAAGATGTTGTCAACAACATGAAGCTTTGCTAAACACCACATTTCAACTGTAACCTCTAGTAAAGCTTTAGTGGTGGTTGGCATTCCTTAGAATACTTATGCCCCCCATGTCCACACAACCCATGGGTAAGAGGCGCTAAACATACATCGCAAGCAAATATAAATCATTGACGTTTATTTATTTTCATTTTATTCTAGGATGCTTAGCTACATTCAAGGTTAAATATTGCAATAGTTTTGGAGGGTGAAGGATCCGAAACGAATGCTCGCTTGAATATATTTACTCCTAATTTTTTTCATTAGCATGTTCACATTGAATCAGATATGCTTCAACAACAAATGTTAAACCCCATACAACAACCATGTAAATGTTCACACCCTCCCTACATTGACTTAAGGGTGAAAACATTGGGAACCTCGTGTACATTGATATGTGCAATTATGTTGCCCCGCTTTCATGTATTGATATTCCACACTATTTAAATATTTAGTACCACAATGAATTTTAAAAAACCATGAATTAGTGTGTTTTTAAGAAGTGTTTACTATGTGGTTTTATAAACAAAGTATGAGTCGTTTTGATTTGATTTTGGCCAATGTAATGAGGCATGGGTAATGAGGCAAGCTAATTGCACATATTAGTGTAGCTTGAGGGAGAATATTGCATATTTGACCCCGGAATATTGCATATCTACGGTCTTCTCTCTGACACGTGGCAGGTCAACGATGACCTGAAGCTTGCCCATCGTCAAGCAGGCTCAGCATTGGGAACGAGAACGACAATCTTCGTCGGCGAAGGAATGGATTGATGTCACGAGACGATTGTATTTGTTTCTCGAAGGTTTGGCGCGAACGACCGATTGTAGGAATTTGGACTAGCGAGAAACGGTAAGCTCAAGTCAATGTCATTCAATCAGCTCGCAATTTGGGAAGGAGCGAGCGAGGAAGGAGGTGTGATTGTGAATTAGGTTAGGGTTCAAAGATTATGGATAGACCAAAGGCATTGCTGAATTGAAGCTCACTCGCTTCCGCACTTACTTGTTGCGATCACCAGAAAATTAGGATCATTGTGATCGTTCCGCTCCACCTTTGTTGGTGATTTGAGTATCGGGAGAGATGCCGTTCGGGCAGATAGTGATCGGGCCTCCAGGCTCCGGGAAGACGACATACTGCAATGGCATGTCTCAGTTTCTCCGATTAATTGGCAGGTTTGTGCTACCCTTCACACATGCCAAAAAGACTTAGCAGAAGGAAATTTAATTAACAAAGGATCCACGTCATGACGAATGTAAAGTGTTTACCGGTGTAAACATGTGATGATTGTATTAGTATAAAGGAGCTTCCTCCTAGTAGTGAATGTCATGGTGTTTTGGTATTTGGTGTTGTTAATGTGTTCTCATTTGGTGATTTGTATGAAGATGGGCAGTGTGTTTCTTAGTTGATCATCTCCGTCTGCTGGTTGCAAAGTTAGGTTTCAGGGTTTAGGGCTTATGGTGGGTTGATTGTTGTAGTTTAATTTGTTTGGTCTATTTCAACCACAAGAGTAGTTGTTTGTAAACGATTTTCTTTTTTTTTGGTAGTTGTGGTTGAAAGTGGGCCCGAACCACAACTCAACCATCGTGATGGTTGTGTGCAAATGCGCCTTTTGTCTGCTCGTTGCAAAGTCAGGATTTAGGATTTAGGGTTTAGGGTCTAAGGCTGATAGTGGTGGTGTGGGTCTGTGCAGAAAGACTGCAGTCATAAATCTCGATCCAGCAAACGATAGCCTCCCGTATCCTCTTTTAATTGAGTCTATTTTATAAGCTGCTCATTGTCAAATTTGTGTATTAAGTTGCACAAGCTTGAGATTTACCTCATATGTAACACTTTGAACTGGAGATCTGTTTTCCGTTTGTAAGGTCAAATTTGTATTTTGATACTGGTAGAAGCCACGGTCTGCCTCTTTCCATTCCTCTGGCCTCAAGGCCCTGACAATGTATCTTTTGATTTGGTCTCTATCTACCTTAATACAGCCTTGGATACACGCATGTTTGATTAGGAAATCCATCATCTAGGTAGTGTCTTGTTTTGTTGTTTTGAAGTTAGTGCCTTGACACACTTAGGTATGAATGTGCTGTGAACATTGAAGAGCTTATCAAGCTGGAGGATGTTATGTCTCAGTATGGTCTTGGACCAAATGGAGGTACTTGTTTAGCACTTGGATCCTTTTTAAATTGCTAATTCGTATGAGCATCAAGAATAAATTGCAACTGTGGTGGAGTTCATGCAATCTGAGAGATTGCAGATGTCATTAGACTTGCAGTTTCATTTTCAAATGATTTTTTGGGAGATATTTGCGAGAAATAATTCTGAGTATGTGTCACTATTTCTCTCAGCACACAAATAATCAACCACAATGCTTTGTTTGCAATGGCTGAATGCAGGGCTTGTATATTGCATGGACTATCTAGAGAAGAATATCGATTGGCTGCATGCCAAGCTGAAACCACTAATTAAAGGTACAGCTTCATGCAATGTACATACACATTGAGGAGATTGTTGTGTCTGCCAAAAATTTGTTGGTGAAGGCATTCAATGTTCTTGCAATGTGTGTAATGAGGAAGTATTTGGTAGTGCTGCCTGTTGCTTTTGAATGTTTATACACTACAGGGTTTCACTTTTGGAGCTCTTTGATTCTATGAATTGGAGCTCCAACAAAAACATGAAAGTGAGGCACTAGTATGTACAATCTGTAATTCTAGTAATTGTAACTCGTAGATTTGTGGGCGTTCAAGCAGACCATTATCTATTATTTGATTTCCCTGGCCAAGTGGAGCTCTTCACACTTCATTCCAATGCCAAGAACGTGATTTTGGAGATGGTCAATAAGTGGCATTTTCGGGTCTGATTCTGAAACCCTGCAGTTTATATTACATTCCTTTCTGAATTTTTCTTTTCACATGATAAATCACCTCTAAACAATAACGCAAACCTGGAAATAGCTGAAGTCAATCATGTGTCATTTCGACCAAGCTAGTGATGCTGTTCTGTTAGGTGAGTATTCTTAGCTCCATTGACTGTATGTTTTGTGCGTTTCAAGATTGGGACATCAGTTGTATAAAGTTGTGTTGTCCCATCTTTGATTAAATTTGCGTTGTTATTTGCAGCTCACAGCAGTGCATCTGGTAGATGCTCATTTATGCAGTGACCCAGGGAAATATGTGTCAGCTCTTTTGATGTCACTTTCAACCATGCTTCACTTGGAGCTGCCCCATGTCAATGTCTTGTCAAAGATCGATCTAATAGAAAGTTATGGAAAGCTTGGTACACCTCCCATCATTGTACTCATTCTTTGATGTTTGACTGCGTATTGTGTGCACAAAGGTTCACTAGTTTTACTCAGGGCACCTCCATATAATCAGGAATTTGATATGTTATGACCATTACAAGATGTGTGATTGGTAACGCATCCCTCTTGTGTGGACGCCTCTGATTGGGCTACCAGGATTCTCTCACTGTCTTTATGCCAAGTGCACATGGAATAATGCTAAATTTATTGCTACATCTAATGATTATATATTTGATTATTTGATTGGGGTTTGTTTATGACAGCTTTCAATCTGGATTTCTACACCGATGTACAGGATCTTTCATATCTTCAAGAATATTTAAACAAAGATCCTCGGGCTGCAAAATATAGGTATGATTTTAACTTTTGTAAAGGGATTGGGATGTCAAGTTATAACCTTGCATGGAAGCCAATCTACAAGCTCATTATCCTCTGGATGGGTATAGGGATGTGAGTCATTCACAGATGATATTTCGAGTCCTATGAAGATTCTACATTTGTCATTCATCAAAATTCAGTTCATAAGTTTCTCAAGGTGCCTTTCATGTCGACAGGAAGATGACCATGAACTTATGCGAGGTCGTGGAGGACTATGGTCTTGTCAATTTTACAACTTTGAATATTCAGGTGCATTATCCATATTCCTTGGTTGCTTTCTGGCCAGCAACATCCATAGTGCTAGCTTTTAATACATCTACCAAAGTTCTCCCATCATAGGCTTTTTCTGCTTGAGAATAAATGTGACACAAACACTGTGATGTCCTAATTTTGCTGACTATGGGTATGAATGGACACACTTTGAACTGTAGGATGTGAAGAGATGTTGTTTGTAATTGTTCTGGGCATGCTCTATTGGTATTGCTACTAGCAATGGGTAGTGAAATCACAGTTCTCTCAACATATCCTGTTCATCCATGTCTTCAAGACTTCTTCATGTTATCTCTTTTGTGACATTCTTGAAGATGTCTTTTAAGTTGTGGAAAGTTGTGTGCTAATAGTGCATCATTGACTTGAGTCCAGGACAAAGAGAGTGTAATGAACATCTTGAAGATCATTGACAAAAGCAATGGATATGTTTTCAAGGGGATCGAAAGCAATATCAACGAGTTTTACAAAATTGCTGCAGCCCCACTCAACTGGGACTATTACAGATATCCTCCTTGTCTGCTGTTATATTATGTCTGTGTGGAAGTTATTGGTTTGGCCAGAACAATGATCTGGCTAGCCCCCATGAATTATGTTGAACATGTAGCAAGGGTGGGGATGCTATGCTGCTTTTTCTTGTCTTATGCAGCTGTTGGCGTTTGTATGGAGTTACACCTAATTTCAAATACTGTGTTAGCCTTGACAATGGACTTTGCACGACGATGGCAGTGCAGGAGAAGTACATGGAGGGTGATGATAGCGAACCCATGTAGCTTTCTTGATCTGATTCAACATTCATACATCTGTAACCTCAAACTTTGACCTGCTCGGTTCTGTAAAAATGTTGTTGTGAAATGTGGGGGATTAAAGATCTTGCATCATCAGGATGTCATCCTGCAGCAATCAACAAGATAATCCAATTGCAGTTGACAATGTACAGATAGTGCATAAAAGTTGACTGGTTTCAGCCACGCGTTTTAACAATTTCTTTGACCTTTGCGTCATTCCTCCAGTCTGTCAAATTTTCTACTAGTCTCCAGTATTAATCGCTGGCAGAGGCTATTATGGAACAGCCAAATCTTTGGTTGGCAGGGAGATTTACAACAGAGGATGCGAAGTTGATCTGTGTGTTAGCCATGGAAATGCCAGACAAGTTCTGATTTGCTGAAATGTGGCTGGTTGGAAGCCAACAAAGATTGGATCAGCTGAGGAGATGTTGTGCTTACCAAAGAGTGCAGTAGTGTTCGTGAGGACTCTTTCAAGTGTTGTTTAAGCTACATAAATGTCTACTTTGCTGTAAGGATGAAAACCTCCCAAGATCATAAGTGGAAATCTGGAGGGTAACAAATTTATGTTTCTCAAACCTTCTGTGCCTTCAGTGCTGAATCATGAATATGTTGTATTTTCTCGTTACAGATGGATGAATGGTTTTTTTCCCAATCACATTAGAATTACCAGTAAAAAGATTTGGGGAGATCAGTGGCATCAACAATTTGCCTTGGTGTTCACAAAAGACCTCCAATTGGGGTCGAGCAATTTCAACATACCTAATTAGGGCAATGGAGCACAATTGATTCCTAGAGGTCCAACTGACATGGTTGGGCAAAGAATGACATAGTTGTTTGAAGAAAGAGCATTCATGGATACAACAATGATGATCACCACAGGTGCAAGTCGTGGAGGAAGGATCCCAGCTAAGTTTGAAAGTCAAAATGGGTCCATGAAAGAGAGCAGTGTCCAGGGAGATTTTTGGGCGTAATCAGTTGAGATCCTACCGTTCCAGAAACCAATTGGTTAACCATTGACATCTTTGGTTTTTCTTTGTTAAATTGGAGAATATTCTGAAAATTCCTCTAAACGAATTGGTAATCTTCCTGAAGTCTTGAATTTGAACTGGTCATTTCTCAATCTCAACCAGTTCATTTGTAACTACTGTAGTGGTGCGGTTCTCCCCGTTATGGGACTATGAGTACATCAAGATGGTGTCAAAACACCTAATTTCTTAGAGTAATGGAGTGCAATGACCTTTGTTAAGATAGAGGTCAATATCAACTTGATGGTCCAATTGGAAGAAAGACTTGAGACTACCAACAATATATACTATATGTAGTGTCATATGGTATTTTAAGTCACTTTCTAATGACACTTCTTATGGATAAGTTTACAAGTACAATGTTGTTATTGCAACTTACCTTTAGTTAATTTACTCATTGATTATTGAAACAAAGTTTGGTAAATTTTGCATCCTAACATTTATGTAACAACATATTGTCATGGATGATTGGAATTTGGATGAAAAAACACTTAGTAAGTGATAATAATTGATATATTGTAAATCTATGAGTGCTCAAATTTTTTTCAAGGAATGATAAATGATGTCAGGTTTACATTTTGTGTTAGTGACACTACACGGTTGTTTACAAATAGTATTGAGCATGACACTTAGAATTGGTCAGGGTTCGTGGCACTCAAGTAAAGTCATCCGGTAACAAAAATCCGATGAGTCCATCAAGAAGCTCGGATGGATCTTACTTTAGTGAAATGCCTTCAAGTTAGCACGTAAGATCTATTTTCTCCCTCATAGCTATTGTGAACTACTAGCTACTTTGTAAATATCAATTAGTTGGCAAGGGGCAATGATGCGCCTTGGATGCTCTAAGCCTATTTTTGAACCTCCCATGAGTTGTTTCCAAGGCCATGATGTGGCTTTGACTTTCACATGGTTATTTTGATAAATATCGCAAGATATCAACATGTGCAACATATAATTATGACATGATGTCATAGACATTTTTTTTGTTCATAATTCATTTATTTTGCACGGGTGTAATTGCTTGAATATTTGTAATATGTCAAAATAATATATATCACCTTATGGTAAATTGGTGAACTAAAAAAATAAATGTATTATTATTATTAAAATAATTTGAAAATAATTAATATACACCATATTATTTTAAATATAATACAATATATGATGAGGATAAAATATTATAATAATTCAAGATAGGCTATAGTCAAAAACTTATGATTTTTTTAGTATACCCCATCCATAATATTGCCCCACAAGTCTCATTCCAAATAACATACCATCTATTTATACCTCATATTATATTACCTAAAAAATAATATTGATTCTCATATAATAATATTTTTATGTGTTTTATATTTAATCTTCATTGTTTCATTTTGGTTATCTTATGAACACTTGCACTAATCTATCATTAGAATGACAAAGATAATTTTAATGTTAATGAGGATTTTATAATGTTTTTGACCTCCAATTTAATTACGTGCTTCATTGATGGTTTCACTTGCGGATTGAAATCCCAATCACATTGCTTATTTATTGATTGGAAGTGCACATATATATTGGATTTTAGACCTTGAAGGTGAAGTGCACTCGATATGGGATTTGTAGTCAAGTGGCCTTCAAGAATGCAAGGGCAATGTTTTTTTTCGAAGTTGGGCGGGATGGGCAACATATTTCGGTCGGGTTGAAAAAAACATTTAGAAGGTTTCCCCAATCCGGATTTGTCACCCCGAAAATTCGTGAGGGGGTATTTAACGTCCACCCATATTAATTTCTTAAAAATAATTGGACTAGTAATGATAGGTTGGCAACACATGATGCACCCACTTGTTTTTATATGAGGTTTTTTAAAAAAAAAAAGTTGTCTAACCCCCTTTGTATTATTGCCTCAAGTATTAGATTAGACTACCGGTACTCTTCCTAATCATACTATCTAGCACCTTCTATATACACAAAATCAACACACACAAAAACACACGCACGCACGCACACACAACCCACAAATACAAAATATGACATCAAATTTTTCATCTACCACAGTTGTACCAAATTACATCACCCCAAAACAACCACACACACCTCACTACACCACTTAGAAGCTAACTACACACACATACACAAAAAAATCCCTACCCCTATCAATAAATTCAAAAATATCATAGTATATACGGTAGAACACAAAACAATTCATATGTACATTTCTATACATGCATACTTTAAAAACCCAAAAAGCAAGAAAATCTATCACTATGTATGGAATACATTTGCCCAAAGTCTATGGAATGGTGACATCCCCCCAAACTCAAGGCCCGCCCATCACATCCTACATGACATGCCCGAAACATTTAAGTAAAGACACCCACAATATGATTTCACAATTTCAACCACATTGAAACCCAAATACACCCATTTTTTTGATACATTTTTTCCCTTTATACAACCTACCATTAGAACTCCTAACATGTCAACACTCCCCCACCTATCAAAACATGTCCTTATTCCTCAACACGTACCACAAACCCCACCTTATATACACACACTAATAATAACCGTTAGCCCAACCTCTAAACAATGCAACCTAACCCTTCAAAATGGATTCCCAACAAGGAGTCTTACTGTCCTTAAAAGATTCAAAGCCCTCCCACCAACACTAAATGCCCTATCTACCAAACCCTCGATTACGACCCAATTCCATAACACCTCACACAAGATCTCTATGACCATATCAAGATTAGTATATCAAACAACACACACTCCCTCCCTCACATTGCTTCACCAAATAATTATAGCCTATCCACAAGACATCCTTCAAATAGAAGCACTCAAAATATTAAAACCAAGTCAAGGTTTTGTAGAAACCACAACAAACTCCCAACCCACTGCAAGTCTCGACGATAAACACATACTTTAATCCTATCACGTGCCTTACTTGGAATTGTAGCCATCTAACCACAAGCCTACAAGATGTCCACCAACTCACCATGCATGGTGAATGACATCTCAACGCAATTTATATTCATACAACAAACCAAAATCTTGAAGAACAAATCTACACAACAAACTGACATGCAATTTGCAACATACAAAATATGATACAACTATATAATAGATGCCCTAAAATGCCTTAGACACCTATACATACGGTACGCCCCCCACAAGGGCTGGTCTTATCACTGTGATACAAAAATCAATAGCCTTCCTCAATAACATTATTAAACTATCAACTCGTATCGAACTTACACCCTACCTCCAAATAATTACAGTTGAAAACAAACCTCTTAACCCCGTCCTCCTTGTACACATGTAAATGCCAACCCAATTAAAACTACCACACTCCCCCCCCCCCCCTCCAAATTGGCATCTTAAACCTGAATAACAAGCCATCACTAATATACATCATACAAACCCACCACCCAAAACCCATTGAAATCCAAACTTGCTTGGATGACATAGCAAACACATCTAAGATAGCCAAAACAAAAGCCCGCATGATTACCAATCTACAAATGTCCCAAAATTGTATGAAAGTAATAAAATTATATAGATCCATACTTGACAAAACAAAAAAAACCCCAAAACAAAACACAGAAGAATCTTCTAGCAACAACACTTTACACCCCTAGACTGCCTAATTGATGAAGACAACGTTCTAGCAACGCACCTGACCGTCATTTTCAAAGTCATTCACTCTTCACAACAAGAATCATTTCATCAACAAGCCCCATTATGCTTAGACCCTGCATACCACCCCAATGAATGCATTTGTGTTGTTTGCCAATACCCATGGCAAACCAAGGAAGGATTTATACTAGAAAAGACCCCCCCCCCACCCCCCACACACCCTGCCATTAGCCTCTTCCTTCAATAGAATCACACTGTCCCATATTTCTAACCACATATGCGCAAATAATTCCTTAAAATCTTGAGAGTGTCTAGACGTTAAATTGGATGCTTGGTGTGAGCACAAGGACCATCTCCTCATAAACATTAGAAAAATTCACTTTTGCCAAAATAAACATCTTTGATGTTCGTGCGAAGTTTGCATCAAAGTGGCAACTACCAATTAGAGTCAACACTCTCACATGAGCTCCCCACACAACATAAATATTTCCATTTCCCACTTTGACATATTTTTACACATTCTAATCATCTGCAAATTGCATGGCTCGTGTGTCTATGTGTAGATATCCATGTTGGCTTGATGTTTATAGTTGTTTTGATTGTGGATGAATGAGTTAGGCGGAGTTTATGTAGGGAAGAAATCACCCATAAACAATAAATGGGTTGCTTGGGAAATGAGGGGTCAAGAGCTGGTTCACATGGGGTCCCAAGTCCCAAGTCCCACTTATGTTAGCAAGTCTCAGCATGGAGGCTAAGTACGAACTTTTGAGTCTCAAGAAGCCTTTAAAACATGGTTTGTATTTATTTAAGTTGGATCTTGATTATTTTGTGCAAAAATTGTCAAGACTTATGTTGCGAGTTGCGTCTAGCTTTTGCTCGATCCAACTCTCAACATTTGTCCCAAGTCCTGCCTCCAAAAAGTGTTGCCATGTTGACATCAAGTAACTTGGGACTTAAGATTTGGGACCCCGTGTGAACCGGCCCTAAGACTGGGACAACCATAACATTATTTAGCTACTATTCTAATAATATTTATACACTACTCAGCCCGAGTTTTTGAATTTGCCAATGCAATGCAATGCTGTGAGAATAAACATAATATAATTCCAAATAGAATTTGGATTATTCTCGGCCCCACCTAGTGTATAGACTCAACTGAATATGCTATGACATACCTAGTTTTGGATTCAAATGGTGATGATTTCCATTTAAAATATATACCAACCATACACCTATTATCTAAACGCCAACCCAGGCTTAGGAGGACAATGAACAATTTGGGGCAGAAGGATGAAATCGTTGGAACAAGGTGCCGAGTGGATGAATGAAGAAGCATTCTGGCTAAGAATATAGGGGAACTTGGTGAACACTGCACTGGGACAAATGAGAACATGGGGAACATGCGAACATGAAGACTCTGAAGGGCCAGCTTACCTTTTGGCAGAATGGCGGGAAACCTCACGGCCAATTGGCCCTTGCCCCTAAGATCTCTCTGATAGCTACATGTGGAGTCTTATCATCAGAATGAGTACATGGACGAGGTAACCAGATGTATGTCATGCGAAGATACTGACGATTGTCTTCCCGCCCTTGGAGGCGAAGGCAGAGTCCATCCTGCGTCGTTCTGGAGCGTGTGCAAGAGTTGACGGATCACGTTGCCTTCCCTTTCGATCCATTGTCGTTGCCTTTCGATGCACGCAACTGCTTAGGATCGCGTAGAGCTTCACAGATGAAACACATATCTGTCTTCTGACTGTTTTTGCGAAGAGAATGGTGGAGTTTGGAGGATTTTTGAATGGATTTGGTGTATTTGGTAGCCTGGTCAATGTCTCGGAGGAGGATTTGACAGGAATGGCATGCGGTGAACATGTGTATCAGGGATTGTTCATAAAATGTTTAGGTTTTTTTCTGTATGGAGATAAGACGCTTTGAAGTGTGTACAAGGGGAATGAGGAATAGGTTACATTTCATAGCAATGTAATTTTATGCCTCGGTATATGACGTTTATTGCCATTTCCGTTCATCACCGATTCAGATATATGCCAATCGAAACAATCAGGGTTGAGAAATTTTCTGGCAGAACGACTTCTAATCCCTAAGCAACAAGGGCTTTGATTTTGGTGTTCTGCGGAGAGGTTTCAGCCCTGGAGCCTCGTGCTTTTCACAATTAAAGCTCAGTTTGATCAACAAATCGGAACATTGTATTGATGGCCTCCTCTATGTAGAAGACATTGCACCAGCTAGTGCCAGTTGCTGACAAGAAAGGGTTAGGAGCGCTGATGAAGAGCCACAAGCCTCCTAGCTACCATAGCCTAAATGCATTGCCACCATAATTTCACCGAGGTTTACATTATCGATGGTATCTTGCATATTTGTTGGAGCTGGTTCGGAAGTCGGTGATCACTTTTGGATTTCTTGATAGCCAGTATTGCATGGAGAGAAGGAGGACAGAAGAATTTGCAAGGATGAATGACGAGGTGCTGCAGCAGCTGGTGTCCAATTCTAATTCCGCCCCGGACTTTAGCCTCTCGGACAAACTGGCCAAGCTGGAATCCAGAATGGCTGGCAAGTCTACTCCTGTGACCGTTCCAGCGCCATGGATTACTGCCCCAAAAACGGTTACGCTCATCAATTGCAGTGGGAGGACTACCACAGTAATTACTTCCTCGAGTGACTCCGACAATGATGTAAGACATTGTCAACGTCTCTACTATTGGTAGATGATTCCTTTCATTGTAACACAAAATAGCCACTGCATGATAGATAATATTATGGTAAGTGGGCCTTAATGGGACACATTTCTCTCACCCACTTCTCATAGAATATGAAACAGGGAATTAGTGTGAGATGATTAGCAAATCTAATCATTGTGCCCTTAGCCATTTTCCTCATAATTTTCGGAGCTTGTATGAATATCTTATTCTTTGTCAAAGTGAAGGTAAGTTAAATGGCCATATAGGTCTCCCCAATTACAATGTTGACTATTGAGCCTAGAATAATTAACATATTTTGAATATGTACTCCCGATCTCTTTTAAGCACATGATGCCTATTTAGATTTACACCTAACCATGCATCACTGAGATATAGGTGTCCATTTAAGATAAGTAACCAAAGTTAGGCAATGAATAAGACAACTATAAATATTTGTTTGTCAAACTTAGTGACACTTCCCATATGTCTCAATTGTATAGGAGTGCAGCATAACCAACTTCCCTTGAATTCTAGGTGGCTTTTGTGAGTAGGCCATTGTTGTCCAACCCATTTGGCTAACAAACTGATGCTCGTTGTATTTGGAGGACATCTAACAAGTTACATAGTTGCATCCTCACACTACATTAAGACTTGGGGCAAAAGTTAAGAGTATTTGAAGAATCTTTTTAATTAACTGAAGAATCCAAGCTTCTGGTAGCCTGTGTTGCTAACTTATAAAATGCATATACGTCTCATTCAAATTAACCTTACATTTGTAGTCATTAAAAATTTAGACGAAATACTCTTCATGAAGGAGAGTTTTTCAAACTTTTAAAGCCTCTTTGAGGTGGTTATTCCAAGTACTGGAATCACCTCATTTATAATCAGTTCAGTACCTGTGGAACACCTCTGTTAAAATTCAGTGGATTGTTTGAAAGGAATGGATGGAAGGATGGGTCGGGATTAAGTGCCTTCCAGTCCAATATCTGGATTTATAGCAGTGTGCAAATTTATTGTATCCCATCTACAAGATGGTGGCAGGTGTGCAGTCTTTAGTGTTGCTAGTTTTCATGATAGCTTTCCGAACTGTGTCCCTAACGTACGCCCAACGCTATGATATTTATCCTTTGTTTTATAAGCAGTGAGTTAATGAAGGATGTGGCCATTTTGCAGGATGGCGGGGACTTCGTGATACAGCCTAACCCGAGATTAAGTATCAGCAGCCAGGACAATTCACTAAATCAGAAAAGAAAACGTGGGAATGATTCAAATAACGGGCGGTCTTACAAAACAAAGGTGTGTTTATATGTGTGCACAACGGTGTTGTTATTTCTGACTTGAACATAAACACTGTTATGGAGCTTAGAACCAAAAACGTAAATGTTGACAAGTACGAGAGACGAGTTTGTTCAGCGGATTCAAGCTTAACAGGTACCATTATGGTGACATTTCGCTGCAGAATGTACAACACAATGCTGATCGGTTAGAGGAGGAACAAAGAAGAGCACAATTACAAGTGAGTATCAAACAACCATGTGCTCCTTTGTACACTATATCTGATTGATCATCAGTTGGTCTGGCATTGCACAGTTTTCAAGCTGAACATTTCATTAACTCGGACATGAAACTAAATATATGTTTGTATATGCTTCACAGAAGAGTTTGTCATGTACCCTTGATGAGTACATAGACCGAATTACAGTTGCATATTGTACATGGTCAAGTTGATTAGAAACTCGTGCAGAAAATTATTTGGCTTTCCAGGTACTAAGCCTTTTATGTCATAAAAGCAGGAGGATATTACTAGTCTACAAGCAAAGGCTTCTTCTCTGGAGGAAGAATTGGTTAAATTTAAGCAAGAAGCTGCTAATGCACACAATACTATCAAGAGATTCGAGAAGGTACATTTTTTGTCCATAGTAATCCTTATTGAGACACAAATCAATTAAATGAATTTACTCACATGAAATAAGCATTGCTCTGCTTTGTGATATCAGGTTCTTTGGGTTTGGCCTAATCGATGCTTCATATTTTATCATTGTCCAACAGGAAAAGAAAGAATTGGAGGATAAGGAGCAACAACGAGAGAAAAAGGTAAATATCATATGAGAAGAAATTCGTCCTTGTTTCCATAAGTGAAACCATAAAGGTCTTATCAGTTGAGAATGGTCTTTTCCGAGAAGGTCTGAATTTTTCCCCATCATCCCTCCATATCGCTATATTCCTTTGCTTGAGCTTCCTCTTAAGTTGCTCAATTTCAGGAACAAAGTTTTGAGTCTGATTTTTGAGAATTCTTTGTTTAAATATTGCAGAGGATAAAGGTGGTGTCAGACCTGCTAGTGCACGTTGCCACCGTAGAACGTCAAGAATCCCGCACCAGGCTTCATCAAGATTGCAATAGACTTGGCAACGTTGGAATCATGAGGTTTGCTTAAAGATACGAAGTTATATTGATTTGAACTTGTGTTCGCTGCCTTCATACTTTTTACTAAACAGATTGTAAACTCAAAAATAGAATTTCCACTTCGGCAAGCAAGATTGTGATGAAATGTTCAGGAAGCATGAATGATAATTACTTAGCATTTCAATATTGTTGCATACATCTGTACTAATCATTTGGTAAACCTTAAATCTCTGCTCAAAACAAAAATTCATGCCATCTTACCTCTCAAGTTCTGTAAATTTAGGGATTAAATTGTTTTTCGCCAGAATTGTGGCAGTTATCTTAGTGCTTCTAGAGTTAGTTTCATTTGCATAGGCTGAAGACTGGTATTTCTACCATGACCAGGGCGAGGACAGTGCTATCAGAGGTCTGGGAAGATGGGCAAGCCTTCAAAGAAATCCAAGCCCGACTGGTACAAGAGCTTATTGATCCCTTCTATTTCTTTTTCATTATGTTATTTCCTTGATGTGCCCTCTTTCCAGGGTGCTCATGTTTTCTGCACCTTTTTATTTTATTTGGTTGGTCTGTTCCATGTATCTGATACTTATGATTGGCATGGAACGGTTTTACAAACATCTTTTTGACGTTGGCAATGTACTTCATTTTTTCTCAGCTGAGCTTTCTATAGAAAATGATATAGAGTATAGTGCTTCTCCAGGACACTCATCGATTCTATCCGGCAGATAAGTTGTGTCTTGCCCGTTTCTGGTGTTTTCTTTAATTACACACACTTATGTGGAATTACTGTAATGCTATATAGAGGTCTTTGATGGAGCAAAAGGCATCTCTTGACAAGCGGTGCAAGGAGCTTAAAAAGCAACGATCTGGTAAGAAGCCCTGCGTTCTTTGTGCCCCCTTTCTTGCCCCAATTTTGAAGGTTTAGCACAGATGCTTTCACGTGGTTAAAATCATAGAAATTTCATTGTTACTAATATGAGTATGGACATTATTTTCTATATGTAATTTTCAGTGGTGGACGGTAGCAGTGGGGATCCTGCAATGTCAGAGGAAGATGTGTTGGTTATGGAGGAGGTTTACCGATCTCGTCTTCTTGGTGTGAAGCGGGTAAGAATCCTCTACATCAACAGCAGCATGAAATGAATTTGTACCCATTTGGGTCTTGTACATCTCAAATAAATACTGAAATAAATACATGAGATGGGTTGGACGCTCTTTTAAATGGGTATTGTGTTCTCTACGATGCAGTGGATATCTGTTCCAATAGTGCCCCAAATAGGCACGATTTGATGATTTGCGCTACTTCATGATCAATAGGAGAATGTCAACTGTTGGATCAAATAGCAACTTTCATCTCGTTTGATATATCAAGATGGCAGTATAATTGCCCAGTTACAGTACATAAGAGGGATACACACAATAATATCATGCATCTTTGTTGTGTTCATCTCTTTTCTTTCATCTTATTTCACCAGGAAGAGGAAGCAGCATTAAAGCACCGGGATAGGCTAGAGCAAGAGAAAAGATGTTTGATTCGAGAGATGAAACGTTGTCGAGATGAAGATGCATCTCCTTTTAACCATTTTCCGATTCTTAACAAGCGTTATGCACTTCTGAACCTTCTTGGCAAAGGTGGCTTCAGCGAGGTTTTCAAGGTATATCCCCTCACACTATATCACCTCTCAAGTAGTTTCCAATACAACTCTTCAATGCCAAGATCCTATCTTAAGTTGTTTTCGTCACGTAATATTCCATATCCTACTAAACCTATATATTGAAAAGCATTGTAAACGCATACTCATTGGGGAATGAGTATACGTTTACAATGAGGGAAATGTCTCTGGGTGAGAGCGAAAATTCTTCTTGACCGTGTAGTTTCCTTTGAATGTTATTGTAACCCACCTCAAGTAGGGACTTTTGGAATGGAGGATTGAGAGGGTGCAACGGAAAGAATGGGACAGGCTTACGATTTGGTGGACTACAAATACGTCGCTTGCAAGCTGCATAGGCTGAATGAGCAGTGGAGTGAGGAGAAGAAACAAACCTATGTGCGACATGCCATTCGAGAGTATGACATCCACAAGAGTCTCATCCACAGACATATTGTGCGTCTATGGGACATCTTTGAAATCGATCACAACACGTTTTGTACGGTGCTCGAGTACTGCAGTGGTATTGCTTCTTTCCTTGCCACACTCAAAAGTTATTCTGAACCACACTGAACTTTAGAGCTCAGTAAGAGCACAGGAGTGTACTACACTAAATATCTGATTTACTGTGGTGTTAGATTGAATGTGCCACATTAATCTTTAAACTCTTCAATATTGATGTGTTGTCTTGTTGCAAATTACTGAAGCCTCTTGTCATATTATAACTAAATGTTATGACATGATAGTACTGAACTGCATTAATACATATCCATAATATATTTATGTTGCCATGATAACAAACATTAGTAGGACAAGGTGTTACTAGAAAAATAATTTAGCCCACAATAATTAGTCTAAAGTTCATTGTCATGGTTGAACATGAATAGTGTGGCCCACACTAAATCAGATGTATATTGTACTGGCTTGGTGGACCCAGGATATACTTTAACAAAATGACAGGTAGCAGATATTGAGAATGACCTCTTGATTTGTTACTCTTCCATGATAAGTTTCACATTTGGCTGGTAGATATTCATATGGTGCTGAATCCTATTGGATACTTGTTAACATAGAGCTGCTTTTGCAGGTAAAGATTTGGATGTTGTATTGAAAGAAACACCCATACTGCCAGAGAGGGAGGCAAGGAGTATACTGGTTCAGATTTTTGCAGGGCTTGTGAGGTTGAACAAGCAGTCGCAACGTATCAT
The DNA here is from genome assembly GCA_950295325.1 of Polytrichum commune. Taxonomy (NCBI): domain Eukaryota; kingdom Viridiplantae; phylum Streptophyta; class Polytrichopsida; order Polytrichales; family Polytrichaceae; genus Polytrichum; species Polytrichum commune. The sequence continues at coordinate 16,005,013 of OX485803.1, read as the reverse complement.
ACACTATGATTTAAAACCTGCAAATATCCTGTTCAATTCAGATGGGGTGGCTAAAATTACTGATTTCGGTCTCAGCAAAATTGTAGAGGAAGAGTATGGGTCTCAAGGCATGGAGTTGACGTCTCAAGGTGCAGGAACCTACTGGTAAGTATGAAGTTCCCTTAATTACCCACAACCAGGTGTAGAAGAAATTGTTGATTTGTAGTGTATTAATAATTGTCACTTGCATATGGAATGAAATTATATTCTCTAATTGCAGGACGCAATGAGACATTGCTAATATCTTCCATGTGGGTTGCGCAGGTACTTACCACCTGAATGTTTTGACTTAAACAAGATACCATTAATCTCTTCCAAGGTACTTTTTGCATGGATTGACTATTGATGTTTTGATTCATTCTAGTGCAACCCACCATTTTCTAAAATCGGAGGAGACCTTTTGCTCACGTAAATGCAATCTGGTGCAGGTTGATGTGTGGTCAGTGGGGGTTATTTACTACCAAATGCTCTATGGGAAGCGACCTTTTGGGCACAATCAATGTCAAGAGCAATTAGTGCGTGAAGACACCATAATCAATGCCCGCAAGGTGGAGTTTCCTTCACGACCATCTGTATCCCAGGAAGCAAAGGTATGTACACTACTGAGGAGTTGCCTTTCTTGGTTATTTGCAGCACATTTGTGACTATTTATATTCTAAATTGCTTGACAATTTAGACTAGTATGTCCAGGGTTGTCTTACAAGTTGGTGTAGTTGCGATTATTCTCTTCATATATCATCCAAGTTTATTTTCTTTCAACATCGCCATTCAAGTGCCCATATGAAATCCAATATGCTTAGAGTTATATTGCAAGTTGTCATAAGGTAAATTTTTGGTGCATTATTGGAGTTGGTGTGGAGGTTTGAATGCAGACCATTCTATATATTCACTAAGATCCAAACGCATTTTATTATTTTGGCATGCTGAAGATGCTAAAATAAGTTTGGCACTCAACAAACTGATATAGATGGTTCTTTGTTCAAACTTCCATACATGCTTCAAGCACGCATTGAAACTTAGCAAACATGGAGAGTGTTGGATGCTAAACAACCAGCTCCCAACCAAAATTCTGGTTGAATTAAATGATAACTCTAGTATGTTGGATGCAGTATGTCATACCTGTCAGTGTGATATTCTTACCCAAATGGATATAGATATCCTGGTTTTGGATATAATACTTTCTACTTCAAAAGCTTAGCTAAAGTGGCATGTGTTTCAGGAATTCATGCGGCGATGTCTCACATATGATCAATCAGAAAGGCCAGATGTGTTGACTGCAGCTCAAAATCCATACTTGTCTTATGTTAAGAAAAATCCTTGACATCCATGACATTAGAGGAATTGGCCTTTTGTAGGCTAATTTAGTTGCAGATTATGCTCATTATTCCTTCATGAAAGCAAGATGAGGGTGCATGCAAGATCACCCAGTCTTTGGTAGCGGTTTTAACATGTCAGATTTGGGTTGTACATAGGGAGGGAGCCTAGCATCTTCATGTGCCCCAAACTGCTATCAAGGGATAGATCAATTCATGTCGTTCGTCCAGAAATGGCATTGCTATTTCAATTTCCTCCACGTCTTGGTAAAGCAATCTCACCAGGACAGTTAACTGCGATTTCCATCTCAATGTCGCCAATCTACTATAAGCTTATGAGAATACTATGCAAATACTAGAGTATATTAATAGACGTACAGAAACATCAGATTTACATTGCAAAAGTTATGATTTGTACTTTTTTGAGGTTCTGTTTTGTACCAGGAACTTCCAACCAAAATAACAGCAGCAACGAAACCAACAGAGTGCTGACAACAGAGTTGCTTCTTCACATCAGAAATTCGTTTCAAAATGTTAGATTATCATCTTGTGTGGCACTGGAATGAACTACGACACTAAATATGATATTTAGTGACACCATTTTAAATGTGTTTCTGAATACTAAGTGATCTGTGGTGTATTGTCACCAACACTAAATGGTAACTCAACATTATTTTGTCAATACTTCGTAATTTTTTGGGGAATTATACATTCACAGATTTGTAATAACTGTCACCAAGTGATTTTTCGTCCAAATCTCAATCCAAGATAATATTTCATTACAAGTTGATGACAAGAGAAGGTAGGGTTTTGAACTTATCCATCATCCATTTTGTCAATTCTTCGTAATTTTTTGGGGGAATTATACATTCACAGATTGAAATAACTGTCACCAAGTGATTTTTCGTTCAAATCTCAATCCAAGATAATATTTCATTACAAGTTGATGACAAGAGAAGGTAGGGTTTTGAACTTATCCATCATCCATGACAATATTTCTTCACTTGTTAATGAGAAGTGTCATCCAGAAAATTCCTATATGACTTCAAATATCACACTTATTATAGATAGCGTTGGTTTGCGCAATAATATGTGGTAGTCTGTATAAGATTGGGTGCAATTGATTGGGAGCTTAGTTGACTACAACAAATGATTTGAAAGTAACATCATTAACAATTTTTGATAAATACTTCAGATAGTTGGCAAAATGTCATGTACATAATTATCATACATAGCTGCAGTAAATTAGTCGAAATCAACATAAAGAGTCTTAATTGTCCTACATCATTATTGTAATACAGAATCAGCGTTGCAATAAGACCCGATTTGTATATGAAACATAGACATCTTACACTTTAAATTAATTAACGAGTGTGTATTAACATTCAGTGTTACAACTCTTCCACTCATATTTATTATGTTGTACACAAGTAATTCTATTTTCCAATTTACTATACACTTATGTATACTCCGCAAATATTTCAAATATGAGAAACGCAAAGTGGATAATCAAATTGGATAAAAACAGTAATTGAAGAAGAATAGCACATGAACCGATATTATTCAATCAGCATGACAATTTGTTCAAAACATGAACGCAAAATATAGAACTCTACTCTAACAGCTCCACACCAGGAAAACCTATCGACTTCGAATCAATAGATAAGCTGTTCGCGTGCATAGCACAGCTGATGAAACGTGGATGTATGCAATAACGTCGGTATTCAAATCTATCATCCTCCACCGTAATCTATATTATCTACATATACATCTACTGCTTGGGAGTGACGGTGTCCTTCACGGATTGATAAGCATTGGCCACAGCATCTCCAGTCTGCACGGTGACAACAATAACAAAAAAACCATCAGACACACCGGACGCACCATACCACAACCTGTACTACAACAAGACCGCAGCAAGAGCACAAGACATACAAATGTTTAAGAATCGCCGATGTTTGAACAGAGTATTCTGTACCTGTTGCAAAATGCTGCCGGTAGCTTCCTTAGCCTGGGTAGCCTTATCTGCAGCGAATTGTGATGCGCTGTTGGCGGTTTCCTTGGCATAGTTGGTAGCATCGCCGGCCCTGTCCTGAGTGTACCCTGCAGCGCCGGAAGCTTTATCCTGAGCAGTACCAGTAGCGTCTGAAGTTGCTTGCTTGGTTTGCTCCCACTTATCTCCTAGGAAATTACCGGTCTGGCCTGCCTTCTCCTTGGCAGCTCCACTGGCGTCCGAAGCAGCGCTCTTGGCGTCCTGAGCCTTCGATCCCGCGTAGTTTCCAGCCTCGTTGGCCTTGTCCTGAGCAGTTCCGGCAGCGCTCTATCGCAACGTCGCAAAAAATTAGACCAGCTCAACTTCCAAGACAGACTAAAACAAGTCAAGAGACCAAAATACATCAAGCGTCCTCGTTATGAGGTTTTCGTACACCTCTAAAAAATCAGACTAAAAAGATTAGCTTCCAAGAGTGACTACAACAAATTAAAGAACCAGAATTAAGTTTGGCCCAGCCTACGTTTTGCGGTGATTTTGTACACCTAACTACTTTCCATGGCAAAAAGATCAAATCAGATTAGTTTCCTAAAGAGACTACAACAAATCAAGAAACCAGAAGAATAGTACTCCAGTGTGATAATTACACACACCTAGCTATTCCCGAAGCACTCTCTTTAGACATCCTTTAGTAAATGAGATTTTTTCAAGTTGTGAACAGGCAATCCGAAAAATTATATCTTTCTTCAAATATACTTGCACTGTACGTTACTGCACAGTGACCAAAAAAACAGAAGTCTAGAGCTACGCAGCGGCCTAACGTCGGCAAACCGCCTCTGAAAGAAAGAGAGAGAGAGAGAGAGAGAGAGAAGATTTACTTAAGTTACCTTGGTAGCATCTTGAGCCTGTCCAGCCTTCTCCTGGCCCACACCCTTGGCCTGCTCGGCCTTCTGTGCCGCAGAGTCCTTGGCCTGGTCGTAGCTCGACATGGTGACTTTTGAACTTTTGATAGAAAAATCAACACCCAACAAACAACACAATGAAACACAAACACCTAGATCGCTCTAGTAGTTAACAACACCACCAGCAGCACCAGCAGGCGGGTAACGTGTGGAATGGAAATGGTGAGGCGGATGATTTGGAGAAGAGGACAAGGGAGAAAGGAAGAGAGGACAGATTAAAAGAGGAAATAAGAATGCGACGATGGAATGTGAATGAGAGTCCCAATGGCCGCGACGGGCATTATAAGCGCTTCGGAGGGGACGGGCTTGGGGACCACGCGCTCGGAAGGCTGGACGCCAGCGGCCACTTGGCAGGCCGTGGACGCATGCATGTGGCGCTCCACGTGGCGCTGCCTGGGATTGGCTAATCCCCTTTCTTTCCTTTTCCACAGCCCCATGATTCACCGTCTTCCCCACTAATAAGTAACTTTGGTGACCTGACAGCGGCGACTCCGTGGAGGCTCTTAAACTAACTTGCCCAAATTCTTATCAGGTTTCTCTTACTGATGCTCTTTTCAAATTATTTTGATGCTATGTCAACTATTGCGTTTTGTGTACGCAATGCTGTAGTAACGATTCTACTCAACGTCTTTACCCAACGAAGGTCACAATGGTTGTTTGGTCATCATAGTGTATTGGCACCTTTACTTGGTAAAAGTTTACATTGCTTATAACAAATACAATGGGGCTTCTTTTCGAAACATCACATGACAAAAGAAACACTTCAGCACTCAAAGTTCACACAATTCAGAACTTGTCCAAGGGAATTTGATTGAGGTGGTCAAATTGCATTCCTATTCACGACGAAATATTTGTTGTGCTTTTGCTTCTAGAAACATGGTTTTTAGCACACAAGGTACACCATCATAAGCGTTGAGCGTGGCAATATTTGGAGTACTTAAAATTGTCCCAGGCCATGAGAGTGTGTCCCTTGCCTCACTACTTCTTCTAACAATGTTTGGGAGTCACATGCGCATGCATGTGGGTCAAGTCTTGAGGTCCGCAAGTGCGTTTGACTTATGAGTCTTACACTTGACATGTGTTCATGTCGACTTCGATGAAAGCCTTGCCACACCGGGGTTGGTTGGGCTAGCTAGATGGTGGCCTCGGGCGGGGAGGCCGTTGGCTAGGTTGGCTTGGTGTGGTAGGGCACCAGCCATTGCTTTAGCGACTGCTTGGGAGGGGCAGTGGCTGGGAGTTGGTTGCTTGTCTAACCAAATCAAATCAGTTACAAATCAATTTCAATTTTAATTAGAAGTTTCAAAAACCTGCCAATTGGACCTAACAAGCAGGTGGTCCTGCTGGTTGGTTGCAAGGGAGGGTGCCTTGCAACCAACCAACCGAAGCATTTTTGGGACTTTGTCCCATGCTCCCTGGCTAGTCATCACGCCCTCTTGCGGGGGCTCTGAATTGGACAAATTGGCTAACTGGGCCGCTAGTCCGCCCGGTGCAGTAGGGCTATGAGATGTTCGGGCATTGTTGAAGGCTCTCTTGATAGCCTTTCTTTGTGCACAAGGTTGGAATTTGAAGCTATCATTCCTGACATTACAACAAGAAGTTCAACACCTTGAGTGTACGCTGAAATTTTTTGCGTGTCCATCCAATTCAAGTTTAGGCTAACTCGTCGAGCTGCTTGACAGACCTCAAACATCTCGTCACTTGCACAAATCCATGAAGCATGGGTCTACCATACAGTTCGAATGAGAAATGACTTCATCAGCATATTTGCACCTTTTCATACAATTGAGACAATATGATGTTGGAGCCTCCTACATAGACTTGTCTTCATGTCTGCGTTGTGAAGATGTCCATATGGAGTCATTTTTGTGAAGCCAATGTCATTGGGCCAAAATATCCAATCAACTGCACATGTATGCTCACACTCCTAGTCATGGTTTCAAAAGTAGTATGAAAGAGAGAAACCAATATACTTCATGCACATCACAAAAGAGAATATTTAACATTGTCTGGGTTCTACTCTTAGTTTTTAGATTGATGGGGCAAGGTTAGATTCAATGTGTAGAGTCAGTCACAATCTCATTCAACCTATAATCACCAGCTGATGTACGACCAACTACTGAAATTTTCATGTCTACACATCTTTGCCTGAAAATTCTATGATAGAGAATGGGGTTGCATACAAGTGTTTATTATAGAGTTTTTATTCTGGATCTTATTTCCAACTAGCCTGAGCGGTTGTTGAGATTGAGCCTATCGAATATCCAAGTGGGTTGAGTGATCAGATGGGTACCATGTCTTAAATCTAGCTACATACAAAGAAAAAATAAATTCAAACTCAATTGCAAAATGCAGCTGCACCAATTGAAACCCTCGCCACAGTATTTGACAAAGCAAGAATGGATTAAGCCTCTACCAAAGACTCTTGAATGGATTAATCCTTTTGTGTTGACTGTTTGACGAGCGATTCAAGAATAAAACAAGGGAGGAAAGGTATGATACCCTTTTATAGGGACTATTACAAGCAACATAAGAAAAGAAAGAAAGAAACACCAACTCTTGAAAGCATGAATGAAGGTTCTCTTCACTAGCAAGCTATTGCCATCTTTCAATCCCGGGGGGTGAGATCTTCATTGGAAACTTCAACTTAGAAGACGCGCATGGGTCATTATAAAATGAAACCCCCTATACACAAGAAGTTTATATAGAAAAACAAATGTATACGTACTAAGTGCATGCTAGAAAATGGACTCATGTGTTTATACTAAGATTTTCAATTTAATGTGATAAACGCCTCCATTATATATACAAAATATAGATCATGAATTAAATAGGCCTTCATCACATATCACACTCACTTTTACTTTCCAATGAGGAAATGGACATGCTAGTCATTGAGAACTATTACCATATTACAATAATGAATGAAAACATGAATTGGATGAAACTACCAAATTTATGGTGAAATTTTTAACTAAGCCTTAGAGCCCCCTTTTGTATATCTACATTTACTTCAAAAAAATCAATAGCCTTATTATATGTACACACTAATGAAAAAAAATTCCCTCTTCTTTTATGTATATTATGTACACTAAGACCTCAAATTAAAATAATAATACCCCTTCTAACACTCACGTTAGTTTGTACGTGGTATGAAGAGTCCACCCCCGGGCTTTCAATGGTGACTGTATTACACAAGGCCATGATACCCATTGGGGTAGTGAGAATTTAGGGATGGGAGTGGTAAGATGTAGGAAGTTATAATATGAAAGGGAGGGTAAGTTAGTCACTCACATATGTTGAAGGTAGTAGAGAGAGTTCGTATTTGTGTTTAAAAAGGCGGTCTAACGTTTGAACCCCATAAGACAAAAAGTGTGCTACCCGGATTTTTGTGCATACCTTGCAAACCAAGACAAGCCGGTGCAAAATGTTGACGTAGAATTGTATCTTGGGCACAAACTTAAGATAAGGAATGATACCATCATCAATGCCCTTTTGGGCGAAGTGCAAGCTTTTTGAGTTTGCACAATTTTCAAAGAGGTGTCGGGATAGTTGTTATGTGATTGTTGTTGAAATTCTCGAGCTACGCGATGTCTACGTGAACTCATAGTCATGGTAGACGAAAAGTAAGGAATCGATCTATAGCCCATAAATTTTATATACTCAAATAGATTAACTCTAAAAATGGCTTGAAAGACTTCAACTCTGTTCAACGGAGACTTGTACGGGCCTCAACTGAAGCTTATAAGAAAGTTGTTTTTACTAGAGCCCCTTCACCCATGATGGATGAGTTTAGATAAACATGAGAAAGTCTTAAAGCCATAGTTGAAACCCCAGATGTTTTTGGGTAATTGTAATTGTCAAGTTTGTTGATATACATTCAGATTGTGGGACCATGTAGGCAGGTTGCACTTGAGTGTGTTATATAGCATCCTGCATGTTTATTGCAAAGTTGTGCACAAAGTTCGGAGGGTGCCCATCTCATGGATAAAGCCTATAAAGCAAATGACTGGGTTGGAAAAAGTTGACACAAATCATGAGTTCGGTGCATGCACTTTGACAGGTTATGATTGAAATTTGCATGTGCTGGAACATCATATACGTAGCAAATGTTATTTAGTTTCAACTGGAATTTTTTAGCAGTTTGGTTCAACACCGGAATGCCAACATCAATTCTCCAGACATTGATAAACATTTTTGTTACTGATGGTATGAAGATTTGGTCAAAACCTAGCGGAGTTTAAGTTGGGTGCCTTGCTTCACTCGTAAATCTAAAACTTGTGGAAATCATGTTCTTCAGATCTGCCTGCCAAACATGTGCTCCAGGTAAGAATAGATGCGCCCATACCCGATCACTTGAGAGGTTCTGCGCCAGATCTGGAGAAGTATAAGGCGGCATAAATTTTGCCTGTGTAGGAAGATAGAAATTAAGAAGATTACAATTTTTTTTGGGTAATTTTATTCCTTAGATTGAAAAAACTGTGAATTTTTCAAGTCAAAACATTTTACTAATGTCTAGAGTTTGTCATGACCGTTCACTTTAATCACTCATTCCTCCTCACTTTAGTACTCAAAACTAGAACATGTGTCATGGCACTATTGGTATGGCCTGATCGAAATTCAATCCCAACCTGATTGAAATTCCGGTACCCTATATTTTGCCAATGGGTTCCTGGTTGGGAATAAGCACCACTACTTATAATATGCCACAGGATAAATGCCATCATGTGCGTAGTGTGGCACGATAGAAAAGAATTGGATAATTCATATAATTGCAACTTTAATGTTTTACACAGCAGCTCTGCCACACTGAGGTACAATACAAAGTCCAAGAACTCACAGCATCACAACCGGACAGACATGCGTTAATCATTAATATTTCTACTAATTCCAAAATACATGTGAAAAGGCACTCGACAGTTATTTGAAGACGGTGATGATATGCTTTAAAAGGTATGCGCACTATTGACTCCAGAGACTTTCTTAACCACTTTGATCGGCTCGATAATTGTCTCATCCAGTTGAGCAATTGCAATTCAAAACAATTGTCATTCCATGCTTCATATTCTGAGTTACAAGGGTCCGGGTTGAGAATTATCTTAGTACTGTGATAGGCCCTCCCACTTGTGTTCACTTTTGGATGGAATCTACCCACCTTTTGTGCACGTAATACAGTCTCATTGGAACACACGTCTTGCTTTGCGTTGAGTCTTTTACCCACCAGCTTTATACAAATCACTCAAGTAGACATGGCCAATTCAACAATTCAAATTGATACATAAGTATATTTTAAACTGTACAAATTTAATAGGAAACCATAGCTGACGATTTATAGGAAACCCTGCAGGATTCAGAAGATATTCATCGTGACATTCAGTAATGATAAGCTGAATGCTCATGATCCACGTCTGCATGTTTGCAAAGGTCCTCATGTAGAGCTCAATTAGTTCTAGAAACTCTTTCATATGCCAACATTTTGAAACCACTCATCAAAGAGTACACCTGACCAGAAGCTTACATTATCCTTAGCAGAGATGCATTATCAACATAATTATCAATATCACCATCAAATGTAAACTCGAGATCTCCTTGTCACATACGTATGAACTGTGTAGACTCAAAGCACGGGTTTGCATTAAATGTCAGGTGACACGATACACATCATCGAGCTTTGCAACAATAATATTGCAAAAATTACATATTGCCCCTGGATAAATTTCCAGGGAGCCCACATATCTACTATGTCACATCCTTCCCCATTGTAGGCAAATCCTTTTATTCACGATGGTATTACGTTGCGACACAGCTGCATCTTGCAGTTCCGTCGTAAGAATTATAGTCGCAAAATCGAAGATTGAAGACCGTGACGCCAACAGTTTTGGACTTGATCTTAGACTGCCGAGCAAAGTCCAAATCTGCAGTAACTGTTGTAGAAAAAATAATTGTAACTAGAAAAAAAAAATTGTAACTAGAGTGACATATTAAAATACATGGGCAAAATTATTCTGCTCCAAATGTACAGAGATCGGTGGTGAAGCAGTTACTTTTACTGCTGTGGGGTCACTTTGTCCTTCACGGATTGGTAGGCATTGGCCACAGCATCACCAGTCTGCACAACCATGGTTACAGACAGCACGAATATATTAGCAAGTATCGTCACCATGAAAGAACGAGCCCCTCACAAATTCAGGCAATGACGTCAAGAGTATCATAATCTTAAAATACCCAAACATTCACCCCACCCAAATCTCAGCAATGGCCGAGAAAGAATGTAACCCTCACAAATTCAAGTGAGCACACAGAATATATCAGTAGTACGCCCTAGATAAGATTCAAAGAAGTAAAGCTCTATGTTCAGACAGCGCAAATCTCAGGATGCCTAAGAAAGAATTGAATCCCCCACAAGTTAAAGTAATTAGGAATGTTCAGATTTTAGAGTTCACAGACGAAGACCGATTTCCCGGCAGACTTTGGAATTTTCCAAGTTGAAGGTAAATTCAATTCCGACACCCGAGAATTTTCACACTGACAGAAGAAGATTCAAGCATAACTCTGAACTATGGTTCAATCGAAACAATTGCTGAATCTTATCTGCTAAAGGACGCTCCCGGCTTGGTTAGCCTTATCGGCAACCATATGGGATGCAATACAGCATGTCCAAGCAAATTCAAGTAAGTATGCAAAGAATGTCGGGACGACACCCAAACATTTCACCAGACTTTTCTTTTTCATACCGTTCAAATTTTGAAGTGAAAGATGATATTAACCGAAGAAGATGGATTTGGTTGTAGCGTTCACTCGGTTGAAGGCTTAAACTCCAAATCCCGACCATTTTCACTCACCGACTGAAGAAGATTCAACTTCGGTTAGCCTTCTGGGCAACCATTTGGGTTATACTCAATTTCAGGCCAACATACTAAGAATGTCGCACCGAGACCCAAACATTCACCTCACTTTCTACCCCAATCCAGATTTCACAGATGAGGATCAAAACCTCGGAGGAAGGGTTGGGAAGAAGATTGAAGCAGCTATGGTGCAACCGAAACAATTGGCGAAACCTACCTGCTGGAGGACACTCCCGGCGGCATCCTTGGCCTGGGTGGCTTTCTCGGTAGCCATTTGGGAAGCAGAGTTAGCAGAGTCCTTGGTATAATCCACAGCGTCGCCGGCCTTATTCTGGGCAGCGCCAGCGGCATCGGAAGCCTTGTCCTGAGCGGCTCCGGTGGAATCCGCGGTAGTTTGCTTCGTCTGCTCCCATTTGTCGCCCAAGAAATTCCCGGTCTGGCCTGCCTTGTCTTGTGCGGCACCGGTGGCGTCTCCCGCTTTGTCCTTGGCGGCTCCCGCGGTGTCAGAAGCGGCCGACTTGGCGTCGTCGGCCTTGCTCCCTGCATAATCTGTGGCCTGGCCTGCTTTGTCTTGGGCAGATCCTGCGGCGTCACCGGCTGCGCCCTTGACGTCCTGGTACTTGGATCCTGCGAAGTTGCCCGCTTCTCCTGCCTTGTCTTGGGCAGTCCCGGCAGCACTCTATACATACATACAAACAACATTACTCCATTCCATCAGGGTCGAGGTTTGAGAAACTCCGGACCAAACATTTAAGAAGTTTTGGATACTTGCAGACGTAAGCAAGAAGCGGGACAACAGATTTTTTGATTATAAGCATTCTGAACACATCCCAAATTTACCACTGCCCACTCTACGTTTCGAAAATTGTGGATCGATTTGGAAATCTGTGAGCGAGGAAGGTGTAGAAGGTGTGTGAGGAAGGACACAACTCTCTTCAGCACAGATGATGCAAATTTTGAACAACTTTACAAAACACGATGAGATCCTGGATTCCAGAGTTGATTCTGCACGCATCCCAAGTTTACCAATTGCCACTCTTGGTTTCCAGTCGCAATCTAATTTGGTGAGCTCTGTGAGTGAGGAACGAGTAAGATTCCATTTTGGTCGGTTACATTCTCTTCGGGTTAAGTGCCAGGACAACATACAAAATTTGCAAAAGTCGGTACGACAGAAAATCCAAAATCCAGGATTCAGCACGCATCCCCAAGTTCATGACTTGGCATTCGTGGATCAATTTGGAGAACTCTTGCGTGAAAGGAGAGGAGCGTGTAGGATTCCAAAGTGCTACATTGGACTCCCTACACAGTGTCTTCAGCTCCTCAACTCTAACCGGCAAAGAGAAAGGAAGAAAGATTTCTATGCACCATTTCCGTGAATTTCCACGAGAGTCTCACAAGTTACTCCGAAATTTGTTGTAGCCCCAAACAAGACATGGATGGGGCTCTACTAGTGCGAATTCATACCTCGGCGCTGCCCTGAGCCTGTCCGGCCTTCTCCTGGCCCATGCTCTTGGCCTCCTCGGCCTTCTGTGCGGTGGTGTCCTTGGCATTGTCAAAGGTCGACATACTTACGAAGTTAGAGAACGAAGTAAACCTTGAAACTCGGCGAAAATCAAGCAACTTTGCAACTTCCTCGAATCTAGAAGCAGCAGGCAAGGTCTAGAACTAAATGCTTAAACTGCGAAATGTTAGGAGATATGGGCGGAACTCAAATCTGATGTGTTCAGGGTCATTGGGTGTCACGTATATATACTTATGTGTTACCAATCGGGTACCAATGCGACCTCCTAACTTAGACTCCGATTGATTTTCTTCGGAATCTGAGAAGGCGGTCAACAATTCGCCACTTGGCAAGCTTGGATAGCATGGACGCCACGTATGAACATGCGGGCAAACTTCTGGCATGCTCCATTCATACATACGTACCACGCCCCCCCCTGTCACTAGGGCGCTCCATAGAACCAAGGGCAGAGTGCACCCTGGCCATGGATGCGCCCCGGGACGGTGGACGGTGCAGATTTTAAGCGGGCAGCGGGCCCTGCCAGGGCTGCGGGCCCCGGGCACGGGGGAGGGAGACAGGGGAAGGGAGGGCTGACACCCGGCTGGGGCGAACTAACATGTACACTCGTACCTTACACTTCCATCCATGACTCGTCATCCAAGCCCCCCTCATCCAAAATAGGTTAACCACTTGAAGTGGTTAACTGTGGTCAGGGTGGGCCCTTCTGACACCTGCTCCGCCCGCTCTTGCTCCGCCCGCTCCTGCTCGCTTCTCCTCGCTCTCACCAAGGTATTCTCTCCACTGCTTGCTTCTGCTGTGTCATGGGTTTAGGGTTTAGGAAGGCTGGGGTTTGGCAACCGTCGTCACCTTCCTCCTCCTCCTCATATTAAAAAATGGAGGAAACTAGAGAATAGCCTACGTGTAGCACAACACAATAACCACTTGAGACTGTTTCATAAGAATGTTAATATCTCTCACCTGGTTGGTTATTTCTTGAAGAGTGTGAGAATATTGTGTTTGAAGCCCATACAAGTAAAATTCCACATCATGGAATGAATGCTACCCAAAATATTATCAATTCAAAAGGGTGGCTCGTAGGATCTTCTCACTATGGAATCCCGCACAAATACATTAGAGAAATTTGCCTTCAATGTTCTATGTGCTCTGCAAAGAAACGTCCAAGCCCAATAAAGCGAAAATCTAGATAATCGTCATAAAGTCTACGATGAGGTCATTCGTGTGCCAACCAATTATCTAGAAGAAAGATTGAAAGAGCTTATTTTTTAGCATAAGGTAATATTATATTTAATCCTTTCATCATAATTCAATACATTATTAGATATTTTATATATTTTATTATAGTATATTAGTATTTTATTTAAATATATTGATAATCTTATATGTTGGCATTGTTATGAATATCAGGTCCACTTGAAACTTAATCATGAGTATATCGTTACTGCCACCCCTTTTCCCGCAAGAGTTACTGTATATCGGTGTAGTCGGGGCGGCTATTTTCGGGATGGGAAAAAAAGAAGGACAAATGAAACTTCACTTGTTTTACCCACCACAAAAATTCGACAATATAGTATAACAAGATATGCTGGACGTGAGTTCCTCATCAAGATTGTGCATCCAACAAATAACGACAGAGATGTAGAGGTAATATTGCTAACCTCATTTGAATTCTTTATTTTTTAAGCATATTTGTATAACTAGATTTATATATTTCTTTTTAATTTGAATAATTGTTATTGCATACTTTGATGTTGAGATATATTACAGATCCATCTTCACAAAGGACAGTCTGGACATGTTCCTGGTTCAATTGATGACGTGTTCTTCTTGCCTCTCCACCCTCTGGCCATTCATCATCTCCAAGAAAACTTGCATAACATGAATAAGGTGAATTCAACAGTTGTTGCAGCTCGAAGTAAGGCGCCTATTTTACAGGAACAAGTTGAGCCTCATGAAAGAATTTCTTATAGGTTTTTTCCTACCCCAAAAGAGGTTTCCAATTTGGCATACTCTATGCAAAAAGGTGGACAAGTGAAGGACGATGATTGGGCCAACATACACAGCCAATTAGATAGTTGGAAAAAAAACTCTTGATATTTTGGTTTTGATGAAATTGTTAGTTTTCAAAAGTTAGTAGAAATCCAGATAATCGTTGCCAACTTGGGTAGGCAACACCAAAAAAAATTGAACTCTTATTTCAAGAATTATTGGGAATATATATATATATTTGTGTGGAGTTATGAGATATTGTTTCATACCATCTATATTGCTTAAAACGTTGTATCTATTTTGAAGCTTATATTACTTATGTTTTTGTATTTCCTCAATAATACAACAAATTTACGCCATATGTCATATTAATGAAAGAACGACATCTTGATCGTGTGCCTTCTTTTGTGTTTCCCAAACGCGTCATTTTGAAGAGGGAGAACGGTAGTCCAAGTGTCCAAGTACTCCCTACTCGCAATCTCACGTGTGAAGCAGTGATGGGGGAGATTTTTGGGCATAACTGGTTGAGATCCTAGTGTTTGCCAAGTCAACCGGTTACATGTTGACATCCTCTGGTTTTCCTTTATTAAATTGGGGTAGACTCGATAATTTCCTCTTAAACTGATCGGTCTTTTTCCTGCAGTCTTGAACTTCAACTGGTTATTTCTGGGAAATCTGTAATTAACTGCCGGTGCTCCCTATCATTGGTGCCCAAGTGGGGGTGTCAGCCCTCCCTTCCCCTGTCTCCCTCCCCCGTGCCCGGGGCCCGCAGCCCTGGCAGGGCCCGCTGCCCGCTTAAAATCTGCACCGTCCACCGTCCCGGGGCGCATCCATGGCCAGGGTGCACTCTGCCCTTGGTTCTATGGAGCGCCCTAGTGACAGGGCACCCCCACCAATAAGGCCAAGAGTCCGGCCACTTGGAAAGTCCCGATGAAGGCCACGTAGCATTTTAACCCCCTGATCTGACATTAGGGTCGATCCGATTTCTTATTACTCGAGTTGGCGGACAGTAATTGGGTGGAAAAAGAAAAATTCAGCGGCGGTTGGGTTGGGTTGGTGTGCCCCGCCAGTCGAACTCATCACTGCAGGATGTCGCCAAAACTGCACCCACTTCGTGTCTAGATGCTATTGGCCTCTTATCGATAGCGAGAGGCATGCGTCCACCCGCACCGCCGCGGAGATACAATTTCCAACGACAGCGGTTCGATCTCGCTTTCACATAAAAAGAGCAGAACTATACATCCCTGAATAACATGACTCAATTACTTGTTAGCCATTCTCGTATTATCATCGTATTAATTACAGCCCCTTTAATTTGACAAAGTTGCAGAACTTCGAGTAGGAGTTTGTATTGAAGCCTCGGATCGGTCGTTTCTCATCAGTGAGTGAGTACTCATCCACACCCATCACCGTCATGTCGAGCTACGACGATACCAAGAACGCTGCAGCTCAAAAGAGCGAGGAGACCAAGAATTACGGTCAGCAAAAGGCTGGGGAAGCTCAAGACGCAACGAAGGTACCAATTTTAACAGTTATGCCTGGGCATCAGTAGCTTTCACCTCGTCAACCCGTTCTGTTTATGATTAATCAACAGCCTGTCGGGATGAATGGGCGGTGTCTGAATGTCATGGTATACTCTACTGTAGATTTCTGCATTTCTCCTGTACACTTGTTATGAAATTACATTTCTGCTTGTAAGTACTTGGTGGGTTATGGTAGTTGGACAGAAATGCCATGGTATGCTCTAAATCTGTGCAATTCTCCTCTTCATCTGTTGTGATGCTTTTTCTGTTCTATTAATTTCTGGTTCATTTGTTACATCGTTCTGTTTACAATTAATCAACAGCTTGTCAGGAGGAATGCGCGGTCTTTGAATGCCATGGTATGCTCTATTATAGATTTTTGCAACCCCCGGTACACTTGTTGTTATTTTTTACATTTTCTGCTACTTGGGTGGGTTATGGTGGTTGGTCGGAAATGCCATGGTATGCTGTAGATTCCATGGTATGCTCCTGATTTCTTCGGTTCATTTGATTTTGGTGCTTGATGGTGGTATTTGTTCGTGATCAGAATGCTGCTGGAGCAGTCCAAGACAAAGCCTCCGATGTAGCCGGGGCGACGCAACAGAAGAGCAGTGAAGCTGGGAATTATGCAGGAGAGAAATGGGAGCAAACGAAACAGGCCACCTCAGACACCGCCCAGGCTGCCAAAGACAAAGCTGGCCAAGCCAAAGAGGGCACTGGCAATGTGCTTCAGCAGGTATTATTAAGCATTACTGGCACATTCAGTAAAAGAAATTTAAGTAAATCTGCTGTGGCCACCTCTGTCTGTTTGTACACCTGTTTGCCATCTTTGCCTTCTGTATCTCTGTTGGGATTATGCACATTGCAGTCATGTGATAATGTAACACTTGTGCGAATTCTTCTTCACAGGTTGGGGATGCTGTCAGCAATGCTGCGCAATCTGTAGCTGACACCGTCAACCCAAATAAACCTTCATGAGCACCGATTTCATTACGAAGTGTTCTCCAAGTAGTGTGCATCAGTGAACTCATGTAGAAGATGGTTTCATCAATTGCCTATGTACATATGTTTTTCCTCTCCGAGGGTGTTCAATTTAATTTGCGCGTTTCGTATATAAAAATTGTTGCGGTCATCCTTCAGTTTGTTTGTTTGTTTGACGGATTCCGTTTGAAAGTGGTAAATAAACTCGTGCCTGCGCTTCTGAACATAAGAGTTTTGCTACACCATGAAAATGTGTGGTTTTAGATTGCATTTCTTTAGTAACATTGTAATCGGGAAATTTACCAGCGCCTTGTCAAAGCCTGTGTAAAAGATCTACATTGGGGTTTGTTAGGGTTAAGGTGAAATTGTAGGTAAGATGTCTCACTCTCAAGAAAGTCTTTAATGGTTCTGTCCACCTTTTGATTTGCTTCCTGCTTCTATCTCAAAAAACCTTTTCAAAACTCGAGTTTGGATCTTCACTATCTGAGAGTACAATACGGATCACTTGAAGCTTGGACGATGAATTACTTGCAACCCTGAGATGAGTGGTGAAGATTTCATAATATTCTCTGGGTCTAGCATTAATGACACCGCATGCTGCACTTGAGGAGGTGAAAAATGTCTAATTCAGGACGTCACATGTCGAATAATATGAACAATTGGCGTGCTTAAATACTACATGCAAGAATTGCTTAGGAAATCAATATTCACCCTGCATTCGACTTCGACAAAGGGAGTTTAAGAGTTTAGTATCAAATTGCTTTTGTAATTTGTAGTACGATTGTCATCAGAAGTAAGTGTACAATTTCAACGTCAGGTTTAACAGAATTCACCTACCTATTGAATTGGTTGGTTCGGATGCGTCTTCCCTAGTAGCTCAGGCGTGTCCACTCTTCTATATGCACTGAACACCACTGCAGAAGGAAAGAAAATTCAGTCGACTTCCCTTTGCAACACGTTATAATTTGGTCCGTTGTGGCAAACCGCTTTAGCTTTGAAATTAAAGAGTCCATGACAGTAAAGAGCTTTGAAATACCAGTGCAGCAGCTTCTAAGCTGTGCGGGTGTTATTTGATTATTTTTCTTAATTGGACATTTATATTTGATTGGTGGGTGGTAACGATCAAATAACACACGCCATAAAGACACATGTTGAAAAGAAATTGGATTACGTCCTCAATCTTATTAGCTACTCCGCACTTAAGAGTGACATAACATTACCTCAACTCCTTGGTTTCATTCTATGGAATTAGGTATCGGATGAGCATAATTCTCCTTTAATTTTGGGATTCCCAATTTATGGGGAGCACTTAGGATGTGTAATGTGTGTATTGTAGAGATTACGACAAGCACCTATAATATATCAAAGTTGTTTTAAATCACAACCTCTTTCTCTAGAAAGAGATCGTCATCTACCTGCTTAGTAATGTTATGAACCACAAATGAGAGTACAGTGAAGGTATCAGGGAACATGCACTTCCAATAACCATAACTAAGTCAGAGAAGGTCCAATTACCAATCCAATTTTGCTGATGCTTCATTGTAGGTTCGCTAACGCAAAACAAGTTGCGTTGTGTAAAATCTAGTCGGTAGAAGTTGGAGAAGATGAAAAACCGAACCGAACATCCACACCCACGTACCTTAGACCTGCAGACACATTGGCCGCAGAAGTATTGGGAGAATGGAACCTTCATCTATTTGTCAAAAACCTCACAACTCCCACCAGAGATTTTAGATTTAATCCCTACTGTAGAATCACAGCCTCTCACCCAGATCACAGATATGCTGTAAGCTCTATAATGACGATCCTTACTGAAGATGCAGATTGTCTCAACAGAACAACTCTGCTTAGGGATTGACACACCAGTATCCAGAGCAAGGAACCCAGAGATGAGTATAGAGCAAAGAAATATTAGAAAATTTCCATTCACACATCAATTTCATAAGTCAAAGAAACACCATTCACGCAACATACGATGAACATGAGATCGACAAGAGCAACTCATGCGACCCCAATTCCCCGCCCTAACTAAGAATCCAGCCTTGCAAGCACCTGAACCCTAAACCCTAAACCCTTTGATGATCAACTGTTACTTAGTTGAGATGATTATCTTAAACCCTAAGCCCTAAGCCCTAAGCCCTAAGCTCAACAACTTTTACTTTGACTATCGTCATCTATTCCTCAAAAATCCCCGAGTGCTGAGGCATGGTACAAAATTACATGTATTATTTACTTTTACTTTTACTTTACTTCTACTTCTACTTCTACTTCTACTTCTACTATCGTGAGATATATATATGCCCAATGTGCCGCCTGAACAAATACAATGTCATCTTATTTCTCCCCCATTTTGTAAGCTGCAACTTCGAGACGCGAGATTTCAGCTGAACAATGTTACGAAATGAAAGGTTGTTGAACTAAGGTATACCTACATAACTAAGTGTATATGTGCCTAAAACATGACACTTTTTCTCACCAACCCACTTCTGTTTGGGTATTAAACATGCAATAGTACAAGACAATTAGCAAATCTGAATTGACATTGTAGCCATTGCCCTCATAATATTTTAGAGCACGTGTCTTCTTTGTTGTCCATTCTTAAATCTACATATCAACCACACCAAATTCAATGACGTCTAAATTGGGAACGCCCCACATGGAGATGACATTAAGTTTTATGGTGGGGATCCCCCTCGAAACTATATGGGAAGATGTTGAATTTTCGTGCGGACACCACACGGGCCTTCTGAACGAGATCGATTTCAACGACCCGACCTACTTGGTTGCAGATCATACGGTGCACATGAAGAAACGGCCGCTTCGAGAAGTTGCGAAACGAGGTTCATGCCAATTAGATAGGTTCTCAAAGGAGTGCAAGGACGTCATCAGTAAGATACTGTGCAAAAATCGATGTGCACAGACTCAACGCGTTCGAGAGAAGCGTTTGTTGACAAGCAAGTCAGCGCAAAATCTGCCTTCGAATCAAATCCAACCAAGAGATACTGAACGTATCGAACCACAACCAAAACTTAGTCGAAGTGGTGGATGTCGTCTACATGCGTGTCCATTCAACTTTTGATGCAAACTCGCACAAATTTGAAGCAAGACAAGCTTCTGCAGCACCGCAACACTAAACATATGTGAAAAGTTGCATATGAGGGTTTTTATGTTTCATTTGGTATAAATGGAACAATTGCAAGAGGTGATCAAAGTACGATTACCACCAAGGAGATTCAAGAGATAAGTTCATATGAGTCTATTGAATTGTTGCATAGTTTAGTCGATTTTTCACGTGGGTGGAAAGCCCTAGCAAACACTTACCTGATTTCTTGTGTGTAAAATACTGATGAAAGTCATACAAGTCAAATTCGTTGGCTTTCATAAAGCAATCCAAGTAAAAGTTAGCGTACTCACTTACATTTTGTTCAAGAATATGATCAGGTCGAGTATATGATCAGGAAGAATCAGCACAGGAGATAGAGAATCATCAACATTTGCATGGTTTGTCAGAGTGACTCAAATTTATATAGCCTTGTTGCAATTACTTACATATTATTGTAGTTGCTTGTGATCACAACTTTCATGTGTTGATCGCATACTAATAAATTGGGGTGAGTAATTGATAAAGAAATCTCTTCTGAATGTCTCTTTAAAACACTTCATATGTGCAGTATTTTCGTTGGTTGTTTGACCATCTAAGGGCCACTTCACACAAGAGTCAAGGGTCATGACCATGTTATTACAAGGGCCTATGATTCTCATCCAAAGTTTGTACATTGACATGGTCTACCAAAATTTGCATCATACCTACCTCTTGGAGGTGGGCTTGACGCAAATTCCGGTAGACCACGAAACATTATTTCTAGTTTACCATGCAGGAATTCATGTAGGTTTTTCATCCATTATATTTCTCTGGGCCCTTAGGTTTTTACCTTCTGGTGTGACATGGACTTGGACGGTCTTTGCCTTATCAACCAATTTGAGAGATCTTAGAATGCAATGGTCACGGGCCTTCAGTCTTATGTGTAAAGTGGCCCTAAATTCTTCTTACCTCAACCATTGCATCATTTGGTTCACAAAAAGGTATTTATAATAGTATGAGCCTATTTTAGTTGATATACTTATTTTCACTTGCAATTGTGTAATGTTTTGTGGCTCATGCGTAGAGATGGGAAATGAAAATGTATCTCATGGAAATTCAGTGATATATGAATTGATATCCAGGATGAACCCAACCCCATAATTGATATTTAAGTAAAAGTGAACTAACTCCAAGTCCCATAATTTTAACATGTTGATTTCTATTGTAGGATCCTACAATAATATTATATGGTAGGATCCTTTGATAGAATATGCAAAGTTGATTATGATAATATTATAGCATTTTTATCACATTTCCATTTTTAGCATTTGATTACATATATTTTAAATAAAAATAAAAATCTTAATTATTTTACATCATATTTTAATGGCATAGCATTCAAGTAAACAATAAGGATTCACATACCTCCCATAAAAATTCAGGTATATCAAATGTGTATTGGCAAATCCATCTCATAGAATTGAAGCAACCAACAAATCCAAGTTTTGAAATTATGTCCACATCTACTTAAATATGAGTTCCATATAGCCATGCACCCATGCAACCATATGCTCATGCATGTGTATACCTACCACATGCATGTATGTCCATCCCCATGTCCATGCTCATAAATCCCCCCATGACCCGCCACCATGCTCCCATGGAGCTCTTAATAAAAACACAAAGAATTTTTGAAGTTTTTCATCTTAATTAAATTGTCCTACTTTGTCATGTTGCCACCTTAGCTTCATGCCCGCCGCCTCCCTCTAGGTTCCACCCACAATATCCACTTTTCGCACTTGTAGTCCCTTCCTTTTTCTATTTGTTTCTTCCTTCTTCTGTCACATGTTTGTTTTGGAGAATTTTTGGCAAATGGCCTTGTTTTCTTTGGAAAGCTAGTTGGACATGTGTCCATCTTGCATAGACTCCTGCCACCACCGTCACAAGCTCTGTTGTGTATATAGTAGAGACACCTATTCCCGATAAGGGCCCCATTGGCAATCTATAGGGTATTGGAATTTTGAACAGGTTGGGACTAAATTTATATCAAGCTAGAACCAATAGTGCCATGACACATGTCCTCGTTTTGAATGCTAAGGTGAGGAGGGATAAGCGATGAAGATGAGCGGTTATGGCAAATTTTAGACATTGAGGCCAGCTTTTAGCTTCAAAATCCATAGTATTGCACCGCCTTATACTTCTCCACATCTAGTTTATCATCTCTTAAGTGATCGGTTATGGGCACCTCTACTCTAGATTTAAATCATTATGAGGTTGCCATGATTTGATGTGGTTGATGTTGCATGCCAAAGTGCTTCTACACTAAATAGGCTCATTAGTGAGACTAACACAAATCTTGGCATTTTGAGAATACTTACATTTCTTGTAATAGTAACTATAATATTGAACCAACATTAATGTAAAAATATTATTGTAGTAAAATAAGTAAGAAAACACACTCACACACTACACTAAGTATTGTATCTAGTGTGACACGGTTATCCTTGTCATTGTGATAACTTTTCTAATGACACTAATTATGAATGAGTTTACAAATACTATCATCCCAACTTACTTTGTTTTGGTATATTCTACATCCTAACATTTTGTGATGAAATATTGTCACAAATGATTGTAGTTTGGATGAAAAAATCTCTTAGTAAGTGATAATGATTGCAACATTTTAAATCTATAATGCCCAAAAAAACTTTATTAGGAATGACAAATAAATGTTGGCAACACTACACGGGCGGTTTACAATTAGTTTTTAGCACGACAAATAAAATTGGTGACACTAAATGCAATATTTGGTGTAGTAACAAACATACTTATACAACTCCACACATCAATAGAGGGGACTGACTTCATCTCAATACACAACATTGCAAAGCTCCTTGGTTGCATTTCATGGGATCAAATATCACATGAGCATAGTTCTCCTTTAATATTGGGCTCCTCTATTTATGGGAGACAAACAACTATACATTATCATAGTTTTTTAATCACAGTCTCTTTCTTTGAAAAAAGACCATCATGAACCTGCTGAGTAATTTTATGTAAGTTGGAACCACAAGTCAATATAGTACTCCCTCCGTTCTAAAATGATTGTCCGTGTTCCTAACTTTGGCAAGATTAAGGCCTGCTAACCATTGACCGAGTAGTTGTAAGTATGACTCTTAAAACCAGAAACAACAACGACTCCGAAACACCCCCCAAAGTTGTGGTGTTGAAAGACTTCTTAATGATGAAAGTTTGACGCGACAATATTTGACTTTGAACTTCAAATTTCTAGCCGGGCAAATAAACTAGACTATCATTTTGAGACAAAAAAAATCCGGGAGACAAGACAATCATTTTGAGATGGAGGGAGTAAATCCCATCGTTCAAAGACCACACTAACGAGTCTATTTAGTGAACATCTTATGTTAATATGTCAAGCGTGCAATATATGTTGTAAGTTAACAATTGTTGTTCATTCGACATGCCACATCAACAATTTCAAGTTTTCCTCAATTTGTACTTGAGATATACTTGTATTATTATTTGTGGCCAAGCTAGGTATGCAATTCACACCAATCAAAGTATGATTTGCTCTTGGTCTTTTGGATATAATATTGTCACAAAGTGTCCAAACTTAGGGTATGTGGCAATGAACAAGGAGACCCGACCGCTAGTTACAAGATGAACCGGTTTGAGTTTGAGAATAACCGGTTGAAGTTCAAGACTTCACAAAAAGTAACCATCGTTTTAGAGGAATTTAGAGAGCACACCTCAATTTTATAAAGAAAAAGAAAACCCAAAAAATGTCAACATGTAACCGGTTGGACTTGGAAACACTAGGACCTCAATCAATTATGCCCAAAAATCTCCCCGGATACATGTATGTGGGTCAGACGCAAAAGTCTTAAAAGGTCATATGAATATCTTAGGGATCGTCAAAGTGTTGGTTTTTTTTGTTTTATCAAATGATCATAGAGGTCCCCCAGGTATGATGAGTAAGGTATGCATGTGTTCTATGGTGGTTTGTTTTTTTGGTTTTCTATAGATCTTTTGTTATCAAATTTATGTCTTTAGTTGTGTTGCAATAGCAAATCTATGATGAAACATTAACAAAAAATTATAGTGAAAATTGGACCTCCCTTGATTAAGTTATGGGTATTGGAAGTGCATGTTTGTTGATTCATTAATTAAATACATAGGTCCTCCTGATTGCGTTCAGTATTGAGTGAGAGTAGTGAATAAAAATTGAAGACGTAGTGCAATGAGTCTTTTGAACATGTGTGTTTATGATCTGTGTTCATTGATCCTCACCTGATCACATGTCAAAGAGATATTATATGGGTGTCCAATTAAGAAAAATAACGGGATAACACCCAAATACTCCTCGAAGTATTGTATTTAATGTCTTATGGTATGTCTTGTCACTATGGTAACTTTTGTAATGACACTTCTTATGAACAAGTTTACAAGTATTGTCATCCCAACTTACTTTTATCGAAACAAAGTTTGGTATATTTTGGATCCCACCATTGTAAATCTATAATCCCAAAAAATGTTAACAAAGAATGAGAAATAATGTTAAGTTTGCATTTAGTGTTGGTGATACTACACATGTGGTGTACAATTAGTTTTGAGCAGGAGAAACAGAGTTGGTGACACTAAATACAACACTTAGTGTCCCTTATTAAACCTAAAATGGTGCACACATTTTGAACATGTATCTCAACATCTTAAATCCACACCTAACCACACACCACTCAAATACCTCGTTTAAGATATGTAAGCGAATTAGGCCTGCTTGCATACATTATACGAAATAATATACGTACATTTCATAGCGTACAAAAGACCAGATCGTAAAAACTACGCGTACGCGTACGAGGCTCCGGCGTGGGTATACTGCCCATCTTCTCGCACTTGGCTTTTGTTGCGTGCCTCCTTTGCCTTCCCCACGTGCATCCGGATCTCCATCACGTTGCCATCGCCATTCTCATCGAATTCCATCACAGTTTCCCTCCTGCATTAATCTCTTGCGCCGCTCCACACCGAATCCAGTCTCTCGCAATACAGTACCGTATCGTGCAAGAAAATTGGGTTTGAAACAAGCGTATGTGCACGCCATCAGGGTTTGGGGTTTCAGGCTCTTCATTTCGCGGCAGGAGCGAGGGGACCGAAATCTCTTCGTGTGTTTGGGTAACAAGGGCGTGGCAGAGAAGAAGTTGTGGTTGAGGCGTTTGGAAGTGGTTGTTTGGGGAGTGGCAGGGGTTTTTGGTGATTGTGTGAGGGTTAGGGTTTGGTGAGAGAGAGAGAGAAGAGAGATGTCGAAGAATTTGGCTGTTGGCTTGGGGCTGTAATCCTGGTGGTGGTGGGAAAAAGATAAGATGGTGGGCGATGTGAGGGGTTTGTTTGTGGTCACAGTTGGGAGAAGAAAACATCATCACGAGTGACCAACTAAAGGACAGAGTGGGAAGAGGACCGGGATAGGTTGCAAGTGCAACTTCATGATGTACTTCCATCCTCGGAGCTCACACTCATCACCTTTCAAGTTTCTTCATCTGTATGGATTCTTGTGTGTGTTTGTATATGTGAATCTATCCATAGCTGCCGCGGAGGAATCGTCCAAGCATCATCCTGCCCACTGTTCTGCACCAACGTTGGTAGAGACCTTAGCACTCCGGCTCCCGTTATCTGTCTGTCCACTTCCCAGAGAATGCCCGCACCTTCAGCAGCATGCTCCTGAGGCCGTTCATCCTCTCACGCCTCGAGTTGCGGAGGTAGCATTCCATACCTCACCTCCTGCGTTAGGGTTACTCAGATTGTGAGGAGGGAATAATAATCCAATCACCTGGTCTACGTAGTACTTGATTGTTTTTAATGGTTCATGATGGTCTTCATGCGCACACTGTGGTGCCCCAGTTGTGAATTGGGCAGAGATGATATGAGTTTTCCACATGATGGTCACCAACATATAGAATGTGTGTGAGTGGGGCGATATGGCTGTTCTGTTTCTGACCTCTGTGTTTTCCATTATATGAGTCTACCAGCTTGTACACAATGATGACCTGGCACTATGCTCATAAATATGTCCCTTAACGAATTCAATCACTTGCTTTACGTAGTGATTTGATAATGTTCGATGGTTCATGATGGTGTTACGCTCACTGTGGTGCCCCAGCTGTGAATTGGGCAGAGATGAGATGAGTCCTCCACATAATGGTCATCAACACATAGAATGTGTGTAGTGAGCGGGTGATATGGGTGTCCTGTTTTTGGCCCCTCTTTGTTTATCCATTATATGAGTCGACCAGCTTGTACACAGTCGTGACATGGCAGTGTATACCCATAATGTGTTTCTCATTGAAATCTAGACTTCTCGAGAGTTATGGTTTCTTGGATTCGAGTCAACTCCTATCTGAACAGAGTCTCATTGAGTCCCTCTGTGTTTTCCCATTATATGAGTTGACCAGCTTGTACACAATGATGACCTGGCAGTGTGTGAACCCATAATGTGTCTCAATGAATTCCGGAGTTTGCAAGGGAATGGTCGCTTGGATTAGAGTCAACTCCTGTCTGAATGCTGAGTGCGGGAGGTTTTCACTTGCCTGAGTATATCCCGCGTCTTTTGTATCTGAAATATGTAAAGGAAGAGACTGGACAATGCTTTTGGCGGACTAAAAATATAAGTTAATAAGCGGACTTCAAGGCAGTCTCGTACTTCTGTGCAATCAAGAGAGGTTACAAAATTAAACTTGCAAAGCTATGAGTGGAAGCTTGGAGGCCATTGTCAAGGAGAAGAGTGCAGGCAATATTGTACGTTCTAGATTTGGGGGTGGTTTTTTAATACATGCTTCATCCAGCTGATGCTCACAATTTATGGTGTCTTCAAATGGTCTGTTTAGTATTTGATGGTCCTTGGTCTTCAGTCGATTGTTGCAGTAAGTGTCTAGAATGTGAAGGAGAGGCATAGGGAGTCTGGAGGTATAATTTTGTTTCGACTAGAGTGTTTGTCATGATCTTGAAAACCCATTGTGCATCATCGGTCTTTGGTGTCTAAAATTACTGCAACTTGCACGGGAATTGTATGGAGATCATAAGGCTATTGTGACTTATAGCCTAGTTGGTTGTCAAGACTCGTACTGAGTTCATTGCTCACTTGAACAGTTTCTGTTTAGCTGATATTGATGAAGTTGGCGGAGAGGACTAAATTGTGACAAACAAGCATGGAAGTACAAGCTGATAATTGTGTATTGGCTGTCTTGCAGCTGAATGAGACCACATTGGAAAAAGCATTGGACTTAGTTCATACTAGCAATGGAACATACATGGCGGTTCTCTACTATGCTACTTGGTGCCCCTTTTCAAGAAATGTGCGGCCTATTTATGATGTCCTTTCTGCAAAATTTCCTGCAATCCATCACGTGGCTGTCGAGGAATCCTCAGTGCGACCAAGGTGAGCCTCATCCACCTTATTCACATTCCAACAAGGAGCAACTATCATGCATTTCTTGAATGATAGTTTATGGTATACAATTTCATGATTAATTGGCTTCCAACATATAGAACACAGTTGCATTTAGAGCTGCCTCCTTTGTTTTGAACTGTTACAGAGCACAACCATCTGCATATTTGATCATTTACTTAACCCGCAATTAATACCACAGGTTCATCTGATTCTATTCTACAGTTTATGCGTCTTCTCTCATTCTCCCTCTTTATCTTATTGTGATGGCTAGGGATTATAACTAACCCATAAAGCCTCTTGTGTTTGTTTTTTCAAAGATATATACCCAAAGAGTCAGCTCTCTTTATCAGATACAGTTGGGGTTTCTTTTGTGGATACTGAAAACTCATTCTGGAAGGTGGAAAACTCATAATGTTGTTAAATGCTATCTGGTGCCTGGTTTGGCAGTGTATTATCCCAGTATGGAGTCCACAGCTTTCCAATATTATTCATGCACAGTAGGACTTCAAGAGTGCGCTACTATGGGCCCCGGACACTGGAAAAACTGATATACTTTTATCAGAACTACACAGGTGAGGTGATCCTGCTGTAGATCTTGTCTTTCTGGCTGGAAATGTGGTTTGACACCTACGTATTACTTTGTCATCTGATATGTGCCTGATTGCTCCACCTACCTTTGGACATAGTACTTCCACTTATCAAATAGAGTTGACTTATTTTGCAGGTCTGAGGGCTGCTGAAGGACATTTGGGAAGAGGAGAGGAATGTGCTTTTGCAAGGCTTGTATATAATGCTGACAATGAAAACAAAGAAGTTTGTCCCTACCCTTGGGCAATATCCCCAGAGAAGTGGCTGCAGGATGATACATACTTGAGTCTTGCTATCATGTTCCTTGGCCTGCGGATTATTTTCATTGTGGTCCCTATATTGGTGTCAAGGGTGAAAAAGCATTGGGAAAGGAGAAGGAACCAAGCAATACCCTTGAGGCCAAACCTTCCTGTTCCATCCTCTGACCGAATCTCTTCTCCAGGAAGTTCAAGCCGTGTAGTTGAAGGTGCAGAAGGCGCAAAGGGAGAGCCTCACATTGGCAGCACAGCAGGCAGTAGTATATCAGTTGCAGGGTGGCCACGGCAACTTGCACCATCCAGTTCAATGGCTATTGCGGAGAGTAGCTCAAGTCGAGCTGGACCTTCAGATGAGGTTTATGACATTGGCAGGAAACAGAACGTTGATAATATTTTCCTTCATAGAAGCAATCGGGTGTTGTAACAGCCTCTATTATTTGTAGAACCAGTTGTGGTTGGCTACAAAAGCCTGTAGAGTTTAGCTGCACTTCATCCTGCTTAAGTGTTAAAATGGCTTCCACTTCAACGGTTCATGCGGTCTCATCACTTGTACATTCAATTTAAGAACATGAAATTGTAATCCTCATATCAGTGTTGTCCTATTATTCAGCCACCTTGCAGTGTAGGTCGGTTGGTTGGTTTGGGAATCACAATCCCTGCTCTGGCAGATAAAAAGTGTTATGGTTCACAGCAGATTTCTACTGTTGTGGAAGGATTTTTAAATGCACATTAGCAGGAGAAGCGTTTTTTGTGTTTTATTTTGTCATTTTGTTATGTTTTGTTATACAACAATGTAAACAAGTGGATGTATCTTCTGTACTTCAAGGAGTATGCCGAACCTTGCGGAGGTTGCAACCAATGGACAGTGTGATGCAACTGTCAACGTGTTCCCTCCATGCTTATCATCAACAGGTTTTCTTTGTCCTTATCCACATGATAGTACTGTAGTTAACATACTTGACGGTATTGTAGTATACATTACTTGATTCAAGTCTCCTGATGCATTGTTTAGGTGAGGTCAACATATTCAAAATGAAAACTGCGCAAGTGGCAGTAAGCTTGAGATACTTGATTCATGTATATGATGGGATCTGATTGCAGCATGGGCTTGTGCATTGCAAGCAGTTGTCTATTATAAGGAAGCAGATAGTTCCACAATGCAAGTTGCATAGTGTTATTCTGTTCATTTTTCATGTTCTCCAACTTCTATTGATCGGATTTACGTAACAAAATTTGTGTTGCATTAGCAAATCTACAATGACGCATCAGCAAAATTCAGATATAAAATTGGACCTCCCCTTAGTCAGTTATGGTTCTTGAAAGTGCATGTTTGTTGATTTCTTAACCAAATACATAGGTCCTCGCAATTGTGTCACTATTGAGTGTGTAGTAGTTAATTAAATTTGAAGATGTAGTCCAATCTCTTTTAAAAAAGTTCTTTTATACTCCGAACAAATACACACCAACACCCATCAATCAAATGTAGGTGTCCGATTAAGTCAAGAAGCCGAACAAATACACACCAACACCCACTCCTTAAGCTTGGAGTTCATGGATATCCAACATCCTTCCCTGCAAGAAATTATGGTGGTAGTCACGTTGTTTAGTGTTCTACTCATCTTCTGCCAAGGTTTTAGGACTTGCAATTCATTCCTAGAACTTTACCCATCTTTGGTAAGAAGTTAACATCCCTAGTCTGACACTGACACGCATGCGCCCAGAAGGCAGATTTCCATGCAGCCAGCCAACAACTCATCACGTACCAGTACCAAACTGCAATCCGACACGACCTCATTCAGGACAAAAAGATAATTATAGGACGAAAGATCCCACACAATCCCATTCAGGACAAAAAAATAGATTTTCAGGACAATGAGTGCGATGAGGAAGAGGACTTGGTTTTACGAAACAATATGTATTCCAGTTGCCACTATGTACACATGATATCTCGACAGGTCACACAAAGAGGCCACTTCATCGAGGGCAATTAGCATCAGAGCAGCAACTGGCTGTATTTTTTCGGACGGACCACGGCGGTATTGTGCAATTTCATGAACAGCCTGCCTCAGTGATTCTCGTCACTCGCGGGGCCGCTGCTAGTATTATTCTGCAATTCAAAGGTTTTTTCAGTTTCTTCTATGTGATTCTTTTCACACTGTTAATGGTACAGCAAGAAACAGTAGGGCCTCCCCTCTAACTACACGGGACGATCATGGTGTCCATCACTCTATTCCTTGGCGCAGGTGCCGGCTGGGCAGTCACAGTTGCCGCACTTGCCGGTGTTGGATCCCTCCTTTACGCAGGTTCCTGCCATAATTCCCCAATTCATCAGTTCACTTTTTCATTAATTTCAGCCAACATCACAAAACACCAAAACTCGCTCAATCAAGTAAAGCCTCTGCCAAGTCATCATGAGGTCGAGCATATCTACTCTGTTCCGAATTTCTGATTCTTGCTACAACTTCATGGAGGAGACAGAATTTGAGTATCGAAATCAGGAGGCTAATGAAAAAAAAAGAGCTGTATGAAAGCTTTTGGCAAGCCAGAAACTCGATCGCTACCAACCTAAACCCATGAAAGGTGCTGTGATGGATGTATATGAACTTGGAAGCACGCAAGAACTGAATTTCTAGTTCTAGAATTCCTTATTCATGCTACAACTTGTCTCTCTTGGAAGTAAAAAATAAGAGCCACGTGTTCTATTCACATGTTGGTTCTTGCGTAGAAATCAGCACTCAAAGTGTTGAACTAGACATCACTATACGGTATTAGTGTCAGTGAAATCATGGGTTAGCGAAAAGAATGCATTGTTTCAGCTTCTAATAGCGAAGGACTCGTTAACAACCTAACCCATGGAAGGTGCCGTGATGGATGCGTGAGAAGTACGCAAATATTGAATTTCCAGAATTAGCCCGGGGGAATTTGGAGAGAGAGAGAGAGAGAGAGAGGTGTTGTTGTTGTATGGACTTACCAGCAGGGCAGTTGCAGTTGCTTCCGCACTTGCCGGTCTCACCGGCGACAGAGAAGTAGGAAGACTGGCCGGATCCCTCCTTGGCACAGGTGCCTGCGGGGCAGTCACAGTTGCCGCACTTGCCGCCGTTCTCACCGGCTACGGAGAAGAAAGACTCGCTCGAGCCTTCCTTGGCGCAGGTCCCTGCGGGGCAGTTGCAGTTTCCGCACTTGCCGGTCTCTCCGGCCACGGTCATCATGTTGCTGTAGTTTATGACATACACCACAACCACAAAGCGCATCATGTTAGCCATACAAAGATGCATAGACAATGAATTCAAATGCAGCGTTCCTAAATTTCCTCTCAACACGTGATCGTCAGCATCATAATTTGGCCATGACAGGGCGAGCTATACGTTTCTAATTTCGGGCTAATCTCCTGCATGGATGGTATTAGGCTAAAACCGGACATAAAGACTTGAGATGTGAGAGTCAAATCAAACCAAACTATGAGCATCGTTATGATCTGGCCATCAAGTTTCAAATCTTCCTGCATGGAAGACATGGAGACCGAGCACGACCTCTTGGACTTTGCTCAATTTCCTCGCAAACCAGAGCAAACTATGAGCATGACGGATGATCTGGCCATGTATCACAGGGCGAGATATGCATGTCTAATCACCTACCTATCTACCTGTATGGCAGGCTAAGAGCAGACATGTATAAAAAATTCAGAGTCTTCTCCTCAGTTTCCTCTAATATCAAACCATGAGCATGATCTGATGGAGAGAAGTATACCTGTATCCTGCCATGTTCTCGTTCAACCACGAATTCCGGTTGCAGCTGTCACACACAAGCACACCAGCAACCTCCCATGAGAATCCAAAGACTCAAACCATACTAAAATCCTCTCCAGCCTCTCATAACCAACATAAAACAACACCAACAAATCTCGCCCTCACACACACACACACACACGTCGCTGCGTCCGCCGCTGATTCCTGAGCCAATTCCCCGGCTTCATCACAAATTACTCCATAACACCGTGTACCATAAGCCTACTCTCAACCTCCAGTGACCGCCACTAAACTAAACTAAACTGCCACCTTTCAATTCTTCTGAAACTAAGCTCCCACCACTTCTGATTCTGACGAAAGATCTACGCGAGATACCACTCGAGGGGCCTGAGCGCCGGTGATAGCCGTCGTCTTACGTGCAGGTGGCGCGGCAGCCGCACTTGGGGCAGCACCCACAGCCGCAAGACATGAGTGGTAAACTTGCAGTCAGGAAGGCAATGAAAGAATTCCCCAACTCTCTCTCCCTCTTCTCTCTCTCTCTCCCTCTCTCTCTCCCTCCCTCCCTCCCTCCCTCCCGCTCTCTAGCTCTCAGCTCTCTCTTCCTGTGTCTGTTGCTCTGTGTGCCTGTGTGAGAGTGAGTGCGTGAGACTAGAAAGGAGAAACGGCGCTGCAGCAGAATGTGGGATCTTACTAGCACGAGTGCGAGCGAATGAGACGGAGCAGAGATCGATCGAGCTGCGACGCTGGCAGGAGATGGAGTTGGCGAAGAGTGGAGATGGTGGATGGTTGGAACAACGAATCTGCCTTTTATTTCCTTGCGGGCCTCGCCATAGCCGGTCCCCGGCCCTCTCTGCCTACCTCCATAGACTCCTAGCTGCCTACATCCTCTAGCTCCGAAGGTTATGGCGCGTGGGCCACCACCCTCCCTTGCTACGGACACGAAAGCTATTGCACGGGCTCAAACTCCACTCTTTAGGGCCCGTTTACACCATGGACCATGAAGTCGTGCTCCCAAGGCCCTGTAAAATCCGTGATTGGCTATTCAACTCGTCCCAAGACCAGGAAAGAATGTCAGAGTGACCATGAAGTTCGAGATCTCCGAAAGACATATTTAAAGGCCTACATCATCCATTGACATGGTCCAACGGATTTTGTGTTTGGAGAGGCAAAAGAGGTGCTCTGGTAGAAAGAAAAAGATAGGGGCCCATCGCAGAACAATGTTGTAATATAAAATTTTAATGAATTTTTTTTTGGAGAGGAGAAGATGAAGACAAGACAAGACAAAAGACTGGTCAAACTTCTTTTTTTTTCTTTTTTTTCTTTTTTTCTTTTTTCCCAAAACTACCCTTTTTGGGCATATGTTAAAAAATCAACACATTCATTTTTTGGTGCATGGTCGTTCCTCTTGGTCCACATTCAATTTAAACTTAGGGAGGGGCCCAAACGCTTTGTAAATTTCCTTTTTAAAGAATTCGGACCATGGTAGTTGGACCATGAAGTTGGACCATGGAAAAAGGCCATCTTCCATGGTCCGACTTCATGGTCCATGGTATAAACCGGCCCTTAGTGCATGGGAGTTTTGCTCGTGTGACAAAGGTAAGATGGGTCTTGAATTGTCGGTGATTCCAACTAGCCCACTTCTCGTAGGATATGAAACTCGCGACTAGTGAGAGATGGTTAGCAAATCCAAATTCAATCAATGAACGGAGAGAACCGGCTGCTAGTTACAAATGAACCAGCTGAAGTTCAAGGCTTCAAGAAAATTATCCGTTGTTTCAAAAGAATTTGTAGCACATGTCTCAAATGAGTCAAGAAAACCCGAAAGATGTCAACATGTAGCCGGTTGGACTTGGAAACACGAGGATCCCAACCAATTATGCCCAAAAATCTCCCCGGACACTATCCAAATTGAGGTCGTAGCCGCTTTCCTCAAATGTGTTCAAAGCTCATATGGATATCTGTTATATTCATCATCAAAGTGAAGATTCTCATGCTCGTGAGATGGTCATACAAGCCCTCCCAATTCTATCGACTATTGAACTTAGAATAGTGATTATATTTTGAGCACATGATCCAATCTCTTGAGAACAGATGTCTTTTTGACATCCGTTCTTAGAACCACACCTGACCGCATATACCACTCAAATACGGATGTCCGATTAAGAAACGTAACCAAAACAAAAGTTGTCTACTTTAGCTTACTTTGACATTATCATTATCATTATTATGATTGTTCGCTCAAGAACCGATGGGAGTTGCTTGTTGTCACAACACAAGGTTTCGATTCCCACCCACGTGCCACCCATGAAGGTAAAGGCCGCGATGTAAAGTTATTGTTACAGTTGACACAATTTCAATGATAATTTTGGGTAGTAGATAGTAATTTGAGAGGGGATCCCTACACACCCAAAGCTTGTCGCGACCCATTGGTGATGATGCAACTCCCTCATCGTTGTTTCGACAAAAGGAATTGATTCCCTCCCACCCGCCCGGGTTCTTAAGCCTTATTGTTATGGTGGATCAGTTTTAATGACTGTGTAGTAGGTACACTGGTTATTCCAATAACTGTGGAGTCACGCGTAGGGGAGTTCACTGGTGTAGAAAATGTAGAAAATGACGTGTGAGAATAGGTAGGGTGGAATATATTCCTAAGACATAGATTTTACTGTGTTTTAGATCTACATTAGGCTCTCTCTCTCTCCTATAGAATGTGCTAATTTATTGGCTTTGTCTGTAGGACAGAGACTATGCATCAACTTCTTCGTTTCAAGAGCAAATTTCCTAACCACTTTGCGTTCACACTTGGACGTTACTTGTTCTTGTTATTTTTGGTCCACTTTATTTAATGTGGATGTTAACTAAAATTATATATATGTGTGTATATATATATGTATATATATAACACTATAATTGCTTCCTAAAATGCATTGAAAGAAATCTAGTTAACTATAGTTATTTCGGCAGTTCTTGATTATGTATTCTAAAAATTTTGGGTAATAAATGGGTAGCTTCAATTCTTGACCTGCATTTGAGAAGAAGGTGCACAAAATCCAAGAAAAGTTTGGTATAGTAAATAGCCATGGATTGGCATGAGCAAAGTGAACAACTATAATTGTAGTTTTTCATAGTAAAGGACAGAGCCTCACGGTTCTACCGTTTTCTTGTTTCAATTTTTTTTGTGAACTAGCCTAATTATTTTGAAATGAATGAGTTTTTTGGAGGATGAGTACATCTAGAGGGTGGGTTGAAGTATGTTAAGAAAATAGCAGAGGTTTGTTGGAAACATGAATGGAATTTCAATCAATATGGATGAGATTTGGTTCATTGTGGATGAGTTTTGGTGCAATGTGGAGAAGCTTTGGTGCAATGTGGACGAAATAAGGTAAAAAAAAGGTGTTTTATTTAAGGCTAGAATTACGTTGAGCTAGTTTCCATTATCATTTTCCACAACTCCTTCAGCCGTATAATTGCGTCATCTTCACATTCTTTAGATGCTTTGTCATTTTACTATGTTATGTTATGTAATAAACATCAACAAAGAAGGAACTCCACTCCAATACCATTGGGGGGGGGTGAATTCCTACTTCTTATTAAGAAAATAAAAAGGCTGCAATTTTTTGCACACATATGGAATTTATAATTACCCATAGGATGGAGGAAAATGATGATAAGTAGGATTTGTTAATAACTGTAGGGTCCAGAAATAGAATCAAAGACTAAGATAAATAGTCCCTAAACAATGTTTCTCGCACATGTATATCAATTTTCTATAGAGGTGCCTTCCTTGGGAGTTATGCAATGCAATAACATCTTACTCAAGAGTTCAATTGTTTACCAACAAAAGTTCAATAGATTATTCAAACATTATAGAACATACTTGACTTTGGTTGGTAAAATACTACACTCTCAGTAAATAGTGTTAACATTGCCCCCAACTGCGTAACTCCAAATGATAACACGCGCTAATTGGGTTAATCAG
This sequence comes from Polytrichum commune, assembly GCA_950295325.1. Classification (NCBI taxonomy): domain Eukaryota; kingdom Viridiplantae; phylum Streptophyta; class Polytrichopsida; order Polytrichales; family Polytrichaceae; genus Polytrichum; species Polytrichum commune. Next base: position 15,968,741 of record OX485803.1, on the reverse strand, counting down.
TGTAGTAATTAGCACGGGGTTTCCCATGCACCAAAACCCATTTTATTTGAGTTAGCAGGGGTTTTTATTCGAATCCCTTGTTTTGACAATGGCGAATCAATGTCCGATGGCCTTATCAACTAAAATGAGCCAATTGGTCCATTCAATTTAATGTAGGGAACGTGATGGGAACGTAATGATTGCTAGTTGGTATGAGAGAATACCCGTTGAGGGTTCTTAAAATAGAACTTAACCATTCCAATACACCCACACATGTGTACAAAACCATGAAAATAATCAATTGTAATATGGAAGATCTCATCAATTGTGACAAAAGGATTGTCTCATAATGGCCCAATTGGCTCATTTTAGTTGATAAGGCCGTCCACCCACTTGCACACAAACGCACTAAACCCACAACCTTAAGCTATTGTTATGTTGACACAAACTCAATGATTTTGTAGTAGGGTAAGAACTTTGTAAGGATATGCCAACACACCAAAAGCATGTCTACTTTGAGTTTCCATATGCAAAAGTTAGCCGGTTGGGGCGAACCAACCCGTACACTAGGTCCTTGGAGGCAAAGGTTTAGGCATCCAACAAGGAACAAGTGTATGGGTTGGTTCGTCCAAATCAAGTTAGCAGGGGTTTCAAGAGTTCCTTGTGTCGACGAAAGGAAATTAGCAGTCTCCACCCACCTGCACACTGAAGGTAAACCCACGACATTCAGCTATTGGCCCTTGGGCTAGATCACATCTTCATTCGGTTGGGCTCCGCCCCTCCCACGCCTCCTTCATTGCCCGGTCTTCCTACCCGCACCTGCGTGGGAACTCTTCCTCGTTGGGAACCAATGTGATAATTCCTCTAACCGGGTATTGTCACATTGGTTCCCAACGAGGAAGAGTTCCCACGCATGTGCGGGCAGGAAGACCAAGCAGTGAAGGAGGCGTGGGAGGGGTGAGGCCTAGCTGAATGAAGATGTGTTCTAGACTAGGGCCAGTTACTGTTACATTGACACAATTTATTTTTCAATAATTTTAGTAATTTGAAAGGGGATCCCAACGCACCAATGGTTGTGTTAATTGAAATCCCCATGCAAAAGTTAGAAAGGGTTTCAAGAGCCCCCTTGTTTCAACAAAAGGAATCGATTCCCACACACCCAAGCACCCACGAAGGTAAACTCGTGACCTTAAGATATTGTTAGGTTGATCAAAAATCAATAATAATAGTAATAATAATAACGTCGATGATGATGTTGTGTTAGGAATTTGAGAGGAATTCCAATGCACCAAGGTTTGTCTTACTTGAGTTCCATATGCGAAAGTTAGTTAAGCTCAAAAATTCATTGGTAGATGACATGGGCTCATCAAGTGAGCACGTTGTTTGGGTGGTGGACATCCTCAAAACCAACATATTCCTTTTGTACAAGATTTTTAGATGTTGGGTTTGGAGTTGATAACAAATTTAGCACCACCTACCTTATGTGTGATATTTAGTGTGGGTAATGGAGGACCACATACATGTGGTATCCAATGTTTAGATTCCCCTAGTAATATTCTCCGAAAAACTAACCTAGTCCCTTGTCTTCACGAAAAATGAATTGATTCTCACCCGGCGTCTAAGTTGGCTAAACTACACAAAAGTAAATACGTCCACAATGTTGGATGTTGTGTTTTGAAAAGGGATCCCAATGCCGAACCAACCTGCAACTCCATATGAGTTCAATATGCGAAAGTTAGGAGTTCAAATAACTATTGTTAGATGACACCGACTCACCAAGTGAACATTATGTTCAAGTGGTGGACATTCTCAAAATTAGCAAGTACTTAGGGGATGTTTACACCAGGGACCATGAAGTCATCCCAAGGCCCTGTAAAATATGTGATCGGTTATTGAACTTGTCCCAGGACCACTTTGGTTTACACCAAGGACAAAATGTCATAGTGACCATGAAGTTCGAGGTCCCCCCCCCCTGAAAAAAATTTAGGGCCTACATTATTCACTAACATGGTCTAATGGGTTTTGCGGTGAGAGAGGCAAAAGAGGTGCTCTCGTAGAAAAACGCAGGTACCCATGGTAGATAAATGTAATTATAATAATACTTAATGAATTTTTTTTGAGGAAGAGAAGATAAAGACAAGAGAAGACAAGTCATGGTCAATCTTGGATTTTATTTTTTTTCAAAACTGCCAATTTTTGGCATATATTAAAAAAATCAACACATTCAATTTTTGGTGCATGGTCATTCCTCTTGGTCCACATTTGGCTTACACCTAGTGAGAGACCCAAAGGCTTTGTAAATTGATGTTTTGAAATATTTGAGCATGGAAGTTGGACGATGAAGTTGAACCATAGAAAAATACTATCATCCATGGTCCAACTTCATGGTCCATGGTGTAAACTGGCCCTTATTGTGCAAGAAGAGTTGAGTTTTGATTTCTTACATCTAGAGTGAAGTAACAAATGTAACACCATCTAAGATAGATGTACCCATAACCAACACTATGTACCAGAGTCGTACATGGAAAACTTCAAATGAATGATTATGGGAGATAATGTTGGTGTGAGATTCAATGCCGATTATTGTTATACGTACCTTACCTTACATGTGAAATTTAGTGCAAGGTCCAATGATTGGTTGGTCAACCTTCAAGAAACCACACATTGTGAAGTTGGTTGTTCTAACTTCTTGTGGGCTTGTAGAATCTATTCTTGTCCATTAGATATCATAAGTTGGTGTACTTGATTGTTGCCGACATAACGTAAATGGCACAACCATACATGGCAAGATTTTGTCACGATAGTGTGTCTTTTTAATACTTCAAAACAAATCTCACTCACGGAAGTCACAACCAAATTGTATCCTTCAATTCAACAAAAGGAATCGCATAATATTATTCATCCATGCGCGTTGGTTCCATGATCTTGGAATATGTCAATAATATGTTATGGTTTCCTCGAACAAAGTAAGGATATTCATTTAACATTCATACATTCAAGTTGACACTTGGATATTTGGGTGGAGTAATATTTTTGACACTATTCACAGGAATCTTTGTTCATCCCGACACCATTCACAATAAACATTGTTCACCCCGGCATTATTCAATAAAAGTATTATTCATAGCAACACTATCACTGAGAATGCCGACATTGTTCATAACATCCATACCATTCATTCCAACACTATTCATTATTTGTACTAGCGCCAATTTCTTCTTATTTTCTAAGTTCCTTCCCATGAAGGTAAGATGGTAGAGGCCCATGTTAGATGCTAAATATAGAATGAAGCACAATCATGCAGTTGAATAAAGTTATGCAATTCCAACTCACCCTGGTTAATCTACACTAAGTTTGTCATCTTAGCGTGGGTTACTAAGAATAACATGAATGTGTGGTGTCTAATGAATGGTAGGTCACTTCAACTTTTAAGAACTTGTAGTAAAATATCAACCACTCATGTTTCAAAATAACTTGTAGAAACTTGTTATGCATGTTTTATTGGGTTACTTTTCTTAATCGGTATATTTGGTTGGTGTGTGGTATGGTGAGGATCAAAGAACAAACATCATAAAGACACAACTAAACCCTAGGTGACATGGGTACTTGGATGGGAAGATGGGCTCCATCCATGGCTCACAGTGGAGCTTATTGGCTACTCCCAACAATGGAGCTTAGACATGAGTCTTGATTTTTAGGCGACTCCACTCCACCTATGCGAAGCTAGTTGGCACCACCTCTTACCCACAAAAGCGGAGGTGACATCTTACAAAGAAAAAAATCTAAGGTTCGTAACATGTGTGTGTAAACCAATCCACTTCACCATAGGAAAGTGCCTACTAGTAGCCGGACAATATAAGGAGGCAGTAACTCGTGGAGCTAGGGAATTATTGTGTACGAGCGTACCTCTCATCCATCCAACATAAGCACTTAACTCTCTATAGGTTTGAGACTGATTCATCTCAAATGACTTCCACTAGACTAATTTGGGACCTTCAAAACTAACTACAATATCAAATAAACGTATACCAGTAACCTTTAGACTGCACATTGTTTGGAAGCTCTTATGTGAGATGAATGATAGGTACGCTTGTATGTGATAATCCCCTCCTTTCGTAGCTTATAGGTCAATGGCAAGTGTTTGTGCCAAAGATATCTTGTGCCCCTTGTGTCGATATATTTTATACTATTTAGTGGGGATGAGGTTGTGATTAGTGGACGGCATTGGCTATGGCCGGAGGGTTAAGTGGGGTCATGGCCAATGTGCTAAGTGTGTAGAGACTAGGAGTGAATACAAATGTTTTTTAGGTTGGCGCTGTTTGGGTGGCCTTTGAGAAGAGGTAGGAGTGGAGCTACTATTTGCCCTACTCTAAGATCTCTTCTGCATGGCCAATGGCCATCAAAATTCGGGCTAAGGCTCTCGGCTACCCAAAATAGAGCACTCCAATGCACACCACTCAAAAATGTTAGCCACAATGATTCCGAGCACAACGATTCCCTTATATCGATTCAAGGTTTCCCACTTAGTTGGATGACCGTGGACTCAAGTTACACTTTGCTCAATCTCTAGATACAAGTAAAATATCCCTAAAGGTGCATGTATATATGTAGATGTTCTTATGCCTCGTGCCTCGTATTGTTTGATCCCTCTATGTTTATATGTCTCAAAATGACTAAATGTTGATTGGGACACAATTTGGGTAATGTGTGTGTGTCTGTTTTTTCTTTTTTCCCGCCAGGGGAGGGGGTGTGGGGGATGTTGGGGAGGCTTCTTTAATTTATTGGAAATTGGGTTTTTTAAAAATATATATATATATATTGGCTTTCATCTACAATCTATTTTATAATGGTACTATAAAAGTTTGAAGTTTTGTTATAACATCCACATGTATTTTTATTTTTTGGGGTAGCACTTCAAGTTTCACAACTTTGGAGAAACAACTTCTGAAACCAAGAGAAAGGCCTTTGAATCCCCTATAAATTGAACAAAAATGATTGAGCATTTAAGGGCTAAATTGACTATCTATATTTTTAGATTCATACCTGAAATAATTATATGCCTATCTCGATCTCGTGTATATCCCTAAATTTTGTATATAGAACCCGATCATTATCCCAAAATTCAATGTGTTCTCAAGGAGGTTGGATCTTGCGTGTTGTTGCACAAAAAGACGTGTTGTGAGATTCTCTTGGCCATTACCATGCATGTGACTTCAAGAAGAACCACTCTTGTAAATTATCACATTAAATGGGTCCAAATTACAATACCCTTGTAAACGGACCACATGGCTTGATCCAAGTAGGGAATGAGCATTTCATGAGTAAGTTTTGTTTTTGAGAAGTAAACAAAGATTGTGAGTTCATAGAATTCATCAAGGCATTTCCGCATGTGTTGAAGTTTTCTCGTTTATGAGGAATGATTATGTGATTTGAGGTTGATGACCTACGTCACCAAATTTAGACAAAATGAAAAACATTAAGTGTGGGAGCACTTCACTACAACCATACAAGTCTTGGGCAATTGACTTGCGTTACCGAGAAGTTGTCCTAAATCGTTGAGAAATCTACAAATCTATCACAAAGGTACACTTGCACATCTCTTTATTGACGGAGGATGATTGCATAGGACTCATATGATGGTACATAGTGCTTCCTCATAAAGTACTTTGGAATGGTGTTAAAATCGGCATTTGATCATTTTGGATTTTTGTTGTCCATCTAGAATTTATATAGTTTGGTATCTATTATAATCTCTCATAATCTCACTTCAAAATGGGTCTAAAGTAGAAGTTGAAAATGGCAAAGTGGCAAGGTGGGTGCACTTAATGTCAACAACAACCTACAACACTAGATTTTCAAGTATGAAATATACAAATCCAAAAGAATACCATCATGGAGTGGGCATTATGGGTCATCTATGAGTTTTACTTCACAAAACTAAAAGACGTTCATCTGCACTCCCAACGATAGAAGCACAAACTCAACTCTCATATTTCTCATTTAGATTTATGTAATTTAATCATGTAAATTTTTAGTGTATTATCAAGGTATGTGGATGTTATCCGCTTATTTTTCTCAATTGGGCCCTTGTATTTGATTGGTTAGTGGTTTGGTGAGGTCCAAAGAACAAACACCATATAGACACATGTTTGAAAATAGATTGGACTACATTATCAAATTTTATCATCTACTCGACACTTTGTCGTGAACACAATTGGACAGACCCATGTATTCAATTTTGAATCAACCAACTCGCACTTCCCAACAACCATAATCAAAGCAAGAAAAGTTCAATTGTCAGTCCGATTTTTGTTGATGCTCCATTGCAGGTTTGTCAATGCAACACAAGTTTTTGTCATGTAAATGTAATCGGTAGGAGTTTGAGGATACAAAAAAACTAACCAAATAGCACCCACACACCTTGTGTTGAAACGCTCAAAGTGTCCAAAGAAGCTTGTTTAGGGAGGGCTCCGAGTCGTGATGGGTGAGATGACATTGTCGAGAGTCAAACTATGTTTAAGCCAACTTAACTTAACTTACCACCACTTTTTTCTTTTTCTCTTTCCTTCCCCAAAGCCAATGCATTAGAATCCCCACGCCATGTACATTGGAGTTTGGGAAAGGAGGAGCATTGGATGGTCCACGACACCATCAAAATACTCACGGAAGTTGCTTTTTCCTCAGGTGTTGTGTAGGGTCCTTGCTTGCCACTTATTGAATGCCGTGCACCAACTTGCCAAACCCCGAAACCGACATTCGTGTATGGGGAGCCGTTATAATCCAAGCGCCGATAGGGCCCCGAAGTTTTTTTTTCCTTTTTTTTTTCCTTCTTTTTCTTTACATTCTTACCAATCAAACGGCCCTCTCGATATTCTCGACATCCATCCATCCATCCATCCATCCCTCGGGGGGCTTATAGCCATGCGGAAGTACGATCAAAGCTCCACGCAAAAGTAGTGCCATCGTTGGCCGCACCATCAATCAAACCCTAGCTTATTCTCACTAGGGCCTCCCTAGAGTTTAAGTAATGGTTTTCCGCTAGAGAGAGAGAGAGAGAATAAGAATCGGGAATCGGGAATCGATGGAATCGAGCCATTGACGGTGTACGGTGCACTCGTTTATGGGGAGATATTTTGTTAGTGACGCGGAGTTGGATTGTTTTTATGCCTACACTTCATTGAAGTGAATTTGTCAAGGGAACCATGCAATTCGCCCAAGTTATTCCCAAACGCCACCTAGGCTCTAGGGGAGCCTTCACTCCCGACATTTATGTCGAACGTTTGTAGATGCTAGGAGGAGGAGGAGGTCTCTATGTGGGGAATAGTTGAATCTATTGCATAGGGATATGTATCGAGGATATGTACCCAAGTATTCCTTTGTTGACTTGAAGAGAGGGGCTCAAGGGTTTAGGGAATCTTTATGATTTGGCTCCATTTCCCGTGGAGGCTCTTGGTTAGTCATCTATAAATGGGCGCATTGGTGAGCCAAAAAGTGTAGCTCTTGTAATCCTGTAGGGAGGGGAGAGGAAGGTGGTGTGTTTTTGTTTTATTTGTCACATTCAGGAGATGCTTAGATTCTTTCTTTCTTAATGCTTCATTGTTGAAAGGGCAGTTGTTAAGGGGCCAATTCACACACGAGCCAAGAGCCGTGACCATAAAATTGTGAGAGCCCAAAAGAAAGTATCCAAAGGCCGTCCCAAGACACCTCCAAAATCATGTAGTGCGGTCACGGACCCTCAAGTGTAGTGTGAAGCCATATGTGACTGGGCCCTCAACCAAATGCTATTTCAATGAATTTCTATTCATGCGGGTTCTCACAGATGATAAAATAGAATAAAACCAACGGTTGTGAGTGTTCGGAGCGCCACGGTCTCCCGGTTTTGTGTTAGGCCTACCTCCAAGAGGTGGTTTTTGCAAATAGTCCAAGTGACCATGAAATATGATCCATTCAATGCCATGTAGGAATTCATGTAGACTTTACATCCACCTTGCATTCACATAGTTACTATGTTGGTCCCTCAAGCGTAGTGTGAATCGAACTTGGACCGGCTCCGCCTTTTCCACCAATGAGAGTGCTTGAAGTGTAAGGATCACATGCTCTCAATCTCGTGTGTGAAGTGGCCCTAAGATCCCTTATTGGTTGAAAAGGCCAAGACCGTCCAAGTTCATTTCATACTAGAGGTGAAGGCCTACGGGCCCAAAGAAATTGTCATGGATGAAGAAGTTTGTGTATGGATTCCTATATGACATACCATGTCATTTAAACAACGAGTACAACCTTTGGATGAGATTCGAGGACCCTCACGATTACACGGTCACGGCCCTTGACTTGTGTGTGAAGTGGCCCTAAGCCTCAACAAAAGCTCAAACTAGTAGACCTCTTATATATGTTTCAACAATTTTGAAACAATTTCTTAACATGGGATTCTATGAAGTTACTTACCACATAGCCGACTCCAATGCCCTACGGTAGAACATATCACAAGTAGTTTGGATCAAATACTTCGATTCTGAAACTTGAAATGACAATCTTCATGATTATTTGCAAATAGTATTGGAATGAGACATTCCCAAAGTTGATCAAATGACCATTTGTGTTCCCACGTAAGAATTACAAGTTCCCATGATAATATGTTAAATGTTGGAGGCCCATCCGGTCGCCTTCTCACCTCTCAAAGAAATTGTAGTTGCCTTTAAATTGAAGAAGCACTCGTTTCCACGAAGCCGTGCATTGACATGGTCATCCATTTATTGGTCACCCTTTTAGGAGGGAATGTGACAACCGGTTGGTGATATGGCTCACGTTCGCATCATATTTGGAGTGCACCGTACATTCAAGGTTGAGTGGGCACGTCTCTACCTAGACCCAACTTTCACGCCACCTTTTAAGAGGTTCCAACCAATCACACGATGACATGTGGCAAATTTACCAAAATGTATTAAATTATACCTTATCCAACTCACATGTAGGGTGTTGTAATTTGTACATGTAAGGTGAGTGACCTTGATTGGGTCACCTTTTAGTGGTTGTCACCAACTTTAAGCTCTATAAGTGCCGAGATGAATGTATGTATAATTATTTTTAGGGATTGCAAAATCGACCACACATTGGTTAATACGATCATAGTCAATATACAAGGTCTTAACTAGGCTCTGACTTGCCTTCCAAGTTGGCCAAGTTTATTAATACTAACACATAGCTGATACCTTGCTCCTCTTCATCTATACGATGAAAAAAATTCAAATTTTGATAGATTTTATGACCATGCGACACGTCTTTGTGACCGTTTTAACAAACTGCACATGGTCGATTCAACAATTCCCTCTATTTTTTTTTTATCATGGATTGTTTAGGACCACAAAGAAAACTCACTATTTTCAGTGGAGCAAAGTCTAGCCACTTGGCACTTGCTGAACACAAATTGAATGACTTTTATCAAGTTGGGAGTTCAATTGGTAGACATACGATTGCAAATGAACAACCAATGCTTTATTTACCATTGCACTTGGGACATGGTTTACATTGGTAATAGTATTTTGACAACGTCAAATTTCTCCCTGACGGTGGATTCTTCATACCGTGTATGAACTAATGTGTGTGTAAGTTATTATTTGAGGTATTATTTGAGGCATTAGCCTCTATAGTATTAATGAAGGAGAGGTTTATTATTTCCTCTTGTATGTACATTTAAAATATACTATTAAGAGAATTATAGTAAAGGTAGATATACAAAAGGGTGCCCTGAGGATTGGAGAGAAAATTTGACAATAGATGTGTTAGTTTCATTGCCTTTGTTTTAATGCCGATGTTCAAATAGGGTTAGTTGATCAAGTGTTAAATTCTACGGATATAAATATGATCAATGACTTTCTTATTGGAAAGTGAAAGTGGATCTTATATGTAATAAAGACACATTTAATTCATGATTTATATTTCAAATAAGTAGTGGAAAGCATTTGCCACATCAAATCGAAAAGCTTAGCATAAATACATGAGTCAATTTTCTAGGGTATGGTTAGCACATATATATTTGTTTTTCTCCATAAATTCCATAGTGACCCAAGCATGTCATTTAGGTTTCCAATGAAGTGGGCACCCCTCAAAAACTCCAAAGAACTGTATGGATAATTTTAAACTAAAAAAAACACATATTATTCTTTAAGAAACTATATACATGAATGTTGGTTTATTATAATATTTATAGCCAATTGGTACCATGTATGTGCTATATATGATGTTGTAGTTTGAGATGGTTGTCGTTCTAACACCTAAGAGGTCATGGATGTCTGGTTCGTAGCACTCACTAAGTACTATCCTTAAAAGGGACACTGATTTATTTATGATATTGGAAGAAAATTTAATATTTGAACCTATGCATACATGTCATATTAGTATAATCATAACCACATGCACTTCTACTAACCATAAATTAGGGCCGGTTTACACCATGGACCATGAAGTTGGACCATGGAAGATGGCCTTTTTCCATGGTCCAACTTCATAATCCACCTTCCATGGTATGATTTCTTAAAAAATCAATTTACAAATCCCTTGGGTCCCTCAGTAGGTGAAAATTGAGTGTGGACCAAGAGGAATGACCATGCACCAAAAACTGGATGTGTTTTTTTCTATATATATATATATAGATATATATATGCATGCCCAAAAAGTCATTTTTGGCAAGAAAAAAGGTCAAGTTTGCCCATTCTCTTCTCTTCTCTTGTCTTCATCTTCTCTTTCCAAAAAAAAAATCATTAAAAAATCATTATAACAACATTTCTCTACCATGGGCCCCTCCCTTTTTCTACTAGAGCACCTCTTTTGCCTCTCCCAGCACAAAATCCATTGGACCACGTCAATGGATAACGTAGGCCTTCAAATATGTCATTTGGAGACCTCAAACTTCATGATCACTTTGGCATTCTTTCCTTGATGTAAACCGGAGTGGTCCCATGATGAATTCAACAGCCAATCACATATTTTACACGACCTTGGGACAACTTCATGGTCCATGATGTCAACAACCCCTTAATAATAGGAATGGAAGCTTTCAATCTGCTTTTCGACTCGACGATGCTTCATTGTAGATTTGCTAATGCCAAACAAGTTTCATTCGTGTGAGTCTAAGTTGGAGAGCATGAACATCAAACCGATTAACACCCACATATAAACCTTGCCGAAGTTAATAAACAATGGTGTAAGGTAGAGGGAGCCCACCCCCCCCCCCCCCCCAAGGTAGGTAGATGTAGCTTAGGTAATGCTTGGCCACACGCCAATTGCACTTGAGTGCGGATGCGACATGAGCAAGGCTCGTGGCCTCCACACTTTTGATGCCACTTTCCTTGTGAAGTGAAGATTCTATGGGAATCGTGGATACTTGAATAGTAGGAGACCCCTTGAACTTCATTTGTCCTCAAGCGGTTGCTTGCTTGCTTGCTTGTAGGAGGACCACCGTACCTCCTCCTACACATTTTAATACACGGCCGCTTACACCCGTGTCCCTACATGTTTGAGCAATGGTGACGTGGCAACCCATGATTGGCTCCCTAGGATCCCTCCAATCAAATTCCGATCCTCGATCTATGTGTAATATTCTATTAATCTTAAATATGTTTGTATGATGAGTGGCGACTCGCCCCACCCACCATCTCAATCCTCTCACCTGCCCAAATTAGTCGGATAGATATTAAAGGGTGCTATGGATGGTTTTCATCCAATGTGTGTAAGGAGTCGGATAGTTCCGGCCACGACCTTTTGTTCTATAAGGTAGATGGGTCTTAAACGATTACTTCTTCCAAGTACCCGCACCTCTCTTTGGATATGAAACACACGATTATTATTACAAGATGCTTTAGCCAATCCAAATCGAGGTCGTAGCCGCTCTTTCCTCGTCATTTTCGGAGCTCAATGAATATGTACTTTACTTAGTAAAGTGAAGATTTGTGCTCATTAAATGGTTATACAAGTCCCTCCCGTTCAATTATGTTGATTACACTAACTATCTTCAAGAGTGTATTCTTTATACCGTGCATGAACTAATGTGAGTGTAAGAAGGGGTATTATTTGAGGCATTAGCATTCATGATATACATAAGGGAGAGGTATCAATTTCTGTAGTTTGTACATGTGCAAGGCTATTAAGAATGTTGAAGTAAAGGTAGATGTAAAAAAGGGGGCCCTAGGGTTTAGATAATTTTTTTGACATTAGACGTGTGAGTCTCATCCAATTCACAATTTCATCCATTGTTGTCATTTGGAAACAACCCTCAATGACCACCTTGTCCATTCTTGTTGGGGTTTGCACTGGTGTTCTAGGTGTTTACAAAATGGAGGGTCTTGGCGCTCATGGGCTCTCTTGAGTTTTGCTCTCTCGATTATGGCTAAGTATTGTGCTATGTTTGCTTGATGCAATCATTGGGTGACATGCTAGGAATGAAAAATAAAATAAAAATCTCCAATGACAATCTCATTGGAACGTACAAATGGATTTTATATGTAATAAATGCTTAATTAATTTGAGATTTGTGTTTTTTGGAGGCATTATCACATTACATTGAATAGATTGGTATAAATACATGAGTCCATTTTCTAGCATGCCGTTAGTATGTAGACATTCGTGTTTCTTTATAAATGTCTTGTATATAGGGGGTCAATTTCGTAGCAACCCCCGCATGTCATTTAGGTTTCCATTGGAGAGTCCACCCCCGGCAATTATCCCATTTAGTGAGTGTGAGCTAAACGTACATGTGGGAACTTAGTAAAGGTGATACTAAATTTCTTTACGCTACAAAATTAGTGCCACTTGAAGATCTAGGGTTTTGAGAGCCCAAGGTGTTAAAGGTGCCAAAAACTCTCGATGCAAGCTCTCTTCAGCTTCTCAGTGTTAGGAGAAGCCTCAAAAGTGAGTGGCCTCGACTAAAAAGAAGAAGCCTCTTCGAGCTCATCAAAATAAATTATGCACTCTACAAGCACCTTAGAGCACGCGCTGACGTTCTTGAAGTGCATGGGAAATGAGCATGTATTCATGTATTTAGAATCACTCGGTAAGACTTTCAACCCTCACTAAAATAGTGTGCGCTTTTGGAATTAGTACCACACGCACTAAATGGGATTATCAATGTAGTGAACCTAGACTTATTTGGAGCATATAGTTTGATCTCTTTAAACACATGTCCTTTTAGTATATGTTCTTGAAGTCACACATAACCACATACCACTCAATGAAGGTGTTGGATTAAGATGAGTAACCAAATTAGGCACGCCTATCTTAAATTGAAATCATAATATCTAGTATGTAGTGTTTTGAAATATCAATTTCAGATGTATTATTATATTATATTATAATTGGAAAACATTGAAATTAAAAATCTCCTAATCAACTCCAAAAGGGAATTAGGACTTGCCATTGTATGGATGATCTTTGCAAACACTCTCATAGTGAAGTTTGTAAGTTTGTGAATTGTTACAAACCATTTAGTTGTTAAAATAAAGGCTCGAACAATGTGTATGGAAGTGTTTTAGGATCATGCCTTGAATGAGTTCCATTTTGTTTTGTGTCTGTTGTGAATCAACATGGATTAATAATCAGTGTCACTCATACAAGTTTCGCCACAAACTGCTTTCAATATCCAAGATTTGATTTTGCAAATTAATAGTTATATGAAATAATGATTTTTATTCAGATGTATTCTCTTCAAATGATAAATTTAAGAATAGAGATTTCTACCCACACTAAGGGGCACTTCACACATGAGACTGAGAGCCCATGACCCTTACACTTCAAGCACTCTCATTGGTGGAAAAGGTGGGGCCGGTCCAAGTTCACTTCACACCATGCTTGAGGGACCATCGGAGTATGTGAATGCAAGATCGATGTAAAGTCTACATGGATTTCTACATACCATCAAATGGATCATGTTTCATGGTCACTTGGATTATTTGCAAAAATCACATATTGGAGGTAGGCCTAACACACAACCAGGAGACCATGACACTCCGAACGCTCACAACTGTTGATTTATTCTATTTTATCATGTGTGAGTACCCCGCATGAATAGAAATTTATTGAAATAGCATTTGGTTGAGGACCCGGTCACATATGACTTCACACTACACTTGAGAATCCGTGACCACACTACATGATTTTGGAGGTGCCTTGGGACACCCTTTGACAACTTTCTTTTGGGCTCTCACAATTTCATGGTCACGGCCCTTGGCTCGTGTGTGAAGTGGCCCTAACATGACAAATTGGTGTATAGTTGTACTCCTCAACAAAGTTTCAAGGCTAATGACTTGTGTGTACGAATAGAGTTGTTTAAATAGAAAGTGGAGCAAATATCTTATGTTTGGAGGTGCATCTTGTCTTTGTGTGTTAGCCAAAACTTTTCCGGTTTCAACACATACTCTAGATATAGACATGCGAGGCCCACCAACCTCGCGATTTCCAAGAAGTTTCCAAGCTCAATTTGTATGTTCCGTAGAGAAGCAATCAAAGTCGGGAGTTGGGATCAAACTTTAACGAGACCTACAATCCACCCTCGATATTTGGTAACACTTCGGAGCAAGGAAACTTGTAACACTTATTGGGGGTAGCAAGGACAATTTCTAACACTTACATGAACAACACTTATGTGACTTTGGAATTTTCATAAATTAACACTTATATAAATAAAGGATGAATATACACAAGATGTGAATGTCATCATACATCTAAGTGTAATGGAAGGATGGGGCTAAAGTATCTGATGAGATTCTTGTGCACGCCAAGATCTTTTTCCTTTCGAAGTGTTCGATTGCTCTAAATGAGAGGTGTTACATTAGTAGGTTTTTGTTTCCAAAATTGTTTCAAGGTCACTTATGCACTTTCAACATCCTTGAATCCTACTCTGTCTACCATCACATCACCAATTCGCTCATTATCAACTTCTTCAATGGGTTCATTATCAGTTGCATCATTTCTTTCATCAAGCATACCTATAATTTCCTGCTCAATAGGTATGTAAGGGATTGTTTAGATCAAATTCCTCATAATTGATGAACTCATGTGCATTTTATAGTGGTCCAATTTCATTCTTTGTCGAAGTCAAAGACATGATGGACCTAATTCAATTTCATCCAAGTTACATAAAGTTCATAATCTCACTTTCATCCATATTAACACTTATCGAGGTGAATTCATTGAAAAGAGGAGCATCATTTTAATAAATTCTCTTAACATTTAACAACTGACAATTACTAGTGTATTGTTTTGGATTCTTATAACACTTATCCGGTAACACATAATGAGGGTGGACTATAGGAGAAAAAACTCTTTGATCATGTGTTTATTTATAGGTCCTAACACACGAGGGACAAACTACACAAGAATAGAACCCCCTATGAAACTTTGGATATTTCCCTTGATTTTCACCTTCTACATGACATTTGAAGGAAAACTCTGATGCATGAGAATAATGAACAATCGAACATGAAGACAACTTCTCTTAAATGGTCACGAAATGCCTTCATTTCAAATCTTCACATTAATAATGCATTTTTTTCTTAATGATTTAATGGAAGCAAAAATTCAAGTAGTGGTGCACTACGAGAAAGACATTTGTGGTGTGCATTTTTATATTATGGTGAGCAACGTGGTTCTTTTATATCATCTGGGGTACATGTAAGGTAAACATGTCTCAAGTCCTTCTCTAGTTGTCGCTTTTTGTTTTGTTTGGTTGTTTTTTTTGCCATGATTGGATTTGCAAGTGTGATATGAAATGTTAACAACAATAAAGTTGGTCATAATAGATCTATCTCGGGGGGGGAGGGGGTAGTCATTGGTTGGAGTAGCAATATACGTGCGAACAAATGATAGGGTATTTTAAAAACATGGGGGCTAAAAATTATAAATGGACTTAAGAGTAATATAGGGTATCAAAAAGGGCATTGGACATCTTTAAAGTACTATAGGGTATGGAATAATAGGTGATTTGGAATTATAAGTAATGCAAGCTATTCTTCTATTAACCCAAAGTAGAAATTTACGTAATGATAGCATGTGAAAAAAAGAAGAGAATTGAAAGTAATACCCCCCTATAAAATAGTGGTTGTTCGCACCTATATCCTTAACTTTTTAACACACTGCCCCCCCCGAGGGATCTATGAGGGAACGATTAAGGGGTTTTGGTCCCCATTTGCAGGTGACTTATAACTCCAAACAAATACAAATATTCTCAAGAATTCTTGAAATAAGAGTCCAAAGATTTCTGGTGTTGCCTACCCAACTTAGCAACTGCCATCTTATTTAAATTCCCTACTAACTTTTGAAAACTAATAATTTCATTAACATCAAATATAAAGAGTTCTCTAATAAGAAACTAGACAACAATGATGCATGACGTTTAGCAACATACTAGGCAAGAGGTCACTCTAACCCTAACCATGTCCATTATGCACTAGCTAGTAACCCTAATTCTCATTAAGTTCCCAATGATAAATGAAGTTTCCAAGTAGTTCCCAAGTGAAAATGGATGTATTTTAGATGTACACAACATAGATCAAAGAAATTTTGGCATGAACTACCTCTTCAATATAACAGAACGGAGATTCTAAATGTCGCATTATTGAGTGACATAATCGCATAAAAATAGGGAGTTTTGAACTAAAAAGTCTGGTCGTGCAAAAATAGGGTCGTAATATCGAGGGTGTCGGATAAACGAGTGTCGTATTAATGAGGTTAGACTGTAGGCCTCTGTGCTATCAAGTTGTGTTGGTTTGTTGCATTGCATTCAAGAGTTGGGAGCAGTGCCCAGGAAGTTTTTGGGCATAGTCGGTCAAGAGATCCTAGTGATTCTAAATCCAGCCGGTTACATGTTCACATCTTCCGCTTTTGCTTTCATTCATTTGAGGCAGATTCCATAGATTCCTCTGAAACGATCGGTAATTCTCCTGAAGTCTCCAACTTCAACCGGTTATTTCTCAAACTCAACCGCTTCATCTGCAACTAAGAGCCGGTTCTTCCCGGACATGGGTTGGGAGTTTGTTCTAGCCCGCTGCAATAGCTAGCCTGCTGCAATTGTTTGTGTGTGTTGGCTGCTTGCAGTTTGGGAGTTTGCTCTCGCGAGCGACCAATGCATTGGATGGCTGGCTACTGCCAATTTGGGGGTGTGTGTCAGAGCCAATAATCGGGACAACCAGCAGTTAGTTACAGATGAACCGGTTGAGTTTGAGAAATAACCAACCGGTTGAAGTTCAAGATTGCAGGAGAATTACCGATCATTGTAGAGGAATCTATAGAATATACCCCAATTTAACAAAGGAGAACCGGAGGATGTCGTCCGATTATGCCCAAAACTCTCCCCGATCACTGGTCAGAGCCTACTACCACAATTGCGAGTGCGGGGGACCGGAGTGCTCATGCCTGCAAGTGGTAAGTCATCTTTCCTTTGAATCAATTGGTTCATTCGCTTTGTTACTTCGGTTTAATCGGAGACTTCGGGGCACTGCTCGGGGATAACCGGCGCTTAGTTGCAGATGAAGCGGTTGCGTTGGAGAAATAACCGGTTGAAGTTGGAGACTTCAGGAGAATTACCCATCATTTTAGAGGAATCTATGGAATATACCTCGCATGAATGAAGCCAAAACCGGAAGATTATGTCAACATGTAACCGGTTGGATTTAGAATCACTAGGATCTTGATCCACTATGCCCAAAAACTTCCCAGGCAGTGGTTCGGGGTGTTCAGGAATAATTCATATGCCTCCCAGTTACAATGTTGAAGGCTTTCATCTTTGATTCCATTTAGTCCTCTTGTCACCTGACCACTTTGGAGTTGAGAGTGTGACATCACGAGCTAGGCTGAATGTTGAATTTGGAAGGAGGATTTCTGCATTAGCGGATTGTATTTAGATTTACAGGCAGAGGCATAAGATCGAGAGCTAGTTTAAGAGTCAATTTGGATTTGGGCTTATGTCATAGTTCAGATTCAGAATTGGACTCGTTGGTAGTTTGGATGTGAATTGTAGGTTTAACCCTCCAAAGTTGATTGGACTTGGACTTGAAGATCGATGTGAGAGTTGGGCTAGATTAAGAGTTGAGCTCATCTGCCAATTTGGATGCGGATTGCTTGTTTAACTTTTGATGTGATTGAATTCAGACTTCAAGGCCTAAGAGTTGGGCTAGTTTAGGAGTTCGGAGTTTAGAACGAGTGTTCCTCTAACTTACTGGTAAGATGTAGATGAATGCATTGGAAACATAATGTAGATGAGTCTTAAGTGATTGTTTTTTTCTAACTAGTGTGCAACTGCTACACTAGTAGAAAACTATGCGAAAAAGAACTACAGTCGTTTTCTCATTGCGGTTCTTTTGACTATCATGATCTGCAGTAGTTAAACAACTACATATTTGTCTATTTTGATTTGCGATTGCAATTTTGAAAATTCTGGGGCTTGGAATATACGGTTGGAAAGGTATTTTCAAGACCTTTCCAATGGTGTATTATAAGCCCCCAAATTCCTAAAGTTTCGATTAAAAAAATAAAAATAAAAATGTTATGTAGTCGTTTGGTGACTGCAGAATGGGTTGGTCAAAAGAACCGCAATAGAAAAATGATTGCATTTCTTTTTCGCATAGTTTTCTACTAGTGCTAGGACATTGAACACGCAATGAGTACAAGATGGGTTAGCAAATCCAAATTGAAGTTGTAGTCACTTTCCTCTTAATTTTTGGAGCTCATACGAAAGTCTTATCTATTACCAAAGTGAAGATTATCATGCTTATCATACATAGTCATACATAGGTTCCCTCGATTATGTTGATTGTTTAGTTTGGACTGGTGACCAAATTTTGAACATGATGTCCGATGTCTTCAAGACACATGTCTTTTTGGTATCTGTATTTGGGGCCACACCTAATCACATACCACTCAAATATAGGATGTTTCAATAAGATAAGTAACCAAACAAGGGTTGTCATAACATTATCAAGCAACTACATGATGCTCTTTATTCAAAGAAAGATGCTATAATTGAGTTTTTTTGTTTTGTTGATAATTTGCAATTGTTTGTTGAAGAGTTTACAACACACAATTTGAGTGCTCCCCATAAATGGGGTTTCGTGGAATTAAAAGAGAATTATACGCATGTGATGCATGGTCCCATGGAACACATCCAAAGAGTCGTGTAATGTTATGGTCTACCTTAAAGTAGTTAGAATATCGATTTTTGTTGAGGAAAGACAATAAATGGGTATGTTTGGAGTGGGGCCTTCAAGGGGAGGTGATGTGTCCATTAGACGACACCTTTGCGTATGTCATGTGAATGTCGGCCATTTGTTGCATTTTGTCGGCAAAATACCATTTTACGTGTGGCACAAAGTTGCCTTTGGAGTATTTGATTGACGTGGGCCTTCGTGGAAGGAGTCATGATTGCAAAGCAAAGATAACCAATGGCATATCTACCCACCTTCTGCTAAGTCACCATTTCAATAGCCTTTTGGACTGGTATTGGGACTCTATCACAATCATACTAGGCTTTAAATTGAAAATTAAAGATGGATGCACTAGAGCTAGAGGGCTCTTGACCCGTGATATACAAATTATGTGATTGGTGGAGAAGTTGGAGACGACCTAAGTTTATTCTAAACTAGATCTTGAAGGCTTGAGGGACCAAAGAAATTTCAAAGGGTGAAAGATTTACATGATGTCCTACATGACAACAAGTGGATAATGTATGAAGGTCTACCAAATATTGCATTAGACCCATCAAAAAGAGGTGAGTCTAACACAAAGCTAGGGGCCGTGGCAATTGATTAAAGTACGCTATTGGCTCCTTAAATTATTATATTGTCATGATGAAAACTGAAACGCGATCATATGTTGTGCTCCCTCAACATGGTCCACATTCACTACTTTACACTAAGCTTGAGGGCCCATTGGTTCCAGAATTGAAATTCTATTTTTTATAGTATGATCTTTGGATGATTTTGAAGGGCCCTTAGATTTTCATGGTCATTGACAAGGGTGTAAGGAGAACCATAATTTTTTGTGTGGCAAATATCTTGACAAATTGCTCATAGGTTATATGCAAGTAGTCCATTTTTCCGTATTACCCTTGCTAGTTTCAATATAAAAGTATTGAAATATCTTCATTGGCCCTTACTGATGGAGATCAAGTTTCTTACAAGTTGGAAGTTTAAAAATTACAAAAAATTGTCTTCTTTAGACATGCCATCATGAAGCTTCAAAGGTTTACAAGAGCCGTTAGGCCTCCATGAAAAATACTACAAAACTGTGAACAATGCATGTGTAGATTAATTCTAGTTGGATATTCCTTTCCATCCATATTTTAGTTTGAGGAATGTAATTGTCATTTTTACTTATTGTACTTGATGATTATGAGCCACATATTTGCAAATGGACGTGATGTGGTCTCTGGCTGTCATGTCACATCATAATAGATGTAACAATGATGATCTCTAATGTGATGCAATAGTATGATTCCTTAAAATTTCTTGGTCGGTTGCAATTGGTAGTTGACTACGACAATAACAATTCATTCACGCACCAACGTTTGCTTACAACGAGGTCATGTGACTACTTGAACTTGTTGGTGTTGTAGGGTGTGAATGATGCTTCAAAATATGATATGAACTGCATGTTTATAGCATTTGTAAGGTACATGTATTGGTGTGAAATGTTTGAATAAAAATCAACGATGGGCTAATAGTTTTTCTAAGTATCCATGGTAATGAGTTCCCAACACTCTTGTTCTTTTGAAATGTTGTAACTTTACATTTGGGAAAAATGTAGTCAAATGATTGCCAAATTTAGAGTGTGGACCCTATGATTGTGTGTATATACCTAATTTGGCTTCATTGCTCACATATTACCACTCAATACTCATGTGTTCATGTTCATTGCTCACCTCTCATGTCTTAGCTTCCCTCTTGATTAGAGCACTTGCTTGATATCTCCCATTTGTTTTTGTAATCTACTGTGGACGTCACGCACTGCATTTGAGAACTTGGAAGTTGGATGGCTATATGGGTTTGGGGGTACATGGAAATGAGACCAAAGAATGGGGAGTGCGTCAATTGTTGAAAACCTATGTCGTGGCAAGAGGACCTCCCTTTGCTTCAATTGGAACCCAATGTCCTCAAGCGACAACACCTTCACCTTCAAGAGATTGGTACCTAATATCTTCATTAGCCATGTGTTGGGTACTATAGGCCAATCCACCACATACTTCTTGTTGCCTTTCACACAACACTTGATGTTGTCAAGGTAGGACCAAAACTCATACTTCACATTATTGGTGGAGCGCACAAAAAGTTCATGTCCTACTTGACCTTTAAAAAATAGCATGACCTAGCCAACCAACAACTATTCCATCTCCATCACTTTTTTCAATCCTTTGTAAGTTGGAATAGTAGTTCCATGCTTGCTAGTACCGATTTTGGCTTTGCACAAAGTACTTGTATTGGCTTGCATTGCCCATCGTTCTTTGGCTGAGTTAGGGGGGAATCTAACAATATGCCATTGTAAAGGAGGGCAATCTATCTCTAAAACATATGTGATATGAGCCACACCACGCTATGAAGAATTTAAAGACTCCTCTATGCATGCCCTTTTGGAACGGCCTTTAGGGCAAAGATTTAAGTAGTTAACTTTGTTGGGTCAATGTGACTCACAATTAGCACTGAGTGACAAACCCAACTTCCATTTGGTGGACCCAAATAGCTTTGAACCCTCCAAGGCACAATCCCTAGTGCTAAGATCTTCTACCCTAGAAAATGACTTCACTATATTTGCGAGAATCTTGGGATCTCTATACCTCGCTGCAACCTTCAATTTCAAGGTCGCCAAATCGGGGCCTTTACCAGTAGATCCCCTTTCAACCAAGACCTGTAATTTGCAATTTGCATGAATGCACAAATCAAATCATTGACTATCGCTTCATCTATGCAAGTCATCTTGTTGCTGGATTGTTGTAGGCACTTGTTGTGTACCATCCTTACAAGGTTACATGTTGGCATCTCCGCACGTTTATTTATTATCATATTCTCAAACCTTATCCATGAATTCTCCATGTCCTCTCTGACCTATATACATTTTACAAGATCCATACCACTTCTTGGAAGGTCCATTGATATTTGAAGACAAACACTTTATCTTTGTATTATCCAAGGAACTTGCTACCATGTATGTACTTGAAACCCGAATGATATTGAGAGCCATAATACTATCATTGTGCCCATTCTACTACGTACAAATTGCTTTGAATTGGACATGAAGTTACAACAATTTGGGGAGGCTAGAGTACTAAATTTATCCATAATCACCTCTAAAGATAAACATGCTTGGTGATGGTCTTTGCCGTTTGATGGATATCTAAGAAGGTGGTCTACCAAAAATTGTTTGCTCATTGCCATTACATTAGCAGAGTTCTTGGCAATGGGTGTTTTCATGACCTTATTAACAACACATTAGTAAGACATATCCAATGGCTTATGGCCAGTGCCAATAGAGATATGGTGGTCACGCACACCCAGATGAATACAAGCCCTTGACATCCCGAGGGATGTGGAGTGAACATATAATATGCGAGCATGGTACAAACAATCACACAGAATTGGAGCGGTATATCTTACACTCCAATTTGGATTTATTTTGGGCCACACCTCCAACAAAAAATGAGATGAGAGTCAATCCAATTTATTTGCTGCAATTGCAAACCCCCCATTTGCAATACTTGTTGTAATCACAATTATACTTATTTGGGCATTGAAGATGACTAGCACAAGAAAAACGCCCGAATGGAAAGCCAAAATTGTTTTGAATATTAAATTTTGTTGTTGTACATCAGAGGTGTTCATTACACATCTCATCCATACATCCATACCATTCATGGAACATCCATAAACACTTGGGACTCCCATAGCCACATGAGATAACACAAACAACACGCCATTGCCACTTGATGATAAACTTAAGATGATGGTTAGTACTTTGACCTCATAAACATCAATGTTGTTCAAATAAACAATTGTAGGATCTAATTTAGATTTTTTTGTAGACTTAGTTAGTTTTAATGCCTCTACAATATTCAAACCCAACGATGATGAAAGAGGGTGAAATAGTGGACGTTGAGATGGAGTTCCTTGGCAGGTCAACTTCATGTACACATGCTTGTATGGAGTTTTATCAACATCTACTAAGACATTGAAAGTAGTAGGAGTTGCATTTCTAAAAGGAAAGACGATGTGTCAGAAAGATTAATTGTTGGACAAATGTTAGCATTGGAATCAAACAACACAAGAACACCATTTTTACTAGGCTCCAATTTAATAGTGATGACACTAGAGATTTGGACCGTCAACGTACCAAACTTGTTTGTTAGAACAATGATGAATGCTTGGCAATGCATCTGGGAATCAAAGAGATCTATAACCCCAAATGATCATGGACCCAAAATCTAGACATGAACATCTTGATTTATGTTTATTTGCATCAAGATTGTTTGAAATATATCATAGTCCTTAGACAATATCTCTTGCTCCACGTACATGGTTCCTAGCTAGAGATTGAACCTCAAACTTAGCAAATCCTTTGAGATACAAACATGACCATTGCCTTGAAGAGACTAAGTAAAAGGATCGCAATGAACTCTAATGGTAGCCACTAAGAAGAATGGGAATAATAGATACACACTAAAATGTGTGGTGGATGGACTATTTGTAAGCAAGAGACAATACTTGAAATTTAATAATGTGTAAGAACAGGTGAATATGGATATAATTGGAGAATAGCAATGTCAACAAAAATATGGGTCACGACCTTAATTTGGAGGAATATAATAATTACAAAGAATGCGATGCATGCCATCATTATCAAGAGGACTTTTATAATAGCCTATGTAATTAAAAATAATAGGACTATTCGAAGTGGAATTAGGAAGTGGCACATGACAAATGTAAACCCTGTGAGAGGAATGTGAATGTGAATCCAACCCTTGAACGTCAAGAGATGTATATATCAAGAAGTTTTGATAGCATCAAGGAAAAGAGACAAACACATTTAGTGAAATGCTATTGATGCTTCCACCTTCGCAAATGCAAGAACTAGATCATGCTACACCACATAGAAGGCGCAGGAGAAAGACTTCGCTACTTTTCTCTAGCACCAAATAATTGAAGAGGACAAAAATGAGAAAAAGATTGTGCAAATTTTTGTGATCATGCAAACTCTACACGAGCACAACTATTCCAAACATACAACACTTCGGAAGATGGACGCAAAACGAGTATGTCACAACCAAAACATAGTGATTTTTGGAACAGATAGTGAAGACATAGTGAGCAATACATCCCAAAACACATCAATATTTGAATACGGCATGCATTCACAACAACACAATGAGGTTTATTTGTTGTGGGTAGTTTTAGATCCATATTTGCCTGTTTATGTAGCCCAAACAATATTTGAAATACATCCAATATTATTGCATTGGGAGTTGTAATCGCCCTGTTGGCCGAATCAAGGCTAGTTCTCAGGGAATGTACGTTACCGTAAAATCACTCCCTCCAATACCAAACCCTACCCGACTCTTTTCTCCCACGCTAGATGGAGGAGGATACTAGACAAAGTGGTGGACTGGCGCTGGACCCGGGGTGGCAACTCAAACAAATAATTACAAGGGGCTTGTCCAAAAATTTCACAAAGGTATAGATTATGTACACATAATCATAGATATAATCTATATTATGTTTCAAATAATCTGGATTCATTTTTTCAATAATTAAAAAAAAATTATAATTCTCTTGATAATCTGACCACTTCTGGATGAAATCTTGTTGCTTCAGTGCTGCAGAAGACGATTTCTTATACATGGAAATGTAAATATGAGTTGCATTCAAGCATGAACCATGTGTGGATCGATCCGAAAAAGGGGTGTGCAGTTGAGCCTGGCGAAACACGTACGCAAGGAGAAGCAGCGGAAGACAGAAAGCAAACGCTATATGATCTGATCCTGCGCTGTGCTTAATTTCATCAAGAACTTGTGATGAGAAATCAACTGGCCTTTCTGCACCCAACTTGTGCAATCAGCATGCAAGCGTTTCAAACCGATTCAGGTCTCTCGCATCATAAAATTCAGCCTGGTGAAAACATCTGCACAAGATTGGAGAACGGGAGGACAACAAGCAACGCAATGTAGGTACTCTCTTCCTGCACTATGCTTAATTCCTGCCAAAGCCAGGGACCAGAAACCGACTGGCCCTCTTGCACCTGATTGATTTCTAACTTTGCGAGAGAGCATGGAAGGCGATGCACCGCTATTGTGCACCCTTATAAGCACTGACAATCGGAATAATCACGGCACTCGATGATCACCAATCTCTCTTGATCGTTCCAGGCCTGCTCTTCAAGGTTTCCACATCAGAATACACAGCCTGGCCAAAAAAACTCTACACAAGATTGGAGAAGAGGAGGACGACAAGCAACCTTAAACCCCAAAACCCTAAACTCAAAGGTGAGGCTCATAATGTTGTGTGCACAAACGGGCGCTCTACAAACGGGTTGAAGAGTTTCAAAAGAGAAGGAGAGAAGCCACCGAGAAAAACTGGGCGGAGAGGTAGGGTTAGGGCTTACAAGCCAAAATAATCTACATTATCTTCAAACTTTTGTAGATTATATAAATCATAATTAGGCATGATGGAGATCAGATTATGGACGAATCCCCCTGCGTCTAAGAAAAAGTCCACATTATGTTCAAATTATTACGTATTATGGATGGCCTTGATGTGCAGTACATCACTCCGTTCTAAGCTCTGTAAAATTATTCTTTGGTATGAATGTACAAGGATAATATGAATGGATTATCTGTTACAAATTATTTTGCACTAGTTGCCACCCCGGGCCCTGGAAGAAGGAGGGTGTAGCTGCTGGAGCTTGATTGGCAGGGAGACTTGAGGAACCCTTGAGTGAGAGCACCAACAAGGAGACCAGGGTAAGGCTCTTATCGAAAACCGGAGTCTGCTTGTTCTTTCAATGAAACAAACCCACAATCTAGTCCGAGCCACAATGTCCTCGGACACTGAAACGTGAACTTCGTTTCGAGGAAAATATATATCTCAATTTGAAGACAGAATAGAAGGCCTCGTGTCCTTGACTTTGGAGGTTTGAATGTGGCCATGAGTTCGGTATATGAGCTGGAATCAGAGTTTTGTTTCAAAGTCTGGCAAGGATTGGCTGTAACTCAGAAGCCAAAGGTTTGTCGACACTCCAGATTGATTCACAAGCTTGAATCACTTTTGGACTCATTGTTTGCTAGACAGATTCCTTCATTCACGTTGTCTGCTTGAAACTTAATTACTTCTTGATGTCTGTAATTGAGTCGGAGTTTGAACCTGATTGCCACGTCGAATGGCAAGTTGTGAAACTGGAATGCGAGCTTGAATGACAAGGACCCTGGTTTCCTGAAATGGTTCTAGAATTTCAATTTGTTACAATGAATTGAGGGGCTTAAAATTACCCCCTTCACGATTTGTAAGTAATCATGTGGATTCTCAAAACACCATGAATTAGATAATTAGGTAATGGAAGATCCATTTTATTAGTTTGGGCCATCAAAATACGCCCTACAATAATACCCCTCGGTCGCACGTGATATATAATTGTCTCCAAGGAGTCACCCCCCCCCCCCCATGCATCTGCCTCTGTTTTTCCTCACCTAGGTGGCCTAATTGACACTAGGTCCACTAATCTAGTTGGAGCTTACTAATACTAAGTGGCCCATTAACTTTGCAAGTGGCTTACTAAGTGGCTCACCAATCTCAAGTGGCTCACAAAGTCATGGGTCACTCATCGTAGTACTGGCTCGATGGCTCACTATGTTAGTGATTTACAAGCTTTATATGGTTTATTAATCTTCCCTTAGACCAATACCTAGTTATTCCCCTAAGATATGGCGCTCAGGCCCCCGGAAGATCTGTTACAGGTGATCGATATCTTGGATTACTGTCTTGAAGCCTTTGGGATACCCGATATGGTGATCGATATCCTCGTTCCTGGTTAAGAAGCCTTCGGGAGATCTATTGCGGGTGGTTGATATTCTAGTTATGGCTTTAAAGCCCTCATAATACCTGATGCAAGTGGCTAAAAGTTTGATTCTTAGATATGATGGGGCCCCTCCCATATAAGCTCATTATTTTCTATTCCATTATCTTCTTGTTAATTTTTTGTTTGCCTAGAAGCACATGACTTTTAGTAGTGTAAGTTTTGTAATCTAAATATGTTCAAAAAACACAAGTTAGTCTAATGTTTCGTTTTTTTACAAAAATATTTTTATTTTATTGAATATGAAATTTTCTTATAAATTGGATACTAATTTGATGGATCGTAATATCCACTTACTCCCATATTTAAATCTAAAATTTCCATCCTTCATTCAAACTACTCAAACCTCATTTCTTCACTTATACATCACAACTTATTATTTCCATCACTCAAGTTTCTTCCATCGCTTATGCATCACTTATAGTTCACTGTTACTCGTATAATGTTCTTAGGCCTCTCTTACCAATGTTCTTCAATGGTCTTTATAGCTTCGTCAATGGTCTCCACCGCTCGTTTAATGTCTTCGACGTCTTCAAAATCCTCCAAGGTCTTCAATGCCTCCAAACTCCAAGGTCATCGATGCCTCCAAGCTCCTCCAAACATTTTTAAGGTCTTCAACTTCACAAACTCCGAATGCTCAACTCACAAAGCCCACCAACCCTTAAATCCACTTTCTTCTTGTTCTCTTCGACTAACATGAAACCATTGGAGTTAGGACATCAATGATCCCCAAACGGCTAGGTAATAGATGCCGCTAATAAACCTGAAGATTCCCTAATCCTAACTACAAGTCCTTCCTACCAAGTCATTTCTACCAAGTTTTTCTTACTAAGCCCTACTGGTCTTAAACTCAAGACCGGTTCTCAACTAAACAACTAATTAAAACATGATCATACTAATCTTCATCCACATACATATTCAGAATAATAATAACACACGTAAATGCCTACATTTTAACCAATAACCGGCCCACATCACGACACCGTCTTTGGTGGTCTCGGCAATTGCCCCCCCTTTTTTTGGGTGTCCTCAGTGTTGTGATTGTTTAGCTGCTACAAACACTCTGCTTCTTTGGTGTTGTTCATATGTGGTGGCCACTTTGTTTTACCTCTTTTTTAATCTTCTCTTACTCATACTTGACAATGCTTGAAAGTGTTTTTAAGTGTCAGCATTTTATTCCTCCCCTCTCTAAATCTTACCCTCAAGATCTTTTTGCAACCTTTTCGTGTCTTGGATTCAATGAGGGGAATAGAAGCATTGTCTCCAAGTTGTGGATGAAATAATATTTCCTTGTAATTGTTGCTTTGAAATTTTGAGGGTGATGTTTACATAGTGTTGCACACCTATTTTGAAGAACTTTAGAGGAATTGTGTCATTATGGTATGTTTTGAGCCATTGGTGACATTTGGCCGCCTTTGCAAAAATTGTTAAGTCTTCAATTTTAAATTCCTTCCTTGCTCTAATAAAGTCTGTTTCATTTTGTTCAATCATTATCAGGATTTTCACAATATCTTTTTGTTGTATTGGTACATTCAAAGTATTTTTTATTTTTATTTTGTTGGCATAAAATTTGTGGTGATGCTCCGCTATTTGTATTATTGCACTATATCTAGACACATAGAATGATGGATTTACTGCTAGTAACTCAAAAATCCCCAATAGAATTTTCAACTCTTCTAGGGCCCACATGAATGCCAATGCATCGTGATTTGTGGAACCAACCCTTCTTGTAAGCTCAATATTTTTGGCTATAACCTGGCATGTAGGCTAACTTTCAAAAACTAATGAGAGTTAGCAGGCAATAGGCAATTAGTAGTGCATCCCAAGTGGATTTGGGGGGCTATTGCCGCTTTAAGAGGATTGCCATAACCACCTCCTCCACCCTCTCCCTACAATAAGGAGGAGGTCGGCCATTGGAGAATTAGGCTATTTTCCTAACTTAAAATTCTGCATAGTCTCAGTGTATAGTAGCAATAGGCAGTAGGTGTCGAAACTCAATGATTAAAAT
Source organism: Polytrichum commune (assembly GCA_950295325.1). Taxonomy (NCBI): domain Eukaryota; kingdom Viridiplantae; phylum Streptophyta; class Polytrichopsida; order Polytrichales; family Polytrichaceae; genus Polytrichum; species Polytrichum commune. Next base: position 15,939,664 of record OX485803.1, on the reverse strand, counting down.
CAGCCATAGACTCACATCCAAGCAAGTAACTTGAGAGGTGGGTGGAATAGGAAAAATTGTGTGATACAAATTCAAAAAATGTTACAACAACTTTGCTAAGTGACCGGTTGAAAGCATTGTAGGCAATTGACTTAGCTTTTTTAAATGGAAGTATGATTGACATTGCAATATTCTGAAAGTAAGAGTTATGTCTTGTGTGATTATTGATGATGGCCATGAGCATTGAGATAGACCAATAAACTACGAAGAGGATGAGGAAGGTTAGTGGAAAAGTTTGAGAGTTATTGAGGATTGCAACCAGACTATGGCCATAAGCTTGTCTCAAGGAGGTGACTATCGCAATTTTAAAAAACCACGTGAGATAAAAAAAATAGGATTGATTTAATTCATTTAGGGTAAATTTTATAATTTCAGTAAATCTACCATAGCATTGGAATTATGACCCCTATATGATTACATGTAAAATAGGGTGGTGGATAATTCCTTCATTTTTGTAATCAATAAAAACAAAGATAAAGGGTCACAGACATAAGATCTCCCTAAAAGTGTGTAGTAGGATCAGTAGAATAATTATGGGTTTGACTATTTGGATGAAAAAGTGTGTAATTTCTGTCCAAATTTGAATCAAATGCGTTAGTATGTAGGGAAATGTCTTAGGGATTTTTTTGAGAAGGAATGTGTTGGCGCTCCTCAACAACCATTGGATTTTGCAACATTGTGGGACCTCGTTGGATGCTTAGGACCTAACAACCTTCACTGTCAACCTCAATTGCTTCTGGCGATCGGTTTTGATTTTGTCACAACCTCAATTCTTGATCATCAAGGTCACGCATTTTCTGAGCATTTTCTAGGGTTTCTTTCTGCTGATTGATAGTGCAAAGTGGCCACTTCCTTTGCAATGTTTTTTGCATGTATTTGGGATAGGGTTTAGATTTCATGGTTCATTTTTTCTTTGTTGATTTTGTGATTACGAGTTATTTTTTGGGGTTTTCAGTGTGGTCTTGCAAGGTCTGAATTTAGGGTTACAATTTGGCTTGGGAATGAAGAAGATCAAGGTGTATACACTCACTGATGAAGAAGCATCTCCAAAGTGCATTGGACTTATAAAGGGGAGAATGGAGAATCCTTAGCTGACCTAAGAGTGCGCCTAGAAGAAAAAAATGTTTTTTAGTTTGAATTCCAGTACCTTGATAGTATTGGAAGGTGCATAGTTGTATTCTAACCCTTCACATTGTAAATGTTTCTTACAAGGTTTGAATGGGACTATAGTTGAATGTGTTTGTGAACTTATTCAAGATAAATGTTTTTAATTTTTTGTATTTAGCTTTCTTATATTTGAATGCAACCTTATTTTTTTTGGAGTCAATACTTGTGCAAAATTTAATGTCTTGTCATAACTGATTGTACTCCTTGTTTTGTTTTATTCATGTTTATAATTGAGTTATTTCAGCTTGTATATTATGTTATCTACATGTTTATTGGTAACCCTTTAACTAGTATCCAAGTGCTATTGGTTGTGTTTTGAATGGTACTTTGAACAGTTTAAGATTCGTGTAACTAATTGAAACCAAATGAATGATAATTTGAATGGTATGAAATGTTTGTTGCTCACATTGTTGGGTTCATAATGCAATAGTACTATGTCCATTATTTGGTACATGTAAGATTTAAAATAATAATAATAATAATAATGCCAAAAATTAACCTCTCTAAATAATTACAAATAAATATAGGGTGCTAAAAAATACGTCAAAGTAGCTTTTTATCTACAAATAGGGAGAGAAAAAATATTGATAGGTGCATAAATATCCCCTCATTAAATACCTCATTATCGCACATGATTAAAAAACGTAAGGGGGTGTGATTGCCCCAAGGAGCATAATTTAGGGTCACGTACCCTGATTTGGTCCAATAGGACCCATTTAAATGTGATTAAAAACAAAGTCATGTTTTTAATAGACATGCTTTTACCCCTATGTTGGTGAAGATATTTTGTGAATATATGTGAACCAGAAGTGACCATGAGTGTTGAATAAAGTTATGAGATGCATGTTGTCCTATGTTGTCCCACATGCTAAAATGAATAGATGTGCTTTGCTACCAACTAACTTTAGTCATGTGCTATGGACAAGTTAGGTTGAGTACATAATTTGGACCATGTGGACAACATGTGTGGGGAAGGACTTCTTTGATCTAACTAAGAAATTGTTTCTTCAAGGAAAATAAATGGTTGGCATCTATAGATATTTGAGTGAGTTCTACCTCTTTGTTAAAGTTCTTACTAAAATAAGAAATTTTGTTATGGCTCCCACATGCCAAATAATCTAGTTGTGGAGAAGTTGCACAATTTAAATATGTGACGGGCTTATGACATGTTTGTGATATTTTTGACAAAAAATGACACCTCGGCTATATTATGTCATTGTCTTATGAATTCTTCAAATCATACAACTATGAATTGGATTCATGAAGCTCATGAAGTATTTTAGCATAATGTATGCTCGGATGTGGTCTAAAATAAATCATTTGCACCTTAATAAAATGATGAAATGTTGTTTGAAACCAAGAAGACTTACTTGAGCATTTAGGGCTTAAAGATTAAAGTGCTATGAGTCGACCCAATTTGTCTAAGTTAGACACCACGAGCCTAGCACACATAAGGCCTTGGGCTCACAAATGTTGTGACCTTTGGTGGTACAAACATTCCATGGCCAATCCCACTCAACTCACACCAACTTTCTATATTGATTGGTTCGCTTTCCAAAACCCCATTCCTACTTTCTCTTATTTCTCACTATGGGGACACAAGCTTCAATACATATGCTAGCTTGCGTCTCAACTTGCCTTATGTCCCCATTGGCCTTAACCACTAAAGTTGCTTTGGAGTGTGACCTTGTGATTGGTGTGCTCCAAGTTGGTTGATTTTTTTTATTTTTTTAAAATTTAGTTGTGTCTTAGTCCGCCATGTGGGGCCACTTCCTGAGTTATGGATGAATGCACATTTTAGAATGTCATTGTATTATGTATTAGGACAACAACTATATGAATATATGCGACCTTAGATTATTATTACCAATCATGCTTCACAAAGTGGTTTTTCTATCCTTGTAATCATCCATATAGAAAGTGAATAATGTGTATTCTTATGTGAGAAGGACTCATAATTTGAAGGGTTCAGTAAAAAAGAATAAGAAATAAAATTCTTATACAAGTAAGTCACAATTGGGTGGTAGAATATATGGTAAGATTTGTTGTAAACTGACAAGAGACACAAGTAAAAGTGGACAAATGGTTGATTCTATATTCGTGAAGAAGTGGGATTTGAAGTCCGCAAGTTTATTTGAAGATATCATAAATTCATCAGAAATTCGCATTTCAAAAGCACCCAAACTTATTGGTATGGTTCATGTATGGGGCATCCATGGTCAATATGTGGGTGTGTCTTATGGTAGTGAGGTAAATAAGTAGGTGGCATAACATCCTTTGCTTACATCAAGTTTAAACTCCTTTAGTCAAATGTGTAATGAAGGTGACCTCGTACATATTGGACCTTGATTCCTCAATAGCCACACTGGTACCACTTATCAATGTGGATTATTATTTAGAGTTACATTGCTCTACCTTTATAACAAGATTAACTGGAAAAATTTAACGAGGTGAATTGATCTAATTAGCTTGGTCAATTTAGTCACGTCAACCTCTTCAATTTTTGATTAATTTTTCAATTAATTTACTCCACATTTGTTGAAACGATCAACTCGAATTCAAATATATTAAAAAAAACAATAATTGAGTTTTTCTAATATTTTAGTCAAGTTGATTGGTTGGTTAAAAAAATTACATTTCTTGTGTGTCTTTTGTTTGCCACATGTGACAATTACTGTTTGTTATTCAACAAAAAAATCATTTTACTTGTTAAAACCAAGATCAAGACACACTTGTAAAACAAAATGGAAAATATCAAATGTCTCTACCTATGTGGGCAAGTATGGCCACTTACCAAGGGTATCACCACTTGGTGCCACCTAGATACCCATCCTCATCACCATCACCGCCCAATCTACAGAGATGTGCAAATGGGCGTGACGTGGCCCATGAAATTCACATCACATTGAACCATGTACATCATGTTGGGACATGACTCCCCATGACGTGGTAATATTTTTTACTACACAAATATTATTGTAGAATATTTTAAATTTTTTGGTCTACTTTAAAAAAAATCCAAAAGAATTCAAAATAATCCCAAAAAATGGACCATTAAATCTTGTTGGATTCAAGATCTAACAATCCATAATTTCTTTTAGATATTTTTTTAATAGAATTCCCTAGAATTTGACTACTAGTAATAGTCACCAAACTAGCCAATGGCTTTCAAATTTAAATTCAAAAATCAATTTAAAAATGGAACCAAAACGATTAATATTTTATGGAATATTTAGATCTTGTTGGCTACAAGATCTAATGGTTCAGAATTTTAAAAATCTATTGTAGTTGACCAAATTATTGACTAAGTCAATTTACCCCGGGGTAAATTATTGGACTTACCTTTGGCCGACGTGATGTTTTTGGTTTTTTGGCGTCACATTGGCATCGCATGACGTGATGCAATGTGATAAATGCCAATGTGACAATCTTCTCACCAACTGCGAGTCTTGCCATATCTTATGATTTTTCGGTGTTTTTGCCATTTAAACTATCTCTTCAAAGTTCATTTGTTGCATGTTGGCGTTTGCCATGCAAGATTAATTTGCCTTACCTCTCTCCACAAATAATACCCTTCACATAAGTTTAAACTTGGCTTAGTGCTTGCGCTTGTCCATAATGATTGTATTTGTCTTTGGCCTTTGTTTTGTTAGGTTTGGAGATTATGGATGTGTGTGTGGGTGCAAGCCAAGGCTCTTATTTATATTGGAAGCTTCGTCGTGGAGTTGAGTAGTGTGGAGTGCAACAACATTGGCTAAACTTTGGTAAATGCCTTTTCCTTTCAATTTAGGTCAATCCTTGCCATGTGCTTGTGTGTTTGGTTAAGAGTTTTTTCCTACTCTTGTGTGCTTCCCTGTGTACTCAGGGGGGGGGGGGTAGTCATTGGTTGGAGTAGCAACATACGTGCGAACAAATGATAGGGTATTTTAAAAACATGGGAGCAAAAAATTATAATTGGGCTTAAGAGTAATATAGGGTATCAAAAATGGCACTGGACATCTTTAAAGTACTATAGGGTATGGAATAATAGGTAATTTGAAATTATAAGTAATGCAAGCCATTTTTCTATTGACCCAAAGTAGAAATTTACATAATGATAGCATGTGAAAAAAATAAGAGAATTGAAAGTAATACCCCCCTATAAAATAGTGGTTGTTCGCACCTATATCCTTAACTTTTTAACACACTGCCCCCCCCCCCCGAGCCTGTGTAGTCATGGTTCCTCCTTGTATGTGGAATATTTTTCACTTTAGAGGTTTTTTTATCCCATGTTATGCGTCCAGTGAGTCCAATTATAGGGCTTGTACATTTGTTGGGCGAGTGGTTATGTAGTTTAGATTTTGGTTACAAACAAATCCAAGGGAACACTCAAGGACGACTTAAAAGGTGACTTGTGTCTCACCTAGGTGTTTTAGATAAGTTTTATTAGGACAATCACATGATTATAATAGATGATTTAAGATTTAATAAGCATTATCAGTTCATATTTGGATTAAAAATTTATAAAATCACTCATGCGCAGTACATGCAATTATGACAGTCTCTCACCTCACTCTAATTACCTAGGCAATAGTCTGGCAATGAGTTCATTTCAATGGGACCAAGTCCAGTGCACAAGCATAGGCACAACCATAGTCAATTGTCTTGCATGAGTATCCTATTTGAGTCTATTTACCAAAGCCAATGGCAATTTGGTGTAGTCAATAATCTTGTATTAATTAATTCTATTTTAGGGTACCTTAAAATTGCAGTGCAGTTAATCTTCCTCGATCTTCCGTGTTCTTTCATAAGATATGATTTTAAGTTATGATGTTTGGCTATAGTCTTTTACCTTGCCTTAGCCATAGTAACCATGTTACTCATCGGGTGCGACAATAAGTCATACCGCGTATGCAGGTTAATATGGCATAACAAGTTTCTTTGATTTATCATCTTTAGTGAGAGATTCCAATTTAACCTCTTATGTCTTAGAGTAACAACATGTACAATTCATTTCACTTCTCATTTCCAAGAATATTATTTAAGACATCTAGTAATTAACATTGATTGAATTCCGAGTTATCCATTACTAAGGTCAATTCAATATCAGGTTTTACATATCAATTGTTAGTTACCACTTTCTCAATCAGTATGTCCTTTGGTCTCCTCAAGATCCTTTCATCATTCACGATCAATAGTCTTCACATGTTGATTGTTCATTCTCTGCCAAAGGTTAGATTAACACAATAAACTCTAGTATTACTGTCAAGACCATAGTCTTGACGATTGCTCGATTTGGCATTCCCATTCACTGATTGTTCAAGCCTTACCTATTTCGGAATTATTACCCCATTAATATGTTGGATGAATGTGTATTATGTTATTTCAACATCTAGGGAAAATTTGTACCCATTACTAATTTAATAAATTGAAATATATATCAGACAATTGTCTTAGCATTTCCAGGTAATTGCTGCCATCAACTTTATTTCAATTTGAAAAGATGATTACGTGTATATGGCTTCTTCCGCATGCCTTCATTACTAAGGTTGGTCCCAATTTCATCCAGGCTCTTATATAAAAACTGGAACAATGAGAATTCAATATTAGCACTCCCAAGTAACAATGCTGTAACTTTACAAGTTTGTCTCACCATCCATAGAGTCTATATCTAAATTCAATTGAAGGTTGTACTTTCTTGAGAAATCCCTTCTCAATGTTAATCTAACTATCAAACATTGGCACAGTCCTTGGGGCGATCACAACCCCTTACGTTTCATAACCATGTGCAAACAAAGTTTGCTACCCTATATTATATGCCATAGATAATTTTAGAAATTATGATAAAATTTTCAACATATACATAACCATTAATAATATCTTTTGTATAATTTTTTGAAATTTTCAATCATCTTCATTTTTGGTAGTAATTGTTTTAGTTCAATTTTGCGTCATTCTAGTTAGAAACAATAAATCTGATCATTTAACAACTACCCGATTAGGTACTACCTAACTACCTAAATTCACACCCACACAATTACAACACTGCCTACTGATCTACTAGTCACAAGCTCCTATCTTCAATTTTCGGTCCTTGCTCACTTCCAGGGACTGCTCTAAACTCCACCCAGTCACCACTCAGCCGAGTCCCCTGGAATTCTTACTCCAGCAAATGAGGCCTCACTCTCTCTCCTTGCCAGTCCCTCAACGACCTCCCCTTCAGCCAGCCAGCAGATTGCTTCCCCTCAAGCGGTCAGCTCCATACGTGCAGTCCACTCGCTAGCTCTGCCTGCCTCCGCAATCCGGGTAATTCTAGCCCTGATTGACCGAGCAATTTCCGTGATCCTAAATATGCTCTGTATGATGCCCAATTGTGCACACTTCAGATTCCCCCTACATCTCTATCGTTCAAACACACAGCAAGGAGTGGCGAAGTCTACTTCGACTCACAAGTCGGGCTGCTGCAACTGCATTCTTGCACTTCGGGAATCTTAGCAATGGCAGCCTGTGTTGCAACTGGATTGCTCTCAGGTGGCTTGGCCAAGTCGCTAACAGATAACCAATGCAGCAATTTTCTCAAGCTCCAGCAACTTTGTGGCTACCAACACATTGACTCCTGTCTCCTGGACTAATGGGCAGCTCGCTGAAGCAGAAGCCGCACCAGACACAAAGGAAAGTGAAGAGACAACTCGGCAGAGAGTTTGGGCATCTGTTCTCACTTAGATGGGCACGTTTTAAGCTGCGGCGACAATTTCCGATGAGGGCCACCTGAATTAAGTAGCTCAACTACACACCGTGGTATCCCTCGCACTCTCAGTGAGCAATTCTTCTTCTACCGACACCGGACAATTATCATCACCGACCAGCTACCGCCGTCGCACCATTCTTCTCGGGCCGACCTCCCTTCCCTGTTACTCTTCTTTTTGTGTCCAGAGCCTGGAGTGCTCTCGTTCGGCGGAGCTTCCTCCTTCTGTAGTGTGCTCCTCCTTCGGCATCCGACATTCCCTTCCTAACCGGCCCTGATGTCGGCCTCTCACTTGCTTTTCCGACTGTCTGCTCTTCCCGCTGTTCGTTTGACCCAGTTGACAACAGCGACCAGAAAGCCTCCGACACCTACCATTGTCGACAGGGCTCCCACGCCCTGTCCATCTTGCTCTTCCTCATGCTCTTCCCTTCATCGAACACTGTCGAAAACCATCTCACTGTCGTTCCCTGTGAGAGCTCCGCTCCGGCAGCTCTCCAGAGCCTGAGAGAGAGAGTGAGAGAGAGCCAGAGAGTTTTTCCTGGCCCCCTTCAGAGCTTCCCCCAACTTTAGCCAGCATAACCACTTAGCCGCCACCTTCTCTTTTTAGACTCCACAACTTTCTCCTTTGTCTCTTCAAACTTAACTAACCAACAACTAACTTAACTCAAGCCACTTGTTTTAAATATAAGGCTTGACCTTAAAAGACTCTTGGCCCCTACTCAAAACACTCCTTTAAGTCTCTTCGACTTAACGCCCTAAATACACCTAATTAGCCTTTTAGCTCAATTCAAATCCGAACTTTCACGCTTCACTCTTTTTATATTTTTTGAATATTCAATGTAAACACAAAGCCTACGGTTTTAGCAAACTTTAAAATTAAGAACACATGTGGGCACAATATTGGGCTCACACAAAGCTTCCCATTGTGCAAAAGATTGAAGATGCATTGCAATTATTTTACAATAAGTTCAATCACTCCCCTAAAAGGTTAGGAATTGAAGAGGTGGCTAATATTGTGAAAACATGTGGTGATTGCATTTTGAGGAATGCTTAGACGAGATGGATTTCAATGCTCATGCTTGCCAAGCATGTACTCTCCAATTACAAAGCTCTGATCATGAAGATGAATGCAGATCAAAATTTCATTGTCCCATAAATTTGAGAGCCTTGGTGATCTTAAGCTCCTCATCACCTAGCTATCTTGAAGCCACATGTTAAGGTCCCAAAGAATTGGATGATAAATGTTAAACTGGTTTTTCCCTTATTTTCTTGGTTACAATCCACTAGTTTGAGCCCATTAATCGTCCTAGAATTTTCTTAGTTCTCTATCGGTTGGGTTTTTGACTAGTCACGGGTTTGCCAGTCCTAGTTTGGTGGTTGAATAACCATTACAAGCCCCTAGTTGGCTGAGTTTATTCCTACGGTGAGGCAATTTCCCCATGGTGCCTCAACCAATGAGACTATCCTCTATTGCTTATCTTGATAAAGGTACCACTAGTTGTCTCTTTCGAGCGAATCTTCCCTAAGCCTTTTGTTACTGGTCTATCCTAGTTGCTTTGGAGTAGGCCACCTTTAGTCTACTGGACCTACCCTTCAATGGGAGTCACACCTCCTTGTTACCAGAATTGTGAACATTCAACTCGTAGCTGCCAAGGCCCCTTATCTGCCAATATACAAGAAAACTCCCAAAATCAGTTGGTTTTTTCTATTTCCTAGTGAAGTAACTTTCACTTACAAAGATGAAAGTCCTTACTCTCTTCGCACCTAGATCTACATAATACAATTTAAGTCTTTTAGCTAAGCCTAAGAAAAGAATTTATCTCTTATCCAACAAAAATTATAGAGAGTTCCCCCTTTCTTGTTTTTACTTATCATTGTCATAAAAAGCCCTAGATAAAAGTGGTGACCACAACCATCTTGTTGTTTTTGCATACTTGGTTTCTAGATGTTGGGAATTGTATATCCAACACACTGTCAACTACTTGTTACCAACTATCAATCTATCAAACTAGGTGTTAGCTTCCACTTTTAGCAACTATTAGCTGCCCGAACCATTTACACATTGCTTCCTTTAAGTTCTTCTTTGGGTCCTACAATCCTTAGGCAACATATTCTTACCCTAAACGCAATCTAGCCTTAATAATGAACACATCGTATGTGAAATGCTAGTCTCTCAAAGACCTATGGTCTTTGTACCTTAAGATATCAATGAGGAACAATGCATGGTGGGCTATGGAGCATGTTCAGGATGTGAATCCCATGACAAATGTGTGGAGGACATTGTTCATCAATACTTTCTTGGCAAGCAAGCTATCATAGTACTGAAAGGTCATTGAAATTATAGTAGTGATGATCATGGGCAACGTCAAAGACAAGAGGACATTCTCCACTCTCATTTATATGAAGTCCCAAATTAGGAACCAATTAAAAAAAATCGCAAAACTTACCAACATAATGTTTTGCTAGCCTTTCTTCAGACTAGAAACATTTCCATTTGATGACGCCTTTAATCAATGATGTCAATTTTGAAAGAGGTGCACATTGCTTGCATAGTAAAACAAACTCATGCAAATAATAATATTTGTGATTGCTTCTATTTGAGTACTAGTGATTTTAATTGCCCAAGGATTTGTCATCTGGCCATTAGTGTGATTCCAAGAGTTATGCAGAATCAACAAGAACTTTAAGAGATAATCAACAAGCTGGTTGCCAAATGGTGAGTTTGATTCCTCAATTGATGTGCTCTCAAATTTTTTTAATGCATATACTTTTCTTCCCATCTATGTCTCACATCAATTGAATGTTTTATGGCATTTTGCATGATTTCATGATGACTTCAACAATGATCCAAAGTTGAGTACATGGAAACTTGTCATAGTGGAGGCAAAGGTAAGAATTCTTGCACCCTTTGCTGCTATATTTGCTCATAAATAGTTTACTAACATTTGTCTTGCGGTAAGAGCCATGTGTTGTAGTTGGGCAAGGTTTGAAAAGACCAGGGCTCAACCCCTTCACATGGCAATTTTGTTTACTTATTTTTGCTCAATTATACAAATTTTGATCATTTGAAATACATTTGGAGTTATGTTCAATTGTATTTCTTGGTTTTGCAGTTGTATTATGTGATTTTTGTCAAGTTGATGGTTTTCACCAAGTTGTTCTTTAATTCCTCGGAGTTCCAAAATGATGAAGAAGAGAAGGAGATAATCACCTTCTTTACCTAACCTTCTTTTTCTTACCTTCACAAGCAAGTAGAAAATTTGTTCCATTTGTATCATTAAGTAAGGTTTAGGTTCTATGTTATTTTGCCAAATTGTTTTTTATTCATGTGTGATGTGCATAGCATGGTGTGCCTGATGATTTTCTAGCCTTCCACACATCCACACCATTCAACCCTACATATCTCGGTTCTTCAAGGTGTGAAAGTTTTGTTGTATGTTTGCATGCAAACACAATGCCAAGGGTTTAGCTTCAATTGCAAGGAATTAGCTTCATCTCTTCTATTGTGACAATTGTTTGTTCAATCCGGACATCTTGCTCTCTCTCTTATCCAAGGAGAATAATTCAAAAGTGTTGATGGTGTTGCAAGAAATTTTTTAGAGCTTGTGACTTCTACACAAGACATGATGCCTAGCAATCTCCTTTCTCTTTTGTTTGCCTGAAACAAATCTCAACCCTCAGCACTCAACTCGTCCTTAATTGTATTGCACCAACTCCGAAAACAAGAATGCAACTGCACTAAGGCTCACCTGAACACATGATACCAAAAATGTGCCCAAGTAAATTACCTTGATTCTAGAAGCCACAAGAGTGATACGAACATCAACACATGCTTTCCGGTTGATGAACAATGAGCTAATTAACCCCGACATAGTTATTCGATTCAGTGATGTGAGATATACTGGGATTCTTCTATTTTCCACCTCTTCTTAGTCTCACATGAGTGATAACTTTTGTTAGCAACACAGTTTTTACCAATCTTCAAACAATCACTCGGCGGTGAAACGTGACACAAATTTACTCACAGTCTCTGTCTATATTGCTTTCTTCACTCCTTGATAACTCTACACACATACACATGATGATGCACGAACCACTCATGTAGAGACACACTTTGTACAATATGCTTTATTTCTTGTGAGTAAATAATTCAAACACTCGTCTATATTCCAAATCTTGATCAACTTTCTATCAATTACATGCACTCACACTCACATGTATCTTGCAGTCTATATTTCCATGAAACTTGTTGCTCGTCTTATTATTCCTCTTCTCTGCCGGTGATCTGAACGAAGAAACTTCTTTCACTAATCAATCTAACTACTCTAACTAATCAAGTGACCAATCTTGAACTAAGTAACCAATGCGAAACGCATTGACTCCAATAATAACCCGTTGTGCCTTATCAGGCCTTGCCGCACTACATGCAATCGCCTTGTGCGTGGATTTAATTCTCAGCAGGCAATGCACTCGAGGTTTCATTCTTTCTGAAGTTTGTGCTGTGAGAAATGTGTGCTTTCATCTCTTGCTATTTCAAGCCCTTGGGTGCTTCTGCATCTACTGACCCAATGTCCGGGGAGATTTTCGGGGATAATTGGTCGAGATCCTAGTGTTTCCAAGTCCAACCAGTTACATGTTGACATCTTTCAGGTTTTCTTTATTAATTCGAAGTATATTCCATAGTTTCCTCTAAAATGATCGGTAGTTTTCCTGAAGTCTTGAACCTCAACCGGGTAATCCTCAAACTCAACCGGTTCATCTTGTAACTAGCGATTGGTCTTCCCTGCTCATTGTACTGACCGGCTTCGTGGTGCCAATTTCACAGTTGTGATCTTCATTATGAAGGAGAGTGAAGACCCTAGTGACCAACTTGTTGAACTGCTCACATGTCAATTTTGCATTACCGTAAAGGGTGCTCTATCTCATCTTTACTTATTCCGGAATGTAGATTCCACGTCAGATTCAAGAGCGTCTTAACCGCTGTACAGTGGACAATGGCAAGACGTGAAGGAAACAGAACTTTTTTTTTCCCGGAATAGAGAGCCCTCTACGGTAATTGTCAAGCTCTTCTGTGCATTCCGATAGAAAATCTCAGAATCCCAGAGCGATGGCTGACCCCTCAGGACTCAGTGCAGCTGATCAAGCAAATGTGTAATCAAAATCAAGTTTTCTTGTGTGTCATTGAGAAATTTATATTGAAGCGAGCAATCTGCTCACGAAGTATAAGCAGATGCTTGATAAGGAAGAGTTGTTTGTCCATTTGAGATGATCGGTTTTCAATCAATTTTCTTGCTCTTTGGATAGATGCCGAGCAAGCAAGTGTTGATTTCGTCTTGATTTCGTCTTGGGCAAATCCAGGCTCCTAACAGTTTAGACTGCAAACTGAGAGATTAGGCATTCTTTCAAACAGCTCTGAACATCAAAAGCTGAGCTTGCCATTGGATATTAATGGCTGCTTTCTACAAATTTGATTCGAATCGGCGGATTACGGAAGAAAAAAAGGGCAGAAAGTAACGTCACTATACTACCTACTTCTCTGAAAACTCTAGGATTGAGCGACAATGAGCATTGATGAGATTGAGCAGGCTCTGGATCCATCTCTTCTGAACTATTCTCGGAGTGACATGTAATTACGGTAGCATTCGACAGGTTTTGAACTAATAAAATCTGTAAAGCAAGATTATGTCTAGGGTGTGAGCTTCTGATTTTAGTAATGAGTAGATAAATCAATCTAACCTAGAGATCTCCCATACCAATCCATGCAAGGTGGTCGTTCATTCACCTCACATTTTCCTTGTCAATTAGACTTCATCGACAACTGCAATGGTAAAAAGTCATCACTCAAGCATTTCGTTGTTTTTTTAGAGGACATGCATAACTTTTTATTACTATAGCCAAGGATACCTTAGTTTTAATAAGTGGGTTTGACTTAAACCCAACTTAAACCCTAAACACAAGAACTATAATTTTCTTAATATTGTTTAAATTCTCTCTACATTTTCATCCCCCCACCCCCTTTTCAATGGACCATGTGTAGTGTCACCTTTGTTGTACCCTCCACATTGTAGTCACACCCACATGGCACCTAGGCCACACCTCCTAAAATTTCATAATGAATCTGTACGAACCTAAATTACGATTTTTCTCAATATTAATGAAATAATTGTCAAAGCCCCCTCTAGAGATATAACACCATAATTCCACCTCTTTCAGACCCTACTAGAGGTGGCATTATGGAGGACCCACCTTCATCACCTCCATAAAATGCTACAACAAGATATTCAAACTTTGTTTTCAAAGTGTGGTGTATGTTTTATGCATTTGACTTAAAGTTGAGGTAATTGAATTACAATGGCAACTGCCTCAATGCTCATGTGCCCTCAAGTTGTCAAAGTTCCAATTACACTTAAAGGAGCAAAGTGTCAAAGTTCCAACACTAGATATGTGGGTGTTATCCGATTTGTTTTTCTTGTTCTGCATCTTCTATTGATAAAATTTACGTCTGCAAATGTGCATTGTATTAGCAAACTTATGATGAAACAACAACCCCCCAAAATGAATTTGAAAATCAAACCTACCATGATTTGGTTATGTTCATTGGACGGGGACGTTTGTTGGTTCCGTAATTGAATACAAAGGTCCTCTCAATTGTGTTCACAATTGATTGTGTAGTAGTTAATAAAATTTGAAAACGTAGTCCAATCTCTTCCAAAAATGTGTCTCTGCGGTGTTTGTTCCTCGATCCGCACCTTACCACACACCAATCAAATATAGGTGTCCAGTGCAGATAAGTATCCAAATAACACCCGCATACATTCGTGAATGTGAAGTCTGGAGTTAGTCTAGGTCTCACAGGGCACTTCATCCAAGTCTATTGTTGAATCCTTCCCACCCCGAAGTCTCATTCTTTGTCTAAATAACCAGCATTGGATCCTAGTTTTCTCGTATTATCACTATATTCAGTAATGAGAGACTTTTTCATGATTTTGAGACTATTTAAGAACGTAGTTTTTCAAATAAAGAACAAGAAAAACACAAAAATATATTCAATGTGACTTAATCAAGTGATTTGCATGGGCGGCACTAACCAATTCGGAACAAATACATGTCATCACAATAAGAAATTGAACTAGATATCAAAACATTTGCGTTTATTTTGAGTCTCTAATTAGCGAACATAGTGATAATTGTAGACTGCGGCAGTGCAAAGCTGTGTAACTCTTCATGGGGATTCAAGGTTTGGAGTAAGTTAGACTCATAGCCTCTGTTGATTCTGGAGAGGCTCTTTATGTAAGAACCTAGGTAATCAAGTCTAATCTCTAGTCTCCAGAGCATGACATTTATCTGAGTGGAGATTCTTGAGAGCTTGTTATCAGAAATTACATTGTCATGGGATAGATTTCAGGTTATGTGAGCCTTCTGTGGTCAGTACTGTTAATTAGACACCGATATGGTGAGGCTCGTAGTTAGGAAAAGATGCCAAATAGACACATAATATGATGAGATTCGACGATGTGATTGAACAAAATGTAGACGACCATTTCTAAGTTGAATAGTTAACACAGTTGAGAGGGTCATCGTCATCGTGTAAAGAGAAAGAGAATCTTCATGTTGACCTCTTATAACTTTGCATCTCAACTGTGATTTTGAAACTTTAAATGTCAATCTCCATGACTTGCACAAATGTTAATCACATGAGACGGTTCCCGCTCCGATCCAACTGTCAAAATGTTCGTGGAGTTGGACAGGCCCACAAGAGGGCCACACACCTCTTAATGTGTATTGTCATCGTCTACAAATAATTGTCGAGTGCCTTTTTACATGTATATTAGAATCGTGGGTATTATATGAGAATGTCTTGGGTGATCTAAGGTGAGTGCTGAGGAGAAACATGTGCCAGAATATATTGGGTACTCCATAATCTTTGATTGATAGTTCTAAAATAAATAAACGAATAAACTTTTAATAACTTTCATTGTACGTGCAAGTCAGAGGGAGGCCATACGCTGATTTTAGTATCTAGATTGAAGGTATGACCATTACACATATGTTTTTTTGTGGGAAATCAAGGTGTGGGCACTTCTAACTCCATTGGCATTCTAATCATTGGTTTGAATCACAAATTATCTCATCCGGCTAGCAATTGCAAATCACGCAAATTGTCATTACAAGTTTCAAAATTGAAGTTGAAATACAAAAGTTATAGGAGTGAAGTTCAATTTTCTCTGTACGTCATCGCATAGACTCAGATCCCAATTGTATCAACTATCAAACCTCATATTGTGTCTATATTTTTGAGCACATCATCAAACTTCATTGTAACAGGTGTCTCTTTTGATGCCGGTTCTTAACTGTAAACCTTGCTACATATTACTCCAATATAAGTGTCCAATTCAGAAGAGTGGCCATGTAAGACCCACATCCCTTAAGTCGATGCTAGCTATTTGCATTCTGGGGCTACACACTGAGAGAATTTGAAGACAATGCAGTGTCAGATTAGTTCTATAATGTCTTGTTGAGGCAGTGAGTGGAAGAAGAAAAATGTAATCCACAACTCCAGAAGGAATTTGGTCATGCCGTGAATGTATTCGGATCTATAAATTGAGCAACTCAGGCCACAATTTCGAATGCATGTGTCATATTATTCCCGATGAAGGTATTCAGATTCCTTGACTATAAACTACTGGTTTGGATTCCATCCACTTACAGTACCCTTCTTAGACCAATGCTGGATCCAGTGAACTCGGAAAACCGACCGCTAGTTCCAGATGGACTGGATGAGTTTGAGAAATAACTGGTTGAAGTTCAAGACTTCAGGAAAATCACCCATAATTGTAGAGGAATTTAGAGAACGCACCATATGTGAAGGATATGCTTCGAATGTGTGCGAGGGTGAGTCCATCTACTTCCAAGAATTTGTGCACACTAGTAGCACAAGGTCTGAGAGGAGTTGATGCACTCAAAAGTTATGGCATTCCTATAGAAACTAGGATTGCATTGACTTGCATCAAAATTGCAAGTAATGTGAGACGTTACAAAAACAAGAAGTGAAACTACCATCTGTACATATAGACGTACATATAAACACAAGCATCAGTTCATGCACGAAAGTGAGCAGAAACGGAATAAAAGCTAAGCTCCCCCCCCCCCCCCAAAGAAAAACCCAATCAAAACAGTATAATTAAAAATGTGATGAAGAAAATATGCAAAGAAAACAGGTAATGGCCCTCACTTGTATCTAAACTTTTGCATTCTGAATCTAAACTAAGATGTTGCTCGTTGCATCTGGGAGTTGCGACAATTTGTACCCCTTCTTCATCTTCTTCAATGTGAGTGTCATGATCACTAGCAGTTGATGCAACAGCTGATAAATTGCAACCCTGGTTTCTTTAAAATGAATATGGGCATAAATCTGCAATGTTTGGAGCAAAATAAATCTTTGGAGCAACAAAGACTTCCTCACTACATTCACAAGGGATTTGAAAAAAGATCCTCCATCTTCATAAAAAAAATCATACAACAACAAAGCACAAACACCAATTGAAAACTCGTATACTGCAACCATCCGTCGTGGTTTGGTCATTGCAACTCATGATGAAAAAATACCAAAATGAATCATTTTGGTTGTCAACCAAAGGATTTTTGACTACCCATTGTCCACATTTTATTCTAGTGACAAGGTGTGTCTCTCCTCAATGGCTCTTGTAATTCAACTGTTGTAATATTGTCAAACCTTGCTTGATTATATGAAAAACATCATTAGGACTTAATCCTGGAGTTGTGTTACCTGTTCCAAAGCAAAGTCCTAATTTCTTGACATCATTCTTGCTATCATTTAGGATATTAAGACTTAGGATTCATGGCCTAGTGTAAAGTTTATAATGGGATTTAGGTGGACCATGGTTTTAAGTTTCACAATAAGACTTGAACCCTAATTTGTCAAAGTAGCATAATGCTCGCGCATACTTTAACATGTATGCAAGAAAACACTTTCATTCAGACTACACCATTTATGGCATTTAGTGTCATGTACACTTTTTGCAAAGGGCCTAAATTAGATGCCTAGAGGTTCCAAAGTGTCATGTCCATTACTTGCCAATATGATACTATCCGTCATGATGAGAAAAAAATTGAAATGAAAAGTTATTTACATTATGACATTTTAGTGTAGTACATTGGGATACTTGAGATGATAGTTTTGCATTTTAGTATATAAAGAGAAGGTATTATTCAGCATACTAATGGCAAGTGTTGTATGTTCACATATTAGTATGCAAGAGAAAGATATTCTAGAGCATACTAAATCCAAGTGTCATTTGTGTACACTTTAGTTAGCTTGTAGACCATTGTGTAACATAGGCATACACCTCATAACAATATTGAACATACTCATGCCAAGTATGATAATAATATGCACACTTGAATGCCAAGTGTCATGAGGTTACACTAATCATCATTAGTGTAACCTAACACAATACCTCAAAATAGGGTAAGTGACACTATCACACATGCAACAATAAATACCATAAAAGGTGTATTATTGGCAATCCATCAACATTTATAATATCATCAAGAACACCCACAACAAGTTGAGGTGCTTTGAATTGACTTGAGAATCTACTTTCGAAGTTTGGATGTTTCAACAAATAACCTTGGAAGCTCATTAAGGGAACCTGGCCAAAGCTAGGCCTCCACCACTATTACCAAGGTAAGTGGATCTCATAAAATTATGATCCCTATACATTTGTGCTTAGTTCATCTCAAGTGGGTTTCTTCAAACTAATCGGGGTCTTTGATTCTAATTCTGAAGTCAAATCATCTTGAAAAAAAAACTACAAGCTATAATATAGTTGGTTGCATTTTCACCTTGGATAATGTTGATGGGAGCCTGCTTGAAGAGGCAAGTATCTAACCTGGACCCTTATGTATCCTCCTATTTCAAAGAGATGGACCCTTATATATTTTATTTTATTGGAGAGGACCCGTAATGCTGCATGTTTCTAAACAGTGCCCGGGAAGTTTTTGGGCATAGTCGGTCAAGATCCTAGTGATTCTAAATCCAACCGGTTACATGTTGACATCTTCTAGTTTTGCTTTAATTCATTTGAGGCATATTCTTCTATATATAGATTCCTCTAAAATGATGGGTAATTCTCCTGAAGTCTCCAACTTCAACTGGTTATTCCTCAAATTCAACCGGTTCATCTGTAACTAACCACCAGTTCTCTCCGGACAGTGTTTCCAAACATGAAGTTAAGACCTTGATGTCTCCGTTCTCCTTTCGTAGTCACGTCAACCAAATCAAAGATTTTTTTTTTTTCTTGGGTTTTTGTTTGTTGTTTCGGGGGTTGATTTTGGCAACTAAAAGTACGAGCTTCCTGCAAGCAATTTAGTAGCAAATGCTTGGTGTTTCTGTGCGATCGTCCTGAGAGAATTTCGAGATCATCAAACTTCCCTGGGGATGTACCAATTGGCTTCTTTGATGAACAACGATCACCATAGCTGGTGGTGTTGCTCCCTCCTTCGGGAGAGTCATTGCAAACAAAACGTCATGAGTGATCGGGGAGAGTTTTGGGCATACTAATCAGTTGAGATCCTAGTGTTTGCAACTCCAACCGGTTCCATGTTGACAACATCCTTCGGTTCTCCTTCATTAAATTGGGGTATATTCTTCTATAGATTCCTCTAAAATGATCCGTAATCCTCTTGAACTTCAACCAGTTATTTCTCAAACCCAACTGGTTCATCTTTAACTAACTGCCAGTTCTCCCCCATCATAGAACGTCACCGCTTGAGTCGAG
Source organism: Polytrichum commune (assembly GCA_950295325.1). NCBI lineage: Eukaryota > Viridiplantae > Streptophyta > Polytrichopsida > Polytrichales > Polytrichaceae > Polytrichum > Polytrichum commune. Next base: position 15,919,933 of record OX485803.1, on the reverse strand, counting down.
CTTCGGATCCCAAGGGCATGCGGTGCACAAAAACCACTTCTCTCTCTCTCTTTATATATATATATATATATATATAACTTCTCCACGAAGTGCTACCTAGTGGTGGTCACCAAGGCCCGAGTCCAATGATTGCCATGCGTTTATCTAACAAGGTGGGAGAAACTTAAGGTGTTTTTGGTTTTGGTCAATGGTAGTTCCACAACGGACCTCTCTATCTAAGCACGGAATCTTCACTTTCATGCCACTTGCTTAGCCCAAAATCGTTGGTGTTGGGTCTAGGTTCCACTTACATAGTATTATATTATTTTGCAAGGCCAACGTGTTATGTGTGCCTCGGGCCGGAATGGAGGAATAAGTGCTTGAATGAAACATGTATTATGTTTGGATTCAATGTGTGAATATGAGAGTCCAACTTAGGTGTGATTGTTGGTGAAAGAAAGAACAAGCTTTGCGAGTTGAACAACCCTAATTCTATGAAGTTTCCATCCATACGGTTAGATCTATCATAGGAGGTGTCGATTTTCTTCAATAAGTTGTTTGTGTGGGTGACATTGACATTAAAATTGTGTGCTTGGCAAAAAAAATTGTGAATATAATGCACATTTATGATGAGTTTCAAATTTCAAGAGATGAGAATGATACATGACAGGTAGCAAGGAGGCAATGGTGTACTCAAAGGTGATTAATTTTTTAATCAAATTGCTTGAGAATTACAAGAAACTAATTCACTAAAATAGTTCACTGGCCTCTAAAGTTTTCACAATACACATAACATTTGATCCTCACATACAAAATTGCTAGATTATCATTGATTGACTGTAGTCTCAATATAAATCTAATTTTAAAAAATTTAAAAACTAACAAACTGTCATTACACTTATGTAATGATGCGAGAGAAATTGTTGGGTGATTATTTACAACACCTATCATGTTTTTGCTTGGCGTTTCTCATAGTTCTCATAATTGGCATTTGTAATGAGACCTTTGAAATCACTTAAAGGGCACATACCAAATGCCTTAAATTTGTTTTGACACAATCACTCTTGGTGGACCTATATTCCCAACATTGGTGAAGTTAGGTTTGCGACCTCAAAACAATTGAAATTAAGGTGATTAAAAAAACACGATGGAAGGACAACTACTTATTCAAATCGTTCATGGCATCAAGGAGTGTTGCAAAAGAGCCACTGGGATCAAGCAAAATGTGATCAATAGTATAGTGTCATCCCATTTCATCACAACGAAGAGGGTCAATGTGCCACCACCAAGTCATCACCATGTGGTTCCTCTCCCATGCAAAAACATCTTTCCACTATACTTTGACAAATCTCTATCCTGAGAAAGTGTCAACTCAAATGCATCATAAAAATAACACCAATGAATATCCCAAGAATCTAGGTTTACCATCTCTATCAAACACCAAACATACAAGACACAGTCGCAATATCCAATAACAAACCCATTTTTTAACTTGACAACACCGACCTCTAATATGGGCCGCACCAAAGCTAAAGAGGAAAGATGACATAAAGGAATAGAAACATGAGATTTGGAAAAGGGATTTACTCTTAAGCCACCAATCAATGCGTTAAAGACGGTGTTTTACAGGACGCACATGTGTGCAACGCTCTCATCATTCTCCAAACCCTTTTAAAAATCATGTCCTTCCCCAACATCCTCCTAGCAAATACAACAAAACCCCAAAAGCCAATGAATGTAGAATCAAAATTGATCATTCAACACACATCATAGTCACCACATTCAAAAAAGAAGCCATAGCTTGATTCCACTACCTCATCAAAAACCCCTTCAAATTGCAATGACCTATTGAATGGCCAATTATTGGAAGCATAAGGCTCAACCAATATGCACAAATATAATAAGAAGAAAATGTAGGTGTTAGATAATTAGACAATCTGATGTATCAGCTGACCACCAAAGAACTTGAATATAAGCTGGAGTTAGAAATGGCCATGTGAGGCCCTTAGGGAAAAATACCAGTTGAGGTCCAGGGTATCCCGAGGATACCAGGTTAGCAAGAGTTAACATTGGGGATTAGCCCAGGGTATCCCGAGGGTATCAAATAGCAATTAGGAGCCATACCTATGGCTTCAAATATCCGCCTCGGTTATCCCGAGGGTATAAGTAAAGACATGACCAGGTTATCAGCCTGGTAGGTAAAGCTAGCCATACCTGTGGCTTCAGATACCGCCAAGTGGCATCTATATTATTTTATTAATTTTTCTTATTATAAAACTATTCTTCTACCGATCCTGGTAGAACTAAAGAATTACAAAGTAACTCTGCCTATTTTTGTATCTGATAGTATTGTTCTCTCAACACGTTATCACCACGCTCCTGGTTTTACCATTCACCTACATTTTTCTACCGCCCTCACTCGCCGAAGTTTTTCATCCACTAGCTATACTTATGTTCACTCTGATAGCATTATGTCCAACCTCAAATAGATTTTTGTCGCACATAACTAGCTTACTTCTTCAATTAGGTCCCACGTCATGATAGAATTAGTTGCATAGACAATCTGTGAGGAGACCTTGTGACCACATGAGTGAATTCTGTAGGAAATATACATTCTAGTTGTACATATATACACACCTTTTTCACATATAGATAGAATCTCTGTAGAATCTTTACTTTATGGCTTATACTTATCTCAAAGTTTTTACCTTACCGAAATTTTGTCCAATTTTCTTCACAAAATCTGTATACAGAGGCATTACTCTGCCCAATTTTTCCACAAAAATCATGTCTAGAAGTATTATCTATCCAATTTCTATCTATAGGAAAGTCATTATGTCAAATTTTCACCAAAAGTTTTGAATTCCAATCCCATTTTTCTTCCGCTCATTTCCCGATCAGTTTTGAATACCGAAATACTGCCAAAATTTTCTGAAACTTCAACTAACATGTTTTGTATATATATATATATATATACACTAACATGTTTTGATCATAAATATATATATATATATATATATATATATTCTCTGACACGAATACTAATTTGATTTCTTGTTTATATATATATATATATATAATATATTAACTGGATTAAAGTTGCTTTAAACCAGTACTAACATTTATTTTCCAATATATATATATATATACACTATATATGTAAATACTAACTATATGTTGTCTTGTATATTCTGTTTGTATACTGACTGACCTAAATACTGAGTAACATACTGTTTGTAATACTCTGTATTCTGTCTATATATAGTATATTGTCCATATACTGTAAACAGTACCTTGTTTGTATTTTGTCTGTATATAGTATATTTTGTCCATATGCAATTTGACATACCCCTACTATACTCTGTATACACATTTTGTCCAAAAATATACTGAAATACAGTATATATTCTCCTCTGTATTCTCTGTTATATAGAATACAATATTGTACTCAAATACTTTCTGCTTATATACTTACTCTTCTTGTATAATCTCCTTTTTCCAATATGAATACATACTCTAGAGAGTCCCACACTACATACCCAGCTGCAGTAGATTCTAGAATCCAAGCCCTTATGTTTTCTCCTCTTAATTCTGATGGATCAAATTTCTTAGAGTGGATCAATGATGCCCGAATAGTCTTAAATGCAGAAGACTTGGCTAGAACACTTAATCCTTCCGTAATATCTACTTCCTCTAATTCTGAAGTCCAAATCCCAACAGTCTATAAGTGGCAAGCCTTGTCGTTGTTACGCCGTCACTTGGATCATGCCTTTCGCTTACAGTGTCTCAAAATTGACGATCCCGCCGACCTGTGGGCCCAGCTTCACGCTCGTTTTCATCATCAACAAACATTTTTTCTCCCACAGGCGCACGGATTGGACAATTTGCGGATGCTCAACTTCCCCGACTTCGTTTCATTCAACTCGGAGCTTCATCGAATCACGGCGTAGCTTCCACTTTGCGGACAGACAGTTACCGACGCTGAGCTGATAGAGAAGACGCTCTCCACATTCCCGCCCACAACAGTTATTTTGTCCCAGCAGTTACGGAACATGAATTTCAAGAAACATGTCCACCTCATGTCTCATCTCCTGTTAGCAGAGAAGCACCAACAGTTGCTATTGAAGAATGTTGAATCACGACCTGCACGGGAGGTACACTCAACAACTGTTGTTGCCCATCCTATACCTACTGGACCTACTAGACATGCGCGTCTTACTGTTGCAAAGGTGCACGCTGCTTAAGCATCTAGAAGGCCGCCAAAATATTCCTATCGGAAATCTCAACATTCGCACATTGCAAGAGAGATGCGAGCCTATGGCAAGAGTGATGTGCATAAGGGACATGGGAAGAGAGATGTGCATAGCAGGAGAGACCAACCTATGCAGACATGAAACCCATATAAGCCTAAGAACTACCAATCCAAGCAGTTTCGGGGTAATTGTCACAAGTGTGGGCGTAAAGATCACTTAGCTAAGGAGTGTAGGGCTCCCTCGTACATAGTCAACATGTATAGGGAATTACAGCAGCTCCATAATCAAACCCGTCAAACCTACAACTTCGAGACCCCAAACCCCAACTCGTACACTAATGATGTCTACAATTATATGACTATCTACGAGCAGTCTGCATCAGAAAAGGATGTGGCTCTCTTAGATAGTGCATCTACCCATACCATTTTGACAAACCCCAAGTTTTTCCATTTCAGAAGAAATGATGAACCCTAACAACATTGTAAGATAATTACAATGGCAAAAAGCCAAAATATGAAATTTCGGGAGATTTGGGCAGTGGTAATTATGCCCGGAGGATTTCCCTCAATTACGAAAGAACAATATACACTTCAGATGCCCCTCATTTCCACTGCGATGGAAAATGATGAAGAGGTTCTAGAACTCAGGCAAGGGCTGACGATCATTGCCACCGCGAAAGCGGAAGACGACGATCTATATAAGATTGTCATAAATCTCCTTGACAATAAAAGTCCAATCTCATTGATAATTGAGGAAGAGGTGTGCATGGCAGCTTGGGCTAGAGACCATGAAACATTACGCCGCAACCTGGCGAAATGAATATCTTTACATACTAAAGTCAAGCCTGATTTATGGCATGAGATATTAGGACATCCAGACACGACAGTATTTCGCCGAATGTTTCTTTTCTTGACAGGTCATAACATGGTCACAGTAGATGCTGAGAAAACACATGATTATGTGGCATGTATTCAGGGGAAATACATCAAGAGACCATCGAATTGGACATTACCAACTAAACTACCTCCACCTTTTTATAAACTTCATGGGGATATATGTGGTCCAATTAACCCATCTTCAGGGATATTTAGATATTATTTTATCCTAGTTGATGCATCAGGGAGTCATCTTGAAGTCTCACTTCTCCCAACCCGCAATATGGTTTTTCCAAGACTATTAACGATCCTCCTTCACTACCGAAACCATTTCCCTTAACACCCCATTTGATATCTTCGCATGGATAATGTTCAAGAGTTTAGATTTTATGCATTCGAAGATTATTGTACAGCAACATGGATTACCTTAACTTATTCAATTCCGTATGAGTATGCAAAATCGGCTTAGCCGAAGCATTTGTTAAGAAAATTCAATTGATAGCTAGGCCTTTACTGTTACATGCTCATTTACCCTCTAACCTTTGGGACCACGTTGTGTTACATGCAACCGCACTCCTACGCCTCAAACCGACATTGCTAAATGTCTAAACTCCTTACGAGTTACTATCCGGGAGGCCACCCAATGTCTCACACATCCGAATATTCGGATGCTAAGTATGGGTACCTATACCTGATCCTAAAAGACATACAATTGGCCCACATCGCCAAGAAAGAATTTATGTTGGATTTGATTCTCCATCTATCATAAGATACCTTAGATAATTAGACTTCAGCTAATTAGACAATCTGATGTATCAGCTGACCACCAAAGAACTTGAATATAAGCTGGAGTTAGAAATGGCCATGTGAGGCCCTTAGGGAAAAATTCCAGTTGAGGTCTAGGGTATCCCGAGGATACCATGTTAGCAAGAGTTAACACTGGGAATTAGCCCCAGGGTATCCCGAGGGTACCAGATAGCAATTAGGAGCCATACTTATGGCTTCAGATATCCGCATTGGTTATCCCGAGGGTATAAGTAAAGACATGACCAGGTTATCAGCCTAGTAGGTAAAGCCAGTCTGTGGCTTCAGATACCACCAAGTGGCATCTGTATTATTTTATTAATTTTGCTTATTATGAAACTATTCTTCTACCGATCCTGGTAGAACTAAAGAATTACAAAGTAACTTTGCCTATTTGTGTATCTGATAGTATTATTCTCTCAACAGTGGGGAAGGGCAAAATTTGTGACCTCGGTGCCGAGGTGACTATTTCATCCATTATTTATGCTTTTGTTTTTATTTTTTAAAGGTCCTCAAGGAGCTTCAACAAGGGGATGCATAAACAAGACCTTCAACAATGGAGAGTTATTTGGACACTTATTTTTAATCAATGCGTGGTAGGTATGGAACTAAGAACAAAACCCAGTCATTAACAACATATAAAGGAGATTGGATCATCTCTTCAAATTTCATTGCCAACTTTACACTCAATAGCCAACAAAATTGGGAGGACCTATGCAGTCACTACTCATTTCCAATGCGATTCTAGTTCATGATGACAAAAATGTAAAAATAAATCAATTAAATAAATAAAAACAACAACAACAACAACAACAACAACAACAACAACAACAACAACAACAATACCATAATTATTCAAAATGGTAACGAGGTAATTATCTCAACTATTTTGGTTTTATTGGGGGATAAAATTCAACCTTTTTCATTTATAGCAGAGTTTTGAGTTTGTACAGTTTTCATGTTCAAGGTGATGAATAGGGAGAAACGTGCTACAAATTACAAATCAAGATGATCAATTTCCCAAAATAACGGTTAAAAATCAAAACTCGAGGAAATGAACAATGAAAAATACAAGGAATAACTAAAGCATTTCAATGATAACAAAGAAGTAAGTAAAAGAAACGAGTTGGCTCGATTTCCTCCATGTTCATTGGTTTGGGAGGGACCGGGATTGGCATCCATGTGCTCTTCCTCCCAACATCCACACACAAGCAAAAGTTTCAAAGTGGACCACCGGGCCTTTAATACCCCCTCAACCCATACAATTGTACAAAGGTCCTTAAATAACAAGCTATAAACCTAGCAAAGGAGGTGCTCAAAACTCCTCCAACAATGAAGGAAGGTGGGAAAGAAAATAAGAAAAGTGGCTAAAATAGCCACCGAGGCACCGAGGTCACAAATTTGGCCACTCTGCTCTATCTTTTTTCACCTTGCTACATTATTGGAGTGGCTTCGAGTTCCTTCTTTGCATGTTGTTTAATAAATATTGCATTAGGAGGGGTAGGGTTTAATCCCCCACCACTTGCAGAAATAAATTTCCAACAAATGGAGATTAAGGTCCTTCATAACCTGAGCAAAATTTGGATTTGTTTTCAATTTTCTCTTATTATGTATGAGCTTCAAGCTCCGATCTTGGGCCGACCATCACCCTCAAGGTGGGATCGACACCTTAAGGACTACACAAAGGCTATTGAAGAAGTTGGAGGGGGAGTTTCAAGCTCCTCCCATATTCAGATGTTGTTGCAAAAAATTTATGCAAAATCGCCAAAATAATCACCTTGGTGCTGAGGTGATATTTTAGCTTGATGCATACATTTTCAAAGAAATTATGATATTGGGAGGAGCTCAAAGCTCCCCTCCAACCTATGAGCTCAAAGGTCTCCATGCAAGACCCCCTAAAGCCTAATTCATTCAAATGACTTCAAAACAATTACACAAATTTTAAATCCACAATGAAACTAATTCAAGAAGTGAGCTTACACGGCTCGCAGTAGACATGTGCATTTGGGGGTTTGAGCAAAGAATAAAATTGGGATAAACTCACCTTCTCATATTGTTTTGCCGTCTTCATCAAAATCACTTTACTCAATTGCAATGTCACTTACTCTATATGTGTGCTCTCCCTCATATATTTGATGTTGTAACAGTGGCATTCCCTCACATCCTTCTTGGAATGGAAGAGCCCTCATGGTTTCTCTGGTGTCACACTCTCCAATCCTAGCAAGCCTTTTGCCCATTCTAGCTTTCTTCAATTGTTTGGTGGTTGAGAACTTCAAGGTACCCTTCCTTCTCCTCTTCATGGGTGTTGCACTCTCCCCTTCTTACATTTGGAACATTCATTGCAAAAACGGTGATTGAATCCACAAAGCATGTACTAACACTAGAATCCGGAGTACACGTTTACAATGCCAATCCTCTAGCACATTCTGAAGCCACGATTGTGCACACTAATAATGCATTTTAGGGTTGTTTCCATTTAGTTGTAGAGCTTCACTATAAACCCTACAAATTTTGCAATTGACAATCATCAAGGTCATACACTCTCGTTGGGACGTTGGGACACACCATAACATTACATTTAGTGTCACACCGATGGTATACACACTCCCATCCTTATCGAACTCCTTATAAGGCAAATCCTCATTTTTGAAGTTCATACCCATCATGGCTTCCATTAGAGTTGCATGCTCTTTGGTACCCTTCACATTGCCTTTGGAAGAAAATGGATATGTTATAGTTTCAGAAGATTTGTTAGGTTTTCCCCGTGATTATTATATATATCCAAACTAAAAGGGTCAGATATTTCAAATCAAATCAATATAAATTAGCAATAAATCTATAGGGGTAGATTTTTATCGCACCCCCTATTAGAGCTGTTTGAAGGAGGGGGGAGAGGTAATAGTCGTATATGAATATACCTCTCATTCATCCAACATAAAAAACCAAAAATAGTGTGCATCCGGATTTTTTTTTAAACTATTTGAATTGATACCATAATGAGTTTCAAAGACCTCGAATTAGGGTCGGTTCACACTATGGCCAAGCTTCGAGAGGAAAAGCGTTTGGACCAATGAAAATGCAGAAATGTCCAAAGTCCGTCCTCTTGGCCTTCACACTAGAGGCCGAAGTTCAAAGGACGTCGCCTCCAAAAGAGCCTAGGTGGCAGCACTTTTAGGAAGTTATGGCGCCAAGAGTTCGGCCTCTCGAGCAAAGTTTGGGTCGAGCAAAATGCTCGACCCAAACTTCTGTCGAGAGGCCGAACTTTTTTTTCATTAAAATATTCAAATCTGAATATAGCTTCTCCACTCGACATAGTTTGGTCCAAAAAAATGACGCTTTTCCTCTCGACTTGGGCATAGTGTGAACCGGCCCTTGGTGTATTCAAGGTCATTTGGGACAAAATCGGCAACAAGCCTATAAGGTGAAAGTTTTGGTGTTGGATGGATGAAAGATACAATCCTATACTATGATAATTCACTCTCTCCAGTGTTGGGAAACAAATCAGCGATAAACCTAAGTTATAGGTTGCCCTTTCCAATTGAAACCTTGCCATTTTTTATCCAAATTTAGAGTGAAAGAGAATAAATTCCCATACTATGAATGACTATGCATGTATTGTATGAATTGATGTACTCATTCATAATCTAGATCTTACGGATGTAAATTGGCTTCATCCCTTTGATAGTAATCCCCACTTAATAGGCTCACTTGTACGTAAAAATCAATAAGTTGATGGCATTTTGAATCAAAGAAGCTCAGCAACATCGAAATGCATTAGTGGACATTTGGTATACTTATATGGCGTGTTATAAATGTCTTTCATGTTTGCACAAACAATTGCCAATAAGATAGACGTGCCTAAATCGAACACAATAACAATCAAGACACCTACATTTGATTGGTATGTGGTTAGGTATGGATTCAAAGGCCAGTTCACACGAGATTCCAAGTTCTAGGTTCCAATTCACTTGAGGGCAATCCGTCCAATCTCAATTGGTAAGAGCATGGAAGTTAGGACAGGCCAATGAACAAGAGGCCCAAGTCCTAAGTCTCAAGTACGGCATGGATATCTATATGGCAACATCTTTTGGAGGTGAGGCTCGGGACTTGTGTTGAGCGTTGGGTCGACCAAAAAGCTAGACCCAACTCTCAACACCAATCCCGAGACTTTCTACATAAAATAATCAAGATCTAATTTTAATGGATATAAACCATATTTAAATGGTTTCTTGAGGGTCAAAAGTTGGGACTTTGCCTACACCTTGAAACTTGGGAGTTGGAACCCCAAGTGAACTGGCCCCAAGAAATAGAATCAGGAAAACATGTTTTTAAAAACAAAATGTTTGGACTACGTGTTCAAAATATGGTTACCATGCTAAGTTCAATTATCAACTTGATTGGAGGTAAGTTGTATGACCACTTAACGAGCACGAGAATCTTACCTTGGTATTGAGTAAGATATTATATGAGCTCCAAAAATCAGGAAGCAATTCCTAATGGGCATGATTTGGATTCGCTAATCATCTTACACTAATTCCACATTTCATATCCTACGAGAAGTGGACGTAGAGAGATGGATATGATCCCTCTAAGGCAAATCTACTTTTAACTCAATTCTCGAATCAAAATTATTGCATTGGTGGCATCCGTGTATTTAGGACCACAAAATTAGCTTTCATCAAACTTTCATTTCAACGGCCATCATTAAAAATAAAATAAAAACTTGAATCCACTGAACAAGTTGGCTTGAAACAACCAATGCAAAACACACTACTTACATAACATTACACAACTCCTCGGTTGCCCTCTGTGGGGCCATGCATCACATGAGCATAAGTATCCTTTACCTCCGGGATTCTTCATGGATGGGGAGCACTACTACAGGTTGTGTACTGCGAACAGTTCGACAAGCAAATGTAAATTATCATATTTTTTTAAATCACGACCACTTTCTTTAAAAAGACACCATCATGTAGCCGCTTAGTAATGTTATGTTATGCTATGGGGTGCATGCATGTAGTTTTTTAGTTTAATTTTTAAAGTTTAAACAAACAGATATCCATGTATGTGCCTCCGGTTTTCATGTGACTTGTTGTCGGGGAAATGCCTTGGCCCCCACCGCTTACCACATCTTGGATGGGAGAATACTTTTAAAATGAAGTAGGGTTTTTTTATTTTATTTAAAACTTAAAAAAGAAAAGAAAAGAACACCAAACAGTGCCGGCAACTACTAGGATTACCTTAAAGTGACTTTATTGAAACACTACAAATTTGGAATTAACTTTGAATTTGGCGTCAAGTATGATCCACTGCATGCCCGTGGCTCCCGAGGCCAAACTTGGGGGCAATCCCACTCCATTTGTGAGGTATGGGAACCGCTAGTTGAAGTGTGTATACATAACGGGAATTTATGCTTATCTTTAATGGATAGAAGAATTCCACTTTGATTCATGGGAGTAGTAACACAGTAGAACTGTGAGTGTCAGAGCTAAAGCTCATATTTATTTCCTCGTTTTCATGCAGAACTAAAATTAAGTTAGTCACACCAAAATACAGTCTACCCTCTATAAATGTTAACCCTCAGGAGTGGATCAAAGTTAACATTTATAGAGGTGTTAACAATTAACAATTATAAAATTACTTTTTTGAGCAATATACAAATCTTAACATTTATAAATATAAGCAATTGTGACGAGTCCTTGTGAGAGAATACCATTCATAAAATTGCAAACCCAATCAAAACTTTATTCAACATCAAGTTTACAAATCACGGTGAGAGAGAGAGGAATGTAACTGGATGTGTAGTTTTATCATCCATATTATGGTTGTATTTCATTCGTTAACATTTATAGAGTCAAATTTACAAAGCAGGGAGTACCATTTTGTTAACAGTTAACACATTTAACATTTATAGTGTGCAATATGTGGGGAGTAGAAGAAAGTTAACATTTAGAGAGGGTTAACACTTATAGGTGTAACATTTATAGAGGGTGGACTGTACATGTTCCTGGGCTTCTGATGATCCAATATAATAATGTATTTGATAGTGTAGTCGACCCTCTCGAACGGCCACTTCACACATGAGCCAAGAGCCGTGACCATGAAATTGTGAGAGCCCAAAAGAAAAAGTGTCCAAAGGCCGTCCCAACACACCTCCAAAAGCATGTAGTGTGGTCAAGGATCCTCGAGTGTAGTGTGAAGTCATATGTGATTGGGCCCTCAACCAAATGCTATTTCAATGAGTTTCTATTCATGCGGGTTCTCACGTATGATAAAGTAGAATAAATCAACGGCTGTGAATGTTTGGAGTGCCATGGTCTCCCGGTTTTGTGTGAGGCCTTGCTCCAAGAGGCGGTTTTTGAAAATGGTCCAAGTGACCAAGAAACATGATTCATTCGATGCCATGTAGGAATCCATGTAGACTTTACATTTTTCTTGCATTCACGTACTCCGTCGGTTCCTCGAGCGTAGTGTGAAGCGAACTTGGACCGGCTCCACCTTTTCCACCAATGAGAGTGCTTGAAGTGTAATGGTCATGGGCTCTCAGTCTCGTGTGTGAAGTGGCCCTAAGTGTTACCTCTCGGGAGTATAAATTTTGTAACACTCATTGCATTGAAAATTTAAACATGTTATAGGGGGATGGTGAACAAATCCATACATTGTTTCCATGTTGGATCGTTGCAACCATGCCTCCGAGGTATCAGTTTACATGTTGGTTTGCCCTAGCCCAGTTAGAGAGGGTGGGCAATTCAAAACATAACACTTGTGAGAGTAACAAGTACGTAGTAAACATAAAGCCATTAGTAACACTTACAAAAGATTATCACATATATTAATAAAAATAAATGAACTTACACTTACTTAGTGACCAAAATAAGAGTCTATTGTTGTTTGTTGAGACTCTTGAACACAAGAAAGAGTGATGGATTTCTCTAGAGACAAAAGCTTTTACTTAAGTTCATTAATATTGCTATGTTGTTGTTCTAGCTAGAAATGTATATGGCATTGCCATCGCTTTTTGCACCTTAAAAAATGAAACATTGGGAATTAACACTCTACTCATTTATGATTCGTCCTCAATGATTTCGAATACCTCTAATGCATTAATTATATTCAAGATATCTTCCTCAGTTGGAACATAAGGATGATTTAGATTAAACTCAACTTCAAAATCCACATACTCAAGTGCACTCATTGTCACTACATACTCAAAATCCCTTGCAACTCTGATTGATAATTGAGAGTCTATCAAGCAACATTGAGACATTTGCAAGCTCAACATTATGAGAAATAATCACTCATTATATATCAGTGGAATTTGATGTCAATATGTCACCGGATATCATACTAACGTGTGTCCAACATTTATGAATGTTTGTAGTAGAATGAAATGCAAGAATGATCCTAAGTCTAATGATGCTAGTGGCAAGGTTAAGAAGACCAGGATGAGTCCTAGAGGATTGGGATGAGTCTTTGAAGATTGTGTTGGAACTTTGACTCATGGATGCTTGACTTACATGTGGAGTGCCACATGAGCCATAGTGAGAGAAAGGGAGGAGGAGCAACATCGTGTGGATGTAAACATATGTTTCATGAATTTTGGTACAAATAACGTTGTTAATTTAACAAAGAGGGGAGGAAAAAAATTGCAACAAAGTAATAGATAAAACTTTCTGATTTATTTTTCAAGGGAGTATGAAAAATGTAACACTTATGGCATTGTAACACTTAAAGAAGTACCAGCTAGAGAGGGTAGATTGCAAGTGTATTTAATATTAATTGTGGTCAATGGTTTTGTTCATAATGTTGATTGATAGTGTTGTAGTTTTTCTCTCATTGATAATGTTGATGGTAGTTTTTTATACTTTTAGTGTTGATTGTAGTTTATAACAACCTCTATTTTTTTATTGGAGTTGGAAATGGATAGTTTTTTAACCCCCCAAAAAAAGAGGGATAAACCTTGAAACCAAGCTCTTTTCGTTGAAATCCAATCAATTGCTTGTTTACTAAGTGAAAGTGAAAGTATATATTGGATTTTGGGCTTTGAAATTGAGGTGCACTCAATATAGGTTTTGTGGACTAAACAACCTCCAAGAATGTAAAGATGACATTTCTTTAAAGTCAAGCAGAGCAAGCAATGTTTTTTCAATCAGGTTCATGATAGTTTTTTGGGGGGTTGCCCAAGGATTTTGAATTGTGGATCCTGGCCCTTATCCTATCAAGGGACCCCTTCCTTAAAAAAAACTTGTTGGGGGTGCTTTAGCATCCCGCTACCTTATAAAGCTTCAAAAGCTTATGGTAGCAAGAAATTTTGGAGGTATTGGTGGGCATGCTTTAAGTCAAGTGCACCTATTTTCATTTTCAACTTATTTTGGACACGCGAAATCATGGTGTGATGGACACATAGTATTTATTGCATGGCCTCCAAAAATAAAGTGGAAGTAGAGAATGACCTTTTTGCACGCACTGAATTGCACATTGTGAGTGCGTGCTCAAACATGGCAGAGTTGTGAGTTTATTAAATCTACATGTGAAACCCCAAAGGACCACATGTAAAGTGAAGTTGAATTTATAACAACTTTTACGTTTCCAATTAGGGATGTTGAAGTGGGTGTTGGTTTAAGATTTTTTCAAAATCGTCATCACGGATTGAATAGAATAGTTTTGAGGGCATTAATATTTTATTCTTAAAGATTCAAAATCGTTTTGACTGTTGAAATTAGGTTGTGAAGACCCAATGATGATATAAAGATGCAACTAGATTAGGTGTCCAAATCTAGTTTTCGATTGATGTTGCCTTCCAGATGGATGCATTATTGTTTTCAAGTGCTTGTTTTCCTTCTAGAGCTACGCATGTGGGTTTAGCCAAAAAGAAATCGCTTGGAATTTTCTCACTATGATTCCCTAGTCTTGTTTTGGGCACATGTCAATGTGTGTTCGAATGCTATTCGAGTGCGAGCAATCCTTTAGATGTAACTCTAATAAACATGAAGAGAATAATATGGGTTGCTTTAAGAAAATTATTCCATAGAAAACACATTTCACAAGTATTCAAATCCAAATCACAATAAGAAGATTCATATATATATATATATTCAATTGTTGGGTCAATTATGCTTCTAACTAGATGTATTCATATGTACTTGTCTCAATGCTCAAATGCTTCCAAAACGTCCAAGAACGTGTGCATAAAACCCAGATGTCACCATTTTTATAATGGGTGAATAATAGAAAATCGTCATGAAAGATTTTATTTTTTGACCAAATGCAAGACCAAATTTATAACTTTTATATATCACTATTTGTCTTTAAGACAAAGTCCGTGGATCACATAACAAATGTACAAAAAGCCAAATATGGCCTTTTGGTCCTTTAGGGGTTCATGAACTATATATATAAGACACTGAAAGTAATTGAGGCACGCATATTGTGGTCCCATGTTCTCACAAACACGAGGTTTTAGGAAAGGCCACCACATGCCATTCAAGAAGCACTTTTATTTCATGCAAAAGGAAGGTCATCTCGAATTGCCAAGCACAACATTCTAATGTTAAAATGATTGAATATCGAAATAACATCATAATATTCCGAACAATGTCATGTTAATTAAGTAATTGTCATGTGTAATATCCCACTTTGTGTTATTATTTCGAAAGACTTAATTCATGAAATGGTAGATCAATTATATCACCATTATGTTGTACATCACTAGGAATAATCTCAATGCATTTATAACTTGAAAGCTTGTGATGGCATGACCAAGGTAGGAAGCACAAAGTTACATGGAATATCAACATAACTTCTAAATTCACTCTAGACATACTAGAGTGATGATCCACCTAGATATATTCATGACATAAAGTCGATCACCTTAACTACCCAAACTCACAAAAATGTTGGGATATTGTAGATTTGCAATAAGGTAGATGGGTCCTAAGGGCCTAATTTTCTTAACTAGACCCCTATATTTAATTGGTATGTGGTTTGGTGAGGATCAAAAAGCAAACATCATTAAGACACATGTTTAAAAGAGATTGGACTACATCTTCAAATATCAATAACTACTCTACAATCAACATTGAATATAATTAGGAGGGCCTATGTATGTAGGTAAGAAATCAACAAACATGTGCTTCTAATAACCATAACCAAATTAGGGGACATTTAATTTTCAATTTGATTTCTACATATGTTTCATTGAAGATTTGTTGGTGTAAATGAGTTTTTTTGTGTAGAACTAAAAGGCAAGAGTTGGAGAACTTGAAAATTGGATGTTACATCAAACTTAGCACAATAGTCATAATTCAGTCTTATGCAATGCGACCATGACTAGACACTCGCTAATTTGAGTTGGGCACCAACAAGACAAAAGTAAAGGAGGTCTAGTAGAAACCCAACTCCAACATTTTTGGTTAATTTATCTCAAGTGGGTCTCTTTGATACTAATTATGGGGCCAAATAGTCTACAAGGAAAAATACGTGTTATAATATAAATGACTACATATCACATTGGGTATTGTTGGTGTGGGGGCCAACTCAAAGAGGTGACCTTGGCATGTACGCTACCTAAAATTACTAGTAGTATCCACACACTTGCACATGCAAGTACTGCTTAGGGTTTAGGGTTCATAATTTTAGGGAGTTTTTGCAAATTGAATCACACATTATTCATGTCCTATAAAATGAAGGTTGCATCGCTAGGAAGTAAGAAAATTGTGAACCGAACTTGTTTATATTTGTCTTAAGATTATATTTGACGGTTGGTGTGAATGAGGGATGCTTCACCCTTGGTCATAGTTGTGTACTCATATGTTAGACTAAAGGAGGTGTGCGGTAGTGCTCTCAAATAACTTGGTGAACTCCATGTAAGCATTATTGAATCTGAAATAAACATAACCTTTATAAATCAAGAGTACATACCTTCATGCTTATTTCAAAAAATCTAAGCACATGCATGTTTATGATTTATCCAACCACAAGAACCAAATTATAGCTATTTATGGGTGATATAAAACAAATGTTAATTTAAGTGACAATAACATACTAATTCAAGACATTTATGTATAGGATCCCACGTGGTTGCCACTAGTGACTTGTGACATGTAGTAGCAAAGAACCAATGGTAACAACCCTTGATCCTTTTAGTATTTATAAGGCTCAAAATGTAAACCAAAGCAATCATTTATTTATTGGAACGCAAGAGGCACATGGCCACTTGGTTGGGTTTTTGTTAAATAGAGAGAAGATTTCATAGCTGGGAATCGAACCACCAACCACTTCATTTGGTTTTGGAAACCTCTCCACTATCATCCAGTAGTTTAAAATCATCTTGGGCCTTTAAAGCATTCTTCTCACGGGCACATTATTATGAACTTGGAAATAATCATGCTACCTTCAGATTCAATTCATATTAGCCCATTATCACCAGAATTTATTTTTGATCGGCCACTTGTGTGTGAAGATCAACTTCATAATAATCATGCGAGAGGAACATTTGTTTCATTATCAAAAAAGTGAGAGGATCCAATTATCACAAAATTGAAGTTCTTACGTTGGGGCAAGATTGGGGCAACTACTAAACATCTTGTTCTTTATTTTTCAAATACAATGTTTTGAAATAACATATCTTATTAGGTTGGAAATTACATACATGTAAAACGAGGAGATTACATAAATTCTATTCTATTCTATATGGACATCGGGTGCAAGCATGATAAAGAGCACCAAAAAGTTAGTTTTGTATGTTGAAATCACAAAGTTTCACGATCACAAGCTGTCAAGTAGTACCAAAATGTCTTTATAGTTTCTTTTTAGTCTTTTCTTTCACAAAGCCTTCTATCGTTGTTACAAGTATCTAAATTTATAATATCAAAATGGTTCTATAGAATATAACTAGAAATATACTCATAAAAAAAACTTCTCAACTAAATGCAAAATATGTATTCAATCTCACCTACTGCAATCATCTAGGAAAGTACATATCTATTTCAAAGAATTTTTTTAAAGAAATGATCACTTCAGCCGATATATTTCTATTACCAAAGTCAACCACACAAGCAGATACAGGGCGAGCCCCAAAACAACAAGTTTCAAAATACCTTCTTAAAAAAAAAAAAAAAAAATTAAAAAAAAAAAAAAACCCACAAAACTCAAACTCTATGTGTAGTTTTTTACCTTCTATTGTTGAACCTTTGTAGGGTACAAAAGTGGTATAGTTTACCATAAATAAGTAAATAAACAACCAATGTTGGGCAATCCAACATAAATTTGAGCCGGTTGGCCCTACCTTGCTCAAGAATCCTCTTGTTGGCTTCTTATCTACGTAACTAGTCTTTTCAATCAAGTAGAGAGAAGATTTCCCAACGGAAATCGAACCACCAACCACTCCATTCATAAATGAGTACCTCTCCACTATCACCCGGTAATTTAGGGTCATCTCGGATCATATAGTTTACGATGTGTGCACCCAATTGCATTTTGACAAAAGATTGAATCAAACAATCAATCCTGCAATTGAAACAAAGAAGCATGTATCTACATTGTGTTGTACCTTTTTATTGTAGTTCTCATTGAACATGCTCGTGCCAAGATATTAGAAGTTACACTTGAACGCCAAGTGTCATGAAGTGGCATTAATGGTGAACTTGTTGGTCATTAGTGTAACCTAGCATACACCTCAAAATAGGGTAAGTGGCATTCTTACGCATGTGATATTAAATACCTTAATGTTGTGAACAATGTCATGATTTGGTACCCATATTCACAACTTTACAAAAAGAAATTCCATGACTAGTATAACTATATTTCACAAAGAGTGGTACATCATGTATAAGATTCTCTTAATCGTTCCCCACAACTAGCTCTACCAGAATTTCAATTGACCTCTCTTATCCAACTTGGATCAAGTTTACAATGATTGCTTGTACATCATTATTAATGTACATTAATCAAAGACTAGAGAAGAACCAGCGTTGCTTGCTTCCAACTTTGAGGTACTATAATAAAAGACCAAAGAAAATCGACGTCAAGGCTAGAGGCTTCTAGGTAAGCACATAACAAAGAGGAACCAATGAGTAACAAGAATGCAAAGAATGTGAAACAAGGAGGTGAGAAGTTCAAAAGTTGAGAATACGAAAACCACAAAGTGCAGAAGATTTATGAAATCGGTTTGAAAGATTCATGAAGTTGCTAGAAATGAAGGTCCACTATCATGAAATTGAGGTGTGCCACATGTCAAGCCAATATAGAAGAATCATGAACTAATTTAGAAGATTTATGAAATTGGTAGAACACTCTAGTAGCATTGTTTGGGAGGTTCAAACACTAGCTTGGAACCTTCATCAAATTGAGTTTGCACTTTTGTGAAGTCATCTTACCAAAGGAGTTATAAACATGTAACAGTTACATTCTAGAAGAATCTACTAACCTCATTGGCTTTCGGTTAGGTATCCATGATAGGCTCTTCTACCTTACCATACGGAGAAAGAACATGGTATTCGTGAAAACATCACATGGCACATAAAAATTTCACAAATGCCATTGTCTCAAATTCAGGGAAGGCCAACTTGAATTGGTCTTTGGAAGCAACTATTGCCAACTACACAAGTTCTTTGCCAACTACAACTTTTTTTCCAAACTTCAAGTCCACTCCACAAGACTAGAAATTGAGTCGGCCTTGACAAAAAAATTGTCACATATGGACGTGGCATTTTCACAAATACTATCTTATAGGTTGAAACATTAATGAAATTTAGCAACAAAGACACATGGGTTGCTCCTTGTCTTCCACTAGTTTTGCCAAATTTTGAGTACAAAAGGTCTTTGAAAGGGAGAGAGGGACTTATCATATGCCATCATACCTATTATATTATCCAACATAAAAACCCTAAAATAGTCATATAATATGCAACTTGAAAGTTACTTTTTAAAGTTGATTTGACACCAAACTTGACTGTAAAGACCCCAAATTCATTTGAGATGAATTGGTAACAAATAGGGGGTCAAGTTTTCAAGTTGGATGGATGAGAGATATGCTATCTCTCTCTCTCTTCCTTTGAGGCATTGTTGTTTTTGAATATAACCTTGCATAGTTTCACAATGCTAACACTATAGCACTTAGCATTGGATGCATGACCATCACACTCGTGGGTTGCACTCAACATGGTTGTATCAAGTGGGTACAAAAGGGTTATTGAATATGAGGTTGTTGTTTGGCAGTTGTTTTTTTAAAGTCATGTAAATAAACTTTGGTTGTTGCCACTCTAAAAATGAGTTATAAGTTTACATATTGAATATCTAAGATATAACACTATGAAATTTTGGTTCATCCAACATTTATCGTGTGTTGCACCATATCTCATCCCATACCTTCCATTTTGTGTCATATAAGGTCATGGGTCCTTTAAATTAGATTCTAAAATTGCATTATCTTCAATGACTATGTTTTAAAGATCGATTTCTTTTTATTCATCCAAATGTAGATGGAATATGGTGGGTAGGGTTCGTATGTGCCAACTAACTGCTCTCGTCTTCTCAAATTTGGGTCCACCTACTAACCTCCTCCTTCATGTTACCAAGGATGAAGTTCTAGATCATCGGTCTTCAAATACATTAGTGACCGGCATTAGTAGGTTCAAAAGTGCTTTAGTTGGTGTATGGAAGTATAGCAACCCATGTCCCCAACCCTCCACATTCTAGCATGCCATCATAACGTGGTTGGTTGGTTGTTTGTGCTTATCTACATGAGAACACCTCCAACCCACTATTACCTAGAATTTAGTGGGCAAGCAACGTGCATAGAAACTCACCCTTAGTACGAGATGGTTAGCATATCCAAATGAAGGCCATAGCCACTTTCTTTATCATTTGCGAAGCTCAATTGAATATCTTATGCATTATCAAAGTGAAGAATTTTGTGCTCATTAAACTCTCACATAAGTCCCCCCCCCCCAAAATCATGTTCACTATTGAGCTTAAAACGGATATCATATTTTGAGCATGCAATCCAATTTATTTAAAACACACGTTTTTTTTGGTATCCATACTTGGAGCTACATCAAACTACATACCACTCAAATATAGGATAAATAACTGAATTGGGCACATCTACCTTAGATTTGACTATTTCATTGCAAAAGGCCTTTGAATCATTAGAGTGTCCCCAACAATAACGGCAAGCGACCCACCCATGTCATTTTAGGTTCTTGGGTGCCGTCTATGCTTAATAGTGACTTGGACTACACTAACTGTCCCAATTAGTGCGTGTTACTATTCAAAGTTATGCAATGCTATAACTATTTAGTGAGAATGTAATATTTCAGACCTTGGACAACTCTCATAATAACTAAAGTTAACTAGATTCTTTTTCAATACATTTTAGGGAACAACTATAGTTAACTAGAAAAAAATCCAAGTATTATTATATATTCAAAGAAAATCGCCTCTTGATTTGCTTTAGTTGGGGGTCTTTAATACGCTCGGGCCATTGAGGCCTTTATACGATCACTCATAGTGCTAGGCTCCAAAACAACCTCCATGTACACCACCAACACAAATAACACACAAGTGACACTACAACACTACAACAAAATTTTGCGCCAAACTTTAGTTCACTAGATATTTAGGTAACCTGGTATGACTATAGTTGACTAGATTTTTTGGTTGACCAAATTTAGAACAACCATAGTTAACTACATTGTTGGGCAACGCAAATCGTGAACTACTATAATTACAAAAGGCAACTAGTTAACTAATAATTGAATTAGTTGGTTAGTTGTCCAAGGTTTGTAATATTTTACCAAGCAAAATCATTTGTGTTCCATACTGTCAGAACAACCTATTAAACTTTTGTTAGTAAAATTGAACTCCCGAGGAAGCTCGAGCGAGGAAGACATTATTGCATTGCATAACTCCAAATATTAGCACGCACTAATTGGGATAATTAGTGTAGTGACTGTCCCCTTAAATTATCGTACCATTTCATGTACACTAGGACCATACGACGGCCCTCCCACCAAGGGACTAATTTAATATCATATTTTCTTCCTCGCTACTTTAACCCATGTCAAAGAGGAGGTGTGCTTATCTTATTGGGTAAAGTCCCATTATGACCAAGGCATGCCCACCTATTAAAGTAGAGGCACCTATTTCCGATCAAGACCCCATAGGGAATCTATAGGGTACTGGAATTTCAATTAGGCTAGACCTCAATTTTGATCATGTTGGGATTGAATTTTGATCATGCCAGAACCAACAGTGGCATGACACATGTCATGGTTTTGACTCTAGTCGAGGAATGAGCGGTTTTGGCAAACTCTAGACATTGCTAATATGTTCGAGCCAACTTTTGGGTTCAAAAAACTTAAAGTAATTTTAATATAAGGAATAAAATCATTGAAAATTTTGTAATCCTCTTGACTTCTATCTTCCTACACAAGAAAATAATTGCACTGCCTAACACTTCTCGCACATT
This sequence comes from Polytrichum commune, assembly GCA_950295325.1. Classification (NCBI taxonomy): domain Eukaryota; kingdom Viridiplantae; phylum Streptophyta; class Polytrichopsida; order Polytrichales; family Polytrichaceae; genus Polytrichum; species Polytrichum commune. Next base: position 15,897,551 of record OX485803.1, on the reverse strand, counting down.
AGAGTTATGCATAGAATCTCTTAAGTGATTGTTTATGGGCTCCTCTACTCCAGTGGACTTTGATTCGTGATGAGCGGCCCCACCTATGTTGATGGCCACCCCAAAGCTAAAGAATAGTATATGCTTTATTTGGTGTTAGAGTCATGATTTATACATATGTTTTCAAACTCTCGTTCTAGCCAACTCATTGGGAGTTTGATGCCAAGGCTTTACGCATAACTCTAAGTTTGAGAAACTTTGATTGAAGTGCGCTATCCTAAAGTGTTTGAATATTAAGCAAAAATTGTGTAACTCACTACTACTTGACCCCACTTGTGGCACTTTCTTAGTACCTCGGCCTTCGCTCCTCTTCCTAAAGGACCAACACGTGCAAATCTAGCCAAACAAGACAAATGGTTACCCAACACATCATTGGTGTCAAGTGGGGCTATACATGACTCCCACCGAGGGCTAATTTTAACAAGAGCCGCTCATCATTCTCAACTTGGCAAGAAGGTCTATCACGTTATTTCTATTAAATTGGATACGACTTTCGAGAATGTAGTGGGGTGTCTAATCATTTTTCCTCCATGCAAGTCTAGATTGATGACCTTTTCATATTAACCGGCCACACGCTTCACATACATAACAAACATGCATATATACACATAAGTCACCAACTAGCTAGTTGATGTTGAGAGATTCTAGCCTTCTTTTATGCTAAGGAAGTCATTTGGCCCTTGCAAGAAGACAACGGTACTCCATTCGGGGCGGGGCACAAGCACCAAAACGTCAGAGTGAACCAAATTGATGAGGGCAACGACATTTATGTTGATCTCACACTCTTTATTTTACATGCGTGATTCGTTCAAATTGTGGCACCCAATTTGACGCATTTGATTTTTGGAATGGGTTTATTATTGAGTGGTATGTAGTAGCTTGCCGCTTGAAATGAGATGTCAAGTGTTTCATCAATTTCTTTTCTTATCTTAATTTGAGATATTCTTGCTAATGCCTCCAAACTATATGTCGACATTTGTGTCGCATGGGGCTCTTGTGCGCCAAACCGTTTGAAAACATGATCCTTGTCATCATCACGAGTTTCAAGGAAGACTTGGGAGAATGGTTCTCCATACCCTTAATACCATTAAAAGAATAGCTCTCTTGACTCTTGTTGACTAGGCCAATAAATCGTAACATTGTTCCAATAGACTAAGAGCATCTCCACTCATGGAGTCACAAGTAGGACTCAACCTTCCCATGAGTTTGCAAGATCTTTTAAGTAAACTAGCATGGTATGCCCCACTCATATATATTTTGGACATGTGTAGACTTTGGAAGTGGAACATAGTAGACAGTCTTGCTTTAAGGTATGTGGGTGTTAAGTGGTTAGTTTTCTTTTTCTTTTTCTAATTGACCTACTTATACTATCTTGATTTATGTAGCAAAAACTGCATTAAATTAGAAAATCTATGAGTACGTGTTGGGGAAATTTTTGGGTTCCAGAATCATGCCATGATTGAAAACTGTGTGATTTTTGCAAGTGCAACATGTCTTTATATGGTAGAATAGGCTAGCCCACATAGTGTTTTGCCCAAGCTCAAAGATTTGTACTTGCAATATGTAGTTTCAATGTTGCTTTCGTGATAAGTATAGCCATGCCTATCTCCAACTGCACCTACCTACATCCTTCACAATTACAGAACACTCATAAATAGGGCCAATTCCAACTTTATACAAATCACATGCTATCAATTGGGTACAAAATTCTAAGTATCCTTGCACAAACTATTTGCCACATTGTGCAAAGTGGGCATACTACAAATAGTTGTGCCTAATTAAGCTATTTGGCCATTGAACTAGTTATGTACTTAGCCTCTGTTGCAAAGCTCCAACAACTCTTTTACTATAGTCACAAGTCGGTATATAATCGACCATCTAACATACAAAATGCATGTATGCCTACCAATAATTACTAAATAAGCTTGCAAATACACTGCCTCTATGTATCTAGTAGTCTATATCATATCAAACCCAATGAACCTAAAAATCACCAAAAAAAGAGAGGCTTGTGGCATCAACATGTGCCTCTTCCTTGGCGATTTTGACATAACTTTGAGTTTCTTCAAGTTGGTACAATAGTGCACTCTACACCATCTTTTGGGGTATGGCATGCATCACCCTTAAAGCCCCTTGAGGAATGTCCATAACTTGTACCTTCAATCGATAATCCCAATTTGCGCATTATTCTCTTCTTAATTGCAATGGACATGTCGTGTTTTTGCACACCGTTGGCATGTTGCCACAATACCTTCCCTTTTAACCCACAATAAGAAGATTTTCTTTGATTTTCTTTATGTAATACATCCCCTATAGCGACGTGATTTTTGGCATACCATGCCTTATCGATTTTTCTTTTGGCGCTTTTTTTATCCGTCATCGCCTTCTTGTTCACCTGTTACATAAACTTATCTTCTTGGCACTTCTTCTTTGTTGCCTCCAACTCCTTCTCCTTATGAGCTCTCTCATTTTTCACATGCGCTTTCTTTCTTGCCTTATCTACCATCCCATTCATATACTTCTTACTTGTCATAAGCCATGACCATGAATAATCAATGGTTGGATTTATGGTTGTCTCCTTTGTGCTTGTAGGAGGAACATATCTAGGCAATATAAAAAAAGGGAGTAATGGTATGCCCTTGCTTTTCTTCAACGAGGGTGAGATTCAAAATGAGTGAAATTGACACTCCTTCTTCCTCAATAAAGTAGTGACATGGCACATTGCCTTCATGTGCATCGTTGATGTATGACATTTCCTCAACGCAAACAACCTCCTCCCCCCCCCCCTCCCTCACGGCGAAAGGCTCCCGAAGGTGCCATTTCTCCCATTTATTGCATTCTCATCCAATGGCCAAATACTACATGCTTCAAACTTTTTTTGTTTGTTTTTAGGTGTCAAGCTTTTGCTACTCAATATGCAAGTCTTCCTTTTGTGCACCAACACCTCGATGTATTAATTTCCAAGAGTTTCTATATACATAGAAGTTGTATTGAAGCTCTTAAAGCAAAAGATTGAATGCCAAACAAAGGGGTTGCAAGGTATGCGATGTGTGACTTGGAAGTGTAATGAGATGCAATTCTATGACCTTTGCATTTTTCACAACATCGACAATCACAAAGCTTGCATGCCCATCCATGACCAAGAGGTACCAATCGTCCCTTGACATGTTCCTAACCATTTTTTGCACGCATGTGATGCAGTGATCCAACCACTTATCAAACCAAAAGGCAGTCATCCATGCACTAGGTTACATGGCCATACATGCTCACATCTCGCATCCCTTGATGTAGTTTCAGCAAAATTGCTATCCTTTGAAAATGCATAAATTTGAGATGCTTGCACCATTTGCATTGATGCAACTTAAAACTGACAAATGCTCTCTCTCTCATTCAATATTTGAATGTAGACTTGTCATGCATCCTTTGATGACAAGACCCTTGCTCCGCCATTCTTGCCCACTTGAGCCCCACTCATCCGCATTTGAAATGCAATGAGACTTGTATTTACGCAAGCTATGAATGAATTTGAGATTGTCATACAATCCTTGGATATTTCTCGGATATAACCCTCTCTCCCTAGAAGCTCAAACCCTTGTGCCACTTGCAAAGAGAGGTCCGGATGTTGTATTCGTAACCACTTTACCCAACTTCATCCAAACACTACCATGGTGTTGCCTATCCTTGGGTCATCTCCACAACTTTTAGACAAAGTTAGAGGAGTGTAAGAGGATGCCCCAATGACACCATCTTTTATTTTGATGTAAATCACAAGCTCATCTTCTCATGGTGTTAACACACCGGGTTATTCTCTCTTCATCGACATTGTGATTACAAAGAGGTGGTTTCACAAGGTGCTACAAAGAATACCAAAGTCATGAGCCGTTGTAATGACCTTCGTACCACATCAAATGCATCCAATGCGACATCAAGCGGGGCCATTGTCCACCTTAAAGTGCTTGCACTCTCCCATCATCGATGGTAAGTCTTCCTGAATTACCAATCTTTGTATGGCCTTCACCAATCCCTGCCAAACATTTTGGTGGAATGAATGTGAGTCCGTTTTATTTATTTATTTGTGGCACAAATTGAAAATTCAATTGCAGAAAGAGCCTAAATTACAACCAACCTGGCCAAAATAACATAGTTCAAGTGGAAATCAAGAAATCATTCTCATCTGAGGCCTATCCTTCCAAGTAACGACTAAGTTGCTCCAAGTCACAATAAGACCTTTGACCCCCCCCCAAGTCAAGTCGAATTTGTTAAGAATGTCATAGGAGGCCACGTCCAGGGTTTCTCCCCAAGTCCCTAAGTGTCCATTGCAATCAACGTGGGACTCGATCCAATGCGGGCTTTGCACCCAATTTCTCGCACAACCCTCTCGCATTAGCCGCTCTCAAGCCCTGGGGTGGCAACTCAAACAAATAATTACAAGGGGCTCGCCCAAAAAATCTCACAAATGCATAAATTATGTACACATAATTGTACATATAATCTATATCAGGTTTCAAATAATCTAGGTTATGATTCAAATTGTCCATATTATGTTTCAAATTATTTAAATTCAAGAATTTTAGAAGAGAAGTGGGAGAGAAGCCACCGAGAGAAGCCAGGAAGAGGGTTAGGGCTAGGGCTTACAAGCCAAAATAATCTAGATCATCTTCAAAAAGAAAAAAAGATTATATAAAGTATAATTAAGTATGATGGAGACCAGATTATGGACGAGCCCCCCCCCCCCACGCGTCCAAGAGAAAGTCCACATTATTTTCAAATTTTCATGTATTATAATACATAGACATGTTCAAATCAAAAAAATATTACGTATTATGGACGGTCTCAATGTGCACTACATCATTCCATTCTAAGTTGTGTAAAATTGTTCTTTGATATGAATGTACAAGGATAATATGAATGAATTATTTGTTACAAGTTATTTTGCACTAGTTGCCACCCTAGGTCTCAAGTGAGAATGCAATCAAGCATGTGCCGCAAACACTCTAGACTTTTGGCAATTAGCCACATAACCAAATACTTCACCAAATACTTCACCAAATAATTAAAGGGGACTTTGGCAACTAGCTTAATCGATAGGGCTGTGAGCTCAGTGCCACAACTTCATGTAGATGGTTCTTAAGTGGATCGTGTTCTTCAACATACCCCACTGATTATTTGGTTTGTGGTTTGGTGAGGATTAAAGAGCAAACATCATCATGAAGACACGCGTTTAAAAGAGACTGAACTACGTTTTCAAATGCTAATAACTACTCCACACTCAACAAGGAACATAATTAGGAGGGTCTATGTATCATTTTACAAAATCAACAAACATGCGTTTTTAAAAATCGCGACTAAATCAAGGGAAATTTGATTGTTCAAGTTGGTTTTTGCAGATGTTTCTTTGTAGATTGGCTAATGGGTGCAAGCAAGGTAAAGACTGGACCATACTCTGGTATCCTATAACCATAGATTTTTGGGGGGTTAAACGCCTAAAAGTAGCAACAAAGTGTTGTTTATTTTTCCATGGTGATCTCTATTGTTATGTTAGGTACTCAAGTATAGAATAATAAGATGATATTTTTGAAACTTATTATTAAAAGTAATGCTCAAAAGCAAATGGCTAAATCTAGTTATGGGCATAAAATTCATGTTCTTAACCACTTTGAACTAGGGGTTTGTAGTTAGGCGCCACTAGTTCAAATTCGGCCGATTCCAATTTGTAGAAGCTTAGATTCCAGTTGTTGGTGTCGCTGTCTCCACATTAAGCATGCTCAGAATGTAGCTGAAAGTGGGGCAGAATGTTAAGTATTTCAGTAATAATCCCATTTAAGAAGTTCAGAGACCTTGAAATCATTTATTTATTTATTTTAAAAAAAATGAGACAGAAGGCCAACATAGCCAACGCCAAATGATTAAATAATCAAGAAAACACGCCCACCCCCAGGGGAGGCGGGGCCCCTCGGGCGCGATACACTGCCATGTAAAGAGAAACAATAACCGACACCCACCAAGGACAATCCACCAGACCTCCCCACGCCAGGGACAACCCCACTCCACCAACCAAGGACAGCCCCCAGACCGCCAAGAAAACCACCGTCAAGAAGCCGCCGGACTACCTACCACCCTTGTCGCTTCCAATTCCATTCGATATGTAAATTGTGCCTCCTTCAAAGGACGTTCCTCACTCCCCATGTTCGATCAAACTTTTGGAGAATGGCTGCCGTAGAGAAGCTACTAATCTTAATATGTTTGATCACCCGTTCCCAAGCCACCTTGGCGTACATGATGAGTTCATCCCAGATGCGGTGCTTGACCTTAGATTCATGCCATTGTACATGATTGAACACTTTGTCGTTGCACTCAATCCAAATGGTCCAAAGTGTGATACCCCTAAGGAGGTGCCAAATTTTGATATTTTTACCATATTTCCTCGGGATCCTTTCCCCGAACATGACTTGCTTCTAATTGAAACTATCGTAATTGCCAGTTCTAACCCCACATAGTTCATGCATGATAAACATGGCCCACCTCCACGCCCTCCTAGCTTGAATATAGTCCCAAAATTTGTGTTTGACTAATTCACTCATGTTGGGGAGGCAAAAGATACATTACTTAGAGATAGCGACCGGTGAAATGCGAGCCCTCCATTCGTTCACCACCATGGCTTTGTGCCAAATGGACCACATAAATGTAGCCTCTTTGCCTAACCGAAGGGGATCCCACACTTGAGACCAGTAAAACCTATAGTTCCCCAGGAAAGACCTTGAATTGTTGTGATCAAATGTTTGGATTGCCAGTGTTTGTTGCCCAACGTTGTGATCAACGTTGCCGAAGTTAGTAGTTGCCATTCGGTCATCTCCGATGATGTTGCTCACATCAACATTTAAGGATTTGATGGCAACCACATTGAGCCTAAATCTAGGTAGTTCAATAATAAAAATATCACTTAATACCCACATATCTTAACCCCTAGCTTCCCACACCCAGCTTCCCTCAAATATGCCCATAAAATGTTACCTTAATTTCAACAACCGTAGTTGAAGATTTAAGGTTTTCTTGAGAAATCCAACTGTATAGATGTTTGCAAGTTTAAGGTGATTGCTCACCATCTAAATTTAAATGTGAAATTTTTGTTATGTAGGAAATTATAATAGGAGTGTCAATAGTGGTCTTGAGGGGCAGTAGTTTAGAAATTAAATTATGGTTGGATTTTTGTTTGAACCTTCACTTGAATCATCTCCAAATGACAAAATGTCACCCTCATTCAAAAAAGAGGCAATATACCTACTCAAATCAACTCACAAATCTTGAGACCATTATTTTGTGATTTTTGGCGAAGCTTTGCAATTTGAGGCAACAATGCCACAACTGCCCATCTCTCACATGGATTTACACCCACCATCACATGTCCAACTAAAAACTCCAACGGCATAGGTTTAGGATATGTTGCATTTGAGTATCAGGCAAAATTTCATATCAATTGATAATCATTTGCACGTATGGATTAACAAAAAAACCATGTTTAGGATATGTTGCCTCTACACTGCGAAGGTGACAAATGTTGAGTAGGCGTTTGTGGACTGGTTTTAATGTAAACCAATTGAGGGCACACTCTCATATTTGAATTAATCCAAAAATAATTAACTTTGCTAAACCAAAGTTATTCACATGGCATGATATAGCATACTTGAACATGAACAAGAGGAGTAGTTGAAACAGTCTAGAAACCATCCGAACTAGTGTTGAAGGGTCAAAACAAACTATTTGTGACCATATAATAGTCGCATAGGACATTAGAAATTAAATGAGCATTAAAACTAATGACAGTGACATGTTTGTGGCTCCATGAGTGGAGATGCTCTTTGCTACGTACCTTACATCCCCACATGTATGATGGTGGTAATCCTTCAACTCTAGATTTTATTTTGTTTTAGGATAAATAAAAAAATATTCTTTAGAGAATATACGGTGGTCATAAGCTTAAGAATCGACTCAAGAAGGCCTTTCCGAACCAAAAGGCAAACAACAACAGTCTCCGAGAAAGATTTGTATAGGGCTCAATTCTAGCCATTTCATAGCATTTCATCATCATAGTATTCAACAATCGTTTTCTCGTTCTTTGGGACCATGGAAATACCTCACTATATTTCCAAAGACAATTTTAGTTTCAGGCTGAATATGGTAAGAAGGGAGCAGTGTCCGGTGAGATTTCATGCGCATAATCCGGTCAAGATCCTAGTGTTTTCAAGTCCAATTGGCTACATGTTGTAATCTTTCGGTTCTTCTATAATGTGATCACCTATATACCATACCAACATTAGTTTCAACCCATGTCCATCAAAAAGTGTGTAACTTCTACTTCATTGTATACTACACTAGATTGTTCTATTATAACAAGCCACAATAGTTCTTTGGAACCCACACAATTTTCAACCCGTGCGTCAATTCTCTCATTTCAAAATGTGAAACACATCAGTTGTTTTCCTAGGGATTTGATGTGGATGACCATTTTTATTTAATTCTATATTTTTCATAGGATTGATACTCAAGGTGTTGGTTGGTGGAAGTCTCCAGGAAGACTTAGAGGAAGACAATACATTCTAACCCTCTAATATCACAGTTGTGGCAACAAAAATACACGTGATATTTTGGAGATCTGCAATGTTAGCATGGATGTGTGATAGTAGAGAAATAGTGTAACGTGTGACATTATGGAATAACACAAAGTCAACATTGCAATAATGACAATGATGAGAACATGAGGCATGCAAGCATGTGGTTTGACTTCTTTGGTGGATTGTTTTTATGTCAAAACCTATGATCTTTGAGAGGGAAATGTGACAACAAGGAGGGAGATATAAATTGAGCACATCCATTCCCTAGGATTTTGGATATAAGAGAGGGAGTGACATTAGAGAGGGTGACATTACGGAGGTTAGGGCGTATTTCCAACTTGAATATTCAATTAAAATGTCGACATTCATTATTCTCACATTAACTTTCCACCCACACGAATAGGACAACTTAGTGTAATTGGAAGTTCATTGTCTTAAACAATGTAGTTAGGTTTTTGCTATGACTCAAAATAACAAACATAGGGAACTAAGTCTCCAGGAAGACTGAGCTAGTGTCTATAAGGGTTAATGTCACATTGGATTAAGGTATCTTTAGTTCGTTGTTTTTACTAAGAACTTGCACTAGTTATAATCTTACTCTTTGGTAGTAATGCCTTCTTCTCCTTTGGGTAACGTCCTGGCAACCTATGGCCTACCCACTACAGACTTCTTGCCTTCGTTCCTCTTGGGTACAATGAACCTACCCAGGCTATACCCCTACCTCGGTATTTGCCGGGTAACGTCTATCTCTATCACTAAGGCTTAAGCCCCTGAATACGGCTATGGCCACTTAGTCTCTCGGTAATGGCCTCGTTTATCTCAAGTTTTTCCGTCCTTACCACTTCTCCCAGGCTACTTGCCTCATTTACTTCCTCTCGACATCTCTTAAGCTTCAGCCCCTTGGCTGGATGGTTTCTTTATCTTGCCAATGAACAAGTGATTGCCCCTCTCAAGCGACTCTCTCTCTCTCTCTCTCTCTCTCTCTCTCTCTCTCTCTCTCTCAGGCAATACCCTAGGATCACTCCATCAAACTGGCCCAAGGCTCTCACAGCCTTTTTGAGTTTATTTGCCCTTCTGACTATTCAACGTTTTCTTGGCCATTGTTGTTACACACCTCTCGCCGGTTGGCAATTGTTTTCACGACAACAATCTCTCATAGTAGGGAATTGAAGAAAATATAATTTATTTCTTTGTGAGACCACCAAGTACAATCCAAGACCAAATAAGGTTTGGTCGAAGAAGCTCTACCACCCGACCATAGGAGAGAGAGCTAACAACAAAAAGCCCCTCTCTCCTCCCCCGAGCTTCCTCTTATGCCAAAGGCACTACTTTTACTTTCTATCTTTACATATAGTAAAAGTATTTTATTCATAGCTCTATCTTCTAGTTCTATTATGAATCTTCTATCTTTGGTTCTTCTCAAACCTTCTTCAAGTTGGACCTGTCTAACTCCAACTTAGTTTATTCATTCCATCTTCTAGTTGGAACTGTCTAATTCCAACTAGTTCATCCATTCATTCTTTTAGTTGGAACTGTCTAATTCCAACTAATTCATTCATTCCATCTTCTAGTTGGAACTGTCTAATTCCAACTAGCTTTATCTATTCATTGAGAATTGTCTAACTCCAATGAACAACATTCATCTTTCCAAATATGGAGTGGTCTAACTCCGTGCACCTCATCGAGAGTTGTCTAACTCACGTGCACATGTTTTCAATTGGAATAGTCTAATTCTAATACACTAAATGCGGAGCTATCTAACTTCAGTACACATGTTGTCAATCTGGAGTTGTATTACTCCTATCCATTCATCTTCAATTGAGAGTTGTCTAGCTCTCATCTTTCTCTGCTTACACATTGGCATATGTAGTTAGAATATTCTTTAATAATTTTAGTTACATTACAATCTCCCCCTTCCATCAAAAGTCATTGTCCTCAATGACAAATTTAGGATAGTCATTTTTGAAATCAACTTCTCTTTTCCAAGAAGCTTCTTCTTCAGGATAATCTTTCCACTTCATATAAAATCTACGGAAAGTCTTATTCCTTAGATATTGATTCTTTATTTTCAAAATGTTCTCATGTTCTGCAAGAAGTTCTCCCTCTGGAACAGCTTAGAGAAGATCAAGCAAAATATGGTTAGGATCAGACACATATTTTCTCAATAAACCAACATGAAAAACATTATGGATCTTCCAATCATGTTGTAACTTTAATTCATAAGCTACTTTGCCTATTCGTTTCAAAATTTCAAATAGACCTCAAAATCTAGGTGATAACTTTCTTGACTTGCCAAGCTTAAGTCCAGATCGATTAGGTGCTACTTTTAAAAATACCTTACCACGAACTTCAAATTCACAAAAAATTCTTTTGTTATCAGCTTAATTTTTAGCTCTATCCTGAGCACTTTTCATAGCTAGCCTTGCTGATTCTCTAATTTAATTCATCTCTCTGATCATATCGTTAATACTTTCAAAAATAGTGGTAGGATTAGAAAGTATAATGGGAGTTCCACACTCTTGACCATATAAAACATAGAATGGATTTACACCAATGCTATTATGAACATGATCATTATAAGCAAATTCAATCATATGCAACCACTTATCCCATGATTGTTGTCTCTTGCCAACATACATCCTTAACATATCTTCAAGAGTTTTGTTTGTCCGTTCAGTTTGTCCATCCGTCTCATGATGATATGCACTGCTTAATTTAATCTTAGTTCCATACAATTTAAATAAAGTAGTCCAAAATTCAATCACAAACTTGCGATCTCTATCATTTATAATTTCTCGCGGAATTTCATGAATAACTCATCTACTCCATAAGCAGTAATAGTAGTAATTGTAGGAATAAAATGAGCTATCTTTGTCAACCTATCCACAACTACCATGATACTATCAAAATTTCTTTGAGTCTTTGGCAATCCAACAATGAAATCCATATTGATTGATTCAAACTTTAAGATAGGCACACCAAGTGGTTGAAGTAATCCAGGGTCCTTCACTTGTTTTGTTTTAGAGATTTGACATTTTAAACATCTCTCCACATATTCTTTAATATCTTTCTTCATTCATGGCCAATAGTAATGACGCTTAACAACCATGTAAGTCTTTAGAAACCCTAGATGACCTGCTATCAGAATATCATGAAGATTATTTATAATGTTGAGTCTATGTTTTCCAAATTTAGGAACACAAACTCTACCATTATAATATAAGATTTCATCTTTCAGTTCAAAATATTTAAACTTCTCAATTTCATTTGCAGTCCTAGCTTCTTTGGGTAACTTTCAAATGGGATATTAAAAAGTTCATCATCTATATAATGCATTTTAATTTCATCCATTAAAGAATTTTTTATGCATGAGATAGCATTGGCAAGTGGTCTTCTAGATAGAGCATCCGTGACGACATTTTCTTTTTCTGTAACATATTCTATGTCAAAATCAAATTCTTGTAACAACTCCATCCATCTACATTGTCTTCTACTCAAGTGAGGTTGAGTTGACAAATATCTTAAAGACTCATGGTCTGTTTGAATCTTAAACCTTACCCCTATTAAATAATATCTCCAAACCTTTAACGAATGGATTATTGCCAGTAATTTTTTTTCATGTACCGGATAATTCAACTCGGCAGAGTTCAACTTACGAGATTCGTAAGCAATTATTTTCTTATCTTGCATTAAAATGGCACCAATAGCTAAATCTCTAGCGTCAGTACATAGTATTATGTTTCATTTTAAGGGATCCATAATAATTAAAACATAAATTTAAGTTAACAGTGATTTTAAAGTCTGAAAACTCGAGTCACATTCCGGGGTCCAATCTATCACATTACTTTTGTCTTTTAGCAAGTTGGTCATAGGCGCAGCTATTTTAGAAAATATTTTTACAAATCTTCTATAATAGCTTGCAAGACCTAAAAAACTTCTCACCTCAGTTTTATCTTTTGGTATTGGCCACTCAACAACGGTTGTAATCTTTTGAGGGTCAACGGAAACTTCCTCATCAAAGATAACGTAACCCAGAAACTCAACACGCGAGGTAAAGAAAACACATTTATTTAGTTTAGTGTATAACTTATGTTCTCTCAAAATTTCAAAACTTGTTTAAGGTGTTGTTTGTATTTTTCCTCTATTTTGGAGTATATAAGGATATCATCCATAAACACAACTACAAACTTACCCAAATAATCACGAAATAATAAATTCATTAAAGTCATAAATGTAGCGAGAGCATTTGTAAGACCAAAAAACATCACAATATACTCGTAATGACTAAACATGACCTAAACCCAGTTTTTGCAATATCAGATTCTTTTATTCGAATTTGGTGATATCCACTTCTCAAATCTATTTTGGAAAATATTTTTGATCCATATAGTTGATAAAAAATATCATCAATGCAGGGCAAAAGAAACTTGTTCTTTATAGTTTGTTTGTTAAGACCACGATAATCTACACACAATTTCAAAGATCCATCTTTCTTCTTAGTAAAAAGAAGAGGAACTCCCCAAGGTAATTTACTAGGCCTAATATATCAATTGTTTAACAAATCCTTTAATTGATTCTCAAACTCAACATTTTGACAATATGGTACCTTAGCTACAGGAGCAGCATTGGCAATGAGGTCAATAGCATGGTCAACCTCTCTAGTAGGTGGTAGTTCATTTAATTCTTCAAGAAATAAATCTTTAAAGTCATCCAAGAATACTTTCGCTCCCTAATACTCAAAGCATCATCTTTAGTTTCATTCTCAACTTCACTTATATGTATCAAAAATACTTGATGACCTTTTTTACCACATCTTTTCATTTGTAAATGTAAAAGAGTAGGAGTGTTTGGCAAAGATCTCTTACCTCTGATAGAAAAAAATTTACCGTTCAGAAACTTCCCGTGCACCTTTCATTCTCTGCATACAATCCATGCATCAACTTTTTTAAGCCACGCCATCCTTAATATCATCTCATATCGCGATCTATCCCAAACCTCAAAATCCGCTTCAGTGTTCACTCCTTGGATGTTCACATGCACTCTCAACACGCGGTGAGTAATAAAACTTGGTTGGTTGTTCGGCAACCATACTGAACATGGCTTGACAGGAATTAAGGGAAGTCATATTTTATGAGCAAATGAAACTGACATCATGTTATGAGTGTTTCCAGAGTCAATTAAAATTATTGAAGAGAAGGTAGAATTTAGAAATCCCTTGATTTGTAGCATTGTCGGCTCTTGTTACACCTCCATGTTCATGACCTCTGTTGAGATGCTCGAAACTCCTTCCTTGTTTGGCTCACCATCTGACTCATCACCGTCTTCGTGTTCTACTTCAATTGCTGCTATCTTTCTCTTGGTTGTTGGGCATTCAAAACTCCGATGCCCAGGCTTGTGACATCTGAAGCATTAACCCTTCTTGACGTGCTCCTCTTGCTCTTCCTTGCTTAGCATCAAAGTCTTGTTTCCTTGGTTGAACTTTGAAAATTGAGATGATTTAGAACTCTTGGAAAATTTTGCAAACTTAGAGCTTTGATTGGCAAGATATTTAAACTCTGAAGATCTTTTTCCCAATTGACCTTTTGTCCTTTCCATCCTGCTATTGACTTCTCTCTCAAAGTTCATAGCCAAATTATAAGTTTTATCTAAAGTCTGTAAGTTATGAGCACTAATTTTGAACCTTATTGAATCCTTTAAGTTGCGGACAAAGAATTCAATTATGTCACTTTCACCCCAATTGGGAAAGTAAACAATGTGTTTATCGAACTCTAACTTGAATTGGGTTACTGATAGACTTCCTTGTTTCAAGTCGTATAACTTTTGGCGCATGTCTTCACCGTAGTTGCTAGGAAGAAATTGGTGAAGAAATAGTTCTTTGAACTCACTCCATGCTGCAATAGGTCCCAGTCCCCTGTTTTCTCGGTCCCTCTTCAGTGTGTCAAACCAAACCCGAACTTTGTCCTTCAAGAAAATTACTGTGACTTTGATTTTATCTGCATCAATGTATTTTGAAGGGAAGAAATCCTCCACTATTGAAATGAACGACATGACTTCTTCTGGTTTGCAGTTTCGGCCTCCAAAACTAGGCTTAATTGGATTTTTTTTACGTCTTTCAAAATATCCACTTCTCCATGAGCTAGCCTTCTTGGAGATGATGTTGAACTAGACTCCTCCTCTCTCGAGCCAAGTGGTGTAGCTACATGATTCTCTCTTGGAGGAGGTGGAGAATTGGGAGGAGGATCCCCAGGAAGAGGTGGGACCTCTTGTAATGGAATACCTTGGTTTTCTCTCAATACTATCAACACCGCTCTCACAATTCTTTCTTCCAAACTCTCCATGGCATCTAACATGCTCTGATACCAATTTGTTACACACCTCTCGCCGGTTGGCAATTGTTTTCACGACAACAATCTCTCATAGTAGGGAATTGAAGAAAATATAATTTATTTCTTTGTGAGACCACTAAGTACAATCCAAGACCAAATAAGGTTTGGTCGAAGAAGCTCTACCACCCGATCATAGGAGAGAGAGCTAACAACAAAAAGCCCCTCTCTCCTCCCCCGAGCTTCCTCTTATGCCAAAGGCACTACTTTTACTTTCTATCTTTACATATAGTAAAAGTATTCTATTCATAGCTCTATCTTCTAGTTCTATTATGAATCTTCTATCTTTGGTTCTTCTCAAACCTTCTTCAAGTTGGACCTGTCTAACTCCAACTTAGTTTATCCATTCCATCTTCTAGTTGGAACTGTCTAATTCCAACTAGTTCATCCATTCATTCTTTTAGTTGGAACTGTCTAATTCCAACTAATTCATTCATTCCATCTTCTAGTTGGAACTGTCTAATTCCAACTAGCTTTATCTATTCATTGAGAATTGTCTAACTCCAATGAACAACATTCATCTTTCCAAATATGGAGTGGTCTAACTCCGTGCACCTCATCGAGAGTTGTCTAACTCACGTGCACATGTTTTCAATTGGAATAGTCTAATTCTAATACACTAAATGCGGAGCTGTCTAACTCCAGTACACATGTTGTCAATCTGGAGTTGTATTACTCCTATCCATTCATCTTCAATTGAGAGTTGTCTAGCTCTCATCTTTCTCTGCTTACACACTGGCACATGTAGTTAGAATATTCCTTAATAATTTTAGTTACATTTCAATTGCCCTCAAGAGGTTGGACTACATTCCGATTTCTCGGCAATGCTGATATCTGTAGACACTGATCTTTAGACTCTCACTCAAGTTTTTTCTCACTCGGCCTATAGCTTGATTCTTCTCTCACGTTTCTCACTTACACCTCAATTTCCCCTTGCTTTCCCTCATACTCATTGACATATTACTTACTTGACTCATGTTTGATTATCTTTGTCCTCACACATTCAAAGTAACATCCCAATTTATGGCAAACACACACACACACACACACATTACATAAGCTTGCACTTGAAATCACCAAGAATATAGCATTGCATTCCGCACTTTACTTCCAATGTCAAAGTTCAAAAACTATCAGAGTCCGAATCACTCGGCTATGAAAGACTACGTCTAATGCCCGCAAGCATCTCACTTGGGGTTGCCCAATTGCCACCCAACCTCAATCACAAAGCGTTGGTGCTTCTACTAGCCTATTGCTATAGCTATGAGACTATGCCTGATTTCTAATTTGGAAAATAGCATGTCGTCTCCCTCGGCTGCCTCCTCCTCATAACGTCGAGGGTGAGGAGCAGACAATTAGAGAGCCTAACCGTGTGAAATGGCAATAGCCCTTCCATCCCACTCTGGATGGCCTCCAGTGGCTAATAGCCGTATGAAAATCATCAAAAATTGAGAATTGCCTACTTCGGCTAGGCTATAGCCAGAAAATGGTTCTACAAACAACAAGGCTCCAATTTACATATTGTTTGTAAAATTAGGACAAATCATATCTATCTATCTATCTATGATGTTTAATACCATATTTTTTGCTATATTGTTTATGATATTTAGTGTCACTTGCATAGTATTGTCATTACCCTACTGTGCTAGGTCATAGTAATGCCAACAACTTGATCATTAGTGTAACCTCATGACACGTGGTGTTAGCATGCTTACTAGTATCTTGGCATCGGCAAGCTCAATAATAGCATGAGGTCTATCTACGCCCATGTTAATGCAATTTAGGGTTTTCCTATCACTTGACTCAAGAGTACGAATAAACTAGGTTATTAGGTCTCATGGAAGATGGTATAGTCTCTATAGGGGTTAATTGTCACATTGAGATAGGAAATCTATAACAATCTACAAATTTTCACTCTCAATTTTCACTCTCAATTTCCTCTTAATAAATTTTTATTGAGCACCCCTCTCTCTTAGGGAGGTTCATGTGTGCTATTTATAGTTGTAGGTGATTTTGTCCTATATGTGGACTCCTACGTGTTTTCTTTACTTGTTTTTACGTCATTGTGAATCTCAAGTGTTGTAATGATATTGCAACTCTACTTTCAACTAAAATTGTCTCTTATATGTGTATTCTTTCCCTGCAAATACGGACCTAACCTCTCGCAAAGAAACTTGAATGTATTATGATATACATGAGTTCTTTGTATGAACATTTTTTTCATGAAAGAACTCAATAATAACCTATTGGTTAAGCCTAGATTTCTCTAAAATGCCCCCACACTATGATCGCCCATCTTCATATTTTCAAAGCAAATGCTAAAAAACATGGCATTTCCCCAATATCCTTTGAGTGCCAATGCTTGCATATCAAGCACACATTACACAATCATGTGCAAACACCAATATAAAGCCAATGCAACAAGAATCCTCCCTCTTCTCTCAACATGATCCATCATGCTCTCCTTTCCTTCCTCACCAATGTAAAACTAAAAAAAAAAGTGGAAAAATAAAATAATGAAGTCATGTAACCAATGAGGTAGGGTTGCCCCTCTTTTCAAGGGTCTTTAGACTTTCACGGGCTTGGCTCTTGGGGGAGAAAGAATTATTGCATATGAACATACCTCTCATCCATCTAACATCATAACTTGAGTCATGTAGGTTTGTTACCGGTTCATCTCAAATGACTTGAAGTAAACTAATTCAGGGTCTTTAAGATCAATTCCGATGTTAAATCGACTAAAAATAGTAATATCCGGGATGCATACTATTTCACGCTTTTATGTTGGATGAATGAGGGGTGCGCTTGTATGCAATCATTCCCTCTCTCAATGTGTAAAGCGGCCCTACATACCATAAATGTTGTAGTGACTTCAATTCAAAAGCTAAGGGCCAGCTCACACGAGGTCCCAAATCCTAAGTCCCATTTCACTTGAGGTTAGTCCATGCAATCTCACCCATTGAGAGCATGGAAAGTTGGGACTTACCACTTCACATATGGTTTGAAGTCCAAAGTCCCAAATATGACATGGATGTCACATTGGCAACACTTTTTGGAGGTGAGGCTTGTGACTTGTGTTAAGAGTCAAGCAAAAAGCTAGACCCAACTCTTGACAACATAACAATAGTCAACATAAGAGTCGACTTCCAAGCCTAAAAAACAACCACAATTTTCTTGACATCTAGATCGGGTCATCGCGTAGGCCAACACAGTCAACCACTGGCACCAACCAGTAACTTGGTGGGACCCGAACCCCAATGACCACGACAAAGGCTAAGATCAGACTAGCATCGTTCATGTTTCCAGGTGTGTTGCGTTATATTCTCTGCATCTCATTCACATGAGTCACGGCCCACTCAACTCCCCTAGTTTGCTGGATAAAGTTATGACAAGTTCCATGAATTATGTTGCATAAAATAATCAAGCTTTGACATTAATGAACACGAACCGTAGTTTAATGGTTTGTCGAGGCCCAAAAGTGGGGACTTTGCCTCATGTTGGCACTACACCACTTGGGACCCCATGTGGAACCGCCCCTCGCTAAGCCCCCTCATGTTGGATTCCCCCATAAATTTAAGATCAATGGCTTCTAAAAAGTTGCAATGCATGTGTTCCGTTGTTCAATGGGAGAATGGAACATTCGGTGGTTTCAGACAACTAATTCACATTCACATTCCCCGTGTCCCCGCTGTGAATAGAAAGCCGGAATATGAAGAAGAAGAAGAAGAAGAAGAAGAAGAAGAAGCTCACTCTTGACCCCCACCCACCATTCTACTTTAGTGTTGTTAACAAGGAGCCGTCGTTCACCCCCCAAATTTGGATGGCCGACCGGGCGACCGGGCATGCCCAAAATTGTCGTGAGGCTCTGCATGGCCACACCCTCCAAATATAGGATCCGTTCCAAAAGTAGTAGTAGAAAAGTGGGCGGAGGGTTATAGGCGCTCGCTACACCCGTAACGGTGCTAATTCAATACAATACAATACAATACAACGGGTGGGTGTGCCAAAATGAAAGGTGAATTGGTAAGGTTGTGGAAGGGGAGAGGAAGGAGGTCACCCATAGGCCCCATTTTCATGCCACCTCCTCACCGATTTGGGCAACCAACCCATACACTCGTTCCTTGTTGGATGTCTAAATCCTGGCTTCCAAGGAACCACTGTGCGGGCTACTTCGTCCCAACCATCTCCACACCACTTAAGAATAAAGCTCATGTGATTTGGGTAATCCAACCCATACACTCGTTCCTTGTTGGATGTCTAAACCCTGGCCTCCAAGGAACCATTGTGAGGGTTGGTTCGTCCCAGCCCCTCCTCGCCCAACTCGTCCTAGGCAACAAGCACTCGACTCATCGATGGTGGCTTACTAATCACTTAGTAGCAGAGGCGCCTATTCCCAATCACGACCCCATCGGCGATCTATAGGGTACCGGAATTTCAACTAGGTTGGGTCTTAGGGTCGCTTCACACACGAGCCAAGAGCCGTGACCATGAAATTGTGAGAGCCTGAGAGAAAGTGTCCACAGGCCATCCCAACACACCTCCAAAATCATGTAGTGTGGTCACGGACCCTCAAGTGTAGTGTGAAGTCAGATGTGACCGGGTCCTCAACCAAATGCTATATCAAGTAATTTCTATTCATGCGGGTCCTCACACATCATAAAATAGAATAAATCAATGCTTGTGAGCATTCGGAGTGCCATGGCCTCCCGGTTTTGTGTTAGGCCTATCTCTAAGAGACGGGTTTTGCAAGTGGTTCAAGTGTCCATGAAACATGATCCATTGGATGCCATGTAGGAATCAATGTAGACTTCACATCCACCGTGTATTCACATACTCCGTTGGTCCCTCAAGCATAGTGTGAAGTGAACTTGGACTGGCTCTACCTTTTCCACCAATGAAAGTGCTTGAAGTGTAATGGTCACGGGCTCTCAGTCTTGTGTATGAAGTGGCCCTTAATTTCAATCAAGTTGAGACTAAATTCTGATCAAGCCGAAACCAATAATGCCATGACACATGTCATGGGTTTGAGTGCTAATGTGAGGAGAAATGAGCGCTAAACATGAACGGTTAGGGTAGACTCTAGACATTGGTGATGTGTTCATGCCAACTTTTGGCTTCAAAAGTTTACGATAATTTCAATCTAAGGAATAAAATTACCAATTTTTTTGCAAACCTCCTTATGTCTATTTTCCGACACATGACAATTTCGCACCGCTTTGTACTTCTTCAAATCCGGTGCAAAATCTCTTAAATGATCAGTTATGGCACCTCTACTCTAGCTTACTAGTAACTTAGGCTTTGAGGTCCAAGTGTTAATCTCAACTTGGACCGCAATCCAATTAATGGCAAATCACAATTTTAAGAATTCAAGTTGTCGATCGCTCGAGTCTCGGTGTGAGTGTCACCACAAATCAACACAAATTGCTTAAATTTTATGTATTACGTTTTCAGTTTCATTGATAAATATATTAACCTTCTCTTTCTTTTCCATTTTTTGTTTTCTATGTATGGAGTCTCCATAACATTACTATGCAGCTAGATGATGGTCTCTTTCCAAAATAGAGGTTTATTTATTTTTTAATCCCAATAAATTATAGTTGTTTGTCAAAAACTCTACAATACACATCATGAATATTCCCCAAAAATTGGAGAACCACATAATTAAAGGATAATTATGCTTGTCCGAAACCTGGTCCCACAAAACGGAACCAAAGAGTTGAGTAATGTTATGCCATTGGTCTCCTATTCCCGGGAAAATCTAACTCATGGCCTTGTCATGTGTCCAAGGTGGCGCCCTCTTGAAAGGAACACTCCTTTTAACAATACATTCGTGATCAAATCGTGTTATTTGACTTTGATTAAAAGGAGGACAATATTTCTGATGTGTTTTTGGAGCTTGTAGGAGGTCACTGGAGCTTCAGGGTGGAGGCGAGTCTCTTTGCCCATGATCATTACCCACTACAAGAATTGTCTATCTTTAGCATTTTGGACAACGTCTCAAAATCAAACATGCCCCATACTTGGTACCCAACCTTGATATAAAAGACACATGTCACTAGGTTTCAATGACATCCAACTCCATCTAAAGTAAACATCTGGACTCCAAATTTAACACTTAAAATTCTTGCATACATGTATTATAATCTTGAATCATTATTCCGTGTATAAATAAATATCCATCGTATCATCCAAAATTTAAACACCTCATTTGCACTAGATGCCCCTCCTTAAAAAAACATGTATTGTGCAACTATTGGATCTTCTCAAATTGATCAACATCACAAAAACCTTTATTCTCACATATGTGCATTGAAGTTAGCTACAACATGTTCAAAAAACAAAAATGAAAAAAACGATGGGTGCAAGTGGGATTGAAAGCCCTCCACTTTGACAGTGGTCTAAAATTTCCTTCTTCAATGAAATGCACCCCCAGGAGGCAATCCTTATGTTAGGTGGCCCTAATCGGATTGGACCTTTTTTTATTACTTCTAAACTACAAAACATATCCAAGCCTCAAACTTGGAAACACTCCAGACCTTGGACACCTGCCAAAATAACTATAGTTAACTAGATTTCTTATCAATACATTTTAGGGAACAACTATAGTAAATTAAAAAATCTAAACAAATTGAAGAAAAAATATAGTTAATTAAAAAATTCCCAATTATTATTGTGTATTTGAAGAAATTTGCCTCTCGATTTGCTTCAATTGAGGGTCTTTGATATGTTCGGGCTGTTAAGGATCACCATAAAAAACGCCTTTATACAATCACTCACATTGTTGGGCTCTGGAATAACCTCCATGTACACCATCAACACAAATAACACACTAGTAACACCACAACACTACAACATAATTTCGTGAACATGTTGCGCTCAACTTTAGTTAACTAGATTTATATAACTATCATCAACTACATTTTTGACATGTCAAATCGCAAACATCTATAAACAACTAGTTAACTATTAATTGAATTAGTTGGTTAGTTGTCCAAGGTGTGAAACACTCTTAGACACATCCAATCGCAAGCCCGTAAACACCAAACTCAAACAACCTAAGCCGATCATGCACGCTCCCACAACCATGAAGTCCCTTTCATGGAAAGTGGTGGAATCCCCACATGTGAACATGCTCTTTGCTAAATTGGTTGAAGTGCTATTTACATTCCTATAACATGAAAACATCCAAACCAATTACTTTGGAATCACTTGGAACAAGGTCTTAAGTGAGATAACATCGAGAAGCTTTGCAAAGACAAAGATGCTTGGCTCAAGCAAATTGATAGCACTGGGGGTGAAAACGAGGTGTTGTGTGGGTTGCGATATCAAGTGGCTATATAACGGGGAGCATGCTTGGCCCTCATTGATTAACTACACCACATATTGAATTTAGTATCACCAATTCTAGTTATCTTGCTCAACACTAATTGTAAACCACCCATGTAGTTTCACCGACACTAAACGTACCCGTAACATTATTTGCCTTTCCTTGCACATAAAATTGGGCATTATGGATTTACAATGTTGCAATTATTGTCACTTACTACGTGTTTTCCCATCCAAATTTCAATCATCCATGATAACATATTCATTACAAAACTGTGAGGATTTCTAATATGCCAAAGTTCTTAAGTATTTCAACACTAGCTGACACATATGACTTCACACTACACTTGAGGATTTGTGACCACACTACATGATTTTGGGACAGCCTTTAGACACTTTCTTTTGGGCTCTCACAATTTCATGGTCACGGCTCTTGGTTCATGTGTGAAGTGGCCCTTAAGTGGCTCTTGGCTCGTACAAGGAAACATGGGTATTAAGGGCCACTTCACACACAAGACTACGAGCCCATGACCACTACACTTCAAGCACTCTCATTGGTGGAAAAAGGCAAAGCCGCTCCAAGTTTGCTTCACACTACGCTTGAGGGACCAATGGAGTATGTGAATGCAAGTTGGTTGTAAAGTCTACATGGATTCCTAAATGGCATCAAATGGATCATGCTTCATGGTCACTTGGACTATTTTTTAAAACCATCTCATGGAGGTAGGCCTAACACAAAACCAGGAGACCATGGCACTCAAAACGCTCACAACCGTTGATTTCTTCTATCATATCATGTGTGAGGACGCGCATGAACAGAAATTCATTGAAAAAGCATTTGCTTGAGAGCCCGATCAAATATGACTTCACACTACACTTGAGGGTCCGTGACCACACTACATGATTTTGGAGGTGTGTTGGGACGGCCTTTGGACACTTTTTTGTGGGCTCTCACAATTTCATGGTCACGACTCTTGGCTCATGTGTGAAGTGGCCCTAAGGACATAAAAAACACAGACCAAAAGCTAACATAAACATCATATGAAAACCGACACGTAGGTTAATGAATGCACTTGTTCACGCTACCAAATACTCACAATATTTCGCAAGTGCTAAACGTTTGATCGGTCCCTCCCATTCAACGTTTTTGTTTAAGAGTCGAATTCAATACTAAAGATATGGTTCATAATTTCATATCCCTTGCACTCACAAACTTTGGTTATTCATTATTCATTTTGCACCCGAGGACGCGAGCATTGCCTTTAGGAAAGAAAAACATGAGCCTTAAAGCAATCTTCGGCCGCCAAAGTTTTTATGAGATATGATCGGAAGTACTTATAGTTACCTCACATTTCTTTCTCATGATTTGGATTTAGACCGAGATTGGAACCATAACCGCTTCCACTTAACCTCCATCAATTAGTTAGTCCTTACGAGCTAAGTGGTTTCCATCAATTTTTTTATGACTGGCTCTCTAGGCTTCTAATCGGCTATTACTTTGGTAATCTAAAGTACACTTATTAGGGTTTAGAAAGAATCCGGGCAATTACCGTAGTACCGTTGGCGGTTACGGTGCTTAATTTGGTTATTTGGGTGTTATATGGAGAAATTTCAAAAAACTTTGTGGTCATAGAATGTAGTTTGGGTGACAACACTTGTAAAGTTCTTCATAAGAAGAGGCCGTTAGAAACGTTGCCCCGGTGACATAAACTTCCATATGACACTAAATACAATAATTAATGTAGTTGCTCGCTTGGAGTTCCCCGCTTACGTTGGGGCCAATGAAATATACACATCCATGCAGTTGGAATAAGGAGCATAGTCATTGATCTCCAACTAGTAATATTGGCAACGTTTTGTTTCACAAGAGTAGTGTCAAAGATTTCGCTAAAGATGAGTTCACCACCTAGTGCAATAACCAGTTGCTCTCAAGGGGTGTTTTTTGGGGGACTATTGAATCATTTGTGACTATATGAATAACATAAGAAGTTAGAGAATAATTTGAAAATTTAAAGAAATGACTGTTGCATTTTGTTTTGGAACGCTTTGTGGTGTTAAATTTTGTTTTGGATAAGCATGAATAAGATCCAAATGTGAACAAGACTTCATATGAACTAGAAAAGTCCAACTAAGTAGGTATGAATAGGCCATTGTCTCGAGATTCCAAAAAAATAGAGATAAGAAAGACCTTAGCATGATAGGAACGGATCTAAACTTTGGTATCTACACATGTATTTTTAAAAGTATTTGAGGCTAAGGAATTCAAGAAGGAGGGAGTTCATAACTTACCCTTTGTAATATCGGAACTATACAAGAATTTCAATTAGAATTGAAACGTAAAACATAAGTGTGTTCAGAATATGTGTGTGTGAAATATATTTGTCTAGTCAATTGTCTGGTGTTCGGAGTAATTAGATTGAATCCAAGGTGTTTGTAATAAGAGAGACTGAGTGACTTGTTCTTTGTGAAGGAAGCCAAAGTGATTGTGTTGCTCTCATAAGGTTCATATTAAGAAAGAGGAGTGAATCTTCTATCCCAAAATAGGCCATTGTCTAAAGGTGAATATAAGATTGGCATTAAATAAGCATGAGATTTCCAAAGTAAATTTTGTCTCATATATATTGTCTGGTTGACTGTGGATTTGAAATTTAATTTGGAATAAATCCATTGAAGAAAACTATGGTGTCAACCCTTGAGAGAATAGTGGAACAAACTAATTGCAAATCACAATCGTGTCCCCGGCATATAGTAGCAACATAATCGAACTGTCTTTTTCAAATTGGTCTAGCTTCAAGAAAGCTTGCGTATGCCATGGTCTGATTGAGGGTTTCAAAGAAACCGAGATTGAATGACACATTGTGATATAGAATTGTAAAGTATGATGTTGTTAATCAATCACTTAGAAGATCAATGTTTATCATAAACTGACATACACTCTTTGAATTAAGGAGTTATATGGGGTCGTTGTAATATGTGGTGATAGCTTCCTACCTAAGGGAAGACAGACAGAAAATAAGGTCATCTAGAAGATGAAGAGGCTATGAACTCAACAAATTTGAACCTTCCAAGATTCTATCACCCTAACCCTTGACACGAAATGACAGGATAAGTTTGACAATACTATTGACTACAAAGAGGCCAAGAAGATGAACCACCTTGCTAGTTGGAGCTTTAGTAAGTGATGTGAGTTTATGAAATATACTAAAGTGATTTTATTCTATAATGAGAGAGTGGTAACCTTGAGATTAACCAAGACACGGTAGTTGAACACATTAGCCAATTGTCTTGAGTTATAAGAAATGGACCGAGTATTTAAATGATTAATGGACAAGAGTGTGAGAGTGTAAATTGAACCGCAAATTAACTTTGATAAAATAATGAACCACGCCATGCTTTATTAATATGCATATGTGGATTGTCATATGCTTACAATTCATAGATGTCATGATAACTCCGGCCAAGACCAGGTAAAAGACACTCGCAGGACAATATAAATAAGATCATGTTTAATCAAAGAAGATTGAAACTCATGTTAAAGAGGACCCTATTGCCTTTTGAAGTTCAATCAAAAATAATAATTAACACAAGGTTACTGACTATACCAAAATACATGTGGCTTTGACACGAAATATTATAGAATGGGATATTTTATGCAAAATTATTGATGATGATTCTGCCCATGCTTGTGCACTACACTTGGTCCAATTAAAATAAACTCAATGCTAGATTATTGCCCGGGTAAATAATGTGAGTTGAGAAACAACCACAATTGCATGTATTGTTGTAAGATTACACCCTTTAATTCATCATCCGATTGCCATTTCAAAACCAAAATAACTTGAAATAATCATGTGATTGCCTTAATAAAAAATTTATTTATGACACCTAGATGATATAAGAATCACCTTTTAAGTCTTCCCTTAATGTTTCCTTGATTTTTTGTCTTATCCAACTTACTAACTACACACCTGAAGTACCTTTGAGTTGGCTAATAAGACCCCTTGTTCCCTCCTAGGTACTATAGAGTTACAACTGTTTTGTGAAATTGCAAATAGGTGATATAGAACCATGATGTGGTTCTAGGATACGCTAGCTACTTTGTAACCTTATATGAGTTGTCACCAAGGCCATGATGTGGCGTTGGATTCCACATATCAAATTTGATTAGTAATGCAGATGTTTCCATGTGTAACATGTGGCAAATCGCTATAACGTCTTGATACAACCAATTTCATTTGAATTAATCCATCATTTATTTTGTACAAGTGAGAATTGTAGGATGTAGTATGTTAAATCAAAATATATTCAATTCCGATGAATATAAATCACTTAATATATTATTATTATATATATATTGTCATGTTGATATTATGCAATTGTTTTTAAATGATTAAAAAACCCAAAAATAGCAACGTTAGGATGAAAACCTATCAATATGTCTTATTTTTAAAAAAGAATTATTTCAAAATTCATGTTTATTGAAATAAATCTCAGTTGTGAAATAATGATATTTAAGAATTTATCTCAAAATTAAA
Source organism: Polytrichum commune (assembly GCA_950295325.1). Lineage (NCBI taxonomy): Eukaryota > Viridiplantae > Streptophyta > Polytrichopsida > Polytrichales > Polytrichaceae > Polytrichum > Polytrichum commune. The sequence goes on along the minus strand of OX485803.1, from coordinate 15,870,659 downwards.
TCATTAAATAGTCGTAAACATCAACTATGATGGGTCATGTTATCATACATCCACAAACATGATGTGCCCAAAATTTTCAATTTTTTGGATGATATCTTATCTATATATAAATCTTAACCAAACATAAGTAATTTTTTAGGACATTTTTTATCATGCACATTTCAATGGTGTCTTCATGTTTATCATATGGATTTCCATGTTTTATGATTATTGAATAATCCAAGTTCATGATGATGTTAATATGTTCAAGATAAGATGTAGTCATGAAAAATATCACAAAAGAACCATCTTTGCTACACATGAGAATAACAAAGATGTACATTGGTTGCATTCAATCAACTACAATATCACGAGAATTTATAATAACATATTTAAAAAAAATTTGATTGTAAGTGACAAGATCAAATATAATGTTATCTTGAAATAAAAGAGGTGAAAGGCATTAGCAAAGAGATTTTTAAAGAGGACAAGGAATATGTTCTTTAAAGTAAGAGAAATATAGTGATGTCAAGAGGAAAGATCATCAAGGTGTTTTTAATACATAAAATATTACCAACATAAATGATGCAAACGGATCTCAAACAAAAAATGAATTTTCAATAGAAGAAGAAACCAAAAACACATTATAAATAGGAGTAGTATAAAAATTTCAAATAAAGAAGAAATATAATACTCATTATATAACAAGAACTAGACAATCTCAAAGGGAAAAAATTACTTTAAAATTTTGAAATCCTCTCAAGAACAAATGAGGACAAAAACATGGAGCACATGAAGGTCTACAAATTGAGAAACATAAAACTTTAAAAGAAGGAGAGATGCAAGGAACAAGAAGATCTTCGATGTGTAAATAAGAATGAAAAACAAAACACTCTCAATGAAAAATGATAGCAAAAAACAAGAACAATATGAAGATCTTTAGAACAAAGAAAAATGGCAAGGAAGTGCAGGGAAGCTTGGGCGTGTCAATTACAATGAGGAAGGGAAGGAAAAAAAAATCCCTATTTGTAGTTAATGTGGGATGTGAAGAAGCAAGGATGTGGAGGGTCCTACATGGCCGCAAGTTGGTGAGTTTACAAAGTCAACAACCTAGTGTGCTAGCTTAGATAATTTTAGATTTTGCCAACATGCATATATTATTATCCCACACTAGACAAGGAACTGTCTTATTGCGTATTGTTTAAATTGCTTGAATCAAAATTATCTTCTTTATTCAGTCTTCAGACTGAATTTGCAATAGTTGTGGCATCCCATGGTTATATTCCTAGGACCCACATGAACAAACGCACACTACTTAACAATGTTATGTATACCATTGACAAGATGAAAGCGAATCAAGAACGCTCTAGTAATGAAAACACTTGAGTGCTACAAATCCCCAACAATGTATTGAGGCCCATGCTCATATGGGTTGAATTCATGATATGTACAAACATTTGAAGAAGCAAGGATTTCTCATGTGTCCCGGTCGCATGGACAAGCCCACTAAAACAACCCCCGATGTTGTCTCAAGTTACAAATGGGTTTTGTAATGTATTGATAAGTTTGTAGTTTAGCATTGTGATAGATTTATTGCCGTATTTAGTCATGCATATCCAAACCGTACCACAAGAATATTATATGATCAAACTTGCAAGCAACAATGTGGTGTAATTGTAATGGGCATTATGGACATGTATTCAACTTGTGTCGGCATTGCTAGGTGTATGTTGTCTTCAAAATCCTTTTTTCATGTTCATTTTTTAACATTAAAGAATCCAAATAAAATAAATATTTTATTTTCCTTATTACCCATAGTAGTTATTATGACCTAGAATGATTTTGAATCAACTAATTAAAAACTAAGAATATATATATTACATCATTTTTCAGACCCTGGGTGCTGCTAGGTGGGGCCAGCACCAGGGGGGGGGGGGGCAGGCGAAGATATCAAGACTTTGTTTAGCATGTGCAAATATTCAGTTACACATCATGTTGATTGTGATGGTGATGAAGGCGATTAGAAGGTGATAATTATTAGCACATGGATGAACCTGGTTTTGGACGTAGATTTCATGACCTTAAATATTTTGGAGTTGGAAATTTTTTGTCATATTCCTTGCTTTCATTATCTACTTGAAGGTGTCATCACAAAAGTTTGTAGAAAAAATATCCACTTTATTTTATTTTATTTATTTTAAACAAAAGTTGGACAAATACTTGTCCAATATTACCTATTTGCACATCACTTGCATTGTCTTCTAAGAAATGTAGACTTTTATTGGAATTGTTTTTGTCATCATAAGTTGCTTAACTTTGTAGATCAATATGTTTTTTAAATGTCTAAATACTTTTTCCTTCACAAAATTTAAACTCAATGTATAGATTTGATTCACTTTCACTTAAAAGTATGCAAGGATCAGGGGCACTCCACTTTACAATTCTATTTTACAATTTTAGAATATAATATAATAACTAATTTACATTTTTTTCCTGAGAAAACACATATTTGGACCATATTATTTGCAAAGTGAGCGGGTGCATGTTGTTTATGTTAAACACCATTTTTCAAATTAACAATTCAAGAAAAAATTATAAAGGAGGAGGATATTTTTTGAAAAGACAACTTCACACCAAAATTAGGTATTGAAAGATACGCTCATATGCAACAACTTCCTCTACACATGATCTAGAAAGTTTATTTAAAATTAGCTCAACACAAGATGCACCTCCATATATTAGATTGTTGCTCCTACCCTTGAAAGTAACAAGCATGAGAATCTTCACTTTGTCAAAGAACGAGAGATTCATACGAGCTCCAAAAATTACGAGGAAAGTGACTATGGTGTCAATTTGGATTTGCTAACCATCTTGTACTGATCAACACATAAGACATTCATATGAGCTTTGAAAATTACGAGGAAAGTGGTTACGGTGTCAATTCAGATTTGCTAAGAATGTCGTACTAATTGTGTGATTCATATCCTCGGAGAAGTGGGCCGGCCCAAGAAATTAACCACTTAAGACCCACCTACCTTAGGGCCACTTCACACACGGACCAAGAGCCGTGACCATGAAATTGTGAGAGCCCAAAAGAAAGTGTGCAAAGGCCGTCCCAAGACACCTTCAAAATCATGTAGTGGGGTCACGGATCCTCAAGTGTAGTGTGAAGTCATATGTGACCGGGTCCTCAACCAAAATCTATTTCAATGTATTTATATTCATGCGGATCCTCACACATGATAAAATAAAATAAATCAACGGTTATGAACATTCAGAGTGCCATGGTCCCCTGCTATTGTGTTAGGCCTGCCTCCAAGAGATGGTTTTTGAAATTAGTCCAAGTGACCATGGAATAATGATTCATTTGATGCCATGTAGGATTCCACGTAGACTTTACATCCATCGTGCATTCACATACTCCGTTGGTCCCTCAAGCGTAGTGTGAAGCAGCGAACTTGGACCGGCTCTGCCTTTTCCACCAATGAGAGTGCTGGAAGCGCAATGGTCACGGGCTCTCAGTCTCGTGTGTGAAGTGGCCCTTAACATAGACCACACCAATTTTGGATGCCTTACTAAATCGGATGCATGAGTACATGGATAGTAAGTGCACTAACTAATTGTTACCAAATTAGTTGAGTTCGTGGCCCTAAGTGAGACAGCTTGGAGGGAATTGTGGAGTTGAGTTCGTTTGGCGGGCAGCTGGGGCAAGCATGCCAAGCGCCGCCGCTACGCCTGCTTTGCCGCGCTGGGCAGGTCGGCTGACCGATTTTTAGCAAGGGCATGGCGTGCTGGGAATGTCGGGGACGGGCAGCTCGGGGCAGGAGCCCAAATATTTATTACCGTTTGGACGGGCAGGGCAGGTGGATGAAATGACGAATGGAGAAGGCTTAAGCCATAAAGGGGCTGCCACCTCCATCCTTCTCCCTGCTACCGCCCTTCCTTTCTTTCCTTACTTACGTTCGTTGTTTCTCCTTCCTCGCTTCCTTCCTTCGCTTTGCTTTGCAAGCGCCCTCGCTCTCGCTCTCGCCGCTTCTCACGGCTCGCATTCCGTCTCTTACATCAATCTTGCTATCTCACGTGCAATCTTCTCCGTTTCACACCATGTCTTGCGGTAACGGATGCGGATGCTGCCCCAAGTGCGGCTGCCGGGCCACCTGCACGTAAGCAATCCGATCGATGGCCACCAGTGTCGAATTCCGTCTCCTGGAAGTTCTCGTAGTGCATTAGACCCATGGTTGCGCAGAGTAGAATTTTGCATGGTTCTAAGATCGTCTTGGATCCGTTTCGTGGCGGTGTCGATCTTTCAGTGATTATTAGTAGAGGAGGTTCGAATGAAATGAGGTCGGTGATGGTGGCTGTCACGAGAGTGACCTATTTAGAGTGCTGGTGAGCGGTGGTTCTTTGTGTGCTCGGGTAGCGAATCATGCAGTGTCTGAATTTGTATTGTTGCTTGTTGGCTGAGCAGGTGCAACAGGAACACGTGGTTCAACGAAAGCATGTCTGGTGACTTCAGGTACACATTGTGCTGTTTGCATGTCCTGTCGCATTCTGGAAGTGCTAGGGTGCGTGGTGAGCCTGTCGAGTTTCTGGTTAGCAGAAGCGGGTGAATGGTGTCCTCGTTCAGTAGACCCTAGCTGAAGAGAAGTTCTCTTTGCGGTTTGTGTTGATGCCTTGTTTGCACAAAGTAGTGTGGACGATGTTTTTGTGTTCGTTGATTTGAAGTAATGGAGAATGGATTGATGCCACTGTGTGCGGAGTTCACATTCATGAGCGTCGCGTGTTCAGATTCATGAAATGTCGTTTGCGATTGTGCAGCTACACCGTTGCTGGTGAGACTGGTAAGTGCGGGGACTGCAATTGTCCCGCCGGCACCTGTGCCAAGGAGGGTTCCAGCGATACCTCCTTCTCCGTGGCTGGAGAGAATGGCGGAAAGTGCGGCAACTGCGATTGTCCAGCTGGTTCGAAATCTGCCTACTGAAACTAATGCATATATTGTATAATCTTTAACATTGGGATTATAGGGATTGCAAGGATTCTCTGCTATGTACATGCTCTCGTCAAGTTTCCCGTTCAGTTGATTTTTAATCGTTCCTTTCGATGTAAGTTGCTATGTATTCAGTCGTTGTATCCCGTCCTATTTTCCGGCTCTTGTATTGTGGATATGGTTTCTGCTTGTTTAACTTAATTTCGTGTGACATTATCTGATGATCTGATTTTCTGAACTGGATATGATGTGTGTTTTACAGGAACTTGTGCAAAGGAGGGAGGCAACACCGGAAAATGCGGTGCGAACTGCAGCTGCCCTGCTGGCACCTGCGCCAAGGAATAGAGTTTGTTATGACGTTTGGAGGTGTAGATCTACTGTACCATGACAGTTTCAAATAGTGGCAGTTCCAAAAATGGTTTGAGGATCAGATAGTTGTCTTTCCTGCAAAATAATGACCAGCGGCAACATGACCACGCTTGCAGCACCAACAAAATATTTTGAAGGCGCCACTAGCTACCGGCCTAGTCCGTATGTCGATCGTTCCGAAGGCGGGCAGCGCCTATACTAGGGTGTCCTTTAAAGCCACTTTGATGAAGGGCACTATAACGTCTCGTAGAGGAGTTTTTGTCGCGTGCGTATTGTGGCCTCTGGAATCATAACATATTGTTCATTTTGCGCCGCTTTTACAACCATCTTAAGCTTCTAGGGTAGTTTTATTTTGACGTGACATATTTATGCCATACATTGTGCATGTTAATGCCTTACTATGGAAAACATGCACGTGACCTAGAATAGATACCAACGCTTGGTTTTTTATCCTCTACTGATCGATGAATCAACGAGGTCAATGAGTCGCTATATATACTGCGCATAGTTCGGCTGTACTGTTATGAATTTTTTAAAGTAATGCGAGACTTGCAGTGTGCTTGGTAACATCCAGTTTACTCTATGCTTCCAGAATCTCGTGATGTTTTGAATTTATATTGGCATTCTGAAGTTTGTAAGCTTTGTATTGTACTCGCGGAGAAGCTGACGTCTATCTTGTCGTTTGTTTAGATAGTACTGGCTGACTTGGTATTAGGATATCCTTGAATCACATGGAGGTTGCGTGTGGAGTAAGCTCACAATAGTTTAGTAACGTTGACACAGGGTGTAGTTAATTTGAATGTGAAAATATATATACAATCTAACTGTATCTATCCTGCAACCAGCTCTCATTTCCGAGTTACTGTCCCTACCAGCGTGTTCAACAATTGGTTGTCAGTTTCTTTCGTGTTGATGAACAGATCATCGACGCTTAACAATGGTGTTCCCTGACGATCTTTTCTGGCGAAGGAAGCGACCTATAGATTATTTTGGACTGCATGTAATTGGCATGTAGGTGCTGCTCTGGTGACGAATTCGCGACTTCTGGGACAGTCTTGCCACTTGTACTGGATTTAGTATCACTTGTATTGAATTAGTATCGAAGGTTCGGCAGGCTATATAAGGAAAGTTATAGTTCCGGAATGTTTTCTATGCCACTTTGCAAATGCAATGCAAGAAAGCTGTTGAGGGGTAAAACCGCCGTGAGTGACAAGATTTTAAGATGTGCAAAAGTCGATGTCCTCCCAAACGTGACAGGGAGGACGATTGACCTGCTGCCGACACCGCGCATACCGCACCTATGCTTGCGAGAGAGACCAGCTGGAAAAAACTTGTGCTTATCCGGATCTAATTTCGAAGTTTTTGGACAGTCTGCTGCGCGTGATGTGAACGGATGGTTGTACTGCAGAGCAACGTCGGGTCCACAATTTGGCACTACGGCCTTAAAACTACTTACATCTCCAATAAGTTACCTCCAAATTCCTTGATCTGTGCACCTGATGAAATATGCCTATGCGCATTCTGGAGAAGACTCTTGATAACTCCCAAATGAGATCGATCTTTTGTCTAGATATCTAGGTGCTTCATACGCCGCTCTATCTTATTTCGGCCCTCACAAAGGCGAATTAAAGGAGAAGCAAAGGTAATTTAGCTGGGAGCTCAGTTTGGGAACTTGGTTGAAATCTCTTGGAGGGGCGGTGGACTTTCCCAGACACGCAAACGTCCCTTCCTGCTGCATAAACAGGACTTCAACCTGCCCCTTCGTAATTTCAATATTGTCGATAGAACTGTTTGAAAACGTGTGCAAAGCAAACGCAAGCAGATGGACATGGCGGCCATCTTCTACGATCTTAGATTGGCGAGAGTTCCCTATTCTCCGCCATCCTTCCCACGCTTTTTGATAATCTCGAACACTACGCTCCTGATTCGCCGGTCATTCCTGCAAAGCGATCAATTTGTCGAGATTGGTCAAGAAACCCCTGATCGGAGGATCTAGTGGCAAAAGCTTCGGAGCACACTGCTTGGTGGTAGGTCCGCTCAAAACTTGTAGGGTGGGCCATACTATGCTTTAAAAAGTAAATAATGTCTCTCCTACGGTAAAATATTGTCAATACAATGCCCAAAATGTGTCAATATCGTTTAGATTCGTTGACACCTTTTGAGCACTCAAAAGGTACCTTGAGACAGTGTTGCAGGTTAACCACACTATATACGTTTCACTACCTTCACCCGATCCGGAGAAAATCGCCGCATCTTCTCCTCCTATTATATGTTTAACCAACATACCCTGTAGCTTTAATTCTTTTGTCTCCTCTATATTAGAATTAGGTAAACAGCATGTAGTGCGGCGCTTCCAGTAGTATATTGCCAGAGAAAAGAGCCACACTGCCATATTACCAGAGAGGTTTTGCACATGTGCTCTTAATCAAATTCACTTTAATCGATTCAAGTTAATGACAATGTTGAAGTGAAAAGAAATCCAATGTTAGAATGTAATTGTTCACAGAGCTTCCAGCTAATATTGTAAGTTGTTTGCTATAAATATGGAACTGTACTTCAAACACAAGGATCTCTGTGATCAGAGAGAAATAGAAAAATTGAAGTTACTTGTGGCTAATTTGCAGGTTCCATGAATTTGTTGAAAGTGGGGGCAGGGTGCTTGCAGAATGAATTGGATAACTGATGATTAGCCCTCCTGCCAGAAGAGAGGGAACTATTTTATAGGAGCGTACATCTCATTCATCCAACATAGAAGCCCTGAAATAGTATGCAGCTTGGAGGTTTTCTTTGGGTTGATTTGACATTGGAATTAGTTTTAGAGACCCCAAATTAGTCTACTCAAGGTCATTTGAGATGAATCGGCAACAAATCTGTCAAGTGTCAAGTTTTTATGTTGGATGGATGAGAGGGATGCTCGTATATGATAATTCCCACCATCCAGTGTGTATGTTTGACAAAGTTTTTGCAAGTTTTTGACATTTGACACGCAAAAACTTGCACAAAAATAAAATGCACGTCAATTGACACGCACAATTTAGAAGTTGACATGTAGTGTGACTCGTGAAGAAAAAAACCACACGTTAATTGACATTTAGAAATTGAAATGACACATACCCCTAGGCATGTGACATTGAGGTGACATTTTAAAAGAAAATGTAGACGTCAATTGACATTCATTTTGTATTTTTGAAAACGTCACGTGACACTTTGGATTTGAAGTTGAATGTCAAATGAAATTTGCCAAACATACACACTGCCACCATCCCTTCTGCCATATCTCCATGTGTAGTAAGATCCCTTACCACCCATTTATATGCTGGTCTATAAAAACTGGTTAAAAAGTTGTATGCCTTGCACGTAACAGTCAGTCAGGAACAATTCTAGACAACATCTCTCAAATTGCATTTATTACAAGCTTTCTGTCTTTACAATCAAAGGAACGAGAGATACATTCAGCATTTAGTTATTGATGGCCAAGGCAATCAAACGTAAGCTTATAAGGAGTCTCGACTCTCGAATATCCCTGCATGTTTAGTACTCGATTGTGCTCTCTGCAAACTTTTGGAGAGCTCTGTTCAGCTGTACATTGAGGACAGACTTTACATTCTTGCACATGACTCCACATCCTTGTGTTGGAATTGCCTAGTTCTAGGCTAAAACTAATTGCAATCGTAGAGACATGGAGATACATGGGACATGCAGTCATGATATATCTGCATGTGCATACTGCTGCTTGTCCAATTCAACGCGGGAAACATTGCAGAAAAGGGAGCTTGAGCTGAATCTTTGTTCCTGCAATGGCATAATTAAGGTATGTGGGCCTTATGTGGTCACTTATCTTGATTGGACATGTACAAATGAATGGCATATGGTACGGTTTGTAAAGTAGTTAAGATTGGTTTCCAAAAAGATGGTTGTAATGACAAGATTTGACTATGTGCTGAAAATATATTTACTGTTTGAGGTTCAACTTTTAACAGGAAATGGAGGGCGTACGTGATCGCTGGAAGAGAAACTAAATCTTCATCTTGACTTTCTATATAACTTATATGTCTCGACTCCACTTCTGAAACTCAAATTGACAATCTGCGTGATATAGCAATCGATATGACGATCAAACTTGTATGTGAAGTTGGAAGTAGTGCCTGGGAAGTTTTTGGGCATAGTCTGTCAAGATCCCAGTGATTCTAAATCCAACCGGTTACATGTTGACATCTTCCGGTTTTGCTTTTTTTTCAGTTGAGTTATATTCCATAGATTCCTCTACAATGATAGCTAATCCTCCTGAAGTCTCCAACTTCAACCGGTTATTTCTCAAACTCAACCAATTCATCTGCAACTAACCGCCGGTTCTTCCCGAGCAGTGGTTGGAAGTGTCCACTTGGTCTCCACATTATCCCGCTTAAGAAATTGCATTTATTGGTTCTTCTTCTCTTCAGACTGATACATAACGCCATCAATGATTGGGGAGAACCGACAGTTAGTTACAGATGAACCGGTTGAGTTTGAGAAATAAACGGTTGAAGTTCAAGACTTCAGGAGAATTACCAATCACTTTAGAGGAATTTATGGAATATGCCTCAAATTAATATAGAAAAACCCAAAGATGTCATCCATGTAACCGGTTGGACTTGCAAACACTAGGATCTCAACCGATTATGCCCAAAAATCTCCCTGACCACTGAACGTCATCGAAGCAAAGACGCAGCTGTGCAAGCTCTAAATCTCGCTGCATCGATTGGTGCGGGATCTGCAGGAATTACAGAACGATTCTCCAAAGGAGGTCTGCACAGATAGCAAGCACCCCCCTGCTCTCACCTGTGCATTTCAGCACTCATCAATTGTTTATATGTAATTTGTGAAAACATGTCAGGTACTAATGTCATACTCGAAGGTGACATACTGTCGTGCTCCCTATATATCCAATGCTTTAGGCAGCTACACTAGACACTACAACTTACTCCAGTACAGGTTAGCATTATGATCTCTGCAACATGGATTTATAGGTGGCATGACATGAGACTGCTGCTGATGGTCAGCGTAACTTATATAGTTTCTCCAGATGTTGCCAAAGCGGCAGCTTCTTCATGAATTCTCACGTTAGATGACGTAAAGATTGTCAGCGCAAGGTGGCCTGGAGAGTGTACGGGTGCTAGTACTTTACTTACTTAAACGTGGAAAGCGGCATCAGTGGGATAATCCTCGATCTCACGATCCAATTAACTTTCTGGTCAGGGTGATCCCAGATCAGCCACATGCATAAGCTAATTTTCTTGCTGATTGGGCAATATGAGAATTTAGTGGACCTAAATTTAGGTGACATGAGCTGACTTGGACGGATCCGTCATTTGGACGATATATCCACCTATTTATTTATGGCATCCAAGTTGCCTCATGTCAAACCATCCGACAACCTGTTTTCTTCTATTAACATGCAACAACAGATTGAAACCTAAGAAGCCGTGTCACTATGGAATACTTTATGTTTTTTTCTTTCCTTTGTTCTTTTTCCCAAATCCTTTTGGCATGAAATCAAGAGGGGCACTAAGGTAAATGGGTCTCGATCAAACGATAGGCTTGATCGGACACCTAGATTTTGGGTTGTGTGTGGTTAGGTGTGGATTTAAGAACGGACGTAACTAAGATGTGTGTTTAAAAACATTGGACTATGTGCTCAAAATATGCTGACTATTCTAGGATCAATAATCAACATTATTGTTGTTATCGTTATTATTATTTTGGGGAGGGGGTTATACAACCATTTAGGGTGAGTTTCCATGTAGGTCGCTCGCCCACTAGATTCTAGATAATAATGGGTTGGAGGTGTTCACATGTAGTTAAGCATAAGCCACCATCCAACCACATTCTTGCGGTTCACTAGAATGTGGAGGGCTGTGGACATGGGCCGCTAGACTTTCATGCGCCCATTGAAGAAATTTTAACCTGTAAGAGTGGTTGAAGACTAAAGAGAATTAACCAATGTTGGTCTAGAACTCCATCCTTGGTAACCATGAGGAGGTTAGTAGATGGGCCCGAATTTGAGGAGATGGGAGTAGTTACACTAAATATGATATTTAGTGTCACTTACTATTTGGATTTACGCGTTGCTATATCTTTTTTCTAATGATGTAAGTGTTTATCAAGCAAAAATGTTAATGTTCTATGTTTTCTAAACTACCAATATCACATTTGTTGGTAAAATATGAGATATATAGTAAATAGATATAGCATTACATAATTCCAAATAGTAAGTGACACTAAATATTGTATTTAGTGTAGTTGGCACATACGTCCCTACCCCACTAGAGTCCCTCTAATTTGGGCGGGTTTGTCCTCATTCACAATAGAATTTGGTGGGCGAGTGGCCTACATGGAAACTCACCCTCAACAAGCACAAAAATCTTCATTCTTATAATGAATAAGATGTTCATCCGAGTCCCAAAAATTATGAGGCAAATGGCTATGGGCATGATTGCGTGTTTCATGGTGTATGAGTAGTGGGTGTAAAAATAAAGATGTTTGAATAACATACTTCTACCTTAGTGCACTAATATTGGACCCAACAAACATGTTGATGAAAGAGATAGAAGGTTTCGAAACATGCCAGATCTCTAGAAGTTTTAGAACCTTTTGCTACAAATACATGTTAATCGCAAAATCTACATATCTTAATCTATCTATCTATCTATCTACAAGCATGGTAAAGCGGACCAAAATAGTGCTATGGTATACTAAAACCATCATTTTGTTGGTCAAAGGCCTAAAAGTAGTAGCAAGGACTTGTTCAAATTGGAATTTTTTCATGATGATCTCCATTGTTGTTTTAAATACTCAAATGTAGAATACCAAGTTGAGATCCTCAAACTTATCACTAAAAGTGATGCTCAAAAGCAATTGGTTGAATATGGTTTTGGACGTAGATTTCATGACCTTAAATATTTTGAAGTTTTATTTTTATTTTTATTTTTTTCATATTACTTGAAGTCGTTATCTACTTGAGAGCATCATCACAAAACTTTGTAAAAAAACCATCAATTTAATGTAATTTTATTGTATTTAAAAGAAAATTATGACAATTTCTTGTACAATATCACCTACTTGGACACCACTTGCACTGTCTTCTAGAATATGTAGACTTTTCTCGGGAAATTTTTGTCATCATGAATTGCTTGTTTTTGTGGATCGATAATTTTTTACATGTCTATGATATATTTCTTCATAAAATTCAAACTTAGTGTATAGTTTTGAATCACTTTCATAGAACACTAGACAAAGATCAGAAGTTGACTACTTTACCATGCTTGCACCCATCTATATCTATATCTATATATTTATATCAATATCTATATCTATATATACATACACATACACATATACATATACACACACACTATAGCAATTCCACCTCTCACTTAAGAAATGAGTCAAAATTCTCAAGGATGATATGAAATCTAAGGGCTAGTGGACCAAGAAGTCATCCCAAGACGCCATAAGAGAGTTGACTGGCTGCTAAACTTGTCCTGGGGCCACTTCGGTTTACACCAAGGAGAAAATGGCAGAGTGACCATGGAGGTTGTGATACCATTTTTTGGATAGAATGTGTAATTTTTAGTCTTGAAGGGTAGGTGAGTGACAAATTACACTCAAGACTCACAGAACAGTGATAAACTAGGTGATTAGTCACTCGGAAATGGAAACAGGCAAGTGTGGTAGAATATTACTTAGCTGCTCGTGGTACAGAAGATATCAGAAGTCATGTAATGAACATGTGACAATTAGTGATGCACTTTTGGTATCTCAGTTCTTAACAGATGTGACTCTTAGGTAGGGTAAATAGAGGAAGGAAGAAGACAAAGGGGAGAGAATCCAATTTTTGATCCTCCCCTCGTGAAGAGAGTGAAAGTGTTTAGCTTATTCGAACTCTCCTGATTACCGAATGTAAATGGGTGTGAAACCCATAGTTTTCTTGTAAATTATACTTGCAAATATATCAAACTGCCTTCCAATCATTTTTCTCTTGCTAAGTATGTGCTTAAGCGTTCAAAGTGTGAATCTTATGTCTGATAAAGTGTGTAAGACCGGAATGTGAAATTATTGCAAAGGTAGGAGGTTGGTGTCTAGAGTGAGATTCACCAGAAGTAAAGAGTCATACGGCCTGAAGAGGAATGTCAGTTGTGGAGTGTGAAACTCCTACTGATCTGAAGAGAGGATTTGTGATTGTCGTGAAGACATAATGAACTAAGTGCTTCTTGGACAGTATCTTGAGGTTGCAACCTCAAGAGAACGAGTTCCTGATATTTAAAGTGGTCGGGTGTGAAACCTGGGGATGCTCGGTGAGATTCATATTGACAAGTGTTGAGGACTCACTGAAGTGCTTACTTTCTACATGTGCTCGGAGCAATTCAAGTTTGTTTTAATTTGAACTCGTTTGGAAATGTTGTGAGAGCTCCAGAAGTTCATGAACAATTTGCGTTCTCATGAACAGGATTACAAGTTCCACAGAGTGTTAAAGAGTGATAAACTCCTTGAGAAGTTAAAGAAAGAGTAAGTATTAAATAGGGACATTTGTATAGACTCCCCGAGTGAACTTGCGAGGGGAATCTGATTCCAATACAAACCACCTTCCGAAGCGTGAAGCTATTATGTAAATTCGTATCAAACATACTAGGAATGTCTTCACTTGATTTTAGAAACCATCGGCAGATTAGCCGAGGGGAAGAATGCGTGAGTTGAGTTTGTGAGGAGCTCTACGTCATGAGAGGAGGAAATTGGAAGTGGTGAACCTTTCAATCAATAAGATGACTTTAAGTATTGATTGATCAATTACTCTCGGGGATTAGTCCACTTAATGAGAGAGACCCCGAATTAATCAAATCTTCCCCTAGAATCCTCAGATTCGGGAAGCGTATTTTCTTTTAAGAACATCACCCAACTCTCCCCGTTGTCGAAATTGGCATTCCTCAGACAAGAATTCCCCAACATTGAATCTTGAAGGAACGAAGTCGTGGGATGAGATTCGGGTTTTTTTTTCCGTAACTTTGATTCACAAGAGTTCAAATTTCGCTACCAGGACTGCGAATTTTACTTGCATCCTAGTAAACTCCACTGGTTCCTCAGTGAAAGAAGGAAAATCATCTCTTTATGACTTTGGGATACTTGTTGTGAGAAAAGTTGCGAGCCCCTAGTAAACCAGCGAGCAATCTCGGAGGCGGTGTGTGTGCGCACGGCGAGGAATTGTTGTCGCAGACTGACTTAGGCGTAGGAAGAAACAGAGAAATGTCGGAGGAAGGAGAAATCGTGAAGTCAGGAGGAGAAGTTCTCGTCTAAAAGGAGAAGCTGCTGAGGAGAAGCCAGGCGCCCAGTTATCCCATATCGATTGGGATAGCTTGCAGAGGTAAGTATAAAACCTATTCCTCCAGTGAGGCTAATGTGACTAGACGTTTCTCTGATACTCTAAGACGATTACTAGTTACTAGTTACTTGACACTGGTTACAAGACGTTTCTCTGGATACTTGTGACTAGACGCTTACTTGGAACAGGGTACTAGACGTTTACTTGTGACTTGGCACTAGACTGTTATTGTTCTGACCCGGTCCGCTTCAGACGCTTCTCTCTTCGTTCCCGGTTCGTGGTTTCTGTCACTTGTAACTAGACTTTTATCAAAATTCCCTAAGTCCTAATTTTTACAAGTATAGAAAGGTGTCATTGTTTGAGTAATGAATAAATTTATTTATGGTAAGTATGTGACAAGTCAAGTCACATGAGAATGGATTAATTGTGATAATTAAGTGTCAAACTCAATCCATCACCCTTTTGAACTATCAATCGACCTTATCGTGACAAACTAAAGATACATCTGACACTCATTTAGTCTTCCCTGGGTGTTTTTTGAGCTGGAACCCTGGATGAAAAAACTAACTACAGAGGTCAAGATCCCCAAAAGACATATTTTAAGGTCTAATTAATACACTAGCATGGTCCGACGGGTTTGGCGATGAGAGAGGCAAGAGAGGTGGTCTGGTAGGAAAAGGCAATGGCCCATGGCAGAGAAATGATGTTATAATATATTTTTAATAAATTTTTTTGGGAGGCTCAATATACAAATCTCCCCATTACACTTTTCAACATTTATATAATGTAATGAATCTTGAGAAGCAAGTCCGCCCTCTATGTGCCTAGATCATATCATAGCCCATGAGAAATACCATTTTTTCCATGCCCTACTCCTTAAACTTGCTCCCACATGTTTCATCAAACAGTGTGGGACATCGAGAACTCAAGAATTGGAGTACACATGGTCAAGCGCGTTGCAAATGATGCTCAATGTACAACACAAGGTACATGTCACATGTACAAATTAAATTGCTCATTTTTTTTGGTAAAAAATGTTGTGAGAAGATTTGCAAGCCACATCTCTGACACATTTAACAAGAAGTGGAGACAAGTAAAGCCCAACATCATGGGTAACCGTGATCAACATACATCTAACGGGCTCATAGTCATACTAGTAACTAGATACGGACAATACTTTTTGTTTATTCATTTTGTATGTCACAATTTCATTGTCATTTGTTAGATAAATCACATCCTTTCTATTTGATCAAAATACCATGAAACAATTAAAGACTTTTTTTCTTTTTTCTTTTGTCAAGGGCATAACATAAATGACAATGGTTCAATAAATATATCTTGGAAACATCATATGCAATTAGGTTGCCTTTGTGAATGACTTGCCACTTAACCCATGCAAATCACCTTGGGTTAAAATCAAATCTCCTAAAATCACAACCCTGTATATCAATCCATATGGCAACCACAAACAAGAAGAAACGTGTTTTGTGTATTTTGGATTTTTTGTGGTAACAAATATTTTAAATATTATAGAATGTCAATGTTTAGCACAATACTTAAAATTCTCAAGTAGCAAGGCTCCCACTAGTTACTTATGATGGTTATATATCATAAGTAACACATCCACCTCTACAATGACCCAACAAAATTCAATGGTGGCATCTTGGAGCATTGTGGTAGCATTGCAATCTTAATTCAAACTATTGTAGAGAGAGAGAGAGATTTTTTTCTTAAATAGATCTATGCTTACATTCAAGCATAGTTTCTTCATATAACTGTGAGCCCAAAATGGTGCCCACATGTGTTCTTAACCCTTTGAAATTATTAGAAGTTATGTTTTGATGTTTTATGATTATTCACAAAAATATAAAAAGAGTGAGGCTTGAGTGAAGTTATGTTTAGACCTTAGGTTGATTAGAAGTTTAGCGGTGTGAAGAAAGTTTCTTAGTTAGGTGAGCATAGTGTGTGGTGAACCAAGGGTGGTTCCTTGAGTTAAATGTTTGAATTAGGATCTACGTTGTTGGTTTAAGAGTTGAAGGCTTAAAGGATAGGATGAGAGCCTACAAAGTAGGAAATGATCAAAATGTTTATCTTGAGCCTTGGGGGTGCTCACCTACTACATTTCACCTCACTATATAATCATCACTCTCTCGTCTCTCTCTCTTTCCTTCGTGCTTCTTTGGCACCCCATGTGTTATAAGTGTGGGTGTGTGGGGAGTAAGATAGGGGTACGTGTGTGTGCAAGGTTTTAAGGTGAAGAGCCAAGACCACTTAGTCTTGAAGTTAGCTTTACATTATTAGATGAGGTTTTAGATTTAAGGCATTCATAAACAAGTGCATAACTCTAGCATTTAGACTTTTAGTATTTGGAATTATAATATTTAGACTTATAGTATTCACTCTTATAGTGTTTGGATATTGGATAGGAGCACTTGATTTGGTGGTTTAGTATTTGGAGGAGTCTGCTGGAATCTGAGACCGCAGACTACTGGAATCCATGACTGAAGACCCAGCTGGTTTAGCTGCAGTTAGCTCGGAACTGTTTTAGCTGCAGTCAGCTGGAAACTGATTAGCTGTAGTCAGTTGGGAACTGATTAGCTGTAGTCAGCTAGGAACGGGTTTAGTTGCATTCAGCTGAGAACTGTTTTAGCTGCAGTCAGCTGGGAACGGATTTAGTTGCAGTCAGCTGGGAACGGGTTTAGCTGCAGTCGGCTGGGAACTGATTAGCTGCAGTCAACTGGGAACGGGTTTAGTTGCAGTCAGCTGGGAACGGGTTTAGCTGCAGTCGGCTGGGAACTGATTAGCTGCAGTCAACTAGGAACGGGTTTAGTTGCAGTCAGCTGGGAACGGGTTTAGCTGCAGTCAGGGGGTAAGCTAGTTTAAGCTGGTTTAAGATGGTTTAAGTTGGGATTAGGCTGGGGTTACGCAGGGATAGTGGTTAGTCAGTAGGCTAGATAACTAGTGTAATTGGTGAGGCTAGTTGGGGTAGACATTGTATTAAGGAGTTACATGGGAGTAAGTTGTGATGAACTTGTGGAGGAGGAGGAATGCTAAGCGATGCGAGACACAAGTGTTTCTTAACACTTGCACACTGATCACGGAATGAAATGACATGCTAATGTAAAACACCAAGGTGGGTTGTTAGTTCCACACAAGTGAAGTGGCATGGCGTGGACGATTGGAAATTAGCACACCAGACGTACGTGCCTCATGGAGCCGACAAGCCATAGCTTCGATGACGTAACAAACACTAGCGAAGAATCATTAGCCAGGACCAAGGTTTCAAGAGGAAAGTCGTTGAGGGCATGTGTAGCCAAGGCTGTGGGGTGGACTCTTGAGAAGGCCAAGGATTCACTCATTCAAGAGGATCACATTAATAAAGCATAGTGACTTGAAGTAAGATTATTGATGTGGAACTCACATTTCACGGCACTACATGTTGTAATCTCACACATGTGATCCCCAAAACCATCACCCGGACTAAGACGCTTAAGGGTGGTGGGTTTGGCCTCACAATAACATCTTCTTGTTTAGAGGCCAAACCATTCTTTTACATATCTATGTACCTATTAAAACTTGAGAGGGTGAGTGGGACTTTCCCTCTTGGCCACTTCTTTGCATACTCATCACCGAGTTTTTTTTTATAAAAAAAAACTACCTCCTCTTGGTATATGTAAAAACATATCTAAACCCTTGAATAACTAAGCTACTAAGGTTGTAACCTTTGTGTTAGCAAATAATGCATGGCATTTCAAATCTAATATTTACATAGTCAAACTCAAAAAGACTATTCATTTGCAAAATACTTCAAAGTTGAATCACAAAATCTAAATGCCTTGTATTACATTATACACTTAAGCATTATACACATAATATTTTTGCATAAAGACGATACACAAAACCTATGAGTGTCATTTAGGTTGTGAAGGGTCTGCCTCACATGTGCTCATGCCACCAGCCAAATCCAAAGAGAGGGTTAGTAACGCACACGAGGTGAATAACAACATAACCCAATTATTATCTATGTCACACAAACAATTACGGCATAACCATAAATTTTGTATCAAAGCATACTCAATACTACCATTGAAGTTTTACATGCTCCTTAGCCATTTGAAGCCTTAGTGTCCAAAGCTTGAGGCGGAATACATGCACTTTCCACAAGCTCACACTCCTCACACTAATCCTTGAAGTTACTTAGGTTAAACAACCATTTCGCTTTAACCTTCGAAAGGGGGCTCTCATGTCTCCTTCCTCTTAATATAGGATTAGGTAAACATCCTTGTTCATAGATGCATACAACCGGATCTACGGTGGATGTGTTCTAGACATATTTTTTTGAACCCTAAAGTAACTACACTAAATATGATATTTAGTGTTTGATTATATTTAGTGTTGTTACCACCCTATCTTGCTCAACACTGGTTTACAAATCTTTAATAATTAGTGGTAGACATAAATGCGCCGCCACCTTCCCTATCGCCACCTCCCTTCTCCTTTTATCATTGTTAATTTTTTCTCTTATCCTTACTAACACTAAATTCGTGCATATAACTTCCACATATTACCATAGTTGATATTTAGTGTTTGAGTTTACATTTAATGTTACTTACTTTCATAGGGTTAATGATATTTAGTGTATGCGTTCGTATTTAGTGTATCAAACACTAAATATCATATTTAGTGTAGTTCTTAGGGGCTATGTGCTAAAGGCTTGTGTAAATTATTTATGGCTAAGTAAAAACAGAGTATAGAGAGACATGTTAAGTTCTATGAAGTGCATACTAGGTATATAGTTTTTTTTTTAAATCTTTATAAATACATGTAGCACTTCGTACCTGCAATCCACACTCCATAATTAAAATTAGATAAATAAAAAGTGATCACCATTTATGGGATTTAGTGTCACTCGTTATTTGGAATTACACAATGCTATAACTTTGTACCATTAATTTTCACCAATGTTGCTAATAATAGTTGATTAGGTTGTTTGGACATTGGAGTGCATTAAGGAATTTAGTTGGTAAAAATTTACATTTTCAATCTTTAAAATGGAAATGTAAACCTCCAAGTAGGTGGTAAGCGACACTAAATATCATAAACAATGTCAAGTAGCTCAATTCAACATCAACATCAAACTTATGAGCGCCCAAATGACAGGAGGGGCTTCATTGTAGAACACAAATCCACAACATTAAACGATCTATATGTTATGAGAGATTTAATGACCTTGAAAGACCTAAATTTGCGTTCCAAAATGACGAACACCCATTCATTTGAGTAGTCATACGTCGTTGTGGTTTAGGTGTTGGTGTTAAGTCGAGCTTCCTTATTACTCATTATTCCCCATCAATAACAGTAAATTGTTATAGTAAAATCAAGGACTTTTGGAAACATTCATCTCAATGCATCCTATATTGGCATAGAATAGCTTGACTCCTTAGTTGCGTTTTGTGGGACCAAATATCATGTGAACAAAAGCCTCCTTTCGAGATTCTATGTTTATGAGGAACATTGAGGTTGTGTAATACAAGGTTTTTAACAAGCAACAATGAATTAACATTTTAATTTTTTAATTGCAACCTCGTTCTTTGGAAAGAGACCATCATCTACCTACTTGGCAATGTTATGGAGTGCTCCAATAAGTCATGCATTTATCACACCACTATCAATACACATGATGTTATGCTTTTAGGTATTGAATCATAAATGCAAAGATTTTTCATTTGTGCATAAGTGACATGATTGTATACATATAGTGCTTCAAGGAATCAATTGGAGTGTATATAGATTACCATTTCTTATTTCATTTTTCACGTGTGCACAAATGGCGCGACTCCCAAGTCCCTTAAACAAAGATTCTTTCTTGAACTTGGCCAGCATTTTGGGACGATATTTCGTGATACGGGTTCTTGAAAAATGTATGTGATGAAACTTTCTCGGGCCTTGAACTCGCGCCTATTATATATGGACCCTCAAGTATAAAAGCTTTGTAAGCTACTTGGTATAAGCCAAACCATTTCTAAACATGTGGGCATTTCCTCATGATTTCAATAGTAGCCTCAAGTATCCATTAACCCGACTTCTTATGGAAGTCTTCCCCTATTGTGATGGTTCTTACTATATGCCAATTGTATATGTAGTGTGCACCTTTGCACCACCTTGCTCCTTCAATAAAATTTCAAGCTACGGTAATAATGGTATATTAAGGGCTGTTTTACACTAAGACCAAGGACCGTGACCATGAAATTATGAGGGTTTTGAAATGCATTCGTAGTCCGTATCATAAAAAATAAAAATTGAATTGAATTTTTTGTTAGGGTTTAGGGTTTTTAAGTGTAGTGTAGTGTAAATTTAAGAAGGATATGCATTCATGCTCTTAACTGAATGTTCTTACGTTACCATCTTATTCATGTGGACTTTTCTACACAATAAAAAGCTATAATAAACCAACAAGGTGTGTGAAATGTTGAAGCGGTATGGTCTTTTAGTTTTGTGTTGGATCCACCTTTTTGAAGTGGGTTTCACGCAAAATCCAATAGACCATGATCCATAGGACTCCATGCAAGTTTTCATCCATTCAAGCTTCGATGTAAAATGAAGTGGGAGGGTCTCAACATCATACCCCGATAAGAGATTGTAGATTTCATAGTCACGGGCCCTCAAACTCTAGTGTGAAATGCTCCTACATCAAACGGGCATTTGGTTTCGCAAGTTATACATGGGGTATCATCCCAATATCCCAAGAATCTTACCGACTCTTGTACGAATCACCTTATGAAATTTGTCGAGTTCGGAAGTGTAAAAACAAAACGAATGTCATGGTAATGTGGTGTGTTGATAAGGTGCTTGGTACATGCAATTTCATTCACCTTCATTGGAGGCAATCCCCCCAAAACAAATAATAAATAATAGTAAAACTCAATCATACCTATGCGTCCACATGATTGTACCATATATGTATGGTATGTACAAAAAGGGGGAGTTGAGCTTAACAACTTACCTATCACCCCGTAGAGTGGATGAAGTCGAACAACATGTCAATCTCGTCATGAAAGTGAGGTGGCGGTTGGCGGTTGGAAGTAAAATTTAACAACCCTATGAATAGATCACAAAGGCTTGAGGACGATTGGAAGTTGTTGTCCTATAATTTGTCCGTCCGTTTCTATGTTTTAAATTGTGTGGGCGTGGGGGACGTGATTGCAACGTCTCTTGTCCTTGCTTGATGAGTATGTTATGTTGCCCAAATGAAGATAAATTCCCTATATCGACCATGTAGTATTGTCATTGTTTCATTCATGCTTGTATTAAAGGTATACAAAGTCAATGTGTGTGTGCGTGTGTGTATGTGTGTGTATATATATATATATCATTAATTGAATTAGATTGTATGAACATGGACATAATAGAACCACCTTTCAGTGGAAGGCTCTATGACTATGACTGTGGACTTGGTGACAAGTTGTCATAATGTGGGCGCAATTTGTTTGTGTAGGGCTTGGTGAGAGGCATTCAATTCCTTAAGGATTTGAGGTGGGGTGGTTGTCACCTTCAATTTAGGTGGCAGGTTGTGGAAGGTGTTTTGTCAACATTTTACAAAAGGTTCATGATTCAAACCCTTGAGAGGCCCACAATAGAAACCAAGCAACTCTATAGAGTGTTATCCAACATGGGCAAAGATATATAGGATTTCATTGATTCAACACCCATTTTAACATTCAATGTGAGTTACAATTGATTGCTTTGACATTGCCATGGAGTTCTGGTCTTTTACAAGCACCACCCAAATAGGAGCTTAACTGAAGTATCATGTGCTAAGGTAGACGTGCATGAATCAAACACGTCAATGATTTGGACACCTTTATTTGAGTGGTACGTGTGTAGATGAGGATCTAAGAATTGGCACCAAGAAGGCATTGTGTGTTTAACAAAGAATGGACTACATGCTCAAAGTATGCTAACCATTCTAGACTCAATAAACAACATGATTGAAGAGGAACCTATACAACCACTTAATGAACACGAGAATCTTCACTTTAATATTGAATAGCATATTCATATGGGCTCGAACTACTATTACGAAGCAAATGACTACATGTGCAATTTGGATTCACTAATTATCTCACACTAATAATTGCTTGTTTCGAATCCTATGAAAAGTGAGTGCAGAGAGAAGAGTATGTGAATAACACAAATCTACCTTGTAACCGAGATGACCTAATCCACAACGTTAACATGAAAAGGTCCGAGATGACCTAATCTACTAGGCGATAGTGAAGAGGTACCCATTTCCGAATGAAGCGGTTGGCGGTTCGATTCCCACTGTGAAATCTTCTCTTTACTTGACGGGAAAAAAAAACTAGATAGGTAAGCAGGAAGCCAAGAGCCCACCCACCGTAAGGTAGACTGTAAACCCCGCCCTGCATCAAGAAGGTTCTTGAGCAAGGTAGGACCAACGGGCTCAAATTCATGTCGGATTGCCCGACGTTGATTATTTATTTATTTAACATGGAAAGCGGTTTCATAGGTAAGACCGAACACCTATTTAGCTCCAAAAATGTGGTTTTGAAGCAATTATAATCATGTTGAATGGTCGCCGGACAAAAGAGGGAGGATGACAAAGTATTGCCAGCATGACATGATTGAGTGACGACTTGATACATCTCTCTTTGTCTCAATAATGGCTTGCTTCCCAAAGTGGGCATGATTATGTTTGTTGAAAGACTCTCATGGTGAAGACAAAGTTGAAGACCGCCGCACACCAAATCCCACAAAAATATTGTTTTTTGTTTTTTGTTTTTGTGACATTAATGGGAAAGGATGCCTATCCGTTGCCATCGCCATGGCGTGATTGGGATGACCACTTCAAATGGTGGCATGGTTTTACGGTGCACCATGTGGCCTCGCGATGACTTGGGTTTCCTAGAAAAACACTCCGATGGTGCCTTTGTGCCTCCCACATAAGGTGGATGGGTCCTAAAATGGTTACTTTTTCTCAACTAGCTCACTTCTCTTAGGATACGAAACACATGATTAGTACACGAGATGGTTAGCGAATCCAAATCGTGCATGTCGTTTTTCTCATAGTTTTTGGAGCTCGTATGAATATCTCTTTCATTTTCAAAATGAAGATTCTTGCGTCCATTGGATGGTCGTGAGGTCATTTCCAATTGTGTTGACTATTGAATTTAGAATGATTTATGTATCATATTTTGAACTTGCAATCCAATTACTTTTTAAAAAATGTTTTTTTGGTCTCTCTCATAAGAAACCATGTATCACTCAAATATAGATATCCGAATAAAGTAATTGAATAATGGTTGTCTACCTTAGCCTAAAAGCAGCTTGACTAGATTTGTGTATGTAATATAGGTTTTGCACCCTCTTTGTGCAATTTGTTCAGCTAAATGCATGGAATGTAAAGTAAGATAAACCAATGTGGGTTGAAATTGCTTGAACCCAATTGTTTTATGAAGATTTGATATAGACCACTCTAATTTCCTACATTCATATTTAGCATGGATAATCTAGCCTTTTACATTGGAACTATGACATGATTGAAAAATATGAGTGTGATGTTTCACAACAATGGGGTCTTGAAGAAGAGTGCACAATTTTCATGGTTTGCGCTTCCACCCACACTAATCCTCATTAGAAACATATACATGTTTTAAGTATGGTACATGGTATTTTTCATCCATATTTTATTCACATCCCCACTAATTATATATTTTGATGTAGCCCTTGGTACTTCCAATGTCTTTGGTATTGTCAAGGTTACATTATATGAATAGAGGTTGCAAAATATGAAGAATATATTAAGCCTTGCATCAACCAAGGGTGAGACTCCCACCTTCGTCTACATGAGAAATGTAATTTAGTATTCCCCTAAAAACGACTTTCAAAACATTGGATTTGGACACCCACTTAGGAATACTTTACACAAAAGCTCGAGGGCCAATATATGAGCCCTCTTCATGCACATTAGTAGGCGTGGGGGGGGGGGGGACAACATGGATTTATGCTGAGGGCCAACAAGGGGATTGCCCAAAAAAAGGGGGGGTATTGGGTTTATGGGGTCATACATGGTGGTTGTGGGTCATGAATGTAAGGGTAGATGAGGTATCATGCCACTAGTACAGGTTTCCTGAACCAAGCATAAAAATGACAAGGGATTGGGGGTTTATATCCTCAAATTGACAAAAATGTTTGTTTCCTAGCTCAAACTATCATTGATAGGGTGTTTTTCAAACAACATATTTGGGACAACGTTTTTTTAGGCAACATTTGGTCATGAATGGAGAGCATTCGCAAGGAATTCCATTTCTATGTTATTTGTGTTCCCACATTGTGAGTGATGGCACCTAGGATGCGAGCTCTTGCTTGCTCTCTAGGGCAAGAGCAAACCCGGGCTTGTCTAAAATAAATTGATGCTATGGTGAAAATTGTCATGGGAGGAGTAGATATGGATATTGGCTCCTTGTGAATTCGAGAAGATTTATTGAGGAAATTTGCATTGCAGGTTTGTCCTCCATGGAGAGGGGTGGGGCCTTGACCCACAAGCATTTCCAAATGGTGATGAAAGAGAATTTGCTTGTCTTTTAGTGTTGAACAAGGAAATCAAGGTTTGTTCGGGATGGGATGAGGGTCCACCAAGGGGGTCATGTTGTCTCATGCAAGAAGTTGAGGGATGAGGGTTTGCACAAGTTCCAGGGCATGATTGGGTATTGTATGAAGGACAACAGGGAGAAGCATTTTGAGTTTGTTCATTGTAATGTATTAGCAGAGACATGAATGATGGGAAAATGGAGTACGCAAAGTTTGGAAAGGTGAGTTTGAACAATTGTGTGAGCCTTTCTCACAACAACATTCTACAAAGAGATCATCAATGGGTGTGATTTCGCATGAAAACACATGGGTGCTATGCTTGCCGGCGCTTTGTTTCGTATGTGCAAAAGTGGTCAATTCTACCCAAATTCAACGTGGGTCATTCCATTGAGGTCGGCCAACATGGATGCGAGGCATGTGGCTTCCATATGGAAAACCATGATGAACCCTCATGATATTACCATGGAAGACATCTCCAATGTCTTCTTTGATACTATCACGAGGGTCTCCAACATGAGATACTTCAATGCGCAACAAATTGTGCTCGATTGTCAAGTGGAGGAGAGGCAAATTTATTGCGCTTTGATGGAGGTTGCATGTGTTGGGGTCGATGTGGATGTGGTGGACCATGAGTTGGATAACTTGCAGTGTGTTTGGATTGCTAAGGATGCAAGGGCAATGGTGGATGACGTAGGTAGTGGCTCCTTTGGAGCTCAACGTCCTTCAGTTGCATTGCAGCGTCAAGGGCAACATCGTCGCTCTATCTTTGTTTCTCATAGCGGGCGGGCTAGATATAGTCGCAATTGCGAGTCCAACACGGCGTTAGTGGGCATGATCAATTGTAGTTCCTCAACCAACAAGAGCAGGCAAATGCCTCTCTACATCCATGTCAAGGGGTTATGAGAGGCCAACCACGAGGAGGTTTTTTAGGGCATTGGGTCCACTTGTATATGTTTTTTTTCTTCTATAGATAAAGTGACATATTAGTGGGCCTCCGCTAATGTGGATTTTTTTAGTGTTTTTTTAATCTTGGGTTTTTTCAAAAAAATACCACCCCATGCTAATTAACGATTCTCCAAACATATAGAAGATAGTACCATAAAAATGGATGTGATCATAAAAATCAATAATATCTTAGTGGATCTTCCCAATTCACTTTATACTAGAGCTTGAGGGCCTAAGAAACCAAGAATGCTCAAATGGATGAAATCCTTCACAAAGTCTTATATTGCATGCAATGGATAATGTTTAATGGTCTACCAGATTTTGTCTCAAGTGCACCTCAAAGAGGTGGGTATAACAAAATATTAGAAGACTATCACACTTTGTACTCCCATTGCCCACTTACTCCTCACGCTCCTCAATATTCTCACCAAGATCAGACAAAGGTGATTTTGAAGTCCACCTCAACCGCCATGGGAAGCTCATTTCTCTTACTTGAACTCATTCCTAAATCACTCCCAGTACTTGTACTATCCACCATCAATATAACATCTCTCATAGATCCACACACGTCCGAATGCACAATCTCCATCGTTGGAAAATGTTGTTCTGTGATATTTATCCTCAATGCATGTTTCACAAACCAATGAAGATGTGGGGAAAGGGTAATATCGATGTTCATGCTTTGAAGTACGTAAACATTCTTCACATTTTAATCCCCAACTAGACAATATTGAAGCTCAAGCACACCGTATGTCTTCCATAATTGTATCAAATCGGCGGCATCCACTTCATGCATCTTGGTAAATTTTATTTCATACAAATTGCCTTCATGTAGTTCCATAACAATCATCTCTCCATCTGGAATGGCCTTACCAACTAAAATAAGCCAATTGGGCCATTATGAGACAATCATTTTGTCAAAATTGATGAGATCTTCCGTATTACAATTGATTATTTGCATGGTTTTATAAACATGTGTGGGTGTATTGGAATGGTTGAGTGTATTTTAAGAACCCTCAACGGGTATTCTCTCGTACCAACTAGCAATCATTACGTTCCCATCATGTTCTCTTCATTAAATTGAGCGGACCAATTGGCTCATTTTAGTTCATAAGGCCATTGGACCTCTCACAATACATTCATTTAGGTTGAATTGCATTTTTAACCCATTTGACAAAAACTTGCTTACCTAGAACAAATTTCCTTGTAACCTGGGTATATAGAGGGTATCTTGATACGAGTTCTTTTTATTTCGCCTTTAACCATCACCTCAACTAATATGGAACACATTCTGATTTCTTCTCCACAATGTTGTTGTCACCCAAATAGACACAGTGTTGAGCAATTACCTTGTATATGTCAAATGTCACCCTATGGTAAGTCATGTGTTCTATTGCTCTTGAATCCATTATACATTTACACATGGTCTTCCAATGTGTTCTACGTTGCGTTGCAAATAAGTAGTCATCATGGGCGCAAGCACGGTCATGTACACAACTCTATAATTTTACAAAGATTTAAGCAAAAGTGATTCAAAACTATATAATAACTTTGTATTTTGCAGAAGAAAAAATCATAAACATTTGAAAAACACATTGTTCTATAGATCCAAACAGGTTTTTTTCCAAGAAAACTCTACATATATTAGAAGACGGTGCAAGTAATGTGCAAGTAGATATATAGCAAGTCTTCTTGACACATCTTTAGTATTCTTTCTTTACTTTGGGATTTGCGTTGGAAGGTGGAGTTTCCTTGGATTTGTCTACAATGCCCCAAAGGTCCACGAAAGTTGGTTCTCATCTTCAGTTTTAACTTCCAAAGTTTGAAGTTCTCTCCATTGAACTTATCAATGACTCTAACACCCTCACCCTCAAGTGATGCCATCCTACGTTCAAATATTGGAGATATAATCTCTAATCATTCAAATCGAACCCTTCTATACGATTATATGCACTCAATGGCTTCACAAGCCTTAATCAACCCCTCTTAAACTAAATGAACTCCTATTGGACTCAAATGTGCCCTTACACCTCAATGCACTTAAATAAGGTTTTTGTTATTTTAAAATATGTTTTTTCACCTTCATCCACTCAAATTATGATTTTTTTCTCTCTCAAATGTGTCCTTGTATCTCAATCCATTCAAATCATGCCTTTTTGCTCTCAAATGTGTCCTTATATCTCAATCCATTGAAATCGTGTGATTTTGCTCTTAAATGTACCTTTGAACCTTCAATCTACATAAGTCACGTGCTTTTGAATTATGTGAGCTTCTTTCTCTCAAAAATGCTTTTGCACCCTCGACCCAGTCAAGTCAAATCCTTTTGACTTAAATAAGTGCTCTTGGTCCCAAACATGCCTTTACACCCTCAATTCATTCAAGTCAAATTCTTTTGAACTCAACAAAGCCTTTTTTCACTCAAATATGCCGTTGCATCTAAATCCATTCAAAAAAAACCTTTTAGGTCTCAAATGTGCTTTTGCATCCTCAATCCACTGAAGTCAACTTCTTTTAAACTCAAATGAGCCCTCCTTCTCTCAAATGTGTCTTTGCACCTTCAAATTAGGCCGTTTTCAATTATAATATGCAGTTGCATCCTCGAACTACTTAAATCAAGTCCTCTTCAACTCAAATGTGCATTTGCACCCTCAAACAAAACCCTCTACAACTCAAATGACCTTACTACCCTCAAATGTGTACAATTGCACCCAACAATTTGAAATTAGGTCCCCTAATATTCAAATGACCTTAATATCCTTAAATGTGCACAATTACAATCAACAACTTAAAAAAAATGATAGTGTATCTCTCACATAAAAGTTTTCCTTGATACCGGCGGGTACTGACCCATTGACAAGACGAACAGACACTCTATTCACGCCGGCCTCGAAAGAGGACCGGAGTTTCTATCTATCTATCTTTTCCTTGAGAACCAACCCATCCAAGAAGTAACGCTATTGTCACCATTCATAGGAGGACATTAAGTGAAATCAATATCCAACACATAAGTTGATATTATCCAAACCTTAATGCAAGGATCTCTCTACAATTGATGAAAAAATTTATGCTCTTTTAAATTACATAAAAGCATATTTTGAATGCAACTTCTAACTTCAAAACATTATTTAGATGCATGGTTGTGTTCTATTATATATTTAGCTATGATAAGGGTTTCCACTATCTTATCTTCATAAGAAGAAATTTAGAGAGTAGGAAGAAACTAACACCACTATGAATATTGTGAATATTGGTGGTATTTTCAATTATAATGCTATTATGAATAACATTTTTAATGTATAATACTGGGATGAACTCCACCCATATTTCCAAGTGTAAGCTTGATGAATGTATGAATAATAAAATATATATTCTTACTTTGTTTGGGGACCCATAGAATATAATTGGCATATTACACAGTTGCGGAACCAATCCACAACGGCTGAATAATGTTATGCTATGTATTCGATGCACTTCAATAACTTGGTCCCATGCGGTCATAGAATCTTCAAACCTCGAGGAGTGCTTGACACTTATTGATCGTCGCAATTGAATCTATTTCCTAATCTTCAATGCAATGGATGTTTCATACTTGAATGTGATCGATGACCATTGACCACATACATTTGTCCAATTTTATTGAACACAACATGCAATTTTGAGACATTCAATGCAATACAAAAAGAATATTATGTCTACTACCATCATGATGATGCATTAATGGGAGTTGTGGGGTCTAATCACTTGTTTTCTTCCACTTTATGGTGTCGATATCTTTGAATATGAATATAACTCCACTATCACGATAGATCATAAAAGTGGCTAGTGAAAGAGAATCAATGTTAAGGTCATATGATCCATGTAGTGGTGGCTTAGAAAGATTGTATGCAAGAAATAATTGATGGAGAATTTATGGCACCACCCAAAGATGGTCCAAGATATAGCCAATGACAAATACGACACCTACACATTACTATATATTTAGTTACTATTGCAAGCATCTTGTCCGGAAGCAAATAACTTGCTTAGATCTTGCAAGACAAACTTCTATATGATTTACAAGAGGGATTCCTTTACAAAGTATGGATGTAGATCTTGTGTCAACACCTACCCAATTGGTACGGTGTTGTATGTTTATATTACCTATTGAGCGTTCTGTTATTGAAGGTCTCCGTGAATTTTGCCACATTTTAGTTTTGGGCCCCTTTGCAAATTAGGGCAAATATCATGACCACATTTGTATACATGCATTTTGATCTTGGAAATGCATGATAAGATAGTTCGTTTGTAGTTCCTTCAAGAGATTAGGCTCTCCACCTAAAGTTTTTTTAGGGTGAACTATACATTCAAACACACTCAACCCAATCAAAATTGTCACAGGGTCCAACAAATTGTTACAAACTTCAAAAATGATACACATTACTTTTTTCTGATGGAAATTACATTAGATGACGGTTGTAATACAATTTTGTTGGCTACAACCTTGTATCAAGTAAGAACATACTTAATTTATAAATGTTAAAGTAGATGAAAGACATTCTAGGATGACTTAGTGAGTTTTCGAGGTTATGATTGCTTAAAGCCCCAAAGAGATTACTTGGCTATCAAGTAAAGATGAGGACATTTTTTTGTTAAATCTGCTAAGGCCATAGCCGTAGAGTAATAGCCTATAGGCAAGAGAGTTGAGAGAGATTACACATAGATAGATGAGAGATAAAGTGTGTTATTCGCACATGTGACAATTGAATGAACATTAATATAAGAAGACGAGATTTAGAGTGTAGCATTGTTCCTTTGACGCTATCATTGGTGGCGATGATTCATTGTCAAAGGAATAGGATGGTATTATGAGAGGGAGTACCATATTATACACCAAGGATGGAGAAGGGACTCCCTGATGGAATAAGTGACTGTAGCCTAAACTGAGGAGATATGGAGGCCATGGTATGAAGTATTGATATACTAACAAACTAATATGGCCATGGGGTGGACACGACTAATATCCATTTGCCACTCAACCTTGTTTCTTGATGGCTATTATCTAGTACATAATTTAATCGTCATTGTCCATCATGATGAATGTATAGATTATAATGCATATAATATTGTGATTTGAAAACCTAGAATAATTAATCATTTCAAATTTAATATCTAAATTTTAATTAGAAGGAACACATCACTTTTATTTAAAGACCGACCATCCATATTAGACCATTGATAAATCAAAGACTAAGTTAAGTGGTCCTCAAAAGAATGCCCTTAGGGTTTTTGTTGCTTCTTCATCTCTTCACATTTAGAAAAGTACAAGAAAATGTCTAGGTTTACAAATGGGTTAGTATCATGTCCATCAAAAAAGAAAAAAATTTGTGGACCCAATAAATCATCAAAGTAAAACGAAGTATCGGGTCTTTTGGCATCACATGGGGGGTCCCACTATATATTGGATTTTTTGGTAAGAACTACCACAAAATCAACCTTATAACACATGAGAGTCTTGCATTAAATGAGGGTATTGTTTGTTAACTAATGCTTACATCATCTTGTGGTATGAGCATATCCTAGATTAAACATTGTGATTGGCCAAAATTGGTGCCCTTCTTAAGCCCTTCTTACATCCTTCTTACACTACCACTATGATTGGTCCAAGTGGCGTTGTTTTGTACTCAATGTTGCATATGATTATTGTAAGGTGCTTCCTAGTTCACCTTTTTGGATGCCAAAATTTATATTCCATATGGAATCCAAACAGGTCTCAAGCAATAAACGACCCTTGTGTGCCAAAATCTCAAGAGTTGTTAATTATTAAAAGCCGAAGCATGAAGCACACTACGGCAATGGCTTTTAATGCACCTATCACGCTCACTTGCTAATACTTTAGGGATGAAAAACACGTGACACTATTAGCAGGAGACACACTAAGGACCACATATCTCACAAGGGCCAGGGCTACAACTTTCATTACATTACTCAACTTCATAGAGTTGTGATATTTCCAAGAATTGGTCACAAGGCCCCTTGCTATTCCCCTCTTGTAGGTAGCACATTTTCCTTTGAATATGATATAAGCAGGATTCCACATAGAATTATGCAGTAGAAATCACAAACAACACTCAGACCCATTGAAGTTAAGAACGAGTCTGAAGATTGTCACCTCAATTCACTGTAGGAGTCGACGTTCCTTGCCACTTGCTCGTTTCCACTTGATGGGTTTGAAGTCTATTATTATACTAAATCATAAAACCATCTATGGAAGTGGAAGGGCACCAATGATAAGGAACCACGATGCCCGTAGTTATTCATACATTTTGGAGTCCGCACCAAAGCGTGCTTCACTTTAGAAGGCCGTTGCATGCCACATCGGCGTGGCATCTTTTGGGTCGGTTACCTTGTGGGTTTAAACTTTTGAACCACCCGAAGCAAAGTACAACATAAAGATGGAATTGAAACTCGTGCAAATAGCAATCAAAACAATATCGGCTCATCTGCTACCAACCGTTAACAAATATATCTCGCCTCCTCTTCCTCTTCACCTCCCAACGACTCGTCTATCTTAAATTTAAAGAAGCATGATTGTCATCAAACGAGCAACACCCTCGTCGCATAAGTTACAAAGAAACACATAGTCCCAAAACATGGGTCAAACACGTGATCTCCTCACCGTTTGCAACATCGGTGTGTCTTGAGACCAATAAGGTGTGTGGCCCTACGGTGGGCGCTTCCAACTTCACGGACAATCTTGGCCGTTGGATTGGATCAGGAATTGTCTCATCTTGCTAAAAATTGCAATCGTGAATGACATCATCAGAAAAAGCTGTCACTTCAAGTTTTAGAATTAAGGTTCAGATGCGAATATCATAGAAGTTCAAAGTGAAAAGTATTTCGAGAACACTTCACATAAGACTGCTCGATTGTGTTAACAATCAAACTTAGAATGGTTTTTTTTTTTAAGCACATAGTCCACCCTCATCAAAACACATGTTTGTCTTATAAGCATTGTCATATATCATTAAAATATAGGTGTCCGATCAAGGAGAGTCGCACATGTGGAGGCTACACACATTCGAAAATGCCGGTTTTGAAACGATGTTTGGTAGGCCAAAGTAAAATAATTTCGGCCTTGACATGTGCCCAGTTTCGAGGAGCTCGGTTTCAAGGCTGCCCCCTCTTTTATTGACTATAAACATCAGTTTGCAACTATGATCGAAGATGGCGGTTTTGCGAGGTTTAAAAACCTCCTTGCTTATTGGAGTTGGAAAGTACAGATTTAACCAAAAAAAAAAGAGGGATCAACCTTAAAATCAAGCTCCTCAAAGTTAGGCACATGTCAAGGTCGAAATTCATTTACCTTCACAAACTCCAACGTTCCGAAACCGGCGTTTCCGAACATGTGATGTCTCCCCTATACATACGTTGAGCAATAAAAGTATTGTAAAAGGTTTTACTTGAAGGACTCAAAAGTATGGAAACCGACCCTTTGGCCTGCGGTCAATGCACATCTTTGGACCTTGGAATCTTCGGAGCTTGGTTCCAACTCCTTTTGGGTGGTGTCTCAGAATAGTGGCCACAATTACATAGCCAATACTATGCAAACTAGCTACACTAATTATGGTAAAATATTGGGTGCAACACTAATAACAAGGAACCCACACTACAAGGGTCGGAGGGGAAATTGCGGATGCATGTTATTTACCGACTCACATTATATAACATTGGAGGTTCAAGACACGGATGAAATCGTTTATAAATCTTGCTTGCTTTTCACAAACAATTAGTTCAAAGTGGAAGTACCTATGATAGACATCTTGACTAGACTTTGAGCATTGCGGTCTCTTACCTAGCCCGAAAAAACCATCCAACAATTATTTCGATCATTAATTAAGTTATGATCACAACGACATTACTATCACATGAATAAGAGCACGTTAACATAATATAATTTGAACAAGAATGTTCAACGATAATAGCCTCATTTGAATTTTTTTCACTCACATAAGCAGGTGCAAGGCATAATGGGCTCTGGTAGCTGAGACCACATGTATTAGGCCTGATGAAGCAAATGCATGCCCTTCAAAAAAACAATCGTGTGTGCCCAAGTTGTGCATAAAGGGGTAAGCCTCACCATACTCACTTAATACCTAATATGGCATTACGCGTCTTCCAATGTTGTAGAAACTAAGTCAAATATGGATGTAGTTTCTTGCTATCCACGATGCTAATGGAGTTTCATATACATTGATAATGTTCATTATGAAAACATTGGATGAGCAAGGTTTGGGTGATGTAGTGAAAAAGAATCTGAGTTGATTTGATCAATTCAACCACCTACTTTGCACTAGCCCACACAACAACAAAGATTTCAAGCCCACCATAAAGTGGGACCAGAACCACTTAAGTCAAAATATTTGGATTTGCAGTGCAAAAGTAATTGAAGTCCGTACCAATTTCCTAAATTTAGATGGTAGAAAATAATATGGTTAGTAATGGAGTCTCTTTTCATCCATCACAAACTCTAACAAGACTTAAATAATTGCATGGGGGGGGGGTGCTAACCACTAATGAATGGTAGTTTCCTAGAAAGGGGTCAAAATAGGTGTTGGAAATGAGGCATGTAATGGGAAGCACTTCTAACTAATAAGCACTTCTACCTAGGAAGGCACCTATGTAGAAATTTGGCATACATGTGCAAGAACCAAGTATTTGTTTAGGGGCTATTTGTCTTGAGAAAAATTTGAGTTTTTTGGACTCTATATTTATGAAATAATCCTATTTATCACCATTTTCCTTCACCCTATAGGTAATTAGAAATTAAAAAATTATGCAATAAATTTCATCTTATTTTATTTAAAAAAAAGGGTTTGATTTTTTTTCCTCGTGGTATTGGTGTGGAGTTCCTTGTTTGTTGATGTTTGTCACCTAAGGAAACATAGCAAAATGACAAAATGTTTGAACAATATGAAGATGGCGTGATTATGTGGCTAAGGGAGTCATGCAAAATGACAATAGAAAGATAAATTTAGCTCAACATGCTTCTAATCCCAAAAGAACCTTTTTCCTTCTTTCATCCACAACAAACCAATTTTCATCCACATTAAACTAAATCACATCCACAATGATTGAAGTTTCATTCATGCTTCAATAAAACCCCCTTATTTCTTTAACATAACTTACCCTCTATACACACTCATCTTCCAAAAAAACAACTAATCATTCTAAGTTTTGTTACGGTATTTTACAAAGAAGAAGAAGTAAATTAACATATTTAAAGTGTCTTATGTTATATATAAATTACTTATGGACAATTTAATTGCGCCTAATGTAGATTCAAATAGAATGTAAAATTTATGTTTTACAAATATATTCCACCTAACATTTTCTCGCACTTCATTTCTGCATAAATTCCTAGTAAACTTCTTTAACTTCTACCTTATATTATAGAGTTTCTTGTGCTCTTTCTAAAGGCATGAAGATCACCTCCTAACCCGTAATTTTTTTAACAAAAATTCATAAGTTCAACACATATTTGCAAAACCATCTTTTTATCAAATTTTCTCTCTCCTCATTATTCTCCCAAACTATGCAAAGTATCCGAGGGTGTTGTTTGAACGCCTACTTATCTTGATGTTCTTGAGACCCCAAAATCCCAACACCTTGAGACCTCGGAGTAATAGATGACCTGGAGAGAGGGATTTATTGTATATGAGCGCACCTCTTCTTCATCCAACATAAAAGCCTTGAAATAGTATGCAACCCCAAAGTTGTTTATTTTAGCTAATTTGATACCAGAATTGATTTCAAAGACTTCGATTTAGTGTACTCGAGGTCATTGAGATGAACCAACAACAAACAAAAACTTGAGGTCAAGTTTTTTTGTTGGAGGGATGAGAGGTAACGCCGCTCATATACAATAATTCCCCCTCTCCCCATGACCCTAGCTATGAGAAAACTTGCCAAGTATTTTCAACCTTTTCTTCAATCTAGCTAAAAAGTTCAAATGTTGCCTTTGTTGTTGTTGTTGTTGTTGTTGTTGTTTAAACTGTGCAGTGGGATAGAGGGGTTGGCGGTTTGATTCCCGGCTTTGAAATCTTCTCTCTACTTGATGGGAAAACCAACAGCCCACCCACCACAAGAGAGGCAGTAAGTCCCACCCTGCACCAAGGGGATCCTTGAGCAAGGTAGGGCCCAATGTTCAAAATTGAAGCCCTCATATGAGTTTCATTTTGAAGGGCTCCCAAATTTCATCCCTTTAGTGGAAGGGTTGGTTCAAATCCAAGACGCCAATTTAAGAATATAGAAATGAAATATAAAACTCATATCAAACTTGTGCATGAATTATATGGTACACGTTTCTAGTACAGTGTGAAGAATTAAGAATCAACCATCTAACTCCACTTCTTGTAGTGATGATGCCCTATGCTTGTTGGTTCTTATGGTGGGCAGATTACATTGAGGACTTCAAGTGACGTCTTCATTTTCAATTTGGGGTTGCGTTTTGAAGGGTTGTTTTGAGAGAGGTATATTTTGAAGGGCCAAACCGTGTTTGAAAGGCATTGAAGACTTCAATCTTGAACACTAGTAGGGCCGCCAATAGGCTCAAATTCACATCGATTGTCCGACGTTGTATATTATTGCGGTGGGCATGTGGTAAGTCATGAGCCTCAAATTGTGAAGATTTCTGAATCTGTGGAAACTAAGAGCCGCTTTACACCTAGAGGCCAGGTCGATTCGTTGTGTAAGAGGCTTGAAATCCTCACTTGTGATTGGTCAAAAGGCTGAAATTGGCCCCCACTCCTTTACACCAAGAGGTTGGGCTGATTTGGTGGTACGGTTTTTTTAATCCAAAAATGCATGTATGACATGGCCCGAGCTCGTTGAATTGGGTGCACCCAAAATGGAGGGCCAATTCTTGGCCTCGGGACCGATGTCACATTTCAACAAATTTGTTTTAATAAAATATGTTTTTTTTCAACGAACTATATCCATTGAATTATGTGGAAATATGAACAACTCTATGCTAGATTATGCTAGATCCATTGGATTATGCTAGATTTATTGAATCGGCCTAGCTTCTTGGCCCTAAGGTGTAAAGCGGCCCTAAATGCTTTTTTAGCCTGATTTGGCCCTCTCGTACACAAAGTACCTTGAAATTGTACAATATGAATACTGATTGCGATGTGGCTTTGTGGTAGGAAGTGATAGCGTGTTGTCTTGCAAGGTTATTCTTCTTGACACCCACACAATTTGTCACTTGAAAAGAGTTAGATGAGGATTTCACATCATCCAGTATGAAGAGGAATACTCAATTAGTATGAACATGCTGAAAGCTTTTAGGGGTTAAGTGTGTGTTAACTTAAAGCTCTGCATCAGTGGCCATGCATGAGACTGTTGGAGGCCTGGTGGGTCTGAGAACTAGAAAGTCCAGGTACTTGAATCTTGTATCCAGTGTCACCAATTCCATTTGTCTTGTCTTGCTCAATACAAAACTGTAAACCGCATGTGCAGCGTCGCCCACACTAAATGTAAACCCTAACATTAATTGTCATTCATTGTAATTTATTTCAGGCATTTAAAGATTTCCAATGCTGCAATGATTGTCACTTAGTAAGCGATTCTTCGTCCAAATTTCAACCATCCATGACAATACCCCCATTGCATAAATGTTAGGATGCGGAATACACCAATGTCAAGGTGGGTGCTTAGAATGAAGATTGCAATATGTATATGGGCATTA
The DNA here is from genome assembly GCA_950295325.1 of Polytrichum commune. NCBI lineage: Eukaryota > Viridiplantae > Streptophyta > Polytrichopsida > Polytrichales > Polytrichaceae > Polytrichum > Polytrichum commune. Next base: position 15,832,694 of record OX485803.1, on the reverse strand, counting down.
TAAAACGATGATTATCTCAAAAATCTGATTGACATAATTTAAACTTTGTTTTGTAGCTGTATAGTTACTTTCTATAAGTAAGAACGGTGTATCATCAAAAGTTCCAAGGAAAAAAACTATCATATGTGTCAATATCCTTTGTTATTGGTTACACTCTCAAATAAAATCGGTTACGCAAAAATGTTGTGTGCATGAAGTTGACAAGCCATTGAGAATAACCAATTGTGGTGGGTGTGGGCTCAACTAAGCCTCAAGCCTGCACCTTACCCTACAAAATAATCCAACCATATCAGAGCTACTCTTGTTCCTCCAACCGGCTTGTGAGGATGAAAGAGGAACCAAGGTTACCATAGAGGGAGCTCTATTTCATCTTTAAGTGCTTCCGCAATGTAATTTCCAAATGGGGTTCAAGACGGTCTCAACCAACCACATAGGATTGAGACATGGTAAAATTTGAGAAAATAAATATAAAAAATTATGGCGGAATAGAGAGCCCTTCACGGTACAGTCTCACCTCCATACTACAACACTTGATTATTCGACGCTTTGACTATACAACGCATTTCCTATCGACCAAAATTTCTAGTGTTGTTTCACCTGCATAGTACAACTACGACACTCGTAATACGACATGTTCAGGGTCAATTTGTCGTACAATAAAGGTGATTAATGTGCATTAGTGATGGGACCCACATGTATTCCAAGGTTCATATGTGATTAGTACTTTGAAACATACATGGGAACCTTAGGGAACATTGTAAGAAATGGGCAACCTTGGGGAACATTGGAGAGCAGTGTGAGCATAATTCTTCGATACAAATGCTCTCTTATACTTATGTATCATCATCATGTACACAAAATGACATCATCTTTTATGTTATTGAAATAGACCATTTTCTTTTGGAAAACCTTGGTAGTACGACATTTGAGACCAAAACGTCGTATACAACATTTGAATAATACATCACTTTCTTACGTGACCAAGTGTGTCTTGTTAAAGAGGGAGAACACTCACATCATAGACATGTGTAACACGTGCGATATATAGCGCATGGTGAGAATTGGAAGAATGACATATGTAATTTATAGCCGAAAGCCATATCTCATCACATTGAAATAACACAGCAACTACAACAAGATGAGTGAGACACACCACCACCCGCACAAATGCCGGGTCAAACGTATGTAATGCAATTATGCACCCATGTCATAAACTAAGGTATGTGGCCTTGCCATGTTTTTCTTCGCAAAAATCTATTTAAGGTGTTGTTTTTTTTGGGCACAAATTGGAAAAAAGAAGAAAAAAAATCATAAGAAAATAACCAAATACAACCATTTGAGGAGACCTAGACCAAATCGAGGGGACATCAAGAAATAATGTCCGTCCGGGGCTTAATCTTCCACGTGACCACTAAGTTGCTATGGGTCACAATCAAATTCATCAAGTACATCTTGATAAACAACGTCCGGGGCTTTTTCCAAGTCCGAGGTAGTCCGTTGCCACTCAATCCTACCATAGTCATGCAAAGTGTCTCAAATAACTATTTAAGGTTTTGGTTTGAGACAAATGAAACATTCCGTTGGATAAAATGAAGAACAAGTTGGTTCTCTATGGCGCACACAACGCCAAGACATTGTGGAACCAAACAACCCCAAGAAGGGTAAGAATCATGAGCATAATCAACTAACCCCACGTCATGTGTCCTATTAGTCCAAAAGTCATAGAGTTTGACCTATGATAGAGGAGGTTATTGGCTCCAATGTATGCCGAGGTTGTCAAGGACTTTGTTGTAGGTGTGTGCTTTTTCAACTTAAGGTATGTGGTCGTATGATGTGGTCACTCTTCTTAAGGGGTGATGTGTATTTGAGTGGTATATGACAAGTATTGTAATCAAGAACATATGCAAAAGACATGTGCCTTGATGAGATTGAATTTTGTGCTTGGAATATGGAGACCAATTTAATAGGTAACATGATTGGGAGAGCATGTGTGATCGTTTGAAGAGTGAAAGAGAATCTTCACCTTGACTTCTTATATTTTTTGCATCTCAACTTTGTTTCCTAAGTTTGAAATAGAAATATTTGTGAGTTGCATATGCTAACTCAATTAGACAATTCCCAAGCCGATCCAATGAACAACATTGTATGTGAATTTGGAAGTGCCACACAATAGGCTCGAGAATGGTCTCATCTCATTAATAATCATGAGTCATACATATTGTCATTTCAAATTTCAAAATCGGACTCGAGATGCAAAAAGTACGAGAAGTCATAGGAAGATTCTCTTTCACTCTTCATACAATCGCACATGCTCTCCCATCCATGTTACCTATGGAATGTAAAATCATGTCTATATTTGGAACCAAAGTCCAATTTCATCGTGACGCATGTCTTTTTGGTGTATGTTCTCAACAACAAGGCTTGCCATATACTACTCAAATATAAGGTATCTAGGTGTTATTTGACTACCTTTTTTTCAATGAGGTACTTATATTTAATTGGTGTATGGTTAGGTGAAGATCAAAATACAAGCACCATAAAGACACACGTTTATTGGAGATTGGACTACATCTTCAAGTTTTATTCACTACTCCACACTCTATAGTGAACTACAATCGGGATGATCATGTACTCAATTAAGGGATCAACAAACATGCATTTTTGAAAACCATGATTGAATCAAAGAAAGTTTGTTCTTTCCACATGATTTTTGATGATGCTTCATCATAGAGTTGCTAATGCAACACAAAGTTTGTCGGGTAATTATAAATGGTAGAAGTTGGAGAACATGAAAATGAACCAAACAACACCGCGTAACATAATTAGGCACTTGATTAAGAAGAGCGACTATAAGGCCCACATACCTTCCCATATGTCATGCATGCAGTGCTAATAGGTTCCTTGGTCACGATGGTCGTCAAATGTTGTATTCAGTTAAGGGATCGACAAACATGCATTTATGAAAACCATGATTGAATCAAGAGAACTCTGAATTTCCGCATGATTTTTCATGACGCCTCATCACAGAGTTGCTAATGCAACACAAGGTTTGTTCCGTAAACCTAACCAATAAAAGTTGGAGAACATGAAAAGACATTCGATTAAGAAGAGCGACCATAAGGCTCACACACCTTCGCATAACGATAGATGGGTCTTAAGTGGCTTGTTTCCTTAATCAGACCCCTAGATTTGATTGGTACGTGGTTCAACAAGAATCCAAGAGCAAACATCACAAAGACACATGTTCTCAAAAAAAAGATCAGACCACGTCTACAAGTAGTAATAACTACTCTACACTCAACAATGAACACAATCTAGGAGGACCTATGTATCCAATTAAGAAATCAACAAACACGCACTTCTCATGACCATAACTACATCAAAGGAAGTCCGATTCTCAATCCGTTTTTTGCAAACGCTTCGTCATAGATATGCTAACACGACACGAGTTTCCTTGCATAACCTAATTGGTAGAACATGAACCATGGACCAAATAACACCCCACACTACCTTCTATCGCGCATGCAGTGCCAATCGATGGGTTCCTTGGCCTTGGTGAGCTTCAGCTGCTGCATAGGAGAAAGTTAGTAATGGAGTACAAAACAAAAACTCGAGTCCAAGCGCAAGAAGGGGCCAGCAGGGGAATGGGCACGGCCTGCCCTCCACCTCCTCATTCTGGCCTCCAAAGTTGTGGGCGGTGGGGGAGGCCGGTGAACCCCCCCCCCCCTTTCGCCTCACCTAAGGGCCCCCATTCACACTAGAGGGGTCGACAAGCTTGGAGATTGATGATTGTGAGAATTCAAAGAAAGGATGCTTCTTGTTGTCGGAGAGGCGACGTACATATGCTTGTTATAAATATATATATAAATCATCAACATAGGGCAATATGTCGTGAATTTGAGTTTGTTGGTTCTACCCTGCTCAAAAATTCTCTTGGTGTAGTATGGGGTTTACTGCTTATCTTGCGGTGGGTGGGTTCTTGATTTCTTGCCTATTTAGCTAGTTTTTTTTTGTCAAGTAAAGGGAAGATTTCACAACGGGAGGCCAACCGTCAACCACTCCATTCGGAAATGGGTACCTCTCCACTATCACCCGGTAGTTTAGGGTTGTCTCGGACCTCACATGCTTGTTCATGTATGCCATTTCACACTTGAGCTATCGTTACAAGTATACGAGTTCCGGACAATCATCTTGTGTTGTTGGAAACTTGTCCTACATCACTGAAAAATTTGAAAATTCAATGTAGTGGTAGATTTGCATTTTTTTTCACCGGCATGGGGCGATTGTCCAAGACTCGTATGTTGGTAGTGTTTCAATTTGAGGGTCTGGATTTTTTGCATGCTTATAATATATATAGAATGTGTCTCAATGGGTATCATGTGGAGCATTTGTGGCATGCTTTCCGGGATGATTGACAAGTTCTTTGGGGAAATGTAAGCTACCTCATAGGTGTTGTTTGGGGAATGTTGATAGTTTGAGCTCTCGTTTTGTGGGCCCCAAGGCAGTGAGTTTATTTTAACTATTTTGTGGCTTGTCGCAAATTATCTTTTATTATTATTACCATCCTCTGCTTTGATATCTCACTTTGAGCATGACCACTTTGCACTTGTTCACACCATGGAGAGCATTCAAGAGGGTTCGTGGAGTTCTTAATAGTTAGACAAGCTTTGGATGAACGCTTGTTAATTCCAAGTACCAAACTCTTGAGACTCTTGAGTTCAGAGGCTTGTCTCGAGCCCTAAGGTGTTTGGCCCTATTGAAGCCACTTTCAAATCCATAGGCAATTTGGATTGTTGGGTTAGGTTGAAAATTATCTCATCCGGTTAGCAATTGTGAATCACACAAATCCTCTTTTCAAGTTTCATAATTGAAGATTCGAAGTTGAGATGCAAAAGCTACAAAAATCAAAGTGAAGTCAACCTTTCTCTTAAGTGATTGCATACATCCCCCCAATTGTATCACAATCGAACCCATAATGATGTCTATATTTTGAATACATAGGTCAATGGCATCGTAACACATGACTTCTTAGTGTCCATTCTTAACAACAAAGCCTTGCCACACCCCCACTTAAATATTTGTTTCCTACCAAGAAGAGTGACCACATAAGGCTTCACATACCATAACATTGCTCATGGTGCCATGCACACTCTCTCAAATTATCCTCGAATAATTCTTGTATAGGTTCCCTTTCATTCTTAGACCCACAATAGCAATCGATCACTGTTGAGTAATTTGAACCCCTAGTGTAGAGGAGGCCTTACTTTTCATGTGGACACGGGTCCATGCTTACTAAGGTATGTGGGTGATATTCGGGTTGTTTTTCATGTTCTCTAACTTCTACAAATTATATGTACACAATGAAACTTGTGTTACATTAACATATCTATGATGAAACATCAACAAAAATTGGACCTCCCACGAGTCATGGTTATCAAAAGTGCATGTTTGATGATTTTTTAACTAATTAGATAGATAAATAGGCAAATAGATTCTCTCAATTATGTTCATCAATGAGCGTGAAGTATTTTGATACAATTTGAAAACACAGTCCAATATCTTTTCAACATATAAGTGACCCTATCTAAAATCAACTTATTTTTCAACTACGTTTTTTTGAATCAGTTGAATGCCTTAATGTTATTGAAGATGTTAGTTCAAATACACAAAATGGGTGCCCTTGGATGCAAACATATACGTTAAATTTCAATCGTCAATGCCAAGTATGAGTATATTTTTTCTTCTTCTTCTTGACATGAGACATACATACGATAGGAATTCAAACCCATAAGTATAGGAGATGTTATTCTAAGATTGGTGACTTTCGTATAAATTGTGTATATGGTTGTTATTGAGAGCCGGTGTCCTTTAAAGGTTAGCCCTAAGTGTCTAAGAGGCCCAATCTAAGGCCTCTCCAAGCAAAAAGTAACATATTTGAGCTATATACTTTCAATTTTAGCTAATCATGTTAGAAGTGACCCTATCTAAAATGAACTTACTCTTCAAGTGCACTATTTCAACAAGTTAAACACTTTGATGTTACTGAAGAATTGAATTGAAATACGCAACTTGAGTGCCCTTGGATGCAAAACCCACACGTTGTATTTGGATCAATCAACATCTAGTACGAGCATGTTTGTATTTCGTCTTTGACATCAGACAATAGGCATGATAAAGTTTCAAACACACCAATGTATGCAATTTAATTAATAAACTTGGTGAAGCATGTATAAGTTGCATATAAGGACATATATTGAGACCCCACGTCCTTGAAAGGTTACCTTAACTCACACCCACAAGATTGTTTGGCTATCTGAGACAATGAAAGGGGAGAACTAACCGCTATGTCACAGATGAACCATTTGAAGTTCAAAACTTCATGACAACTACCAATCATTGTGGAGAAATCTTCGAAATCACAACATTATTCGGATCCACAACAATGTTCTATGAGACTCACGATATTCCACATAATATTCCCCACATGCAGTATGGAATATTCCATGGAAACTGTCAGTCCCACAAAACATTGTTATGGATCTGAATAATGTTACGATATTCAAATATACGTCAAACCAATAAAGAAAAAAACCGAGAGATGTCAACATGTAAGGGTGGACTTGGAAACACAAGGATTCTTACCGATTATGCCCCCAAACCCCCCCCCCCTGGGATAGTTCTTTTTCTTTTTCCTTTTCCTTTTCCTTTTCCTTTTCCTTTTCCTTGCCGTTCCTTTGCTGTCAGGATTCAGGCAAGCCAGGCACATCATCAATGCCCCCACTGTGTCCCTCTCCGAGTGTGTGGCCTTTTATTATTGAGCCCTGCGTCCCTGCTGCTCCATTTAGCCTCTAGTGGAGGACACTATGTGTATAATGTAGACGGGTCTTTTAAGTGGCTCGTTTTCTTAATCGGGCTCTAATATTTGGTTGGTATGTGGTTCCATGAGGATGAAAGAGCAAACATCGTAAAGGACACGTGTTTAAAAGAGATTGGACTATGTCTTCAAATATGAGTAATTGATGTACACTTGGTAGGGAACACAATTGCGAGGGTCTGTGTATCTAATTAAGAAATCAACAAAGTTGCACTTCCGATAACCATGACTAAATAAGGGCATGTTTGGTTTTTGTTGCAGATGTTTCATTGTAGATTTGCTAATGCAAGACAAGCTTTGTTGTGTAATTCTAATCGGCAGAAGTTGGAGAACATGAGAAACGAACCAAATAACACACACATATCTTATATGTTACCTTGGCGCTTGATCAGGCGCCTGATAATGTAAGGTAAGGTAAGGTAAGGTATGTGGGTGTTGTTTGGTTCGTTTTCTTTCGTATTTTGCATCTTCTGATGATCATATTCACTCAATGGAAGTTGACATTGCATTAGCAAATCTATGATAAAAGCATTGGTCAAAATTGGATTGAATATCAGTTTTTCCTTGTTTTAGTTGTGCTTAACAAAAGTGCACGTGTGTTGATTTTTTGAGCAAATACTAGGTCTTCCTAAATGTGTTGACTAATGAGATTAGAGTAGTGTATAACTCTTGAGATTGCAATCTAATAGTTTTGGAACACGTGCCTGTTCTTAAGTTCACAAATCACTTAAAATGAAGGTGATTATTTGAAGAAGAAAAAAAAATCAAAATGGACTTGCATACCTTAGACCTGTGCTGGCTCGAGTTCCATGGTGTCTCTGTAAGAAATTGGTATTTAGGTGATTCCAAGATTTTGGTGAGTTTAGATTTAAGCAAGCAATTTGGAAAATGAGAAAATTCGCGCTTCAAGTGTGGTTATTTGTACTCATCATGTTGCCATTACGTAGGTGACTATAAATGTAAAGACCATGGATATGATACGCAGAGACATTTTGGCATCATAGTAGAATATATTAAAATACATGTGTAGCAAAAATTTAGTCTTGAATTGGCTACAAAGTCCGGAATTATCTAAATGTTACTTAAAAACATCTATACGTTGGGAGGATGAAAACACAATGGTCACTTTTGTAGTTTGGTTTTCTAACGTTTCATATTATTTTGACTTTGGAGGTGATTTCAATGGTCCCAAATCACTTTGTTTGGAGTCTATTAGAAGCAAATTGGCCCGCAACCCTATAGGGGACTTGTTTTTACTAGAGTCCCTTCATTCATGATGGATGAGTTTACATGAACACCCTAAAGCTCCAACCACTAGAGTAGTGTCGAGTGAACAATCTTCAGAGATTAATGTCTTCTTGTGGCCAATATCTTGTGCACTTGCATTTTTCATGAGCTTGCTAATGTATGAGACGAATGTAGATTTGCTTAGGAAGAAATTGATGCTCTTGGGAAAATCATTTGCAATATGAAACACAAGTTATGTCTACTCAATACTTGGTCATGTTAGGGTCCCCCTTAGAAAACGTTGAGACTTCCTAACTTGCTCTCATAGTCATAGACACTCCCCCTTGGAGCCAACTTGTGTATGTTTTGGATTAGGTAGGCATGCCTCATTCAATTACCAAGATTAATCATGCACCTATATTTGAGTGGTATGCGGTTAGGCGAGGCTCCAAGAACAAACACCAAAAATACACAGGTTCAAAAGAGATTGGGCTATGTGCTCAAAATATGATACGTGTTCTAGTCTCAATTATCAACATAATTGGGGGGAGGGGGCCTATGGCCATTCAACGAGCACGAGAGTCTTCATTTGGATAATGAACAAAACATTCGCATATGCTCCGAATATTATGAAGAAATTGTCTATGCTTTTGATTTGGATTTGCTAGCCATCTCGTATTAATCGTGTGCTTCATATCCCATGAGAAGTGGGCTACATGAAGAAAGAAAGAAAAATAACCATTCAAGACCCACCTACCTTAGCAATCATCCTAACTCGTGGCACACATCAATCTAATGCATAAAACACTCAATTGAATTGAAAGTTTTAGAAATACACGCTTAAATAAGGTTGCTCAAAATGAAGATTCTCGGTCTCTTCAAATGAATACATAAGCTAGAGAACACCCCCAAAGCAAGGACATTTTGTATTCGACTGGTGTGTGGTTAGGTGTGGATGTAAGAACAAACACCAAAAGCACATGTGTGTCAAGAAAAGGTTGGATAAGAGTTCAAAAATTACAAACCATTCTAGGATCCATGGTCAACATAATTGGGGTGAGGGTGAGGATGAGAGATATGACCATTCGATGAGCACGAGAATCTTTTACTTTTACAATGAAATAATCCATACAAGTCCATCATCTCACACCAATTCGTGTGTTTCATATCCCGCAAGAAGTGGTTGCAAAGTTAAAAGTGTCCGGTTAAGAAGGCCCACTTTGCTATTCGACCTTCCATACGTGTTACCCTATAAACCTCGACGATGCCTACACTCGAAACACACATTTCAATCTGATCCCGACACGTGTCTTCTCGATGTCCGTTCTTACCTAGTGGCCTTCCCATATGGCGTATACATACCACTCAAATAAAGGTGTCCAATTAAGAAAGCGTAAAATAAACAAGGTCCGCATACTTCACCTGTGTGTGTACCTTGGTACACACATACATGATTTTTCACCTTCCAATTGCTCGCCTCACAAGTGCAATAATCGCAAACTACTCCACCTGCCCTTCAGCCTTTCCATCACTCCCCGGCTTCAAGTGGAATTCCACACCGCCCTTGCCTTTTTGCAACACTTCTGAGTCCCGAGTGCCCACTAGAACAGCTGGTGGGTGTCTTGCAGCACATCGAATCTTTCCAGTACTTCAACACCGTAACTTGAGAGTATTTTATTACCTTAGCTTTGTTTCAACATGTGCACATATATAGAGGTTCTGGTTTTGCTTTCGACCTTCTTCTTACTCCATTGCTGTTACTTTTACTCGACACATTTCTCTTTCTTTCTAAGGTGTTTTTGAGCATGATAACGTCGTCACGCTTCCGAAATGGACACCTAAATTTGAGTGGTATCTTATCGATGTGGTAAGGATCGTAGTTAAGAATGGATGCCAAATAGATATGTGTCACAATGAGATTGGATTGCGTGCATGTGCTCAAACTATACACATTGCTCAAGATTTGATTAAACCTTGTATGATCACTTAGAAAAAACAAGGATTTTTTAGTTTGACCTTATATTATAACTTTTACATTGCAACGGCTAACCGGATGAGATGATCCCAGTCAAATCCATCGATCAGATTGTTTCTTTGGAGTCAGAAGGGTCCACAGTATTAGGCCCATACACCTTTACCTACCTCGTTTCATTTTCAAATTTGTTCATTTTTTTGTTTTGTTTTGTTTTGTTTTAGCACAAATTGCAAGCAAATTCATTTGCAAAAGGAGAAGTACAACTAGCTCAACTGAAATAAAACTAACTAGAGGACTTAAGACTAAATTGTTACGAGTAACAATAGGACCTTTGACACACCAAACATTGTCAAATTCTTCAAGAACATCCTCATAAGCAACGCCCGGTGCTTTTTTCAAATCCGCGAGAGTCCGTCGCCACTCCAGTCGACCGTAGTCAAGTAAGGAATCCCAGATTTGATCATTGTTGCAAGCACTATCTGTCAATCATCTTCACGGTGGGTAAATGGTTGTAGGCTCAAGTGGAGGTTAATTAGTAGCGGGTGGTAATTGGCAGGGCCCACATGTGACACAATTTATTACTAGACTACTAACCTACTTCTTCCATGTTCGTATACATTTCCTGCACAAATTCCAATACTTTGGGATGCATGTATGTAAGTGATGTATATGTGTAGGCGGCCAAAAGTGTCTGTTTTGGTGCTGTTTTAGGACCTCCTCCGCACTTACTTTTGCTTGGCAAAGCTGGACAACTCGATTGCTGCTTTGCTCGCTCGCTCGCTCTCAGCTGAGATGGTCGGCAGCGTGGAGAGACGTTGATGAGAGCTTTGGAGCGATGTGGTGCGGTGCGCTGGGTTAGGCTTAAACTTGCAAAGTTAGTTTGGGTTTGGGTTTGGGTTTGGCCAATTCATTGCTCACAAGCTCCTTTTGGCATCGTCGTCGTTGTTGTTGCGAGTGAGTCCTCACACTTTTTGCAGCTCCCAAAGCGCCTGCCTGACTCTTGCAGACTCCAGAGCCAGTAAGCCAAAGTACTTGGGTACGTGAGTGACTCAGGGGCTTTGCCACCAAATTTACTTCCCCTCCCTTCCCTTCCCTTCGCCTGCGTTGCTGTCCAATTTTGACACCTCTGCTGGGCCAAACAGTCGTCTTCCGCCTCTCCCTCCTTCTGCTCCTTCTGCCTCTGTTTCTGTTTTGACAGGTTGATTGGTGAGTGAGCCACGCAGCTGCAGCTAGCGCCATCGCCAGCCTCGTGTCCATTTTTGAGAGAAGCTTGACCAGGAGCTGATGATTTATACCTTCTTCTGTTTCTTCTTCCTCCCTCTTATCCCTACTCTCCGAGCTTCCACAGCCCCATCGCCAGTGACAGGACAGGGAGGAGGATTGATCGTCATCATCATGCTGTTAATCCAATTTCTCACTCTACCATCATCATCATTATTATCAGCTTGGCGAGCTTCCGTAGCCTGACGGGCTCGCAGTAGTACTCCTCATGTCACTAACTTAATCCTTGCCTACCTTACTGCAAATCAAGCAGACTACTTCTTCTTCTTCTTCTTCCACCTCCACAGCTCCTAGCGGGTGCGTTACAACTCACTTGCTGTACAACTACTTGTATGGAGAAGTTTGCATCAGAGTGACCAACTTCTTCGATTTTTTAGCTATAATTCAAGGGAGGCCAAACCCACCCACTTGTTGCACCGAGGAGCCCCAAAGTTTTGACGGCGACTTTTTCGTGCCGACTTGGTGATGGATTGGGAAGATGAGATTGATGCGAGAGGGGGTTGGAGTGCGAAGCTAATGGGGGAAAGAGCATTATAAAAAGAGTGCGGGGTGCGGAGTATGAAGCTAATGGGGAAGAGAGCATTGTAAGGAGAGTAAGGAAGGGGAAGAAAGTGAGAAGGAGAGAGAGTTAAGAAGAGTTGCGCAAGAAGGAAGAAGGGAAGATGGGGTGTTGTGCATCGACCCCGCATGCGGTGGGCGGGGGGGTGGAGGAGGAGCGGGAGAGGGAGAATGAGCAGCAGTGGCAGCAAGCAGCGGATGGGAAGCTGGTGAGGCACAAGGATGCGGAGGAGAGTCTGTTGCAGGCGGAGAGCAAGGCGGATGCGCTCCTGGCCATCATCCCTGGCCGCATGGTCTCCAATGGCGCCTCCGATGCTGCCTGTGTCTTCACTCAGCAGGGCCGCAAGGGCACCAACCAAGACGCCATGGTCGTCTGGGAGGTAAGTAAGAATAACAACAACAGCAACAACAACAATCATGATAAAAAAACCAAAACACAACTAACACAACGCACCCCAACTCCAGGTCCCTCTTGCAACATATAAGTTATTCCATGTGCCTGATAACTTAATTATCTCTCAGGGGAAGTAAGAACATCAACAACAACATATCCCTGATTCCCTCAGGATTCCTGTGCCACTAATTTTGGTTGTGCACCGCGTGATCGGCAGAAGGGTAGAGATCGCACTGGCAGGAGTTTAAATGTGAGGGGGGTTTCGTTCTGCGGATGAATTTCGTCATGCCATATTAAGAAATTTGTTGACCCAGAGTTCCTCCCTCCACCTGCACTCAGGATTTCCGCGGTGCCACCAATCTCGTTCTTGCCCTTCGGCACGAGGTTGGAGATGATAGCTGCACCGGCAGGAATTTTCCTTTTTCTTTTTCGAATGAAATGGCGATTTATAATTTTAAAGACATGATATTTGCGAGGAATTTTATTTTATGGGTTTCGTTCCGCGGATGGAATTCAGCTTTCCATATGAAGAAATGTGGTGGATTTGGATTCCTTCCAACACCACTCAGGAGTCAGGAATTGGATGCCACAAATCTTGGTCTTGCACGTTTGCAGAAGGTTATGGATTGCATTGGCAGGAATTTAATGTGACGGGTTTTGTTCCGCGGATGACATTCGGCATCCTATATTAAGAAATTTGGCAACCCACATATGCAGCTGCGAAAGTGAGTCATGCATGCGCTTTAGGGTTTAGCCTAATTTAGGATTGGACGCCGCGGTTTGGAGCCGTCACCCTCCATCGTGACTCAGTGCTTGGCACGATGTGCAATCGCTCTAATTTCATGGGGCTTGTCCAACTCTGTTTTTCTTACTGTTTGGGTGAATTAGGAGGTCCAGTGTGTCAATTGGGATTGGCTTGCTTTGCTTTGAATTCATGTGGAGAAGATGATATCGGCTTGAAAATGTCAACAGTAGGGATTCATTTGTTTCATTATTGAAGAGGTCAATGCGACGGGTGGATTTTCAGTTGGATTCTCTTCCTTTTGCAACCTGCCATGCGGACATGAATTGCTTTGAGCACTGAATGCGCTTGCCATCAGTTTCTGATACTATAGATTTCAGTGAAGATCAATTTCTGGAGTGGCAATCCAGATTTGTAATCCCTAGTTTTGCACATGATTCTGTAGAAGATTTACACCTCCATTAGTTCCAAGATTTCTTGCCAGGTTAAGAAAAGTAGCAATTGACTCGATTGGGTTCATGTGGAGAAAGATAGATACTGACTTGAAAATGTCAACACTAGGGTTTTATTGGCTTGATGTCCTAGAATTCAGTGCGATGAGCGAATCTTCAGTTGGATTTTCTTCCTTTTGCAACCTGCCATGTGTGAATTGCTTCGAGCACTTTGAATGTGCTTGACACATTTTCTGATAATATAGATTTCTGTGAATCTCAATTTACAGGAGTGGTAGTCCAGGTTCATAATCCTTGGTTCTGCATATTCTTTGGCATATTCTTTGCACCTCCATAAATCATGCCAGGTTAGGAAATCTAGTTATTCTGTCGAAGATAAAGGTTCATGATATGGCTAGAACTGCTGCTGCAAAGTGAGTATGTGCTTAGGTTTTGGCCAATTTTAGAAACTAATTTGACAAGCAAATTCCTGTCTGTTGCACAATTGCCAGGATGTGAAATGCTTGTGGGTCAGGTTGCATTCTGTGGATCACTGTGAATGCCAATTTTTAAGAGGATTCATTGAAGATTATTCATAGGAGGGTTCAGATTAACCGCCCTCTGTCAAAAACGATTGCAGAAGATAGTGGCTTGAAAATCACTACAGTAATAAGGATTCCCTAAATCTGCAGCTGTGGGGCAAACTGGTCATAGAATTAATGTCTACAATCCATGCAAAATGTACTGACACCTTTAGCTTCAGCTTTTAGAGTCAAAGACTCGGTCATTGCTAAATCACCTGAATTTTGATTTTTAAAATGACCCAACTTGACATTTCACAAGAAAGATGAGTTCTGTAGGTAGAGATTGGGTAGACAGGACACCGCCTGGATACTTGTTGCATTGTAAATATAGATGAATATTTTAACATTCCTCTTTCCTGCACATGTAAGTTCTTGCAACCTTGCCTAGCTCTGTCACAATCTATCCAAGTGCTTGAAAGTATTCTACCTGCTATCATCGTCACTAAGAAACAAGCGAGCCTGTATTGGAAGGTTGTAACCATCAGAGAAGCTATAACTGAATTTGATGAATTGGACATGTAGGGTTATGCCTCAATGGAAGACACCGTATTCTGTGGAGTGTTCGATGGACATGGGCCATTTGGCCACCTGGTCGCAAGGCGGGTGCGGGACTCCATACCATCAAAGCTTGTCCATTATTGGGAGGAGGAGTTAGCCCACAGTGAAGAGCATGAGCAAGGTAGAGTAGGAGAAACCTTAAATTCTAGAGGCAATGGGCAGCAGAATGGAACTTCGGGGATGAATGGGGAGTACGCACACAGAGAGGAGGAGGCAACGGAAAGTGGGTGGCAAGATGGGATGGCGAGGGAGCATCCTATGTTTGGGCCATGGAAGGAGTCGCATTTGACAGCATACAGGATCATGGACAAGGAGCTTCGTGCACATCCTGGGATTGATTGTTTTTGTAGTGGCACCACGGCTGTCACTGTCCTAAAACAGGCAAGCTCATCTCAAACCCATTGTTACCTGCAATTTCCAAGTTTTTGGAACTGCAAATTTTTCAGATGTACCTTCCCAGTGTTGTTCGTTTTTCTCAATGTTGGCACCATATGCAAATGCGAGATCCAATTACCTCTCCCATACTGGATGAAAAATTGAGGTTCTGCACCAATTTTTAGGTCTAAGTTATATTGCAATAATATGGGAGTATTTTTCAACACTTCGGGATGTGCTTCAAGTGTCCTCCTGAAACCAGCACAATATCTTTACTCACTGATGTCAGGCTTCAACTTGCAATTGTGTCACATTGCAGTGTACCCTACATGGTGCAATCTGGTGTGAATTATCTGGAATCAGTGAGGAGAGAAACTGAGGTGTTAGACATTTGGGATTTTAGAAACCTGGTTTTATGGGCTGCGCAAGGGGGAATTCGTTATTCAGTGGCTTGTTTTCATGTGTGCAGGGTAAGCATTTAGTAATTGGAAACGTGGGTGATTCACGTGCTGTCTTGGGGACTAAGAATGACAAGGGTGCCTATGTTGCAGTTCAATTGACAGTCGACTTGAAGCCAAACCTCCCTCGTAAGTTGGTTAGCTATATTCCAGCACAAATTCTGGAAAGGATACACATGATTAAATTTTAACTCACTATTCAAGGTCTGTTAACAAAGTAGATGGCATCTATCAGTCTCCCATAAGAATGCTGATTGAAGCAGCAGTTGCTTCTGAAACCAGCATGCGTCCATGATCTTGTGGTGGCTTCTTTCAGAATTATTTGAGAACTTTGCTGAAGAATCTGTTATTGATTGGACAACAGGGGAAGCAGAGCGCATCCGGCAATGCAGGGGCCGTGTGTTTGCCTTGCACGACGAGCCAGAAGTGCCGCGAGTGTGGCTTCCTTTTGATGACTCCCCGGGGCTTGCCATGGCCCGTGCGTTTGGGGACTTCTGCTTGAAAGACTACGGCGTTATTGCTGTCCCTGAGATGTCATACCGGCAGCTCACAGAGCGGGACCAGTTCATCGTTCTGGCAACCGATGGGGTAACCTCACAAATTCCTTTTTACTCCCCCCACATCCATCACACACACAAACACAAAGAAACCTTGCTGTTTGAAATAATGTCAATAATCATCCTCTCTTGGTGCTGGGTTGCTGACAGATCAATAAAGTCGTGTTAGTTGACTGAAGTTCATCGTGAGGTGCAGGATGTCTGAATCGCAGCCTCGGGATGTGCAGAGAAACAGAAAATTTGAGATTTAGGATCTGCTGAAATTGATTTAAGAACTTGCTCACACATAGATAATACTCAATGCTTAAAAACATGTCCCCAGTCATCCTTGTTGGGTCGTTGACAGATCAATGAACTCTTGTACGGTGACTCAAGGCCATATGATAAAGGAATTCCTGGATTGTAGATTTGGGTTGTGCTGAAATTGATATTAGAATTTTTCTGCAACTGCTTCTGTTTCGTTGAACTCCAGTACCTGTTAAATGTTCATGTCAGGCAGATTATATGTGAGCCACTGTGTTTTAAAACCTCAAGTTCGGATTTTGTTGCTATAGATTTGGGATGTGCTGAGCAATGACGAAGTGGTGCAAGTGGTTGCGCAAGCCCCGACTCGGGCCACCGCCGCACGAGCGCTAGTAGAGGCGGCTGTGCGTGTGTGGAGACTCAAATACCCAACTTCGAAAGTTGACGATTGTGCCGTGGTGTGCCTGTACGTCGACCGAATGTTTTCGGTCTCGCAGCATGTGAGTACCCACCACCGGTCGAAGGAGCTCCCGCCTCCTCCACCACCGGCTCCCCTCCGGAAACCACCGGTCACAAATACTCACAACACAAATACTCGCAATGATGAGCACCTTCTCTACCCACCGACGCCTGGCAACACAGATGCGCTTGGGCTGCAGCAAGCGATCCCGCATTATGGGCAAGATCCACAAACTTCAAATTCACACGGCTCGGGAGAAATCACCACGAACGGGGAGGGAGGAGGTAGGAGCAACAAAGTTTCGTCCATGGGAAGCACGGGCGGGGGCAAGCAGCATCATCATCCTCGGAAGCTGGCAGATTGGCTTGACGCCAACGACGCGGAGGAGGAGGAATGGTCGGCGCTTGAAGGTGTCACGCGAGTGAACTCGCTCCTCAACCTCCCGAGGTTCAAAGCCGGTGACAAGCGAGCCGAAAACAACAATAGTATCCCCCCTCCACAACCTGGAGAAACTTCCCGGTCATCATCGCAACCCTAGACCTCTTAACCCTCCCTCCTCATCAACACCGTCAAGCGAGTGTCTGATTCCTTCAAGCAAAAGCATCGGCATCAACAAACCAAAAAATATGTTGGAAAGATACCCAACTCAAAGTCGCCATACGAATGAACTTGCTCCTCAACCTCCCGAGATTCAAAGCCGGCGACAAGTGAGGTGAGAACAACGACAACCACCTTCCCCTTTCCCCTCCTCCTTCGCGACCAAGACCTTCCGGGCAAATCTTCTCTGGAATTCCTAAACCCTAAAACCTCCTCTTTAGGGTTTAAGAATCATCGAAATTCTAGATCTCCTAATCCTCTCTCCTCATCACCACCAAGTGAGCGAGTGATTCCTTCAAAGAAAAGTAGCGACAACAAGAAACCAAAAAGGGGTCGGAGAATACGCAACATCTTGCACACTCGGCAACCCACCGTTGTAGACACACAACTTTTGTGAATCTCGAGAAACCGGCCACTCCATCGATTGATGGGGCCATGGATCTGGTCGAGTGAGCCAGTGAAATGTTTTGGTATGATGAAGCCAAGGGTGTTGATGATCCACCGGTGCAGGCCCATGATTGCCAATTTTTACAAGTAGATGAACCCTGTCTGTGTACATACATACGCCGGGCAAACACACACACTTGGCAATAGAGAATGAAGGGAACTGTGGACACTCACATTTGTACAAGTAATCGAACACCGCCATTGGGAAGTGCGATTCTGCACTCATAGTGGACACTTCTCTCTTCTTCTTGCTGTTTTTCTTGTGCAGAGGGAACTGTTGTGAGCATTTTGGTCTAAGGTAGATGAGTCTTAAGTGGCTCGTGTTGTTAATTGGACCCCAATGTTCGATTGGTATGTGGTTCAGTGAAGATCTAAGCGCAAGCATCTCAAAGACACATGTTGGAAAGAGATTGGATCACATCTTCAAATATTACTAACTACTCTGCACCCAAAAGCGAACACAATTTAGAGGATCTATGTATCCAGTTCAAACACACACTTTTGATAAGCATAACTAAATCAAGGGGAGGTCCGATTTTCGATCTGGTTTTTGCATATGTTTCAATGTAGATTTTGCTAAGGCAACTCAAGTTTTGTCATGTTAATCTAATCAGTAGAAGTTGGAGAACATGAGAAATGAACCAAATAACACTCACATACCTTAAGGTAGACGTGTCTTATGTGATTGCTTTTCTCTGTGTACCCACTTCTCTCGTAGGATATGAAACAAGCAATTAGTCTGAGATAATTGGCAAATCCAAATCGTGCCGGTAGCCATTTGCTTTGATGTCTGGGGAGATTTTTTAGTATAGTTGGTCAAAATCCTAGAGCTTTCAAGTCCGACCGGTTACATGTTAGTGATCTTTCGGGCTTTCTTCATCAATTTGAGGTTTATTTTACAATGGTCAGTAATTCTCCTGAAATCTTGAACTTCAATCAGATATTTCTCAAATTTAACCAGTTCATCTGTAACTAGCAGCCAGTTCTTCCTGTCCATTGATTTGATTCATAACTTTCAGAGCTTATGTGAATATTGTATGCAGCAATAAAGTAAAAAAAATCTCATTAAGTGGTCACATAGATCATGTTGACTTATTGAACCCATAATGAATAGCGCATTTTAAGCATGTAGTCTAATTTCTCTTGACAAAACGTCTTTTTGGTGTCCATTCTTAGAACCAGACCTAACCACGTACCACTCACATACAGGTGGCCAGATTATTGCCATGTTGGAATTGGGCATGTCTACCTTAATACTCATGCAAGCTTCAATGTTTTGGACCTGCTGCACCAAATGGAAACCTGAACATCAGATTTCTCATGAGCTAGAACAAGGAATGGATCTGTTTCATGTGATCATAAATGGTTGTATGATAGTTTCCATTACAGTAATCTCAATATTCAATTTCTAACGAGTGGAATCGTTTCACAGAATCATGGATGATTCTGTGATGGTGTCCATTGCAGTTATCTCAGTATTCAACATTTGCTTGGATACCAAAATCTTATAAAATGCCAACTTGCTGAAAAGAAGTACTTAGTAAGGGCAAGGCCACTGACCTGCAAATACACTTTTACATCCGCAATGCAAATGCAGATGCAAGGAAGCCGTCCACTCATTGACGTGTAATTCAACGACAAATGAAAAGTGATGCCAATATCCTCCCGGCATATGTGAGATATGCATGGAGGGTTATATATAATAAGAAAAGATTTTTTTTGTCCTTCGACCTACTACTTTTCTCTAATATCAGCTAATTATAGATGAACTAGACGAGTTTGAGAAATAATCGGTCGAGGTTTGGAACTTCATGAAAAAACACTAGTTACAGATGAACCGGATGGAGTTTGAGAAATAATCGGTTGAGGCTAGAGACTTCAAAATAATAACCATCACATATGCATGGTGAGTGGCAATTTTGCCTAAGTCTACATCTGCATCGTGGATGGAAGCCACTTTTCATTCCCAGATGCAAATGCAGATCCAGGATTGATTGGGCTTGCTCTGAGTTGGTACCCATTGTCTATTCCAACATAAAATGACTCCAGTGTTGAAGAAAGTTGTCGAGTGTTTATATCCGTGTTGGTTTCCAAATAAGCCTGTGAAAATTGCCAGTATTGGCCAATCCAATTATCAACTCGTTTATTACGTGGTTATGATCTGTAGTGATCCGAGGGTTACGAAAAATTACATAATCAACCATTATTGATATCTATCATATTCATATATACATTACAATTTTTTTATATATTGATAATGTTTTGGTTATGG
This sequence comes from Polytrichum commune, assembly GCA_950295325.1. Taxonomy (NCBI): domain Eukaryota; kingdom Viridiplantae; phylum Streptophyta; class Polytrichopsida; order Polytrichales; family Polytrichaceae; genus Polytrichum; species Polytrichum commune. The sequence goes on along the minus strand of OX485803.1, from coordinate 15,812,661 downwards.
AGATTCAAACGTTGATAATGGATGCCTCCAATTTTAAAAGTCCAGTTGGACTTTAAGGTTGTATTTGGAGGGCTTAGGTGTTTGGTTGTAATGGTGTTTTGGATGCTCTTCCAAAACACCATTACAACCAAACCCCTAAGCCCTCCAAATGGCTTTGAAAAAAAAACTAAAATCTATATTTCTTAATTCTGTTAGCCCTCATGATCCAATCAAGACCACAATGCCAATTAACGTTACCCATAGGCTAAGCTTGCTCGAGTCTAGGCCTTAATAAGCTTTCTAGGGTTCATTTCTAAGCATAAATTTTTTAATCAATGTTTTTGTTGAAAATGAATAAACATCCACATGTGGATCCAAAATTTTCAAGCCTCCATGTGAGCATGGTAAAATAATCAAGTCACATGCCACCTTTGCCATTGTATTGTATTATTTACCGCCTCCACTGACCACATAGTATTCCTAACAAGTGACTTAAACCTTGTCAAGTAAATGAGAATGTGGTGAAGACTATAAAATAATATACCAAATTAAAGCAAGAGTAATGTGATGACAATTGCTATTCCCATCAAAGTAACAACCCACAAGACTGAGCTGTTAGATAGACTATTCTAGTACCTCTGAGCAAAGACCTTCTATCTCTTACAATCATCCAAATTCATCGCATTCTACCATACAAACCAACCTAAGTTTATTTTCCATCCCTTACAAAAATCATTTTCATCCAACTTAAATCATCCTAACTTCATTTAAAATTCATCCATCATACCTAGTATTTGCTATTGCAAAAGAGGGGGGGGGGGGGTTTAAACTCAAGGTACCTAACTTCTAACAATTTTCACACCGGCCATCTTTAGTTGGGTCGGCCCAATAATTGAGGGATGGAGGGTTAAGCCACCCTTCCATGGTATAGTACTTGGATGGGTGATTTTTTGTCACCCTCCAAGCCAATACTCTAATAAAGACTAAAGCTAGAGATTTAGCTTTAGTCACTAATATTGTCCTAACTTTGTCACTAACTAGTAACTCTATCTCTAAGTATTAACTCTATCTTGTTTCTAAGCCTCAAACACCGTAAAACCATCAACAACCAACAATGCAACCAAAAACAATACAACCAGTAGAATTTGGAACGACAACCGGTTGTGGTCTTCACTCCAACAACCATATATCTAACAACATTTTACTTTAGCAACCGCATATCAGTATAACAGTTCTCCAATGTGGTTTATAAACCATTTTCTTCAACATTAATAGGGTTTACAAATATTTTTATTGAACATTAAGTTTGCTAGCATTCTAGAAACCTTGCACCGCTACCTACATGGAGGGAGAGAGAGTGTGTATGTCATAATCGAGAGAGAGAATGAGAGTGAGTATGTCGCTAACCTTCGTGGACCACTCCCTTCCAATCACAAGGCCTTACCAATCATAGATCTAGCTGTACCTAAATCTAACGGTTAGCATCTATAGTTGGCTCCATCCTACCTATCCTTCTTCTAAACCCCTAAATCCAATGGTCTTCATTCACCATCCTCTTGATCCAATGGCCTCTGCTTCTATCCGCACATGCCTTCATCCGTACACCTTTACGTTTGCATATGCCGTCATCCGCATACGCTTTTCGAATCTTCAAGTATTACCTAACCATCTAGCAATGCTAAGGGCCGCTTTACACTACGGTGGAGAAGTCCTCCAGTCAAGAATTCCAGGGGAATTATGAAATTTGATTGGCAGAGAGTGACACTCTTGTCCGGTGGTGGTTTACACTACGGCCAAGAGTCCTTTGGTGGAGAACTTTGTACATGGATGAAATAATGACATGGTTGGCAACGTGGCTACACTTTTTCCAAGGGGAGTTCTCTGAAGGTGAAGTTTCTTGGGCAACCTCAAAGCCTCGGATAAGAAACTTAGCCTCTAGACAACTCCAACTTCAATTAAATATTTCTCCTTAGAGAAATCTCTCGGGGGGGGGGGGGGGGGGTGCACTCCATTGTCAAGTTGAACACCACGTGCGATAAAACAAATCTACTTTTTACATATAGCATCACCAAAATGGGTCAAAATTTAATCAATTTTTTTTCATGAGTAGATATACACGGTATCTATTACATAGTAAAAATGGTAACCAAAATAAAAACATAATGTTATCATTATGATTTTTTAAAATAAAAATAAACATAATGTTTCTAACTAGAATGACACAAAATTGAATTGAAACAATTACTACAAAAATTAAGATGCTTAAAATTTTCAAAAATTATTATCAATGGTTCTGAATATGTAGAAAAAATATCATAAATTTTAAAATTATACATGACATATAATATAGGGTAGCAAATTTTTATTGCACGTGGTTTAAGGGGCTGTGATGGCCTGAGAGAAATCTTTGCATTATTTTTCTCCCTCTTTAGTATGACATTTTTGGGAAATACAAAAAAGTCATATTAGCGAGTTGTCGTCTTCTCATTAATATGACAAATGACGTAAGGTTGTCATATCATTGAGGGAATATGAAAACATAAGTAATACGAGCTTAAAATATATATACAACGAGTTTAAGCAATATAGATGGTATGAAATAATAACTTATAACTCCAAACAAGTACAAATATTCTCAAGAACTCTTAAAATAAGAGTCCAAAGATCTTTGGTGTTGCCTACCCAAGTTAACAATTGTCATCTTATCTAAATTCCCATCTAACTTTTGGAAACTAATAATTTCATTAACACCAAAATATAAAGAGTTCTCTAATAAGAAACTAGACAACAATGATGCATGATATCTAGCATCAAGACATTGGTGATACTATATCACCCGTGTACAAGGCAACATACTATGCAGGAGGCCACTCTCACCCTAACTATGTCCATTCTACACTAGTAACCCTAATTACCATTAAGTTCCCAACAATAAGTGAAGTTTCCAAGTGGATTCCAAGTGGGAATGGATGTATTTTAGATATACATTGTATAGATGAAAGGAACTCTAGCATTAACTACCTCTTTAATATCACAAAACGGAGCTTCTATATGTTGCATTATCGAGTGTTGTAGTCGTATAAAAGAGGGAGTTTTGAACTAAATTTTTTTGTTCTCGTAAAAATGTGTCGTAATATCGAGGGTGTCGTATAAACAAGGTTGGACTATACCAACATGTAATTTCTTTAAAAATCAATAAGAAAATAATGTTACCTACTTATTTACCTTAATTTAGATGTATTATAAAGGTGGAACATTTTCAAATAAACTATTGTCATGAAAGAAGTTCTAAAACATTGCCATATACATTTAATTTTTTTTATCAATATAATTTTTTTAAATATCAATACAATGGTCATTTAGGGGGTAAGGTTTCTACTATGGCTGGCTTTGACCGTTTTGTGAAGTAGTCTAGTGGACTTCTCCTCTTGGTGAAGTTTTCCAATACACTTCTCCTTTAGGTGGTTACACTACAGCCGGTCAAGACTTCTCAAGGCATTATTTTATTGTCTTTTCATCTTCTCCGGCATACCATCCCTCGCCTCAAACAACCATGTCTTGGGCGGAAATTCTTGACCGACCGGTGCACTTCTCCACCGTAGTGTAAAGCAGCCCTAAGTAATTGGTGTTAATCTAACTCCTAATAATTACATTCCTTCCTTAACTAGGCAATGAGCCTTAACTCAAAATGCAAGTAGTTTGGGTGGCTCACACGTAAATTTATTCACAAAATTAATTCTTTCCGCCAACAATAAATTTCACATGCTCCAAACTAAAAAAATAACTTCTTATTCTTGGTTAGCAGAAATTTATGATATTATATATCCCAATACATATCTCGAAAAGGTATATCCCAATAAAGTTTCCAAGTATTTGGACGAAGCCACCTCCTCCGGAATCCACCTAGTAGCCATTTTTGTTTTTATCAAGATTTCATATGGGCCTTTGACAAATAATAATAATAATAATAATAATAATCTATTAAACTTTGACCACCTAGTAGTAGGACACCTTCAACCCCCAAATTATTTTTCTCAAGAACAAATTCCAAAACCACATGGTCAACCAAAAGTCGTTGCTTAAAAAGGCATGATGACCCATGTCCCATCCTTTGAAAATTCACCAACATATTCGAGAGTTTTTTTTTTTTTTTTTTTTTTTTTAATTCATAAGTGTGAAAAAATGGAGAGGTCAAATTGTTTTTTGGGACACTCTTCCTTTCTTCTCAACCGACTTGTGTGGTGACAATGGAGCTTCAGAGTTCTATGATCTCAAAAGAACACAACTAAGGGCCGGTTTACACTACGGTGGAGAAGTCCACCGGTTATGAAAAAAAGGGCGTTTCTCAATTGTGATTGGTCGAAAATGCAACTCTTGACCGGTGGGTGTTTACACTAGGTGAAGAAAACAATGGTGGTGAACTTTCCTCATGGATGATAAAATGACATGGCCGCCTACATGGCGGCACTTTTTGGAGTTGGGCTTCTCCGGAGGAGGAGTTTCTTGTCCGGCCTCAAGAGGCCGGAGAAGCCCAACTCAATAAAAAATACCATACAAATCGGCAAGTGTATGCAAAGTATCACCGGTTGCCAATCGATGCAATGTCAAAGAAATTCTACACTCTATTAGAATACAAAGTCTTAATTTTGTATCTTTCTTGCTCAACATGGGTCCAAGCAAATGACATAAATAAATAAAAAGTAGGCTTACTCACCCGTACACGATCTTTGAACATTTTTGCATTATATGATCCAAGAAGAAATTGTGACACATATCCACTTGGCCGGTCATATTTCCACACCACCCTCTCCTTGCTCCCAAACAAAAAATATGTCATCATCATAATTGAAGCATTATGGTGATACAAGATGGTTTTTTGTATCGCCATAGTTGAAACGATAAAATACTTCAAAACCATAAAGATCATAAGAGAGCACAAAATCTCTCATCTTCAATTATCCATGATTGAAAATCAAAGATAAGAAGAGAGAAATTGATGAGGATGATTAAGAGGAGAGCATGTCTTAAATAATACCAAAGAGTAGTGCTTTGTCCAATGTGTATGGATTTTCCCCTCTTCATTCTTAAACACCCAAGGAGACATTTATTTCCTACATGGGCCAAACTTGACAATTGGCAATTTGGCAATTTTCATTATCTTTTGAATAAAATTGAACATTATATTACACAATTCTTATGAACACAATTCTTATTGAAATCTTTTGATACAATGTGAATGTAGAGAATTATGGTTTTTAATCACAAAAAATCTTCACCATTAGGTGAACTTCTCTTCACCGGTGGACTTCTCCGCTAAACTTCTCCTCTAGGTGTTTAGACTTCAACTGGTCAAGACTCCTTAAGAAATATTTTATTGCCTTTAATTCTTCTCCGGCACATCCACCATTTGCCTCATATAACCATGTCTTGGCCAAGCATTCTTGACCGACCGGAGGCCTTCTCCACCGTAGTGTAAACCGGCCCTAAGCTTCCAACCTCGAGCAATTATCGAGCAATTATTGAGCCATCTTGTAACAAGAAGAGGTCAAATCCATATGCTTGTTGGCCTTCACAAGCCACTGCTACTATCTAAAGCCCCTATTGTCCCGGATACACTCAATGTTAAACATAATTTTTGCTGTGCAAATACATCCTCCTACACTTGCGCAATCATGCTAAACTATGTGACATCCCATTTTAACCTCATTCCATCCCAAAAGTAGCTTAAGATTCCTTTGTATTGAAGATCTCATGACATGGAATAAATCTTTCAACACCTAGTCTTGTGCACTTTTTGTTGTCCAATCATCTCCTAAAATAATTGCAATATTCATAAATGTTCTCAATCATGGTATTCCCGTTTTAGAGTCTAAGGGGTTGTTTACATCATGGGCCATGAAGTTATCCCATGTCAGGGGACATTTCTTTCATTTCACACTTCATGGTAATACTTGCATGGTCCAATTTCTTAAAAAAATGCACTCTTCAGGGCTTTGGGTCCCTAACTAGGTGTAAATTGAACATGGACCAAGAGAAGTGACCATGCACCAAAAAGTGGATGTGTTGGTTTTTTTTAAACACATGTTCAAAAAAGGTAGTTTTGAGAATTTTCTTCATGTTTGACCTTCTTCATTTCTTCCTCGTAAATGTGAAAAACGTTTGGAAAAAAACCAAATTAAAAAAAGATTTCTTTATCATGGTCCTCTAACAATTGCAGCAAGATAACTACTTTTGCTCTCCCACTGTAAAACATGTTGGACCATGACAGTGGATAACGTAGGCATGAAATTAGGCTTTTTGGGAACCTCAAGTTTCATGGTCACTCTTACATTCTTTTCTTAATGTAAACCAAAGTGGTCCCGAGACAAGTTCAATGACCAGTCACATATTTCAGAGGAGCAAGGGACAACTTCATAGTCCATGATGTAAGCAACCCCTAAGAAGGCCATTTGTTCATTACTTCCCTCCTTCATTAAAACCGTCCACACCTTCAACCTAATAGTTCCAACATCACACGGACATGTAAAGCCTAACGCAATCATGAATTCACGAGATCGGTCCCCATACTTGTACCCCATTTCACTCGTAATGGGAGAGATATGAGTCATAAGGGAATCTAAACCCTAAACAATATCCAACGTAGTTTTCAAGACTTCATCATTCAATCGAGATGATATATCCCCTCCTTCAATATTTATTTGTTGGTTTTCATTGTTAGGAGATGTAGGCCCGTGTCCCCACATTCATTCAAAATCTACGTTCTAAAGTTACCATTTCTTGGTTCATCTTGTCCTAAGATTTCCCGTATGTCAATTACCCGAATACATACCTCCCACCTAAGACAACGAGTCCCCTCCTTGATCGGGGATCAATTTTCACACTCCAAAATTTGTTTAGTTTCATTCACACTCTCCGTCTCTCCTTGTGCATCCATTGTGAAAAAATGTCAACCACAATATTTCACACCATTGGGTTCATATTATTGATAAACCGATGCAACTCCCCTTGATATGATGCAAGGTCCTTACTATCCTTATGCCTATTTCTCATGTGTATGATGATAACTTCCTCTAATCGTGGCTTATTGTGATAAACAATGTCATCCAAAGACTTCTCCAAAAATTTCTTAACATCAAAAACATGGTTCAATGCCTCAACTGAGCATACTCCTTCACTTAATATAGGGGAACCACATTTCTAATAGACTTGACAGAGCCTACCTTCTCCAACTTACAATCAATCCCCCCACCTCTTGTCGGGGAATCTGAACTAATAGGTTCTGTCAACTCACTAGACCTCGATTCCACACAAGCAACTGTGGATTCTTTTGCAACCTCCAGCATTGGTGCCTCCAATGTGACTGAAGGACTCCCCATGTTAGGATCAATATGAGCAGTCCATGCTTCCTCGTTTTCCTTCATCCCACCCAACCTCTCTTCCACAATGTGTGAAGTAACATAAACATGCTTCTTGCGAGACTCGTTTTCTTACTTCCTTTTGGCAATAGGCTTCTTGAAGGGCCTAATACTACCGCACTTATTCCTAGTTCATCTTCATTATTGCTCTTCGGATCTCCAATTACCATTTCCTCATTAAAGTCTCGGATGAGTTCAAAAGGATTAGCAGATGGTGTCATCTCAATACACTCAATCTTAGATTCCATCTTATTCTTCTTTTTCCTCGCCTTTATTTTCCTATGTTTTTAAAATTGTAATGACATGGGGTAACTCCAACTCCTACAATTTCCCCTTTTACGCTCGCTTATCAAGCACATCACCATGTCGGAAGTGGTCTTGGTTTGAGCTTGGAAAGCATGCTTTCTCCGCTTTCCGTTTTTATGCTCCAATTTTTGTTGTTTCATGTCAAGAGGGCATTTCACTTGAATATCCTTTGCATCATCGGGGGACTACCATTGCAGTCACAAAATTGCACTTGAACCACATGACTCTTTTCTTAACATGGATCAAGGAGAGGGAATGCCCACGTACAAAGCGTATCTCTCATCCATCCAACATCAAAACCTGATGAGTTGTGATGAGTTGACAACAAACCTTCAAATAGTATGCCGTATAGGTTTGTTGTCAACTCATCACAAATAATTTGGACTAGACTAACTTGGGGTTTTTAAAGCTGATTTTGACGTCAAATCAACTAAAAATAATTGACCTTCGGGCATACTATTTGAAGGCTTCTATGTGGGATGTTTAAAAGGTCCGCTCGTATGCGATAATTTCCTCTTTCTCCACATGAATCCCTTGTTTTTTCTCCTTTTGCTAAACCTTGGTTAGCATGGGAGAGGGGTACACCCTAAACTCTGTAATATCAACCTTCACAATATCACACACTCTCCAATATCCCAAAATTCTAGGGAACAAATGTTCGTAGCTCAAATCTCACTCCTTATTGTCACATTTCTCTCCCTGATATCATGAAATTTGTCATTAATGCAAACCAACCAAGAAGTCAGCCCACACCCTCGCATTACGCCATGTATCAACATATGGATGTCTTCTTCTTCTTCTTCTTCTTCTTCTTCTTCTTCTTATGTCACTTGTTGAATATTGGTGCATGCATCCACCACATCACCCTGGACGGCCAAGTGGAGTGGACCACACTAGCGTAGGTGACGGGAGAACGAATTCAAACTATCCTCACATCTTCTTTGTGTTATTCCACAGTGACACATGCTACACTAATTCACTAGTATCACGCATCCATGCTAACACTACAAAACTCCATAATATCACGTGCACTTTGGTTGCCATAGGTGTGATACTACAGACTATAGAGTGTACTAAGGGGAGTTTCACACTATGGCCGAAGGTCGAGAGGCCACCGATCTCCACCAATCATATTGCAAGAAACCAAGAGTTCGGCCTCTCGACCCTTCACACTATGGCCAAAGTCCAAAGGCCGTCGCAATTTAAAATGATTACTTTTTGAAGAAGGCGACGGACTCTTGAAGGAAGTTTGGGTCGGACGGGAATGGAAACCCAAACTATGGTCGAGAGGCTGTCGCTTTTTTTCATTAAAAAATCAATCATTGACAAGATCTTGGCCGTTAGATTGGAGGGGTTATTTTGAGCAAGGAATAAAATTGGATGCGCCTTCGGGTTTGGACTTTGGGCTCGGCCTTTGGAGGCTTCACACTATGACCGTCCAAGTCAAGAGGCCGTGGGAGTTCATGGCCAAGGTTTGGACTTTCGGCTTGGCCTTTGGAGGCTTCACACTATGCCCGGCCGAAGGCTTCACTTACTATATTTTATTGGCTATGTATTTGCAGCCCATTTCTTTGGACTCTCAACAAAGTTTGGCCACTCAATCCCACGGCCTCTCGACTTGGACGGCCATAGTGTGAAGCAGGCCTAAGGGCCACTTCACACAAAAGCACACCTCCAAAATCATGTAGTCCGGTCACGGACCCTCAAGTGTAGTGTGAAGCCATATGTGACCGGGCCCTCAACCAAATGCTATTTCAACGAGTTTCTATTCATGCGGGTCGTCAAGCATGATAAAATGGAATGAATCAACGGTTGTGAGCGTTCGGAGTGCCATGGTCTCCCAGTTTTGTGTTAGACCTTACCTCCAAGGGGTGGTTTTTGAAAATAGTCAGAGTGACCATGAAACATGTTCCATTGGATGCCATCTAGGAATCCACGTAGACTTTACATCCATCGTGCATTCACATACTCCGTTGGTCCCTCAAGCGTAGTGTGAAGAAGTGAACTTGGACCGGCTCCGCCTTTTCCACCAATGAGAGTGCTTGAAGTGTAATGGTCACGGGCTCTCAGTCTCGTGTGTGAAGTGGCCCTAATAAGTCATTGCTTGTAATGAAGTTCCGATCATTGACCACGAGCAATACAAAATGAGTCTCGGATAACTTTTAGACTGGCACGTGCTTGATTTGGCCACCTTCTCGAACCTCGTGTATAGGACCAACCAATTTCCATGTAAGTTATCTTAAGTACCGGTCTTGTTGACTTTCGGGTTCTCTCATATTTCAAGGTCAACAACTCAATAATGTTCCGAGCACTGCTCGAGGACAACCGGTGGTTAGTTGCAGATGAACCGGTTGAGTTTGAGGAATAACCGGTTCAGTGGTCGGGGAGATTTTGGGCATAACCGGTTGAGATCCTAGTGTTTGCAACTCCAACCGGTTACATGTTGACATCCTCCGGTTTTTCTTTTATTGAATTGGGGTGTATTCTATAAATCCCTCTACAATGATCGGTGATTTTCTTGCAGTCTTGAACTTCAACCGGTTATTTCTCAAACTCAACCGGTTCATTTGTAACTAACTGCCGGTTCTCCCTGATCATTGAACCGGTTGAAGTTGGAAACTTCAGGAGAATTAGCTATCATTCTAGAGGAATCCATGGAATATACCTCAAATGAATGAAGGAAAACTGGAAGATTACGTCAACATGTAACCGGTTGGATTTAGAATCACTAGGATCTTCATTGACTATGCCCAAACACTAACTTCATGGGCACTGGTGCCGAGTCACTGACCCCTAAATGTCCAAGAAGCCAAAAAGTGGTTGTGAGCATTTTTCAAAGATATATTTCATGGGCAATTTTTTTTTTTTATTTATTTTTTCTTGTTGATTTTCTTGCACCTTGGCATAATAAAGTTTTGCTCCATCTAGACAAAACTGATTGAATTTTTATAAGAATGACTCTAAGGTATGGACCTTGAAGTGGTTGGAACCTTTAGATATTTCTTTGTGACAACATTTACTTTTTTGGAAAGTAGTAATGTTAGTGACATGATTATATTTTTGGTTTTTCCCACCAAATTATGCAATTCATAATTATAGCCAGATATATCAAAGAATCAAGTGGTTTTGATACATCTTGGAATTTTTATTATTTCGTGAAGGAAGATGCTTGTAAAATGATTTGGTGAAGACCAAGGATAAAGATCCATAAGCCAATCACACATATTTGAATCAAATTTAACTCTCCAAAACTTTCTCTTGTATGCCAACACAAAATATAAAGTTTCTAATTGATACTTTAAAGTACATCTTTGATTCAAGCTAACTCCCCCATGTCTTTAAGGGTTAAGGTACCTAGCCAACCCATTCCCAACTAGTTAAGCAATCTAGAATATATGCGGTTTAGTAGGTAAGAGTAAAAAAAAACTTTTGCATGTAGAGAAATAGAAATAAGAAGCAACTCATTATTTTCATAAATTTTTTGCAACAACCAAATTACTATGAATTTTCTATGTGGATATTTTGTGCGACCCATATTTGTGATATAGATACCTTTTTTTTTTTTTTTTTATCACCAATTGGTTAGAGAACTGATGTTTGATTCCCATAATTGATAATATGCGGTGCCTAAATGTGCTTGCAATCTAAACCTAGTTGTCACCTTAGCCACTGACTCATGGATAGGTTGGATTTCCATCATGACATGTTAGTGCTAATCAAAATTTGATATTGTGTTGCACGGAAATAGGTTGGCCTCAGCTGCAAAAATAAGGTGGTGGTCGGAAATGGGTCGGCTACCTTACAAGGACACCTAATTAGCTCTATACCCATATACTGACTCACAACCTCATTTGAGTGTTGTTGTTGTTCAGTGCATTGTTGGGTTGCTCTCGTCAAAGGTGGGTGATGTTTTATAGCACCTACCAAGGGAAGGGTAAAACATTGATAATGGTGAGCGGTCCTTAAGGTGACGCTCCCAACAAATTTGGTGATTTCTTCAAGATTAACTTGGGTTACTCAATCATTAAAAACAGGTCCATTAAAATGATGGACGGTTTAAATTGTCAAAGTGCACTGCATCGTTGAATTTTTTGATGTCACATGGGGGGGTTGGGGATCCAATGATATTGATTTGTTAGATGAAAACCACACAAACTTAACTTTATAGTGCATTAATTTATTTTTATTAAGTGGCATGTTGTTCATGCTTTTGAAGAACCCTACTATTGGTTTCGGCATTTGGATGATGGATTATTTGTGGATTAGGACATGGGTAGGTATACCATTTCATTTGAAGGATTTAGAGTTTCAACTTTCAAAGTGCTAGGTTGTACAACTCTTGATGTCCCTCAAGCTTCTTAGTCAATTGTAATAGATTGCCCAAATGTCTATTGATATTTTATCACTTCACGAGGCATACTAGATAACATAACATTACTTGGCTGATGATGCGTGTTCACTTGAGGGGAATGGGTTTGGGTGAGGCCTGCCACCATCCATCATGATGCCTATGGTAGGTTTCCCAACAAGTCACTCTATGTGTTGCCCAAATTTCCACCTAAGTTCGAGGCATCCATAGTTGACTAGGTCCATTCAACCGTTCACTAGGGTCATGTAATGCCAACATAGATGAAAATTATATATTTTTTAGGCAAACAAAGCTAAAAATTATGTGTTGGGGGCTTGTGATTGATTACCCTCACAAGAGTTTTGACAATTGTTGTAGCCAAGGCATAGCATTGAGATGAGCAGGTATGAGTTGACCTATAGATCGACTATGTGTAACCCTAGAATTTACATTTCAAAATTTGTAGCAATTTCCATATCCATGATTTTTTTGAAAATCAAAATCGCATTCTCCTTAGAATTTGTTTCCCTTCACAAGATAAACAATTCCTGGCTATTACTCCTCACAAACAAATGCAAACTCTCTTATTTTCTTGATTAAAGATGCCTCAACCTTACCCCGCCAAGTCCAATAATGCGGAAGTAGCTCGGTGGGTGCTTTTTGAAAGTAGCTTGGCATGTGTCTCCTAGCTGGATCTAGTCATGGTCTCTCTCTCTCTCTCTCTCTCTCTCTCTCTCAGCATATTCCGAAGAAGGTTTTGTCCATCCCTCTCAATTGTATTGCTGCGATGAAAGATCCTCATACTCTATTGCGTGTTTTTTTTTGGGACTATTTTGTGATGTTTATGATGGAAAATTTCAAAGGAGGAGATCAAATCTTGTTTGATTTGTACATTGGTAACAAGGAATTGCGAATTTAGACTCCGCCTATTTTTCTGTGCTACACTGGTGAGCTCACCCACCTTTTTCTTCATTGCTTCGTTGCTTCTAATTAGTCAATGTTGGGAAATCCTTTCTTCTTCTTCTTCTTCTTCTTCTTCTTCTTCTTTTTGTTGTTGTTGGGTTAGGGTAGAAGATGCTAAAACAATCATCTTTAAGCATTGATTATATCATAGTTTGATACCCGAGACGAACACGCGTTGGTTAGTTTTTTTCCTTCTTGTAATTTAAAAACCTAATCTAGCTAAAGAGACTCATCTCATGATCTTCTAAGACTATATAGGAAAGGTATGAAGGCGTGCTATCTGTAACTTGTTCAGTTCTCGGGCTTCGTCGTTCTTCTAATCAAGTCAAAAGAGGCTAAAGATATCCACGTAGCAATTGATCTATCACATGAAAGACACATCTGCCTTCAAAGGTCTCATATAAGAAGAAGATCATGGACACATTGAACCATGCATTAAGTTAACTTTACAAGGGCTTCAAGATCAAGCTTTTGGAGTTCAATGACAAAGTTCGTCCACTACATATGGAGAAGACCAATTGCTAGAACTAAGTTTTTCTTGAGCAAGATGCGACTATTTGAAGTTGAAAGTCCCATTTTAAGGCCACGGAGAGTTAATGTTATGAGTGACTAAGTAGAGATTTTTCTTTAAACTTAAAGTTAGCAGGTGCAATTCAATTGCACATTATAGATGTAAACCCATAATTGAGTAGTCGTGATTAGACGCGGATCTAAGAAAGGGCGTCCAAAAGACATGGACACCAAAGAGGTTATAATAGTCACCATTATTGGAGGGGGGGGGGTGAGCTACATGATCATTAAACAAAAAAGAGTGTCTTCACTTTGAATAAGATATTCATATGAGCTCCAAGAATGATGAGGAAAGTGGTTGCGGGCACAATCGTTTAGATTTGCCAATCGCCTTGCACTAATTCAATGCTTCACATTATATGAGAAGGGTTAGATGTGTCTACATATCTTAAGGTGCGAGGGCTTTAGTTGGTTATTTTATCTTACTCAAACACCTATATATTGAGTAGTGTGTGGTTAGGTTAGATCTAAGAACATAATCCCAACAAAACATGTGTTTCAAACCATAACAATCTACATGTGAACCACTCTAGATTTAGTAGTCAACACTATAGACTCATATAGTCAACACAATAAGGGGGGGGGGGTATTCATTTAAAGAACCCAATTTTTGCAAATGCTTCATCATAAATTTTCTAATGCAACACAATTTATGTTGCATAAACCTAATCAATAGAAATTGGAGACATGAAAAGCACACCAAATAACACCCACATACCTTAATGACTTATTAATAGATAGAACATAACTCTAGCAATTGTTTAACAACCATAGTTTTTATGACGAATTATATGAAAAACAACCATGCTTGAATGAACAATCATTTATTAACCCCTAACTTTCCAAGCAACACAATTTGGGTTCATGGATGATTTTCTCCCTACATTAACCCCACCTAGCTCATTCATCCCCAATCAAAGTAACTATAAACATCAAAGTGTTTCTTAAAAATGTTATATAAAAACGACCTATGTGCTCACATAGACCGTTTAGTTTATCATTTGTAGATTCTAATTTGTAGGGATTTTTTTTTATACATCATACGTCGTTAGAAACACGGAATACTTTGCATACTCCAAATGTAAGGTGGCTAGCTTGTTTTGGTTTGCACAGTTTGTCACGAGAATTTGTGTAGATGCTCAAATGTTGAGTTGCTCTCTTGCAGTGGATCACACAAGCATTTATCTCATTTTCTAGGTGAACTTGATTGGTAAAAGTTTTTTTTTTCCCCCAAGGGGATAAAACATTACATTTTCATGTGCATTACTTCCTTCAATCCTTAAAATCTTCAAATACCAAGAACTATTTGTGCCCTTTTTTTTTCTCCTTATAACTGATCTCCCATGTTTCAAGATCCCACATATAAATCCAATTTTGACCTCAAAACTTGTCCATGAAAATTCCACAACCAATACGGAGTGGAACGCACTCAACACAACCCCTTTCATAGGCTTGGGAAGTTAAGGGTCAAGACCCCCATACCTTAATGGACGCTTTCGTTCGCGAGATAGAGCGTAACTCAAGCAAGTATGGGGAACATGAAGGGAACTCGAAGGGAACGCGAGGGGAACTTCGTCTCCCTCCTTTTGGGCCCAAGGGTACTTCCCAAACCCTAGGAGGGAGAGTAGCAGAGAAAGAGGAAGAGAAGAAAACAGAAGAAAACAGAAGAGGAGCGAGAGAGAGAGAGAGGGGGGGAGAGAGAGAGAGAAAGAAAGGAAGAGTGGAGAGGCGATGGACAATCGCACTCCTCCCATGGTGCAATTGCCCTACCCCGACCGTTTCTACGCAGCCGTTGCCTACGCAGGCTTCCCCTCCGCTTCCGCTTCCGCCCCTTCCTCGCCTTCTTCTGCCTCGGGCCGCTCGTTGTAGGTCTCGATCCGTCCCTTACTACCCCCTCTCACAACAAATGCTTGTCTCTCTTGCACCAAATCCTTCTGCCTCTCCACTTTCTCTTGTTCTGCCGTTGTCTCGGATCCTCCTTGCCCGTCTTCTGGAGTCCAAGTCACCGCGATTGGGTCAGCTGGTCACTCCCCTGATTATTTGCTCTGTTTTGGTCATGCGATCGAGCATTTTTCTTGTCGGTGGCTCGTGATCGCATCAACATTCTCGAGGTCGCGATCGATTGGTGTGGCATTTTGTTTCTTTGTACGTGTCTGAGGTTTTGTGTCGAGCTTCGGTTGTATCGATAAATTTGGGTGAAGCTCTGATCGTGAGGGCAATGTGTGGTATTGATTGTCTTTTAATGGCATGTGATGTGAATCTGGTGATCGTGAGATCCGTTTGCTCGTTTGTGTTGAGTGTGAAGTCTAGACTACGAGGTGTCAGGTTTTCCGTTCAAATGTGCGGAAATTGGGTTGAGATCCTCTTGTAAGGCCAATGCATGATTACCATTTTGCTCGTTTATTATATTCTGCAATCACTCTCAATCGTAGATCATGCATTTTGAGCGCGAGAGTGTGTTGGAAGTCTCACGAAAGCTGTCACGTGTCCTGTATGCTATCGAGTACGGTGTGATTACACTTGTGCACAAGATTTCCACTTTGATGAATTAGAGTTCCATTGCCCTCTTGGTAATATTCGTACCAATGCTCATGTCTATTCAAGATGTAATCTGCTTTAGGAAAGTATGAATTCATTGTCGTGGGACTCTTATCCATTATTTGTCAAGCTTAGAACCTATGGTTGGGCAATGGCTTGAGATTTTGTGAAGTTGAGTAATCTCTTTATCCTCGTGGCCTTTCATTTTTCCGATTCTTGTAATTGCACTAAACAGCCGAATGTGATATTGGTGTGTGTGTGCATGTGAAATAGGTCTAGGAAGGGGTTGGCGCAAGGGTTGTCGGACGATACAGTGCTTCTCCTCTATGCTCTCTACAAACAGGCAACCTTGGGACCTTGCACTACACCGAAGCCATGGACTTGGCACGTGGTGGAGACAGCAAAATGGAACAGCTGGAATCATCTGGGGAATATGAACTCTATGGAGGCCATGAGGCTCTTTGTTCGGACGCTAGAAGATTCAGACCCTAATTGGTTGACGAAAGCTCAGCCACGAAATGAAGAGGTTCCAGACACAGCTTCGGATACAGCTTCAGTAGAGTCTGCTTCAAGGGAACTCACCAAGTTACTATTGGAAAAAGATGTTCCCAGCTCACCAAGAGAGGAGGATGTACCATGTGTTTCAAATGGGCAGCACACATCTGACGACTTGCTGACCCCAAAGGAACTGGACCCAGAAGTCAAGAAAAGCAGTGAGAACGAGTCTGAAATTGAGATTGAGATCAAGTCTGAAGTCGAGAGTAAGCCTGAGATGGAGGGCATCGACGCAATCACAACCTACCAGGAATGGGTGCCAGTCACAGTGACTGGCAGGAAGCCACTTGCTCGCTACAAGCATGCAGCTGCAGTTGTGGAGGGTAAGCTTTATGTCATTGGTGGCAATCACAACGGTCGCTTCTTGAATGATGTGCAGGTGCTTGATCTGAAAACACTTGAATGGACAAAGGCTGACACGAAGGTCCCTCAGTCTCCACTTTCATCTCAGCCGGAGCCTCTTCAACCTTGGTTCCCTCAATGTGCTGGACACAGTGTAGTGAGGTGGGGAAGGAAGCTCATTTCGGTGGCAGGCCACTTTAAATACGGCCAAGAAAACGTCACGCTTTACTCTTTCGATACACACACTTCATCTTGGACCAGTATGGACGTCTTTGGTAAAGCGCCTCCAGCTCGTGGGGGGCAGACTATCACTCTTATCGGCGCACAGATATATATGTTTGGAGGAGAAGATCTGAAGAGGCGTTTGTTGAATGATCTCCATGTTCTAGACCTGGAAACAATGACGTGGGATGTTGTAATACCATCCGGTGTTCCTCCGTCTCCACGATCAGACCATATAGCAGCAGCTTACAATGACAAGTACATTTTTTTCTTCGGGGGTGGCTCCCATTCTACTTGCTACGGTGATCTGCATGTGCTTGACATCGTGAATATGGAGTGGTCGCCAGTGCAAACACAAGGCTCCATACCCACTCCAAGGGCAGGACATGCTGGTGCCACTATTGGTGACAGTTGGTATGTATTCGGAGGCGGTGATAACAAGGGTGCCATTTCCGAGACGCACGTCCTGGACATGGCCACTTTAATGTGGTCCACAGTAGCAACTGTTGAGGGAAATTCTTCTGTAGCCAGTGAGGGATTGAGTGTTGTAGTTTCTGGAGAGTCTCTCCTGACCTTTGGTGGTTACAACGGTAAGTTCAGCAGTGACGTCCATGTGTTCAAGTTGGGTCCTCTGAAGAAGCCACTGATGGTGGATGTGGACTTACCAGTAGTGGACACAGTGGACACAGCAGACTCCCAGGAAATGGAAGAGATTGGGGCTGTTTCCCAAGATTTAGCTGAGTTAAGATTTCTGGACCAAGAGCTTGATAAATCTCCTTCAGAGACCAAGATGATCCTGGAAGATGAGGCTCCAGCTACAAGAAAAATGCAGGCCTTCACAAATGATGAAGTTGACCAACTACGAATAGCAGCCTTGGCTAAACAGGTTGAGGAGCTTAAGGTGGAGAATGCTACTGCCTTGTCTTCTTTGGCTGATGTGGAACAGGAGCTCCTATCGGTTCGCAGCCAGCTGCAAGGAGAACAACATCGGTCGTTCCGGCTGGAGGTAGAGGTTGCAGAATTGAGACAGAAGTTGAGTTCCATGGAGCAGATTCAAAAGGAGCTTGACCTACTTCAGCGCCAGAAGGTCATCTTTGAGAAAGCAGCCTCTGAAGCTTCCCAGAAGGAAAGTACTGGTGTTTGGGGATGGCTGGCAGGTGCTCCACCTGCTCCCAGGTTAGAGTAGTTTCAGATTGCCTTTCGGCCTCTGGCATCGAGTACATAGTGCACTTATTTTATTTTATTTTGCTTCCAGGAGGTTAGAGGCTCTACTCAGGTCCGTCCTATTGACGAAGCCAGCATGAGTGGGCGTTCATTTGAGCTTCACGTGTACACAGGGGACATGTGGTGAACTGTAGAGAACTAATACAGGCAATTATGTTGCCCATTTATGGCAGTTAGATCTAGTTGCAACCAGCTAGGCGGGGGGTGGAATGAGGTGAAGGAAATGCTGGTGTACGCACTTGTTGAACATGTTTTCTTTTCGTTTTTGGTACCGAGAGAGGCTACTTAGTAATGTACCTAGGTTTGGATAGGATGATCATTTAGTTGTTAAGTCTCGTGATGATGCTTTAGATCACCAACTTTGAAGGGCCAATCTTTTGGCTCTGGATTTCTATCTCTGGGGTCCTCCAGTAGGGGACACAGTCGGACTAACCATTGTATTCAGCATCATGACCGCATCTGATTCACTGCAGATGCTAAGCTGTATGAAGTGACAGACATTGAATTTTGTATCAACAATAAAGAAGGTGCTCTTCAGTTCAACCAGGAAATTGCTTAAATTTGAAGCTAAGGTCTCAATATCAGACTGATAACGAATGCAGAACCCGCATGTAGTGGCTCACCCTAAATTAAACACCGAACCGATGACAGCTGATGTGACCCTTATCAAGAAATATTTATTGGAACTTACCATTGAAAATGTTGATGTGGCATAAAGCTATAGTACGACTTGGTGTTCAAGATTTAATGAGTTAGTGTCTCTAACTTCTGTAAGAATGCATTCAATCCTCATCCACATTGCATGCACACAAATTACAACCATGGTTTTAAGAGATTCAAAGATTAGAGTTTATGCAATGTAGCTTCAACCCCAAATCCTCACCCGAAACTTAAATAGGGAATCTACATTGCATGTACACAAGTTACAACCATATAGATTTTTGAAACACTCTACGGTAGAGTCATGCAATTATATAAGAAAGACATCAGATCAAGTTTTAATAGCACATGAAATTTGGGTGGTATATGATGCCCAAACTTACCAATGGTCATTAAAGGATGCAAAAACCATTAATATAGATCCAACCATTGACTTGGAAATGGTTAAGAATCCCAATTTAGAGCTTTGCAAATAAGTTCCACAATATTAAGAGCAATACTTGATACAATCAATAAAGCTATGATTTGGAAATTTTAGATTGTAAGATTGTACTCAGCATGTCCCTACATGTTCACAAATTCTAAAGTCTCCTTTTGATGTTGCAAGGCAATATATTATCATGAATTAAACAATTAATGAGATGAGCCATCCACCTACTTGAGTTGGTTACCTGTTATAACCAAGCAGCTCATGAACAAAATCTTAAAATTATGGATTGATTTGCACCTCCATGGATGAAAAAATGTGATGAGCTTTAATAACTTCTCTACTTTTGAAAAAGCAATTAGTAATGAAGGTTAATAACTTGTACTTGATTTTCCATCTTCATCCCTCAAGGCATCGTAAATAATTATGATTTTATGATTTTATGATTTTAATAATCACATAGAGCATGAGCTTTAACAAAGTGTACATACAATGAAAACAACCAAGTTTACATTGTGAATGTTTCTCCAAATGAAACCAACATTACTAGATAGAATAATAGATATTTGTAGATCATGGGATGATGTCCCATCGTAGCTCACAAATGTGTTCATTACAATCCCTAAAAACACTAGGTAACCTTAGTAGAACTCTCTACACATATTTAGGCGTGTCATACAATCAATTTAGGTCATGAGGATGCATGTCCATGATAATGGCAGCTATGATAAAATTAAATTGCCACAAACAAAGAAATCCAAATTACAAATCTCATCTTTGAAAGGATATGGGAGAAACACATAAGACTTTCGCTTTTTCAACTCCAACATATTAGTACCCATTTGAAGCTTTATCAGTTCATACTTGGAACCACAATTAACATCGACAACTCTGTCATCCACTTCTCCTCTTTCATTCAATAGCTGCACTGATTACCCTAGTTCTTGGTTTTGTTTCATTAGAAACATACAATCTCGAATTAGGTAAGAACAAGATACATCAAATTTAGAATGTAGTTGTGGTCCATGGGAAGTCATATTAGTGATTGTTCTTTGAGCACAGTTGAAAGTGCACAAATCCTCCATGAATTGTAGTGGATGAGAAAGGCCACAAATGAAGCTTTCATGCATTTTGTTCCATGTGCTAGTGCTTGAGTCGTAACATTAAGCTTCAAGCGTTTTTTGTAGAGACCACACGACCATCAACTTATACTACGACGTGGTGTTTTCATGATTTGTTAACAGTTGTGCCATCACAATTTCTTTTCCGTGAAGAGATTGCAATGGTAGCTCTCTCCAAACACTTGTGAGCGGATTGTAGACAACAATAGGCAATTCATATCTCCGCACCTTTGCATTGTATTCGTGCACAAAACATACTAACCCTCTAGCATGAACAATGGTTGAATTTTGATAACCCGCGGCTATCATGGATGTAAATTTACAACACATTGAGGAATGCCATATGTTTGAAGTGTCATCAAACATGTAATATGTAAAATTCTCCATGCTATCATTCCAACTCATTATTGCAAACATATTGTTATTGGAGGCTTGTTGACAAAGCTTTTGAAAATTGAAATCTGTGGAGACTACAAATTTTCATTCCTTTGACACCAATTGAAGAGTAGTGATATCAAGTGCAATCAAATGCGAAAACACAAGCTCAACAACTTCCTTAGGCAACTTCCTCCATAACTTTGATTTCATCAATGTTGTATGTTTATAAAATATGTTAACACAAATTGTTTTACCTTTCTATGTGACTCGTCTTTTGGTTTTCACGTGGCTCCTCATACATGAACTCAAAATTTGCTCAAAAAATGACCCAAAAAAAAAGACAAAATTTAAGGCTCTTTCAAATGATCTTGCTTGGAGAGCTTTTGAGGTCAAGAAAACAACATAACAAGAGAGCATGAACCACCCCTCCTAAGAGCTAGTATAGAGAAACTATTCTATTCCAAGCTAACCTCGATGCCTCTCTCTTCAAGAAGTTGAAGCATAATTCACTAAGGTAAAAGCCATACTTTAAGTTAAGTAAAACCATGCCTCTATCTTGGAAAAATTAAGTATGGTTCACTATAGTTAAAGCCACACACCTTCTAAAAGAAGAAATAGAAGCTATCTTATTAACTTACACATCATGACAAAGAAAATGAACATAACACTATTATTGAAGAAAATTGATTTCGAATATCACTAGCTAATTGGAGGATCACTCATAAAATCAAGATGTGTGAGCATTCAAGTAACTTGGTAATGATTTGAAATAATAAAAATATTGGGATTGATGAGGAGAATAATTATGATTATGATGACAATAAGGGTCATACCTAGCTTTAAGAGGATTGTTTCTTGCTTTTTAATGGTCAAACATAGGGCTATGGTAGTCATGGTTCTCACCAAAAACCGAACCAACTCAAGATGAGCCACATGCAATAATAGAGTAATAAAAAAAATCTAAAGACACAACTCTTACCTCAACACTGATCCACCTTGATACAACTTCAAATAACTAGTCATTCAAAAACACCTCTGGGAAAGAAGTGATCTTTAGCATCACATACACAAAACGACTTATCAATGAATCTTCTAATTGAAACATACAAGATTAATATAATAAAATCATCCCCTCATGAGCTAATCTATAATAGATTTCAGATGGAAAAAGCACAACGCATTGATGCTAAAATGCTCACTTGGAATCACCCACCACAACATTATCATGTATTTAAATTATACCAAAAATATGCAAGTGAAGCTACTATAACCATTGATAGATTATGGAACAAAATGACAAGACTATTCAGGATTTGTAGTGCAACTATACTAGCCAAGATAGATCCCAAAATAGAATCATGAATGATAGAATAGTTTTGCTCTAGTGAATATGGGAAGCAAAAGCTTTCTTAATCTACACAACGTGTAGTGTGGTATAGTTGATAGACTCACCACAATATCTTTTATGATAAAAAAATCTATTAAATTTGATAACAACCAAACAAAACCCCTATTGTGTTAATAATATTTATTGTGTACAAAGAAGATACCCAAATGATAATAGATTGTAATTGATTTTTCCATCTCAACAAATACTTGTCTATTAATTCTTCTCCTTCCTTGCAGGCATATGAAATTTGCAAATTATCATATTAAGTTAAATGTAGTTCATTGTGGGCAAAACATAATATTGCTTGCTATGGTCTTGTACAAGAGCCACAGTAAGTTTGGATGTTAGTTGTGTTTGTTCTGTTGATTTGAGACCAACTTACAATTGTTGTATATTGGTTTTGTCACTAGAACACTCATATGCTTAAGAAACGAAGGTGACTGTCAAGAATATTATTTGAAGAAGACATAAAAATACATGTATTAAGTCATTTCATTCAAGTAGTTTAAATGCTTGAGAAATGGAAGGTTTCAACTCCAAGTTTTTTGCTATATTTCTAGAGTATTTACTATCACCTACTTATTGTCTAGAATAGGGAATTGATATGACTTTTCATATTGACTCAATTTCTACAAACATAGTCCAAATATATTTGGCATGGGATGAGAGCCCTCCGGTGAGTCATGTTGATTCTGGAAGAGGTTGAAAATGAAGGTTTGCGTATCTTCCTTGGGATGGTCGGTACTATATGAAGGTTTCATTTTGAGTTTGTGCATCGTATTGTGTCCTCGGAGGACATGAATGAAGGGAAGTTGGAGTACACAAAATTCGGGAAGGTTGGTTTGAAACAAGCGTGTGAGTCTTTATTTTATCAACATATTGCAAACGGCGCATCAATGGGCTTGATTTCATATGAGAAAATATTTGGGGGTTAGCCTTCCGGGCACATTGCTTCATATGTGGTCAAGGATGGTCCCCCTCTATGTCTCGGTCCGCAGCCTTAGGTCCACCAACCTAAAGGAGCCTTCTGGGATTTCTAGCCTAGTATGTAGCCTTGGTAGTTTTTTTTATATGTACCTTTGTATATAGCTAAATAAAGGGTCTAATCTTTTGACATGTTTTTTGGTGGGCCGTCTTTGCTGAGTTTTTCCCCTACTTTTACTATTCAAATTGTCAACATCTTTAAGAAGGCAATGATATTATTTATCAATAGAATAAAAGAGTTTTCATTTTTTTAACGAGAAAAAAAACAAGTAATTAATTTTGTTGCAAAGAGAAACAAATTCTAAGTAGAATGCAATTTTTTAATTTTTAATTTATTTTTCATGAACATGGAGATTGGTACAAATATTGAAACAGTAGAGTATACTGGAACACACAATCAATGTATAGGTTAACTCATAACCACTCATCAAAATGCTAATGCTTGGCTATGATAATTGCCAAAACTCATATGAGGGTAATCAATCACAAACCACCACCACATAGACCTTAACTCCATTTGCCTTAAAAACATAGATCTCATTCATGTCAACATTACATGTACCCTAATGAGCGGTTAAATGAACTTGGTCGACCATGGATGCCTCAACCTTATTTACCTAGTATGTTACATATTTGAAAATGTGAAAGAGTTGAAAGTAGAGGGAACTTAACCACTCATTTTAGCACTCAATGTAGGGACATGTGTCAGGTTCCAGCTTGATCAAAATTCAATCCCCGATATGATTGAAATTATGGCACCTTATAGGTTTCCAATGGAATCCTAATCTGGAATAGGTGACTCTACTCTAATTTAGTAATAATAAGAATGCATGGGCAACTCCTTTGTTAGATTTCACCTTTTAATCAATGGCATGAGGTTAGAGTTGTCTGTAATGGCAAATATGCTAATGAAGTATACTTATTTCATCTCTATGCTTCCAATAGTGGGGTGGGTCTAAATACCCCCATTGAGCGTGGCTCTGAGGCCAGGTTCGGTGGGGTTCATTTTTCTGGCCCTCCCCGTTTTGGCCCCTTGGGGACTTTTTTTGGTTTTTTTTTGCTAAATTTGGGTCCTGCGGCCCCAAATTACTCTAGGAAGCTCCCTATGAGATCAAGTAAGGCCCCACCCAATTAAAAAAATAGGGGGCAAGTTTTACACCACCCATGCCACCCCCTCCCGAACCTGGCCTCCGAGCCACGCTCGATGGGGGTATTTAGACAGATCCCCAATAGTGGACCCCCTTAACAATATTCCATAAATATTTAGAGAAGGCAAATTTTATAGAGATGCCACTTAATTGGATAATAATCGCATACTAATACCATGAACCAGTATTATTTTTTGACTTTACCTAAATTCTTGTTTGACTTTTGATCAATGGTTTTCCTTGAAATTTTGCCACATAACTGCATTAAATCACTTTTAGACCCTATCTAAATCCACATGAAATCATAGTTTGGCATCCAAAAAGATGAACTTGGAAGCACCTTATAAATAATCTAATAAAAACAAAAAAACAAATCTACCGCACATCCTCCCTTCTTCCTCTCCTTGCAGTTCTCTCCCATCTCTCTTCCTTCCCACCTTGGTCATTCCTTGGGGTTTCCCCTTGCCCTCGTATACATTCTATTCATTAAAGTTCTAGTAAGTTACAAGATTATGACTTTGTGCTGCAAAGAAAGGGTAGAGATATTGAACAAGACATGGAAGACACCAAGGAAAATGAAAGATGCAACCACTAATTAACACAAGAAATACCACATCGAAGGCACATTGATTGTCTACTGCAACATTCAATTTAGTTTCACGATATAGACTAACGCCTTATCCAAGTGCACAACTTTGAATTTTGTTGTTTAATTTGCTTAAAGCACCACAACCACCCAAGGGAAACATAATACCAAAAACAAAATCCTACCTCCTAATCCATCCTACCCTGCCCATTTTATAGAGCAAACAATGAATCCACTCAGTTGAAATACACTTCCTTGCTTCTTGCTTCAGCTTTTATTAGATTGTTGTTCTTGAGGTCATACTTCAAGACAAGGAATAACTCTTCAAGCCTGAGTATGAGAAATTTTCTTCTCAGATTAAGTTACAACCCTCACAAATGATTGTTCACAAAAGTTGGAAGCAAATTGTAATTTAGTCTTGCTTAGAAGTTCAACAATGATGGTTGAAGGTCAGATCCTGCTATATCAAGTAAATGCTAACTTAGATAACCATTTTTAGAGTTTGTGCTGATTATGGCTATGATTATTCCAACTAGAGCATTTGTGCTCATTATCGCTATGATTATTCCAACTAGAGCTTATATGCTGATTATATGTAGGATTCAGTGCCTTGAAACCTAAAGAGGCTATGAATACAAACTACTGCTTGACAGAATGGTCAATCAACATAGAGATACACAGGAAGAAAATTTACAATAGCATCAGAACTGGTTGTCGAGCTTGGTAAGAGCGGACTCCATGTGCCTAAGGTTCTGAGGGCATTCGTAGCGCATGTACAATACATGGCAGTCGGAGTTCGTGCAGAGTACAGGTTCAAAATGTCCTCCTGAGTGGCACCTCATACACTGAGCGGTTGCACCCGCAAGCTTTCTCTCTTGCTCACTTATCTCAAGAAAAACCTCTGTAACTGCACTTTGAGAATAGCCTCCTTGGGTGCAGTCTTGACAAAGTGCTGCAGTATCAACTTCCATTGGTTTTCTGTGAACAAATTAAAGTGATGTGAGGAGGGTATTATTGTGGGCATGCTGTCTTGAAAGGCATGAAAATCCAGCAAGAATTTACAATTGATACAGGAAGATTATAAGTGCACTTGAACCTTTATATGAGGTTTGGATATAGCAATCAAGCAACATGTGATTATGATATCCTGCAATTTGACAACCCTTATGAGAACTCAGTTCCTTACCGGCAATTTAGACAGCTCGCCTTTGGTCGAAAAAAGTTGCTCACTAATGCCTGAGTGCGATTAGAGGCACCTAGGGATGTTGATGGAGGAGGAACTATGTGACTACCAGTGAACAGTTCTCGAAGAGTTGCAGAATCTATGACATGCTCCAGTATCTATCCCACCAGAGAGACAAACAGGAAAACTTCAACAAATACAATTCTTTACTCAAGCACCTGCTAATACATTCTGCAAAAGTTCCCGTCATGTTCTGCACAGATCATGGCATGCATTCATGTTGTCGTGCTAGCTTGTAGAAATTAACAGAAGTCATGGAAAGATACGGTGCCAAGTTGAAACTTTGTTGACAATTAATGATGCACAGCTGGGAGAAACTATTACAAGGTTGCCATGCACTTCTGCTTAGAAAAGTTGGACATATTGTGCTCACAGATTCAAGAGGCTTGCGGAGCTTGTTCTCAAGGTAGACATGCGTGTTTACAGGAACGCCCCCCATCAAGGCATCAAGAGGATCTTCTGCCATGTCATCCTACCAAGCCCCCAAAAAGAAAGATTTGTTGGTCCAAAAATCCTGGCTTTTGTACTGTTATCTTATGTCCCTAAACGAACACAATGAATATGTTACATAATTGATTGCAGAGCAGCACTGGTAATTTTTGTGAACTCTTCTCCTTACGGGCTAATCTAGGAATCCCATTAATAATATCATTTCTGAACTGATCAAATTTCACATAATTTACCTGCAGCTTGCTTGAGTTAGCCATAAGAATATAAGAAATTCTTTCTCCAATGTGAAACTGCCGATCAGGATCTTTGCGCTTCAATCTCACAGACAGGGCTACATGTGGGCCTCGCCCTTCCTCTGCAGTTGATGCCCCAGTCTGCTTTCGGGGGCTCCTCGTCACAGCAGCAAGCTTTGCAATGTCATGGTCATCAACCCTCCAAAGGCCCTGCATCAAACTTGGAATTATTAATGTTAGGATTTGCACAAGGACACTGCCATTAAACACCTTCCCTATTGTCAGGAAGGTCCTACATACATATGAGTAAAGAGGAATAGAAAATGGTCAAAGTGCGGTGACTAATATCTTTGTATAATTGTCTCGAGAATTCACTGCAAATCCATGTGTAATAAAGTTTTAGGCATTGCCTATCGTTGTTTTAAAGCATTTGAAGGCATCCCAACTATAAGATAGCCAAAAGGGCTTTAGTAGCAATAAGTAAATGGCAACACCATGCAAAATACCACAATTCATACTGAGTGATATTCAAGGCCGTTCTTAAGATACTTAAGGGTCAGTGTAAGTCTTACCCCAGTCATCACCATCTCTGATAGGCTCCACTTGCCCGCTACTAGTCGTCGTATGAAATTCTTGCAATTCTCTAGAGCTCGAGCAACATCGTTGTCGACAAGGATGTCATACAGTGCCTGTTTGCATACGTGTCGCACAAATCCAGGAACATCTCTACGCTCAGCTTCAATACCTTTTACAAACAAAGTCCCCGGCCCAAGTGCCTGGCTGCTAGTATATTGCTTTCCTGCATACCTGTTCACCTGAGACAGGGTTCAAAAAGATATTTCTCCAGTCAAAGAAAGATGGAGAATGGATACATGTGCACCTTCAGACTGCAAAGCTCTTCACATCCCAGAGAATGTCCCAAATACAAAAAGAGCATTCATCTTCTCCTTATTTGCAAGTGTAGATCTAGAAGAATTTGGATATTATTGATGAGCACAGTGGGACTAAAATAACTGACCTGAAGGAGGAGAAATGGACAGAGTACCTACAAAACACACAAGAAGGTGCTTTCCTGTAAGCAATAGCAAGGGTGATTGTCTGCTTACACTCTGACATCACTTGTGAAAAACACTTGTGAAAAACCATGTGCATGACAAACACAACAGCAATCACTATGATGAGCATAATGCAGTGAATTTTACCCAGGAAAAGGAACTACACAAAGTATTTCCTCAAACTACCACTGAGAATAAGTTCACAGTAAGTCCAATACTAGCATAATCATATTACATTTGTTGCTTGTAATATACCACCACAGGAAACTTCTGGAATTCACCATCAGGTACACCAAGGTAACGTAGAAATCATGGTGCTACATACAATAGTTTTTATGAGAGATACGTGATTCTCACCCTTTCAAATTTGAGGGCCATAGGAGAAGGAAAGGCTTGGGACACAATCTCAGCAGCTTGCGTACCCAGTTTAATGGCTTCATCAATGCTGGCACCTTGGAAATGAACAAAGACACTGTCTGTCTGTGCGTAGATGACCTTGGCTGTCTCAAACATATTTCCAACAAGTTGTACAGCCTGGTGGCATGAAGCTGCTCCCATGCTGCACCCATTATATATACTGTTGGTTTGATGTAGGATTAAGATTGTAATCAGATCTTCAATTCGCATGTCTGCCATATAATGATTGCTTATAGTTTAAAAGCATAGATAGAAATAAACCAATGACCCAATGTAAATGCTATACTGTGATAAATCAATATCTTCAAAGTTTTGTTGCTATTAACACAAGCCCAGACTAATTTCCCCATCCAATACCACCACCCCCATCTTTATCCAATTGATAAAAGCCTAGAAGTGACTTATTAACAGCTATTCTGCAGCAGCATGTGCATGCTGTATATTTTGGAGTTGGTAAAGCAGAACATAATTTCTCAATGGTTGATATTTAGATCCTTGGGAAGTTGCAGTACACATAATACCTCAGGCAAGTGTCTGCCAAGGGCAGAGCTTGTTGAGGTGATGCACTTGCCCCTGTGAATCCATACAAAGCGTTTGAACAGAGCTGCAAACAGAAGAAGGTAATATAGATCAGACGTGTTTATCAGATTCTGAGTACTACATTTTATTAATGCAGACAGTCTTATTCAAGGTGTGATGATGGGATCCTTGTGATTATCAAACAGAATCCATCATTCTACAAAATTATTTTGAGCTTGTTACCTTTAAAGCCTTTTGCCTCCCATCAAGCACAACACGCTCCTCGGGGCCAATATAATCACTGGCAATCCGGTCTCTAGCTTGCTTACGTGCTGTGATCAAGGCTCCTGTGACATACTAATTGTAGTGAAAGTGCATCAGCAAAAATCACAACACAAAACTACCAGACTTCCACTTTGGCACTGTAAGTAAAACTGGAGTGTGCACATTCATCCAACCAAAATGAATGCGGTTGTTGATTGCCTCCAACATTTATTTGAAGGGAAACGAGACACAGAAATTTCAGTTTGAGTAGATGGAACACTTGACGTGAATTAAAAAACTTACCGCATATTCGTGGTAATACACCTCGTCGCAGTGATGAAACCACAAATTTTGCACCAGTTGGGCTTGCACAACACCCACCCACAAAGCCATCCTTGATCAAATAGGTCAAGAAGGAGCATGCCCAATTTGTTTGGACATACACCAACTGAGGGAGCAGGGAGCAGGGAGTATCAATTTCCAAGTATGTGTGTGATACCCAGTATATGACATGAGACAGTCTATTACTCTAAAAGATCCTAATTTCCCAGAATCATTTGTTTTTTTTTTCAGATTTTACGTACATATATTGTTTCTGTATCATTCAGTTCAGTCACCACAATAAAAAAACCTAAGCTTGTGAGCATGAGGTTGTAAGAGCCTACCTAGTCATTAGCTGGTCAGCAGGTAGTGAGCTTACATCCTCTGGATGCACCAAGGTTGTGTAGCATCTGGTCACCCAGCACTCTATCAGAATGTATGAATAATATGAAGAAATCACTGAGACTCTGCATAAAGGGAACTTCATGAATCAAAGAACAGATCAAATAAATACAACAAACTGACAGAAAGAGCATCCTTGAGGTACTAAGACTGTTGGAAAGAGCTACTAAGACACTCACAAGTTATGAGCCATGAATAATGATGGGTACAGTGAAGCAAAATCCAAAATTGCAATAGGGTCCTGCATGCACAGATCGGCTTTAGGAAGAACCTCCCAATTAGCATTTCCATGATATCACACCTATCACTCCTCAGCCTTTTCAGCATCGTTAAGACAGGAAATAGTAAAAGCTTTGAAATATTTCAGTCGTATTATTATGTGATTCAAAATCTAGCAACTTAAAATTTCCAGCTTCAGTTCAAATTATGATACCTGATAAATTCCAGCAGTGTGATTATCTTTTGGATGTAGAAGAAAAGGGCTTTCTGATAACTGTCCTGCTTCCAAAAACCAGTATTCCTCTCAAAATAGTTTTCCTTTTGAGCCAGATGACAATAAACAGACAAATTGGCATGTTCATCTGTAACAATGCCACAAAGTCCTCTTTGACTTTTTGTTCAACAGCAAGTGACATATACAATAAAAAAACAATTTCTTTACACAACATGGATTATGAAATTCAGGAGATCTTCAGAGAATTCAGACCACATCAGCAAAGTCTATGAGGATTCAAGTGAGACACTTTTCAAATCAATATGATTATAGATGCACAGC
Organism: Polytrichum commune; assembly: GCA_950295325.1. Classification (NCBI taxonomy): domain Eukaryota; kingdom Viridiplantae; phylum Streptophyta; class Polytrichopsida; order Polytrichales; family Polytrichaceae; genus Polytrichum; species Polytrichum commune. Next base: position 15,781,826 of record OX485803.1, on the reverse strand, counting down.
TGCATCTTTTAGCCAATCTTTCCCACTTAGTTGGATGCTCCAGAGCATTAAAATGAACAAAACCTACCATTCAGAGTCGTGCCACCAAGCAGCCAACCTTCTCTCCTTGCACTCCGTAAGAGCAGGCTCTTCACCCATACCATAAAGACAAATAAATAGTCGCATCAAAACTAAGATATAACATTCTCCAATTATGAGGACCAAGAGTACTTTAAAAGTACTTACATGATGACCTGACATTAGAAGCATATTTCCAATGCTCATGAGGTAATCAGATCCTCTAAGTCAACCAGCAACTAAATCTTTTGTTTAACAAAGGCAGGTAATTGTGCAGAATGTGACAGAACAAAGGGCATCATCAGTGAGATCCACTTACTTGCACACGCACCATCTGAGCTTTGTAAAGGACTTCAGAAAGAGTTAACCCAGTGACCCTTGCCATCTCTACTGTCTCTGGAACTGTTTGTAGCTTCTCCATCAACTTAAGAGCAACCTGTCATTATCTTCAATTCATTACCCAAAGGAGATTTATACTGCACATACTACAAAGAAATTCAATGAACTTATACTCCTGATTGGGATATAGCACTCAACTATAGCAAACCTGCATCCTCAGAGCAACCACAGGATTATCTGCACAACAAAACTACAAGATAAATAGCCAATTGCCCACCTCGGCTTCATTAAGTGAGTAGTGCATGAGACGCTGCAGACCGCCATGCTTTCCAATCCAAAGCTCTGACACTACAGCAGTTGAAATGACCTCTTTCGGAGTTCCTAAAAAAAGCTGCCCCCACCTACTTCAGTTGAAAAAAAATAACTGAAATACTTCCAATTAAACCAGGTAGCCACTACTGCAGCTCTGACTAGGAGCCAACATGGTGGCCATAGAATTGGTGTTCCAAGCAAACTTGGTCAGAAGGAAATAATATCCTAATATGTTTCATTAATATTCACCTGGCAACATTCACCAAGAGTGAACGTGGACAAATTAAACGACACCAATATCACTCGAAGCATATCTATAACCATTCTCCCCTCCACATAAGCCCGGAAGACCTCCTGATTGGAAGTTGATGTCATACGAGCCTGTTGCCTCACCCAGTGCTTTCCATAAGTAACAACCGACTTTACCTGCAATTGCATCCACATACACAGCAGGATTTACCACACTAGCAGAGAACACAACTGTAGTGCTAAGTGCACACGAACTACAACCTTTTGAGTGGCCAATACAACTAGAACAACTCCTTGGAAGTTAAAATCAGTATACTTGTTTAAACAGATAGTATGACACACGTAACCTGGGGACAGCTCACCTCTGTTGATTGACCCTTACGACGACCAATATCAAAGGTGCCCAGCTTCAGCACTTTGAACCGCTCCGCCATATAACGCAAGCTTTCCTTCATCTGATACACACACACAACATCGGGATCTGCCTCCCAGAAGAAAAAATCCCGCCATGCTAGTAGCATGGTATTCTCTGACGTGAATTCTCGTACCTCAACCCCTGGTATATTTCCCTCTTGGATGGATTTACCATGGGTGAAAACAACCTGCCTTGTCCCATCTTCATGACCCCTAAAACAAAGTATATTTGATATAAGAAGCACCGGATCCCGTGATGGAATTGGCGACCCTCCACCGACAAGATTGCCAAGAGCTTCAATGTCACCAACCTTAGATTCATCTACACTTGAGGATTCCAATGTCACTCCCCCCATAGTCCTACCTTTTGGATTGGCGCTAACTGGAGGGGTAGCTCTTCCTCTTCCTCTGCCCCTCCCCCTTCCCGAAGACTTCAGTGTACTAATACTACTGCTTGCTTTGGTCTCACTTGATGATACTTTTCCACCACCTGAACACTGTACATGCAGTGAAACAATTCGCAGAGGGGCAATAAGGCTCCAAGTAGACTCTTCAGAGGTTGAAGTTGAGGTTGAGGGCTCAATAACAGAGCTGTCTACAGGCTTCTGCTTTCTTGACACAGATTGTTCCTGTGTGCTCAACTTACTTTGTACCTCTGAGAAGTCAATGACCCCTTCCTCATCCCCAAGTGAAAGGTCAGTTTTGTCATCCATACCCAAGATGATCTCCCTACTTTGTTGAGAAGTTATACCAGAATTGTTGAAAGGGATAGCTGGTACACCTTCAACTGCTTCTGTGAACTCCATATGATGTGTGGCATCAGGGGTCAACCCAGTCAGATTGCGCCAGGATGCTTCAAGCTCTTTGGAACACCTTGTTGTTTGTTCACTGTGTGGAACTTGGTTTGAGTGCTTGATTTCCACCCAAGAGCCCCCTGCCAGAGCTGTGTCACAAAAGAAACGCATACCCAACTGCCCAAGAAATATGTGTTATGTATAAAAATGTGCTGACATGGAAACATTAACAAACCAAAACTACAAACTATACAGCAGGATCAGAAACAATAGGATTTTATAGTATGAATCAACATTCTCACAGACCTTAACATAAAAAAAAAGGTTCAAAGTCCAGTAATACCAATTGACTTGCACAAGTCATAAGGTGATGAAAGTACAATGTGGAGGATAATATGATCGTTTAAGAGTTAGAATAAAGGCCATTACAACTCTTGAGAGAGTACAAACCATTCAACAACACATAGCACTAATAAGGTACCTCCAATAATCATCAGTACCATCTATTCTTGATCACTGAGACATTTTCCAATGAAAAAAATCTTGTCAACAGATACATGTCTAGAGCAGGACATACATACTCATTTCCAATCCAAGATTGGAAGGGGCAGGATAACTTCGATCAAAGGCATACTATACAGATGTTTTCCTTAATTCAAGCATGGGACGATCAAGGAAGAACTCAATCCTAAATAATTTTAATCATAAACAAATCATCTACAAATCAAGACCAATACAAAGAAATAGGCAAATATAATTTGAAAGTTGCAGCCATGCTCCGACACTAGCAATCTCACCTTTTAACTCCATATCTGGAAAAAAATTTGAAGTATGCGGAAATATGCTCACCTTGATGCCATCTTCATGGGAGGTGTGATCCTTCCAAATGAGACCGTGGCCACGCAAGTCATTATTTTCAGCTAGAACTGTTAGCTCCTTTGCCACTGCAGCTACATCTTTACCTCTCCAGACTTCTACCTTCATCACAAAATTAGTAGTTAGAAAGACTATAGAATCAAAAGTGATCAGTAGGAAATACCCTGCTCACATTCTCAAAATTGATCAACCTTTCAATATCGAGGATACCCTTAAGTGAAAGTTTTGCACCTTTAAAAAAAGGAAAGGGCCTCCTTGACGGTAATACATAAGTGGAGTCCTTTTTCCCAATGATAGTCCAGCAACCTGCAGGCAGTACAAAACGCACATGAACATTTCCCCCCCCCCCTTTCTGAAGTGAGCCCCTTGTTACATAGAGAGGTTGGGGTCTCCATTATTGAGACAATTTCATGAAAGAGCCTCTCATTTCCAACGGCACAAGTATGAGTGCTCTAAAAGAAATTTGAAACAAAGCAGCCAAAGGATGACTACAAGGATATAAAATAGAGTCATTTGCCAATGAGATGTTGCAGATTTTCAAGTGTAAATCTCCATGACAGCTCAACAGAAATGGATGCAATATCTGACGAAATTCAAAATGATCCACAAATGCTTTCTCCCTGTACCTTTCTGGATTCTATCTCCTTTCAATAAACATAAGGAATGGATCCCCTGACTCATTAAGGAATCTGTAGACCCAGGGCATCCACATCAGACTTGGGCACTCAGGGTCGAGCTTACAAAATTGTCTGATGAGCCACCACTTCTCTTGCGAATGGTTTGCATGCTACGGATGAGGTGCTCTTTGACAATTTCCAAACTATCTTCCTCCAAAGGCACTTCTTTTCCATCCTCCTTGCAGATTGGAGCTGGGAACCAGAAGTAAGGCAGGAAATCTGCATCATCGTCCATTTACGTCTCAGTAATATTTCCAAAAAAACCATAAAACATCTACAAGCCCAAATATGAACTGTCAACATTCCATGTACTTTCGAAAAGGATCAGTGGTGGCAAGAAGATCCAGAGCACAATTTGTTGGAACCTTCATATATCATACGCCTCCAAAAAACCAACTTGATTTTATTTGTTCTCTCCTGCAATCAATTGTATAAGCTCTTGTAGTCAATGAAGAAATGGATATTTTAACCGATTCAACCTCCAAACAGAAGAGAATTGAACTCACCGTTCACATGAACCGCAATGCTTTCACCTTTCATATTCAGCCCATACAAAAGCACCTGCCCCACAATCCACATAGACCTCGATCAGATCCATGCATGTGCTCATGACATCCAAAGACATGGCTTCTCAAATAGACATCAAAACACACACTCTGATCCAGTAAAAAATTGCATCACTGTGCTTGGGATTCCAAATCAGAAATGTGCAATCCAGAGAGAAACTGCCTGTAAACCAGATGCATTAATAGCTCATCATTTTGGCAAAGAATAGTCCAATTTGCATAAATGTGATCATGGACACAAGAAGTTGTCCTGAATGTGACCTATCCAAAGTCAATATCAAAGAGCAAATCCGCAGAAGAGTCATTTCAACCAACACACAGCAAGGATTTTTGAAATAAGCAATCCAAGTCTACGCAAATCCATGATACACTGACATGAATGTATCCAACAACGCCACATGCACTCAAGTACAAAAATTACTAAATCAGCTAACAGTTCCAATTGCTCTCAGATAAGAATGAGATTGAGTAACTTCGGATGCAGAAATCTTGATCTTCAAAGAAAAGAGAGGAGGCGTACTTCAAATTACATTAAATAACATTTGACAATGCAGGATGATCGCAATCAACAAAATCCTCATATGCAATTCACAGTACAGAATTTTCACTTAGAGAATCCTTTCTGCATCGAAAAGTATTAAGAAAATCCATACCGAGGGAGGAGTGGAACTTTTCGAGGCTGGGGCATCCGTAAAGATGGCATCCAGCAGCATCATTTGCATTGGTACATTCTGGTCTTCCATCTTCTCAAACTTAACCTCAATAGCCTCGAATTACTGTCCTTCCTTAGTTAAATTCATCAATCTTTTGCAAATGAGGATCGGCGTTGCAATTAAGAAACGTCGACTGAAAGCCGATGATCCCAGTAACAAGTTTCTACCATCGAGGTTTTGATGGAAGCCGAGAGCTGGGCGACCAATTGACGCCATCGCCATTAAACCTCGCCATGGCCAAAACCCTGCTTGGCCATGGCCATGGCCATAACCATGCATGGGGAGGCTTCGTCGTGAGCCTTCTCCATAGCCAGCGGAGTGATGACACGTGGCATATAAGTCATTGTCCTCTCCCTAGGGCTGGCCTTGTCTCTAAGGGCTAAGTGTGTATGTTTGACAAATTTCATTTGACGTTCGACTTCAAATCCAAAGTGTCACGTGACGTTTTCAAAAACAAAAATAATGTCCATTGGCATATACATTTTATTCTAAAATGTCACCTCAGTTTTGGGTTACACAATATTTTAGAGGATTCTAATGTTTTGAATAGTCAAAATACAATCTTGATTTGTAACAAAAAAACCTATCAATCAAGCATATGTATCCTTCGGTCTCGCATGTTTCTCCAAATGTTGAAGATGGTAGCCCAATCCATTGCATCCACTTCATGCCCACAAAGAGAGACCCGCATAAGAGCATCAAGGGCCTTCAAGTTCAACTCATGAGCACAAGTGGCTTTTGATTGCATTTTGTTTGGAAAATCCTCTCTCACAAATAACTATACTTGATGGAATGAGTGTAACTTTTTGCCAAAGTTGCATAAGTTTAGGCCGATTTGTGTGCCATTCCAAATTGCTACCACGTATGCGCCAAGCCTCAAATATTGTTTCGTTCTCACACTCATGTCGAAGTGTTTCCATAAATTCCAGGAGTTCTCCGTCACATATGTCACTTTCTTCTTCAAGGTATTGGAATTTCAACAATATCATTTCAACCCGGGGGGAGCACTCCCCCATTTTTTGTTGTTAGCGTGCAATCAAATGAAGGGGTATTATAATTGCCTTGGTCCTTAAATGTAAAAAGGGCTTCAAAGTAAATTAATCTCACCAAAATGGGTATTTGAATCATTATAAATACTGAAGGGTAGGTGAATATATTAAACTTTAGTTGAATTTCATATCTACAATAGGCTTGACAAAAAAAAAATGGATTTCAAATTTTTTAGAAGTAAATTAGGCTAGTCGGATTGGGATCAAAATGGGGTTTGGGTGTAGAGTTCACTATTTTCAACAACAATTGGGGTCTCTAGTTCTTTTATGATGTTATTGTTTGGGTGGGCCGTTGCAAATCGTCCTAGGTTTGGGTGTAGAGTTCAGCGTTTTCAACAACACCTAGGGTTAGGCTTTAGTTTAATTGCTATGTTATTGTTTGGATGGGCCATTGCAAATTGTCTTGGGGTTTGGGTGTAGAGTTCAATGTTTTCAACAACAGCTGAGGTTTTGGTTTAGTTCCTTTTTGGCGTTATTGTTCGGGTGGGCAGTTGGGAATCGTCCCGGGCTTTGGGTGTAGAGTTCAATGTTTTCAACAACACCTAGTTTTTATGGTTATTTTCCGGTGTTATTGTTTGGGTGGACCATTGCAAATCGTCCTTGGGTGTGTTTGTACAATTCAGTGTTTTCAACAATAGATGGGGTTTCTATTTCATTTTTGGTGTTCTTGTTTTAATGGGCCATTGCAAATTGTCCTAAGGTTTGGGTGTACAGTTTTGTGTTCTCAACAACACTTATTGTTTCGTGTTTTTTTCGAACCAACATTGCTAATGGCCTTGTCCATGCTAATGCACACTCGAGTTTGTATGTAGAATTCTATGTTTTCAACGACACTTGTTGTTTTGTGTGTTTTTCAAACCAACATTGTTGACGACCTTGTCCATGATAATGCACACTCGAGTTTGTATGTAGAATTCTATGTTTTCAACAACACTTGTTGTTTTGTGTGTTTTTCAAACCAACATTGCTAACGACCTTGTCCATGCTAATGCACACTCGAGTTTGTATGTAGAGTTTTGTGTTTTCAACAACACTTGTTGTTTCGTGTTCATTTCCAGTGTTTGTGGTTAGGTGGGGCTTTGCAAATCGTCCTAGGGTTTGGGTGTAGCCTCTCTTACCTTTTAAAAGCATGTAGAGTTTGTGGTTTAGGGTTCAAGTATGGCTGTGATTCCACCCCATAGGATCACGTTGTATTTGTTGGAGGGGGAGGGTGCACCTCCGAAGTACTTTGGAAAGATGGACATTGGAGGCACGTCGACGCTGCAAGCACCTCATATTGCGTTGGAAACCATTGATACATTGGAATGGCCTTTTGATTTTTGGGACACCGAAGAAAAGCAGCGTATGCACAAGAAATTGGAGTGCGTAAACGGACTTGCACCATATTTTCTACGGAAGAAGGGGATCTGCCTCACTGTGAGCAAAGCCACTAACAAGTGTTGCGTGCTCAAATTTGCGAGCCGCAGAGGCCGAATTGAATCTTTAACAGTCTTGGCAATGGTTTGCACTTGGGATAAGTTAAGAGCGATGGTTGTTATGAGGTTGTTGCAGGCTAAATGAATTTGAAGGGCGAAAGATGGAGGGATTTGATATTGCATCACTAGGATGCTACTCATTGGATGCCATTCTACTCTAGAGTGTTGTAATGGGCATTCCAAGCGCAAAAGTCAATGGCGCTCACTGATGTGTTGGGATGTAAGTTTTGGGAAAAGAGCTGCATGGAAGCATTAATTACTTCGATTTGAATTTCCTCAAGTTCGTTGAGTTTGCACAAATGTTGCCGAGCAGTTGAAAAGTCGTCTTTCTACATTGCGGTGGGGAAGCAGATCCCACACCTCATCCCTGCCAAGTAATCTAGCCGAACAACTGCAAGTGGTCTAATCCTTGAAAGTGGTTGGATGTGTCTTGGTGCGTGTTGTGCAACAAGTTCCTAGGTGCTAGAGCAGTACAAGGACGTTCAGTGGGTGCCATGGTGATGAGCACCATGAGGGAGGTGGGTGCCTCCGTGTGTGAGTGGAGAAGTTGCCACCCTGGCTGCAGGTCTTGTCAACACCGCCAGCTATGGATTGGGGTTGTGCCCGAAGCGGTTGTGCATGTCAAAGCGGGCAGACCTGAGGTTAAGGCAAAGGACAAGGAAGGTTGGTTGCAAGGTTTCACTGGTAGAGTTTTGGGGGCATGGTAGTGAGGGGAGTACACCAAGGAACGATGTTGGGCTTGTGAACCAACATGTGAAGGATCAGCTTGGCATTAATGTAGTTGCTTAGGATGATGTTGGTGTAGGGTAGTGTCATGCTATCAGTAGGAGCATGAGTGATGGTGCAAGTTCGAACCTTTGACATTCCTTGTAGATTGCGAGGTAGTTAGGCTTGGTGTTTTAAGAACTACATTACCGTAACACCATAGCAGGTTCGTTCATAAATAATTCCCCCCAAAAAAACGTAAAAAAACAAAAATTACAGGCAAAGAGAAACGAATAACTTTCAAATTATACTGTGATAAAAACGAAAAGATAGAAAATCAGGGCCACCACTATGTCTACAACCTGGCAACATGTTCCACTCCCTCAACTTTCGGTGTTGAACGCCAAGCCTTGTGTCGCAAATGACCCTCTCTCGCACAACACTCTCCATCTCTCATCTCGGAGGTACTCATTCTTGTTGCAATGAGTCGGCGACACGATTTCGAGAAAGTTTCGTGTTTCTCGTGGTTCTCTGTGGACATTTTGAAGTGATTGTTTGTTAGTTTTTAGCTTTAAGGCAAATGGAGGCAGGTTTTGGTGCAATGGCTCCGGGGAAGATGCGAGGAGGTAATTTCTAGTTCTTTTCAGAATGAGCCAACGGTGCGGTTTGAGCGAGTGATGTGTTTTTTGTGATTATTTCAAGGAATTGATTGTTTATTAAGCTTCAAGGTAACGGATGGGAGGTGGATTTTCTTGCAATGGCTTTGAATTAGATATGATGAGGCGTTTTCCAAATTTTTTTTGCAATGATTCAATGGCACGATGTGAGAAAATGTCGTGTTCCTGTGGTCTCCTGTGGATTTTGAAAGCGATTACTTGTTGTTTTAGTTTCAATGCAATTGGAGCTAGGTTCTGGTGCAATGGCTTTGAATTAGGTGTAATAAGGGTTTTTGTACATCTTGTTGCAATGAACCAATCATGTGATTTGAGCAAGTGTCGTGTTTCTTGTGGTTCCGTGTAGATATTTTAAGTGATTGTTTGTTGTTTTAGCTTCGGGGCAATTGGATCTAGGCTTTGGTGCAATGGCTTTGATTTAGATGTGAGGAGGTTTCTACATCTCTGTTGCAGTGAGCCAATGGTGTGATTTGTGCGAGTTTCTTGCGGTTACTTTAAGTGATTGATGTTTTTTCTTAGCTTTAAGGCAATGGATGGTAGCTAGGTTTTGGTGCAATGTCGTCGAATTAGAGTTTTTTTTAAATTAAAAATTCTGCAATGAGTCTGGTGTGATTTGAGTGGCGTGTGTCTTATGGTTTCATGTGGATCTTTGAAGTGATTGGTTGTTATTTTAGCTTGAGGGCAATGGGAGCTAGGTATTCATGCAATGGCTTTGAATTAAATGTGACGAGTTTTTCTCTAGATCTTGTTGCAACGAGTCAATGTTGTGATTTGAGGAAGTATGATGTTCCTTGTGGTTCCATGTGGATGTTTTCAGCGATTGATTGTTTTTTTTGAGCTTCAAGGCAATGGGAGCTAGATTTTCGTGCAATGACTCTGCATTAATTTTGATAAAGGTTGAGTAAGTTCTGAGCGATTTAAATACCAGTGTGCAGGTGATACATCTTCAGACTCGAAATTGTCCTTGTCTCGGTGTCAGGGTTAAGCTTGCGGAGCTTAACCTTGTGATGAGAGTATTATTTCTAGTGAGAAGGTGTGGTAAGTGTTGTTGCTGTGGCTATGGGCAAATCAGTGCAGAGGAGCCTTACTCTGTGTAGGAGCAGCAGAGATCGTGGAGATTTGAGGAATCCGTTACTCAGCAACATCCTCAACATTATGCCTCAAACTGGAATCACTCATACGACTCAAATGTTGTTATAGCATACTCGAAGGGCATGGACAGGCTGCATGGAGCCTGCAATCGGCTCGGAATCTGATGTCAGCCATCAAATACGGCAGACTAGAATTGTAGAGAAGGTTAGAGTTTTATACTAACACCTGGGGTACTGGAACAAGAGTTTAGGATTATGATGAAAAAAGACTTGAGGCAAATGAATTGGACATAATTCAGGAATTTTGACTATGAAGCAATGCATCTTAGGTATAAGCAATGTTGCTTACGACCACGCAAACCTCAGTCTTGTGTGTTTCCTTTAGTCTTAGATTCTCACACGGAGAGAGGCACTCTCTACTTTCATTCAAGAAACCATGTGTAGCCTGGAGAACAAATCAAGAGCTCAAGATGTACATGATTAATGGTGGAATTTAGGATAAAGGATATGATGAAGGCCTCATGAGTGCATCAAGCAAGACCAACAACTCTTGTCTTGATTAATCTTGAACTGCAAAAAACCTACACCACATATTGTATTTAGTGTCTTGATATGGTTAAGGGTACTGTTACTGGGTGGATTACTATATGTGAGATATAAAGGTGATATAATTGGCGGCATTTCCTAGTTGCACAGATTGTGTGGAATCTTTAAGAATTTTTGTGTGCTTTTGGCAGTGTGATTCTTGGCTCAGTTCTTTTGGTGGTGAAAATGGTTGTTCTAGAAATCAAAGCCAAACAGACAGGACTTCTCGTGTTGCAGTTTATTGGGAGCTTGTGCGGTTTGCGTCCTTATTGGTATGGCATTGTGTTCAGATTTGGCAAGTGATCAATTTGCATGTTGAAGTGGATCTTTCTCAGATGTAGAAATTGTATTGCCACAGATTAGGACAAATGCATATCCTTTCTAGATACACCTCATTTCATTGTCAATAGAGTCCCATGTGCTACCAAATTTATATTAACTCTGGTGGTTGTCTTAGATGTGGGGCTGCATCCAAACTCAAGCAGTGATGTTTGGATATGATATCCACCTTTGGTAGAAGTTTGTTACTAAGTGTAAAATGTTAATAATTTGGAAGCAGCAAGCGAGACTTACTTACCCTGTTCTTTGTGAAGCATTGCAGTGAAATAATGATGTTAGAGGTGGTGCTTGCAGATGACCAGGAACATTTCACTCAAAAGAAATTTTGGGAATCATGCCATCTTTGGCAAAGTGAGCCTCACTTCCATCATTGTTTCACTTATTTTGATACATATGCCTCTTCCAGGTATTGATGTAATCTGGTGCATGGTATCAGGTGAGCAGGATGTCTGAGCGTGCAAGAGCAGTAGTTGAAGCTGCAGGAGGAAGTGTGAAACAATACACTTAGTACTTACTCCATAATGGTTTGAAAAGAAGGGTCAGATGCTTCCGAAGTCTGCTCGACCAGCCCCAAGATTTCATTTAGTTTGATCAGAACATATCCCTTATAAACATAAATATGTGCAAGTTGCATAGAATTTGTGTGGAGTAACATGTAGCATGTGTGCAGAAGTAAGGATTATTGCTTGGATATAAGTGCAAACATTCCACAATGCATGTTTGTTGCTTGATTTGTATTTGATATGTGATGCATCTTGAAGCATGTGTTGCAATGCATGAGTAGCTTCAGTATGTAGTTGTAATTGAATAAACTATCATATGTAGGCAAAACACTCTACAAGAAAACTAGGCTCATATTTGATTGTTTGTCTATGAGTCTTGAACAAAATTTTACACTGTTGAAAAAAATATGTTGAGTTGAATTTTTTCTTGGATTTGGCTGTTGCTGGTCACTAGCATGTCTGATGTGCCTTGCAGGTATTATATGTACACTTGCACAAAAGTTAAATCTGTTTACAGATTTGACAACTTGTAAGTAATTGAATGTATTCACAGATTTGACAATTTACATGTAATGCAAGTTAATGAAGTTAGCATTTGATGGTAGTGTAAATATGCTCAAACTAATATAAAATTACATTTATAAATACTTTTAAGAACTACTTACTTTAGTAGAGCTGTCAAGTCTTCCTCCTTGCAAGCTTATTGATACCATCTTGTTTGAGTTGACTGTTTTGGACAATTCAACCACCCTTGTAAGATTTTCCTCCATCACAGTCTCTAAAGAGACTTCAACGTCGATGTCCTCATTACACTCTGTATTACATGCCTCTACTTCAACTTCATTGCTATTAAACAATGGTCTTACCATATTATCTAACATAGCTTATTTTTTAAAGTCATTATCAAATGTTCTTAATAAACATGTTTGTGTCCATCTTTTGCTAATCATGTCAGTCATGCTTGAGACATTGATCTAAGCCTTGTAAAACCAATGACATAAGTAAGGCTTTAACTTGTTCATCTTGAAATCCATTTGCACATCTTCCCCTCCTTTCAATTGGCTTGAAATAGTGTCCATAGTAAACTTGTTAAATTCTTGGCGCAATGCATGTTTGAAAGGACGTTGAATGACTACATCTGTTGGTTGATAGATACTTGTGCAGTTTGCTGGTATGTAGAGCACAAAAATTTCAGGATGATGTGTCTTCATCCAATCTCGAAATTCTTTACAAATGTGTACACTCCAGCAGTCAATAAGCCATATCATCTCTTGATTTGATGGGAGTGTCATTTGCTGGATTTGTGCATCTAGGTAAGGTCGTAGGATCTTCTCAACAAACTCTTTGCATGTCTCTAGTGTAGACCAGTGATTGTAACTGTAGGAAATGTTCCATCCAGACAATTCACACTCTTTTCTACCCCCTTCAAGCTTAGGTAAAGTTTTTGTGGTGGTACCTTGGAAAATGACTTGGAAAGGTAATACATGTTTGCTGTATAAGATACAGTAACTGTAACTTGACGTTTGTCTTCTATCTCATGTACTTTAATGTGTTTTTTTCCTTTAGTCTCCCATGTCCTTGATCCTCATATAGGAACTAAATGAATGCATATTTGGTCAGTATTCACAACCAACTCCTTGGGTATGTTGTGGACTTTGACTAAGTAAGCACAATGTTGTGCCATTGTCTTGCCTTGCTTTTCGAAATCTTTTGGCAGTTTACCAACTGCAGTAGTTGCAGCCATGTAACTCCAGTTCAGCTCAGCTTTCACAAAATATTTTGTCCATTCATAAGATATTTTGAAGGCAGTAGAATGTGTACCCTCAAGGATATGCGGAGCTTTGTCAAGGATGATAGCCTTGATCAATGGCTAGATACAAACCGCATAGAGAGGTTGCCCTGCCTTTCTCATCTTCTTTAAAATTGCACAAATCTCTTTTTTCAAGAGAGGATGAAAGTCTAAAATCGGGCAATGTTGGGCGGATTTGGAAAACTAAGTGTCAAATTTCACACATCGCTTGTATGTATCTTTCAAGTCTCCATTTGGATGAAACCATTATCTCATGGAGCTTTTAGACAAATTGTCATACACACAAGAGAAATCTCCAGGTTTCCTATAGGCTGACCTTAAGAAATTCCATGCCCCTCCTATACTTCTATGTTGTTTCATTGCATTGAAAATAGGAGGCCAAAGAATAGGAGTAAACCAGTTTGTATAAGAACCTCTAACCTTCTTTGTGCCCACTGATCTCTTCATCTTCTCCACCTTTGGCTTCAACAACACTCTCTCCGTTTGTCTTGGTCTACCCACTGGCCGCTTGAAAATCTCTTTGATTGGCCTCGATTGCTCCCTCTCCAACCTCTGGTCCAAGTAGAAAGCTCCTTCTCAATTTCGACCCCCCTCTCCTCTCTTGTAATGGAAACAAATGCAAAATCTATTATTTGTTGTTTAGGTGCCATTGTTAAACCTTCTCTCATACACAAGCACAAGAAGATAGAAATACATACAAGAGTGGAAAGGGCAGAAAAATACACTCTACAACAACTTAAAGGAAAGCACTTAAGCAAGATTAGGGTAATGACTTAGGTTTAAACAAGTTGGGCCGCCATAAATGAATGAAAAACGCAATTAGGATGAAATTTCTGCACATCTTTCCCACCCTACACACAAATGATTTTTAATCCAATAAATGAGAAGACGAATTTCAAAAAAATCTATTTTTGGAATGCAAACCTTATTTTTTCAAAAAAATTAAATATTCGTGCGGCAGGTGATGAACTTGCTATGGTGTTACGGTAGACATGGCTTGGGGGAAGGAGAACACGCATGTTATGTTTTGTGCCTCTAGTTTGGAAGGTGATCCTTTAAATCAAAACAAAATTATAACTTGTGGCGCACATTTAGTAGGATGAATGCCGGGTGACGTGATGAATTTGGCTATGTATGTATAGATGAAATGATATAGTTCATAAGTTAATGAAAAACCTGATCCGAATGCTCATATTATCATCACCGGCCAACACTTCAGGAGGGCACCCTAGGCTTGTGATCCTAGTAAAGTAAAAGAAAATCAAAACTTGGATGAATGCTTGGTGCACACTTGGTAGGATGAAGGCCGGATGAAGTGATGAATGACTATGAATGTATAGATGATATGTTATATGCCAGACGCTGCTTCCCTAGAACCTTCCAGAGTCTTCCTTGTCCATCATTCCACACTGTTCTCCACTCTTCTTGAATACAAGCAATGTACCGAAGCTCCGAGAACCGACACGAACAATCTCTCGGTTTCCAGAGAATTCTGCATTCGTTTTCGCCTCGCTTCTCCTAATCCTATATAATGCGTTCATGGCCTCAGCCTTGTTCATTCGAAAATCAATCTTCTTGTACGCATCATTCTGAATTGCATCTACTCTTTCTACCTCAATTTAGTGCTTCTCGATAGAGATCGTGCTTACTAGGTTAATAGCAGATCGCGCTCCTCAAGGTCTGAAAGCTCGATTACTGTTATCCCAATCTTTAGTTGTTCCCTGTACGTTGGCAGAAAGCGTTGACATCGAAATTAGGTCTAAGTCCTGGTTCGCATTTGCATCCATTTGCACTCTCAATCACCGCAGCTTCCCGAGTGTGATTGTGCTCTGTGCGTAAGTAGTCTAGAGTTCTATTTAGTTGTCTTGCACCGGATTAGATATTTCAATCAGTCAGGTTCTTGTTATTGGTCAAGTCATCGATGGCACTTGCGCCGTTCTTTGGCAGCAGCCGGAGCAACAGCCTGTGGGACATGATTCCCGACCCCGTGCAGACAATGGCGATCTTCTTCGACGAATCCAGCCCTGCGAGCTCTTTCGCGCGGGACGCCCGTGCGGTGGCCAGCACCAACGTGGACTGGAAGGAAACTGCGACGGAGCATATCTTCAAAGCCGACCTGCCGGGCTTGAAGAAGGAGGAGATTAAGGTGCAGGTGGAGGATGGGAGGATTCTGAGCATCAGCGGTCAGCGAAGCAAGGAGGAAGTGCAGAAGACGGACACGTGGCACCGCGTGGAACGCAGTCGCGGCCAATTCATGCGCAGGTTCAAGCTCCCCGACAATGCCAACCTGGATCACGTGAAGGCGAAGGTGGACGACGGAGTTCTTACCATTACAGTGCCCAAAGTCGAGGCCAAAGCTTTCCAGCCCCGGAACATTGAGGTCGGAGAGGAACAGGGAGGTACTGGTCAAGCTCCAGCATCGTTAGAGGATGGGTCGTCATAAATTGGAGGGGACATGACACGGATGACGTAAATCTATTCAGGACAATGCAGCAGCTCCTCAAAGCCAGTTTATGTTCTATATATTGGTGTTGAGATCTGAAGTACAGATAACCTGGGGCAATCCGTTCCTCAAAATGTTCGTTTTGAGGTACATGATACATGCACAACGATGAAATTGTATCTGCCATTGAGCAGACTCACCAGAGTAGGTATCTGAAATCGCTGTTAGAAGGTGCGATCTAAGAGTTTGGTGAAAATGAGAGAAGGTTTTTGTGTGTATATGCGGGAGTTAATGTACATTTGAGACCAGACTAATAATAAAAATTACTTAAACATATTTACTTCTGAATTGTTTCTCTTTCTTTCATGTGGCTGTGACAGAACGATTCAGCGTTTTACGGATACAAATTGCTCAATAGCACAATCCCCATCCACCGCAACATAGTGAGTTTTCCCATTCCACTCGTTTGGGTCTGCAGAAAGAAAACATTCAAGCCGAATTTTGAGTCTTACGTCCTTTTATCAGCTATGGAAGAAAGCTATTAAATGGAATGATGGGTCCATTAGTCAGCAATGAAGGCTCCCTTGTTGTAGAAATTTCCCTTCGTGTTTGCAGAAGAAAAGGAATGAACCAACACGTGAACCAAAAATTTCTACATAAGACCCAGAACTTGTAGATTACAAAACCATGACATGTCTGGAGTTCAACTGTGTATCCGCAACCGAGAGAAATGAGAGCATCTGCTACTTTGAAACTAGAGTATCTTACCTACATTTGCAATTTGACGTGGATGTTTTTTGGCAATGCCATATTTCTCTATTAATACCTCCCACGTCATAACGAATGTTGTTAGTCTTTATTTATAAAGACTGTATCAATGTCACAAATTTCTAGTACATTCACCATGTCCAACTTAAGAGCAATTTATCCATGTCGAACTACTTTACAGTGTTTCCTTCTCTTTATGTTGCATTGAATGTTACACCAATGAAGTGATTGAGACCTGGCTCATCCACTATCAAGCCAATCTTTTGCATAACAGCTCAAATAATTATTGCGAAAAAATCCCCGCTATGCACTTAAACATAATTTTTAGTACGAGTTTTTGTACACCTTGGCCTCCTCTCGGAAGCATTATCGAACTCGCATCAGACGTAACACGAGGTTGTATCACGCACCACTGTGGTTTCCAGTAGGGTTTCTGTTTTAAGAACATGCACCCCAGGGTTTGAACAATTTGCAGACATTTTGGCAACTGTGAGCAAAGATGAACCTTGCTGGAGATTGTAAAGAAAGTAGAAAGCCATGAATGAAAGTGTTGACGTCATATATTAGCACAAGGTACTTGTTTCGCTGACCATAGCTTCCTAGTAGATTTGGATATGAGTTTTGTGGCATGATATTGAGCTTTCAATTGCTGCAATTCATCTTCTCTTTACTTACGTGCTATTTAACTGCACCTCGTCAACAAAATGCTACTGTCCCACACTCCCTTTCATTTCTCCATATATGCATACTCCATATATGCTATTACAATCAAGTATTTAGACAGGGTATATTTGAACAGTTGGCAGGTATGAATACTTACATGAGATTAGACTTGCCAAGAATGACACAGAAAAATCTAACAATTGATAATGCAACAGGTATTGGTTATAGCAAGATTATTCTACATCTTGAAGCTGCTGAAATTCATGTTGCTGGAGAAGATTAGTTGGTGTGAC
Organism: Polytrichum commune; assembly: GCA_950295325.1. Classification (NCBI taxonomy): domain Eukaryota; kingdom Viridiplantae; phylum Streptophyta; class Polytrichopsida; order Polytrichales; family Polytrichaceae; genus Polytrichum; species Polytrichum commune. The sequence continues at coordinate 15,764,431 of OX485803.1, read as the reverse complement.
TCAAGGTAGGTGGCCTTATTGGGGGCACTTCCAGGTGCAAAGACATTTTTGGCTGTTGGGTTGGATCCGGAATTGTCATATCCAGTTAGCAATTGTTAAATACAAAAACTGTCAATCCAAGGTCCATAATTGGAGTTGAGGTGGAAAAGTTATAAGAGGTCAAAGTGAAGAAGCTCTTTTTCTTTAAATGATCACATAGGCCCTCTCAATTGTGTTAACTATTGAACCTAGAATGGAGCACATAGTGTAATCTTCATCATAACACGTGTCTTTTTTGATGTACATTCACGACTGCAAGCCGTGCCATGTACCACTCAAACATAGGTGTTCAATTAAGAAGAGTGACCACATATCAAGGCCCACACACCTTAATGAACTAGATGAAGCATCCAGAAGACAACACCATGTTGCCAGTGTTCCAGTCTACTCATATCACAGTACTCTTCAGTTCTTATGGAAGGTGTTACCTTACTGTATAAACTCCAAGGAAAGTTCAGAGCCATCACAGGGTGAACAGAGTGGAAGATCTTTGGGTAGCTGGGGCAGAACCAAAGACTGAATACTTGGCACTCTTGCTATGAAGTTTCCGTTGTGGATGCTCATACAGGTAAGGATGGATATATTTCTACCTCTTAATATCAGTGATGTTTAGTTGCAACAAAAGGCATGATGTAAGAACAGACACACAAAAGTGTTTCATTGCAGAAATGAAAGAAGTAAAAACAAACGACAATAGAGGAGGACTGTTGCCATTCTGCCAATTGCTTTAGCGTATAAGGTTTTACACAAATTAATTACAAAATACTGCAAATATATGTGTAGATTGGCTGGAGAAGCAATCACATTCAAGAGGGCCCAAAAATCCTGTAAGGTAAAGACATCCTGCATTCTCTTTGCATGTCTGGAAGGTGAAATAAGAATATGCCTGGAATAGGTGGCCCTGGTTGTGGGCACTTCCAACTCCATAGACAATTTTCGGCCCATTGGATCGGACCAGGATTTGTCTCATCCAATTAGCAACTGCAAATTACAAAGAATTTCATTTCAAGTTTCAGAATTAGAGTTAAATGCAATAGTTATAAGAGGTCAGATTGAAAATTCTCTTTTTCTTGTTAAGTGATCACGTAGACCCTCTCCATTGTCTTAATTATTGAACCATTATTTTTGAGCTCATAGTCCCATCATAACAGGTGTCTTATAGTGTCCATTCTTAACTACAAGCCTTGCCTCTAAAGATTAATAGATTAATATTGACTTAATAGTACCACTCAAATATAGGTGTCTGATTACGAAGAGTGACCACATAAAGCCTACATACCCATCATCTGTGCTATGTACAGATCTTCAATGTCCAATTACCCTGTTGAGGATGTTCAGGGGACCTACAAACCGTTCTATGAACTCTGAAGGACTTGCAGATTCCCCCTCAAAAACCTTCCAATTTCCTAGAACGATTTGGAGCCTGCCACTCTACTTTGTCAGCATAATGTTAAATTTGGAGTTTGAGGTAGGAGCTTATATTCCCTACAACAGATTTTCAATTCGAATTTCTTAGTTCAACCATGATTTATTCTTGGATGAACAAATGCCGTCCGATGTCCTCATCCTGAGCGTTTATAGAGTGTCACTGTGACATATTGAGAGGAGGGTGTCTCCCGAACAGCGAGTCTGATGTTGAATCACTCTTAGACTTGCAATTTCCTGCAGTGGTCAATTTTATAGTACTTCACTGATTGTCTAGCCTCCAACAACAATACATGTCAAGCCCCTGCATCATCACAAAGTATCAATGTTTGAATGTCAAAACTTGGTCGTTGAAGGTGAAGTGTCACAGTGACACCAAAAGTATCAATTTATGTCAGAATATGAGTTTATTCCTGGCCATCGCTGTCGGAATTCTGAAGTGGTTGAAGGTTCTGTTTTACACAGATGAGTTGTCTCTTGAAAGAAATATATATCTAGACTAAGTTTGGATGAGCTCTTCTTAGCTTGGATCCTATTTGTAAAATTCAAAGATAGGTTGCTATATTTTAAGTCGAAGAGAAAATGCTGGTGGCATCCAAGTGAGTTTTCAGCATGGTGAAATAGACCACAATTCTCGTGCAAATTATACCCTTGCAAATAGTGGTTTGCTAGCTAGCTGATGAATATCCTTGTTGTTGAAGGTAGAACTTCCCACAGTAATGTGAGATCTACTCTACTTGGTAGATATTCTTGTTGATTTAACATCGAAATTAGCTTCAAAGACCCAAATGAATCTAGCAAGACGTGTTTGACATGAGTTTACCACAAACCCACAGGGCATGTTTTTAATATGGTGGGTGAGAGGTGCACTCTACACAAAATGTCCTAATGACGATATTGCTTCAATCAAGTGAACTTATAAGTTGCTCATAAACATAGTCGGTTATTGTAAGGTTGGAGTCATAGCATAAGCCACTTGCATCAATATATCCATTGATACAAATTATTTGTATGATATGCGTGCTTATATTACGACTCCAGTATGGAATTTGTGCCGAATATCAGCATGACCCTGTTTTGGTATTTATTTCTCAAAAATATGTTCTAACAAATGAGCCTGGAAAAAAATGTCGTTCGCACTGCAGCAACATTTGTCGGGTTATTAAAATGCTTTAGCTTCCGAGATTTGGGTCATACATGGGGACCACGAGTTCCGAGCTACATTGATTATCCCAATTAGTGAGGGTGGAACTAATTCCCGCACCATGCACTATTTAGCCAAATCTCAAAGTTGCCGAGGGTCGAAATTTTGACCGAGTGATACTAAATTCTAGATGCATATATCACATTAAGTTGAAAATATTAGTATAAATATATAAGTTCATTTTCTAGCCTGCAGTTAGTATGTATACATTCAAATGATTAATTTTTTTTTTAAGATTTTTATTTCAAATATTTGAAGCCGCCCCGCGTTAGAAAACGCAATTTTTTTAAATTTTTTTTGTCAATTATAAGCAAATTTTACCGAAATGTATAATGAATTAGGCCATTATTTTTTAGTACTGAGTATTTTCGTTGCGTTAACTTACAACAAAAGACCTGTGGTTGTTTCATTTTTTTTTAAACTATTTCTTTTTTTGGTATTTTGTTTTGCTACATTTCTTCTGACTTTTCTAATTACAATGTGGATATGTGGAAGTACGTTATGATGATTCACAGAAACGTGTGGTTTCTGAACCTATTGAGATGACTCAAGAATTTCGTAATTTTGATTTTGCTAGTCCTTGGGAACAAAGTTCGCGTAGTGACAAATTGAGTAGAAAGTAAGCAAAAATTGCTTACAGTCATCTTGATAATATTAAATTTCGTAGTAATTGCATGCTCGGCTCAGTTCTATGGCATGCTGAATACTCCGCTTTGCCTATTTGAACCAAACTCGGTCTTTTCGAGCCGAAACAGCGGGAGTTTTGCTATACATTTTTCGAATATAGGGGTTTAATTGCATAGTGCCCCACGCACGTCATTTACGTTTCATATGAAGAGTCCACCCCTTGGGTAGATCTTAGCAGCTCCAAAAGTTTGCGAGCAATAGCAAGTTCAATTCTCCATCAAATGCGGTGTGTAGCATACCATTATAAAGCTTTTACAAATATGCTATAATCATATAAAGCATACCTTCTAATCTAAAGAAATGAATAAACACAAAGCCCCCAAGGGCCATAATATATTGCCTTAGTTTTGAGAGAATTGAAAGGGATGCGTGGGAATTGGCGGTGTTAACGATCAAATGAATGAGAGAGAACAAAGTTGTGACAATCGTCTCAAGGACTCAAATCCCTTCCAATAAGCTCAAATTGATGGATATGCTCTAGAATAAATGTATTATTGTGGTATATTATGCACAGAAGGTAACTCCTTTGTAGGGATTTGAACCACGTGCAACAAAGAGATGTATGCAACATTTAAGTAAATTTGAGCAACCAAATCTTCCAAAAAAATTAGAGAGGTGACTGAAATACCAAAATGTTCATGAGATCAAATGCGTCCACCTATCCTACTAGATGATGTATCCTAATGCGCAATGATAGAAATTAACGTGTGAAAACTTTTGCAATGTCATTGACTTTTAAAGCCATGGTGCCATACATTGTGATTTAATGTACAAATTTACACTTGAATCTTAGTAATGATATGTTCCATACACATGTTTCCAAGCACATATACTTGTTCATGCTTACGTTTGTTCACCTTTCTTGGGGTTTTGTGGTGTCACCAATTTCACCCAAGAGAGTTTCTCCGCATTAATGTGTGACAACTTTTGAGATGTCATTTACTTTTGAAGCCAATGGTGCCATACACTGTGAATTAATATGCAACTTCTCACTTGAATCTTAGTTATGATTTATGTATTCCATACACATGTTTCCAAGCACACGTAATCAATCATGCTCAAGTTTGTTCACCCTTGTTTGGGTTTTGTGGTTTCACCAAGCTCACCCAAGAAAGTTTCTTCCCTCTTTGTTTCAGACCCTAGCATTGCAACCTTGTATTATTTTTACAATGATATATCCACACACACACACACACACACACACACACACACACGTGTGTGTCTATATATACATATAATTATTTTTTGGTCTCATCAACAACAACAACAACAACCAACCAACCAATCAATCAATCAATCAATCAACTTGTGATAGGGTGGCATGTAGTCACGAAAGGCTACAATACTACTAGATAAGGAAGGCTTTAAAATGTCCCAAAAATGTATATTTGAGCCTTTCCCAAAAGGACAAAAGGAAAAAAATAGGGCATCAAGTATTTGTGACCATTGTGGCAGTAAAAGAGCCATGATGGAAAGGTAGAAGTAAATATATATTCTACATGTCTTCATGCTTGGCTGTCACAAGAGCTCATCGAATCTCTCACTTACTTAGACATGGCTTGTGTCCATGCCCATGAAGAAGAAGAATAACAACAACAACAACAACAACAACAACATTTAAAGGCAAAAGAGCAAGAGCTTCATAACATTCGACATGTAGTAATCTCCACCATCAAGCACGTCGTACGTGTGCCGCCAATTGGTTTGCAATTGAAGAGCTTTATTTTTTTAGCTGACATTGCTTGAAAGAATGACGACATTTATAATGTAAAGGCTTAGCGACTATGTGTATCCATCATTGCGAAAGAGAATTGTTGCAAAGCGTAACTAGGATCCAGGTAAATATGGACAAACTATTTGTCCAAAAGTATCAATACACATGAAAGGACACCGTAAGACACCGTAAGTTGTGTCATCAATACGTGCAAATTGTAAAGTATAATTTTTTTGGAGGAAGAGAATTATGAGCGTACAATGGGAATTGTGATTTTATAGACTTTGGGAAGCAATATGCTTGAAAATAGACAAAATCGCTCTAGAATCTAGATATGTATCTCTTAGAAATACATATATTTGTACATGAAACAAATATTTTTCTCTCTATATAAATATGCACAATGGAGAAGGTGGTGACAACGGTGGTGGTGGTGGGGGAAATCATGACACTTGGCAAAAAACAACCAAGTGTTTCCCACCGTTTCCATTTGATATTGATATTTGCCAATTGAGATGTTTCTAAAATTGGACTACATGTTGGAAATTCATGAACCAATCTAGGCTCAATTTTCAACATAATTGGGAGACCTATATGATCATTTAAAAAGAAGAGAACCTTTGCTTTGATTCATGAATAATAAATTCAATATTAACTCTAAAAATCATGAGGAAATTGGTTGGCTTGGCCTCAATTTTGAATTCGCTAATCAATTGGGATTATGAGCCAAAACAACGATGTCGGTGCAGGTTGTTGTTGTCATTCCAAGAGGGGAGAATGGTCTATCATTTCTAATATCCGAGAAACTTCATAATATTATTAAGTAGTATGCGTTCGTTCATGTGGGTCTTGAGAATATAACCACGGGATGCCATAGCTAGTGCATATTCAATGCAAATAATCATAATTATGTTTGATTATAATAAAATGAAGTTGTCTTTCAACCTAGGAAAAATAAGCGGAGAGTAGGGTTACAATGATAGGGATTGAAATAAGGGTTTAAAAACTTGAGGGGGGGGGGAGGAGTGTTTTTATTTTATTTTATTTTATTTTTAATAACGATGCATTCTTTGTAATTCATAATTCATTAACACGGTGCTATGGGCCGGGACGGCATGGGCCCAAACACTACTCGAATTTTGTAGGCGTCCACAATGTAGGTAGAGTAAGGGTTTGTAGGGGTTGGATTACAACTTGATTTATAAGGGGGGGGGGGGTTTCCGAACTAATTTTTTTAACTAATATACATCTTCATGCATATTCCTGATTAACATGAATGGTTGTGGTTGTAGTCATTCCCTACCATTTCAGAAAGGTGGAGGATCACGTCAAAAAGAGGTGTCACATGCATAGTTGCAATAGGGTGGGATGAACATATGGTTGTCAGGATATTAATTCGTGTGCACAGGTGCAACATGCCGGGACAACACGGAAACAAGCTAGTGTGTTCACAACATGAGCTATATGCATGGAAAAATTTGTAAAGCATTTAAGCCACTAATCACGGCCACTTTACAAATTTTTCTAACAATCATACAAAGTGATAGATACTAGCCCATGCTTGCACTCTAAGACCAAAAATAACATTTTTATTTTTATTTTTATTATTTATTTACATCTAAGTATATAAATGTGATCCTTTGATGGTACTTCACAACTTTCTCTATTCAATAACTCTGGCAAGGAGCTCTTGGAGGTGTTACTTTAAAGCATATCTAGAGAACACTTTACCCCTGATGCCTTTTAACATTTCTTTTCTTCTACTAAGACCCAAGACACCTTCTCTTCCCGAGTTAACCCAGGTCATGACCTCATCATGCAGCTAAGGGCCACTTCACACATAAGCCAAGAGCTGTGACCATGAAATTGTGAAAGCCCATAAGAAGGTATTAAAAGGCCGTCCCGAGACACCTCCAGAATCATGTAATGTGGTCACGGATCCTCAAGTGTAGTGTGAAGTCATATGTGACTGGGCCCTTAACCAAATGCTATTTCAATGAATTTTTATTCATGCGGATCCTCATGTATAAAATAGAATAAATGAACAATTGAGAGCATTCGGAATGCCATGGTCTCTCGGTTTTGTGTTAGGCCTACCTCCAAGAGGTGGTTTTTGAAAATAGTCCAAGTGACCATGAAACATGATCCATGTGATGCCATGTAGGAATCCATGTAGACTTTACATCTTTCTTGCATTCACATACTCCATTGGTCCCTCAAGCGTAGTGTGAAGCAAACTTGGACCAGCTCCACCTTTCCCATTAATGAGAGTGCTTGAAGTGTAATGGTCACGGGCTCTCAGTCTTGTGTGTGAAGTGGCCCTAAGGTAGTGACACTCATATACAAATGCTTTGAGTTCCAATAATAGATTCATGAAAACGTTCATGTAAAAAGACTTTGAATATAAAGATCTAGCGATACTTCAATGTGTGAATGGAGCTCACATTGGGCAGTCACCGAGGCTTTAGGGTGGAGGCAAGCTTGCTTCCTCGTGGTCCTTGCCATCATAAAAAAACCATTTATCTTTAGCACTTTGGGCAACACCCTAAAGCAAACATGCCCTATCATGACACTCTAGTCCAATATAAAAGACACTCACCACCCAATCAATGAATTTCAACCCCCCCTAGAATAGGCCTATGAACTCCAAAGTTTGAATTCAATTTTTCATATATGTGAGCTCTGATTTTAATCATAATTTTTTTTAAATTTTTAGACTTAATAATATTCCCTTTCATCATCCAAAATTAGCAGAAGTGTTAATTTCATGAGCTAGTTGCTCCCTAAGTTGCCCCACATGTAAATTTATTCAAGTTTTGTAATTATTCTATCATCTCAAATTTGAATGACAACACAAAATTGTGAATATCTTTTCTAAAAATGGATATTAAAGCTAGCTCCATGTGAGAGTGGCGGATCAAAGGGGATTAAAGACAATATGGTAGCCAATGGGATGAATGGTCCAGACATCAAACAACAAACATCTTCCTAGGTTCAATAGTTCAATAGTTCAATAGTAGGAGGGTCTGTGTGATCCCCATGCGATCATTTTACTAGAAAGAGATTTTTATTTAGACTTCCAAGGAGTTTTGCATTTGTACTCCAATGCTAAAGACTAACTCGCCTGAAATTTCAAATGATAATTTTTGTTATTTGTAGTTAAATTTTTGTTATCACTTAAAACCATCGAAATCTAGGGTGTTGGAAGTCTCATGGAAGATTGATCCAGTGTCTATAAGGATTGACGCCATATTGAGTTAAGGTGTTAATAATAATCTATGGTTCTTTACTCCCTCATTCCACTTTATCAAGTTAAATCACAATCTTTAATGGTTTGGTTGTGTTTCTTCTGTCATGTGTGTTTGGGTCCTATACATGAACTCCTATCACATTAATATCATGCTCTAATTCACTTGTGAAGCTCAAAAGCTTGGCAATTTGTCATTGGCTCATAGTCTAGATAAAAACATTTGGCAATTTTATACGAGTATTGCATAGTCTTGAAATGTCATGAATTGTGCTTTGCAATAATCTCACAATCAAGTCCGTTTAATCAACTTACAAACATAATGCAAGCCTTCAAAAGGGATTTAAAAATATTAGTCACCATCTTCTCATTCTAGGAGATTTGGCAAATCCCTAGGGGTGCACCTTTCATTAAATCCCAAGGAGTCCACTTTGAAAATGTAGGAAAGAACGTGGAAACAAATATAGGGTGGCACATATTACATGTGAATACAAATTCAAAAATTATTTAGAAGAATAAAGGGTACTTCAAAATGGGAAAAAGAATTATAATTAAGATAGGGGTGTGTGTATGTGGGGAAGTTATCTTTTCCCTAGAAGTGTCATAGGTTCTCCAATAATGAGTGTCAAACAATTAACTGTGAAAATGCGAATGAGTTGGGATGATAGGAATGAGTTAAAACATTGAACTTTTGTCCATTTGGACCTACAGAGGGTGGATGATGAGGGTCTAGTAGCCAATGCCTTTCCCATCTCTCATTGTATCCTGGGGTTTCCAAGTTCTCTCTATTACAACTATTACAACCATTTTAAGCCAAGTGGGCCTAACTTGGTTACTTAACTTAAAATGGACACCTATGTTTCTGAGTTGTGTGGTTAGGTGTAGATATAAGAACATATACCCAAAAAACATGTTCAAAAAATAGATTAGACCCCATTTGGACTATGTGCTCAAAATTTGTTAACTACTCTAACCTCAAAAGCAACCTAAGAGGGGGGGGAGGAGGAGGAGCTAATGAGTAAGAAAATCTTTGCTTTGATAATAAATAAGATATTCATACCAGATTCAAAAATCACAATGAAAAAGGCTACATGCATGATTTGGATTTGCTAATCACCTTGTGTTGTATTAAGACCCACTTACTCTTAGTGAAGGTCCTGCTTGTTGGACATATACAATCCATTTAATGAGTCTAACAGAAACCTTCACTAAACAATAATGAATGACATATTCATATAAACTTCTAAAATCACAAGGAAAAAGTTGCTTGTTGACCACATATGACCATTTAATGAGGGAAAAATAAATCATCACTTTGATAATGATTGAGATATTCATACAAGCTTCGAACATTACCAAGGCAAAAGGCTACATGCACGATTTGAATTTGTTAATCATCTTGCAATTATATTTTCGAGTTGGGGAGATTTTTGGGCATAATCGGTGAAGATCCTAGTGTTGTTAAATCCAACCGGTTAACATCTTGACATCTTGTGGGGTTTTCTATATCGCTTTGTGGCATATTCCACAGATTCCTCTAAAACGATGGGTAATTTTCCTGCATTCTCCAACATCTTCAAGCGGTGACTTCTCAAACTCACCCAGTTCATCTGTACCCAGCAGCCAGTTCTCCCTGTTCACTGGCTTCCCGTTCAGACACAAGACACGGGTAAGTTAACAACAAGGCAAAGATGCAAGCTCGTAGTTTAATAGATCTCCATCTGCATGCACGCACGTACGTACATGGCTCTCACTCGCTCGCACGCACACCAAGATGAGAGCGGCGACTGAAATCTGATGATGATGAATTTTAGAAGTTCCAAAAAAAAAAAATTCAAATTCAAACCATTAGATCTTGTTGGATGAATGATGTAACCTTCCATTTTTTTTAAACTCTGATTTTTTTTTGGTTTTGCTAGAAGTCGAACAACTAGTCGATTGCTTCTAATCAACTATAGTAGTCAATTTGGAGCAGTCTACTAAGTAGTCGATTACTAAACAAACAAAAAAGCAAAAATCTTAAAAAAATGTGGAACGTTAGATTGTGTAACTAACAAGCTATAATAGTCTAAATCTTTTGAATTTTTGAATTTTTTTTCTTTTCCTTTTGCAGGCGACTAAACCATTCACCAAGGTGTTGATTGTGTCAGTTTACCCCTAGGTAAATTGTTGGCCTTACCCCCTCCCCCCCAAATTGACATGGCATTTTTAGGTTCAGTGTCATGTTGTTGTCACGTGATGGACATGGACATGAGATTCTTGGTTGTGATGGCAAAATGTCATAACCAAACCCACATAATAATACATGGTTAACTCACATATGTATTAAAATATAAGGGAGATGGTCCTTTCCCCTTGTGGTTATGTCTCTGTCTCTCCCTCCCCCTCACTAAGCTGCAAGAAACTAATTTTGTACATGCATTTATTAATTTTCTATGGACTTTATATCCTTAGTATTTGTGATCATGATCATGTTGATCAATCCATCCATATATCACATTGCCAAGTTTCTATACCTGATTTTCAACCATGCGTGAAAGGAAATATTACTCATCTAAATAAGTGTGTAATATCATTTGCTTGTGTTTGCCCAACAAGTCAAACTATAGTTGAAAGCTCAGATCATAGCATTAATGTTTCCTCATGCCATATTGATTTTCTGTCCATCACATGTTGGGCGACCCAAATCCCGTTGCAACTCAGTCTTCCTTTGACCAACATGGGTGTCAAAGAGACACAACCATGTTAGATATTGAAGGGTTGCAAGGGCTTGGTGATACTTCTACTCCTAACCAAATCGATGAACCCATGCATGATGCACATGGGGAGGTTGGTTTAGGACAAGGGCCCTGATATTGAGCCTTTGTAGGAGAAGGTTGATGACATTGTCGGAGAAGGGGGTGGTGACAGAGGAGGGGCCACGAAGACTGTGGAGGCTTCCATGGCATCCAAACATGACCAGGGCGAGGTAATATACCGAGACCTCCCAGTTTGGGTCGATCGACTCAAACTTCTTGGGTCATTGTCTTGTTGGTGTGGTCGTGTCCCCCATGCTAGGAGGAACTGCTCCCCCACCTCTATAGCTACCCCATGCCCGTCACTCGTGCCCTTCATCCCCCCGTAATCTCTCAATCTCCCTGCATTCGACTACACTCAATCCTGGCGGCGCACAAACAGTTTTGTAGATGTACAATTAGAATAGTGTGAATGGCTTGTTCAACGTGGTCCCCCCAGGCAAATTGTACATAGAGAATTGTAAAAATAAAATTATTCTTTTTGGTGCCTATATGTTTGTTTTTGTGTTGAAATGTATCTTGTGAGTTATTCCCCTCATGTATTTTTGTTGCCACCAATGGTTCAATTGTTCTTGTGTTTGCACAAAAAAATTGTTATGCTTGAAATGGACATAGCAGGTTATAGCCATTACCACCTTCTCTTGCTCGTTTCTGCAGGGATCGGAGCATAGCGTTGCGGCTCCCCACCAATCCTCTCCAAGAAGTGTGTAGGATAGAGTGATTCCCCCCCCCTCCCGTCATAAATCAATATCTTAAGGTGTTGAAGCCAATTGTATGGGACTAGCGTCCCACTATGGTCGGTTGTCCCTATGACGTTCGCCCCACCCGTGACAACATGCTAATGGTGGACGACAACGCTTCCAAAAACATTTTGAACCTGACCTCCAACTTTATAGTTCGCCCTACGTGGATGGTCGGGAAGGTCCAAGACCGCTTTTTGTTAGACCTCATTAGATACCTTCAAACGCTTGTGGGGAGTGGACTACATGTGCCCCAGTTCCTAAGTTGTAATCCAATAGGCAAGAGATACGTGGATCTGTGGGACTATATGTACAAAGAGTTGTACGCTCACAAAAATTATAATAAACTCATTTGAGATAGTACATGGTGTGCCATTTGTATAAAATATGCCTCAAATGTGTATCGATTTTCACATGCTCCCTCTCCCCCTTCCCATTTTGGCATCATCGTTTGGAGCCCTCGCTTGAGGTCGTCAGTGACTCAAACTTGGGAAGCTTCTTCTATAAGACCGTTCACGATGTCGTGTCCAGCATCGACTACTCCAAGGAGCCTCTTGATGCCAGCGTCGTCGATAGCCCCCACCCAAGCAAATCTTCCGACAATCTCCGTCTCCATCACCACTCAAGGGCATAGAGTGCAATTGCGTCCAAGCATCCCACTCTCGGCCCCGCGGCAATATTACACCTCAACGGCGGCTGCGGATGGACGCTCGGCCTGCAAAGAGTGGGACCTTCACTATTCCTTTGCAGGACACATTGCCCTTCCTCGCCAACTCGGACATGAGCGCCCTTCGTGCCAAGGTGACCCCCCGTCCATGGCTAAACCACACATTACAATCCTTCTATCTTAAAAGGAGCGTGTAACATGTTTGGGTCTTTCTTTTCAAACCACCACATGTTTCTTGGTCTGATGTGTTACAGGTTGTGTCCAACCCTAAACCTCTGTGGTCTAGTGCTCCTATCGAGTTGGAGCGTTTGTACGCCATGACCATAATTGCAAGACAGTCTACTTCATCGTGTTCAAATTCTTCGTCTTATAATTCGGGCGGTTGACGGAATTCAAAATGTTTTATGCAGGGCCCACGTCCCAACCTTGGCTATAGTTGCGGGGCGGAGATTTTCAAGAATGTTGAAGCAATGCGAGCAAAAGAATCAGCGTCAAAAGGAAAAAATACAGTCTCCAAGGCTAGATAGGCCATCGTAGGCGTAGGGGTTTGGGCCATAGGCAAGATGATTTTGGGTTGCATTATCTAATGGATGTGAGGTGTTAGCATGCTATTCAGTTTACATGCCATATGTTGTATATTCTATTTGCAATAATATGGGTGTCATACGATTTCCCCTCCAATATGATCTAATGTTTGGATTGTCCTACCTAAACCATCTTGATGTGAGTTCTTATTTGGGTTCTTGATATGAACACCCGCTTCAAAGTATTTGCATCTTCCAACATTCTCCAATATCTATGTGATTTTATCCATGTTCTTATGTTTGTAAATGTCTCAAAATGCCCAAAAAGTCCCAAATTAACGAATATAGTGTTACTATTTGCAATTGCTAACTGAATGAAAGAAGTTTGGATCAAAACCAATGGCCAAAAATCATGTGGAGTTTGGAGTGCCCATAACAAGACCACACACCACACAACCGTAAGCTAAGTGGACCTAATTTGGTTACTTATCTTAAAATGGACACCTACAGGGTTGTCTATTGTGTCGTGACGGAGGGTAATCCCGGCATAATGTCGTGCCGTCACGACACGTATCCGTCACGACATTATGCCGGATGCTGTCTTTATCCTGACGGACTTGAATTTTACCGATTTTTTTGTGTAATTACATTAACCCAATTCAGACACGTAGGATTTACAATGTCCACGTGTGATGACATGTCAGCAAAGTAAAGGTAAAGTGGGGAAAAATTTACTAGAGCCCGTCCGCCCCCCCGTCCGCCCCTGTTCCTGACCCCATACGCCCCGTTCCCCCCCCCCGTCCGCACCCCGTTCCCCCCCCGTCCGCCCCTCCGTCCGCTCCCCCGTCCGCCCCATTTTTTTTTTTAAAATTTCCCCCCCCTCCGTCCGCTCCCGTTCCCCCCCGTCCGCCCCCGTTCCCGACCCCGTCCGCCCCGTTCCCAACCCCGTCCGCCCAGTTCCCCCCCGTCCGCGCCCCGTTCCCCCCCCATCCGCGCCCCGTTCCCCCCCGTCCGCTCCCCCGTCCGCCCCAGTTTTCCCCCCCCCCTTCCCCGTCCGCCCCATTTAAAAAAAAAAAAAATTCCCCCCCCTCCGTCCGCTCCCGTTCCCCCCCGTCCGCGCCCCGTTCCCCCCCCGTCCGCCCCTCCGTCCGCCCCAGTTTATTTCCCCCCCCCCCCCCCCTTCCCCGTCCGCCCCATTTAAAAAAAAAAAAATTCCCCCCCCCCCTCCGTCCGCTCCCGTTCCCCCCCGTCCGCGCCCCGTTCCCCCCCCCCCCCCCCGTCCGCTCCCCCGTCCGCCCCAGTTTTTTTTTTTTTTTTTTTTTTTTCCCGCTTCCCCGTCCGCCCCATTTTTTAAAAAAAAATTTCCCCCCCCTCCGTCCGCTCCCGTTCCCCCCCGTCCGCCCCGTTCCCAACCCCGTCCGCCCCGTTCCCCCCCCCCGTCCGCTCCGTTCCCCCCCCCCCCCCCCCCCGTCCGCTCTGTTCCCGCCCCCGTTCCCTACCCCGTCCGCTCCGTTCCCCCCCCCCACCCTCGTCCCCCGTCCGCCCCACACCCTCCTTAGTCGTTTTTTACTACTTTGATTTTAACAAAATGGTAAACAAAATGGCAAAATGATTTACCTGGCGCTAGGCATATCCACGACCACGTCGGCGTTTTCTGCCACATAGGACGCCACCTTGGCAAGAAGGTAAGTATTTTACCCACCCTAGTCCGTTCCCCCTATGTTGACCCTACGTGGACCCTATTGTGTCATGACGGAGGGGTCCGTCACGACACGACACGACATGACGGCACGACACCGTCATGACGTCGCGATAGACAACCCTGGACACCTATGTTTCAAAGTTGTGTGGTTAGGTGTGGAACTAAGAACATATATTGAAAAACCATTTTAAAAAAAACATCGGACCCCGTTTGGACTATGTGCTCAAAATTTGTTATCCACCCTAACCTCAAAGACAACCTAAGATGGGGAGGAAGGAGGGGGTAATGAGTAAGAAAATCTTCACTTTGATAATAAATAAGATACTCATGTGAGATTCAAAAATCACAATGAAAAAGGCTACATGCATGAGTTGGATTTGCTAATCACCTTGTGTTGTATTAAGATCCACTTACTCTTAGTGGAGGTCCTGCTTGTTGAACATATACAATCCATTTAATGAGTCTAACAAAAACCTTCACTAAACAATAATGAAGCACATATTCATATGAACTTCTAAAATCACAAGGAAAAGGTTACTTGTCGACCACATATGACCATTTAATGAGGGAAAAAATAAATCGTCACTTTCATAATGATTGAGATATTCATACAAGCTTCGAACATTACCAAGGCAAAAGGCTACATGCACGATTTGAATTTGTTAATCATCTTGCAATTATATTTTCGAGTTGGGGAGATTTTTGGGCATAATCGGTGAAGATCCTAGTGTTGTTAAATCCAACCGGTTAACATCTTGACATCTTGTGGGGTTTTCTATATCGCTTTGTGGCATATTCCACAGATTCCTCTAAAACGATGGGTAATTTTCCTGCATTCTCCAACATCTTCAAGCGGTGACTTCTCAAACTCACCCAGTTCATCTGTACCCAGCAGCCAGTTCTCCCTGTTCACTGGCTTCCCGTTCAGACACAAGACACGGGTAAGTTAACAACAAGGCAAAGATGCAAGCTCGTAGTTTAATAGATCTCCATCTGCATGCACGCACGTACGTACATGGCTCTCACTCGCTCGCACGCACACCAAGATGAGAGCGGCGACTGAAATCTGATGATGATGAGGATGGTGGTGAAGAAGAAGAAGGAGAAGGAGAAGAAGAAGAAGAAGAAGAAGGCATTGGTGTCGGCCAGTTCATTATAGCTTAATATTACCCTGCATCACATGATGACTTAATTTTCGCATCCTCCCCTCACAAGTGGTGTCCACTACTATCATGTATCTGGGGCCACTCATCAGAAGCCAGCCTACACGAGCTTAGTAGTAGTGGTGGTGGTGGTCCTCGTACTCCGCTTCTTCTTTATAAATATAACTTGGGAGTGCGTGGGATTTCCCCCCCTCCT
Organism: Polytrichum commune; assembly: GCA_950295325.1. Taxonomy (NCBI): domain Eukaryota; kingdom Viridiplantae; phylum Streptophyta; class Polytrichopsida; order Polytrichales; family Polytrichaceae; genus Polytrichum; species Polytrichum commune. The sequence continues at coordinate 15,748,328 of OX485803.1, read as the reverse complement.
CCGACACGCGCCTGCTTGCTGCTGCCGCGATCAAGGTTATCATTGTCTATCATTCAGAATGAGTGGAGACACACATCTCCTTAAATATTACGGGCATGGGGAGGTGTTTAAAAGAATATCATAATCTTGTACGGCACTATCATACTCTTTGTTGTGCCAACTAGAAAACGGTTTTTGTAAGGTGAGAGAGGAACAGTTCCATGAACCGACTGTTTAGTTGTAGATGAACCGGTTGAGTGTGCGAAACAACCAGTTGAAGGTCACGGTGTCAGGGAAAATCAGCCATTGTTTTAGAGGAATCTATGGAATATACCTCGAATTAACAAAGGAAACATCTGCGAGATGTCAACATGTGACCTAGTTGGACATCAATGGGAACACTGGGATCTTGATTGATTATGCTCCAAAAAATTTATGCTCGGGGGGGGCAGTGTGTTAAAAAGTTAAGGATATAGGTGCGAACAACCACTATTTTATAGGGGGGTATTACTTTCAATTTTTTTTTCCACATGCTATCATTATGTGATTTTCTACTTTGGGTTAATAGAAAAATGGCTTGCATTACTTATAAGTCCAAATTACCTATTATTCCATACCCTATAGTACTTTAAAGATGTCCAGTGCCATTTTTGATACCCTATATTACTCTTAAGTCCAATTATAATTTTTTGCCCCCATGTTTTTAAAATACCCTATCATTTGTTCGCACGTATATTGCTACTCCAACCAATGACTACCCCCCCCCCCCCGAGAATTTATGGAGTCTGGACACTAAGGGGTTGGTCACACCAGCCGGTTCAGACACCATCCGTCGACATCTTCGGCTGTAATAGTGTGAAAGCGGTGGGCCAACATCTATTTTTGAACATAATCCCTGATAATTTCAGGGATGGAACTAGACGGAAAGTTTGGTGTGATCGGGGTGTGAGAGAGCTTTGAGCTACGGTTGCTTTTGAAAGGTCATGTGACCCTATAATCTATCATTGTGGGCACTTCCAACCCCGGGGTAGCAACATTATAAGAGCAATGTTAATTTGTTATAGGACATTTAGTGTGAACAGGTTTAACTTAAATGTGCTATCAAGTTACATATTTGAAGAAGTGACTGAAATAGCACTTTCAGCCATTACTTTTATAATATATTTGAAACGTCTTTATTAAATATCAGCCGTTTAGAATATGAGAACTTATAATACACATAGGTGAGGGGGAAACCAATCATTTTTTTACAAGCTATGACATGACTATAATATGTTGATAATCGGTTAAAATACTTACAATACATTATAAAACATTATATGATGTTATAATACCTATCCTTGTTGATTAACTTAAGGCATGCATGTCAATTGTATATTATACCTTATTATATGTTTGAGATCCAATTGATTTTCATTTATTTTACTCCACTACAACAAAACAAGTCTTTTATTCCAACACCCACTTCACTACATGTCTTTTACTACTATTGTGAGTGAACTGGTGAAATGGGTGAATTCCTCCTTTACTCATTTTATGTCCGAGTTAACTTTGGGGAGACATGGTAGTGAAGTGGGACATAAATTCACTTGGGAACGCACTTGAGAACGTGTTTGGGAACGTCAGGGAGAACATGCATGACTATGGAAAATGAAGTGGTTGATTTGGGTCTGTCAATTCAAATTGGTACATGTTTTTCGGTTTTGCACTAAATACTCACAAAAAATGACCCGTCTCTTTTTGGATTTATAATGAATTGTACATATTTATACACAATATGGCATTTCTACACACTCAACATATTGTAATTTAATCTATCAGAGCATTTTCATCTTCTTCAATTCCACATTCATCCTCATCTTCCTAAGATGGTTCATCCTCATTTGTGTTCAAAGCTACAACCACTTGATCACTGCTTAAAACCACAATCTCATCTAATATTGGATCTGTTGGTGTAGCATCATTGTCTAATGATGTTGGTACCAATCCACAATGCTCTTCGACATTGCCTAAAGATAGGCATCCTATGTCCAACATAGAATCTTTTTCTAGAAACTACTCTTGCTCCCCTTGGTTCTTTCCGTAGAACCACCTTCCATCCATGATTGTTCAAATCATCTGCAAAGAAAACTTGTTCAACATGAATAAGTAGTCGATACTAAACCAATAAAAAAAATTATCCCAATGAAACGTGGACCGTTAGATTATGTATCCAACAAGATTTAACAGTCTAGAAGTTTTGAAATTTTTAACGTTTTTTTCTTTGTAGTCAACCAAACCATTGACCAGGGTGTTGATTGTATCAATTTACCCCTAAGTAAATTGTTAGCCTTACCCCCCCCCCCGAGCTAACATGACGTTTTAGGTTTGGTGTCATGTTGTTGTCATGTGACAGACATGGACATGAAATCCCTGAATGTGATGGCAAAATGTCTTAACTGGACCCACACAATAATACATGGTTAACTCACATATATATTTAAAATATAAGAGAGATGGTCCTTTCCCCTTATGGTTATGTCTAACCCTCCCCCTCACTAAGCTGCACAAAGCTAATTTTCTACATGCATTCATTAATTTTCTGAGGACTTTATACCCTTAGTATTTGTGATCACAATCATGTTGATCACTCCATCCATATATTACAATGCCAAGTTTCTATACCTAATTTTCAACCATGCGTGAAAGGAAAAATTACTCATCTAAACAAGTGTGTAATATCATTTACTTGTGTTCTCCCAATAAGTCAAACTATAGTTGAAAGCTCAGATCATAGCATTAGTGCATCCTCATGCCATATTGATTTTCTTTTCATCACATGTTGGGCTTGTTGTCAAGAGAATGGTGCATGGATATTGTGAGGAATTCCACCTCGGTATTTGTGGAATTTTGCCTCAGACTAAGATCAAGGTAAATATTTTGGAACAAATTGTCGTCCAAAACTACAATAAATATGAGAGTATTCTTTGTGCCTTCGAGACGTGCGCATTGCAAAACAAATTATTGGGGAGAAAAATACTCATGGAAGAATATGATGAACATCAAAAACCCTAATTATAAAGTTTATACATACTTTGAAAAGCGATGTGATCAAATCATCACTCGTGATGTGTTTTTTTCACAAGTAACATAGTGCGCATGCAAGAGACAAGTAACTAAAACCTCTCTAAAAGTAGGTGAATATTTATGGTCACTTTTCCTAATCAAATAGTTATAGTTGGCTCTTTGAGTGGTGTGTGGTTTAGGTGTGGATGTAAAAACAAATGCCAAAAGACATGTGTTGAATAGAGATTGGACTATGTGCTCAAATAAGTTAACCATATGTGACCATTTAATGTCCATGAGAATCTTCACTTTCATATGAACTCCAAAATGCAAGGGAAAATATCTACAACCATGATTTGCAATTGGCAACCACGATTTAAAATCGGCAACCATCTCCCGATTTTTCCTGGACATTCCATATATCCTCCAAGAAATGGGTGTATCGCTGAAAAATGTCCAAACATTTAAGACATGTAAAACCTTACAACAAGACTCACAGTCCACATGTAACACTAGTCACCAACAATTCTATCATAGAATCCATCGATAAAAGCGTACGCATATAACTTATACCAATCTCATGACTCATCCATCATGTCCAGAATCACGTACTCCCGAATTTACTCAAAAATCCAATTCTCATGATCTTCCCTCATCATTTAAGAGCTCTGCATCATTAATGCTCAATTAAGTCTGCAGGATTACACCCTCATTTAGAAGGGTGTGCGCAATCTCATCAGCCGAGTCCTCCTCCCCGTGATCGGGGAGATTTCTGGGCATAATCAGTTGAGATGCTAGTGTTTGCAACTCCGACCGGTCACATGTTGACATCCTCCGGTTTTCCTTTATTAAATTGGGGTATATTCCATAAACTCCTCTAAAACGATTGGTAATTTTCCTGCAGTCTCCAACTTCAACCAGTTATTTCTCAAACTCAACCGGTTCATCTGTAACTAACTGCCGGTTCTCCCCGATCATAGCCTCCTCCTCCTCCTCCACCTGCCGATGGTTTACGTAATAATGTTAAACAACAAGATGGAAGCCCCTCCACCTCCACCTCCACCTCCACCTCCACCTCCACCTCCACCTCCGGCCTCACCTCAGCTTTTTCCATGTCTTCACCATGATGATGAGGAGGAGGCGCCTGCCACTCGCCAGGAAGCCATGGCCCTCTGCCACTTCTTCGGCTGCTGCGGCAATTCTGGCCGCCCGCCTGCTGATTCTTCTGCCACCACTTCAGTTAATGACACTCGCTCACATCTCTATCTGTGTGTGTGTGTGTGTGAGTGTGTGCGCGCGCGGGGGCAGATAATTCACTCCGCAAGTCGGCCCATTATTTATAAGTGGCCTCAATATGCTCCCCACTCATTTGCTCGCCTGCTTCGGAGTTATGGTGATGGCCCTGCCCTGCGGGAGCTGCTCACCAACCCACCTCGCTCACTCATTAATGGAGACTCCTCACTCACATCTGACTCTGTAATGTGTGTGTGTGTGTGTATGGATGTGCATTGTGTGTGTGTGTGGGTGGGTGGGTGGGTGGGTGGGTGGAAATGGAGATGGAGATGGAGATGGAGGATATTCACACCCAATATCAGATTCCTCCAGTCACTGACAAGTGCATCGCACACAGAGAGAGAGAGAGGTGGCAAATTAGATCTTCAGCCAGAACTAAGTACATCATCGTTTCTTCCCCTCCTGCGGTTAGCAATTGAGAGAATTGCGAAGATTGTTGTTGCAAGTGCCGTCAAAATAGGCGTCGAGATCGATGCAAGGGTTGAAGGACGCCGAAAATTTAGCGAGGACCCTTCTCGTTGCATTCGTCTCCGACTATCTAAGGTAGAAATTATACCTAAAGCGGTGAAAATAAGTGGCTTGAAATTTTGTGCAATATTTTTCAGAGATGGAGAAGAGGAGATGATGAGGAATGCAAGTTGTTTCGTAGTTTTATTCTTTGTAAATAAGTAGTTACATTTTTTTCCAAAGAGGCAAGTAAGTCAAACCCCCTATTTGTACAAGTAGAATTTCCCTAATATAAACATCAAAATATTATACTTTGTATACAACGACACACGAAACAGTTAAGTTAATGGCACCCAAAAGTGATCGCAAGTGAAGTGAAACAACACCTATCCGACCAATCATTGCATCCTATCAATGCATGAAAACAAATAAGCTCTAATTAGCACATATGATTAACCTCAATATTTAAGTTTACGTAGACTCGTTCTTAAGAACAGATGCCATGTCATCTAGCAGTACATTTGATTAATGTCTTCTTCTTTCACAAGTAAATTTCTACAAGTATTCATACACATTCAAGCTAATTATACATAATTGACTATAATAAACCTAACTAAGTCTAATTAAGTGCAAGGCCTAAGCCTAACTTGGTGCCTATTTTGGTATCTGAAATCTTTCAAAGATGAATTACGTTTGGTTACGCTTCATCAATTTGAATGTGTTGATTACTTGTGAAAGGAGAAGACATTAATCAAATTAGTTAAACTTAGCACATTATTTTAACCTTAGTTTTTGAATAACAAGGTCCTTTCAAATGGTAAGTCACAAAAATCATCGCCTCAATGCTAAATTATGAGGATTTTTTCATATCTATAACTTCTAAGCTAAATATATATTTTATTGATAGTCTCATTTCGGAAATGGAATGCCTATCAATTGCTAAGTGAAAGTGAACATATGTATTGGATTTTGGGCCTTCAAGTTGAGGTGCATTCAATATGGGTTTTGTGGACTAGGTGGCCTTCAAGAATACAATGACAATTGTTATTTTGTAGTCGGGCAAGGCATGCAACATTTTTCACTCGGGTTCAAAACATTTTTCTAGGGTTGCCCAAGAGTTGAAAGTTGTGGGCCTTGACCCCTTATCTTGAGCTCCTTGCTTAGAAAGCTTGTTGGGGGTGCTTTAGCATCGTACTTGGCTTACTACTTGGAGATTTTTTTTGGGTTTTTATCATACACTTAACCTCTGGTTGTTCTTAGGTTGTCTGTTCACATCTTTATAGAAGAGAAGGGAGGGACAAATCCATCAGTAAAATAAATGATTCATGATATACAAGGTTGAGGCATCTATATCCAATAAAATACGGGAGTTTGAATCTGGTTAGGAGGAGTAATAGTAGAGGATTAGTTTTCTTGCAAAGAGAAACATATTGAAAGGAGAATGCAATTTCTTTTTTTTTCATATATGCGGAAATAGGTACAAATTTTTGAAGTGGTAAGGTTTAGCTAGGGTAACACACAATTGATCTATAAACTAACCCATAACCACTCATCTAAAAGCTAAATCTTGGCTACGACATTTACTAAAACTCTTATGATGATAATCAATTGCATGCTGCCACCATATAAACTTTAACTCCGTTTGCCTAAAAAATATAGATTTCATCTATGTCGCCGTTACATAACTCTAGTAAGCGGTTCAATTAACCAAGTCAACTATGGATGCCTCAACCTTATATTAGGTTCACCAATTCACCGTATGATGTACAAAATTCCAGAGAAGTCAAAGGAGTGTGATGTCCACAACCTTGGAGTATAGACACACCCACTTCCGATACCCCCAAACCCAAAATTCTAATACACAAAGTCCTCTAAAGTTGTGAAGTTCCACACATGTAGCCATCATTTTCTTACGTGATGGAAAAAGTCATGATTTTTCACACATGTAGCCATCACACATTCGGCATGATGGAAAAAAGTAATTGAAAAGGGCACTAATTGTACTCAAGCTTTCGTCTCCCAGTTATTAGAAATGGGTTGACTTATCCTTTGAACATGGGTTGGGAGAGAATCTTGCCTTTGAACTTTAATAGTAATTTCAAAACATGGAAACAAATTGTGAATATTTTTGTTAAACTTTGTGATATCAATTTCTAGAGCTGTGAATAATCACCCCAATATCACACATGTACTACACTTATGCAAAATTGCACAAGTGAATGGAAATACTACTCTAATTGGGCCAAAAAACACAAGCTCAACACATGATTCCTTTTTCCCAAAACAAGCGGGAATTACTAGATATGAGCATATGAGCATACTGTAGACGACTCCCTATTTCATCTTAAGTTTACATGTGCTGGAATGTAATATCCACGTGGGATACAAGTGGATCATGGTGAGTACGGGCATGACACGTGGTAGATTTTGAGAGGGGACTAATTATTTCGTGTCGGAATAGGGAGCCCTTTAGGATACCTCTTATTCATCCAACAAAATCCAAAACTCTCCGAAGCATGATAAAGTAGACCAAAGAAGTAGTCACCCACTTCATCCAGTCAGCAACATTCATAAAACAACAAAAAGTAGGTCTACGACACCTCAATGAGACTTCCTCTATACAACATGGAAGCCCTTCATGGAGTTTATTGCAAGTTGACCACATAGTTTCATGGACATTAGAAAGAATTGTGTGAAACGTAGGTTCAAAAGATAGCAGTTGAATTAATTCAAAAACTACTTTCTTGTATGTTTTTTCTATGTAACTTCCAACGCTTAATGAGGTTTTGACAACTTTGTGGTACATGTAAGGGCTCCATCAATCAAAAAGTAGTAGAAAAATTCAATGCACTTAAAAACTCTTCTTGGATGATGTGACAAAGCAACAAGTAGATTATAATATACTTGTACACCTCAACATGTTGTTTGTTCTCTTTCAAAGTCTATATTTGGTATATTGATAATTTTATTGAAGATATTCATTGTATTGATCATTGAGTTGATTAATATTTTGTACACAACCCATTTAAACTTTGGTCCAGGCTACTTCACATTTATTTACGATAAGGTGCACAAGTGGTCTATTTTACTATGCTTGCACATGCAATGAAACAATGAAGTTATGCATAAAATCCCTCAAATAGGGGCGAAATAGTGGGTTCAATCCTTCTTTGAGAGAGATTTTTAGTAAGAGCTCATTAACTCGTCATGTGTCAAGCCTAAGTTGAAGGTTGGGTGAAAATCCTTGGACCTCTTTTTGCCATCCCAAAAACTTTGAGAAAGCTTTAAGATCTAAAATAAGGTTTTCTTATGGGACCTACCATCTTGGATTCTAGATCAACATATGCAAGGCTAGTTTGACACACTCATTCTAGTAAGACAAGCTAGAAAGCCGGTTTGTAATAGCCTAACACCACTCTCTGAGTACGGTAAATCAAGCATTGAGAAAACTCGGATGACTTTATACATAAGCTCCCAAATCCACATTTTGACCAACTCAAAGGGAGTTTGATGCCAAGACTTCACAAATAACATTATTATATAACCCCAAAGGTTGTTTTTAATTTTTAATTTTTTTATATGGATAAATGAGAGTTACACGCATATGCAATAATTCTCTCTTGCCTAAAGGAGGGCGAGTGTTAAGTGCTATAAGAAAGTTATCCACTTCCTCAATCCCATAACACCTCATCATGTGCCAAATGTTTATAATCTAGATATTGTCTTATACCATTGTTATGATATTCAAATGGATCATGCAGATAAATAAATAGATATCATAACATTATTAAGCAATGCACGTTTGTACATGTGGGACCTGAGAATATAACCAATGAATACCCCAGCCTAGTGCAAGGAGATTAAGATGAAGTCTGAATTTACACTTAGTTGGAACATCCCAAGGTTATATTCTCAGGCCGGCCTCACATGAACGAACGCACACTACTTAACAATGTTATGATTGTCATTTCACTCCAACATGATTTAAATAATGTGTAACTTGAAATATCTCACTGCCAATAGATTCTAGACAGTGAATCATGTGTAAGGTTCAGTAGTTGCAGCGGGAAGGGCGTCGAAGGGGGCACGCTTACCCATGGCAAGATTCCGAGGCCTCGCATGATGTTAAATTTATAGTTACGGTTGAAATTGATTACTTACCCAAAGGCTTTATTAGCCTTCAATCCGCACTCATGGATGCGGTTTCACGAGCAGCCGGCCAGATCTAGAGGTGTTTCTTATTAATTGCAGAATATTCCTTCCAAAAGTAATAAATTAGCACACCGGCATTCTACCCGGCCTTCACTTGAAATACTGCATACTGTACGCTGGCCTCCAAAATTCGGAGAATAGACTTAAGTCCTCCACAGCCTCCGTCTGCTGCGTCGATAAATACGGCGTCTGAGAAGCTTCATAAGCTTCAAATCGGCAGGTGGTTACATTGAAAATGTCCCTGGAAATATTGATATTGCACAAGCTTAAGGGTTCATCATCAGGAAGCGCTCTCATATGTATGTATATATGCTCCTGGAGGAGAGTCATAATGTGCACAATTCCTGGCTTGTAATCATGTAAGCAGAGCTCTGAGATGCTCCTGCGATTAAGGATCTGGGGAAGAACCCTTCGAACTTTAAGACTGCTGTTTGATGGAAAGATGAGTATGTAGAATACACAGCCATTTCATGTACAGTCTTAATGACCTCACTTGCAGTCAATTAATTACTACGTCCCATGCAGCTGAGATTGATGTGTATAAGTATATACTACAGTCCCTTTACTAATCCGTTTTCAGGCGATGAAGTGCTCCTAATCTCCTGCATCTACCCTCTGATTTTCTGGATATTGGTAACGTAAAACAAAAACATAAGATTCCCAGAACATAAGTGCATACATACTTGAACGTGTGCAGAAACTGTTCCGATTTCCAGCAATGGAGAAACATCCTTATAATACTATCATGGGGTGCTACAGGTAACATAAGATGATTCTGTTGTTATCAACCACTCCATTCTGGTAATATTAATACACTGCTGCACTTGAGTTTTTTTAGCCTAAATCTGTCAGTGTAGTGTTCAGCTATGAGAATAAACAAAGTGTAACTCTGATTAGAGTCCAGCTTATTCCCAACCCCACCCATCATACAAACTCAGCTGAATAATGTTGTGAACGTAGTGCAATCAAGAACTCCAGTTATAAGAGAAAATGCTACTAGCATTATTCAGATCCATAATAATGTTGTGTGGGACTCACAATATTTTGTGAAATATTCCCCACATTCAATATTGTAATCACGAAGTAATAATAAGACACATTTGTGAAATGTGATGCATAATGAATAGCAGGATGAATGCCAAATGAAGTGACGCATTGACTATCTAGGGATGGATGAAATGTTATATGTTAGGGGCTTCTTTCGTAGAACCTTCCCGAATCTTCTTATTCCATCATTCTACACTCTTCTCAACTCTTCTTGAATACTTGAATACTTAAATCAAATACAATGTTCTCTCGCTTAAGTCACACTTTGAACCAGAGTTGTTGGTGTGTACTTTACTCATATCGTTTTTTAAACCCTATGATTCGATGAATCGCAACGGAGGAAACTTGAGGCAAGCCGCCTGACCGAAGCCCAATGATGTGAAATCATTGCAAAGTTGAGCAAGATGAATGCATCAAGTAAGCGGGCGATGGGGCAGGAATATAAAGTCAATGAAGGTGCCATCTGGAAAGTTATGGAAACGATGCGAATTGAAGAAGAACCACCTATCAATGACGAAATCCAACCTATCGAGACATTGGTTGAATATGAAAGTGCTACCTACTTCAAATTCTTTAAAGCTCTACTGTACTTGACATCAACGACCAATTGCTTTGCTCCGATGTTCAAATGGACGTTGGATAGATGTATGATGAAATGTGACGATCGTTTGAGACGTTTCAACAAAACGTTAACAAATTGACAATGAATGTCAAACATAAAAAATACATGCATTCACGACAAATGACTCTGCATGACATGTTCAAACAATAGATATGAACCCTAATTTTTGTCAAAAAAATTGCGCACTTAACCGGGATGCGTACTTAAACGGGATGCGTACTTAAGCGGGAGATTAGTGTAGAGAAAACCATCCACATTCCATTCCCGAGAGTTGGTGTGTATCATGAAGAGTGCATTTTCCATTGAAATGCACAATGCAAGCACTGATGTCATCGAAAATCTTCTTATGGATAGCAATTCAGATTAGACTCTTTATCTTGAAGGTTTTTAATTTTAGAAATGCGAAAAAGCTGAAGTTTCATTTATGAGCCTCCAAAAATTGCAGTGCTTCATAGTAAAGATGGTGCCAGAGCGACATCAGCAATCTAAGCTTATCACCAAACACCAACCATCTTGAGGAAGCAGCTTCAATGTTCTGTGACTATAACCATGGTTAAAATCTGAAGAGAATTGTGACACTAAGTATGATATTTAGTGTCACATGGTATTTTAGGTCACTATGATAACTTATCGGATGACACTTCTTATGAATGAGTGAACAAATGTTTGTTATGGGTGATGGATGAGTTCATCCATTGGCCAAAACCCTACCTTCTCTTGTTAAAACTTGTGATGAAATATTATCATGGATGATTGAAATTTGGATGAAAATTCACTTGGTAAGTGACAATAGTTGTAGCACTGCAAATCTAATATCCCCGCAAAAAATTACAAGGAATGACAAATAATGTTGGGTTGGCATATAGTGTTGATGACACTACACTACGGTTCGCAATTAGTATTGAGCAAGACAATTAAAATTGGTGACACTAAATACCATATGTACACAACACTAAATGTGAACCCAACGTTATTTGTCATTCCTTGTGAATTTTTTGGGGGACTATAGATGTCACTTACCAAGTGATTTTTCATCCAAATTTCAATTATCCATGACAATATTTCACCCGGGTAGGGCACTCGTGAAAATTTATTAAACCATGTGAGAAAGAATGTAGGGTATTTTTTATTCATTTGTGAGAAGATTTATACAATTCTTTGATATAATGAAGCACCTCTTCAATTACAGAGTTTTGTGTATAAAAAAATAAGGGTACCATATAATGCATCAATTTATCTAATTCTTTCAATCTAAAATAGGGTTGGGAATAGTAGGTAGAGAAAAAAATGTTGAGGCAGAGGTATACAATGCATTTTATGGTGGTCAATGGATGAAAAACTATCCATTTTCAATCCAAATTCCCGAATGAAAAATTTGGATGACGAGGGTTTTGGTGTTCTTTGCTTTGTGCGTTGTATCTTTGATTTTTGCCTAGGGTTGCTTGCTTCAAGTTTGTTTGATTTGAACATTGTTTGATGTATGTTTTGGAACAATAGGAGGTCCTAATAATGCTTCGAGTTTTTATGTTTTGGTACATTGTTTGATGTCTTCAGTCTAGACATGGTTTATTGAATTTTCACTACAAACTTTCAAGAGTCCTATGATTCGTCATTCATGGGGTCAAATATAAAAATTATAAGGAACATAGGGTACTAGAAACTAGTTCACTTACGACTTTATAAATACAAATAGGGTAATCTAAAAAGACAAAATTTAGATTTATCTGTATTGATAGGGTGTAAAGCATTCCAATTTCTTAGATAAATAGCCCCATGATAAATACCCTTCCGTCGCAGATGGGTTATTAAATACATGTATGAGTGCCCTACCCGGGATATTTCATCACAAATTTGTTGGATGCAAATTATACCAAACAAGATAATTTTTCTTACCTTAGCGTGGAGGCAGAACCAAGAGAAGGTAGGGCTTTGGCCAATGGATGAACTCACCCATTATCCATAACAATATTTGTTCACTTAGTCATAAGAAGTGTCATCCAAAAAGTTACCATAGGACCTAAAATACCATATGACACTAAATGTCAAATCTGGTGTAGTTGTTACATGGTACTACAAAGTTCATGATATTTAGTGTCACGTACACTAATTTGCAAGGGGCCTGAACAAGATGCTCAGAGGTCTGAAAGTGTCACGTTCACTAATTGTCAATATGATTCCATTCGTCAACATAGGCAACTTCTTTAAGTGAAACAATATCTACATTAAGACATTTAAAGTAGCACAATGGGATACTTTAGATGATAGTCTTGCCTAATAATATGCAAGAGGAAGATATTCTTGAGCATACTTGTCATTTGACAATGTGTTCATTTTAGTCAACTTGTAAACCATTGTGTAATACAAGCATACACCTCATAACAATATATTGAACATACTCATGTCAAGATATGAGTGAGCGCACTGAAACGCCAAGTGTCATGAGGTGACACTTATGATGAAGTTGTTAATCATCAGTGTTACCAAGCATACGTCTCAAAATACGGTAAGTGACACTATTACTCATGTGTGACACTAAATACCATAAAAGTGTAGCAAGACATCTAATCATGATCAACTAAGCCAACATGCACTATGGAAATTGATTGCATAGTTTTACGGTTACTTTCTTCCATTAGGTGGTTGTAAAATCTACGAATATGCATTTAGAATCTATCATTATAATAGAGAGAGTTGGACATTTCTTGAGCAAATCTAGGCTTACTGTCAAGCATAGACATTCTTAAAACATCCAATGTTCAAAGGCCATTCATATTCTCTTACAAATCAAGGTATCCTATTAAACCTGAAAGGGTGGCTTGGACAATGCTTGATCAAGTACATCCAACAAATTTTGGTTAACTTGAAGCATTCTCATAGGATAATGTCAGCTCGAAGTAAATGGTCACAATAACAACCTCAACCCTATGAGGGATTTTCAACTTTATACAGAAAACTTTATATATAAGTAACATCAATGCAAAATGTGGCGCCTACTACTAAGCCTCATGCCTTGTATTCCAACGAACCTTGTAAAATACATAAACAAAACACAAAACATGAAGGAAGGAAAAAAATGATACAAAACTTATATGCTTTGTCAAAGTTGCGAAGGGTCTGCCTCACTTATGTCCATGCCACCAACCAAATCCACATAGAGGATTAGTAATATGCACAAGGTAAATAATTGCAGAAACCGATTATTGTCTAATATGTCACACGATATGTAATCCATAAACAATCATTTTGTATCATTGATTACTCATATAACCACTGAGTATTCTACATTTTCTTTAGCCATTTGAAATACGTCAGACCTTTCCTTGTGGCAAGTTATACAATTCCTCCACTTTCACTCGTCACCACTATTAACCCTAATCTCAGAGTAATCTTAGAGTAAAGCAACTGCTTAAAGAGTGGAAGAGGTCTCTCATGGTTTACTCTTTACCTATTATAGTATGAGGTAAGCACCCTATATATTAGGAGATCATGATCTATGGTAGACGTTTATCAAGTATGCTTTACTATACCCTACATAGGGGTAGTAGAGAGAGAGAGAGAGAGAGAGTCTTGATCATATCCACAAGCTCATATGTGAATGCAACGGGTTTACGGACTATGGGAGAAGTATGTAATAGATCATAAAACTATCTAGTAGTATTGTAATACATTAAAAATCAGATTTAGTGTGGTATTATGTATGGCGTGCGATATTAACAAGAATAGTTTTCGTGACTTTTCATATAACACCAAATGTCACGTGACACCGTCTCTAATTGCCACCCGACAACTGCAAGACAATTCATGTGGACCGATGATGAATAATGTGGACCACACTAAATCAAATGTTCACTGGAGTCATAAGACCATGCAATCCCCCTATTGATTACTTAGACAACTTGGGATTTCAGTTCATAGCACCTACTTGGGGGTGGCTGTTAAAAAGTTGCCCCTCCCCAAGTTAAGAATGAAAATTGTACTAATGTAAATATATTGTATTGTATGTGTCTTTCTGTTTGTGGTCCTGAAGAAGGATACATCTGCAAATGTACAATATACCAGCCGCTTATCTAGGTCTCAATGTCAACAATCTTATCTGAAACAAACGTAGACAATCATTGTAATTGTTGTTGCAAATATTATGGGACACCAAAAGCGTGATATCCACAGCTGCAACGCACTGTACATACAGATAACACACTTGCTTACCAGAATATTGAACTCTTTCTTTAAGTACATTGATTTGTACCCTCACATTGTTGCTCAAGAATGTTGGTGGGTATATATGTTGTCTTCCCAAAATGGCTAGCTAGAGGCCGTTTAAAGAGGTGCACACTGCAAACTGAAGCTTGCAAAGAGGTCCTCACTAGGACTAGAAGAAACAAGGTAAGGTACTGTCACAACAACGCCATCTGACAGCTTTCGTTTGGAGTCCAAACATTTCGACAGCCATGGTGTTTGGAGTCCAAACATTTCGACAATCATGGTGTGTGGAGTCCAAACATTTCACAGCCATGGTGTTTGGAGTCCAAACATTTCGACAGCCATGGTGTTTGGAGTCCAAACATTTCGACAATCATGGTGTGTGGAGTCCAAACATTTCGATAGCCATGGTGTTTGGAGTTGAAACATTTCGACAGCCATGGTGTTTGGAGTTGAAACATTTCGATAGCCATGGTGTTTGGAGTCCAAACATTTCGACAATCATGGTGTATGGAGTCCAAACATTTCACAGCCATGGTGTTTAGAGTCAAAACATTTCGACAGCCAAGGTGTTTGGAGTCCAAACATTTCGACACCGTTTCGGGAGGTCGATCAAGGTAGGTTCGGATTGGTTGAAATAGGTTTGAATCGGTGATAGAGGAGATTTTGGGGCATAATCGGTTGAGATTTGGGCGAACCAACCCATGCACTCATTCCTTGTTGGATGTCTGAACCCTTGCCTCCAAGGAACCAGTGTACAGGTTGGTTCGCCCCAACCATCGGTTGAGATCCGAGTGTTTGCAAGTCCAACCGGTTACATGTTGATATCCTTCGGTTTTCCTTTATTAAATTGGGGTATATTCTATAAATTCCTCTAATTGATCGGTAATTATCATGCAATCTTGAACTTCAACCAGTTTTTTTTCTCAAACTCAACCGGTTCATCTGTATCTAATTGCTGGTTCTCCCCAATCATAGGTTTGGATTGTCACGAGAGGTTCGGTGACCTACTTTATCGGTTTGGTAGTTATCATTGAGGTGTAGTGTTTGCTATGTGTTTTTTGTGCCACCCTATTTTATTTATGGGGATGAGTTGAAAGAAAATTTTGGCACATGATGACAATGATGATGATAATGATGATGATGATATTATTATTATTATTATTATTATACAACGTTGGGCAGTCCGACGTGAATTTGAGTCCATTGGCCTTACCCTGCTCAAGAATCCCCTTGGTGTAGGGTGGGGTTTGCTACATTATACCTTGGGGTGGGTGGGCTTTTGGTATTCAAGTAGAGAGAAAATTTCATAGGCGGGAATCAAACCGCCAACCCTTCCGTTCGGATTTGGGTACCTCTCCATTGTCATCGGATAATTTAGGGTCATCTTAGACCACACAATATTATTATTTTTTATGCAATATATTTATTTTTTAGCTCTACATTGATTATACCAATTAATGTGTGTTACTATTCGGAGTTACGCAATGCTATAACTATTTAACAAGAATGTAATATTTTACCAAGCAAAGTCATTTATGTTTTATAATGTCCAAATAACTTATTGAACTTTTGTTAGTAAAAATTGAACCCTTGAGTAAGACATTATTGCACTACGTAACTCCGAATAGTTACACGCAATGATTGGGATAATCAATGTAGCATTGGGTATTTAACATCCATAAAACTTCAGTGGGCGAATTGTTTCATCGAGCAAGCAATCGTAAGTCACAAAATTGTCGTATCAAGTTTACAATAGGAGTGAAGATGTGTAGGTCTTCTCAACTATGTTCATTATTGCTCTATTCTCATTGATTTGATGTCAACTAGTCCACTCCACTTTACATTCAAGCTTCGGGGCTCAAGGAAGTTTGGATGAATGGAAAACTACATGGACTCTAGATGACATAAAGTGGATCATGTGTCAAGGGTTACTACACCACATATTGTATTTAGTGTCAATATGGTAAGTTTTCTAATGACACTTCTTATGAATGAGTTTACAAATAATGTCATCCCAATTTACTTTTTAGTTCATCCACTTTTGGTATATTCTGCATCCTCACATTTTTATAATGAATTAGCGTCATGGATGATTGACATTTTGATGAATTACCACTTAGTAAGTGATAGTAATTGCAATTTTGTACATCTATATTGTCTAAATTTTTGACAGGAAATGACAAATAATGATAGGCTTACATTTAGTGTTGGTGATACTACACAGGCGGTTCACAATTATTGTTGAGCTAGACCAAAAAAATCAGTGACACTTAATACACTATTTACTGTAGATTTTGTGACAAACCCACCTAAAAGAGATGGTTCTAACACAAAACCGAAAGACCATAACACTTCAAAATCTCACAATCCTTGTTTTGGAGTGAGTTTAAGGTTGATGTGTCTTGTTCATTAGATTGATCTTCATGAGTCATTGTTCAAACACCAAATGTTACATGACATCTTGTTTAGGTTCCACTTAATTATTACAACAATAAAAATTTAAATGACAATGAATATTGTGGCCAGTGTACATTAGTTGTTTAGGGCAGTGGTATCTAATTATTATAAATGCTTATTTCTACATATCAAGTAAGCTTGGATGTGAAGTTGGCTAGGGTACTCGGCTCTAACAAAGTGGTGGAGGGATTTGATTCTTTAATGCAACAAAGATTGAGTGTGTGGGTACTATCCAAAAAGGTAGAGTTGCCAAATAAAATACCTCGCACTTTTCATAATCATGACATGGTTTGGTACCTACACTTTTTTATGATGCAATTCATTGTTAATTAATGATCCGTCCGTGAGGCTCAATATAGGTTCGGGAGACGGACATGACATGAGTCATGGGTTTCGCATACACGAATAAGTGACTAGGATGATTGCACAGCGAAGAGTACTAAACTTTGAAACTCAAACCTCATTTGACTTGGGTCAAAGTGGCCCATGCTTACTCATAACATAGTCGTTGTGTAGGAGAATTGGATTATCTTTCATCAACATTTTTTGCAACTCGTTTGACAAATTGGACTGCAAAAAATGTCCTTGCACCTTAATGCTCGTACATGTGTTTTAACTGTATAATCTCAACACTGTAGAGCTTTGGATTTTAGGCAAATACGGGCTTAGCTACAAGTCTTTCTAACTCAAATAAAGCAAACAAATTACATAACATTGTTAAGATCTGGGTATGCTAAGATTTATGCTTGAACGGGTAGTCTAGACAAGTTAACATTGTTAGGGTATGATGCAAATATCAAGGGAAACCGTAAGCTAGAGTCATCCTTAATTCATATGAAATTAACCCATAATTCTTGCTGCAACGATTTTTCTATCCCTCATATAGGAGTGGTCTCATAAGGAGCTTAACAATATTATGTGAAGGTGCCTGACAATTATTCAAATTTGCATGTCATCATATAGCCTATGATTCTTTGAAGATGAGAAACAACACTTCTCTAGATTTGGAACTCATGGTTTTCCCTCTTCAATTACCAAGCTTCATGATGAGCTCAGATGGAAGAAAGAAAAAAAGAAAAAAAGAAAAAAAGACCCCAAAGTGAGTTTGTGGCTAGCAAAGGTGAATACCATGTACTAAACACAAACCATCTCATTTGGGTACAAACGAAGCAACTCCCTCAAACTCGCAAACACCTAACGGAACATGTAGAAAGGAATTCGACCAAAGTTCGAAAGCGCTTCAAAGTTCTCTGCATAATACACTAGTAGCAAACAAGGTCTGCACGACACACATGTCTGATAGTAGCAGGGGATTGTGTGGGATATTTGGACAATGGCACATATTCCATGCAGGGGGTTTGAAAAATGTGTGGAGGTAAAAAAAACTACACATGAAAAATATGTAGCTTCCAGAGCCATGTCCCGGCGATCATGTGCAATAGATGCAGGCTGTTGGGCTCGAGCCACACTTTCTATCGCCATCACCGTTAGATTGCATGTCCCCATCCGACCTGGTACTGCTTATATGAGACGACCCTGATTGTGAGTGCAAGCCGCGAGGTGGTGGGGGCTGGTACACTGCTCCATATCCGGGAAACGCATATGGACCCACTGCTACTGGTGTGTGGCCATAGGAAGAGGAGTGGGCCGGTGGGTAGTTTAGGTACGGGTGTAAGTATGGGGGAGGTGCATAGCCATACCCATACTGAGGGTCATGGTGGGAGCTCCGGAAATGGGCAGCGGCCATGTCCCTCTGCACATGCCGAAAACTTGCATTAGGGACTTTGAAAGGGATGGCGGTGACATATGTTTTGCTAAAGCAACAACACCAAGACCAGTCGCTCACTCCGAGTACAAAAAAAAACCATGCCGCCCTATGAAAGCACACAGAACAGTCCGGCAAAGGCGTTTGCAATGGGGGGGGGGCAACCTCAGAGAATCGCGGTGTTTTCCTTGGTCGATGTTGCTCATGCGAGGCACCATGTGCACTTCTACATCTACACTTTGGACGTGCGTGTGGGCGTCTTGTATCCACTCCAACTGCTGCCCATGTGCGTGTGGAGAATGGCTTCCTGGAAGAATGCCTGGTAGTTTCTCCAAGGGCACGCCCATCGGGTTTCAACATCATGCTAGCTTTCCACCTTGTTCCAAAAGGCACCTGCAATCCCTACTATGCCTCCTCAGCACTGCTCCCTAGAGACTGTCACAACATCCAAGCTTTGCCTATTCATGTACATCCATCCCATGTCTGCAATATTGGACCTGACCTTGTGATTATCTTTGCAGGGCCTGAACAACAATTCTGGACAACAAGGTCTGTGGGAGTTAATATGCAACTTCTATTCATTGCGCATCTTGAATTGAATGCTTGGCTGTTGGGTGCAATTAAAAAACAAACACACTGCAGACATGTTGGGAATGCCACGGATCATGCC
Organism: Polytrichum commune; assembly: GCA_950295325.1. NCBI lineage: Eukaryota > Viridiplantae > Streptophyta > Polytrichopsida > Polytrichales > Polytrichaceae > Polytrichum > Polytrichum commune. The sequence continues at coordinate 15,728,588 of OX485803.1, read as the reverse complement.
CCCAAATAGAATTGAGCATCGCATGGTGAAAGACAATCGGGGGACCCATGCATGAGGATACGAAACCGAAGAACATGAATTTGCAGCCAACAAGTCTAAACAAAGGGGGAGTGATTTCCAAAACTAGATTTCTTGGTGCCGACCAATATGCAGTCTGTGCAAATAGCAGGGGAAGAGGCCCTGACAACATGCTCCATTCGTGAAATTTACAATTGCATGATTGGAATAGTGGCATCATGTATATGGTGTTCCAGGGGCGGTACTCTCCCCAACACCCAGGGTGCATGTCACAGCCACATAAAAAAATGCTACTGCTGCAACACACATTGGCAGGTTGGAGCCGCTTACTTGACAAATTTGCTGGATTTGCAGACAGGATCCCCCATCTGCTCCGGTTTCTGCCCACGAGTGCTCATTCACAATATACCTGCAGTCGAACCTGGGAAACAAGGGTTGTGTTGACAGTGGGGTCGGCTTCCGTGTTGTCCTGATCCACGGTCACTATCTAAAAACCACATAGTAGCATGCCCATATCCATGCATCCCATGACCAACAAGCTCCACAAAGTGAGAAGAAAGCTGCAAGATTCAACAAGTGGCAGCCTTCAGAGCAGAGTGTGGAAACTTGTGGCTTTCAGCAACACAAATGTACAGTTCACATGCACGACATCAAAGAGCAAAAACTGGGACCTCGCAAATTTGCTCCATTGAAGGTGACTGGCATTTCAAACCGTTTGTGTGGTGATAGTTTTGCATGTAAGAGGCTCAAACACTAGAATACGATCACGGCATCACGAAGATGCTGGCTGTCAGCAAACCATGGATTTGCACATGCATCAAATTGCCAGAACAAAAACTACTGGTTGGCACAGACCGGGAGCACAAACATTAGCGACAGCTGGAAAGCAGGCACCAAACCCCCCCCCCCAAAATTGGGGGTGTCCGCCTGCATGCATCATTGAAGCCACCCCACACAAAACCCAGCCTAAAACCAAGACATCAAGTTGTGCTCCACATGCGCATGTTATGCAAGCGGCGAGGACTACAAGAGGAGGGTCATAAGTTTGACGTGCTGCTAGAATAAGGCAAAACAAAGGAGGGGATGGACGTCACCTTTGCACCAAATGCAACTCCAAGTTGCGTTCTGAATCCATAGCGGCAAACAACCTACTCTGCGATCAAACACGCAACAAGCAAGTACAGTCGCAACTGCAGGTGTGTGCTTGCACAACTAGTGCGCGGAAGTTACGTACAATGCAACAGTCATGGGGAGGTCACTTCATTGTCAAATTGACACCACGTGCGGACAAAGTTTGCTACCCCTATATTACATGCCATATATAATTTTAAAATTTATGATATTTTTTCTACATATACATAACCATTGATAGTATCTTTTTTATATATTTTTTGAAATTCTTAGTCATATTTATTTATTTTAGTAATTGTTTTAGTTCAATTCTGTGTCATTCTAGTTAGAGACGGTATGTTTTATGAAAAAAACAAATCATCAAATTTAGTTACCACTTTTAACTATGTCATAGGTACTGTGTATATCTACTCATGAAAAAAATTTGATAAAATTTTGACCCATTTTGGTGGTGCAACTTACCAAAAGAAGAGTTTTTTTGGTCGCACGTGGTGTTCAACTTGACAATGGAGTGACCCCCCCCCCCGGTGGCAACAGTGCGTAGTGCACCGACATCAACGCCCAGTTCTGGGGAGTGCAGCTGCACATGCTAAAAGGGTCGTCGTGTGAATTGTGAGTGCCCTTCAAAGGAGGCGAGTGCGAGGAAGACATTTGCATCCTCGCACACATGACACTAAAGGCCCTCGGCCCCCAACATGGGGAAACCTAGTAGTGTGAGCGGAGAGCGGAGTTTGGAGAGTGGAAAATTCGAATTATGGTGGGCGATTTTCATAGAAGGAGTGCATATGACCGTGGATTTTGGATATATTTTATATTCAATTTGTTGAAAAGGTACCCCATTCCTCTGGGTTTTTTAACACACTCTAATTCGAGAAACAAATAGAACGTGAAGGAGTGGAAGAATGTATTTGTTATGAAGGTTATTATAGTGTAGTTTTCAAACGGTTAAGGGCTAAATTAGGGCTGACGTCAGCAATTGAAATCAAACAACAACATAAGATTAATAGCATACTTGCGTAGGCTAGGAGTTATGGATGGCATCGCCAAGCTTAGAGGTGTCAGCACCTAGGCATATGTCCAGCGGAATCAATTCCCAGGCCAGGGTGATGAGACGGACAAAATTTTCGTCTTCAAGATGTTCAAGGTTGGCCCCGGTAGTGGGTTGACTTGGTTAGGCGCATGCAACCTGGCGGGGATCTCGAGCATGCTTGGATCATGTCCGACCATGTCAAACGTGTCGCCAAGTGGACCACCATGGCCTGCCACGTATACGACGGAACCTACCAGTGCATCATGACCATCGCTTGCTGCGACTTCCAATCCGAGGACAAGGATGCTTAAGTGCTTTTCTGGCATAACCTCAACCACGTCATGGCTTGCCATGGAATCCCCAAGCCTCACTTCAAAGGCTTTATGGCGGACAGTGCGCAAGCCAATTGGAATGCCGTCAGGATTATCTACGGTCCGGAGATCCAAAGGTTCCCATCGATGGGCGTGAGAGAACCTGCTACTTCCATTGGACCCAGTCTTTGGAGAAACACACCAAACTCTATATCAACCACGACTTGGAGGACCAACACAAGCGTCTTTGCCTCCAATATCGCGACTCATCCTCTATGCTGGAGGTTGAGACGAGGTACACCGCCATCAAGGCCTGGAAGGCATCGTCTAACTGCACCTCCGAGGATGGACTCAAACACCTTCAACTTTGGCTTGCCTTCTGACACTTCCGATATGGATAATTGGGTGGCTTCATGGAATTGGTGCGTCTTTACTGTTACTGCTTCTTGTTTTTTGTTTTATCTTTTCTTTTCCCAAGCTTTGCTTATTTCTTACACTACCATTCCATTGGGCAAGAGAAAATCATGACCGCAGAGTAATTTGCACAAATGCCCAATTGCAACCTTGCCGAATCCATTCACAACAAATGGCTTCAAGCGTCCGGCAACAAGGGTGGCCACTGTGGATGATTATATTCGAACGTTCCTCCAAGTTGTGGCGTACCATCAATTTTTAAAGGGTGGCGTTGGGGGCAATGGCCCTAGCAAAGAAGAACTCAAGCTTCGATGTGCTCAACACCGTGCTCAACGTACCGGTGACCCCGTTGTTCTATAGAAGGTTCTCCTCGACATGCCCGGCGGGGATGAATTCTGCACCCGTAGTCCCCACCTCGAGGGTGTCGAGGTATTCGGCTCGCAAAAACGTAAGCCCGACACCCCCATTGGAGACGACGATGAAACCCACCGCTCCGACACCATCAACTTCTCTTGTCCTCGGGTCGTTCAGAGAACCACAAGATCTCATGCTTCACCTTTGCCTATCATCGTCGAGGAGTCATCTCCGTCAGTGCTAGACGTTCCACCACCCCCTCCTACTGGTCTTGATTTTTGCCGCATCATTGCCGTACAAGAATCCAAAGTGGACGAAAAGCTCTAGCATATTGCTCGCGTTCTTTACAATTCCTCCAATGCATATTGGGCCATGCATGCAATTACCAAAAAGAAATGCATAGCAAAAATTGTCTCCAACTCCAAGAGCACCCCTACCCCAACATACCTTGGAGTTTGGAACTATTACAAATTTACAACACCGAAAGTCGAGAAGTTCTTTTTTTGTCCGGACGACATTGAGCGTTGTGTCAAAGGTTTGCAACGCAAGTGCGTCGAAAAATTCTCTATTGACCAACAATGACCTCCAATCCCGCTCGTGTGGCCTGTCAAGCTTGGTACCAACCTCACTCGTCCGGATATCCCGAAGCTTAAAAATGCCGACTTTCAGCTCCTGCAGAAAGAAAACATCATGCCGACTCGCCTCTTTAGCACATCCGCTCCTCCCCTTGACCTCTCCGGAGTGGACATTCCAACCAACCTAGACGCTTATCCTTCTTCCAAGCAGTCCAAGTCTACAAGACGGTTTGTCACCGCACCATCAACAAAACAACTATAGATGGTGGCATCTACACGAGCTATGGACGGGACCATCTTGAAGGTCATCATGATTCCACGCCCTGTTGCGTGATCATGTTGTAGTCCAAGCCCGCACCTACACAATCAATTTACCAACTCACAATGAGTTCTCTGCCCGAGTGTAATTGTCCGGCCTTCAAAGATATGATATCAAAATTTGGCCGCAAACAAAATTTGTTCTTGCATTGTAAGCACCTCTACTTCATCTTTGTTAAGGTCTTTAATATAGACCCCGACGTTGACTTGTTCATTCACACCCTGACATTTAACTTCAATGAGGTCAAATTCATCCTCGAAAGGGGCCTCTTGATACAATCTACTTCCTAGAATTCCTCTTAGCCTAGCACTACATTGTGCCCTAATAGATGTGGCCATTTGTGGACCTTATGTGAACTCATAATTGTTTGCTATAATAAATATAATTTCATGGATTATTTTTATTCCCTTCAAAATGTTGTATTAAAATATTCAATTATACCATGTGTCACTCTCCCGATTGAACACTACATATTTAATTTGGAGTATTTTCTATGTCTACCAACTCTACTTCCGTGTTGCCAACCTCCTAGATGATTCGGACTTCATTTCATCGTCCCTTCTTGATGGAGGTGGACCCAGTTGAAGCAAATCAACATACGAAACCGTTATATCCCTCATTCGATCCTTCAATAGACGACGATGCGGCGATAATTTTTTCATCCTCTCACAAAATAACAAAGACCTCGAAGATTCGCCTACCATCTTGATTTCCTGCTCCGTGTCAATTGTCTTGTCTTCATTCACATCAGTTGCCTCACTATTCATGCACCTTGTTTCATCCTTCTCGTGCACATCAGCTCATCTTTTATCATTTTTTACATATCGTTTATGCTCCTCCTGCATCCTTTACATCTAGGCTTGTGTGGACTGCGAAAATGGAGTCAGCTCGTAATCATCACTATATCGATTTGCAGCACCTATGTCATGTTCCGGCGATAGATTAAAGGAACATGCGGATCTTCTAGACTTCTAATTTTATTCTCCCATCCTAGGCCAACAAACATGTCTTTCTCCTCTCCCATTTTGTGCATGTGTCTTTACATTCATATTGGGTATGAGTCTAAATTATGTCCTCATATATATTCAGCTCAAGATAATTTCTTCGACCACAAGCAATAATTGTTGCAGTCCAAGCTCTACAGTTGACTCACACATAGGACAAAGACAAAAATGATGGAATAAAAACGAAGCAAGTTGGTCGCCCTTTGTATTTTGATTGACTCATTCTTCAATTATACCAATCTAAAAAAAGACATTTTCATTTGTTCTTTATTGGGATCATTCTTGGTTTTAATCATTTACTTATCTATTCTATCATAATTTTCCTATCATTTTAGCACTTCATGGTTTCCAAACTCAATGAGACCATTTCAAATTTAGGGCCTTTTATTTAATTTATGACCTATATATTCCACGGAAATAGGTCACAATTTTTATTCTATTTGTGGAGAATCAGGCATATTCTGAGTATATTTGAATCTTTTTGAAAATATTTCTAAATTTAGTCTAAGAAGTTCACTATTTTTACTTCCTCTCCGCTCTCCAAATCTCTGCTCTCCGCTCACATAGGAGTGTCGTCCTCACCTTTAATGCGGGAAGAAGGTGTGACCTTGTGCTCAGCACCTCCTAGCCTCCAATTTCGAAGTACCCTATGCCTTGCTGCTACTTACCCGGCAGAACTCGACCAACTTGTCCAAAGGATTAATGTCTGCCAACACTGTGAGCGTCGAAACTTGACTGTTGAATCTTAAGGATTCAACACCCTCTGCTGCCTCCTTTCACCCAAACATCCCACCGATTCCACCAGCTAGCTCGCTCCCCTTTGACACAAAAATCAAATTCCTCAGTTGGCTGTGAATTCGAGTGTGGTAGTAGGTCTGCCGCTTCTCAATAGTCTCCGCCTCTCTGTTTCGTCGAAGTTTGAGACTCACCCGGCGACTTGTGCACTGTGGATTCTTTCCGAATGCGCAAATGCTCCTCCTCCGCAATAGCGCCAACGGCGCCACCAACGTAGCTGCCAAAAAATACCCATATTTCTCATGTTGTGCCTTCTAGCACCTTTCTTCCAGTCCTCCAACTTCCAACTCCACCCAGAGGATGAGCTCGGCGCTTAAAAGCAGTGGCTTCGGAACGAATACCTCAACCGAACATTGGGTTTCGAAGATAGAATTGTGGTTGCATGTCGTCAAACACTTGGCTGCCGCTCCCGGCTAGTGGTCTTCTTGTTGGATACTCTGTTTGAATCTGAGTCAACAAGTGTGATTCAAGGCATTTCTTTTAGCCACCCAGCTCTTCATCTCCCTGCTGTGAAGAACCACGCCGCATCCCAGCAGCCTTCAGCTATCTCTCTCCCGAGAGATATAAAAACCTCTCTTAGGCCAACATTGTAATTTTAGATCTTAGCCATCACTGCCTTGTAGCAGATCTCCCGCTAAGTTTGAACCCGGGTGAATCCCGGCAGCCTCATCTCCTCCCAGCCACCTCTCTCGCAACATAGGCCATGCTGTCCCATTCTTCCTCGCCGCAACACCTCTGATCTCCCCTGCCTCCTGAAGCAACCACCCACTTGAAGCCAACACACACCGAAGTTTGGGACCCCCCCTTGGCCTTTGAGCAGAGCCTAATCCACATTCGGGAGGGACCCCCCAAAATGAACAATAACTCGGCATCTACCCCTTGTGACTTAAGCCTTAGCTAAACTCTAAACGAAACTAGTCCACTTAAGTTTGATTTTTATCCTTTAATTACTCTAAGGCTCACGACTTGAACTCTACTCTCACCTAACTTTTGAACTTCAATCCTATCTAGCTTTTAAACTTAACTCAAACAATTGCAATTCCTACGATTTTAATATTTTTAAGGTTAAATTAAAATGTGGGCACATAATTGGGCTCACAATTGTGCATAAACCAATACGCTCCAGGAACCCACAAATTAGAAGAGGAAGGCCAAAACGCCAAAAAGGCCAAGCCGGAAATTGTAATTAATATATACGACAACCAATACAATACCCCATGTGCGGTGGACCCCATATAATGTCTGTGTGGACACTTTGGAGGCAAATGCAATTAATGGGCGGGGTCAATTGTTTTGGCTAATCAAAACTCCCACAATTTCTCAACACACTCTGGCGGCGAAAGTAAGAACACAGACTGCACACTATGCAGTCCCAATAATAAGATTGGTCCAGGATGACACCACATCGACAGTGGCGGCCACCAGCTGCACACTCTCCGACAACTGTCAAGCACCTAGGAAACTGTCAGAACACTATGGTTTTCGTGTGAGAAAGGACCATGTTTGCTGCGAGTGATGCATGGATGACCATGATCCAATATCCGGGGGCCCGAAATCCAAGGCAATTTTTTCCACACCACCGCAAGGGCGGTGGTTGCTTTGCGAAGTGAACAAATTGGACCCCATTGGTCAAGCTCAACAAACATTCAACTCCCGCGAAGGACTTACGGTAGTACAATCAATTCGAATTACTTTACTTATTTCAAAACCTCTTTATGACAATAAGATGGCACATAGAAATTCACTTGCAATTCGGTTTACGCATTCTAGCAGGGACTCTACGTTAGACTACGAGCTCAAAGACTTTCACAGTCGACACTCATCGAATTCACCAGGAAGCAATCTCATCGGACATACACCTGATGATGAACTCGAGAGTCTTGACTTTCGGATCTCTGGAGCAATCGATCGGCCTCTTCCCAAGGAAGAAAAGGAAACTTAGGCTCGGCTGCAGCAGCAAAAAGCAAAAGGTCAAGCTGCGAGAACTTGCAGGCTTTTCCCCTCTGACTCAAACGAGCGAGTCTCGACTATTTGCTGCTCAAGGAGGGAAGGAGCGAGCGAGTGTACGTCCAGACTTCCAAGTACGAGGTGTGAAATTATGGCACCTGCAGTCTTCTTTCATGGGAAGCTCGATTACAAAGGACAACAACATGCACCCCACCGATTCTTAAGCAGTGTGCCACCAAAATTCTTTGATTCATAGTATACATCGATCATACCGTTATTAACAGCCAGCTTAGTAATTAGCTAGCAATACAGCTACTAGGCTGCAGAGTTCGGGAAGTTTTTGAAGCTTTAGTGGCTAATTGCCGGTAGTTGCTACGAAGGGTTGGATTTTTTTCCAATTTACATCGGCAAGAGCCGGTCTTTTGTAAAATCAATCGGCCAATTGCCTATATTTTCATATTTTCATTGGCCAATATCCGATTAAATGGAACTCATATCGGCATTAATTGTTTAAAAATTGTATGAAAAGTTATTAGAAATCATTTCTTAGTACAAAATCTTGAATAAGTGAAAAGAAAGGCACGTTCAAAACTTTAAATTTGAAGAGTTAATATCCTTGGCAGGAATTGAACCTAGCAATGCCTTCACCGCTTGAAGGCCAAGGGTCCCCCAATTCTTCATAGAAGCAATTGGATTTGGTCATGGAAAGGTTGCATACTTTAAAAAGTTTAAGGTTTAGGGTACTTCCTCAAGTGCATCATCAGATGCCCCAGACAAATAGCGCTCTAGATGCTTCCGGCTAAAATCTAGTAACTCACAAGAAGAATCGGCTACATTCCGGGACATTTTCTGGTCCATCGGCTAATTGCCGGAGGATTGAAATTACAGTCGGATTGCCATCCGATGGTTGGAAATTTGGACCGGCCATGAGGGGAAATCCAACGGCTGATAATGAACTAGCCGTCGGTTTTCCCCAAACATAGCTAGGTTGTGTCAATCAATGTTGAAAGGAACTATATAATATGGAGAAGAGTAGACTAGCTAGCACTACCTTACTAGAACAATCCATTCATGAGAGGTGTCCATCCTTTGGGTTATGTTATTTAGGGTGCATGCATGCATGGTAGAGTGGACCCAAAATCTGCTCCAGTATCATCCTATAACCATAGTTGTTGGTTGTTTCATTATGGTCAAAGACCTAGAGGTAGTAGTAAAATGTTGTTTAAATTGAATATTTTTTCATGGTGATCTTTGTTGTTGTGTTAAGTATTCAAATGTAGACTAGTACAAAGATGGGATTTCCAAAACTTATCGTTAAAAGAAATGCTCAAGAGCAAATGGCTAGATTTTGTTTTGGACGTAAATTTCAAATCCTGAATTATTTTGAGCTTGAATTTTTTTTTTTCATGTTCCTTAAATTTGTTATAAATTAAGATCATTGTCAAATACCTTTGTAGAAAATCATCAATTCAATGTAGCTTTATTGTATTTTAGACAATCACTTGTTCCACATCACCACTTGCACACCACTTGCACCGTCTTCATTGGGTCACCCCACTCGGCATAGAGATTCTTTAATATTTCCAAAATAGATAGGTGCAAGTCTTGTTGGATTTTATTTGAATGTGTTCAAGGCGAATAACGTTTCAAAGGTTTTTTTGAAGCTCGTAGAAGGTCACTTAGGTAGCAATACCTAGAAGTATTAACACCGTCTTTTTGGCGACTCCTACTTTTCATTCTTAAACTGTCAACAAGTGAGTGCAATGTGCCATTAATAAGCCACTGTTAAAAGTGATTAATCATGTACATCATTAAGTTTACAATGGCACCACTTTGGCCAAGCATAGTGGCATTTTAAGAAGGATGTAAGAACACTTTAAGGAGATTACCAAGTTATTGTGACACGTATTGCAAACTTAGATGCTTGTGACTTGAATTTGGGAGATGAAAAAGTCTTCAAAGACTTTATTGATGGATTTTTGCCTTATACATATAATAAGGGTTGATTGTTATTTATTCTTATGTTAATGACCATATATCAATGTAAATTTCCTATGTAGACATATTGTCACTTGTATTTTGATCATTGAAATTGAACTTGTATTGCTTAATTTTACCAAACAAACTTATACATAGGGGTTTTTTTTAGTATGTTGCGAACACACGTGATTCTTGGATTTAGTGAAAGGCGCACCCCCTAAGCTTATTTCTTTGTAGGATCTAGTAGATTGAATATGCATCTGTTTTTTTAATTGTAAACTCTTCGTAAATTTTCATGTCTTTGAAAATTTTGGGAAAATTTCATGAGCTAAGTAACTTGCTCAAAATAGAAAAAAAAGATTGTAGAAGTGGTGCTCTTAGGCTCAACTACCTATCAAAGGAAAAAAAGGAAAATTTCTTGCACGTGTGTGTTGTCCAAATTGCAAGGATCGACAATTTTAGAAGCACAGGCAACACCCGAATCTGAATACATTTCAAAATCAAAATTCAAGCTTCATAACATTACGCAACGCTCACTCCTCGTTCAGTGTGCCCTTGGAATACAACAGTAAGATGCTCGAAAAGTTGAGCAAAGAGACCCATCTTTCCAAGCATCCAATCGTCATATTTTGGGGGCCCACTGAACGAGGAGTGAGCATTGCGTAATGTTATGTCAAAGTGAGAGACACTCATCATCCATTCAATGAACCTTGACCCTCCTAGAAGAGGTATACGAACTCCAAGTCTGAATTCCACTTCTTCTTTTTCTCACATATGTACATTCTATATTTAGAAACAAATCGAAGATCCTCGTTGATCATGTCATCCAATTTCTAACAGAACTAGACTTTTACTAGCTACCCCAACTTGAAAACTTCAACTTTGCGGCCATTGGATCTCCTCAAATTATGCCAAAAAGAAGGGTTTTTTTCTTCCCTAGTCTTCATAGTAGACCACGTACAAGTGACTAACCGTAAAAGATGTTGGTGATAATAGTCTAAATTTTCAAGGGTGGTATGGAAATTCCAAGCTCATTGGAATGTACCCGGTGGCAATAAAGGTCCATGGCAAGCTTATATATATAAAGGTGTGGACCCGAGATTGTCCGGCATCTAGTGCACGTGCTCAACATTATTCAGAACATTGTACCTTCTCCTTTATCAAAGAATGTGTTTATGTCTGTTGGAGCATCCGTGTGCAGTTATTCTGTTACCAGATGGGATTCAATTTGAAAATCATTTGCTTGAGCGACGCTAGTGAAGACCGACTCCAATCTCCTTGAGAAGGGGAGGATCAAATGGTTCAAGTGTTATTGTCCATTGTAAGTCCCTTAGGGATGAGCTCCAATCACTTTTTAAATTTGTAGTCTTAGTTCTTTCTTTCAAATTGGACCATCGAGTCGATATTAGCCTATATCTCACAGGGGTTACCGCACTCCACCACTCTAGAAGATTCGTCAGTTTGACATCACTTTGATGCATTTTTAGTTTCATAAGCTTTTTGGCTTTCTAGACTCTAAAATCAAAATCATTTGTGTCATTACAATATCATGAATGCAGACAAGATATACCTAAAATTGGAAAGGGTAATAATAAGCTCCTCTTGGATAAGGTGATGGGACTCTAACCACCTTCCGTCACATTCATGTATGTCATACATCACACTTCTTGCATGTGTTGGCCAAGTTAGCGAAAGCCACTAGATGGCAAAAAAACAATATCCCCCCTCCCCCTTCTTTCCACATAGAAGTATGCATGAAACTTTTGACATCTACCTTAGGGGAAGTGGAAACATAAAGAGAGCCTACCATTTTTATTTTTTTTAAAGCTAAATATCTACATAATTTAGGTAACAACCATGATTCATGGATAATTAACTGCAAAATTAGGAGAGGTAAGTTATTATGGTACTCCCCATAGTAGTTCTCATCAATTGAACTATTGGAGTATGCTGATTTTCTACCTAGAGAATGAGAATCAATGGTAGGCACAATTCTAGGGGGTGAAAGCAAGTTAGAGTGTCCATTTTTTGGGGAATTTTGGAGTTCCTTTAAGTACTTCCATGGTTCAAGCATGATGTAGGTAGATGAACCCTACACATGCTGAAAATCCTATCCACACAAATTCAAGACCAAAACCCTATCCACCACATATTAAAGTATCCAAAATGAACACCATATCCACCACATACACACCATAGTGTTGACATCATCATTGTATAGAAAAATGCTTAAAAGAAAGGTGAGTACTTGGAACCGTATTTTGCATCATAATATACAACCTTAATGAAAAGAACATATGCAAAGACATATCCATGAAACTATTTAGGACTTCATCATTGTATGATGTTAGTGGAGGTTTGAAAAGTCCTAAGCTTTCAAATATGTCCTCAAAATTGTCTACAAACATGAATCATATTATCCACACTATGTTCATGAAATTTGAAGAGAATATTGTACATTTTTACTACACAAATTGAAGACAATAAGTCCATATACATGTTTCATGGGGACTATGTAATTGACACAAAAGTCCCCTATATATGTAAACATTTGGTAAGACAATACATATTTACTTTAAACCTCTTGTTATTAACTTTATATCATATACATGAGTTATATTTTATAAGATGCAAAGACTATTGAGTGTAGGAGATATTGTAACTTATCAACGGATTGTAAAAATTACAATGTGACATCAAAATAAGGACACCGTAGTTTGCTTACACCCTATGGAAAAGTTGAAGTATTGAGGAGATGGAGTTGTCCATCACTTTATCATGGACCCAAAACAAGGTATAAATTTCAATACTATGTTGTAGTTAGGTTTATGTTATGACTTAAATTAACCAAAAGCCATGGTACAAACTCTCAAGGAAGGCTTGCTTTGATGTATGTTACATGCACCTATCACATTGCAATTCATTAATTAGACAAAAGGGTTGTCATTACATTCTAAAAACACAATAAACACGTCTTTCACTATTTCTTCCTTCAAGGGTTCCTCTTTGGACCTCTCTTTCAATATCTCATTTTGTCTTATCTTTTGGCTATGATCTGTAAGATTTTATTCCCTTACGTAAAGTGTAACAATAGTCTTTGGTAACCATGATCTTCTTTGAGTGTAATAATTGTCTTTGTAACCATTGGCCAATGTATCTTCAAATCACAACAAGTTCCTTCATTAACTGGTCAATGTTAAATTCCAATACAAGACTAATTATTTATTTAGTACTTCCAAGATCACTCATAATTATGCAATTCATAACTAATACCAAGATCAAGTTATAGTCTTGACTGCCATGCACAACCTGCATCAACAGCAATGGTACAAACAAGACAATATTTAATTTAGTTAATCTACACTTCACTCCCATAGATCAAAGTTCCTAAACTAAGTATCAATCTAAGAATCCTTCTAGCCCTGGGATGACTCATGCCTAGATGTCCATGATAACTTAGAGTTTGTCCTATCACTACCACAAATGCTAACCCTTAATCTATCATCCCCATAGTTACCTAACTAATTTGAATTTTATCCTCATTATCTTTAGTTGCTAAAAGGGTACACTAATTTCAACTCTCACAGACTCACAAACATGACTATAGTCCTTTCTTCAACTATAATCACAATTCTAATATTAGGACACATATTGTCCTTCACCTTTCACAAGTCTCAACAATTGTCAAGTGGTCTCCCTTTTAGACTAACCCTTGACCTTCTCTATCCCTAATACTTAATGTGCCTTTCACAAGACATAATTACACTCAAGCGGTTCCTCTCTCAAGTAACCCTAGGTATCACTTAGTCTATCCCTATCACATGTTCTTCTTTCCTTTCAATTAACAATGGTCTTTGATTTCACCTCCGTTTGACTACCGTACGTTAAGGGCAGCTTCGGCGCTCTCTTGCCGAATAATTATTAAAAGTAAAAAAATAGTGTTCGGCACCTAGAAATAGTATATTCATATTTTTGGCAATTTTCTCTTTTAATTTTTAAAATTCAGCTTAAATTCATTTTTAATTTTCTATTTAATCTTATATCTTGTACATCTCTCTTGCATTGAATGACAAGTAAGATGTGAGTGAAGAGTAGAGAATGCTCTGTGCTTTATGCAAGTAGAGTGGAGTTGTGTTCAACAATGCATATGGGATATGTAAACTTTGAGGTGAAGCACCGAGTTAGACTTCATTTTTATAACTCGCATAACATTTGCATAGAGTCTTCAAATGACATAAAATTTGTTGGAGGTGAAAGATTACTTGATTTGTAAACTTTTCTTAGACCAACAAAAATCCAAAAAAGTTGATCTTCTATGCACAAATGAGCTCCGAAAAACTGTTATGAACGCATTTTAATTTTTTGATCTTTACACGGCTGCAATGTTTTGTCCATATCTTTTGCATAAAGAATTATTTTGACACAAAACTTATTGGAGGTGGAAGAAGGATTGATTTCTCAACTTTTGTTAGTTGGACAAAATTCTATAAAACTTCATCTTCTATGCTCAATTGGACTCCAAAAATTTGTGTACAACACATTTGAAAAGCCTCACCTAGAGTCTTGCTACTTCTTAACCCATATTCTTTGTGGACTAATGTAAGTGAGCTTGATTACAAAAGGAGCACCTTCTCTCTCAAAATTCACATATGCTTCCATTGTAAGTAAAACTCTAGTGAGAAGTAAAAATTTCTTACTTTTTGGCAATTTTGAAAATTAATTAATTTTATATTCGGCAAAAAATGCCAATAATATTCCAAAAAATTTGGCGTCTATTTTTAGAATTATTTTGTGCCGAAGCTGCCCTTAACGTACGGTAACTCATTGCTCAACGCTAACCTAATCACTCAACTCTCTTTGAACATTGCCAGGCTATGATTTGACCAAACTTTATGCGTTAACACCTTTCTCAGCCAATAGTTTACATTTGCTCTTATCAACGTATGTATTCCTGACAATAATTGTACATTCTATCTCCTTATTCACTTTTCTACCACAATATTTTCATATGATTCATTCTTCTTCTCTCCAATGTGAAAGAATTTTGAACTCTCATACAATGTTTTTACAATGTTGATAATTTCTCGGATCACGTTGTTAAAATTTATCTCACTTTGTTGTAATGCAGAGGGATTCCTCGTCAATTCAACTCCTCCTTTAACTTATTTTCTACCACATGATTTTCTATGTTCCATTCCTTAACTCACAAAGATAAATATTGGTTCACTCACATTCCAAATTCACCCATGTCTTCAATCATAGTTTGTCAATCTCACGTCACAAATTCCATTCACTCAATCAACTGCATTTCACTCACATGACAATAGTTTTCAATTTCAAACTCAAAGAAGATGGTTTAACCGAATATCAACAACCCAAGTGTGACTCATATTCCCAAATAATCAATCAACTTTATCTCAAAACCACAATCCTACAATCACTACATAAACTAATAGTTGTTCAAAGAAAATAGTTTAACTAATGACCTCACACAATCTATGTGTCAAGGGTGACAAGACTATAAGTTTAACAATACACTCAAAGTTGATCAAAAAAATGTTTGCCTCTCTCCGCCTTCTTATGGCAAGGCGAGGAAGAAGATAATCTTAATGGACTAGGGGCTCCTAAGCCCATGATTATACTTCTATCTGCCTAACTCCATCCACAGTTCACTACTTCCATACATCTAAGTACAATCTTCATCAAAATATCACATAAATGCCATATAAACATCACTAAAACTCACCTTAATGAAACTATTAACATGAAATTTTGGCTCGCATATGTCTACTCATGCAACAATCAAAATGGGATATATGAGGTGACACCAACCGCCACATTCCACCTTGCACATTATTCAACAACAAAGCAAATGTATGTCTCATATTTCGACCTCCTACTTTACAATTGTTCGGCCAACAAAATGTAATGAACTCCAGTTCAAAACTTTGCCAAATGTTGGCGAGGTTGAATTTACCTTCGCCACAAACAACCAACATGTGAAAGTTAGCCCTTTTAGCACCACCGGCAAGTCTCCACGTCAGTTTGGTAAAAGACACCACTAAAAATATAATTTTATGAGGCGATTGTGATTAGGGCCACTTCACACACAAGACTGAGAGCCCGTGACCATTACACTTCCAGCACTCTCATTGGTGGAAAAGGCGAAGCCGGTCTAAGTTCACTTCACATTGTGCTTGAGGGACCAATGGAGTATGTGAATGCAAGATGGATGTAAAGTCTACATGGATTCCTACATGGCATCAGATGGGTCATGTTTCATGGTCACTTGGATTATTTTCAAAAACTACCTCTTGGAGGTAGGCCTAACACAAAACCGGGAGACCATGGCACTCTGAATGTTCACAACCATTGATTTGTTCTATTCTATCATGTGTGAGAACCCACATGTATAAAAATTCATTGACATAGCATTTGGTTGAGGGCCGGTTACATATGACTTGACACTCCACTTGAGGATCCGTGACCACACTACATGATTTTGGAGGTGTCTTGGGATGGCCTTTGGACACTTTCTTTTAGGCACTCACAATTTCATGGTCACGGCTCTTGGCTCGTGTGTGAAGCGGCCCTTAGAGGTATGGTTACATAATATGCACATGCTCGAGGTCACATGATCACTAGGCTTCTACTTTAGCACAATATTGTAAGGTGCTTCCTAGTTCATCTTTTTGGATGTAGGACCTTGATTCCCATGTGGAATTTGAGTGTGTCTCGACCAATGTAAACTTACCAAGTGGTAGCAACAAAAAAGGATCAACTATTTATTAGAATTTGAAGCATGAAGCACTCTACAACATTACAACATTTGCTTTCAAGGACTCAAGATGTTGTCCGTTGGTTGGAGAGGAGGAATTCAATAGAAGAAACACTTGGTTTATGGTAGATGGGTCTTAAGTGGCCGGTTTTCTATAACTGGACCCCTAAATTTGATTGGTATGTGGTTTGGTGAGGATCAAAAAGAAAACATCATAAAGACATATGTTGAAAAGAGATTGGACCATGTCTTCGAGTATTAATAAGTACTCTACACTCAATAATGAACATAATTGAGGAAGACCTAGTATGTATACAATTAAGAAAACAACAAACATGCACTTCCAATAACCATAACTAAATCTAGAGAAGTCTGATTTTTAGTCCGATTTTTGCATATGTTTCAACGTATATTTGCTAATACAACACGAATTTTGTTGTGTAAATCTAGTCGGTAGAAGTCGGAGAACATAATAAACGAACCAAATAACACCCACATACCATAGTGCTTTCTGTGAAGGTGGAAATGGGAGGAAAGTACTGCAACAGGAATCAGGATCATGCAATTCAAGCTGTCACTACAAGCACTGAGCATACAAGTCTTGCAGTCAATTGCATTGCAAATCTACAACTGGGATAGATTTGTGTTCAATTTTGCAAGATGAGTGTTATGGATAATGGCAGGAGAGTACCACAACAGGATTGTGTGATTCAAGTTGTCATACCAACACTCAACACACAAGTCTTGTGCAATTCAAAAATTTGCAACATCTACCCCTATGATAGATTCCTGGTGAATTTCGAGAGACGTGTGGTATTGATTATGGGACTTGTGTGCTACACTAGAATGTTGTATTTAGTGTCATATGGTATATTATGTCACTGTGGTAGCTTTTGCTATTGACACTTCTTATGAATAAGTTTACAAGTATTGTCATCCCAACTTATTTTTGGTTCATCCATTGTCCAATTGTACCCTACCTTTTCTGTGGCGTAATGCACAAAGTCGATGCCACTTATTGAAACAATAGTTTGGTATATAATTTATGTATCTTAACCCGGGGTAGTTTACTTAGTACATTTTAAAAACAACATATGGCATAATATAGGGAGGATTTAACACGTTTGACATAAATTTATAAAAGAATTCCAAATAATGAAGGGCCCTTAAAAGTAGACAATCCCATTACAAGTAAGATAGATAAGTTTAAAATGTGGACCATTCTTTTTTTTGTAAAAATAATATAGGGGCTGAAAATAAGGATCCTAGGATTTGTGTTTAGTAGGATTGATTTTGTGCGCATGGCTCACGAGGGATAGATGGAAAATGCCTTATCGTTTGCCCAAAATGGATGAAAATCGTAGCACTCGTATCTGGTTGTCTTCCTGCACTGCTGTTTGTAAAAAATACCTACTAGGGTTTTGTTTCTTCCTCAAGTCCGATGTGTTTCGGGCAACTTTTTGTTGAAGCTCCTCCTTGTTGAAGCTTATGCTAACAAAGTCCAACAACTATGTCTTGTTGTAGTTGGTTTAGGATCTCCTCTGTAGAGTCTCTTTCGTGGTTACTTTAGGATCAGAGGCGGCCGTGAAATTCCATATAGGCTTTTGATTTTCTTAGGTCTTACAATTTTTTTGGAGGCGGCATAGGGTTTAGAGTTTTGTGTGCGGCTTGTGATTGATTATTCCACTTCTGTTGGGTGACCGTGTTGGTGTTTACATATGACAACTCAAATGAAAATGTGGACTATGGAGGATGATTATGTTGTGCTCCAGTATTACAACAAGTTGAAGGTTTTTGAGGAGGAAACGTACACCTCGGTCAAGGTTTGTTTGGAAGAGAGATCGACACATGAGTGGCCGTTTGAGTTTTGGGACAATGAGGATAAATGTAGGATTTTGCAAAAGATGGAGCCTTTGCACAAGCTCGTGTAGGGAACCACATGACTTCTGCAAAGCTGCAATGGTTGCGGTTTTTTGTGTTTGGGTCAAAATTTTATGAAGCGGGTGTTGTGTTTGTGAATACATGCTCACTCTTGTTGTGTTTCCACCCTAAGCCTTCTTTTTTGATGCATGAAGGTTATGTTCTATGGGTTGTAAAACCGCATATTTTGAAACAAATTTTCAACTGTATTATACTTAAGTATCTTTGTATTCTTCATCACTTGCAATTGTATGATATCATTCAGGTCATGATCTTGGAATGATATGCATCGTGTTATCACACTTATTCTTTTGTGATGTGATTAACAATACACATATTTTGTACAAGTTAAGATTTGTTTGGTAAGCACAAGCCTTTCACCTATATGATAAGTTTTTGCACTTAGTTTCTACAAAGGTATGTATGCTTTATGCCCTTTTGTTGCCTTGCTTTTTCCCACCGCTATTGCATTGCATACACTTTTAAATGAGCTCTTTTTAATTAAAATGAATGTAGACTACAAAAAATTACAATGACGTGGGCAATATAAGTAATGGTAGGGTGCACAAAAAATGCCATTTTAGAGAATTAAGTAATTATAGGGAGCTTTTGATTTGTACCTTGGAGGTAAATAGCCCTCAATCAGATACCCCTCCGCCGCACGTGCTGCACAAAAATCCTATAGAGTGACCTACCCGAGGAGAGGGCCTCATCCACACTAAGGTCAATTGCCAAGCTATGAAGATACTCCATGCGAGCTCCTTATAGGCGGACGCTGAACCTCCCCCTACAAACTTTCACAGGGAGGTGGATAGGAGTGAGGCCCGTGATCCAACCACTCCAGGCAACCCCCAAGAAAAATATATGAAATCTCGACCAAAAATTGTTGTCCAACCCGCTCGATTTTGGAATATAGATAGATAGATAGATAGATTTTGGACCTTGAAGATAACATGCACTCAATATGGGTTATATGGACAAGTAGCTTCCAAGAATGCAAAGGCAATTTTTTTCTTTTTTTTTCTTTTTTTCTTTCGAAGTCAGGCAGGTTGGACATCAATTTTCAGACAGGATCCAAAACAATCATTTTTGTTGGGGGTGATGGATCGTGGGCCCCAACCCCTATCCACCTCCCTTGAGAGTTCGTATGGGGAGGTTTGGCATCCAACCTCTTTCCAAGTCCCCCTCAACAACAGGGAAGCCAAGCCAAGCCAATGAACAGGGAGAACCGACCGCTTAGTTCCAAATGAACAGGTTGACGTTCAAGACATCAGGATAATTACCGATTGTTTCAAAGAAATCTGTAGAATATACCTTAAATCAATAAAGAAAACCCCGAAGATCACAACATGTAGTACGTTGGACTTGGAAAGGCTAGGATGCCCAACATCCTGCCCAGACACTAACCCAAACTTCTCCTTGGCCACTTCCCCAGTGATGAAGTCTTCTGTCATTAAATCTAATGCCCCCTCCCCACCTGACTTTACCAAATAACCAAAGTTTTTCTAAAACCCGGGTAAAGCTCTCTCGGTTATAGCGGAGGCATCCGGTTATCCTGATGTACCTACAAGAATTTGTTGTGGAGATTTTCAAGTAGGTTTTAGTTAAGTAGCTTTCACACATGTTCATTGTTTTATTTACCAAGTAATGAATGTTGGATAGTTTTGTCCCATCCCCAAATGCCTTACTACTCGTCTATCTTATGCCCCCTCCCCACCTAACTTTAGCGAAGCCTAAAAGTGGTTCTAAAAACACGGCCTCCACACCATCGACATTATCTAGTGCCGAGCCTAGTTGGCAAATGATGTGGCATGGCTTACAAGTGGAGGTTTTAAGCCCCAAGCACCGACCCTCCCATCGGTACCTAGACATGAGGCAAGAACATAGAACTTTTAAAAGTGTCACCTCCCGCCCTTGTGATTGGTTGCTTTTTAGTTTTAGCTATGAGGGCACGAGGAGCTCCATTAACAAAAACTGATGGTAAGATAGATGAGTAGTAAGGGATTTGGGGATGGGACAAAAACTATCCAACATTCATTGCTTGGTAGATAAAACCATGACCATGTGTGAAAGCTACTTAACTAAAACTTGAGATTTAAGACATTTGACATTTGGGATGAGATTTTAAACCATGCCACATCATTTGCCAACTAGGCTCGGCACTAGACAATGTTGATGGCGTGAAGGCTGTGTTTTTAGAACCAACTTTTAGGCTTAGCTAAAATCAGGTGGGGAGTTGGCATAAGCCATCATCCACCAAGGGTAGAAAGAACCCAACTTTTTCGGGCCGATGCATCGGGTTTTTGGTTTTAATGCGAAATAAACGATTTATGTGAATAAAACCATGGTTTTATTTCAACATTTAGCACTGCCATTGGCAGACATTGGGCCCTCTGCCCTATAATCTTAACTTATATGCAATAAAACCGAACAAAACCAAATTTTGTTGGACCTCAAATGATTGGGTTTAAAAATTTATTTAAAAAAAAAAACTATGAAAAACCCAATTGTAAAAAACCGTGTGATGCAAGCCTTGTCATCCACAAAGTTCAATGAAATCAAGACCTTGACGTTACAGGCGGCAACATGCCAAAGCTCCTTAACATACAATAACGTAATTCTCACATACAAAATTGTTCAAGGCGATTCTTGCTAGTGGGAATGATAAACAAGAAAACGGTATAACCGTGAGGCTTTGTCCTTTATTATGAAAGACTACGGCTGTAGCTGTCTACTTTGCTCATGCCAATCCGTGGCTATTTACTATACATATAACCAAACCTTTCTTGGATGTTGTGCACCTTTTTCTCAAATGCGGATCAAGGACTAAGGCTAATCATTTATCACTTGAAATTTTTGAAATAAAAAATTAACAATTGCCAAAATAACTATAGTTAAGTAGGAATTCTTTTCAATACATTTTAGAGAGCAACTATAGTTAACTGGATATATATATGTATATAACTATAGTTAACATCCACATTAAATAAAGTCTACCAAATAGCAAGAACAAGTAACGTCCAAGTGTGAACACAAAGTGGTTAGGAAATTTGCTCTTGAGACAGAGAAGTTGATGCATAGTCTTTGTCCTACAAACAAAGCCAACAAACAAGTAGTATATTGTATTCTCATGCAAACATACAACACTCAAGTGGGTCCTTGACAGTTATCCAAACTCCACAAAGACTCCAAGTTTTCTTCAAGTTCCTTCTTGGCAAACTAGGTTTCAACTTACAAAAGGCTCCATTAAATTGGTACGTATTTTACTGAGCAGGGCGTATGGTTGCTTCAAATGACACAGAATGTTTTACTGAAATATTTTAGAATATTTCAAAGAATGGTCCATGATGGAGTGAGGTGTCAGATTGAGTATTGTTTATGAAATAGAGAGTCGGTGCGGTTTAAAGGAGGATGCAACGATGACTATAAGTCGAAGTTGAACGAACATTTATAACGCTATAGTGTTCAAATAGGTTATATTAGGGCTATCACTTGTGTCTAAAGGATGTTTTCTTACAAACTATGAAAGATACCCTTGAAACTTTAAAATCATATATTATTCAAAGAATATACTATCATCTTACTCTTGGAGACCCTATCCTACTTGAAAAAAAACTTATTTTCTTATTCATCAACGATAAAATGGCATCATGTCTTTAGACTCGTCTAGTGGAGAATCGGTGCGGTTGAAAGGAGGATGCAACGATGGTTATAAACCGAAGTTGAACAAATATTTATAGTGTTATAGTGTTCAAATAGATTATATTGGGGCTAGAAATGGGAACGAATAATGGTCATTTAGTAATGTGGTGAAGCAACCCCTTTGCGTTCTCATTTATTGACTTGTTGGTCAGATGCCATCAACCACTCAATATTTCCTACATTAGCAAGAATTCTTAGTACTTCCTATATCAAAGATGTGCAAATGGACATAACATGGCCTATAACGCTCATGCCACATCACAACGGATTTACGATGGCAGTTCATAACATGTCCATAACATGTAATAAAAATTATCGCAGCAACAACCATACCACCTTGTTAATTTGATTTTTATTATTATAAGTAGCTCACTATGTACCAATACTAACTAGATTGTTAGATCTTGTATGTAACTAGATTTATTGACAATGAAAATGACAATCACCAAGGCAGTTGACTAGGTATCGACCACGTTGATTTTACCACTGTTGATGTGATGGTTTTGGGTATGTCATCACATGATGTGGTGGAGGCTAGCATGAATTGTTATTCTAGATTAGGTAGACAAATGGATAATTAAGGGTCCATGGTTCATATGAGGGTCCAAGACCTCCCAAAAAATGAACAAAGTAAACAATCGTATTGATCGATTTTAAATAATTGAACCCAAGGAGTTTACACTAGGGTCTAACTCCAAAATATGAACAAAGTGAAGCTATGGTGCTTATATGGCACCAATTTCCACAATTTGTTTTTTAGAGAATAAAGGAAAACCATGAGGAGGACAAAACCTTGAAGATCCCTTTGCAACATCTAAGTATTAAGACCCATCACCAAGCCTTTATCTCGCCAATTAACCATGAGCTCATTCCTACAAAAATTCAAGCCTCTTTGGCACCAATGCCTATCCAATTCATCTAGAACGTCATGCTTGCCAAACTCACAGCCTTAGCGTGATCAACCAACACTTTCTTCCTATCCAACGTACCATAGTCCAAGAGAGCAACAAATAGTTTGAAAAGAAAATTTAAGCCAACCACTGAATATGATTACACACTTTCAATCATTCCTCTCCTTCCCAAATAATCCACATGATAAAACTCCTAAGGTTTAATTGTGCCTTGTTAATCTTCTTGATACTCTTATCAAAGAGATATTGAAACATAATGAAAGACCTACGAGGAGTCAAGGACCAACATAACTGGATTTAGAGTACAGGTCTTCACACAAATTTTCGGCCAAATATTGTAGGTCCAAACGTACGAAAGTACTCCACACAATAAGAGATAGTAAGCTACAAACTTGGGTCTAATATTGAGTCAAAAAACAAGATCCAAAAAGAGGTGTTTTGGACCTCAAATCCTCGAACCCATACCCTATTGTAAACCCACCTGTGAGCCCAAAATGGTGTCCACATGTGGTGATTAACTCTTCGAAACCAATTTTAGTTTGACTTTGATGTGTTATGATTATTCACAAAACATAAAAAGAGTGAAATGTGGTTTGGATTTAAGTTTAGGCTTTAGAATGTGTTGTGTGATTATTTCAAGGTTGAATTCAATAAGAGTATGCCTTGATATTGTGAGTAGGGGGTAAGGTGAAGCAAGGTGAGCTCCGCGGTGTCGTGATGTAAATATGTACACTATATAGATGTGTACGTATTTAATATTGCATTGTGATTCTTGGTCTTGGAGAAAAATAATAAAGAATAGAAGTAGATTATTATTTTTATTTACTCGTAGTTTATTTTAGTTATCATTACCTAAGGATAGAAGTGGATAGAAGTTGCTTACCTTTATGTTTATTCATAGTTACTCTTAGTTACCTTTACCAAATGATAGAAATAGATTACCTTTTTATTTACTCATAGTTTATTTTTGTCTTTTAGTTATCTTGAGTTACTTTGGACCAATGGGTGATTAGAAGCCATGTGATGAGGATAAGATAGAACTTTGTCTCTCGCATGGATAGGGAGAGGTGGTGAAGGAAAGATGTTATGTGATTATTGTGGGAGAGAAGTTATTGAGAGAGAGAAGTGGATTCGAAGCTCACGGTATGAGTTGTTTTGAGAAGAATATGAAATAAAATACGAGGGATTTGTGATTCATGAGAGATCTCACTTGTTGTTTTGGAAGTTAGCAATCAAGATTTGTGCTTGTTTGAGTGGAGGGAAGTCTGTTGGTTCTTAAAAGAAGAGCTGAGACTTCAACCGACCATAGAAGACGGACAGATTAAAGAATTGAAGGCTTCAAGACTCGAATGTGTGGTTGCTTGTGGCACGCTGTCTTTTTCTTGTGTGTGTGATTCCAAGCCGGTTTTGGAGGCTAGTTGCATTTCATTTCTGCATCGTAATTTGTTTCCTGTGTGACAACGAAGTGGGATTAATGACCCACAAGGTTGTTTGTGACAACGAAATGGGATTAATCACCCACAAGGTTGTTTTCTGTCGTTCCCACTGGTGAGGCGCGATTGCTGGTCACCGTGGGTTTGAAAGTTTAGGAGCCAATCTTTCGGACGTCAGCTCGTGTTCTGACATCCCGTTTTACCCGTCCGAAGCCCGTGGTTTCTTATCACACTACCCTTACCCTTTATCCATATAGATCCGCAACAGGATAGGTCGACGGGAAAGAGGTTGAAGATTAGAAGAAATTGAAGACTAGAAGACCGGAAGATTCGATTGAAGACCAGAAGATTCGACGGGTCCGATAAAATCTAGTTGCAGCCAGAAGCCCAGCGCTTTCCCAAGGCGGAACCCTCTCTACCCGACAGCAGGTTAAATGCCCACTTTTGGATCCACCTTGGTAGTTTAGGAAGAAGGAAGCTTGGTGGAAGGGGATTAGTCCCTACTTTGAAGGTGAAGGTTAAGGGATTGTGATTGGAGGTGCTAATCCTCTCACCCTATCCTCACCTCTCTCTCCCTCTCTCCCTCTCTCCCTCTTTGCTACTTAAGGTGTTTTCTCTCTCATTTTCCTCTCTCTCCATCAAGCGCTCTCAAGGGAGCAAGCTCTTAAGAGCTTGAGCCACGTGTGTGGGTTATTAGTTTTTAGTGAGGTTAATTAGTTAAGCTCTCTCTCTCAATGCCTCCCAAGTGAGTGAGCTCTTAGAGTTTAAGATTGCACGTGTTGATTAGTTAGTAGTTAGTGAAATTAGTGTGTTAGATTAGTTCATTAGGAGCAAAGAAAAGGAAAGAGTAAGAAAAACTTAGAAAACATTTGTTAGTGAATGAAGGGGTTTGTGTTAAGGAGCAACTAGTAGGTGGGTTACCCATTCGGGTATTGGAGGCCGTGGCCAGATTGCAGCTGGGCTGCTGGTTACTTAGACAGCCCGAGGCCGTGGCCAACTGCAGCTGGGCTGCTGGTTTACTTAGGCAGCTGGAGGCCGTGGCCAACTGCAGCTGGGCTGCTGGTTTACTTAGGTAGCTGGAGGTCATGGCCAACTGCAGCTGGGTTGCTGGTTTACTTAGGCAGACCGAGGCCGTGGCCAGATTGCAGCTGCGAGGCTTAGCAACAAACCACCATTATGATATCTAGGGGTTAGCAAGGCTACGCCCAATTAGTGGGTGTTAGCACATAAAAAACTAGATTACATTAGACCATTTTAGGGGTGGCTAAGTAGTTAGACCCATTAGGCTAGTTTGTGCTACGTGTGGGTTTGTATGAGTGTGTTTAGCTGTTGAGTAAAGTGTTTTTCAACACTTGAACCTCCCGGTCAAAATAACTCACTTGCATTATTAATGGAGAATGTGGAAGACTCTTGCAATGACAAGAAAAGAGAAGTGAAGGTTAAACGAGCGAGGGGAATGTCCTTAAGGGCATGTGTGGCTAAAGCCGCGGGGTGGACTCTTGAGAAGGCCAACTCTAGCACAAGCCAAGAGGCTAACATTAATAAAGCACAATGAGTGGAAACAATATGTGTTCTTTTGGACATAAAAATTACTTTGCACATGGTTCAAGGTTGTAAGAGATACATGTGATTCTCAAAGCCATCACCCGGACTAGGACGCTTAAGGGTGGTGGATTTGGCCTCACACCACCCTTAATACTGTACTTCCTAGATAGGTGAAGCACCTACTTACTCTCCTATTGAGGTTGGAATCTCTAAGATATGAGATTGGGTTGAATATAAACTCCGGAGGCTACAAAAATACCCACAAAATACCTAGTGTTTGCGTTTATGCTACCAATGTACATGTGTTTTTTGCTTAACAAATTATGCATCAAGGCGCATAGTTCATTAAGGAACAATGGCAAGGAAGAGCCATGCTCAAAGGTGACCTGGCAGTAGACATGGACTTTGCCTACATAAATGTTTTATATGTTCCAAAAGGTTGCATTCATATCTCATTCAAATTTTGTCATTTATAGATAGGATATTATTATGAACCTACAATTTTGAGGTATTGCTAGGTCTTCCTAGATGATGACATGGTCACTTAGGTCCTCTTTGCAATAGAAAGGTTGTGAGCTTGAAGAACCTTCTCATGGACGTAGGGAACCTCTCACACATGACTGTGGCCTCAAGTCCACTCTAGATTCTAATATCATTTCCCCCTTGACATGATATCAATTGAGTACAGTCACTTCACACTTACTCAACCTATAGAGAGCTTGAGGATCGGTGAAGTCTCAATAATTTGAGACTTGAATGAAAGCTTGTCAACCAAGTATCAAACTTCTGAAATTGGAAGTACAACTTTCTCACAACTCAAGCTCTAAGTGGTTTAGTAGTCGACTAGTCACAATAGACTATTGTAATTAATCAAGAGCAATCAACTTCCAGGGGAAAAAAGAATTTAAAGAAAAAAAAGATTTTTTAGAATGGCTAGATCTTGCATCTAGATCTAACGATTTAGAGTTGTTTTTGGAAAAAAATGAAAAATTGAAAGTTTATTTTAAGAAGTTGATTGCTAGTTGCTACAATAATCGATCAGAAAAATAATTATTTTAACATAATAATGGTGTCGTAAAAAAAATTACCACATCAATGGGTGTCACGTCTCAACGTGACGGCCATGGGCCGCATCATGTCCCTTTGCACATCCTCGATCTCCACTATTATTGTAGAATAGATTCTCCCACCCTGACAAAATATCATGTTCTACTTCACTTTTTCGATTGTACAGTGGGACCATTGGCAATACCGAGGTTTAAACTTAAAGCGGGAGCCCATCTACATATATGCCTTGTGAGGTCAAAGAACCTTTGGGGAAAGGTAGGTAGTGTTTGCAAACATCAATGCAAAGGCCAAATGTTCATTACTACACCACCCGACATTTTCATACTTTAGGGTAAATGCCTTGGTATAATGCTCACGAGTCAAATTGTTCTTGAATCTAGGAGTTGATGTAAGCATCAAGCCACTTGGACCAATCCACAATATAACGTGGGTACACCTAGTGCATTGTGGACCATGGCATGGAATGGTTTCTAACATATCATTGTACATAATTAAAATTTATTATTGTTATAGGTAATTTATGAGTTTCACTTCAAGAATCGAGACTTTGTCAACCTTGCGTTCAAAAGTAATAAGATAGAATTTCACTTTTTTTTCATTTGGTTTGTTAATGAGCTCACGTACTCTTCATTTTGTGTTCAAAACCCCTTCATATATTGAAATGCTCAATCGAGTATCCACAATAGGAGCACATCTAAAGTTATTAAATGTTACCACAACCATACGTCGAGTTTGATGCCATTGGGAGCATACACTGTGTAATCTTCCAAGGGCCAAGGCACCACTTTATCACATAAGAACTTCAAGTTTGAGAAGGGTTTGAGAACGAGCATTTTTCTTGGATTATTTGCACTTCTTTGGTCAGTCTCACAAGCACCCACGAGGAGAGCCCTTATGCAAGGACAAAGCATTCTACGAGGAATTAACATGGTGCAAATTTGTCTCATACCTAAAGTCAGCAATATATGAAGATTGAGTTTGAATAAGAAACCAATTGTTGTTTTTCCCTTTTCTAAATCACATAACATTGTTCTGTCCTGGGTCAAGGTCCCCCTTCCCGACCCCCAAGTCATCAAAGATCATGAACCTGGAGGGAAAAAGAAAAAGAAAAGAAAAGAAAAAAGAGGCCGTGAGAGGCCTCTTGAAGCGGAATCTCATGCATTCCACCATCTTAACATACCCAAATTACCCGAATTAGTGACGTAACTATCACTAGGCAACTTAGTGAATTTGAGCTCTCCCCTCTTGGATTTCAAAAGAGCATCCCATTGAGATATTGCTTCACGACACCAATCACGAGGGGTGTAATAAAAACTAGACCCTTCCAAGTTTTTTGTTAATTTATTTTGATTGAATCGCACTAAATTGAATTGTATATCCTAATCCCAACGTAGACGTCAATTGGGCTAATAATAACAACCCCGAGACTTTGCAACATTTCTCTACATTTTCACCCTCCCCCATGGTAGGTGTCATGAAGCTTTGCCTATAAGGTTGAGGCGTCCATAGTCGACCAAGTTCATTTAACCTCTCACTAGGGTCATGTAATGTCAAGATGGATGTGATCTATATTTTTCAACCAAATGAAATTAAGGTGTATGTGGTGGCGGCTTGTGATTGATTATCCTCACAAGCGTTTTGACAACTGTCATAGCCAAACATTAGCATTTAGACGAGCGGTTATGGATTAACCTAGAGATCGACCCGTTGTCACCCTAACTTCACCGCTTCGAAATTTGCAACAATCTCCGTATTCATGAAATTTTATTTTGAAAATTTTATATTTCCCTACTACTATTCCTCCTTAACAGATGCAAGCTCTCGTATATATATAGTATTGGTTATAGATGCCTCGATCTTAATGTTGTGGACACAATAAGTTATGGAGCTGCGCATAACTGACACATTCTGTTTTCGACTAACTTGTGTGAGTTAGTAAAGTGATACTTTTCGGTTACATCCTAATTCTAAATTCTCCATCATCTGTTGCTGCTCTTAATGTAGCTGGCAGCAACTTAATTAGTGTGACAGCTGAGGCCGCAGCCACATGGTAATCACAGGGCTTTAATTCTCATGGGATTGCGTTACTTTATCATGACGATGTATCTAGCTAGTAAAGAGTAATTTGGGAGTTTGAAAGTATGGAGGCGTGGGTTGGGTTGAGTTAGTACGAGTCGACGTGCTTTGTATATTTACAAAACAAAATTTTACTCTAGTATCTGGCAGATCCTGTTCCCATGCCAATCTCTCGGAGCTCATTAATGGTTTGCATGTATTTGAACCCATGCCTTTGTCTATAATACGGAGAAGGGAAGCTACCCAATTGATGCAGTGCAGCCAGTAGTAACGTGAAGCTCGATGATAAATTAACACTTTGTTCGGGTTGCGTGTAAGCTCGAGTTTCAAGAGGACCCAATCATGTGCAACGACTTTGGATGACAATGTTCTGGGCTCGTATCAAAACCATCTGGAACTTTAGGAGAACAGGGGCTCACGAATTACAACTGTACTTAATAACGAGAAAAAGAAGAAGGAAGGAGACATATTAACGACATTTGGGGACCCTGGAGTAGTACTCCACCAAAGTGTGTGTCGATCTCACTGCAAATGCTGCCTCGGTAACGCTGCACGAGATGATGAGGTTGCTACGTCATTTGTAACTTTTGATGAGTTGCTATTATGTCATTTGTAACGTCAAGGGTGGGGTTATATTAGAGGTGCCTAGTCCTGATGAGGACCCCATCGGCAATCTATCTACAAGGGTATCGAAATTTCGACTAAGATGGGTTTGAATTATGTTCAGATCGGAACCAACAGTGTCATGACACGTGTTCTAGTTTTGAGCGGTAAAGTGAGGAGGAGTGAGTAGTTGAAATGGGCGGTTATGGAAGACTCTAGACATTGGTAAGGGACCTACGCACATCATTTGTGTTTCCAATGAAGAGTCCATCCCCGGACATACACACAACATAATCCCAAGAATGAGTTTTACAACATGATGCCTAAACCTAGTCAATTAGCTCAGATTATGAAATAGAAGAATCTCCCGTAGACCCCCTGAGAATCGAACCCAATTTAGGTTGGAACAAGTTAAGACACTTTGCCCTCATAGCACCCATGCTTGAGATGCACAACACTACTAGACAAAAACACATTTTTTCACTAATGGGCCTACAATGCCCCTTGTCATTGGTTATTAATGAGACTACCTCTAACTTGAGGCAATAGCACTTGTCCCATAGCCATGCTCAATAAACCTGCTCCAAATCCACATATGAGCTTGTGACTATGATCAAGGTGAAGCATCCCTTGTTCACGCCAACACCTGCAGTTGGCGTTGTCTACTTTCTTCTCTCTTCCCTTTGTGTTTGCTATATTCATAATTTTTTAACATCTGTCTTTTAAGTATGCAATTTCCAAAAGAAGTAACGTGTTTGAACCACGTAACTAATGACCCCGTAAGATTCAACATTAACAATTGGAATCCTGAGATGGTGTTTTCAAGAATTCTTCATGCTTCTTTTGAAAAAAAAAATTGGACTTTCAATGCATCTTTGCAGGCTTCATATGGCCATTGTAGAATCTAATATTCTGATTATTGAGGATTGGACATCACCTCAACCCTTTTCAACAAATCCTCTTGGCCATTCTGAGATCCCATTGCTAGTTGGGGGTGCAGGCCACCAACCGAGTTAAACCCCCTTGGTTGCCTCCCGAGTATACTATCAAGCCCAACAATGAGGGTGAGAAACACCCCTTCAAACTTGCAAGGACAATCCCAAAAGAAATGAGGTCGAAAGCCTTGCGGTTGAGGTGATGACTAGTTCAAGAAAACCACATATTATGAGCAAATGATGGCCGTAAAAGGGCCCACAAAGACATACAAAACCAACTTTGGTGTGTTTAAAACACCCTCTCAGCACCGATAGGGTGTCTTCAACGTTTTTGGGCATTTTTTAGAAGCCCTAAAGCGCCCTAAGAAGCATTGAGGCGTCATTTTAAAAGAGTTATTGGAAAATAGAATAAAATTTGGAACCAACAATAACATCTCCAAAATGTTGAAAAACACCTTCTTGACACCAAAAGGGTTTTTTTTCAAGTTTTTAGGCATTTTTCAGAAGCCTTGAGAGGGCCTTAGGAAACATTGGGCGTCATTTTTTAAAGAAATTTGAAAAAATAATATAAAAATTTGAACCAATGATAATGTCTTAAAAAATGTTGAAGAGTACCCTCTTGGCATTGAGAAGATGTTTTTTGAGTTTTTGAGCATTTTTAGAAGCCCTGAGAAGGCCGCGGGAAGTGTTTGGAGAGTCAATTTTGAGGAATTTTAGAAAACATTGATAAAATTTGAAACCAACAATAATGTTTCAAGAATGTTGGAAAAACACCCTCTCAACACTAAGAGAGAAATTTTCAAGTTTTTGGGCATGTTTTTGAAGCATGAGAGGACCCCAAGAAATGTTTGGGGCATAATTTCAAAGAACTTTAAAAAAAATTAATAAATTTTGAAACCAACAATAATGTCTCTGGGATGTTGGAAAACAATCTCTTGGACTGAGAGGATGTTTGTCATGTTTTTGGGCATTGTAGATCAATAAATTGCTTGGCTATGTAGATCGATATTTTTTGAAATGTCTATGAACTTTTCTTCACAAAATTCAAAGTCAGTGTTCAGTTTTGAATCACTTTCACTTACACCTAGGCAAGCATCACTAGGTGTCCAATTTACAGTGTTGGCACCCATCTCTTATTATAACACACGTTAGTTGCATGCACACTATGTTATTTGTGAAAAAAAAATACACATCTAGAAGGAATAATTGACAAATATTGCTTCTCAAAGGATGTATAATTGAGAATTCATCATATTTTTCTAGTTTCTTCCTCCATATAATTTGTTTTGCAACGTGCACGTTTGAACTATGAAATAAAGACTTGAAGTATTGTTAACTCTTCTGACAACTAGTCTTTTGTCCATATTTACTTAAATCCTAGTTCCTTAATCAAGTGCGAGTGTATGTGTGTTTTCCCATTGTTGATGCGTATCATCTTGTCGTGGAATCTTGTGATGTTATCATAAAATTTGAAAGGTGGAAACAAAGAAAGATGTTGGGTCAAGGGAGTGAGGTGATGACATGGCACCCTCAAATGGTGGTGGGGCTGTTGGCATGGTAACCGTTGCCAACTTAGCTTACTGATGGTTATATTATGAGGGGTTGATGAACTTCAAAGAACAAGCGGAGGGATTGATAAAGAACTATAGTCAAACTATGATATTCTCTGAATATTATTCCTAAACGTTGGAGGTGAAGTGATCGCGTTGTATCCATGGATGGGGGCGGGGGCAATGGTGGGGTTGGCGCCAATAGACAGATGAAGCTAGAGCTACCAAGAATTGAGATCTAAGAGCGTGCAAGGGGATTGATGAGTGAGCTATAATGTTTGTCTAGTAGTCTTTTTAGTTGGTTGATGTGAATTGGTGGTGCATCCAGGCCTAATCAAGTGGATTTTCTAGACTCGAACATATGATGGTTCTCAATATTACAATCAAAGGTACTAGATAAAAACTCACATTTTAAGTATTTACTTGGACAAACCATTTGTTCAAAATAATAATGGTTGTGTAAGGATCTAAACATCAAATGATGACAACAAAAGCAACAACACAACAACCACAACTTTGAATGTTTGTATTCCATGTTCGTCAACCAACGTATTTGTGTAGTTTTGTGATCTAGTGTACATCATATTGGCGGTTGGAATTGTCTAGAATGCATGCATAAATTCATATATACCTAAATCCTAGTTTAAAATAGAAAGATGGTGGGCCATGGCAGTTTATTAAGTAAGAAGTTGCAATGTCATGGGAGGCGAGGTGATCATGTGGTAGGCACATGTGGCCCGTGGTGGTGGGAATGATGGCGTGGATATTGTTGACAAAATGATTGAGGTGTTGTTTGGTAAAATGTAGAGGTTGAGCAAGTGGAGGGATTAGTGAGCTCTAGTTGAGGTAACAAATTCCAATTTTGACACTCCTTAATAATATTGGTTGAAGTGAATTTCCAAACTTTTGCAAAGGAAGCTCTCAAATTATGTTACCATCAAAAGTAGATAATTAGAAAGACGATGGTGGTTCATAAGAGTTGATTTGACAAGTTCCAATGTCACCAACATGAGTGGTGGGTCATGAGAGGTCATAAGGTGATCACGTGCCAAGCACAAGTGGGGGGGGGGGGAGATGTTATGGTTGCCACCAAATTTAGACAAATGAATTAGGCTTAGCAAGATCTAGAGAGCATGCATAGGGATTGTTAAGAATTGACTATAATTCGACCAACAAGAATAATAGTTCCCTAGCAATCACTAGTCCTCGACCCTTAAGGGATGATTTTAAATTGTTGTCGTTGTTGTTGGATAGGTGATTGCCTAGGGTTCCAACGAGTAACATGTTGCCTAACTTGTGGGAGCTAGGCAGTGGCTACCCACACTGGGGGGTCCACCCCTGCCCATCCAGGGCACTAGGGACAACGTCCCAAAGGGTTTCCACTTTGCATCCAACTAGTCGGGGCCCTTTGGGATGCTGTCCGTAGTGCCCTGGATGGACGACACTAGCACCTGGGGGACCCGCACCGGCCATGCTGGTTGGACCCTCGGTGTGGCTACCATATCAAGTGATTCACATTGATTAAAAGTTGACTAGTTGTGTGGCTGAATGTAATCCATTGAATTTGTAGTGTTAGAGAACGTCGTTGGCAATGAAAGCTCGCAATGTTAAAAGAAAGTAGGGAGAGGAGGGGGTGGGGGTGGTGGGGGTCAGTGGTGATTTTTCACAAGGTCCCTAATATGTCTAGGGACATGTTCATTAAAAAAAAACATTTCCAGTGGATGGGTTCTTAGAAAATGAACCGGTTTCGGGACGTGTCAAATTCACTTTGGATGGGTTCTAAAAATAACATTTTTTAATTAAAAAAATTCCAAAAAAAAATGGTGCAAATATCAATTACATTATGTCATATATGACATGTGAATATAAGCATAATGCAATCAAACCACTAATACCCAATCAAAATATCAATCTTGAAGTGCTTGATTCACCTGCATACATTAATTCATCAACCACACAATTTAGAACCTTTCTAACATAATGTCAAAGATTATAATTGAAGGTAAACTTAGTAATTGAATATGAATTAGTATATATAAACATGTTCACAATTTTAAAAACAAAGAGCTACTTACCCTTCAAAGAAGTGGATGAATTCTCCTATCATTCATGTTTCTCCAAACAAGCATCACTATATTCCAATTGATGTTTTCAACTGGAATATTCATAGGATTGGACTCTTCTGAGGACACCCCACCAAGGGCGAATGCATTCACTTGAATTTTTAAATTGCAAACACTAGGATCTCAACTCACTTAATTTACTTAGCTGGCATGGTTGATGAGTCCTATTGGAGCTGCTTCAAGTTCATGAATCCTCATCATTGATTAGTGTGTTGCTTGAGTCACCGGAGTGCCATTTGTTTATTGAAGGTGAAACAGCCAGGGGAAAGGATGAACTTAAAGACCAGGTCAAAAAGTGCAACTTAGGAAAAAAAAAAGAGGAAAGGAAATGGCACTCATCACTGTAGCCGGTTCAAACCGTGACAGGGAAAGAAGAATTGGAAGATATGATTGGTATCTTCGGAAGCAGATACAGTCCCGAGAGAAAATGATGAAGGAGACAACAAGCTGTTGTGAAGGATCTAAGTCTATTTCTCTGAACTAGTCTATGTGGACGAAATGGAGCAGGTGGCAACTCAAATAGATAAAGCAGAATTGAAGGAAAATACTATTGTTTCCAAGTGCAACCAATCACATGCCGACATCTTTCGGGTTATCTTTATCAATTTTTTTTTCTTTAACCTTTTCATGGACGGGTTGGTTTAGAAATTACCGGTTTTGGGACAGGTTGTTTTTTCTTTAACCTTTCCATGGACGGTTTGGTTTTGAAATTACCGGTTTGGGGACGGGTTGCAATTTTTTTTGCCTTTCAATTCGAGGTTTTTGGACGTGGACGGGTAAAAGCTTTGTGGAAAAGCACCCCTGGTGGGGGTGGTCATGAGTAGATGAATGAGTTCCAATGTGACCAGCGTTGAAGTGGAAGGGGAGAGTGGTGGGTCATGGGAGGTGAGGAGATCACGTGGCAGGCAGAGGCGGGGGTGGGGAGATGGCGTGGCTGTCGCCGACAGACAGACTGAGGGGAGGGGGGGGGGGGGGGGCTGATGGGGCTGACGAGATCTGGAGGTCGAGCAGGCGGAAGGATTGATGAGGGCAGCGAGTGTGGCAAGTCAATGCTTGATGCAACCCCTGCTGCCTGCACCCACACAGAGGTGGCGTCGCCTGGGGACGGACAGACAGACACACACCCAGACAGCCAGAGAGACAGACAGAGAGACAGACAGCGCGACAGATCAACAGGGGAGGGAAGGGAAGGGAAGGGAAGGGAAGGGGAGGGGAGAGGAAGGGAAGTTGGGGACTCATTCAGGGGGTGGGGGGGGCAAAAGCTACTATAAAACCCAGAGGGGTTCACTACGTTGTGTCGCGCTCCTTTGGCATCATCCGGGCGAGGGAATAAGGGGGTACAACCAGCCAGGTAGACAAAACAAAGCGCACTCTTGGAAGCTTAAGTCCATCACTTTTGTTTTCCTCACAAACTAAGGTTAAGCCTAGTCCTCCCTGTGTTTACCCCATCCCATCGGAACAACAAGGTAGGAAGGAGCCTGGCCGACATCACACAAACCTTACCTACTATTCCTGCTTCAACCCGCGGGCTTTGTGCATGCGACGACCCCGCCTCGGGGTTATTAACGTTGCTGGTGCTCAGCTTCTAGCGAGCTGCTAGCTCTGGACTCTGATACTCTCTGTCTGTCTTCTTCTCTGATCTGATCTGATCTGATCTGCAGCTTCATGAGCTTCGTGTGAAGCTTACAGCAGATTATTGGTGTGGGTGCTTCGACCAACAGCCTTCGGTTTCTTCTAGACTGCATCGGCCTCGACTCTTCCTGAGCATTCAGTTCTTTGAGCGTCTACTGCATGCCTTAGGGAAGCAGCTGCACTTCTCATCCTCCTCGCAGTAGGAAGGGATAGTCTAATTAGTCTAGAGGTAAGCTCCTGAAGGTGAGCTTACCACATTCCTGCTGCTGCGAGCGAGCGAGCATCAGGTAGTCACCAGGGTCTCGATGCCCTGAAACCATCAGCTTCAAGCTTGCAGCCCAAGCTCGTACGAAGGTTCTGTTCTATGCTCATGTTGGCAAGTTTGCTTGACAGCCTGCCTGCCTTGCCAATTACTTGGTGCTGGGCTTGAATAGGTTACGGTATTAGGACTTGCTGTCAGCCTACAAGGACCCTCCCTTGATAATTCGATCTAAGAGGAACGGAGATAGAGAAGCAGACGCAGGCTAGGGAAAATGACCAGACTGTCCAAGTCCAGTGAAGATGTTCGGAAAGGAGCATGGGCCGCCGAAGAAGATGAAAAGCTTCGCAAATACGTGGAAATGTACGGTACCGGTCACTGGCGCAGCGTCGGAAAGAAAGCAGGTATGCATGTTGTTGTAACATTATGTCACACACTCAGCTCATGAGTTCCTCTTAAACATTAACTTGACCTCAGGACGCAGGGAGTATAGTCTGGTCGCCACAGATCAATTGAGCGACAAACAATCAAGCCATGAATAATGCAGTCAGACCTGCCAGACAGCAGTAGGCTCCTGAAACAAGACCTTAAACCCAGCATTGTCAAATGCATGTCCATCCTAACCTTAAGACTGGAACGTGCACTTGTTGTGCAGATGTGGAAACTCATCACCACTGTCATTGTGTGTTGCAGGTTTGCAGAGATGTGGCAAGAGCTGTCGCCTGCGTTGGACGAACTACCTGAGACCTGACATTCGGCACGGCAGTTTCACTCCCGAGGAGGAGGATCTCATCGTGAAGCTTCACGCATCTCATGGAAGCAGGTGGCTACAACTTCTTCCTTAGATCCTCCTGCTCATTCAGATTGCAGGTTGTTTCATGCATTTCATTAGAGACGACGGTTCTGAAGAGACAAGCCAAAGTTTGATGAAATGCTGTACCGTAGTTTCAGAAGCTGGAGCACTGTCAGTAAGGGTTAGTCATCAAGAATGATAACACGCAGATATTGATCGAAACCGGCGATGCATTGGCAGGTGGTCCTTAATAGCTGCACAATTGCCTGGACGAACCGACAATGATATCAAGAATCACTGGAACACACGGTTGAAGAAGAAGCTTTGTGACATGGGTATTGATCCTGTAACCCACAAGCCCATCGCCGATTTACTGCGTGACCTTGCTGGCACAATGGCCCAGAACTCCGGTGGCAATCAGGTAACTACCCCTAATCCGAGTAATAACCAGCCTGACAAAACAAACGACTGACCGCAGTCACAGACAATGCGGATGGCCGACCTCCAAGAACAATATCGATACATTTGATCATCACTGACAGTTGCGGCAATATTGTGTCTACAGGTAGCTGAGGAGGCTGCACGCAGGTGCTTCCGCGACAATCTGCTTAGCAAAGCCGTTCGAGAGTGTGGGAAACCGTCTGCGCTCTCTTCCCTCTTCATGCACCAAGCCAAAGAGGTGGCCATGTTGCGGCAGCGGCCAGACGACGCCGGCCCCATAGCAGATTACCACAGCGGGGATCTTCTGGAGAAGAGCTCCAACAATTCAGCAGGGTCACACAGCATGGATGAGAGCAGTAGCACCGAGGAAGCTTTGTCCCGGAGATCTGCGAGCCCAACGAGTCAATCCGGCAACCTAGCTGCCAATTACAAGTCGTCTGCAGGAGGGCAGCACCTGTTGCAGGATCACAGCTCGTCATGTATAGGAAGGCTCTCTTACTTGTCAGCCATCAATGACGATACAACGAGGTTCAGCTGCGAAGCTGCTTTCCCTAATTCTATGCAAGGTGAGCCTGCAAGCAGCAGTTCGCCTTTTCAAAGCCCCGCAGACTCTAGTCTCTTCCGCAGCCCAGAATGTGAGAAAGCTTACAGAGAGCTGCTGGCTAGCACTAGTGCTCAATTTCCTGCAAGAATAAGGTCACAGGTTTCTGCAAGGTCGGATACCTACACGCGCTGGTTGGCTCTCAAGAACGAGACTACTACGTCTCAGGAGCATTTCAACGCCCTGCACAACGCTGCAGCAATGTTGCAGCAGGCACCGAACCTGAGCCGGTTTGGGTGCGAGGTTCAGAATCCAGTCTTAGCTGCTCAACCCTTAGCCGAGGTTTCCTACATGCTGGGATCGAGTGATGCTGCATCGAGGCAGCAGGCCACATCGGCAGCTCATGGGGCGAATTGCAAACTGGACAGAATTGGTAGCTTCGGCTATTCTCCAGGATTACATGACAACAGTACTTTGGGTTACCGGAGCTTCAGTGCACCTTTGACTTTGTCTAGCACAAGTACTGGCTCCATTCTCGACATTACTGCTCCACATGTTTTATCAAACCACGCAGGACAATTCACAAACTCGGTAACTAGTACCAACGGCTTATTGAGTACAAGTTTCACCGGCCCCGTTGCTGGTGGGAATTCCACGGGAATTCGTCTCCATGAATATGAGGTTCCAAGCCCGAGGATGGTGTTGTGGGACTTTCAGGAGTAGGTTATGAATTTGGCAATGGGCGGTTGTACAATTGAACAGTTTAGTTAGTTTCTTCATGATTAACACCTGAAGTCTTCAATTAGAATGTCGTTAAGCGTCTCACCACAGGGTAGTAGTTTGTACATCATTGGCAGATTCCATGCATGACTTCAGAACCTTTGCGTTTCAGTTCCAAGCTCTTTTGGAACATTGATCAAATTTACAGAGCCTTTATTTTTTGTGCATCTGTTGTCATTGTTTA
Organism: Polytrichum commune; assembly: GCA_950295325.1. Classification (NCBI taxonomy): domain Eukaryota; kingdom Viridiplantae; phylum Streptophyta; class Polytrichopsida; order Polytrichales; family Polytrichaceae; genus Polytrichum; species Polytrichum commune. The sequence continues at coordinate 15,689,436 of OX485803.1, read as the reverse complement.
CGATTTCAAGCGTCAACACAATCGTCCGCAGTTGCTCCTTAGGTTTGGTCTTTTCATTCACTTTATTTATGTAATGCACTTCATTCATGACCATTATGTAGCTGAATCTTCCTGGCCAGCCACCATACCACATTTACGTTCTAGAGTTTGGTTTGTTCAACGTTGAATGATTGTAACGAGACTAGAAATGGCGTCAAGTCTGTTTCTTTGAAGCGTCTCCTGCTGCAGAGACCTCATATTATTGTACGTAGGCGCACTGTATACCTAGAAGCTATTTTTAACTCTTGCACGGCCACCTTGGGGAGCTTTTTCAAAGATAGACAAAAAGCGTGATGTGGTGCAGACGGCATCACGTTGAAACAAAGCTACAACTTTGGGGAACCTGCGATTGAACATTTATAGGAATCCTGCTTCCAGGAACATCACTTGATGACATCTCTGATGATATTTCTGATCTGAATGCTACCAGGTAATTGACCATGTAATCATGTAATCAAAGTAGTCATGCAGCTATCGCAGTGGTCTAATTAACCTTAGAGCAGAAGCCGGTCATGTTTATGATCAGTTTCACTCACATGCACAATATTATTGTCTCAACCCTGTCATCAATGCAATCTAACCACTGCAAGGGGATGTTTTTGTTGTGGATCCTTTTCTTCCGAACCCATCTCCCTGAAATCCAAGATCATCATGCTCAGCTTCTTGTTTAGGAAGCTGAACGCAGCCACCGCTGCAGACTGGGGATATTCTTCGTTTTGGACCCTTAATTCATTCCAGTGTACTGTCCTCTTTCTTCCGAACCCACCTCCCTGATATATATGCAAAATTATCATACTCAGCTTCTTGTTTAGGAATTATCTGGAGCCTAACCACTGCAAGCTGGGACTTCTCGTCGTTGTGGACCCCTCATAAATGCTAGTGTACTGTCGTCTTTCTTCAGAGAACATATTCTTCTCCCTGCTATGCAAGCTGATCATCTGCATGCTCAGTTTCTTGTGTAATTAGGAAGTTGCGACCTAACCACTGCAATCAGGGGATATTCTTGGTTGTGGACCCTTCATAAATGCTCGTGTACTTTCTTATTTTCCCTCGAGCCCATATTCTCCCTGATGCATTGAGCTGATGATCGTGCTCAGCTTCTCCTTGTTTAGGAAGTTGGAATGCATGGTGCTGCCTTGAATTTCGAAGGTGATGATTGCAGCTAAGTTAAAGGAGGTGGAGGATAATTTGGAGGTGGTCGACGCTTGGTTGTGCAGGAGGTACTACAGGGCAAGTGCAGCAGCCATAATGGCGTGTCCTGCACTGCAGTTATGAAGGGCGGTAAGGATCGGGCTCGTATCCGGATTGTGCAGAAGTAAGTATCTGAACAATGTTGTGGTGAGATACAGGGAAGGACATGAGGGGCCAAAGTCAAAGCACTGGAACTAGACGGCTATGATGGACGGTAGAGTACGTCGTTTTGCCTATGGACACCGCCACCTCAATGTAGATCAACGGCAGTACCGGGCCTGTACCGCCAGGCGGCAGACTGCTTAATCATTAAGCCTTTAGTGAGTTGCACACTCGCCAAGGGTGGGGAGATCTGCACAAGATCTGATGAAACAACAACTAGTAGCCTCTGTCAGGCCTGCTGCACACAATCATCATCACGAGATGGCACGTTCGCCTTCGACTTCTTCTCCTCCTTCATATTCATCTCCGCCATCAATCAGACACTAACCTCTGCGTGAGTGAGTGAGTGAGTGAGTGAGTGAGTGCCCTCCAGTTAGTGCCTTCAACCGCATCTATTCTTATCTCTTCACTTAACTCCGCGGTTAGTGTAGGAGATTATGTCTTATCAACTAACTGAGAGATATGTGACGCATTTCTCTTATATTGTGAGTTGCAAAGGATATCAAGAGCAGTTCGGAATAGTGTAGATCATCTGATATTGGCGTGATGTGAGTGCCCTCCAGTAGGTACCTTCAACTACATCAGGCAGACTATCCATTCTAATTTCTTCATTTAACTCCTGTTAGTGGATAAGATCCAAGGAGAATACGATCTTGTCAAGTAACTCAGAGATTTGTGAAGCATTTCTCTTCTATGAGTTGCAAAGTTCAAGGGAAGTTCAGTTTAGTAAAGAATCTTATCTGAACCAATGTTGGCATGATGTCAGTGCCCTACAGTTAGTGCCTTCAATGTCCTGCACATCAGCCAGACTATCCATTCTTATCTCTACATTTAACTCTGCTTAATCGTTAAGATTCAAGGAGACTATGGTGATCTTATCGACCATTCGAGAGATCTGTGAAGCATTTCTCTTCTCTGGGTTGCAGAGACCAAGAGCAGTTCCAAGTGGGTTGAGGAGTTGTGACGGAGACACGAACAGGTCCCTAAGTGGTGATTCGCCCAGATCGACTTGATATTGTTCGGCTGGTCGCTCGCTCCACCAGAAGATTTGTATATTCAGTTATGATGATGAAGAGAGGTTGATGAAAGTGCACTCCATGCTTGGTTGACATGTTCAACACAGAACAAACGGCAATTACTTAATGAATAGGCTTGTCATCCAATATTTAGAACTAGGTGCTGCTGCAACATCTCAGCCTCCAGCAAAATTTCCTCCATCAGAAATTATGTAGTTGGTGGACTACCCTCAAATAGGAGGTTACTGAAGCATACAATTTCTGCTATGGAGTTGACTATTAAACCTGTATTTGCCTCAGACTTTGATGAAAACTCTGCTCCCCTGGTATGTATTGAGGTATTGCACCCCATTGTCTTGTCTTGTCTTGTCTTGTCTTGTCTCTATCTCAATGGAGCCTGAAAGTGGGAAATTGCTGGGTTCCTGGGCCTTTGACTGGTGTTTAGGTAGAGCTAGAGGAATTTCCCATACTAATTTCCTAGGTTCCAAATGCTTCGAGAACTCGCAATTAGATCCACGGCGAACCTGCATTAAGGCTCTGCATCTACGTCCACCACCGTTTCACTACGTAAACCAGTTCCAAATGCGACATAAACCAAGCACATAAAGTGACTAACCCTTCGACCAACTTCTGTATGTATTAGGGTTTCTGTTTGTCTAAGCTTTGGTTAATGCTTTTAGATATAAAAGATTTTTCTGCCCCATGACTAACTAAACGGTCTCGCACTGCACACTTGCGGTTAAGCTCCTGCCTGCTTCTGCATTCATCACCACACTGCCACAACTACTTTTTGCAATATTGCGCCAGAACAGTACTCATGAATGGGGTGTATCCATAAAGAGGAACGGAAGAAGCAGACTGGTGGATTCCGTAGAAGTAGAAGTAGAAGAGAAGAGAAGACGAGTAGCGTTGAATGTCCTTCGATCGACACGGCCGGTAGGCATAAAAAAAATCCCAAAAATGGGCAGCGGTGGGTCAAACCACTGTTGCTGCTGCAAATGCACACTTACACACAATGTATATGATCCTGCAACATCCCCTAAAGAGCACCTGACATCCCCTAGAGGCTAGTACCACGATGAATGAAGACACTCAAAGAGGCCACCTTCTGCTTGCTCCATTAATAATTCCCGGAATCTAAAGCAGGCAGCAGCAGATCAAAGCAACGTGATAATATTGGTTGGATCAGTCTTGGCACTGGTCGTCCACATGCGTGTACCGTCATCTTGCCTCCTAGTGGCTGGAATCGCATTGATGTCCGCAAGCCTTTTGTGCTCATAATTCATTCCGATCGATCGGCTCCGATTCCAGCCTGCACACCAATATCCTCGATCGGTCTAGAAGCTCACCCGAATCATAACCCTCACAGCTTCTAATTCTGTCTGCAAACCTCCTCCTTCATCCTCCATTAACTAGCAAGTGTGACTGAGCCACTTATTCCTCCTCATCAACAAATTGTAACTTAGTGCTCCAAACCGCCGTTTCTTCAATCAAACGCACACATGACAACGTTACCACAGCTGCAACCCTAACCCTGACCTTCGTAAGGTAGGCGGGCCTTTCTCGACGGTTACTTTCCTTAACAGTAGTGTCTGGGTAGGTGTGGATCTAAGAATGGACAATAAAAAGACATGCGTTTTATGGAGATTGGACACATGTTTAAAATGTGTTAACTATTCTAGACTCAATAGTCGACATAATATTGGGGGATCTTAATGACTACTCCATGAGCTCAAGAATCTTCATTGTATATCGCGACTAATATAAGGTCTAAGGAACATAATAGTTGCGGACATGATTTGGAACTGGCAATTGATGATCATGGAGTCATACTAATTGCGTGTTTCGCATCCTACGAGAAGTGGGTGCAGAGCTAATAGTGTTCATTTATACTTGAGTCTTAGACTAGGGTGCCCCAACACATTACCACTGCATCCTTTTAACCCTTACCTTCTTAGGGCATCTTCACAATTGCCATGACATCTCCCTCCAACACTACTTTGGAGGAAGCGTAGTCATACCAATCTTGTCGATTTACCATGTCACATCCCACCTCATCTAGATCTCCCTCTACGATAGTTAAAGTATAATTAAGAAGCACCAAAACAAAGAAGGCGATTTATTCTTATCCAAAAATACATAGTGTTCTCTATCCTAATCAAACCTCCTTCCAATCATGTTAGTAAATGCTCTCTCCATAACACTTTATCCTTATTTTACATAGTTACTTTACTATTTTTGACACACATGAATTTGTTATCTTACACCTACATTCCAGTGGTATATGACAAGGCTTGTAGTTTGAAGACTGATGTCAAATAGACATGCATGTTATAATGAGATTGGAGTCTGGACTATGTGCTCAAAATGCACTCAACATTATTAAGGTCAAAGAGGAAGAATTTCAAACTTCATTTTTGACCTCAAAAAAAAAGTTGTGTCTCAACTCCAATTTTGAATCTTGAAATGACAATCTTCATGATTCACAATAGTTGCTATTAACCAGATGAAGCAATTCCCAATCCAACCAACATTAATATACTAGTTGGACATGCCCACGGGCCACAATAGGGCCACATATCTTAAAGGTTGATAAGATTAAGAGATTGTGTATTGCACACCTAATGCACACAATTCTGGACATTGCATGAATCCTTGAATTGGCAGTGAGATTCTTATGCTCTACCAATAGATATTGCATGTGGTAGTTGTGCATGTACAGAAGTTAATACAATAGTACACAAAAAAAAATTTGACTACTCAATAACCCATGTTACACTACCTTAATTTATGTAGAATGCACAATGATACTATCCAACGCGATATTAAACATTATGGGACTTTAGGATGATTTTGGGATTTCTGGGATGTATGTGGGGAACTCATGGGGAACTCATTGGGAACTCATTGGGAACTCGTGGACACTTTGGATGGACCTGCCCATGCGAGACAAATACTCTTTGCTTCCAATGGGCTTTTGCATAGACTGTCACACAACAGGAGGTTTGCACCCACAATCCTCTTCATTGAAACACCAATTCTATGCTAGGAGGCGTCCACTCGATTGAATATTGTGCTATAAATGCCTGTAACATGCCATAACTTAAATTACTCTACATTTGTGCCTTGGCTTTCGCAAATTGTGGAGTCCTGTTTGGCCATGGACTCAAAGATGTTTGGCAAGTGAGGTTTGATTTCCCGAGATTGCTCCCATGTAACTTTCTCCATGTAAGCCAAGTCCGGTATTTTGCTCCCAAGATAGGCTTTTTGTTGAGAGTCAAAGCCAATGTGTTCTGCCGCTAACACCAACATACAAAGGCGGTGTATGCGATCGCCGAGCAAAAGAGTGCCCGTATATCTCTGTAGAGCAGTTGTCATGGTCCTCTGTAGTCCCATAAACTCGCGCGTTACGTCATGGATCTGCGATGCTAAGTAGTAAAACTCGTAATCAATGTTACGCTCCCCCATTGTGGGTTCCATTGGGTCTCCTTCATCATTCTGTGGATCGGCAATATGACAGGCTTCCAACAATGGTGTGATTGGGAGATTCTCATCCGTGATGTCATAGACATGGTTCAACATGTCTTCTGAATCATGGCGGAGTAAGTCATCTAAATGGGGCTCGATTGCTTGAGTAGCTTCCCACATATCGTTCTCTATTAAGTGCAACTCTGGGAGACGTTGTTGGAGTGCCTCCACTTGTGGGATGGTGAGCCCTATATCGGCACTGTATACCACCAATCTCCCAAGCATGTGTGCATCCATTCCAACCAAGCGGCATCCTTTATATCTATCTAAAGCAGTGGTCATAAATGATTGTAGTTGCATGAACCGTCCCATGCACACATCAATATCTGAAGCTAAGTTGTTAAACTCGTCGTCCATACTCCTCCTTTCCATTGGGAGGCCTAACGGGCGTTCCAGTTCAACTGTTTGCATTCTCGCAATGACCTCCCCGAACCCAGTTGGCTGGGGAGCTGGGGGGGAACTGGCCGGGTTGGGAGGGGCATCCTGACACGGCATTGAATAGTACGAACAAGTGTGAATAACGCTTCAACATGTGAGGTACAAATACCTATAACCGAAAACTTAAGCATTTCAGCATAGCATATCTTGGAATATCAAGGAGGAGTTATTTTTTGTGCGTAGGAAAATAAGGTTCATGAATAATGACCCTTTTTTCAAAATTGATTGTGTAAAATTTCTTTGTGCGAAAGTCGGTCAAAGCCCATAACCAACACATAGCTTCACACATGACCGACAATATCTATGGGAAACAACTTCCCCTCCACAGTCATATTGTCCTCGCGTTTTATATATATTCATAACGACTTCTAGTAAAGCCATGCGCGTTTATGAGCTACTCTACTTGTCGGTGATGGGATCGTTATCGGTTATAGGGTGTCTATATATACCTTAAGGGCGGATTTACATGGTGCACACATGGGTTGTTCCTCTGGGAGTGTGCATTCAAGACAAAGGCGCCCTACGCGTTGTGTCCAGTCACAGAAGAGTTTGGGCAGGACAAATAGGTTACATGAAGGGGCAGCTTCCCATGAAGCAGTTATGCAAGACAGAATGAAAACATTCACATGGAGCTTCCGCCGTATCGTTTATGCACTACATGTTCCACCCATACATGGGGGAGTGCTCGATGATGGATTTACGAAGGACAAGCAAGAACCATACATTGGGTGCAAACAAGCATGTGGATATGGTAAGCAAAATGAGAGCATGGTTGACATGTGAACCGACTTGATATAAGACAATGCGTTGGGTATTGGGAGTGTCTGGCCACTTTTATATATTGAGTGTTGCACTAAATATTGTGTACACATATGAATGCCCGCACAATTGGTCACGGGATTGTTTAACTTCTAGCATATTTAGGGTACAGACAAATCATCTGTCCATCACATTGATTGTGGTGTTTTGGGCCTTCCAAGGGGAGGCTAACCGTTTCCAGACCGTGCTCTGTGTGTGTCGCGAGGTCAGCCAACCCCGCATGCAATAGATTGACGCCTCTTGAATTAGGACCTCTTGACTCAATAAGCTCTATTTGATGCTCGCGGGTGGAAGGTGGTCCCAATGGTTTCATATTGAAGTCAGCACCTTGCGCGTTCAAAAGTATCATTGGCACTGTGGTCGTGATAGGTTGTGGGTCATAAGTTTTGCCAATGCTCGCCAATCCCGCACGTAACATGTGAACACCCCTTGAGTTAGGGCCTCTTGATTCAATGAGGGAGATTTGGTGGTCGCGTGTAGAGATAGAGCGCAGGACGGGCAATGTTTCACAAGGGGATGCACAATCTTCCACTGCGGGTTCCATATTGAGATCAACACCCTGCACGGTGACAAAGTGACACGCATTTATTTGGCTTACTAATTTACATACACTCGTGCATACATATACACTCATAGACACGTATACACCCATACACATATACACATATACACCCATACATATATACACACCCATACACATATACACACACATATACAGATATACACCCATACACATATACACATATACACCCATACATATATATGTTTGCAACTTATCATGATTTCATAACTCGCATATGCGGTAGCAACTGAACCAAAATTGCGTACACATGCACGTTCAAGCGAGTCTGGATTTATACAGATTCAAGTATACTTATGCTAATGACCCTGAATTGGTAATGAAATGTGTGTTTGATATTACAATAACCTTTACACAATAACGTTGTCGAAACAATAAATGACACTATAATAATAAATGACACAATAATAAATTACCAGAGTTGATCCATCTGTCCATTGCACATGGTGCAAGTTGTTCTTCACTGGTGAAACCTCCATTGGGTTGTGCGACTTTGAAACTTGATTCGCCTCTATTGGACCGCGTGAGAGCCCCGAAGTGGGGCACGCAAAAGCTGATGGCGTGGAACTGGATGGTGTGTACCCAGCAGGAGGAAGCTGAAGATACCATAAAATACAATGTTACTAGACATACAATCCTACTTATTTCTTTGCTACTTCTATTCGATCGATTTGCAACTTTTCTACAATTTCCGAGTCGGTTTCTTCAAGCCCGTTGGATTTCAAAATTGCCACCTTGACTGCATCGTTATGCCGTACAGGTTGTTGCCCAAACCTACGGCTGACCACAAATTCGCGTGCGTCGGACATTGGTGAGTAGAACAATGATTGAAAGTAAGGAAGGAGGACCTTTGTCATGTCTGCGTCTTGCATCCGATTGGATGTGAATGGGTTGGGAAAGATACCACACTCGTCCGGATTGCAAACAGATTTGTAAGGGCAATCGTCTACTAGAATGGTGTTGGAGGGTGCAGCTGTGATCCTTCCAGAATCGAAGGATATAGGCGGCCACCAAAACTTGTTGAGTAAACTTTTCAAAAACAAAGGAGCTTCTGGCTTCAAAGGGTTCATGACGACATTGTTCCACATGTCCTTGAACAAGGTGCAATCCTCTTGGCCAAGTACTAATGCGGGTTTTGGGCCCCCGGCAAATAGATACTCCACCACAAGGTCTACAGTGGATTTTTTCATGGATGACCATATGCAAACATGAAACATGGAGGACATCCGCAACCAAAACATCTTGTATCCCAGTCTAGGTAGGACAACCTTGGGCCCTACCAAGGCCGGAGGTTTGTCCGGTGCTTTATCGTAAGTTATCCAAGTGGGCACAGTCACCATACCCGGGTTACGTCGGGAACAGTGGCAAAATATGCCGTTTAAATCGAACACCACAATGAACCTTCGACTGGGTGTAGCAGCAGGCGCTTGCCGACATGAACCCACTGTGAGCTTCTGACATGTGCTACATATAAATTAAACATAGAATGACCTCGCAAACCTAGGCATGATGGACTATACCATTAAGTAGTTCATTGTGTAGTCCTCCAAACCACGTGTGGTATGGGCGAACTCGAACGACAGGGAGAAATGGGCCACGATCAATACCTCGTACTGTATTGGATTGAATTCCCATCGCTCAGAGTACCCTAGGGAAGGATCTTCGGGATACTTAGACATTAGTCTTTTAGCACACGCGATTCCCATCTCCCTTGTGAAAACTTGGCAAGGTCTATTGATCCTTGGGTATGTGTCATCGTAAACAAATAGCTTATCATAGACGACGTCTTTTGGTAGAGGCGCATCCAAAGGCGCTATCGAATGCTGTGGAGCCTGAACCCAAAACTACGCGAATTTAAATAAATGGGGAGGTGAAAAGGTCGAAATAGACATATGTCAATCGAAACTAACGTGCCTTTTAACGAATGCATTGGATGGAATAAACTTACTTTGACATGTGAAGGCACCACTTTTAGAAGGTCGGCACGCCGTCTCTGATCGTCTTGGTTGTTGTGCGTCGTCCGGAAATCTTGGCAACTAACGTTGTTGAATACTGGATGGGGAGCCTTCTCGCCTTGTGGCCAACGTGTCAAATACCTCCTAACTGCTTGTGGAGCATTTATGGTGGCTTCTGGATTCGACGAGTCCAATGGGATAACATTGACAGCACTCGTCGATGCCGTCGCATGTGACTGTGGCTTTGTTTGAGGGCACTCCACGGGTGGAGTTGAAGCCTCTTCGTTGGCAACATCATCATCCACACCTTGCGGCGATAGCTCGACAACCTCCAAAGGTGAGGGCTCAAGTGGAGGCTGCGCAGAATGTGGCACTTGGATAACTTCTTGAATGATGTCACTAATTGTAGAATTTGCCACTTGTTTGATGCCAGTCGGCGAGAGTGCCATACGCGGCGATGGAACCTGAGCTTGCAGATGTTCTGGCGGTGACGGGGCCGTGGGTGGAGCGCGGGTGACCACCGCTGCATCCGAAGTGTGTATGGGAACCACAATAGGCAAGGGGTTGATGTGCTCGTCGTCGATTGGGGTTAGTGACGTTTGAATAGACAAATTTGCAGTGTGTGATGCATCCACTCGTTCTGGGTTGTGCAGACAAGCCTGTGAATTGCAAGACATCATTAAGGACAATTGAATGCAAACTAGAAAGTACATGTGCTAGACAAAGGAATCCACTTTATTTATAATAAATGGTCGAACATATTGCATCTCCTCCCCACAAGGGAGGAGTTCCGGGTAATCAACACCCCTAACTCTATTTATTCTACTCGTCCTAGTCCACTTTTAGCTTCAAGATGCCGCGCCATCACCGACCTGGATCAAACATCCAGGTGGAGATTCAGTCACTTGAACAGAAAAACTTGCATACTGAAATGTTCACGGGGATCGAATACTTACACTGACCTCGGCCTTGTCGGAGGTGTCGATGGTTGTCGGTGCTGCATCCACGCAGGAGACATCCACTGCTTGCACGCCAACTGGGAGCGATGCGCCCACCTGATCGTCCACCCTTTCGGGCTCGGCTGCACCGACTGCAACATCCACTATGGGTGTTGGTGTTGGCACTTGCTGAGGGGGGGTATTTTTTGCCAGGCCCAACGCTTCTTGGAGCAAGCCCGACAGCATGTTGGGCAGTGTGCTTCTCAAGATCCCCACAATCTTGTCTTCCAATACAGACTCCGCTATCACAGGCTCTGGAACCCGAGAACTATGTCTTTTCGTATGCCGGTCCTTGTGCTTGCCTCGCTTGGAGGCCTTGGATTTTGGGGCACTGGGCGGTGGCATTTCTTCTTCGCTCTCAGACACAATTGACGCCGTGGAAGGCCGGGAGGTGGTTGCCACTTCGGGTGTGAGCTCAGCCACATCACCTTCGGCCTCCTCTTGAACACGAGCCTGCTCATGTTCTCCTTGAGCCACCTCTCGTTCTTCTTGTGCTCCCTCGCAAGCCCCTTCTTGTGCGTCGTCAAGGCCCCCCTCGAGCTCCCCCTCGAGCTCCCTCTGGAGCGTTCCCTCAAACTCCTCCTCACGGTCCGAGTACTCGGCATCTTGCTCTTCATTGGCATCTCCCTCGTGATCCTCGTCGCGATACTGGTCTTCGGCCGGGTCACCTTCCGCTAGAGAGGTGACATGCTCGTCCTCTTCAAATTCCAGGACCCTGCCGCGCATAGGTGAAGCGGACTGTGGTTGTGGCGATTGTGTGTGAATGGATTCGCATTCATCCGATTGCGTATCCATATGGGCGCTTTCCCCTCTACTGGAGGCCTCCTCTGTATCCTGTTTACTAGGCGCCTCTTTGTCGTCGTCGTCATCTTCGGGCTCCTCATACTCGCCCTCGGATTCGTCTCTATCAACGTCCATGGCGTCGATGTCCAAACCGGGTGACGGATCTCGCGAAACATCCTCCAGCAACAGTGCAGGGGGTGCTTCTTGCTAAGGTTGAGGGTGGTCATCTCTGTCACCTGCAGCTTCATGGTCATCTTGAAAGTCCACAGCCCGAAGTCGCCGGACGTGATCTATCTTCTCGGGAAGCGTGTGCATGAAGCTAGAGTCCATGCACGAGAACACATGCTGTTCGTTCATCTGCATACATGAAAAATATCAGAATAGATAAACAAGCCTGCGAATAAAAGCAAGGTTTAGGATGTTGTATGTACTCACCAATGCGGCAGCAATAGGCTTCAACCCGCCGAATAGATTTATCACAACTCCTCCCGAGCTTCCAAGGTTGCTGAGAAACGAGTTGTAAACCTCCATTCGCAACTCGCCTCTGTTCGCTTCGTATGAAAGCTCCGACCATTCCTTCGGGTTCACATTGTAACGCCGAGTTACAGGCGCTATCATGGGACATCGAAACTGCTTGTGGCGTGGGAGGATACTTCGGCAAGTGAGGAAGTCCACATAAAAAAGAGGGATAGTCCTTAGCCAATCTACTTCCTTGTTGAAGGTTTGATCCTCAGCGTGACAAGGTAGATAAACTGACGGAACGTTCAGAAACGTCCCCGGGTGCTTGCGAATCAAGGCGGAGATGAACTCTTCAGCCGCGGGGTGGTTGCGCAAATCGGACACAATCATCCAAGCGGGGATTTTTTTTAGGCCCGGGACCCAGACCGGGTCCGCAACATACTTCACCAAGGACTCGACCACCGACGATGATACTGGCTGATCGACACACCCCGGGATGAATCTAAAGTCGATGAAGCCCCCTATAATGGTGAACTTCGAGAGTCAATCAGTGTCGACCTTGTCCTGATTAGGAATCACCAACTTCCGCTTCAGAGGATTATAATCTACATATCGAGTGATCACTTGTCTTTGATTCTCTTCTACCAGTGTTTGCAGCCACTCTTGCAACAAACGCAAGCATGCCGGGGTAGGGTCCAGTTTATTGTAGTTCGGCAACCGCTTCTTATTTAGCCAACCATCACCTGCAACCTGATAAAGCTTCACCCATTTGGCCTTCGTGATGCCATGGTCCCTTTTGAATTTGTCCCAAATAGATCTATTAAGGCATTCATTGTCCTCCGAGTCCTTTCCCCAAATGCCAAGATCGTTTGGGTCGTGTGCTGACAACTCTTGCAGAAGAATATTCTTCCACTTCCTAAAATTACACCACGACTTCAAGGTCATGACATCGTGGTTCTTCGTGGCACGGAGAGAGACTTTAGGAACCTCTTCGCCAGGCCTCACCTCGAGGATACGTCTCGCACACAGAAGATAGTCGGGCCGTGTTAGGCCTGCCATCACCCTGAAAGTTTCCCTGGTCAATGGCTTACAAACATACGGCTTCTCCTCGAATGGTGTTGCCGATTTTTTCTTGTTGTGGTGGGCTCGCTATTTTTGTTACGTGTCCAGGTATTCTTCTAAATAGGTGGAGCCTGGTTTGTCCGGGTTAATATGGGTCCCTTTCTCGTGTCCTTGAAATACCTTCTTCCACATCCTCGAGGTCTCATCATCTGCCATGATGAGTGCCAGCTCGGCATTAAGGTCATTGTGGGTGATCCCTCTAGCAATGGCGGTAAATGAAGCCTCCATGCTTGTCGTGAAATTCTACAATGGAAAAGTGTTAGAACACAAGTTGAAGTAACTATGAATGGAGGGTAGAGGCGAGGGAACTTTCTCTCGGCCGAGAGGAAGTTCCATGAATCCTCCTATCCCTCAATCAGGGATCAAGGGCTTGAGGGAGGTGAGGGAACTTCTTCTCGGCCGAGAGGAAGTTCCCTCACCTCCCTCAAGCCCTTGAGCCTTGATTGAGGGATGGGAGAGAAGTCTACATATGGGAGTGCAAAAATAAAAGTTGGAATGAGAGTGGGTGTATGAAAACTTACTCTCTATGTCTCCTTCATTTTGGGGTCTATAGTTGTCCCCACAGCGTTGATCCGTTGTTTAGAGGGCCTCCCTAGTTTCACCCACACCCTACGACAGTACATAATCTATGTTGTCCAACTAGGAGTGAACTTGTTGAAAGAATTAGAGTTGTTTAGAGTATAGGAGAGACGAACTGTCATGCTTGGATCATTGGTCCAAACAATCGTACAAGGCCAAATCTTCAATTTATCCTTGAGTGCTTGATCTGTATCCTTGTGCCCTATAATCTGCCTCGAAGCAGCCACGCTGTGTTGACCGTTGATGATCACAAAATTGCCGTCCTTGATATTGTCCCAGGTCATTCCTTCTCTCCATGTTTCACCCTTATTGAGTTTCAGCATGAGACATAGATTGTGATGGGGCCACGCTGGTGGGGTCTGTATAAGGTAGTTCTTCATAAGAGCTACTCCGGCATCATCCAATGGGCGAGTAACCTGATAAGACTTTGCGCTCAACATCTTCTTTATGTGGACATGAAAAACTTTCTCGATACCGAAAGGATATAAGTGTCCAAATAATTGGACGAATTTCTTGCGGTCTGCTGCAGCTTCCTCTAGGCTTGGTTCCTCGCCATGTGCGATGACTCTGCCCCTCTCTGTTGCGGTGAGCACTAGTGGAGTTTCTTCCGATGCATCCGTAGCCTTCGCCTTCTTAGGTTTTGTCTTCCGCTCCTCATCAGTAGTCCTCTTTGAGGCCGGAGGTTTCCTTGCACCTGATGTCTTTTGGGGATGGCTCTGCATAATTGGCGTCGCGTTTGTAGGCGTCGCCAAGGGAACGAGTTCACCAGAAGCCTTCTTGGGCTTCTTTGCCACCTCTCTTGTTCCTTCAACATCTTGATCATCGGGTTTCTGCTTCTTTTGTTTCTTCTTCTTACTCCCCTCATCATCAGTCCTAGATTTCAGAAGTGTCTCCGCTTGTTTCTTCTTTTGCATCCTCAGAGCCTCCATTTCGTTCGCCTCCATTTCGTTCGCCTCTCTCGAATTGATATCACCTATTGCTTCAAGAAGGAAGTTAATTGCCTTCTTCGATACACCGGAGACCATCACTCTCTCCATCTCTTCTTTATCCACAGGAGGAAGCATTTCGATTGATTGGGTGAATGGCTCCAGGTGAAATCTATGCCTTTTGCAATCGATGGACAAAGTGCGTTTTTCGAGTCCTTCGAGCACCGTTACATTAAGCTGGTCGCGATCGCCGACCGATGCCAGGGTTATTGCGTTTCCTGGGTTTGGAATCCAATTTTTTCCTACCCTATATGCAAGAATTAGTTTTAACGGAGATTCCTTGTCCCTCCTGTGTACCTGAATTGACCAGTGTCTCAAGTGAGTGTCTTTTAATTCCCAATAGACACCCTTCTGCCCTATTTCCATTGTCCCAACAAGGTCTGTCCATAGCACTTCCTTGTCCATGTCACCTGCAAAATAAATTGAAATGGTTAGTATTTGTGGAATAAAGCAAGTTTGAGAGAGCTTGCACCTTGAGGCTATCGCGTACGTTGATAAATAGGGTTTACATAATGTGACGGATGAGTGTGCAAGGGAGAACTTCCTCTCGGTCGAGAGGAAGTTTTCCCTTTCCTGCTGTATGTTGATAGGGGTGGATTGAAGTCTAGGGAGTGAGGGCTAGGAGAGGGCTAATAAGATGAGTGTGCAAGGAAAAACTTCCTCTTGGTCGAGAGGAAGTTTTCCCTCTCCTCAAGTCTGCGTGTGAGGGTTGGGAGGGGCTCTTAAAATGTGAGCGCAGGGGAAAACTTCCTCTCGCTCGAGAGGAAGTTTTCCCTTTCCTGCTGTCATGTTGATAGGGGTTTGTCATCGAATACCTAACCCACATCATTCTAAATTGATGGAAACCAAAAACAAAATAAAAGACATGCATTCATTCATCCATATTTGATTTACTAACATAATATAGACTAATTAAACATTAAACCAGTCCCCACGCTCCCCATGAGTAGGGATTGATGAACAAACATCACATATCAGTTGTAAATAACAATGACACTCTTTTTCTTTATCATTTTCTTGAAGTCGAACTTGTACCTTGCAAAGAGGGTTGAATTCAAGGCAAGGGAGTCGCAACTCGCGAAACTGTCTGAGATAACGAACCTGCCATTTTCCAACCACAAATCGGCAAAATCGATTAATAGTGTATGAAGACGTTTGCATACCAAAGTAATTTTAGTCGCAAGCTCTATCAAAAACTTCTCTATTAAGCATTCATCACAGCACATACTCAAGATTGTCGGTAATTACACATCTTGGTTCCAAGTATCCAGTTCTTTGTAATGTGATCATCAATGAGCTTGATTTGAAACGTGCTTCTGCCTGGTGCAAGGATGACGATATTGACAGAGAAATGACTCGAAGAATTGACATCTTTGAATATTTGAAAAAGGATTGTAGGCTAGGGAGACGTCAGTGTGTGAGGGTGTGGAGGGCCTCTTGAAAATGAGAGGCCAGGGGAGAACTTCCTCTCGAGCGAGAGGAAGTTTTCACTCTCAAGTGTGAGAGTGAGGGTATGGAGGGCCTCTTGAAAATGAGAGGCCAGGGGAGAACTTCCTTTCGAGCGAGAGGAAGTTTTCACCCTCCTCAAGTGTGAGAGTGAGGGTGTGGAGGGCCTCTTGAAAATGAGAGGCCAGGGGAGAACTTCCTCTCGAGCGAGAGGAAGTTTTCACCCTCCTCAAGTGTGACAGTGAGGGTGTGGAGGGCCGCTTGAAAATGAGAGGCCAGGGGAGAACTTCCTCTCGAGCGAGAGGAAGTTTTCACCCTCCTCAAGTGTGAGAGTGAGGGTGTGGAGGGCCTCTTGAAAATGAGAGGCCAGGGGAGAACTTCCTCTCGAGCGAGAGGAAGTTTTCACCCTCCTCAAGAGTGAGTGTGAGGGTGGGGGGCTCTGAAAATGCGAACCCCCAGGGAAATCTTCCTCTCGCCCGAGAGGAAGTTTTCCCTCCCATCTTGGTGCTTGAGGGAGGGTTTGTGTGAGGGATAAGTTATCCACACTATTTTGTGACACTATTTTGAGTTTTGTAACATTGAGTTGAATCAAGCATTAAAGACCGACTTTGAATTCATGCAATTGATATCAATGCACATGCCAAAACATAACTATTGTGTCAATGGCTCTATCAGACTGCAATGGCTCAATTTCTTGCAATAAGATGTGATTTTTCAATGAGACTGCATGATTATCACACAAACAATTAACGCAGAAGAAAGACAAACTTTGGAACTAGTTCGGCAACAGCAAATACAATATAGTCACTGGAGATTGAAAAGAAGAACATTTGCTTAGTTTATTTTCTAGGGTTTAGTGTTTACATTGATGAATGCCACTACAACTACAATTGCTACATTGATATTCAGCTAGATCCACCATTATTTGAGGAAGTTGAGGAACAGAACATTGAAGATACTATGTTTACTTATTCAAGCAAGATATTTCAGCAACCTAACGCATTCAACCCAACACATTCAACCCTGAAATTTCTTCACCCCAACCAACAACTCAACACATTCAACCCTGATAGATAACTCAACACATTCAACCCAACAACTCAACAACTCAACCCTGATAGATAACTCAACACATTCAACAACTCAACACAACTCAACACATTCAACCCTGATAGATAACTCAACACATTCAACCCAACAACTCAACAACTCAACACTTTCAACAACTCAACACATTCAAACCTGATAGATAACTCAAACACATACTCTAAGTGGAGAGAGCACAAATCTGACTTGAGAGATGCACCAGTTATTTTCAGATGTTCATAGAAATCGCACAAGACCAACAGATTCAAAGCACATACAAACATACTGATAATGACTCAAAGAATGTGCATCAAATCGCTCCATACCAACATTCAAACATGAAGTTTTAAGCAAAATCTGGTGTAGTGGTGGAATACTCACCAGAAGTTGTGAGGCGCGCCGAAGATTTCCAAAGCCGCTGGATATGCACCTCCGCGCCCAAACCTGGAGTAGTGGGAGATTGCGTGGAAATGCAATGAGGCGAGGAAATGTGAGGCAATGCGAGGAAATGTGAGGAAATGCGAGGAAAAGAGAAGGAGAGAGTTGGAGTGAGGGAGAGAGGGAGGAGGGGAGGGAGGAGGTGCGGCCACAAATGAAAAGGCGCAATGATTCCGAAGGGACTCCACCCGGGGGCCTCGGATAGTGGCCCGCATCGACGGCCTACATTGAGCCGTCATTATAAACGGCCAAGATCATCTCACCTACCCATGATGACCCTCTATACCGACTAATAGCCCGTGTAGGGGAGCTCCAATCGACATGTGTCGATAGAGTACGTTTGGACCGGGGGGGGGGGGGCACATAGGCAAACCTATATATATTTATGTAAAGGCGGGCTTCATACCTCAAAAGAGACCCCTGAACATGGATCTTGTCTTACAATTTTATTTTCTTGCGCTTTGGCAATTCCTCGTCTGTTAAGTGATAGATAAATTATTATGCAAGCACCATGATATAAAGCAGGGACAAAAATTGAATGGCTATTACCCTTTTCTTGGGGTCCAGAACTTCACACTCCCTTCAAAAAAAATTTGCAACCCTTCAAAAAAGAAGGGGTGATTTTTATTAAACCCTTCAAAATGGAGTATGGCGAAGATTCCTATGGAGTCTCTTGATTTTAAAGATATTTGGGAGAGGTGCATGAATGATTCATAAAAGATTTCAAACGCGATTTAGATTGTGAGTTTCTTACATCTTTATACTACTGCTTTCTTGTTGTCCTCGACATTATCATTGATATCAATATGTTGAGATGTCATTACCGTTTTATTGTACTCAAACATCCATGTTTCATTAATGAAATAGTTCTATCTTTTAACCATGTGTGTTCTTTGGTCTTACTTGTTTTATAGTTTTCAACGTCGCTTAAATGATAAACATGGTAATGTGCACTTTCAACAAAAACTTCAATACATACATGAAAGGCAGTTTTTGAGGTAACCCTTCATTTTGAAAGGGAAAATTTAGAGTTACCCTTCCCTATGAAATACAAGCAACCCTTCAAATTATTGCCTTTATAAAACATGAGCAATTCATTCAAATTATCTCAACCTATCTTTATAAAACATAAGTATTTCATTCAAATAAGAAGCATTACTAGTGATGAGTAAATCTTCCATATGCGTGCCAAACTGTTTCATGAAATTTGACTATAATAAACACACAAAACAGATTTTCTTTAAGAACATATGATAAATATGCAAGAGAAGGTACTTGAAATACATTAAGTTGTAACACATAGTTTTTTTTGGCACACAAAACCTTGACCTTACAACACTTTGATTATGATGACATGACCTCCAAGTTGGGCACATGTCTCTTTTAAAATCCATGCCATGCAACTCATAATATTTGGGCCAAAGTTCACGTTGTGAGTGGAAAAATCACATCTACAAAATGGTAATGGGAAAATGTTGAACCGACTTTGATCATTAATGCATCCATGTCTCTATAATCATGGTGTAATGTTGTAACGTTGTAAATATAGCCTCACCTGTTACATGAAGGCTGCACTTGGTTTTGAAGAATTCATTAAATCGGATGTGATGCTTCAAATTATGCCTTCTCAACATTGCCTACTGGGAATAGTTTTATATCAACCCCTCATTTTTTTGAAGACCAAATTAAATAAAATGAGATGAGAAAAAAACTGCCTACACATAGTTCTAAAAATCCACCTGAATAGTTGCCTCCAATTAGAATTATAAACCACGACTAGTTGCCTGCCATGAAAATTATAAGTCGTTCACATTGTTGAAATTTTATCAAAAATTCCAAAAAGTTGGGTAGTTTGACCTATGGTACATGTATCAAAAAAACCAAATAATCAGGTTTTCAATGCAATCATATGCTTCAAAACATATTTGTTTCATACATATAATTACATTTTTGGATCCTCTGTTAGAAGGGCCACAAGGGGTTCCTACATTAAAACAAATTGCATCACTCAATATTGGAATAAAAC
This sequence comes from Polytrichum commune, assembly GCA_950295325.1. NCBI lineage: Eukaryota > Viridiplantae > Streptophyta > Polytrichopsida > Polytrichales > Polytrichaceae > Polytrichum > Polytrichum commune. Next base: position 15,669,785 of record OX485803.1, on the reverse strand, counting down.
GCATTGTAAGTGATTATAATCAGGGCCACATAATACGGGAGTTGCGTACCCGGTAAACGCACGCGATAACGAAATGGAAGGGGGGTGTGATTGCCCCGAGCCCTACTATTATTATAACGGAACACTCAATAACAACTAAATAATGTTATGGAGACCATCATCTAGTTGGTTAGTAATGATTCCCATTGCTTGGGTCCACATCCTCTTTTCTTTTTAGTTCTTAAAATGTGGCTGTGCATTAAACATTTTCCCATTTTCATGCATCTCATTTAAATCTTGCCCTTCCACTATTTCACACATATATTGTGGGTTCATTGTGGTGTTATACTGGATTAGATACACTCACATTTCAAGGTCAAAGGCATCAAGGAGGCATACTTAATCATGTCAATTATGAGATCATAGCTACCGAAAAAACTAATAAAGTCAATAAGTAAGTGAGCTAAGTTAAGCATTTCTTATATGGACATTTTTTACCTCTGCACCCACTTATCGTTGGATATGAAACAAGTGGTTACCTTATCCAAGTCATGATATAGCCATTTCTTAATCATTTTTGGAGACTATATGATGATCTTGACCGTTGTCCCTATTTTAGATCATAGTACTCTCAAGTCTTTTTCCGAGTGGATCATAAAGTTGATATCAGCCGCTATCTCGTAGACGCCCTTGTGCTTTAGTACTCCACGCAATTAGCCTTTTTGACAACATGTACCTCTAGTCCCATCGCGAGCTTTTTGGCTCCTCATACCTTAAAATAAAGCTCCTTTTTATTATCCATTCTTGGAGCCACATCAAACCACATATCACTGACATATACTAGGTGTTTGATTAAGATAAGGAACCAAAATTGGACATAGCTATCTTATAATAATACGAAGACTCATTCTAAAACTCCACATACATCTTTGAATTCACAAATACATGCTCATTTTGAGAAAATTAGTGCGTGCTCCAAGGTGCTAGTAGTGTGATTAAACATTTCGTATGCAAACACATTGCTTGTCAACGAACAGTGCCAATACTTTAAATGAATAATGATGTTATAAATATTACTCACGATGACCAATGCTTCCTAGCTCTGTTGCTGCCACTAAATCCCTAGCATAAAGAACTTTAGTATCACCTTCACTACACTAAATAAGATATTTAGTGTTTGATTATATTTGGGGTTTGCTACCACCACCCTACCTTGCTCAAAACTAATTTTCAATTATTTAACCATTAGTGCTGGACATAAATGTACCGCTTTCTTCCCGACTACCACATCCCTTATTATATCCCAATTTTTCCCATATCTTTACTAACACTAATGGTTATTGATATTGAGTGTATTTGTTCTCATTTAGTGTATTAAACACTCAACATCCTATTTAGTGTACTTTCCCAACAACACTATTAGCCATCCCTCACCAATTTGGGTAATCAATGTAGTGATTGTTTTCATAATTTTAACAAACAGAGAACTTAACATGGAAGCATCTACGAAATGGCAATTGACCCCACATTTTTGGAATTCGCCACAAGTCACCCACTGGATCATGTTTGCTACAGACAAGTGTGACATGATATTAAGTTACAACAATGTTTAGTTTCACACTCCAAGACGGTTTAGGGTTTGGGGTTAGCCTTTTTTTCCACTCTACCTTTTAATGTCTTAAATTCATATATCAATGGCACATTGTTTTGAGTGCAATTATATAGTGGGCCCATGGATATTAATGATGGTTCATCTTGCCGTTTTTTTGGTTAAGGGTTTAGGGTAAATTTTTTGACATTTACTAAATATTGCATGCTGCCACCATGGCCCACTGGTCGGTGCGTGGTTCGGTGATTGTGAAAGAACAAATACCATAATGGCACATGTTTATAGGAGATTGGACTACAGTGGGATTGAGAGTTCATCACACTAGACCACGATCAACAATCAATGAACACATTGGAGAGGATATATGTACACTAAATTCGAAATTTTGAGATCAGTCGCATTCAATGGAAGGTAGTGTAGAATGTACATTATATGTACTATCAACTAGAAAGCACATCTACTCGCCAAACAATCATTCTCTCTACACCTCCTCAACTGCTGATTCTCCGTACAAGAGAGGATCCCGTCTATTTCAAAACCACCAATCTCCCATCTACTATATAAGGCCCATACCCACAACCGTCTCCGACTCTCACTCTTGAGGCATTTCCATACCTCTCATTGTCGACACTACACGCATTTAGAACCCAACACATGCTCTCTTTTACAGGTGCCGGTCCAAGTAGTGTATGTTTTCTTTTGCCGTTGATCCTACGATCAATTGTCCGTACAACTTCATCCACATGGCAGCCGTACAGTTGTACGGCCCAGCTGACATAGCCCTTTTTTCCTCATGAACACTGCCACCAAGTTTCCTCTCGGCCGAGAGGAAAACTCACCCTTCACCCTGGCACCAAGTTTCCTCTCGGCCGAGAGGAAACCCGACACCCTGTACCCTGGCACCGAATGAGAGCTCCAATTGGGCCATTTTTTGTTATCAGAACTGGCAACGCGGGATGAACCGATATCCGAGTTACGGCACCAAACTACGCTCCAACCTAAATCCAAATGAGAACTTTGAAGACTGAAGTGGAGAATGGTTCCATGTGATCAGCAAGTGGACATGGTCCGCTAGTCCTAGTCACGCGCCCGCGGGGTGTAAAGACCATGGAGAGAAGTTTCCTCTCGGCCGAGAGGAATCTCCACGCCAAGTTCCTCTCCGCCGAGAGGAAATCATTTAATCCATTAATAGGTGTAGGTGTAGGTGTAGGTGTAGCTCATCCTTTAACATAATGAAGTGTTGTGAAGGGCGGCCACCGGTATTTACATCCTCGAACACATCTTCAATCTACAAGACGGATAAACGCGTAATTGTCATAAACCTATAATCGGTGCTCTGAATAGGTTCCAATGATACTAACCTTCGCGTATAGCATAGTGTCTAATATCCTTGTATTCAATTGGGCTCCTTTAATTGCTATTGTCAAGGTCGCAGTGTAATCAGTATTGATAAAGCCCCATTGAATTCCGAAAGCAGGGACATAATTTCGTGGGGACCCCTCTATAAATGTCACCCACTTGAACAACTAAAGTGTCATCAATATCTTTGGTCCATGATGAAGGCATACTGAAATATGATGTGTATTTGTTTGATCATGGTCAATAAAATATGATTTGTATTTGTTATTGTTGATCAATGTTCGCCTAAACTACTGAATGTCCACGCCCAGTGTTGTGCTTTAATATTTGGGTATGGGTTTCCATATTCGTGTATACTTCTCATGTAATAGAGCTTTATGTAGGCGGTACAATAATATGGTTAATGAAGTTATGTGTTGTTATCAGGGCAATGGAGCAACCTGAAGTAGAGCATTTGAGCTCCGAGGAGGTCAGTTACTGCCCCACTTTGCAATGTGATGTAACTTCATATTGTGGTATCTGACATGAGTACGGGCAAACATACTTACATGATAATACGATGCAGGGATCTTCACTATCTGAAGCGGTGTTCACGGAAGACGACACTGATGCTGGCATAGAGGATATTGATGTAGACTGCAACGGGCTGAGAAGGGAGGAATGGCTGCATATTCCTGTTATGCTTGTAAATGTGAGTGGACAAAATGTGGCAAAAGGAATTTGCTGCAACGTCAATCCGATGGATTGTGTTGAAGACAAATATCTAGGAATAGACAATGTTGGTGTGCTTATTATGGAGCCATTAGAGGGAATGATGGACATGAGATGGATGTTCTCCTTGCGAATATGGCCTCTTGATCGGGTTTTCCAACAGAGGTATACACTTGCACACCACCTCCTAGTGAGCACACGCAGGTTGCGTGTGCAAAACACATTGCTAGAAAGACGGAAGAAAGAGGGGAAGAGGGCATATGTAACATCACGCACGACGCCGCAGAACAGACCGACAAAGAAATCACAGATTCTCAATAATAATAGCATCCACCAACTATCTGCTAGCGTGTGTTGTGATAGGGAGTGCACTAGATATTTTCCCAGGGAAGAGGCACTTGCGCTACGAACGGAGTTCTACACTTGTTCGCCACGGATGAGACATGCTAAGCAACTCGAAGTCCATGGCCAATTACATGTACTACTTGTAAGTTCAACGAAGGTCGTCACCTTGAGTGGGCGCAATGTCTGCGAGAAGGCATGGAGACACATATTTGCCGTCTCGAAAACGACGTTCTACAGAAACCGGTCGGAATTCAAGAATGGTATGCGTCCACGCGATCATGCGAACCTAAATAAGAAAAGGAATCGAACATCCACTCAGCAAGCTACAGCCACACTTTCGACACTACTGGAAGACAAAGCAGATATGATGCCTCACAAGGCTCGCACATTGCCAAATGGTACACGAGTTGTAGAAATGGTCTTGCCTCGCGGAACCAAATGGAAGAAGTTATTGGTTACAATCAATGAGGTACGCAATTGGTATAGTCCAATTACCCGCATTGACAGTGGAGATCAAACATTCAATCGAGTTGGGTTTGTGTATAATGAATAGACACGAGGGGGCAATTATGAACGTATTTCATATACTTTGGTTCATGGTTCATGTGAAGTATTATTAATGTTATACTAATACTATATGGGCAGGTGAATGACAAATGCGGAGTGCTCCCAATATCTATTTCAACTCTGAGCAAAATTCGAAATACCTACTTTAAGCACTACATAAAGAAGAGGGTTGGTGATAATTTTGCGCGTTGTGGGAAGTGTGATTCGTTGTCCGCAATTATACTTCAACATGTGAAAGGTTCAGCCGCACACACAGGGTTTTCGAAACAATTGGAAAAACACCTAGCACAACAAGAATCGGCTCGCAACGCTTACCGATGCATGAGGGCTCTTTCAATTGAGCATCCCCAAAAGGTGTTGACGATTATCCACGACAAAATGGACCATGGCAAAACCGCATCGCCTTGCTTTGCTTCCAAGAACAAAGACACCGATATGTTTACAAAGCTACCACTTTCTGTAACAGGCATGATGGCCCATGGTCATGGAGATGAGAGATATGCCCACTATGCACTGGACATGTACCCTGGAGATTGCAACCATACTGTGGGTTCATTCGCGAGACTTTTACGCGATTTGGAGGAACCTCCCATATCATCATCCCAACGTCTTTTTCATGGTTCCGGGCGTGCACCTCTGTATTGTGCTGTTCTCAATGGGAGCGATGTATGTTTGGGAGGATTACAACCCCCACCCACGGAGCCCACACCTGCAATTCCTCTTCCACCCATTCTGCATGTTCAGCTTGATAATTGTTGGAAGGACAACAAGTGTAGGTTTGTAAAGGCATTTTGGTCTATGCTCACGGCGAAAGCAATATTCACGGAGGTACATGTATCTTATCTATTGGTTGGCCACACCCATGATGACATCGATGCATCATTTGGAAGGTGGAGTATGGACCTGCGTGAACACGACTATCCCACTATACCCCTTCTTATAAAATCATACATGGACATGAAAAAGGTTCCTGTCATTCCACACATGATAGAGGAACTTCCAGATTGGAGAACATTCGTCAGCGAGCATATCCCAAGTGGTAAGGAGAAACTCATTGGGCACACCAAGGCTCAACAGTTCAAATTCTATGTCCGAGATGATGGTTGGTCAGTTATGCAATACAAAGTGCTAAGCACGCATGGGGAGTGGTTGCCCAAAGACGGTGTGAAGATGTGGAAATCAAATATAAAAGGGGAGCCATGTATTCCATCCGGGGACCCCTTTCCTGCACCACTGCGAGGTATGGCCAAGCTGGAGGAGGTTCTTGTGGGATTGCAAGGGTTCATTGACTATTGGCAATCAATATGTGACCATGACACGACAGGAGCATATATGGGTTCACACATGCATATTTTGCAATATTGGATAGGGGTGAAGGAGGCATTAGATGCACCCCTCAAAAACGTATACACTGTTGGGCTGCCATTATGCGAGGGATTCTGGCCACGAAGTAGAGTCGAAGCAGATGCACATCCCTTCTTGCAGAACGGAAAGCTTCGGGAAGAGCACCAACCGGACGACCATTATGTTGGTCCAGCAAACCTTCGTCCTGCAGCAGCTTTTCGCATCGCAGAGAATGTGCACGAGGGGCATATGCTAATATTGCGTCCCCAAGAACAAGATATAGGTAGACCCATTTGGGTATGCCGGGCTGTGTCTGTACCGAACTTGGCGGTCACGGGAGATCATCCACGTCAAATACTTGTATAGTGGTTCACTCCCACTTCAACCGCGAGGGACCTTTCAAAGAAATGGAATGGTTGGGATTCAAACCCAAACTTCAAGTGGAAACGAGATTTGAAATACTCCGTTTCCGACTGGCAGCCGATCGATTGCATTTTGGCAGCCTGGCCTCTGCCAGCACAGGAAGATGTGGAGCCATTAAAGGTTACTATCCCAGCAGAGCAAATTGGTTTTGCCAAAGATAATCTTCGACGGTGTTCAACAGCCGAGCGTGGGAACAGGGAGGGTGGGTGGGACGACGGGGAGTCTAGTGGGCATCGAGGGGGCCGTGGACATGGAGGTGGTAGACGTAAATCTGGGGGACGCGCATCCCGGTGATCAAAGACACTGGAATTGAAGGTGATACGGGATTAGATGAGCCAGTGTCAAGACCCTAGTGATCTGCGGTAGGTGATAGGGCAGTACGTTTGGAACCAAACATCTCATTTTTTTGTCGATACGGCCTTAATTGCTATATGTGCAAATTTCAACCAATGTCATATCATCATGCATGGTGTGGTCCCATTAATGTATGGATTTTCAGACCTCAATGTAGGGACCCTAAACCCTAACTTCCCCGCAATTTCAAACATGTGCGGTGGGACACTGTACGTATGTGCTATGAAAATTTGTACGCACGCAACTATTTATGAATATCACGAATATCGTGTGTAAGTGGTGTACATTGGCGAACGTTATGGCCCAACCATGTGCCATGGTTCCCATAGAAGTTCCCCAATCTCGTCCATACTCCTCGTATTGAGGTTCCCAATTGAGTCCCCCCCCCCCCCCCCCGTGTTCCTACGTTCCCATACACACGCACATAATCTTTGGCAAGTTCCCATGCACGTTCCCATTCACGTTCCCACGTAGAATTTTGGTCAAAATGTACATGTTTTGTAATTTTGGGACTCCCAAAAGTCCCATAATGTTTAATATGATGTTATCCATGCTCATTGTGAAATTTGATTCATTAGCAACATTATCCCTCTCACATGCCTGAAAGGAAAGAGAAAAAAAAAAAAGGATCCACGTCATGTCAAATGTGAAACACTCCCAACCACATGGCTCCAATGCACGCTTGTGATTGCCTCCTATGGAGGCCACATATGTTCGAAATCAACGTTTTTGAACGTGTGTAAAAGGAGAAGTCTTTTTGGAGGAGGTTGTTCTCTAATATTTGGAGAAACAATTGTTTTCCACCGCCTTCCATTTCTCAAGCGATTAAGTGTTGTAACAACTAACTTATTTGGGGTCATTTTCACACTCACCACTAGGAACTATACATATGCTAGTTCAAGTTGACCTAGAAGTGGTGCTTCCTCCCTATAGTTCACGTAATTAAATGAATTGACAACCACTAAGAAATTGATTTTTCCTCCATCTCTAGTAAAAAAATAGACCCCCCAATCTCAAATTGGGACCCATCTGAAGCTGATAATTATCTGAGAAACCATTGAACGACTTGAATGATATTTTATTCATGAAATGTGGTTGCTATCCAAAACTTGAAAGTGAAACTTTTATTTGCCTGAATTCTAAATTGAGATTTTTGGTAAGAGACATTACAAAACAAATGGAACATTTCATCATGCCTTCACTTGTCAAAATCAACATACTTAACACTATATTCGGTAATCGGAGACCTTTTGATGATTTTGAGACTATTCAAGGACTTGCTTTTCAAATCTGGACTAGTGATGACAACATAAATATCCCATATGTATAGTTTTGGATATAATTATCGGACATAAATGCATCAAAGTGAACAAAAAAGTGAACCATATATGACAATATTTGCATATGAATTGAGATATCGTTGCCAATCGAAGGGAAGACGTAGAGAATGATTGGAAATTAAATCTATTCAATGGTTTTGAAATACAAATATAATGGAAATACCATCAATGTCTTGAAGAACTTCAAATAATATAGATAATCAAGCATTATGTTCTACCCCTACAAGCTTTTAGGGAGTCTGTAGACATTTCTAGTCCCATTATTTATTTTTTGTAGCCGAGTCCTTGTTTTTCGCGGCCTCCATGGCTCTGAAAATCTCCAGACTGCAGTTGTAGCCATGTTTGTTGACTGGCCCGGAATATGTGTCATTCTTCCATATATCCGGATGCGCTCCCGAATTGTACAAAGTGGTATTGTAAGTGGAATACAAGGGCGTCTACGAGAGAGAATGTCTTGCACTTCTCCGGAGGGCCAAACAATGATTGGACTCGGAAGATGCGGCCTTGAGGGCGTGCCTATCCAATGAGGAAGTCGAGGAGGGCCAGCCACCAAGCGAGCACGGAGCAACCTGTGAAATAACACCATAGGAAGAATGGGGTGGAAAATTAATGAGGGGCCGTTTGGACGGGCGCTCGTAAAGTGCACGGCATGCACATGCAAGATAAGAAAAACAACAGTGAAAAAGGAGGAGGGGATAAAGAAGGGCACCTTGGCTTTGGAGACGTCGGTGCGGGCACGATTGGCACTGCGGGGTGCTGATGGGAGCATCCGGAGTTGATTGAATTGTTGCATTGTTGGATAATGGGGGGGACATCAAGGCATGGAGGGCCAACGATCGCGGAGGAGTTTGCGGGAGGAGGAAGGGAGTCGATGGGGGAGGGGTCTCACCGGGGAGCTTCCATGCAGGGATGTTGGCTCAGCCCACGATAAGCAACGTCAGCGTCCCTTGAGGGCGACACATGTCGGCACCGAACGAGCGTTCACTTCTCCTTGGAGAGGGGAGAAGGTGACGGGTTGTACGTGTGGGCGACAACTCTGGGGGGCGGGTTGTTCACAACGCTGTTGTCGATGCTGACATCCCAGGAGTAATCCACTGTCAAGGTTGCATCCACCACTAGGAATTGGTCACGGGTAGGTCACTTAGTGCATTTTAAAAACGACATGCGGCATAATATAGAGAGGATTAAAATCATTTGAAACAAAAATTATAAAGGAATTCCAAATAATGAAGGGGCCATTAAATGTAGACAATCCCATTATAAGTAAGTTAGATGGACATAAAATGTGGGCCATTATTTTTTTGTAAAATTAATATAGGGGTTGAAGATAAGGATCCTAGAAGGTATGTTTAGTATGTTTGCTATGGTCTCCTATGTGTTTTCTTCATAACTTTGTTTGCAATGATATTATTGTTTGCACCCTTCTTTGTTTCCATGGTTTTCCTTAACACTCCTTAATGCGTTAGGAAGTAGATTAGCTTTTATTACTTAAATGGAATATAGAGTACAAAAAGTTACAGTGACTTGGACAATATAAGTAATGGAAGGGTGCAAACAAATGGGCCATTTTTGAAATTTAAGTAATTATAGGGAGGCTTTAATTCAACCCTTGAAGGTAAATAACCCCAAAACAAAAAACCCCCAGCCGCACATGGTGCACAAAAATGCCTTAGAGTGACCTACCCGTGGAATTGGTAGAGGGAGGGGATTTGGGAATCCGTCACGCCGCGGGAAGGGGAGCCAGGGGACAAGGGGGGACATGAAGGGCCGTCAAGGACATGGGTATCACACAGCGGGGAAGACTATGGGCAACAAAAACAACATCCAAATATGGAACAAACATTCGATATGTGAAACACATGGACACAACCACATGCATGGAGATATTTTAAATGAATTTATTGAATTTTGCGAGCTGCACAATGCTCCTATATACATTATCGTAGGGGTTGAGTGCCACATTGCTGATGGGATTTGACATAACAAAATCCAGGATGCTTTTGGTATGGCACACAAGCCTTCTAAGGTAAGGTGATAGCCTAGTATGGAACAAAAATGTATCATTCCTATTGCCGGTCCACGAGTAAGGGAAGATGAAAATACCCGAGGGGTTGAGAACGTTCTTGGCAAGGTTGTTGTTGATGAGGAGGGTGTTCTTCAAAGTTGGCCAGCACCCGTGGGGTACCCCTTACAACAGGGGGACGCCTCACAAATGTACTATCAATTGACTTTGAAATGCACCCTTGCACCATTCAATCCTCCCTCACACTCTCAAGCCCTCGCATGTTATATGCAAACCCTAGCAGCTACTATGATGTACAGTAACCTCCCGCTTAAGTATGCAACTTGAGCTTGCGCAGTTTGTGCGTACTTAGTTGGAAGGTGCGTACTTTAGAAATGTTGGCTTAGAAAACGGAGTTATATTCTAGGGTTTTTACTCTCTTTATAAGCATGTTGTCAACATCGAGGATCAACTGCTCTGCCCTAAAGTTCAAGCAGAAGCAGAGGAAACATTCGATGACCTTAAGAAATCATTTGAATCATGTTAGAGCAAGATCCGAGGGGTCGGCCTCAAAGCCAAATGCAAAAAACTTCAAAACTTACGCCAAATAACGATTCACGACATGTTCAACTAATAAACCTTGGAGCCTAAATTTTTTGCCAAAAAATGCGTACTCAACCGGGATGCGTATTTAAACGGGTGTGTACTTAAGCGGGAGGTTACCATACATGCAACTCCCAAGCTTGCAATTGTCAAGTTTGTAGCTCTTGAGCTCGCTACTCTAAAGCTTGCAACTCTCAAGCTTCTAATTCTTGAGTTTTCTACTTTCAAGCTTGCAATTCTCAAAGGAAATCTCAAACTCTCAACACTTGCGTCAACAAAACTAATATGAGAAATGCGAGACTAAAAACAGCAAGAGCTTCACTTTGTATCTGCTCAACGCTCCGCTCCTCCTCTCTCTACTCCAAATGACAATGAGCAGAGGAGAGGAAGGGACGCAAGGAGGTTGCTGGTTGCCATGTGGCCTCTTCCCACTGGGAAAGTTGGGATGTGATGGGATGGGGAATGGGGGATGGGGTGGGATAGGCTAGGGGGATGCGTGGATGGGGGATAAGGAGTTGGCATGTGATGGGTTGGGGATGGGGTGGGATGGGCTAGGGGGATATGTGGATGGGGGGATGAGGGGATGAGGAGTTGGCATGTGATGGGCTAGGGATGGGAGGGATGATGGATGGGATGAGATGAGGGGATGAGATGGGATGGGATATTTTACGCTGAAATGTGTTGGTTTCATCCAAGTCACGATATATGAATTGTTGTCATATTGTGGAGGTAGTCATACATGATTACCTTGTCCATTCTTGTTATGATGGAAAGATGTTCAACGACTCTCTCAAATGAAAATGAAGGTTGGATGTATAAGTAATAAAGGCACGTTTCATTCATGCTTTGTAATATGTGTATGTAGTGGAGGCGTTTATCACATTAATTTGAAGAGTTTAGTATTAATATATGATTTTTTTTTGCCGCACCCCCTTAGTACCTTTACATTCGGATTCCTTGTAAACATCTTGTAAATAGGGAGTAAAAAATCATAGTGAACAATGTACGTCATTTAACATGTATTCAATTAAGAATCCACCCCCAAGGATGTTCATAATATCGTATTCTAGAATAAAGTGTTTTTAAGAATGAAATATCTTTCAAGCTCTTCAATAGTTCCTCAAATAATTATGAAGTTTGTAAAGGACCCAATTTGAGATTGGGGGGGGGGTATCCTGTTTCTTACAAGACCTGGATGACAATTCAATTTCCAATAGGTTGTCAATTCATTTAATTAGGTGTCAACTTGAACTAACATTTGTATAACATTTAAATTGAACTTGAACTAGTGCATTTGAGCCATGTGGTCAGATGTTTGCCTAGTATCAAATGTGCATTACGCATAAATTAAGTTACTGAGATATGGATTTTTGAGTAGTCAAGATTATTTGTGTGTGTAATCTATTGTATTGACTACATACATGCACAACTTTCACAAACCCTAAACCGTAACACCAAACCCTAAATCCTACATCCCTAAATATTTGGATCTTACCAACTTTTCCTATATATGGCCACATTGTGGTCTGCAATTATGTCCATCTGGTCTACCGATGTTGGTTGGATTGGGAATTGATTCATTTGCTTAATAACAACTATAATTGAGAATCATGCCGATTGTCATTTCAAGATTCAAAATTGGATTTAAGATACAACTTTGGTTTACGTTAGAATTGAAATTTGAAGTTCTCCCCCTTTCACCTTAATAGTGTTGAGTGCATTTTTATCACATAATTCATACTTAATCTTATTATGACGTGCATGTCCTAAGACTTGACTTTAAATGAACACTTTTAGCTATGCACCTACTTCTTGTAGGATACAAAACACATAATTACTAGTGTGACTGGACCTAGGCCTGGTTTTAATTCACATGCTTACTCTATCTTATGCACCATTCCAAATTAATTCAATCTTTCTACACATTCTGGATTGATTTAATCTTTCCACATTTGGGTTTGCATTTGAATTAAGACCTGAATTATACCTAGGTATGGTTTCAATTCATATCCTTTATCTACCTTATAGGCCATTTTGGATTAATCCGACTTTTTATTGGTGTTCACGCACTTGGTGAGCATATTACGGGCATGTTTTGATGTGAATCATTTGATACCTATAATTTTAGGGGACTCCACAACCAATTTTGACCCACTCTTACCTCATTGTGTGTGTGTGTGTGTGTGTGTGTATTTGTTAGACCTTAGTAACACCTAAGGTGTGTGACCGATGTACATATTTTTAGTATATTGTGTGCATGCCATACATGTTCCTAACATATCGTCATGGATGTTCCACATAGATAGAATGACATGTTGTTAGGTCAAAGTAGGTAGCGGGAATCCTTTTTTAAAAAATCCAAAGGATTTGGAACCACCCTAGAGGAGTACTTAAAGTTTTTTTTTTTTTTTTTTAGTAGACACCTAATGCGTGCTCTAGAGACCTATTAGAGTGCGCTCAAGCCATTTTCCTATGCGTCCACTATACACTCCCCAAGTATGGAACAACCTACATCTACCGCATATACTGCCGCTTATACCAGAGCTTTACAAATGCGCGATCGTTAAGGTAGAATCAACGCATTTGTAGTAATGGTCTAAACACAGGATGGTCAAGAGTTCACAAATGTGTGTTCGTAAATACCACCCGAGGGTATGGTTTATGCATCCAACAACATCCATACATATACATATTTCTATGCAGACATAAACAATATGGCATAGGAATATACAAACATGCGTTCGTAAATATGCCATCCAAATATTTACGAATAGACGTTCGTATGTCGCACACACATTCATTTTCCCAAAATACACATGAGATGGTCGAGTTTACGAATGTGCATTCATAAATACCACCTGGAAGTATGGATTGCATCTAGCAACATCCAGACATATACATACATCTATATATAGACATAAACAGTGTGTCATCGTGAGATATGCACGGGCGTTCGTAAATAAACTATGTAAATATTCTCGAACGGACGTTCATATGTCCCAAACGCACCTATTTGTCCCAAATACACATACGATATCATACCGTTTATGAACGGATGGCAATAAATACTACAATTGCTAGAGTCCATGTTTTAGTTGGCATAGACAGTACGGCCTAGAACATATGAATGGCCATTCGTAAATATACCCTCAAATATTTATGGAAAGGTATACGAACGGCCATTCGTATATCCCAAGTCATACTCTTTTTGTATTGTAACTTTGATTGACATAAATCTTGTCGATTGTGTATGCAACTGAGATTGCTTTCATCCATATATTTCAACCTTTTCCCATACGCATATGTGTTGTTCTTGGACACCGTTGTAAGTATACGTATGTGTGATCCTAAAAATCACGTGTCGTTTGTCCCCTCCACATTTAATTGTGAAATGGGATGGGTTTACGACTGCGCGTTCATGAACATATTTGAAAATCATGTCTTTTATTGATGTGCAACCATCTCCATGGTTACTCAACAAATCATTTCAACGTCCTCTATGCATAATAAATAACACCATGAGATGCCCATGTCCATTGGAATGGAAAAATATGGATTGTTTGCACATAACATTGTATTGTTATATACATAGAGAGTGTGTCCACTGTTGTATGCATTGCATTGGTTGTGTGGTTGATCATTCCATGGTTGTTTTTTTAGGTGGGATGGCAGTGGATGTAGGAGATAGTGCCTTTGAGTTGTTAACAAATGTATCGTCATCAGATAGTGAATGTGAACTCTCGTCCCCGTCATCAACTGACAATACTGACGAGACAAACATGGTGGGTGTGTTTGTGGATACATCCTCCAATGAATCATTTGAAGTGCACGAACAATCTCATCATTCCGGGAATGACCACGATGGCATTCCATTGTGTGCCGATTTCGGGAGGGAGCATTAAGTGGAATTTGATGTTGTTCTACTTAACAAGCTTGGTGTCCGGTGGCAAATGGCATACATGTCGGAACTCCAATCGCCATGAATGTGTTGATGCCAACCCCTTGGTCTCAACGATGTCGGCGTGTGAATCTTTAATTCTTTGTTTCCGTTTGAGATTCCGTTGACGTGGAGATTTTCCTTACGTCGATGGCCCGTTCGACGGGTCCTCCATGAAGGAGTAGGCTTGTGGGATCATGTGCGGCGACATAAACAAACGCAGTCCGCATTATTGGCCACAATGCGTCATCGCAAAGGTCTACGCAGAAACGATTCTAGTTGCGTGTCTCGTGGAGATAAGGGGCGTCGGTGGGATCGCATATTGGGAGACGAATCTATTCGTCTCGTGTCTGCAAATGATTGTTGCGCGAGGAAATGTTGCAATTTTTTTCCTCGCGAACAAAATTGTGTCAAGATATCTGGCTTGCAGATTTTTGTATGCAGTCGGCAAAAAAAAATCAAGGTCCACAAAAATTTGCACATTGATACTCATAGCCATAAGGTGGTGACCCTTGAAAGTGTGGAAGTGTGTTGCACAACGTGGTATATCATCCACGTAGTCTCCAAGGTTGACTATTATAGGTTTCGGAAGTATTTTTCGTTGGGTCGCTGCTCTCAATTACATGACAACTCTGGCACAAAAAAACCTAAGGAGGCTACACTCCAAGCCTCCACGACACTCTCCACCATCATAGTGTCATTGGCTGATGCAATGCCCACAAGACCAGGATGTTGTCATTAGGGGAGAAAGTTGTTCAAATGGTGTTGCCCATGGGCACAAAATGGAATAACACCTTAACGGACACCAACGAAGTGGGCCGCACAGCGAGATGTGGGCCCATTTCTTTGTTCAAGTTGAGTGTAATTAAAAACCAAAAGTTTGCGGAATACATTTTGAAGAGACCTAGGGACAAGTTTGCCATGTGTACGGTGTGTGAGAAATATAAAGGTCTTCGAGACGACCATCCTATAGGCATTGAATCTCATACTAGACACCAGAGAAAATACATTGAGCATGTTAACAACCATGAGGCACATCGTCAAGATTACTACAAGAACCGTGCACTATCCATAATGAGGCATGCGGAGGTTCTAACAATCATCCATGATAAAATGAACCATGCCAAGGCCGCATGCCTTTGCTATGCACGCAAAATAAAGGCCACAGATGGTCTCTTCAAGTTGTCACAGGTTCATAGAGAATCTGAAATGTATGTTGAAGGGTTCTCCAATTTGCGTTAGGTGTGTTTGCTAAATGTTCAACTTCATCATCTGCATAATATTTATTTCATATTATTATTGTTCATGCATCGTTTGTTTTTTTTATGTATGATTGTCCACAGCCATGTGGACATGAAATATGCCCATTATAATTTGGACTTTTACCCTGGAGATGTCAACCACACGGTCGGTTCATTTGCAAAACTCTTGTGCGATCTTGATAAACCACCGGTACGCTCTTCCCGTGCCATTTTTTATGGTTATGGAATGACACGCCTTTATGAGGCAATGCTCCAAGGGAAGGAGGTTTGTATGTCTTCATTGCCGGAACCACTTGGAGAACCCACTCTAGCAAAATCATTGCCTCCAACTCTCCACGTTCAACTTGATAATTATGCTAAAGACAACAAATGTCAATACGTATTTTGTTTTAGGTCGTTGTTCATGGCAAAAAACATCTTCAATGAGGTGTTTGTGTCTTTCTTGATGGTGGGGCACACGCACGAAAACATTGATGCGTCATTCGGCCGTTGGAGAATAAAGTTGCACAAAGAGGATTTTCCCATCACACCATTTCTCATGAAATCATACATGGATTTGGACAATGTGCCGGTGATCCCGCACTTGATTGAGGAAATACCAAATTTCAAGGCCTTCATCAAGCCATACATGTTGAAGGAGTGGAGCGTTTAGTCGAACATACCAGAGCACAACAATTCCACTTTTATATAAGGGATGATGGTGTCTCTACCATGCAATTCAAGCTTCTTTGCACATCCCCTAATTAGGGCCCGAAGGATGGTATACTGGTGTGGCGTCAAGACAAGGATGGGAAGTGTATGTTCCCGGATGGGGATCCAAAGCCTTACAAACCCGACCCCATGAAGAATGGGCCGGAAATCATCAAAGGTATATCCGGATTCATTGAGTATTGGAATGAATTACGTGTGGAAGATATCACCAAACGTGTTTGGGATACTCATGTACTGTTGATCGCATATTGGGATCTTGGGGGTTCACTGGCAAAAATCGTAGAACAACGTGCGATAAAAATAGGGTCTAATATATTCATTATAGATAAATTTTGTAAAAAAATTACATATAATATAGGGGGTTTTAAAATAATGAAAAAAGATTACATGTAAAATACCATCACACCTTTATTTTGAAGAATACCATACCTTATAATATTTTTTGCAAGGTAAATAGCCCCCAATAAATAGGTCCTGAACGTACATGTATGCAAAATATAAGAGGGAGTGAATCCCCCGAGATTGGGATCACATTCGCTCGGCCTTGACAACACTTGGTATCGTCACCCGTACGACTTTGATACAAGGATTTTTGTCACAAAGTCGATTGATAGTTGTGGAGTCCAACGCCATCTTCTTTAACAATGGAGAGGTCTGTGAAGAGTTCGCAATGGACGAGCATTACGTTGGCCATGTGCGCAATCATCCGGCTCCGTTGTTTCATGCGGGTGTTGAATACCACGAAGGTTATATGTCCTTGTACGTGCAAGAGATGAGGAGCATCCCAAACCAATTTGGTTGGTGAAAGCATTTTCTTCACCTAATTTTGTTCGAACTAGCCCCAACTTTTGTCAAATTGAAGTGGGTTATTGTTGATTAAGCGGCAAAGACTACAACGTGCTCCACACCTATTTAGGTTGAGACACCAAAAAATGTTTCAAGTGGACAGTGGACTCAGAATACGCACCGGTTTGGATAAACATGGATACCATCCTCTGTGCTTGGAAGTTGCGTAAGGGTTCCAAATTGAAAACAATGACCATCCCCCAAAAACATATAGAATTTGCCCAGGACAACTTGGCACGTATTGCAGCTACGGAAAATGACGCCGATAACGGATATGAAGAGGAAGATGGAGATGGGGAAACATAACGTAGATTGGACTTAATGTGGAAAATAGGGGCAGTTCATAGACTTGGTTTTATTGCGGATACATTCAAATTTATAAGTACGTTTGGGATGTGCAATCCAATTCAATAAGACCCTTATATATGGGATACACACCCTAGACTGTATAATGACATAAACCTAGGGAGTGCACTGTTCAAGTACTGTAAATATACATGTGCGTGCACAAAAGGGGTATTATTTAGAACAAGCATGTACAAAATGTACGTACAAGAGACATATTGCTATTAAGCAGGAAGTAGATATACATGAGGCTGGAGATAAGGCTATAGAAAAATATATGTAAAGTACGGGTTTACATGTTTACGCGTTCAAGTCAGACATGGACCAAGAATCATGCGTTTTTTCATCCACTAAGTAACGACCTTATTTGGAGTTATGATCTCACATATCATATTATGGTAGAATTGGATGCGGTTATTGCTTTGGCCAATTTGACGTATGATGCTGAAACAAACACGTACGAACTTTATCCAAGTGATGAAAAAGTTTTTAACGACTTTATAACTAAAAATCCATGATTTGATATTATACATATAATAGGGCCATATTTTTGCATTTCTAAACATTTGTACACATGTTATATACAATTTTTGTATTTGTTTTTGGACCCTTGTGTACGTATGGAAATGTATTTTGAAGCAACGAGATTTGTAAGTATATTGCTTGATTTTAGCAAAAATGAAATGTATACAAGGGTGTTTTAATAAGGGGCATGCACGTACGTGATTCTTGGTTTTAATGAATAGTGCACTCCTCGAGGACATAAACCCATCTCTTTGGGGATTTAATTGCTATTTTCCACGTGTATGTTATGTTTTGATCATAATTTATAGACTTTCTATATTTAGGAAGGTGAATATTCTTTGCTTGTGAGTTTGTAAACCGTCATGTTCTTGATGTTCTTGATGTTCCCTATGCTCACAATATTGATATCCCAAACTATGGGTGTATTTTATTTTGAGACTTTCCAAAGTCTCCAATTAACGAATATAGTGTTACTTTCTTCATGATCTACCAAGGCTTGATAATGTCAATTTATGCCACGCCAAACAGAAACAAACTTTTGCGCATGGCATACCAATATGTTGTGCACTTTGATTGAATTGCCTTCTCCAAATCTCATGCTTGGTAATTCCTTTCGTATTCTTAAAGGATGCAAAAATAGCTCAACACCAAGTTGAAGAAAGAAAGAAATTCTAAAGAAAAAGAAACCTGAAGGTGAAACTTTTATTTGTCAGACTAATCTGGGTTTTTTTCTTTTTTTTTCTTTTTTTTTGGGGCACAAATTGAAAACGAAACCAACTGCAAATAATCAGGGTATGTATCAACACTAACAAACATTCAATGTTTCCACTTTTCTGTAGACTCTCCCAACCTATCCTCAATGTATGCTCATTAGCATTCTTTCTTCCCCCTATGCTTTA
This sequence comes from Polytrichum commune, assembly GCA_950295325.1. Taxonomy (NCBI): domain Eukaryota; kingdom Viridiplantae; phylum Streptophyta; class Polytrichopsida; order Polytrichales; family Polytrichaceae; genus Polytrichum; species Polytrichum commune. Next base: position 15,650,624 of record OX485803.1, on the reverse strand, counting down.
AGTATGCATAGTACCTCAGCTCTAGCCTCTGGCACATCCTTCACTAAGGTAAACCATCAATGGCTAAGCTGAGTAATGCTATGTATCATTTACAACGTGTGGTTGAGATTGAGTATTAGAATTGGGAAAACTGACCATGAGCCAATACATACGAAGGTCAAATTGAGTGACCTTGGACTAGGTATCTTTGGGGATGTAACTATATCCACATCAACCTCTCCTTTTCCTTTTTTTTTTTTTCCTTCTTTTTCTTTTCGAACAGAGGAGGCATATGGCTTCTTGGCTAGTTTTTTGTCAAGTAGAGAGAAGATTTCACAATCAAGAATAGAAATGCCAAGCACTGCATAATATGGTTTTGGGTACCTCGCCACTACATATATCATCCAGTAGTTGAGGGTCATCTTAGACCAGGCTTGTTTTTTTCTTCCTTCAATATGATAGAAGTAACTGGGTGGCCTCCGGCCTCGACTCATTTATTACTAGATAACAGCTGCTATGAAGGCGATTTGGGCAAACCAACCCATACACTCGTTCCTTGTTGGATGCCTAAACCCTTGCCTCCAAGGAACCAGTGTACGGGTTGGTTCATCCCAGCCCTATGAAGGCCAAGTCCTCCTTCAAATGAGGTGGCTACAAAGGGGGATAAGACCATGGTTGTTGGCTTCAAGCCTTTTCCTGCCAATGTAAATATTGGCAAGAACCATGAAGAGTGTTTATTGACTACCAAGGGTAAAATTTCAATGATTTTATGTCCCAGTTGCTTAACCCCTAACTTCCCACACCCAATTTCCCTCAAATCTGTCCAAAAAATGTGACCTCAATTTTAGCAACTGTAGATGAAGTTCTGCAAGTTTTTGAGAACACTAGTTGTGTAGATGTTTGTAGGTTAGAGGTGACTACTCACAGTCCAGATTTTATACGATGAAGTTGTATTATGTGGGACATTATAATAGGAAAGTCAATAATGGTCTTGATGGGTAGCAATTCAGAAATTAAATCAGGGTTGGTTTTTTTTATCAAACCTTCACACAAATCATCTCCAAATGACAAAATGTTACCCTCGTTCAAAAGAGGGAAATATACTTACTCATATCAGCTCACAAATCTTGAAACCATTATTTTGTGATTTTTTGGGAAGCTTTGCAATTTGAGGCAACAATGCCACAATTGCGCACCTTCCACATGGATTTACACCCACCAATACATGTCCAACTAAAATTCCAACGGTAGATGTTTAGGACATGTTGCACTTGACTGCCATGGAATTTTTTAGACCAATTGGGAATGATTTGCACATAGAGATCAACAAAAAAAACATGTTTAGGATATGATGCCACTAAACCACGGAGGTGACAAATGTCAAGTTTTGGTTTGTAGACTGGTTTAACAGTAAGCTAGTTGAAAGCACACTCTCGTATTTTGATTAACTTAAAATAGCTAGTTTTGTTGAATCAAAATTATCCACGTGGCAAAACATAGCAGACTTGAACATGAACAAAAGAAATAGCTGAACCAATTAAGAAACCATCCGAACTAGTGTCAAAGGGGTCAGAGTGAACTGCTCAACACTAGATTATGGCCGCATAGAACATCAAGAGTTAAATCAAAGAGATTAATTGGTTATTATCGTACTCACAACTTTTGCAGCCAATAAGCGATATTGTTGAAAGGGAAAATGTTTTTTCAATGTTTATTATTAAATAAAAAATTGGCCAAGGTTTCATCACCTTTTATCCTTCTACTATATCAACATGTCAAATTTCAAAACACTATACGAACATCATGAGGGTGGACTCTTCATTGAATACCTAAATGACGTGCATGGTTCACTATGAAATTAAACCCCTTACATACAAGAAGTTTACAAAGAAAACCAAATGTATACGTACTAATGGCATGCTAGAAAATGGACTCATGTATTTACAATAAGCTTTTCAAATTAATGTGATAAAGGCCTCAACTACATATACAAATTACAAGTCATGTATTAAGTAGGCCTTGGTTACTTACAATATCCAACTTTCATTTTCCAATGAGAAAGTAATTGAATGTTTTTTCATCCATATCATGTAACGCAACAATTGCATCAAACAAACAAAGACGAAAATCTCAAAAGACAAAATCTCAAGGGAGCCCATGAGTGCTCCAAAAGCCTCTATTTTGGAAAACCTATAACCCAAATGCAAACCGTAACAGGAATGGACAAGGTAGACATTGAGGATTATTACCATGTGACAATAATGGATGAAACCGTGAATCAGATGAAACTAATACATTTATTGTCAAAAAGAAATGTGTTAGTTTAAACCTCAGGGGCCCTTTTGCACATTTACATTTACTTCAAATTCTTAATAGCCTTTCTAAATGTACACAGTAGAGAAAAATAATACCTCTCCATTATGTATATTATGTACAATAATGCCTAAAATAATACCCCTTACACTCATGTTAGTTTGCACATTGTATGAAGAGTCCACCCTTGGGATGAACATTATGGTCTACCTTCAATATGATCTACTCTCTCTACTAACACTTAAAAATCTAAACTAACATTATGCTATGTTTAAAAGATTTGCGCTTTGTACAACAACACCAACAAGTCTTTGGCTTGGACATTCATGTTCACCTTCACACCAACTAGCACTCCCACCAACCAGTCAATATTAGTAAGCAGTTCAAGAAGCCCTTGAAACTTCAAAAGTTGCTAGTATGGAAGGTTGATGCTTGGTCAACATACCAAGTATACAAAGCTATGTTCGGGGAAAACCGACGGCTAGTTCATTATTAGCCGACGGATTTCCCCTCATGGCCAGTCCAAATTTCCAACCATCGGATGGCAATCCGACTGTAATTTCAATCCTCCGGCAATTAGCCGATGGACCAGAAAATGTCCCGGAAATGTAGCCGAATCTTCTTGTGAGTTACTGGATTTCAGCCGGAAGCATCCAGAGCGCTATTTGTCTGGGGCATCTGATGATGCACTTGAGGAAGTACCCTAAACCTTAAACTTTTTGAATTATGCAACCTTTCCATGACCAAATCCAATTGCTTCTATGAAGAATTGGGATACCCTTGGCCTTCAAGCGGTGAAGGCATTGCTAGATTCAATTCCTGCCAAGGATATTAACTCTTCAAATCTAAAGTTTTGAACATGCCTTTCTTTTCACTTATTCAAGATTCTGTACTAAGAAATGATTTCTAATCAATTTTCATACATTTTTTAAACAATTAGTGCCGATATGAAATCCATTTAATCGGATATTGGCCAATGAAAATATGAAAATATAGGCAATGGGCCGATTGATTTTACAAAAGACCGGCTCTTGCCAATGTAAATTGGAAAAAATCTGACCCTTCGTAGCAACTACCGGCAATTAGCCACTAAGGCTTCAAAAACTTCCCGAACTCTGATACAAAGCTCTAGCCTTGACAAACCTTGACAACAATGATCATATCACTACTAAATACATCTTCGCTTTGAGCAAACTTCATGAGAGAGCCTAGGGACTCTAGCACATGTAGCAATGATGCCAATCCGAGAAGTAACGACAACTTTGAGAGAAGTTTAAAGTTGACATGCACAAAGCCCACAAATCAAGTCAAAAACACATGTGAAAGAAGGAGGTGAGCACCTACTAAAACATAAATTTCAAAATCTTAAAAAATCCAAAATTGCCTTGGCTGATGGAGTGTTGCGGTTGTTTGGGTGCATCTTCATGTGTAGTGGCGTATACTTTGGCATGACATGTTGCACTAGTGGCGACAATGACATCCCATCTTGTGCCAACATTTTTTAATATAATCTTGCCTTTTGTTTCCATGATATCAACAAGATGTGTGAACTCTCAATGACGCTTTGGATTGTATTTGAAGTAGCTACTCAAGCTCTTCACAAGGCTCTCATTCTTGATATAACGGGGAGTTGCTCAAAGCTCGCAAAGCCAAATTGGCTCTATGAGCCATGCAGTGAATCCCTATAGGAGAGGGGCCTAATAACAGTAATAATAACCAATCTCGGGCAATCTGACGTGGTTTTGAGCCCGTTGCCCTACCCTACTCAAGAATCCTTTAGATGCAAGGTGGGATATATTGTCCACCTTGCAGTGGGTGGGCTCTTGGCTCCCTACCTACCTAGCTAGCTTTTTTCCATCAAGTAAAGAGAAAATTTCACAGCGGGAATCGAACCACCAAAGTCTAAGCCAAACTTGGCACACTCAATCCTTGACACGGTCTACGTCACCAAGTATGAATTTTCCTTTTACATGTAATCAAACTTTTTGTATTATGCAACAATGTCAACTTCTTCTTCTCCTTCTTTTGGCACAAATTAAAAAATCAATTGCAAGAAGAAAATAACAATGTCAACTTCCAGCATTCATCAAGTTGCATGATGATCGAGTGCATTCATCAGGATACGTTGCATATAATTATAGTAGACCTTTAACAAACCATTTCTGCATCAAATGCTTGTATGTACAAAGATAGACTACCATGAAGTCCAAAAGGACACAAATAACAAAAAGCACATACAGTGATAGTGGAAACGTGAGTGACGAATCATGTGAAATCAAAAGCAAGGTTTGTTTTGGTAGGAAAAATATATATATATATATATATCTTTGCAACCCCACCTAAGAGGGCCCAAAGGTGAAAGACATCAATGGCCACTTGATGATATTGTATACAACGCACAGTACGATGCGGCACAAAAACAATTACTAGGAACTGTCACAAAAGCGGAACATGGAATCTCCACAAAATGCTCATGTTTGTGGCCCTGCAAAGTGATCTAACTTTGTTTTTCATGTTGCTTTTACCTATTGTGAATAGTGTATCACACAGTAATGCCCCATCCCCACCTGACTTTACCAAATAACCAAAGCTTTTCCTAAAACCGGGGTAAAGCTCCCTCGGTTATAGCAGAGGCATCCGGCTCTCCCAATGCACCTACAAGAACTTGGTCCGGAGATTTTCAAGTAGCTTTTAGTTAAGTAGCTTTCACACATGTTCATTGTTTTATCTACCAAGCAATGAAATGTTGGATAGTTTTTGTCCCATCCCCAAATGCCTTACTACTCATCTATCTTACCATCGGTTTTTGTTAATGGAGCTATTTGTGCCCTCGTACAGAAGACTAAAAGCAACCAATCACAAGGGCAGGAGGCGACACCTTTAAAGGTCCTATATTCTTGTCTCATGTCTAGGTACCGATGGGAGGGTCGGTGCTTGAGACATTAAAGCCTCCACTTTTAAGCCATGCCACATCATTTGCCAACTAGGCTCAGCTCTAGATAATGTCGATGGTGTGAAGGCCATGTTTTAGAACCAACTTTCAGGCTTAGCTAAAGTCAGGTGGGGAGGGGGCATTAGTGTACAAAAGGTTCACAAAAATGCTCGTGTTGGCTAATAAACACACATTCTTCGGACCTCCCTTAGTTGTAGAATTATGATTTGTTTCTCAAAAGGGACATTTTTTTAAACTATTGATCTCTTTATAAGCAAATATACTTGAAAGCTGTTTTGTTTAGCTTGGGTTTCACATAACACTTAAAGTTGAAATTCGGGCTATGTTTTGAGGCCACCAATAGGAGCATTTTGTAGACACTCCATTTCACACTCTATGTTGTATGCATTAAGATCAACTAATATTTGTCATGCACATCCGTATCCCATGCAAAACACATTGTGCAGTCAAGAGTGACAACACCACTCCCATAATTGGCGTTGAGTTGTAGTTTAATGCTCGTCCCATTCAATATGTAATTGAACATCAACATAGACATATGCTCCTATGTCTTCCACCTTATTACCCGTAATTGAATGTTCACCCTTTATGTTGAAATCTTTAGATAGATAGATAGATAGATATATGCTTTCCACGTACTTGTATGACAAAAGAGAATATTAAACCCACAAATGAAATCATTGTGAGCATATATGCTTGGGATAAATTTGGAACCTTTCAATGGGAGACAAGTATACATCATTGGCATGTTCAAAGGATTTCATATTTATCAGGTCAAAAAATTGGGGTAAAGAGGGATGACATGAATTACATTAGGCCTTTCATTAAAATGGCCCATACCCATAATGTCACTCAGCTAATGAGTTGTGTTTAGCTGCCCTAACTTCACATTCAGTTTAAATCATTAAGATTTTGGCATCCTAAGGCTTTATTCTTGAATCTACTGCAGGGCCTATGAACACAACTCATCAATTAAGTAATGTTATGTCCGGATCAATTTTTCCAACCCCTAGCTTGTTTCTTTTGCCAAAACCCCTTTACGGAAGTTGTTTTTAAGAAATTTTATCATTCAAGATATTTAATTATTTAATTATTCAAAAATAGACATGATGGTCTATTCACAATGACATCAATATTTATTATATTATATTATATTATATATATATATATAATCACACATATTATTTGCAAAGGGCCTAAACTAGATGCCTAGAGGTCTCAAAGTGTCGCACCCTCTAATTGCCAATATGATTCCATTCGTCAACATGACATACTTTTTTAAGTGAAACTTTTGTCTACATTATGACATTTAGAGTGGCATCGTGGGATATTGTAGATGGTAGTCTTGTGCTTTAGTATGCAATGGGAAGAATTTTTTGAGCGTACTAATGACAAGTGTCATGTGTTTACATTTTAGTACGAAAGAGGGAGATTTTGGGGGTGCCCTAATATACAAAATTTTCTCCCTCATAAAAATGATATACGTACAAATGTATAGCTAAAATTTTCCCTTGAATACATAGACAAGTCAAAAAATAAATAAATCAGTTAGACCCCAATCATGTGTATACGCCAAAAAGATTATGTGAAAAATGTGGCTAAAATACTCTTAGCAAGAGATATTTATTTATCATTGAACTCTTGTTCATCCATTAGATGCAACTCATACAAATTTGTTCCTACAATTTAAGTTATTAAAGCTAATGTAATGATGGTTTCTAACTCTACCAATAAATGATCCATCAAATCACAGGTCCACATTGACCCATTTCTTGTTTTGATACCAACATAACCCTATTTCCATATTGGGAGGCATGTCCAAAAGGTCGATTGGTTGTCGATATTCAATCCATCTATTGCCAATTTTGTGGCAAATCCTATAGACCCTTCCTAAGTACCAAGTCTTGATGGTTAATGTTTTGACCAACTTGTCTATTTCCCCCCCTTTTTTTATTGAATCTTTCAACTACTCCTTGAGAGATAAACAATACCACACAACCACATCCCAACTTCAATGAATAATCATTACCCCCAACTCTAGATAGTCAAACGTTAGATTTGACATACAACATACCATATTTAATTCTAGTGAGCCTATTCTTGGACAATGTGAGTCACACTTGAATAACAAGATTGGAAGTTGCAGGAGCCGATGACCCTGACAAGACATATACTGTTCCTGCTCTCATATTCAATATGAACAAAAGCAGGCGATGGTTGTCATTACAAAACACCAATCCACACGGTTGAACCGAAACGCGGTGCAAGTAATAATGCAAAAGCAAAGGTAAGGCAATGGCCGAAAACTATTCATGTTGAAGATGAAGATGGGCACCATAAATCGACGTCCAAATGTTAATACTACAATGGCCCTTAAAACACCACAATTTGTAGCAACAATCTCATTACTAGAACAACAAGCAACCACGAGAAAAAAAGAAGTGAAGAAAAATCACCTACGAGTTCCACTATCACTCCACATGCAAGCTCCACAATGAGAAACCTTTAGGGTTTCCAAAGAGTGGACTTCCCCCTCTCATCCTAAACCTTAAATTTCATCTGTGAATGCGGTTCACATATTGGATGAAATATTCATTTGAACCTCCTATAGATGATCCACTTCATTATAATTCACTATGGGCCTAAAAGTAGAAAAATATAACTAGGATTATATGAATAATATGCCTAGTATATCTACAAAGCTAGAATAAATAACACCCGTACTTGATGTATAATTTGTAATCCCTAGGCACAATTAATACCCCATTTATGCACCCATGTGGGTCCATACTTTTAACAATGAGTACACCCCCCGAGAGGGAGATATTCTTCAACATAGTAATGGCAACTCTCATTTGTGTACACTTTAGTCAACTTGTAGACCACAGTATAACACAGGCAAGCGCTTCATAACACTATTGAACATGCTCATGCCAAGATATTAGTAAGCGCACTTGAACACCAAGTGTCATGAGGTGGCACTTATGGTGAAGTTGTCAATCACCAGTGTAACCTAACATATGCCTCAAAATAGGGTAAGTGACACTATTACGCATGTGACACTAAATACCATTAACGGTGTAATGTCACTCTATTTTATTAATAAAGTCTTATGTATTTGGAATTTTTATTCATGAATAATTTTGAACTTTCAGCTCTCATTTGTATTGTAATGTTTTCTTTTGATTCATATGGAGCTCTATCCATATCCCAGTTCATATTATCTGTTCTTGTGAACATTTTTGCCACATTTTGACAACTTGAAATTGGAATTTCTGGTACATACTAGGGATGAGCGCTACAATATTTTGTGCATCAATATGGTCATTCATAAATCTGGTTTTAATACTCAATTTAATACTTATTGTTGAACATTAAAAGAAAGAGTCTGAAGGTCATTGTTCACCTACCAAACTCTGAGTTTCTTCTTAGGGCCACTTCACACACGAGCCAAGAGCCGTGACCATGAAATTGTGAGCCCAAAAGAAAGTGTCGTAAGGCCATCCCAAGACATCTCCAAAATCATGTAGTGTGGTCACGGACCCTCAAGTGTAGTGTGAAGTCATATGTGACCGGGCCCTCAACCAAATGCTATTTCGATGAATTTCTATTCATGTGGGTCCTCACACGTGATAAAATAGAATAAACCAACGGTTTTCTGTTAGGCCTTACCTCCAAGAGGTGGTTTTTGAGAATAGTCCAAGTGACCATGAAACATGATCCATTCGATGTCATGTAAGAACCCATGTAGACTTTACATCCATCTTGCATTCACATACTCTGTCGGTCCCTCAAGCGTAGTGTGAACCGAACTTGGACCGGCTCCGCCTTTCCCGCCAATGAGAGTGCTTGAAGTGTAGTGGTCACGGGCTCTCAGTCTCGTGTGTAAAAAGGCCCTTACCCTGCCACATTCAAAACATATTCAACCTCTCTTCAATTTTTCATATTTTGAAAAATTGCGGTGTAGTGCTTTCTAGAATTGGAATTCACACTTTCATTTGTCGAAAACGCTCATGCTTGACCTATTGTGGCATGAAAGAGAACACTTGCCTCTCAAGAACTAAGCTTACAAGAGCAATCTTATGTCCTGCTTTGAAGAGAATCCTGATTAAATTTTTTATCAACATTGACTTCATACAAAAGTGGAACATCACTTTCAACAATTAGGCAGTCTGTTGAATTAGGGTATAGAAATTGACAAAATGGGACAAGAATAGGAAAGTAACAAACACCTTGACATTGAATCCAAACACCACACAAGAATACCTACCACAATCCGGGGAGTTCTATACAAAAATTGGTATTATAAAGAGATTTGGAATTTTTTTTCGAAAACCAGTTTTTGTTCTCGGCTAAAATTCCTACATTTACCTTTACCATTCAGTAATTTTCTAATTTTCTAAATTCTATTTCGGTATGTCTGTGAAGTAATATATAGTAAGTTGGGTTTTTTATTTTTTATTTTATTTTACAAAAGAAAATTGAAAACACAAGAGCAGAAGTGGAAGCTTAGGGCAGGAATGGGGTAGAGAGTAAAACCCCAATGGAGGAGTGAGGTACTTTGTCCAAGGGGCTCAAACTCTTCTTATGGTCGTGAGAGAGGGCCCATGGTTGCTTAGAGCCTCAAAACCCTAATCGGCCCACTGACAACGGAACCAACCATAAATTAGCCTCCATGGTTTTTGACCTTATGACTCTAGTATTACCCTAATAAAATTTTCCGCCCTATCCCTAGTCCCTTCAGCTACTTGCCTAGAATAAAAAAAATTCCTCGCAGTGAATATCCCAAACCATGATGCCTCAACCGGCCATATTACTGGTCTATTCTCCCATGAACCGGTCGATTTCTGACCTTGACAATTTTACATCAGTACCTCATCCCAATCATTGCGAACCCATTCGAAAATCTCCAAAAAAATTCGGCTAGCTCATAACTAAACCTCGGTACTCCCCGTACATTGATACCTACTACACTAAATATGACATAGTGTCATACGGTATTTAATGTCACTATGGTGACTTTTCGGATGACACTTCTTATGAATGAGTCTGTAAATACTGTCATGGATGATGGAGGAGTTCATCCACTGGACAAAACCCTACCTTGTCTTATCAACAACTTGTGATGAAATATTGTCATGGATGATTGAAATTTGAATGAAAAAATCACTTGGTAAGGGAGAGTAATTGCAACACTGTAAATCTTTCATCCCCCCCTCCCAAAAAAAGAAAAGAAATTACAAATGAATGACAAATAATGTTGGGTTAACATTTAGTGTCGGTGACACTATACTGCGGATTACAATTCGTATTGAGCAAGACAATTAGAATCGGTGACGCTAAATATCACATTTAGTGTAGTTCTCAAGTTCATCAGAATTTGAGAAAATTACAAATGCATTACATGGTCATTCATAGATTCATAGAGACATAGCATTAGACTAGAACTAAGAAGAATTTTTTAATCCCTAAAGAAAACATTTAAAGTGAGAACAAAGGAAAAGGGGACAAAACGAAAAGGAGACTTGCATCAATGGAATTGGCAAGTACCAATCTTTCCTTTTTCCTAGAGAACTTATCGAATGTTCTTTCAAGAATGTTCCTTCTTCAATTTTTTAAAACAACACTTTGCATCAAACAGCACAAATTGATTACAGACTGACAACCTTAAGCTACACCTGTCATTAAAAATCAATTCGATGGGACGGCACGCATTTCTGTGAACATAAATCAACATGTGTGTGTATATATATATATATAGATATATCCGAAAGAAATCAAGAATTAAACCACAGATATCAAAGAAAGAGATTCATTTTTTCTAAGTAGGTTCCTCTCTATGAACTGCAGAGCAATATCTCACAAACCCATATGTCGTTTCACGGCAGAATTAAGAGCCTATGAGTTGTGAGTTGAAGCTTCCCAGTAAAAGAGTAAGCTTTTCAACTAATCTGTGCTTAATTTTTGGGGCTTGCTCAATACAAAAAATTGAATATCTGGATTGTGAACTATACTTCAGTTTGCATAGTTGAGATCAGAGAAGAATTGGAACAGCAAACATCCGGCATAATCTCGTGCATGAACAAGTTGAACCTGCACTTTCCGAAACATAGACAAACGTATGGAATAGACAACATTGACAAGAGACTAAAAGCCAATCATGAATTGAACTTACCTTGTGAAGGATTTTGATTGCTCGTAGAACATAAATTCGTTTGAGAGCAGAATTATGCATCACTACCGCTGCAGTCTGTCTTTTCACCGCCACCTTGATCCACCTTTCAGAATCGTGAATATAGAAAAACTCTTACAAAAACGCTCACAAAGGAATGTGTATGGAAGGCCCCTTCACAAGCAAGCCTTCCTCTGTATGGCTTGTGACAAATCCATAAGGAAGGCCACATCTTCCTAGAGACCTCTATCTCTGAATTCCACAATCCTCAAAAGAATTCTCCAAAAAGCTAACCCAGGAGGTTGCAAACTTCCTATCTGTCTTCTGAAAATGCTACATTTTCTTAGTTGGTGTAGATGGCAGGCCGTTAATCCTCGGTAGAGTAATTCATGTATCATAGTACAACTTAAGACCAGATTTTCTAACAAAACGAGTTTCATCATCGTCTAGTGATCAGGTGACCGGAGTCGGTGATCTCATTCATTCGCAAGGTGTAAGGTATGTGGCTTTGTTATAGTGAGACTTTATATTATACAAAGTGGCGAATAAGAGCTCAAGCAGGTCTTGATGTGTATTGCTATTATGAGACTCCTCATCCGTCTAAACCAAGACCTACAACCATTTCAGTATCACAAACAATTTGTCCCAACAGCTCTGCCCAGGAATTGACTTCTATTAGGATGCATGACACTTTTAGTGGCACTGTCATACTTTACCTCCAACAACCAAGTTTGGGCATTCGTGCATAATGATGTATGAACCTCAAGGGCTTGACGTGAATTGTTGTTGGAGGCAATACACTCAGTAAATATATATTTGACCAGTGCAGAATTTATGAGTAAAGTGTTTCAACATCAGATCTGTTTGGGAACACCCTCCTATCAATACGTCACAGTGACATTGTATGCATTCAGCATGCGGACGTTCGGCGACATACATTCACCAAGAACATGTCATAGTTGAAGAGGCGTAAGTAAGAAAAGAGATGATGAAGTGCAGCAATTGAAAGCTCACCAATCATACCACAAATTTTATATCCAATTCTGTTAGGAAGCAATGGTCTTTGCTGATACGTAACGCCAATGTTTTCATTCATGGCTTTCTTCGTTCTGCACACTTTGACAAAACTTCTAGCAGGGTTGATCTTTGTTAACAGTTGCCTGCCAAAAATGTTTGCAAATTGCACAGACCTGGGGTGCATGTTCCATAGCAGAAAACCCCGCTGGTACATATGTTTAGTTCAATGATCGGGGAGATCCGGCAGTTAGTTACAGATGAACCGGTTGACTTTAAAAAATAACCGATTGAAGTTCAAGACTTCAGGAGAATTACCGATCACTTTAGAGGAATTTATGGGATATACCCCAAATTAATATAGAAAAACCGAAGGATGTCAACATGTAAGCGGTTGGACTTGCAAACAATAGGATCTCCACGAATTATGCCCAAAAATCTCCCCGATCACTGGGTAAGTCATGTTTAAATCCATGGCACATTCGTCACAAGTATTTGAGATGTTATGCAACAGATTGGCTTGATAGTTGGATGGGCCAAGTCTCAGTTGTTTGATTGATGTGAGATTTAAATGCAACACAAAAAGAAAGAAACGTTGTAATTTAGTTCGACATGGGTAAATTGCTCAAGTTGAACATGGTGAATGTCGAATACTAGAATGAGAATTTGATCCAGTCTTCATGCAGAAAGCCAAACAGCATTCGTTATTGCGTGGGAGGTATAACAGTAGAGAGATAAGACATTGCCAGAATACATCCTCGTCAAATTGCAAGTGTGGGTACATAGTTTGGTTGCAATATAGAAGATCCTGTCTTTCCATTGGTTCCAGATAGACAGTTAAAGTCCAGGTATGTCATGGTTCTGGAATCTACACGTTCTGGTCATTCTGTTGAAAATTTTGGTTCATTTGCTGGTCCGTGCCTTTTTCTGAAGCAAGCACTTACGAGAATCCTACAATTACTAATTCCAAAACAAGAACGCCTTCATTGCTGACTAGTGGACCAATTCTTTCATTTAATAGTTTTCTTCCATAGCTTACAAAAGGACGTAATACTCAACATTAGGCAAGAATGTTCTCTCTGCAGACCCAAACGAGTAAAATTGGAAATTCACTATGTTGCGGTGGATGTGGATTGTGCTATCAAGCATTTGACATCTGTTAAACACTGAGTTGTTCTGTCATAGCCACATGAAAGAAAGAGATACAATTCAGAAGTGAAAATCGATCTGGCTAAGTAACCTTTATTATCAGTTTCCTCTCAAATGTACATATAAGTTCCGCCTACACACACAAAAACCCTCTCTCATTTTCACAAAACTCTTAACAGCAACTTCAGATACCTACTCTGGTAGAACCACATTGTGCGGAACGGAATGCCTCAGGTTATCTGCACTTCAGATCTCAACACCAATATATAGAACATAAATTCGCTTTGAGGAGCTGCAACATTGTCCTGAACGGATTTAGGTCATCCATATCATGTCCCCTCCAATTTATGACGACCCCGCCTCTGCCGATGTTGAAGCTTGACCAGTGCCTCCCTGTTCCCCTCCGACCTCAATGTTCCGGGGCTGTAAAGATTTGGCATCGACTTTGGGCACTTTGATGGTGAGAACTCCGTCGTCCACCTTCGCCGTCACGTGATCCAGGTTGGCATTGTCGGGGAGCTTGAACCTGCGCATGAATTGGCCGCGACTGCGTTCCACGCGGTGCCACGTGTCCGTCTTCTGCACTTCCTCCTTGCTTCGCTGGCCGCTGATGCTCAAAATCCTCCCGTCCTCCACCTGCACCTTAATCTCCTCCTTCTTCAAGCCCGGCAGGTCGGCTTTGAAGATATGCTCCGTCGCAGTTTCCTTCCAGTCCACGTTGGTGCTGGCCACCGCACGGGCGTCCCGCGCGAAGGAGCTCGCAGGGCTGGATTCGTCGAAGAAGATCGCCATTGCCTGCACGGGGTCAGGGATCGTGTCCCACAGGCTGTTGCTCCGGCTGCTGCCAAAGAACGGCGCAAGTGCCATCGATAACTCGACAAATATGAAGAACCTGACTGATCGAGATACCCAATTCGATGCAAGACGAATAAAAAGCGCTCAAGACCACTTACGCACAATCAAACTCTGGAAGCCGCAGTGATTTAAGGAAATCAAATGGATGTAAATACGAACAAGGACAGTGTCACCACGTTCTGCCAACGTGCAGAACACAATTACAACTATCTCAAAACAGTAAATCGAGCTTTCAAACCCTCAGGAGCGCTATCTGCTATTAATCTAATAAGCACGATCTCTATCGAGAAGCACTGAATTGAGGTAGACAGGGAAAGCAACTCAGAATGATGCGTAGAAGAAGATTGATTTTCGAATGACCAAGGCGGAGGCCATGAATGCAGTATATAAGATTAGGAGAGGCGAGACGAAGAAGGAATGTAGAATTCTCTGGAAACCGACAGATTGTTCGTGTCGATTCTCGGAGCTTGGGAAGCTTGGAAGTCAAGTACGTATTCAAGAAGAGTTGAGAAGAGTGTAGAATGATGGAATAAGAAGATTCGGGAAGGTTCTACGAAAGAAGCCCCTTACATATAACATTTCATCCATCCCTAGATAGTCAATGCGTCACTTCATCTGTCATTCATCCTGCTATTTATTATGCATCACATTTCACAAATGCTATTTATTATTACTTTGTGATTACAAGCCTAGGGCACCATTTAGGGCCGCTTTACACCTAGAGGCCGGGCCAATTTCCTTGAGGCCGATTGCACAAAATTTCAGCCTTTTTTGGGTTGGAGGCCGGCCTCTACTACACATTATAATAAGATTATACCGGGGGCCAATTTTCCCATATGTAAAGGCCCTCGGGCCAAGAAGCCAAGCTTATTCAAAAAAATTAGCCTAATCCAACGGATGTAGCATAATCTAAGATAGAGCCTTTAGATTCCACATAATCCAATGGATCTAGTTCACTTTAAAAAATTATACTTTATTTAAGAAGATTTTTTTAGTGGAATATGACATTGGCCTCTAGGCCAAGAATTGGCCTTCCATTTTGGGTGCACCCAATTCAACGAGCTCGGGCCGTGTCATAACATACATTTTTTAATTTAAAAAATCATACCACCAAATCGGCCCGGCCTCTAGATGTAAAGGGGTTGGGGCCGATTTGAGCCTTTTGACCAATCACAAATGAGGATTTCAAGCCTCTTACACAACGAATTGGCCCGGCCTCTAAGTGTAAAGCGGCCCTTAGTGTTGGCTGCAATGAATGGGAGCACCGACTGCTAGTTTCAGATGCACCGATTGAGTTTGAAAAATAACTGGTTGAAGTTCAAGACTTCAAGAAAATTACCGCTCATTTTAGGTGAATTTAGAGAATATACCCAAAATTAATAAAGAAAACCCACAAGATGTCAACATGTAACTGGTTGGACTTGGAAAATACTAGGATCTTGACCGATTATGTTCAAAGATCTCTGTGGGCATTTGCATAGCATTTTTTGGAGAGAGGAATGACCTTGTTTTCAATCAATTAAGTTGGTTAGTCACTTTAAAAAGTCCAACAAGTTATTAGGGAGGCTTTGTTAGGCTACGGTACTTGGATTTGATCGGTGAAATACCCTGAAGGAATATTGGAAGGGCATCATCACTTAATTAAAAGCATATTTTTCTCATTGCAAAAGCATGACATTGTTTTGTCTAATTAGTGTGGGTTACCATTTGGAGTTCCATGTTGCTATAACTTTTTACCAGTATTATTGTTTTTTACCAACTAAGTTACATCATATTCTTCTAATGTGGATACTATCTACTTATGTTATTTGGGTAAAAAAATGATATTCTCGGTAACATGTTATAGCACTGCAAAACTCCAAATGATAATACACACTTATTAGACAAAATAATGTAGTCAACAGTTTCATAGATGCAACCCTATGTGGAACTTTCATATTGTCTTTGACATCATGAACATTTGAGCCCACTCTCAACAACAGTTTCCATGATCGATGATAGATAGATAGAAACTCCGGTCCCTTTTTTAGCAAGGGGCCGGCGTGAATAAAGTGTCCGTTCGTAATGTCAATGACCCGATGCCCACTGGACAAGGGGACATTGGGGCAATACTACTCTCCCCTTTCGAGGATGGGCACTATAGTGACACACTATACTAGTTCCTAGCTAGCCACTAGTGCCTTGAAGATACTGGACATGGTATCCCCCCAAAGGGCTTTGAGGTACCCATACAACAAGGTCCAAGGACCCCCCCCCCCACCATGGTTGGGTGGACTAAGGTGGTGAGCACCACGCCGGCATGGGGAGTAGAACCCACAACCTCCTCATTGGGGGCCATGAGCCCTAACCACCAAGCCAAGGCCCGTGGTGCCTTCATGATCGATGACTTGTATATCGTCTTCGATATGAGAAAATTCAAATATCTTCATTACAACAAAATTTGAGAAGCACCAATTTGTTACAAAGTTGAAGTCCCCAAGATGGGGCAGCTACACCATTTATGATATTTAGTGTCACATACTATTCAAAGTTACACATTGTGATAACATTTTATTGTTAATGTAGGATTTTACTAAGTAAAGATGTTGATGTTTTATGGTATCCAATCAACCAATTTGACTTTTGTTGGTAAAAGATGAGATCTACAACTAAAATTTATAGCATAATGTAACTCTGAGTAGTAAATGACACTAAATACCATAAACAGTGTCGTGAAAATCTTGTTTTTCCAAAATTTGGTGACATAATGGATGAGAATAACAAGTGTTGTATAGAATTAGAATAGTTACATTTGAGAATTTGACTTCCCAAATTTGGATTTCACGTTCCTATTCCAGAAGCCATCAAGTTTCATTACCCAGATGGTGGGTATCCCTTGTGTTGTATTTGAATGTCGTTTTTTAAGCATATTCGGTTTGGAGGTGATTAAAACTTAATCTATTGAAGATGATTGCTAACTTGCAATGGGCAACACCCACAGGCAAGAAAGGTGGCCCCTTTGCTAAAGTCTTAAAAGGCATTCTACAAGCATCAAATGCACTTTGAAAGCACCACTGTCCTTCAAATTAAAAAGAAAATCTAACAGGCACCTACCTATTCTTGAAACATAGAAGAATCTTCAAGCCAAGTGAGGTGGCCTCAGGTCAATTGCACCTCAATTGACCCTGACTTTCAAATCAATTTCAGTTTCATTGAGGATTAACCCAATACACATTTGGCATAGCTTATCAAAACTGTAAGGCAGTAAGAATAATCTGCACACCATTAGAAGGCATTCAACACCACCATATTATCCAACTGAAGATGATCATTCGAACCATATTACCAACCCAGCCATTTTGAAAATTCATGAACCGCCTCAACTTAGATATGCAATGCAAATTTACTCCAGATGGTTGATTCCAAATCAAGAACTACTGTAGTCAAATGTGGTTGAATATGTGCTTCAATTTCAATCAGGCCCTCCCATCTTTCAAAAAATTGAAACTTAATTGCGTCTAGCTACATCTCACCTTCTACACTTTAACATCTCTCAACTTTCATGGCACTCCTTGGATATGAGTCAGACTGCAAGCGTAATTCCATAAAAGGAGAAATCAGTGGTTAGCTTCTTGACATAAGCAGAAAGAGAGATATGAGCTGACAATACTGGTCAATTGTCTCCCACTATGATTGAACAATTTTTTTGTCGAAGGTCTTCAATGAGTTTCCCAAGTTCGTCCAGGGGGATGCAACATGTGATGAAAATCACAAGAAAAGAAGGCAGGTCAATTTTGTGCGTACACACTTTGTGAAAATGTAATGACATTGCATGGAGGATTGCAAGTCTCCTACTTTGTCCTCTAGAAATTGCATTGCTTATACAGGATTGTAAGTTAACAAATGAGTAAGCCAAAGGATGGATTTCTATCACTCCTAGTTCCTCCTAGACCTTCATGCTGGGAAAGGGTCGAAGAAAGTAGAATCAGAAATGAATGTCCAACAATACCCCATACTTGTGAAATTGTTTTTTGTGGTTTTATAGACTATCGTCTGTGTGACTAGTATGAATGTTATCGCCATACATAAGCAGTAGTCTAAAAGACAGATGTTCATTTCTCCAGTTCACTTTAAATTGCCAGATGGTGATATGTCTGCAGGACTGCCAATTAATAGATTGGAGTCAGTGCAACCAATATCATAACATGTTAACACAACTGGTGCCACAAATTGCAACTTTTTCAAGTAGGCCTACTGTCATTTCCAGGACAACAACTCGAAATTAGAATGGACAATGCAGTTTCTATATCTGCTACTAGGGTAGTTACAATTGTTGAGAGCAGGAGAAATCCACCCAGCCATAATGAAGGAGCAGTGTCTGACATCACCTCAATGTGTTCCTTTGAGAAGAACATGGATCAAATGTAGTCCTAGACACAATGCAAAACAGACATCAAGAATTTTGATGAACTCATAAGGTCCCAGGTAGCAGAACGGGATTAAATGACTAAGAGGCTGTTGGAATCATCTGTGCCAAATCCAAGCAATGGGAGCTTTTTTTCAAGAGAATAGTATTCCAGCTGCAGATTTATTGTTAGAGATGATGATAGTAGTAGAGTCTGATTTACGTGCATGAATGCACAAAAGAATCAGTATCACCACCACTTGATCTCCGAAAATGGGAATCTGTCTGACCTTCTTCATTCTCTTAAGAAAAAGGAAACAATTAGAAGAAGAAAAAAATTGAATGACAAGGACATGAGGTAGATTATAAAACAAAGATTCCTCTTTGTAATTCTAATGTGGATTTAAACTGGTAACTGATGCTTTTGCAATGAGTAGAATATTCTTTAATTTTGAGTGATTAAAGCGCTAATTCTTCCACTTGAAGTCATCCAAGTACAACCAGGTGACAATCTCCTCATGAGATTGTTATGATCTATTACTGGTCCCCAAATTAAGTGCAGAACATTTGAAAAAACTGGCATGCTGGAGGCTCCTACTTCATGCCTAAAGGAAAGTAGAAATCGAAGTAACCACCATTCGAACACATAACCCTAAATTGAGAAAAATCAACTATTTCGTGGTGACAATGGTGGTCTATAATGACAGTTCTTAGACCCAGCTTCTCGACAACCTGGTGAGTACGCAAGCATCTGCAGATAAGAAGATTCATTGTAGGCCAAGCTTGCCAAATATCAGCTATACCATGCCCTCACAGCAATTCCACATGGTTAACTCTTCGTAGAAAGCTTTCTCAAACTAAATAGCCTCAAACGCAAGATTCACACCAGCATCTTCAAATAGGTTATAACATTCTGTTGTGAGGAACATTACACCTCCCAGGAACTCCAATTTGTTCATGATCGTCTGGATATAGCATCACATGGAAACCACCTCAAGATACTCTTCTCAAATTGTGACTCTTGTTGCAAGACATGCTTGCAATCATAACCCATAAACTGCCTCATATCAAAATGGTTATCGGAACTGCATCATTTTGATAAGGGCTCTTCAAGTGGTGCAAAATAGAAATTGAGACTGCCTCGTATCAAAACTGCCTCATATCAAAACTACCCTTATCAAAGATGGTCCAGCTACCAAGGGATCAGTCGAGGTAAATCAGTAAATCATTAAGATAGGTAAACAAGTGCGAATTCAAAATGGTAGATTCCTTTGCATAAGAAAGGTCTTCAAAAGACCCGTGTCTTGAATTGTACAAAATTAACGTGGACATCTAAAATGAGTGTACAAACTGTACAAGATTACCAGGGGAACCCTGCTAACTTACACCACACTGCATAACCACCAGAAAAAGGGAAACTGGAGGACAGCCATGAACAGGAGAAGGTAGTGATGCCGAGTTGAATCTCTATCGTATCTCCTAGCTTCTGCAAACAACAACCTCTTCATAGTCTTCACCAGAAAGCTGGCCATACACAAAGCCGTCCAAGGCAATATGATATAATAAGCATACCTCCACACCATCCGAGACAAAACAGAGAGCGAAACCCCAATGAAGGAATAACCACCGTACGCTACGACATCTAAAGTCGGAGCATCTCCACTTCCTAAAGCAAACAAAAAAGACTTCAACAGTATAGTCTCTGCTGCCCAGCCAATCAATGCTTTGGTAAATTGAGCACTCATGACATCAGGTTTGAACTTCCCAGCCATCCCCAACGTCAGGCCACATAGAATGACATAGGTCGCGAATGCCATCAGAGGAAGATAAAGGTCCGGGGCATTGATGTCATGTCGAGGTGGCTTATACTTCAACCCCCCTGCCACTTGCTCTGCCACTCGTGTCCAATGTCCCTTATGTATAAACGGGAATAACACCACCTTGATCTTGTTCCGAACATACTGATCGGTCACCTGGAAGTAATACTGGATGTCGTGCGTGGCGAAATACCTGCTCACGTTGCTCTGCACGTACTCTCTGCTGTTGCCAAGATACGTGCCCAGTAGGCCGGAGCTGGCGCCATAAAATACTTCGTTCAAGGGATTGTTCATCCCCATTGGTGGCGGAGATGGTTGAGGCGGCCTCGCCATCGCCGCCGCCGATCCCTTGCCCTCCCACCGATTCAGAATGCTCTCTCCGATCTCCTCCTCGCAATGAAACCCTAACTCACTCTTCTCCGACCACGAAACCCTAGAATCCCCGAGCACTCAAAATCATCAAAGGCATCACCGAAGCTCAAGAGCTCAAAACTACACACCTAGTATTTCGTCGGGTTCCAGTCTCTTCGCCCCTTCCACGAATGTGCGTCTGCCACGTGACACCCCCCCAACCAATACTGTTCTCCCTCTTTAGTATGACACGTTTGGGAAACACAAAAAAAGTCATATTATCAAGGGTGCCATCTTCATATTAATATGACAAGTGGCGTAAAGTTGTCGTATTGTTGAGGGAATACAAAAACATAAGTAACATGAGCTTAAAAATATATACAACAAGTTTAAGAAATATAGATGGTATGAAATAATAACTTCTAACTCCAAACAAATACAAATATTCTCAAGAACTCTTGAAATAGGAGTCCAAAGATCTCCGGTGTTGCCTACCCAAGTTAGCAACTGTCATCTTATCTAAATTCCCTGCTAACTTTTGAAAACTAATCATATCATGAACACCAAAATATAAACAGTTCTCTAATAAGAAACTAGACAACAATGATGCATGACGTTTAGCATCAAGATGTTGATGATATTATATCACCCGTGTACAAGGCAACATACTAGGCAAGAGGTCACTCCAAGGAGTAAATTTGAAGGGCTATTACCCTTATTTTAGGGTCCAGCCCTTCACTTTCCCTTCAAAATATTTTGCAACCCTTCAAAAAGGAAGGGTTAATTTTCTATAAACCCTTCAAAATGAACGGCAAAAAAAAAGTAACCCTTCAAAAAAAAATTAAACATGATAATGTGCACTTTCAACAAAAACTTCAATACATACATGAAGGGCAATTTTTGAGGTAACCCTTCATTTTGAAAGGGAAAATTTTGAGTTACCCTTCCCTATGAAATACAAGCAACCCTTCAAATTTATGCCCTGGGTCACTCTAACCCTAACCACGTTCATTCTACACTAGTGAACCTAGTTATCATTGAGTTCCCAATGATAAGTGAAGTTCCCAAGTAGTTCCCAAGTGAAAATGGATGTATTTTAGATGTAATCCACTCAAAGTTAGGGTAAACCACACATTCAAAGACATCCCCTCATTCAAAAATTGTCATATGGTCCAACAAATTGTTTGCAAAGTTCTTTAGTGATGTGCATAAATCATAACCATAACCAAATCATTAAATTAGTGATGTGCATGATCGTTGATTCCTTTAACTAAATACATGCAGTAATATCCCTCTTAAGCACGCACCCGTTTAAGTACGCATCCTTGTTAAGTGCGCAATTTTTTTGACAAAAATCAAGGTTCATCCTTTATTGTTTGAACATGTCATGCAAAGTCATTTGCCACGAACGCATGAATTTTTTACACACTTGACATTCAATGTCAGTTTGTTAACGTTTCAGTGAAACATCTCAAACAATTGTTACAGTTCATCGTACACATGTCCACCTTTTGTTTGAACATCAGAGCAAAGCAATTGGTTGTCCATGTCGAAGACAATGATGTCTAGAGCTTCAAAACCTTTGAAGTTAGTAGCACTTTCAAATTCAACAATTGTCTCGATAGGCTAGAATTCGTCATCAATAGGTGGTTCTTCTTCGATCGCATCGTTTCCAAAACTTCATCAACGTCCTCCAACATAACAACACAATATGTTTCGTTGTTTGCATCATCGATATTTAACAAATCATTCATTTCTTTTGGTTTGATGGAAATCTGCAAAGTGTGCACCAATGGCTCCGGTTCAAAATGCAAAAGAAGAAGAAGAACTCCGGTCTCCGGAGCAGGCCGGAGTGAATAAAGTGTCTGTTCGTAGAACTACCTAGGCCATGCCTTACGGCAATGGCGTTAGATGTAAAACTACTTCGCCCTTTGCAGGACGTAGACACTATATCTAGTAACCAATAGTAAATTTTAGTAGCCGGTTATTATGTATGGGCCTTGTTTGGGGTAGTTAGTGGGGGGGATCTGTATTGGGTTGGGAGTTCTATTTATTTATGAGAGGTCTTGGAGATCATTAATAGTTTGTCGATTTTCTAGCCTTCGTTTGTGGACTAATATGGAATGTGCATATTGTGTGGCAATTATGTTAATTTGTTTAAACGTGTTTTTGATTTTTGTGATAGGGAGTGTGAACGTTGTTTCCAACTTTTTCATTGATGGGATATGTGTTCTGCCTCTTGCTCCTGCAACTAGTACCATGAGTGGGGAGATCAAAATGCATACTTAAGCAGGAGATCACTATAAATCCTCCCAAATATACGAGTTAGGTTCCAATGCATTGACCCGGGAAGAGGGGGGAGAGGGGAGGGGGGGGGGCTTAGTTATGTCGAGAATTAAATTTCGAGCAAGATGTAGTCCAATCTCTTTTAAGCATATGTCCTTATGATGTTTGCTCTTTGATCCTCACCTCACCACACACCAAATCAAATATAGGCATGTGCTTAAGAAAACTAACCAAACAACACCCACATACCATAAGCTCGCTCTTCTCCCGACCGCAAAACCCCGCAAAATCCCAAGCACTCAATCGTCAAACGCAGCACCAAAACTCAAAGTGCTAAAACATACATAAGTTTACATGATTCTTTAGGGTTCCAGTTTCTTCAGTTCCTCCACCAAGTGCGTGTACCACATCACTGCCAATATACTTGTAATGGTGTAATAGGTTTTAAACTAAGAGCACATCCACCACTCCACTTCATGACCGCCTCCAACCCTACTTTTAGTGGAGGGGTGCATGCAAGCAAAAGAGCACCACGACATCCCCTTTCACAAAGAAAAATGTATAGTATAATCCGGCGAGAGGGAATCGTTGCATGTGAGTGTAAGAAAGAAGAACGGAAAACGGTGAAAATAAGTTGATTCGGCTAGAAAGATTGGCTTGAAATTTGTGTAATATTTTTCAGAGATAGAGGAGATGAAATGACGAGGAAAGCAAGTTGTTTCGTAATTTTATTCCTTGTAAACAATTAGTTGCATTTTCCCAAAGAGGCAAATAAGTCAAACCTCCTACTTGTGTAGTACAGTCTTCATGATGTTAGCATCAAAATATCCTACTATTAAGAATACACGTAAAATGGTTAACTCAATGGCACCCAGAAGTGATCTTAAGTGGCGTGAAACGGGACCTATCCAACCTATCACTGCAACCTTGTTGGGCCACCACTTTTACAATTGACCATTTTGGGTCCACATGAGAATCATTTTACTCCTAGTCTAGTGCACCAATAGTGATCATTCGCCATTTTTTGTTTTTTCTACCTTACCTCTTATAACTCTGACACAATAATTTTGAAATAGGATGCATTCTAAAGCCAACCCTTTTTTTGGTCAAATTATCAAGAAAGCTAAAATAGCAACAATCATTTGGAGTGATGAAGCCACATATGAATAATATCCCAAATTCTCATTTAATATATTGATATATTTATCCTAGATTTGGAGGTTTCATCCAATTTTTATGATTTTTAGGGGTGTTTCAAGAGATTTCATCCATTAAAAGTGGCATGACATTTTATTCCTAATTATAGATTTTTTAATTTAGCCCTTGTTTGCCTAAAAAACAAGGTTGGTCTAGGATTTATTTGTAAAGTTTATTTGACATCATGATTAGCTTCAAAGACCCTTGGCGTCCCTCTCAAAAATAAAATTAACATACAAAATCTTATTGCAAAGTACATGTTAGTTGTTTAAAAATTTGAAAATCGTCATAACAAATAAGGCATTGCAAAGGAGAAAGCATGCAACCCTATTGTGGGCACTTTAAACTCTAAATGTAGTTTCAGTCGTTAGACTTTATTGGAAATTGTCTCATCCAACTGGCAATTGAGAATGTCATTTCAAGTTTCATAATTGGAATCCACATGCTAGTTATGAGAGGTCAAAGAAAGATGTTCTCTCTCTCTTTATGTGATCATCTAGACCCTCCCACTGGGGTTACTATTTGAAACTTAAATGGTCAATATATTTTGAGCATATAGTCCAATCTCATCATAACGCATGGGCCCATGCCATCTCATCATGTTGCACATGTGAATATGACTTAATGCCTCAAGCCATCTTTGCACCTCTCAATAGGTCACCGTCAACAATTCATCATTTCATCCACCACCCATGTGGTTCATTGTTCATATGGTTATAGTTTTATATATGACATGGAACAACATTGAATGTTAAATTAGATATAACATGGTCATATGCGATGCATGCATAGCAAGTTAAAATATGGTATTATCCTAATATTAGGTGATGTAACCTCAAAGATCACATGAGATCCATATTACTGCCTTAGGTATAAACACTTTTTGTGAAAAAATTATTATTAAAAAATCGTAACAACTTACATACAATCTCCCTTAATAAAAAGAATTGCATTGCCATCGGTAGTGTGCAATTCAAGCAAGCATTTCATTGACAAAAATCAAGTTGTGACAAAACATTACTATTTTCGGAAGCGGCCAAGAAAATAAAAAATGAAAGTAACAATCATGTACGTAAAGAATTTGTCAACTTAGGTAAAGAGGAACATGTGGCCATCCTTTCCAACCAAAATTCAAGTTCAAACTAAAATGACAAAGCCTATATTAGGGCTTCGGCAAGTGGTTTGCGAGGTGACATCCCTCCCCCCAAAATTCACCACCGAGAGCTTGGTTCTCACCATTCAAGGGGAGGGATCCCTCAGTGAACAGGAGAAAATGGGGCCCCAACCTTTCATTAAAGGGAGATAAAAAATATTTTTTCCCTCACAATTCGCTCTTCACTTCGTACGGCGAAGCCCTCTAAAATTCTAGTTCAGAAGATCAATTGTTCTCTTCCTCAACATAATTTTTTTTTTTTAAAAAAAAAAAAAAAACCATTTCTCTTCATCTTTCATTATACATATAAGTCATGTTCATTGTAGTTAGAATTCTAATGAGTGAGCTGATGTGTTTTTAAACACATCTTTAAGTTGTTGCCCCATTTTTATTCGAGTGTAATAGAAGAAAAAATTGCAATTAATTTCTTAATTTTTAGATCAAATTTACCCTTGAAGTTAGCTTTCTAACAAATTTAACCGCGTTGAAGTCAGAGTTAATAAATAGAAGTTATGAATATTTGAAAAACAATATATGAGCTACCTCCCAAATTATAAGCATTGACTTTATAAGCTTAGATCTATGTGTCGTGGGTGGCCGAGAGCTGGAATGGGAGTTAACACTCGCCGCTTGGAATAAGGATTTCGCACCAACCATTGTCAAATCAAGATGGAAGTCAACCAGTAAAAATTTTAGCCCTATACTCTTCAATTTAAGAATGAAGGAAGCGCGTCAAAGAAAAATCCTAACCCAATCCAAATATTTATATAAGGTTAATGGGAATTCCAACTTTCATATGTGTGGAGCCTCTCGGTTAAGTGTTGTAATAATGAATTCTCCGTTGATAGCCCATTCATGTATGGTGAAATTAAGTTAATCATCGGCATGACTACTCTTCATGTTGTAAGTGATGAGGTGGAAGTAATAATTCACAAAACCACCATCATATTATTGGCCCCAAAAATTGAAGGTGATGGCCCAACCCTTTAAGTTTGTGCAATATGTTGAACACACATGTTATCTAATTTCTCAGTCTCATTAAGTTGAAATTTCGTGATCAAATTGTGTTGAACTAATTAACAAGCAATAAAAATTGTATAAACCCCCTGTGGGCAAAAAACCAACCGAGAACTTAAGTCGGAGGGTTGATACTACCTCCTCCGACCAAAGATTGGAGGATGTAAGTATTTATTAACCTTCAAAAGATCCGCATAGGGCTTTGAAGGGTCCATATTAAAGTGCGCACCAAACATGTATGTGGTGATGTCATAATATATGAACTTAGTAATATAGGCTCTATTCAATCAATCATAAACTAAGAATGAAGGTTGACATGGTGAAACTTCATTAAGGTCCCCATGTTTAAATAATTTAATGCATAAGAGGTAAATAATTAGATGTGACCCAATTGATTAAGGAAGTCCATTCGTTGTCCCGTCAACTAGAGTAAGGAATAATTAAAAGTCACACAAAACAAATGTAGGATGGGTTATTTCATTCATTAGGGTTAGGTTGTCTTGATCCTAAGGTTGGTGCATCTGCACTTAGACTATGATAGATTAGGCATTAGGTTAGGGAAATTGATGTAGCTTAGATAATTACCTTAGGTACTTAAAATCTAGGTATAGCGTACCAAAGGGATATGACGTGATTACCAAATCCCTTCGCAAATTGAAGCACTCCTGAAAGATCATAACATCCGGGTTTGGCTTGGGCACATACCAAGGCATGACAACCTCACCGAAGGCTTGTGGGGTACTTTTAGGCTCCCTCAGAGGGGCTTCCTATTTGTTCACTTATTCATATGAAGTGTCATCCAAAAAGTTACCATAGGGACATAAAATATCATATTTACTGTAGTTTCCTTACACCAATCCCTAGGCCCAGTGTATGACGACCTTGCATATGATGAAGACCCCCACCTTTGTTGCCTAGAACCAACACAACATGGTTGGGTACTAGATCCAAGCTAGATCAAAGCCCAACATGGCCACCTCCATGATCCCACCCAATTCAATTGTAGAACCATCCCCTTTCATTCTTGGTATTGACCCCGTGCCGCCCATAACCCACTCCCTTTGTGCCCATAACCCCCCTTTGTACCCATAATTGACCCTCTTTGTCCACATAACCAACCTCCATTTGTACCCATGATTGACCCCCTTTGTGCACATAAGCGACCCCTTGGCTTTGTGGGTTTGAACCGTCTGTGCCCCCCCCCCCCCCTTGGGCACTTGGTGCATGAATAGAATGGCTAGGATAGGCATTGACAAGCCACCCTAAACCCACCTTGAACCGACCCAAGCTAGGATGGAGCATGTTACCTAGCCTACATGGAGGTAGTGAAGGTTGGTATGAGGTGGCGCCACTAATAGCACCTTAAACTACCACTTTGTGGGGTTGGGCACTCCTACACCATGGGGAACGGTTCAAGGTAGTAGAGATGTTGGCGATTGGGAGGCATTTATAGGTGTTGGTTTTAGCACCCTCTACCTTAGGTCTTTGCATTGGCCATTCTTCCTGCACACCTCTTATTTGATTGAACAACTCTCATTCAAGTTTCAACCATGTATTTTTGTCCCTCCCTCCCCCCTTTTTTTTGGTTTTGACGAAACATAACATTACTCAGCGACGTAGGCCTTCAAAATATAAAGGGGGATGTTAGGAGATCAGTCGAAATCTGAGCCTCCCTATGCAACCTTTTGAGCATCCGACTATTATATTATGAGGACCTACGAAACAAGAGCCGAACATTGAGTAATGTTATCCTATGCACATGAACTTAATCCTGGGATATTCCCATGCATGTCAAATAACGTGGGGTCAACTACCATAGTGGTATCTAAAAATGAAAAATAGGTTGGCATAAGAAGTATTTTCCCCCAAAAGGATGGAAGTAGGTCATTTTTGTGACACATGTCCTCATATGGAGCTGCCTTTGAAGTTTCAAGTTTCAATATTGAAGTCTTCAACACCTGTCAAATGCCATTTTGGTTGTCAAAGAAGTTTTTTTTTTGGGGGGGGGGGGGGCACTTCCCAAGATTGTGCTATGCAAAGTTTGCACTAGTCACAATGAAGGCCTCTCCAAAAATTGCTTGTCACAAAATACAGTGGCTGCAATTTGCAATTTGAAACAAAGCTAGACTCCAATCTTGTCACTCTATCAAACACTTCCAAATTCCAATAACTCCTGCAATTTCGACTCTACAACTTCGACTTGGCACTGACTGCAACTTCGGCTTGGCAAGCACAACTATATGCGAACGTGGATTCTCCAAACATTATTGGGTGAAAAGTGATCACAGAAGTCGATGGAAGCTTGAAACATTGGATGCATTAATGTGAGTGTCATTATGCAGTCTTCCCATGGAAAATAAGGATTGAGCTAGAATTTTTGACACTTGGAAATCGACCAAAAACTGGAGGGCTTTACGTTTGGAGTTGGATAATAATCAAGTGCATTATATAGGGAATCTAAATAATGTTAGTGCATCATTTTATTGCATGTACTTCTCCAATATAGTGAGACATCATATTATTTTCATATTCAATACAATACGGCCAATATCAAATTTCTTTTGGGTGAAGTGTTGCAAAAAAAGTTTGAAAGTTTGAGTGAAATGTGATTATTTCAAAGCCCTTCACATTGAAATGCACATGCACACTTCAAACTTGAACACGGGTTTCAACCGTCTACTTGAGAGCGCCATGAAGGCAACACAAATTTGCATGATATCTACAAATAATGTTTGGCCAATTTTTAATTGCAACTCGTCTAATGTATGCCTTGGGGGTCGTGCTAGTTCATCAAATATAGTATTGATGACTCAAATCATGCGGCCAGCTCCGTTACGGCCCCTTCACAACTCCCTCGGAACCAATACCCGATGAGTGTCGAGTTGTCGCCTCTTACATGGAGCAATAGTATCTTCATTCATCGGCCTTTACCAATTCAATGTCTCCACAACCACCCGAACTTTTTCCTTTATTGCTAGCTAGCCCTAACGTGCTAACACCCTCCTAATTTGACGACACTTTGGTGGGGTCTCTAATACGGTGAACATTGAAGATCCTAGCCAAATCACAATCTCCAAGTAATGAATGGAGTTGCAATGGAGGGCAATCAAATGGGCATTCTTGAATTGTTGTTGCCACATGTTTCTCTCACTATTGTAGAGAGAGAAGGATATTTTTGATGAAATCGGTGGGCATGGATTGATTGCTTGATGCCATTAAAGATTGGTGCGTGAGTGATGAGTCCGACAACGCATGGGGAGGAAGGGAGCAACAAGAGCACAATGTGTTGATGTTCGTTAAGGTTTGATCTCCATTGTCCAACTCTTTGTTGGTATACTCCCCCCTCCAGTCCACAATGAAAGTTGTCGGAGTAATAAATAAATAAATTACCAACGTCGGGCAATATGACGTGAATTTGAGCCTGTTGGTCCTACCTTGCTCAAGAATCCTCTTGGTGCAAGGTGAGGTTTACTGCCTACCTTGCGATGAGTGGACTCTTGGCTTCCTACCTACTTAGCTAGTTTTTTCCCGTCAAGTAGGGAGAAGATTTCATAGCAGGAATTGAACCGCCAACCACTTCATTCAGAAGTGGGTACCTCTCCACTATCACCCAATAGTTAAGGGTCATCTCGGACCATGTTGTCGGAACAACAACAAGCCCAACCACGCATTGCACAATCGGAAGTCCGATAAGTTCAACAATCATGTTCACAATGGCATTTCAAACACCCCATATGCCCAAATGCAATGAATCTCTCTTGAGCAACAAGCATATAATGCCCAATTGCATGAATCAAAATAGAAACGTGAGCACAAAGAATTAGATTTGAAAACATACATACGTTCTTATGTTTGCGGGTCACTATGGAGCTTTGCTCCTATACATGCTCCCCCTCTCTAAACTACTCCTTTTGCCCACTTGCAAATAAATGACAAAGCAAAATCAACAGAAATTTAAACGAGAATGACAATGCCAAAGTCAAATTTACACAAAAATCAAATCAAATTAAACAACCAAATAAATAAAGACTATATCCACCATAAAGTCACCAAAGCACCGAGATGTACTCTAGTGCAAAGTTAGAGGAGACACTAAATGTGGTCAGGCACTTCCGTGTATCCAATGATCAGTCGAATGTGGCGTTGGGGTATACCTAGTGTATGTGGATTGTACCTTGGTGTCTTTACTATTTGTGTGTGTTTTAGCTTGGTGATAGTCCAAATCTCTCATCAAGCTTCCCTAGTTACTTTTGTGATCAATTTGCGGATGTGTCATCAACTATTTGTGAGGTTAGTTTCTAAATAATTTTTGTTATGGATGGGTTGTAAGTGATATAATTGCCGTGGCATGTAATTGGGTCCATAGTTTCAAATTTGATGCTAGGGTGGTCTTATTGTGTGCGTGGATTCCTCCTTGTTGTCATGTGGTTAAGTTTGTTAGAAACGAGTTTTCCATCATATGGCAGTGGTTGCTTGTACTGTAAGGGTTTGGTAGTGATAGGTTGTTGGTTGAAATGTTGTGTTGGGATATTTGTCATGGCAGTATGTAAACATGATGAAGTGTAGGGACATGTTACAAGTTTAAGTATACTAGTTTTGAGTGGATATGCTAAATACGAGTTTAAAATATGAATGGAGGTTGCCCAAGAAAAATTGTCCTCCAAACAACTCCCCTAGCAAAAAGTGCTTGCAACCATGTCCTTTTTTTTTTCATTAATGCTTGAAGTTCTCCACCGGAGAAGTCTTGTCCATGGTGTAAACCCTGATCAGCGGTGTTCAAGATTGAAGCCCTCGTATGAGTTTCATTTTGAAGGGCTCTCAAATTTCAGCCCTTCAGTTGAAAGGTTGGTTCAAATCCAAGACGTCAATCCAAGAATATAGAAATGAAATACAACCTCGTATCAAACTTGTGCATGAATTATATGACACACGTTCCTAGTATAAGGTGAAGAATTAAAAATCAACCATCTAACTCCACTTCTTGTAATGACAATGCCCTACGCTTGTTGGTTCTTGTGACATGTAAATTATATGAGGACTTCAAGTGACATCTTCATTTTCAATCTGGGGTTGCGTTTTGAAAGGTTGTTTTGAGAGAGGTATATTTTGAAGGACCAAATCGCGTCTGGAAGGCATCGAAGACTCCAATCTTGAACAGTGCCAGTCGGTGAAGAACCCATCTCGTAGCCAATCGTGTGCTCCCTTTCTCCAAAACTCTTGGCCGGTGCACTTCTTCACCGTAGTGTAAACCGGGGCGGTCAAGTCAGTGTGTATGTTTGACAAATTTCATTTGACATTCAACTTCAAATCCAAAGTGTCACGTGACATTTTCAAAAACGCAAAATGAATGTCAATTGAAATCTACATTTTCTTCTAAAATGTCACCTCAATGTCACATGCCTAGGGGTACATGTCATTTCAATTTCTAAATGTTAATTGACGTGTGGTTTTTTCCTTCACGAGTCACACTACATGTCAAATTCTAAATCGTGCGTGTCAATTGACGTGCATTTTATTTTTGTGCAAGTTTTTGCATGTCAAATGTCAAAAACTTGCAAAAACTTTGTCAAACATACACACTGGGTCAAGTGATGTGTGTGATTGTGTCTCTTGCTTGGACGGAATCGGAGGTTGACCTTCCAAGTAAATCGGTCTCAAGCATGCATGTAGTAAGTGTGCATATATAACTTATATATGTATGTAAGTGTATAAAAGAGGAAGGGAGCTAGGGAGTAGGCCGTGGCAGGAAGGGCCAATAAGTAAAGAGAAAACGGGGAATGGCAGGGGCGGAACATGACGAGCCTGCATGTGCCTTCTGACACTGGAAGCATGCTCACTCTTACAAGGCCTTCTCTTCTGTCCCCTCGTAAGCCTCCATCCTCCTGCACCTGCCATCCACCTCATTAATTGCCCACCACAATGAGTAGTATACTCTATATACACTCACGACACCAAACACTCCACTCGGTTAATATCGACCGGAAACCGTTTTCACATAACCATTACCTAGCAAACCTAGGGGATTGGGTGGCCATAAGCCCCGCTCCAAAGATGTCGAGAACACACCCTAAACTCCATAATATCAACCCTCGTAGTGTCACATACTCTCTAACATCCTGAAACCCTAGGGAACGGATGTTCGGAGTTCACATCTCACTCCTTATTGTCACATTTCTCTTCCTTATGTCACGAAATTTGTTATTAATGCAAACCACCCAAGAAGTCAACCCACACCCTCGCATTGCGCCGTGTGTCAACGTGTGGAGTGTCTTCTTCTTCTTCTTCTTATGCCACTTGTTGAATGTTGGTGCATGGGTCTGCCACATCACCCAGCAAGGCCGAGTGGAGTGGACCACATTGGCGTAGGTGATGGGAGAATGAATTCAAATTGTCCTTACATCTCCTTTGGGTTATTCCATAATGTCACATGCTACACTAATTCTATAGTGTCATGCATCCATGTTAACACTACAAAACTCCGTAATATCACATGCACTTTGGTTGCCACAAATTTGATACTAGCCAATAAGATACCACTCAAATATGGGTATTTTTTTAAAGAAAAGTAACCGAATAAGGTTGGTTGTCTTATGTCCTTATGACCACAATTGGTTGAGGCAATCGTAATGATCACAACAAATATAGATTGCATCAAACAACCCTCCTGACATGGTGAGCATTATGCTCGATATTGTACATGTGTTGCCTTGTGGCATGTTATAGTAGAGTTCCTCATGTACAATACCTAGTACATACTGGCTCAACCATCCTTTTATAGGGTATCTTGGGTATTCTCATCCACAGTTGTGCGATTTCATCCAATCTATGTCTATTGGTTAGTCCAATGACTCAGTGGACTAACTCATGTACTCTTGTACTTTGCTATCCACATCCCATCCTTTCTTATCTATATTGATAATGAAAAATAGTGTGGGCATATGTATAGTGTAAGCTACATGGGCAACCCTATCTTGTGGCCCACAATATAAACATCATCACACAAAAAAATAATATACACCCTAATGACATTTGTCGTGTCCCGTGATATACCTACCTTTGTCCCCTGCGTTGGAAGTCTTCAACGTGTTCGTTTTTTCCAATCTAATACAACAACATAACCTACAACATGGGCCCATGATGTTAGATACAAAGGGTTGGTAAGTAGAGTGCACCCAATGTTTTTAGTGTGAAATTGCGCTCAAGTGCATGGCCCACAACATTTCACAACAATCAATGTAGTTTATATGGGAGCATTGACAACTATCATAACCATGGTGGATGAATTGGTAGATGAAAGAAGTATATGTAGGTGACAATAAGGTGTCGACGAATGAGAGTTTGCCACCCAACTATGCTTGGCATTCATTCAAGTCATCACAAAGATCGATTTTTGAGGATGTATTCTTGAAGCTAGAATGGAAAGAAAACTATCTTACACGTGCTTGAGAATCCATGGAGGCCCCAACATGCCGAATTACCAAGTGCAAGTAATCAAGTGTCATCCCTAATGGGGGAAGAGATAGTTAGGAGATTAGTCATACAAAAGAAATGTGTGTATCGATTACTACACTAATTGTCCCAATTAGTGAGGGTGGTACTAAATCATGAAGTGCGCATAACTTAGCCAAATCTCAAAGTTACCAAGGGCTGAAATTTGTATTGAGTGCCATTCAATTCATGAACACATCCTCATTTACCGCAAATTTCAATATTGAGTGTTTGTGTTCTAAGGTGTTTGTAGAAACACATGCTTGCCAATGAATAGTGCCAAGTGCCGGTAATTTCGGTGAATAGTGTTGCTATGAATAGCATTTTCTAGTGAATAGTGTCGGAATGAACAATGCTTTCTAGTTCTTTTGGTGGCAATGATTTCATGGCATAAAGAAATTTAGTACCACCTTCACTAATTTCTCGCACTCACTAGTAGCCCCCCCCTACTAATTGGGATAAATTGTGTAGTATATAGCATACAATATCTTTTGAAGTGATGGATCGTCTGTCATGCATTCTCACCACATTATAGAGAGCTTTCTTGTTGTTCATGAGACTCTTGAGTATCCACCTACTGAGGGTAGGGAAGGGGACTTCTGAAACATGATGGGATCAACATGCTCACATTCATGTGAGTGCAACACCGTTCTTCTGAATGGTCATGGCCAAACAAACCAAGGTCTCGCTTACAAAAAATTGATTTTGCAAAATGTTATAATGAAACTAATATGGGTATTTGAATTCAACGCCTTTGTTTGGCATGTAAGGGAGTTCATCAATGTAATGATACTCCTCTTTATCATAATGATTTAATGGTTTTCTAGTTAGATGGTTCTTTGGCTTTTGGTTACTTGTTGAATTCATTGTGAAGTTATTGGTTTTCTGATAGTGTTATTTAGTTTGGTCCTCTTTGAGCATGCATGACTCCTTTCGAGGCTCTAGCAATGCCCCAACTGTAATACTATTTCTCAATTCAAAGAAGACTCTATTTCTATTCAACAAATGGAATACAATGGATGAGCCATTGTGCTCGTGAAACCCTTTTATCTAAAATTACCACTAGCTATGGTTGATGTTGAGTCAATGTACGAGTATGGAGGGAGATAATTGAGGATGACTTGAATGTCGTGCTTTGATGACATTTCATGCACATATGTGACATTCTTGAATCGATTAAGACATGAGGCTCCATCATGAAAAACATCGACAATCAAAGAACTTGTACTTCTAGACATCAACCATTATTGGTGTGTTCACGAGTAAAACAAATCACAATTTGGTATTTTTTGTTTGTGTGATAACAAGGCCTCTTGGACTCTAGGCATATGGTCACATTCTTCACTCCATCAATAAGCTTTTGACGTTGAAACGCGGACTAGACCATTGTTTGATGGCATTCATCATTGTTGATATATGAGGCTCCATTCATACACGAATTACAAAGTGCCGCGTGATCTTAAAGTTCCACGCATCAAAGTCCACAAACTCATGGAAAAGTTCGCACACATCATCATCAAATACTTAACCCACGTCATTCCATACAAAACAAAACCAGAGAAAAATATGCACCAACTTCCTTAAATCATAGTTATTAACATAATATGTCCCAGTTGCCTCGTCACATAGTCCACCTACCATAAATAGGCATAAACGCAACCCCCACCCCACCCCCCCCCCATAGCCACACAATCACATGTTAGCCACATAAAAGACATTGATGCCCTTTTTCTTCTTCTTTCATGGCATTTTGAAGAAAACATACGGAAATACATAAGGCTTTAAAGTGAGTGATTGCCTTGTTGAAACGATTGCAAATAAAACTATTGGCTTTGAGGAAGTGGTGCCAAATTCCAATGGTCATATGGTACTTTAAGGTTGACTTCAGGTTGATAACAATTTTGGGCTAGTATGAGCCTAATTCCATGGTATGTACATCCTCGTACACCCGTGGTTAAATTCATGCCTCTATGTATTGCTCCGATTTTGATGCCGATATCACGCCAAAATAGTCTCTTGTCTTCCTTTGCATGGTAAGAGTTTTTGGTGCATGTTCATGAGAATCGGCCTTATGAATACAAATTAAACTCAAATTTTAGTCAAATCAATCAATGCTACTCAACATCCAAGTTACTTCCCAAATGTGCTTCAAATTTTGTAGCCTTCAATCCTTTTATCTTCAACACCTTTATTAGCATGATGTGTAGAAATGGTGATACTAGCCCAACATAAGTCTATTACATAGTTTGAAGTAAATTTGTAGAATGTTTGATTTGTCCCCATAAACATAAAGAGTTGTAATGAACATTAAATTATGTGCTCAACAAACTTGGACTTGAAGTAACTTGACACTTCCCCGCAGTGGCAATGTTGGAATTTTCTCTCTTTGTGTGCTCGGCAACCAATGTTCCTTTATCATAGATAGATAGATAGATAGAAACTCCGGTCCCTTTTTTAGCAAGGGGCCGGCGTGAATAAAGTGTCCGTTCGTAATGCCAATGACCCGATGCCCACTGGACAAGGGGACATTGGGACAATACTACTCTCCCCTTTCGAGGATGGACACTATAGTGACACACTATACAAGTTCCTAGCTAGCCACTAGTGCCTTGAAGATACCGGACATGGTATCCCCCCAAAGGGCTTTGAGGTACCCATACAACAAGGTCCAAGGACCCCCCACCATAGTTGGGTGGACTAAGGTGGTGAGCACCACGCCGGCATGGGGAATAGAACCCACAACCTCCTCATTGGGGGCCATGAGCCCTAACCACCAAGCCAAGGCCCGTGGTGCCTTTTCCTTTATCATATTCACCAAATCACATCAATTGCCATTTGCCTCATACTTTTTGGAGCTTATGTGAATATTGTCTTCGTTGTCAAAGTGAAGGATTTTGGTGTGGTCATATAGGTCTCCCCCCCCCCAAAAAAAAAAAAAAAAAAATGTTGGCTATTGAGCCTAGAAATTAAAGGTTACTAGAATTTGAGCATGTAATTCAATCTATTTTTAAATCACGTATTTTTGGTGTGTGATACACAATGCACACCTAACAACCAACCACTCAAAAGTAGTTGTCTGGTTTATATTCATAGATGGAAAAAAAATCCTCAAACACCCGCTTACCAGTCCTTACCAATACTAGCAAAGCTCAAGGGAGTAAAACCCTATGGTGACACATATGCACTTCCGATAATCATATCGACTAAATAAGTCCGAGGCCCGATTCTCAATATGATTTGTGGTTACGTTTCATCATAAATTTGCTAATGCAACACATATGTTAAAGATGTAAAAGTGATCAATTGAATACGGAGAACAAGAAAAACAAACCAAATAGCACCCGCATACCTTTTATGCTAAGGTATGTTGAGATCCTTTTTCAAACAAGACCCAACATAATTTAGATGCAACAGAGTTCTCCGTAAAGTCCCTCAAAGAGTGATGAAAACGTGGGTTTGATCTTTCTTTGAAAAAATTGTCCATTAAGAGCTTGCTAGCTCGTCGTGTACTGGAGCCTATTTTGCAAATTGGGTGAAATTTTTGGGACCTCTCTTTTCACCTTTTAAACTTTCAGAGAATTTCAAGATCTAAAATAGGGTTTGCACATGCAATCCACTATCCGGCCTAAACCCCATATCAGCCTATGCAAAGGCTACTTTGGCCCACCCATCCTAGTAGGACAAGCTAGAAACCCGGTTTTTAATAGCCCAACACCACTCCATAACATTATTAAGCAGTGTGTGTTCGTTCATGTGGGTCCCGAGAATATAACCATGGGGATGCCACATGCAGTGCACATTCAGTCTATTCAGTCTTTGTGTACGGTGATTTAAGCATTGAGAAAACTTCAACGATTTTGTGTTAATTCTCGTGAAGGTCAAGGTTTGGGACTAAACCCATGATTTCATATGCTTTACTTTACAAACAACTCTAATATCCCGGAAGAGTTTTGGGTATAATCGGTGAAGATCCTAGTGTTTCTAAGTCCAACCAGTGACATGTTGTGTGATCTTTCGATTTTTCTCTATAAATTCCTCTAAAATGATCGGTTATTTTCGTGAAGTCTTGAACTTCAGCCAGTTATTTCTCAAACTCAACCAGTTCATCTGTAACTAGTGGCGAGTTCTCCCCACTCAATGTTTATACAACTTTATCAATAGTAACTACGTACTATCAACAACTAAAACTAAAGTCCCTAAACCCTAAACCCTAAACCCTCGTTCCCTGTCAATGTGTGTAAAAACTCTCCCAACATGCAAGACTCATTATTGTCCCTCTGGTAATGTAGATGAAATATCTACGTCCCTTTCGTACTTTGGATGAAATTCCTCTGCAACGGAGCCCGATTTGCAGGTGTCTGCAGTCCATCCTGCACTTATTTGGATGAAAAACCTCTGTGAATGGATGAACCATGGATGTCTTTTAATCACTGTGAAGGCCGTCGAATCAGAGCATCTTTCAATGCCTATGCGCATATCTTTGACTTGTGGATCTAGTATTAATATACCCGTACAAAGTTTTGAGCGATGATGGCGTTTTTGGGGCATGCAACTAATCGATTGCTCGCTTTTAGGCTTGGTTATAATGTGGGCCTCGTGCATTTATACCTTATAGGGGGGCGTGTTTACACTAGGTACGTAGTGTGACCAATAGTCATGACATTGTGAAATCTTATTGGTTGATAAATGAGTGTTTGTCTTACTTCGTTTTACATAAAGTCATCAAAAATAAGATTGACCGTGTCAAAGAACGGAGGAGAAGGTGACATAGAATCTTACGTGTGTTGAAAAGGATGTTGTTTGGTGGTCATCTGGGTTTTGTAGTGAGACCACCTAAATATGTTGTCTCATCATGAAATTAAGGTGACTACAATTTCTGTTATGTCATGTGACCAAGGCTCCTAAAAATGTGATGTGGGTTCCTCTTCGTCGTTGTTCTGGGATTGAATTTTAAATCACATTTCTCATGGCCCTTGGTCACGACTATCAACATGCCCACTTGCGTTTTCCTCACTTGTTTTTTTAAACAATTGAAACGAGTTTATTTCAATGCCTTATCCTCCCCTGGGCATCACATGTGTGGGTTGATTACTCAAAATTGGGTTTCCATAGGCTCCATATGGAGAGTGGCTTACTCAATGTGGAGAAGCCTCGAGCTTGCACATGGTGAATTGTGGCGTCACTTTCAAAATTCCACAAACCTTATTCAATTTCTGCAAACAAGGTTGATATGGTTCCCTCTTGTGGAGTTGTGAGATGCCAAAGAATGCTTCAAGGTTTGAATGCTAGGTTGATTATTGTGTGCAGTTGTGAAGTTAACAATTAACACTTACTACTGTATTTTTGGGATTTTTGTTGGGAGCACAACTTTTGTTAACACATAGGCAATTTTAGCACTTATCAGGATCACACACATCGAGGGTGGATTGTACCTTACAAGTGGACCCGCACATTCTTGGATGAAGGTTGGAGGAGGATTTCCTTATTAACAATGGTAAGATTGGAAGAAACCTCTTCCAATCTAAAACCCTCCACCTAAACATGTTACTCAAATTTGACCATGGGATGCTCACACCTAGGCTTAAGTTCAAATGGCTTAATGTCACGGAGATAATTGGGAGCAAGAAAGAAGGCATATTCATGTGGTTAATGTAGAATAAAGTTGTGGCCATGAATTTGTGGAGGGCCAAATTTATTATTAACAATGACAAATGTCAAACGTGTTTGGGTGGAATCCCCAAAACCATCATGCACAAATTTTGGGATTCTAGAATAACATGCCACTCATGGGAATTCTTGATCGTGATCATCAACACGTGAAAGCTATAATTGTTTTCAAAAAGAAAAGGATTTTTTTTTGTGTGGAGCTCTTGATTAGCAACATCAAATTTTTGAAAAGAAAAATCCTACTTCTTTGATTAAAGTCTCTACAATTTGGCTTTTACTTAGAGGGATTACATTTTAGGCCATATGGGTAAAGAGGAATGACATCATCCTCAACAACACTAGGTGGGATATCAAGAAAATCCAATAAACAATCTAGCAAGGCCTTCTTCACTATGCCATAATTGCGTGGGGTAAAGCTCTCAAAGATGTGGATAGGGTTGCCATTTACGATGATGCACTTATCAACTTTGCCAAGATGTGGGGTGAAAATGAACTCCTTTATCACATATGTAACACTAGGAACATCAAAGTGCCCAACGTGGTGCTAAGGGCCGTATTACACATGTGACCAGTGATTGTGAAAGAAAATGATTTATGGTTTATCATGGTTGTGGTCGGTGGTCCGAAGATTGTGACCAAGAGAAATCCACATCGCATTTCAAAAGCCTTGGTCACACGCCATAGTTTAAAGCGGACTTAGACATGGACATAGTGTTTTAAAGGGGGAAAAGGGTAAAATTCACCTTACTAAACTGTGTTAAAACATAATTTTTCTATTGACATGGTCATTTTTTATTTTTTACTTTTTAACACAACCTATTTGGGTTCTTTCACTGCATAATTCAAATGACCACCAAATATTACCCATTTTTATAAATGTAGGACTTTCATGTCAATTTCACTTCCATGTCACTTTCTCATCCATATTCTAACATGCTCAGTCATGATCACTCTTATTTGAGGCGACCAAATGTTAAAACAAAGTGATATTCCCAGTCATTTCTCAACCAATGAAAGATTGTAGAATTAGTAATGATGGTCTTTGGTCACTACTGTAAACAAGTCCTTAGTTTGATCATGCTCAAGTTGATTAATCTTTGTTATGTCGTTTAGTTTCATCAAAGGCATCCTAGAGAGTTGCCACAACTCTCTCCTTTGAGTCATTGGTGGCCTTGTGGATTTTTCACGATGAAGTACAAAAAAACTTGCATTCTTAGAAGTTTTTTGGTGGTTGCCTTAAGAATACTCCTTTGTTACGATGACTTCACATGTGTGCAAACTCAGTTTCATGAAGGTTCCAAGCTGGTTCATGAACCTTCCAACTAATGTTATTAAAATGCTTTACCAAATTCATGAACATTCTAAATTAGTTCATGATTCTTCTAAACGGACTTGACATATGGCACACCTCAATTCCATGATATTGGACCTTCACTTCTAGCAACTTCATGAATCTTCCAAATCAATTTCATAAATCTTTTTGCACTTTGTGGGTTTCGTATTCTCAAGTTCTTAACTTCTTGCCTCCTCATTTCACGTTCTTTGCCTTCTCATAGTTCATTGGTTCTTCTTTGGTTTGTGTTTACTTGGAAGCCTCCAGCCTTGAAGTCAAATTTTCTTTGGTCTTTCATTACAATATCTCAAAGCCAAAAGCTAGTAGTGTCGGTTCTTCTATGATATTTGATTATTGTACATATAAGCAAACAACACAAAACCCAATGAGTGGAGTGCGCTATTTCCTGGATTTGAGAGTGTAGTGTGGTTGTGGATTTGATTGTAGGAAGAATGTTGGACGCATAAGCAGTGTGCAAAATGTGGTTGGAATGCGGTGTCCAATTGTGCTACGTCTAGTTGTTGCTGAGAGCATTCGATCATTGTCTTCGTACTAGGTCTAACACTATAATAAGTTTGGAAGTGATTCATACAATAATATTTGAAGGGTTTGTTATGTGTTGGTCAAGGTTTTAGTTGCGAGCGACTCATTGTTTTATTTGATTATTGATTGGAAGCAATTGGAAACAATTCATTTTGTGTTGCTTTGTGTTGAATTTGGGTTAGAATTGGTGTTGGTTATGAGTTACAACGAGCTATTTGTTTGTTTGGGGTTACAATTTGTTCTTCTAAATCGGTTCAGTGCAATAGCTATGCCTAGTCATCCAAGTAGGTATACCCGCATAGATGATGCACTTCGCTCATGAATCATACTATCTATTATTAACAAAGGTTTGTCTTATGTTGGCACAAGTAAACGATATGGTTATCCTTACAAGATTTAAGGATCGTAGCCATAACTTTTGAAGGAAATGGTTAATTAATGCCCAAACATAGGGGCAATGTTCGCCATCCAAGTTTGAGCACATTCAATGGTTAGTAAAAAGGCTAGATGCCGATCCACACGTCACCATAGAACATATCCATCATCAGCTGAATGAAGCTTTTCAATTTCCATGGTATCTATCAATTATGTTTTAAAAGCCATTCTAAGTCAAGTTGGATCTACCCTCAAGTCGATGTGTTATGAACTAGAGGATTAGCAATGTAGAACATCTTAGAGAACATATAGAGTGGTGTCAAAAGTTTTTAAGAATTGGTGGCAACATAGATGATGTTGTATACATGGATGAGGTTGTTTCAATTTACATTTGACATGTCGTTTTGGAAGGGCTTGTCGTAGACAAAGATGCCAATGAATTCGTTCAACTCAAAGGGGTCAAAATTTATCTTTGGTGGTTGCAGTTTGTCATGAAGGAGTCATTGGATATGATGTCACACTCGATGCCTACAATACAAACAACTTCTTAGAATTCATTCATACCAAGGTCATTCCTAGCCATGATAGACAAAGGTTCATCCCCATGGACAATGTCCCATTTCAAAGATCTCGTGAAATACAACAAGCTTTTGAAGATGTTGGGCACGTCTACTTCCATTTGCCATTATATAGTCCATTTCTCAATGTTGCAGATGGGTATTTGGACACATCAAAAGCCGTGTCCAATGGAATGATCTCCAAAATCATCGAACACTATTAGGCCACGTCAATGATGATGCACAAACAATCACTACATACATGGTCCAAGGTTGGATAAGAGAGGTCAATCAAATTTCTGGTAGAGCTAGTAGCGGAGAGCAATTAGGAGGATCTATACATGATGTATTGTTCTTTGTGAAATAAAGTTATTTCATGAAATTGATTTTGTGAAGTTGTGAATATGGGTACAAAATTATGAAATTGTTCATAACATGTAGTTAAATTAGCTGAAAGTTCAAGTTCAATTGGTTGTCTACGCAATGAAGTTGTTTCATGATTCCAATGAAATTGGTAGAACCTATTGTTGAATTGGTTAGTAAAGCCATGAAATTGAGCTCACACTTATGTCAAATTCATCTTACCAAAAGAGTATCCCAAGTCCTAAGTCCCAAGTCACCGAAGGTTAATCCGTGCAATTTCAACTGTTGAGAGCACGGAAGTTGGCACTTACTCACTTCACACAGAGTCCCAAGTGCCAAGTATGACATGGATGCCTACATGGCAACACTTTTGGAGGCGAGGCTTGGGAATTATGTTCAAAGTTGGGTTGAGCAAAAAACTGGACCCAACTCTCAACACAACCCTAGGAGTTTGTTCGCATAGAATTATCAAGATCCGACTTTAATGAATATAATATTTTAATGAATTCTTGAGGCTCAAAAGTTGGGACAATGCCTCCACGTTGGGACTTGCTAACATGAGTAGGACTTGGGACCCATTTGAACTAGCCCACTCCAGTCCCGATTTGGGAAGTCTCAAGTTTTTTCAAAAAGGAAAGTTGCGATGAGGCAAGGAACTCCTTCCCTACGCACATCTAGTTTGGTTTTTGAAGTAGATGCAATTAGAGAGTCTTAAAGCACCGAAAACTGTGTTCCAAGTGGTCATTTTTGGCTCCTTAGGCAATTAGGGGTTAAATGGGATGGATGTGAGACATGCTATCGTGCAACAAGTCCCGAGATGGCAACTCAAACAAATAATCATAAGGACTCGCCCAAAAATTTCATAAAGGCATCGATTATGTACACGTAATCGTACATATAATCTAGATCATGTTTCAAATAATCTAGATTCAAGAGTTTCAGAAGAGAAGTGGGAGAGAAGCCACCGAGAGAAGTCGGGAAGAGAGTTAGGGTTAGAACCTACAAGCTAGAATAATCTAGATTGTCTTCAAATTTGTGTAGATTGTATAACTTATAATTAGGTATGATGGATACCAGATTATGGACAAGCCCCCCCCCTTCCCCCTTGTTCGAGAGAAAGCCAATATTCGTGTATTATAATACATAGACATGTTCAAACCAAAAAAATATTACGTATTATGGACAGTCTCAATGTGCACCGCATCACACCATTCTAAGTTCTGTAACATTATTCTTTGATATGAATGTACAAGAATAGTATGGATAGATTATTTGTTACAAATTATTTTGCACTACACTGAATATGATATTTAATGTTTGATACACTAAATACGAATGCATGCACTAAATATCAATAACTCTACGAAAGTAAGTAACATCAAATGTAAACTCTAACACTAAATATCAATTATGGTAATACGTGGAAATTACATGTTTGAATTTAGTGTCAGTATGGATATGAAAAGAATGATATAATAAAGGAGGTGGCAGTAGGGAAGGTAGCGACACATTTATGTCTACCACTAATTATCAAAAAACTGAAAATTAGTGTTGAACATGGTAGGGTGGTAACAATTACACTAAACATAATCAAACACTAAATATCATATTTTGTGTAAGTAGTTGCCACCCCGCCGGGCAACAAGTGGA
The DNA here is from genome assembly GCA_950295325.1 of Polytrichum commune. Classification (NCBI taxonomy): domain Eukaryota; kingdom Viridiplantae; phylum Streptophyta; class Polytrichopsida; order Polytrichales; family Polytrichaceae; genus Polytrichum; species Polytrichum commune. Next base: position 15,606,008 of record OX485803.1, on the reverse strand, counting down.
TCTAAGTTAGGGAATTTTACCCTTAGCATAGAGTTACCTTTCCGGTACCCTACCCCAACTTGGTGAACTCCCTTGGTAGTTGTCCCGAAGCCGTGTGCCTAGTAGGTTAGTGCAATGACAAGCAAAGGCGAAGTAATTTGGTGGCATGTACGTGTGGGGAAAAGTCATCATTCACAATGACCATTTACCAAGCTTTCCTTATGATTGTACCTTGGGCTCGAGACCGTATCCAAACCCGCACCATGCCAAAACTGCCCCTAGCTGTCCATTAACTTATGTTACTTGTGCACTTTGGAGCCTTTCGGTGTTTTAGTACTTAATGGTTTTCTACGACGTAACTTTCAATGCGTTGAGGACATGTAGTAGCAATTTTAAACACAACCCAATTGTCGGGTCAAAACCAATGTATTACTTGTAAAGATCGTGTGGTTATCCCACTGGACAATGTCATTGAGTTTGTCAAATTTCATACAGAAGTGGGAGAGAGGGGTCGAAGCCGCTGTGGAGTCCGTGTGACTGGCACGACCATGCAACCTCACAATAAGTTCTTCAATGAGGATGGCCTCCAGTGAGGTCGACTATGTCAATACATGCATAAAAGTAGTGATAAAGTAAAGTAGTATTGTTATTTACATAACATAATTCAAATGTGAGACAAAATGGTTATGAATGTACACATTTGAAGATAGGTCCCATGGTGGGGAGGAACATCTGAGAACATTTGGGAAGAAGCTCAAGCGAGCTTGAAGATGGTTCTTGCCCAGGGGAACCACTTTTGAGCTCAGTTGAGAAGATTGAGTAAAGTCAAAGATGGTTCGCATGGTAGGGATCATTGTCGTGGCCCACACTAATAGGAGAAATGTAGTTCCCACATTGAGTTCGGCCTCTTATTTTGCAACCCCTCCATATCGCCCTTTAAGCATGGCTAAGCTGTAATTTGATCAGAAAATCGGTTAAAAACCTCGATATATACCCCAAGGGGTGGACTCTTTCTACAATTTATGAACTAACGTGAGTGTAAGAAGGGGTATTATTTGAGGCATTAGCGTACATAATATACATAAGGGAGAGTCTTTTTTTGTTTCTTCTATTGTGTACCGAGAGGTTATTAGGAATTTTGAAGTAAAGATAAATGTACAAAAGGGGGCCATGAGGTTTGAGATTTCTTTTGACAATAGATGTGTTAGTTTCATCCAATTTGTGTTTTCATCCATTGTTGTCATATGGTAATAGTCCTCAATGACTACCTTGTTCATTCTTGCTAGGTGTTGCAATTGGGTTCTAGATTTTATAAACTAGAGGCACTTGGAGCGCTCATGGGCTCCCTTGAGTTTTTTTTCATTGGATTGTGGTTAAGTTATTATGTTCTTGTCTTTGTTTGTTTGATGTAATCGTTGAAGAGTTACATGCCATGGATGAAAAAAACGTTCAATGCCTTTCTCATTGGAAAGTAAAAATGGATTTTTAAGTAATAAAGGCCCTTTTAATTCATGATTTGTAATTTGTATAAGTAGCGGAGGGATTTATCACAAGAAATTCAAAAGCTTTGTATACATACATGAGTCCATATTCTAGCTTGCCATTAGTATGTATACATTTGTTTTTCTCCATGAAGTTCCCGTATATAAGGGGTTTAATTTCATATTGACCCAGACACATCATTTAGGTTTCCAATGAAGAGTCCACCCCAGGATGTGTACATGTGTAATGAGTGGACTTGGTGGTTAGGTTAGGCTTCTTGAAGTGGTGAGGTCTCGCATTCAAAAACCTTGGCTAGCGCCCTTGTTATATAGTTGTGTGTTCCTAGGTAGGCCCCACATTACATAGTGACATGCCTAGGTGTATGCATAATAATTGGTGGGTGTTGCTTTGGTTGGGTAACAATTGCCACTATTTGGATTGTAAGCAAGTTAGTCATGCATTGCAAGTGGACGCTAACAATGGTTCCGTCCCATTGCACTATAGTACATAATACTACACAACTAGACTTGTGACATGCACCATTCTTACCTACTAAACTAGTCAATTTGCCAGTGATTTGACCACATGATCCTTGGAGTATAGTACTAAAAATTCCAAAACCTAGTACCTACTCAAAATCCCAAAAAGTTATAAGCAAGTGCATGGCAAGTTTCACACATCCATCATGCACAAACCAATAGGAAAGAAAGGGCGAAACATAGTAAACCTTAACTCTTATGTTCTAACCACACTAGTAAAGTTGTTAATGTTCTATAATGTCCGAACTACCAATTTCACATTTGTTGGTACAATATGAGACATACATGCATTAAGTAGAAATATCATCGCGTAATTTCAAATAGTAAGTGATACCAAATATCATATTCAGTGTAGTGTTGGTATGGTATCGTCTATTTTTGATACCACTTGAGCATCTATAATGAAGATTTCACATTCTTTAAAACCGGTGTGATATGGCATTTGACAATATTTTTGTTTTCGATATCATTTGGGTCTATAAAACATACAAGAACCTTAATACCCCAACAAATTCGTCCTAGTATCAATATGGATCAGAGTGGTGTCGATTGGAACAGTAAATCGGAAATATAAAGATTCTCTCACCTTCACATACCCACCCAATATCACCATTGTTATACTCACATGAGTATTATTATTATACTCACATGTAGGTTTTTGATGCCGTTATGGAACTTGGTTATTGATACCATGTGGTCACCTATGTACCAAATCAACACCGATTTTAACCTTGCAATTTCATAACATTACTTAGCAGCATCAGTCTATTATCTTTACTACATTTGTCAAATCCAATATCCTCTCCACCTAGATTAACTTGAATGCAGCATGATTTTCGAATGTCAACGAGATATGTGATAATAAACCACATGCAATTTGTGGGCCTCGCCTAACATCACTTTTTCCTTAGTAATGTTATGTTAATGCATATTCATGTACGATTTCACAATGTGGTAAGTCATGTATTTTGCAATACCTTGGAATAATAATACATGATTTTGCGCTAGCCTAAGGGCTGGTCCACATGGGTCCCAAGTCCTAAGTCCCAATAGACTGGAGGTCAGTCTGTGCAATCTCAGCCGTTGAGAACATGGAAGTTGAGACTTACCATTTCACACGGAGTCCCAAGCCCTAAGTGCCAAATATGACATGGCTGCCGACATGACAACATTTTTTGGAGGTGAGGCTCGAGACTTGTGTTGAGAGTTGGGTCGAGTAAAAAGCTAGACCCAACTCTTAACATGTCCCGCAAATATTTTTGCATGAGATAATGAAGATCCAGCTGTAATGAATATAAGCCACACTTTGATGGTTTCTTGAGGCTCCAAAGTTGGGGAGTTTGCCTCCACATTGGGAATTGCTAACATGGGTGGGACTTAAGATCCCATGCAAATGGGCCGTAAGCGCTCTTTCACACATATGTAACTTAAGCTCCCAAAGGCATGCGACTTATGAAAGTGTGGGATTCATGTATTGAATTGTGTGATGCATTGATATGGGTGCATCTCATGCATCAAAGATTGAGTTTTAAGAGCGAGGCAATATTGTGATGGGTGATAATGAAGGCCACGTTAGGCCCCTTATTATCACTCATGGACAAAGGAATGTGATGTTAATTTGAGATGATGACTAGAGAGGATAAGGATCTATTTTGATTTCCTAACACCTATGGAGGGGATCAAAGCATGTCCGCCTATAAGTATGTTGTTGATTCATCCTCATTTAAGTTCACCTGTTGATTAAGGGGTTATATGTCTAGGAATAAGAATCGTATACTCCATACTAATAATCAAGATTTTCATTATGCTCTCCCCCAATTCACCTTTCCCGTTGGTAGGTATTGTGAACATCCACCATACCATGATTAACAAAGTCATGAAAGCCTCCAATGAATTCATTTATTGCCATGTTACCCATTAAATGGATGGAAATGCGTGCTCAAGAGTAATAATATTTCATTTGATTCCATACAATAGCAATAGAATTGACCACTTCGCTAATGCATACTTCATTAAAACTATTGTCATCTTCGGGGTACAACTTTTTGGCAAAAATACCAAACACATGTAGATTAGCTTGAAACTTGATGTCACATGTATCTCTCATTCATCCAACATAAGAGTCTTGAAACAATATGCATCTCATGACGTTAGTTGGTGTAGTTAATTTGGCACTCAAATCACCTTGAAAGACAACAAAATATTGTAGTTCAAGTCATTTGAGATGTATCGACAACAAACGAACAACAAACCGGCACAAACCCATAGGGGTCAAGTTTTGGTGTTAATGGATGAGAGATATGCTTGTATGCGATGAATTCCTCTCACATCCCATAAAGAATTTAGCGAACTTTACCAAAGTCGTTCACCCCACAAACCTGAAGACAACAAATGTCTAATGGATGCTAGAATTATGGGCAAATGTTGCCTAAAAAAAGACTCTAGTACTTATCAACCCTTAAGCATCTTAATTAGAGACCCGGGTTGAGACTCTTCATGCACAAAAACATACATTTGAGCTACACACTTCCATGTTCAGTTCATTACGTCAAGATTGACTCTATCTAGAATTAACTAATCCTCCGAGTACACATCTAAACCAATTGAGCACCTTGAATTTATGAAAATTTCAAGTTTGAACACGTAACTCGGTTGCCATAATATGCAAACATGTACAATATATTTTGATCATCAATGTCAAGTACGAATATGAATAAATAAGATTTCAAACCCATAAAACTTATCGAATTGGGAATTAGGACTTTGGTGAGACCTTTATAAAATGTGTATTTGGCCGTATATTGAGATCACGTGTACTTTAAGGGTCGATGCTTCTCGAAGTTCTTACCTAATCATGAGTTGATAGCTTACCTAGTTGAAGTTCGGTGGCCCTGCACCCAACTACTCAACAACATTCATGACCCACATTTATAATGCGATTGACCTCGGGTCTCATGAGTTGACCGGAAAAATCTCCCTATCTTCCGGTGATCGTTTTTGACTCGGAGTGTTGGCCTCACAATATTAGTTCTCTAAAACTTCAAAGGAACTACACTAAATATGATATTTAGTGTCGCTTGCTATTTGGAATTACGTAGTGCTATGTCTATTCATTGTAGATTTCATATTTTATCAAAAAAAAAGTTAAATTGGCTGATTGGGTAGTATAGAACACTAACAACTTTACTTGATAAAAAAATTACATCGATAGTAAAAGATATAGCACCGTGTAAATTCTAATAGTAAGTGACACTAAAATATCATATTTAATGTAACCGGGTACTAGTATAAAGTGAATGGAATTGGGTGACCACTAGGCTTAAATAAGGATGAAATATGAACCATGATATGAATGAAAGTCATGAGGACTGGTGAGCTTTGCCACCATGCATGGGGGAGAGGAGTTATTGCATACAAGCCTATCTCTCATTCATCCAACAGAAAAACTTGACCCCTTATATGTTTGTGGGCGAGTCATCTCAAATGACTTGGGTTGGACTAATACATGTTTGTAAAAGCTAATTCCAATGTCAAGCAAACCAAAAATAAGAACATCCATGGTGCATACTATTTCAAGACTTTTATGTGGGATGAATGAGACGTACTCTTGTATGTGACAATTCCCTCTCTCCCCATACATGCACCCGGGCCAATTTTGTTTCCTCACATCCATTGAGAGGGTAATAGGGGGAAAAAAAAAAAAAAAAAAAACCCTATAGGTTGGTGGTTCATTCATCCCAATTTGAACTCACTAAACTGATTGGGGTTCTTTGATCCTCAACTAGGGATTTAACTTCTTCTTTTCAATAAATAACAACCCATGCACTCTACCTTAGAGTCAACGTTTTCACCCTTCCCTCTCCTAATTCACCCTTCCCTATTGGTAGATGTTGTGAACATTCACTCACACTAAGAGTACTTTTGTGGATGGATTGGATTGAATGGTCATCTCTCGCAATCTTTTGTTCCCAATGAGACATGTTGTAAGGTGGCCACCGGCACCATGTGATTGTATCATCATGAGTCACAAATAATAGCATAACTACATGAAGCTTACGCTACATCGCTATCATTTGGTATTGAGAAATCATGACTTGAGTCCTTCGTCTTTCTTCCCATGTATCCAATGTTTGATATGTACATCTAAGAATTGCGAATGTCATGTAAATACTATAGCATATGAGAATAACTCATTATGGAATCCACTTGTAGGGTCTAGTTGAACATTTGTTATCTCACCCGCTAAGGGGGGGGGGGGGGAGTAGCTCCTTTATAGAGCAATGAATCACGTGAGAAAGGGGCATTTCTAGAAGGGGCTATGAAGTAATGCTCATACCCATAGGATGTTTCACATGTTTGGTGGATATTTTGAAAATATGCATAATATATTCTCAAATTTAGTTTTAATCATCCTATAATAATAAGACTACTACAGTGTGGGGAACGCTTCTATCGACATGGGAATGTTGGCCTGGATGTGGGAACGATGTTATAGTCATGGGAACGTATATATAGTAGTGGGAAGGTTGATTCAAACATGGGAATGTTGCTATCGGTGTGGAAACTTTGTTGTATGCGTTGGAATGTTTATATAGACATGGGAACATTGCCATAAACGTGAGAACGTTGCTATCAAAGTGGGAACACTATTATACGTGTGGGGAACGTTGCTATCAAAATGGTCACGTAGCTATAGGAATGATATTATCGATTTGGGAACATGGATATAGCTATGGGAACACTGAGGGGTGTCAAGACAATTGGGTGGTGAGACAACGAGTTACGCTATGACAAAGGGGTCCATTGAGCTTATTTTTGTTAAAGGCCTTTTGCGGTTAAGGCTTCGTTCATGGGATAGAAGCCCTAACTAAAGACGGTTCAACCTCGTAGTTCTAGGATAACTCTTTTACCTCTAAGAGAAGATGGAAATTTTGCATACGTTTTCACTAACTATCATAATTTGTTCAATAATCCTAGCAATGCATTATTCTCTACAAATTTTGACATGTTGTTTTCTCTCCTTGAAGTGAGCACGTGCCTACTAAACATGACCAATCAAATATTGATATTTGGTGGATATCTCAAGGTGAGAGAATCTTTATAGACTCAAGTTATCATTTGGGTCAATACCATTCTAAACCATATTGATACTAGGTTGATTTTGCCTAAGTTTGAAGGTTCTTGCATGGGACACAAACCCAAATGATGTCGAAAATAAAATAAAACAATGTCAAATAGCCATACCCTAATGGTAGCAAGAAATGGTTAAATCTTCAATACAAATATTAGAATGAGATTAAAAGAAAAGAAAAGAAAAGAAACCACATCAACACTAGAAAGCACTAGCTTGGGATCTGTGGCATCTATGTAAATTCATCCATCATGGATAAAAGGAGATGAAGGGGGATATGTTCACAATATATTTCCTACGAGGTTAAGGGCCAATACATTTCAATTGGAGACCACTAGACTAATTTGAGGTTTTTTCTTCTATTTTTGGAATTATATAGCTCAAAATTTTACATGCTATAATATAATTCACTGCATTTTCGCCTTCCCAACATACAAGTTTACGTAAACACTACAAATCCCTAGCCGTAAGTACCACTATCCAACGCATATTTGACCCAAGTTGAACACCAAAAGTCTTGTTCACAAATGTACAATATGTAAGTTGCTATCCTTTTCAGCCGAGGATTGAATAGCCGCAAAATCTGCATGGCAGTATGCCCCTCTCACATTAAGTCATGTGATGGTACTAGTAGGGACCCATGTTGTCCCGGCTCCTCTGCATCCATGCATAACAACATATAACTTCATTACGGTCCTCGCGCCTTTTCTACAACAGTGGGGGAACGGCGTGGCGATGGTCTCACCACCACCACTATGTTGTCCATTATACATACTAATTGTATATGAAAATATGGGTTTGTGTTATTCGTCTATATCGACCGGGAAGGCCCGTATAGACAAATAGACCCCTTAAAAGTGAGAAGTAACGTAGCCCAACATACAATAGATTGTACGTCAAGATTTGCACTAGGTACCTTCATAGGAGGTTGGGTATAACATTAGTTACTTGTACTACTTCACTTTCGCGTCAAGTGAGACATTGAATGTCAAATAAGTGTAATATGCACTTGGGGTTATGTACTAGAACTTGAACGCATGTGACGACAACATGTGAACATTCTTATTTTATTTCGGTTTTGTTGCTTTCCCAACCGGTACACCATTTATGGTATTTAGGGCATGCTTACACGAAAGCCATTAGGTCATGGCTCTTGAGCATCCTCGTATTCTCATTGGTCGAGAGTGTCACGCACCTCCGTTTTAGGTTACGTCAGGGTCGTTTTGGACTACAATCCATAACATCTATAGTGAATAAAAATTTGATATGGAATTTGATATGGCAAGTGTGCGTAATGTTGGCCAGGATTGTAAGGAATTTTTTCATGACGGCTCTTGAAGGTAAGCTTGACAAAATTTGCGGTGGGGATTTGGGTTTACACTAAAGGTTTGTGCCCTCCAATAGACGTTGGGCTATAGTCCATGGACTTCTCTATGGTCTCATCCTAGAAGCGGGTAATCATGATCATTTAAGGGCCATAACCTGATGCATGTGGTGTAAACTTGTGTACTACTGTCACTTACCATGTTTTGAGTCATATTCTAGCTTACACTAATGCTCAACAACTTCATCATGAGTGTCACCTCGTGACACTTGGCATTCAAGTACGCTTACTAATATTTTGGCGTGGATATGTTCACTGATGTTATGAGGTGTGCGCCTTTGTTACTCAATGGTCTACAAGTTGACTAAAGTGTACACAAAAGACATTGGCCATTAGTGTGCTCAATAACATCTTCCCCTTGGATGTTGAAATGCAAGCCTATCATCTCAAGTATCCCACATGCTATGTTGGATGTCATCATGTTTTCATTTTAAAAGTTGCTTATGTTGACAAATAACATCATGTTGGCAATTAGCAGGTGTGACACTTTATTTAGTGTGTTTGATACTAAATATCATAATTGGTATAAATTACACCATTTATGGTATTTAATGTCACGTACAATATTTGTGAAGGGTCTGAACTAGTTGCCTAGAGACCTAGTAGTGTCATGCCTGCTAATTGTCAACGTGATACAAATTTGTCAACACATGTAACACTTTGAAGCGCATAATTATTATCAACTACGTGATATTTAACAAGCAATTGAACTATTTGAGGTGATAGTTTTCCGTTCTAGTATGGAAGAGATGTTATCGAGGATAGTGATGTCAAGTGTCATGTGCTTACAATTTAGTATGTAAGAAGTAAATAATATTGACCATGCTCATGGCAAGTGTCATGCATTTACATTTAAGCATGTAAGAGAAAGATATTGGGTCCAACCATGATAAGGTGTACCACTCATGAAATGGAAAGCAATCCTTCAATTTTCTAATGACTAATGTTCAAGGCAATATAACCGATTAAAATTACAAATCATCAATCAAATGTGACGACAATATCCATAATTGTGCCAAGTCTTGATTATAAACATATGTAAAGCTCAGAATAAAAGCATGACAATTACTCAAAGGAGTGTCAAGGACTGTAGAAAAAAGGTGATGTATGACACAATTTTGGTACACCTTATTGTGGTTGGACCCTATTATTGAGCACACTAATGTCATGTGTTCACACTTACGATCAACTTGTTGACCATTTTGTAACCTAGGCATAGACCTCATAATACTACTGAGATTACTAATACCAAGATATATTAGTGAACACATCAACACCGAATACCTTACAATTACACCAATGAACAAGTTGTTGGTCATTAGTATAACCTAACATAGACCTCGTAATAGAAGAATTGGCATTGTTTATGTACGTGATACTAAACACCATAAATGGTGTAAGGTAATTCAGTTTTTTTTAAATAGATATATTTTTAGTTGCTAACGATGACGTTAAATCCGCTTTAAAATGTTACTTCCAAGCATTGAGGAGTGCCTGGCGTTTTCACCTTTGACTCATCACATGATTGCGCCGAATCCTTGGCTATGGTGCAATAAATGTAAAGGGTGAAAGGGCATCACCACAACTTTCACTCATGGACATTTCACCAATAGGGTCATGCAATTCAATGCATTGATGCTCAAATGATCGAGGCGGCCAAGAAGCTCCAAGAGGGTAAGGTCCAAAAATGACACCAACCCCATATACATGTTCCAAACATATGCCGTTTGTTGTCCATGTAACCGTATGCGGTGCATATATTAAGAGGAGCAACATGGCGGCCATAACTTCAAGTTGGTATAGGTAGAATCCATTTTGTCGTGTTGTTAAAAAGGACACCCTCGAGTTATTTCCAAATTGAACCATTGAGGTTGAGGCATCTATAACCGATAGAATAACAAAGTTTGCATATGTTCAGGAGGAGTAATAGTAGAACATTGTTTTTTCTTGCAAAGAGAAACAAATTCTAAGGAGAATGCATTTTCTTTTCTTTTCATGAATATGGAAATTGCTACAAATCTTGAAGTGGTGAAGTTCGTTTAGGGTTTAAATCCTATACCCTAAACCCAAACCCAAACCCAAACCATGGTAACACATAGTCAATTTTTGTGCTAACCCATAAGCGCTTTTCTAAATGCTATTGCTTGGCTAAACGGTTGTCAAATCTCTTACAAGAGTAATCAATCACAAGTTGTCACCACATAAACCTTAACTCCATTTGTCCCAAAAATATAGATCTTGTCCATGCCGGCACTATATGATCCTAGTGAGCAGTTAAATGGACATGGCCAATTATGGATGCCTCGACCTTAATAAGGTTTGAAGGCTCCACATCACCTCCACCTTTCATCAATTTGGCTCCATCCATCAATCAAACTCAAGAGTCAAATCCCACAAAGCTTTTGTAAGATTTCAAGAGACTCATGTCACATCTTGTAATGTGAATGCGTGACATTCTTATCTTATTATGAGGCGTATGCTAGAATTGTACAAACCCCCTACTATGGCTAGGGATTCGTGGTGTCTACGCAAACTCATCCATCAGCAAGGCAAAAACTCCAAATCAAATTATTTCAAGATTGTTTGACCCCGAAAATGGCACCAGAGACCATGAATCAATGCAGTGGACTCCAATTAAAACGAAGTTGCCCTCAACCTTACAAGGGACTTGTTTTTACAAGAACCCTTTCATCCACGATGGATGAGTTTATATAGACGCCACAAACCCCAAGCCAAGGTTGGTGGCCCTTGTTAGAGCATCCTCAGTCGGTCTAGGTAAAGCTCACTGCAAACCAAAACCTATCTTCTGACTGACCTAAAATTAGAAACTGAAATTACCATCATTAGAAGCACACCTAAATAAACGTGAGATATTTCTCAAGAAAAAAGAATTGTAAAAAATTGACGTAGGTGAAATCCCTCATTGAAAACACCACATTTTCAAAATTTAGAGGGAGTGCACCAAATCTTGCTTAAAAATGGAAAGATCCTCCCACACTCCCTCCAAATTTTTGACATTTAGAGGGAGTGTGGGAGGATCTGTCCATTTTAAGCAAGATTTGGTGCACTCCCTCTAAATTTTGAGCAATTTTAAGCAAGATAGGTCTTGGTTTGCAGTGAGCTTTACCTAGACCGACTGAGGATGCTCTTAGTAAGTTTGTAATGTGACCTTTGCTTCACCTCCACAACCATATCTTATTACTATTTTAGCTTATAGCTCATGCATAATATAATAGTGTGTCCTTGATAGGTATATAGATGAATCGTATGTAGGTATGTAGGCATGTGTCTACATAGCCTTGGAGGTTGGTAGGGTAGTTACAAAAACAACATGGAGACTATTGCATATAGATTTTGGGACTATAGATCGCTTGGGAGAGCTTGGGACTATTCTAATAGCATGGTTGATCGCTAGAAATCAAGGAGGAGCCCAAGGGCTCATCAAAGAAAGATTTGGCATCATGGGATCTTTGGGAAGATAACCTCAAACCTTCTAAGAAAATTTATAAGAATTTGGTTGTTTTCGAGAGGCATTACCTTAATATGGATCATGTGGATTGAATGAAATGATATAACCTTCAATGGGATCAAATGGGATGAGAAGAATGCATATCAAACTATATGGGATGGGCATCTTAACTAACCAAGCTAGGATCACAAGGATCAACATCTTCAAGGTTGCCAAGGACGCATTGATTTCGAAGAGACGTTTGACAAATTTGATACAATGTGGGAAGCCAATAACTATATACTTATGGTCGAATTGAAAGATATCATGGAATATCAAGATCTCCACTATTGTATTATTCATCATGCCTAGATGTCTTGTCAACCTTCTTGGGGTTGTTCATTCCACCACATACACGTTAGAAAATTGTCCTCTATATGTTTCGTGTCCCAATGGCCTTGTATATGTTTTGGCAACAAGATAAAGTTTCATTTGTTTCAAACTCTTTTTGATATCATGATACATATAAGATATATTAAACAAGGTTAAATATATAGGTAATTGATTGGGAGTGTCTTGCTAGAAGTATGATCACTGGTTCACAATCAATTGGACTTTGAGATTGGAGTGGCCCACACTAATCATCATAATGCTAAGTAACAAGCCCATAATGACCTTCTCAAAAGAACATCAAACTAGTGTGTGCCAGTTTGATGCTCTTTTGAGAGCAAAGGTGGCTCTACTTTTGAGTTTTTCGTAGGTTATTTAAAACCTATTTGGGTAGTCACTTCCACTAATTAGAATGAATTATGTTAAATTCTAGGACAAAACTAATGCCAAGTGACGGCAAAGGTTCTAATGTAGGCTAACTTAGAATCTACCCAAATCTAGATAGCTATAAGGCAACGGGGAAAGTTGGTGGTGTCAAAAGGTTGTTGTACTTTTTGGAAAAGTCTTCCTATATCCGCATTGGAAACCTTTTCAACACCTTTTTGAAGCTATTATTGTTTATTATTAATTCCCCGTCCACTCACCCTTGCTTTGCAAGTTGTTCCCTTCTTGTTGAGGTAATATTGCGGTGCTAGCATTGCTACTTGATGTTATGACCACAATCACTCTTTGTCTTTTGCCTGGCATTTGGTAGACTAATATGTGCAATCAAGTTGCCATCATAGACAAGTGGCTTCTTTACTCGTGTAAATTACTTTGGATCAAAATCAAGTTACAAGAACTTATATTTGAGTTTATTCATCCATATAAGAGCCACAACGAAAACACAACTTGTGTAGTTGTTGTTAGTATGGTAATATATGTTCAAAATAATGTGGTATATTTATATATTAGTGTGGGGCAACCTAATTGCACATACATACACACGGGTGTAGTTTCTAAGTCTAACTTGATTTCCCATTTGGACTTAATCAAGGAGGAAAGGGGGGGGGGGGCAACAATTGCCCGCTTCTTTCGTATGAAATCTACATATGTATTAGATTCATGTGCCACACTAGGCATCTCTCCTAGTCAATCCTCCTTCCGGGGTAGCAATTAATCTAAAGTGAATTATTGTAGATAATCCCATGAGACGATTGTTGTAAATCTAAAGCAAAATATCTTTTCGTGTGGGTTGATATAGTGTTAGCATAACATTATTAAGATCCATAACAATGTTATGTGGGACTTACAATATTCTACCGAATATTCCCCACATCTCAACCCCTTATTGTAATTTATATTTATTTATAAATTATTTAGATATAACTTGTGGTATGTACCTAATGTGAAGGTAATGTACCACAAGACTTTTGCAATTGTGAGTTTTACTTTCATTATAAGAAAAAATAAATCGAAGTCTTTTATTAAGTTGTAAAATTATATTTCAAAATTTGGAATCATGTATCTATTTTGTTTACAATTGTTCATTGCTTTGAAAATTTATGGATGGTCCAAATGTAATTATCTAGTATGGTTGCTACCTTGGTACGTTGTGCCTAAATCAAATATAGCAATAATATGGACGCCTATATTTGAATGGTGTATGGTTGGTTGTGAATCTAAAGAACGGAACCAAAATGACATGTGTTCAAAAGAGACTGGACTAAGTGTTCAAATGATGCTAACCATTTTAGGCTCAATAGTCAACATGATTGGGGCAGTGGACCTATATGTGCACAAGAATCTTCACTTTGATATTGAGTAAGATATTCATACGAATAATGAAAATTATTAGGCAAATGACTAGTACAAGCATGATTTGGATTTGCTAATCATCTTGCAAATTTAATTTCGTGTTTCTTATCCTTATGAGAAGTGGGTGAGGGAGTATGGGACCAGTCCCTCTCTTTAACAAAAGAGTTATTTGTGAATCAAGTCTCTCAAAGAGGGACAAAACTGTGGGTTTGATCCTTCTTTGAGAAAAAAATCTATTAAGAGCTACAATGATTATCCCAATTAGTGCGTGTTACTATTAAGAGGTCACATGCACAATGCTATAACTATTTAACGATAATGTAATATTTTACCAAGCAACGTCATTTATGTTCTATAATGTTCGAACAACCTATTGAAATCTCAAGTAAGACATTATAGCACTAGGAAACTCCTAAAACTAACACACACTAATTGGGTTAATCAATGTAATTATCTCATTGTACATTGGAACCTACTTTGAAAGTTGGGTGAAAGTTTTGGGACATGCTCCTCTCAAACTTTGAGAGAATTTTAGGTTCATCTAAAACACGGGGAGGTCACTTCATTGCCAAGTTGACACCACGTGGGGACAAAGTTTGCTACCCCTATATTACATGCCATATATAATTTTAAAATTTATGATATTTTTTCTACATATACATAACCATTGATAGTATCTTTTGTATACTTTTAAAAAAAATTTAGTCATCTTTATTTTTTTAGTAATTGTTTTAGTTCAATTCTGTGTCATTCTAGTTAGAAATGGTATGTTTTATGAAAAAAACAAATCATCAAATTTAGTTACCACTTTTGACTATGTCATAGGTACTGTGTATATCTACTCATGAAAAAAATTTGATAAAATTTTGACCCATTTTGGTGGTGCAACTTACCAAAAGAAGATTTTTTTTGGTCGCATGTGGTGTTCAACTTGCCAATGGAGTGATCTACCCGTGATCTAAAATAAATCATAAATCCCAAAAATGCACAAAACCCGTTGTCCGAAATCTCAAGCTAGCTGGCCCACCCATCGTAGTAAGACAAGCTAAAAACCTGGTTTTCCAATAACGTGTCACCACTCTTTGTGTTTGATAATGTAAGAATTAAGAAAACTTGGTGGATGTTTTGTTAAGTCTCATGAACCCAAGGTTTGGGACTAACCCATAGTTTCATCTCCATTGCTTTACAAAAACAACTCTAAATTGTCTTGGAAGTTCGGGTGTAGACCAGTTTTGACTAATATAATCCCGATGTGGCTACATTTAATCCCACAACTTTGGAAAGAAGGGGAGGGGCAGGTGCCAAATTGGGGTTCTAGGATGCAACAACATTTTTTGGAGACGGGCAGGATGGCTGCCCGCCTTCATCTACTCAATCTACACCTATTCTAGATCCAACTTCACTCCTCCGTCTCTCAGAGTATACTGTACCAGATGCGTACATCTGAGTGTCCACATGGCCCGCCTAGCCAGACACACTTCACTCCATTGGTGAGTCTCTCACATCTAGATTTGGGCCTAAGGTAGAAATACGGAAAACGGTGAAAAATAAGCCGATTCCGCCAAAAAGAGCGGCTTAAAATTTGTGCAATTATTCTCGGAAACGGAGTAGAGGAAATGATGAGGAATGCAAGTTGTTTCATAATTTGATCCATGTAGATAATTAGTTACATTTTTTCCAAAGAGGCGAGTAAGTCAAACCCCCTACTTGAATAGTAGAGTCTCCCTGATTTTAGATTCAAAATATCATACTCTGCGTATGAATACACAGAATATGGTTAGCTTAATGGCACCCACAAGTGATCGCAAGTGGTGTGAAACAACACCTATCCGGCCAATCATTGCATCCCACCTATCACTTCTTCTTGTGGATTTAGGTTGACAAACCAAAAACGGTGAATGACCACTACTTGTGCACTAGATTAGGGGTAGAATGATTCTTATGTGGACCCAAAATGGCTAATTGTAAAAGTGATGGCCTAAAAAGGATGCAGAGGGACAAGTGAAAATTTCCAACATCCAATAATTTTTGGGATTGGGTAGGGTGGCTGTTAGTTTCGTTGCCAATGAAATATACACGAGGTTTAGATCCAAGCATTAGGCCATTTTTTTCCTTCCGGTGACTTTATTGCTTGAAATGCATAATTAACATGGATACAAGGGCCACTTCACACATGAGACGGAACGCCCGTGACCATTGCACTTCAAGCACTCTCATTGGTGGAATAGGTGGAGCGGTTTAAGGTCACTTCACTCTATGCTTTGAGGGACCAATGGAGTAAGTGAATACAAGTTGGATGTAAAGTCTACATGGATTCCTACATGGATGATGGCATCAAATGGATCATGTTTCATGCTCACTTGGACTATTTTCAAAAACCACCTCTTGGAGGTAGGCCTAACACAAAACCAGGAGACATTGACACTCTGAATGCTCACAACTCTTGATTTGTTATATTTTATCATGTTTGAGGATCCCGCATGAATGAAAATTCATAGATATATAGCAATTGGTTGAGGGCATGGTCACATATGATTCCACTCTAAACTTGAGGGCATGTGACCACACTCCATGATTTTGGAAGTGTCTTGGGACAACCTTCGGACAATTTTTAGGGGCTCTCACAATGTCATGGTCATGGCTCTTGGCTTGTGTGTGAAGTGGCCTTGAGGACCCATAGGCCCACATGGGCCGATACTGCATTCCAATCACATCTCTTGAGTGAGTCTCATTGCTACACCAAGTAGTCATATTAGTGTGGAAATAATTAACATGGGCGGTTGGGCCATGTAAGACCAATTTTTGGCTATAGCCTGGCTGGGTTAGGCAATTTTTGAATTTTAAAGACATTCATCCGGAAAATGGGCTATGGATGATGTCTGAAGTGGTAGTTAGGGGCCATTATCATTAGGAATCAGTTACAACCCTAACTGACTCCTCCTCTGTCGTCACCATAAGGAGGAGGCGAAGCAGAAAGCAAGTAGGCTATCTTCAAATGCAAAATCAAACATAATCATAGAATAGAGCAATAGGCTAGTAGAGCATCAACGCTCAATGATTGAGGTTGAGTGCAATTAGGCATACTCCGAGTGTGATACTCGAGAGAAACATAGCAATAGGCAAATGAAAAACCGAGAGATTCGGTGTCTTGTGATTGAGAACACTGATATGTGGAATATAGTATTTTGTTGAACAATAGTCTTGAGTGTGTGCAATGCAATTTTGATGATGGTAATGATTGTTTGAATGAGAGTAAATTGTCTTGAATGGAACTACGTCTTGAGTAATGGCTGGAAGAGTGATGGGAGTTAGTCTTAGTTTGAAGTCAGTGTCGAGAAGGCAAGTTGAGCAGTGAAGCATACGGGCGATAGCCGTGAGCGTTGGAATAGACAAATAATCCGCCAAGAGGGCGAGGTAGATTGAGAGTAAAGTCTAAAAATCAACAATGGTCGTAATCAGAATATGGCCATAAGCATGAGAGATAGTTTTCTTAATCCGAGATAGAACTTGAAGGCTAGCTGCAGAGAGAGAGGAAAATAAGTGAGAAAGTGGAACTTAGAGAGCAATGTCTAAAGAGGCAAATGTTTGAGAGCAATAAGCTGTGAAGTTATTGGTTGGATGTGTTAAGCCAATGAGTGGTCGCACATTGTGAGAGTTCGAGTCTTTTGGCGAGAGGCCACAAAGAAAACATCTGAATGAGAATTAGAGAGAAAGAGAGTTAAGACGTGAGTGGAAGAAATATCAACAGGCTATAGTCTTGCAAGTTAAGTCACTTACCCGGTGAGAGGGAGTGAAGACTAAGTACCGGCAAAAGAGCAAGAGTCTGAAGCCATTGGTGTAGAGGCATGACCTGTAAAGGGTCAAGTTGTAGTTAACTTCCTGATGGGAGATAAAAGGGCCATAGCCTGATTGCAGAGCAGAGAAGCCGAAGTTTGGGCTACGTCCAGAGAAGGTGAATAGCCAGAGCATGAGCATTACAAACTAAGAGGCATGGGATGGGCAAGACTGTGCCCAAGAGAATGTGATAGGCCATAGCCGTGACTGAAGGCTTGAGCCACTATAGACCTTACCTTGCGGTGATTCCATGAGATAGGATATCGCCTGGGCAAGTTGGCCACATATCGCCAGCTAGTATAAAAGAGAGTAGGTAGGCCGAGTAAGGGTTGACGTGGACATTGACTGCATAGTCAGAAGGAGAAGACTTTACCGTGTGAGACAAGACTACCTTTTATACAAATTCTTTGGATGGTACAAGTTAACTAATCAAGGGATATAGCCTGATAAATATATACATATTTGGTGTATTAACAAGATGGATGTTCTTTGAGATGAATTGTCAGATCTGTCAGAAGACGAAGGTGGAGGTTACAGTTTTTAAAGACTTGCTCAATGATTGTAAGCAAATTAAGTGGAATTAATTTGAAATTATTGCTAGTATAAACTCATCACAAATAAAGACAAAGATGGATACTAAAAAGACGTTGCCCCGGATGTGTTATCCTGATTATGAGCTAATGACAACTTGCCAAGCTTTTGAGCTTCACGACTGAAATAGGTCAAGACGCAAAGTGATAGAAAATTCCCTGAAGATAGGGTGGAATCACTCACAACAAAGAAAGCACAAATAAACCATAAGAGTGGAGAATAAGTACGATAAAGAAGAAATGGAGAAGGAAAAGTCCTAGATTGTTATTATAATCCTTAATCCAATGTGACATTAACCCTTATGGACATTATCTCGGTCTTCCTGAAGACTTAGTTCCATGGGTTTGTTATTTTGAGTCATAGCAAAAACCTAACTACAGGCCACACTAAATTTATAGTCATAATGGAATTAATGTGGGTCCAAGACCCTGGGTCTTCCCCTAAGTCTTCATGAAGACTTTCAATCAACATATTGAAAATTATTTTAAGGACAAAAGTATTGTAACACAAAATAAGAAAATTATCCACATGATTTTCTAGTGTGGGTAGAGAATTAGTGTGGCCCACATTAACTCCCAGTATGAGAATTACCGTGGGCTCTAGAAAATTACTGTGTCCCACAGTAAAAGGACTATTAAGTGTAGATTTGAGCCTAATTTGGAAATAAGGACTGGGGCAGGTGCCAGATTCCAGCATGCAACAAATTTTGGAGGGGGGCAGGGACTGCCCGTTTCCTTCACCTGGAATCTACAAAAGCTTAGATCAAGCATGGCGCCGTCATCTGTCCCAGCAACTACGGACACCCGCAATGAATGTACGTATTGTGTAGATCTGGGGGTCCTGGACCACCACTGCACTCCAGCGTCTCATTGAGTGAGTCTGGCAGCTAGACTCTACAACAGTTGTAGATCATGACTGACACTGCACTTTGTTCTGGGTTACTTCCACTTGCTAGTATACTAAATAGTCCTATTAGTGTGGATGAAAAATTAGCGTGGAAATAATTAGTGTGGGCCACAATAATTTCTTAGTCAAGGTGGAATTAACGTGGGTCCAAGACCTTCATGAAGACTTTTGACCAACACATTGAATATATATTAGTTACATGACAAAACAAGCACAACATAAGATAATCACCCACATTAATTTTCTAGAAGAAACAATTATTGTGGCCCGTGCTATTTTTCTACTAGAGATTTGCTTTTGGACTAAAAATTATTGTGGCTCACATTAATTCTCATTATGAGAATTCGTGTGGGCTCTATGAAATTACTATGGCCCATAGTGTTAGGACTATTTAGTGTAACTATTGGTTCACTTCTATATTGAAAATATACACAACGATTGGATCCAAGCATCACGCCATCATCATCTCTCCTAGTGACATCTTTGCACATAGTGTCTAGACTGCATAGATTTGAGGGCCGCTGGGACCAACACTGCACTATGTTGTAGCCTAGTTGGGAATGAAGAGGTGGGGGGTGGTGCCAAAATTGGAAATTCCAACATGCAACATATGGCGGGCGAGAAGGTTGCCCATTTTCCTCAAATGAAATCCACTTAGAGCCTAGATCATTCATCATGACACTGTCTCTTTCTCTCAAAATGAACACTACAACTACATCTGAGGGCCCCTTGCCCCCCCCCCCCCGTACATACATTGCACTCCATTGCCTCTCTGAGTGAGTGTCGCATCTAGAATCTACAATGTAAGTAGATCATAGGGATGGATTGACGCTGCATTTTGTGCTAGGTTGTTTGCTTGTACATATTCTAGAGGTAGGCATGGATGGGGAGCGTTTCATTCAATTGAAATCTTCACCACGCCCAGCTCAAGCATCACGCAATCGTCTCACTCGCCTAGAATGAGCAACCCGACTACATTTGAGGGTCCCTTGGCATGCTAGGACCGATACTGCACTCCATCATCACACTGAGTTAGTCTCACAACTACAATAAATAATCTTATTAGTGTGGGTGGAATATTAGCGTGGAAATAATCAACATGGGTGATTGGGCAACACAAATTTTATAGTCAAGGTGGAATCACCGTGGGTCGAAAACCCCAGGTCTTCTTCTGAGTCTTCCTGCTGACTTTCGACCAACACATTAAATATAAGTTTCAAGACAAAAGTAGCACCAAATAAAGTAGTCATCCACAACAATTTTCTAGGAAAATAATTAGTGTGACCCACACTAAACTTTGAAAAATTAATGTATCCCAAAGTAACTCTCATTATGAGAATTAGCGCGGCTCTAGAACATTACTGTGGCCCACAGTAAACGGACTATTTAGTGTAGATTTGAGCCTCATTTGGAATGAAGAACTGGCGCAGGTGCCAGATTCATGAAGGCAACAAATTTTGGAGGCGGGCAGGGGGCCGGCCGTTTCCCTCCACTGGAATCTATACCACGCCTAGATCTAGTAATACGCGAGCGCCCCACTCGCCTAGAATGAGCAACCCAGCTACATCTAAGGGTCCCTTGGCCCGCCTAGAGAGACACTGCACTCCATCGACTCTCTCGAGTCCAGAATCTACATCCGTTGTAGATCTGAGGGATGGACTGAACACTGCACTTTGTGCTGCGTTGCGTGCTTGCTTGCTTGCTTGCGCTTGCTACAGCAGGAGTAGGAGCAGCAGCAGCAGCATCGCGGAATGATGGCTCCATAGCCTGACCACGTGCCTTCCCAGACGCCCCCCCGGCTCTCACTGACACAACCCAACACTGATGCGCATCATCACTGCAGAACGGACACTCGCCACTCGCACTTTAATCTCCAGGTTAAGGACTAAGGTTAGAGATGCACACTGGAGACTCCAGACTGCAGGCAGGCAGGCAGACAGATGGACAGACAGACAGACAGGCAGGGGGAGAGAGAGAGAGAGGACTTTAAGCTTAAGCTTAAGCTTAGCTAGTCAGCAGCAGGCCGGGGTTTAGCTTAACAAGTCTTTGCGAAGCTGTGACGTGTTGATGGGCATGAGCAGGCAGGCAGTAGGCAGGCAGACTGTCAGGGTGGGTGGGTTGCTGTGAAGGAGAGGAGAGGGGAGGAGAGGAGAGCAAGGTTGGGTGTAACGGCTAAGAGACTAGTCTAAGTAGTCATCATGTGGTAAATAGCTAGGTAGTGTATGATAGCTAGTGTTTGGGATGTGTTGTGGTGGAGGAGCTCGGGGTTGGGAGGTTTTGCGGGATGGAGGAGAAAGCCATGAGCTAACATAGGTTACGTGTGGCGGGTGCAAAAGGAATTAGCACTCAAGCGGCAAGTCGATCGAGCGTGCGTGAGGGTTTATTTTTATTTTTATTGGTGTGGGGTACTGTTGTTGTTGTTGTTGCATCAGCAGCAGCATTTGGGTGGTGGTGGGTATGGCAATGTGCGTCATCGACATTAGTACTGGGCGGACTGGGAGCTCCGTCGACTGCTGCACTTGTGGCTATGGTTCTGGATGGAATATGAGGGAGCTGCTTCCCTAACCCCGTAGTTGGCCGGGTTTCCTTCCCCATCAACATTACCGGTGAAATAGAGTACTATACGAAACAGGCGGTTTCATGTGCATGCATGCACAGGAGGTTTGGAATGTGGGAGCAGGGGTTGGTGGTGCTTCAGAGATTGAGATCAAACTTGAGGAAGAAGCTGAATAGTACAAGGATTAAGGGAGGCTTGGAAGGAATTTGGGGAAGGGCTATGACCCTGACGCTGCATGCGAGAAGTCGTCTGTACGCAGGCAGGGGATAAGTGGAGACAATGTGGCCTTCCTCTCTACATGATGATCATCGCTGCATTGATTTTGCTAGTTAATCTCAGTCCAATGCCCACATTGTAGAGCCAACATAACAGCGCCGAGAGCATATATGAAGGGTGTTCAGGGTATGACCACGGTTTCGCCCCCCTGCATGTATTTCCTGGTAGTGGTGGGTGTTGATTTATCATCCAAAATTTTCACTCCGAAGAAATGATCAATGCATTGCAGCAGTACTTGATCAAAGACAAAATGCGGTCAATCGATTGACACCTGCAGGGGTTGCTCTATGGTCCTGTATTTTCTTTGTGGTTCCCATCATGGTGGTTATAAAGGGTGGTGGAGGCATATGGATGTGACCACATGACAAGCTCGCTACGGTTTGTTGATGCCTCCTTCAACCACCTCCCAAAGACATGTAAGGAGATGGAGGAGTTCATAGCATGTGGGCGAGGACTCCCCTGAGTCATTGGCATAGGCATCTAGAAGTGCAGCAATCTTTGTTCATTAAGGAAAACTATATTATGGGACTTAGAACTTGCGTACATTGAACCTTCGGCCGGGGAGTCATCTGAAGAGTTTGGAGTAAGTGACATTGAGGGGAAGCGGAAATGGATAGGGCGGCTGGGCATCCCCAACATCGGCGTGGGTTTAGCGTGGGAAGTGGGGTGAGGGAGTCCAAGGATGAAGATCTGGCTCTGTTTCAGGACATGCGCAACAAAGAGCGGAACCACTACTTGTACCCTGCAAGCACCGATGACCAGCTCATTGATGCAACTCTCTGTATGACATCCTGAACTCATCCTTTAATTTCTCAGCACATGAGATTTTTTTTTTAATTTTTTTTTTCCTACGTGCATGTCTATGCAAAGTATTTATCTGATGTTGATGACCAATATCATCTTCCTTGTTATAAGCTTTCCTTCAGCTTCTCTGTCATAAATCCCAAATAGATTCATCCATGTGGGAAGATGATGTCGACTGGGTTATTATGATGGGTTTTAACAGATTTGTCGCTACAGACGTTGTTGGATGAGCAAATCTAGGATAGTCCATCTTCAATAGAACGAACCTATGTATCCGTTATACGTTGTCACCATCGCCTGATATGTCCCACTTTGCAATTTTCTTATGGTCGTTCCGACTTGGGAAGTTACGCCTATTACTGCACATGTGGGAATATTGTGACTTCGACTTCCAAGCGTGAAGTTACTCACCTAAGTTATCATCTCAGATACATCCTCTCGCCCCTGCCAACTTTTGAGATGTGATATGTTTTACTTTACTTTGAGATCCATAAGGTAGGAATGCTGAGATGGGTGTCAAGTATCATTCCTTCTACAAGAGACGTTCCCCAGATATTCCGCGCAAGCTACTTTATGTGTGTTAAGAGTCTGACAATATCACAACATGAAGCCCCTCCCCCCTCCTGTTTTCCTTGCTCGCATTATTCTTGCTGCTTGTACCCAATGTCGTCCTGCACTCCACTACAGAGTGATTTACCTGCATGCGGTACTGCAATTATTACGCATAATCTTTTCTCGAGTTGTAGAGTAGAGCTACCGCATTTCCTAAAATGAAGGGAACATGGGAATGCTCTTAAGTGAACTAAATTAGGCCGGTTAAATGTCTTAAGTAGTGATATTTGAGATTCAGATCGAGGCATTCTGCAAGGGGGATGTTAGTTTCTTGGATTAGAGACCAGCTAGGTGATTGGAATCTTCGAATATGAAATTGGAGAAACTGGCTCAAGGCACATGGATGACTGTGCATGTTTGTAATTTGATAAATCAGGTTCACCGAATGTGTTCCTGATTTCTTGTTATTTTCATATTATTCAACTTTTGAGTATTCTGATTGATTTGTGATTCAAGCCTTCTGTCCAGGACGATTTTGACACCATTCACAGAGCTAGAGTACATTTGCAACAGGGTAGACTTGTATTCTTTGTAGAAAATATGCAGGTGGGTATCAATTGTTAATATTTCTGCCCAGGGGCGTTCTTTTGAGTTGGTTGCACAGTGCATTATGTTTTACAAGACAGTGACCTGCAGAGGAATTGGACTAGAGCTCTTCACTAGATATCTGCTTTTTCCAACGAGAAGCAATTGCGATAAGGGTAATTAGCAGGCTGATTTCAATCTAAATGCTTCATTACTTAGGAGTGAGGATTGCAATTATCTCTCCGCTTGAAACCAAGACTGATTGATCAACCTAGGAATGGACATTAGGATCGGTTGGATGGTGATTACACCAAAGGAAACTCAGAAAGAGCATTTAGTATTCACGTATCAACTCTCAAGTAAAATTCTAATAAATGCTGGGGTTTGCCTGGACAGCAACAAAGTTTGGAGGGCTATCACATCCACAATCAGCACCTCCGGTGGCGAGGAAGGGAGTGGGGGCTGACTTGCTGAACTCTGATGTAGATAAGAATGACTATGACTGGTGAGTCCGCCTCCAATTCTCAGCCTGCATATTTATGTGGCAAACTTTGAAGGTCTACGACACTCTACCTCGCATTGGTGGGTCATTCCTCACTTTTCTTAAATGGTGGATAATGATCTACCATCTGGCTATGCTGCGACACGAGTGTGTTGACGGCTAGGAGCATACTTGCAAATATGGTGCTAAGGTTATTGAAATTTGAGCGAAGGGACCAAAGCAGCATAGATTGTGCATTTTGATTCTCGACAATATGTGATGCTTTTCTGAGGACGGTATTCCACTCTCACCCAGGAGATGAGTTCTACAAGGGTGGAATTCTCACTACAGCATTTGAGCTGAGTCAGTTTATCCCACAGAGTTCCGTGATACTTTCGAACACTCTGCATGCTTTCAGCTACGGTGTCCTCCAAACTTCTTTACCGGTTTCTAGCTGGAAGTTGGTGGTGTTCACACATTGTGCTGTTTGCAGGTTGTTGACTCCTCCAGGCACGCCACTCTTTCCATCGTTGGACTCAGACTCAGCAGCTTACAGTGCCCTTCAGCAAGGCTTACTCATAAATCGATCTCTTGCTGCAATCAAAACATCTCGGGTAAGTTCCGCAATCAGGTTAACAAGGGGGATATTGATGCAGTTGTGGAGCAGGCTCCGAGAGCAGCTACCAACATAGTTTTGCAGATGTGTCTCTCTAAGTAATCTCGTATCCTTCAGGAATTCTTGACGGTTACAGGAGGCCTGGAGCCGTTTCATCTGGAAGATATCTTAGCCCTTCCAGAAAGTCTCTCGATCAGACTGTTTGCAAGACAAGACCTGTTCGTGTTGTCGGAATGCAAGTATGGTGGAATGCAAGTACATTGATGCGGTGGTTTGGTAGCTAGATTTGTCTCTCTAAGTAGGCTCACATATTTGAGGAATTCTTGACGTTTACAGGAAGCCTGTAGTCTTTTCATCTGGAAGATAACTTAATCCTTCCAAAAAGTCTCTCGACCAGACTGTTTGCCAGACAAGACTTATTCGTGTTGTCGAAATGCATTGTCAGTATTGCGGAAGTAGTGCGTTGTTGTGATGGTTTGGAAGCTAGAAATCCTGAAGGAATCGCTGTGCGGGTGGGGTTTTGCAGGGCAGCAGCACAACCCGTGCAGATCCACCTCCGAAGCTCCCAAGGGGTAATCCAAGCCCTGGCCGACGGCCAAGCACACCGCAAAATGGTTCCACAGGTAGCAGCACACGATCTCCAAGCCTTCCTGGTACTCACAATAACACCACCCGTCCAGCAACCCCCACCAGATCATCCACACCCACCACCGCCAAAGCTCCCTCCTTACGGCCCTCCACGCCCACACGGCAGGTCAGTAATGCATCTTCAGCAACTGGAGCAGGAGGAGGGCGACCGGTAACACCTTCGGGAGCAAGACCGGCAACTCCAACAAGAAGGCCTGCCACACCTACAAACAGGCCAGCAACCCCAACCAACAACAACAACAACAACAAGCCCTCCACGCCCTCAGCAGGAAGACTGAGCTCCACACCCACCCTCAGAAGATCCAGCTCCAGCCCCACAGGAAACAGGCCATTCAGTGCTGGCTCTTCAAATACAACCACTACCAGGGGTAATCCATCTCCAACTCGGAGCACTGCAAGCTCAGGAAGTGCAAGGGGAGTGTCACCTGTGAGAGGAGGAAACAATGCAAGGGGAGTGTCACCTGCAAGAGGTGTGTCACCAGCATCATCTGCTCGAGGGAGGTCACCATCTCCAAGAGCTTATCCTGTCGAAGCATCTGATGACATCCCACCCAACTTGCGAACCACTTCGGATCGGCCCACTTCTGCACAGCGAAGAGCGTCTGGTTATGGGGCAAGTCCTGGGGAAAGCCCAATTGGTGAAATTCGGTCTGATGTGTCGAGAAGGCGAACTGCCTCCCCTGGTCTCCTTCGAAGTTACAGCTCCGCAAGCCAGAATCATGTGGACAAGTCCAGTCGAGCGTCTTCTGACAGTGAGAGCAGCTTTGACGCTTCCTCGCAGTCGGGTGTGTCCAGCCGTGGGCTTACTCCCGAGAGGACAGCGTATCCCCAAAGGCGAATGTCCACAGGAAATGATGACCATGGGCGTCCCAGCTTGAAGACATCACGGCGAAGCAGCTCGCACTTTGGGCCTTCCTCATCCAAAAGGTCACTCGACACAAATCCACGGGTGGGTTACCCCGCATTAATCTTCTCTCCTCAAGTATGTATGTGGGCCATTTGATTCTATGAACCCAGTATGCTTGTTTGTTTTCGTACTGTTTTAGGATGGGGAGATAAAATGAAAGAATATTATCCATAGCCAAAATAAACATACAAGGCCATCGGGTCCCGGAGAAGAGAGTGAGACAGCCCTCTTGAGACAGCCCCAGGAAGAGTGACAAGACTCCTATAGATGATCTACAAAGCTAACACCTGACGAGTTGATATTCCAAGAGATTTTTCTGCTCGATCGGTGGTAAAGCAGATTATTTGTTCCCCAAACGGCGTCGGAACTGTCAAGAATCTCATGTCACGAATCCAGGTTCTAGTCGCATCAATGGTCTAGTTCTGTTCTGTTGTTGGTGTCATCTATCCTAGTAAGAAAAGATTACGAGCGCTGCCAACTTCATGAGAAGAATCCGAACTGTGAAGTTGTTGAGTGTATGAAATTTCGCAACTTTGAACTCACCATGAATCAAGGCACTGCAACCTCGTCTTTGCTCCAGTAGTGACTCTGAAAATCCCTTATTAAATTTGAAGTAGTGATGGAAAGTTGACTCAGACTATGCAGTATGCACTATAGATGTGGATGCAAATCTTACGAATTGTAGTGTGAAGTTTCATTTGGACAGTCCTGCCCACCTGTGCATTCCTCATATCCCATTACAATGCGAGGATGTGCATCAGTCAATGCGTACCTGAAGAAATTGATCCAGAATGATGTCAGTGGCACTTGGGTGCCTGCTAATCTGCTGATTAATTTTTTTGGCGCAGGATTTTCATCGAGGCCCAGTAGCGGCATTCCGGCCCCTGATGACGAACAATTCCATCTCCACGTTCTACAGCACCCGAGCCAGCGGCCTACTTCGAAGGCCTCTGACACCGAGCAGCAATGCGAGCTCATCGGAGCATGGGGCAAGTGTGGCGCATGATAGTGAGGTGGACGAGGAGGAGTGGGGGAGGCTGGCTCAAAGCCATTCACCAAACATCTTGGTGCTTGACAAGGCGGGGGAGAAGTCTGCAAGCATGCAAGAAAGCGGAACTCCTTTCTCAGAGGACACTTTAAGTTGTATGGGGGAGGATCAGGAAGTGAGCAGCATCTGCAGGCAGTTGGACCCTAATGAACTAAATTTGAAGGAAAGGCCTGCATTCATGATGGGTGATGAGGTTCACCACCTCAAGAGCTTCCAACAATTGGGGAGCGCAAAAAGATCTGCTGGATCAAATGGGTGTGGTAGCGAGGAATCAGCTGATGAGGCACCCATGATCATTCAGAGAGCTCTGGAATCATGTCCAAGTAACAACGACATCATAGGACTGCGTACAATGGAGGGATCAGGGCTTCAGATAGGTGAAAGACGACAGCACTCCGAGCAGCAGCAGTATGAGCCAAATACATGGAGGAAGTTCGAAAAGGAAGAAAAAAGCAGCTTCACATCCGACATTCTCAGCAGTTTGGATTCATCTTCGTGCAGGATGCCAGACCTTCTGGCCAGTGATGACCATCCCGTTTCTTCTGTGCATGCAGCACTTAAGGCTCACGAAGGAGGGCTTGATGGCAAGGAGAAGCAGAGTGTTTCGAAATTAGAAAGGGTAAGGGACAAATTAAGGCACCTACAAAGTGGTTCTGAGAATGATGTTCTAGAACCAAGTGTCGAACAGGGAGTTATGCAACAGGCTGCTGTTACAGCAGATGAGAGTACTCACAGTGCAAAACAAGAAACAGAAGCTCTAAGAGATGTACAAGAGCTAATTTGTGGATGCGGTTATCCGAAGAGATCTGATGACATCAACTGTAAGAGGCCCGGGTGTACGTGGGGAATATCCGATTCATGTGTTTTGAAGGTGGATGGTCCTAAGAGCTTGCTTGGTTCTTCTGGAAGGACTGGAGTTGAAGCTGGAGTTACCAACTCTCAGGGGAGCAAAAATTTGGAGTCTGCTAAGGAGATTAAAGACATCTGGTACATGTACAGACACTCATCGGATTATGAAATACCAGCTGTGGGCTTCTCAGAGGACAAGATGGAGACACCGCCACAGATACTTGCTAACGAAGTTCACATGAGTGTTTCAAGGAGCTCAACCTTTAATGAGAAGGGGGACGTGGCTTCTAGAACATCACGGGAGTCAACCCTTGCTAAAGAGAATGCAACCCCCAAAGTTGATAGACAGAATCAACATACTCAGGGCCTTGATAAGATTGAAGCACAAGACGCTTCTTGTCTAAAAGAAGACAACAAGGTGTCAGAGAGTCTGCTTCAATCACACGAGCATGAGGATTTTGGCAACAAGGAGGTAGGTGGAAGCATGGCCTCTCAAACTCTTGACTCAGAAGCATTCACATTGCACAGTAATCAGTCTGCAAGGATAGCGGGAGCGAAAATTGTGCAGGGATTGGGCCCCAGTGAACTGATCTCCTCTTTCCATCAGTCCAAGCAGCGCAGTCTCTCAGATCAAAGCACTTTAGATTTTTATCCTAATTCCTCTACAACTGAGACTCCAAGAACTGAAAGAGGATCCAGTGTAACCCCAAAGCACATTGAAGAGGACATGGGGGAGCTCAAAGAGGAGCTGATGTCAAGGGGGACGATAGTTGGAGAGGAAGTTATCAACACAGCCGGCCACAAACTAAAATATAGTCAACCTCCTGCCCACGAAACAACCTCGGCATTGGAGGTCTCAAATCCTGACGGTGAGGTTAATGAGAAGCTTGAACGGGTTGCCATAACCAAGAGTGTACATCAGAACGATGGCCGCCACTGGGACAAGGAAATAAGCCAGGGGTACAAATCTCAACAGTGCAAACAACATGACGTAGACTCACATCTGTCCGGAGTTGAGCATGTTTCAGCATCAGTGAATTCTGACTCTATAGTTAGTCTGGATTTCAATTCCCGGGTCGAAGGCGTCCATGATGCTAGTGACGTGCACAAATTGTCGAATGTCGATGTAACAGTTAACCATGCTGGAAGAGCTGGATATGAAGACTGCCAAGTTGTATTAGATGGCAGCAGAAGTGCAGCCTTAACAGATTCAGAGGTCTGTAAGCATCCTCAGATGGAGTCCCAAACTTCAGCTGAGAGGATGATGCCAACTGAGGTCAAGGAGAGCGTAAGGAGTGAGAATCCTGGAACACCCTTGCCTGTAGGAGGATTCAGCAAAGATCAAAACCGGACACTGGTCACAGCTGATGACTTCAACGCAAGGGTTGATCATGAACTGATGATAACACAAGGGCAACACATCATCAAGGCAGATTCTGTGGTCCAAAATGTTGTCGATTCAAGCCAGAACGTACATATCGACTGTGTTACGCATGATGCAGCGGCTGAAGAAGATGCTTTCATTGACATCCCAGTAGATCCATGTGGAAGGGTCACTACCCCACCGAAGCTCCCCACAACTATGTGTATGCAATCTTTTGACAAAGAGAAAGATGGGCCTGGATCACAGAATATTTTGAAGGTGCACACCCAACAGTATCCTGAGTATCTTGAAATGCGAAAGGATTTGCCAGGATTTCAAGGCGTGCAGGAAATCGAGGTTAATCTTATGGTTGAGTCAACCCAGAATATGAACCACGTCAATCAACAAGAAGACTT
This sequence comes from Polytrichum commune, assembly GCA_950295325.1. Classification (NCBI taxonomy): domain Eukaryota; kingdom Viridiplantae; phylum Streptophyta; class Polytrichopsida; order Polytrichales; family Polytrichaceae; genus Polytrichum; species Polytrichum commune. Next base: position 15,575,425 of record OX485803.1, on the reverse strand, counting down.
CTACGCTTGTCAGTCTCTTGGTGTAGACCACAAATCTGAGCATTTTGGCAAGCCCACACAACAATTCTGGAATGTAGGGAAGAGCCCAGACGTAGACACCCTAAATCCAGCAACTGAAGAAAGAACAAGGGATTGGCAGATGGAGAAGACATGCACATCATATCCAGCAGTCTTTGAACCTACAACATATGGAGCGCTCAACGGAAATACTGGAGGACTACGGAGCCCTCGGAAACTTATTGCCAGGACTCCAACTTCAGGGAGCAGTATTGACCTATCTCGAAGCACAGATACCATGTCGTCATGTCCTAGCAACACTTCTTGGGAAGATCCCCAATTTGGTTCTAGATTTTGGGATTCTAAATCAAGCTCCGAGACTGCTCGTGTTTCAGACGTCAGTGAACCTCCCCTGCATCATCATCATCATCATCAACCTGTGGAAGTATGCGCAGTTGGGGTAATCAACAAAGAGGATCCCACTGCCAATGGTTATAACAATATGGGAGGCAATATAGATGTTGTGTCCCAACAACGACCTCATAGATCTCACGTCGCAGACAACAGGCAGTCCCCTGATGACAATGCAGAAGAGCTTTTTGACTACATATTTGACTACTTGGGATCAAACAAAAATTCATCATCTCCACAGCAAACGGAAGCTCCCACAGTTTCGAAAATGGTCGTTCCCGAGCCTGTGATGGTACAGGAGGAGACGCAGGAATGCGATCTCACCGAATCAGTGCCACCACCTCTGCCTATTGTTGATGATAGCACTCTATCCAAAGACTCACATGGCCTTCTCATCGCTGTAGAGAAGGAAGTTGAGATCCAAAAGACGAACCTGCCTACTGCAGCAAAGGGCCAAAGCAGCAGTCAGATGATGATTCTGAAAAAGTCGTCTGCGGATGTTGAACTACCTGATGTTAGCAACCTACCTCAGTCCAAAATGGTGCATTCGCCAGCCAAAGAGGAGATTGTGGAGAATGCCGAATCTCCAGGTCCAAATGCACGAAAACACATGTCTTCCTTCAAGTTTAGCCACAAGAAGTCTTCTGCTTCGGAGATGAAACGAAATGGAGGTTCGAAGACGACGGCGAGTGAGGTCGGTGATGGGCATGCTGAGCAGGGGCCTTCAAGCAGTAAGATGTCCAAGCAGGGAGGGAAACATGCAACAACATCTGCACCACAACTTACAAAGGGGAGATCCATCAGAGCAGCGTCTCCTGCAAGGGTTCCCCAAGGCTCAAGACCTAATCAGCAGTCAGCAACATTGGGTGCGAACAGCCAGATGCCAGAGGCGGAGCTAAGCATCCAGAGTAGATTTTCAAACATCACAGTGCGTTCTGGCCCAGAATCAGAGAACTTTGAGTGGGCTCGTAGTTCTCTAGGTATTCTCTCCATTCGTAAATGCAGATCAACCAAGCTTGGCCACAAGGCGAGCTATAGTTGTGTGATCATGGGTCAGTGAAGAAGAACAGATGAACAGGATATTCAGCGGCAGATCATCAGCAGATCATAGGGAGTGATCAATATTTCATCTACTAAAGCATACAATTAGCTTCACTGTTGATAAGAACTTGTCCTTGGCACTTAATTAGTGCTTCATGTGCGAGAAAAAGTGAATTCTTGCAGCACTTTTTAGCTGAATTTAGACTATGATTCGTTAGAACAATTTCGTTTTGGTAATAGCGGTAGTTCAGTATGTGTTGTTTTGCTGCACTCAGCCAGGAGATGGATAGACCAGGTCAACCAGGTTCTGTCCACTTTACCACATGTTTCCCTAGGTGGTAAATTGCCTAAAGTTCCTTGTGGCAACTCTCAAATATGCGCCAAAGGACCGTCCTCAACAGATGGATGGGAGCCCAACTACTAGACTCATGTTAGAGAAACATATTGAAAGTGCTTGGATGCGTAATGGATATTTACTCTTCTATTGCTGTGGCTGTTGCAGAAGAGATTAGCAGCAGGAGTGGCAGCAGCCCGGGCTCAAACACAGAGACGGTGGCCGTTCTGAGAGGTGCAGCACTTGAATTGCCGACTGTGGATCAACTTGAAGGTGACAATACACCATGTGTCTGTTAGTTTTGTACCTAATTACTTCTACCCGTGAATGTCTAAATTTCTAACTCCCATGTGTCATGTTGTCATTGGTGCGTCATTAGTTAAGATTGGTTATAGATCCTGTGTAGCACCTTGAAATTTTAATTTAACGAAATTCAATTTAATCTGTCTCATTGGTATGGTCTGAAATGTAACATACCGTATTGTGCATGCAGAACCTGCAAAGTCAGCAGGTGAGGAAATAGAAGCAGCAGTAGCACCAGAATCAGTTACATTTTGTCCCCGGAAAGATACCGATGAGCAGTCGATGGACACGGCTAATACCCAATTACCTGAGGCAAATCCAAAGCCACCTTACTCACCTACTCGCCCTCATTCCAACTTGGCGAATGAGCTCTCACAACTTTCAGAGCCGGATTACAGGAATCCTATAGAGGCACACACCCTGGAACCCGGTGGCTGGAAGATTGGTAATTACGATCAGAGAAATAGTCCAGACACTGGGTTGACTATCACTGTGCGACGAGCACTGAATTATACTACCCCGAAGCAAAATCTCGACAAACTAAGTGAAAAGCTTGAGAGGTTAGAGAAATTTGGTGCTCATGTACTGCGGAGTCCACAAGCACAGTTTATGTGTAGTCCCAGTAAGCAGAGTAGACCAGGTGAAGATGGCGAACCCAACATGCATCCAGCTGAGACCGTGAGGTTAGGATCAGATCAAGAGTCCCTGAAACAGCAGAAGAACAACAGGTGTCGCTGCACAATCTTGTGATGTAAGCACAAATTTTTGTAGCACCATATTCATGGTAACAAGACTAGAAAGCAATTTTGTGGTCTATTTCTTCCATCTTTTGTTTCCGTGGTGTTTAATCCTGGCATGAAATATTCGTTCATTGAATCCATATTCTTGAGTACATACTTACCCTGGTAGGTTTACTCACTATGCCTCTCCGTTGAGACATTTTAGTGAGGAAAACAATAGTGACAGGAAGCAAGGCTGTGTGATTGCTCACTGTAAATGTCTGACTCAAATAGACAGGTTTGGGTGATCATGTTCAAGATAATTTCAAGAGCATATATCACAATCGTTTCCACTAGAAATGCAGATTATGGCAGGAAACAGGTACCAGGTACAAGCGGTGATTGCAATGAGTTTGCAGTTAGTGACCACTGCTTTGCAGATAAATGACGAATGAATTTGTGCTCTTCATTGATCAATTATCACATCTTTGCAGAAAAGAGGTTACAAAGCCAAGGAGCTACTTTTGCAGCACCCAGAAAAATCTCTTGTCTGCACCTATGATCATCATTTGTGTTGCCTTCTTGCCGAAACCTACATCCTTCCTACAACTGGAAAAGTCAGGTACAGGACAAGGTAGAAACGAAAGAACTGTCCTCTGCCAGCTTAATTATAGTTGCAGCATTGTTGTCAGCTGGTAGTCATGGACATGACCTGTAATTTTCTGGTGACTGCCTCTCCAATGTCTTTTGTGTGAGCACTTTTAGTCAAGTGTGGTTGCTTGGGCTTCTTGCGGACTGCAGGCGCGGTGACAATCTTTGCACCTGACTGATGGAGCCTGGATGCTAGAAGCTTTGGTTGACGTGTCGCTTGATCAAATGCTCTCACACACACATATCCTGGATATAAGCAAACAGTTAGAGAGTCCCTTATATGCAGGAAAAAAAAAATTGGTTTCAAGGGGGGATAATTAGTGGTTCGCTGGGTAACGCGGTGCCATAAAAGATAGGGACCTATTTATTGTTTCAAAGAATTTTTTTTCAAAAGTAGCAGAAAAATTTAGGGTACTGGAAATTCAGTTTGAGAATACACTAGGTATATTTCAAAAGTAATCACCAAATATGCAGAATATCACATGAATATGCATATGCTTCATAAGCCCCCCTGAAAATACCCCTTTATCTCAAGTGGTTCATATCTCTACAAGGGAGCTAACCCCTTGTGATCAATTTCGAACTTGTCAAAAGCCAGTCTCTTTGTTCATTTTGTTTGCTGGTGAACTATACATCATAGGAAATATATCTTGCCCTTCTGCCAGGATTTACCTTATCGAACACTTTCCTTGAGAGAGATCACTGTTCTCTTATAGGACACATGCTCATTTATCATTTTTTTCTTCTTTCAAATCTCCAGAGAACTGGTTAGTTACTTTCTCTGAAAACTAAGTAATCATGCATTGTCAAAAGTGATCCTTCCAACACTCAAATGCAGCACAATCCACTTCAAGAGGTGCTAAATGACGTTAGCTATTCTATCATTTCACGTACCTTTCTTGAAGCAGCATTGGATCTCCTCCTGTGTCATATCTGTTCCGTAACCAAGGCATGTGGTAAAAAATCAAAGATTTGTCTGTACGTTTTTAAGGTCAGAGACATGTGTGCAGTCAAATGATTTGTTGTTATGAGCTATCTAAACTTAGAGAACCCACAAAATCATAGGGGAGACAGCCGTGTAATAATACTTGGAAACAAGATGAAACTTTAATCATCTTGCCAGGCTAGTTCTAGCTGGGGTAAGTATTGAATGCTGCTAGATTCGATGCAGCCGAATAAAACTTGGGCAATACTTGAAGGGATATCAGATTTCCTTCTACAGAACATAGGGTGAGGATAGAATTCTCTAGACCTTTGAATAAACTTGTCACCGAGGTACCAAAGTAAACGAACCGTCGTCTCAATGACCAAAGCAAAGTCCGTGGAACTTCAAGTGGCTGGATACTACTCCTATGATCTGCAAAGACCTGCCACCAATAGTACTTTATCACAAATTAAAATTTTCATAAATCCTTTTGAAATATAGTTCTTTTCTCCCCAGAATGGCAACTATCTGTAACACTCACAGGAATCACTGTCTTTAGAACTTGGTTTGCAGCTGGTAAACCAATTTTAAGCAGCGTGATTTCGGAGTTGCTTCTGCGTTATGAGCATTTTTAAGACTAAATTCCAAGAAATTTTATAAATTTTCTTTGAAGTTAGAAGTTAAATTAAGAGCCTAGGGGGTCTGGATGATGACCCCTATTTTAGAAAGATTGCTCCTTCTGAAAATGGCATTTGAAAGTGCAAACCCTTTCTAATATAGAGAAATTGTATCATTGGACTCACTCAATGTCCTCTTTCCAAGCATATTGCTACTCTTTGTGAAACAGCATGTCAAGAACTCATTAGAAGTATTAGAAGTGATTTAGAAACAACTGTTCTACAGGGCAGAGTTGCCACCCCGGGCTTTTCTCCTAACAGTGCCAATTTCAATTCTTCCAACTTGTAGTACATATTGAAGGTCCTGTAAAGAATTTAGAAAGTGATCACACCTCGTTGACCTGGAAGTAGGTTCCATTCAATGGAAAAGACCCCTTCATTGCGGTTCTGCAAGGCACCTGGTAAACCATGACCACATATTCAGGTCATGCCTACATGAAGCTTCAAACTTAATATGCATTGAGTAAAACTAGTTTCCTACGAAACATAATAATGTAGCCCTTGGCAATGATTCTTTGAGCCACGAAGATTTAATTCTTCGACAATAACATGCCATATTCTTGATAAGGAAGGACAATGGACTATAGACTTACAAGAAGTGTGCCTCGAACAGCTTCGCGCTCGCCATTGTGGCATGATGCAAATGGGTTGTTTGCATCATCGTCATTGATTTTGGGCATTGACTCCGGCACCTCATCTACATCAGCAAGAATTCAACTTAAGGAATTCAACCTAAATCGATTTGATTCTTTCCAAAACTTGAAATCTACCAATGTACAATACACAATGTGATGTCTTTGTAATGTCTTGAAAAGTATTTTTAACAATGTACCAGGATTCCAGATAGCAAGGAGGTAGAAACATGGATCATCGCTTTCCCTCTTGTCCATCTGCATCACGCCCAGTGACACAGACTGCATTTAGAAGCACGGAAAAATGTTCTGGACGTGAAGTTCTGGACGTAAACTCTTGAATTTTCTCAAAGACTATGTTGTCATATGTGTTCGTTAATCATGTAACATCAAACTACACATAAACCTTCTCAAAATGATAGGACCTTTCTTACCTCTGCAAGAAGAGGGTGGTCGTCTGGCAATTCGTACCTGCAAACGGACATTTGTCAGTACAAGTGCCTTGATGATTTATCATCTCAAACCTGAAAACCCTATAATATTTCTACATGGCATGTGCCACCCACAGTAATAGATGCCCTCATGGGGTACCACAGTTGCAGGCATATCGCTAACTTGATCAAAGTCAGTGTAGTGCATACAAATTCTCGTGGACAACGAGATTCACAGTCTGATCAATTTTGTAATAATAGCCACATTGCCCAATTCCCAGGGCGGCGACATGCACTTTATACTACGCAATTTATTTTGCTTTATTATGCTTATGTTTCGTTCAGAAATCTTATTCTCCCAATGAATTTGGTCTTGTTACAAAGAACTCAAGATGAATCCAATGATATCTTATTGGACATAGTTGACCTCCATATTTTTCGCGGGCAATGTGGTCTTAGGTGTTATATATATATATATATATATATATAAACCACACAAAATAAGATTATTCCTTAGTATGCCTTATAATATATTGTCATTTTTTTTCATTTAATACATCCATTTCAACACTTTTGTGCTTTACTATGACCTTATAATATGTAGTCAGAGCCTCATTTTGTCGATGACCCCTCCCCCAGGGCCCATTTAAAAAATGACATGATGTTTTCTAAGAAAGTTTTCTGTCTGTCAAAGAAATGAGAACCTTGCTGGTTGGTAATGCCTACTTGGATTTCGATCTCAATATATAATAGAGTCATCCTCTAACCCAACATGACTTTTGGTAAGGATTTTCTTGTTTTGCATACAAGGTCTTCATGTTGGGTAAGTTTTTGGTGTGTGCTTGGAGGTAGTGATGTGGAGGTTGACACAAAGAACATTCTATATCTGTTCATGAAGCGTCAAACTCATGTTTGGCATGCCAAAAAGGTCCTCAAATAAGTTTTGGTCCTCACTGAAGAACCGAATAGGTTGCTCTTCATTCAGATTTAAACACTACCTCCAGCATGCATCATTACAAGTGGAAACTTGAAAGAAAGAAATTTTTGATATTTTATGCAAAAACCAAAGGAGTAATCAAAGAGTGAAAGGAATATTTGAAAAATTAGAGGAAGTTGTTTATACTCACACATAGTGAATGGTCCGCAGGCGTTGGACACTCTTCAGCTGAGGTGTCGGTGTATAGGACGCTTGAGGTGGTAGCAATATAAGCTCTTGTGAGCGCAGACAACTTCCTGTCACCTCCACTTCTGTGGGCAAAATTTCATCAAAAACATCCTGAACAATAATTTCTGTGTCTCTAGGAGAAACGTCAGTATTGTCAGTAGCAACCTCCAAATGCATTTCACATTTCAGAGCTTCCTCTAACTCTACAACCTGGGATAGTAGTATTTTTTGGTCAGTTACAGGCGATTCAGAGGTTGAATCTGAATCCTGTTCAAGAGTAGGTTGGTCTGCCAAAGTTGGGAAAACTGGATCCAAATATTGTACATCATTGATTTCAAGTGGATAGGGAAAATCTTCGATATCATGCACAGCTGCTGTTTCTGGTGTTGTGGGCTCTTCAATTATAGGTATACACTGTTCTTTACATAAACTAGGATCTATTTGTCTTGACGAAATTATTTGTGTTTCTTCTGAAAGTGGAAGGGGGTCTGCTGCTGTTAATGCCAGGGTCGAAAACTGCTCTGAATGTTTCTCAGGACCAGTAAGGAGTGGTTTTGCACTGCCAAGAACAAAAAAGCTTCATTAGATTATTTTACCAGCCATGGGGCTGTTCTATCTAACAATTACAAACATCATGATACGGAAGCCCACTTGCAGAATCGTATTTTGACTTGCATTAAAACTGAAGCTAGAAATGTATGGAATTGGATGAAGAATTAATGTCACACCTGGAGAATGCGCTGGCAAAATGTTTGCATTCACTACGCAGTGGACACGCGTTGCAATTTGGCTTGCTTTTGGTGCAAAAAACCTGTACAGACATACATACAGGGAGATTTTAACTTGGGGGCTGTCGTAATTCTGTGTCAATAGCTGTTTCACACATATATAACATCTAGCTTGAACATTAAAAGCATTTTCCTATCTATATTGAGATATAGATATAGATATCAATAGTTATTTCTTTGTGGAGCTACCAGAATGACACGATTTTAGGTAAAGGGTGGCTTAAACCCATGGCCTTAACCTGAATCCCACAGGAACTACAAGGTTAACCACCTAGGGCTGGAAGAGTACTCGGATGGGTGGTGTTCCTAGCACTTGATAGTCGGTGTCCCCCCACTGTTCAAGGTGTTCACCTTTGAAAGGAGGCAGTAGTCTTGGAGGGCCCTCTAATTCTTGCAATGCCCGTTTCAAGATTACATAGAGACTCGGACCAACTCGAAAACAGAGCAATGCCATATTCGCGCATGTGGAAACATCAAAGTCGTCTTTCTTTCTTCCTTTCTTTCTTTCTGACTTCAGGTTCATAGTCAGCTGGTTTTAACACCACACTAAATGAAGCCAGAGATACAGTTAAACACGAGAAAGTTTATTACTAACTGGTGTTGCACAAGTTGTGAATACGTCAGTGGTCTGGGCTCTGGATTTTCTTTCAACCCTTAAATTGGCTTTGGTAAGTATCTATCACAGCATTGGAATTTTTGTATGTTTAATCATTTCATGCAACCATGTAGCTAGCAGGGAGAGTAATTTGAGATGACCTTTCCGAAGGTGATCAGTTGGTAGTGAAATTCATACCTGCATTACAGTTATGCCACGTTACGAAAATCATATACTCTGTTTCAATAATAAGGCAAAATCACAATCCTATTTATTTTAGAGAATATCTTCATAGAGATATCTTCCAACTATGATTGAAGCGGTTGAACCTCTTATTGTCGACAACATCCTACTATTCCAATCAGTCAAAGCATAGCTATTCAAATGGATTCAAATGACTATTTTTAACTTACAAAGTCTGCTGATCTAGCTTGCAAAGTCGTGGCCATAAATATTGCTGGATGTGTGCTTGTATAGGGTACCTGCGAACATCACATGACTACTTAATAAATTAAAAAATTGGTATTTCTCAGGGTCACTCCTCAGCTCTATTGCAAGTTTCCAATCAACCACTCCCAGATCTTGAGGAAATATTACAGCTTGTATTCTGAAATTCGAGGTGAACTGGGGGATGAATTGAGCTTACAGCTCTAGTAAATGTAGTTGAGTCTCCTCAGGCAGGGGCTCAAGGGGGACCCAACCAAGCCGAACAACTATGCGACCAACATTTGTGTCCACCTGTGCAAAAATCCAAAGTTGTCATGAACTCAAAATCAGAGTAAACATCAAAACACCAATATATGAAATTTGGTTGCAAAAATTTGGTCTAGCCGGCTTCTTACAGGAAATGAAGGATGGTGCAGTGAAAGAAGGCGTATGCACTCCACACTCTTGAGCCCCAAGCCTCGCACGCTTAAAAGAAAATCTCTGTAAGGTTCAAAACCAGATTTAAAATTCATCAATTTATCACTTTATCACTTTATCTATTTATTCATTTAAATTCATCAGAAAGTTTTAAATAGACCATGGGACTCCCTAATCCCCCGTGAATTTGTATCAAACAAATTGGAATGTCAATTGACAGACAAAAAGTTGGAGGCTTACTTCGCATCATCAGGAGGAAGTTTTCGAACCCATTCGAGGTCGAGGCTCCCATTTTGATCACGGTGAACTCTATCAAGGAAACCCTGAAAACGAAAGGCAGTGTTATTTATTACTATCCAGGTTAGAATCTGACATTGATAACAGGGTACAGCATTTCGAAAGAAACAATTTATGACACCTTTATTCTTCCAGCAAGGATGTTGTTCATTCCCCGCTCTTTGATGACGTCCGCAATCTTCTCAACTTTCTCGAGCCGCACCGCCTCCCAATCCACACAATCTTGAGTTAACGGGTCCCTTGTGTAATTCTCATTTGCGAGAATCTCCACTCGAAGAGGTTCCCATTTCTCCTTCTGTGACTTCAACACAAACCCCTCCTCCCATCGCGCAAGCTCGGACCCCTTCAGTGACCGAAAATCAAACTTATGATTAATATTATACATTGATGACCCATAATGATGCTTTTTGGTCTTGAAGCTCCTGACTCTTCTTCGCCTTTCACGTCGCAACTGCTCCATTTCCATTTCTAGAGGCTTCAATTCAGATGTTGCTGCTGCTGCTTGTCTTTCACTTCTTCTTTTCCCAAGAACCGTCCTGATTGTGGCAGCAAGCACTGTTTCCCTTCCAAGCGTTGTCAAACTACTTAAGTCCTCCTCCACCATACTTTTAAACTTTTCTCGGATCACTGTTGAAGAACTATGACTATGGTTAAATAATACTTGTTCTTCATATGGAGCAATTGCGGAGCAAAGCACTCTCGCCACTCTACGTCCACTGCTCCGTTGCATTTGTTGACCCCATTTGGTGATTTCATAACATCCTACTATAGCATCTTGAGCTTCAGGCACAGGCACTGGAATTGTGGTTTCAGTCTGTAATCCTGCTGTGACTGGGCACATTAAAATTAGTTCAACCTTCTCACCATCAACGGCGTTATCATCTTCCTTGCAATTGACAGAGAAGTTTTTCATCTTTATCAGAAGCTCTTTCCAAATTGCATCTTCTTCTGCATCATCTGGCAAGCTACTGTCGTCCACAACATTGTCACTGGAATGCAAAGAAATCCCTTTCATGTAAGCTACATTTTGTTTTAGGGTTTCTTCCATACGCTTCGTCTTTAGTTCAGCTCGAGTTGGTCTTGCTGGTGGTTTATCAAAGTTTAAACCTCTCTCATTAAGAGGTGGTTGATTGGTTGTTGATTTTTCTTCGAAATCCACTCCAAAATCTTCCATACTCTCGGTGCAGAAATTTTTCATCTTTGTCACCAGATTTTTCATCTTTGTCACCACCTCTTCCCAAATTGTATCTTCTTCTTCTTCTTCTTCTTCTGCATCATCCAAGATAATTTCATCCACGGCATCATCGCTGGAATTCAAAGAAATCCCTTTTATGTAAGCTTCATCTTGTATGCGCATTTCTTCTGCGCGCTTCTTCTTCACGTCAACTTGAGTTGGTCTTGCTGGTGGTTCATCAGCGTTTGATTCAATCTCACGAAGTGGTGGTTCCTCCTCTCCAGATTTGGGTGCACTTTCTGTGTCCCTCATCCTTACTGGAAAGTGTGCTCGCATTGCCATGAAAGCCATACTGCAAGAAAGGTCAATAGTCTCATGCATGACCAGAATCTCGAAAATGCGGCGCCACACACAAACTAAATTGATGACATTGGGTAGGACCGAAAAAGAGGATTCTTAAGGTTCTCTTAAATTCTTAAAAGTCAATTACCTTGTACTGGAGCAATTTCCTTGACACGAAAATTTAACCCCATTTGCCACAGCTCATGTGATTGCAACAGACAGCTCTTAATTAGCAAATAGATTTGCAGGTTTCTTATCATTGACTTACCTGGATAGAAAATCTGAGACATTTTGTGTAAGAAATGCCCCACCAACAGAATCTAACACTGACCCTCCCCATTTTGAGAAAGTCCGATCCCCTGCAACAATGTAACATATTGAAGATTATTGCACTTTCTGTAAATCCACCTGAGAAAAATTTATACTAGACCAACCATTACCAAATTAGGTCAATCTTCTGGAAACTCGAAACTCTCGATGTCAAAATGCAGAATTCTGACCTTGGATTTGACGCATGATAGCATTGAACCGGTTTGCGCGGATGCCCCATTCCTGCCTCTCTTGTTCCCACTTTACTTCATCCTGATCTTCGTCTTCCACGGCACCGCCTTTCAGCATCAACCGCTTAAACATTCTCACAGTACTGGAGTCCAGCACTACTTTGGGTTTAAACTTAACTTTGGGTCTCCACATGAGAAGATCTCTGTACAGGACCATCTTTCTAGCATCATCACCATATGGAACAATCTGAAGGTTCAGGTCTTGTGCAAAATTCACTGTTGGTCTTAAGGGTTGCAGGCCATGCCTCTCCAGGACATGATCAACTGGGTGATAGCTTTCTTCTGTGACCTTCAATAGCAAGCGTTTAATATAGAGTGCAAATTCTGGCACATCAGTTTCTGGGATGCCTTGTGTCATGGCCTTAACCAAGTTAGACTGATTCGCGGTGTACTCGACTTCTCTGGACAGAGCCCAAATGAATTGCTCTCGTTGAATTTCGTCCATCTGTGAGAATGGAACGGGTTGATTAAGAATTCGATTTTGCATCCTGCCATTCGGAGCTGGAATTCTTGTCCTCTTCTCACCAGAATCTACCACAAAAGGAACTACTACCTGTGGATCCATTACAGAGAGGAAATCAGGTAAAAGAGACCGCCGCGCCATATTCTTTGTTGTCGCTGATTCTTTGAATAATAATTTTCTCTTTGTTCTCTTCCTGTGCTCACTGAATGTCAAAGCCACCTCTTCACACTGTGGGGGTGACACTGGTGACAATGGAACTGGAACATCATTATCAACCTCGCAGCTTCTAATTGTCTGAACTGTAGACACATTTCCTCTTGGTGTTGAAGGTACTTCTTCGTCTGTTGGTAAGAATTTCAATCCACCATTTTCCTCTTCCACAGGATTGCACAACCGCAATGGAGATTGCTTACATAAATCAATGTACACCGCCAGTGAAGGAGAACTACTACTTTGATGATAATCAGGTTCCAAGGCTTTCTCATTCGAAAGCAATGACCTTGAGAAAAGTGAATCACAAATTCCACCTACACGATCATTCTGAATGGTATCCTTCTGGAAGGCATCATTGCAGTTGTATCCATCTTCTTCACCCATCAAGGTGCACTCTTTATGAATATTTCCTTCATTATTCCTACTGCCCATTGCTGAATTCACAAGACTAATTTCTCCATAGGTCTCTGACATGGCAATGAACCCAGCGCCCTTTATGTTCAAATAGTCACGTTCAGGAAACCCTCGCCTCTCTGTCCTTGTTGCCTCCTTTTGAGAAGCATTTGCCCCAGGGTTCATAGCATCTTGAGTCTTCAAATTGTGGGTGGGGTCTTCTCTCACCAAACCATCTAATATTGGGAATAAGTCGTTATGCAATCACAGGTTAAAGTACCAGTTATCACTTGAAGACTTGACATCACAGAATGAGAAATTATGAAACAATTATTAAGCACTTCTACAAAGCATAATTGCGAACCATAGTAATGGAATGGTGTGCAGAGTTACGTTACCAGGGCCATTGCAAGATGGAGCTTTTGGCTTGCGTTTAGACATGCTGGATTTCTTAAGCGGTTTCGAGACCTTGTATTTCACAGGTCTCCTCACCTTTGGAGTAAATCTTTTTTTTTTCAGCTTCACATTTGCTTGCACTTGTTGCGTTGCTTGATCCTGAAACTCTCAGTTCAGCAGTTGATGCACAGGTAATGAGGCAATTGATGCATGCGATGGGGTTAAGTAAATGAAGAACTTCGTCAGCTACCTACTAAAGCTTAATATCTTCAATAGAGTACGCTGGAGGATGTTTCTGCAGCTTGGATAAGAATTGATAAGATTTGCTACTTCTCAAGAACACTAAATTATGTATCTCTGACAAGACATGTGAGTTAGGTAGGAGCTCACATCTTGATTGGAATTTGGAAGAGTGGGGGCAGACATATGCTGTTCATGCATAGATTCTGCCTGTACAGTAGGAATAAAATCTTCCTTTACAATTTCCTCGTTCATATCAACATCTGGAGGACATTTCCCATCATCTTGTAACCATGCCTCCGTATTGCTTAGCAACGGTGCTGTAGAAAAAGGTCAAATTCCGACGAGTCAGTAAGATTTAGCCTTGTCGCAAACCAACTTTCAGGAATGATTATCTGTTGACAACACATAAAGTACTTATGCTCAACCACACAAAATTCCAAAGTAGCAAACCTCCTCGTGTCGCACAGTTTGATCAATCCCAATATGTTTTTGGCTCATTTAGCAAAAGGAATATTGACATCGAGATGAGCATAGGCGTGAAGAACGTGATGTACAGAACACAGTGGAACACATGTATACATGTATACATGTATCTCAAAAAATGAGAAATCGCCAATCATGGGAAATTCCCCACCGATTCTTAGCTATTTGGTTAATCCATGAATTTGATGTTAAACTTGTTCAGAAGTATCAAAAAGGTTCACAAGCTTGCAGGGACTAGCTTGACAACTGAAAAATCTTTGTCACTTTCTATAATAGACCTGGTTCCACCATACATTTTTACAATTGCCACAGCAGCCTGCATGAACAACCTATTTCACGGAAATGGCAAAAAGTAAGAGATGACCATCAAAGAATTTGGCGAAAATGGCTTGATAAACATACGGAGCACGAACTGAGTACCATTTTCTAGTGTGTCTTCATGCCCTTCTGTCAGAAGAAGACAGTTGCCGATCTCAGGTAATGTCGGCGATCTTTTCCGTTTGTACACTTTCTCTGGAGTAGGCGGACCCACATCTGTGTCATCCACCGGTAACCCTGCCTCCTCAAATTGTTCATCCAACAAGTTGATTTCTGTGGAAACCCTGCACTGTGGTGATTCTAAGCGCGGATGTGCGTCTCCGGACACGCTCTTCAATTGACCTACATGACCACATTTCACGTAGCCTCATTCCTGGTACAACACATGGGAGATCATTTGGACTATTCTGGTTTGAAAGAACATGTTGGCATGCACGACCAGAAAATGCTGCAACATACTGTGCCTCATTCACAGAAACACAGAGAAAGTCGGGTACACCATAGCAAGGGAAGTATAATGTAGCAAAAATCCCATACTCTGCATCATAACAATCAGAATAATTGCTGAACTAGACCCGATTGACCAATATACTGTGCTCCACTCAACAGAAACACACACACACACGCAGAGAAGGTTGGGCCATGGCAAGGTAGGTCTAATAGGGTAGAATAAAGCCCATACTCTGCATCATAACAAATAAAGTAAATTGCTGGACTCTACTTGATTGATCAATATACTGTGCCCCACTCAACAAAAACACGCAGAGAAATGTGGGCCAAAGTAAGGTAAGTATAATATAGAAAAGAAGCCCATATTATGCATCAAAACAATCATATTGTGCTTCACTCAACAGAAACTCAGAGAAAATTGGGCCATTATGAAGAAAGTGTATCAGGGTACCTGAAAGCCCATGACCCTGCATAACAGTCAATGTAAATTGCCTGAATTATACCTGATTGACCAATGCCACCACTGTGGACGCCAATAATCGCATCCAAGATCTTCCTAAGATGTCTCTGCTTTGCCTCCAAGTATCTGACTTGGGGTATAATTTCCGACCTAATTCCTTCATTCAAAATCTCAATTTCGGGTACCACAATCTGCGCTTCCCGGACTGCAAGTGGTGTAACAGTTGGATCAGGGGTGAAAGAGATTCTACGTGCTTTTCTACTGCTTGGACCCGTCCCCTGGGCTTTCCGTGGCTTATGCACATCTGCAAAGTGTTCGGTGTCTGAAGAGCTGTCTGCACTCAGGGTGACAACCTCACCAAGCACCCAGGTCCCTAGTTGATTATTACAATGTTTCACGATGTTACCAGCATCATCACCATCGACATAACCCCTGCATGCAGACTGAATTGTAAGAGGTGGTTCTGGTGTAAATGGAGTATCAGGATAAAATGTACTCCATTCGAACTCATCGCTCACGGTTGACATAAAATTTTCATTCGAGTACCAAGTGCTGTGTTTTCTCGGCCTTCTTGACCGCCTGGCTGTTATTGTCTGGATTATTTCTGGAGCCTGTACAGGTTCAACAATCCGCCTCGTACCCATCGCTGAAAACCATGAACACCCGGGATTTGCACTTCGTTTTGTCCGCTTCTTTACTGGAAACGGTGTCTTCATCGCCAACGCTGATGATGTTGCATCCTCCATTGTCTGCTCAAGCGTTTCAAGCAATAGTTAGTCTTCAGTCTATTTGGAGCTCTTTCATGCGACGCAGTAGCAAAGCTACCCACACTCAATTGAAAATGAAACTCGGAAGACAATATTACTTTCACCAATCCTGAGGCACCTCAATATTGCTCAAGCTAGAAGAATTCTCCAAGTGGAGATAGATTGATCGAGGTAAAGAAATCCACCAACAACAATAGTGCCTTGGCTCAAAATCTGGCACTCTGTTCTCAAAGTATCTCTCCTTGCCTAGTCAAATAGTGAGGTCGTGTTCAGGTTCTTACGTACAGTTCCAAATTGAACAGACATAGATCAGTCCTCCTCAATCCACTGAGTTAAGAGGGAGACAAAGTTCCAGTGTTCAAGTGCCCAGGAACATGTCTCTACAGAACTCGAGTACTCAGAGAAAAATTAAGCCTTCTACAGCTCAAGACTAATTTCAAAGTTCATCCTTTCAAGATTACTGCAACGAGAGTGTTCAAGCCTGGTTTGCCTTGGATACCGGCGTGGGTGTGGTGACTGCTGCATCCGAAGCTGCTACCCCTGCAACACTCCTCACTCTTCCACTCCTGCTCACAATGCCATCCGCACAAGCCTGCTCACCAGAACGATCCAACACAATTACATCATCAGCTCTTCTCTCTTTTCTCTCCAACTAAACAAACTGAACAAATATCCGCCATTGAAGGTTCCGCTGTCTCAAGACTACTAGCTTAGCATCCTTTCAAGGTTATTGCAATGGAAATATGGGATGCTTTGCCTTGGAGGAAGTAGATGTGGCTAACGAGATAACATCATGCGCTGCATCCGACGCTGCAATAATTGGGGATCTTCCCACCCTACTCCTCCTCAGATTGTCAGCTACACAATTCTGCTAACCAGAATCATCGCCACTGCATCCATCAGCTTTCTTTCTACTTTCCAAAATGTACAAACTGAACAACAGTTGCCATTGCCGGTTTCCCTGCCTCAAAAGTACTAACCCTGCATCCTTTCAAGATAATCACAATGGAAAGTGTTGGAGGCTTTGCCTTGGGGGAAGTAGGTGTGGCTAACGAGATACCCTCATGCCCTCCATGCAACGCTGCAACTCTTGGGGTACTTCCCACTCTCCTCCTCAGATTGACAGGTTCACAAGTCTGCTAAAGAGAATAATCATCGCCACTGCATTATCAGCTTTCTTTCTACTCTCCATATGCAAACTGAACAAACAGTCGCCATTTCCTCAAAAAATATTAACTTAGCATCCTTCCAAGACAATTGCAATGGAAGTGTTGGATGCTTTGCCTTGGGGGGATCAGTAGGCGCGGCTAACGAGATAACATCCTGCCCTGAATTCAGCGCTGCCACTTTTGCTGGTCTTTTCATCCTCCTCCTTAGATTGCCAGCCACACAAGTCTCCTACACAGAATCATCACCACTGGCATCATCAGCTCTCCTTTCTTCTCTCCAAACATAAAAAACTGAACAAACTGTCGCCATTGCCTCAAAACTACTAACTTAGCATCCTTTCGAGATTACTGCAAATGGAAAGTGTTGAATGTTTTTGCCCTTGGGGGGAATGGGTACCGTGGTTAACGAGATAACATCATGCTCTACATTCGCCTCTGCAACTTTTGGGACGTCCACCATACTCCTCTGACTCCCACCCACACAGGTCTGCTAATCAGAATCATCACCACTGCATCATCAGCTTTCTTTCTACTCTCCAAAATGAAAAAACTGCACGAACAGTCGTCATTGCCGGTTTCCCTGCCTCAAGACTACAAACTCAGCATCCTTCCAAGAACAAACTGAACGACAGTGGCCATTGCCAGTAATTCTCCCAACTCCTTAATTAGAGAAAGAGACCTACCTTTGGTGCACTAGGATTAACAACAGTCAAGGCTGTCCGAAGCTTGCCATTAATCAAAGCCATAGCCCCTCTTCGAGACCGCAGACTTCTGGTGACCCCATAATTTGCAGGTTTCCTTCTGGAATACACCTGGACTGTTGCTGCTGCTGCCGCCTCTGAATTTGAAGGTCTAAACTCCCCCTGGTTCTGCATCGAGGAGGACTCTACCCCATTGCTTCCTCTTGAACCCCGCAGAGTGATGCAACCATAACTTGTTGCCTCCTTCGGCCCACCACCTCTAATCTTGCGAGGCTGGTTCACTACCTCATTTGTGTTTCTTCGAGGCCGCAGAATGATGGACCCCAAATTTGCAGCGCAGCAATTCCTTGGAGAATTATGCAGCTTGCCTTCCTCCACCCCCTGGCTGGTTGCCCTTCGAGGATACAATTTGACTTCCTCCGCCGCACTCAATACTCCTTGCTGCTACGATGCAACCAACCAAACAATTAACCCTCAATCAGAGCAACAACAATGCAAACAACAACACAGACTGCATTCGCCACAAGTTTCTTGAGTTTCGTAGCTGAGATTACTGGGAAGGTTAATGCCAGAAGTGGATGATCTGTCTGTTTATACTCACCACAGAACTGGATGGGCACCCACTGCTGACGGAGTTTCCCACTGCACAATCTTGAGTACAAACATGAGTTATAGCATCATGCAGTCACCAATTGATGGAAGAACTCACATACATAAAATTTTGAGTTTCAGGCTCATCACCAAGAACCGTACTGATGATGAACAACCGTGTGAGAGATTAAATTGGCTCTAAAGAAAAGTGATAAAATGACTCATCCAAATGGTTTTAGGGAAACCGGCTCGATTGCAGCAAGTCCAAGCTACGTATATCAACCCAAAAATGGTGATGGTGGGCTAATTCTCTCTCTTGGTGTGTCCAACTGAGATCAAGATCAATCAACAGAAGAAGCTTACCGTGGTGGAAATTTTCCACTTCAAGGGTCAGCATGTTGTGATCCTCTCTGCAGGCACATCCACGCACCCCCAACAACTACTTACCCCCGGTGGACCTTCAAAGCCAAATCTCCAGACAAGACAAGACATGACATGATCTCTCCAAAAAAAAAAAGCAAAACTATACACACCCAAATTCACTCAACACAGGCAGGCATTCTTGTATGGCCAACTGGTTGAAGTTGATTGAGCCGTCACTCTGATTTCGAATCTCCCTGACCATTAAAATTGTAAACTCTCAAACTCGGTGCCCAACACTGAAGTAACTCTTGCAACATTCCCAAAAGTTGAGCTTCCGGTGAACTATTGGGGATCACAACACCACTTTGAGCGTCACACACTACGTTAACTCCTAATCCTTGAAAAGTGTGCGCATCTTCTATTTTAATAAACCTTACTTATTAGCCTAAACCCAACTTAACCCCAGATGTGGCGATCAATTACTTGCTGACTGCTTGTTGTGGGTTGCATTGGAGTGTGTGCAAGTGACAGGATTGATTCTCCTGCCTTGCATGGAATGCATGGCTGATTCATTGATGGCCACCACTGCTCGCTAACTTGAGCTACCACTGCCTTTTTCTCCTCTCACTCCACCTCCTTGTAAACTTCCCAAACACACATAAGGGAGAAATATAGAAACCGGTGTGTGTGTATATATATATATATATATATATAATAATAACCAATTCAGGCCAAAAATAATGGCTTATAACTTAAACATTATTTAACTGCTCTCAGTCGTTTCATTGTAATAATATCAATATGATGTTTCACCCCCTGGGCTTTTCATCATGGATATGCCAATGCGATGCGCTAATATGAGAATAAACAGAGTATAATTTCAAATAGAATATGATTTGTTCCCGGCCCCATCCATCGTATATTCTCAGCTGAATAATGTTATGAATTTGTGCAAGATCTTTTTCAAAGATGTAGTAGAGGAAATGGTGAGGATTGCAAGTTGTTTCGTAATTTTATTCCCTGTAAATAACTACACGGATTGGCTCAATTAGTGCGTGTTTCTATGCAGCGTTACATAGTGCTACAACTATTTAATGAGAGTGAAGCATTTGGTATGAATATCTTATTCATTATCAAAATGAAGATCCTTGAGTTTGTTAATTGGTCGTATGATAAGTCCTCTCAATCATGTTGACTATGAGTCTAGAATGGTTAACATATTTTGAGCACGCAGTCCGATCACTTTTAAAACACGTGTCTTTTTGGTCTTTGTGTTAAAAGCTACACCAAACCACATACCATTCAAATATCGGTCTCCGATTAAGATAAGTAGCCAAATTAGGCACATCTTACTTACTTACTTACTTACTGAGTAATTTCCTCTTGTTGGCATTTGGACATAAGGTTATACATATTTATAACAAACATCTCCAACTGCATGTGCACTTTTCGTCATTGGATGGGATCTTGAATCATTTCATTCAGTTAGCAACTATGAATCGTGAAGATTATCATTCCAACTATCACAATTGGAGTTGATGCAAAAGTCACAATAGGTCAAAGTAAAGATTCTTCTATCTCTTAAGCGATAATGACCACATAAGGCTTCCCAATTGCGTTAACTACTAAAATCATAATGGTGTCCATATTTTGAGCACATGGTCCAATCTCATCGTAATAGGTGTCTTTCTTGTGTCCGTATTTAACTACAATGCTTGACATATACCACTCAAAGTATAGATGTCTATATGAGGCTACATTGTTGGAATAGAATGTGCATCCACAATATTATCCCCAACGTTTTTAGTGTGGGTTTCCTCGTACATAGTGTGGCCCCTAGTGTATACCATAGAGAGTGTAGTGCACATAATCCACCTGGATGGTTTCATCAGGGTGTGATAATGAGAGTCGATTATGAATATTTAACCTTCTACCCATCATAACTGCTAGATGACATGGATACATACATGTCTCAAAATTGGTGGGCATGGGGACAAACATGCAACCAATCATCTTTCCCGAAAGAAATACCGTCTCACACAAAACCCAAAAAGAATCAATACGGCAATTCATTAATTTCAACACGATTGGTGGCATGTTCATTCCAACATTGCGGTCAACTTACTCCGAATTCTTGATCCCATTGCATTCGCCTGATGCATGCCCACTATATATATATAATTGAAAGCTTCATGGGCAGGCCGTGCTTTGTTGTGGGCAGAATTTACAAGTCCTCATTGTCCATTTTGGGCTTCTGAGGCTTACAATACAACAAGTGTCCAGATAATATAATGGACGTTGTCAGCAAGTGACTCAGCAACCAAGGCCTAGCAAATTGTTCTTCATGAGGCCTGGAGAATCGTACTAAAAGGGCCCAAAATCCACATATTATCCATTTCGGCAGCCATGCGAGATTCTTTCGCAGATTTTTCATTCATCACAAAACCAAGCCAAGTCCGAGGTCATGTCAAGGAGGAGCACGCAGTAGTTGGATCACATGACCATAGTTTTGCATAATATGTGTGGCTCTAAGTAGAGTCTAAGCTATGCGGGTGTTATTCGGTTCATTTTATCTTGCTCCTCCGTCTTCTATTGATCACATCTACGTCTTGAAATTTAGGTTGCACTAGCAAATTTGTGAGCGAAGATCTAGAGAAAATCCAATTGAAAATCGGACTTCTCCTAATTTAGTTATCTAGAGTGCGTGTTTGTTGATTTCTTAGATGATTGCGTAGTAGGCTCTTGAGAATCCTGGAATCTTCGTTAATTGAGAGTGTCATGGGCCTTGCTTCTTGGGGGGGGGGGGGGTTGATTTCATGTGAGCGGTGAGTAGGGACCAATAATCGGTAACTTGTGAACAGTGAGGGTGGAAACATATGTGTGCATTGTATCGTTCATTCTATCTCCGTCCCCATTTCCAAAAATGACAAGTTGTTTGTTCTCTAATGAGTTTGATTCTTTTTCCGCACAGTCTTCTCCATGCGAAAAGTTTAGTGCGTACGTGCATATTGCAAATTACATGTCGCGGTGGAAAGGGGATTCAACTTGGTAAAGGCCCTGACTCAACATCCTTAATACTGAAAGTTGTTACTATGTGTGGAGATCCCAAGTTGGTGGTAGTTGCCTTGAAGTCTTACCTATGGGTAGAAGATCTTACCACTAGGGATTGTATGTTGAAGGGCTCAAAGTTGTTTGGGTCCACCAAATAGAACCTCAACTTGCCACCCGGTGCATATTATGATTCACATTGACCCAACAAAGTGAATTACTCTATTCCTCGTCCTAATACTTGGACAAAAATAGCATGCATAGAGGATTCCTTGAATTTTTTTTAAAGCATGATGTGGCGCACACCACATATGTGCTAGAGACTAATTTCCATGCTTATAAGTGGCACATTGCTAGATTGCCCCCTATCTCAACAAAAAAATGTTGGGCAATACAAACCAGTTCATATATTTTATGCAATGCAAAAGTAGGTACTATAAAACATGGCAATCTTGCTCTAACTTACAAAGGGTTGAAGAAAGAGTTCCAATCCACCAATAAGGTGGTACGAGTTTTGGTTCCGCCCTGATGGCATTAAGTGATGTGTAAGTGGCATAAGTATGTGCCATATTGGCCTATAGTGCCCAACACTTGGCCAGTGAAGATAAGTACCAATTTATTGAAGGAGGAGGTGTTTGTGCTTGAGGACGTTGGATTTCAACTGAGAAGGAGGCACTTTTGGCTCGTTGTAGGATATCAACAATTGCATCACTCCCCATTCCTCCATCACATTTCTGTGTGCCACCGAACCTAGACGCACACCTTACTTTGAGGATCTGAAAAATAATGCGTCAAAATCCAATGCCACCCATGATAAATCACAAAAACAAATGAGAGAGCACCGGACTCATGGACGGATACTATGTTGTTGGAGCCACTCCCAATCAATATCCAGACTTTGGAGTGATGTTCAACATCGTTTTCAGGGAGGATATCACATACCGTATCATAATTGATGACATCTTGCATTGCACGTGCCATGACATCACAAAATAATCATGTCATGTTTTGGGATAGACAGGGAAATGGGCCTACTGCAAATATCTTTAGATTTTTGTGTTTAGATTTTTGTGCAAGGATGATTATGATAGGGACAAGTTCATTCATTCACTCTAGTGTAAACCTACAACAAGTTCATGCGCCTACTTGAACTTACAACAAGGTCATCCCACAACAAGGTCATTCCACATGGCAAGTATGGATGTGTTGGCGGGGATTGTATGGGAATTTTTTGGGGACAAATCTTGAAGTTAGGCTAGTAGGATGTCTGATAGGACAACCCATGACAACTTATTTAAAATACATATTCTAGTACTATTGATATTCAATTTAGAATGTGATTGTTGGAGTTGCCGTAGAAGGTTGTTTTCTATGTAACTAATGTGCAATAAACAAAGTTGATTTGCCTAATTGATAGCTTATAAATAGAACTTGAATGCTCAAAACTTGTTGAATTAGCGTATACAAACACCAATACAAAAACAAGCTATGAACAATTTCTTTCCTCTCTACTCCATGATGCATTCTCACATTTAATTTAAATATTGTGGGGACTTTTTAATGATCTTGTTTGGGTTTACACTAAGGGCTTGTGACCTTCAAAACGTTTTAAAGCTATAGCCCATGGACTTCTCTATACTCTCATCTAAGAAGTGTATTACCATGGTCATTTAAGATCCATGACCTAATGCTTTTATTGTAAACATGCGCAAATGTAAAAAGTTATCACCATCCTAAATACCACTTGAAGACATTTTTTTCCTAGATGAATGATTGAGGGACACATGCTCATATGCAAGAAGTACAGAGCCTCACAAAATATATAATCTACAAATATTCATTAAATTTACTTTAATTTAATCCCCTCATGCAATTAACATGAGGTTCTTAGATCCACACCTTGGTCACGCACCCCTCGATTATAGGTGTTCATTTTAAGATAAGCTAATAGCAAATTAGGCCTACTTACCTTAACTTACATGGTAAGTGGGAAGGCTCATGCATGCATGTTACTCTTACGTATTCTTATGATACGACACATATTAGTAGATACCTAAAATGCAACATGGCCCCTTGAATTATTGACCTACATCATGTTGCCATCATGGTGAGTGCACTAGTAGTTCTTCATTCATTCAATGGGCATTTAATCCCCTAGTTATTTATAGAACATAGTTCCCGGTGCAAGTTTCCAAGTTTGGCCTCATGCATACTTTATGCTACATATATATGAATGAGATATAAAATCTTTTGCTTCTAAAGTACACAACCATGGGAACGGCTTCATCAATTAAGTGAACTCGTACTTATGCATTTTGAGGGACCGACTTGGGTTTCTCATTATGTACGGTATTTTGAGATTGTATAATGTGCATATGTAGATTATGATGTGACTTTTGGGTGGATAACTTAGTTATCGCTTGTTGTCTTGCAAGGTGTGTGTTCTTAACTCCTAGACACAAAGAAATTTCAAAAGAATTAGATGAAGATTTCATATCATCCAATATACATAGAGAATACACAATCGATATGAACATGTGGAAAACGTTCAAGGGGTTAAATTAGCCTCAACAAATACTGCATTGAGTATACCTAGGGCCTCATTTCACAAACATTATTATGTCGTGTGTATCGGTATGACATAGTGGCTTGGGGTTTGTGGAGGGAGGAGATTATCACTTATGCGTATCTCATGTTCACTTAACAGAAGAACCTGACTACCTATAAGGTTTGTGACCAATTCATGTCAAATAACTTGGACTAGACCTAATTCAAGGTCAACTAATTCTACAGTCAAATAAGTTTAAATTGGTAACCTTTGGACTGCATAATATTTTCATGACTTTTATGTTAGATGAATGAGGGGTTACTCTCATATGCAATCGTTCCCTCTCTTAAGGGTATGGGGCGTCTGTGTAAACTCATTGGTCGTTATTGAAAGGGTCTTTAATAAAAACAAGTCTCCTAGAAGTTGAGGACTTACTCATTTCCACTTAACCCCATTAGACAACATAATATTATTCATATCCATAACAGTGCTATGTGGGACTGACAATATTCTACAAAATATTCCCCATATCCAGACTAAATATGGGAACATTCCGTAGATGTATTGTCAGTCCCACATAACATTGTTATGGAATTGAATAATGTTGTGAAATTCGGAGTCTTGATGTCATTTTCCGAGCTTTTGGAGTTGAAATTGCCCATGATAAGGCCACATACCTAAACATAACCATTTCTCCATGAGAAAAAGTATTATGGATGGACTTTCCAACCTCCTTCAGCCTTGGAGAACATATTCAACTAAGGCCGAGATTAGTAAGCAAACAACCACTGTTGCTAAAGAAACGTTGTGCTAATCAGAATATAAATGAGCTTATCCGATACTAACATACTCAAAAAAATTCCAACCTTTAACTAAGTTTGTGGGTAGAGTGGTTTACTCATTGTTGACAATATTAAGATTCTTTTGCTTAGAATCTAAGCTTTTGTTGGATCATCGTGAAAGAGATTGACGGAGTAATGTTAGAAATCAATAGATAGATAGAAATCCAACGGTTTGTGAGGGCAAGTGCGAATGAAGAGTCACTTTGTCCAGAGGTTACAATATCACTACAAGGATCATGGGTCGTTTGCACTGGATTTCGGCCACTTAAGGTAGATTTTAGGTATTCACATTTATTGAACAAACATATTTAGATACCTAAAATCTGCCTCGAGTGGTCCAAAGTTCCAAACCCAATGTAACAACTCATGATTCTTGTAGTGTATGAAATTGGACACACTAAAGTAACCCTTATCAAAGTACCATGGCAATTAAGCATTAAGGCATCTTACAAATTATCAACCCTGACATCAAGTGGGACTTGCCTTAACTCCTTACTAGTGTTGGCTTGATATCTTCTTTTTAAATACCGTTCAAATATCTAGAATGGGGATTTCACCTGCTCGTAGGGTGTGGGTATTTAACGATAGTTTTGTTTTTGATACTATTAAAGTCTATTTAAGATGCAAGAAGCCTCATATCTAGGTAGAATTGCCCTAGTATCAATATAGTTTAGAGTGATATTAACCCAAATAAGAACTCAAACATATAAGGATTCTCTCACCTTAAGATACCCACCAAAAATCAACATTTGGTTGATATCACAATTTGAATACCCATGGATAGGTTCTTTGATAACATTATTGATGTTCACAATTGATACCATGCATTCACCTATATACCGGTCCAACATTGGTCCTCACAAATGACATAGAGGAGTTTATATTTGGTTCATGATACTTGAAACTTTGGAATGTGATCTTGAAGGTCGAAAGACAAAATGGATTGACCAAACCCCATAGCCTAACAAATTGAAACCCCGGTACATAGAGTATGGCCCCGTGTCCAAGTACCCACCTACTAACAAACATCACTCATTGGTTGTGAAGGGCTCAATGTTCATGATGGCCATGGTGACCACGAGCAACCACAAACACTCATCCGTCCATTGTGACTAATGAAAAAATTCCTCCTATTTATTGCACACATAGTATGTTCGGGAGCTTGAGGTTCATTATAAATGACTCTACAATCGAGAATCTCAACATAGCATTATCCAGTTGGTGGCGGGCCTAGTTAGGGTAAAAAATATGTCATATTTGATGCGGAAAATATATCATTGAGATGCTTGTGTCAGTAGTTTCAACTTGAACTATTGTGGCCTTGCTTAGTGACATAAAAAACAGATGGTCTCAAATATATTTTTCGGGCTCTCCCTTCAACTAGCAGCAACATGTATTGTTGAGTGTAAATGACCCACCTCTGACATAATCGGGTGTTAAAAGTGGACGGGTGCCTTTTAAAAATTGAGTCCCATGCTTTGGAGCTAAATATGACCATGTGTGTTGTCACTCCTCAGTTGCCGCCAACTTGCCAGCTAGCCTCCTGAGGCCGGGTCAACAGGGCCCTCTTTGTTTATAGTTGCCTAGTTTAATTAAGATACTAACTTCGTAACACATTGTGATTACGGGCTACTACCACACCAAGATAGTAGTAAGGCTACCTACTAGTCACCAAGGTGTTTGGGTTTTTACCCTTCAATGTGCCGCCACGTGTGACTACGAGACCCAATGAGTGCATGGGAACTTGCTCACATGCTAAACATGGCAAAGTTTGCTCCCAAAGTTCTTAAGCAACAAATATGTGTGCCATGTAGCTACCATGATACTTGGGTGCAATTGAATGCAATTAGGTGTTAATAGTTTTGGGTGCATCACACCATGGTATGTGACATCAAATTATAAGCTTCTCGTTAATTAATGTGCTTACTTGATTTAATCTGCAATTACATATGAACTTTGCCAATAATTTTGGACAAACATTGAACACCGAACGTGTTTGGTGTGCACTCTACATGGTTGAATTTTGGTGCCGTATGGTAGGCTAGACCATATTAACTCCATGATGTAACCATGACCCCGTGGCATAACACCGTCAATGCTCAATTGCCACTACAATTAAAAGATAACGTACACATGCTTGTGTCTCATTCCCCTTTGCTTCTTTGCCATCTACAAATCATGTAATTGCATTGCAATGATAGACATACTACTCTAGGTTTCCATACTTGGTTTTCCAACACCATGTGTTGTGCCTTGCACTACATGCCCATGTGAGCCTTAAAATAAACTAACCCCCCCCCCCCAGTGTGTTATCCCGTGATTGGCTATGTGTTCTTTCTTTCGTTTTTTTTCGTTTTTTTGGGGGGGGGGCAGGGGGGGAGGGCGCATTTTGCCCCCCTACATGTGCCCTCCATGCCAATCCCCATAACATATGCACGGGTGTTCAACACTTTGACAACCCCTTCACTCCAAATTGCCACACATTCACTGAGGCTCCCACAAACATCTTCCACTAAGATTTTTCCCCCTCCATTGTGTGCATTATCCCTACACTTCTATTTGTTTGGTACGTTATTTGATTTCCATTGCATTTTCCAGTGCTATGTGTTGCATTGAAGTAATGTGATTCCGTGAGGTGAGATTAACATGCATTTACCACTCCCCATGGTCACGGCGTTGGTGTCCCCAAATTTAGTTCTTTTGTTGGATAAAAATTTGCAACCCTTTGCATGTGTGTAGAATGATACACTAAATATTTTATTTAGTGTAACCATTTCATCTTTCTTGTACATTGCCAACTGTAAACCACTCTTGTAGTGACACCAACATTGAATGTGAACCTCACATTATTTGTCATTTCTAAAAAAATTGTGTTTTGTTACTAGATTCTAGTCGTGCAAGTAGTGTCAATTGAGAAGTCATATTCCATCTGAACTTCAATTGTCCATGACTCAAATTCATCATGGAATTGCATGGATACATGAAAACCCTAACTCTATTTAAGTACTTGCCCTTTCAATGAACTACAAGTAAGTTGGGATGATATTACTCATACAACTATTAACAAGAGTGTAACTACAATACCTCATACAATGGCATTAAGTACTAAGCGGCAAGAATTACAATACTCAATGTGGTTTTATTCTGTTTTTTTGTTTTAAATTTTTTTTGCCGATGTTTCAATTCTTGAAAAATTTAGGCACTCTTCTCCAATTCTAAACTTTTACTTGGGTTTATTTTGTTTCCGGGTGAATACAACAGGCGAGATATGGCAGACCCTAATGTTCATAATCAAATTCTCTATATTGTCGGCCCACTTCTTTTTAGTTTAATGGCACATGTATTCAATACTATTATTTTTGAGTGAAGTTACGTCATTTATTCTCGGATGCATTATGTAATAAGTGAATATTATATTATGTTGATATTGTTCACAAAAGATAAACCGTAATCTTGTACTCTTTTACTTGTTTGCATTATTTGTACTAGTAGAAAACCGTAGCTCAAAAAAACCACAGCTGGAATCAGTTACGGTTCTTTTGACAAGCCTAATATGCAGTCGCTAAACAACTACATATTTTTCTTTTTTTTGTTTTGTGACTGTAATTTTAAAATTTTCGAGTTGTGTAATATATCGTTGGGAAATTAGTCAAGTTGATACTAGCTTTCTTTACACTATGAAATTAGTGTCACCATAAGATCTAGGGTTTCGGGAGCCCAAAGTGTCAAAGTGTCGGAAACTCTCTATGCGAGCTCTCTTCAATTTCTTAGTGTTAGGAGATGTCTCGGGAGCGAGTGACGCTAACTGAAAAGGAAAAAGCAACCTCTACAAACACCTCAAAACATGCACTAATTCTCTTGAAATGTACAGTAAACGAGCATGTAACCATGAATTCAATATCACTCAATAAAAAAATTCCAGCCCTCACTAATTTTGAGATTAGTGCGTGATTCAAGAATTAGTGCCACACGCACTTAAATGAGATAATCAGTGTAGTTCCTCACAACTCACCTTTCGTGAAACTTCTCAAGATACCCTTCAAACGGAATTTTCGTACGCTTTTAAGAAATTGCATAACCCCTCAAACATTGAAGGGTTAAGGCCAAGGCTCATTGAAAACAAGTGTGTTTGATAATCGACGGAGGTCCAGTTAACTTATTAGTGTCCATGTACAAGTATATACATTCCTCAGATAGAATAGCAGACTGATGCCCCCTCCCCACTTGACATAATAAGCAAATAACCAAAGACTTCCCTAAAACCCGGGTAAAGCTCCCTCGGTTATAGCGGACACGTCCAGCTATCCCAATGCACCTACAAGAACTTGCTCTGGAGATTTCCAAGTAGGTTTTAGTTAAGTAGCTTTCACACATGTTCATTGCTTTATCTACCAACCAATGAATGTTGGATAGTTTTTGTCCCATCCCCAAGTGCCTTAATACTTACCATTAGTTTTTGTTAATGGAGCTCCTCGTGCCCTCATAGCTAAGACTAGAAGCCACCAATCACAAGAGCGGGAGGCAACATTTTTAGAGGTCCTACATTCCTGCCTCATGGCTAGGTACTGATGGGAGGGTCAGTAGTTTTAGCTTAAAACCTCCACTTTTAAGCCATGCCACATCATTTGCCAACTAGGCTCGACGCTAGATAATGTCGATGGTGTGAACGCTCATTTTTAAGAACCCACTTTTAGGCTTAGCTAATGTCAAGTGGGGAGGGGGCATTAGGGCCAAGTTTCATGTGCCGGTCCCGGTCCGTTTTTTAAATGGGTGACATCATCCAAAAAATGGGTGATGTCACCCATTTTATGGAGGGGTACTTCTATGTGGGGTGCCGGTTTTTTTTTATTTCCTACTTTCTAACTAAATTTGGTGAGTGATAAGACATGACACTTTATGAAGGTCACCTAGATTCTAAAAACATCATAAAATACATGTTCCCTAGGAGTACTCCTCAAAAGAAGGGATTAGAAGAACAAAGTGGCCTTTAGTATCCAAGGGTGTACCCTAGGTGACCGGACGATCCGGTCACCGGAGCTTTCTAACCGGCACATGTCCTTCTCATTACCATTAGGACCGCCGGTCCTTTGGCACCCGTTCTTACACAACACAAAATGTGGGACACCCATCCATGGGGGGCACCGGTCCTTGGGTGAGAAGGATGGGCACATGGCACCACCCTCTTTTCACCGGCCCACCCATTTATTTTGAAAAAAACGGACCGGGACCGGCACATGGAACTTGGCCCTTAGTGTGTCTTGCTAAGTTAGAAGCATATTATCAAAGTGATTGGACATTTTGCCTGTCGTGTTTCAAATCTAATAGTACATGATTTGGTCATAAAATCCTTGCAAATATCAGCAACTGTCTCTTCACAGAGTAAAATCACACCTCGTCACAGCATCTGTGGCCTCAATTTGTAATCATCTGAAGTCATTTCCGGCAACAGAAATAGGAGCCTAAATTGTTGGGATACTATCTAACCGGTCGAGCGTCGTACTTATTACTTCATAAGATTCCTCAGCATAATATGGGCATTATGCTTATGTCGTTGTTCCCTATACAATGTCATGTTTTGTTCCTAATGTTCCTCCTTATGTTGAGCCATAGAGACATTGATAGAAATATGCAAGGGAGCATTGGGAGTTCAATCAACATAACAACTACTTCCCATCATGTTCCTATATACAAAAGTTACTTTATTCATTTGTAGACAAGTATACACAAGCATATTAAAATGTTTTTTTTTTCTTCCCAAACCCCACATAACAAACATATGCATAAAACAAAGTAGACAAATACTAACATGAATGCTACACTCAATTGCAAAGAGGTGACCCCACGCAAAATGAAAATAAGTAGAAGTGGGCATCTAAGTATTGTGTGACATGGGGCTTGCCAACCACCTTCCACTTTGATAATTTAAGCCCCAACGCACAACACATGTCCCAACCTTCCTCTTTAGTTAATGTCATGTAATCGTGATTGCTTTAAACTCTAAGTCCAGCTTGGCATTTTTGGCCGATACTCGGGAGCTATGTCCGGGAAGAACCGGCGGTTAGTTACAGATGAACCGGTTGAGTTTGAGAAATAACCGGTTGAAGTTAAAGACTTCCGGAGAATTACCGATCATTTTAGAGGAATCTATAGAAGAATATACCTCAAATGAATTGAAGCAAAACCGGAAGATGTCAACATGTAACCAGTTGCATTTAGAATCACTAGGATCTTGACTGACTATGCCCAAAAACTTCCCAAGCACTACGCGGGAGAACACACTACTTAGTGGTAGGGGGCTTTGCTAATATCGGAATTAGATCATACTAAGGGTGAGTTTCCATGGAGGCCGCTTGTCCACTGGATTCTAAATAATAGTGGATTGGAGGTGTTCGCATGTAGTTAAGCACAAGCCACCTGCCAACCACATTCTAGTGATCCGCTAGAATGTGGAGGGCCGTGGACACAAGCCACTAGACTTCCATGTGTTCACTAAAGAATCTTTAACCTATAAGTTCCGGTCACTGAAGGATTAAGATCAATTGAAGACTTAAGAGAATCAATGTAGGTCTAGAACTTCATTCATGGTAATTGGGGGGGGGGGAGGAGGTTAGTAGGTGGGCCTAGATTTTGAGAAGAAGGGAGTGGGTAATTGGCACATACGAACCCTACCCCACCAAATTTCCTCTAGATTTGGGTAGGTTTGTCCTCATTCACACTAGAATATGATGGGCAAGCGGCCTCATGGAAACACACCCTTAATCCTTCGGTGGACCGGCCTTGTATGTTAAAGATTCTTTAGTGAACTCATGGAAGTCCAGCAGCCCATGTCTACGGCCCTGCACATTCTAGCAGACTGCCAGAATGTGGTTGGATGGCGGCTTGTGCTTAACTACATGCGAACACCTCCCACCTACTAATATCTAGAATCTAGTGGGCTAGAGGCCTACATGGAAACTCACCCTAAGTGAGTTTCTATGTAGGCCGCTTGTCCACCACATTCTAGTGTGAATTAGGACAAACCCGCCCACATGTAGAGGGAATCCAGTGGGATAAGGTTTATATGTGCCAACTAGCTACTCCCAACTTCTCAAATCTGGGCCCACCTACTAAACTCCTCCTCTGTGTTAAAATCTCCTCCATCTTTTAAAACTAGGTCTTCAATCCTTCAGTGACCGGAACTTGTAAGTTAAAGATTCTTTTAGTGGGCACATGAAAGTCTAGTGGTCCGCATTCATGGCCCTCCACATTCTAGGGGACCACAAGAATGTGGTTGGGTGGCAGCTTCTGCTTAACTACATGCGAACACCTCCGACCCACTCTTTTCTAGAATCTAGTGGGCGAGCAACTTAAATGGAAACTCACCCTAAGTTGCCTACTTTGCAAATTGTTAAAGAAGGTTAGATAAGGACACCTTGTGGTTAGCTAAGTTACTTGGTTGTCAAGCATGATTAATATTGGTTTGGGTTCAAGGGCATGCAACGCTCGTATTCAATAATTTCCTCTTCCTCGTGCGCCATGAGTCAAAAAATTATATTATATGGAATTAGAAAGACGATCTTTGATGTAGTACAACACGTTTTATGAGACAAGACTGGAGCTATCACATGACATGATTTCTTTGCCTTGAATGCAAGCCAAGGAAGGAAATGGTTGATTGTGACTCATGTCCTATATATGGGTTCATTTTAAGTTAAGTCTGAGTGAAGACAGAGTCTTAGATCTGTGGAGGGGATATGCTATCTATTGAAAATGGACAGCTTTCTGACACTTGCTACATCAAAATTGCCTGTCACACAAAAAAATTGTGTTGTATTTAGCCACTGTTCAGTGTTCACTCACTCACAAGATTCTAAATAGAACACAAGTCCCAACTATTCCCTTTCAAATATTGAAAAGAACATGCAACGTAAGCGTCGATTAGTGTTAAAATGGACCTGAAAATTATGCTTCTAAGATATATAATGCACACATGCAAAAGTTCAAGAACAATTCCAAGTTCATCGATGTTTACACACGTTTCTAAATTTATGTCTATAATTTCTAAAATTGTCTGGATGATTACAGTCCTACCTCTTAAACAGGACACTTGATAATATGACAACCTCGATATAGTGACACAAAACCAAACTTTCTAGATATAATCTACCTCTGCAATACAACTGTGACATTGTTAATATGACACTCCTAGACTCCCAAAATGTCATGTTATAGAGATAATAAATACATATATGATAGGTTCCACTCATGTATAAGTACATAGTTAATATTAAATTCATGTAACTTTCACATATGAAATGTGCCTAAAAGATATTTTAATGATGTTAAAGCATGTTAAGACGCATTAGGTTCATTGAAGTTGAATATTGCATGTCACAGCTAGTTGATACGGCCTTGGGACATAAAATAAAGCCACCTAATTTTGACCTTAATGCAAAGCCCTTGGACTCTTTGAATGTTGATGAAGACCTTCACCTATTATGACGCTAGTAGACACTCAACATTATGCTCAATTGTTAGCTACATTTTTTATGAACAACCCATTTAGAGTTTACTCTTACAAACGTAATGAAATTGCAAGCCATATTGGAGAAGCTCAATGAGATATATGTTGCTAATTTGAAGTGGCAACATCAATGACTATTCATACCTTCTTCAAGTCCACATGATTTTGTGAGAGAAATATGCATATTTGTAAAGACATTTGATATGCATGACAAAATATCTAATGTATGTATTCATGAAGTACCTCGTTATTATGACAAAGCGGTCCAATTTGTCATATTATTGGATATGTGACACCTCGATTAATTTTATACGATGGTTCTCTTGTTTCCCAAACGTGTCATATTAAAGAGGTAGGACTGTATCTGCACACCTAAAACCATGCTGCAGCTTGGGTCATACAATCTTTTCACCAATAAAGGTTTGCTTTCTCATGAAGTAATATTTTTTGGCATCATTTGTTCTCAATAAAGTACACTATTCTCCAGCCCAAAACAATCTGGATATCCAAGACTACAATTTCCATTAGCACCGCCATCTATCATATTTACCTCTTCCCTCGGTGGAATATATTACAACCTGTGACCAAAATTGGAAGCAACTTCTTGTCCTGTAGGACAAACCAAACAGCAGCAGTACACAAAACAGAACTTGATAACTTAGTCTTGGGAAGTTAAGGTCTGCTTTTTTTGCTCTTTTTGGGCACCTTGTCCTTGCTGACACTTGAAGTGGTGGTAATTGTCGGCCTCTTGGTAGCTATGCCCACCAGGTGTGGATCTTGAAATCCTAATATTGTTTCATACTGAAAGTCCTCTAGACCTTCTGTACCCTGCCACACATTGAGAGACAGATCGTAACTTTTTATTCAGTTAGCAGTAAGTGCAAGGTAATACCACTTCAATTGCTGATGTTGTGTTCATATTGTGTTATGAGGATAAGTTCACATTCTTAAGACCAAAAAAATGTCAAATCTTATTACCAAATCCAGCTTGCCGACCAGTCCAACAATCCCCCAACAGTGGAGTTCCTGAATTGGTGAACCTAATTACAACTGGACCACTTGCCAATACGATTCTTGAGATTATTGACAGATTAATTTCCCACCTCTTATTTATTAAAAAAGAATATCTACAAGAATTATTTTATTTTCAAAAAAACACCAGTCTCCATATATACTCCTCAAGCTCTACAGATTTCTCAATAGACTATGGTTTAACACTCTATCCTCATCCTAAAGGTTAAAGTTTCAAAAGGAGAACAGGCACCTGAATTAATGGCAGGATGTCTCTTGTGACCCTTGATTTTCCTCCAGTTAACCGGCCTATATTTTCTACCAGTTCTTGGGCGGCTCGTATCAACCCTCCATCTGCTCCAATGTTCTCAACATATATAAAAGGCTGCAGGGCAAGTAACAAACTTGGGAATCAAACACATGCAAAGGAGACATAACAATATCTGGACTTATGAAGGGGGAGGGGGGGGGGGGGGGTCACTCCCTAAGGAAAAGGGGTATTTTTAGGGTGGCTATGAAGTAATGCTCATATTCATGGGATGTTCCATATAATTGACTAATATTCTTGGAATATTATATACTACATATTCTCATTATATAAATTCCAATATGCTAATTATTTCTGAAACTTTTATAATTTTTACTTTGAAACATTAAATAGGACTCTATCTTTGTCACACCTAAATTTCTAGTGAGCAGAGTGAGTCTCTGTCTGTCCCCCCAAGGTTATCAGCCCTACAATTAAGACAGCAAGTGAGCACTGGAATCCACGTACTGCTTGCTTCCCCAAGTATCTAGCCTAACAGAAGGAAGGATATTTTTACATGGTGACAATCCTAAAAAGCAGATGGGCTATCACATGTAAACAAATGGCATATCATAAATTAAATCTCTCTTTCATGGCTGCTGAGATTGTGTGGAAGTAGAAGACCTTGCCAGGCTTCAGCACTCGAACAGCTTCACGCAAAGCAGATGCCACTTGCTCGTCTGTCATATCTGCCATCCCATAAACACTGACCTGCAAAACAATTTAGAAAACTGTGAGCTTGGAGAAGACTAACATGATGAAATTATTAAGATATGATCAAAATCCAGGCCATTCATCCTCTTTGAAATCCAGAGTCACAACAATCAGCTAGTATTTCATTTGGTGACTCTTGACCAACCTGAGATGCATGTTTAAGTAAATCATGGTCAGATTTGAATGCTTCAACAGGAGTGACATCAGTTGCTTTTTTATTTCCTCACAGACAGCTGAAACCAGAGGAAAATTATAAAGTGTACCACAGCATCCATGCTGTTTGCTCCCAGACCAGAAACAGCAGATGCAGTTGACACAATTTTGATAGGTACACCTGCACTCACAGCTGTTCCAACATGTGCGTCAGATTTGAAAAGTATTATGTATATGCAGGAGAATTATTACCATAGATGATTCGTAGCATTCTTAAGCATGTGGAAGGATGTCCTCTTTTGATTCTACCTTCAAGAATTTTTTTTTTTTAAACAAGGTTTTTCAGTATGTGCATGAATGCCGAGCATTGTCAAGTGCAAGCTCTCATTAGTTGACACCTCATTGCTGCCTAGCTTCAGACACAAACCCTTCTTCATCTACCAAGAATCGATTGAAGAGGTGCATCCCCAACAGAATTATTCTTAGGTTATCCAGATTATCTAAGAATCATTCCATTTGCATCAGAACCTGAATAGGCTACTTAAGAATGTTACGCTATTTACATGTATTCTGCAATTTCTTGAACAATAATCATTATGCAAACTGATCAAACATACACACAAAAGAGCTCAAATTCCTGTGTAGCACATGAAAGTCAGCGATTAGTTCTTACTACAGTCATGCATGGTGGTTAAAAAATGTTGCAAGACATGAACTATTTGCACACAAGTTGCATGTGACACCCATATTACCATATAGATGTAGGCTCAAGACAATGGAACCCTCACTACCTAAAGCCACTACAAAGTGTTCTTAAGGCTTAAGCCCGCCAGATAATCCTACAAGAGATACTAAGGTATGTAGGCCTTATGTGCTCACTCCTTAATCAGACACCTAATCGGCCCTATGGCGTAGTTAAGAATGGACACCAAAAAGACGTGTAACAATGAGATTAGACTATGTGCTCAAAATATAGACACCATTCTAGATTAAATAGGTAACACAATCGGGAGGGCCTATGTGATCACTTTAAGAGAAAGAGAATCTTCACTGTGACTCATAACTTTTGTATCTCAACTCCAATTCTAAACTTGAAATGACAATATCCATTTTTTCACAATTGCTAACCGTGTGAGATGATTCCCAATCCGATCCAATGGCCAAAGTTGCACGTGGAGTTGGAAGTGCCCACAATAAGGTCACATATCTTGGATCACAGAACTTTTTAGGATTGTGCAAAACAATGAGAGCCCAGGTACTAAACAACTTTGTTAAACCTAATGAGGATCAAGTGGTTTGGAAAAACCTTGGCTCTCAAGCAGTTGGGCATTTGGCTTGGGAGTGATTGCGACAACTTGCACCGTATCTTTTGGATAATAATACAAATTGCGGCCCTCTCGAATACCCAGATCCATAACTCGAGCACCACCTCGTGGAACATGTCGTCCAAGCATGGCGGCTATGATATACTGCAAGCCAAATCTTAGTCAGCCGGTCCCTCAAATCAATCACATTGTCTAAAGATCATGGTCAAGAAACTAATTCATATACATGTCAAATTGTGCAATTGCAAAAAAGGAAGAATTCATTGGTGTTCCACAAAATGTTTCTCATATACTCCAATTCAGACCTCCAACCCTATCGTTTTGCCTCAGCTGCAAGTTTAGTGCTTAAACCCTGGTAAAACCTAGTTCTTTCTAGCCTAATGCTCTTTGCCCACATGTGCTGCAATTGCCTTAAACTGAAGCAGGTGGAGTGGGTACAACAGGCAGGAGCTTTCAAATGGTAAAGATCATCTACATTCCCAAACATGGAGGGACATGATATTGCTCAAATATGATGATTCATGCAATGGGTTTTTAGACACACATAGAAACACACCACAAAACGGGGTGGGTTAAACCCAAGGCCTTAACCCAGGTCCCATGAGAACTGTGACGTTAAGCCACCTAAGGTCGAAGAAGTGCTAGGATGGGGGTGACTTTCCTAGCACTTCATTTCCAGTGCACTTCACCACCATGGTCCATCCAATCATAGTGGGGGTGTCTGGCTAAACCAAATATTTTCAACTAACCATGTGGGAATCCAGGGGGTTGCCCTTGAGGGAGATAGGTGTACACCGGCTTGTCTGCGCACATGTTCAAGGTGTTCACCTTTGAAAGGGGGAGGCAGTATTCTTAGAGGTCCCTCTTACTCTTGTGATGCCCGTTTTGGGAGTACACACAGAATTAGACCAACTTGAAGATGAAGAAAGAACATCATTTTTGCCATTGGCAATATTGGAGTAATCTCGTCTCTTCTCTTCTTCCACAAAACAAAGCTGGAATGCAATCATTAAATGAAGAGTAGAATACCCACTTGCATTTTGAAGTAGACATACGTGCGTACGGCTCCAAAGCCCAAGGCAGTAGCTCCGGTCGCCAGCAGCACTCCTGTTGTTGCATCAACATCCATTGGAAATGCCATAGCCACGGCACTCTTGCGCTCTCGACCTTTCCTGTACAATGACGTGCCAGTTCACCAAAATATTTCTACAATACAAACCCAACGTTCAATTCTATGGTCACAAAAAATTTATTTTCTCAATAATCGTCTTTCTAGGATTTGTTAGGGGCAAGGTCCGCACGTTCATCCCAACCATAAATCCCAAACACTATCCAAATCCTTACTGCCCACCAATTTATTGAGAGAGGCAACCTTCAAAAACTCTTGTCACCCTCAAGAAAGAATTGAGGATCAAAGGATATTAGAGTGTTGTCTCTGTCCCAATAATCAATGGGAAATGAAGATTTATGATACACATATATCGACTTTTCTGTGTAAGATGAGCATGTAGCATCCGCCCAAATTTGTTTAGAAAGGCGATGATTATTGAGAAAATCACTTTACAGAAACCCTAAATTAACCTCAGCACACAAGCAGATGATGGTTCTGGTTGACACATGATGCTTTCTTTGGGCTGGTCTATAATGCACACTCGAATCCTTTGGAGTTTTCAACTTATGAACAGTATTGTACTGAAGTACGTGAAGCAAGAAAGCTGGAAAATTTTGACCAAAAAGTGCATACATGCATCAATATGAACCAGTGCCAACGTTGGGACCTCCAGTTAACCACTTTCAGTTTTAAATCCACATGTACAATCTCACAAGCCACGGCACTGAAGCTACCTAGTGTGAGATTTTTGCATAAGTAGCAAGATTAAGAAAAAAAATTGAAAATATTCTGACTCGTAGCACCTACCCAATTACTTCAACTTCACATTAAAAGAATTTGCACACACACCTGGACAACAGGGCAGAGCCAGCAGCCTTATTCCGCAGACAAATGCCATTGTGGCCCATCACAAGCTGCCCTTGCGAGGATGCTAGGGCAGGAGGGGGACCCCATTGTGGCACCCCAACTAAGAGATTGCTCCCGCATGCCAAGCCCGCCATAGCCACCAAAAACTCTGCAACAAAAACCTCACAGCAAATTTGGTGCAGATAGACTCCGAACTATAGAAGTTACACTTAAGAGATGGTTCACACCTACAGTATGGGTAACTCCTAATTTTAATTGCTAAATTTACCAATCTTAATGTTATGTAAAGTAACCTAACTTTAAATCAACCAAAATGTCATTTCATTCACACCTATAGGCAACTATACCAAAGACATCACCTATCTAGAGTGGGTCACTACACTAACTATTGTATTTAGTGTCACCAACTCTATTTGTCTTGCTCAATACGGTACTAATTGTAAACTACCCATGTATTGTCACCGACACTAAATGTAAACCTAACATTATTTGTCATTCCTTGTACAGAAAATTTGGACATTACAGATTTTACAAAGTTGTAATTATTGTCACTTATTAAGTGATGTCTTATTCATATTTCAATCATCCATGACAGTAAGTTGTTACATAAATGTTAGGATGCAAAATATTCCAAAAGTGAATGAACTAATAACAGTAAGTTGGGATGACAATATTTGTAAATTTATTCATAAGAAGTATCATAAGAAAAGTTACCACGATAACATAAAATACCATATGACACTAATTACAATATCTAGTGTGGTTCTATGCACACATGGCCATCATTAAACTCACCTTGGTTGCCACATATCATTTTATCACTAGTAGGTCACTACACTAAATGTTGTCTTTAGTCTCATATGGCATTTGATGTCATTGAGATAATTGTTTTGATGGCATTTCTTACGAATAAGTTTACAATTATTGTCATGGGTGATTGAAATTTGGATGAAATCCTTGTAAATTATTGAAACAAAGTTCGGTATATTCCACATCCTAACATTTTTGTCTTGGAATATTGTCATGGATGATTGAAATTTGGATGAAAAATCACTTAGTAAGTGACAACAATTGCAACAATGTAAATCTATAATACCCAAAAATAAAATTA
This sequence comes from Polytrichum commune, assembly GCA_950295325.1. Lineage (NCBI taxonomy): Eukaryota > Viridiplantae > Streptophyta > Polytrichopsida > Polytrichales > Polytrichaceae > Polytrichum > Polytrichum commune. The sequence goes on along the minus strand of OX485803.1, from coordinate 15,534,969 downwards.
CAAAGAATGACACATAATGTTAGGTTTGCATTTAGTGTTGGTGACACTGCACAGGGAGTTTACGGTTACTATCGAGCAAGACAAATAGAATTGGTGACACTAACTATGACATTCAGTGTAGTCACTACCATGGTCTTTAAATTTAGCTAACCATCCCAATATGTATGTGGTAACCTGCCACCAAGGTAGGCACGAACAATGATCGGGGAGAACCGGCAGTTAGTTACAGATGAACCGGTTGAGTTTGAAAAATAACCGGTTGAAGTTCAAGACTACATGAAAATTATCAATCATTTTAGAGGAATTTAGAAAATATACCCTAATTTAATAAAGGAAAAGCGGAGGATGTCAACATGTAATCGGTTGGACTTGTGAACATTAGGATCTCAACCGATTATGCCCAAAAATCTCCCCAATCATTGGGCACGAACCATGTTGTCAGGTTATAACTATGCAATAACTTAACCTAGCGATGGTAGTTGAATATAGTACAGTGTGTCATTATAGTGCCCACCCCAAGAGGGGTTAGTAGTCCTGCACCAATGATATTATGCCTCGAGGGTTTAATGCCAAGGGTGGGTCAAACGGGCACTCCAATCACGCTAATCACATGGTCAGCGTTTCTTCTTTTTGGTAGTTGAATGTGTAAGGTACATTAATGGTAGACTAGGTGTGAATGTAGATAAAAAGAACCATGATGTCAAGAAAAGATGCCCACGGTTGTGAACCATGCCTTAGTTGCCTTCAAGATGGGGTTTAGTTAGGACCAACTAAGTGTGAAAGTTATCGTCTTCTCACTTTTTTTAATAGAAATCAATTTAAACAAGAAAAGTCATTAACAAATGTTGGATGGTACTTATTGCCATAGATGGCCACACAAGAGTCGAGGAACCGTAAGTTTTTTATGGTTTGGAAACCAAATCAGTTAGACAACATTTATTGCAATATTTTCTCAAGCATTGTTATATATTTTTTGAATCATTAGTAAGACTTGTATAAAATAATAGATAAGTATCATGTAAATCAAGTCACCATTTTCACATGTAATATTATTTACATTATATTATTAATAGGTTATGCTAAACATGCAATCAACACCATTATATATCAAATAAACATTCTTTCAATACTTGTTGGGGATTCATATATATATAGAGCGTCACATATTCCATCTAAACACACCCCGTGTTCCTTAAGGGTGACCAAAAACATGTTGTTGATACATAAATGCACCAACAAGAATGGAATGTGGTTGACGTGTTCAACTAGTTGTACCAATGTTGATAAGTCCCCTTTCTTCTTTCTTGGTCCACCGAGGACAAAATTGGACCTAGCCCAACCAAATATGCCGACAAGTGACCGTCCCATTCAACCGCCAAAATTAAAGTGGTATCACATCACGACCTCAAAATCACTTTTATGACATATTCTTACACGGCAATTTAATGTGGCAAGGAGTGGTGCCAAAACATCCAATGCCCTAAGAATATGTTAAGTATGTGTAGACACATGTTCAAAGTGTCCTTCATGCACATGCAAGTTTGCAAGGACATAAACTTGAAGGGTTTTTTAAGTTGTTGACTACCCTCACATTACTTGGGCCATGAAGCTTAATTGTTGGTCCCTTTAGAAATACACCTTTCTTGTCTATTGTGGCTCTATATATTTTTCTTATGGAGGTTTCTTCCTCGCCTTCTTTCCCAATTTTTTTTCATTGTTGGTCCCAACTCATTAATTTTTTTGTTTTTTGTATTTGATTTGTTCTGTTTTTGGGGGTGGTGGGGAGGCATTGACCTCTGTAGATCACAAACAATCCTTGTAACCTTCATAATCTTCCACATGGTTACAACGGCTTGCAGGGTGATAAGATTCCAGCGCCAGGTTACACAATCCCACATTGACACTTCATTACGTGGTCCCCAACAGTTACATGGACCCACATGGTTATCGAGACTCCACAGTTACCCAGTGCAACAATACACACTCCGCAGTTATATCCTTTTAAGGGTTAAGGTCCGAGCTCAATAACGGTGTTCAACTTTTTACGTTCATTTAATTTTTTACATTCCGGCCCCTTGCAACGCAAGGTTAAGGAAGGTCATCAATTATTGTTGTTATCGTTGTTGCAACTTACTTTTAGTTCATTTAAATGCCAATTGTTAGAAGAAAGAAAAAAAGAGTTTGGAATATTTTTGTATCCTAACAATCCAGTTTTGACGTGTTGTCATACTTAATTAAAATTTGGATGAAAAAATGAAGTAGTAAGTAATAGTAATTGTAGCATTTGTAAATCTACATTGCCCAAATTTTTGTACAAGCGATGACAAAATAATGCTAGGTTCACATTTAGTGTTAGTGACACTACACATGCGGTTTACAATTAGTATTAAGCAAGACAGTTTGAATTGGTGACACTAAATACAACATTCCGTGTAGTGATGATGAAATAGAGCACCCACTATGATACCTCTTGCTTTTACAAAAGCTAACAAGAAATCACATCGCTCCTTCCTAATAAAGAGTCACATTTCCACACGTAAGGGTTGCTTCACACTATGGCCGAAATTTGAGAGGCTGTCAATTTCCACCAATCACATTGCAAGAGACCAAGAATTCGGCCTCTCGACCCTTCACACTAGAGACCAAAAGTCCAAAGGCCATCACTCTCCAAAATGCCTACATGGCAATATTTTTTGACCAAGTCAACGAACTCTTGAAGGAAGTTTGGGTCGAACAGGAATGGAAACCCAAACTATGGTCGAGAGGCCATCGATTTTTTTTCATTAAAAAAAACAAGGAAACGTTGGAACTGTGAAGCTCCGTCCTTTATTATGAAAGATTATAACTATAGTTGTCCACTTTGCTCATGCTAGTTCATGGCTATTTACTATACTTATAACCAAACCTTTCTTGGATTTTGTGCACCTTCTTGTCAAATGTGGGTCAAGGACTGAAGCTACTCATTTATCACCCATAAACTTTAAAATAAATAATTAACAATTGCCAAAATAACTATAGTTAACTAAATTTTTCAATACATTTTAGGGAGCAACTATATTCAACTAGATACATATAATTATAGTTAACATCCACATTAAATAACACATGGCCAGAAACAACAAGTTCAAGTGACATCCAAGTGTGAACGCAAAATGGTTAGGAAATTTGCTCTTGAAACATAGGAGTCAATGCATAGTCTCTGTCCTACATACAGAGCCAACAAAAACTGACAAGATCTTGACTGTTAGATTGGAGGGGTTGTTTTGTTTTGGACAGGAAATAAAGTGGGATGCTCCTTCTTCCTTTGGACTTCAGCCTTGGCCTTTTGAGGCTTCACACTATGCCCGGCCGAAGGCTCCAAATCCTATATTTTATTGGCTATGTATTTTCAGCCCATTTCTTTGGACTCTCAACAAAGTTTGGTCATTCAATCCCACAACCTCTCGACTTGGACGGTCATAGTGTGAAGCGGCCCTAAGAGGCCCCAAAACAAACAACACCCCATGAGCCCTCAAACACAATTTTCATACCCCGCAATTCATGGCAACATGGATGGGCCCTTGTAAGCACTAACTTAAGTTGGGAACTTATTGTTCGATGCGAGGCTCCTCATGGAAAAGGTAACATAGTCAATAATAAAACGGGGTGGGCAAATGTACTTGGCATTTGACCAAGCCCCTCGGCCTTCCCTTAGACTCCAAAGGAAGACAATTTTGTAATACGAGTGCTTCACATACCTTAGGATGCTTCTCGCTCCAACAAATACACCCAATGCACCACATGTCATGATGTGATTGGTTGAAGCCTCTCCTAAGATGGCATGTCAAAATTCAATTTAGACGGAGATGTGCTCAATTAACATGAACATATGGAAATTGTAAGGCCATGGTGCAAATTTGACACTATAAATGTTGGACGCTTTATATGACACTATGTGTAAAAAAGAGCATCCATTTTTTATATCATGTTTTCCATTTGATGTTTTGAAAATATGCATATAGTTTTTGGAACCTCATTTATACAACTCAAGGACATTGCTAGGACAATGCCCCTGCCCCCTTGGATTTTATTTAAGATAAGAGGGACCAAAATGGGTGCTTATTTTTTAAAGAGACTTTTATCTAATGGTTTGTGGTTAGGTGTGGATCTATAAGACATGTGTCTAAAAAAGATTGGATTGTGCTCAAATTTTGTTCATCATTCCAGGTTCAATTGTCAACATATTGGAGGGGACTTATATTAATATGTATTCAGAATGAGAACCTTCACTTTGACAATGACCAAGATTCTTCATGACCTACTACATAAACCATCGAATTAAAAAACTGCCCCGCCCTTTAGAGATCACATTTCAACACGAAATACAAAAAACCAACTCATGGTGCCGCATGGTTCTTCATTGCGAGCCAAAGCATTGCACTAGATATTTGCCAACACTGTCACTTATTGAGTGATTTTGCATCCAAATTCCAATCACCGATGATGATATTTCATTACAAAAATGTTAGGATATAGAATATACCAAACCAAGCTTTCTTTCAATAATTGGTAGTTGGATGAACTAAGAATCAGTTGGGATGACAATTTGGGTACGTTTATTCATACCAAGTGTCTTTAACAAGGTTACCACAATGGCATAAAATACCATATGACACTATTTAGTGTAGTAGGAAGGAACACTATATGAGCGAAGGTCACTCACAACACAAGTCACTACACTAAATTTTGTATTCATTTGTCACCAATTCTATTTGTCTCGCTCAATACTAACTGTAAACCCCCTGCATAGTGACACCAACACTAAATGTAAACCTACTTTTATTTGTCACTCCTTGGGAAAAAAAATTGGGCAACACATGTTTACAACGTGGCACTTATTGTCACTTACGGAGTGATTTCTCATCCAAATTTCAATTCATCCATGACAATATTTCATCACAAAATGTTAGGATGCAAAATATACCAAGTTTTGTTTCAATAACTGGCAATTGGATGAACTAAGAATAAGTTAGGAGGACAGTGCAGTGCTTGTGAACGTATTCATAAGAAGTGTCATTAGACAAGTTACCACAATGGCAAATAAATACCATATGACACTAAATACAATATTTAGTGTAGTATGCATGGACAAAATATGAGCAAAGGTCACTCACAACACAAGTTACTACACTAAATATCGTATCTAGTGTCACATGGCATTTCATGTCATTGTAATAACTTTTCAAATAATACTTCTTATGAATGAGTTTACGAATACTATCATCCCAACTTAATTCTAGTTCATCCACTTTTGGCTATATTCTACATCTTGTATGTGATGAAATGTTGTCATGAATGATTGAATTTAGATGAAAAACCACTCACATCATAATACTTAGTTGTTATTAGCCATTTTATTCTAATAATATCAATACACTACTTTGCTTGAGTTTACTAATGTAGTGCTTTGTTGTGAGAATAAACAAAGTACAATTATGCATAGAACGTAGCTTATTATTGGCCCCACCCAACATACAAACACGTTTGGATAATGTTACATAGTAAGTGACAATAATTGCAACATTGTAAATCTATAATACCCAATTTTTTTTGTTGGCTCTGTTTGTAGGACATACTATGCATCACCTTCAATGTTTTAAGAGCAAATTTTCTAACCACTTTGCGTTCACACTTGGACATTACTTGTTCCTGCTATTTTTGGTCCAATTTATTTAACGTGGATGGTGAAAGCTTGCATACCTTGGACAACTAACCAACTAATTCAACTATTAGTTAACTACACAAAAAATGATATTTAGTGTTTGATTATATTTAGTGTTGTTATCACCCTACCATGCTCAACACTACTTTTCAATTCTTTGACAATTAATGTTAGACATAAATGTGCCGCTACCTTCCCTACTGCCACCTCCCTTATTTTTTATATATATTTCATATCCTTACTAACACTAAATTCAAACATGTAACTTCCACATATTACCATAGTTGATACTTAGTGTTTGAGTTTACATTTAATGTTACTTACTTTCATAGGGTTATTGATATTTAGTGTATGTGTTTGTATTTAGTGTATCAAACACTAAATATTATATTTTGTGTAGTTGCCTTTCGTAACTATAGTCGATCGCGATTTGACTTGCCAAAAAATGTAGTTAACTATAATTGCTCTAAAACCCAGTTAACTATAATTATATATGTATCTAGTCAATTACAGTTGTTCCCTTGTAAAAAAAATTAATTGACTACATTTGGTAATAGGTATAGTAAATAGCCATGGACTGGCATGAGCAAAGTGTACAACTATAATTATAGTTTTTCATAAGAAAGGACAAAACCTCACGGTTCTACCGTTTTGTTGTTACAAGGAACGGCAAATAGTGTTAGGTTTTCATTTGGTGTTGGTGATGCTACACGGGTGGCTTACAATTAGTATTGAGCAAGACAAATAGAATTGGAGACACTATTTAGTGTAGTAATAGTAATAAGTGAGGTGGGCATTTTGACCAAGCCCCTTCCAAGGCCCACCCCCTCTCTCTCCTCTCTCCTCTCTCTTCTCTCTTCTCTCTTCTCTCTCCTCCGCCCTTGGGAAGAGAGACAACGAAGAAGCAACAGCGGCGACCCCCGAAGGCTCTCCTCCGACTCCTCCCCTCTCTCTCCATCTCCACCCCATCGCCTGCTGCGCCAATCCGCATTTTGCAATTCGCTACATTCAATCGGGCTGCAGCAGGCGCAGGCAGACGCAGGAATCGGCATTGATGAAGCTCATTATCGAAGTGGAGCTCACTCCCGATGAGATCCCCTTAGCCACGGAGCTCTTTCGCACGTTACGGTAACTGTGACATGCATACATACATACATGCCTCCTTCCCTTCCCTTCTTGGCCTCTCCCTTTCCATGTCTCTCTGTGTGTCTCCCTCCCTCCCTCCACCTGGGCTTCCACCCAAATACTCGTCGTAGGTTTTTTTTATCCGGTATTTTGATTATTATTTTTCCAATTTGTGTTTCCTCTCCTCGGAAGGGGTGGCAATGGTCGGGAGTTCGTGGGAAGAGCTAGGGTTTGGTTTTGCAATACGAATGGTGGAGAGATGGGAGGGATGTGGAAGGTGGAGGGAAAATGGGAGGAGGCATTTCTATATGGCAGCCGTGAAGCTGGGCATGGGTTGAGTTGAGTTTTGGATGTCTCCCGAAATGTAGTTTGGGAGGGTTAAGGATTGGGGTGGAAGTGGGTTTTGTCAATGTTGAGGAGGGTTTTGGGTTAAGTATTTGGTGGTCAAGGTTGAGGCTCGGTTTAATCCAATTTCGTGAGAGTGGGAGTGCTCGAGGGTTCAATGGCCGATTGCTTGATAAGCAGCATCATGTTGGGTTTGAGTGAGCAGTTCCGGGGTGGATAGGACATGACGATGATTATACCTTATGACTCAATGAACGAGGAAGGCTCAATGGATGAGAATGTGTGGAGTAGTTTACCACGGTGACGTGTTTATTTATCTCGTAAATGAATGAGGAATGGTCAGGGTTTTGGAGTACCGGTTGTTCGGGATATGTGTTAAGGCGACATTAAGGGGTTGGTTGTGTTTAGAATATTGTCGGGCAACTTGGGTGTGTTGTTACGAGGGGGGAGGATTTTATAGGTGGTTTTTGTGTAGGTTCAGTGAAAGATTAGTCCTCAGTAAGCACATAGGGTAGCCGGTAAGGGCATTAGCTTAAGACCGAGGATTGGGTAGTTTGTTGTATTAGGGTTAATCTTTATTTGGAGTTCACATGGGGTTTGGGTTTGTACCGGAGGAATTTTATCTTTCTACGATGATTCTTATTTATGCGCTTGGAGGGGTGTGATTAGGTCGTTGACGGATCATGTGAAGACACGGGATACAGGGAAGCTGTTTCAAGCCCTCATTACCCGGCTGGAGGATGGCACCCAGCTTGATAGAGTGTCAGCTGAAGTGGCGACCCTCCTCACAGATTCGATGTCAAATGACGTGGTTAGTCACTTACATTTTGGTCCTTGATGGAATAATCATATGGAGTTAACATGGAGCATGGCACAACTATCAGCATGTTTTCCTGCAGTATCATGCAGCGTGCTGCTTATCTATACAATTCCGGATGGATCCAGCACAATGCCTAGCAGCTGAAGGGAATCTGCTACAGATGCATTTAAGGGCTGCGGACTCTTTAGAAGAGAAACCTCTTGGAGAACCTTCATAGTCAAGTCTGTGGGGGGGTTTTGTGGGAAATTTGCTGCTCCCTGAAATATGTAAAACAGATCTGTAAGGATATAATAAGTATCCAGAAAATGCTCTTTTAGCAGTTGTCTGTTACTTTACACGTGGTCCAATTCCTTCAATTAGGGTAGGTGTGGATGCCTTTGTAGACAGTACTCTGGTGTTACAAGCTCTAGTTTGGTACAGCAGTAAGTAGAGTCTGGGGTTGTGGTTGCAGACAATTGAGGAGTTTCAAGCAGCATTCGTAGCGGTGGTTTTCAACCATGACTTGGTCATGCGACAACAGAGTGTGGTTCCTTTCATGTTCCTATTACCCAGGTCAGCTTGGATTTGCAGCACTAGATTCTGTAAAGCAAAGCTTCTGTTGTTCCTAAGGAAGGTAGTTTTGGAGATGAATAGAGAAACAGGAACCTTACCTGTAGAAGCCTATAGTTGTACCAATCAACAGATCATCTGAAGACTTTACAGTGGTCATTAATTACAGTACCTATATATTAAATAATACCAAACTGACTTATGCTTCATAAGTTGCCGGTCATTGGCTGTGGTGTAGCCTGCTGCTAAATATCTTACTGGTGAAGCTTGGTTTCATTCTGCAGGCTCCCGGAGCCAGCCAAGTCTCGAACGCGTGAATTTTTGATTCCTAAGGTATCATTTCATGTCAAAATTATGTACATGTGTTTGCCAAAACTCTCTGCTGTTATTTTAGAGCATTCATTTATAATTGAACCCACAGTCTCTGTAAGGAAGTCACCAAGTCTACAAAAACCAGTACCAAGTCTACAAAAACCGGTACCAACTCGTGATTACCTCTCGCAATAGAATTGCTGCTCTGAAGTCTGTGAACACCTGTAATAATGTAAATTAAGCTCTCTTGAAGTTGTAATTTGGGTTATCCAACATCTCTACAACTTGTGTTAAGTTCTCTTAAACTTTCCTCAGTACCATCCCTCTTAGATATCATTGCCCTCAATCAAAACAGTAGTAAAAACTGGTAGCTTGCTGGTGCAGTCACTCCCTCTCTTGAAGGGGTGAAAAGAGTCTTTGTCTTTGTTCTACTCCATGCATATTCCTCCAGGTCTGTTTTTACTTCAAGGCTGGCTGACCTAATTTTCTCATTACTGTGTTTCAAGTAGTTTAGGAATGGTTCTTTTTTTGAGAGGTGTAGGTTTCTGGTTGTTATGCTGTCCTGCATGTTGGAGCACTATAATAAGCTGAATTGGCAGCTGCATATGGTGTATGTCTGCAGTCTATTTGTACTCATAGTAATCCATGTGAAACCTGAAGGTTTTGAAGCATTTGACGGTGAAGAGACCAGTGGAGGCAAGTCGTATGGATTTTTTTGCTCATGCGGAAGCTTTTGCGGCTCTTGTAAACCTGGACTTTGTTTCAATAAATGGTATGTTGATGGTGTGCAGCCTTTGCCATTTATTAAGCAGTTTCATATGTTTCTTGTCACTCTTTTGTAAGTGTCCATGCTCTAAACATGGAAGTTGCATATTTACAGGAATTGCACTCTTTGTATTGCAGGGGCTATCACCACAATCATTACTTTGTTAAGAAAACCAGAGACACGTTGCGCTGCGGTTACTATGCTTGGAAAGACTGTTGAATTGTGTTTACAGCAGGTACTACATCCCAAGTGAGGATACCATGTGACAGTATTTTGCTGAGCTCACACCTCCAAAATGTCAACTGACATTGTCAGGAGGATAACAACTTATCATCACCACACACAATGGTGGCAACAAGTCTCCTACTCTGTGGTTGACTGTGACAAATTTGGAAGGCTTAATAATCTGTTTATCTTTCAGTGTGTAAGTAGGCTCTGTCTTTGCATTCAAAGATCCATGGGTTTCTCTTTGGAGCGGCTAAGTTTGATCAATGTGAGGTATGAATGTTGTTTGCAGTTGACTGACAAGTGCGACCCCAATACACTTCAAGACCTAAATACTGCTTTACAAAATGTTACTGAAGATGCATTTCAGTGAGTGGGCCATTGCAACTATTTGTCTCTCAACTTGCAAGTGATTGTAAGCAGAATTGTTGCATACATGGAGGGGCATTATGGAACGTTTCAAGAGAGGTTATTTTAGTGTGTGGTGGTCTGTGTGTTCTTATTGTATATTGACATTAATTGACTTACAATACCCATATAATTTATCTTGAGGCTGATGAGTATAGGACTTTGCTACGCCTGTTTCCATGACAGGTATGACATCAATTATATAGAAGAGAGCATGGGCTGGAGTCGTCCTCTGCTTGCAATGGGGGGGTCACATGACATACCAAGCTCTGGGTCCTTGTCATCACAGGTGGATTCCAATAAAATGTCACTGGATTCTTCACCAGCTTCTTCTGGTACAACCCCCTTGCACCTCAGTTCTCCTTCATGAGCATCAGCATCATGATCTTTTAAATTAAGGTAGTCTTTAATTCAAAATTTCTCTTATTTTGAGGACATTGGTTTGCCCTCCTTATTGATAATTATCATCATGATGGGTCATGCATTTGCTATATGTCAAGACATATTATGTGTTGCTAATAATGATCAATAGACTATGCACAAGGTGTTCCTCCTCCTCAGGCTCCTAGTCTCTTACGAAATTGCAATTCTCCATGTCATACTTGCTTTGTTTCCTTTGTGTCCTGCTGAAGTCTTTATCTGGTCCAAATGTTTGACATCTTTGGGTTTAGTTCTGGATTGCACTACCTCATGTGATAATTGGCACATGAGCTAATGACAGAGCTGAAATAGACAACAGAGAAAGTGTGTAGTATAGTGTCTCAGGAATGTGACATATTCCATTACAGTCTCCTTGTATAGAGGCATATGTAATTGCCTCATCTGCTAATCTTGTAAGCCTAAGTTGTAGTTTATCCTATCAGTCAGATACTCTTAATTTAAGGAAATTGTCAACTTTTGATTATGAATAGCAAACTACAATATCATCTGCTTCTCAATACTAGTGGCTTATGATGGAATTATCATGAATTTAGCAGAATCATGTCTGTGTATCTTGGAATCAAGATCTTGTTGTCTCATCTGTCTATCATGGTAATATGCAGGTTTACATGCAGTGGAGTCATATTTGGGCCATCGCAATACTATATTTGCCATGTCCTATGGTATGGTGTTTCTTCACCAAACTCTTTTTTAATCTAGTCTGAGATTTAGTCTTTCATGTAGTGAAGTCGTGAAGTTCCAGACAGCAACTTAAAAGGTAGATGATGTTAGGTAGATTTACCTTCTATATGTGTCAGACAGACCCTTACAACAAAGTTTTCATCTGAAAAGGGGATTGTGGTGTTATTCCTCAGATGATAAACGCAATCAGCTTATCAGTGGTGGCAAGGATGGCACGCTAATTGTGTGGACACCAGATGGACAGGTAGATTCGCACATTGAGGTTTACTTGTCTGTGTGACAAGTTGCAATAATCCTGATTAGTTTCTCTGGAGAACTTTTTAAAAACCTGCAATCGTTTGGTCTGCAGATTTCTGAGCAAGTGGACATGGCTCGACATTATGCTTGCTCTATGGATATCCACTCTTCTCATCAAACATTGCTCGTCTGTGGAGTAGCTAAGGTCAGATTTCATTTTTTTTGAAGTTTGTGTCATTCTTGCTTCTTGCTACTGCCTTTTGACTTTCTTTATATTTGTATCAAGTTTGATACTTCTCATCATATAACCATTGTAGACTGGATAAAAGAAAATGCAATTTATAGCCGTGCAAGGAAGCAATCTTGGTAGTTTGGAAGGATTTGGTAGAACGTGTTCAAGATTGCAGTTCTTGGGCCATGCATTTCATTGTACTGCAAATGACACATGACTGTATATAGGAGGAGAACCCTGGGTCAGGTGGCAACCGGCTCTTACCACCACCATGCATACAACGGTATGGAGCAGTAGGTCGTGGGTGGAAGGAGCAGGGGATGCTTTCAAAGGATTCTTCAAAATTAGTCTCCTGTATAAAGGTTAGAATGAAAACCGGACTTCAGAATGACATGTTTGAGACTTGCAAATGATAACTGCCTGTCTGTATTGGAAGACTTGTCCTGTCACCAAGTTTCCTAGTCCATGGTTCGAAGTGTTTCTGTTGCTACTGATATCTCCTTATCTTAAAAGAGTGTTACTTTTTCTATTTACAAAGTGGACATTTGTGAAACTTTCTCTTTTCAGGCGTTGGGAGGAGTAGAACATGCATTTGTGACAGGGGAGACAGTTCACACGTCCTCCCATGAAGGGTAAGTCTTGTTCAAGTCTTCTCCTGTCTGTTTGCCTGAAAGAATCCTATTCAACTTCCTGCAGTTTTAACTCTGATCATGTTTGCTACCAGCAGGGGTGGACCACGGCTTGATGAGCGTGTGTGCTATTATGATATCAATCAATCGTCTAATTTTGCCAACCTACAACCTGTGCGGCAATATGCAGAACATGAGGTATGCTCTTATGTTTCCTTCTAATGACTTTTGACATCTATTGTGTTTGAAAGAGCAATTGAGCCTACAGTTGACATTTAGTTGCACAAAAAATGAGGCTACCTCAACATATGTGGCAGAAATGCTGGGTTATAGGACAGGCATTTTCTTCAGTTTTGATTATTCTGCGGGCTTCTTATTATAACTTTGTTATTTTTTGCAGGATTTAATCACATGTGTGTCATTGTTTCCACCGAATCACAACCTGTTTATGTCGGGCTCTCGAGACTTCTCTGTCCGTGTGTGGGATCGGCGTGCAGAACGGTGTGTTGGTGAGTTACTCTGTTCACCTTATTTCTCTGTGGATCTATTGCTGACAGGAAATAATTTTGTAACTGATGACTGGATCTTTCTGGAGAAACTACTCTTTACATTCAATTATGTCTAGGCTTGGCACATGAAGTGAAGTGATCCTGAACATCAATTGGTTATTGTCTTCTTCGACTCCAATTGATGGCACAGTTGAAGTTTTAAGTGTTTGTATTTTGAGTCTCTTCCTAATGAGGTATGCACATCTACAGGAATGTTTGGAAGTCTGGGGAAAACTGGGCGCGTGCAAGCTCATGATGCAATGATTACATGCCTAGATGCAATAGACACAAACCTTATACTTTCTGCTGGAATGGACACACGGGTGCTGCGATGGGATTTTCGAACTTTGGCCAATTCGGTGAGTGTCCTTCGGTTGTTGAATGTCCATACTGGGGGTCTTTAGGGAATACTATGCATTGTTGCTGTCAACTATTTGATCGTTAAAATAATCGTCTATCAGTACTTGATGGTTGTTTACATCACACTAATTCGACTTGTAGAATAATTTGGGCAATGGTGGTAGCATGGTTCTTACTTTTATTAGCTGCTGACTCAAATCTTTTTCAAATTTGCGCAGGGTGGAAGTGCACCTGTGTCGGCACTTCAGCTTGATGACAGTGCGGTATTGAAGGTTGCTTTGGGAGGTGGATCATCAAGTTCAGCTGCTGTTAGTACTTTGCGAGGCCTTTATCTTGTTGACTTTTCAAGTGCAAGGCCAGCAGTATGCTTGGCAGAGCCATTCAAAGACGGTCGACGCATTGGGAGATATCATGATTTAAAGTGGGCAAATGGAAGAAGTCTGTTGTATGCAGCCGGGGATGATATGCGTATTGATGTATACTCTCTGCGTTAGTGCAGAGTCATCACACGTAGACTAAAAACTGAAATTTGTCTTTCCAACTGTTGTCCTCTCATAAAAGAGTTCATCTTGTCATCATCAGCATTGCCTCTACTCATCTCATCACTGCCATATCCTTCTAAATCGGCTTGCCATGTATGGTGGTGAGTTTTGATTGTGTGTAGTGTGCACTCTTGTTTCAGATTCTCTTATCTATTTCATTTTGTAGCTTACGATGTGGGGGTTCTAGGTTGTGAAGAATCTGGCTGCTTGTCTTGAGACTTATGGAATGTCCAGGGTCAAATACAATTGGAGTATGTGATAGTTGAAATCTTTGGTACCTCATTGAGAGACTTTGCCCACTATTGAACTTGGGGATATCCCTGACGAGTAAACCTTCTCCCAATTGTTTTAAAATTGTTGCCACTCTATATTCCTATGACATGCACTGGTGGAGAGCTTCAATTGGTAGCCAAGTGTGACCTTCTGGTTCAGTTTCTGCAACAAATCCTCTTCTGTAGCAGATTGCAGAACCAAGGATTTGTTGCAGAAACTTCCGTCAGACTCAGTTTGGTCTCCAACAGCAGAGTAAATAACTTCAGTCAAGTGATGCTAAATGAGGCCAAATGAATCTGTTTTGGTTATGGGTTCGGCATTAAAGACATCATCACCAGTAATTGACCAATATTGTAGTGACCAGTTGTGTCCATAAATAACTATGGCCACACGCTAGAAGTCTGGATGAGTACAGGGCCCACGTCACTTTAGTTCAACTTCCGTACCACTTTCAACTGCCGTGAAGGAGAAAAGCAAAATGCTTAGGTGTGCACAAAGTGATGATTCTGTACCTCACATTGTTAAGTTTCTATGGGGCCACCCCTAGACAAGGAATCAAAAAATGTTGTAAGAGTAATAGGTATCCCAATTCCACATGCACGAAGGCTGATTCTAGGTAATGGAGGTTTCTGTTACCCTCAATATGCTGCATAGTTTGCTTAGGTTGCCTGTTTACGGAAAACTTGAGTGAGCATACTAGGTGTTTAAGAATGTTAGAAATGTAGTATTACAAATTCTCATGCCAGAATTGCAGAGAGATGCTGATGGCATGGCTACGAAGAGAGCATTCAATGAGGGTTAGAGTACTATACTACACAGGGCACAGTGCCCTCCATTGGACTGCTTTAATTCCTGGCCTCTCCAATCCCTCTCCAGTCAGTGTCTAGAAGCTTCATAACTTTGTAGCATATGCATGGAGTCCCCCTGAATATCAGAGCCTGGAAATCATCATAGGAATCATCACAAGAACATCATCACAAAAAATAAAATAAAATGACGTAGGGTTGACTTGAATTGACTGCCCCAATAGATGAATAATATGTTTCTTCATCCATCCAAGCTTGCAACAAAGGGGAACCCATGCCTTCCCACAATCCCTCTCCACCATCAGTCCTCCCCCCTATGCAAACCTCAAAGCTCCTGTAGAAACACCAAAGGCTCCCATTTTTGCAAAGCCAAGTCAGGTGCTCTTTCCTGTCGCCGATCTTTTTGATCAGGTACTTATCTCGTGCACCTTCATCTCTTTTCGTCTGTCATCACACAAAAGAGATTCAGTTTTTTAGCTTGACCCAAGGTATGTAAGTATGTCTTTCTTTGACCTGTGAAGGATCCTCTAGAAATGAGGTTGTTGTTAGGCGTTTCCTGAAGTTTTAAGTATTGCAGTCACCTGCTGTTGGTCCTTGTTGGTGATATTGATTCGGTAGTTTAGGGTTAAGGCTCCGGATTTCCTTGCATTGCTCTTTTTTGTGGTTGCGATCACCTGACATTTCCAAAAACTCAATGTCATCGATGTGTACGAGGGTCGGGCTTTGACCTCTTGCGTTTGCATAATGTGCACTGTTAGGATCCTTTCTTGCTTATGAAGGTCGAGGAGTTTTTTAATGAAAAAAACTGAATTCTAGTGGTGCCTGCTGCTGCTTTTGAAGCTCAGGCTCGGAGGAATCTAGCAGAGTGGGATCGGTGTTTTCACCTATAGAAAACGCCTTAATCCTATGCTAGAACAAATTGTTTGGGAAGGACAAAACCCATATGAAGAATTTTGCAAGCCTTTTGATATCCCCTACATTGTTTTCAGTAATCGGAATGGTGGTGGGTCTTTTGTGACTAGGGTTCCTGCTTGAGTATTGGTTTTGTTGTAGACCCGTATTAGAGCCAGATGTGTAGTTTCCCTTGCATTTGTATAGGTCTCAGCTGAAATGTACAGTTCTGTGTTTGAAAGCCACTGGACTTGTTGATTGTTGCTTCATACATAGAAGGCTCTTCTCTTGGTTTGGGTCGTTGTGATGTCTACTGGTAGAAATTTCTGTCGTAAAAAGCAGTCTGTAAATTTTGGTGGGGTAAATCCATAGAAGAGTGAGTTTCGTGTTCCAATTTCAGTTGTAGTGCTTTGCTTCCACACCCTACAACTACCAGTTCCAATTTTCATTGTAATCTCTGGTGCACTTCTCCTGCATACAGATGTCGTTTTGATTATTACAGATGGGGAGTGGAGTTTTCATGTTGGCTTTGTAGTTTTCTTTTGAGGTGAGTTGACTTGGATTGTTGGACGTGTAGGTATGTAGAGAGTGTTTGTTACTGGTGACAAAGTTACCTAAGATTCCTTGGGTTTAAAAGTTCCAATTTCAGTTTAATCTCTGGTGCATGTCCCCTGTAGAGAGAAGTTGTTTAGAGTACAACGGGGAAATTTCCTGTCGGCTTTGTTATGTTTTTCTTGTGAGGTGAAATGATTTGGATTGTTAGATGAGCTAAAGTTCCATTGGATTTTCACTCTTTTTTGCAATGTAAAATAATTTGGATTGTTGGACCTTTAGGTAGGAGAGAGTGTATGTTACTGGTGAGAAGATCAGCTAGAGATTTACTAGGTTCAAATTTCAAATTTCAGTGCAATCTCTGGTGCACGTTTCCTGCACAGTGAAGTTTTTTAGATTGGAATGGGGAGTTTTCATGTTGGCTTTGTTCTAGTTTTCTCGTGAGGTGAGCTGATTTGGATTGTTGGACGAGCTAAAGATTCATTTGGTGGTTTTCTTTTTTTCCAGATAAATTGTTGGAAGAGCTGCTGTAGGTGATTTCTCAAAATGCCTTACCAACATTTCTCTGCGCGGGCTTCGTCCCCCACTGTGGACCTCGTAGTAGACATGGGCAACCCTGTGTTGAATTCTACTGTCAATGGCTTCCTCAAGGTGGGGCCAGTGGGAGCCGCGCATGCGGCCACACAGGAAGCATTCAAGATGTTTGCCAAGGAGAGTGTGACCAAGGGAGACTTGGAGAGGCTCGTGAAGAAGGCTGGCAAGGAAGGTCTTCAGTGGGGTGTGGTAGCTGGTGTCTACTCAGGTGATATATCCATTTATCTTTCAAGCCTTTGTCTCAATGCAGTTTGGCAAGTTGTAAGAATCCATGATCTATGTCAATCACGTGTTTTGTTTTGTTCTTCCACATTTGTTCAGACTGAAATTTAGCAAGCGTGCATAGTTGTTCCCTTCGAATTATTGGCTTTGCAAATGTTTTACAGACCGATTTGCAACACGACTGTCACTTTTTAGTATTTGTCTTGAGTCATGATAGTTATCTGCCAACTTAACATGACTTTTGATCAGGAGTTGGTTGCTTTACATACCACACCTTCCATGTTCAGTAAGTTTTTGGTGCGTGTTTGGAGGTAAAGTGTGGAGGTTTGAATGAAGAACGTTTTATATTGGTTCACTGAGGGTCAAGCTCATGTTGGTATGCCAAGAGGCGCTGAAATGAGTTGGGCACTTAATGGTCCGAAATAGGTTGCTCAATGTTCAAATTCAAACACTGCCTCTGAGCATGCACCATCACAAGTGGAAAGAAAGAAATTATTGATGTTGTATGTACAACAACCAATGAAATAGGAGACGAACTCCTGACAAAGAGTCCCATTGAGTTAAAAGGATAACTCTATTGTGAAGGTAATTCATGAATTTTAGTAGATATGCATTTTTATCAATAATTATTGGATTTTTTTGTTTTGTTTTGTTGTTGGTCTCCTGTGCAGGTGTTGAGTATGGCATTCAGCGTGTGAGGGGAAGGCATGACTGGAAAAATGCAGCTCTGGGAGGTGCCCTCACTGGTGCAATTATGACAATAGCCGACAAGCATTGTACGAAGGAGAAGATCGTCCAGACAGCCATCACCGGCGGAGCTATTGCAACTGCAAATGAGTTGTTACGTTTCATTGTTTAAGCAGTACAAAATTAAACATGCACCCAATAATAACGATGTCACTCCCAAGCCGTGTCTCAGATGGATATATGGTGCATAGGTTGAGAATTTGGTGACAAGGGAACTAAACTTATCTTGCAGTCATATGACCACGCAGTAGTAGGCTTCTTACAAGGTGTCCATCTTGAAGATGACAAGGGATCAGAGTGTATTGCTGTGCTTTATTTAGTTACCAGCAGGCTTATGGCATGTGTGCTTGGGCTCCTCCTGTTTTCCGATCTGTAATTGTACCTGTTTACCATGAGTAGAGGAATTCAGGATTTTTTGCAAACAATCTGAATCCTTTTCTAGAGTGGATTTTGCTTCGCACATTTGTTATTGGATGGGTCGTTGTTGTCCAGAGGTGTTGATTGGAAGTTCCTCTTTGAAATTGGAGTCTTGCAAGTTCTCCTGAAAACGTACTGCCCATGTGCGAAATCTCTGTTCAATTTAATTATTTGTTCTGGAAATGTTCTACAGAACGATTTGCAACATGACTCACTTCCTAGACAGTTTGAACTTGATGCGTGTGCTCCAGATTTTTCCTATGGGATTGATAGCTAACTGAAATATGTCAATCCCAATTGTAAACCCATCATTTGCAATTGGGTTTAGGTAACATCATCCATGACATCAAATCTGCTGCTTTGCTTCTGCATACCAATTTCCTGCATTCTTGCACTCTATAAATGAAAGGAAATTGATTCTAAAGTCCATGAGGCCAAAAGGCTTGTGAGACTAAAAGTACATCAAGATGGTACGAAACAGGCTAACTCCTTGATAGAGTGCAGTGGCCTCTCAGAGATAAAGGCTTGTATTAACTTGATGGTGCATTTGAAGTATGGCTATGTCTATCACTAGCACTATCACGGCCACTGTGAAGAATATTTACTCCCAACTAAACTACATCCATGTCCTCTGCTCAACAACCTTCAATTACTTCCCTCATTCCATTCGCAGAGATGTAGTCACATGTGACATGAGCTTGAACAAATGAAAACAACCAGGTTTCAACCCTGCCCAGGTTTTTTTTTTGTAAATTTTACTCCAAGAATACCAACGTCACTAGGACGAAAAATAAGTACTTGTGATTCATGGGATGACGTCCCATCTTAGCTCACATCTTAGCTAACATCTTAGCTCACATCTTAGTTCTTAGCTAAGATGTTCCCTACCAAGGTTGCGTATATAAGCCACAGTAAGTCTGGATATCATTTGTATCTGTTCTACTGATGTGTAACCAACTTACAATCACTCTGCATTATTTACGTAATTAGTGTATCTTTTGAAGATTTTTGCACCCTAATTCTAAAGAAGTTCAAGTGTCTGTAGGTCCAACATTGCAGATTTTATATTCATCAAGAAATCCATGTGATGTGGGAGGGCTAATAGTGAGTGTGGAAAATTAGTGAAGGTGAAACTAACTTTCTTTATGCTATGGAATTAGCGCCACCAAAAGATCTAGGAAGTATCATTCATCTCGACACTATTCACCGAAAATACTATTCATAGCAACATTATCTACTAAAAGTACCGGCACTTGGCACTATTCATTGACAAGCATGTGTTTCCATAAAAAAATTTAGGTTCACTCTACAAACACCGTAGAGCTCACACTAATTTTCTTGAAATCTATGGTAAATGACCATGCATTCGTGAATTTAGTACCAGTCAGTAAATATTTCAGCCCCCAACAACTTTGAGATTTGGCTAATTAGTTCGTGCTTGGGGATTTAGTACCGCCCTCACTAATTGGGATAATCAGTGTAGTTGTCTGTGGCACTTCAGAATCCATCAATCTGTCCAGCTCCTCTTCCAAACAAGCGAAGAATACGAATTAGTTCTGAAGCTCTGACTTATCTGCGATCATCAAAATGCTCCATGTAGCTACTCATATTCACAATGACATACATAATCAGTACTTAATAATTTGCAATCTTGGAAGTGTGAGATCAATCAATCCCCAAGGCCTGCCTGCAATATTCAAGCTTCCAGTGGTGAATATGGATGGACTCTGTGCTTGAATGTGTGAAGGCTATTGTAACATAGAATTTTGTAGCTGATGCAAATCCTGGCGGTGCACCTTTCATAACATGTATGAGTTTACGTGAGTGCGTAGAAGGGGTATTGATTTCAACTTTTCAGTACTATGTATGCAGAGAAGAGAGAAAGAACACTGATCCTAATGGGATCACTATGTATGCAAAGAAGAGAGGAAGAACGCTGATCCTAGTGGGATCACTATGTATGCAGAGAAGAGAGGAAGAACGTTGATCCTAGTGGGATCACTATGTATGCATATCCTACACATTTATAACTCGTAATTATGTACATGTATGGAGGACCTCTAGAAAATATATAAAATCTGTACGTTTATGGTAGGGTCACTAGACTTTATGGGATAAGTATTCAATATTGGATGAAACTAGGGTGAATAGTTTTCTCATTTTTTAATCTCATCCATGTATGTGTGGAAGAGGCAACATTAGGATCCTGGAAGGGGAGGTTGAGTTGAGAACGAGGCCACTTCTTGCTTAGGGTTGCAAGAGGAACAGTTGATGCTTCTTTGTGGTGGTTGCGGGCGGTTGTTGTCTTAGTTCGATCATGGGCGGCATTGAAATTGCGAAGGTGTTGATTCCCAAATGGGTTTTCTCTCAATCGTTTCGTATTATTAGTAAACCTCTGATCTGTGTGACAACTTGGATCAAATAGTTAGGGGTTGCAATCGTTGCAAGTCCTAAGGGTTGCAAGTTCTAGGATCAAGCATGGGGATTGGTTTATGTTGGTATCAAGAAGGAACCAACAATAAGTGGACTTACGATTTGCAACATATGACAATATATAGGTCAGTTGATGGTAGATTTAGAAACAATCATTGCATTAGCTTCCATGCCATGTATTGTAAACTTAGATGCTTATGAGTTACATCCGAGGAATGAAAAAGCCTTCAACAACTATATCAATGAATGCTAAGGTTTTACATCGTACATATGATAGGGGTTTATTATTATTCAAAGGTATATTTGTATACTTATGTTAATGACTATATGCGAATATAAATTTTTTACGTACACATACTGTCACTTGTATTTATATCATTGAAATTGTATGTGCATTGCTTGACTTTACAAAAAGATACTTGTGTATAGGCCCAACACAAGTCTCTGGGGGTTTTTAGAGAATGTTGCGAACGCACATGGTTCTTGGGTTTTAATTAAAGGTGCACCCCCGGGACACCAATCGATTGGCTAGATTGGTTCTAAGTTGAGTTTATTTCATGTTAAATTAAGTGCCTGAATATTGATGATGAACACAATATCTCAATTTGTGCACACTTTCATGTGCCGGCAAAGTTGGCAAAATCCACTTGATGTTGAAAATTTGAACCCCCTCCAAGTGGAAGTGTGTGCTAATTACCCACAGAAAACAAGAATTAATGGCCATCATAATTGTAGGGGATAGTTGAAGTTTGAGGAGGGGGACTTGACCGCCACTCTTTTCTCGGACTAGGAAATTGACTTTCATTTGAGCATGAAAAACTTCATTTTCATAAACTTGTTGGCAGTGTGAACCCAAAATTGATGTATTTACATTGAATTTTTTTCATGGTACCATATTCTTATTATTTAAACCTTGCCCAAAGCTTTCACATTTTACAGATTCATTTTTCATTTTTCTAGCATTTTAAGATTAAAATTAAAATTAAGCTACATTAAATATACCAATTAGTGAGGGTGGTATTAATTCAAGTCACAGGCACAATCTAGCCAAATCTCAAAGTCACTGAGGGCTTGAAGTTGCTATTGAGTGACACTAAATTCACGATGACAGTAAATTCTATGCTCCTTTACCATAGATCTCAAGTAAACTAATGCATGCCACATGCTTGTCAGTACCAAGTGCCAGTACTTGTAGTGATTGGTTCCAAGTGTCGGTACTTTCATGCCAAGTACCGATACTTGCATGCCAAGCATTGATAGTCTATTCAAATGAAAAATTCCAAGTGCCAAGATGAATAATGCTTCCTAGATCTTTTGGTGGCACTTATTCATAGCATAAAGGAATTTAGTATTCACCTTCACTAATTCCCACACTCACAAATTGGTATGTTTAGTGTAGTAAACAAGTGCACCTTTCATTCATGCAACATTTACTTTACAAAACTTTGGAATAATATGTAGTCCAGATGTTAATGATTCTAGTTGATTTGACAACATAATTAGCTTCTAAAAACCAAAATTTGTTCAATGGAAGTCATTCGAAACGAATAAGCCCCAAACTTACAAAGGGTCAATTTACAAAAGGCTGCGGGTAAATTTTCTCTCACATTTGCCCCCAACCCCGACATGTGGAAGCACAAGAGGATTGAGGACTAGACATCCATCGAGAGGAGAGTGGATGATGAGCCGCTATTGCCACTCATCAGCACCTTCTTGAGCTGGTTATTGGACATAATCAATCAACTTGTGAACAAAATCTTGGCATTACATATGATATCAGGCCCAGTACATGAATTCATGAAACATTAATTGTGACAAATTCTTGAAACCCTGATGTTCTTGGATGAGCAGTCGGTTCTGGCCTTTAGGGACTTGTCGGTATTAGGATGTTGTGGTAACGTGAGGGGCCGGGGATTGGAATGCCACTTGTTTATTTAGATATTTAGGATACAAAACAAGAGGAGTAAGCTAGAAGGTCATGAGAGCAGTAGGGAGGGAGAGGGACGGAGTTTCCTGTGGAGCATTGATTAGTTTTGCTGACTAAGTCCCTAATCTAATTCCATTATATTGATAGCGCCGGCATGCATGATGAGTATATATATTCTCTATGCATATATATAAATTCATCGATCTCGAGAACTAAGTCGGACGTTTCAGAAGGGTATACGTGGTAATCAGTTAGCGTTCTTGCGTGGTGGGCGATGTATCGGCCACAAGACTCGTTTCACCATGTTGATGTAATTACTCTACTTAATGCCTGACTCGATCGACGCATGCAACTGCGTGTAACCTAGGTTAGTTTAATCATCCTCATTACGATCGAATCACAGTGTCGGCTAAATCTTGCTTACCAGATTCAGTGATTATGCAGGACAGGCTATTTGCGGAGGTAGTCACGTATTGGATTGGAGTATAAGCAAGCCTGCACAGATGAAATTGGGTCACAGTCTTCATGGGGTACTCAAGCCGGAGGTATGCAAGCTGCATCGCGCGTCTACAAGCTGCTGCAGTAGTACTGCGGATGAATTCACCATGCCGACATTATTCGCAGTCATATGTTCTGTTTGAGATTTGTGTAGCAGGAGCGCCAGTTGATCATCGTCGTGTGATGAGTTGAATTTAGCGATAACTAAGATGTGTGAGGGGAGTACATGATAATATAAACGCTGGCTGGGTCTTCTGAGGAAGCAACTTACTTAGCATACTGCGCGAATAGTTTCGTCTCATTAGGGGTGGATAAGAGGTCCTTGAAAATGGACAGGAGTGCTGGGGCGAATCCTCCTAATGGTAATGATAGGATTAACTTGAGAGCGAGAGAGAAGCGCCCCAGGGAAGGTGCAGGGCGTTGGATCCCTTTGACAGTTGCCACTGCCAGAAGTCTGCAATATACGTGTTTGAATGAGAGAGAGGAAAAGTTAGATCCTGCAGGATCAAGCTCTGATAACCCTAGCCCTCTGCAACATCATCAACATCTGACTGCTCATCATGAAGTGGCGGAGAAATTGGATGGGTTGAGCATTATTAACCCTGCAGATCACCCTGCACCGATCCATGAGATGTCAAAGGTGCGGGTGAAGCTGGAGAAAGCCGGGCTTGTGAAGGTGGTTGCCCTTCCTTTGGTAGGCGGGAATATTGCATCATTTCACAAGTTGGTGGTGGACACGTTTCCTGGATTGCAACAAGGAAATAGTGTGCATGTTCACTTGCAAGCTTATTATCTTGATGCTTCGGGTGACCAAATCCTTGTGGATGATGAAAATTCGTTCCAACAAGCGATCCAGGACATAGTTCATTATAACCAGCAGATTCTTACCAGCGGTCAAGGATCATCAGCTTCTTGTTTCAAGTTTACAATCGTGATGAAGGATACTGGTCTGATATCAGATTTAGGAAGAACTCCTAACCGAACCGGAAAAGCTACCTGCCACCACTTCCAGGTTGGTCGGTGCAGGTATGGTGCAAACTGCAAATATTATCATGAGGTTGGGGGCAGTAGTAGTAGTAGTACTGGTGGATCAGTACATGGTATCCTCCGATCACCGATGTACATAGAGAATTGGTTGCAAAACCAATGGAAACGGCCTGCCTCCCAGAACATCATTTCTTTAGGGAGTGAAGAGGGAATCAAGGAGTTCACAAACTTGCTGGAGCAGTCTAACTCCATGTCAAGTACAGCCATTCAGATGGTCATCCGGTTGCTTGGAAAGGAAGAAATACGGTCCAGCATGATGGCGGAGCACCTGAACAGGATCTATGGGATACTGCCAAACTCAGCTTTCCTAAGAAGCTTGACCAAGCATATCCAGACAATGTCTTGCCCAAATGCTTCAGACCTGCAGGTACTCAATCTCTTGGCAAAGCTAAGCGTATAATTGTATTTCTTGCAATATGATGAAAGGCGTCACGTGTTCTTAGTTCCTTAAATGCAGTTTCTTATCCCTGAGGTCATGATGATGACAAGCTCATAAGTCGTCAAAACCTAACTTTCTGTTTCGACTCTGTAACTTATGCAGGTATACATCTGGGTGCTTGAAGAGGTCCAAAATCGAACTGCAGATGGATGGAAGCTGATTCCTTTGGACGCCGTGAAGGCTCACATTGATTGCCTACCGGAGAACTCAGCCAAGACTGTGCTTGTGCAGAGTGTCTCTCGTCTGGTACAGTATCGTGAGAAGCTTCGGCGCCGGTTGGCGACAGAGAAACAATCGGATGACATTGCTAAGGTGAAGTATACAAAGTCTACAAATATCCACAAATTATGACATGTCACTCAGGTTGTCATTATCATTATGGTAGAAATTTAGTGCATAACAAGTATACATATTGCATTAAGATATATGCCTTCAAGTTAAACACGTGTCTCCCTTCCACAGTACTTCTCTATGTATTAGTCAGGTTTTCACTATTTCTTTTGTGAATCATCTCTCTTGTGGTCCATGGAACAGAGTTTTAACCAGAATGTAGCTCTGTTGTTCCAGGTCGGAATTGGGTTTTCCCAATTGGGATAGTTCTGAGTACACAGTGTCTGCGTTTTTGCCTTGTAGAGTTATGTTTTTGGGTAGAACATGGTTTCTGAGATTTGTAGAGATTTATGTGTGGGAGGTTGTTTGTTGATCAACAAAGGTGTAGTAACTGGTATGTCGGTGACGTTTGTTTGCAGGGAATGTGATGTGTAGTTTGTTTTCTCAACGTGTGTGGAAGTTTGAGTGGTGTTGATTGATTGAATGGTAGGATCAAGCCTGCCACATCCAACACTATAGATGAGAGTTAAGATGCCACTCGAACGCTTTCTGACGATCTAATCAATGCAATTTTAATATTCCAGGGGAAGATGTTTCAAACCATGAAGATAGAACCCTCCGAAGAGGAGCTTTTGGCATCGACTCTTACTCTGCCTTTCAACCTAGTTGGGAAGCGCTACGGATCCATCTTGGCCTACTTGGAAACCCACTTCCAACTACTTCGGGGGGATTTTCTGGAGTCTCTGAGATCCGGAATCCAATCCTACGCAAGGCAGGTTCAATCGTCTGCTCACCACCGGGACGATCGCTTAGATGGTGTCCGTGTCTATCGTAACGTAAGGCTTGCAGGGCTACGTTGTGGTTCCCTCGGCATGGAGTCTCGCATCTCCTTCGATGTGCAGAATGCTAAAGGGATCTCAACAGATAACAACAGCAAGGCACTCATGTTCGGTTCCCTGGTCTGCTTTTCCGACGATGGATTTCGATCCGTGAAGGGCTGTGCCATCATTTCCAACAGGAAGGATTCCGAAGTGGCCATAGGCAGCATCGACGTTCGTTCTCTGGAAAGAATAGATGGACTGTTGCTGGAGGTAGGCAAGGTTTATGTGATGGTGGAATCCACGTCGGCTTATTACGAGGCTTATTCACATGTTCTCAAGTGTTTGCAAAGGGAGGAGATGGAGCAGCTTCCATTCTCAAGGAACATCATTGACCTGGAGCCGCAAGTGAACGCACCCAACTATCTCTCATCTCCCAATTTGGGTATGGCATCAACTTGTTATGCTGCATGCATGTATGGTTCATACACAAATCAATAGAATTAGTACCAGGAAAATTTGCCAATACAAATTTAAGTAGTTGTCTTACTCTGCCTCTGGGCACATTCAGTAGTTTTGTCCAGAAGCATTGCACTGATGCACAGAGTTTGAATGTATCTTAAATGTCGTCATGATTCCAAAAAATTCCAAGTTGCCTAATTGAATATTTGGTTTTAAATGGGTGCAGACGCGTATGACATGCGCTGCATCTTTCCGAAACTGGAGACATATTTGGGTCGAAAAACCATCAACGTGTGTGAAGAATGGCCGCCGTTTGCTTCAACCCTAGACCACAGCCAGCTTCGGGCTCTCAAACATGCCTTGACCAGAGAGATTTCTCTTATTCAAGGCCCCCCTGGCACAGGAAAAACTTTCCTAGGCTTGCTTGCTATACGAGTGTTGCTTGCAAATTACGTCGTGACTTACCCAACTCAATCCTCATCTCATCTTAAGTACAGGGTCAGGTCCTTAGAAAATAGAATCTTTCCTGCTGCGGCACCGCGGTTATTCCACTTACCCATATTGGTCATTTGCTTTACCAACCACGCACTGGATCAGTTCCTGGAGGGTATCTATGAACATGACCCTCAAATTGTCCGAATCGGTGGGAGAAGTAAAAGTGCAACTATACAGAGCCGGTCCTTGAGTGAGCTTAAAGCTAAAGAAATAGACACGAAGAGCATTGGCAGGGCCCATTACCACGAGCTGCTGATGACCAAAGATGAGAAGTATGCTCAAGAAATGCGCATTACCGAGCTTTACACAATCCTGGGTGCAGAGGTCGTGACGCAACAGTCCTTGCATGGTGTAGCCACCGAGGACCAAATCTCTCATCTGTTTAACACAGGGTACCATCCAGCTCCAACGCCTGAAATCTTGTTTAAATGGCTTTGCGGCATGGCAT
The DNA here is from genome assembly GCA_950295325.1 of Polytrichum commune. Taxonomy (NCBI): domain Eukaryota; kingdom Viridiplantae; phylum Streptophyta; class Polytrichopsida; order Polytrichales; family Polytrichaceae; genus Polytrichum; species Polytrichum commune. The sequence continues at coordinate 15,507,649 of OX485803.1, read as the reverse complement.
TGGATCCCAGCCACCGCACAAATCCCAGAGCGTTGAAAGAGTGCAACTCGGGGAGTCTCGGAACTAGTTTCAATCAACATGTTCCCGAGGCTTCACAGAATCCGTTTGCAGCTCTTGAAGCTTGGAGCGATCCTTCAGAGGAGGACGACGAGGATGATGAGGACGATGAGGACGACGAGGACGACTCCCCTGTGGAGGACATCATTACCGTTCAGGACGAAAACATTTTGCAAAGTTTAAGCCAAGGTGAGGACATAAATGCATGCGATCCTGTGTCATCTACAAGTGTCGGTTATATCGAAATCTTTCAAAAAGGATCTGATCATTGTCTCATCTGAACTAGTTATTTTAGTGAGAAAAAAGAGCTGTTCCAGGTTCAGGATGTAATATTGCTCAGGGAATGGTCAATTCGTACACGCAATTTGTGCAATTTAGAGAGAAGAAAATGCTCTAATGGGTGGGCTGCTTATAATGTGTTGCAGGGACAGTAAGGCCCGATGATGGTCAAGCAAATTCTCAGAGGATATCCGGATCGGCTGCAGCCCCGACTTGGACAAAGGGATTAGCTGCCAGTTCTTTGGAGGATCTACTGCAATATCCTGATGTGTGGCTTCTTGATAGCAGCGCCAGGCACGAGCTCCACAGGTTCTGGCTGAAGGAAGTGAAGAGAAACGCCCAGAATGAGCTCCAAACCCTAATCGCCGAGTATGAGAATACATGCAAAAAAGTTATGGCTGCCAATAACGAGATTGATTTACAGATCCTGCGAGAAGCTCATGTCGTGGGGGTAACGACGACATCCGCCGCAAAGTACCACGACTTACTGGTGGCGTTGAAACCGGAGATCGTGATTGTGGAAGAAGCCGCCGAAGTTCTGGAGGCCCACATTGTGGCTTGCTTGAGTCCCTCAACCAAGCATCTCATCCTTATTGGAGATCACTTGCAGCTCCGCCCAACGGTGGCTGTCTATGACCTTGCCATCAAGCATCATCTGGACGTCTCCCTCTTTGAGCGCCTGGTCAATGGTGATCATTCATATTTTCCACATTTCCGATTACTTCGGGAAGAAATATACATTCTAATTTTCTTGTCACGCATGAAGGCCCCGAATTGACTAAGTTGTAAGGAGTTCAATATTATAGTGTTTCTCTTAAAACGTCAAACTTCATCAACACAATACTGTAATTCAACTGTGGACGTGAGCTGAGTGTAGTTACCACTACTAACTTTTCAAGTGAATCATAGGTTTGGCCAATTCTTGACCAGTGCAATAAGACAAATATGTGACCTTACTTTACAGAAACGGTGTTCGTATAGAGTTAAGTCTCCGTAAGGCCTTTAAAGACTGTTAAGCTGCCCATTAAATACACACCAATGTTCTTCAATCTTCGTGTAAGTCTAACTTTGTGGCAATTGATCGCCGATGAAAGGTGGCGTGGAGCACATGACATTAGAGGTTCAACGGCGAATGAGGCCTTCCATAGCCAAACTTCTTGCTCCAATTTACGAATCGCGACTCAAGAATCATTCTTCTGTTGTCGGCTATGAAGATGTGAAGGGAGTGAAAGATAATGTATTCTTCTTCGACCACAAAGCACAGGAGGTTTCATATGGCGATGACGCGGGGAGCAAGAAGAATGTGGAGGAGGCTAGACTTGTAGTCCAGCTGTGCTCCTACCTGTTGAAGCAAGGCTACAGCCACAAGCAGATCACAGTGCTCACAATGTATTCGGGCCAGGTTTCGGAGATCCAAAAGCTATTAAAAAAAGAAGTTGGTGTCACAACGCCGAGTCTTTCATCAAATGAGGGATGGAGATCTACATCGAGTTGTGAGCCTGCTGGGAGCAAATTATCATATCCCACAGTCACCAGCGTGGACAATTTCCAGGGGGAGGAATGTGACATTGTGATACTATCACTGGTCAGAAGCAATACACTTCAATCCAAAGGAGATGATGGCCGTAGTACTCCTGGAAAAATTGGATTCTTGAAGATTGAGAATCGAGTCTGTGTGGCTCTCTCGAGGGCGCGCATGGGACTTTACATCTTTGGGAATGCTGAACTCTTGTGTTCGAAGAGCAAAATTTGGAGTGAGGTCATAGACATCCTCAAAGAAACGAAATCCTTGGGACCTGAGCTCACCCTACGCTGCCAGAACCACCCTGACTTAGAGACTAAAATCACCCATTTCTTTGACTTCAAACTTGTCCAAGATGGAGGTTGCAATCTACCTTGTCTACACCAGCTAGACTGTGGACATGCTTGCACGAGACGGTGCCACCCAGGTGGCCATGGTGACTTTGTATGTCCAAAACCATGTGAGGAGACTCTTGAGCGTTGTGGTCACAAATGCCCTTCCTTGTGCCATGGAGACCAGGCATGTCCTTCATACTGTTATGTAAAGGTCACTAGATTACTGCCTAAATGTGGGCATACTGAAAGCCTACCCTGCTCAAGGGACGTGGACACATACACGTGCCAGCGTCCATGTGAGAAAGTGTTGGAGTGCAACCATCCATGTCCAAGTAATTGCGGATATACTTGTACACCTCGCAACGAGTGCACGGTGAAGATCCGCGATGTGCCTTTGGATTGTGGTCATCACGCTGACTTGTTGTGTTCACAAAGCATTGCAGAGTATTCGTGCAAGGTGGCGTGTACCCACGTACTTCCACACTGTGGGCATTTATGTAGAGGTACATGTGGAAGTTGCAAGAAAAGGGGCAGTCATGGTGTCTGTAAAGAGAAATGTGGAAGAGTGCTGCCATGTTTGCATCTATGTGAGGCAGGCTGCAACGAACCATGTCCTCCCTGTGGTAAGATGTGCGAGAGGCAATGTAAACATAGCCAATGCTCACATGTTTGTGGAAATCTGTGCAACCTCTGCATCGAGCGATGTGCATGGCGGTGCAAGCATCATCGTTGCAAGCTCAGGTTGAACCAAACTGTTGTGATTGCACATTTTGTCTTCGATTCACTTCCATTGAGTGCGATTCGCAAGCTTGACCATTAGAGTTTTGCAATGAGAATTTTGATGAACTTCAAGGTGTCTGTGAAGATGCAGGGACCATTTCAATTAATTTGGGGAGAATTCCATGTGAACTTATCAATTAATACACATGATGATATCTTTGCACAATCCTCTGGATTCCTGCAACGCTTGGTTCTTTGACCTTTCCCGTTTTCAGAAAATTACTTTGTTTCTTGATCAATGCCAGGTGCTATGAAATTTGTCGACGGCCACAGTGCAACAAGCCATGCGCTAAGACCTTGAATGGATGCCATCACCCTTGTTCTGGATTATGCGGGGAGCCTTGCCCCAAGTGTCGCGTGTGCCATCCAGAAGAGTGTGATGTAATTGCGCAAATGCAGCTCCAGGATTTTGAGGCCGACGACCGGTTCATCCAACTCCAGGATTGTGGACATGTATTTGAGGTCACAGGTTTGGATGCGTGGATGCAACTTGCTGATGATCATCCTGTAGGTGAAACAGTGGCCACGCCAGGAGCTTCGGTTGCTTTGACACCGAAGCAATGGTAAAGTTTTCAGCCCATTACCAGATTGCCAAAACAGGACTACCCAAATTGTAATGCTATGGACTCACATGTTGATGATCAGGTTCACATGCATTTTCTTTTTCAATATTTTTGATGAAAAGAATCGTTTCATTCTGGATGCATGTACGTAGCCCTGCTTGCAGGACGCCTGTTCACCGCACATTGCGGTACTCAGCGATCGTGAAGATAAAGTTGGCTCAAATTGATGAAGTCAAGAGGAGAATCCTTCTTGCAGAGAGGATCAGAACAGGAAACGGCAAGCTGCTGATTGCAAAGGACTACCCAAATGCGCTTGCCTGTTTTACTGAAGCACTACGCCTAAATCCGGGCTCCGCAGAAGCTCAATACGGAGTGGGATGTGCCCATTATTATATGAAGCAATTCCAGGAAGCCATCTCTTCTCTCCGCCTAGTGGTTGGGAAATGTGCTCCACTGGCATCCGCCATAGCCAGCATGAATGTTGATGGGAACCCTAGCCCTAATACATCCCAATTAGGGAGAGGATCATCAAAACAAGAGCAGCGGCGCCATTCCTTGTTAGAAGGCATTGGAGTGAAGTGCACCATAACCTCGGTGGACAAAGAGCTAGGCATCGCCGCTGCATTGCAATGGGCTCAGATTTTGATTCAGTCAAGATCACCTCTCGACCAGGCATCCCTCCTCTGCGATGCTGTGCTACAACTGGAGCCTGGGTGGCCACAAGCTCAAGACTTGAAGAAAATGTTGGAAAATACCACACAACGTTCCGAAGTCATTGCAGTGGTGACAAGAGAAGTGGGAGGGCGAGGCCACTGGTACAAATGCCCCAACGGCCACTTGTATGTGGTGGGCGAGTGCGGCGGCCCTATGCAGACTGCTAAGTGCCCGGAATGTCGAGCAGTCATCGGAGGCACACAACACCGGCCGGCAGAAGGCAACACACATGCAGATGTCGATGGAAGCACGTATTCGGCATGGAGCGATGCGGCAGGGCTCCATGGCGCTCCATGAATGTCAACCGCTATGCCTCTACTTGCCACATCGATCGAGTGTCAGAAAGATCAGTCTCTCCAACTTCCACAATCATTTGCTTCTTCTGTTTGAATTGCACTTCCGTTCGAGAGCTGATGAGTTTGTTAAACTTTAGCATTCGATGATCTCCTTCCTATTGCGTGGAGGAGCATGTTGCAACACACATGTATTTAGGGGTGAGAACAGAAGCTGGTAACAATGATCTCAGAGTATTCAGCATGGAGTGATACGGCAGGGCTCCATGGCGCTCCATGAATGCCATCTGTTGTGCTTCTGCTTGCCACATCGATCGAGTGCCAGAAAGATCAGTTCTTCCAACTTGCACAGCCATCCTGTTCTTCCGGTTGAATTACACTTCTATTTGAGAGCTCAGTTCCTTGAACTTCAGTGTTCTATGTTTTCCTTCCTCTTGCTTCGAAGACACACATGGGATGAAGGTAAACAGTTGGAGATCGCTTTCTACAACTTCTATCATACTTGTCTGCCGGTTGAATTACACTTCTGTTTGAGGGCCGATGAGTTCATTGAACTTCAGCGTTCAATGATTTCTTTCCTCCTACATGAAGGAGATAAGTAGAGAAGCATGCTGCAGAAGACAATGCCAAGACACATGTAATTTAGGAATGAGAACAGAAGCTGGAAACAATGATCTCAAATTTTACTCTAATGAGATATTAGGTTGTACAGATATTTGTTTCATACTTGTGCTCCGCAAACCACACGCTTTTAAATAAATCCAGAGAGCTTTGATGTAATCCATGGTGGAACTTGACAGCTTGTTGTAGAAAGATTTACTAGGTTGTTGGATGCTAACATACATTTTGAACATCGTCCTGAATGCTCACCATCACAAAGAACATGGTTGATTTGGCCGGCACAAGCGCCATGGCAGCTGTTATAAGTTCTACCTGAAGCTGAAGTGGATTTACACAGGACAATTGGTCGGGATACCTGAAATGTTGTATTGGGAAGCAATGTGGAGTGCCAAAAACAGTTGTCCCCAAGAATCAAAAACATGAAGGAACATTCTTCTGCCCACCCTATGTGATACGTGGGAAGTAGCATATGTCAAGAACCCTCATTTCTATAACATTGCATCAACTCGGTGTATTGATGTGACTTGATTGAGCAATCTAATTGTGATCTTTCTCTAGCATTTGGCGTACAAAAATCTCAAGACCCTAACTAACCCACTTAACAGTCATTTTCCATGCTCAAACGTCCAAGTGTTCCAGTAACTTATCTACTTGACAACTGCCTTGCATTCTCAAGCATCTAAGTGTTGCAGCAACTAATCCACTTGAAAGTCATACTCCCTACTGTTACTGAAAGATGCAGTCGTCGGTTCAAGTTCACATAACTTACAAGTGACACTTCTTCCATGTGATTAACATGGTTACATGAACCGAAGACTAAGACACCATCAAACACATCGAGTTATGTTTGGGTGGATGGCATGAGCCGATTGCCACAGCAACCCATTCAAATAATGCGACCCCGCCTCTCCAGTTGATTTGAAAGAGATAAATCTGGGCAGGGAGCTTTATTTATCTACAGGATGCAATTGAGACTCTTTCTCAATCTTTCAATGAGGCCCCAAAATCAGAGACGAGAGCCTTGGGGGGGTGGGTTGGAGCTTCATTTGCTAACAGTCATGATTTGCTTGTTGCTTCCCATCTAGTAATCTCGCCTAAACCCCTAAGAAGGGCTCTAAGACCCACTTTGGGGGGACTCTTCATACCATGTACGAACTAACGTAGTGTAGATTGGGGTAATATTTGAGGCACTAGCGTACATAATATACATAAGAAAGAGGTGTTGTTTTTTTCAGCCAAGGATTCATGGCACTCACGTATTCTCGTTAGTAAGTGTTTTTTCATCTCCTTGGATGAGGACAACCACTTTAGCACTTATCATGGTTGGCTCCTTGTCTCAAGATGACCAATGAAATGAAATGGAATTGATTTAGAGTCCGGGAAGATGAATAGTACAAAATTTTAGGGAGTTCTACCAAATCCCAGCTTGAACTAAGATGTCGACAATAGTGGCAAGGGTGCTCAGCTTGTGGCCCTCAACACATCATTACCTAGCCGAGGATGCATGGAGGATGGTTGGGGACAGGAATATGTCAAAGAGTATTCGGTACATATAATGAGCTCCCCCAAGAAAAACATAGTACCATCATGGTTACTTCCATGCACATGTAACACCCAAAGATGTCACTGCAACGCTAGGCTCAAACCCGACATATTATGTATACTAGGACATCCATATAAGTCCCCACCACTAGACGCACCCACACCGGAACTTACAGTCCAATTCATAGAATTCACATACTGTAACGATAGGTTCTCCACAAAATCACTAGAAAGAAAAATCAATAAATATCAACCACTCATCAACAACATCAAAGAAAAAGGATGGAACGTAGCCCTACTTATAGTACTAGCATCAGGTGCCAGAGCCACAACATATATCCCTTCAATGGCAGAATTGGAGACAAAACTTAAACTCCCTACATCACAAATCAAGAACACATTTAGACAAATTAACATAATCGCCACACAATATGCACACTCAATACTAATCCATAAAAGGAGAATAGAAAATAAACAACCCATCACCGACCTTCAACACAATATATAAAAATACATCCCACACCCAACACACTCACCCCCCCCCCCCTCCCTAGTCCATGATTACCGGCTAACTGGTAAAAAAACTACTAGTTACTCAAATAGTGTCTACTCCCTGCAAAGGGTGAAGTAGTATTACATCCAAAACCATTACCCTGGGGTATGGCCAAGGATGTCTTACGAACAGACACTCTATTCACTCCGGCCTCCCCTGAGAGACCGGAGTTCTTCTTCTTCTTCTTCAAAGAGTATTCGGGAATTATATTGAGTTTATTCTCTCATCAAAGCATATTCAGCATGATAAACTCGGGTGAAGCAGTGTCATTGATATTATTAGAATGGAATGGATGATAGCAACTGAATAATGTTATGAAGGAGTTAGCTATGTTTTTTCACTGAACAAAAACATTCTTCATTTAAGCCCTCTCTCCTCTTTCTTCGCCCCCTCTCTCCTATGCTTGTGCAACCGCACGAATTCAGTTATAGCTCTTGCTCCAAGCCCTCCTTCCTGCCCTTCCGCTCTCCACCGGCCCTCGGACACCATGGCTCATGATGCTCCTTTCTTCTCTCATTCTTCTCAATTTCAAGTATGAAGATGGTGCTGCCTCCTCATAGTATTGTGATTTGATCGGAAATGGTTAGGGTTCTTTCAATCTAACATGGCCGACTCGAGTTTCGAATGCAAAGCCTCCATTTATTTCATACTTTAGGTTTTCCAAATTAGTATTCAAGGGTTTGGATTGATTATACTAGATTTGGGTTGGTATTCAAAAGGTATTTACTTGACCATCGTTAGATTTTAGGTTGTATTTGGAATGCATCAATAGGTCTTGGCTTGAGTTTAGTATTCAAGGTTGGAGGAGTTTGCTTAGTTGCCCGTTTTTGTTCATTCTTGATTCTTGGAAGTTTTTCTTCGCGATGTTTGTGGTGACTAAGCAACGATTTGAGTCGGTCATGTTCGGTAGGCGGAATGTAAGAGGAATCTGAGGTGACGAGGCTCCGTTTTCATTTCGCCTCGCCAAGGTTGAACCAGGATCAGAAGGCAGGAGTTCAAGTGTTTGTTGCAGAAGATAAGAGTTCCAAGAAGTTCCAAGTAACAGCAATGGTGGAGCGTGATAATACGCATCCATTGATGTCTGAAGTTGCATTCACATTCAAATTGGGCTGCCCTCCTGCCTTCATTTGTAAATTGTGAACTCACACAACATTATCCCAAACCACATTTTTCCAATCATCCGAAGTTGGAAATCACACACACCATGAAACCGCATCAATAATAACATGCAGGTGATCAAAACAACATTCCATCATTCAAAACCATTTCCAAATTCAAACATCTTGCCCTTGTGGATGATCATGAATGACGTAATATCAGCTGATTCCAGAATCCTTCATGAATTCTTGCTCGCATTGCAACCTGGAACATCTTATGGATCAGAATGCGAGTGAGGTAAGGTTAGCGGTCATTAAAACATACACTTGTAACAATGCACCCACTTCTCGTGGGATATGAAACGCACAATTAGTGCAAGATATTGATTTGCACAGCCAAAATGTGACCATAGCTATTATCCTCACACTCATATGGATGACTCATTCGTTGTCACAATGAAGGTTATCTTTCTTAGTAACGATCATAAAGCTCCCCCAACAATGTTGATTAATTAGCCTACAATGGTTATCAAATTATGAGGACGTAGTCCAATCTCTGTGAAACACGTGTCTTTTTGGTGCCCATTCTTAGATCCACATTAACCACACACCACTCAAATATAGGTGACCAATCAAGAGAAGTGATTGGGTCAGGTTCACATCCCTTATGTGACCCTATTGTGGATACTTTCAACTCCACAATCCATTTTGTCTGTTGGATTGCCTATTGAATTAATATCTCATATGGTTAGCAACTACAAATGACAAATATTGGCATTTGTAAGTCTCATATTGGAGTTGAGAACCAAAAACTCAAGTGGGCGGAATTAAAGCAAAACTTGTATTTTGACTAATGTGTGGTTAAGAATGTGTGGTTAAGTGTGCGCTCAAAAACAAAGACCAAAGAACAAGATCTTCATTTAAGTTCCCAAAATTTATGAAGAAAATGGCTACGATCATGATTTGGAATCATTGATCATCTTGCAATAATTGTGTGTTTCGTATTCTTCTCCGGAGACCGGAGTTCTTCTTCTTCTTCTTCTTCTTCTTCTTGTTTCGTATTCTAGAGGAAGTGGTTAATTGATGAATTAACTATTTATTTCCTTTCACTGATTGTACAAGACATCTAACTATGTAATGACTAAATCTAAAACAGTGATTATGTTTTTGAGCACAAGGTCCAATCTTCTCATAATGTATGTCCTACATGCATCTATTTTAAACAAAACAAAAAAAAAACTAGTTAAGGTCCACATACATGAATGTTGTGTTGGAATTCATTGAATAGTAACATTATAATTCATGATGATATGGTGAGCATGGTGACAATCATAAAACATGATATAGATAACGAACATAATTATATAAGGAATAAGATATAATGTTTTTTTTTTCAGTTAATATAAAAGGGATGGATAAAATAAAATAGCAATTAAATCAAAAAATGTATTTTGGATGACCATGGTAAGATAATGTGTACTAAAAAAATTATAGTTTTTAAATACAATCTAACCTTACTATTTGCCATCTTGATCATATTTACATATTTCTAAAATTATGCAATTAATTTGATAAATAATAAGTTTATGAAATATAGTCATTTAAGAATTAAATTTGTAACATCGATCTCAAAATATATATAATGTTTAAGAAAATTATAAATTTCCATTTCAATCTATTAGCATTATTCATAATCAAACATACAACAAATGTGTTAAAAGTCACATGTGTATTAAAGAAATCAAATTATTCAAAAATAATAATATCTATATTGACACGTCATAGCCACTTATCCACATGTTACACGGTTGGACAATTTGCATCATTTTTCAAAATAACTTATGTTGGAATCCAAGGCCACATCATGGTCTTGGTGGAAGGTTAAGAAAAATAGTCCTGCAAAATAAATAAATAAATAAACACATTGTGGCCCTTGCCACCTCCATCCTATTTACAAATTAATAGTCGTTGATAATAACTAGGAGGGGACATTGGGGGGGGGGTGCATGCCAACACAGAGGTTCTTCCCTAAAGCAAGCTCCATCCAAGCCTCTTAATGGACTCATCAAGTTTTTGTTATCAGATGACTTTACTTGAGTGCCACAAATCCCTGGCCGTTTTTCTCTAGTGTGTACATTTCAACATGTTATTAAATTTTTTGGAGTAAAGGTAGATGTACAAAGGGGGCCATAAAGTTTACACGAAAATTTGCAATTCATGTGCTAGTTTCATCCAATTTACGTTTCACTTGTTATTGTCATATGAAAATCATCCCCAATGACTTGTATATGTAATGAAGGCCTATTTATTTCATGATTTGTATATTTGAACACAATATTCATGAAAACATCACATGGCAGATAAAAATGTCACAAATGTTTTCTTCAAGAAAAGGAAGGCCGGCTAATTCAATTCATGTTGGTTGGAATATTCTCGTGGGTTTTGCTTGATGAAATAACCTTTCTTGCGTTTAACATATTTATTTTTTCCAATTGCTCAAAGGATGTTTTTCTTTCACCTAACATGACTTGTGTGGAGAATTATCATATTGTTGACTTTGTGTTGTCAAAAGAACATTAAGATGTGTAGTTCTAGTGAATGCTTCCAATTTGCAACGAATTTTGGTTGTTGGACCCATTGGGAATTGAATCTTCAGTTAAAGATTAGTAGTTGTGAATCACAAAGATTATCATTTCAAGTCTCAAAATCGGAGTTGAGATGCAAAAGTTATAAAAGCTCAAAGTGAAGATTCTCTTCAATAATTCAAAATGATCACATATTCCGATATTTTGTTGGGTATTCTACATCCGTTGCCACTTGCCTCTACGCACCTACCATTTCTTTTTTAAATTAGTATTAATAGGGACGATTGAAAATTGTTGGCAATGATGGGCACTAAGAGTGTAACGGCCTCACCACCATCACCACCCAACATGCTCCAATGTATATTAGATTGAGGGAGGAGTTTTAACCTCCTCCTCTAGAAGGGATCAATTGTCAATATCCCACAATCTTTGACCAATAGAATCTTAGCTTCAACTTCAAAAAAAAAAAAAAGTTGTGTATTTGTCAAAATATTAGTTTAGATCATAGGACTTGGAGTGCTTATCTAGAACGAATGTGTGGAACATAATTAGTATTGTGGGTTTTTTTAGTTTTTAAAAATTTTAAACTTTGATTTCCATAAGACATGAGGACCTTAATCCAACTCTAGTCTTATGCAAATGCCTATATATGAGCGGTGTATGACAAGCCTTGTAGTAAAGAATGAATACCAAGAGGACACTTGTTATGATGAGATTAGACTATGTGCTCAATAAAGTCATCCTTCAAGGTTCAATAGTTAACACAACCGGGAGGATCTATTTGATCATTCAAAGAGAAAGAAGAATCTTCACCATGACCTCTCATAACTTTTGCATCTTAACTCCATTGTTGACACTTGAAAAACAATCTTCATGATTCACAATTGTTAACCATATGAAAATAATTTGCGATCTTATCTAAGTTACTGAGACAAAAAACGCACGTGAAGTTAGCAGCGTTGGTATGCCCTACCTTAAAGACACAAACTAAAAATTTAAGGCTGTCCACATGTAAACCAAGATTTAGGGTTAGTAATAGGGTTAGGGTTAGGGTTAGGTTTTGCTAGAGTGTACTTCCCACTTATGGAACATTTGTATTTCTGTTTGAAGTCCGTTCTTTTGCATGTGATGTCTCATGTTGTGTGCGATCTAGACCTGCTTCAAAGTTATGAATCGATTGCAAGAGTAGAGAATATAGTTAGTTCGTGTTTCACCTCATTCGCCACTTCATCTACCTAGAAGTAGTGTTCCAAGTCTTGATGTGTGTGCGAGGGTGTCGTCGTAACAGTCAGGAGATATCTCAATGTTTACAAATCTCGCAGCTGTAGCAGAAAGGAAGAGGAAAGCAGTTGGGGTGAGTGAGCGAGCAAGAGTGTGCATAAGGCTGGGTTGTGCATATCTCCGTGATGCCTGTTAGCCAAATCTGAGCCTTAGTCTTGGCTCCTGGATCCTCCATGTATACCGAACCCTTCTGTTTCCGTCCCTTGAGGTAGGACTGCTTGCGCGGTCTTGCCAAGGGTTTGCAGAAACGGTTTCCAGTTGTTGCGTGGAGGCGATGGGAATGGTCAAGACGAGTCTGGGCTGTGAAGAAACAAAGCTACCGAGAAGTATAGGTCTGAGGGTTCCATCAACTCCCCGCCACACATCACACTCTTCTCGTTCACTCACCCTAACGTGCTTTCGAACATCGGATCGGCAGAATGAGCTCCATATGTATATCATTTCTTGTGGTTTCAAAAGGTTGATGGTTTTCAGATTTTTTGCCTGCTGTCTCGTTTTTTGTTTTGCCTGTGTCTTTGGCTAGGATTTGAAAGAGGAAGGGCAGTAGGAGTTGCCGCTGAAGCTTCAGCCTGGCGACTTCAAAGACTGACAATCGCAACACTTGATATGAGCCATCGTTCTGCGACAGTTTCTGTGCGTTACCTCACTATCGTATTTATGATTCTATCATTCGTTTCCATATCCATGTTGATGTGCAGGGAGTGTGACACTTACATCGGGTTTGGGACGTAGGCGTGTGATCTTTGGCTACGAATAGTGTGGAAAGGTGTAGTATAATGTGCCAAGAACAGTGTGTTTACAGTAATAAAAAGTGACAAATATTGCCAGTTTGTTCTGGATTAGCAATTAGATGTTCTTTTCAGCAATTTTAGAGCTTGAAAGTGCACAACATCTCCGTCAGAGGTGCTAACCCCTACTGTCCTTAATTTAAATTTCTATCCCTAATTGAATTTCTAAACTCCTGCCTCTCAAGACCACTGTAGACAATCCTAAGCTTCAACGTTCCAAACTTGGACCGCGAGTAGTCATCTCTAAACTTCAAACATCCATACGGTTGGATTTGTCAAAATAGCCGAAAAGGATTAAGTGCCATTCAATCCCTTAAACTGCTTACAACAAATTGACTAACTTGCTAATAAGCTTATTTAGCCAAGAATCAAGTAATAATACTGATTTGGATGTGAATGCCTTAATTGCAATAAATTTAATACCGAGGAGAGAAGAAGTTTAGCACCTCAAAGTGAAATGAAATCCTAGTGACTGAAGGTGCAAAGTTTGCGTATGACCACAAATGCCTAAAGATCGCAAAACTGTTCTCATAAAGTTCGAAATCAATCTTCCTCATCAAATCAGCCGGCTGTTTTTACCCATTTTCTAAGAGTCTACGGCGACAATACGTGATCCTGCGTCTCGTTGAAGTTGCAACTTACCAAATTTACTGCGCATCTTCACGTTCCACGCCCTTTCCTTGAGAGATACTCCTACAATGTGCTCTGTTGCATATATCAGCTTATAAAATAGAGGTATCCTGCTCACTTGAATGCGATGTGGGTATCTGGCCGCATTGAGCAAGGAAAATGACTCCCAATAAAGATGAAGTCGGCGGAATTGTTTTGACAAAGGAATACTTGGATGCTTGACAGTGCGTTTACACACAACGACTATGACTGCGGTGGTTGAGTTGTGGTTTGGGCCCACTTTCGATCACAACTACCAATTTTTTTCTTCTGTTTACAAACAACCGAATCACCAAGATAGTTGAAGAGTGGATTCGAGGAAAGCATGTTCGTGGATTGTAGTGGGAAGCAGGCCATAAATTTGACACCCTAGCCAAATTTCCAGGGGACACCCTGTCCCAAATTTTGGGTGTCCTCATAAATTTCTCTTAAATTTTTTTTTTGGTCAAAATAGGTACAATTTTGAAAAATATATAATATCATTTCAAAATTTCAATTAAAAATTAAAAAAATCACTACATATCATAACTTGCAATGCAAATCAAACCTACAAGCAACGGCCTTTCATAGCACACCACTTTACCCATACTTGTTCAAAGTCAATGGCCTCTATGGGGATTTTTGCCATTGCAACTCTCATTTGTGCTTCCAAAGTCTCTAATACCAAACTACACCGTAAAGTAGATTTAATATGATTTTGAGTAGAAAATCCTCTCTCACAAGAAGCTGTACTAGCAGGAATTACAAGAACAGCTTGCCACAACTTTGTCATATGAGGATATCTTCCAACATAGTCCAAATTGGAAGAATAAACCATCCAAGCTTGGTGCATTTTAAGACACCAAGCTCGAATGAATGGACAAGGAATACTAAGCTCAAAAGTCTGGATCTATCACCCACCGTCAGAATATCAACATATATGTAGAAGCATGTGATTCAAAGGGAATTGCTCAAAACAGTTTTGGTTGAAAAGCAAGAAAAACTCACATTGGTTGGAAGCAAGAAAAAACTCATATTGAGTGGAGGATGTGGAGGCACCACGGTGATAGAAACATTTGCCTCGCCATGTTCCTAGTTAGTCTCACTCTCCATTCACCGTCCTAGCTCCCGGTTACAAAGGAAATTGCAAGAGCAAAGTTGAACTTAAGTATGTGAGTGAGTGTAGGAAGTTCTCCTACTGTTATGGGTTATGTTTTCCGGATACTTGAGCTGCACTTTATAGTACTCAAGTAATACATGTCATTTCAATTTCTAGTGTGTCAATTGACGTGTGATTTTTTTCTTCACAAGTCACAGTACGTGTCAATTTCTAGAATGTGCGTGTCAATTGACGTGCATTTTTTTTTTGTGCAAGTTTTTGCGTGTCAAAAAAGAAAAACTTGCAAAAACTTTGTCAAACATATACGCTGATAGGCCCTACAAGTACAGGGGACACCCTGAATTTTTTTTGGGTGTAAAAAGGACACCCTTGTAGGATTTTTGGGTGTCCTCGGGGACACCCTGTTTGAGATTTGGGTGTCCTAGGACACTCTAGGAAGCAAAATACACCCCCAGGGTGTCAATTTTATGCCCTGGTGGGAAGGTTGTCTTATGAATATGATGATCTCCTACAAATTCTCTTCCATGCTTTGGCCTTAAAGTTTTCTCCAAGTGCCATTCAGCAACTACAAACAAAATAGAGCCAAAGAAAGTAAAATACGACCATTGCAACTACTCCCAACTACACCAAATTGTCTAATCAGTGTGGGTAACCATTCAGAGTTATGTGTTACTATGACTTTTAATCGACATTATCATTTTTTACTAAGGTATATCATATTCTTTGGTGTGCATAATTAGTGTAGTTTAGTATGCACTAAATATAATATACTCTCAGTAAAATGCATACTATTTGGAGTTACGCATTGATATAGCATTTTACTGGGAGTATATCATATTTAGTGTCATATGGTACTTTATGTCATTATGGTAACTTTTTGGATGACACTTCTTATGAATAAGCGAACATATGTTGTCATGGATGATGGAAGGGTTCATCCATTGGGAAAAACCCTACCTTCTCTTGTCATCAAGTTGTGATGAAATGTTGTCATTGATGATTGAAATTTGGATGAAAATAAGTTTGTTCAGTGATAGTAATTGCAACACCGTAAATGTATAATCCCCCCAGAAATGACAAGGAATGACAAATAATGTTGGGTTAACATTTAGTGTTGGTGACACTATACCGCAATTGACAATTAGTATTGACCAAGACAAGTAGAATTCATGACACTAAATATCATATTTAGTGAGCTTATGTTATTTTGGTAAAGGATGATACTCTGAGTAAAATGCTATATCAATGCGTAATTCCAAATGGTAACCCACATTAATTAGACAAAAAGTGGACACCTTGTATTGTAGATGGGCAAGTAAGAACATATGTGGTTGTGGTTGTCTTCAATACACCCTTTTCCGCCCTTCTCCTTCAAAATCATAACTAAAGAAAATAAACTACAATTATCAACCACCGAAACAGTGGTTGTGTGTAAACGCACCTTGAGAAATGGTGTGCGATTATACTTACACATAACATGAGAGGAATCTTCTTGAAATAGGACCTATCCTTTGCAAGTGCACCCTAAAGACATACTAACTTAGTAATGTCACTTCAAAGAATTAACAGCAAACATGTTGTACCTCAATTGTTTATGGTGGAGTAGGTCTTGTTTGTTGGGTCCCCAATCGAAACTTTATTCATTAGCCACTAAGGTTTGTGACCCTAACGTGGACATTTCCAAATCCATCAAGAATCTTGACAATTGGTATGATTAGGTCATCCAATTAACAATTGCAACTCACGAAGATCGCCATTTTGACATAGAGAAATAGAATTGAGATGCGAAAGTTATCAAAGAGTCAAAGTGAAGATCCTCTTACTCTTAATCAATCATGTAGGCCCTCCCAATTTAATTAGCTATTGAAGCAAGAACGGTGTCCACAATTTGAGCACAAAATCTAATTTCATACAAACACTTGTGTTTTAGGTCTCTCTTGCTAACTACGAGCCTTGCCACATACCACTCATATATTGATGTTGAATATAGAAGAGTGACCACATAATGCTTAGATATCTTACTACCCCACTCCCGTGCCAAATAGATTTAGCAAATCGATACAGAACAAAAGGAAGAACAAGGAATCTCCGTCGTGACAAAAGTAAATTAGACATATGATTCTTGGAGTAAACAATGAATGGAAACCCCGAAAAAAAAAACTACGACACGCCTCTCGCTTCGAAGAGAGGTGACAATATTTTTACCTTGGCATGAACCACAATGGCTCGTGGCACTAACTTCAGGAGGTGCATCACTTCACATTTGATCGCACAGAAGAGTTCAAATGCTTCTTGCGTTTGCACGTCATGAGCAATGAACGGGGAGAACAGACTGCTAGTTACAGATGGATTGGTTGACTTTGAAAAATAACGGATCAAATTCCAAGACTTCAGGAAATTTACCCACCATTTCAGAGGGATCTATGGAATGTGCCTCGAAAGAAGAAAGGAAAACCGAAAGATGATGCTGTCAGTGTGCCGGGTTGGAACTTGGACTTGGAAACACTAGGATCTCACCGATTCTGCTCCAAAAATTCTCCCCGGACAGTGGCCTTGACTCATGAGGAGCTTGTGATACAATCAGTTCTTTGTGGGAAAAGTATACCAATTTTACCACCTTCATTGGATCGAGGAAGCATGCTTGCTTTTCAACCAGTGATCGGGGAGGCATAATCGGTTGAACTCCCAGTGTTTGCAAGTCCAACCGGTTACATGTTGACATCCTCCGGTTTTCCTTTATCAAATCTGGGTATATTCTCTAAATCCCTCTAAAACGATCGGTAATTTTCCTGCAGTCTTGAACTTCAACCGGTTGTTTCTCAAACTCAACCGGTTCATCTGCAACTAACTGCCGGTTCTCCCCCGATCAATATTGTTTCCAACCTTCTTCTTCATTTTCTTGTCAGACTGCCGCAGGATCTGCTGGCTAAAATTGCAATGAAAACCCTGGGATTTAGATGAGCATAAAGGCAGGAAAGGTCTCCTCAAAAGAAAAATTCTCCCTCACGTTTCTCCCACGAGCCTCTTGCCCTCTCAATCATTGCAAAAGTCTAAGTTAGACTGACATGCAACAAATAGACTTCCCTCATTGTCCTTCAGATGCAAACAGGCTTTGTGACTCTGTTTGCCTCATTCAGTACCAAATTAGGTGTTGTTAATTACTCTAGCATTTCTCCCTCCTTCAGTGCAGTAGATACTACTTACTGTACCTTAGTTCAGATTATTATTAATTTTTAAAATAATAGTAATAATAGTAATATTTTTAGTCTAGTATGAGGGACGCTTCACAAGTTCTGAGTCACTTGAGGTCAATCCGTGCAATCTTAGCCGCTGATAGCATGGAGGTTGGGACATACCACTTCACACAGGGACCTAAGGTCTAGTTCATATCAATGTTTGGATAAAAGATTGTCAAAGGTCATTGACTGGAAAAACAATCTTATCCAATGCATTGTTCAAGCCTAGGGTTTGTCCACTTCGTCAACCTGTCATGTTACCAACCAATGTAGACACTTCAATGGATAAGATGGAGAAGTTGATAGGTCTTGCCTAAGGGGTGGCTCCAAACTTGTCCTTCGGAGAAGGGACACTTCTGTTTGTTTGGTTTGGGTTGGTTAGGGCCATTGGCAAGTCAGAAACCACATCTGATGAACTGGATGGCACACACAATGGCATGATGGTGTGGAAGCACTTTGGGGGGATGAAAGGTTGGTTGGGAAGTCATTGCTTACACTTTGTCCGGGAGCTTGTCTGAATTGGGCTTGAGTCGAACTCCACATGCCACTTACCCTAGGCAAAGTCCGCTCAATTTGACCCCGGTGAACATAAGGGTAGTAAGGTGTCGTGTCTAATTCGGTGTTCAATCTTGAATAAAAACACCTATACTTGAGTGGTGTATGGTTAGGCGTGAACCTAAGAACAAACACAAAAAAACAGGTGTTAAAATGGGATCGGACACGTGCTCAAATTTTGTTAACCATTCTACATGCAATAATCAACACAAACGTTGGAAACCTATACGTGATTAATCAATTACACAGTTGGGAAGACCTATGTGATCAATTAATAACTCACAAAAACTTCACTTTGACAATGGACGTATTATACAAACTAAGCTCTGAAGAACTATGAGGAAAGTGGCTATGGACACGATTTGGATTTGCTAAACATCCCACACTAATTGCATGTTTCATATTGTACAAGAGAAAAGGGGGTGCCAAGAGAAAAGTGTCCGCTTAATGAATGCAGTGCCCGAAATACCCGGTGGGCTGATTTTTAGGTTAGGCACTACCCCTTTTATAGGTCATGGGTACAAATGGGTCCTTTGCTATAACTTAGGCTGGCTTTTTGGCAGGCTCTTGTGGCTCAAATGATTTGAAATGATTGATGAAACACGTGATGACAAATCGATCATAGGGCGGCACATGATGCATGTTGGGTACAGTGATCGGGGAGATTGTTTGGGTATAATCGGTTAGGGCGTCCCCAGCAGCCTCGCCATGGGGCATGCCAACGCCAAAAATGGGGCATCCCGGGTTCTTAGGTGGCGGTACCGGCATAAATTGAGCCCCACCAATGTCCAGTCCGGCATAATTTAGAACCGGCCCAGGTATAGTAAAGGCCTTCCAACGCCATAAATGGTTCATATGGCGACCCTCCTCCGGCCCGCCAAGAGATTACTTTAATATCACATACTCCGATATCCTACTTTATCCCATGTCAGATAATAGGTGTCGTTGTCTTATTGATTGCTTCCTAATTATACCGGGGGTATGCCTAGGCTTTGGTGGGCTCTGACTCAAGATGAGTTGCCCCGCCCAAGATGGAGGGCTCCCCAAACACCCTAAACACCATATAATACATTATTTTTGGCGGGTTGCTTACTATCTCTCCTGGGCATGCCCTTACATGTTGACGTCCTTCGGTTTCTCTATACTAATTTTGAGGTATATTCCATGAATTCCTCTAAAGTGATCGGTAATTCTCCTAAATTCTTGAACTTCAACCGGTTATTTCTCAAACTCCACTGCTTCATCTGTAACTAACTACTGGTTCTCCCCGATTTATAGGTTGGATAGCTAGCTATGAATTTTTTAAGTGAGATCGGTGTGGGTTGCTGAACAATTTGAGCAAATCGAGGATGTAGGTATTGATTCCTGAAGTACCTTGCTCTGAACATGTAATTTTTCCAAATAGCTTAATTTTCAAGTCCTTTCACCACTCGTTGAAGATTACTAAGGGCCGGTTTAGGCTTGGAGTCAAGGCTCAAAAACGGGTTGGGGTGAAAGAATTCCACTCCTCTCATTGGTAGAGAGGCTAGGACTCGCCTCTTCAAGTTTACACCATGAGTTGGGGCCAATTAACAAATAAATTATTTTATTCATTATGACAATGGCCTCAAGCCTTGGAAAAGAGAGCTCCCAACCTTGTGGACTCTTTCCCTCTAGTTGAGGCCATTGTCATAGCTTTTATTTGCTTGTAGTAGTTTATTCTTTGAGCATTGAATAGGAGGGGAGAAATTCTAAATTTATTATACTTTAATCATTATCCATAGAATAGTTCATGAGTACGTTGGTACGTGGATAAGCCTCTCATAATTGCAACCTCCAAATGGCCCCAACCCCACCTAAATAGGTTTACACATGAAAGCAATGAATGAAGTTAGGTTACTTTCTTATTAATGACCTTGGGGGCCCATTTGCATGCCACATGGGACATATTGGCCTTCGTTCACAATGGCCTTGACCCCAAGTCTAAACAGGCCCTAAGGTAAGTGGGCCTTAAACGGGCACTTTTCACACTGCATCCATTGTTATCGTTGGCATGCATCATACCCTATTGATTGTCATTGTTGCACGTTCATTGGCGTCATGTCAAATCATGCAATACATCATGTTTCTTGTGATTATAGGTTTGATACGACACTTTATATGCTCCACATATGCTAATGCTAAGCATCGGGAATTGATGCTAGTTACTCCAATGGAGCCCATCTTGCGAAAGGAAGGTCATACGCTTTATTTGCATCATGGACCCCTATATACCCCACTGATTATCAACCCATAACAATGCCTATCCCTTAAATATTCACCACAATTTTGCTACTACACAAACGGGTCATTCAAACCACCTAAAGAGACAAGTAGCGGACATTGGAAATGTGAAAAAGCGGGATATGGTATTTATAATCCTTTCAAAGACCTAAGAATTGCAAAAAGACTACCGAGACTACAAAATATACTACGAGCGGAAATGATGGCCATATACCACACCCTACACCTACTCACCACAACATACCGTGACGAACCAACCCATATATTCACAGAGTGCCTCAATGTCTTATACCTCTTAAGAATCCAAATCAAACACCCCACTCTACACAATAGTCACCCAGACAAAAACATCCTAGAAGCTATTGTTCTCCCTCTTTAGTATGACACATTTGGGAAACGCAAAAAATGTCGTATTATCGGGGTGTCGTCTTCTTGTTAATATGACAAATGGCATAAAATTGTCGTGCTATCGAGGGAATACAAAAACATAAGCAATATGAGCTTAAAGACATATACAACAAGTTTAAGCAATATAGATTGTATGAGATAATAACTCATAACTCCAAACAAATACAAATACTCTCAAGAACTCTTGAAATAAGAGTTCAAACATTTCCGGTGTTGCCTATCTAAATTAGCAACTATCATCTTATCTAAATTCCCTACTAGCTTTTGAAAACTAATAATTTCATTAACAACAAAATGTAAAGAGTTGATTAATAAGAAATTAGACAACAATGATGCGTGATGTTTAGCATCACTATGCTATATTGTAGGTGGAGCAACATCATCCACATCTACTGAATGCATATCAACATTAAGATCAAAGCATTGTGCATAATTGATTCTCAAAGTAACATCCACCAAAACTCATTAGTACTCAATTCTAGCTCAGTAATCTCTTCCCCTTCCATGTGAATGTAAGTCTCGATTGACATCTCATCATCACCCAATCGCAACTTTGAAATCATAGCACCAAGTTCATCTAATTCTCTTGCATTTTATTCTTCCCCCTTTCATCAACTAGGGCAAAGTCAACATTCCATGTTACAAGTAATATACGTGCCATCCTCCTACAATTCCTAACTATTTGTGCATCCAATCACTCCATACTTCACAACTCCCCATGATAACATGTTTGATGTTGGGCACCACCTTCTTTCAGTCCTTCAATGCAACATCATCATATTGTGACAAAATCCACCATAAAAGTTTCTTCTTGTATTGAATTTTGAAAGATGCTATTATACCTTGATCCAAAGGTTGAACTACGCTTGTAACATTGGGAGGAAGGAATACCAAAGTCATGTTGCTCAATTCCAAGGTTGAAAAACCACGAGACTTACCAACTTTGGCAGAGCTAACAACATGTGAAGATGCATTATCCAAAATCACAATCACCTTTCGATTTTAGATACCCTAACCAAGTCCATTCTACATTAGTAACCCTAATTCTCATTAAATTCCCAATAATATGTGAAGTTCTTAAGTAGTTCCCAAGTATAAATGGATGAATTCTAGATGTACATAACATGGATGAAAGGAATTTTAGCATTAATTCCCTCTTTAATATTACAAAACGGAGTTTCTAAATGTCGTATTAACAAGTGTCGTAGTTGTATAAAAGAAGGAGTTTTGAACTAAAAAGTTTGGTCACGCAAAAATGTGTCGTAATATTGAGGTTGTCCTATAAACGAGTGTCGTATTAACAAGGTTAGACTTTATGACTAAAATGATAATATCCCGCACCCACATCACCACACTCCACAAAATAAAAGCTCATACAAACATCAACGGCAACGAACAAGTAGAGGCATTAGCCAAACATGGACGTGAACTAGACCACAAAGGCGCCGCAACATCATACGAACATGCACACCCCCACACCATACTACTTCCAAAAAGACTGATGGCACTCCATGCAAGAGACACTAGACAAGGGTTCCATTAGATACCTCTGAAAACACATCGTTAAATATGACACAAGACACAACCTAACAATCATAGCAAATCAAACACACCAACTATACAAATGGCTCAAGAACGATGACATTGCCAAAGTACTATCAAACGACTTTTGGGCAAACCCCACCATCACGGATAAACAAAAAACATGCCTAGTAAAATTCCGAACCGAACAATATATGGGTCATGCCAAAAAGCAACTTTTCTTCAGCATAGAAGCCTACCCATCAAAAACATGCCTATCTGCAACTCATCAAATGCAAATACATGGCTACATGTACTACTTAAATGCAAACAAAAACACATCCATGCACTTATAACAAAGAGACACAATAAAGTTGTATGGGAAATACGTAAACTCATTTTATCGATTAAAATATCAAGACAAAACAGAAAAAATAACGCCTGTATCTTGGTACCAG
Organism: Polytrichum commune; assembly: GCA_950295325.1. NCBI lineage: Eukaryota > Viridiplantae > Streptophyta > Polytrichopsida > Polytrichales > Polytrichaceae > Polytrichum > Polytrichum commune. The sequence goes on along the minus strand of OX485803.1, from coordinate 15,484,431 downwards.
CATGAATGTGAGCCCGTTAGCCTTGTATTGATCACGGTGTACCATGATGCAATATAAGGTGTTTTGCCTCCGTGGGGAGGTGGGCTCTAGTGTAATATTAAGCATATCTAACCTCTCTAAGGCGGGGGGATGGGTGTTTGTTTGTTATCTAGTTTCCTTTTATTTAGAACTAGGTATGTGAGGTATTTGATGGCGTTTTGATGTATATGTTTCATAAGGAGTTTGATGTTGGATTTAGAAATTTTTAGTTTGGTTAATTTTTTGATGGAGTGTTCGTGGATGGCACCTCTAACTCCAAATGTGATGGTAATAATGGGGTTAGTCTTCCACCCATTGTTTTGTATGGTGTTTATTAATGGGTCATATTTCGTGTGTTTTCGGGTGATTGCTTGTTCCAGGAATCTGTCATGACAGTATGTGAATTTGATAAATTGGATTGTGTGTTGGGGATGGTGACATGGGTGTTTGTATATGGTTGGGAGCACCAATTATGCATAGGATGTTTGGTCTTAGTTTAGTTTGGCAATTGTATGGCGCTTGTTGGCATGAGCATTTAATAAGCCAGTCGGGGATTGTTTGTTCTGGTGTTGTGTTGTTAAATTTCCCTGCACTGGTTAGTGTGAAGTACCGGGTGTTTTTGTTGGCTTGGAGCGTTTGGGTGATAAGGTGTACTGCTATGTTGTGCCTTGCAATTCTTAGTCCTTTTAGGTATGGGTGTTCACATGTTGATAAGAGGTGGGGCCATGTGTCTCTATTGTTTTTGTGGCATAGGGTGCAATTGGAGTTTTGGTGTGTAAGAGGCCAAAAAATGTTTTTCTAGTTATTGCCCATATATTGGGCATATCTGAATTTTAGTGTTTGAGTGATTTGTGCGTCTGTCACTTTGTCGTTTATCCAAAAATGGTTAGAGAGTTTTTGGTTAATTTGTTCATTTGATAGCCATTTGTCGACATACGGGAATTTGCATTTGGCTAGTAGTGTTTCTCGGGATTCGTGTTCCTTTGTTATGAATGTGCTAAGGTTACGGATGGCGCCATTATGTGTGGCTATTGGGCAGCTTGCCAACTAGTATGGGGTTGGGTGTGCTATATGTATGTGGGGTGTGGGGGGATGGTTTCTCCTTGAGAGTTTCGTCATTGGCTAATGTGTCAGTTGTTTCATTTCCAATAATGCATGTGTGTGTGTATTGTGTGTGGGGTCCAATATATTTGCCGAATGATGGCCACTATGAGTAGTTTGTTTGGGTGATGGTGTTGTGATGTGGGATGTTGTATATGATTGTTGATTAAGAATATGTTGTTAAGATTATCTGTAAATATATGTGTTTCTGTTTGAGTATTTTTTATGTTTTTGATGGCTATGAGTATTGCATTGAGTTATGCTCTTAGGATCTAAAATATCAAGACACTATACACTTATGAACGCAGGAACACATAATGAAATATCTTGGGAAAACACGTTGCCAACATGGCTACTACCGTGCACATGTGGTGCCCAAAGATGCCATTGCAACGCCAGACTCAAACCTGATATATTGTGTGTTATCAACCACCTATACAACCATCCCCCACCAAAAACCCTTGCACCAGAACTTACTATATAATTTATATAATTTACATATTGTAATGACCAATTTGCTGCAGAAGCCCTCGATAGGAAAACCACAAAATACCAACCGCTCATTAATGACATCATAAGCAAAGGATGGAACGTAGCCCCACTCATAGTCTTAGGGCCTATTTAGACTTGGGGCCAAGGCCATTGGGAATGAAGGCCAATATGTCCCATGTGGCATGCAAATGGGCCCCCAAGGTCATTAATAAGAAAATAACCTAACTCCATTCATTGCTTTCATGTGTAAACCTATTTAGGTGGGGTTGGGGCCATTTGGAGGTTGCAATTATGAGAGGCTTATCCACGTACCAACGTACTCATGAACTATTCTATGGATAATGATTAAAGTATAATAAATTTAGAATTTCTCCCCTCCTATTCAATGCTCAAATAATAAACTACTACAAGCAAATAAAAGCTCTAACAATGGCCTCAACTAGAGGGAAAGAATCCACAAGGTTGGGAGCTCTCTTTTCCAAGGCTTGAGGCCATTGTCATGATGAATAAAATAATTTATTTGTTAATTGGCCCCAACTCATGGTGTAAACTTGAAGAGGTAAGTCCCAACCTCTCTACCAATGAGAGGAGTGGATTTCTTGCACCCCAACCCATTTTTGAGCCCTGACTCCAAGTCTAAACCCACCCTTAGCCGCAAGAGCAAGGGCCACAACACACATCCCATCAATGAAAAGCTTAGAATCAATGCTTAAGCTCCCTATCATGAAAATCATGAGTACATTTAAACAAATTAACATAATCGCCACACAATATGTACACTCAATACTAGTTCATAAACGAAGACTAAAGAACCAACAATCCATCACAAATCTCCAGAACTTAACATAATTAAACAAATAAACCTGCAACCCGCTATACCTTGGCCCCTAGAGTGGTGCCATGCTACCGGTTACTAGTAGCGGTTATAAATTACTAAATATAGTGTCTACTCCTTGCAAAGGGTGAAGTAGTTTGACATCTAATGCCATTGCCCGCGGCATGGCCTAGGATGTTCTACGAACAAACACTCTATTCACTCTGGCCTCCTCCGGAGACCGGAGCTCTTCTTCTTCTTCTTCTTCTTGGACATTCATGATCAACATAAAGAGAACATGCTTAAATTCACCTCGGTGGATGAACACTAATAATGAAGGTACATTTAACTTGAATGATGCATTGAAGGCAAGTTGATCAATGTCAACTTTACGAATATATTATGTATACTACTATCAAACAATTTTGTTGAAAGCAACACTAATGGAGTGTATTTCTTGTAGTAAAAATTAACAACATTGGATGTGGAATAGGTACATTACATTCTTCACGGGACCGTTGGGCCCTGGAAATTGAGGTGAATTCTAAATGTAGTGTAGCATGCCACTTGCCACAAAGTAAATTCTCTTGATTTCCTTTAGAAATTAGAAATATAGCTTCACACATTGAAGTATGTGCCGTTGAAATTCTCATTCATTCAGAATTTGTGAGACCTAGTCCTTGACTCTAGTGGGTGGTTGTGGAAGATGACATCAAAGTATGAGGCTTCCTTTACACTACTTTAGAGAGGTTAAGAGCTTGGAGAAATGAACCTTCTCCCTACTGGGGAGCCTCTTACTCACTCAATTCCACTTACACTTGAGCTTTCAACTCAAGAGCTTCAAGTTTTCAACCATGCTTACAACAACTTAGATGTTGACTTAATGTGGAATGTCTATGGCAAAAGCTTCTCTAATGATGCAATTGATAACACCTTCCATGCCGGGTGTCGTAAAACTCAGCCCCTCCCAAGTTTGTTGTTCATTTATCCCAACTTGGTCCCACTACGAATGATCGGGGCAATTGACCTTGATTTAGAGATTAGTTTGTTTTGAAAGAAATCCCTAAGTTATATTATGTTTCTCTCTATGTTTTCACCCTCCTCTATGGTAGGCATCACAAACTTTACAATAGTCGTAAGCTTTCTCGCGGAGGTTGCTTAGTAATGTCGGAGAATCATAATGCCATATTTTGTGGGTTTTTTTTTACTTTCTCTTTTGTTTAATCCTCTCCCTCCCACCCCCCTCCCCTTGCAGTCTCATTTTGAGCACAGCCACTCTATAGTCACTCAAAGTGTTGAGATCTTGAACATTGATGAAACTCTCAATAGATTGGGATATGGATGAAACATTTGTCCAATCCAAGTATCAAACTCCAGACAATTTACAAGTTTGAGTTGTCAACTCAAACACTAGTGTATAATAGGGGCCCAAGGTGGCTTAGAATTCTGACCAATAGCTTGTCAGAAATGACCTAGAGCTTCTCATAATCATTCGCACATGGATCCATCAAGGCACCATCCAGACATTAAGAAGGTTTTCTCTACAACAATGCCAAGTTGCAAAAGCATACGTCTTTAGCAACGCCAACAACGTTCGGTGCTTCGTTGATAATGAGAAGAACAAGAGATGCTTACCTAGAAGCGAAAACAATGTTGGAGTGTCCACCATCCAACGCACATTTGATATCCAACTTGCATCATACCAAACTCGAACGCAGTCACTTCAACCAACTCACAAGCACTTGGTATCCATTCCATTGTCTTTGCCGATGGTGTATTGTGGCAACTCTCCTCTTTCAACAACTATGACCACCATACCCTAACGAAGACAATTATTCAATGTTTCGCCATTAAGTCAACAAGAATATTCGTGAACTCCAATTCAAGTATTACACCTACGTGTAGTGATGGTTTTCAATTGCTAACAAACACAAATTATTGGTGAAATACCCTATAATGCTAAGTGTGCATAACATCAATGACAACGACGGGAGAGATTGTCACTTCATCAATCATAACACTCAAATAATACACTAATTCATTGAAAAACCAATAAGTGTAACCTAAACTGTCCTCCTCGTAGATGTATCCACCTTCGACACGATTTAGAAGCGTATCCATTATGATACATCGAAACATCCGATGCTTCATGTAAGTCATCACCTATGGCATGATGGACAATGTTAATGATAGATCATGGCGTCCCATCACACATGCCATCATGCTCATGGTGATGTTCATGCCCAGTGTGTAACACTAAAACATTGGCATGTGGAATATTGTTATGATGTGACACTGTCAACATGATAGGTATGTTAACTATGGATTAACCTGAGGTTAAAAAACCATGTGTCAACGCATGTCCTGCTTATGGGCATGGCTGGACCCATCAACAATGCTTCAAAAACCCGCTCCTTTTCTAAGACATGCATGATAAAGTATGCTTGGGCTTGGATCCTATTGTAAGACCCTATAATTACAAGTTGAGAGAAAATTCTAGACTCAATTATACTATGGTCCTAGTCCAAAGTAGGAAAAAATGAAGTGGTGCGAAGGTGACACCACTTTCTTAACAAACCTTTGACGATCCCGACCAAAACAAAATTCTCCTCCTAATTTGAGAAACCAATCTTTGATCTTGAATCCAAGCTTGAGTTCGAAAATAAAGTTCATCTTGGGAGGTGTTTTGGACCTTAAGTTTCTTAACCCGGACCGTAATGTAAAACCCACCCCAAGGGGCTCCTTTCCTCCAATGAGAACGCTCCACTCTTCTAGCTCTCAACCTCTCAAGTAAAGCGTAAAAGGGACCTCTCAGTGTCGGATCGACTGGCTTTGAATCTGTTTGTTGATCTATGGAGTTCCCTTTTCCTGTTTTCCTCCAAATCACCACACATCCAAACTTCACTCCATTTCCCTCGGATGAACATCCACTTTTCTCCAATCATCAAAGTTGAAACAAAAGAATGAAGAATCACCAACAGTGCACATGACCATCACCATGCTGGGACACAGGAGGCCATCATCTTCTTATTATAGCAATTTTCCTGCCTGGGACCACTCCTCCTGTAGCTCGTTATTACAAGTGTAAGTTTACTTGCAAGATCAAAGAGCCGCGTGCAGCATTCCATCTGCCCCTTCTTTTAACTTAGCCTCCCTTGCTCTTCCTTAGAATCTGCACAGCATACAGATTTTGATGTTGGGTTTTGTCTGCACGATCACCATGGCCATGTGAGGACAATCTTGGGGGCGAATGGATGAGTGGATGAGTGAATGAGGTTTATTTGTTTCTCTTCTCCTCAATTTTGAGTGGGAGGAGCTGGAAAGAGATGATGTGTTTTGCAAGGTTGGACCGACGGGAAAGACGAATCTAATAGTATGGGCTGAGGAGACTGTCATCATCCTTTGCATGTAAAGGTCTGCTGCTGCTTCATCTCTCTTATGATGCATGGTGCATGGTGTTTTTGGCAAAGAAAATTTCGTGCTTTTTATAGTATGCCTTTATGAGATTTTAAGAAACCCTGCTTTCTTTGTTATACATTTGGGGACTGGCAACGGATTCGTAGATATTTCTTTGTCGTTGGCCGATTTTGCGCTTTTGTGGTTCCTTTGTAAGGCTAAACCTATGGGGATGATTTGAAATTTGGTTGATTTGTACATTTGTGAAGTTTCGGTGGACAAATCTGGAGTCTCTTGTAGATGAGGAGGTGTGAGAGAACAGTGAAGGTTAACATGAATCTGTCTAATGTGGTTGGAAGCTTGCTCTCTTCTGTGTAAGGACACATGTATACTCATCTACAACATGCATTTTCTGGGTGCATGGCGTGGAAGGCATTTTTGTAGTGTTGGTGAATGCTTGCCATCATCATTGCTTAAGGCTGACAAATGAATTTGTGGACTCATATTATTGTTTGGCCGATTTTAAGCTTTTGGTCGTTCCTCTGTAATGCTAACCTATGGGGATGATTTGAAATTTGGTTGATTTGTACGTTTGTGAAGTTTCGGTGGACAATTCTGGAGTTTCTTGTAGGTGAGGAGGTGCGAGAGATAAGCGAATGTTTGCATGAATGTGTTTGGAGGCTTGTTCTCTTCTCTTAAAGGGCACATGTATACTCAACAGCATCCATATTCTGGGTGCGTGGTACGGAAGGCATTTTGGTAGTGTTGGTGAATGCTTGCCATCATTGCTTAAGCCTGACAATGGATTTGTAGATTTATGTCATTCTTTGGCCGATTCCACGCTTTTGGAGTTCCTTCGTGAGTAATTAAGCAAAGGCTAACCTTTGGGGATGATTTGAAATTTCGTTGATTAGTACATTTGTCAAGTGGCGGTGGACAATTCTGGAGTTTCCCGTAGGTGAGGTTGTGTGTGAGAAAAGAGAATGATTGCATAAATCTGTCAAATTTGTGTTGGAAACTTTATATCTCCTGTGTAAAGTCACATGTATACTCATAAACAGCATGCATATTCTGGGTGCATGACTGGCGGGAAGTGTGCGTGGAAGGCATTTTTGTAGTGTTGATGAATGCTTGGCATTCAATAGTTTCCTCAAGCCTTGGTGAAAGATGCACATCATAAGAATTCCCATTTGGGAACTCTGTTTCGGATGATGTTCTTGTGTAAATTGCTCATCTTCACCAGAGTTCTCTCACAACAGCTATTGTAATTGTGCTTGCCTATTGTCAGAACCTTCAATATATCTTCACTTTGCCTCAATGTCTTCCAGTTTTGTCAGGAATCCCATGCTTGCTTACTGTGCTTGATTGAAGAAATTAGGCTGTAGCATGCTCATTTAGAATTGGCCACTTGGCAGTTGATCAATTCCAGTTTTGTTGATATCTTTGTCTGTATTTTGTAGGTAGGTTTTGCAGCATCTTGAGGAGCTGGAGGTGAAATTTCATGAGCTGGCATTCTCATCCACTATGGCTCAATGTGCACTTCATCCTATAGGTTACTCCCCATCGCTGCTACAACCATGTGCTCATCATCAACAAAGACACGACAGGAATTTCACTACTACATTGACAACACTTGCAAAGGCGATGGGGATGAAGGCAACAACAACATCTCTCAAGTTAGGTGTTGGAGAGTATGTTACATCCAAATCCAAAGTTGAGAATAGGAAGCGTGGCACCATCATCAGATGTTCCAAAGAAGATCATCATCGGGGTAATGGCAATTGTGATGCTGCTGCTGTAGAACAAAGGTTTGAGGAGCCATTCCAAGAAGCCATCTTCGAGTTGGAGATAATGGTGCGAGAGCCTGCCGAGGTTTTGGGTGGCATGCAAGAGAGGTTATCTGTCAAGGATTTGGAGCTCGTTCTCACATATTTTGCACAGGAGGGTAGGGATTCTTGGTGTGCACTTGAGGTTTACGAGTGGATGCAGAGAGAGAACCGTGTCGGTGACGACACACAGAAACTCATGATGTCCATCATGTATGGCTGGGTTATGAAATTGGTGGAAGGTGAACAATCTGTGGAAGAAGTCAAGAGCTTGCTGCAGGTCAGTCATGATCATGATCATAATCATCATCGACAAGAAACATGTGTCCTTTTGACCTATATTCAGAGTCTGCCATAAAGTCAAATGGGTTTTAGTGCATACAAATGAGCTTGGTTGCTCAGTTATTCTTTCATTGGCATTGCATCTGTAACATCTGCTCCTGTTTCATGTGTTCTTTTGACCTATTTTCAGAGTCTGCCATGGCAAATTCAAATGGGTTTGGTTGCTCAGTTATCCTTTCATTGGCATTGCATCTGTAATTTCTGCTCCTCTTTCATGGGTTCATCTCCACTCAGGAGTCGTCAACAAGGTGTTGAGTCCAAGCAATCTGTTCTCAGAAAGTGAAGTGCTTGAGTGTTGTGGTTGAAGCGCTTTTCCCCTGAAATTCAGTCTTTCACACTCTTCTGTAATGCAGGGCTAGCCATATGACCCTTATTCTTTCTTGTACAGGACATGCATTGTGTGGGTTTGAAGCCGGAGTTCCACATCGTCCAGTCGATTATCACAACCTACTGGGAGAAAGGTCGAAAGACAGAAGCATTGTGTTTCGTGAAGCAAATGCTGGAAACAGGGGTGGATAGTGACAATGAAGACCCAGCTGCCTTTCTGCTGTTGAAGATGGTGCGAGCAGGAGAGCAGAAGGAGGCTATCCAGTTGGTGCGCATTTTGCGAGAGGAGGGTTTCCAGCTGCGTGTTTCTGCATACAGTGCAGCACTTCTCGCTGCTGTCAAGGAACAAGAGCAGGTCAATCACCTTTCTGCTCCTGTTTCTTGTGTTCATTTTTTGACCTATTTTCAGTCCCCCATGGAGAATTCATATGGGTTTGGTTGCTCGGTTATCCTTCATTGGCATTGCATCTGTCCTTTCTACTCCTCTTTCATGTGTTCTGTTTACCTATTTCCAGAGTGTGCCATGAAAATTTCAAACGGGTTTGGTTACTATGTTATCCTTCACTGGCATTGCATCTGTCATTTCTGCTTGTATTTCATGAGTTATTTTTACCTATTTTCAGAGTCTGCCATGGAATATTCAAATGGGTTTGGTTTGCTCGGTTATCCTTTGTTGGCACTGCATCTGTAATTTCTGCTCCTATTTCTTGTGTTCTTTTGACCTATTTTCAGAGTCTGCCATGGAGAAATCATCAGGGTTTGGTGCATTCAAATAGGTTTGGGTGCTCGGTTATCCTTCATTAGCATGGCATCTGCAATTTCTGCCGTTTCATGTGTTCTTTGACCTGTTTTCAGAGTCTGCCATTGACAATTCATTAGGATTTGGCGCTTTCAAATGGGTTTTGTTCGGGTATCCTTCATTGGCATTGCATCTGTAACTTCTGCTCTTGTTTCATGTGTTGTACCAATTTTCAGAGTCCACCATGGAAAATTCATCAGGGTGTGGTGTTTGGTTAGCCTTCATTGGCATTGCACCTGTAATTTTTGTTCCTGTTTCATGTGTTCTTTTGACCTATTTTTAGAGTCTGCAATGGAAGATCAATAGGGTTTGGTTGTTCAATTATCCTCCATTGGCATTGCATCTGTTATTCCTGCTCCTGTTCATGTGTTTCTCTTACCTATTTTCTGAGTCTGCCATGGAAAATCGTTAGAGTTTGATGCATTCAAATTGGAGGTTATCCTTCATTGCCTTTTCATCTCTAATGTCCGCTGTGCACATGGGTCATTGATCAAGGAAGCCAATTTGGATGCAGCTCACACTCGCACAACGGCAGCTGAGGACATTTGTCCGAAGCAGAGCCATACATGAACTGGAGGAACATGAGCTCCAGGCTTTCACCAACTACCAAGACAATCTTCACCGGGAGGCACAGGAGATCGCTCAGTGGGCCGAGGGGGTTGGTAATCCTGAAAGATTATCTGGCATCTACGAACGGTTGCTGGCAATGTACTGTATTGCAGGGAAAGGAGTGGAGGCCGAGCAAGCACTTTGGCAGATGAAGTTCTCTGGACGAGCGCCACCCATTGAAATGTACAACACAATCATTGGCATTTGTGGTTTTGGAAACCAGCGAGTGGCAGCATCTCGTATCCTCCATAGGTCCTTGTTCTTTCTTCAACTCAGCCCCTCCTGTAATTGGACTTCTCTTAGCAAGTCTGCAGTTGTGCTTGTCTATCTGTTCTGGTTCTCTTCATGTTCTCTTTTGGCTTCTTATCTGACTACCTCCCTGTTGCTCACCTACCTACTCAGTTTTTACTATAGAAAAATTCAACCATGTGAGATCAACCCTTCAGATTTCCCTGCAAGAACCTTAAAACACGATGGCTTGCTAACCCTATCGTAACTGCACCTATTCGGGACACTTTGGCGAGTTTGGGTACTTAAGAGTCATTCGACACATATGTTGATTATCTCATTGGATTAGCCTCTCAAAGTGGATTCAGAGTCATGCAGCTCAAAATATTTAAATCATATCTTCATGACCCATTTCGATCACATAGGGTCGGGCATCCGTTTGTGCAACCTATTGTGGTCATGCCCCACCTTTTGCTTAGGATAAAGTGCTTCTTGAATAATCTATGATGATCTTGCCCAACACCTCATGATTGTCAGAATGCGAGACCACAACCGACATGCCACACTTGCTTTCAATGCCTTCAATCTTATTCATTGAAGTGTAAAATTGGCAAACTCATGGCCTTACCTATGTTGGAGCCTAGTCACTTATTTATCTCACAGTGTGCTACATGGTGGACTCGCCATATAGGTGCACATAGGTCATGCTATGCCTCCATTTGGTTTTTAATTTTTGGGGGACCATGTAACATATGCTTCATGTCCACTGTATCCTAAATTGTAGGTGTCCATAATGGGTCAGAAATGAAATAGGTTCACATGTCTTATCCATCTACTCCATATGGTTTGCATAAGGTAGACAAGCCTAATTTGATTACCTATTTTAATTCGACAACTATATTTGAGTGGTATGTGGGGAGGTGTGGCTTCAAGAACAGATACCAAAAAGACATGTGTTTAACAAAGACTGGATTATGTATGCAAAATATGATAATCATTTTAAGTTCAATAATGAACATAATTGGGGAGGGGGGCCTTTGTGACATTTATTGAGCACAAGAATCTTACTTGGTAATGGATAAAATATTCATATGAGCTCTAAACAATAGGAAATTGGTTACAGCCTCAATTTGGATTTGCTAACCATCTTGTACTGATTGAGGGTTTCAAATCCTAGAAGAAGGGGGCTAGTCAGAAAAAGTAACCATTTAAGACCCATCTACCTATGTATCCCAAAGAAATCAAGTGCTGCATAGAGATGATGGCATAGAGATGATGTCCCCCTCTGCAGCACTCTACCTTTGAAAGTGCTTGAATGCTCTTTGTTGAACTGGGAAATTGCTGATCCAGGATGGAGAACATGGGGCCGAAGCCCACAAAGAAGACCTTCACAGTACTGATAGGTGGCTTCTTGAAAGGGGGACACTTCCAACAGGCAGCAGAGACATTGGACCAGATGATGACACGAGGATTTCGACCCGATCCACATGTAATGCTGGCGGTGCTTCGCACCTTGCAAAAGGAAAATCTGGTAATCCAGTACCTCCACTTGTGCAAAACCTTGGCACAAGCTGGAATGATCGAGCCCTGCCTGCTGTATTTCTATGTTGATGCACTCAATCTGTGCATCATCAGGCTGTTGTGATATAGTCAGTGTGTATATAGATAGAGAGACCTTATAATGTGTATAGATTTGTACATTGGGACAAAAGCCCAGCACCGCATTTCAGAGAAATTGTAGATATGGAGGCTCATTTCGAACAACCGTATTGCTGCTTGAATTGCAGTAATAGTCCTAAGGTGTAACCCTGCTATTTATTCTCTAGTGGCATACTTTCATGGATCAAGCATCTGCTCAAATTGGGTGGATTTGACATCAACATCCAATTATGTTGTTGTTTCATGTTTGTTGTGTGATGATGTTCTTAAACTGACTGTTAAGCCTCCTGTCAAATTATTCAGTTGCGATGAGCATCTTGAAAGTCATGTGCATGAAGCTATTTCTTTGTACCGAAGTTTCCAGGGAGGGATGCCTCTACTGCACCTGTTTAAATTGCGGTCAACTTTTAAATCATGGTGAGCTGTTGCAAAATGCAGGTACATTATGTCAAAATGGGATTTCTCATGTCTCTTTGGAGTCAGTGGAAGTACTTTTTTCCTACAAATGGCAGTGTTATAAAAGTGTATTGAACCTATTCTAAGTTTTCTGCTTCATTCCTCATTGCAGAACATGTGAATTCAGGATGAACATAAGCAGAGGTTTGCAAATGGGCATGATCCATCTGCAATGTATTATTCCTGTGAAGGCCTTCTTAACTTATTATTTACTTTTTCTTTTTCTTATTTTGTATCAGATCTGTGACCACTTTACAGCCTTACAGTGAACATGAGAATGTCAACTCACCACCCACAATTGCAAGGCACTAATGTCTTCCCATAGGGGACATAAAGGCCACCCTGACAATAGCAAAATCAAGGTCTAGTGAGTAAATTTTATATTGCTCATTAAGCTTGAACAAGACATAATGTTCAGATGAGTATGCTGGGGTCAATAAGTGCATCCTGCGTAACACTATCTTTCATAACATTTTCAAAAATTTCCAACAAAGCAGGCAGAAATGAGTCCACGACCAAAACAACACTCCTCCATACAGTTAGTGCTAAATGCGTTCCCAAGTGTCGCTTACAATGCATTGTAGATGTAGATGTTACCTCTCCACAACTCCACATAAAGTATTTGAAATTCAGAATAAAGGAGGTGTACATGGTGTGTCTCGTTTGTTTCAAATATGGAGGGACTTGCAAAGTTCTGTTTACTCCTGAGAAACTTTTGCTACTAAGAGAGAAGGGCAATGGATTATCAAAAATGAAAACTACCCCTCGGCTATCAATGATGTCTACTCTAAGTTGACTGACTACAATACACAGCATGTCACCTACTTCTTAAATAGATCTTTTATCTCCCCACTTTGTACCATCTCATCCAACACATCAGCTCCACCTACGAACTCCCCCTTCACATATAACTGCATGAGAAAGAGCCAATTCTGTGTAATCAGATACAAGGGAAGTCTGGCTGGATGAGATTACCACAACGTTGACAACTGCACTATTGAGTTCACAAAGCTCGGTCAAAAAAAAGTATGAAGATGCAAATGAATCAAGTACAAGGAAAAGAAAAGAAAAGAAAAGAAAAAGAGCAACAAAGTAGGTCTGCAGGCCATGTATCTGGTTCGATTGCGACAGCCCTAAAACTAACCTGTGGGATTGTCGGCCATTGACTGTACTGCTTGATTGTTTCCCTCAAACCAGGATTATGATCTTCATCCAACACATTCAGGACCTCGTAGTCGACACCATGCTCATTCAATATGGTCAACACCCGGTGTGAGAAGCCACACTGTGGAGATGTTCGCGTACCCTTGATGAAGGCCACAACATTAAACTCCTTCACAATTTTGTCTACCAAGGTTTCAAGCGGGACAGTAAGCTTCACATGCGCCCCAGGTGTGAGCCGGATCTCAGGCTTTGCACTCCTTGCTTTCCTTGCTGTCCATGTGGTGTTGCCAGAAACATTACCAGGAGGAATGTTTCCTCCATTGTTGATGTGCTCTTCCATCCATGCCTTCCATGCATCCGTGAGAGCAGCACGCTCAGGTGCATCAATCACTACAAACTGTGCCAGCATAGAATATCCAAGGTTAATATCCCACAATCAATATGAATTGAGCCTCTTGCATAATGCTAAACACCTAAGTGGTGTTAGATTAGTACTGTATGTCTAAAACATTGTGCAAGAGCTTCTGGTCTGCTGATTAGTGACCTGAGCAAACCTGTGCCATTGAAAAATGAAAAGTGCATGGGATCGGTGAGAGGTTCACTACCACAATGAGGCCTCTCTTACTGAACCTACATACCAAAAACATTTGAACAAACGGGCAGCTCACATGATAAATTTACATCTTGCTAATTTGTTCCAAAAACCAATTAAAGCAATGAGCGTCCTAAGGTTACAATTCAACTGCATTTGAAAACTGGAAATCAGGGCTCACATAAAATGGTCCTTGTCGGCTTTTAGGGTTTATAGAAATACTATGTGGGTTAAACAATGGATGCCACATTCACTCACGTTCATATTCATGTTCACCTGCAATTTATTACAGATTGTACTTTAAATTGGAAGAACATAGGATATGGTCGGGACCAGACCTTGCAATTCAAGTTGATAAACCTTAGATTCTTAAAACTGGTTTCTCTTATCAGTGTCTTGACCATATAGGTCATATATTGTATCTGTAAAGACACTGATAAGACACTGATAAGAGAAACCCTGTATGGTGAAAGACACTGATACAATATATGACCTATATGGTTTCTCTTATCAGTGTCTTTACAGATACGGAACTTTGACCATACAGGGTTCGAGTGGATGACGCATTCAGTGGTGGCCAACTCCACCACATTCAAATACGACATTACTAGAACCATCAATGTGATAGCCAATGCCACGCAACACAAAGTGTTCGTATTTGTGTTCATGAGCAATTTCTTGCAGTTTGTACTTCAGATTGGAAGAACATAGGATATGATTGGGACCAAGCCTTGCAAGTCAAGTTGATAAACCCTAGATTCTCAAATTTAATTTCTCTAATCAGTGTCTCAACCCTGTGTCCTCACACCAGATACGCATGAAAAGGGGATTGCGCAGGTAGCCCTATATGAGAATTCACAGAGTCAACTAGCACAATTTAAGCACTGGATGTTTGCACGGAGAAAAATTAACCATACAGGGTTGGATTGCATGACACATCTAGTGGCCTGTTCGACCACATTCGCACATGACAATACCTCAACTGCCAACGTAATAGCCACTACGTACACGCTACATCTGATATTCCAATCCTCAAATTATATCTGGGTTGATAAACCCTAGATTCTCAGGTTTAGTTTCTCTTATCAATGTCTTCACAACAAATACACGAAAGTGGAAACCGTAGGTAGGCCGAAATGAGAAATTACAGCGTCAACTAGCACAATGCCAGCAACATTTAAAGCACTGGATGTTTCCACGAAAGAAAATTCGATTGCATGCCACATTTGGTGGCCAATTCCACCACATTCACACATAGCATTTCCACAACCTCCATAGCCATTACCCACACGCCACATCCGACGTCCCAATCCTCAAATTCTCACCTTAGCATAAAATTCTTCCATCATCAATTTCTCTCACCTTAGCATCAAATAATCTCACCTTAGCAAATGCACAAAGCTCAGGAAGGTCCCGGAGATGAGACTGCAAGCTGGAAGACACCCGCCTCGACAACCCCACGTACTGCAAGGAGCCCGCCTTATCGTAAACCGCATAAATGCCCGGAGCTGAAGGAAACACAGACACGTCGTCAGTGAGCTCCACTGACTCCACGTCTGCGAGCTTCTTCACAGAGCACGACACCACGCCCCTCGACGCCCTCCGGGCGCTGAGCAGTGGCGGATTTTGCACCGCCCGTGTGCAGCGTAACCCCGCAGAAGCGGCAGAAAATTGAATTGCAGGATTGGAGAAGGAGAGAGTGCAGGAGGTGTGGATAGTAGTGATGGCGGTGGCGGTGGTGGAAGTAGGAGTTGTGGAGGGGGGGGAGAGGGCAAGGACGGAGGAGGAGGCCATAGACATCGCCATCGCCATAGCCGCACTGCGATGGCAACACCGCCAATGCTTAGGCTCTTCAATCTTTCTTCTTCGTCTTGAGGAGGAAGAGGAAGAGCTGGTATGAGTATGTTATTAGTGGGTGAGGTGGAGAGCCCTATTGCCGTGCTTTCAAGCACATGTGTAAGTTAATCGTCCCTAACTCCGTCCCTAGTTAGCAATTACACTAATCAACATGTCAATTAGGGTGGGTGTAGAGCATCTCCACTTGTGGATCCCCAACCGGGCCACTTACCATTGGTTTTCCCCTTGTTTTATAGAAAGACCGCATGCTATGTCCGTAACCGGTTGGCCGCTTTGTTTTGCCGAGGTGGCACTACACGATTGGCTCTGAGCACACAGGTTTGCAGACGATAACCTCGACATCCCAGCCGGTTATGATCATCTAAATCGGATGTAGACAGATTACACCCAAATCTCCAGCAGCGCCCAAATCTCAAATGTTGGAGGAAGACGACATCGTTGAAGAAGACGACAGGTGACCCATTGTTTAGGTCACCTGCGCGGCTCAACAAAGCGGCCAACCGGTTACGTCCGGTAATCATTTTATTGGAACCGGTCATCAATGCAGAACAGGTTCTGTCCAGCTGGCTCGCCCTCGCGGGCTCGCTACCTTGACAGAACCGGTTCTGCACCGATAACCTTTCCAATAAAACGATTACCTAATACATAGCAACAGTCAACAACTTTGTTGAGTTCAATGGGTCATGAAATCGCAAGAAGCATTGTTCATGGGTCTATTTGTTTTTACCTACATGGTTGTATTGTTAGCCTAAATTTGTCCCTCCAGGATGGTGCGTATGATCAATGCAACCTTGTTGAGTTCATCATGGTTGACACAATGAATACTATGGGGCAATTTCTCACATGCCAGGCGTTGTATCGCTCTCCTCCGCCTGGGATAGTGCCTCATGCAGTTACATGCCACAATCAACCTCGCCCTTGCTTTAAAATGTAACAAAGGCGTGCCCTCAGAATGTGTTTCCTACTATAAGTATTCTAGAAAGCAATAGTACACTAAATATGATACTTAGTGTCATATGGTATTTAATGCCACTATGGTAACTTTTCGGATGACACTTCTTATGAATAAGTGAACAAATATTGTCATGGACGGTGGATGAGTTCATCCATTGGCCAAGACCCTAGCTTCTCTTGTCAGCAACTTGCCATGAAACATTGTCATGGATGATGGAAATTTGGATGAAAAATTACTTGGCAAGTGACAGTAATTGCAACATTTTAAATCTATAACCCCCCAACATAATTTATAAGGAATGACAAATAATGTTGGGTTCACATTTAGTGTCAGTGACCACTATACCACGGTTTAGAATTAGTATTGAGCGAGACAATTAGAATTGGTGACACTAAATACCATATTTAGTGTAGATCTTATAAAGTTGCATGTTGAAGCTTACGATGCAAGCCCTTAGCATAGGGCTAGGGTGAACCAGCACCTACACTCGTGCCTTCGGGGGATGAAGGCCTCGCGGATGACACTAAAAACTTCATCCTTCTTTATGGGGAAGCCCACTTGACTACAAATCCCATATTGAGTGCACTTCGCCTTCAAGGTCTAAAATCCAATATATATGTGCACTTCCAATTAGTAAATAAGCAATTCATTGGGATTTCATTCCGGAAGTGAAACCATCAATGAAGCATGTAATCAACTTGGAGGTCAAATAAAATTACAAAATCCTCATTAATATTGGGGATTGCTATTTCCACACCTTTTTTGGCTAGATTCACACCTTTTTGCCGGTTCGGTTGCCGTGTCACTGAGGTGCCTATATATGAGATTCTTCATGGTGCATCCGGACCGTTGATCCACCAAGGCCCATCCAAGGGCCTCAATGATCCTAGGTGGCGGTGGGGTGGGGGGCGGGGGTGGTGCTTGCCACCAAGGCGGGATGGGGCCGTGGGCCTCATGTCTTTTTTGGGGAGGCCGGATTTAGGGTGGTGTCGGGCCTAATAGCTAGGCGGGCCCAGTGGCTAGGCCTACTTATTATATAACTAGTTGGTTACCCTTACTCTACTTACTAAATGACTAGTTGGTTACCCTTACTCTACTTACTAAATGACTAGTTGGTTAGCCTTCCTCTACTTACTAAATGACTAGTTGGTTACCCTTACTCTACTTACTAAATAACTAGTTGGTAAGCCTCTCCAATACTTTAACGCATCAAAGCTTAACTTCAAGACTTGCACATATACCACTCAAATATACATGTCCAATTAAGAAGAGTGACCATAAGTAGAGTAAGGCTAACCAACTAGTTATTTAGTAAGTAGAGTAAGGCTAACCAATTAGTCATTTAGTAAGTAGAGTAAGGCTAACCAACTAGTTATATAATAAGTAGGCCTAGCCAATGGGCCCGCCTAGCCACTAGGCCCGACACCACCCTAAATCCGGCCTCCCCAAAAAAGACATGAGGCCCACGGCCCCACCCCGCCTTGGTGGCAAGCCCCGCCCCCCACCCCACCGCCACCTAGGATCATTGAGGCTCTTGGATGGGCCTTGGTGGATCAACGGTCCGGATGCACCATGAAGAATCTCATATATAGGCGCCTCAGTGACACGGCAACCGAACCGGCAAAAAGGTGTGAATCTAACCAAAAAAGGTGTGGAAATAGCAATCCCCTTAACATTGAGGTTATAATTTTTTTGACTTACCATTTGAAATTCTCTTTGTCATTCTAAAATGACACTTAAATTTAGTGTGCTGATTTAGTATGTATATTTTATGATATTTTAATAACGCCGCCTACTTTCACAAGTATTCACCATAGTGTGCCTTTGTGGGTGCTTTTTCAAACAAAGTTGGGTGGATTTGTGGACCCAGCCCGAAATTGTAGGGGTCGACTTTAGGACCCGCACGGAAATTGCCACCCCTACCTTAGTAGTGCAACCCCATGTGCATGTGAATTTTTAAGGTACATTATCAATGCCAACATGTACCAAATAAGTACGAGCCACTCAAAGTGGTGGAACTTGAGTATTTTGTTCACCATGGTTGTCAAGTACTGACTCATCTTCCTCTCTCTCCTAAAACTTCCGGAGATAATGAGGCCAATGATTCAAGGGATGATCTCCTTATCTAATGGTATACAACAAACAATTGGTAGTGGTGGTAGTGGTTGTCCATAACATTTTAAAAATATTTTCAATGCAATTAATATTACTTTAGGTTTGTATCATAGTCCTATATGAACCTTAGTATCATTGAATGTCTTTTGAAATCACAAAATATCTTCAAGATATACCTCTTTTGCATGTTGTCCTATCGTGTTGAACATATGATGTCTTTATTAACATCTAAAATTTATGAAAACATAGATTTTTACATATTTATGAGCTCCATGTTGATATTTGGAGATTGGTTGAACCATGTTGTATCCTAGAAATCACACTAGAGACATTCATTTGCTTTCCTTTAAAAACAAATACGCAGATGTAACAAGTTCTTCATGACATAAAAAGGACATGCAAACCAAATAAATATCATTTTGATATACATTTTTTAAACATCAAAATTAAATACCTTTAATCTTGGTTTAAACATAGTATAAGGTGTACAAAGGACTATCATTTTCATATGTTTATAAGAAGGTGTATTTATGACCCTATCAAAGTGTTCAAAATTTGTTACTTTTGGTATAAGACAATCCTTTTTTTAGTTTAGAATAACTTAGACTAGATTACCCCCCCCCCAAAATAATAATACTATTACTAATTTTAGATTTAAATTTAAAAGTTGACTATTATGCAATCCTATTAAGAGGCTTATATGGAAGCCTTGAAAACCTTTTATAAGTAAACAAGGTGTCTTTTGTTTAATGTATTGGTATGCAAGAATTGTTTTCCAAGAATTCTTAACCATTCTAAGCTCGACAGTCCTTGAGGTGTTGTAAACAATGAGGTCCATTAATTTTTTCTATTGAGTTTTATTTTGTAGTTTGAAACCATCATTAGCTTCCATTTTCATATATGGAATCTCATTTAACAACGTCCAAACCCAACCTCTATGTTGTTTTAATGTCGTTGCCCTTGCCTATAATATGGGACTTGTGTACCCAAACATCAAAAAAACATTTTGTAAATGTGTACACTACATTGAGTGCACCCCCCCCCCCCCCCAACTTACATAGGCTCTCATATGTTGTTTTCTCCTAAGTTATTCTTTCAAAGTTTGGAACTAAGGAAGGGGTGCAATTAAACCCAAACCACACAAATAAGTAATACATGTTATTATATAGCATTTAGGTGTGTATTTCTAAAGAAAATATAACCTTGTGTTATAGGTATCAAATGGAAGAAATTATATTCATGTCAATAACGAGTTTCAAAGTAATTAAATAGCATCCCAATAAACCATCAGGCGTAGTACAAAAACATGTATTTGACTTGAGTTAAATGCACTTTTGTTTTTAGTTAATTATGTCAAAATTAACCCTGAACTTACTTTTTTTAAATTTTATTTCAACCGGTTGAATAGCTTGGTGTCGTTGAAGATGTGAGTTCAATTGAGTCGTGTGGCAGGTCCTCATAATCCCACAGGCCCCCTTGCACAAAGGTTGCAGCAACGTCAATATAAGCCCGATTCAGTCGAGGAAGGTGGCAAACAACTGCTCTTGTTGAGAGCTACACAGGCAAATTAAAGGCATGAATTAAGTTTCGAGATGGAGTATGTACATGACACCAAGGTCCCACCGTACGCAACCTAAGTGCCCTTGTATGCATATACATAATCATCAATGTCAAGTATGAACGTGCTTTGATTGTCTCCTCGACATAAAACAATGTATATAATAAGAGTTCAAACCCATAGATATATCACATATGATTTATGAACTTGGTAAGGTTCGTGTAAGTTGTGTGTATATGCCCATTGTATTGAGCGACTCCAAATCCTTTAAGGGTTAATTTCTCAACTAGACATTCATCCGTCGCAACAATTCATGGCGAAAGAGCGAGAGCAACTTCGACCAAGAGTACCGGTCTATGCTTTTATGGGTGCCCCAATCAACCTCACCCTTGCTTTAAAATATAAGAAAAGTGTGCCCTCGGAATGTGTTTCCTACTCTAAGTATTCTAGAAAGCAATAGTACACTAAATATGATACTTAGTGTCATATGGTATTTAATGTCACTATGGCAACTTTTCGGATGACACTTCTTATGAAAAAGTGAACAAATAATTGTCATGGACAGTGGATGAGTTCATCCATTGACCAAAATCCTACCTTCTCTTGTCAGCAACTTGCGATGAAACATTGTCATGGATGATGGAAATTTGGATGAAAAATCACTCGGCAAGTGACAGTAATTGCAACACTGTAAATCTATAATCCCCCAACAAAATTTATAAGGAATGACAAATAATGTTGGGTTCACATTTAGTGTCGGTGACCACTATACCACGGTTTACAATTAGTATTGAGCGAGACAATTAGAATTGGTGATACTAAATACCATATTTAGTGTAGATCTTATAAAGTTGCATGTTGAAGCTTACGATGCAAGCCCTTAGCATAGTTGCCTAGGGTGTATAAATGGCTTGCCTTAGTATCCTCACATACCTATTGGGTGGATCGTGGCCTTGAATGAGCTTTAGCATTTTATTAAAGTCGACAACATGAAAACATGTGGATGATAACTCCAAGGGTGATAGTCCAATGATATCACAACAGGTCTTGGGTTCAAACATGCTTGTGAATTGGTGCAAGTCTACCATGCCCTCTTTATTGAGGGCTTGGAAAATATTGTAGTTCTTTAGCACTTTGGGCATAAAATAATTATTTTAAAGGTGTCTAAATTTTTGGGAAATAATTTCTTTAAGTGTCCCCCCAAAAAAGAGAGAACATTCAAAGAGTGTCTGAAATCATAACTATGCAAGTGACATTCATTGGAATCCAACAAAGTAGCATCGAGTCAAAGCAAAATTTGTCGCCAAACAAAACCCTGACATACAAGTAATAGGCAAATTTTAGGGTAAGGAATGTTGGTTAAGGGAAGTGTTTAGGTTAATCGTAGCCGCCATAGATGAAAGTAGGAAAAACATCCATAAATTATAGAAATGATTGGGATGAATCTCTAACCTTTTTTTTTAATCTGCCCAATTTCATAATATTACTTTGTGGGTTGCCTAACTTACTTTCGCACTTTAATTGATTATTAGGCAGAAAGGTGCCCAAGCTGCTAGAGAACTACACTATCTCACCAACAACAAAATCTTGTTGGTATGAGGCGTTGCTTACTATTTAAATGAAATAAAATGAATGAAATCAAGCAGTTTATTAAAAAGTTCAAATTTAGAACATGAAGACATAAATATCAATATAAAGTGTGTTATAGAGGTTGAGTTTAGGTTATTACTAAATGGCCAAAATTCTCCCATAATTGGGTGGTCAAATTTTAGGACACACCATTTATAAATGTTTTTTTTTAAAATAGTAGCCCTTGTGGGAAATGGGTTCCTAGTCATGCCATTCTCTGAATTGGCATTTTCATTCCTCCATGCATTATAAATAAATCATAAAATTAAATTAATACATGCATTGGATGATGAAATTAATGACGGTGCACTCTTTCACATAGAGCTACACTAATAAATATGGTATTTAGTGTCACCAATTCTAATTGTCTCGCTCAATACTAATTGTAAACCGTGGTATAGTTGTCACCAACACTAAATGTTAACCCAACATTATTTGTAATTCCTTGTAAAAATTTTGGGGGATTATAGATTTATAGTGTTGCAAATACTGTCACTTACAAAGTGATTTTTCATCCAAATTTCAATCATCCATGACAATATTTAATCACAAGTTGCTGACAAGAGAAGGTAGGGTTTTAGCCAGTGGATGAACTCAACCATCATTTGTTCACTTATCCATAAGAAGGGTCATCCGAAAAGTTACCATAGTGACATTCAAAAGCATATGACACTAAATATCATATTTAGTGTAGTTGTCTTTGCCTAGGCAACATGTTTAGAATGACCAAAGATCAAGATATTGAGAAGAAGTAAAAAAAGGTTTCCCTCCAAGGCATGCAATGGGAACGCATTCCAACATAAACATTAGTAAGGACCACTTCACACACGAGTCAAGAGCCGTGACCATGAAATTGTGAGAGCCCAAAAAAAATCCGTTCAAAGACCGTCCCATCACACCTCCATAATCATGTAGTGTGGTCACAGACCCTCAAGTGTAGTGTGAAGTCATATGTGATTGGTCCCTTAACCAAATGCTACTTCAATGAATGTTTATTCATGCAGGTCCTCACGCATGATAAAATAGTATTAATCAACGGTTGTGAGCGTTCGGAGTGCCATGGTCTCCCAATTTTGTTGTTAGGCCTACCTCCAAGAGGTGGTTTCTGAAAATAGTCCAAGTGACCATGAAACACGATCCATTTGATGCCATGTGTAGACTTTACATCCATCTTGCATTCACATACTCCGTCGGTCCCTCAAGTGTAACTTAGTGTGAAGCGAACTTGGACCAGCTCCACCTTTTCCACCAATGAGAGTGCTTGAAGTGTATTGGTCATGGGCTCTCAGTCTTGTGTGTGAAGTGGCCCTAAGTAGCTACATGATGGTCTCTTTCGAAAGAAAGACGTTGTGATTAATAAAATATGATAATTTACATCTGCTTGTCAAAAAATCCATAATACACAGCTTGAGTGCTCCCCATAAACATGGGATTCTGCAGTTAAAGGAGAAATATGTTAATGTAACACCTAGTCCCATGGGATGCAACCAAAGAGTTGTGTAATGCTATAAAGCTCTTCTTGCTCTTTATACGTCTAGAAAAGCCTTGAAAGAGTCCAATGATTCCTAATGTGGATAAGATAAAATAAAAAGGCTAGGAGGACATTAAAGTGTGGGGAAGTGTGGATTCGATTCCCCACACCCACATGTGCCTCCTCCTTCAATCTCTTTTACTTGTGCACCTATTGTCTATTGGCCACACCACTCTCGTAAAAATTGGACCATTCTCCTTTACAATATGCATGCAAGTGGTTGCCCAAATTTATTGGACAAGAAAGTCGTGAGTGTTCAAGTCCACTTTACAAAAGATGAAGTATGCAAAAACACGAAGAGGATCCGAAATGACATGATGAGAGTCTATGTTGTTAACGATAAGCTTACTACATGGTATCGTCGGGATAGTGCTCGAAGGCACGCCATAATTTTGGTGAGGTCCACCTCAAAAAGGTTGCTAAAAAGTAAAAGTAAAAAAATTACTAATCAACATGGAAGACTGGAGTAAATTAATAAAAGTAGCATTAGGGTTTAGTTTATACACCAACGTGAATGGGAGTCCGTTCTTCAATACCATGGTCATGTTTAGTCAAGCGTCATGGTAAGATACTTCCCTTGTGTTTAGGGGGTGGGCTCCTTTAGTTTAATATGTGAAGGGCCTTGCGTTTAAGAGGGTTCTATGGGGGGGGGGGGGGCGTTTGTTGTTTAGTTTCTTTTTATTTAATATTAGGTGTGTGAGGTATTTAATGGCGATTTGGTGTAATTGTTTCATGAGTGTTATGGACTATAGTACACATAAGTTACTAACGGCAATGCATCTCTACTTGTGCTAGAATGTAGATTCCACATGAAATTCAAAAGATCTCAACCAATGTGGGAATGACATGTGGCAAAATAGAAAGGGAGCAATTTATAATTCTCACAATAAAGTACCTTCTATGATACATGTAGATGAAGAATTGTCCTAGGAGTATGCTCACACATTTTCTCCAAATCCCCTTGATACCATGAGGTTTTGAAGCTTTTATAGTCAAGGTTGCATACATGTATATTAAAAAAGAATACCCATTGAACATACTTGAGAGGAGGGCCTCTCAATAAGTGAGAGCAATGTACACTCAGAAAGGCCGCTTTGGAAATCTATATTGTTCTTTGATTTGGGAGAACTTTCAAAGCTTTGCATTTGGAAAATGTCATTTGGTAGCAAACCCCTTATCCTTTCATGGGGATTTTATTTTCCAAAGGTTTGATCTTGCTCAAAAAAAGTATTGCGGAAGCAAATGCTTTTTCCCACACTCGGATATTGGAATGACCAAATATCACCTCCATGGTGATCAACTTATATAGCTCTCCATGGTGCTAGCATATATATATATATATATACTGGAGAGGTACCCATTTCCAAATGGAGAGGTTGGCAGTTCAATTTCTCTATGAAATTTTTTTTCCACTTGACTAAAAAAACTAGCTAAATGGGTAGGAATCCAAGAGCCCACCCAGTGCAAGGTAAGCAATAAACCCCCACCCTACACCAAGAGGATTCTTGAGCAAGGTAGGGCAGACGAGCTCAAATTCACATCGGATTGCCCAACGTTGCTTATTATTATTGTTATTTAAAGACAACTCCAATGTTATCTTGGTCATTTTGAACTGTGTCATCCAACCCAAGTTTGTTTCTACTGTAATTGCGCTACTCACAACACTTCTTGAGTATATTCTAGTTTTGTTCAACGGCGCCATGTGCTGAGAGGTATGAGGGATCACATTTTGTGTCAATTCACCCAGTTTCGATCTTTCTGAGAATACAAAATGTGGTCCCTACATTATTAAAATAAAAGTGATCTTAGAACACACTTCCCATTTAACACAAGCAGTCATCAGGACAAGACCTCATTTCCATGTGTCCAATTCAAACTAAAATAACTGAACCCAAATCCAAATCTACATTACTAATGATTCTAGATAACGTGTTTGTCAATACCTACTAATGCAGTGATTTGAGAGGGTGATTGAGTGACTAAGGTCTTGAAGTTTTGTGTTTTTGGGTATACTAAAAAAATCACTCAATTTGTACTCACATACATCACACATGTAGTTGGAGGAATCATGCATTCCATTTATCCCCATTCCGAAGTGTGTCACTTTGTTATTCAATTGTTGTAGATTATGCATTTGAAGCGTACCAAAGCATAACCATGCAATGCAAGGCAAGGCAACCATAAGTTAGTTCAAACCTCATCACACTTCCCGTCCCCTTTAAAATAGTTGCAAATAATGGGTAGCAGCTACTACTAGATTTTAATTCCAATGGAACTTCCAAGTCAAACTTCAACCTCAACCAACGTCCGAAAAGTTTTTGAAGTTATTAAGGTTAATTGCCTACCTCTTTAAAAGGGCATAGGCTATTTCCCTCATGGCATAGGTTGCATCCTACAATATCAATTTTTTGTAAGTTGAAAACCTTTTGAGTTTTTAAGTTACCCGCCAATTGCCTCCAAAACTAATTTTTAGTAGGTTAAAATCCTTCATATCTTTTAATGTTGTAGGCTTTAAATTCAAAATTTGAGTACTAAGTGGTATCCTCGGCAGGAATTGAACCTGGCTAAGCCCTTCACCACATTTGAAGGCCAAGGATTAATCAACTCTTTTTTAAAGAGTTGATTATAAGTTATGAAAGGTTGCTAAAATTCAAATGAGTTTAAGGGTGAAAGTCCTCACCATCTTCTGATTCAACCTCTACTCTTCCTGCAAGATATAGCCTAAAGATATGTACTTAGGCCAACTAATTTCCCAATTTGAAGAAGGATGAATGGCTAAAATCCTCTCTTTTAAAAAATTTGTAGGCAAAATTTCCTACATGTTTTTTATCACATAGGTTGATATCCTATGTTTTTAAATTGTCCATAGGCTCTTTGTCCTACACTTTCAAAATTTTATAGGCTAAGTCACAAATTTTGTAGGCTGCATTTGTATTAGCCTTAGGCTCTTGCCGGACGCTGACCTCAACCAAGGCTAAGACTATTGAAGGCATGCTTTGAAGATGATTGATGGTTACGGTATTAGGGCATCCCCAGGAGAGATAGTAAGCAACCCGCCAAAAATAATATATTATATGGTGTTTAGGGTGTTTGGGGAGCCCTCCATCTTGGGCGGGGCCGCTCATCTTGAGTCAGAGCCCACCAAAGCCTAGGCATACCCCCGGTATAATTAGGAAGCAATCAATAAGACAACGACACCTATTATCTAACATGGGATAAAGTAGGATATCGGAGTATCTGATATTAAAGTAATCTCTTGGCGGGCCGGAGGAGGGCCGCCATATGAACCATTTATGGCGTTGGAAGGCCTTTACTATACCCGGGCCGCTTCTAAATTATGCCGGACCGGACATTGGTGGGGATCAATTTATGCCGGTACCGCCACCTAAGAACCCGGGATGCCCCATTTTTGGCGTTGGCATGCCCTATGGCGAGGCTGCTGGGGACGCCCTTACAGACACAAAGCCAAAAGCCCCATACTCATGCTGAGGTGTCCATGACTGCACAAGCGACCACGGGTTGACCCAATAGGTAGGTGACCTCTGTACGATGTGTCTGCAAGGAGAGAGGTACACACACCGTATTTGACATCACAGTGCATCCACAAAACACACACACACACACACACACACACACACACAAAGGAGCCGCCTGATACTTATATGGTAGTGATGACCACAAAGTGCTTTTGTACTCGTGTTGCATTAGCGAATCTACAATGAAACGTTTGTAAAAATCGGATTGAAAATCAGATATCTCCTTATTTAGTTATGATTATCGGAAGTGCATACTTGTTCATTTCTCAATTGAATGCATCGGCCCTTCCAATTGTGTTCACTGTTGAGTGTACAGTGATTTATAGTACCGAAGACGTAGTCAAATCTCTTTTAAACATGTGTCTTTATGATGATTCTTCTTTGACCTTCACCTACCACACACCACTCAAATATGGTGTCCAATTTAGAAAACTAATCAAATGTCACCCTAAGTATTCTTGAGATTTGAATCTACATTGGATGTGACCCACTCAATCTCTACGTGGAAATTATACTTCGGCATTAAAACAGATGACATAACATTATTTAGCCATGTGGGTTGGTTTCATGACCCTAAAATATGTCAATTACATATTTTGAGCCTCCCTAGACAAAGCAAGACAAAGTAATGTTTGTCCCTATTCATACATTCATGTTGACACTTGGAAATTTGGGTGGAGTTATACTCCCAACACTACTCACATGAATCATTGCTCGTATTGGTATTATTCACTGAAAATATTATTCATAACAACACTATCACTGAAAATACAGACACTATTCACAATATTCATACCAACATCAATTTCTTAAAAATTTCAACATCAACATCACTATATGAAAGTTGATCCCCAAGTTCTAGAATAAAATGGCATTCAAGTCCCCCTTCTCAAACTTCAACCCCCCCTTCCAATCATGCCCACCGACTATTCTTGTTGTTCGAAAAAGAAAATTATTGCATACAAGCGTACCCTCTTGTTGATACAACATAAAAACCCTAAAATACTATGCAACCCGAAGAACATTGTTTCTAGTTCATTTGATGTGGGAATCAACTTCAAAGACCATGTGGAAAATTAACGCACACTTACAAGTTACATCCGTATGGAAGGGGGTCCAAATTTTTGTCATATGATGGTTTTTGCTAACTTGGTTGGCGCATGGAGTGTGCCCTAACATACCCCTTTTATTGGAAGCGGTGACAATGTACGACATCAAGATATGTATACCTGGAAATAATAGAGGTGAAGGGCCCATCCAACCCAAATGTCATAAAGTAGCATGCCATTTAAGTCTTGGATTTATGACATTAACCTAATTATACGGTTATTCATGTTGGCAACATAAGTGCCATCTTTTCTTATCCTCTCAACATGAAACTAGAGCTTGATGGCCTAAGAGCGTCCCCACCAGACTGGGCATGGGGCATGCCAACGCCAAAAATGGGGCATCCCGGGTTCTTAGGTGGCGGTACCGGCATAAATTGAACCCCACCAATGTCTGGTCCCCCATAATTTAGAACCAGCCCGGGTATAGTAAAGACCTTCCCCCGCCATAAATGGTTCATATAACGGCCCTCCTCCGGCCCGCCAAGAGACTACTTTAATATCATATACTCCGATATCCTACTTTATCCCATGTCATATAATAGGTGTCGTTGTCTTATTGATTGCTTCCTAATTATACCGGGGTATGCCTAGGCTTTGACTCAAGATGAGCTGCCCCGCCCAAGATGGAGGGCTCCCCAAAGGTATTAAATATTATATACTCTATTTGGAGTGTACCTGATCTGGTGGGGATGCTCTAAGAGCATCACCACACCAAACACGAAACACTCACATAATGGAGTGTTAAATTGGATAACTTTAGTTGAGAGAAAAATAGCTCTCTATATGCTCCACACACTCATTTTAAATAATCACGTTTACGTTGTGGGTCCCATGATCTAAACAAATCAATTGTACAATAGACAACGTGTTCACGGTGGTGATATATAGTGGTAGTAGCCCAACCGTTCCCCACCGCTCTAGAAAGGTAGAGGGAGCACGTTAAAGTGATGTGTCATGTGCACGGATGAAAAGGGATGGGACAACACATGCCCATACTAGTTTCTTACAATACACAAAGGCTCTTATTGAAAGAATTGAAGCTAAGATTCTATGTGGCAAGAGACTGTGAGATATTGATAGTTGATTCCTTTATAGAGGTGTTGAAACTCTCCTCTCTATAAGTTGCAATTTTGAGTGAATGGAAGACTTTAGAGGGAGGAGAGCACCTCTATATTAGTGGTAATGAGAACATGTGGGCGCATACTTTGTTATAATTCACCTTTAAATTGCTTAAAAGTGCATGTAACGGGACCATGTGGTCTTGCTCTTGAAGTATCACCAAATGTTATACACCAAAACTAACACAAAGGCTTGAACTTAATTGGATTACTTTAGATTGGAGGATAGGTATCCCTATGTATGTTCAACACATTCATTCTATATGAATACTTTAAGTTGTGAGTCCGATGACCAAAACTTATCTCTTACAACACACAAGGTTCTACAAAAAAGAAAAAGGGTTGAAGTTAAGATCTATTTGGTCAAAGATCGTGATGAGAAGATGACCTCTAAATTGGTGACAATGAGAATGCACGGGTTCTTAAGTTTTTCTACATTGACCTCTAAATCAACCTTATGCCAACATTGTGCTCATTCTAGCTACGTTATACTATAGGTGTGGGTTTGAACTGGATTGGGATTGCCTAACACAATTAACAATTGTGAAATATCTACTATACAATGGACAATGATGGTGTTGAGGACATCGCCCCACCGTTCCCCACCACTCTAGAAAGGTGGGGGAACATAGAGACCTAGGATGTACTACGTTGAAGTGATGTGTCATATGCATGACTGCAAAAGGTTGGGATACCACAGGCCCATATTAATCTCATACAACTAGCAATTATGAACTATGCAAATTGTCATTTCAAGTTTCATTATCATAACTTGAGGTGTAAAAGTTATAGGAGGCCAATTTGTGGAGATTTTGTACATAGGTCTTCCCGACTGTCTTCATCATTGAACCTAGAATGATCAACATATTTTGAGCACAAATTCCAATCCCACCATAATACGTAATTTTTTGTTATCTATTCTTACGTGCCCACACTAAGACCAAAAACTAGCCCACAATAGTGGGAGAGTTTCCATATGGATAGAAGCTTTTGTCTTATATGCAGTGAAGTAAATGAACAAACTTGTAGTATACTACATTCAATGAACTTACTATGATTAGGACGAAAAATCATAAATGATAGCAACCATTTTCGGAAGAGATGAACTTTCCCTATCAAGAGAGGTTTGTGTTGCTAACAAAGAGCAACGATTGACCTTAGTGTAGCCATGCTATTAATTGCAAATAATGTCACGTACCACTCATATATTTGTTAACAAAAGCGACCGCATAAGACCCACATACCTTAATAACAATATTTGGTTTAGTCATCACCTCCCCCAACGCCCATATTTGTGTTGGGGGAACCTTATAAGAAAGAGGAGGACCTAAGGATTCTAAGAACAAATATCTAGATTTTGACATCTACCCCTACAACATAGAAATTCTATTCAACCTAAGTGGGGTGTTGAACCTAAGTTGTGAAATCCTAGTGGCTAGGGTTACTTACTTCCTCATGTCTTTCAAATTTTGGAATCAAATGTTGCTATTGTAAACCTCGCACACATAATCTAGCAATGCTCCTTTTCCAAGGTTGAGGGTTGGTCACCGTTTGGCACGTTATGTAGGAAACATTATGTGACTTCCCCACACTCTTCTTCATTTCTTTCCTTTCTTTTCTTTTTCGAAAAAAGCTTGCTCAATCCTTGTCTTGAGAGAATTTTGTGCATAATCGGTCAAGATCCTAGTGTTTCCTAGACTAATTGGTTACATGTTAGACATCTTTTGGTCTTCCTTTATTATATTGGGGTACATTCTATAGATTCCTCTAAAATGATGGGTAATTTAATTTTCTTGTAGTCTTGAATTTCGATCGCTTATTTGCCAAACTCAACAAATTCATTTGCAACTATGGTCATTTCTCCCAGTTCATTGACTTGCCCAATAGATAAGTTAGCACACTAAATATTGTATTTAGTGTCACTTGCTATTTGGAATTACGCAATACGATACCCATGCACAATATATATCTCATTTTATACCAACAAAAGGTCAAATTGGGTGTTTGGAAATTGGTTGTTTGCCGCGGCCCATGCAGTGTCAGAAGCCGGCCAAACGAATTTAAATCGTCACCCATGTCACAAGTATACCCGGTGATGTCATAAGGCAAATATATATTCCAGCAACCTCAGTTGCTATCAATGACTTGATTATTATTCTAAGAGGAAGCTTGAGACTTATAGCACGGGACATTATGATGTCAATCCGGAGAGCATGAAAGGCGTCCCAATCTTACCATTGAAAAAATAATATCTTTGCATGCTATGCCCTATAAACACTTGATTTTTAGAATATGTTGCAGCTTGGTTTCTTTTCAATAGCAGTCAAATGGGTGGAAACCCGTAGTTACTTAAGAGCAACCGTGAAACTTGTATAAGAAAAGCAAAGAAGTTGACTAACGCCACGCGACAAGTGCGTGTTTGCCCCATGCCAACCTGCTTGGGGTGGGTGCTTATGCTTTGTTCCGGAGAGGCCTTGCGTTCATGGTATACCAACAACATTTTTTGTGGGAACCAAATAAGAATTATAGACAATTTTGCAGGATGTGTGGCTTATGTGAGAACCCGTGTTATATATATATATATATATATATATTCCCACTTAGTTTGGACTATTCTGCTTGTAAAAATACAATTATATAAAATGTGCATACATATCGGAAGTTGAAGCCTTTCTTACTTGTAAATCTCTCTCTCTCTCTCTCTCTCTCTCTCTATACAAATTTTTATATACTACAAGTACATTTCTATTGTTTGGCCATATCCTAAGGTATCATGTCCATATTGGTTATGACATCATTCATTCATGTTACTTTAAGCGGTGCCGTGATGTGGGTCAATTACTAGTTAAAACAGAGGTATTTACATGTGTTATTGTTGTTCCAAGTACGTATGTAGATAAAGATTAGTATGATGTTGTTCTAATTCTGTTCTAGTTAGTTGTTTAGTTAAGAACCGGTCTTGAATTCAAGACTAGGAGGACTTGGTAAGAAGTATTTGGTAGGTAGGACTTGTAGTTAGGATTAGGTAAGATTAAGGTTTATTGGAGGTGTTGAAGACCTTAGACACATGGTGGAGACCATTGACGAAGCTTTGGAGACCACCGAAGACCATTGGTGAAAGATCTAAAAGCATTGCATGAGCAAGGTGAACTATGAGTGATGCAAGAGTGATGCAAGAGTGATTCATGAGTGATGCAAGAAACTTGTGTGATGGAGATAACAAATGAGGATGCATGAATAAGAAGTGAGGTTGCATGGTTTGAATGAATAATGAATAATTTAGTTTGATTGAAGACTAAAGAGCTTAGTTTGTGTGATCAAGGGATATTTGAATGGATTAAATGCAAAGTTTGAAATTTTATTTGAGTGAAAGAGTGATCGAGAGTTTGGTTTGAATAGAAAGTGAGGTTTTAGTTATAAATATTAGATTAATTGGATATTGCAACCCATTAAATTAATATCCAATTTGTAAGGAAAAAACATGTTTAATAGAATCAAGATATTTTTGTCAAAAATGAATCGTTAGAAAATAAATTGTGTTTTTTGAACATATTTAGATTACAAAACTTACACTACCACAATCCCGTGCTTTCAGAAAAAACACAAACAACATGACAACGGTTTAATTTTCAATCATACGTAAGGTAGCTTCACCTCCTTAGCATGTGCTCTATAACCACTGTTTTTCCAAAGTTGTTGGAATATCTATCTATCTATCTATCTATATATCTATATATCTATATATCTATATATCTTTTTATTATTTTTATTATTTTTCTTTATGAAATGAAATAGAAAAAATTTCATAATGATCCACTTTCCGAAGATCCCATTGAATTCCAGAAGCACGTAACATTGTCCAGATAAGCCCCAATTAACTTCTTCTTCTTTACTAATAATACCTATCCATTCTACTCAGTTTAGAAAAATCGGATTATATATCATTGGTATTTTAGCGAGAATACTTGGAATAATAATATGTCTTTTATTGGGAGTAGTCTTTCTATTTATAGTTGAATATAAAGTAATGGCATGTATGCAACATAGAAAGAATTAGTTGTTCACAACATGTAGTGAAAATGGTTGAAAGTTCAAGTTCAATTGGTTCTCCATATAGAGAACTTGGTTCGCGATCAGGGGCATCACCAACCTTGATTTTAAGGGTAGGCCCACTCGGGAAATCGAATTTTATCTAGGGCACATTTTTTCCAAGAAAATTCATTTTATGTATATGACATAGGCTTTCAAGTGGGCTTTCATGCCCATGGTAGGCCCGCCCTACTCGGGCCTAGAGATGGTGACACCCCTGTTTTTGATTTCCATGAAATTGGTAGAACCTATTGCTTAATTGGTTTGTAAAATCATGAAATTGAGCTTGCACTTTTGTGAATTCATCTTACCAAAGGAGTATTTTCTTTATTGATTCTAGTATATCATTTAATAAATAGGTTATGTACTAGAAGATAGCAGGAGAGGGGGAGGGGTTTAATTGGCCTTCCGGTGGTAGAATAATAGATGAAATCATCCCATTTAATGTTTCAAATTGAAAAATTTAAGAGTATTAGAAAAATAGGGTATTAAAATTTCATGTATGAGAATATAATAGGTATTTTCCAATAGAATTGTTCAAATATGCAGAATATCCCACGAATGTGTGCATGACCTCATAGCCCCTTGAAAATACCCCATTATGACACGTGATTCATACTCTACAAAGATTCTCACCCTTACACCCACCCACAACCCTCATATTAGATATATGTAGAAATTTTGTATACTGGATAATAACATGTAAATTTTAATATTGTAAGGTACTTTGATCCTCAAATCCTTAGGACTATATACTAGTAAATGGAATAAATTTTTTAAACACAATGAGTATTTGTTAGATATAAATTTTCATAGTATGAGATACTTTAACTTTTTTTCTCTTCCTTTAAGGCCCTAGGCCTACATACGTGTGAGTCTATTATTCATTTGAGAAATATTAGTCTTGAAAATCGAATACTCCCTCTCAATCAATACAACATTCTTCAAGTCATCACAATCATATTTGATGGGCCAACTTCTTGGTGCAAAGATTCAAGGATCAATTGCAACATGGGGTGCATTTTCTAAGTTTTCAATTTGAATCCAACTTGACCCACGGGAGAAGTTCACTGGCTATCCAAGTCTAAGTCCACCTTACACTGGGTAGGAGAAATGTGAGGAGATAGGTAGGTTTGGTCATATTGGTTGCCGTTATTACCATGAGCCCTATGATGTAGCATATGCTTGGCACTAGCATGAACAATGTGTGGTACCAAATAGAAAAGAGAATAGTGTCAAGCTCTTGAAGAATATTATAAACTCAATTAAAATCTACAAATAACCTAAATAATTTTACATAAAATACTATATAAAATCACCATACTTGACCATATATATATATATAAAACCTGACCATATTTTAAGAATGGTTATCTTCTATACCTCACAAAGTGCTCACATCGTGTGAGACAATTTACAATATGATCACTTCAATATCATTTAATGTTTCAAACTTTTTACCACCAATATCTAAAATTTATAAATATGAACAATCCTATCCAAAGAAATTGTCATTAAAACAAGAAGATTTGTAATTATGACGAATTCTTTTTGAAAAAAAAATCCCTTTGGCTTTGATATGAGAGGATTCATGACTACTTGTTGTATTACATAAATCAACTTATAGTTGTTGTTGTTGTTGTTTTTTCCCCCCTCTCTTTGTTATTATCATGCCATTTACATGGCACAATCCACCCCCACGTGCCCCAATGTGCCGAATGGACTGGATAGTGGAAACTAGTTGGGCAAATGAAAGAAAATCCAAAAGGATTTTATGCAACATAATGCCTCAAAGCTTAGTTGGATCATTCTCCTACCTAAGAGGAGGTTAGATGGGGGTCCAACAAAATGAAGCAATTTTTATTGGCCGCGAGGTGTGAATTGAACCAAAGGCTTTTAGTTGAGGGTCCAAAACACACAAGAGGCAAAGTAAGGTGTTTTCTACATGCCATCATTTTGGAGGGAAACACTAACATAACATTATTAGGCATTGTGCATTTGTTCGTGTGGGTCCCGAGAATATGACCATGGGATGCTGCAATTAGTGCACATTTAGATTGAATGTGCACTAGCTGCAACATCCCATGATTGTATTGTCAGGGTCGACATGAATGAATGCACACTCCTTAATAATGTTCTGAACGGTTCGAACCAAGAAATGAAGCTCTAAAGGAGAGCTCATATTTTAGAGAATCATTTGAAAAAATAGGGTCCAAGAGAAAGTCCAGTTCAAGGGTTCAAATTGACTCAAATCGCTTCAAAATTGGTCCCCTAAATTATGTTCTTGGCATGTGGACCCCATCTAAAGTGCCCCTAAAATAAATGGCAGCAAGTGGAGCTTAGTAATGTCATGTTATATGATATTTCTCAAAACATACTTTTGGAAATGTTAAGTTACTTTACCAACACGTCATAGAAAAGGGTTGAGGGTTGTATCAACAACCCTTAAAGCACACCTGTCCTCCATCTTTTAGCGTCCGGGCAGCGGCATTCAGCGTCGGGCAGACGGCGACGGTGCACTTTAGGGAGGGGCCAAAACCCCTCTACTGACTCACATTGTCGACGACTCCCCAAGCAGCCCAGGGTTTGGGCTCTCGAGGTTTAGCACTTCTCCTCCTCCACCGCAGCCGTCCTCGTAGATCACTCACATTCCATTTGCCTCGCAGGCTCCCCAATCTCAGCTTCTCACACAGGTAAGCGTCTCTCAATACCACATCTCATCCCATCTCACCTCTCAACTCGCTGTAATGTCGCAGTGTCTTGTCACAGCTCAAAATTGAAGTCCTCTGTCTCTATTTATTGAGGTCTTGTCCTGTTCCTCGGTTTTGCCAAGAGTAGGATTGGGGACGGAAGCCTCTGTGGATCTCATTTTAGAATTTCAGGTTGTTGCAATGTCGCCCCACATAGTCAGAGCTCAAATTTTGTGCTCTTTTCTGTCGGCTATGTGAGGTCTGGTCCTATTTCTCTACATCAAGAGCAGGTATGTGATGAGAGCCTCCGTGGATGTCATTTGTAAGGCTCAGGGCGTTGCAGTGTTGCCGTACTTGGTCAGAGCTCAAATTTTGCGTTATGTGAGGATTTGGTCCTATTCCTCAGTTTCATGAAGAGCAGGATTGTGATAAGATCCTCTGTGGATGTCGTTCCAAGGTTCAGCGCGCTGTAATGTCACCACACATAGTCAGAGTTTAGAATTTGCCCTCTTTTGTGTCGATTATGTGAGGTCTGGTCGTATTTCTCGGCTTCATCAAGAGCAGGCATGTGATGTGAGCCTTCGTGGATGAAATGTCGCCGTTCATAGTCAGGGCCTGAATTTTGCGTTATATAAGGTTTGGTCCTAGTTCTCGGTTTTCATCCATAGCAGGATTGTGATGAGCGGCTGTGGTGTGGACAGGGAGGGCGACAAAGCATGGCGCAGGCGTGCTGCAGAGCGGGCGCCGCTGTGCAAATTTTAGCGGGCGGCGCTCTGAAGAGTGGTGGTGACAAGACGGCTAATTCGCATGAAGTGATTGCGAGGGCTTTGAAGCCACGCCAGCTAGGGTTAGGGAGGGTGGAAAATTTCGGGAAGAGAGATGGACGAAGGTGTGGTGGTCGTGTGGTCTGTGCTGATGCAAGAGCGGGGGAGCAGACCGCCGTGGCGGTTAGGGAGCAGAATAATGTGCCTTTACCTGATTTCATTGGGTCGAGTAGCAGTAGTAACATAAGTGCGCCCATTCCTCAAGGTTTCACCTCACGGTATAAGGACGATGAGCCTCGAAAGGGCTCCGACATTTTGGTTGAGGCGTTGGAGCGGGAGGGCGTGGATGTCACATTTGCCTACCCGGGCGGTGCGTCCATGGAGATTCACCAGGCTTTGACAAGGTCTGAGACCATAAGGAATGTGCTGTGTAGACATGAGCAAGGTGAGATTTTTGCCGCGGAGGGATACGCTAAGTCATCCGGGCGCGTGGGGGTTTGCATCGCCACGTCGGGGCCGGGAGCTACCAATCTCGTCACTGGATTGGCGGATGCGCTCTTGGACAGCGTGCCTCTTGTTGCTATCACTGGCCAGGTGCCACGTAGGTTTATCGGCACTGACGCCTTTCAAGAAACACCAATTGTGGAGGTACGTACAGCTCACTCTTAGAACTGTTCACCAATGTTGTGGAGGTATGGCATACTCTGAGAAAGTTAGCACATTTGGTTGCTGGTTTCCGCAGGCACGTTTCTTCTGATAGTTTCCTACATCCGGACAAGGCTTTTGGGCAGCATTCTTCAGCTTAGCCATCGACAATTGAGCACCATATGCAAGCATTCTTACATTTTTCACTGTGTTTCTTTTGCTCGCACTGTGACCATTTTCAACCTTATGTTGCGAAGGCCAGAGAAGCATGAGACGCTACAAATGTGTTCTTACGTTTTCCAGAATATGGTAGTCTAATATCACTTTTAAGATGTGTGACGAACTTAGAGCTGGTATTGGGGTGTTGCATGGTCACTAAGGGATGAAGACCTTCATTCCGTTCACACATGTGCTGTTTTGGGTGCAAATGCTTCATAAGAAATTATGTCACAGAGCGTGGTATTCTAATTAGCATTGTGTGCGTGGCGTGGGTTTAGTAAACCAACTTCTTGCTCTCTGGAAGAATTGTGCATTTAGAATGGTGTTGTCACTCAATTGGGCTTTGTTTCTTTTGTTTTATGGGGTGAAATGGTGGGATGTTCATTTTGGTGTTCTTGCCTTGACACATTCGTTGAGCAGTTTTCTCCTACTTTGTTTGATCTTTTAAGTTCGTACTGCTGATTAAGTGTGTTAGTCACTGATCACCTAAGCCTCCTCACTACCAATGTGTCGGGCGTCCTGACTGACCTTCAGGAAGGCTGAATGAAAAAACAAGGTGTCGTTGTCGACTATGTGGCACAGTTTGTTGCTGAGCTTACGTTGGGGAGTTCTGGCATCCTAGTGACTAGAATATTGGTCTTTACAAACAGCTCACTGTGTACGCCTGTTACCATGTGCAGGTGACTCGATCCATTACCAAACACAATTATTTGGTGATGAATGTAGATGATATCCCACGAGTTATTCGAGAGGCATTTTT
Source organism: Polytrichum commune (assembly GCA_950295325.1). Classification (NCBI taxonomy): domain Eukaryota; kingdom Viridiplantae; phylum Streptophyta; class Polytrichopsida; order Polytrichales; family Polytrichaceae; genus Polytrichum; species Polytrichum commune. Next base: position 15,446,033 of record OX485803.1, on the reverse strand, counting down.
CCTGGCTTCTTCTGGCCGACCTGGTCCAGTTCTTGTCGATATTCCAAAAGACATCCAACAACAGCTTGCTATCCCAGACTGGAGTCAAGGAATGAAGCTACAGTCATATCTGAAGCGACTGCCCTGTCCTCCTCAAATCTCTCTACTTGAACAGATTATTCGTATATTAGGGAGTGCTAAGAAGCCTGTGGTTTACTGTGGAGGTGGATGTTTACATGCTAGCAAGGAGCTTAGAGAATTCGTAGATCTCACTGGTATACCTGTGACATCAACTTTAATGGGTCTGGGAACGTTCCCTGCTTCAGATGATCGATACTTGTCAATGTTGGGTATGCACGGGACTGTTTATGCAAATTACGCCATTGACCAAGCAGACGTTTTACTAGCATTTGGAGTACGGTTTGATGATCGAGTGACGGGGAAGTTGGAGTCCTTCGCCTCAAGAGCCAGCATTGTTCATATTGATATCGATCCTGCTGAAATTGGAAAGAACAAGCAGCCTCATGTGTCCCTATGTGCAGATTTGAAGCTATCTCTTGCTGCACTCAACGAGTTATTAAAAGAGGTAATGCTAGTATTCATTTACCCTGTCAACTTATGTCATTTTTGGATTGAGTAAGCTTTGTTCTCTTGATCTTTTTTTAAAGGAGCAGTTGTTGAGAAATTTTGATGCTTACATTAGAGTTTTCATCATATGATTTGGAGATCAGTTGAAGGTACTAACTTCACTGGTCCGTACCTATTTTTGTGTAGAGAAGTGTATTTATCTCTCTTGGTTTTACAGGTCTCCATGCCACATTGTCCTTGTATTCAATTCCAGAGGATATGAGTGCTAAGTAACAACCAAACTGCTGATTTAAATATTTTATTTGAGTTTCTTCATGATCATCCTCTTTGGATGTTCCAATTGAGAAATTCAACATGGTCAAAGACTCTGCATGAATCAGCTGAAAATGTTCCTGTTGTAAACAATCATATCCTTATAGACACGAGAGCTTTTTAATTCAAATTTGCTCAGTCTCTGTTAACAAAGCTTATGTGGTGATTGCTTGAGCTCTTTGTTGATGTCATAATGTGTGGATAATGTGGTCACAGGGTTCAGCAGAAAGTTTTGACTTCTCAGAATGGCGAGCAGAGCTAGATATGCAAAAATTGAAGTGGCCAATGAAATTTCCCAAACTTGAAAACAACGTCATTGTCCCACAGCATGCAATCCAGGTTTTGCATGAGTTGACTGGAGGTAATGCAATCATATCCACAGGTGTTGGGCAGCACCAAATGTGGGCTGCTCAGTGGTTTGGATACGAGGAACCACGGCGGTGGCTTACATCAGGAGGTAAAGTTCCACATGGCTTCAAGATAGTTATAGTTGAAACTTTTGGCATCCAAATCTATCAGCAGAGTTCCATCCATTTGATTTTCTTACCTGACCAACATTATTTCTGTATCATTCAGGGCTTGGTGCTATGGGATTCGGTTTGCCAGCTGCCCTTGGTGCAGCAGCTACACGACCAAATATCCCTGTTGTTGACATTGATGGAGATGGAAGCTTTGTCATGAATATTCAGGTGACTGAGGCCATAGATTTTGTGGGGTTCTTACATTGGAATTGTATGGCATTATTTAATATTTTGCTGAATGTTCAAGAAGGTAGTGTATTGGGGTGGAAGCATGTTCAGGTTTATGTTTTAAACATTTCAGTCGATTCAGGAGTCTATTCTAGTGGCTTCTTAACATTATGCATCTTCTTCTAATTAAAATATTTGAATTATTTATGTCATGTAGGAATAGATATAATGGACACTTGAAAGACTTGCTGCTGTTATATTGGTGTCAACAAACTAATTGTTCGTTGACTAGCAAATACATGAGGAGGGCAATACAATTGAGTCTTTGAACTATGGATATCCTGTGCTTTAGACATGATCAATGAAAGTCAAGATGCTCAATAACACTGAATGGTCATTACACAAAAGCAGCTCTAGATGGTGATGAGTGGTTTATTGATCTGCATTTGAGCTAATTTTTCTGTGATTTTTGTCCAAGAACACCATCCTAAATGACCATATTTTGTGCTCAAATGCATGATCCATACATCAAATGTAGATGTCAAAATCCAGATTAGTAATCAAAATGGGTGTATTCACTTTATAGTAACAAGCTGGTCTGGCTTGACTGGGCATTTACTATAGACCCTCAAAGGCCTAATTGAAGGGAATTCTTGGTTAGACTTGTTGATTTCACCTTATGTTAGATCTTATGTGAACATGTACTATCTCATTGATGTTGATCCTCACATTGGTTTTATTTGTAGGAATTGGCTACCATACATGTGGAGAAGCTGCCAGTCAAGATTATGGTGTTGAACAATCAACATCTAGGCATGGTGGTGCAATGGGAAGACAGGTTTTATAAGGCAAACCGTGCTCACACCTATTTGGGAGACCCAGAGTCAGAAGCGGAAATTTACCCAGATTTCTGCAAAGTTGCTGAGGGCTTCAAGGTACTTGGAATGATCACTTAATTCTCTTCTCAGTTGGAGGTATAATGCATATAATTTTTTTCCAGCTTTCCATGATTTTTGTGCCAAAAGCATCAGATGCAGTTCAGAGAAATGGATCTTAGTTTACACACTATCCTCATTTGTTCATGGTGGGTTCTTTTATGTGACACCTACTGTTTTCGTCTGGGAAAACAGGTACCCTCAGCACGTGTGACTCGGAAAGAAGACTTGAAGGCTGCTATTCAGACAATGCTTGATACAGAAGGGCCCTACCTACTCGATGTTATTGTTCCTCATCAGGTTTTTATTTACCCTTAACCCTAAACCCTCTTCCTAGGATTGCAAATACTACTGTTGTTGTTATCGTAATTGTTGTTGTAACCACACCGCCAATAAACAGATGTCCATCTCAACTTATAGGAATGAAGACAGTTTTTATAATATGCTGATGCAGTTGGCTGACGAGTGGTTTCTTATTTATTGAAAAATAGGAACATGTGCTACCCATGATTCCTGGAGGGGCAAGTTTCAAGGAGATTATTACAGAAGGTGATGGCCGACAAATATATTAGGGGCTTTGAAATATATGTTCAATGAGTTGTAATGGATGTTGATGAAAGCAAACAATTTTTGGCTTTCATAGGCCCTTCACTTGCTCTCCAAATCCGTTTATACAGTCTTTCCTCCTTGGCCATCCATAGGGACCTTTTCAGGCCGGACTACAGTGCTACTGAGGGCATATCTGCCTATGTTCTTGCTCTTCCCCCTTGCACTCTTGTGTAGGGACTATATCTTCAAAACATGCAAATTCTGTGTTGCAATTGTTTCTGGGTTGGCCAGATGAGATAGATGCATGTGTCGTGTATCTTAGTGCTCATGCAATGTCTGCTCGAAAAGCTTGCAAAAGTTACATACCAAGAGATCAGGGAGTACCATAACCACTCATGGAACCACAACCGGGCATCAACCAAGTCTTTTAAAGCCTTTTAAAGCAAATCAGCATGGTATGTCCCATCCACAAGCCCCTACATGTATCCAAAAATGTCATTGTCCACCAACTACATCATAGAGGCCCTCTCTCCATTTACTGAGAATTACAGATCTTGAGAGAGGACCTGTGACATAATTTGGTAGGCAAAATGTTTTTGGATATATATGAACTTTGAAGGTGGGATGTAGCACGTGATCTTGCTTTTGAAGGTCAAAAAAGCTGATGTTAGTAGTCCATTTGCTGCTCCAACACAGGAGATCAGCAGAGGTATGAGCTGTTGAATGAACCTGCTGCAATTCCGGAGCTCCTAGTTCAAAAATATTATTCTACATGTTCAGATAGATTCCACACTTGTGTGGGACGAGGAAATCCTGTACTTGACTTTCAGAGGAATATAGAATGCGCATAACCTTAGTTTATATAACTGAAAATCAGACTTCAACTATCCCAGTCAACAAAGGTAGTTGATGAAATTCAGGCTTGGAAATGGACTAAGTCCACAAGTCTTCAGCTCTGTATACACAGAAGACACACATCATTATGAGCATGGCATGGTATGAATTTGGGCTGCTTTACATGAGGAGTTGGCCAATTTGGGGCTGTGACAGCATGAATCCTTGTATGTGATTGGTGTAATCCACTAAATCAAACCCAAGGCATTTATTGATGGAGTCAAGGCTATTTCTTGGAATTCATATTTTAATGAGGTGCAATTATATTTCAATGCACTGAAGATAATTTGACATGGCTTACGGAAGAGAATTGGGTTGGATCGAAATGGAAACCCAACTTGTTTCCTTGGAGTTGTGTAATAGCTTCCTCCCTGTTTGGCTCGAGTGAAAATTTCATGTGAATTGGCTTCAGATTTTGAAGACCTCGACCCCTCATGTGAAATGGACCTTAGATGCTCATGTACAATGGTCAGCTATAGCATCGGCCCAGTTGCAACTGGCCAGTTTAGAACATTCCCATGAGACCTGCCAATGCCAACCTCAAACAACCATTACTATGGAGGGGATATAATAATGTCCACCCTTGTTGTTGGGGTTGCTTCATGGATTAAGAATAATAATAATATTATTTTATATCTAGGCCACCCGGGTTAAAAACATCGGCAACCTTTGCAAACATTCTCCTAACATGATTAAAATAGTTTTAAGGGACTCATGCTTCTGAGAACTGATGAGTCCCTTAAGAGTATTTCAAGGAGAACTATTGTAATCATGCAAAGAGAACTGTCATAAGTTACGAGTCCCTTAAAACTGTCGAGTCCCTTAAATTGTTAGGAGAATTGATAACAATTCTAACGGACTCATAAGTTCTCTAATGGGCTCGTTGGATTAAGTTGCAGGTTAGTGAACTTCAAAACCCAATTTTTTACAAAATTGATAGAGTCCAATTTCTTTGAAAATTGTGGGGAGGTAACATGTCGACATGAAAATATGCACAATATGCACAATACTTTTCACCGATGTGGTTGTTAGAAGGTGGAAGGACAATATTTTGATATGTAAGATAGAATAAAGGAAAACATGTGAATGACCACTATTGGTTCACTGATTAGGAGTAGAATGATTCTTTTGTGAACCCAAAATGTCTAATTGTAGAAATGGTGACCCAAAAAGATGCAATGATAGGCCATATGCAATGATTGGCTGGATAGGTCTTGTTTACACCACTTGAGATCACTTTTGGGTGCCATTGAGTTAACCATTTTGTGTGCATTTGTATGCAAAGTAGGATATTTTGATGCTCGAATTAGGGAGACTCTACTGTACAATTAATAGGGGCTTTGTCTTACTTGCCTCTTTGAGAAATTGTAGGTAATTATCTACAAGGAATAGGATTACAAAACAACTTGCATTCCTCACCATTTTCTCTTCTCCATCTCTAAAAATATTGCACAAAATTGCCACTATTTTCGGCCTAACCAACTTATTTTTACCAATTTGGATGGTGGCTTGTGCTGAACTACATGCAAACACCTATGACCCATTATTGTCTAGAACCTAGTGGGCAAGCGGCCCACATGGAAATTCACGCTTAGAGTACCACAATTGAAAAGGAAAATACAACTTGAGAAGATTGAGAGTATAACTTTCTACTTACGAAGTTGAAATAACTATGATGGTCCAATATCCAATTTGCAAATTTAAGTTCTTGGGTACTATTACATTTCTCAGTGTAATTGTTAATTAAGTAGTAGTGGACTTCAAGAAAAACAAAAAGCTTGAGTACTCCACAAAAATTAGGACCATTAGATCTTGAAGCCAACAAGACCTAATGGTTCAAAAAAATTGGAGTTTTAAAGTTTGATTTTTTTTAGTAGTAGTTGACCAAAGCAGTTGACCCAAAAAGTAAACTTTTTCTACTAGAATCATTACTACAGTAGAAAAAATTCATCACGTCAAGGACTTCCCGTCATTTGTGACATGACTTGATTAGGGGTCACATCACATTCATATGCACATCCTTGATAAGGATCATATGAACTCATGTGCTTAATAGAAAATCCAAGTGAAGAACAATGACAACCTAGAACATAAAAACCGAGCTTCTTATTTTGGAATCAAGGTAAATACCTATCAATTGAATTCTAGTTTGAATTCTTTCATATCTAATTTTCTTAAAGACTCGGATATGTACCTACATGACACATGCTAGAAGTTAGAACCCATAAGGGTGAGTGGACCTAACTTACTCATCTTGAGCACCCATTATCGATGAAGAAAAAAGGAATCCTCACTACAATAGCCAAGTTGAACCCATTCCCAACCTATTTAGAAATTTAGCAAATCTTGTGGTGCAGGTGTGATTGGAGAAAAAAATCTCCATGTAGAGAAATGGAGACTATAAGAAGCAATTCATAGTTTTTCATGGTTTTTTTCACAATAACCAAATTACTGTGAAATTTTGTCAAGTGGATATTCTTTATGATGTATACTCGTGATATAGGCTACCCTATTTCCAATCACCGATCGGTTACAAAATGGTGAACACTTGATCACGTAATCGACAATTGTGACACCTAAATATGCTTGCAATCTAGTCCTAATTGTCAACTTAACCATTGACATTTGACTAAGTTGGATTTCGACCATGACATTTTAGCACTGACCAGAGATTGATATTGTGTTACACGAAAACATGTTGACTTAAGCTACGAATATGGGATGGTGGTCAGGAATGGGTCGGCTACTTTAACTCCTTGATAATGATAGAATATAATTTATGCATGAGCTCCGAAAACGATAAGCAAAATGAAATGAGTAAATTTCTAATTATCTCGTACTATCAACTGCGCACGTGTACAATATTGTTGCAGAAGTGACCCTTGATCGGAAAAAAAAGTAATCATTCAAGACCCGCTCCCTTATGGATCCATTCCCACATCAGGTGGATGGATCCATCATTAGAGATGCTTAGCTAGAATTAAGTCAAGTTATTAGTTTGTGCCCAAAAATTCAATCCAGATTCCATGATTCGCGCATAGACAGGGAATATTCTTAGCAAAAGATGTTCCGGAACCTTGCAGAATCTTGTGGATGGAGTGAAACAATTACATATGTCATGCGAAGCTCTGGTTTCAAAGGCTGTGCATCAGTGATCGGGGAGATTTTTGGGCATAATCGGTTGAGATCCTAGTGTTTGCAAGTCCAACCGGTTACATGTTGACATCCTCCGGATTTTCTATATTAATTTGAGGTATATTCCATAAATTCCTCTAAAGTGATCGGTAATTTCTCCTGAAGTCTTGCAATTTAACCACTTATTTCTCAAACGCAACCGGTTCATCTGTAACTAACTGCCGGTTCTCCCCGATCATACCTGTGCATCACACACCAGTCATGGAACTTGGACGCACACACAAAATGAAAAATTGCACCAATCTCGCCGCCGACCGCTGAGCCACCAGTCAAGATTGACGAAGGGGTGCTAAGCATGTTACCTGAGAGCCTGGTTGGGAGCCGGGACGGATACTAACTTATTATCGGACGCAACTGCAGCAGCCACACTCTACAGGATAACTCACTCTATCCTCACTGGACTCACATCTTAGTGTTACGAATCCAGTGTGTCTAATTGCTTGTGTTAGAAATTCAGCTACTTGTGTGTATGAATCCAGTGTATTTCAGTTCTTGTGTTAGAAATTCAGCTATTTGTGTGAATGAATCCAGTGTGTCCACTTAATTGTGTGTATCATGAGTCCAGTATGTCCAGTATGTCCAGTTACTTCTGTCTATGAATCCAGTGTGTCTAATTGCTTGGGTAAGATCAGCTACTTGTGTGTATGAATCCAGTGTGTCTAGTTGCTTGTGTTAGACCGGCTACTTGTGTGTATGAATCCAGTGTGTCTAATTGCTTGTGTAAAATCAGCTACTTGTGTGTATGAATCCAGTTGTCTAGTTGCTTGTGAGTGTGAATCCAGTGTGTCTAATTGCTTGTCTTAGATCAGGTACTTGTGTGAATGAATCCAACGTGTCTAGTTGGTTGTGTCTATGAATCCAGTGTGTCTAACTGCTTATGTGTGTAAGAATCCAGTGTTTCGAGTCTCTTGTGTCTATGTGTCCAGTTTCCTGTCTATGAATCCAGTGTGTCTAGCTAGTTGCTTGTGTTAGATCAGCTACTTGTGTGCAAGAATCCAGTGTTTCGAGTTTCTTGTGTCTACGAGTCCAGTTTCCTGTGTCGATGAATCCAGTGTGTCTCATTGCTTGTGTTAAATCAGCCACTTGTGTGTAAGAATCCAGTGTGTCTAATTGCTTGTGTTAGATTAGCTACTTCTTATTTGAGATTCATGGGTCGCTGTGAGAGCTGAAGTGCAGTTTATGGTAAGACTGTGTCATTGTGTCTGTGTTCTAGTGGGTTGATAATGTGTAATATGGTTCTGTGGTAATTTTTTGTAGTTTTCTTGAAGGATGCATGCAAATTGAAGTGGAGTGAGATCCAGGTAACTGTGCTGAGAATATTGTATTACTGGTACTTATCGGCTCTCCATCGATCATGAGAGGTGCTGGGCATCAGAATCTTGTCCACGATGGAACCACCTGATCAGGAAACTACATCTAACTGGTTGATACCACGAGCAGAGAATGGATGTTCATTTGACATGAGTTATGACATCAAAATGTCTATGACCGCATCAACTCGCCATTTCTTCAGTGTTTAATGTTCGACTGGGGCGGCGTCGAGTTAGCAATGTTATAGCTGCTCATTCGACACTACGCGCAAAGGCCGCTCATTTCTTGACAATTGAGTCGAATGCACTGTCGAATGCGTACGTATTATGTGATGTGCAGACTTTCAGACTGGGCGCATGCAGTCATTTGTAAATACAGTGCCGGGAAAGATGTAGTCTTGAATCTGTTTGCAACATGCATGACCACAACCTACAAATCCTCTAGAAACTAAAGCATAACTAGTGATCATGATGTGCCGTCGAAGCTCAAGAGCTAGTTAGTAGTACTTTGATGTAATAATTCGCTCAATCCTTGGTGGCATTTACTAAGGATCTTAATTAGCCAACCCAACCATGAGCACAAACACAGACAGGAACCTAGAGCCACACTCACGTCAAGAGTGAGATAAAACCCTAAAGGTCCTCCAGCTCCTCTTCCTTCTGGTGCTTGATCCATGCCACTAGTTGCCATTCTAAGAGAGGTTCCGTTCATACGACATTTCTGGATACTGTGAAGCCCCATTAATAAACATGGCGGCTTGGATGTAACATTTGATTTGATCACTGATGGTGGGATCCTAACACTTTGCAACAGTGGACGAACGAAGTGGTAATCTGCATTATCATGATGGCGCTACAAGAAATTACGAATAGCGGTGGCAAGGACACTAGGCCAGGAGCTGAGTACGTGTTGACGGCAGAGGAGCTTGCCATCTTTGCGCGTGTGTTTGTGTTCGTCAGGTCGGTACTTATAGTTACACATATTAGTGTAGCAAGATTCAACTTAAAAACCAAGTTGCCAAAAATAATCTCAACGAGTGTATACTTTCGAAGATGCTTATCGAGAGAGAGAGCCCACTACACCACTTAAGAATGTATGGGAGGTGGCCGACGTTCAATGGAGATTCGAGCACAATAAAACCAATGTGACATAAAGAATGCCAAGGTAACGAGTAGTGTTGGTCGTTGATCGTCCACAAGGCACTTTAGGGAAACAACTTAGGAAAACATGGGCTAAAGTGGACAGAAGCTAGTGAATGGAGGCCAAGTTCTCAGGTTTTTGTCCACTTTACACCATGTTCTTCTAAACGGTAATTTCCCAAACTCCCTTGTGGTCTGCGACACGAAGTTAAACATTGGGGTAGCCAACCTACCAGGAGGTACCCAACCAAAAATGTGGCAAGAGCCACATATCATCCCAGGTAAGCATCCGCAATGTACGGTCCAATCACGGGTGTCATGTAAGTTGCACCAGACCAGTTGTTGACAATGGTAGCAGGCTGCGCAACATCCTCAGCAAGCACGTTGGTAAGATAGATACCTAAGTTGGATGCCACTGAATAGAATGCAATCCTCTCAGCTACTTCACATCCTGCACAACATTCATAACACAAACAAACTAATTCAGGCCGCTCGTCATATCACAGCCGACTCGTCAAACTATCAGCAGAGCAGAGAGGATTGTTTGAGAGGTAGAGTGATGCAGAAGGGGCCCATCATCTCTCTCTGCCCTCAGTCCCTTAGGGTAGCATGAAATCATACGGAGCGGACTTAGCGACTACGGTTTGCAAAGTCCGAACACCATGCATGCCGTCTTGTTTTAGGTCTTGGACAGAATCTTAACCGTTGACCTTGGAGCCTTTTTACATTATGAAATTAAAATACTAACAGGTAGAGTGAGTGCAGTATGGAAGTAGTGAGAATATTGTTGGATGTAGGTATTCTTCATCCACTCTTTTCTGTTAGAAGTGGTTTAGCTATATTGTCATTGTGCACAGAATGTAGAGAAGTCTTTCCGATCGTAGACAGAGAGGCACGGACTAGAGCGATAGTCCTGCTTTCTTGTTTTCTTACAAGGTACTGTTAATCTGTTGAGGATTGATTCAGTGGTGCATTCTGCAACACTTTAATAAAGCTTGATATTCTCTCAAGCAATTCCTGTGTCTATTTCCTTTAAGTATTTATAAGATTGCAGAGACAACAACCTAAGGAGAGGACAGGCGGAGAGGGATGGATTGGCTATTTGGCATTCTGCAACACTTGTCCCGGTTCGAGATTATTAGAGTCAACTCATGTCTACTACATAGAATGTTGTTGAAGCTGATTTTTTATAGGTGAATGGAAGACCCACCAAATATGAGGCAGCAGGCTTTCTAGTTCCCTGTTCTCGATTTGATACAAGGACGCCCACGGAAATCGACAGCTCCATCAGTTACAAGTAATCCATCACTATGATCAGCCGCAGCCGCAGCCGCAACATCATCACCAGCAACATTAACAATGTCCTGATGACCATGAGCAGCCACAATATCATCTTTATCGTATGTCGCATGCTGAGGCTTTCCGTCGGACTCTAACACATGGACTACTTTCTTCTGGCTCATTGTACTCCTCACTGTTGTTAACTTCATCGCCTTCATTTATTGCTCCTAAGTCTATTCCTACAAAGCCAGCAGGCACAATGATGTTGTGGCCGTCGATGGCATGAGTGCTCACCAAGTTCACCTGGATTATTACCTGGCGCAGCTGGTTTGGATTCATCAACTGATGAATTCCCCTCTGACAAATTCCAGCCCCATAATTTCCAACTCTCGGATGCGACGTCACTGTGGGGGTATAATGAAGAGCTGATCATAAGACAATTTGTAGCCAAGCTTATAGACACTGCTGCAAGCTTTGCTTGAGCAGATCAAAAATTTCTAGAAACTAGAACTTTGAGTAGCAGTGCTCGCCAATAGAACCTACCTGGGCTCAAGATTCATGGCAGTCATGTAAGAAACCAACCCCCTATATGTAGTTCTATGGCCGATTCGTCCCATCGTATAAATTAGCTCTCTACACGAATTCGGGTTCCCGATGCTAATTCCAAGGTCAAATCTGCCAGGAACAGAAAATTTAGAACTGCAAGAGGCTCCCAGCATGCTGTTTTCATCTTCAACTTAATCACATGGCTGCCACAAATCCTTGGCCAGCATAACATTGCTAAGCCTCATGGTTCCTCATGACTCTTTACAAATGAAAGTGATGTCGTGTTCCATGGGGATCTTGCCACGGCACTAAGACTTAGACATGTCATTTTTTGAGAATCACAACATGTTAATTTGCATTCCTTGCCAACGATTTCTCTTGCCTAGGGTTAAGGCCGGGTGGAGCTTAACAATGTTATGAACAAGCATGTGGCTTCTTTCTTTCGATTTAGGAATCTATCTCATTGGCTTTGTCCTAAATCGTGTGCCTTTCCCAGGCAACAAATGCTAGTCGATTGTAATGAACTAGGATTTGAAGTATATTTGGATTTATGGATGAATTTTGGACAAGGCTAACCGCCGATATGACGTGCACTAGATCGCAAAACTACAAAAATATGGTGGTTGACGAACATGGAATACAAACATTCAAAATTGTGGTTGTGGTGTTGTTGCTTTTGTTGTTGTCATTTGATATCTTTGACCCAACGAGTGCAAATGTCAAGTCAGTTTAGAAGAACCATGAACTAATTTAAAAGGTTCATGAAATTGGTAGAACACTTTGGTAACATTGGTTGGAAAGTTCATGAACTAGCTTGGAACCTTCATGAAATTGATCTTGCACTTCTATGAAGTCATCTTACCAAGGGAGTATTTTTGACAAGTGGTTTGCCCAAGCATACTGAAATGTGAGTTAATGACATGTTGTGAAACTCAATATACATGGCAGTGCCTGGTTCTGTGTAAATCTTATATTAGTTTAGAGTAGGGGTTTTTAGATGAAATCTCTAAGTAAAAACTTGGAAAGTCAAGGTTTAGTCCTTGCCCAAAGGTTTTATGTGTAGAATTGATAATGAAGACTTCCAACAAACTTTACTTCTAATAGAAAAGAGAGTTTGTGTCCATGAAGTTCAGGATAAAATCAATCCTTCAGTACATTGTCAATACATGATGTCAGATAGTGATTATGTTAATGGAACCGTTTATGATATTTAGTGTCACTTAGTGTCACTTGTTATTGGGAATTAAACCACCATATTATACCTTTTCTAGGATAGATTTCATATTTTTACCAACAAAGATCAAAGGTCACAAAGAAGTATCTAAATTGGTTTTGTGCTGTTCCACAGCTATCATAATGGGGTCTCAAAGAGAAGTGGACCCGGGTCAAGATTTTCAGCCTCCATCCACTCTAATTTCATCAGGAAAGGTATTAATGTGGTCCATAATATGTTCAATCCACAATATCTTCCTATCCCATTAATCAAACAAGTTAATGAACTCCTTACACAAATGATAGTTCAGGGTTCCAGTGATATCAATTATCCAAAGGATTTATTTTGTCCTAAGCTTAGCTCAAATCATGACTCTACACACTGGCAAGAGCAATGTCTTGTCGGCTATATCCAACCAATCTAGATGGTCAAGCTCAGATCTTGCAATACCCAAGTGGAAATAAAACCACCAATCTTGGAAGCCCTAAAGCTGAAGCTTGGGCTGACCACCAGGGGCCCAGTCACAGTAGGATGGGCAATTTAGAATGGATTTAATAAGACCATGAAGAAGACACAGAAGTGCCTTTCAAACTGAGTGGAATTTTAGCACTTAATGCAGCTATGTTTCAACCAGTCCTTGGATGGCAATGGACGTATACATGCTGACTTTCAGCAAAGCACACTAGGTACCATAGTTTGTGGACAAGTTCTCCAGAGGTTGATGAAACATGTGGCAGGAACAGATCAGGACCACAAGTTTTGAGAGGGCACTCCAACAACCCCACAAATTGTACATGGACAAATGGCAGTTGACTTACAATTCTCTTGACAAATTATTTACACCCACTTGCAGGGAAAAAAATAATTCCAATCTGAAACTAGGATTCTGCATTTCGAAGCCAAGCACAGCATCTTCCTGAACACAGAATCAGCAACATATAACCGGGGAAACTACTCCTCACCCAATTATATACCTATTAGCCTTCATGTCACCCTGGTTAGACATAGTACACACTGCATACCCTAGTTAAGGGCCGCATGTTACACATCAAGCACAAGTGAGGCTTTAAGTAACACTGCTACGGACATCAAGAACCAGGTCATGAAGCTCTGGAAACGTAGCAAGCACAAGCATCTCTAGAAGGCTGTACGCCAACTGCTTCACACATACAGCAGACTGCAACACACAAACCCACCATTATATCATGATCTTTCTTTAAAAGACATGTCAGATGGCTCAGTTAGGTATTTCATTATCCAACAGCAACAATTAGTCTATCTCTAAAGGGGTATATTGTTGGCCACACCAGGAATGTTTATAGAACAGATCTAGTACTAAGCTAATTTTTTGTAGAGGTAAAATGGGTTACTCACATATATAGATTTTTGTCCAAAACTTGCAGTAATAATTTCTAGTTAACTTCAGCACTCTACTATATTTTTAGACCCAAGAGATTTCTGTACAGGGTGCTTATCCTTATAACTCCTTTTATCCTGAAGTGAAGGCCTCAGATCATATATGTGAAGATCAGGTCATATGTAATTAAGTCTAAGCACCCTCAAGCTTCCAAGGAAGATGTATAGAAATCCTTGTTTGCTCTCTTTACAAGTCACCAGGACACCTTAAACTAGAGAGAGACATGACTCGCACCAAAACAAAACTATGCTTGCTAATAGAGATTACTCTCTGTGAAAAGGGAGAAGTTAGAATTCAATTGAACCTGAGAAAAATAGTAGATGTCTTTCGCACATCGTGTATACTGATTCTTGCCAATAAGACTCACTAAAGGGGCAGGTGCTTTGTCTGCAGGACCAAAGGCCACGTTAGAAAAGCTCTTGCATTTAAAAGATTTGCATGGTCCTACTGTAGACTGCTTCAGAATCAAACAACACTTTGTGCAACGTTTTCCAAATCCAATGTTTACCAATGGTCAGGAGTGGCAGATGGCTTATAATCCCCAAACTTTACCAACTCAATGAACAGGATCCGGTCTTTAAAATTTACTCATTTCCTTCAAAGATTTCATCTTTTCTTGTACAATGGTCTATAATATGATGGATTACTCACCGCAGATAATTTCTCGAACAACTCCAGCTCGTCGAGCTGCTTCTCGTCGATATTCAAAAGAGTTTATTGGTGGCCGCTGTGGCCATTGTTCATGGTCATCTGAATCCAAGATTCCCGAATCTTGTGCTGAACTAGCTGGAGACAATTTTCTGCGTTGCTTTCCTACAAAAATACCATTTGGCCATAGCATCTGCAACGAAGTCACCCATTTATATCAGCTTCATCTATGCTTGAGCAACCATTGTACACATGAAAAAAAAGTTCAACATTTACAAGGTAAGTAGATGTGAAGATTGCGATTCCTGCTTTGACTTCACATTGACCACTTTGCCCAGAGACGGCAATAACTCACCCGTTTCACCCATTTTATCCCTGATGCTACCACCTCTTCTTTACGAAGCCACTGTATTCTACCTATCAGCCAGTCATCTACAGCATCACCAATACCCAGCTGAAGAATCTGCTTAGCCATCCAGAGAACTTGTCGCCTGCACATCACTCCCATTCAAGACTTTCAGATATTCAAGCAGCTGTACAACAACTGGGCATGGTAGTGATGTAAACAAGGTGACAGATGGTAATGACAACAAACAATGGAGCGCATGACTTGATAGAGCACCTGATCCAACCCCGACCTTGCAGCTGGAAAACCAGATCGACCAAGTTGAGAAGTGGCACGCTCACTTTTGGTGGGGACCACTGCATGCAACCACAATAGAGTCAAGATCAATATCAAAGAGCAAAATCTTCTGAATAAATGAGAAACCTAGATACAGAAGGATAGCAAGTGGAATCGCATTTATTGCAGGATTTGCTGACATCACAAGAGATTCACATCAAACTGTGACTTTGTAAACATTTACTAAGAAATGCCCACTCTTTAGAATGACATACCTCCTGAGGAATCACCAGCTCATCCTCTACCAGATCAGAAACAAATGATTCGACAGGAGAGTGTCCATCTGATAGTGCCCTCTCCAATCGGCCCCCAAAGTAGCGGCTAGCTGTCACATCTAACTGGCCAGCAGCAAATGCTTGTGTTGCACTTCGTAATGGATCCGACTCACGAGGCTCCACAGCCAAGTCACTGTCAGAATGCCAATCAACTGATCCGAAACCTTGCGGACTTTCCTCAATGTGTCCTCCGTAAACCCCTCCAAACTCATCTTCTGAGGTAGAGTTGCCGAGAGGTTTTTCACTGAATTCACTCTCAGTTAGAACTAGGAACGGAGCCGCTCCAGAAAGGTTTGGGGTTGAACTTGTGGGTGTCCATGCTGTGGTTGTTTGGTCCTTGCTGATGACAGCTGCTTGATTCAAATCTCCACTACCTAACGGAAACCTTTGCCGAATTCCACTTGTTGCTACTTTCAAAGCTCCTGATATGTCATCAGAGACTCCACGAAATTGACGAAACATGTCGTCCATAGCATCATCTACATTCACTGAGACACAAATCATGTCAGACCAGGAATACATACTACCAGAATGAATATGCCATGCTATTATATAGTGTCAATATCCTCCAGGAGGTCAATCAAATAATATTGGGCAAGAGAGTATAGAATGCTTACTGACCTGCTAAGGTTGTCATCATGGATGGAGAATGGCCAAATGCATAGTGCTGTGAACAGAATTAGAAACGTATCAGAACAGCACATTCACATGTCTAATTTTATGGGAAAGCCTATCTGCAAAATTTAAGTGATTATCCCGGTTTAGAACCACAAGAAAGTTAGTGGCCACTACATTCAGATATGCAAGCAATCTTGCCTCTCTAGTTACCTCAAGACAGTGAGCCAGTCTCATTCAAACTTAATGGTCAATAATCTTAGATACCTGAGAGTTAACGCTCAAGAAATCCCAGACTTCATGCAGCTCTGCAACGCTTGGAATTGCTAATAAATCCTGCAAAACAAAAACACAAATACAGAAGTAAAGAGGTTAACTTCAGAAAATGATAAAAACCATAATTTATTTCAAAAGTTGCACTCAATTTGTCAAACTGCTTTTCAAACTGCTTTTCAAAATGTAACAGACACAATTACAACTTCAATTATAAACATGCCATTGAGTAAGATCAAGTAATCTGATGGAGCAAGCTGAACTCACTTGTAAGTACTTGTCAAGAAGTGTACAACGCTCTCGGACAAAATCATTGTCAAGGCTGGAAGATAAAAACCTCTTTGGAGGTAGACTAAGACTATAATATAGCATATCCTTTAAGCGTCTATGTAGCTGTTCAAAGTTACGATACCTGATCCAAGAATAAAGATGTTAGGATTCAAAAATGGCTACACGTGAATGAATATATCCTCCAGATGAAACATAATCAACCATCTTGTCTACACAGACCTGTGTATCAGTTCAAAAATCCTTTTCGGTAAGTAATGTCATCATTGCCTTCGGATGTTCATGAACAGCATTGACTTCAAAATATTATTTGGACACTACAGCCTTAGTGTGAAAAAGTCTAGGGCCTGGATTCCAGGCATACCTTCTTTGAACTCGCCAGCTATGGTTGTCAGAGTCTTTCACCTTGATAGTATAGACTGCAAATGCTTTTGATCCAGTCTTTTCAAAGTGAGCCCCCAAAACCTGCCAATTGCATGACGTCCTCAGTCAACATTCTTGATTGGCTCAAGAGAGGAAACGTCACAAAGAATCTGACATCAACAAGTATACATTGCTTCTGCTTATGCAGTTCTACCCTATTGTAGGGATGACTAAATAGCCCCACAGTTGATAGTGACACTGCCATAATGCCATTGCCCCACAACATAATGGAAATGTGCCATACACCCATAGAGTCACAATTCTTAACTTGGTAAGCGAGCTCACCTTACTCTGTAGCTTACTAAGTGAAAAATGAGGACTCAACTCTGCAGTCAGCACTGCAGTGTCAGCTTGCGTTGAGGGTCTTAAAACTTCCTCGCTCTTAGGTTTCTCAATCTTCTTTTCACTTTCAGCCATAGCATCTGCCCGAGGTTCATCTCCAGTATTCAGCAAGGGTGGAAGCCCATCTATTGACTCTCCTCTCCCTAGCTCTTGCCAGTCAATCTCACCACCCATGCTTCTTGACTTCCGATGAGACAACTGTCTCTTCAACTTGAATGATCCTGAAGTATCAGAGGATTGCCCACTGGTATCTGTACTCAAACGTCTGTTTCTACTCAGATCCAGTAAGTCTTCAATGCTGCGTGATTTCCCAAATTCTGGGCTTCTCCTACTGCTTCTAAAACTCAAAAGATATTGTAATTGTGAGCTTTCACAGAATTCTGGTAGAGGTGAGAATCCTATCCCAGGCAAGATTTTATCCGCCTCTTTTGAATCTCCAAACAAAAGTGCACCATACTGCTCAGTAGCACTTTTGTATTCTTTTTGGGGTGACACAATGATAGCTTCGCTCAAGCTGACAGTTGTAGGAAAAGGAAGTGAGACCTTTGCATGCTCTGCAGTTGTGAATACATCCTTGTTGATTGTTGCTTGAGTTGAAACTCTTGCTTCCATTGGAGTGATCAAATTGGACTTTCCCACAGGGTCTTTCTCAATTAAAGGAGTAACAACATGGGTGGCAGCCTTCTCGCTTTCTCTTTTCTTGTAATTTCGACCTTTTGTCCAAAGATTATCCAGATGCTCTGGTGTAAGTGCTTGCGCTCGTCTTTGAGTGACAGCATCTAGAACCTGCAAATCATGGCACTTTTGAGCATGTCCTGAAAACAAATTATACAGGAATAGACCACAGTGTACAACATCAAAATACTGATTTTCTGTCTACCTAAGGAGGTGAAAAATAGGGGGCTGGGTCCCTTAGGTTCAAGGGAAGTGCAATAACCAATATCTTTAGCCAATGACAAAGTGATTCCAGCAAGTTACAACACAAACTACAGAACTTCACACGTGATTAATCACAGAATGGGTTTAAAATGGCCTTCTCAAGCCCAAGTTAAGCACCATGCAAAAGGAGAAATTGACATCATGATGCTGAGTGCCCAACAGAATCTGAAGTACTTAGCATTACTTAAGAGGTCCTGAGCAGCAGAGGACCATTCACTGGTGTCACTCAGTCTCACAAAGACACACACAGAGACAGACAGACAGACAGACAGACCCAGCTCTGTCAATCAAGCCTCCAGCACATGTTCACAGAGCCCAACCTTTATCCTCTGAACAAGAACTACTATGTTGAAAACAAGCAGGAAGACAAGGACAGTTATAGAGAGAGCCCTGCACGCATCCAAATACTATTAAGCACATTGCATTAAAATGAGCATCACAAGGGAGGATTTACAGCCTGAATGTTCATACCTGAGCCCAGTCTCCTCGGGGGATAGGTCCCCAATTCTCTTGATCATCAAAAGAAATTTGTTTGCTGCCCTTCCCCTGGTGAAGGTAAACAAATGTACCAATTAGAGATCTTGGGAATGCAATTATTTTGACAACGAAGTACAGTTCCTGCAATTGTGAATGTGGTCATTTCTACCCATCAGACCTGTGACCTCAACCTACTGTAGGTATTTAACTTACCTCTTTCACAACTGTGGTGTCAACTAAGAGCTCTGGTTTGATGGAGGCTCCAATATCAAACTTCCCATCACTTTTCTGCACAGGAGACTTTCCAGAAGTTGATAACCTAGACTCTGGAGTACCCAGGGATATCATTTCAAGCCCAGACATAGAAGGTTTCCGCTGAAGAACACGATCAGGTATCCGTTGTTTAGCTGCTTCTGCCTCTTCAGCAGCCTTACGGCTCTTTTCATTTGCAGCAATTGCAAGAGTTTCAATAAACTCATTGATGAACCTGCATCATGAGGCAGTACAATTGTTGAAGGACATCCTGAAAGATAATATGGATTTGCAAATTTCTGACTCAAGCACTAACCTGCCACATTATGGGACTACAAAGTTGTCACATCCTAAAGATACAGACAACATGAGGTAAGCAGGTCTTAAACAGACACCTTTCTCTCTGCACTCACTTCTCGAAGGATATGAAACACGCAATTAGTGCGAGATGATTCCAAATCATTTGCACAGCCACTTTCCTCGTGATTTTTGAAGCTTGTATGAATATCCTATTCATTGTCAAACTGAAGTTTCTATAAGTTATTGAAGGATCATATAGGTCCCCCCAATTATGTTGACTATTGCATCTAGGATGGTTCACAAAATTTGAGCACTTGGATCCAATCCCCTCTCAACACATGTCTTTTTGGTGTTTGTTTTATGATTCGAACCCAACCATACACCACTCAAATATAGGTGTTTGTTTATGATCAAACACCAAGTTATGCACATCTACCTTATGATCCAAAGCTGCTCGTTACTTGATAAAAAAGAACTGGCATGTCATAACAAAAACACAAATCCTCAAGAAGCCCTATCATCAGGGGATCCTAATTTCTAATCTTAAAATAGAAACAAAGAAGCAAACTTGTCAAATGCATATGGCTAAGCACAACGCCACATGAAGTAAAACAATCACACATAGAGTCTATAGAATTGGGACACACGTGCAAAAACACCCTCAAACCTCCAGCCACACAAGGCAACAAAAGCCATGACAAAGAGCTTGATATACAGGACACTCACCCAGGGCTGGCAAAGTTGAGTACGGGCCGCAGCACTGCACAAGCCAGTAATTCTCGAGCTAAGGTTCTCAATAGTCGACAGTGTTTATCTTGCCGTTTTAGAACCATTGCAACTATGCCTCCTGTCAACCTTTTCAAAACCTGGAAGATATTCAAAAATTTATTGCACAGTTGCGAAGAGCTCCTATGAAAGTACAAAGCATAATGGTGCACGCGTTGTTGTGTCAACTGTTAACATTCCAATTGGATCCAAGCGGTAGCCAGATACACATGTACAAGAATGAAAGTTCAGAGATATATTCTGTGCATAATTCTGTTTTGCATTGAAAATCCAGTGAGGAGTTCTTTACAACAATAAAGCAGATGCTGCATACTAATAAACATGTATATGAATAAACAAAAAGAGGTGACTGGGGTATCAGAAGACCACCCTTTAAATAACTACCAATTCGAACAAACCCACCTTGTATTCAGCATCCGGGGAGATAAGTGCCGGGTGCAACTCACGCGAGGACATCATAGCATGTTTCAGTTTTTCATCCCTCTCATCTGTTGATAGTGATCCAATTATGTCAGGTCCAATCTTGGCCTTCATTCGACGATAAAGCTGAAAATGAGCACCTACTAGGTCCACCATGTCCCTGCATCATAATGACCACATGCTTCAATGACTTTTGCCAAGATTAGACGTGTTCTCTGTTATTATTTTGGTATAAAGAATTGTTTCTCTAAAATAATTTAATAAATTCTACTCTACCATCCACGTAAGGGAGAGACAGATATGAGAACCCATACCTCGAGAGGAGAGTGATGAGATTCACACGCTTAGCACGCTGAGCAACCTCGGCTATGACACCGTTGATGAGAATACGGAGTTCCTTAGGAGCATCTTCATCTGGAGTTATTGCTGAGTACCAAAGGTTGGTAACCCATTCATTAACTACACAACTTGTCAGCTCATCCACTGCTTCCTCCACAATTGGGGAATCAAAGCTGTGTCGCCACCTATTACCAATAAAAGAATATTACAATCTCAAGGAAGTCAAACACACACACTAGAGACAAACTCCACAAAACCTAAGCCAACAAGGACACGCAAACAGGACTTTATTCATAAGAAAAACATTTAAGAAGCATGGAAACGATAATAACTTATGGCTCCCAGTCTTTTGATCCATACAACTGCAGATTCACCTGTTAGATGCCACCTGTGATGGTCCAGAGAGGAGAGGATCCTGATTGGTCAATTGTCGTCGATGTAGGTGCTGAAGGGGTTGTGATGGACTCTCGCCTGTCCGAGGCTTCCACCGAACCTCAATTTCAAATGACAGACGACGCAAAGCAGCCAACACAAGAATGGCAATAGGCAGATTGATCCAGACTAAACTGCTGGTTACTGCAGAAAAAAACCAGTGAAAAGTGAGATATATAGACAAGATTTACACACCGCTCTTCAGACAATTCATTTCACCTCAATTTTAATTTCACAACTAGGGCTAACCGCATTCAGACTCCAATTAGAACCACTTCAGGTTCATCCACCATGTCAAACACAGTCACGCACCACATATATTGTGAAATTAAAAGAAAGGGGGTAGTTACTTCATTCCTAGCAGGTATGCTATGGACTACACTTATCTGATGCTCCTGGCATAAGTCATCGTGGCCTCAAGCGTATGGACGCATACTCAAAACTGATCAGCAAAAAATTTCAAACTCTATTGGTTTGTCTCCAAGTGAGTTTTACTGTTAAAATGAACGCTGCAGGAAGATACAGGAATACTCCCGCAAGCCTCCGAGACTGGGACTTGATAATTTTGATTTACAGGAAGCAACACTACCAATGGTACTTCATTTAAATTACTAGAGACATCTATGACAGACAACTGAGGATTGCCAAGGAATCGAAACTCAAGGAGCCCATAACATCCCAGAAGAAATACAATCCCAACTACTGGCCTTTGAAGCAGTCTAGTGCGTGTATGCCACAACCTCGTTGTCAAGAAAAGACAAGAGGTAATCAACCCAGTTAAAAAGGTCTTATTGTGGACAAAGGAGCCCATAATACCAGTGAAGAATGTAAACATAAACGACCGCCAAACCTATGTTAGTCGTTTAAAAATCCCTCCTCCAAAAACCTCTCAAACTCTCTTGAGGTCAAAGTACCACCTTCTGATACTGAGGAGACGAGGTTGTCCATGGGCATTTTAATCAGAAAGTTGCTGAACGCTCCAACCCCTACATACCATTGACCATTGTCTACTAAAATCCAGAAACATCGAACACTATCCTTCGTTTGGGCCTATTTTATGATGCGCTGAGCCCAGCAGAACTTTTCGATTTATATCAGTATGTTCCCCCATTTTGATAGATTCAAGAAGTCAGCTTGTTACTGCACTTTGTAAGTAGATCTTAAAGGAACGAATCAAACACTTCATACTACTAAGCAATAACGTCACCAGTATACAAACATATGTAAATTTCACAGAATTCCAGCATCGTCTCTTCGGAACCTTATGGTACTCTGTGACCAACACAGAAGTTAAACACAACCAGAGGAAATTTCTTTAAGATCATAGAAAATTAGGTCATCATAAGTGGGAAGCGAGATCACGTACAGGACATAATGTAGGCGAGGCCAAGGGCCAAAATTGCCACCAAAATCGTCCGTCGTTTCGCTTCCTCCAGCAGATCCTTAATCGTTTCCATGTTTCCCAACGAACCAGTGGCTCGCTTTAACTTTGCTACTTTACAAAATTTTAAAGGTGATCTCTGCCACAACTGCAGAGGTATTACAACCTATGGCGAATCAGGTGGTCGTGGCTCAATTTGACGCACGAAAAAGTAAACCATGTTACGGATTTGTCTGAATTACACAGATGATAAGGTGAGAGAAAATTTGCAGTGTCAAGTGAGGCTAGTTTGAAGTTTACTTTCACTGTCTTCTTTTGTGCGACATACTGTATGGAGCTGCTGTTATGATGGTGAATCGCCCTTGAATGCCTCAATTTAGACCAACCCACAATTAGCACTTCTTGAAACTGATCGAAACTGCTTCTTGATAAATTGATTGATAGATTCCTAGTTGCGCACTCGAGATTGAAACCCACAACCTGAAGAGTCCCGAACCCCGCCAGCCAGGACACATGCACTTGAAAAACATTCAAGAGACTTAAATGTGCCCTAAAGCCTAAATTATATTCAACTGCAGTTTACGAGGGTACTAATAAGCTGCCACGTCAAATTCCTGATTTGCGCCACGTGCTACAGAACCCCAAAAGATTTCTGAGATGTCTCATCAGGACGGAGAATAAGGAATTAAGTGCAACCAGCTCGAGACTAACAAGTAACCTATCCAAGCGCGAGTGCTTGCTTACTTCGAGGTTTCGGAGCTCGTCGCTAAGTTGAGTCAAGTCTTTCCGCTGTCTTGTGTCTTGAAAACTTTGAAAGAAGTTGTCCAAATTCACCGTAGGCGCAGCGCTAATAACCGACCTCTTTTAAATAACCACCAGGGGGCTGAAACCCTAAAGCTTTGAAACAGAGTGCAAGACACTGGAGTAAATTTGTTTCCCATTCACACCAGATGAAATTATTCTTTCCTCCAGAGTTGGTGACATTCGTTCACTACGCGATCGCCTCTTCTCAACCTATACTGAAGTTTAAGGAAGAAGAGAATAAGAAGAAGAGGAGTATGCCAAAGAAAATGCGGCTTGCAAGTTAATGGCTAATTCTCGCCACTAATTACTCTATCCTTAACCCAATCAGTAACGCTCGAGACCCCGGATAAAATTTTCAAGGAGCAACGTTCTACACAACCAAAACGACGGTCGGTCTGTCTGTCTGTCTGTCTGTCTCTCCACAGCGTCCTGTACAATCCACCCGATCACAAATTTCGACCACCTCCAGAATTGACGCTATTATTGGAAGCAGAGTGGCGAGCAGAGTATCCACCCCTTGTGATGAGCGATCGCCGCACGACAGAGGACTTGAGAAAAAGTAAAGGATTAAGTAAAACCCTGATATAAAGGAAAACTCGGTCGCTACTGCACCAAATGGGGGAAGAAATGGTGCGTTTGGACGGGGTTCAACCGACGTCGATGAGGAAGGCGAGCTTGGTGAGGTCCATGGGGAACGGCGGCTTGCGCCTCCGCCAAAGAGGAGGATGCGAGGTTCCTTGCAAGAGCGATATCGGAAGCGCCAGACGTAAGTAGGCCGAGAGAGAGAGACGCCGCGAGAGACGCAGGCCTGGACGCTGGAAGACGCGTAGAGACGCCTGGAGACGCGAAGTCTCGTGGGCGGGCCCCGCCTAGGGCATCTTCGAGTGAATGTTCCCGACGTCCCCACACTTGGGAACGCCTATTATAACACTAAAAGTACAGGCTAGCCCTTGCGTTTGCTTGAATGCTACATCCCGAGGGCAAAGGTGGGAGCCCAAGGTTTCTAATGTCCAAGGCCCAACCCGGGATAAAGCTTTGGCCCGTTTTTATTTTAACAATGCATTGCAATGCATTTCTAAATGATTCGACGGTGCATTGCATTGTTAAATTGAATTTATCAAGGCATTCACGTTTTATAAGGGTCATCCTTTATGAAAGGAAAAAAGACAAGCCATAGCTTTACGCAATGATCGAGCTCTGAAATATTCAATTCAAAGACTTAATTCTAAAAGGATCGAGGGTTTGTTTACACAAGATACAAGTATCAAGATAATTTAAAATAATATTTTCTATTATATGGTCATCAATACATATTTGGTATAAAGAATGATTATAAATAAATCCATATGTGACAACTTTGGGGTGATTATGTATACATGGTGTTCATGTATGTATTCAATTCTATGTAATTCACACAAGCTTGAGTTTCTCTATGATTCATTCTATGTAGGTGAATGTTTCTATCTAAATATGAATAACGCATACGATATATTTTTATTTTTATTTTATATTTATTTGTGTGTGTGTGAGTGAGTGAGTTTTAGATAGAACATCAAGAGCTTCTTTGAAACCTCTTCAAATGGCATCTTCATGTTCAGGATTGGTCTCTCAAATTTTTTGAGGGTTAACCCTAAAAACCCATATGTTTATTAACATGGGAGACTTGAAAGTTTTTATGAATACACAAGAAGCATTTTGAATCAATGTTTTCAAGAATTTTTAATCCTTAGCCCATAAATGGGCCTCTCATCCTTTTGAGGGATTCCTAAAGTTGTTTAAAATGATTATTTGAAACATGGAAATGCACAAATGACAAGGTGTTCATCAATTTAACCAATATTGGGGCTTTTAGGATTCGTGCCACTCAAGTAAGGGAGCTCCATTGAAAACCTATCCCCTAGATGTTTATGGTTGATTCATTCTAGGTTAATCTCTCTAGACCAATTCGGGTTTTTGATGCTCGTTCATGAAGTCAAAATGTTTTTAAAATAAAACTTTCAACTACGAGGGGTTCCTAACATTTTTATATTTTTTCCCTTCAACTTCCTCGAGTGGCGCAAACCCTTTGACCAACAAACGGTACAAGATATGATCAGTTGGTGAAAATTTCACTCGGAGGGATTTTTTGCATAAAATTCCAATCATATACAAATATTTGCATATCCAATCTTCTAAATGTGTACACCAACATGAAAAATAATATAAATACATGTATGGAAAGACATGCATTTTGAGTGACATAATAGAGTTATCCGTAAAGTTCCTCAAAGAAGGATGATACCGTGGCTTTGATCCTTCTTTGAGAGAACCTTCCATGAAGAGCTCGTTAGCTCATTGTGTTTCGGAGCCTATTTTGAAAGTTGGGTGACACTCCTTGGACCTCCTCTTGTCATTTAAAAAACTTTGAAACAACTTTAGGATCTGAAATATGATATGCCCATGTGACATGTCATCCTAAATCCCGGATCGGCATGTGCAAGGCTAGCTTGGCCCACCCATCCTAGCAGAACAAGCTAGAAAAGCCGATTTTCAATAACCCGACACCACTCTTTTGAGTATGATAATATGAGCATTAAGAGAACTTGGGTGACTCCATGCATAAGCTCTCGACTTCATATTCTAGCCAACTCAACGGGAGTTTGATGCCAAAACTTTACACATAACTATAATTGAGTAAACTTGCATATAAGGAATACTTATGACTACATACCTATTACAATCAATATTTTGTTGTGGTCTTGAAAATCGGGAGCTTAGGATAAAGGAACGTGCACTACTTGCCCACCATGAAACACACTTTGCCCTCAACAACTCCATTAGAGACATGTTTCCTTCCTTGTTTTAGAACATAGCCCTAGATAGTCTCAAGTCTATCTTGCAATTGAACCACCAAATTGATAATAGCCTCTATCTTATTGATGCCACTGCACTATGTTCATCTTCTCGACACCATCTTGATGTACTCATGGTCCCACATGCCTTTTGGTTTCCTAAACTTTGAAATTAAATTTCACTTCAATGAGCTTGGATACTTGAACTCAGGTGCAAGTTGGTGTCAAGGTTGTGAAAATATACACATTGGGTGCCTCCTCAACAACCAATTCACACGAGGGTTCGATCTCCATATGCTTTTGGAGTTGTTTGGCCATACGTTGAGTCGAAGCTCTCGATTGATGAGGTCTAGGAACCCATGATGTCTTCCAACCCAACCGAAACATCTTATTGAGAAAACACATCAAGTTGTTTGGGACACCTTGCATGACTATGGTAGGATTAAGTGGCCATAGACCCTTTCGGATTTTAAGAAAAACTCCACACATTGCCTACCAAGATGTCCTTAACAATTTTGATGCGATTTGGGGGGTCAAAGGTCTTATTGTTACATGTGGCATCTTAGTGGTCACTTGGATGGTTAAGCCATGTATGGGCATTATCTCTTGGCTTCCTTTTGGTTTTGCCTTGCTTCCCCATGGTGGGTGTTCTATTTCCTTCTTGCAATTGATTTTTTCAATTTGTAGAATTTCTTTTTAAAAAAAATAATCTTGCAACTTGATGATGTCAATGATCCCGCCGTTACCTTGGCTTCATACGATGTGTTGGTGATCCATATGGTGATTTTTGTTTAGAACTCTTAGAATAAAACCGATTTGTTGAGCATTTGCATTTTCTTTGTTTTGTGCCCAATGCCAAATAATGCGGATGCTTTGCTAGAAATGTGGAGGACTAGGGGGAGGTGGAGGGACTGACATTTTTAGCTATCTTTGGATTAGATACAAGAGTTTTGCTAACAAAATGGGGGAACTTGTACAAGTTTACAAAGTGGAATCAATGCTCTTATGCCAATATTACAAATCTAGAGTGAATAATGGAGTCAAGTATACATATGTCGTATAGAATAACAAGAGAATAGCATGATAAGGCACGGATCAACCATACATAACTTAAGGTCAAGCGCCTTGAAGTTTGCACTACCAAATGTATGAATATCTCAATAACAACAATAGAGCATTCTTATATAGTTTGTTTCTCCATGCTTGCTTGCTTTTTTACTTTACTTCATTGCAATCAAATGGATATTCAACTACTTTTATATTTATGAAGTTGAATGTCTATAACAACTGCGACTTAAACATGGACACTTCTTCTAATTAGAATGGACCTTTTTAGAAGCAACTAACTCCAATGTGACATCCATAATACTTCGAAAGCCTTTGTTAGACATTCATGCTAAGTTCAAATTAAATGAACTTGAAATGTTAGGTCAAAAAGTATTGTTTTTTTTTTGCAACATAGAGAGCAATCCTCAAAAGGTGGACAACCTTGATTCAATTACTTTTCTTGTTGACATGACATCTATATTTGAGTGGTACGTGGTTTGGTGTGACTTCAAGAATAATAACCAAAAAGAGATGTGTTAAAAGAGATTGGATTGTGTGTTCAAAACATGATAACCATCCTAGGTTCAATTGTCAACATAATCGAGGGGACCTATATGACCATTTAATGAGCACAATAATCATATGATAATGATAAGGATTTGATATAGGATCCAGATACTATGTGTGACTACAGTTGCAAATTGGACTTGCTAACCATGTCATGCTTACATTGTTTTTCATATCCTAAGAGCTATAAGCTAGTTGGGAAATTTAACCATTTAAGACCCATATATCTAACCTTAGGATACGTTCATTCCCAAGTTATTCCCATAAGCACATATTACAAACATTGACGATGCCACCGTTTCCAGCAATTGTGACGGTTGATACTTATGGTTGGGCCTCACAGTTGTCACTATTGTTCCAACTCCCAACTTGTATATGACCTCCAACTGTGAAACTTGAAATGACAATCTTCACGATTCATAACCATCAACCATATGAAAAAAAAATTCATGAATTGATCCAATGGTTAACAACGATATTGGATTTGGAAGTGCCCACAGTAGGGCCACATACCTTAGAATGAATTTGTTCCCAAGTTGTTCCCACACGCACGTAATACAACTATCGATGATGCCACCACTTTCCCGGCGCCCGTGGTGGTTGATTCTCATTGTTGTGCCAACTCCCAAGTTGTATATGACCTCCAATTATGAAACTTGAAATGACAATCTGCGTGATTCACAATTGTCGACTGGATGAAACAATTCATGAACCGATGCAATGGCTAAGAACGCTACTGAATTCGGAAGTGCTCACAATAGAGCCACATACCTTTAGAATGCTTTTTGTTCCCTCAGTTGTTCCCAAGTTGTTCCCACACGCACGTAATACAAGTATCGATGATGCCACCACTTTCCCGGCGCCCACGGTGGTTGATTCTCATTGTTGTGCCAACTCCCAAGTTGTATATGACCTCCAATTATGAAACTTGAAATGACAATCTGCGTGATTCACAATTGTCGACTGGATGAAACAATTCATGAACCGATGCAATGGCTAAGAACATTACTGAATTCGGAAGTGCTCACAATAGAGCCACATACCTTTAGAATGTTTTTTGTTCCCAAGTTGTTCCCACAAGCACGTAATACAACTATCAATGATGCCACCACTTTCCCGGCGCACATGGTGGTTGATTCTCATTGTTGTGCCAACTCCCAAGTTGTATATGACCTCCAATCATGAAACTTGAAATGACAATCTACGCAATTCACAATTGTTAACTGGATGAAACAATAAATGAACCGATGCAATGGTTAAGAACGACACTGAATTCGGAAGTGCTCACAATAGAGCCACGTACCTTTAGAATGATTTTTGTTCCCCAATTGTTCCCCAATTATTCCCACACGCACGTAATAGAAGTATCAATGATGCCACCACTTTCCCAGCGCCCATGGTGGTTGATTCTCATTGTTGTGCCAACTCCCAAGTTGTATATGACCTCCAATTATGAAACTTGAAATGACAATCTGCGCGATTCACAATTGCTGATTGGATGAAACAATTCATGAACCGAT
Organism: Polytrichum commune; assembly: GCA_950295325.1. Lineage (NCBI taxonomy): Eukaryota > Viridiplantae > Streptophyta > Polytrichopsida > Polytrichales > Polytrichaceae > Polytrichum > Polytrichum commune. Next base: position 15,416,344 of record OX485803.1, on the reverse strand, counting down.
GCAATGGTTAAAACACGTTACGGGATTCGGAAGTGCTCACAATAAAGCCACATACCTTTTTAGAATGCGTTTTGTTCCCACATTGTTCCCAAGTTGTTCCCATGAGCACGGAATACAAGTATTGATGATGCCACCACTTCCGGCGGCCACAGTACTTACGGTTGGGCCTCGCATTTTGTCGTTATTGTGGCAGCTCCCGTACCTTCAATGTGCCGAGTACACAACGTTCAAGGACTGAACTCGGTGGGTGGGGGGGGGGGGGCATTTAAACGAGCCGCTCGTGGCCGTCGATCGCTTCTTACCGACGGCCACGATCGATGACGAGGGGATCTGCCATGGCAGAGAGGATTCAAATGCTTATATGTTCAAAACTTCAATGGCGTCCTTGACCCTATTTGGTGGGATTGGTGTCAGAGTTTCAATTCAAATTCTTAAGTCTGAAGCCATTTGAATGTACTGCCTACACTCTAAGGTAGGTGGGTCTTAACTGGTCACTTTTCTCCGACTAGCCCACTTCTCCTAGGCTATGACACACGAGATTAGGGCCGGTTTACACCTTGGACCATGAAGTCGGAGCATGGAAGATGGCCTTTTCCCATGGTCTGATTTCATGGTCCAACTTTCATGGTCTGGTTTCTTCAAACATCAATTTTACAAAGTCTGTGGGCCCCTCACTAGGTGTAAACTGAATGTGGATAAAGAGGAATGACCACGCACCAAAACGTGAGTGTGCTGATGTTTTTGATACATGATCAACAAAGGGCAATTTTGAGAAATTTCAAGTTTGACCGTTCTTTTGTCTTCTCTTGTCTTCATCTACTCTTGCCCCCCAAAAAATCATTAAAATTTACAATATTTCTTTGCCATGGGCCCTTGTATTTTTCTACCAAAGCACCTCTTTTGCCTCTCCCACTGCAAAACCCGTTGGACCATGTGAGTGGATAATGTAGGCCTTAAAATATGTCTTATGGGGACCTCAAATTCCATGATCATTATGACATTTTTTTCCTTGGTGTAAATTGAAGTGGTCCCGGGACAAGTTCAACAACCAATCACATATTTTACAGAGAGTCTTGGGATGACTTCATGGTTCATGGTGTAAACGACCCCTTAGTATGAGATAGTTGGCAAATATAACTTGATGCTATATCCACTTTCTTGTAATTTTTGGAGCTCGTATGCATATCTAATACAACATAAGAGTGAATATTCTTTTGCTCATTAGATAGCTATATAGGACCCCTTGCAATTATGTTAGATATTGAGCTTAGAATGGTTTTGAGCATGCAATCCAATCTCTTTCAACCACATGTACTTTTGGTCTCCGTTCTTGGAGCCACACTGAACACGTACCGCTTAAATATAGGTGTCTAATGAAGATATGTAATTGAGTTATACATGCCTATCTTACACATATAGGATTTGGGGTCATTTTACACACATGGGCAAGGCCATGAGAGAAAATGATTGGGGATTTATCTTGGTCATGGTTAGTGGATTGAAGACTATGACCAAGAGAAATTCACACCACTTTTTAAAAGCCTTGGTCACTAAAAATAGTGTAAAGTGGACTTAGATCATCACATAGTACTTTTTATGAAAAATAAATTTCTATTAAAAAATAAATTTAGTCTTTCTAGCACGGTCACATTCATTTTTTGATGAGACAACTTATTTGGGCTCTCTTGCCACATAGTCTGGATGAGCATTGAACATTATTTATTTTGACATGTGTAGGATTTCATGTTACTTTCTCATCCATTTTCAAATTTGGTCATTCTTATTATTGGTGACCTTGTCTAAAACAATGTTGGACTGCCAATAATTTCTCAACCAATGAGAAAAAATTAAAAGTGGTAGTCATGGTCAGTGATTAGTGATCACTAGTACTTGGGTGGGGCACTTGGTGCATTCTATGAACAACATGTGGCACAAAATAGGGAGGATTAAATTCATTTAAAATTAAAACCACAAAGGAATTACAAATAGTGAAGGGTCAATTAAACGTAGACAATTATGCTACAAATAAATTAGACAAGTTAAAATGTGGGCCATTACTTTCTACTATAAATAATACATGGGTTGATAATATGATTTGTTTGTAAGCATGTTGCACATTGGATGTATGGAAAACATGTCGTTGTGTTTTGTAATGTGATATTCAAGCAAATGTTCTATGCAATGCCTTGTATGGAACAGTGTTTGCATTTTATTACTTACAAAGAATATAGACTACAATAAAGTACATTGGCATGGGAAGTATGAGTAACAATGGGATGCAATTAAATAGGCCATTTTAAATCTTTTAATTCATGCCTTGGAAGTAAATAACCCCTAAACAAAAACCCCTATGCCGCACATGGTGCACAAAAATTCTATGGAGTGTCCCACCCGTACATACTGTTAGCACTCAAATTTAATGTTAATCACTCAATTTTATTCTAATTTGCAGGAGAATAATGCTCCAAGTTGTTTGAGCTTGCAAAAAGTCATTGGGGACTTGAAGAAGGAAACAATTTTTCATGCATGTGGGTGTTGTTGTTGCCAAATTGGCCATCTGTAGTAGAGTGGCAACACCACAAACTAAACATGTTTCACAATTAGCATCGAAGCTCATTCTAAGAAGACACTCATCATCCGGTCAATGAACTTTGACCACCTCTGGAATAGGTATATGGATATCAAATTTGGATTTTCAATTTCGCTCATATGAATGTTCTAAATGTTCTATATCACGATTTCTATCTTCATGGAACTTCCTTGTCCATGTTGTCATTCAAAGCTAGATAAAAACAATATTTTCATTAACTACCCCAACTTGAGCACTTCAACTTTGCAACTATTGGATCTTCTCAAATTTTTTGTGGTTTGTAATTTTAATTTTTTATAATCATTTTTTATTTCATTTCATTTGTGGAACACAGGAGGTGCTTGACCACTTGGCTAGTTTTCCGTCAAGTAGATAGACGATTTCACGGCCATGAATCGAACCGCCAACCACTCTGTTCAGTTTGGATACCTCTCCACTATCATCCAGTAGTTTAGGATCATCTTGGACCACTTCTCAGCTTTTGTTGTTCAACAAGGATATTTTTCTTCTTAAATCTTTATGCCGAAGTTAGTTGTTACGTACAAGTGGTTGATCATAAGTTGGTGGGCGTGGGCTAAATTGCTCTCGGCATCAAGAATGGTATGAAAGGTCCAAGTTCATCGGAACTCTCATTCTAAAGTTATTCCAAAATTGTGATGAATTTAGTCATATTGGGTCCCATTAATGTGAATTTAGGCCTAAATGTTTTGACGCTTTCAACCCATTCTCATTGGATGGATGAGAGATAAGCTTACACATAAATCTATGCACCAACTTCGTGCCAAACGCTTGTGGAAAGTTGCGATTCACACAAACATGTTTGGATGACTTTCATCCCCTCGTTTCATGCAAAATTGCATCGAATGAAAGGGCTACATAGTCCTGGCGACATTTCGTCAGCCAGCTTGGAATTTGGCGTTTCACTTGCGTTGAAATGAAATGGATTTTAAAGTCCAAGAAGCCAAAAGGCGTATGAGACTACAAATACATCAAGATGGTGTTAGATCGGCTAATTTCTTAGAGTGGCAGAGTGCAATAGCCTTCATGAGATAGATTCTAATGTCAGTTTGTTATTGAAAATAAGTTTTGAGACTCCCTAGTATTACATTCACAAATAACGATTAAACTTAATTCTAATGAAGTTATATTGGGGACACTTTGGCACAAAGTGTGCCTCATTGACAAGTGCATTAGAAGAGCAAAAGTGACAAAAGCTAGCATCTTCGTAGAAACCAAAATTGAAGTATATTATGCGTGAATTTGGGACAATTCCAACCGCTTATGTGATGTACACTAGATTGTAATTTTACGCAAATTAATACGGTGGTTGACGAACATGGAATACAAACATTCGAAATTATGATTGTTGTGGTCTTGCTTTTGTAGATGTCATTTGATGTTTTTGCCCCACAAGTGCACATCCCTTACTATTTTTTGGACAAGTGGTTTGTCCAAGTATACTTAAATGAGGCCATGTCACCCTCTACAATAGGTGTTATGAATACGTAACTCCTCCGAGCTGGTTACATATTCATTTCTATTGGGTCCCGTGAGACTAAATCGTAGTTCTAAGCTTGATTTGAATTCAAATTACCTTAAGAAAATCAAAGCAAATGCATGAATCGAAGGTGATGAACTACGTTTTTCAACCTCCTCCATGGTAGGTATGAAAAGAAAAGGAAAACCACTGTCAAGCAATCCGACGCAAGTTTGAGCATGTTGGCTTTACCGTGCTCACAAATCCTTTTACTGCAGGGTGAGGTTTATTGCCTACCTTGCGGTGGGTGGGCTCCATGGTAGGTATCATGAAACTCTTACTTGTGCAAGTCAATTACTAATACACTTCAATGAGATTCCCCTCCACTAAATCGTAGGGTTGTGGTTTCAATTTTGCAGTCAAATTTGTTGATACCATATAACTATGAGTTTGAAGACGATTGACCACATTTTCATTCTCCCCATGAAACTCGATCCGAATAAGAGCAATGTCACATGCACCAAACTCATGAAATTGCGTTTGACCTCACATATGCAAGAAGAAGAAGAAGAAGAAGAAGAACTCCAACCTTTTGAAGACCGGAGTGATTAGAGTGTTTGTTCCAAGAAGATGTTTATAGTTTTCGTGGCTACAAACAACTCATACTCGGAACCTTTCACGGAACCCACACATATGCAACCTATGACTAATCTTCACACAAATTTTAAATTAAGTGACGTGGAGGTGTGGTGCACTTGAGGGGTCCCGCCTCCCATTCAAGTGGGTATGTCTTCTTGGTTCATCTTGGCCCTAGAAATATTCTCGATTTGTTTGTTCTTTTTAAAGGTTAGTGGTGAGCGGAGATACTATCTATATGTGGGTGGTATGCAAAGCTTTAGTTGTACACTTATCTTTAGGTACTAAGGCCATGTTGATACCATACCACTCAAAGCACTACTTTTGATTGGTATGTTGACATTTTCTAGTAGAAAAGGAGATTCTTTTGCACACTTGGAAACAACAACAAAAATGTTTGTGGAAGCTAAGTCTAATGATCCATAGTCTGTTTGATATGTGAGGATCGTTCATCGTCTATTTTCTAATGCTTTTGAGTGTGTGTGTGTGTGAGAGATAGAGCCCAGCCGGAGGTTGGCGTGAATGAAAGACACTTCGCCCTCGATCAAAGCTACAAAATTCAGATGTGAACATGAGGTGGAGATGATGGGTTGCAGAAGACGGTGGAGGGACAAAGACATTGCCTCATGTTTGAGGTGGTCCCTCTTGATAATCTATATTCGTATTGAATGGACATTTTGAGTGACGCGTTGAATGTTTCCACTAACCCTGCTCAATTTGCAATATCAATTCTCAGTGGATAATTGTTATTTTGTACTTATATGAACTCATAGGAATTACTAAGATAAATTACTGTGGGTAAGTCTTGGATATTTCATTGATGGTTCTTTTTAAACAGTATAATTTTGGAGAATTAAGTTTGACAAAACAAAGGATATTATATACGTTTAGTATTGGAAGATAATTGTCAAAAGTTAAGTTCCTTCTCATGTGTACATATAAGAATTTGATTGTAATTCCCTAGCTTAAGACACGAGCACATTACAATTATCCTTACAAGAGCCACAACTATATGGTATTTGGAGGTGCATCTTGTATGATGTAGCCTATTAATGTTTCATTTACACGCTAACATGGAAGGAGCTCGGGGGGGGGTGGGGGGGGGGGGGACTACAAGTCCTACTACAAACTCTAGTAGATACATGAATTTTGCAACACACATTTGCAACAATTGATTGGAATATTTATACATTCTCATTGTAGCCATCAACAAATATATCTTGTTACTAACTCCCTTCAAATGCCTTATTTCCGAGATAATCTAGTAGGCATGGACAATCATGTGTCAATTTCTCGTGTTTTGATTATGCAAATGCAAATGCATATTGCTCAATTACTAATGATAATCTATTGAGGTATGCAAGTGTCTTTTAAAGGAAGCTATGCTATACATGACAACATTCAAGAAACAAACAATTGAGTGCCTCATAATTCTTTAATTGTCACATTTTTTTACACTAAACCCTTGAGAATTACATTATCAATTTGTCATGACTTAATTTTGATATATGGTGTTATCATCTATATTGATAGATTTGGATAGGGTGAAATCAAAAGTGGCACTCAAAAGTCCTCCTCGTAGCTCGTGGTCAAAATTTGGGCTACTTGGCAATGGGTTATTTGGTCAAATTTGAAGGACGAGGCAACAAAAGAGTGTGGTTTGCAATAAAGAAGTCCCACTCACAAACCATGGAAGCAAGGCCAAGCAAGCTTTCATGCAACTTGAACATGAGATTGCCATGTTGGCACAAATTGAACATGTCAACATTGTTGGCACACAAATGGAGAATGATAAGCTTTATTTCTTTCCAAAACTAATGACAAGGGATCATTGGCATCAATGATAAGCAATTTCATGAGTTTCCTTTCAAACATATCCAAATCTTAGACTCTAATTGCAATCCATAGATCAAAAAATTAGAACAATAAAGGGAAAACAACCCCAACAATAACTCCACCCTAAGAGGAGCTCATCACAAGCTTTGGTATTTTGTTATTCCCTAGAGAGAGGGAGAAAGAAAAAAAAACTTGGGCATCTCATTTCCCCCATGGAGAGAGAGAAAGATTCTTGGCATTTTATTTCCCCCATAGACACATACATCATCCCCCCCCCCCCCCACACACACACACAAAGAGAGACCATGTGGCTAAACCAAAATCATCAAAGAAACACATGAAGGTACCTCGAGTACTTGGGCATATGCTTTAGCCACAATTCTTTTCTGACATGTTTCATCATAGTAGCATCAATTGTAAACTTGGGCGTTCTCAAGCTTCGGCTAACTCTCAAGGCCCCTCTCATAATTCACAAAAAAAATAAAATGCATACAAGCCACATGTTGCCCTCCTCTCCACAAACCCTAAATTAACTAGCAAGTAGAAAGCACATTGAGAGCACAACACCAACAACAAGCAATGCACACTAATAGAAAATGTGGGGGATTGCGACGCTTTGGAGTCTCACACAAAGGTTGCAACATCATAATAACAATATTTGGACTTGGGCGAACATCATATTTGCCAAGATATTATCTCTTCCCACTTGAATTGAGCACAATACTTGGGTGCCTCACTGCCCACTTAATTTTGATCAACTTATTTTGACTATGTGCCTTGATCTCCACTGCCAATGGTTATAGTTTGATTTAACTACCCGCAAAATTATTTTATGCACACATGAATACATTCTACATGATGTACATCTCACTTTTTATTTGCTATGATTTCAATGAATTTTTGGGAGCGTTCCTCTCCTTTCAACTACTACAAGTAAGAATGCAATATCTTCCTCTACGTCAACATGACATGCAACTTTTACAATTTACATATATGCCTACATGCTACAATGTATATACTCTTGCCCTCTACATATGGTATATTATACGACGTCGTCTAAGGATACATAGACTGGCCGGGGATTCGTGGCACTCACGTATTTTCATTAGTGAGAGTTCATTCATCTTTGCAGATGAGATGAATCACTTAAGATACTACCTTACGTCGTCGGCTCCTTGTCTCAAGGGTTTTAAAAAAACCAAGTTTTAGTAGTTCTAAACTATCCTACTCTAATTCAATACTTAAGGCAATAACACAAAGGGGGTTAGACATAAAAAAATAAAAAATATGCCTCATATAGATGCAAGTGAATGCATCATGCGTTGCCAACCTATCATTACTAGTCCGGTTATTTTAAAGAAATTAATATGGGCGGACGTTAAATACCCCCTCATGAACTTTCGGGGGTGTTAGATTCGGGTTGGGGCAATCTTCTAAAGAAATTTTTGAACCCGACCAAAAATTGTTGCCCATCCCGCCTAACTTTAAAAATAAAAATAAAAATTGCCCTTGCATTCTTGAAGGCCACTTGACTACAAATCCCATATCGAGTGCATTTCACCTTCAAGGTCTAAAATCCAATATATATGTGCACTTCCAATTAGCAAATAAGCAATTGATTGGGATTTCATTTCGGAAGTGAAACCATCAATGAAGCACATAATTAACTTGGAGATCAAAAACATTACAAAATCCTCATTAACGTTGAAGTTATAATATTGTGACTTACCATTTAAAATTATCTTTGCCATTATAATGATAGATTAGTATAAGTATTCATAACATAACCAAAATGAAACAATGAAGATAGAATATAAAATATACAACAAAAATATTATATAAAAACAATCTTATTTTTTAGGTAATATAATGAGGTATAAATAAATGATATGTTATTTGGAATTAGACTTGTGGGACAACATTATGGATGGGGTATACTCAGAAAATCATAAGTTTTTGACTATAGCTTGTCTGAATTATTGTAATATTTTATCCTCGTCACATATTGTATTATCTTAAAAATCACATGGTGTGTATTAATTATTTTAAAATTTATAATAAAATTTATAAAATTTATATTATTGAATTTATTTTTTGAGTTCACCAATTTACCATAAGGTGATATATATTATTAACATATTACAAATGTTCAACAATCACATCCGTACATAATAAATGAATTAATAACCAAAAAATGTCTATGACAACACATCATAATTATATGTTGCAACGTTGATATCTTGTGATGTTTATCAAAACAACCATGTGGAATTCAAAGCCACATCATGGCCTTGGAAAAAATTCATGGGAGGTTAGAAAATAAGCTTAGAGCATCTAAGGCCACATCATTGCCCCTTGCCAACTAATTGTATTTACAAAATAGCTAGTAGTTCGCAATAGCTATGAGGGAGGAAATAGGTCTTACATGCCAACTTGGATGTCAACTTACATGCTTCTTGATGGACTCGTCCGATTTTTGTTACCGGATGACTTTACTTGAGTGCCACGAATCCCTGGCCTGGCATCCCAATGCACTACGCTAAATGTCATAATGTAAATATGTTTTTGCATAAAAAAATTCTAACATTGACAAATTGTCTTATTATTATTGGCAATTAGTGGACTTAACCCTTTGAGATCTTTAGGTATCTACTTTGGGTCCTTCGCAAATAGTGTATAGGTGCAAGCACGGTAAAGTGGACAACTCCTGATCCTTGCCTAGTGTTCAGTGAAAGTGATTCAAAACTATACATTAACTTTGTATTTTGTGAAGAAAAAAATCATTAGACATTTTTAAAACGTATTGATCTACAAAGCCAAGCAAATTATGATGAAAAAAAAAATTCCAAGGAAAGTCTACATATTTTAGAAGACGGTACAAGTGGTGTGCAAGTAGGTGATATTGAACAAATGGTTGTCTAAAATTTGTTTAAAGCACGATAAAATTACATTAAATTGATGGTTTTCCACAAAGTTTTGTGATGATGCCCTCAAGTAGATAATGAATTCAAGGAACATGAAAAAAAACTCCAACTTTAAAATAGTTAAGGTCATGAAATCTATGTCCAAAACAAGACTCAATCATTTGCTTTTGAGTTTAATGATAAGTATTGAAGATCTCAACTTGATTTTCTACATTTGAATACCGTAGATACATAGCTGGTTCGACACATGTTAGCCGAATAATTAATTAAAGTTCAAAAAGTAGGTTCGGCACCTAAAAATATTATATTCAAATTTTCGGCAATTTTCTCTTTTAATTTTTAAAAATTCATCTTGAATTTATTTTTAATTTTCTATTTAAACTTATATCTTCTACATCTCTCTTGCATTGAATGACAAGTAAGACGTGAGTGAATAGTTGAGAATGCTCTGTGCTTTATGCAAGTAGAGTGGAGTTGTGTTCAACAATGCATATGGGATATGTAAACTTTGAGGTGAAGCACCGAGTTAGACTTCATTTTTATAACACGCATAACTTTTTCATAGAGTCTTCAAATGAAATAAAATTTGTTGGAGGTGAAAGATTACTTGATTTCTAAACTTTTCTTAGACCAACAAAATTCCAAAAAAGTTGATCTTCTATGCACAAATGAGCTCTGAAAAATTGTTTTGAACGCATTTTAATTTTTTGATCTTTACACGGCTGCAATGTTTTGTCCATATCTTTTGCATAAAGACTTATTTTGACACAAAACTTGTTGGAGGTGGAAGAAGGATTGATTTCTCAACTTTTGTTAGTTGGACAAAATTCTATAAAACTTCATCTTCTATGCTCAATTGGACTCCAAAAATTTGTGTACAACACATTTGAAAAGCCTCACCTAGAGTCTTGCTACTTCTTAACCCATATTCTTTGTGGACTAATGTAAGTGAGCTTGATTACAAAAGGAGCACCTTCTCTCTTTCAAAATTCACATATGCTTACACTGTAAGTAAAACTCTAGTGAGAAGTAAAAATTTCTTACTTTTCGGCAATTTTGAAAAATAATTAATTTTATATTCGGCAAAAAATGCCAATAATATTCCAAATTTGTAGGTATCTATTTTTAGAATTATGTTGTGCCGAACCTGCTATTAAACTATGGTATTCAACACAACAACAAAGGTCATCATGAAAAGAAATCCAATTTAAACAACGCTTTGCTACTACTTTTAGGCCTTTGACCAAAAAAGTTATGGTTTTAGTCTACTAGAGCACTTTTTTCATCCACTTTACCATGTTTGCACCCAACACAACAACTGTAACAATTTCAAATATTTGTATTCCGTGTTAAGCGCCAACCATCACGTTTGTGTAGTTTTGTGACCTAGTGTACATCATGTTGGCGGTTAGAATCGTCCAAAACTCATGTATAAATCCAAATATACTTAAATCCTAGTTTTTAGTCATATAGGGGAATTTTTGGAAGGATGGACGGGGATGCAAATAAGATGATTTTCGCTCAAAATGTTTTGTGATATTAAGAGATGCCAACATGTGTATCAACTTTTGGTCAATATTATAGAATACGAAACAAGCTACATTTCTTCAAAATAAAGAATAAGCATAAATTTGGTGCGCAACCACTGAATTACTTACTTTTGAAACCCAAAAAATTTGATTACACATTGGAGTTCACCGACTTATTTAAAGACATGATTAATGAGCATATATATAACACATAACTTTCTTCATCCTTTGTTGTATAATGTTTACTCCATATATTGTACTCAATTTGATTGATTTTTGCAATTTTATACTCCAGCTACAATTGCTTCACATGTCAAACATCACATATGTGATTGTGGAGACATGAATAACACTTCAATTGCATCATTGAACACAAGACTTTTACCTGGCTTATTGCCTAACGAAGCGAATTTTGTGGGTTTTTTTTCCTTCCGTTTAGAACATTCTTCATACATCGACCTTGAAGTTGTGGTGAACTACCTGCTTATCTAGCTTTCTCCTATAAACAAGTGCATTAGCATCATTCGGTTGCACGACTAATAAAGCTCAACACAAACTAGTTGTCTACTATGACAAAAGTTTTAATGTGTAGAATAGGTAAATAATACAAAAGAACATGTATTAAGAATTTGGCTTAGGAAATATGCATGTGGGATGCATATTTTCACATCCCATATTACAAAAGCCAGAACAATAGCACTTTGACTTGCAAAGGCGCATGCCGGTTTCCTATAGAGAGAAACTAACCGAATGATAATTAAAGATTTTGGCTTTCATAGTGGCTTGCAAACCTGACCGCCTTTGACATTCCTTCGCCACAACATGTTGAAGGCCCTCCGGGCCGGAAACTAGAACACCGACATCTTCGTGTCCAAAATCCTTTACAATTTGATCAAACTCCCTTGAAAAATCGGGGTGTGAAAACATATAACCCTCGGCCATATCATACAAAGTTGGATGAGCCCACTCTATGTCATCAACACTAGAAAGCTCATTTTCATATGAGCCCATAACCCGCGCTGCATGTGCATGATTTTCCATCATTTTTCTCTCCTTACTTTTGGAATGGGCGGTCCAACACAAAAGTACGACGCTCCCGGCGACCACGATGCCCACAAACATGCTCACGAACAAGAGGCTGCCTTGGATCCATTGGAAGTTCGGAATGTTTTGAGGCACCAGATTTATGCCTTGAAACGTTGCAACCGTCGCACAACTTGTGATCAAAATCATCCAGAACATCCACAAGTTGTCTCCCGTTCCTGTGACCGAGCGAACGCGACTCGTGTTGGTTAGATTGTCGTCAAGACCGGGTGCGGGAATCACATGAATCGCCCCTCCGAGGTTGTTGTCAACGTTGTCGTCCACGTTGTCGTCCACGTAAGCTTTGTTGGTTTGGAACCGCGTCACATACGCCTTCACATAGATTCGACATGCACCCGATTCGTAGTCCCTGAAAATTAAACTCGGTGAAACTTGACGGAGGATGTCGAGCTCGGTTTCGGACCGAACCGACCATATCAACACGATGTTCTTCGGTAGGTAGACTCTTTCTTCGTGAGCTGTGATGCGATATCGGTGCAAAATGTCTTGTATGATGGCCATGAACGGTGTGATTCCGATGCCGCCCGCGACGAGCACCAACGTCTTGTAGTTAAGATAGTACTCGGATTCGTCGTTGTACGGACCTTCCACGGCGATCGGCATGGAGAATGGACATTTTTTCTCAGTGGCCGTATTCGCGATCTCCGTGACGTGTGCAGCGACACGGGATGTCCACGAGTTTTTCGCGGAAGATGCGCCTGTGACTTTCTTGATGTGAATGGTCATTTCGCCCGCACAATCTCGAGCGCTCGACGCCATGCTAATCGGGTGCCATTCAAGATGGGAGACGTTAGGTACCTTCAAGAACATGAAGCTCAGGGCGTCGTACATTAATGTCGAGGACCTCGGAACCTTGAGCTCGATTATTCCGTCGAAAGACACGCGTGCCTTGGACACTTGTATCAATTGCCTTGATTGCCAGAACCGCATGAACCGGTCGAGGAAGAAGAGAAAAATGGGACCCATTGTATACCCAACCATTCTTACCCCAACATGGTACACGAAGCCGACGAAAAACACAATGTAGAGTTGGTGAGAGTAGTAAAAAAAGTTGAAATGACGGCGCCGGATTGTTGGCAGCGATGTGGCCACCATGTAGATGGCGATGAGTAAGGCGACGAGTCCGGGAACCACGACTACTCCCGATGATCTGTTTGGCGGCGTGGTGAAGGAGATCAACCGGTACCATGTGTGTGTTTTCGCGTACACTCCGATGAACGAGCCGCCGTGCGCTAAAATGACTGCGACTAGGAGGTAGCCCACCCACTTGTGATATTTCACAGCGTGCTCGAATGGGAGGCCAAACATGCATAGAATCGGCGACTTTCTTGTCACCGGGAGCAGAAGGAGCGACATGAGCACGGCCGAGACCCGACCCAACATTGTTCCCGCTTGTGTTGTCTTTGCCATCACTTTGTCCACTCCGGTGGTATTAGAAACCGTGTCAATGGCTTTCGCTTGGGGCACGTACCAAGCGTAGAAAAGCCAAAACACCAAAACCAGTGTGCTTATAATTGCGATGAGATCAACTACGGCCATCACCCCAAAGACGCGGTTGATAAACACCGGCCGTGTCCACAATATTCTCCACATGCGAGAAACTCGAGCGATAATTTTATCACTGCTGCTCTTCTTGGTTTTCAGTGATGGCGGAGATTTCTTCGTGAGATGTAAATGCAATGTCCCAAGAAGTGCGAGAATTATAATAGGGCACGTGTATAACATGTAAACTCCGACCATGTCACCGAATTTTTGTGTGTGTTGTGTTACAAGCGTTTCGATTTTCCAACCAAGCATTGTGGGAGTGAAGAACCACCAGATTATCAAATACATGGATATTACAAACATCAAAGTGGAAATCACAAGTTTCATCATCCTTCTCATGATGTTTGGATTTATTGCAACTGTCATCTTGACTCACTAATCTCTTCGTTTTTTATATATTTTCACCTTGAATGTTTTGTGAAACAATAACATGACCTTGGAAATTTAATAGGAAATTTGAAAATACACACATACATTTATAGATATATATATCCCAACATTCAAAAGTAAAGTATTGGAAAAAAGTAAAATGAATATTGGCAAAAGTAAATTGACTATTAGAAAAAGTAAAATATTGACTAGCTAGAACCTTAAGAGCACTAGTTACTTTTGTTTTTGGATGATCTGAAGGTTGTTTCGGATTAATTTTTTCTTTTATTTATATGCATTTTTTCATACATAATACTCACTTTATGAGAATGTAATGGAAGAAGGCTTTCGATTTCTTCCATAAAAATTAAAACGATAAAATGATACACAAAATAATCTTATAAGTGTAGGTGAAAAATCAATGTGGAAATTATGAGTGTGGGTCACTCCAATTGTCTATTCCAGGTGGGGATTACATGGGCCGAAGATCTTAGGTTTCCCCCTCAGTCTTCTTGGAGACTACCCACCAACACCTTATGTGTTAATGTGTAGTTATAATGAGCTTATATTGGGCCAGGGATTCATGGCAATCAAGTAAAGTCATCCGGTAACAAAAATCGGATGAGTCCATCAAGAAGCATGTAAGTTGGCATCCGAGTTGGCATGTAAGACCTATTTTCTCCCTCATAGCTATTGTGAACTACTACCTATTTTGTAAATACAATTAGTTGGCAAGGGGCAATGATGTGGCCTTGGATGCTCTAAGCTTATTTTCTAACCTCCCATGAATTTTTTCCAAGGCCATGATGTGGCTTTGACTTCCACATGGTTATTTTGATAAGTATCGCAAGATATCAATGTTGCAACATATAATTATGATGTGTTGTCATAGACATTCTTTGGTTCATAATTCACTTATTTTGTACGGATGTGATTGCTCAAACATTTGTAATATGTCAAAAATATATATCACCTTATGGTAAATTGGTGAACTCAAAAAACACATTCAATAATAATAATAAATTATTATTATTATTACGGAAATTAATTTGAAAATAATTAATATACACCATGTGATTTTTAAGATAATACAATATGTGATGAGGATTAAATATTACAATAATTCAGATAGGCTATAGTCAAAAACTTATGATTTTCTTAGTATACCCCATCCATAATGTTGTCCCACAAGTCTAATTCCAAATAACATATCATTTATTTATACCTCATTATATTACCTAAAAAATAGAATTGTTTTTTATATATCATTTTTTGTATATTTTATATTCTATCTTCATTGTTTCATTTTGGTTATGTTATGAATACTTATACTAATCTATCATTATAATGGCAAAGATAATTTTAAATGGTAAGTCACAAAATTATAACTTCAATGTTAATGAGGATTTTGTAATGTTTTTGACCTCCAAGTTAATTATGTGCTTCATTGATGGTTTCACTTCCGAAATGAAATCCCAATCAATTGCTTATTTACTAATTGGAAGTGCACGTATATATTGGATTTTAGACCTTGAAGGTGAAATGCACTCAATATGGGATTTGTAGTCAAGTGGC
This sequence comes from Polytrichum commune, assembly GCA_950295325.1. NCBI lineage: Eukaryota > Viridiplantae > Streptophyta > Polytrichopsida > Polytrichales > Polytrichaceae > Polytrichum > Polytrichum commune. The sequence continues at coordinate 15,400,759 of OX485803.1, read as the reverse complement.
CTTCAAGAATGCAAGGGCAATTATTATTTTTTATTTTTTAAGTTGGGCGGGATGGGCAACAATTTTTGGTCGGGTTCAAAAATTTCTTTAGAAGGTTGCCCCAGCCCGAATCTAACACCCCCGAAAGTTCATGAGGGGGTATTTAACGTCCGCCCATATTAATTTCTTAAAAATAACGGACTAGTAATGATAGGTTGGCAACGCATGATGCATTCACTTGCATCTATATGAGGCATATTGTTTTTTTATGTCTAACCCCCTTTTGTATTATTGCCTTAAGTATTGAATTAGAGTAGGATAATTTAGAACTACTAAAACTTGGTTTTTTTAAAACCCTTGAGACAAGGAGCCGACGACGTAAGGTAGTATCTTAAGTGATTCATCTCATCTGCAAAGATGAATGAACTCTCACTAATGAAAATACACGAGTGCCATGAATCTCTGGCCACATTCCAATGTACACTTGTATCCACATGTATTACTTGCTTTACCGTTTATGAGAAAATGCCAATTTTGTATGTTTGTAGACGGTGTTGCATTGTTTTTGGAAGTTACTATAAGTGTTAGTGACACCACACAAACAATTCCCAATCAATACACCGTTTATGACATTTAGTATCACTTACTACTTGAAGTTACGCAATGGTATAACTTGTTATTGTTGAGGTAAGTTTTGACCAAGTAAAGATTTTAATGTTCTATAATGTCCAAACAACCAATTTGACCTTTGTTGATAAGAAATGAGATCTATAGTAACTACACTAAATATGATATTTAGTGTTTGATACACTAAATACGAACGCATGCACTAAATATGACTATCCCTACGAAAGTAAGTAACATTAAATGTAAACTCAAACACTAAATATCAACTATGGTAATTTGTGGAAGTTACATGCACGAATTTAGTGTTAGTAAGGATATGAGAAAAAAGTTAATAATGATAAAAGGAGAAGGGAGGTGGTGGTAGGGAAGGTGGCGGCGCATTTATGTCTAACACTAATTATCAAGAACCCTAACCCTAAAATTCAGAGGTGACGTGGCTGCCTGAGAGGGCGGCATTTCAGGAAGAGGCTATAAGCCTCCTCCTCGATGAATTGAAAATTAGTGTTGGGCAGGATAGGGTGGTAACAACACTAAATATAATCAAACACTAAATATCATTTTTAGTGTAGTTATAGCATTGCGTAATTCCAAATAGTAAGTGACACTAAATATCATAAAGGGTGTATTAAGCAAGACAAATAGAATTGGTGACACTAAATACAAAATTAATTGTACATTAGTTATGTGTCCCCTCCCCCCTCCCCAAAACCCGAACTTCGTGTAACTTATGGAAAACCTTATGGAAAACCTGGGTATTGGGCCTTGGGGTTTTAGGTCTGAAACCCCGTGCTGCAGGTCTCATTCTTCCGGCACTCCATAGCTCATGCCGACGGAGACCCTTGCAAGCGATACAGAGCACCATCAAAAGCCATGAGTAGAAAATCATAGCAGGACATAAGTGAAGAACGAAAGAGCTCAACAGAAGATTTCAAGAAAAGAGAAGAGAAAAGAGGGTAAGAAGTGAAGAAACAGCGAGAGAGATAGAGAGGAACAAAATGTTTTTCCATATCTACTTGGAGCGCAACATGCAGCTACACCCGCGACATTTTGGACCGCACTTGCGCGACAAGCTCATCGCCAAGCTCATCCAGGACGTTGAGGGAACCTGCAGGTACGTCGTATGTATATCTCTTCTGCTGGAAAGTTGGGAATTAGGGCTTTTTAGGGTTTTAAGGCTTTCCGAGCTTCCACTATGGTAGTATTTGCATTTGGCACCTGCTGATGGTCATCAGGTAGGGGTCAGTATCGAAATTCGAAGAATTTCTGTAAAAGCTCTTCGCTGTGGTATATGATTGACATTTAATTTCAGTTACTTGTTCGGTTCAGTGGAAGGCATATGTTTGTGGTAGCAATCCATGTTTCTCCTGAATATTTGGGAATTAGGGTTGGTAGGGTTTTAAGGTTTTCCGAACTTCCACTATGGATGCATTTCACAACATTTGGCACCTGCCCATGGCCATCATGTAGGGGTCAGTGTCTAACTTTCGAGATTTCTGTAAAATCTCTTAGCTGTCTGTGGTAGTTGATTGACATCATTTTTTGGTTTATTTTTTCGGTTCGGTGGAAGGCATTGGTTTGTGGTAGCAGTGACTGCCGTAGAACCCATCAAACAAATATTCTGGAACTTGTTCTGGAACATTTCTGGAAATTTGAGAATCAGGGTAGGTTAGGGTTTTAGGATGGTCATCATGTAGGGGCTAGTCTCGAACTCTCAAGACTTCTGTAAAAAAATTTAGCTGCCTGTGGTAGTTGATTGACATCCATTTTTGGTTGCTTGTTCGGTTTAGTGGAAGGCATCGGTAGTAGTAATGACTGCCGTGGAAACCATCAAACAATATTCTGGAACATTTCTAGAAGTTCAGGAATTATGGTTGGTTGGGGTTTTAGGATTTTCCAAGCTTCACTATGTATGTATAACCTCTAGGCACCATGGTCATCATCATGTGGGGGTTAGTATCGAGCTTTTAAGATTTCTGTAAAAGCTCTTAGCTGTCTGTCGTAGTTGGATTGGCATCAATTTTTGGTCCAGTGGAAGCCATGTGTTTGTGGTAGCAGTGCCTGCCGTGGAAACCATCAAAATTTATTCTGGAACATTTCTGGAAATTTAGGAAGAAGGGTTGGTTAGAGTTTTAGGATAGTCATTATGTAGGGGATAGTATCAAACTTCTAAGACAATTGTAAAAATACCTAGCTGTCTGTTGTAGTTGATTGACATAAATTTTTGGTTACTTGTTCGGTCCAGTGGAAGACATGGGTTTGTGGTAGCAGTGACTGCCGTGGAGACCATTGGCCAGGGCCTCATTCGTGATGGAACAGGCTTTGTGACATTCCCTGTGAAGTACCAATGTGTGGTTTTCCGGCCATTTAAAGGTGAAATCCTGGAGAGTGTGGTGACCATGGTGAACAAGGTGCACATCATGAGTACCTTCTTCCTGCACATTGCGTCACATAAATGTTGCATTAGCTTGTGGAGATTGCGCCTTCAGTTAAGAATCTTTACAAGATTCTAATACCAAACAATAAATGCATGCAGATGGGTTTCTTTGCTGAAGCCGGCCCAGTGCAAATCTTTGTATCAAATCATGTGAGCATACTTATTTCCCTTGTTCACTGCAGAATCTTTGCTGCTGTGTGTTTTTTCTTCTTCTGAATACTGTTCCCACAGTCTACTAGGAGAATTGTTTCAAACAACTGATGCTCTGTTGCATCGGAATGGTTTAGGACCCTTGCAACTTGTAGGTAGCCACAATATTTTGCCCTGTTACTCATTCTTGATTTAATTTTTTTTGGAGCCACTCTGCTCTGTTGTGGTGATAGTTATTAGTGTTGTAGTGCCAACCACATTTTCTAGGAATGTAAAGGTTGCCTTAGTTTATGAGTAATTGAGAGGTCAAGTCCAGAATAGCTTGTAAATTATATTCCTGATTTCCTTTTGCAGTTGATACCAGATGACATGGTGTTCCAATCAGGGGATGTGCCAAGTTATGAGACATCTGATGGCTCGGTACGATTTCTCTCTCAATCACCAGAGTGTTAATAAATAGTAGGGTTGTCAAAATGGTTGGTGTGACGCTCACCATATTTTTCTAAGCTTTCAGTACCCTGCAGCTGGTTTGAACTTGTAAGGTCAAGAGCACATTCTGGTCTATATTTGATGTGGGTTTTATGGTTCGAGCTTTACACCACAAGAGTGCAAGTGTGCTCAACATATTTTACAAACAGGTTCTACTTGTCTGAGAATCAGCTCACTGTAGACCAGAGTCTTGGATTTTACAAGGTTCAGGATGAATTTCTTGTATCTTCAGATGTCTGTTGTGATGTACGCTAAAGAACAAAATATTACATCATTTGTACCTTCTGACATGAAAATGTGTATATATGCAGGTAAGGATACAAAAGGACAGTGAAGTGCGGTTAAAAATTGTGGGTACTCGTGTGGATGCCACAGAAATTGTAAGCTTGGTTCTTTCTCCTTTTTCCAACCTAGGAGGACATTTATTGGTGCCTGCACTTTTCTCTTGTTGGACTGTAATGGGAAGAGATTCAAGTTGACCCAGAAGCTAAATTTTGATATTTAGACAATTGGGTTTCCATGTGAATCTGCATTTAAGTGTATTATAGGAAGTAGACTTGATGAGCTGGTGTGATTATATAACTATATACTGTAGTTAGTCCTTCTCTCTTGGATGCCTAGTCGAAGCTTATGTGGCCAAGAACCTTTTGTTTTTATTTGACCTGAATCTACAAGGTTTCTTGATGATGTAAAGAACCACACTTCTAATCCAGACGTCTCGTTTGTGCAGTTCTGTATAGGCACAATCAAGGACGACTTTCTTGGACTCATTGGTGATCCTGGTGGTGCCAGTTAGACAGGTGTTCCAGTCAGTCTCAAACAGATGTTTAGAGAATTCCTTATTCAGCAAATTCACACTCATTTGATCATTTCGAGCTCATCAATGAAAGACCAAGACATGGGGACACCAGTAGTTCCATTGGTGTTCCAACGATTGCTGAAATTACTTTCCTGGTATAAGATTTCACAGGCAGATATCAAAAGATAATAGGAGAGTTGAGAGAAGGCTGACATTGAGAGTCATTGTCAATGTGCAATATTAGCTGACAATTGTCTTAGGATGCTTATAGATGTGCAGAGCTAAAAATTGCAATAGGTAGTGTGAGGGGGAATATCTCCAAGTGGTTGGTACTGAAGAGAAAATGAATTAGTCATCTTTACCTGTATCTGAGTATGAGGAGAAACTTTCATTGTCAAGCTGTACGGTAGCCTTAGATGATGTCTGAGAAATTGAGCACAATGGCTGTCACATGAAGTTGATGCTGATGATTTCTTTTACAGTGTATACCATGTAACCTGTTATCCAAGAGCAAATTAGGAAAGAGTGATCCGAAGTCCCTAATGCAAAGCTCACTATTGTATACTCTTGTATCTTTTGACCTTGCCTACTGTTGTATCTAGTGGAAGTAGTGAGAAGTTTTTGATTTACTGCATATAGCTCTTGCAATAAGGTTGAGTACGAGGGGAATACCGGAAATGAGAGTGCAACTCTAGATATTTGGTATGACAAGGCACTAATGAAAATCTGGCCAAGGTAGTTGTTGATGTCAGGTGTCTCAGATGCTAGGGTTTTATTGGGCTTTCCTCGAAAGCAGCAGAGAGGAGAAATATCCTGGTGTTACACTGGTGTGTGTAATGTTGATAATTTTTAAGAACAAGACTTAATTTGCATTGATTTGATGGAGATAAACTAAGTGATGCTTCTAGACTGTTGAGACCATTGTTGAGAGTGAAGACCAATGTCCAGGGAGATTTTGGGCAGAATCTGTCGACATCCAAGTGTTTCCAATTCAATTGATTACTTGTTGATACTTTGTCGTTTTTAGTTTTTAATTTAAGGTATCTTCTATCAATTTGTTTGAAATGGTTGACAATTTGCCTAAAATCCTTGAACTTGAACCATTTATTTCTCAAACTCAACCAGCTATATATAACTAGTGGCTGGATCTCCCGGCTTGTAGGTTGATACTGTCCCTTGATAAATTGAGACTTTGCCAATCCTGTCCTGGCCCTTGAACACTTGAAATTCCATTATACAGCACTTAGAGCATCCTCAGTCGGTCTAGGTAAAGCTCACTGCAAACCAAGACCTATCTTGCTTAAAATTGCTCAAAATTTAGAGGGAGTGCACCAAATCTTGCTTAAAATGGACAGATCCTCTCACACTCCCTCTAAATGTCAAAAATTTGGAGGGAGTGTGGGAGGATCTTTCCATTTTAAAGCAAGATTTGGTGCACTCCCTCTAAATTTTGAAAATGTGGTGTTTTCAATGAGGGATTTCACCTACGTCAAATTTTTACAATTCTTTTTTCTTGAGAAATATCTCACGTTTATTTAGGTGTGCTTCTAATGATGGTAATTTCAGTTTCTAATTTTAGGTCAGTCAAAAGATAGGTTTTGGTTTGCAGTGAGCTTTACCTAGACCGACTAAGGATGCTCTTATAGTTTGCAAAAACACAACTATCAGCTTACACCCATTGGTTTTCCTTTTGCGGTGCAAGCTTGAGGCTGAGCTGTTTACAACTTGGCAAAAAATGGTATCCTCTTTTAGAAAAGTCCATCAAAGACATCCTGTGCAAGTTTGTGGAGCAATTGTGAGATCACTCCAGAGATGCTACCCTGTTTACTGGTCTTAGGGTGAGTTTCCATGTAGAAGCTGCTCATCCACCAGATTCTAGTGTGAAGAAGGACAAACTCACCCAAATGTCGAGGGAGTATGGTGGGATAGGGTTCATATATTCATTTTGAGTCTTCAACCAATCTTAATTCTTTGGTGACCGGCACTTGTAAGTTAAATTGAATTTAGTAATCACATGGCAGTCTAACGGCCCATGTCCATGGGCTTACAAATTCTAGTGAACCATCATAATGTGGTTGGATGACGGCTGTGTTTAACTACATGCAAACACCTCCGACCCACTAGTATCTAGAATCTAGTGGACGAGCAACCTACATGGAAACTCACCCTTAGAGCAGTGTGCGATGATACTGGAGCAGATCACATAGTTATCATTTTCAAGATTGTCTTTGTTCAGAAAGTACATATATTGGGTTGTTCATCACCAAAGACCTTCAACGCTTCGGACCACAATCACACTTTGTAGATGCGGACACAATCACATCTGCATCTGATAGACACCGAGCAACTCTTTTATAATCTCTCATGCATCGGACAAATGTAAAATGAAGAGAGGCAAGTGTTGATGGCAGAAAACTTAAACCCCAGTTTCAGTTGGTGCATGGTTTTGGCATGCTTTTCAGACCTCGTGTGATTTTTTCTTGAAGAGCCTGAAGTAAGCTGTACATATAGAGCGGAGTTAAAAACTTGCCGTTATACTGCTAGAATGCTTTCTGGAGCACATGTTGTGAAAGATGGAGAGAGGGAGTTGTTGCATATGAGCATACCTGTCATCCATCCAACATTGAAACTTGATTCTCTATAGATTTGTTGCCGATGCATCTGAAATGACCTTGAGTACATTCATGTGGGGTTTTTGAAGTTGATTTTGGTGTCAAATCAACTAGAACAAGTGATCTTCGGGTTGCATACTATTTCAAGGTTTTAGGATTGGAAAGATGAGAGGTACGCTCCTATATGATAATTCCCTTTGTCCGTGAAAGACTTTGCATTTGAAATTGCCCCCCCACTCCCACTTGGAGCATGGGTAGAAGGTGGTGAGCGGGCATCGCACATTAGGGTACTACATTGATGTTTCTTTCTCTTATATTGTCTTTTCATATTTGAAATGGGAGCATACGTGGTTCTTACAAACACTATGATGCACAAAGTGTGTTCAATGAGTTGTTGGAGTTCTTTTCATGGTAAGCCAGTTAAATCCAGAGAGCATTTGCAATTACATTCCTGTGATGTCATACTTTGCTCATCTTACGGAGATGAAGTACATGAAGAATTGTCTTTTCAATGACATGAGAAGGTTATATATGTAGACCTTATGATGTGGTCACTCTTCTTAAAATAAGTGGGCTTGATTTGGTTGCTTACCTTGATTGGACATGTACCTATATTCGAATGGTGTGTAATTAAATGTGGATGTAAGAATGGACGGGGATTGGACTATGTGCTCTAGAGTTTTTTAATGAATGTAGTTTCAATAGTCAACTTGCTAAATGAGGGGACTTATATGTCCAGTCAAAAGGAAAGAGAATCTTCACTATGATATTTTGATAAGACGTTCATGCAAGCTTTTGAAAATGATGAGGCAGAAGGCTATGGCTTCAATCTGAAGTTGTCAATAATCTCGTATAAGTCAAGTGTATAACACCTTAGGAGAAGTGGGTGCAGACCTAAAATTATCCATTTAAGGCCCACTTAGGTTACCAAATTTAATTATTTTGGAAATTGTGAGTAAGGTTTTAATGGGGGGCCGGATTATGCTTTATGCGGTCACTCTATCAAGGTACTCGTTGGGCCTAATTTGGTTACTTATCTTAATTTGACACCTACCTATATTTAAGCAACGTGTGATTAGGTGTTGATTTGAGAACAATCACCAAAAAGACATATGTTTAAAAAAGCTTGGTCTAAGTTCAACAATCAACATACTAGATAAGAAGACTAATTTGTTCACATGAAAAGAAGATTTTTTTCCCTTTGATAAAGCATAAGATTTATAATACGAGTTTTAAAAATTATGACGCAAATGGCTACAGGCTCAATTTAAGTATGCCAATTATCTTGTACTAATCATGTGTATAACATCCTAGGAGAAGTGGGTATGTATCTAAAAGTGTTTGTTTTACACCCACTTAACTTATCTTACTCAATATCGTGGCTGTATTATGAATGTTGCCAACTCCACATACAATTTATAGTTATAAGGTAGATGAGGCCGAGCGGTTACCTTCCTTAACCAAACACCTAATTTGTGGCTCTTAATCCGCAGTGCAATTGCTTTAATTTGGTGGGTGAGTAATACATGTTGATTTAGCTGCCACCTTGATGATATTTGGGTTAGTCACCTTTGGGAAAATCAAACTCCACCCACCATCTTCCATAATTAAGAGTGCTATCCACCGAGCTATGACATGCTTGCTTTTTGTGGGTGAGGTGTCAACCAACTTGTATTGAGGGTATTCTATAATGAAAAGCTAGTTTGGCAACACTTTAGCTAACATGTGACTATTTTAGAGGCATGACACAACCAATATTGGCACTAACCTTGGTTTTCATTGGCAAATGATTCATGTAGAATGTGCTAATGATGTCGTCCACTTACACAACAATGAACGATGAAAGAGTTCCCCCGTATAACACCATATTGGGAACCAAAGATTCTTTGATATCATAGCCTAGATCAACACCTTCCTGAGCTCCGATTTCAACGATTTTGAATTCTTTAGTCCTAATTTGCAATTGTTAAGCTGCTCATGCTTTTAATACTCGAATCCATCAGTTGTATGATTCCACAAGACTGGAGGTGTCCACATTAGCCTCATCTTCCTTGAGCATTTTATGATAACTTTAAGAAACAAAGCATCTTGTGACTTACTATGCCTTAGTATGGAGTACATATCAAATGATGGCTCAAAATCTCATTGTAATGTACATTGTTAACACGAGCATTCCTTCAAAGGAACTAGAGAGCATATCCGGCGGACATAAAAACATGAAGCATCCGACAACCTCTAGGAATTAAGGATATGAAATCTAAAACTACCAAAGAGATAACCAAATCCATTGTAGAAAATTACCAAAGCAACTTTCCACCTCATAAGAATACTTCATGAAGATATGAGAACTAAGAGATCAAGTTTGGAACCATTGGATCTTTACACAACTAAATATCCGCACAACAAAGGTGTGTCTCTCCTTCAATATCCCTTGTGCATTGGTACCACCTTTAGTGTCAAGGGCATTTGTGCCACTATCATCCATGAGTTTTTGGGCAAGCTAATTGCATGTGGAAACCAACTTCATAATGAAGATGTGGAAAGAAAATTGTTTCATTTGAGCGTAATTTGAGAAGATCCAATAGTTGCAAAGTTGTATGTTTTAAGTTGGGCTGTGAGTGAGAGTATTCTTTTTTTTCTTCAAATGTTGGATGATGAGGTGGATGAGCACATTGGGGGATTCTAAATCTCGAAGGAAAAAATATTTTTGAAATTGTGTTACCAAAGAGATATTTTCATTGGTGTTTTGAGAATTGTCACAAATGAGAAGCTGTGAAGCTCCCAGAAATCCACACAACCATTAGGTTGAAAATACATGAAATATGTTTGGTCCTCCTTTAATGAATTTAGAAGTGAGGACTTTGAAATTTTATCAAAATCAAAATTCTCGTTGTTTTGCCAAGAAAAACATGGTATTATTGGTTGAGAACGTACTATAGATTGATGGAAGGTTGCAACCATAATAGAGTTACCCATAAAGAGGGACAAAACCACGGGTTTGATCCTTCTTTGAAAACTTTCTATTCAAAGCTCATTAGGTCGTTGTGTGTCGGAGCCTATTTTGAAAGTTGGACCTCCTCTTGCAATCCCCAAAATATTGAGAGAACTTTACGATTTGATTCTAAGTAGGGTATGCCCATGGGTTCTATGGTAATCTTGGATTGGCCTATGCAAGGCTAGCTTGACCCACCCATCCTAGTAGGACAAGCTAGAAAGCTGGTTTCTAATAGCCCGACACCACTCTTTAAGTATGGTATTTTAAGCATTAAAATTTTGGGTGACTTTATGCATAAGCTCTCCAACTCACCTTTAAGTGAACTCAATGGGAGTTTGATGCCAAGACTTTACAAATAACTCTAATGTAATCTTGAAGTTACCTAATTGTCAAGATGTCTCTTGAGATGTGCCAAGCACTTCATGAGGCATAGAGGATAACCACTCATGAAAGTTACGACCAAGGTTTTGGACATGATAGACAATTACAATAGCTACATATGATGAAATTGCTAAATGAATACTAATTAGTTTGAAGCAAGAAGCGATCATTTGAATGGGGAGTCCCATTGTGGGCGATTTAGCCAATAAGGGTTAAATTTGGCCCGAGGTGCATTTAGATGGACTTGGAACTTGGGTGTCGAGGACAGTTTTTGCCACTCTCACCAACATGGTTTTGGATTAACGTCTTCTATGTGAAAACCATTTCATTATTTTATTTTATTTTATTTTATTATGAACACATGAGGCGTTTTGACCACCTTGCTAGTTTACCGTCAAGTAGAGAGACAATTTCATGGCTGGGAATTGAACCGCCAACCACTCCATTCAGTTTGGGAACCTCTCCACTATCATGCAGTAGTTTAGGGTCATCTGAGACCACCAAAGCCATTTCATTATGAAGACGTGGAGAAAAGACTATCTTTATTTCATCACAATTTGACAAAATCTAATGGTCACAAGGTTATAGTTTTCAAGTTGGCGCAGAGTACGAAGGATGGGTTGGATGAAGCTCTATATTAAAATGAGATTTTTACTATGCACAAAGTCAAAATGTATTACATGTGAGAATTTGAACCTCCGACTTTGGGGTCCATATGCCTTGTGTCAAAGGGCTCAAAACCTATCATTAAGGATGGGTGGCTCTCATATTAAACTTGAATGTTGTCTTTGGAACATGTTTGGTTTGGAGCGTGACTCAAGCTTTTCTAAAATATTGAATATAATGAACCATATTCACATGCAATAAAAGGTATCTTCTTACTTAAGTATTGGTGACTTTCTTGATCATATCTCACTTTCAACACTTTACAATGCGCAAACTATTGAGAGATTGAAGGTTGGCGAGGCACTCAATGGTTTAGCCCTTTGGATGAATACTTATCAACTCCAAGTATCAAACTCCCCAAAATCGCAAAGTTCGAGCTCCCAACTCAAGCTCTAGTGTGAAAGGGATACATTGATAATGGTGGACTTAGTTGAAATTTCTCCCCATTCAAATGAATGGGGAGAATCGACCTCTAGTTACAGAGGAATTGGTTGAGTTTGAGAAATAACTGGTTGAAGTTCGAGACTTCATGAAAATTACCGATCATTTTAGAAGAATCTATAGAATATACCTCAAATCAATAAAGAGAAACCAAAAGATGTCAACATGTCACTGGTTGGACTTGGATTTATTTTATCACGTGTGAGGGTGCGCATGAATAGAAATTTCTTGAAATAGCATTTGGTTGAGGGCCCAGTCACATATGGCTTCACACTACACTTAGAAGATCCGTGACCACACTACACGATTTTGGAGGTGTCTTGGGACGGTCTTTGGACACTTTCTTTTGGGCTCTCACAATTTCATGGTCATGGCTCTTGGTTCGTGTGTGAAGTGGCCCTAAAGCGCATCAAAAAGTAGATAAGAGACGTCACTTCCCAAATAGTAAACCTATCTATGGTGTCATGTGACATTCTCCCTACTATTTTTTTTTCTCTTCTTTTAATACCACCGTGACCCAAAGCTTCAAGTAAAAATCCATTGTTGATGATAGACATGTTTCGAAAGCATGCAAAAAATTTCTTCTTCAAAGTGTGGGGAGAGCAGGACCAATGCAATTTTTTTTTTTCATTTGGATTGGCCACGAGGCTTCATATCTCATTGTTGTCATTGAACTTTGAAGCAGCGGCTGGTATCAAGAGACACATACAAGAGACTAATATGTTACGGGTAGCTACACTGATGATCCCAATTAGTGTGTGTTACTAATCGGAGTTGCGCAATGTTGTTTCTATTTATTGAAAATGTAATATTTTACCAAGCAAAGTCACTTATATTTTATAGTGTCCAAACAACCTACTGAACTTTCGTTAGTGAAAATTGAACTCATGTGTAAGACGTTATTGCATTGCGTAATTCCAAATCGTAACGCGCACCAGTTGGGATAATCAATGTAGTGGATATGTTGACTAATTCAAAAGCATTTGAGATGAATCGGCCACGTACCTATAGGGGGTCAAGTTTTTATGTTGGATGGATGAGAGGTATGCTTGTATGGGATAAGTCCACCTATGGACTACCCCTCGTAAGATACCATAGTGCTCAAGTGGCCTCATTTCGTTACGTTTCCTTTTCAAGTGTCAAGCTTGAAATGGTGGTGGTTGGCCATCCAATTCTCAAAAGAGGATTCACACACGCATGTAAAACTATCCATAAATGAAGGGAAAAACCTAAGGTATCTAGAACCGATTTCAATCAATACAAGTAATGCAAGACTTAGAGAAACCATTAGTAGACTTGATTGGCTCTCCAACTTGCTTCTCTTATTTGGGAGAACTGAAAATAGTGCATTGGGTCAGTTCAGTTGGGGTACCAACCTTGAGCCATCTCCTAGTTGTTGGCTAGTGATTACGTGTTGCCTGGGTCCACAATAGTTGCAGCCACATCCAACCAGTCCGACCGACATCCTGGCGGTTGTTGCCACCGGCCTTTGATAGTGGCTGCCAATGGCTAGAGCTTTGTGGTGTCTAGGTAAACTTGTCCATTGAGTACATGAAAACTTATCGGGTCATTTTATATAGTTTGTTCTTTTTAACTTGTTTTGGAATAATTTGACTTCAAAATGACATCAGAGATCCCAAATTAGTATAGGAGGTGTGGTTGAAATAAGTGGAGCTTTGGGGGTCCCTCGGCCTGTAGAGCTCCTTCATTCATGATGGATGAGTTAGCTCAAACTCCAAGAAGTCCAAGCCAAAAGAATCTCTTGCATATAAGCATATTAAAACCAAAAATAATATGTACAGTTTGAAGAGTAGCTTCAAAGACCATGAGTTAGTCTAGTGGATCACAATTGAGATGGAAAAATCACAAAACATATAGGGAAACATGTTTTAAACATGAAGGGGTACATTAATACATACAACAAGTGGGCCCCTTACCTCTAAAGGTTGGGCAACATAAACTTCATTGTTGTTTGTGACCCATATTGGCATTTTAGTGGATGGAAACTAATGTCTATTAACAATGGTCACACATGAAACCTCTAGCAAACGTTGGGCAATGTCGTCTCCCAATTGTCTATTTTTTTTTGGGTACAAATTGAAAAGATTAAATTGCTAAAGGTAACCGGAGAATAAACCACCATGGGAAAAACCTGTCCAAAGAATCCATAGGGTATTAGGCCTACTTCATACACGAGACTGAGAGCCCGTGACCATTACACTTCAAGCACTCTCATTGGTGGAAAAGGCGGAGCCAAGCTTGAGGGACCAACGGAGTAGGTGAATGGAAGATGGATGTAAAGTCTACATGGATTCTTACATGGCATCAAATGAATCATGTTTCATGGTCACTTGGACTATTTTCAATAACCACCTCTTGAAGGTAGGTCTAACACAAAACCGGAAGACCATGGCACTTTGAACGTTCATAATTGTGGGTTTATTCTATTTTATTATGTGTGAGGACCCGCATGAATAGAAATTCATTGACATAACATTTGGTTGAGGACCTAGTCACATATAACTTCACACTACACTTAAGGGTCTGTGACCACACTACATGTTTTTGAAGATGTGTTGGGACAACCTTTGAACACTTTCTTTTGGGCTCTCATAATAATATTTAAAATTTTTGGTGGTAAAATTAAGCAATACACATACAATTACAATGATATAAATACAAGTGACAATATGTATATGTAAATAAATTACATTCACATATAGTCAGTAACATAATTATATAAATATAATTTTGAATAATAATGAAGCCCTATCATATGTATAATATAAAATCCTAGCATTCATTAGTAAAGTCGTTGAAGGTTTTTCCATCCCTAGATGTAACTCATAAGCATCTAAGTCTACAATATATGCCATAGAAGTTAATACAATTATTGTTTCTAAATCTACCATCAAATGATCTGTAAGATCATAAATCCATTTATTCTTGGTTCCTTTTTGATGAACCAATCTCCATGTTTAATGGATGGTTTATCAAGTCAATTGGATCCCTATACTCCACGCAAGGATTACCAAATTTTCTACACATCCTATAAATCCTCCCATGTATTTTGACAATTCTAGCTTTAAGTGTGTTTAATAAAAACACTCCACAATCACAACAAAGTTTTAACAAAGTATCATTATTTGTGGCAGTAAGGAGTTGAGGCTTCATATATAAAATGCCATCCTTAATCCGAGCCAATCGATCTTTAGATAAAGTTGGATTGCCATTTAATTGACTAACAAGTATACTTTTGAAAGTTCTAGACTCCCTTACCTCTACATAAGTCAGAATGGACTTTACAGTAGATTGAGAGAGCATTCAAAAATTTTCATGTTCATCAATTAGAACCACGGGGAGGTCTCTTCATTGTCAAGTTGACACCACGTGCGGACAAAGTTTGCTACCCCTATATTACATGCCATATATAATTTTAAAATTTATGATATTTTTTCTACATATACATAACCATTGATAGTATCTTTTGTATACTTTTTTGAAATTTTTGGTCATCTTTATTTATTTTTAGTAAATTTTTTAGTTCAATTCTGTGTCATTCTAGTTAGAAACGGTATGTTTTATGAAAAAAACAAATCATCAAAGTTAGTTAACACTTTTGACTATGTCATAGGTATTGTGTATATCTACTCATGAAATTTTTTTGATAAAATTTTGACCCATTTTGGTGGTGCAACTTACCAAAAGAAGATTTTTTTTGGTCGCACGTGGTGTTCAACTTGACAATGGAGTGATCTACCCGTGATTAGAACATCCAAGGCACGTCAAAGCTCACTTTGCAACTCCACATCTTCATGTAGACCATTTCAATGTGTGACTGCATCAATTCCGTCTCTATGACAACATCATTGCACATGTTTTAATTGTCTTCTCCAACATTACAATTTTCCTTGTCACCACCTCGTGCACTGGAATCATCAATCGATGTGTGATTATGATGGCACTCCTCATCCTCCTCCATATTTCCAAATGAATGAGCCTCAATAAGTGACCCTACCATAAAAGTATAAATGTTGTATATTTTCTAGAGGTCCTCCATACATGTACATAATTACGGGTTATAATTTGTGTATCATATGTATGTGTACTACACAAAAATTCAAATAAATACCCCTTTTGTGCACTCATGTATACTCATACATGTTATGAAAGGTGCACCCCCAGGGATGATCACATCAACGTAGCCATGCTTGAGACAACCATTGTCTAATTTAATTCATTGTGTTTTATTTCTCCAATAGTGTTTACATTAAATAGAATACTTACTTAATAAAAACAATCATTACATTTAAGTGGAAATTTTAAGTTTTCTTCTCAATATCATATGAATCTTTATGTGAACCTCATGCTAATTGACATTTCAGTGTATTTGGATAGACCACTTGTCCAAAAATAATAAGGGATGTGCACTTGTGGGGACAAAAACATCAAAGAAAAGAAAAGAAAAAGTAACGCTAGTATATGATACCAGCGTGAATGCGAGCCCGTTAGCCATGCACTGATCACGGTATTCCGTGATGCAGTGTATGGTTTTATGCCTCCTGTGGGGAGGTGGGCTCTAGGGTTTTAATACAAACAAGCTATCTTTAATTAGGAGGGGGTACGGGTTTTTGTTTGTTGTCTAGTTTTCTTTTATTTAGTACTAAGTAGGTAAGGTATTTGATGGCGTTTTGGTGTATGTCTTTCATCAATTTTTTGATGTTTGATTTTGGGATGTTTATTTTTGTGAGATTTTCAATGGAGTGTTCGTGTATGGCTCCTCTTACTCCTGCCGTGATGGTTATGAGGGGGTTGGTTTTCCAACCGTTGTTTTGGATGATGTTATTTAGTGGGTCATATTTGGCATGTTTGTGTGTGATGGCTTGTTCTGGGAATCTATCATGGCAGTATGTGAATTCAATGAATTGGATCGTATGTTCGGGAGAGGGTGATATAGGTGGTTGTATTTGTTTTGGTGCTCCGAGTATGCATAGGATGTCTGGTCTTAGTTTGGCGAGGCATTGGCAAGGGTTTGGGTGGCAAGTGCATTGGAGCAGCCATTCCGGTACTGTTTGTTCTTGTGGTTGGTTATTAAAGTGACCTGCGTTTGTTAGTGTAAAGAATCTGGTATTTTTGTTGGCTTGTAATGTTTGGGCGATGAGATGTACTGCTTTGTTGTGTCGTGCAATTCTAAGTCCTTTAAGGAATGGGTGCTCGCATGTGGATAGTAGGTGAGGCCATGTGTCACGTTCATTTTTATGGCATAGCGTGCAATTGGGGTTTGGGTGTGTGATAGGCCAAAATATGTTTTTCCTGTGGTTACCCATATATTGGGCGTATCTGAATTTGAGTGTTTGGGTGATTTGGGTATCCGGGATTTTCTCGTCCTGCCAAAAATGGTTGGAGAGTTTTTGGTTTATTTGGGTATTGGATAGCCATTTGTCTACGTATGGGAATTTATGTTTGGCTAGGTCTGCTTCATTTGTTTCGTGTTCTTTGGTTATGAATGTACGTAAGTTACGGATGGCTCCGTCGTGTGTGGCTGTTGGGCAGCCTGCTAGCCAGTATGGGGTCGAGTGGGCAGTGTGTATACGTGGGGTGGTATTCGGTTTTTCTTTGGTAGTTCCTTCGTTTGCTAGTGCATCTGCTATTTCATTTCCGGTGATGCCTGTATGAGCCCGTACTTTATGTATGTGTATTTTGTGTGGGGTCCAATATATATGTCGTACTATTGCTGCTATGAGTAATTTGTCTGGGTGGTGGTGTTGTGATGTTGGGCGGTGGATGTGGTTGTTAATTAGATATATGCTGTTAAGGCTATCTGTAAATATGTGTGTGTCTATTTTAGTGAGTTGTATATTTTTAACAGCAATGAGAATTGCATTGAGTTCGGCTCTAAGTATGTTTTGGTAGCCTGGTAATCTTTCTGAGATTTTTGTGTTGTTGTTAGGGCTATATACTCCCGATCCTGCAGTGTTTCCTTCTATTTGGCCTTCGGAGTTTTTGGTCGGGGGGATGAATGATCCATCCATATATGTGCACTGTTATGGGTGGAATTTAAGGGGGTATGTGTTTGTGAATGTGCTTGGTAGGGGTATTATGTGGGTGTTTATGGTTTGGAGGGGGGTGGTTTTAGGGGCATTTTTCCATGCGTTAGAGAATTTAACATTGTAATGTGTGGGTGTGGGTTTAATGGGGTGGATGTCTATGTGTGTATGTGTAGTGTTTTTGAGTATTCTTTGTAATGCGGTTGGTATTTGGGTGTTATTTAGTATGGTTCTTTGGTTGTGTACGCATATGATTGATGTAAGGGATGGTTCGGTGTATTGGTAGTATTTTGGCCATTCTGGCGTGGGGTTGTATGTTATAGTATGTGGTGGGATTGTGGTGGGATTGTGGCTAGGATGTGTATGTCCGGGTCTGTGAGTGGTATTTGTTGTGGTGTCCAATCCTTGTGGTTTATTATTAGGATAGTGATTGTTTGTGCATCCTCTTTAGCGGCCATTCTAGCCCAGTGGAGGGCTTCGAGGGTTGTATTGTGGTCCGTGGGGAACGCTAGTCCATGCCCTGTCCATTTGGCCGAGTTTGCTTTGCCTATTGATCCAAATAGTATGTCTCGAGTGTGTGGGGAGTTATATTGGGTGAGTTGGGTAGGGCAAGTGAGGGGGGATGAATAGTATGAGTGTGTAATTTGGAAGGATTCTATGAGTGTTTTGGTGATTTCGGGGGGTAGTGTTTGGTGTAGGTTGTTTGGTTGGATAGTTTTTGGCTTTTTCCTGGGGAGTATAGTTATGTATCTTTGTAGGAGCCATAGGATTTCTGTTTCAAAATCTTGTGGTGGTGGTTGTAGGAAGTTAGTGAGGTGTTGAAGGGTGTTATGAGAGAATTGGTTCCATAGCCAATGTAACCTTTCGACATCAAACATACATTCAAACATCAAACAACAACAACAAAAGCAACAACACAACAACCACAACTTCGAATTGTTATATTCAATGTTCGCCAACCACCATATATGTGTAGTTGTGCGATCTGTGTATGCCATATTGGCGGTTGGAATCATCAAAATTCATGCATAAATCCAAATATACTTATATCGTAATTTTTGTAGATATTTGAGTTTAAGTAAAGTGTTTATGTTTTTGTCATATCTTAGACATTGGTGTTTTATAAAACGTCATGCAAACATATGTGTGCGCATGCCCTTCAATGGAAAATCCAAATGTCACCTACTCTAGTACATAGTAGTTTCTCTTTCTGAGTACTGCAAGCAAATAAGGTATTTGGGTGTTATGTGGTTCCTACTTCATGGCCTCAAACTTCTATCGATTAGATTTACACAACAAAGCTCGCCTTGTATTGGCAAGTCTATGATGAAACATATGCACAAACCAGATTGAAATTTGGACCTACCCTGATTTAGTTATGGTTATCCGAAGTGCATCTTTGTTAATTTCTTAACTGAATACATAGGTCCTCCCAATTGTGTTCACTATGGAGTATAGAGCATTTATTTACATTTGAAGATGTACTCCAATTTATTTTAAACATGTGTCTTTACAACGTTTTCTCTATGATCCTCACGGAACCACTTACCAAACAAAATCTAGGGATCTGAATAAGAAGAGTAGCCACTTAAGACCCATCTACCTTATGTGCCACAAAGACATCAACAATAAAATTCTAAACACAACATGTACTATACTAAGTTGATTGCACCAAATCATAAATGAAATGATATCGATTTTAAAATCCAGGAAGCCAAAAGGCTTATGGAATCAAGAGCACATCAGGATGGTGTCACTCTTTAAATTGAATGACACTATTAAATTTTGCCCTAGAATCCTAAGGTTTTAACATGAATTAGAAATTTAGAATGGTATTAAAAAGCTTCAGTACAACTACGTTCGCAATCACATGTGAATACATAAGTACCAGAAGCACAGAACTTAAAAATATCTCAGTCCTTGAGGAGAGAGAATACGGCACCTGGTATGTTAATACATGTACATTATGAGGTACCGGCATCTCATAAGCCTCATGTGATGCTCATTGTGCTCAAGTTCTTCTCATAAGGTAAGCGGGCCTAATTCAGTTACTTAGCTTCAACTACTAACATGCATATTTGAGTGGTGGTGTGGGTATGTGTGGATTTAAGAACGGACACCAAAAAGGCGTAAAAAAGGGTACATGTTTGAAAGAAATTGGACTGAGTGTTCAAAAACTTGTTCAACCATGGGTCACATAAAGGGCCAAATTTTGGCAACAAACCAAAACCAACCACATATGTGTTGTGATTCTATGGTGTTAGTAACTTGCACTTCAAGTAGAGTCCACATATAAGTGATTGTTGATCTAAAGTGGTGACCTATAAAATGAGCCAACTATATTTGTCAGATATCCCACTAAAATTAGCCACATGTGTAGAATAATAATAGGGTAGAGCACTCTTGTGATTAGCTACTTGTTTAACCCTTAAAATACGTGATCTCTCAATATATGGCCATACACACAATTTATATGGGCTTCACCAAATTCATAAGTCATATTTTATATATTAATGTGTTTGAATCTTAATTATAAACATTGTCTTATATCAAGAAGATAAAAAAAAAAAATACTCATATTAGATACATGGGACTGACACTGCTCGAAAATGAGGAAGTACGTGCAACCAAAGATATATATATATATATATATTTATTTATTTAATGATGATGCCAAAAAAGTTGAAGTGCTTTCAAAATAAAATAGGCCCCACAAAATATGTGCTTTGATTTTTAAATAATGTAGGGTTTTATGAATTCCATGAAATTAGGTTATACTATTTCAAAGATACCATGGTATTATGTTTTTAATAAAAGGGTTATAGTGTATACATTCCCTTGTCCCGCCCATAGTGTATGAAAATTTGTTGATGGATGAAAAGAATGGTTGAAGAAAATTTTATGACAAGTTTAAATAAGCAACATGGAAGAGATTGGTTTAGGTCATGGGGTTGCATTATGAGAGATTTTTTTGCTTTGTTGGCATCTACAAATTGTGCACCTTCTAGTAGTTTAGTGTTGGCACATTTTTTTAATAATGTTTTGTTTTTTCACATGAATAAAAATGCAGTAGGATTTCCATCACTTTGCTTGGGGATGTCATTGGTTTATGCTTCCACAATAAATGCATTTCTTGTAGCTCTTGAGTGAATATCAATTTTGTGTATGTATGTTTTGTATTGTGGCTTTATGAAATTGCTTCTAGGCTACACCGCATTGCAATGAAATATTAGCTCTACTTTTTGAGATGGTTTTTGAAATGAGCCAAAGTTTGGCCTTAATCAGACAACCAACTAGAATTAACCACGTGTGGAGGATAATCATAGAGCATAGCACTCTTCCAACCAACTACTTGTTGATTTTTAATAAACATATAGTACATGAAAATGACTAACCCTAGCCTTTCAAAGTAACTGAGAAGTACTACAAAATATGCATAGTTAGAAAATTACCTAATTGAATGGGTCATTTAATTACTTGTGAACAAGATAATACCCCCCAAACAATCATGCCCTCGCTGCACGTGATTCTCGTAATTCACACTAAGTGTCAGCCCCATGACTAATCATGAGCACCTTCTAGTGTAAAGTGAACTTGGACGCTCTCGGCCTTTTTGACCAATGAGAGATCTTAGAATGCAATGGTAAGGGACCTTCAGTCTCGTGTGTGAAGTGACCCTTAGACACTTATTAGAGCTTAAGGTTGAGTGTTGGTTTTTTGGATATACATATGTACGCTACCCACATCATAAAGATCTTGAAGTTCTTAAACAAGAAAACGATAGAACCGTGAAGCTCTGTCCTTTGCTATGAAAGACTACAATTGTAGCTGGTTACTTTGCTCATGCCAACCCATGGCTATTCACTATACCAAACCTTTCTTGGATTTTGTGCACCTTCTTCTCAAATACGGGTCAAGGATTGAAGCTACTCATTTATCACCCAATGTTTTTTTAAAATATAATCAAGAACTGCCAAAATAACTATAGTCAACTAGATTTCTTTCAATGCATTTTAGGGAGCACTTGTATGTATGTATATATATATATATATATAAACTATAGATAACATCCACATTAAATACAGTGGACCAAAAATAACAAGAACAAGTAACGTCCAAGTGTGAACACAAAGTGGTTAGAAAATTTGCTCTTGAAACAAGAAACGGTAGAACCGTGAGGCTTTGTCCTTTACTATGAAAGACTACAATTGTAGCTATCCACTTTACTATACCAAACCTTTTTTGGATTTTGTGCACCTTCTTCTCAAATGCAAGTCAAGGATTGAAGCTACTCATTTATCACCCGAAATTTCTAAAATAAATAATCAAGAACTGCCGAAATAACTATAGTTAACTAGATTTCTTTCAATACATTTTAGGGAGCAATTATATATATATATATATATATATATATATATATAACACTATAGTTAACATCCACATTAAATAAAGTGGACTAAAAATAACAAGAACAAGTAACGTCCAAGTGTGAACGCAAAGTGGTTAGGAAATTTGCTCTTGAAACGAAGAAGTTGATGCATAGTCTTTGTCCTACAGACAAAGCCAACAAAGAAGTTGATGCATAGTCTCTGTCCTACAGACAGAGCCAACAAAGGGTTTAATCAAAATTAAAATCAAGTTAAGTTGCAGATGGCATCAACCACAGTATGGTAAAAACAAACACCACTTCATTACAACATCGATCTCTGAAGGCTTTAGTAATCACACACTAATGACCATGTCTAATGACTCAACTACAGCCTCATCCATACTTAGGGCCACTTCACTCACGAGACTGAGTGCCCGTGACCATTACACTTCAAGCACTCTCATTGGTGGAAAAGGCGGAGCCGGTCCAAGTTCACTTCACACTACGCTTGAGGGACCAACGGAGTATGTGAATGCGAGATGGATGTAAAGTCTACATGGATTCCTACGTGGCATCGAATGGATCATGTTTCATGGTCACTTGGACTATTTTCAAAAATCACTTCTTGGAGGTAGGCCTAACACAAAATCGGAAGATCATGGCACTCCGAACACTCATAACCGTTGGTTTATTGTATTTTATCATGTATCAAGACCTGCATGAATAGAAATTCATTAAAATAACATTTGGTCGAAGGCCCGGTCACATATGGCTTCACACTACACTTGAGGGTGCATGACCACACTACATGATTTTGGAGGTGTGTTGGGACGGCCTTTGGACACTTTCTTTTGGGCTCTCACAATTGCATGGTCACGGCTCTTGGCTCGTGTGTGAAGTGGGCCTTATACTCTGCCCTTGGTTTGTGTGCTATGTCTAACTTAAATTCCTTGCCAAGATCCACGTCCAAGCTAAAGGGAATCACACGTGACAACAACGTCCTTTAACGCTTTGGGAAGAGGGACTCAAACTCTTACAAATTCCTATGCGGTCAACCCAAGCACCTAAGGTGTGTGTGTGTGTGGGGGCCTTATGTGGGTCTCGAGTACGGGTTGGAGACCTATTCTTGAGTGGTATAGGGAATTGCTTGTAGTGAAGAATGCGTGCCCAAAATACTACACGTGTTTATGATGAGATTGGACTATAATCTTAGAATATAGACACCGTTCTAGGTTTCTAAGAGTGACCATGATTGGGAGGCCATGTGTACTCGCTTGAAGGGATAGGGAATGTTTTCTTTCCACCTCGTATAATTTTGAACTGGAAAGAATAGTATTTTTGAGTCACAATTGCTCTGACTAGATGAGACGAATCTTCGAGAATTTTCAATTTGATCCAACGGTCTAATTGCCTATGGAGTTGAAAGTGCCCATAATAAGATTTTGAAGTCTATATTTTTTCAACGAATATTTATACACCGGCAACCATAACTAGGGTGTCTTTAATACAGTGAGCGTAGGGCTTGCCTAAAAGAGTGACATGTGGTGGACCGAGCAATCGACAATTATTTCAGGCCCATAAGTCCTTTGGCAAGTTTGAAATCAATAACATGCAATTACAAAACATGTTGAAATATGGTGATCTAAGTGGATATGAAATGGGCACTTTTGGATCTACACCCACTTCTCCTAAGATGTTGCATGACACACGATTGGCAACATTGGCTCAAGACCTGTAGCTAGTTGCCTCGTAATCTTCAAAGCTTGCATGAATATCTTATCCATTATTGAAGCACAAAGATTCTCTTCATTTCAAAATGAACATATACAGTCCACCCTTCATATCTGTTGACACTTGGGAGCAAGGAAGCTTGTAACACTTATGTGGTGTTAACACTTTAACACTTATTGGGGGTAGCATGGACAATTTTTAACACTTACATGAATGACGCTTATGTGACTTTGGAATTAAAAAAGTAATACTTATATAAATAAAGGATAAAAATAAAGAAGATGTGAATTTCATTATACATCTAAGTGTAATGGAAGGACAAATCTAAAGTATTTTGATGAGATTCTTGTGCACGTCAAGATTTTAGCTCCTTTTGAAGTGTTCAATTGCTCTAGAGGAGAGTGTAACATTAGTAGTTTTTTTTTTTTTTTTTTTTTTTTTTTTTTTTTTCAAAAAATTGTTCCAATGTCACTCATTCACTTTCAGCATCCTTGAGTCCTACTCTATCTACCACCACATCACCAATTCGTGCATTATCAGCTTCTTCAATGAGATTATAAGTTGCATCATCTCTTTCATCAAGTATACTTGTAATTTCTTGCTCAATAGGTATGTATGGATTGTTTAGCTCAAATTACATCATAAGTGATGAGCTCATGTGCATTTTATAGTGGTCTAGTTTCAGTCTTTGCAGAAGTCAAATACATGATGGACCTAATTCAATCTCATCCAAGTTACAAAAGTTCATAACCTCCCTTTCATACAAATTAACACTTATCGAGGTGAATTCATTGAAGAGGGGAGCATAATTTTTATGAATTCTCTTAACATATAACAATTAACACTTACTAGTGTAATTTTTGGATTCTTTTTGGGGAGCGCAATTTTCTTCAACACATAGATGATTTCAATACTTATCGAGATAACACATATCAAGGGTGAAGTGTAAGTCTTCTCCACAGTATGTTGACTACTGAACCTAGAGTAATTAACAATATTTTGACTCACGTTCGATCCACACATAGTCCAAATTTTTTGGTGTCCATTCTTAGATCCACACCGAGTCACAAAGTGATGAACTTAAGGTAGGTGTCCAATTAAGAAAAGTAATCAAAATAGGCCCACATAGGTTAAGAAGAGTGACCACATAATAAAGGCCCCCATAGCTTACACTCCATTGCATAAAAACTGTTGAGATCTGGATGTAACGTGAGAGCGAAGTTGAGTTGTCAAGGGGAGGAGACCCGCCGGGTCACCCGGCCTTCACCCGTCGTTCCACCGGGTCGTCTCTCTTTCCCCATAAAGTAGCCACCGAAGACAATCACTTCGTTTTCGAGCTCTTTCGCTCTTTCGCTCTCTCTCTCGTGCTCTCAATCCTTGAGGTCTGTAATATTCTCTGTTTCTCTGGCTTCCCACTGATTCCTCCGGTCCACTTTTTTGCTTCCATATTCGCAAGCTTATTCGCTGTCTTGTAACCTGCACACGAAGGTAACCAAGCAAGCTCCGGAAGCTCCGAAGTGTTGGCTAGAGCAGGCGGGAGGACGATAGAAATTTCTGTAGCTAATTTGGAACCGATTTGGAGCCGATTTGGAGCTGATTTGGAGCTGATTGAGAATTTTCTTGCTCGGGAGGAGTTCTTGTTTTTATTTTAAGAATGTCTTCGCCGTCGACTTCTCCGAAGATGGCATGTTTATGTGCCCCGACCTCGCACGCGGGCTCTTTCCGGTGCCGTTTGCACCGACCGCAGCAATCGTGGGGGCGGAGACCTCTGCCATCTCGGTCTTCGTCGGTGGAGGACGCGACCGATTTCGCAGCGGAAGTTGAAGCTTCGGTGGAGGGTAGGGATCATCTATCGAGCTGCTCGAGTTCAAGCCGAGCTTCGTCAGTTTCTCCCGCCACGTCACCTACTTCCATGTCCACCTCACCCCGACGCACCTCTCGGCTCAAGCACACGGTCACTTTCTCCCAAGAAGACTCTTCGGACGCAAATCATCCCAACGCAGACAAGTCTCATCAAGAGTGCGTTTGCATCATCCTAATGAACTCCTCCTGATCATCATTCCAGTGTAAATTCTAATATGCATCATGTGATGGTGCCATGCTCCAAGGTAGTGTTTGAATTTGAACGAACATCAACCTATCTCGTTTTTCAAACCTCACACTACCTCCAAGCATGCACCGAAAGCTTACTGAATATGGAAGGTGTTGTATGCAATTCGATCAACTCCCTACTGAATGTCGTGTTGAGTTAGAGGATGATTCTATTACGGGGAGTATTTTTCTTTTCCACTTGCAAGTTGATGTTTTAAACTGTTGAATCTGACTGGTTACCGATTTCCTGTACATTACAGAGAGCAAATTCAAGGCATGAAGATGGCCACCGGAACCGGAGGTAGCTATCAAGCCGGTGCACGACCTAGCTCAGTCTTCCGGATGCTCAAGACAGGCAATTCGGCAACCGACATCTGCATGTGACAAGATTGCCTTAAAATTTTTGTTCGAGTAGGTAACATACCCCGCAGGCTACTATGTGTGATATTATTATAACCACTCAGCGCCTTGCCTCATTCTGTAATTAGTGATGATTTTCTCGCTGCCAAACTCCGGAAAGAAACAACCGCGTAACCTTTTGTATAGAAGCTGCACCAGTATCGATTGCTTAACCCCTCCACTCCTTGACAACGTCACACAAGCAGGAAGGATTAATTCAGGCATCTTAGGATATTGTTCTGGTCAGATGAGTATTTTGTCAATATCTATCGTCCCGAGGTGGACGAAGGAATTTTGTACATAGTGCGAGCAACATTTATGCTCTTAGCATGATGATGATGATGATGTACATTTGAGTCAAGCAGCATTGTTCACAATTCACAAAACACTACTCACAGCAATTTCCTGGGATGGATTTCTGTGTCTGTTTGAGCTTGAATCACAGGTCTGAGCTTTTGGATACCATGCTTGACCAAATTGTGCACAAAAAACAAGGAGCGATGGGCCTTCATCATCAACATGATTTCACATTTTTTTCACTTCACCGTATTTGTATGTGTAGTTCCAGGTGGTTGTGTTGGCGCCTGTAATTACAAGGTGCATGTATCAGTCAGCAACTGTGACATTTAACAACCATCAATGGCATGCCGATATGTTGATGTTTATAACTCGGTCGAGGTAATTAACCGCCCCATAACTTACCCGGCCCCTGCGCCCACCGTTTCCTTGAATATCTACATGTCTTCTACTCATTGGTTGAGGTGGTCTTCGTTGCGGAAATATAGAAATCTTCTAGAGAGATGAGGTTAGGAACTGCAAATATTTGCCACTGGGGACATGCAAACACCGCAATTTGGGGTTCCTGGATAATCTCCGAACTCTCCCAACCGACCGACAATAACTCCTGATGTCTCGTCATGTGCCACTGATTCTTCTCCACTTGCAGGCCCTCCGTGTGTCCCTGTTAACTGCTTGTTTTCTCGAAAAAGCAAAATGGTGGCACCGATCCAGAATCGGAGTCAAAGTTAACATTATGCTTGGCAACTACTACGTCCTAGGTATCGATTCAAGGTGAGAATTTTTTTCTTCCAGTTTGAAATGTTGGGATTAATCAAGAGTCATCATCAACATCATCATCACCATCCAAGATCTTCCTGCACAATGGGCAGATAAGCATGGTTCGAATCCATGAAAGATCAAATTCAAACTTGCAATTCTCACGTATATTTGCTCTGATTATGCATTCAGAATCGAAAGTTCACCTAATTCCCCTAATCCTTGCAAACTCTTGTGATGATTGCCTCTGCCGATCCCGGATGCAGGCTTGCCTAGGAGGGTTAAAATGCAGAGTTTTGGTTGTGTATTACCACTCTATTAACTTGCACTGCAAATTGGGTGAGGCAAGGAGTATGTAACTTCTCTTTGATGTTTAAAACTTGTGATGACGGTGATAAGGGAGGGAATAATAATCTTGAAGTCTCAAGAATCCAAAACCACTCCACGGTGGAAGACTCATATTGGACATTAATTGACAAATAGACTTGTTATCCTTTGTTGACCATAAACCCTGGAAAGTATGCAAGACAAAATGACATGCCCAACCCGAAATCCTGCAATCATGCACTCGTCACTTGATCTAATACGATTCTTTGCGAGACTGATGATGATCACACTCTTTGGGCCAGTACCCATCCAGCTTGGGATTCACCACGCATTATCCTTACTAATAACTGACATGAATAATTAAATGCCAGATTCATCTTCAGCACATGTCAGACCTTTTTGGTTCCTGATTTTATGTCTCCTGCAGGCTCCTTCACGAGGTTACAAGGTATGTACAGTAGACCTTCTCAAGTGTTTTTACTCAACATGCGACCAATTTGGTTGGGTATGGCTTTCTCCATGCACTTTGTAATCTGTGTAAGTTTCTCGTCACCTTGTCGTATCAGTGTTGCTGCATGCTGTCGTTGCCACCGGTCCACCGAAAGTTTGCATTGATCATTTAGAGTCCAAATATCCCAAGCGTCCAGTAACAATTCCAAACTTGAGGTCACCAATCAACTTTGCATGACTGAGATTTGAAAATGAGGCACACTTTTGCCCCCTCCACAACTCCATTACACATGAATTTCCTTCCCTATTTTTTGAGCATGTTGTACTATGCAGTGTCAAAAGTCCTTCCAAACGATTCATCAAGTTGATAGTAGTTTCTATCTCACGGAGGCTACGGCACTCCGACACTCCGATGATGTAAGGAATTGGACTTTTTGACACCATCTTGATGTAGGTTTAGTTTCATAAGCCATCCCAGTTTCATATTATTTTACTCAGTCTAGGAACTAATGTTATCTTTCTAAATCTAAGTCAGTATAATAAAGCCCCACTCTCCCTCTTGCATTTCTTCTACCTTGCAAGGAATTTATGGCTTGTCTCTTGGGGGTGTAAGGTAGACATGTCTCAAGTGACTCGTTTTCTTAATCAGACCCCTATATTTGATTGATATGTGGTTTGGTGAGGATTAAAGAGCAAACGTCATAAAGACACATGTTCAAAAGGGATTGGATTATGTCTTCAAATATTCATAACTACTCTACACTCAGTAGTGAACACAAATGGGAGGACCTATGTACTCATTTAAGAAATCAACAAACATGCACTTCCGATAAGCATAACTTAGTCAAGGGAGGTCCAATTTTCAATCCAATTTTTACAATGTTTCATCGTACATTTGCTAACACAACACAAGTTTTTATTGTGTAAATCTAATGGGTAGAAGTTGGACAACATGGAAAATGAACCAATTAACACCCACATACCTTTGTTTACGTTCTTATCAATTTATATATGCAACTCCCATTCGATGTTAAAAAGAAATTTACAAACAAAAACACAAAAACCCGAAGCTCCACAAGGCAAACCAAAGTCATAAAGATAGTCTATTCACAAGAGCCGAACACCTAATACAGGGAATAATGGATTATGGGTCATGCTTGCGACTATATATATGTACGACAGCTCCAACTATGGGGGTAGTTGGATAAGTAGCCTGGGTCCACGTGTTTCTTCAACAAATATTCAGCAAAGGAAAGTGGATAAAGAGATTCCCAGCAGGGCCATTCTTGGAGATGAAGATAAAGTTCTGGGATCTTACTCCACACCGACGTCCACTTGAACTTCCTGCCCCCTTTCCATTGTCAAAGAGGCTAATATCATGCTCACACTACGACTAACGACTGGCCCACACCAATAGGAGGGTTTCCATCTTGACAGGAGTTCTTGTCTTCATCTGCAACCGGCGAAACTACAGTACATTGCATTTGGTGACGTTTCTGTGAGTAGGACGAATATCCTTATTGGTAACAGTAAGTCTCGGAAAGTGATGAACTTTCCCGGGCAAGAGGGACTCATGTTGTTGCCAAGGAGCAGCGCTTGGCCCTAGTGTGGGCATGGTATAAGTTGCTTATCTCCCTTGACAAAAATCAAACAACCATTGCGCTACACCGTTTATGGTAGTTAGTGTCACTTACTTTGCGGGGTTACGCAGTGTTATAACTTTTTGCTCCAGGAATGTAAATTTTCTATCAAGGTAAGTCATTTATGGTGTATATTTACACTTTGTTGGTAAAAACTGAAATATGTAGTAAGAAGTTCTAGCATTGTGTAGTTCCAAATAGTAAGTGAAACTCAACACCATAGACGTTGTAGTCCTGCAAACTTTGACATATTTGAATTCTACATCCCTCTTCACACATCTAAGGCTCCTATTGTGCTACATTCTTTATGGTATTTCATGTCACGTACAATATTTGTAAAGGGCCTAAACTAGATGCCTAGAAGTCTCAAAGTGTCACATGGCTAATTATCACTATGATACCATTCATCAACATAAGTAACTTCTTTAAGTGAAAGATTATTTATAGAGCCAAGATATTAGGACGTGAACTTGAATGCCAATTGTCATGAGGTGACACTAACTAAGGTGAGTGACACTAATAGACATGCAACACACTAAATACCATAAACGGTGTACTCGCTTGTAAGTTGCTAAAGTAGAGGGTGCTAAAACCAACATCCCACCCAAAACCAACACCTATGAACGCCTCCCAATTGCCAACACTTTATTACCTTGAACCGTTTCCCTGATATAGGAGTGTCCGGGCCCACGGAGCGACGGTTTTCAGGT
Source organism: Polytrichum commune (assembly GCA_950295325.1). Lineage (NCBI taxonomy): Eukaryota > Viridiplantae > Streptophyta > Polytrichopsida > Polytrichales > Polytrichaceae > Polytrichum > Polytrichum commune. The sequence goes on along the minus strand of OX485803.1, from coordinate 15,370,366 downwards.
GCCATTAGTGGTGCCACCTCATATCGGCCTTCACTACCTTCATGTAGGGTAGGTAACGGGCTTCACTCTATCTCGAGTTGGTTCAAGGTGGGATTAGGGTGGCTTGTCAATGCCTTTTCTAGCCATTCTATTCACAAAGCCAAGGAGGTAAGTCCACAAAGCACAAAGGGTCATTTCCCAGGATGCAAGGGGCTTGGTTCCCGAGACGCAAGGTGATGGTTTTGCAAGCGAACTACAGTAGGTGGGATCATGGAGGTGGCCATGTGGCTTTGCGTATCATTACTACTTGGGCTTTGATATAGTTTGGGTCCAGTACCCAGCTATGTTGTGTTGGTTCTAGGCAATGAGAGTGGGGGCCCTCATCATATCCAAGGTCGTCATACACATGACCTATATATTGGTTCAAGGAAACTAGTGGTTTTGACTTTAAATATTCATCAAATATCTAATTGAGGCTAAAAATATTTTTTATTTCTTTTTACCTATGTTTAGAACAAAGGCTAATATAAATATATATTATTTTATATCAACCATGTAATGTGCGACATGTATGTGCAATAGCTTAAAGTGTTGGTTTAAGCACCCTCTACCTTAGTACACATATGCTAGTAAACGCTACTACTTTGTAGGACAGTACCATTAAATTTGAACACTAAATTTGGCCAAGCCACCCCATCTATGTTGCAGGAAGTCAACACAAGTTTAGACAGGCGCTGATCAATGGTGCATCATGGCCTCTTTTAATTTACTAGCCCTGCATGCAAGTAAAAGGGAGTCATTCATGAAAGGGAGATTTGCCCTAGTTTGGCTGCCTAGCCACACTTTTTGCACCTATTACTGTGGTCCGGTATAATTTTGAGCAATGAGCAGGGAGACCCGACATAACGTTACTTAGGGGCTTACCACATTATGGCAATTGGGGTTCCGTGATGTGGACTATAGTTCCGGCAACTTTTCAAAGCAAATGCTTACATCTCATCACTTTGCCAGTGGTCATGTATCACACTACTGGCAGTTTAGCACCACACAAACTTCCAGGGAAAATCCAACGGCAGTTCATCGTGAGGAAGCACTCCACTTTTCAAAGCCACGTTGTTCTTATCTCCCGTCTGTGTGGTACCCATTAGGGTAGCGGCAGTTGCACCCAACCAATCGCTGCCACCACCGAAATTTGAGGGCCTGTAGTGGGGTAAGCCCCTTAGCTGCTATCAACTGTTTCATTCTAATCAACGACAATGTTATACCCGAGTTTTTCAAGCTGAATTTGTTGGTAAGGTAGATGAGGTTAATGTGGATATCTCCAGCTTTGTGGAATCATTTAGTCAATGGATTCGAGCATTAGAAGTTGAGCAAGTTAGCAATTACGAATCATGACCAAAGAATTTGGGCTTATTGAAATCGGAGTTGAGGAAGGTGTTCATCTAGGCTCCGTAGTCAAGGATTTTGTACTTCTTCCCAATGCAGTGTTACGGCGAAGGGGGGGGGAATCTTTTGTCTTTCAATGTTGTGTAAGTGGACAACATCATTAGTAGATTCTATATGGGTCATTTGCCAATAAAAACCAAGTTTAATGCGAATATTGGTTGCGTCGTGCCTTTAAAACGGTCACATGTAAGATAAAATGTTGCTAAATTGTTTTTTTCATTATAGAATACCCACAATACAAGTTGGTCAGCACCTCACAGCCACATGCTGCCTCCTAATTTGCCCAACTTGGCGTCTCTTAATTTCCCACCTCAGGCACAAAAATGAAGTGTGTCATAGCTTGGTGGATAACACTCCTCATTATGAAGGATGGTGGGTGTAGTTTCACTTCTGTGAGGGCAAGTGACCCAAATATCATCAAAGCGGCGGCTAAATCACCTTGTATTACTCACCACCGATTTGTTATACACATCGGAGGTTTACTAATGATATGAAACCGATTGAGAGAAAACCAACTTGGGAATAAGCACCTTCACAATTTCAATGTCGCCCATGATCTAACAAAGGCATCCATCACCCACAAGCACCTACAACAACAACCCGCATAAACCACCTACATCAACCACAAAGAAGGGCCAGAAAGAAGTGCCGGCCATTCCTCTTGCAACCCTAAGCAAGAAGTGGCCTCGTTCTCAGGTTAACCACCCTTTCCAAAACCCTAATATTGCCTCGTCCATAAATACATGGATGAGAAAAGGAAATGAGAAAATTATTCAACATTAAATACTTATCCCATAAAGTCTAGTGACCGAACCATACATGTACAAAAAATTATATATTTTCTGGAGGTCCTCGATACAAGTACATAACTACGAGTTATAATTTGTGTAGCATATGTATACATAGTACATTAAAGTTCAAATAAATATCCTTTTTGTGCACTCGCATATACTCATACATGTTATGAAAGGTGCAAACCCCAAGTTCGAGACCTTACATATGTCTAAAATGTTGGATCAATATTGTCTCAATGTTCAAAATCAAGCTTTTTGGGGGAGATGGAATTCATGACATCAAACACAAGCTTGTAGACTTTTCAAGTCCGATGACTACAAGTTTAAGTTTGGGCTTAACCTTGAAAATCAATCTTCCTTATAAAAGGAGGAACCGAAGCTCCATCATTTATGACATATGTAAAGGCCCATATTCTCTCACCTTGACCCCTCAAGCTCACAATCGCAAGTTTATGTGGTTGAGCCTTTAGACAAGATGATCATGACCTCCTTTTCAACCAATTTGACCTTTGTTGGTTAAAAAAATGAGATCTATAGGAAATGTTATGGCACAACGTAACTCCAAATATTAAGTGACACGAAAAATACCATAAATGGTGTAGTGTAATAAGTGAGATTCTTGTTGCCGATGTAGGCAACGAATCTATGGATAGAAAAGCGAACACCTATGTAGCTTAGCTTATATTCCGATGCCAAGATCACTTTGATCCCAACCAACAGATGGCAACAAATAAACCAAGCTTCATAGATACCCACTTTACTATCCATCATTCCCAAAGGAGGTAGGCAAGATTCTCACTTATAACACTACTATAAAACATGGTCCAAACAACAAGGTCGTCAAATTGACACGACGTGGTCCAAAACAACACAAAATTGTATTGTATAGAACCACGCTTTTGTCGATTTACAAGTGTGTTGTTCAAAGCCATGTATTCCACTAGTGTAATAAGTGAGAATCTTGTTGCATACCTCCTTTAGAATGGATGGAAAAAGTGGCCTTGGAATAAAGCCTTAATAGAATTGTCGTGCTGATTCGGCAAAGAAAAAGTAAAAAGAAGATTAAATGTGCTTATTACAAGTTCGTGCTCTTTTGGATCATGGCCATGTCAATTTTCCAACCATGTTGTTATCTTAACTAATGCTGGATTGGAATCATCTTCATTTGATATCACTCATGCATCTATAATGAGGATTTCACCATTTTTCATACCATCTCAGGGTATAAAAAATGGTATTTCAAATCTTTATATTTCTATATTAAAAAAACACCCATTGGGGTTTATATACCATGCAAAGAACCTTCACCTCTTAGCTAAAATCGCCCTCGTATCAATATGGCTCAGAATGGCACTGACCCAAATGATAACTCCAGTATACAAAGATTCTCTCGCCTAACGATACCCATCATATGTCAACAATGAACGGTTTTGCAATACCAATACCCGCAGGCAACTTCTTTGATACCATTATAATTAACATTGCTTATTGATGCAATTCATACACCTAAACACCGGTCCAACAATGCATTGGACCACACTTTTTCCCTAATAGTAAGAAGTGAGAATCTTGCCACCTACTACATTACATCCTAGGGGATGGATAGCAAAGTGGATAAAGTAAGTACCCTATTGTAGGTTAGCTTGCTGTTATTCCCATGCTTTGGGTGGGGGGTTGTGTGGTCCTTGGATCGCAGCCAGCGAATGGGAGAGCTCCAGCTGGAGGCGAGAGTGGAGTGGGGGAAAGAGGGGTGTGGGTCTGGCGTGGCATCTCGCCACGTGGCTGCCTTCCTTGTGCTAGCGTTTGGAACAAGAGTGGCAGCCCACATGACATGATAACTTATGACTCCTCCCCCAAGCAAGCTTCTGTTGCTCTTAACTTAACTTGGGAGATCTGCTTTTTTCCTTTTACTAGCTGCCAGTTGCGGCCCTTCCTTGCACCAACACTTGGCGGCCGCCTAACTCCAGCCCCCCCACAATCCACACCCATGCCACTCCACACCTTTCATTGGCTCGCTTGCCGAAGGGGAGGCCACACACGCTCGAAAACGGAGTTCGGTAAGCCAAGGTAAAAGAGTTTTGGCCTTGACATGTGGCTAACTTCGAGGAGCTGGGTTTCAAGGCTGGTCCCTCTTATGTTGGTGTAAACCGTCGGTTTCTGACTCTGATGGGAATCGGAGGTTTTTAAGCCTTGCAGGAACGATGTCTTGGATCGGAGATGGAAACGGATGATTCTACCCAGTAAATACAAGAGGGAGTTGCGGCCCCTTCCTTGCACCAACACTTGACTCCTGCCTAACTCCAACCCCCCCACAATCCACACCCATGCCACTCCACACCTTTCATTGGCTCACTTGCCGAAGGGGAGGCCACACGCGCTCGAAAACGGAGTTTGGTAAGCCAAGGTAAAAGAGTTTCGGCCTTGACATGTGGCTAACTTCGAGGAGCTGGGTTTCAAGGTTGGTCCCTCTTCTGTTGGTTTAAACCGTCGGTTTCTGACTCCGATTGGAAACGGAGGTTTTTAAGCCTTGCAGGAACGATGTCTTGGATCAGAGATGGAAACGGATGATTCTACCGAGTAAATACAAGAGGGAGTTGCGGCCCCTTCCTTGCACTAACACTTGACGCCCGCCTAACTCCAACCCCCCCACAATCCACACCCATGCCACTCCACACCTTTGATTGACTCACTTGCCGAAGGGAAGCCACACACGCTCGAAAACGGAGTTTGGTAAGCCAAGGTAAAAGAGTTTCGGCCTTGACATGTGGCTAACTTTGAGGAGCTGGGTTTCAAGGCTGGTCCCTCTTCTGTTGGTTTCCGACTCCAATCGGAAACGGAGATTTTTAAGCCTTGCAGGAACGATGTCTTGAATCGGAGATGGAAACGGATGATTCTACCTAGTAAATACAAGAGGGAGTTGCGGCCCCTTCCTTGCACCAACACTTGACGCCCGCCTAACTCTAGCCCCCCTCACACACACACACAATTTACACCCCATGGCACTCCACACATTCGATTGGCTTGCTTTGGTTGTTGAAGGGCATGCCACACATGTTCAAAAACGCCGGTTTCGGAAATGGAGTTTGGTGAGCCAAGGTAAAAGAATTTCGGCCTTGACATGTGTCCAATGTCGAGGAGTTGGATTTCAAGGTCAGTCCCTCTTCTTTCGGTTTCCGACTCTGATCAAACAAAGGTTTCTAAGCCTTGCAAAAACGATGTCTTGGATTGGAGATGAAAACGGATGATTCTACCCAATAAATAAAAGAGGGACCAACCTTGAAACCAAGCTCCTTGAAGTTAGCCTTTGAGGGACTCTAGTGGCAAGCCTATACGTGTTATTATTGTGGTAGGTCCATGCCTAGTATGTGCGTTGTTTATGTATTTAGTGTCATTTGTGTAATAATGTTAAATACCCAAAATGTGTTATATGCAAGTTAAGGGCTATAATACTTATGAGTGACATGGTGTAGGTTTCACATCACTTTAGAATTCCTCTTCAATTCAAAGTGTAATGGTTTGGGGTCCACTGTTATAGGGATCAAGTAAAGTGATAGTGAGCAATACCTTTAGGAATCTAACATGAGAATGTACCCGAAGACTATGAATCCAGTTTGAGGTTTATGGGTGTCCACCCAAAAAAGAAAACCATTATGAAATCACAGCTATGTATCTCACCCTACATCACGCTGCAGCTAGCATGTAACTTTCATCGTCCTGCTTTCGAATTGAAACAACAACCTACTCCAATCAATGGTGCCAGTTCAAACACCTGCAATGCCACTAAACAAGCTCTAGAGTTCGATACGACGAAGACAGACAATCGTTACAACCTGCATGGCCATACCTCGATCACAGACGAAACTAGAAACATTCAGGTACGAGCAGAAAAGTAAAGTCCAGCCAAAAATTAAAATCAAACGTGGAGTTGACATCAAATGCTGCTCCAAAATGGACACAAGCAAGCTCACATCAGAATTGGACATGCAAGACCAAAACTTAACAGATGTAATGCCTACAGTCAAATCCAAACGAATGTGCTAGAGAACTGGTGGACAAAAGGCCGGAATTGCAAAAAACAAGACAAGAAGTTGTGAGAATGGCCGATTATTCTTTTCAAAGAATATAAACTCTGCCACAAAATTGGCTGGCTACTTGGCCAGCATGCTTGCCACAATCTAATGCCCAATGTGCATTCTACCTGCTGCTGCTAGAATCAGTAGTGAGATTCGAATTGAAAGGGGCGGCAGGCACCCTAGTGTATATTCATGAACGTCTGAACCCTGGTGCTATCCAAAAGTGAGACCTCTAATGTTTGGCTTGGAATGCCCATTTAGGCATCGAATCTAGGAGGTGCTGATGTTGCAGGTGGTGAGGGGAGTTGGGGGAGACAAGCAGCATGCGCATGCGGAGAGGGAGAGTAAAGAAGGTGGTGAGAAAGAGGAATGTGGGGAAGGGAGCTTGAATGTGAGTGATGCATTGGCATCTGTAGTCCACAGAGTGCTCGCAACGTGATCGTGGTCGTCACTGGCCTCATCTAGGTCGTCTTCATCACGCACTTCGTAATCGCCCTCCGAACTTCGTCTCCCTCCCTCTGCCCTAACAGATGCAAGAGCAACAAGAGCAACAACAATCTACTGAATGGCTTGTGGGAACCACAAGAGGACTGCCGTTAGTAAAGGCCACTTCACACACAAGCCAAGAGCCGTGACCATGAAATTGTGAGAGCCCAAAAGGAAGTGTCGAAAGGCCGTCCCCAATACACCTCCAAAATCATGTAGTGTGGTCACGGACCCTCAAGTGTAGTGTGAAGTCATATGTGACCGCGCCCTCAACCAAATGCTATTTCAATGACTTTCTATTCATGCGTGTTCTCACACATGATAAATTAGAATGAACCAATGGTGGTGAGCGTTCAGAGTGTCATGGTCTCTTGGTTTTGTATTAGGCTTACCTCCAAGAGATGATTTTTGAAAATAATCCAAGTGACCATGAAATATGATCCATTCGATGCCACGTAGGAATCCATGTAGACTTTACATCCATCTTGCATTCACATACTTTGTTGGTCCCTCAAGCGTAGTGTGAAGCGAACTTGGAGAGATCCACCTTTTCCTCCAATGAGAGTGCTTGAAGTGTAATGGTCATGGGCTCTCAGTCTCGTGTGTGAAGTGGCCCTAAAAACCCACAACCAATTTAGGCTCTTGAAATTGTATACGGAAGTATTGCGGGCAATATTTCGAACTCCAAAGACAACTTTTTTGAAATTGGTCATTTCGAATTTTACATGGGAGTTCAGGTGTGAAAGTTCTTGCAGTTCACTCCATCCTCAACTTAATAACACTTTACGCATTCAATTGACTTTGTTGTAACTTGTTACTACGTCACCAAGCCTAGTTTATGATTATAGCAAGTTCAAGGCCTAGTAGTTGTAGTATTGACTTTGTTTTGAGAATCTATGCTATCTACATCTTCATCACCCTAACGGATGGAAGAGTAGCAACAATTTACCAAATGGCTTGTGGACTCTACCATAAAGTTGTTATGCAGTCATTAGTAAACCTTAAAACATGATTAGGCTCTTAGATGGTTACTATTCCATGTTCCCTGTGAAATACAACCCCGATTTGCGAACCCTGCATTTTGGCTACTCCGCGCATGTGGATAGAGAAGCCATGTTCAATTGCAAAGGAATTTGGTATATGCTTTGAATTTGTATATATTTTCATTTGAGATGAGAAATCGAATCAGGTCCTGCTCACCTTGAGGGTATGTGGAACTAGTGTGGCATTTCGAAAATCTAGAGAGTAGTTTTGAAATTTGATTATTTCAACGAAGTTTAGATTAGAGTGAAGACCATGGATTAGGTCAAAGTTGAGATCAGGTACATGCGTCTAAAAGCATTGCCATCCTTTTACCAAAAGCTACTGTAGTTTAGTCTAATCTAGGTTGGTTACATCTAATGCTTGCTAGGGTTGATTCATAAGTAGAGGTTATAAAGGAAGGTACACAATACAAATGTATGTGAGAGTGGACTTCCCTACTCGACAATAAAAATGCCTAAACCCCAAAATGACATTGCAGATGTTTGTAGGATGCATATAAACTACTTTATTCTTTAAAAAAAATCTATGCACTCTTCACACATCTTCCATACTTGTTGCAAGCATGTTATGAAACTCTACCGACTTCTTTAAAACCAATAAAAGATTAAAACTTGTTGGAAGTGTTGCTTTTAGGCACACGTACCTTACAATCCACCCCATCAACCGCAACCCATGGCACACAACAAATGCAATTGGCTTTATTGTCGTAGTGGCAAGCCTAGTCCAACTAGTCTAGTACGGTAGTACCTTGTTTGAGAAACTAGGCTATCCACAACTCCAACACTCTTCCTTTGCCTACTAGATGGATAGAACTAACAGCCTACTGAAGGACGTGTGGGCCGTACCCAATAAACACCTTAACTAATGAACGGGGAGAATCTACCGCTACACTAATTATCCCAATTAGTGAGGGTGGTGTTAATTCCCAAAGCACGCACTATTTAGCCAAATCTCAAAGTCATTGAGGGCTGGAATTTCTTACTACAGTAAGTGAGACTAAATTCAGGATTACATTTTCGGTTATCGTAGATTTCAAGAAAATGAATGCGTGCTCTACGGTGTTCGTAGAGTGATAAAAACAATCATAGGGAAACACATGCTTGTCAGTGAATAGTGCCAAGTGCCAATACTTTGAGGGAATAATACCAAGTGGCGGTACTTTCAATGAATAGTGTTGCTATGAATAGTATTTTGTGAACAGTGCCAGGATGAACAATACTCCTTGGATCTTTTGGTGGCTCTAGTTTCACAACGTAAAGAAATTTCGTATCACCTTTATTAATACTCCACATTCATTGTTAACCCTCCCCTAGTAACCGGGATAACCAGTGTAGTTACAAATACCAGTTGGTTTTGTAGAAATAACCAGTTGAAGTTCAAGACTTCAGGAAAATTATTGATCGTTTTAGAGGAATTTGGAGAATATACCTCAAATCAATAAAGAACAACCGAAAGATGTCCAAAAGTCTCCCTAGACACAGTGGACTTTAGTCGTTAGTGAACTTTGATTTTTGTTTAGGCTCCTATACTAGTAAGGTAGCAATGCCTTAAAGTAACATCTTCATGTTGGCAACACCTTCTTTATTTTTTTATCCTTAAGCCATCAACAAGTGAGTGCAATGGTGCCATCAAGTTAGTCATTGTTAAAAGCAATCAATCATAAGCAACATTAAGTAAAAGATAGCACCACTTTGGTGATTCATAGTAGCGGTGTAAGAAGGATGTAAGAATGCTTTAAGAAAAGCACCAATATTGGCCGATGACAATGGTTGATTGGGGATCTATATGCTCAATGAGGCGGTGTAAGAAGTGATCCACAAAAGGGGGACACCCCCTTCATTTAATAATAAACTCTCACCCGCAATAAGGTTGCTTCTATGGTGATTCTCACCTAGCAACCCAACATTATTGAACCCCCCCCCCTTAGTCAAGAACAAAAGGCTCATCTCTTGAAATGAACTTGCAGATTTTTGTTAGTTACATGTAAATTTGTTATTTTTGGAAGAAAAAAATTGTAGACTTTGTATAAATTTTCAAATCTATGGAATATTTTTGAAAATTTTCCAAGCTATTTACCTTGCTTGAAATATATATATATAATTATAGTTATAATTATTGGGGGGACAGTGTCACTTTAGGCTCAGCTACCTTTTGTGGAACTCTTGTGGGCATTTCCAATTCCACATACAATCTTTTGAAGTTGGTCACTTTGAGTCTTAGAAACGGAATTAAGATGCAAATGTTTTAAGAGGTCAAAAGGCAAAATTCTCTTTCTTTTTGAGTGATCATGTAGGTCCTCATGTAGTGTGAATGATGAACATATAAGAAGAGTGACTACATAAGACCCACATACCTTGGTAATTGGATTAGACTTCGCAAATTGATATGTTCGAGGAGCGTTGACTCTTAAGAGAATATACACATAACATTTATTATTCCACAAACAAGATTGTTCTCCTTCTATACTAAACCCTTCCAACATGTAGCTAATGTTGACTTTGCAATTGATGCTCTTGGAAATCCCAAGAGAAATATGCCCAAATTATGTGGGCACGATTTCCCACCCCCCCCCCCCAAACCTCGGTACACATGATTGAAATATGCTATGCAACACAAGCATACACAATGACCCCCATCAAAAATCCTCAAGATCTTAGCCTATAATCAGCCCCTACGGAACTCATTTGTACATTTTTCACCTCGTCCACAATATAGCCAATCAACAAAGGAAAAACTCTCCCGTAGTTTGAATTGCCATTATTCTCAAGCTCAAGGTTCTCAAAATCAATCATCATCACACATCTGATACCACATGTAACAACAGGGTTCAACGACACGGGTAGATCACTTAGTGCATTTTAAAAATGACGTGCGGCATAATATAGAGAGGATTAAAATCATTTGAAATAAAAATTACAAAGGAATTCCAAATAATGAAGGGGCCATTAAATGTAGACAACCCCATTATAAGTAAGTTAGATGGACATAAAACGTGGGCCATTATTTTTTTGTAAAATTAATATAGGGGTTGAAGATAAGGATCTTAGAAGGTATGTAAATGGGTTTAGGACTCACGGGGATGGATGATAATTGGGATTTCCGTCTGTCAAAAAATGGATGAAAATTACTTAAAAGGAATATAGAGTACAAAACATTGCAGTGACTTGGACAATATAAGTAATGGAAGGGTGCAAACAAATGGGCCATTTTTGAAATTTAAGTAATTATAGGGAGGCTTTAATTCAACCCTTGAAGGTAAATAGCCCCAAAACAAAAAACTCCCAGCCGCACGTGGTGCACAAAAATGCCTTAGAGTGATCTACCCGTGTTCAACGAAGTCTCCAAACACAACCAACACATACGACATCCCACACTATTTATCTCTCACGCAAAATCAAGGCTTCGGTGAACATGGCATTAGCTAACCCCAATTGCATGGTAGATACCACTAGCCTCGTTGCTAAGATAACACGTGGTTCCGTAAACAACATGACAAATTGAGACTCGTATTCTCTCCATTTGCCAAGTAGACGTGAAGACACACGGCAACAACACCCACCTCAATCTCAATCTCAACCGCTATAGCTCATCTTCCACAAAGATATCTCCACGCATGGGGGATCATACCTTTTTCCCACATCTTCTTTGCAAATGGTCGGCAAAAGTATTGATGAATGCTAGTGGTTCGGGTGCCATAGTAGGTGTGGATTGTGAGGTGTGGCGAAGAAATTTTTATATGATATTCAATCACCCGAGATAGTACATTCCAAAATGTTTACCGACTCTTGGTGTAACCTTTGTAATCTTAAAGGTTCTCATCATCGAATAGATACCAAATATCTCATATTTCCAAGCTCCTTATACCGATCTCTCGCAAGTCTTCAAGCCGGAGAGAGATTCTACATTCGTGTTCAAACGATTCTTTCGGCTTTGAGCTTTGGGAACCTACGAGTTGATGATTGGCTACCAAAAGATCCCGACCTACTTTGAATGCTTTTTGCAGGTGACGCCTTCAAAGTTTAAGGTTCAAAGTTCAAGGTCTCAAGAGATAGCCTTCGGATCCTTTCTCTACTACATCTTCCAGTTTATCATGACCGGTTACAACATATGCACTTTTATCACACTTTTGGTAGCTTAGGATTGGTGGCATCCATGTTAGTTAATTTTTAGATGTTCAAGCAACCCGAATTGGGTCGTCACCTAATATTGTATTGGGGTTTGCGATCTACTAGGTGGAAATTTACGTGGATAGAAGGTATCTACTGGTGTAAAGTGGTGTCCATTATCATGCAGGTCAAAATAGCATATAAAGAACCTCATACTCCAAGCATGTAGGAATTTTTTGTTAGGTTGGTATTGTTTGTTTTGGGAGGCAGTTCCATGCGTTGCTCAGATGTAGGAGCCACATTTAGGAGCCAATATCTTTCACAAATGATGTCCAATTTGGGTGGGTTTTTTGTTTTCTTCCTTAGGACAAAGCAATGTTCAATATTGAAGTCTTCAACACATGTCAAATGCCATTTGGCCGTCAAAAAAGTTTCTTTTTTTTCTTTTTTTTCTTTTGGCACTTCACAAAAATGTGTTATGCAAAGTTATAACCAATCACAGTGAAGGCCTCTCCAAAAAATGCATGTCGCAAAATATAATGGCTGTAATTTGCAAATAAAAACATAGTTGGACTCCAATCTTGCACTCTAGCAAACACTTCCAAATTCCAATAACTCTTGCAATTTCAAATCTCCAACTTTGACTCGGCAAAAACTACAACTTCGCCTTGGTGAGCACAACTATATGTGAACGTGGATTTCCCAAATAAAATTGGGTGAAGAGTGATTGCAGGAGTCGATTGAAAATTGAAACATTGGATGCATTGGTGTGAGTGCCGTTATGCAATCTTCCGATGGGAAATATGCATTGGGCTAGAATTTTTGACACTTGGAAATCGACCAAAAACCGGAGGGCTTTGCCTTTGGAGTTGGATGATGATTAAGTGCATTAGGCAATCTAAATAATTTTAGTGCATCATTTTATTGCATGTACTTCTTCAATATAGTGAGACATCGTATTTTTTTCATATTCAATACAAAACAACCTATATATATATATATATATATATTGTGAAGTGTTGCAAAAAAAAGTTTGAAAGTTTGAGTGAAGTGTGATTATTTTGAAGCCCTTCACATTGAAATGCATGTGCACACTTCAAACTTGAACACTTGGACAAGGTGACAGTTATGCACAACTTGACCAAGTGGATTTGGGAGAAAAAAACTTGGTGCACATGTTGCTTGCTTCATGAAAAGGGGAAATCTCTCAGAATGACCTCATGCGGCCCCTCCAACTTTGAGGGTGGCGGACTTTATCTAGATCTACTCAAAAAGACCAAATTTTTGGGAGTAGCTCATTTTTCATCCACATAACATATTATGGCGAAGTTTTCGACTTTCTGAAATTTGTGGCATGACCAAAACGGTCATAAAACGAAAATTTTCAGAGTTTTCTCTAGGTGCCTCCCATGTGAAGGCCATGTTCACATGCCAATCTGACCTAGAAACTATGGACCAATTGACTTGAAATTTTCACAGCAAGAATATATGGTAGTCTCGTCCACATCCATACGGTTGGATTTGAAGAAAACATCATCTATTTTTCTACACAAAATTTTAGCACCGGTGTTGGAGGTGCCCGAAATTTTAATGTGAAGGCTTGAGCGTTTAGGGGTTAAGGGTCCAACAAAACTTGCTATCCTTATCCATGAATGTTAGGTTTGTGGTTGATTGATCCCAACTTGATTATAAATGTCCAATATTGGGATGCAACGCAATGTTTTCTTTCTTTCTTTCTTTTTTCCTTTTCCTTTTATTTTCTGGTCATTCCAGCATTTGTGACAGGCATCTCAAATCGTATTGGTGCTTGCTAGGGTGCCAAAGATTTGACACCAAAGAGCAACAACAACAACAACAACAACAACAACAACAACAACAACAACAACAACATTTTGCAGGATAATTGTAAGATATGTAGATTTATCAACACGGTCCCACGAGTCCCTCCAAGTTGGTGTACTCTTCAAATTGAAGGACTACAAGGGGGTGTGCTAGCTGTATCTCAATGTTGCCTCAACACTTTACTTCTATTCTTCAACCATTGGCCGGTTTGCAGTAAAACTACTCCTCCAACAAGCTCTTTGTGTCCACCGTCACCAAGTTGTTCAAATGCTATATGTTAAAATAGTTTATAAGTTGTCTTAACTTTTGGAGGCGGCAGGCCAACGACCCCATTCCCACTCAAAACAAATGTAATTACACTGAATATTGTCCTATTAATGTGAGTTACCATCTGGAGTTATGTGTTTGCTATGACATTTTACTACACTAAATATGGTATTTTATATCACTACGGTAACTTTTTGGATGACGCTTCTTATAAATAAGTTTTCAAAACTTCTCATGGATGATGGATAAGTTCATCCACTGGCCAAAACCCTACCTTCTCTTGTCAGTAACTTTTGATGAAATATTGTTGTGGATGTTTGAAATTTGGACAAGAAATCACTTGGTAAGTGACATTAGTTGCAACACTATAATCCACAATCCCCTAAAAAAATCCCAAGGAATGATAAATAACGTTGGGTTAACATTTAGTGTTACCGACACTACACTACGGTTTACAATTAGTATTGAGCAAGACAATTAGAAACTGATGACACTAAATAATATATTCATTGTAGTATACCCTTTTTTTACCAAGTAAGGGTATATATCATGTTCTTTGATGTGCATACTAACTATATATGTAGGTTGAGTTAAAAAATCATACGCTCAGTGAAAAGCTATAGCAACACATAACTCCAAATGACAACCCACAGTAAATAGGACAATTCAATGTAGTCACGTCCATGCCAAAGACGTGTCGATTAGTAGAACCGGACAACTTTGAAGTCTTGGTGGACGGTTTCCTTTCTCTTTCCTCTTGCTCTTGCTCTTGACGTCATTGTTGTTGGTGTTGTTGTCGTAGTTGAGACTACGTCTTGTGCGTCAATGTCGGAGAAAGTTTGAGTGAGTGATCCCATGATGATAATGAAACCCTATGGGAACATAAAGCTTGGGGGCATAGCAACGGCCAGTTCTCTTCACTACGGGGATCGCATGGTCATCTTACCAATCGTTGCTTTTTATTAGATGGTCAAATAGATAAAGTATGCCTACATTTAGATCCCACAATACCACACCATATTCAAAAGTAGGGGTCGGAGATTTCCTACTTATGTATCCACAATGATAGATTTTATGATTATTATGTACATTGATCATGAGATGCATCTTAAGCTTTTGTTAGGGGTGAATTTGATGGAGGTCTATCTTAACTACATTCCTTCTCTTTAGCGTGGGAACTAAAATAATGTGAGTGGGATATGTGTCATTGAAACATAGAGTTTGGAATTGGCTCTCAAAAGAGTAGCTTCTAAATATGTGGATAAGAGACAGTTGGTTTGGTTGTCATTTATGTTTTAATTTTTAATTTTTTTTTAAGTCTTGAAATAGTGAGGTGCACATCATAGAGAAGAAAAAGTGGAGTCAAGTATTCCACAACATCCTTAGAGGATATAGTGTACTATCATGTAATATCATTCATGAATTAATTTTCTTGGATGAAATATTTGAATAATGAGGAGTACAAGGAAAGCTACACTACGAGGTGTGTGTGAGAGAGAGATAGCATACCCTCTCTCATCCAACATAATAACCTGACCCCTATAAATATGTGACCAATGCATCTCAAATAACTTGGTGAATACTAATATGGGGTCTTTGAACCTAACTTTGGTGTCAAAATTGACTTTAAAATAGTAAACACACTAGTTGCATACTACACACTTTCACATGGATGAATGAGAGGTGCACTTGTATCCGATAAAAATCCCCCTCTCCCCACACAATGGTCGGGCATAATTAGTCAAGATCCTAGCACTACCAAGTCCAACCAGTCACATGCTAACACCTTTTTATTATTCTTCCTTAATTCGAGGTATATTCTCTAAAACCCCTTTCAAATGGTGGCTAATCTTCCTGAAGCCTTGAACTTCAACCAGTTACTTGTCATACCCTAGCCACACCAAGGCCAGCCAACCCTGGCGGTCCGAGGGGCTCTGCATCTAGCCAAGACACTACAGCCAGAGCCGAGCCAGTGGCTCAACTGGCTGGCAGCAAGGCACCCTCCCCCTGCACCCAACCAAGGTGCATGCCCACTGCCTCCGGCCGGGCAAGTTGAGCTTGTTGCCGACAACACATGACAGACCCGGCCGGCCCACTTGGCTGAATTTTGTCATATTTTTTTTTAATCAAATGCTAAACTCTTTTTAAGTGTCACGCAAGAACCCTCAATCTCTATCCAAGGCCCAACTGGAGAGATGGTTGGCCCAGGACCACACCAAGCCTGCCCAACCCACTACCTCCCAGTGCGGGGCCCACCGGCTGACTGGGCTAGAACCGGCCGGTGCGGCCCGGCTATCAAACTCAACCGGTTCATCTGTAACTTCGTAGCGGCCGGGCCCTCCCCCGTTCGATTGTTCCCGTGAAGTTGAAGGCATTTGACTCTCTTTGGAGCCGTTGACAGCCAATAGTTGAAAAGAAAAGAGTTCAGACAAATTGATGATTTCCTCACAAGCCAGCATACACACAACACACACAACACACACAACACACACAACCTTATCTGCATCCCCGTGTCGCTTTGGAAGCGCACCACAGAAGTGGGTGTCTTCCTCCCCCACCACAGTGGCCGCAAGCGGAGGCCCAGGCGGGTGATGAGCCTCGTGTGGATGGAAGGGCCGTGAATTGGTGGAAGACGGACCATGGAAAACGCCATCATTGAAGCTCGACGAGGCCCTAACCCTAGCCAAGCTCGCCAAAATATCAGGCGCTCGCTCAAAGCCCCGCCCCCGCCAATGGGAACGGGGGTGCCGCGTCTTCTAAGGAGGGAGTTGAAGGAGGAGGCGGCGGCGGCGGCGGGGTCCACGTGGCGGTGGGCCCCGCGTGGGATCGGAGACACAAACGAAACAACTTAAAAGGGACCAGTGAGAAGGGCTGCTCGTGGAGGCCTCTTAAAAATTAGGGAGTGATTGAGCCTGACACGCCGGCGGGTCCATGATATGGTGTAGTGGAGAGGAGGACCTACCGGTATAGCTTGTGTGTTGCACCTGCTAATAACTGAGGGCCTGCCCACACCTGCTGGTGGGCGAGGCAGTGGAAGGCCCCCACCAGCAGGGAGGGACTTTTCGTCCAAAAAGTTGACCCACCAGCGACTGGGCGCAAGGCCCTTAATATTTGGCCGTTCGCAGGTAGCCCAGGTAAGTTTTCGGGTTTAGGACCAGAAACTTACTAAAGTGCGCCAGAGTGACAACGGCCGTTTGAGTTCATTGGCCCGTGTTCGGGGAAATTTTTGGGCATATTGGTTGAAATCCTACCGTAGGTTACTAGAAGCTTAGGCTTAAAATAATTATTACCAAGTGTGCCTTAACACCTAGGCAGTTCTTGACTTTGTTTGCTCAAAAAATTAAAAATTAAAATTGGGTTAGCTAGCCACACAAGTAATTTAAAGTCTAAAGCCTAGAACTCGATGATATTCTATAGATTCTATAGATTCCTCTTAAATGATCGGTAATTTTCCTGTAGTCTTCAACTTCAACCGTTTATTTCTCAAACTCAACCGGTTCATTTGTAACTAACTGCCGGTTCTCCCCGATCATTGGTTTGAGTTTAGTGGCCCGTGTTCGGGGAGATTTTTGGGCATAATTGGTTGAAGTCCTACCATAGGTTAATAGCATCTTAGGCAGAAAATAATTATTTACAAATCTACCTAAACTTTTTGGAAATTCTTGACTTTGTTTGCCTAAAAAATTAAAAATTAAAAATGGTAAGTTACGGGTTCAATTCCTGCCAAGGATATTAACTCTTCAAATTTAAAATTTCGAACATGCCTTTCATTTCACTTATTCAAGATTTTGTACTAAGAAATGATTTCTAATAACTTTTCATACATTTTTTTAAACAATTAGTGCCGATATGAATTCCATTTAATCGGATATTGGCCAATGAAAATATGAAAATATAGGCAATTGGCCGATTGATTTTACAGAAGACCGGCTCTTACCGATGTAAATTGGAAAAAATCCGACCCTTCGTAGCAACTACCGGCAATTAGCCACTGAGGCTTCAAAAACTTCCCGAACTCTGGCCCACACATGCTGGTGGCGGCGAACGGACTTCGTCCGTTCACTGCCCCCCGCCACCAGTATGTGTGGGGAGGGTATGACTGGTGAAGCCTGACTAATGGCTCGGGCCCGAGGGAGTTGTGGTGTCTACGTATACGCATCCATCCACTAGGACCGTGACGATTTGATGCGGAGATCTGTGTTTTTGTAGCTTGGAAATGATTATTTGGAGAGGCTCGGACTCCGGAAATAGCAACAGACGGCCCCGCATTGGTCTAGCGAGGTCAGTCTAAACTAGACCGGCCTCCAACTTGCAACATGATTGTTCTTGCTATAACCCCCTTTATCCATCGTGGATGAAGGGGTCATAAGAACAACAAACCCCCCTCCTTCTCCAGGTCAAGGGCCAATTCATTCCGGTTCGACTTCACTGGACTACTTCGACGTGTCTGATGCAATTTCCAGAGTCGAATCCTTTAAGAATAATCGTTTCTAGGCTATGAAGTATGTAGATCTCCATATTTTCACCTTCGTAATGGTAGAGTTTACGTGGACACCACAGATCCTTGGCCGAGCCTAACAACCTAATTCCGTGATCTGTAGAGTGCTTGCTACTTCGGCTCTTGGTACATTGGTATTCTTCGTACATTGCCACATGGGAGCCTTACATTGCTTGAGACGCATCCAAATCCCACGTGGACATTATTGTCCGGCGTCGTAAAGGAGGAACCCAGGAAGCACCTCACAGTACTGGGCAGTGCTCTGGGGGCAAGGCTCAAAAAGCTATCATGCTGAGTCTGATGTGGGACTCTTCGTCAAGAGCCCAAATATTTACGAAAAAATGGGAATACGGGTGGCATACGGCTTGCGCTTTGCCTTATCGTGGAATGTACTCTACAATGATTGGTGCCGGTGACTTCGTATTTTGATGTGAAGCTTTGGATATAAAAAGCTATCCAAATGGTACGGCACTCAAGGGACACGTAGGTTCTCCGTGGCCAAAGAAAGAAAGAAAGAAAGAAAGAAAGAAATGTGGTGGGTTTAGGGTGTGTTTGTATGTAGGCCACTCGCCCACCACATTGTAGTGGGAACAAGGACAAACTCGTCCAAATGTAGATGGAGACATGCGGGGTAGAGTTCGTGTGTGTTGGCTAGTTATTTTCATCTTCTTGAATCCGGGCCCATCTACTAACCTCCTCCAGATTAAAACCTCTTCCTCCCAAGAGCGGTCTTTTATCCTTCAATGACCGGCATTTGTAGGTTAAACGGTGCTTCAGTAGGCGCATGAAAGTCTAGCGGCCCATGTCCACAACCCTCACATTCTAGTAGGCCACTTGTGCTTATCTACATGAGAACATCTATGACCCAATATTATCTAGAATCTAATGGGCGAGCATCCTACTTGGAGACTCACCCTTAGTACGCTTATTTGTGTATATAGCATATGGTGGTCTACACCGTTTTTATGATATTTAGTGTCACTTACTATTTGGAATCACGCAATGCTATAATTATTTATTGTAGATCTCATTTTTTTTTTACCAACAAGGGTCAAATTGGTTGTTTAAACATTATAGAACATTAACATTTTTACTTGGTCAAAACTTACCTTAACAATAACAAGTTATAGCATTGCAATACTCCAAGTAGTAGTGACACTAAATATTATAACAATGGCAATGCAATTGTAAGTTGAAGGTGAAAACGTTGAAAACCTTCAATGAATTAGAATGTATGTGTCCAGCAAAGTTAATCACAAGATTAGAATCAAAGACACCATATTACGAGCAACACCATTTATGGTATTAAGTGTCATATGAGTAACAATGTCACTTACCTATTTTGAGGCGTATGCTAGGATACACTGATGATTAACAACTTCACTATAAGTGTTGTCTCATGACACTTGGCGTTCAAGTGCGCTTACTAATATCTTAGCACGAGTATGTTCAATAGTTTTATGAGGTGTATGCCTATGTTACACAATGGTCTACAATTGACTAAAGTGTACACAAATGACACTTGCCATTAGCATGCTCAAGAATATCTCCCTCTTGCCATTAGTACGCTCAAAAAGATCTTCCCATTGTATACTAAAACACAAGACTGTCATCTACATGATCCCACTATGCTACTCTAAATGTCATAATGTAGGTATTTTTTCACTTTAAAGAGCATATTATGTTGATGAATGGAATCTATTGACAATTAGCGGGTGTGACACTTTGAGACCTCTAGGCATCTACACCAAATATCCAATGTATTTAGTGTCATATGGTAATTTATGTCACTATGGTAATTTTTTGGATGACAACTCATGAATAAGTGAACAAATATTGTCATGGATGATGGATGAGTTCATTCATTGGCCAAAACCATGTCTTCTCTCATCAACAACTTGTGATGAAATATTGTCATAGATGATTGACATTTGGATGACACTAAATATCATTTTAAGTGTTGTTTAGGCCCTTCGCAAATAGTGTATGTGACACTAAATACCATACCCAATGTAGTGAGATTAAGTTGGGATGAATCAACCATAAGCCTATAAGAAGTTGAATCTTTCTGCACCATCTTGCATGAATGGCACTAATCCCCAAAGCGTTGGTAAGGATGACAAGTTATGAAACAAATGACAGGCTGAAGTTGTCATAAGATATATGGAAATTGTTGTTTGACTAATCATGGGCAAAGTACGTGTTTTATATATATTTCATGTATGTTTGGTTATGGCATCAAGTGCCACCCAAGTTCTTCTACATTGTTGAATAACTTGAATTGGTAGAACTTATTTCATAGGCACAGGCCTCAACAGGTTTCCCTTGTCACTTGTCTCTTCAAATTTTCTGATAAAATTATCTCCAATCTTTAGGATGAATTGCGAGAGTACAGATCAATAAATATATATATCCTTAGATTCCACGCTTCTCGTGTTCCAATGCATTTTCAAACCTTTGGTGGTGGTGCTGCTGCTGCTGCTGCCCCCTTGGAAGTTGGAATTTCAATGACACAAAAGTATCTTCCACCCATGACGGGCTCGAATTCCGAGTTCCAACGTTACTCTGTACTCCCAGCCTCCCACATGCTCGGAGGGACGATTTGTGACAGAATAATCAACACCGTCAATCCTGTACAACAAATCTAGTTATTGGGGTGCCAGGAATACTGCCCAGGTCTGTCACTTCAACTACCTGAATCCGGCAGGAAGGTTTTCCAGTAAAATTCTCCTGACGTAAATTCACCATGATGCACAATCAAAAGGTTTCAGTAAATTCTTCTGGCGTTCACAGTTCACCATGATGAAGAATCAGGATGCGATTACTCGGCCCGGCCTGCTACCTGCAGTAGTACTATTCTGCTTGCGTGAAGCAAACAGTGGCTCTTTGCAGGACATGATTCAGAAAGTGGATCACAGGCTGAATAGACACCGAGGAGGAAGAAACTAGTCTAGATTCTGAGAAGGAAACCTTTTTGAACCTGAAGGTCATGTTACTGTTGAGGTTGTGCCCACATGGCAATCCATCAGTAAGCGGCCAACGTCATCGGAGTAGAGTGGCGACATATTAGGGTATGTGGGCCGTGTGTGGCCACTCTACTTTATTGGACATCTGTAGTTTAGAGGCAACATGATATATGATGGCAAGGTAAGAATGGACACTAAGTAATGAGACATGTGTTACTCCTGTGAGATTGGATTAGTGTGCTCAAAACATGTTAACCATTCCAGTTAGCCAAATTTGGGAAACTCCATGTGATAGATTTTTCAAATAGAAACAGCATCTTCACTTTGACCTGCTTGTACTTTTGCATCTCAAGTCCGATTCTGAGACTTGAAATGACAATCCTTTAGAGTCGACAATCGCTAACAGGACAATTTTGATGATCACACATGTGGGATGTGTGGATTGTGGAGTCAAATGTGACAATGGGGCCACATATCTTTTTTAGTCTTCCCAAGCCCCGAAAGAGTCAAGAACCTGTACCATGAAAACTCACAAGTTCCCGATGCAGCATCTTGACATCACTAAGTTACTTTCAAAATGGCTGCAAAACCTCAACCCTAACACGAAGACCACAAAAGGAAATGCGGCAACACACTTGCAACTTCAACGTAGATGATCTCACATGGACTTGAACCATGCTTGTCTGCCCATTATGCAGAAAGATCTGTCACGAGCAAGGAAGAAATTAGAGTTACTGCCAACGGGAGTACATACCTTCTAACAACTTCCGGCTTCGGAAGAAACAGTAATTGCCGCATTCAAGCCGAGGTTATACGAATTGGAACGCCTGTGGTAACCTGCAGACACATCCAAAAAGCAACAAACTTTTCAAATCATACGTACATGGTGACAGTCCTATCTAAATTTCACCAACGCAGGTCGCGAGGCTAACGACGGTAATCAACCGCCACAGAGATGTCCACACCCTTCCCTTTTTGGGGACATATATCCAATTGCTTGTGCATATGTTGCAAGTAGTTGCATGAGAAACTGGGTTTAGACAGAAATTATTTCAGTAGCTACACCCATTAGCGGTTTGTGCATGTGCACATACCCAATCCAGAACATCGGTTTAGTTGACAAGCAAGAATAGCGGAGGGAAAAAAATTCATACCTGACACACAATGTGTGAGTGAGAGGAGGAGAGGGTAAGCTGAAAGACCATCTAGAGTCAGTTGTAGATCGGAGTTTAGTAGACTGATTCAACCTCTGAGTAGGAAACTTTGAGAGATTTGTGGGAAGTTGAGCAAGAGTGTGAAAGACTTGAAATAAACCCCATGCCCATGCCCATCTCCACACACTGAGAATGTGTTCAGGCCAATCTGTAGAGGGATACACGACAGACAGAAAAAAAAATGGATCATGCTAAAGAGCACTCATGATGCTCGCCCTGTGTACAAAATTTTCTTATCGTCTTCTTGACATCGACCAGCTCATGCGAATGATCATCACTCCTAAACCCAGACATTTTCCTCTAGGGTTCGAGTGGTGGCAGCCCCTTCCTTCCCTTCCCTTTCCTTCCTCCTCGAATCGAACAGCGCCTCAAGACTTGATTGAAGATTGCAATGGTGCAAGACAGCAGCAGCAGCAGCCGTCTCTCTCTTCTCGCGCCGTTGGAATGAATGGCGGAGTAAATCAAATCATCGGAATCTATACAAATAGGTATGCTTACCGACTGAACAAGACTGTAGGTATGCATACTGTTAACTAAATAATCACAAAACTCCTCATCGAAGTGCCGCTGTCCCAAAGTATCATACATCAATAGATTCTGGAAAATAATTGTTTTTACCCTACCACGAAAATCGGATGTCACCATCATAAGTAGATGTTTGTAGTGGTGGTGCCGGTCTTCACCATCCTGAACAAGTCAGGTCGCGCACCCCGCTTGGATGCATAGCTGCCTCCGGTCCCAGTGGCCATCTTCACGTTGTGAAATTGCCCTCTGCAAATTTACATACCGAGGACCAATCAGACAAGAACACGCAATTTCCTCACCTGTCGAATGTCCGATCAACTCCACACTCTACACTCGGCTGACTCGTGTAGTCTGAGGAAAACAAAGTTGAGGAGGAAAACACTTTTAATCTATGGCCAACAAGGATGATAATCTCGGAGACCAAGACCGAAACCAATGATAGATTTCTATGATTTACAATATGACCCTGCCATTGACCACAACCACAAGGATTTGTCGTGCACACCACACGTATGGGTGGAAAAAAAACATTCGTTTTGTTCAATCTCGAGGTTTAACCACAACCACAACCATCCACCTTTGTATTGTAGGAAGGGAGTCTGCTACAATGTGGGATACGTCGACGAAACCCCAGGGCGAGAGGTAGAAAGGGCAACTCACCCGACGGAGACCTGAGCTTCTTCCGCGAACGTCACCGATAACCTTGGCCTGTTGGCTGATCTGGGAGACGTCCGCCGAGCAGGAGGGGACGGCAACGGGGAAGTCGACGACGACGACGACGCAACGGATGCCTGCTTCGTGGTCTGCTGGACGTCCTTTACGGACGCCTCCACTTCGGAGGCGAACATCTCGTCCACGTCTGAGCTCGGCAACGGACGCCTCCCCCACGACTGCTGGGTGCGGTGCAAGCGACACCGGAAGGAGCCCGCGTGAGTCGTGGGCGCACACAAACACGAACTCGCCTTCCCAGACACCGACGACGTCGACGACGACGACGAAGTAGACACGACGGAAGACATGATGCTATTAATCCGAGTCTTCAAATGAAGCCACCGATCTGCCAACACGAAAACGAAACGAAACGAAACGAAATCGCCAAATCCACGAAACCGCTACAAACTCATCCCACTTCTGATGCAGCTGCCGACAAGTCACGAAAACTCGGTTTGCAGAGGCGATTCTGGACCAAATGTGACAGAAAAAGATTCAGTGGATAGTTGGATAAGAGATCCAGCTGCAGGAGAGCGGATCAAGGGAGAGAGGACGGGATGCGAGAGAGGGGAGGAGGCGAGGAGCTTCAAAACGAGTTGTGTGTCGACTGCGAGCTCCTTTATGGGGACGAGAGAGACGACCCGGGAACGGGTGGGGCGCAGCGCGGCCGGGGTTCCCCCAGCCCGGCCCGGTGTCCCTTGGTCCCCTTTTCCCCCCACGGGGCCACATTAAAGGTAATAACTGTGGCCAGTCTTATTTTGGTAATTTAAAATTTTCCCTCTCTCCAGGCCTCACTGAGTCAGCCATGTATGTACTTCATTACAAGATGGCATGGGCCACTTTAAATGCCAACGTCCAAAATGACCATAATAAGTTTGTGACATTTGGGCGGGCTCATAAGCAACACATACAATTGTGTCAAAATGCACACAACTATGTCAATTACTTCCATGAGGTTTGGTCTCTTATGATGTGCATTAAATGCATTGTTTATCTAGCTAGCTAGAGAGAGATCCAATGTCAAAGAAAAATGAGATTAAGGTGATTAAATTGTGACAAAACTTTCAAATTGAATATATGTCACCTTCTTTAAATGATTAGAAACAATGTGTGTCTCATGCGGTTAGAGTTGAGCAAGTGTTCAACAAGTGTTGAGCCACAACACACATCCCATCGATGAAAAACTTGGAAACAAAGCTTAAACTCCATGTCGTGAACATCAACAATACATTCAAACAAATCAACGTAATCGCCATACAATATGCACACTTGATACTAGTTCATAAACAGAGGCTAGAGAACCGACAACTTGTCACAAACCTCCATGACTTGCCATAACTAAATAAATAAACTTCCAACCCACCATACCTTCCCCCCCCCCCCCCTAGAATAGTGCCATGTTATTGGATGAATTCTGCTAATGGCGGTCACATGCTACCGGTTACCGGTAATGGCTATTAGTTACTAATGTAGTGTCTACTCCCTGCAAAGGGTGAAGTAGTTTTACATCTAACGCCATTGCCCTAGGGCATGGCCAAGGATGTTTTATGAACATACACTTTATTCACTCCGGCCTCCTCCGGGGACCGGAGTTCTTCTTCTTCTTCTTCTTCTTCTTGAGCACTGACTTTTTTGGTTGTGCCAATTGATGAGCCATTGTATTATCTTAAATTAGTATCATAAGTGTATGTTCTAGGAGAATATTGGACCATTTTGCACCCACGATAGGTGTCTGAATAGGACATGTCTACATGAATGTGTTCTTTGCAAGCTGGTCCAAATGATGCAAGAACATGATTTGGATCATTTTGGATTGCATAATTTAGACCCTTTTTTTTTCTTCTTCTTCTTCTTCTTCTTCTTCTCTTGCAGTGTTTGTTGGGTCCCTACCCCATCCCTACGTTGGAATTGGTTCATTAAATTGTGTTCTCCGGACCCTTCAAATTTTGAGATTATACTACTACTACACAAAATACGGTACTCAATGTGATGTATTGTTCGGAGTTACATGTTCCTATATCTTTTTACTAGTAATGTAATTTCTTACCAAGTAAAGATGTTAATGTTCTACAATGTGCAAACAACCAATTCAACCATAGTTGGTAAAAAATGAGATGCACAATATACAATTAGAGCATTGTGTAATTCCAAAATAGTAAGTAACGTTAAATATCATATTTTGTGTAGTTTTGAAGACTTCTTGAAGTATGGCAACATGATTGTCCCTTTCTTTATAACCGTAATCCTTTGTTTTCCACTTATTATGGTTAAGTGGGCCTTTCTTTAGGGACCTTGACCATGCAAAAATGAGAACCTCTACGTGGCCAAAGCCTCCAAAGAGTGGCCATCTTTAACATAATTAGTGGACAAACCACGAATTTGGTTACAGTTGAAAAGACAAGCACTTGTTCCCCTCTCCCATACCAAAAATAGATATGCATGTCCCAACCTTTGTAAATCATGCATATATCGACGATTGTTGGTGTTTCCTCAAGATTCTCACGCTCTTACAAGTCTCAACATGTATTCAATTCTAAAAGAAGATTCAACATAGTCCACAACACTCTTACATGTTGCATTCTCACCGGAAAATAAGTACACTAAAAAGGATATATAGTGTTTGATTATATTTAATGTTGTTACCACCCCACCATGTTCAACGCTAATTTTTTAATTCTTTGACCATTAGTGTTAGACATAAATCTGCCACTACCTTCCCTACTGTCACCTACCTTCATGTGAAGCACGGATTTCATATCCTTACTAGCATTGAATTCAAACACGTAACTTTCACATATAATCATATTTGATATTTAGTGTTTGAGTTTACATTTAATGTTATTTACTTTCATAGGGTTATTGACATTTAGTGTATGCATTTGTATTTAGTGTATCAAACACTAAATATCCTTTTTAGTGCAGTTTTTTTGGGGGGTAAATTTGACCAAGCGTTTGAGCAAGGATCAAAATTAGGTGTACATAAGTATTTACTATACATTCTCGCACTTCAAATAAGTTAACACCAAAATTTCTTCAAGCAAGACATAATTGATGATCGGTGACTTGGATGATGGATTGAAGGTTATGGTGTAGTTGCCAAGGAACGGGGAGAACCGACTGCTACACTGCTTTGTCTAATTAGTGTGGGTTACCATTTAATGTTACTTACTTTCAGAGGGTTATTGATGTTTAGTGTATGTGTTCATATTAAGTGTAATTAGTGTGCACACTGAAGAATATGATATAACCTAGTTGGTAAAAAATGTCACTATCGGTATTAAAAAAAAAGGAACACATAATTCCAAATGGTAACCCACGCTAAGCAAACAAAACAATGTAGTTATAGATGAAAAGAAAAGAAACCAACATCAGGCAATCCAACGTGAATTTGAGCGCATTGGTCCTACCCTACTCAAGAATCCCCTTGGTGCAGGGTGGGGTTTACTGCCCACCTTGCGGTGGGTGGGCTCTTGTTTGTAGTTACAAATGAACTGGTTGCATTTGAAAAACAGCTGGTTGAAGTTCAATACTTTATGAAAAATAATACCGATTCTTTTAGAGGAGTTTATAGAACATACCCGAATTCAACAAAGAGAAACCGAAAATTGTCGGCACGTAACTGGTTGGACTTGGGAACAACTCTACACTTGATTAATGTGCACCGATTATGCCCAAAAATCTTCGGGGACACTGGTAGCTAAAGCTCAAGCTTTCAAACCACGTTTGTTGGTAAAATAAAAGCAAAAGTGTGTGTGGAGAAAGGGAATAAAAAAACACTAGTGCACCATCATCAAAGTCGTTCACCTTTACACTCATAAGTGTTCAGTTGATACATTTGTGGCAGACCTTTGTCAGTGCCAGCCCTTATTCAGTTACTTCTCTTATTAGGACACCTAACTTATATTGGAGTGGTATGTGGTTAGGTGTGGCTCCTAAACACGGATATAAAAAAGACACTTGTTGAATAGAGATTGAACTACATGCTCGTAATATGATAACCATTTCGAGTTCAATACCCAACATAAGGTAGAAATACCATAACCTCTGAAAATAAGGTGATTTGCATTGAAGATCTGGTCTGACAATCATGAGATAATTTTTGAAGATAAATGAGAAGGATTCATGAAGAATGCAAGTTGTTTCGTTTTTTTTTTGCCCTATACAAAAATTGCTACAATTTTTCAAAGTGGAAAGTTGTCCAAACCCCTACTTGTTCACTAGATTCTCCCTACACCGAACATAGTAATCCGCATTTCCATACAAAACAATGCATGAATCGGTTACCTCATGAGTACATTAACACTTGACTCCCATTGGCTACACTAAGTGTACACACACATTGAAGTTGTTGCCGAGCCATGATCGGTTTTAGAAATGGCACTTCACCATTATGATGGTGGTCTAGTGCACAACTAGAGGGTGGTTAACGGGTTATGGTATTTCTACCTTAACAAGGGGGCACTTGTATGGTCGTTTAATGAGTACGGAAATTTTCCACTTTGAAATGAATAAGATATTCACATGAGTTCCAACATGTGTAAGGAAAGTGGCTACGGCCTCGGTTCCACAACTTTTGTCAGTTGTGCTTCTATGCACTCTCTTCTATTAAGTTGTGGTTGATTACAGTGGTTGTTATTTGACTCGGGTTCATGTGTTAGGTGAGTTGAGGTTGGTGATAGCATGTTAGATGGGCAAGGACATATTCAACCATGTGGGTTAGTTCCACTGACCTGGGAACATAGCGACTATGTTTTGTGCCCCCCCTCCCGAACGAAGTAGTAATATTCGGTTATTGTTCGTACATTCAAGCTGCCATTTGGAGCTTTGGGTGGACATTTATTCCCGGCACTATTCACCGGAAACATTGTTTATTGTCACATCAAATTATGTGTTTTGTGTTTGAGAGATGGGTGTGGGGTCTTTTTTGACAAGAAGAGATTGAAATGTTTGTGTGGGGGTTCAATGTAAATGGGACTAGGTTACGGAGAACTTCGTGCAAGGGTCTAAATAGAACGACGTGGAACCTAACCCCCTAATTTCCCAAGCCTATGAAAGGGTCTTTTCAATGCATTTCACTCAATGTTGGTTGTGGAATTTTCATGGACAATTTTTGAGGTTAAAACGATATTTATCCATAGGATCTTGAAACATGGGAGATGAGCTATTTTGAGGGAAACTTTTGGGCATGAATAAACCTTTGAATTTTTAGATTATAACCGCTAAAAGAACTTAGCGATGCACAAATAAAATGCCATGTTTTATTCCAACAAAGACCTTTGACCAATCAAATTCAAGAAAAGGGGCACCCATGGAGTTGTAGAAGAGACCCAAAGGGGAACAAGAGAGACAATTATTTTCTCCATGACACTTGCCCTTAGCCTCCTCTCCATGGCACATGGTTAGGCAGTGTGTGCCACTAAGGATCCTTTGAAAATCCAGATTATTAAAATGGGGTCAGATTCATGTAATGTGTAATTTCTCTTATAGTTTACTTCATAAATAGAGCTTGCTACACTATTTTTTAGGGGATATAGGTTGGATATAGAATCAAATGATAATTAAGAGGGCATATGTGATCACTTAAATAGAAATAGAACTAACACTTTGCCATCTTATGACTCATGTGTCTCAACTACATATTTCAATTTTGAGATGATAAATTTCTTTGAGCTTCACATTGTTGACCATGATGAAACCGATCATGACATGTTCCAACAATCAAAAAATTGTATGTGAAGTTGGAAGTGTCCACAATAGGGCCACTTGCCTTAGTATATGCTCTTCATTGTGCGTGTGTTCCTCATGGTGTTGGCATTTAATGTAACCACATGGACATGAGAATCTTATTAAAGTGATAGACAAGTTAACACCATTTAGTGGGTTGTGTAGCGGTGGAGTTTCTCCAAAAGATTGCCAAAATTCAGCTAAACGAAGGACATGCCCTTTTAAAGAATTTTGTGTCTTGACTCCGAATTTGAAATTCATAATGACAATCTTCACGATCCACAATTGTTGACCGAGATTAAGGTAGTCAACCCTTATTTGGTTACTTTTCTTATAATGACATCTACATTTGAGTGGTCTCTAATTTGTGTGGCTCCAAGAATGAATACCATAAAAATATGTGTTTTGAAGAGATTAGACTACATGCTTAAAACATGGTAACCCTTCTAGGCTCAATTGTGAACATAATTGGGGGAACCTATATCATGACCATTTAATGATCACTTGAATCTTCACTTTGTTAATGTATCATATATTCATACGAGCTTTGAAGAATACGTGAAGGGCCTACAACCTCTAACGTGGATTTGTTAACTACTTTGTGCCAATCGCGTGTTTAGGTACTAGGCATAATGGGCTAGTCGGAAGTAACCATTTAAGACCCATATAATTTAATCCAACAATCAAAAATGAATGTGTGAGTTGGAACTTGAAAGTGGCTACAATAGGGCAATACACCTACGTTAGGGAAGCCGACTCCTCATTTTGCTTGCTTCCTCACTATTTTGGCACTTAGGGCCATTTCACATACATGAGCCAAGGGTCGTGGCCATGTAATTGTGAGGGCCCTCGACTCTCATCAAAAGGCCGTACCAACTATTTAACTAACATGGTTTGTTGGAATGTGTGTCAGACCTACCTATTGGAGGTAGACCTGACACAAATTCCAACAAACCAAAAACACATTATCTATAATTTGTCATGTTAGAATCCATGGAAGCTTTTCATCCATGATAGTTTCTTTGGACCCCCTTAGGCCTTTACATTGTAGTGTGAAGTGAACTTTGACAGTCTCAACCTCATCGACCAATTAGGGATCTTACAATGCGATGGTCATGGGCCTTAGGGCCACTTCACACACAAGCCAAGAGCCGTGACCATGGAATTGTGAGAGCCCACAAGAAAGTGTCCAAAGGCCATCCCAAGACACCTCCAAAATCACGTAGTGTGGTCACGGATCCTCAAGTGTGGTGTGAAGTAATATGTGACCAGGCCCTCAACCAAATGCCATTTTAATGAATTTCTATTCATGCATGTCCCCACTTGTGATAAAATAGAATAAAACAACAGTTGTAAGCGTTCGAAGTGTCATGGTCTCCCGGTTTTGTGTTAGGCCTACCTCCAAGAAGTGGTTTTTGAAAATTGTCCAAGTGACCACGAAACATGATCCATTCGATGCCATGTAGGAATCCACGTGGACTTTACATCCATCTTGTATTCACATACGCCGTTGGTCCCTCAAGCGTAGTGTGAAGCGAATTGGACCGGCTCCGCCTTTTCCACCAATGAGAGTGCTTGAAGTGTAATGACCACGGGCTCTCAGTCTCGTGTGTGAAGTGGCCCTAAATGTCATGTGTGAAGTGGCCCTTATAAGCACATGAGAATCTAATTAAAGCATTAGACCCTTAATACCGTTGTAGCAATGGCTTTCCTAGCTGCTAAACCGGGGACATGTCAATACACTATTACACACACAAGGGTCAGATCAAAATTCCAGATCACATAATATATTGAGATTATTTTTGGCATGCGTCACCCCGGGGTCGTCTGAGTCACGAGCTCTACCTTATATTAGAATCATGTTATCCTCTAGGTTATTCAAGACTTTTTTTTTTTTTGGGCATCATTGCTGCCCGGTTTTCAGGCCTCTAAGCCTCCAACACATGGTGCTTTTTTATGTACGTGGCCATGTATCCTCTCGCGGATAGGACCTCTTCACATATTCTCCTGCATGCCTCGGCCATGAGTGGCCACCATAAACTCCAAAATGGTATTACCAATTTGAAGGGATTCGGGACTCTCTAGTCTCTATTTGAAGTCTCTCTCGTTGTTGGTGGGTGTAGTTTAGGGGCGGTTTACACTATGGACCATGAAGTCGTCCCACGTAAGAGGCCTATTTTGCGTGGGACGACTTCATGGGACGACTTCCATTGTCCGAGTTACTAAAATATTAGTTTTCATGGTTCATGGGCCCCTCACTAGGTGTAAACCGAATGTGGACCAAGAGGAATGACCACACACCAAAAAGTGAAGGTGCTGATTTTTTTAATACATGCCCAAAAAGGGCAATTTTGAAAAAAATTTAAGTTTGATCATTCCTTGTCTTCTCTTGGGCTTCACTTGTCTTCACCTCTTGTTAAATGTGTCGAAGATGTGGCTTGCAAATCTTCTCACAACAATTTTTTTTAAATAAAATAAAATGAGCAATTTAATTTGTACATGCTCAATGTAATTTACATGTGACGTGTACCTTGTGTTGTCACTACACTAAATAGGATATTTAGTGTTTGATTATATTTAATGTTGTTACCACCCTACCTTGCTCAACACTAATTTTCAATTCTTTGATAATTAATGTTAGAAGATTTCCCATTGCGCTTCTTTTGACTACCCTGATCTACAATCACTAAACCACTACAGATTTTTCTTTTTTCTTTTTCAACTTCATTTTGTAAGCATATTGGGGTGTGTAATATACTGTTGGAAAGGTATTTTCAAGACCTTTCCAACGGTATATTACAAGCCCCATAATTCCAAACATTGCATTTGGTAGACCAAAAAAACAAATCTGCACTTGAATTCTTGAGTTCTAGATGTCCCGCGTTGTTTGGTGAAACACGTGTGAGCCGGTTTAAGGGGTAGGGCAAGGTAGTGCTGGTATGTCTCATGGGCCATGGTATAATTAAGGTGCTTAAAAGGTAGATTCATTAAAGAATTATTGAAATGGTATTTCTCTAACATGGGCCCTTGCCTTTTCCTACCAGACCACCTCTCTTGGCTCTCTCAATGCAAAACCCGTTGGACCATGTCGGTGCATTTATTAGGCCTGAAAAATTATATTTTGGGGACCTCGACCTCCATGGTCCCTTTGCCATTTTTTCCTTAGTGTAAACCGAAGTTGTCCCGGGAGAACTTCAACAACCAATCAGCTGCCTTGCAGAGCCCTGGTCCAACTTCATGGTCCATAGTGTAAACCGCCCCTTAGATTTTGGTTAGGAAAAACACCCAAGGTATTAAGGTGATTTTCGTATGATCAACATTTAAATTCTCCTGCTTAAGTACGCATTTTGAATCGGAGTCGTTGGTGCGCACTTAGTTGGTAGGTGTGTACTTTACTCATATTGCTTTCTAGACCTTTTGATTTGATGAATTGCAACGGGAAATGAATGAAACTTGAGGCAACCCGCTTGACTGAAGCTCAACGATGTGAATTCATTGCAAAGTTGCACAAACATAACGTGCTGAGCAAACGGGCGTTGGGGCAAGAGTATGAAGTCACTGAAGGTGCCGTCCGGAAAGTCTGGGACAATCGGGAGAACATATTGCAACGAAATCCAGCCTATTGAGACATTTGTTGAATCTGAAAGTGCTACTGACTTCGAAGGCTTTGAAGCTCTACACAACACTATCCTCGACGTTGAGGACCAATTGCTTTGCTCCGATGTTGAAACAAAAGATGGACAAATGTATGATGAGTTGCGACGATCGTTTGAAACGTTTCAACGAAACGTTAACAAATTGACATTGAATGTCAAGAGTAAAAAAATCATGCATTCGTGGCAAATGACTCTGCATGACATTTTCAAACAATAAAGTATGAATCCTAATTTTTGTCAAAAAAATTGCGCATTAACTGGGATGCGTACTTAAAACGGGTGTGTACTTAAGTGGGAGATTATTGTAGGTGTCTCAAACAAGTTTATTTTAGGGTAAACACATGTTGATTTCAGATCATTTTGAATTTGAACTAACAATAATTTGAATTATTTATGAGACAAAGACTTCAAGATCTCTCGTCAACAATACATGCAAATGTGGCAGTCATTGGTATTCACATGTACTCGTCAACACACATTTAAATGTATCATCTAAATGGGAGTACACATTTAAATGCGTACTCTCATTTAAATGTGTACTCCCATTTAAATGGGATGCGTACTCACATTTTACCCTGTCAATAATTTGGCGGTGAGTTCATTTTATTTAGACCTTGTGAAGTGCTCAATCATAGGCACAAACATCATTAATTGTTTTGCATGCAATATCCCATTTTGGTGTAGTCAATGGTCTTTATTAATTAAGCTTATTTATTGTAACTTGAAGGTGCAGTGCAATCATCCTTATAGGATTTTCAGCTTTCCTTGATTGATTCTTGTTTTAATTATGTTGTCAGACATTGGACTTTTACCTAGTCTCGGCTAGAGTAACCATAATGACCATTCATTGCAATCATATGCCAATCCACAAATACGGATTAGTAGATCATGGCATGGTTCGTTAATTTATCATTTTAAATTGGGTATTCTCGTCCTTTTGATCCACTGCACATTCGAATACTCATCCCATTTATAATACTTTCAAGGCTATTGACTAATGTATTTTTAGCCAGCATGGCTTGATTAATTCAAGGTCTCCACTCTAACATATCATAATGAAACCGCACTAGGACAACCAATTATCATTTTGCACTTACTATAGTCTAGCGTACATAGTTGTCTTGTTGTTTCACACTCTTCCTTGACTCTTCATAGCCAACGGTCTTACTAGGCTGCCATTTCGATCAATTTCTGCCAAAGGTGAAGAAGGAAAAAAATAGGGAATTCATGATTATTAAAGTCCACATCCTTTTCAGTTTTTGAATTCCTTGATTGTGCATATTATCCAACAATTACACTGCATTTACATGTGAAAGGTACCAGTCATATTGTTAACCAAACAATGCCTTCATCTGATACTCAAACTTCTTACTTAGGGCATGTTTAGACTTGGGGCCAAGGCCATTGTGAACAAAGGCCAATATGTCCCATGTGGCATGCAAATGGGCCCCAAGGCCATTAATAAGAATGTAATCTAACTCCATTCATTGCTTTCATGTGTAAACCTATTTAGGTGGGGTTGGGGCCATTTGGAGGCTGCAATTATGAGAGGGTTATGAGAGGTTCCAACGTACTCATGAACTATTCTATGGATAATGATTAAAGTATAATAAATTTAGAATTTATCCCCTCCTATTCAATGCTCAAAGAATAAACTACCACAAGCAAATAAAAGCTCTGACAATGGCCTCAACTAGAGGGAAAGATTCCACAAGGTTGGGAGCTCTCTTTTCCAAGGCTTGAGGCCATTGTCATGGTGAATAAAATAATTTATTTGTTAATTGGCCCCAACTCATGGTGTAAACTTGAAGAGGCGAGTCCCAACCTCTACCAATGAGAGGAGTGGATTTCTTTCACCCCAACCCATTTTTGAGCCTTGACTCCAAGTCTAAACCCGCCCTTAGACTCTTCTATCAATTTGTCACGAGGAAACTTTCCCAATAGTACAACAACAATGGCCTTTTCAAGCCTTCAACATTCACAGGCAATCTAATTATGTTGTTGTGACCATCCGCTAAAGATGTTGTTGCTTGCAATCAATTTTCTGGCAAGAAATTATCGAAAATTGACACCTTCAATTTTTCTCAAAGCTACTACAACTTGGATACAAAATTCACATTCATTTATAGTAACTCAGTCAAGAGACATAAATGCACTACATTCAAAACATTGTATTGAATTTAAGAGATTCATGTCCCGATCACACTAAACTTTCCATCCGGTTCCGCCCGTGAAATTGTTGGGGATTATGTTGAGAAATAGATGATGACCCAACACTTTTCACACTATTACAGTCGGAGATGCTGATGGATGGTGTCAGAAATGGGCGGTGTGATCAACCCCTCAACCAAGTAATTAACTGCTCTGGAATCAAAGATTCACCTCTCTTCCCCAATACTTACTTTATCAGACCAACTCTCTCTCTCTCTCTCTCTCTCTCTCTCTCTCTCTCATGTTCCTCAAAAGTCAACAAGTAATTGGAATGATCCCAAACAATAGTTACAACATAGAGGAGTCTTCATTGTCTGTTCATATTCACCAAAACTATAGTTTTAAATCACAATTTTGCCAGATGTTCGGCACACAAGACAAGTTAGCAACCAAAGTCAAGGATACACTCCTTGATAACACGCGTGCTTACAAGACTGACCCAATTGCTCTAGCTTCATTCACAAGAAAGAAAAAAAGAAAAAAAGAAAAAATAACATCAATGTTTTTACACTGACATGCGATGTACATTCACTAGCTCCTTCTCACGCCTATGTGGGCATGGGAGTGGGAGTGGCTTAGTGCCTATTTTTATAGGTCGACCGTGTGGTTGGTGTCATGTATGTGTGTTTTATGTTAGTTTTAAGTTTTAGCACTAGTGGGTAGTTTAGTCGAGTGGGATTGGGGCTTGTTTCTTTTCTAATTTCCTTTTGTTTAGAATAATGTGTGTTGGGTACCTTATAGCAATTTTTGAGAAGGATTCCATTAATTTATGGATTTTGGACTTGGGGATATGTAGGTCTTGGAGTTGTTTAGTAGTTGTTGTGTGGATAGTGCCTCATGTTCATGGCATGATTATAATCGGTGGTAGTATTGTCCACCCTAATCGGGATAGGAGTGGGCGTAGAATGATGTATTTATCTAGTTTTTGGTGTGTAGCTTTGGAAAATAACTAATCATTGTAGTGAATGAATTCAAATCTTTGTACTTTGAGGTCTAGGCTAGGTGTGAAGGGTTGATTAGTTGTAAGTGTGGCTCCTAAGAGGCATAGTATATGTGGCTGAAGTCATGGTTGGGCATTTACATCTTCATATGTGAATGTGCATGGGAGTAGCCACAAGGGGACGGTGTTGTCAAGTGCGGTCATTAGTTTTGCTTTCGATAATTAGGGTAAAGCATCGTGTTGTGGGGATGGACAAGTAGTGTGTTTGCTAGGACGGGTACTGCTTTATTACGTCAGTTTGTTCTTAGGTTGTTTATATGCTTATTTGTGCAACATGATAGTAGGTGGAGGCATGTGACATTTCAGAGGGATGTGCATAAGCTACATGCTGGGGATATGTCTTGTTTAAGGATATGTTTTTTTTCCCCGTAGTTCCCTAAATATCGTGCATGTTGAAATTTGAGGGTTTGTGTAATTTGTGCGTTAGTGATCCAAGGGGCATCCCATAATAGGTTTGACCATTTTATGCATACATTAATGTTAGAGAGCCATTTGTCTATAGGGTAGTGTATATTTTGCATGGGAGATGAGTGCACTCATGTGCTCTTTATCTAGATAGCTTTTGAGGTTGTGAACTGAGCCATCATGTTGTGTGGAGGTCGGGGGGATAGATGGCCAATATGTTGTTTGATGGCCCATGAGGTGGATGGAGGTGCTCCAAGATGAGGGGTTGTTCCACTGTTTGTTGTGGGGATTTGTCAGTGGAAGGTGGATATTCGTGGTGGAGTGGTTGTGTGGGAGAGTATTAGAATGGATGTGAGTAGTGATTCTTTATGGTTATAGTAGGTGGGGAAGAAGGTAGGGTCGTGGTGTATTGTAAGGTGACGGGTGGAAGAGTAATTAAGTATAGGGGTGACGTTCGGTTGTTGAAGTGGGTTGATTGTATTGCTTGTCCAATCATCACTTGTGATGGTAATGATTGTAGTGGAACAAGATAACAAATCATTCCAACTCTCTTATCACAAACCCTAGCTCAAACTTGCAACAATATCTCAACAACTTCACATGCAAAGAGGCTATAGAATTGAGCGACAAATTTAGCAAGTGGTAACACATTCAGGGCCAAGGAATCACTCCTTGTTGTCCAAGCAAGTGAGATCACAACCAAACTTCAACATTGAAGTTGTGCAAGAGTAAATACCATCCAATACAATCACTCTAGAGGTAATACAACTATTCAAATATGAGGTAATTTTTTTGCAATTATGTATCATACATAAATAATTCAAGATACAATATGTGCTTGATATTTAATTCAAGATGACTACAAGTTACAAAATCTAGCAATGTTCAGGTATTACAAACAAATATGTTATGGGGACCTCCACTTGAAATCCTAGCCTTATATCAAGGATCCTCAAAAGCCTCCTCAAAAGCCTCCTCAAAAACATGTGTAGATATCAAGGATCATGTATGTTTCTATTAGAGTATGATCCTTCCTATCACTATTTTATGATATCTCGAGACGATAGCCTTTTCAAACTTACTCGGTTGGAAATTTATAGTTCGTATGAGGTCTTATTTCCACCTAATTCTCGATGGACTACGAAACATAAAAAAAGAAGAAGTTAGCAACACAATGGGTCTACATATTCGGTTACTTATCTAAACTGGATGCATTATTTTCTAATATAATAAATGAAAATGAAATGACATTTGTTTGAAAGAGATTGAAGTGTGTGTTCATTTAAAATATAATAAAATATAATAATAATAATAATAAAACTATTAGGTCCAATTTAGATGAGCGCATGGACAAAAGATTGTCTAATGTCATTGGCTAAAAAAACAACTTTATCTAATGTGTTGTTCATACCTAGGGTTTGTCCACTTCTTCAACCTACCATGTCATAGACCAATGTAGCCAACTTGTGGACAATATGGGGAAGTTTTTGGTCTTTGCATGGGTGGTGGTTCCAAACTTCTACGGTGGATGAACACTCAAGCTTGTTCAATTAGGGTTGGTTGGGGTTGTTGGCATGTTGGAGCCATATATATATATATATATATATATATATATATAAGGGCGGATGAAATACTAGTTGGGGTATCATTTTTCATGCTTTGTTTGGGTGCCTGTTTGAACCGGCCTTATAGGTTCAACAATTGACATGATTTTTTTTGGAGTGTGGGGAGGGGGGGGGGGGGGCTACATGGTCCATTGAGAAGGATGGAAATTCTCATTGCGATTATGAATAAGGTATTCAAGTGAGCTCCATAATTTTTGACTCGTGAAAATGAAATGGTCTTGCCAATTGAGAAACTGCCAAATAAATTATGAGGAAGTGGGCTAATTGGAAAATAGAAATCCCTTATGCAAAGAACCGTCCAATTCTTGAAGTGACCCAATTCTAACACTCTATCAACACTAAATATTTTTAGTTCCAAAGTAGGAAATTGTATATGTCTAAATGTGTACTAGTTAACTTATATGATTATGAGGAGAAAACATGCAACTCATAAGTTGAGGAAGACAAAAGCATCAATACTCAACATTGACCCACCTTGAGGGTGAGGCCATATGTAACCACTTTAGATCGCAAATAAAAAACTTATTTGATTAATTGTGTACTTAAATCACACAATGTCATACTTTCATAAGCTTAATTGTATTGGTTTGTGAGTTTTTGTGTGTTTTTTTAATCAAGTTTGCCTCTTAACATTTGAGAAGCACTATAATTTTGGGCTTCTACATGCACAAAAACTTGTGTTTGAGCTACATACTTCCACATAAAGTTAATTATCTAAACTAGACCCCATCCAGAACTAACACATTCATCAAGTGCACTTCTATAGTTGAATGATAATGAACCATATTCAAATTCAAGACTTGGGTGCCCTTTGATGCAAATTCATACATAGTAAAATTGGTCATCAATGTCACATATGACTATGTCCACATCCTCTCCTTGGCATAAGATAATGCACTAGATAGTTTTTCAAACCCATCAAATATAAGTTTTTTCAAAGGACTTGGTGGAGACGTGTTAAAAATTGTGTACAGTAGTTGCACATGGATCTCCTTAGACCAAGTTTAAGGGTGGAGGCTCTCAAGTGCACGAAGTGTTTATTATAGGCGTTCCTACCTTACAAAAAATAGAATGAAACAAGCTTGTAGGTTGGCATGTGGTCATCACGTGGACTCATGGTGATTTGTGCCTTTGAAAAACACATTTATTAAGTGGAGGAATATCTATGTAACACGTTGGGTGCAAGACCAACTTTACTTTAGCTTGGTTTGGGTGTCGGACTCATCCACGTTGCGTAAATTTTCTTGTGCAATATGCATCAAAATTCGTGTCAGATTCTCCATATTGCCCCCAAGGCCCATGTAGCCTTTTGTTGATGAAATTAACAAAAGTTTGTGGCTCATGTTTCAATATTGCTCACTTGAAAGCTTTTGAAAATATCAAAGACTCAACATAATCATGAGGTTACATGAGTCATCTAATAAGGTACGTAGCCGCTTGGTTCGGTCTATACATCGATTATCTAGAGCCCCACCAAGGGTCAAACCTTTTGTAGAAGACAAAAGCTATGGCACATGTTTCAATATTGCTTGCTTAAAAGCTTTTGGAAATATCAAAGACTTGACATGTTCATGAGGCAACTCAAGTCACCCAAGGTTGTTGCTTGGTTTGGTGACTCCACAAACATTAGATACTTCTACACATCATTTATCTGGGTGTCCCACCAAGTGAGTCAGTAATCTTTTGTAGATGTTTACAAAAGTTATGGCACTAATCCCAATGCTCATTTGAAAGCTTTGGAAATATCAAAGACTCAACATGTATGTGAGGTCACTTGACTCGCCTAAGATGGTAGCCGCTTGATTCGGTGACTCCACAAACAATAGATACTTCCATACATCAATTATCTAGCGTCCCACCAAGTGGATCACAAATCTTTTGTAGATGTTTACAAAAGCTATGGCACATGCACCAATGCTTGCTTGAAATCTTTGGAAATATCAAAGACTCGACATGTATGTGAGGTCACTCAACTAGCCTAAGATGGTAGCTACCTCGTAGCCGCTTGGTTCGGTAGCTTTTGTATAACACTTGGGTGCATTCAAATGAAGATCAAGATCATTCACATAATACCCCCCCCCCCAAATAGATACCCCTTAACACATATGTATATCACAACACATACTAATTGTTTGTAGTAAGAACCTACTAAAAGCATGTGACCAATTCATGGTTTGTAATAGAAAGGCCATGCTCTCAATTGTTTGGAAAGATTACAGAAGCCTTCCTTTGTGGACGCACTAGAAAACAACCACCAACATAGAGTGACATGGTAACATACCCTCCATTATATTTTGTACATCTAACCCTTGCAAGATTTTTGTGTGGAAATTGTAACAACAACTACATGTGATTTTTGGGTGATCTTGTTGACGTTGGCAAAAATTTGGATTTTGGATTTTGGATTTTTTATTTTTTACATTCATGATCCTTGGTAGCCACAATGTTAACATTAGATCTATAAGATTTTCATGTTGCAATCCACTTCACTCAAGAATGTGTTTTCCAACATTTTGGACACATTGAAGTTGGTTCCAAATTCTACTAATGTAAAAAAAGTAAAAAAAGAAATGACGTTCCTAATGCTTTCAAAGGCCTTCTTAGGTTTCTTGAAAAAATGTTTTATTTTTATTTTTAAAAACACCCTCTTGGCATTGAGAAGGTGTTTACCATCATTTTGGGCACATTGAAAATAGTTCCAAACTTTACTAAGTTTTCAAGATTCGTTAATTTTACTAAGTCGATTCGTTAGAAATGACGCTCTCAGCGTTTCCTAAGGCCTTCTTAGGGCTCCTAAGAATTGCTCAAATTTTGTACAAACATCCTCTTGATGCCGAGAGGGTGATTTCCAACATTTTGAGAACATTGAGGTTGGTTCCAAATTTTACTATTTTTTTTGAAGTTCTTTAGAAACGACACTCCCAACACTTCCCAAGGCTTTTGTTGAATATTGGGAGTTTTCTTTTCTTTTGTAAGTGGATATTTTGTCAACAAGAGAGTCATTCCTAGTCCAAAGTGGAACTTGTGAACGATTTTTCAATGAGGAAAAATCAATTTGGACAACACATAGTGGTTCTTCGAGACCTTAACATTTGTTTTGTTGTTGACTATTGGAGGTTCATTTAAAAAAAAAAAAATTTGGTAAATGGGTATCTCATCTACAAGAGGGTCATTTCCAATCTAAAGTGGAATCCCTAAACCATTTTCCAATGGGGAGAAACTCAATGGGGGGGGGGGGGGGATACTAAATGTAGAATTATGAAAAATATTTTTTGGGTATTTCTAGTCGAGCTTTTGCCCATTTTTGGAACCATTTTTTGCATTTTATTTGGTCTACACAAGGGAAATGGAGGACGTCACCCAAAATACATATGAATCTTGAGATGAGCATTGGCAAATCATCAATAATTTTGATAAGTTATTCTTATCCACCAAGTCAACCTCGTCTTTGTCAATATTCAAAGCATAGTAAGACATTTCATTTGGCTAAATACTAATTTCTTTCATATTACTGAACAAACTTGGTATTCTCTATGCCAAAATACCACGTGTATAGGATACTAGTGGGTATATGTCCATATATTTTATCTTCCTCACTGCTCATATGTTATCGCTCATACCCTAGCATTCCCCGTTCTAAAACCCTCCCAATGTTGAGGATTTGGGCTCAGTAATTTTCATGTGCATTCCTAAAATGTCTCGTAATTCCACGGTCATATGATCCAAGTGCCCCTTTATTCATGTTGTTTATTATGCTTACCACTCACATGATAACATTCCCCCTCCACAAACAATAAATTCTTTCACACATTAATTGTCAAGTGTTCCCCAAAAGAGTCACAAATATTTTCTACGTGTTGACGAAAGCTATGGCACATATACCAATACTCACTTGAAAGCTTCAAAAATCTCAAAGATTCAACACGTATATGAGATCACTTGACTCACCTAAGATGGTAGCCGCTTGGTTTGCAACTCCACAAACAATAAAGTACTTCCACGCATAAATTCTCTAGTGCCCCGCCAAGTGATAAAGCTTTTGTAGATGTTTTACAAAAGCTATAACGACACACGGTTCAATGCTTGCTTGAAAGGTGTTGGAAGTATCATAGACTCCAACACATTCATGAGGTCACTCATATCTTTTCAAGGTAAGTATGGTAGCCTCTTGGTTTTGGTGACTCCACAAACAAGAGAGCTCATAGACCGGCAACTTTGCCTCGTCATTGGAATTGGGCACACATATTGACGCCCTTGAGATTTCTTTGAGAGACTCTTTGAATCTTCTAAAGTGTTGGTTGAAAGCATAGGTAGCCTTTTTGTCTCGTCTCGGTGCACATAAGATAGATCACACATGCGGCTTATAGAATAGATGTGGAAGGAACACAAATAGGTCATGTATTAGGGTTATCCAAAAAGTCAAAGGGCGTAACACATATTGACACATATGTGAGAAACCCCGTTGTGGGTTTTAACATACGTGTGTCTTACGTGTTCACTTCTCTTGTGTGGTTAGCTACACTAGATTGTCCTATTAGTTTGGATGAAAAAACGATGTGGAGATAACTAGTGTGGGCCATTCCGACTGTCTATAAGTCAAGGTGGAAATAATGTGGGCCCATGATGATGGGTTTTCCTTACTTCTTTACAAAGACTTTTGACCAAATGGACAAAGCTTTATGCCAACATGGTTCAAGAACAAAAGTAGCATATCATAAAAAAATCACCCACGTCATTTGTTTTATTTTATTTACAAATTAAACACTTAATGTGGCCCCACACTAATATTAAACTAGAGGTTTGGCGTTGGTTGAAAATTACGTTAACCTAAAAACAACCCTCCCCTCACCACCACCACATGCGGTATCGCTTTACGAATAAAAAACATGCACTTTTGATTGGAGATCTCAAGAGCACACAAACTCCAATCACAACTTTCTTCTTGACATTCTTCATAATGAAAGAATTGCTAGCATAATGAGCCCCCCCCTGGCCCTCCTCCCCAAATGAACAGTAATTTGAAGACACAAAAATATATTAGAGTTGTATCCTTGATAAACCAAGCTCAATTGGGTTTCTTCCACTCTAGTTATGTGTGGGCTCTAAGAGCATGAGCAATGGACCTGCAAACATTTGGCATTTTGATACTTCTAAGCATTTGGGTTAGTTGATGACTTTAATGAGCGTGAACCCTGGGTTCGTGGAGGGATTCAACCTAAAAGGGGAGAGAACAAATGAAGAAGGGTTGAGATGCACAATGTCTTGCTATGGGAGAACTACTTCTTAGACAAACCGATCTTTGATGTTGATGATTCTTACCGCCCATGATGACACACGACCCAACAACTTCTAATATGGCTAAGAAAACAAATCCAACAAATGGCCAGAGTGGGCAGAACATACCTATTCAAGAAGATCTAGTGGAGGAGGTCCTCATGTTTGGAAGATTTTACAAATAACTCTATAAAAAACAAGCAAAACTCAAATCCTATGTTGATGGTTTGATTAGCAGATGCGCGAAAGCTCATGTAAATAGATGTGACAAAACTTTGCCAACTCTTTACTTCAAATCTCATATCAAAGATACTCTCTCTTGAGCACTCAATCCATTCTTTTCGGAATTCTTCTCTAACTTTCATCATAGGTGTTGGGATGACATCAATCAAACTTTATAAAAAAAGACAACTACTTAGATACATGGTGAAAAATGTCCACAAATTTACTTATTTTGTAAAAATGACAATGGCCATTCCAATACATCACCACCTTGGCTTACCTTGCATGATTGAGGAAGCATAAGGGCCACTTCACTCACAAGACTGAGAGCCCGGGACCATTACACTTCAAGCACTCTCATTGGTGGAAAGGGCGGAGCCGGTCCAAGTTCGCTTCACACTACGCTTGAGGGACCAACGGAGTATGTGACTACACGATGGATGTAAAGTCCACATGGATTCCTACATGGCATCGAACGGATCATGTTTCATGGTCACTTGGACTATTCTCAAAAACCACCTCTTGGAGGCAGGCCTAACACAAAACCAGGAGACCATAGCACTCCAAACACTCACGACTGTTGATTTATTCTATGTTATCATGTGTGAGGACCCACAAAAACAGAAATTCATTGAAATAGCATTTGGTTGAGGGCCTAGTCACATATGACTTCACACTACACTTGAGGGTCCGTGATCACACTAGATGATTTTGGAGGTGCGGTGGGACGGCCTTTGGACACTTTCTTTTGGGCTCTCACAATTCCAAGGTCACGGCTCTTGGCTCGTGTGTGAAGTGGCCCTAACATGCACCCACGAAAGCTCAAAGGTGGGAATCCTAGTCTCC
Organism: Polytrichum commune; assembly: GCA_950295325.1. Classification (NCBI taxonomy): domain Eukaryota; kingdom Viridiplantae; phylum Streptophyta; class Polytrichopsida; order Polytrichales; family Polytrichaceae; genus Polytrichum; species Polytrichum commune. Next base: position 15,325,452 of record OX485803.1, on the reverse strand, counting down.
AGAGTAACTCACATAAAAATGGCAAATCCACTATTTGCAGGCGACCGGAGGTGGCAGCTTGGCACATGCGATTGTGGAATCTGCAACATGGCTTACTTAAATTATGTTTCTGCAACATGTCCATAGTATATATCCACTATCTTATGTGACAATTGGAAGCTTTCTATCCCAAGGACCCGGGACCAGAGTTCGGGAAGTTTTTGAAGCCCTAGTGGCTAATTGACGGTAGTTGCTACGAAGGGTCGGATTTTTTTCCAATTTACATCGGCAACAGCCGGTCTTTTGTAAAATCAATCGGCCAATTGCCTATATTTTCATATTTTCATTGGCCAATATCCGATTAAATGGAATTCATATCGGCAATAATTGTTTAAAAAATGTATAAAAAGTTATTAGAAATCATTTCTTAGTACAAAATCTTGAATAAGTGAAAAGAAAAGCATGTTCAAAACTTTAAATTTGAAGAGTTAATATCCTTGGCAGGAATTGAACCTAGCAATGCCTTCACCGCCTGAAGGCCAAGGGTCCCCCAATTCTTCATAGAAGCAATTGGATTTGGTCATTGAAAGGTTGCATAATTCAAAAAGTTTAAGGTTTAGGGTACTTCCTGAAGTGCATCATCAGATGCCCCAGACAAATAGCGCTTTGGATGCTTCCGGCTGAAATCCAGTAACTCACAAGAAGAATCGACTACATTTCCGGGACATTTTCTGGTCCATCGGCTAATTGCCGGAGGATTGAAATTACAATCGGATTGCCATCCGATGGTTGGAAATTTGGACCGGCCATGAGGGGAAATCCATCGGCTGATAATGAACTAGCCGTCGGTTTTCCCCGAACATAGGTCCATAGTATATATCCACTATCTTATGTGACAATTGGAAGCTTTCTATCCCAAGGACCCGGGTCCCGAATCGTTTCAGATAATTTGTGAGATCGTGAGTTTCTGTAACTAGTCGTAAGCTATGGCGCTCGACTTTCGACTTGCAGACACCTTCCTTGGATCGCCTTTTCGTGTTTATTATATTCTCTCTAACTTAGACAACCTCATCTTGCCACTTGGTCTTTAAGGATCTCAAGCTCACTGCAGGCGTTCCTCCATTTCTGGAGCTTGATGACGAGCAGTACTAAGTTGTACGTTTAATTCGACGTGGGTGTATCTTATTTGTATAATGATCCCGATTCTGAATCAGCTTTATTCGTTTGCCAAAGATAAAAATATCATGCGGTGAATCGGTGATCATCTTTCTGGTTCCGCTTGTTGGAGGTCGTCATTTATAGTCGTTGGAATGAAATGGAACTGACACTACACCAGTGTTCGGGAAGTTTTTGGGCATAGTCGGTCAAGACTCAAGATCCTAAGGTAGAAATACCATAACCCGTGAAAATGAGGTGATTGATTCATTTTTGGCGTTGGTCGATTGACCTCCTGTCTCTCAAAAATAAAAATAAAAATGAGGTGATTCGCATTGAAGATCTAGTCTGACAATCATGAGATGATTTTTCAAGATAGACGAGAAGGATTCATGAAGAATGCAAGTTGTTTCATGTTTTTTTGTTCTATACAAAAATTGTTACAATTTTTCAAAGTGGAAAGTTGTCCAAACCCCTACTTGTTCACTAGATTCTCCCTACACCGAACACGGTAATCCGCATTTCCATACACAACATCGCCTAAATTGATTACTTCATGAGTACATTAACACTTGACTCCCATTGGGTACACTAAGTGTACACGCATTGAAGTTGCCGCTGAGCCATGATCCGTTTCAAAAATGGCACTTCACCATTATGACGGCGGTCTAGTGCACGGCTAGAGGGGTGGTCAACGGGTTAGGGTATTTCTACCTTAGTGATTCTAAATCCAGCCGGTTGCATGTTCACATCTTCCGGTTTTACTTTATTCACTTGAGGTATATTCTTGTATAGATTCCTCTAAAATGACCGGTATATTTCCTAAAGTCTTGAACTTCAACCGGTTATTTCTTGAACTCAGCCGGTTCATCTGCAACTAATTACCGGTTCTTCTCGGACATAGCACTACATTGATTATCATGATTCGTGCGTGTTACTTTTTGGAGTTACACAACACAATAATGTCTTCCTCATGAGTTTGATTTTTACTAACGAAAGTTGAATAGGTTGTTCGGACATTTTAGAACATAAATGACTTTGCTTGGTAGACTATATATCCTCATTACCTAGTTTTAGTATTGTGTAACTTCAAATAATAATATGGACAACTTGGTGTGATACACATTAATTGGGATAATCGGTGTAGAATGTGGTTCTAGAACACACTTGCTATTAAACAGGGGCAATTATTGTGACACGACCCCATTTACATGTGTTGAGTTCAATTTACAATTATCGTAGATTCAATTTGACACATTGTAAATGGGGTCATGTCGTAACAATTGCATGTGTCATTTGAACTTTGACACATGTAAATGGGGTTGTGGTGCAATGACCACTTGTGTCAAATGACAGGTGTGTTCTAGGTCCCATAATCCTGATAGTGTGATTTTAAAGTTCGGGAAGTCAAAAGGCTTCTAATCACTAGTAGAAACATAGTAGTTTCATGACATAACAATCTAACATGGAGTGACCAGAATGACACCAACATGTGTCATTAGTGAATGGCACTATTAGAAAACATGGTCCTAGAACACACTTCATATTTGACACGGGCAGTCATTGCACCACAACCCCATTTACATGTGTTGAGTCCAATCTACGATTGTCATCGAAGGGGTCATGTCCTAATGACCGCTTGTGTCAAATGGGAAGTGTGCTTTAGGCCCCACAATCCTAGTAGAGTGGGATTTAATGTACATCATGATGGTGTCAAATTGGCTAATTCCCTAGAATGGTTGAGTGCGGTAATCTATTTGGGATAGAGGTTAATGTTGGCTTGAGGTTAATGTTGGCTTGATGGATTGAAAAAAAGAGACTTGAGACTCCTTAATACAACACTCTCAAATTCTAATCAAAACTTATGGAATTATACAGGGGACACTCCAACACAAAGTGTGTCTCAATTTCAACTACATTATAAGAGAAAAAGTGACATACTCTATATTCTCTAAAGATAGGAATAGTCGACCACTGTCCAATTCTATTGATTAGGAAGGTCAAAGGCCATTGCCAAATGAACTAAGAAGAAGAAGAAGAAAAACATCCATTTGGAGGGGAAGCGGAGCCACACCACCACGCAAAGAGTGAAGAAGGTCATTCAATTATTTACAATGTGCCATGAACACAAAGCAATCAAAGATGTATACCCCTACACCATCATAAAATAATCATTGACCACTATGCTTGGAATTTCTTTTCGTTTCATATCATAACAAATTTTAATTTGTGACCTAAGACTTCTAGCACATCCTCAAATTGTCTAGGAATAATTCCTTATAAAATCAAATTTGTTTTAGCATGTTTGAGCACTCTTATCTCATTCGGCTCCTTCATATATGATACATCGTCCCAATTGAGATACTAAAGAGTGTTCAACACTTTGAGTGTCGAAAGCTGATTTTCACATTGGATTGAGCATGGTCTTGACCAAATTGGATACAACACGTGGCAATAGTTACCCAAAAATTACTTATTTTGTGTTGAACTAGGTATCACCCTACAATATTTGACTTTGGACGCACGCCGCTGTTCTTGGTTGAAGACCTTATCATTCTTTTTAATCCAAATGGCCTATAAGGTGAGATGACCACAAACGAGGCACCAAGTTTCCTCTCATTTAGTTGAGGATCGAGCTATGCTACATGATGATCCCACCACTAGAATATTGTATTGCTATGGTGTTTGAAAATCATACACAAAAGGTGGGAATGACTTGTACTCGTGCACTACTGTTAAATTATTTCATTATGATATGATATGTGATTATTGAATCGAGCACATGAAAACTATAACATAACATTATTCAACTACTATCAACCGTTTCATTCTAATAATATCAATGAAAGTGCTTCACCCGAGTTTACTAGGCCGAATCTATTGGTAAGAGAGAATAAGCATGATATAGTTCCAAATAGTATATGACTTAGTCTTGGCCCCACCCAACCTACAATTGTAGCTGAATAATGTATGAAGTTGAAGTTAACCTCTAAGGGATACCAATATAGTTTTTAATATGAGGAATGTGAGTGACATCCATTGTGCTTGGCCAATTGCAATAGTTTACATGTATGTTCTCGACTAGTTCCTTTGAGGGCAATATTGTACTAACCTACAATGATATGTGCAATTACACAACCTTTGCAATTATGTTGCCTCTCTACCCATGCAAATTACCCTGGGTCGAACCTGATCACAAAATGTAAAAATTCGCCATTCATCTGTATAGCAACCATAAGAAAAGAAAAGAAAAAAATTGTGTTTTATTATTATGAGAGTAAATATTTAAAATAGTGTGGAATGCCAATAAATTAGCGTGAGGCAACCTAATTGCGCATGTCAGTTTAGATGGAAAACACTCAACTGTTTGTTAGTAGCAAGTGGGAACAGAGACTGCAACCTAACCTCTTTTCTTTTTCTTTTTTTGGGAAATAATGTAACAGCTACTCTACTATACAATGGATTCCTTAGGCCCTTACACAATGTACAGACTTTAAGAATGAGCAAGGATAGCTTAAAAGAGAGTTCATACTTCATACCTATGACACCTTCACTCGACTGTCATAGTACTCATAAACCCCTCGAACTCATAGACACGCACTCATCAACCACATCAAAGATTGAGCGTAAGGTTGAGCTTTTTGAGAATCTTTCAAGATGGCCAAATGTCACATATGCACCCACCAAGGACATGCACTTCACCATGATGGTGGTACATCACTTTTTCTCCCAATGTTTGTTTAATATTCGAGTATGAGTACAAACGGCTATAGTTCTATGGTCCACACTCCTAGATAGTTTCTCCTTTTCACTTGCAGAAAGTAGAAAGGCACGTGATAATGACAAAATCTCATAAGTTAGCCCCAAACCAAGTAGCATGTTTGACATGTTTCACATGTCTCTTTAGTTCATCTAATTTGCATTTTGGAATTTTGGAATGGAGAGGGCATTGACACAATCACCGTTCCAAAGTTCCAAAACAATCAATTATCATTGGCAACATGTTGAATGGACAGTGTGGGGATGGCCTCAAATATTAATTCATATACATGGTATGTAATGAGTTGAGACAACATATATCCAAAGTAGTAGATTGCATTGTGATTGTTGTGGACAAGAGATGCTTGAAGAACTGGAGCTTGTATTCAGAAATATAAATAAGAGTTGGGATTCTACATTGTTGCAATGGATTTATCATTTTTTTTTCACTGAAACAATAAAGTGCAACATAGTCTTTTGTGCTCACTCATTCTCATGGCATTGTGAATACTTTGTTTCCTATCTACTATGTTTGTGGACAAGAGAACCCACAAAAAATGAATGAAGGAGATATTTTATATACACTATTGTCTATAGCATTGACCCCAATCCAATAATTCCACAATGTACAACATGGGAAGGGACACAATAGGCAATACCTTCATCAAACTAGGCAGCTGAAAAAATCACCAAGTTTTAGTGACTTGATTGCTCTATGTCACACTTGTTACTTGAAATTGTTCAGGTTGAGGTTGGTACTTTCTTGTACCTTTCCTCTTATATTCATCAAAATGGAAAGCTGTTATCGCGTTATTGTGTGGCATTATTCGAACATTCGGGTATTGACTCTAGACCACCATCAGAAAAGGCTTTGGCTTTCTGTGACTTATGTTGAATGTAATCTCGAGTACACACTGGACAGCTCTTGATCTTCATAAAACATCTCTTATGAAAAGGCAACTTGCAAAGGGAGCAACGCTTCACATTATCCTCCTGCAGCCAAAAACAGACAAAAAGCACAAGTGCAAATTCTGGTCAAAAACAACTTCTATCTGCATTTCGCCCTTCTGTCCCTCCACCATGATAACATGAACACCAGACAGAAATTAGAAATACCATGCGTTCAGGTCTGGTTGGGCATTTCTCTGCTTAAAATCAATTGCCATGTTATCTTTAAAGAGGTTCCAACTAATCATGTAATGACACGTGGTACCTTTTGACCAGACATGATTACTTTTACACCTAATTTGACCTGCACATAGGGTAGACAAATCAACCTAGAGCATTGCGGCTCAGCATTAGAAATTCTATGTAGTTTAGCGAACAATTTACATTGAAAGAAGTTCAGTTTATATGGATGAGCTGTTGCTCATGAAGCACTAGACCCATAGCATATAAAAGGTAAATAAAAACAGGAAAAGCAATGTAATAATTTGCAGATGGATGGTACTTGCACCATGTGTGTTACTTGGCCTTTCCAAGCACCCTGTCTCGTATCATATTCAAAGCTTTAATCAATCATCACTGGGTATATCATTCTCGACAGCGTTAAAAGCAGATATTCCAGAAGTTTATTGACCCGAATTTCACCAATTCAGATTTGACACTAGGCAACAAAATCCTCCTATTAAATAGAACCAATAGAACTTACTTGAAATGGGTAAATAATATCATTTGGGTCATTGCAAAAGTCATTAGCACCACAAGGCTCCCCGAGTGCAAGACAAATGGAACACTCCCTCTTGATGTGCAGAGAAAATCTCTCGAACAAAGTTTGTACAAACCCAGGAAGCACTGCAAAGGTGGCCACCCAAACATGTCAGATCAAATACATATACACTCCAAAGGGCTCATATTAATAATTAAATATCAAGTGTCCAATCAAATCATGACACCTAGGTTGAATGTGTAAGACAAACCTGATACCCTCTTCAATATTGATTTAAGTAGCCTTCTTGAAGAGGTTGTAGACAAGGATGGAGCTTTGATTTTCTTGTTCACATAAGTTTGATACAAAAAGTGATTTGCCCTAAGGTGACCACAAAGGAGCACAGCTTAATCCAATTGAAATTGGTCAGCTTGTGTGATCTGACATACCGGCAAAGGCGCCCTTTGAAAGATCCACAAGGTCACGGAGAGCAAAAAAATCATTGTCCTCAAGAAGATACAGCCTTGAAGCTACCATAGATTGCATCCGTGTACGTGAAGGACATTGTATGCAGGAAAATATTTTGCTCAGCCGCTTTCTTGACTCCCTCAGGTGTGCCAATATTGGAACTTTGGAGTAGAGATATGGATTTACTGCACTTACACATAACATCGGCTGGCCCAACACCTATTTCAATACCACAAATAAAAAAAAGGAAATGCAACTCTCATTCTCCCTGTGTCTTAAATGAAAGTCATTCACACTAAATAGTCCTATTAGTGAGTGGAAATTAATGTGGAGATAATTACTGTGGGCCACAATACTTATCGAGTCAGGGTGGAATTAATGTGAGCTGAAGACCCTGGGACCAACACTTTGATTGATTAAGTCTTCTTTATTAATTTGAACTAATACTCAAGGTGTTGGTTGGAAGAATAACATAACTCAATGTGGAGATTCAGATTAATTCAAGACTTAGATGAATTATAAGTGAAGACTTAGACTCCGAGAATGTGGAGACTTCTGACCAACACCTGGGTATTAGTTCAAGGCCAGAAGTAGCATAAAATAAAATAGTCACCCACATCGACTTCCTAGAAAAAATAAAAATGGCCTACACGAATTTTAAACTAGAGATTTGGCGTGGGTTGGACTCTAACGTGGCCCACATTCATTCTCATTCTGAGAATTACTGTGCATTCTAAAGAACTGCTGTGGCCCGCACTAATAGAACTATTAAGTGTCCCGATCTTGTTTCAATTGATACACATCCTAAACGTTGTTGCAACAATATTGGTTATTGAGTTAGCAGTGGTAGTACATTATCAATAGTTACTATACATGACATTGATTGTGCATCCCTTGTCGGTGACAAAGTAATTTACTTTTTGTTTTGTTTGTTTGAACCCTCATCTCCATTGACAGTCTGCTCATTATACAACAAACATAGGATCACAATATCAAATCCTTAACCACAGCTAGAGCATAACTCTAAACCCTCCCCCAAATCAGAAGTGTCAAAAATGATGATGCACAAAGTAGAGGGGAATTTAAACCTGGTTATAGATTGAATCAAGAAATGCCTTGGCAAGTTGGCAGACCCTTTGAGGAGAAAAATCCCAGTGCTGTAAGACGAGTGCTGGTAACACAGCAAGCTCATTCAAGTGACAGACACAGCAAAAGAGTTGGCCACTGTATTCACACCACTGTGGACCGCGCAATCTAAAATGTTGAGCCAATCCTGATACAACACCTGTCACAACATCCAACTCCTTCTGACAGCCCGCACACTCATTGTGCTGTATACGAAGCTGTTGACTCATGGATTTCTTCTTGTGCACCTACGATCATGAAAGGACTGATTGTCAGCATTGCCCGTAGTAAACATAGAAGGTAATTAGAGTTGTTAACCTTTCAGTCAATAAGACTTTTCATGCGGAGGTCGGTACCCTATGAGGTTCCATTGCTTGTTTTGCATACAAAATCAACCATTTTTTTCACTGTGGTGCATGCTCGGAGGTAGTGTTTGAAATTGAACAAAGAGCAGCTTGTTTCGGTTCGTTGAGGGCCAAAGTCAATTAAGGACCTTATTGGCATGCCAAAATGGGTTTCATCCTCGATGAACTGACATAGAATGCACTTTGTTCAAACCTCCACACTACCTCCAAGGATGCACCGAAAACTTACTGAATTTGGAAGGTGGTGGATGCAAAACAACCAAATCCTACCCAAAAGTCATGTTGGGTTAGTGCATAGCTCTATTGTGATTGAGCAATAGTGAACTTAGCCATGGGTTGGTGTAAGAGGGTGCATCAATTTCCAGTATTCAACTATTAGACTTATCCTCTAATTCAACATGACTTTTAGTCGGGAGTTGGTTGTTTTGCATAAAACACCTCCATGTTCGAAAAGTTTGTAGTGTATGCTTCGAGGTAGTTTGGAGGTTTGAACAAAGAACATTTTATATTGATTCATCGAGGATGAAACTCGTTTTGGCATGCCAAGAGGTGCTAAAATGAGTTTGGCTCTCAAAGAACCAAGATAGGCTGCTCTTCATTCATATTCAAACACTACCTCCAAGCATGCACCACAAGTGGAAAGACATGATTGATTTTGTATGCAAAACAACCACTGGAAAATCATAATGGGGACCAACTCGAAACAAAAGGTCCCATTGAACTAAAGGATATCTCTATTATCTGAGAATTTTGTGAGCAAGAGGGAACAACCTCAACATGGAAGTCAACATACACCACCTATACTTAATGGCATTTACAAACTTCTTGTAAACAAGGACACAAAATTTGTGCATAAAAATAGGGCAAGGGAAAGGACCTGCGTCAACAATTTTATGGATTTCCCAAATAGTGGTTGCACTAGGGGTTCCAAGATATCAGAAGCTGATAGCCTCTCCAGTGTGGGATTTGAGCCTATATACTCCAGTGGTAACAAAGAGCCTGGTAACTGAGAGTTTATGAATGTTGTTGCTGTTGTTGTTGTTGAAATGTTCAAAGATTTTGCACCAACGTGGCGCCCTGATGGTAGCAAAAACCGCAGTACAGGGGGAGCAGTACTCAAAGGGGGACCTGCCTCAAAAAGAGATTGAAAGCAAACCTGTAAAAACAAAAATAATGTAAGCCTACATCTTCAAAAAAGGGAACATCATCCTTATGAAATACCTCCAATAGATCATACTGAACTACTGCAGAGCCTTCTTGAAAACATTTAGTTGCCAATTGATTCTTCAACCACAAAAGAGCTATCCTTTCAATGGAACTTTACATCAAAAGTTGGTCACCTATGATCTTTCATTCATTGATTTGCATACAATATAAAAAATTTCTTTCTTTCCACTTGTGTTGGTGCATGCTCGGAGGTAGTGTTTGAATTTAAATGAAGACCAACCTATTTTGGTTCTTCATTGAGGGCCAAACTCATTGTAGAACCTCTTGGCATGCCATACTACCCTCAATGAATTGATATCGATGTTCTTTGGTCAAGCCTCCACACTACTATCTCCAATCATGCACCGAAAATTTATCAAATATGGAAGATGTTGTATGCAAAACAACCAACTCCAAAGTCATGTTGAATTGAAGGATACCTCTAAAACAGAGTAATCCTTCAACTCAGAAGGACTTTTGGTGGGGAGTTGGGATGTTTGACTACAACACTTTCCAATGTTCAGTAAGTTTTCCGTGTACACTTGGAGGTAGTAGTATGGAATTTTGATCGCGGAACATTCTACATTAGTTCATGGAGGGTTGAACTCATTTTCGCATGCCAAGGGGTGCTAAAATGAGTTTGGCCCTCAATGGACCGATATAGAATGTTCTGCCTTCAGAATTCCATACTACTACCTCCAAGCGTGCGTACAAGTGGAAAGAAATGATTGATTTTGTATGCAAAAAAACCAATAGGAGACCATAGGGACCAACTCCTGTCAAAAAGTCCCAATGAGTTAAAGAATAACTCTAATGCTACTAGCAAATCAATGCGAAAACCCTCCAAATACATGTCACTCACTTGAATTAAAGCCCTACGAAGCTCAATGACATGAAGTGAGGTGTTGCCAATTAATTTCCACGTCTCAGTTGCAACTTTATCCCAAGGAGCTGGGAGTGACACATCATTTCTTCCCGAAAATAGTCGACTCAGTTGTTGCTGAAGTGTAACAAACTCCTTGTATCGTCGATCGACCTCCCAAATTTGCGCATCGCTTCCATGCACTCGTATATGATATAATGTAAAATCTTGTATGCCAACAACAAGCCAGTCCCCAATTGAGGCTCCTCCCTTTTGTTGGTGAGATCCTATTACATCAACCTTTAGAATTTCTACCTGTTGGTGGTTACAAGAAGGAGAAGAAGATGGCTTCTTTGATTGCAATTTTGTGATGTCCATAGATGCTGAGGCAGTTGAAGTTTCATCTTGATCCACTTGACTAATTGAAACTTCCTGTGGGTTTTGTGAGAAATGGGGTTCACAACGTACATCCAACCTGTCACGTTCAAGGAGAACATTTTCCATATCCAAAATTGTCTCTACATAGGTTTCCTTCACTTCGGCTGTCTCAACATACCTTGAAACCTGCACATTACAGGTTTCCAAAGGGTGGTGTATTATGTAAATTTTACATTAGAATTATACCCAGTTGTGTATAATGCATATGTTGTTTTAAAAATCATTATTTTTATGTAACAATTTGCTTCATAGTAGCAGAATGTGGGACATCTTAGAAGAAAATAAGATAATCATGCAGAATAATGTAGTACTGTGGAATTTATTGAGTTATTTCAACACTTTATTGTTTCTACATGATAATTGTGCCTCAGGAAATTTGTGATGCAGACATCATGAGTCATGGTCATTAATTTTTCATCAGCGCATAAATGGCATTCCTCTTCCAAACATAGCAAAAAGATAGAATGAAACCTTAAACCCTAACCCTAAACCCTAAATCACGCACAACGTTCACAAAATGATTGCTGTAGTGCAAGTAACCTTACATAAAACTCCAGGTTATGCTTCACTGCAAAGAAGGTGCACTATCTTAATTTGGCCTCATTAATGCCAAAAGGTCAACAATAACTAGGGAATGCACAAGTTGAAAATTCATCATCATGCAAGTCACATGCATATACTCAAAATTGAAATTCTCACTGCAAGATTCCAGCAACTTATGATGAATGTAAACACATTGAGACAGCAACATTTACCTGATCAGGTCCCAAAAGGAGAGTATCACGCTCGGTTATATCAGAAGAGCTCGATGAAGAAAGCGCACCCTTTTGCTCACTATTGTTGTTGGATTTTGCACTGACTTCTAGGGCCACAAATCCCGAGATCCGTGGTTGTGCCAACAATGCGTCAATCTCTGTGGAAATTGGCACAAACTCCACCTCTTTCAGATTACACGACGATGAGCAATTTCCAGTAACTGTCAATACTTCAACTGGTTCTTGAGGAAGAGTTTGCTTTGAAGGACCTGTCACTTGACAATTGCAACTTTTGCAACGTCCTTCAATTGTGTCCAAATTCCCTAATACCTCATCATCATCATCATCATAGACAAGATCTGAAGAACAAGTACAGGAACCCATTGTCATAGATCTACTTGGGATCTTCGATTTCACAGTTGTTGTTTCTTGTTTTTCAAAATACTCCAATACCTCAGGGTAAGTTGATGGTTGGTCACATGAGTTGTCTATTTTAAATATGTGCTTTTCCATGCTACCAGAAGCATCATTTTTTTCATCCACACATTGTATTGGCATCTCAGTCATACCAACTTCTCCTGAACCAACTCCATTTTCACAGAGCGTCGAATATTTATCAAATAAAGTCCTTTTGTTGTCTTCATTGATGCAGTTCTCATCATCATCATCATCTTCATCATCATCATAGTTGTCAAGGTCTGGCCTGCCAGTTGCCTGAATTGGTCTCATCAAACCTGCAGAAACAAAAATTTCACCTATATCCTTGGAAGAGTCACTGCCATAAATTCCTCCTTTGGAAATTTCTCTGGGTATGTCGCCCTCTTCGTGGAGATTGACAAACTCTTTCTGAATTGGGGGCCCAAAATCATGCGTGAATTCAGACCAATCACCAAGACCAAAGTTGTCATCTGGAAAGCTGTGTGTTGATGGTAGATAATTATTATCAGTTCTTATTACTTCCTGTGTACGAGTCGTGTCTTCTGAAGAAGTACTGCCACTTTTAGTGTCAAATTCAAACATAGAAGAAGAACATGTGGCTGGCAAGCCCACCCTTCTGTGAGATTCCAGAACCGGATTCGTATTTTCGTTTGAAAGAATTGGACTTTCTAACAGAAGAACCTCCCCAGCATTTCTATCAGAATCTTCCTTATCACCAAACCCTTGAAAAAAGCAGTCTCTCCAAGACTCAAAAGTTTTGATCCCTTCATGAGGACTGTGCTCTGGGGAACTACAAGGGCTGTCAATTGGAGATAAAACGTCAAGAACAGTATCAACTTCGTTTCCAACTCGAAGGACAACATTTGGATCTAAAGAGAGGTTTATGCCGACTGCATTCAGTGCAGCAACAATTGAAATAAAGTCATCAACTGTATCGACATTTTTCAGCAACCCGTATGGCTCATACCACTTTTGAAGAATCTCTGGGTACTCGAGAACAAGCCGCAACCGCTTCCCAAGCAGCCCAACATTCAAAGATTGACGTAACCAAATTTTAAGCCTGGATGGAGGATCTGTGACCCATTTGAGCTCCCGCACCGGCTGAAGACCAAGTGTCCCCCAGAAATCACCTCCTTCTAAAAGTGGATCAAACGGTAGTCGTTGCTCAAGTTCTTCCAGCAAACTGAAAAATGAGGGTGAAGCCTTTGTGGATCGCCACGACACAACGAGCCGACGTTTTCGAAATTTTAGACCATGGTTGAGTGCTGTTTCCAATTTGGTCAGCAAGGAATCCAGTGCTGACACTGAGTCATCTAATGCTTGCTCCCTCTTTTTGACTGCTTCCACAAATACAAGTTTCAAAATTTTTTTGAGGTCTTGCATTATTGCACCGCCCACCTCCATGTTTTGATAAACCCTGATGGTCACAAGTCAATTCCTCCAATTGCACTTTCCTGCTAACACAGGTCATGGTAAATTAGATGTAACCTAATTTGAAAAAGGATCTTTAAATTTTAGCAACTACACTAAACATCTGATTTAGTGTGGCCTACAATATTCATCATCGACCCACGTTAATTGACAACTAGAGAGGGTGTCATCTGGCAATTGGAGCTACATGAAAAGTCACGAAGACCACTCCAACTAAAACAGCACATCAATTTTAATGCCACACTAGATCAGATGTTTAATTTTTATCTTTCAAATCAACATAGAATCTGGACAGCTATCTCTGTTTGTCTAGAGTAAGGAATGTGGCCCCATTGTAGGCACTTCCAGCTCCACAAACAATTTTGCTCATTGGAACGAACGAGGAACTGTCTAATCCAGTTAGCAGTTGCAACGAATCATGCAGATTGTCATTTCAAGTTTCAGAATCATCAGAGTTGAGTTTCCAAACCTGCAAGAGGTCACAGTCAAGGTTCTGTTTCTCTTAAAATGATCATATACACCCTACCAACTTGTGAATGTGAATCTCATCACCAACTAATTTCTATTGCCAAGTACTTCCTGTGAATTACTCAAAAGAGCCGAATGTAAAACCCTATTCGAACCTGCTTCTTATAACTGTGTTCCACTCATTCAATTTTGTCAAATAGGTCAATAATAATATGTGTCGCTCCCCATGATCTCTCTTCTATGATGATCAGTTCAGATAATGGTTCCAACTACATGAACTAGGTACACCAATTTTCACAGCTAGTATTAGTCCAAACTTTAAATAAGCAAACTGTTTGGAACGCTATTATTCTAAACCCTCAACACTTGATTATTCACCGACAAGCCATTCAACTCATACACAAATAAATTGGAAACATGATTCAAAAACAACAATGAATCATCAAACACACTTGTTTACAAGCCAGCCCTACAAAAAAGGCAAAACCAATAACAGGAACCAATACACCACCAATTTGGAGCAGGGTTTAAGGAGCTGTTCACAAACTACATTCATAATGGCATCGAACCTCGTCAAAATTTCTGTGGAAGAAAATAAACATAACCCCCTTACCTTTAAACCCTACCTTCTATTGCAAAACTTATCCTGATCTTACATTCAACTGAGTAACTTCGCCCTACCTGGAATTATTTTTCAAGGTAAAGAAGACAGGGAAAAGATCGCATGACGAGACTTTAGGAGAGGAACATGTGCAATTTGATCACTCTTTTCGAGCTCTTTTGCAATAACCGTTCCTGTGTTTCAATAGCTATCAAGAGTTGCAAGCCAAAAAGCTTTTGGAGGCTCTATAGGATGATGTGTTTGATACACGCAACCTCGAACATGTTTACTGCTATAAAAGAATTTTACTTAACAAAAAGAAAGAAAAGAAGAAACAAGCAACCGCTGCAACGAAGCAGTAATCACCAATCAATGCCCTAAACCCTTTAGCGTACTGTGAGTAGAAAAGATAATCAAGACCAAAAAACTTACCGGAGAAATTATGTGTCCACAATTGATTGAGCCTGAAAAACTGGCTGCCACAACGATCGGATGACCTATAATTCAGATTCATTCCAAATGTTTTTCAATCTGTCACTACCCCAGCTCGTTGTCATCAATCCATCCAAATTGAATGATCACCATATCGCACACCTTCAATCTTAAACCTCCATTGCCATCCATACCTCTCACTAAAAAAATTCAAGTATCCATCAGAAGTGGGCGCTCATTCATACTCATAAATTAGATTTCTTCTGTGGGTTCACCTCCAAGGATCCTTAAATCCAACAACAAACGAGACAGTCATTTCTCCTGGCACAAGAATTTTAAGTAAGTATAAGTGTTGATTGAAACGAAGCAAACTTCGGAAGCTTGAGGTGGCAAAAACCAATGGATGAAGAATAGTGATGAAGGGCGGTGAAGGTTGGATGTTTTTACTTTTTCTACTATAATAATCCAACGTAGAGATGAAAGCTACAGCCACGTGGCCTACAGACCTTATCTATGGAACTACAGTGTTTGGGATATCCGAGGGCCTCTTAAATGTACGCTCCTTGTACATTATAGAGAGACATGGTACATTTCCCCATGTGTCAATGCCATGGGCCAGTGATTAGGTCAGATATAGAGATTTCACGTCGATTGAGGAATGATTTCACTTCGAAAGTTCGAAGGTCACGTTGATGGCAACGACGAATCGAAATTTCAACTTGAGAACAATTCTTTGCAGATAAGTTAGAGCATAAAGATTGGTTCTCACATTGAAACCCTAGGTCCTTATAAAACTCGGCAATTGAGGGTTAGTGATCTGCCTCGAAGCTCTCGGTGGTAATTTAATAGTTTCAGAAGTCCCCAGTTTTTCCTTCTCACTTTAAATGCTAAATCTCTCTGTAATCAACCCAATTTCTCACACTCTTGATTAAGGCACACAAACAAGTCGATAATGTATCTATTAACTCTGTGAATGTGTGTATACTTTGGTGTCGGCTTTTCTCTTGTAGGTTTGCAGTTTTATTATGTTTAATTCACTTGTTCTTCTTCTGTTCTGGTCCTCTGTAAATTTCAATTTTGCAGAATAGAGTTGGTTGGATTACAAGGAATGAATGTGACTGGATGTGTAGTTCTGGTTGGTTTGTTGTGGGAGTAGGTTGTTCTTTCTCTTTGTCAGGAAATTTGGTTTTGAATTCTGCTTCCGTTAGATGTGAAGGTGTAAGGTGTGGAAGTAGAGGTTATGATTTTCATTCTCATAGAATTGGTTTGACTTGCTGTTCGATTCAAGCAATGTGAATGCATTTCTACAATGCATTTCCACAAGTTGTCACTCAATCAAGCTAGGTCTACTAGCAGCAGTATCACCATACATGCGTTGCCATATTGAGTCTCTTCTTTGCAGTTTAACAACTTTTCTTTGCTTTTACAGGTGGTTGCTGCATTTAAAAAGCATGGAGATCATGAATTGCTGTGCACACTCCTCGGCTACTGTAATATGCACTACTGAAAGCTTTCGGTCGATAAGTAAATCCAAATACCTCCATACTTTATGTAAATCAAGGGATCACTTACTTCTTTCGGTAAGCAACCGCCGTTTCTTGTATATTGTATGAGTTAAGCAGTGATTGATCCTTTCATGTATAGATGTCTTATCTGTGTATATGAAGCTTCACTCTGCAATTGACTCTAAACTGCACATGACGTACCTGGTCATATGAGTAAGGACGATTTTGGCTATTTTGTAGCTTGTTCAGTCTTTATATATGCAGATGGCTATTAATGTATATGGTAGACATGTGCTATTCGGATACTTTTCTCTCTGCACCCACTTCTCGTAGGATGTGAAACATGTAATTAGTGCAAGATGGTTAGCAAATCCAAATCAAGTCTGTAGCCATTTGCCTCATAATTTCTGGAGCTCATATGACCATCTTATTAATCATCAAAGTGAAGATTCTTCTGCTCATTAAGTGGTCATATAAGTCCCCCCAATCATGTTGACTATTGAGTTTACAATGGTTAGCATTTTTTTAGCACCTAGTCTAATCTCCTTTCAACACATGTCTTTTTGGTATCTGTTCTTAGATCCACATCTAACCACATATCACTAATTTGTCCAGATTCTTGTTGTGTTTGAATTGGGCACATCTACCTTAGCTGTATCATCTGCGTCTACAAAGCTTGACTCTGCAATTGATATTAAGTTGCATTTGCGTGTTGCAGAGGAGGTCCAATGAATGCTCTTACTATCAACATACTCAAGTCTCCCCATCCTTCCTCCGATCACGTGCCCAAGCCCCCTTCTCCAATAGTAATAATGACGACCAATGCTCCCCAGATGTCTCTTCAAGCAGTGATTTAGAGCCACCAAAACTTGAGGTAAAGAGGGTAGAAACTGCTCATATGAATGGTCCATCAAAATTACGGTATGGGCTGTTGACAGGCCTTGCAGGGGTTGGGTTGGTGGAGACTGCTTATTTGACATGGATGAAGCTGAATGGTGGACCTGTTTCTTGTCCTCTTGGTGGCACAAGTTGCAATGATGTCCTCAACAGTGAATATGGCACCGTCTTCGGTAGGTTACCAACTTATATCATTGCTTGCAGTCACAACTTGCTACACTAAACATCTGATTTAGTGTGGCATTCAAAATTGGTGTGCCATGTTGAGTAGAGTGGTCTTAATGACTTGTCATATAGCACCCTCTCTAAGGTAGACCAATGTTTATCCAACATATCAATAATGTGGACACCTATATTTGAGTTGTATGTGGTTAGGTGTGGATACAAGAACAAACACTAAATAGGAGATTGGGCTATTGCTCAAAATTTGTTAACCATTTTAGGCTCAATAGTCAACATAATTGGGGGCACCTATATGACCATTCAATGAGCACAAGAATCTTCACTTTGATAATAAATAAAACAATCAATTAGCTCAGAAAATTATGAGGAAAATGTTTTGGATGTGATTTAGATGCATTAATTATCTTGCACTAATTGTGTGTTTCATATCCTGTGAGAAGTGGGTGCAGAGAGACAAGTATCTGATTAAGGTCCACCTACCTAAGTTGCCACCCAGGGATTGCAAGACAATTAATGTGGGTTGATGATGAATAGAGTGGGCCATACTAAATCAGATGTTTAGTGTAGTTGATCATTTCAGTGGTGTAGGCAGTAGATTCTAAAAATTTGAGTTGTGACACTGCAGGAATTCCACTATCTCTTGTGGGAGTGGCTGCATATGGTGTAGTTACCCTCTTAGCTGGTCGAATGGTAACAAATACTAAGGAACGTGCAAGCAAGGAGGAAGAGTTTATCCGATGGCTGCTTCTTGCGAGCACTACGGCTATGGCGGTTGCAAGTTCCTACTTCATCTACATTTTGAACGTGAAGTTGGATGGTGCATCTTGCTCATATTGCTATGGTTCAGCTCTACTCTCAGTCAGCCTTCTCCTTTCAACACTTCCGGTACATGAATTGTTTAAATCTTTCATTTTTATTTGGTCTTTGCATTATTATCTCTCATGGTTAAAGTGGCTTAAACCTCAAAGCCTTAACCTGGATCCCATGGGAACTTCAAGGTTAAACCCATCCACCCCCCAGGCCAGAATAGTGCTATGATAGGCGACGTTCATAACACTTCATTTAAGAATGTTCCCTACCACCATGGCCCACCCAACCACAGTGGGGTAATTCAGAGGAACCAGATATTCTCAGTCAACCATGTGGGAACTTGGGGACTACTTGTCTTTGCCCGTTCAAGGTGTTCACTCTTACAAGGAGTCAGTAGTCTTCAAGGATCCTCTAATTCTCACATTGCCTGTTTCGGGATTACATATAGAGTTAGACGAACTTGACGATGAAGCAACACCATCATTCACACCAGTGGCATTGTTCTTCTTGAAAAAAGGTCATGATACTTGAATAAATCTGAGCGCAGACTCCATAGTTGCAAAAGGCACAATTTGCATAACCATTGTAGGTTAAGGCAAAAAGAAACAGGGAGCTGATTTAGGGAGGGGTAAATGGGCATGCCATGCAATTGGTGTGCTGGGTGTGGCGGGCTGAGAGGGAAGTCTGGACACATGCAGAGTTTTTCAAGTAAAGATCTCCGCAATGTAGCTGGCATTCAAGTAGCTGTTGGCTCGGCCGTTGCTGTTGTTCTTTCAGTTGCGTTCAGTAATACAGGCCCCGCTATAGCCAGGTATATACTCCTGGCAATGTTTGCCTTACAGCATTGTTCAATGGTGCAGATTATTGTTCCTGCAACAAGCAGGTTGGCCTGATCAAAGCTTGTGTATTCTAAGTGCATGTCTTTTACTCAAATTCTTCTGCATGAATCTGTAACTCACTGTGGACAGAAAAGCTCGAGTCCCAACCACTTAAGCCATTGTGAACCACATTTAATTCAAGGCCTTTGTCATCATCAAGGTGTTGGTCGACTGCTGAGGAGAGTGCTGTTGGTGCTGATTTTTGGTATATGTGATGTTGAAAGTCAGGTCAGGCGACATTGATTTACCTCCTATTGAGCCAGAGGTTTCAACTATGTCAACCTCAAAGGAAATCACCTTGGCAAAGCAGTTGAAGGCAATAGGCGCCAAAATGTACGGGGCATTCTGGTGCTCACACTGCTTTGAGCAGAAACAGGTAATCTCATAGTGATTTCATAGAACTCATCAAAAGGTTAGGTTCATCTTCTGATAGACTATATCAATGATGTTTGATGACACGTCATATTTTTTTTTAACTATGTAGCATCTGTGTGAAATTTATAAACTCACAATCTGTTAAACTAATGAAGTGTACCTATGTGTTCTAGATGTTTGGCAAGGAGGCCATGAAGGATGTAGATTATGTCGAGTGCTACCCTGAGGGCTACCGAAGAGGTGTACAGATTGCAAAGGAGTGTGATGCCGCAAACATCCAAGGATTTCCAACTTGGATAATCAACGGTCAGGTATGGATAATTAACACATCCTTCTATGTATCTGTTGAATGGATGCAGTGAACTTTACAGATTTCAACAGCATGATTGATGGAGATCCTGGGGTACACACTAGGTTGATAATGATGTCAATTTCTGGTATGCTGGTGTTGTGGAAATGTACCTGTGAATGACTTTTGTGGACTTACTTTGGTAGGAAACATTCAGTTTTTGTGTGTGCTTGTCAGTCATAAGATGTCTTCCAACACAGACATCTGAATCTTGTATCACGAAACTTGCTGGTCCGGACTATCACATTAGTGCACTAATGTACAGATGGTTGTCTCTAAAGGAGAAAGTGTGGTATTTTAACTTTAAAAGTGGTGTATGTACAATTCTTCCATCCACTTTGTACTTGAAAGTTACTATCAACCTTCAGTCTGCAAGTCTTTTCAACTAGCATTCTTAGTGTTTGTTTAAACATGTCCATCACAAGGCTTCAGAAGGCTTCAGTGGTCCTTCACTTGTTTACTGGCATTATCACCTCTTTCATTGTCTTTTGAGGGTTTTGCATGTCATTATTATTATGGGCTGTGAATTTCATGCCAGAAACTGTTCCTTCACATGGATAGATGGGCCTTAAGGAATGGATGACAGGAGATATGAAATGAACATATTTGATTACTATGTCGAACACTCTTTTGTACCAAAGTTTCTATTTTGACACATATTCTGTGGTCACAGTTCTATTATTGTTGGCCTCTGGTTATTATACACTCAAGGAGCTGAGGTAGAAATGAACAGTAGATTCAATCCTTTCTCCTTCAGGACCGAGTATGTTATTTCTTTTCTTATCGAGAACTTCTTTTTATGCTGTAGGATATGTAACATTCACATATATAAACTTGCTGATTAACTATACGTTTTGATTCACTTTGCGCTTGCAGCAATACTCAGGAGAGCAGGACTTTGCAAAGCTGGCTGAGCTCTCAGGCCTTGAATCCAGTAAACTCACCGAGTAAATCTATAGATCTTTTGTTCCTGCAATTGCTTGTTACACCAAGGTGACAAAATGGTGTTTAATCAATGGAGTTTCCTGGAGCCACTTCACCTTTGTATGTGTTGGTTGTAATTGGGACCAATGTGGGATTTGTCAATCTCATTGTTAATATGATGAGGATGTATTTTTAATGTATATAAATGAATCAAGGATATGGAATGTTTCATGTTTTACACTGGTTTAGGGAGTAACACCAAGGTAATCTCTTGCAATGATCTGAACACTTTACTTGTGCCTACTGTGGTTCCTTATCTAGAACATACCTTGTGTGATGTATTTTAATTCCATGACCAATTCAAGGTGACAAATGTGTTCTTTTATTTTGCATAAATTCATGGCGTTTTTCTTTTTGGGGTTTGCGAGCACTAACCCATGATGAGAATTCATGGTTTTAATGAGAGTTCCTACTAACTTAAATGCTACCCCCTTCGTTAACACTCACCATCTCTGATCTTGTTCCCATGTCGTGTCTGCAATGGAAATGAGCACGACGAATATAAACAAGTGACCCCTGCGATTTGGTGAGTGTTACGCTTGATATTGTACATGTGTCGTCCTGCTACAGGTTATGGCAAGGTTTTCTTGTGCAAACCCTTGTCAATCTTGCAACAAGGGTGTAAGGTTAATGGGTCTTAAGTGGCTTGTTTTCTTAATTGGACCCATAAATTTGATTGGTATGTGGTACAATGAGGATCAAAAAATAAACACCATAAAGGCATATGTTTAAAAGAGATTGGATTACGTCTTCAAATGTTAATAGTTACTCTACACTCGATAATAAACACAATTGGGAGGAACTCTGTATCTAGTTGCAACATCAACAAACATGCACTTTCGATAGCCATAACTAAATAAGAGAGGATTGGCTTTTGCAGATGTTTCATTGTAAATTTGTGAAGGCAACACAAGTTTTGTTGGGTAAATCTAATCGGCAGAAGTTGGAGAATATGAAAAAACTGAACCAAGTAATACCTACATACCTTATTGCTACAACATGTAGCAAGGCTCCTTGCGTACAATGGATACAAAAGGTTTGATTTGAAAACAAGTGTGACCCACCTTTGAATGGGTCCGGGCCACCCTTTGACTAAGCCCAAACCAAAATATGGGTACCCTAGGATCATAAAAGTTCCTTAAAAAGGAAGAAGGGGAGAGGGGGGTGGACAAAGTATTCCTTGGCCACATGGCTTGGGTGCAAACTTGTTCCTAAATGGTTTCAAACTCAACACTTATCATCTTATGCGTGGTGAGTCCAAAGCCATTGTGACATGCATAGCCACATAAGTTGAGAGGAATAAACCTTGAGACCCCTTATAATTTTTGTTCTTCGTTGACATGACACCACAATTGTATTAGTCTAGTGAGTTTAGGTTGGTATGTTTATCAATTACAAATTTCTATGTAGCGTTTGTGCTTGTTCAAAATTGAGTTGGTATTGTTAGGTAATACATGTTTTAATACACCATGTATTCTTGGATGCTATAAGTTTTTTTACAACATGTATACACAGCCAAGAGTTGCCAAGAGTTGGGAACCCATGGAACAAAACAATTTCCCATACAAAGTAGCAAAGGGGGTTGAAAAGTAGGTTAGTATTGTTAGGTCCTATTTTGCATACAATTAGCCCGATTGGCTATTGGAGTAAAGTATACCTCCACTACTTATACATGCCAAGTATTGTTGATGAATATATTTTAAATATGACTTCTATAGAGCATAATCCTCACCTTCCTCTATAATCAAGCTAAGTTGTAGATCTCCATGATCAGAGGGCCTAGAAGAGATGACACTCAAATGATTATTTTTAGTAACCCTACTCATGCGTCCTAGCCACAACATGTATACCGTAGCTCTCTAGAAGCTTGGGCATCTTTTTGCTTAATAATTAATTAAAGTGCAAAAGTAAGTTAGGGAGCCCAAACAATAATATTCTAACATTGGGTAGATTCAAAAAGTAATTTAAATAGACAATCATCCAAGTCATTCCTATAATTTATGGATGATTTTCCTAATTTCATTTATGGCGGCTACAATTAACCTAAACACTTCCCTTAACCAACATTCCTTACCTTGAAGTTTGTCTTTTATTTGTATGTCAGGGATTTGCTTCGTGTGTGAGTCATACGGAGTGGTCTTTATGAGAGACTATTGACCCTCGCACATGAAGCAAATATCCTCCGCCCAGGCTGCGCCCCCGTCCCCCTGCACAGAGAAGCGGCGCTTCTTTGGGGGCTCGGGAGGGAGGCCTCGCGCGAGCTGCCTGGGCAGGAGGCGCGTCACATCCACTGCCCAGGGTGCGGGCAGCCACTCCGGGACAAATTCAACGGGCAAGTAAAAAAAAATTTTTGCTGCCCCTCTGTGTTTCTCTGCAGATTCCAGGGGCCGAGAGCTCTCATTTTTGCAGCCAAGTTCTTTCGCTTCCCACAAGGTGAGTTTTTGAGTTTATTCAATTTTTTTTTTCGATGTGGAAGTTCTCAAGATCTAGTTTATGCTTATATGTTCATGACAAATAGATTGTACTCATCATGCCTTTTGTCTAGGATAAGATTTCTTCACATTTTGAGGTTTCAATTTTGTGGATTTTTCGAATCTTAGGGTTCATAGTAAGAGTTTTGTTGTTAGATGGGGGATGAATTGCCAGGGTCATTCATGGAGTTTATGATGGAAGGAAGTAGTGCTAACGTAGCACACGTGGAGCGGATCGAACCAGTTCCTCCAGTGGTTTCAGTGACAACTCCGAAACCACGACGTATACAACCCAATTCTAAACCAAAGAGGGTGCAAAAAAAGAAGGTTGTTGTTGCTTCTACATTGGTAGATGACGAAGCTACCGTTGGCGGGCGGTGGAGCGACGATGCCATCAACAACATTTTGGACTTGTATCAAGAGGAGTGGATTCGCATAGACAAAGGTAATCTAAAACCTAAACACTAGACACACATACGTACTGAGCACCATAGACAAATGCCACTAGCTGTGCGTCGTAAGGAAGAGCATATCAAGGGGAAGATTGAGAAGCTCAAGGCTGAATGGAGACTTCAAAAGAAATCTCCAGAGGAGGCCACAGGTGGAGAAGGATCTTCGTGGCAGTGGTTTGAGCGAATGTCCGAGATACTCACTGGATTAGCAAAAGGAGAAGGAGTTCTTGGTGGGGTGGATATGGGAACTAGTGTGTTATTGTCAGAATATGAAGAGGATACTGTTGTTTTGGAAGAAGGGGGAATTCCTAAGACGCCAATGTCTACCGCTAGTGGAGAGCACTCTTTTAGTACTCCCACAACAGTTGCCTCGGAGAAGAATGTTTCTCCCAAGACCGCTTCATGCATGAAGCCAGGGGTGGATGGGAAACCAAATTCTCGTAAACATGCACTCATTGGGAATGCAGCATATATGGCAGATGCAATCATTAAGTTTGCTGAAGGTTCTTTCAAAGTGGAACGACACAAGATGGAGGCCCAAGAACGGATGCACAATATCCAAATGGAAACCAATAAGGCCATTGCAACGAAGCAGATGGACATGAAGATGGAGACAAGGCGACTTGATATGGCGGCTCAGCGTCAAGCTGCTGCGATACAACTCAAGATTGCAGAGTTGTTTAGCAACAACCTCCGTAGTGTGCGGAATTCGAACACCATGATAGTTTGGTGTCATTGGCAATGTTTCATTTGTAAGTTTGTTTTTACATCTATAGTTATTGTTATTCAAGATTATATTCTTATATATATATTTTGTCTTCATACATACAAATATAATATGTGGTATTGAGCACTACCAATGATATGTCATTCAAAGAATTTGTCTAAATTGTTACAAAAAATGCTCATATTAATCAAGTTTCAAACAGTTCAAGAGGTTGGTGCATTCTCTTGCACATTCAACCAATTATTGAACAAAACATCACGCATCATTTCTCCAGCCTCTTTAGCTGCACGACCTTTTCTAATAATTGGTCGTCGGCCTCTCACCATGTGTAGTGGAACCAAATCCGTTCTCAGAAGTGGTTCCTTCATGAGCTGGAAAAAGTTGTGTGGAACACAACAACCTACAACTATAGACGGTGCAATATCTACCCTAGAATTTACAGAATTCAGAATGCGCCATCGCATTTTTAATAATCCAAAAGCATTCTCAATGCTTACTCTACCACCGTTTATTTGTCTATCAAACCTTATTTTGTCTACATCTCCATCTGCCGGTTTGTAATTTCGAAGCAAGTAGGTTCTGCTAGGATACCCTGTATCACCTAGTAAAAAAAACTTGATATGTGTTCCATCTACGATGACAACTGGTGTAGCCAATAGTTTTCTTTGTCGAATCTGCTCATAGATCTGTGAGATCTTAAATTGACCTCCATCCGCAGTTCCACCAGGTGCCGAACAATATACATTCCAGAACACCTTGTTCATGTCACAAACAGCTTGTAGAACTATGGAGCTAAAAAATTTTCTTCTACACCAGAAATCTGCCACTACATCAGTTTGACGTTTGTCGGGCCTTCGTTGAAGAGGAATGTGACTTCCATCTATACTCCCGCACACATTCGGTAATCCACAACTATGAACATACCCTGCTATAATCCTATCTAAACGAGCACCTGAAGGCACCGAAATATACTTCCCAAATAACTTGTCTCTAGATACTAAAGCATCCAAAACAATTCTCATATACTTACGTACTGTTGAAGCACCTACATTAAATCTATCCGCTATAATTTCTGCAGTGATTCCATGAGCAAGACGGTATAACACTATACCGACAACTTTTCTAATTTCTAAAGGAGCACGTACAAAGTGAATAGAAGTAGATTGCAAATAAGGCTCAAGCTCGGAGACCAAATACATAAAAGATGCATAAGACATACGATATGCTTCTAGGTATTTTCTATCTCTTATCTCTGATGAAGTGTGTCATACCAAGCCTTCAATGATGTCCCATTGTGTTGATTGTCGAGGCTCCTTCCACCACACACGTCCAGGTTGCGGCTCAAACAATGAGAGAATGGCTATAATAATTGGGAATACCCTCACCACGAAAGGACGTTCTTCCAAAATTGAAGAACTTTCCAAAGGAACTCTCTTTCTTTTCCTTGACATACACCGTAATGTCACTCCATTAAAAAGAAAAAATGATGAAATAAGTGCCCACATCTTGTCATGTGTGTCCATTCCACTACCCTTACAAGACCCCTTCCCTAAACCCACAACCCAAAACACTAGATAATATAACCAAACATCACCACAACAACAAAAAAAAATCCTTGAAAACATACCCTAAACACTCAAATTATGCTCGCAGCCAGCCACCTCCCAGCTAACCGCATACAGGTTTAGGGTGGGCTGCCCTACAAATGGCGGGCACCAACCAAAAAAAAAAAAAAAAAACGGGACTGGACGGATGTTTTTCATCCATTCCGGCAAGGCTGGCAGGTTGCACCCCCTGCCAGCTACCACTTCATGTGCTTGGGCTATATGTCACTTGCATTGTTGTGATTTTAGGCACTCTTTGAATGTTAATTTTTTTTTTGGACACTCAACGAAATTAATTTCCCATAAATTTAGGCACCTTCAAAATTAATTTTTTTTTTCCAAGCTGCTAGAGAGCTACAATAACATGCCAACACAAGTTCACACTCTCATATATACAAACAATTGACAAGAGTTGGGAACCCAAGGAACGAAACATGTTCTCATAAGAAGTAACAAAGGGATCAAAAGTAGGTTAGTATTGCTAGGTAGTGTTTTACATATATTTAGATGTCATATATTGTTCAATACCCGTATTTCAACCACATGATAACAAACCTATATATATATATATATATATATATATATTGCATTTAAACTCCCAAATCAACATTTCCATTCATATGAACATTGATTGTTCTATACATTTAGAATGTCATTTTAGGATTGAGCCTCTTGTGGCAAAGCCACATTCCCTTGTTAGAGAGTGGTTTACATATATTTACATGTTATATATACATATTGTTTGAGCATGTCATTTAACCATTTTATAACTAAGTTGATAATTGGTCATAATATACATACCTGGCCAACACAATTCATGCCAATATTGATTTATTATTGTCTTTTTTAGATAGATACCATTCAAATATCTACAATGAGGATATCACATTTTTTGATACCAAAAGGGTATGGATATTTGACAATAATTTTGTTTCTTATATCATTCAAATCTACATATCATGCAAGAACCTTCATATCTAGGCAACATCGTCTTAGTATCAATATGGGTTAGAATAACACTGACCCAAATAATAACTCATGTATAAAAGCATTCTCTCACATTGATGGCATACCCATAAAATGTCAATATTTGACTGGTGTTACAAATTTGATACCCATGGATACGTTCTTCATACCATTATTGATGCCCTGCATTCAACTATATAGGTAGATGAGTCTTAAGTTCTGTCAATTGGACCCCTATATTTGATTGGTATGTGGTTTGGTGAGGATCAACAAGCAAACAACATAAAGCCACATGTTTGAAAGAGATTGGACAATGTGTTCAAATAACTACTATACACTCAATAATGAACACAATTGGGAGGACAAAAGTATTTAGTTAAGAAATGAACAAATATGCACTTCTGATTTGCATAATTAAAGTAGGGGAGGTCCGATGTTTTTAACATATTTTTATAGATGTTTCATCGTAGATTTGCTAATGCAACATGAGTTATGTTGTGTAAATCTAACTTGGTAGAAGTTGGAGAACATGAAAAAGAAATGGAACAACACCCACATACCTTATACCAGTCCGACATTGTTCCATATGTACGACAATAAGCAAGAGTTGGGAACCGATAGAAGAGAACACGTTCCCAAAGGAAGTGACAAAGAGGGGCTTCAAAAAGTGGTTCAGTTGCTCTGTCCGCAAGACTCCTTTCAGTCTCTCACACATTTCTTCGTCCGCCAAAGCCATCGCCATTAACCCTCGTTTCTCCTCTTCATTTGCAACAACTGTCACCCATCTTCCTCCTCGCTCGCCACCATCACCATGGATCCCCATGCGGCGCAATGGACCGATGCCCCTCACAGCATGGGGGTAACTCAACTTATCACTCCCCTTCCAATTCCGCTTCCTATTGCGTCTTTTAGGGTTTCGCTCAATTCCGCAGCTCCTGGCATCATCAGATGTTCTTGCACTTCGTGTCTCTTACGCTTCAATCTTCCAATCCTCGCAAACTGCTATCGGGAACCTAAAATTGACTTCGCAACTGCTTGCACTGAACACTGAATATTGAATACTGAGCGTGGTTTCTGTACGCAGACTACTATCATGGCAGTGGAGTATGATGGTGGTGTAATTCTCGGAGCAGATTCTCGGACGACTACTGGTGAGTAATGTCATTATCATTGTGTTAACCCTAAGTCGCATTTTCATGGAGGATGAATTTCATCCCGGAGGACATCACCAAATCGGGAGCTGAAACCCGCTGATGATGATAGCTAGGTTTAGGAAGATGTCTCTTGAAAAGAAAAAAATGTAAAATTGAAACATCAAAGTAGGTTCACAGTGTTCTTGTGTGCCAGGGCCAAGGATTCATGGCAGCTATATAAGTTGCCCATAGTTTGGAATTTTATTGAAATAGCAGATTGAAACCCAGAATTAGATTTAGAGACCTTGAACGCATAATCAGGATGACTAAGCCATAAACCTAACACGGCCGTCGCATATTCTCAGATGATTTTAAGACTGCACATGGTTTACCATAGCTATTGTTGCTGCGGCATGGCTAGGAATTGAATTCTTGGCATGCCGGTAGGATTTAGTCGATATCTGATACACTTGGTTTGTTGATGTAGGTGTATATGTTGCCAACCGTGCCTCGGACAAAATCACTCAACTCACAGACAACGTGTACCTCTGTCGCTCTGGCTCGGTATGCAATTTTGGAATTTTTCCTGCATTGTCAGGTAGTTAGATTCCCTCTTTTCTTAGAATATATGTTAAAGCAACACAATCCACACAAAGAGTTCGAATTGTGTCAGCAGTATGGAAGCAGGTTGCATGAATGCACTGATTTAAAATCTTCTGGTGGTTTTATATCATGGCAGGCAGCAGATTCACAAGTGGTTTCAGATTACGTGCGCTACTTTCTTAATCAACACATGTAAGTACCAGTTTCTGTCTTTGTCCTCCGGGAAGGAAGTTAACCTAAAGGAAATCTTACCAAAGAAGTTGCTCTTTAAGTAGGACACCAGTTCCTGATTTTGTGCATGCTATGGGGTATTTCCTGGCCTCAATTAGGTTTGTGTAGGTTACGTCTTTAGATTCTTGTTGGCAGTGTATGAGCCTCTAATCTGCTTTTTTTTTAATCAGTTGGAAGAGTACAGTTGTAGAGGTGTTGATGTGGTGTCCATTATCAATAGTTCGTCTTCCCCACTGCAGAAATAGTACTCTGTAGTTTCTCTGCCAGAGGTGATTTACTTATGATCACTGCAACATATTCTTATTGTGTGCTTCTTATATTGCAGAATTCAGCTAGGGAGACCTTCTACAGTCAAAACTGCTGGAACTCTTGTGCGAGAGCTTTCATATCAAAATAAGGTTAGCTTGGGTGTACAACAATGCTAGTGGATTGGCTGTTTACTTTTTTATAAGCATGTGGTGTTTTACCCAGTGAAGGCGTAATATATGTAATGTGCTGATATGGTTGCAGTCATTTCTGGAGACTGGGTTGATTGTGGCTGGCTGGGATAAGTACGAAGGTGGCAGTGTTTACGGCATTCCTTTGGGAGGCACTATGTTACGTCTTCCTTTTGCTACTGGAGGTTTGTATTTTCTTTTGTCCTGCTGTATATTGGCGGCTGGCATCTTAGTGAGGGTTATTCTCAAAATTTGTGGATTGCAGTTGTGTGTTGGGAGGAGCTTAATATGTAGGAATCCTAAGTGCCTATTTGAAGTGTTGCCCTCAAGACAGATTAAGTCTCTAAATCCTAAGTCCTTGTGTATGTAAGTAAGCAAAGCTTATTGTGTAATCACAAGGAGAATTGGCCTTTTGAATGCCTTCTATCTGAGTCTGTTATGCCCATTCTGCCTTGCACTTGCAGTGCTGAAGATGTAAGGCATTTTGCAGGTTCGGGATCAAGCTACTTGTATGGTTTTCTGGATCAAGCCTGGAAACAAAACATGACCCATAAGGAAGCTGAGGTATGAACCTTGTGATAGGGTTGTCTAGTCTTACTCAATTCAAGATGATATCTGCGTTTCTGGGCAATTTGTTCATGATTAGGTGCTAAAAGCATATTGAAATATCTCCACAGCTTTACCAGTACATTCAGTCTTGATACTCCTGATTCCAGTATTGCGTGTTAGGATACTGTCTGAAGAATGATTAGCAGAACAAATTGAGTAATGAATGCTAACAAATACCATATTTGAATGTCATGGATGCAGGATTTGGTGGTGAAGTCGATTGCATTGGCAATTGCTCGAGATGGTGCAAGTGGTGGTGTTGTCCGGACTGTAACAGTATGTTTCAACTAAATTGTTGTGAGGCTTTATGTGAATTTTGAAGAACTGAAGGGTTATTCCTCTCCCATTATGTGGAGGAGCTAACATCACCTTTTGTTTCTCCTTTTATTGAATAGTAGTTTCTCATTATATATCGGTGTTGTTTCTGAGTGTGTCAAGTTACTGGTCTCTACTGGTTTGTGTGTAGCTGGTTGTGTGAGTTGTGTCTGATGAAATCTTTGATGTCCTTCTGCATTCTTGAAGAATGAGAGTGGGAGACTGCAGGAATTTGTTTTCTGGTCCTTATGAGAAATGGTTGGCGGTTGTATGCAGGTGAATGAGCATGGTGTAGAGCGCAAATTTCATGCTGGTGACAAGCTACCTCTATTTCATGAAGAAATATCCCCTCGTCCCATTGCCATGCAATCTTAGCTTGTCAAGGTGTTGTCCTTTGACCAGGATTTATAACTCAATGATCTCAGTTTATGAGTTGAGATGTGTGAGTTTGTGTTTATGGGCCAAAGAGGTTACAAAATTTCAGTAGCAAGCCCTTTTACCACAAAGTCTGGAAGTGTCCCCATTAGGGATGGATTGCCAGGGAAGAATTGTGCTGCAGGTTTACCAGAGTTACTTAGCATGTTAGGCACTTTGCTGCAGCTCATTCTAATCTCCAATATAGGTGTCTTGTTCAAACATATTCTTTTTCACACCGAGGACATGTTCTTTGTAAATTTGAATTTGAGCAAGTGTCCAATTTTTGGAGTGGATGGAAGGACCATTATTGTTTTATCTTGAAGGTATTTTTTTGCAATAATTCTCATGGAGATACGAATACCTGGTACATCATTCGGTAGTCCAACTTGATACAATGCTGGATGGTTTCTTCAAGCTACAAGTCATAGGATGTGGCATTATCCTACACAAGTTGTTTTGGGTGCAGTGTTTTCTCTGGCTCCTTATATTGTTACATTGGGGGACATTGCAATCCTACAAACCTAGGAGTGATCAACCCTTAACCCTTAGTGTCCCTAAAAAGCATGTCGTAAGTCTTCATAAAATGAACAGATGTACAGAATAAGCAAGTAACCTAATATCATCCATTTTACGAAGTCTTTCTTGATTCTTTGCTTAAAAAATGCTTACACGAAGCTCATGACCTTATGAAGGTCCGACCAATATAAAATGAAATGAAATTGTTTTCAAAGTCTGGGATGCCAAAAGGCTGATGGTACTAAAGTGCATCAAGATGGTTTCATATGGATGTGATCTTTGACTTTGTGGCAACAATTTCACTGCATGAATGTTTGAAACATTCAACTTGCAAATCTTGTTTATAAGATGTTGTTGACACTGGGTTTTTTTTGGTTAAAGCTACATTTAAGATATGGACATGACCAAGAACAATGTGTAAGAAGTTGATTGCGAGTATTTATAAACAAATCATGTCAAGGTACATAGTTTCCAATTAATTTGAGTCTCATGGCTCAAAACTAACTCATATACAACTTCACATATTCTACCTTTCAAACCATGTGGATTGAAGTTATCCTATCTTTGCCATTGTATTGGTGCCTTTCTGTGTTGCATTTCACTCTGGGTTTTTAAACAGTAGTTGATTTAGGAACCAAGTTTTTATGAATCCAACATTTCTGGATCGTACTCACGCATGACGCGGTTGAACCAGTTATTGTATGCTGAGTCTAAAATTACTTGAGATTCTAGATCAGCTTCCAAATTTTCAAAAAGCAGAGCCTGATCAACCAGAGGGAGATTTCCAACGAGCTCAGTGATGGACATTTTTGCTAAAGTCCATTGTGCATCGCCCTGGTCAAACGTATGTAACATGAGCCAACTCAAGCCTTGAATGAGTGTCAAACGTGAAGCGGCAGTCAAAAGTAGTCGTCCTTGTGCAACCTCCAGAGAGAGAGAGAAACTCCGGTCTACAAGGGGCCGGCGTGAATAAAGTGTCCGTTCGTAATGCCAATGAACCCGATGGCCACTAGACAAGGGGACACTGGGACAATACTACTCTCCCCTTTCGAGGATGGACACTATATAGTGACACACTATACTAGTTCCTAGCTAGCCACTAGTGCCTTGAAGATACCGGACATGGTATCCCCCCAAAGGGCTTTGAGGTACCCATACAACAAGGTCCAAGGACCCCCCACCATAGTTGGGTGGACTAAGGTGGTGAGCACCACGCCGGCATGGGGAATAGAACGTGCAACCTCCACAAATATAGAGCACAATGTTCCCGCAAATTGCTGCAACACTTTCGCCCTTCCCAAACCCATATCCGGACGATGTAGAAGGAAAGGGTTGTAAAAGTAAGGGAGTACGGTCATCAAGCCCTCGTTATCATGTACAATGAATTCTACTGCTTCTTTCCCCACTTTGTTTTGCAATAAAATGTTGAGCAACCAATCAAACTTCTTGACCCCAAATTCCAACCTCATAGGGTCGTAATTTCCTCGCATGTATGCTTGCCCACATTGCACGAGATCCACGGATGTGGATTTTAATTCGACGTTTATGAGGTCGAGTGCGAACTTTGTGAGCGCGTTCGGCGATGGCCTCGTGATGAGTTGTTTGAATGTCTCTGTAAATAATTGTTTTCTTGTATTGGCGAGCGTTGGATCTTGAAGGTAGTCTACAACATCCACAAATACTTGCTTCAAAGCCGTTCCAGCCAATTCCTGAACCTTATCAGAGGAACCCTCATGTTCGTTGTCATCACCCACCAATCTATGCGTGATCCCCAACCGTGCCAACACATCGTTTGCGAAATCTAACGGAAAGCATCCTTCGGATCCCACGACGAGCTTTCGGACCAACTTGAACTCAAATTTCGACCACTGCATTGTGGATAAATAACGAACTCCGTCTTCGATCACAAGCTCGTAGAGTAATTGCACCGCCACTTTCAACATCCCGACGCAGTGCGTGACACTCTCAAACTTCGTCGAGGTCCACTCGTACATGGTCGAGAAGCAATCTTTGTAGTGGCCGACATCCGCTTGGGCTTCGAGAAAAAGCTCCATTGGTTGTGGTTGTGAGTGATCAAGGCTCCATTGGTTTGAGAAGTAAGTCTCAAAGTACTTACTTCCGCTGCTTCGGAGAGTGTTTAAGTGAAGATGAAAGATTGCCAACACGGTGATGTTCCAATCTTCATCCGAGTCCAAACCACGCTTCTTCGACCTTGCACAAGCACAATCCGCAGGCTTCTTGCCACGAGAGTCTCCGCTTTTGGTATCCGAGTCATGGTTTATCTCAACGAGCTTGACGACGACGTTGCTCAAGTTTCGTTTGCCGAACCAAACCTCCTCAATTTCCGACATTTTGGCTACGAGGTAATAAATTCAGTGTAAATTTTACTTGATAAAAAAATCCTCCTGAAATCCCACAATAATCTCAATAATATACCGTAGTACCTTTACCACTTCAGCACTAATTAAACAATTCTAGAAAGAAAGAAAAATATTTTTTATTTTTTAAATGTCAAAAAATAAATATGAATAAATGATTTTTCCTTCGAATCCGGGATTAGTGGATACTTAAATAGAAAATTTAATGATTATTTGCCTATGAATAGCCAAAGCGGTTAAGGTAGTGTGGTATATATATGTGGGCATGAGACGATACTCAAACTATGAGAGACAAGTCCACTAAGATGAGGGAAGTGAATGGTGCCAGATTCACTTACATGTTGCTTATATACCATGGTAGCATAAAAGTAAAAAGTAAAAATGTAAAGTAAAATTTAATTTTTTTTACTTTTGTAGTTTAGTTTCTCAAAGTCGATGGAGTCACGACTTAGAGTGGAAAAATAAAAGTAACTTTTATGACTGAACGGGAAAGCACAGTATCCGAGGAGGGTTTTGGGCATAATCGGTCCAAATCCTAGTGTTTCCAAGTCCAACCGGTTGCATGTTGTGACCTTTTGGTGTCTCTTTATTAACTTGGAATATATTCCATGGATTGCTATAAAATGATTGGCAATTTTCGTGAAGTCTTGAACTTCAACCAATTATTTTTCATATTTGACCGGTTCGTCTATAACTACATTGTTTTGTCTAATTAGTGTGGGCAACCATGTGGAGTTACACATTGCTATAACATTTTATTGAGAGTATCACTTTTATATTCAAAACGACATAAGTACACTAAATATGATATTTAGTGTCACCAATTCGAATTGTCTTGCTCAATACTAATTGTAAACCGCAGTAAAGTGTCACCAACACTAAATGGTAACCCCACATTGTTTGTCATTCCTTGTAAATTTTTGGGAGATTGTAGACTTACAGTGTTGCAATTACTGTCACTTACCAAGTGAATCTTCATCCAAAATTCAATCATCCATGACAAAATTTCATCACAAGTTGCTGACAAGAGAAGGTAGGGTTTTGGCCAATCCAACGACCAATATGAAATATACCTCAAGATACCACAATACAAAATCAACAAACCAACAAAAAAATTGAGAACGAACCAACCACCGATACACATGGACTAAAACAATTAACTAATAGACTAGTACTAACAAGTGGTTCACCTGTTACAAATAGGCATTAAGCTAACCCCCGTCCCCCATGACCACGCGGACATGGGAAGGAGGATGGCAAACAAACATCTCATGTCAGTGTAATGTCCTAAACCCTAAACGCTCTTTCATTTATTTATCTCATCTCTACAAGAACAACCTATTTGGAAGGATTCTTTGACGCCTTGGAAATTGCCACAATTTGATGTGACCATCAATCATTAACCCTTAAATGGTCATGCAACTCGAAATGGATCGCCACCTAATATTTTGATGGGGTTTGTAGCTCACTAAGTGGCAACCTTCATGGATGGAAGGTATCTACTGGTGTAGGGTGGTGCCCACTATCATGTGGGCCAAAATAACACATAAAAACCTCATACTCTAAGCATGTAGGATTTTTTTGTTAGGTTGGCATTGCTTGTTTTGGGAGGTGGTTCCATGTGTTGCCCAAAAGTAGGAGCCAAATCTAGGAGCCAATAGAGTTATCCTTTAATTCAAAGGAGTTTGGTAGGGAGTTTCTTACAAAACCTTCCATGTTTGGCAAGCTTGAGGTGCATGCGTCGGAGGTCGTGTGGAGGTTTGAACCAATAACATTCTATATCGGTTCATTGAGGGTCAAACTCATTTTAGCACAGTATGCGGTGCTAAAATGAGTTTGACCCTCAATGAACCGATATAGAATGTTATTGGTTCAAACCTCCACACGACCTCCGACGCATGCACCTCAAGCTTGCCAAACATGGAAGGTTTTGTAAGAAACTCCCTACCAAACTCATTTGAATTAAAGGATAACTCTAATATCTTTCACATATGATTTTCAAATTGGGTGGGATATTCCCCCCCCCCCCCCCCCCTTAGGATGAGGTGACTATTGTGCATAACTTAACCAAATGGATTTGGGGGAAAAACCAGTGCACGTGTTGCTTGCTCCATGAAAAAGGGGACACCTCCCAAATTGACCTCATGTAGTTGTCCAACTTTGAGGGTGACAGACTTCATCTAAACTTTCTCAACCCATATTTTGGGAGTAGCTCATATGTCTTCCACATAACATATTATGACAAAGTTGCCAACTTTCTAAAATTTGTGGTATGACCAAAATGGTCATGAATCGAAAAATTTAAGAATTTTCTCTAGTTGCCCCCCAGATGAAGACCATGTTCATATGTCAAGCTAGCCTAGCATATGTGGTCTGATTGACTTCAAATTTTCACAATAAGAATATGTGATAATCTATTTGTTACATAACATGAATTTTAAGCACTACTAGAAATGCTCGAAAATGGACTGTGAAGGCTTGACCATTTAGGTTTTAATGCTCTCCTAGATGGAGACATGTCCCAAACCCTTGCAATTTTGCACCAACTTAAATATCTCAAACTCTACAACAACACTCTTATTTGGAAACGATGACAAAGTAAGAGATAGTGTGGGAAACATCATGGAGAGAGGGGAGGACTAGGCTGCGCCTTCATCTCTCTTGTGCCATATGGCTTCTCACCAACGTCGGGATTCATTCCTTCTTTAGGAACCGTGCTTCATTATCTTTTGTTACATCCTTTACAAGACATTCATGATCTTCCCTCCATTCCCTCTCCTCTACTTTATAAGCACCTCAACTCTCCCTCATTTTGCACCAACATTCAACAACTCCCTTTACAAAAGAAACACGTGAACCAACCATAAGGGACTTTTAGCCAAGTCCACAATTTACACTTGTGTTGATGTGTGTGTAGCTGAAGGGAGAAGAAGAGAGACCGTAAAGTGGTTTCCGATATTACAACTATTAAATGGTCGAAAAACCTCATAAATATGTGGGACATCAAGGTCCAAAATTTCCCACATATTTATTAAGTCTTCAAACCATTTTAATTTATTTTTGGAACACAAGAGGCGCACGGCCACTTGGCTAGTTTTTCCGTCAAGTAAAGAGAGTCTTCATACCATTTGATAGTTGTAAATTTGAAAAACAACTATGAGGACCACTTCACATTGATTATAACCGATCGGCTCTTGGACAGAATTATGGATGATATCGCGCCTCAATGGATGAAAATTTGTGACAAGGTGTGATAAACCTTCTGCTCTTAAACGAGCGACCGATTATGTCCACCAAAGTTGAATGATAATTTGTGGATGAAAATCACGGTGACGGATGATCGGCCGATTAGGGCTTACGGTTTTGCGGTGACCATCGCTAACATACAGTGATATCGATTTACGCATCGGTTGTCCTATTTTGCGAATACATGATTGAGATGGTGAGAATTGTGAAACAGTTGGTGAGGATTTGATTGAAGGGGGTGAAAGAGCGACAAAGTGAGCGCAACGCAACTGATGGAAATCCATTGCGCAGGAGGCCTGAATCTGATCAGCTTGGGAAGTTGAAGGTGGAGTTGAAATTGGAGTTTATAGTTAAAGCAATTTAAGTATGTGTAAGGCCACTCTCTCTCTATTCTAACTTTAAGAAGGAATTCTCATCAAGGATCAAGGTCCTTGAGTACATGCATGAATGCTGAGCATAGTCAAGTGGCATTAAGCCCTCATTAGGCGATATCTTATTGGTGCCTATCTTCGGACACAATGGCTTCTTCCATCTTACAAGATTGAATTGAACATTTGCGTCTTCAATGGAATCATTCATAGGTAGCCCGGATTACCTTAGATTTATTCCATTTGCACTAGAACGTAGAACATGCTGCTTAAGAATGGTATGGAGTTGGAATTGGAGGTTAGGGTCAAAAGCATTCTTAAGCATGTGTAAGGACGCTCTCTCTCTATTCTAACTTCAAGAATGAACTTGCAAGAGGTAATGTCCTTGAGGACATGCGTGAATGCCGAGCACAGTCAAGTGCCATGAAGCTCGCATTAGTTGACATGACCTCATTGTTGATGCCTATCTATGGACACAGAGCCTTCTTCCATCTACAAGATTGAATTGAAGAGATGTGTCCCCGATAGAATTATACTTAGGTCGTCCAGATTACCTGACAATTATTCCATTTGCATTGGAACCTAAACATGCTACTTCAGAATGTTACGGTTTAAGTTTGAGATATTTGTTGTTGTCTTTAATTTTGTCGGAGGAGCTGGTGCTATTAAGTTTCTTGCTTACCGCCTTAAATCTCTTTTGAATCGTTTGAATAGCATACAGGCGGTGATTAATGGAGTTATGTGAACAGAAGCATCTTGGGTGTGAGTCGGGCAACACAGGATTTCCGGACGTTCACGAAGTGTTTAGCACAGCCTACGGGAATGAGGAAGTGTCCAGAGGTGAGCAGAATTGTTTCGAGGATTCAATTTGTTTTGGAATCTTTCGATTGTGGGGTATGTCTTTATGGGAACTACACCGTTTATGTTATTCAGTGTCACGTACACTATTTGCGAAGGGTGTAAACTAGATGCCTAGAGGTCTCAAAATGTCAAACTCGCTAATTGCCAATATGATTCCATTCATCAACATAAGCAACTTCTTTAAGTGAAAGAATATCAACATTATGACATTTAAAGAGGCACATTGTGATACTTTAGATGATAGTCTTGTATTTTAGTATGCAAGGGGAAGATGTTTTTGAGCATACTAATGGTCAGTGTCATGTTGTACATTTTAGTATGTGAGAGGAAGATATTCTTGAGCATACTAATTTTAAGTGTCATTTGTGTACACTTTAGTCAACTTGCAGACCATTGTGGAACATAGACATCCACCTCATAACACTATTAAATATACTCATGCCAAAATATTAGTAAGTGCACTTGAACGCTAAGTGTCATGAGACAACACTTGTGGTGAAGTTGT
Organism: Polytrichum commune; assembly: GCA_950295325.1. Taxonomy (NCBI): domain Eukaryota; kingdom Viridiplantae; phylum Streptophyta; class Polytrichopsida; order Polytrichales; family Polytrichaceae; genus Polytrichum; species Polytrichum commune. The sequence goes on along the minus strand of OX485803.1, from coordinate 15,286,502 downwards.
TAATCATGAGTGTGACCTAGCATACGCCTCAAAATAAGGTAAGTGAGACTATTACACATGTGACACTAAATACCATAAATGGTGTAGCAGGAAAGAGTCAGTCCAGCTAATGTTTCCAGGATTTCATCCTGACAGGTCTTAAATGGCTACTCTTTCCTGTTCGCTATGAAATACAACTCCAATTTGTGAGATCTGGCTGATCCACATTGTGGACAGAGAAGTCAGGTTCAATCGCAGAGAAATTTGGAGCCCGCCTTGAATCGATATGAAGTGGCAGCCAGAGCTTAAGCACATATACCTCCCACACCCCCATTATGTTGACTATTGAGTCTAAAATGTTGACAATTTTGAGCACGCTCTCTGGAATACATGTCTTTTTGGTGTCCGCTTTTAGTCCTACACTTAACAAAGCACCAGTCAAATAGAGATGTCCAGTTAAGATAAGTGACTGAATTAGGCCCGCTTCCCTGATGTGAGAATAGAGTTGTGAGCATTTGGTAACCAAAACCTCTTTTGCAGGAGCCCTGTGTGTAGTTGAAGAAATATACTTAAATCTCTTCTGCAGGTTCTCACTAAGTTTGTCAAGCTGGATCCTTTGAGTTAACATGTGTGTTGGGCGCAATCTTTGAAGATGGGGAGCAGAGGCCACGCCATAGGGGGCTCTTTGTTTCAACAAAATGCAATCAATTTCTTCCTCAAGTTCTGCCACGTGTTGTTCTTACATTTGTTGAATCTGACGTGGAACTACATTCCAGCACTACTAAATATGTAATGGAGCGCCTCCTACTATTCAGCTCATTAATTAACAGCCTGTGGCATTGATGTGAACAGGAGTTCGAGCGAAACAGAGCATCAGCAGGGGTGTGCTGGTTGAGGTAGCTCACTGCATTCAGATATCCAAGTATGAGTATGAACATCATCTGAGGTACCATCCAAACAATGCCATGATTGATCTCTTGAGGTTTAGGGTTGAAAGTTCCACATGGATACAAGCGAATGAATTGTTGTGTGCACTGCAGATACAGTGTGCTGGAGAATTATCTTTTTGTCGGCAGAAACGGGAGTATGCTGTTGGCACTTGGTGCAGCCTCGCTCTTCAACCACAGCAAGCAACCCAACCTCAACTACACTGTTGACCACGAGCAGCTTGTCATCAGGTTTCGAGCAGCACGGGACATTGCACCAAATGAGGAACTGACAATCACATATGGCAGTGACAGCAAATTGTGGTTTAAGGACATGAGTGTGATCTCTGCAGAGAGCAGCGTCAACATGCTGCATGAGTACCTGGATGATGAAAGTTCGTTCCTGGCAAGCCTGCAGATTTGATTCTTCACCATGTATGAATGTTATCTTCTCCATCTCTGTTAAAAATTCTATATTTATATCATTTCAGGTTATGTCAGGTTCCTGATGTTTGAGTCCACTTACTTCCCAAGATTGGAAAGAGGTTAGGTTTCTACTCATGTTTCGTGTCCGTCATGCTATGTACATCTGTGTGCCCAACTGTGTACTATATCAACACCACAAGTTACCTTCTCTCCGATTACTGACAAAGGTATTACACTAAGACAAGTTCCACATTCATGTCTTGTCTAACATCTCTTTCATTCGATGATTTGTATCTCTAATTGTATACATATCTTCAATTGCTGATTTCTATGCCATCATCAACTCTGTTTATAATCTGGTGTAAGCACACTCAGTGACTTGTCATGACCACTGGAATGTGTCATCAGTATTTTACATTGGATGTCTTCAAGGTTGTGAACAATTTCCGTGATTGTTGGCCGTAGTGATGGGGATGGTGCACAACATCCCATTGCCAGTCTCAATGCCTGCAGTCAAACACGGAGAGTGATGACTTCACAATTTAATTTAAGTTTCCTCTTCTTTTGCAACAACCATGTAAAATAAGCATGTGCTTACTTGGCATTGGACCATATGGTATATGGTAGGCGACCTAATCTTGACTCAATTTCAGCCTGAATATGAAGTGCATGGAATAAAGAGACTAAAGGTTCTGGAAACAAACAAGCTGCGCAGGTTGAGTAATGATGTTATACAGATGGTTGAAGTCGGTTCAATTTCAAGGTTGTGATCAGGCTTACAATTAGAGCGAGTGCATAGTTTACCTGGAGCAATCCATTTTCTGTTGGCGCACAAATGCTTGGCTGCAGTAGCTCACCATCTAGGACATCACTGAGCCTCTCTTCCATTATGGCAGCCTTGACAACAGTGGGCAGGTCAATGTAGGTGCATGTTTGTGGAACTTTGCCTGGCCTTCTTCGCGTCAAAATCTCAAGCAAAAGGACACCGAAGCTGAACACATCAGTCCTTGTGCTAGTCCTCTTCAGTTTCTTAAGCTCCGGTGCATTGTATCTAGAGAGGGGAATATTGCATATGAGTGTACCTCTGAGGGAACTGGGAGGAATTTTAATCAACTCGGTGACTATCCTTACTTCTTTATAATCCACCAGTTATTCATTGGAATGTTTCAGTTATTCCTTGTTTTTTTAAACTTAGAATAGTAAAATTTGCAAAATACACCCTAAACTATGTAATATCAACCTCCATAATGTCACACACTCTCTAATATCCCCAAACCCTAGGGAACAGTCGTTCGTAGTTCAAATCTCACTCCTTATTGTCACATTTCTCTCCCTTATATCATGAAATTTGTCATTAATGCAAACTACCAAAGAAGTCAACCCACACCCTTGCATTGCGTCATGTGTCAACATGTGGAGTGTCACATGTTCTTCTTATGCCACTTGTTGAATGTTGGTGCATGCGCTTGCCACATCGCCTGGGAAGATCAAGTGGAGTGGACTACACTAGTGTAGGTGATGGGAGAACAAATTCAAATTGTCCTCACATCTCCTTTGTGTTATTCTATAATGTCATATGCTACACTAATTCTACAGTATCACGCATCTATGTTAACACTACAAGACTCCGTAACATCACATGCACTTTGGTTGCCACAGGCGTGATGCTACGGAGTTTAGAGTGTATGGTTTGGTTCAATTCTTAGAGTTTTGATTTGGACCGGTAATTTGGGAAAAAGAATTGGTTGATTTGTAACTAGTAACTGGTTCTTCCTGTTCATTAGTACCTCTTATTCATCCAACATGAAAGCCCTGAAATAGCATGCAGCCTAAAGATTTCTATTTTATTTTGTTAAAAACATTAAGATCTCAACTGATTATGCTAGAAATCTCCCTGGACATTGGGTAAATCCACATATCTTAAATGAAGGACGATGAACCCTAGTTATGGGAATCTCTCCTCTTGGCCAATAGTAAGCTGACACACAAGCAAGCCTAACACTAAAACTGGGTACAAAGTTGAGAAATGGTTATCCATTTGGAAATACAAAAAGATTGTATCTGGCCTCCCCGGGCATGTTTTCTTTGTTGGGTCCCTATTGAAACTTGGTTCATCGACACTACACTAAATATTGTATCTAGTGTCACTAGTAACTTAACGACACTTCTTAAGTTTATAACTATTGTTATGGATGATTGAAATTTGGATGAAAAATCACTTAGTAAGTGACAGCAATCACCACAATGTGAATCTATAATGTCCAAATATTTTTACAAGGATTGACAACAATATTAGGTCTACATTTAGTAATGTGACACTCCATGGGTTTACAATCCATATCGAGCAAGGTGAATAGAATTGGCGACACTAAACACAATATTTAGTGTAGTGCCCTTGCCCCAAGTGAAATAGATTAGCAAAGGATCCATGTTATGACAAAAGTGAGGTATTATGTTGTGACCACATGGAGAACCAAGATGGAACAAACAACAAATAGGAGATTTCTAACTCCATTTTGAGTGCTTTACTTAGAAAACACCATCTCAATGTTGGGACCCCCTAGTTATTGGATACATTTCTCATTTCTCTTAGTTACTAGAGTCATTTTCATGCTCAGGAGAAACATCAACGTTGTTCTTGCTCGCGAGAGGGGTAAAGTTCAATTTCACCTATGAATGGCACTTTAGATGGTTTCCTTTGTTACAAAGTTAACTATATAATCAAAATAATAAGGTTCTAGACTTGAAATCTCTTGCCATTTTCCACCATATGCTAGAACCTCTGATTTTAACCAATCAAAACGCATTGCATCTAATTTTGATGGTAAATAAACTTAGTATCACTTTTTAAAAGAAAAATAAAATCATTCTAATTTCTTTTATGAAAATAGTTTTTAGTCACCTTGATTCCAACAGTTTAGATGTGGTCTAGAAATCACTCTCAATAAATATCTTATCTATGTTAACTCCAAATTAAATCACCAAGCCACACTTTGTAACACATCTTTAATTATATGTATACCTTCTAACCCTTAAGGGGTTAAATGGACCAACAACTAATAAGAGACTTGTTTTCCTCTCCACTCTTAGTGTCTCCAATTAGGGAAACCCCATCTCAATGTTGGGATCCCCTAGCTATGACCCATGGTCAGAAGTGGTTGTACTTACCCCTCTTCGGCGGTTGTGAAGACAATAGTTTTGGCAGCAGTTGCGGCAACGAGAAGGTGGAGTCCGTAACCCGTGAGCAGGGGATTGGAATTTGTATCTAGTAGAATTGTGGAGGACTTCAAATTTGCATGAACAATTGGAGTTGACAGTGCGCAGTGCAAGTGCTTCAATGCTTGTGCTACCTTTAGAGCAATTGTATGCCTTTGGTGCCACTCAAAGCCAACCGTGTCATTGCCCGCACCATTCCCTACACATGTAATGATATTTCTCAAAAGGATCATTACAAACAACTTGTCCCACAAGGAACTTTTTGCAATTTATTCACCTAGTGAAACAAGGAGTGAATTAAGCAAAATTAGACAAAGTGGATGAAGTAACAAAACTGAGACAATAAACAATAAAAAATAACCTCTCCCCTCTCCCTTTTTCGAGAGCAAACTTGTCAAAAGGTGGGCACTACATCTTATCCTTTATGAAGCCTGGGACTTTTACAATGATAGGATTAAAGGGTTCATATTCATGTTGGGGGAAATAGGTCAATGTTCGTCGTTCTTTTCTTTTCTAGAGATGAAGTATCAAAGTGGACAAAACCTAGTGGATGAGGTCCATTCAACAAGTTGTCTATGTCCCATGCGTATCCTAAGTGGTGCCTTGTCCAAAGTTTCTTGCATCCATGTGCATATTAGTTAGATTTTTTTATACCACTTGAGTATGTATAATAAGAACTTTTCATTCTTCAGTATCAGTGTGGTGCATGTATTTCAAGATAATTATGTTTCATGGGTCATAGTATTATTCAGTATTTAAAGCCATTCCATTCTAATAATATTCAATGACAGTGTTGCACCTGAGTTTATGAAGCTGAATATGCTTAGACAAGCATCCATAACGCATAATTCTAGTACCTGACAAATTCCCAACTCCATCCAACCTAGTCACTTAGCTAAATAATGTTGTGTTGTTTCCCATACCATTTGGGTATATATATCATCCAAGAATATTCATACCTAGGTAATCTCACCCTACCACCAATATGGTGTTAGGATTGTATTGACCTAAATAATGACTTGCGTATACAAAGATTTTCTCATCTTGTTATACCTACCCACCAAGTATCGCTATATAATTGGTATAACAATATGGATATTGGTCAGGTGGGTTCTTTAATATCCAATTGTTGATATTATATATTGATAGCATGCACTCACCTTTATATCAATCCAACACTAGTACATAAGATTGACAACCCTTATTCTATTACAATTTTATTTAGGACACCTATATTTGAGTGATATGGGGTTTGGTGTGGCTCCAAGAATGAACACCAAAACAACATGTGCTTAAGAGATGTTGGACTACGTGCTTAACCTTTCCAATGTCAATAGTCGATTATTTGGGGGGACCTATGTGACCATTTTAATGACCATGAGAATCTTCATTGTGGTAATGAATGAATTGTCCATATGAGCTCCAAAAAAAAATGAGAAGAATGGCTAAGACCTTGGTTTGGATTTCCTACCATCTTGGACTAATACTTGTTTCATATCTTGGGAAAAGTGGGCTAGTTGGAAGAAGTAACCATTTAAGACAAATCTAGTACCTCAGACGTTTTGAATGGACAATGACCAAAGTTGGGCAAGGCAACAACAAGCAGCATGTTAATTATGGTCCGAGGGTGTGAAATATATAAACTTCAAATGTGAGGACTAGGGTTTAGGGTTTAGCAAGTTCACCGTGAAGCGCATCGGCAAGGGTACGGTGGCCATTCAAGTAGTCGGATATGAGCACTTTCTCATATCGATCGCTCAAGTAATAAGCACACAAGGGGACGAGGTTGGGGTGGTTGATAAACGTCAATCTCTGGACCACTTTGGCAAACTTTGGATCATCCTTTGTCATGTTGTCTTGGAACAAGCGGAGGGACACCATATGCTTGCTGCAACTACCTGTTGGCAACCAAGCTTGATAAATTGTACCGTAGCTCGTCACCGCGAGTAACTAGATCGGACAAAACCACCAGAGAATTTTAGGAAATGAAATTTGAAAACACACATGTTAGTATAGGATAGGTGTACCAATGAGTGTGCACTTGCACTTTAGATGAAGAGCTTTAGTGCAATTTTTTTTAATTTTCTTTAAAAAAAATTACAATATATTTGAATCAAAATCTTCAAAATCAAGTTAATTTTCAAATACCCACATGAAGTATCATGTTTAGAAGGACTTTGAATCCAAAATTGTTGCAAATTGAACATGGATACTTGGTGGATCTCTATCTTCATTGTTCATATTAATGTGCATCAATGTTTTTATTACTGCTCACCAATGTTCTTATTGTTGTGTATCGTACAATTGAGTAGGAGATCTTAACCATAGTTTAGTAGGAAACGTGTGCCGGAGGAGCAACTGGGAAAGAAAATAGCAATCCCTATTCCAAAATTAAGGTGGGGCAGTGCACAACTAAAATTACATGCGCAATCATAGGTACAACTACCTTGCATGCCCATTATTAGATTGTAATGGCAAGGTTGATGCTTTGTAAAGACTACTATGTTCTCAAATTGGTAGTTATTTCAAGTCCTCACTCAATTTGAAAACAATCCCCATGGATGGTGGAATCCATATTAGAAGGAAACTAAAAGAATGAAGGCGCTCCCCTTGGTCATAATTTGCATCAACTGCATTTTTCAATTCCAACTCAATTTTGGGCATTGGCAGAGTCATGTATTAGATTTTTTTTTTAAATCTATTCATGTCGCTCAACATGCACCTATTGAGGGATGCCATTATACACTACTACCCAGCCTCAGAGGAACAATACTACACATTTTTGGTGGTACAACTATATTGAACCAATAACTGCTTGCCACGTCCTTCCTACCTACTTAACACACCATCAACTATTGATTATTGCCATATAATCCGTCTCCTCCGAGCCATTGAGAGAACACTATGTAAGTGAGATACAACCCCCAACCTAATTATATTCACTAACACATCGGTTATCGGAAGAGTACACCATCTATGATATTTAGTGTCACATGCATAATAATGTCACTTATCCTATTTTGAGGTGTATGCTAGGTTACATTGATGGTCAACAACTTCACCATTAGTAGTGTCACCTCATGACACTTGGCGTTCGAGTGCGCTTACTAATATCTTGGCATGAGTACGTTCAAAAATATTTTGAAATGTATGCATATTACAGGATGGTCTACAAGTTGACTAAAGTGCACACAAATGACATTGGGCATTAGTTTGTACAAGAATATTGCACTCTTGCATACTAAAATATACACATGACACTTGCCATTAGTATGTTCATTAACATCTTCCCCTTGCATACTAAAAAACCAAATTATCATCTCAAGTATCCCAATGTGCTACGCTAAATGTCATAACGTAAAAAAAATAAAAAATAAAAAACACTTAAAAAGAGCTACTTATGTTGACGAATAGTATCATATTCGCAATTAGCGGACATGACACTTTGAGACCTCTAGGCCTCTAGTGTAGACCCTTCGCAAATAGTGTGCGTTACACTAAATTTAGTGGTTCGCAACGGAACCACCTTCGCCTGATGAGCACCCAAACTAACTGCTCGGGTTTCTATCAACGTGCGAGTATCCCGAAGCTGCAAATTCTAGAACGTGATTGATTAGCTTACGTTGAGAACAATCTTCCTCATGAAGATTAATCGAAGAGTAGATTCCCTCTCCCTTTATATCATCTGATGACTACTTGATGATCACTCTCCCTATCAGTGTACAAATCTGGTAATTTAAGAAGGTGATTGATAAGGTTTCGGTGAGAACAGTCTTCCTTGCGACGATTATCGGAAGAGTGGATCACAACTTCCTCCCTTGGGCCTGTGTCATCTGATGGGTGCCTGAGGAGTACTCTTCCTATCAATGTACGAGTATCCGGAGCTGGCAGATCTTGAAGGTGATTGATTAGCTTACGGTGAGACCAATCTTCCTTGCGAAGATTTTTGGAAGAGTAGTGGTTCACAACTTCCTCCCTCGGAATTGTATCACCGGATGAGGACCTGATGAGTACTACTCTCCCTATCAATGCACGAGTATCCGAATCTGGAAATTATAGAATGTGATTAATTAGCTTTCAGTGAGACCATTCTTTCCTCGTAAAAAAACTAACCGAAGAGTGGATCACAACTTCCTCCCTCGGAACTGTATCACCCGATGAATACCTGATGAGTGCTCTTCCTATCAATGTATGAGTATCCGGAGCTGGAAATTCTAGAATGTGATCGTCTTTTGGTGAGACCAATCTTCCTGGTTTAGATTTTGTATGGATGGATAAATTGGTTATGCTACGAGAGCAGTCTTCTCCTCACCCCTCACCTCAGTGGAAGCATTCAACACGGCCTCCTCCGTCAACTCCTCGCCGCAACCCTGGAATCGCACCAACTTTCCATTCGAGCCACCATCCACTTCCTCGACCAATATACCGTCTCCAGAGAGCAAATACACTCTCTCCTTCAAACCTGCTGGAGCGCCCGAGAATATCCGAATGCAGATGGCAGCCACCATGACAACACATATGATCACCGCAACTATGAGGACATACAGCCCGGTTGGGCTCAACCCCCTTCTTCGAGCATGATGATGTGCCCCCGGATCAACACACGGCTGCAACGGGAATCCACATAGTAACGGCGAGTTGCCAACAAATGCACTCTCATCGAACCATCGATGGAAGGGAGGGATAGGCCCCATGAGGTGGTTGTTGGCAACACTAAATCCGCCCGTCCCCGTGCTCAGGTTGGTTAACCTGGCAAATTCCAAAGGGATAACGTATGTGAAGAGATTGTTGCTGAGGTCCAGCTGGGATAAGCTTGCGAAGTTGGCAATGAAAGCAGGGATGGAGCCTGACAAGGAGTTGTTGCTCACGTCCAAGCTTGTAAGATCAGGGCACGTCATCCCTACCCCTCCAAGCGGTTCCGGGATGTGGCCAGTGAAATTGTTGAATTCGAGTATTAATGTGATGAGCTTCGAGGATGTTCGACACAGGTTCCAGATGGATGCAGGCATGGGTCCCGTGATGTGGTTATGTGAGAGAGAGATGACTCCAAGGCTGGGGCTGTTGCCAAGCTCCCATGGAATGAATCCCCCAAGGCTGTTGTTGTTGAGAATAAGCACCGTGAGCTGGCTCAGATTGGCTATGGCGGGGCTGAGGGTGCCATCCAGGTTTGCAGATTGAAGAACAAGGCTTGTGGCCACTGCACTGAGGTCCGTTGCGTATGTGAAGCTCCCTGACCAAAGTTCTGTTGTGCAGTCGAATTGTGAATTGGACTCGTGTGACCAGGTTACCCCATTCCATTGACACAGTGGTGTGGCGAAACCCCAGGTGGAGAGTGCAGGGTTAGAGGTGCTGCTGAGTGATTCTCTCACGGTGAGAAGTGTGATGGCATCCCTTGCGTAAGAAGTGGGAGGATTAGGGTTAGGTCGAGGATGAGGATGAGAATGGAGATGATGACCTCCTCGACCTCCTTGCAGAATCCTGTTTTGCTGAGCAGATGACATGCAAGCCGTGAAGAGGCCGAAGAAGATTAAGGTTTCAACCAGCTGCCTTCTCCGAATCATCACCATTTTTTATGATTGCAGGTTGCCTGTGTGGGGATTCTCAATGGGGTAATGTGGCTAAGGAGTCGAAAGCATTTCGGTGGTTCTTTTGAAGGAAAATGACATTGCGAGTGCCCGGTTTTGCAAGCTTCTCTACTACCAAACCACATGTGAACCGAATCATCATGAGTCACAGGTGATGTGCTGCTGCTCATTGCTCATGCTGTCTTCTCCTTGTCACATCTTAGTACTGAGGAGTTGGCTACAAGTAACGTTATTCAGAGCGAACGAGGTTCACGAGATTACAGAAATCGGGTAAGGGCTCAATCTGGAGACAGAGAGAGGTGAGGCGACTGGTGAGAATTCTCGTGTTGAAGGTGACGCTGCCACCACACCCGCCTACTCATCATCCCATCATGAACAAGAACAGAATTCTGTTGTGTCTTTGAGTTACCAGTATAAACTTATCAGAATTGCTTGAAACATCATAATTCACTGATCACCGCTGTGTCAACAATGTGGTGCCAACAGACTTTCCGGAGACACAGATCTCCAAAGCTCTCTGTGTGCGCCGTAAGTACCTAAGGGTGCTTCAAATGTGTCCATTCTTGTGGAATACTGAAATTCATCCATCTTTACTGCAAATACTCTCTACAAGAACGGACACCAAAATGACATGTGTTCAAAAGAGATTAACTCCCAGGGTCACGTGAGAAAATCACTGGCAAACGCACCAGTTTAGAGGGTGGAAATGGTGCATATCACTGGTCCGTTTTTGTGGTATAGTGCAGTGAGACAAAACCAACGTTGGCTTACTCACATGTAGATGATATGTAGAAATATGAGAACACAATGGTTAATAAGGAGCAACATATGTATGGACAACAATTGCCCATGCCTTCCACGAGGCAGGAGAAATAATTTGCTATCTGAACTCTGATATCAACCAAGAACTTAGAATCCAGTTCTCAACTGCTCAAAGATGAGTCAAAATTCTTCTATCTAACCAATATGATGGTTTCTTCTGTTAAGATATGAGACATTAGCACCATCATGTTACATTGCTAGAAATCCCGGCTTCCAATCATTGCAGCTGGTTTGACTCTGGGCATCTATTGAACTGGAGCATCCACCTAATCACAACGGAGAAAACTGTGATCTCTCTCTCTCTCTCTCTCTCTCTCTCTCTCATCCAGAGAAATCTACTTTTGAAAGCAAGTCGATACAAGCAAGTACAAGATTCGCATCCTTCTGTTGACCATGGAACAGAAGTACAACTTACAACTTACACGCAATAAAATGTGAGTTTATAGGAGCCTCAAACTCAACTGCAACTTCGCTCAAAATTCAGACATTGGTGACCTTCACATTTGAAAGGTACTCACCCACTGCCATGGTAAGGTAATAATGCAGTTCTTGCATGAATGTGCTACGTGTTCTGGACAAACTTCGATCAGCTGTACATTGAAAGACCGTAAAGAGTTACAAAATTGGTCTTGTCATAGATTTTACAAAAAAACATTGAGAAAGTGCCTTGAACATCAAGATCAGCAGTGATACTTATCCCATCTCTTTTCCTTGGGTCTCCACAGATAAATCCCTCCAGGATTCATTCTTGTTTCGACGCCCTCACGAAAACAACAGAATATAATACTGCAAGCCGGGCCAAGTGGTTACACAAGAAAAGTCCACCTGCCATGTCTATTCCCAGACGTAAAAAGAAAAATTGGAGGATAGGGCTCATCTTCGTCCCCTTCCCAGTCGAATCAGCCAAAGTTCACTGTCAGAAATTTGGAGTTGTGCGAAAACTCTCCTGATTCTGGAGCCCTTAAAGGTATCCGAAGCTCGTAACAAGTGACTTCAAAACTTGAGAGAAAATTGAGGCTTCTTGCAGATTATCATAACCTCTGTTTTTGATGCCATTGCAACCTTGCTCTCGATTATAATGGAGGTGATGCTCCTGCGTTTGATTCAGTTGTTGCCTTGACCTCATTCACTACAAGTCCTGGTTGGAACTGGAAGGAACCTGGAGCCAAATCTGACAATTCCGTACTGTCCCCTGGGTTTACATTGGCTGCTTCAGACGTTGTAACATTGACCATAGCAATGCCAGCCTCTTCAATGGCTGCTAATTCATTTGTCCCCACACTGTTTTGAGGGTTAAGACGTTCAGGACCCAAATCCTCGTGTTCACCAGAGCTTGTGTATACATTTAGCTCCACGGTATTTGACTGTACCACTGATTGTGAAATCAGAATAGTCACCCCTTTCCCATCTGTCACATGGGAAACATTATTTGGTTCTGATTGTTGTTGTTGCTGTCCAGCAAAACTCGACCTTGCAGCTACTGAATCCTCAGGAGTGAAAATCTTTGGAGACCTGGTTGGCTGCCTGCACTTGTGGCACGTCGTCGTTGGGCCCCATTCCTCAGGCGGTATGTTGACAACATGGAAACTCACATCTGCAGCATTTAGGGTTACATCCTCGTGGGATTCAGGTTGCACGCATCCATTCGAGTCGTGCATGGGTTTCATCATGTCCACGGGATGAGTGACAATACTATTGTTATTCAGACTTGCTGGGGGACTAATTACATCAGCTAATAATATTCGCTCGGCTGTTGTTGTTGAAGCAGGCGCAGGAGGTGAAGGAAGCAGCGGAAGGTGACGACTCACCACATTAACCTCCGAACACCGATTGTCTGCTGCACTCAGTGAGCCGTCAAAAGGCTCTGTGATTTCTGACATGCTCATACGGCAAACTGGGCAAGTTGTCTGCTTCTCAAACCAGGCGCCTACGCAAAGTGTATGAAAAATGTGGCCACAAAACGGTAACTGTCGTAGTACTTCCCATTCCTCGTACTCCACTAAACAGATTGGACACCTGCTTGCAGAAAATCACAGTTCTATAAGAGATTTTTTCACCTTTTTCTAAAGAACCGATTTGGTGCGTAACTTGATTAGAGTTAACAGGCTCGAATATTATTTGAAATCCCCATACAAATGTCGAGTGAGAAAATTCGTGGAAACTGTGAGAATGTGTGAGACGTCTCCCTTTAAGAAATTATAAAGTCTAGGTCTCACATTTCTGAAGTCAGCTTTTGGGACAACGATCTCCTTACATCAAGATTTTCATTAAAGCTAGTGAGGTCTTGTACATTCTGATCTTTGTTGACTCCATTTCCACTAGAGTACCAAATGAGAGCAGGATTTTGAAAGGATCAGAAAGCACACTTACTGTAAGTCCTCGGTCGCAGTGCACTTCAGCTCGCATGCCTTGATGGTTGGAAACGTTTCGACCACATTTTTGCCAATCCCAAACTCAACCTGTCGCACCAAGACCAACAGTTTATTGATAACTTGGATGGTGCATTGTAGTATGGAGCTCTGCACCAAGTTTCTACTTTCCGTTGTAATTGGAGAAAAACTGTATCAGAGGAATGGTATATAGAGATAGATGGACAACTCACCGGGATATCCTCGAGAACTGGTGCAGCTTGAACTGACAGGAGGCGTGCTCGGAGCTGTCGGATTCGCCAGTAGTAATAGAAGAGTGTGAAACACACAATCATCGTCAGCCCGAAGGCGATCGGGGTTCCTATCATAGCGCCTATTTCTTCCAGTCTCACAAAATGTGTCAGATGATGCTGCTGTGAGCTCCCAGCTACTACCCCAACCCTAATTGTCGATGTTAGAGAACCTCTCCTCTTGTGTCCGAAAAGAACATCGCCAGAATTGGTTTTGCTCGTGCTCTTGCTAATGTTGCAAGTTTCCCAAATGTAAACAGGTTTGCAAATCAGCCTGCATTGGCATGCCATGTCAGAGAAGTTACAGAACTGCATTTTTTACCAAACCCAAGGTCATATCTCTTCCTATTTCTCGATGCTCACTGTCACTCTGTTCCCCAGCACCTTATGTTTTCCAAGGACTAATATTCTCCAATCAGTGGAGGATATGAATTATTTGAGATGAAAGGTCTGTATATTACATGGGATGACACTGGCTTTCTGAATCAACACCAGATTTTTCTCAACTCTAACAAGGAGATGATTGTAGTGTATATCACTGATATTCATATCACTTGCATAGCAGCTGAAATTCACAAAAAACGCGGATACTAGTAACAACACCCCACCGCAGGGTTCACTTAGAGTGCCCCCCTGTCAATTGTCTTGAATATTCATACATTGTAAATCAAATTGTCAAATCCTCATCCAAGAAGTATTCAGCCAGCTGCCAGACGAATCTACACACAGAATCCCAACGACCCTTTCCTCAACCCTTGATGTAACCTCTGGTTGCTACTGAGAAGTTCAAAGATTCATCCCACTCAGAGTGAAACAATTTCACAAATGCCTAGAAACCCTTTCCAAGAAACCTCAGCTTGCAAAGTTACTACTATTCCACACTCCCTCCACTCCATCCAAGAAACGCATTCTAAGCTTCAGTTTACAGCAAGTACCGACTTGATGCACCAAATTGTAAAGTTACAAAGAATTCATCTTGTGAAGGTCATCATCATACCTAAACACGGTACATAAGTTCGCTCCTCCACCAACTCCACCGAGTAGTCACAGATTCATTACACTCAGTGATGTCCACCACATTGTTATGGCAGAGGAAAGGGCCGCCTTCGTCTTCTAAGTCACCTCAAACTACAGAAAGGGCCACTCAACTCTACATGTTTGGCATGTGGAACTGCCATGATTCTGACTGCTTAGAATTGCTTTTCCTTCTTCTCTTGTCCTTCAAGCTCTGACACACTTCCTGCACCACCGTTGCGGCCCCCACCCGCAACTCCAATCATCTGACACACAACCCGGTCACAAAACCCCACACACTCCCCCTTCACCCCCTCAAAACAAAAACAAAAAAAACAAAAGGCAAAAAAACAGCCCAATCAAGAAATCACCCTCTCCATGCCCACAATCCCCCAACCCATCAGCAGCTCCTTGTATATATCAATCTCACTGCCAACTCAACCCACCTCAGTCCAGACAGCCAATGCACTTCCACCCTTTCATCCTTGCACTTAAAGGGAAAGTCGCCACTACATATGTCAACACCCAAAAGCTCACTCGCTCCTCAATGTGCCAACCTTACCCCCCAACCACAATCCTCCCAAAAACAGCTCCTTTTATCCCTCCAACCCAACCCAGATCGGTACAGACACCGAACTCAGCCACTCCTTTTCTGCATTCCCCGCCTTCCTTCCCTCCTTGCTTCCTTGCACTCAGGGAAAGTAGCCACCACTTGCATTACAGACATGCACCCACATGCACACCTTACCCCTGCACCTCAATCCCAGCCTCAATGATCCTCTTCCAGGCATTCCTTCCCAAACCTCAAACCTCCTGCAAAAACCAAACGGACTCAACCCACCACCAGTACCTCACCTATTGACACTGCCTACAGCTTTCACCATCTTTCTTCTTCTTCATCACCCCTAGTCCCTCTAAGTTCGGCTGAGAGGAAGAAGATGGTGAGGTCAACCTCCCACTGGGTCCAGGGTGGCCTGTAGGCTAGGCTATAAGGAGTGTGCAGGAAGCAATTAGCAGAGGGTGATCATTGATGATGTGAGTGGTCTGCATGTAAGTTAGCTGCAATGCAGGAAAGAAATGGCCGAGAGGAAGTGGTGAGAGAGAAAGAGAATGGGAGAGAGCCAGAGAGAGCGAGAGAGAGAGAGAGATGGGGAGAGGAGGGAAGCTGGTAGCCTGACTGCAGTAAGTTAGTCAAGTACCGAGCAGCCACTGCAGGGGAGAGGACACTTCTCATGTCAGGTGCGACGGCCAGGACAGTGCAGTGTCCCAGTTTCTCAGCAGTCCTAAGTTAGTTCCAGTCATTTCCCAGGCTTGAGAGGTAGGGGAAACTCATGCCTCTGCACTGAGGGTAATTATAAACTAAACTGGTTTAAATGAGACAAGGTAGGTGGAGTGGCTCTTAAGTGGCTCGTATTTTCTTTATCGGACCGTCCCTAGATTTGATGGGTGTAATGTGGTTCGGTGACGATCAAAGAGCATGCATCATAAAGACACATGTTCCAAAGAGATTGGACTACTGTGTTTTCAAATATTAATGACCACTCTACACTGTTTAATAGTGAGCACTATGATGAGGATTTATGTATCTTGTTAAGAAACCGATAAACGTGCATGTTTGGTAACCATAACTAAATTAGGGGAGGTCCAATGTTCAATCCGGTTTTTGTAGAGGTTCCATTGTAGATTTGCTAATGCAACATGAGTTTTGTTGTGTGGCTCGTCTCGGTAGAAGTTGGAGAACTTGAAAAAATGAACCAAATACCACCTGTAGACGTTAACATCACTTTGCAGCAGGCCGTTGCACTGTGGGGTTGGGAATTTTGCGAGCATAACACCCCGCTTATGTTGGACTTCCCCTTACGAAATTAATTATACTTAGTCTGACAACTGTCAATTTTGTGTCCTTGAACTAACAACTTGGAATTCTCCAAGCTTGCCTTATTGGAGACAGAATGATTGTGTATCAATTTATTAGGCAAGAGCCATTTCCAGTGGGGGCCACGTGGACCGGCGCACTTGTTGGGCATGTCTATGTCATGCCACGTCACTAAGTAGCCAACCACTATTCTCAACCTGAATAAGTCGAGAGGAGAACAACTTCATTGTGCAACCCCCTTTCAGAAAGCGAGCAACACACAAAGGCTAATCACTGTTGTCATGGAACAAGAAGATCCAACCAGTCGTTATAGACGAGCCGGTTAGTTTCTCCAAATAATTGTCACAATGCCAAATAAATTTTACAAAAACCATGGAATGAACATAGTTCTCGAAAGGAAGTTAAAAGAAAGCGGTGGAACGGACGGAAGGAACAAGAGATGTTTGACTTTGACTTTAAAAAGGAGGGAAGTATATTGATGTTACACTAGAAAACATGGTGTGATCTACCAAATATGTGGAATATCTCATGAATATACACATGCTTCGTAACCCCAATTAACCCCCCCCCCCCAGCCCCAGCCCCAGCCCCGGTGCGGCGCGCAAGTGGTGTAACTGTATGAGTCAAGAATTGAGCAACAAGTGCAGGTGATGACTCCTCATGTCATGTGAGAGTCAGTGCCAATGTCCGAGTCCCTTAGTTTGTTCTGTCCTTTCGTACTTCACCTCCCTTGAGATGCAAGAAAAGTCGCGGAATTCCCCCAAGTAAAACGCAGCAAAACCAAATTGCCCCCATGCATGGAGCAAAGGATACTACTACTGTATCTAACAGCCACTTCGTTCCTTTTCCTTAACTGCTCTAGTTTTTTTTTAAAACAAAGCATCCGAAACGTTTGGGCAGCTTTGGATTACTTATCGACAATATAGGAAAGAGGTAGGAAAATGGTGAGGAATGGTGAAGCCGCCAAGAGGAAGTTGAAATATAAAGAGAAAGGGAGGGAGGTTGGCCACAACGAAAATAATTACAAAATTAGTCCAAGAGTACATAACATTATTCAGACTGAATGTGTGGATTGTTGTCGGTCCTACATAGCACTGTTATGGATCTGGATAATGTTATGCACATGTTTTGGTTATTCTTTGGTTGTTCTAATATGTGGAAATACAATTACCTCATCATCCAAGCAAGAAATGCGAAATTAGGATTCTAACTATGAGTGGGTTCATTTCATTTGAACTAGTACGTGTGTTTGAGGTGGTTTGTAAGCCCCGGAGGTATACTGGATTCTCATACTTGTAGCACGTAGATGTAGAGTAAGGGTATTGACTCAAAGTTCTAAACATTGTAGAGTTTAGCGTGTTGTAGTTGCCAGTGGTGTTGGGAGGGGTATTGGGGGTATTTGCACTCATTGACAAGTGGGGTTTGTCAATTTTTGTGGTTGTGGGGAAGTGAGAGAAAGGTAACTATGAACTCAACTGTAAAAGGTCAGCCCAACTCCAACGCTACATGTTGGGCACACATGGTTTACAGGAACTATGTGCGGTGAGGGTTTAATTATTTGGGGGTATTATCTTGCTCACAAGCAATTAAATGACATGTTCAATTAGGTGATCTTCTGATTATGCATATTTTGTAGTATCTTTCAATTGATTTTGAAAAGGATGGGGTTAGTCCTTTTCAAGTACCATATGTGTATTATAAATCAACAAGTGGTTGGTCATAAAAGTGCAATGCCTTGCAACTATCCTCCGCATTGAGCCAATTCTAGTCGGTTGCTTGATTGAGGCCAAGATTTGAGGCTCGTTTCAAAAACCGTCTCAAAAGGCAAAGCCAATAATTCATTGCAATGTGTCGTAGACCTAAACTTGTCATCCAACGTTCTTCAACCGTTTTCCATCCGTCGATGCTTCTTCATCGAGTGTATACACTATAATAACCCTTTTGCCAATGTTTTATACCGTGGTACTTTAGAAATAATATGGACCAAATCTCATGGAATTTAAAACAACCTATATTAGGTCGAAGTCACATAACATTATTCAGACTCATAACAGTGTTCTATGGAATTGACAATATTCCACGGATCATATATTGTGTGGGACCTATTCTATTTTAAAATCACTTCAATTATTTTGATGCTCATTAATTAAAAAGACCTTATCTTTAGCCGCACATAGTTCCTAAATTCAAGGGTTGAGCAATTCAAAATACCATGTAGTCCTACAAGTACAATGTATGATATAGACAATCAAACTACATGCGGGACCCCCCCCCCAACTGATTATGCGGGCGGGCGGGCGGGCGGGCGTCAAAAGGCAATTGAGTCGAGTGGACAAAACACTTCTTGCCAACCTTCTACGGTTGAACATTCTCCCACTCAATAGCAATTATGTTTCTCATTGATTGAAGTTGGTTCAAGTACATGCCCGAGGTGCAACATGCGTTCTATAAAAAGATTTTTTTTTACTTTTCTTTAGTATGCTTTTTTTTTCCTTTCACAAATCTTACTCTTTCAATGAATACGGTCTTGTTGCCAAGAAAATAAACTTAGACGGATGTGTAGTATGAAATTCTTAAATTCAAAAACAACAAAAAAAGGATTTGATCAAAATAAATACAAGTGAGAAATTATATTGAAAGTATTTAAAAACTATGACATGGTCATCTTCACTTGTTTTCGCTCATAAGACTTATTCGGGTTCTCTAGCACACAAACCAAGTGAGCATCAAACATTATTCATTTCTAGAGGTGTAGAATTCTAACTCGCTTTCTCATTCATTCTCTAACATGGTCACTTGTCTTTTTGATGAATGTATGTAAAATGGAATGATATTGCTTCTCATTTCTCATTCATGACAAAATTTAGAAATTGGAGATCATGGGTCATGGGTAACTAGTCACTAGTGTGAAGATGTTCTCAATTTAGGGGCATTGATCTTTTGCCATTATTATCATGGCACTAACTACATCAAATATCGCCATTAGTGTGGGCTGATGTTTATTTTTACTTACCATGCCAAGTGGGCCATGTTAATCCCCGAACTCATTGACAATAGGGTGTTATAAAGTATTTTCATAATGACCATACTATTCTAAGGAAATGATAGTAAATATCGATACTTTGTTATGTAAACTTGACAATATAATTTCATCAATGAAATGATATCAAATCACACACTGTTTTATTTAATACTAACAAATAACGCGAGCCACAATATGACCACAACGTTTCAGTTTTGTCACAACTAGCAATAAATTGGTGGAACATTGCCCAAATTGTTCATAATTTAATATATTAAAGATTCATGAACCTACATTTAGTGTGAGCCACACTATGGTATGTGGCCCTACTGTGGGCCTTTTCAACTAGCCCACTTCTCATATAATATGAAAGACGCGATTAGTACAAGATGCTTAGCAACTCCAAAACAAGGTCGTAGACGCTTTCCTCATATTTCCTAGAGCTCATATGAGTATTTTATCCATTATCAAAGTTCAATTTCTCATGTGTCATTAAATGGTCGTGTAGATCACCCCCAATTATGTTGATAACTGAACCTAAAGTGGTTATCATATTTTGAACACACAATCTAACGAGCATCTTTTTGGTATCCGGTCTTGGAGCCACACCAAATTGCAGACCGCTTAAATAGGAGTATTTGATTAAAAAAAGTAACCAAATAATGATTATATACTTTAGACAAGTGTCCCGTTAAGGAGAGTGACCACATACTAAGGCCCACATATCTTAATGACGAGAACCTATATATTGTAGTGGTACCACTACTAGTTACATATGTTAAGCATGACATGTGAGTCCATGACTTTGATAGACCACAAGTGTGAGCACATGAAGTCCAAGGACAACCATGCTTTTGATTGGCAATGTTTAGGTACATTGTTCACTTGCAAGATTCACCGCCCAATTGAAAGGATCGCCTCGTTTCCAAAACATGAAGCCTTGTCATATTCTCTTAGATATGGTGACTCTCTCTTGCAAGTTAACTCCTAAGGTGGATGGGTCTTAACCCTTAACGGACATGGAGTCTTAATATACGGCCATATGTATGGCCATATATACGGTTATATACACAATTTATACGGGCTTTACCAAGTTCAAAAATCATTTTCTTATGTGTTTATGTGTTTGAAATTTTAGTATACATATTATCTTTTCTTAAGAGAAAAAATAAATTATATTTGTATTAGACACCGATAATCAAAACATGATGTAAGTATATGTATCCAAGGGCACCTAGGATGCGTATCTTTGAGCTTAAACCTTCAATAACATCAAAATGTTTAACTTATCCAAATAATTCACTTGAAGAATAAGTTGATTTTAGATAGGGTCATTCTTGGCACGATTAGCTAAAAGTGAAAGTATGTAGCTCAAATGTATTATTTTTTGTTTGAAGAGGCCCAATCTAGGTCTCTTAGACGCTTAAGGGTTAAATGGTTGCTTTCTTTCCAAGTAGCTTGCTTCTCCTAAAATATGAAATATGTGATTAGAACGAGATTGTTAGCAACTCCAAATTGAATCGGTAGTTGCTTTCCTCATGGTTTTTGGAGCTCATAACAATATCAATTTCATTATCAAAGTGAGGATTTTTGTGCTCATTACATGGTCATATAGGCTCCCCCGATTATGTTGCAAGTTCACCCTAGAATGGTCATCATATTCTAAGCACCTAGTGCAATCTCTTTATAACACATGCCTTTTTTAAAATCCATTCTTGGAGTCACACATCAACACCTCAGGGGGGGGGGGGCAGTGTGTTAAAAAGTTAAGGATATAGGTGCGAACAATCACTATTTTATAGGGGGGTATTACTTTCAATTCTCTTCTTTTTTTCACATGCTATCATTATGTAAATTTCTACTTTGGGTTAATATAAAAATGGCTTGCATTACTCATAATTTCAAATTACCTATTATTCCATACCCTATAGTACTTTAAAGATGTCCAGTGCCATTTTTGATACCCTGTATTATTCTTAAGTCCAATTATAATTTTTTGCCCCCATGTTTTTTAAATACCCTATCATTTGTTCGCACGTATATTGCTACTCCAACCAATGACTACCCCCCCCCCCCCCGAGATCAACACATATCACTCAAATATAGGTGTTCGGTTAAGATATGCAACCGACTCAGGTATGCTTACTTGAAGTGTTTAAGAGCCTCAATGTGGGCCTCTCTATGCACAAAACAATGTATTTGAGCATTAAAAGACTTTAAATTTAAGTTACTTTTGTCCAAAGTGATCCTATCTAGAAAAAAATAAAATTATTTTGATGTATTTTTCAAATTTGTTGAATACCTTGATGTTATTGAAGATTAAGTTCAAATGCACATTATGGGCACTCTTTGATGCAAGTATTACATCAGTGGTATTTTGATCCTCAATGTTACATGTGACTCTATCAATGTTTTTGTGTTCTTTTCCTTGACATAAGAAAGTATATCATTATTCAATTGTCTTTGTGCGCTTGGTGGGGCCAAAGAATAACTCAGATTCTATTTGGGATTATACTCTGTTTTTATGTCAACATATCAGTGCATAAGCATATTTAGCTTGATATACTTGCGTGAAGCAATGTATTGATAATATTAGAATGAAACGGCTAATAGTAGCTGAATAATGTTAGATTCTTGAGTTGGTGGGGCTCGTAAACTTTGTGTATATGGCCGCACCTTGAGACCCTCAATCCTTTAAAGGTGAAGGTATGTGGACTGTACGTGGTCATTGTTATTAAATTGACACTTATTTTTGAGTGAGACAAGGCAAACCGTGCAGTCAAGAATGGACACCAGAATGACATATGTAATAATGAGATTAGACTATATGCTATGAATATAGACACCATTCTAGGTCCAATTTTTAAACACACTTGCACTACGAAAGTATGAGGTTACAATGGTTTGTAGGTTACAATGATCCAAATAACTAGGGCTGTAGTTACAATGGTTATAGATAAACTCGTACGTAGTTGTGTAAAACAAAGTCAGCTGGGTGGGCCAAAGGGGGGTCGATTGCGTAATATCAACTATGGTAATATGTGGAAGTTACGTGTTTGAATTAAGTGTTAGTAAGGATATGAAGAAGAAGAAGAAAAAGAGGATGTAATAAGGGAGGTGGCAGTAGGGAAGGTAGCGGCACATTTATGTTTAACACTAATTATCAAGGAATTGAAAATCAGTGTTGAGCAAGTTAGGGTGGTAACAACACTAAATATAATCGAACACTAAATATAATCGAACACTAAATATCCTATTTAGTTTAGTGTTGGTGACACCACACCGCGGTTCACAATTAAGGTAGAAATACCATAACTCGTTAACCACCCTCTAGCTATGCACTAGACCGCCGTCATCATTGTGAAGTGCCATTTCTAAAACAGATCATGGCTCGGCAACAACTTCGATGCGTGTACACTTAGTGTAGCCAATGGGAGTCGAGTGTTACTGTACTCATGAGATAACCGATTTAGGCGATGTTCAGTATGGAAATGCGGATTACCGTGTTCGGTGTAGGAAGCATCTAGTGAACAAGTAGGGGGTTGGACAACTTACCACTTTGAAAAATCATAGCATGTTTTGAATGGGGCACAAAAATATGAAACAACTTGCATTCTTCATGAATCCTCCTCGCCTATCCTGGCAAAATCATCTCATGATCGTCAGACCAGATCTTCAATGCGAATCACCTAATTTTCACAGGTTATAGTATTTCTACCTTCGTATTATACCAAGAGAAGTAGAATCGGTGACACTAGAATATCATATTATCGAGTGTGGCGGTCGGTAATGGATTCATCGCCATTCACCAAACCGTAAAGGGATAAGGTCCGGAGCCGGGCCATAACTTAAATGTCTGCGGAGCTGCACACAAGTGTGCACACAACACGATGATAATAAGAGTAGTATATTAGGACCCCCCAAAACACACACACACACACACATGCCACCCTCCCTAGCTCCCTTCCTTCCTTCCTTCCTTCCTTCCTTACAGGCACAGGCGAGCGAGATATTTGAGGAATTTTTGTCACGGGGGTAAGGCGGGCGGCCCGGCCCGGCCCACTGAGGGGGTTTTGGTGAGCGATATCATATGCGCCCCTGACACCTTCCCCTAAACCCCTTTTCATAACTACCTTACCTTTGTGCCTAGGGAAGTGGGCCTTCCCTACATACCACCTGAGGCATTCAATACCATCATCACTCCTATCTTACATGTCATCATATGCCCTGTGCTGATGAGGCTCGCAAGGCCCCGCCACCTGTCAGGCCCGTGAACGAAGAATTAAATCTCAATAAAAATATACAACATTATATATGTATAATATACGTAAACATCATCATTTCCACATGCCGCAGCCACCCCAATGATAAGGTGTGTTGTCACTTATTCGCTACTTTCCAGGGGCCAAAAGCCCCCCGCGCCCTCTTGCTGATTGAACGAGCGTATTGCCAAGTTCCATGATAGGGGGTAGTAAGAAAGTAAAGGAAAGGAAAGGAAAGGAAAGTAGCTCACCTGTCAAACCGGGTTTTCTCTCTCTATATATAAGGTAGGGGTGGCTATTTCCGTCCAAATTTCAGATGTGCCTAGTTGGGATGCTGAAACTATTTTTTTATAAATTTTGAGCGCTCCGCAAAGCTGGTGCAAGAGCAACTACGAAAAAATCAAAAATTTCCAACATGTTTACGATTTCCTACAAATTTTTAAAGGAAACCTTGTAGAGTGACCAACACTCGCACATAGGGTACGTGGTATATCCACATGGTGGATTTCTAAAACCGACCGCTGGCGGCCAATGAAATGATGGCAGCGCTGTGAACGGTAAAAGCACCTTGATAGGTGCTTTTGTAAACCCAAGTAAAAGCACCTAGAAAGGTGCTTCCGACATAGGGGTCGACTTTAGGACCCGCACGGAAATTGCCACCCCTACCTTATAACATCCAACACCCGACAAGTTTACCACTCTTGCTTTTGTGTTGTCCCGTTACATTATTAAGCGATGCAGTTTGAGATGACCCTAAACTACCGGATGGTAGTGGAAAGGTGCCCAGACTGAATGGAGTGGTTGGTGGTTCGATTCCCGGCTATGAAATCGTCTCTCTACACTTGACGGAAAACTGACCAGATGGTCAAAGTGCCTCGTGTGTTCTGAAAAAGAAGAAGACATTGTTAAGCGATGAACGGGGAGAACCGACCGCTAGGTAGAGATGAATGGGTTGAGTTTGGGAAATATCCGGTTCGAGTTCAAGAGTTTAGGAAGATTACAGATCGGTTAAGAGGAATCTATGGAGCATTGTTTGAACTCGGTGAAAGAATAACCGAAAGATGTCAACATGTAACCGGTTGGACTTGGAAACACTAGGATCTCGACCGATTATGCCCAAAAATCTCCCCGGACAATGTTACGAAGGGGCCGCTTCACACATGAGACTGAGAGCCCGTGACCAGTACACTTCAAGCACTCTCGTTGGTGGAAAAGGCGGAGCCGGGCCAAGTTCGCTTCACACTACACTTAAGGGACCAATGGAGTATGTATGTGAATGCAAGATGGATGCAAAGTCTACATGGATTCCTACATGGCATCGAATGGATCATGTTTCACGATCACTTGGACTATTTTCAAAACCCACCTCTTGGAGGTAGGCCTAACACAAAACTGGGAGACCATGGCACTCTGAACGCTTACAATCGTTGGTTTATTTTATTTTATCATGTGGAGGACCCGCATGAATGCAATTTCATTCAAATAGCATTTTGTTGAGGGCCCGATCACATATGACTTCACACTACACTTGAGGGTCCGTGACCACACTACATGAGTTTGGAGGTGTCTTGGGACGGCCTTTGGACACTTTCTTTTGGGCTCTCAAAATTTGATGGTCACAGCTCTTGGCTCATGTGTGAAGTGGCCCTAAGCAACAAGATGATGGTCTCTTTTCAAAGAAAGAAGCTTTAATTTTATTTATTTATTTAAAAAAATTGTACTAATTTAAAGTTGTTTGTTGTGAACTCTATAGTACACCACTTGAGTGCGGCTCCCCGTAAACATGGAATCTTGGAATTAAAGGAGGATTATGCTCGCTTGGAACCTGGTCCCACAGAACACAGCCGAGGGGCTGAGTAACGTCGTGCTGATGGGTAAGTCGCCTCAATACAATTGAGGCCATTTTACACATGTGACCAAGGGCCATGAGAACAAGTGGTTGAGGATTTCTTGTGGTTATGGTTGGTGGTCCAAAGACCAAGGACAAGAGAAATCCACATCACTCTTTATAAGCCATGTTCTTGGGACATAGTGTCAAGCTGACTTAGACCAAGATATAGTATTTATGAATGAAGATAAAATATTGAAA
The DNA here is from genome assembly GCA_950295325.1 of Polytrichum commune. NCBI lineage: Eukaryota > Viridiplantae > Streptophyta > Polytrichopsida > Polytrichales > Polytrichaceae > Polytrichum > Polytrichum commune. Next base: position 15,260,626 of record OX485803.1, on the reverse strand, counting down.
ATAACTACACTAATTATGATATTTTATGTCACTATGGTAACTTTTTGGATGACACTTATGAATAAATGCACAAATACTGTCATGGATGAGTTCATCCACTGCCCAAAACCCTACCTTCTCCTGTCAGCAACTTGTGATGAAATATTGTCATGGATGATCGAGATTTGGATGGAAAATCACTTGGTAAGTGACAGTAATTGCAACACTGTAAATCTATAATCCCTCAATAAAATTACAAGGAATGACAAATAATGTTGGGTTAACATTTAGTGTTGGTGACATCATACCACGGTTCACAATTAGTATTATAGCAAGACAACTAGAATTGGTGACACTAAATATCACATTTAGTGTACTCACTAAAAATCACTCATTGTTTAAACATGTAATTATGAACATACAAATCCTATAAAAATACACTATCTCATTCTAGCACGGTCCATTCCAACCATTCGATGCAACTTGCTTGTTGCAACTCGTAACGACAAAATGCACAAGTACATCATTTTGGTTGCCCACCGCAAACTTTTGGTGGCAAAAATTGGCAACCCAAATGACTCATTTACGCATTCTCTCACCACGAGTTGCAACACACAAGTTACAACAAATGGTTGGAACAAACAAGATTTCTCCTACTGCACAAGCACATCCAAACCATGAACAATCGTCCCAACCACGTCACTACAAAATCGCCACGCACAACTAAAAGAACCGCAAGTCTACCATACCCATAGATTTGCATTCTTCTTTCACTAACGCACGACGATTACTCCATCGACATGAAAAGCATCATCGATCGAACCCTAATCCTATGATGCAAACGACTCGTCCACTAACACCCACATACAAACTCTCGGGGCGGTTTTTGACAACCGTTGGATGCATGGATGGAACGAGAGATGGTACGGTGGAGATCTCATGGGATTCGTTGGCGGGCCTTATCTATCAATCGATCAATGGCTTGCTTGCTTTGGCCTGTAAGAAGAAGCACCGGAGTGGTTGTGAGGGTGACGGTTCCCACAGACTGGTAAGGTCGAAGGTAATAAGAATCTGGACAGGCCTTTCTACTGCTGCTACTGCTGTTACTGCTACTGCCTGCCTGCCTGCCTGTAAGTTAGTCGTCCCACAGCAAGCACCCAAGGTACTGCGACTACTACGTACCATTAAAAAATGTCTTGAATGTGGGAACAGACAAGATGTCAAGGTGTACTCCGCGTTCACACAACTGGCTGAAAGTAAAAGGGGAAGGAAGGGTGGTATACTATGTCCGGGAAGAACCGGCGGTTAGTTGCAGATGAACTGGTTGAGTTCGAGGAGAAATTAAATGTTTGGTTGGAGTTTGAGACTGCAGGAAGATTTAAGCGATCGTTTTAGAGGAATCTGTAGTGGAATATGCCTCAAGTGAATGAAAGCCGAACTGGAGGAGGATGTCGATAACGTGTCACCGGTTGGATTTGGAATCACTAAGATCTTGACCGAGGACTGTGCCTGAAAACTTCCCGGGCACTGGTTCGGTGAGCGCTTCTTGTTCTTGTTCTCCGTCATCTGAACCTGTTGATCATAGTTGCGTTGGAATCGGTGTTGCGTTAGAGCATCTGTAGAGTCCCTCGAAGAGGGATGGAAACAAACGTTGGACCGGTGTATAGGCGAATGCATGGTATCAATAATCAACATCAGTCACAATATCGCAATATTTTGATACCCGTGGGTATTAAAATTGTAATATTTGAACCTATTGATCATATTTACATTGGAATCGGTGTTGCTTTAGAGCATCCGTAGAGTCCCTTGAAGAGGGGCGGAAACAAACGTTGGGACCGGTGTATAGGCGAATGCATGGTATCAACAATCAACATCAGTCACAATATTGCAATATTTTGATACCTGTGGGTATTAAAATTGTAATATCTGAACCTATTGATCATATTTACGTTGGAATCGGTGTTGCTTTAGAGCATCCGTAGAGTCCCTTGAAGAGGGATGGAAACAAAGGTTGGGACTGGTGTATAGGTGAATGCATGGTATCAATAATGAACATCAATCACAATATCGCAATATTTTGATACCTATGGGTATTGAAATTGTAATATCTGAACCTATTGATCATATTTACGTTGGAATCGGTGTTGCTTTAGAGCATCCGTAGAGTCCCTTGAAGAGGGACGGAAACAAACGTTGGGACCGGTGTATAGGCGAATGCATGGTATAATAATGAACATTACTCATAATATCGCAATATTTTGATACTTGTGGATATGAAAATTGTAATATTTGAACCTATTGATCATATTTACGTTGGAATCGGTGTTGCATTAGAGCATCCATAGAGTCCCTTGAAGAGGGACAGAAACAAACATTGGATTGGTGTATAGGTGAATGCATGGTATCAACAATCAACATCAATCACAGTATCACAAAATTTCAATACCCGTGGGTATTAAGATTGTGATATTTGAACGTATTGTTGATCACATTTACGTTGAAATCGGTGTTGCTTTAGAGCATTCGTAGAGTCCCTCAAAGAGGGGACGGAAATCAAAGATGGGACCGGTGTATAGGCGAATGCATGGTATCAATAATCAACATCAATCACACTATCACATAATTTTGATATCCGTGGGTATCAAAATTGTGATATTGGTCAAATATTGATGTTTGGTGGGTATGCCAAGGTGAGAGAACCTTTGTATACCCGAGTTACTATTTGGGTCGAGGCCACTCGAAACCCATATTCATACTAAGGTGATTTTACCTAGATATGAAAGTTCTTGCATGGTGTATAGACTCGAATGGTATCAAAAAATAAACATATTATCAAATACCCATATCCATATCCGTCCAAAAAGCATAAAATCCTCATCATAGATACCTAAATGGAATTGGAAAAAGATGATACGAGTCTAACATTGGACGAAACTATGGGTTTCCTCCTTCTTTGAGAAAAACTTTCTATTAGGAGCTCGTTAGCTCGTCGTGCATCAAAGCTTGTTTTGAAAGTTGGGTGAAACTTTTGGGACTTCTACTTTTCTCCTCCCAAATTGTGAGAGAATTTTAGGATCGAATATAGGGTATGTGCATGAGACACGATGTCTCAAATCCCGAGTTTCGGCCTATGCAAGGTCAGTGTGGTCCACCCATCCTAGTAGGACAAGCATGTTTTTAATAGTCCTCATACCACTCTTTTGTGTATGGTAATTTACTAAGCATTAAGAAATTTGGGGTGACTTTGTGTTACTTCTCATAAACTCAACCCATGATTTGGGACTAAACCCAAGATTTCGTTTGCTTTACATCACAAATAACTCTATTAGCATAGTTCCCGGGTACGCAACTCCCATATTATACGCATGGGGCATCGTACTTAAAACGGCTTAGAGGACAGCTTTTGTAAAAATAATATCAAATTATAGCAAATTAAAATGATCAAAAAGTTGGGTGAAGACCAAATTAAATGAAATGAGATGAAAAAAAAGTTGGGTAAAGACCAAATTAAATAAAATGAGATGAAAAAAATTTGGGTTGCATATTTATTAAGCCTCCCATTAAAATTATAAGCCACGAATAGTTGCCTCCCATTAAAATTATAATTCATTCACAATGTTAAAATTTTATTAAAAAGTCCAAAAAGTTGGGTAGTTTGACCTATGGTACATGTATTAAAAAAATCATATAATTAGGTTTTTAATGCAATTATATGCTTCAAAATATATTCATTTCCTATATATAATTACATTTTTGGATTCCTTGTTAGAAGGGCTACAAGGGTTTCCTACATTAAAACAAATTGTATCACTCAATATTGGACTAAAATGCATTATAAGTGATTATAATCAGGACCATATAATACGGGAGTTGCGTACCCGGGGCATAGTTATGATGCAATAAGGATTGAGATTTAAACCTATCATGATTTAGTTATGGCATAAGTGCACCTTTCTCCCATTTGTGTTAATTATTGAGTGTATGGTAGTTAATAGATTTTGAGGATGTAGTCCAATCTCATGCGTCTTCATGGTGTTTTTTCTTAGATCACACATGGCCACACACTATTCAATTATAGATGTTCCATTGAGAAATGCAATTGGACGACAACCACATACCTCAGCTTGTTGTGTCCCCGACTCTCCTTCATTTGAGAGATTCGAGGTGTTGATATACATGTAAGGTATGTGGTCATTTTTCTTGAACAAATGCTTATATTTGAGTGGTATATTGCAATGCTTGTATTTTATGATCGGACATCAAAAGACACGCGTTACAATGAGATTAATCAGACAACCGGCAGACAACGTGTCCAAAGCATGGACGCCAATATATCTTCAATAGTTGACACAATCTAAAGGGTCCATATGATTGATTTATAAGAGAGAACTTTCATTGTGACCTCCTATATCTTTTGCATCTCAACTTCAATTTTAAAACTTGACATTACAATTGTCGTGATTTGTAATATTCATTAACCAAATAGACAATTCCATATCTTATCTAGTGCCTGGAATTGTATGTGGAGTATGAAGTGTCGTTGGGTCAAACACCTTAAGCCCCAAGGAGCATAGTTGTTTAGGACCATGATACCACCACGATCTGGTTTCAAATGATGCATGGGCAGCTGCATTTGCTTTAAGGTAGATGAGGCTAATATGGACATCTCCAACTTTGTGGAATCATCCAACCGATTGAGTTAAGTATTAGAAGCTTGAGCATTTTAGCAATTGCAAATCAAGACAAAAGAATTTGAAATAGTTGAAATCGGAGTTGAGGAAGGTGTTGATCTCGCCTCCGGAATCAAAGCTAGATTCTTTGCTTCCCATTTTGGTGTTTTAGGGGGGAAATCTTTTATTGTTCAATGTTGTGTGAGTGGATGACATCATTAGCAAATTCTGCATGGGTCAATTGCTAATGAAAACAAAGTTTAATGCCAAATATTGGTCATGTCACATCTCTAAGGTGGTAACATGTAAGATAAAATGTTGCCGAATCATAACATTATACAGATCCATAACAATGTTCTGTGGGATTGACATTATTATGTGGAATATTCCCCACATTCAGATGGATATATGGGGAATATTATGTGGAATATTTTCACTCCCACATAACACTGTTATGGATCTAAATAATGTTATGATTGGCTTTTTTGTATAGAATTCCCACAATACATGTTGGTCGGCACCTCATAGCCACATGCCACCTCCTAATTTGCCCACCTCACCCACAAAAATCAAGCATAACACTCATAATTATGGAGGATGGTGGGTGTACTTTGATTTTTGCAAAGGTGACTAACAAGATGTCATCAAGGTAGTAGCTAAATCACCATGTATTACTCGCTTACCAAATTAGAGCGGTTGTACTACCGATTAAGAGCTAAAAGTAGATGTCAAGTTAAGGAAGCTAACCAAATTCGCCTCACCTACCTTAATGATGGAATGATGAAACAACTCCCTTGCACCCTATCAATCATGACATGGATCATGTGGTTTTACCTCTACATTCATTATCCCATTTAGTGTGTGATACTATTCAGAGTTACTTAGTGCTATAACTATTTGATGAGAATGTAATATTTTGCCAAGCAAAGTCATTCATGTTCTATAATGTCCAAACAACCTATTGAACTTTCATTAATAAAAATCAAATTCATGAGTAGGACATTATTGCATTGTGTGATTCCAAATAGTAACATGCACTAAATTGGAATAATTAGTGTAGTTCACTTGCATTATATGGTTTCATCATCTACTTTAATCATAGATTCTAAATCCACACTCATATGGATCTAGTGGAAGAGCACCAATGATAGTGAACATGCAATTCTAGAGTGTATGTGGTTATATACCGTATGTGCCAATGAGGTTAGGTTGACATCTCTTTGAAAAAAAATTAGGTATGTGTTTATTAGACATGCATAAAGCTTTAGAGGTTCTCTCCAAAGTGCACATGATACATGGCACAAGCTTGGGAAAAACACATATATTATATGCACTAATCTAGTTGGAGCATGCATATATGTAAAATGATTTATAGGAACATTTGAGCTCATATTAATGACCTAGACGCAAATTTTTTCACCACATGTATGCAACCATCGTTGCCACTTTTGTCTTTATTTTCACGGATTCCTTTCAATTAATAGGTTGCACTAGCTAATGGTTTTAATATCACAGACCAAACAAAATACCAGTTCATTACTTCTCATGTATTATGTATGAACGCACCCAACCCTCTAAGGGTTGATATATCTAAGGTACATAGTCCTTTTACTTTAGCATAGAAGGTTGATTGAAATCGACTAAATATTGATAACAAGGTTGTAGATAGTCGATCACATGTTGATATAAATTACTCGGTACTACTTACCCCTTTCTTCTTGCCAAAAGGCATTGCCGAATTGAGTACGATATTTTGATCACCGATCTCACTTATGACTTCCATTTCCACAACTTCCTCTTTTTAATAGGTTACATGAGATGTGGTTTCAATACCATATACCACATAGAATATCATTTCAACATTTGTCACGTATTCCATAATAATAATAATAATAATGATAATATACAACGTCGAGTAATCCGATGTGAATTTGAGTCTGTTGATCTTACCATGTTAAAGAATCTCCTTGGTGAAGGGTGGGGTTTACTACCTACCTTGCGGTGGATGGACTCTTGATTTTGCCGTCAAGTAGAGAGAAGATTTCACAGCTAGGAATCGAACCGCCAACCTCTTCATTCAGATTTGGGTACCTCTCCACTGTCATCCAGTAGTTTAGGATCATCTTGAACCATTCACGTATCCCATATGTTTCCACCCATAACATTACTCACATGAGTAAAATCTATGTGCCCTTGCTAATATGAATGGAGCAAATTCAATGGTAAACTCCACATCTTTTGAGTTGCCATTTTGGTAAATCGGCTGTAGTGAAAAATCTACAAAATCCGGGGAGAAAGACAAGCTAGAAGTAAGCCCAACCACCCGTACAATAGGCTGCCCAAGTTGTTTATTTCGGCCCCGGAAGCCGGTCGACACAACTACATGCATTCATAAATGTTGGTGACTCAGATAAGATCGATGAACAATAGACATGTTGATATCACAAGAAATGGGGAATAATGACGCATAATAGAGTTGTCCGTAAAGTTTTCTCAAAGAGGGACGAAACCGTGGGTTTCATCTTTCTTTGAGAAAACTTACTAGGAAAGAGCTCCTTAGCTTGTCGTCGTAGTACATTTGGAGCGTATTTTAAAAGTTGGGTGAAACTTTTGGAATTTCCTCTTTCCACTTTGTAAACTTTGAAAAAATTACGGGATCTGAAATAGGGTATGCACATGGGACCCGTTTTCATCAATCCCGGATTGGTCTGTGCAAGTCTATCTTGACCCACCCAGTCCAGTAGGAGAAGCCGGTTTTTAATAACTCGACACCAGTCACACCACTCACTCTGTATGTTAGTCTAAGCATGAACGAAACTTGGGTGACTTTGTGTTAACCCTCATAACCTCATGGTTTCATCTGCTTTAGTCTACAAATAACTCTAGTGCATGCACAATCCCCACCCCACCAAAAAACGCTCACATAATTGAGTGATGTTAAGACCTCGGGTCCTTCACAAGCAACCAACTACGAAGGACGTACATAAATCTCTTAAACATAGAGAATTCATTTAACTCGATCACATGTCGACATAACAATGCCATGGATTGATCACATGTCGATATGACCCCTCCCCCCGGGACTACATATAGTGTGAGTACTCACCCTTTTCTAGTTGCCAAAAAGCACTGCTGAATTTTAGTGTGAGTACGCAAGCCAACACCATTTTGATGGGCCTCTCGCTATGAGGTACGGGGCTCGTAAAGGGTGGCTGGTGCAGTGGAGGAAAGGGAAAAAAAGGAAAGGAAAGGAAAGGAAAGTGTGGCTTGTGTTGGGCCGTCCTTACCCTTGCCCTTCTTCCGCACGTGAGGGGCCATCAATATGATCTGCCAAAAATCTCCCATCTTACGACTGCCCGCTCGCCATTTAATTTCATTTACTTTGTATACGTGATCTGCCCATATTCTGAAGCCACTTTTTTAACTGACTCCTTGCTCAATTGCATCATTGCCTGCATACCGATACCGACATGGAGGAGATCTTATCGTCTTCTTCGTCTTCCTTCTTCGCTCGTGGTTTTAGGGCCGCGGCTTCACACTATGGCCGTCGAAGTCGAGAGGCCGTGGGATTGAGTGGCCAAACTTCGTTGAGAGTCCAAAGAAATGGGCTGGAATTACATAGCGAATACAATGTAAGAATTGGAGCCTTCGGCCGGGGACAGTGTGAAGCTTCCAACGTCAAGTTCAAAGTCCAAACCTTTGGCCATGATCTCCCACGGCCTCTCGACTTGGACAACCATAGTGTGAAGCCTCCAAAGGCCAAGCCCAAAGTCCAAACCTTTGGCCATGAACTCCCACGGGCTCTCGACTTGGACAGCCATAGTGTGAAGCCTCCAAAGGCCAAGCCCAAAGTCCAAACCTTTGGCCATGAACTCCCACGGGCTCTCGACTTGGACAGCCATAGTGTGAAGCCTCCAAAGGCCAAGCCCAAAGTCCAAACCTTTGGCCATGAACTCCCACGGCCTCTCGACTTGGACAGCCATAGTGTGAAGCCTCCAAAGGCCAAGCCCAAAGTCCAAACCTTTGGCCATGAACTCCCACGGCCTCTCGACTTGGACAGCCATAGTGTGAAGCCTCCAAAGGCCAAGCCCAAAGTCCAAACCTTTGGCCATGAACTCCCACGGGCTCTCGACTTGGACAACCATAGTGTGAAGCCTCCAAAGGCCAAGCCCAAAGTCCAAACCTTTGGCCATGAACTCCCACGGTCTCTCGACTTGGACAGCCATAGTGTGAAGCCTCCAAAGGCCAAGCCCAAAGTCCAAAACCTTTGGCCATGAACTCCCACGGTCTCTCGACTTAGACATTCATAGTGTGAAGCCTCCAAAGGCCAAGCTCAAAGTCCAAACCCAAACGAGCATTCCACTTTAATCCTTGCCCAAAACAACCCCTCCGATCTAACAGCCGAGATCTTGTCGATGATTGATTTTTTTTATGCCTCTCAACCATAGTTTGGGTTTCCATTCCCGTCTGACCCATACTTCCTTTGAGAGTCCGTCACCTTCGTCGAAAAGCAAGCATTTTAAATTGCGATGGCCTTTGGACTTGGCCTTAGTGTGAAGGGTCGAGAGGTTGAACTCCTGGTTTCTTGCAATATGATTGGTGGAAATTGACGGCCTCTCGACCTTCGGCCATAGTGTGAAGCACCCCTTACATCCTAGAGGCCAATTCACACACAAGCCAAGAGCTGTGACCATAAAATTGTGGAACCAAAAAGAAAGTGTCTAAAGGCCGTCCCAACACACCTCCGAACTCATGTAGTGTGGTCAAACACCCTCAAGTATAGTGTGAAGTCATATGTGACTGGGCCCTCAACCAATTGCTATTTCAATGAATTTCCATTCATGAGGGTCCTCGCACATGATAAAGTAGAATAAACCAACGGTTGTGAGCGTTCGGAGTACCGTGGTCTCCTGGTGGTTTTGTGTGAGGCCTACTTCCAAGAGGTGGTTTTTGAAAATAGTCCAAGTAGCCATGAAGCATGATCCATTCGATGCCATGTAGGAATCCGTGTAGACTTTACATCCATCTTGCATTGACTTATATACTCCGTTAGTCCCTCAAGCGTACTGTGAAGCCAACTTGGACCGGCTCCACCTTTTCCATCAACGAGAGTGCTTGAAGTGTAATGGTCACGGGCTCTCAGTATCGTGTGTGAAGTGGGCCTAAAAGTCTTGAGCACGCAACTACTAAAAAGTGGCCTTGACTTACTTTTCCAAATTCCTCATAACTCCTACTTGTCATAGTATTGTGATTGGAACTTCGATAGGGTTCATTATTTCTTATCTTGCTTCTTCCTTGCATTATTAAGTAAGTGGGCCTAAAATAGACACTTTTAACTCTCCACCTACTCCTTGTAGGGTATGAAATACGTGATTAGCAAATCCGAATCACAGTCATATTCTTCATACTCTCACTCCTAGCATACAAGTCCTACGCAGTTGTCCCATGTCGATGAAAGAACAATGAAAATCTACCGTTATGTTAGAATTACAAATTTTCTAGTTACATGGGACAAGTCTCCAGTGACGTTGGTCAATTACCTAGGACAAGTTTCCAATGACTCAAAATGCATGTGGTGCTTGACTAGCTTGTAAATAAGTCACTCATAACATCATACTTGTACCAACGTGGGAAAATAATGTGTTTTTCTTTGATTTATGGTTTTATTCCATGAAGTCCTGAGTGGCTAAAACACGGTCACCAATCACTACACTAAATAGGTAGATTAGTGTTGGAAACACTAATAGTTGACGAAAACGCTAAATGTAAATTGTCTCTATAGTGTTAGAACACTAAATGTCAACTCTAACACTATTTGTACCAAGTAGTAACTTTAAATATTTCCATGAGCGCATTTAGTGTTAGATGATATTTTGTAAATCTTGGAATGAAGAATTTAAGGAAGAAGAATATGAGAACCTCGTAAAATGTATAATTTGTTCAAACCCTATTCAAGCACTAATTATAATATCAGTTGAAAATTAGTGTTTTAGGTCACTATTGCATCTAACACTAATCTTCATCTAACACTAATCTACCTATTTAGTGTAGTTCACATACCTCATACTTTCTACTTGTCATAATTTTATGATAAGAAACTCCGATATGATAAAAATATTTCTTATCTTGCCTCTTCCTTACAATATTAAGTAAGTGGGCCTAAAATGGACGCTTTTAATTTTACACCTAGTCCTCCTAAGATGCAAAACATGTGTTTAGCAAATTCAAATCACAGCCATAGCCATTTTCCTCATATTCTGACTAACTTGTAACTAACTAGGTCATGCTTACTTGCATCATACCCGTCCCGCCATGGGAAAATAATATCTTGCAATTCTTTGACTTGCAATTTTGTTCCCTAAAAGTCCCCAGTGACAAATTCAAAAGTGGTCACTTACTTCTTCACAAACCTCATAACAGTTCCTAATTGTTATAATATTGTGGTAGAGAAGTTCAGTATGGAAGTTTGTTTCTTATTCTTCTTCTCCTTCCTTACAATGTAAAGGACACATGTAAAATCTCAGTCATAGCCAGTTTTGTCATACTTTTTGGAGCTCATCTGAATATCTTACTCATTATCAAAGCGAAAACCATCCAACCTAACAATAACCACCACACACTACACCCGGAAATCATAAAACTATAAATAGAATCTTTCAAAATCACACTCATATTATTCCTCCCCGCTCATTTGTCCCATCCAACTTACACAATACAACTCGCTTCACAACCGGGATATAATATTTGGCTCCATGGGACATGCAAAATCCTCTAGATGAATAGGTCTAGCATATCCCATAGACCATAACATATCCCTCGAAGCCATGCACTGGGCTCGAATGGAAACCAAAGAAGACGCACACACAATCACCATCCTAATAATCAAGCACAGTGATTGGACATCACAACAACTCCCAATCACTGCAAACGTAGACATACACACAAATGCAACCATCCCACCCCATGCTATACATTATGACCTCGCACCAAAATGGCCTAGATACTATAGATATGGGGAGCCATCCCTAACCTCAATAATATGCATACATAACCAAATCAACCCCACAATGAACTTACAGACCCCACGTGAACTCCAAAATGTCCTAAAAATCACAATTAACATACACGTCAACACATACCCCATTCAACACACCCCCACAAACTACCAACGTTTTAAGGGCCTCTTTCCCCAGAGCATGGAAAGAGGCCCTTAAAACAACACCTCCTACCCCAAATAACACCCCCCAAACACCCATACCAGATAAATACAAGTACATCCATCCCCTAAACTATCACCCACAACAATGCATCTACACAGATGGCTCATTTATTCCACCCACCAAAAACTCTGCAGGCCATATAGAGGGCAATATAGCAGGCTCAGGAGTATATATATAGCCCTGATAACAACACCCGAATAGCAGAGTGACTGCCAAGCTATCAAAATATACTAAGAGCCGAACTTAACGCAATATTCACTGCCATCAAAAACATAAGATCCACCCAATTAGACATACACATATTTACAGATAGCCTTAATACTATATTTATAATCAGTATTCACATCCAACACCTGACATCACAACACCACCACCCAAATAAACTACTAATAACAACAATAATACACTAGATATATTGGACCCCACACATCATCCACATACACAAAGTGCGCGCACACGTTGGTATTACTAAAAACGAAATAGTTGATGCCCTAGCCAATGAGGGCACACTTAAAGAAAAACCAACCACCACCCCATGCATACACACAACACACCCCATCCCATACTGGCTAGCAAGTTGCCCGACAACCACACATGATGGAGCCATCCGTAATCTCCACATACACACATAATAAAATAAAAAAACACCAAAAACGCAAAGCAGAAACAACCAAAACCAAATTCCCATATGTGGACAAGTGGTTATTGAATACCAAAATACACCAACATCTATCCAACCACTTCTGGAAAAATGAAAATGTGATAGATGCCCAAATCACCCAAACATTTAAATTTAGATTTGCACAATACATGGGGCCAGAATATGTATTGTAAATGTTATAACCTCAATGTTAATAAGGAATTTATAATTTTATTTGACCTCCAAATTAATTACGTGCTTCATTGATGGTTTCACTTCCGGAATGAAATCCCAATGAATTGCTTATTTAATTGTTGGAAGTGCACACATATATTGGGTTTTAGACCTTGAAGGTGAAGTGCACTCAATATGGGATTTGTAGTCAAGCGGCCTTCAAGAATGCAAGGGCAATATTTTTTTTGAAGTTGGGCGGGGCGGGCAGCAGTTTTCGGTCGGGTTCAAAAATTTCACTGGAGGCTGCCCCCGCCTGGATCTGACATGCCCCATAGTTCGTATGGGGAAACTTAATGTCCGCCAAAAAGTTGACCACCAATACTTGGCATTTGAATGTGCCATGGCAACACATGGATTGAGTTTTGACCACTAATTGACCTCTAGAATCGGCCTTCCACTATGAAAATAAGATCTTGTTGGCATCAAAATAAGAATGGGTCAATGTGGACCTATGATTTGAGTAATCATTTGATGGTAGAGTTGAAAACCCATCATTGCATTGACTACAATGTCTAATATTGTAGAAACAAATTTTTATGAGTTATGTCCAATGGATGAACAAGTGTTCAATGATTTCCATCAATGATAAATAAATATGTCTGCTAAGATTATTTTAGCCATGTTTTCCGTATGATCATTCCAATGTATACAAATGATTGGGGTCAATATGATTTATTTATTTCTCACTTGTGTGTATATTTGAGGGGATTTTCCAACTACATATTGCACGTTTATCATTTTTAAGAGGGGGAAGATCTTGTTAATTTTAGAATCAAGCATGTATGTGGTTCCTGGTTCTAACAATGAGTGTGCCCCCCATGAACCTACTACTTTTCACAAAAACAAATAATATGGGCTAGCACCCACTCATGGCTAAAAACCCGGGTGTAGAAAATATCATCCATAGGATGTAACTCATAATAATCTAACCTTCAATCATCTGTTATTCGAGCTAGGGCAATAACAACATCTAAGTTTACTAGGAAACAATCCATTAAGTCATAAGTCCAATTTGGCTCATTTAGATTTCAATACAAACATAATCTTATCTCCATAGTATGTGAAAGGCGGGCTATTAGGTCAATAGGTTCTTTATATTCTACCCACCTATTACCAAATTTTGGGCGCATTCCATGAACCCTTGCAATATACCAAGAGTTGGTAGTCAAAGGGCTTTGTAGAATTAGATAGTCTCCAACGGCAATAGTGCAATATGGAAAGCATAATTGAAGGGAGCCAAGAAGCACTTGAAGAGCCTCTAGTTAGACAAACCAAGAACATTAAGGAAACCCTTACAAGAATGGACCAAGTAGTCATTGGGCCAATAAGCAAATGACAGCATGGATGCCAATGTACATTGGATGAAACTAGCACATCGATTATCGTTTTCCCCCCTCTAAACCCTAGGAACTCATTTTGTACATCTACCTCTACTTTGAATTCTCAACAACCTTTTTATATGTGCACACTAGAAGAAAATAATCAACCTTCCCCCTATGTATACTATGCACATGAATGCCTCGAAATTAAATACCTTTTTTTACACTCATTTGAAGAGTGCACCCTCTAGAGATTGCATTCATTTGTTTAGATTAGGAAGCACATTCTATACCACTAGAAGCATAATTGGAAGAGCTTTCAAACAATAAATTACTTGCCTCATTTGATGGATGAATGAGCTTGCTATGGCTTATCAAAAAAATTGGGTTCTTGGAGCTGGCATGTGGAACCATCTTGCAAGATAGACCTTGCATGGGAGCTCAAGACCTTCCAAGGGGACAAAACTAGCTCAAATCCTTGGAATCTCTCTCTCTCTCTCTCTCTCTCTCCCGCTTTGCTCTTGATTTTGCCTTTAAATTAAAAAGTAACATTATTGATAATCTAATATGAGCATTCCAATAGGGCTAAGACACCTAAAGGGAATCCACACCACAGTTAAAAGGCTGAACTAAACTTAACCATGGGTTAAAATACTATGGTAAAGAATAGTTACCATACTCCGCATTTTTAGGGTTTCTGTGACCTAAAACAACCTCTTTGCTTGACCACACCAATACTTAAGCTTCTCGTTCTTCCATGTGAAAACTCTTTTACATGCGTGAAGGAAAACGCTTAACTTTGAGTGTGAGACCAAGGTTGGAGGGGAGGTGAAAAATTGACATTTGGTGTACTAAAGATTGTTACTATCAAGTTATACAACATGGCAAAAGAGCATGTAAGTATACTCATTGATTTGTAATGAGTATTGATGTTGTAAACTATCAATGGACTTGACAGGTGAGGTTAATGTGTGACATGGATAGCAACTGAGCTTAGTTGAAGACACCTGACACACGCCTTTCTAACACACATTTGTATGTTTGGGTTGGCACGGGTGCAGGTGAGGCTAGCTCTTCACATTTTCTACACCAACAATAGCACATTGTTCAAGTTTGAATACTCTTTCACCTTATTATGTGATAAGTATGAAAGCTTATTTACTGCTTTGAAATAGTATTTTGATTAGCACACAAACACTACAAAGTAGTTGAGATAGTATGGATACATATATGTAAGCTTACATCTTACATACTCAACCTATTACTTGATGGTAACATTGGTAACATTAGTAACATTAGTTACATTGACTACCAAGCACAATGCATTGCATAGTTAGATTCTATTCCAGACTATGCTACTGTATACAAAGTCATGTGATGAGCATATCATTACATTCTGACCACTTATACCTCACAGCTAGGGTTTCAAAATGATTTGAGTTGATTTGATTTGAAGGAAGCATGATGGTGAGGATACATGTTCCTCCTTGAGAATGCAAGTTATTGCAAGTTATTCCATGTTATACAAAACTTAGCAACACAAGCATAGTTACATTGATAAGTACTATGACTTGATAAGAAAACATATTTGTGTTGAATGAAAATCCCACCCACCCACCCTTGCTTTATTTTGATGAAGAATAGAAAGGAAAGGGCCTCTGAAAAGAGGAAGATCAAGCTCTGAAAAAAGCTCTGAAAAATACAACTCTCTCTTTAGTTCTTGTTTAATGTCTTACCATATAGTTTTCTGAAATTCATAAACTACCTTTATGATCAAGCACGTGGCAATGGTCTTTATTGATAGCATAAATGACCAATAAGCCAAAAAATACTAAGACCCAAGCACATGGCAAGAATTTGTACTTACCATGAAGCAAACACTACGGAGGAATGGATGAAAAAGATGATATGAGCTTAGTGACAGACGGGACCCACGTCTCAAACCTAAGCCAAAATTAGGGTTGAGAGAACTTACCATAGGTAAGAACTCCAATATAAACCCTTAACCCTAAAACGGAGTCTCTTTTCTACTATTCACGGTAGTGGAAGGTGCTTGGGGGGGGGGGGTAGTCATTGGTTGGAGTAGCAATATACGTGCGAACAAATGATAGGGTATTTTTAAAACATGGGGGCTAAAAATTATAAATGGACTTAAGAGTAATATAGGGTATCAAAAATGGCACTGGACATCATTAAAGTACTATAGGGTATGGAATAATAGGTAATTTGGAATTATAAGTAATGCAAGCCATTTTTCTATTAACCCAAAGTAGAAATTTACATAATGATAGCATGTGAAAAAAGAAGAGAATTGAAAGTAATACCCCCCTATAAAATAATGGTTGTTCGCACCTATATCCTTAACTTTTTAACACACTGCCCCCCCCGAGGGAAGGTGCGGCCAACTTAGTGTGAATTAGGGTATTTAGTTAAGTGCTAAGAAGTGAAGGATTAGGAGTCACCACCAAGAAGAGTATTCTACTTGGAGTTACCCCATCATGGCAAAAGAACAGGTTTGAACACTCATATGTGGTTTGACAATGAGTGTAATTTTTTTGAAATACTTTGATGTTTTTTGAAATGGAGTCTAAGTGTGCGACATGGATAACAACTGGGTCCTGCTGTTATTTACCTCGTGTACGTAACTAATCCTCATTTTTTGTTGGTTGGTTGCATGGGCACAGGTGAGGCAGGCCCTTCACACGTTCAATGCAGTAATGTTTTGTGATTATGACATTTTATGCATTTCCATTGGTTGAGGCTAATAGGATTATTTCCTCTTTGTAAGTACCTCATACATGTAGTGGATTAGATAAATACATTTTGCATTAGAGCAGGAAGGTTGGGGATTAGACTCCAAAGCATGGGATAAATGGAACCATACAAATGGGTAATGAAAACCATTTGTTCACAAAGCATTTAAATGAGGTACTCATCATTGCAAGGCAAGTTAGGATATGGCATAGAATACTTAGGTGATACAATACACCCATCAATATATGATTGCAAAAGACTCTCTTATGCAAAGCATTATGTAATGGTGAAATAGGGCAAGGTGAGTTCTTAGAAAGAGTCTTGTAAACATTCCCACCCACCCACCCTTGCATTACAATGAAGAAGAACTTGAAGGATTTGGCCTCTGAAAAGAGGAAGTTCAAACTTTGTGGAAGTTTTGAAAAGTCAGCTCTCTATGTGTATGTATGTATGTATGTATGTATGTATGTATTCAATAAAACGTTTCAAAAAAATAAAAACAACCTTTGGTCAAAGTTACATGCCATGGTGCATGCTAATGGGCACATCCCCCAAGCACCTTGTGCACACCTACATTTGCTATTTCTAACCATGTGGTCCAATGCAGTTTAATCATCACCATTCATAAACTTCTTTTGTATTTGAACTCCAAGCTTGGTGTGTAAAATTAATATTTTGTACTACATCTTTGGTTTGAGGTGTACCCATTATGGGGACCACGTGGTCTTACCATTAAATTTCTTCCACTATATGGTTTTGTGATCTATTACTATAATACTTAATCTCCAATCCATATTCATAAATTTTAGAAGCTGCATAAGATAATGGAAAAAAAACCAATGATAAAACCCCACAATTTCTATAGCGACCCTTGGGATTGTAAGGATTAAACAAAGCCCGACATGAGTTGCACAATCCCCTACATGCTAGCACAACTTCAAGGTGAGTAGTGCACCTAACATGAACCATGACCTAGGCATAATGGACTCTAACATACAAGATTTTCAAAATGCACTTCATTTTCCAAGTCTCAAATGTACACATCTGAAAGAAAACCATGATTAATCACAGATTCTATGACATTTACTGCAAGAAATAAGAACTTATATTCACCTTGACTTGAAAAACAACAAGATCAACTCTGAAGTTCCTCATTTGGATTTGCTAATACGGTGATGTAGTTATAGATTGTTATCAAATTTTTACATATACTGAAAATCCACAAAGTGTTCAAATAGGTGCGCTCACCTTTGTAGCTCGGGGAGGACACTTAGGAAAATTAGTAAACATGGTGCGTTAAAATATAGGGTGTATTTTATTCATGAGCAATAAAATTTAGAAAAATTTAGATGTAATATAGGATGCTTAAAATTCAAGTAAGGAATAATTAGAGAATATAGCAAGAATATACCTCAAATATTCCAATTATGTGATAGCCTCATTTAAATACCCCTTTAACGCACGTGTTCACACAAAGTATAGTGAAGTGTCCCCCCTGAGCTTTGTAGTAGGTGATGTCAAGTCAACGAGTGACTCAATTTCGACTTGCTAAGTTGGGGATGACCTAACTAGCGCTCGAGGAGAATCAACGGTTGTAGATGAACCGGTTGAGTTTGAGAAATAACTGGTTGAAGTTCAAGACTTCAAGAGAATTATCAATCATTTTAGAGGAATCTATAGAAGAATATACCCAAATGAATAAAAGCAAAACTGGAGGATGTCAACATCAGTGATCGGGGAGATTTTTGGGCATAACCAGTTGAGATCCTAGTGTTTGCAACTCCAACCGGTTACATGTTGACATCCTTCGGTTTTCCTTTATGAAATTGGGGTATATTCTTCTATAGATTCCTCTAAAACGATCGGTAATTCTCCCGAAGTCTTGAACTTCAACCGGCGATTTCTCAAACTCAACCGGTTCATCTGTAACTAACTGCCGGTTCTCCCTGATCATAGGTCAACATGTAACCGGTTGGATTTAGAATCACGAGGATCGTGCCCAACTATGCTTAAAAACTTCCTGGGCACCGGATCTAATGCATCATAGGGCTCACGACAGGAATCAAAGTTAGCCCATCACCAAGAGCTTCAAGGAAGTTAGTAGCTAGTACGCACGGCAATCAAGTCGCATGTACTTACAAATTGTCGTTGAATCCCAGGTGCTCCAAAGTGTGTGCACAGGAGCCACCCTGCAGCAGCAACAGCAGCAGCTTCAATTCAAAGACTTCAATTTAAGTTACTTGTGTGCATGATAACATTGTTTAGTCATATATGTGGATCGGTTCCATGACACGGGAATATGTTGATTATATCATGTGGGTCCTTCGAACGAACTGTGAGTATTTGTTGGCTCTGTCTGTAGGACAGAGACTATGCATCAACTTCTTCGTTTCAAGAGCAAATTTCCTAACTACTTTGTGTTCACACTTGGATGTTACTTGTTCTTGTTATGTTTGGTCCACTTTATTTAGTGTGGATGTTATCTATAGTATACATATATATATATATAAGTTCTCCCTAAAATGTATTGAAAGAAATCTAGTTAACTATAGTTATTTTGGCAGTTCTTGTTTATTTGTTTTATTAATTTTGGGTGATAAATGAGTAGCTTCAATCCTTGACCCGTATTCGAGAAGAAGGTGCACAAAATTCAAGAAAGGTTTGGTATAGTGAATAGCCATGAGCAAAGTAATCAGCTACAATTGTAGTCTTTCATATCAAAGGACAGAGCCTCACGGTTCTACCGTTTTCTTGTTAAATATTCATATGTTTAGGTTGAACTTGGAGATCTGGGTGGAGTTATACTCCCGTCACTATGTGCATGAATTATGCGCACACGTACTTACAAGTTGTGGTTGAATACCAGGTGCTCCAAAGTGTGGGCACATGAGCCACCCTGCAGCAGCAACAACAGCAGCTTCGATTCAAAGACTTCAATTTAAGTTACTTGTGTGCATGATAACATTGTTTAGCCACGTGGATCGGTTCCATGACACTGGAATATGTTGATTATATCATGTGGGTCCTTCGAACGAACTGTGAGTATTTGTTAAATATTCATATGTTTAGGTTGAACTTGGAGATCTGGGTGGAGTTATACTCCCGTCACTATGCGCATGAATTATGCGCACACGTACTTACAAGTTGTGGTTGAATACTAGGTGCTCCAAAGTGTGGGCACAGGAGCCACCCTGCAGCAACAACAACAACAACTTCAATTCAAAGACTTCGATTTGAGTTACTTGTGTGCATGATAACATTATTTAGTCTTGTGAATCGGTTTCATGACACTGGAATGTGTCAATTATATTTTATGGGTCCCTCAAACAAACGGTGAGTATTTGTTTATTATTCATACGTTCAGGTTGAACTTGGAGATCTGGGTGGAGTTATACTCCCGCCACTATGCGCATGAATTATTGTTCATTCTGAGAAAATTCACCGGAAACCAATGCTCATTATAGTATAAAATTTTGACATGACTATGAATAGGAAAATCATATGTTTGAAAATACTGACACTATTCACAATATTCGTACTATTCAAACAGCATTATTTGTTGTTTGTACGGGCATCGGTTTCTTCTTATTTTCTAAGTTTCTTCCCATGAAGGTAAGACAATGGAGGCTCATGTTAGATGCTAAGTATAGACTGGAACACAACCATGAAGTTGAATAATGTACAATCATGTTGCAATGAAAGTCATTCATGTCCACTACTTACCTTAATTATTATATGAGTTCAAACTTTGGACTTTGAAGTTGTTAGGCACAAATTAGTTTGAACTTTGAAGTGTTGATGTTTCAACTTTTGAAAGTATTCACAAGTAACATAAAATTCTAGAAAACTGTATTTCGAGTTTGCTTGGGTCATAATGTTATTAACCAATGTGTGTTTGTTCACGTGGGCCCGAAGCATATAACCATGGGATGCCCCAACCTTGTTTAAGGGACTCAAAGTAAGTTTGGACCTGCACTAGGTTGGGGCATTCCCATGATCATTATATTCTTAGGCCACTTCACACACAAACAAAGAGCTATGACCATGAAATTGTGAGAGCCTGAAAGAAGTGTCCATAGGCCATCCCAAGACACTTCCAAAATCATATAGTGTGATCATTGGCCCTCAAGTGTAGCGTGAAGTCATAAGTAACCGGGCCGTCAATTAAATCCTATCCATGCAAGGTCCTCACACAATAAATCAATGGTTGTGAGATTGTGGAGTGCCATGGTCTCCTAGTTTTGTGTTAGGCCTACTTCCAAGAGGTGGTTTTACGTGAAAACAGTCCAAGTGACTAGGAAGCATGATCTATTTGATGCCATGTAAGAATCCATGTAGCCTTTACATCCATCTTGCATTCACTTACTCCGTTGGTCCTTCAAGCATAGTGTGAAAGCGAACTTGGACCGGCTCCACCTTTTCCACCAATGAAAGTGCTTGAAGTGCAACGGTCACAAGCCCTCAGTCTCGTGTGTGAAGTGGCCATGAGGACGCACATGAACGAACGCACACCGCTCAATAATGTTATGTCCGATCTCGAGTCCATGAGTAAGGTTCATAAAGAGGTGGTTCTCATGTTTTAATTTTGAACCCAAACTCTAATGCAAACCCACTTCAAACCAAGATATCTCATGTGACAGATGCCAAGAACATACGACTACTTGAAGATTAACATTAGTGATGATTCTAGAATCATTATGGTGATCCACATTAACCTTAAATGTGGATGCATCAGTTTAGATAGACTTTGTGATCCACATTATCAGCATAAAAGGTATCATCGAACACTAGTCTTATGCAAACGCCTAAATACTTCAAACTCTTCTAATTCTCACAATTCAACTCCGATTTCGACACATGAAATGACGATTTTCATGATTCACAATTGCTAACTGGATGACACGATTCACACTCTGATCCAGCGGCCTTAAAAACATACGTAGAATCGGAAGTGTCCGTTACAGGCCCGGCCCGCCTACATACGATATATATATATATATATATATATATATATATATACACCTCCATGGTTCGAACTAGCAGACTTTTGTCCAGGCTTACGAGACTTGAGATAGGGATCCAACGGATTCGAGAAGATCATAACAACTTACCTGTATCTCTTGAAATCTTGGAATCCGGAACCGGGCAGGACTTTATATTATGGTCCAGACAGAGCTCCAGTCAACAATATAGAGAGAGATTGGGTACTTCGTACTTACGGCAGACGAATGTTAACTGTGGCCAGGCAGGGATCAGCAGACCAGGCTGTGTGGCAGATGAGCAGGAAAATTGAATGTGGAACACCTGCTGCTTACAAGCCGGAGCTTGCACAGGCTTTCCATGGCTACGAATTTATAAGCGCCAAGATCGGGAGAGCTTAGAAGCGCTCAAGATTCCCAGTTTTGGCCAACTGCAAGCAGCATGGCAGTTCAGGTGACCCTAATCAATCATGCTGAATCAGGTTCACTATTCAGTCGAATCAGCCTGGGATGGATAGATAGGCAACAGGTTGATCTGTAGACGCATGGTTGAATGTATACTGCCTGCAAGAATGGGTCGCAACATTACGCAGCTTGTGTTGGAATAAGGGCCGGTTTACACCACAGATAACCGTGAAGTCGGACCATGGAAGATGGCCTTTCTCCGTGGTCCAATTTCTTGAAGAATCGATTTTCAAAGTTTTTGGGTTCTTCACTAGGTGTAAACTGAGTGTGGACCACGAGGAATGACCATGAAGGGTAGAGACGATTGGCAGTGTGATGGAAGATGACCTTTCTCCATGGTCCGATTTCTTGAAGAATCGATTTTCAAAGTTTTTGGGCCCCTCACTAGGTGTAAATTGAATGTGGACCAGGAGGAATGACCATGAAGGGCAGGGACGATTGGCAGTGTGTGTATTGTATGGGAGATGCTCCAGAGCGAACTGAGGTTGACTGACCACCACGTCGATGGGTGTCATGCAACTCCAATCTCTATGCTTGGATGAAGGTCAAGCTCCCGGTCTAGTTGCATCTCAAAACGGCCAACCATGGCAAAGATATGAAGGAATCCCTATAGCGAGGTGACTTGGTACGTGTAGACTCCCTCCGTGTGAAGTTATGATTCAATTGGAGATGAATCTTTAGCGCGGCCTATCAACCCATTGGCCATGTTTAGTTTCGTAATTTGAGCTACTTGTCATGTTTGCTATGGATCTTCTATGGGTTCTCCACAATGAACGGCAAACCTTCTATGTGAAGGTCCAAAGCGCAACACAACGCTTCGTTATAATGGACACAACAAAGTCCCCTCTGATGTAGAGCATGCCCTCTCCATATGTTGTCCATGTCCAATCTTTGCAGCCCTAATCTCCAAGAATCCAATCTTTATCTTCAATTTTAAATAAATACCACATTCCAATCGTTTACGCTAGATTATACTTTTATGTATCGAATGTTTGTGTTGTTTTGCTCTCTACATTTTAAGAGTCTATTTGAATTCTTAGTCATGTTACAAGTATGGCATGCATGTTACATATTGTCTATGTTACACATGTGCCCCTCTCATACTAGAGTGGATGCTACAGAAGACGTCAAATGCTCCATAGCGACCTCGGTCACAAGACTCTAGGATGATAGAACAATGTCCATGGAGCTAACAACATTGGTGGTTCATGTGAAAAACCTCTTCACCCAAAGATCAATGATGCGGAGTCGGGCACAATTGGACCAAAACATATTGGAAAAGGTACAAATCGCCATTGAACTAGCCTTGAAAGACTTTGACATATGCCAATACCCACAACATCTGCAACACAAGTGGGGTTGGCACCCATGGTAATAGTTTTCATTTTGAATCCCCTTTGCAAGTTTCTAGTTCTACCTTTGTATGTTGGAGCACACCAAATTGGAGGCCTTCCTCTTGAACGCTACCATCATGGTACCATAGATTGTTCCAACTCTTGGATTGTGCTGCTTCTTGGATGATATTTGAAATTCTCCTATAGGACACCCCTTTTATCCCCATCCCTCCCAAGGCTTCAATGTGGACAAGGTGTCATGTTGGTTGCCAATAAGGAGGTTGCAGAGTGGGTTATTTGTAAGCAATAGGCACCCCACTAATCCAAGAGTCAAATACCATCAACATTGTACAAAAGAACTACAGACACCACACACACACGTATTTAGATTTGCATGTTACATGACATGCAAGGGGCACACAAGCAACCAACAAAATATTATGAGAATGACACCTTGTTCTTATTGGTTGCAAACATATCATCCATGGAGATTGCCTTCCAATGCCCGTGCTTGTGCATCATCCCATGTTGTCAAGAGGTCTAAATCTGATATAATAAAAGGGATGTTATCTCATGTTAGGGTTTGTGTAACATGGACGCCAATCTCATTGTTATAGAATACAAGGATATGTTTATGTTAACCCACATTTGTATGGATTGTGCGTCGTTTTTGACACTTTTTTTATGCCTCTTTGGCAAACAACCCAACCAAGTTATGGATGTTTGTTCAAAGATGAAGATACTCCTTTTTAATTCTTCCCCCTCTTGCACATTTCCATGAAGTTTTCTTGGGTTTTTCCATAATCTGCAAAATAAAGAGGCCAAGACAAAGATCTGACATAATGAATCCGCATATCTATGAGAAAATATGGCTAGAATATCAAATTTGTTGCCTTTTTCACCAATTCATGAACCAATACAACAAGTTTGTTGTTGACATGATCCATTTTCATGTAAATGAAATATGCAATATCAAGCTTCATACATAAATGTCTCGGGGGGGGGGGGGGCAGTCATTGGTTGGAGTAGCAATATACGTGCGAACAAATGATAGGGTATTTTAAAAACATGGGGGCTAAAAATTATAAATGGACTTAAGAGTAATATAGGGTATCAAAAATGGCACTGGACATCTTTAAAGTACTATAGGGTATGGAATAATAGGTACTTTGGAATTATAAGTAATGCAAACCATTTTTCTATTAACCCAAAGTAGAAATTTACATAATGATAGCATGTGAAAAAAAGAAGAGAATTGAAAGTAATACCCCCCTATAAAATAGTGGTTGTTCGCACCTATATCCTTAACTTTTTAACACATTGCCCCCCCCGAGATAAATGTTTGACTCTGAACCCGTGCTAGTAACCATGTCAATGTCCTTCACCTACTTTCCAAGCATATATTTAAGGCATGTGGGAACCTTGCCGTTAAAGATATATAATCCTTTTGCACCCAACTTCCATTTCTTCTTGTACATTCTAGTAATAATAACATGAATGTGGGAACAATTTTCATTCGGTCCATAATGGTAGTGCTACCTACAAAATTACAAGGTTGTCGACGTTAGATGGACAGAAGAAATGGGATGTTATGGTAGAAATACGTCCATCTAGTAACAAAGCAACACATGCGTGTAACATTGTGTACCTAAAGAATATAGATATGAATTCCACCGAGGAAACGCCAATATCCCCTCCAAATTTGTTGGTGTGCCTTGGCAAATGAAGTGGCAAGGGGCGTTTTTGCCCAATTCCTCTGCTTTCAAGCAATCTTCCACTCGGTTCCATGGAAGGAAAGCAACAAATGATGTTGTATGTACTTTCGTTTGGGCCCTTTGACCCTTTAGGTGGATTGTAGGGACCCATTGTAGGTGATTCTCTTGGTGCTCCAATATCTAGATTCAAATTGATATAAGGTAAGTGGGCCTTAATCGAACCCACTTCTTGTAGGTTGTGAAAATGTAATTAGTGCAAGATTATCAATAGCAAATCCAAATCGTGTCCATAGCCATTTCCCTCATAATTTTTGAGCTCTTATGAATATGCTATTTAATATCAAAGTGAACATTCTCATGGGACGAAGCTATTTTGCGAGCGGTGAGCGGTGAGCGGTAACTTCCGCGATATTTTGATTAAAATGTTATTTTAAGCAGTAAGTTTAGGGTATATTTGGACTAAATGTATTTTAAGTAATTTTTTTCTTCTAAATTTAGTGAACAATGGGACCTATGACCGTGGACAATTAAGGGCTATGATATAGGAAAAAATGTTATTGTATCAGTGAAAAATATGGTTTAGGGGCTTAAATTGAACATTTGGAACTAATATCAGTAATAAATATGGGTTTGTCTCAAGTCAAACACGTACTGTTTCAGTACAAGGAGAATTAGTGGTACTCCAAAAAGGTCACGCAACTTTGGAACAACGAAAGAGAAATACATGTGGTGCGTCAAATGTCTTGTAGTGGCCCTTTTAGTCTCACTACATCATGATTATAAAAAATCTTGCATACATATGTTTCTTTAAAGAAACAAAAAACTCTAAGAGTCAAGGTACTTCAATAAACCAGCATCCAAAACTCGCTTCACTTCGTTGAAGCTAAAACTAGCTGCATGAATGAACGTGTCTGAATCTGAGTCCAAACCACACACTACAGTAAACAAATAGTACAAATGCTTACAGTTGGCCCATTGACCCCTTTTTCCAATTGCTTTAGTCGCCATGTCCTTGAAGTTAGGACAAGTGCATGCTGGCAGCTGCGAAATCGTCAAGTAGTATTGCTGAACCTTTGGGGGCGTGCCGGAATCCAAGGAGACGATGCATCCTAAGGCAGGGGCTGGAAGCATGCACAGTTTGTGCACTTTGGCTTTCAGTGATAGGGTTGAGGCACAATTATTGGCGTGTTTTGTTGACGGGGCCTTCTTGTTGCGCCTAATCAACTTCCCTGAACGCCGGGTGGGAAACTCATCTGGATATGTAAGAGTCGTGTAGCTTGCTAAGTCCAAAGGTAACGGGTGGTCCTGAAAAATTCTGGAAGGTGTCATCTCCTTCCGCTGGGACAGTCTAAATCCTGCGTTTTCTAAAGAGAGGATCTCTTTGCAGGTTAAGTTGGTCCCCACCTTAACTGGCCATACCTCCGGAACGTTCGGGACTGAGACCACCCACCTCCTTTTTGTACCCTTAACGCATCTCTCAATGTCGTCATTGCAGAAAAAGAAGTCTTGAGGGTCCAATCTCTTCTTCCGATAGTTATCCATGAGGCCTGAGTAGGTAGGTGCAGCGGTGCTCTTCCCGTTTTGTACAATCCGAGCGACGCACTTCTTCTTGGTGATTGTTTGTAGAGCAAAGCAAGCCTTCGCAGATGTCTTAGGCAGCCGTGCGATGTGCCACTGGGCAGGGTTGCATAATGTCTCCTCAATCGCGGTGACGTGGTGCCGATCCACCCGCTGCGGAGCGTCGTGTGTTGGAAATTGCGGTTGGTCTTCATCTGCAGTTGTGGGAGAATGTGGAGTTGTCACAAGAGGTGGATAATCGTTCAGTCGGGCAGATCTGGTTTGGACGCGTGGTCGGGATATACTGATCTTGTCTGGCCTGTGAGATTCACGTTCGTCACCGAAAGCAGTATCCGGTTTACGCTTCAGAGAAACAAATACCTCTCCCCCTTCGAGGTGGGGAGTCCTGGTGCACCACTCGTCACCGCCAGGCATCTTCAAGATGGCCTCATGCAGTGGTTTCGAGATTCCTGTTTTTACGGCAGACCTCTGAGCACGCCTCAGCTTCAATTCCTCCTTCGACGGTCCAGTTCCAGGGTTCTCTCCCTTTAGGAATTGGGAATATGCTGAACACTGCATGAAAGCACGCACGAAGTCATCGATTGTTGCCACATAAAGGTCGCTGCCCCGATCGCCAGATTGCTGCTTCCACTTGTTGTGGATAGATTCAGCAAGGTTACAGGATGGCATTTCCGCTAGTTCAGCTTCACTTAGATCCTGCAATGCCCATACAGTCCGAATTAGAATAATGGCGGAATCAATGTAGTTGAACCATAAAGTGGGAACTATACAGGAAATATAGAGGGAAGTATAGACTTACCAACTCCATAAATTCACCCCATTGGCGGTAACGGAAATGCCAGAAGGCCAGCCAGAGCTCAAGTCGAGGTAGACCTTGTTCAGTTGCTGCCCCGGATGACATCCACCATGCCCGAATTGCCAAATACTTTGTCTCAGCCTCCGCCATCGATTTCGCATTCTTGTATTGCTGGCATAGTATTCGATGCTGATGTTGCAGGTCTTGACGGATATCGGCCTTGGTATGTTTCTCCAAGGACTGCGTCCAATGGAAAAGACAAGTCCTCTCTCTATCCACCATCTTCTCAGACGCATCCCCACTTCCGTATATGATTCGAACAACATTCCAGTTGGCTTGGGCACTGTCGGCCATGAAACCTTTAAAATTGACTTTGTCCACTCCATGTTGAGCCATGAGAGCGTTCAGGTTCTTCCATACGACTGACTGGACTACAACATCTTCAGACTGCATGTCGCATACTGCGATGGTCATGACACGGCAATATGTGGAATCCTACACATGGCAAGCCATTGTCGTCCACGACCTGACCCGTTTGACATGGTCAAACATTATCCAGGAGTTCTCCAAGTCACCACCGGGTTGCATTCGTTGGACCAGGTCGACTCCGCTGCCCGGTCCAACTTCAGACATCTTGAAGACAAAGACCTTGTCCATGTCCGCTCCTTGCCCTGGAAACCTATTATGTTGCACGAACCTCCAATTGCTAGCACCGCGTAACTTGGTAATACTGTCCATGACTCCAAAGCGACGCATAGTCCTGAACGTGGTGACTGCGTTACGAATGTTGGGCGAGGTGAGGTGCTTACACCGATCGAAAATAACTTGCAGCTCGTCCAACTCCAAGATCTTTTGTGGGTCACCTTCTTTAGCAAGGAGGAGTGGGCCCAATACTTCCTTTGCAGTTTCAAGCACAATAGCGGAGCGAGTGGCTGATGGGGTGCGTTCGACTTGATCCCCAATCAAGGTGTTTGTCAAATCGATGAAGTCCCGATGATCATCTGACTTGACGGGATGGTCGTGAGATCCCAAGTGCACACAAACCCTTGTCATGTGAGGTGTCGCAGTAACATAGTAGATCTTGGCAGTGCAAACAGCAACACAGGTGGGAGGGACGTTACATGATTTGCAAACAACGGTGGAACCAGTTGGAGGCTTGGACCCTACTTCAAACAATTTCTTAGATAATCCTTCCCACTCTGTTTCATTCACTTGGGAAGTCCTGCTGAAGATACTCACAAGCAGGATTGTCGCAACGGAGGTGGCCCAAACAAGAAGATGTACGAAACAAAAGCTTGAGATCATTCTGAATATTGGTTGTAATTGTGCGAGACCAAGCATGGCCATCGTACCTTCTATCCATTCCACGAAGCAGCTTGGCCTTTGTATTCTGGCCATGGTCACCTAAAGGTGGAAACTCGAAGATAACGTCCCCATCGTAACGAGGGGGAAGGTATTCAACCAGCTGGAGTCTGATCGCATTAAAGTTAATACGAGAGAACACACTTTTGGACCGCTTACGAGCTCCAAGGCGCATCAATGAATGAATGATACTGACAACATGACTTGTCACAACATTGGACTGACCAGGATTACGAGACGGACTAACAGGAGGAGTTGTTTCCTTGCGAACTACTTGTGGAGAGAGCGAAGCTGGGACTTTCCTCTCTGATTTTAGGAATTCAACATCGCCGTCGGAATCATCACTCAACTCATATATTGTATTTAGACCGGGCTCAATTTTGACCCTAGCCAGGACCGGTCTCTCAATGCTAACAGTGGACGACTCCTTAGGTGTTAGAAGTTCAGTCGAACACTCTAACATAGACTCTGAGACTCCATATACACGATATTTTCCAGGCTTCAGCAACCAGAACGCACCGACATCATTCTCTACCCTAGTTTGACAAATTGCATGTGAAAGTAGACCGGTATGATCGTCAAAAACTTCTTCTTCGACAAAGATAGTGACCTCACGATACTGAAACCTCAAACTCAATGTTGCACAAGTGACTATAGCATGACCGTCTTCACCTAATGGAAAGAGGACCGGAACAGAATGAGGTTCAGCACAAAGCAGGGCCATAGTAAACCACTGAACTCTGAACAAAACAAGTACTGTGAACATTGTAATGGAAAGAATATATAACAGGAAAAAATTTACTGTGCAATCTGGTAATTTATGTACCAGCAAGCGGAATTTCAGAGTCATGCAGAGCAAACTGAAAGACGGCTGAAAAACCAATTTTGGATGCAAGTCCGAGATAGGCAAGAAACCGAATAGTAGAATCCTATAACAGGCATACATATCAAATAGTACAATCCAATAACAAGCATACATTCTAAACATTGTTGATTATAATATATATTGGCAAATAAGGTCATAAGAATGACGGCAGCCAAGAATAATGTGGAGAGCATGATAGTAGCTCGGCAATAATATTAGAATGCTACATTGTGATTAACGACAAAGACGCTTATGGGGCCCTTTGCCATTTTTGTCACCGTCATGTTTATGACAATGGTCAATCCCTAAACTATGAACTGCAGTGCATCCTGCGCAACCGAGTCCCTGACCTTGGGGACGTGGGGCCTGCCTTAATAGAGATCTAGAGTAAGTGCCCGGTTTAATAACCCCTACTCTAGAATAGGCATGAGTCTGTAAAGTAGACTTGTCATCTATCAGCGTTGCAACATCCGTCTGCAAAGATGGAGTTCCGGGATGTGGACTCTGAACTGCGACCGCCGGAGTAACTGAGCAGTAAGGTGGGTTTGGAATCTTCATGTTGTTGACGTCTGGAAAACCATCAATCGATGATGTGGTGTGGATTTGTGATGAACTAGGAGCACCTAAAGGAGCAAGGCTCGAAAGACTTGAGTCAGTACCCATTGGAGAAGAATATGATGAGATGAGATGAAGGAATGGGTACAAGTAATCGGGTATTATATACACCTAGGGTAGATAGCAATGCCCGAATATTAGATAACTTGATAGATCAATTAATAGTCAATAGTTATTTATGTAAATTCTGGACAACCTGTTTCATGTATGAATAGAATGTACTACAATAGTAGTCATCCCTTTATCACCACGAATTATCTGACATGGAAGGATACGATTATGTAGAAAAGGATTTTGTAGTGTATGAATGCAGGGTGGATTAACAAAGGATCACTTTAAGTAACTGCAGATTAACTATCTAAATACAAGAAAATGTGAACATAACGATGGCGCATAGATGTTAATTCTGACAGACTTGAAAATGATATATAAGATGTGTTTGCTCCAGATGTTTGTTAGAGATGAACACTAGGTCGAGAGCAAGAGCAGAACGAGAAGTAAGGAGGAATAGTGAGAAACAGAGGCGAATCAAGAGAAAGCTTAGGGACGCCGTACAATTTGCGGACAACAATGGGTAGAAGAGGGGTTACTTCTTCTAAGGGTACAGGTAGAGGTTCCAAAGGGGAAAAGACGTTTGATGTTGAAGCGGTAGCTCCCATCGTTTTATTTCCAGTAACGGAGGAAGACAACCCAGATGACAAAGGGGGCAGTGAGGTGTTGTTTATCAAAAATCCTCATGATATTGTTTTCTTCAAAAACGTAATGTGAACCACTCTCACGGATAATTAGAACAGTTGAGACCCAATAGCTTTCCATTATGTTGTTTTTATTTTTGGTGATGGAATGTAAATAGGATTTGGATTGGGCATCTAGAATAGGGAATGACACAGACACAACTTCAACCTGGGGCAGCCTCGAGTGCCTCAACATCGGATCATAGTGAGCAACAGGTTTGTGAATATTGTTTTCAATTGGTGACTTTTATGGTTTTCGGATTAGGGTAATGTTTCTATCCAACGAAAATAGTTTATTCACTGAACAGGGACTCGGAGATTTTGATCGGGACGCAACTGACCTTTGCGAAGGGACCATGGATAATGACGAGATGCAATTCGAGGAAGAGGTAGGCTCCTTGAATATGGTTTCTGATGTAGGGTTTGAAGAGAGACAGTTGGAGACCCAAGCCATATTTTTGGATACCTGAGAGAGAATTTTAGGTAGAGCGCCACTTGCCACTTGTGGCTATCGGTCCTGAAATCAGATTTATGAAAGCCAGCATTATTCTCCAAAGTGTGTCAGGGTTCCGAGATACCCTTTGGGGGGGTCTAACGTGGGCTGAATTGAGTGTGAAGTGAGTTTAGGGTACACTTAGGTAAGGTTGTGATTAGACCTGAATCTGATGTGAGTGTGAATTTAGTTTAGGTTAGAAGTCAATAAGGTTGTGATAAGGCATGAATCTGATGTGGGTGTCAATTGAGTGTTGGTTTGATGTTGCATAGGTTATGAATAGGCCCGAAATCTGATGTGAGTGTGAAGTGAGGCAAGGTTAGAAGTTGATAACGTTGTGATTAGGCTTGAATCTGAGGTGAGTGTGAATTCAGTGTTGGTTAGATGTTGCTCTGGCCCGAAATCTGATATGGGTGTGAAATCATTTGGGTTAGAAGTTGCTTAGGTAGTGATTAGGCCTGAATCTGATTTAAGTGTGAAGTGAGTTTGGGGTATATGTTGCTTAGGTTGTGACTAGGCCTGAATCCGATTTAAGTGTGAAGTGAGTTTGGGTTATATGTAGCTTATGTTGTGATTAGGCGTGAATATGAATTAAAAGTGAAATGAGTTGGGGTTATATGTAGCATAGGTTGTGATTAGGCCTGAATCTGAATTGTTCAAAATAGTGTGTCTTGGTCCCGAGAGACCCTAGAGAAGGTATTAACTGGGTTGAATTACGTGTGAAATCAGTTTAGGTATAATGTTGTTGAGGTTTCTGGTAGGCCTCAAATCAACCTTAAGTGTGAAGTGAGTTTGAATCATATGTTGGTAATAATCTGATAAGGCCTGAAATCTGATTTAAGTGTGAAGTTGGCAAAGCTGATATAAGGCCTGAAATCAAATTTCCGAAAGTTAGGTTTGTTCAAAAAAATGTGTCTCGGTCCCGAGACACCCTAGACAAGGGTAATGAGTGGGCTGACTTCAGTGTGAAATCAATTGGGTTAGAAGTCGATAAGGTTGTGATTAGGCCTTAATCTGGTTTAAGTGTGAAGTGAACTTGGGTTATATGTTGCTTAGGTTGTGATTATGCCTGAATCTGATTTAAGTGTGAAGTTGGTAAGGCTCATATAAGGCCTGAAATCAAATCTCTTAATGTTAGCTTTGTTCAAAATAGTGTGTCTCGGTCCCGAGACACCCTTGAGAAGGGTATTAAGTGGGCTGACTTAAGTGTGAAATCCATTGGGTTAGAGGTCGAAATGGTTGTGATTAGGCATGAATCTGTTTTAAGTGTGAAGTGAGGTTGGTTTATATGTTGCTTAGGTTGTGATTAGGCTTGAATCTGATTTAAGTGTGAAGTGAGTTTGGGTTGTATGTTAATAAGGTTGTGATTAGGCCTGAATCTGATTTAAGTGTGAAGTGAGTTTGGGTTATATGTAGCTTAGGTTGTGAGTAGGCCTAAAATTTGATTTAAGTTTGAAGTTGGTAAAGCTGATATAAGGCCTGAAATCAAATTTTTGAAAGTCACATTTGTTCAAAATAGTGTGTCTTAGTCCCGAGACACCCTTGAGAAGGGTATTAAGTGGGCTGACTTAAGTGTGAAATCGATTGGGTTAGAAGTCGATAAGGTTGTGAATAGGCCTGAATTTGATTTAAGTGTGAAGTGAGCTTGGGATATATGTTGCTTAGGTTGTGATTAGGCTTGAATCTGATTTAAGTGTGAAGTGAGTTTGGGTTATATGTTTCTTAGGTTTTGATTAGGCCTGAAATCTGATTTAAGTGTGAATTTGGCAAGGCTCATATAAGGCCTGAAATCAAATCTCTTCATGTTAGCTTTATTCAAAATAGTGTGTCTCAGTCCCGAGACACCCTTGAGAAGGGTATTAAGTGGGCTGACTTAAGTGTGAAATCAATTGGGTTAGGAGTTGATAAGGTTGTGATGAGGCCTGAATCTGATATAAGTGTGAAGTGAGTTTTGGTTATATGTAGCTTAGGTTGTGATTAGGCCTGAATCTGATTTAAGTGTGAAGTTGGCAAGGCTCATATAAGGCCTGAAATCAAATCTTTTAAAGTTAGCTTTGTTCAAAAAAGTGTGTCTCGGTCCCGAGACACCCGAGGCAAGGGTCTTCAGTGGGCTGAATTCAGTGTGAAATCAATTGGGTTAGAAGTTGATAACGTTGTGATGAGGCCTGAATCTGATTTAAGTGTGAAGTGAGTTTGGGTTATATGTAGCTTAGGTTGTGAGTAGGCCTAAAATCTGATTTAAGTTTGAAGTTGGTAAAGTTGATATAAGGCCTGAAATCAAAGCTTTGAAAGTCACATTTGTTCAAAATAGTGTGTCTCGGTCCCGAGACACCCTTGAGAAGGGTATTAAGTGGGCTGACTTAAGTGTGAAATCGATTGGGTTAGAAGTCGATAAGGTTGTGAATAGGCCTGAATTTGATTTAAGTGTGAAGTGAGCTTGGGATATATGTTGCTTAGGTTGTGATTAGGCTTGAATCTGATTTAAGTGTGAAGTGAGTTTGGGTTATATGTTTCTTAGGTTTTGATTAGGCCTGAAATGTGAATTGTTCAAAATAGTGTGTC
The DNA here is from genome assembly GCA_950295325.1 of Polytrichum commune. NCBI lineage: Eukaryota > Viridiplantae > Streptophyta > Polytrichopsida > Polytrichales > Polytrichaceae > Polytrichum > Polytrichum commune. Next base: position 15,226,309 of record OX485803.1, on the reverse strand, counting down.
TCGGCCCCGAGAGACCCTAGAGAAGGTCTTAACTGGGTTGAACAATATTTGTAGTCAGTTGGGTTAGGATGTTGGTAAGGTTTTTGTTAGGCCTGAAATCAACCTTAAGTGTGAATTGAGTTTGAATTTGATGTTGGTAATAATGTGATTAAGCCTAAAATCTGATTTAAGTTTGAAGTAGGTAAAGCTGATATAAGGCCTGAAATCAAATTTTTGAAAGTCACATTTGTTCAAAATAGTGTGTCTCAGTCCCGAGACACCCTTGAGAAGGGTATTAAGTGGGCTGACTTAAGTGTGAAATTGATTGGGTAAGAAGTCGAAAAGGTTGTGAATAGGCCTGAATTTGATTTAAGTGTCAAGTGAGCTTGGGATATATGTTGCTTAGGTTGTGATTAGGCCTGAATCTGATTTAAGTATGAAGATGTGTTTGGGTTATATGTAGCTTAGGTTGTGTTTAGGCCTGAAATTTGAATTGTTCAAAATAGTGTGTCTCGGTCCCGAGACACCCGAGGCAAGGGTCTTCAGTGGGCTGAATTCAGCGTGAAATCAATTGGGTTAGAAGTTGCTTAGGTTGTGATTAGGCCTGAATCTGATTGAAGTGTGAAGTGAGTTTGGGTTATATGTAGCTTAGGTTGTGACTAGGCCTGAATATGATTTAAGTGTGAAGTTGGTAAGCCTCATATAAGGCCTGAAATCAAATCTCTTAATGTTAGCTTTATTCAAAATAGTGTGTCTCGGTCCCGAGACACCCTTGAGAAGGGTATTAAGTGTGCTGACTTAAGTGTGAAATCAATTGGGTTAGAAGTCGATAAGATTGTGATTAGGCATAAATCTGATTTAAGTGTGAAGTGAGTTTGGGTTGTATGTTGCATAGGTTGTGTGTAGGCCTGAAATCTGAATTGTTCAAAATAGTGTGTCTCGGTCCCCAGAGACCCTAGAGAAGGTCTTAACTGGGTTGAACTATGTTTGAAATCAGTTGGGTTAGGATGTTGGTAAGGTTTTTGTTAGTCCTGAAATCAACCTTAAGTGTGAAGTGAGTTTGAATATGATGTTGGCAATAATGTGATTAGGCCTAAAATCTGATTTAAGTGTGAAGGTGGCAACGCTGATATAAGGCCTGAAATCAAATTTTTGAAAGTCACATTTGTTCAAAATAGTGTGTCTCGGTCCCGAGACACCCGAGACAAGGGTGTCTTGTTGGCTGAATTATGTGTGAAATTAGTTGGGTTAGGATGTTGGTAAGGTTTTAGTTAGGCCAGAAATCAACCTTAATTGTGAAGTGAATTTGAATTGGATGTTGGTTATAATGTGCTTAGAGTTGAAATCTGAAATTTCATTGTTGGTTAAATGATTATTGGATTGTAATTAGGCCTGAAATCTTATTTGAGTGTGAATTTAGTTTATATGCCAAGATGTTGATTACGCCAAAACAGATTATTTGACTTTGAGTTTAGTTTGGGTTGGTTGTTGGAAAGGCTGTGATTAGGCCTGACATCAAAATTGGAAAAGTAAGCATTGGATTTTCCGCAGAGTTTGGGAGCTACCGATCTTGAAACTTACGTTTCAAATGCTATTGAAGGCATCATGGACCATGATGAGCAGAATGTTGGGGAAGAGGTAAGTACTCACGTAGTTACATAATGTGTGAATTAGTTGTACCTTATGCCATGCAACTTTGTGTCTTAAATACATACCTGTGTTTTGTAGGTCGAGTGCCCCACCCCCTAGGACTCACCGGCACCGGCTTCACCGGCAGCGACTCAAGCTTCAAGAGAGACTGCAATTGATCTTGACAGTTCTGATGAAGGTCAGGATGAGGATGAAGATGGGCTTGGAGATAAGGATACGTTTGACGGGGATGAAGATGAACTTAGATCCCGTCAGAAATTGAATTCCGTGGCCATGATCTCTCAATTGAGAGTCAAACCTTTCAGTTCATCGAGGTTCAATATTCCTTTATGTAGAATGCTTGCCATGCCTACGGTGAGGCCAACACTCTCAACTGATCTTGATAAATTGGAGCAGGAGTTTGTCCATGGGTATAGAGAGGGCTCCTCAGTTTTTTATATGACATTAACAGATGAAGAAGGCAAAACACAGGAGGTATCTGAAGCTGATAAGGCATCTTGGGGTCCCATTTGGAATTCAAAAAATGAAGAATTCAATTCCTATCTTCAGTTTGTTCTGGAGTTAGCCGGTTTCAAGGATTTGATGTTCTTTGTATGTGACGGTAACCATAGGCGTAAGGCATGGTTAAATCATATTGAAAGACTTCACAAAACAGATGAGGCCTGGCATTATATGGTGGATTGCATCCTACTTGACACAAAAGGCAAAGTTGGGGTTGTTATGCAAGTGATGCATAACATCAACAAGTAAGTTTTGTTAATTAATTTGTATTTCTTTCTATGTAAAATGCTTCTTGTTATATCATTAATGTCATGTGCTAATCCGCCCTTTTTGATTGATAATTGCAGGCATACTGAAGACTCTCACGTCAAGACCAACTTTGTTCACACCCTTTTTAGGATTCAAAAGTATGGTCTTATGCCAATCGAACATTATCAAGACATATTGACTCCATCAGAGATGAAGAGGTGCAAGAGAACTCAAAATGCCAAAAAAACTTGGTACACATTGAATCTTCAAGTATTCACGAACTTCATCTTCCGGGTATGATCTCTATAATATGTACTGCATTGTTTTAATCACTAACATATTGTCATTATCTAAAATCAAATGATCACCTAGGTTACAGTATACTTGGATGACTAACTAAGTCTACCCCTGTGCAGCATGAATTTGGACTTGCTGCAGATGAGGGTGTTCGACAACTTGTGGAGCAATCAGATGTAGAAGTATCCGCCGCTGAAAAAACAACCGATATGAAAGTTGCTACAAAGAAAAGAGCCAAGGCACTTCATAAGAAAGTGTCGAAACTAGTTGCTCTGGCAAACCCGGACTTGACGGATGGATGGCTTCGAGAGGTATAAACTCTACTTTACAAGCACATTTTTCAATCTTCATGTTCTTTAATGACCCCTGAGATTCTAATAAATAGCTATATGTTTCACAGATTGGACGTCACTATAGTCTTAACTCAATTACACCCAAGGTCAATATGGAGAAATTGCAGTTGATCGTTACTGCAAAAGCATCGGCCGCTTCTAAGGTTAAATGGCTGGAATATTTAAACTCCTCTGCATCTACACGTGAGGCCCGCAAACTGCCCCCTAAGCCCACCAACGAGGAGAAACTAGGTGCATTTCTAGCTAAGGCGTGCTTTTGGGCCGGAGTGAGTTAATACTTCCCAATCAATTCGTTTAATTTGTTTGTCTTGAGGCCTGAAAACTGTTTGGGTTATATGTTGCTTAGGTTGTGATTAGGCCTGAAATCAAATTTCTGACATTAAGATTTGGTCAACAAGGGTCCTAAGTGGGCTGAACTAAATGTGAAATCAATTGGGATAGATGTTGCTATGGTTGTGATTAGGCTTGAATCTGATCTAAGTGTGAACTGAGTTTGGGATATTTTTTGCTTAGCTTGTGATGATGCCCGACAGCTGATTTCAGTGTGAAGTGAGTGATGGATAGACTTTGGTAAGCTTGTGAATAGGCCTGAATTTGATGTGAGTGTGAAATTTAAGTGTCATGTTGTAAAGGTGTTTAGTAGGCCTGAAATCAAATTTCTGAGAGTAAGATTTGGTTAATAAGGGGTGTCTCGGTCTTGGACCCTACACAAGGGTCTTAAGTGGGCAGAAGTAAGTGTGAAATCAATTGGGTTAGATGTTGCTATGGTTGTGATTAGGCTTGAATTTGTTTTATGTGTCAAGTGAGTTTGGGTTATATGTTGATAAGGTTGTGATTAGGCCTGAAATATGATTTAAGTGTCAAGTGTGTTTGGGTTATATGTTGCTTAGGTTGTGATTAAGCCTGAAATCTAGTTTAAGTGTCAAGTTGTTAAGGCTGCTATAAGGCCTGAAATCAAATTTTTGAAAGTCACATTTGTTCAAAATAGTGTGTCTCGGTCCCGAGACACCCTACACAAGGGTATTAAGTGGGCTGACTTCGGTGTGAAATCAATTGGGTTAGAAGATGATAAGGTTGTGATTATGCCTGAATCTGATTTAAGTGTGAAGTGAACTTGGGTTATATGTTGCTTAGGTTGTGATTAGGCCTGAAATCTGATTTAAGGGTCAAGTGACTTTGGGTTATATGTTGCTTAGGTTGTGATTAGGCCTGAAATCTGATTTAAGTTTGAAGTTGTTAAGGCTGACATAAGGCCTGAAATCAAATTTCTATAAGTCATCTTTGTTCAAAAAAGTGTGTCTCGGTCCCGAGACACCCTAGACAAGGGTCTTATGTGGGCTGAATTAAGTGTGAAGTGATTTCAGATTAGAAGTTGATAAGGTTGTGATTAGGCCCGACTCTGATATAAGTGTGAAGTGAGGTTGGGTTATATGTTGCTTAGGTTGTGTTTAGGCCTGAAATTTGAATTGTTCAAAATAGTGTGTCTCGGTCCCGAGACACCCTGGACAAGGTCTTAACTGGGCTGAATTATGTGTGAAATCAGTTAGGGTAGGTTGTTGGTAAGGTATTTGTTATGCCTGAAATCAACCTCAAGTGTGAAGTGAGTTTGAATTGGATGTTGGTAATAATTTCATTAGGCCTGAAATCTGATTTGAGTGTGAAGTTGGTAAAGCCGATATAAGGCCTGAAATCAATTTTCCCAAAGTTAGGTCTATTCAAAAAAGTGTGTCTCGGTCCTGAGACACTCTAGAGAAGGGTATTAAGTGGGCTGACTTAAGTGTGAAATCAATTGGGTTAGAAGTTGATAAGGTTGTGATTAGGCCTGAATCTGATTTAAGTGTGATGTGAGTTTGGGTTATATGTTGCTTATGTTGTGATTAGGCCTGAAATCTGATTTAAGTGTCAAGTGTGTTTGGGTTATATGTTGCTTAGGTTGTGATTAGGCTTGAAATCTGGTTTAAGTGTCAAGTTGTTAAGGATGCTATAAGGCCTGAAATCAAATTTTTGAAAGTCACATTTGTTCAAAATAGTGTGTCTCGGTCCCGAGACACCCTAGACAAGGGTATTAAGTGGGCTGAATTAAGTGTGAAATCAATTGGGCTAGAAGTTGATAAGGTTGTGATTAGGCCTGAATCTGATTTAAGTGTGAAGTGAGTTTGGGTTATATGTAGCTTAGGTTGTGATTAGGCCTGAAATCTGATTTAAGTTTGAAGTTGTTAAGGCTCATATAAGGCCTGAAATCAAATCTCTTAATATTAGCGTTATTCAAAATAGTGTGTCTCGGTCCCGACACACCCTTGAGAAGGGTATTAAGTGGGCTGACTTAAGTGTGAAATCAATTGGGTTATAAGTTCATAAGGTTGTGATGAGGCCTGAATCTGATTTAAGTGTGAAGTGAGTTTGGGTTATATGTAGCTTAGGTTGTGATTAGGCATGAATCTGATTTAAGTGTGAAGTTGTTAAGGCTCATATAAGGCCTGAAATCAAATCTCTTAATGTTAGCTTTATTCAAAATAGTGTGTCTCAGTCCCGAGACACCCTTGAGAAGGATATTAAGTGGGCTGACTTAAGTGTGAAATCAATTGGGTTATAAGTTGATAAGGTTGTGATTAGGCCTGAATCTGATTTAAGTGTGAAATGAGTTTGGGTTATATGTTTCTTAGGTTGTGATTAGGCCTGAAATTTGAATTGTTCAAAATATTGTGTCTCGGTCCCGAGACACCCTGGACAAGGTCTTAACTGGGCTGAATTATGATTGAAATCAGTTAGGGTAGGATGTTGGTAAGGTCTTTGTTAGGCCTGAAATCAACCTTAAGTGTGAAGTGAGTTTGAATTGGATGTTGGTAATAATGTCGTTAGGCCTGAAATCTGATTTGAGTGTGAAGTTGGAAACGCTGATATAAGGCCTGAAATCAAATTTCTGAAAGTTAGGTTTGTTCAAAAAAGTGTGTCTCGCTCCCTAGACACCCTAGACAAGGGTATTAAGTGGGCTGACTTAAGTGTGAAATCAATTGGGTTATAAGTTGATAAGGTTGTGATTAGGCCTGAATCTGATTTAAGTGTGAAGTGAGTTTGGGTTATATGTTTCTTAGGTTGTGATTGGGCCTGAAATCAGATTTGATTTTGAATTTAGTTCAGGCTAAATGTTACTCAGGTTGTGATTAGGCGTCAGCTGAATTGTGCATATGCGCTTATTTGAATTCGGGGAGCTTCTATTATATTTTCTTTCCACAGATATCCGAGCAGGCTTCTATTATCTATGAAGAAACAGTGCGTCAAGATAGACTGGTTATCAACTTTGAAGTACCCAGCGAGCCCTTATCCTTGGTTGCATACATCGAGGATTGTAGAATGAAGTTATGGGACAATGCATTCCCCACCTTCTTTCGAGGGCAAGATGCTTTTAACAAAACTCACGAATTTCAGGGCTTCAAAGGAACTGACTTGATTGTGAGAAGAGTACTCTTTCGGTAAGATTTATCCTTCTCCAACTAGAATTCTTGTATTTGTCATATTGATTTGGTTGTTCACATGGCATGTATTTTGATTGCAAGGTATATAACGATGAGGTTTTTTTTAACCCGCAGGTTTTTCAAGTACGAGCTCCTTGCAAAAGGAGCAATAACAAAAGAAGATCTCCCAATATTTCTCTCTACATGGCTTGACAGGTCGAACTCAACGTGCATGTTCTCAGCAAATCAGCAGCGGACGTGGTCTACCTCGCATCTCACAGGAGGTGGATGGTACCTCGACTGTGCTCCTAGTTTCACTCCCTCCTTTGAAACTGAACTTAGGAAGTCGAGGGATGCAGTTGGTGAGTCTTGTGTTGAGATGGTTGATTTACAGGGCATTGAAGACGAGCACGAGAGGGCAAAGGCCCTCTCGCGACGTCTAGAAAAAGATAGGAAGAAAGCGCTTAAGGTGAAGGAAGCTGAGGAGAAAGCGGCCCAAAAAGAGATGGCAAAACTCCACAACTCTCTGGAGAAGACTAACAAGAGGGGGAAGAAGAAGATGAACCCCCCTCCAGAGCCAGAATGTAAGAGCCCACCTGCGCCTAGTCCTACACATGACTCTGGTTCTCATGCTCCAATTCAGTCTAGAGGAACCAAACGCGATTCCTCCTATGAGCAGTTAAGCCAAGGAATCCCTGTTTTCACATCGGTTGAGGAGAATGATGGCCAAGTTGGGGAGTGGATTAAAAACTTCTCACTAGAGCAAGTCCTTGGTGGCGACACGGGCAACTTGAGTCCATTATATGACGAGTTAAAGAGCTTCATTTCTAAGGTACCATACTGCTCAACAGCTTTGTTTTGTTTATGTTTTCATTCAATTCTAATTCTCAAGCTGCGGAGTCCCATGAATGAGTTCTCAAGTTTCTTTCAATCATTCGTAGGTCATCATTCTCATTACAATGACATCCAACACATTTCTTTGTTAGTTTTCATTGTATTAAAACTTCAGCACTTCCTTAAGTCGTTGACTTCTATCTGTTTTTGTATGTTATATGCGATTTCATTACATACACATCTCCTTCTCATGTATTTGATCTCGAAGTCAAGTAATTGATTCACATTAATTCAGAATGGTGTCAAGTTAGAATGTGTGCAATCTTTGATTTTCTTGTCGGAGTTTTGATAAATTTATTTTCATGCGCAGCACTCAAGTGACAAAGGCCGACGCTACAAAGGATCTGCTGCGGAAGTACCCTGTGTGGACTTGATTCTTGCAGATCTTCCAGAGGGCCTTCCTGTTCCAGGAATTTCGAATCCACCTTCGTCTATTCCCGCCTGGAACATAGAACCTGAGGATTGGTTTCAAACAATCTTTGATTTCGCAGACCATCACCTCCAAGACGATGGGGCGATAGTTTTGTTCCATCCTTTTCGAATGTCTACAAAGTCAATCATTCTTGGGTTATGTTCCACATATGGATTTGCTGTTCGCAAAGAGTGGTGGGGGATGAACAAGCTTCATCTGACTTCACCAATTAATCCAGCCTTGACTGTGAGTTCATTTTATGATATGACTTATTGCTAATTTGATTGATAGCTGTATCTTATGTTATTAATCTTGTGAAACTAATCTTCCATTTCATTTGCTGGAATGTGCTTAATGATTTTTATCTTATTTCGTAAGTAAAGTAATTAATTGTTTTTGTAATCTGCAGACCATGAGGTTTGGAATAACTTTAGTTGTGAGGAGCATTCCGGAGGTGCGTGCTTCCAGATTTTGCTTTCAACACATCCCTGCACTAGACCGTCACGGGGTTGATGTGGCACGGGATGACATTCTCCAGAACCTGGTGTCAAGGGAGGATCAGTTAATGGATGGATCCACCCCTTGGCGTGGTCCTCGCGAAAAATCCCTCGCCCTTATACAGATGCTCATTCAGGCATCTTCTTCACCCGGGGATATTGTTCTAGACTGCTCTACAACTACGGGTACGTTGAACATCTCTTCATGTTTAAGTAAATAACCGTTGACCATTTCATGTTAATTAATTTTTATGTTGTTTGAGAACTGAACTTCATTGTTTTCTTATTTTGCAGGAGTTTCTATTCATGCGTGCCGCAATGTGAACCGTCACATTGCGGCATTAGAGGCTGACAAGGCAATTTTTGAAGCCTTGATCGCTCCTCTAATTCGATCTGCTTCGGCCATAGAAGTGAAATCAAGAGATGTTGTCATGTCAGAGGATCCAGATAGCGAAATCATTGTTGTTCAGAAGATCGTGAAGAAGTCAAGGTTTAGTAAGTGAGTATAGCTACTATTTCTACTACTAGTGATATATTTTCTTATTTGCTTTCATATGAGGCAGTTTTATGACCATGTTGCCATTTGCATTTGCAGAAGCGGTAATTTGAGATACCCTTATCACCGCGCTTTTTTTTGTGACCCTAAGTTCTATCCAAGCCCTCCAAAGTCATGGCGGCTCCCTTCATACGCAAATAACGTTGCCAATGAATTAGCGGAAGGTTCATATCGTACTTTTAGACCTAAGGAGTTGATGCTAAGCGGTATAGAGTATGTTGATTTAGAAGCTGTTGAGTCTGAGGATGAAGGTTCTTCAGATGCAGATAGTACAGATTCTAAAGTCTCTGTAGCATTATCTGATAATTGTGATTTCAATTATATGTCTTAGGTAGAATTTTGTGTCTTATTGCTTGTATAATAATATATTTTTGCATTTGATTGTTAATTGTCCGTTTAGTGCGGTAATCTTCATGGTTTTCCTTAGACAGTGAATTATATTTTGTAATGCCTTCTTACATTCTTACCCTACACCCTCCTTGCACTCTATTATTCAATAAGACATAGAGGTAAACTACCTCATTATCCACCATAGCATCATCCATGTAAAAAAATTCAAAACAAAACCCAAAAAACATAAAGAAATGTAGTTGTAAAAATATAGATCAAAACATGAAACAAAGACTAAGGAAAACTAAACCGAAAAACTAAACCAAAAAATTAAAGATGATAAGTATAGAATATCAATACGTTTTTTAGAATTACAAAAAATAAGAAGATAGACTGGAAGAAGAATGGAAGAATAAAAAAATCAGAAGATAGAATGGAAGAAGAATGGAATAACCCAAAAAAGGCTTGTGCATAAAATATGGACATCATCCTATGTTTTTGGTTCAAATCAAACATCAAACTCCAAGAAATCCGAGGCCATATCCAAAGTGGCCACTCCCACATGAAATCTGAACCACTTGGCATGCCGAAACTCAACCTGAAACCAATGATTTCATGTCAAATTTATGGAGTCAGGTTGAATGTAGCTAAGCATGAAACCCAAACATGGCATGCCCACATTCAACCGGAAACCATAAACTTTAATTCACCCTAAATATAAAACCCCTAGGCCTTGTCCAAAGTGGCCATGCCGAGACCGAACATGAAATCTAAGCCATTGGGCATGTCGAGACCCAAATTGATACCAATGATTCGGTTTCAAATTTATGGAGTCAGGTTGAATGTAGCTAGACATGAAACCCAAACATGGCATGCCTACATTCCATCTGAAATCATAAACTTGACCTCAAATCAAATAGCAAACCCCAAGGCCAACAGACCTCGGATCCGAGGCCTTCTGCAAAGTAGCCCCTCCACTTGAAATGCCGAGACCCACCCAGAAACCACCAACTTTATACACAATCATAATTTAGGGGCTCAAGCCATGAGGCCTTGGGTCCGAGGCCTTCTCCCAGTGGGACTTCATCCACCTCAAATGACAACTTGTAACCATCCGAGACCCATTCCCAACCTACAAACCTTATACCCAATCTGAAATGATACCGCAGCCATGAGGCCTCGGATCCGAGGCCTTCTCCCAGTGGGACTTAATCGACCTCAAATATGACATCCTGTAACCATCCGAGAGCCATTCCCAACCTACAAACCTTATAAGAGAAGGTGCAAGCAAATACAGTATAGGTTCATCAACCACGGTTATAGGTTCTTTTTGTCAATAAAATTGTCAATAAATATTTCAAAATTTAGCTCTACACCGCGGTCATAGGGCATGTTTCACCACACAAATTTTCAATATTCTAGAAAACTCACCGCTCACCGCTCACCGCTCGCAAAATAGCTTTTCCCCATTCTCATGGTCATTAAATGCTCATATAGGTCCCCTTAGTTATGTTGACTACTGAACCTATAACGGTTGACTAAGTTTGAGTATATGTATGTTTGGTAATTGTTCTCAAAATTCAAACCTAAGTAATCTTTTGCACCTGATAGGATGAAAGAGATTAAACTGCCAAGCAACACAAATAAGTATAAACACATGAAAACCACACCACTTAAATATAGGTGCTCACATTTCAGGGGTGTTGGATAGAAACAACTGGCTACTTTAGGACTTCCTTCATGTTGAGGTAACGATAGTTGGACATGGCTTTCTTTTCAAAGAGAGCAATCACGCACAGTTCAATAATGTCATGTCATTGATAACACAAATTAGCTGATAGTTGTATGAGCAACAAGAATTATCTTAAATCATCATATCAAACCATTTTTTACAAATTAAATTCCTTTGGGTACAAATTGAAGTATTTCCATGCAAGAGTGAAATAAACTTACAACTGCCAAGGAGACACCCCAAAACTGGAGGAGATTATAAAATGAGACCCATAGCCTTTGAAATTCCATGTATTAGTGAACTCTCTGTAATAAGCAATCGACTCTCTAAATGGCCCAAATGGCCTAAAAATTACCCAAAACTTCTTGTTGGACAATAGGAGCTTTTAACTACAATTTCACTGTGTCACACCAATCTATCCTATCCATAATCAACCAACGCGTTCCGAATACAATGACAAACAACAAGGATCATCCATGGGTTAGAAATTCTAAGGTGAAGCCAAATTCAATTGGACTTTTATAAGCCCTTCACAAGACCCTGAATATCAAAGTGTCAGTCCGACATGCGAAAAGACAATATAGACTTGTTATTCGAGGTAGTTGAGAACAATGTCCACTCACAGCTTGCGTATCAAACACAGTCAAATAGGCATACGGATTGAATCCTTGGAGCACCATTAGATCACTGTATTCCTTGACAGACAAATACAACCATGCAAATCAGGGAAAGTACTATAATTTGATGTGGGAGGTGAGGAATGTAATTTTCGAGTAAGGTTAATTATCCACTGTCAACCTAGTACGAAGGGATGGAATGCAATGTGCTTGTATTTAGAGAAGAATCAAGAACAGGCTGTATGAAAGTTGTATTTGAAACAACATTAAATCCATATCAAAGCCTATGTTACGTAGTAAATGAATGCCGCAATACCGACTTTACTTGTGAACCATCTGACCTATAAGACGAAGAAGAAAAAGCATACTAGAGTCTTGTGTATCTCCTAGGTGGCAAATACTACTAGTAGTCAACATGTAAGTTTGAAGTAGATTTGCAGCCTAGTCAACCTCTTCTATAGCAACTTCAGATTTGTAGGGGACTATTGTTTAGGTAAACAAAGTTGAATGATGTATACTGACCTTTCTGAACATAATATTTTAACAACAAATCACCATGTATTTGACCAGACATTCAATCAAGTCTCAACTTTGTGGAGTACTCATTAGCAAGAAATATAAAGAGATACTTGCTAATACATTATTCACAAAGCATGGCTTTTGAAGCTAGATAGATTGCCAGGTGGTCTTACATACTAGGTCAAGAATTTGCCAATGGCGTAACTACAACTTCTTACTGTTCCTAAGAGAACTTTAGATGCGTGGATGTTTTGCATAAGCCAATCATAACTTTTTCTTTTCCCCTAAAAGAAATCACTAGGTACTACTAGGTAAATTATAAGCACGCCAAATAAAAACATGAACAGCTGCAAGCAAGCTTATTCTGAAAGCTTCTGAAGCTAATTTAATAGCAATCGCAGCTATTATGTCGTTAATAAGGAATTGCATGAGTACTTTGGGAATGTATTGCTACAATGCCTCTGTTCCCACAGCTTGGATTGTCCAAATGAACAACTATCCTCTAAGAGCATGCTTCCAACTCTTGTCTCAAAATCTCAATTCAAGAGCAACTGAAATGCTGAATGCTAATTTGTGTCTAAATTGATGGGCACTTAACCTCTAGGTGGCTGATACACATCAACTCAAACTTGAGTTTTTGAAGTATATATTTGATCATGGCTATGATCAGGTCCAAAACTATTCTATTGGGCAATTGATCTGTAAGAGTCAAGCAGTCCTGAAGGCCCTTCACCTCTACGTAATCTGTGGCTTTGGAATTGAATGGAAGAATGAACGTATGAATTCTATTAACGCCCATGTGGATATGGTGAATAATTCCACACACAGTTTCTCATACCTCCCCCTCGTGGACACATATCCAGTCTACCTGGACCATCGTGGACGTTAATATCATTCATATGTTCACGTTCTTCCATGAAAATAGATGTCCTTCCACCATTCCACTGTCAAACTTCCATTTGTCAAACACTGCAATACAAGATAATTCCATGAATAGTACCTCCTGACGTAGTCAAGAGAGGGAAAATATAGCTAAAAGCATTTTACAAGATAGCTGATTGTGAATGGGTGGTGAACTTGAGAATACTCAGCTCATTGTCAGAACCAAAGTTAAACATAAACAGGAAACTTCTGAACACGTGAATAAGAACAATGTTGAATGAGAGTACCCACTAGCTAGGGTAGGTGTATACAGGAATGACATACGACATTTAAAGGTCTCAAGCAAAATTGAAGCATACATGTATATCTTAGCTATGGTTGAGATGTGTTTGGGACATTGTCTCTACACATGAGCGATTGGTGTATTTCAGACATAGCAGGACCTCAATACACAATTTAAGGTTCAACAACGATTCTATGCAAGTCTGTTGTATTTGGACCTTTATATTCTGATCGTTTAACAATTGGCATGGAGTAGTGTACACATACACATGTGCCTTGATGAATGCGGCGCCTGTCATCTTTCAAGTTCCTATACCCAAGTCATCGATTTATTCTGTGAGTCATGACTAGCCTTGGGCTAATAAAAACTCTCAACAATGTACAGAAAATTCAATATGAAACTAATAATGCTAATTTGGCACACGTAGTACTTGCCCAAGCCAGTAAATTATTCTTTCTTCGTTTTGGCTTCACTTCCCAATACCTTATTCTAGGTTCCAGAAGAAAAGGAATTAGTGACGATAAAAAATTGAGATTGATTGAAGGAATTTCCCATGCTCATGGAACTTCAGATTAATCAAGGAGAACACTAAGCACTCATATGCTTTTAAAGTGTGCTATTTTATTGCTAAAATTAAATACTCACTGACCAATCCACTGAACAAGGTTTTGCCAATGAGAGATACAAGAGAAAAGTGGAGAGAGAAAAGCCAGGGAAGAGGCAGTGCATGAGGACGACATACTTAGCATCATCTAAGCATGTTATTGTCATGCCTTGCCTCACACTGGCTTCGTCACTTCTCTACCTTCCCTGTCTCATCAACAAATCACTTATCCCAACTTTGCATGCACAGTTCATGGAGAACACACATCGATAATATCCTAGAGGTAACTCGCAAGTTTGAGTTTACCTTTGAATAGATGGATGTAATAACCCCCAATGCATCACAACGGAACAATTGGCAAGTAGAGTCCACAGGTCAGGCATTGCGACGGGTCTCCTATGCCTAGTTCCATCCTAAAGTTCAAGCCTGAGGGAAGAATCTAATGAGCACGGCAGACCAGCAGCGATGCCTGTCCAGTGGACGCCACGTGAGCACCATCCACAAAATCCATCATTGTCAAGAGTGTCTGCAATTCTCAAACCCAATGTTCTCTTCTTTTTGGCTTCAAGAGCCCCACTTGCATCAAAACTAGGAAGGTGATTTTTCTTCTTTAGAACGAAAACTTGAAAAAATTGGTCCAAAAACCCAACAAAGCAATGCGGTTTGGTGGGTAGGTGTCAGCTCCACATCAAATGCACATACATAACTAATGTTGTCGCTAACACGTCAACCATAATAGCTTATCCCTTGTGACCTAACTCCAAATTTTAGGAAAAATTTATATCCCATCACTAACCTAAAATTTTGATAAAACAAACAAAAAGGCAAACAACATTCTTCATTGTGCATTGTGCAGCCAACATGCACATACTTGTACAACAAAAAACAAAAAAAGATTCTCAAACCTAATCTCATGCACTTGTCACATATTCATATATTCAACAAGTGAAACTATGTTATGGTCAAGCTAAGTGACTTAAATAACATTCATGATTGGATACGAGAATGCATGTTATCACTTGTAATAGACGACCCTACCATGGCCTAACCACTACATTTGATAATGCACATGTGTCGTCCTCCCATAAGCTATATTAGGCACCCAATATTTACCTTGTGGCTACCGTGACTCTACACTAGTTACCTACCTACAAACCGTGGCTTGGTTCCATGCATATATTACCTAGTTCTTAACTGGACTGGTTTGTGTATGTGCCGTCTCATCATTACACCCGTGCATGTGAATTACTGTTCTAGGTTGTTCAAAATGCTGTCATCAACAGGCTGAACATTTTGAAACTTTAGGTCATGCACCATTGCCATTCCAAAATTTCAAAATGTACAGCAGAATTGCAACACGTGCCTCACCCTAGACACCTGTAACAGAAATATGGCACTACTCACAGCACGATATCTTGTAATCGGCATAACGAAAGTGTACAATGGAACATGACTATGCCACAAGATCACTAAAGTGATCTAGAGCATTAACTTGCACAAAAATGTGACATTGGAACAAAAGAACCTTCTTGTGCACTTCCCTTATGTCCATCAATCTAGAAAACTATAAACCTTAGTCTCTATATCGTGTAGTAAGAATAGTGTAACGACACGATCTATCACACACAGAAGTAATGAGCAGCTCGCAATTCACCTCTTCAAGAAACTTGGTCAACATCTAATATTCCAACGTGTGTCCCAATTTCAAGGTGCACTCCCACAAAATATCCTTAAAACTTCAAAAATGCTGATGAGAACCATATTAGCCAAGACATCATCCGCTGACCTTCGGGTGGGACACTGAACTAAGATTCCAGGAGGCCATATAACTCTACATAAGCAGGCGATCCTCAAAATATCATCAACAATGTGCGATGAGAGTTCATACAATTATAGAGAGAACAGCAGCAGTGATCAGTTGCAGATACAGTTTGCTCGGGATGGTGGTGAAACAACCCTAATCCTTAATGGACAGACGCACTAAGTTGCCCCAACAATGACAAAGAAAACACAAACAGGTATATACAAACAGGTCAGGCACAAATTAAACATCACAACTCTACATAGTAAAATATGTGGAAATACTCTTACAAAAAAAAAAAAAAAAAAAAAAGAGAGAGAGAAAAAAGCTCCTGTGTAAACCCATTCCAGAACTTGCATCGAATTGACCCTCTCATGACACACATAACCATAACCTTGGCGCTGTGCATCCGGTACTCCTCCCCCTTTAAGTCCAGAATGGTTAGTCAAAATTCGGTGAACCTGTTCCAGAATTCCCGTCATCCCCTTCTAATTAACCCTCACATGACCAGGTCGCTGTGCATCCATGATCCGATACTGCTCCTCTTCCAAACACCCCTTCCTCTTAAGTATACATAACTCCAAGTCCTACGTCCTCCTCGAATTTGCACTACATTGCACTACCTCCAGTACGAGGCAGTACAATGTCGACACACCGAGACTGAATCAACCTAAGTTGCCATCGGTACTACCCCCCATGCCATCGGTACTACAAACTACAACTACACTCGTAGCTTATAGTAACTACCCTTTTCCGCTCGGATTCATTCATTCCTTCTTTCCTTCCTAAGAATTTCAAAGGCTTCCCGCATGTCCCAGTTTCCCGGAAATCTGCAAAATCGGTGCCACAAAAAAGGCAGCAGAGACAGGAACAGAGTTTGGAATTTCCCGGCACTACAGTTGGCGATTGAGTGTGTGGGCCAGAGAGAGAGAGGGAGAGAGAGAGAGACTGTGAGTGTACTTGCAAGTAATATGGTAGTACAATGCAAGTAATTGGGTAGTACACGGAGCTCGGTGGACCGGGGATGTTTCAATTCGGGAGAGCGATGGATCTCCCTTCGCAAGAATTCAATCAGGGAGAGGTAGAGGGGGGGGGGGGGGAGTGTACTAGCGGCGCCCCATTCGTCTCTCGCAACAAGCGCGCTTGTACTATGTACCGCAGCAGGTATGCCCGGCGACCGACGGACGGACGGATGGACGGCAGGTGGAGGCCGGAGACACTGTTTCGTCCATTATTTTCGTCGGTCGCCGCCTGTGCGTGTGACGAACGAGGAACGGGACGATATCGGTCGTTGGCGGTTGAACGGAGTCGTTGGTTCCCCTGCCTGAGACACCTTGTGTAGCTTCGTAAAGCCCTGGCTCAAAATTTTCTCATTATCATGAGCGGGCGCCTTACATGCCATAATTGTCTGCCATGTATCATAGGGGACCTTAAAACATACCGCATATGAGCCGTAGATCATGGCACACATCCAATGGTTGAACTCCGATCTTGGCTTAATGTTCGATAATGCTCTCGGACCAAGGTAGTCCACGAATAAGGGTCCTATCTTGGGGCTCCTGCACTTGGGCAAGCCATTATTCTCGAATTGTCCTCGTCCTCATGCGTTATTAACCACATAATTCATTGCTCATCCAAGAGTATAAGGGTTATGAGGATTCATCGTGATGTTTCATCTGTGTAGGTGCGATATCATTCATGATTCCAACATTTGTTCGTGAGTTGATTGATCATGACCAATAACTAGTCTTGAGTAGTAGGATGACTCGTTGCTTCCATACTGGCTCATTATCCATTCTCCTCTCAGTCGTTATTTACCATAGCTCTCTAAAAGCTTGGGCAAAAACTATTGCCACTTACTCTATTTGATCATTCATGAAGGTGCCTAAATTTCTGGGAAATTAATTTCGTTGAGTTTCCGAAAGAAAAAAGAATTAACATTCAAATAGTGCCTAAAATCATAATAATGCAAGTGACATGCACGTGGTTAATCGTAGTCGCCATAGATGAAATTAGGAAAAACATCCATTAATGGAAGGGTCCACAAGTTTTTATAAAATTTGGAAAATTTTTGAAGGCCAAATTATTCTGATGCATTCTATGAAAGGAAAGTCTTTAATGTCTTTCTCAATGGAAAGTGCAAGTGGATTGAGGGGACCCATCTCTTGTAAGATATGAAATGGGCAATTCGTGCAATATGAGTAGCATATATGAATTGTGCACGTAACCATTTTTCTCGTACTTTTTGGAGCTCATATGATATTGTTCATTAGAATTATCATACATCAACTCAAAGAATTTTTTTCCCACCAAAATTTGGTTGTTTTGCATACAACACCTTCCATGTTCGGTAAGTTTTTGGTGGATGAATGAAGAATAGTGCCATTTAAACTATATTAATACTAGGGTGATTTTATGTAAGTATGGAATCTATTGCATGACACATAGACCCATATGGTATTGAATAACAAAAAGTTTATCAAATACCATACCAAGTGGTATTAAAAAGGGTGAAATTTGCATGAGTGTCTGAGGAAATCTTTGGACCTAATCAGTTGATATCCTAGCATTTCCAAGTCCAACAGGTTACATGTAACATCTTTTGGCTTATTGTTGTTTAATTGGAAATCATCCTCTGAACATGTTGAATGGCTTTCTTTCAGGTGCAGGAGCTACAAATCATCAATGACTCCTTTACAAGCAGTCAGTGGGCTATAGATAATTAAGGTCTCGTTCCTTTAAGGCCAATAATTGTGGGAGGTACTCTAAAATAACAAGGTTAAGTGAATCGTGTAACAACCAATTAGTGGTTGCGATTTGGAATGTCCAACCATTGCATACTAGAAATGTTTCTGCTCGAGCTTTAGGAACCGAATTGGACCGAATTGGACTAAATTGGACTAAATTGGACCCGCAAGGGGCTGGATACATTGTGTTCCTAAACATAAACTGACTTCTATATCATATTTGACTTTATTTCATAGTCTAAGACAATGCTTCAGTTGCATGCCTTTGCCTTAGGTTTATTGTTTTAATTTAGTTCATGTGAGTTTAGCATTGTGGCTACACTTCACAATCTATGGTTGTAAGAAGACAAAAGTCCTTCATGAAAAAAATGGTCGCTTACAGAACCAAAAAAAATGAGGTGTACGAAATAAAATGCACTATAAGGGAAAAAAAATTGGATAACAGTTGGGCTCCGAGAAAAACAAATTGGGGTAAAGTCAAAAAAATTGGTTACTTGGGGTATAAGAAAAAAATTGCAGTATAAATAAAATAGGGTATTTTTAAATGATTCCACCAAAATTTTAAAATGACTAATAGGGTGTATTAAAATACAAGCATTTACCTTATTTTGAAAAATACCATACCTTATAATCTTTTCTGCAAGGTAAATACCCCCCCCCCCCGACAAATAAGTCCTGAGCGCATGTGTATGCATTAATTCAAGAGGGAGTGACCTCCCCATAGGAATATGAAAAAAATCCAACTTCAAAATATTTAGGGTCATGAAATCTACGTCCAAAACCAAATCCGAACATCTGCTTTTGAGCAACATTTGTAATGATAAGTTTTGAAGATCTTAACTTGATAATTGACATTTGAGTATTTAGGGCAACAAAAAATATCATCATAAAAAAATCCAATTTAAACAACACTTTGCTACTACTCTTAGGCCTTTGACCAAAAAAATTATGATTTTAGTCTACCGGAGCACTACTTTGCTCCACTTTACCATGCTTGCACCCCCAAGTGTTAAAAATGTTGGCAAACTTTGTGGGTCAATGGCATATTTTGCAAGCAACTCCCTATAAACATATCTACACAAACTATAATGAAATTATCAGGAAATTGAAGTGAAAACACAAATTGGCAATTACCAAACACATTATTCAACATGGTATGAAATGGACTCACACGTACAACACATCCAAAATCAATGAAAAAACAAAAAAACAAAAAAAAAACAATGTAAATGGAATCTCCTTTTCCTTCACCATTTCACAAATCTTTCTTGATGTTGCTCACTCTATCATTGTCATTGTTTCCAAAAATGTGGGGTTGTTCATTATCCTCAATTGGAGTAAATTTCAATGCTTGAGTAGTGTCAATGTGTAATTCTACCCATTCGAAGATTCATTTTTCCCCTAATTCAATTGCTTAACGCTAAAGAACTTAACCCCCCCCCCTCCTTCGCTTCACTGGTGTCGTGTACCCTTCCTCTTGCATTTGTGTGACATCCTTTGTATGTGCAATGTCCAACTAGTGGGTAATGGTTTGTGACCACCATTAATCCATCTCTTTGTTGTTATGCAGAAGTTTTGTTCATTAGTTCCATTGACAACGCTATCATGAAGGGTTCATAGTTAGGGTTTGGATAAGGCCCACAATTTTTGTTGTCCATTGTATATTTGTGTATTATTGGTTTATTTTTGTTTCCACTACCTTTGGATGTTATAATCATTGGACAATTGTATCTCGTTTTAATCTTTAGCAATTATCACACTAAACGTCCTTCATACAAATATGTGCACTAGTCCACATTCTAGTGTGCATCTATTTCATTCCTACACCATGACTACCATATGGGCTTATGGATCCTTTGTCCCCTTCACTTTGTCACTTTCAATTGATGGTCATGTGGATTTTTTGGAGGATTCACTTCTTTGCGATTTAACTTGCAAATAGGAACCATATACATCAAACAAGAGATGTACAATGAAGATGGAAATGTGTCCGAAACAATTTCGATGCACAAAATCAAGAGTGTTGTTGGTTCACTGTGAATTTTGGGTCCAAGTTCATTTCGGTTTGTAGATCTTTCAAAGTCCTAGATGCAAGCCTCCACTGTCATTTTGATAAACAAGTTAGACACTTCCGCTATGCAAATCCCTAGTGTAGCCATTATTGAATTGGAGCCAAGTGACAAAATATTTTAACATTGTTTGATTTTGATGATGATTTTTGTGATACAATCGATCTTTCGGACAAATCACATTTGCCTTTTAGAAGTACAACTCCTACTCCTTCTAAAGTCTATTTGTATGTTCATAAACCCCTAAAAGTCCACTTTACATGAGGTTGGCCTGATAGGGATCCATCCCAACGTCCACATGTGCACCTTCTTCATCCTCCTTTAGTACAAATATTGTGGAGACATTAGAGTTATCCGTAAAGTGAGCTGAAGAGAGGGTTTTGGGCCTGGATTTGAGAAAATTGTGTGACAGGCCCTAAAAGTGGAGCAGGTGTCTGTAGCTATAAAAAAACACAGGCACAAATCTTTTGAGGGACCGGAAATGGTGAAATTTTTTTTTGCTCCTGTGTTGCGAGCGCGCCCCGAGAATTTAGCGTCGTTTTGTCAGAGGGTGCTAATTTTGTCGCCCTGTTTCGCTAATTCTGTTAGGGGTGCAGACAAGACTAAGTAAGTAGTGAAGCACGCCCAAAATCAGCAAGCACGCATGACGGCCTCAACCACGAATAGGAGGATTCTCTCATCCAAAAACAAGCAGACCAGCTCTGACCCTAAACCCTGGCCTTGTGTATTATGCCCCGGAATTCAAGAGCCTTACTTTGCGTTTCCATGGGTTTGTGTGAATAGTGCACTCAAAATCTGTCAAAACACCAGCTCACTTTACGGATAACTCTATTGAATTTAACAAAATACAAGAAAACATCAAAATTTGATCTTACAACTATTGACTTTGACAACATTGATTTTCTTGATGCCAACTTTTGATGGTGATGTATTGTTTGTATTCCGCAATGTTGTTCCATGGATGGCATGGACAAGATGCGTGATGAAATTGATACACAACAAAAACAACCAATATTTAGAATGATCTTGAATTCTTATTCATGCATTTTTCTTGTGTTGGTCATCTACAATGTCCAATAACTACATGTATCGTAATAAGGCGTTGGTAACTACAACAAATGGATTGGGTCAATTCCTATCCCACTTTCTATTGGAAATGTGGTCCACAAGAAATCAAGATTGGAGTATAGGGTATGTTATTCCACATCTATTTGCATTGTTTAGTGCAATGCTCACATCATACATGCCTACTGCACATCCCTTATGATATCCAAGGCTTGTATTCATTTAGTCCTACATAACCATCATGTTGTGGGTAACTTAACATGGTTTATCAGTGCATTGCTAAGATTGTCATGGAAACACCTTTTGCCAAGAACTTTGCTATAGTAATTGGAGAAAACAAACAATTCTTACCAAACTATCTTCTTAACTTTCCATCAAACGGTGAACTTCATCACTTGGTAGATTCATCATTAGATGTGGGTATGAATAAATTCAATACTCTTACTTTTCCAAATTGTTGTAACTTCGTGTCTGGTTCAAAACAAGTTGTTTGTAGTGGAATGGGTACAATGGATAATAATGTAGTACTGAAGGAACATTCGAGTTTCAAATATGTCCATGATGACAAGTTCCCAAGGCAATCTAATGACAAATTAACCTTTGTCTTTAGATTGCCTTCTAGTGTTTGTCTTCAAAACGTATGTGAGCCTTCTAGGGAGTGGTGTGGATCTTGTAAAATGTATGCGAATTGGAAGAAACATGGAGAATTCATGGATAATGCTTGATCACATAAAATGTTTGAAGGATTGGACCACTTCTACGACAACAAGTACTATAAGGTGTTAACGATTGTGTGTTGTGACATGCAATCTAAGGATGGCACAACACATACTCTCTTGTGCAAAAACTTAAATGTTGTCATGGTTGAGGATGGGGTGTCAAACGTCAACTTCAAGGGCTTTATGGTAGACAATGCTTAGGCTAATCGGAATACGATCAAGAAGATATATGGGGATGGAGATCCAAGTATGCCCATGGTTGGTTGTGAACACACATGTATTTTCCATTGATCATCAAGTACAACAAACCATTCTCACAATTTCAACACAAGCAAATATACAAGGATTATAAGGATCCCAAATTATTGACAAAGTTGAGACTAGATATCATGTGATTTGTTCATTGTAATTATCATCAGGAGCTGCCATGGAAGTAAACATTTTTGGTCTCTCTAAGTAATTGGGATTCTAGTTATTATGTTACAAACAACGGGATAGCCATATGCTTATTATAGTTCATTACTAAACTATAATCTTAAATATAAAATTTCATTCATTTAAGATAAATATACCAAATAATTGCATTACTTTATACCAAATTTTGGGTATTTGTAGAATATGGCAATAAATGAACATGCAGAGCTGCTAACGTGTAACCTTGTAGAAACTATACACAACAATTGGCTACAACAGTCTGGCGACAAGATAATTTGCGTGTACGAAGCAACAATGGACAATTTGATTTGTGTGTTCATGCAAATTACAAATTACATGTTGTGGTTGCAAGGGGGATCTACTAGTAAAGGTCCCAATTCAACATCTTTGAGACTGAAGGTTGCTACACAGTGTTGAGATCCCAAGTTGCTTGCATATGCCATGAAGTCTTATTATGGGTCAGAAGATCTTAACACCATGGATTGTGCCTTGGACGGCTTGGAGCTATTTAGATCCACCAAACAAAATTTGGACTTGCTACCCGATGTTGAGTGCAACTCACCTCAATTCAACTAAGTGAATTATTCAATTCCTTGCCCTAACACTCAAGCAAAAATAATGCATAGAAGAGTCCTTGAAATTTGTAGAGATAGTGTAGCTCGCAACATGTTTGTTTTAAAGATTGATTGCCATGCCTCTCAATAGCACATTGCTAGATTGCCCCTAACTCAACCAAAAGATGTTGGGCATTGCATGCCAATACATGGACTTTGTGTAATACCAAAGTCAAAACTGGCAAACATGGCAACCATGTTCCCACATACAAGGTATGAAGAAGGAGTGTCATTCCACCAACAATGTGGAGTACAAATTTTGGTTTTGCCCAAACGACATGTGAGTAGCAGCAAGAGGAAGTATGTGTTGGACTAGCCTATAATACCCAACTCATGGCCGGTGAGGATAGATACCAATCTCTTGAAGGAGGAGGTGTTGGGCTTGAAGATGTTGGGTTCCAATTGTAGCAAAGTGAGGCGCTTTTCGTTGCGTCGGAGGCTTCCTAGAATTGCAACATTCCCGATCTCCCGTTTGCATTTCAATGTGTCCCAAAATCTAGATGTCCACCCACCTTCTAGGTACTTGAAGACAATGCGTCGCAACCCATCAACACCCATGGTACATCACAAAAATAAATGAGAGAGTGTCAAACTCATGAATGTTTATTATGTGGTTAGAGTGAAAGCAATTCCATATCCCAAATTTGGAGTAATCATTAACATCGTCTCCAAGGAGGACGACTCCTACCGTGTGACAATTGGGGACATCCTTCATTGTACATGCCTAGATTTTACAAAAATATCCTCTCAAACTTTGGGAAAGAGAGGAAAATGGGTGAACTTCTTTATTTATTTAGATTTTCATACAAAGTGGACTATGATAATGATAAGTTCATGTCACGGGGAGGTCACTTCATTGTCAAGTTGACACCACGTGCGGACAAAGTTTGCTACCCCTATATTACATGCCATATATAATTTTAAAATTTATGATATTTTTTCTACATATACATAACCATTGATAATATCTTTTGTATATATTTTTGAAATTTTTAGTCATCTTTATTTTTTTAGTAATTGTTTTAGTTCAATTATGTGTCATTCTAGTTAGAAACGGTATGTTTTATGAAAAAAACAAATCATCAAATTTAGTTACCACTTTTAACTATGTCATAGGTACTGTGTATATCTACTCATGAAAAAAATTTGATAAAATTTTGACCCATTTTGGTGGTGCAACTTACCAAAAGAAGATTTTTTTTGGTCGCACGTGGTGTTCAACTTGACAATGGAGTGATCCCCCCATGGTTCATGTACGCTCCAACATTCACCTACAACAAGGTCATGTGACATGAACTGGTGTGGATTTTTTTTTAATAAAAATTAGTAATAAACTGATAGTTTATTACAAATGGTAATAGGTCTCCTTCACTCATATTCTTTTAAAATGTTGGTACTTTACACTTGAGAATTGGAAGCAAAGAAGTGAAAAATTTTAAGTATAGATCTCATGATTGTGGACATTTATTAAATTTAGCTTCATTGCTCATGTGTTACCGCTCACCGCTCATCGCTCATGTCTTAGCTCCCTTCAATTACATGGGTAATTATTAAAAACACACACACACACACACACCTTCAAACAAAGCATTTGCCCACTCTGTAACTTTTGCCCACTCAATGAAAATGACATATGCCTACACTTACTATCTTGTTGCACAAATAAACACATCAATCTCCAAATCAACTGACACAAGAAGACAACACATGCAATTGCCAAAATACTTCTAGCCCACCTCACAACAAGATACTTTACACTTATAATTGCGGGCAAAATACAAGACAATGCATTGGACAACATCATAGATGCATGGCTCCTCCCATGCTCATGCTATCTCCCAATGTGTAAATGCCTAGTTAGACTTCACCCGAATATGTCATGCATCCTAGGCACTACACCGACAGATAAACCCCCATTCCCAGGGTAGGTCACTCAGTGTATTTTAAAAACGGCATGTGACATAATATAGGGAGGAATAAATTTAATTGAAATAAAAATTATAAAGGAATTCCAAATAATGAAGGGTCCATTAAAAGTAGACAATCCAATTATAAATAAAGTAGATAGTATAAAATGTGAACCATTACTTTCTAGTAGAACTAATATAGGGGTTGAAGTTTAGGATTTTAGGGAATATATTTAATATGATTTGTTTGTAAGCACGCACTAAGCATGTTGCACGTTATATGGGTGACATTTTCAATCAATGTATGTGGAAAAACGGATGAAAATTTGGGATGTAGTCACTAATCATCTTCCCCACCTTATAGAGAGCTAGGGTTTTGTCTCATTTTGTTCTCTCTCCATTTTTCTCACTTTGGTTTTGCTCTCATTTAGAGTCGAGTCTACATAGAGCTTCGAGTTTTTTGGGTTTGGAGCTTGGAGCTTGGAGACACAAGTCAACAATTCACTTCACTTTTTGACAAAGGTTTGGAGCTTGAATGTCTTTGCAATGTTGGCTGTTTGGTTTTTTTGGTTCTCCTGGGATCTGCGCCTTCCTGGCACATTTTTTCCCATCTAGTGAAACCAGGAGGAATGTGTTGATTATATTCGTGTTTGATGGCCACCGTTGAGATTTAATGCGTTAAATAATTCATACTTGCACTTTGTTCGTCATGGGGATGGGATTTCATGGAAGCTAGGGTTTTCTCTTTGCTGTAAGTTGCAGATAGAGTGAGCGAGTAGCTAGGTGAACCACTTGGTAGATTGGGAAATGAAGACCTACCATAAATAAACCCTAAACCCTTGCATGTTGGTTTCTAGAAATTGTAGTGATGTTCTTCTGAGTCTAAAGAGAGAGACTTTGAAAATTCTCCGGAGGTACATGTAGGTTGTTGGATCTTCTTGCTTCTTTTTCCTCCAGTTGCATTCTTCGTGTTGCAGCTGCTCGTTATAGATTTGCCGTTCCTTTTTCTTGCATACGAATTCTTATTTTATTGGCTTCTTGTATCTTGCACCGGAGACTGATATCCAGTTTGTCTTTTATCTGCACTGTGAATCTAAGATGTGGACTTCTTAACTAAGGGCCACTTCACACACTAGCCAAGAGCCATGACCATGAAATTGTGAAAGCCCAAGTGTCCAAAAGCCACGTGCTAAGACACTCCCAAAATCATGTAGTGTGGCCACCGGCCCTCAAGTGCAGTGTGAAGTCATTTGTGACCAGGTGACTCAACCAAATGCAATTTTGTGGGTGGACTTTTGTGGCAGGAAATCAGCAAGGAGACTCTAAGCATTACTTACTCCTGACTAGAGTCTCCTCACTGATTTCTTGCAACAAAATTCCATTCACAAAATGTATCATCCACAATTGCAATCTGCAGGGAATGTAGATCATATCATTTACATTCGAAATCAATACAAGATGTTCTCGTGGAAGTTCCTAAACCGTTTACTATCCAAGAAAGGGGCATGAGAGACTAGGTGATTTTCCAAGATCCTCAATCGTTTACTCTTCCATGAAGCCCTTATGATTTTGGTGCAAACAACCAACATTTCAACTAGCGGAGATCGATACAAACGTCCAGATCAGCAGATGCAACTCGCACATTCTGAAGGCCAGAGGTATTGCAGTGAAAAACAGAATTCCACAAGGGACGTTCATGTAGCAGGGCAACCTGAATCCCCACCATTTTCTTCTTTGCACTCTGTGACTCAAGTCGTAAACTTCTTTACTCTAATTCTGTGGTCTAGTTTCGACTCATGTGGGTATTGTATCAAAGGACACCGGTTTAGGGTAAGGTGTGGTCCAGATATGTAAATTGAAGCTCAATTTGGAGGTACGTTGTTGACTCCAGGTGTCTTAGGTGATCTCCACCAGTCTCCTGCCCAACGTAATTAATTTAGATCAGGCAATGAAGAGAAAGAGATGACTATGATGTCGCCACCAGCATGAATCATAGCATTGCTATATCTTCAAGTTAGTCCAAAATCGTATGTAACTCTGAAACGGACATTGCAAGCATTAGAGGGACCTTAAGGATTACTGCCACCCTTCAAAGGTGAACACCTTGAACAGGAGTCCGACTCCCCTATATTCCACATGGTTGGTTAAAAACATCTGGTTCACCTGGATACTCTCACAATGATTGGGCGGAGCATAATGGTAGAGTGCATCAGAAGTGCTAGGAAGGTCATCCATCCGAGGCAGCTTAGCCTCCGAGTTCGCAAGTGATCTGAGCCTTGAGTTTCAGGCGCCGTTTGATTCAGGCCATGCACACATGTTGCAGAGCGCAATTTACGAAGCCAAGATCACAGAGTGGTCAACTTCACCTATACACAATTTCATGTTCTTTCACCGCTGAGATGTGTGCTTAGCAACACTCCAGGTGTGAGTCTGATCCAAGATTTGGTCTTTCGCATGGCAGTTTAAGTGAGCCAAAGTTAAGATTTAGTCTTTTTACAAGGCAGTTTAGGTGAGGCTAGTTGAGGTCATAACTTTAATGAATTCGCATAGTTATTGTCAATAATTATTTCATCTAAGGACCTTTGCACACTCTCCAGCTGAGCTTCCAATGTAGCATTTGCAGCATCAACACCAGTTCTGTCTTTATCTCCCAGCCTCGATAGTTCTTGCTACAACGTAACATGATTCAAACTGATATATAGATTCTCGTAGAGACGCCACGTCTTCCTTATTCTCCGACCCCAGTATCCTCAAAGTCGTCGTATACAGATCATGCATGGTATGTATCTCCTCTTGCAGCTTCTTGATTGTGGAAGCTGCATCGTGGTTCATACCTGCTTGAGCTGATTAACCTGAGGCATTCCACTGCCTTTTGCAGAGCTTCAAGCGCACGGTTTGCATCCTCCCCCAACTCATCCTGCAAGTTTTCTCAGCTTGCGAATCTCTTGTACAAACATGACAGACGCAACAGTTGATTGACGCAGAGGCATGGTGCAGAGTTTTGGGCGAATGGTGCTAGATGAAGTTTGAGGGAGCTGATTTTGCCCCTCCATTTTTCGGATGATGAAATCTCCAGAATCAGACCACCTTCTTGGACTTGAGTGCATGTTCAGTAATGAAAATTACAACGATCAGAACTCTACAAACCAAAGTGTGGAAACAATGAAGTGCAATCATACCGGAGGTCTTTCTGTTATTGAACTCATTGATTTTCAGAAAGTAGTAAGACTTTAACACACATTCACTTTTATTGTGTTTCCACCTTAAGCCTTCTCTTGTGATGCATGAGAACAATGTAATATTGAACCCCAAATTGTCAATTTACAAGTAGTCTTAAAATTGTGCTTAATTGTCTTGTTACATTTTTCATTCATCGTATACTCCTGGAATGATTTGCTTCTTTGGAACTAAAGTGTTGCACTTGTATGATTTTGCAATGGTATGTATGGATCATGCCTTTTGTCGTTATTTTTTTGGTGTCATTTTTCCAATGTGTATGCTTTTGAATTACAATATTTCATTTTAAAGGAATGCAGAATATGGAAAAATGCATTAACATTGGTGATATAACTAATGGTATGGTGGAATAAAATAGGTCATTTTAGAGAATTAAGAAATTATAGGGAGCTTTTAAATCATGTTGTAGAGGTAAATAGCCCTCACAAAAATAGCCCTCAACCAAACGTGATGCACAAATTTCCTAAAGAGTGACCAACCTGAGCCCCATTCCTACCACACTCCACCTTTAATGTACAAATATTTGAATTCACATACTACAATGATCGATTCCCACAAACTAATAGCACAAGACAACTAACAAAATATGAAGCCCTCCAAGAGGCATTAACGCAACAAGGTTGGACATGCCGTCCCCTTATCATTGTCGTAGTAGGCATTAGAGGTACCATTCACTTGCTCCCATTGAAAACCTCGTTGATCTCAAAATTCCTAATACCAAAGTCCATAAACTTATAGAAAACCTCTCCCAAATCTCCATCTGATATCTCACACACATTATTCTCAATAAAAGAACATTAGAATAAACCAAGCCCTGATACCATTAGGATAACCTCCCTTACTGTTACCCTCCCTACAACCAGTGATATCATAACTACTATTTCTAATCATGGGTATTAAGTCACCTTTACTCCTTGTGCCCAAACGAAATGGAGAAGGAGTTGATGAATGGACATTGCATGTCCATGTAAAATTACACATTGACATTCCTTTTTCCATTTCCTTTTTTATAGTGTGTACATTTTAAAATGCTATTAAATACTTTTGAAGTAAAGGTAGATGTACAAAAGGGGGCCCTAAGGTTTGGTGAAATAATTGACCATAGATGTGTTAATTTCATCCGATTCATATTCTCATCCATTGTTGGCATATGATATTAGTCCTCAATGACTAACCTATCCATTCATGTTAGGGTTTGCACTTGGGTTCTAGGTTTTTACAAATTGGAGGCTCTCAGAGCGCTCATGGGATCCCTTTAATTGTTCTTTTCATATTGTGGCTAAGTTATTATGCTCTTATCATTGTTTGTTTGATACAACTATTGAGTTACATGCTATGGATGAAAAATTGTTCAATCGCTTTCCCATTGTTCAATCTATTTATAAGAAGGAAAAAAATTATTATAATTTCCCTTTCTAGATTTCATTTTCTCGGCTCTACATGAAAAATTAATGTTGTCCATATTAATTTTTTAGATTTCTAGAATACAATTTCCAAAAAAATTGGTTTTCTTAGAAATGGTTTAATTAGTGTTGAAGTGGTAAAGGTACTATTGTATTTGCGAAGGGCCTAAACTAGATGCCTAGAGGTCTCAAAGTGCCATGTCTGTTAATTGCCAATATGATATTAATTGTCAACACAAGTAACTTTTGGTTAAGTAAAAAGATATTTATATTATGACATTTATCGTAGCTCATTGGGATACTTGAGATGATAGTTTTGCGTTTTAGTATGCAAGGATAAGATGTTAATGAGCAAACCAGCGGCAAGTGTCATGTGTTTACATTTTAGTATGCAAGAGGATGATATTCTTGAGCATACTAATGTCCAAAGTCATTTGTGTACACTTTAGTCAACTTGTAGACCATTGTGTAACATAGGCATACACCTCATAACATTTTTGAACAATCTCCAACTCCACACCTAAATTGGCAAGCAAATTGAAGATTGAAGGAGATACATGTGGGATGATGAAGCCTTGCTATGGAGGATTATTGTGCAAGTCTTGTATAGACTCCTTGGCCTACCTTACACTATGGCAAAGGGCCATTACCATGAAATATCTAGAGGCCTTCAAACACATTTGAATTTCGTGCCATGAAAAATGAAATTATTTTTTTGCAATCATGGGTCTTCAAGTGTAGTGTAAAGACATATGTGAACAAGCTCCCAATCGAATGCTATTGCATTATCATCCTATTCCCTACTTCACCCACTCTCCCCAACCATATAAATTGTCATTCCACCTACACAACCCAAATTGGCTATCACCCAACTGCACAAATCTTTATCATACAAGCCATCTGTGGAGCCCAAATCAATTACAAACCCAACTCGAATGGAATTCTGAAATCCAAACATATGTATTAATGCCATTGGCAAGGAATCAAAATACCCCAACTCCAACAACTCAAGTAAGAACCATAAGCAAACCTCTTAAAAAACAATGAGGTTTGTGACCCTGCACATAACGAACTCCTCCTTAAACAACACTCTATCCACACAATACATGAACATCTCCATAAGTAACATTAGAAACATGTTCTACAACCATAAACTTGGGACCTATGATACATTGAAAACCCCTTGCACCTCCCCAATATCTAACCCCTAAGCACATAATGCAATCCAAACACACACAAACACATCTTCATCCCCATAGAATTCGAGGAATCTACCTTGGTTATGACTCTCTTAGCATAATCCGTTACAAACTACCCCGGCCCAGAGTGACGATATTTAAAAAGCTAGATTTCAAAATTGTAAGTTCATAGAAAACAAATTTCCCGGCTCTCAAAGTAAAACCGATCAAAGCTTGAATTTTAAAGACTTAGAAACGCACGCTCTTAACCCGGATCCTCGCACAGCATTAGCAGACTCAGAAGTTAGAAAACTCCTCCATCTCCAGCACCTTGCTGAGAACATTCCCGATGGTTTCCACTCGGGACCACGCATAGTTAGGAGCCCCGGTTCTAGCTCTAGCAACCTTGTTCCAGCAGCTCCAGTCAAGAAACGAAAGCTTAATGCCACCTCGCAAACCCGAACACGTGCCTCCTGCACACCCACTGCAACCCGTATGATCAGCATAGTCAACCTTCTGATATCCCGTGGGATGACTTAGAGTCATATCTCATCAACCTTGATGTAGATCCTATGACACTCGACCAAGCCAAGAAGAGTGTAGACTGGCCACAATGGGAAAAAGCCATACATGCCGAGTACCAATCACTTAGAAAATGAGGTGTATTTGGACCCCTTGTCACCGATCTCATCACCAAACCGATAGGATACAAACTGATCTTCACTCGTAAGCGAGACGAACATGGTAACATTCTTAGATTCAAAGTAAGATTAGTAGCTCAAGATTACACACAAAAACCCGGGATAGATTTTGAACAAACATATTCCCCTGTTATGGATAGCACATCCTTCCGTTACCTCCTAAGTCTAGCAGTCCAAATGGCATTAGAAACCCGTCTCCTTGATGTAGTCACAACCTATCTCTACGGTGACTTAGATGCCCAACTTCACATCAAACCTCCTCCAGATTTCCTACCAAACACTACACCCGCACAACCTGGGTGTTTTTCCGGATTGAGAATATGCAAAGCACTTTATGGCCTAAAACAAGCAGGCCGGGCATGGTACCATCATCTCAAGTCCTTCTTGATTTCTCATGGGTTCCAAACTCACCCTGCCCTATCTTGTGTCTTCGTCCTCAAAGACACCACCGGTTTTGTCATCCTCGCAGTCTATGTCGATGACTTAAACTCTATTGGTACCCCAACTTTGAGTAAGCATGTAGAAAATTTACTAACCAAACACTTTGAAATGAAAGTGTTGGGGCGCACATCCTATTGTCTTGGACTACAGATTAAACATTATGCAGACGGAAGTTTATTACTTCATCAACAAATATATGTGAAAAAGTTACTCCGCACATTCAACATGGATAACGCTAACGTGCTTTCAGCTCCCATGATTGGCAAAAGTCGCACTGAAGACAATCCCTACCGGCCAGCAGATGAGGAGGAGGAGGAGATCGACAAGCCACAATACTTGGCCGCAGTTGGAGCTCTATTGTACTTTGCCACGAATACCCGGCCGGACATCTCATTCGCCGTCAGCGTCCTCGCGCGTCACAGTAAAAAACCAACCTCCCGGCATTGGCAGGGCGTCAAGCATCTCCTACGCGACCTTCGCGGCACGGAGGATCTCGGCCTACACTTTCGCAAGAATACTTCCAGTGACATCATTGGATACGTAGACTCTGGATTCAAGATAAACCCCGTTTCAGGCAAGTCTCAAACCGGCTATATCTTCATAAAAAATGGCGCACCGATTTCATGGCGTTCCACCAAGCACACCGTGACAGCTACGTCCACAAATCATGCTGAATTACTCTCATTCCACGAGGCCTCCCGTGAACCCGTTGTCGGGTAGAGAGGGTTCCGCCTTGGGAAAGCGCTGGGCTTCTGGCTGCAACTAGATTTTATCGGACCCGTCGAATCTTCTGATCTTCAATCGAATCTTCCGGTCTTCTAGTCTTCAATTTCTTCTAATCTTCAACCTCTTTCCCGTCGACCTATCCTGTTGCGGCTCTATATGGATAAAGGGTAAGGGTAGTGTGATAAGAAACCACGGGCTTCGGACGGGTAAAACGGGACGTCAGAACACGAGCTGACGTCCGAAAGATTGGCTCCTAAACTTTCAAACCCACGGTGACCAGCAATCGCGCCTCACCAGTGGGAACGACAGAAAACAACCTTGTGGGTGATTAATCCCACTTCGTTGTCACAAACAACCTTGTGGGTCATTAATCCCACTTCGTTGTCACACAAGAAACAAATTACGATGCAGAAATGAAATGCAACTAGCCTCCAAAACCGGCTTGGAATCACACACACAAGAAAAAGACAACGTGCCACAAGCAACCACACATTCGAGTCTTGAAGCCTTCAATTCTTTAATCTGTCCGTCTTCTATGGTCGGTCGAAGTCTCAGCTCTTCTTTTAAGAACCAACAGACTTCCCTCCACTCAAACAAGCACAAATCTTGATTGCTAACTTCCAAAACAACAAGTGAGATCTCTCATGAATCACAAATCCCTCGTATTTTATTTCATATTCTTCTTAAAACAACTCACACCGTGAGCTTCGAATCCACTTCTCTCTCTCTCCACAACTTCTCTCCCTCAATAATCACATAACATCTTTCCTTCACCACCTCTCCCTATCCATGCGAGAGACAAAGTTCTCTCTTATCCTCATCACATGGCTTCTAATCACCCATTGGTCCAAAGTAACTCAAGATAACTAAAAGACAAAAATAAACTATGAGTAAATAAAAAGGTAATCTATTTCTATCATTTGGTAAAGGTAACTAAGAGTAACTATGAGTAAACATAAAGGTAAGCAACTTCTATCCACTTCTATCCTTAGGTAATGATAGCTAAAATAAACTATGAGTAAATAAAAAAAGTAATCTACTTCTATTCTTTATTATTTTTCTCCAAGACCAAGAATCACAATGCAATATTAAATACGTACACATCTATATAGTGTACGTATTTACGTCACGACACCGTTTGGCTACGCACTATGCAACAGGCCATCTTTCAAATGAGTGGTCTTCCATTGATGGACAAACCCACGACCATATTTGAAGACAACGCGGCCTGCATTGAGCAAGTTTCCTCCGGATTCATCAAAGCCGACCGTGTCAAGCACATCAGTCCTCACCTCATCGGCTATATTCAAGACCTCATGGAGACCAAGCAGATCGAGGTCAAGAAGATTGCATCAGCAGACAACATCGCCAACGTCCTCACCAAAGCACTACCAGCCCCTCAGCACCGCAAACTAATCATTGCGGCTGGTATGAGGACCCTTACTGAACTAGAGTGAATTAGATGGCGAACGATGACTTTACTTTTTTTCCTTCACAACATTATGAAGGTTTTTTAACGAGGAAGATCATCGTTCGAGGAGGATTGTTAAGACATGATGAATGTTATCCATTCACTCTCCGGTTCCATCCATGGCTTAGTAAACATAGGACGATAGCGATAAAATAAAAGGATGTTAACTCTAGTTATACTATATATTTTAACTTGAATTAACCAACTATATTTCATCACTATATAACCATAATGAAATAGAGCACCGGCTCATTCTTTTTTATACTCATAATGCTTGTCTCTCAACAATTTAAACATACTTCACTACTAGAAAATCATGACCAAATCAACAAAACATCAACAGATCTTTGTTGATCCGGGCACAGCAATGACCGATTTCACTGATTTTTGAATTTTTGTAAAAATCAACAGTTTGCTGCCTACATTTTTGTTGATCTGAATAGTACAATGACCAAATCAACAAAATTTTAGTAAATGTGAATTTTTTTTGGAATATTATAGAATCTTTTGGAATATGATAGAATCTTTTTAATATTTTGCAATTTATCGACTTGTAAGTGTATGGGTGTGGATATAATTACGAATTCAAAGGTGTGTAAATATTATAAATATTATATTAGTTGATAGTTAATATTATATATATATACACATTAATATAATATAAATATCATATATGTAATATATATGTATATAAAATATGTATATGTATATATTAATATATACATATTAATATGTATATATTTACTATAAATATATACAATATATATGTACAGTATATATTTATTGTAATTATATTATATATATATATATAGTATATATTTACTGTAATTATATACAGTATATATATACTGTATATATTTACTGTAATTATATACAGTAAATATTATGTAAATATTTACTGTAAATATATACATCAAGTAGGTAGTAAAGAGAAAATAGTGGCCTTAGTCTAGAAAGGTTTAAAACACTCCATTTATATCATGTGTGATGTGATGACCTAGTGGTTAAGGCACATGTATGGGTGTCACTAGGTGCAAGGTTCGAACCCCGTGGCCGACACCTTTGGCCTTGGCCTTGCCACCTAGGTGAGTGGTAGGTTGTCTATTCTTGTAGGTGAGGTATAGGTTGAGGGTTATTTGGGAGGGGTTAGAAGTTGCAGACCGGCAACCATTCATGTTTGATTTTTTAATGATATATATGTATATATAAATAAAAAAAATAAGTTTTTTAAAAAAAAACTTTTTGTGACCAGATCAACAGAAAAAATCAACAAAATTGTGTTACTTCATGCTCAAGTCAACACGTCTTAAGTAACAACCGCGACCAACGCCTTTCTGTTGATCCGGACGCATAATTTTCTACTAGTGCTTGTGGATATTTATACTAATTCATTCTCTAAATTATGTGACTAATGCCTCCTTCATACACATTCATAGTAACTAAGTGCAATGAAAACCCTAAGCCCTAAACATTTACAAGCCATGTGTTTTATGTGGTGTTGTGCATACATGGCCTTCTTTCGACGCCATAACCTCTCATCACGCATTGCGACATGTATAGGATCCACTAAGCCACGTTACGGCGTTCAACTTGGGTCTCCCATGTTGGTGGCTTGGTCTTTGTATTAGGTTTTTATATGTGCCTAGTAATTCTATTAGACTTCCAATGCATTATGTTAGAGAGCTTGCCAAAATGCAATTGAAGCACGGATGTAAACATGTAGAGACATGCAATTGCTTGTCCACCTACTAATATATATATATAGAATAACTAAATAAAAATACCAAATGCATATGTGCATGGACCCCTATAGCACCACATCAGACATTTTTGCTATATGCATAGATAGACCATTTCCCCATAAAAGTACAACTTGCAACTGGTTATCGCAATTGCAAGGGCTTCCATCCAGCTGGCATTGCCATCCCAAGAACATGAGCAATCAATTGCCGTGGCCTCAACTTAAGTGATTTGGTTCAACAACATTGGCACCACCTGCATATTATCCTATCCAATCTAAACAGAGAAATTGATGGTCATATGTTTTAGTGGACATTTCTAGGTGCCAATTCTATTTTGAGGGTTTGTGCAATTAAAAGTGGTGGCTGGCTATTGGCATGAACTTTGAAATTGTAGTAGACATGTTTCCATGAAGGTTGTTGCACGCCAAAGTTTCAAATTGGATGGAACTAGAACATGCATGTGCATTTATTTGTTTGCTCTCCATTTTGTTTGTCCATGCGCATTTGTTGTTTATAAACATTATTGAGTATGCAATCACGAGAACTACCCACTTCAGCCACACCTACATAGTTGTTCTAATAAGCCCACATATGCTCAATTGACTAACTTGTCATTAATTCAAGCATAATTACTTTTAATGCAAAAATATACCATTGGATAATTTGTACAATTATATCTAATTATCATTGGGTTATTGGCAAGTAAATTTGTACATGATCAGATGCCTCGCATCTTGCAAGTACTTGTGATGTGTTGTCCACCCACACGGTTGCCTATGTGGGTGACAATCACCAAACATGGTGAATGTGGAGCCCACCTCAGCCATGTACTCACCTAGGGTATTGTATGTGTACAATCCTTCCCTCACATGGAGAAGTCCTCCA
The DNA here is from genome assembly GCA_950295325.1 of Polytrichum commune. Lineage (NCBI taxonomy): Eukaryota > Viridiplantae > Streptophyta > Polytrichopsida > Polytrichales > Polytrichaceae > Polytrichum > Polytrichum commune. Next base: position 15,189,361 of record OX485803.1, on the reverse strand, counting down.
CACATGGCTGTTTGGGATTGTTTGGACATGCCATATTATTGCAGCATGCTAGCGTTGGTGTTGTCTAGGAGAGTGGAGAGATCAAGCTTGTTGGCGCTGGTTCCTTGCAACCAATATTCCGGTGCATCGAATAGGGAGGGCAATGCAAATTGAGGCATGCAAGTGAGGGAAGAGGAGAGGTGGGAGGGAGCAATTACGACTAGGGGAGAGAGAATTGGGATGCCAACTTCAACGACCAGGGGCAAGAGGAGGTGGAAAGGCGGGAGGCTAGGCGTAGGCGAGTGTTTGTGGAAGGATGGGAGGATAAAGACTCAAGGTAGAAGGTATTGTGGAGGTAGCGCGCAGGAGGAATGGAGCACAAAGGGGAAAAGGAGTGTGGAAGAGGGGGGGGGGGTGTTGAGGAGCAAGGCCTTCTTGTGCAACAACTAGGCACCTACGAGGCCGAGCGCAACAAACGCGTTGCAAAGGTCCAGGAATGACTCCAACAACTATTGAGTCATTCAATCCAGAGTCCTCCGCAATGAGGAGCAACGCAAATCTAGAGGATAATACACATATAACCTGGTTTGTACAACGGACATTGTTGCCGAGGAAAGAACATTGAAGTGTGCAACATGTTTATGAGACATATGAAACTAATAGGATTTTACACGGGGAAAAATCGTACAGAATTGAGTGGAACAACACATGAAAACCAATTGAATCTAGCAATGTTTGATCCAATTTTTTAGAGAGTTTGAGAGTGTTGCACATAATATTGTTGGATGTGTCAAATATTAAGGTGCGAGACCAAAACGTAGACAATTACGCCAGCTTGCGCGAAGAGGTGGATTCTGAATTTAAATAAATTGGACACATAATTTTGGATGATGGGTTTATGAAAGCAGTGTCAAAGTGTATGAAGGCAGAAGACTCCCGGTTGAACAAAATATACACGACGCGACCTAACTGTGATTGCCTCCGAAGGATCAACCAGATGTGTAGGACATGTTTAAGACATATTGAAACTCACCCGAGTTTGGGAAGTTGTTAAATATGGGTTCGGTAGGTATACAAACCGCAGTGACATCCGAAAAAATATCGGTAAACTCTGAACACCATTTGTACTCTACAATTTTACATTTCTTAGTTATTCAATTGTGTGTCACATGTGGTTTCCACTTTGTCCATTTATTTGAGGATCTCAATACGATATTAGTAAGAGATGCCTTGTTTTTTATGTAAATATGTGCAACCCAACGATTCATTTGTGTTGCAAAGTTGTCAGTCTGATATGTTACAAATCCATTTCAAATCGCACTGCCATTGTTTACAGCATGTAACTGCTAACATGGTTACGCGCCTGGAAGCTTTAGAATGAAAATTTTCAAAATATGGATTTTCTCAGGTGGATTTTGCTAGCTGCTCTTATATACAAACTTGTCATGTTGAATTCCAATGTGAGAGCCTTGACACAGGTAGTGGTCTTCAACTTGAAACATACACAAGAGAGTGTGCAATAACAATTGAAGGTAGATGGAGATAACACCCTAGCAACGGACACCTCGAACAGATTGACATACAAAGCATTTCCTCCTGCCTCTTCCAACGGCTCTCCAGTTGCAAAGAGCACTGGCAACTACACATGAGTGCATTATGGAACTCGTAGGCGGGACGTTATTTGAGCACGAAGCCCTCGTGTTTTGTTGTAGCACGGTGGTGATGTATTCATTAAATTAACCTGATAAACGCGTAAAACGTCACAGCCGCGCCAAAATCACATGTCGTAGCACGGTGGTGACGTATTCATTAAATTAACCTGATAAACGTGTAAAACGTCACAGCCGCGCCAAAATCACATGTCGTAGCACGGTGGTGACGTATTCATTAAATTAACCTGATAAACGCGTAAAACGTTACAGCCGTGCCAAGTTCGTTCCCACGAAGAACCTGCGGTCGTTCACAACATACAGGGAGGAAATCTTTCACTAACACACACACAAGAAACACCAGAAACTAAGATAACACAAATCGGATTAAGAAATCCGGGATATTACGGAAAGTATGGCACGGATATTTCCGCCTTTCCGGTAGTGGACCGAGGTAGGGAACACAACACAAAATATGGACAAGCTCCCACCTTAGAGTAGTAACAACAATAGACTCAGCGTCCCGAGTCCATAGTATAACAACTATATACACTCCATTCTAAGATTCCTTATTACGGGTCATGACTTCCGGGATAAGGTTTCTACGATAGAGGTAGCAGATCGGACATGTATTTCCACTATCTGCTAGATTTTCGACCGTGTCACAAGGACCATAATTCTAGTGTTTTAGGCTAGAATGCTCAGAGAGACTTGGTAGTTGTTCATCAGAATTTCACCCTTTGAGTTGATTTCTTAGGGTTGTCTCCCTATCTCCACTTCCTCCTCCTAACTACTACTCCCTTAGACTAGTGTTATGATGGGGACAGCCCTCCCTCGGGAAGGTGTCCCAGGTGTCCCACTCAAGTATCCGACGCGTGCCACCCCCTTTGACGGGGGGAAAGGTGGAGGAAGTTTTGGGTCTACAAACCAGCTTGATCCGGTTTCCATGATGGCACAGTTTCCACTATACCACACGCGGAAACCGAATCCTCCCTCGAGAAAGGTAGAAACACAACATCTTCGCTCCTATCCTCACAATGGGTAGCTTGTGCTGTTCCACAGGTCACACATGATAGGATCTAAGGTCTGTTGATTTCTGTGACGGCGGGGCTAACATAGGGATGGGGCTACTACGCCTACCATCCGCGGTGGGAACCAAGCGCCAGTCGCGGCAGGTGCATGAGTGTTCTAGACCATTCCGTTACTGCTGATCGGTGTGATCCACCTCCAGGTCACGGCAAGCGGAAGGCGTAAACCAAAACTCTCCCCCTACTATTGGACAGGTCTATCCACTGCTGCTCATTGTCGGTCCCTAGTTGGACAGAATAAGTGGGGAAGAACCTACCGTGGGTGTGGAACTTCCCTTGCCCAACAACCCCACGGTGGAGATCTTTCCCGTTGCTCGGCCAATCCTTTCCTCCTTTCCGCGCTTAAGATTCCTCCGCCCATCACATGCTCACATAGGGGCGTTTTAACCACACGCACCTCGGGGTATTACTGACCCCCTGTCCTATCACGGAATACTAACCTAACTAACCTATACAGTGATAGGGAATGGCAGAAAACTCGGAAACCTCAAGTACGGAAAAGAGAAACTACTTGCATTACACATGTACTCAAACTCAACTCAAACCGAAGGTGAAGTAAAGCATAAGGTCCGAATTGAAAAAAATAACATTTGCATTGCAAAATGATGAGAGAAACACCGAAGTGTTCTCCCCTTAAAACCAAACTAACATCCACATGCCATGGTTTCCATGCTGGAAATTGCGGGCCATGTGGCAGTCCTAACAATCCACCTCATGGAGAGGTCAAAATCCAAACAAAGAAAATGACGAGGCGCACAACTCGGGGCCACCTAATTACTTGCCCAAAACAACCCAAAATGGAATCCTAATTAAAATCTACTCCTTATCCTTCCGCTTCTTCAACTTGACTTCCTTCTTATTCTGCTTCCGCTCCTCGCGGCGGTCCACTCTGTCCGCTGCCAAAGATGGAGCACATGGTGGTGGCACTGACACCTCGTGTCCATCGGGTCCGGGAATCACTCCCACGCGGTCCACCGTCTCCGCAACGTCCGGTGCCAGTGGCACAGACAGTTGGTTATCCGGCGAAAATCCCGGAGCAAGAATTGCAAGTGGCGGCGGATCCCGGGCAACTACTTGGAAGTCCGTGACAAAGCTCGGTGGTGAGACCTCGGCCACGTGGCAATCACCCAAGGTTTTCTCTCCAACCGTGGCGGAAACTGGGGTGGCATTGGGAACTAACACCTCAGTGGTGGAAACCGGCAGGGCCGTGATCGCCGTGATGTCGTCTACCTGGTCCACCTCTTCCGCATGTTGGTTTCCACCTTCTACCGCGGCACCTTAAATTTCCACCATGTCATGAGGGTCAAGTCGGAGTAGCACGATGAGGACTCTCTTTCCTCCGATGACTCAACTAGGACGGGAAACAACTCCGTGCAACTAGCAATGAGGGCCTTCATTGCTTTCAAAGATGCGTCCATCTTACTTCCTTGATCCATGATGAGAGTAACCATCTTCGACCTGAAAACGTGACCCGCATTCTTCAATTCCGCGTCGAACATCTAGGCTTTCCACCACACGTTCCCCGGGATTTCCACCATATCACTCACATTTTGTACCGTGAGGGTGGTATTCTTTACCTGCTTAAGGAGCTTCTCTCGCTCTGCCTCCAACTTCCGCACTCGCTTCGCGGTCTTCCACTTTTCCGCAATAAGGTGGTCCACCTTACGTTCCAGCTCCCGCAACCGGCGCGGATCTTGGATGGCCTCCTGTATTGCGGCACCAAACTCTCCCGCGGAGGGTTGCCCACCAATTCCCCTACTTGGTACATTTGCAGCTCATATTCCGCAATCCGGGACGTACTTCCTTCAAGTCGCGGATAATGAAGTCCATTAATTTGTCCTCCAATGGGAAGGTGGAGGTTCCACCTCCTACCGGCTTGGTGGCGAACTTGGTCCGTGTCGCACGATTTCCAACATTAGTTTCCGCTTCTTGGTCACGGGTCGCTATTCGTTGCTCAACTCCACCACATCTTCTTCCTTCGAACCCTCATGGCCCATCTCCGGCTCCGAGTCGGTAGTCTGGAGCTCCCGCATGAACTGATGCGATCTCCATTGGATGTCCTCTTCGTCTGTGAGTAGGTTTTCGTGTGCGTAAAGGTGGAAGAGGAAAGGCCCAATGTAGGAAGATTGGCCGCGCTTAGTATTGGTTGCCAACTTGTGCACCAACTCCCCAATGATACTTCCCCAATCCACCACCTTCTTCTCGGAATATGCAAGAAATAAGGTGGTGGCAAGAGTAAGAATAATGTTATAGGGCTTCTCCGGGCTAAAGATAGGCACTAGAAAAGCTAACATCCTATTTTTCCTCTCGTCTTTACAATTCTTCACAAAGTAACCATACTTGGTGTCCAACCTCTGGGAGAATTTATCCCTAGTATAATCACCTCTCTTAGTGGCCATACCTTCCCCTCTCTGCTTGAACCCGTAAATCCTACTCCACAATTCCGCATTCCACCTATCCGGTCGGCCCCGGATGGTGGAAGCGTAAACTTGGTCCACCTCCCCAGTGACCAACTCCCTCACCATCTCCTCACAGCGTACTCTCTAAGATTTTTCCCATAACCCGAGGCAGCCCATGCGCCTCAAGTCTGCCTCGAACTCATTGCTCTCCTCTCGACATGTGGGGGTGACCACGTGCACCTTGCGGAGGGCTAGCGGCTTGTCCGCGATCCTCTTCCGTGTTTGGGTCGCCATGGTGGTTGCGGCCTGCTGTCGCCTGTGCGGTCCGCTCCGCTCTAAGGTTTCCGAGTCGAAACGGAATTCCTAACACTAACTCAATTCGATATTTTTAACTACTTTAAGGATTCTAATTTTTCTTCTCAATTCTAAATAACCTACCTAACAATCTACCTATAAAGTACTCTACTTATTATGTTTTCCTTGGTCAGACCTATTTTTTAAACTTAAAACGAGGTTTCTTAAGATTTTAAGAAAATGCGGGCCGCGACATGTTTGGTCTTCAATGTGGAAACACCCCTACCCATAAATGTGCCCTCATCTTCCATCCGCTACCAGAAGCTTTGGAGTCTGGCACTAATGATCAACGAAACCCTGTCATATGTACATCTTAGACATTGTCCCTTGGCCACTTTAGCTACTATTGTATATGGATGTTTTTGCCATTCTCAAATGTCTTTGCATTTGATTGTAGTCGAGGGTACATGCACAAACAAGTTCAACTCACTGTATGAATTTGCTAGAAGGCCGTGGCAATGTATAAGATATGGATAGAGAATCAATGATATTTGATTGGATGTTCTCCGAACTTCAGAATCTGAAGTCTTATTGGGTTTTATACAAAAATTAATGATAAATCGTCATCTTATATGAGACACCTATATTTGAGTGGTATTTGGCATGGTATGTAATTAAGAATTCAAAGCAAACCCTAACCCATCCATCGAGAATGCCCACCCAACACTAATCTTTCCACCGAGAACGCCCACCTACACGAAGACATCCACTGAGAAAGCCCACCCATCATAACCCATCCACTAATAACACCCATCCAACATCCACATAACACTAAGCCATCCACCGAGGACACCTACACAACACCCGCCCAACACTAACCCATCCACCGAGGACGTCTACCCAACACCCACCCAACATTAACCCATCCACCAAGAACACCCACCCATCACTAATCCAACCACCGAAAATGCCCATCCATCACTAACCCATCCACCAATAACGCACACCCAACAATAACCCTAAACACCAACCCAACTCAATACCGACCCATCCTCAACCATTGAACACCACCCATCCACCGATAACGCGCACCCAACAATAACCCTAAACCCCAACCCAACTCAATACCGACCCATCTTCACTCATTGAATGCCACCCACCCACGGGTAACAAATGGCACCTCTTTGGCCACCTGTCAACTGATGTGGCATGCGTGGATACGACAATTGGAAGCAAAACTGGCAGTGGTGACCATATGGGTAAGTATGTACCTGAATGCCACCTTCATATGTACCCTATACTTGACCCGACACCCAACCCGGTTTACAATAATGCACTATGCCGCCCAAAATGTCCACCCGCATTCGGTTAGTTCGGTGACTGATATGCACCACCCGTGGACAGGTAACTTGTCATACCCTCCATATACTCCAATGAAGTCGTGTCAACACATGATAGGTGAATGGCATGTGTGCACCCACAGCGGTGGCAATCTTGGTATGTCCACTGATGCGGGTAGGTGGGGCGCACCACAAAGTACACCATTTCCGGCACACGTACCAAGAGGCCACCAAATGAGTGTCACCCAAAACCCAATCCACCCTAGCCATTGTGGTAGAATGAGCAAAGGGTATGCTTCACACCCAGGATGGGGACCGTCACCCACGGCCCCAAGATGTTGAACACTACATTATTGGATGCATCACCTGGCTTTAAAGTAGGCCATCAAGATTGCACCAATTGATGGCTACCACCAGAATCCGGTGACCGTTTCCATTGTAATTCCTGCAACCCTGCAAGGTTGATTTGGACACCTTTCCTTCTAGTGTAATCCGTCTACATTCACAAGAGTGTGTGCTCAAAATTTGGACCAGGGGAAAAGGAGGCGATGGTGGTAATAGCTAGGGCTTGGGAGATGACCGCACAAAGAAGGAACTAGTGTGTACGTTCCTCTCTCCTTCCTCTTCTTCCTCTACCACCCTCTACCATACGAGGGAAGATGGTGTCCACCAAAATCCTGAAAAACAGATGCGTTGGGGATGACAACCATACCCTCATACGGTGGACGTCAACCCACATAGGGCAACCACCAAGACCGGTACAACATGCAACCATGGAAATGCAACCAATAGGTCACCCTCCACCCAATAAGTGCACTGAACAACCAAAACCGGCAACCGAAGTGCAATCGAAATAGTGGTGCTTAGTTGGAACAGATGACATTGCAATTGAATCAACCAATAACCAGGTCCCACCCAAAATGGGTTTCAATCACCGCCATTTCAGCATAAAAGGTAGTCAAAATGGCAATTCTTGTCAAAACGGTAGTGGACCTGGCTGCTACCAACACCATGGCACATGGTTGATTTGGACAAGTTTTCTTCTCCACATGGGTGTATTTTGGTTCGTTTTTCAAGTTCTTTAGCTTCTACCGCTGTTAGATTTACACAACTAAGCTTGGGTTACATTAGCAGATCTACAATGGAACATATACAAAACCCGGATTAAAAATTGAACCTCCCCAAAGGATCAAAGAGCAAACATCATAAAGACATATGTTTAAAAGAGATTGGACTACATCTTCAAATATTGATAATCACGCTACTCTCAATAACAAACACAATTGAAAAGATTTAAGTATCGAGTTAAGATATCAACAAATATGCACTTCCAATACCCGTAACTATATCAAGGAAGGTCCGATTTTCAATTTGGATTTCGAATATGTTTCATCATAGATTTGCTAATGCAACACGCGTTTAGATGTGTAAATGTAACGGAGAACTTGAAAAATGAACCAAATAACACCCACATACCTTAAACCCTGGCCCAATCCACTCCTTACATATAAATTTAAAATTAACCTTTTAAATTGAATAATGCAATTTCAATTTTTTGTTAATTACTAATATTTTTTCTTATTATACCTCCGGGTACATGGAATCTTCCCCGGGGTATAGGGAATCTTCCCCGGGGCACGGGGCATCTTTCCTAGGGTATAGAGAATCTTTCCCGGGGCATCGGGCATCTTCCCCGGATTACGGGAATCTTTCCCGGGGCACTGGGCATCTTCCCCAAGGTACCCTGTTTTACAAAGTATGGCCCTTTTGGCATTCCATATGCAGCCCCCTGCCCGCCCGGTCTGGAACAGCTGCCCGGCCTTGGCCGTCGATTCCCCTCTTGCTCTCCAACGGCAGAGATGCCACCTGCCGACTGACTCAGATCTTTCCTCTCGTCCTTGCTTGCATGCCTTGCTTGACTTGCCTGGCATGCCTGCGCCCTTCTCCGAAATTTCCTGTTTCTGTTGACAACAGCATTTGCGACTCTTGTGGAGAATTTGGAAGTCTAGTCTTTGTGCTCGACAGGACTGTGTATCGCAAACTGGACGATTCTGATGGGTTGCTACTCACATCTTGTTACCTGCACCAGCATCACTATTTATGACTCCTTCAAGCCATCAGTCCTGGAAGGCTTGTTAAACCTCTGTGCCCTCAGTAGTAGAATGTTGAAGTGTTGCACAATGAATTTTGGTTCAACGTAGGAGACTTGTCAAAAATGAAAGAAAAGATTAGCGTTCGGCCATCTGTGACTCCAACATTCTGGAAGTGAGCAGGCACAGGGATTCGGGGCCTTGAGATTTCAGCTGTGAAAATCCTCTTGTCTTTGGGGTAGTGGATCGATAGGCTAGGCTCCCTCGGTGGCTATTTATTGTTGAATGGTTGTGTGGTTCGGCTAGGCAGGCTGGGCTCGGCCCTTTTGGTTTCATAAGCGACCAGATGGACAATTGCCTTTTGAATTGTTGCAGTTTTCCAACGTTTTGTCAGTCCTGCAATAGAATTCGGGAATGAGCAGCTGCTATAGTCGCTAGAACAGTGGCAGATTTTCTAGCTAGGGTTTGGTTGAAAAGCATTTTATGGGTCAGCAAAGCTCAAGTCCCGATGATGCTTTGTGATGAAATGTATTTGTAGCTTTTCCTCATTCCATAGCCTGAGTATTCTATCAAGGAAAGTTCACTAAACAAACCATGTTTCAAAGCTGGAAGGTGGAACCAACCAAGGTAAGTGGGTCTTGAATGGTTACTTTTTCTGACTAGCCCACTTCTTGCAGGATACGAGACACTTGATTAGTATGAGATGGTTAGCAAATCCAAATCAAGGCCATAGCCACTTTCCTCATGATATTTGAAGCTCGTATGAATATGTTAATTCATTATGAAAGTGACACTCTTTATGCTCATTAGAATGGTTGTATAGGTCTCTCGATTATGTTGAATATTGAGTTCAGAATGATAAACATATTTTGAGCACCTAGTCTCATCTCTTTTGAACACATGTCTTTTTGGTGTCCGTTCTTAGAATCACACCTAAACTATATACCGCTTTGAGTATAGGTGTCCAATTAAAGTAAGTAACCAAGTTATGCATTTCTAGTGCCTTAAGTTCAGCCAGATTCATTTCTTCACAACTAGAGCATTCAGTGGAGCACTGAATTACTCAGGCCTGTCAAACTACACTCCATATATGTTTGATAGAGGGTGGCATTTAATCGAAGTGCAAAGTTCAAATGATGTGGCCTTGGTCTGCATGACTTGTTATAACCCCTGTAGTAGCGAATGTCCCATGCCACCTTCTCCTCTCTCGTTGTTTTACCCATTTATGGCAAGATCAATAACGTGGGCCACAATCGTAGGAGATTAAATTACCGAAAAGAAACCTAGTTCATAGATAATCCTGAGATGTCCAACTTCTAGGAACTAGTGTTCGATTTCAGATACAATGGATATACGTCAGCGTGCTTTCAAAATCATTGAGTCAGTGCAAGCAAGAGTGGTGGGCATAAGTGACAATCAGGTGCAACTGAATAAAAGTCAGTGCCAATTTCTCGCTAGCAAACTCTTGGACATCAAACCATTTTTAAGGGAGAATGAGGAGCATCTCAAATCCTCCAGACATGCAGCTCATCTCCACTTTCTCAACACAATGACTCAAGCTGAGAATTTGATCCGAAGGTGTTGTTGTGAGCACTCAATCACCTGGCCAGAAGTAGCCTTCGGTGCCGCCGAAATCAAAGGTGACCTAGTGGAGGTTCTTCTTGACGTATGTTGGTGGCAATCCTTGTCTCATATTGCCATTGCCACTCAGGTCAAGTCCTTGCCAGAAGAGGGAGCCTTGGAGCTCTTGAAGACTGCCGAAGAAGATTACGTGAGGTTGTCCAAGAGCCTGCACTCCAAGCACAGTGAGCTTCAAGTGGCAGCAAAATCTGACAACTCGGAATTGTTGTCAACTCTTGTAAAATTGGTAAAGGAAGTTGCAACTAGAGCAGGAAAAGAGCAAGATAGTACACACAAATCCACCCTTGCAGTTCAGTTGTGTTCCCGCTTCAATTTGAAGGTAGAAGACATTGAGCCAAGTTTGAATATTAACCAGGAAGCAATGATGGAGTCAAGATTGAATGATTACCAAGATCCGAAGACCATAGGGCAAGGCTCCTTTGGCGTGGTTCTGAAGGTTAGGTATTTCGGACGCCCATGTGCTCTGAAAGTGTTCAAAGGCATCTACAAAGAAGAGGCAACATTGTTGCGGGGACTCCAACATCCACATATTGTGCAGTTTTATGGGTACTGGGAAGCTCCCTACACATCTGAACAAGCTCACAGCATCAACCGCTCGCACTTACTGATGGAACTCATGTCCACAAATCTCACTGAGCACATTGCAGCACAACCGAAGATGAATCGTAGTCAACCTTCGTCTTCTACTTCATCATTTACAAGGTCAACTCAAACCATCAGCATGCCATTTCCACTGCCTGTGGCGATCGACATTATGCTTCAAGTGGCACGAGCCATGGAATATTTGCATGGCAAGAACATCGCCCACAGAGATTTAAAGACTGATAATGTGCTTGTGAGACCTTTGTGTGGCATACTTGAGCTATGTGAGTTTGGATATGTGGATGTGAAATTGGCCGATTTTGGGCTAGCCAAGGGGGATTGCCAGAGCTCAACTGGACACCAACAGACTCCCAATAGGGGCACACCTGTGTACGGGGCGCCGGAAGTGTTTGGGGAAGATATCAAGCAGCCGAGGAAGTTTCCCTTGAAGGCAGACGTTTGGAGCTTCTCAATGGTATGTTCTGAAGTACTCAATGGTGTACCTCCTTATCACAATGTGACATTAAGGGTAGGCCTTCACAAAAGGATTCGAGAAGAAGGCCTACGGCCAGCTCTGCCGAACGACTGCCCGGATTACCTAAAATTTTGCATTGAAAGTTGTTGGCAACTACAACCGGCGAGGCGGCCCAACTTCACAGATGTTTGCAGGATGCTCAAGCATGCCAAGTGGTTGAGTCTCCATGTAACGCCAACGTTTCGGAGCATGCCTGTCTTCTTCTCGTATACAACACACTCCGGGTACACGGAGATTGCAAGTGATACATCATCCAGGTTATACCTCCTTTGAGTTATTTGTATTTCTGTACTTTTTTACAATTTCTTGAATGTCTGAGTAAGTATCTTGTTTTCGTTTTCACTAATGGAAACATGGACATAGGATTACTCAAATGTAGGCAGATGCACCATGGAGTCGGAAATCTACCAGGCAACTTGTCTCCTTTATTCTGGAGACTTGGGCCTGGCTTATAAAGTGAAGTCTTATATTCATCTTCAGTATTGTTCACAACATGTATTTGAATCATCAGCCTGTTTCTTCTTTCTAATCTTGAAATCTACGTGCTACGAAAGACATCTTGTCCACATTAATAAACTTTTTTACCCTTGAAAGGAGAGGAGTCATTCAATTCACCGACTAGAACTACTGAACTATAGTGGTTAGCATGTCTCACAATCAATCGTTTCTATTGTATTGATGAATCCCAAGTTACGTTTGATGTCCCTGTACTTGGAGAAGCAGATGATAGGATGGCATAAAGTTTGGTAATTGCAGATTTTGTAATGAATATGACTGTGAGTGATGAGTTTCTTGATTTGTAGTAGATCAATACAAATTGCTCCAGTTTATTACACATGACCACGGCACAAACATTAAGGGTTGAAAATCTTTGACTGAAAAAGCTAAAGATATTTTCATGATATTGTAGATGATCTCTGGCTATGAAGATTCACTATGACTAAAACGGGCCACTTGAAGAAAACTTGTCCATTGCAACCATATGTTGCGACTTGGCCATTGCGACTTATGGCAAGAAAATGTATGAAAAATTAATTTTGGTTGTCAACTGGAGGTTTTGATTTACCCATAGTCTAAAAACCGCAGCCAAAAACCTCTGGTTGATAATCAAAGTGATTTATTTATGCATTTTCTTGTCATTAGTTGTAATGTCAAGTCACAATGGAATAGTTGTAATGGTCCATAATAACTACACAGAATTAGCGTAGTGGAACATTTTGTCAATTTGCGATGTTGTTACATGTTACTGAGAAAGAGATGACCCCTAATTTGGCATAGATTGAGTCATATGTGAATCCATTGTGGGGGGAAGTTGTGGCCCAAGTACTAAGTGCCTCATGTTGGAGGTGGTATTATTGTGATAAATGGGAAGGTCTTGAAGGGTTAAAATACAAGTTGAAGCCAATTTGTAAAAGTCATACTTGTCAAAGATGTTATCATGAGTTAGACTCAAGTTAAGATGGATATAACTTTGAAAAATGGATCTGTAATTAGTGTTCTTACATTAGTATATGTTTTCTTATGAGTAGGACCCAGCAAAACAGTTTCCAAATGAAAACGGGGAAATTGTGCCAAGCAATAGCAATTCGGTTGCACAAAGTCATCAGATTCAGAAGGGAAAACTCTTTCCATGCCATTGGATCAAAAGAAAGTAAGTTTTTTCTACTCATAAAATTATTACTATGTGGAGATCTTGCGGTAAAATTATCGTAATGCAAAAATTGTTATTCTAAAGGAATGATTGATTGTAGTCATTGTGTATTTTTGGTAGATATGAACTTAGTTTGAAAAAAAATCATATTGTTTGAGGCAATTAAAACTTGTACAATGGATTCAGGGATGCTCATTTGACCCAAGACATATATAGATAAAAAATTGTCTAGACATTTGACTAGGTATTCACTATTCGAGAAAATAGAAATACATTCATATTGTTGAAAGGGTGCACAAATGAAATGTCAAACTATAGTGACTAATATATAGAAATTAAATGCATTTTGAATTATATTGTTATTTTTTGCATACAAACTAATATGATATTGCCTTTGTGCACGCTACTCTACAACATGAGACGTGATAGTTGGTTATTTTGGACCATGGATTTGCAGATGTCAAGCTAAGGGCTTCATACGAATATCACAACCAATTTACTTTAGCACAAGTGATAAAGGCCACAAGTAATTTCAAAGACCTCATTGGTGAAGGAGGATATGGCCGTGTATATTATGGGATTCTCCCAAATGGACAAGAAGTTGCAGTAAAAGTTTCTAATGCGATATCACATCATCAGATTGAAGAATATGCTAATGAGGTACATAACAATATCTAGTGGCATTATGATAAAGGTCATCATAATACTAAAAACATCAAAATTGTGATGCATTTGAAATCATAACTCATTCAATATAAACATATTGTTGTGGACAATGACATTATGCCATTGAGTATTGGATATTTTAAAGGCTTAAACAATAGTTGGAGATACAAAATATAAATTGGTAAATATGGATTTCATTTGGGGTTGAATTCCCTTTGCTTGGATAATATTGTTGACAATTGTGCACATGTTTTTGAATATAGATGCAACTCCTTTCACGAATCCATCATAAGAATCTTGTGACACTTGTTGGTTATTGTCATGAGAATCACAACATGATGTTGGTATACGAGTACATGTCAAATGGCACATTGCAAGATCATCTTCATGGTAAGATTTGGCCTAGTTCATGGGTTTATTCAAGGAGATTTACATTATCCCTTATTCTTGAATGTGTTGTGAAATTTCTTGTTAAGATCGTGGTAGATATTATACACCTAGAGATTACACATTGCATTGTTTACCATGCATGACGTGATGTCCATTAATATCATTGCCATTTTTTCTTTTAGCATTGCATGTATTGGAATTGGATTTTTTTTGGAAGCAGTTTTGTTAACGAAGTTGTCATCACGAGAGTTTCTTACTCCATGATTGGCCTTGTGAAAATTTCTAGCACATCAAAGCTACCCCAAAAGGATTATACGACATCTAGATTGGACAATGAGGCAAAGCATCGCATTGTCAGCTGCAATAGGTAGTCTTCAATATGTACACGAATATTTTCTAAATTTCTAAAGTGATTTTTATGATATTGAATTACAGTCGTGAGTTACACAAATCTCATTATTATCTCTAATATGTCGATTCTTGCAAGTAGGTTTGGATTATTTGCACACTGGATGCAATCCCTCCATAATTCACCGTGATGTGAAGAGTAGTAACATCTTGCTTGACAACCATTGGAGCGCCAAAATTGCCGACTTTGGACTCTCAAAAGAAAACATCAAAGAATCAACACATGTGTTTACCGGAGTGGCAGGTACTCAGGGATATATTGATCCAGAGTAAGTGTTTTTATTCCGACCTTTATCTCTAGAAATTTGACCTTGTGGTTTTATTCATTGGATTCAACTATGTTTTGGGCACTTTTATTGGACACCTTAGGGTATTCATTAACAAACTATATTGATGGCTTAGGCTTAGGCAATTGTACCTAGTATTTTATTCAAATCAATTTGTTCATGGATCTTTCTAAACGATCTCATTACAACCTTGGATCACCAATCTTCAAATTGTTGTGGCAGGTATTGTTTGACGGGGCGCCTTACAACTCTTAGCGATGTTTATAGTTTTGGCATTGTCTTGTTGGAACTCATTTCTGGACGTCCTCCAATAACACCCAAGATGTTAATTTGTGATTGGGTGCGTTCCATGATCCCATATGTTTATTTGATCTATATGTTATATATGTATGTATGTAGAGAGAGAGAGAGAGAGAGAGAGAGAGATGTTGGCGTGAATGAGGGATGCTTCACCTTGATCATAGCTGCGAGTTTATATGTGAACTCGAAACAAGTTTTCAAAGCATGGCTATGGGATAAGTGCTATTGCAACCAGTTTGAGGTGGTCTCTTTTGGTATTTAGGTTTGGGAAAAAAAGAAAAAGACTTTGTTGGTTGAGGGTTACATGTATAATATTGTGTTTGTGTGCTTCAACTTGTGTTACATTTGATATTAATGGACTAGCCTTGGGTGGTGGTTTAATCCTTGGAATAGAGTTAGTTTGAGCATCTTGTTGGAAGATTCAATCTTGGTTTTTTAGTGCTTGGATGTATACCTTTAGGTGATGTATTTAGGTCAATAGTATAGGGAGTTGATGATTTTGAAGTCATCTTTTGTCAAGCATTAATGAACTTGGAATCTGTAACATAAATTGTTACTATAAATTTGTATGCATAGTAGGACAAGGAAAACACCTAAACACTTATGTACTATATTTAAGTTAGTAAGTAGAGTCTACTTATCGGGGAGATTTTTGGACATAATCGGTTGAGATCCTAGTGTTTGCAAGTCCAACCGGTTACATGTGGACATCCTCCGGTTTTCCTTTATTAAATTGGGGTATATTCTATAAATTCCTCTAAAATGATCGGTAATTTTCCTGCAGTCTTGAACTTCAACCGGTTATTCCTCAAACTCAACCGGTTCGTTTGTAACTAACCACCGGTTCTCCCTGATCATTGAAGTAGACTCATTTCGATAATATTTCGATTTGATATTTGAGAAGATTATGAATGAAGTACTTTTTCTTATTTGAAAAATATCATCATGCAAATTTAGTAATTTTATTATACTTTGTAAACTAGATTACAGCCCAAGATTCTCAAATTTTACAGAGATTATGCACTCTTTTACATATGATAAAGCATTATATTTTAGTTGTATTTTTTTTAAATATTGAATAATACCTTTGTTGAATTAATTCAACAACCACTTTTCTTCACTCTATTTGATTATTCAATAAGGGCTGCCTAGAATGGATGGTATTCCACCATACCATATCTTAAATTAAATTAATACTTAGTAGGTTAATATAGAGCCTTTGTTTACAATACCTCTATATGATCCGAATGCATTTTGAGCTTGTTAATATAGTTAAAAATTCAAAAATTCAAACATTTTTATTTATCAACTCCAAGAAGCCCACAAATATTGAAGGATCAATAGTGTCAAATATTTTGCTATATTTATATGCAGGAGTTTTGATGACTTTCAAATTTCTTGTTGATACCACAGGTGAGGTCACATCTACAAGAAGGGCATATAGAAAGAGTTGTTGACCCATCATTGGGCAACAATTTCAATAGGAAAAACATGTGGATGATAACGAAATTAGCATTACAATGCGTGGAGCCTAAAGGTTTTGATCGGCCTGAAATGAGCACTATATGTCAACAACTCCGCATCTTTTTCATGGAGATTGACACATGCTCAAATTCAAGTAAGCTTTGGTTGATCATACATCACAAAAACTTGCTCCAAAAAAAAGGTTTTTGACCAAAACAATGATATGATTTCAAAAATGTCCAAGTACAAATTTCTATGAAACCGAGGCTCAATTTGAGTAATTGAAGGTCATTCTAATCTTTTAAATGAAATATAGCATGTCATGGTATTCGAATAATGTTGTCATAATCCCCTAACCATCAATAGAAACCACTATAATTTTGATGTTTTGTGTAAATGGCTTCAAGTGAGACATATTGGGACTCCAATCCTTTTTCAGCAACAACAAATAATATTGGACATTTGGGTTAGAAGCACAATTGGTCAAATTCCTCATGTGTCGTTTTTTTTTTGTCCAAGATTTCTAGATTACATACATGCACAAAAACTTGCATCATATTATTTTTGGATATATAATTGATATTTATAGAAGATATTGTTTCATCAATCACAATTTCCACACCCAAGGTGTGAATCAACAATGGAATTTGATTTGGTTGTGAGATGGTCTTGATTGCCACAACCAATGCAAGTGACATGAATCACTTGTCAATTGTCACTTATTATGTATGTTTTTGTGATAGTTAGTGGGACTTATGGCAACTTTGCTCACAAAGTGTTGTGATCCTCATTTGAGTGTGCAGGGGAAGAGCCATTGTACATAGCAAAGACGTTTGCCCAAGAAATTGAAGGTCTTGGACACAATGGAAGCATGACCTCCAAAACAACGGTGAATTCTAGAGCCTTGTACTTCCTCATCAAAAATAATTTCTTGGTCATTTCAAGTGGCCTTGTAGATAAATCCGTCATATTTGTTCATTTACTTGAATATGTTTCTTCTTTGCCTAGTAGTTTGGTAATATAAATGTTCTCACACACACATGATTACTATTCAAGTGTGAAATTGAATAGGGGTTAAGGTTTGTATGTTTTAATATCATTCTTTGATTTTTGAATTTCACTTGCTCATCTTGTGACTTGAGCTCATCTTTCACATTTATTGGAGAATGACATCCATATCCACTCTCACTCACCATATGAATTGCAGGATGCTGAGTTGGCTTTGCTAAAAAAAAACATCGATATGGTAATGGAGAGAACCATGGACAATACTATTTTGTTGGGCAGAATTACCTCCCAAATGGACAACATGACTTCACTCTTCACCGAAGTTCTTGAAAATCAAAAAAAATCCAAGGCAAATGACATCCCAAATATGGATCATGTAGTTGCAAATTCTACATCTGATAATAGCAGCAACACTTCTATGCCTTGAAATTGTTGCGCATGAATGTGC
Organism: Polytrichum commune; assembly: GCA_950295325.1. Taxonomy (NCBI): domain Eukaryota; kingdom Viridiplantae; phylum Streptophyta; class Polytrichopsida; order Polytrichales; family Polytrichaceae; genus Polytrichum; species Polytrichum commune. The sequence continues at coordinate 15,171,142 of OX485803.1, read as the reverse complement.
AATCCGTCCAACTGCAAGGTTGGAGATTCCAACATCAAGAGACACATGAGGATTCTTCTCGAGTGGGAACATCCACCCAATCTAGTGTGGATCATGTCTAGACAAAGGATGAGATTTCTTTATGCAAGTAGGCATTTGTTGACACAATGGGTACTATATGATTGTACAAGCATGTTGAGAGTTCCCAGGGTACTTCAATTGTGAGTTTGAAGTGTAAAGTTAGGTTTGTGGATTTTAGATTTTGAGCATGACGAAAGCCAATGGAGTTCAAGGTTTGAATGAGATGAATACATGTGCCGGTAATTGGATTTGGAAAACATGACTAAGAGTCTAAGCTTAATTGACATGCTCAACATGTCTGCATTAAGATGAAGGAGTTGCCATATAATGTTGAACAAAAAAAACATTTTAGATTTTCTGCAGGATATAACATAATACCAAACAACATGCACATTATGATGGGACCCACAAATTGTCCAATTGGGGAGGTGTTTGTGGAGTTCATATCCTCTAACAAAACTCACCAAGCCATGGCATGCCACAAGCAAATTATTGATTCTCATTACATAGAGTTGTTTAAGGTGACCAAAATGTAGTTAAATCCCTACTGTGTTTGACATTTTCTTACAGTATTTTGGGCTTGTTGTACAACACAAGATATAGAATGCACAATTAGGGTATGGACCTATAGGTCACTAGGTCACTTCTAGCATAAGGAATTTTTTCTCAAGGGGATTGAAGGTTTGAATAGATTGTTTGAGATCGCAATACATGACTTTGCTACTTGAAGATATGCATATTTGGTTAAATTAAATTATTTTCTTGATATATTGAAGACAACAATAGAGGTGTTTTTGTTCAAGTGTTCTTTGCCCACATGTGAATGTTATCTTGTGGTGAAGTGATATGCTAAAGGGAAAGAAAAAAACACCAATAGGTTTTTACATTGACATGCAATGTCCGTTCATTGTCTCCTTCCCCACTCCGTGCAGGCTTGGGCAATGATATACTATATGGAACTAGAAGATTATCAGGATCCAAGTCAAATTAAAGAAAAAGCATTTGACCTCAACAATAGGTAAGGTTTCTTGTCTTTTGCATAGGGTGAAATGTTAGGATTATAAGGCAATGAAGACTATAGCCATGTACTATGTTTGGGATTCGTACCAAATGCCTTGCAAGGTTGAATGGGGTTGAGTCTTTGTTTGTGGATGTAGGGAGAGTGGATTGAAAGATGTGATGGTCACACAATGACTAAGGGCCACTTTATACTTGGGGCCGGATTGAGGGCCGGCCGGAACTCTCAAAATTTGAACCAATAGGATCGCTCGATTTCATCAAATCGGGCCCAAGGGCTTTATACTTGGGGCCGGCCCGAACACTCACCTATCCCATGTGGCGTCTTAGGTGGCACAATTTTGGCGCCAAACCATCGGGCCCTAGATGAGATTTCGGGACGAGCTTTTCCTCGTCCCGAACTCCCATCTAGGGCCGGATGGGGCTCCTCCGTTGGATTGTTCCAATCTTGTCCGTCAATCAATAGGAGGGGTAAAAGCATTTCCTCTCCTCCTTACTACTCTCCCCTCCACCTTCCCCTTAATTATTTTTTCATAGAATTAGTGTTAGACATAAATGCGCCACCACCTTCCCTACTACCATGTCCCTTCTCTTTTTCTCATTGTTAATTTTTTTTCATATCCTTCCTAACACTAAATTCGTGCATGTAACTTTCACATATTACCATGGATGATATTTAGTGTTTGATTTTACATTTAATGTTACTTACTTTCATAGGGTTAGTGATATTTAGTCTAGTGATCGTATTTATAGTATCTCACACTAAATATCATGTTTAGTGTAGTGACTCCACAATTTTAACCATAACAAACACATTCCAAAAATAAGCCAAAGATAGTTTCCAAGTGGAACCATGCTCAAAAGTTTACACGCACTTAGATCCAACAATAATGTAAACTTATACTATGGTTAGAATTATTATTTTTTAAATAAAATCTCTTATCTATAAAGAGAAAGTTAATTGAGGCTTTAGAAAGGTTGATTAAGTCTATAAATGTATGTAGCTTGAAAAATAAAAAGCACGACAACAATGTTGGCGCAATGCCTACTTACAATCAGTAACCCACACCAAAATATATGCTCAATGTCGTCATGTTCCCGAACGGAACGAAGCCAATTAATATCTACAAACATAGATTACTCTATAATGCATATTGTATCATTGCAACTCTAGTTTTTTTTTTTGTTACCGGGTACATCGGTTATTCCATTGTACATGGTAGGTGAATTTATATGAGCATTTTGACACCGGAATCATATTCAAAGGGCTCGATATAGTCTAATGGGACCCAAGGTTGACCCCCTAACCATAAGCCTATAGAGATCATCCCCCATAGTAAAAGCCGTGTAACTAATGCTCAGGAGCACCGGGCATTGACCACGGTAAGTTCCATGAAACTTAACCCTCAAGACCATCGGGCCCTAGAATCGGGCCTCACCACTTTACATGCGACAAGGTTGGGCCGGAAAAAAGTTCATCTTCATCCCATAAATCCAATGGCTTTGGAACCGGTATCAACAAATACATTCCCCCCTCCCACACACACACACACACACACACAAAGAAAAGAAAAAACCAACTTGCTAATTGCAACAAGCATTCAACCACATTACCTTATCCATCTCTATACTATCATTCCTCATTGATTCATTCCCACTCAAAATTCCTATTGCTCTAGGCCCCTCACATGCGCCCTTAGGGCTCCCTTGAACTCAACAACTTCCATTCCCTAAACCATGCGTCACAATTTGGTGCACACATGCCTCCACCTCCTCTCCATGTGCACTAACCCAACTGTCAACAGCATTTAAACTACCATACATAACAAAGCAGTTTGGCAAATCCATGAACTCATCCTCTCCAATTCATAATACAATACTTTCACCTAACAAATGTCAAAATTCACTTCATAGCTCCCCCAGACAACACAATCCTATATTAGGTAAAAGGAGACATGAGCACCTCCTTTCCAAGGTTAAGCCACACTAGCAACTTGCCTTAACTGACTTCTGGGATTAGTGTAAAGCTTATGGACATGTGGGAGGTGCATAGTAACTGCCACAATTTTTGGTCACTCAAGTCTCGAATAGCTAAGGAACATGTAGAGTACTCAATGGTTGTATTGGGTATGCTTTGACTCAAAATTTATGATTATGTCGTAAATGATTGTGTGACATAGATAACAATTGGGTTCTATTGTTATTCACCTCGTGTACGTTACTAACCCTCTCTTTGGATTTGGTTGGTGGCATAGACACATGTGAGGCATACCCTTCACAAACTTGCCGGCAATCTTAGGTTTTGAATATCATCTTTTTCAAAAAATAATGTGTATATGATGCTTAGGTATTCTACAATAGTGTGATTACATGGCATTGTTTAGCTTATGAGCAAAACTTTGGTGTGGTTTGTACATGTCTTATGCCCCCTTCCCACCTGACTTTAGCTAAGACTAAAAGTTGGTTCTAACAACCCGGCCTTCACACCATTGACATTATCTAGTGCCGAGCCTAGTTGGCAAATGATGTGGCATGGCTTAAAGGTGGAGGTTTTAAAGCCTCAAGCACCGACCCTCCCATCGGTACCTAAACATGAGGCAAGAATATAGGACCTTTAAAAGTGTCACCTCCCGCCCTTGTGATTGGTTGTTTTTTTAGTCTTAGCTATGAGGGCATGAGGAGCTCCATAAACAAAAACTGATGATAAGATAGGTGAGTAGTAAGGCATTTGGGGATGGGACAAAAACTACCCAACATTCACTACTCGGTAGATAAAACAACGAACATGTGTGAAAGCTACTTAACTAAAACCCACTTGAAATCCTCCGGAGCAAGTTCTCGTAGGTGCATTGGGATATCCGGATGCCTCCGCTATAACCGAGGGAGTTTTACCCGGTTTTTAGAAAATACTATGGTTATTAGCTAAAGTCAGGTGGAAAAGGGGCATTAGATACCTTATTGAAATTTGATAATGTTAGCAATGGATATAGTTTGCAACAAATGGCCTAAAGACACCAAGTGTGCAACCTATGGAAGTGTGGGTGCCCAATGATGGTAATGTATTAGATATCTACCAAGATGTAGTAGTGACAAAAACATAGGGATGGTTTTGCAATAATGTGTTCATGAGGGATGTTCCTCGTCCTGAGTTTTTAAAAAAACATAGATCTATAAAAGAATGGTGTGGTTTCTCAATAAGAGGATGTATTAAGAAAGGACTATGCTTGAAAATAAGCTTAGATCTATTCAAGAAATGCCCAACTCTCTGTCTCTCTTCCCCCCCCCCCTCCCCTCCTATGCAATAAGTTACAACAATTTAAGGGATTTGGAATTTTGAAGTGTTATGGTCTTGGGTTTAACGTTAAACCTACCCCTTTGAGGTGGGCTTCACGCAAAATCCAATAGAAAATTAATGAATTTCACTTCATTTAGGGTTGCATGTTGATTTTTCATCTGTTCAAAATTTCTTGGTATGGTAGGCCCTCCAACTCTAGTGTAAAGTGAAATAAGACGATATTGGCCTTTGTTTTGAAGTGAAATATTTTAAGTCTCAATGGTCACGGGCCCTCAAGCTCTATTGTAAAGTGGTCTTAAGGCGGTCAAGGATTTCAATGTCGCCAACATGTGTGGGAGCCTTCATATGTATCGACCTCCTAGGCTCCTAGTCATGAGGTCTCATTTGCCTTGATAGGAGCCACTGGTGTTGATGGTTTACGATTTGCAGTAAGCAAGTTAGTAAATAATAATGTCGGCTACCCTTTGGGCAAGTGTGAATAATAGAGCCTCTTTGCCCGATGGCTGCTTCCCCTTTTCAAGGGTGGCCTCTTTTCATTTGCCACATAGTTTGTGAAGATGGCCGAGAATCCAACTTTCTCTTTAAGAAGGTTCCACATCTTGAAACATGATGGAATTGCATCAACTTGATGTTGAAATTTACACTACTTAAGATAAATATTGTGGGCATATGTATAATGTGACTTCCCCTTCACATCTCTATTGTGGCCCACATTATAAACCATCATACTTAAAAATATAGTGCAACGATGGTTAAATTTGACTCTTCAACCGTGCTCACTATAGTTTCATTTTTCACTTCTAGTTTTGGGTAAGGTATCAATTGAAAGCAATTAAGGACGTGAATCCAAAGAATGTGAGCCTTGGGGAGGTTGATTCCTCTTAGAATATGTATACACCTGCGATAACAAAGTACTTTATGGGGGGGGGGCTCTTTATGTGCTATAATGGATTGTAGGGCATGCTAATTTTCAAAGAAAAAGATGTTGAATGATTGATTTAATGGCACCTTATATTACTTATATGTAAATAAAGATCCTCAATTCTCCAAAGTCCTTGAATTGTAGGATTAACTATAAGCCTCACAAGAAGTACATGTACAAAACAAGGAAAACAAGCAAACTCTAGGGTTCAAGGTTTATTGTTTGAAATCACATTCAAGTCCGATGCAAAGCAACATAATAGCATATTAATAATGAATTGCATGTGCATGTCATGAACATAACATGACAAGAATTAAAGTTTTGTGTTCATTAACATAGTTTAGGGGATTTCAAAATTATGGCATGGTTAGAGACCCTAATGTCATGCTATGTGTGTCCAAAAGTCATAATTACAAGGTTCTTATTGGCCCTATGCAAAACCAGTCTGTATACTATGTAGCCACATAAATTTACAGAATACGTGTATTGTGCTAATTGTAACAACACTAATAGCCACCGCGGTGACACACACAACCCAAACATATTTTCTCCAATCATAGTATCAAATGAAGAAGCCATAGCCAAACAAAACCCAATAATATGGACGAGAAACTTGCACGATCATAACAAGGGACCACGTCCATTAAGACAATGGGACAAGGTATTTGCAAACAACATACCCTCTACAAAGCATACATAACTTAGCCTCATTGCATCACAATTAATCATGAAACCAATACTTAATACAATTAAAATCCAACACTATCAAAATTGTGAGCCTCAAGAAAAGGTTTGAAAAAACATTTACTACATTTTGGTGCGGTGTTTAGACAAGACCCAAAAATTTGATCTAGATGTTGCCAAAGCATCTCAAGAAGTCCCATGGATCTCATAGGTCCTCCACTGAGATATTTTCCACTACAATCGGAGGGCATGGAGTGCCCTAGACTTGACGAATCCTCCATCTTCACACCAAAAATTCAACATTTATTCGTCCCATTCTCCATAATTGAAGTGCAAGGTATGTGATCTTTCATATCTAGCCTTTTGTGTCCATGGTATTTTATATGTACCACTAAGGTAATATTACAATGTTATATCAAATGCTATATTACATATAATCATGTGTTGCACACCTAGAGCATCCTATACTATATGTAATTATTTTACAAAATTTATCCACAATTAATATATGAGACCCTATATTTTATTGCATGTAGTCTCTAAGTTTTCGCTAATGCCCTTCTTGAGTCATGAACTCACTTTTAATTCCAAGAATTGAGGGGGGAAACATCACATATCGACATGCATGTGTTTCTTAAAGGTATATGCAACTCATCTTTGAATGGTCATGGCAACCAAAATGCAATGACATAATATTTTATTGCATTTAAAATAGTTGCAAAGTGGAATAGAAAGTAGACCTTAGGGCCACTTCCCACACAAGCCAAGAGCCGTGACCATGAAATTATGAGAGCCCCCAAAAAAGTGTCAAAAGGCCATCCCAAGACACCTCCAAAATCATATAGTGTGATCACGGACCCTCAAAGTGTAGTGTGAAGTCATATGTGACCGGACCCTCAATCAAATGTTATTTCAATGAATTACTATTCATGCAGGTCCTCACACATGATAAAATAGAATAAACCAACGATTATGAGCCTTCAGAGTGCCATGGTCTCCCGGTTTTGTGTTAGACCTACCTCCAAGAGGGATTTTCGAAAATAATCCAAGGGACCATGAAACATGATCCATTTGATGCCATGTAGGAATCCATATAGACTTTACATCTTGCATTCACATACTCCGTCGGTCCCTCAAGCGTTGTGTGAAGCAAACTTGGACCCGGCTCTGCCTTTTCCACCAATGAGAATGCTTTGAAGTTTACTGGTCACGGGCTCTCAGTCTCGTGTGTGAAGTGGCCCTTAAGAAGTTCAAATCCAATACAGAACTTATTTTCAAGTGGTAATCGTTTTCAAGTATAGCCAATAGAAAGATCCCAAGTTCCTCCTCAAGTAATTAGGTATTTGTGATGCAAACCTTAGAAGGCCACTCTTCTTAATAAGACACCTATATTTATTGCATTGTTTGTAGATGGGAACGGACACAACAAAGACATGTGTTATGTTGTTAGATTGGACTACACATTGGGCCTAAACATAAATCAACCATTATGAGTTTGATTGTTAATGCAATTGAGAGGGCCTACGTGATCACTCAACGGGAGAGGATCTTCACTTTGAACTCTTATGATATTGCATCTCAACTCCAATTTTGAAACTTGGAATGACAATCTGCATGAGTCACACTCACTTACGAGATGACTCAATCTCCAATTTGATCCAACTGTCAAAGTAGTTGATGGAGTTGGAATTGCCCACAACATGGCCACATACCTTACATGATGCATGGTCTTGATCATCGATTTTGAGTGTCTCATAATCAACTGTATTTTTTCTTGTGCAAAGTACAATCGACTTCAAGATAGTCTCATGTTATTTCCCAACTTAACCTTGATAACATCAATATTTGCCTCCTTGAGGAGGTGTTGGCAAAAATAGATGTTATCCTTTTCCTTTCTTTATGTTTCCGAATCGATCATAGTAGGCAAGATGGAATTAATCAAAGCACATGATCGTATCTATCAATGAAAATGCCTTGATATCGCCCTGATATAATATGCCCCATGCTAGATCGCATCTTCATTCGCTTAAGTGACTGGGTATTGTCATATTGGTTCCCTACGGGGAAGAGTTCCCACACAGGTGCAAGCAGGAAGACCGGGCAGTGAAAGAGGAGTGGGAGGGGTGGGACCCAGTCGAATGAAGATGTGATTTGGCCCGGGGCATATTACATTGGGTAAGTTAGTTGTCACTTATTTTTTGGATTTTCTTTTAAAGATAACACAACACCAAAACTACAAAAAATATTGTATTTAGTGTCGCCATTTTTATTTGTCTTGCTGGATACCTATTCTAAACCGCTTGTGTAGTGTCACCAACACTAAATGTAACCTAATAGCATTTTTCACTCCTTGTAAAAAAAATAAAAAATTGGGCACTATAGATTCACAATGTTGCAAATATTTTCACTTACTAAGTGACGTTTCCTCTAAATTTCAATCATCCATGACAACATCTCGTTACATAAATGTTAGGGATGAATGATATATCAAATTATGTTTCAATTGACATTTGGATGAACTAAATGTAAGTTGGGATGACAATACTTGTAAACTTACTCATAGGAAGTGTCATCAGAAAAAGTTATTGCAAGTGATGTAAATTACAATATGACACTAAAGACACCCTTTGGTGTAGCTTCAGAAATCCGGAATTGATACAGTGAGATAGATTTGAAATAAACTAACCATGAAGTTAGAAGTGGTAAGTGTCTTTAGCACGAGTAAGTGAGAGGTACACTCACATGTCACAATTTTATGTGTTATACATGTGTAGCCAACGTATCTAGCTTCATGATATCTAGATACACTTATCCATTAGGAAGGTGAAAACACAATGAGCTATTCCATATCCCTAAATTTCCAACTTTCAGTTGATTTTACTCCAAACTAGCAACAAAGATCCCTAATTAGTATCGTGAGGTCCAGTTGCAATGAATTAGCCTTCAACCTATTAGATAAAGATTATATTTACTAGGAAATCTTCAATTCCATTTTCATTGATGCCATGAAACATGAGCCCACACAATAATCTGGGGTGAAGAATCCTTGAATCCATACACCATTTATCATATTTAGTGTCACTTACTGTTTGGATTTACAGTGTGCTATAACTTTTTACTATGGGTCTCATTTTTTTCTACCAACAAAGATCAAATTGCTTGTTAAGGTGCTATATAACAATAACATCTTCACTTGATAAGAATTTGCATCAACAATAAAATGTTATAGTCATGTGTAACTCCAAATAGTAAGTGACACCAGATACCGTAAACGGTGCAGTGGAATTATATGAGATTCGCTTTTGGAACAAGAAAACGGTAGAACCGTGAGGCTTTGTCCTTTACTATGAAAGACTACAATTGTAGATGTCCACTTTACTCATGCCAATCCATGGTTATTCACTATACCAAACCTTTCTTGGATTTTGGGCACCTTCTTCTCAAATGCGGGTCAAGGATTGAAGCTACTCATTTATCACTTGAAATTTTTTAAATGAATAATTAAGAACTGCCGAAATAACTATAGTTAACTAGATTTCTTTCAATGCATTTTAGGGAACAATTATATATATGTATATATATATAGAGAGAGAGTCCATATTAAATAAAGTGGACCAAAAATAACAAGAACAAGTAACGTCCAAGTGTGAACGCAAAGTGGTTAAAAAATTTGCTCTTGAAACTAAGAAGTTGATGCATAGTCTTTGTCCTACATACAGAGCCAACAAAGGTAGGGCTATGGATGAATGGTGTGGGGGTTGAGATTCGAAAGGCGAAAAGGGGTTTAAGTTAGTATTAGATCCGGCCTTCCTATCCAAAAGCACAAGCCTGGCCCTCAGAGTGCCACATACACCACCAATCGTCTCAGTCCCACTTTATCCTTTTGCCACTTTCCATGATTGACCTTGAAAAGGAGAAGAAACCCAAATCCATTACAAAGCAATCCAAGACAACATAGAAAATGTGATTGAAAACCAAACATACATTTCAGCACGTGACACGGTGGCTTAACTTTCGTCCACTGCACCCTTCGCTTCTTAGGTCCAACAATAATAGTTGGCCTGACGTTGGCGCTATGGTCGTAAAAACGACCTCGATTCTCCTCCAATACCACTCCCCACCCTGCTGGTTGGGGGGGGGGGGGAGGGGGTACCCAATTGTACAAGGCAGCTAAGGGTGATACCCTAGCCACACTAGGGTGGTCAGGTCCATCCAGCTGGTGGCCTTGGCCTGGGAGGTAGTTGGCTAGGTTGTCCTGGTGTGGCCCCACGCCAGTTGGGCCTGTTGCGAACGATTGATGTCCCTGCTTGGCACTTATATGTTCTTGTCCGGCGGATCCCTTCCAAAACCGTCTTTACTTACCAAGTACACATTAGATATATACAAGATTAAATATATAAGTGAATGTATAAAAGTATATATATATTATCATATATTTATGATTTTATAAGTGTTACTTATTTAGCATATATATTTAATAAACGCTAACTATCAATATCTAATATCTATATCCCTCCATAGAGGGTCTACTAGTAGCACCGATATGTAAGTGTAGCATTATTCATTCATACCATGTTAAATCTTACATGAAAATATCCAATCTTTCTAAAAATAAAAATAAAAATCGGGCCCGGCTAGCCTTGTTTCTAGTTGTCGAGGCAGGCATCCAACATGCCTGACCGGAGGCAGCGGGTAGGCACCCTAGCTGGTTGGTTGCAGGGGGTGCCTTGTAGCTAGTCAACCGAGCCACATGCCCAACCTTGGTTGTAGCAGCCTGGCTGGCCACTGGTGTATGCGGGCCCCCCCGGATGGCCTGGGTTGGCTAGCTGGGCCAATGGTTAGCCCAATGTGCCCCCGTATGAGTCTCCATGTAGACCGCTCGTCCACCAAATTCTAATGTGAGTAATGTAAACATGTCCAAATGTAGAGGGAATTTGGTGGGGAAGGGTTCATATGTGCCAACTATAGTAGCTACTCCCATCTTCTCAAATCCGGGCCCATGTACTAACCTCCTCTTCCCCGTTATCAAAGATGTAATTCTAGACCAACATTGGTTCTCTCGAGTCTTCAATCGGTCTTAATCCTTCGACGACCGGCACTTGTACGTTAGAGACTCTTTAGTGATTGCATGGAAGTCTCACAAACTGCTAGAATGTGGTTGGATGGTGGCTTGTGCTTAACTACATACGAACACCTCCAACCCACTATTATCTAGAATCTAGTGGGTGAGCGGCCTACATGGAAACTCACCCTAAGCAGTGTTATGGGATGTTTTGTAGCACCTACAAAGGGGAGGGTGAAAAATTGATTGCTATGTAGATCCATAATTTATTGTTTTAGGCCAAAAGATCACCTCGATCATGATTATAAACATTGAATCATGATGAATCAATAACAAATTCACATGGTGCAAGATTATACTGCATCCCCAATGGCAGACATTAGAAACAAAATCCACATGACAAAAGATGATGATGATGATGATGATGATGATGATGATGATGATGATGAATTTTTTTGCACGTGAACTGTACATTGATAGGGAATTATTGCATATGAGTGTATCTCTCATTCATTAAAACAAATCCCTAGAATAATGTACAAACTGGAGGTAAATTTTTAAGTTGACTTGATATTGGAATTAATATTGAAGACACCAAATTAGTATGATTGAAGTTATTTGAGATGAATCGGCCACAAATGTATAGGAAGTCAAGTTTTTGTGTTTGATGGATGAGAGGTATGCCCGTATTCGGCAATTCCCTCCCAAGTGACCATATAGGCATGCTACCTCTCGTCAATCTAGACTAATTATTCTCTCCTCCATACTTTTGGGTTATTTATAGTGCTATATTAAATTAAGATTGGAGTTTATTGTGTTGAATCTAGTGTCAAATCACATCACATAACATTGTTCAAAGAATGTCATGTTAACCGTGTGTCAAAAGTATCACCATCATCCAAGTTGACAAATATAAAGGAAATTCATATTGAGAACAATGAAGTTGCCTCCCATTACTATCATTTTCAACCTTAGGAATGGCACATTGGGTACTCTTATGTTGCAGCCAAGGTTTCCTTGGTTAGGAGCGAAGGTCTCTCCCAACATTGAACATTCCTCAAACAACACTCACATGTTCTCTTTCTATCTTCAATTAAACACGCTCCCTCCCTCCTTGCACAACCAAACAAGAAGTTTGATATTCCCAACATCTTACCTCACGTAATTCTCCAGGAAACAAACATGTACACCTAGCCGAAGAATGTAAAAAGCATGTAATGAATTCGTAATGAAAGGGATTAAATACCTATTTGTTATGCATCTACAAAGTGATAGTTGGACTATAAGACTTCATTTGTATACTCACAATTATACAACGAAATAAGGTTTATATTTCTATACTAGAAGGCACACAAGGGCAATTAAAAAGGAATAAAAATTATAGGCCAAACATATTGGATTCTACCTTAAGAATGACTAGGATGGCATATTATGCTTTTATTGCAACCAAGGCTTCCTTTGGTAAGGGTCTCCCAACACTGAACTCTCTTCAACAATGCTTCCTCTGGTAAGAGTCTCTCCCAACATTGAACACCCTTTAACAACACTCACTTGTTTTCTTGGTTTTTTTTAAAAAAAATTTTGATTTCTTTATTAATCTTCAACTAAACACGATCCCTCCCTCTTTGCACAATTGAGATTCACACTAGAAGTCTTGAACCACTCAAACATAAGCACCTCATCTCTCATAATTCTAGCACCTAACACCACACCACTCAAACATAAGCAATTGAAGTAAGCCCGCTTATCTTAATAGTGCCCATGTAGTCCAATCTCATCGTAACACAAGTCTCTTAGGTGTCCATCAATTAGTGTTTGAGGAGATTTTTGGACATAATCGGTCTAAGTCCTAGTGTTTCAAAGGCCTACCAGTCAAATATTGTGATCTTTTGGTTCTTCTTTATAGTTTGATGCATATTTCACAAATTCCTCTAAAATGATCGGGAACTTTCCCAAAGTCTCCGACTTCAACCAATATTTCTCAAACTCAATTGGTCACTCACGTGTAACTAGTGGTTGGTTCTCCCTATTCATTGGTGTCCATTCTTGAGTACAAATGTTGCCACTAACCACCATGAGTCAATGTTTAATGTAGCCGACCCATTCCCGACCACTTGAGCAATTTAGTGTATCTACAAATTAGGTATAATCATAGAAAAAATTACCCATGAAGAAAAATAGAAATAAGAAGTAAAGCTTATTTTTCTAGAATATTTTTTGCAATATCCAATTTATTATGAAATATTCTAAGTGGATATTCTCTTCGACCTATATTCGTGAGACATACTACCCTCTTTCTGATAGCCAATCAATTGGAAAATTGAGGACGCTTGATTCCTGAAATCGATAATCATGGCACCTAAATAAGCTTGCACAATACACTGTAAACCTAGCTTAGAACTTAAGGTCGAGGCATTCATAGTCAACCATGTTCATTTAACCACTCACTAGGGTACATGTGACGTTGACATGGATGAAATCTATATTTTTTAGGCGAACGGAGTTAAGGTTTATGTGGTGACAACTTGTGATTGATTACCATCATAAGAGTTTTGACAAAATGTCGTAGCCAAGAAGTAGCATTTAGATGAGCGGTTATGGGTTAACCTATAGATTAACTATGTGTTGTAGTAAACTTTACTGCTTCAAGATTTGTAGCAATTTCCATATATATGAAAAAAAATGAAATTCTCCTTAGAATGTGTTTCTCTTTGCAAGAAAAATAACCCCCAACTATCCCTCCTCCTAAAAAGATGCAAACTCTCTTATTTTGTTGGTTATAGGTGCCTCAACCCTAGCCACAAACATTGGGCTAAGTTGGATATCGCCTATGACATGTTTGCCTTGATTAAAGATTGATATTGTGCTGCACGGAAATAGATTGGCACAAGATGCGTAAATGTTATGGTGGTCGGGAATGGGTTGATCACCTTAGAGCAAGCCCACTCGTTCCTAGATTTGCATTTGCATACGGGAATGAAAAGTGGCTTTTGTCGCAGATATAGATCCAAGCAAAAGTGCCACTCATCCTACATTGCCTTCAACACTATCTCTTGAATTCCCTCTAAAACGATCGGTAATCTTTCTTGAAGTCATGAACTTCAACCGGTTATTTCTCAAACTCATCCAGTTCATCTGTCTCTAGCTCATACTAGAGAAAAAAGTAGGTCAGAGGTTAAAAGAATTCTTGTCTTATTCCATTTAACCTTCCCTGCATATCTCTCACATATGCAGGGAGGTTCAGTAGGTTGTCCTTACTTTTCATATGTCTCCTTCATACACCGGCACGAGTAAGAGCTTATCTTGCATATGCATCTACATTGCATATGCCAAAAAGTGCAAATGTAGATGCAGGATGAATGGGCTTGCTCTTTAGATGTTCAAATAAGAAGGGCGTCGCCCGGGGGCCAAAATGCCGACATTATTATGAAAGGGAAAGTGCGAGCCAACAAGGCAGGTCTTGCAACTTGAGCCACAACTTTTATCCACAACTTCCCAGCTTTTGCTTCCCTGCCTAGGCCGGAGTCTGGACTACTCTTGCATTCCCACTAGGTTCCCTGCCTACTTTAAAGGGATCTTGAATCTAGGAGGATGGACGGAGAAAGCCAGCTGACAATGACGTGGCATGTGACGTGGCATGCTGCAGATTCACCAGATTCCGGTCCTCTTTCACCCACCACCTGCGATAAGTTACTGGCTTACAAGTTGCTCTTGCCCCCCCCCCCCCAGTCATGGAGAGGGGGGAAATTATTGTATATGAGCATATTTCTCATCCATCCATCCATCATTGAAGCCCTTCAGTTGTGTGCAGCTGGAGGTTACTTTTTGTAGTTAATTTGACACCGGAATTAGTTACGAAGACCCTGGATTAGCCTACCCCAACTCATTTGAGATGAATAAGCAACAAATTTACGGGGGGTCGAGTTTTTATGTTGGATGGATGAGAGGTATGGTCGTATTTGGTAATTTTCTCTTACCCCCAATCGTTATACTGATATGTTCAAATTAGGTTGCCCCACGTTCATTTATCGACACTCCACACTGTGTATCTTGAATGTTTATTACTACCGTAACAATATGACACACATGTGTTGCACATATCAGTTAGGTGCACCTATTTAGAATTGGCATTCAAGCATTTGTGGACAAACCACTTGTCCAAAAATGATAAAGAATCTGCACTTGTTGGGACAAAAACATCAAGACGTGAAAACAACAACAACATCACAACTGTTTGTATTCCACGTTTGCCAACCACCACATTTGTGTGGTTTTGCGATCTAGTGTATGTCATATTGGTAGTTAGATTTGTTCAAAGTTAATTCATAAATCCAAATATTCTTAAATCCTAGTTATACTGTACATTGCAAGTGGAGATAATGAGGGTCCAATACCTTTGGTCTTCTCCTTAGACTTCCTTGAGACTTCCCACCAACACCTTGCATAAAATAAAATAAAATACTTACCCATGTCAAATTCATGGAAAAACTGAGGTGGCCCACATTTAATTTGGAAATGATTGAATTGACCACGTAGTTTGTTAAAACGACCCATAAAGACGTGTCATGTACTCACGTGACCTCTCAAAATTAGGTTTTTCATCGCACACATGAAGGGGAGTAACGTATCAACTTTGCTTCCTCTTTCTTTACGTTTCGACTTACAACTGGAGTTGTTCAGATTTTTATAGGTCATGTGACCCTGCGACGTGCCTCTGTAGTCGTTTTAACTAGCGTGTGGTCGGTTTAACAATCCCCTCAATCTAAAGCTAAAGATTTGCCGTGGGTTGAACATCAATGTGGGCTCTATGAAACTAATGCGTCCCATATATATGTGTGGTATAGTCCTAGTTTCCAGCTTGATTGTCAATCTCAAATTCACTCTTTTCCTTTGTTAATAGATTCAACTGAAAATTGTTAAATTCAAAATTAAATTTCTAAAAGTCTTTTCTTAATAAAATCAACTATGATGTCACATTAAAAACTACAAAATTTCCTCTCCATTAGAGATCATATCTATTATTGATATTTACTTCTGCACAACTACAAGATTATCAAAAACAAAGATATGTCAATTACACCCAGAAACACAAGATTCACTGCACACAATAAAGTGAGGTTCCTTCTTATTAACATACCTACACCTACACCCTTCCACCAAGACGATCTGAAATCTACCAATTCTCCACACACCCCCCCACTCCCTATCCCAAATGAACCCCCTCGGTACATACCATCCCACCCAGGGGCTTATCTAAAGTCAGAATCCACCCCAGAGGTACATCTTAGAGGCCCGGAGGCTTATCTAAACTGGAGGGTCCTCCTCTCGCCTTCTCCTTCCTTCCCTTCCCCTTCCCAGCGGTGTCTCTCTTCACCACTGCGAAGCCATCGCAGCAATCTCTCTTTTGCAACATCCCGGCAGGCCATGGAGGCCTCGCCAAACATCCAGTAGCTCGATTTCTCCGAATCCCTCGAGCTTTCAGGGTTCCGTAGAGCCTCTGGTGGATGCATGCGGTATAAGGTGCGCTCTGTTTGGTTCGGGGGGAAGGAATTATAGACGCGATGGCTGCAGCCGCGGTTCCCTCTTGCACCTTGTTGCCAGACTCCAAGCCCATTGGGGTAGGGGTCCGAGGGAGAGATGGAGCTTCATGTAGCAGCAGCAGCAGCAGCAGCACATGCTCCACGGGTGGCAGTAGTGGAAAGAAACCTTCGGGTCGAAGAGCCGTTCCTGCAAGGTGAAAATTCGGAAGTAATTGCCATTTGTTGTATTGCGGTGAATTTCGAGGGTTTGAAGGGTTTGAAGGGTTTTGGGGGCTGTGTATGAGGGAATTCTATGTGGTCGAGTGCTCTGGCTGCATTTTTATGCTATGGATGGGGGAGGAACGCGAGGATTGAGTCATATGACATTGACTCTTATGTGATTTGAGTATGTCAGTATAAGTATACACACTACAACATGACCAGAGGGTTTATATAATGATACATATTGATGTGACATAGGCAAAATGAAAGAAAATCTTCTCCAAAGACCAATTTTAAGGCCGCTCATATATGGAGGGACGTAGAAAGTGATAAGCAGCTATTGCTTCATGGAGAAGGAGATAATGTGCACAGGATGGGCGTGGTTTAAGTGTTCTGAGTGTTGGTGCTTGGCTTGTGTTTGTCTGGCAGGGTTAAATTGGCGTCGTCGAGTACGAGAAGAGTTGTTGCGGCAATGGTGCCATTGTCTTATGCTACGAAGAAATCGTCATCTCAAAGGCAAGCGTTGCGAGTGGACGCCATTCTGGCGACAGAGAGCTGGGTAGCAAGTGACGAAGCGGTAGCATCAGCAGCTGGAGAAGAGGCAATGGCGTTAGCGAGAGCGGCTGCGAAGGCGGCCAGTGACGCAGCTTACTATGCGCAAGCTATGGTGGTGGAGAACGAGGACTTTCCATCTGAAGTGGACTTAATGAGGTTGGAGCGAGCGAGGTTGAGTGAGATGGAGCGAGCTTATCGACTGGATTATGACACCGAGGCAGCATTGTTAGAGGCAGAACAGAGTTATGTCAACCACTTAGAAGCTTTGTTGGATAATGTGTCTTCCCTCGTCCGGGAGGCTGATGTTGCAACTGAGGCACGGCTGGGTTCAGGTAAATTGGAGTTTACGAAATGATGTCTTGCTTTTAGAACTACATGGAATCCGCACATCACTTTAATGTTTCCGATCCTCCTACGCAGTTGGGAATGGGTTTGGAATAATTTCCTTAAACCCTACCAAGTGGAAAATCAGACAAGGATGTACATGAAGGTGTGTACTAGGTTGAGTTGTTCCAAGTATGGTGAATAGTTGTTCCTTTAGTTGGGATACTTGAGAATCTCTATTTTGGGGAGCAGGATGGGAATTCTTGGATATGAATATATATATATATATATATATATATATATATATTCTTTTTTGGGGTTTAATAGATAATTTTTTCCTTTCTTTCAAAGGAGTTACCCAGATTTGGGTTTGTGAACTAAAGGGATGTGTTTTTCTGCAGATTCGTTAGTAACTGAGCCAACTGTGGTTGAACCTCGGAGGACTGGCCTCAACGTGACGGTAAGGTCCAAGCGTAGAGGAGAGAGGTTGCAAAGGAGGGAGCGGGCTCTTGAGAAAGCAGAGAAAGTTGCAGCTTCAATTGCATCTGCTCCCGTGGCGCAAAAGCCCCGGAAGCCCCAGTTTGCACAGGATCCTTCGGATCCGATACGCTCATACTTGCGGGATATTGGAAAGACTAAGTTGCTCACAGCATCAGAAGAAGTTGAATTGTCGAGGGGAATACAGGTGTTCGGTCTTCCCTTACTGCTTTTAAGGGAGGCTTTGGGTTTAAGATAAGATTGGATATGTTTGGGTTTGTGAGAACCACTTGTGGCTGAGGTTGTGGATAAACCCTATGTGGATTCTCTGCACATCTCAGTTGATTATATCTGCATCGTGAGAATCAAATATTGGGAACTAATATTGATGTCTCTAAAATCAGGATTTATTGGCACTGGAGAGAGTTCGGGATGACCTTATGCAAGAGATTGGAAGGGAACCTACCATTGGGGAATGGAGTCGAGCAGTTGGTATGGAACAAAATGCATTTGAATTACGTATAAAAGAGGGTCGGCTTTCCAAGGATAAGATGGTGAACTCAAACCTGCGGCTAGTTGTCTCCATCGCAAAAAATTACCAGGGCCGAGGCATGACCCTTCAAGATTTAATTCAGGTTTGTAACAAACCTAGACTGCATTGGGTTTTTTTTATGAAGATGATATGTTCTTTATGTTCTCATCAAGGACACTCTTACCATTCTGTTAGTTAGATGCCACATGGGTGCATCAAAACTTATGGCTGATTTTCTGGGGATTGAATAGGACACATGCTTGGTAGTATAGATTAAGGGTTGTTGATTGATATGGGTTGTTTCGAAGTCTGAGTGTTTGGATGGATGCCACACAAATCACAGGAAGGAAGCATGGGATTAATAAGGGGCGCTGAGAAATTTGATCCGACTAAGGGTTTTAAATTCAGCACTTATGCTCATTGGTGGATTAGGCAGGCTGTAACGCGAGCAATTGCTGATCAATCTAGAACCATTCGTTTACCAGTAAGTGGTGCTTCCCCTTGCTTGTTCTTAGTTTTTGTGGTCATTCAGGCATGACTTGAGTATGTGGCATTGTTTCTAGAACACATGTTTGGCAAATCAATACTGGGTTGTGGACATGTTTGAGGGAAAGATGGGAGTGTTAAGGTCCTTGTGAGTCATTAACATTTTATGTTGTGAAACAAATTCTCAATGTCTTCTGGCATAAGATCTGGACCCTCACTTGTGATTGCAATGGTTGGGCAAATCTTGAAGCATTGACATTATTTGAAAGTGGGTGCGTTCTCCATCTGAGGGAATCATGTTGCTGTCTTTGACATGAATTATTGACCTGCTGTTTGGTTGATCAGATTCATTTATATGAGGTTATATCACGTATCAACAAAGCTAAGAAGATGCTGTCCCAGGAGCATGGGCGGACAGCAAGGGATGAAGAAGTGGCCGAATTGGTTGGCATGACTGTTGAGAAACTGAGAACTGTAGTGAAGTCGGCTAGGGCTCCAACATCAATGGAAAGGCCCATTGGTAAAGAGAAGGACACAACCATTGGGGTAAGAATTACGATTTAGGTAGTGGTTTCTCCTATTGGTTGCATATTTATCAAGTATTCCGCTCTACACATCGACCAACATTCCAGCTTGTCTAACATGGAGTTGGGTCATGTGAATACTTTGAACACATGTCCTTTACGATCTTTGACTGCCTGAGATGATATTTTCTTTATCAGTCCATCTAATGATGTCTGTTTTGTTGCAGGAATTGGTTCCAGATAAAGATGTGGAATCCCCTGAGGAGGCTATTGTAAAGCAGTTGCTGAAACAAGACCTTGAAGGTGTTCTCAGCACATTGAATCCCAGG
Organism: Polytrichum commune; assembly: GCA_950295325.1. NCBI lineage: Eukaryota > Viridiplantae > Streptophyta > Polytrichopsida > Polytrichales > Polytrichaceae > Polytrichum > Polytrichum commune. Next base: position 15,151,134 of record OX485803.1, on the reverse strand, counting down.
GAGAAGGAGGTACTGAGACTTCGGTATGGGTTAGATGACGGTCGATCTAAAACATTAGAAGAAATAGGCAATGTATTTAAGGTGACTAGAGAACGTATAAGACAAATTGAGGCAAAAGCTATGCGGAAGCTCCGACAGCCAGGCCGAAATGGTGTTTTACGAGAGTACTTAGACGTGAAAAGTTAGCTAATTGTTATTATATATCAACTTGACATGTGCAGTTCAAAAAATAATTATAGTGCTTTAATGAGGCAGGTTGTTATATAATTCAGTGAGCCAATTTGAGTCCACATTCATCCAGGATTGTTCATCAAATCTAGCCTTGTGGGAGAATATTTCCTGCAGATCTTAACAACGAGAAGTTCATTTGGGTTATACTCATCTCTAATGCGAAACATGTCAACCGTCCAAGGGATTGATCTTGATTGCATGATATGCCCTTAGCAAGTTTGTCATCTGGCTAGACTTCATTGTGCTGGATTATAGGCACTCATTGCCCCTGCCCAACTATGTGAGGAACTTGGAACTTCAAACTGTTGTGGAGTGACGCCCACTGTCCTTATTTGAAGGAGTGAATTTGTCTTTTGAAATGCAATGTAAATGAAATTATTTGTTGACTTGCACATCAGCAATTTGTGTCTAATATTTGAGTTCCAGCATGACGAAATCAGCGAAGGGGTAGATTTAGAGAAGACAAGATCCAAGAGCACATTTTACTTGGGCTGATGTACTGTAGACATATTAAATTTCGAAGTTCTTGAGTAGCCCTTTCCACCATGTAAGATCTCTCCTCTGCAATTTTACATCTCGTTATGATCCATTATTAGGGCTTCTCCCTTACAGATAACAAATGCGTTTGTGAAATTGGACACATGACGGAATGGAGTTGAAGACAAGAGGCGGCGCTTGAAGTAACAGCCTTGTTTGCCGGCTGGGGCCACTTTCCACCAGTCCCGCCGTTGTCGACGAATAATGATGATGTTCTTGTGCACTCGACACTCCAAGTCCATCTGCGATGAAATGTAATGGTGTCATGGGTGATACATTGGTTGATGTGTTCCCTGCACTCAGCAATTGCCCGATGCATGTTGTGTATGTGGGCCAGTCGCTACGGCATGTGGCGAATGAGGACTCAAATTGGGATATTATGATCTGTCGCTGGTGGTGACGACTTAAGAGGTTCAAGCTTCAAATAGCTCTCAGGTTAGACTCGATGTTAATTTGTCATGGCCTCGACAGCCTTGAAAAATTGGCGCTGTCTACTTGTAGTGACTGGTATTGATCAATTTCATTGCTTTTCTCTTTGAAGAGATTGCCAGCCCACTTACACTGTCAAGTCTAAATCATTGATGGACTACTTGGAGGTCACTGAATGTTCAGTAGGCAACCACATTACACAAACGTGCATTGGTCGTGACGCTCTTCTTCTTGTGACTCAAATCCTAAGCGGGTGGTAATTCGCTACTGATCATTCACCCTGTTTGACCTCGACTGACGGATATGCAATTAGTTTCTGAACATGGAAATCCATCAGCACATGGTTGAAATTAGGCCACTGCTGCAAAGATGGCATAAATGGAGCCGGTCTCTGATTAATGTCTGGAAGTTTTCGCAGATTCATCTTTAAGGTGATGGAAGGGTAATGAATATTGCGTGTGATGTGTGATACAGCAAAATGGCGCTCAAAGAGCACAATTTCAAGGTGACAAGTCAGACATATGGACCACCCAGGAAATCACCTGCACAGGTGGGGTTCGGTATCAAAGCGCCCATGCCTATTGCCAACAAAATGGCAAAGAAGGCAGACCTTGAGTCACCATGGCCACCAAAATCCTCCAGCAACAATCGTCGTCCGCACACTGCCGGATCCACATTTGTTGCTGCTCCCAGGCGATCAACGTCTAGTTCCACCATGACCCCTAACCCCAAATCAACTAAACGGCCTTGGACAACTTCCGCAATACCCCGAGACCGATTCCTGCAACGTTACTCTCTAATTTCTACTCGACCAAAGGCTCCACTCTTCACCGGTGTCATACAGAATTTCAAAATTTCCAGGTTCCCGCCACCAACTGTGTATGGGTCTGCCCCTTTGTCTCCCTTGTCATGGCATACATCTGTGGCGGCAGATCCTTTCCCTCTTGGCCCTGGAACTGGCAGGTCAATGAATTCCAACACCTCTGGATTGCCTTCTGGAACCAACATCTCTCGACCTAAAACTGCACCTGCCGTAGTACCATCAGCAGCACCAGCAAGCTCATCATCAAGACCCAGAAGCCCCGCCATAGCTGACTCAAATGGAGTTTTTTCTGTTCTGGCTGTTCGTTACCCTAAAGCCATTCTCTGCAGCCCGGCTATGGAGTCAGCCGTCTCACCACGGCCAGTGAGTGCCAAACACCGACGCAAGATGTCATATGACATGTCAAAACCTCCACACCTTGAATTGCAAGATGGCAGGCTCACATGTGATTCGGAGATGACTCCATCATCATCGAGGCCAGCTTCTTCCGGACCTTTGTCATCGAGAAAGTTCAGGAGATCCGTGTATGCGGATGATTTTCACTTTGTCATGACAGAGAGTGGATTGAAGGATCCCGGTGCACCATCCAGGTTGCAAAGGCAGCAGCACTCTGACTGGAGCTCTCTGCGGAGTGTGGAATTTTTTGACCCCACCAACACAGGAACCTACCCACCACGGCCTCCGGAGCTGGAAGTGTTTTCAGATTTGAAGTATCATCACCTGCATCGATTGAGGGTGGAAGACATTGCTGCCTCCATGATGGTTGTGAAGCCGGACCCGGAAACTGATGTGCAGCCATCAGACTGTGATGGACTTTCTTGGGTAGATGTGGAAGGGACTCCTCAAAAGATTGCAGTTCCTTTAGAGCTCTTTGATTGTGTGGAGATGGACTTGGTGCACCCTTCCCATGATGTGCTCAAGGTGAGAGTTAAATCCCATTTCGGTTTGTAAAGATTAAATGATATCTGTTGCTTACCATGCTCCAAATAATCAAACAGCCCAGTACATATTTATATGATGAGTAGAGTGATCCCACTGTGAAAATTGTTTTCTTCTGAATGTGGATTACGCAAACATGACTAGGATGCCTCCAAAAAATCAACAATTGGAACGATGAAGATATAGAAACCTAATAATATCCCGATTGAAGGGTATTTCATTCCACATAAACCTCAGATAAAATGTTACTTTATAATAGTCATCTGAAAGAATTGCTGGTGACTGTTGTGCAGTATATATAGTATGCACTGAATATATGTTTTCTGCAAGTGTGTTGGGAAAGGCACTGGCGAAGGGTGAACGACCACCTACTGCAAGGTCTAAATTTTATACAAACGACGGAAGTTTTGAATGGGCTCCATGTGAAGTTATAAACTATCACCAACCAACAGATACGTACACTATCAAATGGCTGTCGAACGGCAAACCAAAAAATGTTAAGAGGTACAGACCACCAAGCCCCAGCAAACCTGAGGTAGGTGTCCTCCTTGTGACATTTGTCTTTCAGAACTTGAAGTAGTAACTGAAGTTGAAGGCTTGCCATGTTTATGGTCGTAGATTGAATCTGCTGTTTGACAAGGAGCGAGAAGGAGGTTTTGTTTCCCGAGTGATGACTGCCTTCGAACTGAGGACGCGGGTTGAAGCCCAGATGGTAATAATTGCACATAGCTGGAATCCGGAAGCAGGCTTGTGATTTACAGTCAAACATAGCATGACAAAGTCCTGAAAAATGTCATTATAACATCTTGGAGTTGTCGATTGTGTGTATACAGATGGGTTTCTGACAGTATCATATTTGAAACATATAATGTACACAGAACTTAGCATCCTTGTAGTTTCGATAGTCTTCTCAGAACTAGTAGTGTGTAGTTTATCACAGTAACTTAAAGTAAATTGATTGCCACTGTATAGTGCAAATCATATTGTCACTCACTATTTAGTGATGTTTGGGTTCTTATATTGTGTTGCAGCGCCTCTCTAAGTATGTTGGGGCCCTTCAAATGGATATTCCTGATCTTAATGATGAAGATTTTAAGACTCGTATTTGTTGTAGAGCAAATTTTGAGTTGGGCCGCCGCTACCCAAGTACAGTCACAGACTTTGTTAAGGAGTGGACATTTCCGTTCAATTGGGCAGTTAAAAACGCATCTTTACATCACCAGTATGCAATTGCTGATGAACAAGAGCGGTCACATTTTCTTGGCCTTCAGATTTTTCGAGGAGCTGAACACATCACACCACACCAGGAGTAAGCCAACTATTCAAACTACATTGTGCTGTGACTGTATGCATTAGACCAATGCTGATCCAATATCGTAGAGTGCTTCCTGCTTTGGCTTTTAATGAATTATTATTCTCGAAACTTTGCCACATGGCAGTCTTACATTGCTCGAGACCATGTGGAAACTATAGTTCGGCATCAAAAAAGGTGAACCAGGAAGCACCATACAGTTCTAACAAACATTAGGAAGTAGGATAAAGCATCAGTATGAAGCATTGTTATAGGCAATCATACATTTCATCATTATCACAACGACCTTGTTCTTAAGAGATCTGATATGGCTTATGCACATTTCTTTCAAATAATGCCATTTAAGAGCTGCCAAATAGAAATTGTTTCTTTTCTTTAAGAACAAGTTTTTGCAAAGCCTATGACTTCATAGATTGGCCTGTTAAAGCTGAAGTTTCCTCAAAAGGCCAATCGAAGCACAGGTTCTAGAGCATAGGATCTAAGTGGCGCAATTTATGAGTTACATTCTTCATGTGGTATAGGGATGTTCATTATGGGAAGTTAGTCTTTTAGTGTTGAGGCCTGCCTGATGTGTACACAGGTATGTTTAACACAACAAGTGCTGTGGGCTGATCTGGGCTTACAGTCAAGGTTGTTTACCAATATTATATGGTGAAATCACATTTCCAACTTTGAAAAATACAATCACAAGCAATTTGTGTGTTGCGGACGAGCTGATTCTGCGAGCAATCCAGAAATTCCATGTAGAAACAGATGTTGGCGTTGAGCTGCTTAGTCCGGCCATTCACACTGAGCCTCGACCATGGACACCTGGAGATTTATCATTAATGCTTATAGATCATTTGACCAAATCTGTGGACACCTTGAGGACAATGTAGTCTTCTTTTGTCATGATATTCTCCTCCCCTTCTCCGTTCAGTTTCATTTCTTCTTATTTTGTGTATCATAATTAGTAGGTACATCATGTTGTGAGGGATGAAAGTTTGTGGAATCCCTTTTCATCAGCCAAGAGTAAAGCTCTCATTGGAGTCTACAATTTTTTTCAAAATTTGATCTAAAAAAAAAAAAGGATCTGTTCTAGTTACGTTTTTCTTCAAAATAACACGTAATTATGGATTGTAGATCTTGGCTTCCATGTTGAACCAGCATTCTTTATCATTTGGAACAGGTGGGTCACGAATGTGGTGATGCTGATTGAGGATACAATCTTGCTGCAACAGAATAGGGCAGCCAAAGAAGGTGTTGATGTTGCAACAGCAGGAAAGAGAATGCTGGCATTTATTTACCGCACTTCATTGAACATGGGGCAGCAGCTTCAGGATATAACTTTGAACTCTGTTCACATGTACAGGAGGATTTGGGAGGCTTACTTTACACCAAGGTTGCCGCAAAGGAGCCTTTTAGGGAGGTTTGATAGTGTTTCATCTTCTTCTGTCGCACAAGCTCGAGGCACATGTAAGCCCATGTTCAAGATTAAGCTGCTCTTGACAACAAAATTCTTTATTTTCTACCCACTGTTGCTGGAAGTGGAGAAAACTGTGGTCCAACTTGTAGATGATATGGTTGCTGACATGAGCAGTATACAAGATCTGCAGACAAGGCTCGAGGATGTGTTCCACTTGGAAGTACCTAGCTATTTTCAGGCCGTTGCTGCAAATCATCCTGTGGTTGTAGACTCCAAAAGAATAATCAAGGTTCGATCACTTTGCAGCACATTCATGAATTACTTTGGTGGATTAAAAGAGTTATTCTCTAATTCAACATGACTTCTGGTCGGGAGTTGTTGTTTTCATGTTCCCGTGTTTAGTAAGTTTTTGGTGAATCCTTGGAGGTATTGTGGAGGTTTGAAAGAACATTCTATATTGGTGCACTGAGGGTCAAACTCATTTTGGCACGTCAAGAGGTGCTAAAATGAGTTTGGCCCTCAATGGAGCGAAAAGGGTTGCTCTTCTTTCAAATTCAAACACTATGTCTAAGCATGCACCACAAGTGGAAAGAATCTATTGAGAGTATATGCAAACCAACCACTTGTAAATTATAAGGGTCCAATTCTGGACGGAAAGTCCAATAGAGTTAAAAGATAACTCTAAATTACAAGTATGAATCAAATAGGTGGATTAATGTACTGAGTCTCAACTCATATTGATTTGCCTCAGGATATATTGGAGCAAGGCTATTCTGGACCAAGTAGTTTGCGAGAGTCGTACAAGTCCGAGTTTGAGGATTTGGCAGTGATAGGGGTGGAAGAGTTTGTGAAGACGTGGAAAGACGAGCATCATAATTTAGAAGAGTTTGAACAGAAGATTACCTACCACTTGAAGGTCTTGGTTCAAATTGGACACTTCCTAAGTGCATAATCTTTGCTGCATGTGCACTCCTCATCAGCCCTGAGTTCGTCATAATTTCCTTGCATCCTTTGGTGTCATAGGTCATGTGAAATTAGTGAATCTGTCTTTCTCATGTGATGGAAGCTCTCAAAGGTTATTGCTTCTATCTCCTATTTTAAGCATCAACCAGTATGAACATGAGCTTTTGAGCCTGAGGGTGTGGGACTTGAAACCTAATAATACTTTTATGGGGCGGGGAAGCAGGAGGCAGATGCAGCACTTAACCACTCGGACAGGGAGGTGTCTTTTGGGCTCTTTGTGGTCGATTGTGGAACACTTCGTGATGACCTGTACCAGAAATCAAAACATATTGCTACCAGTCTGTTGATTCAGATAATGGAAGTAACGACAGAGAAGAATTGGGCTCTTCGCAAACAATATGAAGAAATGGACTCTGTGCTCAATGGGTACCAGCTCCTCAAACCTTGGCTTCAACAATAGCCTGTTTTTGGTCATTAATGAGCAGTAGGGCTTATGCCAACCATTTAGAGTGGTTAATCTTGAAAAACAGTTGTTATGTCATCACTTTGCATTTTTGAATCAGCTTCCATGTGTGGTACATGGTGGTGCAGTCCCATAGACAATGCGGAGCAACTAGCTGTGATGCGTGACTATGTTCTGGATGCAAAGGATTCAATCAAATCCCTTGCAGAGCAATGCAAATCTTCCGTAGCTGTAAGTTCAAAATTCTCAACTAGCCAGAGGAATCAGACTCAGTAAACCGGACAGGAGTGACAACTCAGAAGGAGTTTTAGCATATAAGATGTTTGCTCATACGCTAAAATTATGGTAGAATTAAAGTTATGGTAGAAAACTGGACATCAATGACCAAGATCAAGACATGTTTTGCTGATTAGTTTGCTAGTAAGGTATATGTACTTGCATTGTATTTCGAGTAAGATAGTGCATCTATCCTTCTATATTCTAAATTGTTGGTGGGACTGAATCTGGAAGGCTTCAGGTATGGTCTATGTTGGGCCGTTTTTCATTTGAAGTACCTGAGAAACCTAATAACTGCTATTGGATCACCATGGCTTGGCCACAGAAGATAGACCATTCGTACACAAATGTTCAGATGCGGCTTTCTCAAGCACGGGTATGATGATACTTATCTTTGGCAATGTTCTTGTCGTTGTGCAGATTGAAGATGAGAAGAAAAGGAGTTTTGTTTCTAGCTGTAATATTTGTTCTTGCGTTTTCTGATTTAAATAGGTGATGTTCACAAATGAGGTCTTCCGAGATGTCAAGAAGTTAAAATTAGATATAAAAAGCCTGTCGAAGGAGTGCCATGAATTCATGAAGCTTGGTGACATTGATGCGGTGGAGGAACGTGTGGTAATTCTTGGGGAAATTCAAGAAAAGCTTCAAGATTTTGTTGCAAGGGCTGAGCTGTACAACAATCGCGAGGTGGTGAGTAGAGACCAATATTGAACTGGTATATAGGTGAATGCATGGTATCAACACGCAATATCAATAATGGTATCAAAGATTACCTACCTGACCGATATTAAAATTGTAGCATCAGTCAAATATTGATACTTGGTGGATATCACAGGCTGAGAAAATCTTTGTATACCTGTGTCATTAATTGGGTCAATACCATTCTAATACCATACTGATACTAGGGTAATTTTATCTAGGTATGAAGGTTCTTGGATGGTATATAGACCTGAATGGTATGAAGAATATATACTAAATACCTCTTACCTAGCGGTATAACAAAAGTGTAATAAATTCTCCATTTATAAACCTAAATCTCAATATTAAAATAGGTGATACCAATCCAACACTGGTAGGGACTATCTAGGAGTTGTGACAGTAATGTACCTAAAACCTAGCCTTAAAAGCGATCCTTTTTCTACAAGGCCTTATTCATGGCGACATTTTGAAAGTGGGATATTTGATTCAGATATTTGATGCAATGGTCACTGAGTTTCCCGAGCTTGATACGCTTTTGAGCGAGTTTGAGAATTATGCTCTATGTTGGGAAACTGCTGGAGCATTCCTCAAAGTTTTGCCGCAGTGGTTGGAGGGCCCTATGAGTCTTCTCAATGCAGAGGATGTCTTGAATAATGTGGAGCAGTGGTATCGTGCATCCGCAAAATGTGCAAAACTGCTGACAGGCCCTGCCAAGATTGTTGCAGAGTCCTTAAAGACCCAAATCAAAGCCTTCCAGGTAACGGTCCATATCTATTGTTGTCCAACATGAGCTAGTTATTCATCTTCTTAAAGGTGATTATTTTTGAAGTAAGCATGAAAATGGCCCAACTAAAAAGTCGGCTTTCTAAGATGGAATACAAGCCTGAAAAGTCTGTGATTGTCTTACGAGAAGAGGCTGATTTAGGAATTTAAATATCATGACAAGTTAATGGTGAGTTCATATTTTAGGGGTCACTACTTATACCTGATATATGAGGTCTTGTAAACGTGATGTTGGTTGCACATGGTTTTCTTACTCCAGTTGATATTACTCTGTTGAACTTTGCAGCATTATTGCCCAATGATTGCAGCTCTTCGAAACCCAGGTATGCGAGATCGGCATTATCAGATGCTTAGTAAAAAGCTTGGGTTCCATGTAAAGGCCACTCCAAGCTTCACAGTCAGTGCTGCCTTGAAGCTCAATTTACCAAATTACATTTCTATTCTTGATGAGGTCAGCCTTGATGTTAATTCTCTGCTTTGCCCTGCTATGTTTTTAAAATACTAACATCAATTCTCACCTAAATATGAGATTTGTTTGTTTATTCGTTTATTAGTCACATTGAGATCTTTCTGACAACCAATGGGCACAGGCCACATTAGTTAATATGAGGAACTCAATTAAGGTCTCATCCTCAGAGGTAGTGAATTTGAAAGTAGAGCAACCTATTTGGGTTCATTGAGAGCCATACTCATCTGTATGCCAAAATGAGTTTGACCCTCAATGAACCGATATACAATGTTCTTTGTGCATGACTCCACACTACCTCCAATCATGCACCAATAACTCACTTAACATGGAAGGTCTTGTATGCAAAACAACCAACTCCTGACCAAAAGTCATGTTGATTAGAAGATAAATCTAATAAAGCACACAAATTGTGAGATGTATTCAAACAATGAGTGTTCTTTACATGACTGAAGATCTCTGGCTAGCAGAGTGGCATGGTTATGGTGTATCTCATTACACGTATATTTAATACTTTCAGAATGACAATGCGATGTGATCATGGACAGGTGAGTGAATTTGCCACCAAAGAGTATGCAGTGGAGCAAAGCCTTGACAAAATGCAAGCTGCATGGACTGGTGTGAAGTTTGAGTATGGACCATGGCATGCCACGGGGACAACTGTTTTGCGTGGTGTTGATGACTTACAACAAATGCTGGAGGAGCATTTGGTGAAGACGCAATCGCTTGCAACGTCTCCTTATATTGGTCCTTTTGAAGATCGTGTGAAGCTGTGGCTTGAAAAACTCAATCTTGTCCAGGAGGTCATCCCTAAAACCTAAACCTTTAACCTAAAACCCTCTATGCCTCTTCCGTTCTGAAATTTAAAATTCAAGGTGTGATTACACACAACCACCGATTCAGTGGTTGATGGTTGCAGTTTGCTTCCTTTGGATTGATTACAACCACAACCACAAGTACTCTACCTTGCCCAACTACAATGCAAGGTGAAATTGGAAGTAGTTGCGATGGTTGTAGTTTACTTTCTTTGGCTCTATATTGTTTGTAATTACTTCGTGGCACTGGAGGGAACTCTAAGGCCAAAGCATGGGAAAGGATTTGTAGGAGGCAATTACTCTTGGACGCACTTTGCACTAGAGTTCATAAATTGGTTAGTCTCCACTCCACGAATCGCACCACTAGGAGGGACGATCATTGAGGTCAAATAGAGTCTTCAAACACAAGAGGAGTTGTGTGTATAATAAAAAATACCTGTACTTGTGGTCAAAGGTGGGCTACAAGTCCAACTCAACTGCTGCGGTGCTTTGTGTGTGAATGCACCTTCAGATGCCCTATTAAATCTAGAAACAGGGTTGTTTGCACATATGCATATTGTTTTGAACATAGCTTTCACCACGAAACCTAAATACCAAGCAAGGAATATGAACCTAATAACTCATACTGCTTTCATTGTTAGGATGGTTACAGGTGCTTGATGAATGGCTAAAATGTCAGCAATCCTGGATGTATTTGGAGCCTATTTTCACATCAGAGGACATAATGATGCAAATGCCTGTGGAAGGTCGCCGGTTCAAGGCTGTTGACAGCTCGTGGCGGAAAATCATGATCAAACTTGCACGAAATGCAGAGGTGCTGATTGCTGGTTGTGATGAAGAATTGCTCAACACTTTGCTTGTCAATAATGAGCAACTGGAACTGGTGAATAAAGGTCTGAATGATTATTTGGAGACCAAGCGCCTTGCCTTCCCCAGGTGAGATTAGCCTCCATTTGCCAAACTTGCTAGGTTTTAGTGCCTTTTAGAAGTCTCATGGCTCAACAGTTTCAGAGGAGGCAGGTCCTCAAAGGTTAGACAAGTATGGCTTTGGTCAAATCCCCATTGCTGAGAAATCTTTGTGCTCGTGCAGGAATTGTATATGTTTTGCAATTCTATAGGGCTCTCAGCTTCTTGTCTTGACATGGTAATTTACTACTAGGTTCTTTTTCCTCTCCAATGATGAGCTGCTGGAGATTCTAGCGGAGACAAAGGATCCCTTGCGAGTTCAGCCCTTCTGTAAGAAAATATTTGAGGGCATCAATCGACTTGTTTTTGAAGACGACTTGGATATTGTTGCCATGCTAAGTGAGGAGGGTGAGCGCGTGGACTTTATATTTCATTTCAATCCCAAGACAGCTCAAGGTGCAGTTGAGAAGTGGCTCCTAGAGGTTAGTTTTTCTATCAACAATGGTTTCTGGAAGGTGTTCCAGAAAAATGATTTTGTTGCGCCTTTTCTGCGCTGCGCGCAAGAAAACGTAGAGTCAATCGAGCACGTTTTGCGCCCGGAAAATGTAAAGCAAAAAAAATCTATATATTTTTTGGTAAAACCATTAAAGGTTACATACCATACATACACGCGTGGATTGACAAAAAGGGCCTTTGATACAAAAAGAGAAAAGTTAAGTAGGCGTCACCAACTTTATCATATCATATAAAGGGGGCTCTATTTTATATTTAAAATTGGGATTTAGTCATGAGATTCAACTTCGAGTCACGTCTGCAGCAGCCTGAAGGCTCGTGGGACCGAAAAGTCGCCAATCCCAAAGTAGTTTCACATAATGATAAGGTCTTCAATTAGAAAGTTTCTGTTTCTTTGACATTCAAGAAAAAAGGAACAAAAGAATTCTCTATTTTTGTGATATAGATTTTTGGAATTACCTAGGCTTTACATATTGTCAACTTTCACATTAGGCCTATCTTCTCTAGTATTCTTATTGGACCTTGCATAAATTGACAACTGCATTTTGCGGTAGTACAGGTGGAAGACGCCATGAGAGAAAGCTTACAAGATGTGTGTCATCGAGGCTATCAGGCTTATGCAATGACAGCCAGGGTAGATTGGACTTTGGAGTGGCCTGGACAAATTGTTCTTTGTGCCTCTCAAATGTACTGGACAAAAGAGGTAGAAGAGAGTATTCGCATCGGTGCTCTTCCAGCCTGTGAGCAGAAGAACACCATGCAACTACAAGCAATTGTGAACAAGGTGGGTGCATTTGCATTGGTTAGTTTGTTCTTTGTGAGTGCCAAAAATTCCATGGGAATATTGCTGATCATGTTAATCATCAGAACAAAATGATCTTAATGACAACAGAATGAACACGCCCATCATTGAATCATACTTAAAATATGTAGAAAAAGAGAGAACCGGTATATTGTTGTTGTTATTTATAAAATATTTCAGTTATTACTAATTCCGGGATTGAGAAATTTAAAATGAAAAAGACAGTGGTTATGTTGTTTACTCTCAGGTTCGTGGTAAGCTGACAAGCCTGGAAAGAAAAACCATAGGAGCACTTATTGTTATTGATGTGCATGCCCGTGATGTTGTCAAAGAATTAGCTGATTCTGGTTTGACAGATGTGACAGATTTTGACTGGATCTCTCAGCTACGGTAAGGTCTTCACCTTTTTAAAATGAAGACGTCCCAACTACATGACATTTACTTCCCTTGCTTTGTTAAATACTTGGCTTAGAAAATTTCAGGAAATGCTTGAAAAGTAAGATTGCTGTCAACCTAAATTTTCCTTCTGTCCAGTGCCGGACATAGATTTCCTGACAGCCTTCAAGATATTCCAGAAATTGGGTTTCCTATCTTCTGAAGGTATCTGACCTGGTTTGGGACGGTTTCATATTGAACCAGGAAATCAGGATGCAATCAGGTTTCATAAAGATGATGTCCTATCCTGTAGTTCTTTGACTACCTCTTTGTTTTGTGGGTCAGTTTTGCTAAAGTTGTGACACGTCTATAAACAATGGACCTTTGTAATCACTACTCCTAAGAAATGTGATGGGATTGTGGGCACTTCCAATTCCACAGCCAATTTTGGCCTTGGATTCAACCTGGCATTGTCTCATCTGGTTAGCAAGTGTGATGAATCACCAAGATTGTCATTTCAAGTTTCAAAATCGGAGTTGAGATGAGATTCTTCTTCTCTTAGGCCCCCCAATTGTATGAACAATTATACCCAGAATAATGTCAATATTTGGAGCACATGTCCAATCTCATCATTACACATGTCCTTTTGGTGTCCATTCTTAACTGCAAACCTTGCTGTACACCATTCTAACATAGGTGTCCAATTAAGAAGAGTGACCACATAAGGCCCACATTCCTTTCCTTATACAATTGCTCCATCTAACTCTTTCTGGAAGAAACTTGAGATCAGAAATAACATTATTTCCATCCCTTCTATGTGCAGGTATGGATATGAGCAAGAGAATGTAATGGTACGAATGATTAATGCTGGAATTTGGTATGCTTGGGAGTATTTGGGGAACAGCAGTCGGTTGGTGATTACTCCACTTACAGATAGGTGTTACCGGACACTGATGGGTGCCCTTCACCTGAACCTAGGAGGGGCTCCCGAAGGACCCGCAGGTTCTTTTATTCTTCTCTGAACCTAGTATTTGTGGGTCTTTCTGTCAAAAAGAGGATAATTTCTACCCTAGCATGAAGTATAGATTTTCTTCGCCCACATGCTACTAACTTAATTAAGAGCTGGAGAAGAAGAAGAAGTAGAAGAGGAGATGCCTCCGATGTTGCCACCAGCAGGAATTATAGTCTTGCTTCATGTTCGACTTGGGCTAAGTCTATATGTAATCCCAAAACGGGCATCACGAGAGTTAGAGGGCCCTGAAGAATAATGCCTTCTCTTAAAGTTGAACACCTTGAACGGGGGCAGACAAGCCTACCCACACTTAACCTCACCCATGACAAGCCCCTAGGTTCCCACATGGTTGGTGGAAAATATTTGGTTCGCCTGGATACCCCAAGTATGATTGGGTGGAGCATAGGTTGTAAGGTGCACCAAAAATCATTTGCTAGGAAGGTCACCCATTTGAGCACTATTCCAGCCTTAGGCAGGTTGACTTCAGAGTGCCCATGGGATCCAGGTTAAGGCCAGGGGTTTTGAGCTGCCTTTTTCTGATGGCCGTAACTGGGGCAACTTGATTGTTGATTGTTCCTTCCAACCCAGGCTCGACGATCCCTTCAGTACCACATCTTTTTCTGAAAGACACACTGACCCTGTGACCCCACAAAGGGTTGGATGGACCGTAGCAGGAAACACTAGCATGGCTTGATGGAGAATGGAGCCCACACTACTTTTAAGGTGTAGATGAGTCCCAACCACTCAAGCTATTGGCTTGATGCTTTCTCTGAACAATGTATTGGCTAGGCCCCCCAAATGGCATCTCAAATTTGTCATTTCAAACATTATTTTACCAACTTGACATGATTTTGTGCAGTGGTGAGAAAACTATCTGAATAACTTGAATGATTATGATTACAACACACTGGATATCATATGCAGGGACCGGCAAGACTGAAACAACAAAAGATCTTGCTAAAGCAATAGCAATGCAATGTGTTGTATTCAACTGCTCTGATGGGTTAGATTATCTGGCCATGGGAAAATTCTTCAAAGGGCTGGCAAGCTCTGGCGCTTGGGCTTGCTTTGATGAGTTCAACAGAATCGAACTTGAGGTGCTCTTTTGTATATTTTTCTGTCGTAGCATACTGCCATCTGGTCACTGGGTTCTTTTTGGAGTTATTTACCTTATAATGCTTAAAGATTGCATTTATTACTACATCTAGTCTACAGGATTTGTTGTCAAACTTTGTTCAATATACACTTTTGTTTTGAGGAGGAGACGAGTAGAAGTTGAGCAACTTTATGGTTCTGTGCACAGGTGCTGAGTGTTATTGCTCAACAGATATTAACAATCCAGAGAGCAAAGGCGGCAAATTTGAAGAAGTTTGAGTTCGAGGGGACCATTTTGTCACTTAAATTAACATGTAACTGCTTCATCACCATGAACCCTGGATATGCAGGACGTTCTGAGCTTCCTGACAACTTGAAGGCGTTGTTTCGAACGGTTGCAATGATGGTTCCTGATTATGCCTTGATTTCTGAGATTACTCTTTATTCCTTTGGCTACCTGGATGCTCATGCTCAAGCTCGAAAACTTGTGGCCACCTATCGTTTGTGCAGGTATGATTATATTTTTGGAATGTGATTTTTGCTTTCTCTGGAACCAAATCATGCCTCCCTGGAAGAACACATGGTCTACATTAATAATCCTGTCTTACCATGCAGTTTATCTGTAGTCAATGAGTACATTAGAGTTATCTGTAAAGTCTCAGTGTCAAATTGCAGGTGAGTTGGCTAAAAGATGAGTTCAAGAGCTTATGCATGAAGTCACCCAAGTTTCTTAAGGCTTAAATTAACATGCTAAAAGAATGGGGCTAGGCTGTTTAGTCATACGAGGATCAGTATGCCAAGCTAGCCTTGCATAGGTCGAGCATAGGTCGAGCTGGGATTTAGGGTGACAGGTCCCATGGGTCAGACCCTATTTTAAATCCTAAAGTTCTCTCAAAGTTTTTTGGATTGAAAGAGGAGGTCCAAGGAGTTTCACCCATGTTTTAAAATTAGGCTCTGACACAATATACTCTATCACGCTATTAATAGTAAAGTCCCCTCAAAGAGGCACCAAACTCCTAGTTTGGTCTTTTTTTAAGAGACTTTGTGGAAATTTGTATCGTTTCTACAGGATTCTCACCTTCTCCTTGCTATGTGAGAGAAAAAATACCTTACAATAACATAATTGTTTGTTTTTGTCCTCAGTGAGCAGCTGTCTAGTCAAACACACTATGACTATGGAATGCGAGCAGTCATATCAGTGCTCCGAGCTGCAGGGGCTGTAAAGCAGAAGTACCCTGAAGAAAGAGAAGATGTGCTCATGCTCAAGTCCCTAAAGGATGTAAATCACCCCAAGTTTCTGGCTCATGATATCCCACTATTTGAGGGCATCTTAATGGATCTCTTCCCTGGAGTTGTTCTCCCAGCGCCTGACTATGACATCATGTTGATACATATCAACAAAAATTGTGAAAAGATGAACCTGCAACCTCACCCAGTCTTTCTTGAGAAAGTAGGGTATCGTCTTTGCTCGCTCTTTTGATCTGTTGTTTTCTGAACAAGGAGGAGTTTTCCAATACGCTAAGTCAGTGGAAAGTGGAGAAACTAGTGTGTGAATAGTTGAGGTTTCGAACTGCACAATGCTGTGATCATCATCATATCCTGTAATATCATCATATCTCCCTCTGTTAGTCCAACTAGAGAAAGATGGACTGCAATTGGTTTTACAATGTACATCAATCCTAAGCAAATTGGAAATTCTCCTCTTTTTGTTCTTTGTTTCTAAGACAAGATTCTTTAGTTTCTTCAATAAGGCCTTTGGGCAGCGAATCAATCCTGCGTAGACTACTTTTTTGTATGGAATATATAGAGGACGATGAAAGGGAGAAAGACTAGTTTACAGAAGAATCATCAGTATTCCAGTTACTCCAATGTCAACCTAGAATCTGATTTGAGAATTTGAGAATGCTGCATATGTATGTCTAAAGATTTTCTGCGTACAGTATATCGTTTAGTTTGACGCCCCTTATCCTGTACTTCATGAAGTAAACCCCCTGTTCTACCATCATAATTATCCTTTGCATTGGATTTTATTTCATCCCAATGTCTTATAAGATCTTTGCTGCACCCATTTCATTTGTTCAATCCTACTTCTTAATGAAATCACCTTTTTTTTCAACAGATTTTTCAACTCTATGAAATGATTTTGGTGAGACATGGCCTGATGCTCGTAGGATACTCCTATGGGGCAAAAACTGAATGCTACCGAGTTTTGGCAGCCGCTTTGGGTGATATGAAGGCAGCAGGTGATGGGGAACAGGTTACCAGATGTATTTGTCTAAATCCCAAATCAATCTACATAGGACAATTGTATGGGCAATTCGATCCGGTTTCGCATGAGTGGACTGATGGCATACTTGCTAAAGCCTTCAGAAATGCAGCTATTGATCAGACTCCGGACCGTAAGTGGATCATATTTGATGGACCTGTTGATGCGGTAATATACTTACGACCAATCCCAAATGTCTGGTCTTCTTTTTAGGGGAGGTTTAAGTACTTTGTAAACAACTGTTTGGTAATTATGTGGGTCAATCCTGTGAGCTGTACAATCCGAACTAACAATGTAAATGTTGCAAATTATAGCATATGAGTATTCGAATGACAGATATTTGTCTTCGTTTTGTCAAGGTCTAATAATATTCCAGATTACTATCTGGTAATCTTGTGGGTCAATTCTATGACCTGTACAAATCAAGTCAATAATGTAATTGTTGCAATGTACTGACGTTCTGTATTCAGATAACAGATGTTTGTGCTCTTTTGTTTGAATATGGTCTAACAACCTAGTAGGTAACTGTTCAGTGAATTTGTGGGTCAAATCTGTGAGCTGTACAATCCAAACTATACTTCACACTGACGTTGTAATTGTTGCAAATTTTGACATTCTGTACTCAGATAACAGATGTTTGAGGAAAAACCCCAGGGTTGCTGAACCCCTATTACTTAAAGTACGTCAGATTTGACAGTTGATTGTTTGTGGGTGAGACAGGTTTGGATTGAGAACATGAACACAGTGCTGGATGACAACAAGAAACTGTGCCTGATGAGTGGAGAAATTGTTCAAATGTCAATGCAAATGAACCTGATATTTGAGGTTCAAGATCTGGCCGTGGCGTCACCTGCCACCGTCAGTCGGTGTGGCATGGTGTACACAGAGCCCAGCCAAATCGGTTGGCACCCTCTGAAATCATCCTGGTTGAAAAGAATCAAAGACAACTTCACCTTGTTGGGGCCATCCGACATGGCTATGATAGAATCTTTATTGAATTGGCTGGTCGATCCTTGTATCGATTTTGTGAAGAAGCATTGCAAGGAGCCAATCCCTACATCCCCAATCAACCTCGCACAAAGTGCCTTGAACATGTTCGAATGCATGTTAGATGAGTTCAAAGTCCCCGAAGTAAAAGTTCGGCGAGGCTCCGGTGTTGAAACTGATCAAGGTAATTCTGGTTCTGGCATGGCAGCACCAACCGGTGGCGACAGAGAAACTTGGTTGCAATGTCTTATGTTGATGTCAATTGTTTGGTCGATAGCAGCATCAATGGACAACGAGGGGAGAGGGAAGTTTGATGGATTTTACCGCGCTTTGCTTACTCAGCAGGATTATTTAGGGTATGAGCTCAGTGCAGGGTTTGTTGTCCAGAAACCCAAATTTGCAATAATCTTGCAGTTTCCCGAGGTAAACTCGGTATTTGCTTACACATTTTCGAAACCAGAGTGCACCTGGAAACTCTGGATGGACACTGCGGACAAGCGTGGTCCTGGGAATGACGCACAATACAACGACATCATTGTGGCAACAATTGATACTGCTCGATATGCATTTTTTTTGGTGCTTCTCATCACTCATCAGGTTCATGTGCTACTGGGTGGCCCTACAGGCACAGGTCAGTTCTTTACATCCATCCCTCACATGTGGATGTTTATACTACTTTTTGTTGTTTGCTACCTTATACTACTTGGATTCACAAGGCTGAAATTTCTGTGCATCTGCAAATGTATCTGAAGAAGCCAGAATCAATCCCCAGAAAATTTTGGAGCTAATCTCAATTTATGAATTATCAAAGCCCACTGACAGTAAGCCATAAGAAGGCCACGTAGGTCCCCCCAGTTACGTTGACTGTCAAGCGTAGAATGGTCAACAAATCTTGAGCACATAGTCGAATCTCTTCAAAAACATGTCTTTTTGGTATCTGTTGTGAGATCTACAATTAACCACTCACCACTCGAATATAAGCACCTGCCACTTAAATATAGGTCTTTGATTTAGATAAATAACCGAATTAAGCCTGCTTACCTTAGATTCGTGTTACAATAAGATTGGACTATATGCGCAGACTACGTGCTCAAGTTTTAGGCACCGTTATAGTTTCAATAGTTTATACAATTGAGAGGGCCTATGTGATCACTTGAATGCACCTAAATTAAAATATTTTAAGCTGGGAAAGAGAATGAGAAACTTTACTTTGAGCTCTTAAAACTTTTGCATCTCATGAAAGTCCAATTCTGAAACTTTTTAACTGACAATCTTTGCAATTCATCGCAATTGCTCACTGGATGAATCCATTTCCAATCCGATCCAATCACCAAACTTTGTCTATGGGGCTGCAATAGGACCACAGATCTTATTAGCAAGTAAATAGACCCAGGCAGATAGGTTGCTCGCCAAATATTGAGGTTATCCATCAGCTTCTAAATTAAGATGCTTTGTTCTCCATTCTGCAAAGATCCATATTTGTTTCGACATATTTCAACCCTAGCTTGTACTATGTTCTTATTGTGCAGGTAAAACAGTGTACATTAAAAATGTGTTATCGTCTGGAATTAATCAGAACATTTATCGCAAAATAATGATAACTTTCTCCGCCCAAACAAATGCAAATCAGACACAGGTGCGTTTATGTTGATATTGTCATGAAGAATATAGTTTTATATCATTAAGTGACTAGAAGTTTCGATTATGCACTCAGCTATATACTTTGAAACTCCAGAATGAAAAATATTGTTGTGGGCTGAATGTTGGCAGGAGATCATTGACTCCAAATTGGACAAGAGGCGGAAAAATGTCTATGGTCCACCACTTGGGACAAAGTGTGTTATCTTTGTGGATGATTTGAACATGCCTGCTCTTGAAACATATGGTGCACAGCCACCTATTGAGATTTTGCGCCAATGGATGGATCATGGAGGCTGGTGAATATTTTCACTTTGATCAGGCCTCAGGGTTTAGGGTGTAAATGCCTGAGGTTTAGGATTATCTCAAGAAACTAATTAGTGCTAACACTACAACAATTATATTCTCATTAGAGCTATCCTCTAACTCAACATGACTTTTTTTGGGGAGTTGGTTGTTTTGCATATAATACCTTCCATGTTCCGTAGATTTCCATGCTTGGAGGTAGTGCGGAAGTTTGAATGAAGAACATTCTATATCGGTCCTTTGAGGGTCAAACTCATCTTGGTATCCCAAGAGGTGCTAAAATGAGTTTGGCACTCAATAAATTGAAATACTTGTTCTTTGTATAAATTCAAACACTACCTCCAAGCATGCACCACTAGTGGAAAGGAATTATTGATATTGTATGGAAAACAACCAGTGGAATAAATCAGGGAACCAACTCCTGACGAAAAGTTCCATTGAGTGCAAGGATATACAAGTATGAGCATGCATATCATGTCTCAAAGAAGTAATTGCTCCAAGTGCTAAGGATCGATGTTAACAAAGTGGTGGTTTGCATGTGGTAGGTATGACAGAGAAGAAAACTGTTACAGAGCACTTCTGGATATCCAGTTCATTGCAGCCATGGGACCACCAGGGGGTGGCCGGAACCCTGTGACACCAAGATATCTTCGTCATTTTAATCTGCTCTACATTATTGACTTTGATGATGCAACCCTCACTACTGTCTTTGAGACTATTGTCGAGTGGTGGGTGCGAAGTCGACGCATGTCTCAGGAGGTATAATTCTTGATACAAATATATACTTGTAGCCTCTTTTTGTTCTTGAAAGTCACCTAATTCCAACACAAGTGACTGATATTGTCTACTAGTACCAACTATATATTGCAGTCCTCGTACTATAGTTATGATGACACTTGTAATTCTGGCTGCCATTGCTGATGATAAAAGGGTTTTCAATTCCACTTCATTACAGTCCTAAACATTAGCTAATAGCCTCACTGCACATTCAATTCAGATGTCAAGTGTTGGACTCACATATTTTAAAGGTTAGTAAGAGAGGAGGTCTGCAAGTTTTTACTTATCATCACTATTTTTCCTTTGTTTGTTGTAAGTTTCTGAAGTCAAAGGAAGGAAGTACCACTTTTTCAATACATACTGTTTGGTAATGGTTGTTCACTGACAATTATTCGATACAATAAGCAATGGAATAGAGTTGGTTTTTTGAATATCATGAGATCTCTACATATAGATCCGTCTTGGCGCTTGAGCTTTGGAGTGCCTCTCCACCAATCATTTATCTTGTGACAGGATGTAGGGGAAGTGTGAAGGGAACCCAATGTCTTGATGACATATATGGCTGAAAGCTCCAGAATTATAGACCTTTAAAAGTAGGCATTATCTTCTCTTTAGGTTTCTTCAGGCGTTGGTCTGACGTGGTCCTAGTTGCATATTATACTTGAGTCTTGACCAAGTGTATCTTAGCTCTCGAAGTCTAAATTCATCCTTTTCTATTTGGATGCAGTTTACATCGATTTCTTCATCAAATCTTCTGATTAATAGGTCATTAATGAGATTCTGTTGTGACTCATTATTCCTCTTTAGTGTAGCTTGAACAACGGAATATTATTATACAGTGACAGATGAAACTATTCAAGTGGAATACACATGTGATAGATGACATTCAATGTGACAGATCCTGTGCTAACATGTTGGTCATAAGGATGTAATGCAGGTTTCCCATGTCAATTTTGGGACTTAATGTCAAAAGGCTTTAAGAATTTTGATGATCATGGATGCCTTACAAAATATTTCTTTCTTTGATCAAAGTGTTCTCATTGGCAGTCTTTTGCTGCAAATGTGGCCATCATCTCCTTCTGCAATATTCTTGGTCACATGGGTCTAATGTATCTGGAATATTTCTTCGTGTGTGGCATTTGCAGATTATTAACTTAGGAAAGGTTCTGGTTCAAACAACCATCAGTATCTACAGGGAGATCCAAATAGCACTTCTTCCTACTCCAGAAAAATCACATTACACATACAACATGCGAGACGTCTCAAAAGTTTTTCAAGGTATGTGCATGGCAGATACATCTGCGCTTGACAAGAAGGTGGTGATCAGGCTATGGTGTCATGAATGTCTTCGAGTATTTCATGACCGGCTGGTGGATGATGAGGACAGGCAATGGTTTCTCAACTATTTACAGATGCGGCTGGAAGATGAGGTTAATGTAAAGACAGACTATGTATTTGGAGTAACTGGAATTCCTGAAGTTAGTGCTGCTCTCAAAAAGCTAGCATTTGGAGACATCCTGGACTCCACTGCTATTCCTAAGAAGTAATTATTATGCCTATTCATACCCAACTTAGTCTTGTGTATACAAAAATATTTAAGTAGTATGTTTGTATGTTTTTTTTGGATTTTTCTTGTAAGGGGTATATCATACTTCTACATCCTTGAGTCACAGCTCACTTGGTGAAAATGGTAAACACGACAGACTTCGAATCTGTTCTTATGGGTTATTGGTTCAAGTCTGATGGTGAGCAAAACTCGTTTGGTGAAAATGCACGTCATCCATTAGCTCAAATCTTTATCTTTGAGGTGCTGCTTTTTACAGCCAAAAATAATTCAACAGTATTTGATCACATTTTGGCAGGTATGAAGAAATTGGGGACCAAGAAGCTCTGGTGAAGGCTTTGAATGATGGTATAGCAGAATTCAATTCTCAGACACGAAACCCCATGAATCTTGTAATTTTTTCATATGCTGCACAGCATGTGCTGCGTGTCAGTCGCACAATTCGACAACCTTTTGGGAATGCCCTGTTGGTGGGGTTTGGGGGTGGTGGTCGACAGTCGCTCACAAAGCTTGCAACTTTTATGGCTGGTTTCCAACTGTTTCAAGTCACAATCACCAAGCTTTATGGCACAAACGAATGGCAAGAAGATCTTAAGGCAAGACTATTGCTCCTTTCACCAAGGAGCAAAATTAATACAGTGAGCATGAGTCCGGCTACAGAATTAAGTTTAGAGCATGTCTTACATGTGGACAATAATTGGCTTGTCCTCGCCATAATTGCAGCAGGGCTCCTAGAAGGCATCCACACTGACTCTATAGACGCCCTTCAAGAAGATATGACTCTGATGTTGCCACTGGCGTGAATTATGGGTTGCTTCATCTTCGAGTTGCTCTAAGTCTATATGCAATCTCGAAATGAGCATCATGTGAATTAGAGGGCCCCAAAGACTACTGCCCCTTTCAAAGGGAACACCTTGAGCGGGCATGGACAAAGCTGACCTACACCTATCTCCCCCAAGGGCAAGCCCCTAGGTTCCCATATTGTTGGATGAAAATATCCGGTTCACCCGGACACGCTCAGGATGATTGGGTGGACTATAAGTGGTAGGGTGCACTGGAAATCAAGTGCTAAGAATGTCACCCATCCGAGTAATATTTCGGCCTTAGTTAGCTTAACCTTGATTCCCATGTGATTTTGGTTGACACCTTGGGTTTAAGCCCCCTTCCCATGCGTGAAACAAATACACCTCATAACTTTCAAGTACCTCACCATGCTCATGTCGCCTTCAAAACCACCAGACTCCTATCAAACCTACCCAAATAAATCTTAAACACAACCCCGGCCCCCTCCCTCTCTGCCCTTTTCCCAGAAGAGACCACCTATAACAGGGTGCAGTCTCGCATGTCCCACAGCCATGCGCCGTAAACCCAACTTGGCTTTACATATAATTTTGCAGCTATTATCAAGGGCGAAGCATCTCTCATTCACGTCAACCTACGGTTGCTGTCATCTGTGTGTCTCTCTCTGAGGACAATGAAGAACCTTACAATTTTTTGCGTGTGGTGGTTGCAGCTAGTGCTTAAAAAAGCAGGAGCAGACAATGTAGAAACCACATTCTTATTTAGTGACACTCAACTCAAGAAGGAGAAATTTCTAGAGGACATCAATAACATTCTAAATACTGGGGAGGTAAGGAAAGATTGCAAATGCATCCTCAATTGCAAGTAAAAATCTTGTCCTCAATGTAGATTGATTCAGTGACTTCTTCAAAGAAGTACTTGAGCATGCTGCTTTTAAAATGCAGGTACCCAACTTGTATGCAAAAGATGAAATTATGGGACTGTTTGAAATTATAAGGCCCAGAGCAAAGAAGGCAGGGAGAGATGGATCTACTCTGGAAATGTACATGTTCTTTGTGGACCAATGCCGCAAAAACCTTCATATGGTGATATGTATGAGCCCATTTGGTGATGCATTTAGAACACGACTTCGCATGTTTCCATCTCTTGTGAACTGTTGTACCATTGATTGGTTTAGTGAATGGCCAATAGATGGTCTAAGATCCGTTGCCACCAGTTTTTTCTCTCAAGTGAGTTTGCAACCCTGTCCCTACCTATTCCTCGACTTTCTGTTCATTCATCTCCATCTTTGCCTTTTTGTCAATCGGCTATCTGTCACTTATTTTTAGGTCTAAGGTAGATGGGCCTTACTTGGTTACGTTTTGCAATTTGCCACCTTGTACTTCTCGGATTCACATTGTTGAAATTTCTATGTGTCCGCAAATGTATCTGAGGAAGCCAGGGTCAATTCCAGAAAGTTTTGGAGCTAATCTCAATTTTGAATAAACAAAGTCAAAGTCCACTAATAGTGAGCCATAAGAAGGCCACACAGGTCCCTCCAATTATGTTGACTATTGAGCCTAGAATGGTTAAATTTTTTTGGGCACATGTTCAATCTCTTTTAAACACGTCTTTATGATGTCTGTACTTAGATATGCACCAAACCAACCACCATCCAGATATAGGTGTTTGATTAAGAGAGTATCTGAATCAGGCCCACTTACCTTACCTATCAAACATGCATCAAATGAGTATTTGTAGTCTACTAAGTGGTGCTTAGATCAATTTCTAAATATTGAGATTCTGATGGTTTAGAATTTTTCCATGCCAGATCAAACAACCTTCACCAAAGATTTCTGAAGCTGTCACTGACATGTGCATGATATTCCATCAGCATGCTGCAAATCTATCTGATCAGTTTTTCCGCGAGCAGCTACGCCATTTTTATGTGACACCCACCTCATACCTGGAACTATTGGGAACTTATAGGGACCTTCTCACAAAGAAGCGTGATGAGATAGACACAATTCGGAATCGATATTCAGTAAGTACATACATTCTTCCCCTTTCACAGAAACTACTAGAAAATTTGTATGTTCCGTTTGTATTTTGTCATTGCATCCATTCATAACCTCCTAATATTTGTTTTAAGGAGAACATCTCAAGAAACCAGTGTGAGTGGCATACCACAATGATGAAGGAGAACTGTAAGATCAGTAAATAATTTATCTACTTCACTGGTAGAACTAGAACTTGTTTGATTATGATTGACTATGATATGGAAGAGTTACACTTGCAAGATGTACAATTTTGAAATGTTTGCACTGCAACTTTTAGTGTAAGACCCTCAACTGTTGAGGCTCCTGCAAAACTTGTAAGTTACTTTATACAACACAATCTAGAGTCATCTGTGAGTCTTCACAACTGGATTGTGTTGGGGAAAATGATCACAGGTTTTTTTTTCTCTTGTTTTGAGCCAAGTGAAATGGTAACAAGGTTTCACCTACTCAGGACGTGCAATCTCTGCAACGGTAGCTATTTATAACTCATTTTATGTGTAGAGGATGCCAATGGAATCATGTGAAGGCCAATGATCTCCCAAGATTCACAAAGCAAGTAGCTTCCGTTGATGGTTTAGAATCTTCACGGGAGAGAAGACTTTTCTCAACCCTTTTGTTGCTCTTAGTCAGGATTTCAGTTTTACTTCCATTTCATTCAGCTTCAGATAACCTTTGCCTACTGGGCTACGACAGGGTGGTTTGACCAAACTGTTGGGAGCAGAGGAGCAAGTAACAATAATGAAGAGCCAGCTGGAGGCTTTACAACCAATACTTGTAAGTACTGTGAAAGAGACAAACGAACTACTAGCTCGGATCAACAGTGATAAGAAAGAGGCAGAAAAGACACGCGGTATTGTGGAAGCCGAAGAAGCAGTGGTGAATGTGAAGGCTACAGAGGCCAAAGCCATCAGACAGGACTGTGAGGCTGAGGTCGCAGTGGTAAGTACTACTTCCAACTATTTCTTTGCAGTGGTCAGGCAAAGCGATTTTGCTGATGTGTATATGAAATATTGAACACGAGGAGACACATTGTCACCCATATATTGATGACCTGCCCATTGCCTGACCACTGCGTCCAGTATTGGAAACGTTTCGTCCTGCCATTGGCTGTAGTAGGCACCAAGTAGCAGCGAGATGGGTTGGGCCTACTACAGTCCGTGGAAGGGCTCCTCACACCACTACCTTGTTCGTAATGCATGGGATCTGTGGCTTTCAGGAACCCTTGCCGATATTTTATCACAACAGATTGCATTAGAATTTTTTAAATATCAAATCAGATAATTCTACCAGTTGTGTAGTTTGTTTCTTTTTATGTCATCTCTGTGTAGTTACAAACCTTTTTGGACTTTGAATGAAGAATTAGTTGGATAGTTGGTATTGCCCACAAAATGTGGAGAGAAGTTTTTGAGCAAGGTATTGTTATTAATTAAGTTCTTTATTATGTCTTCAGGCAATGCCAATGCTAGAGGCAGCTCTTTCAGCACTGGACACCCTCACAAAATCAGACATTACAGAAGTGAAAGCTATGAAAAATCCCCCCAGAGCTGTGAAGATAGTTATGGAGGCTTGCTGCATCATGAAGGACGTAAGCAAGCTGGGCTCTAAATTTAATTGGACAATAATGTTCATTACACTAATGAAACCTCAAATTGATGGACTCAAGCTCGGTTTTATCATGGGTTCTTTTACATTGCTTTTGATATTCATCTATGGAACTTTTGTTCTTACATTAGAGTTATCCTCGAACTCAACATGACTTTTGGTCGGAAGTTGGTCTTATTGCGTACAATACCTTCCATAATCAGTTTGTTTGCGGTGCATGCTTGGAGGTAGTGTTGAGGTTTGTACAAAGAAGATCCTATATCAATTCATTGAGAGTGAAACTCGTTTTGGCATGTCAAGAGGTGCTAAAATGTGTTTGGCCCTTAATGAACTGAAAGAGGTTGTTTGTCATTCAAATTCAAACACTACCTCCAAGCATGCACCACAATGGGATAGAAATTATTGGTATTGTCTGCCAAACAACCAATGGAAAGTCATAGGGGGACCAACTCCCAACAAAATTCTCATTCAGGTAAAGGATAATTCTATTTTTTTCAGATTTGCAACGTGATTAAATTGAAGTGGGTTGAAATGACTTGACTGGCTCACAGGTCAAATCCAAAAAAATAGCCGATCCTAACAAACCAGGGAGTAAGATGGATGATTATTGGGGACCAGCGCAAGTAATGCTCGCAGATGGAAACTTTCTGCCATCCTTAAAGAATTATGACAAGGACAACATCCATCCCAAGATTATTGAAAAGATTCGTGTTTACCTCGAGAATCCAGATTTCACACCGGAGGTTGTGAAAAAAGCCTCCAAAGCTGCTTATGGCCTTTGCTGTTGGGTAAGAGCCATGGAAAGTTATGATCGAGTGGCCAAGGTAATAACCCACTACACTTCATTCTTTAAAGAATTCAAGAGACTTATATTGCAACCCTTGAAGATCCACTACCAACACTGAAACATCTGATATAGTGTGGAATTAAAATAGGTGTGTCATGCTGATTAGAATGGTCTTCATGAATTTTCATGTAGCACCAAGTGTCATGTGACACCTTCTGTAGAAGCCACCCAGTGATTGCAATCCAACTAATGTGGATTGATGATGAATAATGTGGGCTACACTTAAATCAGATTTTTAGTGTAATGTTGAATACAAGTAACGAAACACAACTGAATATATATATATATACCTTATGTGAGGAAAACATGACTTGAGGCATAGGAGTTATTTGAGGTAGGCGTGGGGCCTAATAAGGTCTCCGATCATCGAGACTTTTTGCTAACAATTTAAAATACCCACCGCAGGTTGTAGCTCCAAAAAAGGCAAAACTTGAGAAAGCAAATGCCGAGTTTGCACAACTTCAAACAGAGCTTATCGCAAAGAAGTTCATGTTGGCAGGAGTTCAGCAAAAGCTGGAAAAACTGCAGGAACATCTAGTAGCAATGAACTTCAAGAAGTTGAAACTTGAAGCAGATGTTGACAACTGCGAGAAGGTAGAAAATTTAAGTCCCACTCGAGATGGTGTTTTTGTTGCAACATTGATGTCAAGCGCTAGCCTCATATTTAGAGGTCTAGGGTTTAGGATTAAGGTTCTAAGGTTTTTGTTTGTCATCCAGTTAATTAATCACAATGACTCTCAGCATGCATACACAGCATTCTTAAGTGGTGTCGTGGCTGTTCTCCCTAGAGCAGGATCTTGGAAAGTATACACACTGTGAAATTACTTTTGGCAAGGTCTTTAAGTTGAATCTTGGTAGATGGGAGACAGCTTTGTCTGGAGATAGGTAGCAATGAGGTGCTGACCATTGAGAGCTTGCCACTTGGCTATGCTTGGCATTCATGCATGTAATAAGGACCTTAATTGAAATTTAATTTTTGAAGCTGAATAGAATGAGAGCATCCCTTACACATGCTTAAGAATGTTACTATACTTATTTTCCTGTAGAAATTGATGCGTGCGGAGAAGCTGATAGGAGGCTTGGGTGGCGAGAAAATAAGGTGGACAGAGGTTGGGGTAGAGCTTGGAAAAGTCTACGTGGACCTCACTGGTGACGTGCTATTGGCCTCTGGGTACGTGGCCTACCTTGGAGCTGTGACAATCTCATACAGAGAAACTCTTTTGCACGAGTGGATGTCTCTTTGCAAGGAAAAGCAGATTCCTTGCTCACCTGTTTTCAAGCTGTCTACAGTACTGGGAAATCCTGTGACAATACGTGACTGGGTTATAGATGGATTACCTAATGACAGCTTCTCCGTTGACAATGCAATTATTATAAGTTCGTCCCGAAGATGGCCCCTGCTCATTGACCCCCAAGGCCAAGCTAACAAGTGGATCAAGGTGAGAAATACTAACTTCTGTCCACCAGTTCTAATTTGTTTGACTTCATAAAGCCTAAAACGGACGCTTCTAGCTGTGCACCCACTTGTTCTAGGATATGAAACAAGGGATGAGTGTGAGATGATTAGCAAATTCAAATCAAGGCCATTACCATTTTCCTCATAGTTTTTGGAGCTCGTATGAGTATCCTATTTAATGTCAAAGTGAAAATTCTCAAATACACAATAATGTATGTCCAATACAAATATTTAACCTACAACTTTGTACCTCTAAAGTGGCTTGTTAAATAGTGTGCAGCCACAGTATAATCCCGAATTGTTTTAATGTGCAAATAAGCTCAATAAGTCAATAGGTTACCTTACCTAAGATTTTGGCAAATCAGTGTGCTCTTAGGTATGGTTATTGCTTAAAGTTTGCTCTTTAAGGAGAGCCTTCGATGAGACAACTGGTAGCTGATACTCACTGGGCTGGAAATATTTTGTTCTTCTGTTCATTCATGCTGCAGACACGAGAGAAGAAAAATAATCTACACGTCATGAAACTGTCTGATGGTGATTTTGTACGAAAGCTGGAGAATTGCATCACCTTTGGATATCCCCTTTTGTTGGAGAATGTGTATGAAGAGCTTGACCCAACTCTGGAGCCTCTCCTGGTGAAAGCCATTTTTAAGCAAGCTGGAAGCCTCCAGATTCGATTGGGTGATAACACCATAGAATATAACGAAAACTTTCGATTTTACATCACCACAAAGCTGCGGAACCCACACTATGCCCCTGAGGTAATTGGAATTTCCCTGCTCTCCTGTTTAGGACTCCTTAATTGCTAACTCTTTTTTAACTTAACGTATCGACTCTACTGACTTTACCTATTGGTGTGGGTGGAATATTAAAGTGGAAATAATTAAAGTGGGCCACTCTAATTTTCTAGTCAGGGTGGAAATAATGTGGACCCAAGACCCGCAAGTCTACCCCTATGTCTTCCTACCAACATAAATAAAACAGTCACCCACATCAATCTCCTACAAAAACAATTAATGTTGTCCACTCTAGTTTTAAGTCATAGATTTGGTGTGGGTTGAAAAATTACGTCGCTCACATTAATTCTTATCATGAGAATCAATATGGGTTGTAGAGAATCATTATGGCTCACACTGATAGGACAAATAGTGTAATTGTATCTAGAATTCTTCCCTCTTCACAATGTTGACGATTTGCAAGTAAACTAGAGTTAGGACTCTCTGTGACCTTCACTTGGGGTCACTTCAAACTAGGGCCTTAAATTGTGAGAATCATTGAAACTCGTCTGAAGGCCAAACCAAGGAATTGAAATTTGTGTGGTCACAGGTCCTCAAGTGTAGTCTAAAGACATACGGAACCAGGCCATTAAGTAAGCACTTCTGCATAACAATTTACAATTAATCAAGAGACTTGAGATTTTGAAGTGTCATGGTCTACGGTGTTGTACTAGACCCACCTCTTTGAGGTGGACTTGATGCAAATTGTGGTAGACCATGAAATGTCATCCATTTCATGTCATGTAGGACTTCGTGTAGCTTTTTCCATCCATTCAAACTTCCTTGGTCCCTTAGACCCTCAAGCTCTAGTGTAAAGTGAAGTGGGCCTTTTCCACCAATGAGAAATTTTAGATTCCAATGGTCACAGGCCCTCAATCTCTAGTGTAATGTGGCCCTTAGACTCTCTTGTAATTGATATAAACGCAACAATCAGCTCCTAAGACATTACAAGGATCCCCCAAGGGTGCCCTGAAATTATATGATGGGTACATGTGATTACCTGCCCTCAGAAGCTCTGAAAGTTACCCACTTGATTTTAGGTTTAAAATCTGCACCCAATGCT
Source organism: Polytrichum commune (assembly GCA_950295325.1). Lineage (NCBI taxonomy): Eukaryota > Viridiplantae > Streptophyta > Polytrichopsida > Polytrichales > Polytrichaceae > Polytrichum > Polytrichum commune. The sequence goes on along the minus strand of OX485803.1, from coordinate 15,120,168 downwards.
GTACTTACTGCTTGAACTCATAACAACAAAAATACCTTGAAAGTTGAAGCTGAAATTAAAAGTTGAAACTGATCATACCTTTGGCAGGTCTCTGTGAAAATCAGCCTCCTCAATTTTATGATAACACCGGAGGGTCTGGAAGACCAGCTTTTGGGAATGGCTGTAAAACATGAGCGGCCTGACCTTGAGGAAGAGAAAACACAGCTTGTGCTTCAAAGTGCAGAGAATCAGCGTCAGCTGAAAGATATTGAGGACTGCATCATCAAGGTAGTCTTATATTAATGCACATGAACTACACTGAATATCTCAATAGTGTGGCCCATACTATACATCATCAACCCAAACTAATTGTCTTGCAAACACTGGGTTGCAACTAAGGCAAAGGGTGCGAAATCCATTACTTTAAGCGTTGAGTATAAATACTATTATTAAATTGATCAATTTTTAATTTTTTTCTTGTCAGCAAATGAAACGGATTCCGACGCATCAAGTATGCCTTGTTTGGATTCCGACGCATCAAGTATGCCTTGTTTGGATTCCGACGCATCAAGTATGCCTTGTTTGGATTCCGTTTGCAACAGTTAAAAGATTTGCAAGTTTTATTGGTAGAACCCAAAACATTAGGGGGGCCTGATGTTAAGGTGGTGGACATTCTTAGAAGCAATATGTAACAAACAATTAGTGCAAGATGATTAGAAAATTCAAATTAATGGTGCCCAGAGTCATTTTCCTCAATTTTCCAACCTCATTTGAGTATTGTATTCATCGTCAAAGTTAAGATGCACTTTCTCATTTAGTGATCATGTAGGTCCCCCCAATTATTGTTGAGCCTAGAATGGTTAAGGCACGTAGTCCAATCTCTTCTAAACACATGTCTTTTTGGTGTCTGTTGTTAGAGCCACACCTAACCAGGCACCACTCAAATATAGGTGTCCTTTTAAGATGAGTAACTGAATTAGGCCTGCTTATATGTATAATCCCCAAGTCTAATGTAAACAGGTTCTTTCAAGCTCAGAAGGAAACATCCTCGAAGACGAGACTGCCATTGATATCATATCGTCATCAAAAGTGCTCTCCATCAAGATTGCGCAAAAACAAGAGGTGGCTGTTGTCACTGAAGCACGAATTGATGAAGCACGACTCGGTTATGTGCCAGTTGCAGAGCATGTTGCCTGTCTTTTTTTCACAACATCAGACTTGTGCTGGATAGATCCAATGTATCAGTATTCGCTTAACTGGTAAGACTTCAAGTTATAAATCCCTCTTGACACAGGGAACTTTGAGCAATTTATGTATGTGGCCCTACTGTGGGCACTTCCAACTTCTGAGCCAATTTTGGCCGTTGGATCAGCTTGGGATGAATTGTCTCATCCAGTTAGCAATTGTGATGAATCATGTATATTGTCCAAAGCTGCTTGTGTGCATAGTTCCAAAATTGACCTTCACTTTTAATTACAGTGAGAATGTCAAACATGGTTGAAGTATATACACATATCAGTGTTTGAATAATCCAAGGGTTAGCCAAAGCCTCCACCTACATGTAGGCAGCACACTACCAAGGGAACCACCCATTCACTGCATGAGTAGAATAGATGTGCCTAACTTGGTTACTTTTCTCTCTGCACCCACTTCTAGTCAAATATGAAACCTGCGATTAGTGCGAGATGATCAACAAATCCAATCATGTCTGTAGCCAATTCTTTTCTAATTTCGGAGCTCTTATGAATATCTGATCCACAAGCGAAAATTCTTGTGCTCATTAAATGGTCATGAAGACCCCCCGAATCATGTTGACTATGATGGTTAGCATGTTTTGAGCACATCTTCTAATCAGTTTTATACACATGTCCAGCGCCTGTTCTTAAAATCCACACCTAACCATATACCACTCAAATATAGGTGTCCACATTATGGCTATGTTGGATTTAGCCACTTCTACAGTATACCTTGGTAACAGACGGGTATTTATTCACGCAAGTGCCTAGAATGACATGCGTTTGTTCATATTTTTAATTTATTTATTAGTATTGGAGTTCTTGGCTGGTTTTGACAGGAATTGTTTTCAGGTCCACAGGCAGACATGATGAAAGATTGATTTTATTTTTACAGGTACTTGCAACTCTTTGTGAGCGCCATGAGAGACTCGGAGAAAAGTGACAACCTGGGGAAGCGGTTGGCTATTCTAAATGATTATTTTACGTTTCTACTTTATTGCAACATTTCTCGAAGTCTGTTTGAGAAAGATAAAATGCTCCTTTCTTTTCTCCTGTGCACTACATTGTGGAAGCGGTTTGGGAAGTTGGAGCCTGAAGAATTTACGTTCTTCGCGACTGGTGGAGTTTCAACTGGGAGTGTACCACCAAACCCAACCGACTGGCTTCCTGAAAAGCTTTGGGTCGAGATGCTCAACCTCTCCAAAATGAAAAACTTTGCTGTAAGCTTTTGAAATGAAACTATTGGCCTTTGAGTCCGGTTCTTGTAATTCCTGTAGAAAAAACAGGTTATATGCGTGTCACCTTTGGAGTAATATGTCAAGTAGTGTCAGCCTTTGTTGCAGCTGTTGTGCCAAGTAAAATAAACAAAAACGAAAAATAGAGGTCGACTTTGTCACTCTATGTCGTAAAGGAGCAAATACTTACAACCATGTCTCCTGAACCTTTACAAAATAGAATTTTTTTTTGTTGTTAGGATGTGCAATGGAACTTCTTTGTCTTAGTCCGGTGCTTGTAATTCATGTAATAAAACAAGTGACCCGAGTGTCGCCGTTGGAGTAATAGAGTTATCCTTTAACTAAATGGGAGTTTTGTTCGGAAGTCCGTTGATCTTGAAAACAACACCTTCCTTGTTCAGTAAAGCATTCGGTGCATGCCAGGAGGTAGTGTGGAAGTTTGAACGTAGAACATCAGTTTCATATCAGTTCATTGAGGGTCAAACTCATTTTGGCTTGCCAGGAGGTCCTAAAACAAGTTTGGCCCTCAATGAACCAAAATAGATTGTCGTCACTTTAATTCAAACACTGCCTTCAAGTGGAAAGAGACCATTGATTTCATATCCAAAACATCAACAGGAAACTCCTAATGGAAAGGTCGTGATGGAAAGGTTTGGGTTTGGTGGTACACTCCCAATGGAAAAGCTTAACTCAAATATGCCAGGGTAGTGTCAGTCCCTGTTGCAGCATGTTGTCCCCCAAAATTAACAAGATTAACTTTCTCTTCAAGGTCAACTACGTCAATCGCTTCTGTAAGGACCAAATTCATGGAATCCAGTTAGTTCAACCTCTCCAAAATGAAAAAGTTTGTTAAAAGGATGTGAAAACTGTCTTTGTGGTGTTTACCTTTGAAAGGTGCAACCTGGCTTGTCCGCACCCATTCAAGGTATTCACCTGTGAAAGGAGGCAATAGTCTTCAAGGTCCCTCTAATTTTTCATATGCTTGTTTTGGAATCAACATCATAATTCACACAGGTGGCAACATCAACCTCATCTATTTTTCTACAGACGCACTGCAATTACCTATAAAAGTTTGTGCTTACATGATGTTGTTGCTGGTCTTCTTACAGGGCTTTGGCAAGAGCTTTGCTGCGAACCCACAGAATTGGAAACACGTGTTTGACAGCGAGCAGCCATATCGACAGACGATTCCCAAAGAATGGAATGAAAAACTGACCATTTTTCAAAAACTGGTCCTCATCCGGTTGTTCCGGCCTGACAAAATGGTGGAGAGTGTGAATGACTTCGTATTTCAGGCTATGGGCCAACGGTACATGGAGCCTCCACCTTTCGACTTGGAGAGTGCATATAGAGACTCCAGCAACGTCATCCCCCTTGTGTTTATTTTGTCTGCTGGATCTGATCCAATGGCCAGGCTTCTCAAATTTGCTGACGAAATCAAACACAATGTAAGCTTCCGTTCTTTTCTAATCATGATCAAGAGGAATCAATCAAAGTGTTGTCAGAGGCGAACCTAATTCTTGATGGAGAAACTTCAAAAGAAAAATGTCATGAAGTAGAGGAGGCCATTACTATTGGTCTTCAAATGAAAACACTTCAAATTCACAAACTTTGATTTTTTATAGCACAATCATCTTGTTGGCTCGTAGGTTAGCCTTTCGTATCTATTTGGGGGAGGGTGAAGGGCTATACGATCATTTAATAAGAGCATATTAAATTTTGACATTGAATCAGTTATTCATATGAGCTCTGATAATACTGAGGAAAATGGCTACGGATATGATTTGGATTTACTAATCATTTCAGACTAATTGTGTGTTTTAGAGCCTATGAGAAGTAGGTGCAGAGCATAAAGTGTCCATTTAAGGCCTCCTTACCTTACATTGATTTGCATTGTGTGTGAGGCTCATAGGTGAACACAATCTCGCTAGGGCAAGGGCAAGGTCCGAAAGCGGCTGAGATGATTGAAAAAGCAACACGGTCAGGTGATTGGGTGGTTTTACAAAATTGCCATTTGGCAGCTTCTTGGATGGCTTCACTGGACCGCATTTGTGAGCAGCTTGGGGACCAAACCAACAACCAATTCAGAATGTGGCTCACTAGTTACCCCTCTGACATTTTTCCAGTTGCAATTCTGCAAAGTGGAGTGAAAATGACCAATGAGTCCCCCAAGGGCTTGCGCGCTAACATGCTTCAGGTACATGCACATCAATATGGTTGTCTTCGCAATGCTTGCTCACTACACTAAGTATCCGATTTAGTGTGGCATTAAATTTGGTGTGCCATGTTAATTAGAGCGATCATCAGAACTTGTCATGCAACATCAAGTGTCATCTGACACCTTTTCTAGTTGCCACCCAGTGGTAGGAAGATAAACAGCGTGTGTCTATGATGAATACCATAGTACCTTTACCACTTCGGCACTTCATTAAACTATTTTTAAGAAAAACTGATTTTTTGTAAATTATATTTTTTAAATCTCAAAAATTAATGTGGAATCTTTTTTTTTCCTTTGAAGCCGGAATTTCCGAATCTAAAAACACAAAATTATCATAATTATTCGCCTATGAATAGCTGAAGTGGTAAAGGTACTACGGTAATGTGGGCCACACTAAATCATGTGTTTGATGTAGTAGGAAAAGATGGTCTTTCCAGCACAGCTCATTTGACATGTGTCACTAAGGAACCATCAAAAATATCAATATTGTGACAATGTGTGTCAAATCAACCATTTTGACATAAATTGTGATATTCTTGACGGGTCTTAGATAACATAGTACAGTGTGTCAAATGGGACGTGTGGATAAGACATCATTTTCCTACCAGTGGCTTTTGACTCATGATAAGTTTTTTCCTTTCTTTATTGAACCGGTGGAATGAATTAAGTGCATCTATGACAGTCATGCAACTTAAGAAGCCTGATCTGTTACTCTAGTTTGTTGCATAGATGTTAGATTTGGGCCAGGAATAAGTAACCATAAGGTATGTGGCCCTATTGTGAACATTTCCAACTCCACATGCAATCTTGATTGTTGGATCAGATCAAGAATTGTGTCGTCCGGTCAGCCACTGCAATGAATCGCACAAATTGTCATTTCAAGTTTTGTCATGTGGAGTTGAGATGCAAAAGCTATAGAAGGTCAAAGTGAAGATTCCCTTTCATTTTGATTGTTCATTAGGCCCTCCCAGTTGTGTTCACTATTTGAACCTAGAATGGTGTTTATGTTTTGAACACATAGTCCAATCTCATCGTGTCCAATTCTTAACTACAAGCCTTGGTATATACCACTCTTAAGAAGAGTGATCACATAAGACCCACACACCTTAGCAAGGTCTTCTCGTGTGGACTAGTTTAGGACACGTCTACTAAAGTGGATGTTCACTGTGTTTTTCAGAGCTATCAATCATTTCCTCTTTCAGACCCCAAGTTTTTCAATCTAATCACAAATGACAAGGCGCCTGTGTGGAGGAAAATGGTGTTTGGACTAACATATTTTCATGCGGCAGTTCAAGAGCGTATCAAGTATGGGCCTTTGGGGTGGAACATACCATATCAATTTAGTGACCCTGATTTGAAAATCAGTCTTAGGCAGCTCCAATCTTTCCTGCTTGAGTTTCCAGACAGCATTCCTTTTAAGGTGATTATTTCCCTGCATCACATTGTACAAACTAAAAACAGACTTCAAAATAAGGATCCAATGTTTGATCATGTGTAAGGTATAAATGCTCACTCTGGTGGCCAATATTTTGCCAGAAAATGTTCTCTGGTCACTCCGGTGACAGGCATGTATCACCATGCCCATTGACTATAGTAGGTATCCAATACCTACCTTGCCATTATTGTGGCTCTGTAAGTTGGACATCTAGTACAGTCTATGGCTGGGCTCCTTGCATTCATTACCTATTTCACATAAGGACACATTGATAAGTTGTCTAAATAATCACATGTTGCATAATTCCTTATCAATTGAATTTTGGATAACGATATTCAAATTTCAAATATAAGAGTTTGTTCTCTTTCCATTATGGGCGCACCAAAACAGGGAGGGTAGCGACATGTAACGGTGGAAAAGAATATGTATTCAGTGGATGCATTGGAAAAACACATGTCAAATTTGAGTCACATGGGAAGGGGTGATTAGGAAAGTTGGCTCTCATTCTATAGCGCGTGGACGGAGCGTGGGTGGGATGGTAAGGAGGGTCCTAATCTTTCAAATTCAGTCAAAGAAACCTTTGGCATCCACAATCAGGGGCATTACTCTCGAATCTATGGCCTTGGTAGCAAGACCCAAAGAACAAGCCATGTTGCTTGAATAATGTTATGGAAGCTTGAGCAAAGTCTACTACTACATAATTGCATTCGGCCATATATACAATAAATAAAGAGTTGTGACAATATGAGATTAATCATGATGACACCATGATAACTTTGTGGTACCATGTAGGCTCTGTTTTATTGCACAGGAGAGTGTAACTATGGTGGTAGGGTGACTGATGCACACGACCGGAAGACCCTACTTAGCATTCTCTCAGTCCTATACAACCCTAGCATTCTAGATGACAATTACAAATTCTCTCCTTCTGGAATTTATTATGCGCCGCCCGATTGCGAGTATCAGGATTATGTTGATTTTATCAAAGACTTCCCATTGATTGCAAAACCTGAAGCTTTTGGGCTACATGAAAATGCGGACATCACAAAAAATCAACAAGAAGCCAACCAGTTTTTGACGTCAATTCAAGCCACGCAGGTATTAATTAAAGCATACATTTATACATGCGTTACTTTTTTAAAGTCAGCTCAAAAACAAAAGATGCAATGATGCACCACTATGTGTTTTGAATGACCCAATCAATGAGTACTACGTTTCATCTTTACATGAACCTTTGATGACGAAAAAACTTGGTCACTACATAACACTCTTAAGTAGCCTGTTTAGGTTTAAATGCAAATGAAATAACTCTCAAGTAAAGCTGACCTGAGAATGATTTCATTAGGGACACACCTCTTCAATGGGATCTTAGTAGATGAAGGATTTTTGTACCCAAACAGATGCAACAATGAGGTATCAATTAATGAGAGCTCACCACTTGACTATGCCCAACATTCATGGCATGCACTCAATGGCCTTGATTCTTGAAAATTCATTCTTGAAGCTAGAATAGAAAGAGAGCATTCTTACACATGCTGAAGAATGTTGAGTCAACAACAACAGACACGCTGGCTTGTTAAATAAAATTTTGGAACTCATCATAAGTGTTTACTTAGTCTCATACATGTACAATTGTATGGAACAGAGCACTGCTGGATCAACAGGTGGGAAAAGCAAAGAGGAGGTGGTTCTAGAGCTTGCAATCGACTTCTCATCTCGCTTGCCAGAGGCTTTTGACATCGAGTTGGCTCGTTACAAGTATCCTGTGATGTACTACGAGAGCATGAACTCGGTACTCCATCAGGAAATGATTCGCTTCAACCGTCTTTCAGATGTAAATCACTTCAGTCATCAACCACATTCTTCTACTCCCAATCTATCTGTTTGTTCTACTCCTACAACCACTTTGCACTAGAGCTTGAGGGCCTAAGGGACCAAAAGAGTCTAACTGGATTGAAAACTTACATGGCATGCAATGGATAATGTCTCATGGTCAATCAGATGTTGGGTCAAGATCATCAAGAGAACATGGCACTTCAAAGGCTCACATCCCTTGAGAAATTAAAATTTGTTATGAAAGGGTCCACATGAATAGGATGGTAGTGAACTAACATTATGTTGAGAGCTTAGTCGTGTATGTCTTTACACTACATTCATAATCTTGTGACTCTACCGACATCAAGATCCATGTTCCATGGTATAGCCTTCGAATGAGATTTGAGGACTCTCACAAATTCTTATTCACAGCCCTAGGCCATAGTGTAAAGTGACCTTCACAAAGCCCTTTCTCAAATTTATAGATTAATCTAGCCCCTTACATGTACTAATGGCATGCCCAATAATAAGTCGGTATTGGATAAATTGAGCGAGGGAGGACTAGCCTAGCTCTTGAGATTTAGATTGTGAAACGTCTTAACCCAAGGTTGAAGAATCTTTTGTAGTTGCTATCATGGCTCACATACCTTAATCCCTTTACTAAAGAAAGTCATGATAGCTATATCTCTCAAATTAATTGGATTTTTTGTCTCAGGTGGTCCGAACAAGCTTGATCACAGTGCAGAAGACATTGAAGGGGCTTTTGGTAATGTCTGTTGATATTGACCATCTTATAAACAACATGTTTTTAGGAAAAATGCCTGCCATGTGGGCACCGTATTCGTATCCAACAATGAAACCTATCACCAGCTACTTTCAAGACTTGCTTGATCGCTTAGCCATGCTTCAAACTTGGTTTGATGTAGGTCCACCACCAAGGTTTTGGATCAGTGGGTTTTACTTCACACATGCATTTCTAACAGGTCATTCTCTCACCAACAAATTGAGCCCATCCCTTGCCACTACAAGCTCTTAACAAACATAATGAGATTAGCAATCAATTACCTTGTATCCCTTGGTGGATATGGCAATGGATGGGAGCAATCTCCATATTTTTTCTAGTATATTATCCATTCTTCATCCATATTAAATGTTTATGAATTTGAATACGACAATTAGTTGGCTTGCTCATACATGAACAAACCTCCAGTGGAATTGGGGCATCCATTATTTTGACCAGAGTTCTGGTTGGATGTTGGTCGTTTTACATACAACACTTTCCACGTTTGGCGAGTTTTCAGTGCATGCTTGGAGTCAATGTGGAGGTTTCAATCAAGCACGTTCAAAATGGGTTCATTAACAGCCAAACTCACTTCAACACCTCTTGGCATGTCAAAAAAAGTTTGACCCTCGATGTACCAATATAATAGAATGTGTTTCGTTCAGACCCTCCACATCGACTCCAAGCAATGCATCAAAAAACTTACCAAACATGAAAAACATCGCATGCAAAACAACCGAAACTCCGGTTGAATCACAAAATTTCATCTGCTTTACTTTGCGAAAAACTCTGTTTGTGACTGCAGGAGTTCTCCAAAACTATGCACGCAAATACAAGATACCCATCGACACCATGAGCTTCCAGTTCCAAACGATGCCGGAGAAGGGGAACTACGACGTGAAGCCCGACGATGGCTGTTATGCTTACGGCATGTCCCTGGAAGGAGCGCGGTGGGACTTCAACAAAATGGTGCTCGCAGAGTCCCGAGCGAAGCAGCTCTACACTCCAGCGCCTCTGTTATGGCTGCAACCCACTGAGATCGCGAAGAAACGCCAGTTCCCAAATTACTTGTGTCCAATCTACCGGACCAGCGAGCGGCGGGGTGTGCTTGCCACCACGGGCCACTCCTCCAATTTCGTCACCAATGTGGAACTGCCGTCCGACAAACCGAATGACTATTGGGTCCGCCGCGGTGTTGCCATGCTTCTCTCTTTGAGCGACTGAGTGCTGATCCATTAAGGTAGACGTGTGTTCCGTTCTTCGGATACTTTTCTCTCTGCACCTGATGATTCTTATCTCCAGAAATTGTAATGCAATTCGTGTGAGATGATTAGCAAATCCAAATCCATGTCCGTAGCCATTTGCCTTGTTGTTTCTGGAGCTCGTATGAACACCTTATTTACTATCAGAGTGGAGATTTTCATGTTCATTAAGTGGTCGTATTCTTGAGCCTAGAATAGTTAACATATTTTGAGCTCGTAGTTCAATCATTTTTAATCACATGATGCCTTTTTGGTGCGCATTCTTAGGTTCACTTCTAACCACATATCACTCAAATATAGTTGTCCAAATTATTGCTATGTTCGATTTAGGCATGTCTACTTTAGAGCCCTCCTAGCAGCCCATAAGTGAAAAGGCTTTTCGTTCATGCTTGCACCAAAAGGAGCCAATGTGTATATCTATCTATCTATCTAACTCGATTAATGCAGTAAACAACTGGCAACAAACAGGCGAGCAGCAGCTTCCCAACTGGGCACATCAGTTGTTTGCAAAGTGGTTTGCGGTTTTCTGATATATTTCAAGATAGTTTTGTTGAGCTCCACCAGTTTTTCAAACAGGTAATGACAAGCAAATTATCGATCTCAGGGCATATTACACCATCTCTACATATCCTAACTTTTAGGTTTTGGGGTCTAGGGTTTGCAAGTGGTGGCATTGAAGCTATTGTTGAAAGTTTGTCCACATCAACCATACTACCGTAGTTTACTAGCAGGTTAGGCAACTTGCTGCCTAATATTTAATTAAAGTTCAAAAAGTAGGTTCGGCACCTAAAAATAGTATATTCATATTTTCAGCAATTTTCTCTTTTAATTTTTAAAAATTCGTCTTACATTCATTTTTAATTTTCTATTTCAACTTATATCTTGTACATCTCTCTTGCATTGAATTACAAGTAAGATGTGAGTGAAGAGTTGAGAATGCCCTATGCTTTATGCAAGTAGAGTGGAGTTGTGTTCAACAATGCATATGGGATATGTAAACTTTGAGGTGAAGCACCTAGTTAGACGTCATTTTTATAACACGCATAAATTTTGCATAGAGTCTTCAAATGACATAAAATTTGTTGGAGGTGAAATATTACTTCATTTCTAAGCTTTTCTTAGACCAACAAAATTCCAAAAAAGTTGATCTTCTATGCACAAATGAGCTCCAAAAAACTGTTATGAACGCATTTTAATTTTTTGATCTTTACACGGCTGCAATGTTTTGTCCATATCTTTTGCATAAAGACTTATTTTGACACAAAACTTGTTGGAGGTGGAAGAAGGATTGATTTCTCAACTTTTGTTAGTTGGACAAAATTCTATAAAACTTCATCTTCTATGCTCAATTGGACTCCAAAAATTTGTGTACAACACATTTGAAAAGCCTCGCCTAGAGTCTTGCTACTTCTTAACCCATATTCTTTGTGGACTAATGTACGTGAGCTTGATTACAAAACGAGCACCTCCTCTCCTTCAAAATTCACATATGCTTCCACTATAAGTAAAACTCTAGTGAGAAGTAAAAATTTCTTACTTTTAGGCAATTTTGAAAGATAATTAATTTTATATTCGGCAAAAAATGCCAATAATATTCCAAAATTTTAGGCATCTATTTTTAGAATTATTTTGTGCCGAATCAGCTATTAAACTACGGTACTAGAGATTGGGACAAAGGAAAGACATATATATCCTTTTGTGCATTACTAGTGTAGGCATATGTTGTCTCAGCATGTTGCATCCATGCATATGAAATCATGTCCTAGGCCGTTCCCACATTATCCATTCAAAATGTCGTCATCACCAGCATGTCATTTCGGAACTTTGGAATGGCAATTACGTCACCGCCCATGTGCCCCACCATTCATCCTCTCCAAAATGTATAGGCAATAGAGTTTTTTTAGACCCATGCCATCCCGACTTGTTACATTGTGATCCCGAAATGGAAATCACGAGAAATAGAACACCCCCAAAGACTACTACCTCCTTTTCAAGGTGAACACCTTGAACATGCGTGGACAAACCAGTCGACACAAATCTAATTCACCCTTATACCCCCGCTATGATTGGGTGGATCATAAGTGGTGGGATGCACCAGAAAGCAAACGCCAGGAAGATCACCCATCCAAGTAATATTACATATAAACTAATGCATTGAGCCATCCACTCTAACATGCTGCTGTTGAACCCCTGCTGTCTGCCCACCGTAGCAAGCAAAGTATGTCAATGTCCATGCATCCTCGCTATTCTAAAGTTCCAGTATGCACTGTAAGTAGATGCGACAGGTTATTAAATTTTGGGTCTAAAATAATCCTTTGCAACTGATTACATCCACTTGTGCAGGTGAACAGGGAAATAGGGGTAACAAATTGAATACATGCAGGCCATTACTGGTTGATGATCTGCTCGAATGACAAAGTGCAATTGTCAATGCACAAAATTAAAGAGTTTCAGAAGCAGTAACTCTGATGTGCTTGCATCTCTGACATGTAGAAATTAGTCCTAAGACACAAAGTGTTCAAGAAACTGGATGCTGGAACTCTATGGAACAATTTTGATAGATACAGTAGTATCGTCATGAGCACTAATAAGTAGAAGCTCTATGAGGCAGAGAGACAATCCATCGGAAGTGTAGTATTTGAATTTCAGGTCTGAAAAGTAATTCACTAACTTAGGTCCATTTAGGTGAAATTCAAAGTTCAAGGTTTATTCAAATTGGTATGACAAAAGTCATACCAGATTATTTCTATTATAGTGCAAACTTTGCATTGGAGATGTATAAGGTTGAGGCATCTATAACCAATAAAATAAAAGAGTTTGCATTTGTTTAGGAGGAGTAATAGCAAGGGATTATCTCTCTTGCAAAGAGAAACAAATCCTAAGAAGAATGATTTTTTTTTCATGGATATGAAAATTGCTGTAAATTTTGAAATAGTGAAGTTTACTAAAAACACATAGTCAATCTATAGGTTAAAATATAAGCATTCATCTAAATGCCAATTCTTGATTACGACAATTGACAAAACTCTTATGAGGGTAAGCAATCACATGCCGCCACCCACATCAACCTCAACTCCATTGGCCTAAAAAATATGGCTTGGGTAGGGAAACCATTACACTCGTACTTGCCATGGATGGAAGCTAAACCACTGCCAAGCTACAAAGTGTGTGTGGATGAGTCACAGGTGGGACCCACTCTACATGTGGGTGTCTCCCTCTTTTCTCTTTTTTTTTCTTCACTACAAATCTGCTTTCTCCTTGCTCTTCTCAAGTATGGCTTTTGTTGCATGTATTGCATATTGATTTGAGCATTCAAGTTTTGCATCAATTTCTACATCAGTTGAAGCCTCTATCTATTATATGTGAACAAACTTCTTGATGTTTAAGTAAAATTGGGGTTGTAATACATGTATTGCAAAGTTAAGGTTGTGATGTTTCAGAATCTCACATCGTAGTCTTGAATGAATGTCAAGTGTTGCAAAATTAGGGTTGTAGTGTATATCCTTGCATTTGGCATACTTACTTGTAGAATGCCTTTAGAAAAGTTGTGTGTGAAAAGATTGGTTTGTACCCTAGCTCCAATTTTCTTGAGCTTCAAACACATAGCAAGGGTTTGCTCATGAGTTTCTCTATTGAAGTCTCTAAAGTGGTCACCATATGTCTACTGTACTCATGACTCTAAGAGAAGGTCTTGATGTTCCTGTAAGGTTAGGATTGCAATACATGTATTTCAAAATCGAAGTTCTAGTGTATTGGAGTCTCGAATTAGAGTATCCAATGAATGTCAACATCTCTGATTAAGAACAGTAGCCACTTAAGACCCATCTACCTTATAGCAAACTTACTCAAACACAAGAATATTACTGATGTTTTAAGCATCTGTAATACAGCAGAAAAAAAAAGATGTAGTGGAATTGCAGAAGAAATTGTTGACAGGTAGTGAGATCGATTACAACCCTCATCGTTGTTATATCGAGCTTGAACTGGTCGTACCTTAATCTGATGCAGGTGAATTGGGGTTTTTTTTGTTTTTTGTTTTTTGTTTTCATCTTCTTCCTCATGAATATAATGGATCCTCTGCTATGATTACAGCTTGTTGACTTTCTGAATATCCCAAGCTGTGTGATTTATATTGCAAATGTGGCATTGGCTTATACCAAAAGAGATGAGTGTTGAGTTATGTATCCTCCCACACAAAGCGCACGAGAGGTTGGATGTCTCAGGAGCTTATTAGTACAGCTGCGTTGAGTGGCTGTCACCCTGATGACATTCCCACTACCTTCAGTATGTATTCTCAATGGACATCCCACAAACAAGCTTAAGGTATGTGGTTGTTATGTAGTTCCTTTTTCCATGTTCTCCAACTAGCATTGATTATATTTACACAACAAAACTCACGTTGCATTAGCAAATCTTCGATGAAACATGTGCAGAAATCATACTGAAAATCGAACCCCTCTTGATTTAGTTATTGTTAACAAAAGTGCAAGTTTGTTGACTTCTTAACTAGATACATAGGTCCTCCCAATTGTGTTCATTATTTATTGAGTGTAGAATAGTCATTAATATTTGAAGACGTAGTTCAATTTCTTTCGAGCATGTGTTGTTATGATGTTTGCTCCGTGAACCACATACCGATCAAATCTAGGGGTTCAATTAAGTAAAGTAGCCACCTAAGACCCATCTACCTAGAGTTAAGCAAGTAGACATAAACAATTAGATTTCTAATGGCCGTAAAATTGCTAGTAGATTACACACTCAGTTGCAACATTTGGCTAGTTTGCTTCTGTAAAATGTTGGCATTCATGAGACAAGACCATAAAATGGAGCATTTGGTAAGATTTTGTACTCAATACTACAGACTAAGGTTTGATAAGTTGTCGCCATTTCATGGAGCTGAGGGTACATAAGAAGATAGAAACTTGTTTGATAGAGTGTGATGTTCTCTTCCAACTGCTTCACTTGAAAGACAGTGAGGCCGCATTTGAAGCAATGTGATTTAGTCATATGCAGAAAGATCACTCCTACGTAATTGTGCATGCAACTAGCCAGGCTATTGGTACAAAGTAACGCTCTTTAGGCACATTAGAAAGTATTGTGAATGAGAGATGCCGGTGGAATGATCACCTCGACATGTTGGGCTAGGAGGAGAATAAGCTTACTCTTTATTCTCTTGGGATTTGTTTGTAAAGACAACGAAGTAAAGCAAAAAATTAAAAAGGTGCAAAGTGAAAAATAAAACATGTCATCCCCAAACAAAGAAATAAAAATAAAAAACATTTTTTTGGCTTGTAGTTTTATTAATGCGTTCCCCCCCCCCTTCCCCCCCACAATATCTTTCCTTGTGTGTCGAAGATCTAAAGAGAATACACCAGAGATAGATAGGGAAACTAGGATTCAATACGAATATAGCATAGCATCTAAAACATAACTACGCACTCACACAGTCTTGGAGAGAGATAGGAGCATTTAGAGAAAACCGGTGAACCACACATTTTTATAGATCGACCACTATTTTTGCATGTCACCTTAAACAATAAAAAAAACTTGGTTGAGTTTATATGTAAGCTCTCAAATATGGCTTTTAGCCAACTCAATCATAGTTTGACCAACAAATATTATGTCATGATGTTTGCACATGTGGAGAATCACACAGAGACATGTGTTACATTCTTGGAATTTTATGCATGGGGAACCAATTGGGAGTTGAAAGTTTTTCAAAACCCAACTGCTAGAGTTGCAGGGTCATGATCAATAGCACATGCAAAAAGGTTCCTATGTATCCAATTTCTCCTTACAAATGGATTAAGTTTAGCCACCTTCTTGATAAGCTCCAACACTAGCCGCTGCCACATGTGATCAGTCCCCTTAGGCTAAACTTACCACTACTAAGTAGGACTACTTGGAATAGATAGAAGACAATTGAGCATCCATTCTAAATTGAACATATTGGCAATCCATTAATCACTTGTTAAATTCAATGTTCCTTGTGCCATATACATACACCAAACTTCCGCATTGTAGTGACATAAGCATTTGAGGTCACTTATTATGTTCATGCAAGATCGTAATAGATAATTCAATGTGGAGGGCCAATTCATTCCAACTGGACCTCGCTAAACTAATTGGGGTCTTCTTATGTCATTTTTGGAGTGTCAACATATTAAAATTAATCATTTAAAGACTATATAAGGTTTTGTTGCATTTTTACCTTCCTATTGTAGGCACCACAAATCTTTGGCCAACCAAAACAATCGCCATACACGCTTCTATGGTTTACATTCAATTTGTTGAATTGGATTATTGATTTTTCCTTCTAATTGTTGTTTTTCAAATATATTTGATTGTTTCCACTTCTCATTTCTCCATGACAAATTGTACTGAAGATGAGGGCCTAATATAAAGGCATGCAAGCCTTACTCAATTACTTCTCGTAATCAAACACCTAATTCAATGGTATGTGATCAGGTGTAGATCTAAAAATAGACATCAAAAAGAGAGGTTTAAAAAAAATTGGAATACGTGTTCGAGGCTCAATAGTCAACATATTTGAGGAGGAGGCTATACTACCGTTAAATGAGCTCAAGAATCTTCACTTTGATATCAAAAAACAATGTGAACAAAGTACAAGGGTTCATTGTACTCATATAAAATGACCAACATGTGATGGGTGATGGCTCATCGGAAAGATCTTGAGAAGGGACTCTTGACCTATGTCATATGATATTGATGAAAACCAATCCAATCCAATCATATCCCTCGATGATGTAACCAAGTGAATCATTGTTACATTAACAATCAATGTTCATACCGGAGGTAGTTATGAGTTCTGCACACTTTGCCACAAGTAAGCTTGACAATTTGCATTGACCAAAACGTAAACAATCCTTCCGCTTAGGGTTACATTTAAGGTCTAAGGTTAGTTGGTCTATCATGGTTTTTTTCCTAATTGAACGGCTATATTTGAGTGGTCTACGATTAGATGAGGATGTAAGAAACGACATCCAAAAGACAAGTGTTTTAAAGAGATTGGACTACGTGTTCAAGAATGTTAATTATTTTAGATTCAATAGTTTATATGATTATAATGAATAAGATGTACATGTAAGATCCGGAAATTATGAGGAAAATAAATATGGACATGATTTGGAGTTGGCCATTATCTAACACTACTTGCACATTTTGCAACCTTTGAGAAATAGGAGCAGAACTTCAAGCGATCATTTTAACACTCGTTTGTCTTACTACTTAGTCTAGAGTGGATAAATTGGACCATGTGCTCAAAATATTTATAGATACCATGTTAGGTAAAGTAGTTAGTACAATTAACAAAGTCTATGAGATCATCAAAAGAGTTGGAAATATTTTTCTATGCTCTTCTATAACTTTTGAATGTAAACTTTGATTCTCAAACTTGAAATGACAATCCGTGTGATTCACAAAAGATCACAACCCCCCCCCCACCATTGAAAGAATCAAACTTCAAATTTAGGTTCAAATTTTAAGGTCCGCTAACTTTTTAATGTGACTTTAGTATGTAAACAAGGTGTACGATATCGTTGAGATGAAGTGTTGCTTGTGAACATATCACTTATATGTCCATATTATAACGCATGCCCTCTTCATGTTTGTAGTCAATTTATCTCAATTGGGTCTCACTAGACTAATTTGAGGACTTTGAAACTAATTACAATGTCAAAATATTCTATTAAATAGCATGAATCTTCAAGCTACATACTTTTACGAGGATGTTTTGTTGATCGATCGAGAGGTATGCTTGTATGCAATAAGTTCTCCTTGCCGAAGATGTTTGAGCTACTTGCCAATTAAAGCCTTCTACTTATCACTTTGATGTGCAAGATAATGTGTCAGTGTGATGCTTATCGTGTGTTATTTGTGTCACATTACATTCTCCAAGTGTATCTCTGGTACATTGACGATTCATATGATTCACATATGTTTGTGATCAATTCATCCCAATTGGATCACAATAGTACAATAGTGCACAATTGGTGGTCTTTGGTGCTACATTATACACATGATTTATCATCAGCCCATGTAAACAATCTTGCAATCATTGCACTCAAGAAAGTGGCATGGGACACTTGCTGCTACATGACAAGTAGTGGATACCACTCTAATTGACAATGCTTATCAATTTTTTATGTTGCGCTAAGGTATGTGAACATTATGTGGTCACTCTTCTTAATTGACACCTACATTGAGTGATTTATAACAAGCTTTGTATTCAAGAATGGACACCAAAAAGACACACGTTATGATGAGATTGGACAACATGCTCAAGATATATAGACATTATTCTACGTTCAATTGTTGACACACTAAAGGCCTATGTGGCCACTTATATGAAAAAAAGAATATTCAATGTGACCTCATTTAACTTTTACATTTTAACATTGATTTGGAAATACAATATTTCATTACTTTGCGTGGTTTACAATTGCTAATTGGATGAGACAAATCCCAATCCAGTCCGATAGTTACTCCCTCCGTCCCAAAATGATTGTCCGTGCTCCTAACTTAGGCAAGATAAAGGCCCACTGACCATTGACCAAGCAGTTGTAAGTATGACTCCTAAAATAGAAATCAACAACTACTCCGAAACGCCCCCCGAAGTTGCGGTCTCAAAAGAATTCTTGATGATGAAAGTTTGGTGCGAAAATATTTGACTTTGAGCCTCAAATTTCCAGCCGGGCAAATCAACTGGACAATCATTTTGGGACAAAAGAATCCTGGATGCAGGACAATCCTTTTGGGACGGAGGGAGTGATAATTTTCACAAAGTTGGAAAATGCCCACAATAGATTGAAACACTATTTATATAAGCATAGAATGTAGCTAATTCCGTACTCAAATCAAATTGAGTTCACATAAGGCACTCGAAATCCAAAAGGCCCCTCGATAGAGCTTACCCTTTTGGACTCGAGATCAAACCCTAACTTAGAGATCAATTTCTCATACTAGGAGGAGCGTTTTCTCAAGTGAAACTAACCGGGAATTAGCAGGAAAAATGATGCCCCGACAACACACTTCATTTTTCTTACATGCTTTGGATCCCAATCCTAGTGCAAACTCCTCGGATCCAAAATCTTGCTCTCCATAATAGGATCGATCGGTTTTGGAGGCTCCTCGGGCTTGGACCCTAGTGTACCTATAGAAACCCTAGCATAGCATTTGAAAGTAAATTTCCTTGGTATTATATAGTTGACTGCATTTTCACCTCCCATGACATTTAATGCCCGTTTGCAAAAGGCTTGGGTGAGCTTATATATTGGAGGCTTTTGCAATTGGCTTGTCAACCACTTCTTCAAGCATCACGCAAAGGTGGGGCATTCAATGACGACCTTCTCAATGTCACTCTTCAAGACTCCCTCCGATGATGCACCATGTACAAGCTCTTCAAGTGGAGTAAGTTACCCACCACTCACTTTGCCCATGATGATGGATGTATGGTAGACCCCCCCCCCGGCGCCCTATGTATAATGGTCCTTTTAAGAAACCGAGTGTAATTTCTATTCTTAGGGGTTCCTCGATTCTAGTTAGATCCTGCGAACACTTGAAAGGGAGGTCCCTGTGCATTTTTAGCATGTATTATTTGGAGGAAAATAGAGTTATTTGTAAGCCCTAAAGCAGGTGAGACCATGGGTTTTAATCCCAAATCTTGAGGTTGTGAGAACTACACTAAATATTATGTATTATTTGGAATTACGCAATGCTATATCTATTTATTGTATATTTCATATTTTACCAACAAATCTTACTGACAAATTGGTCGTTTGGACATTACAGAACGTTCACAACTTTACTTGGTAAAAAAGTACATTGATAGTGAAAAGATAGAGCGATGTGTAAATCCGAATAGTAACACTAGTAGAAAATTATGCATGTAAAATTTTATAGTTGTTTGGGGAATGTAGATCAAGCTAGTTAAAAGAACTACAGTCGATTTTGGCTGTGGTTTTTTGGGGCATAGTTTTCTACTACTATAAGTGACATTAAACATCATATTTAGTGTAACACAAAGTCACCCAAATTCTCTTAATGCTCAAATTACCATACATAACGAGCGGTGTCGTGTTATTAAAACTTGGGTTTCTAGTTTGTCTTGCTAGGATGTGTGGACCAAGCTAACCTTGCATAGGGATCCATACAATTTCACCTTGGGTGATAGTGATAGGGGCCCAACTCAAAAAAGTGAGCATCTATTCTTGGCCTCTGCACTATCCCAATCAAAATGTACATAGTACAATATGTAACATGAATGAAAGAGAAATTTGAACTCGTAAAAATAAACTAGACACAACATATATATATATATCACCGCTAACATCTTTTTTCAAATTTTTTCTCACTTCCTTTCAAAATATGTTGAGCTAAATATGGGGTTGTAACTATAGATTAAAGATAAATTCAATTTAATATGTGTTGGGGGTTTGTAAGAGTTGTCGAGTATCCGTACAAACTAGCTTCGTCCTTTACATGATGATACGATCATCTATACCATTAGTGCCTAACTCATGCAACGTTGCACCCATCATAATCTCTCACAATAATCATGCTAGATTACAATGTGCATGCATATGGATAGTGGATACAAGTGGATCGGTAACTTTACTCAAGATGTCAAGTCTTCTTGATCGTGCCCTTCCGATTTGATCTACACTCCATTTCGACCGTAAGTTGATATGGTACACCGGTGATCATTTGCAAAGGACTCCCCCCTTCAAACAAGGTATCCCACAACACTTGGCACTAAACTCTTCCTTCAATTTGATGTGCGCATTTCATAGTTTTGAGCTTTTACCACTAATTTCATTATCTTGATTTTAAGGTGGTGCACACATGTTGACATGAGCTTAGGCTCACAAACACACACCAACTATTATGAAAAAAACATATTTAAGACTCAAACACACTATTTATGTCAAGCAATAGGCGGTATCAATGCCTATGAAGTCGTGACAAGACGTCATGAGGTTTTTAAGAGATGTGTTTAAGGACAATGACTAATTTCAATGGCGAGTCTATGATTTGATGGGTTTTTGTTTCTAAGGGTTCATACAATTTTACCTCACATAAATGAAAAACATCCCATTTGATTCCAAAAAACAAAACAAAACAAGAATACACATAGCTGCTTTGACATAAAATTAGTAAGAGCCCCCATCCCCCTTCAGTGCGACTCTCTTTTCATAGGAGGAAGTTGGGAATTGGGATGTAAGCTCAAATTCCGGGCCATGAATTAAAAAATTTGTTCTCGTGTAGTAGACCATTCCAGACAATTGCATATTGTAGACAACATGCATTGATGGTACACAAAAGTACATGGTACCCTGGTCGACATCTAATGTATGTCATGTCCTAAACTATCTTAGTACGTGATCTAGATAATGTTGACGATGGACCCAACTGCCGGTTCACTCTTGCAAAATTAACAATACGCGGGTTGAGTATTGTTTTCTTTGCAAGGGTGGCCCAACATAAGAGGGGCATGATTCTCCCGAAATGCCCAAAATTCCCAACACCAACATAATTCTTAACCAAACCTTTATACTTGATTGGTATGTTCGGCGAGGATCAAAGAGAAAAACAAAAAATCACAAAGACACATTCTTACAAGAGATTGGACCGCATCGTCAGATCTTAATAACTACTCTACACTCAACAATGAACACAATTAGAAGGACCTATGCACCCAGTCCAGAAATCAACAGACACGTATTTCCGATAACCATAACAGAGTGAGGGGGAGTCCGATTTTCAATCCGATTTTTGCAGATGTTTCAGCGTAGATTCGCTAATGCAACACATGTTTTGTTGTGTAGTAAATCTAAATCGATCGAAGTTGGAGAACATGAGAAGAGAACCAAATAACACCCACATACATACCTCAGTGCTGAGTGATGACTTTTAAAAGCCATGGGAATCAGTCAGTATATAGAATGAGATTTGAAATGCCTAGTAGGTATCATATACTTCTTCTTATGATATTAAGAAAGCAAATCAAAATACCTGCCATGACACACATCATTGCCATTTAAAATATATATGACGAATCTTGCGACTGGCTGTAAGTAAATAGGGACGTCCCAGCTATTCACATGATGAGGGCCAAAATTGGTCAAAAATTGAAAGAGTCTGGCCCTCATGAATGATTCCAAAACTTTCGAATATTTACAGATAATAGAAATGCTTTAATAAAAGGGAGAGCTATGATGGGGCCCACCAGAAGATAATGAAAAGACTGAAAGGCGGCGCTGCAGCCTGACCCAGGTTTAGGACCCGTCCCCTGGCGTTCCAACTTTCGACCGTTGTCCACGCTGGACTGCCACATCGCTTGTACCGTGGTTTTGGCCAATGAAAGACGGCCACCTCACGCCGCAAGCTTTCCCGCGCCCTTTCGCACGGGCCTTGGGGCGGGGATCCGACTGTCTTGCAATCGCAAGATGGAGCATCGTTCCACAGACAATCCACACCGAGAACGGAAGCGAAGAGGCGGTAGATCTGGGCGCCGGCCAGGAATTAAGCTTCGCTTGAGCTTGGCTCGGTGATCACCAGGGACCGAATCGGTCTGCTCTGGTGTGGATGATGAGGAGGTTGCTGGTGTGATCACGGCAAGCTTTTGAAAGGTGAGTCAATGGCAAAATGCAATGCAATCGGTTTGGCAGTCGCTTCGAGGTGTCTTTGTTTGCTGTTGATGCAGTGTGGTGTAATGTGGGTAGGTAGTACTAAGGCTTCTTGGCTTGGGTTGGAGCAGTGTGGTTGATGTTTGGGTTAAGTATGTGTACATGCTCGGAAAGGAATGGTTACAGATGTGGGATGACATCGAAAGGTTATGTCAAGGAGGTGATGTGCACTTCACATCTGCTCCATTCGCATCGCATGAAGCTCCAGAAACTGTTTTCTATGGAAAAGGTGATGCAAATGGCATGAAAGAGTGTTCTGGAAGTCCTGTTCTCGAAATGAGAGGTTGGAGACATCGGATTGCATCAAAGGTAATGTCAGTGAGGTCGCGTTGTGCATTCCCCCGGCTGCTCTGTGTGCGTTCCGTGGACCTCCGAAAATCTTTCTGTGGAAACGGTGATGCAAGTGACATGAAAGAGTGTTCTGGAAGTGCTGTTCTCGAAATGAAGAGGTTGCAGATGTGGGATGGCATCGAAACGTTATGTTAATGAGATCATGTGCACTCCCCGGCTGCTCTGTTTGCATTGCGTGAAGCTCCAGAAATATTTCTGTGCGAACGATGATCCAAACGACATGGAAGGGTGTTCTGGAAGTACTCGAGAGGAGAGGTTACAGTTGTGGGATGGCATCGAAGGTTGAGGTCCTTGGCTGCTCTGTATGCATTGCATGAAGGTTCAGGGATCTTTTATGCACAAATGGTGATGCAAAATGGCATTTGAGTGCAGCACCTACTGGTCTTCTGTTTCGCAGGGGCAGTAGGTTGGTGTGCGTGGGAGATCGAAGCTTTGGTGTCTGTAGTGTCTCGTCGTGAAATTGACATGCTGCATTGCCATTTGATGCTTTCGCATAGACTCTTGTGTCCTTTGGCTTCCTCGTGGGATATGTGAACGCAACGTCTCTTATGCTGTCTTTCTTGTATCTGGCAGGCTGCTGACATTGAATGTCTTGTCTTAGCTGCGGTTTGCCTCGAATTCATATCGGCTTGTACGTAGCCCATGGTGCTGTTGGGCGATTGATTTGAGTGAAAGACTCGTCTCTTTGTGCGTTCTTGGTCTCCGGAGGTGCAACCATGTGGACGAAAAAAAAAGCAATGTCGAATGCAGGCGTCGCTCCTGCTGTGAAGAGAGGCAGAGGCCGACCGAGGAAGGTCGACAAGGCAAAAGAGGAGGAGGAGGAGGAGGCATTGGCAACGGAGGAGGTTCCAGCAGTTGTTGTTGCTCCTCCACCGACGATCGATTTGGGTGTATGTCAATCTTGCATCGTCTTTACACAGAATGCCCGGAGCCTTGGTGTAAAAGTCCTTGCATCAGTGTAACCGATCCTTGTTTAGTCTAAGATTCCGGCAGCTCCTAAGCATCCAATTCAGTTTGAAATCCCTCAGTAACCTCATGAGGAAGCATTATCGACATCATCCCCTCAAATGCATAGCCTACGTCTAAAGCTCGTAATATTCATCAAATGCCACAAGGTTCACTTTCTGCATACTATTCGACCACTTCTTCTGCTCTCCTACCATCATGGGTAACCCCAACACACCTGTCTCTTGTCTGTGTCACTCAGCACGCAGCTGAGGTGTTGGTGAGAACAGCGGCCAAGAATGAGTGCAAGCTCCAAGTGCACTTGGTTCTGGTGACCAAGTGAACGCAATCGCTTTTTTATTTTTTTATTTTTGCAGATTGTGGCCATATAACCTAAACCTTGCCTAAACCCTGCAGTGCTTGCATGTCCAAGTGGACCTTAGCATCCTTCCATTTTTTGAACTGCATTCACAACACTTTTAGCTACATCCTTGGTAAGATTGCACCGGAAGGAACCAGTTAAAAACAAGATTGCTCAGCTCAAACATTGGTAGTGCCTTTTTGCAGGCTGGCCACTAAACCTTGCCTAAATCCTTGGAGCACTTACATGTCCAACTGGAACTTTGCATCCTCTCGTTTTTTGAAATGCATACACCCAACATCCCTGCTAAGATTGGACCTGAGGAAATTAGTTAAAACCACGATTGCATCTCTCAGAACATTAGTAGTGTTTGTTGCTTGTCTGTTTTAGGAGGAAGATGCAGCCATGTAAATTATGCCTTAAACCCTTGGAGCACATGCATATCCAACTGGAACTTCGCTTCCCCCCATACACGCAACACTTGCAAAGATTGTACGTGAGGAAATAAGTTAAAACCAAGATTGCTCAGTTTAAACGTCTGTGATGTCTATTTGCAGTGTGTGGCCACCTAAACCTTCCCTTAACCCTTGGAGTCCATTCACATTCCACTGGACCTTTGCATCCTCTCATTTCGTGAACTGCATACACAACACTTTTAGCTACATCCCTGCAAAGATTGTACTTCAGGAAATCAGCCAGACCAAGAATTCTTCAGCTTGTACAATGGTACTATTGTTGTTCACATGTGTTTGTCTGTTTCAGGAGGACGATGTGGTGAAGGGGGAGAAGGAGGAGGAGAACGAGGCAGTGGCTGAATCTCCCACTTCGGTGCTTTCAGAAGAGGTCTCAACTTGTAGCTCCCCAACTGTCTAATTAGCTCTTTCGGTCTCTAATCTACTTGAAAGTAGTTGTTTCATTTGGAAGCAAAAGGTTTGGGGTTTGCCAATTGATATCAAAATTTGTTGTCAGGCGGCATCCATGGCTAGCGATGTACCAACCATTACAGAGGAAATGTTGGAAGAGGAAAAACGCTTGGCAGAGGAGAGAGCACATCAAGAAGCTGCGGAGGCAGAAGCTTTACTTAAAACTGCACCCAAGCTAGAGACCACCACATTCAGCAAGCTCGATGAGCTTCTCAATCAAACACAGATCTATTCACAGTTCCTGCTTGAACAAATGGATGACATTGCATTGGTGAGTATTTTCACTCACTAGAGTTATCCTTTTAACTCAACGGGACTTTTTGTCGGGTGTCTGTTTTTTATGGGTTGTTGTGCATACAATTATCAATGATTTCTTTCCACTTAAGATGGTGCAAACTCGGAGGTAGTGTTTACATTTGAACAAAGAGCAACTTATTTGGTTCATTGAGGGCCAAACTCCTCCTTCACCTCTTTGGCATTCCAAAAGGAGTTTGACCCTCAATGAACTGATATAGAATGTTGTCTGTTCAGATCTCCGCACTACATTTTGTAGGACTAAACGTCTTTCCTCTTTCAGAACTTCTACTGATCTGGAAGGAGAATTTCTGAATTTGCTGCAGGATGCTGGTAAAAATGGGGTGAAAGCAGAAGAGACTCAGGAGGAGGAGAAGCAAGCTGGTAAAGGTACAAAAAGGAAGGCAAATGGACGGAAAACAGGAGGAGCTGCTGGCAGGGTATAAATTCAACTGCTCTATTTCTACTTATTACTAACATGTTCTTCACTTGCACAAAAAATTACTGGGAAAGTATGATTTCTCTTTGAAGGTGTGTTTATACACAGCCACTGCGATGGTTGAGTTGGGGTGTGGCACCACCTCAACCACAACTGCGATTTCATTTCTGTTTAGACACAACTACTCTCATAGTTGAAGAGTGGATCTGACCTCAATGATCGTCCCTCCTGTTGGTGCAATCCATGGAGTGGAGATGAACAGTTCATGGATTCTAGTGCAATGTTTGTCATAAAGTATTTGCTTCCTACAAATCCTTTCCCCTGCTTTGGCTTTGAAGTTCTCTCCCGGTGTCACATAGTAACTACAAACAAAATAGACCCAAAGAAAGTAAATCGAAACCATTATTGCAACTACTCCCAACAGCACCTTGTACTTGGGGAAGGTAGAATAGTTGTTGTTGTGATGGTTGTTGTCAGTACATCTTTTCCATCCTTCAAAATAGAGCCAAAGAATGTTAAAACTAACCACCAACCACTGAAATAGTGGTTGTGTAAATGCACCTCGAGTTCTGCTACTGAACATAGACTGGTGTTAATTGGACACTTTTCTCTTTGCCCCCACTTGTAAGATTCAAAAATGCAATTAGTGTGAGGCGATCAGCATTTTTCTCATGATTTTTGGAGCTCATATGATTACCATATTAACTATCAAAGTGAGGATTCTTGTGCACATTAAATGGTCATATAGGTTCTCCCCAATTATGTTCACTATTGAGTCTGGAACATATTTTGAGCCCGTAGTCCAATCTCTTTGAAACACATGTCTTTGTGTTGTTCATTGTAGGATCCACACCTAACCACATGCTACTCACATATAGGTGTCCAGATTATTGCTGAGTTGGATTAACACTGGTCTACCTTAGTTGAGGAGTTTAAGCATATAATCTGTGGGGTTCTTGTTATTGGCAGGCAAAAAAAGTGAAAGATGCAAAAGATGCAATGGATGCTCATATTGCAAAAGTAGAGGAGGCCGAACAAGAGGTGGACGTATCATTGGAAGGAACGATAATGACGGAGGAAGAAAGATCTTACAAGGAGCAACAGGAGCTTTGCCCACTTCTCACAGGAGGGAGGTTGAAATCGTATCAGATAAAGGGTATCAAGTGGATGATATCTTTGTGGCAGAATGGGCTTAATGGGATTTTGGCTGATCAAATGGGTCTTGGAAAAACTGTCCAGACAATTGGTCTGCTTGCCCACTTGAAAGGCAAGAAATTGCATGGCCCCTTTCTGGTTGTGGCACCACTCTCAACACTCTCGAACTGGATCAACGAAATTAAAAGGTTTATTGTCTTACCTCTGCCTCTTTATTCATATATGGGACCTGTTGTTATATTCATATGAAATGTGACATGAAATGTTTTATTCAATTGCAGATTTGTTCCTACCATGGAAGTTCTTCTCTATCATTCAAGTGATGGGCAAGATGGGCGTGCAAAACTGCGAAGGAATCACATGCCCATGGGTCCCGCTAAAGAAACATTTCCAGTGATTGTCACCTCATATGAAGTTGTCATGAATGATAGAAGGTTTTTGGCGAAGTACAAATGGAAATACATAATTGTGGATGAGGTGAGACATTTGTTATGCAATCCTTTTTGTTCAGTATTTAGGTGAAGGTCTTCATTATCTACACTACTGCTTCATTGTTCTTTTGTTCATGGAAATCTGAGTATAGTCAAATTTTAATTCAAATTGAAGGGTGTGTTTTTGTTTCAGTACTCAAGAGTGTATTTTCCTTTTTCTTGCTGATGCAGGGTCACAGGCTAAAGAACTTTGACTGCAAGTTGCTTAGAGAGCTAAAGCAATTGTCAGCGGAAAATCTCCTGCTACTGACAGGAACACCTCTTCAAAATAACCTCCCAGAACTCTGGTCCCTACTCAACTTCATTCTTCCGAATATTTTCACCTCACTTCAAGAATTTCAGTCCTGGTAAGCATATTTGAGATGTCAACGGAAAACATTAATGTGTCTAGAATGTCTTTGAGCCATTACACTCTATCATCAGAGGCAAATCATTACACAAAGTTCTCTACTGACTTCACCCAGTAACCAGGTTTGATTTTGCAGGAAAGTCCTCTAGTACAAAAGAGGACCTGAAAGATACACAGACAGTCAAGGTATTTTCAGTACCTTCTAAATGATTTTGAAAAGGTTCATTTTATGTCCGAGTATTTACAGGTCTTAGTTCATTGGTCTTAGTTCAAGATGTAGGTTACAAAGAGTTGGGTCAAAATTCAACTGATGCTTGTTACATTCTCTGGTCAGTTCTCAAGTTTGCAATCCAAAAAAAGTGGAGAACAACTTGTTGACTAAAAAAATGTAATGCACCTGCCACAGGTAGTGCAGAAGCTACATCTGATCTTAAAACCATTTTTGCTGCGGCGGATCAAGAGTGATGTTGAGAAATCCTTACCCAAGAAAAAGGAAATTATCTTGTATACTCCAATGACTGAATTGCAGAAGCAGTTCAATGATCATCTTTTGAAGAGAACACTACATGAGTACTACGAGGACAACGGCAAAACTACTGGTATGTTTCACTCCCAGAACAACGTGTCATATTATAATTTGCTTCTCTCATGAAACTAGCAATCTTTTACTCCTGTCAGTTTGTATGGGTTTGTTTTAGTATGCAGGTGCCATGTCTATATCATTGAGTGTAGTTGTTCAAGTATTACTTCTTGGGGATGCTGTGAACACCTTCATCCATCTCTTCTGGATTACTTAGCGTTAGCATTGTTCACAAACTCCTAGCTTCTTCACTAAGAAGAAATTTTTGATACGATTACATCCATCTTTCAGAGTTCCCATGCAAGATAAAGGTGATGATTAATGGTGTCTTATTGCTATGTGTTGTGATAGTCTATTTTCAAATTAGACATGACCTTGACCTTGACCTTGACCTGGTGTGACTTCAAGAGTTTTGTCTGACTGATATTTTGATTTGTTGTTTGTCGATGACAGGCGCAATGTCGAAGTCGAGACTCAACAGTGTTTGGATGCAGCTCCGCAAGAATTGCAATCATCCAGATCTCTTCTCCTCCCACTTCGAAGATAGTTGTATGTATTATTTTTTCCTACCCCCACCACTTCTTGCTATGTTTCCAAACCAAGTCTAGCCATTTTCATCAGAACTTTTGGAACTCATATGAATATCTTATATATCATCAAAGACAGGATTCTGAGTCTTGCTTCTTAACTGATCATATAGGTCCCCCTAAATGTGTGAACCTACAATAGTTAACAAATTTTGAGTATGTAGTTTATTCTTCTTTCGACACTTGTGTTTATGGTGTCTGTTTTTAGGTCCAGATCTAACCACACACCAATCAAATATAGGTGTCCAATTAAGATAAGTAACTGAATAAAGCCCACTTACCTTACAGAATTAGAAAGCTCTCCTAACTTTGCAAACCCCTATCTTAAAATCTCCATTGTATTGTTGCAGTGTTAGTGTGTCTCCAGGGGAAAAGGAAGGTAGTTACATCTTTTCTAAAGTCTTTGTCCAGTGTCTACTATCTACCTAGTGTCTCAAAAATTTCCTGACTTTTTATATTTGATCAAAATTGTTTGCAGTGGACTATCCTCCTGTCGATGAGTTGGTGGCACAATGTGCTAAGATGAAGCTCATGGACCGTTTGCTTATCCACTTGAGAGACAGGGGTCACAAGGTAGATTCAGCACTTTGCGAAGATTTATTAATTGCCTTTTAAGTGCCTTGGCTCCATGAGAATTATGAGTGAATTATATGTTTATATGGGGTCAAGCCAGGCGGCTTTTATTTCAATGGCAAAACCCCCAAGTCCACCAGTGGCTACACCTCAGATGTTTCCTATCAGAGTTTTTCTTCAATTCAGCAGTACTGGAAACCTACCAAACATGGATAGTGTTGTATGTAAAACAACCAACTCCCGACTGAAAGTCCATCTGAATTAAAAGATAACTTCACTTTATACTTTGTTGTTTTGTTTTGTAAAGAAACTTAAACTGTCTGTTTACAGGTACTTATATTCTCACAAATGACCAAGCTTCTTGATCTGTTGGAGTATTATCTGGGTGAGAGAGGTCACAACCCATGCCGTATAGATGGCGCTGTGGCCCAAAGTGTGCGGCAGCAGCAGGTATGTTGCAATCAATCAAATTCTGATGCCTTCATTTGTCAAACCTTTAAGGACTGGGGGCATGTTTGTAAGGGATATGTGACGATTTGTATGAACCCCCAATAAGTATTGAAAGAATATTGTGACCAATATGTATATTTGGTCCATGGTATTGAATCCATATTTAGTAAACCTATGAAAAAGAGCCATATATGGCAACAGTGATTGGATATATGTGGTATTTATTTTGAGTCTAGGGCACTTATTCAAGTTCATATCTCTATATTTGAGCTCATTCTACATATATGTATGCATCGATTAAGTAGGTTAATTTTGGACAGGGTATCTTTTGACACCTTTAGCTTGAAATACCAAGTATTCTTAAACTTCTCAGTAGGACAACTTGAGGCCCAGAATGCGTCCCTTCGACATTGAAGGCTTAACCCACTGAGGGCTTGAGGATCACGGCAGTGTACATCTCAAAAATGAAACACAGTAGTTTTAAGTTTAATGATTCATGTACGAAGTTATGCTGTGAAGTTCTAATCCTGGCCTGTATGCAGATCAAAGAGTTCAATGAAGACAAGTCAAGGTTTGTCTTCCTGTTGAGTACTCGTGCTGGAGGACTTGGCATCAATCTTGTGTCTGCTGACACTGTCATTCTGTATGATAGTGATTGGGTATGACATTTCACTCTTCTTGATTGTCCCTTAAGTTTCCTTTCTTTCACAATGAGTATTTGTATTGATGATGTCTAAAAGGTTCTTCATCAGGAATTTACAACTTTTTATTGCTATGATAATGCAGAACCCTCATATGGACATGCAAGCGATGGATCGTTGCCATCGTATTGGTCAGACGCGACCAGTACATGTTTATAGACTTGCAACATCGAATTCCGTGGAGGTTTGTTGGCTGGCATAGACGTTTTCTTCACTGTTCTAATTTGCAAATTTGCTTCATCAAGAATCTTGCTTTTATAAGTCCTCTCATGATTGTGCTCTTTTGAATGGCCTCCACATAATATACTTATCTTGAGTGATTTGTGATCATATTCAACCTATCTTTGCTTTATCAAGAAATGTGTCTTGGGGAGATTAACTTGGAGAGACTGTGATTTGCAGTGCCATATGCTCAAGGTTGCAACTGGCAAGTTGAAGTTGGAGCATTTGGTGATAGAGAAGGGTCATTTCAAGCAGGAGAAGGAACCTGCCAAAGTTGTTCTGAAGGTGGGTTTCCAGACCAAGAGTTAGTTAGCCAGGTCATTTCAAAGTTTTCAACCCTTAAATACTGTAATACCTTATAGTTGGCCCACAAAATATTGTTAATGACGAAATGTGCCACATGTCACCCAATAAACTTGATGTGGCATTGGAATAAATTCTTTTTCTGCCTGCAAAGTGCCTACCTTGATAAGCTACTACATGTAGCTTGTTTACACAATAGAGTAAAGAAATTTTTGGTTGGGAGTTCGTCCCCTATGATTTTCCATTGGTTGCTTTGCACACAACTCAATAGTTTCTTTCCAGTAATGCATGCTCGGAGGAGGGTAGTGTTTGAATTTGAATGAAGAGCAACCTATTTTAATTCATTGAGAGCATTCTAGCACCTCTTGGCATTCCAAAATGACTTTGACCTTCAATGAACCAATATAGAATATTCTTCATTCAAACCTCCACACTACCTTCAAGCATGCACTGAAAACTTGCTGAATATGGAAGTTGTATGGAAAACAACCATCTCCCAACCCAATGTCAGAGTTAGAGTATTACTCTATTGCTCGTAAATATATTTCAATGTACAAATTTGGCTTTCTGATACAGGAAGACGACTTGCTGTCCCTCTTGAGGCTAGAGCTAGATGAAGAAGATGAGTTTATACAGTCGAAGGAGATCAGTGAGGAAGACTTGCAGGTTATGCTCGACCGGCGGGAATTGTCGTTGGGTACTGAAGAGTGCATTAAGCAGGGAATTCCAGTGCTTGCAAAAAAAGGTCCAGGTTGGGAGGAAGTTATACAAGGCGGATCGGACGGTAACTTGCTCTCAGCCATTGAAGGTTATAGAAAAGTTGCCAACACACAGTAGCACAGCAGCAGAGTCCTAAAACAGCAGGCCGAATATTTGGGTTTTAGAGCGTCATAGCAGGTATTTGGAAAGATTTTACTCCTGGCAGGTACTGAGGAAAAATCTCCCTACCTAATTTTTTGATGACATGGAAAAGTATTAGATAATTCACATGAACATGCTGTATATTACATCTCCGCAGGGTGCATTTGCCACAAAGAGCTACACTAAATATTGTACTCAGTATCACTTACTATCTGGAATTACTTGATGCTATAACTCTTTACTGCATATCCTATTTTTTGCCAACAAAGCTCAAATCGATTGCTTGAACATCAACACATCTTTACGTGGGAAAAAAATACACTAGTAGCAAATGATATAGCACTGCATAACTCCAAATGGTAAGTGACCCTAAATACATATTTAGTGTAGAGCTCTCTATTTTCCTGTAGACTGGAATCTAAAATGACGATGAATGCAAAAGTTATGTAAAACCAATCCTTCCTGAGGGGCTGATTACCCTGGCCACTTTGGCAGCATTTGACAGCATCTCTGGCTGTAATAGTGTGAAAAGTTGTGGGCCAACATCTGTTTCTCAACATAATCCCCGGAAATTTCACGGCTAGAACCGGACGGAAAGTTTGGTGTGATTGGGGCTTGAGATGCAACCATCTGTAACTAGTGGTTGGATTTAGCTCAAGTGGTTGAATTATCTTACTCAAGAGTTCAACTTATACTGACAAAAGTTCAAGAGATTGTTCACATATTCTAGAACATAAAATGAGTTTTCTTGGTAAAATATTACATTCCCATTAAATAGTTATAGCACCGCGTAACTCTGAATAGTAGCACACACTAATTGGGATAATCAACGTAGTGTACAGGTTAGATTGAAGAACATTCTATATTAGTTCATTGAGGGTCAAACTCAATTTCGCATGCCAAGAGGTGCTAAACAAAAGTTTGACCCTCAATGCATTGAAATAGGTTGGTCTTCATTCAATTCCATACACTACATTGAATTCTCATATTAGTATGGGTTACCATTTGGAGTTATGCATTGCTACAACATTTTATTGAGCGTATGATTTTTCATTCAAGCTACATAAATAGTTAATATGCACATCAAAGAACATGATATAACTTACTCAGGAAAAAAGAATAGCATCAGTAAGAAGTTATAACAACATGTAATTCCAAATGGTAACCCACACTAATAAAACAATTTAGTGTAGATGTGAAAAACAAATACTTTTGGGCAATTATTCGCACTTACTGTGATACTCTAATTGATGGTACAAAAGACCATATAATAATAACCAATTTTGGGCCCATTCAAATCACCTATATTTGTAGAGGCTTGGTCGCTAGACTTTCGTTGGCGACAAATAGCCCTCATCCCACATTTCATCCCCTCTTGTTGTTGCCCATCCTTCATGTCACGACCTTTGTTAGTTTTCCTTAACTTAGTGTGATTGCCTCCCAACTCTAGCAAGTGCCATGAGTGCTAACCTGCACATCCCACGCACATGCATGGTTAGCTCCCAATACCGTGGACCTTCAAGCTCATGGCATGGTCACCAAACCCTCCTACACATGCATTCGGGACTCTCCCCTTAGTAGGTAGCCAATGGCTAAGGTGGACTTCCATCCATGGAAATCCACTTTTGAGTTGATCATTGTGTTGCCAAAACAACACTACAACTACCCGGAGCAAATTGCCAAGTATGCTCCGGGGGGTTGGTCGGCTAAGCCACCTCACCCATATAAGCCTTTAGGACTTTGGGTAGGGCCCTACCCCACCGTCAAGTATCCTTTTGTCTCTCTACAAGGGTTGGGGCCAAGTAGACATTTTCCCTGTAGCTGCTGGGGCTAGAACCCCCCAGCAGCTTCAGACCATCATAACTTCTACATATGATGCCTGATGCGATCAAACGACCACTCTATCGTCATCTACTCTTTGCGTAGATGCTGATGGACCCTCATTTGCCCCATTCAGGCAAGTATTGAGGAAGTTATGGCTATTCAAACCTAGGCAGTCCCGGGCGCCACTCCCAGGTCACTGCTGTCCCAGGGTGATGTCCGGGGACAGCGCCCCATTCAAATTGCCATATCTCCTAGCTCACACCTCCGATTGAGGTGTTCTTTAGCATTCTGAAATTTGGCCGCTATAAGCTACTCATAACTCATGGCCTTACCCTCATGACTCCTAGTCTCCATGGGGGGAGGCATTTTCAACGCCTGGGGCCCTCACCCACACTAGGATCACTTGGGCCCTCTCACCAATGGCGTCACAAGTCCCGGGTGCCACTCTGGGGTTCCCCTTGTGCCCATGGTGTTGCGAGCACTCCTCATGGAGAGGTGCGCAACACTTCATGTCACCTTTGAGTTGTCCATTTGGGTTACAGTACAACCCCTCTTAACTAATCCCTCTCAATAATCCCTCTGAATTAATGAAAATCTTTGGTCCCAAGTCGGGACTGGGCCAAATATTAGAGCCCCTTTATTTAATAATCCCTCTTAAATAACAAAAATCTCTAGGTCAAAGCCATTAATTAAGAGGGGTTCTACTGTAGTAGCAACCGTGGTGGTGTTAGCAATCTGTCCATTACCAACATCCATCTTTCATCCTTCAGTCACATCGCTTGAACATGGCATGCTCCTCGTTTAGGAGTTGGAACTTGGGCCCTTGGCAATCTCGTCCTCGCTCTCCAAACTCCAACCTCTAGATTTGATAGCCAGTGCCATGCATGGTTGTTGTGTTGAAGTCTTACGTCACATTCAATGG
The DNA here is from genome assembly GCA_950295325.1 of Polytrichum commune. Classification (NCBI taxonomy): domain Eukaryota; kingdom Viridiplantae; phylum Streptophyta; class Polytrichopsida; order Polytrichales; family Polytrichaceae; genus Polytrichum; species Polytrichum commune. Next base: position 15,085,170 of record OX485803.1, on the reverse strand, counting down.
TGGACGTTTTGTAGGTACGGTTCGTTCCAAACTTGCAATGCATTCACTAATGAGGGATGGGTGTGATTGTAGGTAATGGACACTGTAAAGATGCGAGTGGCGGCATCAAATTTATGAAGGCGGTAGTAGCTTTTCTCCACCATGTATGCGCTCTTCACTTGTTTTCTCAATTTGCAACTTGTGAAAATTGTGTGCTTTGAGCTTTGTTTTTTCAACTTGCAATTTGGTTTATATTCTTAGCTTCTCGTATTCGCGTTTACTGTTCATGCTTGTCGTTGTCTTCTTCATGCTTGCACTTGTCCTCGAGCTCATCATGTTTCTGTTCCTCATGCTTATGCTTCTCATCTGGCTCTTCTTGTTCACGTTGCAACTTGCCTTGTCATCTTCGCCTTCTTGGCTCATGTCTCATTGCTTATGCTTCCCAAAGTTGCGATCCTGGCGCCTAGTAATCGTGATCATGTCACTTCCGCTCCTTCGCCTGGCATTCCCACTCCTATCATTGCCGCATGGTGGTCTACGCACTTGTACTTCTTAGCTCTTCTAATGTTCGCACTCCTCGTGCTCCATGGCTTTTGCATCCGTATCCAAACCACTTTCCTTCAAGCAAAGGGTGTTGATGATCATCCCGTGGGGGAATTATTGACCGTTGCAATGGTTTCAATTATATCCAACAAAACATCCCAAAGTGTAGGGGACACTTCTTCTTTAAGGCCTTATCCTACTCCCCGTGACTTTGCTGATGTTGGGATCAATGGATCCCAAACCACTGTGGGTGCGCCTTCGAATGGAGGTAGCAATAACATTGATGGCCTCCCCAAGTAATTAGAAATTGAATTGTTGTCTAGCTTCTAAAAACCTCATGTCAAGAAAAATGAATGGTTTTGGGACTAGAATTTGGTGCATAAGCGTGATGAGAGGTCATTTTCAGCGTTGACTATTGGTAATGTCCAAACCCTAGTTGGAGCCGGGCTCCTCCAAAATAAAAAGAAGCGCAAATGACAATCATCTTCAATTTGTTGCAATTTGAAAGGCCTATGACAGAGTATCCACCCATAAAGAAACTCTTACATTCCCTAGGTGTATCTAAGATCAACATTAATTTTGTTCCTTCTAATTTCAACTAGTCATGTTATCCATTTTGGTTAGTAATGGTATTTTATTGTATGTGCAATTTCTATTGAAATATTGGACAAATGAAATGGGTTGGGAAATGGCTGAAAACTTGTTTAAAGTGGTGCAAGTTGTGACCAAAAAAGTAGTTAGTGCAACCCCTTACTTCTTTGTCACTTGCAATGAAGTCACAACATCAGACAACCAATCTTGGATCAATATACATGTTTATACAATAATAATTGGGAAATGGTGTCATTTCTCTTTAAATTAGAGCGTGTGATTGAGGGTGCGAATAACATAATGAGGATGATTCTTGCTACACTTACTAACGAAGAAAGGTTGACCCCACATCAAATTATAGACCACTTCATGGCATTTGGTGTAGATAGTGCATTAATGGTGGAAGAGAAGAATGGTGTTACTGATAGATTGCACATTTCTCATGCACCACACATGCAAAGTACGCGTTGTGTAGTATATTAAAGTAACTTTGTAGTGCGATGTCTATCAAATTTGGAGATGGTGGCTAGGATAGAAATCCTACTAGTTGCATTGCTCAAGTATTTTAGTTATTCTCCAAAATACCATTGCTCCAAAAACTTGCTGAATTGGTTGAATGTAAGGGTACACTATAAGACAAACAATGGTTTTTAGTACAGTGTTTTAGCAATCATGTGCTAATTGGACCAGCACTTCATAAAAAAAATGAAATCGACATATTCCTAGTATAAGTGTTGGACAATAGTCATTGTTGACACATTGACGCCCCGATATTGTTTATAGGACGACTCACATCAACATCAGACAATTTGTCCAATAAATTATGTGAATTATGGTCGGTAATTTATAGGGTGTATGTGGAAAATCATGTACATAGTAAAAGGTAGACAGTCTCCAGTATATAATAAATAAAAAACTGTTAATAGTAAAATACTATACTATAAATACTAAGCAAGAATAACACAACATTAATAGAAATAATATAATAATAACTATCAGACCATAAATAATAAATAATAAATAATAAATAACATACTGAAAATAAAATAAAAACTATATTAAAAAGATAATAATATAAATAATCAACATCATATTATTAATAGTAGCTAATATACTATAAATAGTAGCTAATATACTATATACAGTAGATAATAATAACATTTTGAAAATAATAAATTATAGAATATAGAATATAGAAAATAGAAAATACTATACATAATGAATAATATACTATAAACAATGAATATTTGGCAGTACCTAGTAAATATGATAATATGAACAGTAAATACGAGGCAGGTTATAGCAAATACGAGACAGTAAATAATAAATAATAGGCAGTATACAACAAATATTGGATAATAAATTATAGGCAGTAAATCATAGATAGAAAATAATATATACCGTATATAGTTGATATTATATTGTATACAGTAAATAAAAAATAAAAAATAACTTGGAGCCTCTATATACAAATGTTTTAAATACTTCTAATATAGTATGGGCGGAGTGGTGGCTTAGTGGGTAAGGCCTCTATGTGGGAGCCAATGCAAGAGGTTCAAAGATCAAAACCCCTTGGCCCCCGCCCTTGGCTTAGCTTACTACGTAAGTGGCTAGGCACTTAGAACTATAGATGCTTATAGATGGCAAGGCTTGGGAGGTGAGAATTGAACTTACTAATGAAGGATATCTCTTTTAAAGAGAAAATCATTAACTACTGTCGCGGTCGAAGGTCTTAATTCACGACACATTTCTAGCACTCATTTGTTAAAAAATATGACCACTCATTATTCAACATATCAACCAATGATAGCCCTACACATGCATGCACGCTTTAACGTTCAGTAATAATTTAGTGTGGAGCCCGTAAAACAATTAGTATATTCAGACATCATAAGCAATGGTCCTAAACATATTGACTATGTTCAAATTAACGATCCATGGGGTGTAGGGCATGGTCCCCCAAGACATGTCGTAGACAACAAAATTTCTAGTAATATATGATATTAAGTCACGTCTTTGTTTATTTCAATAAATGTCATGTTACATGTCTAGATTGTACACAATCTCTAGTAGTGGTAGGAAAATTTTGCAAAATGTAAAAACAAGGTGGATTTAAATGTGGAGTCCATTGAAGCATGTTTTGTTAAAATATTGCACCTTGTTGGTGAAGATGTACTTTGATCAATTTGTAAAACCTGAAAATCCCAGCCACTAAGGTAACTTACGAACTCATGGTTGACATGAAGTGCTTGATGAGAGGTCAATGTTGACCTTGCTTGTGGAAATACCTCTTCTAGAAGTTGTGAAAGCCTTGGTCCTTTTTAAACAATCCCCTAGTGTTTATGTATGTGATTTCACAAGGACATTGAGCCTTTGCATTTTAGGTGTGAATGACTTCTAGTTGACATTGATAGCATTCATTTCAAATGCAATTTCATGCTTCAAAAAGATATATGAACTTTCACATGAGAGCATCTGCCTAAGGTGGCATCCAGACGTGATTGTATTGAGCACATGATTTAAGAGGCCCATTTGTCCACTTCAGTTGGCTCCCACCTCAATGCAACTTGCATTGATCCGGTCACTCACATGAGGACCTTTGTAACAAGAGAATTGTTTAATATAACGTTATTAGAGGTCGAGATTGAGGTTGCGGGTTATATGGGGCCCATTTGTCCACTTCAGTTGGCTCCCACCTCAATGCAACTTGCATTGATCCGGTCACTCACATGAGGACCTTTGTAACAAGAGAATTGTTTAATATAATGTTATTAGAGGTCGAGATTGAGGTTGTGGGTTAGATTTTTTCAAAGTAAATAAAATGTTTTCTTTTAGTATTTGATATTAGCTTATTTATGTTTGTGTTTCCATCAACATGGGTGTAATGTATTGGTTCCTTTCTCATAGATGTTGTAGCCATGATGGTCATGGAATTAGAAAGGAGGTTTTCCCTTGTGAGGTTATGGTTGTGCTATCCATTGTATCCTCAATTTGGACTTGAGCCTAAGCATGAGGACAAATTCACCGAGTACATGAACATTTTGAAGCAAACTTTCAATCACCATAGGGATATCTCTAGTGTTCCACATGTTTATGAAACAAACCAACAATTTTGAGTGGAATAACACTTGATCAACAATTCCATTGGTTTGTCGTGGCAATGGTGAATAATTGTCTTCATGCAATGAGGGTTGTAGGGTTGTTGTTGTAATTACTTCATTACTATTGCTCATGCTTTGTGTGTTCATACTTGGTATTACACGTTGGCTTCTTGCTGACTTTGTCTCATTGCATCCCATTTTGTAAATTCTTGGGAGCGTTGAAGACGAAAGTTCATATTTCCAATGTTTCTTTTTTGAACAACAAACTCCGCAACCACTTAACTGAACAACTTCCTCTTGCTTCAACAATGTACGTGCAAAAACATTACACATTAACATCATTTCCGTACAAGGAAGAAGTTTCAAATTGGAGAGCTTGCAAGTTGAAGTGGGGTCGATATTCAGTTGGTGTTTGATTTGCATAGAATGAAACATTTTAGGGGTTTTTTCTCCCACTTCTTCATTACATTTCAAAATATAAAGGAGTTCTAACTTTCTAGTTTTTTGAGCCATTACATCTTGCATGACTATATTGACAATCCCAGGGAGAGCACTATTCAAGTATTGTAAATATACACGTGCGTGCACAAAAGGGGTATTATTTAGAACAAGCATGTACAAAATGTACGTACAAGAGACATATTGATATTAAGCAGGAAGTAGATATACATGAGGCTGGAGATAAGGCTATAGAAAAATATATGTAAAGTACGGCTTTACGCGTTTACACGTTCAAGTCAGACCTGGACCAAGAATCATGTGTTTTTTCATCCACTAAGTAACGACCTTATTTGGAGTTATGATCTCACAGATCATATTATGTTAGTATTGGATACAGTTATTGCTTTGGCCAAGTTGACGTATGATGCTGAAACAGACACGTACGAACTTCATCCAAGTGATGAAAAGTCTTTAACGACTTTATAACTAAAAATCCATGATTTGATATTATACATATAATAGGGCCATATTTTTGCATTTCCAAACATTTGTACACATGTTATATACAATTTCTGTATTTGTTTTTGGACCCTAGTGTACGTATGGAAATGTATTTTGAAGCAATGAGATTTGTAAGTATATTGCTTGATTTTAGCAAAAATAAAATGTATACAAGGGTGTTTTAATAAGGGGCATGCACGCACGTGATTCTTGGTTTTAATGAATAGTGCACTCCCTGAGTTGACAATGCATCTCATTTTGAATAAACAAGCAGTTTCCTCCTACATTCTTTTTGTGTAAAGATTGGGTGGGATGCAATTTTGAACATTTATTGCTGCATTATCTTCTTCAAATAGTGGCCTTGCAATATCTTCTTTTTCTTTTTCTTTTTCTTTTCACTTTGCTAGAATCCTCCCAACCACTCAAACGAGTATCGCATTTTGTAATTCTTTGTGGACATTAAAAAACATCACCATTCCAAATTTTCCACACATGTAATTGCAAAAAGTTACAATTTCCTAAAATCCTCATGTAGTCAAAAACGCAACATCAAGTACCACTAAATTAGCCATTCCACCTCCCAGGAAAAGTGACATATATTTCGAAAACAAATTGCTGCCCGTGAGCATGCACCGCAATTGGAAAGAACGATTGATTTTTGTACAGTCTAACCTTGATAATGTCACCCTTGTTAATAGAACACCTTGATATTGTCACCTAAAAGTTTGAAATCGATTTTCATAGTGTAAAACTCCCTCGCTATTATCCCTATCACCCTTGGTAATGTCACTATTTTTTTCCAAAATCCGTAGTGTAAATGTGATAATACCAAGTATGGATGGATTGTATGTGATGGTTGGATGGACAGATTGTAGTAGCCGAAAGGGTCATGCGCCGCCCCTGTGATAAATGCAATGCTATTCTTGGAACTTGATTGTGCACTAATATCTCAGAGAAGAAGCGATTAATGCTTGTTTTCATTCACAAATTAGCGTGTCCCAAATGCTTTCCTCAGAATTTTGATCCAAATAGTACAGTGCACTATTATTCTAACAATACAGTCTGGATGAATGGTGATGTTTTTACACATTGGGTGAAGAGTGAGAACTGAAGAATGGCATTGAAAGACAGAAAGATTTGCATTATTATGGATAATGCAGGAAGCCATGATATTCATGGTGAGGTCAAGAAAGTTGTAGATGGGTTTAATGTTTTTGTACTCTCCCATATCACTATCTTGTTCCTTCCACCAAATGTGACTTCAGTTGTTCAGCCTTTGGATCAAGGAGTGATTGCAGCATTCAAAATGTGCTATAAGCGCAAGCTTGTTGCCTGGACTTTGCAACAAATTGATAACAACTCAAATGAAGATTTGGGGAAACTGAATGTTGATCTATTTCAAGCTATGCTATGGTGTGTGGCGGCATGGCATGAATTAGATGATCAAACCATTAGAAATTGTTGGAGAAAGCCCGCCATATTGCCTACAGAGTGGAATGCAGATATCAACAATTTTGATGAACGTATGGAGTCCAAAATGGAGGAAGCAGCTTTGGAATTGGACAATCTCATCGCCACATTGAATTTGGGTTTGGATGTCGAAGGCAAGCCTGTAGAAAAGCTTTGTCCTTTGGAGTACATAAACATGGAAGGTGAAGATGATTTTGAGGTGGAATATTCTACTGAGGAGCTTGTGCAATTAGTACAAGATGGCGAACATGTTCTTGATTCCATGGAAGTAGACTCATTGATTGTTGATAGCATTAATGATGAGTCTAAAGTAGTGAAGCTAAGCGATGCACAAAAATATGCTAAAGATGTTTTGAATTTTATGGCTAGCCAAGGTTCTCAGATTTTCAACACTCTGGAGTTGTTAGGAATGGAAAAAAATCCATGACAAACTCATTAGAATTGGTGTTGCACATTTAACGTCAACAAAACAATGTGACATTATAAGCTTCTATGTCTCTAGTGAGAGGTCTTTACTTGATCTCAATGACACATTGTGATGTGCTCTTGTTGTTATTCACAATTTTGAATTAGATTTTACATTCAAAAACATTGAAGTCTCGTATTTGTTATTTTCTTTTTGACATTGTAATTTTATTTCAATTTTCTACCTATTTTTTTGATAATATCACGTTATGCACAAATCTTCAAAATGTGACATTATCAAATATGTCACACCTTGTTTATATCACTCTTTTTGGTTAAATGGATGGTGTGACATTATCAAGGTTAGACATTGTCAATGGTAATTAAAGGGGACCAACCCCCGACGCACTTTACTGATGAACGTCCTCGAACTCTAATGAGGTACACTAGTGATGGTAATGTAGGTTCGAAAGCCAGACCTTAAGAGGAGCTTCCCAAGTCCTGAAACCATTTCCGTTTCCTCTTTAGCTTGTACTTTGTATTAAAAGAACCACTTCTCCCAAAGCATTCAAGTAGTTGGGTAGGATTAGCACACGTCATTCATTTGACTCTTATTATTATGTAGGACAAAGGCCCATCCCTCCATTGACCAAATTATTTCACTACCCCGTGTGTATGTTAACAAGTCTTAACCAATGAATGGGGGAGAATCAACCGCTTGTTACAAATGAACCGGTTGAGTTTGAGAAATAATTGGGTGAAGTTCAAGACTTATAAAGGGCCTGGGTAGTGGGAAGTTCTAGTGGGACTCAATCCAATGATAATGACGGCTTACCAACTGGGCATAACGCAACTAGGGCTAGAGTAGATCAGATTAGTGCGTTATGGGGTTGTTCTGATGATGGCGTCACCTTGTTTCACAACACACATTCACACAACATGCAGTGAGAACTGGAGCGTAGATGGGAGGGTGTTGACTTGGGCATCGTAGATGGTATATGTTCTAAATGCATGTGTAAAATGATGGATGAAAAACTAGATGTAGAACTTCTTGCAATATACGAGAGGGCTCCTATAAAATTGATGGCTAGAATACATGGAATGCCCACTGCGCCTTTGCAAGTACATGTTACTAGGAAAACCATAGGTAGAAATCGTGGCAAGTCGGGGGTGCTTTCATTTCAAGAGGAGACTTGTAAATTAGATTTTCAAAATGCAAAGACTAGGCCATCCAATTAATTAGAGTCAATGTTGTTTGAAGATGGATGAGATCACCTAGGACCATGACACACCCTTTACAAAAGGCATTCGTGGACCGGATTAGATGAAAAGGTTTAAAATTAGGAACCCCAACTTGACACTTAGGGTGGCGCATAATTTGGAGCAAGGTCGGGCGAAGGGTTTATGCCCTAAGAACGTTGCATCTTTGTACGGTAACTTACTAGGTATGTACTCTAGGCACAATTACCTGGACACTCACATATGGAACCGTGATGAGTCCGGGGCAAAAGCAGAGAGGAATCGCGAGGGCCGCATTTAGCATTCCCAAATTTTATATATCTAAGGGTAGGTCATTTAGGCAGATATTCATAATTAGGTGTGAGGAGCGGGCTTATATGGCCATGCAACAAAAAGGCTTGGATGATGGGAACACTACTCATATAGTAGATTAACTAGTTTAACTGGTTCGCATTGGTAAAATGTATGACATGTATAATGAGAACCGATATTTACTCACAATGGATGGGCACAATTCACATGTTACTTTGGATGTTGTGCACACAACCCAAAAAATAGGTCTAGGTATCTCAACCATTTCTAGTCAGACATCCCACGCCACTCCTACTTGGGATGTGAGTGTTTTCAAACCATTTAAGATGGCGCTCAAAAAATATCATGACATTTGAACCCTTAAGAATAATGGGAATGGTACTGCAAAGGAGGACCTAGCCCAGTGGGTGTCGTTGACCTTGAAAAAGTTCACCCATGACTCTGGTGAACATTAGGTAAAGTTATATGCCACATGAATTTGGCCTTTGAATCGTTCAGCCATGGATGATAGAAATTCAAGAAGGTGAAACTCAATATACGGTGGCATTCAAAGATGACGAGGAAGACACAATGCTGGATATGGAGACGGGGGTGGGGGTGGGGAGGTAGACACCAATGAGGAATTAAGGATTTCACAAGAGTTAGATGGGGTTGACCCAAACACATCGTTAAGGTTGACATTGATTTTGGCCTTTCCACAAATGATGCCCATTCCTCAAAAAAGCTTGTCACATTGTTTATAAACTATTCGAAGTCTATAATTATGACTAGCCATGATTACATAGCCACTCTAGAACACAAACAAGAACAACATGTCAAGGTGGGTAGCAAGAGAAAAAGAGAAGAAAAAGACCGACCTTGAGATTATCAAAAGTTACAAGGCCAAGGATAAGAAATGAGGGCTAAGGAATGTGCGGAAGAACATGGAGTAATGTGGCTTGCTAAATGATGCATTGAAGCATGTGTGAAATTGCACAAGGCAATAAGGGCTAATGAACCTCTTGGTAGGGGAGCATACTGGGCCCTATGTTGTGGTGTGGTGCATCCACTGTTAAAGTTGAACCAAAAAGTAAGCATGTGGAGGAGGGCTATGAAAAAAAAACTAGTGAAAAACTATGTATGTTGTAGGAGCCTATTTGGGTGCATTACTCTGAAGCCCCCTTGTAGAGAGTGCCTAGCTCCGGGGTCACCACTACCAATTGTGGCCCCACACACCGGTCCCACAACCCACGTATATCATTCAAATTTGCAAATGAAACCCTAACATGTGGGAGATCCAGGGGTCAAACATCTACATCCCATATGGTATGCACTCCAAACAACCAAGGTAGAGGGGGTCCTTAGTTTAACTATGTAGGCAATGGAATGCCTTACTCTGACGGTCAAGGTATATTTCTAACCTTGTATGTGAACTTCATTTAAAGTATGTCCATTTGAACTTTGTTGAACCTTGTTGGCAAATTCAATATATACTAGATTAGTGTGTAGATATTTGTTGAACTACACTCTCACCTTTTGACAGTAATTATTTACCAAGTAAAGTTGTTAATGTCCTATAATGTCCAAACAACCAATTTGACATTTGTTGATAAAATTTGAGATATATAATAAATAGATATAGCACCATGTAAATCCAAATAATAAGTCACACTAAATATTATATTTGGTGTAGTGATTTTGACTTCGAATATTCAGAAAATATCATATTGCAGCTAAAAATATTTCTTAATTCTTTACACCTATTCCGAGTCCAAAGACTAACATGAATATACATACTTTATAACAACCACATAGCCATGTGTACATGCAATTGCTTAAAATATTGGTTTAAGCACCTTCTACCTTGGATGTCATCACTTCCATCACCACTGCTGCCAGTGGACTCTACACATCCAGTGGCTCTGAAAGTTTACAGATCCAACATTTTTTTTTTAAAAACCCAACAAACAAGTGTGAATCACTAAAGTATCCTATGTTTGATGTTGCTTACCACACAACTTGCATACCATCTACTGGAACACACAAGAACTTAAATTCCAACATACATCTCACACTTGTTCATAAGGGAGGAAATAATATCCACCAACTATAAAACATCAATTTTCTAGCATGTCATACTAGTGTGCATTAGCCAAGCTAGTCTTGTATAGGTTGGTCTGAGATTTAGGCTGGTAGGACAGTTCTTTCAAGGTTTTTGGAATTGGGAGGAGGTCCCAGGCTTTCAGCCAACTTTCAGAATTAGGCTCTTAACAGAAAAGTCTCTTAGAGAGGAACCAAACTCTTCACTCCTCTTTCAGGGACTTTACAGATACCTCTAACAAACAAGATATTCATATGATTTTGAAAAACAGTGAAGGAAATCGCTCCAGCCACAATTTGGATACGATATCATCTCGTATAATCGCGTGTTCAAATATCTAAGGAGAAGTGGGCTACTCAGAAAAGAGCTTATTTAAGACTCCTCTGCCTTATTGCAGTGTTGAATTCAAAATCGTGAAACAGAAGACTCAAGTCTATTTGTATATTCAATGAGCTGTCTAACCTATAAGGTGATGTAATAACATTTCGATTAACAGTGGTGGAAATGATGAATAACATGTACACACTAAACTCCATAATATCAGCCCCCATAATGTCACACATTCTCTAATATCCTGAAATCCTAGGGAACGGATGTCCGTAGTTCACATCTCACTCCTTATTGCCACATTTCTCTCCCTTATATCACAAAACTTGTCATTACTGCAAACCTCCCAAGAAGTCAACCCACACCCTCACATTGCACCATGTGTCAACATGTGTAGTGCCACCTTCTTATTCTTTTTCTTCTTCTAATGCCAACTTGTTCAGTGTTGGTGCATGTGTCCGCCACATCACCCGGGAAGGCCAAGTGGAGTGGACCACACTACCGTAGTTAACGGGAGAACGAATTCAAATTGTCCTCACATCTCCTTTGTGCTATTTTATAATGTCACATGCTACACTAATTCTATAGTATCATGCATCCATGTTAACACTACAAAACGCCGTAATATCACATGCACTTTGGTTGCCACAGGTGTGATACTACGGAGTTTAGAGTGTACCTATCCCTGCTACAAGAATTTCCAATAAAGTATTGAAATGGGTAATCTTTAACATAAGCCCAACAGCACATGCCAGCCTAGTTAGAAATTGAAGCAGGTAATTAAGGGAAACAATGATGACCTGTAGATCCTAGTAAATCACTTTACAATTGCAAGTCAATTTTTTCAATTAAGGTAGCTGGGATGTAATGTACTTTGTTAACCAAAGAAATGACATGAGAATACTGTCAAAATTGTTTAGTGCCTTGCTAAGCCAACCTCTCTATGTAGGTATTGTCCTCAAACATGCCACCTCAGTGGTGACAGTGTAGCTGATCTCAAACCTGGAAATGGAAAAAGAAGAAAGAAAAGAAAAAAGATGAATTATATTACAAACTGCACCCCACAACTTGCGCACTTCACTGACTGTACAACCTCACAACCATGAAGGTTTTTCAATTTTCATCTTACCACAACCTACAGCTGTGACTCCAAACGATTTAATAAAATGCCGAACTCAAGGGAGAAGAACACCAAGTCAAAATCTCCCCTCATCAGTGAATCCTAAGCTTTCAAGACTACCTACTACCTCAAGTCAATCAAGAATCTAACTCTAAGCTGCAGTGACACACAATATCATTGAATTGTGAGTGCCATAAGAAGAACATGCAGAGATTTCCCCACATAGCTGAATTTTGGCTATTGGATGCACCTACAAGTCAGTCGCTTGATCATCCACTTCTGAATGAAAAACAAAGCTAGGAAAGGTGGTGGTGATGTCCCTGCCACAAAACACGGGGCAACTCAGTACATTACATAAAACTGCATGTAACCAAATGAGACTTCTCTTTGGGAGTTAGCCCCCTTTGATTTTTCATTAGTTTTTAAAAATGCAATATCTATAATTTCTTTCTACTTGTGGTGCATGCTTGGAAGTAGTGTTTAAATTTGAATGAAAAGCAACCTATTTTGGTTCATTTAGGGTCAAATACATTTTAACACTTCTTGGGATGCTACATAAACTTTGACCCTCTAATGAGCCGATATAGAATGTTGTTCTTCGTCCAAACCTCCACACTACCTCAGAGCATGCACTCAAAAGTTACCAAACTTGGAATGTGTTGTATGCAAAACAAAGAACTCTTGACTAAAGTCATGTTGAGTTAAAAGGATAAGTCTAATGTGCTCAGGTTTTTCAGTGAATTCAGGGGGGTTTTCAAGGGAGGTAGAGAAATTTACTTAAGATAAGGAAGAGTCATGTTTTTCATGAGGGAAGGATGCTGTTTGACAAGACTGCACCATTCATCCATATCAATCCGTCCATCTTGCTTTGTATCCGCCTCTGCAAATGTCTGCTCAAAAATAAACAAACAAGGATGGACTTCATGATTTGCCTATAAATTTGACAATACATCACTTGATGAGGTAATGGTGATATTCATTGTAGGAAGTGAAAATTTGAAAAGGCACCAAAAAAGACAGTCTCTCCACCTTGTCAAGAATGGTTTCGATCACTTCCTCGGACAACTTCATATCAGACTCTGACAGCAATGCAACAACCATCTCCTTCACCTGAAAGTTCCACCCACACAGAAAGAAAAAGTGAGAAGGAATAACTTGTAGGAGAACGAAAGATGGTGGTCTAACAGGTAACGATCCATTGTGAAATCAATATTACAGGGTAGTGTAGGTACCTCGTCTCGTTCAATGTAGCCAGTTTTTCGCAGGTCGTAGAGGTGAAATGCAACTGTATGCATCAGAAAAGATATTCATTATTCAGTACTAGTGAGTACAAATTAGGTCTAACTTGCATACTATCATCACATGACTCTTTACAACTAGAGGATTGCATTGTAAACCATAGAAACTTGAGGAAAAATGTGAAGAGGCTTACATTGTATCTTGTCTTCCAAATCAGCATTAGGATGAAAGACACTGAGAGAACGCACAAATTCTCCAAACTCAATCACTCCATTTTGCTTCACATCAAACAAATCAAAAACCTGGCAAGCCAACGATACAGCTTTGTTTTTGGGTCAAAGGTGGAATAAACCCAAGCATAGGACAACATTTAAAGGGCCAAAAACAAGACACTTGAGGGACATTTGACATAAACAGTTTGACAATTATCTGCTACCTATCAATCATCAACACAAAACCCTCCACCAACGTCCAAAATAAGCAAACACACTTTCTTTTTCTGATCTTCCATCAACACTTGACGCTTATGAAATATTAGATTGGCTCAACAATTTGTACTAATGACCTGGCTCTCGCACAGGAGTCTTGATTTGCGCCTGACCAGCTTCAGCTACACCAAGACACCAGAATTAAGGCTTGGGTGGTTACCCTGTCTGCAAAGAGGTTTTCTTTTTTGCTGTTCTTGAAGAGGGCAAGCTGAAACTCTTCCTGTCAAAGAGCATCAACAGACACAAAATTTGGAATATTTAGAATCTGAAGTAACATAAAAAAATAGAGAACAATGATTCTAAACAAGGCAAGCAAGTCCATGGCAAAGTGGTTTCATGTCAGAACAAAACACAAACTACAGAAATATCACTCGAAACTTCACTCAAGATTTACTACCATCTCAAACAATGACAACGTCATGTTTCCTTTTTAACACCCATTTTCTTGAGTTCAACATAAGTCCAACATTTCATTGAGTATATTGCTTAACCAGCCGAACACACATAACATAACCCCCTGAATCTTCTTCACGAGGCACATTGAGTGGGCAAGGCAACATCATGAACTGCCAAGCTTTTTCTAGTCCACACACAAACACGAAAGAAAGGGTCCAAATTCTAAATGAGAAGATAAAAAAACCAAACCTTATGAATGAGACCATCGTCAATCACGGAGCTGCTGATCTTCTTGAAGAGCTCATACAGAGCCTCCACCTCGCTAACACTGACTAATAAAATAACCCACACACACCACCACCCGACAACAAAAAAACTTGTAACAACGTTCATAAGCTGTTGACATATCAAATGGGTGGCCTCCACATATTCATCCGGAGAAATGCAACAATAGACAACTGACATTAATTTTATGTACCACCCTTTATAAGCTCGTGACACATCAAATGGGTGGACTCCACATCATGGGACATTTAGTTTGATGCGGAAAAGTGCAAGAACAGACAAACGATGACAAGAGTTGAGGGAAGGTAAGGATAAGGATGGGAAAAGACTCACAGGCTGTCTCTCGAGACAGAACGATGGGGTCTTCATAGCCTTGCGGCCTCTCGTACTGCTTTGAATGAAAGCAGCCCATAATGATGCAGATTTAAGAGTCCCACACAACACGATCCGCTGGCTGGCTCTCGAACCCTCTGGAACCTTCTTGAAGGTGATGGATGAATGGTGTTCCCAACTGAATTACAAGCGAGATTCGGAAATGAGACAAAGAAGAAACTCCTGAAAAGACTGACCGAAAGAAACCTGACACCCAGCCAACGACTGATTCTCCGAAACTCGCAAAACCCAAAACATCCCAAGCACCGAGACACGCAAGATTTGGTGCATCCATCGACCGATATCCAAATGGTTGACCATATACTTACATGTCCAAGTGATGTCCTCCACAATCCTTTCCGAACAATTCTTCTTCTTCGTTGTTCTTCGTTCAGTCTTCTGCTTCTTCGTTCGATCTTCGCACTTCGTTCTTCTTCTTCTCCGGTGCTCCCTCGCCTCCCCTCCGCCTTCCACCCTGCCCAGTGCGTACCGTTAGCACAGGATCCCAGGAACCTCCCAGCCATACAATCCCTTTGCCCTCGACATTCCCATCAACATCGTCATGATCTCCGCCCCCTCCTTTCTACCTGCGTCCACTAATTCCACCGCACCTAATAATAATTCCACCTTCGCTACTTCTTCTCCTTCCATCCCTCGCTCGCTGCTGCGTCACCCAGCCTTTGCCTTCGCCTTCCTCACACACCCCAATACATGATGGTAACTTAACACACGCTCCGCTGGAGTTCCAAATGAAGCAACGTGAGATGAGATGAGGTGATCTTCTACCCCAACATCAACATCATCAACATGCTCACCATGCCCTATACCATCCTCATCCTCATCATCATCATCCCAATAGCCCAATCACCGTCTCGCCCACAACCTTTCCACCCCACCACTGATGATCCTGCCTTTTCTTTGTCTTGGCCTTCGAATTCCACAAGATGGTGATCTTCTACAGCATATTGAACCTCATCAACTGCCACTTGCTCAACACAAACCTACTCTCTCTCTCTCTCTCTCTCTCTCTCTCTCTCTCTCTCTCTCTCTCTCTCTCTCTCTCTCTCTCTCCGCTGGAGTCCCAAATGAAGCAACAGAAGGTGACCTTCTACCCTAACATCCTCATCGTCATCCATGTGCACCAACTAACATTTTTCCTATTCTTGGCCTTCAAATTCCACAAGATGGTGATCCTCTACAGCATATTGAACCTCATCAACAACCACTTGCTCACGACCTTTCTCTCTCTCACGAATGACGTAAGTGAATGTAATCTCCTACCCTAACATCATCATCATCATGTTCTGCAACAACTGCAAATTTTTCCTGCTTTTCCCTATTCTTGGCCTTCAAAATCCACAAGATGGTGATGCACTATAGCGTAACTTTTATTGGACTTCATCAACAGGCACTCTCTCATGCCCCGAGATCACACCAACGCTTCCGCCCCCTTCCAGCCGTGATATTGCTGGGATTATGTTGAGAAATAGATATTGGCCCACCACTTTTCACACTATTACAATCGGAGATGCCGACGGATGGTGCCCAAAATGGCTTGTATGATCACTCGTTCACTTGAGTCCCAAATGAAGCAAGTGAAGATAATGATATTCTACTTACGTACCCCAACATCATCAAAATGTCCACCATGTCCAATAGCATCATCATCCCAATAGTCCCCTGCACTACACCTTCTAATACGGTATCCAGTGTCCCATCCGTAATAGTGTCACTTACTCTATTTCTGAAGCATATGCTAGGTTACATTAATCATAACATTCCTCGGCACTAGGGTGTTTCTTTTCTACTATATAGAATCCTGCAAGGATCATTCCCCCTTTATATTGGGCCATCCTTGCAAAATGAGCAATACTCATCACGGGGTGAATGATAGGTGAGGAATGCACAGGTTCGACTACCGAGTGGAACAGACTACTCAGCTTTTGATGGTTTGTAATTGTCTACAACCGGCTTGCATGCCATGTGGGGCCTAGACATAGGCACTGTTGGTCAAAGTGGACATGTTTGCCAGCTTTCCATCTCACACAGAGGATGTAGTTGGCTAGATTCACGGCCTACATCTAAGATACCCCATATAGAATAGGGACCATGCTCCTACTAGGCCTTGGTAAAGTTATGAACTTCATTCTTAATGTCACCTCATGACACTTGGCATTCAAGTGTGCTTACTAATATTGACATGAGTATGTTCAATAATGTTTTGAAATGTATGCCATGTGTTATACAATGGTCTACAAGTTAATTAAAAGTGTGCACAAAACAATGGTGGTGGCAGGAACGGAGGAGATCAGGGGAGGAGGGTTACATCGGTCAAATCCGACGGTCGAGAAAGCACAGGCAACGTGGCCTCACCAAAAGCAAGAAGCTGCTTTCATAGCCCATAGACTTCTTCTCGATGACACTTGCTATTTAATATGCTTAACAATATCTTCTCCTTGTCATCTCAAGTGTCCCAATGTGCTACACTAAATGCTGTATTCTAAATAATTTTTCACTAAATACCATAAACAGTGACTGATCCTACTGCTTCTTTCTTTGCCTAACCTTGGGGCTTCAACTGCAACAAGAGGATGATCAATCTCAGTCAACACACTCAATAAGTGGAGTTGTGAAGTGACAAAATTATAAATTATAGGTTATAAGTTATAAATTAAAACACAAGCAGTGAACTCCCTCCGACTACTGATCTCTTTCAGACTCCTGCTCTACTTACAGGGATTAAAGGCCACTTCACACATGAGCCAAGAGCCGTGATCTTGTAATGGTGAGGACCCTTGACTCGTGTCCAAAGGCCGTACCATGGGTGTTGGGATAACTGTTTTATGTAGTCACGGGCCCTCAAGCATAGTGTGAAGTGAGAATGGACCATGTTGCGAGACCATTGCATATTTTGTTGGCAAAAAAAGAGGGGAGGATTTGGTTTAATATAATATGTCTCAAATTCTATCAATTTGGGAGCCCGGGGAGGGCACTCGCGAAAATTTATTAAACCATGTGCGAAAGAATGTAGGGTACTTTTTATTCATTTGTGATAAAATTTATACAATTCTTCGATATAATGAAGCACCTCTACAAATACAAAGTTGTGTGTATAAATAAATAAGGGTACCATATAATGCATCAATTTATCTAATTCTTTCAATCTAAAATAGGGTTGGGAATAGTAGGTAGAGAAAAAAATGTTGAGGCAGAGGTATACAATGCATTTTATGGTGGTCAATGGATGAAAAACTATCCATTTTCAATCCAAATTCCCGAATCAAAAATTTGGATGACGAGGGTTTTGGTGTTCTTTGCTTTGTGCGTTGCCTAGGGTTGCTTGCACCAATGCAACGCTGTTTGTGAGGCAGGATTTGGTGTTGAAGTTCTTGACGTGCATTTTGTGGTTGTGTGCGGTTTTCTGAGTTCTAGTGGTATGCTTGTGGTTTTCGGAGTTCTAGTAGTAGAATCATTTGATTGTTTCTCTGTGGGCAACCGACGCCGAAGTTTCTCACGATATTGTACCAGACGAGAGACACTCTGCACAAGAGTCCTATGCGTTGTCATTCATGGGGTCAAATATAAAAATTATAAGGAACATAGGGTACTAGAAACTAGTTGAGTTGCGACTTTATAAATACAAATAGGGTCATCTAAAATGACAAAATTTAGATTTATATGTACTAATAGGGTGTAAAGAATTCCAATTTCTTAGATAAATAGCCCCATGATAAATACCCTTCCGTCGCATATGGGTTATTAAATACATGTATGAGTGCCCTCCCCGGGTTTGGGAGGATTACTTGGTGGTGTTTGTATGTCCTGGAATCTATCATGGAATCTGCTCTGTAATTTGTCCTTAAATATGTCTTGCTTTTTTTCTTTTTTCTTTTTAAGTCATGGTCTCTTAGAAATTTGCGCCAAGCCCAGCTCTTGGAGGTGGGCCTGACTCAAATTCCAGGAGACCATGAAACCTTATCCATAGTCCGCCATGTAGGACTCCATGTAGACTTTTTGTTCACTACAGCCAAGACTTCTCCAGTGGAGAGTTTCAAGCATGGATGTAAAAATGACATGGTTGCCAACATGGAAACACTTTTGGCTAGGGGGAGTTTTCCGAAGGTCAAGTTTCTTGGGCAACCTCAAATCTTCGGACAAGAAACTTGGCCACCAAAGAATTTTAACTCGAGGCATTTTATTTTTAGTTTTTTAGTTTTGTTTGCCATACCAATTGTTTGCCCCAAATAACATTGTCTTGGGGTTGAAATTCTTGACCAACCAGTGCACTTCTTCACCATAGTCTTAACCAACCCTTAGTGTGACTTGAAGAGAGGGTATTATCATATACAAGCATAAGTGTCATGGATCCAACATAAAAACTTGATCCCCTATAGATTTATTGTTTGTTCGTCTCAAATGACCTCGAGTATACTAATTTGGGGTCTTTAAAGTTAATAGATGTGCCAAATCAACTAAGAAAGTAGCCTCCGGGTTGCATGCTATTTTAGAGGTTTTATGTTGGATGAAGAAGAGGTGCTCTCTCTCTCTCTCTCTCTCTCTCTCTCTCGCTCGTATATAGTGCGGCCCATAATATACACCATTGCATGTTAGAATATTGTGGAACCATGAGGAAATTGTTTTTGCATCGATCTCTCCACATACCCCGTTCTACCCAAGCAACTTTGATGGAAACTATACTAAATCTTAAAATTTTAAATTATACATAATTTTCATTTGCAGATAACTAATGTTCAACAAGTTCATTGTTGGAAAAGGTGGTATTTGTTTTTGTTGTGTTCTAATTGACATTAGATTGAATAATCAAATCTTAGATTCAAAACTACCCAAGTAAGATGCCAAGTATGAATTGGATCTCGCTTTGTCGGAGGACTCTCAAATAAACATTATTTTCCATCCAATAGAAATATCATAACCTACAACATGGACCTCCAATGTTATATATTGTGAGTTTGAAAT
Organism: Polytrichum commune; assembly: GCA_950295325.1. NCBI lineage: Eukaryota > Viridiplantae > Streptophyta > Polytrichopsida > Polytrichales > Polytrichaceae > Polytrichum > Polytrichum commune. Next base: position 15,065,304 of record OX485803.1, on the reverse strand, counting down.
ATAGTGTGCATGAAAGTAAAAACCCCAAGGTTTTTAGTGTTGGTTTCCTTGTTATAGTGTGGCATGCGGTGTTTACCATAAACAATGTGGATACCTTACCTTTCCTTTCCTCTCCATTTTGCTCTTTGTGTGTGCATAGTAAGGTAGATGGTGCTATAACCAACACTTTCAGAGTTGTAAATGGTTATTTTTAACACACTTCATGAAATATAAAGTGATTATTGATAGGGATTGATAGGGATTATGGCACACCAAAGTATGTTTTATTTCAGTTGTGTGTGTAAAAGTCATAAAGTTCAAACTTTCATTGGTAGAGGACAGAATACCAACACGGGAGCTTGATCTTAGGTTGGTGGACAACATTCTCAAAATCAATATGTATTCATAATGCAAGATTTTAAGGTGTTGGTTTTAGCATGCTTTATTTTTTGTAATAATGTACAAGACATGTGACCCTCAAATGGACACCGTTCAATGTAAATACTACCAACATAGAAGACTTGGGCAACACACGTCTTTAGTCCATGAAAGAATATGCAAAATTACCACAATTGCCAATTTATACCATAATTTCCATCAGTGCATGACATGCTGCCCAAGTCTAATATGTTTGTGTGGTATTGAGGCCTTAAAGTGTCATTTCAAGAGTTTTCTATGAATTTCATATCGTTAGTTGTCAAAATAAGTGTAAAGGACTATCGTAGATTAGCAAACATGAGTCGGATTGAAGCGACTAAACTTCAACGCAAACAAAGCCTATATGGTTCCAGGGCAAAAATCAAATAGGTCATTCTCAATTCAAGACTTTCAATGCTAGTAAGGGGGTTAATCCATGCATGCATGCTCCCTTGTACTCCATCCACTCATGCAGCTTCAAGTAGCTTGGAGGCAGGCGGTGAACAAGCTAGCTAGGTTTAGGTTAGAGACCCAAAGTAGGTGTCACTATAGGACTTGTATTACTTAAAGGCCTTAGTACCTTAGCATTAAAAACAGTCAAAACCTTCCAAAACGTAGCACCCTCCCTTCATTTGAGATGCAAATCTACAAGCATTGTACAATGGTAATCATTCGAGAAAGTTTTTGGTTTAGGTCCACATACCCTTATAATGTGTCACTCTTAACCTTGATTGAAGCATCTCCACCCCACCATTGTATGTGGCTTCTCCATAACCATAATTGATGGAACAAAGAAGAGATAGCTATGATGTTGCCAAAGGCATGAATTGTGGTATTGCTTCACCCCCAAAATCTTAGTCAATTTTTATATGTTATTGCAGAGGATTAGAGGGAACTTAATGAATTGAATGCCACTGTGTAGTTCTATTTGTACTTCAAACTCTGTGAACATGAATCATTCAAATTGAGATCGATAGCAGAATTGTTACAAGGAAAACTCTTGAGATAACACAGGTATAATTTGAGGATATTCAACCCTTATGCTTTGGGTCCCAGAGCATGCTAAAATGAAGGCCAATGAACAGGGGAACTGTCTGCTGGGTACAGATAGACCGGTTGAGTTGGAGATCTAATCGATCCAAGTTCCAGACTTCAGGAAAATTATTGATCATTTTAGAGGAATTTAGAGAATATTCTTCACATTAATAAAGAATAACCAAAAGATGTCACTCATGTAGCCGGTTGGACTTTGGAAACACTAGGATCTCAACCGATTATGCCCAAAAATCTTCCTGGACATTGATGGAGGCTTGCAACAATATACCGGGAGAAGCGGCCACTAGTTACGCATGAACTGGTGGAATTAGAGGAATAACCGGTTGAAGTTCTTTTTCTTTTTCTTTTTCTTTTTTGACAGAAGGTCAACATAGCCAACAAATGAATAAAATCAAAAGAAAGGGTAAACATGCCGACACCGAGGGTAGGCGGGGTCCCTTGGGCGCAAAACACTGCCACATAAAGAGAAACAAAGACCGACTCCTACCAAGGACAACCCCCGAGCCAAGGACCACCCCCATCCCACCACAACCACCGCCAAGCAAAAGCTTGGCCTCCTAACTACGTTGCCTTTTCCAATTCCACTCGATATGTAAATTGTGTCTCCTACAAAGGACGTTTCTAGCTCCCCAAGTTTTGTCAAGACCTTGGATCAATGCCACCGCCGATAAGCTGCTAATTTTAATTATTTCCACAACCCGGGTGCACGCGGCTTTAGTGTAAATAATGAGTTCATCCTAGATGCTATGCTTGACCTTGGAGACGGGCCATTGTTTTTGGTTAAACACTCTGTCATTGTGTTCGATCCAGATGGTCCAAAGAGTAATGCCTCTAAGGAGGTGTCAAATTTTAATCATTTTGCCATATTTCTTAGGAATCCTTTCCCCGAACAATGCTTGTTTCCAATTGAAGCTATCATAATTGCTGGTCCTAACCCCACACAATTCATGCATAATACACGTAGCCCATCTCCATGCTCTCAGAAATTTTTTTTGGATGCAGTCCCAAAAAAGGAACCGGTTGAAGTTTGAGACCTCAGAAAATTGCCCATCATTTCAGAAAAATATATGGAACATTTCTTTACATTAATATAGAAAACCCAAACAATGTCAACATGTAACCGGTTGGACTTGGAAACACTAGGATCTCCACCGATTATGTCCAAAAATCTCCCCCGATATTGGCTTGCAGGAATAAAATTATCGAGTTCTTTGGAGCAAGTCTTCTTGTTGGAAAACGAGGTTGAGATTGCCACATACTTAAGCTCACCCACATCCGAAAATAACATTGTACTATATGCCACAAAGTTATACTACTTTATTGAGGCTGCCATGTGGACATGTACCCTCAAATTCCGAGGGATAGGAATATGCTCGAAAAAATTAAAGTAGTTTTTAAGACCGTGTGTTTCTTCAACACGAGGTATGAGTATTTTGTGCCTTTCGCTTCTCGACACATGGCCTCTCTACCCGTACAACACTTGCCGCGTCATTGTGTGTTGACATGTGATGTGTCAAATTTTCACGTGATGGTTCCACACACGAGTTTCCTCGAATGAATGAAGTTTTCCTTAAAAGGTCGGGATAGAAGAACTTTGAAGCACAAGAAAAATCTCGAGTTTGCATGGAATTTCTTATCCTCGTCACTATAAGGATCGTGAGTTGTTGCCACGGGTTATTTGCTAGATAGATATGAACTCAGGCCTTCTTTTGAGGTTGGCGTGAATAGAGTGTATGTTCCTCCTGACAATGAGCCAGTGCCCACAGGACAAAGGGCCATTGGTACAAGACTACTCTCCCCTTTCGGGAATAGACACTTTAGTAACCATGGATAAGTACTGGTTATTTGCTACAATGAGGTAGAATTCAAGTCTCCAAACTTATTAGTATAGTAAATATGACTATCCAAGATGTATGTACACACTAAACTCTGTAATATCAACTTCCATAATGTCACTCACTCTCTAATATCCCGAATCCATAGGGAAAGGATGCTCATAGTCACGGGGGGTGCACTTCATTGTCAAGTTGAACACCACGTGCGATAAAACAAAATCTACTTTTTACATAAAGCATCACCAAAATGGTTCAAAATTTTATGATTTTTTTTCATGAGTAGATATACATAGTATCTATTACATAGTAAAAATTGGTAACCAAATTTGATGATTTGTTTTTTCTATAAAACATACCGTTTCTAACTAGAATGACGCAACATTGAACTAAACAAATTACTACAAAAATGAAGATGACTAAAAATTTCAAAAAAATATACAAAAGATATTATCAATGGTTATGTGTATGTAGAAAAAATATCATAATTTTAAAAATTATCTATGGCATGTAATATAGGGTAGCAAACTTTTATCGCACGTGGTTATGAAATGTAAGGGGGTGTGACCCCCCCGTGCTCATAGTTCAAAACTCACTCCTTATTGTTACATTTCTCTCCCTTATATCACAAAATTTGTTATTAATGCAAACCACCAAAGAAGTCAACCCACACCCTCGTATTGTGCCATGTGTCAATATGTGGAGTGTCACCTTATTATTATTATTATTATTGTTATGCCACTTGTTTAATGTTGGTGCATGCGTATGCCACATCGCCCAGGAAGGCCGAGTGGAGTGGACCACACCACATCATTAAAGTGTTGCACTTTGTGTTATTCCATGTGAGCTCCAAAACATCATGTAGGAAATGGTTGCAACCTTGCTTTGCATTTGCCAATCATCTTGTATATTCACATGGTTTTTACCTTAGGAGAAGTGGGTTCATTGGAGCAAAGTAGCCATCTAAGATTCATACACTTTAGCCCACTAAGATTAGCTTCTCTTCTCTTCTCTTCATACACCTCATTCCAATAGGCTTGGTAGAATCTACCTACAATTATCCACAAAATCCATGAAACATAAGATACAAGCCTATATGTATATTTGAATATATATATATATATATATATATATGTCTACCTCATTGCTAGTAGACAAGTCTTAAAATCTTGAACGGTTTGAGAGGCTCATTATGGGTCTCAAGGTCATATGAAGAGTTATAAGATTATACATTGAAAATGTAATCTAGAAATACGCAGATTGACCCTTCCATAATTTAGCTTGATTGGCAAGTGCATCATTCTAATCGAAACATACATGTGAACCTTATGGCGGTACCCCGGGGTACCGCATAGATTTCATGCAATCAAATATTTAATTATTTGATTGGTCCCCAACCTCTGTACATTATGGAATTTGCGAGATTTGGGTCATTGTCATGTGGAAGCTATGTGAGGAGGACGCGAATAATCTTGGTTGTGTAGCCATGTCAACAATCCATCCTCTCATTCTTCAAAAATTACGGGCAATAAATTCTTACCTTTTGGTCGGTGATGAGATTGTGCTCATCGAATGCACTCCATTGGCACCCTACCGGTCGAAATTGGAATCATATTGAGTGAGATTTCAACTTTGTAGGAGAGTTGGGGTATTGTGGTACCCCGGGGTACCGCCATAAGGTTCATATGTGTATAATGGACTATGGGAAGATTTGAAGTTCTATAAATTTCATAAGCTAAGCATACTTAGATAGAAACTCCAACCCCTTTCAAGCAAGGGGCCGGCGTGAATAAAGTGTCCGTTCGTAATGCCAATGACCCGATGCCCACTGGACAAGGGGACCTTGGGACAAATACTACTCTCCCCTTTCGAGGATGGACACTATAGTGACACACTATACAAGTTCCTAGCTAGCCACTAGTGCCTTGAAGATACCGGACATGATATCCCCCCAAAGGGCTTTGAGGTACCCATACAACAAGGTCCAAGGACCCCCCACCATAGTTGGGTGGATTAAGGTGGTGAGCACCACGTAAGCATACTTACATATGTGTGTAATGAACTATAGGAAGATTTGAGCTTGTGTAAATAACCTAAGCTAAGCAAACCTATTTCAATCACTTGTCTTAAATGGACACCTATAATCGAGTGGTGTGTAGATTTGAGGGCATACACAACCAAGACACATGTCGAAAAGAGATTGAACTTACGTGTCCAAATTCATCAACTACTCCATAGCCGAGAGTGAACATAAATATGTGTGTGTGTGGACATAACCTTCAAAAAATCATATCAATTTATGGTGGGCTCCCAATTTTTGCGCGATTGAACTTTACTTTCCCGATCTACATTCACCAATCAACCCAAACTTGCAAGTTAGGGTTGTATTAAACATTGAACATGAAAGAGCAACCATTAAAGACTTGTCTACCTTAGACTCAAACACATACCATGTACATCCAATTGTCAACTTCGCATACTACTCTATTCTTGCTTCCTTCTTGTCAAGAGGTTGTGTTAAATGTTGAATTAATGTTCTAGATTGAATAAAATATTGATTTCATACTTTTGGGGGGTCCTACAAATTGTCACACATCATGTATAAACATGCTCTTGATTGACCAGATGATGAGTGCCTCTCATAAAGAGTTTGAAAGCCAATAATGAAACATGTTTGTTTAGGGTGTTGCCCATGTTATTAAAGATGAATGATCTTTTAGTGGGCAACACCCATGGGCATTAAAATTTGCTTCCTCCTTCAAGTCTTGTGACATTCTAAAAGCTTTAAAACACTTGGAACAACATTCCTCTTCAAATTAAAACGAAATCGAATGAGACTTGCACCTCTCTAGTTTTGAATCATAAGAGAACCTCCATGCCAAATAGCATGGTGGGGAGTGAAAACACAAAGTGGCTCCACATTGGCTTTTCTTTTTGAGAGAAAGTCCGTGGGCTCTTGGGGGCAATCAAGGGCCAAGGATACGTCTATCATAGGAATATGATGCACATAACAAGCTGAGTTGGGGGTAGGAATATGTCATGGAAAGTGTTAGAATTATACCTTATGGATGCTTGTTTGTAAGTAGATTCGGCGTGAAATACGAGTGAGATTCGGGTGAAGCACTATCACTAAATATTATTAGAATGGAACGTCTTATAGCAGTTGGATAATGTTATGTAGCTCATGCTAAAGGAGAGAGAAAATTATCGCATATGAGTGTCCCTCTCATCCTTCCAACATAAAAACTCGACGGCCTACAACCTTGTTGATGATTCATCTCAAATAACCTTTGGTAAACCACACAAAATATGATATTTGGTGTTTGATTACATTTAGTGTTGTTACCACCCTACCATGCTCGACACTAATTTTCAATTCTTTGACAATTAGTGTTAGACATAAATGTGCCGCTACCTTCCCTACTGCCACCTCCCTTATTATATCCTTTTTTTTTCATATCCTTACTAACACTAAATTCTAACATGTAACTTCCACATATTACCATAGTTGATATTTAGTGTTTGAGTTTACATTTAATGTTACTTACTTTCATAGGGTTATTGATATTTAGTGTATGCATTCATATTTAGTGTATCAAACACTAAATATCATATTTTGTGTTCTTCATGATCATTAATGCTAATTCTGGTATCAAATCAACTTAAAAAAGTAACCTACAGGTTGCATACTAATATTTCGGGGATTTTATGTTGGATAAATAAGAGTTCCACCTGTATATGATAATACGTTCTCTCTCAAGTTGAAGAGTAGTAGAAAGGAAAATAAACTCCAGGGTATATAATCTTCAGCCATGAGAAAAGGGGTAAAATAAACTCCAGGGTATATGATCTTCAGCCATGAAAAAGGGGTATTGGGAGAATTGAACTCCCGACCTCTTGCACCCTAAGCAAGAATCATACCACTAGACCAAATACCCAATGTCTTGTCTTCCATGGCATGGAGCCTTTGCACTTTATACTCATTGTTATGTGGTATTTTATGTCACCATGGTAACTTTTCGGATGACACTTCTTATGAATAAGTGAACAAATATTGTCATGGTTGATGGATGAGTTCATCCATTGGCCAAAACCCTACCTTCTCTTGTCAGCAACTTCTGATGAAATATTGTCATGGATGACTGAAATTTGGATGAAAACTCACTTGGTAAGTGACAGTAATTGCGAAACTGTAATTCTATAATCCCCTGAATCTTTTACAAGGAATGACAAATAAGGTTGGATTACACTATACTGTGGTTTACAATCAGTATTGAGCAAGACACTTCGAATTGGTGACACTAAATATCATATTTAGTGTAGCTATCTATATAATAAAAGGAGCACGCTATCTAAGGATTGAACGCTAAATTCGAGGTTTTAACACTACAGCATCTTCACAAAAGTAATCTATTAAGGCAACTTGGGTTGCACCACCCGGTAAAGATATCATTACGTTGTAACTTTTCATTGTGATTGGTAAATTAAATAGGCCTATTACTATGGGCCACAATAATTTTCTAGAGTGTAGGATAATTTTCATAATGGGAATTAATGTGGGTGACATTAATTGTTTTCTAACCAATTCATATGAGTGAGATGTGGTTAGTTTTTAGGCATACAAGTGGATACCCACCTTGAGTGGTACCTAAATGTGTCATTCACCACGAGGGGGACAACTCCACTACACTAAATATGATATTTAGTGTTTGTGTATATTTAGTGTTGTTACCACCCTATCCTGCCCAACACTAATTTTCAATTCTTTGATAATTAGTGTTAGACATAAATGCGCCACCACCTTCCCTACCGCCACCTCCCTTCTCCTTTTATAATTGATAATCTTCTTTCATATCCTTACTAACACTAAATTCGTGCATGTAACTTCCACATATTACCATAGTTGATATTTAGTGTTTGAGTTACATTTAACGTTACTTACTTTCGTAGGGTTCGTGATATTTAGTGTATGCGTTTGTATTTAGTGTATCAAACACTAAATATCATATTTAGTGTAGTTGTAAAAGAGATAATAATACACTAATCACTTATGTAAACCCATACAATAAAATTCACCTAACCAAATACTAAAAGAACAATACTCAACTTCTCACTTCCGGTCCCTTTCTAAATGGAGAGTGGAAAGTGAGGCTAATATAAGCCACTATTTTTGCAACAATCTAGTTTGAATGTGAAGGGTGACAACTAGGGTCTAGCCATGGTATACTTGATCCTCATGTGAGTCAAGGTGTGACACTCCTTGATGTGATAATGTCGGTCACACCTTGGACCCTCATTGCAAGGCTGATATAGCGACAATTTTATTAATATTATTCAACAAACTATAAGGCAAGATGGTCACTACAAGTGTTAGTTTTCAAGGGAAACCGATGAATAATACTTAGGAGGAGTAAAGCTCACTTTGGAAATCATCTAATAATAGAATGAGCATAAATTTGCCCATAATTTTTTTTGCCCACGATGCATGAGCCTACGAATGAGCAATGTTATGCATAACATTACTCAGCCTCTCATTGTTGCTCCCTTTTCAAATGGGGGGTTTAGAGTGAGAGGTTGTTAGACGGTGAATATTTTGTTTGGGAGGCATGTTACTAAGGGTCATTTTACACACGAGCCAAGAGCTGTGACTACGAAATTGTGGGAGCCTAAAACAAAGTGTCCAAAGGCCGTCCCAACACACCTCCAAAATCATGTAGTGTGATCATGGATCCTCTAATGTATTGTGCAGTCATATGTGACTGGGCCCCCAACCAAATGTTATTTCAATGAATCTCTATTCATGTAGGTCCTTGTACATGATAAAATAGAATTAATCAACGGTTGTGAACATTGGTAGTACCATGGTCTCCCGGTTTTGTGTTAGACCTACCTCCAAGAGGTGGTTTTTGGAAATAGTCCAAGTGACCATGAAACATAATCCATTGGATGCCATGTAGGAATCCATGTAGACTTTACATCCATCTTGCATTCACATACTCCGTTGGTCCCTCAAGCGTAGTGTGAAGCAAACTTGGACCGGCTCCGCCTTTTCCGCCAATGAGAGTGCTTGAAGTGTGATGGTCACGGGCTCTCAGTCTTGTGTGTGAAGTGGCCCTAAAGGACTCTAAAGCTTATTAGTGGGTTCTTGGGAGAGCAGTTAGGCCAGGTGTGGTAAGTAGTTAGGTTGGGCCCCAATTGCAGGCAAGCCGTTTGGATCAAATTATTTTGAATTTATGACCTATACTTTAAAAAAAATGCAGCATGTCTAGGATCAGCTAGATGTTGGTTAGAATGCCAAGTTGTGAGCAACACTTAGGTTGAGTACTCTTCATTTTGTCATACAAATCCATAATAAACAAGGCATAATGTCTGAAAACTTGAAAATGAATTATGAATTTTTGTTAAATGTTGTGATATCAATTTCCAAACGTGTGAATAATAACTCCAATATCACACTTGGACCACACTCTGCAAAATTTCTTACAGTTTATGGAAACGGGTCTACCTACCTCGGAGAATGTTCATTTTGGTAGTAAACAAAGATATGCATAATTGGAGACATCAAAATGACATTGTTACTAAAGTATTCAAGATCCTCTCTATTGCATGCTTGTTACAACAGTGTGCCTCCACACTAACATGCCCCTACTACTCGGTCACTAATCTCTCCACAAAGCCGTTCATAATACCCCTCCCAACACTCCATACGGCCTTCATTGCCACACCACAAGGCTACCACAAAAATCCTCACACCGATCCCATACCACACGACCCAATGCCAAGACTTTGCCACATAAATACACCTCCTTATCAACCACTAGTCAAACATGCACCCCCCACCATACCACCCATACATAACCACCACATACTCCGGTCATCAATACTCATATTAGACAACCTCATACAACCCTTCCAACTCACACACTCATACTTCTCTAGCCTATTAACATGCCCCACAAATTTCACCTATCATCACTCCCCATATGAAAGGGATATAATCTCTAGCTCACTAGGCCTAACCTTCTCCACCCAATGGAAAGGTAAAGGCTACGCTCACATCACAAACCTCGACCCTCCTCCTTAAATTCATCAAATGGGAAAGGCTTGCAACCCATCCCAACCCAAACTCAACCACAATGATCATCTCCACTCATGATGATTGGACAAACAATGAACACAATCCTCTTCAAGAGGCAAATGTTACACCCGTAATACCCCCCACTCACTATACATTACTCCCTATCCTCACCACAAATGAACATGCAACCCCCCAAAATCCTCAAAGCCTGGCACGAAGTTCAAAGTCCACCAATTACTCCCCTGCTTAATAACAACACACCCCTTCTCCCTTCATCCATCACAAACCTTACATCCACTAAGATTCCCACCTACCCACTCATACTACACGAACAACTCCTTCACGCCTCCCAACAGAGAAGGAAATAGTAACATCATAGGTTCAAGAGTATTTAACGGACCAGGGAAGATCAACGTCGCCGCATGGTTACCCAAATACCCAAATATCCTTTGAGATGAACTATATGGGCTACTTCTTGTTGCAAAACACACCAAAATATTGATCACGAACACATACATATTCAACAATAATCTAAATAACACATACCTCCTCCCAATACAACCACCCTGATAAACTCCTTGTAGCACGTTTTATAAACATAATAAAAAATCGCACCACAACATCACCATCCGTAAAGTTCGACCCCACACAAATATCAAAGGCAACATATAAAGCCGACAAACTCGCCAAAAAGGGAGCAGAAGAACTGCGTATCATGACCACCCCTTCCATCTCATTGGTCACTCCACCCCATATTGACTATAAATTCCCTCAACCTTCACTCAACATGACGGCTCAATCCGCCACCTTGAAAGTTACATCAACAAAGAATACAAAAGTGCACTAATGTCTCAAGCAAAATACACACTCCCCTATGTAGACAAATGGCTCTCCAACCCCAACCTCCATTAAAATGTTCCAACCTCTTATGGAATGCTCTTTGGATCATTGACGCACAAATTACGCAAACCCTCAAATTCCGATACGGCATATACTTAAGAAACTACATATAAAATATAAAATATAAAATAAAATAAACATATTCTCTAGCAAGACATATCTCCCTTATGTAACCTATGTACATCACAACAAAAAGATAGATGCCTCCACTTTCTATCATGTTGTGCAAACATATACATAATTAACCTGAGGACTGATTGACACAACAAAGCAATACATGCACTTCCTAGCACATTACTATGCATCCCAACAACAAGATGCTTCACACTAATCAACATTGGTAGGATGAATAACCAAACGCGCGACAACACCATACCATCATGGTTACTCCCATGCAAGTGCCCTACTAGATTGAGACTTGATATATTATGCGTCCTAGGTGCACCCACCACAACCAAACCTCCTCTCAAACCGGACCCAAACCTCAAAATACAAACATTTGAATTCACCCACTGTAATGACATATTCCCCACTGAAGCTACCACCTAAAAATTGGATAAATACACCATACTACAACCACTGTTAACCCAACAAGGATGGAAAACATTACCACCTGACATCATCAGTGCACGTATACGGGGGAGCCATACATACTGCAACAAACTAAATGCCTCCAGGACCTCCACCTCCCCACCTCCCCACCACCAAAACCCACAAACTCATGAAAACTTTCTCACGATCTGTCTGGACTAAAGTCAACACCATCTGACACCTAGTTCAAGTTACTCAACTAACACTTACCCACGGTCCACCTGTGAAAATAAGCATCAAACCACCCCCTCCTAGGTGTCTCAACAAACACTTGAAAGCGGTGATGACTGGACATCGCATGTCAATGTAAACAACATGGATGCTATTTTTATATTATTTTATCAATTCATACTCGGAAGTTCGAGTCAAACTCTATAGTGAGGAATGGAGCGATGACCTCGACTTGCCTTTGCTAATCATCCGTCATCAATCACATGCATAATGTTGAGTGGCCCGGTAAAAATAGAGGTTGTGGTGATTGCAACAAATGGCCATTTTAGGTCCACACACCGAGCTCAATGCTACAGCTCAACCGTGTGGCAATCTTCTCGTGTCGAGTGGAGTGGAGTCCGGAATCCGGATCACATGACGAGGCATGAGAGATGACACATTAGTTTAACTTGGTCGGAAGTTGTAGCTTTGGAACTAATAAATAAGATGCTTTAAACGCTAGATTCGAGGTTTGAAAACCAACCGACTCACCGCCTAGGAATCCCACACTTTACAAGTGTATTAAACGCGGGAAAAATAGTGCAAAGGCTTGACCTCCCCATCAAAATGGTGGGCTTCAGGTGGCTAGCTATGGAAGTATGTGTAGGTGGCACCCCGCAAATTCCATCGGAGGCCAAGAATCCGGTGCCAAGAATTATGTGAAGGTGAGACAACCGAATTCGTGGAGCCGGAAGGAAACGAAAAGAAAAGAAAAGAAAAGGAGAGGAAATTTAACATCGGTTTACTACCAACGTGGATTTGAGCCTGTTGACCTTTTGCGGTAGGTGGTTTCCTTTGTTTCAGTGTCGAAACTGGAGCTCAACTATAGCCAACGTGTGATTTAGTGCGGTGGCCACTGCACTGCTCATCATCCACCTACATTTGCAATCATTTGGTGGTATCTAAGGATGATATATTATATTCGGTGCTACATGACAAACTGCTCTATCTAAATATGACACACCAATTTTGAATGCTACACTAATTTGCATATTTAGCTAGTGTAGTGGCCAAGTCCAAGCACACAATAAACATGTTAAGTCTCAAATGTAAAAAAATCAATGCGGGGTTATGAGGATTGTTTTTATTCAATGTAATTTTTCTTAGAAGATGAATCCTTGCTTGAATTTAATTTAATCCATTAGCAAAATCTTGTGATTGACTCAGAAACAAGTCGCTATTAAACCATAAAGGCTCAAGCCTTATCATGTAGTTATACATGCTAGTCATTTCCCATAATAAAAATTTGCAAGTTTAGAAAGTTAAAAAATAAAATATCGAAGGAAATTTGTTGATATCGAATTGAGCATCACATGCTTATGGTTGGTGTCCACAAATAACTTGAGATCCTACATGCTTTCATGTATCATTAGTACATGCCTTTGGGTTGAATTCCTTTGGGTGGAAAAACACACGTAGGTTTACGATGTATCAAAAGATGAGGATTTATGTGAGTTTTATATGGTTTACATAAAGATGATAAGTGATTATGTGTCAAGTAAACAAATTGACTAATGTTTGATGTGCAATTCTTTTCAATTATAATATTGTGAATTTTTTAACGATGTTATGGGATACCATTATCTACAAGAAATGTATATATTGTATGCATGCTCATTATAGAAAGTTGAAGGATATGTATTTATTTATTGAAATAAATTGGTTGCATACAACTTGTTAAGAATGTTTTAGTTACACATAGGTTTTAAACTCATACCCATTATTTTTCTTACAAGTAGTTACATGTGTCATATATTGCCACAACAAACTTTGAGAAAACATGATTCCATTCGTATCCCCATCCAACCTTCTAAATTTTCCCATTTGGACAACAAATTCCATATGGGAGGTTAAATGTGAACCTTTAGAACCTGAGAGGCCAAACTAGGCCACTCATCTTCCAAAAACTTCTCTCAATTATTATGGGCATTGTATCCCATATCTCCCCACATCTCCCCCATGTACCTACCATTAGGTGCCAAAAACACCCTCTTTTAAATTCTTTGTTGGGTGTGTTTTGCCTTCATCACATGTATCTCATGTTTTATCCACTTAGATCAAAGTGTTGTTGAATAATACAACCTAGACTTGCTCTTGTATTGTCACAACCCAAACCACTCCTAGTTCGAAGGTGGCCCATTTTGTAACAATGTCAACTGCCGAGTGGAACTCTATGGATTTGTGATTCCAATAACTTTGCACAACCAAGGACCACACAAAAGTTAGTTCAACCTCCCTCAATGAACCTAAGTGTAAATCATGTGGAATCCACCCCGCTATGGCACACCCCATACCCCTTGTCCAAGGGGGTTTCGAGTCGGGATGAACACCGCCCCACCGTCCTAAGGACATGCCTCAAACAACCCGAAACTACCGTTGCCATCACAAGCCTCATGACCTTCTCTCAGGAGTTCACGACATGCCTCAAACTACCCCAAGCTATCATTACCATCACAAGGCTCAAGACCTTCTCTTGGGAGTTCATGACACGCCCTTACCAAAGTAGGTTCCTAAGGAGCCCAATGGCTGCGTCATGACTAACCACGACACCATCATGTGACTTCGCTATTCTTCCCCACTCATATAATCTTCCAGTCCTCTGTGCAAGGTCCCCCACCTCACAACCACATAATGAAATATCACTCCTTTTGCTTTGAGGCCAATCACCACTTTTGGGACCAACGTTGCCACATACTATAACGATCTTTATAAGTTGACCTCAAGCGTGGTGTGAAGTGAACTTGGACCGGCTCGACCTTTTCCACCCACGAGAGTGCTTGAAGGTCACGGGTCCTCGGTCTCGTGCACGAAGTGGGCCCTTGGTAATATTATGCGCCTTCATACTTTGGCATGCATGGGGTTCAAGAGGGGCTGATGGGAACATGGTGTCAGCAACACCTACAAAGTACACTATGTTTTCGTGCAATAAAGTAGACATTGGAGATTGATGATAGGCTGCCACACTGTTAGGAATACTGTGGTCTCAAGGACGTCCTATTCCAAGGCACCGCCGTGCATGGTGTTGGGAACTCATATTGTCCTCATAAGGTAGACGTGCGTAAATCCAACATAGCAATAATTCGGACACCTATATTTGAGTAGTATGTGGTTAAGTGCAGATCTAAGAACATCATATAAAACTACATGTGTTTAAAAGAGCTTGACATGCGTGCTCAAAATACGTTGTCCATTCTAAGTTCAATATCTAGTCAACATAATCTGCGCGGGGAGGGGGGGGGGGTGATATGATGATTAAATGAACACAATAATATCTATTCTCATATTTGAATAGGACGTTCATAGGAGCTCTAGAAAACATGAGGTAAATAGTTATGTGCACAATTTCAGATCTTGGACAACTTATTGAGTGGGCGACTCTTTAGCTAGCTAAAAGCTCCAACTAGCTGAAGCTATGTAGGAATTTGGTGCCTCAAAAGAATAGCTAGCTAAAAGTGAGTGCCATGATCCGAAAGAGAAAAGTTAGCTAGCTGAAGTTAGGTAATAGTTAGTTGGAATATGAATGTGATCTTAGTGGTGTGAATGATGTCATTGCACCCAAGCGGTCATCTCTCAAACCCGGACTCAATGAAGCAACGATGTTTTTGAAACTAAGCATGAACTTGATTCCTAATAATCCAGCAATGTCGCCAAACGATTTGGAACACCTTGATTCCATCTCGTTCTGAATTGCCAAATGACATTGACGATTCCGATGATAATGAAAATGAAGAACATGACGATGACGTTGATGAAGATGATGATGATGAAGAAGATGACGATGAAGATGGTGATCTATCATTGGTGCCAGTTGAAAATGAGGAAGCCGAATATACGTGTTGATTTTAAGCCTTTCACTTTCCTTGTGTAACAACATGTAAATACAAAGCCAACCCAAAGTAATACAACCAAATATATATTGTTTGGTTTTGTTTGAATAGATTTCTCTTTGGTTTAAAATGAATATGCATGTCACACAACTTTTTAACTACTTGAAGTTGAGTAAAAATGAGAGTTCCGGAAAAGTTAGCTAGCTAAAGCTAAGTGACAAATAGGGGCCTGGAAAATTTAGCTAGGTGATCCAAGGTCTGCTATCCAAGGTTATCCAAGGCCTACACAATTTGGACTTGTTTACCATCTTACACTAATTACGTGTGCCATATCCCATAAGAAGGGGTGTAGAGAGAAACAAACATCTACCTCAGTGGGAACAGAAACGGGAGCAGGAATGTGTAGTGAAGTTCGTATCCCAAAAAAATTATTTTCTTATAAGAGGTTAGTAAAACATAACATTACTCAACACATGTGGGCCCCTATGTATCCAAGCAACTATCCATCGTATATCCCAAGGGTCCCTTTGAAGGTATTGTTGCCAACTACCACTTAGTGAACCATGTGACCAATTTCCACTTACAAGCGTTGCCATCTTGTCATGGCCACTGGCAAAGCCGATTGACCTAATAAGTCTCCCGGGATTGTTGTGTTGAAATTTGACCATGTCATGATAAACCCAATGTTGGCTTCCTCAATCAAGAAAGGCAATGCTCGACTTAAGTTATGTTGAGTGATGTTATGGTGGTGTAGATGCTACTTTCCAATGTAATAGTAAGGTTGCATTTTCAACAAGAAGCAAAAGCGAACAATGATGTTATCAAGAATCTATGGCATGATGTTTACCCATGAACAACTAGTTTGGATAGACTATCTACCCCTTCCACATGTATAACTTGATTGGTTGTCATAACAATGTTGCCCAATAATCCACATATACAAATAAGTGCACATGGCATTTCATGGGTGGGCATTGAGAAGGGGACATGTAATAAAATCGTTCAAGAAAATATTAGAAAAAAAAACTCATGCAGAAATGAAAAGAAAAAGCATGGTATTGCATATATTTATGTTACAGACAACAGTACTGGATTTGTACCAGACAAAGACTTGATGTTTTGCAGGTATGTTAATGTAAGAAAACTTTGTATACGTGAGATATTATTTTGTTGTCAATACCATTCTAAACCATATCGATATGAGGACAACTTCACCTAGATACGAAGACTCGTACATGATATATAGATCATAATAACATCTACGATTGAAACGCCATTAAGAAAAAGAAAAAAAGAAACCACCATGCCCAAATGGTACCAAAAACGTCAAATCCTCGTTACGGAAACCCGAATACCATAGGCACCTCGTTATGGATACATGTACGGGAGGAAAGATGGGTGCAACGGAAAGTAACTCATCGTTATTATACCGTTGTATGAAAGAGGCTAAAAAGTGGCCAAACTACCAACCGTTTTCCTCCTCCCTTCCCTTCCCTCGCCAACTCAACTTGCTTACTTCCGATCGAGCCCCCGAGGCAAAGTCCCTCCCAATCAACATCTACTTCGGCAAGGACAATATATTTCGTTGTCCTCCAAAAGTGCACCCGAATGTGCATGGTGGCGGGCAAAGTCCCTCCCAATCAACATCTACTTCGGCAAGGACAATATATTTCGTTGTCCTCCAAAAGTGCACCCGAATGTGCATGGTGGCCATAATTGTACGTAACTTGAGGAGCTAGCTTCTCCATAGCTTCCGAGTCCCATCTTGTGATTCATATATATGGAGCCGGGCTCGGCTTGCAGGTGTCCTTATTAGGAACTACTTACACCCCTTGCCTATAAGATGCTCACGACGGTTGAAGGGAATAATAATTAGGACCATGCCTCACTACAAGAAAGCGCGGTCCTATAACACACCCTCCATTTGACCGAGAAGGGAGATTATTGCATGCAAGTGTGTATCGACCTAAGTTTTTTGCCCCCTACAAGTTTGTTGTTGATTCATCTAGGATGATGTCGAGTATATTAATCCGGAGTAAGAGGAGTCATACACGAACACTCCATCAACAAACTTATCAATCTAGAAATCCCAAAATTAATCATTAAAACTCTCATGAGGAATATCCACTAGAATGTTATCAAATATCTCACATATTTGGTACTAAACAAAAGAAAATCTCGAAAATATACAAGTGCCCATCTCGCCTCCCTTCCCCCCCCCCCCTAAGTAAATTGGGAAGATACGTACTACAACCGAGCCCACCTCCTAAGAGGCATAATACCTACCTTATGCTGCATCATGGAATACTTTGATTGACATCAGGCTAACAAGCTCACATTCACGCCGGTACCTAGCTACGGGTGTTACTTTTCTTCTCTTTTTCCTTCTTTCTTAATATGGGGTCCTTTAAGCTAATTTTGGTGTGAAATCGACTTAAAAAACAACCTCTAAGCTACATAATATTTCAGGGTTTTTTTATGTTGTCCACATAACAAATCCTCCTTCATCCGTCCACTTCTTGTGTTTACATTTGCGGATGTAAATAGGATGCATTCTCCCACCATTGCCATATTTGTATCCACATCTAGAGGACAACTTTATTAATTTCAAGTAGTCTTAAAAAAAACACAACAAAGAGTTCATCAATGCAAGCAACATAGACTATTCTAGGTTAGGTGACTCATGCTCAGGTGAAGTTCCAATAGAAAATAAGGGCATTGGTTGCTCATCTAATCATGTTTGCGACGAGTTTCCAGTGGCCGCAAACATGGTCATTTTGTTGGAGTGGATGACCATATCCACGTCTCAACACCGGTGGGAGCCCTCACTGCAAATTCTCCAGCATAGTATGCACTTTCAATCGTAATCAACTAGCTTGGACCCGTGCATGTGAATCAATATCCCAGGTGTGCCCAACCTCATTCGTCCATGCAATCTTACAACCATGTGCCCAAACCAATGGATACCCGCCACATGCATGTATGCCCATGGTCATACTCATGCTCATAAACCCCCCCTCAACTCGCCACCCATGCCCCCGGGCATTCAAAGAGTCGTCCACCTTCTAAATGATGAGTAAAAAGTAGCATGAGTCACATCACCTGAAGTGTGCGTGCTTTATAGTTGCAGCTCGAACCGCATCCGATCCCTAAAACTTGTTCCAAACAATTCATCTCAAAGGTACAAAATCCTTGGACGTGAATGCAATCAAATGATTTCCTGGTGCTTTTGAAATCGCCTTTGGTTGTCTGGCCCTTGGAATCAAATAGCAAAAGTAGAATGAGTATCCTCATGATTCCAATGAATAGAAAAGATCATAAGGTAGGGGTGGCAATTTCCGTGCGGGTCCTAAAGTCGACCCCTATGTCGGAAGCACCTTTTTAGGTGCTTTTACCTGGGTTTACAAAAGCACCTATCAAGGTGCTTTTACCGTTCACAGCGCTGCCAACATTTCATTGGCTGCCAGCGGTCGGTTTAATGCTGCCAGAGGTCGGTTTTAGAAATCCACCCTGTGGATATACCACGTACCCTATGTGCGAGTGTTGGTCACTCTACAAGGTTTCCTTTCAAAATTTATAGGAAATCATAAACATGGTGGAAATTTTTAATTTTTTCATAGTTGCTCTTGCACCAGCTTTGCGGAGCGCTCAAAATTTATAAAAAAATAGTTTCAGCATCCCAACTAGGCACATCTGAAATTTGGACGGAAATAGCCACCCCTACCTTAGTAAAGATAAGATCATAGTAAAGATATTCAAAGGAATTGAGATTGCAAAGTGCGTGAAGGATGATTCGGCTCTGGGTCTTGTGCCACTGGCAATGTTTGTGAGGAGATTGAAGACGAGCGAGGCTTAGATCATTTGAATTCACCAAACTTTTTTTGTTTTGTTTTGTTTTTGTCCGCATGAAACACGTATCAGCTCTAAGGGCCACTTCACACACGAGCCAAGAGCCGTGACCATGAAATTGTGAGAGCCCAAAAGAAAGTGTCCCAAGGCCGTCCCAACACACCTCCAAAATCATGTAGTGTGGTCACCGACCTGAAAGTGTAGTGTGCAGTCATATGTGACCGAGTCCTCTACCAAATGTTATTTCAATGAATTTCTATTCATGTGGGTCATCACACGTGATAAATTAGAATAAACCAACGGTTGTGAACATTCGGAGTGCCATGGTCTCCCGGTTTTGTGTTAGGCCTTACCTCCAAGAGGTGGTTTTTGAAAATAGTCCAAGTGACCATGATACATGATCCATTCGATGCCATGTAGGAATCCATGTAGGCTTTACATCCATCTTGCATTCACATACTCCGTTAGTCCCTCAAGCGTAGTGTGAAGCGAACTTGGACCGGCTCCGCCGTTTCCACCAATGAGAGTGCTTGAAGCATAAGGGTCACGGGCTCTCAGTCTCGTGTGTGAAGTGGCCCTAAGCTGCTATTGAGGGTTTGTGTCACTAAGTGCCTACTGTTCAATCTTAGTGATCAATAACCTTCGCATCATCGATGAGAGTGAAGTTTTTCTAAGAGCATCTTCATGATTCATGGCCCAGTTGTAGATTGACGAGTGTTTTTTTTGTCAATTTACTTCGAAGTTGGTAAGATGACTACACAAAATCTGCAATCTCAATTTCATGAAGGTTCCAAGCTAGTTCACGAACCTTCCAACTGATGTTATTAGTGCGTTTTATCAATTTCATGAACCTTCTAAAATAATTGATGATTTTCCTAACCGACTTGACATGTAGCACACCTCAAATTTGTGATAGTGGACCTTTACCTCTAGCAACTTCATGAATCTTCCAAACGAATTTCACAAATTGTTTTGCACTGTGGTCTTCGTATTCTCAACTTTCAATTTCATTTTGGTAGAGCTGGTTGTGGGGAGTGATTGGGAGAATCTTTTGCATGATGTAATATTCTTTGTGAAATATAATTATACAGTTCATGAACTCAATTTTACGACGTTGTGAACATGGGTACCAAATCATGAAATTGTTCACATGTAGTGAAATTGCTTGAAAGTTCAAGTTAAATTGGTGGTGAGCCATAATATTTCGGTTTCAAAGTCTTGTGGTGGGAGTTGTAGGAAGTTGGTTAGTTGTGGGAGGTTATTGTGGGAGTATCAGTTCCATAGCCGATGTAGTCTTTCGGTAGTGATGGTGGCAATGTAGTTTCCGTTTTGGTCGTATTTGTTGAACTCTAAGGTTTGTATTTGTATAATTGGTTTATTTGTGAGGATGTCTTTATCTTGGTTGCACCCTTGTGTGGATATCTTGAGGTTGGTGATTTTTTTGGGGGGAGGGGGGGGGGGGTGTATGAATTTGTTGTCCTTTGTTTGGGTATGATTGAGGTAATTAGCGTAGATTAGTGTATATTTGGGTAGTTTTTTTGTTCTAGAACTTTCCTATTGTATTATGAGGAGTAGATTGTGGCCTAGTAGGATGTCATCTGGGTGTAGGAGGACTTCTTTTGTGCGCCATTTTTGTGTGGTTCCTCGCTTAGTTTGCCATTGGCATAGGTCTATTCTTTTAATGGCTTGTGCTCCCCACTTATCTTTTCTGGTGATGTTTTTTACTTTAGTTATGGCTTGGATTGTTCGCCCTAAGGTGGGTTGTGGGGAGGTGTTTGGGTTATGTGCGGTGTTTGTGGGTGGTTCCTATGGGGTGGGGGTGGTGATGGGGTAGGGAATAGTGATTTGGCTTGTTGTAGTGCATTTTTGATGATTTTGCGCATGTGTTTGTATATGGTTCAGAATTCCTCCGGGGTTAGTATGGCCCTAGTTTCTTTGTTTTAGATTTGCGGTAGCATTGTGATACCGTACGTACATGTATAGTTTGTCCATGTATTTTTGGGATTTTGTTTTTTCATTATTTGTGAGGTTGGCGTATGCTGGGTTGGATTGCCATGCTTGCTCTAGTGAGGTATTTTTGATGGGGAATGTGCGGTTTGTAGTGGTGGTGTGTATTTAGTATTCTCTTTCCAGTAGGAAGAGTGTTTTGACTATGGGTGACCGTATGCAAGCTTGTTGTTTAAATTTGGGGAGGTGTAGTGAGCCTCCATATTTGGCAGATATATATTTGGCTAGGCCTTGGTAGATGGTGCCTAGTTGCCCTGGGTCGTTGAAGGCTTGTATTAGTTGTTGACCTATGTAGTTTATGTAGTTTGAAAGGAGTGAGGTTATGTTTATGCCAAAATCTTCATGGAGGTGTAAAGATGTTCTTAGTGCTTTTCGGCATATTGCAAATTTCTTTGGTTAGTTTGCTAATTATTTTGTCTAATTTCTTGATGTCGGGTTCAAAGAATGGAATTGCATAGTAGGCATATGCAATGCAGGGTTTAAGGACTGTGTTTAAGATTTTAAGTTTTTTGTCCAGGCTAGCTTGGGAAATGGTTAGTAATTTATTTTGATGTTTGGTTTTTTGGAGCGTGATTTCTTTTTGTAGATTCCATTTGAGAGATGTCATTAGGCGGATGCCAAGGTATGTGTATGGTTCATTTTGTGTTAGGGTGGGGAAGTTTTTGAATTTGTAAGTGATGTTTCGTGATTGGATGTATGCGTTGAATGTGTTCAGCTTGATTTTGGATTTATTGGGACATCATGTGATGGTGCATTTTGAGAGGTTGAGATTCATGTATGATCATTCTGCAAATTTTCGTAGTTTGAGTATTTGTGGTTAAATATGTTGTATGTTGTCGGTAGTTATTACTAAATTGTTTGCGTATGTTGTGGTGTTGCATGTGGAGGGCAATATATTGAAGTGGTATCTCATGTTGTTTTTTTCCAACCATCTCAAGAGTGGTTCCAGAAATATCATAAATAAGTACAGGCTAAGGTTGTCCCTTTGTACGGTCCCACGGCTAATTTCTATTGGGGGTGTTGTTCCGAAGTAATTCCCGGTAAAGGATGTGGTGGAATTTTTATATATATTTTTTACAATTTCGACTGCATCTAGGGGGAAGCCTAGGTCTTCCATAAGAGCTAGTAGTTTTGTGTGGTCGATGAAACCAAAGGCATTTTGGAAAACAATGTATGTGAGGTATATATCCTTGTTGGTGAGTCATACGTCTTCAAGGGCTGCTATGATCATTTGGATTTGTCGTGAGATATTGTATTGCGGCCAAAATTCCTATTAAGTAAAGTGTAAAAGTCTATGTTATTCTCCATAACTTGTGAGGAGGGCCATTATGGTGCTAGTGTATAACTTATATATTATACTAGCCAGTGCAATTGGTTTGTAATTAGTAAGGTAGATAGGGTCGTCTTTTTGGTGTAGAAAGATGGTTTTCATGTGTTTCCAATAGGTTGGGATTTCTTTTTGTTTGTAGTAGTATTCAAAGAATAGGACTAGCAAATCTTGACATTGTGGTGGTAATGTTTTGATTATGTTGTTGAGGATGTTGTCAGGTTCAAGGGCTTACCCCAAGTTAGTTGTTTAAGACAATTGTCGTAGACTTCCCAAATAAATTGGGTGCATATTTGTGTGGTTTAGGACCTCTTTTGTCTAGTATAAAGCCATTGTATATATGCCACGGGTATTTACAAACTGTGCACATACATGTGTTTGGGTGGTCTATGGTATCCTCACAAAGGGGTGTTTGTCTTTGGAAAGATGTTTGTTGAGTGTGGTATATTTCATTGGCTATGCTTGTGGGTTTAGTTAGGATATTTTCTTGTCAGTTTTTTAGACAGTCGAGAGAGTTGTCGGTTGTTAGGTGGAGTATCTTTTTGTGGGTGGTTTTGAGTTTTATCTTTAGTAGGGCTTTGTAATTTATCGCAGTATGTTTGGTAGTGATTTTGTGGGCTTCAACTTTAGCATTTTTGCCGATGTTAGCTAGATCTTCTATCCAATGTTTGTGTTTTATGAGGTTTGTGGGGAGGGGTGGGATGTCGATATTATTAATTAATTGTAGGGCTCTTATGTTTTATATTCTTGTGTATACATACAAGAAGTAATAAACAAATTGTAGCGAACTTGAAATGAGGAATGGAGTGGAAAACCTCAGGAATGGTATGTCAGTTATAGAATTTAACCACCTCCAATAACATTACACAACCTGAATGCCCTCCGCTAACATGGAATCTCATGATCAAAGGGAATTATGCTTGCTTGATACATGGTGCATCCAAGGAGCTAAGTAATGTTATGTAAGATATATATAGATATATAGATATAGATATAGATTGTCCTACTTTGTCCTATTGCCCATGCCATGTCGCCACTTTAGCTCCATGCCCGCCATCTCCCCTTAGTTTCCCCCCACTATGCCCACCTTTTGGAGTTATAATCCCTCACATTTTCACATTCATTTACTCTTTCTGTTGCGACACTTTTGTTTTGTGGAAGAATTCTTTGTATGTGACCCTTTTTTTTGAAAAGCTAAAGTTGGACATGTGTCCACCTTTTGTAGTCTCCCACCAGCTCCGTTATATATAAATATATATATATATGGATAGATAGATAGATGTTTTGTTATGTGGATATGGAAACATGTGAGCGCCCTTATAAAAGCTACAACATGTAAGTTCAACCCACACTACTAGGTGATATTCCTGCTGGAGTAGTGTGGATCTAAATGAATCCCGACAAGTTAACGGTCCCTCTCACCGACCTGTAGATTGAGCCTGTGGTAGCCAACCAATTAAGATATTTATGCAATTTGAACAAGGCTATATTGCTATCATCATCATGTCTATCTAAAGCCGACTTGACCAGTCACTTTTACAGCACCGGTTGTGTCTATCAAATTCATTGAGATGATCCAAATGCATGCACAAGTAGATTTGTAAATAGTGGACGACATTTAGTGTGGACATGTTCACCTTTAAGTGCTGCAATTCAGAGGGAAAAGTATGCAAAAGTACATATAATTGAAATGACAGGGTAGACAATCCCTGGGACCTGATGTTGTAAAAGGCTTTAGATGTCCTTCATTGTGCATGTTGTAGACAATTAGCATATTCTCCAACCTGTAACTGGCCTACACACCTCTTAAATACATGTACATATAAAAACATGCATTACTCAAAGACATGTACAAACACCTCCCTGTATTTGAGCATCAATGACCTATAAAAATAAAAAATAAAAAATAAAGGTCTGAATGAAGATAGGTTAGTAGAATTGAATACAACTCAACAACTCGACATTTTTTTAGTGTTGTGGAGATCATCTAAGTATCTTCTCATCCGTCAAAAGAAAATCCCTTTCAGAGAGCTCTTGACTAGATCATAGAAGAGCTCATTTACCATCACAATGCATATGGTGATGCCTTTGTAGTTTCCTAGTATGTTGGCTTCCTGTCCACCTCACTGAGAAACTCACATGAGGTGGAGAATGCTGCTGGAGGTCAAAACTATCTCACAAAATTGGTGGTAGGTGCTGACCTCAAACCCTAAACCCTAAACCCTAAACTAAATTCAAGGTCACACCATCAGAAACTGAATCCAATTTCCTTGAAAGCGTGTAATCTTCAGCTTTGGGAGCAGCTATGTCAGACTGGATTCACAGAAACTGCAACCATGCTAGAATATAAAACACCAGATTAATCTGAGTCGGAATCTGGATCGCCGTCTATGATATCAGGTAGCGGCCCATCAGAATCAGAATTATCAGAGTCTCCTTTGATATCCATTGTCCTACCGGCCGATGTGCCTGCAATTACCAGTGGATGTGCAGTATCCAGAACCTGAATTGAGACAATTTCTGTAGGAGCAATCACGCTCTCTATGTTTGAACACATCTCTGTGTCTTGGTCTGCTGAAGGTATCCTGCCTACTTCTGCCACAGGATAAGAAGTTCCTGTTATGCCAACTACATCTAAGGTGACAGCTTCCTTGTCTTGGCCTGCACTAGCAGTTTGGATTCCTTGCAGAGTCCCTTGTAAAGGAAGTTCCACCGAGATGGAAATGCTTGAATCCTGCACACGTGCTATTTCCTCTCCCAGCAAATTATTAAGCCCTGTTTTCCTAGACTGAGATATGGGCATTGGCTGGTTTTCGGTGATGTTTCCTTGGATTATACCTGTGATCTCTCCATGCATCTTGACCCCATTTTCTACACAAACCAATGCTGCCTGCAATTCACTGTCACTTAGAACTTTGTTTCCAGGAGTTGACACACCTTGGTGGTCATCGTTGGCTAAACCCTTGTCATGAATCTCTTTACTCACTGGGTGAGACACATTATTGTCCTCATCACAGTCCTCGCCATAACCAAGCCAAGTATCAACCTCTGCCCATGGGTCCATTGCCATCTGCCCAATCTTGAATGAAGACATCCCAGAGACTGAAAATCCATTTGCAGTATTGCTTGTATGAACTGCAGCCATGGAACCAGGTTCTGAGATGGAATTATTGAATCCCTGTAGACGCGAGGCAAATGTACCACCATTTGCAGAACGCCCTGTCACAGCACTAGGAGTGGAAATAGGTGGCAGGCTGCGGGGGTGTATTAGGGGCTCCAGTGCCAAAAGAGCCCGTGCACAAACTACAGCTACCTCCGTTCCTGCTTCCTTTCGCCCTGCATCATTTGTAACAAGTCATTCCGTAAGGAATTCTCTTCTCTCTAGTGAAAACCATCCAAGACGGTGGTGTCTGAGAGGTCAAAGGACACACAAGAGGTCCATATGTGCGAGATATGCAGCTGAACAGGACGTACATTCAAAACCATTATCCAGTAGACAAGAATGAGATAGCACCTGAGCTTTTTCAGGAGTTTATCAGGTGCAAGGAGGTACCTACTGAGGATGCAGAAGGGACTTCATGTGCAAAGCAGGAAGAATTGTACAAATGAAGCAAAACCGGACTGATAATTGCAAAAAAAAAGTACCCCTGAACGAACATTTATGTGGAGTTTAATGACTTACCATTCCGGAACACAGTAAGTGCTTGAGCCAAGTAAGGGGGCCGGTGGCAGCATGGGGATAGAAGTGATGCCAGGAGAGCTTGGTAAGCAGCTATTTGAAATTGTGTGGAAGTTGAACATGGAGAGGTACCCTCCATGAAGCTGGTCTCTTCAGACATGAGACTGGCAGACATGGTGCCAGTCCCAGCCCCCATAGCCACGCTGGCTAATACTGTGTCCACCTCTGCTCTCCACCGATCAGGAAGTAATGCTCCACCCTGCATAGAGATGGATATAGATTTCAAGACAGGTACATGGGCTTTAGAGCACATCTGAGAACTAGTATGGCTGACCGATTTACTCACATGATTATTGAATCAATATGGTTTCGAAAATGCCAGATTTACTAGTAGTAATAATAATAATAATAAATACAAGTAAAATAATTGGCAGTGGCATTACAAATCTAGACAGTGTTTTCAAATAAGTAGTCTAGACAATATGTCAAGAGGGATTTCTTGCAAAGCTTTAATGTGTTTTTTGTACAATTATGATGGTTGATTTCCTAATACAAATTGGAATACATAGAATTGCAAAAAGGTGGAATAAACTACTCACGGAAGTTAGTAGAGCTTCAAGCGCCTGAAGGGCTGCAATCTGAACTGCCACAGGTGTTATTCCCTCCTCAGTGACAGATAATTCATCCCCCATCCTATTGGCATGGTGACTTGGCATGCCACCTGGTTCCTTCCGTTTCTTAAGGTTGCCCCCCTGAGAGCCAGTCCAACCTCCAGAAGCCAAAACAGTATTCTGAGGTCCACGGGCAAGTAATGTCGTATTTGCCCCCGACATTGAGCATTTCAAATCTGATAGTGCATTACCCACAATAGCTGGCGCTAAAGCAGATGCCATTCCTAGTACAAGACAAGTCAATTAGGTTCAGTTCTCATGCTCAAACAATCTGTTTTCGACCTGAAAAATGAAGCCAAACCAATCGAAGCTTCAAGAAGGTAGGTGATAAAACACATGTCAAGGATCCTGCAGATAGTTACCAGCTCCCATGGCCACAAAAAGGTGTCGAGCTATAGCATAAAGTTTGATCCGAAGACTTGGGTGCGCTACTCCACAACGTCGGAAATGGTCAGTTAATAAACGTACAAGATCGGCTCCTCGTGGCAAAAGGTGGCTGTTCCATACCATCCCAATAAACCCACATCAGGTTACCCAACTGGGCATTAACAACTTCAATTCTCTAGAGAAAACATCCTCATGGTTAAACATTTTACAAGCTTCTGTTTGGGCCTGAAACAGTTGACATATTTATGACCTGTTGTGGTCCAGCTCACAATATTCTTCTAGTCATGGATTAAGGGACAAGACCAACTCACCCAAGATCCTTTAAGTTTGTTTTCTACATGGACTAATAGTTGCTCTACTGAAGAAAGGGTGAATAATCCAGGAAACACACCTGCGAACACCGCGCAAGGTTGATTCTAGAAGCTTAAGAGCGCTCAGATGCAAGGCTGGAAGTTCCGCACAAAGAGCAGCTTGTTGAGCGGCTGTGACCCCCAGAGAGGAGGCCAGTGATGACCTAGAGCCATCCACATGCAAGATACGCATAGCAAGAGCCAGCAATGGACTCAAAGGAGCCGGCACCTTTATTCAATCCAGAAAAAAACATCAGGTTCACCAAAACACTCTCATAAATATAGCCCTTCGTTATATTCAAGCTATTACTGCAGTCATGCATAGGCCTAGTAAGTCAAGGTGAACCCACATTTCATGGACTTGACATAGAACAACTGCATCAATAAGTATTACATTCCATGCCACTAAACCCTAACTTCTGACTCCGGCCCATCAATACACTTGACAAATAGCAGTTGGAAGAAGATGATACCGGTACAGGAAAAGGGCTAGTTAGAAGGTGGTTGCAGGATTGTAGGAGGAGTGCCACCCGTGGCACAAGCTGTTGCCACAAGCTTTTGCCTGGTTGAATGAACGTATTGGCAGGCACTGAATGACCACCTAGTAATAGTGGTGGATCTTGCCCACGAGGTAGCAGGGCTGCAGTAGCACGCTCTGCAGTAGCACCTGCAAATCAAAGTTTGGAATTAGACAACTTTCGAGTCAAGACAAAGCATTCTGAATTGCTCGTTGCAAAAAATACCTATGAAAACTGGCACACAGAAAGAAGGCAGATACAAATAAACAACTCACCATCTTCCATGCCTTTGAAGGCAAAGTCAAGGTCATAGTTAATAGCAATCAGAATGCGACGGATTAAGGAGCTCCAAGTTGTGGCATCTCCATGTGCTTTGGGAAGAAGAGCCAAAGCTCTTGCACATTTCTGAACAACAAAAAAATATATCCAATTTGGAGTAGGTAAATTGGACTACACAAAAGCAACAATTTTAGAACTGAACTTCACCTGTACTGATGGACTGTAACCATGTAAACACTCAACAATTCAATTTCTAAGGTGTACCTCTGAAAGACTTGAATGACAGTCAACATCCCTTATGCGTGCAACCAACAAAGCCTCAACCTGCACACCTCGACAGTGGTTAAGTTATAATACAACTCTTCTAACACTTCACACATAGAGATCCTATAAGGCATGAACAACCAGACAACTTAGTCATGTAAGGATTAAGTTATCACAAATTAAGCTTGTAAACTCTTCCAAATTGAATTACAAAGTAGTGTCAAATCACCAAATTCACCATTGCAACAAAGGTGCATGCCACCACTTGCAACTCACTTCTAGAAAGTGAGAGCATCCTCAGCTATTGACATGTGAATCATATCATTACAACAAACAATATGTATCAATCCGCCATTTCATGCAGGAGTGACCACATGCAACCTTGATCATTTGCAGCTTTAAGGAACTTCATGGGGGCTTGAGTCATCAGAGCAAACATTATCCAACAGACACCAACATTTCAAAACTGATGTCCTTCAAGAGTAATAGCATAGATACTTCATGCACTTTGTAGGTCATATTTTGAAAGGGAAACATACACTGCTGGAATGTTGGCGAAGGCAAGCTGGAAAATGCCGCAACATTGTAGAAAGTAGGTCCATCACATCATCCTATGCACCACACCACACACGTCAAGAGTCTTTTACGACTGAACAACCATCCTACCACTTTTATGACTGGGTACTTTTGGCATGACAGCATCAGAAAATATTTACAAAGAACAGACTCTCGATTATCTGCAGAGGTATCCCTGGGGCCTCTAAAATGAGCAACTTGCTCTAGGTACAAACCCAAATGCCACTTGCGCCCTTGTCCCCCATAATCTGCAGAAGGGGCTGCACAAGCTTGGAAACAAGATTGGCACCATCCCGCCGGACCCCAGCGACTCCAATGAAACCTCCCAGCCTGCGGAAATTTGGACAATTAATGATGACAGGGAACCAATGATACAATATTTACACCAAGCATTCAGAGAGGATCCCAGACGATGACATCGACAAACTCAATATCAAAAGAATTTATCCAAACACAAAATAAATACTTCTGACCTTACCTGACAATGAGGTCATTAAGAGAAGCACAAGCAGCTGCCCTCACAAAGATAGGATCAGTTGACTGCAGCATTTTCAAACAAACATCAAATCAATTGGGGTGCTGATCTTCAATTCAGGAGTTGAGCATTACGAATTGCACAAGCAGCAAAATGAGCAAGTAGAAGAGCTTGGAGTTTCTCCTGCATGCAAAATGCTTGGAGATGAAGAGGTCGATTGTGATTGATCTGGGGTGTATATGCACACCTTAAGAGATTCGAGAAGTTTCATAAACCATGTGTTATAGGACTCCAAGAATTTTTGTCGTGTACATTTTTGACAAGTCACTCCAAGAAGACACATTCCTTGCCACTTACTCTCTGCCTGCAAAAACCACATTACAAAATAAACTGCTTCAAAATCAGATGACGATCACACGTGCATAGAATGAAAGGCACTACATTAGAATCAGCATCCAAACATCCTCAAGAAATCTCGTTGCTTTACTCACAAACACATGTATTGCATTACTTGCATTAGACGCCAGCCTTTGCACCTCTGACATCATTAAAAAACCCTAATTCATCACAAACCTCATCATAAACCTATAATCCGGTAGTGCTCCACAGTGGAACTACAGCATCTACAATGCTACTAGGTCATTTGATGGTTGGATTAGGTTTGTATGGTGGCGGTTGTTGACGAAATTGACAATGCCAACAAACAAATTGGAGCACGAGCGATTAGTTGTTACCCTGAAAAGACGAGTGACAGGGATTCCACATTCAGCACACGGTGCAGCTGTCTCCGTCATGGCCTTGCCACATTTGAGACACAATGTGAGGTGTCCGCAATTGCTGCCATAGAGATCCGCTACTGTCCCACACCCCGTGCACTTATCCTTCAACTCCATGCTGTGTTGCTGCATCATTTCCTTCGCAATTTCAACTGCTTGCTTACCACAAACTAGATTTGCTCAATAGAAATTTTAGTTCATTCACAGCTAGCCACCAACAGTCGATAGATGGATCCTTCAGAACCTCCTCCTCCTCGGTGTGTTGCTGCTGGCGATTGTGCAGCAGGCACACAAGCTTGGAGCTCTCTAGGGAGCTTGCCCATTTGAATCTTGGCTTCTGAATGATGATGAGAGACGGTGGAGCTATGGCGGTTGTGAAATCATCAAGGAATTCGACATAGAGGGATGGAGGGAGAGGGAAGGATAGATAGGCAAAGCCCCTTAAACCCTAAACCCTTCCTACTAGACTTGCTACCGACCAAGAAGGGAGGGTTTAGAGCAACTCCTAAGGGTGGGTTTACACTAGGGTTCAAGACCATGGAAACTCCAAATCGACCAATCTCATTGGTCAATAGCAATATTTTGGACGCAAGGAGTTTACACTTATCTCCAAGTCCACATGTTAAAAAATGAAGTGAAGCTAATGTGGCATCACTTTCGTGTCATCTTTGGGCAATCCCCACTCAAGAAAATGTTTTTTTACATGTTTGAGAGACCAATCTTCAAGCTTATGTTCCAAACACCTTTTAATTAACCTTTTTTTTAGACTCAAGATTAGACCCAAGCAAGAAGATTAGTTCCTAAAATGAGGAGTACGTGTGTTCTTGAATGAGGATTGTTGAGTTTTGACATGAAAGCGATGCCTTAATAGTGTCACTTCATTCTTTTTCAAAAATTGGACCCACACCCTAATGTAAGCTCCTTGGGTCCATGAATATTTTCTCAGCCAATACAATCGCTTGATGTTGGAGTTTCTTTGGTCTTGGACTCTAGTGTGAGCCCACTAGTTCAAATCAAGTAACTATATTGGTTGAGAGAATTCTTTGGGGATCAAGAGGTTAACACTCAAGCATGAGTCTGCATTGTGAAAATTTGAAGTGGCACGACTTTTCCGCCAAATGTCAATGGTCCCCCCCCCCCCCAAAAAAAAGAATCCTCCTAGTTTGAGAAACCAATCTTCAATATGTACAAGTATCACTAAATTGATTATGTATGTATAATCTAAAAAAAACAAACAAAACAACCTTGCTAATGAATTGAATGATGAGTTTTGAAGTTTATCAATGAATGTTGTTCACAATATATACATGTGACCAACCCTACTCGATAAGCAAGGGAAAGACAAACCCTTAGGTTCCCACACGGTTGATTGAAAACATATGATTCACTAGATGCGTTGCTATGATATGCTTGGGTGGACCATAAAAAGTTAGGTGTAGGATGCACATGAAACCGCTTCATTGAGAAAATTGTATCTCTCAAACACATAACTTTACCCCTAAATGCCCTGGCCTATTTCCAAAATGTCAAAACATTGCATACAAGTCATTTTTGTTTATTCAAAGGAGCGCAAATTCTAAAGTAAAACCTTACATAAGTAGCTAAATGTAGATTGAAGCAATAACCAAAATTTTAACATGAATGGACCACATTTCGATTACTTATGAATTTTGCATGTAAAAGAGATAAAATCGAAAATAAATATATTGTTAGCATAAAATTTTCATCCAAAATTTTCTTTGTTGTAGAGATAGTGTGTATTTATTAGCAAGTAAGGAGATTCAAGGATAAAGAATTTACAAGAGGTGCATGATTAAAGCACCCCTAGAAATCAGTTTGCAATTTGGGCACTCCAAATTGAATTTTTTCAACAATGTAGAATCTACAAATCATATCGTTATGCTCAACCCCAAGAATCAAAAGGTGCATCGTAACCCACCTTAAACATCTTATGAAAGGAGTAACTTATCTCCAATAGAAATTTGGAAATAGATGATATGGCCCTTTGACCATAAATCAACCACTTTGTTGTTGCCCAAGCTATTATTGTGAATGGAAATACAAATACTCTTAGTATAGTGTCCTCCGGAGACCGGAGTTCTTCTTCTTCTTCTTCTTCTAGTATAGTGTGAGCGGGCCCTATATTCATTCTAACCTGCAGTGTGAACGGGGACTCGGAGGCTTCAGCTGAAGGACATGAGGACAACAGGATTAGGGTTTGGGGTTTAGCAGAGAGAGATTGATGTTTGGACCATCGTAGCGTTGCAGATCGGAATCACCTTAGAATGTGGAGAGGAATCGAGGGTCTGTGATCCGGAGCTCTGTTGGAGCTCGAATCAATTAGCGATGGCAGCGAGAGTGGGCAAGGGTGGCAATGTGATGTTGGCGAGATTGAGCTTAGGGTTGCATCAGCAAAATGGGAGATGTTTGCAAGGCAACGATGGAGGAATACTGAGGAGATTTGCGTCTGGTGGAGGTGCCAATCCAGCCAGAGAGGCCAGAGCTGCCCAGCCTTCCAAAGTGGTGAAGAAAGGTGGTGCGGCAGCCAAGGAAGAAGGTGGCCCCGACAAGCGCGATCGGTTCGCCTCGCTCATTAAGTCGTGTCTGGACTCGCCGTCACCTGTAAGGGCGTTGAAGGAGAAGGACAGACTGAGGGAGCTTGCGAGGGAGAAATTGGGGATTGTCAGCAAGGAAAAAGAGCGGGCTCTGGAGAGGGAGAAAGCCAAGGCTAAAGCTGCGGCTAAAGAGAAGAAGAAAGGAGGTGTGCATCCTTCTGTCACTTTAAACCCCGAATGATGTCGATGTAATGCAAGAAAGGATGAATGATGTCGAGGCCTAGACCGGCGTGGTATCATGTGATCTGCGCATGTATGTGAATTGGAAAGCTCTGCACAATTAGCCACTCGTACAATGTTGGAAATTTTGGGTTTAGGGTCCAAATGATGTATATGTAAGCAACACAGGGATTCGGGCTCGTAATGTCGTGCTGCCATGTGATTTGTAAACATATGTGAAGTAGAAAGCTTTGCGAAATCAGCTGATACGGAGATTGCTAACAAAAATTGGCTTTAGGGTCCAAATGATGTAAGCAACACAAGGTTTTAGGCCCAGGCTGTCATGCTGCCATGTGATTCATATATAAATGTGAATTAGAGAGCTCTTGCACAACCAGCTGATACGTTCACTGTTTGAAGAATTGAGATCAGGGTCCTACTGATGGACATGTAATCAACATTAAGATTGAGGCTCAAGAGTCGTGCTGCCATGTGAAATTTATATTGATGTGAATTGGAGAGCTCTGCACAATCAGCTGATAAGATCACTGTTGTGGAAATTGAGATTAGGGTCTGAATGATGTGCATGCAAGCAACAGAGGGATTCAGGCTCCGACAGCCATGCTGCTGTGCAATTTGTACATATATGTGAATTAAAGAGCTCTGCACAATCAGCTGATAAGTACACTGTTGGAAAAATTACGTGTAGGGTTCAAATGATGTATATTTAAGCAACACAAGGATTGAGGCTCGGACTGTGGTGCTTATATAATTTGTATATAGATGTGAAATAGAGAGCTCTGTGCAATCAGCTGACTTATACAATGTTGGAAAAAGTTGGTTCATGGTTTAGTAGTGGTTCTGGAGGTTTCAAAATTGTCTTGCTTACGATGGACAAATGATATTTGCTTCCTACCCCAGACAAAACAGGCACAGTGGAGGTTGCTGGAGAAACCACACAATCTGTAGTGCATAATTTGACACCTGAAGAAGGCATGAGACTTGCGAAGGAGTACAGCAGACATCTCATGAAGGAAGCAAGGTTGCACGCTGCAGCAGAGAATGTAAGGTTACAGTTGAAGAAAGAAGCCATTGCCGCTCTTCCTCCGCACCTAAGAGAGGCAGCTCTGGTGCCTGATCTAACCCCATTTCCCCCTACTCGAATTCCAGCTGCCTTATCACCTCCTATTCCAGGATACGTAGAAGAGATGACAAAAGCAGCAGAACAAGCTTCTAAAATTCAGAAATTGAGATAGTGGATTGTTTTCCATTGCAACTCTGCAACGAGAACACTTATTTTTACATCGGCACGCTGGTCAAAGCTCTATCTAATCTGTGCTAGCATCCACAGCCATCATACTTCACGTTGGTGACAACCCCACCTTTATGCTGAGATTGCCCATGCTGTATCTCTGTTCCATGATTGATGGTGAGGACTTGCTCTGGAAGTGGATCAACCAAAGGATCGCGCGATTATATTGCAAGGAAAATCCTTGCACATTGCAAGCACTAGCAATCAGTTTGGGCACTACCAAATGTAGGTGGACCAATGCAGCTTGTTGCAATCTGAAATCCCAGAAACTCCCACTTGATGGAATGTTTTGTTCAGTTTTCAACTTACATCTGGTGAGCAGCATCTTACTATCACTTTGCATGTTGTTGGAAGGAATGGGATCGTGGGGATGTTCAGTTTACCTTTTTACACACCCTCTAGTTTGTATTGTTTTTCTGAATCCAACCAATGGTCTATGGCACCTTTGTGATTGAAGACTGTTTGGATCACTTTGAGCTGTAACTCAACTTTTCCTGTTTTGGGAGCATTTTGATAGCATATTCTTTGCCTTTATTGAAGTCATTATTTTATTTTGCTGTATGAACTTAAGCACGATTCTGCACGCTGAATATAATTTGGTCTAGTTTCAATCTCACTCGTGCAGATACTATCAAAGATGTTTTTACTCCAGGTTGTATACTTGAGCTCCTTGCTGTATAGATTGTCTTTTAAATTGAGTTGGTCCTTGCTGTTTGCTAGATTTTGATTGATGTATGTATACCATAATACTATTTATTCATTCAACTATACCCCTAAGTTTGTGCGCATTGCATTTCCTGCTTTATGTTGCTGTGGGCACAATTAACTGATATTGGAAGCTGGTGTTCTTGCATAGGTTCCCTGCTTACTCTCACCTAGTCTTCATACAACCGCAGGACTACTACTATCACCTTTCATATCACACTGAATATTGCCATTAGCATGGCCCACGTTGATTACAAATTATAAACCTTTGAATAATTCATGGACAAATCAAGTAATGTTAAGTAAATTATGAACAACCACGAGAATTATGAATGTATTAGGTTTGTGGCCTGTGTTATTTGTGAGTAGTGAAACTTAGTGTGCACTTTGATCATTCTATGCAGATAAACTAATAAAATATACATCATTGTGCAATATATCTTTATTTATTTTTAATTTATACATCATATTATGAATGGAATTCAGTAGAAAGACACACTAGTTGCCACTGAGTACAATATTTGTGCAGCCCACTTGGCATCATGTTAAGTACCATTAAATGGCAATATCTAATGCAGTTTTGTCCATGCTGTGAGTGGCATGCTACACTAAATATGATATTTAGTGTCACCAATTCTAATTGTCTTGCTCAATACTAATCGTAAACCACAGTATAGAGTCACCAACTCTAAATGTTAACCCAACACTATTTGTCAGTCCTTATAAATTTTTATGGGGATTATAGATTTACAGTGTTGCAATTACTGTCACTTACCAAGTGATTTTTCATCCAAATTTCAATCATCCATGACAATATTTCATCACAAGTTGCTGACAAGAGAAGGTAGGGTTTTGGCCAAATGGATGAACTTATCCGTCATCCATGCCAATATTTGTTCACTTATTCATAAGCAGTGTCATCCGAAAAGTTACATAGTGACATTAAATATCATATTTAGTGTAGTCATTCCTTGAACTATCCACCTCAAGGACATCTCTAACCAATACACAGTGAATTTTGTTTTTTAAAAATGATTTCATTATAGTTCGCTTATGCCGTCCAATCATGGAGCTCGTGCAACATTGTGAAAAAACAATTATCTCATTTGTGCAATGACATAACACTATTCAACTGCCTTAGAGGTTTCCATGCCCAAAAATAACTTGGGGAGGAGTTACCAAAATGTTGTTGACTTTACTTCACGAAATTCTAACTGCATGGAAGAAAGGAGAGTATCTAGAGTTGGACTATTTGTTAGGTGAGTATTTGGAGCTTGTGTTGTCAAGCTAAAATTGTAGCACATGTGCATGTAAAATGTTGAGATTCTCCCACCAGACTTCTCCGATTCCATGGTCCACCGAACTCATTAGGGTTGTTGACTAATGTTATGAAGCTATAAATTTAAGAGACAGATTTTTATTACACCCCCCTCCTTGTGGTCCTATCAAGATAATTAACAATTTATGAGTTAGGGAGGATTATGCAACGGTTATGCTAGCTAACCAATTTCATGGCCTCACTAACATGTTAGGAATATACAACTAAGCATATGAGTCATTGAGTTGATCCCCTTTGAAATTCAAGATGGTCACCCATAAGGTGACCAAACATTAAAAAGGCAACTTATTAAATACACATTGGTCACTATTACCAAGTTGGCAAGGCCTCTTGTGTGAGTTAGTTATATTAGAGGCTCCCACCTTATGAGCAAAGAGCATCATAGAGTATAAAACAATACTCACTAGAAGAATGTCTATATTATTGTGATGCAAATTAGTTCGATATTTAATTATAGACTGATACTTTTGAAGCTTTAAACCTAACCTACCTAATCGACCATCGAGGTCCTTGATGTACCCATTGTGCATGATGGTCAATTTGTAAGGGCATATTGACCACGACTTTCTAAATGCTCTCATTGGTTGAAAATGAGTGGCAATCCCACCTCTCTTCACATAAGCCATGAGAACAAGATTGATCACACGCGTGTGCGAGCGCGCACGCGTGCGTGAGAGAGAGCTGGGTATTTCTTGTGCAAATCTAAGCTTACTTTCAAGCTTAGAAAGTCTTATAACATCTTTTTTTCATAGGCCTTTCCATTGTCCTGCATATTTGTGTATCTTGGAAACATCAAGAGGGTGGGTGGGACCATCCTTCACGGGAAGAATTGTGTCCAACAACATTAAACTACCTAGGAGCATATTCATATTCATTTGTCTTTCTCAAAGCAATAAGTTACAACCACAAGTTCAATTCTATTGGGTTTTATCATCTTTACATCAAAAGAAAGTATTTGTACCATGTAACTAGTAACCACCTCCGTATTAAGTTCGAATTGTAATAGATGGTATCAACAATGCTTCAAGTATTTGCAACACACCTAATTGCCGAGTATTCTAGTCAACTTTGTAGAATACCTAAGCATATCACAAACACGTGAAGAAAGATGAGACACATAATTTACCGTGTTGCCAAATTTGTGAATGATTTGCCTCACATCTCGCCTCACATGTGCCCATGCCACCAACCAAATCCACAAAGAGGGTTAATAACGAACATGAGGTAAGTAGCAACAATACTCAATTATTATCTATGTCACACAACATAAACAAACATTTTGTATCATTGAATACACATATTGTCATTGAGTATTCTACATGTTTTGTAGCTATTCGAACCACACAAAATTGAGTTTTGTGGCATGTACACGCTCCTTCCACCTTTACTAGTCTTCACTACTTAACCTAATCTCAAGATTTGCTTAGGGTAAGCAACGGTTTCTTAAACAATGAAAGAAGGCTCTCATGGTTATTATTCACATGTTATAGTATTAGGTAAATACCCTTGATCATAGATTAACAAATCATATCTACGATGAATGTTAGTCAATTAGTATTTACCAAACCCTAAAGTGACTTTACCCCATTAGGGTTACTTTTTGTCGCATGGATAGATTCTAGAGAGAGAGTGAGAGAGAGAACTTTTGTAACTAACCTTGAGCATAATTGCGAGGTCATATACATATGTAATTGATGATGCACAAGAAAAAATGAAAAAATGACATAAAATCTACATGCCATGGAATCAATAATGTTTGATGATCACCCACATTCTAAAACAACAAAAGGTAGGAAAATGCCCGTATGCTTTACATTATATCTTGGATCAAAGCTTTTAAAAACTGATGTGGATTTCTTCTCACCACGACCCCGGCCCAAGGGCGGTGACCATGGTAAACCCTAAATCGCTTTATCTCACATGCGCTTGGTCATATGTGTAAACATGCTACACTATATGCTATTCTAAGCCATGTCGCAACATGAACAAAATGGAAGATTCATGAACACTTGACAAATGGCTTTTTCCCATCCACAAAGAAACAATAGTATTAAATTCAACAACATGTAGTCCATGAAATGGGGAGGGTCGCCAAAACTATGTGGTGGACGTCACATTATTTTGAAGGGACACATGCCTATCATACTTAGTGGATAAGTGAGATCCACAAATGAAGCAACCATGACCATTGTCAACCAAAACAATATGATTGGAAAGAGTTATATATATATATATATATTTTTTTTAAAGGCTTTCAAGTGTTGTGGTTCCGTAAGGTGATGTGATAAGTTAGCACCAAAGCATAAGTGGATCCCATCATATTGAGGGTTGGTTTAGACTATAGTGAAGAAGTGCACCAGTCGGTTGAGAATTTTAGCCCAAGACAAGGTTATTTGAGGCAATAATTGGTATGGCGGACAAGGTGGAAAAACAATGAGTAAAAGATGCCTCAAGTTGGAGTTCTTTGGAGGTCAGGTTTCTTGTCCGAGGGTTTGAGGTAGCCCATAATTTTGACCTCCAGAGGATTCCCCTAGCAAAAAGTGTAGCCATGTTGGGGCCATGTCATTTTTTTCATCCATGTTTGGAATTCACCATAGAAGTCTTGGCCGTAGTGTAAATCATGGCTACCGGAGAATCCATTTTGTAGCCAATCGTATTGCTCCATTCTTCTAAAAGTCTAGACCGGTGCACTTCTTTGTTATAGTTTAAAACAACCCTAATGCCCCCTCCCCACTTGACATTAGCAAATAACCAAAGACTTCCCTAAAACCCGGGTAAAGTTGCCTCGGTTATAGCGGACACGTCCGGCTATCCCAATGCACCTACAAGAACTTGCTCCGGAGATTTCCAAGTAGGTTTTATGCCCCCTCCCCACTTGACATTAGCAAATAACCAAAGACTTCCCTAAAACCCGGGTAAAGCTCCCTCGGTTATAGCGGACACGTCCGGCTATCCCAATGCACCTACAAGAACTTGCTCCGGAGATTTTCAAGTAGGTTTTAGTTAAGTAGCTTTCACACATGTTCATTGTTTTATCTACCAACCAATGAATGTTGGATAGTTTTTGTCCCATCCCCAAATGCCTTAATACTTACTATCGGTTTTTGTTAATGGAGCTCCTCGTGCCCTCATAGCTAAGACTAAAAGCAACCAATCACAAGAGCGGGAGACAACACTTTTAGAGGTCCTACATTCTTGCCTCATGTCTAGGTACCGATGGGAGGGTCGGTAGTTTTAGCTTAGGGTGCAGCCACACGGCCGGCAGTGCCTAGGGCGAACGGGGCTAGGGCAGCTGCCACCTCAGCCTAAAGCCCTTACCGCTGCCACATGCAGTCGACCGGCAGACTGCCGGTCTGGCTCTTTCCGGGAACCTTCCGGAAGGGCTCTGCCTCTGCAGAG
Source organism: Polytrichum commune (assembly GCA_950295325.1). NCBI lineage: Eukaryota > Viridiplantae > Streptophyta > Polytrichopsida > Polytrichales > Polytrichaceae > Polytrichum > Polytrichum commune. The sequence continues at coordinate 15,024,727 of OX485803.1, read as the reverse complement.
CCGAACCAGCAGAGAGTCCAGGGGCTCAATTCGAAACAGAGGCTTGTTTTTTTTTTTTCCTCTACCTGTTGCTATAGTTTGCTGCCTCTCTTGAGGCTAACTCCTTTTCCCTTTGAATATATTTCTTGTGAAAATGGACCCCAATATCCGTAAGCTCGTAATTTTGCTGCTCTTACAGCTCTCCTTCTATAACATTGTGGAATCTATATGTAGTGACTATGAGAGGGTTTTGTTGTTGCATTGGGAGCAATTAGGTTTCTTGGCACTTGCACTTCACGACTTAAAGCTCCGGAGTGGGAGGCATCAACGACGTTTGTGGGCTCATGATCGAGGGTTGCACAGACCTGGTTTCTTTGACCAAAACTTGTTGGGCAGTTTCAACGCGAGGGAGTTTAAGGGACGTATGCGTATGGATGTTTCAACCTTTGAATACTTATGTAGTACTCTCGCACCGGACTTGCAGAGACAAGACACAAGCATGCGTTTGGCGATTCCTGTTCAGGTGAAAGTTGTTGTTTCAATTTCAAGGTTGGCTACTGGTAATTCTATGCAGTGTATTGCCGATTTGTACCGGATTGGCCTATCTTCTAGTCAACTCGCCGTCTCACAATTTTGTAGTGCAATAAAAAAACATTTGCTAGTAAAATTCATAAGTTGGCCGTCTCCTTCTATTATGGAGAGATATGCCCAGGAGTTCGAAGACCTGCACGGCATTCTTTACGTGGTGGGAGCTGTGGATGGCTCCCACATACCCATTGTGGCCCCCCGATTACACGCTCCGGACTACTACAACCGCAAAGGATTCCATTCAATCCTTATGCAAGATGTGGTGTCGGCGAAATGTCTTTTATGGGATTTTGATATTGGCTGGGCAGGTTCGATGCACGACGCGAACCTGTGGACTAGGACGGCAATTGGCCAACACTGCGAATCGGGCAAGCTGTCGCCGTACACTATGGTTGGAGATGCCGCGTATCCCTGTCGTCCGTGGATGCTTGCACCCTATAAGGGTCACAAAGATGGACTCTCGCGTGAGGAGTATCACTGGAACTTCGTCCAGAGCTCCACCCGCATGTGTGTCGAACGAGCGTTCGGCATGCTGAAAGGTAGGTGGCGAATTCTGCTAAAGAGGGTGGATGTGTATTTAAAAAATGTACCTGATTTGGTTTTGACATGCCTCGTGTTGCACAATATGTGTATAATATTTGGAGACTCATTTTGGAGGGAGGAATGGATGCGGGAGGCCAGTGACGAAGTACACAACGGATTGGCCATCCCTAATGTGCCAGGTCAATCCATTCAAGAACGAAGAGCAGTTGCTAATTTGGCACTGCACAGCCTGGCGGGAATTGACGATACCTCACGGGAAACTCTTGAATTTATCAAGCAAGAAGACGCAATGGGTTTTGAAATATCAATGAGCACGGCCGGAAAAACTTTCAAGGAGTTGTCCGCAAGAAGAAATAGCATAGCAAAGAGTTTATGGAAAGCAAAGACTAAAACAATCATTGCACAAACTTTTATTGATGATGAAGTTTAGGGTACACATGTAATAAAAGCCTATCGGCTATCTTTTGCATTGTTTCTTGTATGCTTTTCAATAAAGAAAATTTCATATCATCGCTAGCCTTTAGACCATCCATAAGAGTCAACCTACTCTCTTTCATTTCGCCAATGCATCGTTCTAGCAAAACATCGTCCTTGCGCTTGGGCTCACCACACTTTGACGAACTCTCCCCACTCTTGAGGTCCGCGGTGAAGGTGTCCGAAGCGGCAGTCTTGTTAGGCCCTTCAGGATTAGTTGCACTTGCGTGCGCATGTGAAACAACGTGCGCCCTGTCCGACATGAATTCATCAACTAGTTGATACCAACGGCATTTGTCGGAGCGATCGGATCCGGACCGCATGTTCATTGCCTTGTCTTCCTTATAATCATTGTAGATAGAACTCCACTTCTTTCTACAACCCTCGCTATCCTTTGGGAATTCCGGACAAAGAGAAACTAGCCTTGTGTGCAAGCGGGACCAATTGTCCACACCTACACAATGTTGCAAACAATGCATCATAATGTCAATACCATAACCCTTAATCGTTTGGCAAATGAATTGAATTGAAGTGAATTGAATTGAAATGAAAAGAAATGAATATAATTACAGAGTTCCAAATTTCAGCAAGAAAATAATATCAAACCAAAGAAGGGCCCTGTAATAACATATTACAAACTGCAGCTAATATTTTTACAGACTACAGTCTGCTGGAATCAAAATAATAGTCTGCTGGAAGGGCCCTGTAATCACAGACTACAGTCTGCTGAAACCGGCACAGTCTGTGCAGACTGCAGGCAGGCAGTCTGCTGGAATAGAGTGCAGGCAGGGCAGAATTACAGATTTAAAGATTTTTAAAGATTTAAAGATTTACAGATTGGGCAGAATCACAGATTTACAGATTTTAGCTAATTACAGAATTAAGGAACTAATCACAGAAAGCAAATTAAAGGGGCATGTCTTAATCACAGAATTGACAAAGGGTTAATTACAGAAGGGCAAAATTAAATTGCAGAAGTTGTAAGCAAAAAATAAAAAATAAAGTAATAAATGTGCAAACCTCCGTGAGTTGGGCAATGTCGCAAGGAGGGGATTAGGGTTGGGCATATAAACTAAACCCTAAACAAAGAGAAAACAAAGGGCAAAAAAAGAAAAGAAAAAAGAAACACACCTTGCTTTGGCGGAGAATTGAATGTGTTCTGCATTTCACCCCGAAGTGAAATGAGATGAATGACCCAATGGTCCTTCCAATGATGACCACTCTTTTGGAGCTCCACATCGTCGTCCAATTCCACAATTTCCGGTTTCTTCCGCACAACTCTTTTTTTCTTGTTGGACTTGGAGTGGTCAATGCCAAAATCTTGGGGGCCTCGTTTTTGTGAACCTTCCGTGAGATCAATTGTGGCGACTGGAGGGCCTTGGGGGGGAGCACCGTACCCAAATCCGGGAATTGGAGGCATGTAGGAATGGGGATATAGAAATGGCATTTGATTCCCCGTTCCACCAAAACCATGAAAGAATGGTGTGGGAGGAATGGGGGAATGTTGTGCACGAATCGCAGGCACCGGGACAGGAGGGACACCACCTGTCACAACAACAGGATTGGCACCATCTCCTTCCTGCAAATTCGCGGCATTGTCCATGGCAAACACAACCCGATTTGTAGCAAAAATAAAAGTATATTAAATCAAGACCAAAAACATCAAAAATACAAATAAAAATAAACAAAAAACAAGGGCTTAAGGGGGGCGCCCGAGGGCAGAGACCAGGTGGAGAGAAAAAAAATGGCGAGGTATAAAAAAGACCGGCAACAGTGTGCACCGTGAACATGGTCTCACAAAAAAAAAAGGCCCTGGACTCTGCCGAAACCCAGCAGAGCGCTGGGCGAAGAGGCAGCAGAGCCCTCAGCGCTGGAACTTTCCTAGCATGAGCAAGGTGAGGCGGGCCCGGGGGTGCCCGCCGCCGGGGGGGAGGGGAGTTCCAGGGTCCTCCCCCTGGAACTTCAACGGCTAACACTGTTGTGCCACCTCCCCTTCCCGCCACACCGCCTGCCTCCGGTGTGGTATGGGTCCCCCCTCCTGCACCAATCACCACCCACGGTCCGGCCTGCCTGCCGGCCGTGTGGTGCGGCCCTTAAAACCTCCACTTTTAAGCCATGCCACATCATTTGCCAACTAGGCTCGGCACTAGATAATGTCAATGGTGTGGAGGCTCATTTTTAAGAACCCACTTTTAGGCTTAGCTAATGTCAAGTGGGGAGGGGGCATTAGTTAAGTAGCTTTCACACATGTTCATTGTTTAATCTACCAACCAATGAATGTTGGATAGTTTTTGTCCCATCCCCAAATGCCTTAATACTTACCATGGTTTTTGTTAATGGAGCTCCTCGTGCCCTCATAGCTAAGATTAAAAGCAACCAATCACAAGAGCGGGAGGCAACACTTTTAGAGGTCCTACATTCTTGCCTCATGTTTAGGTACCGATGGGAGGGTCGGTAGTTTTAGCTTAAAACCTCCACTTTTAAGCCATGCCACATCATTTGCCAACTAGGCTCGGGATTGGATAATGTCTATGGTGTGAACCCTCGTTTTTAAGAACCCACTTTTAGGCTTAGCTAATGTCAAGTGGGGAGGGGGCATAAGGTCGGCTTTGAAAAGTTAGCACACAAGCTACTAGGATTATGGGGCATGGATCGCACTTCCCATTTGACACGGGTGGTCATTAAGACATGACTTTATTCATAGATTGGACTTGACACATGCAAATGGGGTCATGTTGCAATGAGTGCCCGTGTGAAATGGGAAGTGTGTTCTAGGCCCCACAATCCTAGTTGCGAAGTGTGGATAATCTACGCAACCTAGGTCTACCCCTCCACAACCCATCGGTACAAGGATGGTATCTTTATTACTAGATGTATTGTTATCAAAGAGGGAATTGTCGCATACAATCATGCATTCTAACCTCCCCAATATCATGCATGTGGCAACCAAAAGTGCACGTGATATCAAGGAGGTATGTAGTACGAACATGGACGTGTGATAATAGAAAATTAGAGTAGCATGTGGCATTATGGAATATCACAAAGTCAACATCGTAATAATGACAATGGTGACAATGTGATGCGTGCAAATGTGTAGATTGAATTCTTTGGTGGATTACTTTGATGTCAAAACTTGTGATATATTGTAAGGAAATGTGACAACAAGGAGGGAGATTTAAACCGAGCACATCCGTACCCTAGGGTTTAGGGTTATAAGAGAGGGAGTGACATTACAAAGGGTGACATTATGGAGGTTAGGGTGTACCTCTCTTTCATCCAAGATAAAAACATGATCTCCTGTATGTTTGTAGATGATTCATCTCAAATGACTTGGACTAAACTAATTCCGGGTATTGGAAACTATTTACGGTCTCCAATCAACTAAAGATGTAACCTTTGGCTGCAATGGTTTGGATTCACATACAAATTCAAGAAATGGATGTAAACCTAACTTAGAGCGGAGAGTAATCTAACTTAGGTTTTATGTAGAAAATTCATGTTTGTGAGGGGGGGGGGGGCTTCACCAAACATTTAGAATTGCCATTCTCAGAATGGATGTTAGTGGACCAAATTAATAGAATTTTGAGCTTAGGAGGTTTGGTCTCAAGCTCACCCCCCCCCCCTTTTCCACACCTTTTTTTTTTGGGGTAGAAGCATTTATTTAAACTCTAATCCAATACAATAGTTATGTCATAACATTAGTTAGCAAAGGCCGAGGCTTCCATGACCAAAAATAGGGAGGCATAGTCTTACCACAACATCCCCATTCACTACTGCAGTAGTTTCCCTCTGCACGGGGGAGGAGAGTATTTTTGTAAAGGGTTGCTCCTAATTAAATGCAACAACGGTGCCTTGACCCACACCCCAACCGGAGATATAGCAACTGGGTAGGCAGTCACCTCCATGGACCTTGACGATTGAGAACATGCTGAGCCAATTAGACATCGTGCGCAACCACATCAGGCTTAGGGCTGACACATTGGCCCACCATGGACTAATTTGCAGTTGATACTAGAATATCTTGCTCCGGTACCTATGCCCACCCATCCTCTATTGCGTTGCTGACTAGTGTTATGTAAAGTTGCACACCGTCAGAAAAAGGGAGACAATTCAGTTGTAGAAAAAGAAGGATTGACCTTGAAACCAAAGTCCTTAAGATTAGACACATGTCGAGATCCAAAAGTCATTTTAACCGTGCATGCCTATGTACCGAACACTCCCCGTTCCTTGGACAACGTCGTTCTCGAATGTGTGTGGCCCCACATGATCCCCGGGGACATCACGGAAAAGTTCAATCAAACCATCCAAGTTGCATATAAAATAAATAAAATCGCTTGAGGAAAATGCAGGCCGGCAGGCCAAAGAATATCGATGCCCATGCTTTATAACTTATTACTATTATTACGTCTCACATCGCACATCATGACTTCATATATAGACCATACCAAAATGGCATGCCAAAAGCTCGGAAGTGTATATTTGTGGATGGGAAGTAGAGCTTGAAGGGCAATGACGGGCCCTGGAATCCATGGAAAGAGTCTCCCTCTCGCCTAGACTGTGGGCGCCATTGCTGCCGAAAAGCAAAAAGCGTGCATATCGACGGTGGGTGAATCATCACCATCGTCTTCTTCATCTTCAGCATCAGCATCCCCTCCGTAATTCTTATCCTCCACATACACAATTCTATGTACTCCTCGCGAATCTCCCGACACACCCTAAAAAATGTTAACCAAATGTAGTGTCTCACACTCTACGTATTCTACATACTACTCTCGACAATCATACTCCACTCAAAAAACACCCGTGTATTATATTCACTTTATGTGGCCCTCAATCACGAGCATCGCATGTGGAGCGAGCTGCAAGCAAAGCAAGTGAGCGAGGATTAATATTGTTCGCACACTCGAGCTGCGGCAGGCAGAAGGACGGATAGATAGATAGAATCATAGATAAACTAGTCAGAGACAGCCGCAGACGTCGCCCGTACCTTGGAAGGTAATGGTTAGCATGCACGGCGAGGAGTCGGACGCGGAGCCTTCATCATCACAGTGCAACTTCCAGCGCGGAATGATATGGTGGATGCTAGTCCCGATGCGCAGGACGAGGAGGAGAGCGTGGAGTTAACTTATTACTTCTGATGATTTTGAACTTAGATTTGTGTGTGTGTGAGAGAGAGAGGCGCATCATCTGTCGGAGGTTTGGAGAGGTGAGCGAGTTTGTGTGCCATTTTTTATTGTTGGTGTTGTTGTTAATGTTAATGTTAATGTTCGGTGCAGACAGAAGAAATAATCGTATGGTAGGGTTCTCTGAATCCTTTCTTTGTCAAGGGGCGTGTATACACATAAGCAGCCACGTTGGTTCATAATGCGTTCATGTTACGTTGTTCTTTGTTGTATCTATTTTGGAAGAAAATAAGAGAGAGAGAGAGAGAGAGAGAGAGAGAGAGAGAGAGAGAGAGAGAGAGAGAGAGAGCACTTGAATGAGAGACTCTTCACTCTTCATCAAACCCACGAAGCCACAAACTGACAAACTCGAATGGGTGTAAACGTTGATCAAAGCCGCAAACTCGAACAGGTTTACGGAGCATGGCTGAGGGACAATTATCGCAAGGACCTCTTACTTCATCAATAATGATGATGAGGGCATAGTATAGGAGTTTGAAGGTGGTTGCGATGGTTGAATTTTACTTTATTTTCTTTGCTTGCGTGGGAGAGGATTTCTAGGAGGCGATCACTCTTAGACAACCTTTGTGACGCTAGAATTTTTAATTTGTTTGTCTCCACTCCACGGATTGGAGGATTGCATCCATAGGAGGGGAAAGAATTGAGATCAACGGACTGTAGTTGAGATAAATCCATTTTTTCACTTAAAACTACATAACTACATCCACATCTTGTGTGTAAACGAAAAAAACGAAAATCATCGGAGTTGTGGAGGGATAGTATAGGAGTTGAAGGTGGTTGCGATGGTTGTAGTTTACTTCATTTTGTTTGTGTGGGTGGGAGAGGCGATCACTCGTAACCAAACTTTGTGACACTTTATAGAGTCCTTAATTTGGTTGTCTTCACTCTACGGATTGTAGGATTGCATCCATAGGAGGGGAAAGAATTGAGGTCAAACGGATCGTAGTTGAGATCAAATCCACTCTTCAACTACTACTTCATCACTACATCTACATCTCGTGTGTAAAAGAAAAAATGAACATCATTGGAATTGTGGACGGATAGTATAGGAGTTGAAGGTGCTTGTAGTTTACTTTCTTTGCCTGGAAGAGGGTTTGGGACACTGGAATCCTCAAACGGTTGTCTCCACTCCACAGATTTTAGGATTGCACCCATAGGAGGAACAAGAAGTGAGGTCTATTCCACACTTAAAATACAACTACATCTTGTGTGTAAACACTAAAATAATGAAAATAGTGAAGATAATCGGAGTTGTGGAGGCAGATCATAGTAGTTAAAGGTGGTTGAAATGGTTGTGGTTTACTTTCGTTGCGTGGAGGAGGGTTTGGAGGCAATCACTCTTAGACAAACTTTGTGACACTAGAATCCTTAAATGGTTTGTCTCCACTCTATGGACTGTAGGTTTGCAACCATAGGAGGGACATGAAATGAGATCAAGTGCACTCTTCAACCAGAACTGCGTCTTGTGTGTGAAGGTGGCTGGGATAGTTGCAGTTTACTTTCTTTGTTTGGAGGAGGCGCTCACTCTTAGACAAACTTTGTGACACTAGAATCCATCTTGCGTGTATACAAAATAAACATAATTTTTTGGAGTTGTGGAGGCATTAGTATAGTAGTTGAAGATTTTTTCTCTAGCATTCATAGTCATGAAGATGACATTTGTAATACGAAATCAGCATCTCCAAAATAGTGCTTCTTAGAAATGTTTTAGCAGCTCCAGATCAGTTTCTATAGACCCTGCTGGTGCTACAGAAATTGTCACCCCGGGGAAAGATCTGGCTTCAGGGTGAGAATTGATCGATTAGGGAAATTTCTTGTTGATCTGAATGAGGGAGGATTGATTTCCTAATTGGCAGGTTAGAGCCCTTAAAAGAAACTTGAATGATGATGAAATCAGCGCAAGATTCCTATGGTATTTGGTTGATTTTGTGGTATGACGTGCATGTGCTCCTCCAATTGTGTCCCCCCCATGCTAGGTGATCATTCATTTTTCTGTAGTTTTAGAGCTTCGTTTCTTCAATAATGGGAGACTGAATTTGTTGTGGCATTGTTCAGGAGTAATGCACGCCTGGAGGGTCAGCAACTGATTTGGGCAAGAGGTTTAGAAATGGTTAGTCATCATCGGTTAGGTGAGCTCCTATTCAACATCGATACTTACAAGTATATATATATGTGCGTGCGTGTGTGTGTGTGTGTGTGTGTTCCCTTTTGTGTTTTTGAATCTTGTGAACTAACTTAGGTCTGCGAATTGCTCTCAACAGCGCCGTGGACGTGGTTCTGCGGTGGTGACCTTGCGCCATCAGCGTGTTTTTGCATCAGGGATTGGCTGATTGCGGATGTGAGCCTAAACAGTACACAGATCCGACCTACGACCTGTCTGCGGCAGGCCATCGTCTGTTTCACCCAGATTCTACTCATTGTGGCTTTCTACGTCTTCTTGGCGAGTTTTCGCAGCACATTGCCAGGTGCCTTATCAGGCAGCGAGTTGCTGCAAGTTTTCGAGATTGGCTCCATCCTGTTCAACGTGACGGCCGTGCTCTCGGGGCTGATCGGCATATCATTTCTAAGTTGCGGCGTGTGGGTGATCCTCGTCACGGGCGAAACACAATCTCCACACACGTGGGTATCTCTGCTGGTGCAAGGGGTGGCATGGATCACCATAGCTTTCTCGCTTCGAATCCGCCTACAGAACCCCACGAAGCAGGTCGCTTACATATGGTGGATACTTACATTCCTGCTTGCAACTCTCACCACATTCCTCGCGGCTCTGGACTTGCTCATCCAAGCAGCTCCAGTTTCTGTCGAAGTTTTCCTTATCATCGCGTCGTGGCCTGTCTCCTGGCTGCTCTTGACATGTGCCATACATGGTGAGAGATGGATAATGATCGAAGTGGACGAAGATCTTACAGAGGCCTTCTCAGATGGGGGGGAACCATAACCATTCTGCTCCTTTCCAGAATTGGAGAAAAGGATGACTTCCATAAAGCTCTCAATTAAGCCTTAGATCTCCATGATTGGCTTAGAGGAGATGATGCTCGAATGGTTATGTTCAGTAACCCCGTTGGGCTCTCCCGCGTCTTGAAGGCTACCTAGTCCATAGAGGTCATGGATGATGACTGGAGGAAAACATGTTGCACACATGTTAACCTCATTCCTTTTTCACACGACAACTTAAACGACCGCCTGATGAGAAAGCCCTCCTCCATCCTGTACAGAAATTCAGAGCATGCTGAGACTTGTTACAGAACCATACAGAAAAAATCTATCAATTATGGGATAGGTTAGATACAAGGAATTGATACAGAAAAAATTGTCGATTTTTAGTTTCACTGCACTAAACATCTGATTTAGTGTGGCATTACAATTGGTGTGCCACCGTCTCTGGTAGGTAGTTTCCTGACAACCGCTCTAGTTGCCTGACACCCAGTGATTTTTGCAAGAAAATCGTTGTGGGTCAATGATGATTAGTGTGGGCTACACTAAATCAGATGTATAGTTTACTTCCTTACTACTTTCTCTTTCTGTATTCTGACTGGGATGACTAGCGTGCACAGCCTTTGCAAACTCTACAAAGCTCTGTAGGGTTGCGTGGTAGCGACCTACCCCAAGAAACTAAGGGCAGAGAGAGATGGAGGCCCGTCCCAGGACTCAACCTCCCAATTTCACTGGAGATTGATGTAAGCAGTTGCAATCAACATCACCGAAACATCCATCATTCCATGAAAGGTGGAAGGAAATGGTAACCGCAATTGCACGACCTGGCACATACAATTGCACTGCATTTGGTTACAAGAGGAAGTTTTTCTTCAATAGGATGTCTAACGATGCCCTGCCTTGTGTCACAACCGATTTTCTTAATGTCAATTTACCTGGGCCAATAGTCAGGCCAATTTCCAACAGCCAGACTACAGGGAGTGAAGTGAGTCTGGGAAGTGTTTCTGCCATTTCTACTTTGAATGCTCTCTGGGGGGTTGTACCACGTGGAATTGTTATCATATTGCAGAGTTATGCAAACCTGCTAGGAGCTACTTTTGACGTTCTCAACTGATTACAAAGAAATTGAAAAGGGCCATGCCCAGTTGCAGCTACTCCATAGAGCTTTGATGCAGTTGGAAAAACTGAAGGCCAGGTGAGGGATCCCACTTACTTTCACCTCCCTTGTTCCCAAAGAAGTTGTCAGCTGGAATGTACAAAAGGTATGCAGGTGTTATTTGGTTAGAATTTGTTATCTTCCATCTTGTATTTGTCAGAATTTATGTCTTGAAATTTGTATTGCATTATCAAAAATTATGATGAAACATCAGCAAAAACCGCACCTAGTTATTGTTTCTTGGAAGTGCACATGTGCTGATTCCTTAAATGAATACATTCCCCTACCCCCTACCCCTCCTGCTGGGTGTAAAGTAGTTAATAAAATTTGAAGACATAGTCCAATCTCTTTCCAACATGTGCCTATATGGTGCATGTTCTTAGGTCCACACCTAACCTCAAATGTATGTGTCTTGTTAAGGGAAGTCACCCAAATAACATCTGCATGCCTTATAATAATTGTCTGATGAGATGTGTAGCTTTCATTGTGACAATGTCTGAGTATGTCTGTATTGAATTCCTGTGATGCTATTCTCATCAACTTGAGCCTTGCTGTGTACTTCAATGTTGATTTTCAATCCTCCAAAGCTCAAGCAGATCTTATTGAATTGTGATACTCACCTCATTGCAGTGAATTTTTAGGTGCATACAAGGCCCTCTCCATGATATTGGGAGATTGTACAACTCTTGGCCACCATGGTGTCCTTGACAGCATGTTTGAGTATCAGATACCCAAGATGTTAGGCGCATGAAACTTTAACCCTCAGTTTCCTGAGAAGCCCCCCCCCCCCCCCCCCTTATTTGTTTCTGAGCTCGACTACTGAATTGAAATTCTTGAAGTCTACTTTCTTTTTTGGTTTACAAATGTGGAAAATACAAAATTTTGAGTTTCTAATTGCGTTTCCAAGCTCTGGAGAACTAAGATATTTATAATACTAAGCTAAGTGGGACTTAGACAGACACTCTAGCTCTGCACCTACTTCTCATAGGATAAAAAAGCCGCACTTAGTGAGATGATTAGCAAATCCAAATTGTGCATGTATCCATTTTCCTTACAAGTTTAAGTGTTAGTATGAAGATCTTGTTCAATATCAAAGGGAAGATTCTCTTTATTATTCTATGATAAGAACCTCTCCTCCCCCCCCCACTTATGTTTAAATGCGAAATTTTCAAAAAATGTAAAATATGAATAACTTACAAAGACATGTTGTTTCCATGTCACCCCCCAATGTATTAGAGTTGACCATAAAATATGGGGATCAATGGGCACCGAATGGTCCCTTGTTTGGGTGTAACTGGAAAGTTTTGGAGGGTTTCTTTGAGTTTCAGATATTGACAACTTTTATCTTTATATAACTAAGAATATTTTCACTTCTTTGTCATCTATGCGCACATGCATCTCTCTGCTCCTCACCACTTCTATACTCCTCAAATACAATCAAATTATAAAAAGGTCCAAAAGTTTTTTCCCCATAATGGAGACTAATGACTGCCCTCATTTTTATTTTTATGTCATTACCACAAATGTTGGAAGTGGCAAATATAAAAGATTCCATCAAGAAACTTGAGTTGGTCCCCACTTTTAGTGACTTTCCACTTAACTCTATTATGCCATTGGATTATCTTTTGTTTTTTAAAAGTGTAAGTGATAATAGAGTGATAGAAATAAATTAAATATAAGGAAGTATAGGGAAACCATCCATGTTGTTGGGGCTATAAACATTGTCATTGGTGTCCTTAGGCTCTATACAAGGTTTGAGGCTAGATTGAGGAGAGATTAAGAGCTGGCCCGATTCTCAAGCATGAAGCCCTCAATCCGGCCCAACCCTTGTCACATGTAAAGTGATGAGGCCCAATTTGAGGTCCCAATATTCTTAAGGATTTTGGTTCATGACACCTACCATCGGGGGTGCCCCCTATATGTGTGGTTAATTAATCACAATTGGATCCCACTAGATTTAAACAGGGCCTTTGAATCAAATTACGGTATCAATAGTTCTTTAAATGAGCATTTCCAGGCCATGATGGGTTGCACTACATTTTCACCCATCCCCGTGGTAGGTGTTAATAAACTTAACCCTTTGTCAAGATACTCCCTAAATCTTTCCAAATGTGTTTTGTGAAATGGTCATTATTGCATGTTGAAGATGGTACCTAATTGTTTGTTGACCCTTGGTGTTGTGGGTGCAATTGGGAAATATACCAAATGAGTTAATGCTCACTCTAACTTATGTGATATCACACCTGTGGTAACCAAAGTGCACGTGATATTAAAGAATTTAGTATTAAAATTGATGCGTGATAAAAGAGAATTAGTATAGCGTGTGACATTATGAAATAACATTAAGTACAACATTGCAATGCTAAAATTGATGATTTCATGCATGGGACACGAATAATCTCCCAACATTCCACAAATAACCAAAGTTCAAACTTTCTAGGATATGTTTGTTCAAAATTTCATAACAATATGTACAAAATGGCGACAAGTACAAATAATTCCTCTACATAGGTAGCATGTACCAAAAAATGGCCACTGTCAACCATGCAACATAAAACTCTTGAAATTAGACTTCTTAATAACAATTAAACGAGCAAGATGGCAATGCCAATGTTGTTGTCGTCTATCACCGGGCCGTCCAAAAAATCTTGTGACACACTAAAACAACACCTTAATTGAAAGGGAAACAAAAAACTAAACTATTAACAATTAATTCTTCTGCATATAAAATAAATATCAATGCTACCTACGAACAATTCATCATCACATGCCTTAAAATAGGCTCCATAAGAGACTTGAGGCAAAGAAAATCACATACAAGAGGGATGGTTTACACCACGGACCATGAAGTTAGATTATGGAAGATGGCCTTTTTCCATGGTCCAACTTTCATGGTCCGATTTCTTTCAAATCAATTTACAAAGCCTTTGGGCCCCTCACTAAGTGTAAACCAGACGTGGACTGAGAGGAATGACCATGCATCAATAAATGAATGTGTTAGTTTTTTGAATATATGTCCAAATAAGGCAGTTTTGAGAAAATAATAATAAAATGACCATTCTCTTGTCTTCTCTTTGTCTCCATCTTTTCTTCCCCGAAATAAAAATAAAAATAAAAGAGTGATTTTTATTATAACAACATTTCTTTGCCATGGGCCCTTGCATGTTTTTATTATAGCACCTCTTTTGCCTCTCCCATTGCAAAACCCGTTGGACCATGTCAATGAATAATGTAAGCCTCAAAGTATGTCTTTTGGAGACCTCAAATTCCATGATCACTCTGACATTTTTCCTTGGTGTAAACCAAAGTGGTCCCGTGACAAGTTCAACAACCAATCACATATTTCACAAGACCTTGGGACGACTTCATGATCTATGTCTAAAGAAACGCAAGAAACAACATGACCCTCAACGAAGCTACCAGAATGTTATGGTGAGTGATGGGCATGAAAACATAATGTTATGATAGAATCTCAAACAATAAAAGCTCAAAATGAATGGGAAAAGAAGGAGAAATCGTTCCACACCTCAATGAAGCACGTGGTGGTGGATTGTGCACTCTCATAGTGCAAAAAAAATGAAGGTTGGGAGCATTTGGGGCAATGATCCTCCGAGCGTTCGCAACTTCTCTAGAGAGAGAAGCAAAAGCAGAGGAAGAAGAAGGCATCTCAAATATTTTTGGGATCATAGATCTGGTGGTGGTTTGGAAGATGGGTGTGGATCCTCCATTTTGGTAGATTTAAAAGGTTCCAATAATGACAACCTAGCACAATGCGAGAGTGTGGTCTGAACTCTTTGGTGGCATGCTTTAATGTCAAAACCCATGATATATGGGAGAGAAATGTGACCCAAAAAAGAAGAAGTGGGGATTAAACTGAGAACATTGGGACAATAAGAGAAGGAGTGACATTAAGGGGGTTGATAGTACGGAGTTTAGGGTGTATTCTTCCCCTTAGTAAAACAATGTCCTCTTCCAACCTCAAGATGCAAGTTGCTATTATTCTTCAGACAATATTTTTAAAATATGTATGATTTTGAACAAACAATACTTGATGTCACTGCCCCAATATTTCGTAGGTTAAAATTTTTTTATATTCATTTTTTTATATTTTTTCTATTTATACAATATCGATTGAATGTCAAAGAATATTCACATCATTTTGATTAAAATTTGGATTATTCGGTTGCAACTAGTATTTTTTATATCCAATTATTATATTAGTATTTAGAAATGGAACAATTTTGACAAGCTCCAACTAAATTTCTAAAAAAAACACTACAATTATCTATTATATTATGATTAATATAATTCTTGCTTTTTGTATGGGGTGGATATTCAATTTTATATTTTATGCTCATGTAGAACCCCTTGATATTAGGGATGTAAAATATCCATAAACTTCTACAAAACCTAATTTTGGGAAGTTAAATATTTTACACTAATTGTGTCATCGACTTCAATTCCTATTTTATTTTATAAATCATAGAGTCTTGCAAACACAATCCATCCATCCATCCATGATGCAATGTGTGCAGTATTTTAGTTTAAAAGTAAGCGTGTAGTACTTTATGATTTGTTACTAGAATACTAATGTGGATAATAGTAGTAATGCTAATTAGTGAAGGGAATTCACACTTCATAGATTGACGTTAGAGATGTTCATTATCCAACATATGAGTCCAGTTTGGCTCATATCGAGAGTTCAAACCAAGGAAAACCTTGTATAGTTATTTTCAAGTTGGTCTAAAGAGTTGAATGTAGTTTTCTGCCACCTGCAATGCCACATAGAACGAGTAAATGTTCAAACCCACTGCTAGTACAAAGCCCTTGGACCATATTTGATGAAAACCACGTCATCCTATTGAATGGAATTCTTAGGATATGGACCAAGGAATTTATTTTCGAGAAGAAGTCTATGGGTGATGAAAGCAACTTCTTGCTTCTGGTGAGGCCACGTTGCATGTGCTTTCTCGACCGTCGGATTTGACCGATGTAAAACCCTCCTCCCCTAATCTCCTCCGTTCTTGCCAGACACACACACACACACACACACACACGCACACACAGAAGACAGACAAATACTCACTCTCTTCACCTTCCCGATTACGATTTCTTTGCCGATTCTCTTCGCCAAAGGTCATCCGATTACGCGTTCTCTGTTCGGATTGGATCGGTGTCAGTAGGGTTTCAAAGTTGGGGTCTAGATTTGTGTGGCATAGAAAGATTGTGTTGTGAAGGTTGGGAGCCATTGGCTACTGGAGTGTGTAAATTTTAGAGTTCTCTTCTTCGGAATCGCATTTCCATGCGAGCAGCAGCAGGTGAGCGACATGCAGGGTGGATGAATTACGTCGTAGTAGTTCCTTCTTAATTCACCAAGAAGTGAGGCAGTCGGAGATGGAATTGCATGTTTGAGAAGGAATATATTGTCTACATATTTGCTTCTTTGGAATAAAATCCACAATCACTCACTGCAGAGTGTTGGCATTTGCAAATTCCGCATACTGGCTTTATTTTCATGAAGCGCATGTATTAGTGGAGGTTGTCCTTCAAAGGTTCAAACCTTCAAAAAGATGCAACTTTTGTATTCTTATTTTCTTATAATTTGGTTCGACAACTTCACCTTTGGTGAACCATATATGCTCCACATCGTGATGACATACAAATGGTTGATTTTAGATCCATTGAGTATTCAATTTTGGCTTGCACTTCATAAAATTACTTAGGTTGTAGGGAATGCGAAGAGAGCGATAGACGGCGGAGCTATGGCGCTCCTGTAAAGGCCGGAAGACAGTGAGGAAGAGGGCGGTCGAAGCTCTAGGAGGCACGAGGGCGGAGTGGGAGTGACATGCTGTGAGCATGATGCTCCTCCGCCCAAAAGCCACCGGGCCACCGCATCCACCAACACTGTCCATTGGCAACCTGAGGAGCCAAGAGCCCGCCTGCCACACAAGAATACTAAAGAGAGATATCACAATTCGTCGAAGCCCATTGCCGCTTAGATCAAAGCCACTGCCACTCACATCGTTCGGATCGGAGAACCCACTTCGGAGCACTGCGCCAGATCGGGGAGCCCACCTCGGAGAACTCACTTTGGAGCACCGCGCCCAGATCGAAAAACCACTTCGGATAGAATCCACTTCAGAAGCACCGCACCCAGACTGAAGAGCCCACCTAGGAGCACCGCGCCCAGATCGAAGAACTCACATAGCAGCATCGCGCCCAGATCGGAGAACCACCTCAGAGAAAATCCACCTCAGAAGCACCGTACCCAGACTGAAGAGCCCACCTAGGAGCACCGCGCCCAGATTGAAAATCTCACATAGCACCATCGCGCCTAGATCGGAGAACCACCTCAGAGCACTACACCCAGACTGGAGAACCCACTTCGGAGCACCGCGCCCGATCGGAGAGCCCACTCCGCTCCGAAATCGGAGCTGCCTCAAGACCCTCAGAGGTTGCCACAACACAACACCGACAGAAAGATCGAAGGACCCCTCCGCCAAACAAATAGAAGGAGTCACCCCTGGAATCGAAGTTGCCTCAAGATACATGACTCTACTACAAAGCTGGAATTGGCCAGAGATCGGAGGAACCCGCCGCCCAGGTCGAAGGAATCCACCTTCGAAGACGGAGTTGCTTCAAAACTTACGGAGCCCACCACATTGTCCAGTGATTGAAAGAACCCCCGCCACCCAGATCGGAGAAATCTACTCCTGCATATGAGAGCCACCCCCAAGCTCCTGAAGCACCGAAGGAGAATTCGAAACAAAAATAATATTTTGAACCTCAACAAGTTATTTCTTAAAACTCAACAGGCTCATTCCAAACCCATGTTGATGCTCCCCGAGCATAGGAGAGCTACGCCCAAGCTGCTGAAAGCGCTGAAGGAGAATCTGCAGTAGAGGATACAGTTTTAAGCCTCAACCTGTTATTTCTCAAATCCCAACAGGCTCATTTTCAAAGTCACTGCTAGTGCTCCCCGAGCATCATAAGTTGTTGCAGTCACAACATACTCAAAACCAACAAATTCAACATTCTGAAGTTGTAGCAGCAGTAATAGGAGAGTCGTCGACAACGACTTGAAGTTGCTGCCGGGACGCCCATAAGAGAAGAAACCACTATTGCCGCTGAAGAAAGTTGGTAGAGCTAGCCAAAACTCTTATTTTCTTCGGAGAAACGACTGTTGTTGCTGTTGCTGTTAAGTTGCTGGAGAAACACATGGGAGAGCTGTTCCCGAGCTTACTACTGCTGCCAACACCAGAGAGTTGCTAGTTGCCGACTACACTCACCGAATTCAAGACACGCAGAGGTTGCGAACGATTTGGTGTTGCGAAGGACACAAAGGCAACATCAACTAACAAAAAAGGGAGTTGCTGCTCACCGTAACCCCAACCAAAATATGGCATCGCCTTCCACATACCGACCCATCTTTGGAGATGATGATAACATGGAGGCAGACACACCCACATAAAATCTCATGCGGCTCTTAGCGGTGTCGTGATCTGGCCGAGTACTAGTTAAAACTTAGGCATTTTATATGTTATTGTTATTTTCAAATTGATATTTATATGATGATGTAAGTAAGTTGTTTACATAGAGAACCGGTCTTAAGTTCAAAACCGGGTGACTCGGTAGATAGATGTGGTAGGTAGGATTTGGGAAATATAGGATTTACTGACGGGCCGTTACCTAATTACCTATGGATTCTAGAAGGCCTAACCTTTTATTTTTTTATTTGTCAGCGGGATAAGGTCTCTAGAAGCCTTAAACCCGAACTTTCCTATTGGCTTGCCGAATTATCCTTTAACCCAAAACTTTCCTATTTCTAGCGGAATAAGGGGTTCTAGAAACCTTCAACCCAAACTTTTCCTATTTCAAGCAAGATAAGGGTTCTAGAAATTTTTTACCCAAAATGTCTCCTATTAGTTAGCCTTTTGGGGTTCTAGAAATCCTTACCCTAATTTTTTTCTATTGGCCGAAGTAGGCAAGGTAGAAGAGTATTTAAGGGGTGTTAGAAGTGTGTTAAAGGGAGGAACATTAGCATTTGGAATTAGTACTTGTATAGAGTTGAAAGAACTTTGAGCATTTAAAAAAAATAAGTGTTTAAGAAGCCCATCTATATAAGAGAATGACGGGGTGAAAATTTTAGAATGACTAGGTTGCACTAAGTGCACTATTTGTATTGTTTCATTCATTATTAAGTGAGCAGAACTTAGGAATGAAATATTTATAAATTATGAATGGTTAGAGTGTTGGATTGTTATGAAAATTTGAGAGGATATTTTTTATGAGATATAGAAGTTGAGATAAAAATTTCGAAGCTTCTGTCTTTGGGGAGAAAAAGTTATACAAAGTTGAACTGAAGGGTGTCTAGGAACAAAGACAACTAGGATAATAATGTTTGAAAATATGAATTTTTCTGAATATTATAGCTATGGCTACAAAAATTTGACACTGCCTTCTAATCTTATCTATCTATTATGTGTCAAAATTTGAGATTGATTGGACTTAATGGTTCGAAGTTATTAAAGTTTTAGTGACCGGATGTTATACCACAACATTCATGCTAGGAAGTTAGAGTTAGAAAAACACGCATAAATTTTTAGTATGAGCTCCATTTGTGCTGAAATTTGGTGTGGATACTTTTAGTAAGGTACTTAATAAGCGGACCAAGTTTCACTTGAAGACAATGAGTTATGTGAGAGTTATATTATTCTGAAGTTTAGTAGGACAATATTGAGAGGGATTTACAACAAGGGTTTAGGAGAAGGGAAAGGTACTATAAATTTTTAAACACTACCATAAAAAAAAAAAAAAAAAAAAAACCCGTGCTTACCGGATAATGCATATTTTTCTTAACAGCGGAGAAGGCAAAGGAGAATCAAGCTACGAAAGAAATAGGTACCAAGAGAACCCAAGATAAGACAACACCGAACAAATTTCTACACCAAATTCCACAAGCCCACAAGTAAATTCTATTGTCCCGGAACGAGGGTTCCGTAAAAAAATTTGGTATTGTTTTACTAACATAAAGAAATTGGCTATGGAATAGCTTTTCGATGGTGATTCCATTGAAGATACGGTACTTAGGGGAGTACCAAGGAAGGAAGCGGAAGAAATGGAGGGGATCGCAATATCCTTCCGAAGGATACCCCAAATCTATTACCCAGGTAAGAGAGAGGATGGTGTCCTTGGACAACACCTAAATTTAATACAAATTCCATATGATATCCCTATTGATCCCAATACATGTCTCGCTTTGGACTTCCATGTTGCTATTGAATTTCAGTTACCTAACACCCCTCTCCTACACAACCATGTGAAAGAACTAGTAAGAACAATACTTGATTTTATGCAAATACCACTTGGCACTAATCTTATTGAGCCCATATCTATCATGTGCATGAGTGTTAAGAGAGGTGGGGAGAAAGGAATTTGGGCGGGAATTGCCAAAATCCACCTTCTCCACCCTAAAATTGATGGGGTGGCCTTGTTGAAAGGACTTAGACCATTCATTCTACAATTGGACCCGAAATCAACCCAAGGTACTCTTGGAAAGGTAGGTAAGACTTACCACTCCATAGCTATGAAGAACAACCTTTCAATGAAAATCACTAGCGAAACTTTGATTGGTGTCTCTTCACACATGCTCTTCAAGGATGTTTTAGAGAATAGTTTTAAAAGAGGTTATGAATTTGAGATTGTAGAGGTGCAAAAGGGCACTTCCAACAACCGTGCTTACATTGTTGCACCAACTCCCTCACAAACCAAGAAAATTCAAGAACTTCAAGTTGCAACACACCATGAAATTTTGGAAGGACAAGTGAAGGAAGGGCCTTCTCTTACCTTGGAGCAAAAACAAAGGAAAGAAGCTCTAACTCTCACCTTCTATAACCTTCCCATCTTGATGAGCATAGATGACACATCTCTTGAAATTTGGAAGATAATTGGAACCAAGAATGTTGTCTCCATTTAGTTCCACAAGCAAGATGGGATTAGACACAATGGTAGTGCAAATGTTGAATGCCTCAACCCCTTTGTATACAAAAAGTTTGTAGGAAAAGACGAATAAATTGTTGTTTATCATGTGGAAATCACTCCACACCGTAGAAGTCTTGAGGGTATTGACAAGCCTTCCAAAGACTTGTTGGTTAAGTTTGGATTTAAAGATACTAACACTTGCTTGGTGAACACCATTGAAGCAATCCAAAACCAAAACCAAGGTGAGAAGAATGCCACCAAAAGCGAAGTTTTTACCATCATGAACGAGGCCATTGAAGAAGGTAATAAGAAACTCAAGCTTGAACTACACGAAGAGATGAAGGTCTTGAAGGATGACATAGTCAAAGAGGCCCACAACTATGTAGATGACATCAACGACAAATTGAAGAAGCAAATGTTGGACATCCAAAGCACATTAACCAAACACACACTCATAAAAAACCAATAAATAAATAAAACTAAGCCAAAAATACCCAAACCCCACCCAAACCTCAAAACCCACCTAAAACTATGCTTCAAACCAAAACTCATAGGAACAAAGCAAAATAATAAACAAGAAAAGATTGATAGCCAAAACCAAAACAACAAAAACCAAGAAAACCACAAACAAACACAAACAACCAAAATTATAAAAAATAACCACAACAATAAAAACAAAACATCTCTCAAAACCAATGACCAAATAAAACAAAAAACAAAACCAAAATAATATACGTAAAACCTTACCAAAAATAAACATAAACACTACGAACAAACACAAGAAACAAACAAACATAACCAAAGCACACCTTCAAAATACAAATAAAAAACCAAAACCATATCAAACACAAAAATCAATAAGAAAACAAACAAACGCACACCATACCACTACAAAAACAACAACCCACAACATCACCCCAATCCTCTCAAACAATCCCCCAAAACACAAAAACACAAAAACACAAAACAGAATCAACGAAAACCACCTAAGACGGGCTCGGCCTACCGGCCTCGCCCAAAATCAAAATAACAAAATAAAAAAGAAAAAGAAAAAAGAAACAAATACAAAACTACGCATCCCAAAAAACCACAAAAAAGAACCACTGAACACCCAAACCACATAACAAATCTAGACACTAAAATAAAGAAAAATAAAAAATAACAACACACAACACACAAAGAACGAAAAAACCTGCTCATAATCCAAGCATTTTTCTTACACTTACTAATACTATGAAGTGGGGACATTGAAACCAACCCGGGACCCATGCCCAACATCCTACAAACACATCCAACCACACACAAAAATAGATGTAAAAGGTATTTTATAGAATGCACAATCAAATTACAACATGAATACCAACATCTAGCAAAACAATTCTCCCCTATCATAAACTTAACACACCCAAAACACCACGAAACAATCATAAACTACCCGTACCTATCAAGATACATCTACAGAAACCAACATCGTCCACCACCTCGCAATAGAAACATGCAACTATTTATTAATACAAACCCCATAACATGATTGGACAACAACAATTTTAGAACGCATGACCTCATTCCAAAACCCACCCGAAAAACACATCACAACCACACACCCATACACACAATTCTTACAAACAAACCAAGACATTATCAACCCACCCAAAACCATCCACAAAGAACTATATAACTTCATCAAACAAAGTAATGCACCCTTAAACATACAGCTAATAACAGACAAATTTCCTTTTTACCAGAAGAATTACTTAGAGAAGCTTTAAAATGCAAAGACCCGCTAAATGAATATTCTCACCCCCATCATTACCCGACATACCCACGTTGCGCCCCCAAGAAAACCAAACAACAAATCACAGCACACACTTAATTACATGGAACGCTTCGTCACTAAACACAGCCCTACCAAACCTCCACCAACTTATATCATATACACCAAATAACCCCGCAATCATCACTATACAAAAAAACTAAACTAACCGCAACAAAATTCACAAAGTACATACAAAATTTATTCTCACAATACAAATTAATATTCAACAATACACATACATTAACAAGATGTATACAACAAATAATGCCATATACACCTGCAAGAGGTGGATTCCTTACACTCATAAACAAATCATACGCATATCCTGGTAACATCACCAAAATCCCCACTCCAGCTGCAATATCACCATATTTACAAATAATAAAAATAAACAACCAACCCCTATAACCATGGTTAATAATACACATTTACATGTCATCATACGAAGAGGACATACGACTTATACCAATAATACAACAAAACATAACACAACAAAATACTAACCACCCAAACCACACATTCATCCTATGCAGAGACTTTAATAGAGACATAGCCCTAATTGGACGACAAAATAAATACATAACAACTCCACCACAAGTTGAAGATATAGAATGACATACATTTACGAATAACCTCCAACTCACATATATCCCCATGGATAGCTCATACTCTAGACAAGGGGGTCAAGACTACAACCAAACTAGCTTAATAGATGGATATTACATTAAAACAACCAATAATGCTCTATACTCATCAACCACAAATAATGACCATAACCTAAACTCAGACCACTCCTCAGTAACACTACATATACCACCAAATACACTACTAACCCGTTGTATGCCACCAACAACAGAAAAACCACCAAGGCTACTAAACCCCATCCCATATGCAAATATCGAAATATTCGAAACAATTTTTTTTGAAGAAAATGCACTCCAAATAAACGAACTCACAAACACATTAAATAACAACCAAATAACAAATGAACAATGACAAACATCTTGCACTAAGTTAGACCACCTAATTCAACAAATTTCTGAAAAAATTCAGGACACGTGTAGCGCACCACCCCTCCCAGACCTCACAAACCGAACATCACAACAAAGAGGCTTCCTACCAAGAAAACTACAAACAAAATGGAAAAACCATCTCTCCACCTACCACTTAATTAGGAAAACAATCTACCAAATAAAAAAGTCACCTAACTGGTCGACACACCCAATCATAGAAGAACTAAGTAATCATACTCAAGTGGTTATTCCACCCCCCCCCCCAACCAATAACCTAACCAACAAGAATGGATAAAAACACTAGCCCAAATAGCCAAAACTGCAAATATACATGCCCGAAAAATTACCACAAAATACACCCAAGAATGCATCAAAAAAACCATATCCAAATACAAACAATTATATGAAAAAAGTCCAAAGAAAATTAACAAAAGAGTCTTCAAAAATAAAGAAAAACACCCCCACTCGATTGCATTACAGATGAACACAACAACATACTTACAAACCCTATAGACATAGCCAACGAAATCCACATACAACAATTCATAAGCAACAAACCCACAGTACCAACATGCTATCACCAACCAGAACACACATCATACTGTACATGCGGTGTAAGACAATACCTCTGGCATGATCTTGATGATTTTGTTATCAACAAAATAGGAAACCCGCAAATTTCACTACATGAATACTTTGATAGAGAAACATACGACATTTGCCTTAAAAACCTAGCAAACAACAAAACACCAGGTCCCGATAAAATTCCCAATATAATTAAAAAGACTATGTCCGAAAGCTTCCACAAACTACTCTTCCTATTCTTCTCCCACTGTTACAAACAAAAATAAATTCCAATATCATGGAAAATAAGCTTAACTATACTCTTATATAAAAAGGAGACCCCTCAAAATTATCAAACCATAGACCAATTGCACTCGCAAACACAATATACAAATTCTTTACAAGTACCATAACATTCATATTATCAATATATGGAGAAAAATACCAAATCCTACACGACAGCCAAAAATGATTCAAATCAGAAAAAAACACGACCATACAACTCCAACTCCTCATAGCAGCACTAGATGATGCAAGATTTATAAACCAAGATATATACCTATTATATATTGACTTCAAAAATGCCTTTGGTTCCCTCGATCACGCAAGGCTGTTAGCAATAACAAAAGACTTAGTGTCGCAACCCTTGCTAGGTCCCTTAATAATCTTGTCAATTTTCGTTTCTAGCAAAGGTTACGAGCGCTAACCCTTCGCATTCCGCCATGCTAATGGATAGCTCCTCTTACCCCGGACCAATAGTTCATAGGAGGGAACCATCCCTCCTACTTTGCTTTCGGGACTCACCCCTTAATCGGTAACCCATTTCCCCAATGTGGACTTCCATCCATGGAAGTCCAATCCTATGTTGATCATCGCGTTGCCGGAGCAATACTACAACAACCCGAACCATACTAGGCAATTATGGCCTCACAATAGGCCAAAGCCCATGGAGGCCTTGCCGTTCGGCCTCGGGTGGGTGAGGCCACACCACCTCACCCATATAAGCCTCTAGGACTTCACGCGGGGCCCCTACCCCACCGTCAACCAACCTCTTGTCTCTCTACCAAGAGTTGGGGCCAAGTGGACATTTTCCTTTAGCTGCTGGGCCTAGAACCCCCCAGCAGCTTCAGACCATCATAACTTCCTTGTATGATGTCTGATCATAACAACCAACCACTCCATCTTCATCTACGCTTCACGTAGATGCCGATGGACTCCTCACTTGCCCCAACTCTTGGTAGAGAGACAAGAGGTTGGTTGACGGTGGGGTAGGGGCCCCGCGTGAAGTCCTAGAGGCTTATATGGGTGAGGTGGTGTGGCCTCACCCACCCGAGGCCGAACGGCAAGGCCTCCATGGGCTTTGGCCTATTGTGAGGCCATAGTTGCCTAGTATGGTTCGGGTTGTTGTAGTGTTGCTCCGGCAACGCGATGATCAACATAGGATTGGACTTTCATGGATGGAAGTCCAGATTGGGGAAATGGGTTACCGATTAAGGGGTGAGTCCCGAAAGCAAAGTAGGAGGGATGGTTCCCTCCTATGAACTATTGGTCCGGGGTAAGAGGAGCTATCCATTAGCATGGCAGAATGCGAAGGGTTAGCGCTCGTAACCTTTGCTAGAAACGAAAATTGACAAGATTATTAAGGGACCTAGCAAGGGTTGCGACACGTGGTATCAGAGCAGGGTTCCAATATTTTGAGCTAGCACTTTGAGGGAGACATGGCTATCAAACCTGAGGGTTATTATGGTGAGCCCGGGTTTTCCAAAAGGTTGTAAGGCTCAAATTGGAACAAAGATCATGTGTAAATGGAATTTGGCCATACCATTAGTTCTAATGACAATGGTGGGCATGATGGTGGATTTAGTAAGGAAAATGGTGGAGTCCTTTGAAAGGGCTCCCGCACACCTCAAAAAAACATTTGGGGCCTAGAATACCGAATGCACCCAAAACCTTGGAGGGCATTAATGTTGGATTGAAATTCCAATTCGAAATGCTTGGAAGGTATTGATGTTGGAATGAATTTGGTGGAAATGAGGCGTCTGGGCCTCTTAAGGCGTATATGCGCCCATTTCGCACCCAAATGAATAGTACATCTTTGATGAACGAGCTTTCTAAGAAATGCATCGTTTTAGGTGGGTTTCAAAAGCGGGTGGTGAATACCAAGTTCAAATTTCCAAAGTTTATTGAGGTTGTGGCGGGGATCATCAAAATTGCCATGAGCATCAAGGCCGATGACCCCATTAAGCAATTTGGCGGTGCGTTACAACAATGGACGTTGAGGGGAGATAGGTTCCCCGCCAAATAATACTTGTGCCGCGAACCGAATGTAAGACTATGGCATTGTGGCCAAGGCTAGTAGCCTTAAGCCGAGGCCAAGTCTTTTGTACCTTGAGGCTCAAATGAATGGGAGAAATGTCTCATGTATTGATAAAGAGGCTACCACTTCTTCTTGAGCCCAAAACTCATAAGGGAGTTCGGGCTTGCCGATTGGTAGAGCGGTCAAGCCCACCAAGGTGAGGTTTGGAAAGGGCGAACCGCATGAGACAAAGGAGGCCGCGATGCATGTAACCTTTGCTAGAAACGAAAATTGGCAAGATTGTTAAGGGACCTAGCAAGGGTTGCGACACTTAGGATACCCAGAAGATGCGGTGACCCTAATAGGAAACATTTATTCAAACTCCAATACCATATTCACCGGTGAACACTTCGGAAAGACAAAACCTATACCAATACAAAGAGGCACAATACAAGGCGACACACTCAACCCATACCTCTTCTTAATATTCCTAGAACCTCTACTAAGATGGCTACAGAGAGGAAAGAATGGATACACATTTGGTACGTCCAAACTAACAATCAGCTCGGCAGCATATGCAGATGATCTGCTGCTATCACAAGCAATCTTCAATCAATACAAACACAACTAAGCAAATTACACAAATACTGTGATTGGGCCGGAATGGATTTGGGAGTACCAAAATATGCCATCACATGATGCCCAAATAAATCAAAACAAAACCAGAAACATTCAAAGTCAAAATCCAAGCCCAAAACATCAACTACATAAACCAACCACTACCTATCCTACACCAAAACGAACCCTACGTCTATTTAGGCATACAACTAGTACCTTCACTAAAATGGAAGCTCCAAACACACATCACGTTGGCCAAAATAATAAACCAATACAAAGAACTAACAAAATGCCCAGCTACAATCAAACAAAAAATAAGCATGGTGGATACTGTCATCAGAGCTGGTATAGCCTATAGCTTCTACGCAATCCCATACTCATTACCAACCATCAAAAAATTAGACAAAAAAATAATTGGAATCTGAAAAATAATATGTGGTCTACCCAAATGCACAACAAATATAATAACCCAACTATCACATGACCTATTTGGACTAGAAGCATTCTCATTAAAAAATGCCTACCTAAGATGTATTAGTGAACAACATAGAAACGCACTAAACGACCCCGGAAGATTAGGAATAATATACAAAGGGCTCATACAACACATACTAGCCAAACACGGTGGGGCAAAGGACATACAAAAAATTAAATACCAAGACTGTATAAGATCACCTACAACACGAATATTATTTCTAATGAAAAAAGAAGGAGGAGCTCACCTCAAAAGTATAGAAGCAAACTTCCAACTCCACACAATAGAACTAGAACATGAATGGAGAACACAAGCCACAACCGAACTACCACAACTAAACCCCGAGCTATCCCTAAAACTACTTCATAAACTCCTAACTCACAATATACAAAAAGTAAATTACATCTCTCTCCCCAATGGCACAAATCTAATGTCACCAAAAGACTTTCAAATATATTATAAAACACCAACAAAACTTGAAAAAACTGTACTACGTATAGCGTAACAACTTTTTTGCCAACAAAATTGCAACCAAAACTGCCCAAATCTGTGTAACACGCACCTACAAGCCCGCACACTCAAAGCAAGATATATATATCAGGAAATAGAGAACTAACACCCAGAATGCAAGAAAACCCCTTACACCCACCACTACCACAACAACCCAATTTACCCCCCAACATAAAAAATAACCCACTCAGATTCCACATCCACATTATACTAAACCACAAATCAAACGAAACCAAATATAAGTATAAAATAACAAAAAAAATCAACACATATCTATGCCAATGGTCACTCCAAAACAACACCACATATAACAAATGAATGCCACAATGCGAACTCTTCCCACTAAACCAACCCCCAGTAATCGAACACAACATCAAATTACTAAAAGAATATTATACAAGACATCAACACAACTACTTACAAAACTATATTAACATCTATGATAGAAATGCTAAAAAGCCGAACGCAACCTACTACGATATATAAGGTAAAAGCACACACAAACATTGATGGGAATGAGCAAGCAGACCAATTAGCAAAACATGGCGCCAAAAAGAGATACAGATTCGCTGCCAAGTCATACGAATTTGCACACATCACACCATACTACTTCCAAAAAGACACATGGCCTGGACCAAACAAGCGACCTGACAAAGGCCCTGTTAGATGCCTCGAAACATACATAACTAAACACGACCGAGTTAACAACCTAAAAACCATGTCAGAACAATTCCCCAACATTAGCAAATGGACAATGAACCCTGACATTGATAATGAAATATCGAATAATTTATGGTCTAACCCTGTAATAACAAACTCACAAAAAACATGCATACTAAAATTCCGAACTGGACAATACATGGGCAATGCCAGAAAACAACTATTTTTTGGCATAGAAAGATTCTCATCTACCACATGCCCAATCTGTAACTCCTCTTATGCAGATACATGGCTACATGTACTCTTAAAATGCAATCAACACCATGTACATGCCCTAAGAACCAAAAGACATAACAAATCAGTATGAAAACTAGGAAAACTAATCCTAACATTGCAAAAATCAATATGCTACATCCTTATGAATGCAGGGACATTCGACAACAACCCACAAGATAATACAGTCCTCACATGGCTCCTACCATGTACATGTGAACAACAAAGATGCCATTGCAACGCACAATTTAAACCCGACCTCCTGTGTATCAAAGAACTCCCACACCAAAGCACGCCACCACCACACCCAACATACAACCTCACGGTACAATTTATTGAATTCACATACACAAATGACAGATTCCCACAAGATACAACTGACAATAAAATTCAAAAATATCAACCACTAATTAATGACATCACCCAACAAGGCTGGAAAGTAGACCCACTTATAGTCATCTCGGCTGGAGCTAGAGGAACCACGCATATCCCGTCAATGAAACAAATTGAACAAACATTTAAACTACCTCAAAATTCTATAAACTATACATTCAAAGAAATAAACACCATTGCCATACAATATGCCAGTTCAATCCTTCTACATAAAAGACGTATTGAAAATAACCAAACAATACCAACAGAATAATCAACAAATAAACAAACAAGAACAAGAAAATGATCATAAGGTAGTCCTTTATTTATTGAACAATATAAACACCAATAAGCTCATGAAGATGGGTAGGAGCCAGCTGGTTGGTACAATTTTCCTGCCTTTAAATCACTAGCAGCACCAAGTCACGTATAACACACTAAACGCTCAAACGGACCCAACGGGAGCCGAACCCGGACCGTCTACATGTAGTTAAACATCCTCCCTCAACCAACCAAGGAAACATGACTTGGCGACCACCAAACACAACAAATTACAACTTATACTATAACATAGACGCAACTATGTGCTAAACAACCAAGGAGGGTTACCTTTATTTTGTTTTCCGGTTACTATAGTGTCCATCCCCGGAAGGGGAGAGTAGTATTGTCCTAATTTCCCCTTGTCTGGTGGGCATCGGGTCATTTGACAATACGAACAGACACTTCATTCACGCCGGCCCCTTTAAATAGGGACCAGAGTTTCTATCTATCTATCTACTTAGGTTGTAGAGTTTGATCCCTATATGGTGAAGGCTAGCATGCCTACACGAAAGATGGAACTTATGTGCTACAAGCACACTACATAGTGCCCGTTTACATCATGGATCGTGAGGTTAGATCGTGGAAGATGGTCTTTTCCCATGGCCTGACTTCATGGTCCAACTTCCATGGTCTGATTTCCTTAAAAAGTCAATTTACAAAGCCTTTGGGCCCCCCACTAGGTGTAAACCCAATGTGAACCAAGAGGAATGACCATGCACTGAAAAGTGAATGTATTGATTTTTTTTTCTTCGATATATGTCCAAAAAAGGCAATTTTGACAAATAATTCAAGTTTGACCAATATTTTGTCTTCTCTTGTCTTCATATTCTCTTCGCCCCAAAAAAATCATTAAAATTTTATCATAACATCGTTTCTCTGCCATGGGCCTTTGCCTTTTTGTACGAGAGCACCTCTTTAGCCTCTCCCACCGCAAAACCCGTTGGGACCATGTTAGTGTGTCAATGTGGGCCTTCAAATTTGTCTTTTGGGGACCTCGAACTCCATGGTCACTTTGATATATTTTTTTCTTGGTGTAAACCGAAGTAGTCCTAGGATGAGTTCAACGTCCAATCACAAATTTTACAAGGCCTTAGGACGACTTCATGGTCCATAGTGTAAACAACCCTGTACTTTTGCAATTGACACTCAACTAGTTTGACACAACTATGACGCGTAGAGATTCATAGGAATCAACAAACATGCACTAGTTGGGCTTATCAACCCTTCTTTCTTTTAATCCTTAAACAACATATATTTTCGGTAATCGGACGATTCAATAGGAGGTCCGCTCACGCAAAGCGACACAATATTTAGGTTGAGTACTAATTCCTTTGCAAGGGTGGCCCAACATAAAAGGAGAGCAATTTCCTCTAAATCTCTTAGATTCTTGGCACGGGAGAGTAACATCCTTATACTGAGTAATATTAGGGCATCGAATAAAATATTCAATTGTTATTTTAGTGACGGTTTCAACACGAACAAAGTGTTTTCTCCATAGGCATGAAAATCAATCTTGACAATGTTTTGTGACACGTCTAACACCACATTGTCTCCATCGTCACGATCTATACCAAAGTCAAAACTTTATTCTAAGTTATCTACATCACATCTACATCACATCATTTTTTTGAGACTTTTCAAGGGCCGAAAAAATAAATTCTTCTCCCCCTTTTTTCCATTATAAGAACAAGTGTCCCCCACCAAGACCTAGGGATCCAAGGACTCTAAAAACCAATAGGATGGCATATAATGTTCATGCTCGTGTGGGCATGTTTTTCTTAAGAACAATTCCACCACATCTCTCCCCAACATTATTTTTCGAGGGGGAAGAGGTATAACAATGACCACAACATCTTACCATAACCCCCTCTACACCAGTCAATGTACATTTTGAGGCACAAAAATGAAAAAAATGGATTGAATTTTGCTGCAACAATGTATAGTGGATTGCTCGACCCTAGTCAAACCGCTTTCAATTCTAAAAAGGCTCGTACAATTCAAAGCTTTCTATTGAAATTTACATGGTTACTTTATTCATGTCAACATAAACCCATTCATCTTAAGTAGAATACTATGTATATAGCATCAATTGAAATCTGTATAGCAGTGATGCCTCCGCCATTATGATAAATTGAAGACCTTCTCATGTAGTACTTCACAAACCCCTCCACTACACTAAATAAGATATATAATGTTTGATTATATTTGATGTTGTTACCACCCTACCATGCTCACCACTAATTTTCAAATTTTTGAAAATTAATGTTAGAAGATATGTTGGAATTCTCCTTTTATCATTTTTTTATAACTATAATTTTTAATTTTTATATCCTCACTAAGACTAAATTCAAACATGTCACTTCCACATATTACCATAGTAGATATTTAGTGTTTGAGTTTACGCCTAATGTTACTTACTTTCATAGGGCTTTTGATATTTAGTGTATGCGTTCGTATTTAGTGTATCAAACACTAAATAGGATACCCACGGGTAGATCACTCCATTGTCAAGTTGAACACCACGTGCGACCAAAAAAAATCTTCTTTTGGTAAGTTGCACCACCAAAATGGGTCAAAATTTTATCAATTTTTTTTCATGAGTAGATATACACAGTACCTATGACATAGTTAAAAGTGGTAACTAAATTTGATGATTTGTTTTTTTTTTAATAAAACATACCGTTTCTAACTAGAATGACACAGAATTGAACTAAAATAATTACTAAAAACAATAAAGATGACTAAAAATATATAAAATATGTAAAAAAGATACTATCAATGGTTATGTATATGTAGAAAAAATATCATAAATTTTAAAATTATATATGGCATGTAATATAGGGGTAGCAAACTTTGTCCGCACGTGATGTCAACTTGACAATGAAGTGACCTCCCCGTGAGGATACCGTACCTGCATGGCCAATTCGGCACTTAAGTGCCGAATAATTATTTTAATTACTACAAGGTCATTCTGCAGTTACAACAATATTTAAATCATTATTCGACACCCATGAACAATACCCAATAAGTATCTTATCTTTGGGCAGTGAGGCCTTGTATTTATCACATATTTCGGCACCTCACAAAATGACTTATTTTCTGCTGAACTGGCCATGCAGGTACGGGTAGTTAGTGTACCGCTTTGGAGTAAGAATTGGATGGAGATGTAGCGGGCACGTTGGAGATACATTGGGTACAGTTGTCAAGCCCCGGTAAACTGGAGCCTGCGGCATATATGGGCCCAAACCCTAAAACTTTTCCAAACCCTAAACACCCTCCACGCTCGCGAGACCATTTGGAGCCTTCTTCCTCGTCCTCGCAGTCGCATCTGCTCCAGCTCTCCCTCCGACTCTAGGCACTCTGCCGATTTCTTGTCTCCAGCTTCACAATGGGTGTGCATTTTGATGACCTCAGCACCCCCGCGGGCCTTAAGAAGCTCGACGAGTACCTCTTGACCCGCAGCTACATCACCGGGTGAGTTTTCCTTCAACCCTATCGTGTCCTATCCTGTTATTTGAGCAGTTTTGGATGCTGCAGTCGCAGTTGTTTGTTGTGTAAAAGGTTCGAGGTTATATTCAAGGGATTTGTTGGAACTCGATGTGATTTGTTTCTGGATTCAGAGACCTGGTATGGGGTTCAGGGAATGTTGGGGTTTCCTGTCCTAGGATGTGAATCATGGTTATGTCGTGAAAGCAGTGCTGGATTCTGCAGTGCTGGATGCTTGTAGTTTAAATGAAGCTCAATATGAGCGTTTCGGGGTTTGTTGAAACTTGATGTGCTTTGTTTCTAGATTCAAGAGTCCTGCTAGGCGGTTTAGGGAGCGATAGGGTTTCATGTTTTATGTTAATCATGGTCATATGAAGCTAGCAGTTTTGGGTGCTGCAGTAGCAGTTGCTCTTTGTACAGAAGGTTTGAGACTATTGTTTAGGAATCTGTTGAAACTTGATGCGATTTGTGTCTGAATACGGACACTTGTTACGAGGTTTAGGGAAGGTTGGGGTTCTGTGGAAGGTTACCGGAGTGAAAAGATTAGGTTTTAAGTTGTGCGAATCCGTGCCTGCAGGTATCAAGCTTCCAGAGACGACCTTGCCGTCTTCGGTGCCTTGAAAGGCGTGTCTGCCGAGTATGTGAACGTGTCCAGATGGTACTCCCACATCGCAGCTTTGGCTGGACCCAGGTACGCACAGTTGTATTTCGATTTCCTTATTCGTACTTGAGAGCCATAGTAACTGGACGTTGCATGAGGTCACTCAGTGAAGGGTGTGTTGAATTGTGATTCTTATGTCTGCGAGTGTAGCTTTCTTGTGAACCTAACAATTCTTGAGCTTGGAGAAGCTCCTTTTGGTTATTTACCATCGACATGCCTTATGCGTCGCAAACCAGAAACGGTTATAGAGTATACTGGGTGGTGAAGCAACATTTAGAGATTACTGGATGATGCAATATACGAAGTTGAAGACTCTGCTTTTGCCTGATTTTGTCTATACTGTCTCTAGGTTCTCTACTCCAGGTGTTGGAGTACGACTCGAGAGCGGAGCTGCACCAGACACCACTTCTAGGGATGTAGCCCCTCCCGCTGCCCCAGCTGATGTAAGGCTTTATTTAACCTAACCGTCGCATGTTAAGTAACAGGGACAGATGGTAATACGATATAGCTTCGCACAGTTGTACTTGCAAAGCCAACCTAATCCAAGTTAGAGTCAGGCTTCATAAAGTACCTATCGTTGTACGTGTGAAGAGTGATGTGGGTTGTGCAGAGTTCGGTTACAGAGATCAAGGCAATGGAAAATAGTTGTACTAGAGGGCATATAAATCTGACCTGTTAGATATGTAGTTAACCATTTTCGTGCTATTTGTTCTCCTGTGTCCAGGATGATGAAGACCTCGATCTCTTTGGAGATGAGACTGAAGAGGAGAAGGCAGCTGCAGATGAGCGTGAAGCCGCCAAGAAGGCTGCCGCAGGGGCCAAGAAGAAAGAAAGTAAGTGCCTCTTAGGGCTCTTTTTAGAACTTTCTGTAGTTCAATGCGCATCAAATATGAAGTTTTCCACTAGCTCAGATTGTCAATGTACAGGTCATGTTGTTGAAGCTGTGGGTACTGTGCAGGTGGCAAGTCTTCTGTGCTTCTTGATGTGAAGCCATGGGATGACGAGACTGACATGGTGAAGCTGGAGGAGTGTGTGAGAGCAGTTCAGATGCCTGGTCTTCACTGGGGAGCATGTGAGTTGTACAATCATTTACTCATACATTTGCTTGCTTGCAAATATTTTCTGTGGAGATTTGAATAGCTGATGCATCTGGCGGAGTCTGTTCTCTGTTCCATATGAAAGGGTTAAGGCTAATTGATATGGTTGACTGGTTGTAAATGTCTGCAGCTAAGCTCCAGACAGTGGTTGCTGGTATCAAGAAGCTGTCAATCATGATGACCATTGTCGATGATGAAGTGAGTGTGGACAACTTGATTGAAGACTTTTTGACCTCTGAGCCAAACAACGAATACATCCAGAGCTGTGACATCGTTGCTTTCAACAAGATCTGTAAGTTTCCTCGAGTTGTTAAGTTCGAGCTTTGGATCACCTTTTCTTTTTACATAGGGAGCCCTAATGATTTGGAGGTGGTTCTCTCATCAAGAGGTCATGGTTCAAATCGAACTAGATAGGTCTCCGCTGAATGGAGATGTCTATTGTCATTGCCACCTATACTTGCAGCAATGCCTGACACACGTTTATCTTTGCAGAGACTTTTGAGGAGCTGGGCTGCAGCGATTCCTGGTCACTAGTATGGACTCGCTATCTACAGAATATCAGAACAGGGCACATGTATAATGGATATCTCAATAGAGTCCACCTGATCCAAATTTGAGTCAGACTTTAATTTAATACATATTTTGAGTGTTTTTTAAGGGGGCACATTTTGATTTACGAGTAACGTGGGTTACAGTGAGAATTGTTATGAATGAGCTTCGCGGAAACCATGGGTTTTCTGCCTTCTTGTCTTGCTTGATGAATGTAATTGCCACTGTAACTTGTGTAGGCAGACCTGGATATTTGAATAGAATCTTACCTCAAGTGGGAATGTAGACCGCAGTTGTCACCAGATTATATCATCCATATACTACCTCAGAAGAGTTCATACCAGCTATGTAAATTTGCATACAAAAATACCAAGTGCAATGGCCGTTACATTACTTTCAGCGACTTGGAAAGTCGGTTTTTTTAGATGTAGCTCAGACGCTTGCAATTCCTGTCAATCTCCACACCATGAAATTGATAGTTCGCATAGCAAAAGGAATCAAATTTGAGTTACGCACTTGGGCGGATACAAAGAACAGTTTCTACAACAAAATGGGAGATTCGATGCACTGTTTAGCAGGCTATTGGAAAAGGGAGTCATCCACCGTTGAATAGGCTTGGTTGGACTTAATGTGCTTACTTGCACTTAATCAGTTTGAATGCGTATTACTGTAATAATTATAGAAATTAATCTGTGAAAGCTCATGAATTCTCATTTATGAATTGATGTGCTAGTTTAACCTGAAAGGACGCGGGGTCTCAATATACGGTCATACACACAATTTATATGGGCTACACCAACTTCATAAATTATGTATTTATGTGTTTGAAACCTTATGTCAAGGAAAAAACCTGCATTGTCTTATGTCAAGGAAAAAATATATGCTCATACTTAGACATTGACGATCAAATTTCAATGTATGCATTTGCATCCAAGGGCACGCATGCTACATATTTGAACTTAAATCTTCAATAACATCAAAGTGTTTACATTATTTACATAATACACTTGGTTTTGGATTTACATAAATTGATTTTGGATGGGGTCACTTTTGATACGATTAGCTAAAAATGAAAGTATTGAGCTCAAATATGCTTTTTTTATTTTTATTTTTATTTTAAAACTCCCTTGGAGAGGCCTAGTATGGGCCTCTTAGGGCATCGCCAGTCCATTCCCGGCATCAGCTCCCGGCAGGGCGGGATGCAGGGAGCCCTGCTCAATGGAGGGAGGGTTTGGCGGGAGGGGGGTCTATCCCATTGCCTGGCAAGGGCCCCCCGGCACACAGGTGTCCCAGCTTCACAAGCTACTTTTGGATAAGGCAGTGTGTAGCGGGAGGACAACTTCTCTCGGCAAACTCCAAAAATGTGCCGAGAGCGGGAGTAGCTTTACAGGACCCTGTGCATAACGGGCTGGGTACCGAGCCCGTTGGCCGAGCCCCGGCTCATTGTTCCCGGTAGTTACCGTTGCCGGGAATGGGCTGGCGATGCCCTTAGATCCTTAAGGGTTAATGTCCGGCGCTTTGGAGTTTCCATGTCTTGGCCGTGTTTGTATTTTCTCTTGCAATGAAGATCCTTTATTTCAAAAAACAAAACATAACATCAATTAACTTATTTAGATGATTACTGGAATTAATAGGTTTTCTTGCTCCATTATGGACATTTATTCATTCAGAAATCTCCATTGTTCTTGTGGAGTTGCCCTACCCATCATAGTTTTATTGACATAGATAATGAATAGTAAGCTATTCAACTGTAAAGTGAAATATATTACTCATATATTGAGTATGCTACTTAATTGGACATCCATGATTATCATACTAATGTAAGTAAATAATGGATGGTTTGAAGAGATTACATAGATATATTATTTATAATTTTCATACTATAGACTAGAATATGTGCATTTATATGTACTAGTTGTTGAAAACATTCTTTGAATAAGTTACCTTAAGTTCACAAAAGCTTTAGTAAGTAGTCAACTAGCTTATAAAATATAGAGTACTTGTCTTAGAAAAGGTGAATAAAGAAACAAAACTCTCTGATGTTTCCACGTTATCATATGCTTTGACCACGGATTCAAGAACATTAGTAGAGGTGAAACACAAGGAGCATGCATGGAGTCTCTGAACGATGAACATCACCTTTGACACAGAATACTTAAACCTGACTGACATTGGAGCCAACACCATCACCAAAAATTAGGTGGGGTTCATCAAGCTACACCTCCGAAACCTACTTAAGGTTGCCTTGGATTTCTTGAGATGGAATAGAGCTTTCGTAATGGAGATGGAAAACAAGTCATTGGAAAAGTCCAAAAAGGCTTCAAACTTGCTACCATGGCAATCAACCTCCGCCTCCGCCTCCACCTCCACCTCAAGGGAGACACACTCCGTAATGAACCCGCACATAGCATCTTCAAGGAGATTGTACATAATAGCCACTACAATGGACCCAACACGAATTCTTGACATTGACAAAGCCATAGCTCAAAATGGACTTTGCCTTCCTTACATTGACCACTGAAGAAGCAAGAGATGGCATCTTGGAGAACGGTTTCACCTACAACTATGAGGAGCTCAAGGTGAGCATTACCCTGCAACCAAGAAGCCGACAACCCATCTGTGCTTCGCCTAAGCACTACGCTAGTTGCTAACAACTTACAGTGTTCTCCCACTTAAGTATGCACCCGTTTAGGTATGCATTCTGGTTAAGTGCACAATTTTTTTGACAAAAATCAAGGTTCATATTTAATTGTTTGAACATATCATGCATAGTCATTTGCCGTGAATGCATGAATTTTTTACGCTTGACATTCAATGTCAGTTTGTTAACGTTTTGTTGAAACGTCTCAAACGATCGTCGCAGTCCATCATACATATGTCCAACTTCTATTTGAACATCAGAGCAAAGCAATTGGTCGTCGATGTCGAGGACAATGTTGTGTAGAGCTTCAAAGCCTTTAAAGTTGGTAGCACTTTCCAATTTAGCAAATGTCTCGATAGACTAGATTTCGTCATTGATAGGTGGTTCTTTTTGAGGTTGTCGAAGCTTGTCCATCAATATCAAGCCTCAATGGGAAGGGGATCGAACAAAACTAGCGGCTTCGTGAGCACCCTAACATGTATTCTTCAAGGGTAAGCTGGATGGGTATTAAACAATTGTTTTTTCTGACTAGCCCAATCTGGAACACTTACAATGTGAGTAAAGTAGGCACCTACCAACTAAGTGCGCACCAACGGCTCCGGTTTAAAGTGTGTACTTAAGTGGGAGACTACTGTACATAGACAACCAATTCTCAGATTACATAATCCTTTATAATCACACAAATGACACAAACCTATGAAGACACCCACAATTCATAACATCCAAACCCTCAAGCGGCGGCACCCTTGCCATAATCCACACAAACATATATTCCACTAAATATATTACCAAATCCCCACCCTAAGTAACATATCTCCATACTACTAGTCTTCAAATATCTAACAAACCACTTACACCACTGCTCATAATGAACTTATACATGTGCTCACACCCCATTGACCTCCAACTGATCTCTAAAATCTAAAATCTAAATCAAATCTAAATCCCCACCAAAAACCACCTACACACAAAGTACTTTTAGTAGTGGATTTCAATAGAGACATTCTCCTAGTTGGATGTCTACACGATGGCACCCCCTAAAACTGCAATCGAGAGGACAAAGATTGGGCATAATTCATGCAAGGCCTACACCCCGCCCACAACAATGAAACCTTCTCATGACAAGGTGGCAACAATTCCACCTTCAATAGCCTTATAAATGGTTTCTTTACTAGCATCCCACTCCATATCATACCAAAATGCTAAACCTAAACTCACCAACATCAAAACTCATACCATTACCCAATTAACATCGCACTCAACTATGTACAACTAGTCTAGACATCACACCAAACACCAAAATACCACCCAAACACATGGACATGCTTGGCCCAGCTAAGACCTGACATCCTATGTATTCTAGCCCCCTCCCCCATAGATAGCCACAACACCCCCCCCCCCCAAACCCATCAAACACCATACAATTCATAGATTTTATCTACTGTTACAGTAGATTTCCTGAGACAACCCTAAGAGAAAAATGCAATAAATATGACCCCCTCATATAGACATTAAAAATTGTTCGTTGGAATGTTAATCCCCTTATTACCATCACATCATGGGTATGAGGAGACATTCACAAACAATCAGTAGAAGTACTAGATGACCTCAAAATACCCCCATGAGAAGTCAAAAAGCTCATGAAACACGTACATCAGATAGCCATAAAATACATGACACACCTTGTCGTGAATAAAAGGAAACTCGATAATAACCAAGTCCCAGTCAACCTACCCCCATGAACTCAGACACCATCCCGATCCCACCGAAAGCTCAGAATTGATAGACTCCCCTAAAACTATTACTTAATGGCACCCACCTCCCAGAAGGTAGGAAATATGCCTAGTGAAACATGATCAAGGTAAGGAAGAACATGCTCCGAATCATGTCGGTGCAAACTAAAAGCACTAATGTTATACTTATTCTATTCTATTCTATTCTATTCTATTAGAGTACTTGTCCTTCACATATTTTAAAGCCCTTAGTAAGTAGTTTCATAGTACAGGGAGGTCATCGTTGAAATTTAATTAAACCATGTGAGAAAAAATGTAGGGTACTTTTAATCCAAGAATGGAAAAAACTTGTAGTTTTTTTGGATCTACTATAGCTTGAATGAATTGACCCATAAAATACTATTTCTAGAATAGGGTAAGTAAAAAAAATATAGGTATTATTTTATTTTCATGAATAAAGCAGAGTAGGTGTATTTGGAAGAACAAAATTATTTGAGGTTCAATGAATGTCTTTGGATTGGATGAGGAGTTGTCTTGATGGACTAAAACTTATCTAATATAGATGTTGCAAAGCTTGGGGTGATCACTATGAGTTTCAAGATTGTGCTACAACCAAGTACCATTCAATTTTATTTGCATGTACTGTTAATGTATTGTTGTCATTTTGTTATGGATTAACTTCAAACTATGGTAAACCATAGGTATCCTTTTGTGTTAACATGCATTTGTGTAATTAGTTAATAGTTTGAGCATAGGTGGTCTATCATTGGAGCACATGTGGTTCTCATATGTTAGTGGTGGAAGATGTTTATTTCAAAATTGTGTAGAGTATTAGGAAATGTTGGCAAGTGGCTTATGGCCTTTGCAATGCACACTTTATAGAACTTAGAAGAAATCGGTATTGTATGATGGCCCTTAAGCACACACATAGAAAAACTTTGGCATTAGTAAGATCCTAAGGCGGTTGCACATATTCTCAACATTGTAACTACATTGATATGTGCAATTAGGTTGTCTCTTTACACTTGCAAACTACCTTGAATGAAATCATATTACCAAACTTACATCTTTGTTTATTCATGTGATTAGCAAGCCCAATGTGTGTGTGTGTGTGTGTATATATATATATATATATATATCATTGTGGTCATGAATGTTCAAAATAGTGTGGAATGTCAATAAAATAAACTTGGGGCAACCTAATTACACATCTCTATACAATTAATGACATGATTTATGTGTTAGTTATCTGGTTGGGTTAGCCTTTCCAAATGAAATCCAGACATGTTACTCGAACATTTGAATCAAACATCGGTTTTGTACAAAATTTCAAATTCAAAACCCAATATTTTAATTAAAAAAAATCATTGAAATCTATAAAAAGCCAGTATGCGCAGAAAACTGCACAAGCTTCCCAATGAAGCTAGAATAAAACCTATCTGGGAACACAATCAACCAAAGTGGAAACTATTATGTTTGTGATTCTCCATGATCGGTCACCATGGAAAAAATAAAAATAAAAATAAAACTCTTTTCATTCTGGTATAAGGGCTTCCTAAAGAGTAGATGAGGCTAATTCAATTAGCTTCTTTAATTGGACATCTATTTTTGGCTCTTAGTTTGCAGTACAGTTGTTGGGTGAGTAATATAGCAGAGGCGCATGTTCCCAATCAGGACCTCATTGGCAATCTATAGGGTACCGGTATTTCAATCAGGTTGGGACGGAAGTTTGATCAAGCCGGAACCAATAATGCCATGACACATGTCCTGGTTTTGAGTGTTAAAGTGAGGAG
This sequence comes from Polytrichum commune, assembly GCA_950295325.1. Lineage (NCBI taxonomy): Eukaryota > Viridiplantae > Streptophyta > Polytrichopsida > Polytrichales > Polytrichaceae > Polytrichum > Polytrichum commune. Next base: position 14,983,011 of record OX485803.1, on the reverse strand, counting down.
GAATGCCTAATTGAAATGAGTGGTCATGGCAGACTTTAGGCATTGGTAATATGTTTAGGCCAACTTCTGGCTTCAAAAATTCATAGTAATCTCAATTTAAGGAATGAAATTACCAAAATCTTGCAGTCATCATGATTCCTATCTTCCTACATGGAATAAATTTGCACTGCCTTATATTTCCCCAAATTCGGCACATAGTATCTTAAGTGATCAGTTGTGGGTGCCTATGCTCTACATGGTGATTTAGTCGCCGCCTTTATGATATTTGGGTTAGTCCCCTTTGCAAAAGTCAAACTACACCCACCATCCTCCATAACGAGGAGTGTTATCCACCGAGCTATGACACACTTGGTTTTTGTGCGCGAGGTGCCCAAATTAGGAGGCGGCATGTGGTTGTGAGGTGCCGATCAACTTGTATTATGGGTATTTTGTAAGTAAAAAAAAACAACAAGAGAACATTTTATCCTACATATGACCACTTTCAAGGCATGACACAACCAATATTGGCATTAAAATTGGTTTTTATTTGTAGATCACCATGTAGAATCTACTAATGATTGTTGTCCACTTACACAACATTGAACGATCAAGGAGTGTCCCCCTATAACACCACATTGGGAAGTAGAGAATTTTGGATTCCGGAGCCTAGATCAACACCTTCCTCAACTCCAATTTCATCGATTACTTTGCAATTGCTATCATGCTCAAACTTCTAATGCTGAAACCATCGGCTGAACAATTCCATAGAGCTGGAGGTGTCCATATTAGCCTCATCTATGTCACACCTTTTAGTGTGTGAGCTAGGATGCTCCTTGAATAACATATTATAGTCTTGCCTTTACTGGATGAGGGGGTTTTGAGCAATGTACATGAAGTACCAAGGTTTAGCTAGGAGCTAGTTGATTTTTTTTTTTTGGAGATTTCCGAATGAGTTTGCAAGGATTGGGACGACGTACCGATGTAAAATTGTCGAGGCTGGAAACCGACCGACTCGAGGGAGAATAGACCGGCAATATGGCCGGTTGAGGCGTCATAGTTTGGGATATTTACCGAGAGTATTTTTATTTATTTAAGGCAAGTAGCCGAAGTGACTAGGGATAGAGCGGAAAATTTTAACTAGGGTTATAATACTAGAGTCACAAGGTCAAAAACCATGAAGGCTAATTTATGGTTGGTTCTGTTGACATACTGGGCCGATTAGGGTTTTGAGGCTCTAAGCATCCAGGGACCCTCTCTCACGATGTGCCGCCCGTTGACCTTCGTTTGTTCGTAGGGTTTTCGGGCTACTCTTCACTTATCAAAGACGTGTCACCATTCCATCTTCATCCTCACCCACAACACCGAAGGCTCAACTCCTTCCAGGACCACTTGCGATCTCTTTCAACACAAATTCGCCCCCATAAAAGCATAACACCAAGTTTTTCTTATTAATAAATGTTTTTAACATAAAAAACCGCCAACTTACTATACATAACTACAGAAAACATACCGAAGTAAAATTTAGAAACTGAAAAACTTTACTGAATGGTAAAGATAAATGTAGGAAATCAACCAAGGAAAAGAAAAAACTAAAAAAGGATTTTGATACCCCCCGAGTAAAAAGAAAAGAAAAGAAAATCTGAACCTCTTTATAAAAGGTACGAAATATACCGATCTTTGTATAGAACTCCCCGGACTGTGGCTTTGAGAACGTGAGGAGCACAAAAGGCCCCTCTATCTGGTTTCGAAATGTGTGCCACCCGGATTGCGACACGTGTACAAAAAAATAAATACACAAAAAGAAAATAACATGACATGGATGGGGACTTTGGAGACGAGGAGATGATGATGATGATGATGAGCGATGATGACGTGGCAGTGGGATTCGTGTTTTGAAAAGGCAAGTGGGGCTGACATGTGGCATTCTCCTCATATTTTTTTGTGTAAAGTTTACAGATTCCACTACAGTTATCCTCCCATAGTACTGTATACATATACATATATATATTCCAAATTGTCGCGAGTCCCAAAAGATTTGTGTACTTCAAAGTCAATTGGGAGAAAGAGGAAGTCAATTTCAGACAAACAGCCCTAGTTTTGTCACACTATGCATGCATTTGGATGCTATCACTAAAGCAAGTGCGCCGGTTTCGGTTACTTACCTTGATCGGACCGGACACCCATCTTTGAGTGGTGGGTGGGTGGGTGGGTGAAGATTGGCACCCATCGAAAGGTCAAACATTTGGCCAACGAAACTATATTGGTTTATATTGTGTTTGGTGACACTTGCTATTTGGGATTGCAGAGTGCTATATCTCGTTACGATATGTCTGATGTTTTTGGCAACATAGGTCAGATTAGTTGTTTGGTTTGGATGTTGTAGAACAATGACGTCTTTACGTGGCAAAAAGTTGCGTCGATAGTGAACAGATATGACGTTGTGTAACTCTAGATAGTAAGAAAGACTCCACCGGCTGTTTTTGTTTTGTAAGGATCAAGCAAAGCTTCGTAGAGTTGGGCATCGGCTTGTAGTGTGGGGTGCCGATGGTTGGGTTCGGAGGATGTTTGGGTGTGCTTCTTTTTGAGAGTGATTCATGAGTGGTTCTTGGAGGAGCCAACTCAAATCGATTTTTCTTTTTCTTTTTCTTTTTCTTTCCCCAATAATATGAAGTATGATTTGCTTGATCAGTCATGTTAACCATGAACACTTCAGAACCTTAACATGCTCAACAAAGTTCACAAAGATTCTTAACGAATTCATAAGGAGGTCAATGCAATCAACTTGTTAATTAAACTCTTAAAAAAGTAAAATCCTATGATGTGATTTAGATCGACTCATAATAATCCAAGGTTTTCTTTGCTAATCTAAAGTTGTTACCCTTGTACTATTCTTTGAGCCAAAGTGTTTGTACGTTTGGCGCTTCTACCTAGACGTCGGGTAAAGATTTTTCAAGGTAAGAAAGCTCCTATTCTTTTTGATGGTTCCGCTCGAATGCACCTTTTGTTTGCCCAGCTTTTTGAGGCTCCATGCATATGTTTGTAATATAAGTAGTCACATGCAATGGCTTCGTACCACCAATAGGCGTGACCGAGTCGAAAGGCTCCAACCCCAATGTTCTTGTAGCCTTTGTTTGCCACTTTCCTTAGAGACAAATTCGAAGAGCAAGGGTGGGTTTACATTGGAATCGAAGACCAAAGAAACTTCAAAACCACAATCTTTTGGTTGAGAGCGAGATTTTGGACTCAAGGAGTTTACACTATGGTCAAAGTCCAAGGTATGAAGGAACAAAGTGGTAACAATCTCTCTCATTGTTTTCTTGCCAAATCTTGTTGCTTTCAAGTCTCGACCTTAAAAAGTGGTCCTCCTTGTTTGCGAAATCAATTGTCACACTTGGATCCAATCTTGAGTTCAAAGATAATGTCCATTCAGGGTTGTTTCGAACCCAACGTTTTTGGGACCTGGACCCTTGTATAAACCCACGAGTCTCAACCTTGCCAACCTAACACATCATGGTCACACCCAACTAGGAAAATTGAAATTGAGGTCTGCAATTAATGGGCGATATACTAATTGTGACTTAGCTCAAACAATACTAACTTTGGGAACACACAACATCATCAGTCAATCGAAATGTCTCTATAATATGTTCAGATCTCTGAGGGTGAATTTACATTAGGGACTCAAGGATGAATCCAACCTTGAAGTTTCGCTTCTTGACATAGGTGGACTCAAATCCCATGATAAACACCTTGAGTCCAAAGTTTTGCTCTCAATGAATAGGATTATTCATATTCAAAGTTCCTAGTCTTGAACTTTAGGGTGACCCACCCTTAGGGCACCTTACATATGATTGCACTAAAAAAAGTAAGTTGACTTTAGATCATCAACAAAAACACAGAAGTATTAGAGACATGGTTTTGGGCAAGGAGATCCCCAAATTGAGAGGTTGTACAAACACTATTGAGCACTGAAGTAGAACAAACATTTCACCATCTCCAAAACATTTTCATGGTTGGAATGTTCGGAATGTCCAAATTCAAACGCAACCAAATTTGAGTGGCTTTGGGCTTAAAGTGACCTTTGAGGGCTCATTGAAAGGCTTACCTTTCCCATCATTGACAACATAGTTTGAAGTTTGAGGCACTTTATACTTTCCATACCTTGGATCCAAACCTTAGTGTGAGGTTGTCGCGCACCTCTCCATGAGGAGTGCCCGAAACACCATGGGCACAAGGGGGACCCCGGAGTGACACCCGGGACTTGTGGCGCCGTTGGTGAGAGGGCCCAAGTGATCCTAGTGTGGGTGAGGGCCCCGGGCGTTGGGAACGCCTCCCACCCACGGAGACTAGGAGGCATGAGGGTAAGGCCATGAGCTATGCGTAGCTCATGGCGTGGTGATTCTAGAATGCTCAAGATCACCTCAAGCGGAGGTGTGAGCTAGGAGTTATGGCCATTTGAGTGGGGCGCTGTCCCGGGACAGCGCCCTGGTACAGCAGTGCCTGGGAGTGATTCCCGGGACTGCAAGGATTCAAACAGGCATAACTTCCTCAAGACTTGCCCAAATGGGGCAAGTGAGGAGTCCATCGGCATCTACGTGAAGCGTAGATGAGGATGGAGTGGTAGGTTGTTCTGATCAGACATCATACAAGGAAGTTATGATGGTCTGAAGCTGCTGGGGGGGTTTTAGGCCCAGCAGCTAAAGGAAAGTGTCCACTTGGCTCCAACTCTTGGTAGAGAGACAAGAGGTTGGTTGACGGTGGGGTAGGGGTCCCGCGTAGAGTCCTAGAGGCTTATAGGGGTGAGGTGGTGTGGCCTCACCCACCCGAGGCCGAACGGCACGGCCTCCATGGGCATTGGCCCAATGTGAGGCCATAGTTGCCTAGTATGGTTCGGGTTGTTGTAGTGTTGCTCCGGCAACGCGATGATCAACATGGGATTGGGCTTCCATGGATGGAAGTCCACATCTAGGAATGGGTTACCGATTAAGGGGTGAGTCCTGAAAGCAAAGTAGGAGGGTTGGTTCCCTCTTATGAACTATAAGGTCCGGGGTAGGAGGAGCTAACCATTAGCATGGCGGTATGCGAAGGGTTAGCTCTCGTAACCTTTGCTAGAAACGAAAATTGGCAAGATGGTCAAGGGGGCTAGCAAGGGTTGCGACAGAGGTAGATGAGGTTAATGTGGACATCACTAGCCTTGTGGATCATCCAACTGTTGGATTCGAGCATAAGAAGTTTCAGCAGCTTTGCAATTGCGACTTAAGACCAAAGAATTTGAGATCATTGAATTTGGAGTTGAGGATTGTGTTGACTTAGGTTCTAGAATCAAAGATTCTTTGCTTCCCAATCTGGTGGTATAGGGGGGAACTCTTCCATCGTTCAATGTTATGTAAGTGGATGACATCACTAGGAGATTCTACATAGGTCATTCGCCAGTGAAAACCAAGTTTAATGCCAATATTGACCGTGTCATGTCTCTAAAGTGGTCACGGGTAAGATCAGATGCCGCCGAACTAGCTATTCATTATAGGATACCCACAACCTCATAGCCACAAGCGGCTTCCTAATTTGCCCACCTGGCCTACAAGAATCTAGTGTGTCATAGCTAAGTGCGTAGCACTCTTAATTATGAAGGATGGTGGGTGTAGTCTGATTTTTGCGAAGGCGACTGACCCAAATATCATTAAGGTGACGGCTAAATCAACATATTTGCTTATCCACTGAATTAAAGCGACTATATTGCCGATTGGGAATCCAAAAAAGTGTCCAAGTAAGGGAGCTAACCAAATCGGGCTCATCCACCTGAGACTCCTTGGGTCCTCAAATTTGCTCTCCATGAGTAAGATTGCTCAATTTTGAAGTTTCATCGGTCGTGGACCCTAGTGTTATAAGTCCATTTGTTCTAAAAACAGACATGAAAGAAACATGTGTTTAAAATAGAGTTGATTGCATGCTCGGACTTGAGACAATTGTAAATTAGTACCGCGTGCTAGGTTACCTCACCTTATTCCAATCTGGGGCTCATTGTTCGATGCAAAAAGTGAGAAGAATGGTTTGCAAGTTAATCCACGTACGGAGCTTGATCATGATCGTCGCCATGAGGGCCCGGCCCCAACACAATTGGCAGGAAAATAGGGGAGGGAAGTTTGGCCAAGGATCAAGGCACGTTTGAAGGATGGTCCCCGACTTTAACCATTTCTTTTCTTGCTTCAAGGGTTGGCTTAGGTCAACTACGTGGGCCGGGAGTCTTGGGGTTGTTGAAGTGTTGTTTCACTCCTCGCCCACCCACCTTAGGGCCACTTCACACACGAGCTAAGGAGCCATGACCGTGAAATTGTGAGAGCCCAAAAGAAAGTGTCCAAAGGCCATCCCAAGACACTTCCAAAGCCATGTAGTGTGGTCACAAGCCCTCAAGTGTAGTGTGAAGCCATATGTGACCAAGTGCTCAACCAAATGATGTTTCAATGAATTTATGTTCATGTGGGGTCCTCACACATGATAAAATAAAATAAACCAACGGTTGTGAGCGTTCGGAGTGCCATGGTCTTCCGGTTTTGTGTTAGACTTGGCTTACCTCCAAGAGGTGGATCTTAAAAATAGTCCAAGCGACCATGAAACATGATCCACTTGGTGTCATGCACGCATCCAAGTAGACTTTGCATCCATCTTGCGTTCACTTGCTCCGTTGGTCCCTCAAGCATAGTGTGAAGCGAACTTGGGACCGGCCCGCCTTTTCCACCAACGAGAGTGCTTGAAGTGCAGTGGTCACGGGCCCTCAGTCTCGTCTGTGAAGTGGCCCTTAAGTTGTGCAATGGCGGTCTCACCAATCTATCTACTTTCGTTACTCCCCCACCTAAGTTACCTTTAATTTAATTCCACTGCAAAAGGCTGGGCTGCTTACAAAGACCTTGATCCCCGTGCAGCCGGCTCCGTTGTTTGCTAGCCACTTCACTTCCCTTCCCTTCCCTGCCGTTGGTCTTCTTGGGACCAGTCACGATTCGAGACTGTGGATATTGTACCCTCAAGTCAGCTTTTTATATCCGGATCGATGAAAAAGATGATTCGGGAATTGGAAATGGGGCTTTTGGGTTTCGGAGGTGCCATGCGGGGGAGGGAGGTCAAAGTCCATGTATCCATTTAACCGTCCATCCACCCATCGAGTGATGTTTCGTAGTTCTAGTAAAGCGGGAGGGGTGAAAACGTTGGTTGCTATGTAGAGCCCGGACATTCGAATTTTAAGTTTGATGAATGTGTAAATTGGGATTAGAGATTTCATTAGTTTAGTGAGTTCATTGGTTTTTTCTGTTTTCTTCTAGTGACGAACCACAATAAATTGTAATGGGGAATGAGTTCTGACATTGTTTCTGCAACCACTGTAGCCGAAGTCCTTGCTGCCATGTTTCAATCTTTCTTTAGTGAGGTATGCGTCACATGAAGGTAAGGAGGAGAAACGACACTGAAAGAAAGTATGAAACACACCTCACATCTCTGACATGTCAGAGCTCCTAACCCACGGAGCTCTCCGAAGGTGATTGTCTTTCACAATGTCCGAAGGTGATCTTCGTTGCACATTAGCTCAACTTCGGTTTTCTAAGTTCATCAAGCCTTCTCAAAGTCTTTGTTCTTTGCTTCCTTAACGCGCCTTAAAACCTTAACCCCCCCCCCCCTCCCCAAAGCCTCAACCATGAGAGTGATTTGTCAAGAGAAAAGAGTATCATGTAATAACAATATTTGGGTCGAGGTAATTCCACTACACCCTTTATGGTATTTAGTGTGACTTACTACTTGGAATTACACAATGCAAGATGACGTATTTGAAGTAAATTTGGACATATTTTAAAAATCTAGCCAGTTGCTTCAATTCCTTTGACGAATCCGTCGATATACTTCTGCTATATGAAACATTTATGGGAGAGACATGAATCCTAAGTGATTACTTGAATGTTGTGTTCTTAAGATATGATGGAAAAAATAAAATATCCATTTTGCAATGCTAAATGATGAATAGTGAATATACAATCAGAAGAACTACTTCAATATTATCAAAACCAACTTTACATATTCCATCGGAAGATCTTACCATACAATCGTATTATAAGAGCCTATGATAAAACTCAACAAATTATAATTTTGAAGTCAGACGTAGTCCAAGTTTTCTTAAATATCAGTTGTAGGAATGACAGTAAGGAGGTTGAAATTACGAAGGTAACAACCTCTGCCTCCCGAAACGCCAACAGTCACCACCCAATTGGTGACCGCTTCCTCTTTAGAAGCCAAACACAATGCCCCCACCATATCCTTCCCACTATCCTGAAAAAATAAACAACGTTGAAGAGCACGAATGCTACAAAGGAAATGTGGAGTGACTTTTTGTTCTCTGCCACCATAAAATTCCAGATACAGATCTCAAAGGTCGAACAGTCCGAATTTCAGTCCTCAAGTCAAAGAGTTGAAACTTGACAGTAAGAGAATGTCCCCAGCATTTTCTCTTAACTTCCATCAGTGGCAAGTGCTTCCCAATTTCCCACGCATACTTTTTACAAAACAGATGTCAGAAACAAATCATCAACACAATTTATGGTTTGCAGGCCTATCTGGTCAGGATTCACGATTCACCTCCATTTGAATGGTATATATACATATAGATAGATATATGGATAGATAGATAGATGTGTGTGTGACAAGAGTGGAGTTGGTGGACACCATTTACACCTGAGATTGGACTATGTGCTCAAATTCTAATTACCATCCTACCTTCAGAAAGTACACATGCGAACTGCAAGGTGACGAGAGTCATTGTATTTTAATCTCATATAACTTAAAAGGTCAATCTGTGTGATTCATCACGATTGCAAATGAAATGAGACAATGCTCCCCAGCCGACCCACGGTGCTTCCCAGCACAAGGATCGAAGCACACACAAGGACTCCCTCCAATTTTCAAAGACGAGTGTTTTTATTTTTCGGGGATCATTTTAACGCTGTATGATACAATTTTACAAATCGAGAGGATGAATCGCTAGTATCTAAGTAAGTAAATTCTCTTTGTTCCAACACCTAGGCCATTTCCAGAGGGGTTTTGATTCATATTTTTGGTACATCTTTGGTTCCCTGCCTACATGTGGATTCAATGTCCACTTACCTATCTACCTACTCTACTCCGGCTTGGGGATCTCCTTTCTTAATCAATGATTTCTCTGCAATAGCTACTAGGGAATGGCAAGCAAGCCAGGGACCGCAGTGGACAAAACTATTTGTGCACCATCTCCTCTAGAGGCCCTCCGGACATGAAGATCTACGACATAGATTGAGGGCGGAGGAAAAGGGCGAGGATTATGCTCTAGGGAAGTCATCCTCTTACCCAATCTCAGAACGCCACCTCAAACAACAAATGGCTATGAACAAGTGATCACAATCACGCGGGTTGTTGCGTCGTGCCCCGCAAGAACTTGGTGGGGACCGGGATTTTCTGTGCGAGCCGGGGGAGCATGCCGTAGAACCTGGTTTTCAACGCGAGCATGACGGTTGCAACGAGCTTTTGGTCGGTTTCCAGAAACTCGCGGTAGATGAAGAGACAATACTCCCTCCGAAATTCAACCTCCTCGTGCTTGAGGGCCCGAAGCGTGGGCAGGATCCGGTGCATCTCGGTTGTCGGGAACATCAACACGCACCGCTCCCATTGGATGAGCATGTCGAACGGTAGGACAAAGTTGTCGGACACAAGCACAGGTATGGAACCCGCTGATAAGATTTCCAACAGACGGAAGGAGGAGGGGCCCCTCCCCGCGGGGGCAAGGCCGAACGTGGAATTCATCAAGTCGCCAAAATTGTATTCCTTGTACACCTTATGGTTCGCCTCGCACTCGGGTACCAATTCCGGGTGCTCCTTCAAATATTCATTGTTTGAAACCTGGTTTAAGAAGACCACATTCAGAGAACACTCAAAAAAGAGCATCGTAAGAGAATCACCAACAATTCCCTACCTTGGGTCCCTACAGATCACTCAAACTAGACCCCCTTCCCCCTATCAAAAACAACAATTTGGCAATGAGAAACCCACGTGATGGCAAAAAGAAAAAGTAGTACTTGTTCACTGGCCACATGGCTGAGATTGTAGACCTAAGATTGCACCAACACTTGTGCTGACCAAAAATACTCTCTCAAATGATTTAATTTTCTCTCTAATATCTGTGTACACGCAACCACCTTCCATTTCTCAAGCATCTCAGTGTCACAATGGCTTACCTACCGAAGAGCAATAGAAGATTGTTTAGGTCTCTGCTTCTACTGCCCCCAATTTTTCCAAACCTCGCATTTAGAGACACCCATATCCTATATAAGCTACCCATGGAAAATAATTTTTACAACCAGGGAAGTGAAATTCAAGGCACAGGAAGACTCGGGCGAAAAGTAGCAAAGGATGAGAGCCATCTTCTGTTTTCTCAAGCATTTTCAGTAGTCGTCATTACTGTCGTACGCGGCAGACTTTAAGTGTCACGTTGACTAACCTACTACCCTCCGAGCAACTCAGAGATTTCTTGTTATTTTTTCTGCTTCGAGTAAACACCCTCAAAAAACTAACCATCCAGGAGATTGCTTTTGTTCTCCACTTCGAGTGCGCCCATTCAAGTAAACCCTTCTAATGTCACATTGAGTCTCATCCGGTTGCCCCAATCCTACTAATTAAGCTAACTAATGAATCAAATTCGCAGACCAGGGGCAGGTCGAATTGGAATTGACAAACCAGCTAAAAAGATAAGAGGAAACTAGAGGGTGAGGACATGCTTGGGAAGCTGCCCACACCTTGTAAGAAACATCTTACACCCTTCCCATTTCCAGAACTCCCCTCAATTTGGGACTTATCCCCCTATTCTACAGACTGAGCTACCCATAGAATCCAATTTCCCAAACCAGGGAAAATTGAAATCGACAAACAAGAGAAAATCAAGCACAGGATAACCTGTAGAATTGGATTAGATTTTGCAACCTGGGACAAATTAAATTGCAATCGGAGGAACAGATAGAGTAGTATACAGACACAGAAATGAAGGCAGAGGATGTCTGAGGCCATTCTTCGGCACCTACCGACAGCTTGTAGCTATAATGAAATCCTTCGCAATCCAAGGACCCTCATCTAATCTCACACGGGAACCCCCTATCCTGACTGAGCTACCCCACTGGATTGAATTTAATTTCGTAACTTGAGACAAATTAAACTGCAATTGGAGGCAAAGATATGAAAGAAACCAATGACTACGGACGTTCTTCCCAACCCAAGATGCCCCACCTCATCTCTCACGGAGAACCCCTATTTTGATCGAGCTACCCAGTCGAAGGAGGAGGTATTGCTACCAGGGGCCAATTAAATTGCAACTGGAGGCAAAGGTACTAGGAGTAGCGAAAACAGGTATCTGAAGAAATGAAAGCAGCAGAGAGGATGAGTGAGGACATGCTTCCCAATCCAGAATCCCCCACCTCATCTCGCACTGAGGAACCCCTATCCTGATTGAGCTACCCACTGGATTGGAAATGTTTTTTTTGTTGTTGTTGCGACCAGGGAAAAATAGAATTACAATTATGGAGGCACAGATGGCCAGAGTAGCAAAAACAGGTATGCAGAGATTCAATGAAAAAGGCCAAGAGGATGAGTGAGGTACCTGTCGACAAGTGGTAACCACAATCACATCCTTCCCATTGTGCATGCCTCGCATGGAAGGGTGGCTCCGGAAACCACCCCCACCGAACTCCGACAAATACCTGGTCCCCTTAAACGTAAGAAAATACTTTCGTTGGAACGCTTTGAGCTCCTGCAGATCCTCGTAGTACTTCAACGCAGGGAGGGGGACACTAATATCAAACGCAGGGCGGTAGGTGGTCTGGTGCGTGATGCTGGTCATGACGGCCGCTTTCTCCAGCGTGGAGGCCATGGGGTTCTTCCACTTGGACCAGTTGTCCACGAACGAGATTAGCACATGGTTCAACCCATGGTTCCAGTGCGGCAAGGTGTTCAAGTCAGGGATTCGAGGCTCCTCCATCCGCCTGTCCACCGTGACCAGGAAGATGCACGCCTTCTCCGGGTCGGTGGTGGAGTACGGGCTCGCTTTGAGAGCTTGGAAGAACCATTTGGGAGGGTTGATTTCGTCGTAGTGGTATACCAGCAGCTCGTCCATGTTGTCGCACCGTGAGAAGTTGAAGCAGACATCCATGGAGCATCGTGGGAACCGGAACGGCGAGTGCAACGATTTGGAAGATGCGTGCCACGGGTCCAGGACTGCGCCTTCTACCACCTTCTCAACTCTCTTTGCTGCTGGAACGGGTGGGCACGCATCATGTTGATTCATCAACCCTGAAGTTAGATTCTTCGGAGAAGAGGATAATTTGTGGTGAAACCCTCCCGTGTTTTTGAAGCTGTACACCAACCCCCCGATCAGAAGTAAGTTGAATAGCCCATACAGGATTTGCAAGAATGGCGTGATCCGGGGCACCGCCACCTCGCGTAACGTGGACATGATTGATGATTGATGGGGATGATTTCTCTCCGATGGAAAAGATTACTTAGTTGGACTAGGAAACAAATTCCGATAGTTGCAGTGCGCGGTTGAACCTGGTACCGAAACCACAAACCGATAGCTCGGTGTTCAGAAACACCGGGCTCTAAATCTCGGAGGTGAATTCACTGCTACCGATTCTTTCTGCAAGAAGGTGTAAATACCGAGCTTGAGTCTCGAGGATTAACAAGATGACCTCCGCACAAGCCATGTGCAGGAGGAGGAGCTTCTCCGCGTCGTTCCGCTCGTCATCCAATTCTTTGTTTCAACCATCTGAATTCGATGTATCCAACCACACCTCGAGTAGTAGTAAGTCGTCTACAACACCGGACCAAAAAATAAAATAAAAATTCTCTACCCACCTAATTCTGCAAAACCGCCTCCTTTGAGCTCTACCTCAAAAATCCTTTCTTCAAAGATCACGTCCCCTGGCAGACCACTCCGAGGTTCATCACGACCACTGAAGAAAATCCATCATCAGCACCTTGCTAGTACGAGGATCTACTAGAACCACTTAAACGCCCACGTAACTTAATCCTCAAAAACTGTAAACCTCTCTCTGCTTGTAGTAGTACACAGACTCCTCCTCCTCCTCCTCCTCCCACCCAAAATCACTCTTCTCGGTCCGAGGATCAAATTCAACACCTCCTGCACCGCGACGACTCCACGAAGGCTTCAAGTAGGAGGCTGCCTGGAGCTCCGCAGAGGGCGCGCAAGATCTAGTTAAGTTGAAGGAGGTGGGGAGGCACTTGGAGAGTTGCAGTACGCAAAGCAGCAGCTGAGTCGGAGAGGAACACGGCAGTGTGCGAGCTAGCACATCACGAGGAGCAGCGAGAAGTGAGGGAGGATGTAAGTGGCCACAAATAAGGAGCTGGAGTGAAGCGGCGCGCATCTGCCTGGCTTTGCTTGCCAGACTAGTTGCTTTTCCTCGCGGGGCTTGGCAAGGGGGAAGGAAGTCGGGACGCGCGGCTTGGGACAGTGGAAAGCGGAGAAGTAAATGTAAGGTGAGTAGGGTCATGTCCCTCGCACGTCGCGGGAGGGGCGTCGTGGGCCACCCCTACCACTATATCTTAGCAAGGTAAGGAAAGGAGGGGTCTAGTAAGAAGAAACATGGCCCCTCTTTGGGCTAGGTTTGTGATTTGAGCGAACCAACCCATACACTTGTTCTTTGTTGGATGCCTAAACCCTTGCCTTCAAGGAACCAATGCACGAGTTAGTTCGCCCCAGCCTTAGCTTTGTGGTTCAATGAAAGGGGAGGAACCGACTGCCAACTACGTATGAAGCGGTTGAGTTTGAGAAATAACCGGTTGAAGTTCATCAAGACTTTGGAAAAAAATCGAATGGCCAATCGTTTTATATGAATCTATGGAATATATTTCGAATCGATGAAGGGAAATCGAAATGTGATAACGTGTATCCGGTCGGAATTGGAAACACTAGGATTTTGACCGATTAAATGCCCGAAAATCTCCTTGGACATTGTTGCGGTTTATTCATATCATGTGGGTTCTCTAGACTAATTTAGGGTTTTTGGTGTTCATTTTGGGGTCATGTTTTTTTAAGAGATATCTAAGCACGTGTTATAATAGGATTCCATGCGTTTTCGCCTTGGGTAAAGTGGTAGGGGCTCAATTCAAGGAGGTGGCCATCTATCTCCGGCCATTGTTGTGGGCATATGATCGCTCAATCGTCTAGCTTGCTTGTGGGTTGTTGGTTGCAAGTCCCACCCACATGCTTGTTTGTGGCAGTGCGGGTCGGCCTCTTGGCTCACCCGATCACTAAGTTCTGAGTGCTATGGAAGTTACCAAAAGGCCCGCTATGGGCCTTTGATGAACATTTTTTCTCAAGGGTAGAGGGACCTCGATTCATGACATTGACCGAGGGGGCAATAGTGATACAAGATTTCAACAACAATGTAAGGTAGAGGGTGCTAATTCCAACCCCTTCTTAAAAGTGTTTCCTATGCATGTCTCCTAATCCTAAAATTGGAGCACACATTATATTATTTGAATGTCTCCAATGCGAAGTGGGGGTGGATTTGGGTGAAAAGCGGGGCGGTCTTGAAAGAGTGTGGGGCCGGTTTTGGGGGAAAATGAGATTGGATTTGGGTAAGCATTGGGACTTTAGTTAGGGGTGGGTTATTTAGATGATGTTTTAGAGGCCCGCATGCAAAGGTTATGGGAGTATTGGTATAAGTGCTTGAGTGGTTTGGATGAAACCAAGTTGATTTTGGGCAAAAAACAAGGGCGGCTTGGACAAATGCCAAGACAGTTTTAGAAGCCATTTGCAAAGGGGAAAAAATGTAGGTCTATGGAGGGATTTAAGAAGTTGACTCAAACATTTGTAATATATTCATATGATGTACAATTGTTTTTTCTACTATGTCTACTCCAAATTGCTAACCCAACCATGCATACCACTTATCCAAATAGACTCAAAATAAGGCTAAATCGCTTTAAATGTCGGTTTAAGCATCCTCTACCTTAGAAGGATTTCATTTCATAGCGCTCACCATTTTGGATTTGGTTGATGTGTCATGTCTCTAATGGACATGAGCACAACGAGCAAGCAGTCCGCGCGACATGGTGAACATTACGATTGATATATTGTGCGTGTTTTGCTACTACATGTTGTAGCACGACTTCTCGCGTACAATGTCTAATAATTTACCCCCTAGGCAAATGTAAACTTCTAAAAAAATTACCTCTTACAAGTTGGTTACTGGTTCATCCCAATTTAAGGTCACAATATTACTGCATGATCTCAACACTTGTCCCACATCTATGCTCAATAAACTCATCACAAGTTCACATATGAGCTCACGGCTATAGTCAAGGTGAAGCGTCCCTCACTCATGGCAACACTAGAGGCTCTCTCTCTCTCTCTCTCTAAGGGCTAGTCTTTTTATAAATAGAAACAATTGGACTCTACAATAATATTTAGCGTTTTCATCCATCTCCTATATGTGACGTTCTATTTGTAGACAATATGACTCCCAAATGGCATATGAGACCCCGAATTAGTATGTTGTGTCCATATGGAATGAGTTGGCCCCTTGACCTAACCGAGAATTTCATTTGTTTTACTATATTTCAAGTTTTAGAATAAGAGTCAGGATGCAAACGTTAGAAGAGGTCAAAGTGAAGGTTCTTGTTCTTTTTAAGCAATCCCACGCGTCCTCCCAATTGTGTTCACTATGGGACATGGAATGGTGTCTATATTTTTAGTGCATAGTCCAATCTCATCCCAACACTTGTCATTTTGTGTATGTTGTCCACAACAAAGCTTGTCATATATCATGTGAATAGTGAATGGAAGAGAGGGGAGGGATTTATGCTTTGACGTCTTATTGTTTTTTGCATCTCAACTCTTATTCTAAAACTTGAAATGACAACCTTGAACATTTACAATTGCTAACATGATAGGTCAATCCTTGATTCGGTCCAACTACCAAAACATTCAAGGAGCTTGAACTACTCATGCAACATGGCCACATACGATACCAATCCTCTATATATTGCCACTAGCAACCCTCCATGATGCTAGAAGACTTAAAAAACTAATAGATAGATAGATAGATAAATAAATAAATAAACATGATCCACGATGTGACAAAAATGACTCAAGGTTCAAACATATGACTGCACTAGTATAAAGGAGAAGAGTGTCCTTTTGAAGAAGGTTGCACTCTTGTACGTGTGCACACAACCCACAAATTGTATCTCAAGCATCCAAGTGTTATAATGACAACTCTTGAGCATTTCAAATGTTGCAAGCCACTAAGCTAACCTACGTGAGAGTTAATTCCTCTATGTAGTTACTCGCTACAAAACATTGCATGTTGGTTTAAGTTCACCCTCAAGTTGGGCCTTCATTCCCTTGCTTTATATGGTTCAATAGAGAGCTTACCAATATGTGGTTCAATGTCCTCGCTTAGAGTTACTATAAAATCTAAACAAAGGGGAAGAAAAAACAATCTAACATTGGGATAAGTGACTTAATTTCAAGTTTCCAATAGAAGAGTATTGGCTACAACTATTGGAGTGACAAAGCCATGTTTGCACGGTTATACAAAGTTCATCCCAATATCTACACATTCATCCAAAAGCTAACAATCTCAACCAAATTTTAAGATTTATATGGATAATTATGGCTAATTCAGCCGCACAAATCATGGAATGATTGCATAATTTGTACTTCCTATATTTAAAGTCGCAAATCACAACCGCATAGCCGGATTCAAAATCACTAATTAGGACTTCCCCTATTGTATTTGTTGTGGGTCTATATATAGATATCATGTGTATATCTGATGGAATTGTACTAATCGATCTCGGTCTTAGGGGCGGTTTACACTATGGACCATGAAGTCGTCCCACGTAAGAGGCCTATTTTGCGTGGGACGACTTCCATGGTCCGAGTTACTAAAATATTATTTTTCATGGTTTGTGGGCCCTTCACTAGGTGTAAACCGAATGTGGACCATGAAGAATGACCATGCACCAAAAAGTGGAGTCATTAACTAAGTTGGAAAAAAAATCATTAAAAAAATCCAAAAAAATCATTAAAACGGCATTTTTCTGACATGGGCCCTTGCTATTTTTCCTAGACCACCTCTTTTGCTTGTCCCAACGGAAAACCCGTTGGACCATGGCAGTGGATAGAGTAGGCTTAAAAAAACAAATTTGTGGACCTCAACCTCCGTGGTCACTCTGCCATTTTTTCCTTGGTGTAAACCCAAGTCGTCCCGGGACGACTTCAATGTCCAATCACATCGCTTAGACGGCCGTGGGACGACTTCATGGTCCATAGTGTAAACCGCCCCTTAATGTGAGAAGCCTACATCACATGGATATAGTTTTAAAAGTCCCCTGACAACCAATAATAGTAGTATCCATTTGTCCCATAAACTACACGTACTGAATATTATATGTTTAGTCTGACTTGCTATTTGGACTTATACAATGCTATA
The DNA here is from genome assembly GCA_950295325.1 of Polytrichum commune. NCBI lineage: Eukaryota > Viridiplantae > Streptophyta > Polytrichopsida > Polytrichales > Polytrichaceae > Polytrichum > Polytrichum commune. The sequence continues at coordinate 14,965,516 of OX485803.1, read as the reverse complement.
TACGTTTACTATTAATGTCGTTTCTTACGAAGCAAAGACATGAATGTTTTATAATGCCCACACAGCCAATTCGACCTTTGTTGACTATATATGTATATACAATAAACATTTATAGTATTGCGTAATTACGAATAGTAAGTGACACTAAGGGCGACTTCACACACGAGACTAAGAGCCCGTGACCATTGCACTTCAAGCACTCTCATTGGTGGAAAAGGCAAAGCCGGTCCAAGTTCGCTTCACACCACGCTTGAGGGACCAACGGAGTATGTGACTGTAAGATGGATGTAAAGTCTACATGGAATCCTACATGGCATCGAATGGATCATGTTTCATGGTCACTTGGACTACTTTCAAAAACCATCTCTTGGAGGGTGGCCTAACACAAAACCGGGAGACCGTGGCACTCCGACCGCTCACAACCGTTGGTTTGTTCTAATTTACCATGTTTGAGAACCCACATGAATAGACATCCATTGAAATAGCATTTGGTTGAGGGCCCGGTCACATATGAGTTCACACTACACTTGAGAGTCCGTGACCGCACTACATGAGTTTGGAGGTGTGTTGGGACGGCCTTTGGACACTTTCTTTTGGGCTCTCACAATTTCATGGTCATGGCTCTTGGCTCGTGTGTGAAGTGGCCTTAAGTATTTAGAGTACTATATAGGGGGCAATTATCAATTGTTCATGACACTATGATTTTTGTCGATTTCAACCATCTTATGCAACTAAGAGTCTTGGCCAATGAAGCCAAGAGTGATATCAATAGACATGTCCTTAAGGTCTCTCAAAAACTCATGTTTGGTAGGAAGTTTTGTCCATTTTCAACAAATCATAGCCTTTAAGGAGTGTTTGAGTGGTGGTAAAGCATTCAATATTGGTGAAAATTGGAAGGGGAGACGTTTGACTTCGCCCAAAAGATGGCTACATAAATATGAAATACGCTAAGTGGTCCTTTCAGTGTGGGTGGAAAATTAGTGTGGATATAATTAGTGCGGGCCGCATTGATTTTTAGTCAAGGTGGAATTATTGTGGATTGAAGACCTTGGGTCTTCCCCTAAGTCTTCGTGAAGACTTCCAAGTAACACCTTACATAAACTAAAGTAATCACTTACATAAGAAGGAATACAAAATGATAGTAGCCACCCACATTAATTCCTTAACAACAAATGAATTTGACCCACACTAATTTTCTATTGGAAAGTTAGTGTGGGTTGAAAATGGATGTGGGCCACATTAATACTCATTATGAAAATTAACGTGGGCTCTAGAAAAATACTTTGGCCCACAATGTTAGGACTATGCAGTGCACTTGTCAAACTTTTGAGAGCATCATTGATGCCTTCAAAAGTTTGACATGAAATTCACTTTTATGTAGCCATCTTTTGGCCAAAGTCAAACATCCCCCTTCAAATTTTCACCAAAATTTCCATATATTGGTACTACTTGAACACTCATCAAACATTAACAAATTTGTCATAATTGAGTGAAAAGTCCCTACCAAAACATAATTTTTTGAGAAATGTTTAGGACAACTCTAGTGAATCTTTGATCTTTTGAAATACTAAAAATAGAAAAAATGTTCATAAATATTCGGATCAATTATTGATGTGCTTGTTTCAACCACTGATTTTTAATTTCGCCATCTATAGCTAGTTTGTGATTCTATAACTACAACACATACTATCATGTGATTATTCCATATTGTAGATGAAATAGCTAGAAAATCCCTAAGGATCACATAATCGGATGAAATGTCCACATGTTGGATGGATGTTTGATTTGTACAATTTGGGATGAGAGTTTATATATGCTTTGGTTGCTACAATGGTTATGGCCAATGCTCCTCTCTTGGAATTTTCAAATAAACATAAATGGTTTCAACCTTACAAATGTAGTTCGAAACTCATCCTTCACAACTTTCACTTTGGAAGTCAACTTCAACCGAGATCTTCAAACCATACTTTATGATACATTTTTGATTGGAAGTGAACCCCCAAGTATATCCAACTCTCCATCTCCTACCCACAATTCAATGCTTGCATGTTTATGGTGCATTTGTCATACCTGAAAAGACTGAAAAAGGATTCTCTTAAAAAAACCGGGCTACACTACTTATGGTGTTTAGGGCCACTTCACATATGAGCCAAGAGCCGTGACCATGGAATTGTGAGAGCCCAAAAGAAAGTGTTCAAAGGCCATCGCAAGGCACCTCCAAAATCATGTAGTGTGGTCACGGACCCTCAAGTGTAGTGCAAAGTCATATGTGACCGTGCCCTCAACCAAATGCTATTTTAATGAATTTCTATTCATGCAGGTCCTCACACATGATAAAATAGAATACACCATCAGTTGTGAGCGTTTGGAGTGCCATGGTCTCCCGGTTTTGTGTTAGGCATACCTCCAAGAGGTGGTTTTTGAAAATAATCCAAGTGACCATGAGACATGGTCCATTTGATGCCATGTAGGAATCCATGTAGACTTTACATTCATCTTGCATTCACATATTGCGTTGGTCCCTCAAGTGTAGTGTGAAGCGAACTTGGACTAGCTTAGCCTTTTTCCACCAATGAGAGTGCTTGAAGTATAATGGTCATGGGCTCTCAAACTCATGTGTGAAGTGGCCCTTAGTGTAACATACACTATTTGCGAAAGGGCCTAAACTAGATGCCTAGAGGTCTCAAAGTGTCATGTATGCTAATTGCCAATATGATATTCTTCATCAACTTCAGTAAACTTTTAAAGTGAAACTCCTTTTTCATCATGACATGTAGCATAGCACACTGGGATACTCGAGATGATAGTTTTGCGTTTTAGTATGCAAGGGGAAGATGTTATCGAGCATACTAATGTCGAGTGTCATTTGTGTACACTTTAGTTAACTTGTAGATCATTGATGTAACACAGGCTTACACTTCATAACATTGTTGAGCATACTCATGCCAAGGTATTAGCAACCGCAAATGAATGCCAAGTGTGATGAGGTGATATTAATGGTGAGGTTGTTGATCGTTAGTGTAACGTAGCATACGCCTCAAAATAGGATAAGTGGCATTGATACGCACTAGGGGGGGGGGGCTCCGCATTCTAGCAGACCGCCATAATGTGGTTAGAGGGCGGCTTGTGTTTAACTACACACGAAGACCTTCAACCCACTTTTTTCTAGAATCTAATGTACAAACAACCTACATGATATCTCACCCATCATATTCTAGTAGGAATACGGGCAAACCCACCCAAAGATAGATGAAATTGGGTGCGATAGGGTTCGTATGTGCCAACTACACTAAATATGATATTTAATGTCACCAATTATAATTGTCTTGCTCAATACTAATTGTAAACCGTGGTATAGTGTAACCAACGCCAAATGTTAACCCAACATTATTTGTTATTCCTTGTAAAAAATTTAGGGCATTATAGATTTACAACGTTGCAATTATAGTCACTTACCAAGTGATTTTTCATCCAAATTTCAATCATCCATGACAATATTTCATCACAAGCTATTGACAAGAGAAGGCAGGGTTTTGGCCAATGGATGAACTCATCCATCATCTATGATAGTATTTGTAAACTTATGCATACGAAGCGTCATCCAAAAAGTTATTGTAGTGACATAAAATACCATATGACACTAAATATCATATTTAGTGTAGCTACTCTCATCTTCTCAAATCCAGGCCTGCCTTCTAACCTCCTCCTTTTAAAATTGGCCTTCAATCCTTTGGTGACCGGCACTTGTAGGTTTCAACCGAGTACTTTAGTGGGGGCGTGAAAGTCTAGCGGCCCATTTCCATGGCCCTCCACATTCTAATAGGCTATCATAATGTGGTTGATTTGCAGCTTGTGCTTATCTACATGAGAACACCTCCAACCCATTATTATCTAGAATCTAGTGGGCGAGTGGCCTACATGGAAACTCACCCTAAGTTGTATATTAAAGGTGCCTATTTCCGATCAAGATTCCATCATCAATCTATAGGATACCAAAATTTCAATATGGGTGGGATTAAATTTCAATCAAGCCGGAACCAATAGTGCCATGACACATGTCATGGTTTGAGTGTTAAATCGAGGAGGAATGAATAGCTAAAATGAGCGGTTATGGAAGACTCTAGACATTGGTAATAAGTTCAAGCCAACTTCTGGCTTCAAAAATTTAAAGTAATTTCAATTTAAGAAATAAAATTACCAAAAAATTTGCAATCCTCTTGATTTCTATCTTTGTACATGGGAAAAATTTGCACTGCCTTATTCTTGTCAAGATCTAGCATGGAATCTCTCAAGTGACCGGTTATGGGCACCTGTACATGCACAAGTAGGAATTTGGCAGGCTCATGAATAACATGTATAGTGGAGGCATATGTTCTTGATCAGTACCCCATTTACAATCTACAAGGTACCGGAAGTTTGATTAAATTGGGACTGAATGTCGATGATGTTGGGTTCCAAATCCAATCAGGCTCGAATTGAATTTCGATTAGGCCGAACCGACAGTGCCACGACACATGTCTTGCTTATGTGTGCTAGAGCGAGAAGGAATGAGCGGTTAAAATGAGCACTTGTGACACACTCTAGACATTGGTAATATATTCAAACCAACTTTTGACTTCAAAAATTCATAGTAATTTCAATTCAAGGAATAAAATCACCAAAAAAATTGCAATCCTCCTGGTTTCTATCTTTCTACACATAAAAAATTGCACCGCCTTGTACTTCTCCATCTCTGGCACATAATATCTAAAGTGGTGATGGGTTATGGGCACCTCTACTACTCTACGTATCTTTGAGGATTGGCACTACATACAGTCAGCACTCGGGTTGTTGCAGCACCCTAACTTTCTCCATTTCAAAAGGCTGATGCTGCCACTTGTCCACCTTGCTTGGCCGGGGACAAACTCCATCCGTAAAGGACAAACACTCAAGGCCACTTTCATGCTGCTGCTGCTGCTGGATTCGGATAACGAAAACCCCTAAATCCTAAGCACCATTCTCCTCAAAATTGGCCTCAAATGCATTGTTTCTAATGCCAAATAAGTAAAGTTTTTTTTCCCTTAAAACCCGGGCGAAGCTCTCTCGGTTGTGGCGAAAGCATCCAGCTATCCCAATGCACCTACAAGAACTTGCTCCGGACATTTTCGGGTAGGTTTTAGTTAAGTGGTTTTCACACGTGTTCGTTGTCTGATCTACCAAGCAATGCCATGCTAGATAGTTTTTGTCCCATCTCCAAATGCCTTACTACTCATCTATCTGACCATCAGTTTTTGTTGATGGAGCTCCTCCTGCCCTCGTAGCTGAGACTAAAACCAATTAATCACAAGGGCTGGAGGTGACACTTTTAAAGGTTAGACATTCCTGCCTCATGTCTAGGTACCGATGGGAGGGTCGGTGTTTGGGGCTTAAAACCTCCGATTTTAAACCATGCCACGTCATTTGCCAACTAGGCTCGGGAGTAGATAGTGTCGATGGTTTTGAGGTTGTGTTTTTAGAACCAACTTTTAGGCTTAGCTAAAGTTGAGTGGGAAGATGGCATAAGAGAGATAATTTAAGACTCGATCTATAGGTGTTTTTGAGCATCCAACCGTACGGATATGATATCAGCCTTTGTATGAGCTATTTGAAAAAATATCAACCGTCCACGTGGCAATGTGAATGAGAAGCTAGTACATATTTGAAGGTATAATAGGCAGGATAAATGATTGAGAACAAACTTTTAACCTAATGACATCATCAAATGAATGACTGGATGAGAGCCAATCGAGATGAATTTTTTTACATAAGATTTCCAACCAAATTTTGAATCATTGAGGCTTGAATTTTTTATGTTTGCACCACATGTGGTTTTGGGAGCCCTTGCAATGCATAGCACTCCATTTTAAATCCAATTGTACAAAATATTTGTTGAGTAACTTCAAAAACTCCAATTACCAATCCCAATGGTAGATATTTGAAACATAAAATAAACTAAATCCTTGCAAATCTTCATAGATTTCCAAGTACATATGAGTGTTGCTTTCCTATCTAATACATTACCTAGTGTAGATGAGGTTTAGTCCAAATCCAATGGAATTTGGGGCATTGGATGACTTTGAAAAAATTCACAAGGTTGAGATTTAGTCCAAATCCAATGACATTTGGGGCTTTGGATGCAAAATGAAATTTATTAATACAATCATGAATTTCACCTCCATCGGAAAAAAAAAATAAATTAAATCAAAGCTCTCATTTGAGACAAAAACCTCAAAAATTGGTCATTTTGGGTCTCTAAGGGATTTAGGGATCGAAATCCTTCTATGTCAGCACGTCATCTTAGTAGTATATGTCAATGTTGAGGTGAATCGATGGCACCAATCCACAGTAGCAATCAATGATGGTATCAACTTTAGGGCCACTTCACACATGAGACTTAAGGGGAGGCCACACACGTTTGAAAACGCCAGATTCAGAATGACAGTTTGGAAAGCCTGTGAGGCCAAATCCACCACCCTTAAGCGTCCTAGTCCGGGTGATGGCTTTGAGAATCACACGTATCTCTTACAACCTTGAACCATGTACAAAGAAAGCATATTGTTTTCACTCATCGTGCTTTATTAATGTTAGCCTCTTGGCTTGTGCTAGAGGTGGCCTTCTCAAGAGTCCACCCCGCGGCTTTAGCCACACATGCCCTCAAGGACATTCCCCTTGCTCGTTTAACCTTCACTTCTTTTTTCTTGTCATCGCAAGAGTCTTCCACCTTCTCCATTAATAATGCAAGTGAGTTATTCTGACCGGGAGCTTCAAGTGTTGAAAAACACTTTACTCAACGGCTACACACACTCATACAATCCCACATGTAGCACAACTAGCCTAATAGGTCTAACTACTTATCCACCCCTAAAGTGGTCTAATGTAATCTAGTTTTTTATATGCTAACACCCACTAATTGGGTGTAGCCTTGCTAACCCCTAAATATCATTAATGGTAGGTTGTTGTTAAGCAACTCCAAGCCAGTTGGCCAAGGCCTTGCTGCCTAGTAACCAGAACTCCACCAGTGGCCGAGGCCTTCTGCCTAGTAACCAGAACTCCACCAGTTGGCCAAGGCCTTGCTGCCTAGTAACCAGAGCTCCACCAGTGGCCGAGGCCTTCGCTGCATAGTAACCAGAACTCCACCCAGTTGGCCGAGGTCTTGCTGCCTAGTAACCAGAACTCCAGCAGTTGGCCAAGGCCTTGCTGCCTAGTAACCAGAGCTCCACCAGTGGCCGAGGCCTTCGCTGCATAGTAACCAGAACTCCACCCAGTTGGCCGAGGTCTTGCTGCCTAGTAACCAGAACTCTAGCAGTTGGCCAAGGCCTTGCTGCCTAGTAACCAGAACTCCACCAGTGGCCGAGGCCTTCGCTGCATAGTAACCAGAACTCCACCCAGTTGGCCAAGGCCTTGCTGCCTAGTAACCAGAACTCCACCAGTGGCCGAGGCCTTCTGCCTAGTAACCAGAACTCCACCAGTTGGCCAAGGCCTTGCTGCCTAGTAACCAGAGCTCCACCAGTGGCCGAGGCCTTCGCTGCATAGTAACCAGAACTCCACCCAGTTGGCCGAGGTTTTGCTGCCTAGTAACCAGAACTCCACCAGTTGGCCAAGGCCTTGCTGCCTAGTAACCAAAACTCCACCAGTGGCCAAGGCCGTCGATTACCCGAATGGGTAACCCCCTACTAGTTGCGCCTTAACACAACCCCCTTCATTCACTAACCAAATGTTTTCTAAGTTTCTCTTACTCTTTCCTTTCCCTTGCCCCTAATGAACTAATCTAACACTCTAGTTTCACTAACTACTAACTAATCAACACATGCAACCCTACTCCTAAGAGCTCACTCACTTGGGAGGTATTGAGAGAGAGAGTTATCCAATTAACTTCACTAAAAACTAATAATCCACACACGTGGCTCAAGCTCTTAAGAGCTTGCTCCCTTGAGAGCGCTTGATGGAGAGAGAGAAAAATGAGAGAAAAACACCTTAAGTAGCAAAGAGGGAGAGGGGAAGAGAGGGTGAGAGAGGTGAGGATAGGATGAGAGGATTAGCACCTCCAATCACAATCCTTTAACCCTCTCCTTCAAAGTAGGGACTCATCCCCATCCACCAAGCTTCCTTCTTCCTAAACTACCAAGGTGGATCCAAAAGTGGGCATTTAACCCGCGGAGCTCACCTTGCTTCACCTTACCCCCTTACTCACATAATCAAGGCATCCTCTTATTGAAATCAAACCTTGAATTAACTACACAACACATTCTAATGCCTAAACTTAAATCCACACCACACTTCACTCTTTTTATGTTTTGTGAATAATCATAACACATCAAAGTCAAACTAAAATTGGTTTCGAAGAGTTAATCACCACATGTGGGCACCATTTTGGGCTCACAAAGCCAAAGTAAAAGAATTTGGCCTTGACATGTGTCTAACTTCGAGGAGCTCGGTTTCAAGGATCTTGGATCGGAGTTGGAAACGAACAATTTTACCCAATGAAAGTGGGGCCAACCTTGAAACCTAGGTCCTCAAAGTTAGGCACATGTCAAGGCTAAGATTATTTTACTTTGTCTTACCAAACTCCATTTCGAGACTAGTGTTTTTGGACGTGTAAGGCCTCCACATGAAGGCCCATGACCATTGCATTCTAAGACCTCTCGTTGGTTGAAAGGTCGAGACCATCCAAGTTCACTTTGCACTAGAAGGTGAAGGACTAAGGGTCCAAAGAAATAATCATGGATGAAATGTCTACATGGATTCCTACATGGCAAATTATATATATTGTTTCATAGTCTATCAAAATTTGCGTTAGGCCCACCCCCAAGAGGTAGGCCTAACGCAAATTCCAACATACCATATCAATGGGATGGCCTTTGAGTGAGAATCAAGGGCCATCGCAATTACATGGTCACTGCCCCTAGCTCATTTGTGAAGTAATCCTAAGCAACTACATGATGGTCATTATCCAAGGAAAGAGGTTGCACTTAAAAAACCAAGATTATTTACAATTGCTTATCAAAAAGTTCCCAATACATAATTTGAGTCCTCCCCATAAACGCGGGATCCCATAATTAAAGGATAATTATGCTCATGTGATACATGGTCCCATGGAACGCAACCAAGGAGTTGTGTATTGTTATAATGTACATAGTCGAGAGAATTTTTGTATACCCGAGTTGTTATTTGAGTTAATATTGATAAGGATTCGTGTCACTCAAGAAAGTTGAAGGTGAAAACAACAGTTGGAAACTTCTTATGACTGGAAAATTCCTTATCTTAACATATGTGACCATAGAGTAAGCGTGAGAAGCTTCAAATTAGTCTAGTGAGATTAAGTTGAGATGAATCAACAATGTGCCTATAGAAAGGTAGGTTTACTGAAATCCTTGCTTGAGTGGCATATATCCTAAGCCAATTCATACCATCTAATATCATGTTAATGCTTGAGCAATTCCACGCATGCATGGCAATACTTGTACCCTTATGATATCAAAAAATAAAATAAAATGTAAAATTCACATGTGTGTACCCAAGTGGCATAACATTATTTGAATCCATAACAATGTTTTGTGGGATTAACATTATTATGTGGAATATTCTCTCATATTCCCACTTTCAATCTAAATGTGGGAGATATTAGGGAATATTTTGTGGAATAATGTCAGTCCCACATAATATTGTTATGGATCTAAGTAATGTTATGGGTCTAAATAAAACAAAATAAGCAATATCTATCCAACATTGGCAATTTTGGTTTTGGTGTACATTTAACATGCAACTCTAGTCCAACTCTTGTAAGACCAATGCTAGACATCTCACTTTGAGTCCTCCCCTCCCCCACCTACATAGCTTTATAGTTAATTCATCACAATTCGATCCCACTAGACTAAGGACACACTTCGATGTGACGGCAAAGTTAGTGGTAACCACTAGATGGCAAACCACTAGGGGACCTCCACATGGAAGTGTACGCTAAATCTTCCCATTAAAAAATGACCAACAAATTGTAACGGTTAGTTGAATTTCGAGTAAGGGTACTTGACTCCCTCTCTTTTCCAAAACCCATAAATCAACTCTCATTTGAGTGGCGAAAACTTGATTTCCTTAAGCATGTTGGTGTGGACCCGACAATGTTGTATTTTACAATGTCTTCTTTTCAAAGGTTTAATGATCTTAATATTCTAACCTTGCCCAAAGTTTTCATGATTTTTGGATTGTTTTCATGTTTCTAGCATCTCAAGGTATAAAGTTCAATTCATCCAATCATTCAACATTCAACATGGGTAAGTGTGAGGAAGGTCACATTCCAAACTTGCATGTTGGACAACAAGGCAATTCTAAGGTATACAGGCATAATTTATTTTACTTTTCATGTTCTCCAACTTCTACCAACTACACAACAACACTAGTGTAGGATTAGCAAATCTACAATGTAGCACTAGCGGAAAAAAAATCGGATTGAAAATTTAACATCCCTTGACTTAGTTTTGGTTATTGGAAGTGCAAGTTTGTGGATTCCTTGACCAAACACATAGGTCCTCCCAAGTGCATTCATTGTTGAGTGTGGAGTAGTTAATAAAAGTTGGTTTTATAGTCCAACCTCTTTCAAACTTGTGTCTTTATGTGTTTGTTTTTTGATCCTCACCTAACCACACACCAATCAAATATAGATCTCCGATTCAAAAGTAACCAAATGACACCCGCATACCTTACCCTCTCATATGTTGGCCCTTGTACTCCACATGGAAGTGCACCATTATTCATTGTCTGCAATGTTGATTCATTTTGATACCACTAAGGTAGACGCCCCTAAATCCAACCCAACAGTAATTTGGACACCCATATTTGAGTGGCAGGTTGTTATGTGTGCATTTGAGAACAAACACCAACAAGACATTTGTTTTTAAAAAATTGGACTATGATAGGCTAACCATTCCAGGCTCAATGGTTGACATGATTAAGGAGGCCTATATGATCAATTAATGGGCACAAAAATCTTCACGTTGGTAATGAATAAGACATTCACATGAACTCTAAAATTTATGAGGTAATTGGCTATGGCCTCCATTTGAATTTGCTAACCATCTCATACTAGCCGCATGTTTCATATCCTAGGAGAATGTGGACCAATGAATGGGAGAACTGACCGCTAGTTACAAATGAGCCAATCGAGTTTGAGAAATAACCGGTTGAAGTTCAAAACTTCATAAAAATGACCGATCGTTTTAAAGGAGTGTAGAGAATATCCCTCAAATTAATAAAGGAAACCTAAAAGATGTCAACATGTAACCGATTGGACTTGGAAACACTAGGAACTTGACCGATTATGCTCAAAAATCTCCCGGGACACTAAAGTGGGCTAGTTGGGAAAAAAAAAACAAGCAACCATTCAAGACCCATCCACCTTATAAGAAGTCATTCGTCTATTAGAATATAGATGACTTGGTTTTCTCCTTAGGTTACGATTGGTGGGGACCCGGCTCAAAGACCAAGACACGAACCTTTTCCACTTGTCACAAACCTTTTGGGATCGGCAATACATGACTCGTGACTCCTCTAGCCTTATCCAAGCCCTAACTTCACACCTACCCCCCCCATCCATCCATCCACCATGACTTGGCCATGCAACCATCTATCAATTCTATAGATTCACAATATGTACCTAAGGGCTACATTACCAAGTGGACATGACCATGAGCTCGTGAGGGTCCTTGAAACTCATTCGAAGGCTGGACCATGGAAAATTGAAATGTTGTGATAGGCCTTTACGTGTTAGATCTCCAGGTTTTGTGTTAGATCCATCTCTTGAGGTAGCTTAAATTGAAATATATGTAGACATGAATTGGTAAATTCATGTAAAAATATGTGTAGTTTTTCATCCATTCAAACCTCTTTGGTCACTTAGGCCCTCAAGCTCTAATGTAGAGTAATGTGGGATGGTCTTGACTTTTGCCACCAATGAGAGATTTTAGATTTAAACAAACCAACATGTCCTCAACCTTTACACCGTTTATGGTGTTTAGTGTCACATGCGTAATAGTGTCACTTACTCTATTTTCAGGAGTATGCTAGGTTACACTAATGATCAACAACTTCATCATCACTATCCATATTCACCCCTGAATCATGGTCGTAACCTCAAATTAGTACGAATTTGAATTGGGATGAATCAACCACAAACATTTAGGGGGTCTGTTTTATTGCCTCTTTTGGTAATAGGTGTTGTGATGTGAAACAGAGGAGAGGGAAATATCATATATCATATACCTCTCATTCATACATGAAATAGTATGCAACTTACTTTCTAAAGTTGATTTGACACCAGAATCAATTTTAAAGAGCCCAAATCAGTGTGCTCGACATCATTTGGGATGAATTGGCGACAAACTTGTAGGGGGTCAAGTTTTTATGTTGGATGTATGAGAGGTATGCTCGTATAAGATAAGTCCCTCTTGGGTTGGGATTTATGGTGTCTATACTCATCCATCATGGATGAAGGGGCCCTAGTGAAAGAAAAACTCCCCTACAAGATCGAGGGTTGATTCATTTCAATTTGATACCACTAGAATAATTTGGGGTCTATGACCCTATTTCCGGAGTCAGCTATTATTAAAACATGCATTTACATATTATAATAGAATTCATCATGTTTTCACCTTCGCAATGGATGTTAGACACCACGAATATGTAGCCATTCCCTCTCCATAGCCATTCACTCTCCACATCCACAATCCCCTTAAACATCCTAAAAGTAACAATGTGGAAATTGCTTGAAGCTACAGGAGGTAGTTTAGGGTAAGTTTCCATGTAGGCCGCTCGTCCACTAGGTTCTAGAAAAAATGGGTTGGAGGTGTTCGCATGTTCTCAAGCGCAAGCCGCCATCCAACCATATTCTAGGGGTCCGCTAGAATGTGGAGGGTGGTGGACATGGGCCACTAGACTTTCATGCACTCATTGAAGAATCTGTAACCTAGAAGTGCCAGTCACGAAGGTTTTGAAGGTTGGTTTTAGAAGGAGGGGAAGATTAGTAGGTGGGCTTGAATTTGAGAAGATGTATGATATTTGGTGTCACTTACTATCTGGATTTACACAATGCTAATTTTTTTATTATTGATGTCATTTCTTCACCAAGCAAAAATGTTCATGTTCTATAATGTCCAAACTACCAAATTCACCCTTGTTGGTAAAATATGAGATATACAACAAATAGATATAACGTTAGGTTATTCAAAATAGTGTGTGACAACAAGTATCATATTTCGGTAGTTGGCACATATGAAGCCTACCCCACTAAATTCCCTCTACATTTGGACGGATTTTGTCCTTATCCACATTAAAATTTGGTGGGCGAGCGGCCTACATGGAAACTCACCCTTAGTCCACCTACCTTTCACACGCCATGCGGTCCTCCATACTTTTTTCTTCTATTTATGGGACTTGTGAGAATAGTTTGTGCATTGTGTGCATCTATATGTGGAATGTAACGGCTTTGGAGCAAGTTAGTGACCTGCCTCCAATTTTTGAATAGAGACATGGCGTGTATGATATGCGGGCCTAACTTTAAGTGGTATATTGTTGTGAATGGACCCCAAAAATACACATGTTAGGATGAGATTGGAAGGTGTGTTATAAATACATAATTGTAATAGTTAATACAATTGGGAGAGCTTTTATCTATATGATCGTGCAAGGAGAGGGAAAGAGACCTTTGGTCGCTTATGAGTTTTGCATCTCATCAGCTATGAGTTTCATACTTGAAATGACAATTTGTGTGAATCTTGATTGCTAATCAAATGGGACAATTCCCAATTCAATCCAACATCCAAAATTCCTAAAGAACTACAAGCCATTGGTTGTGTTCAACATTGCAAAATTGCATAAATAGAGACAAAGACATCTTATTCAAAGTGGGTGCATGAACTTAGTTTGTATTGGAGCCCTATTGTTGGCATTTGCATGATGTTTGCCACATACAGAGAGGGGACGTTAAACCTCCCCCTACAAGCTTTTTAGGGGGTGGAGGATAGGGGCCAAGGCAACTCCCCCCCCCCCCCCCCCCAAAAAAAAGATTTTATAAACCCGACTGAAAGTTGTTGCTTGCCCCGCCCGACTTTGGAAACAAAATTACCCTTGCATTCTTGAAGTTTGTTTGTCCACAATTCCCATGTTGAATGCACTTCACCTTCAAGGTCCAAAATCCGATATATTATGTGCACTTCCACTTAGTAAATAAGCAAGATTTCATCCTTGAAGTGAAACCGTCAATAAAACATGTAATTAACTTGGAAGTCAAGAACATTACAAAATCCTCATTAGCATTGAGGTTATAACTTTTGTGATTATATTTTATAATCTTGGTCAGTTCATAAGATCTTGATTTTTTTTGAGGGGGGGGGGCTACCTCAGCCCCTATTCACCTCCCCCTAAAAAGCTCATGCAGAGAGGTTTAACATCATCCCTTACAAAGTAGAGCTATCCGTAAAGTCCTTTAAAGAGGAAAGAAGGACCGAACTATGAGTTCGGTGCCTCTACGAGAGACTTTTTCTATAAGAGCTTGTTAGCTTGTATCATGTCAGAACCTCATTTTCAATGTTGAAGACATCATGTTTCAATTCCAAAATTTTCACACAATTTTAGGATTTGAAGCAAGGTTTGCTCCTGAACCCATCACCCTAACTATTGGATCAGTCTATGCAAGCCTAGCTTGGCCCATCCATCCTGGGGGGAAGCTAGCAAGTGGGTAGTAAGCAATAACATGAGAGATATCTTCCTATTTCAAGAAAAAATACCATCAAATATTATGGCTATAAATGAACACAAGGGGTCATTCGATTTGGGAAATGAATCCTATTACCATGTAACCAACCTTCCATAAATCTAGAATTTGATAGCCTTATATTACCATAGCTCATTGGTACTTAGGCCTTGAAAACACCACAATTACAATTATCATAAAAATATATTGAAATTCCATCAACAAATATTATCAATAATGTACAAACATCACATATTAATTATGTAATATTGACTATATATCTTGAATAACAATGAAAAACTATAAATATACATGACCTTGTTGCAGTGTAGAGTTTAGTCCGCCTATATGAAGGTGTTTGCCAAGTACACAACCTTGCATATATACATAAATACATGATATGTGTGTTCTTAGTATACCCATTGGCGTTCTCTCCTCACCGTGAATTTGGAGCACATCTTGGTATAGTTGAAGCAAGTGGCTTGCAAGTACGTCATGGGATATTGCTGATGGGTACATGGTAGATCTAATTTTTGTCAAGTACAAAGGTCATTATGGCACCTTATATCAGGTATGGGATCACCATAATCCAGATGACGCAACAACACTCTTCCATTTGCTATGCACTAAGTGCGTTTGGATTGCAATAAGTTGTTTTGAAGTAACATGTGTGGGGTGGTTGTCTGAATTGATCGGAAGTCGGGTGCAGGACTCGACTTAAAGGATGTTTAAGAAGGCAATTCTCAACATTTGATGTGGAGATACTACCCTCATGTTGTAGGAGTGGGAAATCAACATCTTTGAATGCAAATACCTCATCTCAAGAGTTGATGATGCCAATCTTCACTAGCCATGTATTTGCCCAATCAAAAACATTATTCTTCTTGCTCTATTTCACATAATGATTGATGACCATGGGTTGCTATTCTAAATGACGTGTGCGGGTGACTCTGAAATAAAAACCCCTATATGTGATATTTAAAAAAAAGAAATCAAAGACATACGTACTAATGGTACCCTAGATAACAAACTCGTGCATTTATACTAAGGTTTTTAGTCTAATGTGATCATTTCTTCAAGTATGTACACATAATATGCTTCATGAAAAAAAAAAATGAGTCTTCATTATGGTTGCAAGGTGCAACTTACTTCACTTTCAAATGAGAGTATTTTTAAGGATTTGTCATCTATATGTTGCAAATCTTGATAATTTAACCTTGCAACATACATCATTAACGCTAGGAAAATGATAGCATATAGATTTACCTACGTGTGATCAATAAAGTTGTAAGGTAAGCACATATATTGCCAAAAGCAATTTTAAAATTTAGGACCCCATTTTGTATATATATGCCTTTCTTTGAAATTTACAACGACCCTTTATTTGTAGGCAACGGATGTAGTATAATAAAAAAAGGAATGCCCCCTTTCTATATATTTTATACATTAATGTCTCAAACAATACCCTTTTCCACACTTGCATTGGGTTGTGTGTGGTGCCTAGTGAGTGCACCCTTGGCCCACCATGGGAGGGAGGCATGCAAAGGTCGAGGTGTTGTCAAGATCGACCTCCAACAACTTTCCATCATATCAAGATGGTGTTGTTCTACAAGTGTTGCAAATTCATGAAGATATTCAAAGAGAATTTTTTTTGGTAATAGTTGGGGGATATGGCAATTCTTGGAACCCAACTACTATTATGAACGAACACAATAGATAGGGCGCCAAGGTTCGTGCTACACTAAACAATCGAAACTCTTGGACACCAATAAGTTGATTCCAATTTTCAACATTTTGTACATCTATAGCTTGGTTTAAAATTTTAATTTGAACCAAAAAAAGTCACAAATGACCGAAGTGTTTTAAACATAATTGTTTTTCTCCAAATTTGGTCTATGGCTTCACCATTAGTTCTATTGGGGCTTGGAAATTGGTGTACGTACTTAAGCATACCTAAATAAGAGTCATGTGGGCAAATGAAATATACTCTAATGAACCTAACACGGGCAAATTGTAGGGTGCATGTTGGTGAAGAGATCCCCCCCCCCCCCCCCCCACAAACCCCTCTTTGAGATAACCTAACCAACTAAGTGAAAATAGGCAACAAAAAATCATTGCGACCGTAAAATGGTCACATAGGCTCACATGGGTTAACCACACACAAGCTTCACCTCCGATTGTCTTCAAGAGGTCATCTTCAAGCTATATATGTACTCAATTTGCAACCTTGAAACACAAGTTTCAACTAACACAACTCCTCATGGGTTTAAGAATCTTGTAGTATGTCCATCCTCAAGGACTTAATTGCTTGGCAAAGTTGTTGGGTCATCAAGTTTGAAGCGGCCCGGTGGTCAACCCGGCCACCACATCTCCATTAAATTTTATTTTTTGTGTGTGTTGCCGTTGCAAGTGCTAGTGGAGATGCTCTAATGGCCAATTCTTATGGGGTCCCAAGTCCACTTGCGTTAGCAAGGGAGAGGAGAAACTTCAACCCCGGGAGGGGGACCGATGTGAATGGAGTGTCTGTTCAGTCCACCCCTAGACCTATGTCCACGGGACATAGGAATAGAAGTAAAGAACTACTTCTCCCTTTCGAGAGTAGACACTATAGTCACAAGTAACCAGTAACAGTTAGAAACCAGTACAAATAAGGGTTAATTAATGTAAGGCTTGTTTTGTGCGGAGTTTAGAAGTCAAGCCATGAGCTCATTGTCGTGCGGAGAGGGTGTTAGCAAGCCTCCATGTTGGGACTTGGGACCCTATGTGAAGTGGTAAGTCCCAACTTCCATGCTCTCAATGGTTGAGATTGCATGGATTGACCTCAAGTTACTTAGGACTTAAGACTTGGGACGATGTGTGAACTGGCACTAAGAAACCAGAAATGGGTGACCCCGTTTGAGGGATGGGTTCTACTATTACCAATGGACATTTGCCAAGGGGAGACACTTCCCCAAGATCTCTAAGGAAATTCTTGACTCATGCGATTCTCTCTCTTATAAAACAAATGAGACTACACTTCTAGAGCTCTTAACATCACATGCGTGGGTGTCCAATCCACAACACTGCGGCGCTTTGACGCCTCCTATGTGGTTGGGGGCTAGGAAGATCTCGGTTGTCGATTTTGATATCACAAATCTAATGACTCCTATGCTGCCCCAACTTCTGGCTTCTCTTCCCCTCGGGTAGAGCTTGTTAAACTCCATGTTGGACGAAATATCCACCTTCATCTACTCACGAATCTTGAATGAAAAATTTCAAACCGAGTCCTTCATTAAAAGGACTTGCGGAAGAAATGATGCCAATGGGGGGGGGGGTTAAACTCCTACCTCTTTCTTCTGAAAGATAAAACCAAGGGTACTAGCCATCAACTCCAAATCCCTTTTGATGAATAACCTTGAAATGAAATGAAATGTAACCAGTTGTATGAGAGCATTTGTGTGGGATTTTGAAGGTTTTGAGAGGGTTTCCTAAGTTCCCAATGGAGCCCCTTGGAGAGACTCCATTGGCAACTTAGGGAACCCTCTCGAAACATTCAAAACCTCACACAAATGCTCACATACGACGGGATGAACAATCAACCCCTTCATCTTGCAAACATTGATTTTTCATCCGCCAATATTTCATCCATCAGAATTGTTTTATGGGTTGCCCGAGCAATTTCGTAGACCATAAGATGGGGCTCTGTGAATGAATGACTTGGATGTGGTCTGCCCACAACCACACACTCTCCATTCATAATGCCTTAGTGACATGGTGCCCAACTGGTCCCAATTGCTTGATTATCAAATTGGAAGGGGTTTCATTCTTGAAGAGTGGTTAGTTAGTGACGCAAAAGTGTCCTTAATATAGCTTCCAGACCACATACTATATTCAGTTCATATGATCATTGACATCCAGGGACTATAAATTGGAGTTCTCAAGCAGGGACCTCAAAATAAATCAAGGTTGTTACTCATCATATTATTTTAAGCCAATTTTTTCCACACAAGCTAAGAATAGGAATACATGGGCGAGGTATTACTTGGACTTAGAATAGAATGGACATGTTAAAGACAATCAATCATTTTATAAGGCACACGTGTATGGTCCTCTAATAAAAATAGCAATTGATGAGCTTTCCATGGCACATCATGAAGCACACGATGTACATCACGGTGTCCACAATGCACACTACACACGCACACAAAAGGGAAACTAATGTATTTGATGATTTTAATGGATTTCTAAATGTGTTCTTTCATGTTTTCCTTGCATCCATCTTTTTTATAATAAAAAAACATTTTTCCTCAATTAACCCTTATTTTATGGCCTTCCTATTTTCAAATCAACCTCCTCCAACACTTAGTGATTACTTCATATGCACATGTATAACAGACCGGGATGACACATGTCCAAACTACATCAAATAGTCCTATTATTGTGGGCCACACAATAATATTCTCTGAAACCTACACTAATCCTCATAACGAGCATTAATGTGGACCTGATTAATTTTCAACCCACGCTAAACTTCAAGTAGAAAATCAGTGCGGGCCACCTCCATTGATTTTCTGAACTTAATGTGGACAATTTATTAAGATTTCATGTTGCTTTTGTCTTGGAACTACTAATCAATATGTTGGCTAGAAGTCTTCGTGACGACTAAAGGGAAGACATGGGGTTCTGGACCTACGTTCATTCCACCTCGACCAAAAAATTAGTGGGTCCCATGCTAATCATTTTCACGCTAATTTTCTACCCACACTAATAGAACTACTTAGTTAAGTTATGTAGATAGTGGCAGGTCTTTGTGGGCTGGGGCGAACCAACCCGTACACTCGTTCCTTGGAGGCAAGGGTTTAGGCATCCAACAAGGAACGAGTGTATGGGTTGGTTCACCCAAATCGGTCTTTGGGTGGGACTTTCTTGTGTCTCCTCTCCAACGCTTTTCTTGGGGTAAATGAAAGGGTCCTATGTACGTTCTCTTTGTCAACGAAATCATTTTATATGAAGAACATACCATCAAAGGGGGAGGGGATTCTTTTGATACAAAACACGGATACAAAAATTAAGCATGCTTTTTCCTTAAATCCGGAAGATTTAAAAAATCCCGTCCTTGTACAATTCAGCCATTTTGAACATTGTGGTGCATGCAAAAGCGGCTTGTGGCTTGTGGCCACTTGTCAACATTGGCTTGAAAAGGGAACCAAGTATCAAAAGAGAAGGGACTCCAGGGCTCAGCTTGAGTTAAGGTTTGTGGGTGTTATTTGGTTCATTTTTCATGCTCTCCAACTTCTACCGATTATATTTACACAACCAAACTCGTGTTGCATTATTAGCAAATCTATAATGGAACATCTGCAAAATTTGGATTGAAATTCATATCTCCCCTTACTTAGGTATGGTTATCGGAAGTGCATGTTTGTTGATTCCTAAACTTGGTACATAGGTGCTCCCAAATTGTGGTCACTTTTGAGTGTAGAGTAGTGAATAATATTTGAAGACGCAGTTCAATCTCTTTTTAAACACGTGTCTTTATGATGTTTGCTATTGATCCTCACTGAACCACACATCATTAAAAATAATATAGGGGTCTGGTTGAGAAAACGAGCCACTTAAGGGGTTGTTTACATCGTGGACCACGAAGTTGTTCCATATCAGAGGACATTTTTTTTCCCATGATCACACTTCCATGGTCCAATTTCTTAAAAATGCATTTTGAAAGCCTTTGCCCCCCCCCCAACTAGGTGTAAACCAAACGTGGACCAAGAAAAGTGATCGTGCATCAAAAAGTGGATGTGTTGATTTTTTTAATATATGTCCGAAAAGGGCAATTTTGAGAATTTTCTTCATGTTTGACCTTCTCCCCTTCTTCACCCCTTCTTTGTCCCTCCTTTCCTCGTAACTATGGAAACACTTGGGAATTTTGTTTATTATTAAAAATATTTAAAACAACATTTCTTTGTCATGGTCCCTTGAAATTTGTAGCAAGAAAACCTCTTTTGCATGTCCCACTGTAATAACTGTTGGAACATGACAGTGGATAATGTAGGCTTAAAAATAATCCTTTTGGGGACCTCAAGTTCCATGGTCACACTTACATTTTTTTTTCTTGATGTAAATTGAACTGGTCCTAGACTAGTTCAACGGCCAATCACATATTTTAGAGGAGCAAGGGATGACTTCATGATCCATATTCTAAACAACCCTTAATATCCATCTACCTTGGTAGCATTTAAGCTTCAATGCACATTTATACTCTTTGCAAAAATGATCACAAAGTGACTTTGATTCCTATTACTTCAAACTAAATGGTGTATTTAGTGTCACCAATTCTACTTGCCTTATGCAACACTCATTGTAAACCACCCGTGTAGTGTAAACCTAACTTTACTTTTCATTCCTTGTGAGTTTTTGGGCATCATAAATTTACAATGTGGCAATTATTGTCACTTACTAAGCGATTTTCTATCCAATTTTTAATTATTCATGACAATATTTCATTACATAAATGTTAGGATGCATAATATAACAAAAGTGGATGAACTAAAAGTAAGTTGGGATGACAAGATTTGTAAACTTATTGATAAGAAATGTCGTTCAAAAAGTTACCACAATTATATAATGGATCGTATGACATTAAATACAATATTCAATGTAGTACTTTAAACTTACATAATATCTTAAAGCATTGTTTTTCATTTCTTTATTTAATGGTGCGTCTGCTGAATAGAAGGTCAACAAGCCCATGCCAAATGGATTAAAGAACCAAGAAAGCATGCCCACTTTTAGGGGAGGCACTTCGAGTGCATCATACCACCACATAGAAAGTAACTAATGAACTGAACCCAACCATGGACAACCCACCAAACTGTCAACTAGTGTCACGTCTAGAACCACTATGATGGACAACCCCCAAACCATCAGCCAGTGACACACCTACAACCACCCCGAAGGACAACCCCAAACCGCCAAGAGAAAAGGAAGGACAAAATATTGTCAATGAAGATTCCAATTCAAAAAAGTCTTCAAGTTGTTGCATTTGCACAATACCCTCTAGCTCTCCAAGTTTGATCAAAATTATGGAGGAGTGCCTTTGCTGAGAAAAGGCTAATCTTCACACATTTGATAACCCTCGCCACGCCTACTTGGCATACATGATAACTTCATACCATATGAGGAGTTTAACTTTAGTTTCGTGTCATGAACTTGGTTGAACACCTTGTCATTCCTTTCAATCCATAAGGTCGAGAGAGTAATACTGTGGAGGAGATGCCAAATGGAAATCCAACTTCATATGTGCCTTCTCCATGAACAAAACACGTTACCAATGAAGGTTGTCATAGTCTCTAGTTTGCACTCTACTAAGTTAATGCATAATGAAGGTAGCCAACCTCCAAGCATGGATGCAATCCCATAACTTGTGTTTCATGGATTCATTAGCATTAACAAAGCAAAAGATGCATTGCTTGAGATAGTGGTGGAGGTGATGTCTGAGCACGCCATTCATTAACCGTTGTAGCATGATGCCGGATGGACCACATGAAGGCTACCTCTTTCCTAGAGTGGAGAGGATCCAAATAATTGAGACCTATAAAATACGTAGTTATTAGGAAAGATAACCTTGTCATTTTTCTGCGGCATGTGAGAGGCTTGGCATTGTGTTGATGATGAGGTCTTTCTTAAATTTGGTGGAGTAGTTGACAAACCCATAATCTTCCACACATCTCCAACGATCATGGTCCCAATAGTTTTAAATGGCTCCCATCACGGGTCAAGCCCTTTTAGCTGACTCAAATAATAAGAAAAGTTGATGATCATGAAATCCAACCATTGTTGTAATGTCTTTCATGACGAGCTATAGCTATCTATGACGACATGCTCAAGGCATTCGTCTTAGATGAGGTACCCAACAGTCACCTTGGGTATACCAACATGCCAATTACCTCATTCAATTTTAGTGTTATGATGTATTAGAATCATTATTTCATTGTTTCATAAAGGTGCACAAAATTAAGGAATTTAGAAACTGAACATAATTGTGCGCGTGCATGCGAAAATGGCATTTCCGTATTTTAGGCACAAGTATGTGGGTGGGAAGATTTGAATCATGTCCTCCAAACCTCCAAACCTCCCAACCTTGTTACCCACCAATTTGCGAGGGAGTTTCATGATAACGAGCAAAGTGGAGTTGGGTTCCCGGAACACCAAATCCATGTCCACCTTGGCGAAGTGATTGAATTGAATAGTCAACGTATAATCCCAGTTTGTTTGAGGGGCCCACATAGTATTATTGACATATTCCAGGATCATGGAACTGACCCATATAGTTGACTAATGTTGTGTTACATGCTCAAAACAAGATAATCTTTCTAAGTTCAATAGTCAACATAATTAAGTGGGACCGACCTACGATATGACCAAAGAATGGGCACGAGAATTGTCACTTTGATGATGAATAAGATGTTCATACGAACTCCAAAAATGATGTGGAACACAGCCATGGCCATGATTTGGATTTGCTAACAATCTCATACCGTTCACGTGTTTCGTATCCTAGGGGAACTGGTCTACACAGAAACAAGTAACCATTTAAGACCCATCATTCTTACTATAGTTTTGAGGTGAAAGGTTGGTAGTCTGCCATAGAATGTTATGGATATGCTTAGAATATGCTTAACACTAAGTTCAAAGTATACAACAAAACGTTGCCATGGGCAGTAGCCTTAATATATGAGTGCCAAGTGAAGCAAGTGAAGTTAGGGTTTTGTACAAGATGCATTGTTGTACATACATGGGTGGTTGCGGTTGAAAGGAGGAACTTATATAAGTTAAGGTAGAGAGTACCTTAAACCAAGAAGTTAAGGTATTTTTGGCATACATGTGGTTGCCGTATGAACCATTATATATATATATATTCCCATGCAGAATAAAGGAGACCGGGTGTGTATTGTCCTTCCTCCCCCCCCCCCTCTTCTTTTGATATTGAAATAAATACAGTTTTTTGATGTGAAAATTGTGGCACCCAATACGATTAGAGGGCCTTGATGTTCACATGGTGAACTTTCTCAAATCAACTTGTACTTATTATGCAAGATTTTGAGGGCGTTGGTTTTGGGTGTTGTCTTGGTTTAAGGTGCTCCTACCTTAGACACGGATGATGATGATGCCGATGAAGGGATACCCTACTCAATGGATGGCGAGAATTGGCTGCTAGTTGCAAATGAACCAATTGAGTTTGAGAAATAACCAGTTGAAGTTCAAGACTTCAAGAAATTACCCGTCGTTTTAGAAGAATTTATAAAACATAGACCCATCTTACCAAGAAAATTTGAAAAAATGTCAACATGTAACCGGTTGGACTTGGAAAACATTAGAATCTCGACCGATTATGACGAAAAAATTCCTGGACACCGCCCCCACTTTCCATTGAGTGACAATTGGGCAGCCTCTTTGCCTTCCTTAATTTTGTTTCACCCACCCACCCTCTTTTGCACAGGCACTACTTTCTACATGACTTGGACCCCATGATGTTCCAAAATTGATTTGAACACCTTTAAATGTGTACAAGTTTCCAAGAGATGTACATCAAATTAAATGTGAGTAAAATTTGACACATAGACATCAATCATCATAATGTATCTTGTTCGTAAAATAAAAGAATTCACTCATTAAGTATGTCTTGATATAAGATGATTGTTCATCGAAACTAACATTGCATTTCGTAGCATTCATAACCCATGATGAACTCTTATGGTTTGACATCATAATCTATCACAAACCCACATGAACTCACAACACTTGCACAACATTAGTAAGCAACTACATGATGGTCTGTTTCCACAAAAGAGGAAATGATCGAGGAAAACTATGATAATTGAAGGACTATCGTGCTCATCTATATATAACAAAAGATGTGTGGTGACAAGGCTATTACCCCCAAAACTCCCCACCATTCCCACCGTTCTTGATTTTGAATTTTTTTTTTAAAATTACAAAGGAAAATTACCACATGCCAAAGATTCTTCCCCAAAACAAGCATGTGAGAAGTGAAAAGGAAACAAACAAATGTGGGCAAATGGGGGGACGACAAGCTCAAGAGGTGGTGGGAAAAACCCAGGGGAGGTGGCAGGAATGGAACCAAGGTGGCAACATGGCATGGGTGCAGGGAGGGTAGGCCATGATGACGTGTCATGGGGGGGGGCTTATAAGTATGGGACGCATGCAAGGGGGGGGGGCATATGGGCATGGGCATATGGTTTGCATGGGTGTATTGGGTTGTGTTGACATGGGATGTTATTCCAAATGCATGGATGCAATGGGCTAGGAGGACACATGTCCAAGCTAGTGTGATACCTAGTCCCACAGGATGTAGCCAAGGAGTTGTGTAATGTTATGTAGGAAGTTGCAACTGGAAACTTTATAATCTCGATTTATAAGTAGCCCCCCCAATCCTCCTATTCCAGTACACTATTTCTAGTATAGGCACCTTATTCTTGATTAGGACCCCATTGGCAACCTATAGGGTACCGAAATCTCGATAAGGCTAGGATTGAATTTTAATTAGGCCAAAACCAATAGTGTCATGACACATGTCTTAGTTTTGAGTGTTAAGGTGAGGAGGAATGAGTGGTTATGGCAGACTCCATATATTGGTAACACGTTGGGGCCAACTTTTGGGTTAAAAAATTCACAATAATTTCAATCTAAGGAATAAAATTACCACAAAATTCGTAGTCCTCATGATTTCTATCTTCCTACATGAGAAAAATAAAATAAAATTGCACCACCTTATACTTCTCCAGATTTGGTGCAAAATATCTTAAGTGAGCGGTTATGTGTGCCTCCAGACCAAAGCTAAGGGCCACTTCACACACGAGCCAAGAGCCGTGACCATGAAATTATGAGAGCCCAAAAGAAAGTGTCCAAAGGCTATCGCAAGACACCTCCAAAATCATGTAGTGTGGTCACCGACCCTCAAGTGTAGTGTGTAGTCATACATGACTGGGCCCTCAACCAAATGCTATTTCAATGAATGTCTATTCATGCGGATCCTCACACATGATAAAAATAGAACAAACCAACGGTTGTGAGCGTTCAGAGTGCCATAATCTCCCGGTCTTGTGGTAGGCCTACCTCCAAAAGAAGGTTTTCGAAAACACTCCAAGTGACCATGAAACATGATCCATTAGACGCCATGTAGGAATCCATGTAGACGTTACATACACCTTACATTCACACACTCCGTTGGTCCCTCAAGCGTGGTGCGATGCGAACTTGGACGGGCTCCGCCTTTTCCACCAATGAAAGCGCTTGAAGTGGAGTGGTCTCGGGCTCTCAATCTCGTGTATTAAGGGGCGGTTTACACTATGGACCAAGAGCCATGACCAAGAAAATTAAATCATTTTCATGGTCACAGCTCTTGGCCAAGAGCCATGACCAAGAAAATTAAATCATTTTCATGGTCACAGCTCTTGGCCAAGAGCCATGACCAAGAAAATTAAATCATTTTCATGGTCACAGCTCTTGGCCAAGAGCCATGACCAAGAAAATTAAATC
Source organism: Polytrichum commune (assembly GCA_950295325.1). Taxonomy (NCBI): domain Eukaryota; kingdom Viridiplantae; phylum Streptophyta; class Polytrichopsida; order Polytrichales; family Polytrichaceae; genus Polytrichum; species Polytrichum commune. The sequence goes on along the minus strand of OX485803.1, from coordinate 14,939,220 downwards.
ATTTTCATGGTCACAGCTCTTGGCCAAGAGCCATGACCATGAAAAATCAAAAATGGATTTTTGAGTGGCTTGGTCACTCTTGTAGTGTAAAGTGGATTTGGACCGGGACAACTTTGGGCTGATTTTTTTAAATTTCTATCCCAACGATCTACAGTAATGTCAAAAAAATTCGGGAAAAAAAAATATTAAAAAAAAAATTCGGCCAATGGCTGATTTTCAGCCTTATGGCTCCCTTGATTTCCGTTGAGTCGAGCATTTTGCCTCGCCTCAACGGAAAACCTGTTGGACCATGGCACATCATCCAAATGGCAGATTTTAGTAGTTTTTGGGGACCTCAAAGTTAGTGGTCATTCTCCCTATTTCAAGGTAGTGTAAAGTCAAATGGGACCAAGAGCACTTTACTCTCCAATCATAGATTTTAGAATTTCATGGTCATGGCTCTTGGTCCATAGTGTAAACCGCCCCTAAGTGGCCCTTAGCTTTTCCCGGGCCATGGGGGAAGTTGGATAATAAATAGAATATCCAATTGGGAGTGGCCGCCTGGCATGAATGTGCCTGCCCTTGCTGCAGGGCAGCCACGTGAGGCTCCAAAAATGCTCCCGAATTTGAAGCAGGCCTGCATGTGAATCTTGGGCAATATGGTACAAAAGGACCTCTAGTTTCCCTTTCATTCCTTGGATCGGAGTCAATTGTGTCAACGGCGTTGATTTTTATTTAATTTTTAATTTTAATACTTTCATAGGTCGAAGCCACATCACCACCACGGATTCGTTTCTGTTTAACTGCCGCCAGGATTCAGGTGTCCGTGCACTTTTCCGAGCTTTTTAAGTCAAGGTGGTCCAAAAGTTGGGGCAGCAATAAAAAAAGAGGAAAAAAAGGAGGAAGAATAGGCCATGAGATCTGGGAAACGGTCGAGTTTCGGGTGAAATGGAGGGGCGGAGCTCTCGAGAAATGCCTTAAGTTGATGTACTCATGCGGGTGTTGGTTTGGTTCGTTTTTTCGTGTTCTCCAACGTCAAAATAGGACTTGTGTTGCATCAACGAACCTACTACGATGAAGCAATCACAGCCGTTTGGGTAGTAGAAAAGAATAAGGTGGACGAAAAAGTGAATTATTCTCCTCTTCCACTTTGTTTTTTTTTTTGGAGACAGAAGGCCAACAGGCCAACGCCAAAGCACATGAGGCAGTTGACCACCTGACAAGATTTCCGTCAAGTAGAGAGGAGATTTCACAGCCAGGATTCAAACTACCAACCTCTTCCTTGAGATTTGGGTATCTCTCCACCATCATCCGGTAGTTTAAGGTCATCTCGGACCATTCTCTTCCACTTTGATCGCGAAGCAATTCACCCTCAGCTAATCAAGTCATTGAAAACGTGATTCTTTAAATAGTTGTAGTAGGTTAGGGTTTGAAAAAGCGCAATTTGTGGCCTTGTTATAATGAATAGATTATGCTCGTGAATTAAAATAAATCTCGGATCGGAAATCGGGTGTCCCCTTCATTTCGTATGTGAGAGTTTGAAGACAACGTGAACGATGGGTCGTGGTTGAAAACCTAGCTTGTTGGTTGCCATGGGCCACGATGCAGATTTGAGCTTGATAATGGTGTGCCCTACCAATATGCGTGAGCAAAGAACCTAGGGTTGTTCGTGGAGCCAAGTCGATTTTGGCGGCCCAAGGAACGTGATGGTATGGTTTGGCTTTGTTTTTCAAATCGCATCGCTACCCAAAGCAAATGGAGCCGAAACACGACACATCCCATATGCTCTCCCTTGCAAGTCAAATCAAACAATCTTGTCACGGTGCACCATGATGGCTAGGACGCCCTTTTCTTGTAGTGCAATAAATGGACGCCACATTCAATAATGATGAAACATATACAGTCTAACCTTGATAATGTCACCCTTGTTAATGGGACACCTTGATACTGTCACCTAAAAGTTTGAAACCGATTTTCTTAGTGTAAAACTCCCTCGTTATTATCCCTATCACCCTTGTTAATGTCACTATTTTTTTCCAAAATCCGTAGTGTAAATGTGATAATATCAAATATGGATGGATTGTATGTGATGGTTGGATGGACATATTGTAGTAGCCAAAAGGGTCATGAGCCACCCCTGTGATAAATGCAATGTTATTCAAAGGGTCATGAGCCGCCTCTGTGCACCAACCCTGAACGGTGCTGTCTATACACAACACTCAAAGGTGTTGTCTTTGACGGCGCTGCCAAGACTTCTTGGCCTCTATGCACCCCACCTTCCGTCACATGTGTTCACCTATGTGTCTTTGAGGGTTTCAGCTTGTGTGAAGTAATTTAGGATGTTAAGTTCTACGGTTTAGCTGAGCTGGTACAGAGTAGTGTCGACTTAAGCTAAATTAGTTCAATTGGTTTGCAATGTAGAAATCTCAAGATATGTGGCACGGTCTTCACTGTTTCTATAGTCAATAGTCGCATAGGAGAATCTAGTAAGATCATAAGTGTTAGCCGCTCATCCTAAGTGGGCATTCAATTAGGAACAATCTTCTAGATTAGTTAGTCAAGCTCATAAGTAGAAACAATCTTCTAGGTAGGTTAGTCAAGCTCATAAGTAGAAACAATCTTCTAGGTAGGTTAGTCAAGCTCATAAGTAGAAACAGTCTCCTAGGTAGGTTAGTCAAGCTCATGGTCGAGCTCACTTGTATATAATGAACCATTGTTCATTTGGAATTTAAATGCACACTTTCTATCATAGGCTTGTGTTTCTTCATGCAGTGCAGGTGTTCTTCGTTGTGTTGTTGTTTTTGTTGTTGTTGCTACATTGGAAGCTAGTGATTGGCTGATCTCAATGACACATTGTGATGTGCTCATGTTGTTATTCACAATTTTGAATTATATTTTACATTCAAAAACATTGAAGTCTTGTGTTTGTTTTTTTTTTTTTTTTTTTTTTTTACATTGTAATTTCATTTTGATTTTCTACCTTCTTTTTTTTTTGATAATATCACATTATGCACAAATCTTCAAAATGTGACATTATCAAATATGTCACACCTTGTTTATATCACACTTTATGGTGAAACGGATGGTGTGATATTATCAAGGTTAGACTGTAGAACTTGATTGCGTCATGCACCATTTGCCATCCTTGTTTCAAAGTGTTGCAACATTACTAAGCCTTCACAACCCCCTCCACGAGTCCAAGGATGACATGAGATCGGTGCTTGGTTAAGTGTAGTGACAATTATGGGGATAATTGGGATGGATATGGATGCCACGCCATGCATTGTACATCTAGCGATCGGGTCGGTCGATTTGTGGTCACATCAACTCAAGTTGCCATCATAGTGACATACAAACATAACACAATGGAATGATATTCATCATCAATGTTGTGTTGCACCAGTTAAAGCAATGTCAAAATTGATATGCTTGTTTTACTGTCCTTGTCAAGAGTGTCAGTGGCGGTCAGTGGTAGCTACTTGATGTGCCATGCATTGGCCTCACCATATATATATATATATATATATATATATATAGTGAGAGAGAGAGAGAGAGAGAGATCATTGCAATTTTGAGAAGAAATCTTATTGAAGCTTCTGAATAGTATTATTGCACATGCATGTCACTTTTAAATTTGTATACAATGTAATTCATCATAACACCACGGGTAGATCACTTAGTGCATTTAAAAAATGACGTGCGGCATAATATAGAGAGGATTAAAATCATTTGAAATGAAAATTATAAAGGAATTCCAAATAATGAAGGGCCCATTAAATGTAGACAATCCCATTATAAGTAAGTTAGATGAACATAAAACGTGGGCCATTATTTTTTTGTAAAATTAATATAGGGGATGAAGATAAGGATTCTAGAAGGTATGTTTAGTATGGTAATGACCGCTATGGTATTTGTGTTGGCATCTCCTATGTGTTTTCATCATAACAATGTTTGCAATGATATTACTTTGTTATGGTCTCGTATGTGTTTTTTTCATAACTTTGTTTGCAATGGTATTATTATTTGCACCCTTCTTTGTTTCCATGCTTTCCCTCAACACTCGTCAATTGCGTTAGGAAGTAGATTAGCTTTTATTACTTAAAAGGAATATAGAGTACAAAAAATTGTAGTGACTTGGATAATATAAGTAATGGAAGGGTGCAAACAAATGGCCCATTTTTTAAATTTAAGTAATTATAGGGAGGCTTTAATTCAACCCTTGAAGGTAAATAGCCCCAAAACAAAAACAAAAAACCCCAGCCGCACGTGGTGCACAAAAATGCCTTAGAGTAATCTACCCATGCATAACACTTGTGTCCTTTCCACATGTGTTGTTCTTAGTTGCATGATTCTCCAGGGGGTTAATTACTTTATGGGCCTTGTAAACACAAATTAGACCAAAATATGAGAGGTGGATTTATGTTATATTGTTAAGAGGCTTTTTGTGGGTTTCCTTTGCACCGTACTTTAGGAAATAGTTCTTGGTAGGAACAATGTCTTTGGAGGGCACATGCAAGTCGACGTTTCTTGATGAAAGAAACTTCTATTGTGACCTAAACATGTTCTAGATAGGTCGTATGGACAACATTCAACATAAATGACAGGGTAAAAAGTTGCACTCTTAGCAAAATGTTATAAAATGTTTTGTAACTCTGGATATTAAGTGACACTAATTATCATAAACCATGTATATTGTTTGTGATATTTAGTGGCACTCATTAGTTGGAATTACACAATGCAAATTTTTTTTAACTCTATAAACTATGTATTACTAGCAAAAGTTGCATAGGTTTTCCGGACACCATAGAACATGAATGACTTCACTTGATAAACTATTGCATTTCTAGTGAGTAGTTATAGCGTTGTGTAACTCCGAATAGCAAGTGACACTAAATATGATAAATGGTGCAGTTTGAATTTGAGAGAGAGATTATGGCATTTCATTGCCATTTGCCCTATATATTGTTGAAAGCAAACTCACTACTTTGAGATTTCTTAGCTACTCTAAGTGTCGTATTTAGTGTCATATGGTATTTTATGTCACCGTAGTAACTTTTCTAATGACACCTCTTATGAATAAGTTTGCAAAGTACTGTCATCGCAACTTGGTATAATTTGCGTCCTAACATTCATGTAAAACAAAATTTTCATGATAGATTGAAAATAGGATGGGAATTCCCTCTATAAGTGACAATATTTGCAACATTGCAAGTCTATAATGTCAAAAATGTTCTACAAAGATTGACACATAATGGTTAGGTTAACATTCGGCGTTGGTGACACTACACAAGTGGTTTACAATTAGTGTTGAGCAAGACGAATAAAAACCAGTAACACAAAATACAACAACATTTATTGTAGTCCAGTCGATTGACTTACTTCTTTCTTTATTCAACCATAAAAGCGATATATATATAGAGAGAGACCCCTAATTTTGATTCTTTTAAGGTAAAAATTTTAAGCTCCTGTATATACAACATAATTAGAATGTGGGGAATAAATGCCTTGAGTTATTTGCACACCACAATACCATTGATACAAAAATATGGTCCAAGCTACAACTAATTAATCACTAGACTTGCAACACAACTCAAGTGCCCAACACATCATCCCCAAACAGCAATCCCAAGTCTCCAAAGACAATCAAGACCAATGCACGGAAGCTTGGAACATATGAAGGGCATGATTGGACACAAAGCATATAATGATGGAATGAAGGTGTAGTTAGAAATTGGATAAATTATGTCCAACATAACCCTGAACTACCAGGTGATAGTGGAGAGGTACCCATTTCCGAATGGAGTGGTTGGCGGTTCAACTCCTGCTGTGAAATATTCTCTCTACTTGATGGAATGAAAACTTGCTAGGTGGGTAGGAATCCAAGAGCTCACCCATCACAAGGTAGGCAGTAAATCCCATCCTGCACCAAGAGGATTCTTGAGCATGGTAGGACCAACAGGCTCAAATTCACGTCGGATTGCCAGACGTTGGTTATTTGTTTGTTTGTTTATTTATCTTGACAGTTATACCCAACCCCGATCACTTTGAATTTTTCAAGTGTTAAATCCCTTATGCAAATGTAAACTTTTGACTCATTTCTACATCATAGCTATAGTACATTTGCTATGCCTTTACCTTATGTTTTAAAACATTGTATTCTTTTTATGTGAATTACTTGAGACCACAAGTCGCTTCTTGATCAAATAACCCATTACTGTATGAGTTTCTTCTCACGTACATAAATAAATAATATAAATAAATAATCAACATCGGGCAATCCGACATGAATTTAAGTCTGTTGGCTCTACCCTACTCAAGAATCCTCTTGGTGTAAGGTGGGGTTTACTGCCTACCTTGCAGTGGGTGGGCTCTTGGCTTCCTACCTACCTACCTAACTTTTTTTCGCATCAAGTAGATAGAAGAATTCACAATGGGAATCAAGCTGCCAACCACTCCATTTGAAAATGAGTACCTCTCCATTATCACCAGGTAGTTTAAGGGTCATCTCAGACCAACTCTTCTCACAATTGTGGATTCACTCATATTGAAGACAAGACATTACCATATTTCATATTACAACCAAGCTTATGTTCTCTAGGTGACTCTATTGACCCGAAAGACAATCACAACCAATATACAAATTGGCCAACACTAAGGTAGGTGGACCTATTACGGTTACTTTCATGAGATTTGCATCTTCCGATGTGCATCAAATTCGGGAAGAATATCCAATAAATTAATAAATATTGTACAAATCCAATGCCATAAAGATGCCGTGGATCGAGGTGACTAAAACATCGATTTGCAATGAATTATCAAAGGGCATATATATCGCATTTTCTTGAGTGATTTCATAGGTGCACCTACAGTGGTTAGTGTGGAACAATTGTTGAGCATTTGACTTTTTCTCTATTCCACCTAAGAAACTGTCATATTCATCCTTAGAATAATATTATTAATGATTTTCTAAAGATAATTTTGAACCATTTTGCACTCTAAGTTAGTGTTTGAATCAAGATTCAAGGTCAAAAAAGTATATGTATGTATGTATATATATATATATACATAGATGTATATATGACACAAATTGAAAATTCAATTGCAAGAAAGGAACCAAAAATTGGGGGTTGAATAAGACTTGTAACCCCTTTGATATAAATATGTCTCACAATGACCTTCATAAGAAGCTAAATGTTTGTCCAAATATGATAGATTAAGTTGGACTACGGTTCCCCTTTTGCATGGTACGGTACTTGCAAGGACTAGGAGGTACCTTGCAGGTGGAAAAGCCTTTATGAGATTGTCCCACACTTTGGCCATGAGTTCTTTGTGAGTTTCTTGACCAAGAGTTTTCTAAAGCACTTCATCCAAGCATAGAGCACTTCCATCCCTTTTTTTCCTTTTTTTTTTTTTTTTTCTATCCATGCAAAGAGATTTTTGTGCTCCTCCGGTTTGTCCATGGATAAGTTGGACCGACCATGTGCCCATTAAGATAAGTGGGTCTTAAACGTACACTTCTTCCTCGCCTTTGCTTTTTCGTAGGATACGAAACATGCAATTAGTGCGAGATCGTAACATTTACTAAGCAGATGCATGATGGTGTCTTTCCCAAGAGAAAGAAAGAAAGAGGTTGCGATTCCAAAACTATGATAATTTACAGTTGTTTGTCGAAAAGTTCATAGTACATAGCTTGAGTGCTCCCTGCAAACATGGAATCTCGTGGTGAAAGGAGAATTATGTTCATGTGATACATGGTCCCACGGAACACAACCGAGGAGTTGTGTAATGTTATGATTATTAGCAATTCAAATCATGCATGTAACCACTTTTCCTCATAATAATCGAAACTCGTATGATTCAAACCCTATTCATTGTCATTGTGAAGATTCTTTGAGTTATTAAATGATCACATAGCATTACCCCCCTCCCCCCACAAAATAATTTTTTTCTTCTGATGATTATTGCATTCAGAATGTTAAAATTCGTTTGAGATCTCTCTCTCTCTCTCTCTCTCTCTACAACATGAACTTCAATGTCTAATTACGGTTGCTATTACAGTACCATAGCACATTTACCACTTTTACTAATTATAGATGTTTTGTATTACATTCTATATTTCTAGATTTAACAATTACAAGTTTGAAGGGAAAATTAAAAATTCCCCATATTAATTTTTGAGAAATTTCCAATACAATTTCCGAAAAAACCGGATTGTCCTAAAATAGTTTTGTTAGTGCCGAAGTGGTAAAGGCATTTTGGTATTACACAAGAGAACATTGGGTTTGTTGAAAGGTAGGAGATCTTAAGAGCAAGCAAGGAACCACTAGGGCCCATCTCTTGTGTCCAAATTGAAAGTAGAACCTACACGCCAACTTGAAGGCTTCTCATGGACATTATACCCTACAAATAGCTTGAGTAGGTAGGTGCTTCAATGATATCAATCAATAGACAAGGTTAGTCAAAGCTTGAAGCTCCTCATTAACCCATGATCGGGGAGATTTTTGGGCATAACCGGTTGAGATCCGGGTGTTTGCAAGTCCAACCACTCACATGTTGACATCCTTCGGGTTTCCTTTATTAAATTGGGGTATATTCTATAAATTCCTCTAAAATGATCAGTATTTCTCTTGCAATTTTGAATTTCAACTGGTTATTTTTCAAACTCAACCGGTTCATCTATAACTGACTGCCGGTTCTCCCCGATCATAGCACTTAATACTTAATCCTTTAATGTTCGCATGTGCGTTCTAATGAGCTTGAAACTTTCATATCACCTTTGATGTAGAGGGCACTTCAACTCACTATCACGAACATATTCTATGACCAACCACTTGTATGTGGAAACGAATTGCATGATGAGAATTTGGGACGGAAATTCTCTTTGTTTTAACAAAATTTGGGAAGATTCAATGACCTCAAAGTTGAAGTTCTCAAGTTGGGCAACTAGTGGATTTCTCTTCTTCTAATTTGATGATGGGATGAATATACATATCTATATATGTATGGGCGTGTGTATGAATTCTTAATTTGGAGTTCAAATGCATGTTCTAGAGGTGGTCAAAATTCATTGACCACATGATGATTTTCTCTTACAATGGGCTTGAGTGTCAATTCTAAAGCATGTTTGGTTCAAGGTGTTACCTAACTATTGAAATGGTTGATTCTACAATAAGCAACACCCATGGCCAAGAAAATTTGCTTCCTTTTTCAAGTCTTAGTGACCTTATAATACGAGCTTATAAAAATACTTCAAAATATCAATTCCCTTCAAATGAACACTGATTTGAATGCGACTTGCACCTATCCATTCTTGAAACTCAAAGAATCTCCATCCCGAGTGGGTGACATGAGCTGTGGATGAAGATACGACGTGACTCCAGAGTGGCTTCTCTTTTGAGAGAGAGTCCGTGGGGCTCTTGAGCGCCATGAAGGGCTAATATTTACTTCCCATACAAAACTCTTGTCCACTTTGGTATGGCGCCTCCCCCCCCCTTCTTTTCCAACACTCGTACGAGTAAATTGGACACCTTTCTTTTCAAGCACGGTCCCAAAGCTTGCAAAAAGTGAAAGAAATCGTGGACCGGGCATTCAAATGGGGTCCAAAGTTGGTAACTTTAGGGAATATAAATGATTGTCTATGGTAGTTTTAGATGTTTGGTGTCCCATTGCCATGTTGAAATACTTGAAAACGTCCCATGTGCCTCCATTTCTGGATGCATGTGAACGCCCATTCATTTCATTCCTCTTCAGTCAAGGCCATCGTTTCCTTAGTGGAAAAGCCAATTTGGCACATCAAAGGCTCCTATCGTGGCCATGTTAATCTCTCTCTACCTAGCTTTGGGTCAGATCTTAACCAACTGGCACCACTTAGCAATATGTATCCTAAAAGGTTTTACCTTAGTACTAGGCAATGGCCAACTAAGGATAAACGACCATAGATCTGAGGTTGCAAATCTAAGGTCCTAAATGATTACCTAATCATATATTAAGAGGAAGCCCACTTGAGTACTTCCTTTCCAAGAGTAAACCGTGGAAGCAATTTACCTTAGGTAATTTTTGTGATTAGGGTAAGCAAGGTGGGAGCTTGTTGGAAGTGAAAGTGACTTACTACAAGCTGTGGATTTTCAAATGGCCAAAGAACAGGTAGAATACTCATTGAGGATAGTGAGTATTTTGGAATACAAAATGTATGGTTATGCCTCATGTATTTGTGTGACATAGATAACAATTGGGTTCCGCTGTTATTCACCTCGTGTACGTTACTAACCCTCTCCGTGGATTTCGTTGGTGGCATGGGCACAAGTGAGGCAGACCCTTCACAAATTTGATGGCCTTATTAGGTTTTGTATACCATCTTATTACGAAATAGTGTGTATAGAGGAAGTAAACATTCCACAAGTTAGAAGGCATGTTTTACAATGCTACCTTGTTAGTGACTTTGAAAGGATATTAGGTTGTCATATTAAGGTTGACTTTGCATATGATGGACTTAAGTTGCAAATTGGTTTGGAAAGGATATACACTTGCAAACCTTAGTGATGTGAATACTCCAAGGTTATACATATTGCAAGTATTTTCAAAATGCTCCAAAGTGTGAAAGTTAAAATGTGCAATGTACTAACATGGAGGGAAGATCCCACCCACCCTCCCGGGTTTTGATAGGTACATAGATATATGAAAGAATGGAATGGCCTCTTGACAAGAGGATGTTGCAGAAAGAAATATGCTTGAAAGTAAGCATAGCTTACTCAAGAAATGCCCAACTCTCTCTCGTTTGGTAAATTCACATCACTTCAATAGAGACCACTTCATAATGAGACTGAGAGCCCATGACCATTACACTTCAAGCACTCTCATTGGTGGAAAAGGCGGAGCCCGTCCAAGTTCGCTTCACACTATGCTTGAGGGACCAACGGAGTATGTGAATGCAAGATGGATGTAAAGTCTACATGGATTCCTACATGGCACCAAATGGATCATGTTTCATGTTCACTTGGAGTGTTTTCAAAAACCACCTCTTGGAGGTAGGCCTAACACAAAACCGGGAGACCATGGCATTTCAAACGCTCACAACCGTTGGTTTCTTCTATTTTATCATGTGTGAGGACCCGCGTGAACATAAATTCATTGAAATAGCATTTGGTTGCAGGCCCGGTCACATATGACTTCACACTACACTTGAGGGTCCATTACCGCACAACAAGATTTTGGAGGTGAGTTGGGACGGCCTTTGGACACTTTTCTTTTGGGCTCTCACAGTTTCATGGTCACGGCTCTTGGCTCGTGTGTGAAGTGGCCCTAAAGGTCCATGACCATTGTATTGTAAGATCTCTTGTTCGTCGGAAAGGCCGAGATTGTCTAGGTTCACTTCACACTAGAAGGTGAAGGCTTAAGGGCCCAAAAAGATAATTGTGGATGAGAAGTCTACATAGATTCCTATATGGCAAACTATGAATTTCACGGTCTACCGGAATTTGCATTAGGCCCACCTTCAACATGTAGGCTTGATTCAGATTTTGGTAGACCATGACAATTAAACAGTTGGTATGGCCTTTGGATGACAATCGAGGGCCCACACAAATACGTGGTCACGGCCCTTGGCTCGTGTTTGAATTGGCCCTGAGCCTTAATTTCCCAAGCCAAATTATGCATTCCCCCCCCCCCCCCCTCTTTCAAAGATATTTGAAATATTATTCTAGTGCTTACATTTAGTATTCATTTTGAAGTAGAACCAAAATTGTCTCAAGAACAATATTCAACCATGCAATTGTCATGACAATGTGCTAGCAATAGTTAGGTGATTCGCAACAAACATTCGTATGAATGTGATTATTGGTCATAAAAGTTGGTTGGGAAATAACTATCCCTCGACACTTTGAGGTGCATAACATTACACAACTCCTTGGTTGCATTTCGTGGGGGCCAGATACCACATGAGCATAATTCTCCTTTAAATCAAAATTCCCCAATTGAGGAGCACTCAAGATGTGTATTGTGAACTTTTCAACAAACACCTGTAAATTATCAGATTTTTAAATTTTAATAATTTAATAATTAATTCTAATTTTAATTGCAACATCTTCTGTGGGAAGAGACCATCATGTAGTTGCTCAATGACGTTATATCCAGAGTGATATGAAAGACACAAATGAGAAGGGCTACTAAGACATACAACTCTTATTTGGTTACTGTTTTGGGGGTTTTATTATGACACCTACATCTGATTGGTGTGTGGTTTGTTGTGGCTCCAAGAACGGATACCAAAAAGAGAACAAGAAATGGTAATCCTTAATGCACATGAAATCACCCCCCCCCCCCTAAAATGAGAAACCGGAAGCCATTGCAAAGACCATGGAGGCGTGAATTGCGTGCCATTGCATAGATGTTAGTCAAGGTGGCAAAGAGTTCCCAACTTTTACACGTTCAATCGGCTAATTCGAATGGTTTGATCCCCATCTCAATCCCGCCGTGAGGATCCATAATTTGTGCAAGAGCCTTGAGCCACAAAACTCCTCCTCACAAGGCTTGAGTAATGGTATGTCAACAAGTACTTATACTCCAAAACAAAACAAGTTGCTTTCACTGTAACAATCCTTGTCCTCACCACTAGAGCATAGTGAAATTATGAATCTTGTATTGTGAAATGTTTTTGATTCTTGACTTAGTTCGCGGTGCAAGGAAGATGCTTTTTGCACCAATCTACACTGATATGTGCAATTAGGTTGCCCCACACTAATTTATTGACATTCGACACTATTCTGCATATTTGTTAACGCAATAACAAAAATACAAAATTTACTATACTTTATTTTATTTACTGTAATCGTTATATGGATGGATGAATAAGCAAAGTGACGAGGTTTTTGTGGTTTAGTTTTGACCCAAGGTAATTATGCATGGGTAAGGAGGTAACCCCTGTTTTTGAAGACAATCTAATTACACGTGTCAGTGTACATAGGTGTTTAGGTTATGTAGAATACACCTTTCATATGTAAATTTGCATAAATGTTTAGTTATAGACAACAAGGTGGCGACGTGTATAATTTGCAATGCTTTGGTGAGTTTAGGGTGCTTAAAGTGATTTGATGTAAGTATGTGGCGATTGTCTCGACCTGTGATGGACACTTTGAGCACTAGAGTCCCTTATCTAACTTGGAGAAATTATTCCTATTGATTAATTTAATGTGATTTCGTGAATTAGGAATTACGTAACAATCACAATGACATGGAGATCGCATGAAGTAGAGCATATCTAAATCATGTGAGTTGTTCAAAGTCACAAAAACTCACTACATCAACTGCACTAAATATCTAAATATTGTGGGCCCACAATAATCTTCTAGGGCCACAACAATCTCATAATGATAATTAATGTGGGGCCATACTAATTTTTAGTTCATGCTAATTTTCTACTTTAAAATTAGCGGGGGGCAACACTACTACTTCTTCTTCTTCTTTATAGAAAATTAATGTGTGTGTGTGTGTGTGTGTATGTGTGTGCTACTTTTGATGGTAAGGTGATTATTCTAGTTTGTGTGAGGGGTTGGTCGGAATTTTTCATGTAGATTTAGGGGAAAACTTGGGGTCTTGGACCCACATTAGTTCCACCCTGACTAGAAAATTAGTTTGGCCCACCTTAATTATGTTCACACTAATTTTCCACCCACACTAATAGGACAATCTAGTGTGTGTTTATAGGGGGTGCAACTTGAGATGGGGGAGCACATGTATTTCAGGAGGGGAGCTAAGATACAAGCAATGAGTGGTAACGATATCTTATACGCTTAAAATAAGGAAGTCCTCATGGTTCTAGGGTTTATAGTGTCAATTTTACACTTGGTTGACAAGTGTGTTATATGCTATGATATTATATTCTCATTTTTACACATAAATTGTGTCTATCACCATGCACTATAGTGTGTGTGGTCAAATCTTGAAGTTGTTTATTAGAATCCAAAATTGTTTATTGGTTGTAACCACTGTTGAATACAAACATTTCATGCCATCTACTGTAAATCAAAAAATCATCATGGAACAACCTTAAATAAACTTGGAGAGTTTAGTGGCCACAAACCATGTGATTTAGAATATAGGGTACAACTCATTGAAGACTAAGATTTGCAACTTGTTTTTGTATGGAGTTTGTCCTACTCGATTTGTTGTCATAAGGGTTTGATGGTTGTCATTGTTTGTAAGCATGTACAATTCAATGGCATGGAAACTTTTATTTTTGTGATCCATTCTTTTGGTGTGAATTTTGCACTATGTCATAGTCTGGTATTATTGTATAGTTGGTATTTTTCCTTAGTTCAATATTGCTCTTAGATGGTAGCCAATCCTTGTATTTAAAAGCGTTGGAATGCCTATTTGCGTATCGTGCATTCCTTCATACTATACTAGAAGAAGAAACAAGAGAAAGTTTTATAAATGATAGGGTGAAAAAACCTTATTGCTCTCCACTAAACCTATTGTAGGAAAAATCTATTGTTTTTTATGCAAATGCTCTATAGACTATTAGAAACAAATTTAAACCTCTTTTGTTTGCTAAATGTTATATTACATTAACCATTTTTTGGGGGTTTTATTGACATTATATTCATTCTACTCCAAATATGATGATTGTTATGAAGGAATAATTATTGTGGACTTATCATCCTCTGCACTGATAGCAATGATGGCTCCATATAATGGGTATGAAATGGCTATAGCATCAATGACATATACTTCCTATTCTGATCATAAGTCTCGCGCTCTCCAATGTTTATGATATTGTTTCTACAAGGTTACAAGCTCGGGGGGGGGGCAGTGTGTTAGAAAGTTAAGGATATAGGTGCAAACAACCACTATTTTATAGGGGGGTATTACTTTCAATTTTTTTTTTCACATGCTATCATTATGTAAAGTTCTACTTTGGGTTAATAGAAAAATGGCTTGCATTACTTATAATTCCAAATTACCTATTATTCCATACCCTATAGTACTTTAAAAATGTCCAGTGCCATTTTTGATACCTTATATTACTCTTAAGTTCATTTATAATTTTTAGCCCCCATGTTTTTAAGATACCCTATCATTTGTTCGCATGTATATTGCTACTCCAACCAATGACTACCCCCCCCGAGGTTACAAGAGGGAATCTCAAATGTTGCTCTAGTGTCAAGTCATGTGTAAGGAGGGCATGCTTGATACGGACATTATCTAAATTGGTAAAGTAAGAGAATAGGAACTTAAATTCATGGTCATCGTTGGAACAATGACGTCACCCAAATTGCATTCTTCACTACCCATGTAGTCAATACATGTGACCACTCAGATACATAGTTTAAAAAAAAATTTTAAACAATTAAAAAAAAAATTAAAATTAATGTCTTAAAAATTAAGTTGACGCTCGCAATGCTCCTAGGGTAGTAGGGCCTTTTCGAGGCTTTATAAAAATGCCCCAAAATATGATTTTTTTTTGTCTCTGTGTCGAGACTACAAATTTTAGCATTTGAGAGACAAAACTTGGATCCATGTTTTTCACTTTATTTTTTATTCTTTGAAATTGCAATTTGCAATGCTTCCCAAGACTTTAGAAAAATGTCAAAATTTTGATACTTGTTGTCTCGGTGCCAAAATTAGAAGTCTAAGCATTTGTGACAAACAAAATTGGGTTACATGTTTCATTTTATCTTTACAAATTATTTAAAAATGATGCTCATAGTGCTCCTAAGGTTTTAGAGCCCAACTTTTGAAAGTTGTTCTTTCATTGCCGAGACGAAAATTATCAACATTTTGGACACATAAAAGTTAATTACAAATTTTATTTGTAATCTTTGATTCTTTAAAAATGATGCTTGCCTAGTCTTTTCCTAGAGCATTAGAAAAATGCCCAAAAGATTTAATATCGTTGTCTAAGTGCCAAGACTACAATTTTCAATAGTTTGGACACAAACTTTGGTTTCAAAAGTTTCAATTATTGAAAAATAATTTTGGTAAATTTTTGTAGGGTGTTAGTTTGTGCCAAGCTTTCATATATATTTATATTTATATATATTTATATTTAAGGTCATTAAATTATGGGTGAGAATTTGATTTATGGGTTTCAAATTCTTTCCAAATAAACCCCATAGCGATTCTAAGGACTTGTGTAATAATCATGCATGATGTCATAAAGATGAGAATTTGTTGTCTGAGTAACTTGGCAACAAAGAAGAACAATTTGGGCACTAGAACTAAGCAAAATGTTCAAAATGTTAATTTATGTTCCTCAAACTCATCAAAAAATGACCTATTGTGCTCCTCAAAGGGCCTGGATGGAGAATGTAATCTGCCCCCTTGAAACTCAAGTGTTGAGCAATACGAGTAAAGGGGGGGGGGGGGTGGATTGATGACCAACCCCTCCATACCCAATTTTGGAAGTCTTACATGGCCCATAAATGAGCCAGTGGTTAACAAAAAATCAAATTTCATTTCTCAGAATTCTATAAATTGTCGTATTGGCTTTGTAAACATGGCCAACCCTTTTTGCCATGTGTGACCAATCCTCCCCAATTAGTGCTCAAGTGTTGTGCCATATGAGTGGGGGTGGATGGTGCTTGAGTTGATTGCTAGCGCATCCAAACCATGTGTGTGTAGGGCTGTAAGTGAGGAAGTGAATTCAAACATCTCATTCACATTTGACTAGGCAAAGGAGTGTAATGGAGTTGATAAGGATACTTAGGAGTAGGAGAGAATGGAAGATGATATGCATAAAGTACATCAAGTGTTTTGTTTTATTTTATTTTTTTAATTGATTTGTCTAAAAATGTTTTGATTTTGATATAATTAACCACAATCAATGGACATGATTTTGCGTGAACAATTTCCTCTTGTACTTCCATCTATGCCAAGAAACATGAGTTTGTCTTATGGGCATTGTATTCATCGTTTCATTGCTCCAACCTTTACGTGCTATGAATCTTTCAATTTTCTTGGATGTTGAGTCTGACAATAATATTATAGTTGGTTAAAAAACCCTCGTGTCAACCTTACACTTGTCAATTTTCAAAGTAGACTAAGACAGTTCACTAGGCTGATCGCTCTTTGCTTTCACATTATTATGATCAAAACTAGCATTCTTTATACCAAAATACCAAGGGTACATGATACTAGTGGATATAGATGAATTTCTTTTTGCTTCCTCAACACTCATATTATCACTCATTGCTCACCACTCATATGATAGCATTCCCCTCTAGTTTGGTGTGAGGATGCAATTCCATGCCCTTTGGAAATAGCCATGTGGTTCCAAGTTTTGCACAATGTGTTTGCCCTCACCACATTCACTTGTGCTTAGTCGTTAGTTTGCATCTTCCTATCTATAGCTAGATTAGCGTTGAGTTCACGTATGCATGCAATTGTATTGTTTTTTGATGTTGTATGGAATTCGATATGCATTGTTGATAGTTTATATTGGGTGAGCATGGGTTGGGTGGTCAGTGTACAGTACAATACTTGAAGATTTGTTTTTTCCCAATCACTTTGCACTAGCCCACAAGGCATGATAGACCTTGCTTGTTACAAACCCATGTTGCAACCATTCAAATCAAAACGTGTGGGAGCCACAATATGAAAATTAATGAAATTTAATCCCACTTACTTTTATTTAGATTATAGACAATGTGATGGCTAGTAATGGAGTCTCTTTTTCACACATCACAAGTTCCAAGAGGACTAAAAAATTGTATAGGCCTCTGGTAACTGATAAAAGGATGGTTGCCATTTGTAAATGGACCAAAATAGGTGTTGAAATTAGGTCATTGATGAAATTGGACACTTTTACCTTAGCGTTTTAAAGTGGATTATGATTTCAAGTGACTCAAAATAGTTGAATCATATCTCAAATTCATATGGAATGTCTTAATTAGAATATTTCAAAAGCTATTGTAATATGTGATTACAAGGTCATCTACGTGTGCTACCCATTTGGGTCATGCCCCACCTTTTGTGTGGAAGTGGTGTTTTGTTTTGCTACACTTCTTTCGACTTTTTCTAGTTACAATGTATTTACCAACGCAAATGCTAATCCACCTTTATTTTATAAAATGTCAGGAACATGGTCTAATCAAAAGGGCAATTTGTTATTATGGTGTTGGATCCTAAATTGCTTCTTGGGTAACTTATTATGGCCTTGACGCCAAGAGCATGACTCAAGGTATCCCCTCAAGGTTGTGAGAGCATGACGCCACAACTGGCATGCCACATTATAAAAATAAATAACCGTTTCCTTACATATAGTTCATTTATGTTGAAATTGACAAGTTTATGATAGTCTTACCCATGTCGGAGCTTCCACTCACTAGTTTCCATTGCGATGCACTACATAGAGGACATTCCATGTGTGCACAAAGGTCATGTTGTGCCTCCACTTGATTTTTAGTTTCTTGAAAACCATGTACCCTATGCTTTATGCCCATACTACCCTCGATTTTAGGCGTTCATCATAGGTCAAAAACCGAAATAGGTGCGCTGGCCTTTGTCCCTCTAATGAGCTTAAATCAACTGATTTGTACCAAAAAGAAAGAGAAAAAAAGAAAGATGAGACTACCTTACGATATATAGTTGTTGGTTTCACCTATGTGTCGCCTATGTTTTACTCTTTCATCATGGATGAAAGCCTTACAAAAATAATGGTTCCCCTATAAAGATGAAGGACGGTTCATTCCAATTTGAACCCATTTAACTAATTATGGGTTTTTGATGCTAATTCCAAAGCACCAAGGAGCTCAGGGGGGGGGGGGGGGGGTTGCGAAGTAATGCCCATGTTCATGGGATAATTTGTAGATTCTATGAATATATTTGGAATCTACCAATAATAACTCTCAAGCTGAATCTTTAATACCCTAAACTTATTATCTTAAACATACGTTTTACATAGTTCAAAAGTAAAAAGCCCTCTTTTTAATCGAATGGTGTTTTGTAGAGGAACGCCGGTTACCCCCTCTTGTTCCGAAGTGAAGTCATATGAGAATATCCTTTTTCAAGCTTTAGAATAGGTCATCTTTTATGTTCACCTTCTGAATGGACGAGTTTACAAGAATCTTTAGCCGGAGTTGTTGAGAATAGGATAGAATTCCATCTGGCTGAAAGTGACCGAAAACGAAGTATGTGGGCCTTGGACATTCAAGGACTTCACACATCATAATATAGATATAGACATAGACAAAGAATATGCCACAGAAGTTCAACTGTATCTGTATCACGCCAACAATGCAGGGAGTAGCTTACGACAGTGCAGGGAGTATCAAGAGAGAAACCAACTAATTTGGGATCCCCACACACATTTTGACTGTGGGGTCGAATCGGTAAAATTTGTCTCCACTTCACAATGACAATGAATCATGTAGATTTGTATTTCCAAGTTTCGGAATCCAAGTTTCGAGGCCCAAAAAGTTGAGAATTCGTTCCTCTTGAAGTGACTGCATAGGAGTTCCTCCTGATCGCATTACAATTGAACCTGGAAACTTTGATAGATTTTGAGCACACAGTCGAATGTTCGAATCATGAAATAGTGGGTGAGGTGAAGATTGAATGTGGTGATTTGTTAGGGTCCAAAACAGCATTCGGCTCCATCATTAAGGTTGATGTGCTTAATTCAATGTTTGATCTTCAATGCGCATCCGTATTTGAGTGGTGTATGGTTGGGTGTGAATCTAAGAATGGACAACGAAGAGACTTGTGTTGAAAAGAGATTGGATTACAAAGTTACCCAAGTTCTATGAATGCTTAAATTATCATACACAAAGAGTGGTGTTGGAGGATTAAAAGTCAACTTTCTTGGGTGGGCCAAGCTAATCTTGCATAGACCGATCCAAGATTTAAGACAACTGATCTTCATGCGCATACCCTATTTTAGATCTTAAAATTCTCTCAAAATTTCAAAGTGGAAAGAGGAGGTCGCAAAAGTCTCACCCTAAACCCACGGTTTTGTTCCTCTTTGTTTAGGGACTTTACAGATAACTCTAATAGTTACCATCATTCGATGGAAAGCATGGAGTCACCAACTGTGTGAGGGCACTTTCAAAACTTCAATAGTTTCAAAACAGACTTTGTGGTTGTTCTGTCTGCGTGTGTACTTGGGGTTGGCTGTCAACTAACTTTCAAATAAGTGGTGTCCATGGAATTTCTGCCTCTGTGATTCAAGAACGCCATTTCTCATTTTCCATTCACACTGCTGGAGGAGAATATGAAACAAGCACAAGCGCATAAATGGAAGAGTGTAATCAGAGGTGATAGTGGATTGCAACAACTTCCTCAGTATTGACTCTTGAATGTTTAAAATCGGACTACACAACTCGGTAACAATCTCACATAGGAGAATTCTCTTCCGCTTTGAACTTTTTTTGATCTTTTTGAGACAGTGCGAGAAATGTGTCATGGTTACACAAATAAGTTATGGGCTTTTCCCAACACAGTTCAGTGGAATCAGAATCGCTAGGGGTACCATCAACCAAGAATCATCCACAAAACCTATTGTTTCTATTTCGATTTGTTTGTAACCTTTTGTATTTGAATGGAAGGAACAACAAGAGAAAGAGTTTTGTAGGAGGTCCAGAAGCGGATGACTACTCTAAGGACTTCAATGAACCCCTAAAAAGAGCTCGGTCATGGCAACAGGACCATTGGTTGGATCCACTTCCACCCATGTCTAATATAAAATGATAGAGATAACAAACAACAAGATACAGTCAAGACTCTATAAATGCTACAGGTCGGGAGTAGCAAAAAAATAACATATATAGAATTATAACAAGTAACACATATAAAATTCATACTGATGAATAATAACATTTATAGAAATAACATTTAAAATTTATGAAAATGAGGAACATAATGTTTTATAAAAAATAAAAAATAAAAGTACAAATGATAATACATAATTCAACTAAACTAATTGAAAGAAATAATCTATATAGTAGTAACTTGACGAGATTCTTCCAACTAAACTAATCGAAAGAAAGAGTCTAAAGTAGTATGATGAGAAGCTTCCAAATGATGAGATGAAACTTCCTTCTGGAGTCCTTGAATGCTCTTGTTGTGTGATAGGGCATCATTTGGTCTTTGTTCAAAGTATTTCTTCAAAATCTCTAGAGAACGCTTAGCAACACTAAATCCTACAACTTCTTCTACCACATCAACCATAACCTGATCTACATCAATTTCTTGATGTTATGAGGAATACATATCCAAAAACTCCTCATCGGTAGGTTCATAGGGGTTGTTTAAATCAAACTCCATCTCATAATTAAGGTATTCATGAGCATTCATCACGTCACCCACCTCACTATCAGATGACAACGACGCCAGTTGATGAAGTAGAGTAGCAACTTCATCAACCTCTACAAAGCGCCTAGCTTCCTCTATCTCCCTCTCAATAAAGATCGAAAGAACACCCGTGTGCCTCCAACAATTTTGAATCGTTCGCAAAGAATATGGGATAAATGTGATTACATGTTTAAAATGTATGCCCTCATTTATTATTACCTTGATTTTCTCAAAATTAACACTTATGAAGGTGCAATTAACAAAGAAGGTAGTAGAGCATGTTATAACACTTAACACATAACACTCACTAGTCTTACCAATTGTGTTTTTGTAGGGGAGTAAAATTTTCTTAACATATATGAAATTATAACGCTTATAGGGGTAACACTTATAGAGTCTTGACTGTATCAACAAATAAAAGAACGGTTTTGAAGATGGGTGCCATGTACAATGACCTTCTTAGGTACACAAAATTATAGCCTACACAAGATATGTGGGTGTTATTTAGTTATTTTTCTTTATTGAACCCCTATATTTGATTGGTTATCTGGTTCGGTGAGGATCAAAGAACGAACACCATAAAGACACATGTTTAGAAGAGATTGGACTACATCTTCATATTTTATTAACTACTCCACATTCAATAGTGAATACAATTGCGAGGACCTACTAATGTGTTCAGATAAGGAATCAACAATCATGCATTTCCGATAAACATAACTAAATCAGGAAAGGTCTGATTTTCAAACTGGTTTTTGTAGATGTTTCATCATAAATTTGCTAATTCAACACAAATTTGAAGACATAAATCTGACCAATAGAAGATAGAGAACAAAAAAAACAAACTGAATAACAGACGCATACCTTATGGAGATTTTAAAAAAACACCAAATTGAACTCAAGGGTAAAAAAGTATCACTTTAGACTGCTCAACATGTTTCAAGTATAGGCAGGAAAATCTAAGAAGACAGTCTGGGATATGTAACGCAGGGATACTCATGTATTCCTCATTGGTAACCCTCTAACTTTATACTGTTGTAAAGACCTAAGTACACATTAGTGAACATGATTCAACAACCTACTTGTAAATCAACACCTGCAGAATGAGTGTTTACCATTTGATAAGAGAGCCAAACAAGAAATGCTGCATGATTGGCACTTTCTCCAAAACCTCAGCCTTGTACATTTTGAGCATGCCGCTGTTCACTTTACTCCACGACAACACAGCACTGATATCATCTAACATGGGCGAGTGCTCTGCCAACGGACCCTTTTTCACCTTCTTAACAAACTGCACACAGCCAAGGTAAAGGTACTCATGCGAGAAATTCTCGAGGATGTCAAGGTTGTGAATGGATTTGGGTTTCATGTACTTGTGATTCACCAGCTGTGCTGATCCGAAAATGAAGGGGAGGAAATGATAGTCATCCAGACCCCATACTCCATGTGATCCTGCAGCATCAAAAAAAATTCAATAACATATCAGCTCAGTCTTTGAAAATTATCTAAGGTAGATGTGCCTTAGATGGATACATTATTTTCTCTCTGCACCCACTTCTCGTAGGGTATGAAATACACAATTAGTGCAAGGTGGTTAGCGGGTCCAAATCATGCCCGTTGCCAACTGTCTCATAATTTTCGGAGCTCATATGGATATCTTAGTCATTATCAGAGTGAAGGTTCTCCTGCTCATTAAGTGGTCATATAGGTCCCCAATTCATGTTGACTATTGAGCCTAGAATGGTTAGCATATTTTGAGCATGTACTCCAATCTGTTTTAAACAAATATGTTTTTAGTGTCCGTTCTTAGATCCACACCTAATGACATACCACTCAAATACAGGTGTCCAAATCATTGCTATGTTCAATTTAGGCACGTCTACCTTAAGTAAGTACCAACATTGCGTCCAATCTGGAGAACAAACCAGTCCATATTTGCAAACAATTGTAATTGCATAGATTGACATTGAGAAATTGACAAACCACTGCAGTCACTTACAGGAATCTTACACGAAACATCTACCAAACACTTGTAAGCTTCAAGAAGCTCTACAATGTGCCAGACTAAACTTCTAAAAACCAACAGGTCAACCTCAAAAGCATTATGATCCTTATCATGGACATTCTCATAAAACTAGAGATAACCTACTTCAGTTGATGTAACGTTACACTAGTGTTTATTCTTGTGTAAACACTTGTAACCAGAGAGTAAAATAAAAAAGATCGACAATAATTACTGTCAAGTACAGAATTCTTACACAAATTATCCACCAAACTCTCGTAGGCCTCAAAAAGTATCCCAATGTGCCAGACTTAACTTTTAGAAACCCACAGATCAACCTGAAGCTTTCTTATCCTAATAGTGTATAGTCCCCAAAAACTACGTCCCATTAACCACTTCAATGTTCTGCAAAATGGTCATTTCTCTTGCCACATGAGTGTCAGAATCTATGAGCAATCGTATTAAAGTCCATCGCTGTATTTGGGGTCATTCAAAACATGGACTGAGTGATGAATGTGATTAACCCTACATATGTCCAGGTAAATGAGCAACAAATCTTCGATCATAGTCAATCAATCAGCCTCCAGTGTTTCAATCACAACTATGAATCAGATCAGGTAAGTAAATACTCAAGCAGGAGAAGATGGACTCTGCTGAAGTGCAGCGCACTCATACACTTGACATTATAGTTATCCTCTAACTCAACATAACTTTTGGTCGGTGGCTGGTTTATGCATACAACACCTTCCATGTTCAGTGAGTTTTCGGTGCATGCTTGGAGGTAGTATTGTAGAGGTTTGAACATTCTATATTGGTTCATCAAGGGTCAAACTCATATTTGGCATGCCAAAAAGGTCCTCAAATAAGTTTGGCCCTCACTGAAGAACTGAAATAGGTTGCTCTTCATTCAGATTCAAACACTACCTCCAACCATGCACCATCACAAGTGGAAAGTAATCATTGAAATTGTATGCAAAACAACCAATGGAAAAATCATAGGAAACCAACTTGCAACGAAAAGTCCACCGATTGAGTTAAAGGATAACTCTATTACCTTCAGAAATTCAGGGGAGGGTTTCAAAGTGAAGAAACATATATAGATAACTATGTATGTCAGTTTACCTGCAGGCTCCAGCCAGTATGTAGTTTGCAATCGGCGCATAAGATCGAGGTACTTGACAAAAACTCGAGCTACAAGTGCCTGATAATCATCTTCATTCAGCAACCCTAATCTTGCCAAACAGAGCAACCATGCGGCGAAATTGGCCTCATGCCCAGTTCCATAATCGATTCGAGTTGGATTCCCAAAGCTATCTGCAAAGTAAGGGAAAATCTCCACTGCACCGGCCTTCAAATTTTCCGGGAGAATCTTAGCCATAAGCTCCGGCCCTCGCTCCTCCAGCCATGTATGCCATTCGCGGTACGTAGGGTTACCGTACCTGGCAGGCTGTTGCTTGGGTGGCAATTGATCAATCCAAGTGTTCATTTCATCCAGCACTTTACAAATGGACAGCACCATCGGTGACTCACGGCAGTAATCAGATAGTTTCTTCCCTACCATAGAATCACTCAACCCTACTATAAACCCTAAAAATGTCTTCCCTGCTTCCGATTGATGGAAGTGATCAATATCCGATGTGGTTGTAATGCGTTTCCTGGGAGCTTGGAATGCACATGGTGGCTGTACCACAGGTACCGGCCTAGCCTGTGGCACCGGAGCTAATGCAGCCAAAGTCATGCTCGAACCGGTCATGTTCATTCCTCCCATGTTTAAACCATTGTTACTGTCGGGATAAGACACAGGGGCTTGCGGGGCTCGCATTTGCATGTTTGCAAAACCAGAAGGAAAAGAAGAAGGAAAAGAAGAAGAAGATTGAGAGTTCTGATGATGATCTTCCGAAAGTGATAATGACGATGATTCTGAAGCTCTAATTTCTGATGTGCTAGGTGTTCCTGGTCCTCCGAGGCTCTCAATTGTGATGTTCGTCTCATCAGCCATGTAGGAGACGCATCATATTAACTAACCTTGCTCCAGGCTTTAATTCCCTGCGACATGCAAAATTTATTATGCACACAGATCACGAATGATGTCTAACAAATTATCTCCACAAAAACAAACGCATCCGACTACTTAGCTTACAACCACCAAACTATCAAGTTCTTCCCACAACGCAGTACGTACGTTATTTAATCCACCGTTCCAAGCTCAGTGAACCCTAATTCTGTCGGGCTATACAATTAGGCCCTACTTGTTTTGCAAGCGAATTGAGAGTTATGTTGATGATCCTCCAAAAGTGATGATTCAGAAGCACAAATTTCTGAAGTGCTAGATTTGGTCTTATCACCCATGTAGGAGACACATTATAGTAGTTACCTGACCTCGCTCCCTTTCATTCCCTGCGGCATGCAAATTTTTCTGCACACAGATCACGATGGCTACAAAATATCTCCACAAAAACAACCCATCCGACTACGTACTTAGCTTAGAATCACCGAACCATCATGTTCTAGCACAACCCAGTATGTATGTAATTTAGTCCACCGTCCCCGGCTAGTTAGTTGGCCCTAACCCCTGTCATGGTGTACAATTGGGCCCTACTTAACGCAAAGCCATAAGTCCTCACCAACTGCGTTCGGAGGTATATTCTGTACACTGCTTCGACGAATTCAATTCACTTCATAATCACTTATTACTTGTGAAACTGTGCAGACATAAAGGGAATGACTCAGGAACGAATGTCGTTGTGCTCTATTTCCTTTCCCTACTTGGGCTGCTACGTCAGCAACTGACTACGTGTTTTTCCCTAGCATTTCTCCAAACAATTTTTCTAAATGAAATTAACCTTTACATGGAAACCTTGAGAAAAACTACTAAGTATGATTATGACCACGTTTAAATAAATGGAAATCTATTTTTCTGGAAATGAAAATAATTATTCGAATCTACGAAAAGAACAGGGGAGAAAGACCTAGTCTAATAAGGTCCACCTCATCACAAGAGGACGGAACAAGTCGTGTATGAATGTATCCTCATGAATCCTCACGAGCCCTGATGCCGAGAGACACAATCAAGTTATAAAGATGGAATGATGCTTTTGAGGAAATCTGGCTACCTTTCCTAAAATTGGAAGCAGAACCTTGTTTAAGATTGTTGCAGGTAGAGATCAAAACTTGAGGAACAGCAAAGGACTTCGTGGATTTCATGTTGGGGTTGAGAATTGGTGCATTTGTTCCATGTTGCGATGATGACGTATGGTGGATTGGTCTGAATTGCACTATAGGATGGATCGATCGACTACGAAAATAATTTGTTGACACCAAGAGAGGTGTCCATCAACGAGGGTTTGGAAAGTTATATTAGGGTTTCCTGTGGCAATGGGGGGAGAGCTGTATGGTCCCCAGGGTTTAAAGGGAATCCTGGAAGGAGTGCAGAATGCGTTCATCGGACCAACGAGCTGGGAATCCACCTTCATCGCCACCGCAACAATCTTCGTGATCGCAGCGCCGGTGCTCCTGGTGGGACTCTCTCTTTCGGGTGTCCTTAGTGCATTCGTGCTTGGCCTCTTCACGTTCCGGGCTTTTGGTGGCCAAGGCACTGCTATTGTGTTCCTTTACTTCCTTCTTGTGAGTAATTTGCTCATCGTATCTTCTTCCTTGATATTGAGTAGATTAGAGTTTAGAGGATTTTTTTCCTTCAACAAAGTCCTTCGATGTTCCTCGCAAGAAATAGTGTATTGGAAGCTCAAGGTTCTTGTGAGTAGTTGCTCATTCAGATTAATTAGGTTCAGAGAATTTGTCTTCCACAAAATTCCTTGATGTTCCTCGCAAGAAATAGTGGATTGGAAGCTCAAGATTCTTGTGAGTAGTTGCTCAACAGATCGTCTTTCCTGACATTCAGAAAAATTAGGTTCAGAGATTTTGTCGTCCACAAAGTCCTTTGATGTTCCTCGCAAGAAATAGTGGATTGGAAGCTCAAAATTCTTGTGAGTAGTTGCTCAACACATCTTCTTCTCTTCCATTTCGAAAATTAGGGTTCACAGAGTTTTCTTCTTCAACAAAGTCCTTCGATGTTTCCTCGCAAGAAATAGTGGATTGGAAGCTCAAAAATCTTGTGAGTAGTTGCTCAACAGGTTTTCCTTGACATTCAGAAAATCAGCGTTCAGTGATTTTGTCTTCGACAAAGTCCTTCGAAGTTTCTCGCAAGAGATATTGGATTGTAAGCACAAATGTTTTGTGAGCAGTTGCTCAACTGTTCCTCCTTGACAATCAGAAAATTAGGGTTCAGTGATTTTGTCTTCTACAAAGTCCTTCGATGTTTCTCGCAAACATCAAAGTGGCGTTGTTTCAGGGTTCATCAAAAACCTTCAAACTCATATATCATCGACACTGATTTTACATCGATTCAATCACATGAACCTACAACATTAAAAAGCAATACCTACCTAATGCAGGGTTGCAATCGTAAACTTTATTTCTATATTGTATAGTTGCCAGATATTAAAGGTTGATTTATGAGTTAAATCAATCCATCATTAGCTGTATGCTGATGAGTTAGCACTGAAAAGATAGTAAACCCTGAAGGATAAGTATGTATTATCAGCATTGACTTAACATTAACAGTTTGAGATGTTGGGCAGGAAGCCCAAAACATGGTGCATTTATTTAAATTTGACAATTGATGGGCTCGCACTTGACATGGTTTGTCAACCTTGTCCAATGTTTGGGATATCAGAAAAAACTATTTACTCACAACTTGAACATGGGTGGATTGTAGGGAACAGCTGCAACGAAAGTCAAGTACAAAGTGAAGAAAGCTGAAGGAACAGCCGAGAAGAGGGGAGGTCGAAGGGGCCCAGGAAGTGTTTGGGGCTCAGGGACGGCAGGCGTTCTTTGTGCAATGGCAACTATTTGGGGTGTTGGGGGGCCAAAATGGATTGCTCTTTGGGATTTAGGCTTCCTGGCCAGCTTCTGCACAAAATTGAGTGACACTATTGGCAGTGAGATCGGCAAGGCCTTTGGTAAAACCACGTCAGTCTCTGAATCCATTCAGCCTACACGTACAAATACAGAGAGGTTCAAATTAGGGCAAACAATAAAAAAGTTATGTTGTTTCTGAGGGTATCTAAAATCTTGGGTATTCTGGGAAGCGAATACATCGCCTGCATTACGTCCATTCTGTTGCTACTTCATCTACCAATGAATATCACAGTTTAGTGGCCACATTCGCAGCACTTAGGATGATTAGAGGCACAGCTTATTCTCATTGGCTATATAATCGTGTGGACTGTGGGTCAAATGTCTGTTTCTGAGGGTATACATGCCTGATTCCAACATAGTGATAATTTGGACACTTATATTTGAGTGGTGTGTGGCTAGGCGTGAATCTAAGAATGGACACTAAAAAGACATGTGTTCAAAAGAGATTGGACTATGTGTTCAAAATATGCTAACTATTATAGGCTCAATCATCGACATGATTGGGGGCCTATATGACTCAAGAAGCAAATGGCTACAGGCACAATTTGGATTTGCTAATCATCTTCAACTAATTGTGTGTTTTGTATCTTACGAGAAGTGGGCTCAGAGAGAAAAGTATCCGAATAACACACATCTAACATATCTGAAATCTTCCATTATATATGTGGAGCAAATAGAGTGGTAACCTGTGTTTGATATGCCTCTTTCAATGGAGGCTTTTGCATTTATTGTTGCCTGCAATTGTGGAATTTACCAGGATGAATGATTTGTACAGAAAGCAGTATGAATTGTGACTGATGATGGAATGGCTGGTGGGAATTGATGATGGGTAGATACCTGGTGACAACAATGGCAGTTGTGCCACGTGGCACAGAAGGAGCAGTGAGCTTGACAGGCACCATTGCGGGATTTGTTGCATCTATTTTCCTTGCTTATGTTGGTTATGCTATTAACATGGTAAAATAATCTACCTAACCTTCAATGGAGCACTCATTCCATGCTTCTGTGATGTACCTTGTCTAATAATCTGTACAGGGTCTACGCATGGGATTTCTAACTAGGAAATGCCAGTCAGGGCCTTCAGTTCCATGGAATCCCAGCTGGTCCCTCGTTCTCATCCCAGGTGTGCAGAATTTGCACCATCCTCAGGGCCAGAAGCTATTCTAATTTCTGGGGTGCGTCAATTACAGTTTGATTCTTGGTACTTGTGATTATTGGTATAACAATGCAGTGACTGGTTTATGGTGCAGACTGATACAATAGGGGCTGTCATCTGTGTGATAGCAGCACAAGTGGGAAACTTGTGTGAGAGCTTTGTTGGAGCAGCTCTTCAAGGTCAAAAAGGATATGAATGGGTACAAATTTATTACCTCTCAGCCTATCCTTCAATAAATTTAAGCAGCTCAAATTAAAGGATGACATCAGATTAATCCTTAAAGTCTCTCAAAAATCATGTTCTGGTAGGGAGTTTCGCCCCACTTTTGACAATTTATAATGTTTGAGGAGTGTTCAAGTGGGGCTGGAACCTTCCATTTTGGTGAAATGATGGGGAGACATTTGACTTTGGCCAAAAGTCAGCTATATAAAAATTGAATTTCATGGAGATTCTGTTTTTCCCTGCATATGGCATGTACTGAGAGTGTATTGTTAATGTGAGCTGTCTGTGCAGCTGACAAATGATATCAGCAACATAATCAACATTTCAATTGGCGCATCGTTGGCTATCCTCTTAAGAATGCTGCTAGCATAGCTCCTAATTTTCAACAAGCTTGATTTTCTTCAGATCAGCTGACATACTCAGGAAGATATGTCATTATGATGGATGTGTCTTGAGAAGTAGAGTTTTTTCTTTATAAAGTTGTCAAACATACTTCATGCCCCTAGATCACCCATGTATAGAATTGACCCAGTAGTGGCATTACCCATTCCTCTTTCTAAATGAGAGTCTTAGGTTTGAGAAAAGATCTCTGCATATGCAAATTTGAGGTCCATACATACAGTATGTACACTATGCACATATATTTGAAATCGTCTATAGCGTGGGCCATGTCATCAGGATCACAGGAAAGTGTTTTGGCCAATATGGTGTGGCCAAGTGACAGACATTTTGAGGGTTTTGCTGACTGGGTACGGTAGTTTTTATTTTCTCTGTGAGATTAGTAGGTATCTATAGTTGATGGCATAGGACTCCATAATCAATTTGCAATATCCAAACTCAAATGATCAAACTATAAAATTAAAGCACGCACTCTCTCTTCCTGTGTATGAAGTTTCTGTGTTTGATGAAGGGTGCACAAATTCTTGATGTCATTTCTACATAGCATAACGAGAGGGATTTCCTACAGAAACTTCTCGACATTTTCCTAAATCTCCACATTTCAATTTCTGCTCATGTGTAGGATTGATTCTACCATTTCCTAACCTAAATTATTGATTCTCATGGTAATCAATTCAAAAAGAACAAGGTGATCATTGCCCTTCCAAAATGGTTTGAAGCAACAATCCTCTGCAATGTATGTACTTTGACAGCAGTTTGAATCACATGAGAACCTTTCGGTAGGAGTCTTGGTACCTAGTGGGAGAGCTATACATAGTGACACAAAAAAGCTTCACAAAGCATAGAGTAGACAAGGGATGTAGATGTATATGTTTTACATGTTTTACATGTACTGTATATCTGCTCTGACTTTACATCACTTTGTAAAGCATGGTGAAACTTTAGACCCTTACAAAAGAGGGTATGAGCATTAAGTTATCAGGGATTTTATGGGTTATGGAACAATTTGTAAGAAATTGTGGCCTCTTGAAGCCTGTCAACTTCCTCATGAAACACAGCTTGTGAAAAATCTACATACCGAATCATCTACATACCGACCGACTCATCCACATACTTAGAGACATTAAGGTAGACACACCTAATTCCAACACCAAAGTACTCTGGACACCTATATTTGAGTTGCATGTAGTTAGGTGTGGATCTAAGAACAAACACCAAAAGTGTAAAAGAGATTGGACTATATTCATATGAGCTCCAAAAAATATGAAGCGAACGGCTACAAGCACGATTTGGATGTATTATTCATCTTGCACTAATTTTGCATTTCCTATCATGAGAAATGGGTGCAGCGAGAAAGGAAGGTATCGGAATAATGCACGTCTAACTTAAATAAACAGACTCACCTGTCAGACGGATTAGTTGCTCTGAAGAATAGAAGAGCGTCATTCCGGTGGAATTTTTTCTCTATCGGCAGTCAAGGACTACGAGGCACCTTAAGTTACGTGGCATCCATGTTGTGGGCCACGTGGGGTAGAACGGAAGAAGACCTTTCCGAATTGATGATGCATTCCAATTTCCATCCCTAAAAGACTCTTGTGCTCACATTACCCACAGTCAAATTTCGGTCACAGTTTCCGTAAGACATAGGGCTTTGAAGTTATATCCGTGGACACAACTCAAAGGACGTGAGTGGGTCGATTCATCAACATTTCACTTCAGGAATTGTTTCTTGGTCCCTGTACTCTGTTTTGTGGGGTTCGTTGTAGTTCCGCTCGGTGTTCGATCCTTGTGGCGACAAGAAAGTAGCAATTTTTGCACATTTAAAGAAGCTTCTGCAGATTGTTTCTTGTTCTTCCGCTTGTTGTTTGTACGATGGGGGCAAGGTTGCGAGCTCTAAATATCACTCGGATGCTCATCAAGCATGTAGCTGCACCGCCCATCCCAGCATCATCGTCGTCATCATGCAGGGGGATGGCTGTCGCATTGGCCCATCATCAACAAACATTCACAAATTCCTATATCCGGAACTCATCCACCGAGTCTTT
Organism: Polytrichum commune; assembly: GCA_950295325.1. Lineage (NCBI taxonomy): Eukaryota > Viridiplantae > Streptophyta > Polytrichopsida > Polytrichales > Polytrichaceae > Polytrichum > Polytrichum commune. Next base: position 14,907,155 of record OX485803.1, on the reverse strand, counting down.
CTCGTGGAGTGTGGGTTCGGAGCCTGGAGCTTCCACCGGAGCTCCTAGTCCGAATGACGATGGCTTCTCCAAACCCTCCCCAGCATCTGCAGGTTGGGAAAAATCCTCCTCTCGCTTGATTTAGGCATTCTTAAGGCTGTGGTAGATCAGTTTTTGAAAGTAATCAGATCATGCCCAACCTACAACAGTGTGGTTATGAGGGTTCATTCATTCCTTCCACCCATTACGAGTGGCACTAGAGATGTGCCACAAACTATGTGCATGTGAGCATTTTTGGCAACTGACCTATTGAGAAATCCACATGAGATGTGGACTTGTATGATTTCATCGCAGCATTGATATCGTTTCATTGCTTGGGGTTCGAATTGGAAGTAATATGAGTTCATATTGGTAAGGTAGTGGCTCAAACTCACAGTGAGTTAGTGGCGGGTCTGATTAGGGTTCAGTTCTCGGTTAGGTGGGCGGCATTCTTGACAATTGTGAGACCCATGTGAATCGGGTACTATAGAGTTATCCTCTAACGCAATGACACTGTGTGGTCGGGAGTCGAGAATTGGTTTTTTTGCATACAATATCAATAATTTCCTCCCACTTGTGGTGCATGCTCGGAGGTAGTGTTTGAATTTGAATGAAGAGCAGCCTATTTTGGTTATTTTGGTTCATTAGTGAGGGCCAAACTCATTTTAGCAACTCTTGGCATGCCAAAATGAGTTTGACCCTCAATGAACTGAATAAAATGTTGTTTGTTCAAACCTCCACACTACTACCTCCAAGCATGCACCAAAAACTTATCGAACATGGAAAGTTTCTATCCAAAACAACCAACTCCCGACCAAAAGTCATTTTGAGTTACAAGAAAACTCTATTGTACATTCTTAAATAATCTCAATTGGCTTCATCTCCTACATTTAATTGAAAACACAGTTATTTGCATGTGACTGGATGAGCAGCAGGAGCGGGAGCAAACCAGGAACAGCGAACGCACTCTGGTGAAGAGGAGGATGCCATAGACGAAAAGACGCAAGTTCTTCGTGCCGCCATGGCCCATGTGGTACACTCTCTGAGACTACTGCATTACAGAAAGTTGTAGTTAAATTACCCTTGAGGGTATGGGTTCTGACCTGCTCAACAAGTTTGTAGTAACACTCCAGTACACAGTTAACTTTGAGTGGTGACCTAGTTTTCTATGCATAACAATAGTTACTCTATACAGATACATCATATGGCCATTATACCAGTTAGTGTTCAGAAAGCATAATCCCGTGTGCAGGCCATATTTGTAAAGCTTCTAGTTAAATAAGGATATTAGGATGTGATCACAGCTGAGGCGATAATGGTAATTTAGGTGATGAATCGATCAATGTTCACTATCCTGGAACGAGCACAAGGCAGACAGACATTCTGGTGGTACTCACAGATTTGCAACTAAACAACCCACAACATGAAATCAACATTAACAACTTAATGTTGCGCCTCTAAATGTGTGCTTTAACGGGGAGGAGAAATTGTTGCAGCAAAAGTTGGGGTGGACGGAAGCTGCACTAGTGGCTGGTGCCAGAGATGCAGGATTGTCCCCAGCTATAGTGGGCTCTTTTCCACGCAAGGATGCTGCGCTTGTTGAGGTCACAAAACTTCTCCAGTTCATGTTTTCTTTGGTCACAATGAAATTTACTATCCTCACAACAACTTGAAGATGACCAGCACTGCTACATCTGGAAGTCGGAAGGACCTCTTTGCTATTGAAGCAGATTGTACAGTGGTGGTGGTGAAGTGAATATTATGGTGTTGTGTGCAGTTTTTCATGGATGAATGCAACCACCAGTTGCAAGATGAGATCGAGGCCCGTGAGAAAGAGCTGTCATCGATGCTTCTTGCTGACCGGGTTGCACAAATTGTGCGTCTTCGCCTTCAAATGCAGGTGCCATACCTGTCAAAGTGGGCTCAAGCTCTCAGTGTACAGGTGACAATCATAACCAAAGTTCCACTTCTCCACGCACTCAAAGTAACTTAATTGTAGAGAGCTCTCTATCCCTGACAAAAAAAATTACTTCCACTCACATTCTGCCATATGTCATTCCTGCATTGGCTAAGGCCACTTGAATCCTACGTGGACACTCCATTCCAATATTTTGTAAGATCGAATAGAGGGCCCTCTACAGTACTATCAATATTAAAGTTTATTTATGTTTCATTGGTCTCATTTTTATCACAATATCCTTGATGGCAGGCCCATCCTCTAAATGCTCCAACAGCATTAAAGCAGAGGGCTGTTTTGATGGATGATATATGGCATGGGGCTGGAGACCGTTCCACGGACATGGATTGGTACACCAAGCGTGCCTTGTTAGGAGGTGTATATACAGCCACTGAACTGTACATGCTCACAGATTTCTCCGCAGGTTGGACATCCACCTCTTTGTCTTCACAACAAGGTCAATCGTTGTGGGTTCAAAATCCTTTTTGATATTTCAGATACTTAGGGACACTTTACACTAGAGCTTGAGGGCCTAAGGGACCAATGAAGTTTGAATGGATGAGAATAAACCTACATGGAGTACTACCTACCATGCAATGGATTTTTGTTTCATGGTCTACCAAGTTTTGCGTCAAGTCCACCTCAAAGAGGTGCATCTAAAACAAAATTGGGAGACCACGACACTCCAAAATCTCACAATCCTTGGTCTATAATTACTTATTGTGTGGAAGGCCCCACATGAATAGGATGGTAATGATATGGCATTTGGTTGAGAGCTGGTTGCATATGCCTTTACACTACAAATGAAGGTCCATGACCACACAAAATTCATTCATTCTTCCTTGGTATGGCCTTCGGATGATTTTCAAGGGCCCTTTGCAGCCTTAGTTTACTAATCCTAATAATCTAAGACTTATAGCCTAGCATAGAAGAGTGTGAAGTGGAACCTGGAGACACACGTTGGGGGTTAACCTTGGAACTAGAATCTGAGCAAGGGTGGATTACACTTAACCATTGTGAGAAGGTGATTTTCTTCCAGATAGTAGACATGATGTGGCTTGCACAGCTGTTCAGTTTGGTCCTTATCATCCAATTTGAGAAGGGTTGTGTATATTAACCAGGTCTTACATATCTGTTTGTTTTATGAATAGGTCATCGTGACACATGGGCATTTCTGGAGCGTAGGATAAAGGATGCTATCAATTGCCGGAAGACAACTCAGGAGGTACAGCTTCTCAAGATTTCCATATTTCTCATGTTGGAATTGTAATATCAAAAACTGCAATAATAATCCCAATAATTTTTAGTAATTATAATACAGCACATTTTCTCCATAAATTTAAAAAATCTCAGCACAGTTGGTTTGAATGAACCAAAGCCAGAATGGAAAGTAGTCTACAGTAATATATAATATAAGGGTAATGATGCACTTTAGCACTGGAATCCCAAGATGATGTATGATCATTTCAAGGGAAACCCATAACTACTTTTTTCTGGAAAGTACTTAATAGTGTACGTGTTTGAACCAGGCATTTCTATTCTTATTGCATTCCTTTTGTTGTATTTTTGTCTACATCCATCAAGATTTAATCCTCTGATTAATTCTGTTTTCAGGTATCACATTTGGCTCAGGCAGTTGGCACAGGTCTGAGCAACTCCCTTTCTGGGCTCTTCAACAAGGGATTCCAATCCTCCAAATTCTGAGCAGAGACTGAACAGTCGATTTAGGCGCAAATTTGTTTCTTTTTTCCATGAATTGTAACTCAACCATGGACTCCCCCACCATTTGCATGTTGCCGCATCGCTATATTGTAGTTATTGTGGTGTTATTTGGGTGCTTGCTCAAAGTTCTGAGCCTCCACTGAGGTGATGAACCTGCTATTTAAATTCAGATCTGTTGTATCACTGACTATGGTCCATTTAATGCACATTGGGTTCGTTTGATGTACTTTTGCATCATGAACTTTAGTCTAGCCCAATGATCGGGGAGAACCGACAGTTAGTTACAGATGAACTGGTTGAGTTTGAGAAATAACCAGTTGAAGTTCAAGACTTCAGGAGAATTACCGATCACTTTAGAGGAATTTGTGGAATATACCTCAAATTAGTATAGAAAAACTGAAGGATGTCAACATGGAACCGGTTGGACTTACAAACCTTAGGATCTCAACCAATTATGCCCAAAAAATCTCCCCAATCACTGGTCTAGCCTGCAATTTGATTGAGTTGACTACAGGTTCTGATCAGTGTACAACTTGTGTCTTTAAATTACCAGATTTTATTCTGAATTGTTTATCTGGTCCTTTGAGCTCATCACAGCACTCGTTTAGTCTTCAATGGATTTCTGTCAATCTTTTCACACAGTTGCATATGCATTCTTCCATGACATGAACAGATTCACATAATTTGGATTCTCTCAATGTTTTGGGATTCATTTAGCAAGATGGTGACCCATCTGAAGGCAACTTTTCAAATAGCTTTTACATTAGTCACCAGACAGGGAATCATAAGGTGGAATATCTGACAATGAACGTCTCACATTGAAGCATTCATTTCTCTCATAATTGCCTGAACACTCTTGCTCAAATGAATCCACCACTTACTGTGTGAGACACATATCCTTGAACTTTTCACCAGTAAGAGTTTGGGATGGATAACATCTATTGCAGAGTAAGAGCATCCTCAGTCGGTCTAGGTAAAGCTCACTGCAAACCAAAACCTATCTTTTGACTGACCTAAAATTAGAAACTGAAATTACCATCATTAGAAGCACACCTAAATAAACGTGAGATATTTCTCAAGAAAAAAGAATTGTAAAAATTTGATGTAGGTGAAATCCCTCATTGAAAACACCACATTTTCAAAATTTAGAGGGAGTGCACCAAATCTTGCTTTAAAATGGAAAGATCCTCCCACACTCCCTCCAAATTTTTGACATTTAGAGGGAGTGTGGGAGGATCTGTCCATTTTAAGCAAGATTTGGTGCACTCCCTCTAAATTTTGAGCAATTTTAAGCAAGATAGGTCTTGGTTTGCAGTGAGCTTTACCTAGACCGACTGAGGATGCTCTAACAAGTCCTTATTTTTGAAGATTCCAAAAACACTTGTGCCGGTATATCCCACTAGGTATTAGAAGGTAGATCAAGTTGGTTGACTTATAGTTTCCATCACTTAATTGACTCAAAAGTAATGAAGGGAAATGGGCCTAATTTGGTTATGCATCCTAATCAGACACTTGTATTTGATTGACATGAAATGAAAAGAAATTGATTTTAAAGTTCAAGATGTTGAGACAGCTAATGCGACTAAAAGTACATTAGGATGGTTTCAAACTAGTTAGTGCTTTAGAGTGGTGGATTGTGGTAGCCTCCGTGAGAAAGAGGCTAATGTTAACTTGTTGGTCTAATTGAATGAAAGACTTGAGGCTCTTTGGAACTATGTTCTCAAATAATGATGGAAACTTATCTCTAATAGGGGACATTCCAACACAAAATGAGTCTCATTTTCAACTGCATTATATGAGAAAAAGTGGCATAGTCTAGTATCTTTAGAGATAGGGATACTTGTCCATCATCCAGTTTCAATGGCAAAGTCTATGGTTCAAGGTGTGGTAGGCAGCAATGATCTTGTGTCGTGATGGAGTCAATGGTTGCTTCAAGTACAATTCACATTCATATTTAAGAAAATCCTTGAGGTGGAGGTAATCTAGTTTCTTCCTAGAGAGATAGACAGAGTTCCACTCTTTAGCAAGAAAAATCCCCTTGATGTCAACATATGTTGTTTTTGATGTGGTTGGGTTGTCATGGGTTTCCCAATGAGATGAACCCCATGATGTCTTCCACATGGTTGTTGATTTATAGCAAATGTTAAATCCTTGTTCAGCCAAGTGTTAAGATAGTGAGGCTGCTACACTAACTAGCCGAGAGGGGGATAGGTGGGCGAGTTGTTGTTGAAGAGTAAGCTTAAGAGCGTATAATTCTATGGGAAGTTTGCCAAATTCAACCAATAAGATATAATAGGTAGTTGAAGAACACACTTTGATGTAAGACATCATATGCATCTTCATGCCCTCCTCAGACGTTCTGATGAGAGTTATTCAAGTTGCCGTCCCAAATTTTGGTGCCATATGTAAAAGTAGGAAGCACTAAAGCCTTGAATGGGTGAGATTTGAGTTTCCAACATGTGATGCCAACTACTGCTTCTTTCCTTAAAGTTCCCGTCAATGCCTTCATACATGCAATTCCTCACTTATTACTAGATGGCTCAAAGAGACCATGTGAATAAAAATCAATCCCAAGGCATTTGTATTCAAATTTGGGCAAACCAACCCATACACTTGTTCCTTGTTGGATGCCTAAACCCTTGCCTCCAAGGAACGAGTGTACGGGTTGTTTCGCCCCAACTTTTGTATTCATGGGTGATCTCAATTTGGTCCTTGTCTAGGTAAAATGTTGCTTGGTTTAATTTCCTTTTGTTGCGGCCAAATATCATGATTTTAGTCTTAGCTAGATTGACTTCAAGGCTAGAAGTGCATAACTTTTACATGACTTTTACATCATCTTACAAATGAGGTGGTGCCCCTAATCTTTGGAAGCGTTCCCAAAGCTTGTCACACGGGACTATGTCAAAAGCTTTTTTGAAATCACCAAAGCAAGAATAGAGTCATCGACCTGCAAATATCTCTTGTTCAATTAAAGTACATAGTGTAAGGATGTGATCCAAAATAAATCTACCTTCCCTGAGACATGCTTGTCCTCTTGCCCTAACCCCTGTCAATTCTACCCATCGACTAATTATTTTTTCTAAGTCAAAAGCCATAAATCTTGCCAAAGATTGTTCCTAGCATTATGGTCCTATAGTTCCCCAAGGAGCATCTTTCACTAGATTTGAATGGCGTGTGGTTAAAGTGTGCATCTAAGAACAAACACCAACGAGAACATGTATGTACAAAAGATTGGACTAGATGCTCAAAATTTGTTAACCATACAAAGCTCAATAGTCAACATAATTGGGGGATCTAAGTTCCATGATCATGTAAGAAAGAGAATCTACACTTTGATTATGATTAAGATATTCATATGAGCTCCGACAAATTCCGAGGGAAATGACTATGGCCTCAACTTCAACTTGCTAATCTTCATCTTGTTCTAATCGCATTTTTAACATCCTAGAAGAAGTGGGTGCAGAGGTAGAAGTGTCTGTTTTAGCCCATTTACTCTTGATCCTAAATTTTGAAATCTCTATGTGGACACAAGAACAAGGGTATGGTCTAACCCACAGCTAGCTTGCAATACAGTGAGGCTTTCAAGGCTCTCAACAGGAACTGGTGCAGGCTCATCAGCAGGGCTGCCTAGTCCTAACCTTCCATTTCTGCCACTACCCCACACCCACAATTCACCTCTTGATGTCAACGCCAGTGAATGTACACGACCACCAGCAAGGCTTGCTATGTTTTCTTTTGAAAGATCTTTAATCACTGCAGGGGAAGAGCTATCACCGTCCCTACCAAGCTGACATCCAGCATTCCAACCCCAGGAGTATACCAATCCTTCTGTATCCAGAGCTAACGAATGACCAAGGCCGGCACTAAGGTGCAAAACCCTGCTCGTGATGAGAGGACCATGAATCATGCAGTCCGATATAATATTTTCGCCTCCAGAATGCGTGGTTGAAATTGCATTGGTCCTTCCAAGTTGTCCAAGGCTGTTGTCACCAAAGCTCAACAATTCCCCTTCATCTGAAGTATCCACAAAGTTGACACTGTGAGTATCCTTACAAGTCTCAGAAAAGGCTTTCTAAATCAAGTTACATGCAGTGTCCCTCAGAGTAGGAGTTTGAGAGGCTTTTCTATTAAGAGCATGTTAGAGCGCATCTTGTGTTGGAGCCTGATCTTGGACCAAGATGCGCTCTTGGACCTCCTCCTTCAATACAACAAACTTTGAGAGAACTTTAGGATCGACAACAGGGTCTATCTCATGGGATCCACCACCCTAAATTACAGCTCGGCCTGTGCAAGGCTAGCTTTGCCCACCAACCCACTATAACAAGCTGGAAAGCCAGGATTTTATAGCCCAGCCCAACTCTTTTAGCATGTTAAATTGATCCTTAGGGAAACTTTGGTGACTTTGTGCTTGAGCTCTCAAACTCACCTTTTAGACAACTTACCCAGAATTGAACTGGAGACTTTACGGATAACTCTAATGCCTATATTTTTAAACCATCAAAATTGAGGTTAGAAGAGGTCTTCATTAGGCTGTATGGTGTGCAGAAAACCACTTAAAAGTGTACAACTGGAATGGTCAGACTGCTCTGGATTGTCCGTTAGCAGCTTTCTGCTAGGGAGATGTATGTCAACTAGCATCAATTCCATCAACTGGGACGTGAACATAGAAATTAGCAACTAATCAAATTGAAATTTAGATAGTTGAAGCCACACTACCATTTAAGATGAGCGAATGGTCAAATCCACAGGCAATTTGTGTCATGCTGCGAGAAGTCAGAGTGTTGACATGTACTGGCTCCCAGACCAGAATCGGAGTCTTTTCTCTCTCCATATCCTCTTGAACCTTTTGGTTTGCTGCTTCTTCAAAACCTTCATCACTATGATGCGCCTGCTCCAAATCATTAGCCACCTCCAATAAGCTCTTTCCAGGTTGAAACCCAAGACGGGAGTCTGCTGCGTAACCCCAGCTGTACAGGTGGCCTTCGGCAGTGCGTGCAATAGTGTGGCCCCAGCCCAGTGCTACCTGGTAGAGAAATCAACACAAGTTGTGTCATCCCCGATTGCACACTCCAATTTTGATATCTATTTTTTTTGTCAAAATCGAGAATAATGATTTCTTGCTTGGCTCTGGCAAGTTTGACAAACTACTAACTCAATAACCCCACCTCAGGTGAGGCAGCTTGGCTATCTTGGAAGTTAAATAAGCATTGTTGAGGTAACAGCCATAAGCCTATATATAGTGAAAGTGCATATGCTCATTAGTCTCTCAATGGTTATATTTACCCTATTGTGGGCACTTCCAACTCTAGACAATTTTGACAGCTGGATCAGCTCAGGCATTGTCTCATCCTCCTAGCAATCGCGATGATCATGAAGATTATCATTCCAGGTTTTAAAATCAGAGTAGAGATGCAAAAGTGAAAATTCTCTTTCTCTCTAAGGAGATGCCATAGGCCCTCTTGTTGTGTTCACTATTGAACCTAGAACGGGTTGATATATTGTGTACGTAGTCCAACGTCATTGTAACGCATGTCTTTTCAATGTCCATTCTTAACAGATTAAGAAGTGTGTTCAGATAAGGCCCACACACTTTAATACAGATAGATCAGCATTTTTATCTCCGAATACAAGCAAGGGTCATGTTACACAATACCATCTACGTCATCATGTCTACAATCTAAGAAAAAAAATTTAATAACCTTTATTTTATTTTAAAACAAACCACACACTGGAAATGCTTGTTGGTTAGTAGTACCTATGCACCTGCACCACTTGTTGCCCAGCCAAGGCATTCACTCGCGCAGGAACAAGAGCCTGTGTGACATTGGGACCCAAGCCAAGCTGCCCACGTTTTGACTTGCCCCATGCCCATAATGATCCATCTTTCGCAATAGCCATAGAAACTACTCCTGAGCCTGTTGCTGACTGAATTTCAACACTGTCTAACCCATGTACTCTTTGTGGTTGATGCCATGATTCTCTGGAAAAGCAACAAGCCCTGCTGAGACCCTTGTGCAAAACAGGCATTAAAGAATCTCTCATCAAAATTCAGACACCTCAAAAAGGATAAATTGGAGATCATTATCATAGAGAAGTCCTGTGCACTAGTGCAGTCACAAGTTTGCACTTGAGCCATGTGGCCATAAATACTTCACTTTTATCATGAAGTGGATCCCTTGTCTTTTTTCTATTGTTATATCTTTTTGGCATGGAAGAGGGGACTAGTGCTAATGATTTGACTTGGATGAAACGAAGGACATTGTACAGCTCCCAGGAAAGAGGCATGAGCTTCTGTTTCACCAGAATTCAACGTTTGGGGTTTAGAGTTAAATAGCTAAATGCACCTTAAACACAGCTAGTACATGCAACTTACTTTTGACACTCAAAAGATTAGGTCGATTGCAGGAGACTACAGGAAATGCTCTAAACTTCAACATGGATCCAAGACGACAAACCTAGAATGGATGCTTCTTTGACCAAGCTGACCTTCGGAGTTCCGGCCCCAAGCCCAAAGGTCTCCAGCCTCTGTCACAGCCAATGAATGATAATGTCCTGCTCCCACACTCACAATGTCTGACGGCAACCCTTCCACCTCCTCAGGGTCATAAAAATCTCCGCCAAAGCAATCTGTATGTCCAAGAGCGCCTTGGCTTCCATCTCCAAAGCTGAGTACCCTAGCTTCCCTCACGACAGCGGTCGCTATTTCTCGATCAAAAAACTGCTTGAGCTTACCTGCATCAGTTCAGTTTTCAGAAAACAGAACCAAAAACAAAAAAAAAAAGGGTTATAGGGGGTCCCACTGTGAGATGGGGTTTTCTAACCAGGGGCAGTGGAAGCAGAGAGAGAAACAATCTCCTATTGCTATCCCATAATGAGTAGGGCAAAAGACTCCCAAGTCACCACAACACTTAAAATGCTTGAGAATTGGGTGGCAGTTATGTGCACACATATAAAGAGCAACCTTCTTCACAAGGTCTCCTCCTTGGCACTCATGCAATCACAAGTTTGCACTTGAGCCATGTGGCAAACTTATTATACTTTCCTTTTGTCATGACTTGCATCCCTTGTGTATGTTTATTCCCCTTCTGACCCTTTGGACAATGTGAGATGAGGTTTTTGTTTTATATGAGGCAGTAGATGTGGAGAGAAAAACAATCTCCTACTGGTTGTTGGGTCATTGAACGATGTGAACCACGGGGAGGACACGCCACTTGCGGGTGAACTTCAATCCACATCTCCATAGTTGCCCATAGTGAGTAGGGCGAATGACTCCCTTGAAGCAGCTTAGTCACAGCAGGACTTAGATGCTTGAGAATTTGGAGGCGGTTATGCACATGTATAAAAGAGCAACCTTCTTCAGAAGGCCTCCTTCCTTGGCACTCGTGCAATCACAAGTTTGCAGATGAGCCATGTGGTCATCATGGAATTTATTTCCTCTTGTTTTGACTTGCATTCTTTGCCCCTTATACTGTAATTTTTTGGCCATAAGATAAGAGTTACACAAATAATTCAACCGGAGTTTTGGTGGGGAGTTGGCTGGTTTGCATACAGCACTTTCCATGTTCAGTAAGTTTTTGATGCACAGGTTGAGATGTGGATCATCCTCTCATGTGAAAGTGAAAGAGAATTCATGTGCAATGCTGCGTAGTGTTATGGCATGGGAGAGGGGTACAAGTGCTTATGAAATAAGTTCAGTGGATGCTTTATATCTTACATCAACCACATTCACAAATTCAATCCCATACTTGCAACAACACCAATTTTATGTGCACATAAATGCATTGGACATGTTCGCTCCCGTTTCAAAATTTGAGACACCATACACAACAGGGAAGGATATTCACCTGTTCCACATGCCACACTCCATGGCGAGGATGACAGCACTCGTCTCGAACAGCCCCTACGCAAAAGCTCCAACCTCCTCACTGCTGCCATGGCCAGAAACCCTAACTTACAACCTCCGAATTGGCTTTCCCTTGAATTCAACTCTTCAAGACATGCATCCAAACGGACGAAGACCTGATTCCCACAAACCCCAGAACCCTACAGGCAGAGATTTTCATTTCAAGTTTTCAAGAGAGGAGTATTGGCTACCACCGTTGGAGTGACGAAGCCACGTATGGATGATTAAACCCAAACAAAAACCAACCAAACTCATACACATTCATTACAGCAGTCGGAAATTTCATCCAGTTTTTATTTATTTTTAGGGATATTTCTGGCTGTTTTATTTACAAAAATGATAGATTGATCACAGAATATACTATTTTCTATATTTGAGAATCATAAATCATTGGTGAATAGCTAAATTAAAAATCACTACATTGGAGAACTTCGGAACCCTAGGACCCTATTTTGAGAATGTGTTCCCTAAAGCTCGAAAGGGAAACCTTTGGGTAATAGGACAACATACCTTACATATACTTATATATGTGTGGCGGACTCATGCGGACTGCGATTTGATTGTCAATGTTGACAACAAGTGAATATGTGCATGTATTGTTGATTTGTCATATACATGACTTGAAGACTCTTATCATATACATGTTACACATAGTATAAGCTTGGGATTAATCTTGGACTTGTTTTGGGATGATTCTCTTTAGATCCTTCCCCTGCTATCATTGAGTCCAGGAGCTCATGCTCTACGAATATATCCATTTTTGACATTGGATTTGTAGTAGCAACCGGACCGGCAAGTAGTCTGGTTCCACAAATATTAATAAAAAGGAGAGTTTGCTAGCAACATGGCTTGAGTTGCCAACACAACGAATTATTGGGGATCTCAAAACCCTCTGCAGCTATGGTGTTTGCTGCAGAAAAAACTTGGAGGGATTAGTCTGAATAGTTTGCTCATACTTTGTGTCAAAAACTGCTTCACCTTCACATCCACTTGTGTTCATACTTCACAGAACCTTTCTTGGATTTCCAACCTAAAACAGAAATTGAAGATAACTGCACGTAGCTACCACTCCGTCAAATTCGAACCTGGAGCTGCTGAAAGAATGGATCATGTCCACTGTGTAGGCGTTCAGACACTTCACTTATCACGAAAGCGTTGATGCATTACCATTCAGAAAGTTAGGCCATATTTGATCTTACCATTTGTCACTGGGATATCAGCCATTGTGGATCTATTTTGTACTCATTAGCATACCAATGTCCAATTCGTGCAATTGACTTAGCTATAGCGTATGTTGCAGCAAATACTTGGAGGGATTAGTTTAAATAGTTTTCTCATACTCCGTGTTGAATTGCTGCTTCTTGACGCTCACTTTTGTGTGCATTCAAATAAAAATGTTCCTTGTTCAACGACGAGAACCGACTACTGTCAATGGAAGTGACAGAAATTACCTCACCGAACCTGACCCTTGCGGAGGCGGTCATAAGACTCTGCAATCCTAACTCCACGTAAGTGCTTCTTGATGGGCATCGAAGGTGTGTTCAAAGCTCTTGATGTGTGTTGCAGTTTCCCGGTCTTCCCTTTACAGATATGTCGCGGACTCGTCGTCCAGATTTTGCATGGACATCTAAATTATGAAGGTTTTGGAAGGTGTTCCGTTGCGAAACTCTAGGCGAAACTGGAACATTGTAGGATATTGTCATTGTCCCTGTTTGCACGATTTTGATACAGCATTTCGTGCTTTTCCTTGTAAGTTGTGCCGATATCCATAGTGTAGGATCTTCCATTTGTTGATGCTTACTGACGTGCAAAAGACTGTTACTTCTTTCCAAGCAAACTTGTACGCTTAATTGGACAAGGTGGGTGTGGTGTAAAGGAAATCTACTTGTTTGTTTAGTTTGAGCATTTGATATTGTGTTTATGAGAGAATCATGGCAGTGATCATGTGATCATTCATCTCTTTCTTCAGTTTGTGGGAATGGAAGGATCTGTCAATTGACATAAAGTTGGAATCTGCCATTTACAAGAGCGGGTATATCTCGAGTCTGACCATATGGGTTGCAGATGGTGTTGGCACTTGTTGCCTGCCGTCTGTTGTTGTGGTTGGTCAAGAATGGAGTGGAAGAGTCAGTTTGTTAGCAAAGCAGGAATGTAGCAGTATAAGAGAAAAAGTGATTATCATGCTGGGCAATTTTGTAAAGTTTCTTTTAAGATTTGCGAGCTCATGGTGGTATTGTCTGAACTAGGTTGTTGCTTTTAAACATAGCTGTAGCTTCTTGCTCCCTGTTCTGGTCTTAAAAAGCAACACCCATAGCTTCTTTTGTCGTACTAAGGTTTTGGAAAACCATTTCTTGTTCATGAACTGCTTCATTCAAAATGCATATGCCACAAAGCAGGTATGTTCAATTGAGCAAACCACCTTGATTATCTGATGCATGGCTTGCATTTTGTATTTAAGCTATACAGCATGAGTTACGGCCATGAAGAAATTCTTATTTCTTTGAGCTATTTGAGAGCTCCTTGTGATCAAAAAATCATCTGCAAGTTGCTGAGATCACGCTAAAGACCTAGGAAGATTTAAAAGGATCCTGAAACTAAGTGATTGACAATGTATGATAGATTATTCAACTTGATGCAGATTACTAATTAGTGAACTTGTTGTACAATCAAGCTGCCCACTATAATGAGATGTTAGTATTCACAGGAAAGCTTAAGATTGTGAAATTCAGAGTACTATGGAGATGCACAAGCCTTGTAGAGTATACTTGATCCGTGAACATGTTACTGAATTATACCAAATCTTTTAATCTGTGGCAGTCTGGTTATCTCAAAACGCTGTATCTATCTGTGTACATGGACATGAATTTCCAAGGAACAGTTTATGAAGAGCTTTCCAAACTCTTCAACATAACATTACTCAGTTTATGGGTTGTGTTCAGCTGCCCTGACTTCAAATTCAATCCGAGGTACTGGAATTCCGGCATCCAGAGGCTTTATTTTTTAATCTACTACGGGGCCCATGAACACAACTCGTCAGCTGAGTAATGTTTTAAATGGGATCATTTTGCTAGGATATATAAATGAGAAAATTCTATGCATTCTTTGTTCATTGTGATTGCACAAATAGGACTCTTTCATTTAATTGCTCAAGTTCACACTTTTTAGATGCTTTGACCAAATATTGGATACTCATGTGAGATCATAAAGGAAAGATGCCTCTCTGTTGACTCTTGTGACAATGGAATACAATGGTGGAAACATGTAATGAAGACACCAATAATGTTGAGCTTAGAATGGTTATCATATATTGAGCATGTAGTCCAATCTTTTAACATTTGTCTTTAGCTATCCATTCTTGGAGCCACACTAAACCTTATACCTCTTGCATACATGAGTCCGAATGAGAAAAGTAACTTAATAAGGGACGTCTACCTTAAGTTATGTTCTTCCCAAACATGTGGTAAGGCATCTCAACAATGATCACCCTAAATATAGAAATAAAACATCTCCAAATACAACCCTTGAGAAATGGCTTTGCGAATATGTTTAGTAGATTGCTCCTAGTGCGAGGTACTATCAATATCAAAATAAAATGGCATCAAACATGTTTACCCAAGCTACACTATATAGTCCTATTATTGTGGGCCATAGGAATATTCTAGAGCCCATGCTAAATTTCTACTAGAAAATTAATGTGGATGATTATTTGATTTTGTGCTCCTTTTATCCCATAACTAATATTCAAGTGTTGACCGGAAGTCTTCAAGAAGACTTAGGAGAATACATGGGGTTTTGCACCCATGTTGATTTCACCATGATTAGAAAATTAGTGTGGCCCACGCTACTTATTTCCATGCTAATTTTCTACTCACACTAGTACAATCCTACCTCTTTAATGCACACATTAGATGTTTTGCCACATATACAAAATAAATATTCTTTCAAATGTCTCTATGAATATGCAAATTTCTCTCATGAAATCTATCTAGACTTGAAGAAGGAACCAATGCTCCATTGTGTTGCCACTTCAAATTAGCAACAAACATCTTATTGAGCTCCTCCAATGATGGCATGCAATTTCATTACATCTATAGGAGTAAACTCTAATGGGTTGTCCATTAAAAATGTAGCTAATAATTGGGCATGATGTTGAGCATTTGCCAATTTCACAATAGGTGGAGGTCTCTCATCAACATCTAGAGAGTCCAAGAGCTCTGCATTGAGATCTAATCTAGGTGGCTCTATTCTCTATCCCAAGGCCATATCAACCAACTCTAACATGCAATATTCAACTTGAATGATGTCTTTACCCTCCATTATCAGATAATTTTCAAATGGAATCTCATCTTGTCCAAGCTACAATTTTGACATGAGTGTCGAATCTTTGGACTCCTTGGTCAATCTTGATTTTTCTCATTGATCCTCATTAGGAAAGTATTTATTACCTCTACAATATGACATTTTGGGGGTCCAAGAGTGTTGTATAAAAAATGTCAGTCATATTATTAAGGTAGATTTAAATTAGAAATTTTGCTTTACAAATTTTGTGTCATTGTATCAAGCTTGTCACATTATCGAGTGTCATATTAAAGACGTAGGACTGTAGGACTATTTAGTGTACTAATATTTGGAAATAATTCATCAAGGAAAGTACCAGACACTTTTAATGCAGCATTTATCTACACCAAATAGTCCTATTGTTGTGGGCCACAGTAATGTTCTAGAGCCCACACTAATTCTCATAATGATAATTAATTTGGGCCACATTAATTTTCAACCCACACTAAATGTGTAGTAGAAAATTACCATGGAACACATTGATGGTTTTCTAGAAAATTAGTGTGGGTAATTATTTTATTTTGTGTTACTTTTGTCCTAGAACTAATATTCAATGTGTTAGTCAGAAGTATTCATGAAGACTTCCGGGAAGACCTGGGGTGGACCCATGCTACCTTTCCACCCACACTGATAGGACTATTTACTGTGGTTTTGATAACCTTGTTGGATTGAAAGTCTAGCTTTGAAGGAATTAAACCAGAAACCTGAATTGATAAATTGACATCATCCTCTTGAAAAGCCTCCATTTTCAGAATGCTAATGTTTTGACTGAAATTACACTTTTGTACCTACTTTTGATAAGTCTTTCCTTGAAATGATAAATGCACCTTTTCTTCTGCACATAAGTGCTTGAAGAGAATTGCTTGAACTAGATTACCTTCAACAGAAACCCGCTTTGATCGCGGTGTGCCAATGCAAGCTTGAAGGGTTTGTGCATCAGAAAAGATTGCTCTATATGCTTCTGCTGCAAAACTTTGACACCACAATAAGCTCACGTTTGGTCACTCAAGAATCTTTGGTCTCATCCAAGAGAAACTCCCACATATTAACTTGTTTGAACTTTCTCCACTGAATCTGCAGGCAACAATGGCTCTTCACTTTGTTGTCCATCTTCTGAGGCTGCCTTCGATTCTGTTCCTTCCTGACCTTCATGGAAGGTTGTGGAGCCCTCTCCTTTGACCTCACTTATTTCTGGAATTTTTGATGATTCCTCCACAGATTTAGACATTGCTGGAGGGTCTTGGAATTGTTCAGTGTCCTTTGTTGAAGACAGTTCAGCTTCCTCATTTACAATTCTAGCTGAAGGTAAGGTTATTGCTCGAGCTTGGTGACTTCCAGTTTCAGATTGCTGATCCGTGTCCACATCAGAGCCATCTGAGGTGGCTTCTCCTACAACTGGGACTACATCTGTAGGAATAGCATTGCAGTCAATCACCACCCATGGTTGGCGCTCCTCTTGAAAAGCCCTGTAGCAGAAGTAATTGGGTTTCTTAGTTAATACATGCACACAGTAAAAAGTATCATGTTTTGGAGATTGTGCTTCCCCAAAACAAAAGGCTAACTCGCTCAAAGTGGGAGTCCAGATGGTCTTCAAACCAATACCCTAAGGATGTTAGATCTTAAACAGCCAGCCTTCTTCCAATGATGAAGATCCTGTACAGAGCATTATTAGAAATGTACATGGATGGTTTTTTGTGCATTTCAGAACCTTCAAGCCAGATATTTCCATGCATTTAGAAGTCTGGAGGAGAATTGAGATTCACATTCACTTCCACAAGTAAGCACTATTCCTACACTTGCTGAACCCCCTACCACTAATACTACCACAATTTATTGGTTATCTGCCCAACAGAATTGGTCTTCACTTGTTATATACAAGTCAGGATAGATACAATAGATTGCCTCTAAAATCACCCAGTAATGATTCAAGAGTTGAAGTGCCCTCAGTAGAGATTGAAGAGGAAAAATAAACTGACAAGAACAAGTGCTAGCCACAACTCTATCAATACTAAGTGTACGTTTTCTCTAGAACAAGTGAACTTACGGATGCTTGCACAATGTGGGCGCATGAAACACAACAGTGTACTTGCAGGTCGGTGCCTCCTTAATGGAATTTATCAAAGCTCTTCCCGTCTCCGAGCACACAAATCTCACCTGCCCAGATTGAATCAACGTCAACTTCAGCCTAAACTCTTCAACTTAAAGAGCTGGTATTGAGGATATTTTACAACAGATTAAGAGGTCAGAGGACAAACAGCTGGGACAACAGGAAACATGATGCATGAAGATTATTTGAGGGGAGCTGAAAGGAGAAAACTGCAACATACATTTGAGAAAGGGAGTAGAGCAGGGACAGTAAAAGACCCAGGAGTGCAATAATATGACCTCCCACTTGTTGACCTGGTTTGCTTTATCATAAACATGAAAACAAATTAACTGTGACAATAACTCATACCTCTGTTTCACGTGGCTGGTTTGTAAGATCACAAACTGTTCCGTTCGTGTACACATGTGCATGGTACCTGAAATTCAAGACAAATGATAGAGTGCAGATTAGTATCATTCAATAATAAGGTGCATGATGTTGTGTAATAAGGCAATAACACAAAAATCTCATCATAATCACCTCTGCGCTGCACTTTGTGATCGAGGGTCCTTCTGGAGTGACACGTTGGGAGAGTTCTCATGTTGAGCTGCTGTTGCCTCTTGGTCATATGTACCCAGATAAAATTCTTGCACTATCTGTTCACACAATACCAAGTTATTCAATATCTTCTCACCTTACCACATTATATGACTAAGCTTCTCCTGTTCATTGCATTTGCAACAGCTTATGCATTGCACATGTTAAGTATCGTCCAGGATAATGAAATACTAATAAATATAATGTATTCAAGTATGCAACTCCCTTCTCAACACTAGTTTCTTCACAGAAGTCTCAGCAGAAAAACCATCAAATTTCTTCAGCATATGTTGCAGAATTCCGATATCTGCTAGTTCTATCGAAAAAGTTTAACATACTGGACTTTAGGAGTCAATCTGCTCACTTACCATAATGTTGCGTCTATTACTTGCACAAACTTTTGTGAACAATGTACCATGGACCCAAGATAAGTTTTTAGTTATTATTTGTATCAAGCAGGATTGGCAGTTTGAAATCCTTCACTAGAACCTATTACATAGGCACGGTATCTGAACTACCCTCACAAGTATATGAGTATAATTTCCAGGAACAAGAAATCCTGACTCTCCTTAACCAGATAACACAATATATGGATTGACTAGATCATAGTATAAAAATGAGGGGAAGTAATTTGTTAAGGGCGTACAATGTATGGTGTAATGCATTTTGAGTGTACATACAGATGCCTGGGCTTTCACTGTCTCCTTTCAATGACCAGGATTTTCTTCTGGATCATCTACTCAATCATACATGGCAGAGCTCATATTAACAACAGTGAAGCTCACAGTGCGTGATATACATGTGATGTTTAATCTGCCATGTAATGAATATTGAGCAGAAGGGTCAGAAAATAGATACCGTCTTCCTATGGTTTCGTGTGTCATACGGGATGCTGGAAGGTTGTTTGACAAGGGTGAAAAAGTACACTACCGACCCATGCTGCATATCAGGTCCATACGTGCTGATTGGAGCCTGGCAACATGCCAGGTCAGCACAACTGACCAATCGGTCTGATATTCTGTATCCATATCATATATGGGAGATCATGTTCTACCTTTTCCTCATTTCCATTTTCCCATATTTATTTGTTTGAAGATATTCTCAGATATGCCCTATGCTTGACCCCTACAGTCTTCATACTCAGCATTTAGTTCATTGTCAGTGGATGGAGCCATGTAGGTGATGAGAAAAATAGGCAAGCTCTATTAAGTATCGAGGAGTTAAATGCAGTTTACATGGATGCAATTTACATTAGGCCATTCCAAGTCAAGCCAAGTCTTGTTGTCATCTTATTCTATGACTTAATTATCAACTCCTGTAGAGTCACAACTCATGACCGTGAGAGCGTCATCCACTACCAGCAAATGCTGAAGATGTTGAGCTCAAGCGTAAAATATAAGCCTAGAAGAATATTGAAAATGCTTTAACCTTTAAGCTTGCTAAATTGCAACTATTTAAGGCAAAGGCCCACAAAGAGCCCACTGTTTGTTGACAAAAGTGAAAAGTGCTTACCCTCTTGTCGTGGAGATGAAATTGGTGCAAATGACCCTTGTAGCAAAGCTCGTAAATCCACCATCCCTCATACTGCAGCCACAATGACCAGAAACACTTGTCATTGCACTCGAGGATAACTACCGCTTAACCTTCTGTACAATGTGATATTAAAAGTGACTGAGCATTGGGTAAAACAATTACAATAATCGAACCTCTGAAACGAGATGCAAATGTGCAATCCTCGCTATGAACAAGGACGCAAGACAAAATGTCGAGATGGTTCAGAAATTTGGCATTGTCAGATATTATACTTTACCTTCCGTCAAACAGTGACACCATAAAGGACTTCAAGTCTTTGACAAATCCATTGTATAAAACAGGATTGATGCACATGCTAATGAACTGGATCCCCATACATTCTGTGCTTGTTACAGATTAAGGTGTCTTCAGGATTGCTTCTAGGTGTTCATTACTCTTCACAATGCTGACATGTGATTCAAAAGGCAGAATGTTTGCAGGATTTACAAGATCAATTTAAGGCTGCATATGATGAGCTTCTGTCATTGCTTCTGCTTGCAGTAAAGTCCTAGATATGCTTACAATAATTGGTTAGTGAATTTGTAATTTGCAATTCTTGGCCATGATCTGGTCAGAGGCTTGTCACTCTCAACTCTCCTGCAAATTACCTGATTTGGATGCTTCAACATTTAATGAGATAGTTACAAACTGAGCTTCAACTTTAACATATCCTCGTCAGGATATTGGGATAAGGAGTGAAGAACTCACCCTGAACAAACATTTGTCCTTAAGCGCATCAAGGAGGTCTTCAGGAGTTTTCCGTGTGGACCTGTCATCTGCCAACAAGCCAGTACTACTCCCATTCTGTTGAGACTCCTTGTCGATGGTCTTTGTTACTTCTGGGATAGGTAAATTACATCGAAATTTCTTCCCATCCCTATCAGTCATCATAATAGTCTCTTGATCCAGAGTCTGAACATTCCAGAATAAATATGAGAATGGCCTTGAATTCTCCACTTCAACCACAATGTCACAAACAACAAACTCCCTTTGAGCATGATAAAGAGTTGGAAGCTTAATGAGGATTTTGCAAGTCAATTTCATATGCAAAAAATTCCCTCCCAAGCAATTTCTGAAGTGAGAGAAGAAGCAGACCAACATATTCTGCATACAATTACTCATCTGGTGACATGCCAGTGGCTCAAAACTACACCAATTATTCCCTCAGTTGCCTGTTACATTACAGCAAGTCATGCAAGAACCCTCCGTCGTGGTGTTTACAGGTCTCTTAAAAAATCCCTACAGCGCACATTTGTCTTCATCATCCCATGATAGTGGTCTCAATTCTCCAGACAATTTGCATGTACAATGTAGTCGACCCATCAGTAAGTGAACTGTAGATATGAGAAACAACGCAAACACGAGAGAGCGTACCGGAAGAACAGGAGATTCAGCGGGATGATAGTCAATCTTGTATTTCGGGTCCTGCAAGCTGCTTACGATATCTGCTCCACCCATGAAGAGAAACCTTGTAAGCAGACATGTGGCATCATGTACGAAGTTTTTGTAAAACATTATTAAGAAATTCTCATTTCTGTCAACAAGATGTAACTCTGGAAGGTTATTGTTGAGTGCAACCAGAGTTTTATATGTGCAGGTTAGAAAATTTTAGTCAGAAAACTGTGTTGTCCAAAAGAATGTCATCCTAAACACATGCACGAGGCATTCAAATGAGGTTAACTGTTTTTGTACCTGGTTGAGTGGGCCGAATACGATCAGCATGAACACCATCCAGTGCCATCAACATAAACACGATCGCCATCACTGATCCCACCATCACCATACCCTTGTTCCCCATCGAAAAGCCCCAACTCCTCAACACCCCGGACATCTTAGAGCTCACATAAACCTCTCCCGATAGGAATTCCTTCTTGATGGACAATTTTTACAAGAGCTCCAAATCACACACAACCCTGGCCACTGTTTCAACCAATAATTTCTTCCGCCAACACCGCCCAAAGTCCCCAGAACGGCAGTCTCAAAGGGTTTCTAAGGGTTTCTTGTCCGCAGGGTTTGGCAACAGATTTGTAGCTGAAAGATCAATCACAAATCGTGTGTCCTAAAGTCTTCCATGATGTTTCTAAAGCATGCAAACATCACCTCCACATACATTCCACATTCTGTGTACAAAATTCCCCCCCAACTGCAAACAGGAGAATCCTTCAAACAAACTTTACCTGGACAGGTAGCCAATTCCCTAAACCGGAAGGGAAAAAATCCAATAGAGCAATCGGAGATTTTCTTTCTGTCAGAAAATCCAGATGTGATGTGATGATGTAGGATGCCAATCTCCTAGGGTTTGGACTCTACAATTTGGACAGCACAACAACTCTGGACAGGAAATCAATTTCGGTAAGGTGTGTACACCTATTTCGACACTTCATCCAAGCCCATTATGGCAGAACCCAACTTCGATCGGTAAGAAATTCCAAAGAGGATTTCAGGTGCTACTGACTTACTTCAATTTAAGAATTAAACCGCTTCTATGAATGTCCTACCGGTTTCCAAAGTCATTCAACACCGCAACCCCTGCTTTTGCACATCTGTGAGTGGCATAGTCTTGGAGTGGTATATCAATGATCGAAGCAGAGGAAGAGCATTGCGTTGATTAATTAAGGTGCAGCTATGATATGGCATTCATAGATGATAGTTGAAGCTTTGTGTTGACGAGCAAGCGGGTTGCGAGTGTAACAAGAATGCCACGCCCGCTCTATTGCTCTCTCTCGCGCCTTATCACTCTACGAACCCTGGATTTTCAAGGGCACCCCCACCGACGGACCCGCAAATGGGCCTCTATCTGGAATACTCAGGCTACACTAGTTATGATATTTAGTTAGTGTCATGTGCCATTTAATGTCACTTATGGTAGCTTTTTAGATGACGCTTCTCATGAATAATGCACCCTTCCCACCTGACTTTAGTTAAGACCCAAAGTATTTCCTAATTCCTAAAAACCAAGTAAAGCTCCCTCGGTTATAGCGGAGGCATCCGACTATCCCAATGCACCTACAAGAACTTGCTCTGGAGATTTTCAAGTAGGTTTTAGTTAAGTAGCTTTCACACATGTTCATGGTTTTATCTACCAAGCAATGAATGTTGGGTAGGTTTTGTCCCATCCCCAAATGCCTTACTACTCACCTATCTTACCATCGGTTTTTGTTAATGGGGCTCCTCGTGCCCTCATAGCTAAGACTAAGAAGCAACCAATCACAAGGGTGGGAGGCGACACTTTTAAAGCTCCTATATTCTTGCCTCATGTTTAGGTACCGATGGGAGGGTCGGTGGTTGAGGCTTAAAACCTCCACTTTTAAGCCATGCCACATCATTTGCCAACTAGGCTCAGCACTAGATAATGTCGATGGTGTGAAGGCCGGTTTGTTAGAACCAACTTTTATTAGTCTTAGCTAAATTTAGGTGGGAAGGGGGCATAAGTGAACAAATAGGTGTCATGGATGAGTTCATCCATTGGCCAAAACCCTACCTTCCCGTATCAGCAACTTGTGATGAAATATTGTCATGGACGAATGAAATTTGGATGAAAAATCACTTGGTAAGTGACTGTACTTGCAACACTATAGGGGTTGTCATACCACTTTCTTCCCATTCTCGGAGAATGGAGAATGGGGATGTGGCACGCTCTCCTTGAATGGCGGAGGGCCCATTCTCGGAGAATGGAGAATGAAGAATGGAGAAAACTTCTTCTCCTCCACAGGTGAAGAATGAGAATGGAGAAAACTTCTTGTGAGAAGGTTTTACTGTTTTTCACCAAGGGGTCGTTTCTTTCACCTAGGGTCGCTTCTTTTTGTTGCGGCGGGGCTTTAGGGCCACTTTATACTTGGGGCCGGATTGAGGGCCGGCCGGAACTATCAAAATTTGGGCCAATAGGATCGCTCGATAAGAACGCATCAATCAGCTAAAATATGATAGCATTAGGCTAATAATACAACAATTAGGGTGCTAATCACATAGTTAAGATAAAAATGAAACATTGAAGTATTTAATCAAGCACATGGTATGGCTTAGGCTATGGGTTGGTCTAATAAGGCAACAAGTAGTATAAGTATGTTAGCATTAAGGTAATAATATAACAATTAAGATGCTAATCATACACTTAAGATAAAAATGAAACATTTTAAGTTGTCAATCAAGAATTTGGCGTACATTGTTCAATGGGTTAGTCCACTAACACAATAAATAACACAAATATGGTAGAATTAGGCTAATAACACAACAATTAGGATGCTAATCACACACTTAAGATAGAATTGAAACATTTAAGCATTTAATCAAATATATGGTATGGCTTAGGCTATGGATTAGTCTAATAAGATAACAATTAGTGTAAATATGATAGCATTAGGCTAATAACACAACAATTACGGTATTAATTATGCACTTAAGACAAAAATGAAACATTTAAGCCGTTAATCAAGAATATGGTGCACCTTCTAAACCACACCCATCAGTCAATCCATTGAACATGGTAGATAAATTTATAGGAGCATTTTGACGCTGGACTGGATTCAAAGGCCCCAATTTAGTCTAGTGGGACCCAATTTTGATTCACTAACCACAACCCTATAGATGTCATCCCCCATAGTATTAAGTGTCATGAAACTTAATTGTCGAGAACACCGGGCATTGACCACGGTAAGTTCTATGAAACTTAACCCTCAAGACCATCGGGCCCTAGAATCGGGCCTCACCACTTTACATGTGACAAGGTTAGGCCCCAAAAAATTTCATAAAGTGGGGCCGGATTGAGGGCTTAATCGGGCCGGTGCTCCGGCCGGCCCCAGGCCATGTATAAAGCCTAGTTGATCAGACTTCAAATCCGAGCGTGTGAATAGAGCACAAATTCTTACCACATGAGGGCGGCAATGGTAATTCTCATTCTCCATTCTCCATTCTCCACGGGCCACAAAGGGGTGTCACACCTTTCTCCATGGAGAAGCTATCCTATTGGCTCTTCTTTTTCCTCATTCTCCATTCTCCATTCTTTGAGAAGGTGTGACAACCCCTACTGTAAAACTATAATCCCCCAAGCAATATACAAGGAATGACAAATAATGTTAGGTTAATAACATTTAGTGGTGTTGATACTACACCACATATTACAATTAGTGTTGAGCAAGCCGATTAGAATTGGTGACGCGAAATATCATATTTAATGTAGATTAAAGCCCAACATAGCCACCTCCGTGATCTCACTTGGTTCAGTTGTAGAATCATCCCCTTTCATCTCAAGTATCAACCCCCTTGTTGCCCATAACTGACCCCCTTGACCGTGTGGGCCTACCTCCTTGGTTTGGTGAGCTTGACCCAAAGTGACAATGAAGGACAGAAACTGTCCTTGACTATTCTCAATCCGAATTTGAAGGCATTTCCCGAACTGTTCTAGAAAATTTTAATAAAGATCGATTGTACAAATATGCAAGATCAACCCAATGACACCAAAAACAACAAATTTGAGGATGGAATATAAATTCTATGAAGCTCGAAAGTTTTAGGCTATCCTGCAAACTGCAAAGTTTTAGTCCACCCGACTCTTCCCCAGGCATTGGCTTCCTACATGGTTCATATGTACTCGGAGTTTATTGGCCGAAGATCTAGCCGCTCAAAGTGGCTCGAAAAAATTCCTAAAGTTGCACTTGCTATGAGTTGTACTGTGGCCACTTGGATTTGCATGTTTCTCACTTCACAAATTCTCTCAATTTTCTATAAGAAATGCTCTTCTGTTTGTAGTTTCCGACAACCCTACGTACATGACATCGAGTACAACAAAGTTTCGTAGTTTTTGCAATTTTTTCAAGTGGAGAGGGGAGCTAGTATGTGGAGCTCAAATTTCTTAGTTGAAGTCGCCGTGAAGGAGTGTTGTTGGCTGTACCGAGGAATGAGGTGAGAAAAAGCCCGAGAAACCATGCAAGTTGTTCGGTACTTACAGGTGCTTTCGATGCAAAAAAAATATTGGAAAAGAGGATGGACGGTTGCAAATTTTTGAGGTGATATGTACCCTACTACACCCTCCCTTTATATAGTTGGATTTACATCTATAGCCATTGACCTCCGTGAAAAAAAATCGAAAATTAACACATGTTGTAGGGATTCTTCCTTGAGGAATATCCCATGTCACTTTAGGGTTAAACCGTTAAACCCCCCCGTGAATAAGATGGCTAGAGTAAGCATTGACAAGCCACCCCGAGACCCATTGAAACGACCTAAGATAGAACCTACCCCATATGGAGGTAGTGGAGGTCGGTATGCAATGGTGTCACTAATGGCACCTAACTTGTTGTGCCGTGGGCCTGGGGACACTACTTTTCCATGGGGAATGGTTTAAGGTAGTAGAGTGTTGGTGATGAGAGGTGTTTATAAGTGTTGCTTTTGGGTGGGGTGTTGATTTTAGCATCCTCTATTATGTGATTAAATGGCATTTTAGTACATACATTATAGGGGCTTATGTGTGGGAACACTATGCAACCTTGTCTTATAAGGTGTAAAATACCAATGGTAGAGGCTCATTGTTGTTATGTGAGTGGAGACACCCTAATAATGGATACCACTGAAATGTCAATGTAACTTTGTGACTCTATATATACTCACCTCTACTTTAAGATTTCTTCACAAAACATACCGCTTATTGGGCCGTTCTTTCATCATCCATTTACAAGTTTTCCTTAGGATGTTTTCAATTTTACATGAAGCAAACCCTCTCTTTGTGATCAATCTTTTGAATTTCGAAAACTATTAGGCATTACAATGTTGAGGTAGGTTAGCACATTACAAGTCATCTATGGCTTTCACTTCAAAAATTCAAAAAGAGTTGTCCTTGACTCCAAAAGAGCAAGCTCAACCCTCATGAATGTCTTTTGCAATGCCAATGTGCTCATGCTCTTTTTATGTTTTATCAAATTTTTGCATACTATGGTAGAGTACCAAAAGTGTCCATACTTGGAGTGAAAACCCTCTATTTAGTAGGTGCACTCACCGTATAAAGGTATGTGGGTGTTATTCAATTTGTTTTTCTTAATTGGACACCTATATTTGATTGTGTGTGGTTGGGTGAAGATCAAAAGATCAAAACACCCTCAAGACACATGTTTTAAAAAAAGGTTGGGCTGTAACTCCATACTTCATTAATTCCAATAATGAACACAATATCGAAGATCTATATACGCAATGAAAGATTATCAACAAACATGCACTTCCACTAATCGTGACTAAATCAAAGAAGTCCGATTTTTGTCAATGGTAGATTTGCTAATGCAACACAAGTTCCGTTGTGTAAAATATAATCGGTAGAAGTTGGAGACCATAAAACACGAACCCAAACAAGACCCACATAAGTTCCCTTAGCAAAACTGAAAGAAAAAGAACTTGGTGGAATGGGTAGCCATATGACACGTGTCATCCGATCAACCCTTGCTATCCAACTTGGATACCTTCCCTTCCCTGCCCTTCCCTTCTCCGTGAATGGAACTTCACTGGCTGTCGCTCCTTCATCTGCTTGCTCTCGATGATCACTTTCGCAATTCATTCTCTCTCTGCTGCCAACAATTGCCGATGAAATGAAGGCAACAGGGATTGGAGAAATGGTGTTTGTGTGTGATTACTGTGTTTTCAGCACACATTACACATGTAAGGTTTTGCAATGGGAATCCATGCTGTGACACCATAGCCAGCTCTCACGGCTGCATTTGAGTTCACTGTTTGAGGGTTGAGTTTGAGGAAAGGCAAGTGAGTTGGCTCAGCTCCCATACTGCGGTTGTCGTTGCCATCTGACCCATTCCTTCGTTCATTCAGACTGAAATCATATGGTCCAAATAGCTGGACTCAATCTGCTTGTCCTGTTGCTTTGGGACCCAAGGTAGAAGGTTGGAAACCCGTTGGAAAGCTGTGAAGAGCAATTTTCACGTGTAATTCTGGGTCTGGGATGTGGGGGCAAACTTGAGATTCGTCAAGTGTCATCAACCCTTGGCTCATCTCCCAGACTAATCCCAGTTGACCCATTTCGAGTGAAGTTTTGAGTAAGTTTAAAGAGCTGGACTCAATTTGCTTGTCTTGCTTTGGCACCGAATGTGAAAGGTTGGAGAACTGCTTGTGATGCAGTTCTGCTTTTGATTTTACTTAATTCCGGGGTTAACTTGATTTTCTTCAAGTTTCATCATCTCTCATTATGCGGTTGTCGTTGCTGCGGTTGCCAGAACTCTCAGTTCCAATTTTACTATGTCTTGGTTTGAAGGTTTTGGAAGCTATCAACTCTGAGCAATTCGCTTCTGCCGGCATATCTGGTTTCGAATTTTGAATACACAAGTACGTGAAGATCATCATCATGGGTTTAGCGGAGGCTTTCCGGATTGCAAGCCCACACATTACGGGCTCGTTCGCAATTGGTGGGATTGCATGTGTAGAGATTAGGTGCCATAGCCAATTACATGTCCCAATGTCTTGTGTAGCGGCCAGCTATGGCGATGGTGCGCAATTAGGCAATGCGAAGGTTATGTCAAAGGAAGCAACTCTGAATGGGGTTTCGAGACGCACAACATTGGGATTACTGGCGATGGCATTTCCATTAGGCTTATTTGCAACGGAGGAGGCGGATGCGGCGGTGTCTCGGAGGGTGAATCTCAAGGACGTGGAAAATCCCAAGCTGCAGGAGGCCCTGCGTGCCGCCGTGGCGGGTGACCTGGAGAAGGCGGAGGCGATGTTCTCTGCTCTCTTACAAGAGGATCCGGAGAGTGCCAGCGTGTGGTCCAACCGGGGCAGTGTGCGCGTCTCGTTGCAGAAATTCGAGCAGGCCGCAGACGATTTCACCAGGGCAATCGCGTTGGCGCCCGATGCGCCCGTGCCGTTGTTGAACCGCGCCATTTCGTATGAGGTAAAAATTTATGTCTCCCCCGCTGCAATTTTTATGACGATGATATCACATCTGGGTAACGAGTCTGAGAAAAAGATGTGAGGAGAATTGAGATGAAATCGAAGAATCGCATGATGTCAATGGTTCCAACACTGCAAAATGTATTGTAGGGCTATGTTTGCATTACCGACTTCGCCCCACTGGATTTATAGGTGTTCTCAAAAGGCAATGATATGTATTTCCTGGAATGACTGATGTATTCGGCAGCATTATGCCAGTGTCAAGGTCCAGGTCATGAAGATGACTTGAATTGTAGATGACGAGTTAATCATGCTGTTCTTCAACGGTGCCATGTTGTACGACGTACAAATTACGTTTCCAGCGGCCATTGCAATTGTCGACGATGATGATGATTCCACAATGACATTGTTTCGTAGCATCGGCAGGCAACACCGTTACGAAACCTCACACACCGATCCGTTGTTCACATTGTTGGGTTGCGTACCGGTGTTGCTGCCGGCAGCTGTAATATGATCCAAGAAGCATGTGGATCGAATTTTTTTAATCATACGAAGACCACAAATTCCACCAAATTTCCAAGTAGTAGCTGATTGATGTTGATATTTTATCCGGGTAACGAGTTAGAAAGAAAGATGTGAGCAGAATTTAGATAAAGCCAAAGAATCGCATCATGCCAAATGGTTCGAACCCCACAAAATGCAACACCGAGTACGCCCCATTGGATTTGAAGGTGTTCTCAAAGGCAAGGATGTATTTTTCCTAGAATGGCTGATTTATCAGGCAGCATAATGCCAGTGTCAAGGTCCAGGTGCTGAACATCATTTTACAGTGACAAATTACTTGAATTGTAGATGATAAGAGTTGTTGTACATGCACATAAAGAGTTGCAAATGCACATGAATTTTGTAGTAACATGATACCTTCCCAAGGCTTGAAAGTATTCTCAAAGCCAACTTGGTTGTGTGTTCCCTAGGATGACTGATTTATGAGGAACATTATGCCAATGTCAAGGTCCAGGTGATGAAGATCATTTTATGATAATTTGAAGAAATTTCATCGGAATTTTTGAAGATTGGCTGATGACTCGACAAAAGCATAATTTCTGTTCCTTTACAGATTCAACCACATGTACACACCAAATTATGAGGTGGAGTCAATGTTGCGGTCCAAATTGATATTCATCCAATTTGTTAACGAGGTCGTGAAGGATGCCTATCTAATGTAAGTTTACTAAATAAGTTGTTTTGGATCGTCATTTGGATTGGGGTGGGGTGAGTAGGCAATGGGACGTTTTAGTGATGCCATTGGGGACTGCAAAGCGGCCATTGTCAATGATCCCGAGGTTAGAAAACGTAATCCTGATTCACCTTGTTTCTTCAGTAATATTGCATAGATTAGATATTGAGAATCAGTACAATTAAAATCAGGCCAATGAAGGTTTGAAGTCAAGGTTCTACAGGGAAACACGTGTTTACTGCAGTTGATTAGTCGTATGTCATTAAACCTTGGAATTTCTGCAAGGTCAGGTTCTTAGAATTGTGGAGATTCTATACTCCAAGAAACTGATTATGTGATTACCAGGAATATGCAGCTTGGTTCAATTTGGGCAACGTCGAGGTGCGGGTACGCGACTATGATGCTGCATTGAATGCATATTCTCGAGCCTCAAGATTGGCACCAGGAATTGCTGGATATCGCCTTAAAGAAGCACTCGTCCTTTTTGAGGTTTGTATGACACCACTTTGCCTTTATCTTTTATGTCAATGTGAGCACATTGGTGACAATCTGTCCACCTGCTTGTTTTGAGGGTCTGCCGGTTTGAAAGAGTCCAATGTAAAATATCACTTATTTACAATCCTAATAGAGTTATTTGAAAAGCAATTGATGAACTTTCTATCAAGAGATTGTTAAATTTTCTTTTGTCAAAGCCTAATCTTGAAAGTTGGGTGAAACTCTTGGACCTCCTCTTTCAATCCAAAAGAACCTTGGAAGAACTTTAGGATTCAAAGTAGGGTCTAACTCATGGGACCTGCCAACTTAAAATGCCGGCTTGGTCTATTGATCCTAGTATGACAAGCTAGAATGCCAATTTTTTACTGGCCCACTCTTTTAGCATGTTAATCTAAGCCTTACAAAAATTTGGATGACTTGATGCATAACTTCTCAGACTTGTTGTTTTAGCCAACTCACCGAGACTTTACAGATAACTCCAATGATGTCGTCCACATATTATTGCAAATTTTGCAGCTTGACAGGTTAGAAGAGGCCAGGAAACTTGTTCAAGGTCTGGTACGCAAGTATCCAAATTATGCGGAGGCACATGCTGTTTTAGCAGCTGTCTTGTGGAAAGAAGGAAGCCGTAGCAAGGCAGAGGAGCAATTTTCTGAGGCCACTTCTCGAGAACCAAAATATAGCGACATCAGGTATAATGGTCAAGTTTTCTTCATGGCTGGATCTATTTTTTCCCAAATTTCTATGCATGCTTCTTTCGTAGGTTTTTCATGTTTAAATTTGAGGTAGCAATCCATGGCATAGAATTCAAGTTCACTGTAAAATTACAAGGCTTCATGGGTGAGAGCAAATCCCACTGGTTGCTGCATCCGTGTGTACAAATCCTCCTTTACCCATCCACTTTTGCTTTCTGAATGCGGATGCGGGTGCATCCGGGTGTGTTCTCCCATGGGTCACCGAATCCATACCTGCATTTGAGGAAGAACTTTTTGGATTTCACATTATCTTGCAAAAAGACATGACAAAGAGCTCATAAATTTTAGTACCCTGAAGTACTTCAGGTAAATCAATCACCTTTAGGTGGACATTCAAGAGGATACAAGGTCATTAATTGCTCATCTAATTGTGTTTGCTGAGAGTTTTTGGTGGTAAGAAATGAGCTCAATGTTTTAGAAATAGTGGATGGCTGTATCCACTTTCTGCATCCACATGTGGATACAGCTGTTGGTGGGAGCCCTCTCAATATATTTTCCAACATAATATCCACATTTCATTTTAAATACATGGTTGTGGATATGGATATGGATATGGCAACAGTTGGGATTTCTTGAGTTATTGTGAACTTGGCTAACAATCAGGAAAAACTCCTCCCATCATGCTTACGTGGGAAATGTAATGTATTGCAGGTGGGTTGCGGGAGAGCTACAATGGCCACCGGGTGCCATGGAAGCCATGTCCAAATTTTTGAATATTACATACTGACAGAGTGCAGTATTTGCCAAGCACTTCCATTCATGAAACCAAACTTGGTTCCAATTTCTTCCTCTAGGGTAGGGTCTTTTATCAACACTGACAAGCTTGGCCATCAATCTATATCTACAAACTAACCGAGTTGGAATGTATCTGTAATAAATAAAAATGGATGTTGAGGATCACCCAGAGAGTTTTTGTTGCATGCTAAAGAGGTTTAAGATTCTGGAGTTCAAAAGATTTGATTCGATGGTGCTTGATTTTTGACACTTTCCCTTTGAAGTAATGTAGATGTGCTTGGCTTGGTTCTTATCTTAATAATCCGACACCTATATTTGAGTGGTATGTGGTTAGGTGTGGCTCCAAGAATGGATAACAAACAGACATGTGTTTATATGAGATTGGACTACCTGCTCAAACATGATAACTATTGTAGCCTGGTCAATAGTTAACATAACATTGGGGGCACCTATATGACCATTTAATGCGCGCAAGAAAATCCCTTCGATTATGAATAATATATTCATACGAGCTCTGAAAATTCCAAGGGATGTGGCTACGTTGTATGAATTGTGTGTTTCATATCCTAGGAGAAGTGAGCTTATTGAAAAAGGTAACCATTTAAGATCCATCTACCTTACATTTTGGGTTCAGTGAAACTCCACATGCAATTTTGGTCAATTTTGGCTCAAAAATTGTCTAATCCAATTAGCAATTGCAAATCACAAAGATTATCAAATTCTGAATCGAAGCTTAGATGTAAAAGTTATAAAGATGCCAAAGTGAAGATTCTATTTCTATGTGAGTGATCATATAGGCCCTCCAAGTTGTGTTGGCTATTGAATGTAGAATGGTTAATAAATATATACAGTAATCTCCTGCTTAAGTACGCACTTTGAACCAGAGCCGTTGGTGCGCACTTAGTTGATAGGTGCGTACTCTACTCATATCGCTAGACCCTCCGATTTGATGAATCACAATGGAAAGCGGATAAACATGAGGCAACCCGCCTGACCGAAATCCAACCTATCGAGACATTGGTTGAATTTGAAAGTGCTACCGACTTCAAAGGCTTGGAAGCTCTACACAACACTGTCCTCCACATCGACGACCAATTGCTTTGCTCCGATGTTCAAATGGAAAGTGGACAAATGTATGATGAATTGTGACGATCGTTTGAGATGTTTCAACGAAACGTCAACAAATTGACAGTGAATGTCATGCGGAAAAAAATACATGCATTCGCGACAAATGATAATGCATGACACGTTCAAACAATAAAAGTATGAACCCTTATTTTTATCAAAAAAATTGCGCACTTAACCGGGATGCGTACTTAAAACGGGTGCGTACTTAAGCGGGAGATTACTATAGTATGAGCACATGATTCAATCTCAAATATGACTGTTAATTGCGAGAAATTGAGAACTTTAAAATTGCAGTGATTTTAATATCAAAAAATAGATTATTAATGAGTAGATTCTTGAAATTTCAAGAAATATTCACTCAATTGCCACTATCTATCTTTTAAAGTTTAAAGGTTCATTTGGAACATTTGGAACATTGGTGCTGATGATTTGGCCATGGTCATACATGGGAAATACTTTATATATCCCCCTCAAAACATATAAAAACATGTCCCCATTTGGCCTTATGTTTTGCCTCACTGAGCCCAAATACTCTACAATATAGCTAGCCTTTGCACCCAATGTACCTATGTAGTACCAAACCAAGTTGACATGTGAAGTGGCAACTTCTAAAACCGATAGTTGCATGGAGAAACATATGGCAATGACATAGCATTGTTAAGATTACGCACGCATGTTCACCCCCTTGGCTAAGCTTCGTTTTAGTTAATGCGGGCTTGCTAGGCCCATTAACTTCAAATGGTGGTCCTGCAAGTTAATAATGGCAAATTGCCACATTTCATGTGGCAATGACACCCCAAGATAATCCCTCAACGGCCATGTGGGGTTGAAGGAAAAAAAAAATACCTTGCTATGCTTACAAACCACATTCTTAACATTGTTAATGATTGACATTCTATTGCAAAGGGTAAGTATGTCTGTTGTTGTTGGTCGGAACATGATTTAGAAAATGAATTGTTGAATCAGAGGTCGACAAATTAAATGGTTTCAATAGTCTAGGCCACAATAGAAGGATGTCACTTGGTTAAACTCATAGGTAAATTGTAACGTTCTCAAAATCCCAAAGTACAAACGTGGGGGAGGTGTAAGAGTACATTCTAATTGAGCAAATTCTTTTGTTTCAAATTATGTCGCTAAAAAATGGATTCTTAGGGAGTCCACATAGGAGCTTTACCTCACTCTAGAGCAATTTGTCGATGTTCAAACATCAAATCCTCTAAATTGACAAATGACATAGTAACATACTTTGACGTTATTGATTCAAATATTTTCAAACACGTTCAAATCAACAAAGGGATGTTGATGTGCACCTCGTTTTGTATATGTCAAATGAGCAATAGTTCTCAATTTAAATGCATTTTTAGGAGGCCTTAGTCGAGTTTGTTGACTGGCCATGACTGGAATCACAAAGGATGTTTGGCAAACTTATTAAGGAGGAAGTGATTGGTAATTAATCCTAGAATATTGTGAAGTGGACTAGGATTCCACATAGGTGGATTTAAATTAAGGGAGGTGAGTTGGAATTTAAGTAAATCATAAGGAAAAATATATATAAGAGAGAGAATGAGAACAAATGTGCAATTAATACTCCCTCTGACACATAATTACTAAGAAATGGTGGCTAGTGAAGAAGATCAATGGGTTGTAGCAATGAATGCAATTTGGTAGCAATTGCTATGCCCTAAGGATGGTGAGTGACTACTTCATCTTTTGTTTACACAAGTCAGAGTGAAGAGGAAACTTGAAGTTACACATTAAAGTTGATTGTGTAGTGGGAGCTCTTCTTGTTGTGGGAATTCTTGGAAGAACTTAGTCAATTAAGTGAGGAGGTGTGAGGTCAACTTTAGAAAAAGTCTTCAAGGTCAGCAATTGGAATGGGCAAACCAAAGTATAAAATTGTCGCTTTTATTTTCATGGGTAGCAAAGAAAAAAAAAACTTTGGGCCTAGAGAGCATGATAAGAAGGTGTTAGGATTTTCTAAAGCAAGAACTCCAACCCCGAGGAATGCATCCACAATCCGCCGCCATCGAAAATTCTTAGAAAGAAAACATTGATCAAATGTATTTGTTGAGCCATCTCAATGGTGGGACAACCTATTAAACAAACTAAACCCTAGACCTCCTAGCCTTAGAAAGAAGATTACACAAAAAAACTTATGGTTAGACAATAACACTACTCATGAGTGGCGTACATGAGAAATTTAGAACTAATTAGGGGGGAAAAAAACATGGTAGAAATATTTTGATTCCATGTGCACTTGTTAATGTCGAGTGATGGAGAGGAACACAAGGTTTAATAAGTATGTACGCATATTGTTGGATAATAAAGACATAGGTCACTTAGTAGGGATGTAGGTCACTCTCAAGTGTAATAGTCCTTAATTTCAATTTGTTTGATTTGAGACTATAAAAAGATATTATCAACAAATTTTATACAACTTTAATTGTCGCTTCAAATATTTCATATAATACTCTCTCTAATTTGTATATTTTATATGATCCGCATCTGATTCGGATTGTGTCTCTTCCCTCTTAAAGTCCAACTCCACTTCGCATGTCGTGTCCTTCCGTCCTCCTGGTTGTATCTTAAAAAATACCTTGGTTTCCACCTCGATTTCTACCGTGAAGTCTATCAATTCCGTCATGACCGCCATCCGTAGCACCCTCTAACATATGTTGGACCCTAAACAATTTGATAGTCATGTTACTGAAACTTATTCATCGATATAGCGGCGATTGGAATATCTACCTTGTAAGATATTTTGCGGCAAGTGTGTCCAACTATATGCAATCATTTTGGTCACCTTAGTGCACGACCAATTGGCCGAAGATTGATTCACATTACATTCGAAATCTAAGTCAAATAATAGCTTCTTAATTATATTGGGACTATATATGATTCTCATATCTACATTGATACACCATCCAATAGCGTGTTGGCTGACAACCACTGCAACCACCACAAATATTTTTTTGTCTTATTATAAGATGTGATGAATAATAAATATTACTTCTTCTTTATCAATATTGATCCTCTAGAATGCCTACATGACAATGTTCATATCAAGACCATGAAATAATATCAAAATGTGAAAGAGCAAGTGATGGGAGGTTTTCACAATGATCAATTGACATTATCGACTGCTAGAAATATAATCGCTAGAATTGTTTAAAAACAAAGTTTTAAAACCTTCTACAAATGAATGTATAAACTATTTTTTGAGCAAGTCTCTAGAATCTTCTAAAAACTTATAAAAACAACCTAGTGATTAGTAAAGTTTTTCAGAAATTTTCTACCTCTAGTAGTTGGCAGAAGTTCTTTTAGAGGCTTTATAATTATAATAATAAATGGATATTCTTCTAGAAGCTTTCTAGTAGTAGGTTGAAGTATTTTAGAAACATCTTAGACCTGGTATTTAGTAGAAAATTTTCTAAAAATTTTCTAATTCTCATAATTGGTGATTTTTTCTTTAAATAAATTTTAATTTTAAGGGTATATATAGTAGTCAATGTTGAAGAGTTCTTTAGTTATGACAATACATCTCTTAAAATTTTAGCTCATAATTATTGACATTGTTTGAGTATTTGTCATATTATTTCAAGATTCTGTTAGTTTTAAGCTTGAATATATATTGAAGTTTTTAAACTATTCGTTCGGTATTTTTGTATCTAAAATATCAGTGGATCTTTCATTTTCCATCTTATATTGTGGTGAATCGGGGTACCCTCTCATAAGGTAGTGCATGACATCATTCAAGACATGCCTTAAAAAAAAATTCGCAAAAAAAGTTTGGTTCAACAATAAATATTCTTCAACTCGTATGATTGTAGGACGAGAATTTAAAATATTAAATATAAGATTCAATAAAATTGGGACAAAATCTAAATTAAATTTATAT
The DNA here is from genome assembly GCA_950295325.1 of Polytrichum commune. Lineage (NCBI taxonomy): Eukaryota > Viridiplantae > Streptophyta > Polytrichopsida > Polytrichales > Polytrichaceae > Polytrichum > Polytrichum commune. Next base: position 14,869,837 of record OX485803.1, on the reverse strand, counting down.
TTTCTTTTTACGGTTGTACATAGTTATTATATATTGGATAACATACTACTTGCTAGCAAAAATTAGACATTAAACCAAATTATGGTCGACTTTTATATACTATCTATAAAATCAAATGGCCTCTCACCTAGAGATGATGAAATAAATCCAAATTTCCAAGGCAATAAGCCTTGTGAATGTAGATGAAGTATATTTAAAAGAAAAAATGACAAAGAAAGATATTCTACACTACATTGTCCGCAGATAAAATATTGAGTATAAAGCGCAATACCCAATAATAATTTAACATTCAAAAAATAATAGAAGATTACATTTAATAACCAAGAATAATATTGATATATTTGGTTTGATGGTTCGTTTTAAACAAAATTAAATGTATAGTCTAATATTATTTTTTGAATAGTTGTCAAAATCAATTCTTAATGATTCGATGTAGTGTAATATTGTTTCATACATATAATTTGGGTTTAAATTCCAATGATCTCGTTCAACATCTTTGTAGAGTACGTGTAGTTTAATATTTGTTGTGTAGGATAGCAAGACAAAATGATATTCAATTACAATCATTTACCATATTTGCCACATCTAGGTGGTTAATTATAACTATATTAATAAAATGATGGAATATCATTGGTTATTACAGTTTTATGGTAACTTTATATGTATTGATTTTGAATTTATGCCATATTGTATATATATTGTAAATTCTACATTAAGGATGTATTTTATTTTTAATATAAATGCATAATTTTTTGTGTGTTTAATTACTAATAAGTAAAAAATTTATTAATAATACATTATACCAAATTGAAACCAAATATAACATAGAATATAAAAATTGTATTACTTGTTTCACTGTTATTATATTTTTTAATTATATTTTATGAAGTTCTATAGGGTCCCTATGAATATTATGTCTTGGGAATCACTATTCTTAATATTTATATAGTATCAATAATTTAAATTTTTTTAAATTTTTTTTAAAATATAAAATGATATAAAATTTATAAAGTAATAACAACCATAAGGGCAATTAACATAAATGTAATATGTGCATTCAATCGTTCCTTTAAACAATATGAAATAAACAAATTGTAATTGAAGATGATTTTTTTAATAAAAAAATTATGACGTGATTTTTTTGAATTAATTTTTTGTTTCTAGATGTATTATTATGTATTATTATGTATTAAACAATAATAATGTATATATTTTTATTCAAACATGTATATATTATATGAACTCATAAAGTCAAATAATGGTTTAATAAAAATTCTATAATAGAATTTGTGGCAAATTAATAATTTTATATTGCATCAAAATGACAAATAAAAAATTAGAGACATCGAATTGCTCAATTATCATAATTATTTCTTCAATGCTTATATCATGTTTGCAAAAAAAATTGCGATCCGCTCATGTGATGTCTATATGAGTTTAAACAATTATAATTTCAACATCTTATTGTCTTTATGCAATTTGATAACAACATCTAATTTCAACGCCTTAAATTCTATGATTGGACTCACAAAAACGCTCCAATAAAAAATTATCATATCTTTAGCTAACATTCTTTTCTCCAAAGGTTGTAATAATTCTTTTCTACATCCACATCCTCATCAGTGTTCATACCACCATAAATTTTATCAGCCTTAGTTAGGCCAAAAATAACCTCATCAACCATGTTGAACTAAATCCATTTTGTCCTTGTATTATCACCCAAAATATTGTGCATTTTCTTTCTCTTCATGATAATGCCGCTTAAGCTTGTCTCAATTGTCTTTAATTTGGGTCCAAATTATTCTTATCTCACTAGGATGATCTTTCACAACATGTTCTCTAATCATCTCTCAATGTTGTTATTTATAAAAAAAAATGTGTTGCATCTCTCAATTCTCTCCTTCACCAACTTTATAATGTATTTAGTAGCATCACTAGTCCCTTCTTTTGCTGGAAGAGGTGGTGACCTTAAACCCACAATCATCCCATCGGTTGAAGGAGCTTGAATGTCCAAAATTACAGGTGATGCAAGTACCATGGTCCCTTAAAATCCTAACATCTCCTTCATGATGAAAAAAACCCTAACTTGTGAGTGAAATACAAAAAAAAAACCCTAATATGTGTTTGTAAGTGCAAGAGTAAAAGGAAAAAGAGGGAGTTTGAGAGTTATTGAAGTTGTTTTTAAATGTGTCGTTGGAGTAATTTATGGGAGCAGTGTAGTTGCTGAAGTAAGTGAGACACTGCAATGAGGAAGGTGCCAAAGAATTACCTGGCGGACGGTTGCAAACCCATAGTTCGCAGATTGCGACGAAGTGTTTGCTTCGCCACCTTCGTTGGTAGAGGGAGGGCGGCACGCACATAGCGGCGATGAGTTTCATCCACTCCGCCATGCAGAGCGACTAATCCCTACTCATGTGCGTGGTACTAATGAGAGCCATCTAAACCAAAAAACATGAACGATTCAAGAACTAAGCAAATCTACATGGGTGGTATACGAACGGCCAACTTCAATCCAACACGAAATTAATTGCATGGCATTTAATCTATGCACTAAACCCAACAAACTCAAATTCAACAACTCAAAGCCACTTGCAGTGTATATTGACTCACCAAAAAATAGCCGCCTTTGTTGACCCGCCCTGAATCACCCAACCCCCAACCTCACTCCAAAAATTCTCCGCCTCCATAGTAGGCTTCAAAGCACCTGCAAACAAGTTGCCCAAAATTGAAGAAGTGTTTAGTAGGCGAAGACAAACAGCATTAGGCAGACATAGTTAACCAACACACACCTGCAAACTTGCATGTAGAGCATGATCAAAAAAACGCTGCCAAGAAAGAGAAAATGAATTTTGTAAGAGGGGGTGGGGGAAATAAAATATGCTCACCTGCATACAACGAAAAGTTGTTCGCAATTGTGCAAGATGATCACTCCCAAGTCGTTGCGATTGACCGTAGGCCACTTCCACACATAGGTCAGTAGGCCCCAAATCCAGTTAGCTCGCACCGAGCTCATGCAATCATTCATGCCTCTCTCGACTACAAACGTCTAGCGACAAACGCGCATGGAATGCAACTACGGCTTGAATCAACTCAAGCAAGTTTCGAAGCCCTTCTCTTGGGATTCCAAAATTCAACAATGTCCCAAGAGACCGCCGAAGTTGTGGAAGCCATAGGCCGCTGGCATTGCGAGGCATCTCTCACAAGCTTGCCAACTCTGACACAGTCAATAGGTGGACGAAATCATCGACATTATCCAAGGTCTGAGTCCAAACACTGGTATTTGCCAATGGTGGAAGACTACTACATTTAACAATTTTCAAACTCTTTCCGATAGGAAGGACAGGCCGACAAGGTTTGACATCATGGTGCCAGCTCCGTTTTGGACCCCATTTGCGGTGTCAGTTAGCTGATCCCCACCGGTGACAGGGCCGAATCCGACATGGACCCCCAAGTGTGGTAGAAAAATCCTGGCCGTCAGAAATTAGCGGCTCAGATGAGACTCTGGCTCCCTCGGAGTTTCTGCTGCAACCGTGATGACTTGGCTACCGCTTCTCCCACGAAAGTCTTGAGCGTTTCTTCCGAATTCTTCACACAGATGAAAATTCTTGGACCGTGAGGAGAGCGACGATCATAGCATTGTTTGAATGACAGATTGAGCTTGAACTACGACCTAACTGATTTTTCAAGATGCAAAGGCACACCTACGCATTCAAATCTCTCACCAGGAGTTTCACGAAAGCGCTCAGCAGCAGCGACGGAAGGGTAGGGAATTCGTCAATACTTGCGATTGATGCCGCAGTACCACTCGTATCTGCGAGGTTTCATCAATCGGGGGCAACGGTGAGCGGGGAAGAAGACAGCAGGAATGTGTTCAAAGGACGGCCGGAGCCGCAGGCGAGGGATTGGAGCTTCGAGGGGAACAGGGTCGCGTTGAAGCCATGGGAGCAAGCGGCGGTGGCGGTAGGGTCTGCGGTCGGGGCTTTGTTGAACCCTGCCAGAGCGGATCTCGTCGCGGCTCTCGGGGAGACCACCGGTGGGCCTGCGTTTCAGCTCATGTTGGATCGGATGAGAATGTCCTCCGAAGGCAGGGTATGTTCTGATATTCTCATTCCTGGTGCACCTATTGCATCCATTTTCTGGTTCTTGTGGTGCTAATTGAGTGTGTCGCAGTAGCCGTAAATGTATTGTGTAAATGTGCCCCTCTCGATCCTTTTGATGTTTCAATGTTAGGGTTTCATGATGAGCTTTCAGTGCTAATTGGGGATCAAACTGCATTGTAACTTGCCTCGTTCGTCTTAAGTATGGAGATATCCTTCGAAGGCAAGGGATGTTCTGAAATTCTCATTCCCGGTGCACCTATTGCATCCATTTTCTGGTTCTCGTGGTGTCAATTGAACGTGTTGCAATAGCCGTTAATGCCCTGTGCCGAATTGTGGTTTTTCCCCTCCCGATTCTTTTGATGTCTCAGTGTAAGGGTTCATGTTGAGCTTCTATTGCTAATCGGGGGTCGAACTGCATTGTAATTTACCTCTTTCGTCGTAATGATGAAGATGTCCTCTGAAGGCAGGGTATGTTCTGAGATTCTCATGCCTGGTGCACCTATTCCATGCATTTTCTGGTTTTTGTGGTGTCAATTGAATGTGTCGCAGTAGCTGTGAATGTACTGTGTTGAATTGTAGTTGTGTACCTCTCGATCCTGTTGATGTCTCAGTATTATGTTTTAGTGTTTCGAGCTGTATTGTAGCTTACCTTCTTTGTCCGCTCACCACAATCCTCCATGTATATTTATCTTCCTTGCCATGTGCACTGATCGGGTGTTGCAACTACTGCATCCTTTTTCTGGCTCTTGTGGTCTCAGTTGAATGCGTCGCAATAGGCGTGAATGCCATGTGTGGAAGTGTGGTTGTGCGCCTCTCCATCCTTTGATGTTTCAATATTAGGGTTTAGTGACGAGCTTCCAGTGCTAATCGGTGTGGAGCTGCATTGTAGCTCACCTAATCTTGTCTGCTCAGCATAGTCCACCATGTAGATTTTCTTTTGCCATATGCGTTTGTTGACCTCCAATGGGAGTTTCTTTGTATAAGGCAGTGCGTTTTGGGTTTGTTAAAGGAGGAGGACAGTTGCTTCAGGTGTCTGTAGAGAGATTGAAACTTTTTCCTGGATTGATTGAAGCAAGGTGCAGTAGTCCAGGACCTATTAAAACTATGTTGTTTTAGTGGAAATCTCAGTACTATCTGTGATTCTGGATTAGAATCAAGCATTTCTTGCTTTTAATTTCTTGTGATGCACTGTCCAAGTGCAGTTACTGACCTTCCATTGTTGCCATCTACAGCAAATATTGAAGGACCGACCTCGAGTAATTTCATCAGAAGTGCAACATGCCTGGGACATGCCTGCAAACACATTCGGAGGCGCATATGCCAAATTTATGGGCTCTCGTAATTTTTCTCCTGATGACAGGCCACAAGTACGGTTCTTGGAAACTGAGGAGCTGGCTTATGTTGCTCAACGTGCAAGGGAGGTACACATCCAAAATTCAGTCCTGTATGTGAAGTTTTATACCTTTTTAGTAAGCAGAATCTTGTAGGAAAGCAGGTAACTTCATCATTCACACCTATCTACAGTAGTAGCTACTTGTACTTTGAGCAGCTTCTTGAGATGTTTGTGTGATATTATTCCAACAGCTCTATATATGTAGTGACAAATCTGTGGATATGCAGGTCCATGATTTCTGGCATGTCTTATTCAATTGCCCCACATCTGTGACTGGTGAGCTGGCTTTGAAGATGGTTGAGTTTCAGCAGACTCTTCTACCAATGTGCTTTCTCTCAGTTGCTGGAGCATCTTGGCGCCTGAAACCAGAACAGCGGTCAGTTCTTTTTGGACACTATGGACCATGGGCAATGAGGGCTGGTAGATCTGCCAGGGACCTCATGTGCATCTACTATGAAAAGCATTTACATGAGGATTTAGACGATGTCCGCAGAAAATGGGGCATAATTCCAGCTCCCCCTCGGCCGAAAAAGAAAGTGACTTGAGTAAAGAGATGAATGCATAAGCAGTGTGGTTAGAAACCTATGTTTTCAGCATCCCAGGTTCCCTAACCATTGACACATGGTGCAGTGCAGAGTAGTGGGTTGTGTCACATATGATCAACTCCACAAACCATTTTCACCAGCTGCTGACGATCACACTATGAGCAACATTTGTCACTACGACCAAGAATGGACTCTATCAAAATATTGCAAAGGTCTGTTACTACAGGCTTTACCTACAACAGGCAGATGGATGAGGCAAATTATTGGTGATTTGGTGTGTTGACAATGGGATCAGGCAGGTCTTAGAATGGGTTGTAAGAGTGGGTTTACATTAGGGTCCATGACCAAAGACACTCCCAATTGTAGCGATCCTATCGGTTGAGAGCAATATTTTGGGCCCAGGAGCTTACAAGTCGGAGGTTCGTAATAAAATGTCGAAGCCCCTGAGAGTGCACTGCTTTAGCATAAGCTCAGGAATATCACCACAGAAAGAGCTTGATGTGGTCCCCAATGTTGTCCTGGCCATAATCTTGTAAGGGTCCACTCACTTCCAAGTCCAGGCTCTGGTTAGAGGAAGTAATCACTTAAAATGAGTTATATTGAGCCCGCACCACCTGGATAAGAGAATTAGCTAACGTATGAGGTAGTTAACCTATCTGAGAGCTAATCAATCTCACGCTTGCACCACCTAGTTCAAATTAAGGTTTGAATGAAAGTTATCAAACTAGAAGTTAGCTAACTTTTTGGACCTTGATTTGTGAAGAAATCTTAACTCACTGATACCTCTAATGCTAATCAGCTTTCTACCAATGGTTAGCCCAATTTTTTCTTGAATACTTGCCTCTTATTTTTACCATCTCTCCTCCATTCCAGTATGAGGTGGACAACACTATTTCTTACATCATCCTAAATTAGCATGCATTTAAAAGCCTCAAATAATGTTTTGTTGTTAAGGTAAGAAATAGTGTTGATATAAGAACTTAGCATCAGGCTATGGAATTGTGTGAATTCTCCTATCGTTGTTATGATTTCTCAAAGTCAAAAGTACCAAAGGCGCAAAGATTGAATAGGACCCCCCCCCCTCAATTAGGTTGACTTTTGAGCCTAGAATGGTCAACAAATTTTGAGCATATAATCCAATCTCTTTCAACCCCTACAAGACAAGGTGACATTTTTGTCCATGCAATCATTGTTGTCCACCAATACTACACTAAATGAGATATTTAGTGTCACCAATTCTAATTGTCTTGCCAATATATTAGTTGTAAACCATGGTATAGTGTCATGAACACTAAATGTTAACCTAGCATTATTTGTCATTCCTTGCAATTTTTTGGGGGTTTATAGATTTTCAATGATGCAATTACTGTCACTTACCAAGTGATTTTTCATCCATGACAATATTTGTTCACTTACTCATAAATGTCATCCAAAGAGTTACCATAGGGACATAAAATATCATACGACACTAAATATCATACCTAGTGTAGTATACACGTTTATCTTATAATCTTTTGATTTTGGACACATGGACAGTTGAAATCTTTCAAAAATTGTCCTCGCTCTACAATGTTCCCATCTATTTGGTTAGATTTACCATAAGAGGTGCAAATTTTCTTTAGTGAGCTTTCAATAGGATTGAACTATTTTAGACGATTTTGATTCGGCCTTTATGGATTAAACACATGTTTTTCTTGATGCCCATTCTTAGATTTGCACCTAACCACATATCACTAAATATATAGGTGTCTGAATAAGATAAGTAACTAAATTAGGCATGTTCACGTTAGTAAAGCATTCCAATCGGTGCTCATAATCAACCCTTGACCATGGATGCTACATATATTGGACATTGCTGCGAGCTTAAACCCATTTTGAACAAGTCTCTCATGATTGTCACCATGTATTGTATTGAGGATCTTCAACTCAACGATATCATAAATATATTCCTCACAGTTGAAGGGACTTATGACATAGTTTTTGAGACCAATTTCAATGTCAATTCGAATTAATCAATTTTCTTTAAAATAAAATAAAATAAAAACTATAATGAGCTATAATTTATTTCACTAGGATTTTGTTGGAGGAATGAGAACAAGGTCATCCCAACTTTCACCCAACAACATTGGATGACCAATGTAAGTTGAGGGAGGGTCATCTGCCCACCTCAACCTCATTGCCCAACCCCTACTAAAACCCCCACGCCAATAGCTCAAGATGGAGAATAACATCACTTTGATTCTCCTAAAGGTGATGCATTATGCAAACATTACATTAAAATCATACCTAGTGAGGTAAGATGCAATCTTCTTAATATGAGTATCACATGAATGTAAATATTTGATCCGTTTTCGGATAATTTGGCATATGTTAGGGGAAATATTCAATAAATTATGCAATCATAACCCATGGATCATGAATTATTGATGTCATCTAAAATCTTTATTGTTTCTACATAACAAAAGTTTGTGACGGATAAAAGTTGAGATTGAATCATCACTTGCCCACACTAACCTCAATCTTAACTTACAATTGTAAGTTGGGGCAAAAAAGTGATCAATCTTAACCTAAATGGTCATCAATCTTGAGCTATTGGGGTTGGAAGAGGGGGGGGGGGGTGGCTCCTAGTAAGTATAAGAGCTACTTACACTTGCACAGAACTGACATGTCAACACTTGTCATAGTTTTGCATCCATGGAGATGTGACTTTGTCCATCATTCTTAGACTTGGTCCATGAGTTGATCGGTTATGGATTAGATTACCAACAAGAGGAGAGCAAATGATAGGTTATAAAAGTTCTCTTTATATTGGTTAATTGATTCATAATTGATCAATTCATGGACAAAATCTTCAAATTATGAATAATTTTGTGTCTTCGTGGGTGGGAAGAAAATTGTGATGAGTTTGGATAACCCTCCTGCTGTGAGATGAGGGATCGGTTATGTGCATTATGCATACATAACCATCAAAGGGACTTGAAGAGACAATGGGCCTCATTACAAACGTGCACAAACTTGTATCTTTTGGGAGCAAAAGTACACCTTAAACTCCGTAATATCAACCTCCACAATGTCACACACTCTCTAATATCCCGAAACCCTAGGGAACGGATGTTCGTAGTTCAAATCTCACTCCTCATTGTCACATTTCTCTCCCTTATATCACGAAATTTCGTCATTAATGCAAACCATCAAAGAAGTCAACCCACACCCTCGCATTGCACCATGTGTGAACATGTGGAGTGTCTTCTTCTTCTTCTTCTTCTTCTTCTTCTACTACTACCACTTGTTGAATGTTGGTGCATGCGTCCGCCACATTGCCCGGGAAGGCCAAGTGGAGTAGACCACACTACCGTACTAGGTGACGGGAGAACGAATTCAAATCGTCCTCACATCTCCTTTGTGTTATTCCATACTGTCACATGCTACACTAACTCTATAGTATCACGCATCCATGTTAACATTACAAAACCCCGTAATTTCACGTGCACTTTGGTTGCCACATGTGTGATACTAGGGAGTTTAGAGTGTATCCCAATTCCTCTTAGTTGCCTACTATGCAAGGTAGAAATACCCAAACCGGTTAACCACCTTCTACCCATGCACTAGACCGCCGTCATAGTAGTGAAGTGCCAGTTCTGAAACCGATCATGGCGAGGCGGCGACTTGAATGCGTGTACACTTAGTGCACCCAATGGGAGTCAAGTTTTAATGTACTCATGAGGTAACCGATTTCGAGCGATGTTGTGTACAGAAATGCACATTACCGTGTTTGGTGTAGGGAGAATCTAGTAAACAAGTAGGGGGTTTGACAACGTTCCACTTTGAAAAATTGTAGAATTTTCCGTACAGGACATAAACATACGAAACAACTTGCATTGCTTCATGAATCCTTCTCGTCTATGTTGGAAAACTATCCCATGAGTAATTGTAAGACCATATCTTCAATGCGAATCACCTTATTTTCACGGGTTATGGTATTTCTACCTTATGTCGTCAACCTAGAGTTATGGCATTGCAGAGAAGGAAGGGAGGTTCAACGTGGAGGCAGTTTCAAAAAGAAAGAGGCACAACCTATGTTCGGGGAAAACCGACGGCTAGTTCATTATTAGCCGATGGATTTCCCCTCATGGCCGGTCCAAATTTCCAACCATCGGATGGCAATCCGACTGTAATTTCAATCCTCTGGCAATTAGCCGATGGACCAGAAAATGTCCCGGAAATGTAGCCAATTCTTCTTGTGAGTTACTGGATTTCAGCCAAAAGCATCCAGAGCGCTATTTGTCTGGGGCATCTGATGATGCACTTGAGGAAGTACCCTAAACCTTAAACTTTTTGAATTATGCAACCTTTCCATGACCAAATCCAATTGCTTCTATGAAGAATTGGGGGACCCTTGGCCTTCAAGCGGTGAAGGCATTGCTAGGTTCAATTCCTGCCAAGGACATTAACTCTTCAAATTTAAAGTTTGGAACATGCCTTTTTTCACTTATTCAAGATTTTGTATTAAGAAATGAGTTCTAATAACTTTTCATACATTTTTTAAACAATGAGTGCCGATATGAATTCCATTTAATCGGATATTGGCCAATGAAAATATGAAAATATAGGCAATTGGCCGATTGATTTTACAAAAGACCGTCTCTTGCCGATGTAAATTGGAAAAAATCCGACCCTTCATAGCAACTACCGGTAATTAGCCACTAAGGCTTCAGAAACTTCCCAAACTCTGGGCACAACATGCTTTGGCATTCAAATAAGTGCAGTGCCCAGAACTTGTCATGGATTACTAGATCATGGCCAACAGGAAGCAGTGGCTGACTGTGTGGAAGTGGAAGTGGGTGGACCCAGCCCTGCAACTTATTAGGCAGGAGTGACAGGTCACAAGAGTCCTCATGCGATGCCTACATTGGTCTTTTCAACGTTTTCCCATAACATTATTCATTCAACGACGTGATCCCCCATAATATAACAGTCGGATGTTGGGAGCCCAATTTGAATATGAGTCTCCTTGCGCAGCTCTTTGAGTATTTGGTTGTTATATTCGAAGGGGCCATGCAACGAGAGTTGAATGTTGGGTAATGGTATGCCGCAGTCTGTAAATGTTGAGTAAGTTATAAACTAGAGTTGTCTGCTAATTAAACTCGGGTTTAGGGGTGGCTTTGGCCTTGAGTTTAGGGACCAGCCCTAGTTTTATAGTCAGGCGCCAACTGCCCGGGGGTTGGGGGTTGACTACTTCAACCCATGGACTAGCAATGCCATTGGGGCGTCCCAGGGTCCGAGATTCAACCCAACCTGGCCACGATTTTGGATTGTGATATGTCGAGGTCACCTTCAATCCTCAACCTTAGACGGTGTAACCCGTTGTTGACCGGTTTATATGAACATCATTCCCATCAAAATTAGATTGTTCTTGCTTTCCATTTCTATGAAGGTGGTCCCATGCATACTATTAATGATATCTAGTTTCTTATAATATTCGTCTTGTAAGTTTTCATGATACCTTAAGGAGTAGATGTCCTAGGTTTCTAAATTCATGTTCCCCACCAAAACCCCTGCCACCTCTGGAAGTTGGGCTTCAAGCAAACCCCCTCTACACCCTAAACCCGGGTTCAAATGCTTTGAATGCCTCCCACACCTTCAAAGGAGTATGGGGTTGTTTCTTTTATTTTTATTTTTATTTTTATTTTAGATGTTATTGACGGGCTACATTTAAAAAAAAAAAAATTACCGGTGGGTGATTTCCCTAATTCCCCCAACCGGGAAGATTTTTGGACATAACCGGTTGAGATCCTAGTGTTTCCAAGTGCAACATGCTTACATGTTGACATCATTTGGTTTTTATTTTATTTTATTTATTTATTTGAGGTGTATTCTCTAAATTCCTTTAATATGATATGCATTTTTTCTAAAGTCTTGAACTTCAACTAGTTATTTCTCAAGCTCAACTAGTTCATTTGTAAGTGGCGGTCCATTCTCCTTGTTTGTTGAAGTTATACCATGTTCATACTAGAATCAACAATTGGCCCACACCAATGGGAGGGTTCATATCTTGATTGGAGTCATTGTCTTCTATGGGTTGGCAAAACTACATCCATTGAGGTTACCGTGAGTAGGACAAATAATCCTTATTGATAGCAAGTAAATTTTGGAAAGAGATGCATTTTCCCTATCAAGAGGGATTTCTCCTATTGCCCATGACCAACAATTGGTCCTAGTGTGGACATAGTATTAGCACATTGGACATCCGTACCCAAAACAGAAGTTTCCATATGATGTTTCTAGCACATTAAAGTTCTATGTAAAGTCCCTTAAAGAGATATGGAACCATGGGCTTGATCCTTCTTTCACAAAATTTTCTATTAAGAGCTCGTTAGCTTGTCATGTATCGGAGCCCATTTTGAAAGTTGGATGAAATTTTGGGACCTCCTCTTTTCACCTCGATCTCTTTAAAAAGACTTTAGGATCTAAACTAGGGTACGTGCATGATGCATGTTGTCCTAAATCTGGATGGACCTATACATGGCTAACTTGGCCCATCCATCCTAGTAAGACAAGCTACAAAACCGGTTCTTAAAGCCTGGCCCCACTCTTTTGTGTATGTCAATTCAAGGATTCATAACGCTTGACTAACTTTGTGTTGATTCTCATAAATATAGGGTTTGGGACTAAGCCCATGGTTTCATCATCAGCTTCACTTTTCAGATAACTCTATTGATGTTCAAAGTCTCACACACTTTGCAAAAGTTAAGTAGGTCAGTACATCATCCGTACCCAAACCATAAGTCCCCCCCACCTCATGTTTTTAGCACATTTTTGTTGCCATTTTACTAAGGCCCGTCTTCCCATTTCCAACTCCAATATTCCACCATCATCTTGGTCCAGCGATACACTAAACATGATCTTTAGTGCCACGTACTATTTTGGAGTTACGTAGTGCTATATCTTTTACTATTGTTCTAGTCTTTTCACCAAGTGAAGTTGTTGTTGTTCTATAATGTCCAAACAATCAATTTGATAGTTGTTGGCAAAATATGAGATATACACAGTGATCGGGGAGATTTTTGGGCATAATCGGTCGAGATCCTAGTGTTTGCCAGTCCAACTGGTTACATGTTCACATCCTCCGGTTCCCCTTTATGAAATTGGGGTATATTCTTGAAATTCCTCTAAAACGATCGGTAATTTCTCCTGCAGTCTTGAACTTCAACCGGTTATTTCTCAAACTCAACTGGTTCATTTGTAACTAACTGCCGATTCTCCCTGATCATTGGAAATACAAGTGATATAGATAGCAATGCACGATCCCAAACAATAAAGACAACATTTAGTGTAAACACCTGGCTCTTTGAACTCGGGACCCCCACCACTATTACCAAAGTGCAGGGGATCTAGTAAAAACACGATCCCATCAGGTTTGCGATTTATTCATCTCAAAGAAGATCCCTCTAGAGTAATTTGGACCCTGCAATATCAAATTTGAGATCATTTTAACCCAAAAAGAAAACATACATCTTCCAATAGAATTGCATGCGTTTTCACCTCGGGTAAATAGCGGTAGGGGAGGGGCCTTTAGCTCAAAGGGGTGGGTGTCCGTCCATGTAAGCTCCGGCCGTCACCTTGGGTTCCACGCCAGCCGCCCCAAATCATCATGTAACGCACTTTGCTTGGTAGGCCATGATCTGGCAGGCTCATGGGCACACATGTTCAAACTCCCTTTTATAGGCTCCCAAGTTGCTTGTAAGTGAGCATGTATATTGAATGGGATTTGTAACCGGCTTCATGACCGTCGTCGTGGCATTATTAAGGGCGGGTGGGTTCACGTGACATGGGTCCCAAGTCCTAAGGGCCACTTCACGCCCGAGCCAAGAGCCGTGACCATGGAATTGTGAGAGCCCAAAAGAAAAGTGTCCAAAGGCCGTCCCAACCCACCTCCAAAATCATGTAGCGTGGCACGGACCCTCAAGCGTAGTGTGAAGTCGTATGTGACCGGGCCCTCAACCAAATGCTATTTCAATGCATTTCTATTCATGCGGGTCCTTGCGCATGATGAAATGGAATAAATCAACGGTTGTGAGCGTTTGGAGTGCGATGGTCTCCCAGTTTTGTGGTTAGGTCTACCTCCAAGAGATGGTTTTTGAAAATAGTCCAAGTGACCATGAAACATCCATCTTGCATTCACATACTTTGTTGGTCCCTCAAGCGTGGTGTGAAGCGAACTCGGACCGGCTCCGCCTTTTCCATGAATGAGAGTGCTTGAAGTGTAATGGTCACGGGCTCTTAGTCTCTTGTGTGAAGTGGCCCTAAGTCCCAAGTCACATGAGGTCAATCCATGCAATCTCAACCGTTGAGAGCATGGAAGTTGGGACTTACCACTTCACACGGGGCCCCAAGTCCAAAGTCCCAACTATGACATGGATGCCTACATGGCCGCACTTTTTGGAGGTGAGGCTTGAGACTTGTGTTTCGAGTTGGGTCGAGGACAAAGCTAAACCTGACACTCAACCCAAGTCCCGTGAATACTTTGCATAAACTAATCAAGAACTGATTTTAATGATATTTAACCATATTTGGGTGATTACTTGAGCCTCACAAGTTGGGATTTCGCCTCCATGTTGGGACTTGGGGCTTGGGACCCCGTATAAATTGGCCCTAAGCGGTGGGCGTTCGTTCATGTGGGCCTTGACAATTTAACCACGGGATGCCCCAACCTAGTGCAAGGATACTCATATGGAGTTTGGATTAGGTCGGGACATCCCATGGTTACACTCTCGAGATCCACATGAACAAACGCATGTTGCTTGATTATGTTATGACCCCACTTGCAAATGGCAAGTGGTAAGTATGTATTGTAGAGGTGCCTATTCTCAATTAGGACCCTATTAGGAGCCTATAAGGTGCCATAATTTTGATTAAGCTATGACTGAAATTCAATTAGGTCAAGCAAACAGTGCCATGACACATGTCCATGATTTGAGTGCTAAAAGTGAAGAGGAATGAATAATTATGACAAAACTTCAAGAAAATTACCCATCATTGTAGATAATTTTTTTTAAATATACCTCAAATCAATAAAGAAAAACCAAAAGAATGTCGACATGTAACCGGTTGGACTTGGAAACATTAGGATCCCAACCGATTATGCCCAAAATCTCCCGGGACATCGATCCACCTCTGAATTTGGCCTCACTTTGGGCCATGGAAAGTTTCCATAACTCACTCAATCATGATGAATAGGGTTCCGAATCTAAAGGAAGTGGAAAATCGTGATCCATGTTGACTCCCTCGGAAATGCATTGGGTGGGTACTAACTAACTACCTACATTAAATAGTCCTACTAATGTGGGGCCACAGTAATTTTCTAGAGCCCACACTAATTCTTGTTATGAGAATCAACGTGGGTCGCATTAAAGTTTCAACTCTTGCTTAATTTCTAGTGGAAAGGCAACATAGGGCACGTTGATTTCTTTCCTAGAGAATCAATGTGTGTGATTTTCTAAAATTTGTGCTACTTTTGTCCTATGACTAATATTCAATGTGTTGGGTTGAAGTCTTTGTGAAGACTTAATGGTAGGTCCATACTAGGGTTGATTGCTACTCTGTGGCAGCAAGAGGAGTCCCACTTGATGAGGAAAGTTTGTCTCTTTTTTAATTTACTATTTCTATTGTACAATAACACAGTAGTAAGAATTTTTATTCTTATTTTTTGTCTTCCTCATAGTAACCTCGTTGAATGTAATGTACTGCAGTTTCACCCATTCACTTCACTACATACAAGACATGAACTCGTATCGAGATGGACACTCTCCCACTGTTGTGGGCCAACCACTGGTCCTAGTGTGGGCATGGTATTAGGGAAAGACATGGGATCTTGGACCCACATTAATTCCACCTTGACTAGAAAATTAGTGTGACCCATACTAGTATATTTTCATGCTAATTTTCCACCCACACTAGCATGACATGTTCTCATTAAATAAGTGGCTATAGCATTGTGTAAACTCTAAATAGTAACACAAACTAATTCGGATAACTAGTGTACATTCTAAAGTCCATAGTATCACACTTGTGGCAACCAAAGTGCACGTGATATTACAAAGTTATGTAGTGTTAACATGGATGCATGATAATAGAGGATTAGTGTAGCATGTAACATTATGAAATAAAACAAAGTGCAACATTGTAATGTTGAAATTGATGCTCACAATTGGCCAAGTTAGGTGTTTAAAGGTTTCAACCTCGTGATTTGAAGGAACAAGATGCACATGTTTCACTAACGAACGTGCAACATGTTTGTGTGGAGCTTGAAATTCACAGTTTTGCAAATTACCAATATCTCCCTCCCAATGTCTTAGAGCTCCCTAACGAATTGATTAGCTATATTTTGAGGGTTTGCTTCCCACTTTGTCCACCAATTGCACAATAGAACATAGTTTCTCTTTGTTTACCACGATCAATTATTTTGCAAACATAAAATCACACCCAACTATTGTAGTTGTAAGTTTAAAAGAATCAACACTTGGTGTCAAAACTAGCAAGCTTTGTGGGACGAGTAGTGCGCTTTAGATTCTTCATAACTCCATCAATCCAAGCTTCCTCACCAACTACCTCCAAAGTACAAAACCTTAAATTCTCCTTCGCATCACGAGAATCCCGTCACACCAATGATCACCAAACTCTTTAAAATATCGATCCAGTTGGAATAGTGCAAACATGTGACACAATGCAAGGATATGGGTTGACTTCTTCGATGGTTTACAGTAATGGCATAACCCACGATATGAGGGGGAGAAATGTGATATTAAATAGTGAGATTTGAAACTAAGAACATCCATTCCCTAGGGCAATGAACTGGGAGTTTATGGGTTGACTCGGATTTTTACCCCTCTTTCCACGTATCATTCGGTGGTTGTCTATGCTCATCCACTTGATGCCTAAGCTTACTAACTTAATTTGGTGAAAAACCCAATGTTCTCTTGGCTTCCCGGTCATTTTCCTTAAGTTTCTATAAGCAATCGGCTACAAAACTGACAAATAAAATAAGAACTTGGTTCACATACTAAGTTTAAGGCAACTTGCACACTAATTCAACTTTGATTACTACGTATGATAAAAGATCATTTCAAATCATAATTTGAAAGAAAAATCATAATTATTATTCATGTATGAAAACATGAAATACCCTCAATAATTCATGAAAGCAACAACCAAAAACATCAAATAAGCACTAAAAAATATGAAATCAACACCCTTAAACATCAAATAAACGCTGCAAAACATTAAAACAACACTTAACAAAGGGATGGCGATGATAGCTTTGGTGCAGTCCCGCAACAACACCGTACACGTAAACCCTTAAAGATAGAAAGAGACAGATGAAGGATTCAAGGTAAGGTGTGGGAGAACCAGTTATAACCGGAGATACCCTCGGACAACCCAACTAAGAACCAGTGGGAGATGGTGGGGACAACTAATATCCACCCACTCTTGAATAGGAAGGGATGAAAACCGTCATCAACTTTACAGAAGCAGTTGATTTCCTATACACTTCATTTTTCCTTCGATTATACGACCTAAAATACTGAAATTAAACCGATAATTTATCGATTTCACTTGGCTAATTTTACATTAAATCTCGGATCTCCCCATTCACTGTCCTAAGGTTTAGAGAGTGAGTGACATTACAAAGGTTGATATTACCGAGTTTAGGGTGTAATTGCTGCTGCTAATTAACCCAGAGCCAAAAACATGAAGAAGATTCCAGGGGATGTACTTACTTGCGATGTTGGGAGATTGATGTACTGTAAGGCCAAGATTGAAGGTTGAACAACGGTAGTTTGATTGGAGGGGATAGTACAGTGTCCGGGGAGATTTTCGGGCGTGATTGGTCAAGATCTTCGCGACGTTGGGTTATATTTCACGTTTTCTTCATTGACTTGAGTCTTAGTGACATTACACATTGGGTTATCTTTTGTGTTTTCTTCATTGACTTGAGGTATATTCTATGGATTCCTCTAAAATGATGGGTTATTATCCTGAAGTCTTGATGGACTTCAACCAGTTGCTTCTCAAACTCAACCGGTTCATCTGTAACTGTCACTGATCAAAATAATTCCGGGGGATATAAGTACTTACATAGGTCACCCTGTCGGATTCGGCAACTATGAGCTTATTATGTAGTATTGCATCTTAACTCGATCTATTGCAGCAGGGATGAACTTGAAGTTCGGATTGTAAGAAAACTTCAAAGTCCATTCCGTAAGTAAGTTAGATCTGAGCTCTCAGGAGTCCTGCCGAGGAATGCATCATCACACTTCTTCCTCACTTATTTTTTCTTATTTTTTGAGGATCAATCCATCCGAGCTTGGATTTTCGTTTTTCTGATTCACTGGAATCAACCTTGAGAAGGCAGCGCACTACTTAACTGTTACGGAATCAAGCATCAGTAGGAGTTTAGAGCAGATGATTTTAGGTTAAGACTTGGGATTCGTCAGCTTCAAATGCACCTCTATCTCCATCTATTTTCCTTGTCTGACCTATTTGAATTGAAAGTGAGGGTATAATTAGTGAAGGTTGGAAGAAGTTGAGGCCAATCTGTGCGATTGGAGGTTGAGGATGATGTGTTGAGGGTGGGTTACGACGGTCCTGATGATTGTTCGGAGTTGTTGAAGGTGCGGTGGGTGGCTGGATTGGAATCTTATCATTATTAGTAGTAGTAGGTGAAGCAGCAGAAGAAGTCGGAAAGTAGAAGAAAGAACTTATAATAAAACTGCAATAATATATGTGGGATGGATTATAAGAAGCACGCCATTATTAAGTCCCACCTCCCCCTCAGATCTGGGATGAATGCATCTGAGAATGATGAATCCGTCACGAGTGGATTTGCGTTTCTGGTTTAAAGCATTGTTGAGGAGGGAGCGCAGGTAACGCAGACTACTAATGCGGATTCAAGCATCAGCAGGAGTTTAGAGAAATCTAAGCCTCAAAATGCGGCATCACCTCCTCAATCATCCCGGCCATTTATTTTCCTTCCTTTATCTGATCTTTTGAGTGAGCCTGGAAGCCTCGAAAAAGTTGGGAGTGGGGAAAAAGTTGAAGCTTTCCAAGAGTGCACGGTTGGTTGTCGCATCCTACACTTGGCGGTCGGAGGTTGAAGATGTGAGTGAAAGTTAAGGGTTACGGTGGTCCAAATATACACGGCGTTCATTGAGTGGGTGGTAGGTGGATTCTTAGAAGTTGAAAAAGAGAGAAAGAATGTGTTCGGAGGTAGGTTGTATCGAACGATTTGATCCACCGAGTTTGTATTCGGCGATCTGCTAGTACGACAGGACTCAAAGAGCGAAGCAAAAGAGCAATAACTTACAAAATGATCAAGTTTCGGGTGACTGAGCGAACATATTTGAGTCTGCACTCATCTAGTGCTTGGTCCACTTTTCTCGCCCACTGATCTGTAAGCTGTGAAACTAGAAGTTCAAGCGAAACTCAGAGTCATCTTCCTCTTTTTTCATTTCTTTCGCTGTCAGGAAGTTGGAGCTGGAGTTGCGGAAGAAACGAAGAGTTTTCCTGCTGGCTGATGATGGAATCGAAGGAGAAATTTATCATCACGTGTCATTTTTTTTCTTCCATCCTCCAAGCCATTCAGTAGCCCAATTTTAATTCCTTTAGCCACTACCTTACCCTAACCTTTTCACCAAATTCAAGTTCCTGTTTTCTTCCTCAGATTAGCGCCACTTTTCGTTGAATCAAAACTTCTTGATGATTGATGATCAGATTAGCCGCCTCTCTAATTGCCCCTTTCCTCTTCATTCTCCGAGTTTCTAGATGTTCTTGATGATTTTTTCCTTCTTTGTCCGGCCTCTTAACCCTTTCTGAATCTTTACATCTGGAAATGTGAACTTAGCTCGAATCTTGTATGTTGTGTTGCAAACGCAGTCGCTGCAACTTTCTTGTAGGGAATAAAAATTTAAAAATGTGGGCATTATCACCGCATCTCCAAAGCCACCGTGCCATCCTAGGGAAAAAGGGTTAAGTGACATTCAAAGTGACTTGCGGCTAGTGCACTTTAGACAATCTTGAGTGAAATCAAAGTCCAAGTTAGTATCCCTGCAGCAGCTGCTGCGATCGATTGTCTTGAATTGGATTAGTCAAATTTTCTGGAAAAGAACCATGGTGATGGGCAAACATGTCTTGGTTCGGAAACCTCGCATGGTGGGGATTCTATTCACACTCCTGGGCATCTGCGTTGTTTTGTCTTTCTTTTTGGTGCACAATGCCTTCAGCCGGCGACACCGTCTCCACTTCGACACCGAGCATACATACGACACAGGTAAATAAATCAATCTTAGTTGCAGTTCGAACTCTTGTCAAGCTTCAAGTTCGTTCTTGGACTTATGTTGGTTATGTCACAAGGGTAAATTCTCTGTGCTTTTTCAAACATGTGTTATAGTATTGCAAAATCTTGCCAGCCAACATAGCAATTGAGAAGAGTCTTGAAAATATGCACATAGATTACTAGTGTGATTCATCAACTTCAGAGTGTTCAAATGCCAGTGAAATCAGCAGATTCTCATAAGACTCTGGTTACAACTGTAAGACTCTTCCATTTCTCGTCTTGCTTCAAATTCACAAATGGAGAGATTAAAGGAACATGGCATTGACCTAAATTTCAATTGTCAATCAGTATTAGTCGTGGGGGATATGCCTTAGGTTTCTTCACTTTGTCCATGATTCTTGCTAATCCAATCTCGGAAGAAAGGGGCAGCTACTACTTTTCCTTGGAGTTCTTCATTTCATTAAACATCTGTATTTTGAATCAATTTAGCAATAAACACACAAGTTCATAACAATTTAGAAAGAGTGCCTGGTAAGAGTAAGTTAGAGAGGTCCGGATCATCCTTTCACAACTCCGTGACATGGAGGTCCAATCAGTCAGCCTTGTTGTTGTTGTACCTACTGCAGTAATAATTCAGTGTACTTTCTTTTTCTCTGTGGTGTCCTCGAAAGCACTGCAAAGAGCCTTTCTTTCTTACTTTCTAGCTGGACCCCAGTAGTGTAGTGAAAGAGTGACCTCACAGAGAGGCAATTTTTTTCTGGCCCACTCATGACCTACGTAATGTAGGACGAAAGTGTGAAAGGAATGGATGGAGTAAGTGATTTGATTTGGAGGCCTCCTCACTGCAAGCCAAAATAATAATGATAATAATGCACTGCCGGTCCAATGAGGGGTGGTTCTGACTCACTGGTCTCTAGTAGGAATTCTTTCGAGGATAGTAACTTTCTCTGCAAACTTTTCATTAAGCCAGTTGAGTGGAGCAGATATTAGGTTAATTTAATAGGTCATAATTTGGTGGTGGTCTCCCCTCAATAGTGTCTCACAGGGACCATTTGGGACGTAAGAGTATGTACATTAGAGATGATTAATGGCCCAAGTGGCTGATTAATTAGCACTTAATTAGCATTCTTGTTGGATTCAAAGATGCACTGTGTTGGCCTTGGCTCCACATTTTTGTGTTCAGAACAGAACAGTGCAAGTTGTTTTTGCATACATAATTTCAACTTTTGAATCCAAGATGTTTATATCAAGCACTGGAAGTAGTGGGAAGGATCTTACAGGATTTGTCTGTATGGATTGCTTCACATGAATAAATGGAATGGTAGTAGCTTGACTCATCAGCTTTGTCTTTCAACTGAGTCAATGCTGTTGGAAGGGCTTTGGATGCAAAATTTTGGCATGACTTGTGAACAGATTCAAGCCTCCCAACCATCAGGTTCGATCCTCTTCATGCTTCAATTTTGGCTTGACATCATAGATGATGTGGTAATGCAGGGATAAAGAACAGGTACCAAGTCATTGATCCCACACTGCGAGGCCTGCTGCTACCTCCATCGCAGTACGAAAACGGCAAATGCGTAAGCCGATTCGAAGAAAGTTTGCTTCGCAGACCCTCACCTTATGAGCCGTCCCCGTACCTGATCACCAAGCTCCGCGAGTACGAAGATCGACACCGGAGGTGTGCATCCAAGGCCAAGAAATTCAACAAAGATGGACCTAACTCCAGGAAAATTCTGGGTGACTGCCAATTCGTTGTGTGGATTGCCAACAGTGGGTTAGGCAACCGGATGATCACCATCATGTCTGCATTCGTGTATGCGTTGCTCACGGATCGCGTCTTGCTTCTCGATCACAGCGGTACCGACATCGGAGGCTTGTTTTGCGAACCCTTCCCAAGCACATCGTGGTTGCTCCCTGAGGGTTATGATTATGCCTGGATGGACACTTTGATATGGGAGAATAGCAACAGGTTAGGACATCTGTTGCAGATGTCGGAAGGAGGTTTTGAGAATGTCACCGATGTGCCACCCAATAATTACGTGTTTCTCAACCTGATGCATGACTATGATGACCATGACAAGAGGTTTTTCTGCAAGAAGGTGCAGAAGTACTTGAAGAAGGTGCCCTTGTTGTATTTTAGGTCAAATAATTATGTGGTGCCGGGGTTGCACTTCGTGGAGGATTTCCATGTGGAGCTTGATAAGATGTTTCCGGAGAGGGAGACGACTTTCCATCACATGATTCGATACCTGTTCCGGCCGTCTAATTTGATGTGGGGACTCATCTTGCGTTTTCGGCAGCCGTATCTGGCTGGTGCGGAGCGACAAGTGGGACTGCAAGTTCGCATTCTTGAGTCGAATGTCACCATGCCTGTGGTTGCGGATCAGGTATCTTTGAGGTTTCCTTCCTACTCATCCTTGATCGTTTCAGGAAAATTATGTTTAAGAAAATAGACACTTCTCCGCTGAAGAACAGAATCCCTTGTCAACACAAAACCTTAGAAATGGGTCATTGGTATGAGGATAATCTCCACCAACTGTGGCGAAGCTCCTTGAGGTCACAGAATTAGCCATGACACAAAGAAAATCCAGCTGTACAGGTTAATCCGAATCAAATCCTTCAACACCCCTCACGATGACAACATCCGTGATCATAGAACTGCTGAATTTCTTTCACGCTGTTAGATGACTATAGGTTCTCTCTCTCTCTCTCTCTCTCTCTCTCCAAAATTCTAAAGCAAAGTCACAGCAAGGCTATAAGGCGGTGATTCCTATTGAAAATCGGATTCTGGACTAGCTCATCTGGTTCAACCATTGCATGAAAACAAGTCACCTCTAACTCAACGTGACTTTTGGTTGTTTTGCATACAACACCTTCCGTATTTCGGTAACTTTTCGGTAAGTTTAAACGAAGAACATTCTATATCAGTTCAGGGAGGGTCACACTTATTGTGGTATGCCAAAAAGGTCCTAAATGAGTTTGACCCTCAATGAACCAAAATAGGTCACTCAATCTTCATTTAAATACAAACCCTACCTCCGACCAGCACACATCACAAGTGGAAAGAAGTTATTGATATTGGATGCAAAACAACCAATGCAGAAATCCTATGGACCCAACCCTGGACGAAAAGTTTTATTGATAAAGGATAACTAACATTCCTGAGCTTACTTTCTGTTAGAGTTCAGAGTATTGGCATCCAGACTGACCATAGCTCCTTGCACCTTGATATTCTACAGCTCCTGAAATGTGTGTTGGAGAGAGGCTTGCTTCCAAACTCCACCGCCAGCAGTGACGACCACCTCCAAAGTGGCAAGGAGGGAGTCACTGCAGTTGTAATTACCTCCCTGGACGCGATCTACTACGAGAAATTCAGGGAGTTCTACTCAGACCAAGCCACAGAGGGGGGCCATTACATCGGTGTGTACAGCCCAAGCAAGGAAGAATACCAACAGTATGGGTTTAGCCATGACAAAAAGGCGTGGGCGGATATTTACCTTCTGTCTCTGAGTGACACCCTGGTGACGAGTCCCTGGTCGACTTTTGGCTACATTGCGCAAGCCCTAGGTGGAGTAACCCCATGGATCCTGACCAAAACACCAACTCTGGAAACAGCAGAGGAGACATTCCAAGCTCAGGGACACTGCAACTTGGGCGTGTCCTTGGAGCCTTGCTTTCATTCCCCTCCAAACCTAAACTGTGGTGCTCTTGGTAAGGGTGTGGATCCAAGCACAATCCTCCCCTTCATCAGGCCGTGTGAGGATGTGATTGGTGGGGTGAAGATCATGCCCAGGGAAGCTGAAACCCCAGTCAATGAAGACCACAATGTAACAACAGTTATTGGTACCACCTAACCCTAATCCCACAGCGACTGCGACAAGTGCTTGGACCACCATTCTTGTTATTTTCCTGGACCTGGCAAATGTGGTGGACATATCATCAGCATGGCAGAGTGCAAATTGACATGAGGATTTTTGGCTTACAGTTGAATTAGTGACACCTTGGTTGACGTTTGAATACATTGCGCAAGCCCTAGGTGGAGTAACCCCATGGATCCTCACCAAATCACCAACTCTGGAAACAGCAGAGGAGACATTGCAAGCTCGGGGACACTGCAACTTGGGGTGTGTCATTGGGAGCCTCGCTTTCATTGCCCTGCAGACCTAAACTGTGGTGCTCTTGGTAAGGGTGTGGATCCAAGCACAATTCTCCCATTTATAAGGCCATGTGAGGGTGTGATGGGTGGGGTGAAGATCATGCCCAACCGCAGTCAATGAAGAGCACAATGCAACAACAGTTGGTGGTACCACCTAACTCTAATCCCCAGCGACTGCGATGATTGCTTCGATCAAATCAAATCAATCAATCAATCACCATTCTTGTTGGTGCCTGGACTTGGCAGGAGCATGTCAGAGCAGCCACAAGAAGCGGTGTGAAATATTATGGTGTTGCTTCATCTTCAAATTGGTCCAAGTCCATATGTAATCCTGAAACGGGCATTGTGAGAATTACAAGGTCTTTGAAGACTATCGCCTCCTTTCAAAGGTGAACACTTGAACGGCCGCAGACAAGCCCCTAGTATCCGGTTCACCTAGATACCTCCAATATGATTGGGTGGACCATAAGTGGAAGGGTGCACCGGAAATCAAGCACTCGGAATGTCACCCATCCAAGTAGGAACGATTTTGGGCTTAAGGATGCAGGTTAACCTTGGGGTTCCTATGAGATGCGGGCTGAGGGCCTTGGGTTTAAGCAACAATCCATATGGAGCAGACATATCATCAGCATGGCAGAGCGCAAATTGACATGAAGATTTTTGGGTTTATCCCTTCCAATTAAGTTGCGTCTCCCCATTATATACTCATTTTTTCAGTTCCTTCGAATGGGTGTAGATGAAGATGGCGATGTAGTGCATAGAGGTTTTTGGGCAGTCGATGATTTCCTTGTTGCAAGTGACAAGTTTTAAAGCAGTCTTAGGTGTCTGTAGTATACAAAATGGGAGTGGAACACATTGTTCTAACCATCAGAGGAATCCTTTGTGAAGGAATGTGGCAGTTTTTTCCATGCGGTCACAGTTCAGGCATGTAACATCTGTAGAGAGATTCAGAGGGGTGGATCCAAGTGTATACTATCCAGAGATTAGACCCCTTCTTAGTGATTCTTCGTAAGCAGAGTCGACCTTATTAAGAGAACAATTTGCCAGAATTTGGGCAAAAAACTGACCACTTTAGCTCAATTTGGAACCACGAATGAAAATTGTTTGGTAACACCTTATATCCATCAAGGGACTTTCGCAATCGTCATCTTCCATGGTCTTTCTAGCAACTTTAAATTCGAGAGACTACTTCTTGCAAGAGTTATAGACTGGGGCAGTGGAAGTGGCATATAAGTTTTGAATAGCCTGGCATAAGCTTTCCTACTGAAATGTCATTCAAGGTTTTGCAGGTTTTGCAGACTCAAGGGCTTGAGCAATAGGAGGCTAGAGCTCTCTTGGTCACAAAACTCTAGTACTGTTGCATGAAATTCAGGTCACAATCATGAATGGCTTAGCAGTAACACATATGGGTTCAGCAATTTATGTACACTCTTCTTTGACATTGTGGAATTCGGAGTCTGCAGCAATTGAATCATAATTACTGTACACTTGAGAGCATTACTAAGGTACATGAAACTATGGTGGGTGAAGTCCTTGCTTATGATGTTTGTCGCTTTAGAAATTGCAATAAAAAGGTGGATGTCAGTAATTTCCAACCTCCATAAACACCCACATCCAGCAACCATCCACCCAACACAACCACCCAAACAAACTTGTCATAGCCTCCATAAGTACACCTCATCACATGGTTCCCCCACACAAAATCATCATACAAGAGGTCCAAGCACACATGCATTCCGGACAAGGCAATGCAAGAGCAAACACACTTGAAAACATTGGTGCCCTCAAATCCATTTACCGTAAAGATCTCACCGAGGTTAAAAGAAAGGTAACACAATACAAAGCCCCGAAGGGAGAGAGGCCAAACAGCTGCAGGCCGGCCCCAACATCCAATTGCCAGGGACGAGCCCGCCAAAACTAACAGCGAAAGGAAACAAACCCCGTAGGGCGGGAAAAACCCTTAACCAACCGCGAGGGCAGTAGGGCTGCATCCGTTTAGCGCCGTGTGGCTCACAGTGGTGACCCGGGGGCGGATTCGGAAAGGCCGTGGCCCTGTCGCACTTCGGTTGATCGCCGTGAATTTGGCAAACCTTTTCGAACCAGGCCTGGAGGAGGTCCCGAGGGACTGGCTCAATCGTAAGCATTGAGAATGGAGAAGTCGTCAGTGTCTAAATCGAATTCAAAATTGAACCGACTAGTACCCAAATCTGCTGCCCATCGGTAGACCCCAAGAAGGGAGCCCGAGGTGGGTTAGCCATTGGTGCGGAAAAGACCAAGGCAATCCTCTTTAGAGAGTGGGTGTTCAAATGGGATGTTGTCCAGGAGATCCTTGCGCCTGTTGGTGTCAATTTCCCATAGGAGGTTGTCGATATCGTTGGTGAACTCTATCTCAAATTCCGCACCCGTGAGACCAAACTTCTGGTGTGTGAAGCGGTAGGGGTCGAGTGTAGGGGTGGTGGTGGCCTCCGCCATGTAGTGATCAAAAGGCATGCGCCTAGGTGGGTTGGGGGGCATGAAGGTCACCCGGTCCGATGTGACTTGGTCGGGTACTAGAAGAGGCAGGTGTGTTGCCTGGGAGCTGTCTGCCTGGGGCGATTTGATGTTAATTTGATTGATTGATGTAATCTCCCTTCGTACTTGTGATGATGGCAAAGAGTGGAGTCCTTCTACCCCAATATCATTCACAAGCGTGGGCGGCGGCTGGGGACGTGGGGGCTTCCCTTTCGAGATGTCTGCGCGATTCGTTTCGCGTCTAGGGCGTGGCCCAAACCTACACCGAACTTTGGGTCTACTGGTATTTTTATGCCAACGAAACCTAATCGAAGCAGGTGATGGTTCATCGATTTGATCATTGTTTCTGGTGGGAGTCGTGTTGGTGTGGGCGGCCGAGGCCTCCTCCCCATAGCCGTGAATCCTCTCCTGACCGTCCACTTGAGGGATGCGTTGGTTAGCTTTTCTTGGGCATTTCCTTTTCGGTCGGCTGGCGGTTCGGGGTCGAACGAGGTGTGGCGTTTGGGCAACAGTTTCTCCGACCTCAGGTTGGAGTGGTGGAGCGTTCTCTTTTCCAGCTCGCCGGTGTGATCCCTAGCTTCTCTCTTTGAATTTTTGGTGTTGTCCTTATGTTGCTTGTGCTCCGATGTTGGGTATGTGTCGGTCGAGTGGAGAGGAGGTGCCTGCTTCCTCCCCCGTATGGGTGCTAGTGTTAGTGGCCCTGTTCTCCAGAATGTGAGTCTAGCTGGTCCGTGGGTCTTGCTGAATGTTGGTCGTTTGCTAGGATGTAGTAGTTCCCGTTGCGGAGGGTTGGGAGCTCCTATGTTCTTCCACTTCGGGGTTTTCCTGTTGTGCTATGTCTTGAATGAACTCATCAATGAGTTGGGATAGGTCTAGTCTTGCTATAAAATCAGCCTCTAGATCAGGGGAGGGGGAGAGTCTATGAATTCTAATGGGTGGGGCTGTCCAAGCACCGAGTTCCAATGGGAGGAATTCTTTGTGAGGCGTGAGGTTCCATTTTATATCCCCATCCCTGAGCCTACCAAAGATTTCCAATGTTGTCCAGACTTTCTGGAAGCAAACAATGAGTTGTTGTCATTTTTCTTCGTTGCGAGCATGTCGAAACAACTCTTTGTAGGCTTCCATGGCGCAATATATCGTGTTTCACCACACGTGCCAGAGGACTACTCCGAGGTGAAAGTGTTCGTCCTTAAAGGCGAAATCGACCCTTTGGCACCAAATTGCCCAGAGAATTTGTGCTTGTAAGATATCCCATGGGGTGTCTGGTGTGATAGTGAATGCTGATGCGGTGTCCCAACGGAGGTCTTCTTCAATGATGGGTCCCAGTGTGTCAGTCATCAACCTCCGGCTGATGTTTGTCCACGATGTGTAGCTGGGTGGTAGTCCTGGAGCCCTTCTTGTGTTCCAGAATAATTGCCATGGGCGTGTGGTTGAGATGCTTGGGTGTCAAGTATCAGCTTCCACAAGCTCGGTCTTTGCCAATTGCTGCAATAGAGTCTGGGGTGTGCTGAGATATCATGTCCCATAATGTTGCTGGTACCCTTTGCCAGCCGTAGTTTTGTCCTTTTCTGGGTTTAATCTTGTTTTCTTGCACTAAGATGCTAACATAGAGGGTGCAGATGTTGTCGCCCTCTGGGTCTCCTTCCCAGTTTGCAAACCAGCGACCTTGTTTCCATTTCTGTAATGGATGGTTGGATGGGTTGGTGAACACCAACACTTTGTAGAGTGTTTGTGCCACTTTGTTGACAACATGCTGGCGGACTTTGGCTTCCGTCCAAGGGATGCCGGCCAGCAATTATGCTATGTGCACCTGTGCAATTGGTGGTTGGGAGGGGTTTTTCCTATCGATCAGGACTTTTGCCGTTCCGTTCCCCCCCCCCCCCCCGATTTTTTAAACAACATTGGAATCACCCTGAGTGTTTTGCGTGTGGAGTTTGGGGTGTTTGGCGTGTTCAAGGCGGCCCAAAAATCATCTGCTAATCAACCAGACCTGTAACCCTATTTGGTTATGGGTGTGGAGTCTGTGTGTTTGACAGGTTGTTTCCCCTTCCCTCCTTCCTTCACTTGTGTTTCTGTCATTGACGTTTGTTGTGTGCTTGAGTCTGAGGTTGTTGGTTTCGAGCGCCATACAAAATGTGTTGTATTTTCTATTTCGGATTGTTGCTGGATCAGTTCTGTGGTGTTCTCCGGTCGTTCATTGTGTGGGGTTGGGGAGGGTAGTTTGGGGAAATTGAGGTCATTTGGCTGGAACAGGCTCTCTATGTTAGTTGTTGGCGTTTCTGTTGTTTTGGTTGGGGTGGATGCAAGTTCAGTTGGCTTGGTTGGTTGTTCTGTTGGGTCAGTTGTCGCTCGTTGTTCACCAAGTGTGGGAAGTTCTGGACCAAGAGGTGTGATGTTGGGTGGCAGTTCAACCGGGTCCTGCGAGTGCGCGTTGGGGAGTTGATCTCTGAGTGATGTTGTTCCTCTGTGGTCCTTGTGTATGCGGGTTGTCTCCCTCTTTGGATAGGAACGAACTTGATGATCTCTCGATCTGCATCTACCACACTGATTTGGGAGTCCGTTGAATTCCAGGTGATACTCCACTGTGCCTTCGCCATCTAACCTTGGAAGGACTACCATATGAGGCAGTGTGTCCAAGTCTCGAATGAGAAGTCTAATGCGGGGCCCGAAAAGTTTTGCCTTGTATGCTTTTGAATTGTCTATTGAGATAACATGTCCAATTTGTTCACCTATGGTGCGTAGGAAAGTTTCGTCCCGGAGCACTTGACAAAGATCCACAATCTGCATCCAAACTGGGTGGTCGAGGCTGTCCGTGGCATGCGGTAGTCTGGCGTCGAAATGAGGACGCCAGCTTGAGAAGTAGACGGCGGCCAACTCGCAGATGATATCAGCTTGATTCAGGGCATGAATCCTCCCATCCGAATGGTCGAAAGTGACTTCAAACACATTCTTAGATTTCAACGACAATAATGACAGGGAGGGGTGAAGTATGTCCCGGGCCCAAGCTGTAAGAGCTTTGAGCCCTGGGTGCTTACCTTGTATGCGTCCAAGAAGCGAGACTGATGTTTTTGCCTCGTAGTGTGATCGCAGGGTTGCTAGCAGGTCTGCTAGGATTAAGACCACTACCTTGCGTGGGTCCGTTTGGGGCTGGTCAACTCCCTCTGTGGTTGGGCGTTCCATCTGTGTTGGTTGTGGGCGAGCAGTGGGTGTGGGAGCGTGGTGTATCTCAATTGAGTCAGTCAGCCTGGCTGCGGGGTCGGGAGGATGGTCTTCTCCTACCGGCACGAATGGCTTACTACCTCGGTGATTAGATGTGTTGCCGTGTTGCGGTGCGGCTAATTCATTTGTGCGTCTCCAGACTCCGCGGCCCTTGCTTTGCGACTTCTCACTTCCTTCCGCTCCATTCCGGTCATGGGCGTTAGTTGTGGGTTCGATTTGAGGGTCATTAACCGCGTTGCACGAAGGCGAATCGCCGTGTAGATACTTCGAACTCAGATACATTGTGCTACACTACAGATTTTTCATTCTAACATTCTTCCGAGAAAACTGGATCTGAACCGGTTTTCACGGAGCTCTCGCCTAAGCCCAAGCAAACCCCTCAAATCCATTACCATGTACCATGCATACACATTGCACACGTAATTCCCTATAAACCAGCCAAACCTCCCCCATTGACAAACCCCACATGCATAATAAAGAATCTACAATCCTTCCAAAAAGAACATACAAGACTAACAGTAAGACCGCCCAAAAATTCCAATACGTGCAAAAATGGATCAACAATAATAAGTTTAACAAAACTTGTCAAAAACTTTTGGAAAACTTCAGACACCATGAACATTCAAATAACATGGGTAACCATAGAAAGGAAAATAAAAGAATAACTTATTTTAGGCCCCAAATATACACAAACCTCAACTGCAAACTATGCCACAAAAATGACAAAGATACATGCCCACACTTACAATCCCTATGCGAAAGCAAATTCCTTAATGGACTTAGAATAGCAAGACACAACGTACCATTGTCATCCATGAACTAACCAACCTACTTGAATCAAGCATACATACAAGACATCTCACATTTGCCAATGCCAATACAAAAAGTAACACACCCCACAACAACACTATCCCATTGTAGATTCTTAGGTGTACATGCATCACTCTAAAATGTGCATGCTTAGCCAAAAACCAAACATCATGTGCATAGAAAGGAGCGGTGTTTGAACAAACCAAAACATTAATCCATGCACCCGACCTCACCATACAACTTATTGAATTCACATTTATTGATGGTAGATTGAGCCACCAAGCCATCAACATCAAAAAATATCAGTATAACCCTCTTAGGGTCCAACTGCACCACCTAGTTAAGTGGATTAGCCAACTTACAAGTTAGTGAGGATTAGTTAACCAAAATTCTAGCTAACTAAAATCATGATTGTACTACCTACCTAGGAGAATTAGCTAAGAATGCGAGTTAGTGAAATCAACTACCATAGAGTGCTCTCTACTCCAACACAAAGAGTTATTCTCCCCTCAAAAAAGTTGTCACATGTCATGCTCACATTTGCCACGATCCACGTGTATTCCATGTGAAAACTACATTCTGCCATATGTAAAGATGAAATAAGGAGCTCTCTACATAACTCATATGCAAGCTAACCGATCGCATGGCTGCACATCCTAGTTACCACTAACCAAAGGCCGACCAATTTAGGATAGTAGTTAAGGTTGACCAACCAAAGTTTTGCTCAACTTGCCCAAGTTTTGAACATGACACTATTTAAAATTTTGTGGCCCACACCATTTGTATTTCCATACGATTAAAATTTATTCAAATAATATAATTATACATAAATAACATTAGTTTATCTAAATTTGAACATTGAAAATAATATTTTAAAATAATGGTATAAAAAGTCATTATTTTAATTATAAATGTATGCTAATTTAGGATGATGTAAGAAATAATGGGGTCCACCTCATAGCGGAATGAAGAAAAGAAGGGACTCTTGAACAAAGTAGGGCCACCGGGTTCATATTCACATCAATAGTAACGCCAATAAATCTCTTTTTTCCATTTTTTCCTTTTTGTATCCTACCTTCATCACACGAGGGAAAGCGTCAATGTAATAATGGCAAAGGTGTAGGGTTTAACCCGTAAAGGCCGATGCGAAATCTCCCTAGAATCGCCTTAAAGCGTTTAGTCCAATTTAGCAGCTTATGAAATAAAATAAAAATCTATCCCTTGTGGTGGATCAGACTGGCATATGGATTGCATCTTTGTCGAGTTAAAAAATTTCACACAAAACTTCAATCATCCACATGTCCAAAACCAAAGGAACTTCAACGTAAATGTGTACGCAAATGTGCTCGGACACGGGCGAAAGTCTGCTTGCTTATGAACATTTTTTGCAACCACTTTGTCAAGAGTAAGAGGACCTAATTCAAACAGAAGAAGAAGAAGAAGAAGAAGAAGAAGAAGAAGAAGAACTCCAGCCCTGGAGAGGGGCCGGAGTGAATAGAGTCTCTGTTCGTAGGACATCCTTGGCCATACCCCATGGTAGTGGCGTTGGGTGTTATACTAATTCACCCTTTTCAGGGAGTAGACACTATGTTAATAATTAATTCAAACACTTATATTTGAGTGGTCCGAGGCTACGTGGACCTAAGTACCAACACCATAAAGACATGTGTTCAAAAGAGATCAGACTTACGCGCTCAAAATTTGTGTTTGTCATTCTAAATCCAATAGTCAGCAACAAAATGAAAAGGTGGACCATGTGATCTTCTTATGGCTCACTTTAGTGGACTCTAATAATTCATAACAAATTGAAATTAACTCCAAAAACTTCATGAGATTGATCTTGGCTTCTGTGTATTCATCGGTGGACGCATAGAAATTTAGACCTCACGCATCCAAGTCGTGTAAGGTACCAACAACAAATCAAATACACAAAAGTAATCAAGTAATCAAAAAAAGTAATAAAATAAGGCCAAATCTACATTCATCCACTTCCGTTGTCCCCCCCCCCCCCCTCCAAAAATACCGTTTCCGGGAGAAGCATCTAGTGGTTAAAGTACCGAGAGGAGCCTTAATATCAACTAATACTAAACAACAAAAACACATGGTCCACTCAAGTTCGTATGGCATGTAAGTTAAAGTTTATGGGTGGTAGCAAAATGGCCACATCATTTCGATCATCACTTTTGTGGTAGCCTTTGTGGCCGATCATGATGGCTTCTCAGAGTATTGATTTGAGCTCATATGTGCCAAGACCCGGAACCAGCAAAAAGTTCGCAATCCACTGCAAAAATGAATGCATGTGTTCAATCTGTGCAGTTCCTATACCTGCCAAAACTAGGACCATCAAAACAACAAAATGATGCAAAGTGTTAAAGAGAAATTAAAACAACCACTTATAGGTGGACAACTCTTAGGGCCGTTTCACACTATGGCCGTCCAAGTCGAGAGGCCGTGGGATTGAATGGTCAAACTTTGTTGAGAGCCCAAAGAAATGGGCTGAAAATAGATAGTCGATAAAATATTGGAATTGGAGTCTTTGGCTGGGTATAGTGTGAAGCCTTCAAAGGCTAAGCCCATGGAGGAGCATCCCGCTTTTGTTCCTTGCTCAAAATAGCCCCTCTAATCTAACGGCCAAGATCTTGTCAGTTTTTTTTTATTTTATAATAATAAAAATTGATGTCCTCGACCATAGTTTGGGTTTCCATTCCTATCAACCCAAACTTCCTTTAAGAGTCCGTCGCCTTGGTCAAAAAGTATTGTCACATAGGCATTTTGGAGAGCGATGGCCTTTGGACTTTGGCCTCTAGTGTGAAGGGTCGAGAGGCCGAATTCTTGGTTTCTTGCAATTTGATTGGTGGTAATCGACGGCCTCTCGACCTTCCCCAACATTGTGAAGCGGTCCTTACTCAGTTCCTTTTCGTATTAGGACACCTATATTTGAGTGGTCTATAGTTTGGTGTGGTCCCAAGAACGGATACCAAATGACAATGTCTCTGAAAGAGATTGGCCTACATGGTGAAACTATGATAACCAATTTTAAGTTCAATATTCAACACATACGACCATGTAATGATTACAAGAATCTTCACTTTGATGATGAATGAGATATTCATGTAAGCTCCATAAATTATGAGGAAAGTGGTTGTGATCTTGATCTAGATTCGCCAAACATCTTGTACTAGGTAATCACATGTTTCATGCCCTAGGAGAAGTGGCATAGTTGGGGAAAAAGCAACCATTTATGATCCATATATGTTACATGAATTGCAGGTCTTACCATTGGTTCTCTTCCACTAAATGATTTGAAAATCTATGAATATGAATTGAGAGCACTACAAGCATGTGAGACTTGGACGACACGTCTTGTGTTGGTGAGAGAAATCACAAATCCACCATGACAGTGAATTTTAGATTTTTTTTTTAGTGGCACAACATCATTTTCATTGACGCAATATGTGTTTTCCAAGTCTTCTTTTTCTTTTTCTTTTGTAGTGGAGTCTAGTATTGGAATAGATTATATTGGAATAGAAGTACACCATTTATGGTATTTGGTGTCACATGCGTAATAGTGTCACTAACCTTATTTTGAGGCGTATCCTAGTATCTCATGATTCTTGGTGTTCAAGTGGGTTTACTAATATACTAGCATGAGTACGGTCAATAGTGGTTTGAGGTGTATGCCTATGTTACACAATGCTTGACAAGTTGACTAAAATGGTACATAAATGACACTTGGCATTAGTATGCTCAAGAGTATCTTTCTCTTACATACTAAAATGTAAATCCATGAGGCTTGCCATGGGTATGCTCAATAATATATTCCCCTTGCATACTAAAATGCAAAACTATAAGCGGAAGGATTCCTATGTGCTACACGAAATGTCATAATGTAAATAGATCCTCACTTCATGAAATTGCTTGTGGTGACAAATGGTATCTTGTTGATAAATAATGGATGTGACATTCTAGAACCTTTAGGCATTTAATTTAGATTGTTCACCAATAGTGTGCGCGACACTTGATACTATAAATGGTATAGTGGTAAGACCACGTGATCTCGGTAGTAAATCCAACCACTAAAACCACGAAAGTCCTCCCCATTGTTGGAACTAAAGGTGAGGTGGGTTAGGTTCCTTTTCAAGAGTCTTTGGCCCCATCACGATTAAATGCACACGAGAAGAAACGGCTCCAATACCAATTTACTTATGTGGCATGTCACTTGGGGCCGTGACCATGAAATTGTGAGGGCCCTTGAAACTCGTCCTTAGGATGTATTATGGAAGATTGAAATTGAATTTTGTATGGTCATGGGGTCTTCAAGTAGATTATAAGGACACTAGACTATGGACTCGTGCCGTCCCGGCTTGTTGCACTTGTGCATATGAATTTATATCTCATCATGCTTATGTCCATCCCATCATGTTGCACTCATGCATATGAATTACTAACCCGCGTCAACCCAACCCCATACGCTCAAGCAAGCGTATGCCCCCATTATGATGTGCCCGAAGAAATATTAACCGTACTTTTGTTGTACTTAGCATGTGAGCAAATGGTGTTTGGAGTCAACAACTCCAAAGAAAGAATTGGGTCAGACAACCTAAGAGATAATGGTGCACAAGGGCTAGACAACCCCATGAAGGAATTGTGTAGGGGAGTTAGACACCTCCTTCTGGAAGATCTTTGTGTTGGAGTTCGACAACTTCAACTACAAGATATGAATTGTAGTCAGACAACTCCTAGCAGATGGATGTTATTCATTGGAGCTAGATAACTCTCAATGAATAAATATGGTTCGAATTCGACAATTCCAACTAGAAAAATAGATGAATGCATCAAGTTGGAATTAGACAGTTCCAGCTAATGGATTGTGATTGAGACACACGATAGATGATTCGTAGTAGAGCCAAAGATAGATCTATGAATAGAATAATTTCACTACATGAGAAATAGAAAGTAAAAATAATGATTTGGCATGACAGGGAGCTTGGGGGAGGAGAGAGGATTTATTTTTTGTCCCTCCTATGGTCCGGTGGTTCAAGCTCATAGCAATTACAAATGTGATTTAAGTTATAAAGCTTTTGTAATGTACAAAGTTTGAAAGTTCTCAATATTGGTGTCTCACATGCATTCATGCTTGTATTATTTTTGTGTAAAAGAGGATTGTGACACCCATGCCCATGGGTACCCACTATATGCATTTGTGTCTATGCTCATGCTTAGAAACACCCCCCCTCCCTTTCGACCATGCCATGTCCGCCACCTCCCCCAGGTTTCTACCACCAAACCCACATGTTGCACTTCAAGGGATATTGTCATGTTTTCCTCTTTCTTTGGTCATTTTTTTGGTTTTGTTTGGGTGGGGAGGTCCATTGACAAGTGGCCCTTTTTTTCATTGGATTTTGTTTGCATTTTTTGTTGTTAGGCAAGATTGGTAGGAAACGGTGGGGTGGCAACCACCACCACCACATCTTCTTTGTATATACTATAGATATATGATCAAGCTCTCTATTGAATGTTATTCAGTACCACCCTATGTTTCATGTAGGCCCTTCTACGCAATAAGTTATAGCATATAAAGGGATGGTAGACCATTGAATCTTCAAAAGTTGATTCAAGATTTTATGCTGGAGGAATGAGAGGTCCGTTACAATGTTGGTTTTGTATATAGATGAATGCATGGTATCAAAAATTTCAATATTAGTCAATTATTGATATGTGGTGGGTCTATCAAGGCGAGAGGATCTTTGTGTACTTGAAATATAATTTGGGTTACACTACTAGAAATGTGATAGTTTCACGACACAATGTGACGATGATGACACTACCACATTTCTAAAAATATTAACACCATTTTGAATCATATTGACACTTTGACAATATTGCCTAGGATAACATTACTCAGCTGTAGATTGATGCACCGTGGAGCCGAAATTTTATTGGGCATTAAGCCTATAGCCCATTTAATATGGGCTTTTCTTACAAAGTGAAACAATACTCAGCCCGAGTATCGTTCATCATCTAACATCAAAACTGGCAGCTGCTACACTAACTCTAACTTTACCAGCAGTCCAAAACATGTGGCACACGAATAATTCGTTGCTTAAAAATAACACAAAATTATCATGGCCTAGAACTTGCTATCATGTTTAGCTGCAAAACATTGGTACCATAGAGGGCTTTCTATTCCAACAGAAATTAATCACTTTCCCTCAAATTTTGCCACGTGTCATGCTCACATTCGCTAAGACACACATGTATCCCATGTGAAAACTACATTTTGGCACATAGGGATGAAATAGAGAGCCCTCTGCAGTAGTATGCTCGTTATGCAATACTCTTTCTCTGTGCCCCCCCCCCCCCCGAGATTATCCATTCCCATCATGATTGAACAAAGAAATTGCTATAAAACTCATCTAGAGTAGAGGCACCCATAACCGATCACTTAAGAGATTTTGCCCTAGATTTGAAGAAGTATAAGGCGGTGCAATTTTTTCTCGTGTAGGAAGATAGAAATTAGGGGGACTACAATTTTCTTTGGGTAATTTGATTCCTTACCTTGACATTACCATGAATTTTTTAACCCAAAAGTTGGCATGTAAATATTACCAACGTCTAGAGTATCCCATAACACCTCATTTTAATTGTTCATTCCTCCTCAGTTTAGGACTCAAAACTAGGACATGTGTCATGGCACTGTTGGTTCAAGGGGGATCAAAATTAAGTCCCAGTTTGACCGAAATTCCGGTACCCTAATCCCACCTCTTTAATAGGACAGCCAATAGTACGACATCCTCAATATAATGACACAAATTTTCTTAACCATACTTTCTAGTATAAATCTACCTCTATAATACAATTATGACATTGTTAATACAACATGAATATGACATTGCCCAAAACCCTACCTTCTCATGTCAGCAACTTGTGAAGAAAAATTGTCATGGATGATTGAATTTTGGATGAAAAATCACTTGGCAAGTGACAGTAATCGTAACTCTCTAAATCTAAAATCCCCCAAAAAATTCACAAGAAATGACAAATAATGTTGGGTTAATATTTAGTGTCGGTGACACTACACCACGGTTTACGAATAGTATTGTGCAAGACAATTGGAATTGGTGACACTAAATATCATATTTAAGGTATTTTCCTAGATTCTAAGGTCAATTTGATTTGATCTTCCTCATCTACACATTGTTGGAAAGCTATTGAAATTACACTACTTTTGTTATTAGTGTTCACCTTTTCAGACATAATGAAATTACAAGTTGTATCGGAGAAGCTCAATAAAATGTGTATTGCTAATTCGAAGTGGCAACATCAACGAACTATTGTTTCCTTCTTCAAGTCCACACAAATCTCATGAAGAAATTTACATGTTTGTAAAGTCATTTCAAAGAATATTTATTTTGTGCATGTGTCAAAATATCTAAGGCGTGCTTTCATGAAGTACTCATTTTTAATTTCAAAGAGGTCCAATTTGTCATATAGTTAAATATATAACACCTCAATAATATAACGCTTTCTCGTTTCCCAAACATGTCATGTTAAAGAGGCGGGATTGTATAGATAGCATGATCAAAATAGGCGCCTCTACTATACTTAGGGCCAATTTTCACAATGGACCATGAAATCAAACCATGGAACATGGCATTTTTCCATGGTACGATTTCTTTAGAAATCAATTTACAAAGCATTTGGGCTCCTCACTAGGCGTAAACCGAATGCGGACCACGAGGAACGACCATGCACCAAATGTGAATGTGCTGATTCTTTTTAATATATGCCCAAAATAGGCAGTTTTGGAAGAAGAACAATCCAAGTTTGACCATTCTCTTGTCTTCTCTTGTCTTCCTCTTCTCTTCCCCCCCCCCCAAAAAAAATCATTAAATATTCAATATAACAACATTTCTCTCTACCATGGGCCCTTGCCTTTCTCTACCAGAGCACCTCTTTTGCCTCTCCCAACGCAAAATCCGTCGGACCATGTCAGAAGAAGAAGAACTCCAACCCCAAAAGGGGGGGCCGGAGTGAATAGAGTGTTTGTTCGTAGGACATCCTTGGCCATACCCCAGGGTAGTGGCGTTGGATGTAATACTACTTCACCCTTTTAAGGGAGTAGACACTATGTTAGTAGCAAGTGACTTTTACCGGTTTAACCGGTGGCATGGGTTTTGGGAGAAAGTATGTGGGGCCTATGTGATTAAGTGTGGTTTTGTAGGTCATTTACATATTGTCTATTTTCTAGCCGTCTTTTATGGATTAAAATTGAGTGTGCATATTGTATGGCAATTGTGTTGATTTGTTTGAATGTGTTTTTAATTTGTGATGGGGGAAGTTTAAACTTTGTTTCAAATGCGTTCATCGAGGGGATGTGAGTTGTGGCTCTAGCACCTGATGCTAATACTATGAGTGGAGCTGCATTCCAACCTCTTGCAATGAGGTTGTTAATGAGTGGTTGATATTTAGTAGTTTTTCTTTCTCTTGTTTCGGCCGAGAACCTGTCATTGCAGTATGTGGATTCGGACCATGTCAATAAATAATGTAAGTCTTCTGGAGACCTCGAACTTCATGATCACTCTAAACATGTTTTCCTTGGTGTAAACCGAAGTGGACCCGGGACGAGTTCAACAACCAATCACAGATTTTACAGGGCCTTGGGACGACTTCATGGTCCATGGTGTAAACAGCCCCTTAGGAAGCAGGTTCACTTATATTGGCAGTGCTCACAGGAATGACGGAAGTGGACGCGAATGAAAGTCTGGCAGTCAAAATTCTGTCCATCCAAAGGCAGCCTTGATATGGATCAACATGGTCAAGGTACTTCAAGTCTATGTCAGTGTCAGTTGTTAAGGCTCAAATCAAATACGGAAAGAAAAGAGAATCCAAAAAGATAAAAAAATCTTTCAAAAAAATATCGCTCAATTGAACACTTGGTACAGTACTGTGATCTTCCCCTGTTTGCCACTAAGGTACTGAGGCCATAAAGCTACGCTCTAAGAAACTTTTGCTTTTTCTAGCAGGTTAAATAGCTTGGGATTTTTTTTTAAAAGGAAATCATAGATTAGCGAATTTATGTAGAGTCTAAAGAGAAAGAAAAAACAATAATCTAATAAATTCATATGCAACTTGCATCATAACATTACTCAGTTGATGACATGTGTTCAACTTTCTTGTCTTTAGGTTCAATTTGAAGCAGATTTTGGCATCCAAGGGCTTTATTGTGGGGCCTATGGACATAGCTCATTAGTTGAGTAATGTTATGATATAATTTGTAAAGTTGTTTTAAGAAATGCGCTTTTTACTCTCTATTAGAGGGGGGGGGGGTCCATTGTTGTTAGATTGCTAGGTGAGAATCACCGCAAAGTCAACTTTATTGCAGGTGAGGATATTTATTGAATGAAAGTGTTGTCCCCCTTTTGTAGATTGCTTCTTGTTGAGCAGATAGATCCCTGATTAAGGTAGGGGTGGCAATTTCCGTGTGGGTCCTAAAGTCGACCCCTATGTCGGAAGCACCTTTTTAGGTGCTTTTACATGGGTTTACAAAAGCACCTATCAAGGTGCTTTTACCGTTCATAGCGCTGCCATCATTTCATTGGCTGCCAGCGGTCGGTTTTAGAAATCCACCCAGTGGATATACCACGTACCCTATGTGCGAGTGTTGGTCACTCTACAAGGTTTCTTTTAAAATTTTGTAGGAAATCATAAACATGCCGGAATTTTTTTATTTTTTCATAGTTGCTCTTGCACCAGCTTTGCGGAGCGCTCAAAATTTATAAAAAAATAGTTTCAGCATCCCAACTAGGCACATCTAAAATTTGGACGGAAATAGCCACCCCTACCTTAGCCATTGTGATTGGCCAAAGTTGGTGCCCTTCTGAAAATGTTCTTACATCCTTCTGACACCACCACTACGAATGGCCAAAATGATGCTATATTGTACTTCATGTCACATATGAATGATGGTTGTCAACAATGACTTACTCGATGGCGTTGTTGCCATAACATAATCTAGGAAAGTTGGGGAGTTGGGTGGGCCATGAGCCATGTTGTGAAGATGCCAAGAATATACCACAATAGAATGAAAAAATAAAAAATGTCGGCATGGTATCAAGTTGTGTGAAGGGTAAGAATATTCTAGGTATTTTTAGGTTGGAAGTGAGCCATTTTGGTGATTAATGTTATGGCACTCTCCTGTGGACAACTTAAAGGTGAAAAGTGTGTCACTTAAAAAATTATTATTTTAAAGCATTGAAGCCTTATTTACATTTCTAATAATTATGAGTGCATCTCTTAACATAACATACTCAATTGCAGGCCGCTACACTATGGGACTGGGATTTTTCCAGGCATAATGCTCTTTTTACCATGGGCCTCCCTTACAAAATGAATACTTCTTCTTTTTGAATATTGGTCACTTCAATACCTTAAAATTGACTTGTTGCTAACCTTGGGCTTACTCTTGCGAGTAATACAAACATGAATCATTAAAAGAGTTGTGCACATTGAAATTAGTTTGAAATATGGATCCCATGTGGCCATTGGCACATGCTATGCAAGTTAGCCAGGAATAAAGTCACCGTAGTGAGTTTGCAGTAGGATTTCTACTTCGAGTAGAGCTCCCACATTGACTAAACCAAATTTAATGTTTAGTTTAGCTAATGTTGAACTACCGCCTTGCAAAATTATGGAGAGTGATGGAAGAACTTTGATCGAGATCTTCCTTGAAATATTATTTGTGGGAAGACAACAAATGCACATGAACATTCTAGCATAAAAATATTTAAAATGATGTTGTGGTAATAATAAATAAATTAGGAAATTGAAGTGTAGATATATGCATATTTGTAGCTCTAAAAGATGAGACAAATATATTGCAAATTGTAGGAACATTATTACTTAGCATCCAAATACAATCTTGAGACTACAAAAAGACATAAGAGAGCGCAACAAAATGATGAAAAATCAATAAGATACAAAAGATACATGACACAACAAACTTACACGTTTCATTAGCACGAGACATTTATAAAATTTAAAGATTTTTGTGTTTCAAGAATATATTATTTTTTTAAAAAGGAGCTGGAGAATTGAAATGAGAGGATTTGAGAGACAAATAGGAAGAATGTACAATTTCAATGACCACATAATAAATAGCTAAAAGAATATAACTTTGAGATAAACTAAAAAAAGAAGAAGAACGTAACATGACCTAATCTTAAGACAAAGAAGAAAGAAGAAAGAGAGCATAATCTTGAGACAAAGTGCAAAGAGGCCCTAACCTTAAGATATGAACAAAGAACAAATAAAGCTTAACCTTGAGACAAAGCACAATGAATAAAGAAGAAAGTGAACTTTTCTATGAAATAAAGAGCAGAGATTAAAGAGAATCTAATCTCGAGACCATGAACAAAATGGAATATAATAAATCATATTAAACATTGAGACAAAAAGCATCCAATCTTACACAAAAAGGAAGAAGTAAAGAAAGCCTAACCTTGACGAGAGCAACAAGGAACAAGTGATGATGAAATTATGATGAAGAATGAGCATTGAGGAACGAACAATGAGGAATGAGTGACATAGTGAAAAGGTGGAGATGCAAAAGAGGGTACAAAGAGATGCAAAAGATGTAGTTGGGGGGGGGGGGGTCGGAATGAATAGGAGATAGGTCCGGACCTTGAGAACAAAGTACAATAGAATAAATATGTTGTTTAGTAACGGCTAGTGTCATACATGTAACGAAGGACGTCATAAGTTTGACATCCCTTCAAAGATGCCTTCAAGATTCCCCAATCCCCCGTACGAGTGAGGGATTCAATTCTCCCAAGCCACATGGTGGAGGTTGGATACATGTTTCCACATGTCAAACACTATGGTTGTGATTGCAATATTTCAAAGCGTTGTGGAGTATGTTGGAACTTCTTTTGCAACTAAATATGTGATATCAAAATAATAAGAACAAGAGCGAGTTTAAAAGTACAATTAACCACCCTAGATCTAAGCTTGATATGGAGAGGCTAGGATAAGCAGCCCTAATTCAACTACTCATCTTAAATGGACACATATATTTGAGTGGTGCGTTGGTAGGTGTGGTTTTAAGAACAAATACCAGAAAGGCATGTGTTTATCATATATCGGACTACATGCTTTAAATTTTGTTAGAAATTGTATTCTTAACTGCCAACATGTTTGGGAGGAACTATAGCATCATGTAGTAAGTTTGACAAGGAATAAGATATTCATATGACCCCCATAAATTATGAGAGAATAACTATGGGAAAAAAATTATATTTGTTAATCATCTTGTACTAATTGCATGTTTCACTCCTGCAAGACGAGGGTGGAGCTAGAATTGTATGTTTAAGTTTACCTTCAAATTTTGACCTTCTAGGGTGGGGAGAGGGCAAGCAATGGGAATGGAACCTGAATACTAGGCCCAATATCTTAGTTCTCCATTGCCTACACAGTAGTATTAAAAGTTGTGTTTGAAACATACACACAAGTTTGAGTATGAACCCAAAGACAAGAGTGAAAACATTGATTACTATTGCAGATCAAAGTGATTAAAACTTTACACCAAATTAGCACCTAAATCGGGATCAAAGACCCCAAAACGAGTCAAATGTGCATGAATTGGGAAGATCCAACATCTAGTAGCCTATAGGAGCAGGTTTTTAACTAGTACCCCTCGATAGGTGTTGTGAATTAGAAGATTTCATAAAGCTACATTGGATGATGACCGGATCAAGGTGGGCCTCTTTTTGGACTTCCACCTCAAAAGGTCGCCTTGTGGTCCTCTTAAAAGTATCAACAAATTGGAACCAAACAAGTGTCATTGGTAGTGTATGTTTTGTGCACTCTATGGGATGTGCGTTGAGTGAAGGATATTTGTGTGCATGGAACATTTCTTTGGTCAAATGGGTTGACCTTCAAATGAGAGACGTTTGATGTTCCTCCAACTTCTTGACTTTCAAGTGATTGAGTTTGCTAGAATTACAACCTTCGATCGTGTAGTATAGAGCCTTATGCATGACTTCTCCTACTTTTTTAGTTGTCGAATCACTCAAGCTACACCGTTGACCATGTTTGGTGTCCTAATAGAAGCCTAATAGTGTCCCTTACCCTATTTTGAGGTGTATGAGTGGTTACACTAATGAGCAACAACTTCACCACTAGTTTCACCTCGTGACACTTGGCGTTCAAGTGCGCTTACGAATATCTTGGCATGAGTTTGTTCAAGAGTGTTATGAGGTGTATGCCTATGTTACATGATAGTTTACAGGTTAACTATAGTTTGCACAAATGACACTTGGCGTTTAAGTGTGCTTACGAATATCTTGGCATGAGTATGTTCAAGAGTGTTGTGAGGTGTACGCCTATGCTACATGATAGTTTACAAGTTAACTGTAGTTTGCACAAATGACACTTGGCATTAGTATGCTCAAGAATAGCTTCCTCTTGCATACTGAAATGTGAACACACAACACTTGCCACTAGTATGTT
The DNA here is from genome assembly GCA_950295325.1 of Polytrichum commune. Taxonomy (NCBI): domain Eukaryota; kingdom Viridiplantae; phylum Streptophyta; class Polytrichopsida; order Polytrichales; family Polytrichaceae; genus Polytrichum; species Polytrichum commune. The sequence goes on along the minus strand of OX485803.1, from coordinate 14,825,262 downwards.
CAATAACATCTTCCTCTTGCATATGAAATTGCAAAACTATTGTCTCCAGTATCTCAATGTGCTATGCTAAATGTCATAATGTAAATATTTTTTCACATAAACATCGTACTTTTATTGACAAATAATATCATATTAACAACAAGCGGACGTACACTTTGAGACCTCTAGCTGTCTAGTTTACGCCCTTCACAAATAGAGTGCGTGACACTAAATACCATAAACGGTGTACTTCGATTGTCAAGCTAAATTTGCCAAAAAAGGAGATGCCAACTTTCAACCTAATCTCTAAATATAGAATATGTCATTACTGATCTTTGTAAGTAAGCGCATGAAATTGAATTGTTTCTAAGAACTTTGCTCATAACATTGCTAAGTCTCATATTCTCTCTTGTCTTTCCTAAACAATAGAGATCCATGTTTTCATAAAACCTTGCCGCATCACTGAGATTTAAGTGATTCGTTTTGTTAGTGTATTCACGGCCTTTGGTCATATTATTCTCATGTCTAAGGTGAGGGGGCATGAGGCTTCGCAATGTTATGTTAAAATTTGTTGATGACATGTGTCTTTCAAATCCATGATTCTTTACATGTTATAATCTTCTTGCATCATTGAATTTGATCTCGAAGGCCGAGTCCATGGCTTTGACCCTTATGACAATGTTGTCCTTGTATTCAAGAAAGCATGTGATTTGTTAAATCTTTGTGGGCTTCAATTAAAGGGATTGAACAATGACAATTATGAGGATCATTACGGACCTACATATTTCACCATTCGTTTTGATCACTTCATGCAATAAGAAACCATCTCATTTATCTCTAGCAACTTAAAATACGTTATCTTACATTGTTTAGTGTATTTAGTGTCACTAGCCCAAAGTGTCACCTATCCTATATCAAAGCCCATAAAAGAATTATGTAGAGGTTGCATAGAGTCCACCACATATATATGGTTGTTGTCCTTGGGTGAAGAAACTCTTCAAGTATGCTTGTCCCAAATAGGGCCACTGCATCTACCTACATGTAGAGGTTACACTAATTGTCAAAAAAATCAATTTTTGTCACAAAATACATAAAGAAAATTTGGATCAAAATTGAAGATTGTAATGGACTCAATTGTATTGGCATAACACAAAAATAATTGTATAGAAATTGAACACGATTATGATTTAAATAAATCATATTGTATATATCTCAACCCCTAAAAGCCCAAGGGTTTTAGCTCAAATCAAAGATGAATTGTAAAGTATGAATTAGAGACGTTATTTGGAGTTTAAATACATGAGGAAATTTAAGAGAGTTAATTTTAGACCCCATCCATGCAGTTGGAATAAGGATCATAATCATCTATCTTCATCAAACTCATTTTAGAAGCATTTTCCTACATAAAGTAATAAAACCTCCAAGATGATCCAAAATCGTTTGTTCTTTTATGCAATTGGCTAAAAATGTGAGTTTCATATCGCAGTGAAACAATCCAAAAATATTCATATCATTGACCTCGTTACTTTCCCCGAATAGTAATTTTGTAATAAAGCAAGTATATAAGGGTTCCATCCACTTCAAGGTCCATACCTAAGAGTCATCACTAGACAATTTTGACTGGTTTGATGTAGATGGCGTAGAACTTTACCTAATGAAAGTTGGAAATAATAGATAAAAACAAAAATAAAGTTTTCCTTGAGAAAGACATCTTTGAAAATGCTTGCAACCACTCTTTGACTTCTCAGTCATTTAGGTGTCTCATCAATCAGTTCAAATAATATTTGAGTACATTATCATCAAACACAAACTTGAAGAGGTCTCTCTCTCTCTCTTTCTATATATATATATATATATATCCAATTTAACAAATTAACACTTATTTTGACAAATATTGTCATGTCAATGTAGAGTTATTGACAATGTAGCCTATCCGTTCACATACAATGTACGTGACAATAAATACCATAAACTTTAACATAGTACCTTACCACCATATGTACACATTTCCTTGTCGTGGACCATGACGTTCAAACTATGTACTAGGGAGCATCCCACGAGGGTTCTCTCTCTCTCTCTCTCTCTATATATATATATATATATATATATATATATAAGTACCTAAAATCTTCTTATATTAAGTCTTAGTATGCACTAGGTCGGGGCATCCCATGATTATATTTTTAGGGCCTACATGAACGAACACACACTACTTAATAATGTTATGACTCCCTATATGCATTGACAAATAGAAGCTCTTGAAAATAAGTTAAAAAAAAATTGGTGCATGGTCATTCCTCTTGGTCCACATTCGGTTTACGCCTAGTGAGGGGCCCAAAAGCTTCATAAATTGAAATTTGTAAAAAATCAGACTATGGAACTTGGACCATCAAATCGGAACATGGGAAAAGGCCATCTTCCATGGTCTGACTTCACGGTCCGTGGTGTAAACCGGCCCTAATAAGGGCCACTTCACACACAAGACCGAAAGCCCGTGACCATCACACTTCAAGCACTCTCATTGGGGGGGGGAAAGTAAAGCCGGTCCAAGCTCGCTTCACACCACACTCGAAGGACCAACAAAGTAAGTGAACGCAAGATGGATGTAAAGTCTACATGGATTCCTACATGACATCGAACGGATCACGTTTCATGGTCACTCGGACTGTTTTCAAAAACCACCTCTCGGAGGCACGCCTATTTTACCATGCATGAGAACCCACATGAATAGAAACTCATTGAACAAGCATTTGGTTGAGGGCCCGGTCACATATGACTTCACTTCACACTACACCTGAGGGCCCGTGACCACACTACACGATTTGGGAGGCGTGTCGGGACGGCCTCACAATTGCACGGTCATGGCTCTCGGCTCACGTGTGAAGCGGCCCTGATAAGTTAACACATGAAAAGCACCCAACCGCTTTCCTTTGCACGGTGACAGAAGAAGCAAGTGCCACTCTGCATGGAAATAAAAAGCTCAGGCAATGTCAGATGCCATGCAAGGGGTGACATAACAACAGCCAGGAGGAAGGGGTGGCCTAACAAGGGCCACTCTTTGAAGCCCCTCCCCCCCACCCCAATATTTTGGAGCGGTGTTATTAATAAAAGGCTTAATAAGTTACAGAAGGCACTTTTTGCACAGGCATGCTGCTGCTACTATAGTGATCCTCTTTACCTTTGTTCGCGTGTCATGGTTGGTGTCCACTCCAACCTCGCCTTCAGGACAAGCTCAGTGCAGTCTAGTTAACTTAGTTATTCCTCATCAACCCCCTTTGTGGGTATGGGGCATGCCACATCACGCGCATGTGTGAACGCACCAACCTAAGCATAGCACACCGTTTTGTCTAATTAGTGTGGGTTAACCATTCGGAGTTTCGTTTTTCTATGACCCTTTACGGGCGTATTCGTTTCTTTACCGACTAAGTTACACTCTCAACTCCGTTGTATCACACCTGTGGCGACCAAAGTGCACGTGATGTTACGGGGTTTTGTAGTGTTCACATGGATGCGTGATACTATGGAATTAGTGTAGCATGTGGCACTGTGGAATGACACGAAGGAGGTGTGGGGACGATTTGAATTCGTTCTCCCGTCACCTATTATGCTAGCGTGGTCCACTCCACTTGGCCTTCTTGGGCGATGTGGCGGATGCATGCACCAACATTCAACAAGTGGCATAAGAAGAAGACGGCGAAGAAGAAGAAGGTGACACTCCACATGTTGACACATGGCGCAATGCGAGGGTGTGGGTTGACTTCTTTGGTGGTTGCATTACTGACAATTTTCGTGATAAATGGGAGAGAAATGTGACAAGGAGGAGTGAGCTTTGAACTACGAACATCTGTTCCCTAGGATTTTGGGATATTAGAGAGTATGTGACATTATGGGGGTTGATATTACAGAGTTTTGAGTGTATATCGTGTTCTTCGGTGTGCATACTAACTACTTATGTTATTTGGGTAAAAAGTGATACTCCCAGTAAAAGGTTATAGCAGTGCATAACTCCAAATGGTAACCCACACTAATTAGACAAAATGGTGAAGCCTTCATAACTAGTGCTCTGATTTGAATGATTCTACGTATATGTTTTATTGTCATCTTTGATGAGCTCAAATGACGTCAATGGTAGAATGACCAAGGGTGGGTTTATGTTAAAGCCTCCGGGTCCAAGAAACTTGGAGTTTGGGAACACCCCTTAATGAACCTTACGTCCGGACCCGAGCTTAAAGCAATGAATGTGGAGAACCAACTACAGTCAAGACTCTATAAGTGTTATAGGTCGGGAGTAGCAAAAAATAACACAAATAGAATTATGACAAGTAACACTTATAGAATTCATACCGATGATTAATAACATTTATAGAAATAACACTTAAATTTTCAAATAAGATTCAAGGTATTGTGCCTTGAAAGATGCAATAATGCTTGCATCCATGGGTTGAAAACGACTTGTGGTGTTCGGAGGTAGAAATGCTAATCGAGTGACCCTCGAATGTGAACTTACATTTGGCACTTGATGACCAGAGAAATTATCTAGGAGCAAAAGCACCTTCTCTTTCTATGCCAACACCATCCTTGTCGCAACCCTCGCTAGCTCCCCTTAACTAACTTGGTTATTTTCTTTCAATTCTAGCAAGGGTCACGAGCGCTAACCTTTCACATTCCGCCATGCTAATGGTTAGCTCCTCCTACCCCATACCTTATAATTCATAGGAGGGGAACCAACCCTCCTACTTTGCTTTCGGGACTCACCCCTTAATCAATAACCAATTCTTAGATGTGGACTTCCATCCATGGAAGTCCAATCTTATGTTGATCATCGCGTTGCCAAAGCAACACTATAACAACCCGACCATAATAAGCAACTATGCCCATGAAGATTGTGCCGTTCCGCCTTGGGTGGGTTCGGCCACACCACTCACCCATATAAGGGCCAAGTTCCATGTGCCGGTCCCGGTCCGTTTTTTAAATGGGTGAGAAACGGGTGACATCATCCAAAAAATGGGTGATGTCACCCATTTTATGGAGGGGCACTTCTATGTGGGGTGCCGGTTTTTTTCGATTTCCTACTTTCTAACTAAATTTGGTGAGTGATAAGACATGACACTTTATGAAAGTCACCGGCAATGAAGGTCATCTAGATTCTAAAAACATCATAAAATACACGTTCCCTAGGAGTACTCCTCAAAAGAAGGGACTAGAAGAACAAAGTGGCCTTTAGTACCCAAGGGTGTACCCTAGGTGACCGGACGATCCGATCCGGTCACCAGAGCTTTCTAACCGGCACATGTCCTTCTTGTGACCGTTAGGACCGCCGGTCCTTTGGCACCCGTTCTTGCACAACACAAAATGTAGGACACCCATCCATGGGGGGTACCGGTCCTTGGGTGAGAAGGATGGGCACATGGCACCACCCTCTTTTCACCGGCCCACCCATTTATTTTGAAAAACACGGACCGGGACCGGCACATGGAACTTGGCCCTAAGCCTCTAGGACTTTCGACATGGCTCCTACCCCACCGTCAAGAATCCTTTTGTCTCTTTCCCCAAGAGTTGGGGCAAGTAGACACTTTTCCTTGGCCGCTGGGGTCGGAAACCCCCAACAGCTTCAAAACACCATAACTTCCTTGTATGGTGTCCGATGCTTACAAGCAACCACTTCACCGTCATGTACGCTTCACGTAGATGCCGATGGACTCCTCACTTGTCCCCATTTGGGCAAGTAGTGAGGAATTTATGCATGTTCAAATTTTGGCAATCCCGGGAGTCACTCCCAGGCCACTGTTGTACCAGGGCGTTGTCTCGGGACACCGCCCCACTCAAATTGTCATATCTCCTAGCTCACACATCCGATTAGGGTGTTCTTGAGCATTTTAGAATTTGCATGCCATAAGCTACGCATAGTTCATGACTTACACTTGTGACTCCTAGTCTCTGTGGGTGGGAGGCGTTCCCAACGCCCAGGGCCCTCACCCACAATAGGATCACTTGGGCCCTCTCACCAACGGCGTGTGGCATTGTGTTTACCGTAGCGTGTGACCCCCTTAATGCATCTTCAAATTTGGCATAATCCCAAAGGTGTCGTTCCTAGGTGGTCCGTTAGGGCAGACATTAAGTTCGCCCATACGAACTACGGGGGGTGTCAGATCCGGGCGGGGGTAACCTTTTGGGAAATTTATGAACCCGACCGAAAACTGTTGCCCGCCCCGCCCAACTTAGAAAAAATATTGCCCTTGCATTCTTGAAGGCCGCTTGGCTACAAATCCCATATTGAGTGCACTTCGCCTTCAAGGTCTAAAATCCAATATATATGTGCACTTCCAATTAGTAAATAAGCAATTCATTGAGATTTCACTCCGGAAATGAAACCATCAATGAAGCACGTAATTAACTTGGAGGTCAAATAAAATCACAAAATTCTCATTAACATTGAGGTTATAATTTTTATGATTTACCATTTGAAATTGTCTTTGTCATTCTAAAATGACACTTAAATTTAGTGTCCTCATTTAATATGTATATTTTATAATATTTTAGGAACGCCACCTACTTTCACAAGTATTCATACACATTCAAACCAATTAAGTGTGATTTAATGTCATTAATTCTAATTAATTCTGATTAATCCTAATTAAGCCCAAATAAATCAGAAAAAGTATGCTTACCAAATTAGGTAAGACTAATTAATTATAAAATTTAATTACTGGAATTAAATATGATCAATTCCAGTAATTAAATGAATGAATTAATTAATTCCAGTAATTACATTAATTAATTAATTAATTGTGTATGAATACTTGTGAAAGTAGGCGGCGTTCCTAAAATATTATAAAATATACATATTAAATCAGGACACTAAATTTAAGTGTCATTTTAGAATGACAAAGACAATTTCAAATGGTAAGTCATAAAAATTATAACCTCAATGTTAATGAGGATTTTGTGATTTTATTTGACCTCCAAGTTAGTTACGTGCTTCATTGATGGTTTCATTTCCGGAATGAAATCCCAATGAATTGCTTATTTACTAATTGGAAGTGCACATATATATTGGATTTTAGACCTTGAAGGCGAAGTGCACTCAATATGGGATTTGTAGCCAAGCGACCTTCAAGGAATGCAAGGGCAATATTTTATCGAAGTTGGGCGGGGCGGCCAACAATTTTCAGTCGGGTTCAGAAATTTCCCAAAAGGCTGCCCCTGCCCGGATCTGACACCCCCATAGTTCGTATGGGCGAACTTAATGTCCGCCGTCCGTTAGCGACCTCGGATCTCTTCTCCAACGACCTAACCTACACAAGACCCACCTACTTTGGGACTCACTTGGGTTGCCCCTCCTTTGGGGCCTCCCCCATTAGGCTCTTCTAAGGTAGAGGGTGCTTAAACCAACACTTCAAGCTATTGCACATACATATGGCTATGTGGTTGATATATAAGATATATATTCATATTAGCCTTTGGGCCAAACATATGTATTAAGAAGGAAAACATATTTTTAGTCTCAATTGAATATTTGATGAATATTCAAAGTCAAAACTACTAGCTTCCTTAAACCAATCCATAGGCCCCGTGTATGGCAACCTCACATATGATGAGGACCCCCACCTTCATTGCCTAGAACCAACACAACATAGTTGGGTACTAGACCCAAACTACATGAAAGCCCAAGTTGTAATGGTACACAAAGCCACACGGCTACCTTCATGATCCCTCCCGGTTCGCTTGCAAAACCATCACCTTGCATTATGGGAACCAACCCCCTTGCATCCCGGGAAGTGACCCTCTGGTGCTTTGTGGGCCTACCTTCTTGGCGTTGTGATAGAATGGCTAGAATTGGCATTGACAAGCCACCCTAATCCCACCTTGAACCAACCCGAGATAGAGTGGAGCCCGTTACCTACTCTACATGGAGGTAGTGGAGGTTGTTATGAGGTGGCACTAGTAATGGCACCTAAAACCATCACTTCATGGGCCCATACACTCCTACACCGCTGGGTACAGTTCAAGATTGTAGAGTGTTGGCAATTGGGAGGCGTTTATAGGTGTTGGTTTTGGATGGGGTGTTGGTTTTAGCACCCTCTACCTTAGCCTAGCTTGACACATCTAGACTGGACCTCAACGCTTCTACTAGGTTGTCTCGGTTGCAACTCCGAGATGGCTTTCCATTGTTAAGCCACGCCTCAATTGCACGGTGGTGATGCCAAGTCCCGCCCAACTCAGTTCCCACTTTGCTCTTTCGAGACACGGGTTTATGACTCCCATGCACCAACTCTCGTTAGCTCGCGGATAGCACTTTTATGAGCACGCGCCATCGCCTTGCCCAGACAACCCCATGGCTAAGAGGTTTCTTGGTTTTATCCAAGGCCCCTCAAAGCCATGGCCCCTAATTACTCAGCTTACCCAACCTAGATTGACATGTCTATTCACCCTCTTCCACTCACCAAGCACAAGCATAAGACTAGGACCTCATCTCATATTTTTCTCTTTGCACCACTAGAGTTGAACTTTATTGCCTTAAGCCAAAGAACAAGTACATGTTGTTAAGGGCGTTGCCTCCAAGCTAAGTGTGCTACTAGCATTTCTCCCACACTAAAGGAGATTGATGTCCTCATCAATGCCTACGCTTCTTTTTATTGGAGCTTCTAGCCCTAGTTTCTTCAAAGTGCTCCACCAATTCCTTGGCGTTCACCATGTCTCTTGCCATTACCCAAGTGGTTTCTTTCTCATGGTATCCTCGCCATTTCATCAAGTTTTTTTTTTAAAAAAAATTAAAAAAAAATTATCCACTCAGGCTTCTTACACTTGAGGATGCCTTATACCTCATATTCCAAATGACCTCTTACAAGGTCGGGAGGTGGCCTAATCACTTGCTTGTAATCGGGCCACAAGGTGTCTTTCGTAAATGGCTTTAGTAATGAGACATGGAATGTCGGATGCACTTTGATCTCGGGCGGTAACTCCAACTTATACGTGTTCTTGAACACTTGTTCCACGATGGAACTCCAACCTTGGACATGAACTTTGAAGTGAGGCCTTCGGGAAAGGTGAAGTTGTTCACATTCAACAACACCTTTTGGCCCACCTCATACTCCATTTTGCATCTTCCAACATTGACTTGCTCTACGTAGCGCTTTCGGGTTTTTTCCACCAACAATTTGGTCATCTTCAAGACTTGTTCACACTTCTTGGCCAAGTCCCCACCGTCTTGGTTGAACTCTATTGTTAAATATGCCCCCTTGAGAGCTAGGTTAGTAGGTGGAGCGCACTCATAAGCCACCCGAAAGTGAACTCCTAGGTCGCCGAGCATTAAGCTGTACTTATGCATTAAGTTGTACTTACATGTTACGCATTAAGTTGTACTTACGCCTTTGTGCTTCGGGGTAGTTAATGTACCCTTCCCGAATCTTGCATCACAAGTTTCCTTCACTAGTAAACATTAGCCATAAGGTTTGGATGGTTCTTATTGCTTGGAACTCTTCCCGTCTACTTAGCGCATCCGACAACACATTGTCACAATCTAGTTTGTGAATCAAATCCACATGCATAAGCACCAAGGTATCGTATCACCGCAATGGCTTGGCGCTCATTTGCGCTTGTGTCTCAAAATACTTCAAGGTCACATTGTCCGTGTAGACCTTTGCTTTGTGCGACCCCAATTAATGTTGCCAACCCACACGTTACTTTACCCCCACCACTTGATCCACCTTTGGAATACGAATCATGGATCACAACACTAACCACAATCGCAAAGGTTCCTAAAACCAAAGCCCGCAAAATCACGACTGACTATACCAAAATTCAAATTAAAAAAGCCATATCCAAATACCAACAACTCTACGACAAAAGCCCCAAGACAATTAACTGAAAAGTCTTTAAAAGTATTGACACCCCCCCTCTAGATTGTCTCATAGACCGATACAATAACATCCTTACAAACCCACAAGAAATCGCCCAGGAAATCCATGTTCAACAATCACTTAGTAATCGGCCCACCGTTCCTACATGTTACTTTCAACCCGACCACATACAACACTGTATATGCGGAGTAAGGCAATACCCGTGGCACGACTTGAATGGGTACACTATTGAAAAACGGGGTGATGCCCTTACTCCCCTCCACACATACGTAGACCAAGCAACATACGACATGTGCCTCAAAAACTTGGCCAATGGGAAAACTCATGGCCTAGAAAAAATCCCCAATGTCATACTAAAAACCATGCCTCCTAGGTTCTACAAATTACTCCTACTATTCTTTACCCACTGTTATAAGCAAAGACAAATCCCCGACTCTTGGAAAACAAGCCTCACAATACTTTTGTACAAAAAGGGACACCCGTACCACCTTACCAACCATCGACCAATTGCACTCGCTAATACAATATATAAATTATTCACTAGCACCCTCATAAGCATCATCTCCGCATACGGTGGAAAATACCAAATCCTACACGATAGTCAAGAGGGCTTCCGAGCATAGTGATGCACCGCCCGCCAACTCCAAACAATTATAGCTGCACTAGAAGATGCACGATTTACCAACCAAGATATTTACATCCTATACATAGACTTCAAAAACGCATTTGGATCTATCGACCATGCTCGACTCCTTGCCATTATGAAGGACTTAGGCTACCCACATGATGCGGTGGCCCTAGTAGGAAATATCTACTCACAATCAACTATCACATTACCGGCGAACACTTTGGCAAGACACAACCAATACCTATTCAATGAAGAACTATACAAGAAGACACTTTAAGTCCATACATTTTTATCATCTTTCTCGAACCACTCCTTAGGTGGCTACAACGGGGAAATAATGGATACACTTTTAATACCTCCGCTACACAACTCAGTTCTGCAACCTACGCCGACGACTTAGCAGCAATATCCCACAGTTTAACATCCCTACAACTTCAACTAGACAAACTAGACAAATATTGCGAATGAGTAGGCATGGACCTAGGCATCCCAAAATGTCCAGTCACGGGATGCCCAAACAAATCAAAACTTAACCCCCAAGTTTTCAAAATGCACTTAGAAAATGCTAATATAAACTTTAGGGACCAACCCATCCCTACCCTAAGTCAACACGAGCCATACGTATATCTTGGAATCAACCTAGTCCCATCACTTCAATGGAAAACCCAAACACACATAACCACAACCAAACTCATCAAATAATGTAAACTCCTATTAACGTGCCCAACCACCATGAAACAAAAAATACAAATGATTGTCATAAGAGCTGGCATCGCCTATAGCTTTTATGCAGTCCCATATTCATTCCCCGCCATTAAAAACTTGATAAACGAGTAATTGCCCTCCACAAAACTATATGTGGCCTCCCAAAATGTATGTTGAACGCAGTCGCCTAACTCCCTCACAATATGTTTGGCACCAAAGCATTTTCTCTAAAAAACGCATACATCACATGCATAGGTGAGAAACTCATTAACTCCCTTAATGACAAAGGACGACTTGGAAAAATCTACACCGGACTAACAACACACATACTTGCCAAACACGGAGGATCCCTCAACCTCCCACGCATATCCCAACATGATTGTATCCGATCACCAATCACACGAACATTATATTTATTCAAAACAACTAGCGGAGCCCACTTACGAAGCACACTCGTAAAATTCCCACTCCTTCCCACACCACTTGAAACACAATGGATGCAACACTCTCAAAATATCCCCACATTAACCTACACAACCTCTCTTAAATACCTACATAAATTAATCCTTCACAACATCACCGACCTTAAACAAATAACACACCCTAATGGCACCCAATTAATGTCCAACGACGAATTCAAATATTACTATGACGCACCCACCAAAACACTTAAAGCCGCTCTAGACCACGCAAGGCTACTCTTTTGCGAATCAACATGCCGAATTCAATGCCCAAACAATTGCCCAACGCACGCCTTACCAAACACCCTACAAGATTCATACAAAATACTACCCCATCAAATAAATCCAAGAATACGGAATCCAAGTGACCCCCCTCCGCCACTACCACCACCAGTACACCCGAAAACACCACTACACATCCTACAAAACCCCACCCTCTACCCACTACACTCCATACTAAGAGACCGCTCCCACACCTACATAGATAAAAACCAAATCATGAAAACGTACACATCCTATTTATGCCAATGGATTAACCCCAACGACTCCCTCAAAGGGACTTATTCCCATGGGAAAGTCAAAATACCATTAACCATAACATCTTACTCCTAACCCAATACTATACTCACAAACAACATCAACACTTTACCCACATTTTAAACTCCAATTTTAAGGAAGCACAAATACGAGACGCACGACACATTCCCCCCCCCCACACACAACATCCCTTTATGTCACATCTCTATTAACGACTACAACCCCGATATTGACATCGCCCACACCCATCCCACAATCCAAAGCCAACATGGTGCATCACATATATATGACGAGGATGGGCGCCATTTAATTACCATTCCGGAGCATCAACTCCAATGGTTATGGGAAAGATACCAAACCGCATCACATCAATCACATAATTTAGAACCCCCCATCCAATCATTTGAACAAGAAGTCGCATGGTTGTACAAACGATACAAATACAAAATACCCAAGAATGACCCCCTCAAATTTTCCCAATACACATTACCCAACGACATCCTTACACACATCATTGACTCATTCCAAATCACCCACTCACACTTCTCCTCACCCGTCACATGCCCCACCTCCTTAAGCCAATTCTCCTCCCCATACCTTCGAGATAAAGTATTCGGGTCCATAGGAACCGCGTTCCAACATAAATGGATTGGGAACGGGTATGCTCACCCTCATACAGAAGATGACGCCAACCAAGCCCTCCATTGGGCACGCCTAGCCGCCAAAAACGACCCTAATACAATGACGATACTCATCACAACAGACCCTAACTGGTATCACAACCTTCATCCCCATGAAGGCCCCTTTTCGGACTCACATGTCATCACACACTTCAAAGCAGATACCATTACATATGACGAACCCACCATACCACCAGAATTACGAATCGAACCCCGAATTGAAAGCCGAGACATACATGTCCTATGTATACACCATAAAACCTCACCTCCTGCGATGCGAGAGTATGTCCGTCACATGGACATCCTCGGCACCACATTACAAATACCTTCAATATTCAACACAATTGTCCCCCCCCCCCCCCTCCCCCACACCCTTGAACACCCCAGTGAATCGCAATAAAACATGGTCCCAACTCCCATATATGCCTTCCCCAATTACGACCCCACCTACTCATATCCCACCACTTAACAATCAAAACATATGCCTCCCTCTCAAATACCAACCGCACCTCTGCTATTACACAGATGGATCATTTATACCTCCCAAAGCAATAACCCAAGAACAATGGATTCGCGAAAAAACAGGCTATGGAATCTATAATCCTTTCAAAAATCTAAAAATCGATGAACGGCTGCCAGGACTCCAAAATATCCTAAGAGCAGAACTCATGGTTGTACACCATACCGTATGCCTCCTTACTACCACATATCGGAACGAACCTGCTCACATCTTCACGGATTGTCTTAACGTCCTATACCTCATCAACACACAAACAAAACACCCAACCTTACATAACAGCCACCCCGACAAAAAAATACTTGAATCTATAGTTAGGATGCTACAAACTCGCACACAAACAACCACACTCCATAAAGTCAAGGCCCACGCAAACATAAGTGGGAATGAACAAGCCGATAAACTAGCTAAAATGGGATGTACACTAGACCACATACATGCCGAAGAACCTTACGAACATGCCCACCCCATGCCATATTACCTCCAAAAAAAATTGGTGGCATTCAATGCAAGCCACACCATATAAAGGCCCTATTCGTCATCTTGGACAATACATCCTTAAATATGACAAAAAGCGCAACTTGACAATTATGGCATCCCAAACACACCAACTACACAAATGGCTTGCAAACAATGACATTGACAAGGCATTATCAAATGATTTTTGGAATAACCCGGCTATAACGGATAAACACCGCATACCCATCCCACACATGCCCAATATGTAACTCGCCTGAAGCAAATACATGGTTACATGTACTTCTTAAATGTAAACAACAACACATCCATGCACTAATCACAAACCGCCATAATAAAGTTGTCTGGGAAATCCGTAAACTTCTCATCTCCAACAAAATTATGAGACACTATACACTCATGAATGCAGACATATACAACGACTCCCCTCAAGAAAACACAGTACCCACATGGTTGCTACCCTGTACATGCGACACACCACGCTGTCATTGCAATGCTCGACTCAAACCCGACATCCTGTGCGTCATTGGACATCCATATAATTCCCCACCACCAGTTGCACCCACACCAACAATTACTATACAATACATAGAATTCACATACTGTAATGATAGGTTCCCTGCCGAAACACTTGAAAGAAAAACCACCAAATATCAACCACTCATTAACAATCTCATTTCAAATGGATGGCAGGTAGCCCCACTCATTGTATTGGCATCAGGTGCTAGAGCCACTACTCACATCCCTTCGATGACTGCGTTACACACGCAACTCAAACTCCCCACTCCACAAATTAAGAACACATTTAGACAAATCAACATAATAGCCATACAATATGCACACTCAATTTTAATTCATAAAAAACGGATTGAAAATAAACAGCCCATCCATAACTTACAAACCCATACTTAATTCCCAGGACACATTGCCCCCACCCCTCACCTCCTTCACCGGTTCTCCCGGTAAAACTAATTAACTGATGACAACATAGTGTCTACTCCCTGAAAAGGGTGAAGTAGTATTACACCCAACGCCACTACCCTGGGGTATGGCTAAGGATGTCCTACGAACAGACACTCTATTCACTCCGGCCCCTAAGAAGGGTTGGAGTTCTTCTTCTTCTTCTTCTAATGTTGCCACGTTATCAAGCAATGCACTACGGCGAAAATTCTTTGTCATGAGTCGGCCGTCTCCTTTCACAACCATTGAGCTTCATGCTCTCATATGCAATGGCCATCCATCTTGCATCAACAATCCACCAATGGCAAAGTCACTCGCTGTGTATGCGCCTCAAAAGGTTTGTCAAACTCTGTGAACTTGAGCACAGGCCGTGAAGACAACTTGCTCTTAAGCTCCCCAAAGGCTTGGTGACAAGGCTCATCCCACTCTTGGGATAGTCATTTTTCCAACAAGTTAGATAAGGTCCTAGCAACCTTAGAAAAGTCTCAAATGAAGCAGTGGTAGTAGTTGGCTAGGCCAAGCAATGACCTAAGCCCTCTTTGGGTCAAGGGCCGCTTCCACTCTTGGATTGCCTTGACCTTCCTCATGTTTGTTTATCAACTTCATTTGTCATCACATAGCTCAAGAACCATACTAGGCAACTATGCCCTCACATTGGGCCAATACCAACTATGCCGTTCGGCCTCGGGTGGGTTCGGCCACACCACCTTACCCATATAAGCCTCTAGGACTTTCGGCAGGGCCTCTACCCCACCGTCAAGAATTCTTTTGTCTCTTTACCAAGAGTTGGGGCCACGTAAACATTTTTCCTTAGCCGCTAGGGCTAAGGATCACTTGGGCCCTCTTACCAATTGTGCCACAAGTCCCGGGTGTCACTCCGGGGTCCCCCTTGTGCCCATGGTGTTTTGGGCACTCCTCATGGAAAGGTGCGCAACAATCCTCCTATCAAAATCTAGTATAAACTGCTAAAAAATGACGGTAGTCATCCACGCCTTCTTGTTAGCAGCCCACTTAATACCCAAATTCTCCGGAGAGCAAATGTTCCTAGATGTAAAGTCCCGCGTCTTCAATTACTGATTATTTATCAGTGGAGGAAGGCAAATGGTACTTGTAGCATTTGCAGTGAACGCCACAATAATCCATTTTTTTTTGCTTCTTCATCCCATATAGTCTCTCGTAGCCAACATTCGATTTGGCTCTAACCTTAAAAAAAAAAACCCCATCTCATCCATGTTAAAAACATCATTGCTATGGTATTCGGATACAATAGCTTTGATCTCCCCCATCCTCCGCAATACCTCTACTGAAGTGTCAGAACAAGCATCTTCACCGTGATGCGTGTATGCCTTGATGTTAAACCTCTTCTTGAATTTGGTTACCCACTCATGTGAAAACTAGAGTTCCTTCTCACTAGGATCTCTAGGTTGCAAAGCATAGAATCGATGTGTTGCAACTACCAATAGATCATCGGATATGGTTGCAATCTTCTCTTGCATTGTTGTAAACCAGCTAAAAGTAGCTTGCTCCACTTCGGGACATTGCACCTTCCTAATGCACATTGAATCAGCGAAATGACCCACATCAATAGTGGTAAGTGAGTCTTTTTTTCTTCAAGGCTTTACCAATAGTCATCTGCGAAACTAAAGTATCAAATTTGATATTTGCCCACTCTGTCAATGCTTTCTTATTAATTTTCATCCCTAAAGCCACCAAGTTCTCATAATGGGAAACGATCTCTAGCTTCTCCTTAAAGTGAGTTCTTTACCCTTGCCCATTGCAAGCCTCCACTAAAAAAGAAACGCTCAAAATATAAATGGATGGTACAAAATCAATTTTGAGGCCTCGTGAAGAATAAGTGTAGATGTGTGGTGCAAACTAAATGATGAATGCCTTGTTGTGGTTATTGTTGCCCACTGCCACGTCGTCGTGATGTAAATACGTACACTATATAGATGTGTATGTATTTAATATTGCATTGTGAGTCTTGGTCTTGGAGAAAAATAATAAAGAATAGAAGTAGATTACTTTTTTTATTTACTCATAGTTTATTTTAGTTATCATTACCTAAGGATAGAAGTGGATAGAAGTTGCTTACCTTTATGTTTACTCATAGTTACTTTTAGTTACCTTTACCAAATGATAGAAATAGATTACCTTTTTATTTACTCATAGTTTATTTTTGTCTTTTAGTTATCTTGAGTTACTTTGGACCAATGGGTGATTAGAAGCCATGTGACGAGGATAAGAGAGAACTTTGTCTCTCGCATGGATAGGGAGAGGTGGTGAAGGAAAAATGTCATGTGATTATTGTGGGAGAGAAGTTGTTGAGAGAGAGAAGTGAATTCGAAGCTCACGGTGTGAGTTGTTTTTTAGAAGAATATGAAATAAAATACGAGGGATTTGTGATTCATGAGAGATCTCACTTGTTGTTTTGGAAGTTAGCAATCAAGATTTGTGCTTGTTTGAGTGGAAGGAAGTCTGTTGGTTCTTAAAAGAAGAGCTGAGACTTCGACCGACCATAGAAGACGGACAAATTAAAGAATTGAAGGCTTCAAGACTCGAATGTGTGGTTGCTTGTGGCACGTTGTCTTTTTCTTGTGTGTGTGATTCCAAGCTGGTTTTGGAGGCTAGTTGCATTTCATTTCTGCATCGTAATTTGTTTCCTGTGTGACAACGAAGTGGGATTAATCACCCACAAGGTTGTTTTCTGTCGTTCCCACTGGTGAGGCGCGATTGCTGGTCACCGTGGGTTTGAAAGTTTAGGAGCCAATCTTTCGGACGTCAGCTCGTGTTCTGACGTCCCGTTTTACCCGTCCGAAGCCCGTGGTTTCTTATCACACTACCCTTACCCTTTATCCATATAGAGCCGCAACAGGATAGGTCGACGGGAAAGAGGTTGAAGATTAGAAGAAATTGAAGAAATTGAAGACCGGAAGATTCGATTGAAGATCAGAAGATTCGACGGGTCCGATAAAATCTAGTTGCAGCCAGAAGCCCAGCGCTTTCCCAAGGCGGAACCCTCTCTACCCGACAACGTCCTCCAACTTGAAAATCTAAACCAATGCAGTGACAATCTTTTACAATCTTGAAAAAATTTGTTTACAACATCTTGGGAAAAAAAGAAGGAAAAAATCAAATAAAATTTAGGCTCCATACCCTTGATTGATCCATAAACTTGTTGACTAACAATCTACTTGCAATTTTCTGAAAAGAAAAAGGAAAAAAAAAAAAAAAAAAAAAAACTCCATATAGTGTATGCGCATGTTTGATTATTGACCCTGATTGTTGCGCCTGAAAGATGCTATATCAAGTACTGTAAGCCCCAACTAGCAAACAACACCTAGCAAGCACCCCAACTCCCAAACCTTCTCTGTTTGCCATCTCCTCTCCCAAATTGCTTGAAAGTGCACAAGGAGGAAGGATCTCTAAATAAGAAAGAATATTTGACTTGTTCGCAAAGAAAATGGGATAAATGTGATTACATGTTTAAAATGTATGCTCTCATATATTATTACCTTGATTTTCTCAAAACTAACACTTATAGAGGTGCAATTAACAAAGAAACGAGTAGAGCATGTTATAACACTTAACACATAACACTCACTAGTCTTACCAATTGTGTCTTTGTAGGGGAGTAAAATTTTCTTAACATACATGGAATTATAATGCTTATAGGGGTAACACTTATAGAGTCCTGATTGTATTGCACTGGTTATCCTAATTAGTGTGTGGTACCTTTTGGAGTTATGTAGTGCTACAACTGCTTAGTGACAATGCAATATTTTACCAGGCAAAAGTCATTTATGTTTTGTAATGCTTGAACACCCTATTGAACTTTTGATGGTAAAAATTGGACTCTTGAGTAAGATGTTATTGCACTACGTAACTCCAAATAGTAATATGCACTAATTAGGATAATCAATACAGTTGCATATGAACTGCTTGAGTTTGAGACAAATCAGCTGAAGTTAAAGACTTCGGAAAAAAAATTACCAATAGTTTTAGAGAAATTTATATAGGACACCCCAATTTAATGAAGAAAAACTGAGCGATGTCAACATGTAATTGGTTGGACTTGGAAACACTAGGATATCAACCAGTTATGCCCACAGATCTCTCCCAACACTTGCTTGAAGGTTGCCAAATCTCACACTAGACATCCCACTAGACATTTGAAGACAACTCAGTTAATTACTATGCTAAATACTTTTTTTAGTGCCACCGATTCTATCTGTCTTGCTCAATAACACACTGATATCCTCATTAGTGAGGGAGGGCTAATAGTTAGTGTGGGAACTTAGTGAAGGTGATGTCAAATTTTCTTTTGCTATGAAACTATTGTCACCAAAAGATTTGGGAAGCACTCTTCATTTGGCATTATTCACTGAAAATATTATTCACACCAACACTATTCACTGAAAGTTATAGCTCTATATGGCACTATTCACTTTGCATATAATATTTTTGTATCACTCTACAAACACCTTAGAGCACACACTACTTTTCTTGAAATATATGGTAAATGAGCATGTATTCAAAAAAATTGTATCTCTTAGTAAAAAGTTCAGCCCTCACTTACATTGAGATTTGGCAAAATAGTGTGTGTTTTGGGAATTGCTACCACACACATTGATTAGGATAATTAGTGTAGTTGTAAATTGTATGTGTAGTGTCACCAACGCTAAATGTAAACCCAATATTTTTTGTCATTCCTTGTGAACAATTTGGGCCATTGTAGACTAACAATGTTGCAATGATTATTGTCACTTCTTAAGTGATTTTTCATCCAACTTTCAATCACTCATGACAATATTTCATTACATAAATGTTAGGATGTAGAATATACCATGTTTTGTTTCAATAATTAGCGTGGATTTCATCCAATTTCCAATCACCAATGACAACACTTGTAAACTTATCCATAAGAAGTGTCGTTAGAAAAGCTACCACGGCGACATAAAATACCATGTGACACTAGATACAACATTTAGTGCACTTAATTATCAACCGCCCTTGTGGGTGCACCACATCATGCGTGTGTGTGTGAATGCATCAACGGTAATGAGTAGCCTTTCACTAATGCCCCGACCCAAAAGGTTATATTATATTATTGTTGACTTTTATGAGCTCAAATGATGTCAAGGGTAGAATAAGTAAGGGTGGGTTCACATTAAAGTCCGGGCCCGAGAAGCTTGTAGTTTGGAACACCCCTTAATGAACCTTACTTGTGTACCCAAGCTTGAAGATTGCCATTGCTCACACTATACACTTTTTTTCTTAATGAACCGGCTTGGTCATTTGTACGGGTGCACCACATGCGTATGTGTAAATGCATTAATAATATACGTAGCTTTCTACTAATGCTTTTATCCGAAAAGGCTCCATATTATTTTCCACCATTTATGAGCTCAAATGATGTCAAGGGGTAGAATAAACAAGGGTGGGTTGACATTGAAGTCCAAGATCAAGGAACTAGGGCTCCATATTCCGGAAGACCCCTTAATGGAACTTAGTACTTCCGGACTCAAGATTAATATTGGACCCAACCTTGGAAACTCCCCCGTTTTCCCAATGGGAAGAGAAGAAAGAAATTTCGGATCCAAGGAGAACTTCACACTAGGCTCCGAGTCCAAGGTGCTAAAAAATGAAGTGGTGAGAAGTGTGGCGTTGTGTGTTCCACTACATCTTGTTGGTCATGTCATAAAGAAAGCACTTTACCCAATTCCACAAAACCTAAATTTTGAGCATGGTTCTACTCTTGAGTCCAAAAATAAGGTCCATAAAGGCAAACATGGTGTTTTGGACCCATGTTATCTCGACCCTAAGCACCATACTTAGTTTCTTGGATCCTCTACAGCTTGTTATATAAGCATTAGTACCCCTTCTTGATGCCAACAAGATGTAATAAAAAGAAATAAAACAAGGGGTCTGTGTCATGAAAACCCATTATCACATCCAGCTCCAATGGAAACTTGTGATTGCATTTGTGCAAAGGAGAAATCTCCTAGAAGATTGGTACTCTCTTATATGTGTGCAAAACCACTACCTTTCATTTCTCAATCATCTAAATGCTATGGCGACTTACCTATTTGAATCTTGAAGGTTGCCTGACATTCTCAAGCATTGAAATGTTGCAGTGGCTAAACTACTTGAGGGGCATTTGTCCTACTCGTGATGTGCAACTACCAAACTACATGTTGCACTAAAAGAAACCTTGTCCATTCCAACCATCCAATGTGACTTGTCCATTGCAACTCATGATGGGAAAATGCATAAATATATATCAATTTTTGTTGCTAGCCAAATGTTTTTAGTTGCCAATTCTACCAAATCTGCAACCATAATGATGTATTATGCATTTTCTCGCCATGATTTGCAATAGACAAATATATGAGGAGTGTTTGGGCACATTAGTGGGGACCGATGAGGTGGACATAGTTATGTGTCCAACAATGTGATTGGAGGGCGGGGGCATGTTAATTTTTTGGAGCTAACAAGCAGGTTGACAAGCTACGATAAGACAAGATAAGAGTAAGATATCTAAGATAATACATGATAAGAGGAGTTAGAAGTAGTTAGCAAAATTACCACTAGGGGCTACAAGTAGTTAATTAGATTGCCACCAATCCATTCTTATCCACTTGGCTTCATAATAGCCTAGTTGAGTTCACCTTGGGGAATCTTCATAATAGTCTTGTTACATGCCCATCAGGGACTAGTACAATATCTAGGAGCATTGAAGTGGCTTTTTGAAGCCCATGTGTACTTTAAATTATTTTGTAATAAAGTAGTCATCTCCCTTGGAGATATGATGTGGCTTTTTTTGTTGCTATGTGCTATGTTGTGACCCCCCCCCCTAATTAACAAATACACTCATTATAACAGGTGGTTGGACTTGACAATTTTTCTCTTAATGTTGGTTAACCTTTTATCGCCACCAAGAGCCCCACGAGGTCTTTCCAAAAAAAGAAGTCATTACAGAGCCACTTCATGTCTTCTTTAACCTTACCCCCCCCCCAACTTGGCATGGAGATTGTTTTATGTATTAAGCATAATGTCGTGTTCGATATTGATTTGATTTCAAGGAGAAGGATGCTATGAAGTCATTTTCAAGCCCGGAGAAGGTCACTAAGACTTGAACCAGGAAGCAAATTTTCTTGTCCTTGGGTGTTGCCCATTCTAAGGATCAATCATAATGAGTTGTGTGGGAAACATCCCAAACCAAACATGCTTACAAATGAGAGACATTGATCATTTGGTCGATGGATTTTGACCACCTCTAGAAAATGTATTCTTTTTTATTGGGTTTCCTCAACCATCTCATCATCCAAATTTAGAAAAGACATTCACTAGCTATATCAACTTGAGAACTCCAACTTTGTGACCAATTTTCTTGGGACCCATACGATGCACATTGGTGTAGAATGAGAGACCTTATTGAATGATCATGTAGTTAAGCTACTTAGATTGTTATCAATTAATTGGGATGAAGACCCATATTCATGTACAATAGGATTCACTAGGGGGATCACATGGTCTTATCAATAAGTATCTTCCATTGTACAATTTTGTTCTAAACCCACATATGAGAGAGAGAGAGAGAGAGAGAGAGAGAGAGAGAGAGAGAGACCAATCTTGGGGGTTGGTGTGAATGAGGGGATTCTTCACCATGAGCTCATATGTGAACCCAAAATGGGTTTATTGAGCAGGGCTATGGGACAAATGTTGTTGTGTCCTAACGGAGGCGGTCCCATTCATAGAGTCTATGAGTAGTGGATGAAAACTACAATGTTTATGGTAGATAATATGGGCATACTTACAATGTGACTTACCTTTCGATGCACTATAGTGTTACCCACAATACACACCATCACGGATATTCAAGGTGGTTGAAATATAATCCCATAAATAAATAAAACATCCTAATTTTAAATCCAAAACCGTCTAGGTAGGACGGGTATGGATTGGATCCCTCTTTGTTGGAAGTCTCTCAAATGCACACTACTTTCCATCCAATTGAATTTCTTGTGACCTACAACGTACGCCTCCAATGTTATATAACATGGGTTGAAATGCAACGTGAACGCGCAATATCATCATGGATGTTTATAGTGTTCGTTTCCTTGTATAATATAGTGCAACCCACAATATGTACCATAAATTGTGTACACCCTAACTTTCTTGCTATCTTCCTCATTAATGTCACTCCTCCTCTTACATCCCAAAACCCTAAGGAATGGATGCTCTCAATTCAATTCTCCTCCCTTGTTGTCACATTTCCCTCCCATATATCATGGGTTTTGACATTAAAATAATCCACCGAAGACTTCAAACCACACGCTCGCACACATCACATTGTTGTCATTGTAATTATTATCATTATTGCAATGTTGACTTTGTGTTATTCCATAATATCATATGTTACACTACTTCTCTGTTATCATGAATCCATGTTAACACTACATACCTCCTTAATATCACATGCACTTTGGTTGCCACATGCATGATAACATGGATGTTAGAGTGTAGTGGCTAGGGTGAGTTTCCATGTAGGTTGCTTGCCCACCAAATTCTAGTGGGGATAAGGACAAACCTGCCCAGATGGAATATGATGGGATAGGGTTTGTATGTGTCAACTATCTACTCTCGTCTTCTCAAATCCAGGCCCACCTACTAACCTCCTCCTCTAGGTTAAAACCTCATCCTCCTCCTAAAATTGGTCTTCAATCCTTCAGTGACCGACACTTGTAGGTAAAAAAAAATGCTTTAGTGGGTGCATGAAAGACTAGTGGCCCGTGTCCACAACCCTTCACATTCTAGTAGGCCACCATAATGTCGTTTGTTGACTACTTGTGCATATCTACATGAGAACACCCTCCAACCCACTAATATTCATAATCTAATGGGGCAAGCAACCTACATGGAAACTCACCCTGAGACCCTACAATTTCCATATTGATGCTCTCCCAACCCACTGAGGAATGCGATGTAAGGTAGAGGGTGTTAATCCTCTAATCGTACCCCAACCCCACACCTACACTTGCCTCCCAACTGCCAACACTCCCTTACCTTAAACTAGTCCCCATGGCAAAAGCATGCTTGGGCCCATGGAGTGACGGGTTTAGCTGCCATTAGTGGCATCACCTCATATCGAGCCCCCACTACCTCCATATAAAGTAAGACACAAATGAAACTCTATCTTGGGTCAACTCAAGGATGGGTATGGGTGGCTTGTCAATGTTAATTCTAGCCATTAGGACCACAAGGGGGAACGTCTACCCTACATAAAGGGGTCAACTTTGTAATAAAACTCTCTTGGTTTTCGCATTGGTTTAGCTCGGGAACGTTGTTGGTTTAGGGTTGTCGATGTTGCCAATTGATGTTGATTAGTGGATGAACACTGCTACTGATGAACATTGCGTGAACGTTGTTGCTACTACTGAGGTTTTGATCACACCGACCATTCTTGACACCACCCCTTTGGCATCTGTGATTGTCATAGTGTGAAAAGTGGTAGGCCAACATCTATTTCTAAACATAATCCCCAACAATTTCACGGCTGAAATTGGACGGAAATTTTGGTGTGATCGGGGCATGAATGCTGCCGCTACTGATTAAGGGGGATGCAAGGTGATTAGTGGGTGATTTAGGGCTGAAGGCGGTCGATTAGAGGGTCATTAGAGGTTGGTGGAGGGTTTTCATGGTTGCACTATGGATTTTGGATGGCTGCGATGGATTTTCGGCTTGATTATCAATTGATCCCTTTGACTTCATCTCATAGCTTGTATCTCATATCATTTGGATGGTTGCGATGGATTTTTGGCCTGATTATTAATTGATCTCTTTGACTTAAGCTCAGATCTTCTATCTCATGTTTTGTATGAGTTTTATGAATATGCCTTTCGGCAATTTATTCGGAAGATTTCTATCACCACTTCTTATACACATTTCTTATTATTCATCAGTTAACCAAGTACTCAAATCTAATTGTATTCTCCATAGTTTAATTTCATGTCAAATGCTTCACATTCTTCATGTTGCATTTCACATGTATGTTGCATCTGTAACCACAACAAAATGTAAGGGTATGTACACAATATGGATACTTATTCTATTAGATCCAAGCTCTTAATCACTTATTGCATCCCTAACTTGTATAGATCTAACATCTACATATACTTTTATTATTGCAAATCTAACTTATATAGATCTAACATCTATCCTTTTAATGTGCTAGTATAATTAGGTCCCATTATTCTCACTCCATGTGGATATGGAAAGTACATATACCTACATGAAAGTTCTTGCATGATATGTAGACCCAAATTCTCTAAAATGTAGAAAACATTAGCAAAACAATTGCAGTATAAGAAAATTGATATCAATCTATTACACTAAAGATTATGTCTAGTGCCACTTACTTGATCCAATCCCCAGGCCCTGTGTATGTTGGCCTTGAATATGATGAGGACCCCCACCTTCATTGCCTAGCCTCAACTCAACATAGTTGGGTACTAGACCCAAGCTAGATCAAAGCCCAGCTAGTAGAGGTACACAAACCCCATGGTCACTTCCATGATCCCACTTGGCTCAATTGCAAAGTCATTCCATTGCATCCATGGTACCAACCCCCTTTACGCCCATAACCAAAACTTCCCCCCTCCCCCCCTAACCCATGAATAGAATGTAGAGACCTTGTTCCCCCTATGAATAGAATGGTTAGAATAGGCTCTAACAAGCCACCCTAAACCCACGTGAACCAACCCAATATAGAGTGAAGCCCATTACCTACTTTATATGAAGGTAGTGCAGATGCCACTAATGGCACCTAACATGTCACTCCGTGGGCCCAGACACTCCTTTTTACATGGGAATGGATTGAGGTTGTAAAATGTTAATGATTGGGAGACGTTTATAAATGTTGCTTTTGAATGAGGTGTTGGTTCCAGCGCCATGTACCTTCAAGGTGGCGTGTAGGAGCATCCTTTGATCGTCCAAATTGAATATTGTATCCAATTGAACAAAGTTGACCAATGTTGTTCAACTCCAACTTCCACGGAACATGCATATATATACCACAAGTTTTGTACTAACTTAGATACCGAGATACTAGCAACCCACGAGTGCTTTAGAAAGTAAGGGCGTGCGACATCAAAAGTCTCGATGATGTCAACCTCATGCCAAGTCCCAAACAAAAGAAAAGTGCATAAGGACTTGTATATAAGGTAGATGGGCCTTAAATAGTTACTTTCTCTGACCGGCCCTCTTCTTGGAGGTTTTCTATGATATGAAACATGCAATTGTTACAAGAGGTTAGCAAAGCCAAATCAATGCCGTCGCCACCTTTCTCATAGTTTTTGGAGCTCATATGATTTTTTTTACATTTTTAAAGTTAAGATATATGTGTTCATTAAAAGATCAGATACACCATCCAATTATTTTGACTATTGTATTTATAGTGGTTATCATATTTTGAGCACGCAACTTGATGTAATTTAAATACTTGTCTTTTTTATATTTGTTCGTGGAGCCTTATCTATTCACATACAACTCAAATATAGGTGTCAGATTAAGATAAGTAACCGAGTTAGGCATGTCTACTTTACGACCTCTACCATCCATTGCAACCGCTAAGATATGTGGACCTTAAGTGGTCACTCTTGAGGAACCATGGGCCTTGGCTTGGTGGTTAGGGCTCATGGCCCCCAATGAGGAGGTTGTGGGTTCCATTCCCCATGCCGGCGTGGTGCTCACCACCTTAGTCCACCCAACTATGGTGGGGGGTCCTTGGACCTTGTTATATGGGTACCTCAAAGCCCTTTGGGGGGATACCATGTCCGGTATCTTCAAGGCACTAGTGACTAGCTAGGAACTAGTATAGTGTGTCACTATAGTGTCCATCCTCAAAAGGGGAGAGCAGTATTGCCCCAATGTCCACTTGTCTGGTGGGCATCGGGTCATTGACATTACGAATGGACGCTTTATTCACGCCGGCCCCTTGCTAAAATCTATCTATCTATCTATCTATCTATCTATCTATCTATCTATCTGGTCACTCTTCTTAATCATGCGCCTATATTTGAGTGGTTAATAGCGAGGCTAGTTGTTTAGATGTTTGCCACATTATGATTGAATGTCTATGTGCTCAAAATATACACACCATTCAAAGGCTAGTAATTCATTTGATTGGGAAACAACAATCATCATGATTTGTAGTTGTTAACCAAACAAGACAACTCCCCATTTGATCCAACGACCAAGCTTGTATCACTGCTAGCATACGAGCCTCAACAATTGCCATGCATCACACAAAGAAGTATGAATATATGCTACGATGGTGTATTTGCAAACTTTCTAGTGATGTAGGACAACTTTCGAGTGTCACATATATCAATTACCCAAGATTAGTATGCTTATAGTGCATGTGAAGTTGAAAGTGCTACTCACCTTATCTCTCGTCAAAGGTCGGGGTTCAATGAGAACAATCTACAATACAAGACTAGTTATTATTGAGAATGTTTATGAAATAAACAACTACCATTGTCGTTGGAGAGATGAAATTATCGTAGATGAGTGCACCTCTCATCCATCCATCATAAAAACTTGACCCCCTGTAGATTTGTTGCCGATTCATCTCAAATGACCACAAAGTAAACTAAATCAGGGTCTTTAAAACCAATTTCAATGTCAAATCAAACTCAAAAGGTCACCTCATGGCTACACAATATTTTAGCGTTTTCATGTTGGATGAAAGAGAGATTTGCTCGTATACAACAATAATTCCCCCTCTCTCCATCTCCGTCTCCGTCCCGTAAGTGTTGCATGCATTATATTTCCAATAAAAGCAACGCTTCCACTCCCCCTTTGATTTTCTATCATCTTTATGTGAAACCTTTTGACTCTGTAGTCACAACTTTACTAAGGAAAAGGGCCTCAGAAATTTAGAGGTATGTAACAAGAAAACGGTAGAACCGTGAGGCTCTGTCCTTTATTATGGAAGACTACAATTGTAGTTGTCCACTTTGCTCATGCCAATTCATGGCTATTCACTATACCAAACCTTTCTTGGATTTTGTGCACCTTCTTCTCGAATACAGGTCAAGGATTGAAGCTACTCATTTATCACCCAAAATTTTAAAAATAAATAATCAAGAACTACCGAAATAACTATAGTTAACTAAATTTCTTTCAATGCATTTTAGGGAGCACTTTTATATATATATATATATATATATATAATATAGTTAACATCCACATTACATAAAGTGGACCAAAAATAACAAGAACAAGTAACGTCCAAGTGTGAACACAAAGTGGTTAGGAAATTTGCTCTTGAAACGAAGAAGTTGATGCATAGTCTCTGTCCTATAGACAGCCAATAAAGTGAAGTTCAGTCTACTTACACACGGACTCCTCCATGTGTATAGGCAACAATCATCACAAAACTTCATGGACAACTTCCATTTGTTGCATGTATTTATTGCTGTCAGTGAAAGCAACCCTTTGGGGGACAAAATTTGGACAAAGGCCCTTTCAAATGGGAAGTTGCAAAAATTATAACGTCGATGTTAATGAGGATTTCTTTTATTCATATTTTAAACTTCCAAAGTTAAGTACATGCTTTATTGATAGTTTCGCATTTTAAGAACGAAATCTATGTCAATTGTTTATATACTAAGTGGAAGTGAACATATATATATTGGATTTTGGGCCTTGACGGTGAGGTGCATTCGATATGGGTTTTCTGGAAAACGCAGCCTTCAACAATACAAGAGTAATTTTTTTTCAGAGTCGGGCGGGATGGGCATCAATTTTTGTTTGGGTCTGAAACTTATTTTGGGGGGTGCCCGAGGGTTGCAGGTTGTAGGGGCGTTCCTTGATCATGTCTTCAACCCCTTCCCCTAAAAGTTTGTAGGGGAAGGGTTAATGTCCTCCTAAACCTTTGCTCTCCTTTGATGACCAACCTTAGTAAGAAGAGTGAATGGAAATGCTCATATAAATATCCAACATTAGAGCTGTATGTAAAGTAAAGCATATGAAACCATGGGTTTGGTCCCAAACCACGAGTTATGAGAATTAACACAAAGTTAACCAAGTTCTCTTACTCCTTAAATTATCATACACAAAGAGCGATGTTGGGCTATTAAAAACTGGCTTTCTAGCTTGTCTTATTAGGATAGGTGGGCCAAACTAGCCTTGCATAGTCTAATATGGGATTTAGAACAACATACCTCTTTTTTATCCTAAGATTCTGTCAAAGTTTGAGAGCTAGAACAGAGAGGTCCCAAAAGTTTCACCCCCAACTTTCAAACTAGGCTCTAATACATGACAAACTAACTAGCTCTCCATAGAAAGTTTTCTAAAAAAAGGATCAAATCCATAGCCTCGTCCCTCTTTGAGTGACTATACAAATAACTCTATTGATGCTAAAATATTTTCCAAAAGTGAATTGAAGGTGTTGGGGGTGTTAGTTATGTTATAAAACAACGGAGGTAAAATGGATAAAAGAAATATTTCATAACATTCTACAAAGAAGTGGATGCTTTAGGCCCACTTTTATAGGTCTCATGCAAGAGGGCTTGCCACCTCTAACATCGTAACCAAATGGGCCACAACTTCCAATCTTTCACTTCTTTGTGATTGGTAAGGAGTGACCATCTCAATTTTGTCACCTTCAAATGTGAAGAAGCTCATAAGATGGTCTCCGTTGGTCAAAAAACAAGAAGAAACCACATACCAATTTCCGGAAGGTCACTATTTCGACTTGACAAGCCATTATGTGTGAGTCTTGTATTACCTCAAGCCTTGTGAGCTTGTTCCTTTTGATTTGAACTTGTAGACATACATCCATAAATAAGGGCTCCTCATTTCCAATAGGATTGGATGCCGAACACAATCAAGTGGCAAGCTTCTATAGGCCTCACCCCATTGTGAGCACATCCAACAACAAAATGATTTTATGTTGCCTCCAACATGGTTTCTGATGCTTGCATCAAAGTACCTTTGATCCCTATGATGGGTGAAATGCTCTTATAAGCACTATGTGTCTATGCATTACAATATGGTTCGAGTTGTAAGCATGCCATCATATGTGTGCTACCACTTTTTGGAGTGCCTCACGGTTGGGGAAGAGATACTATTGTTTTATCATAAACTGGGATGAAAAGTGGCATTTATCCCAAGTCATTCTTTCTAGAAAGGAATTATCCCATGTATGATTCCCAATGGCTAGCAATTCCAATGTACAAAAATAATAGGCTCTGACATCCTTCATGGCTTAATAAGGGGTGTTTGGACCCCAAGTTTCATGGATTTGAACCCTAGTGTGAATCCAGTCTAAGTTGGGTCCATATCCAAGTTTGAGTTTCAACAAGCTTGGGGTCCAAAACACCCCTTAGGTGGGCCTTACGTTTGGACTCAACCTCAAAATTGGTTTCTCCAACTAAGAGTATCTTTTAAAGTAGGGGTTATTGAGAATCAGTAGGAATGTGATGCCACATTAGCACCACTTCATTTCTTCATACCTAATAGCTGACCCTAGTGTGAACTCCTTGGGTCCAAAACTTTACCATTGACAAAAAATGCAATATGTGGGTATTTCCCCAGATAGAATTGCTTAATTTTGGAGTTTCTTCAGTCTTGGACCCGATGTAAGGTAGATTTTTCCTAGTTCGGTTACACCTATATGATCATTTAGTGAGGGAGGGCTAATAATGAGCGTGGAAAACTAGTGAAGGAGATACTAATTTTCTTTATGTTATGAAATCAATGCCACCAAAAGATCTGAGAACCACTTTTCTTGAAAACATATGACAGATAAACATGTATTCATGAATTTAGGATCACTCCCTAAGAAACTCAACCCTCACTAATGTCGAGACTTGGCAAAATAGTGTGTGTCGGGAATTAGCACCACACCCACTCATTGGGAGAATTGATATGTACCTTCTTACCTTAAGGAGAACACGCTCACGTTTGCCTTGGTGCGTGAACCACCAAAGGAGTTATTTTATTTTATTTTTTCTTTTATTGGCTCTATCTGTAGGACAGAGACTATGCATCAACTTCTTCGTTTCAAGAGCAAATTTCCTAACCACTTTGCGTTCACACTTGGACGTTACTTGTTCTTGTTATTTTTGGTCCACCTTATTTAATGTGGACTCTCTCTCTCTCTCTCTCTCCCTCTCTCTCTCTCTCTAATTGCTCCCTAAAATGTATTGAAAAGATCTAGTTAACTATAGTTATTTCAGCAGTTCTTGATTATTCATTTAAAAAATTTCGAGTGATAAATGAGTAGCTTGAATCCTTGACCCGCATTTGAGAAGAAGGTGCCCAAAATCCAACAAAGGTTTGGTATAGTGAATAACCATGGATTGGCATGAGCAAAGTGGACAACTACAATTATAATCTTTCATAATAAAGGACAGAGCCTCACGGTTTTACCGTTTTCTTGTTTTCTTTATCTTTCTGGAAATAGCGGCAACAGTGAGAAAGGCTTTGTGCAGCAACAGCTTGGAGCGGGGCCTGTCCACCTGGCCGAATCGTCAGGATAATGGCCATGATGCGCTGAGTTGGCAGCTCAACGCTCTGATGACGTGGCAGAACGCAGGCAGGCGGGCGGGCGGGCGGAGAACCAATGGCGGCCAACACACCGAAAGCAGCAGCCGAACCCCCCGCGCGCTCTCTCTCTCTCTCTCCACACTCTGATTCTTTCTAAGATTTGCACCTTTGTGCACATTTTCCATGCGGGGAGGCAATTCTCCCCAAAAGCCTCAAAGGCAGCAGTGACCACTCTACAAACAGTCCAAGCCCAAGGCCTTGTCACCATGAAGCGAGAATCCAGCGCGCACAGGTGGTGGTAAGTTGTAACGAGCCTCCGTGGGAACGAGAGCTTGGTCTGATCACCAACTGAGAATAACTCAGCTCAACTGATGGCGCGCGCAATGAGCCGCGTCAAGATGAGCGAGAGGGTGAAGAAGTAGAAAGAAACTGCAACAGATTTTCGCACTGTGTTAGGCAAGTAAGTAAGTACGTGGAGCGTTTTGGGTTGAGCTACACCTACTTCCCTGGTTTGCATGGCGCTAGAGAATTTGGGAATAGTAGTAGTAAGCTTTTAGTGAGGCTGGAGGTACAGCAGGAGCTCTTATTTTCTGTTAGGCAGGGTGTGATAATCGGGAGTGCATGTGGTGAGGGAATGATTCGTTTTCGCTGTTTTGCCTGGGGATGGTGTCATCAACAGTCTTATTATAACTTCAGGTAAATAATCACTATAATAGTAGTGGAACGGATTCTCGCATTTCCGGGACTTGTTGGTTGTTGCAGTGGTCACGACATTGGACCTACTTGGAGAGTTTGGGTTTAGTAGTTTCGAGATCTATAGCCATATCACTCACATATAAGCCACTTCCCCGGTTTCCATGGTGCAAGGGGATTTGGGAATAGGAGTAAGCTTAGTGAGGAGGTAGGTACAAGAGAAAACGGATGAGCAGTTCTTATTTCTGTAAAGAAGGGTGTGAGAATCGGGAGTGCACATGGTGAGGAATTGTTTTTGTTTTGATTACCCGCTGTTTTGTTTGGATATGGCATCATCTGTAGTCATATAGCTTGAGTGATTATTTTTATTATGATTGTGGGTGGAATAGATTCTTGAATTTCCGAGACTCGTTGGTTGTTGTAGGGGTGACTGCATAGGACCTATGTGGAACGTTTGGGTTTACTAGTTTTGAGATTTGTAGCCATATCACTCACACATAAGCTACCTCCCTGGTTTGCATGGTGCTAGAGGAGTTGGGAGTGGGAGTAGTGAGGGAGGTAGAAGAGAGGAGGAAAGGATGACGAGCAGCTCTTATTTCTGTAAAGCATGGTGTGACGATCGGGAATGTATATGGTGAGGATTTGTTTTTGTTTTGAATACTCGTTGTTTTGTTTGGATATGGCATCATCGATAGTCATATAACTGAAGTGAATATCATTATAATTGTGGTGGAATAGAGTTTTGAGTTTTTTGAGACTCATTGGTTGTTGCAGAGGTCACTACATAGATATGTGGAGCGTTTGGGTTTAGCAGCATTGGGATGAGTAGCCATGCCAGTCACACATAAGCTACCTCCCTGGTTTGCATGGTGCTAGAGGATTTGGGAATGGGGGTTGTGAGGAAGGTAGAAGAGGAGAGGATAATGAGCAGTTCATATTTCTGGTGAAGTAGGGTGTAACAATCGGGAGTGCACATGGTGAGGATTTGTTTTTTGTTTTGGATGGGTGCTCGGTGGTTGTCTGGATATGGCATCACCAATGGATATCTTGTAAATGAAAATTTATTATTGTGGTGCAAGAGATTTGTAGGTTTTTGAGACTCATTCGTTGTTGCATGTGTCACTACATAGGAGGAGCGTTTGGGTTTAGTAGTAATTTTTTATACGAGTTCCTAGGCGAGTCACACATAAATTACCTGGTTTGCATGGTGCTTGAGGATTTTGGAGTAGGAGTAGTGAGGAGGGTAGAAGATAGAAGAGAAGAGGATGATCGGTATCTATTATGTGGGATGTGTTCTCCTGTGTGACAATCGGGAGGGAACAGTCATTTGGTGAGAAATTCCTTTGTAGATTTTGTTGTTTTCTTAACCTGGGTTGACATGCCTGGATATGGCGGAACTCGAAAGAAATTTATGCTAGGGTGGTGGATTACTTAGTGCTTGGTTTAGTCAGTTCTTCCATTCTTGATTGAACCTCGTACTGCTGCGGTTTGGAGCTTCCATTTTGCAGCATTGTTTGATTGTGAGGTCGGGAGATGGGTTCGCACTTTTTGATGGTTTCCTACATGCCTTGACGATTTTACAGACAATCGAGAGCTTATTTAGATTGTGACTTATTTTCTGATGTTCTTTTCAATTTGGAGGTGTTTGCAGGTTGAGAACACAATGTGCATCCAAGGGACGCAGATTGATGCTCGCAGACCTGGTCTCTAGGGTTATGTGATTTGCTTGCAAATCGCCCAAGTCCGGTGTTGCGCAATGTCGCCATCAAGGTGAGCACACTGTCGTGCTCCTCCCAATGATGGATACTTGGAACGATTGTCTTCTGCCAGTTAGGTTTCAAGGAGATGATTGAGGGTGTTCTCATGTGAATATCACACACTTAGTACCCTGCCACTGCTTACATAAGCAGTTTAACTACGAGAAATCTGCAGCTAGTATGCAATTAGAGAGTTTTGATTTGTGAATAATGTAGAAGGATTGGAAAAAAAGTCACTTCCCGGCCATCACACAATGTGCTCATATTTTATGACAGTGGTATTTGAATGCGAGGGTTATGAAAGTTAGATTCATGTGATGTGTATTTTCCTTGAAACTAAAAACATGAAATAAAACGAATCCTTGTGAATGTGCATTCATTGTTGTAAATTTTATTGGGTGGAACTTACATCAGGATGTACATGTCTAGAAAGTTTACTTATCTTTAGAAAGACTATACATTGGTCTCTCCTTTACAGTTTGGCTGTTTCATAATTTTGCTTCTGGTTGTAAAATTTAACCAAGCTTTGGGAGAGGCCTGCACTGAATGAGTTGGTGTAATCTTTCAGAATTTCGAGGGTGTTGGGAGGGTCTAACCTTCCTTCAGCATTATCTGAGATGGTGGGGCACATTCTTGGAGGTAAAATGAACATTAGAACTTGGACTTGTGTTTCTATCCTGTTATTGGCGCAGAGAATAGTTGTTGACAGTGTGATGTTTGTAGAAAGGGCACAAGAAAGGATTTAAGTGCATCAATAGCGCAAAGGAATTTCTCATCTTATTTCTGCAGGTTGTAGGTGGTGCTTGGTCCATAGCATTCTTAAGCATGTTTAAGGACGCTCTCCTTCTATTCTAGCTTCAAGAACAAAATTTTAAGGATCAAGAGTCCCTGAGTGCATGCATGGATGCTGAATATAGTCAAGTGCGAGCTCTCATTAGTTGACATAACCTCATTGTTGATGCCTTGTATCTTTTGGCACATAGCCTTCTTCCATCCACCAAGATTGATTTGAATACTTGTGTCCCCAATTGAATCAATTTGAAGTTATCTGGATCACCTAAAAATTATGCCATTTGCACTGGAATCTAAGTAGGCTAATTAAGAATGTTATGTCAGTAATAGTGTTTTGGGACGTTGTGGACATATGGAAGAAAGCTCATACGTTTTCAGTTTGAGATGAGTGATATTAATGAGTCTATTGATTACAAGGTGAAGGTGGGTTTTTGAGACAGATTCTTCTTTAACTACCAAGATTCAATTAGAGTCAGAAAATCGT
Source organism: Polytrichum commune (assembly GCA_950295325.1). NCBI lineage: Eukaryota > Viridiplantae > Streptophyta > Polytrichopsida > Polytrichales > Polytrichaceae > Polytrichum > Polytrichum commune. The sequence continues at coordinate 14,790,172 of OX485803.1, read as the reverse complement.
AATCCTTGGTTAGTTTTATTCCAGTTAGAACATTGAGCATTAGTATAGATATGATGTACACAAGCAAATTGTATGTAATAAACAACATAAATGTTTGCTATACATTGTCAATCTGACATTCCAACACGGATGGATGCAGATCCTTGGAGGTGGTTTTGTGGTGACAGGAAGTCACCTACAGGAGAAGGTAACTGTGTTGCCGGTTCAGCATGCATTACCTTCAAAGACCTCACTTATGGGGCTCTCAATTCACCATGTATCCAACACGCGATTGTCTGCCTTGGCCAGCTCATTCTCCTCCTCATCTTTTTCCTCCTCTTGGCAACATCCAACAGTGTTCCAGAAGGTGCTCTGACTGGCACAGAGCTTCTCAACACTTTTGAAGTTGGCTCCATCTTGTACAATGTTTCTGCTGTCCTCTCAAGCATTGTTGGGTTGGCCAACTTTGTCGTTGCAGCGTCCCTTTACTTCAGCACTTCTTTCCTGGCCACACATGAATTGGTGTATTTGCTGGTGCAAGGAGTTGCATGGCTCACAATTGCCATTTCTTTGAGAATCAGGTACTCAACTTTCACATATGGTTTCATGTCTTTTGTTTTGAGCATGCATACATATTTCCATTTTGAGTCGATTCAGGATTTCTAGCATGTCAAGCTCACTGCATTGGAATAGTCCACATCAGAGTTCAACAGATTTGTTCTTTGGGGTGTTGATGAGACTTTGATTTGCCTTTGGAAGGTTACACAAAATCTACAATGGCTTTATTGAGTGGTCTAACTAACAACACCTCTATTAGAACCAAACCTGCTCAAGTACATACCGGTAATTTGATAATTGGAGGACCATACAAGACACTCAAGTACCACAAGGGGTTCAAGGATATGAGAATCAGTTTATCTGCCTAGAGCTCTCGTGTATTAACTCTCAAAAACCATTGAAATGCAAGAGTGTTGTTTTATCCCCTTTATGCCCCCCTGCTGATGGATTTGCCTGTGATTTTTATCAGGTTGAGGAATCCATTGAAGCAAGTGGCTTACATTTGGTGGATACTCACATTTCTTCTTTCAACTTTAGTCAGTGTACTCTCGCTCATTGACCTTATAAATGGAGCCACTTCTCTTTCTCTTGGGTTTTACCTTGCAATCGCCTCGTGGCCTGTTGCTTGCCTCCTTTTGGCATGCGCTATACGAGGCGAAAGGTGGGTTCAAGTTAGTGACCCAGAAATTAATGATGATCTCACAGAGCGTCTCTTGAATGGTAGTACATCTGGTGCTGACAGCCCAACAAAAGACACAGAGAGTCCTTATGCGACCGCAGGGATTTTGAGCAGGCTGACTTTTAAGTGGTTGGATCCAGTTCTTTCTTTGGGCTACAAGCGACCATTGCAACTGAAAGATGTTCCACACTTAAATAAAAGCCTCCAAGCTGAGACTGCGGTTGAAAAGTTTCTCCAAGCATGGGAGGCTCAGAGGGAGAATAACCCAGATAAACCCCAGTCTGTTTTTTGGGCGCTCACTACAGTTTACTGGAGATCAATGGCATCAAATGGTATTTGTGCTCTTGGAAAGTCACTCGCGCTTGCTTTTGGGCCTTTGATCCTTCAATACTTTATCAAATTTGAAAGTGGGGTGAAATATTTCAAGTATGAAGGTTACACATTAGTGGTAGCTCTCTTTCTCAGCAAAGTTTTGGAATCCTTTTTCCAACGCCACTGGTATGCTGGGGCAAGGATGGTGGGAATGCAGCTTCGCTCTGGACTCATTGCAGCAATCTATCAAAAACAACTCAAGTATGTGAGAATTTTCCTGTTTATATTTCCTTAAACATATTATTTGAAAATTCTTCAGCATCTAGTCACAAAACATTTTTCTATTAATAACCTATTCTTGCACATTAGAGTTATCCTCTTACTCAACACGACTTTTGGTTGGGAGTTGGTTCTTTTGCATACAATACCTTCCCTGTTTGGTAAGTTTTCAGTGCATGCTTGGAGGTAGTGTGGAGGTTTGAACAAAGGAAATTTTATATTGGTTCTTTGTGGGTCAAACTCAACTTGGCATGGCAAGAGATGCTAAAATGAGTCTGGCCCTCAATGAGCTGAAATAGGTCACTCTTCAATCATATTCCAACGTTGCCTTCGTGCATGCACCACAAATGTTAAGAAATTATCGATTTTGCATGCAAAACAGCCATTGGAAAATCATAGGGGATCAACTTTTGATCAAATTTTGAGTTACAGGGTAACTCTAAAGTGAAGTCTTGGTCATTAGGGGTATGGTGGGGAAACTCACACAACTATTAGAGGTGCTTTTAATGATGAGATGGTCTGGAATTTTGTAGGCTATCGAGCACTGGTCGTGCAAGACATGCAGCAGGGGAAATTGTGAACTATGTCTCTGTGGATGCTTATCGATTGGGCGAATTTCCTTGGTACCTCCATCAAGTTTGGACTACACCATTGCAAATTATAATTGCATCTGCAATTCTTTTCTACACTCTTGGATGGGCAACTGTTGCAGGGTTGGTAGTCATCGGAATCACAATGGTTCTCAACACACCATTGGCACGGCTCCTCCAAGGATACCAAGTTAAATTAATGGAAGCCCAAGATGAAAGGTTGCGAGCCTCATCTGAGATTCTCAATAGCATCAAGATTATAAAACTTCAGGTGTGTATTTCAAAGTTTGATCTCAAAAACTTCAAGACTTTTGGAATGATTTAATGGGAAGACGGATGTGACTTGACTTCATTACAATTGTTTGTGATACAGCCTCAGCTATTTAGTTTTTTTTATTGTTTTTGCCCCACATGTATGATTTTTGTTTGTGCAGGCATGGGAGGATCAGTTTCGGGACAAGATGATGAAACTACGCAACAATGAGTTTCACTGGCTTTCGCAATCAAACAAAACCCGATCTTTAGGGACAATATTGTATTGGATGACTCCTGTGTTGGTGTCATCAATTACTTTTGGAGCCTACATTCTCCTTGGTCATGAACTTTCTCCTGCTGTAGTTTTCACTTCCCTCTCTGCCTTCCGCATTATACAAGACCCTGTCCGTGTGGTTCCAGAGCTTCTTGCGATCATCATTCAGGTCTGAGACTGAATTCTTTTCATTGTGCTTCAGTGTAGCCACTGCATTTTTGGGTTTATCTTTTCTCCTGCCGTTTCATTCATCTAAGGTAAGCTGGCCTAATTTGGTCACTTAGCTCCAATGGACACCTATATTTGAGTGGTGTCTGGTTATTTGGGAACCATTTTAGATTCAATGGTCAACATAAGTTTATTTATTTATTTTTATTTTTAATAATTTTTGGGAGGGGGGGAGCTATGTGACCAAGTTATGACTCTCTAGCTGTCACCTTTCAAAATTCATGTTAATTCTGGGTGGACTCTAATTTTCTCCCCAAATAAACCTGACTTCTTCATTTACATTTGGGAATCAGCCAAAATTCAGAGTTTGTGAATCAAAGGTCCACCTCATAGCAAATAGGAATCAGTAATCTTTTGACCTGTCTAAATTAGGCATGCTTGAAGGGGTAACTGACACCCTTACATTTTAATGTGCTGGATGTGATTTAGAAGGTTGATACAGAAGTGCTCTCGGCAGATGATTTGTTTCCTGTATCCCAATAAACCCATTGTAAACGTTCCAGCTTTTTCCTTGTGAGTGTGAGTTCAGGCAACCCAATTGATTAGAGGCTTAAAGTGGATAAGCAACCATGCAAAATGTAAATCTACCTTTGTGGGGGCCTTAACGATATGGCTGGAGATGGATTTTGAAGCGGTGATGAGTTTTGCGTGCTTCAATCTAATGTCAACAAGCAAGAAATTGTGAGTCTGTAGCTTTGATTTGACAGACCTTGCTTACATTCAATGAGATTTTCAATGCAGGTACAAGTATCACTTGGTCGGCTCGGCAAGTTCCTAAAAGATGAGGAGCTGCGGAATGATGCAATAGATAAAACACAAAATGCTGAATATGCAGTCCAAATGCGTGATGCAAGTTTGAGCTGGGAACCATTGGCAAAGAAGCCAACACTTCGTGGGATGAATTTGAATGTGAAACATGGTGACCACGTGGCGGTCTGTGGTGCAGTTGGCTCTGGAAAGTCAACATTGTTGTACTCTATCATGGGCGAAATTCCAAAATTGTCAGGAAATGTGAGTGTCACCTACCATATGGCATGTACTTGTTTGTATCTGAGATTTGATAAAAAGGAAAAGTATAAGAGTTATTATATTAACCCAATGGGACATTTCGTCGGGAGTTGGTCCTGTATGATTTCTCATTTGTTGTTTGCATACAACTTCAATAATATCTTTTCACTTGTGCAGTCTCAACGGTTGTCTTTGAATTTGTATGAACAGCAACTTATTTGGTTCATTGAGGGCCAAACTCATTTAAGGACCTTTTTGGCTTGCCAAAACAAGTTCGATCTTTAATGAACTGACATAAAAAAAATTTCGTTCAAACTTCAGACTACCTCTACTAAGCATGCACCCAAAACTCATTGAACATGGAAGGTGTTGTCTGATAAAGAACCAACTCCTGACCAAAAGTTATGTTGAGTTAAAGGATAACTCTATAACTTTTTGGAATTCCTTAGATGGTTTGGACCCTTCTTCCTTTGACCTTTTCAGCCATGGAACAATGAATATTAGCACTTATGAATAGAATATGCATAGGAAGTTGGACTGTGACTTCCTCTCCCAATGGCATTTTCTATTACTTAGAAGGTATGCTGCCTTAGTCGGTTCTTTTCCTTTATTAAACACCTATATTTGAGTGGTGTGTGGTTTGGTGTGGATGTAAGAATGGATACCAAAAAAGAAAAGTGTTTGAAGAGATTGGAGTATGAGCTCAAAGTTTGATAACTATTCTAGGCTCAATAGTCAACAAAATCAGGGGGATCTATATGATCATTTAATAAGGAAGAGAATCTTCACTTGACAATGAACAAGATATTCATATGAGCTCCAAAAGTTATGAGGAATATGGCTATGGGAACGATTTGGATTCCTAATCATCTTGCACTAGTTGTGTGTTTCATACCCTATGAGAAGTGGGTGTAGAGCTGAAAGTGTCTGTTTAAGGTCTGCATGCCTTATGTATGATACTTGGCTGTTTCAGATTAAGGTGTCAGGACGGCTCGCATACGTGGCACAATCTGCTTGGATTCAAGGGGGCACCATACAAGAAAATGTCCTTTTTGGACTTGCCATGGATAAAATGCGGTATCAGTCCGCACTAAAGGCATGTGCATTAGATCAGGATCTCACCCAGTTCCCTTTTGGCGATCAAACTGAGATTGGAGAGCGAGGGATAAATATGAGTGGAGGCCAGAAGCAAAGAATTCAGTTGGCAAGAGCTGTCTATGCAGATGCTGACATATATTTACTGGACGATCCATTCAGTGCAGTTGATGCACATACAGCAGCCAGCTTGTTTAAGGTAGGTTTTACATACATATTTAATTTTTGCCAAGAATCGGACTGTCTCATGAGTTTAGCACAAAGGGTGGAGCTACATTAGTGCCCTAGACCAAATAAACTTAAAAATGAGCGATCCTAATGTTTGAGAGTAAAATTTTGGACCGAAGGATTTTAAACTCGGTCCAGGTCCAAGGTGCAAGGTATGAAAAAAAAGAATTGGTGCTAATGTGGCCTCACTTTCCCACCAAATCTCAACGGTCCTGACTCTAAACACTACTCCTCCTAGTTTGAGAAAGCAGTCTTCAAGCTTGGGTCCAAGCTTGAGTCCGAAAGTACGTTGAGGGGTGTTTTGGACTCCAAGTTTCTTGGATCTGGGCCTTAATGTCAACCCACACTAAGCCTACTTCCAAAGTGAGGGGATGTCTGAATATTGGAAGACTTGCTAACATTGCTTAGTATGTAGTTGTCATTATGGGCACTTGGCCATGGTAAGATGCCATTTGTGATCTGAGACCTTTATATTTCTAGTTTAGGACTTCTTCGTCTTGTGGCTGCATAATCTATTCATCGTTTTACTTGCATAATTATTTGAGGATTTTGTTTACGTTCTCAACCAAAAATTGACATCACATGAATTGTGCAGGACTGTGTCATGGGAGCTCTGAGAAATAAGACAGTCATCCTGGTGACCCACCAAGTCGAGTTTCTGCCTGCAGTTGATCTTATCTTGGTACCTCCCTTTTCATGTCTGCAATGTGATCATTGCAATAAATCACTGCATAATCGTTTTTGTTTTGGTCAGTCATCAAGGTGGATACTCTCTTGCTGTTGTGGGATGCGAGTGAGAAAAAATTGTCTCTTTTCCAGATATACCACATAACCAAGGAAAACTACAAGCTGGAATCTTTGAACTTAGTTCACCTATAAGTAAATATTCTATAACAGCTCCATTAGATTGTACATCCATTTTCGTATATCTCTAATATATAATTTTTGCAATATATTTACGTGAAGGTTAACTAGAAAGTCATGATTGCAGGTCATGGAAGGAGGGGAAATTACACAATCTGGGAAATACGACACCCTTCTTAAAGACGGCAGTGCATTCAAGAACCTTGTAAATGCACATGAGGACGCAATGGGCACTGTCCACCACCATGAGGAGGGAGAAATCCCCATGGATTTGCCCGCCAAGTTGAACAAATCGGAGACTGAAAATGAGAGAATTCTTCGGAGCCTTAGTCAGTCAAGATCAAGGCGAGGCAGCCGAAGAGAAAAACTTGAGGCGCCAGCTGTTGAAGCTCCACTCACACAACTAACCCAACAAGAGGAGCGTGAGACAGGTGACCAAGGATGGGAGGTTTATATTGAGTACATTCGCGTTGCAAAGGGTTGGTTGATGTTCTATTTAGCATTCATCTCTCAAGCTATATTTGTCTTAGGACAAATGGCTGCAAATTATTGGATGGCAACACGGGTGAATGATCCTCGGACAGGAGATGGTTTATTAATTGGAGTGTATGCTGGACTGTCGATTACAAGTGGAGTATTTGTCTTCCTGCGGTCAAGGTTCAGCGTGTATTTGGGTTTGCGAGCATCCAAGAACTTCTTTTCTCTTTTGGTTGTGCGCCTCTTCCGTGCACCTATGGCGTTTTTTGACTCCACACCAATGGGCAGAATCCTAAGCAGGGTGCGTTTCTAAACTCCCTCTCATAATCTCCACAATGAATGCAATAGAGTTTTGACCTCCTTCCATGTAGGATACTCCAGATATCAAGTATATGGACGGTAATTCCTAAAAGCACATTGAGTTGTAAGCAAGTAATTTATTAATGTGATTGAAGAGCATCTATTTGCTTTTGCAGATTTCTGCAGATACGACCATGTTGGACATCGATGTTCCTCTTGCCTTTGGTTTTGTCTCTCAAGTTGGCCTTGAAATTGCGGGTGTCATTGTCATCGTTGCCATTGTGACGTGGCAAGTTCTTGTGGTTGTATTCCCAATGCTCCTTATCGTACGATGGCTCCAGGTGATTGTCATTACCTAAATCTTTTGCCAGTATTGAGGTGGTTGCATGGCACAACCCTCATTAATTTGCAATATATTTGTGTGACTTTGGTCATAACGAACAAATAGTTGTTGACCCTTCTCTAGTAAGATTTTAGAGAAAGTGGTGCAATTTACCAAATAGCCTTTTTTGATGTAGACACAGCTTATCCTTGTATTTAATCTTTTCAATACAATATAGATTCAATTAGTTTCTTTGGATGTTTATTTTTTTCGCTTTTGGCAGAGGTACTACTTATCTTCAGCCCGCGAGCTGATGCGGATGAACGGAACCACAAAAGCACCAATTGTGAACAATTTAGGCGAAACGGTCAGTGGGGCAATGACTGTTCGTGCGTTTGAGAAAGTCTCACTGTTCAAACAGAAGAATTTGCATCTTGTTGATGTTGATGCAAGCCTCTTTTTCCATACATTCATTGCTTACGAGTGGCTTGTACTACGGCTCGAGACACTTTGTGCAATCATACTGTCAACATCAGCTTTCCTCATGGTTGTGTTGCCTGCCGATCGCGTTGATGGTGGTAAGCATCTTGCATTTTTTTGTTGGGTGCACTGTAGAGGATGATCTATTCCACCTTTGCTGGAATGTAGATTCCACATGGGATTCAAGTGAATCTCAACCAATGCAAGAATGATACATGTCAAAGTATGACGGAAACATAATCTCTTTGCCAAATTAGAGAGACCTCTATTGTATCTTGGTTTTTCATCTGGACTTCGCAGTATATATTTCATTTCTTTGAGTAACTGTTTTCAGGGCAAGTCACTCAGGGTTCACTTGAAACATTCAGATTCATTATTTAGATCCAGGAAGGATGCAGGAGTGAAAACATTGCATGAGATAGTTTCAATAATGGCTAATAGAAAGTTTCTTAGTTTCTGGGCTGGAACTGAGCCTAAAAGTGAGTATTGTGGTTGGCTTAGCTAAATATCATGTCTTCATAAATACAACCTAATAATAGTCTATTCCCACATATCCATCATACGTTGCAGAGTGTCAGGTGTCATTACTTCAATTTAAGAGGCTGTTATGTTTCAGACAATGTAAAAAATAATGGGGCAAGTCTTTATATCAATGTTTTTGCGATTAGAGTTTTGTAATCAATGTGATGTGTGTTTTTATTCATGCAGGATTTGCTGGTTTGTCACTTGTATATGGTTTGACATTGAATGGGGTGTTGGTGTTCTTCATTCAATATGTATGCCAACTGGCTAATAATATTGTCTCGGTCGAGCGTATCCGCCAATATATGCAAGTTGAGAGTGAAGGACCTACCATCATCAAGGAAAATCGACCAGCCCCTACCTGGCCATCTGAAGGAAAAGTTGAACTTCAAAATCTCCAGGTATGGCTGTGATCTGGTAATGTATCTTTGGTTAACCCTGAAAAGACTGGGGGTTGGTTTGTACAGGATATGTGACAATTTGAATGAACCTTCAATATTGAAATATTATATTATTTGGCCTATAGTATAGAATCCATACGTAGAACCTTCAGAAAAGAGGACGTCAAAATATAGTCATGTGTGAGAACAGTGAGTCGAGTCATTTATATGAGGTCCAATCTCTCTATAATTCATTTCTACACATATGTTTGCTCTAACCTGAATAATGCATATAAAAAATGAACAGGGTCACTTTTGAAACTTTTCTCCAAAAATATCTTACATATGACATCTTGAGGCCTAGGATGGCCCTCTCTGACCTTAAAGGGCTAACATAAGCAGGCCTGCTTCGATTACTAATCTTAAACGAACACCTATATTTGAGTGGTGTGGGGATCAAAGGATGAACACTAAAAGGCCATGTGTTCAAAAGGGATTGGACTATGTGTTCAAAATTTGGTAACCATTCTAGACTCCTTAGTTAACATAATTGGGGGGACTGTGTGATCAAGTTATGGCTCTTTGGCCGTTACCTTTGGAATTTATGTCAATTCAGGGTGGGCTCAATTTTTCTCTATGATTGAACCTGATTTCTCCATCCACATTTGCGGATCAGCCATAATTTGGAATTTGAACCAGTTTTGTATCTCATAGCAAAGAAAAGTAACCATTCCAAGACCAGCCTACCTTAATTGATGGTCTTTACGTTACGATACATATAATTAATGGGCGCTTGGGGGGTTTTCATGTAGATTCGATACAGGCCAGGAGCACCTTTGGTCCTTAAGGGCATAACGTGCACCTTCCATGGAGGACATAGAGTGGGTGTCGTGGGTCGCACAGGTTCCGGAAAAACAACTCTTATCAGTGCCCTTTTCCGGCTGGTGGAACCGGCGGGCGGTCGTATTCTTATTGATAGGATGGATATTACTACGATAGGTCTCCATGACTTGCGGTCCCGTTTGGGTATCATACCCCAAGAGCCTACCCTTTTCCGAGGAACTGTACGGACGAATATGGACCCTCTTGGTGAGCATCAGGACAAGGAAATTTGGGAGGTATGTATTACTCTAATTTTGTGGTTTGTAAAATTGTAAAGGAATATTAAAAAGCGTGTGTTTTTCTCACTATCCTCGCAAGCAATGGCAGTTGTTGGCTAGATGGGTTTACATTGCCTAGGGTTCTCTAGCTGTGGAAGCCCATTGTAAGGTGTAGTTTTCTTGTATTTTTGTGAATGACATTTGCATGTTTCTATTTTGCAGGCATTGGAGAAATGTCAACTAGCAGAAATAGTTCGAGTGATGCCTGAGAAACTTGATTACCCAGGTAGGTTGTTGCCCCATCTTACTTTTTTTGATGTTGAGGTGTACATAAAAATACATGTCAAACGATTTGAACATCCTTGAATGGTTGGCATCTACAATGATCTCTACTCAAAAACACAATGTACTTTTATCCCATGAAATGTGATGTATTTATAATTATTGACGTGTTTGTTGTTATAAAATGCACGCATTAGCTTTTTTTTGCAACCTCTGTGTGGAATGAATCATATTAACTTGGGCTGGTGTGTAGTGACGGATGAGGGTGGAAATTGGAGTGTGGGTCAAAGGCAACTGTTTTGTTTGGGTCGTGCATTGCTCAAGCACAGCCGAATTCTCGTCCTTGATGAGGCAACAGCGTCAATCGACAGCACTACCGATGCTATCATCCAAAAACTAATTCGGTATGATTTCAAGGAGTGTACGGTGGTCACAGTTGCCCACCGCATTCCAACAGTTGTAGACAGTGATATGATCTTGGTCCTCACTGATGGTATGTTTTCCTTCACTCTCTTCAAGTCTTGCACTCTCATCAACAATTTTTTTCCTGAAAGCTTTTTGTCTTGTTTGTGCTTCAGTGCTCATCTTGTTTGTGGTTGGTAGAACCCACCACTATAAACTATTACTTAGAACTTTAAAGTTATCCTTGAAATCAAGGATTTAAAACCATAGTAAGTCTTTCTTTGCCTAGGAAATACCTATAACGCACTTAAAAAAGAAAGAAAGTAATATCTGCTAATAAAAGAAAGAAAATGTGGATCATAAAATGTTCATTTTATGCATTTACTAGCTGGGTTATTTTTGATGAATTTCTAGATGAAGATATTGCGACTTTATTTTCAAAGAATCTACCATTACTCTACCTACCAAATAAATTCTACCTCTTGAAGCTGTTTCAATGCTATTTCTTCTTGAATTGACTCAATTAAGAAAGTACTGAAATTGATAAGTAATCCACCAATTTTTTATTGATGGTGTTTAAAACATGGACATTACACTTGTGATTAACAGTTCACAGACCTCACAGTTCCGGCTATCTGAAATATCATAATGAATCACTTGTTATCAAGATGTCCTGGGGAACCAGCCTAAGATGCGAATTAAGGTCATCATCGTAATCAAGCTCGCATATTAGGTTCTGTTTTATAACTTGATATTGTTTTCTAATTACTTTTGTTGGAATTTGTAGGAGTGATGGCTGAATATGACACACCTTTAAGGCTGTTGGACAACCAAAACTCCCTTTTTGCGAAGCTTGTGAATGAATACTGGAAAAATACCCAACACATGGAGGGAGGGCCAGGATAAGTGATTTGGTGTGCTGAGGAGGAAAGATATGACTTGTACAAAAAGGATCCTTTGAACACTGTTAATATACAATTTGGGGGAAGTTCTTATTTGTACACGTTTATGTGACAACTTTGAGATGTATATCACCTATGCGACTGGACCTCATCCAACTAACATGTGGGCGAAGTCTTCTATGATACGAGGATGAAGCTAGTGCTGCAATATTTTGTGGGCATTGCCTCAGTCTTTTTATTGGGATGGCAGTTTTTAAGTAGAAGTAAAGAGGACTTGTGAAATCACCTTTGCTTGTAGGTACCCTCATAGAGCTACTGTAGACTGAATTATATAGAAGTAGAAGATTTGATACAGCATTACAATATTGAGGAATGGAAAGTCTGAATTTTTATACCTGCAAATGTCAGAACATTGTAAACGCATTGGGTTTTACTTGTGAGTGAAACAAACATCTGCATGTAGGCAGAGAAGAAAAGGATAAAATTCGGCCTGGGAGGTCTACGTATGAAGATGACCAATTTGTAATGATGACAAAATTTGTGAAAATGGGCAAGTGAAGTCAAGTCTTCCAAGTTTAGTGTTATTTAGTCTTGAACTAAAGGTGGGAATATACTGTATTTGCAAAGAAAGTCTGTACAATTTAATTGATCTGGGGAGCAATATTAAGAGCTGCATTATGTTACTTACCATGTGAAGAACGTTGTAACTTCTTAGACTGTACCTGCATTTACTATCACTCATATGTTATGACAAGTAATACAATACCTCTATCAACCATGGTAACCTCTTTCTCAATTTGTGATTCAAATTGAACATGGGTGAGAAGAGACCTAATATCAATTATCATCACAAACCCTTCGCTTGAAGGGGATTCCAGAGATTTGACCATGAAAGTGCCTGGCTGTAGCAATGACAAACGTCATTGGGATTCATGAAGGACAAAAGTACATCATATGCTTCTACAAAAAAAGTCTGAGGCCAAAAGAAATGAGCACGAATTTGAACAGGTCATAAAACCTGAAATGGCAAGTGAGTACAGAGCTGTGCTTGTTAGAAAATTGTGCAACCAAAAAACAAGGAATATCACTACATATCCAAGAACTGATGTTAACTCTACTTGATATCTTGGGCATTTTAGGGATTAGTGGTTAGCATATGTAGCTTAAAATAAACTAGACATGTGGACTTGGGGCGCAAACAACTTAACAACATCAAAGAGTTTGTTATTACACGTTATGACGCACTCGAGTTATCAAGTTCCAATCCACCTTCATATTAAAAACAATTCATACATCTTAAAATTTCATACATGTTTGTAGCACAACACATGGGAGTCACATATGTCCCATCTACTCTTCACTACTCATTCTTATTCTTGGAATTACAAGAAAATAGGTGAGCGACAAGCTCCAACTTTGATCATAATGTGGAGAGATCATGAATAGGTAACAACAAGATTTTGCATGAATTGAGCTTCTAGGATGCATATTACATAATGTGGAAGTGCTTGATTCTGTTGCCGACCGAATCCTAACATCTCTATTTGTGCCCCAAAGTGGACAACTATCACCTTTTAAGGATTGAGAGTAACAATAAAGTCTAAGGATATAAACATTCAACTCAAGTTAGTGCTTGATATTGTCCATTCCGGAGGGACATAGTGTGCAACTGTTTTGATTGCAAAGAAATTTTGATTTTCATGGATCAATTACTCAAGAACATATGTGCTTTAAATTTTTATGATTAAGAAACTCAACAATAAAATTTGAAACCTTAAATCACAAACTAAGTGCCAAGCTCAATGGCCACCTAGATTGACTAATGGCCTCAATTGGTGCACTCATCAAGTGGTGAAATTTGAACTTCACATGTGGTAGCCGTATGACCCCCCCCCCAAAAAAAAAATCCCCAAGTAGAAAAAAGAGACCAAGTTTATTGCAATCTTTTTAATTATTTCCTCTCCTTAATATTGAAATAAATGCAGTTTTTTAAAAGTGAAAGTTGAGTTGGCACCCAAAACCATTAGGGGCCTCGATGTTCATATAGTAAACATTCTCAAATCAACATGTACTTATTAAGCATTATTATGAGGGTGTTGGTTTTAGGTGTTGTCTTGGTATAAGGTGCTCCTACCTTAAGGATGGCAACCTAGACCTACAATAAGCATTACTTGAATTAGAAATGGGAACATGTTTGTGCACTTGAAAATGTTCTGCATATTGTCAAAACTTCATGAATTCATTTACATTGACCTCTAAGTCATCAATTTACTACTTTTTACTAAAGAAATCATAAAGTCCGTTATGGGCCTATCTCAAGTACATGGGCTTTTTGTGGTCACTTTTCTAATTTGGACACCTATATATAAGAGGTATGTGGCAAGGTATTTGTAACATTATTAACCATGGGATGCCCTAACCTAGTGAAATAAATAGTTGATTTGAGTCTCATTACATCGCATGGTTGTATTCTCAGGGCCCACATGAACAAATGCATATTGCTTAATAATGTTGTGCTATTTGCCCGCATCATTGATGCATAAACTAAATTTACACTAATCCGCAAATTCAATATGACATTATTAGTAGATTAAGTTCGATATTGAGGTCATCACCCAATTCATTATATATATTTTTATATATAGAGGGGTGTGTGAGCGTGCATGCCAACATTTACATAACATCATTGAGACGATTAATACTAGGTGTCCCTTCAACTTGGAAACAAAGTACCCATTAGACATATGAATAAAGTAAGCAGATGGAACCAAGGGTTTAGTTCCAAACCCTAAGTTATGAGAATTAACACAAAGTCACCCAAGTTATTTTAATGCTTAAATCATCATACGCAAAGAATGGTGTTAGGCTATTAAAAATTGGCTTTCTAGCTTGTCTTACTAGGATGGTGGGCCAAGCTAGCCTTGCATTTGACCGATTGGGGATTTAGGATAGTGGGCCCCATGCACATTCCTATTTTAGATCCTAAAATTCTTTCAAAGTTTTTGAGGTGGAAAGAGAAGGTCCCAAAATTCTCACCCAACTTTTAAATCAGACTTCGATACACGACGAGCTAATGAACTCATAGAAAGTTTTTTCAAAGAAGGATCAAGCCCATGTTTCCATTCCTCTTTGAGAAATTTTACATGTAACTCTATTGTACACACAATTAAGCCCATTTTTGGTGGCTTGTAGATCTTAGCCCCTGAACACTTTCAACATGTTCACATTGTTATGTATGTTGTCTTTATAATGGATAATATGAAATCTTCATCAAGCTCTTTCCAATTCACACCTTTGACACCTATTAGTGTGGCCTAAAAAATATCATGGCCATGTGTATCTAATGTATGGGTTGAAAGATAGGGTGGCTTACAAATCAATAAAGTCTTAACATCCATATTATAAATTGATAGAATGTTGTCAAAGTATTCATATTTTGGTATAATATTGATATTATACTAATATCTCATTTTCAACTTATGATAAGTCAAATTCTTTAATTTAGGTTCCATGTTCACACTAGTGAACGTATGATATTATAGGCTTAGAATTGGAGAGGGTCAAGGGAAACTGCATTCATCAAAACTTATTGTGGTATGTCAGAATTATAGTCGGCAACAATACTAGGTGTGAAAGATGTACTTTGTGTCCCTTTATGTCCCTTTATGTGAAGTTGTCAAGAAAAACAACCTCCAAAGCAACAAACTATTACTATCTACCAAAAATGCACATCACAATCTATATTCACATTGTAAAATTTCAATATACCATGTGTACACGAGAGGCTCAAATCAGGATCCAAAAGCATGTAGGCGTTATCCTTCATCTGCATGCAAACTTGTCTAGTTTTCAAGGAGATCATTGCACCTTCTATCATTTCCACCTCTAATGCTAGAAAGAAAAAGAAAAAAAGAAACACCTTAGAGGTTTCGGGAGAATAGAGTTATTTATTAGGTGAAGTAGATAAGACCATGGGCTTAGTCCCAAACCCTAAGTTTATGAGAATTAACACAAAATCACCTAGTAAGTTTCTTAATGCTAAAGAAGAATAAAAAGAAGAAGTGTATGGTGTGTGGAGTGATTTCAGTGGTTCTTAATTTTCATGTTCACTACATATCTACAATGCTATGGACACCACATCACCAACGGGGACCATATCGGCAGAAGGAAAACAAAGAACAAACAAGTTTGCTTTACTATATCACAATGAGGTTTGTTTGACCCTCATTGTACTCATATTGCTATGCTCTCTACCCTACACAACACATCAGTCTCCTCTCACACTATTTGGCCATGATCCATCAATACACAACAATACCTACTCACTCAAACCATATCTCCAAGAACTCATTTTCTCAACCTAATATCGCCACAAGCAAAACCTTTCCAAAAGTTGTTGCATCAAAGTGCACCACAAAGCTTCCTCCTGGTAGGCTCCAACCCCATAGTGTCAACCACTAACAAGGATCTATACCGGGCTACATCCTCTCAAACCATAAAGAAACTCCCCAAACTCCTCAACAATACTCCTCAACAATACTCCTCGCGCTCACTACGAGGTACATTGTCTTCAACCGCTAGTATACCTAACTTTAACTCAACAACAAATGTAAATCATCTTAGTGGTCTCACATTGATTTCCAAAAAGAAGCCCACCACTTACAACCGCAACCTACACAAGCCACCACCAAGATCAACAATACTTGCCTAAACAAAAAAAATCTAGTATCCCTCCAAAAAAATCCTAACAACTACATTAAAAAAAACAAAATTTGCCTCACAACCCAAGACACTAGCATCTCCACTCCTAACCAAAAAAAACACCTCACACCTTGCCAAGACACCAATTTTGATCACACACATGCAAGCCACTTCATAAAACAACAAGGCATCCCCCAAAACTACCAAAAAAAAAAACCTAACAAAAAACAACACATTGGTGCGTATTCAATACACACACAACCTCAATACCTTTTAGGCACTAAAACTGCCACCCAATTTATATAGGCAACCACCCTTTCCATCTACACACCGCTACCCTCAACCACATATAATTATCAACAAAACACCATCACCAAGCCTAACAATTTATAATTGCAAGGACTAGGATAAAGATGTACATTTGCCACTCTCAATTTCACCATCACTGCTGGCATTAGGGACTCACTTGGTCTGCGCAACCTCGACCACAACTTGTTGGACAATTTGCATCCTTGCAATCTTGCATCAAACTACAGAAAACCTTTCTGAAGGCCCCTACCGCTTGACATCAACTCCTACTAATGAAGTATCATAATCAATAGGAGATTATTACTAATCCATTGGGTCCCCCACATCTACGACCTCAACAATAGCCTCAACATCAACCTACTTTGCACCCATCGCCAGATTGGTATCAACAACCTCAACAAACAATGCACCAGAAGACTAGCACATGTAGCTACAATCACCAAGGAAATCCCCGCAACATAAAATGGCCAACATAGGCATGATCAACAAGACTTATGAGAGAAAATTGTAGAGTGGCCATATCAAGGAAGCAAAACCCCACCAACCTGGAGCAACCAACAACAAGACAACATCAAACATGCAAAAAGATCAAGTAGGCACCAATAGTCCAACCCCACACCAAGATGAACACATTGATATGCAATAGGAGGCAGTCACACCCAAGCATGGTGGTAGCTCACTACAACTATCAACCTCTCCAAAGTTTCCAGTGGGAAATCAACTTCAAGCTAGCAACAAGGAGAAACAATCATCTACTTGGTAGGAAATACCCCGCCTATCCTCTCCAAAAAAAAAATCCAAGAACGGAAGACACAAGCTATACCCATAACGCTAAGAGGAGAAAGGCAACAGGATACGAAGGTACAATACCTCGCACCTTAAAAACATGGAGGGCTCACAAAGTCAGAATCGCCACAAGGTAGCAATTCTTAGCATTGAAATTGTTGTACAAATGTGGTATGGATATCACATCTAGGAAGCCATGACTACTCAAAGAGGCAAATCAATCCTAAAAGAGACCCAATTGGACAAGGAGTTCTTAAGCATTGGGACATCACTCACCAAAATTGAAGAATGCCAAACTCTCCACCGAGCATTCATAAGGGTACACCAATGCCTTTACGCATATGAGAGGCCAAATGCGGTTCCGAGATATCACCTTTATTTCACACAACTTCCAAAACATGAAAAGGTGAGACAATACACTGAGGTGTCCGAGGGCTTTCATTCACATCATGATTAGTTTCGACACCATATTCAAAACATAAGCAAAGGAATGCCCCAATTGCGTGTCCTGATCATCTACATAAGGTGAACACACTTCTTGGTACGGACTACTCAAGCCCAATTGATATTGATTTGAACTAAATCACCAAGAATTGGGCGGGCTTTCTCAATCTACACCTCAAGCACCTGCTCAACGATGGATTAATATTATTGAGGGTAGAACATGCATTTATGATGGAACTTGAAAAGGGTGTGGAGGTCATCGATAAAGTTGAAATGAATTTTGAATTGGTTACAAAGGCGCAAAACCTTCAACTCCATATCAAATGTGACACACTATGTGACCACACCACACATAGCATCTTCAATACACTAGTACGTGAGAGCTACATTTTGGCGTACTACGGAGGCCAACAACTTGAATTTCTGACCTTGACAAAACCGGATTTTTTTTTATTCCTTTCTTGCAATTGATTTTTCAATTTGTGAAAATAAAATAAAACAAAACAAAACAAATCGGAAGTAACAAAGGACTATGCATTATTTACTCTAGCCACCAAGGAGGCAAGAGACTTGATCTTAGAATACCGCCTAGTCTACAACTATGAAAAATTCAAAGTTAGTGTAACATATGACCAGGTTGTTGACAACCTGTCGAGGTCACCTTCAACCCTCAGCCTTAGACGGTGTAACCCGCTGCTGAACCGGTTTACATGGAAGTTACTTCCACCAAAATTAGACCTTTCTAGGTTTCCTTTTCTATGAAGGTGGTTGCTTGTATACTATTATTTAGATTCATGATAGTTTGCTTCCGTGCTTTTTTGAACTTTCAAGGAGCAGATGACCTAGGTTTGTAAGTTTATGTTCCTTTAAATCCTAATGTCAAGGTTAAGTGTATTTAGAAGAACTTCATTCTTGTATACAATATCTTTCATGGTTTGAATGATTATAATCTCTGTGGAGGCCATCTTCTAATAAGCGGTTGGCCTAAGTTTTCAAGTTTATGTTTTCCGAAATCCTAATGTCGAGGTTAAGTGTTGTGAACATAAAGAGTGCTTTTGCAATCAATGTAATGGCATCAAAACATTCTTCGATTTTATTTCCGATTCTAAATCCTCAACCAAAGTACACAATCTCATAAATCATTTTAGTAATCCATTTATAAGGTACTAACTTCCATGAAAGATTGACTAATTGAAAGTTCTTAAATTCTCTTATTCTCGAATGATGGCTTGAAGATCTCTTAATGTCTTCAATCTCTCGGAGTTCTTTTGTCTGGTTTCCCTTTGTATTCTCGAATTATGAAAGTCTATCCCTTTTGGTCTCGAGAACTTCCTTGGTCTTCAACCTTCAAGAGAATCTTCTTGATCTTGGAAAAATCTTCTTAGCCATCACAAGTATCCCCAGTCTTGACTTTGAAACGCCTTAGTCTTTAGCTTCGAGAACCTCCTTGGTCTTCGACCTGCAAAATCTCCTTAGTCTTTTGTCTTCTCGGTCCTCCAGTCTCATGGGCCCTCAGTCTTGTGGTCCTTTAGTTTTTCATGTTCTCCCGGTCTTCAAAAGTCTTCAATCAAGTCTTCAAGTATTTCATAGGTCTTTAGTCTTCGCTCCTACGGTCTCGTGGTCTCTCAGTACCTCGGGCCCTCAATCTTCAAGGTACACCCAAAAGGGGTTTTCATATCTCCGAGTCTTCGGATTCGTTATGAATCAGTCTTCAAGTCTCGGAAAACTCGCCATCCGGTTCCGCGGTCCTCCAGTCACGGTCTCCAGTCCGCGGGCCTTCAGTATTGCGGGATCTCAGTCTAAATTCGGTCTTCAAACTCGAAGCTGTTCGTCTTCGAGTATCTTCAAATATCGCTAAGTCTTCGGTCTTCGTCTTCACGCCTTGCGGCCTCGTGGTCCCTCAGCCTTGTGGCTTTCCGATCTTCAAATTTCTCTAAGAGCCTTAGAGTCTTCACGTTCGTCGAAAAGGTCTTCGATTAATTCTTCAAGGGCTCAAGGCTCCTTAGTCTTCGTCTTCGAAAATCTTCTAAGCCTTGCGGTCTGGTGGTCCCTCAGCCTCGTGGTCCCTCATCCTCGGGCCTTCAGTTTTCGAATATCTCTAAAAGTTTTAGAGTCTTCAAGGTTGTCGAAAAGATCTTCAATTCCTCGAGTAAAGTCGCAAAGCTCCGGTTGTCGTCAAAACGCTCCCGATAAACTCTAAATCGGTCTCGTGGTCTTCGTTAAAAATGCTCCTGATAATGCTCCTCTTGACGTTAACGTTGGATTGTTGAAAATGATAATGAGGTGAATTAGGGCCCCTAAGTGCCCTCTTTATATAGGTATGAAATCTATTAATTTCCTAATTAGGCGGTTAGGCCTTAGTACCCTATTACCACATGTAGGATTCGGCTATTTTTAGCTCTGTATCTATCTACAGTCTAATTTTAGTCCGGAATATCTACTTTAATGATGAGTACATGCTTAATTTGAATGTTCATGTGGTGTTAATTATGATGCAATCCTCCTTATTCCTAGATGTGCCTAAGGTAATCGGTTATCATTCATAACATCCGTTCATTCAAAAGGTGGATGTTCATTGCCGCATGGATGGTAGTTATGTTCGTCCAAGGGATTTTCATCCCTTGGCAGTGTTTTCCATCTACATCCCTTAGACTAGTGAGTACGTGTTCACTAAGAGTACCTAGGTGTCTACTAAGTAGTCACTACATAGCTAGGTGGCTACTACCTCTAGTTACTAATGTGCTCACTTCCTACTACTAGCGTGCTTGCCTCCTATCCCAAAAAGGTGACTGGGTACTCACTAGTTTCCACCTACTCACTATTTCGGCCGTTCCCTATGGTGTGTCTTGTTCCTGCCGGCTTAGTCCGTTCCCGCCGGTCTTCACTTCGTTCCCGGGATGTTCCCCTACTGCTCCCTTCTCTCGGCGTCGTTCCCATGCTGCTCCTACGTTCCCAGGCCGCTCCCGGTGACGCTCTCCGTCTCCAGCCTCTCGGCCGTTCCCGGTGTGCTACTTTCAGTGTTCCTAACACCGCCGCCGGTGCGGTGCGGTACACTCGTCAATGGCTACACACAACCCATCTGAGCTTCGCATTAATACAATCTTGGTTGTCAACAAACCATCTCAAAATCAACTGCAGTCCGCCATAGTTAGAACCATCAAGAAGTTATTCAATAAAGACAACATCGTTGGTGTGAGCTTTGGACACACCCCCAAGCACAAGGAAGATAGATAAGCCAAAGGATGTCACATACAATGTCTTAATGTCACAGTCTACACCAAGTGCTTAAACAAATTCGTGTACACCCTTGGGAGGCGTGTTGAATGCATACCTCATCGTGGAAGCATTGCCGGTTTGGAGCCAAACCAAACCACCATCCACGTAGCCCAAGCCCCGACCTGAGAGACGATTGCACAAAAATTCAAACAATGCATAACTCCGCACTTACCAACCCGCCAATTACCAAGAAGAACTTCAACTGCACAATGCAAGCTTGGGAGAAAAATCTTGATGGAAAACTTGCCATGATGATGTCCACAATCAACCTCGATATAGACAAATGTGTGGAAACGACAATTGACATACTTAAAATTCAAACTCCAAGCACCACTATGGCTATAGGAGCAACGGTCATGGAGTTCCAACTCTTAAACCAACGCTTACAAGCTATATAACACAATCTTTGGCCGCCACCCTCCCAAGCCCTCCTACCCACAACCACTCAATTGCCCACCCGCCAACGCACAATGAAGGAACACTATCTCAACTCCAAGTCCCTCCGGGTTTCCATAACCCACCACCAACCAACAAGAATATATACAACATATACCATGAATACTTCCTTCATAGGCTCACATCAATAACTCATTTCACTTGCTTTGTGTACTATCTAGATATATATCATAAAGAGTTCAAGGTTCTTTCATTAATTCTCATCATCTTTCCAAAATATATGATAAGAAAAAATAAAAAAAACACAATTACCCACGCCTACACAATATCACACCAACATAACAATAAAAAAAATACATGCACCTAACCCCATTGCACTCCCCATAAAGTCCTCCACAAACATATCCATCTCAAATACATACTACGCGCCCTCATAATAATAATTTTTTTCACACATCACACAAGCATCCAACAACCACAAAGATCCTCAAGACCAACACCACACAATGAGAAATACACATCATGGAAATACCTATCACCAACATCGCCCCTACGATTCCACAACCACTGGTACACCACCAGAAGATAAACTCCATATACATACGAAGTACACCCAACACACTCATATTCAACCCCCCCCCCCCCCCCAACATACACACACACACACACACACACACACACACCCAAAAAGGGGAAAAAAAAAGAAAAAAAAAGAAAAAAACAACAACAACAACAACAACAACAACAACAACAACATCTTTCCCATAATAAACACAAACGTTATAAGAACCCTCCTCTACATTTCATATACACACCTTTAAAAACCCAAATGTAAAGCTATTCACTATTACATGTGGAACTCCTCTACCCTCATTCTACTTGCCAGAGATATCTCCCCAAACCCAAGACCTACATACCACATCCTTAAAAACATTCCAACAAAAAGACTCTCAATACTACCAAGAAAACTCCACAACACTAAAACCTGAATATGCCACACTATTCAACACATTCCTTCCTTTTGTACAACCTCCCACACACAAACACTAACCTCAACCAAGAGCTTCCTCACCTAACCAAACATGTCCAACTCCTTCAAGCGTATCACCCCCCCCCCCCACCCCCGAATATCATATACACCCTAATAGTCTCCATAAGCCCCATGGTAAAATTAACTATAACAATGAATAAGGGTCGTCATAATAACACTCACAATGAAGGCAACTCTTAACTTGACAAGCCTAGTTAAGTTCAACTCCTCTCATGGCATGTTAGCTAGAGAATGAGAACACAAGGTTGGTTATATTGTGCTTAACAAATGTCAAATCTTGTTGTGTTGAACATGGCCTGAAATTATGGCTAATTTTACACTCCTCCACCTGAACTACTAATAAGTTTGTCCTCCAAACACTCACAACAACACCATAATATGATCATTATAACACATCTCAATAACTTGAGAATTCCCCATGATGACAATGTTAACCCTAAAGGAGGTCGATATCAAATACAATGAATTCAAATTAAGGACTCCATACTGTCATTTTAAACTTGGTGACCCAAAATGAGGGTTAAAGGGCTTTATTTCCTATTTCAAAGGTGTCAAAACATGATGACATCTTCATATTTTGCGCTAGGGCTCGCATAGTATACATGATGTAGGCCAATAGAAGCAATAGAATAGACATGGATGGGCATCGCACATGGAGTCGCCCCCCACTGTGCCCCGGTTTTCTTAGGCTCCAAGGAGTAGCTATTGGGTTTGACAAGTTTTGAATATGGCAAGCCCGTTTTTAGCATGCACACATATCACAGAGTACATGTGCATAGCCACCAAAAGAAAATGTGGCAAGAATATCTATGCAGCCTTGCCGAATCATGTATGCCTTCGAACGCACTACAAGGTAGTACCAACTTGTTGCATGATCAATTGAACGCAATGCAAATATCACATCCTAATTTTGGTCAATTGGCAAGCCAATCACATGAACAACATCGACGTGAGAGTAGTGTAAAGACATCACATAATATCAAAATTGCTTGAAGTGACAAAATGCAGCCATGTCAGTCTTCCATAAGTGGAAATGGAGTTCAAGCAGAATCTCAACATGAGCTCTCTATTATTAACCCTTAACTTCTTGAAGCGTATTGTGGTTTCATTAGGCCTTCTAAAAAATTAGCTTTCTAGAGCTCAAATTTTTTTGTACCTAAAAGAAAAGTTGTTGCTAATGATTTTAAGATGACATCGATATGGTAGCATTATTTATTGATTTTCATGACTTGTTAATAATCAATTTAGAACCAATAAACTTCAAAAAGTTGAGATAAATATATGCAATCAATTTATAGTCCAATCTTTCCAGATTATATTAAGAATACATATAGACTTTGAGGTAAGAAGAAGAGTCCATAGAAAACTGACAATTTCCGATCAGAATAATATGACATTAATATGTATAAGAATGTATCAACAAAGAGAAAAAATTAGTTCATTCTTGACTTTCAAAATCTCTTGTGAATGACCATCTTCCCATATTGGAATGGGCTCATCGCCATTGGCAAGAAAACTTATGAGGAACACACTAATACCCATTGTGACCTTCCTATCACCTTCCTTTTGGATGAATTTGCCTTCAAGAGTAATTCCATTACTAGGAAAGATGGGTCTATATGATACACCAATCTAACACAAAATGTTTAGAATGACATCAACCGATGTAATTATGGACACTTTAATGTTAGATTGGCGTGTCATGTTAACCCACATTTCCTACCATTGTTCATAATCCCAAAACAAGCCTCTAAGGAAGTTAAGGGTTTAGAGCACAATCATGTGTGCGGCGTGACCCATACAACAACTATTTCCAATGTAAATCATTATAATCCCATCAGCTCCAATTTTCATAGTGTTAATTTTTCTTGGTATGATTGTCCAAGGGATTGTAGATTCATATTGTAGATTCATATTGGTCAATATCCAATGTTTAAACAATGGAGCACTAAATGGTGGCTTTCAATATAGACTTCCTTTGCACATCTTGGGTAGATGGAGGTCCGCA
The DNA here is from genome assembly GCA_950295325.1 of Polytrichum commune. Lineage (NCBI taxonomy): Eukaryota > Viridiplantae > Streptophyta > Polytrichopsida > Polytrichales > Polytrichaceae > Polytrichum > Polytrichum commune. Next base: position 14,765,685 of record OX485803.1, on the reverse strand, counting down.
TGCACACACATATTGACATTCGAAGTGATGAGGTGTTTTCGCCCACCAAGTGGTTACAACTTAGGGCCACTTCACACACGAGCCAAGAGCCGTGACCATGAAATTGTGAGAGCCCAAAAGAAAGTATCCAAAGGCCGTCCCAACACACCTCCAAAATCATTTAGTGTGGTCACAGACCCTAGGTGTAGTGTGAAGTCATATATGACCGGGCCCTCAACCAAATGCTATTTCAGTGAAATTCTATTCATGCGGGTCCTTAATCATGATAGAATAGAATAAATCAACGGTTGTGAGCGTTCAGAGTGTCATGGTCTCCCGGTTTTCTGTTAGGCCTACCTCCAAGAGGTGGTTTTTAAAAATAGTCCAAGTAGCCATGAAACACGATCCATTTGATGCCATGTAGGAATCCGTGTAGACTTTACATCCATCTTGCATTCACATACTCCGTTGGTCCCTCAAGCGTAGTGTGAAGAGAACTTGGACCGGCTCTGCCTTTTCCACCAATGAGAGTGCTTGAAATGTAATGGTCATGGGCTCTCAGTCTCGTGTGTGAAGTGGCCCTTAGGACATTCACCAAAGGGCCATGTGTTTGTGATTGTTGTTGAATATTTGTGATATTATAACTACAATAATATGATATATATCTTGTGATCGACATTGAATTTGACACACAATGCTTATGAAGTTCATACATCATCATGAAATATATCAGCACATAAGTTAAAGCAATAGATATATAAAAATGAGGCTCCAAAATTTGAATTGATGTAATGAAGACAACGTATTATTTGATGAGGTAACTAAATACTCGGTTTGACTTAGGGTATATGCATGGTTCGAGTACCCACTTGGTACCCAAAAGGGATGTCCTTCACTGAGACTGTCAGTTTTTGAAGGTTTCAAAGTAGCTCATAGAATGCCTTATATAGGATATAACCAAAACTGATGGAATTCGATGATGTTGATTTATTTTAAATAACCTTTTCTATTGCATTAAGGACTTGTCACAAAAGGCATTTGTTTCTCAAAGGAATACAAAAGAATGCATTCAGAAACACGGGGAGGTCACTTAGTGCATTTTAAAAACGACGTGCGGCATAATATAGGGAAGATTAAAATCATTTGACATAAAAATTATAAAAGAATTCCAAATAATGAAGGGTCCATTAAAAGTACATAAGCCCATTACAAGTAAAATAGATAGGTATAAAATATGGGCCATTCCCTTTTAGTAAAAATAATATAGGGGCTGAAAATAAGGATCTTAGGATGTATGTTTAGTAGAATCAATTTCGTACGCATGCCTCACAAGGGATAGATGAAAAATTACTCATCATTCACCCAAAAATGGATGAAATTGGAAGCCTAACTCTATGCCCGACTTCTCTTGGTGGTTTTTCTCCCCTTCTCTTTTGAAACTCTTCAACCCGATTGTAGGGCGCCCGTTTGTGCACAACATTTGAGCCTCACCGTTGTGTTTAGGGTTTAGAATTGTTTGTCGTCATCCTCTTCTCCAATCTTGTGTAGAGTTTTTTTAGCCAGGCTGCGTGATCTGATGCGGAAACCTTGAAGAGCAGGTCTGAAACGATCCACTTTAAGTTTTTCACTTTAAGTTTTTGTACTTGGTTTTTGCAATGGTACGTAATTTTTATATTTTTTTGTTGCCATGCTTTTCCCATCACTTTTGCATTGCATACATTCTTAAATTCAATTTTTTTAATGGAAAGGAATATAGACTACAAATTTTTTTAATGACATGGGCATTATAAGTAATGGTAGGGTACAAAAAAATAGGCCATTTTAGAATATTATGTAATTATAGGGAGCTTTTAATTCGTGCCTTGGAGGTAAATAGCCCCTAAACAAATACCCCTCCGCTGCACGTGGTACACAAAAATCCTACTGAGTGACCTCCCCGTGTTCAGAAAACAAATGCAAGATAATATGATTGTCCATAACCACTCGTTATCAATCAATTATAAAACTTGAACTATATTCGAATGTTAACTTAGTCTAACACCATTCAAGACACACCAAAACTTAGAGTATAGCCAAGCCATCAAATGTAATTGAAAGTTGTTGAACATCCATCATTTTATCAATGGAATGTAGTAGAGTGATCCCAAACTTTCTCTCAACATTTGATAAAATCAGCTCTCAACATTGTTTTTATGGCAAATTTCTGTGTGTGAGGCAAAGTTAGTGAAAATCGCTAAATATGCAAAATTTGGGCATGTTCTGTGTGCGGCAAAGGTAGCAAAAATCGCTAGGAAATCAAAATTTGGCCCTCTTCCATGTAGAAATATGCACTAATTTCTCCCAGAAACGAATAATTGATATACAATACGATCATGAGAAAAACAAAGAAAAAAAAAAGGTAAATAAATTTGAGAAGGAGGACTTGACTACCTCCTTTTTCCAAAATCGAAAATCATTTTTATTTCTGATACAAATCTAATCCACATGGAATCTCAATTTTGTTAGCTTATTGAATCGCATTAGCATCCTAGTCGATTTCCTAGTTAGTGACAATTTGGTTTATGCATCAATGGTGCAGGCCAAAAGATGCAACTGTATTTTCACCCACCTTAATGGTGCAAGCATGGTAAAGTCTAAATCCTTGCACATGTTTAAGTGAAAGTGATTCAAAATCATATGCTAACTTTGATTTTTGTGAAGAAACAAACAACATTTTCGAACATATTGATGAATAAACCCAAACTATTTATATTGACATTGAACTGATTCCAAAAACATCTATATATTTTAGAATATTGTACAACTGGTGCACAAGTAGGTGACATTGAACAAGTAACTATTTGAAATTTGTTTAAAAACTACGATAAGGGTACACTAAATGGATGATTTAATATAAAAACATTTAATGATGCCCTCAAGTTTATAAAATTTTCAAGGAATATGCACTTTTTAATTCCAACATATTTAAGGCCATGATTTCTACATCTGAAATCATATTGAGCCATTTGCTTGTGAGCATTACTTTTAATGATAAGTTTTTGAAGAGCACTTAACACAACAATGGAGGGCACCATGAAATTTTTTCCAACTAACAGACATAATTTTTTAAGACACTAATTTAAGATGTTTGGTTTAAAAAAGATGGTTTAGTATACCAGTAGCATTTTATTTTTCTACTTTGCCATCCTTGCACCTAGGTCCATTGACCAAGGGAAGGGTGACAACTTACTTACAATCGGGGGACGTTAAATACCCCCCCACGAACTTTTCGGACTGTCAGATCCGGGCTGGGGCAGCCGCCCGTCCAGAAAATCTGGATTTTTTGGACCCGCCCGAAAACTGCTGCCCGCCCGCCCGATTTCGAAAAAAACCATTGTCCTTGCATTCTTGAAGGCCACTTACTCACAAATCCCATATTGAGTGCACTTCACCTTCAAGGGCCAAAATCCAATATATATGTTCACTTCCAATTGAGTAAATAAGCAATTGACTGGGGTTTCATTATCAAAGTGAAACTGTCAATAAAACATGTAATTAACTTAGAAATCAAAAATATTACAAAACCCTCACTAGCACTGAGGTTATAATTATTGTGACTCACAATTTGAAATTGTCTTTGTCATTCTAAAATGACACTTAAATTTAGTGTGCTGATTTAGTATGTGTATTTTATAATATTTTAGGTAATGCCGTCTACTTTCACAAGTATTCATACGCATTCATTAATCCCAAATAAATCAGAAACTATGCTTACAAAATTAAGTAAAGCTAATTGATTATAAAATGTACTTACTGTAATTAATTAATTATTGGAATTAATTCCAGTGAGTTAATTCTATTATTAATTTCTGGAATCAATTCCAGTGATTTAATTATAATAATTAATATCTGGAATTTAATTCTAGTGGATTAATTATAATAATTAATTTCTGGAATCAATTCCAGTGAATTAATTATAATAACTAATTTCTGGAATTTAATTCCAGTGAATTAGTTCTAATAATTAAGTCCAATGAATTAATTCTAATAATTGATTAATGAATGCGTATGAATACTTGTGAAAGTAGACGGCATTACCTAAAATATTATAAAATACACATACTAAATCAGCACACTAAATTTAAGTGTCATTTTAGAATGACAAAGACAATTTCAAATTGTGAGTCACAAAAAAATTATAACCTCAATGCTAGTGAGGGTTTTGTAATATTTTTGACTTCTAAGTTAATTACATGTTTTATTGACGGTTTCACTTTGATAATGAAACCCCAGTCAATTGCTTATTTACTCAATTGGAAGTGAACATATATATTGGATTGTGGCCCTTGAAGGTGTAGTGCACTCAATATGGGATTTGTGAGTAAGTGGCCTTCAAGAATGCAAGGGCAATGGTTTTTTCGAAATCGGCCGGGCGGGCAGCAGTTTTCGGGCGGGTCCAGAAAATCCAGATTTTCTGGACGGGCGGCTGCCCCAGCCCGGATCTGACAGTCCGAAAAGTTCGTGGGGGGGTATTTAATGTCCCCCCTTACAATCATGTCGAGGCATTAATAGCTGACCAAGTCCATTCAACCGCTCAATAGGGTCATGTAATGCCAACATAGATGAGATCTCAATTTTATGCAGCAAACAAAGTTAAAGTTTATGTGGTGGCAACTTGTGATTGATTACCCTCATTAGAGTTTTGATAATTATTGTAGCTGTGGAGTAGCATTGAGATGAGAAGTTATAGGTTGACCTATAGATCCGCTATGTGTAACCCTAAAATTTTATGCTTCGAAATTTGTAGTAATTTCCATATTCATAATTTTTTTGAAGAATAATTGCATTGATTCTCCTTAGACTTTGTTTCTCTTTGCAAGAAAAATAATTCCCCAATATTACTCCTCCTAAACATATGCAAACTCTCTTATTTTATAGGTTATAGGTGGCTCAACCTAACATAAGCTATGAGCCAAATATCCAACATGTGAAATGCGTGATGCCCATGAATAACGGACATAAGCTTAATTCAGGGCCACCTTATCTCCACGTGGACACTTTCAACACGCTGGATATGTAAAATCAAAGCCAGGAAAAAAACTTCTCTCTCTTGACAGATTGAGGGCCGCTTTACACTTAGAGGCCGGGCCAATTCGTTGTGTAAGAGGCTTGAAATCCTCATTTGTGATTGGTAAAAAGGCTCAAATCGGCCCCAACCCCTTTACATCTAGAGGCCGGGCCGATTTGGTGGTATGATTTTTTAAATTAAAAAATGTATGTTATGACACGGCCCGAGCTCGTTGAATTGGGTGCACCCAAAATGGAAGGCCAATTCTTGGCCTAGAGGCCAATGTCATATTCCACTAAAAAAATCTTCTTAAATAAAGTATAATTTTTTAAAGTGAACTAGATCCATTGGATTATGTGGAATCTAAAGGCTCTATCTTAGATTATGCTACATCCGTTGGATTAGGCTAATTTTTTTGAATCAGCTTGGCTTCTTGGCCCGAGGGCCTTTACATATGGGAAAATTGGCCCCCGGTATAATCTTATTATAATGTGTAGTAGAGGCCGGCCTCCAACCCAAAAAAGGCTGAAATTTTGTGCAATCGGCCTCAAGGGAAATTGGCCCGGCCTCTAGGTGTAAAGCGGCCCTGAGTCTTCGCATTGCGATCTTCTGATCATCACTGAAAGATCGTCACAGATTGTAACTAATTAGCTTATTAGCATCCAGCCATTGTGCACAATGCACATTGTGCAAGCTATGGTTTGATTTGGAGAACTAGATTCAGTGTGATAAGTTGCCACCAGACTTGTTTCGAAACTTTCTACAGCCTCATTCCTGCTGGAAGTGGTTAGGAAGAGATCAAGAGCAATTGAGCTGTTGTTTGCGAAATTGCAGTACACTGCGAGTTGTTCCGGAGGAGAGTAGGCACTTCGAATTAGCACTCCCAACTCAGGTACCGACGGCGTGGCTCTTGATCGACTCTTTGATTGCTTGTCGTTGTTGTAATGTTGCAAGAAATCGCTAGAAAGAAATGAATCACATCGATAGGAAAATCCTTGGATCATGTCGACGTGTATCAACTGTCACTGTGATCTAGACAATTCCCGAAAGCTTCACAAATCGAGACAATGTGGCTTCTGAATTGGAACAACTATAACCAGCGATTTTATGTAACTCTCTTCAAAGATGAATACAGAATGTTTCTAATCTTTGTACTGAAGCAATTTCTAAGTTCCCAATCGAGTAGAGCTTGGGGTTCTGTTTGGATACGTTGGTCCACGGGGTATTCAATTCTGGAACGGTGCCAATTAGTCTTTTATTTTGATCGAGTACCTTTTGTTTTGACAATAGGCTTCACATTCAGATTTATGTTTCAAGCATATCCAATAGTGCTTGTGAGTTTATTGTTGTATCTCTGCATCTGTAAGAGTAGGTGTTTTCCAGAATTGCATCGATAGGAAGACCCTTGAATTATGTCGACGTACATTGACTGTCACCCCGAAGGCATCACAAATTGAGACGTGGTGGCTTTCTGAATTGCAAATAATGATTCTTTGTAACTCTCTCCTTCAAATTAATCCTAAAGAACTAGGTCATCATCATCCAATCCTTACCTTCACGAATTGCATTCCCATACGTTGTTGCAGGCTTCTTCGGCCATGGTGCAGTTCAAGGTGAACGATGTGCAACCGGAGTTAGCTACACTGGAATCTTGGCTGCCAACTAAACCCAACGGGGCGGAACAAGCGATTGCGTTGGCTGGTGAGAAGGAGGTGGACGGTTTCTCACACGTAGATGCATCCTTCATTCTGGGGGAGCCCCTGGGCATCAAGAACCCGCTGCTAGCGGCCGTGTATTTGGCATTCAGCTTCCACCTGCCACTTACCCTCAGCCCAGACGCGATATGGAACACGCTCATGCTCGGAGTCTCAACGCATGTGGCCAAGGACCCGGAGAACCACAGGCACGCCTTCGTCAGCCACCAGGGCAAGAAAACATTGTCGGTACGTGACGACACGCTCCGCAAAGGCTGTGGCACTAACAACTGGGGCAAAATAGCACATGGATTCACAGCTCAAATTGCGGAGAATCTGAGCGGCGTGGCGGCGCTCAAGGCCTTGAACACAAAGTTCACAACGACGGACGAAGTGGCCAGCGTCGCACATGCCATCGTATTCATGGACGTTGTCAAGAGCTACTTCGAGTACAAAGTGATGACCATGTGCAGCATCCCTACCGTTGAGCTCACATGCACCAAAGAAGACTGGCAGAAGCTCCGCAAGGGCCTGGCCCTCTTGGATGACCTGGACCTGTCCCCGTGGCAAGCACAACTGGACCGCATCCTCGTCCACTTCGAGGGCGCCTTCGACAACAAGATCGAGTAGCCGTTCTGGAATGACATCTTCTTGGAGCACGGTGCTTTCGGATCCGGTGGCATTACCACGATCTCGGGCTGGATCGGTAACTTCTTTCTTTACACCAGTGACGGCGTCCTGAACCCCGGGGCCCTTGGCAAGGCCGGTGTGCGCTTGGATCCCTCCGACATCCCTTGCGGACTCAGCGAGACACCGTTCGCGTGGGAATACTTCTCGCAAGAATTCAAAATGTTGCTCCGCGGTGGCCTCGTCGGAGTTGTCGTCGATCCAGTCACGTATTGCGTCGCTCCCCAGCTGGGTTGGCTCGTCACCGATGCGGAGGACAAGCCGCCAAGAGAACAAGACTCTTGGTAATCGGACCATGTAGAGTGGTGGGGTAATCTCCAGGTCACAATCTTAAAGGCTCCAACGAATCATGTGATGACACGTCACAGCTGTTTTTTCTCGGGAGGGGGTTCTAAGATGTTAATCATATTATGTCTATACAATAGTTGTATAGGAGTTGATAATCTCCATTTTGAAAGTCTAGGCATGACATGGGAGTTCGTTATAGTAGGAGTTAGATATTGATGAGTTGTGGATTTCATGACTGAGGTGCCTCACCTAGGTGCACTTTTATGCAGCTTGGTTTTTTAATTGGGGATGTTTCATATATACATATAAATTGCATAGTAAAGTTGTTGGTAATCTCGTGATAATCTGCATTTGCAATTGCAATGAGTTGGAGCATGGCAACGTTGGCATTAGGAAAATTGTGTTGATTAGTACATCTTAAATATGTGTTGTCGACCATGTGACACGTTCTTTGGCCCTTTCAATTGGGTTTGCTCATCACCATCACAAAGGATGAACCCATCCCCCCTCCCCAATTCGACCTCGAAGACGAAAATGATAATACAACCAACTCATATAACTGTATATAATCTTATGAAAGCTAAGCTTTGATAGTTGGTAATTTGCATCGAATTTTAAAATTTGGAGTTGCAAATTTGGTGTCAGATTTGATAAAATACAGTAAGGAATATGTGTTTAGCAAATCTCCAAAAGATGTACTAGAGTTCATATGACACAAGGTTTCTTTTTGTTTCATAGGAGCGAACATTTGAGAGAGTTTTTCCTTTGGCAACGTCCACTAGTGACTCCAACTGTGAAGATGTTACTACTGCAAATACAGAACATGTCCTATGTGACTTTGAAGTAGTGTTTCAACTTAATTCACCCAAAATGAGTCCAAAAAACGTTTAAATGCCCATTGAAAGTCAAATAGGACTCTTTTTATTTAGTGGAGTGGCACTTAGGAGTACTACATTTAGGAATCCCACATTTTGTAGTAGTATGTGTTTTGTAAATGTGAGGAAGTTGTTGTTGTAATTTGAAGAATTAAATGATAACTTTTAAGACACACTTAAGCGGTGCACATAATTCAAGTATTTGGAAGGTACATACATAACTCTAATGGAGTCATTACTATTTGAAGAGGTAGTGTTAGAAAGTCTCAAGTCTTTCTTTCAATTGGACCATCAGATTAGCCTCTACCTCATGAAAGTTATTGCACTCCGCCACACTAAGAAATTAGTTGGGTTGACACCATCTTGATGTACATTTCGTTCCATAAGCCTCCCGACTTCCCAGACTCATTTCTTTTGCATATGGTATAATCCAAACCATTGTGCTCTGATTATCAATCTAGAAGGACATCTCCATGTCTGCGGTGGTACACATAGTCCATGCTTATGCACACACAAATTGAACACAATGCATGTTTGTACTACCGTCAAGGTTGTGGTCGCATGTGATTGTACAGATTGTGATGGTTGTTCACAATTGGTACAATACCTAAGGTAGAAATACCATGTTAACCAGGATCTGCCTAAAAACCCCCATCGAGCGTGGCTCGGAGGCCAGGTTCGGGAGGGGTGGCAGGGTTGGGATAAAACATGCCCCCTATTTTTTTAATTGGGTGGGGCCTTATTTGATCTCATAAGGGGCTTCCTAGGGTAATTTGGGGCTGCAGGACCCAAATTTAGCAAAAAAAAACCAAAAAAAATCACCAAGGGGCTAAAACGGGGAGGGCCAGAAAAATGAACCCCACCGAACCTGGCCTCCGAGCCACGCTCGTCGGGGGTATTTAGAGAGACCCTGTTAACCACCCCCTAGCCATGCATTGGACCGCCATCATAATGGTGAAGTGCCATTTCTAAAACCGATCATGGCTCGGCAGCAACTTCAATGCGTGTACACTTAGTGTAGCCAATGGGAGTCAAGTGTTAATGTACTCATGAGGTAACCAATTTAGGCGATGTTATGTATTGAAATGCGGATTACCGTGTTCGCTGTAGAGAGAATCTAGTGAACGAGTAGGGGTTTGGACAACTTTCCACTTTGAAAAATTGCAACATTTTTTGTATAAGACAAAAAAATATGAAACAACTTGCATTCTTCATGAATCCTTCTCGTCTATCTTGGAAAATTACCCCATGATTGTCAGAACACACCTTCAGTGCGAATCACCTTATTTTCACGGGTTATGGTATTTCTACCTTAGTCCAAATCTCACATACGAATGCAAGAAATAAAGCATCTCCACAACCGTTCATCGTAGACATTAAATTAAATTTGAACTGCTCCAAAGAGAGAGGAATCGATGCTCACAATTGACCAAGCACTTTAGCTCTATAACATTGACCTAGGTAGCAACTATGTATATTAAGGTAGAGGGTGCTAAAACCGACACCCCATTCAAAATTAACACCTATGAATAAATGCCTCCCAATCAGGGTTCAAGAGATTTTTGAGCTCAACCAACTAAAATCCAGCCCTTCACAACTTCTATGGGTTTTTTCAGGATTTGACTAGTTGCAAACTTGTTGCCATTAATTTGGACCAGCCAATATCTTATATGTATTTTTCAAGTGCCGGCTAATTTCCTCTTCATTGTAATGACAACCGGCCAAAAACTTGAGCATTGATAAGTAAGTCGGTTTTTCAATGTAGCAAAATTATATCTACAAACAACATATACCATTCAACAACAACGTCCAAAGAACACATCAACATATAACAATAACATGTAATGATATCAACATACAACAATAATATGTTATTGAGAAAAGAAAAAAGAAAAAAGAACCATCAAATTGTTTACATAAAATAAGACACAAGCTTTTGATATGCAAATCAAAGTTTTTGGTTTCATATTTTCCTCAATCCTTCACCTCATTTGACAAATCATAGATGTGTGGATATATCATAAGAAGGCAAATCCAAAACCTAGAGACGAGCTTTTAAATTCCCATAGTGAGCATTTGAAGAATCAATGAATTGTGGAGGTCAAATGAAAGTGTGTAGTTCCCTCCTATTTCCTTCAAAGAGGAAGGAACAACTCATCTAAAGCGATGTTTTTAATTGAAAAAAAAAACCAAGGTGTATACAAATATCTCAGACCCTTAAGTTGAAAACCATGCGTGCTTTTGTTTGATGCACACCAACCTTCTAGAGAATAAAATTGCACTTAATAAAAGGATTGAGGAATAGACAACCTTGGGATACAAAACAACCAATTGAAAGTAATGTAAGTTCTTGGCCTTTTGGAGAGGATTGAGGTTTTTAATTTTTTTAATTTTTTAAGTTTTTAAGTTTTTAATTTTTTTAATTATATATATATAATTATATATATATATATAAACTCAATGAAAGTGATGTGAGTATTTGATAGAAAGCACAAAGTGAGTGCAAAAATTTGCGGCCCTCAATCCCTACATTTGCAAACTCTTTAAAATGGTGTTCGGTACAATAAGAAGCTTATAAAACTTATGAATTTTGTTTGCAGTTGCAGAGGGGACTCACATAATGGCAACCTTAAGAAAACTGCAGTACTTGACGGACAACACAAGGGTCGCACAAATTCTCAAACCCCAAACCCAAAATTTGCAGGCCTAAAAACGGCCAACAGTTTGATGCAACAATAAAGCTTGTGAATTTAGAAGACATTTACACCTATGGAGAAGGATTCATGAATTGGAAGCCTTAGGATACACAAGTGGACGAGGAAGGCAACAAGGCCGTTGTGAGAAGCGGAGGCAGAGGGGGAGGCGGTGGGCCTTGACATAGGGTTGGGCCCTCGCAGATGAAGAGCCTCGTTTGTGAGGTTTTTCATCAAGTCAGGGTACCGACGTTGCACTTGGTTCACCCCGGCCCTAGTGGGGTACCCTTTGAGAACCTGCAATATTACTTCAACTAGAAGGGAAAAACTTGCAAGACAAGGGTGAATAAATGATAAATTTATTAAAACTAACTAATTCATAAAGGTGTTCAACAGATTTTCAATGTGGATTTTGGAAGACTTTTCCAAAAAGAGCAACTACCTCTTTGATCCCACCAACTTGTCCCATTGCTTTATAGCTATTTAGCTCTGTAAAGATTCTAATTTAGTTTAAATTTTAAAAAATTACTGCCACTTGGCATTAGTTTAATCCTAGGAACCAACATAATTGAATTTAAGTAGTGATAGTAATTACCCAAATAGATGAAAAATAATCTAAGAAAAACATAAAGATAGCGCCACATTTGTTCTCGAAAGAACATCAAATTGGCGCGCACTGGTTTGATGCTCTTTTGAGAAGGTCATTCCCGATTTGTCACTTAATGATGTGTATGTAGATGCTTAGGACGTTTTATTCAAAGAACGTGTTGTAATTTGGAATTGATGTGTTCAAGTAGGGTTTGATGAGCTCCGTTTGTGTTATGTGTCCGTAAGAGTGGCACAATTTATGGAGTTTCATAGTTTTGAAAGTGATGTTGCACCTAATGACCAAATACTTAGAACCCAAAAGCAAACAATTTCTCCAAATCACTCAAACCATAATCTAAAGAATTGTGATGCCATGTGAATAATTTTTATAAGGATTGCAAGCTACATGATTATATCTGCAATAGTAACGAGGGGTAACTCCCTTGTAAATTCATGCACCACACGAGACAAAGGGTCAATTTTCATGGGGATTATGAAGTAGTGTGCATATTCATAGGATTCTTCCCGTAGTTGATGAATGATATTGGAATATTCTCAAAACATTCTAATTCTTACAGAAAAATATTGATGCAATAATCAATCTAAAAATATGTATCATGGTTATCTTGTATTACATTTATGCCTTGCAATTAGAAGCATAATCTTCGAGAAATAAGATAACAACATATCATAGCTATAGATTTCACAAGTTGGTATTGGAGAGTGAACATTTTGATTACTTCATCAAAAACTTCCATGAAATGTCGAACGCAATGGGTGTGTTATTTGCCATACATTAGTGATGTAATGTTTTCAAAGCATATTCATGGAATAGCACTTCATCTTTGATTGATAAAGCATGTCGTAATCATTAGTAAGATGATACATAACCACGTATCATGTGATCTTTAGTCCTGGGGGGTGCACTCCATTGTCAAGTTGAACACCACGTGCGAACAAAAAAAATCTACTTTTTCTAAGTTGCATCAACAAAATGGGTCAAACTTTTACCCAAAAAAATTTATGAGTACATATACATGGTATTTATTACATAGTAAAATTTGATAACCAAATTTGATAATTTGTTTTTTCTAGAAAACATACTGTTTCTAACTAGAATGACGCAGAATTGAACTAAAAAAATTACTAGAAAAAATGGAGATGACTAAAAATAAAAAAAGATATTATCAATGAATATGTATATATAGAAAAAATATCATAATTTACAAAATTATCTATGGCATATAATATAGGGGTAGCAAACTTTGTTCGCACGTGGTTTTCAACTTGACAATGGAGTGACCTCCCTGTGTCTTTAGTTTCTAGGTCACAATTTGGTATGAATTACAGTAGCTTTTAGATCTTTAAAATATCAAATATTAGTCCCCCTAAAGCTCAAATTCCCTAGAATGATGATGCCACCCCGTCTATGGGAGGTCTATATTTATTGAAAGAGATTTGATTATCTTATAAATTATAGCCAATCTTTGGTAAGGTGATTGTAGAAAATAAACATCGATTTTTTTCACCTTAAGTTTTTTTCAAATGTTGAACATCAAAAACTGCACGCAACAACAAATGCTTGTAATTTAAGACATGGACTCAAACAAATGACGTAAATAGAGGCGCAGAGTTTATGGAATGTTGGCCACGGGCAGGTCACTGGCGAAAATCATAGAAACAATGCACGGGGAGGTCACTCCATTGTCAAGTTGAAAACCACGTGTGAACAAAAAAAATCTACTTTTTCTAAGTTGCATCAACAAAATGGGTCAAAATTTTATCAAAAAAAAATTATGAGTACATATACATGGTATCTATTACATAGTAAAAATTGATAACCAAAATTGATAATTTGTTTTTTCTAGAAAACATACCGTTTCTAACTAGAATGACGCAGAATTGAACTAAAAAAATTACTAGAAAAAATGAAGATGACTAAAAATCTCAAAAAATATATACAAAAGATATTATCAATGAATATGTATATATAGAAAAAATATCATAAATTTTAAAATTATCTATGGCATATAATATAGGGGTAGCAAACTTTGTTCGCACGTGGTTTTCAACTTGACAGTGGAGTGACCTCCCCGTGAAACAACATGCAATAAAAAATAGGGTTTAATATATTCATTGTAGGTAAATTTTGCAAAAAAATGTACATATAATATAGGGTGTTTTAAAATCGTGAAAAAAATTTACATGTAAAATACCATCACATATAATGGCTTTTTTTATGTAGTCAATACATGTAAAATAATGTAGAAATAATTACTAGGGGTAGCGGGTTTAGGGTAGGGTCTGTGCTAGTGGATGAAACGAGATAAATTTTTGTTGAAAAAACTTGGGTGGATGACTTTGCAGGCTTGTTGGTTGGCTTGAACGTTATTGAACGAACGTATCTAATGTGGAGTTAATGTTCTCTACCTACGTGCCAGGAGGAAAAATTTCAACGTGTCGTTTGAATTGCAATCTTCTTTCCAATTTTCTTTGATAATATAAGTAAAATAGGGTATTTTTGAATGATTCCATCCAAAATTTATAATGATTGACATGGTATATTAAAATACAAGCATTTACCTTTATTTTGAAAAATACCATACCTTATAATCTTTTCCGCAATGTAAAATAGCCCCCCGATAAATGAGTCATGAGTGCACGTGTATGCATTAATATAAGAGAGAGTGACCTCCCCGAGATGCTAGCAAAATTAATGTTGAATAAAAGGGTGTATGAATCATATTAATGTTAAATAAAAGGGTTTTTGAACCTTGTTGGATCATTGTTGTATAAATTCATGTTTGTTAAAGCAAATTGTATACAAACGATAGTTGCAAGAGCAAAGGCCATGGCTAATTATAGTTCCAAATTGTATTGCTATTAACTACATAAGTTTTTGTTTGTATAAATTATGTTTGCATAAGTTTTTGGTTGTATAAGTTCTGTTTGTATAAGCTCATGGTTAGCTTAGCTTTTGTTGCCTTAGGGCCGGTTTACACTATGGACCATGAAGTCGGACCATGGAAGATGGCCTTTGTCAATGGCTTGAGTTCATGTTCCGACTTCATAAAAAAATAGTTTTAAGAGACTTGGGCCCCTCACTCTGTGTAAACCGAATGTGGACTAAGAAGAATGACCATACACCAAAATGTAAAGGTGTTGATTTTTTTAATACATGCCCAAAAGGGGCAATTTTGAAAAAAATTCAAGTATGACCATTCTCTTGTCTTTTCTTGGGCTTCACTTGTCTCCACTTCTTGTTAAATGTGTCGAAGATGTGGCTTGCAAATCTTCTCACAACAATTTTTACGAAAAAATGAGCGATTTAATTTGTACATGTTCATTGTAATTTACATGTGACATGTACCTTGTGTTGTCACTACACTAAATAAGATATTTAGTGTTTGATTATATTTAATGTTGTTACCTCCATGCCTTGCTCAACACTAAAGTTCAATTCTTTGACGATTAGTGTTAGAAGATTTCCCATTGCAGTTTTTTTGACCACCCTGATCTACAGTCACTAAACGACTACAGATATTTCTTTTTCGTTTTTCAAATGTAATTGTACATTTTCTTGGGGCATGTAGTATACCATTGGAAAGGTATTCTCAAGACCTTTCCAACGGTATATTACAAGCCCACAAATTCCAAACATTTTAGTTGGTAGAGCCAAAAAACAAATCTGCACTCAAATTCTTGAGTTTTAGATGTCCCACGTTGTTTGGTGAAACACATGGGAGCCGGTTTAAGGGGTAGGGCAAGGCACATAGAGAGTAGATTCATTAAAAATATTAAAATGGCATTTCTCTACCATGGGCCCTTGCCTTTTCCTACCAGACCACCTCTCTTGCTCTCTCACCGCAAAACCCGTTGGACCATGTTAGTGCATTTATTAGACCTTAAAAATTATATTTTGGGGACCTCGACCTTCGTGGTCCCTCTGACATTTTTTTCTTAGTGTAAACCGAAGTTGTCCCGGGACAACTTCAACAGCCAATCAGCTGCCTTGCAGAGCCATGATCCAACTTCATGGTCCATAGTGTAAACCGGCCCTTAGCTTTTGGCTACATTGGTGGTTATTGAGGGTTTTGCGGCGCTTAAGGCTTAAAGGCATGAGGTAGATATAGAGTTAGTAGCTAGAGATTAAACTAAAGCTCTAGCTTTAGTTTTGATTAGGTTGTTGGCTTGGAGGGTGGTAAAAGGTCACCCATCCAAGTACTACTTCTTGGAAGGGTGACTTAACCCTCAATCTTCACACTATTTGGCCAACCCAACCGAAGGTGGCCGGTGTGGAATTTGGTGGAAGCTATGTATCTTGAGCACCCCCCCCACCCCCCTCTCGCGGCAGAGATGCATGAATTTCAAATGAAGCTAGGATAATTTAAATTGGATGAAAAACGAGTCCATGAGGGATTAAACGACGAATGTAAGATGAACTTAGATGATTTGGATGGATAAATGCGATGTATAGATGAATGTGACACACGGATGAAGGTGACGCATTGCAAAAATTGTACTCCCTCTGTTTCACAATAAAACCATGGTTTCTATTTCAGTGCGGGATTAAGAACAGTGACCGGATTTGAACCACAATGCGCTTTTTAACCAAAATTGGGAGTTGCCGAAAAGTTGCCGACGTCTCTGTCATGCCCGGAGGAGGTCCGTAACGAAACCATGGTTTTATTCTGGCACGGAGTTTATGCAGAAACCATGGTTTTATTGTGAAACAGAGGGAGTAGGAGATAGAAGGTTACTGCTTGGAGGCATTAGAATAGTCCACCCATCCAACCAATCTTGTGGGTTGTTATTTCGGTTGAAGTAGAAATTGTCACCACAACATAATAAAGTGACATTGTCTTTGTTATAAGTACTTGTTGGTACTTACATGTGACATTGTTTAATGCGCAATATTGAGGAGGGGTTGCATCTACGATTTGAACATTTTTGGATGTCATCATAGGTATTTGATACCAAATCAAGAATTTGATGAGCACATTAGTAAATCCAAATGATGAACTATGAGGATTGAGCTAGTCATTTTTGAAGTCAAAACAAACATCTTCAAAGAATCAAAGAATCAAAGTCAAAGATAACTTGTAATAGGTTGAATGCAATCTAAGTCTAGATAGAACTCACTCCTGAAAGGGAGTAGTAGCCCGAAGACAAAGATGCTCTTCATTCAGGCTTGCTCCGAAAGAAGTCGACGTTCATGTCCATCTATGAATCTATCTCAAAGGACTATACACCATGTTCCCAGCTGCATTCGTTGGATGCACGAGATGTAGTAGGTAAGCTTGTAAGCAATTACTTTGCATGCCAAAAGCAAAGTGACACAACATAACATCATGGGCTTGGCGCGGGTAACTACTTGGTGGGTTTTTTCACGTCTCTAAAGTCAAACGTTCCGTTGCCATCCTTGTTTAGGGCATCCCATATTTAGTTAGACGTGACTAGGAGCATTATACCAATCCATTCAAGGGGCCATAAGAATAGCCCATGTTTAGGTTATAAAGTTACCAAAATTGGGGGCCTTTGGTGCATCTATGGCAATATGACTCACATTGTCCGGTGATATGCCTGATGATGTGCCTGATCACATGCCTTTGCTGCATCTTTGGCAATGTGATCACGTGTCCAGGGCTCCCACCTCTTTGAACACGATACATGCAACCTCAGTGAGTCACTTTGAATATATGCTTGGATATGCCTTGGGACCTTGTCCGGGAAGAACGGGTGGTTAGTTACAGATGAACCGGTTGAGTTTGAGAAATAACCGGTTGAAGTTGGAGACTTTATTAGGAGAATTAACCGATCATTTTAGAGGAATCTATAGAAGAATATGTCCTAAATGAATAAAGCAACAACCGGGAGATGTCAACATGTAACTGGTTGGATTTAAGGTATAGGGTGCTTAAACCAACACTTTAAGCTATTGCATATACATATGGCGATGTGGTTGATTATAAATATATATATATGCATATTAGCCTCTGGGCTTAACATAGGTATCAAGGAAGAGAAAATGTGTTTAGTCTCGATTGAATATTTGATGAATATTCAAAGTCGAAACTGTTAATTTTCTTAAACCAATCCATAGGCCCTGTGTATGCCAACCTTGCATATGATGAGGACTCCCTCCTTCATTGCCTAGAACCAACACAACATAGCTGGGTACTAGACCCAAACTACATCAAAGCCCAAGTAGTAATGGTATGCAAAGCCACACGGCTACTTCCATGATCCCTCCCGGTTCGCTTGCAAAACCATCACCTTGCATCCCGGGAACCGATCCCCTTGCATCCTGGGAAATGACCCTTTTGTGCTTTGTGGGCCTACCTCCTTGGCGTTGTGAATAGAATGGCTAGAATAGGCATTGACAAGCCACCCTAATCCCACCTTGAACCAACCCGAGCTAGAGTGGAGCCCGTTACCTACCCTACATGGAGGTAGTGGAGGCCACTATGAGGTGGCACCACTAATGGTACCTAAAACCGTCACTCCGTGGGCCTAGACACTCCTACACTGCCGGGTACGGTTCGAGGTAGTAGAGTGTTGGCAATTGGGAGGCGTTTATAGGTGTTGGTTTTGGATGGGGTGTTGGTTTTAGCACCCTCTACCTTAGAGTAAAACGGAAGTGGTCCCGTGACAAGTTCAACAATCAACCACATATTTTAGAGGAGCAAGGGACGACTTCATGGTCCATTAAGCAAACAACCCGTTAGTGTCACATTCACCATTTGCGAAGGGCCTAGATTAGATGCCTAGAAATCTCAAAGTGTCATGTATGCTAATTGTCAATATGATACTATTTGTCAACACGAGTCGTTTTTTAAAGTGAAAATTTATTCACATTGTGATATTTAGCGTAGCACACTGTGATACTTGAGAAGATAGGTTGGCTTTTTAGTAGGCAAGAGGAATATATTATTGACCATACAAATGGCAAGTGTCATGTGTTTATAGTTTGGTATGCAAGAGGAAGATGTTCTTGAGTATACTAATGTCAAGTGTCATTTGTGTACGCTTTTAGTCAACTTGTAGACCATTGTGTAACATAGGCATACACATCATAACATACTCATGTCAAGATATTAGTAACCACACCTGAAAGTCAAGTGTCATGAGGTGACACTAATGATGAAGTCGTTGTGATCAGTGTATGGCCAACGGGCTCACATTCACGCCGATATTAAACACTAGCGTTCTTTTTTCTTTTTTCTTGAAGTCGTTGATCATCATTGTCACCTAGCATACACCTCAAGATAGGATAAGTGACACTATTACACATGTGGCACTAAATACCACCAACGGCGTAGTACCTTAAGTATGCAGAGGCATGCAAAACCATTCGTACAGTGGCAAAAACCATTGCATGCTTTATCTTCACATGGTTCTTGTGCATAACATTACTCAACGTGCAACTCTTGTTCCGTGGGCCCTCATAATATAACACTCGGATGCTTGAAAAGTTGCGCAGGGTGACTAAGAACTAAGATTCATATTGAACTCCCAACACCTAATTGTTATATTACGAGGGCCAGGTTGCTGAGTAATGTTATGTGCAACTCTCAATATCACGTATTTTTACCAAGTTGGTTGGAAGTACACGGAAGCATCCTTAAAATGTAGCGGGTGTCAAGGCAACAATGTACATGTGCATGGAGATTTTTGGACATAATTGGTTGAGATCCTAGTGTTTCCAACAGTTTCCAGGGAGATTTGTAGGTCAAGATCCTATGGTTCCCAATGTAAACGGGTTATATGTTGACATCTTTCGGTTTTTCTTTATTGACTTGAGGTATATTTTGTAAATTCCTCTAAATCGATCAGTAATTTTCTTGAAGTTTTGAATTTGAATCGGTCATTTCTCAAACTCAATTGTTTCATTTGTAACTAGTTGGCTCCCTGTTCATTGGTTGTCAACAGTGAACAAAGAGAACCAATTGCTACTTTTTTTTGGTCTCATTAGTGTAGGTTACCATTTGGAGTTACACATTGTTATAACATTGTACTGAAAGAACTATATTTGACCCAAACAACACATGTAATTAGTATGCACCCCAAAGGATATGAGATAACTTAGTTGGTAAAAAAAACGTTAATGTTGGTACTAATGCACAACAACTCGTAATTCCGAATGGTAACCCACACTAATTAAACAAAAGGTGTAGTTATAGATGAACCGATTGAGGTTCAAGTTTTGAGAAAAGTTATCGATCATTCAAGTGGAATTTAGGAGATGTACCTCAAATTAATAAGAAAAACCAAAAGATGTCAACATGTAACCGATTGGACTCGTAATTTCTTGAGGTCTTGAACTTCAACCAATTATTCTCTCACTCAACTGGTATATCTATAACTAGCGGTCGGTTCACCCCGTTCATTGCAAGGCAATGTAATAAATATCCAAGTAAGTTGACCACATGGAGTGAACATGCAACAAATCATGAGATGTGCTTCCTCGGGAGAGGTGAAACACATGGTTCTCACCTATATCAATTCTTGTAACACTATGGTGAAATCATCCATGAGAAGGGGGAAGTGTTTTGCTATATAGTCCATCACATAAACTTGAGATTGCATGAGATTGCATGAGATTTCATGATTCAACCATGAGGTGATAGTCTACATGGTGGTTTCACTTTGGGGATTCATCCATTTCATTGTGGACTTCGGGTGTTACAGTAAATAGTCCTATTATTGTGGTCATAGTAATTTTCTAGAGCATGTGTTAAATTTTTAGTTGAGAATTAGAGCGGGCCACATTAATAGTTTAAAAAATAAAAATCAGTGTGAGTAAACAATAATTACTGGTGCTATTTTTGTCCTATAAGAATATTCAATGTGTTGGTTGGTAGTCTTCATGAAGACTTAGGGGAAGACCTAGGTCTTGGATCCACAATAATTCCACCTTGAATAGAATATTAGTTTGGCCCACATTAATTATTTCTATGCTAATTTTTCACCCACAATAATAAACTAATTTAGTGTAGCTCATGTCAATGTATTCTATTTTGACACATGTTATCAGTGCGACCACGTTGTGGCATTGCAAGATGTTAAAGTTGAGCTCTCCCCTCTCCCCCTTCCCCCCTTGGCTTGTATGACCATTTTGATCATTGCCCTTGCATGTAGGGTTGTCCTCTGAATTGAACTATGGTCGTCTCTTGTCAAATTTGGACAAGGTGGGCATTATGCATGACAACTACATTATTTTTAATTTTGTTGTTGTTGTTGTTGTCGTTGTTGTTAGACCTCAACTATGTAGGGTGATTCTTATTGTGTAACATCCACCAAAATTATACTATTCATATGGTCTCACGGTGGATGTGCCACCAGTGGTCAATGCCACAAATAGATAAACAAAATCGCCTAAACCTTATTGAGGGATTAACCCATGAAGTCCATTGGTGGTCAAGCCTCAATATTGCGTGTTCTTGGAAACCTGAAGAAAATAACTGTAATTAAGATTGCTACATTGAGCTTGTGATTTATTGGACCCACACTATTCATCATCGACCCACATTAATTGGCTTGCAATCACAAGATGGCAATTACAGAAAGTCTCACATGACACTTGATACTACAGTGCATGAGATGATATGCATACCACTCTAATGAACATGGCACACCAAATTAAAAGCCATAATAAATCAAATGTTTAGTGTAGCTTACATCTATACATTATCAACGTTCCAAACCTTGTCGGTCATATTTATACCTACCTTTTCTTTGGTTTAAGGCTAATGAGACCTCTAGTGACTCCTTTGTGGAATGCACCTAGCTCAACATTGTTATCAATTGAATTTGGAAAGTGTTATAACCTAGACTACAACCCGTTTTGAGTGATATCATTAGCTAGAGCAGACCATTTTCCTCCCCCTTAGGTTTAGGTTTATTCTTGATAATATTGTTTTGACTCAAGAAACACTACATTGGGCGAAAACTTCAACACAACAAAACCATCTTTCTTAAGCTTGATTTCTCTAAAGCCTATGACAAAATACCTTGGAGATTCCTCTTTCAAGCAATGCATTAGATGGGTCAAATTACTCTTTGGAAATACCTTGGTTGTAGTTAAATTGAATGGTAGTCCTAGGGAGGATTTTGATATTGAAAGAGGGGTCCAATTGGGGTGCGCACTTGTACCCTATCTCTCTTTGATTGTTAGGGAAGTCCTCACACATATTATTAAGAAAGCAAGGGTGGATGAAAGGCTGAAAGGAACCGTCCTTCTAGGAGGGAAGAAATAATAGTGTATTTCTCATTATATAAATGAATCTTTCTTCATGGTAAGGGGTGACAAGTAGTTGATAAACTAGTTGGTTAAGCTTCTTAAAGCCTTCAACAAAGTGTCAAGGATGCATATTAACTAGGATAAGTTGTGTGAGTATTGGTTCGATAAATACACACATAAGTTGAAATGGCTTGCAAGTTTCAACTAGAAGTGGACCACAAAGGGGGCCCCTTCTAACCTGTTTGGGACCCCATTTGGTCTCAACCTTAACACCCCAGATGTTGATCATTTTTCTTATGCTAAAATCACCAAGAAGTTGGACTATTGAAGCTCCATAAAATTCTCACTTGCGAGCAAGGTAATCATCTATAAACACGTCCTTCTTTCTACTCTTTGGTTCTTTATTAGTGTGTGGAGGGCTCCAACAATATCTTTTAGAAAGATTAGGGGGTCCATCCACAATTATCTTTGTTCAGTTAAGAACTATCTTGCACTAGGGTTAGCTAGAAAGAATGTTGCATGCAAAAGAAATACAAGGGGCTAGGACTGGTAGATCTTGAGCTAGCTAAAACTAGTCTCCTCTGCAAATGGGTCATTAAGGCTATGGAACTGGGGGAGTTGTGAGCCAAATTTTTGGACAAATAGTTTAACTATGAGCGGATAGTGAAAGATGGATGAAATAGCATCCTCATAGATGAAAATAATTAAACTATAGGCTAGGAAGGTAGTTACAACAATAGGCGTGGGCTCAGGCGCCCATAGTTGGTTACAACAACTATCGTCTTCCCCGCCAAGCTAAGAGGGCTGGTGAGGGGGAGGCAAGCAAACATTTCTTAGATAATTTTTGAGTGCACCGTAAAACTGATAGTCTTGTTTCCCTCGACACACATTGTGCGAGGTCAATAGTTAAACTATTTTATGAGAACTGAGTTATTGCCGCAGTGATTGCAGGGTTATCAGTCTATGTTTAAGTTTATTGTGATTCTGATTGTTGTTGGCAACGAATGGCTGAAGCTTCAATGAACTATTTACTTGTTTGGATTACATGAATGCAAGATGGATTGACCATATTGTGTGAGAGTTGATAAGATGTAGCAAGGCGGGTAGAGAATTGAACAATCTAGGAGTGAAGACGAGAGACTCTACAATGAAGAAAGAGAAGTAATTTGTGAAGGACGAAATTGAGAGTGGAATTGATGTAGTGCAAATTGCAAAGAGCAATGATAGACTGAGAGAGGATGAATCAACATCTAAATGAAAGAGGTTGTGAATGAGAGAGGGAGGAGTAAACAACTGAAGTTGAAATCCATAATATAGTTGAGCATATTGAAGCTGTAAATAAGGAGTGTGTAAGAATTGAATGTACGAGTGAATTATCATCTGATTGAAAAGTGTATCCAATCCGAGAGATAGAAATGGAAGGATTGGAATATTGGAGATAGGAGATTGAGTCAAATTATGGACAAAGGGATTAATTGAATTAGGAGCTTATGTTAAACCTTTGGTCGAAGCAGGTAACAAAGAATGAGAGGAAGTTGAAGAGATGATTACCTCAAAGTGAAGCAAGTTTAACTATAGACGAGGGTCGCCAACAAGCAGAGTCCCCAAGTGATCAGGAGTAAACTAATTGAACTGAAAATTCGTTGAAGCCTATAGTGAAGTGGAACTATTGATTCCTTGTGAGAGGGTGAGCCAAAGGGTTACCTGGGAAAGGAAGTAGTGAGAGGAACTAGGTCCTCTGAAAGGCCCAATTGAGTGAAAGAAACCGAATAATCAAGGGTTAGTCCGAGAAGGAAATTATCGGCTATGGTTGGGACTTAATATAGGATGTAGGGGAGTCGAAATGCCAAGTGTTGGTCTGATCATGAGCCGATTGATTATAGTTAAGCATGTGGGAGGTAGCGGAAGAAGAAAAAGGAAATTGTTTAGCCGAGCATGATTATAGTTAAGATAAAAACTATAGGTTGTTAGGAGTACCATTTGAAGAGTGAATTTAATGAGGGAACCCCCGATCAATTGAAGTGATGAGAAATCACTTCTGATTAGTTGATTAGTGGTGGAATTTGAAGAGTTAAGAGGGATTAAATAAACTTAAGATAGGATGAACTTTGCATTATCAAGGACATTTAGGCATAAGTTGTCCTAGTCTTAATTAGGAGTTTTATATGATTACATAGTCTAGAGATGAGATCTTTGAGTATGAAGTGCAAGCTAACCAAATCAACTATTGTCTTGTGTGTGTGTGACCGTTGTTGTTGTTGCAGGTTGTGCAGAGCAATCGAGACCATAGCTTGACTTTGAGAATTGTTGTTAGTTGCATAAGTTGTGAGTAATGATTAAATTTTGGAATTAATGAATGAACAATTTGTCTTGTATTGGAATTAACATTGACTAATTAATGAAGGAATTGTTGTGATTTGAAGATGCATTGGGCAATGTGTAGTAAGTTTTTGCTATGGCTTAAAACAACAAAACCCAGGGAACAAAGTCTCCAGGAAGACTGAGCTAGTGTCTATAAGGGTTATTGTCACATTGGATTAAGGATTTTAATAACATGTTAAGATCTTTCTTCCTTCATTACTTCTTAATTCCAGTTATTTTCCCACTCTTATGGTTCTTTTGTGCTTCCTCAGTAGTGAGTGACTCCGTCCTATCAAAAGGTAATTTTCTATCATTCTATGGTTTCGACCTATGTCAGTTGTGAAGCTCAACAACTTGGCAAGTAGTCATTGGCAATTTGTCAGGACCGAAGTCCGGGGTAATGTCTTTTAGTAACCGCATCGTCTTTGATCAATGTAAGTCACAATTGCAACAATTCAACATTTTAATTTCCTTTTAATTGAACTTACAACCATCATGCCTATCTTCACATGCTCAAGTCACCACCTTAGTCTTCGACCATCTGGTGACTCATCTCAAACAACCATCCATTTGTCAAAACGGAATCAATACATCAACAGCTAGGCGATATTCTTCCTTAAGGCTTTAGTCCTCTATAGACTAATCAATCAACATACAAAGGGTAAAGTCTTACTCCAGTAAGATATTCTTTCCTTCAGGGGAAGGTACAGCTTTGACAGCCTATAGCCTGCCTCTAGCCCTTCCATCTTTTCCGCTGACACTTTGCTTAGCTCTTCTCTTCTTTCCCTCTCTGACACACTAGCTAATGGCTGTGAATTTGGGGCGCTAGCCCAGGCGATGGCCTCACTCTAGCCTCCCTGTCTTTCTCTCTTCCTAAGACTATTGCCCTTCTCAGCTGGCTACAAAGCAACCCCTCGGGACCTCTCAGTCCTCTCTACAGACTATGGCCATTATCTTTTCTTGACTTGGCCCATGGCCTGATCCCACTGGTCTCGGCTACTAGTCTTTAGCCAAGTCTATTGCCCTTCTTGCTTCCTATCAAGCCTTTTCTTACTTGCCTTCTTCACGACAGGCGGTATGTATCCGTCAAACTCTCTCTGACCAGTTGCCTTGCCACTCTCTGGCCTTTTATCAGACTATTGCCTGTCTTAGCCTTGCTCTCGGCCACTTCTTGATCTTTCAGACCATTGCCTCACCTCAGTCACACTCCATATCTCTCAACCTCTTTCCGTCTCATCTCTGATCACTCACTCTGAACCAATCCCTACTCTTCCGAATGCAGATTTTCTCTCATACTACTTGCCTGGTTTTGTCATTACAATACTATGTCAGACTACTTGCCCAACCTTACTTCCAAATATCACTCACAACATTTCACATAACTTACTTCAACAATCCTCTTCACTCATAAGACAAACAATTTCACATAATACTTCACTCATAATCATCTCATTAACACAAAAGAGATAAGTCCACATCAGGGTCCAAGTTTTTCGGTCCTTTAACTTCCTAACATTGTCATTCCAAGCTTCCTGCTTGTTCAAGACTATTGCTTGGCTCAATCACTGAGCTACAGACTTCTACGCCTATTGCTAATCTGAGACTATGTAAGATCTTGCTGTTTGCAAATAGCCTGTCTTCCTACTTGCCTGGCTCCTTCTTAATGTCAAGAGAGAAGACCAGGTGGTTAGCCGTCGTAACCACTTCTTAATGGCTATTGCCTGTTTTCATCCCTTTGGATGGCTACTGACTGCCTATAGCCGAATGAAAGACGTTAAATTTCAAGAATTGTCCTTTTCAGACAGGCGATAGCCAAAAAATCAGTTCTACACAATGGTTACCAAAGACAATTGTGATACTCAAAGATTATTGTTCTTGAAAGACTATTGTTCTACAATAAGAGGAAACATTGAGAGAAAGGAGAGTAAAAGATGGATAAGTGATGTTCTAGAGTGAAGATAGCAACCCTATTGTCTAATTAATGAACTACAAAGTGACAAATGCTTGTAATAGACACTAGTAAAGCCTTCCTTGAGAGTATGTACCCTGGGTTTTGGTTATTTCAGTCATAGCAAAACCTAACTACATGATTGCCTATACTTAGGTACAAATTGGCAAGGTCTAACCCACAAGGAGGGAGAAATTGGGGGTTGGGTTGGAATGGTTCACTAGCAACCAACATATTGGATTCATCGGGTCTAAGTTTTGGGGGCATATTAGCAAAGCTTGGAAATCCAAGTAGTGGGCTAGTTTGTATAGAGAAGAGAAACAAACCAGCCTTTGTTATTTGCTGCTCGATAAAGTTCACCCCCTTCCTTATGCACAACATTAGTTCTCCCTGCCTATTGGGGGGGGGGGGGATGCAATAAGTTGGAACCTACTCTAGATGCCTTAGTGAGTGGGAGAAACCTACGGGGACATGGCTGGTTTTCCCCATGAGGTTAAGATCGTTCACACCACTAGGGGTAAGGAGAAACAAGAGATTATCTTCTTCTATGGCAAAATGGCCACCCTTGGGCGGGACCTAGATTGGTGGCAGTGGGTGGAAGGCTACCAATTCTTCAACTATACCACCAAGTTTGGTAGGATGTGGGTGATCACCAGGAACTTAGGGATTAATAAGGGAGCTGACAAGTGGCAAGGCTACCCCCCATGGACCTACATGTTCTATTGGTCTTGGGTTTGGGACCCAACTTGCTCCGGTAAAAATGTTGCCCTCATCTCGTCCATTTGGCACAAGGCCATCACTATCAATGAATGAAGGGCATGCATCCCTCTGGCCTCTATCTCCAAGCAGCATGTTTGACCATGAGCAATAGCATGAGTTCATCACGAAACACCTTATTTGGGATGACCTCATTATGTACACCAAGATGGCTTGGACTAGGGTTGTTCAATTTGGTGAGATTAGCGTCTACTCGGCCAAAGCCCTCTTCAGAGGCTTCGATGAAACATGGGCTGCTAGGAACGTTTTTTTGTAGAGATGATAAAATGAAAATCACGTGAAATTGGAAACAACAACATATACAAGTAGGTTGATACGTTGATCACTCGGTGGCTTGGAGTTGTCCTTGGTCGGTGGGTGGCTTGATGGGGTTCTTATTACTCGATTCTTTGTTACTTTTTACATAGCAGTGTGATATGTCCAAGGGGCTCTGCCTCCCCTTTCCTTGAAGTGGATATGTCTTCCTTGATTCTTAATGCACTTGGCGTTGGCTCTTTTTTCACCTACTGTCTCAAAAAACAACACTAAAATAAGAATTCTACCTACCTACTTTACACGGTTCCTTCTGCTCCTCAAATTGCTACAACAGAAAGAGTACCTCAACTTATTTTTGTCATTTGAGGTGGAAAGCTTTGGCATAAGTGTATACCTGAGCAGTCGACCTTGTAACGACACGTATACAAGTAGCTTTAACCCTTTTATGTCCCGGCCTGACGTGCACGATACCTGTGGACAGAGCCGATGCCAAAGCATATGCCGTATCTTTTGAGTAATCTACTACTCCAAGAGTTTTAGTTTCATTATGTTCTAAACTATTTTGATGGTCCAAATATTTGCTCTTGACCAATAGAATTGCTTGATTTTGGGCTTTTTTTAGTCTTGGAGTCCACTGTGGACCCATCCTAAATGTGTCGCTGCTTTACAATGTACATTTTCATGGATTTAGCCCTTGTAGTGAAAAACGATCATCTAGGGAGTATGAGACTTTTGTTTTTTCATGCATGCTGCACCATTTATGGTATTTAGTGTCACATGTGTAACAATGTCACTTATCCTATTTTGAGGCAAATGCTATGTTGCACTGATGATTAAGAAGTTCATCATAAGTGTTGACTTATGACACTTGGCGTTCAAGTGCGCTTACTGATATCTTGGCATAAGTATGTTCAATAATGTTATGAGGTGCATGCTTATGTTACACAATGGTCTACAAGTTGGCTAAAGTGTACACAAATGGCACTTGCCGTGAGTGTGCTCGAGAATATCTTCCTCTTGCATACTAAATTGTAAACACATGACACTTGCCATTTGTGTGCTCAAAAATACCTTCCCCTTGGATACTAAAACACAAGAATATCATCTGAAATATCCCAATGTACTATTTTAAATGTCATAATGTAAATATTTTTTCACTTAAAAAAGTTACTTATGTTGACGAAAGGAATCATATTGGCAAGTAGCAGGTTGTGACACTTTGAGACCTCTAGGCATCTAGTTTAGGTTCTTTGCAAAAAGTGCACGTGACAATAAATACCATAAATGGTGTAGTAAGAAATTGTGTCAAAGTGTCACTAAATGTGTTGAAAACATGTGTTTGGATCTCTAGACAAAAGAACAAATATTTGGCCACCTTACAAAGACATTTTAACTTACACTTATGCTTTTTGAGGTGTTTATTCTGCTTAGATTGATTAGTAAGTGGAATGTACTTGACCCCAATCATCTCAAAATGGGATTCTCAATTTCAAATGATCGGATCTTGTTAAGAAATAAAAATGAAAAATGAAAAATTTGTTTGCACCCAAACGTAGATTTTGGATTTGTGTATCACCTTGCCATCATGAGCTCTATCATGAAATATAATGTATTGGTAATTCTTTATACCTTATGAAGTGTGCACAACTCAAGAGACAACTTGATAGTTTGATCGCTTTAAAATCAAATCATGCTTGCTTCTTTCTACCAATCTATACTAGGTGTAATTTCAACAAATCACAAATCTAAAAGTATTTGTGCCAAAATAAGCCAAAATCAGGTTCCATTGAGCTTTGACAAGAGAAAATTACTACATATGAACATACTTCTATTCATCCAGTAAAATGCCTTGAAATAATACGTAGGTTGGAGAATAATCTATTTAGAAAAATTGAGACATGAATTAGCTTTAGAGACTCCCAATCAGTCAGAAACACCACAAACACTACGAATCAACCAGTATGGGTTGGTTTTTTCAATACATATGGATGAGAGGCACGATCGTATGCAACAATTCCCTTCTCACCTTGACTATTGACATAGAAGCCATAGATGAGTGATGTAATTTACCCGGCATTGGTTACCTCTACACCATTTATGGTATTTAGTGTCATGTACTATTTAGAATTACGCAAAGCTACAAATTCTCACTCTAGAATTCAATTTTTACTAGCAGACGTTGAACTAGTTATTCGGACATCATAAAACATGACTAACTTTACTTGGTAAAATACTACAATCTCTGTAAATAAACATTGCACTGCGTTTGAATGCTAAGTGGTGCTAAATGCCATAAACGGTGTAGATATAAGTAGGCCACACTGTAATACTGAATGTGATAGTGTAATACTGAGCAAGGTGGGAGAGAGGGAGTTATCGCATACGAGTATACCTCTCCTTCATCCAACATAAAAACTTGACCTGTAATAGCTTTGTGGCTGTTTCATCTCAAATGAACTGTCCTAGACAAATTCAGGGTCTTTCAAGCTAATTCCGGTGTCAAGTCAAGTAGAAAAGCTAACCTCCGGGATACAAAGTATTTCAGGGTCTTTATGTTGGATGCATGAGAGGTATGATCGTATGCGATGATTCCTTCTCTTCAGCAAGTGGCAAAGCAGAGCAGATTTGAGAGGTAAGTGAGGAGGTAACCTGCCGTGCGCATCACCAAAGTGTAAGTACATGATAAGAGACTAGTTGATGAATTGCAAATTGCTCAACTGTTACAGAACAATCCCTTCCCCAAGTTTTGCATCATGTGCTCATGTGGAGCGCACATGATGAGTCTTGTGACTAACTTAATTAAGGCCACAAGTCACAATCAAAGGCCGCTGGGGCTCTATAAAACAAGGGGGCACATCACCCAGGAAACCATTCAAAGGGGTAAAGGTACAACCTCCTTTACTTACATACTGAGTGGAGCCAAGGATTGCTATATTTCCAAGGCAAGCAACGGTGTGTTCTGCATGTTGTTTGTGTACATGTGTCTGTCTCTCCCTCCCTCTCTCTCTGAATGTGTTGCAAGCATTTCATATTGTGTTGTTCATATATATTTTGGGACTGCGGTTTGAAGGATGTTTAATTGTCATACTGCGCCCAACTCCACTCGAGAGAAGACTACTTAGAGTTGTTGTAGCCTTGCAGTCAGGTGTGCACTGAAACATTATATTGCAGTTGTGTTTTGAGTTGGGTTTCAGATGCAAGCAGCTCCAACCTACCCTCCTGGGAATGTGAGAAATTATGGCTTAGGATTAATCATGGGCATTTTTTTGTTCCATTTTGAATGTTGGATGATTATGATGCTTCAGAAATGAGGATATTGAGGAATTGTCATCCGAACAGAATGTTGTCCTCATTTCTGGAGAGAGAGAGAGAGAGAGAGAGAGAGAGAGAGCACTTGGTCTGGAATCAAGAATGAGACTTTGGTGAGGAAGGTGGAATGGATCTTGGTGGAGATTTCGAGTGGTGTAATTTCAGCGACTACTTCTGGGGTGCAGGAAGTGAGATCTGCTCAGCTACTTCAGGTTGAATGTACATGTCCACTGGTAGCTCCTCAAGCGTCTTGGATTGTTCACTGAACAAGGAAATGTGTCATGTTGGATGTTAATGATGTGCAGTTGAAGAAGAAGAAGAAGAAGAAGAAGAAGAAGATGGGGGTGACAATGGCGTCCAAATTGGCAGTGGTCGCGGCGGTGTGGAGTGTAATGTGCGCGGCAGCACACGCCCAAGACTTTGATTTCTTCTATTTCGTACAGCAGGTGATTGATTGGGCCCTGAGCCACGTTCGTTTCTTTTGGCCATCGAGGGGTTCAGTTTCATGGGCAGAGTGTACCGGAGAGCAGAACAGACATTAAGGGTATACATCTTAATGTAATATTCAAGTAAGGTCACGGAGATGCAATGAATCTTGCACTTTCTTCTGCAAGGGCGATGCAGAAGAAATGAACAAGTCTCATGGTGAGAAATAGCAGCCCCTGCAACATTTGCAGCTATGTAGATATTGCAATGACATTTACACTTTCTTCTGCAAAGGCGATGCATTAGAAATTGTCTGTAAGAATGAAGGTCAGCGTTTCCCTGAAGAGCAGAACAGACATCAAGGGTTATCGTAATGAAACATTCAAGTAAGGTCACGGAGATACATTAGCTCTTACAATTTCCTCTGCAAGGGTGATGCAGAAGAAATCTTCAAGAAATAGCCTGAGAAATAATTGTCAAGAAACAGGCTGAGAAGTATCTATTTACCCTGCACTGGCCCTGACACATCATGGCCAAAAGAGGGAGGTGACCACTGCACAAATGGCATCGGTGTAAGTGGAATTCGTGATGAGTTTGTTGTAGGGTTGTCTCAACGTATAATCTTGGGTATTTAAGGGATGCATTGAATGCTAATTTGTACCGACTGGGAATTAATCTTGTGCATTTGGTTGATGATGAATGAATTTGAACAGTGGCCAGGATCATACTGCGATACCAGGCAAGGCTGTTGCTTCCCCATCCATGGCGCCCCTGGAGCTTTCTTTGGCATCCACGGACTGTGGCCCAACTACAACGATGGGTCTTACCCTGAATCATGCGGTGGGGAGCCTTTCAGCCCCAACACGGTATGTAACAGATTAATTATCGTTAACAACACACCATCGAGACTTCTTGTTCCCCCAATTCTTGAGCTGGGACAGAAATTCTGGATGGAGGAATCTTCTAACAACTTTGTTGATTGATTAGCCTCTTGTGTCCATTTCTTCTTTCATGATGATGCTTAGGGTGGCTTAAACCTAAGGCCTTAACCCGGATCCCATATGAACTCCGAGGTGTTAAGCTGCCTAAGGTCGAATCGTACCTGGATAGGTGATCTTCCTAGGACTTGATACCTAGTGTACTCTACCATCTATGGTCCATCCAATCATAGTGGGGGTGTCTTGTTAAACCGGATATTCTAAATTAATCATGTGGGAACATATGCGCTCTCCCTTGGAGGAGGACTACAGGCTGAGGTCAACTTATTGGCTCGCCCTTTCAATGTGTTTGCCTTTGAAAGGAGGCGTGTTTGCCTTTAAAAGGAGGCAGTAGTGTTTGGAGGGCCTCTAATTCTTATGATGCTTGTTTCAGGATTACATATAGACTTAGACCAACTTGAAAGTGAGGCAACACCATAAGTCACGCCGGTGGCAGCATTGAAAGAATCTTTCTTCTTTCTCGATTGATGCTTTGGGAAGCATCGATGCAGTGATGATTTAGAAAAGTTGGATTGTGTTGATTCATTCATGGATTCATTGCAGGTGGCCGATGTGGTGGACAAGATGGACCAAGATTGGGGTTCCTTAGCCTGCCCCTCTACCGATAGCACCAAATTCTGGAACCACGAGTGGACCAAGCACGGCACTTGCTCCGGCCTCGGCCAACACGACTACTTCCAGTCTGCCATCAACCTGTACCAGAACTACGACATCACCGCCGCTCTTGCCAATGCAGGTAATTGACACTAATTGAAAGCAAAACCCATCATGTGCACCTCATTATCATCATCTCACCCTAATCTGTTTTGTCAACGGATCTGGTTAAGATCTGGTTAAGTGCAACATGTCTTCATCTATTTCAAGGGGTAGGCTAGAGCTTCAGAGTTTGAAGAAGGGAGAATTTTCCTACCGGTAGAGAGGAGCCTCCTACACATGTTTTTTTCACTCAAGTCCACTTTATATTGAGCCTTTGAACTTGAGAGCTTCAACTTTTATCAGGATTACAATGCTTGGATTGTGCGTTGATGGATTATTCCATGTGGAATGTCCATGACAATTTCTTGGTCGTCATCCTAACTTAGTTACCACAAAGAGGTTGCTCAAGACTATCAAGACTTTGAGCATAGACCATCCATGTTTAACGTCCATGACAAGCTCTCAATCATCATCCTAAGCTACCTCAAGAATGTCAAGAATTTTCAAGACTTTGAGTACGGATCATCCCATGTGGAACGTCTATGACAAAATCTCGGTCAAAATCCCAACCTTCTTCGTGGAGGTTGCTTAGGAATGTCAAGAATTCGACCTCTCATTTTGTGGCCCAAACCAACAGGCTCTCAAGCATTCTTTGGCTTGTCAGGAACTCTCCTTCATGTCATGCCGTTCCTTCTTGAATCCTCAATCTGAGCATGGCCACTTCTCACTTGCTCTCGATAGTTTGAGTTTCAGACAAAAGCTATCTAAACTAAGTTTCAAACTCCCCAAATTTGTCAAGTTTGAGGTTCAAAGACGGCCTTATAATTATTACAAACACTTGAGCAAATGGGAACTGTGAAAGTATTTATGATGAGCTTCGATGATCGGTGTGCAGGCATAATACCGGATGGAAGCCTCTACAAAGTGGAAGACATTCGCAGCGCCATGGCAACTGTTCTCAACGGCAACCTTCCAGGAATCGAATGCAACAAAGATCAATCTGGTAGAATCCAACTTTACCAAGTCTACATTTGCGTAGACGTGGACGGATCCACTCTTATCGAATGCCCAATCCTCCCTCGGAACGAGTGCAAAGGAAAGGTTGAGTTCCCAGTGTTTGCAGGCACTTCGTCATCAAACAAGAAACTGGATGCCGCTAACCTTGTAAAATCAATCTAAATGTTAGCCTGGTCATCAATGATTCTTCAAAAGAGCTGATTCAAACGCTTGGCTCAAGATGTGACATTAATTCTTGTAGATTTGACATCGATCTACAGCTTTTTGTATACACTAGTCCATTTGCAGCTGTATATATAGACAGCGCAGGTTCTGTTGTAAGGCGATTAATTTGTTCTAATCCCTTTGAGGTATTCAGAGGTTTTTGAGAATACATTGGTGTCTACGTGAAACTGGGTCGTGTCATCTGGTCATTTCACATTTCAAAGATTATTGTCTTTTGTGCCTGCTTTCATTCCATGATTGCGTGCAGTTCTTGAAGAGTGTACTTAATGTAATTGACTCCAAGAGCATAATATAATACCAGGACAGTATCAGTCTCGTCTCAAATTTTTGATGGACTGCTGTCAAATCTTTAGTGTTTCTGATTCTCTATCTGTTAATCTGTTCACACAAGTCATTTGACTGATCTTTTATCTCAACAGATGGAACTTAAGGCCACTTTACACCTAGAGGCCGGGCCAATTCGTTGCGTAAGAGGCTTGAAATCCTCATTTGTGATTGGCCAAAAGGCTGAAATCGGTCCTTTACACCTAGAGGTTGGGCTGATTTGGTGGTATGAATTTTTTAATCAAAAAATGTATGGTCTGACATGGCCCGAGCTCGTTGAATTGAGTGCACCCAAAATGGAGGGTCAATTCTTGGCCTTGGGGCCAATGTCAAATTTCAATAAATAAAAACTTTTTCTAATAAAATATGATTTTTTTAGCGAACCATAACCATTGGATTATGTGGAAATATGAATGGCTTTATCCTACATTATGCTAGATCTGTTGGATTATGCTAGATTTATTGAATTGGTCTGGCTTCTTGGCCCTAAGGCCTTCACATATGGGAAAATTGGCCCCTGTTATAATCTTATTGTAATGTGTAATTGAGGCCGGCCTCCAACCCAAAAGGGGCTAAAATTTCATGCAATCGGCCTCAAGGGAAATTGGCCTAGCCTCTAGATGTAAAGCAACCCTTAGGATCGGTTCGCCATTGTGGTTGCTTGAATTATATCACAATGACAAGAAAAAAGGAAAGCACATAAATGTCTCTTGTGTGAGTTTTGGATGTCTTCGCCCTTCTCCACCTAGCTTTCCTTAAAAACTGGGTTAAAATTTACGGCTATGGCGGAGGCACCCTGACTATCCCCGTGCACCTACAAGAACTTGCTCCGCATAACATTATTCAGATCCATAACACTGTTATGGATCTGAATAATGTTATGCGGAGATTTTTGAGTAGGCTTTAATAAAGTATGTAGCTTTCACGCATGGTACTTGTTTTATCTACCAGGCAATGACACGTAACATAGGTTTTGAAGCAAGGCCGAAGGCATTCACACTTGCTATATTGTTGCCTTACCCAAGACCACACATTGTGTTACATAGACTTTAAACGTATGTATGTTTTGTGAGGCACATGCCAAAGACCATTTGAGATGTTGTAACCATCTCAACGTGAACGTGGTTCATGGCAAGGATTTTTTGTTAGTATCAATGGCAACACTGGTACAAATAGGAAAAAAACACATGTATCAAAAATTTAGTGTATAAATATATGTTTATTGATAGAATTTGCAAATTGTAACTCCCTTGGTAGTTCAACAATCTAAATGGATGGCAACTTTGGAACAACATGATTCTTGAGAACTAGCTTACTTTCCTTTACGATAAGGGAAACGTGTCCCAATGCTTGTAACTTTGGGGAGTGTGGACGGTGGGGACCCCCTATACCAAACGATGCACATGAAAAGAGCAATGCATACACTTGCATAATTTGTGCATGTAGAGTCATCTATAGCACCATTAGTGCATGGAGTGGTTGTAGGTGCTATTTGTAATAAAAAAATCACGTTTGCCTCATGCACATGAAGTTCCCAAATGATGTTTATAATATATGCACAATACAATGGTGTATGTGGATGAAGCTTGGAACATAAAAGCACAACATATCACGCACGTGAAATAGCAAAACACCATTTTTCATTTCAAATTCTCAACATAGTTAAGGTCATATGAGGCAGGTGGAATTTGAAATTGTCCATAATTACTAGATATATCCAAATATACTTAACTCTCAATTACCATGTAGCTGCTTAAGGTGATGTGTTTTTATTGTCAAGAACAAAGGTCTTTACATCAATCTAAAACCCTAATTAAAAGTTGCAATCATAAAAGGCACCACGGGCCTTGGCTTGGTGGTTAGGGCTCATGGCCCCCAATGAGGAGGTTGTGGGTTCTATTCCCCATGCCGGCGTGGTGCTCACCACCTTAGTCCACCCAACTATGGTGGGGGGTCCTTGGACCTTGTTGTATGGGTACCTCAAAGCCCTTTGGGGGACACCATGTCCAGTATCTTCAAGGCACTAGTGGCTAGCTAGGAACTAGTAGTGTGTGTCACTATAGTGTTCATCCTCATAAGGGGACAGTAGTATTGTCCCAATGTCCCCTTGTCCGGTGGGCATCGGGTCATTGGCATTACGAACAGACACTTTATTCACGCCGGCCCCTTGCTAAAAAGGGACGGGAGTTCTATCTATTTTGCAATCATAATACGATCTTGAAGCGATCAAACATCAAAATGGTTAAACTACTTTGAGAGGTGAGCACTTCATGAGGTATAGAAAATTATATTGTTGAAACTTCATGATTTAGGATTTGGAGGTGATGGACAATTTCAACATACGTATACGCATGGAAAACATCGTTAAGAAATATTGTTGTGTTTTTAGCAAGATCCGATCATTTGAACTTAGGTGTAACATGTCCATGTTAACATGGAGGTTTAACTCAAAGACCACAAAGCTTGTGCACAATTATTGTAGTGAGCTTTGATGCCATTTTCAAAATCAAATTATTATTATTATTATTATTATTTCAAATTCTCATGTTGGAAATAGTCCATTACGTTATCATTTGAGTTTATTTAGACACCACGAATCTCTAGCCAATATATACCAAGATTTTGTTTCCCAACACCTATTACTTCGGTGTAGTTAAAAAAAGGCCCTCTATAAGTTTGTTTCTAATTCATCTTGATTTTAAATTACTAAACTAATTTAGGATCTCTAACCCCAACTTAAATGTTGGTTGAGCTAATTTTTTATTTTTTTTATAAATGAGGGGCTCTACATAAGGAGAGAGGGAATGATCATATACAAGCGTACCTCTCATCCATCCAACACAAAAACTTGGACTCCTTTTGGTGTTTTGCCAATTTATCACAAATGGTCTCGAGTATACTTGTCTTTAAAGCTCATTATTGTATCAAATCGACTAACAAAAAGAACCTACGAGTTGCATACAATTAATAAATTTTTATGATAAATGTATGAGAGATATGCTCATGTATGATAATTCCCTCACTCCTCTAAATTGTAATCACCGTTTTCATCCTCCATGCTAGTAAGTGTTGTGAATGATAACCCCAATGTTTGCCACCATGTTACCTATAAAATTAGTGTTTATTGCACAAGTTCGTACTTTAGAGTGCCTTCTTCTGTTCAATGAGCAGGGATAACCGACTGCTAACTTAGGGCCACTTCACACACGAGACTGAGAGCCCGTGACCATTACACTTCAAGCACTCTTATTGGTGGAAACGGCGGAGCCAGTCCAAGTTCACTTCACACTACACTCGAGGGACCGACGGAGTACGTGAATGCAAGATGGATGTAAAGCCTACATGGATTCCTACATGGCATCGAATGGATCATATTTCATGGTCACTTGGACCATTCTCAAAAACCATCTCTTGGAAGTAGGCCTGACATAAAACCAGAAGACCATGGCATTCCGAACACTCACAACCGTTGATTTATTCTATTTTATCATGTGTGAAGACCCCGCATGACTAGAAATTCATTGAAATAGCATTTGGTTGAGGGCCCAGTCACATATGACTTCACACTACATGATTTTGGAGGTGCCTTGGGATAGCTGTTGGACACTTTCTTTTGGGCTCTCACAATTTCATGGTCACGGCTCTTGACTCGTGTATGAAGTGGCCCTTAATTACAGATGAACCGATTGAGTTGAGAAATAATTGGTCGATGTTCAAGACTTTAGGATTATTATTAATCGTTTTAGAGGTATCTAAGGAATATACCTCTCACCTTAATAAAATAAACACGAAAAATGTAACTAGTTGCACTTGGAAACACTAGGATCTTGACCGATTACGGCCCGAAAATATCCCTTGTCATGCTTTTGATTGAAGTCTCCTCACACTTGCAAGTTGCTATTACGTACTCCTAAAAAGATAACCTGCCCACAACCTACTACAGTCTAACCTTGATAATGTCACACCATCCGTTTCACCAAAAAGAGTGATATAAACAAGGTGTGACATATTTGATAATGTCACATTTTGAAGATTTGTGCATAATGTGATATTATCAAAATAAAAGGTAGAAAATCAAAATAAAATTACAATGTAAAAAAGAAAATAACAAATACAAGACTTCAATGTTTTTGAATGTAAAATCTAATTCAAAATTGTGAATTACAACAAGAGCACATCATAATGTGTCATTGAGATCAGGTAAAGACCTCTCACTAGAGACAAAGAAGCTTCTAATGTCACATTGTTTTGTTGATGTTAAATGTGCAACACCAATTCTAATGAGTTTGTCATGGATTTTTTTCCATCCCTAACAACTCCATAGTGTTGAAAATCTGAGAACCTTGGCTAGAGATGAACAACCCTCTAACTTAGTTTACAGATTCTGCTAAACAAAATTGGGGATCTCCCTCTACTTCCCAAATGTGAGTACCTTCCAGAAACCCCAATTCTAGCTCCGTGAAGCAAAATTCCTTGGTTTCTTCTTCTTCTTCTTGTGCCCACATGCATGAACACCGTGAAAAGACACACAGTTGAACACATGTGACGGAAGGGGGGGTGCATAGAGGCAGAGAAGTCTTGACAGCGCCGTGAAAAGACAACACCTTTGAGTGCCGTGTGTAGACAACACCGTTCAAGGTTGGTGCACGATCAAGTTCCAAGAATAGCATTGCATTTATCACAGGGGCGGCGCATGACCCTTTCGGCTACTACAATCTATCCATCCAACCATCACATACAACCCATCCATACTTGGTATTATCACATTTACACTACGGATTTTGGAAAAAAATAATGACATTACCAAGGGTGATAGGGATTTTAACGAGGGAGTTTTACACTATGAAAATCAGTTTCAAACTTTTAGGTGACAATATCAAGGTGTTCTATTAACAAGGGTGACATTATCAAGGTTAGACTGTATGTGTTCCACGTAAAGCCATTGCATAGTATTTAGGAAAGAGATAATAGCACTCATACAGTCCTAAATTGATAATAAATTGACTCTCATCACTTTTATGCATCCGAAGTAGCCCAGGGCTAAATCACATTTATGTTCGGCTGGGTCCCACTCCTCCCATGCCTCCTTCATTACCCGGTCTTCCTGCTCACTCTCTTCCTCGTTGGGAACCACCTGGTCAACATTACAAATTATCAAGTTGACATCACTTTAATGAAAGTGCAGGTGCGAGTAGGAAGACCATGCAATGAAGGAGGCGTGGGAGGGGTGGGGCCCAACTGAACACATATGTGATTTAGCTTGGGACCTTAAGCAACTTGGGACAACTACATGCCTTGCATTTTGACTTGTTATGCAAGATGAAAACACAATCAACTCTATTGTAGCATGTATATTCCTATTTGTGGGTTGTTTGACTTCGAAATTAGTATCCAAGGTTCATAGTTAGCTTCAAGGGGTCAATTAAGATAAATTAATTACAAACTTATGGAGGTTACGTTTTATTATAACCACTTTACCGAGGGAATAGTGGTGGGACCCCAACTCAAAGAGCAAGCATTAACACTGTTAAGGCTATGAATATTACACCTTTTCTAAGTGGAGGGGCTAACCCTGGCATGTTCCCGAATCCGACAAGGTAGATTCTTATTAGATGGTGAGTATGTCAATAAAGTTGGCAATTAATCAACAACTAAGTAGTTGAATAGTCGAGCAACAAGGCAAGGTGGTTGCCCGGTATTAGTTGCCAAAACTATGTTAATCAACTAGCAGGATGTGCAATAGTTACTGACCCCAAGGTCCACCCTCGTGTGTTGGGTTGCCCTTGTGAGATAGACATTACTTAGGTCGTTCATTGACAAGGGTGGCCTAACATAAATGAGGTATAAATCTCATGAAATTCCTTTGTGTCGTGTAAACTAAGATTGTTAAACACAACAGATCGAGTGTCGTTGTCAACATCAATTAGCAAAATAAAATAGCAAACTAAAATGCTAAACAACCACCTCTTCAAGATGAGGGTTTCTCTCTCCAACCTTAAGAAACTAAAATGTCTTCTTACAAAGCTTAAGAAACTCTGAAATTCACACACAAGAGTCAAGCTATCTCTCACTCCACGAAGGGAGAATCCAAGAGTGCAAGTGGTGGAGAAAAAATGCAAAGGCTTTACTCATAATCTACTACACCATAGCCATGAGAAAGCGACAACAAGCTCTCTCTCTCTCTCAAAACACACTCACAAGACTTGACTTGACAACAATGGCAAGTCAAGAGGCCTTCCTCTCCATACAACCCCAATCCTATGTGGAGTTCATCCATGGAGTGGATGAACAACTAACTAGGACTCCCAATGGAGTCCATTACTCATCCCAACACACATGGACTCCTAATGGAGTTTATTTACTCCTAAATTGACATAACTTAGCCCCCGATGTCACCTCACGTGACAGCTGTCGTGTAAACTAAGATCGTTAAACACAACAGATCGAGTGTCGTTGTCAACATCAATTAGCAAAATAAAATAGCAAACTAAAATGCTAAACAACCACCTCTTCAAGTGCCCCCACTAGCAGATAAGGAGCCCCTCCAATCGGCTAGGAACAAACACACTCATCGGTAGAGTTGTTGAACATGATGAAGTTGTTGCTACATCTATACATATTTAATTGGGTAGTAGTAATCGAAGGAATTAAACTCGTGATTGACAAAGTAATCCAAGAACTGTAGGCTGGGTGTAATGTGAGCCTCATCCTTAATCGCCTTCAACAATTAATGTTGAATTCTTGGATAACTCTTTCAATGTGGTTTTAATCCCATAAAATTTCCAACCAACTAAATAACAACTTCACCACTAAAACATGTGGTAAACATCCACAAAATTCTCAATCATGACCATTAACGGCCACGGAATGAGAGGCTTTCCGACAACGAGGACAAACCCAATTGCCAGAAGGAAGACTAAAAAGGGGAGGTGTCAAACATGCCATGTGCCATCCACATTGACATTGGTCGCACAATAATATTGTTGCAGCTCCTTTCTTCTCTCCACAAACATAACAAGGCAGACCCTGTGGTACAACCGCCAACTCGGGATGCACAGAGCCGTCGATGGGAAGATGACATGGAGCACAATTCTTTGAATGCTCACGACATTCCCGTCCATCCTTGCCTTCAAGCAATAATATACCACTTGGCAAGACACGTGCGCCCAGCCTTGACATCTTTTACGTGCGCCCAGCCTTGACATCCAATGTCGTAGGTGCCTCCCGTTGCAAGTAAACATAATCTCCCTTGGAAAATCTACGAACCTGAGGCCGATAAGCTCCACTGCGGATCCGGGCATACCGTAATGTATCACGATGTTGAGCAATATTTAAGTTTTCCATGGCCATAGGCATGGCCTTTTGGAAGAACGTTGCTCGGTCATGAAGACATTGAGCCTAAACATCTGGATCATCCAAGTTTACCACGTGAGCCAATTTCTCTTGCACCGAGCTAGGTAAAATTGGTTCCCGTCCATACAAGAGTTGGTATGGACTATAGGATGCCAAAGATGCTTGTCTGCTGAAACGGTAACCCATTGCTATCCATGATAACATCAAGTCCCAATCGCGATGGTTGCCATGAAGCAATCCATACTTCCGCAGACCGCGCTTAACCGTCTGAACAACTCGTTCAGCTAAACCATCTACCTCAGGGTAATCTCTGGAAGTTGTACGATGATCAATCAAAGCCTTGGTACACAAAGCCTCGAAAGATCCAAGAAATTCTCTCCCTTGATCCGTCAACACCTCTGCAGGTGCTCCAAACCGTGCCAAAACTCGATCAAGAAATGCCATAGCCGCCAATTCTAAGGAATTTTGGGGAAGAGCCACGAGTTCAATCCACTTACTAAAATGCTCCACCATCACAAGCACATACTTGGAACCACGTGGAGTGATAGTAAGCGGTCCGGCAAAATCCAAAGACCAACGATATCCCAAGCCCATAATAAGTAAAGGCTGAAGTTGAGGTGACAAAGTATTAAAACTTGACCTGACCCGGTCACATACTTCACACCGAGAAATATAAGTGGCAACCTGTTGATACATACCAGTCCACCAATATTGGTTGCGCAACATAGAGTGCGTCCTTCGTACTCCAAAATGTCCAAGCTCCTCGTGCACTTGCCGCACCAAAGAAACTCTTTGATCTGGCCTTGGAACGATGCGCCTCGTTCCGTTCGGCCACA
The DNA here is from genome assembly GCA_950295325.1 of Polytrichum commune. Taxonomy (NCBI): domain Eukaryota; kingdom Viridiplantae; phylum Streptophyta; class Polytrichopsida; order Polytrichales; family Polytrichaceae; genus Polytrichum; species Polytrichum commune. The sequence continues at coordinate 14,723,066 of OX485803.1, read as the reverse complement.
CACGAAATAACAAGCTGTTTGACCAACGAAACCTTGTTATCCGGTGACTAATTCTATCTCGCTCCATAGCAGATAGTCCTAGAGGAAATATCCATTGTTGAAGTTTGTGCAAGACCGACTGGTCTTCCCACACATCACTAACAACGACAGATTTATCAACCTCCTCATCTTGTTCTTCCACAAGGATCTCAGAAGCCAATCCCGACATCATTGTGAGATATGTGGCAGCATGCCAACCCGGCACTGCCTCACGATCACAATCTCCATGCCACCTGGCTCCAGTTAAATCCTCATCTGAAGGACTTGGATTGCGAGACAATCCCTCTGCATCCAAGTTGGCAATTCCTGCTCGGTGAACAATTTCAAAGTCATATTCTTGAAGTAACAATGCCCACCTAGCAAATTTCCCGGTGAGCTTATCTGATTCCATAAGCCATTTTAAAGACTGATGATCAGTCACCAAAGTAAACTTTTGCCTATACAAATAAGGTTGAAAATGTGCAATGGCCCAAACGGCCGCCAAGGCCTCGCCTTCATAAGAAGAATAATTAGATTCAGCACTATTATTGCTTCTAGATGCATAAGCCACCACATATTCCTTTCCCTCTTCATCTTTCTGTGTCAATACCGCTCTCAATCCCACTGCACTCCAATCCGTGTGCAATTGAAAAGCTCTAGACACATCCGGGCGTCGAAGCACTAGCGCTGAACCGAGCCTCTGCTTCAATGTATCAAATGCATGTTGTTGTTCCCGACTCCAAATCCATGGTTGGTCTTCTCCGTGAGAATGGTGAGAGGTTTGGCAATCAAACTAAAGTTTTTGACAAATCTTCTATAATAATTTGCCAATCCTAGAAATGCCCGAAGTCGTAGTACATCACTAGGTGAGGGAATTTTGTGCAAAGCATCCACCTTCGCCTGTTGCACACAAAGACCGCCAGGAACAATCATGTGGCCTAAATAGGATAATCGATCATGGAAAAACTTACATTTGCCATGATGTAAACGGAGTCCCCACCGTTGTAGTCGTTCAAATACCGCTTGCAAATGTCTTACATGATCTTGTGGAGTATTACTAAAGATGATAACATCATCAATGTAACATCTAGCAAACGGTAAACCAGCCAATAATTGGTCCATCACCCGCTAAAATTCAGCTGGTGCATTCTTAAGACCAAATGGCAAAAATTTCTAATGATAAAGTTGATCCTTGCCATCTTTATCAATTCTCCAAAATGCGGTCTTCACCCGATCACCCAACAACAAAGGTAATTGATGATAACCAAACCTCAAATCCAGAGTGCTGAAGATTCTAGAAAATCCCAGTGCATTAAACAACTCCTTCGGCATCGGCATTGGATATCGATCCGACTTGGTCTTGCGGTTGACTGGACGATAATTACCACACATCCGTTTTTCCGTCCAGTTGCCAAAGATATCCTTCTTTGACGGTATAACCGTGGCACAAGCATACTTTCCATTGGAGAGTTCAATCAATTCCGCTGCCAATAACTCTTGACATCGAGTTTGAACACCCATCCTTTCAGAGGTACTAAGTCTGTACGGCCGTCTGAAAATAGGGTGGTCGTCCTCGAGTTGAATACGAACATGTTTACCTCTATATCCTTCAAGATCATGAAGACTAAAGGCAAAACAATTACGGTAAGAGCGAATAAATGCCCGTACCTTTCGTGCTTCGACACCAGTAAGCCTTGGCCCCACTTCAATTGGCCAATCGTCAAACTCCGTGGTTTCCTTCTTCATAGAAGGATTGCCACTTGGTGCCAGCACAACCTGTGATTGCTAGTCCGTAAAGAGGGCAACACCTTTGCCCCCATCATCTGTACTTGGATCCAAATGCGTATCATCTCCACTACAATCAGTTTGTGTAGCTAAACAACTACCCACATATGAAGTGTCACCAAGAAATAGAAGTGGAAACATTTTATGGGCTTCCAACTTCCCAAACTCTTGGGCCAAAGCCGAAAAAACACGTTGAGCTCGAAGCTCTTCCGCAACATGTTGTTTCAAAGAAAATAACCCCTCGGTGTCATTGACCTGCATGTGATCTTTGGATTGCGGCTCCATTATCCCCTGACCATTGTTCTCTGCCCTCAGAGTAAGCAATTGGTCATCCATACGTTATTGAGCAGCAAGACAAAGTCCAATTATCCACACAATGCTATTGAGATCCATAGCTTGCCCCAATAGAAAACGTCTCTGACCTTCCTGAAGCCCATGAGCAGCCGTGGTACCTGTAAGAAAACCCATGGCGCGTTCCCGCTCATCTGCCGTAGGCTCCTCATAAGTTTGGGATTTTGAATCCCAAACCATGCCAGGTCCACGAGATCGAAATGCAAAAGACCGTGGATATGTCACAAAAGTAGGTAATGCATCTCTCGGAATTCCCACCTTGTTAATTAATGCAAATGGCAAAGTGTCACCCTTGGTAACTGCCAAGGAAACACGATGATCATCTAATATGTCATCCACCTAGCGATCCATAAGGCGGGGAATGCGGGCAATCGCCGCTGAAAGCACCCGAGGTGGTACCAAGTTGGTCCAAAACCAACGAGGCCGATGAGCAAATGATCCCAAAGATGCAGCATCCAGAAATGTTGGAGTACCCAAAATTTGGTTAATGTACTCACCATCCTTCATCACTTTGCGCTGGGTATCACCCAATAAGGGTATATTTTCAAAAATGTACCCTGGCGGAGTTGATTGATGGGTAAACCACCATTGCGTCAATCGCATCAAATCCGCAAACAAACTAGACATGGGATCATCCAAATCTTGGCCAGTTCCTGCCCGCGAATGGCCTTGACAAGGCCATCCTGCAATAATTAAATCCACGTGGCTCAACCTTCTCAAATCCTCATCACTAATCATAGTGACATCTCGAGGGAGTTGACCACAACATCCATGAATGGCAGAGGCTGACAATTGTGCGGGGTATCTCAACAACAATTGTTGGATGTGGTGTCGGACGGCTCTGTTGGCTATATATCCATTGTCCACATGAATATATCGCCTAATTGTAATTCCAGCCTCCAACACTGCCGCCAAACCTGTGCCAATCCCCCCAAAGATCTCCACAAGGACAATACCTTCAGGTGATGGTTGCCAACGAATGGGTTGAGCAAAAGGAAATGAAGATGAAGTTGGAGATGTCTCTTCAAGCTCCAAATCCGCTACAATGTGTCGACAATGATCGGATAACTCCTTAGGAGTACGCCATGGTGGAGGTGGATCCTTGAAATGTCGAGCAGGAATTTGTAAAAATGATAAAAATTGTTGTTTTGCTGCATTACAAGCGTAGTCCAATGTTTCCTCCAACAAAACTGGAGCACAAGGCAAATCCGCAACTATACCGCTGCAACCAAACATTGCCTCCGCAACCATAGTCATAGAAGTGGCTGCAAATGTGACAGGAATAAATACCTTCCGCCCATCTCCAAAAGACCATCCCGGTCGGATCCATGCCTCTTCCGTCCAATTATCCAAACCAAAGCCAAGTGGATAAAGAGCTTGCTGACCAACAAGTATATCATAGTTGGTAGCATTAGTAACAACACACTTCATTGACAAATGAGTGTAGATAGGCCCTGCCCCCACATTAGAAATCAAACGTAGAGGTGCCTTGGTATAACATGTTGCACGTTCAGTGCCCCCTACTGAAGTCACAATAGTGAATGGGCAAGGATCTAAGTTTGCTGGCGTCAATCCAAGACTGTCTGCAAGTCCTTTGCCAATCATAACCGGTTGAGCACCGGAATCCATCATAACTCTCAGTGGTGTAGCACGGATAGTAGGCATATCCGTGCGTGAAACGACGAACAAGGATTTGTCGTTCACCAGCCGTACAACTCCAGGTTGCAAATTATGCCGTTCGCGAACAAGCCTTGCAGAAATGTCTGCAAGATATGCCGCTCCCGCCGCAAAATTCGAAAATGACGTATCCACTGCTGAAATTGATGATGGAGGAATATCAATTTGCTTACCAAAAGCAATGATCGCCGCATCCGCAAGACTTGCTCGCAAATTGGCTAAGTCCTCCACCTCCTCAGCCACAGGTACGTCAACCACAGCTTGGGATACTTGAAGGGATGACAAATCCGCCTTACCTTCTAATATTCTCCCAGCTAAATGAAAAACTGCAGCAGACTTGAAATCCGAAGCCATAAATTCCGAACCCGAGAAAATTGGCATATGGAGAATTTTATATGCCAATGCCTGCGTAACATCCTTCGAGATGGAATCCCCATCTCTCAAAGGTACAGGGTTTTTAGCCCCAACAACAGTGGTGTTTACCAATCCAAATGAAAGAGATAAACGTGCTTAACCAATTTGATCCGCTGGTCCGGCATGGCGAGGATGTGACACCTCGTTGCTACCACCACTTGTGAAAGCCACCGCATCTGCCAATGTTTGTGAGCGAGTAAAAGCCGCCGCCACCACCTCTCCAGCTGCTCCAAACATATACATGTCCGAACCCGAGGTGCCACCACCCGCATGCGGTTCAGAAATCTGGGCAAAAGATGCAGAAGATTTGAGCTTTTGCTCAAGCTCTGCCACCTTAGCCTCAAGACTCTGCTCCCTTGGAGACTTTCCAGTGACATAACTGGCAGGCCGCATCTCAGGATGAAGTTGGAAACAATGATCCACATCGTGATTAGTGCCACCACAATGGTTACATTTCAATTGTCTCTTCTTAGAATTGTCCCATGCCTTTACTAGTTCCATCTTTTGTTTTAATTTTTCCAAAGGCTGAGTTTTCTTCTTCTTAGGACAATTGGGATCATTCTTCGAATGACCAGCTTCTCCACAACCCCAACAATGCAAAATCTTTTGCTCCTTAACGGGTTGAGTCTCAGCTAAACTACTAGTAGTTGTGACAATTCTTCTTGATTTCGTACTCTCTGTCATCCAAGATACCATGTCTATGGCATCGTGTTGACAGAGAGCCCGATCACATCTCTCAACCACGGCAAACGCTTGTGCAAGCGTAGCTCTGCCTTCGTAGTCGAGGATAATCCGAGGTGATGCCAACTCAGGTAGCCGCTTGTCAATCTTAGACAAAAAAAATTTGACAAGCTGACTCTCAGCAAAAACACCTCCCGACTCAACAGCAAAGCGTGCGAGTCGCGTATACATGGTCCGTGGAGTATCATCATTCTCTCGGCGGAAATCCTGAATGCGCTGCATCTGGTCTCGCCGAAATCCACCATACTCCACCTCCAAATGTGCAACAAATTCAGCAAGGGGATTAAATGGAGGTGGTGGACCAACAACCGTCAATGCTGCCTGTGTAACACGTGTCATCCGTGAAAGGGTAGCCGTGCTACTGCCAGCCACTATTGGCCCAAGTGCCAGTTCTTTGTCCTTAGACTCCTCCGGCGATTCCTCCTCCTTTAAGGTGGGTGGAGCTAAGGTAGCAACCGCCCCATCTTTAAGGGCTGAAATAAGCTTAACCCGGGCCTCCCAATACTGCTCCACCTCCCGAAGTTGTCGCTGATGACCCTCTGTCCAGCGTTCGTAAGTTTGGAGTGCCTCATACTCCAAATGCTGAGGCAGAAGTTCAAAGGCATACCAATCATTGAAATTGGAAGACCTTTGGCGTTTCTCCTTAATCCAGGTACGAAACCAGAGTTTCCAATCGGGCAAGGAAATGCCCCCAGCTCGACCTGAAAACCGATCACGCACTGAATTGTGGCGATCGTCCTCCATTTCGTCGAACGTGCCGACACTCCAAATCCGAAGCCTACTAGTAGTGTCCAACGCCGAAATAGGCTCAAAAGCCTCATTGGTATCTACCTCTGGCTCAAGATTTGTGGTATGCACGTCCTCCAAGTAATCTGGTGATGGAGATCGATAATATCGGCTCCTAGTTTGCACCATAAAATAATCACTTGAGTACCGGCAACTATCTACAAGGTAATGGCAACCTGCACCTGTTGCGGGCTATCTAAATGGCAATCCTTTGCCAAATGCCAAGTGTTTATTTAGGCCCCCAGAACTCCAAAATTGTGCAAAGGTTTGAGATTGGTAATTAAAATTAAAAAAATCAGCGTTGAAAATGTTAATTTCCAAGGTGATTATGGACTCCAATCAACAAACTAATTGCACCAATGGACTCCTAGGAAGATTTCACACAAATTAGGCTCAAATTTCACTCCGTTCGGAGTTAATTTGCTCCCAAAAACAAAAATCAGCGTTGAAAATGTTAATTTCCAAGGTGATTATGGACTCCAATCAACAAACTAATTGCACCAATGGACTCCTAGGAAGATTTGACACAAATTAGGCTCAAATTTCACTCCGTTCGGAGTTAATTTGCTCCCAAAAAAAAAATCAGCGTTGAAATTAATAATTTCAGCAATGATTTTGAATTCCAATCAACAATCCAATTACACCATTGGATTCCTTGGCAAATTTCACACAAGATAGGCTCAAATTTCACTCCAATCGGAGCTAGTATGCCCCCAAATTTGAACCTCAAAGTTTGTGAGAGTCAAATGCCAAGTTTGAAAGGTGAAAGTAAAATTGTGAAATTAAAATTAAAATTAAAAATAATTGTTTTTATTTTAAAAAAAGAAAAAGAAAAACAAACACAAAATATTATAATTAAAAAAAAAAAAAGGCAGGGGCCTTACCTGGCCTAGCTGGTGCCGCCTGCCCGTGGGGCCCGGCCTGCGCACGCCCGCCCGGCCCGGCTTGCGACCCACCCGCCCCCTTTCAGAACCGGAGCTCCAGGAGGGTCCGGTGAGCTCCAGATCTGTCCGGAGCTCAACAATTAAAAACAAATCGGATTTTTATTTTATTGTTATGTTTGTTTTAAAAGAACAAAAATTAAACTTTGCTTCCACAATTTGCAAGCAAGAAAGATGTGACTTGAGATTCCATTTGGTCTCAAGATTCAACCATCAACAATTCAAGAAAACACAAAGAGACACCAAAAGAGAAATGTGAAGATTTTTCTCAAAATCTTCTTGAGGGTTGCAAGGAATTGCAAACTAAGCTTTCATACACTTGTATCACTCATTTGCTCCCACAATTGGGCCCTTCTAGCTCAGAAATATGACCTAAAATGAAAAATAAGCGCCATTGTTGTCAAGTATGAGGGTTTCTCTCTCCAAGCTCAAGAAACTAAGAAGTCTCCTTACAAAGCTTAAGAAACTCTAAAATTCACACACAAGAGTCAAGCTATCTCTCACTCCACAAAGGGAGAATCCAAGAGTGCAAGTGATGGAGAAAGAATGCAAAGGCTTTACTCATGATCTACTACACCATAGCCATAAGATAGCAACAACAAGCTCTCTCTCTCTCTCTCAAAACACACTCACAAGACTTGACTTGACAACAATGGCAAGTCAAGATGCCTTCCTCTCCACATAACCCCAATCCTATGTGGATTTCATCCATGGAGTGGATGAACAACTAACTAGGACTCCCAATGGAGTCCATAATCCATCCAAACACACATGGACTCCTAATGGAGTCCATTTACTCCTAATTGGACGTGACTTGGCCCCCGATGTCGCCTCACGTGACATCTCTATTTCTCAAAACAATGGCCATGTACACTCCAATAAACTTCAAGCATTGGAAGGTATTTAAAATAACATCATCAAGGTTTGTGGGAAACCCATTAGCGAAGACCATATTGACTACCCATTTTGCTTAGTGTTTTTTTTTCCATCCATTGCTACCCCCATGCCTCATCTTAAGTTCTAAAGTTAGCTCTATTGAGTTTGTTACATGGATCTCTACTTCGCTAAAGTTAAGTTATTTCATCCACATAGAACATCACATGGAGAAGAAGGTTTGCATCAAGTTGACTCTCAATGCAACCCATAAGACATTCTTTCAAGGACAAACAAATGGGCATGAAATCAAAGCAAACCAAGAGCTATCCTATAGGGGCAAAGCTGATGAAGATACCTAACTCATGATAAATAACGACAAGTGTTTTATAAGGGTTCTCACCGACCTACATACCCCACTTGCCTACCCATCCTCTCCACCCCCCCCCCCCCATTTGTTGACCATAACTGCATGGGTGCCACTTGCATGGGTCATCCTAAAAGATCAATAAAGATTGTTGTAGAGGTAAGACAAGGACCACATCAAACACGTGGAAAAACCAATTGTACATCACATTACTTAACATAGTCTTCAAAAGCTTTCCAATCCATACATCATAGGCACATGCCAAACTACTAGTACAATACTACACTCGATACATTATTGAATTGAATGGTTCTTATTGCAATGGCATGAAGAGAGGGAATTCTTGTACCTCACATTCATCCAACATAAAAGCCCTAAAGTAGAATTCAACTTAAGGGTTAACTATTCTAGTTGATTTGACACTGGGATTAGTTTAAAAGATCTTGAATTAGTGTACTCGAGGTCATTTGAGACGAATCGGTAACAAACATAACTTATAAGGGGTCAAGTCATTATGTTGGAGGATGGGAGGTACACTAGTATACAATAATTCCCTCTCTCCCATTGGCCAACTTGTTGCATGCAAGCATGCATGCAGAGGGGCGCTTTAATAAGGTGCCAAATAACTCATATTAGGATAATAGTGACAAAGCGCCTACATTAAAACCTTGAGAACAAGGCCCACAGACCCCCAACTTGGAGGAGAACGATTCCCACCAACTTACTGACGTGGCAGATTCCCATTCGCGGAGACCCATGGATACAGAAGTCAGTGTGCACCAGAATCCAGGAGCACCAGGATCCGCCACGTGGCTGAGGATTCAAAGGAGCTCCGGAGCAGTCGGCAGTTTCCGCTTCTCCTGCGGGAGGAACAAATCTCATCGTTGCTGAATCAGATTCGTGTAACACAACTTAAGTCGAAGAGTTTGCATCAGGAAATAGTAGAGCGAATAATTCTGAGGGTTGTTGAAATTGTGCTTCAAAATGGAGCTTCAGCGGCCTGCCACCGGTTCGATCGACTCGAAGTCGTAGTACTTGGGGAAGGAGATCCAAGGAATGGCAGTTTCTTTACAGCTTGGAAAGGTTTCTGGCCGGATTGGTGGAATTTCTGGGGTTTTACGAAAAGTTGGAGTGGTAAATTTCTCACCCTTCTTTCCATCTCTGTTTTGAGCCCCCTAACTCGTCGAGTTTTGGTTTTAGGTGTCTTGTAAGGTTTTTTTTTGTGGTGAGGTGGTTTTTGCGAACCGGAGAGCGTGACTCTGCTCAAACGGTCTGCGTGATTTTTCCGTTTCTTCTGAAACATTTGGTGTAGTTCTCTTAGCTCTTATGGGCGTACCGGGAGGCAAAAGTCTTGTGTGGATTAATTTCAAGAACGACCCTAACCCACTAGCAAAATTCCTCCACCCTCAAAGTGCCTTCAGACTGGAAATTTCCTGGTGTTCTTTGGGCACTCTTGGATGATTTTTTAATTTTATTGTTTTTGTGAAGGTTTTTGCAAATTTTTAGGTTAGCACATGACCACTACCTTAAGGATCTTCTTTGAAGAGGCTGTTGGGCTTCTTGTAGATATTGAAGTCGTCTTTGAAATCTTTCACAGGCTCAGATTTTTTGGGGGGGTTTTGTCATCATACTCCGTACTCGGTTTCAAATTTCCCCTGGCTTGAATGCCCCTCGGAAGCCACGAAACTGGGATCACAAGAAGATGCAGAATGCTTAACCCTGTAGGATTTAGAATTTTGGCAAATCATAAACGATGAATCTACCAAACTCGAATACTTGGCAAAAAATTATAGATGTAGGTTTTGCGACAAACATAAGGGAATTCGGTGTTATTGCATCTTCGACCCTGTGAACTATGATCGAGGTTAACTGAAAATCGCCTTTGTAAGGAGAAGTAGTGACCCTAACCCACCAGAGAGATAATTTTGGACCGCGGACTTTTATGCTCAAGAACACATTTACTACTCAAGGTAAGAACACATTATGATCATCACTTTACATTTGGGTCCTGATTATCATGTCCTATTGTGCAACTTCAGAAGCATTGGCTGTTCCATCATGGCATTTTCTTCTGTTAGAACCATATTATTAAATAGTACGCGTAAGCAACCAGTTCACTTGTTGAGGTAATTTCTCTCAAAATCTAAAAACTGCAGTGTCTTGCGGATGTGTCTACGTTGGAGTGTCGTGAATTCTCACCTAGCGCTTGTATTTGTGCATCTACCCAATGCAGGAATTATGGGAATCCTTTTTGTGATTCCGGCGTACATCATTGCAAGGAGCATGTGAGCATGTGAGTTATTGTACAATGCAACAGATACTCTGACTCAGACAGGTGGAGTATGAGCTTTTTCAAAAAAATTCTTGGGTATAACTTATCATCTATCATCATCTATCATGTGTTATTAGCCTTTTTGTATATTACTTTTTCTGAACTGTAGTTAGGTTAAGTGTTCACATGCAGTAGAGACAGTAGCTGAAGAAATCTTGTAAACGAGAGTCTAATCTCTCAGCTTCTGTTGCTTAATGTAACTTTTCTCTTGATTACAAACTGAGTCTAATTCCTCGATCACAATGCCAGATCGTCATGTTGGTGGGGAGGAAAAGCAATTTTGTATGTTGCCTTTTCTGAGCTGTAGTCAATTTGTAAGTGTTTACATGAAGAAGATACAACTATGTAGCTAAAGAAATACTTGGAAATAAGAGTCTTATTCAAACTCGAGTCTGATTTCTCAGCTTCTCTTGTTTTATGAAACTTAACTCTAGATTATATAAACTGAATCTACTTCTTCAATCAATATGCCAGATCATGATGCCCTCTTCAAAGCCTGGACAATCTGGGAATGCTTTGTCATGTTGGTGGGCAGGAGCCCGGAAAATAGAAATGGAGCAATCAGAAACAAGGGAGAGGGGGGTTCGAACAGTCCCAAATGTGCCAATGCAACTACCTGACTGTCCAGTATGCTGGGAGGGCTTTGATGATGGGCCTCGTATGCCCCGTCTCCTCCATTGTGGACACACCATCTGCCAGGTAAGTAAGATTCGCAAGGTTGAAATTTCTGTGCATCCACAAATGTGCCTGAAGATGGCAAGATCAATCCCAAAGTTTTGGAGCTAATCTCAAATTGTTATGAAACATCAAAGTTCAATAGAAATGAGCCATAAGAAGGTCACATAGCCCCCCCCCCCCCCCCAATTATATTGACTAGTTGACCTAGAACGGTTAACAAATTTTGAGCGCGTAGTGCCATCTCTTTTGAACACATGTCTTTCTGGTGTCCGTTCCAAGATCTGTATCTAACCACCCACCACTCAAATCTAGGTGTCCGATTGAGATAATTAACCAAATTAGGCCCACTTACCAAACTAACCACTTGAGATACCCTGTATCATCCTTTTAATGCTGAAAACTTGCAAATCAGGATAATATAATGCTCCTTTGTTCAACCCATGCTGGATACTTGTCTCCCATGTCTCAAACCTTGAGGGTAATGCATTCACACCTCATAATATTCTTAAGTAGCTTATTTAGGTTCCTTTGCAAATGGAATAATTCTTAGGTCGTCTGGGTAACCTAAGAATGAATTTATTTGGGACGCACCCCTTCAATTGATATTTGGTAGATGGTAGGAGGCTTCATGTGTCTGAAGATAGGCATCAAAAATGAAGGAGATGTTGACTAATGAGGGCTTACCACTTGAGTATACTTGGCATTCATGCGTGTAATCAAGGACCTTGATTCTAGAAAATCATTCTTGAAGCTAGAATGGAGAGAGGACGTCCTTACACATGAATTCTATGCTATAACCTAGGTAGGAGAAGGTACAATTCATTTGCGTTTGTGAATACCTAATCCAGTTTCTTAAAACCTTTCTTTCTGTCACAGGTGTGCCTGGAGAATCTTCTTTTTGAATCTGGGTTAGGCCAACGATGCGTCCGATGTCCCGAATGTCGAGGAGTCTGTGTATGGCGAGGCCTTCATGAGCTACCCAAAAATTACATCCTTTTGCGTGTTATGAGCTCCTCTTCTTCTTCGTCTCTACAAAAACCTCCACTTAACCCTCCCACAAGACCTCATAATGTCTCATTAATCCAATGGCCTAACCTCCCTCTTTTTCTTCAAATATCTCACTTCACTTCCTTTGCCACCGAAAGCGTCCCAAGACTCATTGAGCAGAAGCTATGGGACATTGGCAAACTTTTGTGGGCTTTGGGAGTGATGCTTCTTTTTGTGCCCTTGTCTTTCGCGCACATGATTTTAGCTTGGTCGACTGCCATTTTAGGTTCGTTTGTGTTCATTTGGTTCTCTTTAGGCAGCATGGGCATTGCTGTCTTCATGTTCTTTACATGGTGTAGTTACAACCTTGCCCAGTTTCTTGTGGAATTTAGCTGGATCCAATTCAACCGGATGTGTTTGCAGCCAACTCCATACGATCTTTTACGCACATATGGTTAGCAAATGGGAACCAAATGCCCAAGTGCATCAAAAGTTTGTACAGGGCCGAAGTTGAAGTTAGTAATTATGATCAAGTTAACCATAAGTGGGGCTTAATTTTAAGTTGAGTGCTATTTCCACCACCTTTCTCAAATGTGAGTTTGAGCTACCTTTGAAGGATCATTGAAAGAGACATTTAACTCCTTCAGCTCTAGGTTGGAGATGCATATATTTCATCTGGTACAGTGACCAGTAACAAATTTTTATCAAATGCTCTTTTACCCATGTAGGTTCAGCCAAATGGGAACCAAATGCCCTCAGTTTGTACAGGTCCAAAGCTGAAGTTATATTATGATCAAGTTAACCATAAGTGGGGCTTGATTTTGAGTGCTTTTACCACCTTCTTTTTCAAAGGTGAGTTTGAGCTACCTTAGAAGGATCACTAGAAGAGACATCCATCCTCATTAGCTCTAGGTTGGAGATGCATATCTTTCATCTTGTACAGTGACCAGTGACAAAATATATCAACTGCTCTTGCAGTGTCTGGAGTATATCTGCTTTGAATTGGAATAGATATGCTGTCAATCTTTCATATCTGCAATCTGCTTGGACGTTTACTCAGATCTCTACATTCTCTTTCACTGTGAGTTTGAAGCTTTCCTCTGCAAAGACTACTGGCTTACTTTCGGGTTACTTTCATGTCTCGCTCACCATCTCAGAACTGACGTGTTGTGTCTTCATTGGACATGAGCACAACAAATATGAATTGTAGCGCTATGCTCGATATTGTACATGCGTCACCATGTTAGAGGTGGTAGTAGGGTTCCTCGTTTACAATATCTAGTACATATCAACCATCTTGACTTGATCCTGGTCGTATCATAATTTTCATATTTTGATTTCGCACAAGGTTATTTGCACACATAACCTGAACCCAACACTTGTATCACTATCGTTAATTTGTATAATACATAGTGTTTTTTAGGTTCATTGTTGGTTTGAGTGTATGGGCCTTAGATTCTAAAGTCACCAACAGTTTTTGTAAATTTTAAGGGAAGCATCTATGAAAGTCTCATCATAAAAAACATGATTAGGTGTCTACAAATTCTACTGGATCCAATACATAGGATATTTCACTCTCATTTTGTGTACATGACATGGGTGGCATACGGTGATGTGGCCTTCATAGCACTACACAATCCTAACATGTGGTCAAAGGGATGGTAGAGTGCCTAGCTCAATTGGTAAAGCAACCGCAATGATTGGAGTTGATTCGAAGTTCTTGGAAGCAAATTTTTGAATCAAATAGGCAATAGGAATGCCGAAGTTGGAGTTAATGCTAGTTTTGGGGGAAAAAAATGGTACCCATTTGGGAGTGAATTCACTTCTATTAGAGCAAATTTCAACACTTTTTGACACCTAGAGGACCTTTTTTCTAGCCAAGGAAAGGAGCAACGCGGAAGCAAAGAAAGTTGTAGAAACAATGTGGCAAGAAGAGACACATGGAATAGAGTACAATGGAGGAAGCGGCAGTAGGATTGAACATCTTGAATCACAAGGTTTTTGAGTTCCCTTTAAGGTTAATGAGTGCAAACAAAACCCCAATAAACTTTGAGACCATCACCAAGGTCAAATCCCCCAAGGTTGGACCTTGGGAATGCAAGGGCAGTGTGGTCTAATTCTAACCCAGGTGCGTCTCAAAGGCAAAAGTAGTTGAAACCCTAGAAGAAAATTATTGTGATAGGAGACAAATTGAAATGTAGAGTAGGTGAAGTCTTGTTTTTAGAGTCATTTCATGTTGGTGTTTGCAATTGAACCATGGTTGTGTACTCCCGATTCTCCATGTGCAAGATCACCTATCATTGAACTTGTTCATGCTTGAATAATTATACAAAATTTCATGTAAATACTACTAGCAAAGAACTTCCAATAAAACAAACCAAATGACCCCTACTCTCCCTTGAGCAAAACCAAACCTCCAAAAACACCTCAACAAATTCTACATGTATAACATAACCACCCTAGACTAAATCCAACACCCAACCACCAAACAAACCTTATTCTCCAAAGAATTCAAGAATATATTCAAAGCCCCGCCAAAACTAATTCTCCTATATCCCACCCAACCCTACTCAATAAACCCATCACATGTTTGCATATGAACTCATAGTTGTGATCAAGATGAAGCGTCTCTCTCTCTCTCTCTCTCTCTCTACTTCTTGATTTACGGGCTCCTTTCAAAAAGAATCAACGGGCTGCCCAGGGAGAAAAAATACAGTATAAAAATGGAAGTCGAAGTCCCAAAAAGCACTTCCACAGGGACTTACCCAGTACTCCATTAGCTCACCTCTACAGTACAGACTGCCAGAGAACGTTGTGTAGATAGGTGACTGAAAAGGAGGAGAGATAGTATCTACGATTGCAGTCTGTGAGTAAAGGAGTATTACAACAGATTATCTGCACATAGTCCTGAGTATCCGAAGGCTTGACACTGTATGAGCAATTTCGGTTTTCTGCTGAGAAGAGTTGTGAGTTGGGGACTACAATTCACACTTAATATTTCAAGATGAACAAAAACAGCTCATCGCAAGTCGACTTTAAGGTGTAGATCAGATGATTCTACACTTAAAGAAAGATCTGAATACATGGGATTATCAGTTTCTTGTACCTTATCATTTATCATTTCTTGATTCAAAGATTGCATGATACATTCTTATTATATGCAATTCAATTTATAGAGTACTATACCTATTTCCATGGAAGTAGCATTGCCTTGTTGACATCGATAACAAGTAAGATGGTCCGCCTACACTTGTTGTACGCTCTACTAATCTATCTCTTGGTAATTTTGGGGAGCATGGGCACAGGTGAGGAACTCTTCTACAAGTGCGGTGCACCTTCAGAAGAAAATGTCCACTCACCACAATCTTTCTTGAAATTTCTCTTTGAAAACCCAGAAAATTGGTGATGAGTATTATCATGCGTGATAATTTTCCTACAATACTCTACATAATGATAAATAAGTACAATTACTGTCTATATAAGACAGTCAGATAATATGACTGTACTACAGGATGTAATAGATTTACAGAGGAAATAAACCCATGGACCTTTCCCTGTAAATTCTTTGCTTCATTGTTCATTGAACAGATACAGACTATTCCGGACTACATAAAGTACTGTTGCTATAAACAGATAGAGACAGAAGGAAAATGATTTGGCGATAATTTCAAAGTTACTGAGTCTTTTTTATTATGAAGTGTTTATCAGAGTCTGATGTTGAGGGCACTAACTGTGGATATATATATTGTATACTACATGTTCTGCAGTTGATAATATGAGAGACGTTCAATTCGATGGACTGACGAATTGAGTCTTTTCATTTTGTGACTGACTGTTGATATAATGACCACATGACTGTGTCTAATACAACAGAATGAGAATTGGCCTTATATCTTTAAGTATTTATGATGCTAATATACTCTCTAAGCTGGTCATATCCAGATATGAACATAAGGGTCTTGAAAGACTCATTTATGGCATAGTGGTTAACTATCAAACATTAAAACAGGAATTACCACAAGTCTTTGTCTGCTTGGAAACATTTTGTGACAAAGAAGTACACAAATATATACCATGAGATTATCAAGACCTTATTCTAACAAGGATGTATGTTGTCAATTACTTTACATAACATGACTCCACAATAGGTGTGACATAACCTATTGTGACAAGAATCTAATCCGGACAAGATTAGTCAGCTCTCTCTCTCTCTCTCTCATATAACCCCAAAGGATTAATTACTTTAGGGTTAGGTAAGTCTTACCTAACAAATATATGCCATAGATATGATACCATGAATCTACAGACAAGGATAGTTACCTAATCTTATATTAAGTGAAGGAGGCACGAGAACATCCTTTCAAAGGTTAAGCTGCATGAGCAATTTACCCTAAGTAACTTTTGGGATTAGTGTAAAAGTGTGCGGCCGTGTGGGAGGTGTAGGCTAATTGCTTTATTCTTTAAACATGCAAAATGGCTAAGGAACATGTAGAATACTCAATAGAAGTTTGAGTATGTAATGATACAAAATGTATGCTTATGCCTTATTTGATTGTGTGACATAGATAATAATTGGGTTCTGCTATTATTCACCTTGTGTATGTTACTAACCCTCTCTTTGGATTTGGTTGGTGGCATGGACACATATGAGACAAATCCTTCACAACTTTGATAACAATACTAGGTTTTGTAGTTCAATGTCCTTCAAAAATAATGTGTGCATAATGCTTAGGTATTCTATGATGATGAGGAATACAAAGCATGGTTTGATTTGAGAATGAACCTTTGGAGTACATTTTAGGAAAGGTCTTATTACTTTTTTGAAAGTTTGATTTTGTAAATCTTGGATATGAAATGCAACATTTTAGTACAACCTTGGGAGGGTGAGTACTCAAGTGTTCAACTTCTTAGATATATACCAAGATGAAGTTGTAGCAAAAGTATAGAGTTAGTTATGCAATGATATGGCCTTGAGGGATGGTCCCACCCACCCTCCCGAGTTTTGGAAAGGTACATAGATATGTAGAAGAATGATGTGACCTCTGAATAAGAAGATGTATCATGAAAAGACTAGGTTTAGAAATAAGCCTAGATCTATTCAAGAACTCTCTCTCTCTCTCTAGTATTGAGAGCAACCATCTCTCTATCTCTCTCTCTAGTATTAAGATCATGAAAAGACTAGGTTTAGAAATAAGCCTAGATCTATTCAAGAACTCTCTCTCTAGTATTGAGAGCAACCATCTCTCTATCTCTCTCTCTAGTATTGAGATCAACCAATAGGAAATGATAGGGGACCAATTCATGTCGAAAAGTCCCATTGAATTAAATAACTCAAATGACCTGTCTTGAATCGTTGAGATTAAGCTGTTGTTCTCCCCCTTTAGTATGACACATTAGGGAAACACAAAAAAGTTGTATTATCAAGGTGCTGTCTTCTCATTGATATGGCAAATGACGTAAAGTTGTCATATTATTGAGCGAATACGAAAACATAAGTAATATGAGTTTCAAAATATATACAATGAGTTTAAGCAGTATAGCTGGTATGAAATAATAACTTATATCTCCAAACAAATACAAATATTCTCAAGAATTCTTGAAATAAGAGTCCAAAGATCTTTGGTGTTGCCTACTTGACTTAGCATTTGTCATCTTATCTATACTCCCTACTAACTTTTGAAAACTAATAATTTCATTAACACCAAAACATAAAAGAGTTCTTTAATGAGAAACTAGACAACAATGATGCATTACTTTTAGCATCCATATTTTAGTGATACTACATCACCCGTGTACAAAGCAACATACTAGGCAAGAGGCCACTCTAACCCTAACCATGTCCATTCTACATTAGTAACCTTAGTATCATTAAGTTCCCAATGATAAGTGAAGTTCCCAAGTAGTTCCCAAGTGAAAATGGATGTATTTTAGATGTACATAACATAAATGAAAGTTTTTTAAACATTAACTACCTCTTGTATATGACAAAACGGAGATTCTAAATGTCACATTATCGAGTGTCGTAGTCGTATAAAAGAGGGAGTTCTGAACTAAAAAAATTTGGTCTCACAAAATTGTGTCGTAATATTGAGGGTGTTGTATAAACGAGGTTAGACTGTACTGTACTATATGATTCAAATATTGTTCAATTTTGTTTCTCTTTTCTTCTCTCTTAATTTTGGAGTTGTCTGTTAAGTTACATGAGACGTTAAGGTTAGATCAAGCAATGAAGATGTGCTTAAACAATAGGCTATGGATAGTGTTGAGATTCAATGTTGACCAATGGCCCATCACACATGGGGACATCATACTGCATAGAAAACCACCTCACAATGGCAGTTGTGAATTGTGCTCGATATGTGAAAAATGGCCGAGTTGAGGATTTTGAACGTTGTGACAAAGACTCAATAGACCATAGGTTGCGTTGCATTCATCTACTGTTCTCCCTCTTTAGTATGACACGTTTGGGGAACACAAAAAAGTCATATTATCGAGGTGTCATCTTCTCATTAATATGACAAATGGCGTAAAGTTGTCGTATTATCGAGGGAATACGAAAACATAAGTAGCATGAGCTTAAAATATATATACACACAACAAGTTTAAGCAATATAGACAGTATGAAATAATAACTTATAACTTCAAACAAATACAAGTACATTCAAGAACTCTTGAAATAGGAGTCCAAAGATATCTAGTGTTGCCTACCCAAGTTAGCAACTGTCATCTTATCTAAATTCTCTACTAACTTTTGAAAACTAATAATTTCATTAACACCAAAATATAAAGAGTTCTCTAATAAGAAACTAGACAACAAGGATGCATGACGTTTAGCAACATACTAGGCAGGAGGCCACTCTAACCCTAATCATGTCCATTTTGCTCTAGTAATCCTAGTTCTCATTAAGTTCCCAATGGTAAGCGAAGTTCCCAAGTAGTTCCCAAATGAAAATGGATGCATTTTAAATGTACATAACATAGTTGAAAAGAATTTTAGCATGAACTACCTCTTTAATATGACAAAACGAAGATTCGAAAAGCCGCATCATCGAGTGTCGTAGTCATATAAAAGAGGGACTTTTGAACTAGAAACTTTGGTCTCGCAAAAAATGTGTCGTAATATCGAGGGTGTCGTATAAACGAGTGTAGACTGTACCTAGAAAGAGCCTATTCTTGATGTAATCTCATTATGCCTGTATAGTCCATCTCACAATCAACACAAATGCTCTTGGTTGCAACTTTGATGAAAGCCTGCATACACATTCCAGGGTCCCCTTTGGCCAGAAAGAGCCTTTTGCTACCTTCCTATACGTAACGAGTGTATGTTTATTTTGTTCATGCCAAGTCGTATACCATCAAACTGATTGTACCTTATCTTTTCATGAATGCAGTTTTGCAGAGTCTATCAACGTGAATTTGTACGAAGAATCATTGCAGACCTTGTTGAATTACTAATATACAAGAACGCTTACACGACTCACACATTCAAGGTGTGGTGTGCATGAAACAATCTGGACACACACACACACACACACACACACACACACAAGCAAGCTAGTTTCTTATTCACATGGTCTCATAGAACTTGCGCAGTGGACTGGCCAGTGGTTGATTATCTGTTTTCAAGAAGAATGCCGGCCGTCTTCAAAATCTGGAGCATCTCCAGGGCTAGCTGCAATTTTCATCGAGGGCTCTTTGTGATCTGGCATGCAGGCACATGTTAGCAGTGGGATCTTGTGCAAATGTGTGCCATTTGTATAACTTAGACCCAACTTGCACGCATCTACAAGATAGTGGAGCACTGGAGATTCTTGATGAATGCTTGAAAGAGTTTCTTTCTACGAAACATGTCCATTTTACCCCATCTGATTCTCTGCTGGATGTCGGTTAAGGGTTTAGGGTTTAGGGTTTTTGAGAGTTTTCTCTGCTTGGTTGTCATTAGTTGATTTTGTCACAACACCCAAGTAGTATACATAGCCATAACACATATGCTTTAAAAAGAGGTTGATGATCAGTGCAGGGATACCGTTATCTAAAGCAACTGAGACAGTATCCCTGCACTGATCATCAACCTCTTTATGGCACCTCACACGATTACATGCACAGTAATCTCCCGCATAAATATGCACCTGTTTAAGTACGCATCCCGGTTAAGTGTGCAATTCTTTTGACAAAAATCAAGGTTCATGCTTCATTGTTTGAACATGTCATGTAGAGAGTCATTTGTCGCAAATGCATGATTTTTTTATGCTTGACATTCAATGTCAGTTTGTTAATATTTCGTTGAAACGTCTCAATCAAACGATCGTCGCAATTCATCATACATTTGTCCAACTTCCGTTTGAACATCGGAGCAAAGGAATTGGTCGTCGACATCGAGGACAGTGTTGTGTAGAGCTTCAAAGCCTTTGAAGTTGGTAACACTTTCAGATTCAGCAAATGTCTCAATAGGTTGGATTTTGTCAACGGTAGGTGGTTTCTTCTTCAATTCGCATTGTTTTCAGAGCTTCATCAACGTCCTCTAACGTAACAACATAATATTCTTCGTTGTTTGCGTCATCGGTATTTAAAAAACCGCTCATTTCTTCTGGTTCGATGAAAATCTGTAAAGTACGCACCTACCAACTAAGTGCACAGATAGATAGATAGAAACTCCGGTCCCTATTTAAAGGGGTTAAGTGCACATCAATGGTTCCGGTTCAAAGTGCGTACTTAAGCGGGAGATTATTGTATATGAATGACAATAGGCATACTTCACATATGAGCCCAAGCAATGAAAATTATTCGATTTCTTCCTTAAAAGACATGTAAGTAAAGCAATAAAATAAACTAATTGAAAATTGAAAATTTCTCATTGCTTGGGCTCATATGTGAAGTATGCCTATGGTCATTTATATACATGTTATCATGTGAGGTGTAATAAAGTGGAGGACATCTCTTTCCTGCTTTCTTGGATGAGGTTTGCAAGATCAGTTTGACCCAAAGTGTCACGTGATGTTTTCAAAAACAAAATCAAAAGTCAATTGACATCTAAATTTTCTTTTAAAAATGGCACTTTTCAATTTACTATCTCAACCATTTTGCTCACTCCAAAATTGATTCACGTCATTATGTCCACTTGCATCTTCATCATAATAACCTATATTGTGTGCACCTGCCCACACATCCAACTAATATTACTTCCTAAGAAGAAGGATTTATCACCATAAATTTATTTATTTCTTTCTTATTTATCATAGGTTGTCAAAATAAATTATAAACACTCCTACCTAGGCAATTCCCAAGATATGTAATCCGTAGTAATAGTTTCAACTTGAGCATTTGTGAGGGCATACTATGCTAGGTATGTTATGGACCCAAGTGTTACAAAGCAACGTACCTTGACATGTATGTTTTTTGGCAAGATATCAGGTTTGCACATACCATACATGTATGTTCTCACATACCATTGCCATGATATACCAATGCTTGTACATTGGGCTAGACCATATACTAATACAACACTGGTGTAACCAACATAAAATTAATTAAGGAGCTGATCACACCAACCACTTCTGGCATCATCCCTCACCCTCTCGGGTTGTAACAATGTGAAAAGTGGTGGGCCAACACATATTTTTGAACACAATCCCCAACAATTTCATGGCTGGAACTGGAAGGAAAGTTTGGTGTGATTAGGGCATGAGGCTGCTATGAATGTACTGGATGTTTCGTATCATCACATCTAATTTCATCCATATGTACATTCATCGATAGGGCAATGTGGTGGACTCTTGCCAAGGTGTGTATGCTCGACGTTGCATTTGCCAGTTGAGTTGTTTAGGGTTTGCGACGAGGAGGGCGCGAGCGAGGGTTTGGCTGCGTTGAGCCTAGCCATCATGGCGGAGCATCTCGCTTCCATCTTTGGAACCGAGAAAGATCGAGTCAATTGTCCTTTTTATTTCAAGATTGGAGTGTGCCGGCATGGCGACCGCTGCTCCCGTCTTCACAATCGGCCAACAGCAAGTCAGACGCTGCTGCTCGCCAACATGTACCAATCTCCAGACGCTGGATTTCACGGCGGCGTGGATCAGCATGGAAACATCCAACAGTCGGATCCTCGCAAATTGCAGGAGCACTTTGAGGTTGGTTGTTTTGTTTTTGTAGTTTTCACGGTTTCCAATAACTTTTTAGCATGCTTGAGTGTTTTTTGTTGGAAAGGACGGCATACAAGGGTTTTCCGTTTTGTCGAGAGGACCACGTCACTTGTTAGCTTCAATGTAACGAGACTACGTACGATGTTGCTTTTGTTGGAAGGGGCTACTGAGTGCAATACAGAGTCCAAACGGGACGCGTGCAAAGTATTTTTGTATGAACTAGGTATAGGTTATAGGTGATGGATGCGAGGAACCTGCCAAGGGCTGTAGGAAGTGCCCAACCTATTGAGCTGTGTTAGTGGCGGTGACGATGGTGAGGTAGGTGTTGGGTACCTTTCGGCGAATGGTGACACATGTGTATTACAGGACCCACGCAGTGGTCAGGCCATGGCAAGTTCATCGCTTCCGGGTGGTGTTGTGCTACTTGCGTCAATCAAGAATAAAATTCAAGAATAAATATGTGAGAAATATTGCTTGGTCTGACCACTACGCACTACGAACTAGGAACTAAGTAGTGTATGCGAGGAGCTTTGCCACATGCTGGAGTAGGTGCCCAACCTAACAAACTGGGGTTGTGGTGAGGGAGGTAATAAGTGCCTACTACAGCCAATGGCCAATGGAAGGACGAGACATATCCATTACCGGATGTAGTGGTCAGAGCCATGGCATGGTCATCATTTACGGGTGATAATGTCCAATCAGGAATAAACATGTCAGCTAAACTTCTTGGCCTGACTACTACTATGAGTGTTGCCACGGGGGTTATTGTTATGAGGTGCTGTTTTGAATTCTATGCAATTTTTGTTTTGATTTGTTTAGCTTTGGTAGGTTTTGAATTGCTTACGGACCAGGTGCAAATGGATGGTTTCAGGACTTTTATGAAGATATTTTTGAGGAACTCAGCAAGTATGGAGAGATTGAGAACCTCAATGTGTGCGACAATCTGGCCGATCATATGGTAATCTTCAGGGCCAGTTTATATAGCAGAACATCTTGTTTGCTTTTGTTGCTACTTACATTGTGCTGGATTGGGATTTCCCTGCTTTCAAAGGATTACACTTGATATTCTGCAATGAATACCAGCATTTGACAGTGGTTATTTCTCTCAACAGATCGGGAATGTATATGTGAAGTTCCGGGAAGAGGAACATGCTGCTGCTGCTCTTGCAGCTCTCAGTGGGCGGTTTTATGCAGGTCTATCCACATGTTATGACTGTTATTAAGAGTTGTTTGGTGGAGGGATTTTTTTAGTTCAATATGTTAGTGGGAAAAAGTGAATTTAGTATTTCTTGCTTGTCAGCGTATAGAATTTGACACTAGCTGATGATAGTCAGTAATGTTATTTCAATGTTTATGACTTGTGGACTTACCTCTCCTCGTATAACATGTCACAGGGCGACCAATCATCCTAGACTTCTCTCCAGTGACAGACTTTAGAGAAGCCACCTGCCGTCAATATGAGGAGAACACATGCAACAGAGGAGGCTATTGCAACTTCATGCATTTGAAAAAAATTTCAAGGTACATCTTAAGTGCTAGGGTGTGTTTAAATCAGCCTGCTGTGATACCTGTGCTGGGCAGTGTTAAGCACATAGTTTTAGAGAGGGAGATTTTTTCTATCTTCATTGTCTTTCTTATTATACTGTCTTCATGGCTGGTCTTATGGTTCCTCTCAACTTCCGAGTAAATTGTATACTGTATAGTGCACAATTGGGTTTGGAGCTCCAACTCTTTGATATGTTGTTAGGGATAAGTCCTACCTCCAAAACCTTGGGGCAGACCAGTGTGTTTTGGAAACACCTACTTGTCATTGCATGCTTAAAAGGCTGATGTCCCATTGATGTCTTATTTGACTGTACAGGGAGCTCCGACGAAAGCTCTTTGGAAACTATAGAAGGCGCAGCCGAAGTCGAAGTCACTCACCCTATGGTCGAGGTGAAGCCCGTGGTCCAGCAAGTCCTCGAAGATATGGAGACAGGTTCATCCACATTCACATTCCTTGGTGCTTCAGTACCTCATTTATGTACATTAAAGATGGATTAGATTTCATTTGTTATTGGATTTTGTTATATGGAGGTTTTGTTTCTTCGATTGTACTCTTCAGCTCATGAGAAGTTGTGTGTGGTTGTGTCTTATTGTGCAGGGACTTTTATGAACCTCCACGACGAGGACGGGGTGGACGTGGTGGTGGGGGCCGTGGGTATGGCCGGCGATATGAGGATTGGGATGAACGGAGGTTTGATGATCGCAGGGGTGGGCGTTCAGATGGGGGCAGAAGGCGAGATAGAAGCCGAAGCAGGACCCCTCCAAGGAGAGGCCGAAGCCCTGCCCGTGAAGGTTCAGCTGAGCGCCGAGCCAAAATTGAACAGTGGAATCGTGAGCGAGAAGAGCGTCAAGCTGCTGAAAATGTGCCAGCTGGCTCCCCCAGGGCTCCAGCAAGAGATTCTTCGCCTTATAATGACGAATAGAGCGGAATCACTGTGGTTTGTGTTGCAAAACCCTTCTCAAGTCTTTCAGGACAGTTTCCTGTGTATAGGTCATTGTCAAGCTTCACATTGCAAGCTGCCGCACCCTGAGCGCATACTGGTCTGTGCAGAGTATCTGTGGGTTTACTGACATAAACCTGAGCTTGTGCGCAGGTCTCAGGTATAGGTGCAATGTTCAGCATTACTGCAGTGCTGCAGCAGTCTAGCTGCTATTGATATGAACACCTTTTGATTTGTGAGCTATCAGGGGAGCATCATGCTACTGCTTTCTGGTGAACAGGTCCTCTTATCAAATGTAGACATTCAGGTGCCTGTTTTGGAAAGTTGTGGTCAACCATCTCACAGTTGTGTCAAGGTGTACCTGCAGGTTGCAGGGATCCCAGTTCTGCTGGTTAAGCGCAGAGTTCAATAGTTAACATGCCCTTTGGACTGACAGGTGAAGGTGACCACAGCCAGCAGGTGCAAGCAAACAGGACGATCTTCATGTTGTGGATTGCTTTCAAACAGGGATGATGCAATCTACAGCAGATGCAAGGCAGGAGAGGTTGCAGTCTCTTGAATAGGTCTTGATGGCAGCGATTGTTGCTGTGTGTGCAGGTGCAGGCACTGGCCCTGTGTTAGTTGTTTTTTAGCGAGTTCTTCCAACCTGAAGCTTCTGATGTGTGTTTCAGGATTCAGGAACACGTTGTGCAGGGTTGCGTTTTGTGCCTTAGCTTCAGTTGTCAGTGCTTTACCATGAAGCATACAAAGTATAAAGATCCACACTTGTTGCCACTTGCCTACTGTCAATTTCATGGATTGCCCTTAATTCATTGCTGAAGTTGAGCAGGGCTTATTGAAGTTGTTCGAGTGTTTTGCATTTCTGATCCTGTTGAGTACAAATTCCAACATGTTTTGGGGCTGGCCATGAATTTCTGGCTTTCTCTTGTTCTGTACATAACAGTCTGAAGTGTAGAATCTGCTGGAAAGGAGGTGACTCTTGATGATAGATGGGAATTTACTCTTCACATATAGCTATTGGTTCCTCCAGAGGAATTATAATTGTTAAGACATTTTCCCAGGTAAAGTGATGACTTTGCAGTGAATATTGTCATGGTCTTGGCAGTGAGCAATTGTACGAAATACACCTGATGATTAAGGTAACTCCTAAGTGACTGGATTTAATCATTGCACTGAACTGCCAGACCAAGTGTTGCAAAGGCTGCGTGCTGTGCTGGTTGAGGGCTCCACACCTGTTGCAGTAGGTTTCAGGTGGTGCTTGGAAATGTTTTTGGCACTACTTGTATTAGTTATGAGTGTTCCATCGACTGTTTACATGTATGCAGCCTATGGTGTCCAAGCACCAAAATGGTTTTTAAAGCAAAGAAATTGTGGTAAGTATCCACTCTCAAGCTAGAGTGTCGCAGATGGCTTCTATCAGAAACAGTGGTACTGTCACAAATAGATTGTTGAACTTGGGAAGCATTGACTGGACTCAAAGTCATTGTACTTTCTCTGACTCCTATCCTTAGCTCATCTTTTTTTGGGAAGAGCTTGCTAACCGTAACCAGTGATATCTAGTCAAAGGCAACGTACAGATACTGGTGAAACCAGTTGTTTATGAACTATGAAATAGAAATATTCATGAAGGGTTAATGTGGCCAGGATAATTAAGACTCAGCCTGGGATGAATGTATTTTTTAATCAAGACCAGGGTCTAGTGTCTAATCTCTTAAGTTCAATAAAGATGTGTAATTCATCATCCTTGCACTCTGGGACTATTTGGTGCAATTGCAGTTGGTGCGCAATGTTTGGTATTGGTTCCATTGCCAAAAGATTAAAACATTGTGAAAGTTCATTTTGTAAAATTGGCTTTTACACAAGAGGTGAAGCCCTCAACCCTGGAGGCTTGGCCTGCATTCAAAGTGATGGGCCAGTTTCTGCAACTTGCTATAAACCCATCTCAAGCTCCTGAACAGGACCATAAGGATTCTCGTGAGCATCATCACAACTAGGATCACTCTGGAATGCTGGCTTGGAGGAAATATTTCATAGCAGCTCACCATATCCCAACCTAACATATGAAGTGACATTTATAGGTTGAGAAATGAGCTTTAGCAAAAGTACATGCATGTATGGTTATTCTTTGTGGGAGTTGAATTGGAGCAAGAAGGAAATATGCTTTGGAATCATGGGCCTGCTATCACTAACAATAAAGGTGGGGCTGAGATAGCATGTCCAAGAGAAGACCAAAATGGAGACACAGCTTGTTTCAATTTCCACCTCAAAATCGGAGGTGGTTAGCAACTTCATTAAAAGGGTACATACATATTACATCAAAAGGTGCACAGTAGAAAGTACAGCTGAATGTAAGAGTACTCATCTATAATGCACGGTTAATCCTATGCAATGAGCGTGAAACTGGAGATTTGTGATGGCATACTCTGTTTTGAGACACTTGATGATGTAGTTAAAGTTTTATAAATTCCAAGGCCACGCTGTCGATTGCGGACGTGCCATATATATGGCCTGCTTTGTATGTATGTATGTATGTATGTATGAGATGATGAATTAAAATGAGATCCCGAAATGATGTTAGAGTAATTAATTAGATCAAGTAAATCATATGTGCAATTAAGATTGACTGTACAAAAGACTGCTCAATTTCAGTTTTGATTGCTTCAGCCACTCTTGATCAATCAGGTTTTGGGGAACCACTTTCTGATCTGAGGAAGCAACAGCTGAAGCTATCAAAACCGGGCAGATGATGGGTATGAATTTTGAGGCCAGCCAATGTGAACAGCTTGCTGCCTAGATCGCTCCCTCCTAAGCCACTTGAATGTTGTGGTAAGAGCCGATGAGGTTGTTGTACTAGCTGCACTTGATCGTGTCAAAAATGGTGATGATCACGGAAGCTTCTCCCTATGCACTCGACTCCAATCCCTGCGTCTGTAAGGGTGGATTCGAGATATCGACTCCATTGTAAGTGTTTGGAGTTGCATACATCCAGTACTCGTCTGACCTCAACAACTGCAACAAACCATCATGATTAAAAGCAGCAAGAGGAATTAGTTAAGTAGAATAAACTAAAAAAGAAACCAACATTCTTTTCGGCATCTGATTTGTCTATATTGCATTGTGACATTAACTAACTACGAAATATGGAATATGAGATGCTGTAGGTGTATAAGTCTAATTAGTACGCACCTTGACTTGAAGTTGCAAGAACTTGACGTAGCTGATGGCTTCCTCAAGCATGGTCACTATGTCCACCTGCTTCACAAAGCACAGAAAAATAGGTTAAGATTCTGGTCCCCTTTCTACTAGACTCGAATTTTTCTTGTCATTTATGTGTGCATGTGGCTCTGAAATTAACATACACGCCATTTGTTGTCCAGCAAAAACACAACTTCAAGACGCTCGTCAATAGTGGTAGCAACAGCTAGGGTTGACTGACCTTCGCTCCATTAGGCACCAAGTGTTGCAGCGTTTTCAAGCGCTCGTTGATTCTTTCTCGCCTATGCTGCAAGTGGCATACAAGAAATATATATACATATCGGGTGAAAACCAGTTAGCAAAATGAGATCAGGCCAGTTGAGATAGCAAAGGGTGAGTATCAATTGTTAACATTCCAAAACAGGGTTTCCCACAGATGATCCATCAACATGTTAGATGAGCTTCAGGTGAGACAGATATTAATTAGATCTTACCCTTGCATAAACACTCTGCGGATCGGTGGCTGATCCACGCCGTGCTCGAGGCTTCCCATTCGTGTTCAACGCAGGGCCGATTGCCATCATATCCAATGCTTGAGATGCTGTCAAGCTGCTGGGCGTGTACTCCAGTTTCCCCATCCTGTGACTTGTCCACAATGCTGCAGTGGCATCATCTACCTGCCGAATTGCAACCACCACAAGGTGACATCATTTAGGGTTGACACTTGTACAAAAATTCAGCTCGCGATCGAATGCCAATTACAACATGAGAAGGTACATATCAAACCTGTAGACGTTAAAACATTAGGGGTGGTTGTGGTCATGGTTTTCTTTCTTTGGTTCTATATTGATGGAAAAGGCATAACAAATGCTAAACCAACCTCCATGTTAGCCACTCTTGGGATGGTCGTTTATGCTCATATGGAATCATTTGGGAGTTTCAAGGCCAAGTCTTTAGGAAAAAGTTGAGGAGACAACTCTATTAACACTAAAATCCAAAGCTAACAAAAATAATAATCACTTTAATTTCCTCTCGAACCCAAGACCTAAACTAATGATGGATTGTGATTTTGATGACTCGATGCCACTATCAACCACAAGGATCCGCACAAGACAAGTGTGAATGAAAAAACCCGTAGTTGTAGTTGTTTGGGGTGGTTAATCACAGCCACGACCACCTTTGTAGTGTAAACGGCCGTTCAGCCTGGCAGTTTGTAAAGGACGACGCTCCGTAAGAATGTCACAATAATTTCAAGTCTTAAAAGCCTATGTCTATTGGAGAGGTTGAGCCAAAATTACCCCACCACCCATAAGCTTGAGATCGTTGTCTTGCTGCTCACCTGCCTCTCCTCCATCATAGCTCCCCAAGTTCCACATAACTCTATTTACTTCTGTTCAAACTAGCAGGAAGCCTTCACATGGATTTCTAGTTTAATCTCAAGTCCATTTCGGTGAAATATGTTGCAAAGAACCTGGATGTGAATTAACTTACTGCAAGGTTTGGCCGTTTGAGGGGTGGGCTAGTGATCTTGTCATCTTCACAGTCGGCCTCCATGAGTTCCAAGCGGTGTTTCCCGGGCCACGATTGCTCCACATTCGATGATTCAGTGCCCTTTCTTTCTTCTTTCAAGAAATCGATGTGATCCTGGCCAAAGCTGCGATGATTGCTCTGATCTGTACACATAGGGGTAACTCCTCCACCGTGAGCTTCCCGCAGCGATGCCATCAGTTTCAGAGGTCTCACAACAGAAACCCCCCCTGACAGGTGATGATGATCCCCTTTGTAGCTATACAACTGATGTGGAGGTGCCCATCCAGCAGGCGCCGCTTCGAAATTCCCATCGGGGCCGACGAAGATGTCGGTGTGGCGGGGCCTCATCACCCCCGGGCTGCCACTCATCTGTAGCAACGATTGTTATTTTCGTAGAAATTTAAGATGCGGCTTGAAACCATCAAGTTCTAAAGACGAGCTCCTGCTTCTTAGCTGGTAGTTCTAAAAGCATCATCATCGACATTTGAAAGTGTGAGTTCACCTTCTCTAACAATCAATTCAGACTTAGACAGACACATGGAATGGTAATGTCAGGGGGTGGGTACTCTCAATGCCTTCCCTCGACTTTCCTTAGAAGCATGTTAAAATGCTCCTGGTTGTGATGAAATAAGAAAGCATCATCAATGCATTAGAACCATCATCAGTGGAAGGGAGGAATTTGAAACAGAGCCTCACCCCAGGTGTGTGATGATGATGATGCCCGTATAGTCTGGTCGCATTAAATCCCTCCAGATGGTTTATGGCAGTGGGAGAGTGATCTGGGATACCAAAAGCGGTGGCGCCTCCTGCATAACCTTGAGCGGTTGCAGCTCCTGATCGCCAAGGCATCAAGGTGGGGCGAACTGCTGCACCACTACTACTGTCCCAGTGGTCACTGAAGGGGTGTACAGAGCCGTTGTGAAATGCCAGAGGAGAAGACGGCGATTCGGGACCCAAAGTTTGCATCTGGTAAGGGTGAACAGCGGATTTCCCATACACAATATTATTGTTGTTGTCGTGGGCCGTGGGCTCTGCCTTGACTTCGCTGCTCTGGTTGTTGGGGTACAGGGAGTTAACTCCAGTTCCCGAAGGTTGCTCATGTGAGTGGTGGTCGGGATTGATGACCAGACCGGCCTCTAATTGCATGAAGGTTGGAGGGTTGTCGATTGCGGGGTCAGGGTTATGGGTAAGGTCTAAGCTTAAGGTGTTGCTGCTGCAGGAGATGTTCAGCGGCTGGAACCCGGACAACCAACTGGACAGCTGCATCATGTCGCCCGCCTGCTGATGATGATGATGAAACGAGGAGGTCAAGCTGCGAGAGGAGGAAGTGTTGCAAAGCTCCGGCAGCTGTAAGTTGCTGGTGGAGACTTCATCGCCGTTGGAGTTTGTGGCTTGTGTCCATTCCTCCCACATGGACGTCTCGCATGCATTGGCGTTGTTGTTGCTGTCGTCGTTGTTGTTTGCCGTGGGGTGCACCACGCATGATCCAGCTCCCTCCTCTGCGGAGGTGGACCCCGACTCCATGCTGGCCGAGTTTCGATCTGCCATGGTTTCAGCTTTTGCCAAAGTGGATTGAAATTTTCCTTACCCAGCTCCTTGGATCACTACTTTCGAGTAGCCTGACCCTGTTGAAACACCACCAAACAACAGAGTTGGCAGTCAGCACCATAACGAAAACCGAAACCAAAACTCTTGCCAGTGGAAGCAATGTGCATTGCCAGAGCACCTCACAAAAACCTTGACATGCAACCATTAACCCTCCGGGCCCTGGGGGGGGAGGGCGGGGTGCCTGCAGGTGTCCATCAATTGTGCGTGGAAGGGCCTGAGCAGGCCCAGTAGTAGTACCACAGCATTAACTACTTGTCGAAGGATATTCTACATTCTCGAGGGCTTTGAAGCTTCCGAGCTCAGTCAGTTACAAGACATAGCTGGGTGGAATTTATCATCACTTGTGCCCTCCTCTCGAAAGTAAGGACATCTCGAAAGGATGAATTATGACAAGAATGTGTAAGATATCAGAAACTGGGTGAGCCGGCCGGCTTAAGGAGGTCACAGGTGAATGAGGAAAGCCTGCCAGGCGCTAGAGTTGGAGTTCTGGATTCAGGAATCCTTCGGTTTGCCTCAGGCTCCGCAATGTATAACTATCAGTTGGCAAAGTGATTTGACCATCAAATGATCCTTAAGCACATTCTGGGAAAGAATGTGTTGCTGATACCGCGGGCCGGTCGCAGGAGATGCTTCCTTTGACACTAGCGGTACACTTCAAGGGCATTACACTTGTTCACAAAGGCTCCAGGATTAACCCCCATAATTTCCTGTGTACAGTAGTAAACTTCTTGTGCGTTCAGATCTGGAAGGAGACACTCTAATAAAGCAGCAGCACTACATGAGCAATAAAAAGGAACCAAATGCAGCTCTCTACCCAACTCGGCCAAGATAGTGCTTACCACCCTAAGATTGCTCGCTCTAGTTGTCATCTGCACCATCTCTCGAACCAACAATTGTGTACATGCGGAACCGTTCGCTTCGAGGAGCTACTAACACTTCTAAATGTTGAATGCACCACCCACTACTGTAAGAACTGCGACCTGAAAACTACTTCCACTGCTAAACAACCGCCTAGCCCTCACTGGGTCACGGCGATGGGCATTAATATCGCTGCACTTAGGAGCATTAGGGCAACCAACCCGCGACCTGCACAACTCTAAGCGCCGGTTAGCTAGCTGTGAAGATGCTTCGGGGCACTCATTGCTAGGAAAGACCACACAATCTGAAAATAGAGAGTACTACAGTGGAAATAGCAAAGTATCATCACAATGTGCAGCGGGAGCTGCTTCATGACATTGGCGAGGATCCCCTTTTCACCCACCATTTCTATCGAAGCGTTACGAAGCTGCAGATCAAACGGTCATCACCACTCTTGAGGTGCTCGACACACATGACCCTCTAGTTAGTGCTGAAGAAGCAGGCCACGGTTCCAGCGCCAAAAGATGGGCTCGTGTCAGAGGCCACGGTCGACAAGCCTAGTCGAGTAGTCTCTATCCTGAATTGCAACAATGTAGCAACTATCACTGGTGCTTCGGAGGCTGGCTGTTGCTAAGGGCTGAATTCCCGAGAGACCTAGCTAGTTACCGGTCTAAAACTAAATATCTGAGACTCGGCTTTGTTCTTGAATTCAATGCTACTTAGGTACAAGCTCATTGTTGAATGCCAGCAGGGCTGGTGACGGGAAGCTGATCGAAAAAGTTTTGACTAGCAGGAACTAACTGGGTGGGAGCCTTATAGACTGACCAGACTACTGCAAGTCTTCAGTGCGTGATACCGCAAGATACAAATGGGAACGTCTTGAGCTAGCTAGCCAGCTAGCTCGCTCCTCACGAAAGTTTTCACTCACTCACTCCGCCTGCCTGCACCGACCGACCGAGAAAATCATTGGGGGTGGATTGCTGCTGCTGAAAGTGGCGCCAACCACTTTAGTCCAAATTCCACTCCAGCATCTCCGCGGTCGGAGCGCATTCCTACCCCAATTCAAGCTTTGAGCAGCTTTAGGTGTCGTCCTTAGGACAAAACCAAACTCCCCGATCTGCGCACTACCTACCACCTACCAGCAGCCTGAACCCAGCTGCCAACTTAAGCTACAACAACAATGCCATCGTCACGAGCTCCAACGCTCGCTCGCGCTCCCTCCCCCAGCCAGCCAGATCACCACCATCATCATCAACATCATCAACAACAAGAACACTACCCAGGGGCCACAACTAAGCTTTTACATAACATCAGAGGTTAGCATTTGAAATTCCGGAAGTCACCAGAGAATAAGCAAGTCAACCCGGTCCGATCCTCTGGGCTACCTACAAAAACGTCGATGATTTGGATGCCCCTGCAAGCTCCTCACTTTCTAGCTATCCAAAGAAAGACTCCTCTCAGCGGTAGGCTCGGACAGTAATAAGTCCCACTCTCTTCCACTCCACTCCACTCCTCGCCCCCTCCGGCTACATAGCTCCTCCTGCAAACTTATTATTACTCCCTGCCTTCGGCCCCCATGCAACTAACTGCATGCAGAGATCAACATACGCGCTCCTACACCGCTGAAGAGAAGTGAAAAATGAGGGACGAAGGCGATCGAAACGCAAGCCTGGAGTCGAAGTGACTATCTACTCAAGTGAAAAGAGGAAAATGAAAGGGAGAGAAGTTGATCAGGGGGGAAATAACAGCAGGCGGACGTTGGGTTTACCCTGGGGTCAAGAAAAGCGCGTACTTGCTGCCTTCTCTCGGCCTGCAGTAGCGAGCTGCCGATCGATCGCGGCCTACCTTACCTTACCCTTAACTTAAGCTACCTCCCTCCCTCCCTCCCTCCCTCCCTCCCTCCCTCCCTACTGCAGGCTTCCCCTCGATCGCTGCTACCCTGCACGCGGGGCGAGAGAGGAATTGGCGGATTGCGAGGCAGGATCCCAGCGTCGGCCACTATAAACAGCCAAGCAGCACCAGGGGGGGAGGGGGGCCCGGGGGGCCCTACCGCAGGCCCAAGCTGCTTACTGCTGCTGCTGCAGCAGCCTTCATGTCATGCGAGGCAAGGCGAGGCGATGCGATGCTTTGCCTTTGCCTGGAGGGTGGTCGGAGGAAGGTCGACGTGCGTGATGAGTCGACAACACCCTCCGCATTCATTGAGCAACCCTAAATTTGCCTGCCTGGGATGATGATCATGGATATCATATATTCATGAATCATGATCCTCCTATCAAGCTAGCTATCTATGTAGCTAGCTAGCTAGGATTTCTCCTCCCAAGAGTCACCCCATATGTGCTTGCTAGGCTTGATTAACTGAGGTCCTTTCTTCATGTTCTCTCCAACTTTCTACCGATGAGATTTACACGCGTGTTGCATTAGCAAGTATATGAGGAAACACCCGCACGAATCGGATTGGAAGTCGGACCTCCCCTAATTTAGTTCTGGTTGTCGGAAGTGCATGTTTGTTGATGTTCTAATTAGATACATGGGTTCTCCCAATTTTGTAGAGAGTAGAGTAGTGAGTAATACTTGGAGATGTTGTCCAATCTCTTTTAAACATGTGTTTTTATGATGTTTGTTCTTTGATCCACATGGAACCACATACCAATCAAATCTAGGGGTCCGACTAAGACAAGTGGCCACTTAAGACCCATCTACCTTAGTAGGAATATCGACCACATAATTAATTACTTGTGAATGTGTTATCACTCATATGCATGTTGTTGTAAGTAAGTAAGTTGTCCCCTTGTTCTTCCCTTCCATAATTCACGGTCCCCTTCTTGCATTCACTCTCTATTAATCACTCTCCACGTCCACTAGTAATTAATTACTACTGGCACACTAGGCTTCTCATGTCACGTCCAGGCTTAATAAGTTAAGCCTAGTTAGCTGCCGGAGATTGATTGGTTGATGAATAACTTATGTTGTCCTATGTTTGTCTTGATGCTAGCCTCTGGCTATGGTTTGGGGCGGGGTGTATTTACTTATGTAGTATTTGTTCAGTAATGAGTAGTAAACCAGCTCATGGGTACTTGAACACCTATATAGCATAATACCTTTTCAATATCATGCACATATTATTTGTTAAGGAGCGCTTTAGATGGGGGTCCACCGTCCAAGAACATAGGCACATGTTTGCAGCAATTTGAGGCAAATTAATCCCTTGAACTAGATCCTCCCATGGACCCTATCTTCCATAGTGGTTTTCCAAACCATGAGCCCTTCTTTGAGCTTTATTTCATGGTTCGGATCATTACATTGTTTTGTCTAAGTAGTGTGGGTTACCATTTGGAGTTACAGTATGCATTGCTAGGACATTATACTGAGAGTATCAATATTATTTACATAACACTAGTAATTAGTATGCATACCAAAGAATATGATATAGCTTAGTTGATAAAAAAAATTATAATGCCATTAAAAAGTTATAGCAACACTTAGCTCTGAATGGTACCCACATTAATTAGATAAAAAAACAATGTAGTGTTTCCCTTTAGAATGATGCAATGTAAGAGACACCTCACTTTGTCTCTTCTTTGTCTTGGACCCTCATCTAAAGGCATTCGGTCCAATTTACATCTCTTGGCCAATAGAATTGCTCCATTTCGTTGGACCCTGTCCCTTGGACCCCCATCTAAAGCGCCCACAATTGTGTTCCTACCACAAGAGTCCAAAGGCTAGTTTTATAAATACATCCCCCTATTGCCTTCAAGAGTATCATTGTGTCCAATATTAGGTTATGCTCGTTTTAGGTAATGGTAATGGCAGGTGGATTTGTACACGTATTTGTGTAGAGAGGAGCAAGCTCATGTGTTGTTCACTGATACAATGTGCATCAACTCTCATAGCCAAAAAATAAGACCCCACCTTACCAAATTGTCATTCAAAGATTTGCTTGATCCTCTAGATTTCCTTTGATTTTGGATCCTTTGGATAATGCTAATATTTAATTGTGTATGTAGTAGTAAGTTTTCCTCATGAGCAAGTCTTGACTCTGAGCTACACTGCTATGTGCAATTAGGTTACCTCCATGAATAGGTTGGTTGCCCCTTTTAAGCACGGAAATTATCTTGGATCAAAATCAGATTACAAAAACTTATAACTTTGTTTATTCAACTGTATAACCATTATACAAGAATAGTTATTACATTTTTCTACTAATGTGACAAATATTTAAACTGGTGTGGATTGTCGATATATTATTTTGGGGCAACTTAATTGCACATATTATCAATTATCTAGTACATATCTAGAACTACAAATCCATGCATAACATTATTAAACCTTGTGAGCTCATTCCTTTTCTATTTAGTCTTTCAAATGTAGAAAATTCCAAGAATCAGGATCTACATTTCTAGGAATGAATGTCAAGCTTAGTCATGTAGCCAAGTGTCAAAACATAAAGCCTTCACATTCTCACTTTAGGACTTAAATTTGCACAACAGTCTCTTACTTTTCTTTATTCTTCTTTTTTTCCTTCTTCGCAGTGAAGTGCCTTTTAGCCTTGGTCCCATGGCCCAAACACTCTTATTAAACTTAATTATAACGTTATGCATACAGTGACAAGTTAAAAACTTTACTATAAATTATGGTATAATATATTCATGTCAACAACTTCCAGGTCATAGTGAAGTTGAGTGTTGTTCATATGCTATGAGCCTAAAATTAGGTGTATAATCTGCATATGTAGAGGAAAGTGCATATATGACCAATGATTTGTATCAACCAATGATCCATGTAAGTTGAAGGAGAAAATTTCAAACGATGACAATGTTCATAACTCAATTGTTTTTTCAAGATCAGCAAATTCATCCCCATAATCAACACCAGAGACCCCAAATTACTTAGTATAGTAACATCAAGTTGGGATGAATATGCCATAAACCTATAGAGGGGAAGCCTTTTACCAGACTCATTGCACGATTGTTATAAATCCTAAGCAAGTATTATTATATTATATTTATACAATGTACATCAACATCAAATGTAGATTAAGTTGTTGAACTTGTCTCATGGAATAGCTCTGTCTTGACTTCTAACACCACCTCGCGCATCTTCTCAAGCACCCATTGTTGCAATGAACCTGCAACCTTCCAACCAAAGGAGTCAAAAGAATGTTTCTTGAGCATGTTTTCAAGCCTCAAATACCCATAAATTTACAAGCATCGCCTCGAATTCCACAATGGGGCAACCTTACTGCAAAACATGGAACACAAGGGCAAATGATCGCTCGAGCTTCTTCTTACAATCCACCTTAAAGCTCCACAAGCTCCAAAATTGAATCAAGTCCTCTAGTAGTGTATAATCTCTCATTCCGATAATGAGAATTGTTTTTGTTCATCTAGAATTCACCTTTTTTTTACCTCATGCTCATCCTCCGTTATTGTCTGCCACCATTGGTGTTTCCAAAGGCCATTAACTTAGGTTGTGATAGAACTTCTATGTGTGTGCACACACGACATTGCACCATATCCACATGCCGGTTGAAGTTCACCCCTTGCTTGCATCAAGGGAACATGCAACCCAAACATCTTGAAAGCGACAATCACAAACCTTTTTTTTTCTGGCATCTAGCTTTTCAAGTGTAAGGGGTTATCACCTCCCTCTAAAATATTCCATCAAAGTTGACAAAGAAGGAGCCAGATTGGTAAAGCCAACCTCATTGCACAAATGGCCTCTTGCTAGAACTAGCCTCATCATAAGCCTGATGAGGTGCCAACCCCCCCCCCAATAGATATAGAGCATGCCAATTAAGTGCATCCATGTTTGCATCCAATTAGAATATGCACAACCACATGTAGGTTTAGCTTAACTCTCATTGTCACAAATGATGAATTAATTCCAAGGCATTGTGTGGGTGTAATATGATCTGAAGTGCAAACATAATAATTAACTATATACAATTTTGATGAAACATGATTTTATTTCATGCAAAACATGCTTGCTATGGTTAATCTAGGGTGTGCAGCCAAATCCACTTTCAATTGACAAACCACATTTTCAATGCTCAAAGAACAAGCAACCTCCAACAAATTATCACCCACATTGCACAATGATTTAAAAACATAGGGCTCCATCATGTAAATAATCACCTTTGTAGCCAAGAAAAGAACCTACAAATGCATGACAATGCCACACACACTTGACAACTCCATTTCTACCAAACATAAATCACTTCACACCCAAATATGCACTCGGTCATCTACATCGTCTAGGCAAATTAATAGGTAGCCCCATATCCATTGGACTCACGCCAAACCACACTTGCACAAACAAAAAAGGGATGCAAGATAAACCCAAGACCCCACATGTAGTGACATAGACTAGAGGGACACAATCACAAGTGGCAATCCCAAGTGGTGATCTCAAGTGGTGACATAAAAGGGCTAGGGAGTTTGGGACCTCACTTAGAAACATAACAACCCAACTAGTTGCAAGCTCCAAACCTCAAAACTCCACCTTGCTATTATATAGAGCACACTCATGGTAGAGATAGGACCTTAACTACCTTGAGACAACTACACCAACCACATGACACACCCACAACTCCAACAGACACCCCCTGAAAACCTCAACAAAGCTAAGACCACATAAACCATCATTACACTACAATGAAATGCGAACTTGGAGGGGACATCAACGTACATGGCAAGCAAAGGTTCAAAAAAGGCACAATAACTTAGTATTTATCCTTGCAATTGCATATCCATTGATTCCCGATCCCCACAAGTAGCCAACACCATGTACCTTCCATAAAACACCAACTTTGATCAATCCACACATGCCATCTCTAAACTTTGGACTCCAACAATGGGTTTAGATTCTAGAATATGCTTCAACTTCCCATGCAAAATGTGCAAAATAATGCAAACTCAAGAGTGAATGTACTGAACGATGAAGCTTGAATAACAACTTTAGTTCAAAATTGAATGTATAAGGATTGAAGAATCAAGGGGCTTACCTCTACCATTGTGACAATGAAGATGGTTGTTGTTTCTTGCGCTTGCATCCTATCATGAAAATTGAAACCACCAAAATCAAGGTCAAATCTCCTCAAATTGCCCAAAAGGTGATTATGAAGTTGGGCCTCTTCCCTTTGGGAACATATGGCAACCAAGAAATGTATCATTGCATTAGTCTAGAGCCCTATATGCAATTTGCACCATGGCCATGTAGTTGATTACCAAATTAATTTGCCTCACAACATTCTAGCCCCCAAAACCCCAAATCTTGACTCCATCAATGCAAGCAAGTAGCAGGCCCAAGTCACAACGTGCCATTGTCCAAAACCATGATGACAACCTCTGACTATAGTGCATCGTGAAACTAGCGATGGTGCCCATTGGTGGGAAGGTCATGGTGGCGAGAGTGTAGAGACCAAGAGGTGTTGCGACTTACAAATGGCATGTTGGGAGTGACAAAAGGAAGGCAAACCCCATTGGTGCTGATGGCCAGACTAATAAAGTGTTATGACAGCTTAGGCCCTCACCATCTTGCCATGTGGAGGCAATTTGGGACCTGGGGCCAACAATCCCATGGCAAATAACCATCCCCATCATTTTGTGAGTGGGCAACTTTTCCCCAACCTATTTTAAGTTGCTCAATGACAACATACCAACCAAAAAAAAGAATGGCCACACTAGACATATTTTTGGATTAAAAAAACCAATCATGTGATTAGCAATGCACAGAATGGATGGAAAATATTGATATATCCAATCAGATGCATGTATATTCATTCAAAATGAACCACTCATGCACCCAATTATCTGGACCCAAACTCAAGAGGGAAACCAATCTAGGAAGTCACAAACTAAGTTGCAAACTCGGGTGCATCAACAACACTAGACTAAGTGCAAACTACAAATGAACCAAGAGCCATAGCTACATTGGCAATGACCACCGACTTCCCCATAAGTTGGTTGTTAGTTTAGAAATTAAAAAATAATATGTCTCACAATTGCATGATGAACTCCTACCAACTCTTCACAGATGTAGATCACCATGCACACCTTCATTTGTAGGCAATATAGTGAGCCTAGCGACCGATGTCCTTGATACAAGCGCACATGATGCCTCTAGGAACACATGTTTCTTAATAAGCAACCATGTCATGTAACACCTTGCAAACACATAGTGTTTGTTTCCATGCAATCATGCCATGTCCATAACAACTCATGCAATTCAAGTTGCACAATTTCATCAAATTGAGATCGCATTAAATTTGAAATTCCTTTTGATTTAGACAGAGTTTTGTAGATCCAATCATATTGAATGTACCTCATATTTACCTAAGGTCTTGTGGCCCCCATGTAAGTCTAAAGTGAAATTGTTGGAAACCCAACAAACCTATGTGATTTTTTTTACCACACCCTTGATAGTAGGTGTTGGAAAATGATATCCCGAAACCTTAGCCCAAAAGAAGAGTCAAATACGGAGAGTAAGCACAAACGAGGACATAGTTTTCTTCATTGGATGTTTTTGCACACTTGAAGTGGGTCAATTCATTTTAACATGCAACAAACTTCTTTCAAAGGACCTATTTACGGTTTGAAGGGAAGCTCCCATGTTGTCCACGATTTGAAAGCCCTTCATATTTGAGGGCATTCACACACATTTTATCCCTAAAGGCATGGAGGCCCATTGTGGGCCTCATACAATACATAGTATATTATGACCATAAACCTAGCTATACATAGCGTCTTGGATCATACATCCAACTACATGTACGTTGTACACATTGTATCTTTAGGCCCAACTACATATAGACCGTAGTACATGTCAATGGGATAAAGACATGCATAGACTCGTAGACCCAACAATAAGTTGGCGTACAAATACATGCTTGGACCTTTGCTTGACATAGCTATTTTTGCTAATTCTATACTTGGGGCATATACATATTGTTGTAAGACATGCCCTCATGATGGGTGGTGGTTCTTGGGTGTCTCGCCTAATTGGTGGCCTCCTTGTTACTATAATCTTTGTTTTGTAATATACATAACACCTCTTCATGACAAACAATTCCTTAACAAGCATAATATATATAAATATCAAAATACATCACAATCTAGTTGCAAACTTGAAAGATTATGATGCATTTTGATATTTTATACATATAATGTTTTTTTTAAAGGAATCACTATATTAGTTACATTTGAATGATACATCCCTCGTGTATTGTATTTGGTTGCAATGGTCTATTTCCGATGTCATGCCAATTCCAATGAATCATTCTACAATGTGCACAAGAACTACAAAGTTTATGAAACTTAGTGTCACATACACTATTCGCAAAGGGCCTAAACTAGATGCCAATAGGTCTCAAAGTGTCACATCCGTTAATTATCAATATTATACTATTCATCAACATAAGTAACTCCTTTAAGTAAAAGTTTGTTTACATTATGACATTTAGGATAGCAAATCGGGATGCTTGAAGTGATAGATTTGCAAATTATTGTACAAGAGGAAGATATTCTTGAGCATACTAATGCCAAGTGTCATTTATGTACATTTTAGTCAACTTGTAAACCATGGTGTAACATAGACATAAACCTTATAACACTTTTGAACATACTCACTTTAAGATATTAGTAAGCGCACATGAACATCAAGTATCATGAGGTGACACTACTGGTGAAGTTGTTGGTCATTAGTGTAAGCTCACATACGCCTCAAAACATGGTGAGTGACACTATTATGCATGTGACACTAATGGTGTGTTAGTTCTTAATTTTTTTACATATAAAAATTTCATATCATTTTCTTTTCTTTACATTTCTAGAGTAGTCTTGAGCCCTCAAAAGTCTAGCCAGACATACAACATACAACTTGTTGTATGTAAGAGCTTTAGGACTCATTGTGTTCAGATAATTGGGTCAATTTTTTATGTGATAGCTTTGTGTAAAGACCTTGAGAAGAGTAATAGCATAAACATGAGCCCTAAACTTAGGGCCACTTCACACACGAGAATGAGAGCCCGTGACCATTACACTTCAAGCACTCTCATTGGTGGAAAAGCCGGAGCCGGTCCAAGTTCACTTCACACTACGCTTGAGGGATCAACGGAGTATGTGAATGCAAGATGGATGTAAAGTCTACATGGATTCCTACATGGCATCAATTGGATCATGTTTCGTGGTCACTTGGATCATTTTCAAAAATCACCTCTTGGAGGTAGGCCTAACACAAAACCGGGAGACCATGGCACTCCGAACGCTCACAACCGTTGGTTTACTCTGTTTTACCATGTTTGAGGACCCGCATGAATAAAAATTCATTGAAATAGCATATGGTTGCAGGCCCGGTCACGTATGACTTCACACTACACTTGAGGATCCGTGACCACACTACATGATTTTGGAGGTATCTTGGGACGGCCTTTGGACACTTTCTTTGGACTCTCACAACTTCATAGTCATGGCTCTTGGCTCGTGTGTCAAGTGGCCCATAACGATCCCTATGGACTTTAAATAGGGGTTAATATTGTATGCCAAATGTAAGTGACATTTAGTGGCATTATTTTAGTGCCTTTGAACTTTGTCATGTGTAAGAAATTATTAGAGTAGCTTACTGGGAACCTGAATGTTGCAAGCTATATAATAAAGATTTGCATATGCTGTAGGGCTTGTGGGAAGCAACCCATCATTGCTCATCATCTCATTTAAGTTCACTTAGGTGGGCTGTTTCCTGTTTAATGTCTCCTAATGAATGGAGCCTCTCTGACTTTGGATTGGGTGAACTACAGATTAATCACAAGGTTCCCAAGTGAGTTGTCAAAAGGTATATAATATATATATATGTGTGTGTGTATGTATGTGGTCACTCTTCTTAACCTTTTTTTCTCTCTCCTACATGTATACTTTCATTGGCAAAAAGGCGTATTTCTCCACAATGCAAGATCATTGTTGCTTATTGCACCTCGAACCGTAGACTTGTCATTGAAACTAGATGATGAGTGACTATCCCTATTGTTATAGATAATAGACTATCCTATTTTTGCTCCTACAATGTAGTTGAAAATGAGACACTTTTGTGTTGGAGTGTCCCCTGTATAACCCCGTTAGAGATGAGTTTCCATCACTATTTGAGAATGTAGTTCTGAGGAGCTTCAAGTCTTTCTTTCAATTGGACCATCGAGTTGACATTAGCCTTCATTTCATAGAGGAAACTGCACTATGCCACTCTAGGGAATTAGTTGGTTTGAAACCATCGTGATGTGCTTTCAATCCCATTAGCCTTTAAAATCAAATTTCATTCATTGAGGGTTTTTTCATCTCATTTGCTAATGTATTTTATGGGATTAATCATTCACACTTCATAGCTAACTTCAATCAACATCTCTGATAAATAAAATTCCACAACATAGCTCAAAATCAAGAAGATCTAATGATTGTAAACGTTTTTATGTAGGAGTAACTAAGAAGTTTGTTTTGTTGATTTTGGATGATGGTATGGAACATAATTATAAAAAAATAAGTTTTTTGTTTTGTTTTGGGAATAGGATACACACATATGAAATTTTGAATTTAAAATTTGGAGTTCATATGCTTATTCTAAAGAGGGTCAAACTTTGTTGACTAGATGGTGATCAAGTGTCTCTCATATTGCGCTTGAGGGTTATATTTGGGGTATGTTTGAAACATGTTTGGTATGGGGTGTTGCCCAAAATACTCAAAATAGCTAAAT
Source organism: Polytrichum commune (assembly GCA_950295325.1). NCBI lineage: Eukaryota > Viridiplantae > Streptophyta > Polytrichopsida > Polytrichales > Polytrichaceae > Polytrichum > Polytrichum commune. Next base: position 14,679,570 of record OX485803.1, on the reverse strand, counting down.
CTTATAATGGGCAATGACCATGGGTAAAATAACTTAGCCCCACCCTCAAGCCTCGGTGATCTCTTACGAGCTCCAACCACATATGAGATGATCATTCTCCTTCTATTCAAAGTCAAATTGATGAAGCTTTTCATGAGTTTGTTGTTGGCATAAAAAAAATTGTGTACTTCAAGATGGATACTACCTTGGCCACATGACAAGGCCTAGAGGTGGGCTTTCTTAGGAAAGGAAGGCCTTGGAGGGCTTTGTAGGACTAAATAGGGTATATTTGCTTATATTTGATCTTAAATATGTAATAATCCAGCCCACACTATTGACTATCGACCCACATCCATTGTCCTGCAATCATTGGGTGGAAACTAGAGATGGTGTTAAAGGCCCGGGGGCTGCACTCTTCATTGCAAACCTACATGACATGCATGGGTCATCATGAAATCAAACCCTCTATATACAAGAAGTTTATAAAGAGAAACAAATGTATACCTACTAATGGCATGCAAGAAAATGAACACATGTATCTAAAGTAAGCTTTCTAATCTAATGTGATAAATGCCTCACTATGTATACAAAATATAAATCATGAATTAGATAGGCCTTTATTACATATAAAATCCACTTTCACTTTCCAATGAGAAATTGATTGAACATTTTTTTCATCCATAGTATGTACCTCAACGATTGCATCAAACAAAGAAACACAAGAGTAACATAACTTAGCCGCAATCTAGAGAGCAAAACATAAGGGAGCCCGTGAGCACTCTAAGAGCCTCCATTTTGTAAAAATCTTGAACCCACATGCAAAGCCTCATAAGAATGAACAAGGTAGTCATAGGGGACTGTTACTATATGATTTATGTATATTATGTATGTTAATGCCTCAAAGAATGCCCCTTCTTACACTCATGTTAGTTTGTATGTAAAGGGTCCACCCCCCAAATTAACAGACACTTGGTGCCACATGACGTGTCACAAAGACCAACCTAATTGACATGACACACCGATCTTAATGCCACACTAAATGAGATATTTAGTGTAGTAGAAAAAATGGTCCCAAACAACTTGTTCAAATAAATTTTGGCTATACCAACATATCAAGTTTGAACCTTTTTTTAATATTTAAATCGGTGGTGCCAATTTTACAAGCATGATGTTTAGAAAGGTGTGAATGTAATCAAGTTTCTACTAGTGTATGACAATGCTTGAAATAAGAATAAACACCATAATTACATGTTTTACAAGGAGATTAGACTAATGCGCAAATTGCTATCATAAAGTTTGTTATCACATTGAATTGGAACCTTGACTCATTCCCACGTGGAAATTGTGTTGCGACACTCATATTGTTGAACAAAACACTAAAACATATGGTAGTACTACATTGTGTATGGTATTTAGTGCCATGTGAACTCTTTGAGAAGGGTTACACTGAATTGTCTACAACTCCACGAAATCTCACATCCACTAATTGTCAACAAATGTCAATTGAAGAACAATCCACCACATATGTGAGACCTCTACAAATTTTTAGTGTTAAGATAATTACTATGTTACATTACTACACCGATGTTTAGTATTTGGTCCAAGATGACCTTAATTACCATGTGATAGTGGAGAGGTACCCGTTTCCGAATGGAGTGGTTGGTAGTTCAATTCCTACTATGAAATCTTCTCTCTCTTGAGGGAAAAAAAAGAAGAAGCTAGGTAAGTAGGAAGCCAAGAGCCCACCCATTGCAAGGTAGGCAGTAAACCCCACCCTGCACCAAGAGGATTCTTAAGCAAGGTAGGGACAACGGGCTCAAATACATGTCGGATTGCCCGATGTTGGTTATTTATTTATTTATTTTCTTCTTATTCTTCTTCTTATTATTATTTTACTTTAACTACTACCAAGATAAACATTTATGTTAGTGACCCATATAACCGAGTTTGATCATTTTTTGAATCGTTTTATTTTGGTTGACCTTAGATTTTGTTGGGACACTAATCATAAGCATCTTGAAGATTAGTGGAACATGTAAATAGACTTTACTTTAAGGCAAGGTTTGGTTCAGACGAGCGCATGGACAAAAGATTGTCAAAGGTCATTAGTTGAAATAACATCTTCATCCAATGCGTTGCTCAAATCTAGGAGGGTTTATCCACTTCGTCCACCCGCCATGTCACCAACTAATGTGGCCACCTCAGTTAGAGAAGTTATGGGTCTTGCCTGAAGGTGGCTCCAAACTTTTCCGGTGGAGGAATGCTCCTGCTTGTTTGATTAGGGATGGGTCAGGGTTGCCTGCAGGTCTGAAGCCACATTTGATGAGTTGGACAGTGCACACAACGACTTGATGATGTGGAAGCACTTTGAGAGATGAAAACACTGACCGGGAGTGTCAATGTTCATGCTTTGTCCGGGCACTCATCCAAATCGGGCCTTAGTAGCATTATTGCGCCAACGACACCATATTCTCTAAACAGTGTAACACGCATCCTCCATCACTGCAAATGGTAGATTTGGAGACCAGTGGGTCATTGCCTCCCACTCTACTTCAATTAAAAAATCTTCACACTTTTGGTTCCCATTGGCCCTTTTGTTCTCCGAGACTTTAAAATGAGTTTCATTTCATTCTCCACCGTAGTAATACGACTTTGTTTTTTCGAGCCCGCCAGTACAAAGTGTTCTATTATGAGTTGTTCTATTATTGTGAAGCACTTGTAGCTAACATCCCTCACCCCCTTTTGTGGATATCCTATAGGAACCAAAGCTATCAATGCTCTCGTCTCTTGGTTCTTGCCGGGTCTCATGGAATGTATCTTGAGAGAGACATAATTAATGGCAATTTTGCCTCTCTTTGTATCCATATGTGGCAAAGGTTTTGAATGTAAAAGGGGTCTCTAGCACGTATGACAATTTTTAGTTTGCCGAAGTTTTCATTTAGGCATGTTGTTGACCAAATTTAGCGAATTTGACTAAAGTTTTGAAATCTTAGACAACACTAGCATACGAGTTGTAGGAAATCATCATGTATTGGTGAATGAAGGATGCTAATCTACCACTATGATAGGATTATAGATTTTCCAGTAACACATGGCAATTGTCCAAAGTTCATATGCATGTAGTGAGAGTGTAATGTTCTTCGATAGGGTTCGCACCCTAGAAAGGCACCTCTACAAAAAATTGGCATACATATGCAAGAATCAAGTATTTGTTTGGGGGTTATTTATCTTAGTCTTTTGGATTTTTGGGACCCTATAATTATTAAAAATCATACTTATCAGCATTTTACTCCACCCTAAAGGTGATTATAAATTCCATAATTATGTATTAAATTGCATCCTATTTTATTTATGAGAAGTAGGAATTCAATCTTCTCCTCATGGTATAGGAGTGGAGTTTCTTCTTTGTTGGTGTTTGTCACGTAAGGAACATAGAAAAATGACAAAACGTCCATTATGTCCAAAAAGATGGTGTAATTATGTGACTAAGGGAGTGGGTGCAAAATGACAATGGAAATACAAATCTAGCTCAACGTGTTCCTAACCCTAAAAGAAACTTTTGTTCCTTGTTTCATCCACAATGAACCAAATCTAATTCATAATGATTGTAATTCCATTAATGTTGTTAATGGATCCCCACTATTGTCTTAATTAAGATGATCTAACTCGCCCTTTAAGCATACTCATCCTCCAAAAAGGTTATTCATTCCAATTTTTGTAAGGCTATTTAAAAAAGAATAGAGATAAATTAGCACAATCTATAGTACCATGTGTTACATACAAATTACTTATGGACATTTAATAAAGGCTAATGTAGATCTAACAACATGTTTTACAAATATCTTTCCACCCTACCTTTTCTCACACATTGTTTCTACGTAAATCGCTAGTGAACTCGCCTAGGGTTCACAAGAAATTCATGGATGCAAAGTGAGGGGGGGATGGGGTAATGTTAGGGGTCTTCTAATGTCCATGTATAAATTGATGCCCGTTGGCAGCAAGAGGTTCATGGAGATAACACTTGAAGTTGATAATTGGATTTCATCTTCAAAATAGTTCTAACTTCAGGGAAGCTAAGGCATGAGTAGTGAGCGGTGAGCAATATCTTGTGAGTGATGAGCGGTAACATGTGAGCGGTGAGCTAAATATAATGAAATCCTCACGGTTATAGGGTTTATAATGTAAATTGTACACCTATTTTGACAATTGAGTTATAAAATGTGGATATTAGATTTTCATCTTTACACATATGATAGTGCTATTATCATGCATGAAAGTATGTGTGGTCAAATCATGAAGCATTTATTAGAATTCCAAATTGATTATTGGTCGTAACCACCGTTGAATACAAAAATTTAATGTAATCTACTATAATAAAATAATAACATAATATAGTGTCGATCAACTAGATATAATATAGTGTTGATTAAAACCCCAAGCAATAGACATTTTCCAACGCTTACAAATACAAGAATGAGACAACAACATGCTAGCATTTAAGAGAACACAATATTGAACAAAGAAAAAAAAACTCACTAGACAATAAGACTAGACCATAATATCACTCGTAATTCAAACCAAAAAAAATGGATAACATTACATCGAAAAGTCCATATCGCAACCCCAAAAATAAAAGTGCCCAAGCTCAAAATCACAAAATCAAAAAAAAATTCATGACACAAAATTTTACAGGCGTATACATAATGATAATTACCAAATCCTTCAAACAATAAATTAAGCAGCACAAACTCCATTAAAAAAAGTTGCAAATCCTAGTCTTTGATGAGGTGTGCCACAATTCCTTGCAAACCGTAGGCATACTCGGCATGACCAACATCTAGCAAGATAGAATAAAACTAGCAGAAAACCGGGCCAAACACAATAATATTACATCTCAAGTTTTTTACACAAAATAAATGATGTTATATGCATAACAATGATCTACCCATTCCTAGTCAAATTCAATGTTGACTTCAATACCAATCTCCTTGCTACTTCATCTTTTCATTCATCCCATCTTAATTATACCTACACATGTCATATTTCTCCAACACTCTATGAGAACTAAGATTATTGTAGGTTTTAGCTCCAAGGAACAAGAATCATCCTACCTATTTGTCCAAGTGATTTCTCAAAGGACCAAAATCACCCAACCCGAGATTGATTGTTGTTGAATCATGCCTTGCATGGTGTATGAAAGGTGTTCAAAGTACAAACCTTTCCTTTTCTTCTTAGAGACACAAAGCACATATTGCCTCCATATTGGTGAATTTAGTGCGTGTGTATTGCGGGATGTAATGAATGAAAACATGGTACGTTTATCATCCATTGAAACAATAGCAATGATGACTTCTTATAATGGGTATGGAATGGCTATGACACCAGTGGCACGGTACCCATCCATGAGTTTTGTGTTGTCCAATGCTTTCTATATAATTTCCACAAGATTACAGAAGAGCACCCCAACATGTGATGTAGTGTCAGGGCATGTGTTAGGAGGGCATGTTCAATATGAATCTAATTCAAATTGGCAAATTAAGGGAATAAGCACATACATTCATGATCACCCATTGGTACAATGGCATCACCTTCATTGTAAGTCAAAATATTGATTGGCTGTGTGGTATAAATTCTTCAAAATTAACTTTCCAAATGCTCCCCAAGGTTTCCTAAGGCTTTCAAAAAATTCCCAAAAATTTGAAAATTGTCATCTCATAATCATGACAACAATTATGAAAATATTAGGCATATGAGAGTTGGTTCCAAATTCATCTTATTTTTCTAAATTAAAAAAAAACCCATACAACGCTTCCCAAGGCTTTAGAAAAATGCCCCATAATTTGAAAATTGTCATCTTAGAACTAGGACAATAATTTTGAGAATATTGGGCACATGAGAGTTGGTTTAGTTTTTCTAATTTGTCAAAAATGGCTCTTGTAGTGCTTCTCAAGGTTTCTAAAGGCTTTAGAAAAATGCTCGATAATTTGAAAATTGTCATCTGGGAACATGGAAAATAATTTAAAAATGTAAGGCACATGAGAGTTGGTTCCAAATTTTACTCTATTTTTATGAAATCATCAAAAATAACTTTTGCAACACTTCCCAAGTTTCCTAGGGCTTTAAAAATGCCCAATTTTTTTAAAAAATTGTCATCTTGGAACCAAGAAAACAATTAAAAAAAATATTGGGCACATGAAAGTATGTTCCAAATTTTATTTTATTTTTCTATTTTCTTAAAAAATGACTATCACAAGACTTCATAGGGTTTCCCAAGGTTTTAGAAAAATGCCCTTTTGAAACCAAGACAACAATTTTTCAAAGTACGGGGCACACAAAAGTTGGTTCAATTTTTTTTTTAAATATTCTTATTATTTAATTCAAAAATATGATGGACCTTCAAATTCCAAGCATGAGCCTCTTGTTGTGTAAGGTGAGGCATGGGTTGGTGACCAACACGTCCAAAGGCAATATTTGGATTCTTGTAGGCCCCAAAAGTGGTCATGTGATTAACAAAAAAATAAAAAACAAAAGTATTATGAAATTTGAAAATTGTCGTCTTGGTGCTGAGACGACAATTTTCAAAAGTTTGGATACTATCCTTTTTGTTGTTTTCCCAAGTTTTGGCCTTTTCTAGGGCCATTCAAGAAGCCAATGGACCCCCAAATGCCAAGTATGAGCCTCTTGTTATGTGGAGGTAGAACATGGGTTGATGACCAATTTTCCAAACTTGATATTTGAATTCTCGTAGGCCCCAAAAATTGTCCAGCAAAAAACCAGTTAACCAAAAAAAAAAAAAACAAATCCAAATTTTGGAGTTTGTCATCTTGGTGCTGCAAAGACAATGTCCAACATTTTTAATAACTTGTTTCAAAATTTCCTTCCACATTTTGGCTCTTTCAATTGCCTTTCAAAACTTCAATGGACCCACAAATGTCAAGTATGAACTTTTAAGTTTTTGTGTAGGAGGGGGGCCTAGGTTGATGACCAACCCTGCATCCAAATATATTTGAAATTATGAAGGGGCAAGAATGTAGAATAAAATAGAATAAAATAGTTTTAGAAATTTTAGAAAGCATTTTTTGTTTTTTGTCAACCCTGTGCCCATTTATAGGGTCGTTGTTTGCATTACAGTTAGTTTATTTTTATGGCATGCTTGGGGGGGGGGGTTTGGTGGCGCAAGACCAACCCCCACTACCGTACGTGAGTGCCTTGTTGTTGCCCTTTGAGAACTTGCATTTGGTTAGAGTTGGGGCTTGGAGGTTATTGCCAACCCTTCCCAATTGGGTCAACTACTTCAATGGCTCGAGGGCAAAGACCTCGAGTTGTAAAAGAAGCTCATATTGCAGCCCTCAAAGGTCTTGGATGGAGATTGAACTCTATATTGTTGATGCTCAACTATCGTGCCATATGGGGTGTGGGGTGTTTTGGGGGGGGGGGGGGATTTTTGACATGCTATATTTGAGTGTCTTGATACTACCCTTTGAGGCTTGGGGTTGTTGCCTAAAAGAGGGCTTACATTTGGAGCCCTTCAAATGATTTCAAATCCCTCAAGTGTTGGAGTGTAGTTAATTTAGAGTTTGATGGTTTTTTGTGTGAAGAAGGGTTTGGAATGATGGCAAGCCTCTCCTAACCATGTGTTTGTAGGGTCATAACTGAAGAACTTAATTTTTGAACATCAATTCTCTTGTCATTTGTAGGATGATGTTAACAATATTCAGTCTCAAGAGTTTCCTAAGTATTGGACAATGTGATTGACATTGTTAGCTACATTGTTAGCTACATGCTCAAATTGCAAAAGACCACTTTCAATAAGTTGATTGGAAGTTTGTGCATGAAACCTACATCAAAATATATTTTTATTGTGCCACTATGTCGTTTATTGCCATTGCTTGTGGTGAGACCCACATTGGCGGTTGATGGTCAATTGTAAGAAACATGAGTTTGTTAATGAATACCATGAAGGTGACATGGTTTGTTACATTTTCGTCAAGGACAATGCAAGGAAAGTGGAGAAGGTCACCCAAGGTACCTAGGAATCTTGGGAAGGAGACTAGTGATTCATCAACGATTCTTTTCAATTATTCTTATGCATTGACAATGATTAGGGTGTGTTCAAAGGAAAATGCTTTGAATTTGAGAGGATAATCATAAGATTACTGCATGGCAATGTGACATTGACCATGTCAATCACAATGAGGTGGGTGACATAACTCCATCAATTGCATTTTTTTATTCCCTCGGGTTTTGTTTGTGCAATGTTTAATTCAACACCGCTGTATATCAAGATACTATGTGGAATCTTGGTTATGATTGTGGGCTATGTTTATTGAACACACTTGAAGCTAGAATTGTCAAAAAATGTGGTAGACCAAAAAAAATAATCTCCAATTAGGGATTGGTTTGTTGGGAGGGTTAATAGGGTGCGTAAAAAATTGGTAATTTTTTAGGGGAAGTATAGGGATCCAATTAACTTGATGGACTATCCATCGAACACATGGAGATTGGTTTATGTTGGTATCAAAAAGTAACCACCAATAAGTGGACTTCTGATCTTACAAATCATTTGATGTTGAATTTTGAAACAATGTTGGCATTAGCTTCGATGGCATATATTGCAAACTTAGATGCTTAGGATTTACATCACGGATGGAAAAGTTTCCAATAACTTCATCAATGGATGCTTGGGTTTTACATTTACATATGACAAGGGTTCATTATTATTCAAAAGTATATTGTATACTTACGTTAATGACTATATATGGATGTAATTTATACATATACATATTGTCACTTGTAGTTTTATCATTGAATTTGTACGTGTATTGCTTGATTCTATGAAAACAAAATTGTATACATGGGATTTTAGAGTATGTTGCGAATGCACATGGTCCTTGATTTTTAATGAAAGATGTATCCCCCAGGTGTATACCAAGAAGCTTAAGGTCATTTCGTGTGCACTGTATCCATCATTTCATTGCTCCAACTTACATGTGCTAACATTTTTCCATTTTCTTGAATTATTCATTAGACTACATTATTTCAATTCATATATAAAATATTTTTCAGCCTCACATTTATCAATTTTCAAAGTAGAGGAAAGAGCAAGCATTCAACTAAAAGTAGACTTTTGAATTAATTCGGGATTAGATTAACAATAGCTTACTAAAATTTAGGGTTTAAAGTAATAAATAAATAATCTTAAATCACCTTTAAGTGCATTTAGCAAAGATAATTATAATTATTTATATAATATAATATGGAGACAAACTTCATATAGCATGGGTAGATTTCTTAATGCCTTTTGGACCAAGAGGTCTCCCATCTTAGTACAAAATATTTTGATTGTAGTGAATCATAAAATGAGGAGACCGCTTAGTTCATAATTAAAAGACATGTTGAAGTATATTGTGAGTAGATCTGACGGTGTCATGGGGGATCTCTTGGTGTGGCTTCAAAGGTCAATATTGGAGAATCCACTTATATCACGTAAGTAGACACATTAGGAGATCTCCCAATTTCATACCCAATGAGAATTTACATAAATAAAACTATGAGAACATTTACAAGAAGAGAAACAACTTCCCGGATGTGGCCTTTAGGACACAAACTATAATTGTTTAGACAACAAACTTTGATATTTATTAAAAGAGGTTAAGACATAAACTAGAAGAATCTAAGACATTAGAGTTTACGACATAATTCATGAGTTAAAGAGAGAAGTTTATAAACATAAGACACAAGTCATAAGACATAATGTGGACAAATTCAACATGACATAAAAAATATAAATAAATAAAATTAGGTGTGGACAATAATATATCGGGAGCCCTCCCAATATATGACTAGAAGAAAAAAGCATTGTTGCATTTTAAAACCAACCATAACATGGCTTTATTGAAATAGAAGCAGCAATATCAATACCTATGAGTATAAGTTTAAAGTCATCCAATGATTTCCTTGTATTAGTAGGACATCAAAAATACCCAACTTACATGAAAATGTAATTACAAATGACTCCAAGAAGTGCAAAAAAAACTTATAAGCAAAACCATCAAGAGTGCTCCTGATATATTTCCTATGTTGGTTGGCTGGAAGTGCTTGCCAACTCTAAATTTTGTTGGGTGTGTTCCTTATCAATTTGCTCCTATGACCATCATCCTGCCACATGTAAACAAAATTGTTCCACAATGACCACTTTGGATCAAGTGCAAATTTTTGTATCGAAAAACATGTCATTCATCATTATCTAGGAAAACCTAAAAAACATTAATGTCCTTCTGTCACACAAGCCCTTTAGGATAACCTATACTGAAAGATCTAAAATCAACAACCTCCTAAATCAAACCTTAAATGAAAACAATTGTGATTCCGTGAAAGTTTCATGAGGTCAGCAAACATGGATGTGCAAATGAATGAGACATGGACCTTGGCTGTCATGGCACATCCCGTTGGGACGTGATGCCCAAGGACATGGTAATTTGTTTTACTACACCAATTTTTGTAAAAACAATCATTTTTTTGGTCCATTGTTCTAGTCAATTACAACTAGCAATCAACTTCAATTTTTTTTTAGTAATTACAAAAAACTCAAAAAAATATGGACCATTAGATCTTGTTAGATGAAAAAAATGAACTATCTAATTTTTTTTTCAAAATTTTAATTTTTTGGGGGCTTTTTCTAGATGTCGACTGCTAGTAACAATTGACCAAAGTAATCGGTTTCTAACCAAAGATTTAAAGTTTTCAAAGTTTTCCGAATTTTTTGGACCATTAGATCTTGTTAGATGCTAAATCTAGTTGTCTAGAACTTTTTTATTTTTTTAAAAATGTTTTTTGGCTTTTCATAAATGTCAATTACTAGTATTAGTTAACCAATGAGTCGACTACTCTTGGTGGAATGCTATGGTTGATTGCTCTAGTCAACCTAGAGTACTTGACTATTAGACCAAAAAGTAAAAAAATTCCAAAAAAAATCAATTGTTTGGACCATTAGATCTTATAAAATGCAAAATCTAACCGACCAAATTTTTTCTATGATTTAAATTTTTTTTTGGCTTTTCCTAGAAATCGACTGTAGAAGTTGACCAAGAGTAGTCAACCAAAGTAGTCTTTTGCTAAGCCAATTTTTTTTTAATTTATGAGAAATCTAGACGGTTAGATCTTCTTCTTTTGCAGTTAACCCAAGGGGTTGACCGTGTTAGTTTACCCCAGGGTAAATTGTCGGATTTATCCCCTGCTAAGGTGGCATGTTTTGGTTCGCTATCACTTTGCTATCATAGGATGTGACGTGATATGATGGACATAGACACAAAATTCTTATCAATGAGGACAAACGTGTTTGTTGTTTTGAGTTGTTAGGACAAGTGGTTGAAATACCCGTCTATATCTTCATGAGTGTAATCCATGAGTAGGAATATGACATGTATCTGTTGAGAAACCTTTTGAGTTGTCAAGATGGATAGAAATGCCATGACCTATTGATTACTATTATCCCTAGTCAAATTGTCCAACTGTATATATAACTTATTTAGTAGAGATCAGACAACATCCGTACTAGTGGTTGCTGGTGGAATTGAAGCTCGGCATTTGGAGGTTGTCAGCCCTAAACCCCCACCCCTTAGCGTCGTAGTCCGAGTGGGGGGTCGGGACTAAACACACCACCTTTGACACCTCCCAGTGTTTCAAGAACACTCTAGTGTTCACAGATAGCAATCTTAAACCCACAAGTTTATTTCATGATGCATGGTACAAACATTTAAAAATGCCTTTCGCAACTTCCCTTGAACCACCACACTCTCACTCATTAAATCCTTGCTCCACACATTTCACACTCAAGCGCTAAGGTTGTAAGGGGTCCACAGTTTGTGGTTGGCCTCCCCCACACTAATTCCTAATTACCCAATCAAAATGACTAATCTCCTAACTATGAGCATATCAAATGCATGGCCCTGTTCTCTCTCGGTAGGCCCTACTTAACTGCCCATAGTCCCGAATCACTGATCATAATTCCGCGTTGTTTGGTCATGGGCCCAAGCCCGTCATCTCCCGTCAAGATCCATTACAGGTTGTTACCATCTTCTTGGACCCGTGCCTCTGCTGGTGCCTTGGCCCAGTCTCCTCGGTGGCTCTTCGCAGCTGTGTATCCTCGATTACAGTCGCCCACCCTTTGTCCCAGGTTAGGCTCTTCGGAGACAACTGCTGATCTCTGCATGAGCTGATGCTGCTCATCGAGCTTCACCTGGCCGCTTAATGCTTAGCCCTCCTTCACCTCAGCACCCTTCAAATGAGTCCCACAGATCCGCACAATGCTGAGGTCGTCCGCATGTCCTTTCTCCACCTCACGCAACTTCAGCCCCTTCCACACCAATGCATCAACTTCCATCACACACAACTCCCCTTGTTTCCCCACAACAATTACCAGAATTATGCATCCCTGAGTCCAATTCCCACGGGTAGATCACTCTAAGGCATTTTTGTGCACCACGTGCGGCTGGGGGTTTTTTTGTTTTGGGGCTATTTACCTTCAAGGGTTGAATTAAAGCCTCCCTATAATTACTTAAATTTCAAAAATGGCCCATTTTTTTGCACCCTTCCATTACTTATATTGTCCAAGTCACTGCAATTTTTTGTACTCTATATTCCTTTTAAGTAATTTTGGACAGACAGAAATCCCAATTATCATCCATCCCTGTGAGTCCTAAACCCATTTACATACCATACTAAACATACCTTCTAGGATCCTTATCTTCAGCCCCTATATTAATTTTACAAAAAAATAATGGCCCACGTTTTATGTCCATCTAACTTACTTATAATGGGATGGTCTACATTTAATGGCCCCTTCATTATTTGGAATTCCTTTATAATTTTTATTTCAAATGATTTTAATCCTCTCTATATTATGCCGCACGTCGTTTTTAAAATGCACTAAGTGATCTACCCGTGCCAATTCCACTTCCACCTTCGGCATTAAAATCCAGGCAGAGTTTTTTTTTTGTGCTAGAAATTGTCCTGGTGTGCCAAATTCCCAGCTGAATGTCACCAGGTTGTGGAGGAGTATAATGTGAGTGACCAAAATTGTGTGGGCAGTAGCATTGCGCACCCCCCTCCAGTCCCATCGGTTACCCACATCTCTCTGCCCTCTGGAAATCCTCACATTGCTCTGCCGCCGCATTCCCCTGCTTCTCTCTTCCTTCTTCGCAACCATCCTCTCTTTTTCCCCTGGTCGCCACACTCACCTCAGTACTCAGCCGTTCCAGGCTCCGAGAAAGGCTAGGGATCGGTGGCCATGACCCCAGAAGAGTGTCCACAGGTTGCAATTCGGTCAATTCCTCCCGGCTGGGCTTCCCACCCCCGTCCTAGGCCCTGGTCTTTAGTTAATTTTTAGCCTGTTACCGCTTTGGCTGAGTTAAGCCCGGCCGTTTACCCTTGCTTCTAATCCCCATGTTAGTTGACCAACTCCTAATTAATCCTATCCCCTAATTTGAACCATAATACCCACATGTTAGCCTAAAGCTAAAAATCACAATCCAATCACAATGCACTCTGTTTATGTTTTTAATTTGATCAATAAAATCGCATCCTTAATTTCTGGTGACTTCCCAACCCGAAACCACATGTGGGCGCATAATTTGGGCTCACAGAGGCCAACTTATAAACACAATGAAAACTATATTGGTGTAGTATGCACCAAGAGGTACCCAACCTATCCATATAAATTGTAGCATAACAACCAATGACTTAAAACTAGGTCCATCCCAATACTCGAAGGTAAAAGAAAATGAACTTTTAAAACTTTTAAAAAAGAATGACCATTTGACTTTGTAGTATAAAGGTTTTTCATAATAATCATTTAATGATAGTTCATCAAATAGATTCTTGAAAATGCACACTCGAGATATTTCCAATGCGTAAAGGCACCTCGCCATAGATGATATGGTGAAGTTTGAATCTTTAGGCCATAAGTCAGTTGCGTAGTGAGGCTTACATGTAGTTAGAACAATACTGCAGTGGATTTTGTTGTCACTTACATTTTAAAAAAAAATTAAATTTAAATTTTGTTGGTGTCCATTCCGCCATAGATAATAGCCAAAACCTTGTGTAGGTTGATTTCAGACTCGTGTCATCCATGGTACAAATTACAGCAAGAACCCTAGTGATTGTTGTGTTTTTTCAACTCTTTCTTTAAATTCTCCCTCTCTTCACTTCCTTTAATGCTCACGTCAATGAGGTCCTTGTAGTGTTCACATTTGAGCACTTTGAAAAATTGAAACCTTCTTTCCGGACGTTTATGTTCCGGAAGACATTGTTCTGAAGGCGACTTATGGTTGATTGAGGGACCTTTTGAATTCCAAAAGATTTGGAGGTTTGCAAATTACAAAAAATTCACATAATCCGTGTGTATGAAATAATAGACACCTATGTTAGGATCGGAAGGGATCATATTCCTTGAACCAAACCTGATTAATTTGTGCCTAAGGACGTCATAAATGAGATAGTGTGAATTATTTATGATATGCAAATAAACGTTCATTTCTTAAGAGAACTTGATTTGAAGCCAAGTAATAATAACATGTTGACAACTTATAATAGCATCGGGATACTTCCCCGTGCAAGACATGATTACTCTTCAAGAAGTATCATGGTAATAACCACATCGAAGGCGTATCATATTCACATACAATTAGGCCTTTTAATCATTTGTACATACGACGATTGGAATGCAAGGTTCTGCAACAATAATGAAGAGTATGGTATTGTAGACCACAAAGAACCAATATCACATTCATATCACTCCACCACTTTGACATCTTATGATTCAACTAGTGTTTCATAGAATGGTCGATAGATTTTTCAAAAAATGTTGTTCACATTTTATTGTAACTTGCATCTCAAAATAATTATTTCAATATATAATAAAGACAATGTGACAACTATTTTGGTGCAAAGTTTCTATGTTCATTGTGTTTGTTGTCTTTGAATGGTCACCTTCTCCAAATAATTCATCAAAGTTGAAGTTGAGGATAAGTATTCCAATGTAACTTCCCAATTTGAGTTTGCATTGCACATGTGATACTAACATTACATTTCAAGGGGTCTTTTGGTGTGGATAGTGTTATGAAAGAGGGTTGTTGGTGTTGTCATTACATCCATGACGTGATCATTAAAGAAATGCTAATGGTTTGTTAGCAATTTAATCTCTTAAAATGGCAATGACAGACAAACAACTTCGACAAAAACCACTCATAACGCAATATAGTCTAAATGTCATCTACATAGAGTTGCAATCCGTTAGGTGATGTGTATATCTTGCAAATTGTTTAATTATTCCTATTCCTTAATAATTGCATTAGGAGCCATCTTTATGAAAATGCTTTGAGAATTATAATTAGGATGTTTTGCTACGTTGTGTTTGAGTTTCTTGTATATGGAACCCTTCCAATGCAAATGCTTTGAGGGTTTATGGTTAAGGTGTTTTGTTGCGTTGTGTTTGAGCTTCTTGAATCGGAAGCCCTCCCAATGCACATGCTTTGAGGATTTATGGCTAGGGCGCATTGTTGCGATGTGTTTGAGCTTCTTGCACTCTCGATAAAAATGCTTTAAGGACTTATGATTAAGATGCTTTGTTGCATTATGTTTGAGCTTCTTGCATCGAGTGGTCTCGCAAAGCAATTTTTTTGTTGCAGTTGCATAGAACGACTTGCATCATGAGGTATATTGATGCTAAACGATCTTGTTTACCCAATCAGTGTATAGTGCCAAGAAGAATGCGGTTTGTCCGGAAAAACAAGGAGTCTATTATTGTGATGGATCTTTCTAAATTCTAAGCTTACTCCTCACATGCATTAATTCTTCAATTGTCCAAAAACCAACCCTCACTCTTGCCCAAGTTCATTCAAATCACATAGTATCTTCAATGTTGACCTAATCAATTTCACCCTCATGCAACTCTCAACTCCTTTATGTTATACCTACAAAACTTGACAAAGTAGTTATATACCTCATATGTTATTCATATATTAATTTCCATAATAAAAAACAAAATGTACAACTCATGGTGTAATTTTTAATCAAACTAACATTTGTCTTAAAAAGTCCCTTCAAGATCCAGTTGCATCAAGATCAAATCTCTCAATATACAACACTTATGAAGCTGAAATTTCACCACAATTGAGATAGGGTATCTCTCAAGTTATCTTTAAAGATCCCACATTTATAGCTACAATACTTGTGGAAAGCCAAACCCTCAAAATTTGAATACTTAGCAACTACAATTTCTAGACCCCCTTTGGTTCAACGCTTCATTGCTCCTTCTCCAATGTAAATCATGCCCTCAATCTTTGCATACAAATGATTCACCTTACTATGAACATTCCTCCATAATATCAAAACAAGATATTTCTCGTATCATGCACAATAGACCAAAACTCAAGACCCAAATGATGCCTTCTTTATAAAGAAAATATAAAAGATACAACACTTTGCCTAGTGTATATCCTTACTCCTCCAAGTATCTTGAATGCCCTCAACTTTTCTAAGCACTTGTAAACACTCATTTTGTCAACCTCATAAGCTCTCTAAACACAAAACCTTTTAAATTCATCAAAAATACCGCTTTCTAATGTCAAGGCCCCAAAATGCTCACAAAATTGCCTCACCGCTTTTCCCTCTTTGGCCAGTAAGAAATCATTGGGTCCATGACATTAAAGAATCCTAAGCAGCTAGGTAACGGTCGTTGCCGCTGGTTAACCCTAACGTTCCCTAACCCTCAAGTCCTCCCTACCAAGCACTCCCGGTCTTGAACTCAAGTATGGTTCTCAACTAAATAACAAACTAAAACATGATCAACACAACATCGCCACACTTGGCCCAGTCCTAGAGTTATAGACAATATCACCACCACTTGTTACCTCTATATTGAGAAAATTATACACGCACCAAATGTTCCTTTGTATTTAGGAATCATATCACAAATGGACAATCTCCAATCTCACGTTACCATAAATGATTTGGGCCATTTGTGACCGGCAATTGCTTGCCAATCTCAATAGAATATCGAAACACATTGAGTGAGTACTTCCTATTCTCTCTTTATTCATGTTTGATTTTTCTTTTCCTTTTTCTACCATGGACTGGGAGATCTCATGATCCATCTTTTTACGATTTTTTTCTTTCTGTATTTAATTACATTAACACACTCTATATTTTTTTTTCTTTTTTTTCTTTTTTTGTATCAAGTGTCTATGAGTGTGGCATTGTTAGGCACCAAATTTTTGAAACCCATGAAATCTCCAAACAAGAGCGTGGACTTGCGACCCCACGAAGCTATGAAAGTGTAACTCCTATGTTGCTTATTGTCTAAGCCAAATCATTGCAATTGGTTTTTCCTCACCACAATGCAGGAGGTTGTGAGTTAGATGACATCTACAACTTTCGGGAGGTAGTCTAACTTTTCATTTCATAATTTTTTTCTTTTTAATGTTATGTGCTACGTCAATATACCTTAAAAAACCTCACATCTTTTGTTTGTTCTCTTTTGTAGGTTCAACCAACTCATCTCCTTCTAAGTTTTCATTTGCTTATCATACCTCAAGGTCTTGTCCAAATAGAAGTCAGCCAACTCTAGATAATAGTCACTAAAGACTACCTAGACAACACGGGTCTCCCAATCCTTTGCTTTTTCCACATAGATGGTACGAAATTCAATGGGAGGCACAAGGACTATATGGCCTCCGGGAGCTCTTTCAATCCACTGCTCGTTCCAAACATCGTCCATGCAACTTTAGAGATAACACTATATTCGTTAAATTGAGACTTTCTCTAGTCTCAAATTAATATATGGATCAAACAACATTCCGTATTCCGAGACTATATTGCGAACAATCTCAAATATATTATATGTTCTAATATCCCAAATCTATGGGGTGTGGACATAAGCACATATGGTAGAGCACTCAACACCAACTTCATCAACAAAAACACTTTGGGTAGAGCACTCCAAACTAGTTTCACCCAAGAAACATATTAAATGATTTCTATTATTAGCATGGTCAATCAAATATAGACATTGCAACATACAAAGTACATGCAATAAATGCATTTTTCTTCAATGGAAAATTTAGTCCCAAACTTAATAAAAAATGAACTTCACAACTGTATTGAAATATAGTAAATGGATATTCATCCAACCCCAAACAATATAGCATTCGCAAGTTCTACCCAAACTTTGCCCCAAGTTTGAGGAGCACACATATGAGTAATATATATTCGTCGAATTACATATTACACTATAATCATGCTAACACAATCCTACCAACTTCTCATTCAACGTGGGTTGCTTCTTCTGCGATCCGAGCAAGGTTGTCTTTTGCAAAAGTTATGTACTTTTGAGGGATGGACACTGATCCACTATGATTTTTCCGTGGTTTCCATGCTATGAATATTGAATCTGTATCTACCCAAGATGGACCGTGCTCAGAATCCACCTTCCACCGAAAGTTAGGGTTTGTATCCCAGCCTGTATAATGCCGAACAACATTTTCATTCCGTGCTGTCGGTCGGTAGTACTCTACTTGTATTTGTCGAAAATGAGGGCTGGAAGTTACAAAATTTGGTTTGGACAAAGCTCTTGCCACCCACACTGGCTTTGCATATGTCTCATCTCCAAGACGCAAAATGAGCATATAACCTTCATGACAATCCACTGCAATGCGGAAAGATGGTGGCGGACGACTACTAGCAGGTCCCACGTAATGGTCGTCTACATCAAACTCCTCTCGAACCTCTCCATTTCCCAAAAGACTAGCCTCCGAAACTTGTACGTTGACACGTGTTTGTGGCCAAAACCCATGCCTTAAAGTAAGGGGTGTATCTTGATGAAGGTTTGCCAAAGCGCCACGAACACGTGTCCAATATTGTATCCAACTTCCGTAACGAAGCCAACACGATCCACCAACATCCGCTACCCTCAAACTCTCCCAATATTGTATGAAGCCTGATATGCCTTTACAAATGTCCTCCAAATTCTTTATGGGTATTGGTTTGCAAGGCTTAGGCTCTCCGTCAGGCAACATCGTCCTTCCCTCCCCATCAACACGCCATACAAGGAGACCCTCCGGTGGGCTCCAGTCTTGTGACGTGCACAACAACTTGTATTGCATGGCGGGGACACCATCGTCACGCACATAGAACCGAAATTGTTGTGCCTTCGTATGTCCGATCAATCGGTGAGCTCCGCTTCGAATATACGGTTCTATAAATGCCTTGAAGTTTGGAACCTCCTCGATCATATGGGGGATGACGGGAATGTTCTCCAAATCCATGTACGACTTCATCAACAATGGGATTGTTGGAAAATCCTCCTCGCGCAACTTCATGCTCCACCGCCCAAAAGACGCATCAATATCATCGTGCGTGTGGCCTACCAATAGAAAGGACACAAAAACCTCCTTGAAAATGTCTTTCGCAACCAACAACGACCAATATGCAAAAATATATCTACTTTTATTGTCCTTCGCACAATTGTCCAATTGGACACGCAGAGTTGGAGGCAAATTCTTCGCAATCACATCTTCACTTGGTGGCTCCGGCAATGAGTGCACGCATACATCTCTTCCATCCAAGACCGCTTCATATAGAGGTGTTGATCCCGAGTTTTCAAATAACAATCTTGATGAATAGGACGGCGGTTTCTCCAAATCACGTAAAAGCTTTGCAAATGACCCTATCGTGTGGTTTGAATCCGCCGGATACAAATCAAGAGCATAATGAGCATACTTGACATCACCATGCCCATGTGCAATCATTCCTGCAAAGGCAACCCAATGGTTTAATATTCAACTATAACACCAAAAAATTCACATGATGTACATGTTTGGCCCCAAGTACAAACCTAAACGCACAAATTTGTGTTTAGGTAATGCAATGCAATGCAATTGTTATCAAAATCACTTGTAACCGAAACAGGAAGCTTAAAAAGGCCGTCCGTGGCTTTGATTCGATTTGCAAAACATGGTGAGGCTGTTTTGGCATGGTCCATTTTGTCATGGATGATTGTAAGGACCTCCAAAGGCCTAGAGATGGACAAAGCTCTATTTGTGTAGTAATCATTACGGTGTGCCTCTTGCATGTTCACATGCTTGAAATAGTTCATTTGATGTGCGGCATAGGACTCTGTCCCCATCGTGTGTGCATCTCGAAGGCGTTTCAACTTCTCGCATTTGGAACAACGGGCAAATTTGTCACCTCGTCTTTTTGTGATGTATTCGCTAAAGTGAGATTTTTTTATTGCACTCAGTTTCGACAACGAAATAGGGTCCAGCCCGGCCTTCTCGCCAACTGCGTTTACGTCCAACAATATGTCTTTCCATTTCGTGCCTGTAGGAAGAACCTTCTCCACAACCTTTTCACCGGTTGAGAGTGTGCGTGTTTTGTGCGGCATTGCATCGGCAAGGGGGACAATGATGGTTGCCAGAGTGGCTGTTGCTTGTCTCGTTGCTTCCCTTGGTTTCTTTAAGCCCGTATTCCCATGGTGACGGGACCGGTGTCCTTCCTTGGCATACGCGGCTTGTCTATAAAATTCCGCTTTCGACACACCATGAATGGTGTACCATGCCGTACAACACACGTCTATGCTCTCAAGGGTGATGACCTTGCGATCCGCTCCGTTCACATGTATCGCCCTATGGACATCAAGCTTTTTGGTGGATCTTAGACGGAAATCTCTAAGCCACATTTCCTCGCGGATGGCCTTCAATTTATCCCTTGGGAACAATTGGCAACAACGATGTACACAACAATCCTTTGTGGCAACTTTTCTAATAGACTCCTCACAGAGCAACCTTTGACGTTTACACTCATTTGCAGACGGAATAGGACGTGCCAATGTATCGTACTTCCGTAGGCCTTTGCGTGGCCGAATGTTTGCTTGGAGCTCTTGTTGGATTTCGATGTGTCGTCGCTCATGCTCATGCAAATTAACCCCATCAATTGTCACATTCCTCAACGGCCACCTTCGCAACGAGAACCTATGAGTTGGATTCACTTCGGAATGTACGAGTGATTCCAATATAACAACTCCAACGTCCTCGGTGCCAAGGGGTTTTCATCAATGCAATCTTGTGGATGTGTGTTACGACAAATACCCTCCGCCACAGCAACTCCACTGTCATTAACAAGTACCACATCCAAATTCACCCATGAAGCTCGTGAAAGCCCAACACATTCCACAGTGGGGCAAGAAGGGGCAGATGGCGAAGGACTCCCCAAATGACCTTCATCTGCACTGTCACCAAAACTATCCTCCCCAACAATGTCTAGGTCATCCCCAGACGAAAAATGGGAGTTGCCCATGTCATCAGAGAAGGCATCCCCTCTTCCACCAACTCCCTCCATTTCGCCTACACACATGCACATGAAACCTCAACAAACATGCACACCATGTAAGGGTTCAAAAGAATCAAATATCGAAAAATACAAGACATCATGATAAATGGGGACACCGAGGATAAAGACATTTGCAACACAACTACAATGTGAACTCCCAATACTTTGCGCAAGTTCCAAAAAAAATTTTGGGAGGGGGTTTGGGTCGACCGACCCAAACCTTCTCATGGTCAACCTCTAGCCGCCCAAGCTGGGGTTGGGGTTTGGGTCGGTCGACCCAAACATTGTATGTCAAGGGGTCGAGGGGTTTTGGTCAAGCCCGCCCACACTGGTCGAGGGGTTTGGGTCGACCGACCCAAACCTGATCAGGGTCAAGTTGAACCCTCCCACACTAGTGGAGGGGTTTGGGTCGACCGACCCAAACCTGATCAGGGTCAGGCTGAACCCTCCCACACTAGTGGAGGGGTTTGGGTCGACCGACCCAAACCTGGTAAGGGTCAGGCTGAAACCCACCCACACTAGTGGAGGGGTTTCGGTCGACCGACCCAAACCTGGCAAAGGTTAGGCTGAACCCGCCCACACTACTGGAGGGGTTTGGGTCGACCGACCCAAACCTGGTAAGGGTCAGGCTGAAACCCGCCCACACTACTGGAGGGGTTTCGGTCGACCAACCCAAACCTGTGTAAGGATCAGGCTGAAACCCGCCCACAGTACTGGAGGGGTTTCGGTCGACCGACCCAAACCTGGTAAAGGTCAGGCTGAAACCCGCCCACACTAGTGGAGGGGTTTCGGTCGACCGACCCAAACCTATGTAAGGGTCAGGCTGAAACCCGCCCACACTAGTGGAGGGGTTTCGGTCGACCGACCCAAACCTGTGTAAGGGTCAGGCTGAAACCCGCCCACACTAGTGGAGGGGTTTCGGTCGACCGACCCAAACCTGGTAAGGGTCAGGATGAAACCCGCCCACACTAGTGGAGGGGTTTCGGTCGACCGACCCAAACCTGTGTAAGGGTCAGGCTGAAACCCGCCCACACTAGTGGAGGGGTTTCGGTCGACCGACCCAAACCTGGTAAGGGTCAGGCTGAAACCCTCCCACACTAGTGGAGGGGTTTGGGTCGACCGACCCAAACCTGATAAGAGTCACACTGAAACCCTCAAAATCCGGCGGATAATGCGGCGGACAATCCGAAATCCCATATGATTTTGAGCTCATTGCAAAGTTCCCGGTGGGCTTCCATGCTGTGGATAGGTGCTCATGAACTTGCATGCTGTGGATAAGTGCTAATGAACGGCAGCATGCACGAACCTTGAAGTATAGCTCTGACTAAGAGTTCTCTCTACGAATTCAAGAGTGGGAGAAGAGCAAAAAAGGACAGACTTTTGGGGGGTGCGTCCCTTTATACTATCCACCTCCGTTTCTCCGACTTCCTCATTGGATGCCTTTCCCGCCTTGTTCTCCTGCATAGGTTTTTTCAAACCTCCTGACATAATTCCCCGTTTTCTGTTTATAGTAGAAAATGCGCATCTATCAATGCCCCTCTCATACCCCAGCCGTCATATGACTTAGTCTATGATATTTAATCTTTTTTTTTTTTTGTCTTGTGTGGATATGACATACGCCGTTGGGAGGAAGGGTGGCGGCCACATTAATTTTTTCAAGTATCATCAAGGTATATTTTAACCAATATGTAGACCCAAACACAACTCCATTCAATGCTTTCAAGTGTAAACCTATTTAGGTGGGGTTTGGGCCATTTGGAGGCTGCAATTATGAGAGAGTTTCCAAGGCTTGAGGCCATTGTCATCATGAATAGAATTATTTATTTGTCTCCCCTAAACCCTAAACCCTAGAACCTTGCTCTATTATCTCACATGCAAGAGTGGCAATGACGAACGTATGTGGACGTTGTTAAGGGGATACTAACTACCAATGTCCCTTTTTAGTTCAATCTTTTAATGTTACTTGAATCCATCCTCAAGTTCACTTCAAGTTTACTAATGTGTGAGAGCAAAACATCGAAGATTGGACCCTAAACCCTTATAACATCCACAACATGAAATACGCATTGACTACATACAAAACCAATTAGGATATCATGTTTAAACGTCCCATATATCATATTAACATGATGAAGATTGTATTTACTATGACCTTCCGATTGGACTCTTCTTCATATTATGCAAACAATATCTGTTATATCTTCCTCCATTATCTAATACACGTGGAGAGAACAATGAATAACAACATGATGTTGTGCTTCTCCGATTTACTTTTACATCACATTCCATATATGAAATACATCATGAACGATGGTTTATTAGCGACTAATATGTGATTCCCTAAAGTGAGCGAAACATCCAAAGTTGGACCCCTAGCCCCTATTAACATCCACAATATTTCATGTTATTTGAATAAACACACGACCAATCAATATATCGCGTTTAAACGTCTCAAATAACAAATTAACATAATCAAGATCGTCTTCACTATAACCTTCCTATAAGACTCTTCTCACGAGTAAGACAATGTTATACATTGACATTGGATAGATTAATATGTTATAACCATATCTCCTAAACCCTAAACCCTAAACACCAAATGTAGTTGTGGTCCACTGATGCCCCCATATACAAACAACATCTAATTTATCTTGCGCCATCATCTAATATACATGGAGGGAACAATGAATAACAACATGATTGCTTGAATGGTTTCATTTCATGTTGTGCTTATCCGATTTACTCTTATAGCATAATCTATATATTAAATATATCGTGAACCATGGTTTATTGGCGAAGTCATCAAAGTCACGATCTCAGGGATGTACTTAAAACTTGCGCATGTTAGTATTTTCAAATAAGGATCATGCATTTCAAAACCCTTACAAAATGCAGTTGGGGAAGGTATTCATTTAATAGGCTCCACACTCACGTATTCTAAATTGTTCCACATGTTGGGGGGTGTGGGACCCTTTTTTTATTCATTCAATATCGTGTGAGTTGTTGGCATCATTGGTAAAGTCTAGATGTCAATGATTCCATCGTCAAATATCACGCAATTGTATGGTTTTCCTAACATGGTCAAACAAAAGAGAAACCAATGCCTTCAATGTGTTTGGAAAAGGGAGGGTATGGTGTCATGTATGTAGGGGTTAAGTAATAGTTTAGCATAAAGTTTTGTTGTAAGAATGCATTGGCTATATAAATGGTTAGTTTTGTAGAATAACACATTTTATGTAGACCCTTAGTGTACTCCAGAGATCAAGTTACATACTATTTAAGGGCTTTATGTTGGATGAACGAGAGGTGCACTTGTGCACTTCATAATTATGTCTTGCTATAACTTTTTACCGACATTATCGTTTTTAACCAACTAAGTCAGATCATAATCTTTCGTGTGCATACTACCTACTTATGTTATTTGGATGAAAAAAATACTTTCTATTAAATGTTACAGAAATGTGTAGCTCCGAATGGTAACCCACACTAATTAGAGAAAACAGTCTAGTGGATTAGGAAATGATCACAAGCACAAGGGATTGAAATCTTGAGAAACTTGTACAAAAGCTTTGGTGGGGTGCGAGGTGGGGGTGGGGGCCATTTTATACATCATAGTAGAGTTATACATGAAGTCGAGGATCAAACTTAGGTTTGAGAATAGAACCATAAAGTCATCCAATTATTTCAAGGGCTTAGAACCATATTTATTGTAAGACCACAACAACATAGTCTAATGTTTGGGTCGTCCTACCTAAACCATCACAAATTAACGAATAAAGTGATTAATACAAATGTAGCCTAAAAAATAAGTGACTTAGCCTATAAAATTTTGAAAGTGTAGGACAAAGAGCCTATGCACAATTTAAGAACATAGGATATCAACCTATGTGATAAAAAACATGTAGGAAATTTTACATACAATTTGTTTAAAATAGAGGATTTTGGCCATTCATCCTTCTTCAAATTAGGAAATTAGTTGGCCTAAGTACATATCTTTAGGCTATATCTTAGGAAGAATAGAGGTTGAATCAGAAGATGGTGAGGACTTTCACCCTTGAACTCATTTGAATTTAAGCAACCTTTCATAACTTATAATCAACGCTTTAAAAAACAGATGGTTAATCCTTGGCCTTCAAACGTGGTGAAAGGCTTAGCCAGGTTCAATTCCTGCCAAGGATACGACTTAGTACTCAAATTTTGAATGCAATTGGCGGGTAATTGAATTTAAAACCTACAACATTAAAAGATATGAAGGATTTTAACCTACTAAAAATTAGTTTTGAAGGCAATTGGCGGGTAACTTAAAGGCTCAAAAGGTTTTCAACTTACAAAAATTTGATATTGTAGTATGCAACCTATGCCATGAGGGAAATTGCCTATGCCTTTTTAAAGAGGTAGGCCCGCTAAGGGTTTAGAGTCGGGCTTTCGAATTTAGGGTTCCCTATAGCCCTATTCCCGTGGGTGCCCTAATCTTGTGGGCACCCTATTCGCGCGGTTGGGGGCCAATTCCCGAGGCAAACAAAACCCCAACCGTCACAAAATTTCATTCTTTCTCTCTTACTCTCCGCGCCAAGCATACGCTCCGCGCCTCGCTTGGAAGCGCCGCCTCTCCTGAAGCGCCGCTTTCGCGAAGCGGCGTGGCGATTCAGGCGCATGTGTAGCTTTTAGTTTGCTTTCTCCCGCGTTTTGCTTGTATTTCATTCTTCTATATCCCTCCTTTCTCTTGCTCTACAACAGAATAGCACTTGTGCAACCTTGGAAGTTAGGAAGAGTTTAGAAAAAACCAGAAACACACGGAGGAAGGTTTTAGGGCGTGAGGATGAAGGAAAGAGTTGGAAGAGTTGTTGGAAGAGTGTTGGAAAGTGTTGGAAGAGTGTTGGAAGAGAGTTGGAAGAGTGTCCAGGAGTTCTTGTGAGATTCAGGAGTGTTTGTGAGGTGCACGTTTTGTGAGTTTGTGTTGTTTTAGGTTTGTTTGATAGATTCAGTAGTTTTTTGTGAGATTCAGGAGTGGTTATATCTTTGAAGTTTTGGGAGTTTGTGTTGTTTAAGGAGTGCTTGAGAGATTTCGAATTCGTTTCAGAGGTATAGTAGTTGTGTGTGAGATTCAGTAGTTGGTTCAGAGGTTCAGGAGTTCGTTCAGAGATTCAGGAGTTTGTTGAGAAATTCAAGAGTTGTTTGAGAGAATTTATAATTGTTTGGAAGCCACAGAACCAGATCTACTCCAAAGTGTCTGCAACACATCTTTCAAAGGTATTGTGTTTTCTTATATCCACAATGTGAGATGTTTAATTCATGGTTTGTAGCATACACAACGCATAAGCAATGTATATGCTTCATGCCAAGTTTAAAATATATAATAAAATAATATTGTTTGGGGAGACGACCCAAACAAGAGGCTGTGTTTGGGTCGATCGACCCAAACACATCCTCTTGTTTGGGTCGATCGACCCAAACACAGCCTCTTGTTTGGGTCGGTCGACCCAAACACAGGTTATTGTTTGGGTCGTCCGACCTAAACATGTCCTCATTTTGGGACCCTGACCCCTAAAGAAAGCCACATGTCTGTGAACCTAAACACAAAAGAAAGCCTCATGTTTGGGTCGTTCGACCCAAACATGGCCTCATGATTGGGAACCTAAACCCAAAACAAAGCCTCATGTTTGGGTCGACCGACCCAAACACGACGTCTGAACAAGTAAAGTATCAAAAAATCCTTCAGATGTCCATAATTGAAATTGATGAAATCATGTACATACACATATATTATACTAAATACACACAAACTCTCTAACGAGGAACCATCATAGGTCTATTTCAGCACACAAGGAGCACGAGCCACCAAGTGTTCAAGGTTTCGGTCGATCGACCCAAACCTTGAATTCGGGCTGGTCAATAAAATACATTTGTTCCATTTCCACCAAATGTTAAATGCATTGTCGACTACTTTGGGTCGATCGACCGAAACTAATAGTTTTAATTTCTGGACTTACAAATGGCCCCCAAGAAGAGACCTGGAGAAAGGTTCTTTATGCTCGCGCCAGACGTAATATGGCAGGAGTATGAAACCCCCCAGGACGACTCATACGTGCCCAAGGATGGGCTTGTCCTTGCGTGGTCAGTTCAGGTTGTAAAGGGCTCCCAGTTCAAGCTCCTGTTCGTGGTAAAAGTAGGGACCCACGAGAACCACACTTGGACAACGTTGACAGGATGGGAGGTTGCGTCCGTCCAAGCCCTCGGGGATTACGTGGACGTAATTCTCGAGAACTCCGCCGTGCAGAACGCCCACATGTTCATGCACCAGTTCTCCGAGTCATTCGACACTATATACGCCAAGGAGTCATGCGTAGAGCCTGAAACAATTAAACCGGAGACAATTTTCATAGATGGCAATGTAACCAACACGAAGGTTGCAAGTAGGTTTACAAAATTGAAACAGGCCATCACGGTCCTCAACAAGGCGCTGCAAAGTAAAGCCAAAACGCAGAAGCCTGTGAGGCGTAAGGCAACGGCGGAAGAAGGCGCAGGGTCGTCCAGACCCCAAACTGCGAGGATACCGTGTCCGGTCCCTGCAGACTCCAGACGGCGTAGCACTACAGGAACGCCGGCTGACAGCGAGACGCCCACACCGTCCGGAAGCCGGCAGACGACCCCGTCGAAGAGGGCGAGAGAGTCCTCCGTCATGACCACCGAGCCAGTTTCCCCGGAGCTGCGGATGCTGAAACCTGGCCAAGAGGTGGATGCAGGCGAGATACAGAAAATCAATGATAACTTCGAGACGAAGTGCCTGCATTGCTTCTTCATGGGCAGGGACTTCAAGTTCGAGGTGAACATTGCACAGTGCCACCTTGCGCCACCTGAGAAGTGTGTCCGAGCCAAGGAGGACGCCTACGTCGACTGGATGGTCGCTCAGATCTTGGGAGGGCAATTCAAAGACGACAGGCAGACAATTGTTGTCATGCCGCAAGGGCTGAAGAGAATGCCGACGCCTGAAATGTGGCCAACAATATGCAAAGGCGACTTCTGGCTGATTGACGGCCAGCACAGTGTGGAGGCGTCTAAAAAAATTCAGCTGATGACCGAGTGGGACGACCCCAACAACCAAAAGGAGAAGCTAAAGGTGTGGAAGGCATTGGTGGTTTGGTCTGACAACGAGACCGTACTAACCGACATCTCACGTTTCTTCAACATGGGAAACAAGAAGAGGGCGTACCAGGCATCCTGGATTCGAAACATCATGGCCTCGAGGGAGGTGTGGGAGTTTTACGGCATGCCTCCCAAGGAAAGGGAGAATGCTAAAGACAAGAACCCAAAATGGGAGGTGAGTATGTTTGGGTCGATCGACCCAAACTCTTGAATTGTTTACCTTTTTTATTCAGGTTTATAGTTTGGGTCGATCGACCCAAACTATAACATTGTTTACTTTTTCTCGTCGTGTTTATAGTTTGGGTCGATCGACCCAAACTGTAACATTGCTTACTTTTTCTCGTGAGGTTTATAATTTGGGTCGATCGACCCAAACTCTTGCATTCGCAGTTTTCTAATGTGTGTTATTTACTTCATGTGCAGGACTTCAAATACCAGATGATCAACAAATTCTCCTCAATTGACAACGCTTCCCACAAGCAGAAGAAGTACAACGAGCTAAGAGGAGAAATTTATTTGATCACAGCGTCTGACTCCGTGTGGAGGAGATGGAAGAGTGTTTTCGAGAAACACGAGACGGGGGACCTCATGGATCCCGACACCGGCATGCTCTTCAATCAGACTGCGCGCTTCAAGCAGATGAAGCCTCTGGTGAGGGAGTTCTTCAGGGCTCTTCAAGGTCTCTCGGAGACAGAGATGGGAAAGGCGGCGTCCCACATCCTTCACGTGCAGCCGACGGCGAAGAGATGTTGGGTCCACCCGAAGATCGTCTTCATCTTCGTCCCTTCATGCTACACCATGAAGGAATGGACGGAGAATAGGAAAAAGAAGACGACCATCGTCCAGGAGCTGCACAAGCTGGTGCTGGAAAGGAAGCTCATAGTGGATGGAGAGGTCGACGAGGCGCACTGGAGGGCATTCAAAGCCGACTACAAGTTCACCAGTGCGTCAATGGCGGCACTCATCAGGGAGGCGGGAGACGACTTCCTGAAGTCTAAGCTTGTGAAGGGGGGGAGGAACCGGGCGCTTCCCGAACACTCCGCGCGTGCCTTCTCCAACTTTATAAAGGAGAAGAAGATCGTCAGCTTCGAGGGCGACGCCTACTTCAACTTGGTCACCCTCGAGCCTCCCAAGATCCAAGGATGGCCGGGCTCTGATGCCAGGAAGGCTATCAGGACCAAAGTCGGGGACCGCTTCCCCTTCGGAATGATAGACTTCAGGAACATCCCTGGAGCCTCATTCGAGGGGACAATGAGCACCCCATTCTACAAGCCGTTCTTCACGAAGTTTGTGGATTACGGCAGTCCCAAATTCAGGGAGGTCGACGTCTGGCTGTGGATTGTCGAGGACAGGAGGGCAGAGCAGGTGTACGAGATCGTGCGGAAATTGCAGCCAGAGTACGCCGTCTCAAAATCTCACTACGTTGCTGCACCGGCGGAGGGGGCGTACAACA
The DNA here is from genome assembly GCA_950295325.1 of Polytrichum commune. Lineage (NCBI taxonomy): Eukaryota > Viridiplantae > Streptophyta > Polytrichopsida > Polytrichales > Polytrichaceae > Polytrichum > Polytrichum commune. The sequence goes on along the minus strand of OX485803.1, from coordinate 14,649,611 downwards.
CGCTGAAAGACAAGAAGACGAAGATCGTCAACGTGTTGTGCTTGTACTTTGTGTACAAAGCTGAGCTGCTTAAGGTGCCAAACCATCCCATAGCCAGGATGGAGAAGCTCTTCCAAGTCCAAGAAGGGTTGGGCACCAGCAGGAGCTTGTACGACGAGGCAAAGTACGCCAACTACCCCGCGGATGAGCTGCGCATGGAGTTCTACCTGCGGATGATGAGGACCCTCACGAAGAGAGGGGAGTGCATCTTCAACGTCTTCGGGGGCTCCAAACCGGTTTTCGCAGCCATGGTAAGCAAATAACCTGAAGGAACTATATGGACGGTTTGGGTCGAGCGACCCAAACTAGGGCATGCATTGTTTGGGTCGCTCGACCCAAACTAGGGCATGCATGGTTTGGGTCGCTCGACCCAAACTAACTATTCTTATTTTGTTTTGGATGTCACTTTCCATTATTTGTTCATTTGGTGATACTAATAGTATTGATTTTGATTGTGCAGATGTCTGGGTTGAACATCTACTCCTATGTGGAGGATGTCGATGTTCAATTCTACAGGACCCAGAAGGCGCTGGCCAAGAGGATGGACATCCTCGACTGGATACCCGGATCCTACGTCGAAGAGATCGTCGAGGGGGGTGAGAATCCTTTGGATATGGCGAGGCGAATCAACCCGGGTGAATTCGCCATGCGAGCCCCCGTTCAATTGCCAGAGCCGCTCATCGGGTTGCATCCGGGCAATCCCTCTATGGGAGCAGGTGGCCAGGTTGCGGAGGAGGGGGAGGAAGAGGAGGAGGAGGAGGAAGCAGAGAAAGTGGAGGGGGAGGTGGAGGAAGGGGCAACAGGATTCACTCAAGAATCCGAGGCCCCTCAGCGGAAGAAGGCCAGGCGGGCTGCAACGCCGCAGAGCAAGCTAGTACCCGTCCTAACGGTGGCCGACGCGAAGGACATGTATTCGAGGGACGCGACGGCCACCTTCAGGGAGCGGCGAATGCTGAAGGGGAAGAAGTTGTACAGGGACTATGCGGTGGAGGAGACGATCGCCATAAGCTCCGAGGACGAGGACGACATGGAGCTCGCGAAGAGGCTGAGGTCGGATCCTGCCTCCCCCACAGCGTTCGCCGGGATGGTGAGGGTGAAACCCGAGGTCCTCACCGTGGAGGACGCCAACGCGAAGATGCTCCGGGACGAGGAGCAACGCGTCCGATTGCAAAAGGCCGCCGCCGAGGAGCCCTCGGTCCGCAACGAAGTCGCGGAGTTGAGGGCTCTCCTGTTGGAGCAGGAGCGGCAAAAGGCGATGGCCCCACCTCTGTCCCAAGCGGACCTGATCACGCAAGTGATCCAGGGCATGCTGGCGCAGGGATTGGTGATGGCTCCCCCGAGTTCATTCCCTCACTTGCCCGCAGGCTTCCCTCCACAGGATATCCGCCCGCGGCCGGCGCCGCAGCAATCCTTCAGCTTCGCGCATTTGCTGCAGCCGCACGCCCGCCCTTACGTGCCCGTCCAGCAGGTGGACGACCCCAACCTTTGACACGTCCCAGGAGCTTCCAGCCCGTTGGCACCCCCGCCGCTCCGGCCTCCCATCCTCTTGCCCCCACACCACCAGCGGGACGACCCCCACATGTTTGGGTCGTCCGACCCAAACAGTGCCGACGTTGCAGCGTCCCAGAGCGACGCTCGCCAAGCAGCAGGGTTTGGGTCGGCCGACCCAAACCCCGTCCCCGATCAGACCCCGGTGGACGAGCCCATGCTAGATGTTGAAGGCCCGCAAGGGCCTGGTGATACCTCTACTCCTAACCCAGTCGATGAACCAATGCATGATGCGCATGCGGAGGTTGGGTTGGGAGAAAGGCCTGACAGTCAGCCTTTGCAGGAGCAGGTTGCGGCTGACGTCGTCGTCGGAGGCGGCGGTGACAGAGGTGGGGCAGCGCACGCGGTGACGGCATCCATGTCGTCAAGGCACGACCAAGGCGAGGTAATGCACTGACCCCACTCAGTTTGGGTCGGTCGACCCAAACTCCATGGGTCTTTGTCTTCTTGCCTTGGTCGTGTCCCCTAACTACCCTAAACTCACGGACACGTCGCCCCCCCGGCACTCGCGCCCTTCGCCACTTCCCCCCGACCATTTGTTCGTCCACATACCCCCCGGCTTGCGACGAAATCTTCATCACGGCGGCCCGTCTCTTCAATTTTTGCTAGATGTAGAAGTAGGCTAGTTTGAACGCATCGTTCAACGCGGCTCCCCCCAATCAAGATGTACATAGAGCATTGTATACAATATAATCACCATTTTTTACTCCTATATACTCGTATCCTGTGTTTGAATGTATGTTGTATGCTCTTGCCTATCTTGTGTCCCTTGTTGCACCCCCTCCAAAATGAATCAAATGGTTTTGTGTTTGCACCGAGAACACTCGTTTCTTTAATGCTTCGTTTGGACATAGCATGACATAAGTCGCCCACCGTTTTCTCTCGATCGTATCCGCAGGGCTCGGAGCATAGCGTAGCGGCTCCCCGACGCTCTTCTCCAAGGAGCGGAGAGGGCAGCGCGGCGGCACCCCCGGTTTTACCCGCCCCGCCCCCGCGGCCGAAGAAATGATTCCTGGTGTTAGACCTGAACGGGGTCCTCGTCCAATGCGTTCATTGCCCGAGGACCCCCACGGTGCCCTTTTGCAAGCCCGAGGACGCAAATTACGACGGCCCGCCCACGTTCATAAAGAGCAAGCTAGTTCACCTCCGCCCGTGGCTTCGGACCTTCCTCCAGATGGCCCAACAACGATGGTGGGTGGTCGTTTGGAGCTCCATGACGGCCGAGAACACCAATGTCGTCGTGGAGTTCATCTTCAAGGGCATCGAGCCCCCGTGCATGGTCCTAGCACAGGAAGCCTGTAGAATATTGTACACACCGGACGGCAAAGTCGTCAAAAAACCAAACAACCCCGCTTCCCCCCAATACCTCAAGGTCTTGAAGCCCATTTTTTGGGACCAGCGGCCGTCCTTGATAGGCGTCCCCTACGACGTCCGTCCCACCCGCGAGAACACGCTCATGGTGGACGACAGCGCCGCAAAGAACATGTTGAACCCGACGGCCAACCTCATAGTTTGCCCTACCTGGACGGTCGAGAAGGTCCGGGACCGATTTTTGTTAGACCTTGGTAAATACCTCCAGGCGCTCTGCGGAAGCGGACTGCCCGTAAATAATTTTGTTAGGAACAATCCGATAGGCGAGAGATACTTGGATCCACGAGACCATTTGTACAGAGAGTTGTTATCTCACGCGAAATTTAACAAGCTCATTTGAGACACTACGTGTGTTTGTATGTGTATGTATGTATGTATGTGTGTGTGTGTGGGCGCGCGCGCGCCCTTTCATTTTGTGTAGTATATGCTTCATATGTATCTTGATTTTCACGCGCTCTATCAAACCCTCCTCCCTTGGGTTTTGTTTCGTTTCCTTTTTTGCGCCAGCGTTTGGAGCCCTCGATTGACATCGTCAACGAGTCAGACTTGGGGAGCTTCTTCTACGAGACCGTCTACGACGCCGCGTCGACCATTGACTACTCCAAGGAGCCTCTTGACGCCGGCGTCGTCGATAGCCCCCCACCCAAGCAAATCTTCCGGCATTCTCCGTCCCCGTCGCCGCTCAAGGGCATAAATCGCAAATGCGTCCGGACATCCCCCTCTCCGCCCGGCGGCAGTAGTACACCTCAACGGCGGCTGCGGATGGACGCTCGGCCAACGAAGAGTGGAACCCTTCCTATTCCTTTGCGGGACGCATTGCCCCTCCTCGCCGACTCCGACGGGAACGCCCCCGGTGACAAGGTGAACCCCCCCCCCCCCCAAAACCTGGTTAACCGCGCATTACAATCATTTTGCACTTAAAAAATGAACGTGTGACACGTTTGGGTCTTCCTCCCTAAACTAACACATGTGGTCTTGCATTGACGCGTTGCAGGTTGCTCCCACCCGTAAACCTATGCGGTCTAGTGCGTCCATCGAGTTCGAGCGTATGTACGCCATGACCAGAAATGCGAGACAATCCACTTCATCGTATTCGAATTCTTCGACGTATATTTCGGGCGGCCGACGGACTCCAAAATGTGTTATGGATGGCGGTCACCCCAAGAATGGCTATAGTCGCGGGGCGGAGATTTTCAGGAATGTTGAAGCAATGCGAGCAAAAGAAGCTGCAGCAAAAGAAAAAGAGGCAAAAGAAAAAAAAACAAAAGAAAATGAAGCAAAAGAAAAAGAGGTAGTATCCGAGGCTAGATAGGCCATAGTAGGCGTAGGGTTTTGGGCCATAGGCAAGAACATTTTGGGTCGCACTATCCAATGGATGTGTGGTGTTAGCATGATATGCATTTTACATGCCACACTTTGTATGTTTTTTTTTGCAATAATATAAGTTAGACATGATTTCCCCTTCCATATGGTCTAAGGTTTGGAGTGCCTTATTGTGTGCATTAATATGAATGTTTTAAGATTTCCCCTTCAATAAGATCTATGGTTTGGAGTGCCCTACCTAAATCATATTCATACAAGCTCTCATATTTTGTGTGCATTAATATGAATGTTTTAAGATTTTCCCTTCAATAAGATTTATGGTTTGGATTGCCCTACCTAAACCATATTCATACAAGCTCTCATATTTTGTGTGCATTAATATGAATGTTTTAAGATTTTCCCTTCAATAAGATCTATGGTTTGGATTGCCCTACCTAAACCATATTCATACAAGCTCTCATATTTTGTGTGCATTAATATGAATGTTTTAAGATGTCCCCTTCAATTTGGTCTAAGGTTTCAATTGCCCACCCTAAACCATCACAAATATGAGTTATTAATGGGGTTCTTGGTCTAAACACCCGCTTCAAAGTGTTCGCATCTTACAACCTTCACCAATATGTGTTCCATTTATCCTTGTTCTTATTTCTATGAATGTCTCAAAATGCCCAAAAAGTCTCAATTTAACGAATATAGTGTTAGATGATGGCTGATGCATGAACTACTTAGCCATCCGGAGCCCTCCCAATCTTTTGTTGATATAGTAGAAGTATATAATTTAGGATTTCTATTGCTATTTAGATTGTAGTTCATTCTATGATCAACTGTGCAATGTTTGATGCATTGCACAAATTGTGTTAGAGATTTTATGAAATAAAGTTATATTTCCTAAATCCAATTTCTATTCATTGCATGTGCTTCATCGTATATTATATGTTGGGTGTGTTCTACTTCAAGTGATATGGATGGGGGAGACCTCCCAATGTCCCTTGTTGTACATAATTTGTCGTCAATTTTGTAGTATACTTAAAAACTTCTCATTTCTTATAAATACTTCTTCTTTTGTTAAAACCTAGAATAATTTGAGCATTGAGAGTTCCCCAAAGTCCCATTCTTGTTTTCCAATGTTTTAGGGCTTCTATTCATTGGTTTCCTAATTGACTTAACATTAATGATCATTAATCAATTAAATTTAAAAATACAACCCTTAATTGTTTTAATTAGTTAATTACTTTTTAAGACATAATTTAGGCTAGTCGCTCTTTGTTTGTATATTGTTATAGACAAAATAGATATTCCTTATACCAGATTACCACATGTAGAGGATATTAGTGCATGTATTTCCATTTTATTTTTTCCTCCCTCACTGCTCATATGATAGTAGTCCCCGTTCTAACTTGATAGGCATGAACCAATATGTGATGGCTTCTTTCATACATTTAAAAGCAAAATGTACTAACAACTTGCTTCAAAGATAGCTAATGTAGAGTGTGATCACCGGTGCCAATTAATTCAAAACCTAAGTAACATGGACTCATGAAGAACCCACTTAGAGCTTATTGGTTTTTCTGCACTTTAAAGCTCCGCATATTAAGGATGGAAGCATTTGCAATGGGTTGCTATTCAACAGCGTGTAATATTGTCTTCAAGTGTATGGTAAAATACATGTGGATGCTCATGCCCCACATGTACATATCATCATATATGTGAGCCTAAAATGGATATTGATTGTAAAGAGGTTCAAAAAAAACCAAATTGTTATATGTATGTATGTATGTATGTATTTGTGTGTGTTCAATTTAGAATGTAATATCTATAAATTTTGCACATTAATCAATTGAAAAGTATTCATTTGCAAAGGCTCTCTCTCACACCTTATGCAATCCAGAAAGTAATGAAAGACCCACAAAGTTTTCGAAGAGCTTGGATCATATAATACACATGATGTGCTTACACTTGGCCACTCTTATTTATGGTGATGTATGACCTTTCATTTCATGACATGATATATTGCCCCATCTAGTCTCTTCTAGGCCCCACCACACGATAATAAATGACTACATACTAGAGTCATAACATTACTCAAATGATGAAGTGTGTTTATGGGTCCCGCAATAGATTTGAGAATAAAGCTTTTGGATGTCGGAATCTAAGTGCTTTAGATTGAATATGAAGTTTGGGTAGCTGAACACAACTCATCAACTGAGTAAGGTTATGGTAAACTGGACCCAACTAGTTGTTCCTTTATAGATGTGATTGTGTCAATGAATATTTTATAACATGAGATTATATTCTAATATTGGTGTGACTCCAAAATCTCACATTTGCAACTACCCCATATTTATTTAACATGATTAATTTGGGACAAAATAACCATGAAGCTATTCAAGAGGTGATATTTATTTGACCCCTTTTACCTCAGTAAGATTGATGAAAGCCCATTTAGAAAAAGCAAGACTTCTAGCCCCAACTGTAGTGCCTAAGGTAGAGGATGCTTAAACCAACACTTTAAGCTATTGCACATACGTAAGGCTATGTGGTTGATATGAGAAATATATATTCATATTAGCCTTTGGGCTAAAGATAGGTATAAAGGGAAAAAACTAGCATGAATTGAATATTTGATGAATATTCAAAGTCAAGACCACTAGCTTACTTAAACCGATCCCTAGGCCTCGTGTATGACAACCTTGCACATGATGAGGACCCCCACCTTCATTGCCTAGAACCAACACAATATAGTTGGGTACTAGACCCAAGCTAAATCAAAGCCCAACATGGCCACCTTCATGATCCCAGCCGGTTTGGTTGTAGAATGGCTAGAATAAGCATTGACAAGCCACCCTAAACCCACCTTGAATTGACCCGAGATAGAGTGGAGCCCGTTACTTACCCTATATGGAGGTAGTTGAGGCCAATATGCGGTGGCGTCACTAATGACACCTAAACCCATCAGTCCATGGGCCCAACACTCATTTTCCATGGGGAATTGTTCAAGGTAACAAAAAGTTGGTGGTTGGGAGGGCGTTTATAAGTGTTGCTATTGGGTGGGGTGTTGGTTTTAGCACCCTCTACATTACACAATAGCAACACTTATAAAATCTCATTAATCAAGTACCAGATGATATAGCAATTGGTTGGCAAGTTTGGCATATGAAATTCTTCCTTACCATTATGATCAACCTCGATTGCATACTATTGACTACTACATATTGATAAGCATCCGAATGTAGCTCAATGTCCGGGTAGGTTTTTGGACATCATTGATCGAAATCCTAGTGTTTCCAAGTCCAACCAATTACATGTTGTGGTCTTTCGGTTTTTCGGTTTTTCTCTATTAACTTGAAGAAAATTCTATAGAATCCTCTACCATGATCAGTAATTTACTTGAAGCTTTGAACTTCAACCGCTTATTTCTCAAACTTAACCGGTCCATTTGTAACTACTATTGTGGGCCTTGCCTCTCACTATTGTGTCCATTCACATAAGCCTAACCTAAACTTGTTTCTTAGCCCAATGCCCCATATTATCTCACTACCCTCCTTTTTACCCTAAACCCCTTTGTCTTGCTAATTTTCACTTGATCTGATCTACATCACCTGGCATTCATGTTCTACCTTTTTCACCTCTTTTGTTCAGAATCCGATCCAATCTAATTCCTTCTTGTTCTAGACATTCACCCCTTAGTATTTTCTCATCCCTATCCCATATTTCATCTCCCCATACCATTGCTTACTATTGAAACCGATATGACCTATTCTACGATCTAATCTATTTGATTGATACCACATTGACTCCACTACGTAAATCCATTAATTGCGCCTTTGGTTCCTCCAACATTACTCCCACCATTGCTTCATATTGTTTAGCTCCGTCTTGGCCACAATATGCAAAGAGTTGTCGTTATGCACCTTGTTTGTCGCTCACACCTAACTTGGGTGTTGCGCCCAGGAGTCTGATCCAGACTCTACACACCAATGTGCACATTTATGAAGGATCCTCGGGATTCAATCAAGAATCTGAGCTGGCCTATGGTTGCAATGTGCACTATGGCTCCGCCGGCTGCTCAAGCCATCCGACCTCCTCCATCCCTTCCTTACCATTTTGATCAACCTCGATTGCATATTGTTGACTACTAGGTATTGATAAACATCCGCATGTAGCTTAGTGTCTAGGTAGATTTTTGGACATTATCGATTGAAATCCTAGTGTTTTCCAAGTCCAACCAGTTACATGTTGTGGTCTTTTGGTTTTAGTCTATTAAATGAAGAATATTCCATAGATTCCTCTATCATCATCGGTAATTTTCCAGAAGCTTTGAACTTCAACTACTTATTTCTCAAACTTAACCGATTCATTTTGTAACTACTATTGTGGGCCACAATAATTTTCTACAACCCATGTTAATTCTTATAAAAAAAAGAATTAGTATGGACCACAATAGTTGGTATTCTTAGAAAACTAATGTGGACAATTATTTTATTTTGTGGTACTTTTTTCCTACAAGTAATATTCAGTGTGCTGGTTGGAAGTCTTTATGAAGACTTAGGGGAAGATTCGGAGTCATGGACCCACGTTAATTCCACCTCGACTATAAAATTAGTTTGGCCCACACAAATAGGACTAGTTAGTGGAGCAGTCAGTTCTCCCCATTTGTTCAATGTAGCTATGATTTCTAATCTAGAAGTTTTATGGGCTAGAATGAACATCGCATGAGGTGGAGAGGCCTACCTAACAGCCTATCACAAACACCGTTCCTAAAATGGCTACCTATCTACAACCGCCCTAGAAATTGTGTTCTAGTATGAATAGACACGGTGGTACATTCTAAAAGATATTGATTGTTCTGAGAAAGGCATAACATTATTCAGATCCATAACAATGTTATGTGGGACGAACAATATTTTATGGAATATTCCCCACAATCAAACATAATGCATTTATACCAATATAACCACTTTTATTTCATTCATGCATACCACATCCTCAAGACATTCATGTGACCCCAAATTGAGTACAACTCAAATAAGCTAGCAACGCGATCACAGGTAAATGGTGCTCAAATCAACACCATCAATTTTTTCATCCTAAGCACATGTTGAATATGAGAATATCCGCCACCTTAACATCAAGCTCCTGGGTTTTTTTGAGGTCATCTACCATTAAAATTTTGAACCCTTTTAACATTTGACATGCCCCAATCAACATGTGAGCCCAAAATGGTGCCCACATGTGGTGATTAACTCTTCGAGACCAATTTTAGTTTGACTTTGATGTGTTATGATTATTCACAAAACATAAAAAGAGTGAAGTGTGGTTTGGATTTAAGTTTAGGCATTAGAATGTGTTGTGTAGTTATTTCAAGGTTTGATTTCAATAAGAGGATGCTTTGATTATGTGAGTAGGGGGTAAGGTGAAGCAAGGTGAGCTCCGCGGGTTAAATGCCCACTTTTGGATCCACTTTGTTAGTTTAGGAAGAAGGAAGCTTGGTGGAAGGGGATTAGTCCCTACTTTGAAGGTGAAGGTTAAGGGATTGTGATTGGAGGTGCTAATCCTCTCACCCTATCCTCACCTCTCTCTCCCTCTCTCCCTCTTTGCTACTTAAGGTGTTTTTTCTCTCATTTGCCTCTCTCTCCATCAAGCGCTCTCAAGGGAGCAAGCTCTTAAGAGCTTGAGCCACGTGTGTGGGTCATTAGTTTTAGTGAAGTTAAGTAGTTCAGCTCTCCCTCTCAAATCCTCTCAAGGGGAGCGAGCTCTTAGAGTTTGAGGCTTATGTGTGGATTAGTTAGTTATAGTGAAGTTAGGAAGTTAATCCCTCTTATGAGTAGGGGAAGCTTAGAGTCATTGGACTAAGCTCATGAGTAGTGGTTAGATTGGATTAATTTAGTGGGAGGTGTGCATTCATTAGTTAAGAGGCTTAGATGAGCAATTGATTAAGCACTAGAGTTGAAATTAGTTTGGTGTTGATTTCATCAACTGCTGCCGGGACTGCTGGTCCAGGGGCCTCCCAAGGCTCAATTGCTGCCGGGACTGCTAGTCCAGGGGCCTCCCAAGGCTCAACTGCTGTCGGGACTGCTTAGTCCAGGGCCTCCCAGGTTCAACTGCTGCCGGGACTGCTTAGTCCAGGGCCTCCCAGGCTCAACTGCTGTCGGGACTGCTAGTCCAGGGGCCTCCCAAGGCTCAACTGCTGCCGGGACTGCTTAGTCCAGGGGCCTCCCAAGGCTCAACTGCTGCCGGGACTGCTAGTCCAGGGGCCTCCCAAGGCTCAACTGCTGCCGGGACTACTTAGTCCAGGGCCTCCCAGGCTCAACTGCTGCCGGGACTGCTAGTCCAGGGGCCTCCCAAGGCTCGTTATCTCAGTAGCCGAAAGGGCCGAGACCAGCTCATTGAAGTGGTGAAAGCGAAGGTCGACTTTAAGGGAACCTGGATGGTTGGTTTAAGCTGGGTTACCGAGGAATGGGTTTAGGGGCCTAAAGCTTAGCCCAAATCGAACATTATCACTAAAACTAAGCATGGGGCAAGTTATGCATTTTAGATTATTCTAGTGCATGTGTAAGTTTTAGACTTATTAGGCTAGGTAGTGTGAGGTGTGGCTTGCTAGTAAATGTAATTGGGGTGGACTAGTAAGAACAGTGTTTTTGAACACTCGCATCTTATTGGGCAAATAAATCACTTGCATTATTAATGGAGAAGGTGGATGGCCCCCGCGATGACGAGACAAAGGAGGTTAGGCCAAAGGTTGCGAGGGGGATGTCTTTAAAGGCATGTGTGGCCACGGCCGCGGGTTGGACTCTTGAGAAAGCCAACTCTAGCACAAGCCAAGAGGCCAACATTAATAAAGTACAATGAGTGAGACAATACATGTTCATTTGGACATGAAAATTACCTTGCACATGGTTCAATGTTGTAATAGATAAATGTGATTCTCAAAGTCATCACCTGGACTAGGACGCTTAAGGGTGGTGGATTTGGCCTCACACAACACCTCAATAACCTTTGACTCGCTTCGCAACTCCATGCCCAACATTCATAAACTTATGAGAGCTAATAAAGTAGATCACTTATTAACACTTGAAAAATGCAAATTACACAAACGTCATCAACTAATTTCCCTATCTAAACGCTTCCTGCCCACTATATACTTCACACTAACTCCCTCCTCCTCCTTTCCCCATCTTCTCTATTCATGTTCCCACTCACCCCTAAAACTTAAGTCAATCAAAGGAGATTGGAATATGTGATCAAAATGAGGACATTGTTTTAGGTTCAATAGTTGAGACAAATGGGAGGACCTATATGATAGCTTGATTTTAAATTATTTAAAAAAATACTTCACCTCTGATAACGTTTGTATCTCAACTCCAATCTTGATACTTGAAATGATTTTATTTATGATTCATAATTTCTAATTGAATGGGACAATCTACAATCTCATTCAACGGCCCATTTTGTATATGGAGTTGGAAGTATCTATTATAAACTTGTTGCCTTTCACCAGTGTGTTAAAATCCCTTTCAATTGCTATAATAATCTTCTAAAACACCAGTCTAATAATAGATTTAAAACACAAAGCTTAACCTCTAATTGCACTTAGGCATTTTAGGGTGAAAATCAGTGAACTTGGTGCCTTGGGTTTAGAGAATTGTTGAAGGCAATCGGCAAATGTTTAGTGGAATGTAACTTTACAAATATGACCTCTTTGTAGTTTACAAAATTCATCCATTTCAATGGCTATCCACATGTATTACGTAGGTAGATTACAACACTTTTATAAGAGGTAATATGAAATAGGCAATTGTGAGGCCAAACCCACCACCCTTAAGCGTCCTAGTCCGGATGATGGGTTTGTGAATCACATGTGTAGTATCAAATCTCAATGATATAATAAGTATCCTTCATCTCAGTGAACTCCCTAGTTCTAAAGTTCATGATGTTTTATTAATACTTGTTTCTTGAACAAATGAGGCCTTAGCCTTCTCCAAGGTCCATCCCGCGGCTTTGGCCACGCATCCCCGTAAAGACATCCCTCTAGCACCCATAATCTTTACTTCCTTTACCTTGCCATTGCTAGGATCAACCACATTCCCCATTCCTGAACAAGTAACTTATTTTGATCAATAAGATGCAAGTGTTTAAAAACATTGTCCTTGATGATCTACCCCAATCACATTTACTAGCAAGCCACGCCTCACGCTAACTAGCCTAATAAACCTAACACTTACATACGTGCTAGAATAATCTAAAATGCATAACTTGACCTAGGCTTAGTTTTAAGCCCTTAAGCTGCCCCGGTAGCCACTAATTCGGCTTGTCCCAACTGCTCCAGTAGCACTAATTCGGTTGGTCCCAGCTGCTCCAGTAGAACTAATTCGGTTGGTCTCGGCTGCTCCAGTGGCACTAATTCGGTTGGTCCCAGCTGCTCCAGTAGCACTAATTCGGTTCGGCCCTTAGCTATGGTTGAACAGAAAGTTAATCAATTCTACAAACCATTCTCAACTTATACTATTTAATCTAACCTTCCTCTAACTAATACTTAATCTATCCTACTAAGGTCCTCAAGTTAACCCCTAATCACAAGTGTTTATCTTAGTCATTCTAATGGGGTCCCTCCACATGAGAGAGATTGAGAGAGAGAGCTTAACTAACTACCTTCACTACAACTAGTAACCCACCTACATGGCTCAAGCTCTTAAGAGTTTGCTCTCTTGAGAGCGCTTGATGGAGAGAGAGGAAAATGAGAGAGAAAACACCTTAAGTAGTAAAGAGGGAGAGAGGGAGAGAGGGAGAGAGAGGTGAGGATAGGGTGAGAGGATTAGCACCTCCAATCACAATCCCTTAACCTTCACCTCTAAAGTAGGGACTAATCCCCTTCCACCAAGCTTCCTTCTTCCTAAACTAACAAGGTGGATCCAAAAGTGGGCATTTAACCCGTGGAGCTTGCCTTGCCTCACCTTACCCCTTACTCACATAATCAAGGCATTCTCTTATCGAAATCAAACCTTGAAATAATCACACAACACATTCTAAAGCCTAAACTTAAATCCAAACCACACTTCACTCTTTTTATGTTTTGTGAATAATCATAACACATCAAAGTCAAACTAAAATTGGTTTCGAAGAGTTAATCACCACATGTGGGCATCATTTTGGGCTCACAGCAATATTGGCATTTTTTTCGGGGGTGAAAAAAATGTGACTTCCTCATGAAATTAGTGAAGTTGCCAAAGAACATGAGGAATCTCTTCATTATCCCAATACCAATGTACTTAGAAACAATCAAAAATCCAATTCAAAACTTTGTCCTTCTGATGCTTGCAATGCCCTAACCTTGGATGTCGCCTCCAATGAGCCCAAAACTTCAACATACTAGATGGATGGACATTGAAAAACATGGATTTGAGAATCTAAATAGTAGATGTTCTTCAAATGCCAACCACTAGTACCATACAAAATTTCAACTCAAATAGTCAAGACCTTAAATATGAATCAAGTTTTAACAAGTAAAACCTCAAAAATAAATTCTCAACCTAGATTGCAAATGGGTTAGGAAGGTGTCACCGCATAATTCATCGACATGCTAATTGGTACCAATCCGGATTCAAGAGCTAACTAGATGATGCAACTCCTTCCCCCATTAAATAAACATTAGAAGTCCAAGATTAGTCTAAAGCAACGCATTTTGGGATGAATAGTCCACAAATCTATAGGCGGTCAACTTTCTACTACCCCTACAAATGTACCTCTCATCCATCCAACATAAAAACTTTACCTCCTGTAAGTTTATTGCCAGTTCATCTTGAATGACCTCAAGTACACCTATTCGAGGTCTTCATAACTACTTCCGGTGTCAAAACAACTCAAAAAAAGCAATTTCCGGGCTACATGCCACAATAAATATGTAATTTGGTGTCATATGGTATTTTATGTCACTATGGTAACTTTTTGGATACACTTTTTATGAATAAGTGAACAAATATTGTCATGGATGACGGATGAGTTCATCCATTCGCCAAAAACCCTCCCTTCTCTTTTCAACAACTTGTGATGAAATATAGTCACAGAGGATTGCAATTTGGATGAAACATCACTTGTTAAGTGACAATAATTGCAACACTGTAAATCTATAATCCTCCAAAAAAATTACAAGGAATGTCAAATAATGTTGGGTTAACATTTAGTGTTGGTGAGAGCGTCCCCACCAGACCAGGTATGGGGCATGCCAACGCCAAAAATGGGGTATCCCGGGTTCTTAGGTGGTGGAACTGGCATAAATTGAGCCCCACCAGTGTCCGGTCCCCCATAATTTAGAACCGGCCTGGGTATAGTAAAGACCTTCCCCCACCATAAATGGTTCATATAGCGGCCCTCCTCCAGCCCACCAAGAGATTACTTTAATATCAAATACTCCGATATCCTACTTTATCCCATGTCAAATAATAAGTGTCGTTGTCTTATTGATTACTTCCTAATTATACCGGGGGTATGCCTAGGCTTTGGTGGGCTTTGATTCAAGATGAGCTGCCCCGCCCAAGATGGAGGGCTCCCCAAAGGTATAGAGTATTATATACTCTATTTGGCGTGTACCCAATCTGGTGGGGATGCTCTGACACTATACTGAAGTTTACAATTAGTGTTGAGCAAGACAGTTAGAATTGGTGACACTAAATATCATACTTAGTGTAGTTCAGGGCTTTATGTTGGATGAATAAGAGAGGTACATAAAGCCCTGAACTACACTAATATGAGCTCCTTAAAAGCCAACATTGGCTTGGATTGAAATACAGTCTACCCTTCTCTAACAAAATAATGTTACCTCTCGGGAGTATAAATTTTGTAACGCTTAGAACATGGTAACATTGTACTTGTTAGAGAGGGTGGGCAATTTGAACAAAACACTTAGGAGAATAACATACGTTGTGTAATAAAAATAGAGTCATTAGTAACACTTATAAAATATTGTCACATATATTAATAAGAGTAAACTTACATTGTTTTAATGACCAAACTTTAAGTTTATTGTTGTTTGATGAGACTCTTGAATATGGGAAAGAGTGATGGACTTCTTCAAAGACAAAAGCTTTGACCCAAGTTCACTAATATTGCGTTGTTGTTGTTGTTGTTGTTGTTGTGTAGATAGGGTTAGATATCTTCTTCAATCATAACATAAGTACATAACATAAGGATGATTAAAATCGAAACCAACTTCAAAATGCACATATTATTATTATTGTGCACTCATTGTCACCACATACTCACTGTCCCTTGAAGCTTTAATTGATAATTGAGAAAGTCTATCGAGCAACATTTTGAGAAGCAATCACTGATGATATATCAATGGAATCTTATGTCAATATATCACCAAAGATCGTACCAACGTGCTTCCAACATTTCTAAAGGGTTGTAGTAGTGACATTGACACACCAGACTTTCTCAAGCATCTTCACTGCTAGGTAGATGTCAATGCTTGAGCCAACTATTTATGGAGACATCAATTAGTTGATCATGCGTTGAATGCATGACTTACGGTATTGGGCCCTCAAAGATTTAATGGTACCTGCATCCATTTGTTGGAAGATTGAAGTAGTGTTGGGAGGTAGTAGCTCACACCTAGTAATAAGCAATCAATTTGAAGTTCATTCCCAACTATGTCCACTAAAATTGTCAAGAAGGAGAAGGACTTCTTGTTTACTCACAACTTTCTAGAGGACCAAGATGAGTCTTAGAAGATTGTGCCAAAACTTTGACTCATGGATGCTTGGACTTACATGTGGAGTGGCACATGAGCCATAGTGAGAGAAAAGGAGGAGAAATATCATAGTGTGGATATTAACATATGTTTCATGGATTTTGATGCAAATAACAAGTGCTACATTGTAGATTAACAAAGAGGAGATAATGTTTAGGATTTAGGGTAATGCTATTCACTAATCACAAGCATGCCCTATGGTAAATAAACTATAATTTATTGTAGACATGAATTTAGTATCACTCAGTAACAACTTCAACCCTCAATAACTTTGAGATTTGGCTAGATTGTGCATGTGACTTGAATTAGTACCACCCTCAGGAATTGATATATTTGGTGTGGTATATTTTAAAAGGCAAAATGAAACATGCAACACTTATAGCATTGTAACACTTAAAGAGGTAACACTAGAGTACGGAATTCTAAAAACATGAAATAATTGAACCATGTGCTTGTCCTGGGTCACAGTGGTGCTGCAGTAATCTATGCAATCTAATTAGTAAAACGTCACTTAAAATAATGCTAAAGGGGTTAAGTTAAACATAGTACGTTGACAAGGAATGTTGGAGAAGAATTGAAGCTGAATGCACGTGAATGAGACCCGGAAACATGTCAACCGCATACTAATTTTGCCAACCCCGTGAAAATTAATTGCCCTCCCCCCCTTGGAGAGAGGGAGTTACCGCATACAAACGTACCTCTCATTCATCCAACATAAAAAAAAACTGGACCCTCTATATGTTTGTTTTTTATTCATCGCAAATGATCTTGACAAGATTCATTTGGGGTCTTTAAAGTTTATTTTGGTGTCAAATCAATTTAGAAAAGCAACCTCCGGGCTACATACTATTTTGAACAAGGTTTATAAGCTGGATGAATGAGAGGGCATGCTCATAGACAATAATTCCCTCCCTCCTCCTCCACTTCGTGATCAATTCATTATTGTAGATGTCTAAATTACTGGTCAAAAGTGCATTCATAACACTGGAGGTGTATCAAGAAGCCATGGATTTGAAGGGTTGATCACACCAACCACTTTTTGGCACCCTCCGTCAGCATCTCCGGCTATAATAATGTGAAAAGTGGTGGGCCAACATCTAATTCTAGACATAATCCCTAGCAATTTCACAATTGGAACCGGATGGAAAATTTGGTATGATCGGGGTATGAGTGTTGGTTTCTCCTACAACACGTTGGAGGATGGAATACCACAAGTTGGGTGCAACAAATTCGAAAGAGAGGAGAGATTGACTAGTATTTCCCTAAAACTAGACTAAAGCCCATTCCATAGCAATAGCATGTTATGTTGTACCTAGGATAGAATATGCATAAGTGATTATGATTATATTAGAAAAGAGTTTGATTAGGATTCTATTATTTATCAGTTACTTATGTAGATTTAACGTCAAAAAAAACATATTTCATATATTCCTTATATTCCAATATCATAATAGAAGATATAATTACTAATGATTCACATGTCTCCCATAAAACAAAAAATCTATGTAGAGAGAGAATCAACAAATTTGCCCACAAAATTGAGTTAAGTAAAAAAATGTGATTTTGAAAATACGTCCAATTTTACTCAAATACGTGTTGATGAAGACCCCTCTTAACACTATGTAGAAGTGTTGAGAGCTCAAGGAAAGGAACCTTGTCATTTAGAGCATTTTGTACATTGGTAACTGCTTATGGACGGGCATCCATAATAGGTCTCTTTAAACTCTTCAAAGGTTCACTAAATAGTCCTATTGTTGTGGGCCACAATTTTTTTTAGAATCCACACTAATTCTCATATTGAAATTAATAAGAGCCATATTAATTTTGACCCCAAACTAAATATATAGTAGAAAATTACCGTGGGCCACACTGATTGGTTTTTTCTTCTTCTAGGAAATGAGCATGGGTGGTTATTTTATTTTGTACTACTTTTGTCCTAAAAGTAATATTCAATGTGTTGGCCAGAAGTCTTCATGAGGACTTAGTAAAAGACATGGAGTCTTGAACCCACGATAATTCCACCTTGACAAGAAACTTAATGTGACCCATGCTAATTTTCTACCCACACTTATAAGACTATTTAGTGTAGTAGTCAATGGCATGTTCATGAACTAGCTTGCAGAGATATATCAATTCATATAAGACCATTCTAATCATTTATGTAATAGAAGTGACATCGCATGAGTTGGCGTGACCGAGAGCCTCATTGACAACACCTTTTTTACCAAAAACTTGAATGTGGGTTCTACGACCTTCATACAAATGATCAAAAGATGCATACGTCTTTCACTTGGACATGTACTCAATCATACTATTTTTGATGTCAATATCATTATATATGGGGTTCAGTTATGTGTTTCTTGGTTTTTTTTGTTTTGGTTTTTACTCAACATTTGACCCAACAAAGCTTTGGTGACGTTGGGAAGATGCCCTTCAAGCCAAAAGGAAGAGGACACACATGACTTTAATTGGCTCACGAGCGGATTTGCGCCGGAGACATTAGACCCCAAATCTCATGCCTTGATCACACCAAAATTTATGTATGGTTTTAGTCGTGAAATTGTTGGGAATTGTGTTGAGAAATAGATGTTGGTCCACCACTTTTCACATTATTACAGCCGGAGATGTTGATGGACGGTGCCCAGTGTGACCAGCCCCTAAGATTGCACTACCATACAAAGAGGGAATTATTGTAAAGGAGCATACCTCTCATCCATCCAACATAAAAATTTGACCCCTATATGGTTGTTGTTGTATCATCTCAATGATTTCAATTAGCCTAATTTGGGGTCTTTGAAGTTGATTGGTGTCAATTCAACTAAAAAAAGTAATGCTTGGATTGGATATTGTTTTAGGGTTTTTATGTTGGATGAATGAGGTACGCTCTATACAACAATTCCTTCTCTCCCTACCAAAACATCCTTGGGCCATCATCCTTGGAATCTAATTATAATTTGAGATGTTGTGGGTAGTTTATTTATTTTTATTGTATTGAACATGACCCAAGAGAACTGAAAATCAACTTTCTATCCACTTGCTTTAATCCCTAAATGCATGGGTATGTTTCCAAAAAGTCAAAGCACTCCATATAAGTAATATTTTTATTATTTGAAGGAGCACATATCTTAAAGAAAAAATCTTACATAAGTAGGCAAATGCATGTTGGAGCTACAACCAAAAATTGAAGATGATTGGACCATATTTGGATTACTTATGAAAGTTTGCATGTACAAAAGACAAAACTGAAAATAAATATACTGTAAGCATAAAATTTCATCCAATTTTTTAGTATGTATTCGTTAGCATGTAAGAAAATTCAAAGATAGAAGTTACTTTAGGCCCAAACATCCCTAAATTCGGTGTGCATTTTGGGCACTCAAATTCCAATTTTCTCAACGGTGTAGAATCTACAAATCAGGTTATTTCCTCAATCCCAAGTGTCAAAAGATACATGATAGCCTAACTTAAACATCTTGTAAAAGAAGTATCTTCAACAAAGGACGCTCCCTACCCTTCTCCCCTCCCCAAAAATAAAAAAAGTAAAACAACTACGTAAATATTGGGACTCATGATCCCCTAGCAATGTATGAAGTTGAGGGTATATATACTTGCCCAACATTGACAAGTTCGTTAAGACTTAACTTGGTATTCTCTTTGTCATATAGAGAATGTCATAATAACTCATGTATTGACATGAGTCATTGCTAAACAATTTACGCAAACAATGGTTTTCCTTTACACATGATTATTAAAATTTCTCCTTTCATTAGAAGTTCATTAGGTGCATCTTCAAATTTTTGATTATGTGGTAGATGAAAATCTTTGGCTCCAACAAACACTCCGGATATAGACATGTCATGTCCACCAATCTTGAGGCTTGCGAGAAGTTCACAAGCTCAAACATGAGGACTAAACTTCAGTGATGCTGAGAATACGACACCCCCCCCCCCCACAAAAAAAAAAAAAAAAAAAAAAAACTCTTTGAACATGGTGTTCATGTATAAATCCAAACATGAGGAAATCCAACTTATAGAAGAACAGAACCGCCTATAAAACCCAAGGATTCTTATTTTATTTATTTTCCCTTTGTGTATCACCCTCTATCTCGTGACCTTTTAAAGTGAACCCTATGAGTAGGAAATGCCTTTGGTTCAAGGCACTACTCGGGAAGAACTGGTGGTTAGTTACAGATGAACTGGTTGAGTTTGAGAAATAACTGGTTGAAGTTTGAGGCTTCAGGAGAATTACTGATCAGTTTAGAGGAATCTATAGAAGAATATACCCAAATGAATAATGCAATAACCGGAAGATTTCAACATGTAACCGGCTGGATTTAGAATCACTAGGATTTTGACTGATTATATATGCCCAAAAACGTCCTAGGCATTGGTTCAAGGTAGCTTAGGGCCACTTCACACACGAGACTGAGAGCCCGTGACCATTACGTTTCAAGCACTCTCATTGGTGGAAAAGGCGGAGCCGGTCCAAGTTCGCTTCACACTACGCTTGAGGGACCAACGGAGTATGTGAATGCGAGATGAATGTAAAGTCTACATGGGTTCCTACATGGTATCAAATGGATCATGTTTCATGGTCACTTGAACTATTTTCAAAAACCACCTCTCGGAGGTAGGCCTAGCACAAAACCGTGAGACCATGGCACTCCGAACGCTCATAACCATTAATTCATTCTATTTTATCATGCGTGAGGACCCGCATGAATAGAGATCCATTGAAATAGCATTTGGTTGAGGGCTTAGTCACATATGACTTCACACTACACTTGAGGTTCCGTGACCACACTACATGATTTTGGAGGTGTGTTGGAATGGCCTTTGGACACTTTCTTTTGGGCTCTCACAATTTCGTGGTCACGGCTCTTGGCTTGTGTGTAAAGTGGCCCTTAGCATCTTGCACTAGGTCAAAGTTTTGGACAATGTCTGGGGCAACCCTTTTTATCCGGCTACTGTACTAAACATGATATTTTGTGTCATATGGTATTTTATGTCATTGTGGTAACTTTTTAGATGACACTTATTATGAATAAGTGAACAGAAATTGTCATGGATGATGGATGAGTTCATCCATTGGCCAAAACCTTACCTTCTCTTGTCAACAACTTGTGATGAAATATTGTCATGGATGATTGAATTTCGGATGGAAAATCACTCGGTAAGTGACAGTGATTGCAACTCTGTAAATCTATAATCCCCCCCAAAAATAACAAGGAATGACAAAAGAATGTTGGGCATTTAGTGTTGGTGACACTACACCATGGTTTACAATTAGTATTGAGCAAGACAATTAGAATTGGTGACACTAAATATCATATTGAGTGTAGTAGCTACTTTGCAATGATGAAGTGAATTGATTTACACACACATGTTTAAAAAATTGGATTTTTTTTCATGTAAGGTGTCACTTCCACTCTTTCTAGGTAAGAGGTGTTGCCAACTAACTTCACATGGGTGGAGTGGAGTCGCCTAAAAGTCGGGACCTGCCTCTAAGCTTCATTATTGGGAGTAGCTAGTGAGCTCCATTATGAGCCGTGGATGGAGCCCACCCAAAATGACAAATAGGTAATGTGCATTTGCTAAATACTTTGTTTGATTCATCTAAATGTAGCCACCTTAAACTCCTCAAAAATCTTAAGCTCATCACCTTGACTACTTCTGAATTTAGCATGTAGCCAAACCTACTACTTTATCTTTGAACAAATAACAAGGACCGATCTAGGAAATGATTTAGATAGGATTGAGGGGAATCCTAATGTTTCCAAGTCCAACCACTTACATGTTGATATCTTTCGGTTTCTCCTTATTAAAGTGAGGTATGTTCCATCGATTCCTCTAAAATGATCGGTAACTTTGTTGATGTCTTGATGAACTTCAACCGGTCATTTCTCAAACTCAACTGGTTCAGCCGTAACTAGCAGCTGGTTCTGCCCGTTCAACGGGGGTTTTGGAACCCCCCTCAGAACGGCTAGGGCGAACCAACCCGTACACTGGTTCCTTGGAGGCAAGGGTTTAGGCATCCAACAAAGAACGAGTGTGTGGGTTGGTTTGCCCAAATCCCTCATAACTCACTTCTTTAACTCCAAGGAATGTGATTGTGGTACTGTTACTCCTTAAAATACAAGTGGCCCAACTTGGGACATCTTTGGTAAATGGCACATGATTTTTGGTAGCCAATACATGGGATGGATTTAGAAAAGGAGCACGGGAGGGTTTTAGGGTTATATTTAGGGGAAGGCAAGTGGGCGGATTACGAGAACTCACACAATGCGCATTTGATACCAGCTTAATGTGTACATTGTATGCCTACATGTGCCTATTTGACGAGGGAATTGCTAATCAAAGAGTTATGCCTTCAAGTAAAGATGCCGAAGTTACCAATACATGCCGCCAACATCCACCAAATTGACTTGCTTATTTTCGACAATATTCATGAACCTACTACTCTTTATTCCATGGGCCGGTAACATTAATGAAGTCAACGCTGGTAGTGTTGGCTGGGCATTGTTTCATACAAGTGCACACCTACTTCCCACTCCATCCGTCCACCAAAAAAAATAAAATCCCGAATTAGTATGTATTTTGGAGGTTATCTTTCAATTCAATTTGACATTGGTACTAGCTTCGAAGATCCCGGATCAATCCAATAGAGCACAAGTGAGATGAGTTCACCATAATTTTATAGGTGGCAAGTTTCTAATATGGATGGATGGATGGGAGGTGTATGTTCATGTGCAACGATTACCTTCTGCTAGGAGGAAAATCTCCAACAATTTCAGTACCATATGAGTTGTGGGAACTGATGGACTACATTTTCCTTTGTGAGTTTCTGCATTGATTGCCGGGTTTTATGGTTGGTTCTCTTCCACGAGATGGTTATAGAATCTATGGATGTTGGTTTGAAGTTTGCCATCTTCGTAGATTGTAAAGTCATCTTGAAGAGTGAAAGAGAACAAATGGTAAGAGCATGCCATCCCTGTAACGCATGTGAGGCATGTTGCCTAGCTTTGGGTAGTAATTTATTTGCAATGAGAATTTATTAGTTCTATGTACTACTCATAATCTCACAACAAAGTAAAGAGAAAATGAAAAGATGCTAATAGACTCCTTTCAACTTTGTTTCAACAACAACAAGGTTCTATACAACTGGAAGTGCAATACTCTTATCCATGTCTACCTTGCACGACATGCATGAAACCAATACATTATATAATAGGAGAAGCTTTCTCCCACTTTTGAGATTAAAGGTTTGTACAATGGCATAAGCCTGAGGACAATACCTAAAGGTGAGCACACCTTTTATGATTTCTAGCCTATTGTAAACACCTACTTTTGTGTTTATTATTGTCACTTGGTTGCCCTTGTATTTCATGAATTGAGAATTTAGAATGTGTTTTAGGGACCAATAGCAAAGGACCATTAGCTCAAGCAAAGCAAAGTCAACCACTCAACATCATGTTAGAACTATTCATGATGGGTGACCATAACTGTTTTAACACTTAATTTCAAGTGCATCCCACCATTTATGGTCCATTCAACCATAGCGAGGGTCTTTGAGTGAACTAAATATATTCAACCCATTTCATGGGAACCTAGCGAGATTTTCCTTGAGATATATAGGTGCATGTAGTTGTTTTGTCCATGCTGGTTCAAGGTGTTCACCTTTGGCAAGAGCCAATATTATTCTAGGTTTCTCTAGTTCATGTGATGCCCATTTTGATATTACAAATAAAATTAGAAACCACCCGAAGATGGAAGCAATGACATGATTCACACTGGCAACATCAAAAAAAAATCTTCCTCCTCTTTCCAAATGACATATGGCAAGACTTGCAGTCAAGAAATGGACATGGACAAGACATGTGTTTTGTTGGGATTGGACTATGCACACATAATCTATTAATAAGCATTTTAGGTTCAAGAGCTTACACATTCGGGAGATCTGATATGTGACATTGTTTGACGATGGTTCCTCACTTTACATTTTTATAGCGAAAATTGCATCTCATCTTCACTATAAAAACTAAGAGGACAATCTTTGTGGTTCGAAATTGCCGACTAGACAAGATGTTTCATAAGCTAGTTCAACAACTGGAAGTGAGTGTGGAGTTGATAGTGCCTACATTAAGACCATACACCTTACCTTGAATAAATGGCCGCTAAGCTTCAAATAGTGGATTCTTTGTTAAGGAAATCCTCCAGCATTCATTTCATATACTTCTCCATGATTCAACCCAAGTTCCAGATGGCATAATCTAGATGGCAAATATCTGGATGATAAGGCAGAGGATCGTGGAATTAAAAAGCGGGCTACAAATATGCACTAGAAGTTATGCAGACCTTGGACAACTGCCAAAATAACTATAGTTAATTAGATTTTTTTCAAAATTTTTAGGGAACAATTATAATTAATTAGAAAAATTTAAGACCAAATTTCAAGAACAACTATAGTTAACTAGAAAGATTCCAAGTATTATTATATATTCAAAGAAGTTTGCTAATCGATTGCTTCAGTGGAGGGTCTTTAATATGCTCGGGACACTGAGGATCATCAAGAAACGGCTTTATATGATCACTCACAGTGTTGGGCTTTGGAACAACCTTCATGTACAACACCAACACAAATAGCATACTAGTGGCACTACAACACTACAACATAATTCGTGACCATGCTGCGCTCAACTTTAGTTAACTAGATGTAACTATAATTAACTATATTTTTTGGCAGACCGAGTTTAGAACAACTATAGTCAACTACATTTTTTGGCAGGTCAACTCATGAACAACTGTAGTTACAAAAGGCAACTACTTATCTAATAATCTAATTAGTTGGTTAGTTGTCCAAGGTCTAAAGTCATGGGGTAGGTGTTTACGTGCATGGTGTCTGCCAGATGACATTGTTACAAACAAGTATGTTATGAGGTTGTTTCTTCTAATCATAACGTGTGTTCCCAAAGACAAAGCATCTGTATAATGTGTCCAATACATCTAAGATTTATTTTTATTTTTATTTTATTTTTATTTTCAATACATCAGTCAAGTACTGTACGTTGTCTGCAGTGTTTATTATTAGTCACTTATTATCTGTTGTTACATAGTGCTGTAACATTTTACCTGGAACATCATTTGTTAAGACGAGAATTGTATCACATACTTGGTAGTATTTAATTTATTATCAGAAAAACAACCTTTCAGAAAAAAAAACCCTACTAGCACCTCGTAATTCCAAATAGTATCAAGTGACACAAAATACTATACACAGTTGAATCCTCTCTTCAATGTTGTTATTGATAATTGTGTACAATCTTTTGTTAGTGCTGCACCCAACCCTATGCGAAAAATTGTGCTGATAATTAAAATGATTTATACCATGATAGATGGTCATGTAGTAGAAGAATAAAACACTCATGAAGCAGTGTTGAATGCAAATGGCTAGTATTGGAATGCAACTCTGCATTACAGCTGATTATAATACAAGCAAAACATTTTGAGTTACTGTTATTGCCACTTTCAAAAGAATCATCCCACAACTAAAGTTTCTCATTGGTCAATTTCATCTCAAACCTGCATGACACCTAAATAAAGGCAATCTGTAAAATAAGGAGAT
Source organism: Polytrichum commune (assembly GCA_950295325.1). NCBI lineage: Eukaryota > Viridiplantae > Streptophyta > Polytrichopsida > Polytrichales > Polytrichaceae > Polytrichum > Polytrichum commune. The sequence goes on along the minus strand of OX485803.1, from coordinate 14,623,963 downwards.
GGATTCTATTAACCTTGGCATCATATAATTAATTACCTGCAAAAATGAGTGGAAATCAACCTCACATTTGTGTCTTTGAAATTTGCCAAAAAGAATGAGGCACAATTTGTGTTGGAATGTCATACCATTAAAGGTGAGACCCTACCACTGCCAGAGAGACCCTTTACCAACATCTCATGGGGTACCCAAAACCGGGCGGCAACATAAGTGTGAATCGAGATTGGGCTAATCTCGGCATTTAGCTCTCATAGACAATGAACGGGTAGTGCCGGCAGTTAGTTACAAGCTAGCCGGTTGATTTTGAGAAATTTTGAATGAAATAGAAATGTTCAGGAAGGGGTTCCAAAAGAAATTCAGGGTTTTCAGAAATGGGTTGATTAGAAAGAAAAAAAAATGCCAGCATTTAGGCAAGCTGCCCTAGAGTATCCATGGCAAATTACCAATTAAAAGGTATTTTTCACGGCGGGCAGCGGACCAAACATATATTTTTTAGGAATTGTTTTAATACTATACAGACTTGGAGACTTGGAGTTACCATTGCCTTGCTAGCTTGTGGTTTAGGGTTAGTTGCTTGCCGCCGCAACTTGCATTATCGTTTCCATTCTAAGGTTTTGAGTGCTTGACTTCTTGAATAAATGAATCGTTGAGTGATTGTCGACTCTGTGCCACTTTGACATCTCTTGTTCCACATTTGGAGCTCTTAGCGTACGGAGCCGTCATCGGAAAATACTTGGACCCTTTGTGGTGCTTGTATTTTTTGAAGGCTGAATCCTTAGCCCTAAGCTGGTAAGGGCTTTGCTAGGTTCGACTCCTGCTAAGGATATTATCTAGACAAAAAAAAAGACTGAATGCCAACATTCTTTAACCATGAACACTTGGAAAAAAAGAAGGAATAAATGGTAATGAAACTTAAAGGACAAAAAATAAAGAGGGAAAAAACATCCACCACCAAAATACAAAACCGGCCCCATTTTAAACATTTAGAAAACTGGATAAATGAAAAAAGAAATACCGACTAATTGCCTAAATACATTAGGAAATGGGGGATATGTCAACCGATAAAACTTACACTCTCTAGGCCCACTTCCGGGTAAAATTTGAAAAATCTGAGCCACCTCCTAGAAGCTAGGAAATAATCCGTTTTCTCCACAGAACCCCCCGGACTCTGCTCATAGATGGTCAAGTTTAGAGCCACTAAGCCGCCTATCAATGCCTGGGTAGACGTGGGGAACATCCCTAACTAAAATTTGGCAGCAATTAGAACTTGGTGGAGGGAGGTGGATGCGTGGATTGATAATTGTTCCAACCATCAGCCTCAAGGCAATCGAGTTGCATACTACAGATTTGGTCATTCAAGCGATGATCGTGGATGGGTGAGTTTGGTAAGAGGAAAGGGTGGATGCCGCCACAAATGTAGGCACACAGGTTGGTGATGAATAGCTCTGAAGACCTCGATATAATGCAGCCCAACCACACAATTCGGAGGTTGAGGTTTGGCATTCCACTAGTATTGGTAGTTGGGGTTGCGGGAAGCGATTTGGCATGGCTGGGGTGCAAGAGGGTGGCTGAGTTCCGACTCACACTGCACTTGAGGGAGATTACATCGAAAATAACGAGTCCTCGGAGTGTGAGGAATTCCAGGATGCACAATTAATGTTCTAACCTTGAGATTCTCCTTCGCTAGCATTATGTTCTTCTTCGCCGAACCTCCTCCATTGTTAGACCCGCCCATGCACTTGTAGCCGTCGATTACTCCTCCGATCCTCGAAGCTCCCAACCTGCAAGCGGCAAACATTCAGGTAAATTATGATCGTCGTTACGATCGTCGGCGTGGACTGGGCGAGTTTGAGATCCAGTAAGCTACACATTTTAGTTGGGAGGTTCAGGGTCTGTGATGGCCAATGCGGTTTGTGTAGGTTGTGTCTGCAAGCACATTAGTGACATCGATTCAGTCTGCAAGGCTGCTGCTTGCTAGGATGTTGCAGGTGGTGTTTGCGAGAACGAGGCATTGATTTTGCAACATGGGCTACTTGCCGACTTTGGAGTCCCCCGCGAGGTGTTCGTATTGAATTCTGACTAGTTGCCCGCATATTATTCATGTATATAAGCTTATCAAGCAATGCATGCCCAACCCTCAATTCACATTCCAGATTGCCGCGATCCATTGAATGTTCGAGTCCCAGATGAATGTGAAATGTTTGTCACTCTCCTCTCTACCATAAGTCCACACGATGTGAGGCCATCAATGATTCATGTAATCTTCGAGGAGTTCTCATTTGGGCGAAGGTCTGGCCAGTCATTCACACTTTCATCGTAAGTTTCAGGTGAGGGCCTTTGTGGCTGATAAGTCATTGAATGAAGTTTGGCTTGTACATGAGAGGTCTATGGAGGAAAATCTTGGGAGTTTGCTTTGATGTAGGCGCCTAAGGGCTTCCTACACCACATACACATCCCTCTAGGACAACAAGAGTCACTCATTCACAACCAAAGTGTGTGTTTGGGGGGGGGGGGGGGAGGGGGTGTTCCCTTTCACCACACTCCTCCTTCCACTTCCCATGTGGAAGACATCATTCGATTCTCTCAACGAAGCAAGAGGCCATCAAAATCTTTAGAAGAGAATGGGAATTGGACGAGTGAGCAATTGGCTCGCACTATTGCTTGTGTGGATGCGGGTGAGAAGGTTTTGGTGGCAAAATTGAACATGAAATTGCTTGTCCAAAATCACACTTTTGACTTAAGTACATTCAATCACACTTCATTAGTTTAAGTGTGTATGAATCCTTTGTGAAAGTACAAGGCGTTAAATAAAAGTTAACATTTAATTTTATTAATTACATGCTTTATTGACGGGTTCATTTTGAAAATATAATCCCAGTCAATTGCTTATTTACTTAATGTAAGTGAACATGTATATTGGATTTTGGACCTTGAAGATGAAATGCACTCAATATGAGATTTGTTGATAAGTGATGTTCAAGAATGCAAGGGAAATGGTTTTTTTGAAGTCGGGCTAGGCGGGCAAAAGTTTTCGGTTGGGTCCAGAAAATCCCGATTTCTTATATTGGGGGGGGGGGGGGGGGGCTGCCCCTGCCTGTATCTACCTCCCCCGAAAAGCTCATAGGGGAGGTTTACCGCCCGCCTTTTGCTTGCCGCTTGTGCAGGAGCTGTGTTCGTGTGGTTTGGGGTTTTTGGGGTCCTGGTTGATTGTGTTGTGGGAGCACGTTGATATTCTGAGGAGATGGCGAGGGTTGAGTGCCACTTTGCAGCTCTGGAATTTGTTCTGCCGGCAGTCATCAGCATGTGCTGCGAGTGTAGCAATAAGGTAGAAATACCATAACCTGTGAAAATAAGGTGATTCGCATTGAAGATCTGGTCTGACAATCATGAGATAATTTTCCAAGATAGACGAGAAGGATTCATGAAGAATGCAAGTTGTTTCATGTTTTTTTGCCTTATACAAAAAATGTTACAATTTCTCAAAGTGGAAAGTTGTCTAAACTCTTACTCGTTCACTAGATTCTTCCTACACCGAACATGGTAATCCGCATTTTCATACAGAACATCGCCTAAATCGGTTACCTCATGAGTACATTAATACTTGACTCCCATTGGCTACACTAAGTGTACACGCATTGAAGTTGCCGCTGAGCCATGATTGGTTTTAGAAATGGCACTTCACCATTATGACGGCGGTCTAGTGCACGGCTAGAGGGTGGTTAACGGGTTATGGTATTTCTACCTTAGATGGGACCTCGAAAGTGTGTTGTGGGAGGTTGTTTAGGTTGTGAGATCCAAAGCACAATCTCACGGAACTCTGTTGCTCAGGTTGCCTGATCAAGGAAAGAGTAAGTGCTGGTTTTTGATAGTTGGACACCGCTCTTTGTGTATGATAGTTAAGCACTAAGAAAACTTGGGTGGCTTTGTGTTACTTCTCACAAACTTAGGGTTTGGGACTAAACCCATGGTTTCATCTCTTTTCCTTTACGAATAACTCTATTATGGGCCGGTTCACATGGGGTCTCAAGTCCCAATTTACTTGAGGTCATTTTGTGCAATCTGAGCCATTCAGAGCGTGGAAGTTGGGACTTACCACTTCACTCAGGGTCTTATGTCCTAAGTATGAAATGGATGCCTACATGGAAGTACTTTCTAGAGGTGAGGTTCGAGAGTTGTGTTGAGTTTTGGGTCAAGTAAAAAGCTAGACCCAACTTGTAACACAAGTTCCGAGAGGTTTTTGCATAAAGTAATCAAGGTCTGACATAAACCAAATTTTAATGGACTCCTAAGGCTCAAAAGTTGGGATGTTGCCTCCATAAATAACTTTGCTTGGTAAAATATTACATTCTCATTAAATAGTTATAGCATTGCATAACTCCGAATAATGAAACACACTAATTGGAATGATTAGTATAAGGTAGGAGCACTTTAAACCGAGAAGTTAAGGACCTATATGACCAAAAATAATGATTCCCAAGTACGGAAAAAAAAAACCAGGTGTACATCAAGTTCCTCCCCCCCCCCCTTTTTTTTTGAAATAAGTACAAATTTCTTGAATTGAAAACGGTGTTGTCGCCTAGAACCAATTGGGGGGGGGGGGGAAGTTGTTTACATGGTGAACAATCTCATAATCATTATATACTTATTAGGCAAGATTTCGAGGGTGTTGATTATGAGGGTTGTCTTATAGCATGCCCACACTTACTACTGTGGGCGACCAACGAACATCTCCTACTAGCAGGGGCCACTTTTAGAGTTGGTTTGACCAGTAGAACCCTTGAATGTAACCAGTGTTGGTAAACACCGTTCACTGGTGAACCGCACCAAGTAAGTGTGGGTGGACTATTAGTGAACTTGAATTCCTTAACAGAGAGCGAAGAAAGAAAAAGGAGAGGAGCATGGGGATCGGAAGACTGTTGTAATGAAAATACTAAATACGGCAAGTGCTGCAAGGCAACATTTGGCTACACGTGGGGAGCTGGGTGGTCCGTGCTCCCTCACAAGAGGCACAGCGGATGCGTCGCCAATCTGTCAGATCCCAAAGTACGCTGGCTTTTATAATAAGCAGCAGCCTGACCGGAAGGCAGGAAGAAAGGCAGGCAGGAAGTCATACCTAAGCCTAATTAGTGTATGTATAATAATATCTCATCAAGTACTTAATGACATCCACCACCCGCAGGCTAGGCTAGGCAAGGCAAGGCAAAGGCAAAGGCAAAGGCAAAACGGTGCACGGGTCAGTGATCGGGGGAGATTTTTGAGCATAACCGGCCGGTTGAGATCCTAGCTAGTGTTTGCAACTCCAACCGGTTACATGTTGACATCCTTCGGTGTTCCTTTATCAAATTGGGGTATAGTCTATAAATTGCTCTAAAATGATGGGTAATTTTCCTGCTGTCTTGAACTAGAACTGGTTATTTCTGAAACTCAAACCGGTTCATCTGCAAGTAACTGCCGGGTCTCCCCGATCACAGGCACGGGTGGGGTGGGCTGGGCTGGGCTGCTGTACTAAGTTAGCACCTGGCCGATCGGTCAGCTGCACTACAGTCTAACCTTGATAATGTCACCCTTGTTAATAGAACACCTTGATATTGTCACCTAAAAGTTTGAAACCGATTTTCATAGTGTAAAACTCCCTCGTTATTATCCCTATCACCCTTGATAATGTCACTATTTTTTTTCAAAATCCGTAGTGTAAATGTGATAATATCAAGTATGGATGGATTGTATGGGTGGACATGGGTTCAATATTATAATGGGTGGGCATGGGTTTGATATTATTGTTCATGGGTGAGCATGGGCTAAAGCAAAGCATATTGGGGGTCATTGAATGAGCTCTGATTCAATGCTTTCGGCATAGTGGGATGCCTTGTGTAATTTCAAATTTGGTACGTGTTTCGGAGTCCAAATGCTCAATTCTACATACTCGCAGTTGTCTATAAGTTGAGGCCAAAGGTGAAAGTGCACAACCACATAGATACACTTCCTGCTGATTTTTCCTGCTGATTTTACATAAACATGGAAGGTGAAGATGATTTTGAGGTGGAATTTTCTACTGAGGAGCTTGTGCAATTAGTGCAAGATGGCGAACAGGTTCTTGATTCCATGGAAGTGGACCCATTGATTGTTGATAGCAGTGATGATGAGTCTAAAGTAGTGAAGCTAAGCAATGCACAAAAATATGCTAAAGATGTTTTGAATTTTATGGCTAGCCAAGGTTCTCAGATTTTCAGCACTCATGAGTTGTTAGAAATGGAAAAAATCCATGACAAACTCATTAGAATTGGTGTTGCACATTTAACATCAACAAAACAATGTGACATTAGAAGCTTCTTTGTCTCTAGTGAGAGGTCTTTACCTGATCTCAATGACACATTATGATGTGCTCTTGTTGTTAATATTCACAATTTTGAATTAGATTTTACATTCAAAAACATTGAAGTCTCGTATTTGTTATTTAAAAAAAATTTGTAATTATATTTTGATTTTCTACATATTTTTTGATAATATCACATTATGCACAAAATGTGACATTATCAAGTATGTCACACCTTGTTTATATCACACTTTTTGGTGAAACGGAGGGTGTGACATTATCAAGGTTAGGGTGTAGCTAGTACTCCAGATCACTGGTCACCACATCAACTTCTCGGAAACTGCCAAATGTGTTGGTTCGATCGGCTACTTGGGTGCACGGAGAGGAGAAGACCTGAATCGCTTATTATATGGCGTCGGTGGAGATCACAGCTTCTACTTAATTATTAAGCTTCACGGCCCCTCGTGAACTCCTGCTCCGACGCTCAAGCAAGGCTCTCCGGCCCTTAACTTATTGTCCGAGTGCAACTAATAGTCCACTCATATTTATTGGTGTGGGTCACTAGTGAACAGTTCACATCAACACTGGTTATGTCCAGTAGTTATCAATTTGAAGTTGAAGAGTGTTTCTTGTTGGTAGGATTTGTTTGTTGGTCGCTCACATCAATAAGTGTGGGCATGCTATAAGTTACAGTTAACTTAAGGTAGAGCCGCTCATAACCACAAGATCTAGAGAAAGATAAGGCGATGAAATTTTTTTTTCCGTATAGGAAGATAGAAATTAGGAGGACTGCAATTTTTTTGCATAATTTGATTCCTCAAATTGAAATTACTATGGACTTTTGAGGCCAAAAGCTTGCCCGAACATATTAGCAATGTCTAGAGTCTACCATAACCGCTGATTTTGAGACGAATTCCTTCTCACTTTGAGCACTCAAAACCAAGGACATGCACCATGGCACTCTCGATTCCTTGATCATACCATAACCGAAGTTGGGAATTTGAAACCAAGAACTATTGGTGTACAAGTTGGCATGAAGGGTGTGTGTTGTTGTCGATCATCATCAAAAAATTCTTCCATTATCACTAGATTGTGAGCTTTATTCTTCAATCCTGGAAGTTGCATGCAATCCTTCTTCCTCTATGTAGCACCCGCAACTATTTGGGAAGTTGGAGCTAAGTCTGAAAGAGTTTGTTTTAAACACTCTTTTGGAGTTGCTTTTAATTGTAAGCATATGTTAAACACTTTTGTAGAACTAAAAAAATACCTTCATGGGGTCTAGATTATGACCTATAGACCCTTGCTTTCTAGAAATATTTGCTTATGATTAGTTCTAAAACTAAGATTTTCACTAACTCATGTTGTAATTAACGTGATTGCTAGCAATCATGTCCCACTATGCACAAAAGCCCAAGCCATGAAATGTGGAACCTTATTTTAACCACCCACAATTTTTTTCTTCTGATATTAATCCTAACTTGATTGAAATTTTGGTACCCTATAGATTTGCATTGGGGTCTTGATTGGGAATAGGCGGTTCGACTCTACATGTGTCGATTTACAAGCTCAAGCTTACCCAAAGGGGATTGTCACATGCTAGCGGAGCATCTACCTCTCATTCATCCAACATAATAGCCTTGATATAGTTATGCAGTCTTGAGGTTATTATTTTAGTTGTTTTGACATCAAAATAAGTTTGAAAGACCCCGAAATTAGTTTAGTTGGAATCATTTAAGATGAATTGGCCACAATGGAACCTATAGGGAGTCTAACTTTTTAGGTTGGATGGGTGAGAGGTATTGATGCATATATTCAAGCACACCTCTCATCCATCCAACAAAAAACTTTATCCCCTATAGACTTATGGCCATTTTATCTCAAATGACTTCGATAAGACTGATTTGGGGTCTTTCAAACTTATTCCAATGTCAAATCACTGAAGAAATCCCTCCAGATTACATACTACAAATTTCAAGGCTTTGATGTTGGATGAACGAGAGGTACTACGCTCCATTGTTGTAACAATTCCCTCTCGTCTCAAGCTTGTAGGCTTGGTGGGCCGAAATAAGTCTTTTGCATAAAATGCATTGGTAGTCGTGCATTATGCGATGTACTACATCACCCTGCTCAATTTAATAGCACGTTTGGTGCGACACGGTAAAGATATTTGGACCCCTTACATGTACCTCAAATGATGGAATTTTGGGTCCTCGTTTTAGATAGATTTCCAATCTCAAGCACGAAGTTGAGCTTGTAGCTAGCTAGGAAGATATCTACCTACAAAAGTCAACCAAATGAAGACAAAGTTCCACCATCTTTGAGGGCACATGTAACGGGTCCAACAATCACTCAATACTCTTCCACCATGGCCCACCAAATTTGCAAGGTGCTTGGATGGACTTGAGCTCAAGTTAAGTTGTCAGGCCAGGAGTTGATCACACATGGAGATTAAACATCACTCACGATGATGTTTCCATTGATGTTTCCAACAGTGGATGCATGTGGATGGGATTCCACTAGCAGATTGAACTCGCCGACACAGCCTCCTCCTCCTCCTCCTCGCCATATTTGCAAAAAAGAGATATATTAGAGACATCCTGATCAATTTCCTTGCTGCCAATTCACTGAATTAGCTTTAAGCCCGTTCAACATTACCAAAGGGGCAGCCTGTGACACTTTAATCCGTGTCCACTTAAACACCCGGATGAACCCTGGGCTAGCAACTATCTGTAGAACTCACAAGGATCATTACCGTCTACAGAACTTGGTTTGGAGCTGCTAAATCATTTTCCAAGGGACATTGTTTCGGAGTTGTTTCCCCCATGATAAGCACATTCAAGACTCTACTTTTCAATAAAATTTCATGAATTTCCTTGAGAGTGAAATTCAAAATCTAGGGGATCTAGTATATGGTGACTTTTATTTTAGGTAAGTTGCTCCTAAATGACTCAAAATATGACATTTGGCAATGTGAACCTTTTCAAAGTTAGGTAGACACAAACTGTATCAATGGACGATTCCTCTCCATGCTCTTCCTCCAAGGAGCACGTTGCTCCTCTTTGTGAAATAACAAACCATCGATTCGTTACACGTTTTAGAAGTGATTTAGAAACAACTGTTCCTACTAAAGAGGAGATCATCAGTTGGCACCCGGGGGGGATGGACTCAGGCCCCTGCCATGTCAGGAGCAGAGCGAGCAACGTCGTCCTTGGCCTTAAATGACGTTGTCACAATGATGATTAATGTGATCACCCCTGACTGCAGAAACACATTGGAAAGTTGAAACACACATATATACCAGGTGCTGCCAATGGCAGAGGCGCATGTTGGTTTTAGTTGCAAGGGGAGCTCATGGGAGGCAGCGGTTGTGAGGAGTTGACAATTTACGTGCACTGCTTGCGAGTACAGTACTGGAGAAAGAATTTACTTTAAAAGCTGGAGGTGTAAATGGCGTCAATCACGGCAGAGAAGTAACAGCAACAGCATCTTGGAGATCATCAGGTGCACTGTATACGTACTACTACTACTACTACTACTTGCAGGGACGTGGCAAGTGCACCACTTATGTTCTCATCTCAACATGATTATTTACAGATGAAATTTAGGTGTCATGTAAGTGGCCCGGCTAGCATTGTGGGGGCGGACTTTCAACTCCACAGACAAGTTTGGAAGTTGGATCGGATCAGATTTGGATCACAGATTGTCTCAACCAGTTAGCAATTGTGATGAATCACAAGGACTGTCATTTCAAGTTTTAGAATTGGAGTGAGATGCAAACGTTATAAGATTTGGTCAAAATCGTGAAGTTTTTTTTAAATTTTTTTTTTTAAAATTTTCATAGGATTACTCGGTGACGTGGGTCCTCGTAACAGTGGGATGTTGGAAGCTCAAATTGAATCTGAGTCTCCTTGTGAAGCTTTTTGAACATCCGATTGTTATATTTCGAGGGCCCACAAAACGAGAGTTGAACACTAAGTAATGTTATGTCTTTTATAAACTAGCGATCACAATATAGACATATACTCATGATTGTGTTAACCATTATACCTAGACTAGTGTTTGTAATATGTATTTTGAGCACATAATCCAATCTCATTGTAACACGTGTTATTTTGGTGGTTGTTCTTACCAACAAGGCTTGCCATATCCCACGCAAATACAGGTGTCCGATTTTGAAGAGTGGCCACGTAAGGCCCACATACCTTAATGCAAACCTACTGACCTGGATTCAAATGCATTCAGTTTCAACAGGGAATCTGCAATCAACAAACTCGGCATACACTTTGATCTTTAGCAGGTCCTCTAGAAACCTGCAGTACCAAATAGTGCATGATCTACAAGCCAAGATTCTGAGTTGTGGAAGAACTTGTACCATCCTGATGATACAAATGGGGTGAAATTCACAGCTGAAGTGACGACCTGGATGCCTAGTATCTTGAAGACCGAACTTGGCCAGATATCTTGTTGCCATTGCATGCTGATGTTGCAGCGCCACAAACTGGTAAAATTCTTCCAATTAGGTGAGACCTGCCGAAGAACCACGTCCTCCCACGTTTTTGAATGCATTATTATAGAAGCCTTGCAGATGAAATGAATCCACACAACGTTGATACTTGACAGTACTACTACTGCACTTGCGAATGGAAATTGAAGTGTCGATCTAGAGCTAGAATCTCCTCTCATGATGCATCATCTTGAGATCAATTTGTACCGTGGATCAATCAGAAGCGCACGTGACTCAAATTTGTAACTCAAAACGGGATCACTTTACATTCGTGAGCAAGATTGGACTGTGGCTTTACTTCACATCATGGGTGTTGCACTCCAGATCAAACACCTGGGAAATCACTGTAATACAGTTGAAAGGTCCTGAAGGTCCAATACCTCAGTTTTTCCTGGCTTTCAGGTTTTGGGATTGAAAGATGGCAGGAGGAAAGGGATAAATTTCGAATCAATCTCTGGATATTCTGCTGATTTCCAGGAGAAGTCTTTCAACACCTGGGATTTCAGTTGCATTAAGTCCCGGTCGCTCGTCCAAGTTGAGAGCAATTCTAGCAACTGATCCCATGTGCTTTCCTATCCACGTAGAAAGTGTTTCATCCATAACCTCCGGTTTGCGTCCATAGCCAGAATGGTTAAACCCTAAACCCATAAATATCAGTTGGTGAAGGGTTACATCCATGAGTGGATGGAACCTAGGTGGACGTCTCGCTGCTTGTCATCCATTCTCCTCTCGCCAGTCACATGTTAGTTAAGGTAGATGGGTCTTAAGTGGCTCGTTTCCTTAATCGGACCCTAGATTTCGTCCGGTGAGGATCAAAGAGTAAACATCATAAAGACGCTTGTTTGCAAGAGATTGGATTATGTCTTCAAACATCACTAACTACTCAATAGTGAACACGATTGGAAAGACCTATGTATTCAATTAAGAAATCAACAAACACGCACTTCCGGTAACCACAACTAAATCAAGGGAGGTCCAATCTTCAATCCAGTTTTTGCAAATGTTATATCATAGTTTTACTAGTGCAACACGAGTTTTGTTGTGTAAATATAATCGGTAGAAGTTGGAGAACATGAACAACAAACCAACTAACACCCACATACCTTATGCAATTCCATGAACTAATCACTCATTTGACTGAAGAGCACTTTCAGCAACGCAACCCCACTGTGTATGTCGAGGGGTTTCTCAAGTAATTAAGATGGAGATTGAAGTCCTTCAAAGAAACCCATAATTTAAAGCGGGTTCAAACTCCATACAGCCCTCATTCCTATATAGGTATATATATTTAGAATAGACTTTATGTTTTATATACAAAAAGTCTAAGACCCAACTTGACAATGCCTTGACAAGATGGGCCCAGGGTCAAGGCAAGACAGCCGGAAGGGGACAAGCTAAAATCTCACCGTAACATGCGCAAGTGTATCATAGTGATTTAATTTACAAATGTGACAAAATTGGGGCACCTCAAGCCTCAAGGTTAGTTGTTGACAAACATGGTGACTTGCAAAGGGGGGGGGGGGGTAAATCTGATTAATTCTCTACCTAACACTCAAGAACACATGGCCGTGGAGGTTACAAACTTATCATTGTTTCATGACATGTGGTAAGACATAATGAATTTGTAATAATGATTGAGGTATTAAGAGGTCTTATTGTAATTTATGAACACTTCCAATTCATGTATTGTTTTGGTCATTAGATCGGATTGGGAATTTTCTCATCCATCTATCTATCTATAAGTTTGTAAAATTTCATAACTTACTTATTATCGACAAAGACACTTACAACGTGACACAAGGAATGACGAGTATTGCTTTGTGGATGATCAAATATGAACTTTAGAGGTTACAAGGTATGTCTAAATGGAATAAACTTTCGTTGTAAAACCTTAAGGGGTCTTATGGGTACACTTACCTTTCTCCAGAAATTCATACGACCCTAACTAGGTGGGAAAATACCCATCCCATATTATGTATACTTTGTAAAGCCAAATTTTCATTAAATAACTCTTTTGTACACCCACATGGTACCATACAAGCTACATGGAACCTCCCCCCGCCCCCTTTTAATCATTGAGATATTTTCCAATTGGTGCAGTTGACCATATATCTAATTTATGTTAATATCTCAAGTTTGAGAATTCAAATAGAGAGGTAATTTAATTATAAGATTTCAAAACACAATTTATGTTTTCCTTAAATGATCACGTGGGCCCTCCCAATTGTGTTCATTACTCAACTTAAGACTATCAACAATATATATCACTCGGAATGGTCGATCTCATTGTAGTACATGACATGAATTTGGTATTCCTAGTAAACTACAAACCTAAGTTGCCATACTATACACCACTCAAATATAAGCACGTGTTTGATTACGAAGATTGACCACATAAGGCCCACACACCTTATGTGTACTACGAGGCTGTAGCTAGAGATTCCTAAGATTTAATGCGATCGATTTCTTTGACAATTTGTGATCGACATGATGAAATTTACTAGACCATAAGTACCTGTGTAGACACGGTAGATCTGCTCATTGACTTCTCACAAATATAGAGCATCGCAATATATAGTTCACATGCACATATGTGCCATGGAGTCACTTATTAGTATAAGACCTCTGGAAATATCTAGGTCAAGGTGGACATGATGTTCAAGATGCAAGTCTGTTGGGAGGGGTGAAGGCTAGGTTTAATGCAAATCAGCAGGCGAGCTTCAACGGTGTGTTAGCTTCAACCTTGACAATAAAGATCTAAGGTGGTGATGAAGAACATGGCCTCATTCTCATGTGCAAGCCACTTCATGAAAATTGTTTGACATTTCAGAGATCCCCACATGATGGCAATCAGTTTTGCCATTCTTTACTTGATTTCCACATTCCATGGTCTCACGTTTTCTTTGTACCTACTACACCTACTGCACTAAATAGTCCTGTCATTATAGGCCATGGTAATTTTCCAGAGCCCACACTAATTCTCATAATGAGAATCGATGTGGGTTGAATTAATTGTCAACCCATGCTTAGTTCCTGCTAGAAAACTACACGAAATGTGAAATTTACTGTCACCAATTTCTAATTGTTGGTCGATACTGATTGTAAACCACAGTATCATGTCACCAACACTAAATGTAAACCCAACATTATGTGTCATTCTTTGTAAAAAAATATATATTGGGGGATTATGCATTTATAGTGTTGCAATTACTATCACTTACCAAGTGGTTTTTCAGCCAAATGTCATTCATCCATGATAATATTTCATCACAATTTGTTGACAAGAGAAGGTAGGGTTTTGGGCCAATGGATGAACTCATCCATCGTCCATGACAATATTCGTTCACTTATTTGTAAGAAGTGTCATCCGAAAAGTCACCATAGATACTAAATACCATGTTTTATGTATATATTATAATAAAATTTGATGGATGTATATGCGTGTTTTCATCCATATTATCTAATTTTGAGGATGGAATCAGCCTTTTCACTCCAAAATTGGTAGCTCCCTCGTAGATTTAAAAAACAAGACACTGACCACACCTTCACTCATTGACAAAAACCATGTAGAATAGAACCACCTATTCCCAATAAGGACCCCATCGTGAACTTATAGGGCGCCATACTTTTTATTAGGTTGGGACTAGATTCGGTAAAAAAATTTCATGGACGGTTAAATTAAGGTTTCACGTTTCATAATTTCTAAGGGTTAGTTTCCATGTAGGCCACTTTGTCCACTAGATTCTAGTGAAAATGTAGATGCCACCATGTGGAATCTACATTTTCACTAGAATTTGGTGGGGGAAGCAGCCTACATGGAAACTAGCCCTAAGTCTCCAACTTCCGGTATGGTATCACTAGGGAATCGATAGTGTAATGACACATGTCCCCGGTATTGAGTGCTAAAGTGAGGAGTAGTTCGTCTCAAAATGAACAGTTATTGCATACTCTAGACATTGGTAATGTGTTTTGGCCAACTTTTGGCTTCAAATATTCATAGCAATTTCAATTTAAGGTATAAAATCCAAATTTTTGCAATCATGCTGATATCTACCTTCCAACATGGGAATAATTTGCACGGCCTTATACTTCTCCAAATTTGGCGCAAAATTTCTTAAGTGATTGGTTATGGGCACCTCTACTTTAATGGATGAACATCATGTATTTTGATGCCATTCATAGGGTGAAGCTAGCCTACTTGATCCTTATAAACATGCTAGTTTGTTAAAATCAACCATTTTAACATTATTAAGCAGTGTGGATTTGTTCATGTCGGCCCTAAGAATATAATCATGGGATGCCCCAACCTAGTGCAAGGAGACTCATACTAAGTCTGATTTGTGCTAGGTTGGCACATCCCATGGTTATATTCTCAGGGCTCATATGAATAAACGCACACTGCTTGATAATGTTATGCATTTGTTTCTAATGACAAGCCTCTTGTCTTTGCTCTAGTAAGTTAGTAGTCACATTCATCAAGAGGTGAAGGATGACCGTAACATCTTTGAGTTGTATGGTTGTGTTCCATTCTATATTTAGCATTTGAAATGGGCCTCCACTGTCTTACCTTCATGGGAAGAAACTTAGATAATAGGAAGAATATTTTGAATAGTGTTAGTATTGTCAATGAATAGTGTTGTTATGAATAGTATTTTCAGTGAGTAATGCTCAGATGAACAATGCTTCCTATGAATAATGTTGGGATGAACAACAACTCCTATAAGTAAGCTAGGAGTATAATTCCACCCAAATTTCCAAGTATCAGCATGAATGTATGAATCATAATTGAATATTACTACTATGTTCAGGGGCCCCATATGATATAATTGACATATTCTAGGGTTAGTGGAACTAACCAACATGGTTGAATAATGCTATGAAGGGGAGAGAGGTTTGATTGGTTTGGTTTTATGTGCTTATATACACAGTATTACAAGTGCACTAAACTACTTTGTTCATCAAACTTTACTTCAAAATTCTTAATAGCCTCTTTTATATGTACACACTAGAGAAAAATAATACCTCTCCCTTATGTAGATAATGCACACTAATGCCTTAAATAATATCCCTTTCCACACTCACGCTAGTTTGTACTTGGTATGAAGAGTCCACCCCCAGGAATGGCATAGTGGTTGTACCATTGCCATTTTTTTTAAAGTGTACTTGCGCAACAATGATTGTTCAACAATTTTTCATATCAAGAAAACATTCTTATGCCTCAAATGTCATTTATTAAATTACCATATATCAAGAGTGGCCAATTTTTAATAACATAATATTTGGAAAATTCTCTACCTAATGTCTCTATCTTCTCTATACATTAGCTATCCGGATAATGGCCCATGTGATGTTTGAGCTCCTCACATGCATGGCAAAGTGACCTCCTTGTTTCGGCTAGTTCACGCATCAATTCCACGTTTTATGACGTCAACATTCATATTTCACAAATCTTCTAGCATATTCACACAAACCATTCATGCAATTTAATGTTCTCATCAAATGCCATGTCCAAAAATGTAATTTGTACCTCTTTCCAATTGCCAGATCCCTCCTCTCTGGCCCAAGATGGCAACCTCACTCCAACTAGGGCCATGGACGCACTATTTGCATGCTCTAAAGAAAGAGCATCAACATTGGCCCTTCTCTTCTTTCATCATCCTTTGGCCATCTTGATGATTCTTTGAACTCTAACACTCTTCGAATAGTTTGAGCTTCTCTTGAAATATTTTCAAGATCCCTACAAAACATTTTTTAAAACATAGTTACTAATGCCGATTTAAACACGTTCTTGATATGCTTCCCAAAAGTCGTTGCTTTCCTATCATGTGCACCTCTCTATGAGGTCACCATTGCTCAAAAAATCATAGCTATTATGAACGGCCACGTGTTTGGTACAATGGATATTGATACATAATAGACGGAACATATTGGTTGGTAGCTTGAGGCATGTACATGCTTTCTAGTACATCCTTTTGTCATGCACCTCCTTTGTGCCAAAGCCATATGGAAGAAGTTGGGAACCAATACAAAAGGTGCTCCTTAGAGTGAACTTTATAAAATGTGTGGGATCCATTAACAATAGTGTTAACAAATACAAGCAAGTTGCCACCTAAATCCCTTTCAACTACAAGTATTCTCTATTCAATGTCACTAATTAGTCCCAATATGCTTGTGTCGGGAGGGGTCATGGCGTCCCACATGCTTTTGTCATGCAACTTCCTCGTAGCTAAGTCTTCCCAGTTTGTGAGACCACTTGCAAACATATTCGAAGGTGAGCAAGGAGGTACATTTGGTATGAACATTGCGTCAAATCTGGTATAGTCGACTCTATTCCCCGGCCCAACTCCCATGTTAAGGCGCGCAACAATGTCCCTTTGCTTCATCAACCACAATGTCTGGCCAGATGTCTTGCACATCAAATAAACAAACCATAGACTCAACATATAAGGTAATTGGACATGTTGTGAAAAGAAATAATGATAGAAAAACACATACCATTTTCATTGAGTCGTAATAGGTGAGACTTTCCAAAGAACTTTTTGTAATAACATAATGCCCAAAAATGAAGGCAATGTGCAAGCCACACACTCCCAACCATCTATCTATGGAGGAACATGACATTGGTGGATAGGAATGTGAACAAGAATTTGGTAGTTATCAAATGGTTTGATTAGGTCCCTAGACCAAACCCAAGCTTTGTATACACACTCGGAGAAAGTTTTTTACTTTGCTGATATTGTGATATAACTTAACGCAATCTACATGCAATTAATGTGCTAAAGTCACCAATTACAACCAAACTCCAATGCGACCCTTTTCTTGTACACAACTACAATCAATGATACTTCGGGAATATTGTATGCCCATTCATGGACACCAACAAAAGATTCCTTGTCTGTCCTAATTGCTTGAACCATGTTATGGACATAGTGGAATCAAGGATGTGATATTGAGGCCGATCCAAAGTATTTCAACCATAATTGAGTAAGCCTCAACATCCAATAGCCAAAATGTCTCCAACACATAAGTAGATTCCACGGGACCTATTGAGATATGGCATTCCCATTGAAGAAGGGCATGAAAAAAATACGATGTACTTTGTGGGAGGATTTCCAACCACTTTCATGGCCTTCAACAATTCTAAGAACCTGCAATCGATAATAGCATTAATAAGATGGCTTAATTTCACCGCATGAGGGTTGTGGATGGAATGCTCTAGAGTGTAAGTTTGTGTTTCCTCAAACATGCAACAAGCTCGACCAAGGATGGATAGGTCTTCAAATTGCATAGAAAATTCTTTTGGGGTTTTGTTTCCATTTGTTGAAGCAGGTGGAGGTGTTGTGGATGACGTCAAGCATTCAAAATTGGCCTAATCATGCGTGGGCTCAACATCAATGAATGCAACCTTGGCGATGGCCAAACCAAGTACTACTAAGATACTGAAGTCCCTCCTATAGACTTGCAACCATGGGTAAGGCATCAAGTCCTCCGAAACAACAATGTTGAGGGAAACACATAGATTGAACTACATATCAAGGGGACAAAGTCTAAATATGTCTTCACCTAGCTTGCTAGTGTGATAACAATATGAGCAATCGAGAAGGGAATGATTGCCAACTGGGTCATGGGAATGATATCTTGGAAGGAAAATGGCTCCGTGGTTTCAAGACTCGTTATTGTCACCTCTACAATTCAAACTGGAGGATTATACTCGTGGTTGCGTATGCATTGGATAGCCAACTCTCAAACATCAATCCTAAAAACCCAAAGACAACCAAACTTTTGCCAAAAGCAAAGTTCACATTATCAACTAATTGTCATGATAAAACAATTGGCATTGAACAACAACAATGGTAGGAACATATAATGGAGAACATACTTTGCATGCCCACAAACCACGTCTTCTCCCCATAACAACCAACTAGATATGATAAGGATAGTCTTCATGGTTTTAGAATCCTTGTGTTGTTGTGTCCAAGCCAAAAACAAATGAAGAAGTGGCAGACGACCGACCTTTCTTAGTAGCAACATTAGTGAGAGTTGATAGTCGAGTGGAAACACTAGGATGCTCATGTACATGCAACCTCTAAAATCTGTCTTTGTCATCATCAATGGCATAATCACTATTAATTTGCAAAACACCACCAAACGTTGTGTTGATGACTTTATCAATGACGTTGTTCACAAAAACCTCCTCTCCAACATGAATTTGGGGGGGGGGGGGGGGTGGGAGTTCTTCTTCTCCTTCTTGTGACATTTAATTTGCATCAAAGACATGTTGTCTTCATTGTCTGGAGGAGCGAAAAAAAAATTGGTCATTTATCCGCACATGTAACCTTATTCGACACTACCTTGCATTTCTTTCCACTTTGTACAATGTTGGGGCGATGAGAGGCCTCCAAGCCCACTATAGTCTTGAGTGAGCACACCCTGTGGATAACACTTTATGTTCCCATGGTCTAGTATGCTAACTTGGGATGATGTCCACAAAAAATCACCTCATATGCTGCATCCGCTAGCCAAGAGCGGCAATTATCCTTAGCCATCTTCTCTCAAATTCTATTGAAGTCAACAATAGTTGTCAAATTAGGATAGGTTGAAAGATGGATTTTGTTTTTATGTTAGTTGATTGGGCCTGATGTGCAACCATTCACCCAATGGGCATAACAACGGATCTAATGGCTCCAATTGTTAATTCAAAATTTGCTTGTAAAATTGGTATGTTTCTTTACTTGCTTATTGCTCCCGTATGGCGGACAACTCCATCTTCAATTCAACGTACAATCTACAATGGATAACAAAACTCCATTCCTCCATTGGCATCCAGTATGTGACAACATCATCTCCCAAATAATGCTTCATTTCAGTAGGTGATTCCATATTGTATAGCACAAAATGGGCGTATGTGGCTAGCACGAGAGTTTTTCTTTGCAACTCCAAACCTGCATGGGATATTTGATATCCTCACTTAAGCAATTGCGCCGCAGTGGCAGGGTTCCATGGAGTGTTTAGAGGCACCAGCAGGGCCTTCATTGCCCGCCAACTACGTCCAATAACCTCATATTCATTAAAATGATTTTTCCAAAACAAAATGGTGATTTTTTAAGCATGGTGTGAGAAGATGTGAGGAGGTAATAGGAAAATGAAAACTGTATTGGCATGTATACGATTCTACACAGACTTCACATGAAGTCGGTTCTAACAGTGCATGAGAATGGACTCCATCAGAACGCTAAGAAAAAATCAATAGAGTGTCACCAATAAAACGCACCCTTAAACAAAACATATCCTAATGAAGGAATAAATTGAATGACAATGATTGAAGCCCAAACCCTAAACCACCACAAAAATAAGAAACAATATTGGGACCAAAAACTTCGTGTGAAAAAAAGGGTTCAACGAATATGCATGAAAGATCAATGGGGCTTTGAACAGTATACAATGCACATCCTAACACACAAAGTGGATGGTAGAATTGAAGCATTGAAAGCATTAAAGCACTAAAAGCATTGAATTGGGAGCATTCAAATGCAAGTATTGACCTAATGCAAGTAGGAGGCATATGGTTGCAAGTCCATTGAGTTAGGACCAAACTATTGAAATGAAAGCATCAAACTAAAGAGCCAAAATGTAAGTATTGACCTAATGCAAGCATGAGGCAAATTAGGCTATAAAATAAGATAACAATAAACCATTGAAAGGTATGCATACACAACCTAAGGGAGGCAACTATAATGAGCATAATTCCCTCCTCCAAAAGCGAAGAACAAAGCAAATTTAACCGGCGAATCACACAAAAAAGTGCATGAACATGAAAAAAAATAATGGAGTATCACTTACTCGGTGAATGGCGCAGTGGAAGGAGCACGGCGCTCCAAACAATCATCAAAGATACTACAAGGGTGGAGTACCACACATCATCGTAGTGCCTCTGTGCGCAATGATCCTCCAACCCTGATGAAAGCTATCGTGCACATGTGCCTGAGCACTCCAAGAAGCCTACCATTGCCTCTAAACCGTAAAATACTCGAACCCATTCGAAACCTCCCTCTACACCTTAACAAAATCGAGAAGACATCTAAAAGATTGCATAATGAATGTAGTGATATGATGATGATGGGTATTAATGATAATTGCCCTCCTTTATAGGAGTTGGAGGTTATTGTGGTACATGATATCATGATACTGGTATGCATGACATGACCATGGCATGCCAATGTCCCATATGTGATGTTCCAACCAATCGCATGTTCCGCGGTACATATCATGTACCACTGTTACATAATATGTCACATGTTACGACCTATTGCTTTTGGCACGCTGGGGGCGGGTGCTGAAAGTTAGGTCGCAAAGACCGGGTGTCCGGTGCCAAGGTTTTATGTTGACAGAGTGTGTACATGTTCTCCATCCATGGAGAACATGGTTGGCCTTGGCCTATTGCCACAACTGGCGACGGCCAGTTTACCTTTTACCTTTTACAAACCTCGATGCATATAATGTGAGGGAAAGTATTCTTGAGTGCCAAATGAAAATTCCAACTACTATTTTGAAGTGATAGGTAATGATTATATTTATATATACCCCATCCTCACTAACTATGGAAGTATGGAAATAGGGTCGGCTTTTTAATAGCGTGCGCGGCACCCAAGAAGGCTTGGACTCAAAAATGGTGGAGTTGACACCGAAGCTATTAAAAGGCCAGCACACCGGTGCAGTGTCCGAGGCAGGAGAATCACAGAGGCTCCTATTGAAAGATTTACAGCTTTATTAGATGAGGGTGGAAACGAAACAAAACAACACAAAATACAAAACACCAAATACTATACTATTGCGTAGCTATATATACACACACTCCAGAGCAGGAAAAGAGTATGTCTGCAGTGGGAGCTGATGATTGTGTGGGCCACATGAAGCATATTCCCCACACAGGTAGGAAGAACTACAAGACAGACAGATTGGAAAGACAGGCCTGGCGATTAAAATAGTGCCGGAATGCTTTGGAGTATTTCCTCCACTGGTGCCGGCCCTGGGTTGTCCCGGCGGCCTGGGGAACTCCGTCAAGGCGGACTCATGCAGGAGGGGGTCCATGAGCTTGGTGACTGTCTGGTTGAGAGTTTGTTTATTTTGAGGCCCCAGAAAATGAAGGGAAAAGAAAGGAGGACAGAATCACTTACTGTGAGGAGAGGACCAGCTTGCCGCGCCGCTGCAACTGCGGAGCGGGGTTGCAGGTTGGGGTAGGTTATATACTACTCATTTTATGATGCTCACAAAGATCTACTATAAGTGGTAGTTCAATTGATCACCAGGCTGGTTGAGTGTTTACCTCTCCCACAACCTGCAGAACGATTCATCGTAACATTGCTCACCTCAGGGCCACTTCACACATGAGCCAAGAGCCGTGACCTTGTAATGGTGAGGACCCTTGACTCTCATCCAAAGGCCGTACCATGGGTGTTGGGAAAGCCATTTTATGTAGTCTTTGGCCCTCAAGCATAGTGTGAAGTGAGAATGAACCATGTTGCGGGACCATTGCATATTTTGTTGGCGGAAAAAGAGGGGAGGATTTGGTTTAATATAATATGTCTCCAAGTTTATTAATTTAAGATAACTACTTGGTGGTGTTTGTCTGTCCTGGAATCTGCCATGCAGTCTGTCCTGAAATCTGTCTTGCTGGAAAAATTATTAAAAAAGTCATGGTCTCCCAGAATTTGCGTCAAGCCCACCTCTTGGAGGTGGGTCTGACGCAAATTCCGGTAGACCATGCACCCTTATCCACAACTAGCCATGTAGGACTCCATGTAGACTTTTCATCCATGAACTTTTCTTTGGGCCTTTAGGCCTTCACCTCCTAGTGTGAAGTGAACTTGGACGGTCTCTGCCTTTTCGACCAATGAGAGCTCTTACATTGCCATGGTCAAGGGCCTTCAGCCTTGTGTGTGAAGTGGCCCTCATATGCCCAGATCACACCAACCTCTCCGTCCGGTTCGCGCCGTGAAACTGATGGGGATTATGTTCAAGAATAGATGTTGGTCCACCGGTTTTTACACTATTGCAGCCAGAGATGCTGACAAATGGTACCAGAAGTGGCTGGTGTGATCGACCCCTCAACTTAACCATGGCGTTTTGTGGGCCATCACTGAGATTCTTGAATATTGATGGGTTCGAATAATATTATGTCCATTCTGTGAATTGGGGGTTTTAAATATTTCACTGCCACAATAGACCTTTTTCTTCCCAAGCTAATGGATCGGCATTTTTTTTTATCAACCAGGTTATAACTCTTGTGGAGGGCATGAGGCTTGAGCATGGTTATCAGGTGCCCTACGATCTTGGGCCCTTTGATTGATGGCCTACTTTGATAGCCATGTCACATGGGGTCCCAAGTCCCACTCATGTCAATAAGTCTCAACGCGAAGGCAAAGTCCCACTCTTTGAGATTCAAGAAACCATTAAAGTTTGGTTTTACATCCATACAAAGTCATATCTTTTTGGTTACTTTATGCAAACATTTCTTGGGACTTGTGTTGAGAGTTGGGCTTAGCTTTTTGCTCAACTCAACTCTCAACACAAGTCCCAAGCCTCACCTCCAAAAAGTGATGCCATGTAGGCATTCATGTCAGACTTAGGACTTAGGACCTCGTGTGAAGTGGTAAGTTCCAACTCCCATGCTCTCAACAACTAAGATTGCACGGATTACCCTTGAGTGACTTGGGACTTGGGATTTGGGACCCCATGTGAACTGGCCCTAAAGATATGGGAGCGTGGAAGTCATTCCAACAATTGTCACATTTCATAGTTGTGCAAGTACTAGGTGTGTTTTTAAGAACAAACACTATAAAACACGTTTCTACATTCTAAAAGAAACTCAAATATTCATCTCAATCTAGAAATGTTTCATGTTTTTTATTCTACAGTTCTACTTAAAATTGACAAAGAGAGCAATCCAACACACTCTCTTAGAAATCACTGGCACTTGCACATGCTTTCGAAGGTAGGACAACCCTCTTTATAATGAGGCTTGTTATAATATTCTTCTAGACCTTGAACTAAGAGTGGGCTCCCCACTTTAATTATAATAAATCGCCCTCATATGAGAGAGTTTGAAGAGAGGACAACCTTGATTCTTGTGACAGTGGGGCAAGCATCGGCGTTGACCTAATGATTTTTACATGGGGTCCCGGAAGGCAGGCAACCACCCATGTCAACGAAGGAGACCCTTATTCAGTACATGTTTTGATTTAAATATCAGGATGCCAAATTCGGGGGCTCGAAGGATGTTGGTTTACTCTATAATAATGATAAGTACTCATGCTATTCATTTTTGAAGAGTGGCCTAGGAGAAATGGGACATTATGCTTGCAAATTCTTGACTCCACAATGCAATGGCTTGCCATTGAGTAATATTATGATCATTTCAATATGATCTTGCTTCACTAATGTGGAGCCTATCATGCCATTCATGGAGGCAATAATCTAAAAATAGAAAATTTCATAATATTAAATATTTGGCTACATTCTCACCATCCTAATGAATGAATCTACTTGGACCCTATGAGTCCACAGCTTAAGATTCTAACATCTCTTTTGGTTTGGGCATTGTACATCTAACCTATAAACTCATCCATTATGGATGAAGGAACTAGTAAAACAAATCCTATAAATTTGGGACTGATCTATTTCGATGGAAACCCACTAGAGTATTTTAAGATGTATGATGTTATTTTTAGAGTCAAAGATCAATTTAACACAAAATTCTCCAAGTTATAGAATGATTCTTTGCAATTTCCACCTCTCCAATGCTCAAGTTTACCAAAGACACCACAAAGCTTCTAGCCTACTCTTTAATCTAGTTGA
Organism: Polytrichum commune; assembly: GCA_950295325.1. Classification (NCBI taxonomy): domain Eukaryota; kingdom Viridiplantae; phylum Streptophyta; class Polytrichopsida; order Polytrichales; family Polytrichaceae; genus Polytrichum; species Polytrichum commune. The sequence goes on along the minus strand of OX485803.1, from coordinate 14,599,295 downwards.
TCTTCCTACCACCATAGACTGTTAAGTTATGTTAAAGGCCGCACATGTTCTAAAAGAAAATTATAATCATCTACTAGAAGTGATGGTTATTATCTTAGTCTATACTATGATATGTACAATTCTACACTAAATATACCAAGTAGTGAGTATGGGAAATTAGTGAAGGTGATACTAAATTCCTTTATGTCATGAAATCAATGCCACCAAAAGATCTAGGAAGCATTGTTCATCTCGGCACACGGCAACATTCATTGAAGGTACCAACACATGGCATGAAAATATCGGCACTTGGCATTATTCGCTAAAGTACCAACACTTGGCACTATTCAATAACAAGCATGCACTACTTTTTTGAAATCTATGGTAAATGAGCATGTATTCATGAATTTAGTGTTACTTAATATAAAAAATCAGCCCTTAGTAACTTTGAGATTTAGCTAGATTGTGCACATGACTTACATTAATACCACCCTTGCTAATTGGTATATTTATTATAGTTTAACGTGAACATGTAAGTTCATGCTAACTATGTTGAATTGTCCTATTAGTGTGAGTTACCATTTGGAGGTACGTGTTGCTATAACCTTCTACCAACATTATCATTTTCTACCAAGTAAGATATATCATGTTCTTTGATGTGCATACTAATTATTTATGGCGCTTGAGTAAACAAATAATACGCTCAATAAAAAGTGGCAGCAACACGTAACTCCAAATGATAACCCACACTAATAGAACAATTACATGTACCACATCTGCTAAATTTTAGTGTCTTCTCTCAGAATGTTGAGTACGTAAGGACATGGGTACACAAAGAAGAAGAAACGCTTACCATGTGATCAACGTGATTGGAATGCCCGTTCGACCCACCCTTGGCATTAAACCCTCAGGGCATAATACCAGTGGTGCAGGACTACTAACCCCTCTCGGGGTGGGCACTATAGTGACACACTATACAGTCTAGTTCCTAGCTAGCCACTAGTGCCTTGAGGATACCGGACATGGAATCCCCCCAAAGGTATGGGTACACACATCCTTATACACATAGTGGGAGCCTTCTTCAAAACTACCACTTGCAAGTCTAGCATTTAACTCATGCCTTGTTAACACACTTTGCAGTTGCCGTATTAATAAGATAAACTTTGTCGTGTCAATAGAACGAGAGAGAAGCAACGTAGAACAAAGAAGAAGCACTTTACTTTGCCGTTGCATCCAAGTTGTCACCCATCTTGACAACAACAAATTTAAGTGCCGTTGTCATGGTCCTATGGCAATTGTAGTGTCATATGATTGGTTCCCATCACTTTTGCATCTCTTTCAGTCCTCTAGAATGAGAACTTTCAAAAGAACTCACAATAAAAGAAAGAAATTCTTGATTGGTTTGCGTGTAGTATAATTTGTTTCATTTTATTTGGTAAATTGTAGCTGTAATGCAAATTATGTTCATTACGAACATAGTTATAGTGTGATGACCCTACTACAACTGTAACAGTAATAACATATTATTTTGTGTGTGAACAAGGCTTCAACAACCATCACCATAGTTGAGAAAAAATACATTTTAGGTCAATATTTAGCACTACTGCGTTAGGCAAGAAAAATACATGACTTGCAATGACTACACTAAGAAGGATATATAGTGTTTGATTATATTTAGTGTTGTTACCATCCTACCTTGCTCAACACTAATTTTCAATTCCTTCACAATTGATGTTAGACATAAATGTGCCGCTACTTTTTCTACTGCCACCTCCCTTGTTGCATCCTTTATTTCTTCATATCCAAACTAACACTAAATTCAAACATGTAACTTCCACATATTACCATATTTGATATTTTGGTCATAAGTTTACAATTAATATTACTTACTTTCATGGGGTTATCGACATTTAGGGCCGGTTTACATTATGGACCATGAAGTTGTCCCATGGTGATGTAAGAGCGTTGATTGGCCACTCAACTCATCCCGGGACGACTTCGGCTTAAACTAGAGAAAAAATGGCAGAGGGATCATGGATGTCGAGGTCCCAAAAATATAATTTTCAAAGCCTAATAAATGCATTGACATGGTCCAACGGGATTTGCGTCGAGAGAGGCAAGAGAGTAGTAGGAAAAGGCAAGGGCCCATGGTAGAGAAATGTTGTTTTAATAATTTTTAATGAAATTGTTTTTGGGGGTTGTGCATGATATGATGGCTGCCCTTCATTACAGAAAAACGTTATAATTCAAAAAACCAGTATAATGTCTAAATTCCAAAAAGTAGGAAAATATTAAATTAAATAAAATCAATAAAAACATGAAATGGATAAAAATGGTAAAATAAGCAAATAAAATTAAATGAAACTAAATTAAAACTTTAAAAATTAAAATTAAAATAAATCATTAGAATGTTAAATTAAATTAAATTAATAGGACGTTAAAGAATAATAAATAATATTGTAACAAACCTCTCACCGGTTTATCACCAACTTCCACACTAACACGTATCAATCAAAACAATCATAGACCAAGTAGGTCTTGGTTTAAGCTCAACCACCCGACCATAGGTGAGAGACAAATGTACTCTCTCCTCCCCCGAGCTTCCTCTTATCCCGAAGCACTACTTTTACTTTCTATCTTTACATATAGTAACAGTATTCTATTCATAGCTCTATCTTTTAGTTCTACTATGAATCTTCTATCTTTGGTTCTTCTAGAACCTTCTTCCATCTCTTATCTCAATCTCATTCTTCTAATTGGAACTGTCTAATTCCAACTAGATCTATCTATTCATTAAGAGTTGTTTAACTCCAATGAATAACATTCATCTTTTTCCAATTATGGAGTGATCCAACTCCAGTGCACCTCATCGAGAGTTGTCTAACTCATGTGCACATGTTCTCAATATGGAATGGTTTAATTCCAATGCACTATATGCGGAGCTGTCTAACCCCAATGCTCATGTTGTCAATCTGGAGTTGTCTAACTCCAATCCATCCATCTTCAACTAGGAGTTGTCTCGCTCCCATCATCCTCTGATTACACACTGGCACATGTGGTAAGAATATTCAATCATCCATCAATATTGGTAGTTACCTTACAATGACACTACCGTCGATGACTAGGTGTCCATACACCCAACCTCGTCATCATGGTATACATTAGATATCACATTGTCAATTAGCCTCGTCGTTGAGGACGCCTCGTCGTCGTAGGATGACAACTAGGTGTAGTTACCTTACAAATATGGAGACGATAAAAATGTAAATTATATTTTCCAATAAACAATAAAACATGAAATGAACTAAAATATGTATATAAAGTTGTTGTATACAATATGCTCTCATTTCTCTTGTCAACATGTTGTGACATTGTTTACTAGTCTCATATTTGTTTTTGCAACAATGGAGGGATACATTGTAGATGAAAAATCACGTATAAAGTCATAAAGAGAGTGGTCACATAATTTGCAATGGATAAAATATATAAGAATTCCATTTTTTAGGTGAAAAAAATCATCCATTTCCGAAATGCTACATCGTCCTAATTTGCTCCCTTCACCTTCTAGTGTATTTTGACATCCATTAATGTTCTTTAGAAGGTCGACAAATAAATGAGCACTCTGAAGCAACAAGAACAACAGTAATAGTAACAACATAAGCAACAGTGACAATAACAATAACAACAACAACAACAACAACAACAACAACAACAACAACAAAATATGTTCCAAGAAATAGAGAAGGAGAATAACAAAAGAAAGACCAAAGAAAATGAAAAAGACAAAGAATGATATTATTGAAGTCAGTGAATCCGAAGAAGAAGAAGAAACGATGAGGATAAAATGAAGGGACTTTGAGGTGCATCATCTCACTGCCATTTGAGATGAGATGGATGAAGAATTTGCAAAAAACGTAAACAAATAAGGTATTTTTTAATATAAATTACGTTTCAATTCAACTGTATTTTTTAAAAAAATTGAATAAAATATAAGTTGAATGAGGTTGAATGTGGAAGTATGTGGGTTGTAGGAAGCCTTGGCCTTAGCCGTATAGTTCTTATATCTCCTTCCCTTAAAACATGATTGGTCATTGCCGCAAGGCTTCAAAATTCAGATTCCTCCATCTTCGGGTTCGCACGCGTATGAGGTTTCAAATCCTCAACCTATCCGTTTTAAATTCTACCGGCCCGACCGAATAACCACTAATTTTTTACACCTACTTCGTTCAATATGGTTTATGTAATCTATATTATGTGATTGCTCTATAAATATTGTATTCACATATTAATATTATTTTTTCATAGCATGTTATTTTTACAGAATACTACTATGGTTATGTTTTATGTATATTTTTACAGTCTCTTAATTTAATGTATAAGTATAAACACTCGGATTAAATTGTAGATTTACTTAGGAACTGCATATATAGAATATATATATATAGAATTTTTGTTGTTGTCTTAGATAAATTTTAGGTATTGCTCTATTATATCACTATCACTTTTGCTATTTGTATCCAATATACCGGATCTATATTGTATTTTGTATTGCCATAGACTTTCTGCTAGTAAATTGTGCGTAATTGTAGCTTCTCTTAGAAGGTGATTTGCCTTCACATTTTCTCTCTATAAAAATTAATTTGTTTCTACATTAATTTGTTTCGTCTAGAATTGGAGTATCATCCATGGTCAAAATCTTTCTCTTCACTTTGGCAAACCCCGTTTTCTTCCCGCAGTTCGCTTCTTTCTCATTATTTTTCCTCAAATACTCTTATAGCTAGTTTGTTTTCTGCTTCTATAATTCGGTCTTCTTTGATACCTCCATCATTCACAATACACAAATTATGCAACACTATATACATAACTACAATATCTAGCATATTCCTCAATGATATCTTCGATTGCTTCATTATCAGTCTTTATCTACCCTTCAATATACCAAATGTCATTTCCACACACTTTCTAGTTGAACACTGTATGAAATTCTAATTTGTTTCTTTTCCGGACTATGCAGTCTTTTCATCCTTAAACATACAATATATTTACTGCCTCACCGGATACGCAACATCTCCGACAAATTTGTATAGCTAGTATTTTCCCTCTATACATGCCCGTCCGATTTTCATCACCTGGAATACTGCCCAATTGTGTTGACTTCCCGCCCATCCGAATTCATAATCCTAGAATATACAATTTGGTCCAACAACCCCTTATAAAATTGCTCAGTGAAATGATTTCTTACAGTATTAATCTTTTTCGCCGACTACTGGAGCTAAGACAGGAATATGTGAACCGTTTATTATCCCTATAACGTATGGTATACCAGGCAATTGTTTGAACCTTCTAGCTCAAGCCCTAAACTGCAATTCATCCAAAGTTTGTATAAAAACTAGCTACAAATGCTTTCTAACAACCCTATAAAATTTCCTCATTATTTTTTATAATGTGCTCTTATGAACTTCATACAAGTTTCTTATACTTTGTAGTCCATTGCCGCTACCTAACCTATGCAATGACATTGCTACCATTTCTTGCATCAATACAACAACTCTAAATAGAGTTTCGTCTTTTTTTAAATACGGTCCCAAGACTCCCAACCTCTTACACAAAAATCTGAAAGTATTATATGTCACTCGAGTTTGCTTCCTAAACTCTCTCTTCGTCCACAATCCCAACAACAAGCGTATAACAAATCCGGACATCCGTTCTTGACTCCATATGCTTCTCTCTCTATGCCCCATGCTCTCATACACCAAGCTCCAAATTGCAACCTTCTCCTACTCTCCTTGCAAAAACATTGCTTGAATGTCCACAACATGCTTCACAAGCATGCACAAATACATGTATAATCATAAAAGCACAACAAGGCTCCTCCTCCTCTCCTCCATTGCAATCATGCTTACTGAAATTCAAAGTGAATACAAGCAAAAACAAGAAGTAAGGTCAAGACAAGACTATTGAAGCCAAGAGAATGGTCAAAGTTGATTTTGAAGTTTTTTTTGAAAACTATCCTTTTTTGTGCATATATTAAAAAAAATCAGCACCTTCACTTTTTGCTCCATGGTCTTTCCTCTTGGTCCACATTCAGTTTACACCTAGTGAGGGGCCCATGGCTCTCAAAACTAATTTTTTCATGAAGTCGGACCATGAAGTCGGACCATTGACAAACACCATCTTCCATGGTCTGACTTCATGGTCCATAGTATAAACCGGCCATAGTGTATGCGTACATATTTAGTGTATCAAACACTAAATATCATTTTTTCAGACAAGAGCCTGCAGTCTTGATTTTGGATCCTTGATCATGCACAATACCCGAGGGTATATATTCACACAACATGACCAGCTTTTGAAACGAAATACAACCAATGCCATCATCATGTATTGGCAGACAAGTACCTTATGTTTGTTGTTAGACTGCCATTTCCGAAGCTAATTATATAGCATGCATTTGCCAATTTCAACATGCCAATACTTGTACTATACATTGCGGTTGGTTTACTAGGGCCAAGGATTCATCGTTTGTTTTTTGAACCTCTAATGTTGTATAATGTTGGCAAAATGCGTGTGCATCCACAATGTTATCACCGGTGTTTTTTTAAGTGTCGTTATTGATGTGGCCCCACAATATTTACCATTATCAATGTAGGGAGGTTGAGAACTTGAAGAGTGAGAGCTTGAAGTTTGCTTGAAGAAATGAGAGGCTTCTCATTGGTGGGGAGCTTCTTACGCATGCTTATTTACTCAAGTCCACTATAAAATTAATAAGCTAAAGCTTTCCAAAACCACATGGATCCAATGTAGAGACCGGGGCGATTGTACAAGGTGCGTGCGGTGGAACCAAACGACCCCATAGAAGGTAAAATGTGAAAGGATGATTTACGTTGCCAAAATCAAGCGCTTTGATGTTCCAAAAGATATTGGAGTTTGATCTATGTGGCAAACAACCCTTATTTGGTTACTATTCTTATTATGACTCCTATATTTAGGTGGGATGTGGTTTGTTGTGGCTTTGGACAAGAATGGATACCAAAAAGACATGTGTTCAAAAGAGATTGGACTATGTGCTCAGAACGTGATTACCATTTAAAGCTCAATAGTCAACATAATTGAGGGGGACCTATATGACCATTTGATGAGCACACAAATCTTCGCTTTGATAATGAATAAGATATTCACATCAACTCCAAATATTACTCCCTCCGTCCCAAAATAATTGTCCTACCTCCCGGATTTTTTGGGTCCCAAAACGATTGTCTGGTTTACCTGCCCGGCTAGAAATTTGAGGCTCCAAGTCAAATATTTTTGCGCCAAACTTTCATCTTCGAGAAGTCTTTCGATACCGCAACTTCGGGGGGCATTTCGGAGTGGTTGTTGTTTTCTATTTTAAGAGTCAGTCAATGGTCGGCGGGCCTTAATCTCGCCAAAGTTAGGAACATGGACAATATTTTTGGGATGGAGGGAGTATGAAGCAAGTGGCTATGGCCTCGGTTCTAATTTGCCAGCCATCTCGTACTAATAGCGTGTTTTGTATCCTTCATAACATTATCAAATAATGTGCGTTCATTCATGTGCTCCCTAAGAATATAACCATGGGATACCCCAATCCACTGCAAGGCGACTCAGGTTAAATTTGGATTTGCACTAGGTTGGGACATCCCATGGTTATATTTTGAGGACCCACATGAACAAACACACACTGCTAAATAAGGCTATGTTGGAGAAGTGGCTATTGTTCTCCCTCTTTAGTATGACACGTTTGGGAAACATAAAAAAGTCGTATTATCGAGGTGTCGTCTTCTCGTTAATATGACAAATGGTGTAAAATTATTGTATTATCGAGGGAATACAAAAACATAACCAATATGAGCTTAAAAATATATACAACAAGTTTAAGCAATATAGATTGTATGAAATAATAACTTACAACTCCAAATAGATACAAATTTTCTCAAGAACTCTTGAAATAGGAGTTCAAAGACCTTTGGTGTTGCCTATCCAAGTTAGCAATTGTAATCTTATCTAAATTCCCTACTAGCTTTTTCCCTACTAGCTTTTGAAAACTAATAATTTCATTTACACCAAAATGTAAAGAGTTGTATAATAAGAAATTAGACAACAATAATGCATGACGTTTAGCATCACTAAGCTTTACCGTAGGTGAAGCAACGTCATCCACGTCTACTAAATGTAGATCAACATTAAGATCAAAGCCTTGTACATAATTGATTCTCAAAGCAACATCCACCAACTCATCAGTACTCATTTCTAGCTCAATAATCTCTTCCCCTTCCCTATGAATGTAAGTCTCGATTGACATCTCATCATCACCCAATCGCAACTTTGAAATCATAGCACCAAGTTCATTTGATTTTTCTTGCATTCTATTCTTCTCCCTTTCATCAACTAGGGCAAAATCAACATTCCATGTTGCAGGTAATATACGTGCCATCCTCCAACAATTCCTTACTATCTTTGCATCCAACTCACTTCATACTTCATAACTCCACATGACAACATGTCTAATGCTTGGCACCACATTCCTTAAGTCCTTCAATGTAGTAGCATCATATTGTGACAAAACCCAATGCAAAAGTTTCTTCTTGTACTAAATTTTGAATGATGTTATTATACCTTGATCCAAAGGTTGAACTACGTTTGTAACATTGGGAGGAAGGAATGCCAAACTTATGTTGCTCAATTCCAAGGTTGACAAACCACGAGACTTACCAACTTCGATTGAGCTAACAACATGTGAAGATGCATTATCCAAAATCATAATCACCTTTCAATTTTGACCTTTGAATTGATTATTGAGCTGCAAAATCCAAGCTTCAAATATATCCCCCTTCATCCAAGTTGTTTCATTTGAGTGCTACCAAACATACTCATGAGGCTGCCACCTTCCAAAACATTGTGGTTGCTTGGACGTATAAATCACAAGCAACCTCAACTTATCACTCCCAATTGAATTAACAACAAGAGCAAGTGTTACATGCTCCTTTTGTAACATCCGACCCTTCACCTTCCCTTGTACTAACGTTTTATTAAGATGTGCTCTAAAATACAATCCAGTCTCATCCATGTTGGAAACATCTTCAGGCTCATAATACGACAAAAGAATAGGAAGGAGGTCACTCTCACCCGAACCATGTCCACTCCACACTAGTAACCCTAATTATCACTTAGTTCCCCATAATAAGTAAAGTTCCCAAGTAATTCCCAAGTGAAAATGGATGTATTTTAAATACATAACATAGATAAAAGAAATGTTAGCATTAATTACCTCATTGATATGACAAAACGGAGATTCTAAATGTCATATTATCGAGCATCGTAGTTGTATAAAAGAGGGAGGTTTGAACTAAAAAGTTGGGTCGTAATATCAAGGGTGTCGTACTAATAACGAGGTTAGACTGTAGTTGGAAAGGTGATCATTTAAGACCCATCTATACATCTGCCTGGCTATCGACTCGATCTGTGATCTTCGTTGCAAGTTCAAGCTCTCATTCAAGTCAAGCTGATCTAGAATGAATGAGTAGGCCTTATTATATGGCTTCCCGAGTCCAGATTGTGGTTGTCCATGTTCTATTTTCAGTGAGAGTCAGGGCCTAACTTAACTTACTGTCCGGCATGACTTTGCACTGAGACGGTCCTTGCATTCCATTGTTGCCATTCATTCCATTCCTAGGTCGAACCGCCGCTCGAGTCACCCCAACTTTTCCTCATACATTAACAGCCACAAACAATTTTGTCACTTCTAACTTATGATACTCCAAATTCTTCCTACCGCTTTGAACGACAAGCTAGGAAGACTCACTCACTTCGTTGACTTTGCATGAGGAGTGAGTGACTTCGGCAATGAATGGAGAGGAACCGACCACACTATATTGTTTTATGGTATTTGTTTGGCGTCACTTACTATTCAGAGTTACATAGTGCTATAACTTTTCACTAAGAATGGAACTTATTACCAAGTTTTAAGCATTTACGTGGTATATTGTCCACATAGCCTATTCAATCTTTGTTAGTAGCAAATGAAATCTATATAGCGAGAAGTTATAGCCTTGCGTGATTCCAAATAGTAAGTGACACTAAACACCATGAGCGGTGTACACCGATTATCCGGATCAATGCGTGTTACTATTTAGAGTTACGTAGTGCTATAATTATTTGTTGAGAAGTTGGTGTTACCAAGCAAAGTTATTTATGCTCTATTATGTTTGAACTCACGTAAAAATTACTGGTGTATTTTTACGTGAGTTCAAATAACGTGAGTTTAGTAAAAAAGTAAACTCACGTTATTGCACTACGTAACTCCGAAAATATATAGTAATATGCACTAATCGGGATCATCAGTGTAGGTACAGATGAAACCGCTTGAGTTTGAGAAAAAACCGGTTGAAGTTGAAGACTTCAGGAAAATCTGTTCCGGAGGAATCTAGAGAATATAACTCAAATTAATATCGAATAATCCGAGAGATGTCAACATGCAGTAACCAGTTGGGCTTGGAAACACTCAGATTCCGAACGATATTGCCCCAAAAATCTCCGTGGACACTGAACTTGAACATCAGTGCGTCCTTTAGGTTTTAAAGTAGATAATCAGTGTAGTTACAGATGAACCGCTTTTGAGTTTGAGAAATAAGCAGTTGAAGTTGAAGTTGAAGACTTCAGGAAATTTCATTTCGGCGGAATCTAGAGAATATAACTCAAAATAATATAGAATAATCGCAAAGATGTCAATATGCTGTAACCGGTTGGACTTGGAACTGAACTTGAACATCAGTGAGTCCTTGTGATTTTAAAGTGGACAACCAGTGTAGTTACAGATGAACCGCTTTTGAGTTTGAGAAATAACCGGTTGAAGATGAAGTTGAAGACTTCAGGAAATTTCATTTCGGTGGAATCTAGAGAATAAAACTCAAATTAATATAGAATAATCGGAAAGATGTCAATATGCTGTAACCGGTTGGGCTTGGAACTGAACTAGAACATCAGTGAGTCCTTTAGATTTTAAAGTGGACAATCAGTGTAGGTACAGATGAACCGCTTTCAAGTTTGAGAATTAACCGGTTGAAGTTGAAGTTGAAGACTTCAGGAAATTTCGATTCGGAGGAATCTAGAGAATATAGCTCAAATTAATATAGAATAATCGGAAAGATGTCAACATGCTGTAACCAGTGGGGCTTGGAAACACTCGGATATTGACCGATATTGACCGATATTGCCCCCAAAATCCTCCCTGGACACCGAACTTGAACATCAGTGAGTCCTTGGGAATTAAAAGTAGTGGCCAGCCAGCCATTGATCGATCGATCGGATCGGATCGCTGCAAAACTAACTTCTGCTGCAGCAGCTGTACTCCTCACATGCAGTAACTACAGTTGTTTCAACTTTACCTTGTGTACTGGGCGCAATATATACACGAATCAAATTGGGTGTAACCTTTAGCATGACACATGAGCTAGTGCCCGGCCACTACATATCTACTTTTACTAGCCGGGCTTTAATACCTCGCTCTTTCTTTCAACACCCCCGCTTTAAATTTGGAGCTCGCGGTGTGGCTTTAATTTGTTGGATCGTGCCAAGTTACCCGTGTCACATTGGGTTTCAAGTGTGGCTTGTACCCACTTCCATTGACACTTGGGAGTAATTACTTGTGTAGTTTCGTGCCCCCCACCCGCATCATCTGCATGTGGCATCACAATCCAAACCATTTTGCCGTGCTCCGCTTTTTACCAAGGACCTCTGAGGAGCGTCGTCGTAGTGTAGTACACGAGTTTGCATGCGTCCCACTTTTGCTATGGATTTTGTTTGTTGTTGTTTGTTGGGTTGTGTTTGTTCTTGTATGAAATCGAATATTCCATTGATAAGGTCCAAGTGCATCTCACCGGATAATGAAGAGAGAATTACCGTGTACGAACGAATCCTTTATATTCACCTCACCTAGAAAAGAACAAAAAAAATCTTTGTACAAAAATATGTAGTATGGAGGTTGCTTTTTTAAAGTAAAATTAAATTAAAATAGATGAGTCAGCCATGCATCTATGATTATATAGGCCCGGGTTGACTGGTTTGCATGGATGGATGAACGATGTGTTTGTATGCAACAATTTTCTCTCGGCTCATCAAGCAACTCGTGACCCCAAACCGGAGATCAACCGGGAGAAATACCCATAGAAAGAGTGGCCAATTATGTAAAGACGAGACCGAGACCTTTGCTATGGGTTTTCATTGAGGGGGCCCAATTTCGCACCGCTTCTGCCACTTCCAAAATTTCGGCCCACAAGTTCAAGTAAAGGTTGGATGTCTTGCTCTTTGAACCAATCCCCACCAATCTTGCCAACTACCGTTTAGAGTCGAAGTAGCTAGAAATTATAATCCACATTCTATACTATATAGTTCACAACAATCTCACTTTAGATAAGCATTGGTTGGGGGGAGAACTCAAAGAGCTAAAATTTGCATGATATTTAGTGTTGACATTTACTATTCGGAAGTGTGCATTGCTACACCTTCTCATTCACACAGGAATGTAAACTCCTGCCAAGGGAAGTCCTTCATGTTACATAATGTCCGAACAACCGTTTTGTACTTTAGCGTGTACAAAATGAAACCTGTAGTAAAATTTCATAAGCCCGGATTGTAATTTCAAATAGTAAGTGACACTGCAGATCATAAATTTTATCATGTCACTTTTACCATGGTTGGCAAACCAAATGTCATGTTCTCCTTGTCGGTTGGTAGACAAAAATTACATGCATCTCAATTTAGGTGTTGAGTTTTTACGTGGTGCCACTTTGGCTATATATGGATTTCACTCAAGCAAGAATAAATGTTGTGTGGTGCATGTTCATTGCAATGGAGTGACAATTTGTCCCATATAGACATACCGTCTCAATTTGGGTGACAAGTTTTACTTTACATCGTGCCACTTTTTACCATGGAGTTGAAGTGCTTTGGGCTAACGAATGTCCCGTGTTCCTTGTCGGGTGAGTGACCAAATAGTTTACATTCTCCCACCCCACCATGCAATTCACTTTACGTCTCAATATTTACATGATGCCACTTTTACTACAATTTGGGGCAACATTCCGTGGGATGTTACCTCCCCATGCATTTCAAGTTACCGTGATGCCATTTTTACGGCAAATGTTCCATGTCGTCCAATATTTTGGGTGACACGTTTGCTAGGCCTTTACGTTACAATGGGAGGATGGAGGGATATCCACATGGACGTAACGTGGCCTCTAGTCATCACATCACAAGTGACACTACTTTGGCGCGTTCTAACATTAAATTATAAGTTATCTCAATATCAACTAGGGTTGACTATACCCCCCCCCCCCCTCAACTTCAAAGAGGTTACATCATGTGACAGGTCCCATGCCTTGGTTTCTCTTTGTCATTTGCTACTTGGCCCATGGTATGTGAATCCTATTGATTGGGTGTCAAAATCTTTCCAATGCAATCTATTGTTAGCATGGCTATTCGCAAAGGTTTTAATGTTGTGGTTGTAATTGTATTTCTTAATGCAATAGAAGCTCATTCATTTGCTTTCCAAGTGAATTTAGAAAAAAGAAAAAGAAAAGAAAAAGAAAAACCGAACAAACTTGCTCACCTACTAGTCACCAACCATAAAATAACAAGGTACTACATCATGGAGAGGTCACTCCCTCTTTAATTAATGCATACACGTGTGCTTAGGACTTATTTATTGGGGGGCTATTTACCTTGCAAAAAAGATTATAAGGTATGGTATTTTTCAAAATGAAGGTAAATGCCTGTATCTTAATACACCCTATCAGTCATTATAATTTTTGGGTGGAATCATTTGAGAATACCCTATTTTATTTATACTCCTTTTTTTCTTTCTTATATTCCAAGTAACCAATTTGTTTGACTTTACCCCAATTTTTTTTTTCTCGGAGCCCAATTATTGTCCATCTTTTTTCTTAAACCGCATTTTATTTCATACATCCCATTTTATTTTATTTTGGTTTTGTGAGCGACATTTTTTTCATGAAGGACATTTCTCTTCTTAAAACCATGAATTGTGAAGTTCAACTACAATGCTAAACTCACATGAACTAAATCAAAACAATAAACCTAAGGCAAAGGCATGCAACTGAAGCATTGTCTTAGACTGTGAAATAAAGTCACACAAAGCGCCAAGATTTCCCCTCCTGGCACGTGAATAGAGACCATTAACTCCACATTGGAACCGTTGGTTCAGTAACGTTCAAGCAAGCCAGAGTGCGAAGTCATCCATCCAAGCATTTTCATAAAAAAATTTCCTTTTTCATCCACTAACACAAACCCTACCCTAGACATGCTCCCCCTAGTAATTGTTTCCCAAGTTTACATAAAAGAGGCCATTATATGTGATGGTATTTTACATGTAAACATGTTTCATTAGTTTAAAACCCCCTATATTATATGTATGTTTTTTGCACAATTGACCTACAATGAATATATCAGACCCTATTTTTTTATCGCACGTTGTTTCTACGATTTTCGCCAGTGACCTCCCCGTGTGCTACAAACATAAAGTTGCTCCCATTGGATGAATTTATCTTGACAATAATCTCAAATGCAACAATTCCCACCCCACCCCCCCCCCCTCACTTGAAAGTGTATATCAAATCAACTAATTGTATCTCAAACCCAATTTTTTTTTTTTTTTTCCTTGATCTGAATTTTGAGTATCTCTTAGCATGAGGAGTGTAACATTTTTCAGAGCCAAAGCACTGCATCTATATTTTGGTCAAATTATGACTCTTCAATGTAATCCCAATAACATGATTTCGAGTGTCAAGTGGATGCAACAACACTGGAACCATAAAAAAAAAAAACACAAACAAGTTGCATTGATGTACAACTTCAACTTGGAAGGAACTCAAGTTGGAATCTTGAAACCGAATCATCTATAGCTCCCCCATGCCTTATCTTAAAAAGAGATTGAGCTTTAACTTAGATTCTAGATAACTCTATCTAGTTTCTTGCATGAAATTCTACACCGATTATCCCAATTAGTGTGTGTTACTATGCGGAGTTACACATTTCAATAACGTCTTACTCATTGATTTAATTTTACTAATGAAAATTCAACAGGTTGCTTGAACATAATAGAACGTAAATGACTTTGTGTGATCAAATATTACACTCTCACTAAATAGTTGTAACACTGCGTAACTCCAAATAGTAACACACATTGATTGGGATAAGTAGTGTAGGTATCTAAAGTTAACTTACTCTCATCCACATTAGTTATCTAGTTTCCACATTCATATGCATACATTCATTCATGAACAAAACTAATGAGCCAACCATATCTACCTATCTATCTACATATTATATATAAAAACCAGCACACCACCTTAGTCCACCCAACTATGGTGGGGGGTCCTTGGACCTTGTTGTATGGGTACCTCAAAGCCCTTTGGGGGGATACCATGTCCGGTATCTTCAAGGCACTAGTGGCTAGCTAGGAACTTGTATAGTGTGTCACTATAGTGTCCATCCTCGAAAGGGGAGAGTAGTATTTGTCCCAATGTCCCCTTGTCTAGTGGGCATCGGGTCATTGGCATTATGAACGGACACTTTATTCACACCAGCCCCTTGCTTGAAAGGGGTTGGAGTTTCTATCTATAAAAACCAGCACACCGAGAGCTCTTGCTTTCGGGCAAAGTCAATAAATTTATGTTGGACCAAAGTGACATTGGCTTTTGATATCACGAGATTTTGGATTACGAATTTTGGATTGTGAAAACTAGAGTCACTCTCTCCTACATTGGTCACGGTGACACAACACCTCCAAAGTGGAATCAAAGAACTTGTCATGTTACATGATGAAGTTGAAAGTTGTTGGGTAGATTCGACTTTTTACCTTCCAAGAACCCTCCTTTCCCATGGAAGACTTTCATAAGTAGCTCGAAATTTGGACTTGGTACTTAGTACCAAATCTACAAGCCGACAACTGCGAAGCAGTTGAAGCTCGTTCCAACCAAGTTGCATGCATGTGTGTGCTTTTGATTCTCTTAAAAATTAAAGTGTGAGCTTACGTAGCTACTACGTACTGCACCGTTTTTGATATTTAGGGCCGGTTCACACGGGTCTCAAGTCCTAAGTCCCAAGTCCCAAGTCACTTGAGGTCCATCCATGTAATCTCAGCCGTTGAGAGCTTTGGAAGTTGGGGGTTTACCACTTTACATGGGGTTCTAAGTCCTCTGTTTCAAGTATGACATGGATGTCTACATGGCAACACTTTTTGGACGTGAGGCTTGGAACTTGTGCTAAGAGTTGGGTCGAGCAAAAAGCTCTAGTAGACCCAACTCTCAACACAAGTTCCGAGAATGCTAAAGTGCGAGCTTACGTAGTTACTACTGCACCGTTTGTGATATTTAGGGCCGGTTCACACGGGTCTGAAGTCCTAAGTCCCAAGTCCCAAGTCACTTGAGGTCAATCCATGTAATCTCAGCCGTTGAGAGCTTTGGAAGTTGGGGGCTTACCACTTTACATGGGGCTCCAAGTCCTCAGTCTCAAGTATGACATGGATGCCTACATGGCAACACTTTTTGGACGTGAGGCTTGGGACTTGTGCTAAGAGTTGGGTCGAGCAAAAAGCTATACTGTAGTAGACCCAACTCTCAACACAAGTTTCAAGAATGTTTTGCATAAAACAAACAAGATCCAACTTTAATGAATGTATACCATATTTTAATGGTTTCTTAAGGCTCAAAAGTTGGGGCTTTGCCTCCATGTTGGAAATTGCTAACATGAGTGAGACTTGGGACTTGAGACCCCATATGAACCAGCATTTAGTGTCGCTTACTATTGGGAATCGCGCAAGGCTAAAAAATTCTACTGTAGATTTCAATCTTCACCAACAAATAATAAATAGGTTATATGGATAGTATACAACATAAACGACTTGGTTAAAAAAACATATTTCCTAGATTTCTCTTAATAAATTATTACATAACTCCAAATAGGACTTAGTGACACCAAATATCATAAACGGTGTAATGTTTTGCATCCAATACAATGGGACGATATGGAATATCGGGCGGGTCCTTTGGGAGAAGAACAAGGGAAAACTAATCAAACTGATGCACAAATTGAAAATGAGAGTATACAAATGGGTCAAGAGAAACTCATGAAGTTGCCTCATGTTTAGAATAAAATGTTGTTTGTCCTTCCCCTATGTTAAGGCGGCCTATAGCTAGCCTGACGACCTATAGCCGAATATAGATGACGGTAGCCGCCTTCCGGAAGGTGGCTACACTATCCCCGCGGTAGTGGGTCCGGGGTTAGTTAAACATAGTATTGTAGGCTACTAAGTGGCGGCTAAGCCCCATTAATGTACTTAGTCTTGAACATATATATACGACCACGTGGCTCTTGTTAGTCACTTGCACCATTACGCTCACCGGCTATTGCCTAGTCTTAACACGTTATCAGTCACGATTGCTTGAGAGCTCCTAGTTCAAATTTTTTTTCCTCTCTTTTCCCGCTCAAGACTACGCTTCAGCCCTATATAAACTGCCGCTCACTATCTAGTTCTCTCTCTCTGCTCCGCTACATCATGCGGAAGCACTGCTCCCACATTAGTCCATCTGATCTCCACTTTAGAAGAAATCAGAACACAAGCATTAGAGGATTGAGTTACTGATTAGACTTGCTGCAGGCAGATAGTTCTTATTTGTTTTGCTGCTGCAGATAGTCCTAATTCTCTGCTGCCACAGATATAGTGTGATGCAGATAAACTTTTTGCTACTACAAATGCATTCTGCTGCCGTAAATAGACATCTAACACCTGCTGTAGAAGTCTATATCTCTTTCCGTTACTACAAAGCTCACCTTTGCTAATACAGATAAGTTATTTTGTTGCTGCAGACAACTTTCTGTAGCCTATGACATTTTTTTATTTTTTATTTTGCTGCAGATCCTAACTTTACCGATTACTGTAGACATTATTGTTTGCTTACTTCTGAAACCAGACTTTGCTCGATACAGATATAGTTTTTAATCTGTTGCAGAAAGAATACTTCTTTACTGCGGACATATCAACTTTGTTGTCTGCAACTACAGAATCCACGGCCGCGGACACAGCTCCTCACCACTGCAGATACAGTCTCTTGCTGCAGACTGTCTAATGCTGCACCCTACTGCTGTCTGAAGCATCAGTCAAACCCAGCTTTCGTTGTAACCAGCTGCTGCTGCCGACTGTAACCAACTTCTACTGCCAAATGAAACCAACTACTACTGCAGCCTAGACATCTGATAAGCCTACTTACTCATTCTCATTCACTTATCAGTGTTTTGACTCTGAACTACAAGTAATTAGTAGAAACCTCCGTTTTACTAAAACCGAAGTATATTTCTATACTTCGAAAGATACATTTTGTTGGAACAGATCATAATAAGCTAAGATCAAAAAGTATCATCACTCTAGTATATAATCTACAACAAGCTACCTTGTTATTACTAGATTCCTAGATGACCTGAAATGGCATCATCTTCGAATCCGAGAGTGACATTAGCTACCATAAGCCGACCTCCAGCAAATATCGGTGCAAACATGAAAACCAAATTTACTCCCCTTGCTGCCGATGGGTCAAACTATCTAGAATGGGAAAATGATGCTAGGGTAGCTCTAGGAGCCGAAGAGA
Source organism: Polytrichum commune (assembly GCA_950295325.1). Classification (NCBI taxonomy): domain Eukaryota; kingdom Viridiplantae; phylum Streptophyta; class Polytrichopsida; order Polytrichales; family Polytrichaceae; genus Polytrichum; species Polytrichum commune. Next base: position 14,580,639 of record OX485803.1, on the reverse strand, counting down.
CAACTATCTATCTTGATAAAACTATAGCCGAGGGTCAACCAAATTCTCTCAAATGTCAAGTATTGATTCTTCTTCGAAGGCACATACACCCATCCCTGAGACAACAATACATTAAGGTAGATCACCCCGCTGACTTGTGGACTCAGCTACGTGACAGGTTCCATCACGAACAGACCATCTTTCTACCCGAGGCTAGAAATGACTGGATTAACCTCAGGGCCCTTGATTTTCCCGATTTGCTCTCCTTCAACGGAGAACTCCACCGAATCTCATCTCAACTTAGCCTCTACGGCGAGCCAGTAACCGAGGCTCAACTGATCGATAAGACTCTCTCCACCTTTCCACCTGCTTCTGCAATTCTTGCCCAGCAATACCGAAACATGAAATTTGAGAAACATAGCACACTGATGTTTCACCTCCTTCTCGCAGAGAAACATCAGGCCATGTTGCTTAAAAATGCAGAATCCAGGCCCGCACGTGAGATCCACGCCATGATAGCTGCAGGACCATCAAAAGGAGTGCCGGCTGTACACCTCTCGGAGGCACCGCACCGATCACCAAGGGGTTTCCAACGCCGACCTTCACCTAGGTCATTCAAATTCAAGCCTAGGGATCAAAAACCGAGGTATGTTCCACCAAAACATAAAGCCTCAAAGCAATCCACATCCTCATGTCATAAATGTGGCCGCCCAGACCATTATGCTAGGGATTGCCGAGCATCGGCTTACGTAATTGAGATGTATAAGGAGCTACAGAAATTACGTAGCCAAAATAGAGAATCTCACGCAGTCCAAATTCCATCCATCCCTGATATGGATATAGAGAATTACATGACTGTCACAACTCCAATGACTCAAGGTATGGAGGCTGCCCTCTTGGACAACGCCTCTACACATACCATATTGAGGAGTTTAACGTTTTTCTCATTCCCGGCTAGTAACATAGGTTGGCGGACTAGCCACGTTACAACAATAGCGGGACAGAAAAACATAACCTTCAAAGAAGGTACAGCAACTGTTTTGTTGCCCGGGGACCACCCGATAACATGCCGGGACGCTATGTATGCTCCCGATGCCCCCCGGAGCCTGATCAGCTACCGGGACTTAAGGGCAAATGGTATCCACGTCTCTACCACGATAGAGAACGATGAAGAGGCGCTGACACTCAGGCAGGGACAGAGGACCCTCGCCACCGCATTAGCGGGAGTCGACGGCCTGTATGAGATCGCTATCAAAGCGATTAGCCCCGCCCCTAGGGTTGAGGAAGAAGTTAGCTTGGTTGCACGGGAGAGAGGTCCCGGTGCGAGAACCCGCAACTTAGCCCGGAAAACTGGCCTATATCTCACGGCGGCTGCCCTCTCAGATATATGGCATAAAAGGCTTGAGCACCCTGGCACTACTATATTTCGGAGGATGATTCCCCTTCTGGCCGGACATAACCTTACATCCGCGGATGCTGCCAAGATAGCCCCCTATGAGGCGTGCATTCAAGGCAAGATGATCAAGAGGCCGTCCTATTGGCAACTCCCCACCGAATTGCCGCCACCGCTCCACCAACTTCAAGGTGATATCTGTGGACCCATCAACCCACCTTCAAGTTCATTTCGGTATTTCCTAGTGCTCATAGATGCATCCGGGAGCCACCTAGAGGTAGCTCTCCTAACCACTAGGAACCTTGTATTTTCCAGAATTCTTGCAATTTTGATACGCTATAAAAACCATTTTCCCGAACACCCCGTCAAGTTCCTTCGGATGGACAATGCATTAGAATTTCGTTCGCATGCATTTGAGGATTATTGTACCGCATCAGGAATCACCCTTACCTATGTTGTACCTTATGAACACTCGCAAAATGGTCTTGCGGAAGCTTTTATAAAGAAAGTTCAACTAGTAACTAGGCCTTTGCTCATCTATGCCAAGCTCCCAGATTCATTCTGGGGCCATGCGGTTCTTCATGCTGCAGCCCTCCTAAGGTTGAGACCAACCTTATTCAACCAACAAACTCCATTTGAGCTCATCGCCGGCTGGCCACCCAACATTACCCATTTACGTGTCTTTGGTTGCCAGGTTTGGGTACATGTACCTGAATCACAGCAGAAAACCATAGGGATTCACCGATCCGAGGCAATTTACCTCGGATACGACTCACCCAGCATCATCAGATACATGGATCTCAAGAATGGGGCTATCCTCAAAGCCAGACTAGTAAACTGTAAGTTCATTGAACACATATTTCCCACCCCACCGGTTGACCGAACGGTCAAACACGTTCCGTTAAACTTTCAGGCCCCGGAAACCTTGACTCTAAACCCGGATCCTCGAACATCACTAGCCGACACCGAAGTCACAAAACTTCTAAACTTGAAGGACCTAGCAGAACAGATTCCCGATGGTTTCTATTCCGGTCCTAGAGTACTTCGGAACCCACTACCCGGGACATGTAACACTATACCTAACAAGAGGTTGGCACCACTCAACTCCAAGCCAACTAAGGTTCAACGTACCACATTCAACACTGAAGTTGCACTGGACCCACTCACGTTGGCCGAGGCCAAAGCATCACCAGAATGACCCGATTGGAGCAAAGCTCTAGAGACCGAATACGCATCCCTCAGGAAGCACCAGATATTCGGCGAGGTATCCACTGAACTCACAAAACCTCCAGTGGGCCACAAACTAATTTTCTCTAGAAAATTTGATGCCAACGGTAAGTTGCTTCGATTCAAGGTCCACCTTGTTGCTCAAGGCTTCTCGCAACGGCCGGGAGAGGACTTCGACCAAACTTATGCCCCCGTCCTGGATATCACATCATTCAGGTGTCTGTTGGCATTCGCAGTCTATTTTCGCCTTGAAATATTTTTGATGGATGTTGTAACGGCATACCTATATGACAACCTAGATATGCTCTTGTATATCTCACCCCCTCCAGAGTTTTTACCAAAGCTGCCTACCCCTTCACCTGGGAGATTTCTAGGCTTACGCATATGTAAGGCACTATACGGCTTAAAACAAGCCGGCAGAATGTGGTACCACCTACTCCGTAATTTTCTGATTTCACATGGATTCTTACATGATCCAACTCTACCATGCATATTTACCTTGACTCAAAATTCACAATATCTAATTGTGGCCGTCTATGTGGATGATCTAAATCTAATTGGATCACCCGCATTATGTAAGTACACCGAAACCTTACTCACGGCCCAATTTAACATGAAGTTGCTCGGAAAGACCTCGTTTTGCCTTTGTTTACAAATTCAACACTTTCCAAATGGCGTCCTCCTACACCAACAGTCGTACACCCGCAAGCTGCTCAAATTTTTCAACATGGACCAAGCTCACGCGTTGGCCGCACCGATGATCGGGAGGAGCCGTAGTGATGACGACCCGTACCAACCTTGCTCGGAGGAGGAGGAGATAGTGGACAGGTCTAATTACCTTACAGCGGTTGGAGCTTTCACATACCTAACCACGCACACGCGGCCAGACATTGCCTTCGCAACGAACATACTCGCGAGGCACAGTAAAAAGCCGACCGTCCGCCATTGGAATGGCGTTAAGCACCTACTCTGTTACTTGAGAGGCACGGAGGACCTCGGATTGTACTACAGAAATGACACAAATGGCGAGATCACAAGATATGCTGACTCCGGATTCAAAACAGATGAGGTAACAGGCAAGTCTCAGACCGGTTACATATTCATCAAGAACGGAGCGCCGATATCATGGAAATCGGCCAAGCAAACTGTGACTGCCACATCCACGAATCATGCCGAACTCTTAGCATTTCACGAAGCATCAAGAGAGGCGGTGTGGCTAAGGACAATGCATGAGATCTTAGCAAAACAATGCAAGATGAACCAGAAGTTTAAACCAACGGTCATATTCGAGGATAACGCAACATGTGTCGCCCAAATGAACACGGGGTTCATTAAGGCTGATCGGGTGAAGCACATCAGCCCACATATATTCGGATTTGCTCAAGACCTTATAGAAACAGGCCAGATTGAGATAAAGAAGATAGAATCCGAAAACAATATAGCCGATATGCTTACAAAGGCCTTACCGGCTTACAAGCATAAGAAGCTAGTGTTAGAGGCAGGAATGAAAACCTTACACGAACTCACTTCGAACTAGATTACACTCTTTTCTTTATTGCTGGTTTTCCCCTTTGGGTTTTACAGTAGTAAAGTCTTTAATGAGGTAATCGCTATAGTTCGAGGAGGAGTGTTAAGGCAGCCTATAGCTAGCCTGACGACCTATAGCCGAATATAGATGACGGTAGCCGCCTTCCGGAAGGTGGCTACACTATCCCCGCGGTAGTGGGTCCGGGGTTAGTTAAACATAGTATTGTAGGCTACTAAGTGGCGGCTAAGCCATTAATGTACTTAGTCTTGAACATATATATACGACCACGTGGCTCTTGTTAGTCACTTGCACCATTACGCTCACCGGCTATTGCCTAGTCTTAACACCCTACTTGTTGGGACCCCACCTCACATTGGGAACTCCTATGTTGCAAGTACATTATACACAACCCTATGTTCGGTAAAAAATCATATGCTCAGTAAAAAGTTATAGCAACACGTAACTCCAAATGGTAACCCACACTAATAAGACAATTTAGTGTAGTTAGAGAAACTTTGTTTCCCATCGCAACGTAAACCTTTCACATATTTTCAAAACACCAATCCCTTTCGCAATCAGGCATATAATAACTTGAATACTTCATGGACTGGTGGCTACCAATAGACCTCCTCCCTTGGCCGTCTAGGGGGAGGGACTCTTCATATCACGTACGAACTAACATGAGTGTAAGAAGGGGTATTACTTGAGGCACTAGCATACATAATATACACAAGGGAGAGGTCTTATTTTTCTCTAGTGTGTACATCCAAAAAGGCTAATTAGAAATTTGAAGTGCAGGTAGATGTACGAAACGGGGCCCTAAGGTTTAGAGGAAACTCGACAATAAATGTGTTAGTTTCATCCAATTTACATTTTCATCCACTAAAGTCATATGGTAAGAGTACTGAATGACTACCCTGTCCATTCTTGTTAGGGTTTGTGTTTTGGATTTAGGTGTTTAGGAGGCTCTTGGAGTGCTCATGGACTCCCTTGAGATTTGGTCTCCATATTGTGGCCCAATTATTGTGCTTTGGTCTTCGTTTGTTTGATGCAATCGTTTAGTTACATGCTATGAATGAAAAAATGATTCAACGATTCTCTCATTGAAATGTGAATGTGGGAACCCACAAACACCAAAAGTTCCGGATTGGCGGGTTTTTGTGCCAAATCCGGATATTTCTGGGTGACCTTAGTATCGTCCAGGGATTCTGTGAAGTGTAGGAGGTCTAAAACTCTCCGTACCTGCTTATTTCTTCTTCCTTAGCCAAATTTCCGGAAATCCTAATTTCCGGATATTTGGTCTTTGGGGGCATTCTTAGCCTTTTTCCGGAGGGTACCTCTCCGGATGTTATTTCTAGGTCCTCTTTATAATACTTACCCACCCCTTTACGTCTACCCTCTAGAATAATTGGTTTCTTCCGGTGAAGACGTCCTTGATAAGGTTAGAATCCGGAAACTCCCTCACAACCAATCCGGATTGATCAGGTCCGTCCTGGCAGGTCACGCAGAGAGGTCCGGATTGTTTCTTGGGACCAAAGTGGCCAGAGGAGTCCGGATTCCAACCGGAGATCTAACTCGACGGGATGAGTAGGTGACCCGTACCACTTTCCGGATTACCCCGTCCAAAGACTGTGAGACCTCTTCAGAAGATCGGATGGCGTAAGTCCGGCACCTTCCGGATCTTGCCCAGTCCTAACGACGGCTATCTCACATGGACGTTACCCAGGCATTCGGAACAATGAGGATCTTTTCCTACTGCACTCCGGAGGTGGCCTCCTATTGGAATCCTTACTGATCCGGACCTCTCCTTCTCCGTCCAACGGATCTGTCCGGCTACCTCTACCTTGGATTCTACTCAATCTGAGATAACTGGGCGATCCGTACCACTAATCCGGGCAGGTCCGTCTAAGGACGGCGGGACCTCTTCAGAAGATCAGATTGGCGTAAGTCCGGATCCCTTCCGGATCTCACCCAATCTTCCCAGCGGCTATCCCACCTAGGCGTTACCCAACCTACCGGATTAGTGAGGTTTCCCTCCCACTACACTCAGAGAGGATCTACAAGGCGATAACCGGATCTGATCCGGGTCTCCTCTCTCATGTCCTATCCGGAACTCCTATCCCTCATGCCCTCTCTTTCTCTTTCCACTAACGATCTCCGGGTCATTCACACACACATCAATCAAGAGAAGTCAAGGAGTGAGAAGCAAAGACATTTATTCAGGGTAGGAGTAACCACAATACAACAATGGAGAAGGAACCCCCCTCAAGCTCCTTATTCAGCCTTAAGTAGAGGCTCAAAAATCCCTAAACTGAGGGCGGCGGCCCAAGGGGCCGCCGCTCAAGAAAACCCTAACTACCCCCGGTCTCCCGGATTTCTCGGATCCAGATCCGGGTTTTCTGCTGACACTACCAAAGGAAAATTTTATTAATCGTCTTCAAAAACTCCTAAGTCCTACCTGCCTACCTCCATTCTGCCTAATTAATCTAGCCACTCCCCTAATTAAGAAGACCGGTGCTTCTTCGGAGCCGATCCCTCCTTTGAGTGACTCCCTAACCCGCTGACGGCGGATGAGCCCCCGGCCGGCGACGCCTTCTGCAGCCGCGTGAGCATCCTCCTCATGTTCGGAGACGGAGCAACCTCGTCCTCCGAATCCGCTGCCCTCTCGGTCCGTGGGGTAGCGGTCCCTGGTGTCCCGGAGACTGTCCCTGGGGTTCCGGAAGCTGTCCCCATCCGGATGCTTCGGACTGGAGAAGGATCGCTTCCGGTGCCCTGCTCCGGATTCCGTCCACCCGAGAGTGAAGCCGTCCGCGGATCCCTGTTGGAGGCCGCTCTCGAGTGTGGCGGAGGAAATGGACTCACCACTTGGCAGTCCCGTGGAGACGATGGCGAGGCGTGGGTCATAGGAGCCTTGCCCCTACTCGGAGTGGCCTCCCGATCGGAAGTCTGGTGCCGGATCGGCGTCCGAGCCCTATCCGGAGTCCGGGACCTATCCGAGTTCCGCGGAACAGGGGACTGGCCGCTTCCGGATCGGACCGACCCGGTGCTCTTCCGCCTCACCTGGGGAGAATGGACCCTTTCCGGAGCCCCTCCGGAATGACCAGGCCGAGAGCTGCCTCCTAGCTGGCTGGGTCCTGCAGAGGCCGGCGGATTCTGAACCAGGGCTACTTCACCAACCACCTCGTAGAGGGTTCCGGTTGGTGACCCTGGCGGACCCGGATAGAGCACCCTCCGCGGTGTTCCGCTTGGCGGGACCACCCTCTGGATTTCCGCCAGGAGATCCTTCATCGTTCGTGAATACTTCACGAGGATGGGGAGGGTCTGCCTGGCGGAAATGGGATCTCCGGACCCCATCATCCGGTCGTAGAGATGTGCCTTGTTAACGATCTCCGCCGGATGGCCCACCAGTTCCCGGATCCGGCTGAAAAGCACCGCCTGCTCCGCATGGTACTTCCGGATCTCCTCGCTCTTCTGACTCAGCTCCTGAGTCATGGCCGCTACCTGGGCGGTGAGGTGGGCGTTCTCCGTCTTGGCCTGCTCCAGCTCCTTCCGATCCGCCCTTTTTGCCAATTCCCGGAGAATGTTTCCGGGTCCGCAGTCGTCCAGAGCGTGGTTCGCCCCTTTGACGATGTGCTCCAGTCGGTAGTACTGGGTCTTGAGGTCCTCCATCCCCTCCTGGAACCGCTTGAATGGATTCTCCGGGAAGTCCCAAGCGGATAGGTCCACATTTCGCCATGGGGTCTCCCGGCTGGGTCCGGCTTCCGGATGTTGGTGCGGGGGAGGGGGGGAGAGTGGCCTCGAGACGGTTGGTGGCGGGCTTCCGGGTGACGAGGGAGGTGCTTCCGGAAGAATAGGGTCGCTGGAGGTCTCCGTCTCGACGTCTCCGGCTTCCGGGAGCAGCTTGTAGGTGACCTCATCCGCCGTTATTGTGAGCAGGTCCTCCTCTGCCGTGATGCAGTCGAAATGCTGGTAGAGGTGCAAAATGAAGGGGGAGAGGAAGGAGGGTTTCCGGCCAATATGGGGGAGGGCCCGTCCGACTATCTCCTGGATGATCAGGCCCCAATTCACCGGCCGGACTCCGGACATTGCACCAAACAGCGTGTTAGCCATGGTGAGGCTAATCCGCTTCGGCTTGTCTGGATTGAGAATGGGCAGGAGAAACTCTAGCACTCTCCGCTCCCTAATATTCCGGCAGTTCCCTGGGTGGAACCCGTCCTTTGGATCCGCGTCCCCTCTGAACTTCCCGGTGAACAGGCCGTCGCGGCGGCCGGCCCACCCCTCCGTGATTCCCCTGGGAAACCCGTAGACCCTGTTCCACGTATCCGGAGTCCAATGTTCCGGATCCCTCCTCTTTGTGCCTAGCCACTGATTTCCCCTCTCGAATTTAAACTCGCGGAGGGTATCTTCCGCTCTGAGATTCCAGGGTTTGGAGAGCAATCCCGCACAACCCATGACCCTGAGATCCTCCGCGAGCTCCTGCAGCTCTCTATCCTCCCTCGGAATTGCAGGGGTGAGGGCTTTCAGCGGAATCGGGATGGGTTCCCGCTGATCCTCTTCCCGTGCTTCCGGCATTTTCCTCTCCTCTCACCTTTTCTGGCTTGCAACCTCTCTCTCTCTCTTCCGGAGTCCTTTTCTTCCGTCTAATTGCCACAAAATCCCGGCAAGCCCACTGCCGGTGACTGAAAAGTGCTGAGTCCCAGCAATCCAACTGCTGGCGGCTCGAAAGAAGGAACACCTCACCACTCGTTCTCTCAACAGGTTGCCTTTTTCCAGAAAAGAGTGGGAGGGAGAAGGAAGGGACCCTTAAATATCCTTCCTCCCTCTTCCTTCCCCTGTTACCGTTCGGTTTAACGGAAAACGGTTACCAACCGTTTTCCGGCGGTTCCCACCAACGGTTTTACTAACATTTTTACCAACGGCTCTCTTTTCCCCCAACCGCCATAAGGCCCGTTATAACCGCCACTTCCAGGCCGTTGGGTAATCTTGGCGCGTCCGTTACTTGGTCCGGACCAAGGGTTTGGACCATGATTACATGGTCCGCCCATCCTATTTGACGGACCGGTCATAGTACTTATTTAGAGTCGTTTTACCGCACAAGGCGGGGTTAGACTACTCTATTTCCTAGTACCATTAATTTTGTCCTAATAGACCCTATTATCCTCAGATAAGCAAGGTAAAATATGGAAATTGAATCCGTATTTCCGTATTTCCGTCGAATTTGGACTCCCACAGTGAAAATGGATTTTGTAAAGGTATGTTTAATTCATGATTTATATATTGTATATTTAGTGGAGGCGTTATATCACATTAAACTAAAAAGCTTAGTATAAATATATGAATCCATTTTCTAGCTTGTATTTAATACATCAACATTTGGTTTTCTTCTCCGGGTAGTTCACTTAGTGCATTTCAAAAACGACATGCAACATAATATGAGGAGGATTAAATTCGTTTGACATAAAATTTATAAAAGAATTCCAAATAATGAAGGGTCCATTAAAAGTAGACAATCCCATTACAAGTAAAGTAGACAGGTTTAAAATGTGGGCCATTCCTTTTTGTAGAAATAACATAAGGGCTAAAAATAAGGATCCTAGGATGTATGTTTAGTAGGATCGATTTTGTATGCATGCCTCATGAGGGATGGATGAAAAATGGCTCATCGTTTGCACAAAAATGGATGAAAATCACAACGCCCGTTACTAGTCGTCTTCCTACACTGCCGTTTGTTAAAACACTTAGGGTTTTGTTTCTTCCTCAAGTCCGCTGTATTTTGGGCAACTTTTTTTGAAACTCCTTGTTGAAGCTTATGGTAACAAAGTCCAACAAGTATGTCTTGATGTAGTTGGTTTAGGATCTCCTTTGTAGAGTCTCCTTTGTAGTTGCTTTAGGATCAAGGGCGGTTCCATTTAGGATTTTGATTTTCTTGGCTGAAGGTCTTACGGTTGTTTTGGAGGTGGTTTTGGATTTAGAGTTTCTGTGCGTGGCTTGTGATTGATTGTTCCACTTCAGCTAGCTAGGGTGGCCGTGTTGGTGTTTACGGATGGCAACTCAAGTGAAGATGTGGACTATGAAGGGTGATTTTGTGGTGCCACAGTATTACAACAAGTGGAAGGTTTTGAAGAAGAAACGTACGCCTCGCTTAGGATTTGTTTAGAAAGGGAATTGGTGTTGGAATGGCTGTTTGAGTTTTGGGACAATGACGATAAGTGTAGGATTTAGAAAAAGATGAAGGGTTTGAATGGTGTAGTGGGTGATGTGTATGTCTTGCCGCAATGGAGTGAGGTGGATGGAGCCCCTAAACAACGTCGTCTAGTTGATGGAAGTCACATAGCAAATCCAAGTCACCAACAAGTGCCCAAAGAGGAGTTTCCACATATTGAAGAGCACAATAAAGATTAGCTTGTAGAGCCTCTCGGAAGACCCTAACATTACCGAACCCAAATGTCTTAACTCTATCCCGGACTCCGAGGCATGCCAGACCTGCGTCAGACCTCGGTTACTGCAGTGCGCGACCCGGGCCGGTCTGGAGCCCCTCCCGCCAGCCCCAGCCACCCTGTCGCCAGAGCCACACTCTCCAGCGCCCATGCCGCCACGCTGTCTACCTCCCCCATGGCATGCATCATACCATTGGGTTGAACCCTAACATGCCCTTCACCCACCCATCCATGCGGGGAAAGATGCCGCCCTCGGGGAGTGTGTCTTTTCAAACATCCACCCACCCACCCACCCTTGATGATTGTCTGTAAGTTGTTCATTCAGTAGAGACTCTAGATTTCTGTTGCACTGGAGTGAGTTCCACATAGTGATGCGATTTGAGCAATGATGCGGATAGCACACACGGACATGATCACCTCATTGAACATGAGTTTCAAGGTTCCTTTGGTTTTGTGATTGTGATTGGTCGTAACATATGCATTTACTAAACATTCTGGTTTAGGGCGCCACTGGGCTGTCTTGCATGTAGTGATGCGAAGCCAACAATGATGTTGTCAAGGTATACGACCAACACCATTAAGCAGATCGCCCACCCTTGATGATTGTCTATAACCTGCTGATTTAGTAGAGACTCCAGATTTCTATTGCACTGGAGTGAGTTCCACAAAGTGATGCGATTTGAGCAATGATGCGGACAGCACACACGGACAAGATCTCCTCATTCAACATGAGTTTCAGGGTTCCTTTGGTTTTGTGATTGTGATTGGTCGTAACATATGCATTTACTAGACATTCTGGTTTAGGGCGCCACTGGGCTGTCTTGCATGTACTGATGCGAAGCCAACAATGATGTTGTGAAGGTATACGACCAACACCATTAAGCAGATCGCCCACCCTTCATGATTGTCTGTAACCTGTTGATTCAGTAGAGACTCCAGATTTCTGTTGCACTGGAGTGAGTTCGACAAAGTGATGCGATTTGAGCAATGATGCGAACAACAGACACGGACAAGATCTCCTCATTGAACGTGAGTTTCAGGGTTCCTTTGGTTTTGTGATTGTGATTGGTCGTAACATGTGCATTTACTAAACAGTCTGGTTTAGGGCGCCACTGGGTTGTCTTGCATATAGTGATGCGAAGCCAACAATGATGTTTTGAAGGTATATGCCCAACACCATTAAGCAGATCGCCCAGTTTGCACATGCTGGTCACAATCGCAATCACTGATACTGCTTTCCATATTCCTCATCAGATCTGCAGTCAAAAATTGTTGATGCATAATTGAAACCAGTCCATTTACTGCTTAGTCCTCTCTGCAACCAGATTTCACTCTCTCTTGTCAATCTGATGCGACTATAACAATGATGTCCTAACAGCACACGGTCTTTATCTTGTCAAAACGATTAGTGTCCTGTGAATGTACTGCCTTCTTGAGTTTTGCAATCATGGCAGTCATGTTACAGTTATGTGCACTCCCTACCTTGTGTTTGGCGCATTATGTTCATCATGCTACTCATTGCTTCCAGGTATATTACCTCATTGCATGCACAAGCAGTACTGCCTGGGAAACGAGCGCAATACTTTGACCACAACAAAACTTGAATGGGATCCTCTGTGGTTGGCGTCGTCCTTCACTACTCTACCGAATTGCAAAGTGTCGGACACGTTTTCGAAGATGGAAACCATGGCACTGAACGAAGTCATCGCATGCCGTTGGGCGTGGATCCTTCGTACGAGTCCACATACCATGAGGCACACAAAGGGGAGTTTGACCGCCTCCGCAGTGAAGTTCAGATACCTAAAGCAGGAACCTTCATGTACAACGATCTGACGTGGAGAAAGCAAATCCGCCTGAAAGGGAGGGGGACTGGTTCCAGGACTCACGTGCCAGTCTCGGTTGCATACATACCCTGGGCAAGAGTCCAAGATTTTGTGAAGGGTGAGGAGGCTCGCACTGATGGTCCCTGCAAATTTGTTTGCCAGGGCACTGCATCAAACGAACAGGGGAAATTAATGTTCCCCCGTTGGAACAGCTACTCTGCCATCATCAGGTGTGTTTGTAACATGCGATCTGAATTCCATTGTGCATGTTGCAATGTTACAACACTTACACATGTTTGTGGTCTGGGGTTAAGTACTCTCCCTAACACCATTTGTTCTTCTCCTCAGGTATCACTGCCAGTATGGATCAAATGACAATGCCTCGTACATACCAGTGGTTACAAAGGATATGTACCAGAAGAAACGAAAATTGGACTCGAAGGGCAAATACGTTCCAAATGGAAAGGGTCATTCAAGTCCTCGCACATCCGCCCGGATGCGAGGATTTGGCCAGCGAAGGGGGTGCCAATGCGGTTTTCTTGTGAAGCAATTATACCTTGATCCCTCGGTTGCAGAGGTAACATACCACCAGATGCAGCATGTCAACTTGAAAGGGTACTTCTGCCATGGTGCTACAAAGAGTGGCCAGAAGAGCAAATTCTCGAGTCATCTGTCACCGCATGTTTGGGAATTCATCATGGAACATTTGCGGTTGGGTTTGTCTATCCCACAAATAATAGCAAAACATAGGAAACGCTTTATCGAAGTGTGTGAAAGAGGTGAGGACCTCACTCGGGACCTCTTCATTTGCGACCAAGATATCCATAACGTCGCCGGCCGCCTAGCAATAGAGACCTACAAACGTGACAACAATGATGCGAAATCAGTTCGCATGTGGGTGCAAGAACATTCCCATCTCGTATTCTACTACAAAGAGTCTGGTGTACATGTTCATGGAGCTATTACACGTGACAACATGCCATTCACGATAGGCATCCAAACATGTTGGCAACATGATATGATGCTCAAACACGGGCATAAAAAAGCCGTCTCCATTGATGCCACGTTTGCAACTAATGAGAACAAGGTTTGTGAAATATATTCTCCAGGAACTGTCAAGTTATAGACCGACAGAGCTAAGCACGTTGCATACATACATGTTACAAAAGTGTTATTTGTAACCTGTATGATCACCCAAACTCTAATGTTGCTATTTTTCTTTGTTGTTATAGTTTCCGCTGTACACCTTGATGGTTTTTGATGATTGGCTAAACGAAGTTTCCGTGGCGTACATTATTACTTCTAGTTCCAAGCAACCTGATCTTGAACCATGGATGAGGGCGCTTGCCACGAAATTGGCGTCGGCACAAGAAGATTGGATGCCAAATGCTTTCATTACAGATTGTACGCAGGCTGAGATTGGAGGGTTGCAATCTGTGTGGCCCGGAGTTAAAGTATTTTTGTGCTTGTGGCATGTTCATCGTGCATGGTTGAAACAAGCGGTGGCAAAAATTAAAGACCATGCTATCCGGGCTGGTGTGCTAAAGGGATTGGGTCGTATTATGTACGATACAAAGTGCCCCCAGAGAGATGAAATGGGGCCTTGGGCTCTTTGGCAATTGAATGCTCTTATGGATAGCTTCCCCATTATTAGCAATTTCTGGGCGTACTTCAACAAATAATGGGCAGACAAAACCCCTATGTGGGTTGTGGGGCATCGTAACCTGCCATACGCTGGGCAGGACACAAATGCAGCAATTGAAAGCTACCATTCCAACCTCAAGGCCACCTTGCGTGCCTCAAAAGGAAGAGCACATGGACGTTGATTGGATTGGGTCATATATGAGTTGACAGAGGAAATTCTCTCCCACTATTGGTACCAGGCGATGAGGAAGCAACACAGCTTCGTCCCGAACTTGAAACAAGAGAAATTCGTTATCAATGTTGTGCTCAAAGTGAGAGAAATCCCTGACAGTTGTGTCACTCTGCCCATTGCTTGTGACGGACCGGCATTGGTAACCTCCAAGACCAATGCAACTAAGTTGTACTCTGTGTACAACCCAGACTGTGAGTGGGGTTGTTGTGACTGCGCGTGGGCACTGAAGGGAAACATATGCAAACATCAGATTAAAGTGCTCATGATACTCCACCCTAGCCTCGCAGAGGGAACCATTACACGTTACTGTGGATGTCGCAACCCTTGCTAGCCCCCCCTTGACCATCTTGCCAATTTTCGTTTCTAGCAAAGGTTACGAGCGCTAACCCTTCGCATACCGCCATGCTAATGGTTAGCTCCTCTAACCCCGGACCATTAGTTCATAGGAGGGGAACCAACCCTCCTACTTTGATTTCGGGACTCACCCCTTTAATCGGTAACCAACCCCTTTTATCGGTAACCAATCCTTAGATGTGGACTTCCATCTATGGAAGTCCAATCTTATGTTGATCATCGCGTTGCCGGAGCAACACTACAACAACCCGAACCATACTAGGCAACTATGGCCTCACAATGGGCCAAAGCCCATGGAGGCCGTGCCGTTCGGCCTCGGGTGGGTGAGGCCACACCACCTCACCCATATAAGCCTCTAGGACTTCACGCGGGGCCCCTACCCCACCGTCAACCAACCTCTTGTCTCTCTACCAAGAGTTGGGGCCAAGTGGACATTTTCCTTTAGCTGCTGGGCCTAGAACCCCCCCAGCAGCTTCAGACCATCATAACTTCCTTGTACGATGTCTGATCATGACAACCAACCACTCCATCTTCATCTACGCTTCACGTAGATGCCGATGGACTCCTCACTTGCCCCATTCGGGCAAGTCTTGAGGAAGTTATGCCTGTTTGAACCTTGGCAGTCCCGGGAATCACTCCCAGGCACTGCTGTACCAGGGCGCTGTCCCGGGACAGCGCCCCACTCAAATGGCCATAACTCCTAGCTCACACCTCCGATTGAGGTGTTCTTGAGCTTTCTAGAATCACCACGCCATGAGCTACGCATAACTCATGGCCTTACCCTTGTGCCTCCTAGTCTCCGTGGGTGGGAGGCGTTCCCAACGCCCAGGGCCCTCACCCACACTAGGATCACTTGGGCCCTCTCACCAACGGCGCCACAAGTCCCGGGTGTCACTCCGGGGTCCCCCATGTGCCCATGGTGTTTCGGGCACTCCTCATGGAGAGGTGCGCGACAGTGGATCCCTTGCAGGCACAACCGAGGGCGGCCGTGGTAACATGTTGGATCCGATTGTGCATTTCCCAGATGATTGTTACGATACTGGACCGCCACTGCCCACACCCACACTAAAACCAGGTTCGGACAGCCAACGGCTCACACCATCTGACGAGGACATGGAGAAAAATTTGAGCAACCTTACAACAGAGCTCATGGATGCGGCCACAGGTGACACTTTCCTGTTACGACACCTGCTTGTTGACTTCCACGTCGTCCGGGGGAAACAACAGACATTGCTAGCTCAAATCAAACATGGGTTGGTGGAGCCATCCCAACCAGACTTGCATTTCGCGCCCAATGAGGACGGCAGTAACATGTCCCTCAAGCGCAGGAAGGACTTTTTGGGACGACGTCGCTAAATAAACAATGACAGTCCACTATCTGTCTTAAAGTATGTATGTTACACGGGGCCCGCATGTTACGGCACGTCCCACATGTGGGATGACGTCGTCAAGTTTAGGCTATATAAGGTCGCCACTTGCCTTTCATTTCCATGTTTCTAGCCAGACGGCTTTCGCTCTCCTCCATTGTCTGCATAAGGTTTAGGAACGCAATGCAATAGCAGTCTCTCGCAAAAAAAAATTCCCCTCAGCATGGCTCGTTTTGACGTCATACGGGTCGGCGCGGCTGTCTGGAAGTGGCTCTGCAGATGTCCGGATGCCATTGGACCCGTTGAGGACAGTTCGAGCGACAACGATTTCTTCACGCCTCCTACGACTCCAGAGCGATGCGCTGAGGAGCAACATGTGGCCAACAATGCAGGATCCCCTTCCGCTCTCATATCCGCAACAAATGATGTTCCGAGGTTGCTATCGCCGGCGCAGACTGCCCGACTAAGGCGGAGACATGCAGAGGTTGTGCGGCAGCTCACAACCCCACCTCCAGTTGTGACGCCCCCCCCCCAAATGCGCCGCTGAAGGCATACCAGAAACCGATTAAGGTTTACAGGCCAAGTTGGGCGCCGTAGTGTCCGATTCCATGTTACATAGTAGCAGACGTAAAGAGTCGTTTGGGGTTTGTAGTGTGAAATCCCATGACTGAATATGTTTACTAGAGGATGTGAACACTCCCTCAAATGATGGCTAAGTAAACACGAATATGTGTTTTTTTTCTGGTTTCATGTATAAGGTGTAACATGTCATGATCTGTACGTTTGTTTGTTTTTGCGAAATGGCCGCCGTAACATGTATCAAGTGTACTTTTGTATCAAGTTACATGTATCAAGTTTACAGGTGCTTTTTGTAGGCTTGCCGTTGAGCATTTCATTGAGCTCATCGATGTGCACTACAAAAGGCGGGCACACATTTTAATTTTAACCTCCTGGTAAAGAAAGTCCAAGGAGCACATTGATTCGTGAATTTTGTTACATATCCCTTTCCAAAAAAACACAAAAAAAACACAAAAAAAACACAAAAAAATCCAAGCAGAGACAAAGGTTTCTGTATAATAACAATTCTATCAGCATTTTTCCAGGTGCCCGAATCTCGAGCTCAAGCATTGCATTCCGAACTTACAAAAAATAGCGCACTCATCTTCACACCAACTTTACGAAAAGCCCAAAGTGAGGTTTGCATAGCAAACAAAGCACCTAATACAAATCTACACTAATTAATGTAGTGAGGGAGAGGTAGAACACATGTACAATTTCTGGAACATGTAAACGCACATCAGCATTAGAGCAAAATTGAAAGATACTAACCAAATCATTAACAAGTGCACGTAGAGAACAAACAACATAAAGATTGTGTAAACTTTTCCAACTATGTTGAACACAACAAACCCATGTTCCAACATGTTAAACATTTTACACATCATTCGTGGGTGTAATTGCCAATGAACCTGCAACTTGTAGTGGGGACAAACCCTCGCATGATTTACAAGTTTGCCCTAAGTCTGAACTCTCAATTGTAACATGCAAGCTGAACCTGCAAGTCTGAACTCTCAATTGTAACATGCAAGCTGAAGCCCGACTAAGGCTGCGGCATGGCATCCCTGACGGCTTCCTGCGCGATTTGCGAAACCTCCACGAATGTGTCCACACCCACATCTACTGCCACCGCACCACTTCGGGGAGTGCCAACAACGTCGAGCTCTCCGCCCAGGTTTCGAGCTGCACCTAGGGCGGGAGTGGAGCTGGCCGACACCGAATCTTGCCACTCAAAATCGAGTTGACTAGGCAAGTCTTCAAGACTCTTCGCCTGCGTCATGGGTATGTGAAAAGCGGGCCCAACATCAGCTGAATGTGTCTCCACCGAGGGCAGCACATCCTCTGAACCAGCTGCCTTCCCCGAAGTGCCTATGTCAGTTGGGGTTTGAGGATGTGACTGCGCCACCTCGCAGGAAGAGGCATCTGTTGGTGGGCCACTATGAGCTACGGGATGCACCTCCGAGTGCTCCAAACGTTCCCTAACAATGTTGTCCGCAATGTTACGAAGCTCCTCCATGTACTCACTACGCTCTAGCGACGGGACCATGACATCTGCCATGAGATGTACACATGAGAATGGTTAGTGTTTAAGAGATTGGGAATGGGTGTTGAAAGGGGGGCATCATGTTACAAGAAGAAGATGTGTTTTCTCACCTGGTTTTGCAAGGATATATCCGATGTCCAGGTCCTCTCGATGTCGGAGC
Source organism: Polytrichum commune (assembly GCA_950295325.1). Lineage (NCBI taxonomy): Eukaryota > Viridiplantae > Streptophyta > Polytrichopsida > Polytrichales > Polytrichaceae > Polytrichum > Polytrichum commune. The sequence continues at coordinate 14,562,394 of OX485803.1, read as the reverse complement.
CAATGCTCGTAACATGCAAGCTCAGGCGAAGGTGTCGTCGGACGATCACGAATCACCCACGCATTGAGCCAAGCCTGCTTGTCGTGGAAGGCCATGTCCTGAATTGCCCTGATTTGGGTGGAATTGCACCACCCTCACAACTCTGCCCACCATGCTGGGGTCGGATTAGTCAAGTGGGACCAAGCATCTTCCACTTCAACAACCCATTCATGTTGGGAGTCCACCGACCTGGCACCTGCAAACATCAGAAAACCTTCATCTTTCAAGTAAGTTTTTGCCAAATGCCACGCACGTGAACCTGATCCGTCAATGTCTTCGGCAAGCCTTAACCATTCCTTAACATTGTCGTCAGTGCCACCACTATGTGGGTGCGAGATGAGAGGGGGCAACATGCTATGGTATTTTAGAAAACAACGAAGCAGAAGCACACACCATGGCACAGGGTAAACCCTTTGAACGTTGGATTGCTACAAGAGCAAACCATGCACATTTAAACCCTCAACCACTGAGTGATGCAAAGGGTAGGAAGGTCTGAAGTGGAGGCTCAAAGGGTTAGAAACAAATGAAACATAGAATGGGTGCCATCCCCATGTCGCTTCCAGCAACCGCGGGTAGTGCTCATCGTCCCATTGCTTCATGGCCTTCGCAATGGCGTCGCTAATCTTTGCCTGGCGGTCATCATCCCACTGCTTGCGTTGCTTGATGACGTCGCGCATGTTACAGGCGTGCTGGATGTAGTGGCATAGAGCACCAATTTTAGTCTCAAGCGCGGCGCGGTCATCAACAAGGCTCATTGTGGCCACGACACTCTGCGTAATTGTTGGCCCAATATTAGGTTTAGCCTGCGTCAGCACACACAACCCTGGTTACAAACAGGCCCAGTAAATGACCATTTTAATGTATCGTGAACACACTGTCCCATGTTACAAGTCTGATATTTGTCGCATTCCGTTAATCACATAAATCTGCAAAACACTGAAACCATGCCTACAAACCTCAAAATCCTTGTACCTTAAACACTGATTTCATATTGATTCAATCATATCCATCTACATAACATGCAGGCTACTCCATGATTTCCAGCCCCTACAGCAAACCTGACAATTGAGCAGAACACTTCCACCACCTGATCATCAAAAACCTCAAAAGTTCTATGTCTTCAACACTGGTTTCATTTTCATTCAAACACATCAAATGCCAAACACTGAAGCAATGCCTACAGTCCTCTACATTCATAACTGTCCACACCGATTTCATTCTCATTTCAATCACATCAAACTACAAAACTCTGGTTGCATGCCCCCAAACCTTTAAACTCCTGTATCATCAAACACTGACTTCACATTTATTCAATCACATCAAATTAGAAAACACTGAATCCATGCCCATTAACAATTTTGTTTTCACATTAATTCAACAGTATCCCACAACGAAACACTAAAACCATGCCTACAAACCTATAACTTCTTTTGTTATTAACATTGATGACACATTCTCTCAACCACATCAAACTACATAACACTGAATCAAAGCTCTAAGTTCATGTATGAACAAAGCCGATTGCACGTTGATTCAATCACGTCAGAACTACAAAACACTGAAGCCATGCCTACCAATTGCAGGGTTGCATTATTTAAATCTATGTTACTGTACATTTTAGTTGCAAGACCTAAAAGGGTGCATTATGAGTTACTGAACCAATGTTAAATGTATCATTAGGTAAATGTTGATGAGTTAGCACTGAAATAAATACAAAACCCTGAAATTAAACTCTGGTCACTCTGCATTTTGACCCTAAACCCGACGTACATCTATACCTATTCCTGGTTACAACACTGGGTTTGGCAGCAATCCTCTTCTAATAACAATTCTAGGGATGCATCATCTGTCTTGTGCACTGACCTTTGTCCTTGTCCCTTAACACAGTTTTTTGGGTTGCCCAATCCAAATGAATGTGAGGATTGTGTTATGGACTTTGACTAGTATGCCTAAATAGCATAGGTTACGTAGTGATTCTAGAATATAGGTTTTTTAGTTTCTCAGTAAGTTGTCACTCTATGCAGAACAAGGATGTGAAGTACGAAATAGACTGCATAGAAATACGGGTGATTGCAAATTTGAAATTGCAAAGGGAAAGCATTTACCTGATGTGAAGGCGAGTAAAATCTGCCATAGGCAGCGAACAGCCTGTCCATGAACGCTGCATCGTTCTTCCAACCCTCAACATCCTCCTCAAAAGCGTGGAAGTCGCCGCACTCCAAATCAAAATTCAACAAGCCACATTGAATCAAATGATACAAACCTGGGGGTTGTATTGAGGGCCTCAACGCTGGCTTGGGGATATCCATCTTCACAGTCGCACGAGCTGAAGTAGCGGCTCTCACGTAGAACGCCTGTCGCTCCTTTCTCAGCCCCATTGCAATATCAAAATCGCCTCTTGAGCTCTCCATGGGAGTGATAGGGGTCACAGGTGGCGTAGGGGCAGCATATGCAACGGGAGAAGGAGGAGCCAAAATGGGTAGCCTATCTGGCGATGGGCTACGTGACTGGATCGGCGTGACTAGAATGGGGTGGGGAGGCGGTCCAGGTGGAGGACGTGCCTTTCGTTGGGCAGGCTGTGGGTGTCTCCTCGGCGCGGGCTTGAACTGTCGGGCGGAATGGAAGACCCGATGACCCTCCTCCATCCGTTCGTGACTTCGCTTCTTCGGTCGAGACGTGGTCGGTTCCACGTCGTCGGTGCCGTCATCCCCTAAGTCCACAAAATCGGTTGCCGCGGGCTTTACAATTTGTCGCATGGGAGACCGTGGTGGTCGCGCCCTCGATTGCTCCCCTCCGGGCTTTGTAACGTGCGAAGCCCTCAAATGCTCGATTGTGGGTTCCATGAACCGTCGTACATGCACTCTCGCTCCAGTTGGGGGGTAAGACGCGTCCTTTAGCTCGGGATTCAACTCCAGCCACATGGAATTGTCTCGCAGCACGTCCCAAACCGAGCGCTCACCTCGTTGCAAAGCAACTTTTAAATCTTTACCTTGCTTGGCCGTCTTGAGATTGGGGTAGACTGGGAGCTCCACCTTTGTGCCAATTGGAGACACGGGTCCACTTGGGCAACCCCCCAATCGGTGGTCAGTCAAGCGCAATTTGCTAGGGAAGGAACTTCTGCAATAGACGCACAGCCAGTCGTCCCGAGCCTTCTGTCCATCCCGACATCGATTCCTAGTGCATTCCAACTTCAACTCAATGTACACGCGCCTCCTGACTGTTTGGTGCACCCAACCTTGCGAATCTCTATTCACGAAATACGTCACCTCGCCCTCCCTAGGCCAGGGCGCTTCACCCTCGGCATCCATCCTCTGCAATCCATAATGGAGGTCAATGGCAAGAAACAATGCACTTTGAGGCGCCAGCCTCAAGGAGGGGGGGGGGGGGAGTTTGTGGCGCGCCGAATGGGGATGATCATGTTCTGTCCCTCCGTGGGAAGAATCCCGCCCACGGCCATGTCCAAGAACGCCCACTACCCTATCCTACTAGCTCGCTAAACCCTAAACCAGTCGATTATAGTTCACACAGACAAATATTGCGTTGCCATTCAAGGGGGTTAGTGCAAGAAACAAGTTGTATGCGTATGTGCTCCCTGTCTGTACCCTAGAAGCTGAGTACACTACATAATGTGGAATATTGGGGTGCATGTCAAGGGGGTGTAAGTGCTACAAACAATTTGTATGAACCTTTGTTCACTCTCTATGCCCTAGAAGTTGACATCAGTGTATAATTTCGAATATTGCGGTGCATCTAAAGGGGGGGTAAGTGCTACACAAACGGTCCTTATGCATCTATGAAAGCTCTGTATACCCTAGAACCTGACAACAGTGTATAGTTTCGAATATTGCGGTGCATCTGAAGGGGGGGTAAGTGCTACACAAACAGTTCTTCTGCATATGTGAAAGCTATGTATACCCTACAACCTCACAGCAGTGTATAGTTTGTAATATTGCGGTGCCTCTGAAGAGGGGCCTGGAACCTAAATCGCCTGTACACCTAAGCATACACCGGGCACTGTGCAAACCGCGTCAACTAAATCGCCGTAAATCCTACACACTACCATCAGACTGTACTGCGGAGTACTGCGGAGCCATGCGAACGGAGAAACTGCCTTAAACCCATAACAAAGTGGCGTGAGCACGCGAAGCAAGTGCCTCCAACAGTTTTTAGGCCTAAGCATACATGACATCGCCCCAAACCACGTCGACTAAGGAGCCCTAAACTTTACACACTCATTGCAGATGCCGCTGCGGAATAATGTCACGCCTCCGTGCGACGGAGGTGCCGCACACAGTGACAAGGCGTATGCATACATAAGATAACAACAAGCTGAGCCACCTAAAAACAAGGTAAAAAAAAAGGTGGCACAAAAAAGGCGGAAGTTGAGGCATGTTACAACATAGTAAGCGATCCGTTGCTGGCGCGCGGTCCTTGTAACCACTGGCTGGGGACGCTCCGCGACTGCAGCTCCGAACGTTGTGCGGCGAATTGGCAGGCGTCGGTGATTGTATCTGCACAGAAAGGAAAAGAGCATAGCTAAGAAGCAGCTTCACCTGAATCCATAGTAAGCGGCACTACAACTTTCATAATGGAATCATGCCATGTGTAACATGACTGGCATGATTCCAAAGTAGGACATTCAAGCAAATTGAGTGTTATTGCAATCGTGATTACATGATCTCTCTCATCAGCGTTCATGACATCATTGGCTACGCTTGCCTTCACACCCTAAAACACACTCCAGTGCGCCCTAAACCTGGACTTTGCAGAAAATGAGTAAGTTACAAACATCATTGCCGGATCTTGCACATCACATTTCATCACTTTTGTACCTAACCCATCACACCTAAAAAGACAGTGCAATGCGCCCTAACCCTTGACTATGCAGGAAATGAGTAACATCCAATCACTCACAAGCGATGGGCGATTGGATGTTTAGAAAAATAATGGGAAGCACTCGCCTTGCTTGTAACCACGTCCCCTGATCACCAACGCTCCAAACTGTGGTCCTGCACCGCAACGCTCCAACTGTGCTCCTCCGCCGCAAATCCCTCAGTCCATCATTGTTGCTGGAGCATCGCTTCATGCAACACACTCATTGCAGCAACAATGATGGAGCGTCTAGGTTACAAAAAAGAATCAGGGTTGGCTGAGCCACATTTTTATAAGGTGTGCAATGATCACACTCCCCGAGGATGGAGTGCGATCACCGCATAGATGGGTGGCTGAAGGCCATGGTCTGCATCAATGGTATGATGCATGGCATGTCCCGCCTCAAGGGATGGGCGCGCATACGTGGAGGCTATGGCAACAGGGTGGCTGGGGCTGACAGCGTGGCCGGCGCGAGGGGGTGACCGCGTGGCAGCTGGGGCTGGCGGGAGGGGCTCCAGACCGGCCCGGGTCGCGCACTGCAGTAACCGAGGTCTGACGCAGGTCTGGCATGCCTCGGAGTCCGGGATAGAGTTAAGACATTTGGGTTCGGTAATGTTAGGGCTCTGAAGATCTAGGATTATGGGTTCCACAGGGAATACTGATTCTCTAGAACACCATATGAACTCAACCTTAGTTCTAAATGACTTGTGGGAGCGGTATCCTGAACATGTAGAGAAGATGAAGAGGGATTTAAAGTGATCATTGCAAGAAGACAACATATGGGTGCTAAAGTCTTGGGACTTTAATGGTAATGGTGTCGCAACCCTTGCTAGCGTTCCTTAATTATTTTAATCATTTCTCAATTCTAGCAAGAGTCACGAACGCTAACCCTTCGCATTCCACCATGTGAATGGTTAGCTCCCCATACCACGGACCTCTTTAGCTCATAGGTAGGGGACCAACCCTCCTACAATTGCATTTGGGACTCTCCCCTTAATCGGTAACCAATGGTTAGATGTGGACTTCCATCCATGAAAGTCCAATCTTAAGTTGATCATCGCGTTGGCGGAGCAACACTATAACAACCCAAACCATAATAGGCAACTATGGCCCCACGTTGGGCCAATGCCCATGGAGGCCATGCCGTTCGGCCTCGGGTAGGTTCAGTTGGCCACGCCACCTCACCCATATAAGCCTCTAGGACTTCTGGCAAGACCCTTACCCCACCGTCAAGAAGCTTTTTGTCTCTCTCCTAAGAGTTGGAGCCAAGTAAACATTTTCCCTTAGCTGTTGGGGCTAGAAGCCTCCAACAGCTTCAGACCCCCATAACTTTGCCATATGATCTCTTTTTCTATCAAGAGACCACTTCATTGATATCTACTCTATGCGTAGATGTCAGTAGACTCCTGAATGTCCCCATTCAAGCAAGTATTGGGGAAGATATGGCTGTTCAAACCCTAGCAGTCCCGGGCGCCACTCCCAGGTCATTGCTGTCCCACTCAAATTGCCATATCTCTTAGCTCACACCTCCAATTGAGGTGTTCTTATGCATTCTAGAATTTGGACATCATAAAGCTACTCATAGCCTATGGCCTTACCCTCGTGACTCCTAGTCTCCATGGGTGGGAGGCGTTCTCAACGCCCGGGGCCCTGACCCACATTAGAATCACTTGGGCCCTCTCACCAATGGCGCCACAAGTCCCGGGTGTCACTCCGGGGTCCCCCTTGTGCCCATGGTGTTGCGGGCACTCCTCATGGAGAGGTGCATGACAAATGGAGTGATGAAAATCTTCTACATCGAATGTCACAAGGAGATTGGGGGAAACAGTAGGGTACCATGGTGGAATTTGGTGTGTTTTGGCTTTCACAATCCGATGTCATTGCGTTTCCTCCACACCGGCATGCATTTCAAGGGCTGACAATTGTTGATAACTTCGACGCCCACATGGAGCTCCTGCGTAAGTCATGGATTTTGAATAGCCCAATGCCCAACTACCTTCACACAAGCTCTTTGCACACCTCGACATAACGGACCTCTATGCAATCCGTTTGCATCTCAAGTCAGGCTAGCCGCAATAAATCTTTGTCCATCATGGTGATGGTTCGGTTGACAATGTGGGAATTTGGGTAACCCATACTCTTAGATCTTGACGTTCGTATATTATTTTGTCATAAATTGTTTGTTTCTTTGGTGCATGATTGGACACTAAGGTATGGAACATGGTTACATAGGTTTGTTTGGTTTTGCATACCCTAAACCCACATGCACAGACTTGTAGGGAACCATAGGACTTCTGCATAGTTGCAATGATTGCGGGTTTTTTTTTGTGTTTGGGTCAAATTTTTACGGAGCGGGTGTTGTGTTTGTGAACAGAAGCTCACTCTTGTTGTGTTTCCACCCTAAGCCTTCTTTTTAATGCATGAAGGTTATGTTCTATGGGTTGTAAAATTGCAAATTTTAAAGCAAATTTTAAATTGCATTATACTTAAGTATCCTTGTGTTCTTAGTCACTTGCAATTGTATGATATCATTCATGTTATGGTCTTGGAGTGGTATACATTATGTTATCACACTTGTTCTTTTGTGATGTGGTTAACAATACACATATTTTGCACAAGTTAAGATTTGTTTTGGTAAGCACAAGTCTTTCACATGTATGATAAGTTTTTGCACTTAGTTTTTGCAATGATAAGCATGCTTTATGTTTTTTTGTTGCCATGTTTATTCTCACCACTTTTGCATTGCATACACTTTTAAATTAACTTCTTTTAATTAAAAGGAATATAGACTACAAAAAATTGCAATGACATGGGCAGTATAAATAATGGTAGGGTGCAAAAAAAAGAAATCCATTTTAGAGAATTAAGTAATTATAGGGAGCTTTTAATTCAAGCCTTGAAGGTAAATAACCTTAAACGAATACCTCTCTGCCGCATGTGGTGTACAAAAATCTTATAGAGTGACCTACCCAAGTTTTCTTCATAAACTTCTTATATATAAGAGGGTTCAATTTCATAGTGACCCACACAAATCATTTAAGTTTCCAATGAAGAGTCCACCCCCCGGGCCTGGACCAGGTCGCATATCTTCTTAAACCCCAACGCTCCTTAATCACCCAACAACCTAAATCTGTTAAAGTATCTAATCTAATTTCCGGAGTCTTAAAGAAATGCAGCTTTTACACAAGTCACCACTTACATTATCACCTACACTCCCCTTACTTGATGTAACTTTGTGTAACTCTAGTTCATTGCCCCACCTACTAACATAGGCATTAAACCCATATAAGTCTCCTTACCTAAAACATGACCATGCATGAGTGAACATGCCCATTCTCATGTCGTGCAAATAAAAGAAATAGTCTTTGTTTGCTTTTCTTCTTCAAGGGTAGAGTTCAACTTAACCTAATATCATTACTCTTACAAACAATCATTGGCCACTAAAACTTTTCCACCTACAAAAAGGTGGACCATTTTAGAGATTCCTAATGCATAGACCATTCTGTAATAATAATAATGCATTTGAGACTTGATTTTTTTAACAATTAAATCCAAGTTAGATTTTAAAAAATCTTTCAATTAGCTGAGGTTTTAAGCAAACCCGTCCAAGTGTAATGCACAAAGAGAGTGAGAAAATTGGTGGAAAAATGTTCACCTCCTTATGTAGACTTGAATAAAAGTTCTAGTTATTTGTTGGTGTTGCTCGAGGTTCATCATGGCAACACTAATATTGTCGAACTTCCCCATTAGACATTTTTCATCACTGAGTCTAACAATAGGTAATATTGAACATTTTGCTTATTAATATCTACCATGTCATTCATTGAGTCCAAGCTAAAACTATTTTTTTCCCACTGCTAACTTTGTCACTTTACTCCACTTCCACAGTATCCTCTTCATTCATCTCCACATATTTCTTGAATGAGAAACTCGTCTTCAAATCTTCATTTTTGCAATAAGAATTGCAAGTTCATCAATTTCTTTGGTCATTCTTGATTTCTCTCGTTCATCATCCATTGCATAAGTTGCATTGCAATCAAGGGGCACAGTACCAACTCTTCTCAACTCAATCTTGCACAACATGGGAGCTATTTTCATAGTTGGTATAACCTTAACATAAATAATTGCTTGGTCTGCAATAGGAATTACCTTTCTCAAATCTTGTTATTGAATCGAGACAAAATGCAAAAAGAATGCGATTTGGGGAAAGTTTTCTATGTCATATCTTGAAATTAATTGTTATGCCTTGGTCAAGTAGTTGCACCGCACTTATGTAATCAAGTCATAGCCAAACAATGGTCATGTTGCTCAATTTCAAAGTTGTTAAATGAAATAAATCACCTTCCTTACCCCATTGTGACCCCCTTGGTTGACAATCCCTCGTAGCCATCCCATGGGAAATGGCTTCATATTGCTAGGGACCATGGATAGGCAATCCCGCTCATTCAACATTTAAGTTCCCAAAAGCTCCCAAAAGAAAATCAACTCCCCAAATGGATATGCATCCTGAACCTTTGACAGTGATCCCACTAACTTGATAGTATGACAATAGAACCCTCTCAAAATGTTGTATTACAAGTGTTGCAATCATATTATTGAGCTAAGTTCAAACTAGAAAGTTTAGTTGATGGGAGTTTCATTGCATTATTGATATCGAACTTCAACACAAATTAGTGGCAACTGACAAAACCAAATGTCATAATCACTAGGGATGACAAGTTCTAACATAAAACCCAAGCTCAAAATGGACCCAATTGCAAGTTCTCCTGTGCATCCACTATTAAAATGAACTTAAAATGAACTTAAAATGGCAACTTGAGGCCTTGGAGCTTGATAAGATATCTCATATACTAAGCTTTGCCAATATGTCAGTACTGCAGTCATGAGTACTATCACCAGGTAGGAGAAGTCCATCTGTTGGCACTTCTAATTAAAATATGGACTGGTGCACAATTTGAGAACATATTTTGCCATCTCTATGAACTTAATTGCAGAAATCCTCCCACAACAACTCACCCACATGGCAAGTTCCAAAAAGACACATGTTATGATGAGATTGGACTATGTGCTCAGAAAATATTCACCATTCTAAATCTAAGAGTTTAAAACAGTTGGGAAGGCCTATATGATCCTCTCTAAGCAAAAAGAGAATCTTCATTTGGCTCCTAAAACTTTTGCATCCAAACTCACCTTCTGAAACTTGAAATGACAATCTGTGTAATCCACAACTGTAACCAGATGAGACAATTCCTGATCTGTGTTGACAGTCAACATTGTTTGTGGAGGTGGAAGTGCCCACAATATGCAGGGAATGACCAGACCAACGGGTAGATAGATGCCTAGTTATTCAAATAACTAGGACAAGTCCACCACCAATTGTTGGTAGAGAAAACTAAAATTCTTGCTTCTTTTCAGCACAATCTGAAACCCAAAGTCTCAGAGAGGTATGGATGTTGGGAGCTACTTCACAGTTTTGGCTTCCCCCTTTACTTTCTGAACTTCCTTCTCGAATACTTGGGATCCTGTACACCTAATTCACTCTGGCTACTAGTTTAGCCCCTTAACCAGGTATTTCTGAATGATGAGTTATCTCGCAATGAGGCGTCATGCGGTTTATACTCCATTACATAGCCTGCAGGAAGGTGCAAATGTCGTTTGATTGAATCACGAAGAGCCATCACTGCCTGCACAGCGCAGTAGGGCATGGTCTACATAAGCATTCTAAATGCCAACAAATATAAAATATATTATAAATCAGACACATCTTGTACTTAACCCTTTAAACGTCACCAAGGCCCCGAAGATGCTTTTGAGACAAGAAAATTTGATTTTTTTGTTGTTATTTTCCTACTTTTAGTCATTTCTTAAAAAAGTGATTCTTCTTGAAACAGCTTCTACCCTACTAATGAAAATCTCCAATTAAGAAATAGGTTGAAATAATGTGCACATACAGTAAAATAAATGAAGCAATCCAACATGTGTTCTATGCATTATCTAGTCATTTGGGCCCACATTCTATAAATGCTTGTAATTTTTCCAATCCTTCAAAATGTGTTGTAAATAGGTTTGTTTTGAGCCTTAAGACATAATTAGTTTAAAAAATACCTTGATATTATTAAAATTCTGAATATTAACATTCAAAATCTTATACAAGGATTTATGCCATGTCAAGATTTTGAATTTAGATTTCAGCTGTAAAGATGTAATCAGTTATGTGCTTTGTAAGAACTTTCTTTCTTGTATGGACATCACTTGAGCATTGAAAATCATTCATCTCAAGTCATCTCACTTTCACGAGCACCCAGTGACCTTGAAGGATTAAGAAACACCTGCCACTCCAGACACTTGCTATACCTGATTATTTGATGAATTTCGGTTCCATACACTCAATATGTCCTCCCCAAAGCGGATGCTCAGAACAGCACCACATACGGTATCACCATAATCCAGCTGGTCCCCAATCATTGCCAACACCTGTAAAACCACAGAATCGTGAATTCTCTGGTGAGCATATATACAAACAGATTGTTACAAAATTAATCAAATCTCAAAAGGATGGAAATAGATTATTACAACTAAGGTAGATGGGTTCTAAATGGTTACTTTTTCCCACTAGCCCAGATCTCCTATGATATGAAACACATGATAGTACAAGAGGGTTAGCAAATCCAAAACTTTCTTTGTACTTTTCAGAGCTCATATGAAAATCTTATTCATTATCAAAGTGAAGATTCTCATGCTTATTACATGGTCATGTAGGTCCCCCACTTATGTTGACTTCTAAACTTAGAGTGGTTATCATATCTTGAGCATGTAGTCCAATCTCTTTTTAACACGTCTTTTTGGTACCCCTTCTTGGAGCTCTTCTTGGAGCCACACCTAACCACATACCTCTCAAAAATGGGTGTCTGATTAAGATAAGGAACCAATCTAGGCACGTCTACCTTATCAGTGACTTAGACTGTTATACAATCTAGGACTCCCTGCACTTCATATACGTCAAAGTAACCCAATGTTCTCAATCCTGAATTGCAATGTTTCTCAACAATGTTTGGTGTTTCTGTATAACCATGACTTTCTTACCAAATCTTCCCAGAATCGACCTGACACCAATTTCTTGAATCGAATAATCCACTTTCCTCCCTTCCGATTTGCTGCATCCTGCCATAATGACCATCCGTAACTGGGAAGTTAGGTCTAGGATCATGCCTGCTTAAGATTCGAAATTGATCAAAGTGAGCAAGGTTAAGGATCTTTATAGGGAACAGACCTTTAATCTCTTATAGTCAACTGCATCCTTCTTAATTCCAAAGCAACCTGACTCAGGTATTTGGGCCTAATGTAGTCACTTTTCTTTATCAGACGCATATATTTGAGTGGTAAGCTTATATGGCAAGGCTTGTAGTTGAGAACAGACACCACAAAGACTCATGTCACAATAAGATTGGACTATGTGCTCAGAATTTAGATATCATTTTAGGTTCCATAGACCACGATTCTTATTAACTATAAGAGCACAAACAAAAAAAACAAGAGAGAACGGTTAAGAACCAAAAGCTAACACACTTGGAAGGATCTATGTGATCATTAACAAGCAAAAGGGAATTTTCACTTTGATTTCTTATAACTTTTGCATCTCGACTCCAATTCTGAAATTTAAAATCACAATCTTTGTGATCCCCAAATGCTGACCAAAGGAGACAATTCCCAATCCAATCCAACAGCCAAAATTGAGTGCGGAGTTAAAGTGCCTACAATAGAGCCATATACCTTAGTACTCATTATCCATTAGGCAAGTGAACAAGAGATAGAAATAAAAGAAAAAAAAACCCCACTTTAGTTTTGCAATTCATCTTGGAGCAAGGAAAAATATTGGTAATACCTCCCACAGGGGCCGAATGCCCTCCTTGAAGAGATGAAAATCCGTTGGATTTGGCAGCAGGGAAGCCCGGGTGAGGTGGTCATAGCAACCCCAAAAACCCTCCACCTGAAAATTCATGGAAGATTATAAGCTTGACAGCATTTTGTGGCATAACCCTAAAACAGATGTCACTATGCCTTCATGGAGGTCAAATGAATAGCTCTGAACAGGAACTTGTCGTACAAGTTACAACTTATTCACCAAAAATTCACTTGCAGCAGAAAATATGCCTCTCTGATTTGATTTCCATCTGTTTTTCACATTGATAATGAAACCAGACTTGGATGTTGCCAATATAGCATTAGTAAAAAGAAAACAAGGGTTAAACTCACAGTGCTGAATTCAGCAATTTTCTTCATGTTGTCCTCATATGAGGTCTGCGACCTGATCCCTTGTGTCCTTCGTGTATACCAGAAGACAAACCTATGCTGATGATGATTAGACAGCACAAAACAACTCATAAATTCAGTCCTTTACTTACAACATACAAACTCCAGAATCCATACAACATGACATAAGGTAAATGTGCCTAACTCTGTGTATAATCTAATTCTGTGTACACACACCTATATTTGTGTGGTGTATGGTTGGGTGTGAATCTAAGAATGGACACCAAAAAGGCGATATGTGTTGAACAGATTGAATTAAATGCTCAATATTTTTGCTAGCCATTCAAGACGCAATAGTCAGCATCAATGGGGGGACCTATATGATTATTTAATAACTCAAGAGAATTTTCACTTTGACAATGAAGAGGGTATTCATTCAAGCTCCATAATTTATGAGGAAAGTGGCTATGGGCATGATTTGGATTTGCTAATTATCGTGAACTCATTGTGATGTGTTTCATATCCTACAAGAAGTGGGTGCAGACAGAGAAGTGTCCACTTAAGACCCACTTCCCTTAACATGACTTCTGTAGTGATCGACAGAAATTTGCAGAAAAAGAGTGACTAGAAATGTAAGGTAGAGGTTGCTAAAACCAGCACCCAAAAATCTTGCACAATAAGTGCACATTGATTCTGAGAATGTCCACCACCTTAACATCAGGTTCCTGTGTTGATGGTTTTGGGTCATCTATCAATGCAACTTTGAACCCCAATAACTTTTGCATACAGAATTCAAAAATAAGACATACTTTGGTGCGTTGGAATCCCCTGTCAATCGTTGAAGTGAATTAATCATTTAGAACTTTTTAAGTCCAATATAGAAGTATTAACTACGCTCAACGCTAAAGGTGAAGGTTTTAGCACCATCTACCTTAAACCGAAACTGCAGGATACAAACTCCAAATGGCACGACATGACTTGTGCAGTGATCAACAGAAATTGGCAGACAACAAAAAGGACCAGAAATGGATACCTAAACCCTCACGGTGCTCAGAAAAAAAAACTTGGTCATGTAATCATTTGAGCCAAATCGATAGCCCTTGAAGACAGAAAAATGCTACGACTGAAGCCAAGATAAAAAAAAAATCAGTTCTTCACTTTACTGTAAACTGAAAGTGCAAATGACACGACACGACACGACATGACTTCTGCAGTGATCAAAAGGTATTGGCAGAAAATTCATAGAAAAAAAAGGGACCAGAAACAAACACCTAAACCCTCACGGTGCTCAGAAACTAAAACATGGCCATGTTACCATTTGAGCCAAATCAATAGCCGTTACAGACAGAACAATGCAAGATTGAAGCCAAGGTAAAGAAAAAAATATGAGCTGAATGTACACCATACCTGCAAAGGATGCAAACCGAGTTGAATTTCACGACTCTGTCGCTCTCGCTCATTGGCATGTACATCCTTATCCTCGTTATTACTCTCATTCGAAAAACCCTGGCCTGCTCTTACTCCTTCAACCTCTTCGCCTCTGCTCTCCGTCATCTCTACAAATTTCTAACAAAAAATAAATTGATTGCGTTCAATGGCTTGCACTTATGACCATTCCTGAGAACCCAAGTTATTAGGGTTTCATAACTTATGTCCTCTTCTCCTCTTCCAAGGTCATCCACTTTGTGCTTTAGAGAGATATGGATGAATGTGGCCCCCTCTTTCATTCATTCCTTGGAGGAAAGCCAGGGGTGGGCCCCTTCTTTCACGTCGCCATGACTTGCACCCCAACTTCCACCGAAGCTTAAAAGAAGTCCCAAAAAAGTATCGAACATGACCACTTGAGATCAAGGATCTCGCTCAACTGTCGTTTCCTTTTTTCATCTGCACATCTTTCTCTTCACCGCCAATCAGATCTAGTCAATGTGCACATTGACATTGGGCTTTTTGTGAGTTTTGTGGTTGGGGTTTGAGGTTTTGGGTTTTGGGTTGGAGGCAGGCGGAGTTTGTTGTTTGATTCTTAGGAATGCCGAAGGAATGCAACATTTCGGGATAAGTAGCTTCGTTTGGGTGTGGAGTTCTTTCACGGATTTGGGATTTGAGTAGTAGTTTGTTTCTCTTTGAGGAAGTTCGCTATATACAGTTCACATGGAGCTCCGTCTGTGATAATTTGGATTTATTATCGACGTTTCCTTCTTCGTCACAAGTGCCTCGTCAATTTTCATCCCAGTGAGTCTCATTTTCTTTCATTCTACAACATTTCTTCAAGAAGATGTGTATGTATGGGTAGCAACCTCGGTTTTGCACGGATTACCATTTGGTCACCGAGAGTTCAAGCTCACCAAAGGTTTGCAAAAGAGCACAGATCTCGACGATGCTGATAGGGATGTCCTTCTCAAGTTGTGAATGCGCTCTTTTGTGTGTAGTTGTCATATTGAACCCATGCAAAATTGCCAAGCAGAAGTTCGGTTACATCGTCCTATAACTTGTGGGTAAGCAGGTTATAGGTTTCCATCTACTGACTACATTACGGTCTTATATGTCATGGCGATGTCATCTCTCGACAAGATGCGTATGTATGAAAAGGAACCTTAGTTTTGCACGGATTACCATTTGATCACCTAAAGGTCAAGCTCACCAAAAGTTTCCAAAAGCGCACAGATCTCGACAATGCTGATAAAGATGACCTTCACATAGTGTGGACGCATTCTTTGATGTGTAGTTGTCATATTGAGCCCATGAAATTTGCACCCATTCTACACCATTTCCTCAAGAAGGTGTGAATGTATGGATAGGGACCTTGGTTTTGGACGGATTACCATTTGGCCACCGAGAGTTCAAGCTCACCTAAAGATTGCAAAAGAGCGCAGATCTCGGCAATGCTGATAGGTTGTGGATGCATTCTTTTGTGTGTAATTGTCATATTGAACCCATAGAGACTTCCTACATGTGGGTTAGGCAGGTTACAGGTGTGCATCTACTACTACTACATACATACACACGGTCTTAGGTATATGTCATGGCGATGATGTCGGCGGAGTCTCTTGTGACCCTGGAGCACAGCTTGCGGGAGACTCTTCATAAGGAAGCTGCCGAGAGTGAGCGCAGACAGAAGGCAGCCGAGATTCAGAAGCTTGTGTGGGAACAGCGACGCAACACTCTCTCTGTCCCTGCACACCTTAGCAATGGCACTGCCAATGGCGAACAGACCACAATGGCCGCAGATTGCACCGTCCAACTTGGTAAGTGTTTTCAATACTGTATACTTGTGTGTTATAGTCTTTACATGAATGTTTATGTGTGTGTCTCTTTACTCTCTGAGTTTACCATCGATGTGCACGGTGAATTGTGGATTCCGACGCCAGAAAGGAGGACTTCAAGCAGTCGGTAGCAGTGCCAGAAATTCAAGACTAAGAGGATTGGGAGGGAATTGGACAGAAGTAGTAGAGTAACATGATCATCATACTAATTGCAAAGAACATGGGAGTCTGTATATATATAAATGGCTTAGTGTTGGTTTTGAATGATAACGTGCCTGGCTGATCCTTACATAATTGTGTCGCTCTTTACATACTCAGTAATTTATAATCTTTACATAAATGTTTGCGTCTCTCTTTACATTCTGAGTTTGTCATCAGAATTATCGAGACCATGAATGTGGCATGGTGAATCAAGGGTGCCTAATTGCACCCCTTCCAACTCCAGAATGGAGAGATTCAAGTAATCGGTAAAATCGCAATGCTGGAAGGTAGCAGTGCCAGGAATTCAAGACTAAAATTGGACTGGGTCCTGGATAGAAATAGAGTAACATCAAGATCATCACACTTGCAAAGAAGATGAGTGTCGGTATATGTAAAAATGGCTTGGGGTTGGATGGTGAATAGTGCATGCAAAGGAGCAAGAGATTGAGAAGAGGAAGACGCAAGTGCGTGAGAAGGTGCAGGCACAGCTTAACCGCGTGGAGAGTGAACATAGAAATCTGGATCACCTCCGCAGAGTAAGCTTTTTTTTTTTACTACAAATTCACGTCTCTCATGCCTTTGTCCTGACAAGTGTGATGGATCCCTTAGGAATCTGCTTTCGATACCTATTCTGAAATCAAAGTGCCTCTGATCACCAAATCATCTCTCATGTCTTCATCTGGATATTTCGATATCAAGAATCTGCTCTCGATACCCTTCTGAAAATCTGTGCTTATCATTATTTAAGCATTCCTTCATTTTCTATTGCTTTATACAATTGGCTCTGATCTCCATAGAAAGACAAACTTTATGTTATATATCAATGTTAGTTTCAAAACTTGCTGAATGTTGTGGATTGAAACTCTGATGCAGGAATTGGAAAGTCTTGAGGATCCAACAAAGAAAGAGGTTGCAGAGATCAGAAAGAAGATTGAAGCTGTTGATCGGGAATTAAGACCAATGAAACAAATGTGTGATAAGAAGGTAATTCAAGAGTCCGTCCATGCCATGACTTAGTAAGCTATATAATTTCCAAGCTTCTAATGGCAGTGTATCACGACAGCCATTAATTTATGGCGCAATTGGACTTATGCAGGAGAAGGAGTTGAAGGAACAACTGGAGTTATACAATGAGAAGAGCAAGATAAAATCTGATCTTGTTGGGAAGTTGATGGATGTAAGTGAGGGTTATCAGATTCATTGTCAACTCAATCACTAGTTAAGAAATCAGGGTACTTGATATGAGGGTATTTGATTCGAAATTAGTGTGGGTTTCCCCGCCAGTGGTCTTTTTCCTTTTAAGTGACTTGACAGGTTTGGGGTTTGGGGAACAGATTGTGACAGAGAGTGAGAGGCTGAGAATGCAAAAATTGGAGGAGCTGAACAAAGTCCTTGAGGCTATGGACAGGAGCAAGTTACCGACATAGAATCTTGGACATCTTTTGATGTGTGGTACTCATTTGGTAAATACAGTTGTTTTTAGGACATTAAACACATAGAATTGCAATCTAAATGAAGAATTGCACATGATACATACAAGTCGATTGATTGTTTCCATATCAGGGGGAAGCAGAAATGTTTTAAAAGATTTTAGAGGAAAACTAAAAGCAGTTGTGTGGGCGATCAATTTGGGGTTGAGCTAGAACTGCACTTTCATGGATTGCTTTGTTCTCCTCCTTTTGTGTGACTCAGAGTGTCATAGAAGCACGATGCTATTTAAAATTCTGGCAGCAACTGTTGTAAAACGCAGACACAGATGTTGTAGAAACATGTTATGAACTGGAAGTCAAACAGTCTAGGACGAAAATGTTTTGCAGGTTTTTGTAATTAAGCTTTGTTGATAGCAATATCTTCAGCTCTACAGCATGCTGAATTCCTTGAACCTGTTCCCAATTGCCACCCAATTACCTACTTCAACCAGCATAATTTTTATTGGGACCAGATTTCCTTAAAATTGGTTAACATGAAGACAACATATAAAGTTAAAAGTCCTGCGTCTGTAAAACCTAGAAGTCACAATGTTCTTTTATGAGCCTGTAGCTTAAGAACATCTGACAGATATCATAGTATGCAATTATCCTTATGCCAAATAAGAAGTCCTTGTGATGGAATGAAGATTTGGAGATGTGATTGAAATCAAGAACCAAGCTATGACTGTTGTGAGAGTTCGAATTCAATGGGATTTCCAGAAATACTTACTCTGAAAATGCTCATGCCATCAAACTGTCAAGCCAATCATGGATTTTTTGATGCAGGCAACTCCCTGTAAGTAGCTTGCCCCTTAGCACTGTTGAAAATTTATTCAAGGTATGTTGTAATTTCCAATTGATTTTGATATTTGCAATGAAATGAAATGGAACTGATTTTTAAGTCCAGAAAACCAAAAGGCTTATGGGGAATGTGATAGCACTTTACCTTAAGTTGCAGGAAGTTGAGTGGGAGGATTTTGTCAACCAATGATACCATTTTGCAGACAGTGTTCTTATTGATAAAAAAAATAAACAGGAACACCAAGAACACTAGCCAAAATTTAATGATTGCTGTGTCGAAACAAATGAATGTTATTGCAACACACAGGGTGCAATCTAACCTAACCCTGGCTAATCTGTGGACTTATTTAGTAAATTCTGAGGACCTTGTAAAATTTTGCAGCCAGTAAAGGAAATAAAACTGCAATGTACAAACTGTACTGTCGAAGGAAAAAGGAATGTCAGTGTGTTCTGTACATTGACATGCGCTGTCTGTTCACTACCTCCTGTCCATGTCCGCAAACTGTTCTGTTGAAAATTCTAAGTCAACTTAAATCCAACTGACAGGATGATGATTTTAAACTGCAAATTAAGAGGAGGGAAAGAAAAATATGCAGAGATAACCTAAAGAACCTTAGTAAGGTAGCCGCACCTATCACCAACACCTAACAATGTACCTCCTCATTCCTTTCAAATAATTACAAATTTAGGTTTGTTTTAGTCTAGTTGATGGTAGGTGCGGCTACCTTGACTAGAAGACATTCACTATAACCGGTTTGGCTCCACCTCATTCACCAAAGGAAGGAGTGGCAGGCTCTCAACTGGTTCAATGCTTGATTTCACAGGCACTTGTTGCGATAATTTATGTCGCACATAACCATAGAATGTGCAGCCCACAAGTGTGATTGTGCAGCCAATTGCGTTCATAAATGAAATTGGGTTCTGGAAAATGAGCCATGACATGATGATGGCAACAGCAACCTGCAATCAGAGTGTCCC
Organism: Polytrichum commune; assembly: GCA_950295325.1. Classification (NCBI taxonomy): domain Eukaryota; kingdom Viridiplantae; phylum Streptophyta; class Polytrichopsida; order Polytrichales; family Polytrichaceae; genus Polytrichum; species Polytrichum commune. The sequence continues at coordinate 14,542,524 of OX485803.1, read as the reverse complement.
AAATGTGATCAGATAAATAAAAATATTATTGGGGAGTTGGTCCCCTATGACTTTCCATTAACCTTTCTCAACTATGAATGTGAATCATACCTAATCCAACCATTCACAACCACCCCAACACAAAAATTTATAGCTTACCGCACCTCAAATCATAGAATCGTCATTGAAACTAGTCAGTGGTAGACTATCCCAATCTCTAGAGATAGTAGATTATGTCAATTATGTTGTAACAATGTGGTTGAAAATGAACACATTTTGTGTTAAAGTGTCCCCTCTACAACTCCATTAGAGATAGGTTTCTTTCCCTATTTCAAAATGTAATATTAGGTACTCTTTCTTCCAATTGGACCACCAAGTTGATATTAGCCTACACTTGTTGCTCTAAGGATTTAGCATTTTTGACACCATCTTGATGTACTTCTAGTTCCATATGCCTTCTAACTTCCTAGACTTCAAAATCAATTTCATTTTTTTGGTTGTCTTGCATACAATAGAGTTATCCTTTAATTCAAAAAGACTTTTGGTGGAGAGTTGGTTGTTTTGCATACAAGAATTTTCATGTTCAAAAAGCTTTTTGGTGCATACCTATTGCTGGTGTGGAGGTTTGAATGTTGAAAAACATTCCATGTCAGTTCATTGAGGGCCCTCCACACCAACAATAAGCATGCACCAAAAACTTACCAAACATGGAAAGTGTTGTATGCAAAACAACCAATCTCCAACCAAAAGTTTCTTTGAATGAAAGGTTAACTCTAATATCAAAAATCTCTTCCCACATGTGTTTGAAATTTGCATGAAGAGCAGCTGTCTTTGGTTGGTTCATTTGAGGGGCCAAACTTATTTTGGAGATAATCAATTTTAAGGATAATTGTCGCAATTCGTCAGGTAATTTGGAACTATGTAATGCTCCAGACCAGTTCACCATGGCACTGGCTGGTGATTGGGTAATATATAACCAAAATGGTGGTATACGGACAACATAATAACTATTATTGGAGGAGATAAAGGATCCTTGTTTACCTACCTTCATATTACCAGCAACGTTGAATGTGACAGCTGTGGTGGCATGAATGACGTAGAATATGGAGAAGTTGAGACAAAAAGCAGAAACCCCAGACAAAAATATAATGAGTAAAGGCGCAAACAAAGACTGCTGCATTTCAATCCACTTGACAACACCCCCTCCTTCAAGTGCCAGCGCGGGAACAGCCAAAATCATGGTTGCATATGGTGCCATGTAGTAAACGGTATTGATGCTGCAAAACAAAACATTCACCCAATAGGCTTCAAGCATTAGCACATAAGATAGATGTGCCTAAATTGAACACAACAATAATCTGGACACCTATATTTAAGCAGTATGTGGTCAGGTGTGGATGTAAGAACTGGCACCAAAAAGACATGTGTTTAAAAGAGATTGGATTACATGTTCAAAATATGCTACCCATTCTAGACTCAAAAGTGTTTTTATAATGAAGAAGATGTTCTGAGCTCCAAAATTATGAGGCAAATGGCTACGGACAAGATTTGGATTTGCTACTCATCTCACACTAATTGGGTGTTTCGTATCCACAAGAAGTGGGTGCAGAGAGAAAAGTATCCATCTAAGGCACGTCTACATTAGTCAAAGGCTACCCCCATGCCACCAAAAAGCAACCAACCACGACCACTCCTGCATAATCTTCCCAGACCACTTCCATCTCACCGACCTCGGGGTGATCTTTTGGAGTAAACCTGTGACCTAAATATGATAGTTTGTTACTCTTCTGCTTCGTTCTACTCATCGTGGTCAAGAAGAACGCCACCAGATCTTTTTGGACGTGAGAACATTTTGCGTATATTTATATTGGTGATCAATGTATATTTATATTGGAAATCAATGTTCTTCTCTCTTTTTAAATGACTTGGAAAAATAAAGATTTCATATGAATTTATCTTTTGAATTTTTCAACAAACATTTACCTCTGGTTTTGTACTCTGACTTTCTGACAATGCAATGTAAGATCATATTATGCATATATATACCTGTCAAATTTGTAGCCATGAAGCAATGACTCGGCCAAGATTGTCTTGGTAGATGTTACAACACACCCAAAAAAGGCCGCCAAAAACCCAGCCATGTTGAAACTGAGCTCAGTGACAGAGGTGAGCACAATGCCACCAACAATTGGGAGCAGCGACAGCCAGACACGGCGGTCGAAAGATTTTTTCCAAACCAACCACTGAAGCACCACTGCCAAAATCCATCCCCATAATTCCTCACAAACTCAATAGGTAAATCATACACCCATGGATAATAGAATTTTCCTTTAACTCAACGGGACTTTTAGCTGTAAGTTGGTCCCCTATAATCTTGCATTTGATGTTTTGCATACAAAATCAATAACTTTCTTTCTACTTTAGGGGTCGAGTAATGAGAGCTTGCCACTTGACTATGCATGTAATCAAGGACCTTGATTCTTGGGAATTTATTCTTGAAGCCGGAATAGAAAGAGAACGTCCATGAATATAGCATGCTTAAGAATGCTATATATGTTCAAGTTTTTGGGAGAGAATCAGTGAGGATTCATCAAGATGACAAATCACAATCTCTTTCTTTCTCCTTTTGAAATCATACCTGTAGTGGCCGGTGTGAAAGACTTGATAGTTTGCATGAAAGAAACAGGAATGTATCGCAAGCTGACATTTCCGAGAACAATGTTGAGGCAGAACACCGCAGACATAGGGAAGATGCGCCTCCACCGATCCACAGGATTGACTTCAATGAGTGGCTTGATTTTCAACACTTTGATGGCTATGTGGGCACCAATGGTCGAGCAGATGAAGTGCACAGTTGATACCGTGAGTGGAAATTTGAAGTCAAGTTTCTGCCATACACACAGCCATCCATCAATTTTTTAATAAATAATTGGTTACACTTCATTTAACAGACATTAACATCGGCAGCCAAAGAGAGATAAGGTAAGCAGGCCCAATTCGGTTACTTATCTTAATCAGACACCTGTATTTGAGTGGTGTATTTAATGTGCAGATCTAAGAACAGACACCAGAAAGGCATCATGTGTTTAAAAGAGATTGGACTGTAGAGGGGGACCTATGTGGCCTCCTATAGCTCACTGTCGATGGACTTTGATAGTTCATAAATATTTGAGACTAGCTCCAAAAATAGCTGAGGTTGATACTACCTTCTTCAGGTACAGAATATTCATCAACCTCGTGAATCTGAGTAGTATACCATAACGGTAGCAAACAACAAAAAAGCACCCAAATAAGGCTCGTCTTCCTTACATAACCACAACACTCTGCTTCAAAGATATATCATAAACTTGATGTGTGCACTCACCTGAAAAATCCACTTGTTCATTATGATCACAAGCACATTGAAACCCCACCATTGCAAAACAGCTAGGACTCCTCGCAATTGAGTGCGGCCAATTGGCACACCTCCTTTGAGATCCTCCATTTCTGCCTCCTGCTCTTTTCCTTGGATCTGCCAAACAAGAAAACAGTTGCAGAACTGCTCAAACGTGGCTTTACAGAAACCAAACCCTAGACCAAAATATCTGCAGTTTTACGTCAAGCAGCTCGGAGGAGGTCTTTTTCAAAAAGACATGGCCCTGTTGTAGGTAGCATCACAGTGATTGAAGTCCTCCTTGATGTGCTTGAGGCATAAAAGTTCGATGCCACTAAGCCACTATGACACCTTGTTTGCTGCACTCAGCTAAAAGCGTGCACCAGATTCGAAAGTGTGATGACTTTGTCCACTGCGGGTAATCGTATTTCGGCTAATACTCACATACATGGTTCATTAACCTCGAAACATCATCGACAATTACTTATGACACCTTCTCACAAAACTGCACTCAGGTGATGGACGATGACCATTCCTGTAAAGATTAGCCCAACTTCTACACATAGAAATTGGCATCATTAACTCTCGATCGAAACCCTCAGGTTGCATACCTCACAACAAATTACAACAGGGTTGATGAACCACAGCTCCTGGAGTCGTCTTCGATGCACGCTAGGGCAGTCCTTAAGATGCCCACACGACCGATGACTCCCTTATGGATGATGCCGATGCCATCCTCGCCCCAAACAATCGACCGTAATAATAATCTCTTGGCTGCAACCATGGACCTTAACCCTCACAACACTGAGTTTCCCCCTACAATCCGTGTCTCTTAGCACTGCCTGTCCTTGTTGCTGCAAAAATGAGAGAAATGAAAGATGAAGAATTTATCACGAGGAGAAGGACCCAGAAGTAAAGGAATGAAAGAGAGACGAACATCAACACTCAAGCTCAACCCCCATATTGCACTTCACTAATATTGCAACCATGTCAGCAGCCGTTACAAACCCCAGCCACAGCCAAAACACACTCAAGAGAGAGAGAGAAAAAAAAAACTTCTCCCCGAGCTTCAACCTACATGTGATAAGGTTGCATGTGGTCATCAATCTGCAGAATGAAACTGATGATGATGATGATGACGATGATGGATGCCTCCACAATTGAAAAGCTAGATTCAATTCCCCTACAATCCGTCTCCCTTACTGCCCGTCCTTACCACAGCCAAAATGAGAGAAATGAAAGATGAAGAATTCATGAGAAGGAGAAGGACCCAAAAGTAAAGGAAATAAAAGAGAGACAAACATCAACACTCAAGCTCAAACCCCATATTGCACTTCACTATTATTGCAACCATGCCAGCAGCCGTTACAAACCCCAGCCACAGCCAAAACCCAAAAAATTTAACAAGTAAAACTCTACTTGAAGCTTCAACCTACATGTCATCATCATCGTCATCATCATCTTCATGCACGTGCTCACCAATCTGCAGAATGAAACTTTACATGAAGAATCGATGCTGTCGTTGCTGATGGAACTCTTGATGTAACAGCATCATTCAATCAATCAATCAATCATTCGATCAATCATCGTCTGCTTTTGCTTTCTCAAGCGACCTCTCTTTGGGTGTCCAAATAAGTGTGGACTAGTTCTGAGAGTAAGTTAAGTTAAGCTATTCTTATTAGTGGCTTTCATACACAGATTAGTGGGACTGTCAAAGATTAGTACCTAAGGTAATAGATGTGCCTAATTCGGTTACTTAATCTTGATTGGACACCTATGTTTGAGTGTGTATGTGGTTAGATGTGCTTTCAAGAACAAACATCTAAAAATATGTGTTTAAATAAAGTGATTGGGTCATGTGCTATATAAAATCTTTCTAGGTTCAATAGTCAACATAATTGGGGGGACCTATGATATTGGAAGGTGTTAACCCCAGCCCTACAAGCCTTTTCAAGGTTGGGTGTGAGGCTATGTCACTCTTCCCCTCCATGCCGTTAGAGCCACTCTCCTCATAATTTTTGGAGCACCGTCTATCAATGTCTTATTCATCATCAACAATACTAATTATTCCAAGTAATGTGTATGTTACCATTCTGGAATACGAAGTGTAATCACGTCTTACTCAGGAGTTCAATTTTTACTAACGAAAGTCCCACATGTTGTTCAATATTATAGAACATAACTGACTTTGCTTGATAAAATAATACATTCTTGTTAGATATTTATATCAATGTGTAACTAATAATAGTAACAGACAATGATTGGAAAAATCAATGTAGTCGTACAGGTCCTCCCAATTATGTTGACTATCGAGCCTAAAATGGGTACCATATTTTGAGCATGTAACCCAATCTCTTTTATTCAAAAACGTATCTTTTATGTATCCATTCTAGAAGCCACATCTACCCACATACCACTCAAACATAGATGTCCGAATAAGATAAGTTACCGAATAAGGTACGTCTGCCCTATCCCACAATCAAATGGATGAAGAAGGGGGAGGGGTCTGATGGAGTGAGTTCACAGCCAAATTATCCCATCACAACACCAACATCATCATAATCATAATCAGTCGATCATCCAAGTGGAGAACACTTCCACCATCTCTCCTGCACTTTTCTATCCATGCGAAGGACATTTCATTCACGCTCTATACTTTACATCCATGAGCGGATCAGTTATGTCCCATACCAAACAAGAGCCAATGAATGTTTCATTCCTATCGTAACTCGTCATCCACTCTCCTCTCGCTCGTTATGTCGCCCATAACATTGTTAACTTAACTTTAAGCCAATGTAACATATGTAATGTCTGGTGGTGAATTGGTACTTGGCTGCACTACAAGCATATGAGTGTTGTGTCATCGACCTACGTCACTGGAAAGTTTTCCTATGTCCTTGAAAGAATATGCAAATCTACCACTCTAATAGATTTACACATTCTTTCTCGTGACACGAAATGATTGGCAAGGACTCGTGTGTTGGTAGTGTTGGCCCACAGAATATGTTTGGTAGCATGGCGCTCAAATCATTTAGCACTGAAGCCTTTTTGACATTCTCAAATCGTTTTCAATTGAATAAGCAGGTCGTATGTGAGAACGTTTTCCTCCAAGTGTATGAAGGTCCTCAAATGTAGGGAAACGCATGATGCTGTAACTATTGTAGTCCTATAGTAACTAGGTGCACAAGGCTAATTTCAAAATTAGAAATCGTAGCCTGGTTTCTAAAGCGGCTTTTAGGAACGAATTTGTGGCAAAGATTAACTTATGTGTGGGAAGTGGCAAATGAGGGAGATTCTTGCAAAAAGTGTGGTTTTGATCTCCCACTTTTGAAGATTTTAAGGTTCACTCTATTATCTATTAAGGGTCGGTTTACACCGTGGACCATGAAGTCAGACCACGAAAGATGGCCTTTTTCCATGGTCCAGCTTCATAGTCCAATTTCTTAAAAAAATCAATTTACAAAGCCTTTGGGCCCCTCACTAGGTGTAAACCAAATGTGGATCGAGAGGAATGACCATGCATCAAATAGCGAATGTGCTGACTTTTTTAATATATACCCCCAAAAAGACAGTTTTGAATATATATATATATATATATATTAGGTTTGACCATTCTCTTGCCTTTTCTTGTCTTCATCTTCTCTTCCCCAAAAATAATTCTTAAAAAGTCTATTATAACAACATTTTTCTGTCATGGGCGCTTGCCTTTTTCTACTAGAGCACCTCTTTTGCTTCTCCCACCGCAAAATCCATTGGACCATGTCAATGAATAATGTAGGCCTTTAAATACCGTATATCTTTTGGGGACCTCGAACTCCATGGTCACTCTGTGAGGCCAAACCTACCACCCTTAAACGTCCTAATCCGGGTGATAGTTTTGAGAATCACATGCACACCATAGAACTTGGGGTAGCGTGAAATGTAACTTCCATCTCATTGGGCACCCACATTAATTAAAGTCATGTCATTTTATTAATGCTATCCTCATGAATGGTTGGAGCGTTGGCCTTTTCAAGGGTCCAACCCTTGGCCTTGGCTACACACGCCCTTAAGGATATTCTTCTCGAGACCTTAGCCTTGGCCAAGGCTTCCTCATAAGTTATCTTAACCTCCATAAGGTTATGGCTTGTGGACTCCATGTGGCAATTAAGTTTCTCATGTATTAATCTCCCATTGTCAACCCAAGGCCGTTCTTTGTGTGTGGAACCACACAACCCACCCTGGTACTCCACATCAAGCGTAGCACTTCAATTTATTCCATACTAAGGACACAAGTGTTAAAAAACACTCTTCTATATTCTATCGCTATCTCACCCCTTTGGGCCATTACTTAACTACCATCCTAGTCTTAAGTATGTACCCCCGCGATAGCCTCGGCTCCTTCATCCTTAGGTGGCAACCGCACAATGCCCAGCTCCCAGCTCGGTGGTGGCACCAGCTTATACCCGGCTCCCAGTTCGGTGTAACAGTAGCTAATGCCCAGCTCCCAGTTCTGTGGGACAGCAGCTAATGCCCAGCTCCCAACTCGGTGTGACAGCAGCTAATGCCCAGCTCCCAGCTTTGTGGGACAACAGCTTACCCAAGTCTCGGCTCGGTGGGACACTAGCTTATACCCGGCTCCCCACTCGGTGGGACAGCAGCTAATGCCCATGGCCAACTCCCAGCTCGGTGTGACAGCAACTAATGCCCAACTCCTAGCTCTGTGGGACAGCAGCTAATACCCAACTCCCAGCTTTGCTATTACATCTCTAACCAACCACCCCTAGCTAATTAATCTAACCAAGACTTACTAATCCTAATAAACTACTAGCTAGTTCCTACCTTAATCAACTATCCTTCTAACTAATCCTAATAAACTACTAACTAGTTCTTGTCTTAATCAACTATCTTTCCAAGTTCCTCCCTAATCAAAATTATTTTCTACCACACTACAACACACACTCACACACACACACCCTCACACACTCACACTTCTAAGAGGGAGAGGGAGAGAATGAGAGAGAGAGAGTTGTGAAGAAGAGAGAGGAAAAGGTAAGGAGAGGGAACTTAAGGAGAAGAGAGGATAAGGGAGGAAGAGGAGAGATAAGGCATCCAATCACAACCCCTTAACCTTCTCCCCCTTAGGAGGACCTCATCCTCTCCACTAACCCTTCAACTCCTAAACCAACAAGGACACGTTCTAATTCAAACAATAATATCAAAGGCACTTCCCTTTGCCCCCTCAAGCACTACTCCGCTAATCAAAACACTCCCTAATGTCACTAAGCTTCTATTACACCACACAAAATGGCTTAAGGCCTAAACATAAATCCACACCACTTCTCACTCTTTTTATACTTTTGATTGTTTCAATAACATTCCAATTGCAACTCTAATTAAATTCTAAACATAAAACAAATATGAGCACTCATTTTGGGCTCATACACTCTGACATTTTTTCCTCAGTGTAAACCGAAGTGGTCCCGGGATGAGTTTAATAACCAATGGCATATTTTATAGGGCCTTGGAATGACTTCATGGTCCATGATGTAAACAACCCCTAAACAACCCAACAATCGTCGTGTGTTCGCGTCCCATACCCATTGTAACACTAAAACTTGGTTGATTTGACAATGTAACACATGTGGTTCGTACATGCTCGGCCCACACGAATGAATATTGTAGAGTGGTGATCAAATCATTCGACAAAGATTTTACTCTTCTTACATTTCCAAATGAATCTCTTTTTCTTTTTTTATGGGGAACACAAGAGGCACTTGACCACCTAGTTGGTTTTCCGTCCAGTAGAGAGACGATTCCACAGCCAGGAATCGAACTCCCAACCACTCTGTTCGGTCTAGGTACCTCTCCATCATCATCCAGTAATTTAGGATCATCTTGGACCATTTCTAGTTAAATCTCATGGATGGGAGGGGTCATGTTCCCTCCAAGTCCATAAATATCCTTAGAAGTGTGAAACCCTATGATGCTTTAAACTTGATGTAGCACTACATCTATGCAAGGCTTTATGTGATATTATAAAAGGTAAGCTTACCAGACATGAGGCCCTCCTTAACAATGTCCGTGGAACCAAAAGAGAACTTAATAACCTTACTTTCTCTATAATGTTTGTCTCAATTAGTCTTAGACCCCGATAAGCGTTAAAATCACATATGTGTTAAGGAAATTGTGCTCCCTAAAACCTGTAAAAAATACACTAAATCGATGTTAATTGTACATTGTTGGGAGAATTTAGAAAAAATACGCTCCCCTCTTCAATGTATTTACCTCAATAAGTGTTAACTTGAATTTAAGTGAGGCTACAAAATTTTATAACTTGGATGAAATTATGTTGACATGCATGCATCATGCACACAATCACTTTTAAATGTATAGCATGTTGAAATTGCTCGGAGTTACTGCATCAACAATCATGAATTATTGGAAACATACACGTATTTGTTTGAGGTTTTTGACAACATGGAAGCATATGAGGCAATCACGAGAGATAGAGAAGCTTGAGAAGCATCACAAAAGAAAGAGTTGGAATAAATTACTACCTCACTGGAACAACTAGCATTGGTATCTAAAGAGAGTGAAAGTGGACCCATTATAAATGCACATGAGTTCATCAATTATGAACTCGAATTCGATCCAAACAATCCCTACATATGTATTGAGGAGGAAATTATAGGTATGCTTGATGGAGGAGGTGATGCAGTTGACAATGAACCCATTGAAGAAGTTGGAAATGTGCAAATTAGCAATGTGGTGGTAGATAGAGTTGGATCCAAGGATGCTGAAAGTGCATTAGTGACCTTGAAACAATTTTTGGACCAAAGGCTTATTGATGTTACATCATTCATCTAGAGCATTCAAACACTTCAAAAGGAAATAGGATCACAAGAACCTCACTAAACCACTATAGATTTGTTCTTTCATTACGCTTAGATGTATGATGACATTTACATCTTATGTATTTTCATCCTTCTCTACATTAGTGTTATTTTTTAAATGTCAAAGTCACACAAGTGTTATTCGTATAAGTGTATTAATTTGTCGATGTTACCTTTGATAAGTGTTAAAGTGTTAACACCACGGAAGTGTTATAAGTTCCCTTGCTATGAATTATTAACATATATATATATTGAGGGTGGACTAAAATATGCAAGTTCTATTTAAAATTATAAAAGGTAGAGGTTGTCCCTTAATGGAGAAAGGGAATTATCACATATGAGAGTGCTTGTCATCCAACCAACATAAAACCTTGTTCCCCTATATGACTTAGACTAGAGCAATTTAGGGTCTTTGAAGCTAATTGTGGTGTTGAATGAATGTCCAAAAGTAGTAACCTCCAGGCTACAGAATTGGTTCAAGGCTCGTATATATGTTGGATGGATGAAAGGCACGCTCATATGCAATAATTCTCTCCCTCCCCCCTTAACAACATCATGGTACCTCAACAATGTGATGTTATGCAACCAAATGGAGAGAACCATGTTTCACAATACCTATTATTTGTGCCTTAGCATTGTGAATCTTTTGGTCACCGTAACTTTTTGTTGCCTTCACAAATCAGTTGCCTCTTTACCCATGAAAATTACCTTGGGTGAAAAACAAATCACATGATTGTATGTATTTGAATGTTGTGTCAATAAACATTCAAAGTAGTGTGGAATGTCGATAACGTAGTGTGGGGTAGCCTAATTGCACATTTCAGTGTAGCTTTCACATAATTAGGGCCACTTTAATTTACACCTGGAGGCCAGGCCAATTTGTTGTGTAAGAGGCTTGAAATCCTCACTTGTGATTGGCCACAAGGCTGAAATCGGCCCCAACCCCTTTACACCTAGAGTCGGGGCCGATTTGGTGGTGCGAATTTTTTAATCAAAAAATGCATGGTATGACACACCCCAAGCTCATTGAATTGGGTGCACCCAAAATGGAAGGCCAATTCTTGACCTCGGGGGCGATGTCAAATTTCAATGAAAAAAATAAAAAAAATAAATAGAAGTAAAATATGGTTTTTCTAGCAAACCATATCCATTGGATTACGTGGAAATATGAACAGTTGTATGCTGAATTATGCTAGATCTGTTGGCTTATGCTAGATTTATTAAATCGGCCTAGCTTCTTAACCCTAAGACCTTTACATATGGGAAAATTGGCCCCCATTATAATCTTCTTATAATGTGTAGTTGAGGCCGGCCTCCAACCCAAAAGGGGCTGAAATTTCATGCAATTGGCCTCAAGGGGAATTGGCCCGGCCTCTAAGTGTAAAGCGGCCCTTAGTTTAGTGGAATTAAGCAAGATACGTGGCTAAATGAGCACTAAATTAAGCAAGAGACCAGTCAAGGATGAATAAAGTCCGATTGATACTTGGTCTTCAAGGCTCTTTTCAATGCACGCTTGAAGCTTTCACTCATTCAAAGATGCTGTTGGCTGTTCAAGGGTGCTGATGAGGAGTATCCTTATAGCCATGGATGTCCAAGTGAAATTAAAGCGAGGGTTAGGGTTGGACCGGTACTATGGTCCAACCCGGGTATGTGTCCAAGGAAGTGCATGGGTTTCACTAAGGGCCATTTCACACATGAGCCAAGTGCCGTGACCATGAAATTGTGAGAGCCCAAAAAAAAGAGTCCAAAGGCCGTCCCAACCCACCTCCAACATCATGTAGTGTGGTCACGGACCCTCAAGTGTAGTGTGAAACCATATGTGACCGGGCCCTCAACCAAATGCTATTTCAATGAGTTTCTATTCATGCGGGTCCTCACGCATGATGAAATAGAATAAACCAACGGTTGTGAGCGTTCGGAGTGCCATGGTCTCCTGGTTTTGTGGTAGGCCTACCTCCAAGAGGTGGTTTTTGAAAATAGTCCAAGTGACCATGAAACAAGATCCGTTCGATGCCATGTAGGAATCCATGTAGACGTTACATCCATCTTGCACGTACTCCGTTGGTCCCTCAAGCGTAGTGTGAAGTAGCGAACTTGGACTGGCTCCGCCTTTTCCACCAATGAGAGTGCTTGAAGCGTACTGGTCACGGGCTCTCAGTCTCGTGTGTGAAGTGGCCCTAACCCCTTACCCGTGGGTAGATGTTTGGGAGATACCCGAGGCAAACCCTAACGGGCGGGTAGGTCAAGGGCAGGAACCTTCCGGAAACCCTACCAACTGTGGTTTCGAAAGAAATAAAATAAAAAATCAATTGTTATAGGACCAGAACTACGAAAGTGAGCTTAAGAATTTTGTAGTTTCTCTTTGTTGTGTATGTGATTTCTTGGTGGCCGAACACAAATCCAAGTAATGAAGGGCGGAGTGTGCTATGGATGCCATGTCTTAGGGCCAATGACCGGGGAGAACCGGCAGTTTGTTACAAATGAACCGGTTGAGTTTGAGAAATAACCGGTTGAAGGTCAAGACCGCAGGAAAATTACCGATCGTTTTAGAGGGATTTATAGAATATGCCCCAACTTCATAAAGGAAAACCGGAGGATGTCGACATGTAACCGGTTGGACTTGCAAACATTAGGATCTCAACCGATTATGAATGCCCAAAAATCTTCCTGATCACTGCTTAGGGCTAAGGTAGAAATACCATAACCCGTTAACCACCCTCTAGTTGTGCATTAGACCGCCGTCATAATGGTGAAGTGCCATTTCTAAAACCGATCATGGCTCAGCGACAACTTCAATGTGTGTACACTTTTAGTGTGTAGCCAATGGGAGTCAAGTGTTAATGTACTCATGAGGTAACTGATTTAGGTGATGTTTTGTATGGAAATGCGGATCACCATGTTTAATGTAGGGCGAATCAAGTGAATGAGTAGGGGGTTGGACAACTTTCCACTTTGAAAAATTGTAGCATTTTTTGTATAGAACATAAAAATATGAAACAACTTGCATTCTTCATGAATCCTTCTTGTCTATCTTGGAAAATTATCTCATGATTGTCAGACCAGATCTTCGATGCGAATCACCTTATTTTCACGGGTTATGGTATTTCTACCTTAGTCTTTTGGGGGCGAGCTTTCATGGCGGTTGTTTTGTTGTGAGGTTCAAGGTCTTCCACTTTTGATGTGTTTGTTGTTTAGGGTTGGTATGTTTTTGGTTGACATCTTTGCACTTTCGCGCTTGGCATTGCACAAGGTGTTTGACAATGGAGAGGAATTGAATGATGTGATGACCATAATTGCATTTCGCAAACATATCACCATCTTTAGTTTAGAGGTTTTGGTTTTTCACCATGTTTTTGTTTCCTCTTTTACGATGTTAGTAGCCTCCTATGACTATTGTTGAGGCAATCACATGAGTGCCGAGGTTGGCAGTCCTAGCTGCACTCGAGATTTGCGTCCATTTTTGTGCCTGAATCATGTTCCTAGGGCGGACATAAGGTGGATGCGGAGTGTGAGTTAGTTGTAGAGAGAATTGATTAACGTGGCATAGTGAGATTTCCATTTAAGTAGGTTTAGTATTGCCATCCTTACGAGATTAGATGTGCACTACCGACTTTGGACATTATAAATAAATGATTGGTGTTCCAGAATTTTTTCTATAGATGCACCTAAAATGTTATCATGGACAGTTTTGGACTACCGAATTAACATATTTCTTGAATAAATATTGGTTTTTAGATCAACATTGCTCAATTTTGTTGTGCATCGAATATGAGTAGCTCAAAGTAATGCATGGAACCAGTAATTATCAATTGAAGCTTCCACATTGAAGCTTAGATAACCTCAACAAACCACAAGATTAAATGACTAACCACCACTTTATACCGGAAAGTACAAGTCAAAACACTCATGAAAGAGGACTCTCTCTATAACATAATCAATCTACAATAAGAATTTAAAGTCTATATAGATCTTGAAAAAGAATCCATCATGCAACCTTGCCTTAAATTTTTCTTTTAAAGCCGATGGTAGAGGCCCATTTGTGGCTCCATGAGTGGGGACACTCTTAGAACTTAGTCCTATGCATAATAACTGAGAGTATGACTTAGTACTCGCTAACTAGGTATAACATTATTCACATACTAAGAGATATGCACATTATTTGAGGGTATCCAAATACAGTATAGACTCTTCAAAGATGAAAGTATGAAGGTCCTACCAAGTAGGTTAGGGCACGATGCATTGTACATATACTAGTAACGCATGCGAATCTCCTAGTGAAGTGAACCAATTCATTCCAAGCGACATAGTGTCCCGGGAGGTTTTTGGGCATAATCGGTCGATATCCTAGTCTTTCCAAGTTCAACTAGTTATATGTTGACATTTTTCGGTTCTTATTATTAAATTGAGGTATATTTTCTAAATATTCTAAAACGATGGGTGATTTTTCTGAAGTCTTGAACTTTGACCTCTTATTTCTCAAACTCAACAGGTTCATCTGTAACTAGCGGTCGGTTTTCTCTGTTCATTGATGTGAATTGACCCAAGTGGTATGTTTTATGTTCAAAATAAAATGTACTTGAAGTTTCTTCTCGAGCTTTCACAAGTCTCATGCAGTCCACCCTCGATATTTGTTAACAATTTGGATCAAGGAATTTTGTAGCACTCATGTGGTGTTAACACTTTAAAATTTACCGAAGGTAGCATAGACAATTTGTAACACATACATGAATAACAATTATGTGACTTTCGCATTAAAAAGAATAACGCTTTTATAAACAAAGACTGAAGATACATAAGATATGAATGTTATCGGACATCTAAGCGTAATGAAAGAGCGAGTTTAAAGTAGTTTGATGAGATTCTTGTGCTTGCCAAGGTCTTGTCACCCCAACAAGCCACAATGAGTAAAGATCATCATGCATCTTAGTGGTAATTGTTTTGTGTTTTGTGTTTTTTTTGGTTTTTTTGGGGGTCCATAATGCAATGTGAAAATTGTGTTTATAAACACAATGTGTAAATTAAAAGATATTTTATGGTGGGTAACCTTCATGTGTTTTCAATATCCATATTCAAAATCAAACAATTCAAGTACCGATCTAAAATTGAACCCTAAACTCAGGATTTTGGAGACCATTTGAAGGCCATTTTTCATGGTTTTGTGAATGTTGGTTTGTTAGATGTTTTCTATGCATGAAAGTGTATGGGTTTGAATGAGGGTTTGGAAGTGCCTTGTATCAGGCATATATTATGCACTGTAGTGTTCGTTGAAGATTTATATGTTGAAGTGCATGTTTGCTAATTTATTAACTGGATACATAGGTTCTCCAATTGTGTATTGAGTGTGGAGTAGATATCAATATTTGAAGATGTAGTCACACATGGCATACAAAACCCCTAATGAGTCACACCCCCCCCCCCTTCCTATGGCAAAGGGCCCAAACTAGATGCCTACACGTCTCAAAGTGTCACGTTTTCTAATTATGAATTGATATTATTCGTCAACATAAGTAACTTTTTGACATATGAAATTTTATTTACATTATGACATTTAGCGTATTGTATTGGGATACTTGAGGTGATACTTTTGCATTTTAGTATGACAGGGGAGGGTGCTATTGAGTATACTAATGGCAAGTGTCATGTGTTTACATGTTAGTATGCAAAAGAAAGATGTTCTTTAGCATATTGATGCTAAGTGTCATTTGTCTACACTTTAATCAACTTGAAGATCATTGTGTAACATAGGCACACACCTTATAACATTATTGAACATACTCATGCCAAGATATTGGAAAGTGCACTTGAACACCAAGTGTCATGAGGTGACACTAATGGTGAAGTTGTTGATCATTAGTGTAACCTAGCATACGCTACAAAATGGGTAAGTGATGCTATTACACATGTGACATTAATTACCACAAATGGTGTAGTTCGGGGAACCTCTTAAGTATTCAAAATCTCATTAGCACCAACAAATGACAACATGAAGTACTGGAGATAAAGATAAAGTAAGAAGAATTAGGGTAGGGTCAGTGTTCAATGCCCTTCAAAAGCGATTTGGCCCTTCAAAATATACCTCCCTCAAAATAGCCCTTCAAAATGCAACCCCAAATTGAAAATGAAGACATCACTTTAAGTCCTCAGTATAATTTGCCCGCCACAAGAACTAGCAAGCATAGGCATTGCCACTACAAGAAGTGGAGTTAGACGGTTGATTCTTAATTTTTCACGTTGTGCTAGAAGCATGTACCATATAATTCATGCACAAGTTTAATATGAGTTTTGTATTTCATTTCTGTATTCTTGGATTGACATCTTGAATTTGAACCAACCCTTCAACTGAAAGGCTAAAATCTAAGAGCCTTTCAAAATGAAACTCACATGAGGGCTTCAATCTCAAACATTGTGTAGGGTCTTCTTAGGTTATGTGCTCATGGCTCTGGACAATCCTTGGATAAGCAAGGTTGTCACCGAAGTATCTGTTGTGTTAGCTATGTAGCTACTAATAAGAAACATGGGGCTTACCACACTGACTTCCCATTTGTCACGGAAGGTCCTAAGCACATGACTCATATGACTAGGGTCAAGTTAAATCTACGTAAACCTTAGATTTCACTAGACTCTAGTCATTTGAGTTGTGTGCTAAGAACCGCCCGTGTCAAATGGGAAGTTGTTCCTCCAAAACCCACGTTTCCTATCAATGAGTAGTTGCATGGTTTTATTTTTTCTTTGATTTTTTCATTACTTTTCACGTGATGTTGATTTTTCCTAGATCCCATTGTGATGATATTCTTGGAACTATCCAGACATTTGATGAACACAATGTATATATAAGGGCAAGGGAAGACCCAATTGATGCGTTGACGTAGGAAGGAAGGGAAGAAGAGGGGGGAGGAGGTATGGAAAAGGAGGGGGGTTATGTAGACTTTACTTGTTTTTATTACGGTATATGTAATAATGTGGCACCTCTATGGAATTTTCTTTTGATATTTATTTATAGGATATTGTGAAGGAGTTTTAGAGTGGTGTAAGGATGCATGAAAGTTGGTCTCTGGAGGATTTGAGGCGTTAAAATTACATATGTATTGGATTTCCAAAAAACGAGCACACCATCTAACATATGGACCTACTTCTCCAAACTTAAAATCTAGGCACAAGCCTGAATTTTCTTGCTGATGTGTGTTATGTAACGAAACCCATGTTGATCATGTTTCTGTAGAAATAATTGACTCCATATTTCTAGTTTCAACATATGATTTGTGGGTTCAAAAATGGCATGGGTCAAGAAAATTTACATTGACCAAAATTATCGTGATATGACAAAAGCATAGTGGGTGGGCCACAGTAAGGGTACAAGTTCCCATGTACCAGCCGTTCCAACAAAGCAAAATAGAGCTTGCCGACATCGGCGAAGCTTTCGCCAACGACTTCGAGCATCTTTTCCAACTGAGCACTTCCGTGCGGAGCAGGGGGGCCAAAATGCGAGATTGTAGATTTGTCTTGTTGTCTAGCATGCAAGTTGGGATGGAGTCAATTGACATCTAAGAATATTTGGACAAACCACTTGTCCATAAATAATGAGGGATGTGCACTTGTGGGGACAAAAACATCAAACGGCAATGGCAAAAGCAACAACATAACAACCACAACTTCGAATGCTTGTATTCCATGTTCCCCAACCACCATATTTGTGTAGTTTTGTGATCAAGTGTACGTCATATTGACAGTTAGATTGTCCAAAGTTCATGCATAAAGCCAAATATACTTAAATCCTTCTTAGTTGAGTTCGGTTAAGGTAGACATGTCTAATTCGGTTAATTTTGTTAATGACAAGTTGATTGTTCACTGCATTGGGGTAAAATGCAAGCTACGTTTTTAGTGCAACCTCCAACCTACATGGTGGCATTGCTTGGGTAGCGACATGGATTTACAGTCTAACCTTGATAATGTCACACCATCCGTTTAACCAAAAAGAGTGATATAAACAAGGTGTGACATATTTGATAATGTCACATTTTGAAGATTTGTGCATAATGTGATATTATAAAAAAAATAGGTAGAAAATCAAAATAAAATTACAATGTAAAAAAGAAAATAACAAATACGAGACTTCAATGTTTTTGAATGTAAAATCTAATTCAAAATTGTGAATAACAACAAGAGCACATCATAATGTGTCATTGAGATCAAGTAAAGACCTCTCACTAGAGACATAGAAGCTTCTAATGTCACATTGTTTTGTTGACGTTAAATGTGCAACACCAATTCTAATGAGTTTGTCATGGATTTTTTTCCATTCCTAACAACTCCAGAGTGTTGAAAATTTGAGAACCTTGGCTAGCCATAAAATTCATAACATCTTTAGCATATTTTTGTGCATCGCTTAGCTTCACTACTTTAGACTCATCATTAATGCTATCAACAGTCAATGGGTCTACTTCCATGGAATCAAGAACATGTTTGCCATCTTGTACTAATTGCACAAGCTCCTCAGTAGAATATTCCACCTCAAAATCATCTTCACCTTCCATGTTTATGTACTCCAAAGGACAAAGCTTTTCTACAAGCTTGCCTTCGACATCCAAACCCAAATTCAATGTGGCGATGAGATTGCCCAATTCCAAAGCTGCTTCCTCCATTTTGGACTTCATACGTTCATCAAAATTGTTGATATCTGCATTCCACTCTGTAGGCAATATGGCGGACTTTCTCCAACAATTTCTAATGGTTTGATCATCTAATTCATGCCATGCCGCCACACACCATAGCATAGCTTGAAATAGATCAACATTCAGTTTCCCCAAATCTTCATTTGAGTTGTTATCAATTTGTTGCAAAGTCCAGGCAACAAGCTTGCGCTTATAGCACATTTTGAATGCTGCAATCACTCCTTGATCCAAAGGCTGAACAACTGAAGTCACATTTGGTGGAAGGAACAAGATAGTGATATGGGAGAGTACAAAAACATTAAACCCATCTACAACTTTCTTGACCTCACCATGAATATCATGGCTTCCTGCATTATCCATAATAATGCAAATCTTTTTGTCTTTCAATGCCATTCTTCGGTTCTCACTCTTCACCCAATGTGTAAAAACATCACCATTCATCAAGGTTGAATTGTTAGAATAATAGTGTACTGTACTATTTGGATCAAAATTCCGAGGAAAGCATTTGGGACTCGCTAATTTGTGAATGAAAACAAGCTTTAATCGCTTCTTCCCTGAGATATTAGTGCACAATCAAGTTCCAAGAATAGCACTGCATTTATCACAAGGGCGGCACATGACCCTTTCGGCTACTACAATCTATCCATCCAACCATCACATACAATCCATCCATACTTGGTATTATCACATTTACACTACGGATTTTGGAAAAAAATAGTGACATTACCAAGGGTGATAGGGATAATAGCGAGGGAGTTTTACACTATGAAAATCGGTTTCAAACTTTTAGGTGACAATATCAAGGTGTTCTATTAACAAGGGTGACATTATCAAGGTTAGACTGTAGTTGCATGGCCGGTTGTCCGGCCTCCCAAGCGGCTGCCTAAATACGAAGCAACACTTTCTTCAACCATGTGCCCATGCCTTCTGCCATCATCTCCCAGAGCGAACTTTACAACAACAACAACAACAACCAACACATGAATAAGATGTCTAATACCAATACCATATATGGTCACTCTTCTTACTTGGACGCCTATATTTGAGTGGTACATGGCAAAGCTTGTAGTGAAGAACATACATCAGATCGACACGTGGTTTGATAAGACTGGACACCACGAATACGACGTTCATTCCTTGTCGATTGGTAACGTGGAATCGTTGGAAGCGTTCCAATTTGACACGAGTACCCATTACAAGTGGGTTCAAAGCGACGGTTTTAGCACCATCTACCTCATACCGAATGGGATATTGACCATTCCATGCATGTTTGGAGGTGGGCACCCAACCCTAAACCCCAACAAAACACCCTCGGGATCGGATCCGATGCATGAGAGAGTCGCCCGGGTGAGCTCCTTCTCTTTCTCTCTCGTTCGGCCCAGCTGCATGTATACCAGAAGGAAGGAAGGAAGGAAGGAAGGAAGACAGACAGACACAGACAAAGCATGCAAGCATCTGGGACACAGCTTAAACGTGCAGCGACATCAATGGCTTCACGTCCTCCAAGCCTCCCCGAGACATACTCTGGCACCAAGGACCAGGTACGAATGACACATGGGATGTAAGTAAGCTAAAGCACCAATGTCATTGGCCCCAGGCCTCACGATCAATACTAGCATACGACGAGATAGAGGGAGCCATCGTCGTATGCGACCGCCGTATCTCTCATTCACCTAACATTAAGGTAGAAATACCGTAACCCATGAAAATAAGGTGATTCGCATCGAAGATCTGGTCAAACAATCATGAGATGATTTTGCCAAGATAGACGAGAAGGATTCGTGAAGAATGCATGTTGTTTCATGTTTTTCTGCCCTATACAAAAAATGCTACAATTTTTCAAAGTGGAAAGTTGTCTGAACCCCTACTCGTTCATTAGATTCTCCCTACACTGAACACGGTAATCTGCATTTTCCATACAGAACATCGCCTAAATCGGTTACCTCATGAGTACATTAACACTTGACTCCCATTGGCTACACTAAGTGTACACGCATTGGAGTTGCCGCCGAGCCATGATCGGTTTTAGAAATGGCACTTCACCATTATGACGGCGGTCTAGTGCACGGTTAGAGGGTGGTTAACGGGTTATGGTATTTCTACCTTATATGCCTATAATAATCATATGCAGTCCAGAGGTTATCTTTTTTAGTAGATTGGACATTGAAATTGGCTTTGTGAATCTTACATTAGTCTACGGTCTACCTTTGATCTTTGTTGACACTTCAGAGTGAGGGAACTTTTAACACTTATTAGGGGTAGCATAGACAGTTTGTAACACTTACATGAATGATAATCATGTGACTTTAGAATTTGAAAAAATAACGCTTATATTTTGACAAATGATGGGAATACGCAAGGATATGAATGTTGTCGTACATCTAGGCGCGATGGGAGAGTGAATTTAGAGTAGGTTGATGAGGTTCTTGTGCATGCCAAGGTCCTATTTCCTTGAAGTGTTTGGATGCTTTGGATGAGAGGTGTAACATCGGTAGTCTTTGTTCCCCAAAAAAGTATCAAGGTCATTAATGCACTTTCAACATCCTTGAATCCTAATCTATCTACCACCACATCACCGATTTGCACATTGTCAACTCCTTCAATGGGTTCATTATCAACTGCATCATCTCTTTCATTAAGCATACTTATAATTTCTTCCTCAATAGGTATGTAGGGATTGTTTAGATCAAGCTCTAGTTCATCACTGATGAAGTCATGTGCATTCATAGTAGGTCCAGTTTCATTCTTTTGCATATACCAATGCTAGTTGTTCCAATCAACCATTAGGGTTTAGGGTTAGAGATTTTGTGAATTTAATCCAAGTTGTACTTTCCAAAGCCCCATTTTCATCCAAATGAACACTTATTAAGGTGAATTCATTGAGGAGGGGAGCACATGTTTTTATAAATTCTCTTAACACTTAATAATGAACATTCACTAGTGTATTTCTGAGGAGCACAATTTTCCTTAACACATATGCAATATTAACACTTATTGGAGTATCACATATCGAGGATTGGAATATAATTCAAGTCATTTGAGATGAATCAATCACAAATCTATTATTTTGAAGTTGACTTGACACTAAAATTAGTTTTAAAGACGTCAAATTTGTCTAGTCCAAGTTTTCTCGGATGAATTTGTCACAAATCTATAAGGGGCCAAGTTTTTATGTTGTTTCTAAGAATAATCTATCTCCAAGCCTCATGACCATTACTAGCATACGAGTCCCATAGCACACGTCCGGCAAGAGGGTTATATCATATATGAGCATACCTACCTCTCATTCATCCAACATAATTTGTTTGACATAATATATAGCCCGGAGGTTACTTTATTAGTTAATTGGACATTGAAATTAGCTCCATGGACCAAATTCAGTCTAGTTCAAGTAATTTGAGATGAATCAACCACAAATCCAAATGGGGTCAAGTTTTTATGTTGGAGGGATGAGAGGTGCGCTTGTATGCAATAATTCCCTCTAGCCCATACATCCTAAGCAATTGTAGAATTTGTAAATTTATGAACATGGTATGATTGTGTTCTTTCTTTCTTTCTTTCTTTGCTAGGGATGTGGGCTTTGGGACTCGTATGTTGGCAAAGTACAAGGCATACCCAAAACCAACACATCATATTCCAGATTATACTTTGTCATACATTAGAAGGTCCCAAATATGTGATTGTTGTACGTAGTGTTATTTTCAAGTTTAATGTTGATTTTGAGTCTACATACCTTAATGGTTATGAGCATTGTATCAAAAAGGATTCAAATTGCCATCGACTAGGTGTGTAGTGATGTCTGATTTAAATTGAAGAGTTTTTTTTTTTTTTTTTTTTTTTCAAATTTCTAGTCGTGTAATAGGATTCATATTTTGGTAAAGTAAGCAAACTCAAAACCAACAATCAACCTAAAATCAATGTCATCATGCATATAAAGCGCCCAACTATGTGATTATGATATATAGTGTTGTTTTTAAGTTCATTGTTGGTAAATTGGGTATACCTTTGTTGGGTTCCAACTTTGGCATTGTGTTAATGAATAGCACCCATCATCGTCATTTGCACCTTTAGGCTTCAATGTTTGAGCAGATCTAGAAGGCTACAAAGTTCAATGGCGGTTTGCAAGTAGTAGACTCATGTCTTTTGTGTTGAAGATTTCCTCACATATTTTCTATAGATTATGGATTTCTTGCCCATTCTCGCTCTGCAAGGCCCAAATCTTCTGACACTAGCAACAATAAGGGGTAGGTTTCAACTTTCACTGTGCAATTCAAAGCTACTGTGTTGATCTAATTACACGGTATCTAGCATGTACGTCAATTTTGGTCCAAGTGTCCTCTAAGCATCTAAAACCTTGGGGATTAAGAACTTGAGTGTCATGGAAGTATTTTAATTTTTCATTGTTACATTCACCACAATGGATTTTCATTGCCTAAGAGGTAATATTGCAACCACATCAACACCTCCAACATTGAGCCGCATTCAAAGGGGGGAGGCCTCGGAAAGGAATGGAGAGGAAGAAACATCATCACAATCAAAACAATGGAACTTCATTGTCAAAGAAGTAAAATTGCAACTACATCAACACCTTCAATGTTGAGCATCGTTCAAGAGGAGATGCCACAAATGAATGGAGAGAAAGAGAACCAAGAGGAAACCAATGGCCACCCTTGACCTTTTAAAGAGCCTCGCCCTTCACACTTACACTCCCAACATATGAGTCCTAGGCAATTGTCCTTTATTGGCGAGAGAGAGATGCAAATCTATCGTTGTGGTAGATTTGCAAATTTTCTAGTGCCATAAGACAATTTCTCAATGCCGCATGTCAATTGCCCATGACTCATATGCTTGTAGTGCTAATTACCTTACCTTGCACTATGGAGTAAGTTTTTGAGTTAGCAGCATACATGTGAATACGGCAAGTCCCTTACCAGAATGCAAATAGAAAAAAAAACAGCACAAGGAACACATACACACAATCGTCAGAGGTAGAGCAAGGTGTGTCCCAGGTGTTCCCTCAAGGGAAGTGAATAAGGTTGTCATAGCAATTAGGTTAAGAGTGCTCAATCTTCAAATCAAATGCAATGATCCCTAATACTCCTTACATCTAATTAGTTTTTAATAGGTTAGCCCCCCCAAGTCTAGTGGTTTCTACTTTCAGAAGTCTTGAAAAGCCAAGTTCAGATCAAACCACTCTCTTACTGCTACCTATTAAAAACCAATTTGTGCTGAGCTCCAATGATTGAAAACTTTAAAGATACAGCTCTACTGAGAAAGGACACATGACTAGGACAAGCTTTAGTGCATGTCAGGGTTGAAGTGCAATATCAAAGTTGGAATACAGAATTTGGAAAGCTCCTCACATCCTCAGGCCCCAAGGCTCACTTCTTGAAGATCAAAGAATAACATGTAACTTATTAAAAAGTTTAGAGGTTAGCACCCAGCGGAAGCATGGTGTGGGCAGAAAAAGTGACATAAGTTGAAACAAAAGGTGATTGCGCTAGACTTTTTGGTTGCATAAATCCTCAGTACGATAATATGAAAGTGTGTTTTCGAATGCCTAATAAAGATGGACCAGGAAGATGGAAAACTCCAATTTTGTGCAAGTTTTAACTCCTCGGGAATTGCAACCTGGGATATCAAAGCTACAAGAGTTTTTTTGGCTATCCTGACAATCCACTATTTGTATTAGGCCACTTTTCAGGAGTAGATATCATATTTACTCAAGCCAAAGGACGATAGGAAAGGCCACCTTTGCAAAAAGAATGTTGGATGCATATTGGAAATTTCTAAGCATGTGTGTGGCTTCAAAGTTCATCATCCTGAAATCTGAAGACTTTTTGGTTCCAAGAATCCTAATTCCGATAATATGAAAGTGCATATTCTAATGCCTAATAAATAAATAAAACCAGTTCGTTAAACTTGAAACATATGTGTGACTCGAACCAAACATGAGCATTCAAATTTCACTAATTGAAGGCATGGCTCAGAGATTCCACAGCTTGTAAGAAAAATTCCACAGGTCTAACTGCACTTCCTCAAAATATCCAGCAAAAACCTAGGGCTCCCTTGAGCTCCACATTTCTCACCACAAACAAAAGCTCTGCAACTTCAATCTTTGATGAATGTGAAAATATCAAAGCAAAAATTCCACCAGGTTCGGACAGTGGCAAGAGATGACATTTTAAAATTAAGCTGAATTCTGCATCCTCTTCCTAGCCATCTCATCTGGTCACCGCTGCAGCCAGTATTTCTTCATTGAAGATCCTACAAGCCTTCAAAATACCTTACGTGGTCATCCAGTTGCTCTGCATGCCTAATCTTTTCAACAGTCTTGCCATCCTCAAGAACCTGAACACACAATAATGAGCTTCAATTAGTTCACTCGACCACATAATTGCATTCCCTCATCACCTAACTGCTTACTGGGATCTAATTAACAAGCAAAGACCAACTTGTACAACATTGTCAGAACGTGGGAGCAAGTATTTCCTTTATGTCTACTATTATTTGGCTCTTGGCACAGAAGATGTACTTTTGTCAACAAATTTAGACAACTCATATTCAGAAGGAAAATAAGAAACAAACCCAGTATTCAGGAGGCCTCATTCGCAAGTTGTATGTTGAAGCCATTGCCATGCAGTATGCACCCGCATCATGCACAACTAGTCCATCACCCTGCAAAAACATAAACCATTTCTTAAGTTTCTCAATGCAGCAGAAAATTCAAATGATTTTGACAAGTATTGATCAGCACATTACAAAAACCCAAGAAATTACTTGGTAGTTGCAAGGTTTCAAGATTACTTACCCGCTTTGGTGTCGGTAGCGTGCGAGCTTGGCCCAAGAAGTCCGCAGATTCGCAGACAGGTCCAACAACATCAAATGTGTTCACTTCTGCTCCTTCTTCCACAGGAGCTACAAGTTCAATGTGCTGTACAAAGAGCATCCCAATATCAGTAAGAGCCTGATATTTTCAATCCAAAAAATCCAAATTTAAGAGTAATAGAACAACACACACTATAAATCAAAGTAGCATGTTTTCTCAGCAAGGACCTGGCTCTGATAGTACTTAAGCAAATACTTATAAATCATTACTGAAGCAAAAAGTAGCTCATTTTGAATAACAAGTCCTAATTGATCTCAAGCCCTGGATTTAATAGCACATGTAACAATATATAATGTGTCAATTGGTCAGTCACACAAGGGAATGTGACACCAGCCCACCACAAGGTATCGGCTTTCTAAGGTGGTAATGTACTTTTATCACAAGTTAAACCAAGCTTCACACTTGAAATTCCAGCTAGGACTAACCTACAACATACCTGACAGCTTCGTTGTAATTTTCAGATCCTGTACGCTTTCCTGTTATTTTTCAAAAGGTTAAGATTGTTGTTGGAGAGTAGTTATTAATTTTTTAAAGAATCATTAAACATTGATACAAGATATGCACCTGATAGGCACCATATAGACTTGGCCGGATAAGCTCTGACATGCTGCCATCAATAACAATGAAGTTCTTGGTTCCATTTGTCTTTACACCAGTCACATGGTTCACAAACACTGCAGTGTTGGCAACAAGTGACCTCCCAGGCTCTATGATAAGAGTTAGTCCTTCACTTTTTACCAGTTCTCGTACCTGTGCCATAACACAAATATATCAAATAAATTATGTGTAAAACTACAAGCATGGAAGTTTCATGCCAGATTAGGTTCAGAAATATTGCTGTAATATTTGTTACTGAAGAAGTTGCAGGGATAACAATAGAATGAGAACAAAATAATGCAGAAAATATTATATCTCAATATTGCACCGTGTCAATAAGATCTTTTGGTGTTGGAAGAATGGCCCCTTCATGATGGTAATCAATCCCTAAACCCCCTCCAATATTGAGGTACTGAATCTTGAAGTTCTCATTCCGAATCTGTTTGATGTAATCCACCATCACAACTGCTGCATCCCGGAAAACATCAACCTGTAGTCCCATTAAAATATTAAAGGCAAATCAAATACGAACTAGAGAAGCTGCTCTCACATCAATCAAAAATGAAAAACGGGTAGCTCATAATAATTGCATATGAAATATTTAGTAATATGAAAGCATGAGCACAACAATAAATGCTAACCAAGACAAGGAATCACCTTTGTGATAGTTGACCCCAGATGGCAGTGGACACCAACAAGTTCAAGATTTTCCGAGTGCTTTTTCACTTCGCTCAAGAACCAGCCTAATTTCTCATTGCGAATCCCAAACTTGGAGGTTTTGTTCCCGGTCGCCACATACTTATGCACCTGCAAAGTTTACATGTCAGAAACTACAGTAGTGCTTCTGATAGGATGCTGCTTGCCCCCATACAATGTAAACTACAAAAAAAGTGATCAGTATAGACAGTGTAGACAGTGGAGGTAATTAAAAACATGGCTATGCAAGGCAGCACACCCGAGGGACTTGGAGATTACTATAAAAATAAAAATAAAAATAATTTAAAAAAAAGAAGGAGATCATACTTGGGGATCCACATCAGGGTTGATACGCAGGAGAACTCTAATCTTCTTCCCAGTGTTTTGGCTGGCTTCAATAATCTGAGCAAGGTCAAATTCACTGTCAACATTAATGAGCACCCCATACTGTGCTGCGAGTTCCAGCTCTTCCAGAAGCTTTCCATTTCCGTTGAAAATGCACCTGCTCAAAGAAACGGGAATGTTAGACCAGCCACTATCTTTAGACAATAGAGATGTCCTCAAACTCCGCATGACTTTGGTCTAAATTATGTTGTTTTGAATACAACACCTTCTGTGTTGAATAAGTTTTCAATTCATGCTTGGAGGTAGTGGAGGTTTGAATGAAAAACATTCTATGTCGGTTCAGTCAGTGTCAAACTCATTTTAGCACACCATGAGTTTGGCCATCAATGAATTGAAATTGGTTGCTCTTCATTCAAATTAAAACACCACCTCTGAGCATGCACCGCAATTTGAAAGAATCAAATTATTGATATTGTATGCAAAACAACCAATCGAAAATCATAGGGTACCAACTCCCAACAGAAAGCCCCATTTACTTAAAGGATAACTCCAATATATTATGAACAACTTGAAAATTCATTGGCAACAATGCCCTGCAAAGGGGACCTACAGTGTTTCCAACATTCCTCGCATTACTAGCCAATGTCTACTTCATATTATACTACGAAGAAGCCTTCAACTCTGCAAAACATAACTGTAATCTTATGAACAGGATGCTTCAGGCAACATAAATGTAGGTAGAGATTCAGAACACAAATTTTTTTAGGAGCATGTGGTGTACGGAAGTTCTCATATCCTTAACAACACAGAATGTGCAAGAACAGATTAAAATGACCTTGTATCTCTCAATCAAAAAGAAGAGATTGAAAATTCATCACTCCAATTTAAATCTCAGGGTTTTAAGGTTAGGGTTAAACAACTGCCCCAGTTCCCCCACTACACACACACTATGCTAATCAGAACAGCCCATTCAATGCATCAGGTGACTATTCTTTTGAAAGGATAGAGTTCATAGAGAAGGATTTGTCTCGCCTCGTAGAAGAGAATACCATAAAGCATGCTCGAAACAACATAAATGTAGGTAGAGCTTCACAACACACCTTCTAAAACAACAAGCAGTTTGCTAAAATCCACATGACCTTGCGAACACAGAATATTCAATAACAAGTTAACACGGCCTTGCATCTCTTGGGCACAAAGAAGAGACTGAACCTTCGCAACTCCATTTAGGTTCAGGGTTTAGTGATTAGGGTTTAACAACTGGTCCAGTTTCCCCCTCTACACCTGCACTTTGCTAATCGAAACAAGCAGATTCAATGCATCAGGTAACTACTAGCGAGTTCTAAAGAGAGAACTGTTTCATCTCGTAGAATAGCATGTCATAGAGCATGCTCGCAAAAACATAAAATGTAGGTAGAGATATCAAAAACGAGGTGCGGTCTGTGGGAATCCACATAACCTGCTAATACAGCAAGTGCAAGAACAAGTTAACATAATCTTGCGTTTCTTAATCACAAAGGAACAGACCGAACCTTCGTAGTCGCTCCAGTTTAGGTTCAAGGGTTCATGAGTTAGGGTTTATCAACTGCTCCAGTTTCCCCCTATGCACATAAACATCTATAATCGAAACAAAACAATTCAATAACCAGGTGAATATTCATTCAAATAGTTCTAGAGAAGGATGATATTTGTCTCACCTGGTAGGATCGAACCCTGCATGCTTCACAGCCAACCGCAACTCCGTCCCACTCACAAGGACGGCGCCACTTCCAAGCTCCCGCAAGTGCTGCATAATCTTCAAATTGTTGTTCGCTTTCACAGCGTAGCCAATGATGTAGGAACCTAAATCCTTGAGAGCTTCCTTGTACGCCTCGATGTTACGCCGCAGCTGGCTCTGGCTGTACAGGTAGAAGGGGCGGACTTCCTCCACCTCCTCATCCATGATGTCACGCACTCGCACTCCCTCGCAGTACATGTATCCATCCTCTTTCACAGGAAACGCAGTCTTGTAAACACCTTCCCCCTTCCCCTCTTGCACATTCGCCTTCACCTCCGACAGCACCGCAGTGCACAAATTCGCCTTCCTACTAACCCTCACCCCATAGGCTCTTCTTGCATTAGCCAAGGCAAATTGTTTCTGTGAGATTGGCACACGGACCGAGCGTGGCAATGTGGATGTGGCGCAAGAGGCTCGTGTGATGGCCACGGAGGGAGCAGAGCATGTGGGTGCAGCTGCTACATTTTGCAGCACCGCCATTGCTCCGATGGCCACACAATTTGGAGCAAACACTCACTTCACTACGCACAATGTGCGAATATGCGCGCAGTTGAATGTGCGATGGATGTGTTGCTGTGCTCTGCTCCCTCCGTAGCGCAAGCAAAACCCTCGTGGGAGGCTTAAGAGCAATGGCTTCGACGTCGAGGGTGCGGTTGTGAGAAATCGAAGATTCTTCCTCATCCAACTCAGCACTATTCCTCCGCCCTCTCTGTCCAGGTGGAAGTGCCACGTAGCTACACTGATTATCCCAATTAGTGAGGGAGGGCTAATAGTGCGTGTGGGAAATTAGTGAAGGTGATACACTCTAGCTTCCCTAATATCACGCCTGTGACAACCAAAGTGCACAGGATATTAAGGAGGTATGCAGTGTGAACTTGGATGTGTGATGATAAAGAATTAGTGTAACATGTGACAGTATGGAATAACATGAAGTCAATATCATAATGATGACAATAACTACGATGATGAGAGCGTGATACGTGTGAGCGGGTGGTTTGAATTCTTTGGTGGATTATTTTAATGTCATAACCCCATGATGTATGGGAGGGAAATGTGACAACAAGGAGGGCGGTTTAAACTGTGTAGATCCATTCCCTAGGAGTTGGCATATAAGAGAGGGAGTGACAACACCGAGGGTGACAGTATAAAGGTTACAGTGTGCTACATTTTCTTTACGCTATGTAACTAATGCCACTAAAAGATCTAGGAAGCATTGTTCATCTCGGCATGATTCATTGTCTTTGTTAATTTGTTTGATGCAATCGTTAAATTATATGCTATGGATGAAAAAATACACAATATTTTTCTCATTGGAAAGTGAGAGCAAATTTTCTATGTAACAAAGGCCTATTCAAAACATGATCTATATTTTGTACAAGTAGTGGAGACATTTATCACATTGAATTGAGAAAGCTTAGTATAAATACACAAGTCCATTTTCTAGCATGATGTTAGTACATATACATTTGTCTTTCTTCATAACTTTCTCATATATAGGGGGTTTAATTTCATATTGACCCACACATGTCATTTAAAATTCCAATGAAAAGCCCACCCCCCAGGCCCTAAAACAATACCCCCATCTAAAACGCTTTCAACCACGAAGAAGGACATGTAATAATATGTACAAACTTATAAGTAAGAAACAACCTCATGTATTCTCACAAGTTGGAAAAAAATGATATAATCAATAATGAAATGCCTAACAAAGATACATCTAAAAAAAGGGTGCATGTAGTATTTAATTTAAACTTACAACTCTCATGTCTTTCAAAAATAACCTAGTATATCTACAAACTGATAACATCTTATAGGTATGTGTATTTTGTGTCCCCTGCCCTTAAATAATACCCCTTTTGTGCACTCACATGCGTAGATACAGCCAAATATTGTGTGATTGCGTTCCTATAGATGGGAACAACTAATATGTTCCCCATAACCGCTTCCTTTAGGAGGGAAGCAGCCAGAAAGGTGTGGAATGGTCTAGAATATTCATCAAGAGCAAGAAACCCATCAGCCTCACCTCGCACTCAGCGCTCAACAGATAATAAGCTCTCGCAAATTTGATTTCCATTCCGCAAGTTCGATCTCTCCAGTTGTGTGATAAGAGAGACAGGTTTCAAGTTTAAATTGTAAGAAATACTTCAGCCCATCATCAGTGCACCGGCCGGGAAGGTGCGTGTGACACAATCTGTGTGGATTTGAGCCTCAATTTGTTATCAATTGCAGTGACCGTGGGTGACAATCAGCAACATTCATATCTGCAAACGATGGCGATGACTCCATTCCACAATCCTAACAACCGCAGCCAAAGTAGCGGCCATCAGGACCAGAGCTTGAGTATTTTTGATCCGTTTGCGTGGGACATTTTTGGAGATATGGGTGCCCTGTGGAACCATGAGCCTGGCAAATCGTTTGCGAACGATATGCGTGCGGTGGCGAGCACTCGGGTCGACTGGAAGGAGACCAGTGACGCCCATATCTTCAAAGCCGATCTTCCTGGTAGGTAATTAAGTTAGCAGCATCCAAAAAAATCCATCACAAGGAGATGTGATGGCTAAATCATGTCGTGCGGTTATAATTTCTTACTTCTCGTTTATTATGAAGAGTATTGTTGCATAAAAGCGATATGAAAACTGTAGGATGATGAGTTGATGAGTACGTTTTGCACCACCAGGTGGAAGAATACTATCAGTAGTTGCAGTACTATACAACATCATTTGAAAGTTTGTAATGCATTCTCCAAAATTATGTCATGTTTTGTGTTTTTGTTCAAATCTTACCTCAGTTTATCTACTAATGTAGGCATTAAACCTAAGCATGCTTCCTGCCTAAACCCAAGACCGTGTATAGGGGAACATGTTGTTTATCTCGTCACACAAAAACGTCATGATCATTTTATTTCTTCCTTATCATTTTTTTGTAATGCAATTGTTGGACGACCTAGAATTCATGTGGGTGATTACAGGTTTGACGAAGGAGGAGGTGAAGGTCTCGGTGGAAGATGGCAACACGTTGCAGATAACAGGGGAGCGTTGCAAAGAGGAAGTGGACAAGAATGATAAATGGCACCGATTCGAAAGGGCGCAGAGCAAATTCCTTCGCCGTTTTCAGCTCCCTGAGAACACGAACGTGGAAGGAGTGAAAGCTAAAGTCTCACATGGCGTCCTCACCGTCACCATCCCCAAGAAGATTAAGTCTCACCAGTCCACTCCTCGATCTATCGATGTGGCATAACTAATTCCATTCCAATTTATCTGAACAACATCAGTTATGGCCATAGATCCATAAGTTACATTTTTTATTTGTGTGTGTCTCTTCCTAACATGGGTAGTTATGAGATGCGCACAAAGTTGAATATTGACGGTTTCTTCAATTGAAATACTGGCTAGGAGGGAGATCAGAACCTACATTCGAGCTCAACGGCAAGGGACTTGAGCAGAGAACAAAAATCAATCATTTTGAGAAATCATGGGAATTGAACGAGGAAATAATCATTTGACCTTGACTCGTACTTATGAATGAATTAATTGTCAATGTGGTTTGTTTATTGAACAGTGTGGCAAATGCTCCTAAATTTGTGTTTGGTTGATATTGATATGAAGGGTGGGTTAAAAATATGCTTGAATTTTCTCTTTAGTTTTTAGAAGAGTGTCCATGGTGGGAGCAAACGTAAGGGTTTGGGAAGGTATGGTTATTACGCCAAAGAAGGGTACACTAGGATAAAATTTGTCAATTCCAATCATCAGTTGAACCTCATAGCAAGAACATGTATAAAAAAATCACCTCGGTTGTCAACTAGAGGTTTTTGGTTCCAGTTCAGGAGAAAATTGTTCATTCCAACCACCCATTGCAACTCATAGCAAGAACATGCATAAAAAAATCACCTTGGTCATCAATTAGACATTTTTGATTCCAGTAAGGAGAATTTTGTTCATTCCAACCATTTGATTGCAACTCATAGCAAGAACATGCATAAAGATGTCACCTTGATTGCTCATTGAAAGTTTTTGGTTCTAGTTCTAGTTGGCGACCAAGATGATTTCTTTACACATTTTCTCACCATGAGTTGGAACAAATGGTTGGAATGGACAAGTTTTCTCCTTGTGGTAGTCGAAGAGGGGGATTAGAGGGTCTTGGAATAAAGACATGATCTTGGGTTCTTGACTTAAAAATGCGTGAACATTCTCTTCAACTATCCTTCTCCTATATGTTAGTTGCCATGTGGTTCTTAAGGATTTAGAGGATTTAATTAGGTAATAATTTGCATGTGACAATCATGTGGTTGTTGAGAAAGGAAGAGCGATTCTCAACTTTGCAATGCAACTTGCCAAACATTAAGGATGTATTTCCTTTAAGTATGAACACGTAACATTGGTGTCATATTTTCCAAGTAGACACACAATAGACACAAAATAGATAATGTAGCTTTCTACTTTGTACAACCCAAGTTATGGAGCAGATGGGTGCCCAGGGGGTGGACTCTTAATACCACGTATAAACTAACGTAAATGTCAAGGAGGGTATTATTTGGCCATGGATTTGTGACACTCAAGTACCTTCATCACTACAACATTCTTCATTCGCTTTCATCTTGTCAATTATACTGACAAATTTATTTTAAGCAATAAGAAATAAGACAATTTCTTTGTCTAGTGTGGAATAAATATATATGCATGATGGCAAAATCTAAAGCTGTCTAAGCTAGCACACTAGGCTGTGGACTGTGCAAACTCACCAACTTGTGGCCATGTAAGACCCTCCATATCCTTGTTTCTTTACAACCCACTTGAACTACTCATAGGTTTTTGTTTTCCTTCTCTGCTTCATTGTAATGAACATGCCCACGCTTTGCTCCACCTCCTCTTCATATTTTTTTGTTCTAAGAACTTCGCCTTCTTCTCGTACTTTGCTATCATTTTTCATTGAAAGTGTTTTATTTTTTTATTATATTTCCACATCAAAGATCTTTTTGCTCCTTGCATCTCTTCTTCTATTAAAGTGTTTTGTTTTTCAATTTGTATGTGCTCCATGTTTTTGTCTTTATTTTTCCTTGAGAAAATTATGATTTTTTAAGGCCATTCTTTTTCCTTTGTGATTGTGTGGCTCTTGTTATATATTGTGTAATTTATTTTTCCTAATTTAAATTCAATTTACTTATCCTATTCATGATGTCTTCTTTGTCTCTCCTTCAACTTAAAATCCACTTCATTTTTTGGTTTGAGATCCATTTGCTTCATTTACTTTTGTAATATTTCTTTATTTTCACAAGTATTTAATGATATAACTCTGGTGTGTACCATGAGACATAACATCTAAGATAAAATCATACAATACAATTATTTGAGAAAAGAAATTAAACAATGAAATCAAATGATACATTTGTTGAAATAAGATATATTGATGATCTTTCCTCTTAATATCAATATATTCTCTTACGTTAAAATAATCGCACAACATAAACATACTAATATATCAAGATAAACATATGTTTATAATGACTTTTGTACATTACAATCAAGTATGTTCTCAATTAACATATTACATACTAATATTCTCACCCATGCAAAATAAGTGATGGCATGGATTGATTAAAATAAAGATCGGTTGCAACAACATGTTATAGCAACTTGCCAGATGTTACACATATGGACACCTTCATTATTAATCAGGATAGATACGTGGAATCCAATGCCACATGATGACCTTGGTGACAACTTGTATAATGTTAGAAAAGAGGGCTAGAGTATCCTCAAGCCACATCATGGTGTTATGCCGTTTATATGTACATTCACAGATAGGATATACTCATAAATATGTCAAATTAATCAAAACATTGTTTAGAATATTCACTTTAGATCCTAAAATTCTCTCAAAATTTGAGATGTCAGAAGAGGAGGTCCCAAACTTTCCAAATAGACTCCAAAACGCGTTGAGCTAGCAAGATCCTTTTAGAAAGTTTTCTCAAATGTCGATCAAACTTGGGACTTAGGACTTGTGTGAAATGGTAAGTCCTAACTTGCATGCTCTCAATGGTTGAGATTGCACAGATTGACCTCATGTGACTTGGGACTTAGGACACGGGGTTCGGTGCCGAAATGCTGATACTTTGAAGTGACACATAGGTTTCTGTACCGGTTCTGACAAATCATGAACCGACACGTGGCAACACTCAAGAATTTTGAATTAATTAGTGTTGAACCCGCTTATGACCTACGGTCTTCACCTGGCGATCGTCGGAGTCGGATCCGAATGAAGAAATATTTCGGAGCTCTCTTCCATACGCTCACCAGTTTCTTGCGCAAGCTTGAAGGTATGTTTTACAATCCAATCTGTGGTGGGATTTTATTTTAGAAACGGGATGGAGTTTGAAGGTTCATTCATCAGTAGTGTGGAAGATTTAGGAGAATTGTTAGGGTTTCAGGTTTTACAATTGAAGGGGAAGCATCATATGCAAACAGAAGTATCCATCGAGGGCGCACCAGAGATGGATGTAGATCCTCGGCAGTGAACATTCTGACATGTTGCTGAAGAAGTAGCTACGATCTTCAGAGTTAAAAACCTTCTCTCGCAAAATGGTGCAATACATGTGATTCGCTATAGTTCTACTCCTAATATATTAGGGTTTTTGGGTCTTCAGTAAAGCTCATAATATATGAGTACTGTGTATTTGTAAAAACTTCAACACATTCATCTCAATCATAATGGGTCGCTTCAAACGGTTTTTTCTCATCATGAGCTTATTTAATCAGCATCTCTGCTTTTATGGTTCCCTTATCCCATTTCATGTAACCTAGGGGGTCACTACTTTGCTTGTAAGGTATGTGGCCCAATTGTGGGCATTTCCAATTCCACAGACAATTTTGGCTGTTAGATCTGATTGGGAATTGTCCCTTCCGGTTAGCAATTGCAGTGAATCACGAAGATTGTCATTCCAAGTTTCAGAATCATCGGAGTTCCACGACAGGTTATAAGTAGCTATGACAGGTCGAAATGAAAATTCTCTATCTCTCTAAGTTATCACATAGACCTTCCCCACTGTGTTGGTCCTAGAATGCTTATCATATTATGAGCACATAGTCCCATCTCATCGTAACACATGATGATGGTTTTTTGGTGTCTGTTCATAACAACCAGCCGTGTACCACTCAAATATAGGTCTTCAGTTAAGAAGAGTGACCACATAAGGCCCACATTACCTTAGTTATCGTGTGAGATCTTGAGAAATTCAGGTGTGACAATCTCCATCTACTTCTGGATTTAAAGTCATTTCAAATTTTATTATGGCACTACTTTTATTTCGAACCACGAGAAGAACATGGAGATGTTGGATGACTCCCAGATCAATGTGGTTGAAGCTCTACATCACATCGCTATTTGAGACTAAACCATAGTGTAAGTAGAAGCAAAGCATTTGTACAAATTGATGGGCTAGTTGCAGTTTTCATACTTATTCCGAGAATTATTCATGTAAAAATGCAGGCATTAACATCACCCAACTGCACATCCTGGTTTTTGCAGATACCAAGCTCTCACATCAATTCTTGCGGGAATTGTGAGTGAGAACATGG
Organism: Polytrichum commune; assembly: GCA_950295325.1. Taxonomy (NCBI): domain Eukaryota; kingdom Viridiplantae; phylum Streptophyta; class Polytrichopsida; order Polytrichales; family Polytrichaceae; genus Polytrichum; species Polytrichum commune. The sequence continues at coordinate 14,505,753 of OX485803.1, read as the reverse complement.
CAGAGCTTTTTCCAGGCATTCTTCTGGATATTGTTGATGATGAGTGGCTTCTAGACAGATTACCCCATGATGGTATGCACCTCTAAGTGAAGTATGAGAAATATTTAATTTACCATAGACAAGGTGCTATTGATTTTGGCAACAGGGTTTGAAGTTGTTTCATATAGCTGTTCTTTACTGGAATTAAACTATCCTGCCTGGACTTGTTTTGCAGACATTCCTTTTCCTGCCGGTGTGACTCCTCCAGCTGATGAGATTGATGAATCAAGTATGTGATTCAATATTGTGGTGACAATTTTGATCTTATGTAATATATCTAGATTCTAACCTGGAAGGCTGAAGTGTTGGATGATCTCAATTGGCAATCTATATTTTGTGGGCCATAAAAGACTTTCTAGCTCATTTACACAACTCTTTCATCAAATTTAGGTCCATTTTACATTAGAGCTTGAAAGTCTGTGACCATTGAACACCTAAAATCTTTCAGTGGTGGAAATTGTCAAGACTGTCCCACTTCACTTTACACTAGAGCTTGAGGGCCAAGTGACCAAGGAAGTTTGAATGGATGAAAAACCTACATGAGTCCTACATGGCATGCAATGGATAATGTGTCTACCATACTTTGCATCAAGCCCACCCTCAAAGAGATGGGTCCAACACACAACCGGGAGACCATGACACTTCAAAATCTCACTACACTCGATTTAACTTTTTGTGTAGAAAGATCACATGAATAGGATGGTAGTGAAATAGTATTTGATTGAGAGCCCGGCCATGTACGTCTTTATAGTACACTTGAAGGCCCTTGACCACACAAATCAATTTCAATATTCCACAGTACTTCCTTTGGATGAGTTTCAAGGGCCCTCACAATTTCATGGTCTTTGGCATAGTGTGAAGTGGCGCTTACAATGCATGCCATATTTTCACTGCATTGCACTATTAAGAAATGTCATCATTGGTTGGTATAGAAGAATTATCCCAAGCCTTATTGTTTTAATAGGGCTTTTGTTTTGTGACAGATCAAGAGCAATTACTTGCAAACCAGGAAAAGTGGACAGAGTTGGGCTTGCGCACTATTCAGTGATGTGGTGCGAGTTTTCAAGATTTCAGCATTTCTGGTCCATGACTACTGTTTAATTTTGCTGTAATGGACAGAAGTAGGCCAAGCATGTCCACTTGAACGCCCATTTCTTGTCATTTGCATGAGATGCATAAGAAATTTGGAGGACTCTTTTGGTTGTTTTGTGGTCTATTTGTTCAGTGTTCCCATGTTTCTGCCATGTTGATTCAAGTGGGTAGCCAGCATGGGTAATTCTGTCATGGATCCAATTGGATATGTGAAACCCTGTGCATATTAAAGTTATCCTATAATTGAACTGATTTTTGGTCAAGAGTTAATTGTTTTGTATACAATGCCTTCCACATTCAGTAAGTTTTTGGCTCATGCTTGAAGGTTTGAACAAAGAACATTCTACATCGTTCATTGAGGGTTGAACTCATCTTAGGATGCCCAAAGGTGCTAATATGAACTTGGCTTTCAATGAACTGAAATAGGTTGCTCTTCATTCAAGTTCGAACACTACCGCTGAGCATGCACCACAAGTGGAAAGAAATTATTGATATTGTATGCAAAACAACAAATGGAAAATCATGAGGGACCAACTCCTGACAAATCTCCTGTTGAATTAAAGGATAACTCTCTTGTGGGTTCTTCTTTGGTCCTTAATACAAGGATTAGTGGTGGAGAAATTGGAAAAGTGCCTACCCTGGCTATATCGTTATGCTTTTGTGATGGTCCTTGCATTTGTAGGAGTACTGAATTTGAACCCACAACTTCATCTTGACTCATCTCGAGGGTCAAGCTGCATTATGGATTAAGGTACTCATTTTAATCACTGATGGTTTCCTTCTTGTTTAAAATATTAGGGAAGCCCAGTACACATTTTGTCATAGGCTTTTTGGTCTTTCAACGAAAGGTCGTCCTTCATTCTCTCAAAGGTGGTACTCGCATTTACATAACTGAAAATTCACTGACTTTGGGTTGTTGTGTTTGTCAGATTGATATGGTAACTTGTTACTCATCTTCACCTACAATAGTAGATGTAAAAAATGGTAGGCTCTTTGAGGCATGCCTTTGTAAGTGTTCCTTTGCTTCTGCTACCTTGCTCGTAAAACGCCTTTCAAATGTACTGAAGTATAATAGCCTTTATCTATGGTTCAAGTACACTATATTGACATCAATTCTGGATGGAAAGGGCTTGCCTATTGAGTAATGTGGTGTCCAATCATATTGTAGGGCTGGTGAACAAGAATATATATATATATATATGCACCATATGTGTTTACATTGAGTCTCTTATTACCAGTACATGCAGATGCTCCAACAAGAATTGAAATTTCTCCAGGATTGGGCGAAGCACTTCCATTGGCTGTATTCCAAAAAGAAATGTGAGCCCACAAATGAACTGCTTGCAGCCATATGAAATTCTGATTCTACCCCTACTACACTAAACATGATATTTAGTGTCACTTACTATTTGGAATTACACAATGCTCTATCTATTAAATGTATATCTTACATTTTACTAACAAATGTCAAATTGGTTGTTTAGATATTAAAGAACATCAACAACTTTACTTGGTGAAAATTTTATATCAATAATAGAGAGATGTACCACCGTGTAACTCCAAATAGTAAGTGACACTAAGTATCATATTTAGTGTAGTGTTTTCGCCTGTGAGGGCAAACACATCATTTGATGCAAAAAGAATGTGAAATTTTAGAAGGTATGTACAAGAAGGGCTAACACTTTACCCTGCTCATTCTTTCAACAATCCAGAAGTAAAGTAAAATGTGTCTTAAATGGGTTGGTTTTTGGTGTTTGTCATTTTAGAGGTAGGATTATTCTTGGATTTGCAAATTCGATATAGCGTCAATCTGTGGAAATTTTGAGCTCCATTGTTGCTGCTATGGTTTTTTAGAGTGGAATGTGGTGTGTCATAAAACTACGATGAAGGGTCCCCCCCCCCCAAATTATGGTGATTGTTAGCGTAGAATGGTTAACAAATTTTGAGCACATAGTCCGATTGCTTTTTTTTTTTTTTGATGTTCATTCTTAGATCCACATCTAACCACACACTGCTTAAATTTGAGTGTCCAATTTAGATGAGTAACTTAATTAGACACCTTCACGTTGAAAATGAAAAAAATGTTAGATAATGTCTTATCTAAACTAATAACTTATCCAAATTTAATATAGATGATCGCAATGAAATCTACTACTTAGTACATTGATAATCTCATGTGGTGCATGTGGTATTAATTCATGAAACACACACTATTTTGCCAATTCTCAAAATCAATGAGGGTTAAATTTTTCACCGAGTGATACTAAATTCATGAATACATGTTCATTTGCCATATGTTTAAAGAAAATTAATGTGTGCTCTAAGGTGCTTTGAACCTTGATGTCGCAACTTCGAGAATCATTCTCGATGGTGGTGTAACAACAACAACTTCAAGTATTGTAAAATGGTATGATAGCATTGCTACTCATTAAAAACCTAACAAAAACAATGGCAAAAACATTTTGGGCTCCTGAAACCCTAGATCTTCGAGTGGCACTAATTTCGTAGTGTAAAGAAATTTAGTATCGCCTTCACTTATATCCCACACACACTATTAGCCAACCCTCACTAAATGGGATGATCAGTGTAGTGAGTACATTGTTGTGGTGTTGCACAATGCAACTTCAATTCTTCAATTTGGTGACATAACTTTACTCTGTTGAGTCTGTATGCTGGGTGGGGCTGGGAATACACCAAATTTTATTCAACATTATACTACATTCATTCTCATGTACGTTAGATCATTACACTGACAAATTCAGGTTCAAAACTCAAGTGAAACAATGTACCGATATTGTTAGCATGGAATGGCTGATAGGAGCTGAATAGTGTTGTGGAGACAAATCTGAAGGAGCAATCAATAGAATAATTAACAGAGTTCATATTATTCTACAATAGTTGAGATCAATAGAGACAAGGGACAAGACAACATGAACTTTTTCACTATAACTTAGAGAGAAAAAGAGTACCTTACAAATGGCCGTGCACTGTAGTTACGACTTAACTTATGGCGTACAAATAAGAGTTGTGGCCGCTGGTTGCCCACATAACTTACTGTAATTGGATTGCTTGACAATGCTTGTGGTTCTCGAAGACTTGCACAAGCAAATTTTCCTTTATTGACCACTTTTTATGTGTTAAGGTTTCAATCGCCACCATTTGGACCAGGCCTCTGAAAATATCTGCCATACACTGCCAAAGTGAGCTTGATTGGCTCGATGAGATTTAGCAACGTGGATCTATGTAAGGTAGAAATACCATAACCCATGAAAATAAGGTGATTCGCATTGAAGATCTGGTCTGACAATCATGAGATGATTTTGCCAAGATAGAAGAGAAGGATTCATGAAAATTGCAAGTTGTTTCATATTTTTCTGCCCTATATAAAAAAAACGCTACAATTTTTCAAAGTGGAAAGTTGTCCAACTCCCTACTCGTTCACTAGATTCTCCCTACACCGAACACAGTAATCCGTATTTCCATACAAAACATCGTCTAAATCGGTTACCTCATGAGTACATTAACACTTGACTCCCATTGACTACACTAAGTGTACTCGCATTGAAGTTGCCGCCGAGCCACAATTCATTTTAGAAATGGCACTTTACCATTATGGCATCGGTCTAGTGCACGGCTAGAGGGTGATTAACGGGTTATGGTATTTCTACCTTACCATGTGACTTATCACTTCATCAATCTTGGACACATGGCATTTGAGGTTTTAAATAATTTTTAGCAAGAAACGTGAGTTCATAACATTATTCGGATCCATAACAAAATATTTTGTGTGATATTGTCAGTCCCACAAAACACTGTTATGGATCTGAATAATGTTATGTTAAATTGACTTAAATTTGAATGCAGAGATAATCCTTGGACAAGCGTACCATTCATATGTTTGTAGTAGGTAGAGCACACGATATTGTAGCTTTGGAGATCCACAACTTAGTAGGAGACATCTCCAAGGTCAAGCATTTGGTAGAAGAATTCCTTGTACCAAATTGTGGAATCACCAAGCTAGAAGGGATCTCCATCACACGATGCATGTCGTCACCAGCTTCAAGGTTGCACAACACATTGGAGCACAATGTTTTTCCATCTCTCATGGATTATCTCACATGAGTGTGGTAAGAGGTGGTAAATAGTTTTTTGATTTTCCCTCTATCATAGCTGTTGGTCGACACAAACAATTTTAGGAGAATGCAAAGGAACTTGGAAATGGTGCGAACCAGTAGTGTCACCTATCCTTGGAAAACCTTACTCATATCAAGTTCAAGGGAGTCGATGCCACAATTTTTAACTTCAACAAGATTGGTTGCATGCTCATTCATTCAAGATTTTGCGGTCAATATACTTTGGTTACTAAAGGTATTGAGGCCTTAAAGCTAAAACATATTTAAGGTATCGAGGCCTTAAAGCGGCACTTTAGGAACCTTCTGCTACTTTAGGAAGGTTAAGTAGCTTGGAAAATTCCCCCAAAAATTCCCTAGATTAGCAAATCTATACAAAGTCTACCCAAGAAACAAAAAGCAAAAAATTAATAAAATCAAGAAATAATAAATTTATATGCAACCTACAAAAACTGTCAAAGTCGTCTCATAGTTGCTGCAGATGAGAACAAGAATCTTGTGCAGATTAAAGTTCCGGCAACTTCAGGTTTACAGATTCAGGGTGCCTTGGGGACCCTGAAATGCACAGTAATTCTCAACTACTATGCCTTCGGGTACTCAGGTACTCAGGTACTCAGACGTGGGGTTTTGGGGCGAGAGATTGCATGTTGTTGATAGGATTGTGGAGCAGTTAATTTCTCCTTGTGGTTACTGGAAGTTTGTACGAAGTGGTCGAGTATAGTTCAAGAGATTAACGTACTGTAAATCTTGGATAGAATGTGTGGATTTTGTGGTTGTCAACGCTTCCCGTTGTTCAGATCTCGCTTGTTCCAAGCAATGAGGGCCCATGCATGGACATCAGAGGGAGGAGCTTGCAAGTGTCATCTGACCCAGGTAATTAAGTAAGTAAGGCTACTTCTGCTGATCTCTGCAGGATGGGTTTCTCAACCCAGTGAAATGTTTCTGAAAACTGAAGAATGTGGGCCACATCGATCAGTTGATCAAGCGCTTCCTTCTTCTGGAGTACAGTATTCTTCACGGCAATCCAGCAGAACTGGAAAACGTGAACTGTTAATTTGTGACATTCGCATGCATCCATGCTTCATGAGCGCATTGTGGTCAGATTGATCACTTTCTTAGCATGCGGACTTGAATCCGCAAGCAGGAGTTGTGTGCTAATTGGCATTCCAGGACAAATTACGGCGGAATATATATGGTGATCGCAGGTTCCACACATGCGTGAAGAAGGTCTCTGGGGGTGGTGGGTGGGTGTTCACTTTCTTCACAGCCGGTAGACGCGGCAGCGGAGCCGGTTTCCCACCGGATACCAGCCGGTCGATCCCCAAGCCGGGCCCGTCCATAATTTTCCTGCTGCCCGTTGCAGGAGCCCGAGAATCAGGCCGGCCGGTAAGGTGCTCGAACAAACTGGCGAGATTCCCGGGCCCACCGCACAGTCCCACGTGGCGGAATGATGAAATTCTGTACAACCTTAGGGCCACTTCACACACAAGGCTGAAGGCCCATGACCATGGCTATGTAAGAGCTCTCATTGGTCGGAAAGGTGGAGACCATCCAAGTTCACTTCACACTAGGAGGTGAGGGCCTAAAGGCCCAAAGAAAAGTTCGCGGATGAATAGTCCACATGGAGTCCTACATGGCAAGTTGTGGATAAGGGTGTCAAGTTTGCCGGAATTGCATCAACATATACGTCTGTTACAATACACAACGTATTTCCAGTCCCAATCCTTTGTAATGGCATTGCAACTTTATTCTCAACTGAATAAAGTTTATTCTCTCATACATGTATCCTTTCTCTACAAATATGGACCTAACCTTTCACAAAGAAACTTGAATGTGTTGTAACATACATGAGTTCTTTGTTTGAGCAATTTTTTCGTGAAAGAACCCATCAATAACTAAATCGGTGAATCCTACATTTCTCTCAAATGTCCACATACTATGATCGCTCATCTTCATACCCTCAAAGCAAATGCTCAAAATCAGGGCATTTTCCCATTCTCCGTTGAGTGCCAATGCTTGCATATCAAGCATATGTTGCACAATCATGTGCAAACACCAAATAGATAGATAGAAACTCCGGTCCCTTTTTAGCAAGGGGTTGGCGTGAATAAAGTGTCCGTTCGTAATGTCAATGACCCGATGTCCACTGGACAAGGGGACATTGGGGCAATACTACTCTCCCCTTTTGAGGATGGACACTATAGTGACACACTATACTAGTTCCTAGCTAGCCACTAGTGCCTTGAAGATACCGGACATGGTATCCCCCCAAAGGGCTTTGAGGTACCCATACAACAAGGTCTAAGGACCCCCCACCATAGTTGGGTGGACTAAGGTGGTGAGCACCACGCCAGCACGGGGAATAGAACCCACAACCTCCTCATTGGGGGCCATGAGCCCTAACCACCAAGCCAAGGCCCGTGGTGCTTGTGCAAACACCATTATAAAGCCAATGCAACAAGAATCCTCCCTCTTCTCTCAATATGATCCATCATGCTCTCTTTTCCTTTCTCATCAATGTAAAACTCAAAAAAAAAAGTTTAAAAAAAGAGAATGAAGATATATAACTAGCTAGTGAGGTAGGGGTGCCCCTCCTTTCCCACGAATAAAACATGCAAAGGTCCCTCAACGTGATCCATTCTGACTTCACACTATGTTTGAGGACCCATCCCCACATAAAATGGGTAGCCCAACACCCATGGTACAACCTTTGGATAATACTCAAAGACCCTCACCATTCCATGGTCATGGCCTTTGGCTCATGTGTGAAGTGGCCCTTAGGGCCACTTCACACACGAGCCAAGAGTTATGACCATGAAATTATGAGAGCCCAAAAGAAAGTGTCCGAAGACCGTCCCAACACACCTCCAAAATCATGTAGTGTGGTCACAAACCCTCAAGTGTAGTGTGAAGTCATATGTGACCGGACCCTCAACTCAATGCTATCTCAATGAATGTCTACTCATGCGGGTCCTCACACATGATAAAATAGAATAAATCAATAGTTGTAAGATTTCGGAGTACCGTGGTCTCTCGGTTTTGTGTTAGGCCTACCTCCAAGAGGTGGTTTTTGAAAACAGTCCAAGTGACCATGAAACACGATCCATTCAACGCCATGTAGGAACCCATGTAGACTTTACATCCATCTTGCATTTACACACTCCGTTGGTCCCTCAAGCGAAGTGTGAAGCGAATTTGGACCGGCTCCACCTTTTCCACCAATGAGAGTGGCTTGAAGTGTAATGGTCACGGGCTCTCAGTCTCGTGTGTGAGGTGGCCCTAAGGCCCGTAAGGTGCTCGAACAAACTGGCCAGATGCCCGGGCCCACTGCATGGCCCCACCTGGCGGAATAATGAAATCCTATCCAAACTTAAAAAGCTACACAACATATGCCTAGTACACCTTTGTTTAAATGTTCAACCGATTATATAGGTAGGGCTTGTACGATGCGACTACATGCAACAAAAGAGTGGGTGGGAAGTCTTTGTCCGATTTAGGCATTGGAAGTAGCCCTATAGCACCGTGCCTATTGTTATGAAAATCATTTCCAACTTTTGGATTGTGTGTCCACACATGACTTGGAAAGTTGGATTCTTGCAAAAGTTGGCAAAAGCTCGAGCTTGGCATATGCTCATTTCTAAGCACCGATCTGATGGTCTCTTTTTAAAGGAAGAAGTTGTGATTAAAAAAATCTGATGATTTACAGACGAAAAATGCACAGTACAAAGCATGAGTGTTCCCCATAAACATGGAATCTCATAAGTAAAGGAGAACTATTGTATGCTCACGTGTTACATGGTCTCATGGAGCTGTGTAATGTTATGCCACATGTAACTCCTAGAGACATACGTATTTGTGGCCCACACTCCAAATTATCATCTGAGCATGGTTGCCATTACTGCATTTCTTCAAATTTTGTAGAGTCCTAAAGTATATGTAATATATTATATTGGTTAATGGTCATCGAACACGTTCCTTTTGCTTTCATCAAACACATCTATAAGTTAGAGAAAATATGATTTTAGGTTCAACTGTATCACAAGTTTTCAAAGGGTAGTGTATTATACAATTATCATGGTAAAGTTACACCTAGTGGTGTATATGTATGTAGTTTATAACACATGCATTAATCTTATGTAACAATTTGCTTTGCAAGAGAATAATGTGGCACATGTTAAAAGAAAGGACAAGAATTGTGCGATAACGATGCGTTGATCACGAGTTTTTCATGTTACTTCAACATTTTGTTTTTTCTCCATGATACTTTTGCCTCTACTAGAAGCTTTGTGCATTCAAAGAATCCAAGACAAAACAATCAAAAGCTTTTCCCCAAGGTTTGGACACATGGGTTGAAATTAAATATGATGTGCATGCCCCATGCATGCATAACTCGCCTTTAAATCTATACCCCATATATACAAAGTCTTAGGCCATAAAGAGGATATACATACAAACATGTAGGGATGAAATATCCTCAAGAAATTACACAAGTTGGGAAAGTGATAATTAATGAAAAGCCTTACATACATACATATAGCTTGAAAAGGTGATGTGGGAAATAGGGCTAGTATACATTTATGTAAGTTTCATTGATGACATCATTGAAAACTATTTCATCCACTAGATGAATCCCAGAGAAATGAGTGAATGTCTTAAAAGTTATAGTGGCTAATGTAATGATGGTATGGGGAGGTCATTATCGAAGTTTTATTAAACCACGTGAGAAAAAATATAAGGTTTTTTTTAATTCAAGAGAGATAGAAATTATAGAAATTTTGAAATTACTATGGCTTGGATGAAATGATTATACAATATTATATTTAAAATAGGATACGTGAAAATATTAGGTAGTGTTTTATTGTATTAATAAAATAGGGTTTGTTATATTTAGAGGAAAAAAAACTTATGTGAGGTTCAATGAATGTCTTTGGATTTGTATAGAAGTTGCCTCAATTGACTAAAAGTCATTGAATTTGGATGAAGGCAAGCTTGGGGTGGCCACTGAGAGATACAAAGATAATGTTGGATTGTTTCAAGATAGTGTTGCAGCCATGAACCAATTTATTTTATTTCCATGTACTGTCATTTTGTAAAATAACTTCACGGTGTAAATTACATTTACATATAGGATCATGAAAAGCACCTCAAAGTGCCATTTTATCTTCTAAAAGGGTACCAATTGTTCAAGAAATATAGATAGATAGCTCATCTTCAATTAACTTCTGACAACACATGATTTACAAATGTACATAGCTTGTGATCAAACTGGGAGTGACAGTGTCCAAATCTAGCATAACATGGCCCGTACGATCATAGGTCCACATTGACCCATGATACTTTCGGTACCAACATAACCCTATTTCCATATTAGGAGGGTCTACCCATTAAATCAATGAATTTTGTACACTCAACCCACCTATCTCCTAGTTTGGGGGCACATGATGTCTCCATGAACTATGTGGGCCATGGCTAAGAAATTAGTGGGCTACTCCTAGATGCTCGTAGCCCTCAATGTGGACTTACAAGTCTTATTGCATTGGAAATAGCCTAGTGTATGCACAAATGAAGAAAATTGATACCCTATTGCTATGTGCATTTTGTATCACATGCCCTCAAAAGAATACCCTTTTGTGTAGCCACGTGGGTGTGAACACACATATCCCTCATCCATCCAACATGAAAAGCCAAACCCCTGTAATAAGTTTGGGGTTGATTCGTCTCAAGTGACTTTGACTAGACTAATTCAAGGTCTTTGAAACAAATTCCAGCATGTAATACTAATCCCATGATTCCATGTTATTATTTTAAGGATTTTATGTTGGGTGAATGAGATGGGCTCTTGGCATGCTCGTATAAATAACTTGCTCATGCTCTGTCATGTGGATGGTTTGCTAATGAGTTGGTAAAATAAGTTTGTGGCTAATTCATCTCAAACGACTTTGACTAAACTACTTCAAGGTCTTTGAAACTCATTTTGGTGCCAAATTAGCTTTAAGAAATTAACCTCATGATTGCATATTGTTGTTTCAGAAGCTTTTATGTTGGATGAATGAGATGAGGTACGCTCATATGCAATAACTCACTCACGCTCCATCAAATCATTAGTGCGTTGATTGGTTGGGTGCAACTAGTTTGTGGTTGATGCATCTCAAATGACCTCGACTAGATTAATTCAAAGTCTTTAAACCTAATTCCGGCATCAAATCAACATAGTGTTTTTCTTTGAAAAATCTCAAGGGACTGCATGTTACTATATTATAAGCTTTTATGTTGGATGAATGAGATGAGGTACGCTCATATGTGACAACTCACTCACTCACTCACTCCCCATTAGGTGATTGGTATGTTGATTGGGTGATATTAGAGGTTTATGGTTGATTCATCTCAAACGACTTCGATAAGATTATATCAAGGCCCTAGAACCTCACTCCAATATCAAATCAACTGAGTCCTTCTGAAAAATCTCAGGAGACTGTATATTACTATTTCAAGGCTTCCATGTTTGGATGAATGAGGCGAGGTACTCTCATATGTAATCACACATGCCTTGATCACACCAACCTTTCCGTATGGTTTCAGCCGTGAAATTACTGGGGACTACGTCAAGAAATAGATGTTGGTCCATCATTTTTCACACTATCATAACCAAAGATGCTAACAACGGATGGTGCCATAAGTGATTGGTGTGATCAACCCCTCACTCACTCCGCCCAGGGGGTGGGGGATTCTCGGGCACAATTGGTTGAGATCCTTAGGGTTTCCAAGCCCAACTGGTTCCATGTTATCATCTCGTGGTTGTTCTTGGTGAAATCGGGTGTATAAGGTAGAACTACCATAAGCAGTTTACCACCCTCTAGCCATCCACTAAACCGCCGTCATAATGGTAAAGTGCCATTTCTGAAACGGATCATGGCTCAGCGACAACTTCAATACGTGCACACTTAGTGTAGCCAATGGGAGTCAAGTGTTAACGTACTCACGAGGTAACCGATTTAGGCGATGTTCTGTATGGAAATGCAGCTCACCGTGCTCGGTGTAGGGAGAATCTAGTGAACGAGTAGGGAGTTTCGACAACTCTCCACTTTGAAAAATTGTAGCATTTTTTGTACAGGGCAGAAAATTACGAAACAACTTGCATTCTTCATGAATCCTTCTCGTCTATCTTGGCAACATCATCTCATGATTGTCAGACCAGATCTTCGATGCGAATCACCTCATTTTCACGGGTTACTGTATTTCTACCTTAGTCTATCGCATTCCTCCATAACGATCGGTGATGTTCCCGAAGCCTTGAATTTCAACAGCTTTATTTACTCCTCAAACTCCACCAATTCATCTAAGTTATAAGCACAGTGTACCAGGCATTGCTCACTCTCTCTCACTCGCTTTCCATCACGGAAGTAAGTTGGTACACTGAGCAGATACGAGAAAGGAAATGAAGATTTCCCTTCTGCCAGAGTCAATTATGGTGCTGTGGCTGCTGGCCTTGGGCCTTATCCCTGCCATCTGCTCCTCGCTTCGCTCCAAAGCCAAGGCCAAGTAATAAGCTCACCTTGACAATGACGTACTAAAAGTGGCATAAGTACCTCTAAGTCAAGTTGCTTCACGTACCCTACACACATGTCTTTCTTCTTTTATTTATACCTACTTATTTACACACCAGCCGGTCATAAGGCACTTACATACATACATACATAATATTCTCACAGCCGCACTCAAATGCCTTCACCATATTGTGTGTCGTGGGGGCTGCTAAAAGTTATATATTATGGGGTGGTGAAATCAACGAAGCACGCGTGTGTCGTTGCATGGAATTGGAGTTTGTCGGGACGCTCACGAAGGCCACAAAGTTAAGGCCAATTCCACATGGGCCGCAACACGACATTGGTGGGGTTTTCAATCGGGTCGGTCATCTTAATGGGATTGAAAGGAAAAACAACAAAAAAAAAAACAACCAAAAAAACAAACGTGAGCGCCTCCTTCATCTTAATACTTCAATATATAAAGACTTTTGCAACAAAATGACATACATACATGCACAAACATATATGTGAATATTACGCATAATCTCAAGTATGTATATATACACGATTAATTTTTGTATAAAGTATGGTGTATTTACTTAAATATCAGCTTTGTTATAAACCACTTGAATGTAGGCAATTCGGAATGAGCACATAAAGCGCACATACCTCAATGGATCGGAAGACTTGGTCTTCACATTCCGTAGACATGGGATTTGAATGTGTTTTGGGGTTAGACCTACTGTAAGTCTATATATAATGCTTTTGAAACAAACACCGGCAACACCGTATAATGTTAAGGAGATATGTTTTTTTGATGTGTTTACTAGTAGTTTTTTTGGTCACACCAATGTTGCACCCAAATCTCATTTTTTAATTAGTCTACTTAAGTGTAACTCCTATTCTTATGGGTTGTGAGCTAGAGAGTCGAAAGAGTTACAAGGTCAGTTATGTTATGTTTCTAGGTAATGCTAACTCTGACTAACTATGATGTACCTTTGAAACATAGATAACTTCAACATAACTAGCCCCCCTAACCGACGATGTAGTCAAGGCCTCCTTGCATGTCTTGTATTGGACTTGCATCGTGCATATGTGTGTATTTTCTAGTCGTGATATAAATAAGTTTTTACCATTGGATCACAATGATCAAAATCATCGGACCATCACTTCAAACCTTACTAGTAGTTTGAGACTAAAATCTTGCAACTGCAACATTCTTGCATATTAGAACGGAAGTCTAATATTCTTTCCCCCACTTGTAGATATGGAAGTGCGCTGAAGTAGATAGGTCTTAAATGATCAATGTCTCCGACTAGCCCATTTCTCCTACGACATGAATCACAAACATTCAAGATGGTCAGCAAATCCAAATCGAGGCCATAGCCACTTTTTGCATAGAATCTGAAACTCACACGGGAAACAAATATCTCGTTCATCATCAACTTACCGAAAATTGTGTCAGAGTCTCATTACACGGCCATAAAAATCCTCCCAATTATATTGATTGTGTAACCTAGATCGATCATCGCATCTCGAACACATGTCCAACGTCTTTGAAACACACGACACCCTTTTGCGAGTCGAATCTTGGAGCCACACCAAACCACGTACGGCTCACTCCAAAGCAGGTGTCCGAACGCGAAAAGCAAGCGAATAAGGGTTGTCTACCTTTGCAACTTGAATGATGTGGATTGGTCATTCATACCACTCACTGTGTTCCGGATGGAAGCCAAGAAACAAGAGGTGACCGCTTTTGGAGCCATCTCTACAAACAGACAAGCTTGGGTCCTTTCTCTGGATTAATCCTCAAAAAGAAAGGTGAACGAATATCTTTAACCTTGTGAGAAAGACTCATCAGTCGTGCACGATTCAACATGCAACCCATAAATTAAGTTTGTGCTTGCAAGGTCACGCTGCCCTTGCATTTTCGCCACCACAAATCTCCCAAAATCTTGCACGAACTACTCTCAATCCTCCTCCTCTTCCTAGTACTACTACTCTAAAGTTCGTACAATGTATAAGCAGCAACACGACTGCAGTCTGGGGAGCCAACAGATTAAAAAAAGAAGAGAGGAAGAACTAAGTTAGTTGTTGAAATTGCAGCACTATAAAATTGATTCTGTGTCAGAAAAGAAAATTTGCAAATCGTCCACCCAACATTCTGTAGCCGAAGATGTACTGACACGCTAAGGGTAACTTCACACGCGAGACTGAGAGCCCGTGACCATTACACTTCAAGCCACTCTCATTGGTGGAAAAGGCGGAGCCGGTCCAAGTTCGCCGCTTCACACTACGCTTGAGGGACCAATGGAGTAAGTGAATGCAAGATGGATGTAAAGTGTTCATGGATTCGTACATGGCATTGAATAGATCATGTTTCATGCTCACTTGGACTGTTTTCAAAAACCACCTCTTGGAGGTAAGCCTAACATGAAACCGGGAGACTGTGGCACTCCGAACGCTCACAACAGTTGATTTATTCTATTTTAGCATGTGTGAGAACCTGCGTGAATAGAAACTCATTGAAATAGCATTAGGTTGAGGGCCCGGTCACATATGACTTCACACTACACTTGAGGGTTTGTGCCCACACTACATGATTTTGGAGGTGTGTTGGGACGGCCTTTGGACACTTTCTTTTGGACTCTCACAATTTCATGGTCACGGCTCTTGGCTCATGTGTGAAGTGGCCCTAAGAGCATGTTCACACGTTGTAGAGCGAACACAAACATAAAGGGGTGCTAAATTGGGTAAGATTATTTTAGAGGGGATCAGAGGAGTAGTCTCATTATGTGTCCCCACACGTTCACTCAATATGAGCTTTATAAATTATGGGTCCCTTGATCAAAACTAATGTCTTACAATACACGGGGCTTCATATAGAAAGAGTTGTTCAAAGCTAAGATTCTATTTGGTCAAAGCATGTGAGGAATTGATAGTTGGTTCTTTTATAGAGGAGTTGAAAGCTGGACCACAATATAACCAAGCTATTTTAATCTAGGAGGGCATTCCGGACCATGTTGTCGACGGAATTATAGCAGTTGGGTATGACACGTAGGCCCAACTCCTAGGCCAAATTAACCTATCACTCTTCCGTTCCGGGGCGTTGTATGGAGAACCGGTGAACATGCTTTGATAGTATTGATCCAAAGGTGCTCGTTGTGACATGTCAACGTGTCTTGTGATTTGTGCAACACTTGACTCCAATATGATGAACTCACGTAACATAACATTATCAAATGTGAAGCTTCGTGCATTAGGTTGAAACATTCCATGGTTAGATTCTCAAGGCCCACATGAACGAACACACACTACTTAATAATGTTATGAAACATCAATGGGCCACTCAATCAAAAATAAATTGAAGTCAAGGAGCCAGCACAAAAATAATCGTGTCTCATATATATATATATATATATATATACACACAATGCAGAATTTCTCCAGGGTGAGCATTCTGATAATTAAAGCAAATGGATAATATTCATGCAAGAATTGATTGATTGGATCGAAAGTGTTGATGATATGTCGACATGCCTGTTATCTGTGCTTTCAGATGAGTTGATGCTCCTGCAGTGACCCCATTTTTGCAGCAGAAGTGGCAGCTTGCTGATGAGGTGGGGTCACAGAGTTTGAGGTTATGGGCAGGGCTTGTCAAAAGGATACATCACAGAGTGAACTTGCAAGTAGTAAATAAGATTAAAAAGTGTTGCCAGTTTCAGCTTTAGTGAAGAGTAATAATCTCATATATCCTATTGCAGGCACAACTACATTCAACCTCCTACCTATGATCGGGGAGAACCGGCAGTTAGTTGGCAGAAAAATTACCGATCATTTTAGATGAATTTATAGAATATACCCCAATTTAATAAAGGAAAACCGAAGGATGTCAACATGGAACCGGTTGGACTTGCAAACACAAGGATCTCATCCGATTATGCCCCAAAATTTTCCCGATCACTACCTCCAACTTCATGTTTTGTTCGGCACTACAATAACTCCACTGCAAATCCCTCTTCAGGAAGGAAGGAAGGAAGGAATAGATAGATGAGGCCCTAGAAACATGGCATTATTGAAAATAAGGATCCCCAACGGTGGGAGCCCGTGTAGGGGGTCTTATTTATGATGATGCCTTGTCTTGGGGGCCTCACTGCACGTAAAGACCTAGCCCTAATTTCTAGATTCTTACACCGTAATAGGTGGAGTCAACAAATCTTCCATGGGTCCCTTAAAGTGGCTGCAACATGAGCTTGCACATGTATCATCGTTGCATGGTTCATCTAACAATGTACCCAAGGATGGATGGCCGCAATTGAGCAAGATGAAGTATGGCCACAATTGCACAAGGATGGGCGGCTGCGATTGCTTTAGACAACTGACTACTTGTTGTGTATGGGTATTGTCGATCCCATCTTTCTCTTTGGTCGTGAAGTGTTGTTCGTTGTTCGTTGGAGATCATTTAATTCTTTGGAGTTGAGTTCTTCCTTCACCGCTTTGTTATCCAACATTGTGAGTATCTTCTTTCCCTCATTTCTATGTCCGCTAACATGAATGTCTAGTGCTGAGTGGGCGACTTCTTTGATAGTTTCCAAAGATCTTCGAGAGATAGTATCCTTAGTCAGAGGTCGACGTTTGATAGTTTTTCAGTGATCTAGAAAGTTCAATAATGAGATCTAGGGATTCTCATTGCAATTCTTGCCACGTTGTCACAATTCAGTGTGATTGCCATCTCCTGAGCACAATTTTCTTTGGCCAGTTGAGCTCACAAGTCGAGGTTCTTTGATATTGCTATGGTCACTTGTTGATAACATATATATATAATTATAATTATCAGAATATCCAGAACGTGACTTTGGATCGGGGAATTATTTTTAACATTATTTTTTGGACAAGGTGCTTCTTTCTTTTTGCTGATCCGAGTTTCGAGTTTCTCTTGTGTGCTTGTTGAGGTCAAGGAGCCTGCCATCTTGTAGAAAGAGAGAAGAGAGAGAGAGAGCTCTTCATAACTTCGTGAATCAGGCTTCAATGATATGCGTCCAGTGTTAAAAGTATTTCCAGTGATCTATCTAGTTGATCCCGATTTGTTTGTTGCGTTTTTGGGTGGAAATCCCATGATTTCACATGTTTCTTAACATTTGGGCAGCTATAAATGTGCAAGGATGTTAAAGGGATTGACATTGAGAGTTTTGTTGAGAATTTCAGGTTGCTACGAAGTTGGTTCCTAAGTGGATAAATTCTATGAGCCATGGCATTGGGAAATTCAAGTGAGGACATGGAGTGATTTCTTTCAGAGTTTTCACTGATTTTGGAGGAGAATCACAAATGTTCATGGACATAGTCTGTCTATTGGAGGAGTTATCATTTTTTACTTCATACAATTTTCTTCAAGCTGAAGTTCTTGTAGTGGATACTTCTTATTGTGTAATGTAGGACCAAGGATCCTAGAGGTTGTGGTGTACATTATTCTTAGGTGGAAAGTCTACCTATGCATACTATTTGTACCTCAAGCCATGTATGCAAACTATTGCTTTTTTTGTTAATTTGTTCTAGTGACTCAACAATCTCCATTATGATGGATATCATGAAAGTTCTATCACTTATTGTACTATACATGTGTTCCTCGTTATGAGGAAAATTGCAATTGCATCACACGACACCATGTTTACAATTTTGGGGCATTTCATACACTCGCAGTGTTCACATTGATGTGCACATCGTAGTTGTCTAAATTTGTCGGCTTTGATGGTCACAGATAAAACTTACATTTATTTGTTGCAGATATCCTTGATTCACTTGCTTTAGTTTTGCATGTCAACTTACATGGCCCAATTGTTACATGCAACGGACATTTACTATTTGAAATAGTGCCTCTATTGTCAAACTACCTTATGACGTCATTTAGCAGGAATTATAAGAGTTCAGATAGCCCTTGGGAAAGTCCAGAGGTAGATCATGCAACAGGAGGTGCCTTGCCCTAACAAGCAAAAAATAGGGCCAAGTCTTTACAGTAGGGTAGGTAGATAGTAGCCCCTCACAAATGTTGACCTTTTGGGGCATTTTAACCCTGGCCCTTGCAATGACAAAGTTGATTGCTTTATTGCATGCACAATGGATGGGGGGAATCCAGGGAATGCCAACAAATAACTAATTTAATTTGTTTAGGGTAAATTCTATAATTTTGTTAGATCTACTATAGCATTGAAAATATGTCTCCTACATGACTATATGTAGAATAGGGTGATGGATAATTCCTTCATTTTAGTAATTAGTAGAAAAAAAAAGGATTTTAGACATTGGATCTCCCTAAAAGTTTGTAGTAGGATTAGTAAAATAATTATAAGTTTGACTACTTGGATAAAGAAGTGTGTAGTTTTTGTCCAAATTTGAATCCAGCGTGTTAGTATGGAGAGAAATGTCGTGGGATTTTTTTGGGGGAAGGAATGTGTTGGCATTCCTCAACAACCGTTGGAATTTGTAACGGCATTGAACATGTGGGACCTTGCTAGATGCTTAGAACCTGACAACCTCCACTGTTACCCTCAACCGCTTCTTGCGACCGGTTTTGATTTTGTCACAACCTCAGCCCTCAATTGTCAAGCTCACGTTTTTTCTAAGCATTTTCTAGGGTTTTTTTAAATGCAGATTGATGGTACAGAGTGGCCACTATTTTTGCAATGTTTTTCACGTGTATTTGGTTGAGGGTTAAGTGATTATGGTTCAAAAGTGATTATGGTTCGTCTCTTCCTTGTTGATTTTGTGGTTACGAGTTAGTTTTGGGGTTTTGAGTCTGGTCTTGCAAAGTATGAATTTAGGGTTACAGTTTGGCAAGAAAATGAAGAAGATCAAGATGTATACGCTCACTAATGATGAAACATTTCCAAAGTGCATTGGAGATATGAAAGGGGAGGATGAGAAATCCTTTGCTGACCTAAAAATGCGCCTAGAATGAAAGAAGGTTTTAAAGTTTGAATCCCAAAGTTGGGATCCAGTTGAATGTTGTAGAGTGGCTACCAATCTTTAATCCCTTAATGACCTTGAAGACAATGTTTTCATGATCCATGCTCACTATGAGGAGGTTGAAGATTTGGCATATAAACGACAACATCTTGGAGGTGAGTAGCACTTTATGGACACAATTCAAAGTAGTGAAGTTGATGACATGGTGCCACAACCTCCCACTGTTGAGAGTGATGGATACGATGAAATCCATGCAAATCCATCCTCTTATTCTAGGCTTAGTAGTTCAAGTGAATAATGTCTACTGCAATCACAATTTGTGTCAATTGAGGTCATGAGAATGTACGTGGAGGGAGAGATTAATTTTTTGTATTTAGATTTTTGTATTTGAATGCAATTTTTTTTGTTTTTTTGTTATTGTTTTTTTTAGTAGGTAGTTGTGCAAAATTTCATGTCTTGTCACAACTGATTATATTCTTAATTTTGTTTTATTTGTGTTAATAACTTGTTTATTTTAGCTTGTATATTTTGTTGTCTCTATGTTTAATGAAAATCCTATAATTAATATCCAAGTGCCATTGGTTGTGTTTTGAATGGTACTTTGAATGATACTTTGAATGATTTAGGATTGATAATACTAATTGAAACCAAATGAATGACAATTTGAATGGTATGGAATGTTTGTTGCTCACATTGTCGGTTTCGCAATGCTATAGTATTCCATCCACTATTTGGTATTTGTACAATTTATAAAAAAATATTATGCCAAAAATTAGCCTCTCTTAAAAATTACAAATAAATATAGGGTGCTAAAAAATACATCAAAGTAGCTTTTTTATCTACAAATAGGGAGGGAAAAATTATATGGAGAGGTGCATAAATATCTCCCCATTACATACCTCATTATCGCACGTGGTTATGAAATGTAAGGCGGTGTGATCGCCTTGAGGGAAAAGTTGGTGAGGTCAAAAAGGTAGTTGCACTTTTTGGAAAAGTCTCTTGACACCCACATTGGAAACCTCTTTGATATCCTTTTGCAGCTACTATATTTGATCAATTATCCATTCATTCACCCTTGCTTTGTAAAGCTTTTCCATTGTTGAGGTAATATTGCGGGTATTCAAAGAGTATCCTCATAGCATTGCTACTTAATGTTATGGAAGGAAAAAAGAGCAAGATGGATCATCTTGAGAGACGAGGGAGGATTTTTGTTGCACTGGCTCTATATTGATGTATGTACATGATTGTCCAACATGTGCTTGATATGCAAGGATTGACACTCAATGGAGAATGAATAATGCCCTGATTTTGAGCATTTGCTTTGAAAGTATGAAAATGAGCGATCGTAGTGTATAGACATTGAAGAGAAATGTAAGGTCCACTTATAGATTATTATTGAGTTCTTTCATGGAAAAAAATGTTTAAGCAAAGAATTCGTGTATGTCATAATATATTAAAATCTATGTGAGTGTGTTATAATATATCTAGCTCTAGGACTGTCTTCCTCTACAAATACTGACAGTTGTAGATGGAGACAATTTTAGTGTAGGGTAAAGTTGCAATATCATTACAAAGGCATGGGATTGGAAATGCCTTGTGTAATGTAGGAGAGGTATATACGGTGGTTGAAAGTACAATTTCAAAAATAATGTTTTTTTTCCGTAGATTGGTAAGAGTTCATTTGTAAGGGAATTTTGTATAATTTCCAAGTCCATCTTGGTTTAGAGTTCTAGTAAAAAAATTTGAGGTGCTTAATAAGTTCCTCATATTATAAGAGTAATCAATGGATCGCACATTCTAATTCTTGTACATGTAATTGGAGGAGAAAAATAATACTGTAGAAAGTCATTTCATTCGTCTTTATTACAAGGTATAGTTCATACAAAATGTGTCTTTTACAATTACAAATTTTGATGAGCGTGAAGTATGCATGATTGGACATTGTTCCAACAAACAAAAGTTGGAAGAGATTGTATTAAAGGTAAATTTTTATCTTAAAAGTTGATTAGAGATTGTGCACATCCAATGTGTCCATGGATTTACAGCCCATTCAAAGGTTGTGTTTGGAAAGTTATAAACAAATTAATTACTTTACTTATTTTTATCAAGATTGTCTTCTTAATTTCTTGGTAGTCTCTTTTGCCTCTCCTCTCATGGTCATATTTCTACTATCTTCCATATTTTACAGCATTTATGATCCAATCCAATTTACATTTGTATCATTATACAACTAAAAATGTACCTCCTAGTGAGGGTCCGTGTAACCCAAATTATACTTGATTCTATGACATCCAAGGAAAATTATGGCTCCAATGTTGGATTTCAGAACCACTTCCATCTTGTGGAAAACTTGCCATTGACGAAAGTAACTAGTCTAATAATTTCAAATAAAAAAAAATTATCTACTACAATCACACATACTAACAAGTTCCAAACACTTCGACTTGTGGGTAGTTGGGAGAGACGACCTCTGCCTCTTTTAACTAATTGCTCAACAAAAGTTATTATTTAAAAAAAAAATAGATTACCATGCCAGGCATTGACAACTGTTGCACTGCCATGGTCTTTCGGAATTTGTATTAGGCCTACCTCTTGGAGGTGGGCCTGATGCAAATTCCAACATATCATGCATCCTTATCCACAACCTGCCATGTAGGACTACATGTAGACTTTTCATCCATGAACTTTCCTTTGGGCCTGTAGTGTGAAGTGAACTTGGATGGTTCCGCCTTTGCGACCAAGGAGAGCTATTAAATTACAATGGTCATGGGCCTTCAGTCTTTGTGTGTGAAGTGGCTCTCACTCTAGCTAGCGACTAGGGCCTGGGAAGAATCTGAATGATTCAGACTAAACTTGGTCTGTCTGTTCAAATGCAGTAGGTTTGTGGTTGTTGTATGTAAAGACTCCTCGCTGGGTGATGAGGACGATGCATATTGGTGAGGACTTCTGTTCATTGCGGGGGCCATGCGGCGGCGATTGGTTGCATATTGATCCGCAGTAAAAACAACAAAAGTTCGGAGTGGGGATCAAAGTGAGAATGAGAGATGGGTGCACTTACTTTGCGGGTATAGATAATATAACTGCAGTGTGGTTGAAGCAGATGATATAAGAAAATAGATAAAATTATAAAGGTAGGTGTCTTTCCCAGCTTTAGCTGCAATTCCTGTACATGTGAGTAATTCAGCCACGTCCTAGTCCATCGGTGGTACAAAGTCGATAATGATGGTCTATATACGTAAATAGGAAGGTGTTTGGTGCTTCAATATCGACACATCAACTTGTTTGCGAACCTTAATACGTTGGTCAGACATCAATATCTAGGTTTGAGTGTAACTGTGACAGAGAGTTGTGCAAAGGATATTGTATCATCGTCTTCACGTAAGGACAACCGATACCTCAACATCGAGCATTCATGGAATCTGGAGCTTTCACAACCTCCCAACAATAATGGCCGAGCTCGTTTTCTCATCCTACCGAGGCATGCAACAACATTAAGTGTAGGTAGGCTTGGGTTAGTCATCTTGTAGACTTGTGGTATTCATTCATTCGATCGAGTCACCACTAGCTGCTTCATTTATGTGAAATGTGTCAAGCTCCGGAGATAATTCAGACATGATCATGTTGCATATGAAAGAGTGTGGAATATTGTCATCAAGTGGTGCAGCCGGTCGTCGTTCTTGTGCATCTTCGAGTAGAGTGCAGACAACAACTTCACTGCAAATGAAGGACACAACAGGAGTACACTTCACAAACGGTATCACATGCAATAAGCCGCTCCCCATATGATTTGTTGCCTTCTTCAAGCGGTTTGATGGATTCGCCATCTGTGCTTTGTCATGTCTATCTATCCTCTCTATATTGGCCCAGGTCTTTGTAAATCGCTCCAAGTTATTCGTGGCTTGCAATAACCATTACAAGTGATTGAGAGAACACCAAATGTAGAACAAGTGCTTGTGTATGGCGTTCAAATTTGAAGGATGAGTTAGGAGCGATGACCTAAGTTCCACCATAGCTAGCTTGGAATGGGCTAATGTAACAATGAAGGCGATGTTCGGCTTGGATTCAACTGTCTGATTGCCATCATGTCTGTCTATGAGGTTATCATCATGTTGCTTAACTGATGATCGATCTATTGCTCCAGAGTTCGAGGACATGTTCCATTGGCAGAGCCAGTTCTGCGAGATCGACATAGCCGACCACACCAACATCCACAGCATGCTCGATGAGCTTCAGGCTGATGACGTTATTCTTAAACCGGACAGTATTATTATTGCTGCTGCTGCTGATCCCACCATTAATCACGTAGACTCCGTGCATTCATCGACATGCTTGACCATACCCCAGGTCATGATGAATTCAGATTCCATCTGCAACATCCCAATGGTGGTAAGCTCCGAGCCGGTGGGGATGATCGAATTGGCTACTGCCACAGATCAACAGGCGGCTGCTGCTCCTTTTGTAGATTCAGAGGTGGTTGTTAGCATCAATAGTAGGCCTGTGATTGCAATCCCAGCTTCTTCCGGTGACCCTACGTCACCTCCTCCTCCTGCTGCTGCTGCTGCTGCTGGTAATTTCACCCCACCCAGTGTTCTTACTCCTGTGGGCTCGGAAATCAGATGTCGGAGAGAATTCTCCGTTACCCCAGACAATATTAATGATGTATCCGAGTGCAGACCTGACCCAAAAGTGGCACCTAAATCCAAGAGAACAAGTAGAGCAAGAGCTTCACCACCTGTGAAAAATCCCAAGGTGATTACGGAAGCACCGGTGAGGGTTAATCTGCATCCCAAGGAGGTTCGGTACCCTACGCAAGCGGATCACATCATCCGAGAACGTCAGCGCCGTGACGACATGGCCGCCAAATATAATGTTCTGGAGGCTCTTTTGCCACCTGCAATTAAGGTAGGTTTTGATTATCTGGCTTCCTGTTCTCCCAAACCTGCTACTCTCTCTCTCTCTCTCTCTCTCTCTCTCTCTCTCTCTCTCTCTCTGCCCAGGTGATGTTACTCACAAATTGTTCGTGGCTTGCATTTACCAGTAGAAGCGGTTGACAGAACCAAGTGAAGAAGTGTAGAAATGCTTGCATACTTTCATATGTGAAGTAATTAAGCTAGGAGAGATGGCTGTATGTTGGCCTAAGTTCCACCATAGCCAGCTTGGCATCAGATATTTTAACGATGAAGGTGGTGTGAAGCGAGTCAAATGCCTAAACCCGGATGTTGAATCTTGGCATTTGGCATCTGGTATGCAAACCTTCTTGAGGCGAAATTTAGTATTTCTTTTGCGGGACGAATGCACGGAATTATCCGCAACTGTGCTGTAGGCAAATGCAATGCGGGCAATGGCCTCCAAAAAAGCTTCCTGCAATCCGCTAAGCTAATTCATCATGTGACTTTTCGTGAATGTTGCATGACATCATATTTACTTCCGTGACATCTTAATTTCATCATCCTTAACCTCGCTTCCGAGGTACACTCCGGAAGGTTTCATATCCGCTCAAGAAGTGACTCGTTTGGCTAAATTCAAGTGAAGATACCGTACTTCCGCTCACATTCAAGACCGTGCCAAGACCAATTCTGTCAAGTTTCGCGTCAAATCACATACGACCTTCACCTAATTTAACTTGGTGCATTGTGGCAGCGTGAAAGGGCAGGGGTCGTAGAGGACGCCAAGGAGTTGGTGAAGAATTTGCAACATAGGAAAACGGAGCTTCTGAAGAGGCGATCTCAAATGCGGTTGACAACATCAAGCCGCGGCCAACGTGCCGGATTACCTGGTGGATCAATTCGACATAACCTGAAGACGAATGCGACCGGTGGGGTTAATAATGTCCCCACAGCCACCGTGATGGTTCATCATCAGCAGTCTGTGCAGGAGATCAGCGGATCCCAAATGTCCTCATCCATGGCATCGCCCGCCATCGAATGCCCTATTAAGCCTGTGATGATGGATCATCATCAGGTTAACAAAGCAGCAACAGCAACAGCAACAAGAAAGATGAATCTGTCAAGCTCGAGCGACATTGATCATGATGATTGCAAAGTAGACACCAAACCCCCACCAGCAACGTGTATCAAAGCTTTGCACATCAATCCTCGCCACGTTGCGGAGGGGGAGGAGCTGGTTGTGGAGATGGTGTGCAGCTGGTGTCGACCCAACTTCCATAGCCTCCTCATCCAGACGGTGGAGTCTTTGAGCTTCGAAGTCATCGGTTGCAACATCTGCAGACTGCCGACCACTGGATTCGTGCAATGCTCGATTACCGCAAAGGTGGGTCTCAATTTCTCACATAATAATATCTTCTCCTATGATTCCTAGAAGTTGATGTCTCTTATACACCGCTCGCACACCCCCAACATGGTACGCTTTGGAACGCTTGCAGATGTTTCAAAATGTAGCCTTGCGTGTGCGAGTGCAAAAAGTTTATTGAGAAGTTTGACAATCCGAACTGTGCAATGTCTGGGAAAAGTGTTCCCGTAGATTGGTTGTGTCGAGTCACACAAAAGGATGAGAAACCAATGAAGTTGTCACCTATCGTAAGTCAGGGTTTGTGATGAGGACGGTAACTTGGTCTTTCATCTTATTGTGTTTTAAAAGTTGTTGATAACGTTTCAAAATGTTTGGCAACCGTGTAGAAACACTGCGATTAGACGTCGAATGTTCTCGGTTGGACAATGTTAAAGTGCACAAAAGGTAGCTTTCCAAAGTGCGGGAAGGTCCTTGATGTTCGGCAAACATCCAACATTCGTTGTGTGCGGGTGGTGTGTCATAGTGAACTCCATGACACTGCAACCAAACACATCCACCTCACTTAGATCGGAATTGTTCACAAAGTTTGTAAATGTTCATAATTCCTTCCCAATGGCCATGATCTACTATGTAATGGTCAATCTGACCTAATTTTTCTTGACATATTCAATCCTGATTGGATATGAGGAGGCACATTATCACCCGTAATTGATGACCATGCAATGGCTTGACCATTATGTCTGGTGGTGGACACATATCACCCTGCAATTGACTATAGTAGTAGGCACCTAGTACCTACTGTAGCTCCTAGCATGGTTCCTTGCATCCACTACCTAGTGACCAAAAAGATATGATCTTATCTATGTGTATTGGAGCTCAATTTGCACTCACCTCAAAAGTTGTCATCTGGTCCAATAGATTGTTTACAAAAGTTCCTAAAATGAGATGCATTAAATCTCTTTCCAATCAAAAAGACCTAGGCCATGTAATGGATGCAAGGAACCTTGCCACGGGCTATAATAGGCAACCAATGACCTAAACACTGTAATTCTCAGATGGCAGGTCAACCAATAGATCAATTTATTAACATGGAGCACACTTCAGAAAATGCCATAGCTTTTAACAAAGTAAATGTTTTTTTTTAATCAAAGAACCATTAAGTCATCAGGAATGAGGCTCTTCAAAGACTCCCTTAAGTCGGTGTCATGTGTAGACTATAAGCCCTAGAGTTGACAAAGTTAGTAATTACAGTGAACTTATCAAGGCAGTCTTACTAATAGCACTCTTAAGTTTCAGCAAGGTTGATTGTTTCTTAAATAATTCACGAACACAACGATTCTTTGATTGCTGCCTTTTTTCCTAAATCACGTTCTTCTGTACCCTAAATATTAGTTTTTACTGGATGAAAATGCATGTAAAGTCTCAATCTTCAATCCTCCCATCTCATATTCAGATTGAAGATGGAATGGATTGGAGCATCCGAGAAAAATATAATTTCTCAAGATTGTATCTTAAGAGAGTGATCTTATGCACTGTTATAGAATGTTAAGTAGGCTTATGGAGACCATAGAGTGCAGAGTCTTACACATGATGTTGTGCATTGCATTTGTGCTATTGCAGCCACAAATTGGTCAACAGAAAAATACAGAGATTCCATCGTCCTCAAGAATTGTTGGAGCTCTGCAAAAAGCTTTTGACCAGAATTGAATGTCATGAGCAATCATTTAGCAACTCCATCCCTGTTCCCTTCATGTCTTGTTTCTCATCATACCCTATCTTCATGTGCATGTTCCGAGAACCATACACAACAGCAAAGAATGTGTGACGATATTTGATAGGCTTCAGGTGTTTTGACATGTCCCAAAAGCATGTGGATCGACTCTGAATTCAAGTTTTGTAGCCAATGGAGCAGAGCAAGTACTGTCATGAATTGAACACACGGTTCATTTTCCATGATGACCAAAGTAATTATCTCCTATGTTTCCCATCTCATTTTGTTTCAAATGTGTGTTAAATTGACCAAATTTGATACAAAATGTGGTGATTTTTATAGAATATGGTAACAATACATATGTCAAATGGATTGTATAGAAAAGACCCCATTTTTGTACCTTAGTTCTTGATACAGATCATTAGTTTGTGGCAATTGTCTTCCAACGGGATTTTACTATGGCATGGTGGTAGCATTCCAGGTCCAGACTAGAGCATGGAGAGGAACAACCTAAATTCAGACATTCTTGATGATTTCAAGAGGTACAAAACTAGATCATTGTGGCCAAATCTAATTGCAATTTGTAGGGTTTTGATGTTGAGGAGCAGCAAATGGGGACAAATCTAGCTATCCTTTTCTTTTTCCTTTTTCTTCCTAATATTGTCCATTGACTATGCATTGAATTGCTTTGTACATCCTTGTATGTTTACTTGAATGATCATGTATGCATGATGAACAAACTTGGCATGGAAGTTGCACTTTGACAAAATCTTTGGATGCGGCTGCCTCCATCTACTAGATATTGTATATTGTAGACCCTTACACCTTGCTATGCCCATACAAGGCAACACATCACTAGAGGAAATTGTGTCCAAATCAACCATGTTCCATGGTAGCGGTCATGTCCACTATTCTTTTGACTGAAACCGTCATTTTGATTGCCGTTTTTGTTGGAATGTAGGTGATGACATTCCATTTTGGGTTTGACCCGGTTTTTGGTTAATTCAATTGCAATGTCGTCCTTTTTGGCTAAGCACCGCCATTTTGGTAGCACTTCGTCTGTTGTTTTGTGTGGATTGGGTACACTTATTGGGTGGAGGGTGATTTGTGGGTTGCCATTTTTTGATTGCAAATTGTATTAGTCTTGGTGGCTACCTTGTATGGGTTGTTGTCCACCATCTATGGGTATGGTTGTCACCCCCCGCACGTCCACTTTTAAAGATTTTGCTTACATTTTCTTCGGTGGACGTTGTCTTTACCAGTGGCAAAGGATGACATCCTATGATGTGGCATGTTCATCATAACTTCAACGTCCAAACCCTAAAAATTGAAACTTATACGACATTGTCATCATCGTCTCTCTCCCTCCCCTCTTCCCTTCTTCCCCTTGTTACACATGTTG
Source organism: Polytrichum commune (assembly GCA_950295325.1). Lineage (NCBI taxonomy): Eukaryota > Viridiplantae > Streptophyta > Polytrichopsida > Polytrichales > Polytrichaceae > Polytrichum > Polytrichum commune. The sequence goes on along the minus strand of OX485803.1, from coordinate 14,476,647 downwards.
TCCATGCTATTGATCATGTCGGTCAATGTGTTGGTGTTCTTTGTTGTAGTGTTAGTCACAGTGGCCATCTTCAAGGTAATTTTTCTTCCTCCTTTTTTATTTGTGTTTGTTTGGTTCTTTGGATTTGATTTTAGAAGTCAAATGTGTGCCGATGTTTAAATTTCGATCCATATTTTGAAGCCCAAAAACTATGTTTTTTGTGGGTTTTATTTTTTCTAAGGTGTAGAAGGTCAAATGTGTTGTGATGTTCAAATTTTAATGCATATTTTGAAGCCCAAGAGCTTTATGTTTGTGGGTTTTGGTTTTTTGAAGGTGCAAGAGATCAAATGTACACTAATGTTCACTTAACATCACTCTATGTTATTAAAACATCGTACACCACTATAACACCGAGGGGTGGAGCCAAGATGTTGACCTAGGGGGGGTTGACCTCATAATATGGAAATATCCATTGTAGATTTTATTTTCAAATTTCAATAGGTGGTTGAATTTGATTATTTATTAAGAAATTTGAACTCATCGAGTTGATATCCCCATGAAAAATTTAATAATGTCGTTAATATCCAAAGCTTTGGCAATGGTGTTTTCGATATAGATGATCAACAAATTGACCATCCAATGATTGCCAATAGACATCGCCAATAATAAGCAAATGCCCTTGTAGAAAACATTGTGAAAAAGAACCGCAGTCGCTAAACGACTGCATATTTTCTTTGGTTTTACCAGCTGAAATTTTGGGTTTTTGGGGGCTTGTAATATACCGTTGAAAAGGTCTTGAAAATACCTTTCCAACGGTGTACTACACACCCCAAAAATTTCAAAATTGCAGTTGCGAAACGAAAAAGAAAAATTTGTAGTTGTTTTGGCACAGTTTTCTACTAATGATGTTAGGGGAGTTGAGCGCCCCCAAGCCCCCCCCCGCCCCCCCGGTTGGCTCCGCCTCCTGGTAACACCAACCTTTCAACTTAGCCATAAAGATTGCACAAATTGGCTATATATTGGTGACCATTTCCACTATAATTTCAACTACCTACATGTTTTATTTGGATATGATTTCCTCTAATGCATGTACAATAGCAAGCATAGCACTTAACCTTTCATGATGGTCGTGTGCTACAATCCATATTTGACATGCTTTTCTCTAATGAATACAACACATCAACAAGATGTCATAGGGTCAACACTACGTATTAGACTTGTATGGGTTTGTGTTTGCTCAATCTATTTCACCCATGCATGTGCATTAATGTCCTAGATTGTTCCCAGATCAATCAACATGCCATTGTCACTAGTTAATTATTTTTGGGATAGTGGGGAACGGTGAGAGGGCGACAACCTCACCACCATCACCTGTGCATTGTCTAGACTCTAGTGTATAATAGATTTTAAATTTTTGTCCAATACCCTAATCCAATTCTATATAAACAAACAACAAATGATGTCCTCATAACATTAGTTCATATCTACCTAATTATCCTCACACCATAGAATTCTTTTATATTGATGCACCTATATCCTTTGGACAATTTACAAGTATCTTTTATACTATGAATTGCCATGCATCATATTTTAGTTTTTTGTTCAATATCCTTACATAATTTTCTTACCCACTTGTGTATGAAAACAATACCTTCAAACCATCCGATTTAGTGTGGCATTAAAATTCATGTGCTTGCTTATTATGATTATAAAGTGACTTTTATGACTTCATAACATTAAGTAGCAATGCTAGGAGGGTACCCTTTGAATATCTGCAATATTACCTCAACAAGAAGGGAAAAACTTGTAAAGTAAGGGTGAATGAATGGATAATTCATCAAATATAGTAGCGTGAAAAAGGCATCAAAGAGGTTTCCAATACGGATGTTGGGAGACTTTTCCCAAAAAGTGCAACTACCTTTTTGACCTCACCAACTTTCCCATTGCTTTATGCTATTAGTACGTATACACTTGTTTTTTCTCCATAAACTTATCATATATAGGGTTTAATTTCATAATGACAACTTGTGCAATAGTATGAATGGACATGGATTGTTGTTTATTACTTAAAAAGAACATAGACTACAATAAATTGCATTGGCATGGGAAATATAAGTATTGGTAGGGTACATAGCCCTCCTACCCATGCAATTGTGATAATTAAAGACTACATTATTTTGTTGATTAACAAACTTTATGAAAGTCAAATAACATTAAATAAGATATGACGATTTTCAATTTTGTTGAAGTCTATATTTGGAGATAAATATAATTATTATGACCTTAGATTTCTACAATATAGTCTTATACCTTAAAATCCAAGGTTAAGACATTATTTATAGTCATATTGCAAGTTATTATTCTCAATCGTATAGGTGGAGTCGTATGATGGGTGTGTATTGAATCTCACTTTGTTGGAAGTCTCTCAAATGCACATTGTTTCCATCCACATGCACAATACTTTTTTTGATTTCCTCGTTGATAGTGTGGCCCACAATATTTACCATGTCACGTGGGCTGATGATGAATACACTAAATATTGGATTTAGTGTCATATAGTATTTTTATGTCATTGTGGTAACTTTTCTAATGCCTTTTCTTTTGAATAAGTTCACAAGTATTGTCATCTTAACTTACGTTTCTGTAATGAAATACACACAGAGTCTGGTATTTTGCATCCTACATTTATGCAATGAGATATTGTCATGAATGATTAAAATGTGGATGGAAAATCACTTAGTGTGTGATATTTTTTGCCCAGTTTTTGCAACATTGTAAATGTATGATGCCCAAAAAGTTTTATGAGGAATGAGAAATAATGTTAGGTTTACATTTAATGTGGAGTGTGCTAAACCAACACTTCAAGCTATTGCACATACATATGTCTATGTGGTTGATATAAAAAAAATCATATTATCCTTTGGGCTTAAAATAAGTATAAAGAAAGAAAGAAAACATTTTTAGCCTCCACTAACTATTTGATGAATATTCAAAGTCAAAAGTACTAGCTTCCTTAAACAAATCCATAGGTCCCATGTATATATATGATGACCTTGCATATAATGAGGAACCCAACCTTCATTGCCCATAACCAACCCAAGATTGCCTAGAACCAACACAACATAGTTGGGTACTAGCTAGACCCAAGCTAGATCAAAGCCTAATTAGTGACAATGTGCAAAGCCACATGGTCACCTTCATGATCCCAACCAGTTCGGTTGCAAAACTGAAACCTTGAATCCGGGGTATTGATCCCCTTGCATCCTGGGAATCGACCCCCTTTGTGCTTTGTGGGCTTGCCTCCTTGGCTTTGTGAATAGAATGGCTAGAACCGTTCCCCCCCCATGAATAGAATGGCTAGAATTGGCATTAACAAACATTAAACCCACCTTGGACCAAAACTGAGATAAAGTGAAGCCCATTACCTAGCCTACATGAAGGTAGTGGAAGCCGCTATGAGTGTTGGCAATTGGGAGGCGTTTATAGGTGTTGGTTTTAGCACCCTCTACCTTTAGTGAACATGGTGACACTACATGGGCAGTTTACAATTAGTATTGAGCAAGACCAATAGAATTAGTAACACTAAATACAATGTTTAGTGTAGTGTGGGCCACACTAAATTCAGATTTGGATTAGTGTAGTGTGGGCCACACTAAATCAGATTAGTGTAGTTGTCATGAACCAGAAGCCCTTTGAATGCGAAAACAGCGGAAGGTGAGAGGCTCTTTATTTCCCCTTCCATGGTAAGTACCGGGGTAATTCATATTAACCTAGCCCTTGCTCACGGGCTCCACACTTCCGCCCCAACTCTGACCGTCCGATCTTCCGATCGACGGCCAGGATCACAGGCCGAAGTTCAAACGGCTCAACGGCTCTCTCTCTCTCTCTCCCTCTCTCCAACGGCTCTCTTCAGCTGGCCTTCGCTCTTCTCCCGCTTGCAAGTCTGATGTGATCTTCCCCATTCCAATTTCTTCCGCATTCCAAATTTCTTCCACCTCGCTCTCCCTCCATCTCCATATCTGCGATCGGTCGACCCAAGTATTAGCTGCTTTTGAGGTTTTTTGTGTTTTTTGAGTCCCCGGTACGTAGGATGCACTGCTTTCCGAGAGTTGCACCTTCAATTTAAGAAGCTCACGCGTGTTGCCTCGAGGGTGCCATGGTAGTACTGTTGTAATTTTTGTATTTCTATATTTGATCATAAGAAGGAACGGGTCTGTGTAGTGTTTGTGGTGATTGTGTATCTGTGAGCTCGCAAACGCATGCAGTAGGAGCTGGAACCATGTCGTTTGCGGGGGGCACAGGGCACAAGTCGCCATTTGGTGAGCGAGCCAAGTCCACTAAGTCTCCGCTCTCCGTGAAGCGCAATGGGAGTGTTGGGGTTAGCCGTGCAGCGCAGAGAGGAGTGCGTCATTCTTTGTTCGCAAGAGAGCCCCCGACCAGCAGCCCTACTGCCAAAGGTATGAAGAAAGCTTTGAAGAGGCGAAGTAGCCTTGGTGGTTTAATGTGTTAGTAAGGTGAATGAGAGAAATTTGTTCAAAGAAGCAAGGAAAAGGAGGCCATAAATATAACACCACGTGTTTAGGGCACATAACATACAGTGTCAATTGCGACATACATGACACATAAATGATAGTACATTCATGACCTTCTTGCTTGTTGATTGGTATGACACTGCATTTCTTGTATACGCAACCGTCGCATTTAGTGGAATCAGGTGAAAAAACATCGAGGCTTTTTTGTGCTAGAACTTCGCTCATGAGGATAAATTTGAGCATGCGTAGTCTTGCTGGTTTGTGTAGATGACTCAGAGGGAAACCTTTGTTCAATGAAGCAGACAATAGGAGGCCATGATGCATATAGAACCAATTATAACACTCAGTCTCAACTGTGAAGATAGATACATACATGACCTCATTGCTTGTAAATTAGTATGGCAATCCATTTCTTGTATACACAACCACTGCAATTGGTAGAATCTGATGAAGAAAGAAGGTGTTTGTGCCCCGACTTCACTCAGGTGCAAGTAGTCTTGGTGGTTTGTGTAAGCAGATGAGTGAGTCAGGGAAATCTTTGTTCAATGAGGCAGGGAATGGGAGCTTTCGCAATGTGACACCGTTGATACCGAATGTTATGGTCCCTAAACCGCGATTCTCCGGTTTCTTGGTAACTCAATGTTCTCACAATGTTGAAATTCTACCAATTTTGATTCGTGTAAATTGTGATGGATTAAGCAGTGGGCCAGTGGCGGAGCGCACAAGCCGAGGTCAATGAGCCCACCACTCCCACGAAACTGTCCGAAGGAGGAGGCGCAACGGATACATTTCGAAGGGAAAGAGCAGCTGGGAGAGAAGATTTCTCCAAGTTTCCGAAAGGCAAAGTGGTCACTCCTGTGAAGACATTGAGGCCAGCATTCGGGTCCACTCCACCTCGGAGTCCCAAGCGTCCTTACCTGAGATCACCCAAGTGTCAGAAAGTGTTGCTGGAACGGCCTGCTTTCTACAATGTTCCCGCAGATGGACTCAAAATCGATCCACCGAACAAGGAAGTGACCATTGCCGAGCTCCAAGAGCGCCTCAAAAAGTTTCTTGGGGAAGAAAATGCTTTGCGTAGGAGCCAAGAAGGTCCTTTCACAATCTGTTTGTCGCCTAACCCTCTCTACCGGTATGACTCCTTGCCTGCTGCAACCGAAGACAATGGTGCTGTCAAAGCTGAACAGCAAGAGGTTGTTACATCAGAGACTGAACAGGATGAATTGCCTCCTCATGTGGATGCATCCTCCTCAGCCTGCCTGGAAGCAGCCATGGAATCTCACATTTCTGTTGATGATTTTACGGAAGGCAACAGTACAGAGAGCGATGGTTCGGAGAACTCTGTCGAGAAAATTGACCCAGCTGTGCAATTGGAAGGATCCCCTGTGGAAGTGCATGCTATTCTTGAGGAGGAAAGGATAGAAGGAGACAGCGCTGTGGAAACCTGTAATTCTGCCTCCGATGACGTGATTCCTGAAGCTACTGCAATTTCACAGGATTCGATCAGCTCAGTACCCGAGCACTCCAATTTCCTGGTTGAAGATGAAATTGAAAATGAGGATGCCGCTCAATTATCTTCTACAGTGCCTGAAACAACCATCGGCGAAACCGAGGCGGTGGTGGCGGATTCTCAGCAAGCCCAAAACTGTGTTTCAGAAAGCTCCTCGGGAAATTCCAGTGAAGAATTAATCCTTGAATCGGGAACTTCCTCCAGGATTTCAGCTGCTGATAACTTGCATGAGTCGGAAGTGATTCATCATGGTTCAACTGTGGAAACTGATGAAAAAGAAGAGTTTGATGAAGAACTGCAGGTGTCTTGGCCCGTGAGGCTTGTGAAATTTCTCTTGTCGGCCATCATGGTCACTTGCCTGATGGGTGCAGTGGTTCTAGGCTCCGGCAGCCCTGGCCTCCTCCCAAAGAGCTTGCATGCCAACCCGCTTGCCATGAAATGGGCTGAGGTTGTGTCGACTCCAGCTTTGAGTGCGAAGCTTTTACCAACTTCGGTTGGCATCATGGGTTTAGGAACCGAGATTGATGACATTCCATTTCTTCAGCCTCTGGTGATACAATCCATCTCAACGGTTCCCAGATTTGATGCTGCTAAGATTGAAGGGTTTGCATCTACCTACTTCAATGGGTCCCCACTCTTCAGTCTGCTCGGAAAGGACACCGGGGTGGTGGTAGAAAGTAATCCTGTCGGTGCTCTTGATCAGTTGCAGATTGCGACCGACCATTTCAAAGACCTTAGAGGAAAACTCTTTTCCAACGTAGCTGCGTTGACAGACTCCAAAACTTCTGGTACATTTTCTTCTCTACCGCTGACACTGGATTTCTGTAAGTTTAAGTAAACCAGTTCGAAATTGGAATCAACTTTGCATTACTATAATGGGCCTAGCTATTTGTAGATTTTAGGGTATGTACGGAATGAATTCACAGGTTTTAATACATTTACCTTCTTCACATTACTTTTTGATATGTCACTCTGCTTTATGAGCTCCAAAGCATGACATCGACCGGTTTTCTCTTGCAGATTCGAAGGAGCCAGAGATGAATACTACTGTGGTTTCTAGAACTGAAGGGTCTGTAGAAGTCGACCACTCAGCGTTTGCAGCCAAAAGCTTCCAGATACAACACTTAAATACTTGCCAGTGGTTTCAACAACTTCTGCAGGACCTGCTGGCACCAGAGGGCTCAGCGGATCAGTCAAATGCTGCAAAAGCGACATCCTCGGTGTCAAGAGTGGACTCTGGGAACGAGGATCTGCAAACTTCTCAAGAGTTGAACGTACTGAAAGAAGCAGATGTTAGTGCACCTGAAGAAGCATATTCTTTGTCTGCCGTGGATAACATCAGCAGCATGGGTTGCGATTCAGAAACAAGAATCTCTGTGGGAGATGAGGTTCCCATTCCCACGGAAGGTACTGTGGAAGTGTCATCACCGAGTGCTAATTCTGCCTACAAATCACTCGAAGAGACTGACATGCGTAGTATTGAAACAGTTGACGACCTCTTGAAGTATGTGGATGAACTCTTCAACCCGGTGGTTGAGTCAGACAGTTCGTTGAGGATGCCTGAGTGGAAGTCGGATGCGGTTTCGTCGCCAGAAACACATCAAAATGACATGAGTCTTCTATCAGAGGGATTTCCACCGGTAGCCGTCATAGGAGTCTTGGTGGCAGCATTGGCAGGGGCCGGACTCTTTGTGTTGTCTACTCGAAATACTCTCCCAGACACTGCAGGATCAACTCCCCAAAAGATTGCAACCTCTTTGGTGAGCCCATTGAGTGTTGCAGGAGAGAAATTGGACAAAAAATCATTCTCTCCAATGCATACATCCACAAGTCCAACCACTTATTCGGTGCATGATACGCACATCCCTGACAAGCACCATCTGGAAGCTATCTCCTCCCCATTTTCCAGTGTCAGAGCACAGAGAAATTACGGTGTGCAAAACCTGTCCACCAGATTTGAGATGGCCGAATTACCCACCTGTAGTGCGCCAGCAGTGCATGCGCAGTCGATGTCTAGGGTAGAGGAAGAGACCTCTTCTGTGAGTGCACAGACATGGCACCATCCTGCACGCATTCAAGAGGAGTATGCTACCAAGCCATTCTCTTACCGGCAGACTGCGACATACGTTCCTTCGTATTCGGGCATGTCCACGAGCTGGAGTGCCGGTGAAACAAATTCTGTAGCAGAAAGTGCGCTCTCCACGGGTGCAGATTACAACGATTTGGGCAGTTTCACGACCTCGGAACTCATCTCCATCAATGAGGTAAGGGTTTTGTTTTGCAGGAACACACTTTTGGTAATGTTGTTCATCTTGGATTACTTCGCAGAATCTAGCCTTTCACTGTCCCGGTTAGGTTCTAATTCTAAGACCACAAGCTTAATTGATATTACTTATTTCATATTGCAAGGTTGCCTGTGTCTATCGACGTCTAGTGCTTCTTTGGATTTCGGGTTTTAGGGTTCACGGCCAATGGTTTCCTCTTAGATTCGTATCCAAATTCTTAAGATCACAACCTCAGTTGATATCACATCAATCCTCAAGTGGCCTTTTTTAGATTCCAATGCAAATGGAATAATTCTTAGGTCATTCGGGTGAAGTTAAGAATGATTACAATGGGGACGTACTCTCGTCGGAAACTTGGTAGATGGAAGGAGGCTTTGTGTCCCAAGATAAGGTATGGACTAACGAGCTTGCCACTGACTTGACTATATTGCTCGGAATTCATGGATGTACTCAAGGACCTTGGATCTACCAATTCTATTCTTGAAGCTACAATAGAAAGAGAGCGTCCTTACACATGGAGGAATTAATCGATTGATGTCGCAAAGTTTCCTGTGTCTGTATTCCTTGGATTCAGAGCTTCTGTTGAAGTTATGGTAGTTGACGTCACCAGTTTTTCTTGGCCAATCAATAGACACTGGGAGGCTTGGAATGATCAATCAATTCTCCACGTTTGAGTTGTAAGATAATTGTTCACTGGGTGGTACAGGGAGGAGAAGAGCAAAAGAGGATGACGCCTGTACGAAGGTCGCAGCGGATCAGGAACAAAGCTGTGTCTCCTAGTCCCAAACTCATTTTCTGACTGCATTTTTATTCTGCACTCTGTATTGTAAGAAGAACAATTCGCTTACTATCTAGTCGAGGGTAATTAGGTTAGATGATGTCATCTATGTTTTCTGATCATCTATGTACCCGTGATCTTAGAAAGCGTCTACAGATACATGTACAGCTGACAAATCAGCTCTTTGATCGAAGACCTGAGAGTAGAAATTCTTCTTAGAAGCAGACCCGAGGGAAGGATGATGCACAGGGGTTGGTTACATTTCAGCTTTCCTGGTTGTAGTTTTTTGACGTTTCCATGTCAATTGGAGAATAGGTATGTATCAAGAGGATCGAAGTTTGGTAGTCACAGCTATATGGAGAGAAAAACTAAACCAGATTTTGTCTTCCAAGTGGAAGGAACTCTGGAGAAGTGCCTGTTCATAGTTTGAGGGTAGTGATGGTTGCAACTGTCCATTGTATTTTAATCATCTCTAATGATTACAGTTTTCATCATTACCTACGAAGTGAACATGTAATGACAAGCTTTGCTTAATTGTGAGTCTACTGGGAAGATAGCATCTGATCCCTCTCTGATCCAGTTGCTATGTAGTTCGTTTATGAATTCAAGCATGATTCAAAGCTACAAGTCGGGTTAGTTAAAGATTTGAATCCTACGTTCCTGTTGCATTTCTTGGAATGGCTTTTTATCAACCTTGATGATGAGAAATCGATCCTCGGTATAGACAGCGAACCTTCAACCAGGAAAGTGCACTTGACATGAACGACCAAGTTAGGAGAGGGGATCCCAATCGGTCAAGGGACATCTGGGATCTCTAGAACATGTGAACAATGGAGGCCGAAACCTTAAGAGGTTTGTAACAGAAACCTGGTTGGAGGGAGTTGCAGTTTTGGAGACAAATTCACTGATTCAAGTACATCGATATCAGCTGCCACATGTGCATCATGCTTGGACTGCGTAACTCAAGAATGATCAGAGTTTCGTGGTCCACTTCAAAAGCATGGAGTTCCCATAATCAATCAAGGAGTACTCTATGGTCTTGGAACATTCCATGTCTCACCATTTCATATCTCCTTTCAATATTTTGCACATACTATTATGAAGCTTGAATCAAATTTTGAAACTTTGCACCTTGAAGCAAATAGTTATTTTTGTGCAATGATCCTAATTCTGCAAATCTACAAATATTTCCTTCACTGACGTAGGACGATTGCCTGGGCCTCTCATGCTGGTAGTGATTGTATCCTGAAGCTCGCATCAAATCCTGTAGGTTGCGCCCTGAAGCTTGCATGTAATCCCGAAGCTTGAATCCTAAAGCTTGCATACTAACGTGCTTCTAATGCCTAATCTAAAGTGTGCTATAAGAGCATCTCCACCCATACGCGCTAAAGGGACTCGGCAAGCCCTTTAGCGTGGCCTTGAAGAAAAACTTGCCCCACCCCTCTTGCCCGGGCTCTTCAAACTTGCCAGGGCTCTTCAAACTTCGGGCTCCACTCACTATCCTCGCGGGTGAGCGTTGCTCTTGCTGCGCCCACATTCCGGGCCTCATCCTCTTGCGATTCAGTGAATCGTGCCACTTTTGGGAATCAAGAGCGGTTCTGTAGGGCGGACATGGCGGGAAGTGGGCGCAGTCGCGGAGGAGATTCTGCAAGCGTTGGGCGCAGCCGGGGAGTGCGTGGACGAGGCCGCGGGACGGCAACTCAACGATCATCCGCAGGTGGTTGCGATGTCGGAGGTGCAGTGCGGGATCAGGTACTGGAACTCTACATCGTTTTACACTCCGCCTCATCAGCCGTAGCTGTAAGAGAATGTCGCATGTAAGCTTTCAAATAGAGGATTACGGGGGGATTACAGGAGTGCTGCATTCGTAGTCACGTTTCTTCGAACTAAATGTCTTGGCAGAATCTGTCGTAAATTTGAGAGACAGGTAAATCCTGGGTAATTCTCTGGTTGTTTAGCAGACCTGTGTCCATATTCGGGAGTTTGGGAATTCATTTCGACAGCTCGTGTCTGTGCAATTAGGTGATATGTGTGATTTGTTGTGGTTGAATTCTTTTGATGCTCCTTTCAATTCGTAAGTTCTTGTTCTGAGGTTAAGCTCGGTGGAACTGTGCAATTCAGTTGGTATCCTAAAGTGATGTCTGCAGGAATTTGAGATACCCAATCTCTCTGAATTTCTTTCGGTGTTTAGCAGATCTGTGTCCATGTCCGGGAGCTGGGGAATTCATTCGGCGGCTCGTGTCTGTGCAATTAGGCGATATGGTGTAATTTCTTGTGATTGACATCTTTTGATGCTCCTGTCACTTTGTGAGTTCTTGTTCTAGGGTTAAGCTCGGTGGAGCCGTGCAATTTAGTTGGTGTTCTAAGATGATGGGGCAGGGATTGGTGTAGGTTGTATAAATTTTCAGGGTTTAGGGTGTTCAACAATCAGCTCCACCTCGTATGGGCTCCAGATCCTTCTGTGTATCTCCTGAATCATGAATGTGGTGATGTAATTGTGGTTTGCCAACCACATAACCTACTTTGCCTGTTATCTAAGTTCTTAGTACATTTCACTGAGAATGAAGGTCAGCCATGTTGGTGCTATTCATCTGTGAATTGCAAGAGATTGACATTATCATTTGGTTTGTGGGTTAATGAAATTGATGCAAGAATATGTTGTTGTGGGGGGAAAGGGGTTGTTGAAGGTTGTATGTATTTCCGAGGTTTAGGGTGTTCTACATTGAGCTCCACCTCGTATGGAGTCCAGATGCCTCTGTGTATATCCTGAAGCATGAATGTGGTGATGCATTTGTGATTAGCCAAGCACGTTACCTATTTTGACTTTGATGCAAGTGCTTAGTACATTTCCCTGGATAGCATGAAGGTCAGCCATGTTTCTGCTATTTATCTGTGAATTGCAAGAAAATGACATTCGCATTTGGTTTGTGGTTAAACGAAATTGGTGCAAGGATATGTAGTTGTGGCGGGAAAGGGGTTGTTGTAGGTTTTGTATATGTCCGGGGTTGAGGGCGTTAAACATCCAGCTCTGAGTTGGATGGAGCTCAAATGGTTATGTGTAAATCCTGAAGTCTGAATCTGATGATACAATTGTGATTTGCCAAGCACATATCTACTTGCAGTTGACTTAACTGCTTATTACAGCCATGGAAGTGCCGTTTATCCGCGAATTGCATGAACAGGACACCCATATACCTTAGATGATATGATGGGGTCCAGTTGCCTCAATTCCTTAGTAAGGTATTGCGTAATATTCCTGATCATGACAGAGCAGTGTTGCTCAAGACACATGAGATTGGGCATACCTTCTCCGTGCCAAACTTGCAGAATAAAAAAAAAGACCACATGTAATGAACTTCAATTGTTTATAACAGAAACACTTCAACCATGCCACTAAACCCTAAAACCCTTCACTCAGGATATACGATGAGGAAAGAGACGAATACACACAGGCGTCCTTGACAGTACTGGAATATACAAAGCTTTGGATACCTATTATGATTTCGGTACAAGAATGCAGTCAGAACAATCGATTTATTTGGAAATTTATCAAACCAGAGGGCTTGCCTGTTGTCCCTTGGAGTTCGGAGGATTCGAGCAGGCAGCCAACCTTGAGCTACAACTCACAGAGCAGAGTGTATCCCGCAGTAGCCATTCAGGAAAACAGAGCGTTCATTGACCCTAAACCCTCAAAGCTACAGAATCCTCCCTCAAGGTAATCACTGCCAGCAAGGCCAGCTAAGTGATAAGCTCTCATTTCAACACCTTCCTTGAAACAGGTTCGAAAGTGGAAAGTGGACAGGTGGGTTATTTTGGGCCAGGGCGGACATGTCATCACAGGGAATATTCCTGACCGTTTTTGGCTTGAAGAGCCAATATGCAAGTAACGGTGGGGGAGTGCCACTCTAAAGAAATTTAATGGATGTTTGGAGCCCTTCAAAGTGCATTTGGAGAGCCTGCCTTACTGCCCAAGGGTGGAGATGCTCTAACCCACACCCCACTCAAACCGCATGTCTAACTAAGCCAATCTTGCAATATACATATTGATTCTCACATTGCCATTTACCTCGACATGAGGCTCCCGCGTTTGTTTTAGGTCATCTCCCAATAGATCTTTGAAGCCTTCGTACTTTTGCAACTGGGATGCAAATCAGGCATACTTTAGTGCATTGGAATCCCTTTTCAATCGCTAACGAAACGTCTACAAACATACTAAATCCAATAATAGTAGACACAACCAGCGCTCAAAGTGACGGTTTTAGCACCATCTAACTTAAAGCATCCTCCATCATCAGACATCAGACTAATCGGGAACCCCGTCTTACAAATGGGCGGGTTCAATTTGAGAAATCACCTGTTCAACTTCAAGACTTTAGGCAAATAGCCGATCATTTCAGAGGAATTTATAGAGTATGCCTTAATAAATTAATTACTGAAGGAAAACCGAAAGATATCAACATGTAACTAACCGGTTGGACTTGGTAACACTTGGGATTTCAACAGGTTTTGCCCAAAGTCTCCCCGGACACTGCCCCTGTCTGAACTTGATTCTCAGCTAGCCGGGTGATCGATCGTTACTCATAAATAGTCCACGTCTCCACAAAATTGCGAGATAAAGTCCCTCCGAAGTCCTCTATCACGATCAAGGCTCAGGATCCGCCTCATAAATTCCCTATAGTCAATGACGTCCTCAAAGTACTCTTCCATAGTTTCCATGCACCTCTCATACCTCTCCTGGCCGCCGCCCTCACAGAAGACTCTCATTTTCTCCACCAAGTCTGCCACCCTTTGCCGAGGATGTCGATCATGCGATGTATCGTATCCACGGCGGTACACCGGGCCGCCTGGAACTCTTAACCGCACTGGAATTAGTGATTTCCATGAACTTGGGTAATTTGTCTTCACATAGTACTGAAAGTCCACCACCAGCTGACGATCGTGAGCTAACAGTGCGGTGACGGTGTATTTGAGGTTGTCAGCCTCATGGAACATCCGGACGTCGTGATCTCCACTTGAAAGTCGACGAAGCTCACACACTGTGCTCTTGAATGCAACCAAAAGCTCTCCAACGGAAGTGAAGACAGAAGGGTTAGCTTTGTGAGTCCGTGCCTTCACCTTGACAAGAAATGCCAAGGCTTTCTCTCTCTCCAATATTTGCTGGTATTCGTGCCAAACATTCGCCGATTTTGTTGGAGATCCATGAGAATCAGTCATCGTTGGAATCAATGCAGAGTCAGAGAGGTTGGTGTTTGGGACGATGTCGATGTCGCAATTGCAATCGAATTAACCTCTACTGCACTTAAAGAAAAATTATAAATTAAAGAGAAGCACACGTGATGGAAAAGCAAACTTGCATAACGTGCTTCAGGTGAGCAACATGGGATGCTCTCGACGTCGCAGTTGCGATCGAGGTAACTTCAACTGCACCAAGAAAAAAAGAAAAAAGAAAAGAAAAAGAATAAAGCACACATGATTCATGTTACTTACAATTATGGTACAGCAAGCACACAACATTCAAGAGAGAGTAACACGTTATAGGATGGATTATGCACATGTGAAGGTTAATTAGGTCACGCACATGATCAGTGGCCGAACCATTTACAACTGGTTTTATGGGTAGCAGCAATTGATAAACACATGATCAGTAGCTGAACCACTTGCAATTGGTCGTCATAGGTAGTAGCAATTGATAAACATGCACATACGGAGATCTTGAGGCAATCTATTGTAAGACGGATTGAGTCATGGTGGTTGGAAATTTGCATGATTCCTTCACGCAATGTTGAATCTGGACATTGTTCTTGGGGAGTACATAAAAGAACAACAACGGATGATGATTATTCAAACGTTTCATCATTTCTCAACATGAAGAGTTGTTTCCAGTGGGAGGTCAGGTGGACAACAACGTTACAAATTCATTACATTAAGTAATTCAATTGAAGGTGTGATGAATTACAAGAAAAGATCCCCACCTCGATGGTGAGTTGTCCATGCAAAAAACTGTTCATCAAGGTGATGAGTGATCTTTGTAGGAGTACGTTCTTCTATTTTCGACCTATTTCTATTTTCAGCTATTTTCTATTTTTGACTGGAGCTCACCTTTGACGAGAAAAAGAAAAGTACGCTTTATTTATCTGTCATAGCTTCCTATAACAATCCTTGATCCTTTCTGAGGACTTCATGGTGCCGCAGACTTATGATGCTTCTTGTGAAAATTAATATTAAGGTTCACAATCAGAGACAAGTACACCAGCTGATACGGAGAAAATTAGTGTGGCTGCTCAAGCAACTTAAATGATACCTGTGCAAGCACTTCAAACTTTGTCATGGAAAAAGCACATGGTTCATATGACGAAGATAGAAAAGTTATTTGATAAGTTTGACAATTCCTACAGTTGCCAAAAACGAATAAATTGTAAGTATTACGGAAAGAAAAGTACATGTACCATACGACCGTATAGGGTTTGGTCCCAAGCTGGTGATGACTTTCTGGTCTTGCCCTTCTGAAAACTGCAGGAGAGGACATTATCACATATGAGCACACCTCTCATTCATCCGACATTAAAGCCCTGAATTGGTATGCAGGCCGGAGGCTACTTTTCTTGTTTGATTTGACACCATAATTAGCTTTAAGACCCCGAATTAGTCTACACAAAGTCATTTTGAGATGAGTCAGCCACAAACCTATTAGGGGTCAAGTTTGTATGTTGAATATATGAGAGGTACGCTTGTAGATCCATGTATCAAATTACCCAAGATCAAGAATTTGTTCACTCAACTCTCTCTTAGTGCGAGTGAGTATAGATTAGGTTAGTAGCAAATGAAAGACATGGAAATTTGTATTCACGCACATGCGAAATTTCAGAACGGGTCTTAATTATACATCAATCCTCAAAATTGCACACTTTGTATTTGTCAACTCAAAACCCAGTCGGGAAAAAGACACAAACAGCCTCCTTGATTTATTCGCATAGCATGCTTTTGAACTTCCACTGCTATCTACATTTGTTCAGATTCTGTGTAGCCTCTTGCTTGGATGAATTACACTTGAAAACAACATGAGCAAGGCTTTTAAAGGTAATGTACCAAAACTCTAGATGCCACTGCACCTTCCTTTCCCATCATCCCTCTGAGATAGAGTATAGTCTGCAGAAAATGACCTTAAACCTCTCGAAAATCCTTTGGATCGTCAAATATGTCAGGCTTTGAGGCTGTCGATTGTCCAGGCCGGTCAGTTTTATTGGTATCTGACCTTGGTGATGGTCTTGTTTCGTTTCCTCCAAATAAATCACCTCCGAACCAGCGGTCAAAAGGGTTACCAGATTGATTCTTCTCATCCCCATCCAAGCCCAAGATCTGACAATGTCATACAAGATAAAACAATTCCTTCAGTCCGAACCTCTTGCATCACAGTAGTAATTAATTCCAGGTACAAAGTGAACTAACCTTCTCAATATAACAAGCTCTTGCCTCAATGCCCTAAAAATTGATCCCAAGACTGGTACAAGTATAACTGGTATCTTCTTGCACAGGGATGAAAGATACCAAATTAGAGATATGCAAGAATTTCCTTGGAGAAGCAAAGATATTTGAATGCACCAAGTAGAGAACAGAAACTATCATGCACGCCTCACCTGAAGGAAATTGAGAGCCATGTCCTCAGTTTCTTTTACAAGATCCTCAAATGCACCAAACACTCCTCCTGGGTGTCCGCTGCCAGGTCTCCCAGGTAGCTCAGGCGTGTTACTGCTTTCACCCCTGTTTCCAAATCCACTTGGCCAACGAGGCTCTATATTGGGTCTGGGTATGATGCTATCACCTTGTGGCCATTGAGAGTCACTTGGTTGCTGTGGAAGGAAGAAAGGGGGATCCTCCTTGTCCCAAAGGTCTGTGCTTCCATTTGATGTATCACCCTCCATGTATTCAGTTCGGGATTCCACAACTTCAACAGGCCTGCACAAACCACTAACAATTGTAAACAAAAATGAAATCTGTTGAGTGATAAGAAATTTGTCGAGGTGCTCAAACAAGAGAATAAGACGTGTACATTCAGTATTCCCACTTCCGCTGCCAGCCTTGCTGCGAGCCTTGGTGGAGCCTTTAAAAGATTGAGATGTATAGAAAATCGCACAGATATGCACAGGACTGTCATACCCAACCAATAGAAACCACTGTTGCTGATTTTTGTGGAAACCCAATCATTACCGTTAATGTGTTGGTCCTTCTCAAATGTAACAAAACAGCTGTAATTTGGGAATCACTTAACAACGAGCTATAATTGACGCAGATACTCATCCAGAAAAGCCTTAGGAAAGACACAGGAGATGGCTCTGGACGATTGCAGAAAAATCACTTCTAATAGTGCGGATCCTAGTTGCTGACACCAACAACTATGTGATTGAGAGGTGAGGTCATGTTCCAGAAGAGTTCTTGAAGAAGTTATGCCACTCTCTTTGATAAAATTCATGCAATGGGCATTACAATATCCAAAATCTTCTCATGCCTCTTGTCTTTACCATCACGAACAGCTTGTTATCTTGTATGTCCATGGCGATAGATGATCCAAAACCATCACATTAAAAATGTCGAATTGCATAGCTGTACATGTACTTCACAAATTCAAATTGTGAATGCTAGTTGCTGATCGTAGTTGCTGACACCAAAAACTATATAAGTAAGAGTATTGGTCATCCTCTAAAAGAGTTCTTGAGGAAGGTATGCGACTCTCTTTACGTCAAATTTATGCAATGGGATTAGAATATCCACAATCTTCTCATGCGTCTTCCCTTCACCCTCGAGAACATCTGACTATCTTGTACGTCCATAGCAATAGACGATGCAAAACCTTCATGTTAAAAATGTCGAATCACATCGTTGTGCATGTACTTCACATGAATTCAGAATGTGGATCCCCAACACTTGACTCAGGAGAAATGGTGAGAATGGAGGACAACACAAAAACTGACCTGCCAGGGCACTTCCTCAACAACTGCTCTGTTTTTTCGCACTTTTGAACTGGAGCACCGGCCGATTGATCTCCGTGCAGCGAGCATTTATATTTCCTCACCGTGCTGTAAGTACAGGGGTCATTTGGATCGAATTTCCTCGACAATCCACTGCTTTCGCCCTGCTGTCCGTTCCTAACTTCGCTTACAGCAATTAACCTCGCCGCCATGGCGCAGATTAGACCAGAAAGCCAGAAGAACAATCTTCACTGCATAAAGCTTTCCGTCACTTTACAAACAAACCTCTATTGCCAAGCTCAAGAAATAAAGATATAAATGGTGATAAATTGAGAATTAGCTCACTTAATCTCCAAGGAGATTGCAGTGAACTAATTCTTAATGCCGTGGACTATGATTGAACAATCGTCTCTGCAGAAGCTTTCCGTCACTTTACAAACACAAAACCCTAATGCCAAGTTCAATACATTGAGATATAAATTGAGATACATTGAGAGTGAGTTCACAAATCTCCAAGGAGAGTTCAGTGAACTAATTCGTAGTGCTGTGGAATATCATTCATCAGCTGCAATGGATTCTGAACAAATCTGCAAAGCATTGTAGAAAACAAACAAAGCAATCGGTGTTGTAAATTACAAGTAAAACAAAAGGAAAGATCAAATTGTCCAAAACTTACATAAATACGCAGCAGTTGTGACCGATTTCCGTCACCGAAGGTATATTAATTTTAAATTTAAGAGTTTTCAATCTTCTCAGCAATTGTTAATGAGGGTGCAGGAATTGTTGTTGTTGCAGCAGGAGAGACGAGAGGTGCGGCGGTGAAAGCCTCTTAGAAGGAAGCCCCAAACCGACAGCCCAAGGTCCAGGTCCCATCATCACTCAGGTCTCAAATGGAAAGGCACCTCAATTCTCGTCGAGCCCTGAACGGACGAAGACGTAAGGAAATCGTCAGAGGCGCTGCAAAGGTTAGGAAATCGGGCTCCAGGTCCCACCACTGAGGTCCCAAATGGAGAGGCTCCTCACTCCTCGTCGAGTCGAGCCTCGAACGGACGACGACGAACGGAAATCAGCGGCGTTGGTGCAAAGGGTAGGGAATTGGTGAAACAGATGATCGATCCGGTGTAGTTGCAATTGCCACATGCTTGTGTAAATCGAATTGGTTACGCGCATCGCGGATTTGGCCTGAAGAGATGTTGGAAGTGGAAGACGTCGAGAATCTGCCTGTAGGAAACTAGCAATTATGAAGGTCTCGGAAGTGTAAGGGAAGGCAAAGAGGTTGAAGCAGGGGAGTTCGATTTTGAGAGAACGTCAAGCTTCCCGGAGTAGAACTATGGCTATGGCGAATGAGGACGGCGAGAAGATTGCTGCAGCATCCTCTGCTGCCGCGGAGAGGATTCAGAACTTGCTCAGTGCCTCCGATGTGGAAACCCTAAAGCGTCACCAACTTCTGATGTATGTTCGTATGATTCTTCCTTTAAAACCCTGGGGTTTTCCTGGAAATGTCTTGTAAATATCTTGTATTCCCTTTTTGATGTCCTAGGGATAATTAATGTTTATGTTAATGTGTACTAGTTTCTTGTTATTGTTTATGGTAGATGACAAACTGAACTGATTATTGAGGAGTTGGTGATTTGTATCATGTCTTATTGTACCTATTGGCAACAATGTTGTGCTGTCTCATCGCAGAACTGTGCAGATAATTTGTGCGGGTTGTAATTATATCATGGTGTTCAATTCCTATTGTCCTGTGTGCTCCAGTGACGTAGAGAGTGATGATTTCTTTCAACATTGTATATGGTTATGGAACTTGCCGATGATTTTCAATGAAACTCCTCCTCTGCGTATTTTATCTTTGATCAACCTGAATAAGCATGATTCTTGCCCGTTTTCTTGTAATTGTCAAACTATTGAACCTTACATAGCTGGGGATTGGCAACTTGTTAGTCTTCCTTCAAGAGTTATTACTGTCGGACGATGATTCATCTTCTAGAGAAGTGAAAGTGTTTAGCTCCTTTTGTTTTGGTCGAAGAATTCCTCAGAATCACTTGTCTTTGAAGCTGTGCACAAGTGTGCCAAGGTTTATGAGAACTTATTTCAGTATGGAAGGAATGCGGTCCTTATGTGGTCGCTCTTCTTAATTAAAGTGGCACATGGCATGGCTTGTATTGAAGAATGGACACCAAAAAGACATGTATTACGATGAGACTGGGTAGTGAACACAATTGAGAGGGCCTATATGCTCACTTAAAGAGAGTAGGATAATCTTCACTTTGACCTCTTATAACTTTTCCACGTCAATCTGAAACCTGAAACTTAGCAATTGCGAATCAGGAAGATTGTCATTTCAAGTGGGGGAGGCAATTCCCAGAGTAGAAGTATGGCTATTGAAACTTGAATTGAATATCTTCGTGAGTCGCAATTGCTAACTGGGGGAGTCAATTCCCAAGCCAACCCAACAGCCAACATTGTCTGTGGAGTTGGAAGTGCTCACAATAGGACCACATGTATCCCAATGTTGTCGTTTTGTCTGGGGAATGTTTTGCACATGTAAATTGTGGCATGTGAAGTTATCTGTGCCATGACAGATTTTCAGACTGAAGAGGGGTTTTGCATTTATGTAATGCTTCAGATTGGGGCGGTTGCAAGACAGCAATGCTGTACTTTCACACTTCAATGATTTTTCAGAGAGAAGCTTTGCTGCAGTCGCGAATGACTTTTCTCACAACACACGCCTCCTTAAATCCATGAAAGTTGACCTAGACTACGTTTTCCGGAAAATTGGGTATGTCCATCTACCCATCCTGATGAGTGCCATTGTTCACTTTTTGCAATCTTTTGAACTGTACCTCCTCCATTGCTATCATCTTTGTTCTGCATTGAGGTATTACTCCATTGTGGTATATTCTACAACAATTGGAATCTATCATCCCACCTATTCAACTCTGTTGTACTCAATTCTTCTGTGCGCTACCCAATGCAGGTCAGATAAGGTGTGAATTACATATGTTTGGTCAAAAAGTATGCCACGTGCCATCATGTGATTGATTGGAAACCTTCAAAGGTGACGGAGAAATCTAATTTAGGCAGAAACTCGCCCAATCAGACCTGACTGTATGGTATTCCAAAGGACTTTGTGTAATGTATGTGTGCCTCAATGCAAAAAGTGGTTGTGGGGATTTTCCAGAACATTGAAAGCTCGAATTCAGAAGCAGTACCCAGATGCGTTCAAGGGAATTGTTGCTGATGACCGACCTGATCTTGATGTACCCAAGTAAACTTTTGTGTGTCTTACGCGTTCAAATATTTGAACATGTCCCCAAAGAGAGTTGACATCAAGCTAGTCACTGTATAGGGTTTGCCAATTTTCATTCTTCCATTTTGAGGCTCCCAGTCAGTGTTGGAGGACAACTGCTTTGTTTCTGGCAGCAATACGTTTCTCCATCTCAAAGCAAGACAGCAGCCATTACAATGACTACATCATGGCGTTTGAGACTGATATATTGTCAGAGTTCCTGTTTCTATCATTCTGTTGCCAGGTCTGGATTACACACCATGTATATATATATATATACATCTGACTTTTCAAAACGTTTACAAAGTTTGAACTTCCTCTTTTCAGGGGCCAAATCCTTCAATTTCTTCCTCTTTGGAATACAAGGGTGGGTGGGTGGGAACATCCACAAGACTCTCTCTATGTTTCTTGCATCTTCCTATTTGATAGTATAGTACCACATTGCATAATAGAGTCATTTGCCTAATGTCTCATAGTAGGTGTTGTACTACATATATATACACCTTGCATACCTAGTTTGCCTTGCAAGAATACATACCTTATTTGGATTTTTTGCTATCATATGGTATTTATCTCCCAATGTTTGATTTTAACTATCCCATGCTTTGGAAGTTAATTGCCAACCTTCTTGCCTCTCTATCAAGTACGTCTAACTGAATCATCACATGTATGTTGTACTTACTAAGTTAAGGAGATGTACCTAGTAACCTCAACCAATATCTGTGCATAAAATGTCATGATCACAATACATCACTGCATTGATTGTGTGAAGGACATGCCTCACATGTGCCCATGCAACCAACCAACAAACAATTGAGGATTAGTTATGTACACAAGGTAAATGACAGCAAGACCCAGTTGTTATCCATGTCGCACACACTTAGTTCATTTCAAATGCACCATAATATTTCAACATACAACACTCATTGTAAAACAACATATGGGTGTTCAAACCTGTTCTTTGGCCATCATTGGGTTACTCCAAGTAGAAAACTCCTCTTGGTGATGAACCCTAGTTACTCTTACTTCAAGCACTTATCTATTACCCTAATGTGTATACACAGAGCTCGCCGCACCTCTCACTTGCGTGAATGGTTAAAAAGAGGTCCTTTTTTAGGGTTAAGGGCTTATATTGTAGTACTTACATATGGTAAGTTCTTGTAACCCTATTTTTACTTCATTCATCTATATCTTTGTTACATCCATTCCATGGTAAGTATGATTTCTTTCCATGTGTGTAGATATAGTATTATCTGAGTTTATATCATCTATTTTACATAGATGACCTTTGCTAGGTCTATTAATGTAAGAGTTTAAACTTTAATTTTTATGTAACATGGCATTAATCAAGAACTAGAGCTAGAAAGGGAGAGAGAGAGAGAATATTGTTAGAGTGTCCTCCCCGACTATGATTTTGAGTGGTTCGATCAAAGTGTGAGGCATCAGATGTTTGATCTGAATGACAAGCGGATTCTATCATGTTTCACTCAAATGTAGTTGCATGGTGGAAGTTTATAATTTTTTTGTTCCAGGCAACTCGGTGCAAGGTTTATTTAGCCACTCGTATGAACTATTACACTGCCCACACCTGCTGGTGGTGGGCAGCAGTGAACGGAGTTCGCCCATTCGCTGCCACCAGTAGGTGTGGGCGTCTACACTCTCTCGCGGCCCTCCCACCAGCAAGTATGTGATTCTTTTTGCCCCAGGAACCTTCGCGAAAATTTCTTTACCCACTCTGACTAGTAAAACTTGAGAAAAACGTGAAATCCTTCGGACCCAATGATCGGGGAGATTTTTGGGCATAATCGATTGAGACCCTATTGTTTGCAAGTCCAATCGGTTACACGTTGACATCCTCCGGTTTTCCTGGGATAAATCAAGGTATATTCCTCTAAAATGATTGGTAATTTTTTCAATCTTGAACTTCAACCGGTTATTTCTCAAACTCAACCGGTTCATCTGTAACTAACTGCCGGTTCTCCCCGATCATAGTTCAGACCTTGGACAACTAATTCAACTATGATAATATGTGGAAATCACATGCACAAATTTAGTGTTAGTAAGGATATGAAAATAAAATTAACAATGATAAAAGGAGAAGGCGAGCGGCTAGTAGGGAAGACCCAACTATGGAATCACATAAAGTAAAGTATTATCTTAACTTTGGCCTCCTATCACTTTTGCATCTCAACTTTGATTCTCAAACATCAATTGACAATTTCGAGTTCATCCATTTGCCAAAACCCTACCTTCTCTTATGATGAAATATTGTCTTGGATGATTGAAATTTGGATGAAAGTTCACTTGGTAAGTGACAATAATTGCAACACTATGAATCTATATTCCCATATAAAAATAACAAGGAATGACCCATAATGTTGGGTTGACATATAGTGTTGGTAACAAAGTAACCGCAGATTACAATTAGTATTTGGGTAAAAAATGATACTCTTAGTTAAATGTTGTAGCAATATGTAACTCCAAATGGTAACCCACACATATTAGACAAAACAGTGTAATTGTAAACTGCCCATGTAGTTTCACCGACACTAAGTGTAAACCAAACATCATTTGTTATTCCTTCTAAAAAAGGAAATTAGACATTATAGGTTTATATTGTTGCAATTATTGTCACTTATTAGGTGAATTTTCATCCAAATTTCAATCATCCATGACGACATTTCTTAATATGAATTTTAGAATGCCAAATATACCAAAGGTGGATGAACCAAAAGTAGCTTGTGGTGGTGATATTTGCACTAAACTTATTCATAAGAAGTGTCAATAAAAAAAAGTTACCAGATGTGACATAAAATACCATATGATACTAAAATAAAATATTTAGTAGTAGTTGAGATATACTTTTAGTTTTAAAATGTCACTTCATTTTAGGAAAAATGAACCAAGTTTGTTTCATTGTCAAAAACAGACAAGATAATTCGGGCCAACCAATAACATGTTGACATCCTCCAGTTTTCCTTTATTAAGTTGGGGTATATTCTGTACATTCCTGTAACATGCTCGGTAATTTTCATGCAGTTTTGAACTTCCACCGGTTATTTCTCAAAATCATCCGGTAGTTTTATAACTAACTGCCAGATCTCCCCAATCGTAGTTCACGAAACCTAATAGTCCAAACAAATTTATCGTGTGCTAGGTCGACATTCACAGTGAACGGGCAAGCTGGGCGTTCGTTGCGCCCAGTCGCTGCCGTTACAAAAATTTATACGAAAAGTGGCCCCCTGCTGGTGGGAGCTGCGACTGGCCCTCCCACCAGCAGGTGTGGGCGGCCTATATGTAAAGATCAAGTGATATGAAACCTCTTCAACGCTGAAGGTACATAATTCTCATACTGCATTGGAACATGTTGAATACAAGGAACAAGTATGAGATGCACTTCATCAGTGTGCATAAAGTAAATAAAAGCACATTGTGGATAGAGGAATGTGCCAGAAATAAGAAAAATCGACCAATTTCTTTCTAAAAATTACGAATACTACTCATTTGTTTAGCAAGTTGTTTTTTAGGTCTTCAATGTAAGAGCCCCCGGTTGTGTGCAATATACTTTGGGTGGCCATGCACCAAAACATGACATGGTCAATTAGCTTACTAGTTTGAAGGCACGGACACATGAGGCCAACTTGATCTATTCAACAAGCTATGAATTCGTTCAAGGAGCATATCGTCTTAAATGAAAAAATTGAAACCTATGGCACAACCTAAGGATGTGTGAGAGGCTTCAACTAATAATGCAATGCTTTGTGGTATACTCTGCTAGACAAGTTTATAGACAGTCTTGTAAGTCCAACTCCTAATAGATTACTGTAGTTTTTGACATCTTGCTTGTAAGAAATTCATTGTGATCCCACATTTGGACTTCAACAATAAGTGCATGGAGTCTCCAGTGACATGTCACTGTTGTAGTGGAAATTTGCACATTCTAGACACTATCAATTCTAGTTAAGACAACACTTTGTAATGCATTTAAAATATGCTTTTTTATTGAAAAAATGTTGCCTAGCTTTGTTACAGTAGAATCTTAGAAAACAAGAAAGAGTGAGACATTTATATAAGAAATAAGAAATCACAGAGGGGAACTTGAGGATGATGAACATGGAGACATTTAGGTGGGTGCCTTCGAACATAGGTGAAATCTTATAAGAATTGAAGGTTGGTTCATAGTTGGGTGTTTTGGTGGTCAGATTTGCTGGAATTGAAGCTTTCTTCACAAAGCAACAACAAAAATAATTTATTTCAAGTAGTATGCAACAAAATTTTAGTTTAGGCTACAAACAACAAAAAGAGTTGACATCCGAATCCTTGTTTTTGTGATTGCAATTAGGACCAAGAGATGTGGAGTTTCATTTGAGTTGACCACTCCACTTACTTCATTGTTAAGTTTGCTACATGACAGGTGAAGATGAATGAATGGGGTGAACTGACTGGTAGTTACAGATGAACTGGTTGAGTTTGAGGAAAAAACTGGGTGAAGTTCACAGCTTCGGGAACATTACCAATCGTTTTAGAGGAATATATAGAATATAATTCATACAATAGAGTTATCCGTAAAGTGAGCTGAAGAGAGGGTTTTGGGCCTGGATTTGAGAAAATTGTGTGATAGGCCCTAAAAGTGGAGCATGTGTCTGTAGCTATAAAAAAACACAGGCACAAATCTTTTGAGGGACCGGAAATGGTGAAAAAAAAAATTGCTCCTGTGTTGCGAGCGCGCCCCGGGAATTTAGCGTCGCTTTGTCAGAGGGCCCTCTCCTGTTTCGCTAATTCTGTGATGGTAGCTTGCCATTGTCAGCTACAAGGGGGGAAGGCGGCGATGCAAAGCAAAGCAAAGGAAAAACAAGTGGCTCTCTCTCATCTTTATGGGGGATCAAGGATGAAGGTGTCTGTAGCACGCCCAAAATCAGCAAGCACGCATGACGGCCTCAACCACGAATAGGCGGACCCCGATTCTCTCATCCAAAAACAAGCAGACCAGCTCTGACCCTAAACCCTGGCCTTGTGTATTATGCCCCGGAATTCAAGAGCCTTACTTTGCGTTTCCATGGGTTTGTGTGAATAGTGCACTCAAAATCTGTCAAAACACCAGCTTACTTTACGGATAACTCAAATGTAATAAAAGAAGAGCGGAAAGATCACACCGTGAAACACCTGGATTTTGACGAATTATGCCCAAAATCCTCCCCGGATACATAACGAAGATGCTCTGACCACTTTAGCATGATAGACAAATAGACCTCCCTGCTCCACCTTCTGATGGCCCCATTGGACATCGCAATAAGCAAGCCTCACCATCAAACTCCAAAGCATTGACGTGTACAAATCTCATAACTTATTAATCGCCGTGAATACCATATGAAGGGCTCACCTCACCATGACCCCACTTGCTCAAACTAATTTAGTCCTCGGTTGGGATGAGTCAGCGAAGCTTGCGAGGATTGGGAGGAATGAACCTATTACGCACCCTAATTACAAATGCCCTTTGTTAGTCCCATGTGAGTAACAGTGGAAGGGCCTGAAGAAGTGCTTGTGCAGTGGAGGTTCCCGGAGGGCAATTAATTTACAGGACACTGGGAACAGTTAATGCTGCAGTCTCACATGGACTGTGGTGGTGACTTTTAAGTTGGCGAATGCTCATCGTTTCGAAATAAGTACTGCTCTCCCCCGTCAATATGACACGTTTGGTTGCGCAAGACAGCGTCGGTATTATCCAGATGTCATATTAATTTTTGCATGATATGACATTTGCGTCGCAAATGTCGTATTATCAAGGTTTTTCAAGAAAACGGCTTGATTCAATGTGAAATGTCAATTTGTATACACAAGGGAGATACATAGAGTAAGCATGGAAAAGAAAAAACACTTTTATTAAAGAAATATGCTCACAACATCACACAATATGGAGTTTTCAATGTGTATGCATATATATATATATAGTCCCATGATAATTTCTTTATCATATCACACACTACAAAAGTAAGAATCTATAGTCTTCAGATGATGTTTGTTGATGTTGGAAATTGGCATCTTGCTCAATTTATTCACAAAAGATTACATGTTCATCACATCTACAACTGAAAATCTTGAAGGATGCTTCACTCCAAAATTTGATAGTAATTGGGCAAATATACCCACAGGCTCGAGGCAAGCGTGAATGTTGGTGTTGGTTCGTGTGCAAACATGGTCATCAACACCAAAATTGTTGAAATTATAACTGTAATGAAGAGCATCCACCACTCAAGACTACCGTCACCTCTGCAACCAAGAAATTGAAGAGTGGCATGGGCAAATCTAGGAGCATAACTCGGCGAAGATTGAAATTTCCAATGTGAAGAAATGTGAGAGTCAGGTGTGAGGACACATTTCGAATCAAGAAGAGAAATCAACAACTTCATAATACTAGCCTGTTGATCAAGCAATCCCTAACCCCTCCAACCTCTACCCAAACCCAAAGACAATTAACGTAAGTTAACCCATTGATAAAAACCACCATGTACTCCCCAATCCCAGACAAATCAATAATGTGGGTCCCACCACATGCACGCAATAATCACCTCTATTAAATGGAAAATCGAGCCTAGAAAAAGGTCACATTACGAGCGTCATATTACGAGCGTCGTAGTCAAAATGTTGGGGTAAATTGACACTAGAAAATTTGGTTGACAGGAATTGCATCATACGATCGAGGTGTCGTATTATCAGGGTTAGACTGTCACTTAAAGCTCATAGTTGGCCACCCACTGTAGGCTGGGTTTGGTTCCCTCCAGGTAGGCTTTTGTACCCAAATAAGCAGGTTCAGTGCACACGAAGCTTGCCAACTATCTCGGCGTTGACAATACATATCCCAAAATCTAGGAAGATGGAAGTTAGTAGATGTACCGCATTCGCATCTCGTAGATTCCTGGCACTAGAAGTCTTAGGGGGGGGGGCTAAAGATGGGCATGGCGAGCTTTAGCTTTCTAATTTTCCTTTCTATTTTTGCTTTTTTTCTTTAGGCGCTGATCTCGAAGAGGTACTACGGACAGCCTATAGCTACTCTTGAAGGCATTGATCAACAGTGCTGGTCCCTGTGAAGTTCAAGGTCTTGAATTTGCGGATTACATAACATCATCGAAGTTGTGCTGCTTTATCTTGAACTCCAAGTTAACAAGATCAGCAGCAGCAAATATTGCAGCAGCTTTTGAGCGAGCAGGACTTCCATCTGTAAGTAAGCCTGCACAGTTAATCGGAACATGCTTCTTGATGATATTCTTCTGTCTGTTCAATATTGCTGTTTGCATCGTTGCAACAGGGCTGACCTTCCTTACCGAAATGGTACTTGAGAGGTTCATTTCTAGGGCCGGTCATTGTTGGTCATGTAGCATTAACTTCATGAGGACTCATGCAGTGAGGAAGGTTAACAGTCTAGTACAGGCTTGATGCTCTCTAAGGTTGAGGCATCTATAACCGATAAAATAAGAGAGTTTGCATCTGTTTAGGAGGAGTAATAGTGGAGAATTATTTTTCTTGCGAAGAGGAGCAGATTCTAAGGAGAATGCAAATATTCTTTAAAAAATTCGTGCATATGGAAATTGCTGCAAATTTTGAAGCGTAAAGTTTAGGATTAAACATACTCGATTTATAGGTTGACTCATAACCGCTCATCTCAATGCTACTCCATGGCTATGACAAATGTCAAAACTCTTATGAGCATAATGTCGCCACCACATAAACTTTAGCTCTGTTCGCCTAGAAAAATTACAGATCTCTTCTATGTCAGGAGTACATTACCCTAGTGAGCGGATGCCTGGACCTGGTCGACTACGGATGCCTCGACCTTATATTCTTGAAGCTGATGCTAAACTTCAACAAGATGGCGGCACTTCTAGGTAAGTACTAGGCAGTGATATTCATTTGTCAAGAGTAGAATTGTTAACTTTCATAACCAGCATTGCAGCTTTCAAGTAGGACCATCTGGAAGTAAGCCTGCAAGGGCAATGTGACTTTGCAGCCTCCACAATCATTCCAACATTGTTTCAATCAATATGTTTTGCTGTTGCTGCTTGAATCGTTGCAACAGGCTGGCTTAACCTTCGTAATATACGAAAGTTCCTCAAAGGATCCTTCGCCCCAGGGGCGGTTATCGTTAGTCATGTAGCCATAAATTTCATGAGGACTCATCCAATGAAACAGTTTATACAAGTCTGCAGGGTTGATGCTCCCTATATTCTTGAACCTGATGCTAGCCTTCAGAAATCCTGGCGGCACCCAATCCAGATTAAGTATACAGTAGTGGTCATTTGAACAGCTATTGACAGGCACCTCTGGATGCCGACTGATGTATAACTGCAGTAACCCGTTGACGCCTTACAGAAGCTTTTTTCCAGCTTCCTTTAGATTTTGTCCAAAGAGTTGTATCGAATTTAATTACAGAAAAGGTCATGACTACGCTAAATATTATATTAGTGTCATATAGTATCTTATGTCATTATGGTAACTTTTTGGATGACATTTTCTATGAATAAGTGAAAAAATATTGACATGGATGATGGATGAGTTCATCCATTGGCCAAAACCCTGCCTTCTCTTGTCAGCAACTTGTGATGAAATGTAGTCATGGATGGTTGAAAATTGGATGAAAAATCACGTGGTAAGTGATAGTAATTGCAACACTGTAAATCTATAATCCCCCCAAAACATTATAAGGAATGACAAATAATGTTGGGTTAGCATTTAGTGTTAGTGACACTACACTGCAGTTTACCATTAGTATTGAGCAAGACAATTAGAATTGGTGACACTGAATGTCATGTTTAGTGTAGTTCTCCACATGATCCTGCTTATCCTGTTCGAGAGGAGGTTAGGGTCTCAATGCCAATGGTCTTTCAGGTCAGCCAGCTAGAGCTGCTCATCAGTCCTGGAGGACGCATCCTCTCCCACAGGTACTGCAATATTTTGAGTGCCTAATTTGCCTTCCATTCTCAAGCATCTAAGAGTTGGGGTAATCACTAAATAACTTTAGAGTACTCGTTTTGCCACAAGCTACCGTGGATAACTATGATCCACATGTCGGTCCAAGTTCACCTGCAAGCAGCGCTTCCTCCCCATGCTGGATCAGACGGAAATCAGGAGATTATTTTTCTGCCTCCACTTCTAGTGCCCCCATCTCAAATTTGGGACGCTTGAGAATGAAGGGCAGCCGCCGAGTAGGTTAATCACTGTAACACTTAGATGCTTGAGAAATGGCTTGAGATATGGAAGGCCGTTGTGTGCACACATGTAGGACACACGTAAGGTAAGAGACCAACCTGAATCTTCTTCAAGAAGACTTTCCCTTCTGTAATCATCACTGCAAATTTGCACTGGTATATCTAAAAGCCATGTTGGCCGAGGAGAACTACTTCGCTAAATTACTTTAATTCTGTCATGAACTGCAGAATACCTTTCGCTAAATCTTTTGGATGAGAGCGAGAGGGGTAGTAGCTAGTGCTAATTTATTTTTTCATGTTTCGAGAATAGGGACCCCACTGCAAACAAATCCAGGACCCTTAGAAAAATGCCTTGCCTACGTCGTGTAGGACAGCTGAGAATGACTCCAGCCACGATGTGAGTTTATTTTCCTTTTGCATATCTTTTTGGCATGGGAGAGGGGTCCTAGTGCTAATGAATCATCAAGTTTCGATAATAGCCCCCCAACTGCAAACAGAATTAGGGATCCCAGCTTACATGAGGAGAAAACGACTTGATTACTACATTGTGCAGGCCTTGTGTTTGTTTTCCTTTTTCTGAGATCTTGTTTGCATGGTAGAGGTTTACTTATGCTACGATTCATCAAGTTCGATAAAAGGGACTCAACCTCAAATTACACATTTAGGACTCCTCCTCGGAAAATGACCTGACCACTACATTGTGCATCAGAGCCTTGTTTTTTGTAATCTTTGTGTTAAATCTCGTTGGCATGGGAGAGGAAAATTAGCGCTATTGAATCATCAAGTTTCTATATCAGGGACCCAAGCGCAAACAGATTTGGGACCCTACCCTATAGCTGATATAGAAAATGGCCTGACCACCACCTACATTATCCAGGGCATGCAGCTGATGATGAGTCCAGCCACGATATTGGACTCAGCCCTGGTGAATTTTTATTTTTTTCATTTTTAAGATATTGTTCGCATGGGAGAGGGGTACGTGTGCTATGATTCATCAAGTTTGATAATTGGAAGCCAACCGCAAATTACACATTTGGGACCCCTTCTGGAAAAAGGACCTGACCACTATATTGTACATGAGAACCTAATTGTTTGTCATATTCCTTTTGCTAAATCTTGTTGGAATGGGAGAAAGACACTAGTGCTGATGAATCATCAAGTTTCGACATCAGGGACCCAACTGCCAACAGATTTGGGGACCCCAGCTTATTATACCTATTATAGGAAAATGAGCTAACCATTACCTACATTGTGCAGGGCTTGCAGCTTGGAATGAGTGCTACTAGTAAGCTAATCAATCCAGCCACCGCGATGTCGATGGGGATGATGACGAGGAGGAGAAGTCATAAAATTAATTATTCCCTCCTTCACCTCTGCTTGTTGGCCACACTCTTGGTCATCCACTCTGCTGATTCCGCGCCAGCGCTGGACTCCTGGAGGGTGGCGGTTCTGCACGGAGGAGTCTGCGCTGTCCAAATGACCACAGCCCACACAGACAAGGTGATCATCTACGACCGAACAAACGCGGGCAAGACCCAGATCGCTATGCCCAACGGCACATGCAGGGACAACCCATACGACCAATTCCTAAAACACGACTGCACAGCGCACTCGATCGAGTACGACTCCCTCACGGACTCTATCCGGCCGCTCTCCATCTTCAGTGACCCGTTCTGCAGCTCCGGAACGTGGTTACCCAATGGTACGCTTGTGCAGACGGGTGGGGACAAGGAGGGCAACAACACCGTCCGGTTCATTGGGCCTGGGCCTACAGATGATTGGATCGAGAATATGAACTATCTGTTTGTGAAGCGCTGGTACACCACTGCACAAATCTTGCCGTCGGGAAATATTATTCTTGTGGGAGGTGCGTTCCAAAACAGCTACGAGTTTTACCCGAGGTCTACCGCCAAGCCCACCACGTTGCCGCTGTTGCAGAAGAATTCGAACGAGGCTGGCACCTGGAACAATTGGTACCCCTTCGTCCACCTCCTCCCCGACGGCAATCTCTTCATCTACGCCAACGTCTACTCTCAGGTTTGTTGTTGTTGTTGTTGAGATGAATGAATCAATGATCTTGTTTTATTGTCAAATTAAAAACATACAACTGCACCGAGAGTCCCGAAAGTCAAGAGAGACATCTTGGAACGCATAAGGCATGCGGGTGTTATTCGGTTACTTTTCTTAATCAGACACCTACATTTGATTGGTGTGTGGTTAGGTGAAGATCAAAGTACAAACACCATAAAGACACATGTTGAAAATTCCTGCGTGCTCAAATTTTAGTAACTACTTCGCATTCAACAGTGAACACAATAGTGGACAAACAGTGAACAAGTATTGTCATCGATGATGGACGAGTTCATCCATTGGCCAAAACCCTAACTTCTCTGTTCAGAAATCTGTTCATGAATTTGTCATGAATTTCCTCGTAGCTAAATCGGGCAACTTTCTTTGACCACATAACTGCAGGGCTAGCTGCAAACAAGAGTTCAATTTGGTTCTTCTTATTTTTCTCGTCCCACATACAATTGTTGAAGCACCCAAGATAGATGTGTGTCATTTGGATACTTATCTGTCTGCACCCACTTCTTGTTACTAGGATATGAAATACACAAGTTATAATGCGAGATAATTAGCAAATTCAGATCGTGTCCGTACTCAATTTGCCTCATAATTTTTGGAGCTCATATGAATATCTTATTTGTTATCAAGGTGAAGATTCTTGTGCTCATTAAGTGGTCGTGCTCATTAAGTGGTCATATAGATCCCCCAATCATGTTGACTATTGAATTTAGAATGATTAACATAGTTTGAGCATGTAGTTCAATATCTCATAAACACATGCCTTTCCAGTGTCTGACCTCAGATCCACATATTATTGTTGTGTCGGACGACATCTACCTTAATTAATACCTCGAATGTCAACTGATCGCAGATTTTCAGCTACAAGCTGAACAAGGTGGTAAAGGACATGCCCAACTTCGGTATGGACCCTCGCACCTACCCATACTCGGGGACGTCGGTGCTGCTCCCTCTCAACGCCGCTTCCAACTTTACGAATGTTGAGATCATGATTTGCGGCGGCGGGCCGCTCGGAAGCTACACACAAGGCCTCCTGCTCAACTACACGGCGGCATTGGACACATGCGGCCGCATCAAGCCTTACGACACCACTCCCACTTGGGCGGTGGAGAAAATGCCCGGCCCAAGGTGTATGAATGACGGCTTGATTCTACCCACAGGGCAGCTTCTGCTCATCAACGGCGTCCAAAACGGCATCGCTGGTTACAACATGGCGCGGAACCCCGAGTACACCCCCTGGTTATATGACTTCGCCAACCACACCTTCACGCCGCAGTCGCCAACGACCATCGCCCGTGTCTACCACTCCACCGCCGTCGTCCAGTCGGACGGAACGATTTTGGTCGGCGGCGCCAACGACCAATTCACGTACCGACTCCCCGGGTCGCAAGGTGTCCGCTTTCCGACCGAGCTTCGTCTCGAGAAGTACTCGCCTTATTACTTGAATCCCGTGTACCAGCCTTTCCAGTTTAGCATCACCGGCGCGCCGCTCCCGCCCATGCAACTCAACACGAAAAATTACACCATCTCCTTCACTAGCCTTACGCCGCCCACGTCTGTGCAGATTAGCTTGTACCCGCCCTCCTTCACCACCCATTGCAACTCCATGCACCAACGGATGCTCATCTTGAGTGTCTCCGGCGGCATCACGGCCGTCACGAATGGCATCTTGAATGTTTACCAAGTGCAAGTTGCGGCCCCTCCGAATGCCAACGTCGCTCCCCCGCAATGGTACATGCTCACAGCTCTCAACAACGGCGTCACTCCTGCCATCCCTAGCAAAGCCGCTTGGGTTCAGATTACTCCATAGCTAGATTGGCTACTTCTCCAAGCATCTCATAATCACATATACCATTCAAATCAATCTGATTAAGAACAGTGACCACAGAAGAGGAAATTTGACTCAACAATGGGATGGATACATTGCTAAGCCTCATGTTCCCACACCCTTTACAGATCAAAAAGATGTCACTTGTGCCATGCGGGCCTTGACTTAAGCCGTCGTTTTATGCGCACATCCATATAAGGAAGCATTCTTCTTCAAGTTGAGGAGTACACCATGTATGATATTTTCTATCACATGCGTAATAGTGTCACTTACCCTATTTTGAGGTGTATGCTTAGGTTACACTGATGATTACACAACTTCACCATAAGTGTCATCTCATGACACTTGGCAGTCAAGTGTGCTAGCCTTACTCATGAATTGCATGCCTATGTTATACAATGGTCTACAAGTTGACTAAAGTGTACACAAATGACACTTGGCAATAGTATATTCAGTATTATCTTCCCCTTGCGTGCTAAAACACAAGACTATTGTCTAAAGTATCCTAGTGTGCTACACTTTCAGTCATAATATAAATATTTTGTTTCACACCAAGAAGTTACTTAATATGTTGATGAATGGAATCGTATTGGCGGGCATGACACTTTGAAACCTCTAGGCATCTAGTCTAGGCCCTTCGCAAGTAATGTACATCATGATGACAATAAATACCATAAACAACGTATCCCTTTGCACTACACGTTTATGGTGTTTAGTGCCATTTACTACTGGGAGTTATGCAATAGTTTAACCTATTGCTAAGAATGTAAGCTATACCAAGAAAATTCATTTACATTGTATCATTGTTGTCCATACAACCTATTTATCTTTGTTGGTAAAAATTGATTCGAATCGGTAGTAAGGGCCACTTCATACACAAGACTAAAGGCCCGTGGCCATTGTAATCTAAGAGCTCTTATTGGTTGAAAAGGTGGAACCTATCCAAGTTCACTTCACCTAGAAGGTGATGGCCTACAAGTCTAAAGAAAATTTCATGGATGAAAAGACTACATGGAGTCCTACATAGCAAACTATGGATAAGGTTTTATGGTCAGCGAGAATATATGTCATGCCTACTTCAAAAAGGGAGGCTTGATGCAAATTCCGACAAACCATGATAATCAAACGCTTATCATTGGCTATTATATTATTTTTAATATTTTTATCCAAAAAAATAAAAATTTAAAGACAAATACTTGAAGACATGATAGAGGGTAGCATCTCTCCCAACTGCCCATAACTTCGAGTTTTTGGACTTTACTAGTATGTGTGTTTGTAGCAAAAATCATTTATTTATTTATAATTGTTTCTTATCAATGGATTGTTTCTCTCAAGATGATAGTGGTTCTAAAATCCAACAATAGAGTTAGAATTTCCCTTGGATAACATAGAATCAACCACAATTCAGATTGCATGGATCTCATTGGCAAGTAGGAATTTGAGCAATTTTCAGTTGTTTCATGATGTAAAATTAAAAGTGAATGGATCCCAAATGCCACCAAAAGTCCAAGATAATAGAGATGTGATCATAAGAGGAAAGATGGACGAGACTGTCACAAATGAAGAAGATCATCTTAAGAAGAAGAAAAATGTGGAACATTAATTTTGAAATCGAAAGAAATATCTAAAAAGAAGGCAAAAAATGATTTGATTGGATTGGATGAATCAAAAGGTGAAGAGCATATTCCTATCAAATGGTGAGATTACGAGATTGAAACCTTTGTTGCAATTTGTGGTGAAATGGAAGAAGAATATGCAAAACCAACGAGAAAATACTCGATATGAAAATGAAAAAAAAATGATATATTCATATTGGACCAATTGGGCCTTGGTCATTGCTTTGGGCCTCCATTTCCCCTTATTGTGTACTCTATGTATGATATACGACTTAAGAATCAAACTCTAGACCTTGCGGCTTGCGGAAGAAATCTTTATGATTGCTCAGACCACCGAACACTTTCTAGTATGTTAATAGAATTTTGGATATATAATATTTAACCCAATACCATTTTTTTTAATTTTCATAATTCTAAAATACACATGTGGTGTCAATATTATCTTGTAGTAAAGCTGGGTGGAATGACTTTCGACAATAATAATTTTCTCCTCCAATTATAGGTGCAAGAATTGGAATGTGAGATCCATCAATTACTCCGATAATAAGAAGAATCTCATGAAGTGCCTCAAATCCTTATGCTCAAATCCTAAACTGAGTTGGACTTGAAAATTGCACAAAACTGCATTGCAAATTAACTATTACCAATCTACAAAAATTACTTATAATTTTTGAAATTGTAATTTTGACCATTTCATATACCTCCCACACAGTCTACAATGTATTTCTAGTCCCAAGCTTTTATAATGACATTGCAACTCTACTTTTAGTTCAAATTGCCTCTCTCATGTATGTATTCATCTTTTACAAATATGGACTTAGCCTCTCACAAAGAATCTTGAATGCATGATGGGATACACGTGTTCTTTGCTTAAACATTTTTTTGTGAAAGAATCCAATAATAATCTATTGGTGAATCCTACACTTCTCTCAAATGTCTATACACTACAATCGCTCATGTTCGGTTTTTTATAATTATTTTAAATGCCAAAAAGGGCATTCTCCCATCCTCCATTGAGTGCCAACACTTGCATATCAAGCATCGTGCAACTACCAATATAAAATCAATGTAATAAGAATCCTCCCTATTCTCTCAAGATGATTCATCATGCTCTTCCTTCTTTTCTCACCAATATAAAACTAAAAGAAAAGAGGAAAACGGTATACAACGGTAGGGCTGCCTCTTTTTTCCACCAATAAAATATACAATGGTCCCTCAACGTGGTCCATTCTCACTTCACGTACACTATGCTTGAGGGCCCGTGACTACACAAAATGGCAATCCCAACACCCATGGTATGACCTTTGGATGGGAGTCAAGGGCACTCACCATTACATGGTCACGGCCCTTGGCTCGTGTGTGAAGTGGCTTTAAAAGTCATAACATTACATGAATTATACAAATAGTCGGTGACACTAAATACCATAACTGGTGTCCTGAATTGGATGCCAAATCAAGATATATATTTTTGCACATCGCTCATGGTCACTTGGAACTGCCTTATTTCTTGACTCAAAAGTTGATTGACAAAAGTGATGTGTATTTAAGTTAGCTTTGATGCGGTGTCTTGGTTAAGCAACTTGCCCATCATGTATGTGGATGGCATTCACTTTGATTTTCATGTTCTCTAACTTCTACCAATTAGATTTAAACAACAAGACTTGTGTTGCAATAGCAAATCTCCAATAAAGCATCAAAAACTAATATAATAATAATAAATCACTATCCAAGCTTGGAAGAGCAAGATAGGCGCCAAGAGCAAGCTCTTTGATGGAGAGGAGGAGGAGAGAGGAAATCTTTGAGGTCAAGGAACCTTGTGTTAGAAGAATAAGTGTGTTTTACATGGTAATCAATTTATTTATTTTTTGAGATAGTGTTACCTTGATTGATCAATTTATTAGAGATTGTGTAACATGATGACACTCAGTATAACGGTTTTACTCTATGAGATGGACCAATAATGGTTTAGAAAAACAAATGTATTAAACCTAACACATTCATATGGGTTTCGTGGTAGGTATTGGAAGGGAAGCATAGATGAACTCCAATTGCACCAATATTTAAATATATGTACATGTATAGAGGGCATTGCTATAATTCTATGACCATGTTTACATATTAGTTCTATTTGGCTCAACCTTATTTGTTTATGTTTGAGGGGATTTGTCTGTGCAACAACTGATTAACATCACATTCAATATGCAAAATGTTAGTTGGCATGTAAAGTAAAAGCATCAACCCAAAAAATTACATATACATACCATGCCAAAGGCAATAAATATGGAATAATGACAACCATATAACCAAGAGAGAAAATCATGTATATCCACAAAATGTAAACATAACACTCTAAACTTACATGTTGGTTAGACATGCATGCCCTTCACTACCCTAATAGTGAAGAAAGCTAGTGCAATAGTACAAGATTGTAGGGGAAGGTACATGCAGTAGTGAATTCATGGGTGCAATCACTTTGAACGTCCAATTATCTTCACCTAAAGTAAGGCTTTGCATCTCACCTTCAAATGTTGCTTCACATTGGTTGAAAACATCTTCTGCACCCCACTCTCAAGCCTATTACAAACTCTTCATCCCAAACCGAGGTAGAGATGCTCAAATCAAACACAACAATAATTGGACACCTATATTTGAGTGGTATGTGGTTAGGTGTGGATCTAAAAGTTGGAACCAATAAGACATATGTTTAAAAGATATTGGAGAACGTGCTCAAAGCATGCTAACCATTCTAGGCTCAATAGTTAACATGATTAGAGGGACCTATATGACTACTTAATGAGCACAAAATCTTCACTTTGATGATGAATAAGATATTCATATGAGCTCCAAATTTTAGATGGCTACGGACACAATTTGGATTTGCTAATCATCTTGCACTAATTGCATGTTTCATACCTTACGAAAAATGGGTGCAAAGATAAAAGTATCCATCTAAGGCACATCTATCTTAGCACCTTTACAACTTTGACCCATTAAAACATCACTTCCTATTAGTTTCTTTTTGGTTCAGACCAATTCTCCTTGAACCCACATTGAAGCCAATCACAAACCCCTCTCTACATTATTTTTATTCATAGCACTTTATTACTCATAGTACCTATTCAATGGTGGACCCCCCTTGTAAAATATTCAATAGTTATAAAGAGAGATAAGTCTTTAGGGGTGCCACATCATTTGAAAGATGATCTACAATCTAATACCAAAACCAATGTCTCTCTCTCTTAACCCCCTCCCCCAATCGATGCTCCCCAAAAGATTCGATTCTACATATTTATGTTTGATAATAATAACCTTCATATAGATAGATAGATAGATAGATAGATAGATCGATCATCGGATGGCAGACAAGTGAGAAGTGACGTGGCCGCCTGAGAGGGCGTCATTTCTAGAAAGGATTAGAAGCCTCCTCCTTGACAAGACCAAATAACTTGTCTTGCATTGGGCATGACGTTGAAATAGTGTAGCCATAGTCGCCTTCTTGACTCATGTTACAGTAGAAAATATCCAATTATCTTCACTTAAAGTACGGCTTTGCAACTCACGACCCTTCAAACACCACTTCTCATTGAATGAAAGCATCTCTTGCACTCCATTCTCAAGTCTATTACAAAAAAAAAAATTCCATACAAATACTATTACAAGTTACTTTGAAATATTTTGAAACATCACTTTCCACTAATTCAAAACAATTATCCTCAAACATGCACTCACACCTACACTCATTATCTCAATCAGTGCGTGTTACAATTCGGAGTTACACAATACAATAGTGTCTTGCTCATGAGTTCAAGTTTAATCAGAAAAGTTGACTTTGCTTGGTAAAATATTATAATTCTCATTCAATAGTTATAGCATTGCGTAATTCCGAGTAACAAACACTGATCGGGATAATCAATGTAGTACAAAATCCTTTTTTACTAGAGTAGAGACACCCGTAACTAATCACTCAAGAGATTTGGTGCCAAGTTTGGAGAAGTATAAGGCGGCGCAAAATTTTCCCATGTTGAAAGATGGAAATGAGGAGGACTGCACTTTTTTTTAATAACTTTATACCTTAAATTGAAATTAACTTGAATTTTTGAAGCCAAAAATTAGCCCGAACATGTTACTATGTCTAGAGTCTACTCATAATCACTCATTTAAACTGCTCATTTCTATCTCACTTTAGCACTCAACATCATGACATGTGTCATGACACTATTGGTTCCGGCCTCATCGAAATTGAATCCCAACCTGATTGAAATTACGGTACCCTATGGGTTGCCAATGGGTCGTGTGTGGGAATAGGCGCCTCTACTATACTTAGTTCTTAATTCAATGTCTTTAATACAATGATAGCCTTTTTAGTGTACAAATATATAAAACAAGATTAAAGACCCCCATCTTACATTGCCAGGTAGGACGGTAAAAATGGTTCAGCCAATGACGTCATCACTAAGACTAGTCACTAACAGTACTTATTATTGGTAAAATGCTTCTTCCAGTTGTGCTGCCAGGACTCTGCTTCCGAAGCACCGTACTCTGTCGCAAACCCTAATGTGGAGCTCCAAACCCTAGGCTCCGATTTGGGAATCCCCTTCATTTCGAAGCAGATGGCGCTCGAACTCTTCCACATCGGTATATGTAGATGAATGCGGCCGTTGCTTTCAAGCTGCCAGAACCGATATTTCATGAAGAGTTGATTCTTCGAAGATCGCAATAAGGAGATTGGAGAGAGGGAGGGAAGGATTTGCTGCAGACTGTAGTTTGTAGTTGTGAAGAAAAATGCCGCGAATGAAACCTGCCGCGTTGTTGCAGCACAGCAAGCGGAAGAAAGGGCCAGCGAAGCTCAGCGCGGCCACTCTGGTCATCGTTGGTGTAGTACTCATTTTGTTGCTTCTCTCGGCTTTGGTCGTGCACAAGCAAAAATCCAAAGGGTCAGACTCTGATATTATTCTAGTTTTTTTATTTACCGATTTCCAAGTGTGTTTGTAGAAATAGGCTGCTCATATCTGTTTACAATGATAGCAAGGTTTTAGCAGCTTGCAAAATTGCACAAGGTCATCTAGTCTCTCCTGCCTCCATTTTACAGCTTCGTTGGTACCCCTACTATCGACAGGTTTTCTTATTTGCTCCGATTGATTTCCAATCTCGTGAGGCAATTATCTGCAGCGTCATGTGAATCGTTGTGAGAATTCTTCTAATGTTGTGGATGGTCAAAAACAGAAATGCTTATGACAAGGGGGTTGGAATCAACGGCCATCGAGGTTGTTGATGATATATGTCACTGGATAATGATTGGCAGATATATATCTCTCATTGCTATATTCCTGATTTAGATGAACCATTGCATTGGGTATTCATAAGGCCCTGAAGTGGTGTAGGAGTTGACGAGTACGAAGGACTATGAAAGTTAAAAACCCCAGGTGGCCTATCCTCTGCAATTAGAATATCCTAATATTTATAGGAACAGTTCCCCAATACAAAGAGAATAACCGTTATTATTGTTTGTTGACCTAAGGAAACTTCTTGTCTAGCTTACATGTTTTCTCACACCTGAAGTGCTTTTAAGTGATCTGAATCTCCACAATGGTGGGGACTTTGAGCTGTTTACACTGTGGTTTGAATGTATTCCTATTCACCCAGACCGTGACTGAAGTGAGCGATATCAGTTTCTTTAATTTGAACAAGAAGGAAGGCAGTTAGAAAACTCTATCCAGCAGAACGAAATAGCTCAGGCCGGAGATGTCTGCAGTCAAACGTTTCAAATCTCTGAGCTTTCTTCTAGATAAACTGATCTTTTGATAAATTCCTGAAAAGCTTGCTTGACGTCTTTATATACAGTATGTAGTTTTGCCCTCTGCAGCTGTACCCTTGCTTCCAGCTACTTGTTGTACATAGGCAGTTTGAAGGGTTGTTGATGTCTTTTGGTGTTATTTGCAGGGGCATGAATACACGTGACGATTTCATCAATCAGGATATCAGCCGGACAAAGGTATGCCTAGTCTATGGAGATATGTTTCTGAGAGAACATTGGGCTTCAGTTTTTGGTCTGGAATTTGAATGTGACTGTGTACTGACCATTCAGCTCTCATTAACTTCGTTTGTTATGGAGTGCTCACTTCGAAGACGGTTAATGTGCAGGGATCTGATGAGAAGGCAGATTCGAAAGCAGGTGATGATCAACTTCCACGATTTGCGGTGAGTTAATACTTTAACTATTCTGTACATACTGTTTAGGGCCAGGCCAGTCTTTGGATAGTGTCCAACAATACCCTTCCTGTAATGATAGTTATGAGTGTACTGAATTTGGCCTTAGCTTTTAAGATTTTGTATGCCCCATTCATGTGATTCAAATTCAACTTCAATGAGACAACAATGTGGACTGCAGTCTGAAAACCTTACCTTCAGTAGCAATCTTCACTTTGTCTCCATCCTTGAGTTAACTAAGCCTGCTTTTCTTGTTGCTTGAATGTACCTGGGCAATCAGGAGTACACAAACGATTCATGTTAGATGTTTAGTGGTAAATTTTGTGCAAGCAGAGGTTCCATTTGGAACGCAGTGTCTTCTTATGGTCAAAGACAGCAAGTATACTGATTGTCATGATTAGAATGTGAGGAATCTTTTTTTTTTCTGACAAGGTGAATTGCTTCAGACTCTGAACACTACAAAAGGACTTATTACTTTGGAGCTCTTTCCAAAGGATGCACCTAAAACTGTGGAGAATTTTATTACACACAGGTACTTCTGTTTTGAATGCAGCTCTTTTTCTCTTGTTTCGTAGAGGAACGGGGACTTATTTGGAGTGATTTTGATATTTGTAAATACATGATCTGCTACATCAAAATACACTGCCATGTCAACTTATATTGATGTTTTACCAATATATCCATTAAACCCAGTCCTTATATACCTAAAGTCTACCTATCTATAGTCAGAAATTGAATGGAGAACATCAGCTA
Source organism: Polytrichum commune (assembly GCA_950295325.1). Lineage (NCBI taxonomy): Eukaryota > Viridiplantae > Streptophyta > Polytrichopsida > Polytrichales > Polytrichaceae > Polytrichum > Polytrichum commune. The sequence goes on along the minus strand of OX485803.1, from coordinate 14,433,622 downwards.
CAATACAATGTCTGGGGGAAATGTTCACATGCCTGATTCTTGACAGCTATTTTCATAGGAGCACTGAAGATTGACTGGGTTGTCAATTGTGCATGGTGAATTGGGTGAATGTGTGGGTTTACAGCTGTTTGAACCTAAATAGTGGAATTAGCCCTAGTCCGAAAGCAGGTTACTTGGTTATTTCCTTCTTGAAAGTAGGGGCATGGGAAGACAATTATTATGTGTTGCTCCATCCATCTGACAATGTGGACAATTCTTGCAGTAAGAATGGCTACTACAATGGTGTTACGTTCCATCGTGTTATCAAGAACTTTATGATTCAAGGTGGTGATCCGAAGGGAGATGGAACAGGTGGCGAGTCCATCTGGGGTGGAAGCTTTAGAGATGAATTTCAAGATGGGTATGAAGTCTTTCTCTGCTCCCAATATTATCTGTGATGAAGCATGGTGTAGATGCCTTGCTTGCCTCATAAAAGTATGTTGACTAAGTATGGTGTGTTCTGCAGGTTGAAGCATGAAGCATTTGTCTTATCAATGGCAAATTCAGGACCAAACACAAATAGATCACAATTCTTTATAACAACTGTCCCTTCCCCTCATTTGGACAAGCGATATACAGTTTTCGGGCGGGTAGTTCGTGGCCGAGAAGTTGTTCAGGTATTACATCATTTATATATTCTCATGCAGTCTTTTGTGATGTTTGTATCTTGTACTTTTATGATCGAGTTTCTTTCTCTCTTCCAGGTTTGCTTGATTGATGCTTCTGGATATTTACTTACTGATGTAACATGTTGCCCTTGATGTTTGCAGGAAATTGAGAAGGTCGAAACAAATGCTGAGGATCGGCCACTGGTGCCTGTCTTAATACATAACATTACAGTGGCAGATGAGCTTTAAATCTGTATCCACCTGAAGACCCAATAGATGCTACTGAATGCGCCAGTCTTTACCACGTGATTTGGTAGAAAGTAGATAGTCAGTGCTGGGAAGATTGAGCCTCAATCACTGTTCCTGCTAGCTGTATTGCAGGATCCTTTGTCACATATGTCATGAATCAGTCTCTTCCTGGTATCATTGTATCAGGTTCTTAGTCCTCGGGTGAAGCCTCCTTGACCCGACTTTTGTAGAGGTTCTAGCTGCCCTTGTGCAGGTTGGTGTATTAGTGGGCAACGTGAGAAAGTGCAAGAGTTGATCCTCTGATTGTAGCATTAAAGGGAGGAGTACAAGAGTACAAGAAGAAACATTGACAATACTAGAATCCGCATACCAATTCGTGGATGCTTGTCGCATGGTTATAATGCCTCAGGTCCAACAAAGATGAGTTGTGGGGGAGCACTGTTAGACTTTCTCTGCCCAGAAGCATTAATTGATTATCGTCTTGTAATATAAGGATCTTGTCCTGTAGGTTACAAATATCAAGTGCGTATATATATCTCTGAAGGATACTCCAGTGTTTGTATTTGATATATGGCAGTACGTCAATGTAGACATCAATCAATTTTTCTCACTGTGGTGTTGTCTGTACATTGTTATCCATACCTCCATCCCTTATCTGAATGGAAAGTTAGCATAGTCCATGTCGAGAAAGTAGCTGAGATGACAGCCACTGAGTTTGAGTCCTTAACGGCGTTCTGACCTGTAACACTTTTAGTAGGGCGGATGATGCTGCTCATTTGAAAAGTGTAGAGATTTTGTACCTTACTAGAAAGGTCGTGCTATCTCAGGTAGGGTGGCAGCAGCGTTCAATGTGGAAGTCCTCCCATGCATTTCAAATTGAAGGGGACCAAAACAAATGTAAATTCATGTCAACTTTTGACCTATTTCTTGAGCCCTTCCTTCACCCAACAAAAAGTACAATAATCCTTACAACAACTTGCCAACATGTTACTGAAGCTTTGAAAGCAATAATGTGTTTACATTTGACATAATTCGGGCACATACATTTGAGAAATTGTGTACTTCTATTGGTATCATCCACTTTTGGAGATAAAGTCATGCATGTTCTTGGTTGTTTATCAAGTCGCAAAATACCAGGCCAATCCATACATTTTAAAAAGAAAAGTTCGCCTCCTTTGACAATTATTTTCACATGGTGATCAAGTATCTCTCCAAATACACCTGCTCTAATCTAACACTGCCAACACTAATGGATCTACTGTCACTGCCACTCAACTGTGATTGAGAATGAGAAAAGCAATAGTTGAAATCAAGTTGCCTAGCATATGATATATAGTGGTGAACATCTCACCCGCGTTAAGAGTTAATGACTCTGATCCAATTCCAGATATTAGCTACATTGAGTGCGTGTTACTATTTGGAGTTACGCAATGCTATAACTGTATAATGTGAATGTTGTACTTTACCAAGCCAAGTCATTTGTGTTCTATACTGTCCGAACATCATGTTAGTAGGAATTCAACTCCTAAGTAAGATATTAACGCATTGCGTAACTTCAAATGGGAACACACACTAATTGGGATGATCAATGCACACTAAATATGACATTTAGTGTCACCAATTCTAATTGACTTGCTCAATACTTATTGTAAACGTGGTATAGTGTCACCAACACTAAATGTTATCCCAACATTATTTGTCATTCTTTGCACATTTTTTTGGGGATTATGCATTTACAGTGTTGCAAATACTATCACTTACCAAGTGACTTCTCATCCAAATTGCAATCATCCAAGACAATATTTCATCACAATTGTTGACAAGAGAAGGTACAGTAGTGTTTTGGCTAATGGATGAACTCATCCATCATCCATAACAAGATTTGTTCAATTTTTTTTATAAGAATTGTCATCCGAGAAGTTACCACATTGACATAATATACCATATGACATTGAATAATCATATTTAGTGTAGTGCAAAACCTTGTGAATCCCACTTGAGAAACCTACATAAAGCATATAGTTTTAACATGGGTGGATAGAGGACACTCTCATTTGCAACAATTCCTCTTGATATATAATTGTGAAAGGCAATTTTATCCAATAGACCTTATCCTGACACTTTGCCTAAAAAAAACTTGTATAATTTTATGAAGAGCTAATTAAAAAACAAAGGTTTCTTTAAAGGTCAAATTTGCATTTGGCATGCAATGAAGCTTGCAAAATATATCCTAGAGTGTTTGTGGTCTTCAACCCAATGGAGTTTTCAAAATTTCACTATGTTAGTAGATCTTTACATAGTGGTACCAATGTGAGAAGGGCGTGTTTTTAAATGGGGGCTCTAGAAGCAGAGAAACATGGTCGTTCGTTTATTTAACCATGTAAATTATGGGGAGGAAGCGCCACTTGCAAGTGAACCTAAACTGACATGTGGATAGTTAAACCTTGAGTGAATGGGGAAAATGGCTCTCAAGTAGGTTTGGCAATGGCAACACTTAATTGCTTGAGAAAAACAAGATTATTGTGTGCACCCATAGAAGAGAGTAACAAGCTCCTTCAAGTTGACTTCTCATGTGCACTCATGTACTCACATGTATTCACTTGCGTGGGAGCCATGTAACAAGGGGTTCCTCTTTCCAAACTACAATTTTTTCTAGGTCTAATTAGTGTGGCCTACCATTTGGAGTTATGCATTGCTATAGCATTTTACTAAAAGTATCATTTTTTTACCCAAATAACATAAGTAGTTAGTATGCACATTGGAGAATATGATATCTCACTTGATGAAAATGATAATGTCGGTAAAATATTATAGCAACACGTAATTGCGAATGGTAACCCACACTAATTAGACAAAAATATGTAGAGAGATAATAAGGTATGTAAGCCTTATGTGATCACTCTTCTCAACCTTTGCATGTATTCTAGTTGTATATAGCAAGGCTTGCAAACAATGATGGGCACCAAAAAGACATATGTTATGGTGACACTAGATTATATGCTCACTACTATACACATCGTTTTAGCACGAGGGTCTATGTGATTACTTAAAGAGTATGAGAATATTCTCTTTGGACTCTTCTAACTTTCTCTATTCAACTCCCAATTCCAGAAACTTGAAATGATAATCTTTGTGACGAGACATTCCCCAAGCCAATCTAATGCCCATAAATGTTTGTGGCACTATATATATATATATATATATATATATATGTATGTATGTATGTATAAACCCATTATTAAGTTTTTTTGGTTTTCCGCAAAAAAATGTTAATTGAATAGAGTTGCCAATAACCAAGTGGCATGGGTGCGGTAGTTGTGATAATGGAATGGAGAGCTACTTATTGTGGTTGGGTGGGAGGCTCGACCATAACTGCAATGCTTTCTACATGTTGGCTCTCTACACTCGATTTGGGTCTGCCAACATGCCTCTCTCTAGATTGTTCAAGAATGTGCATTTTAATGATGAAATATCATCACTTGATGTGTGGTTTTTGTACATTTTTATATTTGTTGAAATATTTTCAATGGGATGTCTTGATTTTAATACAACACCCAATAAATGATGCAAAATATAGGAGCATCTTAGATTGATAGGTAGTCTACTCAAGAAAAGTGTTGGGTTTACGTTCATATACCTTAAGTGCCAACATAATAAGGCCACATGAGGCAAAGGGGGAAGAAGAGTGTGTTCTCCAAGTGCCCCATGGATGGCCATCCAACCACATCCATGCATGCAGTATCCCTCCCTCCCATGCATGCATGCATGTATGCGTTGCCTCCTGCCAGCTCTCCCAGTACCATCGTCCGCCACGTGTCGCATCCACAAAACTACCCCAACACTGTGACCAAGGCACTTCCTCAGCTGCCATAGGGTAGTACAATTCCTCGCACCTCGTGCGCAGCGCGAGACCCAAGTTATTCCAACATAGTTTTATAACCCCAAAAAAACGTATGCAATTTTGACGGCAATCCAGGAATCCTCACCAATTTTGTCCCCACATCTCAGCTGAGTCTAGTCAGGCTTCAATTTGTACAGTAAATAGTTGTACAGGGACTTCTGGGTTCGTGTGCCAAATCATCCTCTGTATAGTACGTCGCGGCTCGAGAAGGCATTCAAGAGTTGGAGGTAAATGGGAGAGAATAAGATTGATGTGGTTTTGCTTGCATTTTGAGTTGATTTTCGTTTGGTGGTGTCTTTGGAGGGTTGTTTGGATTGAGATTGGTTTTGGGCGTTCCAAGATTCCAAGAAGGGTTTGGGACAACTCAAGAGATTTCTGTGTGAGTGTCAATTTTGTCCCACGAGAGTGCGATTGATGTGTTTTACGTATTTGCATTTGGATTCGAGTTTCGTTCGGTGATGTGTTTGGAGGGTCATTTGATTGAGTTTGGCATTGGGTATTTGAAAATTCCAAGAAGGGTTGCAGACAACTTAAGGAAATCTGTCCCTAGAGAGTGGGATTGATGTCGTTTTACTCGCATTTGGGTTTGAGTGTCGTTCGGTGATGTCTTTGGAGGGTCGTTTAAATTGAGTTTGCTCGTGGGGGCTTCAAGATTCCAAGCAAGGTTTCAGACAGCTCAAGAAATTCTGTCAGTGTCGATTTGTGTCCCCAGAGAGTGAGATTGATGTGCTCTACTTGTATTGGGATTTGAGTTTCGTTCGGTGATGTGTTTGGAGGGTCGCTCGGATTGACTTGCTTTTGTGGGTGTTTCAAGATTCTAAGAAGGGTATATAAGATAGTTCAAGAAATTCTGTGTGCGTGTCAATTCTGTCCCCACGTGTCGGCTCAGGCTTCAAGTTGTATAGTAGTTGTAGAGGGATTTTTTGGGTTTGTCCGCCGAAAAAAGGCATCTTAGGGGTTGGGGGTAACTGGGATTGATGCGTTGCACTTGCATTTGGAGTTGAATTTGGTGATGTCTTTGGAGGGTCGTTTAGATTGAGTTTGGTTTTGGGTGTTTCAAGATTCCAAGAAGGATTTCAGAGAGCTCACCAGATTCTGTGTGAGTGTCAATTTTGTCCCCAGAGAGTGGGATTGATGTGTTTGGAGTTAAATTTTGTTCGGTGATGTCTTCAGAGATTCGTTTAGGTTGAGGTTGTATCTGGGTACTTCAAGATTCCAAGAAGGATTATCAGACATCTAAGGAAATTTCATTGCGAGTGCAGGTCGTAAAAAAGTAGAAGGTAAAAATGGCATCAATGGCACTGCAATCGCTCACAGTGGGGAGCCAGCTCTCCACACGCTCCCAAAACCAATGGACGCCTGCGAGCGTTGCAAGATACAGCAATTCTTTACGATTGCCTCATCAGGTATATTATTTTACATTCATTTTCATAACTTGGTTGCATTAGTATCCTCTGTGAAGTCACCTCACAGTTGAGGTCAACTCAGTAACAAAACCAGGACACATCTTATGATGTTATTACCCAACCTCGGGAAGGCTCAGAAATCTCTGGAGTGGAATCTTTCATGTTAATATGTTCGGAAGGACTATCTTGGAGGACATGTCAAATACATCGACCCAGTTCTCAATTCTAAGTTAGTTATTGGAAACGTAGGTTCAGAGAAAAGTATCTCAAAGCGCAAAAGCAAGGCGCACAAACCGGTTACTCGCAAGAGCTGAACTCAAGGATGAGAAGGAGTCTCCGCCATCAGGTATCCATCGTCCATCTTGGTAATTTTGAGCTCGGATTATCTTGCAAGTAAACAGAATAACACAGCCCTATGATATTTCTTGCTATGCATATAGGTATATATCGCTTGATTAAGCTTGAAATGGCACAAGTTATTCGAGATAAATGCTATGTGAAAGACATACAAAATGGGAGCCTCTTTTGGACCAATTTGATGGGTGTCTCGAGGTTTATGGCTGGAGGGGTTTAACGTAGATGTGTGTTATTTGGACACTTTTAGCTCTGCACCCACTTCTTGTGGGATACAAAACAAGCAATTAGTGTCAGATGATTAGCAAAATCAAATCGTGCCCATCTCCATTTGCCTCACAATTTCCAAAGCTCGTATGAATATCTTATTCTTTATCAAAGGGAAGATTCTTGCACCCATTAAGTGGTCGTATAGGTACCCCAATTATGTTGACTATTGAGCCTAGAATGGTTAGCATATTTTGAGCACATAGTCCAATCTCTAGTACATGTCTTTTGGTCTCCGTTTTTAGATCCACAATTAACACATACCATTCAAGCATAGTTTCCCAAGTTATTGCTATGGTGGATTAAACACATGTCTACGCTATAGGCAAAGAAAATGTTTGGAGAGTAATGATGATAACAGAATGTAATGTACTATTTAATGCAGGAACGGTAGTGGAGGATCACAAACCACCAGAGGAGGAGCCTAAGAAGGAAGAGTCAGTGGAGAAGAAGCAAGAAAGGGATTGGAGGTTGGATGAGGACTTCAAGAAGTTCATGGGAAACCCATCCATCGAATCCGCCTTAAAGCTTGAGAGGAAGCGTGCAGAGGAGCGGTTGCGAGAGATTGATAGCCAGGAACAAGGGAATTTCTTCAAGGGCATAATCAACAGTGTGGTCAGGTACATGCAAATTCTCATCCTTTGGTCTTGTCATGCTGTCCACGGTCAGTCATATTGGGCAAAGATATGTGGGCCTTATGTGGTCACTCTTAATTGGACGCTTTTATTTGCGTGGTATGTGGCATGGCTTGTATCTAAGAATGCACACCAAAAAGACATGTGTTACTATGAGATTGGACCATGTGCTTAAAATATAGACACCATTCTAGGTTCAATAGTGAACACATTTGGGAGGGCCTATATGATCACTTAAAGAGTAAGAGAATCTTCACTTTGACCTCTTGTAACTTATACATGTCAACGAGATGCACAAATGCTACTTAGAGATCGACAATTCCCGATCTAGTTCAACAGCCAACATTGTATGTGGACTTGGAAGTCCCCACATTAGGGCCACATACCTTAGCATTCTTAAGCATGTGTAAGGACATTCTCTTTCTATTCTAGCTTCAAGAAAAAAAATTCAAGTAACAAGGCCCTTGAGTACACACAAGAATGACGAGCATAGTCAAGTGGCATTAACCTCTCGTTAGTTGATAGAACCTCATTCTTGATGCATATCTTCAGACACAAAGCCTTCTTTCATTTATCGAGATTCAGTTGAAGAGGTGGGTTCCTAATGGAATCATTCTTAGGTTATTCGGATCACCTAAGAATTTTTCCATTTGTATTGGAACCTCAATAGGCTACTCAAGAATGTTATGAGGCTGCCAGGCACACCCATCTACCTATCTCCTGCCATTTCTTGTGATCTTCATAACTTATTCATGATGTAACTTTGCCAGGAGTTCACTGCAACGAGAGAAGGATAGATTGGACAAGGCTGAAGAGACATTTATAGCATTGGACCTGGGCAAGGTAGGTAATGTTGGCCTTTCAAATGATGTTTGGTTGTTAACTTAACTATGCTGCACAAAAGCATGCAGTGATTCTGGAAGTGTTGATGAGGTATGGAGTGGTGTTGATGTATATTTTTGATGATGATGCAGTTGAGAAGCTGTTTTGGGTATGACACATTCTTTGCGAACGATGTTCGAAGGATGGGTGATGGTGGCATTGTGATCGGGAATTTGCGGAGGCCATTGGAAGAAGTGAAACCCAAGCTGGAAGCTAGTATTGCCAAGGCATGTGGTCGGGAAGTTGATCTTTGGTTCATGGAAGAAACCATCAATGAAGAGACAAGGCAGGTCCGTTGTTGAGCTCTTCGACACCTCTCTGTTTTTGAGTTTTAATATAAGAAATATTGTCAAACCTTGAATTGGTGCCATGCTTCACCAAAAGTGTGCACTTTGCAGTCTTTTGATTGCAGTACCATATTTGAAGAATCAAGGTCCTTAAGTACACGCATGAATGCTGAGCATAGTCAAGTGGCACTAATCTCTCATTGGTTGATATAACACCATTTTGCCTATCTTTGGACACAAAGTCTTCTTTTATCTACAAAGATCTAGTCCCAATTCAATTAAAGAGATGTGTCCAAATGGAATCATTCTAGGTTATCCAGATCACCTTAAGAATTATGCTTGCACTGGAACCTAAATAGGCTACTTAAGAATGTTACGTTGCATGTGACCACTGGTGTTAGACTAGGTTATTGATCAGTCATAGGAATTTTGCAGGTCTGTGTGGTGCAACCTAAGGCGGAGATAGACCTGCAGCTTGAGTCACAACGGCTAAGCACTTTGACAGGTTACGTGAGTGCAGTGTTATTAGGCGTCACAACATTCGGGACAATTGCTATCATGAGTGGATTTTTTTTACAGCCAGATGCAACTTTTGATGATTATGTGAGCCGTGTCCTCCCTCTCTTCACCGGCTACCTTGGTATCTTTGGTACATCCGAGGTAAAAATCTCTACAACATATATAGTTGTCCTTCTAGCCAACTGAGGATATTTCCTATGACAGAAATGGCTTCATTTTTGTCTTAGTCGCAATTTCAATGGGGTTCCAACGTTCCAATGCATCTTAGGATGTAATATTTAGATATTGTGTGAAATAACTTATGATTTTCCAAAGTTTTGCCTATTGAACCCAAAATTGAACCTAGGCTCCCATAATCATTTGTCGCATGAGGTGGTGTTTAGTGATTGGGGAAGATGATGACTTCCTCATAGCATACCCTCTCCCTCCCCTTCCCTCCATCTAGGCTGTTGATCTCCATGATGGGAGGGTCCAGAGGGGAGGACGCCAAAATGGTTATGTCTAGTAACCCCGCTTGGGCCTCCTAGCTCTGAAGGGGTTACCTAGTCCACAATCTTTCATGTTCTAATCGTGGACATCTTTATAGTCAGTATTTAGGTTTCAGGGTCGCTTTCAGGTCAAGGTTACTTTTGGGTACTTGTGTTTTAGAACAATGAAAATCTTTAGGTTGTGTCCAGGTGTGATAGTAATTCACAATCCTTTGGAATCTTGTCAAAGGAGTGACAGCCATGTTTGACATACAAGTTAGATGCAAGATTGTACTTTTGAGCAGATCATTGTAAGTTCATGCCATTTTTCTAAATTATGACTATGATGTTCTGTGCACAAAAACCTCAGATTGCAACACGATATGTGGCATCAAAGTATGGAGTGAAGCTGAGCCCAACGTTTATGATACCATCAAACTGGACAGGATGCCTGGGTGTGGTCAACAACTATGAGTCTCTCCTTCCAAACAGGAAGGCCCTCTTTGATATTGCGGCAACACGCATCACAAGTGCATATTTGGCGTCCTTGGGTTTAACTGTGACAGCCTTCTTGCTTGACCAAAGCTGGAATGGTGGAGACAACGCCTTGTATGCTTCCTCTTTACCTTCTCCTCACAAGCATTAGACCTATTAACAATTTAATTTTGCATACCTCAAACATAAGGTAGACTAGTGTTAATCCAACACCCGAGTTGTGGACACCTATATTTAAGTGGTTTGTGTATAGCTGTGGATCTACGAATGGACACTAAAAGATGAGCACGAGAATCTTCAATTTGGTAACAAATAACATATTTATGTGAACTCAGAAACTTATGAAGAAATAGCTACAGCATGGTTTGAATTTGCTAATATTCTTGCACTAATTGCATGTTTCACATCCTACGAGAAGTGGGTACAGAGAGAAAAGTATCCAATTAAAGCCCACTCACCTTGCTTTTTATCTCAAGGGGCATTTACACACGACCACCATTTAGGTGGTTGATGATTGTATGTTACTTCTTTGGCTCTATTTTTGAGGTATAATGTCTATTGATGACAACCAAACCACAACTTCTCTTGCTCAACTTCGATAAAAGGTGTAGTTTGGAGTAGTTGCAAAGGTTGTAGTTCACTCTCTTGAATTATTTGGTTTGTAGTTACTATGTGGCAACGGGAGAGAACATAGCATGGGAGAAGATTTGTAAGAGGCAATTAGTCTTCGATGAACTTTTCCCTAGAATTTATAATTTATTTGTCACAACTCCACGGATTGGACCAATAGAAGGGAGAATAAATTAGTCAAATTCACTACAACTACACCTTGTGTGTAAATTGGGGAAAAGAGACTAACTTGTGGCTGAAAGTTCATTTATGCTAGATCAAATTACTGAGGTCCTAATTATTTCCTGTGTTTCTGGTACACAGGTATATCCGACCCCAGTTTTTCTTCAACAACCCCCTTCTCTCCTTTATACAGTATGTTATAGGCCCATACAGTGACGAGCTTGGTAATGTTCTACCCCAAGCGGTTCCAGGACTAGGAGTCCCAATTGACCCTCTCGCGTTTGCCGGTCTACTAGGTATGTTGAATTCAAAACTTATCAACCATGATCTACTTCTACATCTCTGCTTGTCTTTTCTCTTAAGAAAATCAGCTCCATATCCTCAGTAAAATGGAAGATTGTGAACCCACATTGTTCTACCACTGTGTTCACTTCTCAAAAGATTTCGTGGGTGCCCTTGATGGTGATATCATTGTAATGGATTGATGGGATGGTGATTATGAGAACTACACCGTTTCTTTTAGGCAGTGTGGAGTACCATTTGGAATTACACAGTGCTATAACTTTGTAACCTTTGGAGAATGTAATTTTGATAATCCATACAACTAGCTTTTTGTATTGTACTTGTACAAAATTTCACTCCTAGTAAAAGCCTACAGCACTACATAACTCCAAATGGCAATCCACACTAAATGAAATAAGGTATGTGGGTCTTATGTGGTCACTCTTCTTCATTGGACACTTAGATTTGAGTGGTACATGGCAAGGCATGTGTTACGCTGAGATTGGACTACATGCTCAAAATATAGACATCATTCTATGTTCAGTTAACACAACTGGGAGAGCCAATGTGATCACCTTAAGAGAAAGAGAGAATTTCACTTTGTCTCTGTATAACTTCTGCATTTGAACTGCAATTCTGAACTTGAAATGATAATCTTTGTGATTTTTGATTGCTAACCGGATGAGACATTTCTCAGTTGGATCTAACAGCCAAATTATTTGTGGAGTTGGAAGTGCCCACAATAGAGCCAACTACCTTAATATACAATACCAAAAACACCTTCTCCGAAATTGATGCTAATTTGCCATATACATGTTCTATAATCCATCATGAAGTGGCAAGGCTTTCTGGTGATGTGTTCAGGTATTGTCGTGACATCTCTGAACATGCTTCCATCGGGGCGTCTCGAAGGTGGTCGTATTGCACAAGCAGTACTTGGGAGGCGTCTTGCAGGCCGCCTTTCTTTCTTCACCTCCCTCGGCCTTGGGTTTGGTGGTATCACAGGCAGTGTTTTGAGCTTGGTGTGGGGCTTTGTTGCCACCTTTTTCCGAGGTGGAGAGGAGCTCCCAGCACAAGATGAAATCACCCCATTGGGCAATGAGCGGAAAATTTGGGCAATTGCACTCGCGGTTGTATGCTTTTTGACCTTGTTTCCAAATAGCGCAGGCACTTTTCCAAGCTCTTTCTACACCCCTCCGTTTTTTCGAGGTGATGATTTTTAGGGTGGAAACTGAGCCCCAATTTTCACAAACCAGAGCTTTGTTTCTCAAAAGACGATTCTACCAAAAGTGTTGTAATTACTTACGAGAAACGTTGTAACAAATCTACTCTATGCTATTTTTCCATTTGTCCATGGTGATGATCTCTTTTAGGTTGGATAACTTGCTAACCTTCCCAAGTGGGTGAACTTGTGGACAAACAACCCCACCACAGTGGTGTAATATATATGAGCTATTTTTAAAGCGAATGTTGATTTTGCCTGGATTTTGTACAAAGCTTGTGATGGCCTGAGAAGATCATCTGGGTAGTATTTTGTCTGTCGCTTATTATGATGCAAGTATTTCTTATGCCAGTTTGACCACTTAGACTCAATTTTAAGCAGCATTATTTGTACATGTAGGCAAAAACAAAAATTTGATTTTGGAATAATTGAAAGGATTGAGATAAAAGATGTAGTAATACAAGTGAGAAATGGTTTGGGAGCTTTTGATGACGAGCAGTTGCATTTGAGGCAATTGTAACAAAGTCAAAAGCCTAAAAAAGGTTCCAATTATGGACTGTGATAGAGTTATCTCTTAAAAAGGAGTGAAACTTGGTCTTGTCGAGGGCTTCACTAAAACTCACAAAATTAGAGACTGATAGGGTTTTCTCATCAGCTTGAATGGGATGTGAACAGGTCCTACCTGAATATGGTAAAACGAACCAAATTGACAGCTGAAAAGTATTACATAAGGATAGAAATTTTTACCCCTTCCATTTCAAACGGATTGGCCTATACCTACAGTACACCGTTTATGGTATTTAGAGTAGAGGCACCTATAACTGATCACTGAAGAGAGTCTCTACCAAATCTTGAGAAATATAAGGCAGTGCAGATTTTTCTTGTGTAAGAAGATAAAAATCATGAGGATTACAAAAAAAAAATTAAATGATAATTTTATTCCTTAAAGTGAAATTATAGTGTATTTTTAAAACCAAAAGTTGGTCCAAATATTTTACCAATGTCTAGAGCTGTCATAACCGCTCATTTTAACCGCTCGCTCCTCCTCACTTTAGCACTCTAAAACCATGATATGTGTCATGGCACAACTGGTTCCAGCCCGATCGAAATTTAGTCCCAACTTTGTCGAAATTCCGGTACCCTATAGATTGCCGGTGGGATGCCGGTTGAAAATAGGCGCACTTCTACTATGGTGTCAATTACAATTCAGAACTACAATGTGCTATAACTTTTCAGTGTACTTAATCTCATTTTTATTTTTTTTATCAATAAATGTCAAATCGGTTGCTTGAACAGTACAAAGCCTTACTATCTTTACTTTGCAAAAATTTACCTTAACAATAAAATGTTATAACAATGTGTAACTCCGACAAGTAAAGTGACACTAAACACCATAAACGGTGTAGTGGCCAGTACTCCTGTCTATAGACCCTAGTTTATCTGGACTATTGATTGACAGAGCTAAGCTTACTTTCTGACAAACTGTGTGTGGCCAGGGGTTGGCCATATCAATGTTGGTCAGCACACATACTTTTACATTATCCACTCTACCCAAAAGAATTCCAGCCAGTAGTCTGAGGGCCACTTCACACACGAGACTGAGAGCCCGTGACCATTACACTTCAAGCACTCTCATTGGTGGAAAAGCCGGAGCCGGTCCAAGTTCGCTACTTCACACTACGCTTGAGGGACCAAAGGAGTATGTGAATGCGAGATGGATGTAAAGTCCACATGGATTCCTACATGGCATCAAATGGATCATGTTTCATGGCCACCTAGATTGTTTTCAAAACCACCTCTTGGAGGTAGGCCTAACATAAAACCGGGACACCATGGCACTCCGAACACTCACGACCGTTGATTTATCCTATTTTATCATGCATGAGGACCAACATGAATAGAAATTCATTGAAATAGCATTTGGTTGAGGGCCCAGTGACATATGACTTCACATTACACTTGAAGATTTGTGACCACACTACATGATTTTGGAGGTGTGTTGGGACAACCTTTGGACACTTTCTTTTGGCCTCTCACAATTTCATGGTCACGGCTCTTGGCTCATATGTGAAGTGGCCCTTAATCTAAGATCTAGAATCTCACCGGCGTTAAAAGGTGTAATTCAGAGCCCAATTCGCAAATCGATGTATGATAACAACCTTGAAAAGGCCAGATGTTGATGCAAGTGCACATCAATCAAGTCTATGTTCATAAACTTGGTGTAAGTACTAGAGGGGAATGATTGAAACCTTGCATGTAGACGCAGTCGGTGTTGGTCCGTCACCTCCAAACGTATGGAAAAGTGAAGCACGGAGTCAACTTAAACGTATGTTTTAACTTTTCATGCAAAACCGCTTTTTTATCATCGTAACATTGTTCAATTTTGAGCTCTCTATGGCGAGTGGGAATTATCGTATATTTGCAAGCGTACCTCTCATCCATCCAACATAAAAACTTGACCTCTTAAGAAGTTTGTGGTTGATTCATTTCAAATGACTTGAATTAGATCGATTCAAGGTCTTTGAAACCAAATCAGTTCTCAAATAAATTTAACAATAAAAAGCAACTTCCAGTTGCATACCATTTCAAAGTTTTTACGTTGTTATATTGAGAGGAATGCTTGTATGAGATAATTTCCCTTTGATGTTTCTTATGATGGGGTCACCTTTATATGAGGAATTAAGCCCCATCACCGCAAAGCATGATTGGACTTGATTCCATATGAATGAAGAGTAAATGTAGTCTACTCGGAACGTCTTTGTTGATGTGGATTGAACGTGCAATTTTCATGTTTTGATATGTATAATCGAGGTGTTTCATTTTGCATAACACTATCCAATCGCTTGAGAACGTTCTTTTTCTTGGGTAGTTTGGTAGTTTACATCCTAGATCTATTGGGTGTGCTATTATGAAAGCCATTTTCCACTTATGGTCTTTCGTACCAAGGCCCAGCCGGTTGCCAATGTGACCCACATGCTCTTTGGATTATTACATGTAGGTAATGATGTTCACTTTATAGGTAGCAATATGGGGGGAGGGGTGGGGGCAAACTCAACATGTTACTGGTTGTCTATTTGTGATTTAATAGCCCAACCACATTTACTGATGCAAGCCACTAGTGAATGGTTCCTATCAACAAGGGCCACTTTTAGAGTTGGTTTAGCCAATGAGAGTCACTGGATGTAACCAATGTTAATAGGAATCATTCAACGGTGGCATGCACCAGTGAGTGTGGGTGGGCTATAAGTCCACGCTTCACTTAGCTTTGGATTGAAGGGGAAAATGGACGATTTTACTCATAAAAGGAAGGACCAACCTTGAAACCAAGCTCCTCGAAGTTTGGCACATGTCAAGGCTAGAATTCTATTACCTTGGCTTACCAAACAAAGTTTCGAAAACGGCGTGTTTGAACGTGTGTGGCCTCCCCTTGAGTGAAGGTATATATGGATGTGCATCGATCCCAATGACATGCTTGTGAATACTAAGGTTGGATGTCCGGACCCCACACGGGAGTTTGAAAATATAATACTGAAGCTTGGCTCCAATCTTGAGTCCGGAAGTAAGGTTAGAGAAGTAGTACGTTTTTCACCAAAAGTGTTGAGTGGGCTTGAAAGGAGGCCCGGAAAGAGGGAAGGAATATTGCATGCGAGTGTACCTCTCATCATCCAACATAGAACCTAACCCCCCTAAAGGATTGTGGCTTATTTGTCTCAAATGACCCAAAGTAGACGAATTCGGGGTCTCCAAAACCGATCCCAACGTCGAATCGATCAAAAAACTTATAACCTTCATACCACATACTATTTCAAGGCTTCCATGTTGGACGAACGAGAGCGGTATGCTCGATCGTGTGCGATAATTCCCTCTCCCTTGGCATTGGGTTCGTGCGTGGCATCTATCTAAACTCATCCATCACAGACGAAGGGGCTCTAGTAAGAACAAGTTCCCCTACAAGACCGAGACCCGATTCTTACCAACCAGACACTACTAAACTAACCTCAGAGCCTCCGATACCATTCCCGGAGTCAAACAACCTTACAACAGTTACTCTCGAATAGTTGTAACATAGTTTGCGACATTTTCACCTTGCTAATGAATGAATCCACATAGACATAGACATAGACACACACACACACAACACCCCCCCCCCCCCCCCCAAAACCAACCAACCCCTTGCCGAGTTTCTTGCACCCGGACCTTCATGATGATGATGTAACCCCACCCGCATGTGCACCCACCCAAAAGAGAAGAAAAGGATAGGTCGGGCCCGTTTCGTATGATATAACACTCCAAAGTCTCCCCAACCCTTGCACCACATGCATGCACAAAGGTGTCCCAAAGGAGTCGGCACGGCCCGGCTCAAGGCACTCCCAAACCTGTGGACGATAGGCCCGGGGGAAGTACTAACCCCACCCTCCACGTTGGATCCATCCAAGGCTCCGTTGGGGGAAAAGGGGCCAAAAGGGGCCACCCTCACCGGTTGGCTACAAACACCTTTTGGGCTCGGGGCACAATGAAGAATCCGCATTCCAATCGTCATCTTATGCGTTGGGGCATGGTATAGTAGAGGTGCCTATTCCCGAACAAGGTTCCGTTGGCAATCTACAGTCCACCCTCTATAAATGTTACACCTATAAGTGTTAACCCTCTCTAAATGTTAACTTTCTTCTACTCCCCACATATTGCACACTATAAATGTTAAACGTGTTAACTGTTAACAAAATGGTACTCCCTTCTTTGTAAATTTGACTCTATAAATGTTAACGAATGAAATACAACCATAATATGGATGATAAAAACTACACACCCAGTTGCATTCCTCTCTCTCTCTCTCTCACCATCTAGTTTTGGTACGATTAGAAGGTACATGGAATCACGTTCATGTGATGTGTCCAAGTATGTGGGTTTGTTGGTGCAGATTGAGAAATATTTGCAAGTTGTGCATGCAGATGAATCTCACCAAAGAACCATTGATTCATACTTCACCCGTGATTTGTAAACTTGATATTGAATAAAGTTTTGATTGGGTTTGCAATTTTATGAATGGTATTCTCTCACAAGGACTCTTCACAATTGCTTATATTTATAAATGTTAAGATTTGTATATTGCTCAAAAAAGTAATTTTATAATTGTTAACTATTAACACCTCTATAAATGTTAACTTTGATCCACTCCCGAGGGTTAACATTTATAGAGGGTAGACTGTACAGGGGACTGGAATTTTAATCAAGCTGGGATTGGGTTTCGATCAAGCTGGGACTGCATTTCGATCACGCCGGAACCAATAGTGCCATGACACACGTGTCTTGGTTTTGGATGCCGGAAGTGAGGAGGAAAACGAGAGGTGAAAACGAGCGGTTATGGCGGACTATAGGCGTTGGTGCACGTTGGTGATATGTTCGGGCCAACGTTTGCTGGCTTTCAAAAAGTTACAATTTTTTTTTTGTTTGAGGAATAAAGGTACGGAAAAGTTTGTTGTGCTCCTAATTTCTATCTTCCTACACGAATAAAATTTGCACCGCTTTTTATACCTCTCTTGTACTTGTGAGGACCCCATCAGTAATCTATGTCGTGGTTTTGAATGCTAAAAAGTGAGGAGGAATGAGCGGTTAAAACACGCGGTTATGGCAAACTCTAGGCGTCAGTACTATGGTTGCCAACGTTTGGCTTCAAAAATTTACAAAAATTTCAATTTCAAGGAATAAAGTTACCACAAAATTTGTAGTCCTCCTGATTTCTATCTTCCTGCACGGGAAAAAGATTGCACCGCCTTATATTTCACTTATACTTATGAGGACCCCATCAGCAATCTATAAAGTACCGGAATTTCGATCAAGTTGGGACTGATTTACGATTAGGCTAGAACCAATAGTGACATGACACATGTCCTAGTTTCAAATGTTAAAAGTGAGGAGGAACGAGCAGTTAAAACCAACGGCTATATATGGCAAACCCAAGGCGTTGGTAACATGTTCGGGCCAACGTCTGGCTTCGAAAATCTACAGAAATTTCAAATCAAGAAATAAAGTTACCGAAAAATTTGATGTCCTCCTGATTCCTGTCTTCCTACATTTTGGAAAAAAATTGCACCGCCTCATACTTCTCCAGACCTAGCGCATAATCTCTTAAGTGATCGGGTATGGGCGCTTCTACTCTACAATGTGATGCACGCCCTTCACAAATGGAGCTAGGATCACGGTAGTGGGGGGCTTTGCCTGCCACTAAATTGGGACACCTACCTACCTCCCTCCATGGCAGGTGGATGAGGGAACAATGTTAACACCATAAGGCTCTCATTCCGATTCAAAAGTGACACACACGTCATCCGTGATGTGATCCATCCGTTGCTAGGGTACCAACAAGCACCCGATTCCGGCACTTTTTCCCTTCTCTCAAAGTGTGTTGGTAACTAAGGTAGATGGATGGATCTTAAGTGACTCGCTCCTTTAATCGGACCCCTACATTTGCTTCGTATATATGTGGTTCGGTGAGGATCGAAGAACCAACATCGGTAAGACACATGCTTGAAAGAGATTGGGTTACTATGTCTTTAAATTTTAATAACTATTCTACATTCAACAGTGAACACAACTGAGAGGACATATGTATCTGGTTGGTTAAGAAATCAGTAAACATGCACTTTGCTATAGTTGTAACGAAATGAGGGGAGGTCCGATTTCGATCCGGTTTTTGTAGATGGTTCATCGTAGATTTGCTAATGTGACATGAGTTTGGATGTGGAGATCTGATTGGTAGAAGTTGGAGAACATGGAAAACCAACGAGATAACATCCACGGACCTTATCAATGTAAACGGGAGAGCCGACATCTGCACTAAAATAGTCCTACTAGTGTGCATGGAAAATTAGCGTGGGCCACACTCATTTTCTAGTCAAGGTGAAATTAATGTGGATATGCAAGACCCCATGGTTTTCCCCCAAAATCCTCATGAAGACCAACACCTTACATGAAGTAAAATAGTCACCTTACATCAAAGGTAATGAAAAACAAATAATCACCCTCATTGATTTTCGAGAAGCCCACGCTAATTTCCTAGTAGAAATTTAGCGTGGGTTGATAATTAATATGGCCCATGTTAATTCTCATTATGACAATTAGCGTACACTTTAGAAAATTACTGTGGCCCACAATAATTAGACTATTTAGTTTAGTTACATATGAACTATATTGAGTTTGAAAAATTAACCAAAATTTATTGATCAATTTAGAGGGAATTATAGAATATTCCTCTATTTGATAAAGAAAAACCGAAAGATGTCAACATGTGACTGGTTGATATTGGAAGCACGAGGATCTTGACTAATTATGCCCAAAAACCTTCCCGAACATTGGTAACCATCCATGTGAGATCAATGCTTAGTGCACACTATCATAAATCATGGTCTATAGTGAATTTTGAAACCTATACATTATACCAAGTATGCATTTCATATGACTTTTTGTATGTATGTCAATATTAACAACATAAGACTCTTTTACTGATTCAAAAGTAGCATATCTACCCTCATTAGTGTGGGGGTCACCATTTGGAGTTACATGTTGCTATAACTTTTAACCGATATTATCATTTGTTGCCAACTACGTTATATCATATTTTTCGTTGTGCATATATACTAAGTACTTTTGTTATTTGGATAAAAACAATACTCTCAGTAAAATGTTGTAGCAATGTGTAACTCCTAACGATAACCCACACTAGCAAGAGTGCTCCAAGTGATGATTTGACTTGGTTGAAATGATGATTATGTGGTCTTCATGATCTCAAGTTTTATTTCAATTCTTGATACTCTAATTTGATATTACATGATGATTGTGAAGCATTGATCATAGTAGCTAATGATTTGTACTTGATAGTGCGGGGTCTTTGTTAACTAGAGAGCTTGCATGCATGTAAGATAGAGTTTCCATGTTAGTTAGAGTTTGCTTGATGTGACAACAATTGATAGACATAAGCAAAGAGGCGAAATTTAGTAGTGACCAGATTGAAGACATGTTAGGCTACAATTGGGAGGCAACAAGGAGGCATTTTCTCTGTTGGAGAGCTAAAATGGAAGGTCTTACATAGTAGTATGAATAGGTGGCAACCATGTTGTAGTTGGGATGCCACGGATACAGGCTTGGGAGGCAGGCATGTTGGCTCTTCGCAGGCTTGGGTAGTGCATGATAGGCTAGGAGGCCTCGATGTATGCGCCCACGTACTTGTTGGTTGTAGGCTACAGTAGGATCCATGATGACAGGCCCCCGACTATGAATAGTGGGAATAGCTTGGTTATGATGAGTAAGGCCGATTTAGGTCTACTTTAAAGGCTAGCTAGCCTTGTTTCAGGGACACCTATTTGGTACGTAAAGGCCCTAAGGGTAGATGGCAGTTGGCAATTTATTATGGCTTTGCACAAAGTCGAACTTTCAAAAAAATTTAGTCTAGTTTGTGTTTCATTCGCAAACACTTGAGAATTTTCATGAATTTTATTTGGTTAGGTTTTAGAGTGCATATGTGCCATACATTTTGGAAGTATCACTTACACACCTGGCTACGTACCTTATCCATTTTTGGAGCCCCAACAAACCACATACCGCTCAAATATAATTGGTATGCCCCTTGCAACCAACCAAAAGGTTGGTGTAGGTCCAAGGCTGACATGGATTGAATATTTTGTTGAGGCAAGTAACATATTTATACCCGGTAGACATTGGTCAACATGTGATGATGTACGTGGGCATAATGTGACGTGGTCCCTATGCCATTGAGGCAACATGCAGACAAACTTGTTTAATAAACAAATCTAATAACATTTCCAGTAGCCCCCACTGGGGTTTAGTTAGTTGCCTACTAGCTACCAATATTTGGTAGCATGATGTGAAATAATACATAGGGCGAGAACTTTGTTCATTTTGTAAGGAAAGTTCAAAATGAAAGGGGTGAAGTCTCGGACCCATAGCTAGTGCATTGACCTACAACTGAGCGATGTTAAGGTAGACGTGCCCGATTCAATCACTTATCTTCACCGGACACCTAAAGTTGAGTGGTTTGTACTTAGAATGTGACTCCAAGAATGGATACCAAAAAGATATGTCCTTTAAAGAGATTGGACTACGTGCTCAGATTATGATAAACATTCTACACTCTGTAGCCAACAAAATTGGGGAGGGAGGGGGACTATATGACCATCTAATGAGCACGAGAACATAATCACTTTGATTTTGAACGAGATAATCATATGAGCTCAGAAAATTATGCGAAAAGTGGCGACGGCCTCCATTTGAAGTTGCTAACCACCTCGTCCTACACCAAAGTTACTTCCTTGCTAAATGTTACCAAGCATGATGATAAGAAGTTAGTGGGGGAGGGTGAAGTAAAATAAACAAGAACAAAACACACGGGGGAGAGAGAGAGAGAGAGAGAGAGAGAGAAGGCGCGATGCGATGGCTCGTTCATCATCACACAGCGCAGGCATGAGCTCACAGCCATTTGTGTGGTGTGCGTTTCCCCCCTTCCGGATGCCCACCCTGCCAGAGGATTGAGCCACCCATCCCCATTTTCAACTGCAGCAGAACCCAAACCTCTACTTCTCGCCTCGCCTCGCCTCGTCTCGCCTGCCTAACGCAAGTGACGAGGAAGGTGGCTGGTGCCAATTCTGCGCCAAAGTTTGCACCAATTCGGTCAAGTAACGGTGAAGATTGGGGATTGTGAATTGGAGCGGGAAGGGAAGGGAAGGGAAGGGAATTGAAAGGTGGGCGGGGCTATGGCATTGGCAACCAGGAGCTTGTTGGTGTCCGCTCCCCCCAAAGCCAAAGCCAACAGTAATCTCCTCGCCCCTGCAGCTTCGTCTTCTTGCGTTTCGGCTTCCACCTCTTCTCTGTCTTGCTTGGAGCCCCAAGCGAGACTGGTGTCCAGCTTCTATGGCGCGGGAGTGAAGAGCCAGCAACGCTCCCAGAATGGGGGGCAGGCGCGAGGGGGATCCTCCTCCGGCAAGGCCCTCAAATGGTGGGCAAGCAGCAACAAGAAAGAGGCCCGGAAGCATGAGGTTAGCTCTCCTCTTCACAGTTTGCCAACATTTGTGTGTTTCCTCGAATCTCACAGTGGCTTTAGTTTGAGCTTGTTTGATTGAGCCCATATGAGCTCTTCTCTCCTCTCCATACCTTCCATTCCATTTTCTCGAATCCCACCGTAGGCTGAGAGTTTAAGCCCATTTGAGCCTATTTGAGGTTCTGGGTTGGGGGGAGAGGGATGAATTCCGAGGACGAAGAAACCTGGTTTCATGTTTCTGTCACTTGGAATTGGCGAGGATGGGTTTTGCACTTTCCAAAATGCGCGTAATCCTCCATTTCCGTCTCTCTCCGCAAGATTCTTCTCTGGCCCCACCGTGGGTTTCTCGAGTCCCACCCGTGAGTTCAGGTTGAGCGTATTTGAGACCTTTTGGGGTCCGGGAAGAGAGATTTCTTGAGACAAAGAAATCTTGGTCCATGTTTTTTGCACTGCTCAATGTGCGGATTGTGGTTCTCCTTGACGTGAAGCCCATGATTCCGCAACATTTGTCTCAACCGCCATTGGGAGTTGAGGTTCAGCCTATTTGAGTTCTGGGTTGGGGGAGAGAGGAATTCTGAGGACGAACAAACGTCTGTATCAAGCCAAGGTTGATGAATTCTGTTCGTTCTGTCGCTCGGAATTGGCGAGGAGGGGTTTTGCGCTTCCATCCGGGATTGTGGGGCATTCGATTCGGTGCGCTAAAGTTCGGACCCACGAGTCACCATCCCGTGCACTCGCCCGATTGCAAGTTTGTGGGGACCGTTTGGGTTACAAATTGGAAGTATCCGCCGTGACTTCAAAGAAGATTTGAGTGGTTCCGGAGCGGAGGGTTAGGTTGCGGTTCTTGGGTTTTGCAATCACGCCTGAACAATCTTGCATCCGGCCTCGTCTCTTGTACCAGAAAATTCGTTTATATTTATGTTTGTGTGTATTTTTTATTTTTTGTAATTTTTTTTTCCAAAATCATTTTAATCTCGGATTTTGTGTCACACACATCATACCCATTCCGAGATGATAGAGGGGATATTGGCGATGGTGAAACCTCTCAGTAATTTCTGGATGAAGCAATTTTCAGTAATTTCCTGGTTCCAATCAATGCTGCAGCTGCTACATACAAGTCTGCAATCATAGCTTTGAATGCAGTCATCTAGTCTACAGTCTGAGAATGACTGCAATTTTGTCGGCAGCAGACATGGGAGTAATCAACAATTCAGTCTCTTAACTACAGTTGATTTTTTTGGAATGCGAAACGTCTGTATCAAGCCAAGGTTGATGAAACTTTATCTGCATAGCTACATGTGAACATGTGATGGGATTGTGTCCCTAAACCTTGCAATTTTTCCAGGTTGCAAATCTGGAAGATATCCTCGCAGAGCGTGACGCTTGTGGAGTTGGATACATTGCCAGTTTAAGGAATGAGGCGTCTCATAAAATTGTGAAGGATGCTCTCACATCCCTCGGATGCATGGAGCATCGAGGTGGATGCGGAGCCGACAATGATTCGGGTGATGGTGCGGGAGTTATGACAAGCATTCCGTGGGGCCTTATCAAAAAATGGTTCAAAGAGCAAGGGCTTCCTGATTTTGATGAAACACATTCCGGTGTTGGTCAGGTTTTTCTTCCCAGGGATGAAACTGCAGCTGCAGCCGCAAAAGCTGGTATGGTCAGAAAGCATGCTCCCTACATTAAAAATTACATGAAAGAGTTATCGCTGAATTTCAAATTGATGATGATTTTCAGATTGAAGGTTAGGAGTGCAATTGAGACTCAACCGATCAATTTTAAGAGGGTTTTTATGTGGAATAATTGAGCTAAACGCTATCACTGAGCAGTTGGACGACTTTTTGCTCATAAAGTTTGAGACATGGCTGCATGTCCTCCTCAATTATTTGTTCAGAATAAATAATTGGTAGCATTAGAGGCATCCTCTAACTCAACATGACGTTTGGTGAATGTTGGTTGTTTTGCATACAAACTTTCCATGTTCGGCAAGTTTTTGGTGCATCCTTGGAGGTAGTAGTGTGGAGTTTTAAACAAGGAACATTCTATATTGGTTGGTGAGGGTCAAACTTGTTTGGCATGGCAAGAGATGCTAAAACGAATTTGGCCCTCAATGAACTATAATAGGGTGTTCTTCATTCCAATCCAAACACTACCTCCAACCATGAACCACAAGTGGAAAGTAATCATTGATTTTGTATGCAACACAACCAATGAAAAATCATAGGGGACCAATTTGCAACGAGAAGTTCCATTGACTTAAGGATAGCTCTACCCTAAACAAACTATCAAGTTGGACAAATCAATGAAACACTACATTGCCAATGCTTCCTGATGATAAAACTGAGTTGGCCTACTCAGCCTTTTGCAGTTGACGATGGCTGATTGCGAGGCAGGGATATAGAGTCCACCGCAATTGTGTCATTGGCAGCAGTTCTGGCTGTTTATTTTAGAAGAGGTCTGACCAACAAAGATTGTAGCGCTCAAATTCAAGTTGATGTAACTCAATTTCATCAACCTCGGGATTTCTCCATGTAATATGACAGTCAGAATGTTGTGATGAAGGTGTTGGGGCCAAGGAGATCTAAATATTTACATATTTAGATTTCTTGATTCTAGTATGTGCTACACAATCACTTTGTTATTAGATTTACCTGAGACGTTATCTGGACATTATAAAATTGCAGCTGTGGAGGATGTGTTCAAGAAGGAAGGTGTCGAAGTGCTTGCATGGCGTCCTGTTCCAGTCACTGAAGCTGTTGTTGGGCACTTTGCGAAAATAACCATGCCAAAAATAG
Organism: Polytrichum commune; assembly: GCA_950295325.1. Taxonomy (NCBI): domain Eukaryota; kingdom Viridiplantae; phylum Streptophyta; class Polytrichopsida; order Polytrichales; family Polytrichaceae; genus Polytrichum; species Polytrichum commune. Next base: position 14,408,371 of record OX485803.1, on the reverse strand, counting down.
AACAGATTATTGTGAAGGTGGCAGCTGAAGATGCAATGGATGACATCGAGAGGGAGCTCTACATTTCAAGGAAACTAATTGAGAAAATTGCTGCGACGGAGCCATGGGGTGATGATTTTTATTTCTGCTCCTTGTCGAGCCGGACAATTGTGTACAAAGGAATGTTACGGTCTGAAGTAGTAGGTCAGTTTTACGATGATCTTCGAAACGAGGATTACGTAACTCCGTTTGCAATCTACCACCGAAGGTTCAGTACAAATACGAGCCCACGCTGGCCCCTTGCACAACCTATGAGATTCTTGGGGCATAATGGTGAGATAAACACACTGCAGGTATGTCCAATTGCAAGTCCAAAACTCCCATCTTAAGCCTTTAAAGGAACAGGGGGTGTGTTCATACGGGATATGTGACGAGTTGTACAAAACCTCAACAAGTCTAGGTCATTCATATGAGTACAAATCTCTTTGTAGTTTATTCTACATATATGTATGATTTGATTGGAATAATTCATTTGATACATGGGCTGATTTTGTTTTAAGTTAACAATTTCGAGAAGTACTCTTAAACCCCTCCATATAATATGTAAAGGCTCAGGATGGGCCTTTCAGACTTTGAAAGGTCAAAGCGATACAAAATCCAATATTGCAAATACAAAACCCAAGATTTCATTGCTAAACATTTGACAGAGGGAAAAAGTAGCTTTTTATCGGTCAAGATTCTATGTAGGGTTATGGAGTGCTTCCTGTTTTCAAGACTCCTCAGGATAACAAAGTTGATCACCAATAATTTTTTGTGAGTGCAAATAAGCTTTGTACTCCTGTGATGCTCATGAGTTTCTGATATATATAGGGAAATTTGAACTGGATGCGATCTCGGGAGGCAACTATGATTTCTCCAGTTTGGCGTGGTCGCGATGAAGAGCTTCGTCCTTTTGGAAATATCAAGGCTTCGGACTCAGCGAACCTCGACATGATAGCTGAGGTATCCAGGGTCAAGAGAATGTTTGTATTCTAGTTTCTATTTTTCATATTCATTCAAATAACCAGAGAAACTTACTATGAACTTCTTGGAATAATTTGGAAGATCGTAGTTTTTTAGAGGATTAATTACTTCATAACGAATTTTGAGTTGTGGTTTATGAGATTATGTCACTCTTTTATGAAAACTCCACAATAAGTCTGAATGGGTGTCACCACATATACAGCTGTTTATGCGTAGTGGATATAGTCCCGAAGAAACAATGATGATGATGGTGCCTGAAGCTTACAAGAAGCATCCAACCCTTATGGTCAAGTATCCAGAGGTAATTTCAACCTTAGTATCCAACACCCTTATTCTGAGAAGATGCTGTTTTGAGCTCAAGTTGTTGTGCATGTTGGATTTTGTTTAAGCTTTTACCACTTTTGTGTAAGCTATTATAGATTGGCTTTGTAATCCCAATGTGTGAGGGAACATGGCTTGCTCCAGATTGTGGACTTCTATGAATATTACAAGGGTCAAATGGAGGCTTGGGATGGACCTGCATTGCTCCTTTTCAGGTAAGATTATTAAAATTTTCTTTGGACTTGGTTCTTATGTTTTCCTCCTGGGGGTTACCGGTGTTCCACTAGGAACGCAGTGCAACAAATTATAGGGTCCTATTTACTGTATTGAAGTTAATCTCATATAAGTCTTTGAAAAATTTAGGGTCTTGAAAATTCAAGTTGAGTATATAATAGATATATTTCAAGAATACGTATCAAATATGCAGAAACCCATGAATATGTGCTTTACTTCATACCTTTATGAGAATACCCCTTTATCTCAGGTGGCTCATATATGTACAAGGGATTGATCCCCCCTTGGTTTTCCTGAAGCAAGGTGTCCAATGTGATAGAGGGGTGTGGGTGCTGCCATTAAGTCGATATCAAAATCAATCAGATGGGTCATTGTTCTATGGTATTGGCTATAATGTGGGATGTGTATTATTTACAGCAATGGAAGGACTGTGGGTGCTTGTCTGGATCGTAATGGACTTCGACCTGCACGGTACTGGCGAACAAAGGATGACCTTGTGTATGTTGCCTCTGAGGTACCAATATATGCTCTTGACTAAAACCTCACTTTTTGGTTCTACCAAATTTACATTGGACAGACCATTCCTCTTTTGTTTTCTTATCCCTATCACAAAATGCAGAGATCTCTACACTGGTATGTGCAAGTAGGTTGCCCAATGCTAATTTATCGATATTTCGTACTATTTTGAATAATTTATTATCACAGTAACAAAATACAAGACTTATTTTTCGTTGTGGTTGCTACTCGGATGAATTAACAAAGATAGAAGTTTTTGTAATCTGATTTTGACCCAAGGTAATTTGCATGGGTAAAGAGACAACCTAATTGCACATATCAGTGTAGTTTTCTACCAGAGGTTTGACAGTTTGTACTTCCAGTATGAGAGTATTGTTGAGACATGATCATTACATCATCAATTCATTTTCTACTTCTGGGGTTTGTTTTGAGATTATCCAAATTGAAGATCTCACGCTGACTTGAAGAGAATGCATTGTCAACCAAGATTTGAATGTCCATCTTGTGTTTTAAGACTCAATATGCTTGGCAATGGAGAGATCCATTGATCTGTGTATGCTGAAGTCTTTTGTTGTCATACACACCATGTATATGGGTTGGACTACCCAACAGGCGTGTCAGATTAGATGTAAGTTATCGCCTTTTGGCCAAAAGTGCCACATGTTAACATGTGAGTGGTTGGAAAAATCTCAAAAGATGACATAGGAATTGAATATAGACAGAGAGGTACCCAATCTGATCTGAACTTATAGTCTACAATGTCTTTGGCTCACTTTTGTTCACTCTCCTTATTTGGCTTGAGCTGATTGCTTTCTGACTGCCCTCATATTTGTGACTTGCAGGTTGGAGTGTTAGACATCAAAGCTTCAGATATCACAATGAAAGGACGACTGGGCCCTGGAATGATGATTTGTGTCAATTTGGAGAACGGGGAGGTCCGTCTATTATGGACTTTTATGCAATTTCCGGGCATTTTACATTGTTGTGTACTACCTCCTATATTCCTATAGCAAGTTACTGCTGTCAGTTATAAGTTATACAGAACTTTGGCTTTTATTGTTCAGAGGGGTTGAATGGTGTATTGCTTGTTTTACTAGGTCATATTGGCATAATTCTAGGGACTATTTTCACTTATCCCCCCCCCCCACCAAAATCTCCTGAAAGAATTGTAATTATGCAGTTTAATTTCTTTGAAATTTTACTATGACATCTGCATAAATACACTATCATAAGTACTAAAATTCGTTTGCTCTCTATGCAGGTGTACGAGAACACAGAAGTGAAGAAACGGGTGGCAAATGCAAAGCCATATGGGAAGTGGTTGGCTGAAGGCAGCAAAAAGCTGGAGCCAGTCAGATTCAATGACTCGACTCTTTACAGTCCAGACAGCTTGATGAAGCATCAGCAGTATGTAGTTTGTTTATATCCCGTTGTTTTTCTTTCTTTGAACACTATACTATGTGCAAACCAAAATTGAAAGCATGAAGCAGTAATCAGTGGGCAGGATTCAAATTCTGTACCATCTATCTCTCTGTTTGCAATATACTGCTGCCCATTTGAACATATTGAATGAGACCTTTCTCAAGTGGCATATAGTTTCTGAGTTCATATTTGATGATGTGGCAGGGCTTTTGGTTACTCGAGTGAAGATGTGCAAATGGTGATTGAGAGCATGGCATCTACGGGAAAGGAACCAACATTTTGTATGGGAGATGACATTCCTCTGGCTGTATTGTCTGGAAAACCACATATGCTGTACGATTACTTCAAACAACGATTTGCTCAGGTATAATCAGGGCAATTTGACTTATACATATGTTCTTCATATGTGCGAGTATATAACCCCTACGAGCTGTGAGGGTAGACCATAAATCAAAGATGTACTGGAAAGCATGATATCAAGACCTAATTTAGAGTGAGACTATATCTATAAGGGTTACAGTAGACTTAAATAATTACTGTATTTACATTCATAAGATTTTACTGTAGACTTAAAAAGACAAATGCAACTTGCTTGGGGTCAATTAACCTTGTGAGGGTTAAATTGAGGACATTCCTTGGATATTTCAAACAAAGATGGAAAGCCTTTATGTAGCTTTATCACACCACGGTTTATGGAAAGAGCCTATTGTCTTATTCTAGAACATGACTTATGGGACTGCACTTATCTCAGCTATAGTGATAGGCACCAAATAAAAAGCAGAAAACTGACGCCATTAATGCAGATTATGAATATACTTTTGTTTTCAAATAGCATGAGAACTTTATCCACTTGTGTGAGATGCTATTTTTGTAATGTGTGAATTGATTGTCCTATCTTGTGATCTATCCAGGTCACGAATCCAGCTATCGATTCTTTGAGAGAAGGGTTGGTTATGTCCCTAGAGATTAATCTTGGGAAGAGAGGAAATATATTGGATGCCGGCGCCCAAAATGCAGCCCAGGTATGCATTGTAATTTTTTGGTCTAGTTTATATATAGGTGTGATGTGTGTGATGCTTTTGTTTATAGCACCTGGCTATTAATGTAGGTGGGCCTTTAGTGGTCACTCTTCTTGATTGGGCACCTATATTTGAGTGGTACATGGCAAGCCCTATAGTTATGAACGGACAAAACCAGAAAGGACAGGTGTTACAATGTGATTGGACCATGTGCTGAAAACATGTCTACCATTCTATGTTCAATACAATTGGGAGGGCCTATGTAATCACTTAAAGAGAGAATCTCACTTCGACCTCTTTTAACTTTTGCATCTCAACTCTCATGATTCTCAGACTTGTAATGATAATCTTTGTGATTCATTGTAATTGCTAACTGGATGAGGCAATTCCCAGTTCAATCCAGCCATCAAAATTGTCTGTGAAGTTGGAAGTGCACACAATACCTTAGTTTTGGGTCTTAATGTCATCCAATGTGGGCTAGTTTGTCTGTGTGAGGCTTCCCTAACTTGTTTTTGTTATATCACTGACCTGAAAATAAAAACACATTTCATCATCATTGTTCCAGGTGGCACTGACGAGTCCAATTTTGAGTGAGGGGGAGCTGAGATCCTTACAAGCCACAGAATCTCTGCAGCCAGCCACTTTGCCTACCTTTTTTGATATCAGCGATGGAATTGAGGGAGCGTTGCAACGCGGTTTGGACAAGTTGTGTGAAGCTGCAGACAATGCAGTTCGTGCAGGTTCCCAGCTGCTAATCCTCAGTGATCGGACTGATGACATGGTATACTACTTGTCAATTTCCAATGTTGATAATAAATGTCAACATTATCAAGATTAAAAATAGGGTTCTATATGATATCATCAGTTATATTTTACTGGGATATAGTTTTGGGAAAATATTCATACTTCACTGGATCAAAATTGAATATCAAAACAGAGGAAAAGAATGGTTTGATGTTGACAACTGAGATGGTGAACCACCAAATATTGGTCATATAAACGTGGTTATGGAATAAGATAATTTCTAACAAAACTCATAACCTGAAATTGTTGACTTCTCCAAAATTTTCACAATTCATCGCTGTGTTATTTTATTAACTTGATTACGGATCAACACTGGCATCTACCAATGGTTGTTTAGGATATAAGTTTGGAATGTGGTATTCCTGAGCTCCTTAAAAAGAGTTGTCATGAACATGATTTGGGTTGTAAGGGTATGAAGGGTATGGGATCTGACGAAACTGGAGGTTGTTCCAGGTGTCTACAAAACCCGCAATACCATCTTTGCTGGCGGTCGGTGCGGTTCACCATCACCTCATTTCTAATGGCTTGCGGATGTCAACTTCCATTGTTGCAGACACTGCCCAATGTTTCAGTACCCACCATTTTGCATGTCTTATTGGTTATGGAGCCAGGTAATGATTGACTGGTTTGGGAAAAAGCCTAAAATATTGTCCATGAGAGTTATTTGCCTGTGTGAGTCTAGTTATTTGTGTGGTCTGAACATGACTTCAGGCCCTGATTTCATGTTCAGAAAGTTGACAGCAGAAAAACTGTCTCTAATCCTTATCTATTTTGTTGCAGTGCAATTTGCCCATACCTTGCTCTGGAGACATGCCGTCAATGGCGAATGAGCGCAAGAACCATTGCGTTGATGAAGACTGGAAAGATTCCAAATTTAACTGTGGAGCAATCTCAGGACAATTTCAGGAAGGTAAGACTTAAACTGGTTCAAAGATATGATTTCTTTCTTTGCATTGATATGGTTCAAATGAGTGTTTGCTACCACAATCCATTAAGAGGTGCTGATATGAGTCTGCAAAATACCTTTTTGAACATTCACATGGGACAGGGATATCCAATCGTCTTCTGTTTATTAAATGTCCAGTTGGCTTCATTTTTATATCTGTGTAGTAATCTGCTGGTTAACACATGAGTAAAAATATATTATTGTAATCACCGCACATAGTGCTTTTGAGTGATCATAATTGTCTTAGCTTTACTCATTGGAAGCATAGACCGAAATCTTCGCCTTAACACGTTAATGATGAACACAGTCACTGGTCAGCTCAAATTTGTTGTGATATGTGGGAAATATTCAGCTTTACATCATAAGTCTGTTTCCCATGTTTATCATATTTTGGATGAGCCATATACTGTTTTCCACTTAGATTCTAACAAGGGAACGGAAAACGGGGATCCATTCACCTTGCAGGCAGTAAAGGCTGGTCTTTTGAAAATTTTGTCGAAGATGGGTATTTCTCTTTTGACAAGGTAAGCAAACTTCTATTTTAAAAATTTGTTACTTATATAGCCCTTGAATTCTCCTAGCAATACAGGAAGAACAATATCGATTAATGTTACTCTCTCTGACACCTGTATCATCTCCTGCTGTTCACACAGTTATCATGGCGCCCAAATTTTTGAGATTTATGGTTTGGATCAAGATGTGGTGGATACTGCGTTCCGAGGAAGTGTGTCTCGCATAGGCGGTCTGACCTTGAATGAGGTATTGCTTGCAACATTACCTCCTGCTTCTAAAGTTTAGAATTGCAATTCTAAACTACAATATTGCAACTAGTATTGTAGTTTAGAATACAATGTGGCTTAGATATGATTTTAAAGTTGAGAATGGAGTTAACACATAGCCCTTGGGGTTTGGTGGGTTTCAAATGCAACTAGTAATGTAGATTCTGAAAATTACTATTGGAAGAATAAACTGTGGACAACTGATGTTATGGCGGAGAATGGCTTTGGGATTAAATAGAAACTTTCTAAAGTTCCATGCCACATCATCATTTGGGAGGTCTTGTAACACAATTATGTCCTTGAACAGTTGGCCAGAGAGTCGGTTTCATTCTGGTCCAAGGGATTCGCTAACGAACAAGCAAAGAAGCTTGAAAACTTTGGCTTTATCCAGCTTCGACCTGGGGGTAAGATTTGTCTCGCTTTTCTGCTCATATATTATCATGATGAGGGGGGAGAGCTGAAGATTTTTTATAAATAAATTTGGGATCTTAAGGTTTCTAGTGTCAAAATAGAGGGGTTAGAGGGCAAGATATAGCATGAAGATTTGTTGTGGAATACTGGTGGTAGCTGTGACGAATCTCAGCATTTAAATTTATTGATCAACTTTTGCAGGTGAGTACCATGGAAACAACCCAGAGATGTCAAAGCTTCTCCATAAAGCAGTGCGGGACAAAAATCAGAGTGCATATGCTGTGTACCAAGAGCACTTGTCCAGCCGACCAGTCAATGTAGACCCTCTTTCCCCCACTGGATTTTTTTGTGTTTTCCCTTCTCTAGAATTTCTCTTAGATTTTCTCCAGTGATTCCAAGACAGTACAGACAATTCTGTATGGTTACAGAGGGGACTTCTTGTGGGTGATGTTTGTATCACTTTTGAATGTTTGTCATGTCCATATTCTTGTCATGGGATGTAGTCATGTCCATGGGAAATTTTACACCACAAATGTGGCTGTAACGGATGTTGAATAAAATACTTATGCTGTGTTTGCTTGTGAAACAGGTGTTGCGTGATCTGCTTGAATTCCAAAGTGACAGGGAGCCTATTTCTCTAGAGAAAGTGGAATCTGTAACCGAGATTGTTGAGCGATTTTGCACAGGTGGCATGTCCCTTGGGGCCATTTCACGTGAAACTCACGAGGCCATTGCCATAGCCATGAACAGAATTGGAGGAAAGTCTAACTCCGGAGAAGGTGGTGAGGTATGTGGCATTCAGTGTCCAGTTTTACCTATCAATTAGTTTATAAAAATTGTTGCTCTTAAACCCCAACCTCATTCTCTTGTATCACTTCATAAACACTGAGTTACACTTCTTAACAACCTGCTCAAAACCCTAAACACAATCAGTTCTATTGAGGTTAGAGGGAATTCAATGCATTGGTGTATGCTTTACAGGATCCAATCCGGTGGAAGCATCTCGATGATGTCGAAAATGGCATTTCACCCACTCTCCCACACTTGAAAGGCTTGGAGAATGGAGATATTGCAACAAGTGCAATTAAGCAGGTGCAGAACTGCGTGCCTGTTCATGTTTATTTTGCAAGCCATGACAAACATTGAATGTGCAGAACCATACTTTTGGTGTACATGGATATAGAACATTGAAATTCTTTCTATCCATTGTGATGACAATTTGTTCCTCATTTATGACACCTGTCAATCTGTCTGATTTTGGAGTTGTCTAACTGTTGTGTGAAATGGACTACTTGTTGGTACAGGTAGCGTCAGGCCGGTTTGGTGTAACACCATCATTCCTCGCAAATGCTGAGCAAATTGAAATCAAAATTGCTCAAGGTGCTAAACCAGGAGAAGGGGGTCAACTGCCTGGTAAAAAAGTCAGTCCTTATATTGCGACACTCCGAAACTCGAAGCCTGGAGTCCCTCTTATTTCTCCACCTCCACATCATGATATCTACTCTATTGAGGATCTGGCTCAACTCATCTATGACCTTCACCAGGTAGCCTCTCACAACCTTCACAATCGGAGAAACGAGATCAACTGAGGTTAACAATCTTTTGCTTAATAATTGAATGACCTTGTTTCTCCATCTCTCATGCCACATTAGCTTAATCACTTGAAATGCGGTCACTCAATGAAGCATTGGGTAATGCATAGAAGTCTTCTACCAGAGTCAACAAAGTTTGAGAACCTTTGGCTGACCCAGTTTAAATAGATTGTCTTCTTTCACATCTATAGAGAGAAGGTGTCATATGAATGGAAATCTGGTGAATTTAATCTTCAGAGCATCTGGATAACTGGTTCATAGTGAGCAAGATACATATCTTTTATGTACCCCAGATGGAGCCGTTGCAGTCACATCACTGAATCCTGCATCTAAGATATTAGCTTATATTTGAATCAGAGCTGAGTTGCAACTGCCATCTGTTTAAGAGGATGTACTCTCTTTGAGTGCATCTTCCATTTCAGAATGCACTTGATTTTTTTCCACTTCCAAGTACTAGTAGGACTAGAGTGATTCTACTCCTTCCACCTCTCCAAGGAGAAGGGCTAGTGAAGAAGAGTTACTGTTACTCTAACATGAAGAGGAGTAGCATGTTGAACATCCAACACATAACTCCAGCTCAGGTGTGGTGGGTGGCTTCTTTTTATGGGGAGGATTCAAATGAAGATGTGGTGGATGGCTTTTGAAACAGGTGAACCCTAAAGCTAAGGTGTCAGTGAAGTTGGTGGCGGAAGCGGGTATCGGCACAGTCGCCAGTGGTGTTGCAAAAGCTAATGCTGATGTTATTCAGGTAACTCTTTTGCAGTAGTTGTCCCTCTGCCCTGAACTGAAATTACAGGCAGCACTTGAAAGACTACATGGACTTCGATCGATTGTAGACTGATGTGGATCAATCTCAATGAATGATAAACTTTATTATTCTACATTTTTTGAATGTCAATTGGTTTCCTACACAGATTTCTGGATTCGATGGAGGCACTGGAGCCAGTCCAATCAGCTCCATTAAGCACGCTGGAGGCCCATGGGAGATGGGTCTTGCCGAAACACATCAAGTAAGTGTTTTTTTATTTGCGTTTTTTTGTTAAAGGCTATGTTTGTGTTTGTGTAGGTCTTGCAACCAGTTAATGCCTGAGGTGTGTAAAGCATGAAGTACTTGGTCTTCTACCATCAACAAGTTTCTTGAAGGCCCCTCTACATTTCTCACTTGGAGAAGTATGTGGGAGTCAATTTTGTAGTAGTTCTGCTCTTTCTGAATCGCTTTGTTCAGTTGTTCCCAAAGATGTCAACATTGAAATCTCCTTGAAGCACCACCTTTTTTAGGTCACACAGGGGATGCATACATAGTCGTGGAAAACAATTCTCATGACTTCTGACATTGACATTTATATTCCATTCCAGACTTTGATCAACAACTCGCTCCGTGAAAGGGTAGCACTCAGAGTTGATGGAGGCTTCAAAAGTGGAGTGGATGTGGTGATGGCAGCAGCTATGGGCGCTGATGAATTTGGGTTTGGTTCCATTGCCATGATTGCCACTGGCTGTATCATGGCTCGTATTTGCCACACAAATAATTGTCCCGTTGGTGTTGCCAGCCAAGTAAGATTATGTCTATTCTCATTGGTCCTGTATACAATCTTTTTTCTTCTTTTTTTGGGTCAGGAATATGGTGCTTGTAGTTGTTATGTCACATTGTGATCACTGAATCATTTGTTGCAGTAGCCTGCTTTTTATCATAAGCATGTTGGGCCCATTTCCAAGTTTGACATGTTTATAAACTGTCACAAGCCTGGAGTAGTTGAGCAAATGAAGAATTTGGAGAAGCTGGAGCTCAAATTAATTTGTTTTGCATGGAGAGCATGCACTGTTGTAAACATTAGACGTGTAAAAGTAGCCTAACAAAATGAATGTCTTTCAGAGGGAAGAGATGCGTGCAAGGTTCCCTGGAGTACCTGGTGATCTTGTGAATTATTTCTTATATGTTGCAGAAGAGGTAAGCTTTTATTGGCATGGCTATTTTAAGGCAAATATACATCCTCATGATACAAGTTGCATAGGAGTTTTAGTTGTTAAACTACTAATCTTTAGTATTTCTCTTATTTTCTACAAATCTAGTGGATGTGAATCTTGGTTATAATGTCTTCACATGAATTCAATGTTATGGTGATTCTACCTTCTGAGACTTTTGAGGTTAGAAGTCTACTACAGATTGATTAAGCTCCGTGTACATCAGGTTCGAGGGATTCTTGCACAACTGGGATTTGAAAAACTTGACGACATCATTGGGCGGACTGATATTTTGAAGTCACGAGACGTTCAACTATCAAAGACAAAATCATTGGACTTGAGCTTCCTGATGGCTGTATGACTGATTTCAACATGCTCTGCTTTTGATATGAATTTGATATCTGATTTAAGTAGGTTGAAGTACCAGTCCATGTTAGAGGTTTTTGTTTGTAAAATATGCATCTAGTGCCAAATTTGGGGAATAGGCAAGTCGGACTAGGTTATGTACTGTGAGCATAAGATTTTGGAGTTCTATAGATTTTGTAGAAAAATCACAAACTAGTTCTGGCATAGGATATTTTCTATTTTGTAACATTGTTATGATATATCCATGGATATTCAATTTTTTGTCTTTGAATTACATGCTAGTTTCTGAAAGTAGCAGATCACCTTTTTGAAAAGAAAAACATGTATACTATCATTTGAACTTGGTTCTATAGTTCAGTAGTAGACATTAATCAAGTGTGATGTTGTTATGTTTGGTTCTTCATCCATAGAGCGTGGACCGACCAAAGTGGACCAGTTCTAAGATACGGAAACAGGAGGTGCATTCAAATGGCCCAGTTTTAGATGACACACTCCTTGCTGATCCAGAGGTTGGACTCCACTTCATCCCGATTGAACAGTCTGTGTGCCATCACTTTGCACTTTGACAGATTTTGAATATAACTATAGACCACTTGCTAATGTCAGCAAAAAACCTTAACACTATGAAATGTCAGTTGCAAGTCCATATATTACCAAGTTTGCGACTCTGGTTGTCAAAGAGTTTTTCCTACAACTTTTGCACTGACCACTAAGGTTTTTGTTGTAGATTGCTAATGCTATTGAGAATGAGAAGACGGCGGAGAAGACTGTCAAGATCTTCAATGTAGACCGATCTGTAGGGGGCCGAATTGGTGGTGCGATTGCCAAGAAATATGGGGACACCGGCTTTGCAGGAGAAATTAAGTTGACGTAAGTACCTGTAATTGATCAAATTGTGCAATGAAGCATATAATCATTTCTGGCTAATCACCTCTTACCACCACATCCCTTAGCACAAATTTGCATGCCGATGTTTTCTTGGGTAATATAGCATGAATCTGAAACACGAGAATAATGTTCTAGTCCTGATGCCTTCAAAGTGACATCATGCAGGATAGGTCATCTAAATTTAAATATTGAGATACTATCATTGCTTTGCAACCATGACTTCAAGGTCTTGTGGTGTTTCATTGTGCAGATTTGAAGGAAGTGCAGGACAATCATTTGGATGTTTCTTGACTCCAGGTTTGCATTTGCGGTTGGTTGGAGAAGCCAATGACTATGTTGGCAAGGTAGCTCACAGCATCCCTTGCTTTCAAACAATTAATAAAAATTTTAGCATAGGTAAATAACAAACAAGGATTTAGAAATGGGTGTGGTCATTGTGATGCGTGCTTTCCAGTTAGTTTTGTATGAGTATGAAAATTGACATTATCATACTAATATCTGCAGCTTTTATGTAGTAGTATTCTTCTCATTGAATCATGACATCTTCTTGGGTATTTCATTGACCAACTTTATGATTAGAATGAACTTTCTCTGCATTGCAGACCATAGCAGGCTATCTAATTTTGAGAATGCATTTTGTTTAGGGCATGGCTGGAGGAGAAATTGTTATTGTGCCAAATGAGGATCGTGGTTTCAAGGCAGAAGATGCAACTATAGTGGGAAACACATGCTTGTATGGAGCCACTGGAGGTCAAATGTTTGTTAATGGAAAGGCCGGTGAACGCTTTGCTGTTCGAAATTCACTTGCTGAAGCTGTCATTGAAGGCACTGGTGACCATGCCTGTGAATACATGACAGGTGGTTGCATTGTGGCTATTGGCAAGTAAGTTGTTCGTGCGAATTCTCATATTTCTTTAAGACTTTTCTGGCAAGAGCTCATTAGATCATCTCATGTCGGAGCCTTATTTTGAAAGTTGGGTCACACTCTGATCTCATCTTTCAGTCCAAAAAACTTGAGAGAGCTTCAGGATCTAAATTAGGGTCTGCCCATGCGACCCACCAGCCTAAAGCCCAGATCAGCCTATGAAGGTCAGCTTGGCCCACCAGTCTTAGTATGACAAAATAGAAAGCTGATATTTAAAACCCAGACCCACTTTAGGCGTTTAGAAAACTTGGGCAACTCGTACATATAAGCCCTAAAACCCACCTTTAAGCCAACTCACCCGGAGTTTAACCTAAAGACTTTAAGAATTACTCCAATGCTATAATTGAACTGAATTGGTCCTCTCAATTTAGCCTAAGTTACAAGCATGTTCCTTAATGGGGAAAGGCAGTGAAGGTAGATTATATATTTTGATTTAAATGGAGGGTTTTGGGGGTCAACCTGTCTCTCTAAGTTTTACAATGTCGTCTGTACAGGGTTGGCCGCAATGTTGCTGCAGGAATGACAGGTGGCCTTGGTTACTTCTTGGATGAGGACGATACTTTTGTGACAAAGGTAGCCACCTTTCTTTATGTAAAACTACCCACGTTCTTTAACTTTCCTAGATTATGTAGCTAATGCAGCGATGTATTCTTCCATGACTCATGCATCAAAAGAATTCCATCATATGTTTAGGTGAACAAGGAGATTGTGAAAATGCAACGAGTTATCACACCTGCTGGTCAACAGCAACTTCAGCGGCTTCTTCAATCACACCTGGTTAGTTAATTTGAGTCTTTGAATAGCATTTTTACGCAGTGTTAACAAACATAGGCATATCCTTTTCTTCGTTTTTTTCCCTTTCGTTTTTTGCTGCAAAGGCCATAGTTCGCTCCCAGTTGTGTGATTGGCTGGAAATTCCAGGGGGTCCTCTGATGAGCTCGTAATTAGAGTACATAATTTATTGATGTGCTTGGGTTGGAGTGGTTTACAGGACAAGACAGGCAGCGGTAAGGCCAGAGAGATTTTGTCAAACTGGGACAAGTACCTCCCACTGTTCTGGCAACTGGTGCCACCAAGTGAAGAAGATACTCCAGAGGCAAATGCTGACACCCGAGACCAGTCTGTGGAGCAACTTGTAGCCCAAGCTGCCTAAGGTGTAAACTAGTAAGCTTGTAACTCTCCAATGGAAATCTCAGAAGTTTAGGGAAAGGAAAAGATTACTACTACCCCACCTGGGTGTATTTTTACTACACCACTGTTTCAATACCGCCTAACAGCAGAAATCTGTTGGTCACTGTCATATATCGTTGTGATTGATATAAATTCCACTTCTTTTCTTGACTGGCAGAAAAGAGTCTTTAAGAGTTTTGTAGTATATATACCAGGCTTTCTACTTGGAAACTTAATCCGGTAAAACAACTTGGCAACTATGCGCACTATCAGTTTCAAGTAGAGTGATGATGACTTTACACAATTTGTTAAGCTTCTTTTAGTACTGTCATGTTAAGTGGGATGGCACTCAGTGGAACTTCCACCAGAGGAAGGATGTTCTACTTGAAGCAGCTTGTGCGAGGGGTTTAATTTAATCCTCCATGTATTTTACAATGAGTATGAATTTGAACAGATCATGCACTATCTTGTTGCGGACAATGAGGTCACATTTTAGAGTTGGAAAAGGGGGCAAGGGAGTTGGAATGTGTATAGTGTGCATGCCTTATGTGGCCACTTGTCTGTTGTGGCTATCTAGTTCTTGGTTTTAATCGGAGTGAAAGCACACATAAATTGGTCAGATTCAGATTTTGAATTTTTGTGTATTTGAAGTGACCATGCCATTTTAAGCATAGTTGCTTGGAGCACACGCTCACTATCATTGAATGAACTTGTTGGTAACAATTAAAGGAGTAGCATAACTACTGTGGGAACACAACCACTGTGGGACCACTTCCAAATGAAGAAGGATTGGAGTCTTATTTTGTAACAAGGAAAGGTGGTTTGAACCCAAGGCCTTTACCCAGATCACATGGGACCTCCTTAAACTGCCAAAGGCTGGAATGGATAGTACTCAAATGGGTGACCTTCCTAACGCTTGATTTTTGGGGGACAAGAAATGAAACCTTTGGTCCACCCAATCATAGGGGGGGTTTCTAGTTGTGCTAAATAATTTCAACCAACCACGTGGGAACATGGGGGCTTGCCCTTGGGGGAGATACGCTTAGGCCAATTTGTACATGCCCATCCAAGGTCTTCACCTTTGAAGGAGGCAATGTTCTTCAAGGGCCCTCTAAGTCTCATGATGCACATTTCGAGATTACACATAGACTTAGACCAACTCAAAGATGAAGCAAAACCATAAGTCGAGTTGGTGGCAACATTGGAGTCATCTTTCTTTCTTTTTTTGACAACTTTCTGAGACCACTTCTATATATCCATGCAAAGTTTCAAACACAAAGCATGCTTGTTTGAATGTAGTGGACTATTCTTCAGCTATTGTCTATCATCCGAATAGGGACAACAGAAGTGCTAAGCACACAAGAAACCTCAAAATGGATCCCCCTACACGGCCACTTTTGTTGTGGAATTTGTACTTTAGGAGTATACAAACTCTGAATCATATGCACAATAGGCACATATCCCATTTATCTTGAATGGCAGTAAAGTGGACGTCAAACAGATCCAACCGTCACTTTACCTGAGAGAGATACTCCGTGCAGAGTGCCAGTATAATAGCTTCTTAACACATTTGGTACACATATCCACTCATCAACGTGGCGTTGTTGAATTTGTGGAGATTCATTTTTGGAGTTTGAGAATTCATATTCTTAAGAAATATTCATGCTAGACTGCATAGGAGGTTACAGTCTCCTACTGTAGCTTGCTGTAGATTACTGTAGATACCACCCTATTGATTGCATATGAAGCATCTCCACATTCAGATGCCAAAGGTTGTCATCCTAAAAATCAAGGTACTACTCCAAATAGACATATGCCTAATAATAATTTGGAGGATCGATAGCACTACAATCCAACAATGACGAAAGATCTATCTATTCAGTAACTCCAGACAACCTGTAAACCAGACACAAGACTCCCAATTCTGTGCTTGATGAACCACTACATGCACATTAGAACCACCAATGGGAGACTCAAGTAGTATAAGGCATGCATCACAACAACATTTTAAATGTGAGTCCTTCATTGAGGGCAAAGGATTGAACCGAGATGATCATTTTGCAGAGAAAACAAATACATGCATTTTATTAGTTTTGCATATATTCCCTTCGTACTCCCACTTGCATCTCCAAATCCGGAATTATCTCAAATTCAAATTCCATCATCGACACTCATTGACTTCAGCATCCAAGGATTCACAGGGATCCAGTAAAACTTTCAACAGCTGTTTCAATATTACCAGTACCACGCCATAGAGACAATGCAACTCAGAATTAGCATTGACAACTGGCATATGAAACAAATACTCTAAGAAAAGAAAAGGTAGGCTTACCAAGTAAACCAACCATCTGCATCAAACTGGAAGCACTTGATCACAAAAACTCTTTTCACAGAAAAATCTCAATGTGTAATTACGACTGTACAATTTCATGACTTACGGGCTCTAGCCTCTTGCTTCTTGAAATCATAGGAAGTATAAGAAGCCATTGCACTACATGCATGGAGACCGACTTTAAAATTCGACATGCACAGGCAAAATAGGTTTCAACCCTCAAGAAGAAGAAATCTCGTAGTCCGTGTCTTCCCGTTGAGCAGCCCGCAGCTTACTACACCAAGAATCAAGTGCCTCACTCAAATCTGGCCATGCTTTCCGACATTTCAAGCATGCGCTAATCCAGACCTTAAAAATCGATTCTTGGTCCAAGATGGGAAGCGTCTCGACAACAGCCCCCAATCCATGTTCAAGCTGTACCCGCAAATCGTTGTGCCTTCCAGAAACATGATCCCCACCATCATTCCCCAATTTGGCAACCACAGGTAACCATGTTGAGACAAGCGCCATCCGGACGGACCTCGGTGACACAATTTCTCCTTTTACAAGTGCTTGAAGCATGCGCACCAGGATGTGGAATAGGGTTTCGGTGAAGGGGTTCTGGAAAGCCCTCAATACCATCAAATGTGCAAGTTCTTGCTCCTCGGAGAACATTTTCACAGCAACATCTGCGATTTGAAGAGCATATACTTCGTCCAACAGCCATCGCAAAGCCGAACATGACATTGCCACCTGGTCAAGTGAAGGAGGGACCGGAGAACATCAGCATTATATACCTGAGACCCTAACATGCCCAGAAACAAACATAAGTCCGATGACGCCACCTTTCACAATTCAGAATACAGTGAGACCTGATCGATCAGTGTCCATGTTTTGACAACAGCACTCATGTGGCCACATAAGGCAAGTCGAATTTTCTTAAAAGATTCATAACGACAAATTAAAGAGATAAAACTCAAACGGTGGAAAGGCTAGGAGCCGCGAAGACCTAGATTGTGAGTGCCGTGAATTCCAACACAGGCATATTTGCACGCAACTCGCGCTACGAAACTAAATTGTCCCAAAAAGACAAAACACAATGCGGTGCATGCGAGAGTGTGCATATGTTTGTGAAACATGAATCCGATGACACCACCTTTCGCAATTCAACATACAGCAGGACCTGATCCGTCTCGATGACTTCACACCGCACTCATATGTCCACATGAGGCACTTGTCAATTTTTTCTTTATGATTCACGATGGAAAATTAAGATGAAACTCGAATGGTGAAACTAGGAGCTGCGAAGACCTCGACTTTGACTACAGTGAATTCCTCCACACGCATATTTGCACGTAACTTATAACGCTACAAAACTCTGTTTTCAAAATGAATTTTTACATAATGTGGTGCCATGATCCGTCTCCATGTCTCGACAACAGCAATCATGTGGCCAATTGTGGCAAGTCAGATTTTAATCTAAGACTCATGATCACACATTAAAGAGATGAAACTAAAATGGTGGAACTAGGAGCTGCGACGACCTCGACATTGACTACAGCGAATTCCTCCACACGTAACTGAAAATGCTACAAAGTCTGTTTTAAAATACAAACTTAGACACACTGCAGTGCCATGTGAGAGGGTTAATATCGCACCTGATGAGAGCTCCATGAGAAGAAGTTGGCGAACTTCCGCAGCTGGACTCTGACCTTCTCCAAATTCCCGTGTAACTCCTTGAACAACGCCACCTCGTTCACGGCAGCGAAGGCGGGAGGAGTGGACGGCTGCACATTCGCAAGCAGCACCCGCTCCGTGATGTCACGGGCCTTCGATGGCGCGCCGCTGGTGACCCTGGCCAGAAGCTGCCCGAGCACGACCTCCATGGTGTCCACAGCAGAACTTTCCGTTGTGCGCAACCTGGCTGCCAGGTCCGGGGAAGCTTGCAAGTGTAAATTGACCATAGAAGCTCTAATGGCATTCTCATCCTCTGATGTCCAGGGGACCGCCTCCAGGTACCGCATGCATGCGTCCACGCAATCGTGGAACAAAAATTCGGCCGCCACTTCTAAGATCCCCAGCGCATCTTGAACATCCCGGAATGAGGCATGCTTCACGCGGTCTGGAACATAGAGAAGCTGAATGCATCGAACATATGTGCTTGATTCTCTTCCATTCTCGGTGTCCAATGTGATTTTCAATGGATTGGTATGCTCTCCGGCGGCCCATCGTTCGCTCAATCGAGCTTCGAAGAACTCAGAGCGACGGAGAGCGTGTGAGTGGAGAAGCAACGGTGGCAGTGGCGGCCGCCCGTCCGGAGGTCGCAGCGTCAGGAGTACATCGGCCGACTGACGGTCGCCGTACCGCGGCGGCGGGCCCTGACCAGCGGCCATGGCTTCTAACGACCGGCGCGGCAGGTAGGGCGCCGCGGTCCACCGTGCCAGACGCCGCCGCTTCCACGGCCGTGCTGCGGAGGCGGCGGCGGCGGCGGGTCTTCCGCAGGAGGTGCCCGTTCCCGTGCCCGTGCCCGTGCCCAACCCGGTGGGGGCCGGGTACGAGGACGGCCATGAGGATGACGGGCCTCCTGCTGCTACCGGGGTGTCAATGCCGGGTATGACGGGCATGACGGGTATGGAACCACCTCGCCAATTGCCACATGCATGCATCAAGAGGGTGGGTTTCTATCTCTTCCTACCCATGCCCAAAATCTTTAAAAAGTCAAGATTTATGCGCTTAAGCCCAAGAGCATGCAATATGGTCACTTGAAACCCTTGCGTGCCCGGTATGGTCACTTTTATACACTTGCGCACTCCGTATGGTCACTTTAATACCCTGCGCACCTAAGCCCAAGGGTGGGTAGTATGGTTGTGTTTGAACCCTTGTATGCCCAAGCCCAAAGGTGAAAGGTATGGTCACTATGATGCTCTTGTGCGCCTAAGCCCAAGGGTGCGGTGTATGGGGCGCCTTGAAATCGACTTCCTCTATAGTAAAATATTCACTTCACAGCCGTAGTGGTCTTCGTATCCATGCCCTAAAAATCTTAAAGCTCCCCCCTCACCCATCCCGGCGAGAATCTCAATGCTCCGTTTTAAATGCTTACCGATTTTGTCTTGCGTAAGTGCTCATTAGTTACCGTGACCATGTTGTGGGTAGACTATATGATATTCTCCTTCCCATCCCCAATTTCGAGAATCTTGGGATAATGTGCGCGAGCCTAAAGGTGGAGAGAGAACCCTTTGTTTTTTTCTTACCGACTTGCTCTTGCGTGAACGCGAGTCGGTAGTAGGATGACCATGTTGTGGGTATACCACTTATCTTCTCCTCGTACCCACCCCTAAATTTTGGGTGTCGAGATAGGGTGTGTGAGTGTAAATGTAAGTTAGAGAGAACCCTTTTCTTTAATTAGCTCCCTATTGCCTGAATCGTGGCCTTAAAATTGAAGATGACGTTCTATGTCCTCTGAAACCATGAGAATCTGAAGACAACGAGCTCAAATCTCGACCCAAATTTGGGGTTTGGTTCGTATTTCGGTCCTCGGTGAAATATTCGTAATGATTCGTGCGTATGATGTTGTTGAGATTTACACGTCATCGACTATTCTTTGCCACTCGAGGTCGTCTCCTTCGAATAGCAAGCTTCGGTCTCGAGGTTTGCTTAACTTAGAGGCAACTTTCTGTGTTAACTTGGGGGGATTTCTCTGAAATCTTTGGGATCGTGCAATTTTTGAGAAGAATCCAGACTCTTTTGACATCTGGAACGGAAGCGGGTCGGCTTTGGTCAAGGGTCGAGATTCCCTTCGATCCTGAAAGATTTCGATAACCTTCTCAGCTATTAGGTTATTATTCCCTCTGATCCTCTAAACCTCCTTATCTCTCTATCCTTCCTTGCCTATCATGCTGATAATTGAAAGTGGGCCTGGCATCGTGTGTTGAGTGCACCTGAAGCTCAGAAGCGATCATCAAGGTAAACCGAAAGTTCGAGTGAACAATGCGAATTACAGAAAGGAATCGGTGTAAATTCCAAGTGACTCTCTCCCCTATTCAAGAAGCCATGACCCATCAAACTAGAGACAAAGGTTGCACTTGCATTTTGACAAGCTCAAACCCGTCTGCTTGAAGATTTAACACAAAATTGGAGAAACCATCGAGATTCTCTGCAAAAGCAAGGTACGTTCTTTCTTCGCGAAATATAGGGTTACCTTGGCACAAGAGGGATTAAAGGGAATGGGAAGAAGGTCCAAGGTTAATCCCGTGCTCATGGAGCACTTGGAGCACAAACCAATGGAACGCGTTCCCTGAAGAGGCACAATCCTTCCGAACGGCCACCTAGTTCAAAATGCCGAGCCTTGGTTTAAATCACAAGTCACTCTAACCCGTGATCGAGATATGACTCCACGGGAATTATAACAGCATATTCGAGCAGGTGACGCCAGGCATGATGTCACCAATAATGAGTTAGTTTACCAAATGCAACAGTTCCATAGCTACCTCCAAGAGTGGATAAAACTTTGTGTTGTCATTGGCAAGCCTTGTTTTGGAGGTTATCATCAATAATTTTTTAATGGCGTTTTGTTGTCTCCATCGTTCGGTGTCAATAAGTGGTCAATGATGTCACAGAGGGCCTCACGTGTAACTTAGGCTCAATGCAGTGTATCTCTGAACAGTGCCAAGTGCTTGTGAGCTTTATCGGCTCCTATTATACAGTCTATTCAATTCGGGTCGGATCTTCTGTTTGTTGATGGGAAGGATATCCCTACGGACATCCAACAACGGTTCCATGGAAACTCAAATCGAACAAGGACTCCTTATTTGAGAGAATTTGGTTCTTCAGAAGAAACAAGGACTAACTTCTCCGAGTAGCGTGTCTTCCGATGCCTAGTATTTTACACAATCATGTTGGGAGTTGCACATGCGGTCCACGTGCTTTGAAGAAGAAGAAATTTGTGATACGTTTGTGGGAATTGCCACACACCTCTTTCCGAGTTCCCGCTGAAGGACATGCTAGTTAGATCTAGATTCTAGCTCTCCACAATCACTAATTGGATAGGTAATAGGAGCATGTTACTTTATAGAATAAATAAGAGGAATACCTAATGTATACAATCACGATGCATACCTAGCGTATCAATCGCAATCACATTCACAATTGCAGTTTGTGATTTTTTTAAATAATTTCTTTTTTTAGAATACCGCCATGAAGTAAAAGAGATTACTGTAAAAGTTTAATTTATGTGCGGGATACATAGTGATCACATTCACACAAAATAATAATTGCAATCTTAAACAATCACAAATGAAACACTTCTACAGAAACCGAATATAGGCTTCTCCAGTTCTTCAAGCAATGCAATCATTCCATTACTACAACAACCAATCAAGTGAATCAGGGAACAATTTCTCGATTCGAGCTCCGAGAAGCTGAATTTTGAACCCAAATTGTGAGTGTCCACACTCATTTCATGTTGGGCGATGGCTAAAAAACATTGAATGGAACAGTGGAGTAAAATGGTCGGTAAACTTGCAGGACGCTCAAATTTCATATCACGTGAATCAGGGAACAATTTCTCCATTCGATATCCGAGAAGCTGAACCCAAATTGTGAGCGTCTGCACTCATTTCATGTTGGGCGATGTCTAAGAATCTTTGAACGAACAGTGGAGTAAAGCGGTCGGTAAACTTGCACGAAGCTCAAAATGTGTAAAATCTATATATTACTAACCATTCTATTCCACTGTCCATCTGACGATAATATACCTTCGAGATTATCCACATCTTCTATCAGTTGTGTTGGTCCGCAAATTGCTCATCAACATAGCCTCATGTTTAAAGTGTTTGCTAGGAACTAGTATAGTGTGTCACTATAGTGCAGAGCCCTACATTGGGTGCCCATACCCACCCATGCCCATGGGTTTTGGGTGGGCATGGCTGCGATATTATTGTTCATGGGTGGGCATGGGTTTGATATTATAATGGGTGGGCACGGGTGGGGCACAATTACACAATCATACAAGATACATTACACAATTACACAATACACATTACACAATTTGTGAATACATGGGCGCAATTTGAATAGCATGGGTGGGCATGGGTGGGCATAGGTCACTGCTGATGGGCATGGTCTGGGTATGGGTGCAATTAAAAAGGAAAGTGTTGGGCTCTGCTATAGTGCCCATCCTCGAAAGGGGAGAGTAGTATTGCCCCAATGTCCCCTTGTCCGGTGGGCATCGGGTCATTGACATTACGAACGGACACTTTATTCACGCCAGCCCCTTGCTAAAAAGGGACCAGAGTTTCTATCTATCTATATGTTTGCCCAAAGATTACTTTGAAATCCATTGCCACCGCCCATTAGGCTCCGACAATCGAGGAGAAGAAAATTGGCTGCTAAGTAATTAGATGGGTTAGCCCCTTAAACAAAATGTTCTTGAATGGTTACTAGCGTGCATATAGGTACAAATTCAACTCTTGGAAAAAATTTACATACTTGGAAGAAAACCATTCAAGAAAATCTATGATTAAGAAGCACTTCAACAATTTCAAAAGACATTCATCCTGACTCCCAAAATAACAAGTTCTTTCTCACTAGGGTTTGCCCACCAACATATATAAAGGTGACATGTCTCTTATGTGGTCACCCTTCTTAATTGAACACACCTGGATCCAAATGGTATAAGGCAAGGCATGTATTTTACCCTTAACTTCCCAAGCCCGTGAAAGGGTTGTTTTGAGTGCATTTCACTCAATGTTGGTTGTGGAATGTTCGTGGATAAGTTTGGAGATTAAAATGGGATTTGTCTATAGGGTCTTGAAACATGGAAGATGAGCTATAACGAGATTCACAATGTGCACGAATAACCCTTGGGAGTTTTGGATTGTAACAATTGAAGGAAGTGATGCATGAGAAAATGTCATGTTTTATCCCCCTCGAAAGAAACCTTTGACCAATCAAATTCACATGGAAAATGAGCGGAAGGCTTGTGTGGTCCACTAAATGGATACCATTCAATAGTTGGGTATCTTCACAAATTCTCATGCCAAAATGTGCAAATCACAATAAGCTAGCCACCTTGCATTTGGAGTATGTAAAATGTCCCTTGTTTTTTAACCACGTATATGCAAAGAATTCCTTATAATTTTTAGAGTGTCCAAATGTCAAATTGAATGGTCGATGTGAGCACAAAGGCCATTTCTACATGAACATCAACAAAAAATCATTTTATCAAAATGAACATCTTCGATGTTTGTGCAAAGTTTGCATTGAAGTGGCGACTATAGATTGGAGTCAAGACCCTCACATGGGCACACAACATAACAAAAACATGACCACTTCCCACTTTGACTCACATATTCTACACATTCTAGTCATCTATAAATTGCACAGCTCATGTGTTGATGCATAGATATTCATGTTAGCTTGGTGCTTATAGTTGTTTTGATTGTGGATGATTGAGTAGGGAAGAAAACATCCATCAACCAGAATTTGGTTGCTTGGGAAGTTATGGGTTAAGAACCGACATTACAAAGACATGTGCTACGATGATATTGAACTAAAGTGCTCAAAAATATATAAATTCTTTTCAGTTTAATAGTTGACATAATTGGGAGGGTCTATGTGATTGTTTAAAGAGAGAGAAAAATCTTCGGTTTGACCTTTTGTAACTTTTGCATCTCAACTTCGAATCTAACAGTTGAAACAACAATCTTCAAGATTTGCATTTACTAACCAAATGACACAATTTCCAATCTCATAGAACGGCCAAAAATGTATCCGGAGCTGGAAGTCTCCACTATAGGTCCACAAATCTTTATTGAGTGGCCCGGGGGGTGAATTATCAAGAATTATCAAACACCATGCGACCAAAGGTATTATGTGCTTTAGTCATTGAGCCCAAAAAATTGAAATTTCCTAGAGGTGAATTATTTTCTTAAATATAGGAGATTACAAATTATAATAAATGAAGTGTTATGCATAATATGAAAATTTCTATTTTTTTAGATCTAATTTAAGCCTCATAATAAATAATGTACTATGCAACTAGTAGTGCACCTGTATGGATGGACAAAAAAAATAGATACTATTTAAATATTGGTTTTGCATCCATTGCTCCGTGACACTTTTCATTTGGGTACGTAGGGTTACATGTGTCAGTTGTGATGATTGGTGCAACTAGTGTTCTTTAATGTATCCCTTACACAAGTCATTTTTATCATAATGAAGGAATGGTATAAAGCATCTCTCTCTCTCTCTCTCTCTCTCTCTCTCTCTCAATTCCAAGTAATGGTATGATATTCTAGAACACCATTATTTTTTTAATTAGGTAATGCAATTGTTTCTTTATTATCTCCTCTACATCAAAATATTCTCCAAAAAATACCCTTGGGCACACAGGGCAAACAAAACCCCCTAATGAGTCACCTCCCCCCCCCCCCGCGCCGCGGGTGTAGAGTAGAAGGAAGCAAGCCAACAACTAAAGTAGACGTACCTATTTCGATCGCTTATCTTTATTGGACACCTCTATATTTGAGTGGTACGTGGTTAGGTGTGGCTCTACAAACATGTACAAAAAAGGCATCATGTGTTCAGAAGAGATTGGATAGTTGCTCAAAATATGATTACCCTTCTAGGCTCAATAGTCAAAGCGACTAGGAAACTTATATGACCATTCAATGAGCACAAGAATCTTCACAATTTTGATAATGAATAAAATGTTCAGGGTGTAAGCAAACTACAATGTCCTTATTTTGATATCACAATTCAATTTTCATAACCCATTGATACGTTATAATAAATCCTACGTTCAATGGTCTTTACATCATATAAAATAGTTTCATATTAACTATTTATTTTGTATCATATAAAATTGAAGGTTTAAGACAAATCAAACGCCCACTAAAAACATACAATGATGAAGTCCTAAATACCTTCATAAATATGTCTTTGCATATGTTCTTTTCATTAACGTTATATTATGTGATGCAAAGCACAGTTCCAAGGACTCACCTTTATATATATATATATAGAGAGAGAGAGAGAGATATATATATATATATATATATATATATATATATTGTATATCATGATGATGTCATCATTATGGCATATGTGGTGGATATCGTGTTTGGTTTTGGACACATACATAATGGGTAGGGTTTTGGTCTTGAATATGCGGTGGTTAGGGTTTTGGGCATGCATAGGGTTCATCCAATAAGAATATGCTTAAACCATCGGAGTACTTAAAGGGACTCCATAATTCCCCAAAAGATGAACACTCTAGGTTGCTTTCATCCTTCATATGAACTCTGAAATTTATGAGAGAAGTGGCTAAAACTTTGTTTTGAGTATTCTACATTGATTATCCCAATTAGTGTGTGTTACTATTCGGAGTTACGCAATGCTTCAACTATATGTTTAGAATGTGTTAATTTACCAAGAAAACTCATTAATGTTCTATAATGTCCAAATAACTTATTAAACTTTGGTTAGTAAAAATTGAGCTCATGAGTAAGACATTATTGCACTGCACAATTCTAAATAGTAACACGCACTAATTGGGATAGTCAATGTAATAATCTCATACTAATTGGGTGTTCAAAGTGGGCTAGTAGGAAAAAATTAACCATTTAAGACCCATCTAAGGTAAATGACCCATTGCCATCCAGTTAAGCAATTTAGCATATCTGCAATATGAGTATGATGATGAAAAAAACCCTTGTGTAGAGAAAGAGTTTAGAAACCATTCATATTTTTGTAGACCCTTTTCCTCAAAAACTAAATTACCATGAATTTTTGAAGTGAAGATTTAGTTTTTCTTATTCTCATCATATAAGTTACCTCATTTCCATCCAATGGTATGTTTACAAAATTGATAATGCGTGATTCCTGTAATTAATAAGTGTGGCATCTAAATATGCTTTCAATCTACACCTCACACTATAATGCTACCCAAGGATGATGATATGTAAATGAGGCAACTTCAATTCAAATATCCGCTTGCAAAAATCAACTAGTTCATTGTCACATTTTTGCAACAAAAACTCCCTATTACCACTCATCTCCAAACCCTAGTGAGGAGGTTAATTTTGTTGTTGCACACTAACCCTTGCAGTAGGGTCGCTATTGACCAATCCTTCCTTTTGTTTGCAAAAACTTGATGAACTGGTAGAAAATTCAAAGGTGGTTATGACTAAGAGTAAGAATCAAATTTTGCACTTTGCGTCACATACTCTCCAGTCTCTCTCAACGCAACCTAATCAAATGCAAGACTAGGAACAACCTATGCCATCTATCTACTAATATTGCATATTTCATAAATCCACTAGAATGTTATTTTCGTATCCCTTGTGAATTTGCACAAGATGGAAGAACTGGCAGATAACTCAGAGGTGGTTATGATAAGGAGTACCGATCAAATTTTTCTCACTGCATTGCTGACTCTCCACTCTCTCTACGCAACCTAGCTAATCATGTACAAGAAAAGAAATCACCCTATGCATTATCTACTCAATAACAATACACAAAATCCTCTAGATTGATGCATCCACATCTGAAAATGTATCTTGAACTCTCTTAAACTCAAAAAATAACTAGTACACATTTGTACTGCCCTCGTGTGTCTGCACAAGGTTCAAAAAAATCAATAGATTCCAAGGTGGTTATAACTAGAGTACAAATCTCTAACTCATCTCTAACTTGATCGATGCTATCTGTGCCCTCCAAATCGGCCAAACACAATGAATCACATACACATTCTCACTCACAAGCTTCCAGCAAGCCACGAAATACAACTGCGAATGTAGAGAGAGAAAGAAATGAGAGTTAAGTGGATTTAGATTCCCAATCAGAGCCATATCGGCGAGTTATTCTAAGGGAGACTTTCAATTTGTGGATGATGAAGTTCGTGCATCTTGGAGCCCAAATCGGACTCAAGCCAATGCCGTGTTTGAATCTCAATAAACATCGGCCACGTTGCCCATGCAAATCAACATATCATAGCAACCCTTACCAACCACACCATGGATCACAAATCGGCCGCCACAAAGAAACACTAATGCACACTTGAATTTCCAATGACCGTGCTCGTCCATTTCCAATCCCATTAGATGCATGAGATGTCAACTTAACGAGAGATTACCCTATTTACGACGATACAGTGTCAGAACCGATCGGTAATTTGTGTCAAGGTGCACGGGAATAGACCACCATGCTATGAGTGCGAAAACACGTCAGTCCATGCACCTTCACTTGCGCATCTGACATTGTAAAAATTGTGACGCGATTGCACGGACAAAGTTCATCCTCCCCAAGCCTATGGGATGTGCAGGACCTGGGCTGAGCTTATCAAGTCTTGAGTTGAAGCTTATCAAGTGGGGCTGGTCCATCGGATGCAGCCAATAATGAGACCGCAAACTCCCTAGTTCCCAATTCCGTCCACGGATGCAGGGTCGGTTGGTGACGGTTATTAGATTATACTCATCACGCACACGACCCAGGAGCTTGAACTTTTCAACATCTTCCAAAAGTTGAATGAATAGTGTGGCGATAAGGAATATGAGTCGACAAAGCATTTAGATATGCTTTCCGGTTTGTAAGACAAAGACAGTAGGTGGTGACTCACAAACAGTGTGCGGGAGAGATTTTTCGTGGGCATCATCGGTTGCGATCCCGGTGTTTCCAAGTCCACCCGGTTCCGTGTTGACATCTTTCGGTTTTTTCCTGCAGGGATTTGAGGTATGTTCTCTAAGTTCCTCTGAAATGCTCGGTAACTTCTCTGAAGTCTTGAACCTCAACCGGTTCATTTGTAACTTTAGCGGCCGGCTCTCCCTGTTCATTTGCTCACAAACACGAAAAAAATATCTTTCGGCATGTGCAATGAACTATCGACACACACACAGACACAGTAGTCTAGTAGCACTGCACCCACCAACCTCTCTGCCCTTTTTCAAGGGCCCGTACTGTAGAAGATCAGCGTCGGCCCGCTGCAGCAAGAAGTCCATCCGCAACTGCTGCAGGTCTTGGCAGATTTCTGAAAAGTTAAGTTACCGAGGGGGTACAATTCCATCGAGGAAGCGGAAGCCGACGCGACGATGATGTCACCTGGGCATCATCGCCTTCTCCAAGGAGGCTTTCAAAGTAGACGTGCCTTAATTGAATGCCTGCTTCTTCATGCTCATTGTGGCGGGAATACAGCTCCGATTCGTGAATAAAAACTCTACGATGGACTTTGGTCGACCCGCGCTTGTGAGTGGAGAAGTCTGGTTTCAGTCGCAGAGAAATTTGGAACTTGCTTTGAATCGATATGATTTTCCAACGGTGACCGCCAAGAAGCCACGACTCAGATTTGCAAACTTCATATATTGGTTGATCCACACATATGAATGGAGAAGTTGGGTTCAATCGCTGAGAGATTTGGAGCATGCCTTGAATTGATAAGAATTTTCAAAGGTGACGGCCAAGGAGCCATAACTCGTTCACATAGCTCGCCCCCCCCAACCCAAAAAAGAAAGGTTAACAAACTTGGACACATAGTCCAATCTCTTTTGAACACATGTTCTTTTGGTGTCAATTCTTAAATGCACACCTAAAGGCCACTTCACACACAAGACTGAGAGCCCGTGACCATTACCTTTCAAGCACTCTCATTGGTGGAAAAGGCAGAGTCGGTCCAAGTTTGCTTCACACTACGCTTGAGGGACCAATGGAGCATGCGAATGCAAGATAGTCTACATGGATTCCTACATGGCATCATATGGATCATGTTTCATGGTCACTTGGACAATTTTCCAAAACCACCTCTTGGAGGTAGGCCTAGCACAAAACCAAGAGACCATGGCACTCCGAAGGCTCACGACCATTGGTTTATTATATTATATGATGTGTAAGGACTTGCATGAATAGAAATTTATTGAAATGGCATTTGGTTGAGGGTCTGATCACATATGACTTCACACTACACTTGAGGGTCCGTGACCACACTACATGATTTTGGAGGTGATGTGGGACGGCCTTTGGACACGTTCTTTTGGGCTCTTGGCTCGTGTGTGAAGTGGCCCTAACTACGTATCGCTGAAATATAGGTGTCAAAATCATTGCAATATCCGAATTAGGTTTGTCCACCTTAGTTTGTATTTTAAGGGGGTTATTAGTTGAACTTTCAACTTTCCATGTTGTGACAATCTAATTACATGGTGGAAGGAGTGGAAAGTTTGTCCATTACTATGATTGACGGAGAAAAACTAGAACTTTGCCCCTTTTTCAAGACTCACCATCAGGTCTCTGCCAGTCTATGCGTGTATAAATATTTGAGGTGCATTTTCATTGAGAAGTGGAAATGGAACGATGATTATTGAACTAGATTACGCCTTAAGGTATGAGCAGCTCATGAGGGTAACTTCCTTGTAATGTAAGAGCTCACGTGCGATAATGGGGTATTTTCAAAGAGGTTATGAAGTAATGCCCACATTCATGGGATATTATGTATATTGAATATTTTTGAAAGATGTACATTATATTTTCGAAATGGTTTTCCGGTACTCTTAAGTTTTCTAATAGTTATAAACATTTCACTTTGAAACTTCAAATGAAACCCTATAGTTTATCACACCGCATTTTCTAGTGGAATGCCAGTTACACTTGGAGCAACTGCAATAGCATGGTCACTATGTTTTTGACTAGAAACAGCCTCAAGGTTACATGGGCTCATGGGAATGACTTCCTTATATTCCACATATGTAATGCAACTTATTCGCATATTGAAGTCCCTATATTCCACAAGATACAACTTTATTCTTTTATATGTGTTTAGGCTGAAACTGAAGTCAAGTTGCTACTTCAATGCAAGCCTGCACTAACAGCAGTGTGAAGGAGATTTTGGACATGATTGGTCAAAATGCTAGTGTTTCCAAGTCCAACCGGTTACATGTTGTGATCGTTCAGTTTGTCTTTATTAGTTTGAGGTATATGCCATAGATTTTTCGTAAATGATCAATAATTTTTATAAAGTCTTGAACTTCAACTAGTTATTTCTCAAATTCAACTGGTTCATCTGTAACTACAATAAATAATCCTATTACAATGGGGGCCACCTAGAACCCACACTGATCTCATAATGAGATTCAATGTGGGCCACATTAATTTTCAACCCACGTTAAATTTATAGCAAAAAAAAAATTAGGGTGGGCCACATTGGTTGTGTTTCTAAAAAAACATTATGGGTGATTATTTTATTTTGTGCTACACCATTTATGGTATTTTGTGTCACATGCATAATAGTGTCACATACCATGTTTTGAGGCATACAGTAGGTTACATTAATGATCAACAACTTCATCATTAGCTTCACCTCATCACAAATTGGCGTTCAACTGCAATTACTAACATCTTGGCATGAGTATTGTAAGCCACATTTTTTGGCAAATTAGTTCAACTATAGGCTAGAGGGAAGAACTAGGATGAAGTTCATCCCAATCAACGAAAATAGTTGAACTATAGTCTCAGTAGGAAGTTAGAACTATCACTACTACAGAACACGTCTTTTACAACTGGGTTTTTCAACTTCCACAAGTGAGAAAACTCGGACTTTACTAACGTGGAAAACAACCAGTCGCTTCAGACAAGCAGTAAAGTGTCGTCATAGTCATGTCGGACAGGGCGTTCCCAATGGAATCGTTCCCAATGGCAGTGAAGTTTGAGGTGCTCCAAGGCTTTACTACTTAAAGTAAATGTCCTCCTTTACTCCCCCTCGTCAATAATAGTACAATAAGACACAAGTTTATATTACTAGGTCCAGTGGACTAGTGGTACTAGCACCAGTCATGTATGGTGATTGCACTTCACTACACAAAGTGAGAATATGTAAAATGCCAATACATACATTCCATTTTGGCCCTTAGCGTTAAGAACGTGCTTGCAACAAATATCTTTTCACGTGGCGATAATTAGGTCAATTAATTCTCACACATTACTGTCTCCCGTTATCGCGGACAACAAACCGGGGATTCACTAACGTTGCGTAGTAAGCGTCTGTAACTGCTAATAGTAAATATATACAATGAATGCTCATTTTTCTTACTACATATCGTAATATCCATTTCACTGAATTGAGTAATGTTTACATTAACCAAGTAATTTGTGGCCTACGTTGTGAGGTCCTGTAGTTGTCGTTTGTAATTATTATGTATTACTAGTAATGAAGTGCATATAACTTTGCCAAGTGACATGTTTTGTAATGATAATTACTATCTTTACTGTATCAAGTAACAAGTGGTTCACTTCACACAGTGATACGCTTATGGAATGCACATTATATTGCCAATGGTCATACTAGGCAATTACTCTACGTGGTAAGCGTCTGTGACTATCCAGAGTGGACGAATATGGAAATGGCGTATATATCTTACTTGGCGTAGTCATAAATACTTTACTATGAAAGTATTGTGGACAACTAACCTTGGTGCTTTCCCTATTTTGTGAGGTCATATGGTTTACTTATGTATTTAAGGTTTATTACTAGTAGTGAAGTTCAAGTCCACTTAGCAGAGTGCCATGTTTATGATGCAAATGATTTCGTTTACTGCATCTACTAACCAAGGATGACTCAACATAGTCATATGTTGAGAACATGCACAAATGTTATGCACAAACTGAGTTATGATGTTCAAAAACCCAACTCATGTTCATATAATAGTGTATCATGAATGTTTCACAACTTGCTACTAACAATGGTAATCATTGAACTCCATAGGAGTAAATGTCTAAAAATCAGCATAGGTTTACATATCCACTTCACGCTCACGTAGCCGCACACAACCTTACACACTCACTTGACCAAAGAATGAAATGGCCCTTCGCTTAGCTAATTGTAGTGACAGGAGGATCGTCTCCATTGAGAGGTTCAAGTAGGGGATAGTCGTCTTGATATGACTCCGTAATTGTCAACGAAACATACATCTTGCCAATCACCTTTCCGTGCAACATACCACCCGCTACATTCTAAATAACACCCTTAGCAATATGTTTGGCCTTCGAATCCTCCTCTTCATAGCCACACAAGTATACCACATCCCCCATTGTCTGCACAATTGCGACAACCACAAGTTAGTGTTAAGAATATAATATTTTTTGGGTTGCGAGTGGTCCAATCATTGAATATTGCAATGTCCATAACATGTGCTTACCAATTCATAAGTGGGCTGACTTTTCTTTGGAGCCTTCGTGGCAAGGGGCGGTTTATCACCCCGACGCTTATCCACCACTTCTTTGTCTCCTTCTTTCTCAATTTTCTTCGAGCCCTTTTTTAATGGGCTACACCTCAACTTGTTTGCAATGTTATTCAA
Organism: Polytrichum commune; assembly: GCA_950295325.1. Taxonomy (NCBI): domain Eukaryota; kingdom Viridiplantae; phylum Streptophyta; class Polytrichopsida; order Polytrichales; family Polytrichaceae; genus Polytrichum; species Polytrichum commune. The sequence goes on along the minus strand of OX485803.1, from coordinate 14,375,369 downwards.
CCATTTTAGCCTTACACTGAACCATTATTGCATTGGCAAACTGAATCAAATTCAAACACAGACCTAGTTTTAGCAAATGTAGCTGAGTCCTGGTTTAGGACATTTCTACAGCTCCATCTTGGTTTGCACAACTTCCTACATAGATGTAGATATCTTGAAATCCACCTCTATTATCTAAACACTCCACGGCTTAGCTGATATCACATTACTGCATCTAGTAATGTAGGACGACTATGTGGTAGGCCAATAACTGTACGTAGTAAGCTTCAATGACTACGGGTAGTAATAAAATAAAACTTTAAGGACATTATTGCATACTTGCTACAGCGATATTTCACTGTGTATAGTTATGTTTACATAACTATATAAGTTAGCATAAAGACTCAACATAATCAAGTAAAGTTTTGATAAAGTGACCTTTCTGAATCATTGGACCGGCCTCCAAAGTTAACTTCTCCACTTCGCTCAGTCGTATGCGCTTTGGTTTAGGTCCCCTCTCAGTTTTCACATCCCCTTCGTGTGTCTTCACACCATCGTGAGATGTTGGCCTTCCAATTGATTGAACTGCCCCACTAGATACCTCTTGTGCCTGTGCATAACTCAACCACACACATGCCTAAGAGACAACTCAATTATTGGACACCAAACAAGGCTCTGAAATTATATTACAATACACTTTGCGAATTGAACACATAGGTTGTGGAATGCCATAGTTCTCAAATTGCTCGCAAACTGAATTCATACCTGGTCTTGCTCCTCGTGCCCTGAGGATGCTTTTTGAGATCCGCAAGGGATCTCTGTATTCAACACAATAGGCTTCTCACCAGCATTGCCAAAGTCAAGAACCTTGCTTACAGGGTCTTTGGACATAGAACGTGCAGTAGGAGACACACTCCTACGGGAGTTCTCCTTTCCTTTGTCATCATGAGGGGAAGGGGCTCCACGTGAGGGTCCACTCGCCATTCCTTCCACCATGATGCCAAGCTTGGCCATCACGGCATCAAGCGAGGATTGCATTCTCATTTGCATTATGTTTAATCTCTCATCTAATGCCCTCACCTCTGTCCTCACCTCTGCCCTCACTTCCTCTATTCCAGAGTTGCTTGTGCGGCTTATATGCGGGGAAATACCAAATCCGCCTTCGTACTGGGCATCACTAACCCCCCCCCCTTGACAAATTCGAAGACATCGGCCGGCCACCTCTCGATCGCGAGGTGTTCTTGTCCTTGACAAGCTCCACCTCCACCTCGTCCTGGCGGGGGTCCCTGTTCAACTCCAAGGCCTGCACAATTGAATCACAAAGTCAAAAACCCGGGAACAATCAACGAAATTCAAATATTACAGTGAGTTGCAAAACTAACTCAAGACTACTCACCAGCCGGGCTCAGACCTCCCCTTCGCTACGTCCAAAGGAAGAGATTTTTTTCACGCACTTCCTCGCCTCCCGCATCACATTTGCTTGCTCAATTTTGCGAGGATCGCGTGTCAGTTCAACCATGTTGAGCCAGTGGTCCAAGCGGATAGACTCAAGCCTGCATAAACCTTTTGATATGCGCATCTTCATCTGCGCTCTCTTACTTTTCAGCTGTTGACCTAGGTTAGATTTGAAAATTTCATACCTCAATACTCTCGTTTCTCCACGAGAGCCGCGATACTCCCAATTCTCCTTCATCCGTGTGAATATGTTATCGAGAGCTGTTTCGGATTGATCGTTCACGTTGTCCACGTTCCAGTCCAAATCGCTGGAGTAGCCTCGCAGCGCATTCAGCCACTGCGGCCTATAAACTCCACTGGGATTGCCTACAAAAAACATTACGAATCAACAACAAACCTCCTTCAAAGTATAACAATATTCATATGTTATGCTGCATACAAATTACATTGTCACAAGTTGTAGTAAAAACTAACTCTACGTAGTAATCATCTGCGACTGCTAAGAGTGAATACATCTAGTAATGGGGTATATCTCTTACTTCATGGAGTGATAAACACCTTACTATGTCAAGTAATGTTGACAACAAGGTCTGGTATTACTACAAGTAGTGAGGTACATATCGAATTCACTAAGTGTATAGAATGCAATGGAGTTCGGTTACTGTAACGAGTAACATGCATATTACTCAACTTAGTCGTATGGTTATAGCGATAGTTCTTGATGTTTGGATGCAATGACAAACATCTAAGGAACTTTGCATAAAATACTGGGTTGGCTATGGTTTACCGTTATCGTCAAGATCGACAACAAATCTTGGCTTTCCCTCCCGGGCTCTCTCATCGAATTCATCCCGGCATGCTTTATTCGCTGCCCTCCTCTTGGCCTTCATCTGCGAGTTGTGATTGGAAGTCCTTCGCATTGCAACTTCATCTTCTTCTTCGTCGCTGCTGTGCGCCCTCACGGAGTGGCGGCGTGATGTTAATGCCAACTCCCGTTTCATAATTAACAATTCTTTTTTTTCTATCTCTAAGGCTAGCTTGGCTGCACTACTATCCTTGGAAGGTTCTGGATCATCCCTCTGAGATTGCTTTCCTCGCACCCGGACATAGTCTCTCCCGTCCTCTACCAAGATTGGCTTGCTCCAATCGAAATCTTCTTCTTCGTCGTCCTCATCCTCTTCAGCCTCACGACGATCCTCCCAACCTTCCAAATCTTCAACATGTCCTTTCCTCTTCCCTCTGCGAGGTGAGGCCATTTTCTTCTTCCTAAAAGTCCAGCTTCTAGGAAGTTCTCTCCTCTGCAAAAACACCCAAACAATATTCTTATTGACTATACATTGTCACATCCAAGGGCACATAGAAATTTCCTACTGTGCATAGTTAAGGGGTCAATTAGCATATAACTTTGCTTAGTAGAGTTCAACTATGTGTAGTAAGGTTCAACTGGACAAAGTAATGTGTACGACTAGACGCAGTGATATTCAATTCCAACTGACTACAACAACACCCACAACACTTATGAAGATTATGAATGCGTTCAATGCACGAAAGTGACTATCTTCAAGCATGCAATAATTAAAGTGACATATTCAGCCAGCGAATTAGATTACTTACCGGTTTGCCTTGGGTTGCAATGGGTTTTCTGTGGTCTTCTTCTTCTTCTTTTTCTTCTTCTTCTTCTTCTGATGATGATGATTCTACACTATAGTCTATGTCCTTATCAATTTTATGCTCACTAGATACACCATCTTCCTTGCTACTCTCCCTTTCCTCTATATGCGTTGATACTAATGGTTTAGATGACAACCTGGCACTCCTCCTGGGTGGCTAAAGGGAATCGGATACCGTAGTCCTGGCATCCTCGAAAGTATTAGCAAGGAGATCTTGCATTTTGGCTAGCAAAGACGAATTGATTGCGGGAAATTTGTGAACCTCTAAAAACAAAGTCTTCATGTCTTCATCGCTCAATGTTGTTATTTCTCTAAGTAAAATTTTCAGCTTAATCTCCATAATATTTGGTTGACAGTTGGATAGCTGCGACAAATGAACTAGGGTGAGGGTTCGAATTTAAGGTTATAAATTTTAAGTGTAAACAGTTCTCAAAGTAGACTACAATCTCAAGCATACCAACAAGGATGGAAGTTTACCTCTTCAAAATAGCTGCCGGTTGCACCGAAGCCGCCAATGCAAGAAGTCCCAAGGATTCCAACTTCCTTCTGTTCGCTTCAATCTTAGAACGCCTTAGTCGCTCGTATTCGGACTCCACTTCCATAAAATAAGCACACTACATATGATGGAGGACCAGATTGAAGTCTACTTCACACGAACTTCATTGCTTCTAACTCTACCTCCTGGCACTCACCACAAAAGATGCACCACATTACATATTGGAGACCAATGTAACTGGACCCTTAAAGATCAACATTCTAACCCAAGTCTTTCTATAAACCACTCAATTATAGGTGTCCAGTTAGGAAGAGTGACCATATAATGCCCACATACCTTAGTCATGCAAGGCTGATATGTCACCGAACTGAAGCCATATATCAACACCCAAGTGAGTAATGCAATCTAGAATCCCCAAAAAGTAGCAAACAGAAAGAAAGTAGGGACTTCTGCTGTCACTTGTGCTAGCTTAAACTTGTGCTTCCATGAGAGATTTCATTCAGGAAATAAACCACAACGATTCACACCTTGAATTTCCTCACCATCTGCGACATGCAATGACTTACTTAATCTAATTTGCTACACATTCTTCAAGTCGCATTGTTCTTTGATGCAATGTGATTGAGTCAAAGTAGGTCATCTTCAGGTTCCAACAACCCAAGTGCTTGAACACTGAAAGGTGTACAGAAGTACCACTGTGCTTCATCATATTAAGGACCCACTCACCTTTGTTGCCACAAACATTCCCCATAAAGAGCCCCTTCTCTTATGGAACCAACAAAGAAAATCACATTTCCTAAAGACACAAAGCCCCATCCAGGACGGGTTTAAATGCTATCGAAACTGATTATGTACATAAGATAACCATAAATTGATTATATACATAAGAAGGTGGTACATTCATTTTTGTCAACAACACGATTTTAATAGAATTTTGCTTGATATGATATTTAATATTTGTTTCACATATCAAACACGCACACGAAAAAGGAACATGACATCAAAAGAGGGATCCAGACAACATCATTCTTATGTGAGGATTCCAAAAATCTACAACAAAGACATGGTTAAAAGACTCACATGAAACTTTGTACTTTTTAATCAGATGCATAGGGGTTCATTTGAAATAAATCAAAACAGAGCAGAGCATCTATTTATCCATCAACCTGACAATTGACATCATAAGAGATGTACATGTTTGAGGATTCCCTTACCTCAAGCTTGCCACTTGAACCACGAGAGAGAGGATATGTTGTGCTGATTGAGAAGCTAGTCTGCAATGTATAACTTAGTAGTTGTCAGCTCTCAACCAACCAAGTGCTACGAACAAAATTTCTTCGGATCAGGAAGCAATGCAATAATACGGTACCAAACATTTCCACTTTTTCCACAGCACGAGGATTCTCACAAAAAGATAAACTCAACATAACAACACATTACACTTGCAATCGCTTCAGGTGCCCAACAAGATTTTCATTTATTAATCAACTTTAATGATTAATAGATATTGTGACTTTAGCACATTTGTTTTTCAATTACAGTATTCTATCACCCATAAAACAAAATAAAATTAACAGTGGTGTACGTATACACTACCGTGAGTGGGAGCCCATTCTACCTTTTCTTGATCATGTTTTACCAAGCTTCTAGGTAAGGTTACTTCTTTTCGAAAGGTGGACTCCTTACTGTCATCCATATTAATATGTTTGAATCACAAAAAAGTGATGGATAAAGTGATCTGAGTGTTTATGTACATACAATATACAAGATTTTATTGATAACTATTCTTCCAAAATGCTTACTATGCTTGTTTGTAGCTCATGCTCTGAAATAGAAAGTTCAACTGTATGGATGTGATCTGTGATTTTGTGTCAGCAAGTTTGCTTCATAAAAGTTTCGGAAATCAACCATGCACTGTACACTTTATGCATAATCTTGAAAATGCGGAATATATTTAAGACAAAGTAAGAGTAGAACCACCTGAGCTGACTATCTTCCAGCCAGATTATTTCTATCAAAATTTTATCATAATCTCTGTTGAAAAGTAATGTTTTGACTGCTTGCCTGCGTTCCATCAAGTAATGCGACTTTAGTGTCTTCAACTGGCTGGTTCCTTTTAATCTTTGGAGGACCAGATATACAAACCTCAAACTTGCAGGCTTGAATTTGACAGACGAGCAATAGTGATTTCTTGCTCTTGCTTCACCACCAGCAGTGATTCGTACTCAGCATTTAGCCTCTGCCTCGAAACACAAAATAACGAAGAGAGTGATTTTTCAGTTCATGTCCTTATGTCGCAGAACACCAACCTTGGAACAAAGGACTTCTCAATGCTTGAAAGTTGATCAGAGGAGGATAACCACCCCTGCTTGAGGAGAATTACTTTGAAAAGAGTGTAAAGGGGAAACAACTGATTTACAGGGGAAAGTCGCCACCCCAGGGCATGCATGAATCTCTGGACAAAATATTAAAAATCCAAAGCAATTACAGCATGGTGCAGAAGACATCACGGTATTTGATCAACTTGGTTGACTGCCACAACCTAGTTGATGTTAGTAAGGACATGACATAATAGGAGCATTGAGGATTGCTGACGAGGATATAACACACAACAATTTCTAAGTTCATCTACATTAGTGAGCACACATGGATGGCACGAGAGAGAATAACCCAATTCACGGAGAAGAAAATTCATATGTTGCAGCTTCAGGAATTTATACCTCCAGTTGCTCTTCTTTGTAAGCAATCAAGATTCTTTGATCTCGTAGCTTTGCAGACCTTGTTTCAATCTCTGCAGACACCAAGTTGCGCATTCCAACAGCAGAGAGTTTAGCAGTCTCTATCTGCTGCGCTTTTTCACTCACCTGATCCAGCAATTGCTTAACCAACTGCCGCCATACCAAACAGGGCCACAGAAAGGTCAAGGAACTTCAGGTCACTGAAGTGCAGACTCTCAAAAATGTTCAACACAAGCAGATTTGCTTTGGAAGACATTAAGGAGGGTTTGAATTATGGCAAAGCCATACGCAATCAGTCCAAAAATGTAGACATTCAACATGACTTTTGGTTGGAGTTGGTTGTTTTTGCGTACAACACCTTCCATGTTTGCTAAGTTCGCAGTGCATCCTTGGAGGTAGTGTGGAGGTTTGAATGAAGAACATTTTATGCTCAGAGGTGCCAAAATAGGTTGCTCTTCATTCAAACTCGAACACCACCTCCTCGCATGCATCAACAGTGGAGATAAATTAATATTGTTGTATGCAAATCAACCAGTCTGAGATTTCTCGATTAACCTACATGCTCTACTGGTTCAAGCATGTACAACATGGTGTATTGCATGGGAAGAACATTCAGACGCAATGGATAAAGCATTACAGGTGAGAAGGCAAGAAGCTTACAACCGTCCAGTTTTCCATAGAGCAGATACACCAAGGGCAAAGTCATCTAAGAGACTTCCCAAGTGAGAACAATAATGTCAGACCAATCCGCATTCCATATGGAAAATGCTGGAAATGTTGGAGGAGTTAGGGCTTGAATTTCCACATGGCAGAAGAAATACCAGAGTGACATAAAAAAATGTAGACTGCAAAAGAGCAAAAAACATCACTGACCAAATTCGGAAGCACTGAGGATCACCTACCATTGCCACACTGATTTGCACTTGATGCATTTACAACCAAGGAGTGAGAATGACCTCTACTTCCACTCAAGGTGGCAACCTAAAATGTAGACAGGATACGTAGCACGAGACGAGCGTAGGCACACATTAACATGAAGCATTCCAAGAACCACAATTGAATCTCACAATCGTGTTGTTGGCTCACGAGCAGATGCACTTTAGGCAACGTCATTATAGCATCCATAAATAATGTATGTACCTCGTACTCATACATTCCATGAATGATGAGTGCACATGAAGCAAGGGCTTAAGGTAATTCTACACTCAACGATCGGAACGAAAAAATTGGCAAGAGTCATCCACATCGCAGGTGTGTTGGCCATGACCGATTCAAAGAACGCATGCATTCCGTTAATGATATGTACACACGAGGCACGGGCTACAGATCGAACGATAGATGAAGGTAATTCTAAACTCAACGATCCGTAGATGACCCTAAACCCTAAGTGCGCCCAAAAGCAGAACATACAACACTCAGAAGTATGTCACTCCGAATTGTGGACCACTTGCGACCGGATGGAGTCCATCCCGAGTCCACAAATGCGGCCTTTTTCGGACTCTACCAGATGAAGCCCACAACTTGCAGTAATAGCTGCAGTTATTTGAACGACTTCGGTACACAATGAACCTTCAAACATCTAGTAACACCCAAATCAACAGTTTTAACAAAAAAACAATTCCCTCAACACAAGAACACAATGTCTTTTCAACCACCAACAGCCAACATGTGAGTAGGATGGAGTATCCAAGCAGGTGGAGACATAACTAACCTTAGCAAGGTTGAGCACTCCCAGCACTCAGAAGCGAGAAAAGATGGGTCTCGAGGCGCAGAAGACTGGAGTGCAGTGCAAAATTGTGTTTGCTGAAACCCTAAGTGCGATATGGATGGGATGAACGAGGAATCGTATTCATCCTCCCAGATACTTCACTACTATATACGCCACCACAACCACCAGTTTTGTTCTGATTGCACGAGCTTCAAGCACCACTTCAGGACAAACATCGAGAGCATCCAGGGATGAACGTGGAGGCTAAGGGCGAATCAGAGCGTGGAAGCATGCGTAGTTGAGGGAAAGGATAGAATTCCCACAGGCGTTTCACCCTGGTGTGGTCGACAAGGCCCTTCCCGTATTGGAGTTTTTCTGCAGAGCAGCACTCGGGAGATACCCTAAACCAGCCAGTGAAAGGCCTCAGAAAGGTTACATCTGCTCCATCCTCATGTAGTTTCCTCACACAGAATAGGTGTAGCTCGGTAATTGTGGATGCGTAAGTATTTACACTCAATCATTGCATATAGTTACTATGGTCCCTTGTTTGTCAGGTCAAATACAGCCGGAAGAGGAAGTTCATGAGGTGGATATGTGCCAACTTGACTTTTCTGCACCATCCGTAACTACCCCAAATATGGTATTTAGTGTTTGATACACTAAATACAAACTTAAACACTAAATATCACTAACCCCAAAAGAAATAAGCCCCATTAAATGTACAATCAAACCCTAAATATCAACTATGGCAATATGTGGAAGTTATGCACAAATTTGGTGTTAGTATGGACATGACATAATAGGATGGTAAAAACACTAAATATAATCAGACACTATTTAACATATTTAGTGTGCATTGTTTTCTCGAATTAGTGTAGGTTCCCATTATATCATACGGGTAAGTATGCTTATTTATTTGGGTGAGAAAAGATGCTCCCCGTAAAAGCTATACCAACACGTAACTCCAAGTAGTAGCCCCCACTAAGCCGACAATACAATGTACTCCAAGTTGTCCTAGTATTGTGGGGTACATGTATTTGTTACCCGTAATGAACATGAATAAACATATGTACTGCAAGAGAAACATCTTCTCTCATCTAAAATTCCTAATTTTTCTATCACCAACTCTCATTTATCTATGCGGGCACATCTACCTAATATCTAGGTTTTGCAATGACTTCCTAGTTTATATCTACAAATTAAATCGCAAAATGGTAAGTATCTAATTAATTGATGAACTACTCTAATTATATGATTTTGGTTATTAAATTACATATAACTACATACAGTTGTTGTTCACTGTGTCAACTACATACAGTCATTACTCAAGTACATACAGTTATTACTTAACTACAGTTCTTGTTCACTGTGTCAAGTAATGATAATCACTACATCAAGTAACGCTGTCCGTTTTAAGTAACGAGATTTTATTTGTTGAAATATAGATTCAAAATGGATGGATCAGCAAGGCGCGCAATGTTGGACCTGGAGTTATGGAACTTGGAGGAAAAAGAAGCAGACAGACAAAGATTGGTTAAGTATCGATGCCCTTGTAGTATGTGTGCAGGGGGAAAGGTATTGTCTAGGGCAACCATACGAAAACATCTTCGTCGATACAAACGAGATCCCGCATTCACGAAATCCATATTGGTAAGTGTTATATTTGCGTTCATCGAATTCTATTGTTTTGTAGTCCAATAACTTTAATTTTGATGTTGCAACGATTCCATTCGTGTAGGCACAAAGAAGACCTTTTGTTGAGGAAGCAGCTAAGGCGGCCATGGAAGAGTTTTTTAAAGAGATGACAACCCCCACACCGTTTCATGAAAATAATCTTTACACTAATGAGGAGCTGAAATTGATGAATTGGAGGGTTGACAAATTCGATGGGCAGTGGTGTGATGCTCCCATACCAAAGTTTAGTACTTTCAACTTTCATGATAGAAAGTGGGAAGTGAAAATTTTTGGGTTTTTGTTCATGGGCTGGGGTTTATTTGCAATGGATCCCGCAAAAGCAGGCGATATCCTTTTGCCATTTGTGGGGCCTCAATACACTCGGACAGAATACCGCAAGATGATCAGTCTTGTACCCCGCTTCAAAAGCTATGTCCTTAAAGCTGAGGATGACATTTACATCGACGGGAGAGTGGAGAGGGGCAATGTTGCAGGATTTATTAATAGCTCCATAGGGCGAGAGGAAATCGGCAATGTAGTGTGGGAGCATAGTTTGGCTCCAAAGCCTTGGAACAATGACGAATGGGGTTTTGTTATGACCATTGCATCAAGGGATATAGAAGTAGGAGAAGAGTTGTTTGCATATTACTCCGTGAATTAAAGTTGTGTTATTTTCTCTAAAATATGTCGATCACGCACTTCATTGCATATTTGAATATCATCTTGCATTACTTGACCTAGTGAACCCCAACTAAATACACTTCAAAGGACCAGAACAGAACGTGTGAAGACAATTTAACCATCTGGATTCCTCATAACTATACAAGGTTACTTTGCCGTCCCATGCAATGCAATCTTATTGTAGACACACATACCCGCTGAAAGTAATAAGGCATGTTGTGTTGGAGTGCTTTACTTGATGCAGTAATTTGCAATACTGGACACAGTGAACAAGTACTGAATGAAGTTGAAAGTGTCAGAAGAGAACATGTGGAAGTAATGGTTCATGTGGATTTGTTGTAAACATACAAGGTTTTTGAATCACGAGAGGTAATGGAATCTTGTTCCTGATGCATTTACATGTTCAACACCAGGAGGCTTCCTGTGCTGGATAGTAAGATGTAGCGTAACACATTACTTGTCGTAGTGAATATCAAAGTAATGCTTGTGAAAGGAATAGAAGAGAACATGTGCGCCAAATGTAACCCACTAGATTCAACATGTCTCACATTGAGTTACTAAGAGTAAATGAGTTGTTTCTTGTTGTTGATGCACATACAGGAGGTCAACAACGACATCTACACTGCTAATCGTGACATATGGAATGCGACACAAGAAGGGAGCTACATGACGGTAGAAGCAAACAATGATACGGAAAGAGATGTAGATGGAGATTTATTACAAGAAACAAATACAGAAGCAGTGGAAGATATGAGGGAGGGAGTGGAGGTAGTTCGGATGGTGAACGAGTGTTTCAAGAGGTATGATGGATTGCCCGGACACGCAAACACCACATCACGCAATGAGGGCATGGAGGAAGAAGACGAAGGAAGACAACAAGACGAGGACGAGATGGCCAACATGGAAGTACCTTTACTTGAAGAGAGCAATGAAGAAAATGACGATAGTATGGAGGAATTATTGAAAGAAGCGAGAACTCCGCTCTTCAATGATAGCCCCACCAACCGCTTGCAAGCTATCATAATGCTCCTCAATGTATGCAACATTTTTGGAGTACCAAACGCATGCGTGGACGAGTTGCTCAAGTTGCTTAAACATGATCTACTCCCCAAAGAGAACACTTGCCCTCCTTCACATTACGAGGCCAAGAAATTGGTGAGGAAGTTGGGTTTAAGCTACAACACTATTCATGCGTGCAAGAATGGTCATTACTTGTTCAGGAATGAATTGAAGGACGCGAAAGAGTGTCCCCAATGCAAAGAATCGCGATATATTCCCGGTAGTGAGAGCATTCCAGTGAAAGTGTTGCGACATTTTCCTCTTATACCTCGGTTGCTCCGAATGTACCGTTGCAAACGCCTTGCCGAGCTTATGACGTGGCATGTGGAGGGAAAAAGCAATGACAACAAAGTGAGATCGATAGTGGATTCAAAGGCATGGAAACACGTGGACGCAAGGTGGCCGGACTTTGCGAAGGAGCCAAGAAACCTACGTTTGGCATTAGCTTTGGATGGTGTCAATCCATTTTCTAACCAGTCTTTAAGTCATTCAACATGGCCAGTGGTATTGTTAAACTACAATTTACCACCATGGCTAGTTACGAAACGGTTTTTTGTGATGTTAACCCTAATCATTCCCGGAAAAGAAAGTGTGAAAGAGGAGAATATCCATGTGTATTTAGCACCCCTTATAGAGGAGCTTCAAAGGTTGTGGAAAGGGGTGATGGCAACAGATGGATCTATTTTGGAGAAGGCGAGTTCAAGTGAGGGGAGTATTTATTCCACAAACCCAAATTTCAACCTTCGTGCGATTCTTATGTGGAGCATACATGACTTTCCGGCGTATGGGTTGCTTGCCGGACAAGTAACGAAGGGGTATAGGGGTTGTCCTCCATGTGGGCCACATGTGTCAACGAGGAGGTCCAAGTCGTTGGGGAAGAACGTTTACCTCGGTCATCGTCGTTACTTGGCAATGCACCATCCGTATAGACGATTAAAAAATAGTTTTGATGGAGAAGAGGATCACCGAGGTCCCCCGCGGGTAATGTTTGCACATGATCAATTGTGGTTTGCAAAACAAAGAGGAGATTGGTTGGCAAGCTCGACCGAAAACAAAGAAGGAGACAAACTAGATCCAATCCACGGGCATGGAGTGAAGAGAAAGAATGCACTCTTTGCATTACCATATTGGAAGGTACAAACTAGCGACTTTTATTTTACTTTCAGAAGTAATGCATGTCTATTAACAATAAATACACTTTACCGTTAGCGGTAATGCATAATGACTGTAGAAAATAAGGGTTCACTTATAAATGCATTTTCATTAATATTCCAATACTTATACAAGTAATGGTATAGTCATATCGGATAACTATTGTTTCAACACTTTGCAACAGTTTATTATATGGCATTTGATAACCAGTGCACTTACCCAAATTTTGTGTGCACCAACAGGGCCTTCTTATACGCAATACGTTGGATGTAATGCACTGCGAGAAGAACATAACAGAAAGTCTTATGAAAACCATATTTGGGGAGAAGGATACACTAAAGGTTCCATTGGATTTACAGGAAGCCAACATACGGCCGCATTTGTGGCCCATACCGGGGAGAAAACCAAGAAGCCTCACTTTGCCACAAGCCCCATATGTGCTCACAAAGAACGAGAAGGAGGTATTTGTGGATGTTGTGCGGCAATTGAAAACTCCAACCCACTATGTGGGCCAATTGCGGAAAAGAGTTAACGTTGATGGGACATTGAAAGGATTGAAATCCTACAATTACCATGTCCTTATGCAACAAGTTTTGCCCCTTTGTATACGCACAATCATGAGAAAAGACGTGCGTATATGCATAATAAGATTAAGCCGCATGTTCAAACGGATATGCGCTAAAACCATCAATCCGTTGGAAATGAGTGACTTGAGAGAGGATACGGCCATCACCTTGTGCATGCTTGAAAAGGAGTTTCCACCGGCATTTTTTGATGTCATGACGCACCTTTTGGTGCACTTGATTGAGGAATTAGATATTTGTGGGCCTATACATGTCCGTTGGATGTATCCTATGGAAAGGTATTTGAAGACATTGAAGGGCTATGTTTGAAATCGCAATAAACCCGAAGCTAGTATGGCCGAAGGATATGCAATAGATGAGGCGTTTGGCTTTTGCATGGAATACATGACGTCATATTCCATTACAAGTCGCAGGATATGGGACGACAAAGAGGATCCTACAATGAACGACGAAATATTGGAAGGTGTTGGGCGCCTAAGGATACTAACCCCCAAGATACACGATTGGATCCATGAATTTGTGGTGAATAATGTGGCCCCTTTGGAGTCGTGGAGAGAGTAAGTTACTTTATGACTATTGTTCCTGGCGGTGACATTATATTCCAGGCACAATGATATGTTAATGGCATGCACATTATAATGTCACTAGTCATACTAGCCAATAACTATACGTAGTAAGCATCTGTGACTCGAAAAAGTGAATAATTATGGAAATGATATATATTTATTATTCTCCATCGTGATATCTACTTTACTATGTAAAATAATATTAACAAAAACCTTTGGAATTTGAAAGACAACACAATATTGTGTTTTTCTGCAGGCGTCACACCGCAAGTATGACACAGCGCAAATTGGATCGTGAGGAATATCGAAGGAAGAAACGTAATGGCAGGATTGTCTACCCCGAAAATCTCCAAGATGAGCCCTTTCACAATTGGTTCAAATCCGAGGTTTCACGTGCCAAAGCGGCGGAAGAGGAGATTGATGAGTATGTATTGGTCTTGTCTCTTTCACCCTCTAGCCAAGCAACATCTTACCGCTCCATGTATGCTTTTGGAAACCATATCCGTGTGCGAAGTGCAGAGGGGACATTGACAACATGCGACTGTGGCGTGGCCGCCACCTTCTCCCAAAATTGTCGATCAAGTGTACGTGTCAAGAACATGAAGGCGGCGAACTTGGAGTATGTGGGATGGGTGGAGGAAATATTGGTCGTAGACTATGGTCGATATGAATTGGTTGTGTTGTATTGTAATTGGGTGATGGCAAATATGGTTGGGCACAATGCCACCATGAAGCGAGATGAGTATGGGTTTAGTCTAGTGAATTTTGATAGGTTGGTACCATTATCTGCCGAATCTTTCGCATTTCCACTCCATGTTGAACAAGTTTTCTTTGCAGATGATTTGACCAATCATGGGTGGAAGGTGGTTATACGGAAAGAGCCAAGGGGAGCAAGAGTTGTTTCCAACAAAGACTATATACCGGACATAGGTTGTCTATCTCTAGGCAACGTTGAAGAGCATTGTGGATTGGTGTCCGCATCTTTAGAGAACGATGCAACACCAACTGACCCAATTTTGGATGAGGTTGTGGTTTTAAGCAGCAACGAAGTGGTTGTAGCTTTGAACACAAATGAACACGAATCTCCTTTTGAAGATGAGGATGACTTTGGAATTGAAGCAGATAGAAATGTTCAAATAGATTAAATTAGATTTTGTTAGTTATGTAGAAATGCCTCACTGTATATAAATATGTGCATTCTATTATAAATTCTAAAAATAGACGTCCCTTTTTGGTGAGTACTCACTCTAAACCCTTGAAACATATGACAATCTGACCTGATAATCTTTCCAAATCGACCACTTCACTACCCACAGTAATGCACGTTCCATTGGGCGTTCCCAAACACGTTCACACGTGCGTTCCCAACTGAATTGTTGTCCCATTTCACCACCATGACTCCTCAAAGTAAATTCGGACATTGAATGAACATGATTGAATTTCGTGCATTCCCCCAATCACTCTTCATAGTAGTAAAAGACATGTAGTGAAGTGGGTGTTGGAATAAAAGACGTGTTCTGTAGTAGTGTATGGACTTACGGCCATAGGAGGCCCTAGTAGGTAGTTACGAAAACTATCTTCTCCTCGCCTCCGTAAGAGGGCGGCCGAGGAAGGAGAAACCAGGCATTTTCTTATAAACTTTGAGCGAATAGTTAAACTATAGAATTGTCTCCCTCAGCCCGCATTTGGGTGAGGTAAATTGTTAAACTATCTTCCGAGCATACTGAGTGATCCGAGCAGTGATTGCAAGACACTAGGTGCTACTGAAGTTTATTGTTATTTTTCATTTTGAGTTATAAAGTATGATGAGAACTGGTCGAACTATCGGCTGTATGGAAAACTATCTTCGATGATTGTGTCAGTGAGAAATTGAGAAATTGCGAGTGAGATTGTGTGAGAATTGTGAATGAGGGAATGAATTTGAATGCCTGAATGTGAAATTGGATACTTACACTTGTGAACGTGATAACGATCGACTGAGAAGAAGATTGTGAGACAGAGTGTGAGTGAACAAGAGATGAGGAAACAATGTGAACAGAGATTGGATTACCTTGAGACAGAGGAGAGATTCTGGAATCAAGGGAGAGTGATAAAGAATGTGAGTAAACAACGAGCGAGTGTGTGTAATAAGAGGGACCGTGAGAAGGAACTGTGAAGAGTGATTGAGAAATTGAACATGACAAGATATTGCTAAAAAGAGTGCGTGAAACTATTGTTGTACGTGGAGATTGCAATCGACCAAGCCTGAAGTAACAACAATATGAGTGACTCGGGCTGTTGAAGAATAGAAAGAGAGAACGAGGGAGAACTATTAGCGGTCAGGGTTGGAAGTGGAACAATTGTGGCCGAAGAACTAACCCTCGATCATAGTTGAACTGGTTGGAATTATAACCGAAAAGAAAGAAGGTTATGGGATGAGAGATTGGTGAGTGTTTGGAGAGAGGAGTCGAACTATGAGCAGCTGTGGTCGCAGAACGAAATCTTGAGCGATTGAGGAAGGAGAGGGTATAACTATAATCTGACAGTGTTGAGCAGGAGAGAACCTAGCTATCTTGAGTGAGAGAAGAGAAGGAACAGAGCATTGTTGAACACAGAGTAATCCGATACCGAGAGGGTAAGACAGAAGGCCAAGTGTAAGAGCCGAGCGCTAATTTACCTATAGGGTAACTATTGGCTAGAGTCTGAGTTACCTTAGGGTGATAGGAAGCCGAGAGGTCAAGAGTCAGACCATTGTGAAAGAATACATTAACATAGTTGAAGCCTGTGAGAGGCATTGTGAGGGGAAATGATTGGAGTTCAGCCGTAAGGAGATTATAGTTGAAGTCTAAGATAGGCTGTTGGTTTTATAATTGAGAATAATGGAATTTAAGATAGAAATCTCAATCAACTGAAGTGATGAGAAATCACTTCTGATCAGTTGATTAGAGAAAGTTAAGAGATTAAGATATTGAGAGTAAGTCGGATAGGATTAACTTTGGATTATAAAGGCGATTTAGGTATGAGTTAACCTAATTTTAATGGAATTATGAGTTGTTACTTGATCAAGAGGTAGATCTTTGAGTACGAAATGCAAAATTAATACCATCAACTATTACCTTGTGTGTTACCCTGGTTATTGTTGTTTGCAGGATTGCAGGGCAACCAAGATTATAGCTTTACCGTAAAAGATAAATAATTGCATAAGTTGTAAGTGATAACTAAAGTGGAACTAAGGAATAAACACATTGTTTTACATCGGAATTAACCTTGACCAAATAATTAAGGAATTGCTTTTGAATTGAAGATGCATTGGCCAAATGGTTACCAAAAGACAGTTGTGTTACTCAAAGATCATAGTTCTCTCTTGACAATAGTTCTACTCAAATCTCATGGCGAGATGGATACTACAGCTCACTGACACACATACCCCACTAACTGATAAACAGTGAGAGGAAATATAAGAGTGAGAATGGATAAGATAAACCCACATTGAAGAGAGTAAAGAATGAGAATTACCTAAGAATGTTATTAAGAACCTTAATCCAATGTGACATTAACCCTTATAGACACTAGCTCAGTCTTCCTGGTGATCTGTATCCCTGGGTTTGTTGTTTTTAAGTGATAGCAAAAACTTACTACAAGTATGTTCAAAGTGTTATATGGTGTATTCCTATGCTATACAATGGTCTACAAGTTGACTAAAGTGTACACAAATGACACTTGGCAATAGTAGTTCAAGAATATCTTCCTCTTGCATACTAAAATGTAAACACATGGCACTTGCCATTAATATGCTCAATAATATCTTCCCCTTGCATATTAAAACGCAACACTATCACCTCAAGTACATCAATGTGCTACGCTAAATGTCATAATGTAAATAAATTTTCACTCAAAATGGTTTCTCATGTTGACGACTAGTAACATATTGGCAATTAGCAGACGTGACACTTTGAGACTTCTAGGCATCTACACTAAATAGTACATGTAATGTCATATGGTATTTTGTGTCACTATGGTAACTTTTTGGATGACACTTCTTACAAATGAGTGAACAAATATTGTCATGGATGATGGATGAGTTCACGAAACACAAGTACACTAAAAATAATGTTTAGTGTCACTTACTCTTTGGATTTACATAGTGCTACATCTTTTCACTATTGATGCAGTTTTTTACCAAGTAAAGTCGATAATGTTGAATAATGTCCAGACTACCAATTCAACATTTGTTGGTAGAATATGAGATATACAATAACTATATATAGCATTGTGTAATTCCAAATAATAAGTAACATTGAATACCGTATTTAGTGTAGTTAGTATGCACGCCAAAGAATAGTTGATAAAAAAACATAATGTCGGTAAAACAAAAAGTTATAGCAACATGTAACTCCAAATGGTAAACCCACACTAATTAGACCGAATAGTGTAACTTGTTACGGTTTAGTGTGGATACAAACAGTTAGTGGAGATGTCCATAAGTCCTTATCAGATGGTAAGGTCACACAACCGTAATAATATATTATTTTAAGATTCCAAAAGGCTCAGATGATGTGGTATTTGAATATTATTATTATTATTATTACGATAATAATAATAATAATAGTCTTCAAAGCCACGTGTACATGTGACACTTCACACAGTCACGTGGAGATGTTGTCCATAGTCATCATGTGGCTTCTAAGTTATCCACACTGAAATTGTGGGACCCTTTATATTAAAATAAGGTTGGTTGCCCATATAACCCCACAAACTATTATCAAGCCGTTGTGGGCCTGGGGAATATAACCATGGGATGTTGGGAGCTCACTCTGAATTCGAGTTTCCTTGTGTATGGTTTGTGCATCCCATGATTTATATTCTCAGGGCATGTAGAACGAACGCACGCTGATTAGTAATGTTGTGCACTGCATTAGACATAAGCTTTAATCATTATTTGATGATATAGTATAAACGAGTTTGAAGTCTTTCTTTTAACTACATCATCAAGTTAGCATTAGCCTATGTCTCATGGAGGCTACTGCACTCCGCCACTCTAGGGAATTAGCCAGTTTGACATCGTCCTTGTGTATTTTTATTCGTCCCATTAACTTTTTTGACTTCCTGGACTTTGAAATAGATTTCATTCATTAAGGATGATAGGGCATCATACTCAAGCCGAATATCTTGCCCACTCTACGACCATCAAGTGGCCCACACTAATGGGAGAGATTTCATCTTAATAGGAGTTATTGTCTTGTATGTAGCAGCAAAATTGTAGTACATTACATCCAGTGAGGTTACTATCGAGTAAGACAAAAAAAAACCTTACTAGTAGCAAAATATTCCGGGAAGAAGTGCACCTTTCCTATCAATAGGGACTCCTCCTACTGCCAGAACTAACGATTGGCCCTAGTGTGGGCATGGTACAAGCTTAATTAAGGTCTGGCTACACCACCTAGTTAAGAGAATTAGCTACCTTACGAGTTAGTGAGGGTTAGCTAACCAAAATTCTAACTAACTAAAAGCATGGCCGCACCACCTAGCTAGGAGAATTAGCTAACAATGTGAGGTAGTGAAATCAACTACCATAGGGGCTCTCTATTCCAACACATGATAATTATTTTCCCCTTAAATTTGCCACATGTCATGCTCACATTTGCCACAACCCACTTCAATCCCACGTGGACACTACATTCCAGCACATGTAAAGATGGGATAGGGAGCCCTCTACAATAACTCATATGCGAGGTAATTGATCGCATAGCCGCACATCCCATTTACCACTAACCAAAGGTTGACCAATTTAAGAAAGGAGTTAAGGTTGACCGACCAAAGCTTTGTTCAACTTGCCCAAGTTTTGAACATGACACTAATTATGATACATTATAATTTTGTGGCCCACACCATTTGTGATTCATTATTTTTAATATAGAATTGAATAGTATAATTATAAACAAACAATCTTATGTAGTTCAATTTGGATGTTGAACAATTATATCTTGAAAAAAATCTTGTTAAATATCATACACTAATTTAGGACGAGTGTAGTCCACCTCGTAGCAAAACAAAGACTACATGGGGGAAATGAAAGGTGGGCATTCAAGACTGAAACTTGGGCTACTCGTTTGAGAAATGTTAGTTAGCATTAGGGATATGGATGAGTTAAGATTTCTTCACAAAGCAACGTCCCAAAATTTAGCTAACCTCTGTTTTGATGACTTTTTTGTAAACCTTATTTTTGAGTAGGCGGTGCAGCCATGAGATAGATTAACTTTCACATAGGTTAGCTACCTCATATGTTAGCCTAAGTCTCTTAACTAGGCAGCAGTGTGGGCACAATATAACTAACTATTTTGAGTGGTTTCTTACTCTGACCAGAGCCTTAACCAAGATGTGCGGCTAGACCCTTAGTTGCAACAAGGACTTCACAAACGGTGCATAACTAATTGGCATTTGGGCGGCCACTTGGCCCAATGAAACGATGACAACTAATGCGCTTACGAGGCATCCACGTATCTGCAATTGAAAGCATCAACAACCGCCTCGTTGTGAGCACCCGACACATGAAAGCCGCTGCTAAAAAACAAAGGAAACGCTTCTAAAAAATGAAGGAAACGCTTTGAGGAGACCGTTGCCCGAGGAGAATCTACTTCACTATTTACACACAATTTAGAATTCGACATGTACTTGGGGATTGTGAAGAAGAGGAAGAAAAACAATCACATGTCGATAGACATGTTAGGAATTGAAAATGATATGTATTGTTGGGTAATTTTAAAATTGAGAACACATTCTAGAATACTTAAATGTAGATGTCGAATGACATGTGTTTTTTGTTATTGGAAACATCACATGTCACTTTGTGGATTTGAAGTTGAACTATCAAATGAGATTTGTCAAGGATACACACTGGTACTTAGCCATTTAGTTCGTGCATCTTGACATGTAAGAGGTGCGTGAGAAACTAAATTAGACGCATAGGGAAACTAAGTTATGCAAGTTTCAACTTATCCCCGCATGGTCAAGTAGTAAGCCTAAATTTTTTTCTATTAGAACTATGTGCTCTATGCCATCGTCTCATGTCATCCTTCCAACTCTCCCACTTGGCATGGACATTTTTCTATGTTGGACGCAACTCTCATTAGAGTGTAGTATGGTAACTACCATCCTAACTGCCCAATTCCAAATCTAAGAATCAAATGTATATATTTTTCCCAACAATAGATTGCGACAAATTTAAAATTGATGTTTACCAAAACTTTCTTTGCTAAATTATAGGTTTTGCTTAAATAAAATCATATAAATTTGATAATTTATGAGAAAACATAATTTCCATCGCAACCACCTGGACATGATGATATTTACCTCCACTCGCATTGTTCAGCCCCCCTACCCCACCCCAAAACAAGGAATTGAGGTGCTAGTACCTTATGGTGGCAAACAACTCTAACAACATCATCATACCGTAATATTCAATCACTTGCTATGTTCACTTTTGTCCACTTCAAGCTACATGTAATATGTCAAATTGAAAATCATGAGGAGGTGATTCCAAACAATATAATTTCAGTTTCCAACTTCAAGAACCGAGGGAAATTTTATCAAAAAATCTAACAAGATTTGTCAAATCATGTGATGGTCAATATACCTTAACAAGTAAAGAGTATAGTGCAGGTTTGGTGTCTATAAAAAGACCTCAAGAAACTCTATGAGATGGAGTGTTTGTTCGCAGGGGGAAAAGGAAAGGAAAACTTGAAGAAGATTCCACCCACTGATTCTTGAAGGTGAGATTTTGGTGGCGAGCACTACCCGTTATTGGGCATGTCTCGGCTTTCACTCAAAAAAGGCAATTTGTCCAACACCTAGTATTACATTACTACCCTAGATAGACCCTTGTATAACCCTAAAAATAGCACACTTGAGACCATGGGAGGTGTCTTTCTACTTCGTGATACCAAAACCTAAGGGCCGCTTCACACACGAGCCAAGAGCCGTGACCATGAAATTGTGAGAGCCCGAAAGAAAGTGTCCAAAGGCCGTCCCACATCACCTCCAACATCATGTAGTGTGGTCACGGACCTTCAAGTGTAGTGTGAAGTCATATGTGACTGAGCCCTCAACTAAATGCTATTTCAATGAATTTCTATTCATGCGGGTCCTCAAACATGATAAAATAGAGTAATTCAATGGTTGGGAGCAATTGGAGTGTCATGGTCTTCCAATTTTTTGTTAGGCCTACCTCCAAGAGGTTGTTTTTGGAAATAGTCCAAGTGACCACGAAACATGATCCATTTGATGCCATGTAGGAATCCATGTAGACTTTATGCCCATCTTGCATTCACATACTCCGTTGGTCCCTTGAGCGTAGTGTGAAGCGAACTTGGACCGGCTCTGCCTTTTCCACCAATGAGAGTGCTTGAAGTGTAATGGTCACGGGCTCTCAGTCTCGTGTGTAAAGCGGCCCTAAGTTAATCCCACGTTCATATCCAATACATGTCACTCTTCAAGTGAGTTTCCATGTAGATTGCTCGCCCACTAGATTCTAGTGTGGATAAGGACAAGCCCGCCCAAATGTAGAGGGAATCTGGTGGGGTAGGGTCCATATGTGCCAACTAGCTACTCCCCATCTTCTCAAATCCGGACCCACCTACTAACCTCCTCTTCCCAATTATCAAGGATGGATTTCTAGACCAACATCGGATCTCTTGAGTTTTCAACTGCTCTTAATCATGCGGTGAGTGGCACTTGTAACATTAACATTAGGTTAAGAAGTTTTAGAATGATTATCATTAGCAACTGATAGGGGATTCCCACTCATCAAAGTGGTTTGTAACTCGAAAGTTATAAAGATGCAAAGTTTGATTGATAAATGGTCCAAAACCAACATGGAGTAACGATGTCAAGGTGTTGGACATTCTTAAAATCTAGGTAATATGATGCAAGATTGGAAAGTGTCAGTTTTAGATGGGTGTTGGTGTTAACATCGTTTGTCTTACTTTAACCCCCCCCCCCCCCCACTTTTCTTAACATGTGATTTCAACTTGAGATTTCTCAAGATATTACATTGTTTATGTCAATTAGTGCATGTGGTACTAATTTCCAAAACACACAATGTTCTGTCCAAGTCTCAAGTGAAGGCTAAACATATTTACCGAGTGATATTAAATTCACAAATAAATGCTCATTCACCCTATAATTCAAGAAAATTAGTGCATGTTTGTAGAATGATTACAAAATATGCACACAGGTGCTTGTTAGCATAACATTTCTCATCCCTACGGTTGGGTTCATGTGTCTATATTTAGAATATGATAGGGCCCTCCACTATCTTACTTTTGTGGGAAGAAACTCAAATAATAAGAAGAAACTGACACCCGTATGAATAATATGAATGTTGTGAATGGTGTTGGTACTTTCAGTGGATAGCGTTGTAATGAATAGTATTTTCAATGAATAATGCAAGGATGGACAATGCTTCTTGGGACCTTCGGTAGTGTAAAGAAATTTAGTATCACCTTCACTAATTTCTCACACGCACTGTTAGCCATGCCTCATTAATTAAGATAATCAAGTTAACATTTATCTACATGAGGCATTAGGTGCCATTACTAGGATCCCTAATGGTTTGATACAACCACTACACCGTTTATGGTGTTTAGTGTCACATACACTACTTGTGAAGGGCCTCAACTAGATGCCTAGAGGTCTCAAAGTGCCACGCCCGCTAATTACCAATATGATTCCATTCGTTAACATAAGTAACTTCTTTAAGTGAAAAATATCTACATCATGACATTTAGAGAGGCACATTGGGATAGTTTAGATGACAGTCTTGTATTTTTGTATGCAAGGGGAAGATACATTTTGAGCGTAGTAATGGCAAATGTCATGTGTTTACTTTTTAGTATGAAGAGGAAGATACTCTTGAGCATACTAATGGCAAGTGTCATTTGTGTACACTTTAGTCAACTTGTAGACCATTGTATAGTATAGGCATGCATGCATAAATAAAATGAAAGTAACATCGGGCTTTGGAAATACACAGACGTGAATGGGAGCTTGTTCCTCTATACCGTGTTCATGTTTGACCAAGCGTCACCGTAAGGGTACTTCCTCCCTCTCGGAAGGTGGGCTCATTTGGTTTTCAAGAAGAGCGCTATACCTAACATCTAGGGGGGGGATCTATGGGGGGTTGCTTGTTGTCTAGCTTCCTTTTGTTTAATATTAGAGATGTGAGGTATTTAATGGCAATTTGGTGTAGTTGTTTCATAAATGTTTTGATTTTGTTTTTGGGTATTTTGAGTTTTTCTAAGTCTTTAATTGGTTGTCCGTGAATAGCCCCCATAACACCTGTTGTGATGGTGATGAGAAGGTTGACTTGCCAACCGGTTGTTCTAAGTGTATGTATGAGTGGGTTTTATTTAGCCAATTTTTTTTGTTGTGTGCGGTATTTGGGAATGTGTCGTGGCAATAAGTGAATTCAATGAATTGCATGACATTTGGTGAGGTTGGTTGTCTGTGGGGGCGTCTAGTACACATAGTATGTCCAGTCTAAGTTTGGCTAGGCATGTGCATGGTATAGTAGGGCATGTGCATTGGAGTAGCCATTGTGGGATTGTGTTGTCTTGTGGTCTAGAGTGTTGGTTGCCTGCATTTATAAGTGTATAGTAACTTGTATGTTAATTTGATTGTAATGTGTGTGCGATTTGGTGGATTGCTTTATTATGGCGTGCTATACGCAATCCCTTTATGTGTGGGTTTGAGCATGTAGAAAGTAAGTGTGGCCATGTGTCTATGGCATTATTGGGGCATAGTGTACAATTTGGGTTTGGGTATAAGTTACGCCAGAAGATATTTTTACGGTGGTTACCCATATATTGGGCATATCAAAATTTTAGAGTTTGTGTAATTTGGGCATCAGTGGTCCCGGGGTTTTTCCAAAATTGGGTGAAGAGCTTGTGGTTTATTTGGTCGTTGGATGTCCATTTGTCTATGTATGCGAATTTGGATTGGACCAATCTTAATTATTGGTTATTGTGCTCCTTATTGATGTATGTTTGTAGGTTGTGTAAAGCACCCGTGTGGGTACCTGTTGGGACCCCGTTGAGCCAATATGGGCATGCACTTCATAATATTATTGAACATACTCATGCCAAGATATTAGTAAGCGCACTTGAACACCAAATGTCGTGAGGTGATACTTATGGCAAGGTTGTTAATTATCAATGTAACCTAGCATACACCACAAAATAGGGTAAGTGACACTATTTCGCATGTGACCTTAAATACCATAAATGGTGAAGTGGTTTCTTACTCCGTTGTTTCCCAAGCCAAGCAAAGGAAAAAAAACAACACAAAAAGTTCATCAAATGATGGCCCAACATTCATTCTCTCTTGTTTGGATATCTATAAGCTTGTTAGGTGCAGGTTGCCACCCTCTATTTGGAAACAAAGTTAATCTGAACGTGCTTAATTCAATTACTTATCTTGGTTAAGCACCTATATTTGGATGGTATGGGGTTATAGGTGGCTCCAAGAATGGATATCAAAATGAGATGTGTTTAAAGAGAATAAACTACGTGCTCAAAATATGATAACCATTACTAATGACATTCATCGTGGGTCTCAATTGATCTAGTTGACTGTGGATACCAAATGATGTAGGTGGGCCCTAAATGGACATTTTAGCTATGCACCCACTTTCTCGTAGAATGTGGAACATGCATTTACTGCAAATTGATTGACAAATTCAAATCATGATTGTTGCCATCTTCCTTATAAACTTGGAGCTCATACGAATGATACATTCATTACTAAAGGGAAGATTCTCAAGCTCATTAAATGGTCATATGAGTCTCCCCAATTAATGGTGACTATTGCAAATGAAACAAACACACCACAAAATCTCCAATACTTTTCATGAAACCCAATTACACACATTGTTCAACCGAGAAAGAGACACATGGCCACACCTCCCATCATCATGTAACAACCAATACCCAAAGGACTAAGAATAGCAAGACATAATACACCCACTCACCAAACATCAAACATCATCAAAACATGCTCTCACACTAGATACCTTACCTTAAAATATGCGGGCACCTATAACAATAAACACCCTAATAATAAGATCCCACCATGGATGGTAAATTGTACATGTAACAACATTCCCAAGATGCACATGCCTAACCATACTTGAAGCCAACAACACGTGCATATTAAGAGCCTCAAACCCATCTTCCCCAATGCAAGTCTTGCAAGACAACTAGTTGAATTCACTCTCTCCCATGACAAATACAAAATCCTAAATAAGGGGTGGAAGTCAATCCCCTTGTAGTGGGCCAATAGTTATCACTACATGATTAAGAGAAGCCACACACAATATAGCTATGAACAATTCAAAGATCTCCACATCCCACCTCCGCTATTTAAATTAATTTAACACATAATATAGTATAATAAAATGATGAGACACATAAACGCATGGCTCACATTTTACTTGGTAGAAATACTTCACTCGAGGCCACCTTCCAATGGAAGCGCTAAACCCTATAATGCTACCTAGCTCCCCCATGTAAGGAACGTGGGTGTTATTTGGTTTGTTTTTCATGTTCTACAACTTCTACCGATTATATTCACACAACAAAACTCGTGTTGCATTAGCAAATATACGACTAAACATCTGCAAAACTCATACTGAAATTTGGACCTATTTTGATTTACTCACGGTTGAATCGGAAGTGCATGTTTGTTGATTTCTTGCATGAATACATAGGTCCTCCCGACCATGTTCATTGTTGAATGTAGAGTAGTTATTAATACTCAGTGATTAGTCCAATCTCTCTGAAACATGTATCTTTATATTGTTTGCCCTTTGATGCTCACCAGACCACATACCAGTTAAATGTAAGGGTTTGATTCAAGAAACAAGCCACTTAAGACCCATCTGCCTTAACACGAACGTGCTCATATTCATGTTGGTGAATAATATGCCAATGCTCATTTTCAATTGTTTTCTTCTTCCAAATCCATCAAAAGTAGTGTGGATGACATTATGGTGTCAAATCCTCTAAATAGGCAAGTGGCATGGTTGTCACATTATAGCTCCAATCACTATTATTTTCCTTCAATTGACTCTACAAAAGCAACTAAATCGCTTTACACTTTCATTGTCAAAATAGTGAAGTGATGCACACCCATTTTCCACAAGCCAAATTAGTGTGGACCACACCAATTTCAAAGTGAGTATTGTCCTACGCATTCAGCTTAGAGTATATTATTTCATTTAAATTCCAGACTTCTTTTTAAGATAAACAATTTCAACAAGGAACATTTTAAAAATACGGTGATTTTTAGTTTTTTTTAAGGTAGTTTTTCAGAATAAACCCTAAATCTTGGATTCGAAGCTGCTCATGATGGGCGTCAGGTATTCCTTGTCATCAGTTTGGTCCAGAGTCCGGAGAGTTCTGTAGAGAAAAAGGATAATTTCCTAGCTTCTAGGAGGTGGCTCGGATATGTCAAAGTATACCCAGAAGTGGGCTTGGAGAGTGCAAATTTTATTGGTTGATATCCTCCATTTCCTGATGTATTTAGGCAATTCGCTGACATTTTTTTTCATTTATCCAATTTCTTAAATGTTTAAAATGGGGCCGGTTTTGTATTTTGGTGATGGATGTTTTTTTCGCTCTACATTTCTTTCCTTCAAGTTTCATTGTCATTTCTTCCTTTTCTTCCCAAGTGTTCATGGTTAAAGAATGTTGGCCTTCAGTCTTTATTTTTTTGTTCAAACAATATGCTTAGCAAGAGTTGAACCTGGCAAAGCCCCTGCCAACTTAGGGCTAAGGATTTAGCCTTCAGAAAATACAAGCACCACAAAGGGTCCAAGTATTTTCCGACGGTGGCTCCGTGCATTGAGAGCTCCATATGTGAAACAAGAGATGTCGGAGTGGCACATAGTCAATCATCTAACGATTCAGCGATTCAAGAAGTCAAGCACTTAAAAACTCGGAATAGAATTGAAAATGCAAGCTACGGAGTGGAAGCTGCGGCGGCAAGCAACTCACCCTAAACCACAAGCTAGCAAGGCAATGGTAACTCCAAGTCTCCAAGTCTGCATAGTATTAAAACATTTCCTAAAAAGTATATGTTTTGTTAGCTGCCCACTGTGAAAAATACCTTTCAATCGGTGATTTGCCATAGATACCCTAAGGCAACTGGCCTAAATGCTGGCATTTTTTATTTTTTTTACTAATCAGCCCATTTTCGAAAACCTTGATTTTCTTCCAAAACCCCTTCCTAAGCATTTCTATTTCATTCGGAAATTCTCAAAATCAACCAGCTAGCTTGTAACTAATAGTTGGGACTACCCGTTCATTGGTTTGGTCCTCATTATTCAAAGATATTTGTGTACTTGAACGAGGATTTGTATGGCAAAACAAAAAGAAAAACTTCAACTAATAGTTGGGACTACCCGTCCATTGGTTTGGTCCTCATTATTCAAAGATATTTATGTACTTGAACGAGGATTTGTATGGCAAAACAAAAAGAAAAACTTCAACTACACATGTCCAAGGTATTGGTTAGTAAAGAGTTGTGTCCATGTAAGAAGGCTTGGGATTTGTGACAACCATGTTAGAGGTTCCAAAGAAAATTTTGCTTTTTATAAGTTTATGGTTGATTCATTCCACCTCGATCTCACTGCATCTATATGTGCAATTAGGTTTCCTTTGCAAATACAAGTTGCCATGCAAATTACATTGGGTCAAAACTAGATCCCAAATACTTAGAACTTTGTTTGTTAATTTGTATAACAACCACATTAACATGATTCATGTATAATAATAAAAACTCAAAGATTTTGTGGAATGTTGATGAACCAACATGTTTCAACCTAATTGCAAATATCAATGTAAATTAATTTGGGGCCTTTGATGCTAAATGTCGCATCAAGAGTGAGTTTTTTTGAGTTTTTTTGTTTGTTTTTGTTTTCCCCCTATACAAAGAATTTTTAACTAGACAAGGATTTCCCAATGTTCTCACCTTCAACTTACGTGACGGTTACCACAAATTCTTGGCCCTAGAAGAAAGGGCACTAGAATTTTTGTTACAACTTATGGATTTAGTTGTAAGGGGATAGTAGAAAAACATGTCCCTTGTAGGTTGGTTGATGATTTGTCCCTGTTGAAGTTCACTAGATTGATTTGAGATCTCTTATCCCGACTTAGGGGTTATTTATTCTTAGAATATCAACCCAAATTGTGAGCATTCACATGTAGTCTATCCATGTGGAATTCAAACCCACCTCCCGGTAGATGATGACCATGTGGTAAGGCATGTGGGTGCTATTTGGTTCATTTTTCACGTTCTCCAACTCTTATTGGTTCGATCGACGCGATGAAAGACCATATTGCATAAGCAAATCTATGATGAAACATCATAGAAATGTGTACCTCTCTTAAAAAAAAAACTAGTTATGGTTACCGAAAGTGCACGTGCGTTGATTCTCTAATGAGTACCTAGGTCCCCTTATTACATCGACTACCGTAACACCATAGCAGGTTCGCCACCTGCCGCACGAATATTTAATTTTTTTGAAAAAATAAGGTTCGCGTTCCAAAAATAGATTTTTTTGAAATTCGTCTTCTCATTTATTGGATTAAAAATCATTCGTGTTTAGGGTGAGAAAGATGTGCAAAAATTTCATCCTAATTGCGTTTTTCGTCCATTTATGGCGGCCCAACTTGTTTTAACCTAATTCATTACCCTAATCCTGATTTTCTGTCTTTTCGTTTTTATCACAGTATAATTTGAGAGTTATTCGTTTCTCTTTGCCTGTAATTTTTGTTTTTTTACGTTTTTTTTGGGAATTATTTATGAACGAACCTGCTATGGTGTTACGGTATCGAGTCTAGAGTGTTTAACAAAATTTGGAGCATGTAGACCAATCTCTTTTGAACACATGTCTTGTTGTTGGGGTTCCGTACTTAGGTCTACCATACCACACACACCACTCAATATAAGTGTCGGATCAAGATAAATAATACATTCAAAAGGAGCCATGACAAAGTCTACCTACTTACACATGCACACCAATGTGTACACTAGTACCTAAATTGTGCACAACATCAGATGTTTTACGAACATACACTTTATTCACTCCAATCCCCCTCGGAGATTGGAGTTCTTCTTCTTCTTCTTCTTCTTATTATTATTATTATTGTAGTACAATAGTTCTCAAAAGAAGGGGTCAATGAGTCGTTTGGAAGCCCAACAAAACGTGGTCGGGAAAACCTCCCAAACGCACATAACATAAAGTTAAGTTAAAGCAAAAGCAACAACTTTGGGTGTTGTGAATCCGAGCAACCGTCGGCAAAATACACTAAGTTATTTGTATTGGGGCCATAAAGAGCGCAGTCGGCAGCACTTTTGTGGGTTTCAAGCAAACAGTAAGCTAAGCTAGAATCGGCGAACACCACAACATGGCAAGCACAAAAAAGTGTTGAGAGTTGGTTGTGAGCCGAGTGCGACAAACTTCCTAACCTAACCTACCTTACATTGCGGTATCCACTTTGGTACATTACCATAGTACCTTTTGAGGAATTGGCACTTTGCTTGCCGAAACCGAGTTAATTACTATCATGCCACATCACCTATTTGCATGTTCCAACCAATGTTGGTATGGTATTTATTTTATTTATTTATGGGCTTTGTCTTGTGGGGAAGAGATTTATACAGTTGTCACATCGGGGGGACCAGCATCCCAACCAACCAGTTCGCCCGGTTCGGGACCCCCCCGTAACATGTGGCAGGCGACCAGGGAGCATGAGACAAAGTTCCAAAAGTGCTCTGGTCAAAGTCAAAACCCGGGTACACAACTCCCGTATTATATGGTCCTGATTATAATCACTTATAATGCGTTTTAGTCCAATATTGAGTGATACAATTTGTTTTAATGTAGGAAACCCTTGTAGCCCTTCTAACAAGGAATCCAAAAATGTAATTATATATAGGAAATGAATATATTTTGAAGCATATAATTGCATTAAAAACTTGATTATATGATTTTTTTTAATACATGTACCATAGGTCAAACTACCCAACTTTTTGGACTTTTTAATAAAATTTTAACATTGTGAATGAATTATAATTTTAATGGGAGGCAACTATTTGTGGCTTATAATTTTAATGGGAGGCTTAATAAATATGCAACCCAAAATTTTTTTCATCTCATTTATTTAATTTGGTCTTCACCCAACTTTTTTTTCATCTCATTTTATTTAATTTGGTCTTTACCCAACTTTTTTTCATCTCATTTTATTTAATTTGGTCTTCACCCAACTTTTTGATTATTTTAATTTGATATAATTTGATGTAATTTTTACAAAAGCCGTCCTCTAAGCCGTTTTAAGTACGATGCCCCCTGCGTATAATATGGGAGTTGCGTACCCGGGAGTCAAAATAACTAAAACTGGTTTGAATCTCTTGTAGGTAACGGGAGCATTTGTGCAAGTGGACATGCAACCGACTCCCAGCCATTGCCCCATCCAAGTAGTTGTTGGAGCAGTGGTCGGTGCCTTGCCACACTGAGGTAGCCCAACCAAATGCCTCCTTGGCTGGGGCCACTGGCTGGCTGGCCTAGCCAACCTTGGTGTGGTAGGGCTATTTGTAATGGAATCTAAAGCGAGCCAAGAGTTTGACCTATGTTTTTAAGGAGTTAAGTACAACTCGCTCAAGTGAAAACCATAGTCGAAGTAAAAATTATCTTATTACCTTGAATGTTACATGTACTAAGCACATGGGAGCTCACGATTGCGTGCAATTTGTCATGTAACTTGTGGTTTTAAGCAAGCATAATACGTTCCCATTCATGCGCAAGATAACACCAGGGCAAAACACTCTTGCAATTGGCCGTTTGGTTTTCTATAACACTTGGGTATCTAGAATGAGGATTTCACAACTAGGAGGGTGGGTACTTGACAATGTTTTTGGGTTTGGAGTTCGTGGCATCTATTTAAAAGTTACCCACCGTGGATGAGAGATGCACTAGTAGAAACAAATCCCCCGCAAGTTGGGGGTTGACTCATTCCAACTAAATCTTCACTAAATCAATTCAAGGATTTTAATGTCATTTATGGAGCCAAATTGTCTTAAAATGTCCATTTATAGGCTTTTAAACAACTCATTGGCATTTCCACCTTCCCAATGAATGAGTTTATGTAGACACCATGAAACCTTAACCACGTTCTTATTTTTATTTTTATTTTATTTCTTAATAAGAAAAAAGGTTTTGTTTCCGATACCATTTGGGTGTATCTACCTTGCAAAAATCTTCACACTTGAGCAATCTTCTTGTATCAATATGGTTTAGAATGGTACAGGCTAAAATAATAATTCGTGTGTTATGATCAAAACTCTTTCACCTTGACATACACACCCAATATCAAGAATTGACGAGTATTATGAATTTGATACCCCATGGCTAGGTTCTTTGGTGCCAATTATTGTAGTTCATTATTGATACCACACATTCACCTATAAATAAAGAAAATAACCAAAGTCGGGCAATCCGACGTAAATTTGAGCCCGTTGGCCCTACCTTGCTCAAGAATCCTCTTGGTGCAGGGTGGGGTTTACTACCTACCCAAGGTGGGTGGGCTCTTGGCTTCCTACCTAGCTAGCTAGTTTTTTCTGCCAAGTCGAGAAAAGATTTCATAGTAGGAATCGAACCGCCAACCACTCCACTATCACCCAGTAGTTTAGGGTCATCTTGGACCACATCCGCACATATACTAGACCCAAATTGGTTCCAACCAACCATTGCATGACACGTGGCGACATAGTCTCTTGTCCAAGAAAATAAAATTTCAATGTGAAAACTGATAAGGTAACCATAGTATCCAGTGAAGCACTCTTTCACTTGAGCTTCAACGATTCATTGTAGAGTGGATGTTTCAAAGGCAACGAATGTCTTTTGCCCTTTCATGTCCCTTGGATAATTAATCCGACATCGTCATGTTTGTATGTGACCATTGTCACTTCAATCCTCTGGCTAGCAATGCTATTGAAATATCATCAATTGAGTATATGGCATTTACTATACCTATAATCATCCTTTCATAACTATTACAATCATAGTCACTATTATTATTATTATTATTATTTAGGTTGAAGATTTATTGGTTTTTTGTTGGTAATCTAAGGAGGAAGTCAATACACCTTAACATCTAGTTTCTGGACACCATGTGAATATAATGTGAATCTTTAAAGTGATGAATATAAGTGTGTCCAAAACCAACTTTAGATTTAGCCTTATATTAATGTATGTCCATTTACGACAATAATATGTTGAAGTTGCTTTGGCCGAAGGAAATCGCTTTTCTAGTGGGAAAAACAAGGAAGTCGAGTCATTCTCTTTCACAAATTTTCTTACATTTGAGTCGAATTGCACCATGGATGTCACTATTGTGTGGAAACTTATACTGTGTTCTTTTGACAAAAATGAATTGCAATTCTATTCCTATGACTACTCCACTTCCCAACCACACATCAATTCCATGTATGACAACTAACTATTCTCTTTTAAAAGGCAACATGTATATTCTTGCCTCAAACCACAAATCTATAAGGAAGCATCAACGCAAATTGCATTAAACCTAACCCTCCCTTGATTTGGGTTATGGTTATCAGATTTGCATCTTCTTTTCTTAATTTGTCATTGAACGCATAGGTTCTCATGAATGTGTTCACTTTTGAACGTGGAATAGTCAATAAAATCTACAGACACAGTCCAACGATTTTTGACACATGTGTCTTTATGGTGTTTGTTCTTCGATCCTCAATGAACCATACACCAATCCAATATGGGTGACTGATTAAGAAAAGTAACCGAATAACACCCACATACTACCTTTGGCATGCGACTTGTGATAGAGTGTGGTAAGAGTGCAATGCCTCACAACCACATGAACTTGCCTACTCAACACCGTACTACTACCAAAGAGACGAATGGCCATCAATGGGAACAACCCCCGACAAAGGACCTATCAGATTCCTAGAAAAACATCTCACGAAATACAATAAGATTATAAATATGAAATTGATCCCTGTACTATATCCCAACATAGATGAATGGGTAGCCAATGAGAAAATAGATAATGAGCTATCAAATAAATTTTGGACAAACAAAAACATAATTGACTCTCAAAAAACATGTCTCCTAAAACTGAGACATAGTCTATACATGGGGAATGCCAGGTTACAACTATTCTTTGGTAGGAAGCCTTTCCATCAATCACATGCCCCATATGTAACTCCCCAAACCATGATACATGGCTACATGTACTTTTAAAGTGCAAACAACACCACATACATGCCCTCCAAACCATAATACATAATAAAGCAATATGGGAATTAAGAAAACTTATAATGTCATCAAAAAAGTCAAGATGCTATGTTCTCATGAATGCAGGCACATTCAATAATGACCCCCTAGACAACATTGTCCCCTTCATGACTATTACCTTGCATGTGTGGCCAACAAAGATGGCATTGCAATGCTAGATTCAAACTAGACCTTTTATGTGCGGAGGGACTATCATACCAATCTCCACCACCAACATAACCTAATGATAACCTAACACTACAATTCATTAAATTTACATAATGTAATGATAGAATACCAAATTAAACTATAATTTGAAAAACGTAAAAATATAAACCACTAATAGGCAATGTTATCAACAGAGGCTGGAAGGTAGATCCACTAATAGTCATCGCAACAAGTGCTAGGGCAACCACACACATTTCTTTTATGGAAAGTATTCAAACAACATTCAAAATTCTTAAGCTAAGCATCACATACACATTTGAGGCAATCAACGTCATCACCATACAACATGCTATGTCCATAATTCTACACAAAAGGAGGATAAAAAAACAACAAACCACTACCAATAGACACACAACTACCATAGCAACCCCAATATCCACCGACCAATAAGTAAATAGGATTACAAAAGAATAAATGCCAACACTGGCAAAGGAACAACTTACGGTAGGGGTTGGTGGCTATAGGATACAACTTTCCCGCCAAGTAACTCACACAACAAATGCCAAATCACACACATCACAATACAATGCTCGTACAAGGCCATGAGGGATCGAACCCGGACCACTAAACATGTGATGCTACAATGAACCACCGAGAAATCTTATGACTTGGCTGCCACCACACGAAGAAAAACGATTATATACCCCTACAACACCACAACCACACTAACCCCACCACTATAAAGATCATTCAGTCACTCAATGCCCATGATCACTTTGATCACCCTGATTACTATAGTGCCCACCCCAAGAGGGGGTTAGTAATCCTGCATCACTGATATTATGTCAAATGAACATAATACCAAGGGTGGGTTGAACGGACATTTCAATCACGCTGATCCCACTAAGGTCACAATTTCTTCTCTGTGATAAGAGTGGCGGTATTGTGGATATATGTTGCAATAGAAAAGTGCCTTGCTCCCTCATGAATCTCATATCATGCCCCATCCCTTGAGGTTAGGCATGCTCCCCAAATGTCAAAGATACATTGATGTGCCGGAAGAAGGCTACCATGGGGGAGACTCACACACTAAAAGTACTTTTATGCTACTTTGGTAGCTTTTCTACTGACAATTCTTAAGAACGAGCTCACAAATATTGGCATCCGAAATTAATTTCGGTTTCATCCAAATGCCAATCGTTGGAAACAAAGTTTGGTATGTTCTGCATCCTACCACTTTTATAATGAAGTGTTGTGATGGATGATTGAAATTTCAATGAAAAATCACTTAGCAAGTGGGAACAATTGCAACATGGTAAATATATATATCATGCCCGAATTTTGTTTACAAGGAATGACAAACAATGTTAGGTTTACATTTAGTGTTGGTGACACTACACGAGCAATTTACAATTAGTACGGAGCAAGAATAATAGAATTGGTGACACTAAATACACTATTTAGTGCACACTTTTTTCTCGTGTTTGGTGTGGAACTCATTAATTGTGACAAGAATAGAATAGAAAAGGAAGCACTTGCCACGGGATCCATTGTTGAGCTTACTTGAGCTCCTCAAAGATCTCAAAATGATTCTCCACCATAGTCACTTTGGCTCTTCAAATGAGCTCAAAATTGGTTCATCACCACGAGTCTAAGTGATCACATAGACTCTCCCGTTTGTATTATCAGTTATTGAACCTAGAATGACCAACATATTTTAAATACATATTCCAATCTCATCGTAACAATTGTCTTTGTGGTGTCATTCTCATCTATAAACCTTGCCATAAGTCTCTTAAATGTAGGTGTCCAATTAAGAAGAGTGACCACATAAGGTCCACACACATATCTTAAACAAACACCTATAATTGAGTAATGTGTGGTTTAGGGCATGGATCGAAGAACATACACAAGGAAAACATATGTTTAAAAGAGGTTGGACTAAACACTAAATTTTTTTTTAATCATTCTAGGCTCACTAGTCAACAATCCCAAAATGATTGTCCGGTTCATCTACCCAGCCAAAAATTTGAGGCTCAAAGTCAAATATTTTTGTGCCAAACTTTCTATATCAAGAAGTCTTTTGACGCCGCAACTTTTGGAGGCGTCTCAAAGTAGTCGCTATTTTTACTTATTTTAAGAGTTATACTTATAACTACTCGGCCAATGATCAGTGGGCCTTAATCTCGCCAAAGTTAGAAACAAAAACAATAATTTTGGGATCAAGGGAGTATCTATCTATTTATATGTCTATTTATCTATCCATCAATCAATCAACCACAATAACAAAACAATTTGTTGTAATTTAAAAAAAAATTCAAGATAATGTGGAATGGCGACAAAATAGTGTGGGGGAACCTAATTGCACATATCCTTAGAAGGTAGAACTAATCTGAAGCGCATCGCTTCAAAGATAGATAGATAGATAAATAAAGACAATTTATGCCTTGAAGTGTTCACCTGCCCTTCTTGTACCGCCATTGGTGCTTCAACTCCCACCTCCCGAGGTTCCAACAACTCCCAAACTCATACATAAGCCAAGCCTGCTCTTGGCGTTTTGGTCTTCGGCATCCACCAAGTTGCGTCCCATAACTCCGCACCCCTGCTCCGGCACCCGTGCTCCATAACACCCGTGCTGTGGAGAAGCGCTGTAGATAGGAAGGACCCCCGAGGCGCCGGGTAACCGTGGGGCAGAACGGGCCGCTCGCGGCGTAAGCGGGTCCGGCGGGGGGGACCTTCGCTCCTTGGCTTGGCTTCTTCAATAGAGTGTCAAGATTAGTTGTGGTCTCCTCTCGCCCTCAACAGAAGTCATAGAGAGTGAGGTGACACTACCGTGGATTGTGTCCGTGGCTTTGTCTGCATTCTCCATTTCGTCTCAGTGGCAGCAGCTATGGCAGTGGCGTCCATGCGGGCTCTGCTCCCACCAGCAGCATGCTCCTGCAGCCGCAACGGCGGCAGCGAGCAGGAGCTTCCATCATCGCTGCTCGGTAACGCGAGTTCCTCGGCATTCGGCGACTCGCTGGTGCGCTTGAGCTCCGGTGCGGTGCGGTGGTCTCAGAAAACGTCGTCATCCTCATCATCCTCATTATCTTCGCAACCTGTAAGCCTTCTGCTGTGGCAGTGGAATTCGCGCGGGAGTGTGTTGTTGTGTGTATCGATAGGTCTTCTTCTTCCTCTACTTCTTCGCTGCTGCAGCCGGCACTGGGAGCTCACTCTGTTTTTTATATATCTTTCTGTGCTTCTTCTTCGGAGGCTTGGCTTTGTAGCGTTGGTGAAAGGATACGAGCCGTATCGCTATAGCTGAATTCTGATTCTTACGTCTGCTCTGCGGTGTCGGATAAGTAGGTTATTGCTTAGATGGATAATGACACATTCGTATCATCACCATCATGATCTTCGCAACTTGTAGGCCTCCTACTTTCGCAGTGGAATTCACGCGGGGGTTTTTGTGTGAATCGGTAGGTTTTCTTCTTCTTCGCTGCTGTTGCAGCCGCCATTGGAGATTTTTCTGTTTTTTGGTTTTTGTTTTTTCTCTCTTTATCTTTTGCGGCGGTGTGCTTTTATAGTGTTGGTGAAAGGATACGAGCCGTCTTGCGATATCTGAATTCTGATTCTTACGTGCGCTCTGTGGTGTCGGATAAGTAGGTTATTGACTAGATGGCTAACGACACATTCATGTGCGGTGGTTCGAATTGCCCTGATTTTCAGAGATTGATAGATATGGCGCTCTTTCTTCTTTGTTTCTTCTTTTTCTCTATGTTGCATCGAATTTTCTACGATTCGTGCAGAGGGTGAGGTCACCTTGTGAACCTGCTTGTAGGTTTTTCAGCTCCGTTTCTCTTCACATGTGCCCTAGTTAGTTCCTTACACGTCTTCAACTGGAGTTCTCAGTAGCTTGTAAAAGCTGGTAGCACATTTCTCTGACACGTTGAGGTGATACCTATAATAGTCGTTGCGGAGCTCTTTGTCTTCACATGGACTTTGCTTTGACAACGCCCCTCACCTGCATTTTGTCCTTCCTAATCGAAGAGGAAGGCAGAGCGAAAGTTGGTGATGTCTCCTGTTTACAAGAGAAATTCAACGGGATTGCTTTTTCTTTATCTTTCAATGTGGCCAGAATATACTGTCGTGGCCAGCTTTATTGACACGTCATGGAAGACGGATTGTGAGAAAGCGACGGCCGTTGGTGGATGCATGCCCTGCTTTTCAGATGTCCTGTGCACCCGGTCTCCTTTGCACGTGGCGGAGAGAGATCAGAGAGTACGGGAGGTGGTTAGATAACGAGGGTTGTCTGTCTTGTGATGTTTCTTGTCTCATCTTTGTGGCGTCAAGGTTTTGTGTCTCTTTTTTTTAGTTTAGTAGCTGCTCTAAATGGTCAACTGCAGCGTCAAGGTCTCTAAACGGCGTGCTCAATGTGTACCATGATTTGTAGCCCTATCTTGTCTTGTAAGTGTGCATTTTTAGCGAATTTAAGTGACGCTTTAGTGTGATTCCACCATTAACTATGTTATTTCGTATCAAGGAAGTTGATGGATAGACTTGAGCTTGAAAGTGGTGTTTTAATCTTGATGCAGGTTCTAATTCTGAGTTGATTGTCATAGTTTAGCTCATCACAACACTTTTCAGATGTTTTTAATGATATAGTAGAGGTATAGGACCCTCTTTTTTTTTGGCTGAAGAAGCAGCATACCACAAGGTCTCCTCTTATGTGATTACAAACGAAGAGCTTAACAAGGCCTATTCTTGTTTGCAGAGATGTGCTGTGGCGAATACTTCAACAAACTCCTCTGTTGCTTATAATGGACGGCCTGTTGTACCTCCGATGCACCAGGACAATTGGAATAGCGGGTCTCTTGGATCCAGGACCTTGACAGATGTGCGAGTCCGTGAGATGAGAAATGACAGTAGCCGACTAAAGATTTTCTCGGGCAGCGCTAATCCCCAGCTTTCCCAGGTATGATATGTTTGAAAGCTACAAGTGTAAAGGATGCTGAACTCGCTTATCGATTGTAGCAGGCTTTCTGAAATTTCCAGTGCTGTATCTCCTTCATATGGTTGTACTTTGTTATGTGTAATCTCTTGTTTGTGTATTCTTGCCCTCACCTAATTGTGCCAAGGACAGTATTAGGATATAGTGAAGATGTTTCTTGTTTCTAGTGGAAATCAGCCACTTAGAACACCCCACAGTGTGCAGTGTCCTATGTAAACATCTGTGTGTATTTGTATCTTGTTTATTTTATGAACAGATTTCTTCACAGCAGCAGTTGTTCAAGTTGTGGACTGAATTCTCCAATGGATATTTGATGTGTTTGTCTATAGAGTCTTTGGGAATATTTATCTCACTGCAGTATTAACGGAACTCTATCTGACTTGTTCATGGAATCTGCAGGAGATCGCTTGCTACATGGGCCTTGATTTAGGCAAAGTCAAGATCAAGCGATTTGCGGATGGTGAGATCTATGTCCAGTTGGAAGAAAGTGTGCGAGGGTGTGATGTGTTTCTGGTGCAACCCACATGCCCCCCTGCCAATGAAAATCTGATGGAGCTTTTAATTATGATCGACGCATGTCGACGAGCTTCGGCAAAAACTATAACTGCTGTGATCCCCTACTTTGGCTACGCCAGAGCTGATCGTAAGGTAAGGATAATGTAGACTCGGATACAGTAAAATTAAATGTCACACGTGTCACTGGTCTGACTTCATTGTTTTCTCATTAAGTAGGACTAACAAACTTTTCCTATTTTTCTTCTTGTAGACTCAAGGTCGAGAATCCATTGCAGCCAAACTGGTTGCCAATTTGATCACAGAAGCTGGGGCAAACCGTGTCCTTGCATGTGACCTGCACTCTGGCCAATCAATGGGGTACTTTGATATTCCTGTCGATCATGTGTATGGTCAGGTAATTGGCAATGACTCTCATTTCTTGTATATGATTTGCTGTTACTGTTGGGATTATCTTCTCTCAGATTTAAATATATCTTGAGTTTCATTCACTACATCCTTCGTCATTTGTACCATGGTTCTGTTTTGTACCAAAAAGGATGTTTTCTTTAATTAAGACCTTATCTCAAGTTGTTATGCACATCATTAGGTCAGGAGATTAGGAGGTTCTAAGTTTAGAGACATCTCACTAGCTCGATTTGGATCATTATGAATATACTGATTGTGGACTTCACTAACATGTCACTCCTTGCAGCCTGTGATTCTTGACTACCTAGCCAGCAAGATGATTTCATCAGAAGACCTTGTTGTGGTATCCCCTGATGTGGGAGGAGTTGCTCGGGCTAGAGCGTTTGCCAAGAAGTTGTCAGATGCCCCTCTAGCCATTGTAGACAAGAGGCGACATGGTCATAATGTCTCTGAGGTGTGCCTTCTTTTCATTTTTACAACAATTTTCATCTTCCCTGAATCCTTTTACCTGATAAATAATTTTGTAATGACATGTTTGTATCCTGGCCAGTAATGTTGTGGTGCATAGTTTTGGTATATAGGTTGAGAGTTTTCCACTTGTAGTTTTATTTGAGTTGCGTCAGCATAAATAAACATCGAGCAATGTTTACACCCCACCTTATAGTCTGCTGATTGTGATAAGGACAACACAGTAGAGTTTGTTAAGGAATCATGTGAGGTTGTGACCTACTTGCTGTGCTAACTGCAAAACTATGTGCAGGTCATGAATCTGATCGGAGATGTAAAAGGAAAAGTTGCAGTGATGGTGGATGACATGATCGACACTGCAGGTACTGAGATGACTTCTGTCAGTAAATGTTATTTGGAAATTGTTCTGAGCTGGAAAAATATTTTGGATGTTCCACCGTCTGTGAGATGTCTCATTAGGTAGAACATTTTGAAAATTTTCCAGGTCTTGTCAGGTAGGAGGCTCTTATGAGTATGCCTTGTTTGCCACCAAGTTCACGTATTCCTTTGTTTATTTGATTAGGTACAATTGCAAACAGTGCTGCTCTCCTACATCAGGAAGGTGCACGAGAAGTGTATGCCTGCTGCACCCATGCTGTTTTCAGGTAAATTATCTCAAGAGGGTCAATGGTGTCAATGGTGTCAAATTTGAACAAACTTGTGGTCAGATAGTTCAAGAAATTCGATCAAATGCAGGGTAACTATAGTTTAAAGCATTGTCAACGACGTATGTGAGATAGAAACCCAGAACAGGAAATGGCTCATACCTATGTGAGGTAAATTTTAGTCTTATGTTTTTATCATCTTCCTTCTCTTTGGAGGATAAGACATTGATCTGATCTGTGACTCCAACCTGTGAAAGTTTTATTAATGTCAAACAACATGTGTGTTTTTTTTCCTGCAGTCCACCTGCAATTGAGAGACTATCAGGAGGGCTATTTCAAGAAGTGATCATCACCAACACGATCCCGGTCAAGGAGCAAAATTACTTCCCCCAACTGACTGTGTTGTCAGTGGCCAACCTTTTGGGAGAAACCATCTGGCGGGTGCATGACGACTGCTCTGTGAGCAGTATCTTCCGGTAGTTGCTGCTGCTGCTGAGAACCTCATGGGTTTGGGATCTGCTTAGCTTGTAAAGAACTTTGTGGCTGCTTCTAAACAGAAGCTCCCTTTTGAGTTCCGTCTGTCTGGCTCTGGAATGGTGGGCCGATTCTTGCAATTTTGTAGGATACACATCTCTTAACTTATCATCAAACTCTTCAGAAAATGGTGAACCTGATAGAGAACTCTGAATGATGGGGAGTTTTTGCTAGCTTTTCAAAGTCCCTCCTAGAGTTGACTGATGTTGGGGGATCGGCACACTGTGCAGACTCTCAGACCCACCCTCCCTGCATTTTTAATCTCTGCTCACAGTACAGGTACTTTCAGCAGAGGTGTGCAGGAGCTCACGTTGGCACCACTTAAATACTAGAGTTTATTTCCTTGGCATAGACATGCCTTTGATGCTTATGCACTATATTGTAAAAGCTCTCTCAGCATTTAGAGACTGCAACTAGGAGCTGCTTTGAACAACTGACACCTGTGTCTTGGAAGAAGGTTCAAACCATGTCCCCATCGTATGATGCTGAACTGTTGAATCTACAGGAACCTTGCAAGGCTTGATTTTCACAAGGTGGGTGCATTTTCTTGAATGGTACAAAGAGACCCTCTGAATTTGATCTTCTATCAGTCGTAATGGTGAGGAGTAGTCCGTGAGGATTGTTTCGTAATTGGAGTGGAAGGTGTGAACAATTAGCGGATGTTGTGCTTCAATGCCGATGACAAGCCATAGC
Source organism: Polytrichum commune (assembly GCA_950295325.1). Lineage (NCBI taxonomy): Eukaryota > Viridiplantae > Streptophyta > Polytrichopsida > Polytrichales > Polytrichaceae > Polytrichum > Polytrichum commune. The sequence continues at coordinate 14,332,842 of OX485803.1, read as the reverse complement.
CTCTAGCTTTTACTCACTGTAAGAGCAAATCCCAACCCTGATCTTGTCTTGGGCCATATATGTTCTGGAAGAGCCACCTATGGAAATATAATTGTCATTTGAATACACTCCTAGTGTCTCAACTCAAATGGCAGGAAGGTTGAAGCCTATGAACACACAGTTGAGACTTGAGCACTTAACATGCAGATTGAGCATGTCGTGCTTGATAAATTTGACAATCTATTTCAATATAACAGCAAATTCATAAGGAGGCTACACTAAATGTGCCAATTAGTGAGGGTGAAGGTGATACTAAATTCATTCATGCTATGAATTGGTGCCACCAAAAGATCCAAGAAGCATTGTTCATCTTGGTACTTGGTATTGTACTATTCATTAAAGTACCGACACTTGGCACTGTGGTATTCATTGACATCCCGACACTTGGTAGTATACTATTCATTAGAATATCGATGCTTGGCACTGATCACTAGAAGCATTGGCACTTGGTAGTTTTTATTGACAAGCATGTGGCACGCACTAATCACAAGTATACATTAATTTTCTTGAAATCTATGGAAACGAGCATAAAGTTCACCGTAGTCATGAATTTTAGTGTCACTCAATAGCAACTTCAGCCCTTGGTAACTTTGAGATTTGGCTAGATTGTACATGTGGTTTGAATTAATATTGCCCTCACTAATTGGTATATTCAGTTGTAGTGAAATTAAGTGTGTGAAAATTTGACATTTGTGTGATTTAAAGTACGTGGCTATGTCAAGGGCGTTTCCCAACTCCATAGGCAGTTATGGTTCTTGGATCAGATTGGTAAGTGTCTCATTCGTTTAGCACTTGTAAATCATGAAGATTTTTATTTCAAGTTTAGAAATTGAGTCGAGATGTACGTGTTATAAGATGTCAAAGTGAAGATTCCCCGACTCTTGAGATTCATCCCATATGTGTTATTTGTTGAGCTTAAGAATGGTGTTTATATTTTGAGCAAATAGTCCAATCTCATCGTACCATGTGTATTTGGGTGTCCATTTCGAACCATGCCACATATCACTCATATATAGGCATCCAATTAACATGAGTGGCCAGATGAGGTCTGCTTACCTTACATGCGATGATTGATGAATGAAAAATCATTGTATTTTACTACTACATAGGCCCTCTTAAAGTGGATATTGTGCATTGTTTGTCTTCAATCCATGAGCTATGTTCCATGGGAACTATGAGGTTAAGCAGCCTAAGACCATACTAGTAGTCAAATGAATGACCTTTCTAGTGCCTAATTTCCAATCCACTCTACCACCTATGATCACACTCAATGAAATGAAATTGATCTCAAAGACCAAGAAGCCGAAAAGGCTAATGGGACTGAAAGTACATGAGGAAGGTTTTAAACCAACTAATTGTCTAGAGTGGTGGAGTGCAATAGCCTTTGTGAGGTAGAGGTTAATGTGGACTTGATGGTCGACTTGAAAGAAAGACTTGAGGCTCCCTTGAAGTACATGCTCAAATAGTGATGAAAACTTATCTCTAATGGGGAAATATAGGGGACATTCCAACATGAAATGTGCATCATCTTTAATTGCGTTATAGGAGCAAAAGTGGCATAGTAGTATCTCTAGAGATAGGGATAGTTGTCCATCATCCAAATCCAGTCATAGTAAGGGTTTGTAGTTGGACTACACTAAATATCATATTTAGTGTTATATGGTATTTTATGTCACTATGGTAACTTTTTGGATGACACTTCTTATGAATAAGTGAACAAATATTGTCATGGTTGATGGATGAGTTCATCCATTGGCCCAAACCCTACCTTCTCTTGCCAACAACTTGTGATGAACTCTTGTCATGGATTATTGAAAGTTGGATGAAAAATCACTTGGTAAGTGACAGTAATTGCAACACTGTAAATCATTAACCCCCAAAATAATTTACAAGGAATGACACATAATGTTGGGTTAACATTTAGTGTTGGTGACACTATACTACGGTTTACAATTAGTATTGAGCAAGACAATTAGAATTGGTAACACTATATGTCATATTTAGTGTAGTGATCTTCAATCAATTGCGTGGGAAATCTAGGAGCCTGCCCTTTGAGGAGAGAGGTGCCAGCCGGCTTGTCTGCGTTCATCTTTGAAGGGAGGCAATCGTCATCAAGGACTCTCTAACTCTCATAATACATGTTTCACAATTACATATAAACTTAGACCAATTCGAAAATGAAGCAACACCATGATTCATGCCGGTGGCAACATTGAAGGTGTCCTTCTTTGTTTTTCTTTCATACTTATGTCTAGTGAAAAACACTTGCAACCATTTCTAATCTTGCTACATAAATGCTTGCTGCACAAATAATAATATGGTGTTGTCTGGGCTCACCCTTGGTACCTCATGTATGATGCAAAACCACCTCATATATCCCAAAAAGCTTGGAATTCACCGCAGTGTGAATGTGGGTTTAACATACATTCATAAACCAATGCCTAATATCTACAAGGTTGAAATGTCTACTATTTAGGAAACTAGTAGGAAAAAAAAAGAAAAAACACAAAATTGATATTTCAGCTACCTATATTAGTTCTTTGTATATCATTGGCAATATATGAAAATTAAGCTTTGTGGTGACTAATAGCTTCCTTTTGGAGTCGATTCCGTACTCACTAGAGGCAACTACTTACATGTGGGATCAAGTTCACATGCAAGTGGCACTTCCTCTTTGTGTCTTTAAAATGGATGATATGAGATATTAATCAAATCCTTTTCAAGTTACTTTGTGTCCAAATGCCGATACATAATTAACCTTGCACAACATCAAGTTATTAGTATCTACCCAAAAACCATAGCAAACTCTAACTTCACATTGTATGATATCAAAATGCCATATGTGTGAAAGTCCAAATTGGGCTCCCACGACGGTTAGGGGTGAACTAAATCGATGACCCATCATAACATCATTCAAACGCTACATGAAGGTTAGTGGCCCCATGAATATTGAAAGTGTTTGTGCCAACATAGGTCTTTGTGGATGTTCCCAACACCAAATTCAATGTCAAATTTGAAATTTAAGAATTGAGATGAACATGGCACATGCCCAAAAACCCATACAAAGGCGACAATAATGTGTTGGGTGACCCAATCTTATGCAGTGGCAAAACCCGTTTTCCACCATCTCCACTAGGAACGAGTTGAAGTGTTCCACATTGGGACCATGCAAATTCAAGATATAGCCCTAAATGTGGTTGATCATGCTCTTGAAAGCGGTTAGCCAACACAACCAGTGTTCCGGTGAAGTTGAACTGCCAATGTTGGAGCCAATCAAATGTATGCCACTCATTGTAATTCAAGTGTATCCAGCATGTTGTGTATTGCACACGTGTGTGTTCAATTCAAGTGCATCAACAATTTTATATGCCGAGATAAAAATAAAAATAAAATATTATGCCTAAAAACTACGAAGCTAGTTGAACCGGTGCGGCCAATTTCTATGAACAAGACAACCGTGTTCAACAAGAACGCTATGTAAGTATTAGTAGTTCATGGTTGGGGCCTCATTACTGGCTACAATATGGGGCCAGTTCCTACCAAGCCACATAGTGACGAGACAGGAGATAGGAGACCGGTCTTACATTACAATTGGTAACTAAAAACACTGATCACTTAGCATATACACCTACCACACCAAGGGGATGAAGGTCCCAACTAGCCGGTCCCTCCATTTCGGAGACCAACAAGGGAGGCAACAACCAACCAAGGTGTTGGGGACATAGCCCCGTAGGTGCTCGAGTTGGTTGGTTGCAAGGCACCCCTTGCAACCAACTAGCCAGAGCACTTGCATGCTACCTCCAGTTGGACAACTCCATGATGCACAAAATAATTGAAATTTACTAGTGATTAGTGAGCACCTGCCCTTGGCTCCGGTCAGACAATTGCTAGAGCTTTGGCTAGTGCCCTAACACACCGAGCCGGCCTAACCAACTGCCTCCTTGGCCAGGGCCATCGGCTTGCTGGCCTAGCCAACTCTGGTGTGACAGAGCTAATAGTTGGTTTTTGAAATCTTATTGCTTATATGACGACTGGTTCAACAAGTTAAGAAAGACAATAAATATATATAGCTTGAAATTTCTGTCCAGATGGACCACTAAAAAGATGACATGTCAGCAACGCGGTTCCAAAAACCAAGTATGGCCGGAGACGTGGGTGGGGCACTTGTTGTTGTGGGATAGAATCCCCCTGTTCTCAACCAACCAAAAGCTGCCACGACGGCAATGTCGCCAGACACCGGTTATGGTCTGTTGAAAGAAAGTCTCGAGGCGGTGAAATTACAAACCAAAGCTTGTGCATCCGTCCGTCCATTCATCCTGCGATCTACCTCCTTCCCGCGCCCTTTGTGTTCGAATTTCTTGCTTCCCTGTCGCTGTTGGTGCGTGGCTCTCAAGCCTCCACCATTCACTACAAATTGGCATGCTTGTGCTACCGCTGCCCTCACCGAATCCTCATGCCTGCGCCAACGCACGGGAATAGGTCGCAAGGTTTCACATCTTCCTTGAAATGTAGCAGTAAGTTTTATACAACTATGGCAGATTTTGATTTGTTTGTTTGATTTGTCGATTGTTTCGAGTTCTTTGAATCTTCTGCTGCTTCATCTTTCTGATATTAACGATATAGTAACACTCGAGGTGCGATAATCCAGAAGTTGTGCTGAATTAAATGCTGCAAGACTAGGTCGGACTTCGCAGGGCAGAGAGATACGTGATTTTCCAAATGGTGACGAGGAAGGAAAAAACTTAGGGATGTGGCGGAGAGGCAGAGTCGTCAAATAATTTATTTTTATTTCGTCAGATTTTAAGATTTTCTTCTAAGAAATTTATGAATCTCATCTTTGCACAGGATTGCTCGAGTGTTCGTCGACATGAGGAGGTCTGGAGCTCCAAGTGTGCTTGCAAGGAAGCTCAATCCTCCAGGGAAGGAGAACGTCAATGCCGATCCAGTAGAGAAAGCTGTTAATTACCTCACGAAGTCCAAGGTCTTTAGACGAGAATTTAGATCGCCTGTTTCTAAACCGATAGACACTCCTTCGGCAAACCTGTCGAGGTCACCTCTGGAAGAAGTGAGACGTAACCCTTCTGCACAAGAAATTATAATTCCAGCGGACCTAATTGTGGAGAAACCTAGAGCACCAAGCGGTAGAAATGCGTCTCAGGTCATTAAGCTGTTGCAGCCAGGGCAATCGAAGCCAGTAGATTACAATATCCGTGAAAAGAAAATTCCAACTCCATCTGCAACCGCTTCCTCGCCTTCAATTGTAGAGGGAAGAGACGAAGAAGCGGCCAAGAACGACATTGACGAGACTCCTATCTCCAATCTTGAAGGTTGCGATGAACATCCTCGGAGTTCCGAAGTTTCGTTGCCTTCCAGAACCAAACGGAGCTTCCCTGTCGACGAAGATATAAAAAGTGCAGGCTCTGATGTGAAGAAACAGGCCAAATGCCATCTCTCGCAGACGATTACTTGTGGCCTTCCGAATAAAGAAGTTCTCCCCCAGAGTGTTAAAGTGGAGGCAGAAGATGCTTTATGCGAAAGTGATGTTTCAGAGGTGGAAAGTAGTTCTGGCCAGGTCACGAGCCTCTCAAAGAACGGTACGTCCGTCAATCTTCAGCATAATTCACAACTTCATGTCTCGCCACTTTATAGGAGCAACGCATCCGGTGCAAGAGGACATGGAGAACAGCAGGAGTTACCATCGGAGTATTACTCAGTCATGTATTGTGTAAGAAAGATGAACGCAAAGCGTAAAGGTCCATGGTCCGATGGTATTATTGTCTGTCAAGGCCGATCGTGCAACCTTCAGGACCTGGAGGGAAAGAGTGTTTCCAAGGGGACCGTGCAGGGTCTCAAGGATTTGCCGGAAGGAGCTTCTCTTGAGGTGAAGCATATTAATGTTTTCGTATATGTCCACTAGTTTGTCTCTCATAAGTTATCTTCACCAATTAGAATGCAATTCATAGTGCAATTTGTCTTGTCTAACACAAATGCACCTATTAGAATACATTTCACAATGCATAGTCTACTTTGTGCAAGAATGTTATTTCATCATGTTTTCAAGAATGTGTAAGTCTATTAGAACAAGTATTTTTTCATACACATATTCACCTATTAGAATAGAATTCATAATGCTTAGTTTGTATGTGCATGAATACTATTTCACAATGTTTTCAAGAATGCTCAAGTTTCATAGATTTTTTTAATTAATTAATTTTTTCATATGCATATAACAATAGACACTTGGAATAGATGTAAAGTTGTCCTATACAAATTTATACTGCAGTGTAGAATTTCTTCTGATATAGTTGAGACTTTTCCATTTGCTTAATTTTGATGCCTTATTTTGTTGACCTGGGTACATTGAGAAACTTGTGTTTTGATTTCATGTAGATTGGTAAATTCGAGGTTGAGATAATGAGAAGAGTTAGTAAAGAGGAGGTTCTTGTTGGTTCATTGTATCTATTGCCTAGTGCCCCTCAGTTTGTTGCATTAAAACCTGTGGCTCGTACCATCAAAAGGCTTCCTCTTCACGGGTTTAAATCCGTCGGATCACCCCAACCAAGGTTTGTCTTGTCCTCCACTCCTATATTCCTTTTTGTTATGTCCTTTGCTCTCAATCAAAGTTCTCAATTTATGCATGTCTACATCTTCCCTTAAAAAAAATTATCAGCGCTTGTGAGAATATTTAACAAACGTTGTCATTGAATTCTTGAGTGAAGGCCATCGAATCTTCTAACACTATAAGCAATTTGTGTGATTTGAGTGTAGGGATAAAGGGCTATACATTCCAAGCATGGTAATTTCATAGCCTTAGAGCTACTCCAATTTATCGATGTTTTGCTATTCATTACCGACACTAGGTCCATACAATAGAGTTATCCTTTAATTCAATGGAGTCTCTTCTTGAGTAGTTGGTCCTTTATGATTTTAATTCTATTATATATATATTAATACAATAACATTAATTTCTTTCTAGTTTTAGTGATTGCTTGGAGGTAAATTTGAATTTGGATGAGTAGTAACCTATTTTGGTTTATTGAGGGCCAAACTCATTTTAACACCTTTTGGCATGCCAAAATGAGTTTGCTTCTCAATGAAGCAATATAGAATGATCTTGTTCAAACCTCCACACTACCTCCAAGCATGCACCAATAACTTACTGAAGGTGGAAGGTGCTGGGTGCAAAACAACCCACTCCTGACGAAAATTCTCTTTGAATTAAAGGATAACTTTCAATTACTGGCATTCATGCTGGCTCATAACCAATAAGTTGTGCTACTGACATATAGCAACACTGTTACTTCTGTGCATTGTTGCGGACGGACCAAGGACTGTTATCTGTTTTGACCTGTATTATCTGCACGTCAGCATAACGGTCTAAATGATGTGAATGTTTGTGTGTGAAGGACTCTTGTGTACTGAATGAAGGCGTGCCTACAGAGGTTCCCGTTGTCGTGGATCCTGTACGTGCTTGTTTCTTTGATATTTGGCTCCTCTATATATGCTTCTTGAGTGGCAGCAAAGCAGTGCTTTAAATGAAATATGGATATAATTTTTGACTCTGCTAGGCTGATAGATATGAAATATTGTAAGGGATATGAGCAAGGAAATTCTGGCTTCTGTGTTGAGTAGGTAGGCGTCAGCGTTTGTGTGTTGTTCTTATTTCCATCAAATGTATCCTAAAAATAAAATTTGCAAGTGCTTAATTATGTAAAACGTCATGGAAGTACTGTGGGGCAGGAAAGGTTGTTCATGACTGATAAACCATATGCAAGAAGTACCTAGGGGGGCTCGAGTAATCTGATTCTAGAGATTAATGAGGGGTTAAAACTTTCTCTGAAGATTGCGCATTCATGTGACTGCTAAAATGTTGGCAGTATATTGCGTCAAAATTGAGGCCACATCAGAAGGATGGTGTCAAATTCATGTACGAGTGTGTCATGGGGATGCGATCAAAGTCCTTTTTGGGCTGTTTGCTAGCTGATGAAATGGGTACTGACTCCAAATTCATACCTCAATTGAGCATATTCCATCTACATCTTAGTAGCACCTCTATGATGGTATTGAGTTGATCAATCTTAGCTGAGATTCGATGAAATTCGACTCTCCGACTGCCATCTTCTCATCCATTTTGCCATGTAACACTTCTCGGCTATTTAATATTGAAATTTCAATATTGCAGGCCTTGGAAAGACCCTGCAAGTGATCACCTTGATATGGACACTTGTAAAACAGGTACTTGTTGGATTCAATTTTGGCAGTTTTTGTGTATGTAAGATGCATGTTCAGATTGGTTGTAAGAGGTGAGTGTTTTCCTCTTAACTGCTGGGGTGGCTCTCTGAGTGCTCAGGGTCCAACAGGATGCCCGGCTGTAAAACGCATCTTGGTGGTTTGCCCATCCTCTCTGGTCCAAAACTGGTCGAATGAAGTAAGTTTTTCGTATCCAGGTTCTCGTAATTCTTTACACCACTCTTCTGGAATAATTAATTGCTCCTCTGTTCCAAGGGATTGCCTTGAGTGATAATTAAAATTGTTGCAGGTGCAAAAATGGCTGGGAAGGGAGAGACTGAAATTTATGGCTGTGCATGCGGGCACCACCAACAGAGAGGTGAGAGAACGGATTCAACGTCCTGGTATAGTTTTCAAACGGCCACAGCGCCATTCCCAGGAGTGCTTTTTCTTATGACGGTTGCTTATTCAATTAAATTATTTGTTGGTTGAAGATTTTGACCTTGTTGATTCCAGGCTTTGCAGAAGTTCTCAGATTTTAAGGCTGGACAAGTCTTACCCCTTTTAATCACTTCCTATGAGCTTCTACGCAAGCACATGGACAAAATTGCATCTGCCGAGTCAGGACTGTTGATTTGTGACGAGGCTCACCGCCTCAAAAATTGGTACTACAAACAGCCAAATGTATTTCTCCTGTATGTAGATTTTTTTGATTGACATGGAAACAAACCAGACAACATAATAAATGTTTTTACTCCTGTTTTTTTTGAAACATCAACAAAATTCTTATGGACAAGTTTTATATAGCAGTGACTTCCATCCTTCTATTCCAGTCACTGTTTATCATCGCAGGGAAATGGTTCACGTGCTAATTCTTGAGGACCTCTCCACTGTGTGTACAGTGCTGGCAACAAGACGATAGATGCTCTGGTTGGCCTCCAGTGTCCTCGCAAGATTCTCTTGGTAGGTATTACTCAGATGTTTGTTATCTGACATTGTATCCCTCAAAATCCTTGAGGATCTGTCTAGCTTGACCAACCATATGTCAGAAGGAAAAATGTTATGCAATAGCATGAAATCTCACTGGGCGTTTTGTTGCAGACAGGAACACCTGTGCAGAATGATCTGAATGAGTTCTATGCCATGATGGACTTTGCAAACCCGGGTCTTTTAGGTTCACTCTCTGCATTTAAGCGTATATTTGCAGAACCTATCCAGCTTAGTCAGGATCGAACAGCAAGGTAAACTAGACTTATCTGAATTCCTATCCACTTCAATGTTTGGCTCGGTGGCGGTGTTTGTGTCTCCTCTTATTGTGGATATAATAGAAAGGGCAATGGTTGATCGTCTCCAGTAAAAGTCCTTTTCAGAGCTTATAACAAATCGCAACATCTTGAAGCTATTGATTAATGACGCAGTCTAGAAGAGCAAGAAATCGGAACGGCTAGGTCTCGGGAGCTGCAGACAAGAACAAACTTTTGCATCCTGCGAAGGACAGCTGAAATAAACAAATCTTATCTACCAACTAAGACAGAGTAGGTGACCGCAAGTTTTCCCTTTCACCTTTTTATACTCTCTGAGTAAGTGTGGAGATTTGGAGATATTTTGGCCTCAGATGCTTGTAGGAAGATCTATTTCAATATTTTGAGTTGGCTGTATACAAGATATTTGGAAGTTCTGGCCCCTCTCTAGACCTGTAAATCATTATTTAGAAAATTGTCACAGGTGTAGTAGCCTTGCGATTTCTAACAGGGAATGTGGACAGGCTTTTTGTATTTTGCAGATTACAACCTCTTCAGATTTCCATATACAAAATTATCGTAAACAATGTCAGTTATCACTTCCTTCTGTACTAGATCGTTTTCTTAGATTGGCAATGGACTCGATTGCATATGTGTGGATATAAATTTGATCTGATTTACTTCTGCTGGCTCTATTTCTCAGGCCATTACTCTTGGTTTTGCAGGCACTTCGGTCACTATACATCTGTGACAACACATCAGCCACAATCTTATCCTCAATCACTACTCTGAGAAAGTTGTGTAGTCACCCACAGCTTATTCGCAATAACTTTGTGAATGAAACAAACCTGGAACCAGCTTCAGATTATTTACACAGTGTTGCTGCTAGTAGGAACAGTGATATTGATCAGCTCTTTCAAGAAAGGTAAAGGGCTTATAGAAACTCCTGGAATTGCACCTTTTTATTTTCTTTTCCTCTACGTGATATTTACTGGATTTACCTGTACAGAGCATTAGGACTTTGCTCTACATATTCATGCCAGTTCTTTTGAGCTCATTCATTCTGGTTGATCAAAGCAGCGCAGACAAGCAGGAAGAAACCTGGACCTTCTCTGGAAAACTATCATGTTTGTATCAGCTTCTTCGAACAGTATATGCAAATACATCAACTGTGTCAAGAGACAGGGTGGTGCTGGTCTCCAATTTCACTAAAACATTGGACATAATTCAGGTATATATTGCCACAGTCAGGAGATATGCACATCATATGTACAGGAGGCTTTGCTGATTTGTTACTGTTTTGAGAAACTATGCAGGCAATGAGCTAAAAACTAGCCTACATGAAATCTCTTAGAAGGATCTTTGAGGGCACGTTGCCACGGATAGATATAACTTGAGTTTACAGCAGATCAAAGGCTTCGATTAAATTGTGCTGCAGGCGATGTGCACAAACCAGGGCTGGCAATTTCTGCGCCTAGATGGGTCAACAGACGCAGGTTTACGGCAGACACTCGTAGACCAGCTGAATAGTGGATTTGGAAACGTGTTTGTTTTCTTACTGTCAGCCAAGGCTGGTGGCACTGGCCTCAATCTTATTGGTGCCAACAGGTTAGTTTTGCACCACTGCTGACTTCTACGTTGTGGAATTACTACTGCGATAATCACAACTTGTTTTCTGGTCTTACTGATGCCAAATTGGTGATTCCGATTTTGTGCAGACTTGTATTGTTTGATCCTGATTGGAATCCAGCTACTGATGCACAGGTATATAATGGTTGGCATGTTGCCCACTCTTACCTATAGAATCTCACTGATAAACTTAGCATTCAACTGTCACATCCACTCTTAGGCAATCATTCTTGTGCATTTTGGGAGACCCAAGGTGATCAAGAAATGTAGGGTTTTCAATGCTGTGGATGCAATTGGTAGAATAACTTCGCCGCAATCCATTTTGCTTCGTTGTTTGCTACTTCATGGGCACTTGATCAAACAGGCGGAGTTATTAATAGTTTGACTAGGTTTAGAACAGCACATATGTACAAGTAGACTTGTAAGATCCACATTTCTTCAATCTAACAAAAGCCAATGACTCTTTTGACATCCTATCTTACATAGATTGAGATGACTCTCGTCAGTCATGAATTTGCAATTGGATATCTTTTACATGCTCAGTGAACCCGTTGGATATGATGCCAATAGTCATTGACTGGGTGCAGAGGCCAGTGGGATTTTATTTCTCAATTGACACCTTTGCTTTTGTCAGGCAATTGCCCGGGTGTGGAGGGAAGGACAGCTGAAGCCAGTCATTATATACCGATTTTTTTCGACTGGCAGGTTTGAAGACCATTCGTTTATATCTTATAAAAGCACTACTCCACTTCAGCTAGAGTTATTTGTTGTCCTCATCACATATTTTGAGTATGCCATATGTATATAGAATTGTAAAGCGTAGTGTAGAGCATCAACAAATTTTGAATGCTTTATTCACTTTTGCATGAAGCTGCAGTGTTGCACTGCATAGGTACCTTCAGTCTAGTCTAGAAGACAGACTTAACTTTATGGTCTTCATGTTGCACCCAGCATTGAAGAAAAGATATTTCAGCGCCAAATTATGAAAGGAGGGATGGCTGCATCATTGGAGGCAGACGCGGAGGGAAAGAGCAAGAAAAGCACCGGAGGCCGTCATTTTTCGAAGGAGGAACTCCGTGAATTGTTTACCTTGAATCTGGTGAGCAGCTGAGACAAAGTTCAGTTTCAACCGAGTCTATTAATCTAATCTGTATCACGCTCAAGTGCAATATTTTCATGCAATCCAATCTGTCACGTTGTCATTGTACAATTCTCATTTGGTAACCCCATTCACATCCATCAAACCCTCTTCACAAGAAGCAAACATAAGCACCCACCACCATCCCAACACAAGGCATTTTCACCAAATCGACTTTTATGTTTCATATTTCATGTTTGTTTTGCCAAAAAAATTAATCAATAGTTGTTTAAGGCTGTTGCAGCTTGCAATGCAACTGTGGGCTCCATTTCTAGTCTTCCATAATGTACACAAACACATGGCTCCAACGCATATCATGTTTGTGGACTTGTATTGTGGTTGGAAGTGACAGAGGCACAGGTACTCATCCCATTGGATTATTATTGTGTTTTTCAGGAAACCCAGTGCGACACTTTTGACCTTATTTCCCGAACTAACAGCGCCAGTGCAAAGAGTTGGAGGGATCACTCGGAAGACGATGATGATTATGCATTGCACGATGGATTGCAGTCAGGAATTGTTTCATTTGTGTATAATGTGGGCAGAGGGCAGGTTTCGCTGCTCAAGTAAGTTGTAGGGAGCATCATGATTCAGCAATTGATACACCTGGTCTAGAAAAATTGGCCACTTTAGATCCTACAGAGGTATTTGATAGTGATTAATTTTCAGAATACATCCACTTGGTGCGTAGTTGAGGATTAGGTCCTCGCATCCAATTTGAATACCTCACCACCGTGGCGGCTTAGCCACTTATTAATTCATCTTCGAGGTGAAAGTGCCATGTGTCACAACCTGTAGTGAAGTTGGTGTGCCACAAAAATAAATTATGATTCAACATGCAAAGTGTTGAAGTTGCCATAATACCGTAGTTTACTAGCAGGTTAGGCAACTTGCTGCCTAATATTTAATTAAAGTTCAAAAAGTAGGTTCGGCACCTAAAAATAGTATATTCATATTTTCGGCAATTTTCTCTTTTAATTTTTAAAAATTCGGCTTACATTCATTTTTAATTTTCTATTTCAACTTATATCTTGTACATCTCTCTTGCATTGAATGACAAGTAAGATGTGAGTGAAGAGTTGAGAATGCTCTGTGCTTTATGCAAGTAGAGTGGAGTTGTGTTCAACAATGCATATGGGATATGTAAACTTTGAGGTGAAGCACCTAGTTAGATGTCATTTTTATAACACGCATAACTTTTGCATAGAGTCTTCAAATGACATAAAATTTGTTGGAGGTGAAATATTACTTGATTTCTAAACTTTTCTTAGACCAACAAAATTCCAAAAAAGTTGATCTTCTATGCACAAATGAGCTCCAAAAAACTGTTATGAACGCATTTTAATGTTTTGATCTTTACACGGCTGCAATGTTTTGTCCATATCTTTTGCATAAAGACTTATTTTGACACAAAACTTGTTGGAGGTGGAAGAAGGATTGATTTCTCAACTTTTGTTAGCAGACAAAATTCTATAAAAACTTCATCTTCTATGCTCAATTGGACTCCAAAAATTTGTGTACAACACATTTGAAAAGCCTCGCCTAGAGTCTTGCTACTTCTTAACCCATATTCTTTGTGGACTAATGTACGTGAGCTTGATTACAAAAGGAGCACCTTCTCTCCTTCAAAATTCACATATGCTTCCACTGTAAGTAAAACTCTAGTGAGAAGTAAAAATTTCTTACTTTTAGGCAATTTTGAAAAATAATTAATTTTATATTCGGCAAAAAATGCCAATAATATTCCAAAATTTTAGGCATCTATTTTTAGAATTATTTTGTGCCGAACCTGCTATTAAACTACGGTACTAGGTAAAATTGACACCATTTATTTCAACTTGTGCAGACTGCATTTGTTCTATGCATCTGCATCTCAAATTTCAAGTCAACAGTAATGTTTTGCCTATAAAAGTTTGGTGATTGAAATGGGGTGTTTTGAGAAATAGGGGGGGTGTTTCATGTGGATATTTTTGTGCTCAATCTGAGAAGTGATTATGAAATCAATGAATGTAAGTATTTTGTTCATTTTGATGTGGTACACCTCTCTCATTGGTGTCACATCAAAATGAGCAAAATATTGACATGGCATTCTAAAGTGTTCAAAATTTGATGTGGGTGGTCCGAGATGACCTTAAACTACCGGATGATAGCAGAAAGGTACCCAAACTAAATGGAGTGGTTGATGGTTTGATTGATGGTTGTGAAATTGTCTTCACTTGATGGAAACTAGCTAGGTGGTCAAGCACCTTTTGTGTTTTAAAAACAAAAACAAAATAATAATATATCTTAATGTGGTCCAATTGACTTATTGTCCACACTATCGAAATGTTTAGTGTGGAGTGGATCCCAAATTTAACCAAATCTTTGTATATGATATTTTGATCACATTAGAGTTGCCTTGAAAAGGTCATACAACAATATTGTTTTGTACTTTGACTCTCTTGTTAGGACCCATGAATAAATGTAGGTTCAAAGAATTTTTGGAGTGTAGTTGTGACTTTGGTTGTTTTTTCTTTAAAACATGTAAGTTGTGCATGGGTGCATTTTGAAACCCTACTCCCTTACCTTATAAAATCCATCAAATTACATAGCTTCAAAAATAAGAATTAAAGTATCATAAATCATTTAGAATAGAGTCATTATTTTATAGATATTTTAATTTTCATTAATTTAATAAAAAAATTATTGCATACATTTTATGTATGTGAAAGATCTTGAATTTTACAATTCATGCATTGAAATATTTCCAAGAATAATATAAATAAAATCTAAAGTTTATGGCCTAGTTAACTCTAGGAGGATAATTTATGACAAGAAAAAGTCACTACACTTAAATATTATAAGTTGTGTTGCATTATAATTTGTGTGTGTGTTGTACAAATTAAGAAACTTTTTTTTGAAAAGTAAAATATAAATTAATTTTTGTTTTATTCCAAGTTTGATGTTTCATTTTTATGTGTTTGCTATAGTTGTGCTAAAAATAAAGCAGGTAAGCATTTTTAATAGACCTATAAAAGGGCTTTTGGTGCGATAAATGAAGCTCATTCTATTGCATCTTTGTTTGTTGTATTGTCGAACTCAAGACCCTAAACCCTTTGAGTGAGTGTGAAGCATGGACGACGATCCTTGGTATGATTTGCTTGATGAAGAATTCCATCCCCCTTCTTCCTCTTTTAAGAGTGAAATGGTAATTTTCAATCCTACCTTAATTGCAATTAATTATCACCATGGGTTGAATTTGTATCCATAAAAATTACTATTAAAGATCGTGACTTACAAGTTTAATTGTTTGAGAAGCTCGCCTATGATAATTAGATCTGTATTTATTTTTATTCAGTATAGAAACGAATCACGTAACTATAATTCTAATCATCCCTTTGAGCACCTACACATAGTTATTGCTATAGATTTATAGAATTTTTGTTAGATTTTGTTAGTAACTGTAAAAAGGTTTGACCAAATCTTGGCATAGAGTGTTTGGGTATTGTATGCATTAATCATGAATTCTCAAAGTGTTGATTCTAGGTAGGTGTGTCCAAATTCGACATGAGGTTCTCATGGTCAAACCATTTATATTTTAAGCAAAAGTATAGGATTTGCGTTGAAGTAAGGGTCACACTTGGATCTAATTACTAGTGTTGGATTTGGTTTTTATTAATACCACTTAGATATATTAACACTTTTGATATTGTTGTTGGTTGAATCTTCGTGGGTCATATTGTTTGTAGGTTACAAATATATGTCCGCAGCATGGTGTGCTTGGAGAACACAAGGCCCACGAGGTAAATGCCGAGGAAACATGGCATCAATGGTTGGACATGATAGGTGATTCATTGGAACAGGTAACTTCAAAATAAACTTTCAAATGAAGTGTTGAAAAATCAAGTGACAACTTAGATAAATAACTTAGTCTAATCAAGAAGGCTTTCAAATTTATGGACATCATTTCCAATCACCTTCAATTAAACGCCAACTAGATTTTGGAACCGATACAAATTAAAGTTTGTTGTTACTAACTTCATTTGTGGTCGTTTTTATAAGAATAGTAGCCTCTTTAAAAACAAGTTAGTTTTTCTAACGAGATCCTTCAATTGAAGAAATAAGTTAGAAGTATGATGCTAATACGGTCAAGTACATGAAGAAATCTAACATAGGAGTTCATAATCCTCGGAATTGGGTAAGTGACACTATTACGCATGTGACACCGATATTTATAAATGGTGTAGTGCAATTCCAATCATCCAATTGTTTCCTCCCCTAGAGTCATTTGGTACCCATCATAACGAGGGATATTGAATTGCATTAAAATCTCGAATTGAAATCATGGCACAATTGTTTGTTTGAATGTAGGTTGCGGCCAAGCAACAAGACATGCATGAGCTACTTGTGTGCGTTGCCAAAGAAGTGCAAAGTCTTGGCGCACAGGTTCAAGTTCCCAATATTGCCGCATCTACTCCAACATCAACCTCAAAGGTGACCAAAGAAAAGGAGCGTCTCCGTGTACCCAAGAAGAAAAATTGCACAATTTATCGTGACTGCGAAATTCTTGATTCGGATGACGCGGCCTTGATTTGTTTGATTACGTTGTTTGTCTTGATTTGTTTAATCACTTTAATTATCTCAATCTTCATGTGATAAGGAGCAACACGGTTCGCTCCTTCGCTTGTTTTGTGAGGTTAATCACCAAACCGCTTAAAGATTACCCAAGATTTGGGTAAATTGGAAGCATAGTTTTGTCATTTGGATAGGTTATAAGGTTCGAGAATTGAAGAGTCATATCCCAAGAGCATGTTGGAATCTTTTGCAACATAGACATGTTCTAGATTTGACATAGTTCTCATTTTTTGGATTTTTTGGGTGCACACACAAACCTACTTTGTCCAGCATTGCAGCACACGCTATGTAATAAAATATATGGTTTACCATATTAATCCGGCAAGGTTTAAACATTTGTTATCATTTTCTTCTGCCTACTCCCAACTAAGTTGTTTGGAAAGTTTACAATGTTTTCGAATCAAAATTATGTCGTTGAAATTGAAAGGGCAAGTAATTAAAATCCCATGACACCTTACCAATCTCTAATCTTAGGTATCATTATGTGTTGGCGTACTATTCTTTTTGGTTCTTTTTCCCAATGTTAAGATCATTTTGATTTTGTGACCTTCACTTTCACTAAGAGATTCCTTCTTCCAACACCTACCATGGGAGTGTGAGTAACAAATCACCGAGCTTTATTAGGTTTATTGTTACTTCATTCTAAAACACATACCTCTTACCCAATTTTAGGCGTTCATATAGCTAAACATAGTAACCACACACCCTACATAAATATCACATATTCACCCTCCCCAATGGTAGATGATGTGAACGATTACGCTCCATGAGATCATAACAGGTCTATAAAATTGTGCAAAAATCTGTAAAGGGAATTATCACAAAGTGTACCTCTCATCCACCCAACGTAAGCACTTGACCTTCTTTGAATTTGAGACCAATTCCTGTCAAATGACTTGTACTAGTCAAATTTGGTGTCAATTACATTAATAAACAACCTTCAGGTTGCAGGGCTTTTATGTTGGATGACGAATAAGAGGTACACTCGAATGCAATATATTCCTCTCCCGAAATTCTCCCTTGTTTCTTAGTAACTGTGGATTAAGCAAATATAAACTTGTGCATGGATTCTTCAAAGAAATGAGATTGTGTGCATGTATGCAGTTCTATTGGCAAGGCCTATGGTAGAAGATGCACAAGATACACAGCCTTAGATGTGCCCCACAGCTTGTTGTGACATGTAAACTGTGTTCTGCACAAAGAAAACATTCAGAACCTCGTTTTGATCATATTGCTTCAAATATGTGTATAATTAAGGTGGCTATCGTATGCTTCTAGTTTGTTTCTCCCAAGTAACTTGTTGTGCAATGTTCTTGTATTGATACGGAAATAATACTCTCACATGCATTACGATTTCCGGACAAATAATTTGTCTAGAGTTACTTGAATCCTAGTTTGGTTCAAACTAAAACTGAAGAAAGACTTGGGTCTCACATAATCTTAGATTGCATCGGGTATGTTATGACTCTTTTGAACCAAATTTCTGTAGCACATTTCATAGGACAAAAATGGTTTGGTTTACACATCACTCTAAAATACAAGTGAAGACAAGTACAGTGAGATCCTTGACTACTGTTTCCACGCCTTCTTTCCGCGAAATTGCTTGGCTGCTGCCCTTCCTTTCATCTTCTTTGAAATGCCGGTTCTTGCCACAATGGCACGTTTGGCTGCCAAAGGCATTCCCTTACTCTTATTCTTCTGCCGATTACTGGTTCCTCCAGTCTGCAAAACCAACCAGGAATTATTAAATTTTAAGTCAAATATTGCAGCCAATTGGGCCACCAGCAATTTCACGGAACTTTGACACTACAATGAATATTGATATTAGTGTCACTGATGCTTCTTTTTTTTAAGGGTGACGCATTATGACATATTGTGTTAGTGACAAGAAAGACACCTTGGTAGACGTGGGCATATTTTACTGAAAGCCAATTTTAGTCCAGCTTTAGTATTGAGCCCTTGATTTATAATGTTTTGCTTTCACCCATGCATTCTGTTTCATAACAAATGTTTCATGGGGAATCCTTTAGGAAAGGATCGAAGCCGACAAAATAAACCACAAACACAACCAGTTGAGAAATTTTCGTACCTTCTTCTGCTTCATGGCAGTACGGGCTCCAAATTGAGGACGATCTTCACGGCCAGCCCTGGCAGAGGCCATCCGCTCCTCCTTTTCTTGTCTCTTATGTATCCTTGCCTGTACCAACAAACACCAACTTAGAGCCACTTTACACAATAGCCAAGGGCCGTGACCATGGAAATTCGAAACTGAATTTTGTGTGGTCACAGGCCTTCTAGTTCTTAATCAAATGCTATTTCATTACCATCCTAATCATGTTGGGCCCTTCCACCCAATAAATCAAAGGTTGGGGATTCTGAAGCGTCATGATCACCCAGTTCGTGTTAGACCCACTTCTTTGAGGTGTGCTTGACACAAAATCCAGGAGACCATAAAACAATATCCATTGCATGTCATGTAGGATTTTATCCATTCAAAATCTCTGGTCACTTGGGCCCTCAAGCTCTAGCATACAGGGAACTCAGATGGTCTTGGCATTTTCCACCAATAAAAGATTTTAGATTCAATGGTCATGGGCTGCTCGAGCTCCAGTGTAAAGTGCCCCTTAATAATGACTTCATAGAAAGCAAAAAAGTACAACCAAAAGCCTAATGAACTTCTAACAAACCTCCATGTGACCAGATTTTCTGCAGTGCATCTCAGATAGACAGCTGAAAAGGACTGAGTAAATAGGTACAAATTAGGCAAGAGAAACAAGTTGATTTACCTCTAAATGGGCAGGGTTAACTCGTTTTTCATTCAGATTCCCATGTTTGTCTAGCTTGACAGCAACTTCCTTCCTGAATTTTCCAGCTTTGCTCAAACCATGCTCTGCCATAGCTGCCTTGGCTGCCCGCTTGGCCTGTATAGAGGAACCCCACAATCTTGTGAGTAACTATAACTTCTTAGAACTCAATAAACCCAAGAAGGTTACTGTTATTGCAAGAATACAATTCCTTTTACATAAAGCATCTATCTATATTGGAAAATAACCCATTGAGAACATTTCATTAGAGTTGGTCCCCTTTGCTTTTCCATTGGTTGTTTTGCATACAAAATCAATCATTTCTTTCCACTTCTGGTGCATGCTTGGAGTTGATTTTTACAATTGAATTAAAAGCAACCTACTTTGATTCACTGAGGGCCAAACTCGTCTTAGCACATCTTGTCATGCCAAAAAGAGTTTGACCTTTGATGAATGCATATCAAATGTTCTTCAACAAAACCTCTACACTACCTCCAAGCATGCACCAAAAAACAGACAAGGAGGGTACTCTATGCAAAACAGCCACATCCCGACCAGAACCCATGTCAAGTAGAAGATAACTCTATTATGTTGTGAATTTCTGAACTTGCTTCTGAGAAAAAAATAACCCCAGCCTGTCTTCCAAAGTACGCATTTGTGAATAACATCACTACTTACCAAACAAAGTTTAAATACCCATGATAAAACTTCTAAAGCCTATGCACATTGCAACACCCCACAAACAAAACACACCTGAAGGGTTCTGATCCGTTGAAAATCCTCATTTGATAGGATTCCATCTCCATCACGACTTGTGACATCTGTAACCTGTTTCTTCTCTTCTTTAGCAGCAAGCAGCTTTTTCAGATGGCGAAGGCTGTTCTCAGTGCTTGGAATTTCCTTCACTTCCACATTTTTGACCTTCTGCCTTTTCACAGTAGAATAATCCTCATCTACATCTTCACTATCTTTTTTCCTTTTTCGAGAGCCTTCCAAACCTTCTTCTCCAAGCTCATCTCCTTCATCCTCTTCTTCAACAGCTCCCTCATCGCTGTCATCTTCCACTTCTGGATGTAAAACCAGATGAACATCAAACAATGCAAGAGTACATTGATACATTGTGCAAAGTAACAAATAAGAAGAGCACATGCTTGACGGATGTCCAAAACAGCAGAGAGGTCAGAATGTAAACTCTCCCAAGTATGTGGACCTATTGTGGGCACATACAACACCACAGCTGATTTTGGCCATCAGATCAGATTGAGAATTATCTACTGCAATTAGGAAGTTGAAAATCACAAAGATAGTCACTTCAAGTCTCATCAGAATGGGAGTTCCGCGAGATGCAAAAGTTATTAGAGGTCAAACATGTTCACTTTTGAGCCTAAGTAGTGCCTACATTTTGAGCAAATAGTCCAAGCTAATTGTGATACATGCCTTTTTGGTGTTTATTCTTAACTCACGTGTTGCCATATACCACCCAAATATAGGTGTCCAATTACGAAGAGTGCCCACATAAGGCCCATACCCAAATAAGAAACAAACACACTTCCACAAAGTCACCCGAATCACCACAGGCAGATTTGGATCCAACAAAATGCAGATTTTAGTCTTACACTCTAGCACATAAAGATCTTTTTTCCAATGTGTAGCACACAAAAATTCAAATACCCTAAAACACTCATCCTGATCAAACAAAAATAAGCATTGAATCCCTCACCTTCCAGATCGCTAACAGCTTCATCTGTGTCAACTTCTATATCACCATCCGAATCTTCAGCCTCGCTTAACTCCACACCCTCCTCGTCACCACTTCCCATTTCTTCATCACTATCGCTTTCCTCTTCATCCCCATTTTCATCTTCATCTTCATCAGAACCACTCTCACCAGCAGCTAATAATTCAACCCCTGAAATTCCTTCAGCAACAACTTTCTCCCCAAATGCCTTTGGTTGCACTGTGAGGTCAGCACCCCGACCCCTGTCCTTTTTATCCAACAATGCTGGGAAGACCTGATCAGACAAATTACACCATTAATCCTTAAATGACCAAGGGACTCAATGTACAACATAAATATACAACTTCTACAAGCCTCACACAGGCCCCACCAAGTCTTATAACCAGATCTTTTTATGTTTCTGGGCTTGAAACATCATTTCAGTACACTATCTTGGGCCATCAGGGAGAAATCAAACATATACTCGCATGTGACATTGATGATCGAAATATGAAGTATGCATTTTGCGCTCAAAGGCACCCATGCAATTTATTTGAACCCAAATTTTCAAAAGCATGAAGGCTTTCAACCTCTTTGAAAAGTGCACTTGAAGAATTAATTTTAGACAGGGTCATTTTTTACACAAATCTAATAGCTAGAAATAGAAGCATGTAACTCAAATACACAGTTTTGTGCATGGAGGAGCTCAGGACCCACGTTGGGCTTCTTAAACACTTAGGGACTATCACAGGCATCTGAGTGTGATATTAATACAGAACACAATAAATTAAGCACAAAACTGGAGTATCTCAAACGACTTGTGTGGAGAATAATGAAGGTTCGCAGTGAAGTGAAATGATTAGATAGTAAAATACACCACAGCAGCTTAGACAGTCTGTTACTCCTGAATAAATTTGTTTGAGAGTTAGATTTCAAAGATATCTCAAATATGGTCACTGGTCGATCACAGGTATAATATTGTAGAAAAAAAGCAGGGAGATTCGAAAAAGACCTGTCGATACACTGAAATGATGGAGCGCGCAGCAGATGACACTGCTTTTTCTCGAGACTTCTTGTACAGAGCCAAGTCTGTCAACAACTCCTTTGTCATAATCTGTGAGGGTTATGTCCCACATTATCAATTAGAACAATAAACAACCAAGATCCTCACAAGTTATTTGTATCAGACAAATATTAGGAAAGTTACCATCCAGTAATCACTTCTCAAAAATGTTACAATATGTGGATGAAGTCCGTCACTAAAACAATCACATCTTGCTGTCCACAATACAATTAACTGAGTAGAAAAACCTTCAAAAAGGGCCAATACATAGGTCACAATTATAGAAAAAAGCGCAATCAAGAAAAGGGCCAATAGATAGGTCACAATAATAGAAAAAGCACACTGTCAACCTAAGTATACAAGTAGGTAACACAAGTGGATCTGAAAAGAGACTAACCAGTGGTATACGCATACATATCTCACGGACAACATTCAGACCCACCGCCATCACCTGTTTAACAAGAAATATTCAGAGAATGAATCCATCATGCTATATAGTTCCAGTCTATTAAATGCAACAAGAATGCATTGAAAACCTACAAGTGGGCAATTTAATCACCGTATGCACTGGTATTGACACCTATATTGACATCAGTATACAAAATTATAGTACCTCTGGTCGTGCACGATCATGCACAAATTGATTCACAAGCTGCCGTATCATGGACTCCACCGCATCAGGAGGCACCTGCTTGTTCAGAACTCCAAAATGTCAAGATCCAGTCTTAGATTATATTTGTTAAATATATAGATCCAACAATGTACAAATAAAAGGTTTGTGTCATGAGAGATGGGCGTACATCATCATGGCATGATTGTACTGCTGCTGCAAGCAATTGTGTGACGTCCCGTTGATGTGGCTGCATCACACATCAAAATTGAGAGTAAGCTTTATCATCTTCCAATTTCCTAGTGATTCTTCATCTTGACTTCCTTGTATGTGAAGTTCAAATCAAACTCTGACTCTGTAGCTGAATCCCAATGTTCACTGGAAATTTCTTATAACTGTAAAGGTGGACTAAGGACACTCATCCATAATAATGATTGTCAGGCAGTACTACAGCATTCCACAGTTTTGCAAGACCTTCAGATTTATATATATCATATTATAATTGTTCCCATTATTAGTACACAGAAGGAGATTAAAGATACCAGAGATGTAGATAGACAAAATTACAGCTTGCTATAATCACCAAAACATCTTGTGAAGAGAAGAAACTTGAGCGTAAAAATTCCAAAGCAGGGCATGCTGATACTTTGAAGCCTCGGTAGAAACTATGAAATGATATCACAAAACCTTATAGAAGAATCAGCAATGAGTACCTGAATGTAACGCTGAATATAAGGGTAGAAATTGAGGAGGATCAATTTATGAAGACCCACTGCCCTAGAAATGACTTGCATCATCATCAATTTGACCTGCCACAAGTGGCCAAGACTTCAGAGTTTAGCCTTACGAAAGAATTCTTAAGCACACCAAACATATTGAAGAACTCAGGAAAATATTAGCCTAGCAATGTATGCAAAATGAGGACTAGCAACCCACAGTAGAGATCTTTTGCTTGTCCACTCTAGTCATGATATCCCATCAGGTCATGCATGAACATACCTTCAGCAACATTTAAATACACAAAATTTCATATCGTTGTCATGCAAAAGATGGACATCAGCAGACCAATACAAAAGAAAGAGTACCTCAAATCGCTCGGTACAACCCTGAAGGCGTGCAAACAACTTCTCAGCAAAACTCTGCAAAAAAGAATTTAACATATTCAACATACTAAAATCTTGAACAACTTGGCACACTACCTCTAGGCTTGAAATTACAAACCGAACATTATTCACTGCAGTCTTCCACCTCTATTAACATAGAAATAACCTACATTAGGATACATGAAACCTTCATTCTCGTGCACACAATTACTCAATGGTGACCATAAGTCTACAATGCTGTACCAAACTGAAGGTTACAGTAAAAAAAAGTTCAGAATAAAATTGATTGCTGAGGCCTATTATATATGTTATGCAAATTACAAATTGGATAACCAAAAAACATAACCTATATTGCTGGTTGATTGATTAATTCTTGACTAGCCTGTGCACATGAAGACACTCTGCTGTCAATGTGACAGCTTCAAAATGCCTTGAGAGAGAATGTGAAGACACCTGCCATGACTCAGGAAAAATTCTTCACATCCAGATAAGATAAAGAGTTCAGTAACATACTTGAGGATCATGCACATATTGTAGAGGTGCATGAGACCCATGGTCCATCTCCCGAGATTTATTCCGCTGCTGTTTCTGTAAACTGCGCATAACTCTCTGAAGTTTAGCTTGTTTCTTTTTCCGACTGGAAGTTGTACCCTTGTGGAATGCCTACACAGCAAGTTGTACTCCAAGGTGTCAGAAACTGGAACTCTACATAAAGTGAGAGCCCACCTTATTGGCAACAGATTCCCCTACTCTGTCAACAAAGAGTTTGCAAAGTCAAACTGCACCTGCTCGAGCTCTTCCTCCCTTTTCATAATCTCCTCCAAACAGCTAGTCTGGATACTATTCTCAAAGCATGGAAATATAAACGCCCAAGGAGCTCAGAATGGGCTTTTCAATACTGTTTATGTATTTTGGAGCTACCTAGGTGTAATTTTAGATAACTAAGACCCCCTCCCAAAGTAGTAATTACACTTATTGTACTTTTCTGATCAGTTTAATACTTATGTTGAGTGAGGACAAGTATCAAAAAATCAAATACTTCAAAATACGCTCATGTTCATTTCCTTTCTATATGTGGTATATTTAGTCACCAAGTTTGTATGGTAAGAACACATTATTTAATTTGCACATAGATATTTTATAGATTTTTAACATCAACATGCAATGTGGTGTTCTCCACAACACAAGCATATATGCAACTTCCAACTGTATGGTTGGTACCTTTCAGGCATTTTCAACAATTTCTATTTTTAAAATAACCAACTGTATAATTCATTTAACCCTCCACGTTCAGTCATCTCACTTTCCAGAAAACACCTTGGTCATTTACAGGTTAGGTTAAAACTTTCACCTTATACACAGCCTCCTTACTAACAGCAGCACCACCCCCAGGCTTGCTAGCATCATCTTCGTCATCACTGCTCGAGTCATCCTCATCTTCCTCCTCCACGGCTTGATCATACCCAAGCAGATACCTAAGTGCAGAAATCATGATACTGCAGAACACTTGCACTAAACATATCATTATCCATGAGACTTAAAGATGATAAGCATCCACCAAAGAGAACCACTGGTTATCAAGGGGACATGACAGCAATGTAACAAGAACTAAACAAAAGCTTCATGATTCTGACAGGGAAAAGACTGCTGTGGAAATTACTAAAATCTCCTATGCAACAACATCTTTGCAGCTAAGATGAATATTCATTGTGGCACCTCCTCAATAAATTTAGAACACTTGTTACAGTACTCAAAAGTGCTCTTCCCAACAGCCACAGCTGGAAAGATACCGAGCATCATTACATTAAGACTGTGCACTAGTCATACATGATTCCTCCAAAACCTATCTGCAGCTCATACTTGTACACCATCACTTAGAGTCAATTTCAGGTTTTCCACAATCCAACTGAATTTGAGCATAGTCCAGAGTACGTATAGGTCTACACCAGATAATAAATTGCAGTCTTTAAACAGAGCCACCACCTATTGCTATACATATAAAAATAACATGGCAGGTTGGAGCTTTCATGAATGCTAGGATAGTCAAGTGTGACAGCAATATGCATTGGGCACCATTAACCCACATCCAGTAGGTTGACATGTAAAACTTCAGAAAATTGGAAGTGGGAGGAACAAAAGTTTACCGAGAAGATTTGTGGAAGCAAGCATTACAAATTGCATTGGAAGTCCGCTCATCAACCCACACTTTCCGACGGTTCAGTTCTGCAAGCACGGCAAGTGCTCTCTTGGATTTGTTCTCATCATCTCCCTGCCCAACCATGAAAAATATTTTTAACTTTTAAGTACCACAGTTGCATTACTCCTTCCAATTTAGCACATTTCTGCATGTTCATCAAATAATTTGAGGACAATCCTGTTCAAAATTTGAGCAGCATCTTCATTAACCCTAAAATTGGAGAGGTTCTTCGATCATCCTAGACCTCATCCTTTAGTTATATTTAAAGGAACTGAAGAGAAATAACTTTAATATTAGGGTTCAAAACACTTTGTAGGCTGCAGTTATTGTCAGACAACTAACCAAGCTGCACCATTCAGTTGACCGGATTGAATACCTGGAGCAAGTTGAACAAAATATTTTGGAGTGGTTTCATGGTAGGATCATTTTTGTTCTTGATGTTCATTCGCCGTATGTCTTGCACAACATGTAGGTAGGCAAGTTTCTTCAATGCACGGTCACCACTAAGTTGAAGGTCCATCAGAACAGGTAATGCATCTACTAAACTTATCATCTGCCACCACACAATACATGCAGAAAAATCAGGACTAAAGAGCGAGAGCAAACATACAATAATACAATTAAATGAACATGTTTCTTTGCATAAAAAGAGTATAGAATTCCTAAGTAGCCTATTTAGGTTCCAATGCAAATGGAATAATTCTTCGGTACTCTGGATAACCTAAGCATAATTCAATTGGAGACTCCCGCACCTCTTCAATTGAGTCTTAGTAGGTGGAAGAAGGCTTCGTGACCAAAGATAAGCATCATCAACGAGGTTATGTCGACTAATGAGAGCTTGCCACTTGACTATGCTCGACAATCGTAAACGTACTTAAAGACCATGACTCCTAAATAAAAATTCCTGAAGCTAGAATAGAAAGAGAACGTCCTTACACCTACTTTGGATGCTAGAAGTGCACAAGGTGTCACAGAAGAAACAGACTAGCAGCGTGATCCCACATTGCTGCAGTTTCATGTGCACACACCATACATTATGGATGCAAATGGAATAATTCTTAAGTAATATGGATAACCTACGAATGATTCCATCAGGAAAACAACTCTTCAATAGAATCTTGGAAGATGGAAGAAGGCATCAGCAATGAGGTGTCGGCTAAAGCGAGCTTGCCACTTGACTATGCTAGGCAATCACGCATGTACTCAAGGAGCTTGATTGTTGAAGTATTTATTCTTCACCCTAGATTAGAAAAAGAACGTCCTTACAAATGCTTAACAATGCTGTGAGTGCACAAATCTCATGTGCACACAACGTACCTTGCGATTCCGTAGCAAAATAAGAGCCTGCGTGAGCTGCCTCCGCAAATTGGACTGGATGGTGGCACCATGGGACTTTAACAGCTGCAACAACTGCGCAGGAAATTTGACTAAGTGCTGAGGGTACAAAGGAGTCATGTGAGACAGGAACATGGCCATGTCCGCCATCTCCTTGGCCGCCCCGGGATCTGTAGCAGAGGAATTGGCCCCGGAGGTCGTTGGCTGTAGCAGGAAAATTGCAAGGCAAGCATCAAAATGACGGAGCTGCAGCAGGAGCTCACTCTCGTACCCTTGCGGGTCCCGTTTGCAACGGCCTTGCAGGGCCAGCAGGTCGCCGATCCTGTCGGCTCCTCGCCCGCCCGAGGCCGCTGTAATCCCTGCCACCATCGTGGGTCGCAGCTTCTTACAATTCTGTGTGAATTAGAATTGCCACTACATGAATGCAGCCAGGGTTTGCTGCAAGACGAAGAGCTGTGTGTGTGCGAAACAGGGGATTTGCCAAAGAAAAACCCTAAACCCTCACAACAATAGCCAGAGGGCCTTCAGCCCCTAAACCCTAAAATCCTAAAACCCTTCAACTGAAGAGCACCACCACCGGCGCCACTGTATCTGCCTCAAGAAGAAGAAGAACTCCAGTCTCCGGAGGAGGCCAGAGTGAATAAAGTGTCTGTTCGTAGAACATCCTAGGTCATGCCTTCATCTGCCTCAACTGGATTATACTAGAGTAGAGGCGCCCATGACCGATCACTTAAGAGATTTTGCACCAGATATGGAGAAGTATAAGGCGGTGCTAAGAAAGATAGAAATCAAGAGGACTGCAAATTTCTCAATAATTTTATTCCTTACATTGAAATTATTGTGAATTTTTGAAGCCAAAAGTCGGCTTGAATAAAATACCAATGTCCAGAGTTTGTCATGACCGCTCATTTCTTCTCACTTTTACTACTTAAAACCAAGACATGTGTCATGGCATTATTGATCTCGACTTGATCGAAATACAATCCAAGCCTTATTGAAATTCCAGTACCATGTAGATGCCGATGGGGTCATGATTAGGAATAGGTGCCTCTAGTATAAATTTGGGTCTTAAAGCTAATGCCGGATCCTATATGGGTTTACTCCCTTCCACCCAAGGGTTCGGGGCTTCGTTTAGCACGTCACATCACAAGCATCAAGTAGATATAAAATCATATGAAAATCTAGCCTTGATCAATAGTACTTATAGTAATGAAACTAACATCGGTATATTCAAAACAATTAAAAAAATTATATTGTTCTCACTCAAGCTTTATGAAACAAGGCCAGTTTATGGGGTCCCAAGTCACTTGAGGTCAATCCGTGCAATCTTAGCCATCGAGAGCATAGCAGTTGGGACTTACCATTTCGCACAAGTCCCAAGTCCTAAGTCCCAAGCACGACATGGATGCTTACATGGCAACACTTTCTGGAGGTGAAGCTTGGGACTTGTGTTGAGATTTGGGTTGTGCAAAAAGCTAGACCCAACTCTCAACACAAGTCCCGCAAATATTTTGCATAAAATAATCAAGATCCAACTTTGATGATAATTAACCACATTTTTAATGGTGTCTCGAGGCTCAAAGTTCAGGACTTTGCCTCCATGTTGGGACTTGCTAACATAAATGGGACTTGAGACTTGGGACCCCATGTGAATTGGCCCTTACACTAGTTGGAGAAATGCAAAGCCCATAATGATTATCTTACCACCTGGATTGATTTGGCACCAATGTGCCCAATAATCATTGTGATTGTAATAATAGATTTTGGTATTTCCATTTTTCTTTCAAAATTAATAATTATTGTGTATAGGATGTCATGCTACTAAGTCCCAAGCATTCCTTAACATGTTCAAAACATCACAATTAATGTTACATTTACCTAGGTGATATTGTAGTTTTGTGTGATTTTGTAACTGGATATCTTTTACATTCCTTGTTATTTCATCACACATTGCATGCCTTATAGTTCCTTATAACACATTATCACAATCTTGGAACTTATAAAAGCTTACTTCAACACAACATGTATATGAGGATAAAGTAAGACCCCGTGAATGTACAAGGTAGGAAGAAAGGGAGAGAAAAAAGAGAATTAGAATGAAGGAGGGGGAACTAGAGGAAGGATAGCTAAGATAAAGGTATATTTAACTTGTTTTTGTTAAGAGAGGTTAGTGGGTGGAAAAATTTAAAATTAAATAAATATGTGTACATTGTTTTGTCAAGAATGTAGGGAGCTTGTATAAGGAGCAAGAAATTTGTAGAATGGGTGCAATGTGGTAACCTATGACCATGCAAAATTGTTTGAATGTATTGATAAATGTTTTGAATGTACAATGACAAGAGATTGTTGATAGCATACACCTGATGGGTGTTGATACAATGGCTAATTGCTCTACGAACTACAAAATTGTTGATTAAAGCATGAGAGTATGATTCTTCTTGGTTGTTGATGTGGAGCTTATGACCCATGAGAGAAAATTATGGAAAATTGTAACGAATATCTACTAAATCCACCTAGAACTATAAACAAACCTAGCCACACTTCTAAGTGTCTTTGGCATGAACCACTCAACCATGAGGCATTCCTCAAGACTCAAACACAATATATATACATTTATGTTGGAGGAATATAGTGGGGTTCTCTTAGCCTTGAAGGGTCTTAAACCATGCCTAGTTGCTTCCTAGAGTTAAGGGACAATCACTACTTATAGTATTTAAGTATTTCCCCTTCTAATATTAGATATTCTAGAACCTTCTTAGTTCTCTTAGTTCTAGTGCAACTAATATCTTAGCCTGGACTAATACTTAGCTAAATTAGCTTAGCCTTGACTTATCTTAGCCAATGCTACACTCCTCCCCATTTAATCTTGAGCATCTATGCTCAAATGGTCCATCAATATGAAATTTACGAGTGCTTTCATTTGAAATTCCTTTCAACCCTCTTATTGGAAAAACTAATACTCTAGACACCTTTATTTAATGTTAGCCGTTTTTGTAAACGTGCCATGGTGTCCCAATATTCTTTGAGCACTTCTAAACTCATATTCTTTTTGACTCCCCAAAGTGTGTTCACGGCCATATCTAGGCCACTAAACGAGGTGATGCTTACGAGGTGATGCTTACGAGGGTCTCGTATGTCAACCCTTTATCTCACGTGCTAGACCTCGTTCACTTTCAAACAATATTTCATCATCTTCCTCGAGGATTGGTGATGGGGGGGGGGTTATACTTTGTGAGAAGTCCTATATGACTTTAGAAGTCAAACATGAAATGCAAGATGTATCTTCAACGTTTATGGCAACTCTATTTTGTAAGCCACGTTGTCCATCCTCTTCATTATCCTAAAATGGCCAATCCGGTTAGGCAACGGCTTCTTTACTCTTGAAATATTTAACTTAATGCTATATGTACTTGATAGTACTTTGAGTTCCAACATCAAAAGAGAGTTTTCTTCTCTTTGCATCAACATAGGACTTTTGTCTCTATTGCGCCACTAAGAAATGTGTCTTTGGCTCTTGCAAAATACTACACATTGATTGCGCAAAGGCCTTTGCAACATGGACATGACACGAGATGATCCCACGATTCGATGGTGTCAAGGGATGCTTACTATAATTCAACACAAAAGGAGTGGTTCAAATTCATTCTTGCCAAGCATTATCATATGCAAACTCAAGTAAAGATATATACATATCCCAATCATATTGAGTTGGGGTCACATAATAGAGTTATCCATAAAAGTTCTAAAAGAGGGATGAAATCGTGGATTTGATCCTTCTTTGAAATAACTTTATAGTAAGAGTTGATTAGCTCGTCATACATTGGAGCCAATTTTGAAAGTTGGGTGCAAATTTTGGACCTCCTCTTTCCATCTCTCAAACTTTGAGACAATTTCAGGATTTAAAATAGGGTACACACGTGGGACCCGCCATCCTAAATGTTGAATTGACCTATGCAAGGCTAGTTTGGCCCACTCATCCTAGTAGGACGAGCTAGAAAGTCGGTTTTTAATAGCCCGACACCACTGTTTGTGTATGGTAATTTAAGCATTAAGAAAACTCGGGTGCCTTTGTGTTAATTCTAATAAACTCAAGGTTTGAATTTAAACCCATGACTTCGTCTCCTTTACTTTACAAATAACTCTAATTCCTTAACATATCTTCTAGAATCCTATTAACCCTTTTTGTTTGGCCAACTGATTGGGGATTAAAACAATGGACATAGCTTGTATGGTACCCAATATGTGACACAATGCAACCCATGATATAATAGTATGTCAAGTATCTCAATCACTGATAAGTTTTTGAGACCATGGTGTCTAAACACATTGTCTATGAATAACCATGATGTTTCTTTTGCGGTAATGGGGGGGGGGGGACCATGGCAATATAAAACTCAAAACTTTGAATTGATAATGACAAATGACACTCTAAATGCAATCTTAGGTACATCTTCTTATGAGGTTCTGATTTTTTGATACCCACGAGCAATATCTAATCAACCAAATACACAAGAATGTGCCAATTGATCAAATAAATCAACAAATTTTGGCAATGGATATTGATTCTTCGTAGTTAGGTTAATTGATGCTCTCCAATCTATCACCATCCTTGATCCTCCATCTTTCTTCTTGACAAATAATATTGGGGATCCTTAATGGAAGAGCTTGGTATTATCCCCCCTTTGTGGATATATTATGCCATTTTTCTTTTAGTCTCTTCAATCTCCACTGAATTGAGCTTATAAATAGGTCTAAAAGGAAGCTCATGCCCTTCTCCTAATGATAGTACGAGCTATGTCTCTCTCATATGGGAGCCATAGGGACTTTGGTTGAAAAAATATCTTCATATTCTTGTACCAAAGGCCCATACAAAGCTATCTTCCACCTTTTAACCCTTAAATGTATGGGCAACCTTAAAATGGTTGATTTTATGTTCAAAGGGCCAAATCATCAATTTCCAAACCTATGTTAATCATTTCATAAGATGTTTGAGTTAGGTTATGATGCATATTTTGATTGTTGAATTGAGCAAACAACCTTATTTGTAGATTCTACGTTGTTGAGAAAATCGAGATTCAAGTGCCCAAAATGCATATTGAATTCTAGAGATGCTTCAATCATGTGCCTTTAATTTGTAGATTCTACGCCATTGATAAAATTGAAATTGAAGTGCTCAAAATGCATACCCAATTCTCGGGTTGCTTCAATCATGTGCCTCTTGTAACTTTTTCGTTTGCAACTTTTTACCTACTAATGAATACACACAATCTCTACAACAAATGAAAAGTGGATGAAATTTTATGCTTACAATATCTATTTCAATTTAATCATTTTCACATGTTAAAAATCATAACTAATTCAATTGCGATCCAACCTATTGAAATTTGGTTACATCTTCAATATACATATATGTACTCATGTAGGATTTTAATTTAAAATTTGTTCCTTCAAGTAAGCAAATATTACTCATGTGTAGTGCCTTAACTTTTGGGGAATAGGCCCATGCATTTAGGGATTAAAAAAACACAATCCATCATGGAATTCTCCAATGCTTTCCCACTTTCTATCTTCTTCAAATTGACAAGTAGAAGTTGAAAACTTTTTTTCACTACCCTTTTGGGTTGTAATGTGGGGAGGGTTTTATCTTGAGGTTCGAAATTCTTCTTGCTTTTACTACACTACTATAAGTGATTTTCTTATTGCCTTTATGCAATATACAAGCTTTACAGTCATACTTAATACAGGCTCTATGTTTATTTAACCACTCATCTCCCATGATCAAGTCAAGGTCATCACTTAATTTAGTGACCAAACATGAAATTTGAGATCGATATGGTTGGATCTTAACATGCACCTTGACACTCCCTTCCTGTTTAACTTTCCAATACAATCCACCATTACTCAAACTCAAAGCATTTAAGATCCTATGTTTAGGTGGATCACAACATACCTACCAAGCTTCTTTCTTTGTTATTTTAAATACATCTTTGTAAGTGTATTTCACACATAATGTAGCAATTAAAATCTTGATAGTTGTTATTATCATTTTAATCTTACCCTTTTAGTTTTCCTCTTTTAAACCAAAATACAAGCACTTGTGTGTAAAGGTCTTCTATTTTTCCCTTTTATATGTTGGTATATAATTGGGTAAATTCTCAAGAAAATTATCAAGTGGTAAATAATGACCATAAACACTAGAATCTTCATTAAAAATGTCTCTTCATCTCATTATCCACATCAAAATTTCTAGAATCCAATGCAAATCCATAAGACTTCATGCCTTTGTTAGATGGAAACAAAAGACTCCAAACCTTAAACATAAATCTCCTTTTTTCGCATATGATGTATAGGTTTCGCATATTCTTCTACTTTAAGTAGTAATTGTCCCTTAACTTTAAAGACCACTAGGATTGGTGGAGAGATACACAAACCCTCCAGTGCTAAGAGGAACCCACTTTGTATTTCTCCAATATATATTTGTGGTTGGGTGTTCCATGCCAAGGAACTTATAAGATTGGCTAGGTTTGTCTAGAGTTATAGGTGGACCCAATAGATATTCATGAGATTGGTATCACATTGGTATCTGGTACCAAATGTCCTAATAAGATCATGTGCTAATGATTGCCTATGTCAAATGGGAAGTGTGTTCTAGGACCACATTTCCTAGCAGTGGATGATGGTGTTTGTAACATGTGACACAAATACATCATTCTCAACCCATACCCAAGTGAGTGACGGCTTGATAGTGAATTTTGTGATTAGTTTTGGTACCCAACACCTCGATTACATGCAAATATTGCTTCTAAAGTTGCATTTGTGACAACTTCCACAAGAGGAGTTGGTTTTTACTTTGCAAAACATGAGTTGTGGAATGTTGTGTGCTCCATAGTAAGCTTAAGAGAAATCCTTGATGTTTGCTCAACCTCAAAACATTGTTCAACTTGGAGATTTTGATCTACATGTTGATTATTACTCTCATCAATGGCAATCCGAGTGGTGTGTTTGCTCGCCAACATGTATTTCAAGTTGAGAATGTACTTCGATTTTATTTGCTTGATTGTTCTAATAAAGAACTATCATTGGAACTAAGCCTTCAAGTTGAGTCACCACTTTTGATTGACCCATCTCCCAAGGGGCTCAAGGCAAAGTCCCAACCTCTTGGCATCATATTGTTTGCACATGTATGATATTTGGATGTAGGAAATGGGACCTAGTGTGAAAGCCATTTCGTGTGGGATATTTGCTCTCTATCAATCATATTGCTTGATTTTTGGGGAATTAAACAACGATGTGTAGTGTAAAGTGGCCTAACATGACAAGAATGTGGTCCTCCTAAACTATGTGAACTCATCCATCCATAATATGTTGTGAGCAATTTAAAGCTTGGAAATGACATATAAAGTTAAGACAATTTGTCATTGGAAATCAACATAAGTGACCCTACCTCCTCCATCTCGTGGGTTAAGGTAGATGAGGCTAATTCAGTTAGCTTCCTTATTTGGACACCTGGTTTTGGTTCCTAATCGGCGGTATAATTGCTTTAATTCGGTGGGTGAGCAATACATGGTGATTTAGCAGTTGCCTTGATGATATTTGGATTGGTCACCTTCGCAAAAGTCAAACTACACCCTTCATCTCCATAATAAGGAGTGCTATATGTTCACCGAACTATGACATGCTTGATTTTTGTGCCCGAGGTGGGCAAATTAGGAGGGGGCATGTGGTTGTGATTTTGCTCACCAACTTGTATTGTGGGTAGTTTAGAAGGAAAAAAACAATTTGGCAACATCTTATCTTACATGCCACCACTTTAGAGACATGACACAACCAATATTGGCATGAAGCTTGGTTTTCCATTGGCAAATGACTAGTGTAGACTCTGCTAACAATGTTGTCCACTTACACAACATTGAATGGTAAAAGAGTTCCCCCTATAATATTGCATTGGGAAGTACAATCTTATTTATTTTGTTCAATTTGGAGCCTACATCAACACCTTCCTCAGCTCTAATTTCAATGATTTCAAATTCTTTGGTCACGATTCGCAATTGCTAACCTGCTCAAGCTTCTATTGCTCGAATCTATCGGTTAGGAGGTGTCCACATTAGCCTCATCTACCTTACCAACAACATTAAACTAGGGTTGCCTTTAGTTTAAGTCATTCTTGCATACGTAATGAGGATTTTTATTTTTATTTATTTTTATTTAATTTGTCAAGGTAAGGGCCAATTTCCATGCAAGTGGCCAACATGTCTCTTGCCTACAAATAGTCCGTACATGGTGGACCTCCCATGCAAGGGTACGGGCATTTGTGCAATGCACTCTTTCTCACATCCACACAGGGGTGGCTTTACACACAAACCAAGAGCCGTGACCATGAAAATCTGAGGGCCCTGGAAAAACATCCAAAGGCCTTATTGTGGGAAGTAGGATGTCAATTTTACAATCAATGGGCCCTCATGTTTGGGTTTGGGTTCTCACCATGGAAATATGATAAATCTAAAACCCAATGGCAATTTAATTCATTGCTACGGCCCTTAGTTATGCATTAAACCCATCTCTTTTTGACGGGCCTAATGCAACATCCAATAGACCACGAGACATTATCCACTTGTTGCCACTTAGGACACCATGTAAGTTTTTCATCCATTCAAAGTTTTTTGGTTTCTTGGGCCTTCAAGGTCTCATGTAAAATGAACTTGGACCATCTCCGCATCCTCGACCAATCACATAACATGTATATCACATGTCGAGGGCCCTCAAGCTCTAATGTAAGCTTAAAGTGGCCCCTAAGGTCCATTACCTTTTTCATCAAGACTTTTCATTTCACAATGAAAGTTGGCATGGTCAAAGGACACCCATTCTGTGAGCTAAGTATGATGTATCCCAGGCACACCCATGGAGCCATATTAACACTTTTGACAATGGTGCACTCAATCCTCTCCATGGGAAGTTGAGGTGTTTGAGGATGCATTTATTTGTTTATTCCGTTAGGGTTTGTGTGCCATGTTGAAACATTCCTACCTATAAAGATTACCCTAATACCATTTTGGTATTAAATTGACACTATGTACCTTGAAATATGACTAGTGTATACAAAGGTCCGTCATCTTGTGATAATCACTAAGTATCAAGACATGATTCGTATTATAAATTTTGACATTGGCATAACATTATTTAGATCCACAACAGTGTTATGTGGGACTAACAATGTTCCACATAATATTCCCGGATATTCAATGAAATGTTGTTAGTCCCACATAATAGTTTGAATGTGGGGAATGTTTGGAAATATTATGTGGAATATTGCCATTCTTACAGAAGATTGTTACATATTTGAATAATGTTATAAGTAAGTTAGAATCATTGATACCATTATTAATGATGCGTACTCAATTTTGCTACCATGCATTCACTACATATCGGTTCAAAATTGGCTCACAACTCCACATACTCCAATGGTGTAGTTTTTTGGCACCTACCAAAGGGGTAATAATGATTAATTGACCCCTACATGTTGGTTGCAAATTCAACCCAATTGAAGTTCACTAAACTAAATAGAGGTCTTTGACCTTGATATAGGAGTTGATTTGGCTTTAAACAGTTCTCATGGGACTCTACAATAACAATCATCGTTTCCACCCTTCCCTCGTGGTGTAGTTTCCTAACACCTACTGAAGGGGATAATTGTAGTAATTAACCCCTACGAGTTGGTTGCAGATTTATTCATCCCAATCGATGTTCACTAGAGTGGTTAGAGGTCTTTGACCTTGATATAGGAGTTGATTTCGCTTCAAAATAAAAGTCTCGGGACTCTACAATAGTAATCATCGTTTCTGGCCTCCCCTCACGGTGGCTTAAACCCAAGGCCGTAACCCAAATCCCATAAGAACTTCAAGGTTAAGCTGCCTAAAGCTGGAATGGTACTCGAATGGGTGACCTTTCTAGCACTTGCTCTATGGTACACCCTACCACCTATGATCCACCCAATCAGAGTGTGGGTATATGGATGAACCGGATAGTTTCAACCAACCATGTGGGAACCTAGGAGGTTGGCCATTGGGCGAGATTAGTGACAACCAGTTTGTTTGCACCCGTTCAAGATGCTCACCTTCAAAAGGAGACAACATTCGCCGGGGACCCTCTAATTCTCGTAATAGCCGTTTTGGAATTACGTATAGATTAAAAAAGGAAGCAACACCATACCATAGCTCTGTAGTAGCTTGGGCATCTTAATGCCCAATACTTAATTAAAGTGCGAAAGTAAGTTAGGCAACCCATAAAATGATATTCTAAAATTGAGCGGATTCAAAAAGTAAATAAAAAATAAGTGAGACAATCATCCAAGCCATTTTTATAACTCATATGTGGTTTTCTTAATTTCATCTATGGCGGCTACAACTAACCTAAATACTTCCCTTAACCAACATTCCTTGCCTGAAAGTTGGGTTTTTACTTGTAAGTTAGGGTTTTGCTTGGCAACAAATTTTGCTTTGATTTGATGCTTATTTGTTGGACTCCAGTGAATGTCACTTGCATTCTTGTGATTTTAGGCACTCTTTGTGGTTCTTTTTCTTCGGACACTCGACAAAATTGATTTCCCAAAAATTCAAACACCTTTAAAATTACTTATTTTCTGCCCAAGTTCCTAAAGAGCTACGGTAGTTCACACCAATGACAACATCGAGGCAATCAATCTTTCTTTCTTCCTTTCTTTCTTTCCCTCCCCTAATGCAACCGACCCTTTGGTAGGTGTTGTGGATATTCGCGCATACTTAGGTATGGAGTGATAATACCTTACCCATGTGGGAAGGGAAGGGCGGAAGTGCAAAGACCTTTACGACATTCATAAGACAAGGAAGGGTGTGGCCCACGAAATTTAATGAATGTCAAAGTGATGGCCGACTTCTTAAAGCATTCACAACCGGAGTCATGCATCCTCATGATGATTTCGTGGTACATAACTTGTATAATTCCAATGGCCACTTTAATTTACAGGAGGCTATGGGGGAGGCTTTCGGCATATGAATCTGTCAAAATCCCAGTGTTTCCAAGCCCAACTGGTCGCATGGTGTGATCTTTCGGGGTTTTTCTTCAGTAGTTTGAAGTATATTCCATAGATTCCTCCAAAACGATGGGTGATCTTCCCGAAGTCGTGGAGCTTTGACCGGGTCATTTCTCAGGCCCCGATCACACCCAACTTTCCATCCGGTTCCAGCCGTGAAGTTGCTAGGGATTATGTCGAGGAATAGATGTTGGCGGATGGTGTTGGAAGTGGCCGGTGCGATCAACCCCTCATGCCCCGATCATATCAACATTTTGGTCCGGTTCCAGCTGTGAAATTGCGGGAGTTTATGTTGAGAAATAGATGTTGGCCCGCCACTTTTCATTGTATTACATGCGAAGGTGATGACGGATGATGTCGGAAGTGGTTGGTGCAATCAACTCCTCATGCCGTGATCATATCGACATTTTTGTCCGGTTCCAGCCGTGAAATTGTTGGGGATTATGTCGAGAAATATATGTTGGCCCACCACTTTTCACACTATGGCAGCCGGAGATGCTGACGGATGGTGCCACAAGTGGCCGGTGCAATCCACCCCTCATGCCCCAATCGTATCAACATTCATGTCTGGTTCCAGCTGTGAAATTCCTGGGGATTATGTTGAGAAATAGGTGTTGGCCCACCACTTTTCACACTATGACAACTGAAGATGCCGACGGATGGTGCCAAAAGTGGCCGGTGCAATCAACCCCTCATGCCCTGATCATATCAACATTCATGTCCGGTTTCCGTTGTCAACTTGTTGGGGATTATGTTGAGAAATAGGTGTTGGCCCATCACTTTTCAAACTATGGCAGCTGGAGATGCCGACAAACGGTGCCACAAGTGGCCGGAGCAATCAACCCCTCATGCCCTGATCATATCAACATTCATGTCCGGTTTCCGCCATGAAATTGTTGGGGATTATGTTGAGAAATAGGAGATGCCGACGGATGCTACCACGAGTGGCCGGTGCAATTAGCCCCTCAAATTCAACGAGTTCATGTGTAAGAGCATCCCCACCAGACCGGGCATGGGGCATGCCAACGCCATAAATGGGGCATCCCGGGTTCTTAGGTGGCGGTACCGACATAAATTGAGCCCCACCAAAGCCCGGTCCCCCATAATTTAGAACCAGCCCGGGTATAGTAAAGACCTTCCCCCGCCATAAATGATTCATATAACGGCCCACCAAGAGATTACTTTAATACCAAATACTCCAATATCCTACTTTAATCCATGTAAGATAATAAGTGTCGTTGTCTTATTGATTGCTTCCTAATTATACCGGGGGTATGCCTAGGCTTTGGTGGGCTTTGATTCAAGATGAGTTGCCCCGCCCAAAATGGAGGCCCCCAAAGGTATAAAATATTATATACTCTATTTGGCGTGTACCCGATCTGGTGGAGGTGCTCTAACTACAGTCCACCCTCTGTAAATGTTACACTTATAAGTGTTAACCCTCTCTAAATGTTAACTTTCTTCTACTCCCCACATATTGCACACTATAAATGTTAAATGTGTTAACTGTTAACAAAATGGTACTCCCTTCTTTGTAAATTTGACTCTATAAATGTTAACGAATGAAATACAACCATAATATGAATCTCACCAAAGAACCATTGATTCATACTTCACCCGTGATTTGTAAACTTGACATCGAATAAAGTTTTGATTGGGTTTGCAATTTTATGAATGGTATTCTCTCACAAGGACTCTTCACAATTGCTTATATTTATAAATGTTAAGATTTGTATATTGCTCAAAAAAATAATTTTATAATTATTAATTGTTAACACCTCTATAAATGTTAACTTTGATCCACTCCCGAGGGTTAACATTTATAGAGGGTAGACTGTAACTAGCAGCCAGTTCTCCCCGTTCGTTCATTAATATCCGGAGGATCACCCTTCTTGCTAGCTACTTATGCTTTGGGAAAGTCGGTCACTGCGTGAACTTCCGATCTCTTAAGTCATTAAATATTGGGACCAAGAGTCAAAAGAAAGTTTGGAGGTGGGTTTCCGCACCCACATTACACGGGAAAATGGAATTTGTGGGGGATGGGGGACATCTTCTGTCAATAAGTGACACGTGCCTCAAGAGCTCGACACATAGCCTAGGCTTTTTTTAGCCCGGGCGGTTGTTGGAGACATGGGCCGCAACAATAAAAAAATAAAGATTAGACAAAACAATGATATTTTACGGTAAAACATACATTTTTACCATATGGTAACAAGTAGGTATTGTGTTTATTGCATTGGGTAAAACATATTGTATGTTTTTATTGTGTTCTACAGCCTACCTGGTGGCTCGCCTTGGTTGTAGCATGGATTTAGTTGCACATTATCACCATCCGATTGGTTGCCTGGCCTCATGGTCTCCCAAGCTATTGCATGGACCTAACCCATTTTTGGGCCACATGTCCAGCACTTTAGGGCCATTACACACAAGGCAACGAGACCTAAATCTTAGTTCACTTGAGGTCAATATGTGTAATCTCAACTATTGAGAGCATGGAAGTTGGGACTTGCCACTTCACAAGGGGTCCCCAAGTCCTAAGGCCCGTACCACACGGGAGGAACGGCAATGAGTTGGATGAATAGCATTGGTTCAAATGAGCAAGTGGTTGCCACATGAGAGGAAGTATGGGGAGTGGCAACAATGACTTTTTAGCTTCGGATCTTGCTTTGGATCTTGCTTCGGGATCTACTTGGCAATAAAGTAGAGTGACATGGCACAATAAATGTGGTTCACAACTACCGGGCACTAGTGCCCGGAAGTCCCACAATATAAGGAGAAAAACGAGGAAAAGAAGACTTTTCTTGGGCAAGGTGCCATGTTGGAGGAAGTTGTGAAACTTCCTCTGCCTCTCGTGTGGCAAGGGCCTAAGTCCCAATTATGGCATGGATGCCTACATGGCATTACTTTTTAGAGGTCAGGCTTGAGACTTGTGTTGAGAGTTGGGTCGAGCAAAAAACTAGACCCAACTCTCAACACAAGTCCCGAGAATCTTTTGTGTAAAATAGTCAAGATCTAGAATGAATACAAACTATACTTTAATGGTTTCTTGATGCTCAAAAGTTGGAACTCTACAGTACCTCCATGTTGGGACTTGGGATGCCATGTGAACCGGCCCTTATATGGAAACTTGTGTTTATGCACCCACTTCTCATAGGATATGAACGATGCAATTAGTACAAGATGAGTAGCAAATCCACACCTTGCCCCGTAGCCATTTGTCTCATGATATTTGGAGTTCATATGAATATTTGGTTCATTATGAACGTGAAGCTTCTCATGCTTGTTAAGTGGTTATATAGCCCCCCCCCCCCCAAAAAAAGAGCATGTTCACTATTGACCTAGAATGGGTAGCATATTTTGAGCATGTAGTCCAATTTCTTTAAACATGTATCTTATTGGTGTTAGTTGTTAGATCTTGACTTAACCACATCTTACGCAATTATAAGCATGTAGATCATTGTTGTGTTTGATGTAGGCACATCTACTTTAAGACCTTGAAGGTGCATTTACACACAACCACCGTGATGGTGGAGTTGTGCTTCGGGTTCAATTTCAACTACAATTAATAATTCTTTGTATTACACACACACACACACACACCAATGCCAAATGCATTAAGAGCCAAGGAAAACATGTTCATTTCGAAAGGAGGTGGAATCCCTCGGACACACCACACTGTCATGTAAAGAGTAACATGAAAACCAAGTAACAAGAGCCCCACCGAGGACCACCCCCACCCCACCTACCAAGGACACCCCCGGCCCACCAAATGACCAAAGTGACATACTACCAAAAGAATTTGATCGAAGCCAATACCATGTGAGTTGCTCTCGTCTAAGGTAAGCACACCCAACCCACCTAGCCCCCAATGCTGAGACAATTACTTGGCCATGATCTTCTAGTTCCATGAAACTGTGAGTCCATGACAGTGGCATAAGATGCCATGCGCCCCCTTGGATGAGTCAAACTTTCCAATGATGGAGGCTTTCACAAGAGAGCATTTCTCAAAGTGTTTGGAGAGCCTTTTGCCATGTGGCTATACCATAGATAATGCACTCTTCCCAAATGAGATTCTTAACCTTCAATTCATGCCATTGCTTATGGTTGAAGACCTTGTCATTACGCGCGATCCAAGTAGTCCATAGGATTATGCCCTGGAGAAGATGCCAAATATCAAATCAAGATTTGTATTTCTTCCATATGTCATGCCCCAAAATGCCATTTTATCAATTAAATCGAGGAAATGGGTGTTGTCGGCCGTTGCTAAGCTAAAAATAAAGTTGAAAAGCCCACCGCTAGGTCCGTTGGTTTTGGATGTAGTCCCAACATCTATGTTTGAGAGTCTCTTTGGGAAAGGGAAGGGAACAAGTGCATTAAGTGAAATTGTTGACTGAAATCTTGGCATGCCATTCATTGACTGCCACTGCATGATGCCAAATGGACCAAATGAAGGTTAGCTAGCATACGAGTTACACTAGTTGATTTCACCAATTCATATTGTTAGTTAATTCTCCTAATTAGGTGGTGTGGTCATTAATATCATTAACTAGAATTTGGTTAGCCAATCTTCATTAACTCATAATTTAGTTATTTCTCTCAACTAGGTTGTGCGGCTTGACCCTAAGAGTACACTATATTGTCTAATTAGTGTGGGTTACCACTTGGGGTTACGCGTTGCAATAATTTTTTACCAAATAGTGTGTATATGTCTTTGGTGTGCATACTAACTGCTTATGTTATTTGGGTAAAAATGATACTCTCAACATAAAGTCATAGCAACACATAACTATAAATTGTGGCAACTCACACTAATTAGACAATATAGTGTAGTTGTGGTTGTAGTTGTGGTTGTGGTTGTGGTTGTCATCGATACACCTTTTACCTCCTAATTCCTCAAAAATAAAATGGAAGAAAGTAAACTACAACTGTCAACCATTGAAATGGTGGTGTTGTGTAAACACACCATGGGGCTCTTAGATATTTAGAAACTCGATGTGAAACTGTTCTTGGTTTCCATGTCCTTGTCTGGTGCAAAAATCCTCGGTAACATTCCATACGCCAAGGCTAGGCCCCACCACTATTACACCAAGGTGAAAACACAATCAATTCTATTCTACCATGTACATGTCTACTTTAAGAACATCGAACCTTGGAATTAGCATCTCATAACCCAAATTAGTGTATGGAACCCACTTGAGATGAATCAATCACATATACACAAGGATCAAGTTTTTACTAGACCTCCTTCTCCTTAGTATTAGTGACAGGGCCAACTCCACGACATGGGCGTCAAACCCTAGCCCATATGAAAAGGAAGAACTATATATAAGGGCTAACAATGCTTTTCGGGAGGGCTCGATTCAAAAGTCAATGTTATGATGACTTTTGAAACAAAAAAGAAATCCAAAGGAATCCACATCTAGGCATGAAAAGTAGCATTTTGGTAAGGCCTCAAAATATCAACGTACAT
Organism: Polytrichum commune; assembly: GCA_950295325.1. Lineage (NCBI taxonomy): Eukaryota > Viridiplantae > Streptophyta > Polytrichopsida > Polytrichales > Polytrichaceae > Polytrichum > Polytrichum commune. The sequence goes on along the minus strand of OX485803.1, from coordinate 14,288,588 downwards.
CATCCATGCGTTGCGGCTAAGGATTCGTGGTGTCTATGTGAACTTATCCATTGTGAAGGCAAAGAGCAACAAATTATAATGTGACGTGTAACTAACCACTTTTAAATAACTTGATTCAAAAAATAAAGTCAAAAACCCCAAATTAATCTAGTGATATCAAATTGAAATGAATTGAACCTCGATCTTATAGGAGATTTTTTTTACCGAACACCCTTTACATAGACACCACGATCCCTTCGAAGCATACAATGTGCCTTGAATTTAGTTAACATGACGGGAAACTTCACATCAACATTTAATTATAAGTTTACCGAGTGGATGAATTCATCAAGGATTTGGAGGCTTTGGGTGAAGGGGGGGTGGGGGGTGGGGGTGAGGTTTGGATGGATGAGCAACATCGTTTTTGTTAGACAAAGGTCCAACCATCATCCATGCATCCATCCATCTATATGTGTATTTTTACATATCACATATTCAATGGATAGGGCTTAACATCAATGATCAACATCAATGTTTATTACGCTATGCAAAGAGTTGTAATACTTGAGATGGAGGATGCTAAAAGCTTTGAGCTATGTGGGTGTCACCTTGGTTACTTTTCTTGATCGGAATGCTTATGTTTGATTGGTATGTGGTTTGGCGAGGATCGAAGAACAAAACACCATAAAGACACGTGTTTGAAAGAGATTGGATCACGCCTTCAAATTTTATTAACTTCTCCATACTCAATAACGAACACAGTTGGGAGGGACCATGTTGTAACTGTTCGATCGAGGATTAGCAACACACACACATACTTTCATCAAAATCATTATCAGATAAGGAGAAGTCCGATTTTCAATCCGATCTTCGTTGTAGGTATGCTAACCCAACCCAAGTTTCGTTGTGTAAATCTAATTGGTAGAAGTCGGAGGACATGGAAAACGTAATGAATAATGCCTTAATTAGTGTGGATTGTAATAATTCTCTAGCACTTACTACGGTGTCCAAGTACGTGGAACGAGTGGTGTCGGCAAATTTGTGATTCAAAAACGGTCAAATTTGACCTCATACAAAGGGATCCAATTTGACCAAAACCTAATTTCAAAACTATAGTTTATTGAGTTTGCACTTATTTCAAGATCAATTGTTGCTTTCACTTGAATGATGCCACAAAACTCTCAAGTTCACCTCGTAACCGCACATACTTAAATTGGATTCTCAACCAACGGATTTGGACACACATGTTACGACTACTTTCACTAATTCTCCACCTTCACTAATTTAGGAGTTAGGTCGGTTTGGTATATTTCCAACAAAATGGGAGATCTCTTGAGAAAGTGAATATTTGTGAGGGAGTGTGTAAGTTATATCACTTGGTTATATCCCTCTTAATTATATTGTATTTTGGCACAAATTGAAAAATCAATTGTATGTTTAGAACCAAAATACAACCACCTCGGGAGGATTATCGCAATCTGAGGGGAAATCAAGAAAATAATGCCCATTTGGGGCCTAACCTTTCACGTGACCGCTAAGTTACTCCAGGTCACGATAAGACCTTTGACCCCCCAGGTCGAATCGGATTCATTAGGAACGTCTTGGTAGGCCACGTCTGGGGTCTTTTCCAAATCCGATAGGGTCTGTTTCCACTCAATACTACCATAATCATGCAGGGTGTCCCAAATGACTTTATGCGTTTTCTTAATGGGCCATTCCAAATCGTTAAACATAAGATCACTCCTTTGGCGCCATGTAATCCATGGAAGACCACTCCTCAAACAAAACCAGATGCTACCAAACCGTTTAAGTGTCTTACACATAGGTTGATCAAAGAGGTATTGCATCATTAAAAAAGGATTTCCATGGGCCTAGACTCCCTCTTTTGGCAAAGAGTTGCCACGTGATGTTGGCGGCATACCACCACCCTTGTTGAAGAAGAAGACAACTGTAGAATCCATGTTCCATCAATTCCACTGACTGTGGGCCACAATGATGTCCCTCTTGATTTCAAGATCGGAACCGTAGTGGTAATGGGAACGCATGACTCTTGTCGTGATTTGTTGCTTTGTTTCACGTCGAATAGGTGGCTTTGTTGATTTGTATATATCTTGAGTGTCGGGTTCCTCACTCTTGCAATTGGCCTTGACTTTTGCTAGGTGTTATGGTTGTGTTTGTTACTCTTGGTAGTGTAAATTTCATTTGCAACATTGTTCAAGTAAGAAATGGCAATTTCTTGTTTCAAAAGTTCACACACATTGCCAATTTCTCCTCATGTGTATGGACTTGTACATGGAACCTTGAATCTAAGCATGTCATGCCCGAAGTAGACCACCCCCCTCGCAACCCGGTACAAGAGGATATTGTTTTGCGAATTGATCACGTGACGATATAGTGATTTCTAGATGTCTTTCACCCTCCTAGAGCCCGTCCAATGCAATAACAAACTTATAATGTTTATGTGGTCATTGTGTTGTTACACAACAAACTCCTCCGCTTCATTCCATTATGGTCTAAAAAGTGGAAGCACCGTTGTTTAAAAAAGAGAGGGTTGATCGTGATATGTATTCACAAGAAAATTAAAGAATTGAATGAAAACATAATGAAACGTAAAATAATTTACATGTGTTGAAAATTGGAATCATGGACATGTTCATTGTTGGACACCTTATATTTCAACACCAAGTGCACACATGCTTTCTATTATACATTGTTTTTCATTGAGCATGTACTATAATTATGAAATAGCACACAAAGCTAATGGGTTGTTGGGGTATGATTGAGAAATAAATATGCTCTCTCTCTTTGTGTGTGTATATATATATATATATACATATATATTCCCAGTTTGAAATGGGTTGCATGTATGTCATTAGAGTTATCATATAAGTCCCTTAAAAACTCATAATTTTATAGGGAGTTTTGACCCACCATTGGCATATTATAGTAATTAAGGAGTCTTTACGTGACGTTGGGACTCCCAATTTGAGTGAAACAAGCGTCTAGTCGCAAAGAGTGCTTTGCCCTAGTATCATGCACACTTGGCCAAATATGGTTGATTGGCTGACCAAGACCAAACTTTGGCTCATTTTGGAGCCACTTTAAGGTACAAAGGCCTTTAAGTTACACACTTCTGATAGTGACACTCATTTTGGGTCTCTAACTTGAAGCTAGCTACATGAAACATGATATTTAGTGTCACTTATTATTTGGAATCACCCAACTCTATAATTGTTTACTATATATACTTGAAGCTACAAGAGTGGCTAGAGTACAAGGGAGCATGCACACATGAATAGACCCCCCACTCAACATTGAAAGGGTCAAGTCAAAAACAACCTTTATGATTTCCCCTTGGACTCAGACAAAGTTCGTTTGAATTGAAATTTAGTTGCTTCAATCTCAACTCGTGTTCACCAATATGTGATATAATCTGCAATTCTTTTCACACTTCTAATAATTTAAAAGTGTTACTTTAAGGCCTCAGTACCGGACATTAGCAACCACTTGCAACTAGACTCCACTTGAAGAGCAAGTTGCTAATACCATATATATGTGACCCATTCTGGTTGGATGCCAAACTTTAGCACATTTCAGGGACCACATGTAGGTCTTTCCCACATGGTAGAGGCGTTTGACTTTGACTGAAAAGACGATTATATAAAAATGAACTCCTTATTATTGAACACAAAAATAACAATTAACAAGTTCTTCACAAGCAGTAGCTAGGTAGTACAGTAGTTAAATCTCTGTTCAGCACATGTCTTTTTGGTGTCCATTTTAGGATCCATCCCTAACCAGAATACACCTCAAGGGAAGGACACCGAGGCCACGTGGCAAAGTTCGGCATGAAAGAAGCCCTATCCATCATAAATGAAACTCGGCCACCAAAAGCGGATGTTGTAGTGCATTCCCAACTATTTAAATAGCATGACCTTTACAACACAGTGTAGAAGGATTATTGCGGGAACCACGGAACCCGTCGAAGTTAGATACACGCCGGATGAATTTAGTAATAAGAGTGTTTACAGTGATCAGTCCAAGCCAGTGTTGCCAAAAACTGCCGCAGCATCGTTGCAGAGAGATCCTGGCTATGGCGGCTATGGCCTCTAGAAGCAACCCCTGCTGCAGGGACCTGTAACCATCTCTTTTAGTATGTACAGAATGTAGACTGTACCTTCCTGCCCTTCTCACCTCAATTTCGCCGCTCTTCTACCCGTTGACGATTTCCACCATTCTTGCAAAAGTTTGATAACGTAGTATGCCGGACTTCCAATCTCGATCAGGACCACGAAACTGCTTCAGTCCTAACCTACCTTTGTCTCTTCATTGCCATCAGTCCTGTCGGTTGCCAGAAGCGGTCACTACAGTGTGATTGTATTAGCACCGTATTAGTTCGATTTAATAGAGATTATTCAAGGTTATAACATGACTTTAGCTTTCTGTAAGCTCGGGGAGAAGTAACTGCTCCAGACTTCTCGACCCTTGTCTCGTCATTTCAGTGTCACCGGTTGCGAAAAGCGGCCGGTACTGTTTGATTTGATTACTGCTTGATTTCTCTCAAGTATTTTTATTTGTTCTTTCTTTTGTCCTTTTGCCTCTTGGTGCGAGGTGTCGTGGCGCAATGAGCTCCCGTGCTGTGCTTCCATCTGGCATTCAACCCTGTTCAATGTGGACTCCGCTGGTCGGACGTCTGTTGAGAGAACTTTCTGTGCTTATTTGTTCGTCCCTACCGATGCAGGGAGAGAGTAAGTTAAGTTAGGGAGCGGCGAGAAGCAGCAGGAGCTTACTTATTCGTTGTTGTTTTTGTTAAGAGGAGTTTCTCATTTGTGCATCACCAGGTTTTCTTGCATTCGTAAGAAATTTTGATCGCCCGGTGCTGCAAGGGGGGAGGCTTCGGGAGGGTTGGAAAACAGGTGGAGGTGGCGTGTTCTTCATTGTACGTGACTATCATCGCACTGTTCGCTCTCGCTTTCTTTCTTGTTCCATATGTGTTTGTGCGATTGCAAAGGCGGACATGGCCAGAAAAGATTGGCAGAGAAGGCGCAAAATAATTGTACTATCTGGAAATTGCATTTTCTCGTCTGCGAGTCCCTCGCCGTGACAAGGTTGTCCGGGAAATTCCCATGCAGATGTGTAATGTTGCTCTACGCGGCTAAAGACCACAACGGTGCTGCTTCGACGCACATGATTATTGTGTGGAGCGCAGCTCGAGGAGAGTTTTCTCGTTCTTGATTGCTGCCTTCATCTTCGTTGCTGCTTCGGTGGCCGGTCTTGTGCCTAGCTCTGAAGACTTCATCCGGTGAAATATTCTTCCCTTGGCCTGTGGTAGGTATCGTCGTTTAACATTATTACTCGCAGTTGAATAGTTGCTAGGCTAAGCGGCCTCACTTTCTTGTCACTCTTCGAATGCTTCCATTGTGGTTCGTTATTAAAGCGCGATTTAGGTGGTTGCCTGCGAACCTCGAAGTGCGGTGGTTAAGACCTCTTTTTCTTCGAGTTCGAAGTGTATGAAGACTTCTGATGCAGGATATTGTGTTTCTTTTCTTCATTTTTTCTTTAGTGCTGTGATAACAACGAAATACAAAAGAACTGTATGGCAACTGCAGGTTCACTCTAGGGTGAACTGGTGCCCTTTCAATACGTGCATCGTTCGTTAACGTGCACACTCAATTTTTTATTTTTTATTTTTTTATTAATCGCAAGAGCTCGTGACATATCAATATTGCCTTCCTTCCATATTAGAAAGTTTTTTGAGTTCTGAATGATTCAAGCGTTGACAGTAGTAGTTGTAGATAAAGTATAGTAGTTTCTGGAATCGTAACCTAGTGCTCTTAAATTTACGATTTCTCCATTCCATCTGTAGGTGCAAGATTCGCAGAGGTTATGATCTGGAGAGAAAGGAGACGGTCAAAGGGAATGAACTGTGACACAACTTTGAAGACAAGAATAATAACAGAGTTGGTTACTCTGGAGGATCACGTCAAATGAATAGCTGGAGCTCCAAATATAATGGTACAAGTCTGCGACATGATTGAACTATCCTATCGTCAATTGCTATTGACGTGAATCTATATATTCCTATCGTTTTATATTCATGATCCTTCTAGGAATAAGGACAAAAAGGGGATCAACATCAAGGAGTAGCAGGTGTAGATTGCAGTCATGGATGTAGCAGCTCGGAGATTATTTTGACCCCATTTTGATCTAGAGCTCACCACTTGAAAGTAGACTATGGCAGAATGGTTCAAGAGGCGGAACAAGATCCGCAACATACTTGGATTATTGAAGGACCAAACAGCAGCCAGCCTTGCGAGAACAAGTGGATTAAATTCGCCCTTGCAATCTGCAATAGTGAAGGCCACAACCCACAGTATCAATCTTCCGGAGGAGAAGTATGTCGAACAGATTCTTGCAGCTGGCTCCGGCTCGAGGATGCAGGTCACCCATTGCACTCGTGAGCTTGTAAAAAAGCTCACAAAGACACAGAGCTGGGCGGTAGCCATAAAATGCCTTATTATCATACACAGGACTCTTCTTGAGGGCAGTTTCTTATTCCAGGACCAGCTCGCATATAATGCCAGCAAGGAGGGCGGAGATTACCTTAGTTTCATGAATTTTAGAGGCGATTTAAGTTCGCTTGATTGGGAGCTTTCCTTCTGGGTGAAACTTTATGCAAAGTATTTGGATGAAAGACTAATTTGCTCCCGTGAGTTGAAGAATCATTTTGACAGTAAGTGGAGTAGGGAGAGGATTGAGAATAGGGTGCAGTACATGGAGTCTGAAGAACTCCTTGAGGATTTATCATACCTACAAAATCTAATGGAAGAGCTTTGTCGTTGTCAAGTAGGATCTGAAGCTGGGCAGAATGCTGTTATACAGGGGGCCCTGATTCTTGTAGTGAGTGACAGCTATAAATTGCAAGATGAAATTAGGTTGCGGATCCAGGAGCTGCTGGAGAGGGCTGGAAACCTGCTTAATTTTTCTGCCGGCCTTCGTCTTCTCCAAATCTGTAAACGAGCCGAAAGTCAGATGGAAAGCCTGCGGTGCTTTTTAAGAGCGTGCAAGGAACTGACCTTGTTGTCTGACGTCCCCTTGCCTGAAAAGGCTTGGGTGTCTGCATTTAATTTGGAGAAGTTAACTGCGACGATCAAGACACCCACTGGTCCGTTGTACACTAAGAGATCAGCCACCTCAAGTGGAGAAAATTCTACCCTTAAGAGAACAAGTTCGGGCTTCTTCAGCAGAGAAAGAGGTTCGCAGCCGCCTTCAATTGTTGAGAGTTGAACAACATTTGAAGTTTCTGTTGAGTTTTTGTCTTTAATAAGTAGCTACTTGAAGCCCAACTTATTACGCAGGCATAAATTTTTTTTTGGCTTTGGGTCATCTGGAAAATGGAGGTTAGGTCTTGTTTTATGGAGGTTTCTTCAGCAGTCCTACGCAATTGATATGAAATTACAGTGAGTTGGAGTACTGAGAATAATTTCTATTTCAAATTCAGGGCAGGGTGTGCTTCAAAGGACGACTAGCCAACCTATGAACCAGCCTCGACATCTTGGAGTTAATGGAAAACCTCCACGGGAGTCCCTTTACAGTGATGCTAATCTGCAAGGATATGAAAGCTCCTCGGTGAACTCCTGTCCAGATCTCATCGACCTTTCATCTGATCCAAAACTACCCAGCGTTGGTGAAGGTACCGAACTTGCTCTTGTCCCTCGTGACATGACTCAAGACCTAATATGTTGGTCTCCACATGAGAGGACACCACAAGCAATGCACTCTGCAGATTGGGAGGATGTTCTTCTCAACTCTATGAGAAGCTTGTCTACCGGGGCATCGCAAATCTCAACCAATTCTTCTCATCAGATGGGCCTCCCGTTACAAAGTTTTGAACCTCGAGTTGAGGATAATTTATACAGATTCAAGGTCACTCAATAGCACCTTCAGCTTTCCACGAATCGGGATTGGTAAGAGAGACCCTGAGTCGTGCTTCTGTAGATGAAAGTCTCAGAATTTTTTTTCTCAAGCGTCTGAGGCTACCAATAGTTTTACTAAATCTTAGACAATTCATGTCGGGGTTGCTTACAGACCCCTGTACAATGAAATCTTCACAGTATCCTGTATCAATGACGAGGCAGTGCCATTATATCATGCACTGCATGTACTTTTATTAAACATACTACTACTGTGGAATACTCACAGGAACAGCAAAGTTTTAGTAGATGACATCCTTTTGATATGACTGATGACTTGGTGAGCAGTGAAGAAAAGGGTAGAGAGTATTAGAGTCACTTGCATATCACTTGCTTGCTCATCTTGATTACATGTCAGAAAGCGGAACTGACAATCCGGTTTTGGAGATGTTTCAAAGCTCTACAGCTGGGAAAGACGTCCACACAGCCTGTCGGCACACCAAGGTAAAGCATCAAAACATCCGCCGTGCACTCAAGTTATGAATATTCTCATAATTGAGATTGCTCATCAAATTCCCTTGGATTGTACCTGCACTTTACACCAAGTCAGTCTTAGACAGATGTACGAAGCCATTCAAACACCAGTAGGAAAGGTGGGTCTAACACGAAGTGTACAGAATGTACACTTTCCTACCTGCAGACCCACCTTTCCTATTAGTGAAATAAGATGTCTTCAAATGCTTGTACCTGTGTACAACTACGTCGTCGTTGAGTTTATTGTCAGCTTTCGAAAGGTCTGGATCTGGAGTAGGTGAGTGGGATTCCCCGACTTGATGAGTATTCTACTAAAAGTTGGATCCTGTCAGTCATGGCTTTGAAGGAAGTTAAGTGCTTCAATTCAATACTCCTGTCTATGGTACCCACTGCTACTACTTTGGTGGAACTGATTTGCGCACTTTTTTTTAATACAATCCGGACACCTCATTACTTAAGGGCTGGTTCACAGGGGGTCCCAAGTCCCACTCATGTTAGCAAGTCCCAATGTGGAGGCAAAAGTCCCAACATTTGAGCCTCAAGGAATGATTAAAATATGTTTTATATTAGGTTAAAGTCGGATCTTGATTATTTTATGCAAACAAACTTGTTGGTCTTGTGTTGAGAGTTGGGTCTGGCTTTTTGCTCGATCCAACTCTCAACACAAGTCCCAAGCCTTGCCTCCAAAAAGTGTTGCCATGTAAGCATCCATATCATGCTCGGGGCTTAGGACTTGGGGCCTTGTGTGAACCGGCCTTAAGTATGCCCTCTTTGTGACAAGGAGGGATGTCTGCACACGTGTCTCATTTGCACTAGAGTAAGCATGTCTTAAATGAACATTTAAAAAAAATAAAATCTTTGGACCCATTTCTCATAGGATATGAGAAATGCAATGAGTGCAAGATGATTGGCAGATCCAAATCATGTTAGTAGCCATGTCCATCATAAAATTTGGAGCTCGTATGAACCTCTTTTTCATTATCAAAGCGAAGACTCTTCTTTACTAAATGATCATATATGTCTCCCAATTATGTTGATTATTGAACTTAGAATGGTGAACAGATTTGAAGCACGTAGTCTAAGCCCTTGTAAACATATGTATGTTTGGTGTTTGTTCCTAGATCCATATCTAATCACACACCACTGAAATATAAGTGTCCATTTAAGGTCGGTAATTGAATTAGGTATACTTACCTTTGAAAATTACATCACACTTGGGGTTAATACTTCTTTGTTAACATGAAATTAGGTGCATGTGGTTTTTGGTCTCCAAGTTGCATTGAAGTTGTAGTATTTGGGAAGTGATAGAATAAGTGTCGATGTTCCCCACCCACATGCACACCCTATATATACCTACTAACATCAATTAATCCACTTGCCAAAATCAACTATTAAGTTGATTAATCTGCCCATGTTCACACAAATATGATTACGAGAGTTTGAATGGACAGTGCATGTGGTGTCAAAAACACCAACATTTTAAAAAAGAAATCGTAATCATAATCATAATCATTATTGTCGATGCTTTGTTATAATGTGATTGAGGGCTTGTTCGGGTGTGTCTAGTCACTACACTCAACATCTAATTTGGGGTGGCATTAAAACTTGTGACATATTAGTTAGAGTGGTCTTTGTGACTTGTTATGAAACACCAAGTCTCCTATGACACCCTCTCTGGTCGCCACCCAGTGGTTGCCAAATCATTAATGCAAATCGATGATGGTTAGTATGGGCCATGCTAAATCTGATGTTTAGTTCAGGTGTGCTTGGTGAGGCAAGTAGAGGTTTAATGCCTACGATTCCATGCGGGCTACACTAAATAATGTATTTAGTGTCACTTACTATTGAGAGTTACACAATGCTATATCTATTCACTATTGAGTCCATGTTTAGCAAGTAAAGATGCATATGCGCTATAGTGTCCAAAAACATTTGATGTATAGTTTATAATTATAGCATTGTGCATTTCCAAATAGTAAGTGACACTATATACAATAATTAGTGTAGTTCTCAATGGTAGGAAAGTTGCTTATGGAGGTTTAGGGTTTGCATTTGAGGGTTTATTTTCAAGGAAATAGGTTAACTCTTAAAGGATTCAAGATACCATTGCATGGTCTGCGTGAAAGTTTATATGGGTTGCCAACAAGCATCAAAACTACACTAAATACGAACGCATACACTGAATATCACTAACCCTACGAAAGTAGGTAACATAAAATGTAGTCTCAAACATTAAATATCAACTATGGTAATATGTGGAAGTTATATGCACAAATTTAGTGTTAGTAAGGTTATGAAAAAAAAGTTAACAATGATAAAAGGAGAAGGGAGGTGGCGGTAGGGAAGGTGGCGGCGCATTTATGTCTAACACTAATTATCAAAGAATTGAAAATTAGTGTTTATGGGGATCTATCTATCTATCTATCTATCTAATTTCTTAATTTTCCAACTTCAAGTTTTGTTATGTAGCTTACATTTTTAAGCAACTAAACCAAAGTTCAAGTGCTTTCAAATTTTATTCAAACCATATCTAAATTTTGAAAAAATATTTTGCAAATGATATGGTGATGTTTTTTTGACAATGTTGTTCCAACTACATGGATGTAACTACGTTGATTCTACCTCCATAACTCTCTTTTGGAAGCAAACTCCAAATTGTGCTTTTATGATACATTGTTAACCCTCAAGTTCAATAGGGGTTAACTATATGTTTTTTTGTACAATACTTACTTAAACTATTACATGCAACTTCCGAGCATGGGTTCTTGAAAATAGGGTGTTCCACACTCCACCTCAAAAGTCACAACCCTAGTAAAGGAGAGCCATGGACACAATCATAAAGCACGTTCAACTTAGAGCACTTGAGGTCATTTTCAAGATGAAAAAAAATTGGAATAGCAATAAACAACCAAGCACCAAAAAGAAAATGAGCATTTTTTCGTCTTCAGCTGAAGGTAACTAGAACCTACAATTGTTTGGCTTTTAAAATCACTTGAATCATGAATGCCAACTGCAATGTAACACAAGTGGAGGAGTATTATTGTTGTTGGTTGTTCACATTAGAAGCAAATTATGCTCTTCTAAGTTGTTAAGATTATCAAGAGTTATTCAAATTCTATGCACAAGTTTATGAATTATGCATGAAAACAACCACCTCGAGTTTTTCTCCTTTTGGTTTGACGGTGCTCCTTGTGATTTATTGTGCGGTTTTTAACAATCAGTTGAAATTGCCTTGCAACAAGATTTGCAATTGAATTCAAGCAAAAATTCACATGTTTTAGAATCAATCAATTGTGGCATGCGAGGGCCGATGTTTGTGACGAAATTGATAAGAAAAAGGGATGTATCATAATAAATTGTCACTATGAGTTAGCGGAAACAATTGATTTGTTCTTGGATATAGCATGCCTATTTTTCATTGCATAGGTGAAGAAAAATGAAATTACTATCACAAAGTGACATTAGACCAGGGCATCATCATAATTACGTGTCTTTGCTTGAGATGTTGTGGATGATGGCATGTGGAGGGTGACCCTTGGAACCATAATCAAGGAGTGCTTGATGTTTGTGAACAAAAACTATGCAAGGGATGTATTAAAACATGTTTTCCACTTTGAGTTAGCCAAAGCGGTTGTAGGTTTCTTTAACATGAACTTCCAACCTTTTCTTGTATAGGTGAAGTACAAATGAAATGATCATTACAAAGTGACACCATAACAAGTCATCAGTATCGAGATATGAAGTTTTTGATTGAGAAATTATGGTTGGTGGCATGTGGAGGTCACTCTCAAACACATGTGGTTGGGTGCATGATGGCACAATCCTTGGAACCACAATCGAGAAAATAATCGATTTTTGTGATCGAGATGATGCAATTAAAGGATGTATTGGAATATGTTTACCACTCCGAGTTAGCGGAAGCCGCTGTACTTTCTTTGACATACAATTACTACCTTTTGTTGTATGGGTGAAGTACATATAGTTTAGCTTCACAAATTGACACCAAACCAGGTCATTGTTGAGAAATTATGGAGAATGGCATGTAGGGGGTGACCCTCAAATACCTATGGCACCAAATCCCATTGACATGACCATAGGTGTGTGACAGCCTATGTGTTGTGTTTTTTCACATGAAAATCCAATCTATTGTTGTATGGGTGGTGAACAGACTAAATTAACGCCAAAAAAGTGACAATAGACCTGGCTGTCCTCAAGATACTACATTTTGAAGTCAAGAGAGGATGGCTGATGGCATGTGGAGGGTGACCCTCAAATACATGTGGCACCAAATCCGATCGACACCATGGGTATGCGACGGAGTGATCCTTGGAACCATAATTGGGCTTGTTTATTCGACTTGTGCACTTGCGTTTTCCTCCGCGTTTGTTAAGTTCCCAAATTTGAGCCCCTCGGCACTTTACGCGTCGAGGAGCAACAAATTGCAGCATGTGTTGATGAACACGGCATGGCAGTGCCACGAGTGCAACGCCTTGCGCCTCTTTGGCAATAGTGTGCAAACGAGGCCCATCGATTACCACTCTACAATTTACGGATTTTTTTCGGACACCCTCGTCACCGAAACTTTTATGTCGTTTGTGATTTCTTTCATCGTTGTGAGCTTTGCCGTGTTTGTGGTCCGTGAAATCCGATGACAACCAAAAAAGAAAAAAAAAAGAAAAGAAAAAAAAAGCACAATTTATTATCGTCGCCACATTGAGCAAGGGTTTTGGTCTTGTGCCTCAATCCCTTAGATAATTCACGGCTCATGAAAGGTGGCTGGAATGCTCACATTTGAAAGTGAGAGAGACTTGAACTCTTAATAGGGTACATAGTGAAGCCTCACATTGTGGCTAGATTGCCATGGATTTTGACACTTAAAATGGGAAATGCCATTTAGGTCTTGTTCCCCTCTATGTAACATGCCTAGTACATTGCTTGAACTCTAAAATTCTTACAATGTCATAACACCATATTTTCATTTGAAGGTTGGTGCTCTTGTGAAGTTTTTTGAAACGAGAGTCGAGTCCTCATAGAAGAGACAATCCAAGTGTGATTAATTGGCACCCTCGAGTGTTTGAGTTGCGGTTCTCTAGTGAAACGTTAAAGACATGCATGTCTGTATGAGCAATATACTTGAAAATTTGGGTAATATGCATAAGTTTGCCCTCAAAAGTCACATTAAATTGCAAACATGACGGGGATTGAAAATGCACACCAATTTTTAGAAGAAAACGTGTTCATTGCAACCATCCGTTGTGACTCAGCCATTGTGAGTCTTGGCATACATAAATCATTTGGTTGTCAACTAGAGGTTTTGGGCTGCGATTTTCGGACAACAGGTAATCAAAACCCTCCGGTTGCCCACCAAATGTATTTGTATATGCATTTTCTTGTCATGAGGCACAATGGCCAAGTCCCAAGGGATGGTTGCAATGGACAAGTTTTCTTCTAGTGAATGTCACATCTAGGTCTCAAAACTTGATCCACAATGAAGGATTTATGGCACCGATGTTAACATATGGTAAACACCTAAGGCAGAGGGTGCTAAAACCAACACCCGACAAAAAACTAACACCTATAAATGCCTCCCAATTGCCAACACTTAGATGGTTCCCTTGAATTGTTAACGGTAACCTTGAATTGTTCCCCATGGTGTAGGAGTGTTTGGGCACACAGAGTGATGGTTTCAGGTGCCATTAGTGGTGTCACCTCAACCTCCACTACCTTCCTCTAGGGTAGGTAACAGGCTCCACTCTATCTTAGGATGGTTCAAGGTTGGTTTAGGGTGGCTTGTCAATGCCTATTCTAGCCATTCTATTCACAAAGCCAAGGAGGCAGGCCTACAAAGCATAAAGGGGGTTGGTCCTAGGCATGAAGGGGGTTGGTTCCTAGGATGCAAGGGGGTCGGTACTCAGGATGCAAGGTGACAGTTTTGCAAACGAACCAGGTGGGATCATGAAGGTGGCCATGTAGCTTTGCGCATCATTACTAGTTGGGCTTTGATCTAGCTTGAGTCTAGTACTCAACTATGTTGTGTTGGTTCTAGGCAATGAAGGTGGGGGTCCTTGTCATATGCAAGGTTGTCATGCACGGGGGATATGGATTAGTTTAAGGAAGCTAGTGGTTTTGACTTTGAATATTCATCAAATATTCAGTTGAGGCTAAAGATCTTCTTCTTCTTCTTATCTATGTTTAGCCCAAAGGCTAATATGAATATATTTTTATAATAGCCATATGAACATGCAATAGCTTAGAGTGTTGGTTTAAGCACCCTCTACATTACTTGCTATGAATTTGTGGTCAATCATCCCATCTTACCTCATTAGAATAGTTTGAGATCTTTGATACTAACTCTAGGGTCAAATCATCTTCCAAAAGAAGAAGAAAAATTCTAAACTATAAAGAACTCCCACTTTTATTTTTATTTTTAAAATTTTATTTATGGGTTTTTACCTTCAACTAACATGGGGGCCACAAATCCTTGGCCCCAATCACAAAGTAAGCTAACGTTGAATTTTATAAAGCTTACGATGGTGCAAGTCTCAAAGAGAGAGTGCGTGTATTGGAGCAATTTCGTTGAATCTCATAAACCTTTTGAAACTTGAGCCGGTCTTTGGCTCCGCAGTTGAACCCGAACTTGGAAAGGAAGTCGTAGGTGTTGAAGCTTGTTCTTGGGGAAGCTCCTCACTCACACTTCCCAAAGCTGGTCTTTCTTCCACGCAACTTCCATTAAGGTAGATGGGTCTTGAATGGTTACTTTTTCTCCGACTAGCCTCACTTCTCGTAGGATATGAAAGATACGATTTGTACAAAATAGCTAGAACGTCCAAATTGAGGTTGTAGGCGCTTTTCTCATAACTTTTGAGGTTCATAGGAATATCTTGTTTTTTTTGTTTTTTTGTTTATTAAAATTGATTAAAGTGAAGTTCCTTTCGTTCATTCAACTGTCATGTAGATCCCTCCTTGCGTCACAGAGGCGTTGTGAACGTCTCATGTGTGGTTGTGGGTAGGCAGATCTCAATTGTTGATTGTTATTTGACAAATCTAAAGACTCCTATGCTACCCCAACTTTTGGCCTCTCTTCCCCTCCGGTAGAGTCTGGAAAACTTCATGTTGGACAAAATCTCCACCTCCATCTTCTCACAAAGCTTGGATGAAAATTTCCAAACTAAGTCCTTCATTAAAAGGACTTGCAAAGGATATGATGCCAACGGAGGGATTTGAACCCCTACCTCTTCCTTCCAAAATGTAGAACCATTGGGAACTTCATTGGGAACATATGGGAACTCCATTCGGAACTTAGGGAACCCTATGGGAACCTTTAAAAACCCAAATGCTCTCATATGATGGGATGAACTATCAACCCCCTCATCTTGCAAACATTGATTTTTCATACGCCGAAATTTCATATGTCAGAAATTTTTTTCGGGTTGCCTGAGTGGTTTCATAGACCGTAGGATGGGGCTATGTGAATGGATGGCTTGGATGTGGTCTACCCACGAACACACACCCTCCATTCACAGCGCCTTAGTGACATGGGATCCCTCCTGCCAATTGTGTTGATTATTGAGTCTAGAATGGTTATCATATTTTTGAGCAGTCAATGCCACTCAAATTTGGATGTCCTAATAAGAAAAGTAATTGAATAAGGGATGTCTCCATTGGACTTGAAATGAGTATTTATTTATATTATTTCATATTCCATGCTTAACAAAAAGTCTAGTAAGTCCAAACCTATGAAATAATAATTAATCCACATGTGTTATTATGTTAGGCAAGTGCTTATGACCTAATTGAAGCAATCAACATGAGGAAGCCAATACACCCTAACCTCCGTAATGTCACCCTCTACCCTGTCACTCCCTCTCCTATATACCAAAACCCTAGGGAATGGATGTGCTCAATTTAAGTCTCCCTTCTTGTTATCAAATTTCCCTCTCATATATCATGGGTTTTGACATTAAAATAATCCACCGAAGAATTCAAATCACACGCTTGCACGCATCACATTGTCGTCATTGTCATTATTGCAATGTTGACTTTGTGTTATTCCATAATGACAAATGTTACACTAATTCTCTATTATCACGCAACCATTTTAGCACTGCAAACCTTCTTAATATCACATGCACTTTGGTTGCCACATGCATGATATTAAGGAGGTTAGAGTGTACCATATAATAGACTTATTTGTAAAGTCCATCAAAGAGGGATGAAGTTGTGGGTTTGATCCTCCTTTGAGAAATTTTTCTATTAAAACCATGTTGGCTCATCATGCATTTGAGCCTACTTTGAATATTGGGTGAAACTTTTGGGACCTTTTCTTGCCATCTCAAAAACTTAGATGACTTTATATCACTTCTCATGAACTCATGAGTCATGGTTTGGCACTAACCCCATGGTTTCATTTTCTTTACATATATCTCTATCGAGCATAGGTAGATGTTATTATGTGAGGAAATCTAGATGTGCATTATGAAGGTCAAAATGAAAATGACCAAGGAATGCCATGTATAACACAAAGAATTGTTGCACCAAAATTTTGGGTATAGTGTCACACACTTTATCTACAAAAATCACGTGTTTGCATGATTACGTGTGTTTGTGTGCAACACACTACACCGTTTTTCATATTTATTGTCACTAGCCTAATAGTTTCACTTACCCTATTATGAAGTATGTGTCCTAGTTACACTAACAATTTGACAATTTGATTATTAGTGTAATCTCATGACACTTGGTGGTAGTGTACGAACTGATAGTATGAGGTTTATGCCTAATTCACACAATATCAACAAATTGATCATGAGTGTAAACATATGCCATGGTTTACTTGTCACTTACAATCACCTTTTGTTGTGATTTTATTATTATTAACAAATATCATGAAACTCCATTTAATTAAATGCAACTTATGTATCATCTCTATTACTCTCACCAGTAGCAGAGATGGATTTGTTTTTGTGACATTTTCCTTGACTATATTGAACATATTGACATCGTTATCCATGAACTTAGTTTTATGATAAACACAAAAATTAAAATCCATATGATAACATGAAGATATCATTGAAATGTGCCCAATGAAAGACATCCTTAACAACAACAACAAAAAAAAATCACTTGATATATATATATATATATAAAAGGTATTGTCATTTTTTTTGGAATATATCCTATCCGTGCTTGTATGATAACATGATTCATTATGATTGATTCTTACGACCATTGAATGATACAGTTGTGATGGTTATCATGAGATAGAATTATAAAATATAATTGTTTGACAAGTGGGATTGATCATAATAAATAGAAAGAAATAACTGAATCAAATGACACATTCATTGAAATAAACAATACTGACGATCTTTCTTCTTTATATCACTATATTGATCTTATTTTAATGATTTTTTTTCTTCTCATTTTGAACTAATCATAGAACGTCAATTTAATAATGCGTTAAGATGAACATATATTTACAATGATATATATTCATCACAATCGAATTTTTTTTTAGTATATTACATGCTAAAATACTCGTCCATGCAAAGTAAATGATGGATTTAATCAAAATAAAATATGGTTGTAACAATACATCATAGCGGCTTGCCACATGTTACACACATGGACATCTGCATTATGAAGTAATATAGATGCGTGGAATCCAATGCCACACCATGGCCTTGGTGACAAACTCGTATGAGGCTAGAAAATAAGGCTATAGTATCCTAAAGCCACATCATGGTTCGAGTTTTTACAAAATAGCAAGAACTCTATAATAGCTAGGAGGGGATGAGGGGTCTTGTGCGCCAACTCAAAAGTAGTGTAATGCCTTCTCCTATGTATACTATTTATAGATGGATAATTATTATAATGTCTTATTTTTTCATTTCACAGTCTTGGATTCAAAGAAGGAAAATCCATATTAAAATTTGAGATTTTCAAAATTAATGGCTCACCTGAAAATATTTTATTCAGTGCCGAAGATGTAAAGGTACCAGAGTACTTACCTAAACTAAGCTCCATCCAACCCTCTTAATGAATTCATGCAAATTTTGTCATCAGGAGACTTTACTTGAGTGCCACGAATCCCCAGCCATCAATCACCGTTTTGTATGCTTACATGGTATAGTGGAAGCGAAATTAAGTGCCCCTCCCCCTTGCGATAAATTTAGATCATACTTATTATGAATGTGTAGTTTTGGTGACTTGCATACTTTGTGTTTCATATGAAAAATTATCATTACATTATCATTAAATTTGGTTGAAAATAATATACATTATTAGTATTATAAGTCATTATAATACTAAACATGGGCATTTCTAAAAGTGTCCCGCTTTGTGAACAAATTTTCAATTTTTTTTCTAGAGTGTTAGTGATGGATACATGTTGGAATAGGATGTAGGTAATGCTAATGCTTATTACCTTAAGGAAGGTGCCACATAGTTGCACCATTTGGTAATCAAACCAACATTGATTTTTTGACATAGTATTGATACAATAGTGATATAATACTTCTAACCTACAATAATTCATATTTTATTTTAACGTGTATCGAATCCATGTTCTTGGTTTTGAACTTACGATATTGTGGACTTAAAAATGACACGGGTACATGAAAAGTTTCATTGACCAAAAGTATCGTGCTATGTCTATGTAATAGAGGGCTAAAGTAATAGGTGTGAGAAGTGTAGGTCAAGAATATAGTATCTTTTTTTGTGAATCTTTGATAAAGTGTTTGCGGAGAACCGTAAAGGGGATATGAAGAACATTGTAAGTACCCACATACGACCACTCATATAAAACAAAAATAGAAAAAGGAGGTGGAGCCACACCAATTGATGATTTTGTAAGAAACCTACATGAGGTAGAGAAGTGTGAGAGTATTCTCTAGGAGTGGTGTAAGGTTTACATAACATTATACAACCCCATAAAAATATTATGTGGGACTGACAATATTATGTAGAATATTCCCCACATTTAGTATGAATGTGAGGAATATTCCATAAAATATCATCAGTTCTACAAAACATTGTTATGAATGTGAATAATGTTATGTGCACATTGGAACTATTCATTCATTCATTCATTCATTCATTTAGTTGGTTAATCCATTATGTTCACTAGTATACTAATTTCTAGTCTAGTAATGAAGCAACAAGGCC
Organism: Polytrichum commune; assembly: GCA_950295325.1. NCBI lineage: Eukaryota > Viridiplantae > Streptophyta > Polytrichopsida > Polytrichales > Polytrichaceae > Polytrichum > Polytrichum commune. The sequence continues at coordinate 14,268,996 of OX485803.1, read as the reverse complement.
GTGTGTATGTATGTATGTATATAGATACCATGTGGATATATTATAGACCTCACTTCTCATTTTTCTAAGATCAAGTCCCACTTATTAATGAATGTGTTATTGGTTTCTTCTTTTGAATTTAGAGGCCTACGCTAGAATGGGTCCTAAGCAAGATTTGGTATACATACACACGAGATTAGGTTTTTGGAATTTTTTTTCTAATGGAAAATTATGTGACTGGAGAAAGAAACCTTCATAGTCTCAAACTCTATAGAACAACAAAACAATCCAAAATGTTGACTTAAGGCAAATACACATAAGTTATAACTCTTGAAAAAAGAATCAAATGCTTGTAACTAAGGTCAAACACAGTTGACAAAAAGTAATGAAACTCAAAGTGACAACAAGATTTAGTGCAAGGATTAGGATTAAGTGTAGGTTTACCTTGAACCAATTGCACTCCAACAAACTATTTAAGTTCATGTTAATATATTTAGCTTTATTCGAAAACTTATGATTCTACATGTACACAAGAATATGCATAGCCTACATATTAAATAATCACATTTTCCAACCATTTGTGTTGTGCATTGCATTGAAGAGTGTTGCTTAAATTCACGGACATTAAGCGTGCCAATCAATTTTAGGTCCACGTCCTCTACTTTGAGTGAGTAAAATGATAGCCTGAAGACATGTTGAGAAACAAATAAGCTTCAATAGGAACCAAAACAAAGAGTAATTTTTTAAATTAAAAATAATAAAACAAACAAACAAACAAACAAACAAGTATCCTAAAGTTCATTTTAGTTAAATAAAACTTGAAAAACTCCTTCAAACAAACAAGCACATGTACATTGGTGGTATTAAGCAAAGAAGCAAAGGGAGCACATTGCATGTGGAAGGAGTTGTGTGGTTGTATGGTGATAAGAGATCACGATGCAAGGTTTGGATGAATGTTTGGATGAAATAAAAGGGTATTGGATGAAATTTGATGGAAAAACAATGAGATGTATCGCTAGGTGTTGCAAGAAACTTGATCATAAGAAAATGGATGAATGGACATTAATGGTTGAGATCTTGGATAGATTCATTATTGGTAGAGTCATCATGCAATGATACATCAATGTTTGAGCATCAAAGTCATAATTGGGAGATATATGTAAGAAACAAACAACACAAATACCCAAATTTCAAAGAGCGTCACTTGTTACTATTAGCACCTTTGACCATTTTTTCTCCGTATTTCAAGTGAATGGAATACATTGGGGAAGTGAAACCGGGACTCTAGGATGCATGGAAACCCCCATTGAACATGAAAGGCATGAGGGCTAAAGCAAACCCCGATTCATGTTAAAGAATAGAATCCATGAAGGTTTTTTGAGGACTACATTGCTTATGGAATTAAGTGTCGTAAACTATTCAAAATCAAGTATTGCTATACTCAAAAGATCAATCTCTCTCTCTCTCTCTCTATATATATATATATGAAACTCAAAAAACAACAAAGGTCAAAATGGATTCTTTGGGTATGATACAACATAAGAAAATCCTACTTGGTAAAAAGTTACATATTGTTTGTTGATAGTAATAAATATTACATTGTACATATAATGGGGGTTCATTATTATTCAAAAGCATACTTGTTTATTTATATGAATGATTATATATAATTTTTTTTTTACGTAGACATATTGTCACTTGTATCTTTATCATCAAAATTGTACGTGTAATGCATGATTTTACCATAGACGAAATAAATTTTTTAAATAGGAGGTTATTAGAGTATGTTGCAAACATACGTGGTTCTTGGTTTTTAATGAAAGGTGCAACCCCCAAGACTTGAATGTTGTGATGGATTAAAATTGTAAAATGTATGAAATGTAGAAAAATTGCAAAGCATACTATGATCTTGAAGTAATCATACTATCTAAAATATCACGAATGCTTTCATGAGATACAAATGACAACCATTCCCAAAATTTTATAATAAAAAAGCTTTGGAAATAATCAAAAACTCTAATAGCTAAATGCGTAGAAGATCATTTTTGCTCTAAAATAGTCTTAGCAACATATATTTTTTGATAATGAGAGTCCCATTACGGTGAGTTTCAGTGTCTGTCACTGACCACTAGATTCTATGTAACAATGGGTTGGATGTGTTTTCATAAAGATAACAACATTAACCAACCAACTAACCCACCACATTATGGTCGCCTACTGGAATGTGGAGGGCCGTAACCATGGACCACTACACTAAATGTGATATTTAGTGTGACGTACTGTTCGGAGTTACATGTTCCTATATCTTTTCACTATTAATGTACTTTTCTTACCTAGTAAAGATGTTGATGTTCTACAATGTCCAAACACCCAATTCAATCATGGTTGGTAAAAAATGAGATGTTGAATAGACAATTATAGCATTGTGTAATTCCAAATAATAAGTCACACTAAATAGTATATTTAGTGTAGACTTCCATGCAACACTAACACACTTAAAATAACAATGACTGGTGCGCACATACAAACCCTACCGCATCAAATTGGAACTACATTTACCCTTATTGTCACTAGCAAATATTGATAGTGGTGAGCAACATATGTACATGGAAACACACCCTTAAGGGTGGGGAGTGCTATCTTGTGAGCGGTGAGCAGTGAGCGGTGAGCGATGAGCGGTAATTTGTGAGCGGTGAAGAAAACAAAATATTTGGTAATAGGTTCCCTAGTGTCCTATAACCGTGGCCTAAAGAAACAATTTTTTAGGGTTCAATAATAAGAAGATTGGGGAGGACAAACAATATGAATGCTAGATTGCAAGTAGTGAGCAATGATAAATACCAATATGTACATGACTCGGGGTTGCTAGTATGTGAGCATGCGGGTGTGAACCTGTGAGCCTTCAATTTTTTCCCAGTTATGGTTTGTAAATCTGTTGGGGGCCTATGATTGTGGAATTACATGTAAAGGTCTATAGTCCAAATGAACAACAAATGAGAATGTTGCTATAACAATTTTGTATAAAAAATGAACTAATATACATTCAACTGTTGAGATAATAATAATGTAATTGGAGACAATGTGTAAGCAAACTCATGTTGAAAACAAGTGTAGCATGTTAGAATGTCTCACTATAATATACATCAATATAAAATTTGAATACATCATAACACCATAAAGAGGGTGACATTTACGAAGTCCAAAACATAAAGAACAACAAAAGTGAATTATAAATATAAATCGGGTAGTAGGTTTAAATTGTTGAAGTTCTTGGAAATCAAATATCAAAAATAAAAAATAGTGGGCAAAGGATCCATACCATCTGGAAGATAGTTGATGGACACATGCATATCAACCACAGTAGCATCAAAGAGCTTCTCGGTCTCAATAGCCAACTGCCAAATACAAAACAAATATTAGAAAAATTGAATGATTGAAAAAATATTTTTTTTTCAAAAAACATAGACAAAAAATTATCACCTGAGCCCACCAAGTAGTTTTATCAAGTCACTTAGGAAACTCTATATCATTGAATTTTGGTTTCAGAAACTTGAGAGCCTCACGAAGAGTAGGTGAACTGTTCCACCTCTCAAGCCACTTAATCTTCATAGATGTATCCATTGCCGAAGTTGCTAACATCCAAAGTTTTTCTTGAGTCATATCAAGATTCTCATCGTGAGTTTCATAATGAGACTTCACCTGCTCTAAGAACATAGGAGAATGTCTAGGATCTGCAATGGAAAGTTGTTTTTTTAGTTCCACGTGGGAAGTCAATCTCATCATCTCCACAGCTTTGGAAACAAATTCATCCACTGCACTTGAAATCCAATGTGTAGAATCAGGGTATTTCTTATAAAATTTCTTTTGAGCAGTAGCAACAACATCTCCCAACTCTTGTTGCATCAAGGAAAAAACATATAAGAATATGATAAATCACACATAATAAAAATAAAATGTAATAAAACATATAGTTATAGAATTCAAAATAAAAAGAAAAAAAATGTGTGAAAAACCAATACTTTAGAAAAATAACCAGGTATAAAAATCCATTAAGAGCCTCAACAGTCAAAGGGACCCAAGTCCTATATTTGGATTTTTATTTGGCATCAGCGGTAGTAAGATCTTCTTTGGAGACAACCTTTTTAAAATATGAAAGTGGTTGTCCAGCAATGCTTTGAATGCGGAAAAGCTTACGAACAAGATTTGTACAAACATGGAATTTTTGGTTCCTCATGATAAAATAAAACAACCAATGATAAGCCAAGGAAAATAAATATATAATAAGAAAATAAACTTAAAAGAAAACAAAATGAACCGAACAAATAAAAAGAGAAGAATGAAGGAATTACTACTTCATGTAAAGTTGCCAACATGGTTGCAATATCTCCCTTGAAGTCCAAAATAATACTTTCAACAGCATAATGTCAAGCATAATCATGTGTATGATCTCGATTAATAATGGGCAACCATGCTTACAAACGGTGGTTTCCATCCCACACCATGAACATTTTGCCAGAGAAAACTTTGAGGTCCTCAACAGTTTACAATATTTTTTAAAGGCATTATTTGTCCGTACCCAATTTTCACTCCATGATTCAATGATACTATCAGTAACATCTATTATTTTCCCCTCATTGTTTTCCAAGGCCACGTAAAAAACCCCATTGCCCTCTATATAACCACAAGCAACAAAATGTGCAGTTAGCTTCATAACGTTATTTTTCAAAAAATACCTAACAACAGACAATGCAACCATTCGACATAGTGGAATGTTGAATTTTGATTTTGTCTTTGGTTGATACTTTAACCGTTTAAGATGGGAAGATGTGTTGATAGTTTCTTTCTTAAAAAATGCATGCAATTGTAATTCCAATTGATCTTAAAAAAGAGGTACAACTTCCATATCTAAAGCATAAAAATATCATCCATATGAAAGATAAAAATAAATTAAAAGAAATATATACATATGAAAGAAATCACATATGCAAACTAAAATAATATACAAAAGTATTTATGAAAGTGAGAATATACATAAAGAAAAACCACATATGCAAAAAAATTTGAAATTTCAATAAGGGTGGCCGTTAATGACCATCCTTGTTGGAGGACAAAACATTAAGGAAATAAATGTATACATGAAAAAAGAAACATATATAAAAAATAAAATGAGATTTCAATAAGGCTAGCCGTTAACGGCCATCTTTGTTGAAGGAAAAAAAGTAAGGAAATGAGTGTATACATGAAGAAATAAACACATATAGAATAGAATCTGAAATTTCAATAAGGATGACCATTAACGGCCATCCTTGTTGGAGGAAAAAAAATGAAGGAAATGAGTGTATATATGAAGAAAGAAACATATATAGAAAATAATATGAAATTTCAATAAGGGTGGAAATGAGTATATATATGAAAAAAGAAACACATATACCAATAAATCTGAGATGCAACCAAGGATGGCCGTTAATGGCCACACTTTTAGATGGAACAGACATAAGAAATATATGTATATATGTGATTTTATTTCAAAGAAATTATGTTGTTAAATGAAGACTGAAACCCAAGAAGGGGTACCCTAAACTAGAAAATAGAAGTTAAAATCATACAAAGGGTGGCCGTTGACGACCACCCTAAACTAAAATACAGAAGTTGGCATCATAAAAAGGGTGGCCGCCCATTTGGAAGAGAAATACACCTTGATTTGAGTCACTTTCCGGAATTGCTATAACATTTTCAAATATTATAATTTATTTATGAAGAAATCAAGTGTATATATTATAGCCTTGCCATTTATTCCAATTTTTTTGAGATTTTTTGGAGATGATATCAATTTTATATAAATCACCAAAGTCTAGTGAAATTAATATGGTTAGATTTCCTGCATAAAATCTTCATTTTTTGAAGATTTTAGAAGAATCTAAGATGCACTAATTGTTTTTTGGCTCTAAAACATGCAAAACAAAATCATTTTGTTCATGCTATATACCGTTGGAATCGTATTCTCGGCGTGCACAATATAATATGCATTATATACCTCCAAATTTATTTTGATTTTAAAGTTATTTTCTTACGATTTCGTTCCTACAACCTACCTCCATCTCCGCCTCAGAAGATTGTTCTTTTTTTTCGTATTGTGTGGCGTATTTTTCCATCGTTGCACGTGAGCGTACATGTCTTTTCCATTGGTCTACGAGCTTGGATAAGGTGACCCAAAAATATATCAAACCATCCTTACAGTTTCAACACAAGCAAATATGCAAAGATTACAAAGACGCGAAAACAATAGACGACGCCGAGACTAAGTATCATGTGATTCGTTCTTGGTGGTTGTTATCCGGATCTGCCTCGGAAAAAGACATCCTTAGCCTTTCAGAGTGGTTGGGTTTTTGGCATTTTCGTTACAGACAATAGGGTGGTCATATGCTATTTGTAAGTACATATTAAAATTCATTATTGAATGTCATTCATTTTTCTTCCATTATTATATATATCTTATATTTTTATTATCCGCATATTTGTGTGTTGTTCATAGGATATGACAATAGAACAACGTGTGGAAATGCCAACATGCAACCTTCTAGAGACTGTACACAAAAAATGGCTCCAACAATCCGACAACAAGATGACTTGTTTATATGAAGTTACAGTGGATGACATGATCCGTGCCTTCATGCAAATTGCAAATTACCGGACATGGTTGAAAGGGGGTCTGATAGTAAAGGTCTTGATTCGGCATCCTTGAAACTCAAAGCGGCTGCCAGGTGTGGAGATTCAAAAATGTTGGCTGATGCCATGAAGTCTTATCTAGGGGCAGAAGACGTCAACACTAGAGATTGTGCATTGGAAGGGTCAGAGCTCTTTGGTTCCACCAAACGCAAACTCAACCTATCACCGGGTGTTGATTGTAATTCTTATCTACCCGACAAAGTGAACAATTTCATTCCTCGTCCCAACACCCGAGCAATTCGTCAACGCATAGAGGAATCGTTGAATTCTGCAATTCAGGATGTGGCTCATACCACATCTGTGTTAAAGACTCATTGTCTTGCTTGTATGTGGCACATTGCAAGATTGCCACCCAACTCAACCAAACGATGTTGGGCACTGCAAGCCATTATAGTGACTATGTGCAATACCAAAGTCGGGATTGGGAAACATGGCACACATGCTCCAACATACAAAGGGCTCATGAAGGAATTTTGCTCTTCCAACAATGTGGAGTATGAATTTTGGTTTTGCCTTGACGATATCAAGCGTTGTGTGAGTGGCAGTAAGAAGAAATATGTGTTGGATTGGCCTATAGTACCCAACACGTGGCCAGTGAAGATAGATACCAATCTATCGAGAGAGGAGGTTCTGACACTTGAAGATGCTGAATTTCAACTATAGCAGAGGGATGCATTGTCCCCTCATCATAGGCTTTCAACAATCACAACTCTTCCCAACACTCGCTCGCATTTTTGTATGCCACCAAATCCAGACGTCCACCCTGCATTCAGATTTGAGAAGACAATGCGTCGTAATCCAACAGCACCGCTAGCAGATCATAAAACCAAATGGAAAAGCAACGGACTCATGGAAGATTACTATGTGGTTGGGGTCACTGCCATTTCATATCCGGGCTTTGGAGTGATAATCAACATTGTCTCCAAGCAGGATATCACCTACCATGTCACAATTGGCGACATCCCGCATTGCACATGCCCGGATTTCACGAAAATATCATCTCATACATCGGGAAAAAAAGGAAAATGGGTGTATTATAAACATCTTTATTATGTGTTTACATTTTTGTACAAGGTGGATTACGAGAGTGACAAGTTCATTCATGCACCTAAATATACCTATAATGAGGTCATGCGACTACTTGAACTTGCTGATATTGTAGAATGTGAGTAGTATTGCAAGTATTTTATTAAGCAACATATATTTGAATGTCAATAAATGGCATGTTTTGGTTTGGATTATTATAATAAAAATTAGCTATGAACTAAAAGTATTTCAAATGATTCAGTAACTTCAATTCTATTTAGACTACGACCCAACCATGAGCGGTTTGATTGATTCACACGGATAAATAATAACATGTTTCTAAAAATAAAAAATAATCGAGAAGATTCTACGCACATCCGCGTAGTAACCTCTTCTTGGTATGCGCCTATAGATTATTCCTACTTTATCATTAGCTCAATTTGGAATAGCACCAGTCAATGTAACCAACCGGATTCGAACCCGGGTTGATCCAGACCTAATACCAGTCTCTTACACAACTCGCATCTACATGCGGATGTCTCAAAACCTAGTAGCTACCTACATATTGACTATTTCTAATATCTAATTTCCTTGCTTCTGTAGATTGTGGGCCTTAACTCAGCCCGTGAGCGGTTTGAGTGGTTCACAATTATGACACCTACATATATGTATAATGAGGTTATGCACCTATTTGAACTTGTTGGTGTTGTGGAATGTGAGTAGTTGTGCAAGTGTTGGTTGTAACTACATGTATAAGGATGTCAATAAATGACATGTATTGGTTTGGATTATTATAATAAAAATCAGCAATGAATTGAAAGTGTTTAAAATGATCCATGGCAATAGGGCCTTTTCATGTGTGCTTCATTTAAAATACTGGCAATTTATAATTGAAAATATGCAATTAATTTGTCAAAATTTTGGTTATGTACCCTAAACCCGTGTGTCTTTACTAAATTTGGAGTCATTGCTCATATGTTACTGCTCATTGCTCATGTGTTACTGCTCTCCGCTCACCGCTCACTGCTCATCGCTCATAAGATAGTTTCCCTCCCTTAAGGGTTAACCTCTTATGAGGACCACACCTATACACACACTTGTTGTGGCGATCTTATCAAAGCCAACTCTCTCTCTCTCTCTCCCTTTCTAGTTCTAGTTCTTGACTAATGCCATGTTACATAAAAATTAAAGTTTAAACTTTTACGTTAATAGACCTAGCACATGTCTCTTATGTAAAACAAATGATATAGACTATGATAATACTATATCTACACACATGGAAAGAAGTCATACTTACCATGGAATGGATGTAACAGAGATACAAATGAATGAAGTAAAAATAGGGTTACGAGAACTTACCATACGTAAGTACTACAATATAAGCCCTTAACCCTAAAAAATACCTCTTTTTTACCATTCACACAAGTGAGAGGTGCGGCGAGCTCTGGGTATACACATTAGGGTAATAGATACGTGCTTGAAGTAAGAGTAACTAGGGTTCATCACCAATAGGAGTTTTCTACTTGGAGTAACCCAATCATGGCCAAAGAACAGGTTTGAATACCCATATGTTGTTTTACAATGAGTGTTGGAGGTTGAAATATTTTGGTGCATTTGAAATGAACTAAGTGTGTGTGACATGGATAACAATTGGGTCCTGCTGTTATTTACCTCATGTACGTAACTAATCCACAATTGTTTGTTGGTTGGTTGCATGGGCATAGGTTAGGCAGACCCTTCACACAGTCAATGCAGTGATGTATTGTGATTATGACATTTTATGCACAAATTTTGGTTGAGGTTACTAGGTACTTCTCCTTAGTAAGTATAACGTACATGTGGTGTTATAGTTAGATGCACTTGATAAGGAGGCAAGAAGGTTGGCAATTAGCTTCCAAAGCATGGGATAATTAAAATCATACATGGGGAGATGAATATTATATGATAGCAAAAAATCCAAATAAGGTATGTATTCTTGCAAGGCAAACTAGGTATGCAAAGTGTATATGTGTAGTACAACACATACTATGAGACATTAGGCAAATGACTCTGTTATGCAATGTGGTACTATACTATCAAATAGGAAAAGGCAAGAAACATATAGAGAGAGAGAGAGAGTCTTGAGGATGTAGTACTATACTATCAACTAGGAAATGGCATGAAGCATGTATGGAGAGGGTTTTGAAGAAAGTTCCCACCCACCCACCCTTGTGTTGCAAAGAGAAAGAAATTGAAGGATTTGGCCTCTGAAAAGAGGAAGTACAAACTTGATACAAGTTTTGAAAAGTCAGCTCTCTCTTTACTATGTATTGTCTTAACCATAAGTGAACCAAACTAGTAACTTATGCTAAACCCAGGCTCGGGGAGTTCACTGTGATAATATTAGAAAACAACGTGCGGGAAAATATAGGGTAATTTATATTCACAAAAGGAAAAACTTAGAATTTTCTTAGAAGTAATATAGGTGAGTATGTATTATAAAATTTGTATTATAAATAATATAGGCTTGATACAAATAACGCATATTTTTAAAATATTTGTAAAAATATACCGTAGGATTTAAGGATCCTAGGTTTTTTGAAATAGGGTGTCCTTTGTGTTCAGAGGCGGGAAGATTTTGGATGAAAAATACGTCGATTCAGTTGAAAAAATGGGATGAAAGATTGATGAGGGCGGATGACGGATTAAGGTTTAGGAAAATTTGGGGGAGAACGTTGCTGGAGGATTAGGTTTTGAGAGTTTTTTCACCGTGCTGAGAGGTGGGGTTTGCGGTTCAGTGTTGGCAAGAGTTTTTTCTTCAAGGTTGTTGACTTTCTGAGAGGTGGGCTGATTTTGTTGTTTGAAACTGTTTATGAACAATCTTAATGTAAAATCTTGTTGTGCCTTGGATTTTGGTGACTTAGTACTTTGAATGCTCTTAAACCCTTTGGAGCAAAATCAAATAATTATAATGAACATACCTAGCTTAAAATTAGAGCTTCATCAAATTTAAAAGTAATTATAGGGTCATTTAAAATATAATAATATAATAATACGGTACAAAAAACTAAGGATGAATAATTAAATACCCCTTGAATAAATACCCTTGTCAAGCACGTGTATACATATATACATGTCTAGTGAACTCCCCGAGAACCCAGGGTAAAGTTACTTTAAGGTTAGGGTAGTCTCAACTAACGAATATCCACCATAGATCAGGGCGTCTGCATCTATGGCCACGAAGGACTACCTAATTCTATATTAAGAGAGTGAGATCACAAGGACCTCCTTTCAAAGGCTAAACCGCGGTGGTTGTTTACCCTAAGTAACTTTTGAGTTTAGCGTAAGTAGTGCAATTTGGGTGTTTTGGGAGGTGTATGTAACTCAGCTCTAACCTCGGATGCACAAGGTTCAAATGGCTAAGGAATATGTAGAGTACTCCATGAAAGTATGTGTATTCTTTGTTGCAAACGTATGTTCATGCTGTACGTTATTGTGTGACATATATAACAATTGGGATCTGCTATTATTCACCTCGTGTACATTACTAACCCTCTCTTTGGATTTGGTTGGTGGCATGGGCACATGTGAGGCAGTCCCTCCCCAAATTTGACAACATCTTTAGGTTTTGCATACCAACTTTTGTCAAAAAAATAGTGTGTACATAGGGCTTAGACATTCTTTAATGAGGAGGAATGTTAAGCAGTATATTAAGTATTGATAGGACTTTTGAAGTAGTAGTGGACAAGGTTTATACTAGAAATTCACATACTTTGGATATGAAGTACATTACTTTACATTAAGGGTACAAATGTAAAACCTTAGTAAGTAGTTTACTTATGGTTGTTTACTTTCTTAGAGATATACCAAGAAATGACAATGACCATAGTAAGTAGTTTGATATGCAAGGGAGTAGCCATGGGAAATGATCCCACCCACCCACCCAGGTTTTGAAAGGTACATGGATATGCAAAGGAATGGTATGGCCTCTTGATAAGAGGATGTATTGCACAAAGGCTAAGCTTGACAGTAAGCATGGCTTTAAGCAAGAAAAGCCCAGCTCTCTCTCTCTTTCTCTCAATGTGGATGGTTAGGATATGATAAGAGAATGTTAATGGTATTTCACACACACCACGACGGAGAAGATAATTATGCTTGCCTTGAAGCTTGGGCATGAGCCGTGAGCCGTGGCACTAATTATGAACTTTGTAGTGGTCATACCAAGCAATTTTCTCTTTGTGTTAACGTGTCCACTCCTTATTGGTACATTATCGCTTGCAATTGATGACCTTGCCATGTTCTGAATCACTACATCAGCTACTTGACATGTGTTATATATTGGTTGTATGAGGCACCAAAAACTTGCATATCTTTTTACTATGGCTCGGTAGGTTGGGTGTCTACTACATGTCATGATAGGGCTTCTCGCATTTGTTATCTAGTTCATAGCATATTTTGAGCATGCAGTAGTTGCATAGCACAATTTTGTTTGGTTGCATGATTCATTGCCTAACTTGATATGAATATGGAGATTATCGCGAACACAATTGTTATAAGATATGTTTATCCGAAATCAACACAACCTAAAAACCAACCTATAAAGTCAGAGTGAAGTACTTGTGGGTTTAAGATGTATACCAACCATATATGATTTTGATTGTAGGTTATATGTTGATTTTGGGTATGCCTACTGTAGAGTAATCAAGTCCTTGTCAAGTATCCAAGTAACTAAGAGCCTATCTTCTTGTTGATGTGGTTAACCAAGTAGCTAGTAACCAAGTAACCAATCTAGTGATCCCAATGTGAGGTGGTTGTTATTTGAATGGTGGCACTACAATATGAGGAAAATAAAAATAAAACATCAATAAAATCTAGTTAGTTGACAATTTATTTACTCATGTGAGCTATAGGGAGGAGGCGCTACTTGTGGGTGAACTTGAACTAACATGTGGTCAATTTTTAGGGGGGCAATGGAAAAATATGTAGGAACAACATGTGATAAAATATAGGTCTCATATATTAATTTTGGATCATTTATAAAAAATTACGTATAATATAGGGTTCTCTAGGTATGTGAAACACAATATACGTAATATAGTGTTCGACATAACATCATAAAATCACATAAGTGGTACACATAAAACACCATGAACATAAAAGTCTAGATATGAAAAATCATATACCTTGCACTTCAATTATGGAGAATGGATGAATATATTGTTGATTTTTTTGCGAAAAATCGAGGATGGATGAAATCACTTGTGAGATGTCTCCCAAGGTTTCAAGGGGGTTGGGCGCTTGTCGTTCATGCTCCTAATCTTCAATTCCAAAACCTACCATCCTCTTTGTCGCATTAGTTTCCTCTTCTAGTGTGGATTGAAATCAAAAACTTTGGATGTTAGTGTGTGTGGGGATTTCTTGAGAAGCATATAGTTAATCATACACTTTAAGGACTTTAAGGAATTCGGGATTTATTTTACATATAAGTGATATAGGTACCATTAAATTAATCATCCAATATCAATACCCACAAGGTGTCAATGATTAGAACGATCTACCATTATTTTGAAAATGAGCATGAATCCATTCCTGTAGAAAAATAGCCCCTCATACAATACTACATTATCACACATGTTTACTTATTCTAAAGAGGAAGTAACCTCCCCAAGGAATAGTTGCCCATATCAAGTAGGAAGATAGCTCCCAAGCAAGTTAGTCATTGCAACACGAAGATGGTTGAGAAATAGAATGCACCATGTATTCTAGAAGTGCAACCTTCTTCAAGAACACTTTCTTCTCCGCTAAACATGATAAATGCTAGTGTTTCTTGGTTATTATACAATATTTTCTAAGTATATGAATGTTTACCAACATAACAAAAATAAATTACACCGCAAATATTACAACAACAACAACAACAACAAATATGTGTTTTTTTTTTATTGATAATAACAACAATCCATCATCCCAATAAAAAGTTGTAACACCCCATTACTCCAAAAATAACCCATATTATATACCATAACCAATGTAGTGCAATCACAAGTTTGCACTCAAGTCATGTGACACAAGAGAGTACTTCACTTTTGTCATGCTATAGTTCTCATTATTGTATTTTCCTTTTTGTTAAAGTTTGTTGGCAATGGAAATGAGGTATCATTGTTCATGGAATTTGAGCATTGGTGATCATTTTCCATGATTTCAAAAGGCGTCTAGACGTATGCACACCTAGTATCATGGATCATGACCTATGATGGATCCTAATGTATAGGTGCATATTCAAGTCTGAAATGTACAAATCTGAATGAAAAACCTTAATAGGTCATTTATGAGTTTCACTTCAAGGATGCCTAAGATACTCACATTGACTCCAAAGTATCAAGCTCAACTCTCATGTTCCCCATTGGATTCGATAATGTGCTGAAGCATTTTTTATTTTTTTATTTTTTTCTTGGGTTCAAAATTTCTACATACATTGACACCCAAAATTGACCATAAGAGGGGCACTCACCTTAGTAGGCTCAAAGTAAAGTAGAGCATGTTGAAATTAACATCCTGCCCAAGATTAACATGTACAAATCTTGCAATGTAATTACATATTGGTTTTGGGTAATCTGCCAATAAAACATTGAACCTTGTAAGTTTTGCGTTTGGGATTTAAATAAGACATGCCTTGGTGTGTGGGAATCCCCTTTTGGCAACTAACACGAAACATCAAAAACTACATAAATGTTATAATAATAGATACACTCAACTCTTGAAGTGATAGTTGTAGCACCATCTACCTTGTACTTCGATCGCCCAAGCCCAACCGACCCAATGTAGACACATGCATTCTAAAACTTTCAACCACAAGAGTTCAAAGTTATGGCATGAGCTCGACCTCTAAATTAAGGTAGACGTGGCTAGTTTGGTTACTTAGGGGTGGTTTACACCATAGACCATGAACTTGTCCCATGGAAGATGCCTTATTCCGCGGTACGAGTTCATGGTCTACATTTCATGGTCCGTGTTCTTAAAAAATCGATTTACAAAGCCATTGGGCCCCTCACTAGGTGTAAACCGAATGTGGACCAAGAGGAATGACCATGCGGCAAGAAGTGGATGTGCTGATTTTTTTAATGGAAACCCAAAAAGGGCAGTTTTGGGAAAAAATGAAGTTTGACCATTTTGTTGACTTCAATTTGCCTTCACTTGCCTACACATGCCTTCACTTATCTTGTCACTTAGTATTTTCTTCTTTTCGCCTTAAAATTTAGCAAGTATGGTCAAAATGGAGAGGAGGAGGCAGCTAGTCGTGCTACTAGGATTGTACATATTTTTGTACATGCTTGTGAAGAATGTTGTGGGCATTCAAACACTGATTTTGCAAGGAGAATGGGAAAAATTTGCAATTTTGAGCGTGGTTTACGAAAGCATTGGACATAGAGAGAGGAACATATGGAGTCAAGAGAGGTCTTCTCACAACAATTTTTACAAAAAAAATGAGTGATTCAATTTGTACATGTGACATGTACCTTGTGTTGTCACTACACTAGATAGGATATTTAGTTTTTGATTATATCTAATGTTGTTACCACCCTACTTTGCTCAACATTAAATTTCAATTCTTTGATAATTAATGTTAGAAGATTTCCCATTGCGCTTCATTTGACCACCCTGATCTACAGTCACTAAATGACTACAGTTTTTTCTTTTTTCTTTTTCAACTATAGTTTTTAAACATTCTGGGGCGTGTAATATACCGTTGGAAAGATATTTTCAAGACCTTTCCAACGGTATATTACAAGCCCCCAAATTCCAAACATTGCAGTTGGTAGACCAAAAAACAAATCTGCACTCGAATTCTTGAGTTCTAGATGTCCCGCGTTGTTTGATGAAACACGTGTAAGCCGGTTTAAGGGCTAGGGCAAGGTTATGCTAGTATGTCTCATGGGCTATAATATAGTTAAGGCACATAAAAGGTAGATTTATTAAGAAAATCTTGAAATGGTATTTGTTTGACATGGGCCCTTGCCTTTTCCTACCAGACCGCCTCTCTTACCTCTCTCACCGCAAAACCCGTTGGACCATGTCAGTGCATTTATTAGATCTTAAAAATTATATTTTGGGGACCTCAACCTCCATGGTCCCTATGCCATTTTTTCCTTAGTGTAAACCGAAGTTGTCCCGGGACAACTTCAAGAGCCAATCAGCTGCCTTGTAGAGCCCTGGTCCAACTTCATGGTCTATAGAGTAAACCGGCCCTTATCTTAATATGACACCTACATTTGAAGAATGTGTGAGTTAGTTGTAGATATGAAAACAAACAGCAAAAACACATATGTTTGAAAGACATTTAGAATGCATGCTCAAAATTTTGTCAACCATTCTAACCCAGTAGTCAACATAATTGGAAGACATACTTGATCACTTTATGGCTCCATCACTTTTAGCGTTGGGAAATCAAAGTAACAAACTTTAGAGTTTAGTTTTTTTTGTTTTTCAAAGATTGTTGCTAGAATCTCACATGGCCTTCATGGATCCAAGAAACATCCAAATTCTTTAATTCTTCAACATCGATAATATCATAGTGTGCACTAAAAAGTATATGTGGTGTCACTACTTCTATCTTGTCTTGCTCAATACTAATTGTAAACTACATGTGTAGTGTCACCGACACTAAATGTAAAACCCAACATTATTTGTTAATTTTGTTTTGAAACATTTTGGGCATTGTAGATCCACGGTGTTGCAATTATTGTCACTTACCAAGTGACTTCTCATCCAAATTTCAATCATCCATGACAACATTTCCATTACAGACTTGTTAAGATGAAAAATATACCAAACTTTGTTTCCGTAATTGGCATGGATTTCATCCAAATTTCAATTACCCCATGGCAGTACTTGTAAACTTATTCATAAGAAGTGTCATTAGAAAACTTACCACAATGACCCTAAACAACATACGACACTAAACACAATAATTAGTGTAGTTTTCTTAGAATTTCACTTTTTTCTCGTGGTAATATAGTATCGGTATCTCTACTACACTAAATATCGTACTTAGTGTTACCAATTCTATTTGTCTCGCTCAATACTAATTGTAAAGCGCATGCGTAGTGTCACCAACACTAAATGCAAACCTAACATTATTCGTCATCCCTTGTATATGCTTTTGGGCATCATAGACTTACTTTGTTGCGATTGTTGTCAATTACTAAGTGCTTTTTCATCCAATTCTCGATCATCCGGGAATCACCCATGACAATATTTCATTACAAATATGTTAGGATGCAAAATATAGCAAACTAAAAGTGGGTGAACTATAAACGGAAGTTGAGATGATAGTTCCTCGTGAACATGTTCATAAGAAACATCATTAGAAAAGTTACCACAATGACATAAAATAACCATTTGACACTAAATACAATATTTAGTGTAGTACGTAACTTGAGGACTTACAAGCTTCCGCAAGGTTCTTCTCCGCACGCCATTTGCTTGAATTTTGTACTTGATGAGAGCCGGCATTTCGAAAGCCTTTATTCAAGGGCATCAATACACTACTTGTAGTAGTAGGTGGTGAGTTGATAAAGTACCTACGTGCATTTGTCATTTGAGCCCACGCCACATCATTTAAAAGCCTTTAAAGGACCAAACGGAAAGGGACTCTAGTATGTACAACCTATATGAATAATTCCTACAAGCTTCATCAAGTTTTATAATCATGACTTGCATATTAAGATTTATCTTGTACATGATATTCCGAAAATGAAAATGAAATGAATTCATATGTGCTATTGATCATCAATCTACGAAAATATGTACTTTTTCATCCAACTAAGGATGTTCATCTTTGTGTATTTGAACTTACATTCTCAACAACATCAAGTTATCGTGTGTTATTAAACTCAATTAATTTAAATAATATAGAAAAATTATGTCAAATTTTCATTTAATTATCTTACATACTTGCTTGAATATTCTCTCTCTCTCTCTCTCTCTCTCTCTCTCACACACACACACACACACACACACATGTGGAAACTCCCAAAAATTTGATTTTAGAATGCCAAACTTATTTTTGGCATACTTATGAAAATTCCAGCACAAGCCTGGCAAACTGGCTAGCAACCCATGGTAGTGTCAAATTTGATCAAATAAGATGAAAATGGAAGAACAAATAAGAAAAGAAAAGTAGTGCTAGTGTTGCCACAAGCATGAATGTGAGTCCATTAGCCTTATATTGTTATGATAAGGTGTAGGGCCTTTCTTATGAAAGGAGGACTCATAATAATGGGGTGGGGTGAAGGGGGGCAGGGGGGGGGGCAAGGTAGAGTGGAGGTGGTTATGGGGGAAGTACATGTGTTTGTTTGTTGTTTAATTTCCTTTTGTTTACTATTTGGTATGTGAGGTGTTTTATGGCATTTTAGTGTATGTTTTCATAGGGCATTTGACTTGCCATCCTTTTTGTTTAAGTGTTGCCATTAGGTAGTCATACTTATTATGTTTGTGGTCGATGGCCTACCCTGGGTATAAATCATCATATGATGTAAATTCTATAAATTGTAGTCACAAGGAGTGGGGTTGGGGTCATTGGTATTGGACTTTGTTTGGGCGCTCTAAGGACACAGAATAGGCCGGACCTTGGTTTTGCTAAGCATTGGCATTGTGGAGTGGGACATGTGCATTTGAGTAGCCACTTTGGAATTGTTGGGTCGGATGGTTGGTTATTGTATGTTCCAACGTTCACGAGTGTGTAAAATCTTGTATGTTTGTTGGTTTATAATGATTGGGTGATTAGATGCATGGTTTTGTTGTGACGTGCTATACGTAGGCCTTCTAGATGTTGATTTTCACATTTGAAAAGTAGGTGTGGCCAAGTGTCTTGGTCGTTGAGTGGGCATAGTGCAATTGGTGTTGGGGTGTGAGGGGTTCAAAAGAGATTTTCTTGATTGTTGCCCATGTGCATGCATATATGAATATCAAGGTTTGGGTTATTTGGGCCACTGACATGCCTAGGGCTCTCCAAAACTAGGTAGATAATTTGTGGTTAATTTGGTTGCTTGATATCCATCTGTCAACGTATTGGAATTTATGTTTTGTGATGGCGGTTATATGTTCTCAATGTGTTTTGTAGATGAATGTGTGTAGGTTGTGAATGACTCCATCATGTGTTGCATTGGGGCTTGTGGCTAGCCAATATGGGATAGTTTGGGCAATGTGTATGAATGGGGTGAGGGTTCTTTGTCTTTTTGGGCTCCTTTGTTTGCTACAATGTCAACTATTTCATTGTTGAGAATCTCGGTGTGTGCTCAAACTTTGTGGATGATTATCTTCTAACTAGTCTAGTATATTTGGTTAACTATGGTTGTTATTAAATAATTTGTTTTGGTGTTGTTGTTGTGAGGATGGGTGTCATATGATATTGCTTATGAGGAATATGTTGTTAATGCTATCTATAAATATGTATGTGTTTGTTGGGTGGTTTTTAATTGCGATGAGACTGGCATGAGTTCCGCGTGTAGGATGTTTGGGTATATGGGTAGTCTTTCGGATATTTGGATGTTTTTGGGACTATATACTCGTGTGAAATAGTTGTTAGTCTAGATGTATTGTTGGGGATTGAATTTGAGGGGGTGAATGTGGTAATGCTTAGTTGGGAGGGGTATAGTGTTGGGCGTTTCTTTTTTTTTTTTGGGGGGGGGGTGGGGGGCGTCTACTTTGAGTGTGTTTTTCCACTTGGTTGAAAATATGGGTAGGTGTGGTGGGTGGGATGGGGTGTAGTTGGCCATTCTGGCCAACTGTATGGCTTTGAAGGTGGTGTGTTGGTCAGTGGGGCGGGTGTTCCTAAGTTCCTACGGAACCAAATATGATATCTCCAATGTGGATGGAGTTATAGTGAGTGAGCTAGATGGGGCATGTAAGTAGGGAAGAGTAGTACGAGTGTGCAATTTGGAGTGATTTTATTAGGAGTTGGATTATTGGAGGGTTGAGTGTATGGTGTTCGTTATTGGGTGGAATGTTTTTGGGTTTTTTCTTGGGTAGTATGGTTATAAATCTTTGGATGAGCCATAGGAATTCTGTGGTGAAATCTTGTTTGGGTGGTTGTAGAAAGTTGGTGAGGTGGGTTGAGTGGGTTTGTGAGTATTGGTCCCAAAGCCATTGTAATCATTTTGAGTGATAGTTGTAAATATAATTTCCTTGATGGTTGTAGATCTTAGCTTTAGGGCCTTGGATTTGGATGGTGGAGTTGTTTGTAATGATGTCTTTGTTCAGGTTGCATTCTTGTTTGGATAGAGTTAAGTTTGTGATGCATATGTGTGGTCTTATGAAGCGAGTATCTTTGAATTGGTTGTGAGTGAGGCAATTTTCAAAGGAATTGAGTGTATTTCATATGCAGTTTGTGTTGTTTGAATTTGGTGATTAGTGTGAGGTTGTGGTCTCGTAGTATGTTGTCTAGGTTGGTGAGTTCTTGTTTTGTTCATCATTGTTGTGTACATTTATATGGTGTGTCGCATTGGCATGTCAGTGCATGGCATCTAATTGCTTGTGCTCCCCAACTATCCTCTATGGTAGTTGTTTTCGTCTTTGTGATGTCTTGTATGTGGAGTATGTTGATGGGTATGGATCTGTTGATGATGACAAGTGTGTGGGTGTTAGGTGTGGGGTTTGTTTGTTGTTTGTTGGTGTTTTTGGGGGTAAATTTATGGATGGGGTGATGGGAATAGTTTAGTGGTTTGTTTTAGGGCATATATTATGTGTTTAGCAGTGTGTTCACAATTTTGGAACCCAAATGGCGTGCATGGGTCATTATGACAATAAAGCCCCTATATACAAGAAGTTTATAGGGGGGGAATGTATACATACTAATGTCATAATAAATAATGGACTCATGCATTTATACTAAGCTTTTTAATTTAATTTAATAAATGCCTCCACCACATATACAAACTCTACATCATGAAGTAAATAAGAATTTATTATATATTAAATTCACTTTCACTTTTCATTGAGAAAGTCATTGAATGTTTTTCATCCATAGCATGTAACTCAAATGATTATATCAAAAGAGAAGAAGATAAGAACACAATATCTTAGCCACAATATAGAGAGCAAAACTAAAAGAAGCCCATGAAAGCTTCAAGAGCCTCTAGTTGTAGAACTAGAACCCAAATGCAAATATAACAAGAAGAACATGGTAGTCATTGAGGACTATGACTATATGAAAATAATGAATGAAAATGTGAAGTGGATGGAACTAACACATCTATAGATTTTGCTCCAAACTTGAGGGCCCCCTTTTGTACATCTACCTTTACTCCCATCATTTTTATAGCATTTTTAGATGTACACACTAGAGAACAACGGCTGGGGATTCGTGGCACTCAAGTAAAATCATCCATCCAAGATATCGTGGATGAAGTGGCTCCAATAAAAAAAAGCCCCCCTATGGGGTTGAGGGCCAATTCATTCGAATGTGACGTCACTAGACTAATTCGGGGCCTTTGACTCTATTTCCGGAATCAAATTGCCCAAAAATAGCCATTTAGATGATTCCTGTGTTTTTTTCATCCGCACGGATGATTTTACTTGAGTGCCACGAATCCCCAACCGAGAACAACAATGTTTCTCCCTTACGTATACTATGTATGCTAATGCCTCAAATAATATCCCTTTTTACACTCATGATAGTTTGTACATGGTATGAAGAGTCCACACCCCGAGGGATTTGTGGGCCGACATGGAATGCTTGTAGGAATTCTTGTTTGCAAGGTAGGCTAGAGCTTATGTGATTAGTGTTCCCCATAGGGTGCACCTTTCATTAAAAACCAAGAACCATGTGCATTCACAACATACTCTAATAACCCTCTATATTTTTATTTTTATTTCTTTTTTGGTAGTAAAATCAAGCAATACATGTGCAATTTCAATGATAAATATACAAGTGACAATACATATATGTAAAACATTGCATTTGTATATAGTTATAAACATATGTATGTAAATATACTTTTGAATAATAATGAACCCCTATCATATATATAATGTAAAACCCTAGCATTCATTCAAAATGTTGTTGAAGACTTTTTCATCCCTTAAAAATAACTCATAAGCATCTAAGTCTATAATATATACCATAAAAGCTAATGCAATTATTGTTTCTAGTTCGACTATCAAATGATCAATTCCTTTTTTATACCAATATAGAGCAATCTACAAGTTTTATGGTAGGTCCATCAAGTCAATTGGATCCCTATACTCCACCCAATGATCACCAAATTTTCTATGCATCCTATAAACCCTCCCAACAAACCAAAACTTAATTGGAGTCAATATCTCGGTCTACCACAGTTTTTGACAATTCTAGCTTCATGCATGTTCAAAAGCATACTCCATGATCACAACCAAGATTTAGCATAGTATCATGATTTGCAGTGGTAAGGAGTTTAGGCTTCATTTATGATATGCCAACCTTAATCCAAGTTGATCGATCTTTAGATTAAGTTGGATTGCCATTCCATTGACTCACAAATGTACTTTTAAAAATTATAGACTCCCTACGCCTATATAAGCCACAATGGACTTTACATTAGATTGAGAGGCCATTTTAACGTTTCCATGTTAATCAATTAGAACATCCAAGGCATGTCAAAGCTCACTTTGCATCTCCACATCTTCATGTAAATAATTTGCAACTTGCGACTGCATCAATTCCATCTTTATGACTATATCCTTGAACATGTTTGAATTGTCTTCTCCAACACTTTAATTTTCCTTGTCACCACCTTGTGCACTAGAATCATCGATCAATGTGTGATGATAATTACGCTCCTCATCCTCCTCCACACTTCCAAATAAACGAGCCTTGATAAGTGACCCTACCATACAAGTACAAATGTTGTATATTTTCTAGAGGTCCTCCATACATGTACATAGCTACGAATTATAATTTGTGTGGCATATGTATACATAATACAAAAAAAAGTCCAAATTAATACCCCTTTTGTGCACTCATATACACTCATATGTGCTATGAAAGGTGCACCCTCCATGCAGTGTTCCAGGTGATGATGCATACGTTGTGGAGGTTTGTGCAACAGTAGCTAAGGTTTTTGTGTGGGCGGTAATGGGGTGTGCCATGGGTTGGTTGTGTATCCTTTTATGTTGTGGGCACATTTGCAATTTTATGTATGAATTTTTGTGATATGTAGGGGAATTCTTGTTGTAGGTTGGCCACGGTAATGATGTCACCTTGGCTAGTTTTGTGTTGATAGCACTAGTAGAAAACTATGCCCAAAGAATCCGTAGTTTTGTGTGGGTGTGAGATGTTGGTTGTGATCGGGTTTGTAATACATTGTTTTGTGGGTTCTTTTAATGTGGTGAGATGCCTTGTTTGATCTTGTTGTGGTTGTTGAATGGGATGGAGCCGGTAATAAGTAGTATAATATCTAGTACTTTAGATGTACATGTGGGGTTTTTTGGGTGTTGCATGGGAGTTTTGTATGTGTGTGTTTATAGAGGGGGAATTGTATGTGTATCATGAGAACATGAAGTGCAATACATGCATATGAGGCATAAAAAGAGTGCTCTTTGTTGACAAGGTTTGGTGAGGTACAGTTGAGGAGAGTAAAGTTCCGTTCTAGAAAGAACACTAGTAGTGTTCTATCCATAGTATTGGGTTTGACCTTGGTGTTGGTTGTTGGCTTGGATGTTGGGTGGGCGGGTGTGGAAGCTGGTGGTGGGCATTGGAGTTGGGAGTGTAGCCGCTACCTTGGTGGGTGCTGGTTTAAACATGGAAGAGGAGGTTAATAGTAATTTGGCCCAAATTTGAGAAGTTAGGAGTAGCTAGTTGGCGGGTTTGTCCTTATTCACACTAGAATATGATGGGCGAGCAACCTACATGGGAACTCACCCTTAAGCATAAGTCACCATCCAACCATATTATGGCGGTTTGTTGGAATGTGGCAGGTTATAGACACGGGCTGCTAGACTTCCATGCGCCCACTAAAGAATCTTTAATGTACAAGTGTTGGTCATTGAAGGTTTTGAAAATTGGTTTTAGATGGAGGAGGAGGAGGAGGAGGAGGAGGAGGCGGAGGTTAGGAGGTTAGGAGGTGGGTCCAAATTTGAGGAAATGGGAGTAGCTAGTTGGCACATACAAACCCTACCCCACCAAATTCCTCTACATTTAAGCGAATTGTCCTTATTCACACTAGAATCTAGTGGGTGAGTGGCCTACATGGAAACTCACCCTTATCATCATATAGAGAGTTGCCACTCACAAATTGATTTTTTCAAGATAGTGAATCAAGAATATCTAATGTGATATTATATGCAATTAGGTTGCCTCCACAAATAGGTTGTTTCTTAATTGGTCTCCTAGACCCCCCCTGCCAATTATGTTGAGTATTGAACTAGAATGGGCATCATATATTGAGCATGCAATCCAATCTTTGTGAAACACATGTCGCCTTTTCAACATCCATTCTTGAAGCCACACCAAACCACATACCACATAAGCATAACTTAGAGGGTGGTAGCTAAGGGCCACTTCGCACTAGAAGGTGAAGGCCTAAAGGATTTGAAAAAAATCATCATGAACGAGAAGTCCACATTGATTCCTACATGACACATTAAGAGAGAGTGTTTCACGGTTTGCCAAAATTTACATCAGGCCCACCTCCAAGAGGTAGGTTTGATGCAAATTCCAACAGACTACATTAAGTGGTACAACCTTTGGATGAGAATCAAGGGTTGTCACAAGTTACATGGTCGTGGTCCTTAGGGTTGTCTACCTTATAATAAGCCTAACTTAGAGGACGGTAGCTAAGGGCCAATTTCACACTAAAAGGTGAAGGCCTAAAGGATCTGAAAAAAATCATCATGAACGAGAAGTCCACATTGATTCCTACATGTCATATATAGAGAGAGTGTTTCACGGTTTGCCAAAATTTACATTAGGCCCACCTCCAAGAGGTAGGTCTGATGCAAATTCTAGCAGACCACGTTAAGTGGTACGACCTTTGGATGAGAATCAAGGGCCGTCACAAGGTACATGGTCGCGGTCCTTAGGGTTGTCTACCTTATAATAAGCTTAACTTAGAGGACGGTAGCTAAGGACCAATTTCACACTAGAAGGTGAAGGCCTAAAGGACCTAGAGAAATCATCATGAACAAAAAGTCTACATTGATGCCTACATGATAGATCAAGAGAGAGTGTTTCACGGTTTACCGGAATTTACATCAGGCCCACCTCCAAGAGGTAGGTTTGATGCAAAATCCAGCAGACCACGTTAAGTGGTACGACCTTTGGATGAGAATGAAGGGCCGTCACAAGGTACATGGTCGCGGTCCTTAGGGTTGTCTACCTTACAATAAGCTTAACGTAGAGGACGGTAGCTAAGGGCCATTTCGCACTAGAAGGTGA
Source organism: Polytrichum commune (assembly GCA_950295325.1). Taxonomy (NCBI): domain Eukaryota; kingdom Viridiplantae; phylum Streptophyta; class Polytrichopsida; order Polytrichales; family Polytrichaceae; genus Polytrichum; species Polytrichum commune. The sequence continues at coordinate 14,243,873 of OX485803.1, read as the reverse complement.
AGGCCTAAAGGACCCGGAGAAATCACCATGAACGAAAAGTCTACATTGATGTCTACATGACATATCAGGAGAGAGTGTTTCACGGTTCACCGGAATTTACATCAGGCCCACCTCCAAGAGGTAGGTCTGATGCAAATTCCAGCAGACCACGTTAAGTGGTACGACCTTTGGATGAGAATGAAGGGCCGTCACAAGGTACATGGCCGCGGTCCTTAGGGTTGTCTACCTTACAATAAGCTTAACTTGGAGGACGGTAGCTAAGGGCCATTTCGCACTAGAAGGTGAAGGCCTAAAGGACCCGGAGAAATCACCATGAACGAAAAGTCTACATTGATTCTTACATGACAGATGAGGAGAGAGTGTTTCACGGTTTACCGGAATTTACATCAGGCCCACCTCCGAGAGATACGTCCGATGCAAATTCCAACAGACCGCGTTAAGTGGTACGACCTTTGGATGAGAATGAAGGGCCGTCACAAGTGACATGGTCGCGGTCCTTGGCTCGTGTGCGAAGTGGGCCTCCGAATTACGACACTTCCACGAAGTTGCACGGCTGACTCGATCCAGCTCGATGCCATGGGAGAAGCGCTTTTTTGGGGTCGGGGGCTTTATTAAATGCCCTTCCCTTCCCTTCCTATCATGAAGCATGACGAGGAGGCTAGTGGAGTGGTCCTATCAAGTGCTTTTAAGTTAGGTCGTATGTGTCACCGATACCCTAACTTACCGTACACGATGTGTCTGCGTCCCATTGGTCGATAAGGAGAACGGTCTCCCCTTTATTTCTGGATCCGCACACCACACAAACCGTTGTGGTAGTTGCCACTCCCTTTCCGCTGCCACTAAAATAGAATAAACTAAACTAAACTAAACTAAACTACCCGGGCTCACTCCCTCCACTCCATTGGGGTCTGTACCCGAGAATGTACTCTGGTACACGGTGACACACAATTCGTACTCCTCCTTTGCATTTAATTGTCTAATTGTCTAACATAGTGGACCCTTTACCGGCCGTGTAAGCAATTTAGCATATTTGCGGCTTAGGGCCGGTTTACACCACGGACCGTGAAGTCGAACCATGGAAGATGGTCTTTCCCCATGGTCCAACTTCATGGTCCAATTTTCATGGTCTGATTGCTTACAAACTCAAGTTTACGAAGTTTTTGGGTCCTCCATTAGGTGTAACCTGAATGTGGATCAAGAGGAATGACTATGCACCAAAAAATGGACGTGTTGATTTTTTTGACATATATGTCCAAAAAAGGCAGTTCTGAAGGGAAAAAGAAATTCAAGTTTGAGCATTCTCTTGTCTTTGTCTCGTCTTCCCCCCCCCCAAAATAGAATCATCAAAAAATCATTATAACAATATTTTTTTTCCATGGGCCCATCCCTTTTTCTACTGGGGCACCTCTTTTGTCTCTCTCACTACGAAATCCGTTGGACCATGTCAGCGGATAATGTGAGTCTTTAAATTTGTCTTTTGGGGATCTCGAACGCCATGGTCACTCTGACATTTTTTCCTTGGTGTGAACCGAAGTGGTCCCAGAACAAGTTCAACAACCAGTTATAGATTTTACAGGGCCTTGGGACGACTTCATGGTCCATGGTGTAAAGCAACTTCTTAGGTCGATCACATGGGGAAAATTTCCAAGTAGAGAAATAGATGTAAGAAGTGACTCATAATTGTCAAGTCATCCAATTGTCAAGTTAGCCACTGACATTTGAGCAAGCTAGATTTTGGCCATGGTATGTCAACATTGATTAGAGATTGATATTGTGCGACAAGGAAATGTTTGGCCTAACTTGCAAAAATGGGATGGTGGTTAAGACTAGGTCGGCTACCTTGTAATAAGTTTTATTAATTTAATTAGTTGAGTGACAGGTCATAACATTGTACAAGGGACCATGCGAAGCATCAATAACTATATTTTCATGAATAATGGGCAATATGGACGACATAATAGGTGAGAGGGAGAATGGATGATGAGTTGCGATAGGAGCAAGATGTATCCATCGACTCTTGTCCGTTGTGGGACATAACTGGCATGTTCATGGATGTGAACCGTAGATTATGAATGGAATGTCGTTTGCATCGATAGAAAAAAATGTAAGAGAGTTGTCGGAAGTGCCCTCCACTTGGAGGAGCGACATGTTATGGGATTTCTAGATGGTTAGGGCATCTCTAGTGCCACCACTACCTTCTTCTTTTTTATAAAAAAAATCCTATTGCAAAGGTCCCGGTGGAGAGAGTTGTGGAGGCACCCACCGCTACAATACTAATTGCTAATCTATGCATAATGTTATATTTTCAAAATATGCAAGCCAATCAATGGGCATGTGTTCATATTAGTAAGGCAATCATGTAAAGCTTAATTTAAAATAGGTATTGTAAATACGAAGAGAGCTCCTTCCAATATTGAAAGAGGTTTGACCGGGATATAAGAACTACTATATTATTACAACAAACTAGGTAGAATCTCTTCTTCAATTTGGTGTTGTTCTTATTACGGAGCACACCCATGCCTTAACAATGTTATGGTCATTGCAAGTTCCTATAATTTCCTTTGGAATCTAGAGGAAGATTTTGTGGTAGTAAGGTGAGTGTGTGCACCTAACATGAACATTGATCTAAAATGGATTTCGACGTTTAGGTGGGTGTGTATGTGTATGTGTATATATCCAACTCTGAAATGTATACCTATATCAAAAAGAAAAAATATTATAGGTTATCTATAGCTTTCACTTCAAATAATTAAAGGATATACATTGACTCTAATAATAGGAATGTTAAACTCTCATGTTTCTCGTTTTTCTTTGCCAATATGCAAACATGTTTTTAATTTTATATTAAATCGAATCTCTACATATGGTGAGATGTAAAAAAAAATCTATAAACAATATAGGCATCACGTGGTCTTTCTTGTTTCTCTTTTAGATAGATAAATAAATAGAAACTCCAAACCTCTATCAAGCCCGGCGTGAATAAAGTGTATGTTCATAATGTTAATGACCTAGCGCCCACCGGACAAAGGGCTATTGGAACAAAACTACTCTCCCCTGCCGAGTTTATACATTTTGTAGCCATCTAGAGGAAAAGAATAAGTGTTAAGACCAAGTAGTTCCCATAGGGAAATGTAAAAGCTTTGGGTGTTGAGTGGTAGAGGAATCTTCATGTTTCCATTGGAGAAAGTGCTCGGTAAAGTTGCTTGCAATAGTAAGGCATGTGGCCCTCTTGTGGGCACTTTCAACTCTCCATACCATTGGCCGTGGAATTGACGGGAGAGTTATCTTGTCCAACTTATACTTAGGATTTGTGAATCACATGTATTGTGAAGACACTAAAAGAAAGGAAAGAAAAGTAAGGAAAAATGAAGGTCAACAACTTTGTGATCTTGACATGTTGAAGTCATGCCGGACCGATTCCATAGCTCATGAACTTGCACGAATGGTGTAACGATTGCCCTATTGTCTCCAACATGGACTTAGTGAAATTGAACTCTCCGTGAAGATGCGTTTATTCATACAAGTCTAGCCATAAGGTTACCGCTTACATGTCGATATGAGGGATCTATATTTAAAACTAAAGGGGGGGGGGGTGTTTCACAAACACTAAATGTAAACCTAACAAGTTTTGTCATTCCTTGCAAAAAAAATTTGGGCATTGAAGATGTACAACGTTGTGATTATTGTCACTTGCTAAGTAATTTTTCATTCAAATTTCAATCCTCCATCACGATGTTCCATTACAAAAAGTTATGATGCAGAATATACCAAAGTTAAAGTGGATGAACTGAAAAGTAAATGGGATGACCTCACTCATAACTTCTTAATAAGAAGTGTCATTAGAAAAGTTATCACAATGACATAAAATACCATATGACACTAAATACTAAATAAAATATACAGTGTATTATCGTGGTAAAAGGGTGTGTGATCTAATAGTGTTGTCAACCTACCTATCTAGTAGTGGGCAATTGGAATATTGTTGTTGTTAAAATACTTAGGAAAGAAGTTGCACTTGCACACGCTACCTGTAAATTATCTAGCAAGTGCACTACTGTGGAATTGCATCATTGTCAATCTATGAATGTGGATTTAGAATCTACTTTCTCTTCTAGATTATAATCATTTAGTGGAATAGAACTATGTATTGTTATGGTGAAGGAACATTTTGAACTCCGTACTAGTACACCAAACATCTTATTTAAGTGTGGCCTACACTTTTCGGCATTGACCGCCGTTAATTGTCTTTGCAATCATTGGGTGGCAACTAGAGAAGGTATGACATGACGTTCGGTGCTAAGGTGGTCAAAATTACTACCACCAAAACTTTGATGCACTGAGACCTTGGAGAATCGTGAATATTGCTAACTTTGAAAGTCACATCATCATATTCAATATAACACAAATTTTGTTGTTATAATAATAATTAAAGGAATGTCAATGTTCACATACACTGAAGTGCGAAGTCCGTTCACCACCCATGTCCGCGTGGCTATGGGGAGTGAGGGTGGCTTAGTTCCTATTTTCCGTAGGTGGATCGTAAATTAGTGTTAGTTAAGGTTAGTATGTATGGTATAATTGTTATTGTTACTATTATCATATTACTATTATTTATATTTTATATTTATTTTATTCAAATTTCATTATTATATTATGCAATGAATATGGATATCAAAATTGTTTACCTACCCACCTATTACTCAACTAACACCAATGGCACACTCATAGAATTTCATATAGAAGTAAAAAAAACGCGCGTTTAAAGAAATATTGATAAGCGATGATTTTTATCCAACGACCAAGTGCCAATTAAACATTTTTTGGGTCAATTCCCGTTGACTAAGGGGGTTGGTATTGGTTAGGGGATTGCTCATAGGAGCAACCACCAAACATGACTAAATATGTGGTCTACTCTAGTTAACATGACACACCAATTTTGATGTCACACTAAATGTGTATTCAATTTAGTGTTGTAAAATTTACCTACTAGTGAGGGGTTAGTGGGCAACTGGAATACTCTCATTGTTAGAATGAAAACCACAAAGGAATCAAAGTTTGTCAAGGAGTTGCTCAAACGGAAGTATTTGTATCATTGCATATTTATTTGGTATTTGAAGCAAGTTAAAAATTTACAAAATCAATGTAAGAAAGACGTCAAGTATGTAAATCATGTTCCGGTTGAGGTCATCAGATCATTGCAAGGAGCCCTATATATATATATAAATATCATAACAAATGACAACAAGGAGCAATGAGTTTAATGGGAGTTAGGGATAAGGTTACGAGAGTTGAAAGAGGGACCTTAGTTAGTTCAAGTGCACAAAAATTGGACAACCAATTGAATTGGACAAGTAAACCATCATTATAATATTTCTTGTGTTACCTCCACTGCATAGTCCAATTAGTGTGGGCCACATTTACTCCAGAGTCCACATTAATTTTTAACCCATGCTAAATTGCTAGTTTAAAATGAGTGTGGGCCACGTCCATTGTTTTTCTAGGAATTGATGTGGGTTGATATTTTGTTCTATGCTAGCTCTGTTGTAGGACGGCTAGTCTATTTCATGAGAGAGAGAGAGAGAGAGCGAGACCGACAGACCTCTCATTCATCCATCATAAAAGTCATGAAATAGTATCCAACCCAGAGATTACTTTCTAAAGTTGATTTAACACCAAATTTAGCTTCAAAAACCCCAAAGTAGTCTAGTCTAGGTCATTTGAGATGATCCAACAACTAACCTATAGGGGTCTAGAATTTTTTCTTTTGATGTTGGATGGATGAGTGGTATGCTCATATACGAGAATTCCCTATTTTTCAGGAGCGTATCCAAGATGTCACTTTTTTTAGTTGATTTGACACCGAAATGCGCTTCGAAGACCCCGAATCAATCTACACAAGGTCATTTGAGATGAACCGGCAGCAAAGCAACCAACAAGGGGTAAAAATTTTAGGTCGGATGGATGAATGAGAAGTACTCTCGTACCCAATAATTCTCTCACTCCCCAACTTTCTCTCCATAGCTTAACAACGAGAGTGCAACAAGTTGGATATAAGTCGATAAACAATGGTGAATTTTCACAAGGTCCCTAACATGTCCAGGGACATGTTCATAAAAATAAAAAAATAAAAAATTCCAATGGACGGGTTCTTAGAAAATGAACCGGTTTTTGGACGAGTCAAATTCACTTTGGACGGGTTCCTAAAATAACGATTTTTTGATAATTCTTTCCAAAAAAAATGGTACAAACATCAGTTACATTATGTCATATATGACATGTGAATATAAGCATAATGTAATCAAACCACTAACACCCAATCAAAATATCAATCTTGAAGTGCTTGATTCACCTACATACTTTAATTCATCAACCACAAAACCTAGAACGGGGTGTACTGGAAAGATGAGAATCCACAGCAAAAGACAAATAACTAGCAAACATTGAAGACATAATTTGTCAAGATCCTATTGTTTCCAAGTGCAACCAATCACATGTCGACATCTTTCGGTGTTTTTTTTTGTTTTTTTTGTTTTTTAAAATTGATTTTACCAACATTGTGAAAAATCAGCCCTGGTTGATAAACACTCTCCACCACGACATCCTTACAACATAATAAGTCCTCCATCTTCCCACTGCCTAAAATGGTACCGTGATCTACGATAGGGGTAGATTTGGATCCCACATTCATAGATTTACGTGGGCGACCATGGAGTTAGTTAATTCCACAAGAAGTGAGGTACAGACAGCATGCTGTGGCGGCAGCTTCCTCTCCGGAGACAGGAAACTTCCAGAAGCCCAGTCAGCTAGCTAAGGTAGACGAGAGCCAGACACACGAAAGTCTCCCGAAAGTCTCTTTTCTCCGGACGTGGATTTTCCTTGCTCCCTTCAAGCTTGTCTTAACACAGGGAGGCTGCTCCTTCTTTCCACATTTGGGAGACCGGTTCCACGCGGGATTGGCATAACACTTGCTGCAGCAATTCCCATTCCATTCCATTCTTTCCCTCACGTTTTCCTACTTTCTAACTTAGCCACAAATCTCCAGCTCATACTAGGGGCGAATCGGGGCGACAAGAACGAGAACGAGAGCGAGAAAGAGGTTGAAAACACTGTGGTATCACTGCAAGTTAAGTTAGACTGTCTCTCTCTCTCTCTCTCTCTCCGCGGCCGCACTTCACAAAGTAGTCCCTTCAGTGCATGGAAAGTCTCGGTGCCACCGCCCTTGCAGCTTTTGTTGTCTAGTAGTACGGGGTTAAGTTGGTACGAAACTTACTTGGCAGCCACCTTTGGTCTCACATTTCTGTTTATATTCTTGTGTCTGTACCTGAATAGTTGCCTTCACCGTCGTATATCATCAACTTTTTCCGAGCTTGAAACACCCTTAAGTGTGCTTTCATCGTTCCAGATACAAACTCACTACCTCGTGCTACTCTCTCTCTCTCTCTCTCTCTCTCTCTCTCTCTCTCTCTGACTTCGACTTCGACTTCAGCTTCGACATCGCTGAGTGCAGAGTCGGTGTATTTGTGCTTGCCTTGGTGGTGATGCCAATTGCAACAACTCGAAGGCTCTGAACACTCTTGTTAAGTTCTAGGCGCTTTGGACATCATCGAGAATTACTCGAGCAGTGGATATTATTTACGTGAACATCTCTTTTTGAGGTCATTCGGTGTTTAGTCGTTTTGCTGCATCTTCAACCTATTCATTGGAACTCTGCGTATAGAGGAGAACCGTACAGTGGTTGAAAAAAGAATTGGAGGCAGGTTCGTTGGTTGGCTGATTGTTTGTACAGCGCAACATCGGATAAGGGAGAGGTCCTGGTGCTGGTGGCAAATTGAGCACTGAGAGGTGTACTTATTTATTCTTCTACGACAATGGGCCCTGCATGGACAACACAAGATCACCACTACCAGAACTACTACAGCAACAACAAGTTGGTGACGTCTTCGCCGGAGAAGTTTGGCACCATGGGAGTGACCACGGGGAAGAAGATGACCATGATCAGTGCATTGCTCGGCGAGAAGCTGGCTCACTTGAGAGCCGATTTGCAGCTTGGCCTCTACCGCCTGGCGCATCCTGTTCACCCCCAGATTCGCCGAATTGCCGCTCAAGAGTCTAACATTGCTCAGAAATCTGTCGCCACAGGTATGGCCATGCATTTATTTATACCTTTCTTCCTTATCAGATGTCGGTACTAATTCCCTTTCGCAGACATACACCTCTTTATAATACCTTAGGATGTAGAGTTCAATAATACTCCTGTCACGAGGTTGTTTGTAAACATCACCTTCTTGGTTGTATCGATTTCTTTAATAACAGTCCTAATTCCGTCACCTTAACCCGGAGGTTCGATAAGGAATATCTGCACAGAAGTGTATCAGACAGCTATTTATGACTCCAGTTAGTGAACTCTTCTCTCAATGATTCTCATCAAGATTACGAAGCTCGAGTTAAAATCGGCTAAGTAAGGCTTCACATGTCGTCGTACATTGCTGCAAGATGCTCACAGATTGTTGTATCGTCGGAAGGGTACATCCTACTTTTAGGAAAATAAGTAGGTCGTAAGTCAACACGTCTTAATGGACATCCCGAGAAGAGAATGGCTCCTGCCTACATTGAAAGCAATTGGATACTATACCTTATTATTGCTGTTGGTTGAGGTCCTGTTATGTGCAATTTTTTTGTATAAGGTGGAGTCCTGTTATTCTGATTAAAGCTCTTGCACTAACCTGGAATCGTTGCATTTTGCAGAAAAAAGACGGCAATTGGAAGCCAAGGCACGAGCGCTTGCTAACCAAAAACGCATGTGCATGAGGGATGCACAGCGTGCACGAGCTTCGTCATTCATAACGGTGTAGACATCCATCACTTACAGACATCCGTCATCAACGAATATTCACCAGTAAGAGAGAGTGACCTGTACAGCGGAATTTGGTGCCAGACACCCTATTGGCGGGGAAGTATTCCAATCTCAAGTCAGACACTGATATCCAATTGAGACAGCGAGACCGAGTTTCTGTGCGGTGCCAGCCAAGCACTCAAAGTCGACTCCATTGTACATCAACTTGACATGACTAGAATGGGGACTAGATCCACCATAACCTCCTCTGTAAGCAATTTTGGGAGCACTGGGTGATCCAGCTTCATTGTTGATGACTCATAGAAGGAGGGCTTACTACCACAGCGCAAGATTTCATCTCTTCAATGAAGTTTGCCAAGTATTCTACTTGCTGTAGTTTGCCATGTTGCCACAATCCGAATAGTGCACTTTGAGGTCATCTGTAGGTCGGATGGTAGGAAATTGCAGGAGGGAATGCATACAAATGTATGTTTTAAGGTTATGATGAAGCCTCCAACTTCGCAAGTTGCAGTACTAATTTCAGGGTGACGATGTTTCTCTGGTGACTATGTCATATGCATGTCACCGACAGACATCTACTTAGTTTCCCACAAGGTTTCCGGAGGTCTTGTGAGGTTGTGAAATGTAGGTCTAGATTGTGATGGAACTGTAGTTGAGCAAAGTAGAGATGACATATCCAGGCTCCTCTACATCAAACAGAAAGTATCAAACATGGCTTTCTCCGTGTGTCAATTTTGCGTCAAAATTATCATTCAAAATCTCAGATGATTGAACTGGTCTGATGTTCTGCAAACTTTCCATCAGGAAATGCCAATCAAAAAAGTATTCATTACTGAATTGCTGTCGTGAATTCGCAAAACTTGTGTGGTTCTTGGAAACTTTGGCAACACTTCTGGATCTACTTTGTTTGCAAGGTAGCTTCCACAAGTTCGGTCAGATAGGCACACCATGAAATGGGCATGAAATAGGCCTTACGAATCAAACCTTCAAGATTGTTGTACAAGAAAGGTATGTGGGACTTATGTGGTCAACCTCCTTAATTGGATACCAATCTTTGAGTGGTGTATGGTAAGGTAAGGTTTGTAGTCAAGGATGGACACTACATGTGTACCGATGAAGTTGGAGTATGTGATCAACATACAGACATCATTCTAGGTTCAATATATAGTTAACACACGTGCTTTGAAGATGAAGAGAAGTCTTCACTTGGACCTGTTATGATGTTTGCTTCCCAAACTCAGATTGTGATACTTTTCATAATCCGCATTTGCTACCAGATGAGACTTCCCCGAGCAAAAGTTGTCTGTGGAGTTGGAAGTGCCCACAATTTCCCAAATCCATTCTGTCAATAGCCCATAAGTAGAGTGTGCAGATACGGAGCTCGAGCAATTTGGTCGCAACTGTGTAGTTATGACCCAAGTAATGTGAAGAGTAGACATCTCTAAATGACTTTTGGCATTTCATCCAGTTTCCTGGGAAGATTTTTGGACATAATCACTCAAGATTCTAGTGTTTCTAAGTCCAACCGGTTACATGTCGACATCTTTCCGTTTTTCTTTATTGAATTGAGGTATATTCTATAGTCTGGAACTTCGACCGGTTGTTTCTCAAACTCAACTGGTTTCACCTGTAACTTGTGGTTGGTTCTCCCCGTTCTATGATTTCATCTGTGTTCTTGTTGACCAAGCCTTGGCAAACAAGAGACTCTGAAATTACGATATCACAGTGACATTTACATCAACGAGACCTTGGTGATCCTGTGAGTGATAACTTATGTGTTGCAATGAGAACACAAGCAACTAGGTTCATGACCTTCACAGGCAAGAAGCCACAAATGCCCCATGACAAACATTCGTATTAAAGATGACATTTGATTTGAGATTCGAGAATCATACTGTAGAGCGCTCTTTATTTCATCTTTATCAGTACCGGAATGTAGTTTCTACATGGAATTCAGTTACGGTATCACCCAATGTACAAGTGAAACGTGGAAAAGTTTGAAGGGGAGAATGCTTACATTTTTTCGTTGGAATAGAGAGCCTTCTACAGTACGTGTAGATTCGCAAAACCTGCATTCCATCAAGTACATGGTCCAGTGAACGGGGAGAACCGACCGCTCCTCACAGGTGAACCGGTTGAAGTTCAAGACTCAGGAAACTTACCATAAGTTTAAGAGGAATCTATGGATTGTACCTCAAATTAACAAAGAAATCCGAAAGATCACAACATGCAACCTGTTGGACTTGGAAACACTAGGATTTTCACCGATTATGCCCACAAATCTCCCTGGACACCGACATGATCTTGTCCAGAAGGCTGTTTTGACTCACTTAATTACCACACAAATCATGCAGTGTGCACAACTTGAATGAAAGAACTGAATTCTTCACTCCGAGGGCACAATTTCTAAATGCCTAACCCCACCCTGAATCAACACCTGCACAGGTTTTTGCCTGGTTTTTGGGGGGATCAATTACGCCCAACTGATCAAGTACTTCTGCAGGGACGAAGGAGTATGCGACTTTGGTGTCAGAATTCATGGCAACACATGCTGCTGTCAAAACGGCGGTGATGCAGTTGTCCGGGGAGGTTTTTGGGCATAATTAAATAGTCGATATCCTCGTGGTGTTTCCAAGTCCAACTGGTTACATGTCGACATCTTTCACTCTTTTCTTCATTAAACCAGGGTATATTCTACAAATTCCTCTAAAACTTTCCTGAAGTCTTGAACTTCCACCGGTTACGTTCATTGGGGGTGATGTTTCGTAGCACTTACCAAGGGGGGAGGGTGTGATACGCCGATTGATGTGTTAGAGCTTGGGGATTGTTACTATATTTTTGAGCACCTCATAGGTCGTAGATTAGTCTATTGAAATTAAGATGGGATGAATCAACAAACATATAAGGGGCACATTTTTACTGCTCCGCATTGGTAGGTGTTGGAAAACCAAATCTTGGAAGTAGAGGCAACATCACAATCTTGAAAAATACATGAAATTGGGAGTTTTTCTCAAGGGGTAAAGGCTCGTTAGGGACTCCTCTATTTTGAAAGTAAACAACACACTACACAAAACAAGCATAGACTAGGTTACCCCCTCCCCTCCCTTTCCGAAATAGGCCTGGGAGGCACAAGCATGGTTATTGGACATAATCATTTTGCCACCTTCTCCTATAGGCCATGTGATTGTGAAGACCAGTGGTCCAAATTAAGGGTGGATAGGGTGGGGATTATGCTCTTAGGAAGTCATCCTCTTCCTCAATCATGGAACATCACCTTAGGTGCCAAATAGTTGTGGACTATTCTTGGTCCTAGAGGTAGTTAGATTGCATTTAGGAGATACATAAGTGAAACCTAGTTTGCATCCTTAGATTTGAGGGCATCTCCAAAGGTCTTATGGGTGGCCCAATGAATTGCCACCTTCTTTCATCATTTGCATGATTGTTTGTAACCTCTACAAGCACCACAGAAGAATTCATCACAACACAAAAAATGTGTTGAAAACAATACATGAAACTACATTGAGATGTAGGGAGAGAGAAAAAAAAAGAAAAAAAACACGAATGTGAATGACAGTGACAACTACAAATTCAAAGTGGCGTGTATGACAAATTTGGTATGTATGTTACGGAATGGGCTAACCGGATTAGTTTTTGGTGACAACCATCCTAGGGGTCAAGTAAAAACCAACAAGAGGAGAGTGGATGACAAGTTGCACTAATAGCAGTGACACATCCTCCTCCTCCTCCTCAAGTTGTTTATGAGGTATAACTAGTATGTTTACGAAAATGAACGTGAGATTATGGATGAAATGTTCTTGGTCTGCATAGAAATGCACATGGCAGTTGTTGGAGTGCTCTCCGCTTGGATGAGCAGAAGTTGAGCCTAGGATGAATGATTTGGTTGTGTTAAGGACCACCTTAATCGGGTGACCAGTATCCCGAGTTTAATGAGCTTTGGCCCATCAAACTCTAAATTCAAACTTCATCCGAGAAACTCCTCACCAGTCTGGGAGAGAGGGAATCATCATATACGAACATACCTCTCATTCATCCAACATCAAAGCCCCGAAATCGTATGCAACCCGGAAGTTTCTTTTTTAGTCTATTTGACACCAAAATTAGCTATAAAGACCCCAAATTCGTCTACTTAAAATCATATGAGATGGATCCACAACAAACCTAGAGGGGTCAAGTTTTATGTTGGGTGGGTGCGAGCTACACTCGTAAACAATAATCCCCTCCCTTTTCTCTCTAATTTCACAAATGTGAAGTTCGCGATCCAAAGACAACTGAGATTGAATTTGACTTGGCAATGCGTACATCTTTGAAAGTTTCTCAGTCCATCTGCTTGCTTTTTAACAAGGCTGCTCGACCAGCTGTGCTGATGATAAGATCGTTTTGTGGCTGCCTTATCGACTAGCAAGTGATCTTTGACACAAAACCCTTGCACACAGAAACTTCCCAAAGGAGCTTTTGCCTTATAAAAATCAATCGAAAATCCTCCCTTCATGACTTGGGTAGTTCACTTTGAGTTCACTTTGATTTTGGGTCACCAAAGAGTCCAAAGAAGCTTCTCAAAAAAAATATGCAAAAAATACAAAAAATAACATTGAAGTGTTCAATAGGCAAGAGGTAGGAAGCAGTGTCTGGGGAGACTTATGGGCATGATTGGTCAAAATCCTAGTGTTCCGTAAGTCCAATCAGTTCCATGTTGTGATTCTTTTTTTCTTTTTTTCTTTTTTTCTTTTTTATGAGGTATAATCCATACATACACTCCTCTAAAATGATGGGTAATTTCCCTGAAGTCTTGAACTTGAACCGGTTAATTTTTCAAACTCAAAATGGATCATCTGTAACTAGCGGTTAGTGCTCCCCGTTCATTGGTAAGAAGAAGCATGTGGATCCATGGTGGGAAGGAGCGGAGCAAAAGGGCATGCAATTGGATCATCACACCTAATTATATTGTACCCCCAACTATAAAATCATATCCCAACTTTGTACCCCTTTATCAAACTATGAAGGGTCAAATGAGGTCATAGATTAATTGTAATATGATTCATGTGTTCTTGATGCCATTGTGATTGTAAATTCAGATTGTTTTTTTTTTTTAATTTTTATAGGTTAGATAGAGGATTGTAATGCCCATAGTGTAGTGTTTGTCATAGGCGCTTCTATCCTATTCAAATTGAGCCCTGACCACGGGGAATAAAAACCCCAACAACTTTACATGGTGCAGAGTATTAGGTAGAACTTTGCTCATCGACAAAGTCACACGTTCTTCCAAATATTGTTTCGATGGGATTTTTTTAACCTCAAAAGCCAAGAATCAATGTGACATCCTTCACATCACAAGAATGGTAAAATGTTTTTAATATATAGATGTAATGTTTGTGTCATTTCCAATGACTTATATTTCTAAAGAAATGAATTAGGAATTAGTGAACATAAAAAAAATACCTTTATTCTCTCAAGGCTAGTGTCCAACATAAACAAAATTAATACTTTAAACTCGAAATAATTGTAGTCCACCAATCAAAAGAGTGCAACATGTGAATTGCTAAATATAGGTAATATATTGATTGAGTTTTTTTGCCTCAAAATACATCTAGGTAGATGAAAAATATTGCAATCAGACATATCATAACACAAAAATGCTATCTTTATTTTATTTACTTTTTTTTGCCTAGAGGGTGATGAAATTGAAATTCCTTTGCTGAAATAATATGCATAACCATGACACCTTGCAAACACCAAGATCAACTTAAAGGAGTGAGGAACCGGGCAAACAAAGACTCTTTAAAAAGTAAAATTGAACCCACCTTATAGAAAGAAAGCAATACAAAGAGCCATGAAAAAAACCAAAACCGAAAAGAAAAAGAAAAAGAAAAAGTGCTTTCATCCCATTCTTAATTAAGTTTTAGAATTGACACCAAAGTACTTGAACGAGTCCAATAAAACCTACTTGAGATAACCACAAACCCATGGGGACATGTTTGTATTAGACCCATTTTACCTTAGTAAGATGATTGGTGGGGGTAGGTCATCTACCTCTGGCCATTTCTTTCCTACTAACAAATGAAGACAAACACAAATATTTAAGGTGTATGGGCCTTGTGTGGGAGGGAAGTGGTGAGTGGTGAGTGGTGAGTGGTAACTTATGAGTGATTAGTAGTTAATTGCAAGCAACAAGGAAAATGCTATCAAAATTGTCACATGTATAGGGGTACCAAATGGCATTCAAACCTTTGTGTTGGTAGTTCACAAATTGCATAGTGTGTAAAATGACACCTATTACCTTGGAATTTTTTTAATCCTTAGTCAAATATTATATTTTATTGTATTATAATGTAAATATAACCAAAGGTAACCACAATAAGAGAAAGGTCATAAAATTTTCATGCAATAATACTTATTAATAATAGTTTGAACAACATAGTTGCAATACTACTCGGGTGCAACCACACCAACAAGCTCAAGGAAACGCATGACCTCGTTATATGCATACGTAGGAGCGTGAATGAACTTGTCGTTGTCAAAATCCACTTTGCAGATAAATTTGAACACATAGTAAAGGTGTTTGCAATACACCCATTTCCTTTTTTGGCACAAAGCTCCATAACACATTTTGGTGTTGTCTTTCTTGGACATGATGTTGATGATCACTTTAAAACCTAAGTATGGAATGGATGTAACTCCAACAACATAGTTTTCGTCCATTATTTCGGCACTCTCCCATTTGTTTTTGTGATTTGTGATGGATGTTATTGCATTTGACGCACTGCCTTCCCAAATTTGGAAGTTGGATGGGCATCAAGGCTCAAAGGCATGCAAAATTGCAACCGAAGAATGGGGAGCGTGGCGATTGCCAATAACCTCCAATGTGGTGGATGTGCCCCCCTTTGCTACGATTGGAAACTGGCATCCTCAAGAGATATCACCTCCTCCCTCGAGAGTTTTGTACTTATTTTTCAGTAGCCATGTGTTTGGTACTATAAACCAATCCAGTATATTTTTCTTCTCGTTGCCACTCTCACAACATTTGATGTCGTCAGGACAAAACCAAAATTCACACTCCACATTCTTGATGAAGTGGAACTCTTTCTTCAACCCTTTGTATGTTGAAGCAAGGGTGCCATGTGTGCAAGTTCCGACTTTGGCATTGCACAAAATACATGTATTAGCATGTATCGTCCAACACCACTTGGTAGAGTTTGTTGTCAATCTTGCAATGTGCCACTGGCTAGCAACGCAATCCATCTCCAAAATGGATGTGGTATGAGCCACACCATGCTCTACAACATTTGAAGATTTCTCAATGCGTTGTCGAGTGGCTTGGGTATTAGGGCAAGGAATGGAGTAGTCTACCTTGTTTGGACCAACCAAACAGTTCAAACCTTTCCCAAGCACACTCCCTACATGCTCTACAACATTTAAAGACTCCTCAATGCGTTGTCAAGTGGCTTGGGTATTAGGGCAAGGAATGGAGTAGTCTACCTTGTTCGGTCGATGTGAATTGCAAACAGAATTGGGTGGGAGGTCAAGTTTTTGTTTTGTGGAACCAAAAAGTTTGGACCAACCAAACAGTTCAAACCTTTCCCAAGCACACTCCCTACATGCTCTACAACATTTAAAGACTCCTCAATGCGTTGTCAAGTGGCTTGGGTATTAGGGCAAGAAATGGAGTAGTCTACCTTGTTCGGTCGATGTGAATTGCAAACAGAATTGGGTGGGAGGTCAAGTTTTTGTTTTGTGGAACCAAAAAGTTTGGACCAACCAAAAAGTTCGACCTTTCCCAAGGACACTCCCTACATGCTCTACAACATTTAAAGACTCCTCTATGCGTTGTCGAGTGGCTTGGGTATCAGGGCAAGGAATGGAGTAGTCTACCTTGTCTGGTCGATGTGAATTGCAAACAGAATTGGGTGGGAGGTCAAGTTTTTGTTTTGTGGAACCAAAAAGTTTGGACCAACCAAACAGTTCAAACCTTTCCAAAGCATACTCCCTAGTATTCATATCTTCTGCTTCAATGTAAGACTTTATGGCATCCGCCAAAAGCTTTGGGTCTCCAGACCTCGCTGCAACCTTAAGTTCCATGGAAGCAGAACTTGGGCCTTTACCAATGGAACCCCATTTCAACCATGCAGACTTAACAAAAACCCGCTAGAAACTCATACGGGACCACCTCCTGACAAAAGGTGTCATTGAATTACAAAATAACTCTAACAAGAATGGACTATTGCATTGTGCTCAAAGTAGAGACTAGGATATATAATAAGGACAAATGTGATATGACTCGGGGCTTGTGCATGACTATGTGTTCTTGCATCAAGAAAAACAATGTTTTGCAAGTACACTAAATAGTCCTAATATTGTGGACCACAATAATTTTCAACCCACACTAAATTTTAATAGAAAATTAGCATGGGCCACATTAATTGTTTTCCTGAAAAATTAGCATGGGTGATTGTTTTATTTTATGCTACTTTTGTCATGTAACTAATATTCAATGTGTCAGTGGAAAGTCTTCATGAAGACCTAGGGGAAGACCCGGGGTCTTGGACCCACGTTAATTCCACCTTCACTAGAAATCTAGTGTGGCCCATGCTAATTGTTTCCACACCAATTTTCCACCAATGTTAATAGGACTATAGTGTAGCTTGCCCAACCTTTGGGACCCAACAAAGTGTGGTGTGTGGTAAGTTAGTTGTGTTTGGCTAGATCAATCAAATTTTCGTTCCCGTGAGTGAGGCGCTTCTCACTCATTGACACCCCATTTTTCATGGAACTTCCTCATGGTTGACGGGGCAATCGGTGGTGCTTGTTCTTTGGTTACTTGAACTTACCTTCAACCTCCATGTTACTCTCGTATATCCAACATAAAACCTTGACCTCTTATAGGTTTTGTGGTCAATTGATTTCAAATGGCTTGGACGATACTAATCTAGGGTCTTTAAAACTAAATCCAATGTCAAGTCAGCTAAACACAATAAACATCCAGATTGCATGTTATTTCAAGGTTTTTATGTTGGATGAATGACAGATACGCTCATATGCGATAATCTTCTCTCTCACTATGGTTTCTTTCCTTCTACAGGTCGATGTTCAAGTCACATTTTATCTTTATACAATGGAATCTTAGTTTTTATTTGACTAAAAATATGCAAAGACAACACCACGACACTCCAACATAACTTAGCTTGTTGACATTCAATGTCCTAAAATGCAATGATCAAATTCAAGTTTGAGGACATTAATTAATCTACTTAAGGACAACACAAATCTTCACTTTTGACTTTCTTTTTAATTTTTTGCATCCCAACTTCATATGTGAAACTTGAAATGACAATCTTCGTTATTCCCAAATATGGAGCAATTGTTAACCGGATGAGACAATGCTCAATTTGATCCAACGATGAAAATTGTATGTAAAGTTGGAAGTGGTCGCATAGCATTACTTGCCACTAGGGTGCTACACCCCTAGTTGCTGGATATATTACCATCATGGGTCCCCACATGTTAGGCCGCTTTTGCAGAATGAACAGTACTCAACCTAATTATTGTTCACTTTGCAAAGGTGTATGTATGGGTGGATTTTTGTCTCCCACATAGAATTAGTACTTAGTATTTGAAAAATCACCGGCTCATGTTTAGTATAATTAAATTTGACAACATGCTTGCTTGTTGGCCAGTTGTGTGAGGCCCGACACCAACTGCATTGGTCATGCATGTCAAGATATTGTGCATCAATTAGTAAGTGTTTGTGGGCCAAGTTGTAAGGTTTCCCTTTCGTAAAGGCAAACCCTTATCATAGGCTTTGCAATGTTATGCCACAATACGACCACATACCCATTCTACTATAACATCAACATATCATTCCCAGTCAATCACTCTCCATCAGTGAAAAGAAATATACAAATCTACGACTACAATAGACTTGCAGATCTCCCAGTGACGTAAGACAATTTTGCAGTGACGCACGACAATTGCTTAGGACTCGTTTCCTTGTAGGCACTACTTCAAAATCAAGTGGACCGAAGTCCGAGATGACTTTAAACTACCGAATGATAGTGGAGAGGTACCCAAAACCAAACAGAGTGATTGCTGGTTCGATTCCCAAGTATGAAATCTTCTCTCTACTTGACAGAAAAAACGAACTAGGTGGCTATACATCTCCTATGTTCCAAACATAAAAAATAAAAATAAAAAGGACCGAGCCACTAACATGACGCGGCCAAGTTCTATGTACTACAAGGTTACGACTAAGTTCCATAGCTCATCAGTTTCACATGACTCCTTACTAATAACAAAGGCCCTAAAGCTGCACACTGACACCTCGCCTGCATTACTAGATGCTCCTGCAAGTCAGCAAAGGAAGAGACAGAGAGTAAAAGGTCAACAAAGTTACTACACTAACTTACTCACTTTACATTTGCAGTCAGTACTTTATTAATTACTTGATGTCCATGTGGGCAGAAAGTTGAAATCCAAAATCTAAGTGTCAGCTCCCACCGGCTTGCCATAGATCTCCCATGATACTTGCCACAGCTAGTTAAAGTTAAAGTTAAAACTTAGGCCGATTTCGAGACCTTCGAACTTCACTTATTAAGCTCGGGGCCACTTCACACACGAGCCAAGAGCCGTGACCATGAAATTGTGAGAGCCCAAAAGAAAGTGAGTGTCCAAAATCATGTAGTATGGTCACGGATCCTCAAGTGTGGCGTGAAGTCATATGTGACCGGGGCCTCAACTAGATGTCATTTCGATGAATTTCTATTCATGCGGGTCCTCACCCGTGATAAATTAGAATAAACCAACGGTTGTGAGCGTTCAGAGCAGAGCCCTACATTGGGTGCCCATACCCATGCCCATGCCCATACCCACCCATGCCCATGGGTTTTGGGTGGGCATGGGTGCAATATTATTGTTCATGAGTGGGCATGGGTGGGGCACAATTACACAATCATACAAGACACATTACACATTTACACAATACACATTACACAATTTTTTAATACATGGGCGCAATTTGAATAGCATGGGTGGGCATGGGTGGGCATGGGTGGGGCGTGGGTGGGCACATGTCATCCTATGTGTGGGCATGTGTGGGCATGGTGCGCACATGTCATGCTATGGGTGGGCATGGGTGGGGCGTGGGTGGGCACATGTCATCCTATGTGTGGGCATGTGTGGGCATGGTGCGCACATGTCATGCTATGGGTGGGCATGGGTGGGCATAGGTCACTGCTGATGGCATGGTCTGGGTATGGGTGCAATTAAAAAGGAAAATGTTGGGCTCTGGTTCAGAGTGCTATGGTTTGTGGGTTTTGTGTCAAGCATACCTCCAAGAGATGGTTTTTGAAAATAGTCCAAGTGATCATCAAACAAGATTCATTTCATGCCATGTAGGAATCCATGTAGACTTTACATCCACCTTGCATTCTCATACTCCGTTGGTCCCTCAAACATAGTGTGAAGCGAACTTGGGACGGGCTCCGCATTTTCCACCAATGAGAGTGCTTGAAGTGTAATGGTCACGGGCTCTCAGTCTCGTGTGTGAAGTGGCCCTTACTCTTGCTTCAAAGGTTTCCTGACCATGTGAATGGTTTACTCTCATTTTGCAGTTTCTTTGGTCGTGGACCATAATGTAAACCTAGTCTAATAAACATATGATTTGGTAGTGTGGCATTAAAATTGGTGCATTGTGTTTATCAAAGTGGACTTTGTGATTTGCCATGTTGCATTACGTGTCATCATTACAAACATATGAATCTTTGGCAATTACCATGCATCACTAGAAATTTGTCATGTGTCACTAGACAATTTGTAAAGTTTACCATGATATTAGATTTGCATATTTATCCCAGACACATGTCGATTGTCTAGGACTCATGTATTGGTAATGCAAGTGACACTCTCACTACACTAAATATGATGTTTAGTGTTTGATTATATTCAGTGTTGTTACAACCCTATCCTGCTCAACACTGATATTCAATTCTTTGATAATTAGTGTTAGACATAAATGCGCCGCCACCTCCCTTCTCCTTTTACCATTGTACTTCTTCTTTTTCATATTCTTACTAACACTAAATTCGTGCATGTAACTTCCACATATTACCATAGTTGATATTTAGTGTTTGAGTTTACATTTAATATTACTTACTTTCATAGAGTTAGTGATATTTAGTGTGTGCGTTTGTATTTAGTGTATCAAACACTAAATAGCATATTTAGTGCGGTTTCAACCCCACGGTCTCAAAAACATTTGATGTGGATTGATGATAAATAGTATAGGCCACACTAATGTAAAGTTATATGCATGTTGGTAGGCCTGATTGCATAAAGGTGATAAATTTGTTTTATTTCTAAATGACAGGCAACAATAAAATAGTTTACCTTCGAGTGTATGACGAGGCCGTGTTACCAATCACTCCCCACGTCTCCATGCCTTTATGAATATCTCCGAATTAGGCAGTATATTTTAAACCCACATTTGTACCATATACCGGACAAGAGCAAGAGTGCTTCTTTCTTAGGGGCGGTTCACATGGTTTCCCATACCATTATTCAATTGAGTTTGTACGTTGGAGGGGCCGGGCATAAACCAGATTCTATTTGAATTTAAACCATGTATATTCTCATAGTAGAGTACTGCACTATCACATTCATGCTAAAAGACTATGGTGAAGCAATGTATTGTCAATATTAGAATGGAATAGATAGTAGCAGTTAAATGATGTTATGAAATTCCATTCATGTTAGCAAGTCCCAACATGGAAGAAATTACCAACTTTTGAGCCTCCAAAACCCATTAGATTATGACTAGTTATCATTTAAGTCGGATCTCAATTATTTGATGGAAAAATATTCACGGGACCTGTGTTTTTGCTCAACCCAACTCTCAACACGAGTCTCGGGCCTCACCTCCTAGAATTGTTGCCTTGTAGTACTTGGGAGTAGGACTTGGGACCTCTGTGAAGTGGTTAGTCCCAATTTCCAACGGCTGAGATTGCATGGATTGACCTCAAGTGACTTGGGACTTAGGACTTGGGACGCATGTAAATTGGCCCTTAATTAGACCACGTAGTCCGTCACCCGAGGAGTGATTGCCTCCATACTACATGTGCAATGTTTGACCATTTCATTTGAGTACGGCCCACTTTTCACATTCTCACAAACATAAATAGGCACATTGTGACAAAAAGTCTGTCCTTATGATTCAATGGTACACACTTTATTCAGCCAATTATAAGTTACATTCCTCTTCAATCCGATTCTCTTTGCACCTAGTAGAGAACATCCATGTGCATTAAAAACAAAAGTATTGAAAATTACGATTTCGGTGTTTCTAATACCGACATGAATGGGCAGGGCTGTTTTTTCACAAAGTTTTTACCCGTCCACGTCCCAAAACCTCGAATTGAAAGGCAAAAAAAATTGCAACCCGTCCCAAAACCGGTAATTTCAAAACCAACCCGTCCATGGAAAGGTTGAAGAAAAAACAACCCGTCCCAAAACCGGTAATTTCTAAACCAACCCGTCCATGAAAAGGTTAAAGGAAAAAACAAATCAATATAGATAACCCGAAAGATGTCGGCATGTGATTGGTGCACTTGCCACTTGGAAACAATAGTATCTTACTATCTTCGTTCATTTCTGCTTTTTCTATTATAATTACCAATTTGCCAGCCTGCCACTGCCCCATTTTGTCTGTTTGTCCACATACTAGTTCAGAGAAACTGAACTAGACTCAGTCACTCAAACTCAACCGGTTCATTTGAAACTAACTTGAATTCAAGAAGTTGGAGAGTGCCGCTGGAACAATCTCTGATTGGAATGCAGTGATGCTTGTTTGGAGAAACATGAAGGATAGGAGAATTCATCCACTTCTTTGAAGGGTAAGTAGCTCTTTATTTTTAAACTTTTTAACATGTTTATATATACTAATTCTTATTCAATTACTAAGTTTACCTTCAATTGTAATCTTTGACATTATGTTAAAAAGGTTCTAAATTTTGTGGTTGATGAATTAATGTATGCAGGTGAATCAAGCACTTCAAGATTGATAGTTTGATTGGGTATTAGTGGTTTGATTGCATTATGCTTATATTCACATGTCATATATGACATAACGTAATTGATATTTGTACCATTTTTTTAATTTAAAAAATGTTATTTTTAGAACCCGTCCAAAGTGCATTTGACACGTCCCAAAACCGGTTCATTTTCTAAGAACCCGTCCACTGGAATTGTTTTTTTTTATGAACATGTCCCTAGACATGTTAGGGACCTTGTGAAAAAACACCCCTGTGAATGGGAGTCCGTTTTTTCCTTATCTTGATCATGTTTTATCTTATCTTGATCAGTTTAGAATTACTTCTTTCCTTGCGGAAATTGGGGTCCTTAGGGCCGGTTTGAAGAAGTGCACCGGTAAGTCAAGAATTTTAGCTCAAGACACTTGAAGGTATTTGAGGCCATGGTTGGTATGGTGGATAAGATGGAATAAAAATGAAACAATGCCTCAAGTTGGATTTCTCTAGAGGCCAAGTTTCTTGTCCGAGGGGTTTGAGGTCGTCCAAGAAACTTGACCTCTGGACAAACCGCCTAGCGAAAAGTGTTGCCATGCTGGTAGCCATGTCATTTTTTCATCCATGCTTGAAGTTCTCCACCTTAGAACTCTTGGCCAGTGAAGACCCATTTCATAGCCAATCATATTGCTTCATTCCCCTCAAATTCTTGATTGGTGCACTTCTTCACCGTAGTCTAAACCGCATTTGGGGTTAACTATCCTACAAACTTTGACTAGCTTAAAGGGATGTGCATCTTGCCAATGAGAAACGTTCTCTAAATTGCTAGAGAGCCCTTGAAACGTCTTTCTTGCAATAGTCTAATCACCCAAATCAAATAAGATCTTGATTTCAACAATTAAGAAAGTGTCGTTGTATCTAGGAGGCATCGTGCAGCTCCTCTCATGCGCTTCAGCCCCCCTCGTGTTCCCTTCCTGTGGATGGCCTTCGTCTTGTCACCTTGCAGGACTTGGGCATCATCCAAGGTTCAATCCCGCAAGTGTCATGTCTCGGCGGTCACTCCAATTAAAAACACGAGACGAACTCGAACCACAACCTAATACTTCTCAACCGATCACAAGGATTGTTTGAGAATTCAAACAATCCTTTCGCTTTAAGTGTTGGTGTAAACCCTTTGCAAACGGTTGAGAGACGTTAGTTGATACACTAACATGAAGGTGTTGTAGACTCAAGTCTTCCCCCTTTCCGAGTGGGCCTTGTGTTGGCTATGCAACTCATATAATGTTATATTAATATTATAACTTCTAGTCTAGATAAGTCCCAAAAATGACATGGGTATTGTTTCTTGGTGGCGTCGCGGTATTCATTGGGTAGGTGAAAACACAATGAAATATTTTAAATTGTGGGTAACAAATTTAGTTCACCGGACTCCCTGAAGAACGGTATTAAAAATCCCAAATTGGTCTCTATGTTCGGGGAAAACCGACGGCTAGTTCATTATCAGCCGATGGATTTCCCCTCATGGCCGGTCCAAATTTCCAACCATCGGATGGCAATCCGACTATAATTTCAATCCTCCGGCAACGAGCCGATGGACCAGAAAATGTCCTGGAAATGTAGCCGATTCTTCTTGTGAGTTACTGGATTTCAGTTGGAAGCATCCAGAGCGCTATTTGTCTGGGGCATCTGATGATGCACTTGAGGAAGTACCCTAAACCTCTAACTTTTTGAATTATGCAACCTTTCCATGACCAAATCCAATTGCTTTTATGAAGAATTGGGGGACCCTTGGCCTTCAA
Organism: Polytrichum commune; assembly: GCA_950295325.1. NCBI lineage: Eukaryota > Viridiplantae > Streptophyta > Polytrichopsida > Polytrichales > Polytrichaceae > Polytrichum > Polytrichum commune. Next base: position 14,219,193 of record OX485803.1, on the reverse strand, counting down.
GCGGTGAAGGCATTGCTAGGTTCAATTCTTGCCAAGGATATTAACTCTTCAAATTTAAAGTTTTGAACATGCCTTTCTTTTCACTTATTCAAGATTTTGTAGTAAGAAATGATTTCTAATAACTTTTCATACATTTTTTAAACAATTAGTGCCGATATGAATTCCATTTAAGCGGATATTGGCCAATGAAAATATGAAAATATAGGCAATTGGCCGATTGATTTCACAAAAGACCGGCTCTTGCCGATGTAAATTGGAAAAATTCCGACCCTTCGTAGCAACTACCGGCAATTAGCCACTTAGGCTTCAAAAACTTCCCAAACTCTGATTGGTCTAGTGAGACTCGATTGAACTAAATCATCCCTCAATCTGTTTGGGGCTAAGTCTTTCACCCACAATAAATGAAGCTTGACCTAGACACTCTATCGACATTAGTGCCAATCTTTGTTTCTGGAATTACGTGAACGAAGCTACTCACGGGGTCCAACGCTAAGCTCACTTCCCTCAATCATCGGAGTATTCCTTATGAAAAAAGAACTTATCACATTTCATCCTATTTTGTATTGGTACAAATTGAAAATCAATCACGTGAGAGAGTAGAATATGACCGTGGATCCAAGTGGAGTTAGAAAAAACTTGTCCATTTCATGCATTGCAACTCATGGCAAGGAAAAAAAAAACCATATATATATATGTATATATAATACATAAAAATGTATATTGTATACTATTATATATATATATATATATATATATATATAAACCATTATGGTTGCCAAGCATAGATTTTCGGTTGCGGATTTGGGAGAATCGACAAACAAAAACCCGCAGTTGACAACCAAAATGATATATTTATACATTTTGAGGCCATGAGCTGTAACGAACAAGTTACAACAAATGACTGGAACATACAAGTTTTCTCCTAGTGCACAACACTCGTAGCTAGACCATTCTCTCTCCATGAAACCGATAGACCATACATGGAACCATTATTAGACCTCCCTTTTCACTTTTGGATTCTTTGTTTAACGAGGCTCCAAAATTTGCACTCCATCTCCATGTATGTCGAGCATACGAGTAGGCATCCCATTTCAAATGATAGAATTGTTGGGGTGAGTAGTTTGAAGCCACCGGCCACTTTGTCAACAATATGATGTAAAACATATTCCGGGGCGTTGCCGGGTTGATTGGGATGCTCTTATGTGTTCTCAAGGTGCTTGCCTCTTAAATATTGAGACCTAAGGGCCACTTCACACATGAGACTGAGAGCCCGTGACCAGTACACTTCAAGCACTCTCATTGGTGGAACAGGCGGAGCCGGACCAAGTTCGCTACTTCACACTACGCTTGAGGGACCAACGGAGTAGGTGAATGCAATGTGGATGCAAAGTCTACATGGATTCCTACATGGCATCAAATGGATCATGTTTCATGGTCCCTTAGACTATTTTCAAAAACCACCTCTTGGAGGTAGGCCCAACACATAACCGGGAGACCATGACACTCCGAACGTTCATAATCGTTGATTTATTCTATTTTATCATGCGTGAGGACTTGCATGAATAGAAATTCATTGATATAGTATTTGGTTGAGGGCCCGGTCACATATGATTCCACGCTACACGATTTTGAAGGTGTCTTGGGATGGCATTTGGGCACTTTCTTTTGGGCTCTCACAATTTCGTGGTCACGGCTCTTGGCTCATGTGTGAAGTGAGCCTAAGCAAAAAGGAACTAGAGGTATCATATGTTGTGCATGACCATGTGGCCGGAACTTCATGATGTCTAGTAACTCATCAACTGTGAATGAAGGCCCGGTTCCAAAAAAACAATTAAAGAAAAAAAGTTCACACGTTGAGGGCCATTTCATTCCAACTCCGGGGCACCCAATACCATTTTCGTGGTAGAAACATTTCATGGTGTAAAGATAAACTCACTCATTGTGTATGAAGGGGCTCTCTCTATATATATATAAGTTTCATGCACATTGAAGGTTGATTTATTTCAATTGAACCCTACTAGACTGATTTAGGATCTATGAGGCCATTTTTGGATTCAAATAGACTAAATTAAAAAAGCCAATTTCTAGAATAGCTCATTGTGTTTTCATCTTCACAAGTATGCCTAGACACTTTCATCAAACTACACTACAAGTTGCATTTCATGACGTCTAGAAATTTAATCAATTATGGATGAAGGGGCTTCAGTGAAAACAACCCTCCTATATGTTGAGGGCCAACTTATTCCATTTGGACTCCAAAAGACTAGGTAATTTAGGGTCTCCGAGACTCATTCAAATATGATTAAAAATGATATTGACTTGAATAATAACTCATGTATACAAAATTCTCTCACCTTGAGATATCCACCAAATATATACTTTTAAAACCATAATTACAAATTTGATACCCATAGATAAACTTGTTCTTTGACACTATTATTGGTGTTGATTATTGATACCATGCATTTACCTATATACCAGTCCAACATTGGTGAAAACACGCCCCTCCCAAATTTGTTGTGAAATTTTCTTCAATCTACTCTAAACCCCCTAGCTCCCAGTAGATTGCACTATGACCCAAATTAAAATCCCAAATGACTAAAAGTAGAAACCACCAGATACACAATGGTCCTCTTCATTTTCCCCTTCCCCCTCCGATAGGTGTCATGAAAATTAACCCATTGGTTAAGGTCCACATCACACACAAGCTAAGGACCATGACCACATCATTGTAAGGGCCCTTCACTTTCATCCAAAGGCCATACCAATTTTATGAGGCCCTTAACTCTAACATGGTCTTCCAAAACTTTCGTAGTTGGGCTTGACGCAAATTATGGCAAACTATGAAACATTCTTCATAGTCTGCCATGTAGGAATCCATGTAGACTTGTCATCCATGATAATTTCTTTGGGCCCTTAAACCTTCACCTTCTAGTGTGAAGTGAACTTGGATAGTCTCAGCCTTTTCGACCAACGAGCGATCTTAGAATGCAACACTCACGGGCCTCCAGTCTTGTGTGTGAAGTGAACTTGGACGGTCTCATCCTTTTCAACCGACGAGCGACCTCATAATGCAACGGTCATAGGCCTCCATCCTCTTGTGTGAAGCGAACTCGGACGGTCTCGGCCTTCTCGACCAACGAGCGATCTCATAATGCAACGGTCACGGGCACCCAACCTCGTGTGTGAAGCGAACTCGGATGGTCTCGGCCTTCTCGACCAACGAGCGATCTCATAATGCAACAGTCACGGGCCTCCAACCTCGTGTGTGAAAGCGGCCCCCACGTGATCAGACACAACTTGCAAAACATACTTGGATGTGTCTTGGTTCCCAAAGCAGCGCAATTGGGGATTTGGGCGAACCAACCCATACACTCGTTCCTTGTTGGATGCCTAAACCCTTGCCTCCAAGGAACCAGTGTACGAGCTGGTTCACCCCAGCCCGCAATCAGGAGGACGGATTCCAATTTATACGGACTCCCTCCAAAGGTACCACAAATATATATATATATACACACACACACACATACACAGAGAATCTAGATCTTACATTGCAGGCAGGGAGCCTAGAGCTAAAAGGCAGCCGGCTGCCGGTGGCCAAGTGAGATATGGAAGTAATGAAGTAGCTCACCAGCATATACTAGTACCCCATGATAAGTTACATATGGCTACTCCACTTTAACTTGATTATTTTCTCTTGCGGCTGATGCCCAGAGCACTGCTTAATTAATAAGAGTTAGTACTTTGACTGCCCACACATATGAAACCCTAGGTCGACATGATTTACTACTTATGTTTCTTCCCATTTGTAGGTCCTCTCTTTGTAAGTAAAGTAAGTCAGCTTTGTAGCTTGCAAGTGGTGTGTGGGCTGCCAACTAAAACCTACCTTGACGTAGACTGGGCACTCGGGAGTGGTACCACTACCACTTAGCATTTGATTAGTGTGGTTCACACTATTTAATGTCGACCTACAAGTAAATGTCGAGCGATCCATGATCGGCAACTCGAGAGGGTGTCATGTGGTGCTAACTTAGTACTTAGGGGTTGTTTACACCACGGATCGTGAAGTTGTTGCAGGGCTCTGTAAAATTTGTGATTGGTTGTTGAACTCATCCTGGGACCGCTTTGGTTTACATTAACGAGGAAATGCCAACGTGATCATGAAGTTTGAGGTCCCCAGAAGACATAATATGAGGCCTACATTATCCAATGATATGGTCCAACGGGTTTTGCGGTGGGAGAGGCAAAAGAGGTGCTCTTGTAGAAAAAGGCAGGGGGTTGTGGCAGAGAAATGTTGATGTAATATATTTTTAATGTAATTTTTGGGGGGAAGAGAAGATGGAGACAAGAGAAGACAAGAGAATGGTCAAACTTGATTCATTTTCCTTTCAAAAATGCCCTTTCTGGCCATATATTAAAAAATCAACACATTCCCTTGTTGGTGCATGGTCATGCCTCTTGGTACACATTGGTTTACACCTAGTGAGGGGCCCAAAGGCTTTGTAAATTGTTTTTTTAAGAAATTGGACCATTGAAGTTGGACCATCAAGTCAGACTATGGGAAAAGGCCATCTTCCACAGTCCAACTTCATGGTCTATGGTGTAAACCGGCCCTTAGTGCTCGTACATGAAACACCACGTCAAAATGATTCACTACTTATGTTGCGTCAAATTTCTAAGGTGGCTCTTTGTAAGTAAGTAATTGGTTTTGCACTTTATAGGGGATGTGTTGGCTTAGAGTCATTTAAATCTTAACTTTTAGATACAATGTTCCGGGGTACTACACTACACTTAACATATGATTGGTGTAGTCCACACTATTCAACATCGACCCATATTACTCGTCTAGCAATCAATGGTTGGCAACTAGGGAGGGTGCCATATGGTGCTAAAATTTGTACGTCCTTGCACATGAATTCCCAATTTGAAATGATTTACTACTTAAATGCTTGACACATTTTTAGGTGTCTATGTGTAAGGAAGTAGACAACTTTGCAATTTGCAGCAAGTGTGTTGACTCTAGAGCCACCTAAACTTAACTTAGATCAAGTACTCTTGGGTAGCATCTAATTAACTACGCTTACCATCTGATTAACATGGTTCACACTATTTAACATCGACCCACATGAGTTGTGTTGTAATCCATGGTTGGCAACTAGAGAGGGTGTCATAAAACGGTGTTAAATCAATCCTATTGCCTACACATGAAACCCCATGTCATCACGATTTACTACTTATGCTTTGTCACTTTTTTTTAGGTGTCTTTCTGTAAGAAAATAGGTGGCTTCGCAATTTGCAAGTGGTGTGCTGGCTCTAGAGCCACCTAAACTTAACTTAGATCAGGTACTCTAGGGTAGTACACTACACTTAGCATCTTATTAGTGTGGTCCACACTATTTAACATTGACCCACAATAATTGTTTGCAATTGATGGGTGGCAACTAGAGAGGGTGTCATATAATGGTGCTAACTTAGTACACATTGCATGCACATGAAACCCCATGTCGACAAGATTCACTACTTATGCTTCATCACATTTTTTAGGTGTCTCTTTGTAAGTAAGTAGGAGGCTTTTGTAGTTTGCAAGTGGTGTGTTGACTCTAGAGCCACCTAAAACTTAACTTAGATCAAGTACTTTGGGGTGGTACACTACACGAACATTTGATTGTTGGGGGATTATTACGGACCACACTATTTAAAATCGCCCTACATTAATTGTCTTGCAATCAATGGTTGGCAAATAGGAGGAGAGGGTGCCATATGGTGCCTATCGTCTACATAACATCGAGAGGGAATTATTGATACGAGCATATCCTTGTTCATGCAATTGAGAAGCCACAAAATAGTATGTAATATGTATGTTATTATTTTAGTAGATTTGACATCATATTTGGTTTCAAAGATCTTGAAATATCTCATTCATACACATTTGAGATGAATCAACCACAAATTCATCGTGTTGAGGTTTTAACATGGACAGAAGATGGGTATGTTCGTATGCAACAATTTTCTCTCGGCCTACGGGACAAGTTTTTAACATGGATGGATGAGCATTGAGAGGTGCGTTTGCATACAACAATTTTATCTCAACCTACATGACAAACCATGAAGACCACTCCAATCAACATGGCACACCAATTCTAGTACCATACTAGATCAAATCTTTAGTGTACTTGCAAAAGGTTGTGAATTATGGCTTGAATCAACTTTCAAAATGCCATGTTACAATATAATACACTATGGTTTCATTCTAGGTTAGATTGGTGAGGGTCCAACTCAAAGAGCAAGACATCTCCTAGATCTCGTTGGGATTCTAGATGGTTGTATTGCCATGTGTTGCAGTTGCTAGAGTTGTCTAATCACCACTCTCCATGCATTAGGCATGAGGTCTTCCTTGCCACTCTCGGATTGACCTGTTCATCATAATGTAGATTCCCTTTAGACTAGTTTGGGTCTCTAATGCTATTATTCCGCAGATGAATTATCTCTAATAAGTATGTCGAATAAAATTGTTGTATGCATTTTCATTTGGGTGGGGGCAAAGACATCTAAGATAGGCAAGCCTAAATCAAACATAACCTCAACGTGGACACCTACATTTGAGTGGCATGTGGATACCGTAGTACCATAGCTGGTTCGTTCAAAAATAATTCTAAAAATAAAAAACGTAAAATTTATGAAATTATGAAGACAGAAAAACGAAAATAAAATTAATTAATTTTTGCAATCTTTTGGTGTTTCTAAGCCATTTAAGGTCATTTTTACTGATTTTTTTTGCTAAAAATGAAAATTTAGAAATTCAGTTTTTTGAGAGGCGAACCTTATTTTTTCAAAATAAATAAATATTCGTTCGCCAGGGGACGAACCAGCTATTGTGTTACGGTAGATGGGGATCTAAAAATGGGCACCAAAAAGACATATGTTTAAAAGAGATTAGACTATGTGCTCAAAATATGATTCTAACCATTCTAAGCTCAATAGTCAACATGATTTGGAGAGGGGGGGGAGGTGACCTATATGACCACTTAATGAGCACAAAAATCTTCACTTTAATATTGAAGATGAGCTCTGAAAATTGTAAGGCATATGACTATGGGCACAAGTTGGATTTGCTACCTAATCATCTCGCAGTAATTGCGATGTGTTTCATATCCTATGAGAAGTGGGTGTAGAGATAAAAATAAATTTGGATAACGCATGCCTAAGTGCCGGTTCACATGGGTCCAAAAACCCAATATGGAGGCAAATTCCCAACATTTGAGCCCTTAAAAACCATCAAAGTGATGGTTTATATCCATTACAGTCAAAATTTGTTTATTTTAAGCAAGAAATCCACAAGACTTAGTTGTAGTTTGCTCAACCCAACTATCAACACAAGTCCCAAGCCTCACCTTCCAATAGTGCCATGTAGGCATCCATGTCACACTTGAGACTTAGGACTTGGGGACTCCGTGTGAAGTGATAAGTCCCAACTCCCATGCTCTCAACGTATGAGATTGCACGGATTGACCTCTAGTGAACTGGGACTCATGACTTGGGACCTGTGTGGACCAACCCTAAGTTGACTTAATTGCGATTGTGTTCCATATGTATCCTACGGGAACTTGCGGGTGTAGAGAGAGAAAAAAACATCCGAATAACACATGTTTAAAGGGTTGTTTACATTATGGACCATGAAGTCATCCCTTGCTCCTCTAAAATAGGTGATTGGCTATTGAACTCGTCTCATGACCACTTCGGTTTACATCACGAAGAAAAAGAAAAAGAAACGTAAGAGCGACCATGAAATTTAAGGTCCCCAAAAGGACTATTTTCATGCCTACATTATCCATCGGCTTCATCCCAACGGGTTTTGCAACATGAGAGGCACAAGAGATTCTCTCACTGCAAAATGTTAGGGGACCATGGCAAAGACATGCTTTATGTATATACAGCCCAACGTTTTTCACAAGTACAAGGGAAACAAGGGAAGAAGAAGAAGATCCCCAAAACTACCGTTTTTACACATACATATCAAAGGAATCAGCACATCCACTTTCGGGTGCATCGTCGCTCCTCTCGATCCATGTTTGGCTTTACAAATGCTTCCTTTTCTTCCTTTTTTTCTTTTGTCCCGGAATCGGACCATGGAAGTGTTACCGTGGAAGTGAGTGTGACGGTGGGGAAACGGCCTCTGACACGGGACGACTTCATGATCCATGATGTAAAAAGAGGCCCTAAGCTTAACTCACTCACTCACTCACTTCCTTAGAGCGTCCCCAGCAGCCTCGCCATAGGGCATGCCAACGCCAAAAATGGGGCATCCCGGGTTCTTAGGTGGCGGTACCGGCATAAATTGAGCCCCACCAATGTCCGGTCCGGCATAATTTAGAAGCGGCCCGGGTATAGTAAAGGCCTTCCAACGCCATAAATGGTTCATATGGCGACCCTCCTCCGGCCCGCCAAGAGATTACTTTAATATCAGATACTCCGATATCCTACTTTATCCCATGTCAGATAATAGGTGTCGTTGTCTTATTGATTGCTTCCTAATTATACCGGGGGTATGCCTAGGCTTTGGTGGGCTCTGACTCAAGATGAGCGGCCCCGCCCAAGATGGAGGGCTCCTAAACACCATATAATATATTATTTTTGGCGGGTTGCTTACTATCTCTCCTGGGGATGCTCTTAGAGCGTCCCCACCAGACCGGGTACACGCCAAATAGAGTATATAATATTTTATACCTTTGGGGAGCCCTCCATCTTGGGCGGGGCAGCTCATCTTGAGTCAGAGCCCACCAAAGCCTAGGCATACCCCCGGTATAATTAGGAAGTAATCAATAAGACAACGACACCTATTATCTGACATGGGATAAAGTAGGATATCGGAGTATCTGATATTAAAGTAATCTCTTGGCGGGCCGGAGGAGGGCCGCCATATGAACCATTTATGGCGGGGGAAGGCCCTTACTATACCCGGGCCGGTTCTAAATTATGCCGGACCGGACATTGGTGGGGCTCAATTTATGCCGGTACCGCCACCTAAGAACCCGGGATGCCCCATTTTTGGCGTTGGCATGCCCTATGCCCGGTCTAGTGGGGACGCTCTTAGTAGCCCCAGTGACTAAGTTAAGTAATGAGGCAGCCGGGGTGGGTGTTCTGCCACTGCCAACGTGACTGGTCTCCATGCATTGGGCATGGGATTCAGTGCCACTGAGTGGCGGAGTGGCTGGGCTGGGCTTGCTACTTACAATTCGAAATTCGAATGGCCAGACCAACTGAAGTGCAGGTCCCCAGCGCGCCTTCATGAGCTCTGGGAACGGATACTCTTGTGTCAGAGGGATTGTTGTCTTTGAGTCCCCGAAGTGGAGTGGAGTGGAGTGGAGTGTTTAGAGTCCATTCTCTGACACCAAAGTGAGATACATATCCTGCACTCGGGACGCTCCGTCAGGACCCCTCAGGACCAGTGATCGCGCAGATTTTGGGGCATGATCAGTTGAGATCCTAATGTTTCCAACTCCAACCGGTTACATGTTGCCATCGTTCGGTTTTCCTTTACTCAATTGGGGTATGTTTTTATAAATTCCTCTAAAATGATCGGTAATTTTCATGCGGTCTTGAACTTCAACCAGTTATTTCTCAAACTCAACGCGTTCATCTGCAACTAGCCGCCGGTTCTCCCCGATCATTGCTCAGGACGCAGGAGCCAAGGGAGGGGACCCCTCCTTCTTTCCACTATACGTGGCTAGGACTTGGAGCTGAACTAGAGCTTGTTGAGGTGACGCGCTCTTGATCGTCTTGTGACACCAAGAAGGGCATGACACCAACAGTGGCGAAGAACTTCAGTTAGTAGGGCTAGTTAGGGCGTTGCTTGCCCCGGGGGGGGGGGGGGGTCGGAAAAGGCTTAGGGCCGCTTCACACTATGGCCGAAGGTCGAGAGGCCGTCGACTTCCACAAATCGGGTTGCAAGAAACCAAGCGTTTGGCGTCTTGGTCCTTTGTACTAGAGGGGCCAAGTTGAAAGGCCGTCGTGATTTGAAATGCGTACTTTTTGAACAAGGTGACGGCCTGTCGCAGGGAGTTTGGGTTGGATGGGAATGGGAACTTAAATTATGGTCGAGAGGTTGTCGGTTGTTTTTCATTGAAAAAAAATCAAACATTGACAAGATCTTGGGTGTTGGATTGGAAGGGTTGTTTTGGGCAGGGAATAAAATGGGGTGTTCCTCTGTGGGTTTGGATTTTGGGCTTGGCCTTTGGAGGCTTCACACTATGGCCCGTTCAAGTCGAGAGGCCGTGGGAGTTCATGGCCAAAGGTTTGGGTGGTGGGCTTGTTTTTCGGAGGCTTCACACTATGCCCGCCCGAAGGCTCCGATTCCTATATTTTATTGGCTATTTTCAACCCATTTCTTTGGACTCTCAACAAAGTTTGGCTACTCAATCCCACGGCCTCTCGACTTGGACGGCCATAGTGTGAAGCGGCCTTTAGTAAATGGGAAATTTTGGCTATCTGGTGCTAGACATTGTTCACCTCCAGCTAGACACACACAACTATGTCGGGGCGTTGTTGACCACCACAAACCCATAACATTACTCAGTCGTGTGGATCAGTTCCATGACCTTGGAATATGTCAATGAATATTCCGTGTCCCCCACAACAAAATAAGAATATTTATTCACTATTCATACATTCAAGCCAAACTTAGAAATTGGGGTGGAGTAATACTCCCAACAATGTGCGCTTGAGTCATGGTTCATCCTAGGAATTTCCACAGGAGACACTCTTCATTCCAGTAGTACTCCCTAAAAATATTGTTCATAGCAACACCATCATTGAAACTACCGACACTATTCACAATATTCATATTACTCGTACCGGCACTATTGAATTATTCGTACCGGCGTCCGTTTCTTCTTATTTTTTAAGTTTCTTCCCATGAAGGTAAGATAGTGGAGGTCCATGTCATATGCTAAATATAGAATGGAATGCAACCATGCAATTGAATAATGTTATGCCAAAATGGAGGGTTTCTCTTCAGCATGCATTGAAGCAGATGGTGAGTTCTGGTACAAGATTACTAGCGGGTAATCGGCCAAGGCATCGACAGAAAAAATGGTCCATAAGGTTGCCAAAGGTTTCTTTGAATTCCATGTGTTTCTGCCGAGGCTATATATGAGGGAGAAGGAATCGGTTGGAGAAGGGGTCAATTTGGTGGTGATAGGCATGGAGCAATGCTTGGTCCAAGGGTGTCGAATGAGGCTTTGTGGTGATACCTTGTGAGTTTGTCTCTTGGGCTCTAGTTGGTCTTTGGCGTTTCGAGCTTAAACCATGGACCCACTTCGAAGTGGGTTTAGTTCATCCTTAAAGGTCAAGGTGGATGTTTATCTTACAATCTTATGATTTTTTCAAGATGTGAATGACTGAAAATTTGCACGAACAATTTTACTCCATAAAGATTCCATCCATATGGTCAAATCTATCTTGAGAGGTGCCAGTTTTCTTTACTGAGTTTATGAATATATCTAAATTGTTTTAGGCAGTTTTGAGATGATTATGCTTTGGTCTTTAGGGGCTAATCTTTAAGGGACACATGGTCTTAGTATATGGCCATATACACACAAATCATACATGCCCACCAAGTTCATAAATGCCTACCAAGTTCATAATCATATTTTATATATTTATGGGTTTCATAACTTATATTATACACCGTTGTATGTCAAGAAGAGAATAAAACATACTCATGCTTGACATTAATGATTTAAAAAATACATGGTGTGTATATGCATACGAGGGCACCCATGCTATGTATTTGACCTTCAATATTTAATAATGTCAAGGTATTCCACCGATTCAAAAAGTACACTTGCAAGGTTAGTTAAATTTTGGATAGGGTCACTTTTGACACACTTAGTTGAAAATGGAGATATCTAGCTCAAATACATGTTTTTGAGCATGGAGAGACCCACTTTGGACCTCTTAGGCACTTATGAACAAATGGGGCTTCTAGTTACTTATGTTGTGCTCTTCCAAACATTAAGAATCATTGGAATTTCACTATCATATTACATACTGTAGGTGATATGTAAGTTTGACACAAATAAATTCAATTTTTTTAGCGTAGTGCCACATGTCACTATTCTATTTGCTAGAACCTCTTTAAAGCATCCATTTGTCACCTAAGAAATTAGTAATTATGCACCAAAGTGTGGAACATGTTTCCTACATGTATTCATGTGCAAGACTTGCATGTCCACATTAGCATAACTTACAAGACATGTATTTCTTGTCAACTTCTTAATATTACGCAACGATATGGGCCCTTAGAATATGACAATGAGATGTTATGAGTTCAGTTTGAATTTGAGTCACTTGGCGCAACTGATTGAACATCTCACTATCGTATTATGAGGACCCACGAAAGGAGAGTTGAACGCTGAGTAATGTTATGTTTAATTGAAGAGCATAACATTTAAGTTTAATTTGGAGATATTTGAAAACAATTATGTGGGTCATGGAAGTTATTTCTTGCTTGGTTAAGAAAGTTATGACTAGTGGACACTTGTTAGCTTAGGTAGAAGCCTAATCCATAAAGGTTCAAATGATTTTTTATTTTTTTATTTTTTTGGTAATTATGTAGTGCTATACCTACTTCCCAAAACGTAACTTTTAATTAACAAAATTTATTATGTTTTATTAAAACGTACACAACCTAATTGTTTTGGGAATGTAAAAGATTGCATCCTTGTTAAAATATAGTTATAGAATTACATAATAAAAATTCAAATGCAAAAATTACACTATTCATACCAAGAGGATCTCCTCTTGCCCCTCGTAGGCACAAGGGACAAGGGGAGCTAGGGAGAGTTGCAAGGAGGACTTATTTGAGAATACCAAGTTGCCTTTGAAACAATTATATAGATAAGGGTCACTTTACACTTGAGCTTGAGAACCCTTGACTTATGATTTACAAACTATGTGATCATGTTAGAAGCTGGAGACGGTCCAAGTTCAATTTAAACTAGACCTTGAAGGCATGAGGGATTGAATAAATTCGAATGAATGAAAAATCTACATGACTTACATGGTAGCAAGTGCATAATGTTTCATGATCTACTGAATGTTGTGTTAGATTCATAAGAAAGAGGTGGGTCTAACATAACACTAGGGACTGTGGCAATCGATGAAATTACCATATGTTCTTAAATTATTTAATATTATCATGGTGGGGACTCGAAACCAAATATGTGTTGCAATCCCTCAACATGGTCCACTTTCACTTTGCACTAAGTTTAAGGGGCCATCAGTTGTGAAATTGGATTCCTATTTCCCACTGTACAACATTTGTACAATTTTCATGGTCACGGCTCTTGGTTTTTGTGTAAAAGCAACCCTAAGTTCAATTTTTTCCAAACCAACTTCACTAGGTTTAATTTACAAAGTTGTCACTAAAGAAGCCACATCAAATGCTTACATTGAATGTGGTCTTGAGTTGCAAACTTCAAGCACACATAAATCAATGAATGGGGAGAACCGATCGCTAGTTACAAATGAATTGGTTGAGGTTCAAGACTTCAGGATAATTACCAACCGTTGTAGAAGAATCTATGAATTATACCTCAAATTAGTAAAGAGAAACCAAAGAATCACAATATGTAACTAATTGGACTTGGAAATACTAAGATTTTGACCAATTATACCTAAAAACCAATAAACAACCAACGTCGGGCAATCCGATGTGAATTCGAGCCCGTTGGCCTTAGCCTACTCAAGAATCCTCTTGATGTAGGGTGGGGTTTACTGCTTATCTTGCTTTATTGGTGGGCTCTTAACTTCCTATCTACCTAGCTGGTTTTTCCCGTCAAGTAGGGAGAAGATTTCATAGCAGGAATCGAACCGCCAATCACTCCAATCGGAAATGGGTACCTCTCCACTATCACCCGATAGTTTAGGGTCATCTCGGACCTTACCTAAAAACCACCGATACAAATGCCATGAAGGTTGTCGTACTCCACAAGCAACCTCCCAACCATCTCAAGCTTGGATATTAGGTTTGAAAGATTCAATGTTACATGAAAGAATGATTCCGTACCCACCTCGGAATGACACACCATGTGCCATGGCCAATGTGTCCTTGGCATGGAAGCAAACTTGCATGGTACAAAGACGAGCACATAACCAATGCAAAGAATTTAAAAGATGCTAATGCCATCACATTAAGTGCCGAGTAGAGTATAGATGTGAGTTACCATTAGATTGGGTTTCTTTTGAAATGCTCTCCTTAGCAATTGATAGAGGATTCCAACGTATCTAAGCATGTCTTATTTGAATTTCTCATGCAAAAGTTAGGAAGTAAGGTAGATGATTTGAAACCAACATAAAAACTTGATGTTGAAGTGGTGGACGTCTGAAAATTGATGTGTGCTTATAATACAAGATCTTAGGGTGTTGGTTTTGATTGGGGGTGATGGGTTTAGGATGCTCTATGTTTTCTCGTACTTACACTATGTCATGAGTGTAATTGATATGGTAAGCTTTGAACCATGATATATTTGAATTTTGTAATATGGTGCATTAGATTTGATTTTTTGATTTTTTGATTTTTTTACCCTTGTTCATGATGAAGCTTTGGTTTTAGATTGATTGTGGTGCACTTTATTTATGAGCATTGCAATAGAGTAAGGATACATCCCGAGGATACATCCTACAAAGTGAATTGAACCTACATAAACATTTTATTAGTCAAGTAAGTTCGTCCATGCACTTTTAGTAAGAAAATTAGATTTTAAACATAATCCAAAGTTTAGCTTCCACTTGAACTGACTCCATGATGAGTTTTGGTGGGGCCGAGACTTAGTGCAATAGATTTGTGGATCAAATGATAAATGTTAATCTTGGAGCAACTTCAAGATGAATCTTAAGGTGCTCTAGGGGATGAGATAAATGAAGAATCTACCTAAACTTCACTTAAATTCAAAGAAACAACCATGCCCAAGCTAGGTCCCAAATGTGCAAAGTTGCTCACCCCACAAATAGTTTCTAAGCATGGTTTGGATGTGTCTAATTGCTTTCCAAGAACCAACTCATACAAATACAAAGAACCAAAGAGTTGAGGTTGGAACATCATTCACAATTAGTCTCCTCCCCCTGTTAATGATAAATGTCTGGATCCCAATAGCCAATTTTTTATATTTTTTTTGTGAATTTTACTCACTAGGAACTCATCCACATCCATGGGTGGCGTGCATTGATTGTAGCGCAAAGCTCAAACAAGGAGGATTAAGCCTTGTAGTCTTTTTGTTTAGGAAGTAAAAGCTTTTAATGGTGGACAAACCAATCTTCACATTCTCCTTAGGTTTCAGGTGTGGAGTGCTAGACCCGACTACATGCATAAGTGGAATAAAACTACCTAGTGGATTTTCCTTAGAGTGCACACTCCAGCCCTTGGATCAACCATGTGGAAATGAGTTTAGGAAGTTTGGAAGAAAATATCAATGAACGTATACCTATTCTAGCACCTACCAATTGGTACCAAGTCCGCCAAACTAATTTTCGATAGAATAGTAAAATTCAAAGCATTGGTTATGGGTATTCAAAAAACAAGGTTGCCCAACTCAACAAAAATGGCATGTGCACCATCCAAGACTTATGAATGGTAGTACACATTGACCACTACAATAGCATGTCATCAAGGCCAAACATAGATTATATGAGAGAGGGAGAGAGAGAGGACACATTGGTAATGTTTTTAATGCCATCCTAGGACACTAGAGGCACTATATCCAACACCCTTCCAAACAAGCACCGAGAGGTAGTTGGGTAGGTTGTTTCGACCTTGTTGAGACAAACGCCGGTGGTGTTCCAAAGTTGCAAACTCTTTTGCCCTTTCCTTGAGGAGCTCTCACAAGCTTCGTTCCCCCCACCCATATTGCAATACTTCAAAATACCTCCTCATTCCATAATCATCAACAAGAAAGAACTAGATACTATTGAAATTTGCATGAAGAATAGGTGGTTCTACCTCATCAAAATCACTAACATTAATAGAGGGCTCTAGAACCCATTCCTCAATTTGTACGTGGGGAGGTAGGACTCCATCCTCGGGGAGGTGACTATCAGAATTTCAGAAAACCATGTGAGATAAAAAAAAAATAGGGTCAATTTAATTCGTTTAAGGTCAAATTTATAATGTCGTTGGATCTACCATAGCATTGGAAATATGTCCCCTACATGATTATATGTAAAATAGGGTGGTGAATAATTCCTTCATTTTAGTAATGAATAGAAGAAAAAAAGGTCATAGACATAGGATCCCCCTAAAAGTGTGTAGTAGGATCAATACAATAATTATGGGTTTGACTACTTGAATGAAGAAGTGTGTAGTTTCTATTCAAATTTAAATCAAGTGCGTTAGTATGGAGGGGAATGTTGTGGGATTTTTTGGGGGAATGAATGTGTTGTCGTTCATTAATGGCCGTTGAGTTTTGCAACGACATTGAACATGTGGGGCCTCGCTGGATGCTTAGAACCTGACAACCTCCACCGTCACCCTCAACTGCTTCTTGCGATTAGTTTTGGTATTCTTATAACCTTAGTCCTCGATTGTCAAGCTCATGCTTTTTCTGCGCATTTTTTAGGGTTTATTTCATGCAGATCGATGGTGTAGAGTGGCCACTTCCTTTGCAATGTTTTTTGCGTGTATTTGGTTTAGGGTTTAGGTTGTAAATGTTTGTCATAAGGTTTGAATGGGACTATAGTTGAATGTATTTGTGCACACAATTAAAGTATATGTTTTTAATTTTTTGTATTTTGTATTTTGTATTTGAATGCAACCTTGTTGTTTTTGGAGTAGGTAGTTGTGCAAAATTTCATGTCTTGTCATAATTGATTATATTTCTTGTTTTGTTCTATCCGAATTTACAACTTGTTTATCTCAACTTGTATATTTTGTTATCTCCATGTTTATTGGTAACCCTTTAACTAATATCCAAGTGCTATTGGTTGTGTTTTGAAGGGTATTTTGAATGGGTAGGATTGGTATTACTAATTAAAACCAAACGAATGACAATTTGAATGATATAGAATGTTTATTGCTCACATAGTTGGTGTCGCAATGTTATAGTATTCCGTCCACTATTTGATGTTTGTTTAATTTATGTGAAAAAAATGCCCAAAATTAGCCCCTCTAAACAAATACAAATAAATATAGGGTGCTAAAAAATACGTCAAAGTAGCTTTTTATCTACAAATTTGGAGGGGGAAAATATTGAGAGGTGCATAAATATTCCCCCCCCCCCATTAAATACCCCATTATCGCACGTGGTTACAAAACGTAAGGCGGTGTGATTGCCCCAAGACTCCATCCACGTTGACCCACAAAGAATCAAATGGCAATCGTGGGAGAACATTTTGAGTTATACCTTAGCTGCATGGAGAGATTTGTTGCAAGCAAAAAAACCCTTCCCCCATGTCTATCCCAAATAAATGGCATGGGATTTTCCACCTAAATCACATTCAAATGGGGTAATGTGTGGGATAGGTTGAGAAGCAAAAAACAAGGGGCATTTATTTGAGCAATTTGGCACAAAGTTATTGGTTGTTAACTATTGGAGAGTCCGATCCATGATTGACGTGGATGACAAATGCCATATGTGTATGAGAGACATCATGGAGACCATCGCCCAAATGTTATGGGATTCTAGGGTGGCATGAAGGGCTTGGAATTTTTGGGAAGAAAATTCCCTCTTCCCTTTGCAAAGTCTCAAGAATTTGGTCGTTACTTCATGGTATTACACTTTAGACAATTTGGATTGAGAGAAATGATCTCACTTTCAGTAATACTAGGTGGGATTAACATAAACTGCAAGGCACTCTTTGGCAAAAGCCTTCTTGACTACGCGAGAATTGCTTGGGAGAAAGCGCTTAAAGACTCTAAGAAGGAGTCCACCTATGATGGTGTGTTTGCTAAGTTTTGACATGGTGGGTGGGGGGGAATGAACTTGTCTACAATAGATCCCATGATAAGATTATGTGGCATATTAAGACACCCAAGAGAGTCATGCTTGCTTTGGAACTGATCCCGGTGGCCTTGTTTTGTTTTGGCATTGAAATAATATTGTTTCATTTGTCGAAGAAGAAGAAGAAGAAGAGCTAAGTCTCAATTATAGTGGAGGGCTCTCTTTTTCAACATAAAATGATTAGTTTCCCCTCAAAATTTGCCACATGCCATCCTCACATTTGCCATGACCCACTTGTATTCCACATGGAAACTACATTCTGGCACATGTAAAGATGAAATAGGAAGCCCTTTGTGGTAGGTGATTACGACACCTTCTCATTATTCCCTTCCCAAATAGTACTTGAATAGTAGTAACCTACTGTTGAAAAATGTGAGGGTGTAAAGACTTTATGAAAGACAAACACATAAAAGGCGTTGCAAGTTCAATTGACAATCCATAACATTACTAAACCGCTTTGTAGAAGTTTCGTGGGCCCAAGAACAATATGGAATCTACATTGGAATTGTTCTAGGCATGCCCTTGGGATCCCAAATCCAAAGATGATTATGAGATGCACAATGCAACACCTTGGTGGTTGTGGAGCTTTTCAAATTAACCTCGGCTAAGCTACCTCCACATGATTAGAAAGAAAACTTGTAAAGTAGACAACTCTTATTCAGTTATTTATCTCGACCAGACACCCATATTTGAGTGGTATGCAATTTGTTATGGCTCTAAGAACACACACTAAAATGACATCTGTCTAAAAGAGATTGGACGTTATGCTCAACATAACTACCCTAAATTCAGTAGACAACATAATGGGTGGGTGGGTGGGTGGGGGGGGGGGCACCTATGTGACCATTTAATGAGCATGAAAATCTTCACTTTGATAATGAACAAGACATTCAAAAATCATGAGGAACACATGAGTTAATACCAAGGTTGTATAAATCGCATGTGTGTTTCATGTCCTACAAGGAGGGGGCTAGTTGGAAGAAGAAAAAACCATTGAAGACACATCTTACCTTACAAACCACTTAATAATGTGAAGGTATCTAACCAGAGAGAGGGAAACATTGCATACAAGCGTACCTCTCATTCATCCGACATAAGAGCCTTGGAACAATATGCATCCAAGAGATTACTTTATTGAGTTTATTTGACACCAAAATTAGCTTTAATAAACCCCAAATCAGTTTGCACGAAATCATTTAAGATGAATCGACAACAAACTCATGCGAATCAAGTTGTTTTCATGTTGGATGGATGAGGGGTGCCCTCATATATGATCTCGCTTGCTCACTCGCTCGGAAAGGACCAATGAAGTTGACGTGAATGAGTGTGGCCAAGCTAAATTATCTCTTCGGATGTGATCGGAACTTACACACAACTATTGGGCATCCCCAAATGATAATTGTCTTGGTGGGGTCCCACATGCTTTTGGCTTAGTCTCCTTGGGAAGAAGAAAAAGAAAAAGAAGAAGAACTGGACTGAATCAAGGTTGAATGTGGCTATGGCGGCAGCTTCATGACCCACATCCGACAAAATGGCCAAGGCAACATGGGGAGCGATGTTCAAGATTGAAGGACCTCATATGAGTTTCATTTTGAAGGGCTCTCAAATTTCAGCGCTTAAGTTGAAGGGCTGGTGCAAATTCAAGACGTTAATCCAAGAATATAGAAATGAAATACAAAGCTCATATTAAAACTTGTGCATGAATGTAAGGTACATGTTTTCAGTACAATGTGAAGAATTAAGAATCAACCATCTAACTCTACTTCTCGTAGTGACAATGCCCTACGCTTGTTGGTTTTTGTGGTGGGTAGATTATATTGAGGAATTCAAGGTACGTCTTCATTTTTAATTTGGGGTTGCATTTTGAAGGGTTGTTTTGAGAGAGGTATATTTTGAAGGGCCAAATCGTGTTTGAAGGGCATTGAAGACTTTGATCTTGAACATTGATGGGGAGCAAAGTCCAGCCTTCAATGAAGGGGAGGCCACACACGTTCGGAAACACTGGTTTTGAAATGGAGTTTGGTAAGGCAAGGTAAAGAAATGAATTCAACCTCAACATGTGTGCCTAATTTCGAAGAGTCTGGTCCCTTTTTAACTTTTTGTTGTTGTTGGTGTTGTTGGGGTTAATAGTGTTCGTTTTCAACTTTGGTTGAAAACAAAAGGTTTTGAAAAAGCCTTATGAAATGGATTTCTTGGATCAAAATTTAAAATGAATGGTTATACCCAATATTAGAGGGGACAACCTTGAAACCAAGCTCTTCGAAATTGGGCACATGTCAAGGTTGAAATTCATTGCTGGTAGGCAAACGCATTTCTAGTAACCCTCCCCTTAATGTTAATACATGAATCCTCTAAAACCGTGAAGTTTCCACACATGTAGCTATCATTTTCTAATGTGATGGAGAAACTTGTGAAGTTTCACACATGTTGCCGTCACATTCAACATGATGGAAAAATTAAGTTGAAAAGGGCATGGATTTGGTTTCCTTGAAAAGGTTACTGATTGTACTTAATTGTTTTTTCCTCCTAGTTGTCGGAAATAGGTTGACCTATGTTGTGAAAGTTATGGGTTGGAAGAGAACCTTGCCTTTGGAAATTTACGATAATTTCAAAACTTGGAAATCGATTATGATTTTTTTTGTGTTAAACTTTGTGATATCAATTTACAGATATGTGAAAATCACTCCAATATCACATTTGTACTACATTTATGCAAAATTGCTTACATAAATGGTCTATCTACCTTACCTTGTCTTACCAACCCATGTTTTGAAATGGGCATTTTTGAATGTGTGTGGCCTCCACATGAGCTGGTCATTTTCCAATATTGCTATCCTAACCAAGCATTGGTCCTTTATAAATAAATAAATACAATCCTTAATCCGGTGCATATGATGAGTGTGGTCATATGGATTATCTTTTGATTGTTCATATTTTCCATACCCCAATTGCATACTAAGATATGTGGGTGTTATCCGGTTCATTTTTGTGTTCTCCATCTTCTGCCAATTAGATCTACACAACAAAACTTGTGTTGCAGTAATAGTTTTATGATGAAGCATTGATAACAACCAGATTGGAAATTGGACCTCCCCTTATTTAGTTATGGTTTTTAGAAGTGTATGTTTGTTGATTCTTTAATTGAATACATAAGTTTCCCAAAGTGGGTCCACTATTGAGTGTGGAGTAGTTAACAAAAAATGAAGTAGTCCAATCTCTTTTAAACATGTCTCTTTATGGTGTTTGTTCTTGATCTTCACATAACTACAAACCAATCAAGTGTAGGTGTTTGATTAAGAAAGTAACCAAATAACACCCGCATTCCTCATTCAATTTGTTGCAATGTGGTGAGAATCCAAATTTTTTGTGGATCCCGCTTGCACTTGAGTCTCAATATTCATTTTTTCCCTTGCACAAAAGGATGATGGAAAATTGTTGGAATGAGGCAAGCCGACACTCATACTAGGCTTGTTCAAAATATCATAGAGGGCCATTTATCTCATCTTTACTAGTGCCGGAATATAGCTTCCACGAGGGATTCAAAGTGGTCTCAACCAATGTAGAATTGACATGTGGCATACTTTGAGCATAAAACACTTGATTTGGTCATAATAGAGAGTTCTCTATGGTACTTTACTTACATTGTTTCTCAAAGATTGCACTTGCATTGATATTTATTTCATGAAAATAAGTTTCTTCTGAATTTTCATTCTCAAAGTGACTCCATAAATTGGCAGGAAAGTGGTGCCATGTCAATGTCAATTCATTTTTTCATACATAGACTCAAACCCTAATGTAAATTCCTTGGGTTCAAAGTTGTGCGCTTGGCAAGCTCTTGACCAATAAGATTGCTTGACTTCAAAGTTTTTTTGGTCTTGGATCTTAAGTCCTCAACATCTAAGAGGCCCTGACTAGGCCTCTCCATGCATTAAAACATTTATTTGAGTTACATGCTTCCATTTAAAGCCAATTTTTTTTGTTAATAATGACCCTGTTTAAATTTAGCTCATTCTTCAAATGCATTTTTTTGAACCGGTTGACCACCTTGATGTTAGTGAAGATTTAAATTCAAATACGTGGCTTGAGTGACCTTGTATGCAAATACATACATTGTATGTTGATCATCAATGTCAAGTATGAGTAAATCATTATTTTCTCCTAACAAGGATTCAAACCCATAAATATATATAACATGATTCATAAACTTGATGAGGTCTGCACAAATTATGTAATTGGTCGTATACTAGTATTTAGATAATTCTAGATTTTTTAGCTAATAACAGACTAGATTGTCACCACACGCCCACTTTAATATATCTATTATGGTGTCACATGTGTCCATAAATCACATCGACAATCTTTAAATACATAATCACCTACATAATGGCAACATGACAAATACAAATAATCACACTTGAAGCACGAATGTTTGCATTTTCAAACACTACTTGCTTGTTTTTGAACTCACCAAAAGTCCCAAATAACCTAAATACTAGCTAGTATATTAAGACCCTGCATCTCCTTTAAAGGTTTGATGCAAACCCACCTTTTACCTATATTTTCCTTAAATGCAACTAAAAAATGCTGCACAATTAGGGAGAAACAAGCTAGATGGAGGATAGTTAAGCAAATGTTGCTTCCTTTTCTCATTCCATACTTTGGACTTGGACCCTATTGTAAAACTCCTCGGGTCCAAAATTATCTTCTTGACCATTATGATTGCTCAATTTGAGAGTTTTTTATGCAATTTATACCATGCCCACACAAGGACCATTGATTGGCCCAGACAAGTGTCAGAGTTTCCATCTTGATAGGAGTTCTTATTTCGTATGCACTGAACGAAAACTATAGTCTGTTACATCTACTAAGAATATTACGGGTAAGACAAAAAAAATCTTTATTGGTGGCAATAAATTTAAGAAAGGGATGCACTTTCCCTATCAAGAGGGACTCCTCCTATTGCCCAAGACCAACAATTGGCCCTACTATAGGCATGGTATTAACAACATTGGTTTTTTTTTTGGGGGGGGGGTGGACCCCACCACCCACTTGGGGCTTGTTCACCGAAACTCAACCGTTTCAAACCGACCAACAAACAACTTGAGCCCAGCTACTAGTTTTGAACTTAATTCCTTCCTTCCTTCCTTCCTTCCTCTAACTTGTTGTTGTGAGTAAAGTCAAGAGATTCATTGCTTCATTCATTCCGTCCGAGAGTTTTTCTAGAGCTTCTCCTAAGTTTAGATGATTCTCAAGGTCGTGCCGCAATTTCGCGAGCTCAAGTTTTCGGACACTCGGTTGGTGAGTGTGCGTGTGAGCGTGCGTGGCTGGCACAAGGTC
The DNA here is from genome assembly GCA_950295325.1 of Polytrichum commune. Classification (NCBI taxonomy): domain Eukaryota; kingdom Viridiplantae; phylum Streptophyta; class Polytrichopsida; order Polytrichales; family Polytrichaceae; genus Polytrichum; species Polytrichum commune. The sequence goes on along the minus strand of OX485803.1, from coordinate 14,195,863 downwards.
ACTCTTGCAATCAGAGAGACAGAGAGAGAGAGAGGAAGAGAGAAAGAGAGTGAGAGAGTGAGAGAAAGCGGATGGATGCAGAGGTGATCTGCGTAGGCCCAGTGACATGGACAGCTGCCGAACAATGATGAAGTGTTTCATATGGTGTGAGATGACACCGTTGGAGGAGCAGAAGTGGGGTCGCCGCCTTCGCATGCTTCCCATATAACAGTTACATCATACATGAAGTGTGCTTCGGGAGAGCTGGATGATGAGAGTCTTAGCTGGAAATCGTCATAAGTAACACAAGGAGGATTTGGGTTTGTGATGATGAGTACGTATGTATGTCAAATTTGAAGGAGGAAGAATCTTATCGTGTACTTCGAGAGTTTGGAATTCATTCCGGTAAACACAGCTGGATTGACGAGGAATCATCGAAGGGGGTTAGATTGCTTTGCTTGGCTTGTGTTGCAGCTACTTCGGATTGCGGCTGTTTGTAAGATTGGGAGCGAGGGTCGATGAGAATCGGCCTAACCTCCCCCCATGAACAGCTACCTCATCCTCTTCCTTCTCTGCTTCGTTCCCTTGGCCACGCACCGCTATGCGCGACCCAAACCGACCCAGCCCACTTTCTTTGGCCCACCGGTACCCAAGCAGCAACCCCCACCCCCTTCAAGGCCTCCGCCATCGGCCCCTCTGTGGTATAGGTTCCTAGCTTACATGCTGACATCAAAGAAGTCTCGAAAAGCAGCATCATCAACAACATCGACACCAATAACATCATCATCACCATCTTCTCCATCGTATGCTCCCCCTTACCATCATCCATCACCATCGTATGCTCCCCCGCCTCCTCCAAGCTCCCAGTACACGTATTTCGCATCTGCACCTCCGGTGGTGCAAGTGCCACATCGGCCATCGCCAGTGTCTCGGTGGTTCAGTAGCTCAGCGCCTACACGAGCTCGGAGGAGGAGACAAGATGAAGGTGGAGGAGGAGGTGGTAGTAGGTCGAAGAGAGCAAACTCGGGTGGGGGGAGTAGTAGTAGGAGCAGCTTTTACACCAAGAGGCCACCGTTGAGTTCCTATGCTGCAGCTCGGAACTCGGATGGGGTCATCACGTTGACAGCCTTCTTGGGGACGGAGGGCTCAAATGTTGATGTGGATATGGTGGTGCTCATGGCCCATGTTCAAGCTGCGTGTAAGCACATTGCAGCGGTGTTGTCTTCGCCTAAGGAGATGCAAACCTCGGCTTCCGCTTATGACTCTTCTGCTTCCTTTGGAGTTGGTGGTCGTCAGCGGGATGACCCGAGGTCATTGAGAATCATTTCGGTGGGTTGATTTCTCATCCGCATTTCTTACTACTCTCTCATGAATGAATAAATAAATGCCCCCCCCACCCCCACCCCCACCCCCACCCCCACCCCCACCCCCAATCCGTCTTTTTGGAGAAATGATGAATGTCCGCTTACTTAGTCTCCCGGAGAATCTTTTTTAAAGATAGCTCATCCAAGGTTGAGAGCCCAAGCAGTTGGGGTTGAACTCGGCGCAGAAGCCACTGAGAATACTTAACTTAGTACTATATGACACCGTTCTTTGTTTTCACCGAGTTGCCCAAGACTGCTGTTGAAGGAATGCAGATGTCTGTATGGATACTTCTAAGCTAAGTGCCGAAGGTGCAGAGTGGGTAAACAATAATGTGTCGATGAGTTGGAATTGTGATGGCCGAATTCATGCGGTCTCTTGAGTGAGTCAGCATTTAATGCGCATTCGGAGCAACAGCTGTTACAGAGAGTTGTGAAGTAAAGGCTATGAATCAATCCTTGTGTACTCGAAAACCCCAGGCTCTGTTACTGGTAGTAGTTATGAACCCCGTCGTTATAAATGGTGTAGACGATGAGTACTTTGTGACAGACGATCGGCCGGCACATTACGAGTAGGGTTTCGCAGGTTGTCTTGACTTAGGGTTAGCCTCGCGACTTGCACAATGAATGCTTAGTCTACTCTTGTTCTGAATCCTGTCTTCTTCTACTACTGCATTGAGGAGGTTTTGTGATCCGGGCCGTAAGAGGTAGAGAGAGAATGCAGATATACCTTAGCTTGCAACGGAAAATGTGCCGAACTACCTGACTGACTTACTCATTGCTCTCCTTCTCGCCCTCCGCTTTTTACGGCCGATGCTTTGACCCTTTCTTAAGGAGAAGGACGCTGTCACTCACTGATATGCATCGGGAAATGCAGCCCCGGAGCTTTGTGGAGATTCTATACTCTATTTAGAAATATTACATTGGGACACGTAGTCAAAGGCTTGCTTCTCCTTGACCTAATGTTACTAGGATGAAAAGAAATGTTTTATTTTATTTATGTTACACTGAGTTGAAGTGCTTGTGCCAGAACATACAAACACTCCTCTGCAGAAGCAGTGTTTCTTCCATCGTGTGTTGATGGGGTTGCCACACACAACTTGAGCTCAATTGCAACATTGCACTTTTGATGGGCCAAGGGGAAAGAATTTGATCCCTTACATGTGCCTCATAAGATGGTTGAGCTTCAGGCTTGAACTTGAAAATCAGTCCAAAACAAGGAGGGGAGCAAAGCTTCATCATTTTAGACACATGTAAGGGTCCAAATTCTTTTTCCTTCTTGACCCACCAAGCTTGAGCTTCAGCCTTGAGGTAATGGCATTCTTTCAGTTGGAAATGTCAGAACTTGACAATGCTCACACTTTGCTGAAGGATTGTCTCTTCCATCATGTGTTGATGGGGTTGCAACACACAGCTTTGAGCTCAATTGCAAGATTGCAAGTTTGATGGGCCAAGGGAAATGAATCTGATCCCCTTGCATGTGCCTAATAAGATGGGTGGAGCCTTCAAGCTTGAACTTGAAATCCATCCAAAGCAAGGAGGAACCAAAGCTCCACCATTAATTACAGCCACATGTAAGGGTCCAAATTCTCTTACCTTGGCAAGCTAAGCTTGGGCTTCGGCCTTGAAGTGATGGAATTCTTTCAGTTGCAAACAGCAGAACTTGACAATGCTCACACTTTGCTGGCAGGCAGAATAACATACTCCAAATGGCTCTCAGAAGCTCAGGCAAAGTGGCCGCCGTGTCTTCGGAAGAGGATGATGCACCCACCTGGTTCGGAGAAGGTCCCTTCATCGTGGTGTTCGACCCACTCGACGGGTCTAAGGATTACGATGAGCTCACTCCGACTGGCACCATGTTCAGCATCTACTACAGGTTGCGCGAAGCCGACCATCTTCCGTTAGGGCAGAAAGCAGCGATCAATGTGATGCAGAGAGGGGAGCGGCTCATGGCGGCAGGGTACACCGTCTACTCCTCGGCAACCATGATGTGTTTCTCAGTTGGCACTGGGTTGCATGGATTTACGCTGGACAATGAGGTCGGAGAGTTTGTCTTGACGCATCCAGACATTCGAATTCCAGAACGAGGTGATCTTGCGCTTCATTCAACCTACCTCTTAAACCCTAATTCTCTCAAAAGCCCTCCCTAAACCTCATAGTATTGCTTCATATTCTCTCTATTCAAAATCAAGCACAGGGTACTTGCCATTGTGTTGATTGTAGTGAGAATCATCCATACCACTTTTCTGCCCGGCTATGTCCGTGTTCGACTGTAGCTCAGGAGGCTGCTCCAATTGCGAATAGAGCAATTCGTAACCCCAGCGTTTCTAGTTGAACTGGCTTTGATTCAATCAGAGTTTTGCTAAATTTAGAGCAGGCTTTTTTTGTTGCTGTTGTCGTTTTAAACTTAATTTGCTGAGAATCCATACATGATCTCGAGGTCTTCACACCTGGCTATGTCCACGATTATCTCTAGGTCAGGAGGCGCTCCAGTTGCGAACAGAGCAATTCCAAACCCTAGATTTTCTGGTCGAATTGGGTTTGTAACAAAGAGTGTTTTGCAAAAGTTAGAGCAATCTTTGTTGTTGTTTTTGCTGAGAATCCGCCCATGATCAGGAGGTCTTCATTCCTGGCTATGTCCATGCTCATCTCTAGTTCAGGAGGTGGTCGAGAAGAGGAGAGCAAGGTGTTAGAACCCCAGCTTTTCTGGTTGAATCGGCTTCGTTACAAATAGTGTTTTGTGAAATCGAGAGCAACAAATAATTGTTGTTGGACTTGTTTTGTTGAGATCCGTACATACATGATTAATTATAAAGTTTTCATTCCCTTCATCCTTTGCAGTGCTTCCTCCGCAATAAATTGTTGCACTATTTCCTGACAGTCGCTGACTGATTGCAACAGGTAACACGTACACAGTGAACGATGGGAGATACTTCGAGTGGCCGCCAGGGCTTCGCGAGTACGTGGACACCATTCGACAAGGGCGAGGCCAGAATCCACGGCGCTACTCGGCCAAGCACATCTCTTCCCTGGTGCCCGACCTACACAGAACGATCCTTTACGGCGGCATCGCGATGAACCCCCGCGCACAACTGCGCCTTGTCCATGAAGCAAACGCGCTCAGTTTCCTCGTCGAGAATGCTGGCGGACGTGCCATCGATGGGAGGCGCCGCATCTTGGAGATTCAGCCTACGCATTTGCACCAAAGGCTGCCGCTGTTTTTGGGAAGCCGCGCCGACGTGTCCGAGGTCGAGAGCTATGGCGATATTCAGCAAGTCATCCAAATCAACCCAGTCTACGGCGACGAAGAAGATGACGATGGTGACGACTACGATTACAACTAGATATATTCAGACCGAAACAAAAGCCATCATCTTCTACCATCATCCACACATACCAAACCCAACATTTGTAGTTTGGATTCCATGTCACGGCAATCCACCCGACTCTCAATACAACACAACACGACACAACACAGACAACCGCCGGATCCGACAGCTTCATCAAACATCACAATCCAACAACAATACAGGATCTGATTTTTTCTCGGTTCGTCAGACAATTTTTGTAGATTCTTGAACTCCCGATGCGGAAGATCTATGTGTCATTTGTACAAAGGAGCTCCAGAGATGTCCAAGTCGGAAGACCACTTTAGATGGCAAGCACGGAGACCCACTTTTTGGATCTTTACAACATAGTCTTTTATGCTTAAGAATGGTGGTGGTGGAGATCACCATCAATGTAGGCACAGAGAGAGAGAGATGACGTTTGGCTTAAATGAGAGACGCTTCACACTTTGGGCTTAGCCTGAGCACATATGTAAACCTGAGATGGGTTTACGGAGCTAAGGTATGGTCCAAATGTACTGGCTCCTCTCGGAGATGAATTCTTCAGGGCCATTGATGTATCATTACAACATTCTTGTTGTCTTCCAAAGTATGAAATCTTTTTCAAGAGACTTAGGTACTTTGATCGATCTTGTTGACATGCTTCAAATGGCCCATCTTGCGTTATGTCTCTCTGCAGGTTTTTTTCTTGCATATGTAAGATGGACAAGTATGTCAAACTATGATGTGTGGGCTTATTTCCATTTGTGGGGAAAAATATTCAGAAATGAAAATACCTAGCAGCAACCAATGAATGTGAGCCAGGGGCATGAGGGGTATCGAGGGGCGTGGAGGGGTGTAATGAGGGGTGAGGAGTTTCATGGACATTTGTGATAACTGGAATTGAATCGAAGGCTGCAGTGGACAATTAAGGTCATCAATGTCATAGTTCTCATGTTAACTAGGAGTTCCATTACATTTCTTTTGCGTGGGTTTTTTCATTGTTTCAGGCATGCTTTATGTTGATTTCCTTGAAATACAAAGCCATAATTTTGAAACTTACTGGAGCTTACTTGAACACAATGTACATGAGGACAAGGGAATACAGAAGGGAGAACGAAGGAAAGGAAGGAAGGATGAGGAGGGCACAAGGAAAAGCATGTAGATTTTGCTTACTTTCTAGATGTTGTCATCTTTCCAATCATGCGGCACCTCTATTAGAGATTTCATTCTCCAGATATTTATGGGGCACTGTCCCTAAAGGGTCCACTATTGGAAGCAGAGGTGAATAATAAGGCGAAATATAATATAGCCAAATCATATGCAATGAATGCATGAAATCAATTGTTGAGAGCTATGATTTAATACGTAGAGTTTCCACATGTTGACGATAATTTACCAAAACTGTGGATTCGCAAGCCTTGCATGAGTTGCTCATGGTATTTCAGGTAGGTATGTACTTCGGTGGTTAACAAAAAACTAACCAAGACTTAAAATTAGGTGATTGAAAGTAAATAACAATACTTTATTGATGATTGATCTCAACAATGATTTTCAGTGAAATACAAGACATTTGAAATTGAATAAGAAAGAAGTCAATTTTCAGCAATTCTACAATTTCTATCTGAGTGTGTTTTGTGGCTATGTTAATTGACTAGTGCTGAGGTGGCATCTCTTACCAAAACCAAGAATAGTCCATTGGCAAGGTGTGATCAAATGGTAAGAAACTTCAGGTAGTCTAAACTGAGCTTCGCCAATTCTGGAGACCAAAATCAACCTCAAAGACTCATTACGTCCACATCAGGCAACTCACCCAAAAAAAAAAATTCCCATGCTGGACAATCCTGGTGTATGGAACTTCAACCTGGTGCTGAATCACATCTGTGGACTCCACACTTCAGTGTGTAAAATCTGATAATATGCCAAGAATTCGGTGTTGTGTAATGCCCTCCTTATGCCATGGTCCGTGGTGCACTATCCAATTAATCTGCAAAACCACTTGCAAGATTATTTGTCAGTTCAGACTTAGACTCACTCAGAGACTCTGATTCTGCGCACAGACCACAAATACATCGTCCTAGAGATAGGTCAGCACCCAATGCTCAAAAAATGAAGACAAAAAGAAGACCATTAAACAGAAAGGGTGGTGATTTGGTTATGGGCATGGCATGATGTTAAGATCTAATCAGATGAAGGCAACAATTTTTACCAGATTGTTTTCTGGTGTTTTCCAGTAAAACCCTTGGAGTGCAGCTGGGAGGACTCCACAAGCAACTAAACCATACATCACCAGTGCATTTTGGCCCAACCATTCCAGTAACATTGTTGGGGATCTCCACCCATATATGTCCACCTATTGCCATAATCCAGAACACTCAATCAGACCATAATAAACTCAACAACACATTACCTTCAGCCTGTCTCCGATGCTTTTGGTTGTCTTGATAAAAAGTAAACAATCTCTCTGCTACTGTACGTGTAGATCTGATTGAGCATGTCTGTGCTCAAATTTAATTTCCATGTCATTATTTAAGATATTCCAACCACTCATATGACATGTGGTACTTTTTGGCCAAAATAATTCAGTTATGCCTAATTTGACCTGCACCTAGGGCTCTTTTCAAAGCTTAAAATATGTCCCCAAAACAACCCAGCTCCACCAAGGTAGTATCATGCGTTATCAGATTCAAGAAATTCAAGGGCGAGTGATTAATAGGAAAGAGGACAGACCAGGATATAAAATGCTGCAAACACAATGCCAGCAGCACCCCCTGTGAAGCACACGTAGCTGAAGCTATAGAGCGGCTTGTTGAAAGGCATTCCTGGATAAGACCATACCAAAGTTCTGTTATTTTAAAAAATATATCATTTTGAATCTAGCTACATAGTGGAATGTCATCAACAACGAATCTCAGAAAACTGTTTGCCGTGCATGCTGACCTGTAAGTTTAAGTAGAAGCCCCAGTGCTATGAAAGCAACTGATGCAACCAACCAATCCCAAAGCCTCGCACTGTGATCCTGGTCATCCAAGAAACTACAATTTTACATACTCCAATGTCTAATTGAGGTGCCAGTTCCTATCAAACAGCACAATGGTTTCACGCAAACTGTGCTAATGATATCATGACAATTTATTTGGCTGAAATGAGCACATCCAAAATGCAACCCTGATCGAATACCGTAGAGGACACTCTATTTCATCATTATCAGTGCTGAGATGTAGTTTCCAAATGGAATGCGTCTTGACCAATGTAATAACAACATGTGGTAGCATCTGAGGAGAAACTAATAATCTTTTGTCGGAATAGAGAACCCTCTACAGTAGTGCTATATGCAACAAGTGCAATCTAACACAACTAAGTATACTTGGTGGAGAGTGATTTACTGGACCCAGAGGTCCTGCAAATGGCTTGTCACAGGACATTATTGAAGGTTCAGTCACGAGAAAATCACTGTACCTTGTGATGGACAAGAACATGGCCGAAATGTAACCCCAAGAAACAGCTGCCGACTGCAGCCACTGAGCTGCATCCACCAACAACACAACATTAGGAACCCTCTGTTTCAAAAGCTACAGCAATCACTCCTATTAGTGTGGGTGGAAAATTAATGTGAGCCAAATTAATGTGAGCCACTCTGATTGTCTATTCAGGGTGGAAATAATGTGGACCCAAGACCCCGAGTCTTCCCCTAAGTCTTCCTCGAGATTTCCCGACCAACACCTTACAATATCAATACAAGTACAAAAGTAGTATAAAACTAAATACTCGCCCATATCAATTTCCTACAAATTTAATTAATGTAGCCCGCACAAACTTTTAAACTAGCAATTTGGTGTAGGTTGAAAATTATTGTGAATTGTAATGAATTACTGTGGGCCAGACTAATAGGGCAATTTAGTATAGTATAACATACATAACGTAGTCTTTTTGTAGGAGCTTTCCGAAACAGAATATGCATGACAACCAGTAAAAAAGATCAGCACAGCCAAAACAGATTGGAGATTACCTAAGAAGGCCCTCAGGGTCAAAAGGTGCTTTGCACCAATCAGGAGCATCTATTGGAAGCGGCCCATAGTCTGGGGAGTTTACACTGCAGGACTGCCACCATATTTACCAGTTAAATTTCAAAACACTAGACCTTCATTTACCACAATTCGGAGGAAATATCTTCTCCACAATTTTACGTTCAGCACCTGCCCCCTTTCAGTTCATAAGGGTTGATGGTCAACTCATCAATGAACACTAAAAAGGGCATCAGAAACAGGAACAATTGGATCAGGCTTGGGTGTTACCATTAGCATATTACTACAACTGGCATTCTTTTAAGGTTTTCCTCCACATGATGACCAATTTTGATTCAATAGTCAAACATACAAGAGTACAGCATTTGATGTAACATGGAGGACTGCATTTCAGAGCTTCTGGAGCATTAATTCGACATAACATCACCAAAGTAGCACAACACCTAGATCAAACTTCTTCTAAGAGAGAGATGAAGATGTACGGGTGTTCGTCGATATATAGGCCGTTGGTACAGATGGGATTGACCCATTAAAGTACGATCAAAGTATCCCACAGCATTACATGCAGGCCCAATGTCACCCCGCACTCCACACTTTACCTGTACCCTATTAACAATGTTGCATTAAAATATAATGCTCACTTATAATACTAAAACAAATGCTAGGCAGGTGAAAACAGGTTAAGAGCAATAAAAAGGACTTCTACCATAACTGTATCCACTTCTGAGTAAACTGCTACTGCATCCACTATAAACCCACAGCATCTTGCAATCAACCTATTGATTCTTTGATATAAGGGAATTCACTGAAAAACTCCTACACAATTTGAAACCATGTAAAGGTTTGACGCGACACAAAATCATCAGTTGAAAACCAACACACAAATTTCTCATTGTACAATTATGTAAATTTCTAGTTTTATGTTGTCTGGAATTTGGGTTGGCAATTCCAACATACTCAATCACTGTCGATAGCACTTACATGAAGAAGAGTGGAATTTGAGAATGTTGAAGTAGGCACAAAGTCCCAGTCTGGAACATATATACCATATAGCAATGCCAAGTATAACAACATGACCGAAGCGGCCATGACCCTGAAATACAATTCATGCTTGTGAGCAGTTAGATCAATGCTGAGTGACGAAGCTCTATACTGCATACAAAGAAGATATTTATGAGGTTCATAATATCAAAAAGTTTAAGATTGTCAACATCCACATCTAGGGGTGTCTCCAAATAATAGCAGCTACTACTTCTCAAGAAGATGAGAGTACTTACCAATGGAAATAGTAGACTTTGAATACTTCTAGCGTATCAGATGAAGTATTTTGACGGGAGCCTCGAGGTGCCCATATTTCACAAAGGGCCACTATGAAGTAGGCCAATGCTATTCTCTGCATCCACAAAGTTGAACAAGCCTAAATAAGTTACAAGGATCTTCAGCATACACTAAGTAGCCTGAACATTATCAGAGTGGTACACATGAATCTATACAGTGAGATGAAGCCTATAGAGGAATATAATAAACCAAAATAGGAAACACTTTACCCTTGGATAAACCCAGGTCCAAAGTTATGATGTGAGGAGACCTGCGAAAATTCAGCTTTTACAATGCCACAGGGTAGATAACTGAATTACCTGAAGAACACCACACCAACGAATTTTGTCAAGGTCCACTCCATAAGAGAGGTCGTTGAGGCCATGGTAGTACCCACCTATGAAGAAGACAAATTTGAAATACCAAACAACTCAGAAATTCCGATATAGTGAAGGAGGAAAGGACTATACCAACATGATATAGTTGGTTATCAAGAGGTGAGGCAAACCAGGTTCATCAATCTAGTAGTAAGAATATTTTGAGCATCCAAGATAGAAAATAAAACCAATTCCAAAGACAAGATTACTTGGCACTCACCTTGTAGAATAATCCCCCAAAATAGGAGCTTGATAGTCCGACCGAGTGCCTTCTGTGATGCAACTCTTCTGTTGCCTATTCTCTGCAAATGCATTTAAAGTGGCATCAAAGATTGCATCTATAGAGTGTCCCAGGGATCTAGCGACAAATTGAAGGGTAATGCTGTACCTGCAACACTTCCTGTCCAACATGAAATCAAGTCTACTGCTAGCACAGGAAGATAAGAAAATGTGAAAAGATAAGAGTCACACATAGAACATTTTCTATTATTTGGTTATCCAGTAAGTAAATTGGAGTACAAAATTATAGATTTACAAAGGAAAACTTTGACATCCTTATGATACTAATGGGTTCAACAGTAGGATTAGTTGTTGAAGAAAACAGTGTAAACTTATCTTACCTTGTAGGCGAGAGCAAGGGCAACACCAACAATGAATAGAAAGAAGGGCATGACAAAGTCAGCCAGGGTGACACCGTTCCAAGGAGAATGATTGATAGATGGCCAAATGCCTCCCGCATTGTCCACAAGGATCATCAACTGCACCAAGATTTCAACTTGTCAAATAAAATCCAGGGACACTCTTCATCCACTCTCACATGGTCTGTCATTTAAAGTGTTATTCCTTTCTCTGCACTGTACTTCAAACAAATAAATCACAGTGCCGAGTAACATGAACTGTTTGTATTCAGATATCCTCCAAGGAAGCTCTTTAATCCCACTCTTATGTAGTGCAATGTTTCATAAAGTGAGCCAATTCCTGCATAATGAACAATGGAACCCATGTTCCACAGCACAAGCAAAAGAGTTGACCACGTTATTTGATTAATTTCCATCACACAATGATTTTGGAACTCTCTGAGGCACTACGCATGAATCAAGACCTTCTTGAAACCAAGATCATTGTTCATGCAGTGTAGGCTAGAATGCAAGATATCGTGCTGTGAATTGACTACAACTGATACATTGCTGTGGTCACATAGTGCCATATATCATTATTAATTTGCAAAGCCAGGCACAACCCATGAATCTAGACCTTCTTTGAAACCAAGATTATTATGCATTATTTGACATCATGAATGATGACAGTAGGGTAAAGGTTAGATAACATTCTGGTCCCCACATTACAGCAGGGAAAAACTTCAGGAGCTCGTTGGCTTTTATCTTGCACAAAAGCCAGAATCTCAAGCGTAGACTGCAATGCAAGACATCTTTGCGAGCCTTGACCTTGACGGCCTCTGTCATGGATTGACTATACTGACACATCAATGTGGTCACATTACTTCCACATTTTGATTTCCATTCCGGCTAATTTGTATCTCATGAGGACTTTGGATGTCTCTCAGGCACTACGCATGATCCAAGACCTTCTTGAAACCAACAACATTGTTGATTCTGTGCGCAGTAGGGTTAAGGTTAGTTTATATTCTGTTCCCTGAGGGCGAAATTCAGGAGTTCGCAAAAGCAGCAGAGTCTTAAACGTAGGCTGCAATGCAGGACACCTTGTCGTGAATTGGCTACACTCGTACATTACTGCGATCACATAGTGCCATAGACTTATTGATTTTGCAAAGCCATAACTGGAATCCCTGATTGAGGAACACATACCCCAATGGAGAGGCCACGAAACACATCCAATGAAGCCAATCTGGTCTGCTGCGATGATTTGGCTTCACTAAAAATAATTGGCGCAGCAACTAAAGGCTGCAACAGACGCCCATCCGCATCCACATCACCTCCAATCACTCCTCCCTCCTCCAGAAGAAGCTCCCCATCCTCTCTAGCCATCCTTTGAAATTCCGCACACAAATCTTTACTTCAAAGATGGCTATGGTGGAATCAACCCTACCTCCTAGTGCTTCAAAGGTTCGGGTCAGGTCAGGATGGTGGTACACATGGAAAACCTTTGAAAGCAAAATCTACCCTAAGATTGCTTCCCCGAAAGCGGCAATCCGAAATGAGTCATTGATAATTGTTGTTGTTGAGGTAGCAGGGGTTGTATGCAGTGGATATTATACTTACTCATCATCCTATTCTTCTGCAAACAAGTAAACAAAACTCCAGTCTTGCATCTTTTTCCACCGAAACCTAAAAGTGGAGGAGTCTATACAACACAGATGACAAGTTGGAGGCCACCGTGAAGTTGATGTCACGGTGAGAGGGGTGAGAGTTTGATCCATGATTGAGAATTTTCTTTTATGATTGATGGCGATGGACAATCAATGTGGGATCCTTCCAAATTCTTGAGGGCGTGTGGGATCCCAATTGTGTAAGAAGAACAAAACTTGGAGTTTGGACCCAACTAACACTAACAGTACACCTTACTGAGGTTGTCGCAAGGGACTGGTGTCACAAAGGACAGTCGCCAGTCTCTTTCACAATGTGGAGAGTGTGAACCAACAAGATAGAGATAACTTGCACTAGGGTATGCTATGTGGGTGTTATTCAATTCGTTTTTCATGTTCTCCCAACTTCTACCGAGTAGATTTAACTTACCCAAAAAAAAACTTGTGTTGCTTTAGCAATTCTATAATGAAGCATCAACAAATATTAAATTGAGAGTCAGATGTGCCCTAATTTAGTTGTGGCTATCGGAAGTGCATGTTTGTTGATTTCTACACTGAATATATAGGTCCTCCCAAGTTGTTTGATTATTGAGTGTGAAATAGTTAATGATAGTTGAAGTTGTAATCCAAACTCTTTTGAACATTTGTCTTTATGGTGATTGTTCTTTGATCCTCACCAGACTACACCAATCAAATATAGGTGTCCGATTAAGAAAAGTAAACCGAATAACACATGCATACCTTAAGGTAAGTTAGACATGTCTCAATCAAACAACATCATACTACATAACATTACTCAATAGTAAGTCGCTACAAAGTGGGGCCTAGAATTTTGCAAGCATAACGCCCCTTTTATGATGGGGTTCCCTTGCAAAATGAATAGAACTAAGTCTGAGTACTATTCATTTTGTGCCTTTCAATTGACATCTATGAAATTTTTGGGCTTGCCTTAACGGAGATGGAATGTCTATATATTAATATATTCGATGAGGACCATTGCCAAGGGGGCCACATGGATAGGCATAGTTGCTCGGGGGGTTCACTGGCGAAAATCGTAGAACAACGTGCGATAAAAAAATAGGGTCCAATATATTCATCGTAGATAAATTTTGTAAAAAATGTACATGTAAAATAGGGGATTTTAAAATAGTGAAACACGTTTACATGTAAAATACCATCACATATAATATTTTTAGGGTTTTTACATGTAAAATACCATCACCTTATAATCTTTTCTGCAAGGTAAATAACCCCCCCAATAAATAGGTCCCAAACACACGTGTATGCAAAATATAAGAGGAAGTGAACCCCCCGAGCATAGTTGTTGGACAAGTTTGCATCATGGCAATTTATGAGTTAATCCTAGCCATCATGAGTTGAGACTAATAATCTCATTGTGCAATCCGCTTATAGAAGAAAGCAACGCAATGAGGTTGACTAATGTTATGTACTTTTGAGTGTGAAATGGTTCTATATTCTTCTAAAATGAACACTTGCAATATTATCCTAAGGATTGATGCAACAACTCATTAAGTGGGATAGCAAAAAGTCAATGCTTCACATATGCCCAACACTAACCACTTTGTGCACACCTATATAGTATATAACCACTTATTTGACCTTATTCTTGGGACATTTGGGTACATATGATAACTTCACTAATGGACCGGGAGTTTTTTCATATTTATTGCACATCAAAATAGCCCAATGTCACGGAAGTAACTGTAGTAGGTTTGTCTACTTGAAAGGTGTTTGGGGCACTTCCACTTCACATATAGTGTTGGATGTTGGTTCAAATTAGACACCCAACATGCAACGTCTCATGCAATTAGTAATTGGGATTGCACATCACATATCATCATTCCAAGTTTCAAAATCAAAGTTCAAATGCGAAAGCTATAGGGAGTAAAGACAACGATTTTCTTTCTCTTTAGATGATCACATAGACCTTCCAATGGTGTTAATTGTTGAACTTAGCACATCGGTTGATATATTCTTGAGCACATGCTCCAATCTCATCATAACACATGGCTTTTTGATGTTCATACTTAACTACTAAGGGCCACTTTACACTACGGTGGAGAAGTGCACCGGTCGGTCAAGAATTTTCGCCCAAGACATGGTTGTTTGAGACGAGGGATGGTATCCTGGAGAAGATGAAAAGACAATAACATAATGCCTTAAGAAGTCTTGACCGACCGTAGTGTAACCACCTAGAGGAGAAATGTATTGGACAACTTCACCAAGAGGAGAAGTCCACCGGACTACTTCACAAAACGGTCAAAGCCGGCCATAGTAGAAACGTTACCCCCTAAATGACCATTGTATTGATATTTAGAAAAATTACATTGATAAAAATAAAATAAAATGTATATGGCAATGTTTTAGAACTTCTTTCATGATAATAATTTATTTGAAAATGTTCCACCTCTATAATACATCCAAATTGAGGTAAATAAGTAGGTAACATTATATTCTTATTGATTTTTAAAGAAATTACATGTTGGTATAGTCCAACCTCGTTAATACGACACTTGTTTATACGACACCCTCAATATTACGACACATTTTTACGAGACCACACTTTTTAGTTCAAAACTCCCTCTTTTATACGACTACAACACTCGATAATGCGACATATAGAATCTCTGTTTTGTCATATTAAAGAGGTAGTTAATGCTAGAATTCCTTTCATCTATACAATGCACATCTAAAACACATCCATTTTCGCATGGGAACCACTTGGGAACTTCACTTTTTGTTGGGAACTTAATGATAATTAGGGTTACTAGTGTAGAATGGACATGGTTAGGGTGAGAGTGGCCTCCTACCTAGTATGTTGCCTTGTACACGGGTGATATAGTATCACCAATATCTTGATGCTAAACGTCATGCATCATTATTGTCTAGTTCTTATTAGAGAACTCTTTATATATTGGTGTTAATGAAATTATTAGTTTCCAAAAGTTAGATGAGAATTTAGATAAGATGACAGTTGCTAACTTGGGTAGACAACACCAAAGATCTTTGGACTTTTATTTTAAGAGTTTTTGAGAATATTTGTAAATGTTTGGAGAACAATAGTGCAAAGATTTCTCTTGGGCTATCACACCCCCTTACGTTTCATAACTGCGTGCGATAAAAGTTTGCTACTCTATATTTTATGCCATATATAATTTTGAAAATTATGATATTTTTTCTACATATGCATAACCATTGATAATATATATTTTATATATATATATTGAAATTTGTGAGCATCTTAAGTTTTTTAGTAATTGTTTTAGTTCAATTTTGCGTCATTCTAGTTAGAAACAATATGTTTAAAAAAATACAAAAGAAATCATCAAATTTGGTTTTATTATTATTGTTATGTAATAGATACCGTGTATATCTACTCATGAAAAACAATTGATAAAATTTTGACCCATTTTGGTGATGCTTTATGTAGAAAGTAGATATGTTTTATCGCACGTGATGTTCAACTTGACAATGGAGTGCACCCCCCGAGAGATTTCTCTAAGGAAGAAATATTTTTATTGAAGTTGAAGTTCTCCGAAGGTCAAGTTTCTTATCCGACGCTTTGAGGTTGCCCAAGAAACTTGACCTCTGGAGAACTCCCCTTGAAAAATGTGTGGCCACGTTGCCAACCATGTCATTTTTTCACCCATGTACAAAGTTCTCCACCAAAGGACTCTTGACTATAGTGTAAACCACCACCGGCCAAGAGTGTCACTCTCGGGCAATCAAATTTCAAAATTCTTCTAGAATTCTTGACCGGAGGACTTCTCCACCGTAGTGTAAAGCGGCCCTAAGAAGGAAGTAGTAAAGCTTCGCCCTCCTTACTAGGTTCATTGGCCAACCAGGGCCCTAGAAGGTCCTGATCGTTACCGACAATTCACCACCAATTGTAACTCTATATATCCAGGATTGTACTCATTGTTCTGCACAGCAATATTGGAAGGCACATCCCAAGAGATTTTAGTGCACTCGGTTGCCACTAGATTTGTTTTGTAAATCGTAGAGCTTCCATCCTGCTGGGAGAGATCTGGAGTGTGTTAATCGCTCCTGCAGGTCATAAGTTGCGCTGCTGTTTTGCGAATTTGCAGTAGACTGCAAGTTACTCCGGCAGAGTATAAGCACTAATTCGACTCAGCACTCCCAACTAAGGTAACCGATAGTGTGGCTCCTGATGGACTCCCAGATTGTTTTTCTTTGTTGTAATGTTGCGGAGAGATTGGTACAGAATGTTTGTGATGTTTAATACTGAAGGAGCTCTTATGTTTGCAATCAATTAAGCTCGGTGTTCTGTTTGGATGCTTTGGTTCATGGAGTCTCCAATGAATAATTATGGCTGTAGTTTGCCAATTGGTCTTTCGTTTTGATTGAGTACTTTCTATTGCATTTGTGTTTGTTCAACTTCAGCTTCAGTTCTTTTCTGCGTCCAGGCTATGTAGTTGTGCTTGTCTCCAAGAATAGGTCCTCGTCATCCAATCCTTACCATTGCCAATTGCATTCCCAGACGTTGCAGGAATCGTCGGCCATGGTGCAGTTCAAGGTGAACGATGTGCAACCGGAGTTGAAGACGGTGAACTGTTGGATGCCAACTAAATCCAACGGGGTGGAACAAGCGATTGCGCTGGCTGGCAAGAAGGAGGTGGACGGTTTCTCACACGTAGATGCGTCCTTCATTCTGGGGGAGACCCTGGGCATCAAGAACCCGCTGTTGGCGGCCGTGTACTTGGCATTCAGCTACCACCTGCCCCTCACCCTCAGCCCGGACGTGATATGGAACACACTCATGCTCGGAGTCTCAACGCATGTGGCCAAGGACCCGGAGAAGCACAGGCACGCCTTCGTCAGCCACCAGGGCAAGAAAAAATTGTTGGTACGGGACGACACGCTCCGCAAAGGCTGTGGCACTAACAACTGGGGCAAAATAGCACACCAATTCACAGCTCAAATTGCTGAGAACCTGAGCGGCGTGGCGGCACTCAAGGCCTTGAACACAAAGTTCACAACGACGGACAAAGTGGCCAGCGTCGCACATGCCATCGTATTCATGGACGTTATCAAGAGCTACTTCGAGTTCAACGTGATCACCACGTGCGGCATCCCTACCGTTGAGCTCACAGGCACCAAAGAAGACTGGCAGAAGCTCCGCAAGGGCCTGGCCCTCTTGGATGACCTGGACCTGTCCCCATGGCGAGAGCAGCTGGACCGCATCCTCGTCCACTTCGAGGGCGCCTTCGACAACAAGATCGAGCAGCCATTATGGAATGACATATTCTTGGAGCACGGTGCTTTTGGATCCGGTGGCGTTACCACAATCTCGGGCTGGATCGGTAACTTCTTTCTTTACACCGGTGACAGCGTCATGAACCCCGGGGCCCTTGGCAAGGCCGGTGTGCGATTGGATCCCTCCGACATCCCTTGCGGACTCAGCGAGACACCGTTCACGTGGGAATACTTCTCGGAAGAATTCAACATGTTGCTGCGCGGTGGCCTCATCGGAGTTGTCGTCGATCCGGTCACGTATTGCGTCGCTCCCCAGCTGGGTTGGCTTGTCACCGACGCGGAGGACAAGCCGGCAGGAGAACATGATTCAGGTATGTAGAGTGGTAGGGTAATCTCCATGTCGTATTTGAAACAAGTCACATCCAATCACATGACAGCACATGTCAGAAACACTTGAACTAGGGGTATCATACATTACTAACGAAAGTGAACAGGAGTTGATCATCCAAAACTTACCTGTAGGAGGTTTCATAAGATTGCTTATGAAAGTTGTCTCGGGGGGTGCACTGTACTAAACATGTACGAGTATACGTGAGTGCACAGGAGGGGTATTAATTTGGACCTTGCCGTATTACGTATACATATGATATACATGTTATAATTTATAGTTACGTACATATATGGAAGGCCTTTAAAAAGTATACAATAATTGTACTTGTATGGTACTGTTACTATACTACATATCATAAGTTTTCATATTGGATGAAATTAGGATTAACTAGGATTAACGATTTTCGTTAGCAACCTTATAGGGTAATATGAACCATGTACAAGGTGTCAACGTAATATCGGGGAAAGAGGCACTATTAGGGTTATGAAATGATTCGTTCAACTCAAAGTAACAAGGACCCTTTTCCCCTCCCATCCCTAGGTTTTTGTTTTCTCTTTTTGTCGGGCGCTGAAGGGTTTTGGCTGTGGACGTTGGCTGTGGACCGTCCATCAAATGTGGAGATTGGTTTATGTTGGTATCAAAAAGGGGCTAACAACAAGTGGACATATGATCTTACTGATCATTTGATGGTAGACGTAGAGACAATAATTGCATTGGCTACAATGACATATATTGGTGAATCAAATGTTTATGAGTTACATCCGGAAGATGAAAAAGTTTTCAACGACTTTGTTGATGAAAGCTAGGATATTTTGTTATACATATTATAGGGGTTGATTATTGTTCAAAAGTATATTTGTATACTTATGTTAATGACTATATATGAATGGATGTCTTTTTGTGTATACATATTGTCACTTGTATATTTATTGTTGCAATTGTATGTGTATTACTTCATTTCACAAAAAATAACTTGTATATAGGGGGTTTTTAGAGTATGCAGTGAACGCACGTGATTCTAGGTTTTAATGAAAGGTGAACCCCCCGAGAAAGTTGTATGAGAATTGATAATCTCCAATTTGAAATTTTAGGCATATGCATGGAGGATTTCATTGGAGCTGTACATCACCTTCAGAGAGAATTTCATGCCGAGGACGAACCTTCCTCTGACAAAGAAGACAAAAATGGTAATGTTATGACCAACTAGATGAATCTTAACAACTCGTTGAATCTTATAAAAATAGGTTTGATGTATATAGAAGATGTACTAGAGTTCATATGAGGCACCATGAATTCTGTATCGTATGAGTGAACGTTTGGAAGATAGTTAATTTTGGAAACATTTAGTGGCCACTCCAATTGTAATGATGTGTTTAGAAAATGTGAGGAAGTTGTTGCTATTCGAAGGACCAAGCGATTGCCTTGAAGACACACTTAAACAGAAAGCAGTTGACGTGTAAAGGTCTCTAACCTTGAGATTACAAGAATGTTATTGAAATGGTTATTTTGATGTGTTGTTTTAGAGTGTGTAAAAATCAAACTTCTAAGTGGCTCAGGTTGGGAAAGGAGGGGAAAATTCACTGCACAGTCGAGGTTAACTTTAACCAATGTATAGCTACGTGCTAAGGAGATATGTTAGCTTAACCAAGGCTTCATAATCACACTAGTAATGAACACATTAAGTTACCTAGAAGTAGTTAAGTTCAAAGTCTTCTCTCATGAATTGTTAGGAAGTAGACAAGCCCGGTTGTGTCATCCTATGCTATTTCTAGATCGATTTAGGGCGACCTCAAATTTTGGGATACTCTTACATAATAACCCCTAACCAGTGGTGCGGCTAGGGCCTTGTATTGTCGCTTGTGATGCATTTAACTATCGGCCACATTGCATGCTCGCCTTATAGTTGGATGGAGACTGATGCATTTTGTGGTTTGATGAGGGGCAGGGGGATGTGTTTGGAGGAAGTTGATGGACCTTCTTCGTAAACGACGACCTACACAAAGTGGTTAACACTAATGATATTAATACATGTTCTTTAATGATGGTTATCAAGGCACACTGGAAAGTCCGCTTACAACATCAAGTGAAGCATGAAACAGACCCCGGGAAGTTGGTCAAGATCCTAGTTATTCTAAATCCAGCCGGTTACATGTTTGACACCTTTTGGTTTTGCTTTATTCATTTGAGGTATATTCTATAGATTCCTCTAAAATGATTGGTAATTCTCCTGAAGTCTCCAACTTCAATCAGTTATTTCTCAAACTCAAAGGGTTCATCTGTAACTAAACGCCGGTTCTTCCTGGACATAGGTATGAAAGTATCCTAGTTTGGAAGGTTGTCAATCTTTTAGACAATCTTTGATAGTTTTCCAGTGACAAGACGGAAAGATGTGAGTTGCCGCCTCTGGCAACAAGGAATTCACAAGCATGTGTTTGTGTCCGTATGGGTGGCACACTTATGGAGTTTCACACTTATGAGAAAGGTTTTGCACCAAATGACCAAATACTTAGAAACCAGAAGTACAAGAGATCTCCAAACTTCTCAACCTAGATATGTGATGCCATGCGATTGTGTAACAAAACATGAAAATTTACCTGCAATAGTCACCAGGGGTAACTCCCTTGTAGTCTTATGCCCCGCAAGAGACAAAGGGATATTTTTAGGGGGTTATGCAGTAATGTGCATAATCATAGGATTTTCAGCATATTTGATGTCAAATATTTCTGGATATTCAATTTTATATTGTCACAAATACTATGACTTGGATTCACACCTCTATGGAGGCATCTACATAGGACTACAATGGAAGTAATTGAACAATAATGGCATACAACAAATCCACTTAAAAGCCATCAATTATCTCACTCTACTCATGATTAACAAAAAAACATTTGAAAACCACCAAATCCTTATGCTCCTTTGGTTAGATGAATTCACATAAGTGTAAACTCAATTTCACGATTTTACAAACCAATTCAGCAATAGGTTCCACCAATTTCATTGGAGTTATGAACCAAGTTCACCGTATAGACAACCAATTTAACTTGGAACTTTCAACCAATATTATTACATGTTGTGATTAGTTTCATGATTTGGTACCCTTATTCATAACTTCACAAAATCAATACTAGAAATTGTAGAACTTTTTTCTCAAATAACAATATCTCATGTATAAGATTTTCCTAATCGCTTCCCACGACTAACTACCAAAATTTTGATTGACCTCTCTTATCCAACCTTGGACCACATTTGCAGTGGTTGCTTGCACATCATCATGATTGCTTCCGGCTTTGAGGTATCATAGTGAAAGACATTGAGGCAAGAGGCTTCCAGATAAACACAAAACAAAGATGAACCAATGAATGAGAAGGCAAAAGACTGTGAAACAAGGAGGCGAGAGGTTGAGAAATCGATAATATGAAACCCACAGAGTGCGAAAGATTTATAAAATTGATTTCAAAAATTCATGAAGTTTTTAGAGGTAAGTTTTAGTATCATGCATATGAAATTGAAGTGTGTCACTTGTCATGTCTATTTAAAAGAAACATGAATTATTTTGCAAGGTTCATAAAATCAGTAAAACACCCCACTAATTATTGATTGGAATCTTTATATAATTGAATTTATATTTTTCTAAAGTCATCTTACGAAACACATATACACTAGCACCTAAAATGTTGTCATGATGTAGGGTATTTAATAGTTAAATGATAAAGTTTATGGGTATTTATTAAATTTATAAATATATACTTAATATGCATTAATTTAAGGTACTTCTAATCAAAGTATTAGTTCATGGTAAATTAAAAATTGAGTTGTTGTTTAGGATCTTAGTTGGTAACTGAAAAAATTGATTCGAATGCAAGGAAATAAAAATGACTACGTAGAGGGATTAGATTAAATAAGAGATTGGTGCACTACAACAAACCTTGTCCATTCCAACCATGGTATCAATGACTACGTGTCCTAAAGAACTCAGTAAATGATTGACTCACATGCCTACTGAATTTGGGATGACGTGTATAAGCGTTCAATCATTGTTCAGTTACTGAAATGACTCATGGATGAAATGTGCAAGCGACAACCCCAAATATTGATTTATGGTTAGTTATTCATCGTCCAATTCATCCATGCCGGTGTGACGTGCCAAGACAATTCTGACGTAGCAAATGTGCAGTCATTTATGTGTTGCCTTGACCAACCCATACTTAACTATGACTCTCCAACACATTGTAAGTACGACTATGCCCACAACAAAGGATGAGTACACATGTGAGATATAGTATAATGGTGGCAAACACAACATATTGGTCACTAAACATGTGTCAACACGATGAGGTGGCATGCCGTGTCATCGATGACATAAGCTTAGTACATGTATTGACGTATATGGAAGATATTCATTGCCAAGGTGCACATATGATGAAGGTATGAAATCATAAGTTCAATGGCGGGCATCGGGCACGCACAAATCATTTCATTTTTCATGCCACGTACTCAATGACGTGGACGTGTAAGTCATAGTGGAGTTGTTGTTCAGTCATAGTATTGTTGAATACAACCCACTAAGGACATTTGTAAGTCCATCTAGGCTTTTGTAAGGACAAACACCTAAAATTTAGCTAGTGCTAAGGAGTTATCGGAATCTGATAGTTCTATGGCCCCCACCAATGACGTTGTGCTAGGCGGGGGAGGTATATGGTTCGCCAACTGCATGCCATCCGCTTCTTCGGTGGTGGTCATGAAGACATCTGTTGTGCTCTGTTGATGTCTTTGGGAGCGTGCCTCCACCAAGACTACTTTCCACCCCGGTTTCCGCACTTTGTCTGACCAAAATACATGTGTTGTTTGGCTCGGAAATATGAACGGCTCCAACGTCTTTGGAACCTTGTGGCGGAAATTCACGACCATGAATCCAGCCTTGTCTCTTACATACATAGGGTTGCCACGGTTGTCATATTGCTTCATCCACTCACACCTAAAAAATATGACAGGTGTAGGAAGAGGCCCATAGTTCAATTTTAATATATCCTTTAGTACTCCCACATAGTTCAATGTCACCTCCTCCGAACCCACTGAATGCATGTGAAACACAGAGGCAACACCACTGTTGTAATTTTTGAGCGTCATGGATTGCTGGTCCTCCACGTGGAAGTGGTTTCCATACGCTTCATCCTCGTGTATCGTGTAGCTAACTGTGACGGTCTGCTGCACATCATAACCCTGTCCATGTCATCCGCATCGTTCGGGTCCACAGGGTGATTGTGCACTGCATTTTTAATCCAATTTTCAAACGTGCAAATTTTGGGATTTTTTGTTTGTTCGTCTTTCCACTGCCTGCACATCCAACTAGTTGTTCACTAGTCATAGGGTAGTCATTCACTAGTTATACACTAGTCATTCACTGGTCATTCACTAGTCATTTTCACGTGCAATCATGTATTCCAAAACAACAGGACACACTCACATGAGAGTGTACAAGCTGGAAAAACACAATCAGGCTCACCTATGCCAAGGTACCATGAGGGAGACATTTGTCAATGCGTATTGGTGGGCAAGATCTCTTAATGCTAGTGTCATCAAATACTTTGTTCCTGCCCCTTCCAGCACCTCCTTTGCATCTCCGTACTCCTCATCTGCATCCCAAACTCTGCAGTCGACCACTTCAAACTTGTGTAAATATTCAGTGATGAAACCTAGGCATTCCTCCCGGGCGTAACCCTCCGCCATGCTGGCCTCCGGTCTTGCCATGTTCCGAACATAGTGCTTTAATGTTTTCATGTATCTTTCAATAGGATACATCCACCTTGTCAAGACAGGTCCACACATGTCCAATTCATCAACAAGGTGATATAGCAAGTGCGTCATAATGTCAAAAATTGAAGGAGGGAAATGAATTTCCAGAAGTGCCATGCTCCGTGCAACGTCCGCCTGTAGAGCGGCAAACTCTAATGGGTTCCAAACACTATCACATATTCTTCGGAACACTTTGGAAATCCTCATCACCGCCATTCGTGGACCAGGTTCTAAAAGTCCTTGTAAGGCTAGCGGCATGATTTGCTGCATAAGCACATGGTAGTCATGTGACTTCAAACCCCCGTATTTCCTCTTGCGTATGTATTGAGCCATGTTGGAAACATGTCCTGACGGTGGCTTCAAATTCTCGATAGTACTAGCAAAAATTTCAAACTCATCGGTGGTCAACACATATGGTGCGGCTGGTTTCAACATTTTCCCGTTTTTCTTTGGATGGGGAATGAGCCATAAATGCAACCTGATGCCTCTACATTGCAAGTCTCGCCGGACCTTTACCGTGTCCTTATGTCCAGTGACGGTCTTCAAAATATTCTTTGCAAAATTTTGCTCACAATGCATAACATCCAGCGTGTTTTGTATGAGCAGATCCTGCCAATATAGTCATATATTGGTTAGTTCAAGCACTAAAACAAAATCGACAATTAACGACCTGGTTTATGATTGTCATTTGCATCGTTTATGAGGAAAATGACTAGTATTGTCTGTGTTATGAGGGCGATTTTAAATGTCCATTTCTATAGTTCTTGTGTAGTCATTGCCAGTTGTTGGACATGACATGTCCCAGACGTCATGTACGCTAAGTTCCCTCATGCACCCATGTGTATCGTAAACGACTATTCTGCGACTGCTTTACAACTACAAGCTCATGACATGAGCACATGTTTATGCCATCTGTGAGCACATTGAGCCTTTCTTTACTCTGTGATTGGTTGTACATGCCGCTGCGTGTGCCGATACATGCAATAATCAACAGTCAAAGGAGTTGCATCATTTACCTTCCAATAAGGCAGGTTGTGTAAAATGCTCTTCATTTCCACACCATGTGTTTTCGAGGGATCTCCAACGGCGCCTTCTTTGTTGTCCTCATCCAACCAGGTCTGATACTCGGTGGCTCGCTGCATTTGTTCATCTGCAGTAACACGATTGGGTTTCCCTCGAAGTTCTATACGTCCATTGAAGTGGTCCTTCATTCCCGGAGACCTCCACGGATCGTCATGGGCTAGCCACCGCCTCATGTATGTATAGGTTTGCTTTGCAAGTTCAACAGAATGTTCACCTTTGAAATCAAGCCCACAAACAAGACACACCGCATAGCCTTGATGTGCAACACCTGCAACTGTCCCATAACTGGGAAAATCATGGATGGTCCATATCATAACTCCTCTAAGTTTGAGAGCCCTCGATCCCAACTCTTTGAGCACGTTGTAAGCAGCCACACCCTTCCACAATTGCATCAACTCCTCAACCAATGGTTCCAAGTACACATCAAAAAATTGCGATGTCATAGATTGTTTCCCCGGAATTAGCAGCGCCAACATAATAAAAAATTTCTTCGTAGTCAACCATCGGGGTATGTTGTAATTCAACAACATTACCGGCCACGTACTCCAAGTTGTACGTTGCAACTTAAAAGGGTTCAATCCATTGGCTGCCATTTCTAAGTGAATGTTACGGTCTTCCTGGCCAAAACTAGAATCTACATTTTCATGTACGTGTTTCCATGCCTTTGAATCACAAGGATGTCTTACGTATCCATTTGTGTTTGTGTTCTTTGCATGCCACACCATGAGTTCAGATATTGCCGGTGTACGGAACATACATCTTAGTCTTGGAATCAAGGGAAACTGTCTAAGTATTTTCCAAGGCCTTTGTTTTTTGGCCTCATCTTTGTAACGTGGTTTCTTGCACTTCGGACAACTGGTGGCACCTTCATATCACCCTCTAAATAAAACACAACCTGCTTGGCATGCATGAATTGTATTGTAATTCAATCCTAATTTCTGAATCAAGGCTTTTGCAGCATGAAGGTTTTTGGGTAACATATTCTCACTGGGTAGAAAGTGTTCACGGAAGAGGGTGAAAAGCTGGTCCGCAAATTTGTTGCTTACATCATGGATCCTACACAAAGTCATTATCAATATCGTGGCCGCCAATATGGAAGACTTGGCTCCATGGTACAGTTCCTCCATGGCTTCTTCCATATCGTGGGGATCACCATAATTATGTTCTTCTGCATTACTACCACCATTTTCCCCCAAAGGCTCATCCTCTGACCCATCGTCCAAAAGTGGGACTTCATCTTCGGCCAGCTCATCGACAACTGTGAATGCACCCATTACTATGTCCGCAATTTGCTCTTCCACTGTAGGGGGTGGGTTGGTGCCTCATCAATTTCCTAGAATGCTTCCTCGAGCATGGCATGTATATCCAATCCTTCGTCGATGTGTCCGTCATGTGGTCTTGAGGGTCTCCTAAACTTCCGTTTCCACTCCTCATCGGAGCCGTCCCTCTCTCCAGGCCCCTTCCACATTCTAAATGTGGGTTCCCTCCCATTCCTGATTAGGTGATATAAACGAAAGGTGGATATAAACGAAAGGTGGATATGATGAAATAATAAACATTAAAAAATGTCAAATGAGAGGAATTAATAAACATGCAGAACGTGTAGAGATTTAAAAAAAATGAATATGAAGATAAAAATTAGAAATATGGAAAAATTTGTGACATCATTGGTAGTAGGTGTAGAAGGAAATGTTTTGAATGGAGAAAGAAAGCCTTAATGTTGTTCTTGGTCAAAGGTTGCATTGGTAAATAAATAGTCAACGAAAACCGAGAAGTCAACGCTCAGTTTAGGGTTGGCCGAGTTAGGGTTGGCCGAGTTAGGGTTGGCCGCCGAAGCTAGGGTTGGCCGGCACAATGTAACCTAAACTTATGAATAAAAGGCAAGGCCGGGGGTGAGGAAAACTATCTCACTCCAAGCATTGTTCATATGCCTTTGTGTATGTGTGAATATTTGTGCAATTTTTTCTCTACTCCTATTGAATCCTTCAATAGGTTATGGGCCCACTCATGCTAGTGGAAGTAGAGATTTGAGTGCATCCTTGTTGCGGGTGGATCGTGGCGGCCGGAACTTCGGGAGGTGCGGCATCGACCGGCGGTTGAAAGAGGCGAGGTCTTGAGGTTGTAATCTTTTCTTGCTCACTTGCTTTTGTATTTTTTGATGCATTTTGAGGCATTATAATATGATGTGATGCATTTGAGAGTTTAAGGTGCATATGAGGTGAGAAACTCTTTTTTTGAGTGATTTAAGTGCTCTCTTAGTCTCTTTGAATGAAGAAATATTTGAATGGACATATTTAAGAGTTTGAGGTGCATATGAGGTGAGGAACTCCTCTTTTGAGTGATTTGAGTATTCTCTTAGTCTCTTTGAGTGAAGAAAGATTTGAGTGGACATACTTGAGAGTTTGAGGTCCATATGAGGTGAGGAACTCCTCTTTTGAATGATTTTGAATGCTCTCTTAGTCTCTTTGAATGAAGAAGGATTTGAGTGGACATACTTGAGAGTTTGAGGTCCATATGAGGTGAGGAACTCCTCTTTTGAATGATTTTGAATGCTCTCTTAGTCTCTTTGAATGAAGAAGGATTTGAGTGGACATACTTGAGAGTTTGAGGTCCATATGAGGTGAGGAACTCCTCTTTTGAATGATTTGAGTGCTCTCTTAGTCTCTTTGAATGAAGAAGGATTTGAGTGGACACTCACTTGTTGAGGTGAGTTTAACATTGTGAGACTTTTAGAAGATCCAACTTGAGAGCTTTAAATGGAAAGATGATTTATTGAGTGATTCTAGGCTTCTTACACCATCCTTGAGTAGAGAGGGATCCTAGTGAAGGCATTTGATAGATGGCTTATTTTGAGGGCGAGAGTGCCAAAACTATTGATAAGTTCCATGGAGAAAGGTTCAACCTTTGGAAGTTCAAGATTGAAATGCTCTTGGCCTCCATGGATCTTTGGGACATTATCGATGGATCCAAGGAGGCTCCACCCTCAAATGCGGATCCGAAGGTGAAGAAGGAGTACGAGCGGCATGTAAGGAAGGCCATGTCCGTGATCGGCCTCAACTTGGCCGACAACCAACTTGCCCACATCAAGAGTTGTAAGGGACCCGCAGAGGCGTGGAAGACTCTTTATAACATCCATGAGACAAAGAGTTTGTGCAACATTCTATTAATCCGCCGCAAGTTCTTCACGTGCAAGATGCAAGAAGGAGAAGATGTTTTGGATCACATCAACCACGTGAAGGCACTTGCGGATCAACTTGCATGCATGGAGGTACCCGTGCAAGACGAGGACACCGTTATGACGTTGCTCGAGAGCTTGCCGCCCTCGTATGAATACTTGATCACGGCATTGGAGACCAAGGCGAGGGAGGAGCTTACGATGGACTACATCATGGCACGATTAATGTACGAGGTGTTAAAGCGCAAGGAGAAGGACCCGCGAAGTGAGGATGCGGCAAGGTAAGATGGATACATCGTCTTCACGCCAAATTGGGCAAGGCACACGAACGTGTTTTTATTGTGGCAAACCGGGTCACATTGCCCGGTTTTGTTACAAAGCCAAAAACAAGGAGAGGGAGAACGCCAAGATTGTGAAGGATGACGACGATTTTGCATTCATCGTACAACACACATCTTATGCGCGGAGCATGTCAGAATGGATAATGGATTCCGGAGCACATGAAGCACATGACCTCTCATCGCCTCGCATTCGACACATATGAGGTACTCACTTCACGAAGTGTACATTTGGGAGATGATAGCATCTTACAGGCAATCGGTATTGGATCCATTGTGGCGGAGGTGATGGTGAGAGGCAACATTAATAAGATCCGCATCAATGAATGCCTCCATGTACCAAAATTGCATGTCAATTTGCTCTCGGTGAGCAAACTTGTGTCGAGCGGTTTGAAGGTGCAATTCAACATCAATGAATGCACACGGGGGGATCACACCCCCTTACATTTCATAACCACATGCGATAAAAGTTTGCTACCCTATATTACATGCCATAGATAATTTTTAAAATTATGATATTTTTTCTACATACACATAACCATTGATAATATCTTTTGTATATTTTTTTGAAATTTTTAGTCATCTTCATTTTTGTAGTAATTTGTTTAGTTCAATGTTGCGTCATTCTAGTTAGAAACGGTATGTTTTATAAAAAAAACAAATCATCAAATTTGGTTACCAATTTTTACTATGTAATAGATACTATGTATATCTACTCATGAAAAAAAAATCATAAACTTCTGAACCATTTTGGTGATGCTTTTATGTAAAAGTAGATTTTGTTTTATCGCACGTGGTGTTCAACTTGACAATGAAGTGCACCCCCCGTGCGAATGCATCATTTGGGCTTCCGATGGTCATCCCGTTGCCATTGCACCTCGGGAGGGAAATTTGTATCACTTGCATGTTGTAAAGATACACGGAATGGATGCGGCCAACTTGGTGCAATCTAATGGAGGAGACGGAAGTCTTCAACTTTGGCACCGCCGCCTCAGTCATTTGAACGAGAAAGGCGTACGTGCACTCCGGAGCATGGTGACCGGCATCGACCTCACCAAAGTTTCTTGTCCTTCGCATTTGGTTTGCGAAGCATGCATTGAAGGCAAACAACATCGGTTGTCATTTCCCACCGAAGGAACGAGGCGAGCCACAAAGCCTTTGGAAATTGTGCACTCCGATGTATGCGGACCCATGCGCACCACATCCATGGGCGGTGCAAAGTATTTTGTCACCTTCATTGACGATTTCTCGAAAAAGGTGTGGTTGTACGTGTTGAAGACCAAAGACGAATGTTTCATAAGGTTCAAGGAATTAAAGGCGCTTGTAGAAACGCAATCCGAGTACAAGATCAAGGCGTTTCGCTCGGACAATGGCGGAGAGTTAATGTCCAAGGCATTCATGAAGTTTTTGGTGGACCACGGCATCGCCAAATAAACGTCTACACCGTATCGGCCGCAACAAAACGGAGTGGCGGAACGTGCGAATCGTACCATTGTAGAGATGGCGAGGAGCATGATCCATGCTCAAAAGCTCGACAAATCATTTTGGGCGGAAGCGGTGGTGAACGCGGTTTATACGAGAAACCGGTGTCCAACAAGGGCATTGGAGTGCATGACTCCCGAGGAAGCGTGGAGCGGGAGGAAACCTAGCGTTGCGCATATGCGAGTGTTTGGATGCTTGACATATGCAATGGTGCCGGACGAGAAGAGGGGTAAGCTCGACGCCAAAGACACCAAATGTTTGTTTCTAGGATATTGTGAAGATACTAAGGCGTATAGGCTTATGTGTTTACAAACAAATAAAATCATAAAATGTAGGGACGTAGAATTCTTAAAGGATTCTACAAGCATGGGGGGTGATTCGGAGATACGTCCAAGTGGGAGAAATGAAGAACCAAATGTGGTCATTGTGGATGAATCTCCAAAACGTGAGCATAATGATGAGTGTAAGGAGAGAGTGCGAGATAATGTGGCTCAAAATGGAGGACCAACATTGAGTAATGGCACAGATGAGAGAGTTGGTGAGGCTCCGCAACCGCATGCAATGAGTGATGGTAATGAAGCGAATGTTCGTGATGCAATGTGCACATTGAGTGATGGCAATGGAGAGAGTTTTGATAAGGATGGAAGGTATCATTTGAGGGAACGGCGGCCACGCGGAGAATGGTGGAAAAATCACATTCTTCCCCAACACGAATGAGAACATGCCAATGTAGCACTTATGGACGACCCGTTAAATTTGTGTGAGGCCATGCGATCCGAGGATGCGAGCAAGTGGGAGACCGCAATGCAAGAGGAGTACGACTCGCTCGTGGCCAACGGAACGTGGGAGTTGAATTATTGTTTATGTGTGCAATTTCAAATGGATATGAAGACCCACACCATTACCATGAGCCAAACAAGCTACATTAAGGAGGTGTTGAGGCGTTTCAACATGGAAGATTGCAAACCGGTGGCAACCCCATCGGATGCAAATTCCAAGTTGTTGAAACTTTCGGATGAGGAATTTGGCAATGTGCAAATGGAAATGAAAGGGGTGCCGTACAAAGCGGCGGTAGGATCTCTCATGTATGCCATGGTGGGCATACGGCCGGACCTCGCATTTGCGGTAAGTACGGTGAGTCAATTCATGGCCAATGCTAGTCCGTTGCATTGGATGGCCGTGAAACGTATCTTGAGGTATTTGAAAGGGAGTTTGGAACTCAAACTTTCCTTTGGAAGTAACGACATATCTTTGATAGGATTTTACGATGCGGATTGGGCGGGCGACACCAATGACCGACGGTCTACGACGGGGTACGTATTTCTTGTGGGCCGTGGAGCCATTTCGTGGAAATGCAAGAAACAACCCACCATTGCATTGTCCACAACGGAGGCGGAATACATGGCTACTAGCCAATGTACAAAATAGGCGATTTGGCTACAAGAACTATTGGCGGACGTGGGATATGTGCAAGAAGGACCCACATCCATCATGTGTGATAACCAAGGTTGCATACAACTTGCTAAGAATCCCATGCATCATTCCCGCACCAAACACATCGACATACAACACCATTTCATTAGGGAGAAATTAGAGACGGAAGAGATATGTTTGAGTTATTGTCCTACGGAGCATATGATAGCGGATGTACTAATAAAAGCATTAGCAAAGGATATGCATCATTCATTAAGTAGGGCAATGAGCTTAGAAGTTTTTGACAATTCGCAAAGTGGGAATGTAGAAGAAAATACTTTGAATGGAAAAAGAAAGCATTAATGTTGCTCTTGGTCAAAGGTTGCATTGGTAAATAAATAGTCAACGAAAACCGAGAAGTCAACGCTCAGTTTAGGGTTGGCCGAGTTAGGGTTGGCCCCCGAAGCTAGGGTTGGCCGGCACAATGTAACCTAAACTTATGAATAAAAGGCAAGGCCGGGGGTGAGGAAAACTATCTCACTCCAAGCATTGTTCATATGCCTTTGTGTATGTGTGAATGTTTGTGCAATCTTTTCTCTACTCTTATTGAATCCTTCAATAGTATGTATAGTGATTGAATTGGAAGTTAGGATTCGTGGCAGCGGCAGCCGAACCCTAGAAACTAAGGGGTGAATACCTAAAAAAAAAGTTGAGAGGTAAAATAAAGTATGTTGGATTTCGAATTGGTGTTGGTTTGGAGAGCTTGTGAGTTGACATTTTGAGGGTTTTAGGATTATTTTGAGTATTTATAAGCACTTAAAATAATTAAAGATTTTGATGTGACTTGAAAAAGTGAAATAATACACTTATTATATGAGTAATATCTTTGACAATAAGTTATAAAGACATAGAATTTAGGATTTTAATTTGCAGCCGATTGTACTTGATTAGATTGAATTTAGAATCGAAATTTTCATAATTGTTTTTTTGTGAAATATGATGTGTATATATATGATTTAAGAACTATATTTCATTTGAAAAAAACAAATTGGAGCATTAGACTAGAAGGTATTCGAAAGCCTTGGCAGTGGAAATCGAATTTTGTTAAGATTGAAATAACATACTTTAAATTGATAACGATAACTTTCAATTGGTTGGAAAGAAATAATGAACAGTCGCTTCTACGATGGTTTTTGGCTAAGATTCTAAGCCCAAAATCTCATCAATAAACAATAAAGCTTATTAATGGAAAATATGCAAACAACAAGAAATATAATAGAAAAATTGATTAATTTCAATAAAGCAAAAAAAAAACAAAATGCCAAACTTTTTTTTCACATATTTTTCAAATAAAGTAGCCAACTGAAATAAAGGATGAGATAAAAGACTAATACTACAATCTTACCCAAGGTTTTTTTAAATGTAGAAGTTGATGGGAATGGATTTTCCTTTTAATATCAAGTATCAGTTCACTTTGAACTTGGAGGACAAATATGAAAACGAGATGTAATCATGTATAATATCAAAGAGAGATTATTTGCAATGTAAATAGAAACTGGTGAATTGATTGGTGAATCTATAGTGATAATATTTTTTTATAAAATTACGTTATGGAGTGGTACAATTAAACTTCACCTTAAAAATTCACTAGTTGATGGAAAAAAACATTCTCCAATTAATGAAGGCTTTCATCTTGACACTAAATGACGAACAACTTTAGAGGAAAAAAATTTATAAATCTTATAATGTGTTAGTATTTAACAACCTACTCTTAGTCAAAATCACAAGCAATATACTAATTAATAAATAATTATATATATGTATATATATGTATATGTATATTTTTTAAAAATGGTAAACAAAATATTCAACCAAGCATATGATTATAAGATCTTTAATGTCTTAAAGAAGAAAAAAATGAACTTTGCGTGGATAGTAGTAACATCATTGGAACAAACAAAAATAATAAACACTTATGAAATATCACTTCATAATAAAAAAATTAATACATAATTCACATCAAGAAATAAACTTACCGATGACGATAAAACAAGAAATAATGTTCTTATCCTCATAGTAAAAAATCATTTAAAATAAAAAATAAAAATATGAAACAAGAACTAAAAATATATATGGAAAAATATGATAAACATATTTTTCCAAAATTAAGAACGGTAAACACATAGAGAGTTGCAATGTACAGTGTCTAAATGTTGCAATGTACAAGTCTCTTTGAAAATATATAGAATTCATCCCACACCCCAAGAACTTAGATGATATAAAATACCTTCTCAAGAAAAATTAAATAGAATAAGGTTTTGGGGCATAAACACAACACTTACAAATACTATGAAGGCCTTTGAAAATGCGCCCTCCAATGGGCTAACAAGATAAGAAGTAAAAATAATGATGGAAGGGAAAATCTTCAAACTACGCAAATAAATAGCAGAGAGGGAAAAAAAATGCATACCGCAAAGCGATAGTGTATACCGACAAATCCATGATATCCATACTTGCCCAGCTTACAATCTTCAAGCACCAACTACTAACAACAACCTATTACATTGAAAGCGTGGCAAAAGACTCGGAAGGCGGATTGCACAAAGACAACATGGACATGTCAAACTAGTTGAGATAAACAACGACCTGGATACCTATGATGTATTTATAAAATGATATTTTAATACTAAAAGAGACATTAGAAAAATAAGGTATTTATAAATACCACCAAAAATATAGAAAATATCAACTCCAAAACCAACGACCTACAACCAACACACTCCTCTAAGAAAAAACATTAAAACAATTCTTTTACATCCAAATTAAAAAAAAAATAGCCCAAAAATCAAACACCAACCCAAAATGCCCATAAAACAAATCACTCTACCATACACAAGGACCAACCATAAATACCAAATCGAAGACACAAGAGCCATCATAACCCACAAAACTAAGAATAATATGCACATATACACAAAAAAGTCCAAATAAAAAAATTATAAAAAATTATACACATAATCCTACAAACATGTGGAGATATTGAATCAAATCCGGGGCTTGCGCCTACTGTATTAAAAGAACACCCACTGGCACATAGACGTAGATCCAAAACATATTTCATACCATGCACAATAAAACTTCACCCAAAATACCAACACATTATACAAACTTTCTCCCCATTACTAGAAACAAACCACCCTAACCACAACAATGCCTTTAGAATATTTCCCAACCTCTCATTGTATATTAGCCAAGAAAGATAATACCCAACACCAAACACACTATTTGCATTAATCATAACCAGAAGCCCAAACATAAATACATGCGAACATGTCATCCAAAATTTAAATCCCAAGCTGACCCTCAATACTCCTAATTAAACTAAACGCCTTAATAAACCCCCTTGAAAGACATATCAACATTATACACCCACACACTCAATTATTACAAGAGAACCAACATAGAATTAACCACCAACTAGCATACACAAAAATATATATAAACTTATGCATCAAAACCATTACCCACCAAACCTCCAAGCATTGAGAGATAAAATCCCCTACCTACCTAGAAATTTTCTTAATGAAACACTAAAAATATTCGAACCCCTAACCAAATACACACACACCCCACCAACACCATCATTACCCCCACCCCCACCGCCACAACACATCCAAAATACTAACTATCACACTCAAGTCATAACATGGAATGCCTCATCATCAAACACAACACTACCCAACATACAAGACATTATCCACCACTCACATGACATACCGGCCATAATCACCATACAAGAAACTAAATCGACATCAACCAAATCAACTAAATACATTCGCAACCTATTCCCACAATATAAACTAGTATTTAATAACACACATGCGCTAACTAGGTGCATCCAACAAAGAATGCCATACACCCCAGCTAGAGGAGGTATACTCACACTCATACACAAAAAAATACATTCCAAGGAAATATTACAAAAATACCCTCCCCTTCCAACATACCATCATACCTACAAATTATCCACATAAAAAACAATTCACTAAAACCGTGGTTGTTACTTCATATGTACATGCCATCACATGAAGAAGACATTAGATTAATACCCGATATAATGTACACCATAATTACACAGATGATTGCACACCCAAATCACACACACACCCTATGTGGTGATTTCATAGAGATATTGCACTAATAAGTAGGCCAAATGAACATGGTACCACCCCCCCCCCCCCACAAGAAGATGATCGTAGATGGAGAACATACACCGATAATCTAGCACTTATCTATATCCCCACCAACACAACATACTCTAGACAAGGTGGACTCAACTACACTAACACTAGCCTAATAGATGGTTTTCATACAAACACACAACATGCAACCACGTACTCATCAATCACACTCCAAGAACAAAACCTAAACTCTGACCACTTACCAATTATTCTAAAAATACCACCCAACACCCTAATAGCCCAAGTACCGCAACTTTCACCACTCCGAACAACTAGAATTTCAAACCCCATTCCACAAGAAAACCTCAAAAATTTTAACACCAAGTTTTTTTTTGAAGAAAACGCAACCCAACTTAATGAAATAACCACCCTACTATCTAATGATCACTTAACAAATGACCAATGGCACCAAGTCTGTACACAAATGGACAATATTACCCAAACGATTTCAAAAATCATAGAAGAGACATGTAGCACCACCCCTATATCCACACTAACCAACAGAACCACTCAACAAGAAGGTTACCTGCTTAGAAAAACCCACAAAACATGGAAACAACACATAGCAATCTACCAACTAATAAGGAAAAAAATATACAACATACAAAATACAATGAATTGGCGCACATACCCAATTTAACACAACTTGCTACACTAGGGAGTCATAGCCATATATTGCCCAAAGATGACTTATTGCTAAACACATGGATTAAAGAAATAGCAATGTTAGCCAAAACAACAAACTTACAAGCCCAAAAAATCGCCACTAAATACACCATAGTATGCATTAAGAAAGCCATAGCCAAATATAAGAAACTATATGAAACCAATCCCAGAAAAACAAACAAAAAAATATTTAAAAACTTTGAAAGTCCACCACTAGATTGCATTGCTGACTGCAATAATACTATACTCATAAACCCAAAAATCACAGCAAATGAAATACACATACAACAATCCCTCAACAATATACCCACCGTACCCACATGTTATTACTTACAAGACCACCCCCTAGAGTGTACATGCGCAATTAGACAACACCCATGGCACAACTTAGAAGGACTTCTTCTTGAAAAAAATGGCGACCTACAAACACCCTTATATACATATTTTGACCTAGAAACTTACAACCTCTACTTAAAAACCTAGCAAATAACAAAACTCCAAGCCCTAATAAAATCCCAGACTCCATACTCAAAAACATGCCCCAAAAATTCCAACATATATTAATTTTATTTTTCACACATTGCTATAAACAAAAACAAATCCCATCTTCTTGGAAAATCACATAACAATACTACCATCTAACACATCCCTCCCTACTACCCAACCATAGACCTATTACACTTGCTAATATTATATACAATTTTTTTACTAGCACTCTAACATCCATACTCTCAGCATATGGAGAGAAGCACCAAATACTACAACATAGCCAAGAAGGATTCAGAGCAAAAAGGTGCACATTAAGACAAATACAAACATTGATAGCAACATTAGAAGATGCCCAATTCACCAATTATGACATTTATTTACTTTACATTGACTTCAAAAATGCATTTGGATCAATCGATCATGCACGCCTATTAGCTATCATGAAAGACTTAGGATACCTTGAAGACGCAGTTATACTAATAGGTAACATATACTTACACTCCAACAACATATTTACCGGAGGCCAAATAAAAGAAATACCAATACAAAGAGGTACTATACAAGGAGACACCCTTAGCCTTTACCTCTTTATCATATTTTTGGAACCACTGCTAAGATGGTTACAAAATAGAAATTATGGATACAACTTTGGAATATCTAAAGCCATAATTAGCTATGTAGCATACGCAAATAATCTAGCAGCAATCACCAACAAAGTCGCATCACTACAATCACAACTAAACAAATTAAATAGATATTGTGAATGGGCATGTATGGACCTTGGAATATCAAAATGTACAGTCACAAGGTGCCCAAAGAAATCCAAAATGAACCAAGACACATTCAAAACAAAAATAGAAACTGCCAATATTGCATATAGAAACCAACCTATCTCAATAATACACCAAAACAAATCATATGTATACCTAAGAATCCAACTTGTCCCATCCCTCAAATGGAAAATACAAATACACATTACAACCACCCAAGTTATCAGCCAATGCAGTCAATTAGCAAACTATCCAGCAACAATCAAATAAAAAAATCGTATGGTAGATAAAATGATCATAGCAAGAATCGCATACAACTTCTATGCAATACCATTTTCACTACCCAGAACCACAAAACTAGATAAAACATAATAGCAATTCAAAAGAAAATGTGTGGACTCCCTAATTGCACACCAAACATGGTCACCCAACTACCCCATGATATGTTTGGAATAGCAACATTCTCACTAAAAAACGCCTACCTTAGGTGTATCAGAGAACAACACATAAATGCATTAATTGACAAAGGAAAATTTGGAACAATATATAGGGGTCTCACACACTATATACTAGCTAAATATGGGGGTGCAAAAAATATACCTAGGATCAAACACCACGATTGTAATCGATCACCCATCACTAGAACATTATACCTTATCAAAGTTGCATGTAGACCCCATCTTAGAAGCATGATAGAAAAATTTCCCCTGAAAGCAACACCACTTGAAAGATAATGGCACAGACTATCCACAACACCCCCCGCTCAAAAAATAAAAAATAAAATTCTACTCAAAACCTAAAATACATACACAAATTACTCTAAGAAAACATATATGACGTAAAACAACTCACCTTACCAAATGTCACACACATGATCTCACTTATTGAATATTCAAACTATTACAAAAAAACCCACACACTTGATAAAACAAACATTAAAAACAACATAGCAACTCTTCTGCCACCCAGGCTGCAATGAGAACTGTCAAGAAACATGCCAAGGCCATCATCCATTATGTACATTAAAACAAAAATACATTATAATGGAACATAACATAGAACCACTAAACATAGAAATTCTCACATGCCCACCTGCCCCGCGACATCTAACACATTTGACCACACCTACACACATAAAAAACAACCCAACAAGATACCCTATATACTCAATAATAGACCACTACATAAAAAAAACCAAAGATAAATACAAAATTATATTAAAAAAAAACACACATACCTATGCCAATGAATACTACCCAATGGCATAATTACAACAAAAAACCACCACAAACATAATTGTTTCCTTATAATCTCCGAAAAGTCATACAATACAAAACAAGTTTAATACTCACATACTATACCCAAAAATATATACAAAATATGAAAGCACCATACAAAAATATGATTATTTTACCCAAAACAAAAATCCAAGACACATATCTCCACCCCTGAACATCCCCCTTGTAAAAATTTCAACACATGAATGCAACCTTGAAAAATATATTAATACTAATACAAACAAAATCCAAGTACAAAATGACACCACCCACATATATGACGAAACAAACAAACACCTTATCACCATTCCCTAAAATAGACTTGTATGGCTATGGAACCAATACAATCGAATGCTACATCAACCACACGACTTAATACCCCTTACCCAATCATTTGAAACTGAAATAACCTGGCTATATCAAAGATATAAACACAAAATCCCAAAAAATGACCCACTCAAAAACTCACACCATGCCCTACCCAAAGCACTACTAGACTACATCATAATGTCCTTTAATTTTACACACTCATACTTCTCCTCTTGAGTCACATGCTCAACTCATCTAATAAAGTTCTTCTCGCCATTTCCTAGAGATGAAATCTTTAGGTCTTTTGGCAACGCATTCTCACACAGGTGGCAAGGAATAGGTTATGCTCACCTTCACAATGAAACCAAAGCCCAAACAACTATCCACTGGGTTAGACTAGTAGCTAACACGACCCACATACCACCACAATACTTACCATCCCAGAAACAAACTGGTATCAGAATTTCACCCCACATTTAGGCCCCTTCCCAGACACACATGTAATTACTCACATACTAGTAGGCACCACTAAATACGAGGAACCAACAAAACCACAAGAATTCAGCGAGCCAAGTATAGAACCACTCACTATAAGAATCCTTTGCGTACATCACCAAAATAATAGTATCAGTATTACAGAACAAATGGATACAATAAAGAATCTATGTGCAACAACCTTAAGATAACATGCAAAATCACACAAATTGCCCCTCCTACCCTGCAAAATATAAAAGTCAACAAAAGTAGAATATGGAATGGCCTTACCTACCCAATCCCAAATACACACGTAAAAGATTTAGTATGTTGGGTAGCTTTTGCCATCTTTTTCTCTATTTTTGTTTTTTATGCACCTAATGTTCTAGGGCATCCAGACAACTACATACCCCCACATAACACAATCCCACCAAATCTCAACTACAAGAAGGAAATACCCCTTAAATCCTCTCCCCCCCCCCCCCCCCCCAATATTGTTTTTACATGGACTGATCCCTTAAACTTCCAAAAAATGTAGGAGGCATCTGGCTACGGGATGAAGTAGGATATCATATATACAATCACAAAATATAAAACTTGCAATATGACTACCAAGCCTACAAAACATATTTAGAGCGGAATTAATGGCCATTCACCACACCCTCACAATAATACATAAAGACTTCCCAAATGAACTCCCACATATCTTCACAAACTGCCTTAATGGTCTATATGTGATAAAATACCAAATAAATTATCCCACACTACACAACAACCACCCTAATAAAACCATCCTAAAAGAAAAAGTTAACTTCCTTAAACAAATAACTCAACCCATAACACTATACAAAGTAAGTGTCGCAATCCTTCCTAGCACCTCTTAACAATCTTGATTGTTTTCATTTCTAGCAAGGATCATGAGCGCTAATCCTTCGCATTCCGCCATGCTAATGGTTAGCTCCCATACCACAGATCTTTTAATTCATAGGAGGGGGAACAACCCTCCTACACTTGCCTTTGGGATTCATCCCTTAATCGGTAACTAATGGTAAGATGTAGATTTCCTCTCATGAAAGTCCGATCTTAAGTTAATCATTGCATTGCCGGAGCAACACTACAATGACCTGAATCATTTTAGGCAACTATGCATGTCGCAACCCTCGCTAGCTCCCTTTAACTAAATTAATCATTTAAATTTCTAGCAAGGATCACGAGCGCTAATACTTCGTATTCCGCCATGCTAATGGTTAGCTCCTCCTACCCCGGACCTTATAATTCATAAGAGGGGAATCAACCCTCCTACTTTGCTTTCGGGACTCACCCCTTAATCGGTAACCAAATCTTCTATATGGACTTGTATCCATGGAAGTCCAATCTTATGTTGATCATCACGTTGCCGGAGCAACACTATAACAACATGAACCATATTAGGCAACTATGGCCTCACATTGGGCCAATGCCCATGAAGACCGTGTCGTTCAGCCTCGGGTGGGTGAGGCCACACCACCTCACCCATATAAGCCTCTAAGCCTTTTGGCAGGGCCCCTACCTCACTGTCAATAAATCTTTTGTTTCTCTACCAAGAGTTGGGGCCAAGTAGACATTTTCCCTTAGCCATTGGGGTTGGAATGTCGCGCACCTCTCCATGAGGAGTGCCCGAAACACCATGGGCACAAGGGGGACCCCGGAGTGACACCCGAGACTTGTGACGCTGTTGGTGAGAGGGCCCAAGTAATCCTAGTGTTGATGAGGGTCCCGGGCGTTGGGAACGCCTCCCACCCACGGAGACTAGGAGGCACGAGGGTAGGTCTATGTGTAGCTTATGGTGTCTAGATTCTAGAATGCTCAAGAACACCTCAATCGGAGGTGTGAGCTAGGAGTTATGGCAATTTGAGTGGGTCGCTGTCCCAGGACAGCGCCCTGGTACAGCAGTGCCTGGGAGTGATTCCCGGGACTGCCAAGGTTCAAATAGGCATAGCTTCATCAATACTTGCTGAATGGGGCAAGTGAGGAGTCCATTGGTATCTACGTGAAGCGTAGATGAAGACGGAGTAATCTTTTGTTAGCATCAGAATCATACAAGGAAGTTATGATGGTCTAAAGCTGCTGGGGGTTTTTAGGCCCACGGCTAAGGAAAAATGCCTGCTTGGCCCCAACTTTTGGTAGAGAGACAAAAGGTTTCTTGACGGTGGTGTAGGGGCCTTGCCTAGAGTTCCAGAGGCTCATATGGGTGAGGTGATGTGGCCTCACCCACCCAAGGCCGAACGGCACGGCTTCCATGGGCATTGGCCCAATGTGAGGCCATAGTTGCCTAGTATGCTTTGGGTTGTTGTAGTGTTGTTCCGGCAACGCGATGATCAACATAAGATTGGACTTCCATGGATGGAAGTCCACATTTAGGAATTGGTTACCGATTAAGGGGTGAGTCTTGAAAGCAAAGTAAGAGGGTTGGTTCCCCTCCTATGAATTATAAGGTCCGGGGTAGGAGGAGCTAACCATTAGCATGGCGGAATGCGAAGGGTTAGCGATCGTAACTTTTGCTAGAAATGAAAATTGGCAAGATTGTTAAGGGGGCTAGCAAGGGTTGCGACACCGTTGGGACTGAAAGCCCCCAATAGCTTCAGACCAACATAACTTCCTTATATGATCTTGATGCTCACATACAACCATTTCATTGTCATCTACACTTGACATAGATGGTGATGGACTCATTTTTTGCCCCATTTGGGCAAGATTTGAGGAAGTTATGCATGTTCAAACCTCGGCGGTCCCTAGAGCCACTCCCGAGCACTGTTGTACCAGTGCGTTGTCTTGGGACAAAGACCTACACAAATTGTCATATTTCTTAGCCCACTCCTTTAATTGAGGTGCTCTTAAGCATTCTAGAATTTGCACGCCATAAGCGATTCCTAGCTCATGGCCTTACCCTCGTGTCTCTTAGTCTCCGTGGATGGTAGGGGTTCCCAATGCCTGGGACCCGCACCCACACTAGAATCACTTGGGTCCTCTCACCAACAACGCCACAAGTCCCGGATGTTACTCCGGGGTCCCTCTTGTGCCCATGGTGTTCTAGGCACTCCTCATGGAGAGGTGCGCGACAGTAAGAGCACATGTAAACATCAAAGAAAATGAAGAAGCCGACACACTTGCCAAAGAAGGTACATCAAAATAACACTTCAAGGTTTCAGAACCACATGAATTTGCCCACTCAACATTGTACTATTACCAGAAAGACGAATGGCCATTAATGGGAACAACTCCCGATAAAGGACCTATTAGATTTCTAGAAAGACATCTCACGAAATATGATAAGAATATAAATCTAGAGTTGATCCCTATATTATATCCCAACATAGATAAATGAATAGCCAATGAGAAAATAGATAATGAGCTATCAAACAAATTTTGGACAAACAAAAACATAACTGACTCTAAAAAGACAGATCTTCTA
The DNA here is from genome assembly GCA_950295325.1 of Polytrichum commune. NCBI lineage: Eukaryota > Viridiplantae > Streptophyta > Polytrichopsida > Polytrichales > Polytrichaceae > Polytrichum > Polytrichum commune. The sequence goes on along the minus strand of OX485803.1, from coordinate 14,152,601 downwards.
AAACTAAGACACGGTTAATACATGGGAAATCCCAGGATACAATTGTTCTTTGGTAGGGAAGCCTTTCTATCAATCTCATGCCCCATATGTAACTACCCAGACCTTGATACATGGCTACATGTACTTCTAAAGTACAAACAATACCACATACACGCCCTCCGAACTAAGAGACACAATAAAGCAGTATGGGAACTAAGAAAACTTATAGTGGCATCAAAAAAGTCAAAACGCTATGTCCTCATGAATGCATGCATATTCAATAATGACCCCCGAGAAAACAATGTCCCTCCTTGGCTATTACCTTGCATGTGTGGCCAACAAAGATGCCACTGCAATGCAGATCCAAACCATACCTTCTATGTTTGAAAGGACTACCATATCAGTCTCCACCAACCTAATGATAACCTAACAATACAATTCATTGAATTTATATACTGTAACGATAGAATACCATATGAAACTATAATCCAATTTTTTTTTAAAAATAAAACACTAATAGACAATGTTATCAATAGAGGCTGGAAGGTAGATCCACTAATAGTCATCACAACAGGTGCTAGGGCAGCCACACACATTTTTTTAATGGAAAGTATTGAACAACATTCAAAAAAATCCCTAAGCTAAGCATCAAATACACATTTGAGGCAATCAACGTCATCGCCATACAACATGCTATGTTCATAATTCTACACAAAAGGAGGATAGTAACAACGAACCACTACCAATAAATACACAACGACCATAGTAACCCAAATATCCACCAACCAGAAAATAATTAGGATTACAAAAGAATCAATGCCAACACTGGCTAAGGTTTTGTCACAACTTAATTACGGTAAGGGTTGGTGGCTATAGGATACAACTTTCATGCCAAGACTCACACAAAAAATGCCAAGTCACTCACATCATAATACAATGCTCGTACAAAGCCATCAGGGATCGAACCCGGACCACTAAACATGTGATGCTATAATGAACCACTGAGAAGTCTTATGACTCGGCGGCCACCTCAACCCATGTTCCACAGCACAAGCAAAAGAGTTGACCACGTTATTTGATTAATTTGCATCACACAATGATTTTGGAACTCTCTGAGGCACTACGCATGAATCAAGACCTTCTTGAAACCAAGATCATTGTTCATGCAGTGTAGGCTAGAATGCAAGATATCGTGCTGTGAATTGACTACAACTGATACATTGCTGTGGTCTAATAGTGCCATATATCATTATTAATTTTGCAAAGCCAGGCACAACCCATGAATCTAGACCTTCTTTGAAACCAAGATTATTATGCATTATTTGACATCATGAATGATGACAGTAGGGTAAAGGTTAGATAACATTCTGGTCCCCACATTACAGCAGGGAAAAACTTCAGGAGCTTGTTGGCTTTTATCTTCCACAAAAGCCAGAATCTCAAGCGTAGACTGCAATACAAGACATCTTTGCAAGCCTTGACCTTGACGGCCTCTGTCATGGATTGACTTTACTGACACATCAATGTGGTCACATTACTTCCACATTTTGATTTCCATTCCGGCTAATCTGTATCTCATGAGGACTTTGGATGTCTCTCAGGCACTACGCATGATCCAAGACCTTCTTGAAACCAACAACATTGTTGATTCTGTGCGCAGTAGGGTTAAGGTTAGTTTATATTCTGTTCCCTGAGGGCGAAATTCAGGAGTTCGCAAAAGCAGCAGAGTCTTAAACGTAGGCTGCAATGCAGGACACCTTGTCGTGAATTGGCTACACTCGTACATTACTGCGATCACATAGTGCCATAGACTTATTGATTTTGCAAAGCCATAACTGGAATCCCTGATTGAGGAACACATACCCCAATGGAGAGGCCACGAAACACATCCAATGAAGCCAATCTGGTCTGCTGCGATGATTTGGCTTCACTAAAAATAATTGGCGCAGCAACTAAAGGCTGCAACAGACGCCCATCCGCATCCACATCACCTCCAATCACTCCTCCCTCCTCCAGAAGAAGCTCCCCATCCTCTCTAGCCATCCTTTGAAATTCCGCACACAAATCTTTACTTCAAAGATGGCTATGGTGGAATCAACCCTACCTCCCAGTGCTTCAAAGGTTCGGGTCAGGTCAGGATGGTGGTACACATGGAAAACCTTTGAAGGCAAAATCTACCCTAAGATTGCTTCCCCGAAAGCGGCAATCCGAAATGAGTCATTGATAATTGTTGTTGTTGAGGTAGCAGGGGTTGTATGCAGTGGATATTATACTTACTCATCATCCTATTCTTCTGCAAACAAGTAAACAAAACTCCAGTCTTGCATCTTTTTCCACCGAAACCTAAAAGTGGAGGAGTCTATACAACACAGATGACAAGTTGGAGGCCACCGTGAAGTTGATGTCACGGTGAGAGGGGTGAGAGTTTGATCCATGATTGAGAATTTTCTTTTATGATTGATGGCGATGGACAATCAATGTGGGATCCTTCCAAATTCTTGAGGGCGTGTGGGATCCCAATTGTGTAAGAAGAACAAAACTTGGAGTTTGGACCCAACTAACACTAACAGTACACCTTACTGAGGTTGTCGCAAGGGACTGGTGTCACAAAGGACAGTCGCCAGTCTCTTTCACAATGTGGAGAGTGTGAACCAACAAGATAGAGATAACTTGCACTAGGGTATGCTATGTGGGTGTTATTCAATTCGTTTTTCATGTTCTCCCAACTTCTACCGAGTAGATTTAACTTACCCAAAAAAAAACTTGTGTTGCTTTAGCAATTCTATAATGAAGCATCAACAAATATTAAATTGAGAGTCAGATGTGCCCTAATTTAGTTGTGGCTATCGGAAGTGCATGTTTGTTGATTTCTACACTGAATATATAGGTCCTCCCAAGTTGTTTGATTATTGAGTGTGAAATAGTTAATGATAGTTGAAGTTGTAATCCAAACTCTTTTGAACATTTGTCTTTATGGTGATTGTTCTTTGATCCTCACCAGACTACACCAATCAAATATAGGTGTCCGATTAAGAAAAGTAAACCGAATAACACATGCATACCTTAAGGTAAGTTAGACATGTCTCAATCAAACAACATCATACTACATAACATTACTCAATAGTAAGTCGCTACAAAGTGGGGCCTAGAATTTTGCAAGCATAACGCCCCTTTTATGATGGGGTTCCCTTGCAAAATGAATAGAACTAAGTCTGAGTACTATTCATTTTGTGCCTTTCAATTGACATCTATGAAATTTTTGGGCTTGCCTTAACGGAGATGGAATGTCTATATATTAATATATTCGATGAGGACCATTGCCAAGGGGGCCACATGGATAGGCATAGTTGCTCGGGGGGTTCACTGGCGAAAATCGTAGAACAACGTGCGATAAAAAAATAGGGTCCAATATATTCATCGTAGATAAATTTTGTAAAAAATGTACATGTAAAATAGGGGATTTTAAAATAGTGAAACACGTTTACATGTAAAATACCATCACATATAATATTTTTAGGGTTTTTACATGTAAAATACCATCACCTTATAATCTTTTCTGCAAGGTAAATAACCCCCCCAATAAATAGGTCCCAAACACACGTGTATGCAAAATATAAGAGGAAGTGAACCCCCCGAGCATAGTTGTTGGACAAGTTTGCATCATGGCAATTTATGAGTTAATCCTAGCCATCATGAGTTGAGACTAATAATCTCATTGTGCAATCCGCTTATAGAAGAAAGCAACGCAATGAGGTTGACTAATGTTATGTACTTTTGAGTGTGAAATGGTTCTATATTCTTCTAAAATGAACACTTGCAATATTATCCTAAGGATTGATGCAACAACTCATTAAGTGGGATAGCAAAAAGTCAATGCTTCACATATGCCCAACACTAACCACTTTGTGCACACCTATATAGTATATAACCACTTATTTGACCTTATTCTTGGGACATTTGGGTACATATGATAACTTCACTAATGGACCGGGAGTTTTTTCATATTTATTGCACATCAAAATAGCCCAATGTCACGGAAGTAACTGTAGTAGGTTTGTCTACTTGAAAGGTGTTTGGGGCACTTCCACTTCACATATAGTGTTGGATGTTGGTTCAAATTAGACACCCAACATGCAACGTCTCATGCAATTAGTAATTGGGATTGCACATCACATATCATCATTCCAAGTTTCAAAATCAAAGTTCAAATGCGAAAGCTATAGGGAGTAAAGACAACGATTTTCTTTCTCTTTAGATGATCACATAGACCTTCCAATGGTGTTAATTGTTGAACTTAGCACATCGGTTGATATATTCTTGAGCACATGCTCCAATCTCATCATAACACATGGCTTTTTGATGTTCATACTTAACTACTAAGGGCCACTTTACACTACGGTGGAGAAGTGCACCGGTCGGTCAAGAATTTTCGCCCAAGACATGGTTGTTTGAGACGAGGGACGGTATCCTGGAGAAGATGAAAAGACAATAACATAATGCCTTAAGAAGTCTTGACCGACCGTAGTGTAACCACCTAGAGGAGAAATGTATTGGACAACTTCACCAAGAGGAGAAGTCCACCGGACTAGTAACACTATATTCGTTAAATTGAGACTTTCTCTAGTCTCAAATTAATATATGGATCAAAGAACTTTAAGAGGCCCGAAACTATATTGTCAACAATCTCAATTATATTATATGTTCTAATATCCCAAATCTATGATGTGCGGACATAAGCACATATGGTAGAGCACTCGACACCAACTTCATCAACAAAAACACATTGGGTAGAGCACTCCAAACAAGTTCCACCCAAAAAAATATAAAATGATTTCTATTATTAGCATGCTCAATAGAATATAGACATTGCAACATACAAAGTGCATGTAATAAATGCATATTTCTTTATTCGACAATATAGTCCCAAACATAATAATAAGATGAACTTTAATTTTTTTTGAAATATAGTAAATGGATATTCATCCAACTCCAAACAATATAGTATTCGTAAGTTCTACCCAAACTCTGCCCCAATTTTGAAGAGCAGACATATGTGTAATTTATATTGCTATAATTACGTATTAAACTATAATCATGCTAACACAATCCTACCAACTTCTCATTCAACGTGGGTTGCTTCTTGTGCAATCCGAGCAAGGTTGTCTTTTGCAAAAGTTATGTACTTTTGAGGGATGGATACTGATCCACTATGGTTTTTCCGTGGTTTCCATGCTATGAATATGGAATCTGTATCTACCCAAGATGGACCGTGCTCAAAATCCACCTTCCACCGAAAGTTAGGGTTTGTATCCCAGCCTGTATAATGCCGAATCACATCTTCATTCCTTGCTGTCGGTCGATAGTGCTCCACTTGTATTTGTCGAAAATGAGGGCTGGAAGTTACAAAATTGGGTTTGGACAAAGCTCTTGCCACCCACACTGGCTTCGCATATGTCTCGTCTCTAGGACGCAAAATGAGCATATAACCTTCATGACAATCCACTGCAATGCGGAAAGATGGTGGGGGACGACTACTAGCAGGCCCCACGTAATGGTCGTCCACATCAAACTCCTCTCGAACCTCTCCATTTCCCAAAAGACTAGGCTCCGAAGCTTGTACATCGACTCGTGTTTGTGGCCAAAATCCATGCCTCAAAGTATGAGGGCTATCTTGGTGGAGGTCTGCCAAGGCGGCACGAACATGTGTCCAATACTGTATCCAACTCCCATAACGATGCCAACATGATCCGCCAACATCCGCTATTTTCAAACTCTCCCAATATTGTATGAAGCCTGATATACCTTTCAAAATATCCTCCAAATTCTTCATGGCTATTGGCTTGCAAGGCCTAGGCTCCCCATCCGGTAACATGGTCTTTCCGTCCGCATCCACGCGCCACACAAGAAGACCCTCCGGCGGGCTCCAGTCTTGTGTCGTGCACAACAACTTGTATTGCATGGCCGGGACACCATCGTCACGCATATAGAAGCGGAATTGTTGTGCCTTCGTATACCCGATCAATCGGTGAGCTCCACTTCGAATATAAGGTTCTATAAATGCCTTGAAGTCTGGCACCTCCTCGATCATATGGGGGATGACGGGAATGTTCTCCAAATCCATGTACGATTTCATCAATAACGGGATTGTAGGAAAATCGTCCTCCCGCAACTTCATGCTCCATCGCCCAAAAGATGCATCAATATCATCGTGCGTGTGGCCTACCAATAGAAAGGACACAAAAACCTCCTTGAAAATGCCTTTCGCAACCAACAACGACCAATATGCAAATACATATCTACTTTTATTGTCCTTGGCACAATTGTCCAATTGGACACGTAAAGTTGGGGGCAACTTCTTGGCAATCACGGGTTCACTGGGTGGCTCTGGCAACGAATGCAAGTATACATCTTTTCCATCCAACACCGCTTCATATAGAGGTGTTGAACCCGTGTTCTCAAATAACAATCCTGAAGAATAGGCTAGCGGTTTCTCTAAATCACGCAAAAGCCTTGCAAATGACCCTATCGTGTGGTTTGAATCCGCTGGATACAAATCAAGAGCGTAATGAGCAAACTTGACATCACCGTGTCCATGTGCAATCATTCCTGCAATGCCAACCCAACGTGATTAGTATCTATGTATAAATAAACCATTTTGAATGAATCCATGATCTCTAGTACATCACGTAATGAAACACCACAACATTTAGGGTATGTGATGACATTGTTTCACACTTCACCTGTAACCGATACAGGCAACTTAAAAAACCCATCCGTGGCCTTGATTCGATTTGCAAAACATGGAGAGGTTGTTTTGGCATGATCCATTTTGTCATGGATGACCGTGAGAACCTCCAATGGCCTAGAGATGGACAAAGCTCTATTTGTGTAGTAATCATTACGGTGTGCCTCTTGCATGTTTACGTGTTTGAAATAGTTCAATTGATGTGCCGCATATGACTCGGTACCCATCGTGTGTGCATCCCGAAGACGCTTCAACTTTTCGCAATTAGAGCACCGGGCAAATTTGTCCCCTCGTCTTTTTGTAATGTATTCACTAAAGCTTGTTTTCTTTATTGCACTCAATTTTGACAATGAAATTGGCTCCAACCCAATCTTCTCGCCAACTGCATTCACGTCCAACAATATGTCTTTCCATTTTGTGCCTGTGGGAAGAACTTTCTCCACAACCTTTTCACCGGTTGTGAGTGTACGTGTTTTGTGCGGCATTGCATCGGCAAGGGGGACAATGATGGTTGCTAGAGTGGCCGTTGTTTGTCTTGTTGTTTCCCTAGGTTTCTTTAAACCCACGTTCCCATGGTGACGGGACCGGCGACCTTCCTTGGCATAAGCAGTTTGTCTATAGAAGTCCGCCTTCGACACACCGTGAATGGTGTACCATGCCTTACAACACACGTCTATGTTTTCCATGGTGATTACCTTGCGACCCGTCCCATTCACATGTATCGCCCTATGGACATCAAGTTTTTTTGTGGATCTTAGACGGAAATCTCCAAGCCACATTTCTTCGCGGATGGCCTTCAATTTATCCCTTGGAAACAATTGGCAACAATGATGCACACAACAGTCCTTTGTGGCAACTTCTCTTATGGACTCCTCCCCGAGCAACCTTTGACGTTTACAATCAGTTGCAGACGGAGCAGGACGTGCCAATGTATCGTATTTTCTTTGACCCTTGCGTGGCCGCATGTTTGATTGTAGCTCCTTTTCGATTTGCATGTGTCGATGCTCATGTTCACGCAAGCTAACTCCATCAATCGTGACATTCCTCAATGGCCACCTGCGTAGGGAGAACCTCTGAGTGGGATCCACCTCGGAATGAACGAGCGACTCCAATATGACAACCCCAACGTCCTCGGTGCCAAGCGGGTTTTCATCAATGCAATCTTGTGGATGGGTGTTTCGACAAATACCCTCTGCCACAACAACTCCACTGTCATTAAGAAGTACCACCTCCAAATTCACCCACGAAGCCCTTGAAAGTCCCGTACATTCACCAATGGGACAGGGGTGTACGGAAGGCGAAGGTAAATCCAAATGATCTTCATCTGCACTGTCATCCATTGTTGACTCCCCAACAATGTCAAACTCATCCTCGGATGCAGATAACAAAGTGGCCATGTCTTCAGAGGAGCAATCCCTTTCTCCATTAAATCCCTCCATCGTGCCTACACACATACACATCGAGCCTTGTCAAAGCGGCACACAAGTTTTATGGTCCAAAAGGAAAATAATCAAACTATTTCACTTCATGAAATACGGGGACACCTAGTCCTGACACCTGTTTGTATGAGTACTATTGTGGGGCGGGATTGGGTCAGTGTCATCCGTGATATCTGCCCACCGCGAGGTAAAGTTCGGGTCGACCGACCTAAACCATTCAGGGGGGATGGGCTAAGAGTCCATCCTAGCACCTGCAATATGTGGGAAAGGGTTTGGGTCGACCGACCCAAACTATATAAGGGGGGATGGGCTTTAGGGTTTAGCCTAGTACCTGCCCACGGTGGGGAAAGGTTTGGGTCGAACGACCCAAACTATGTAGGAGAGGATGGGCTCTGAGTCAACCCCAGTACTTGCCTACTGTGGGGAAGGGTTTGGGTCGACCGACCCAAACTATGTAAGGCAGAATGGGCTCTGAGTCAACCCCAGTACTTGCCCACGGTGGAGACAGGTTTGGGTCGACCGACCCAAACTATGTAGGGAAGGATGGGCTCGGAGTCAACATCAGTACTTGCCCACTATGGGGAAGGGTTTGGGTCGACCGACCCAAACCTTGTAGGGGGAATGGGCTAAGAGTCCATCCTAGCACTTGCAATATGTGGGAAAGGGTTTCGGTCGACTGACCCAAATTATATAAGGGGGGATGGGCTTTAGGGTTTAGCCTAGTACCTGCCCACGGTGGGGAAAGGTTTGGGTCGAACGACCCAAACTATGTAGGGGGGGATGGGCTCGGAGTCAACACCAGTACTTGCCCACTGTGGGGAAGGGTTTGGGTCGACCGACCCAAGCCTTGTAGGGGGAATGGGCTAAGAGTCCATCCTAGCACCTGCAATATATGGGAAAGGGTTTGGGTCGACCGACCCAAACTATATAAGGGGGGATGGGCTTTAGGGTTTAGCCTAGTACCTGCCCACGGTGGGGAAAGGTTTGGGTCGAGCGACCCAAACTATGTAGGAGAGGATGGGCTCTGAGTCAACCCCAGTACTTGCCCACGGTGGAGACAGGTGTCGCGGCCCGCTTTTTCTTAAAATCTTAAGAAACCTTGTTTTAAGATTAAGGAATAGATTTGAGCGAAGAAAACATAGTAAGTAGAGTATTTTATTGGTAGATAGTTAGGTAGGCTAGTTAGAATTGAGGAGAAAAACTAAAATCATTAAAGTAGTTAAAAATACCGAATTGAGTTAGTGTTAGGAATTCCATTTCGACTCGGAAACCTTAGAGTGGAGCGGACCGCACCGGCGAAGGCGGGCCGCAACCACTATGGCCACCCAATCACGGAAGCGGATCGCGGACAAGCCGCTAGCCCTCCGCAAGGTGCACGTGGTCACCCCCACTGGTAGAGAGGAGAACAATGAGTTGGAGGCAAACTTGAGGCGCATGGCTGCCTCGGGTTATGGGAAAAATCGTGGAGAGTACGCTCTGAGGGGATGGTGGGGGAGTTAGTCACGGCAGATGTGGACCACGTTTACGCTTCCACCATCCGGGGCCAACCGGATAGGTGGAATGCGGAATTGTGGAGTCGGGTTTACGGCTTCGAGCAAGGAGGGGAAGGTATGGCCACTAAGCGAGAGGATTGTACGAGGGACAAATTCTCCCAGAGGCTAGACCCCAAGTATGGATATTTTGTGAAAGATTGTAAAGATAAGAGGGAAAGGAGGATGTTAGCTTTTCTAGTGCCTATCTTTAGCCCGGAAAAGCCTTATAACATCACTCTTACACTTGCCACCACATTGCTTCTTGCATACTCCGAGAAGAAGGTGGTGGATTGGGGAAGCATCATTGGAGAGTTTGTGCACAAGTTAGCAACCAACACTAAGCGCGGCCTACCTTCCTATATAGGGCCTTTCATCTTCCACCTTTACACACATGAAAACCTACTCACGAACGAAGAGGACACCCTGTGGTCATCGCATCAGTTTATGCGGTAGCTTCAGATTACCGACTCGGAGCCGGAGATGGGTCATGAGGATTCGAAGGAGAAAGACGTGGTGGAGATGAGCGACGAAGAGCGGCCCGTGACCAAGAAGCGGAAACTAATGTTGGGGAATCGTGCGACGCGGACCAGGTCCGCCACCAAGCCGGTAAGAGGTGGAACCTCCATCTTGTCTTTGGAGGACAATCCGGTGGACTCCATTATCCGCGACTTGGAGGGAGTACGGTCCCGGATTGTGGACTATGAGCTACAAATGCACCAAATAGGGGAATTGGTGGGCAACCTGCCGCGGGAGGGTTTGGTTGCCGCAATAAAGGAGGCCATCCAAGATCTGCGTCGGCTGCGGGAGCTGGAGCGGAAAGTGGACCACCATACTGCGGAAAAGCGGAAGACCACGGAGCGAGTGCGGAAGTTGGAGGTGGAGCGAGAGAAGCTCCTTAAGCATGTAAAGGATATCACTCTCACGGTACAAAAGTTGAGTGATATGTTGGAAATCCCGGGGAACGTGTGGTGGAAAGCCAAAATGTTCGACGCGGAATTGAAGAACGCGGGCCACGTTTCCGGGTCGAAGATGGTTACCTTCATCATGGATCAAGGGAGTAAGATGAACGCATCCTTGAAAGCAATGAAGGCCCTCATTGCTAGTTGCACGGAATTGTTTCCCGTAGTAGTTGAGTCATCGGAGGAGAGGGAGTCTTCATCCGACTACTCCGACTTGACCCCTCATAACATGGTGGAAATTCAAGGTGCCGCGGTGGAAGGTGGAAACCAACATGCGGAAGAGGTGGACCAGGTGGAGGACATCACGGCGATCACGGCCCTCCCGGTTTCCACCACTGAGGTGTTAGTTCCCAAGGCCACCCTAGTTTCCGCCGCGGTTGGTGAGGAAACCTTGGGTGCTTGCCACGTGGCCGAGGTCTCAACTCCAACCCTTGCCACGGACTTCCAAGTGGTTGTCCGGGATCCGCCGCCACTTGCCATTCTTGCTCCGGAATTTCCGCCGGACAACCAACTATCCGCCCACTGGCACCGGACGTTGCGGAAACGGTGGACCGCGTGGGAGTGAGTTCCGCTGTGAGGTAAAGTAGGCAACCCCCTTGGTTTCCAAGCCAAAGGGTTGAGTCGTGCTTACTTTTCGTTCACAAATACATTTTATAAGATTCGAAAGTCTTTTTGAGAGAAAAGATAATAGTTAGCCTCTTAAGTATCCGATTAGTCCAACTTAAGCTTAGTTACCTTGGAATAGGCAACCTAGACCCTTTTAATGTAGCTAACCTACTAAAAATCAATGCAAAGAATACCAAATGCTAATAAAACTTCTAACTAATCAAAAAGGAATATGAAGAAAGAAGAAATATATGAGCTGCCTCACGGAAACCCTCATAACTTTTGGACAGAGTTTTAGTTTTACGCAAGATTAGGATGCAAGGATAGATAACTTCAAGTCCTACCTAGAAATATAAAACTTGTAGAAAATGGCCCAACCAGCTAACCGGGGTGAAGCTTCAAAGTCAGCAATGCTACATCAGGAGCTGTCTCACGGAAACACTTATAACTTCTAGACAGAATTTTAGATGTGCATGAAACTAATTTTGTTGGAAAGACAATTTTATTATCTATCTATGCATATAAAATAAATTGAAATCAGATTTATTGGTAAGACGTGGCAAGCCTCTAAAGTACGCTGTCCTATATGATTCAAGTTGCTAACTAATTTTCATTCTATATAAACTAAGGTTGCTTCACTAACAAGTAAAGAAGAGGTGAGGAATGTGAATGTCATACAAAGAGGAAAATACTAATAAAACTATAAGAGAATATTTTATTTGAAAGATAGAAACACTTACTCCTTCTCAAGGAGTACAACCACTTCCCCTACTAACTACTAACTACTAACTACTAATAGAAGTCGGGGACACCTAAGTTGGCGAGATAGATACTAAGCCTCGAGAAGGTTGAGGCTCTAAGGGCCCGAGACCGATGAAGTGGAATAGTGGTAATGCTTGATGGAGTTTCGACGCCTCTTAAATAGGTGGTCGAGGTAGACACTCCGTGGTATTCCGTCTTGCCACGTCTACCCTCGCATTGGATCCGTTTAGGCTTTGTTGATCTTTCGCATTGGATCCGCTTAGACTTTGTTGATCTTTCGCATTGGATCCGCTTAGATCCATTTTGACTTAGTAGTGCCCAAAGACACTTGTCAACTTGGATCTTCTCTCGTCGAAGCGAATCGGCTTGGTCAAACGTGCATCCATCTAGTCCACGTTGTTTTGCTCCACTCCTTTAACCCGTTGTCGCGTAGTCACTTTGGATTTAGCCCTTAGCTAAGTCAATCTTAGCCTTACCAACCACTTAAATCTTGCCCTAGCTAAGTCAATCCTCACATAGTCCTATAATATTCCGTTAATGCTTGTCCTATTAGGATTTACTTACTAGGCTAGTTTCTAACTCCCAACTTACCTAACCGACCTCATATTTACTATCTAAAGTCTATTTACCACTTATATTAGGTTAATTTGATAAAGGAATCAAAATAAACCTTCACATATAGTGGCGCACCATTTGGGGTTGGTTTGTAAAACCATAACGAATCCCTCTTGCTTCGCGCATCCATTCAATCACGGTCACCCTGCACAAAAAAACAAACGAAGAGGGAATGTCCGCCCCAATCGGAGTGGCTTGGACGTATAGATAATAAATATTTCAAAACCGCCTTCCTCCCCCAACGGAGTGGGTTTGGACTAAAGAAATTATACCCAAGACAATAAATTGTTAAACCCATCCTGCCTCCCCCAACGGAGTGGGTTCGGACCCCCTTAGCAATAATATTACTTGAGATAACTACTTTAACTTCCTCCCCTCTTTAGGTTCGGTTTAATAAATCCAAATCTATCACAAAGGACCCTAAATTCCTAGCTTGGCATACAAATCTCACTCACTCATAATACCAAATAAAACAAAACCAAACATAACCTAGAACATGTAATCTAGTCCTAGTAACATATACCTAGGTATCTCATACTTTGTAGTCCTTGCATCTCTCACCACTCGTACGGGTTGGAAAAATGTCTCCCGCCAACGTCTCTAACAACAATGAACCGTTGGCAAACAACTCTCTGACCACATAAGGACCTAACCAAAGGGCATCAAATTTTCCCGGAAAATCTTTGTGCCTATCATCCCTTAGTAACACCCATTGCCTCACTTTGAAAGAACGAATCTTTTGCTTCTTATCAAAAGCAACCTTCCGACGTCGTTGGTATGTCTCAATATGTTGCGCACTCAACATCCGGGCCTCGCTCAATTCTTCTAGAACTTCCAACCGGTGCTCAATGGATTTTGAAGCATCCAATCTCTCCTCCACCGCAATTCGCAAAGTTTGCACTTCAAACTCAATAGGTAAAATTGCTTCAATTTCATAAACCAAAGAAAATGGAGTAGTATGTGTAGTAACCTTGTAGGTCGTGCGATAGGCCCAAAGAGCGGCCGGGAGCTTCAAATCCCAATCTCTCTTTGAATCGTCCACGGTCTTGCGTAAAATCCTACATAAGGTTTGATTTGTCCGTTCCGTTTGCCCGTTCGTTTGAGGGTGGTAAGGAGCCGAAAATCGATGATCGATCTTCAAATGCGCGGTCAATTCCGCGATCATTTCATTCACAAAGTGCGATCCACGGTCACTTACCAATACCTTAGGACAACCAAACCGAGTGATGATGTTGTCGTACAAAAACATGGCGGTAGTCTTGGCATCGTCCTTCTTCACTGCTTTTGCTTCCGCCCATTTCGTCAAATATTCCGTTGCCACTACAATGTAGCTCATTTGTCTTGATGATGCGGGATGCACTTGACCCACATAGTCAATACCCCACTTCTCAAACGGAGCCAAAGGTAAAGAATGTTGAAGTGGCATACCAAGTCCCACATCCTTGCGGGAATACCGTTGGCACGAGTCACATTTTCGAGCATGGTCGTAAGAATCTTAAAACATTGTCGGCCAATAGTATCCCGCTCGAAGTGCCTTATGTGCGGTCAACATTCCCGCAAAATGTCCTCCACAAGGGCTATCATGAGCCGCCTCCAACACCTTAGGTACTTCTCCGATATCAATGCATCTTCGAAGCATTCCGTCCATCCCCCGTCGGTATAGTTTACCGGAAATCAAAGCAAAATGTCGGCTTTGAATTCGGACCTTCCGACGCTCAATCCTGGACAAAGTCTCTGGCATTGTTTGGGTGCTTAAAAACTCCGCAATGTGATTGTACCACATTGGTACAGAGGATACCGCAAAGAGTGCCGCATCCGGAAATTCGTCATCAATTCCTTCACCCGTCGATACTTCCTCGGAAATCCGCGACAAGTAATCCGCTTGGAGATGCATCCTCCCGGGTTTGTACACCACCTCATAGTCAAACTCTTGTAACAATAACATCCAACGAGCAATCCGTCCACTTAAATCGGGTTTGTTAACAAGATAACGTAAAGCCATATGATCCACATAAAACACAACTTTGCTCAACAAAAGATAATGTCGATATTTTTTAATCGAAAATACCATGGCCAAAGCCTCACGCTCCGTTGTGGAATAATTTCGTTCCGCTCCCGTAAGTTGCCTACTAGCAAAGGCTATAGGACGGTCTTTCTTCTCATCTCCGAATGGTTGGCAAAGAGCACTACCCACCGCAAAATTAGAAGCATCGCAATAGATATGAAACGGTAGGTCCCAATTGGGAGAAATAAGACAAGGGGCGCTCGTGAGCTTACCTTTCAAAATGTCAAACGCATTTTGACATTCTTGAGTCCACATAAACGAAACATCCTTCTTTGTTAGGTTTGTGAGAGGAATAGCCGTGTTGGCATAATCCTCGATAGCCTCACGATACCATCCAATATGGCCCAATGCACTACGCACCTTTGGTACATTCATCGGTGGCGGAAGTTCGGCGATTACCTTTATCTTGTCGGGGTCCGGTGACCTACCTTCCTCCGAGACCAAGTGCCCTAGCAAGATACCACGTAAAACAAACAAAATGGTCTTCTCGGGATTAAGAGACACATGATATTATCGGCAACGTTCGAAACAAGCTCGTAAGTCCTCAAAGTGACTCTCTTTCGAACCATGTACACAAAAATCATCAATGAAGACGGCCATCGATTTATGCAAAAGATCGGCAAAAATATACGTCATCGCCCTTTGGAATGTCGCCGGAGCATTACATAATCCAAAGGGCATCACAATATAAATGAATGTTCCCCAAGGTGTGGTGAACGCCGTTTTATACCAATCTCCTTGCACAACATGAATTTGGTTATATCCGGAATATCCATCCGCAAATGAATACATAGCGTGACAAGCTACCTCCTCTAAAATATTATTTATAAAAGGAAGCGGAAAATGGTCATTTATGGTGACCTTGTTTAAGGCCCTATAATCAATACAAACCCTCAATTTTCCATTCTTTTTACGAACAATCACCATTGGTGAGACCCATGTCGTAAGTTCAACGGGTTGAATAAATCCGGCCCGTATCAATTTCTCTAGTTCCTTCCTCACCAACAACTCAAGTCGAGGATTCATTGGCCTTTGTCTTTGTCTCACGGATTTTGACCCGTGAATCAAAGGGATAGAATGACTTGCAACCTTAATTGGTATTCCATTACCCAAATCTTCATATGACCAAGCAAAGACATCACGAAACTCTCTTACCAATCCTTTTACGCCTTCCACTTCCTCCTCATTCAATTGTTTGCCCACCTTAATGTATTTTGACACCTCACCTTCGCTTGCAACGTTCATCAACTTCCAATCGCCGTCCGGTACATGAGGTGCCTCGTTTGGAATGGGATTCCAATCTTTCACCACCCCTTGAAGCTCATCGGTCACCACTTTTGTGCCGGTCGGAGTTTTCAACAAGCGTGGAGGAGGACACACTTCTTCCTCGTCCATAAGCGATTTGAGTTCATCGATCATTGTCCCGTCTACTTCCACATTACACACATCTTCCCAAGTGATATCATCCACTAATGTGGCAAGATCCGGACATTCATCATTAAAATCAAGCTCCTCACAAAATTCTATCACTCCTACAAACATAGATGAATTATCCTCACCCTCCGAAGTAGGATTAGCCCAAAGTCATTCAACAAACTCGTCATCCGCTTCCCATCCATACAATCCAGGTCCCAAACACTTTAAAGGTCCTACCCCATCTTTATTTTTTTTGTTTTTCTTCTTTAGCGTAGTATGAATCGTTGGCATCTTCGTCGGTTTCCTCATTACTATCATAAGAAGAATCACTACTTGAGTCAATCTCATGTTCGGCACGCTTTGAGTTACGAGGTTTAGTTCTCACCTTCGTACGGTTGTCGCGGCTTCCATACGTAATACAACCCTTCGCCCAATCCGTAACCGCATTTGAAAGTTTTAACCACGGCCGACCCAACAACAAAGGGTAAGACCGGTTGAGGTCTCCAAATCGAAGGACTTGGAAATCCAACTCGTAAACCTCACCTCCCGTAGAAACTTTAAGTTTTTTTATCACACCCTCCGGTCGAACATTTCGTTGATCCGCCATAGTAATGTTGACGGTCGATGGTCCACTAAGCTTCAAACCTAGTTTCTCCATAGTGGACCACGGCATGATGTTGACCGCGCTTCCTCCATCTACAAGACAAAAGGGTACTACCTTGTCCACAATCGAAACTTCTACCAAAACGGGGCCCGGATCTACTTTGACATCCGTGCGTGCCACAAGCGTAATGGGATTGGACCTCGTCCTTCTTCGACGAGCTACGCCTTTTTGAATAGCTTTCTTTATAATTGGTGATACCTCCATGAGTTGGGCCACCGAAATGTTAGCATTCAAGTGTGATAATTCGTCCCACACATCGTAAGGGTTAGAAGAAGCAATTTTGTGACTCAAGGATCTTCGGTCACTTTCCCTTACCTTAGGAGAAACAAGAATTTCCGGGATAACCCGCGGAAATTATTCTCTATTGATCATATTATCCTCATTAATCATGTTATGAGCATCATTTACCACTTTCTCCAACTCGGTCAAATGTGGAAGAACGTAAGTATCGGGTCTTACCTCTCCCAAAGCGGGAGTTAACTCCTCCGAACCTCGACGTCCTCGAGTTAGAACCGCATAGGATTCTCTATCTCCTTTCTCCTTTGACTTGAACGACATATCCTCCACCTCTACAACTTGTACAAGGTTAGCGGAAGATGATGGAATCTCACTCGATTTCTCCATCCTAGCATCTTGAAAACTCACCTTAGTCGCATGAGGTGGACGGTAAGCTTGATTTATTTCTTCCACCACTGGTCTAGATTCCACTACATGAGATGGTTCGTTTTGTCGTGGTAAGACCTTAGGAGTGTTTCCGTTGGCGTAAAACAGCGAGCGGTTAGGAGGTTCAACCGGACGTGGATCAAACGGCCTCCTTTGACCTTCATGGTTAGCACGAATTTAATCCGGATTGTTAACGTAATTACCTTGTCCGGTTGGTTGCATTGGTCCGTAGGATGGTATCCATTGCAATTCGAGCATCTTGGGCCGGCATCTTGACTTCCCGAACCTCGGTTCGTAGGATCCCACCTCCTACTCGGTCCCGCGTTGTTAAAACTTCCTCCGTAAGATCTTGAACGCGGTGGTGTGTTCGGACGTCAAGTAGGACAACAAGCCACCGTATGGCCATGTTGTCCGCAACCCGTACACCAATAGCCGGTTTGAACATGACCCGATTCTTGACTTGGAGGCCTATATTGTAACTTATCTTGCATCATGCACGACATTTGTTCGCTCATAGTCACAAATTGTTGATGCATGACGTCTTTCATGGTATCTAATAACTCTTGCCTCATGTTAGAAAATTTAGATTCGACATCCCCATCTCCTATCTTAGATGTGGCCTCTAATGATCTAGACGGCATACTTGAAGGTAATAAAGGAATGATTAAGGGTGTAGAGTACTCTGAATTTACTTGTGGAGGTCTCACCCCATAAGGAATCACCGGTGCGTGAGAGGAAATGAACACCTCCGAAGGTGGATTTACCTTCGTAGATACCGGAAGGTATTGAGGCATCGAAACTTCCCCATATCTTACCTTGTTGACTCTTTGATCGAGTCTTTCGACCATCAACGCGGCATCCATAGCTTGTTGTACGGTTGTTGGATCTTGCATTAACACCTCCCGCAACACCCGCTCTTGCAAAGCCTCAAGAAAAAAACCGAGAATCGTATTTTCTCCAAGCCGGGCCGCGTCGCACCTATCCTTCACCAACTTGAAACGCCGCACAAACTCCGTGATAGTTTCATCTTCCCTTTGTTTCAATTGAGACAACACAATGAGCGCACCCCGTTGATCTACAACGGTCTCAAATTTCCGTAAGAATGCGTCTCGAAGAGAGGTCCATGTGGGGAAAGATGCGGTAGGGTTAGACCAAAACCATTCAAGTGCCTTACCCTTCAAGGTCGAAGAAAACCAAAGTAAAGCATAACGGTCATCATTGACCAAACTCATTACCACCGCATTAGAAAAACTTTGAATATGAGCCCGTGGATCTTGGTTAGGATTTCCGTCAAAAGAAGGAAATGGAACCATAGGAGTAGCGGGAGGGAGACCTACCGGTTGCACCACGGGTAAGGTGCTTGTGATAAGTGTTATAGGGGGCGGGTCCGGCGGTTGAGAAGCCATGATGGGTACCGACGGCCTACTCTCACCTTGTTCTTCCCTTTGAACCTCTCCCAAATGAAATTGGTTAGTTGTTTGTGATCTAGTCACTCTACGATTACTCGAAGACGAACCACGCATTTCATTTTACGTAATATTTTTTTTTTTGAATAAAAATAAATCAACAATCCAAATACAATCAATCGTGATGATGCAAACAACAAGTGGGCGTTGTACAAACCTTACCTCCGTGGACGACGATGTGCCGCATCAATGCCGCGTATGCTTCTCCGTCTTCTCTCGTCCAATACGTTGTATCATCCAAGTTTCCGTATGCTAAGAGTCGTTGTACGGCGGGATGAGCTCGAAAAGCGGCCGCTATCAAATACCGGTAACCCCAAACATCAAAGCGGTAATGTTTCGCTCGTCGGAGATCTTGCGGTTTAGCTCGCCACGCATTCGGAATAGGACACACAAATGATCCGCCGTAAAATAATTCTACGTGTTTCAACCAATCGATTATTTCTTTCTTTATATAACTACAATGCACCTCTACCTCTACAAATTCTTCTACAATAGATGTATCTTCGCCTTCTATAGACATCTAAACACTAAAACTATCATACTAGAATCAACTTCACTCTTTAGACTCCCGGCAGACGCACCAAAATGTGAGGTAAAGTAGGCAACCCCCTTGGTTTCCAAGCCAAAGGGTTGAGTCGTGCTTACTTTTCGTTCACAAATACATTTTATAAGATTCGAAAGTCTTTTTGAGAGAAAAGATAATAGTTAGCCTCTTAAGTATCCGATTAGTCCAACTTAAGCTTAGTTACCTTGGAATAGGCAACCTAGACCCTTTTAATGTAGCTAACCTACTAAAAATCAATGCAAAGAATACCAAATGCTAATAAAACTTCTAACTAATCAAAAAGGAATATGAAGAAAGAAGAAATATATGAGCTGCCTCACGGAAACCCTCATAACTTTTGGACAGAGTTTTAGTTTTACGCAAGATTAGGATGCAAGGATAGATAACTTCAAGTCCTACCTAGAAATATAAAACTTGTAGAAAATGGCCCAACCAGCTAACCGGGGTGAAGCTTCAAAGTCAGCAATGCTACATCAGGAGCTGTCTCACGGAAACACTTATAACTTCTAGACAGAATTTTAGATGTGCATGAAACTAATTTTGTTGGAAAGACAATTTTATTATCTATCTATGCATATAAAATAAATTGAAATCAGATTTATTGGTAAGACGTGGCAAGCCTCTAAAGTACGCTGTCCTATATGATTCAAGTTGCTAACTAATTTTCATTCTATATAAACTAAGGTTGCTTCACTAACAAGTAAAGAAGAGGTGAGGAATGTGAATGTCATACAAAGAGGAAAATACTAATAAAACTATAAGAGAATATTTTATTTGAAAGATAGAAACACTTACTCCTTCTCAAGGAGTACAACCACTTCCCCTACTAACTACTAACTACTAACTACTAATAGAAGTCGGGGACACCTAAGTTGGCGAGATAGATACTAAGCCTCGAGAAGGTTGAGGCTCTAAGGGCCCGAGACCGATGAAGTGGAATAGTGGTAATGCTTGATGGAGTTTCGACGCCTCTTAAATAGGTGGTCGAGGTAGACACTCCGTGGTATTCCGTCTTGCCACGTCTACCCTCGCATTGGATCCGTTTAGGCTTTGTTGATCTTTCGCATTGGATCCGCTTAGACTTTGTTGATCTTTCGCATTGGATCCGCTTAGATCCATTTTGACTTAGTAGTGCCCAAAGACACTTGTCAACTTGGATCTTCTCTCGTCGAAGCGAATCGGCTTGGTCAAACGTGCATCCATCTAGTCCACGTTGTTTTGCTCCACTCCTTTAACCCGTTGTCGCGTAGTCACTTTGGATTTAGCCCTTAGCTAAGTCAATCTTAGCCTTACCAACCACTTAAATCTTGCCCTAGCTAAGTCAATCCTCACATAGTCCTATAATATTCCGTTAATGCTTGTCCTATTAGGATTTACTTACTAGGCTAGTTTCTAACTCCCAACTTACCTAACCGACCTCATATTTACTATCTAAAGTCTATTTACCACTTATATTAGGTTAATTTGATAAAGGAATCAAAATAAACCTTCACATCCGCGCCGAATGCTCACGATGTGCAAGTGGCGCCACCACGTGCTCCATTTTTTGCAACGGACAGCGCGGACCGCCGCGAGGAGCGGAAGCAGAATAAGAAGGAAGCCAAGTTGAAGAAGCGGAATGATAAGGAGTAGATTTTAGTTAGGACTCCATTTTGGTTTGTTTTGGGCAAGTAGTTAGGTGGCCCCGGATTGTGCGCCTCGTCATTTTCTTTGTTTAGGTTTTGACCTCTCTATGAGGTGTGGAGGGCACCTTCAACCTTCCAGCCTCAGACGGTGTAACCCGCTGCTGAACCGGTTTACATGGAAGTTACTCCCACCAAAATTAGATCTTCTCTCTAAGTCTCGTGAAGGTGTTTGCATTCTTCTGTGTCTCAATCCCGTAACATATAGTTCCAATGTTCTTATAAGTTCTCCAGGAGTAGTTGATCTAAGATCACAAGTTTATGTTCCCCGAAAGCGTCCTTAACCGGAAACACGTAAATGCATTCTCAATATCTCTTAATAAATTTCTAATGAATTCTTAATGTGTAAGTGCCTTTAGAACTCAAGATAATGTTTCCTCAAAAGTGTAATGTCACGGTTAAGTGTTACGAGGGAAAACGCTCCTATACAATATCTTTCATGGTTGAAAACATTCACAATCCTATTTATCCATTCAAGTTCTTATAACATATCTCTCGTTCCTTTCAAGTCTTCAAGCATCTTGCTCAACTTCTCTATAAGGCAAGCATACTCCCTCGCTAAGTCAAAACAACCTAATTCATAGAGTGTTCTTCATTTACTCTCTTAGAATATTTTATCATTCCCGTAAGTCTAATAACTTCTAGGATCACTCCCCATTATTTCATAGTTCGAATGTCCATTCAATTATCTCAAATCCGAGTCACGCTATCTAATTTACGCAAGCGTATACCCTTGCTAAATTAGATCTCTCGGGTGCTTATTTGGTTATGTTTACGGCCTTGACTTAATCCTAAGTTCATCCACCTCAAATTCCCTTTCTCATGTTCAAAATCTAACCTCAAGGAAGAATAATATCTCTCAAATTCCTTAGGGCATCTCACTAAGATATGGCTTAAGTAATCCCTTCATGTATCCCTCAATTCCTTACTCATTACTTTTTAAGTTATTCTTAGATTGATATGAGGTAAAGGTTCGATATGAGGTCTTGATATAAAGGTATGATGTGGCGGTACATTGATTTGCCTAATTGACGAATCCTCTCCCTCTTATGATTATGCTCCTACGTCATGCGGAGGTGTAATTCCAACAACTCAAGTTCGAATGATGGTTAGGTATGTAGACAATGTAATATCCTTTTTATGCTTAAGTGTAATTACATTCATCAATCAATTCCAATCATGTTACATATAAGTTACTTCTCTTAATCGTTTCCTTCGGTGAATTTGTGTCCACTTTCCTAAGGTCTTTGAAGTTCCCGCAACTCCAAAATCATGTGGCCTCCTCGGTAATTTTAGTTTATTTTCTAAGCCTTTAATTGTCCCGCTTCGGCACGGAAATCCCAACCTCGCCCGCTTGAGTAATAATACTTGGCGAGTTCGATTCGTTGCCGCGGTTGATTGTATTGTTTCCACGAACGTTCTTAAGTCCGAATACCCTTCGGTGCCTCACGTCTCGGATTAATTCTCTAATTCCTAAGCTAATTAATCACCATAGGTGCCTCACGTCTCAACAAAAGTCCGAGTTCGGACACTCATGCCTCACGTCTCAACAAAAGTCCGAGTTCGGACGCTCAAGCCTCACGTCTCAACAAAGTCCGAGGTCCGGACACTCATTTAAAATATTCGGAGTAGAATGAAGTGTATTAGGGCCCTCTAGTGGCCTCTTTATATAGGCTCACAAATCTATATTTTTCTAAGATTTTTGTAAATGTTAGCTCGGCTAAATATAGCCCTGTATCTAATAATAGCAGAGTTTAAATGTCTTAATTCATAGAGTTTAAATCTAAAAAGTTCAACATGTACTACCTACATACATATCCCTTCATATCACCTAGCTATTTAATTGACATGTGCTCCTAAATCGGGGCATTCGTGCCCCTTTAATTCTCGGGAGTGGCCCTACTTCCGTTCGGCCGTTCCCGTCCCCAGTGGCCGCCCACGTTCCCGGGCTCTCGCGTTCCCAATGGCCGCTCACGTTCTCTGGCTCTCGCGTTCCCAATGGCCGCTCGCGTTCCCGGGTGCTTGCGTTCCCAGTGCGCTCACGTTCCTGGTCTTCCTCGCTCCTACTGGCCGTCTTCATTCCCCGTTGGCCATATTCGTTCCCAGTTGGCCGTCTTCTCTCCTAGTTGGCTGTCTTCGTTCCCAGTTGGCCGTCTTCTCTCCTAGTTGGCCGTCTTCTCTCCCAGTTGGCCGTCTTCTCTCCTAGTTGGCCGTCTTCACTCGCTGGTCCTCCAGCCCTTTCCCTAGTCCCTCAGCCTTTGCTCCAGTCCCTCAGCTTCCTCGCTGGCTCTTCATTTTCCAGCACCGGTCCCTCAGCTCCGCAATGGTCTTGCAACACTTGTCTTTCTCCGGCCGTTTCTTGCCGGTGTAGCGAGGGTGTCTCTACATGAGGTGGATTGTCGCCACGTGGCCCGCGATTTCCGGCATGGAAACCATGGCATGTGGGTGTTAGTTTGGTTTTTAAAGGGAGAACGCTTTGGTGTTTCTCTCATCATTTTGCAATACAAGTGTTCTTTTGTTCAATTCGGACCTTATGCTTTACTTCACCTTCGGTTTGAGTTAAGTCTTGAGTACATGTGTAATGCAAGTGGTCCCTCTTTTCCGTACTTGAGGTTTCCGAGTTTTCCGCCGTTCCCTATCATTGTGTAGGTTAGTTAGGTTAGTATTATATGATAGGACAGGGGGTCAGTAATACCCCGAGGTGCGTGTGGTTGAAACGCCCCTGTGTGAGCAGGTGATGGGCGGAGGAATCTTAAGCGCGGAAAGGAGGAAAGGATTGGCCGAGCAAGGGGAAAGAACCCCACCGTGGGGTTGTTGGGCAAGGGAAGTTCCACGCACACGGTAGGTTCTTCCCCACTTACTCCGTCCAACTAGGGACCGACAATGAGCAGCAGTGGATAGACCTGTCCAATAGTAGGGGGAGAGTTCTGGTTTACGCCTTCCGTTTGCCGTGACCTGGAGGTGGACCACACCGATCAGCAGTAACGGAATGGTCTAGAACACTCATGCACCTGCCGCGACTGGCGCTTGGTTCCCACCGCGGATGGTAGGCGTGGTAGCCCCATCCCTATGTTAGCCCCGCCGTCACGGAAATCAACAAACCTTAGGTCCTATCTTGTGTGACCTGTGGAACAGCACAAGCTACCCATTGTGAGGATAGGAACGAAGATGTTGTGTTTCCACCTTTCTCGAGGGAGGATTTGGTCTCCGCGTGTGGTATAGTGGAAACTGTGCCATCACGGAAAGCGGATCAGGCTGGTTTTGTAGACCCAAAACTTCCTCCACCTTTCCCCCCGTCAAAGGGGGGTGGCACGCGTCGGATACTTGAGCGGGACACCTTCCCGAGGGAGGGCTGCCCCCATCGAAACACTAGTCTAAGGGAGTAGTAGTTAGAAAGAGGAAGTGGAGATAGGGAGACAACCCTAAGAAATCAACTCAAAGGGTGAAATCCTGATGAACAACTACCAAGTCTCTCTGAGCATTCTAGCCTAAAACACTAGAATTATGGTCATTGTGACATGGTCGAAAATCTAGTGGATAGTGGAAATATAGGTCATATCCGCTACCTCTATCGCGGAAACCTTATCCCGGAAGTCATGACCCGTAATAAGGAATCTTAGAATGGAGTGCATATAGTTGTTATACTATGGATTCGGGACGCTGAGTCTATTGTTGTTACTACTCTAGGGTGGGAGATTGTCCATACTTTGTGTTGTGTTCCCTACCTCGGTCCACTACCGGGAAGGCGTAATATCCCGGATTTCTTAATCCGATTTGTGTTAACTTAGTTTCTGGTGTTTCTTGTGTGTGTGTGTGAGTGAAAGTTTTTCCCCTCTCTTGTATTGTAAATAACCGCAGGTTCTTCGTGGGAACGAACTCGGCGCGGTTTTGACGTTTTACGCGTTAATTAGGTTAATTAACTGGATACGTTACCACCGTGCTACGACAACAGGTTTGGGTCGACCGACCCAAACTATGTAGGGGGGGATGGACTCGAAGTCAACCCCAGTACTTGCCTACTGTGGGGAAGGGTTTGGGTCGACCGACCCAAACCTTGTAGGGGGGGCATGGGCTCAGAGTCCACCTTAGTACCTGCAATATGTGGGAAATGGTTTGGGTCGACCGACCCAAACTATCTAAGGGGGATGGGGTTTGAGGTAATCCTAGTACCTGCCCAATGTGGAGAAAGGTTTGGGTCGAACGACCCAAACTATGTAGGGGGGGGATGGGCTCGGAGTCAACCCAAGTATTTTCCCACTGTGGAGAAGGGTTTGGGTCGACCGACCCAAACTATGTGGGGGGGGGATGGGCTTTGAGTCAACCCTACTACCTGGCCACTGTGGGGATAGGTTTGGGTCGGGCGACCCAAACTGTCCGTAAAATACGCCGTATAATGCGGCGTGAATATGGTGAAATCTAAATATAGTATATGTAGGGAAATAAAAGTCATGGATGAATGTTGTGATTGCTTGCTCATGAATGCTAGTGTGCTCTAACCTTGTAGTGGAGCTCCAAATGAGAGAGCTTGCTGCAATTTCTGGAAAGGGAGATGAGCAAAAAGGACCGACTTTTCGGGGAGGCTGGCCCTTTATACTGTCCGCATCCGCTGCCCTGCTTCCTCTTGGATACCTTTCCCGCTTGATTCCCCTTTAGCCGGTAATTCAAACCTTCTGACATATTTTCCCGCCTCGTGATTCTAATAGAAAATGTGTACTAAGCGTGGCTCTTTGGTGCCCCAACCATCAAGTTGTCTGAGTTCACATATATTCTGTATGTAGAATAAATATGTATTGTCACGATTTGAGATATTGTATCCGTTTTTTATTTTTTAAAGTGAATATGACTTGCACCATTGGTAGGAAAGGTAGTAGCGGCATGTATTTTAACAAGTGCATTAAAGGAAATGTAGATCTGATATAAGATTTAGAAAATAATTCCCAACAACTTCCCTTTGATCCATCTAAGGAACATAATAAATTATGTTGCAAGATATTACTCTATTTGAACTCAAACATTATAATATATTTTAACAATTATTTTGACAAAAATGTGGCAACATCGTTTAACTCCATATGGTAAAAATCACTAAATACAACCGTTAAAGTAGCTAATGAGACCATCAAAAGAGGAAATATATAATATTAACAACAAAAAACAAACATGACATTGTGCAAATGAGAAAAAACTCTTAAAGCTCACAATATGTCATTTGTAAAGTGTGCACACAACGTTACTCCATTCTCAAGCATGCAACTATGACAATGACTAACCTTTGTGGAAGTCATTAATGAAATTTCAAGCACAAATGTCACATTCTAGTTCATTTTTCCAAGGATGTTTGAACCTATCCTCAAATACAATTTATTCTTAGCATTGTTTATGAGCAAAACATGCAAAGTTGGGAATGTATGTCCTCATAACATTCACAAAATCAAATGTTCCTTTCATTAGTATATAATGTGTAATTATTTCAAATAACATACTCACATGATAAAGATCGTATGTACTATAACCTTGTTATTAGTCTCCACGTACTAAGGATGACCTGATTATGACAACTATATCACATGTTCGCTTTAGTGAGTTTAGACCCTAAACGTTCACACAACCGTATTTCTCATCCTCCAATTAAAATGTTGTCATGACTAAAAACTTTTGTATTTAAATTTACAAGCACTAAGGCCCCGTCATTTGACATACATGCCAATCATTTATGGCTTGTGGTGCAACAAGTCCCAATTTATTATTTTTATTTAAGAAATTCCAAGCACACATAACACTTTCTACTCCACTCTTTCAAGGATGTTTGAACTTATCCTCAAATCCATTTTATCTTTAGCAGTGTTTGTGACCAAAGCATGTAAAGTTGGAAATGTATGTCATTATAACATTCACAAAATTATATCACGTACCTTTCATAAGTATATAGTGTTAAATTATTTCAAATAAGATATTAACATGATAAAGATTGTATGTACTATAATCTTGTTATTAGAATCCTCATACTAAGGATGACTTGATTGTAACCACTAGATCGTATGTTTGCTTTATTGAATTTTCTTGTAAACGACCACACAACCATATTCCATGTCCTTGAATTGAAATGTTGTCATAACTAAATACATTTGTAAATAATTTTGCATGCACTGAGGCCTCGTCATTTGACCTATGTGCCAATCATTTATGGCTTGTGGTGCAACAAGTCCCAATTTGTTATTCTTATTTGAAAACCCTAAACCCTAAACCCTAGTATATGTGTAACGACCATTGACCAACAAAGTGATTGCTTCAATGGCTTCATATGATGTTGAACTCCAAGGGGGTGCAAGGGTTACAATTTTAATCGTTATGCTTCTCTTGTTTACTTTAAATGACAACTTCCATATAAATATATTCATGTTCCATGATATAAATCAAATAACCGATTTTTTCTTTTTGACAAAAAACTATGATAAGGTATGAATACAATTAGCGTAATTCCATATTAGAATAATTGACAATACATAAACTTGTATAATTGCATTAGTGTAAAGCTACTTTTAAGTGATCTATGATAGGCTACAACCTTGTCCTCCAGCATTAAGCATCACATAAATAAAAATACGTATTCATATTACCAAACCATACAAATGGTACCATACTAATAGTATTAAACCGTGTAATTGCCTTTGAGCATTTGTGATTCCATATGTCTACACATGTCAAATTATAAAGCACGTAATGGATTAATTTCAATTTAAGCAATCCCAATCAAGGACAATCTAATTCAATACATTAAAACCGGAGTTGGGAAAGATGATCAACACAGATGACAAAGATGAATGTGAAATAAATTGTGTTACTTAATATCTAAAGTCGGTAAACAACTTAGGAGCCTATAAGTTCAAATACTTTGGAAAATTGAAAATTATGTGAAAACCTTAGGATATGTACCTGTTTCGGAACAAATTAAATGCCGCCAAAGGTCGGGTGGTAAGGGTTTAGGGATTACAGCTGCCCCGTGAACCTATTTGCGTGGGTTTAGGGTTTCAAGGGGTGCCCTAAAGCCAGGGTTTAGGGCCTTTTCCCGAGGGGAACAAAACCCGAAAGGTTGCCCTACCCGGGTCTTTTTACCTCTTCACCTAAAGTGAGCTCCGCGCCGCTCTTGGAAGCGCCGCCTCCACGAAGTGACGCGTTCCCTCCATTCTCTTCCTCCCTCCATTCTCTTGGTAGAGCATGTAGATTCCACATTCTGGTCTTCTATCGTGCGAGTATAGATGCTATAGGTTATTGTCTGATTCTTCTTCTTGGTTTATTCGTAAGAGTATTGATACTTTGTGAGTTTCAGAGTGTGGAGGGTTTAAGGATTCAGAGTGTGAAGTGTTTAGGAGCTTTAGAATGTTCATAGCGTGAAGGAGTGAGCTTTACAATGTTGAAGGTTGTGAAGTTTAGAGTGTGGAGTTTAGAGTGTTGAAGTTTAGCATTTACATTGTTGACGCTTGAAGGAATTAGATTCAGAGTGTTGAGGGTTTAAGAGCTTTATAGTGTTGAGTGCTGAGGGTTTATTATCAGATTGGTGATAGCTTGAAGGATTAGATTCAGAGTTTTGAGGGTTGTGAGTTTGTGAAATTCGGAGTGTTGAGGGTTTAGGGTCTTCAAATCTTATTACCTTTACACACAGAGTGTTGCGACATTAAAAGTTTTGTTCATTTCATCTGTAGAGCGGTCTAAGGTTCAACAGAGTTTCCAGTATTTGTGAGATTAGAGCACAACTGCTTCTCAGATTCGAATTACACTTATAGTTTGCAAGAAAAGCTTCTTCTAAACCTTCCAAGAACAGGTAACGTTTTTGGTGCATAAGTTTGTTTTTCTTATACTTATCCCAAGAATTCTATTCTAAGCATTCTATCACATGTATTATATAATAAACATCATTTAATAAGCATTTTATAACAAACATTTCATAATAAGCAATGTATCATTAGCGATCGTAAATTGAAACAACAAGAATTAGTTGAGAATACATATTATTCACAACTAATCTTTGTTGTTTCAGTGTACGGAAACTGGTTTGGGTCGAGCGACCCAAACACAACTGCAGGTTTGGGTCGAGCGACCCAAACACAACTGCAGGTTTGGGTCGAGCGACCCAAACCCAACAGCTGGTTTGGGTCGAGCGACCCAAACACAAAAGCTGGTTTGGGTCGAGCGACCCAAACACAACAGCTGGTTTGGGTCGAGCGACCCAAACCCAACAGCTGGTTTGGGTCGAGCGACCCAAACACAAAAGCTGGTTTGGGTCGAGCGACCCAAACCCAACAGCTGGTTTGGGTCGAGCGACCCAAACACAAAAGCTGGTTTGGGTCGAGCGACCCAAACCCAACAGCTGGTTTGGGTCGAGCGACCCAAACACAACAGCTGGTTTGGGTCGAGCGACCCAAACACAACAGCTGGTTTGGGTCGAGCGACCCAAACACAACAGCTGGTTTGGGTCGAGCGACCCAAACACAACAGCTGGTTTGGGTCGAGCGACCCAAACACAAAAGCTGGTTTGGGTCGAGCGACCCAAACCATGGCAAAACATATTCATATCGTTCCAATAAAATAAAATCTCATGAAACAAATTTATTATACAGATCTATTTTGGGATGTACACTTATATCTAAGAAATATGAAAGTTACCAAAAAACAAAGCACTAATAATTATTTGACCTACTATCTCAAAATTCGTATTGCACGATCGAGCTAATTTCATACAGTAGATAATTGTTGCCAATTATCAAACCCACTACTAGCTTGTGTTTGGGTCGATCTACCCAAACCTGCCAATTCGTGACCTCAACATATATGACATCAGTCATTCCCGTCTACATGCTAATATACATTTGTAATAGTTTGGGTCGAACGACCAAAACTAACAGAGTTGTGGTTTTCTTGCAGATGGCCCCCAAAAAAAGACCTGGAGAGAGATGGTTCATGCTCGCACCAGATGTGGTTTGGCAGGAACACGAAACACCTGAAGATGAATCTTATGTGCCTAAGGATGGGCTGGTGATTGCATGGTCTCTCCAAGTGGTGAAGGCATCTCAATTCAAGATCCTCTTTGTGGTGAAAGTTGGGACAGTGGATCAAAACACATGGGCAACTTTGATGGGGTGGGAGGTGGCGTCAGTACAGGCTCTAGGTGACTACGTGGACGTCATACTCGAGAATTCTGCAATGCAGAATGCGCACATGTTCATGCATCAATTCTCCGAGGCATTTGACCCCCTGTACGTAAAAGAAACTTGCATTGAGCCAGAGGTTATTAAACCAGAGTCTATCTTCATAGATGGAAGCATTTCAAACACAAAGGTGGCATCCAGGTTTACAAAGCTTAAGCAAGCAATCAACGCATTAAACAAGGCTCAACAGAGCAAGTCAAAATCACAACAGCCGGTGAGGAGGAAGGCCACAACAGAAGAAGGTGCGGGCTCGTCGAGACCTCAAACAGTGAGGAAGCTGCGGGTGGTTCCGGCTGACTCAAGAAGAACCACGCCTACGGCAACACCGGCGGATAGTGAGACACCCACGCCATCAAACAGCCGTCAGACAACTCCTTCAAAGAGGCAAAGAGAATCGGCATCAGTTATGACGAACGAGCCAGTTTCCCCAGAACTGCGCATGCCAAAGCCCGGACAAGAAGTGGATGCGTCTGAGATCCAAAGAATCGTGAACAATTTCACGACCAAGTGTTCTCACTGTTTCTTCATGGGTAGGGACTTCAAATTTGACATCAATATTGCTCAGTGTCACCTAGCCCCACCAGAAAAGTGTGTTTGGGCAAAGGAAAATGCTTATGTCGATTGGATAATCGCCCAGATAGTGAGCGAGCAATTCAAAGACGATAGGCAAACTATTGTAGTCATGCCCCAGGGACACAAAAAAATGCCCACTCCGGATATGTGGCTGTCAATTCAAAAAGGCGATTTTTGGCTAATTGACGGACAACACAACGTGGAAGCGTCGAAGAAAATCCAACTCATGGCCGAGTGGGATGATCCCAATAACCAAAAAGATAAATTGAAGGTGTGGAAGGCCTTGGTGGTGTGGTC
This sequence comes from Polytrichum commune, assembly GCA_950295325.1. Classification (NCBI taxonomy): domain Eukaryota; kingdom Viridiplantae; phylum Streptophyta; class Polytrichopsida; order Polytrichales; family Polytrichaceae; genus Polytrichum; species Polytrichum commune. The sequence goes on along the minus strand of OX485803.1, from coordinate 14,121,370 downwards.
AGATGACGAAACCAGACTCAGTGACATCTCCCGCTACTTCAATATGGGGAACAAGAAACGGGCATACCAAGCTTCGTGGATTCGCAACATCATGGCCTCACGCGAGGTGTGGGAGTTCTACGGCAGGCCTCCCAAGGAGAGGGAGAATGCGAAGGACAAGAATCCAAAGTGGGAGGTGAGTGTGGTTTGGGTCGATCGACCCAAACGCTTGTTTTGTTTCATAGTTTGGGTCGACCAACCCAAACTCTTGTTTTGTTTCATAGTTTGGGTCGATAAACCGAAACCCTTGTAAGAGTTAATATTCAAGGTTTTTCATCTAAGCAAATGTCCAACTAACATATACATATCTAACATAAATTTCTATGTTTATGTGCAGTATTTCAAGTACCAAATGATCAATAAGTTCTCCTCCATTGACAATGCGAGTCACAAGCAAAAGAAATATAACGAGTTGCGAGGAGAAATTTATTTGATAACAACATCCGACCATATCTGGTCGAAGTGGAAGAACGTGTTCGAAAAGCATGAGACGGGGGACCTGATGGATCCCGACACAGGCCTACTTTTCAACTCGACCGCACGTTTCAAGCAGCTCAAGCCTTTGATGAGAGAATTCTTTCGAACACTCCAAGGGCTTTCGGAGACAGACATGGGGAAGGCGGCCACGCACATCCTGCACGTCGAGCCCACGGCAAAGAGATGTTGGACGCACCCAAAGATAGTCTTCTCCAAGCCTAAATCATTCGTTCCTTCATGCTACACCATGAAGGAATGGACGGAGAATAAGAAGAAGAAGAACACCATCGTCCAAGAGTTGCACAAGATAGTCCCCGAAATGAACCTTTTTGTGGATGGCGAGGTCCACGACGCAAACTGGAAAGCATTCAAGGCGGAGTACAAGTTCACAAGTGCATCTATGGCGGCTCTCATCAGGGAAGCGGGGGAAGACTTCCTGCGGTCCAAGCTGGTGAAAGGTGGGAAGAATCGGGCACTTCCTGATCACACAGCGCGTGTCTTCTCGAATTTCATAAAGGAGAAGAAAATTGTCAGTTTTGAGGGGGACGCGCATTTCAACCTTGTCACCCTAGAGCCTCTAAAAATCCAGGGGTGGCCTGGCGTTGAGGCTCACAAGACAATAAGGACGAATGCTGGGGATCGATTCCCCTTTGGGATGATAGACTTCAGGAACATTCCTGGAAATTCGTTTGAGGGTACTATGAGCACCCCCTTCTATGAGCCCTTCCTATCAAAGTTCGTCGACTATGCAAGTCCTAAATTTAGGGAGGTCGACATTTGGTTGTGGATAGTCGAAGATAGGAGGGCGGAGCAGGTATATGAGATTGCGAGGAAATTGCAACCTGATTATGCTGTCTCTAAATCTCATTACATTGCTGCACCGGCGGAGGGGTCTTACTCGACGTTGAAGGACAAAAAAACAAAGCTTGTCGACGTATTGTGTTTGTACTTTGTATACAAAGCGAACTTGCTGAAGGTCGACAACCACCCCATAAACCGGATGGAAAAACTCTTCCAAGTACCAGAGGGGTTGGGTGCGAGCAAGAGCCTCTACGACGAGGCCAAGTACGCGAACTATACTGCCGACGAGTTGCGGATGGAGTTCTACTTACGGATAATGAGGGCCTTGACAAGAAGAGGGGATTCTATTTTCAACGTCTTCGGGGGTTCCAAACCTATCTATGCTGGCATGGTAAGTAACTTCAAAATAGTTGGTTTATAGTTTGGGTCGAGCGACCCAAACTTGCCACAGTGATGGTTTGGGTCGAGCGACCCAAACCTTTTGTATTGGTTTTCTTTTATTGTTTCTTTTTCTTGTTCTTGGTGTAATTTAATGAGCATATCTCTGATCCAAGTTGTTTTTTGAATGTCCAGATGTTGGGTTTGAAGATGTACTCCTATATAGAGGACAATGATCTTCAATTTTACAAAACCCAAAAAGTCCTAGCCAAGAAGATGGACATCCTCGATTGGATCCCGGGGAGCTACATGGAGGAGATTGTAGAGGGGGGTGAAAACCCGATGGATATGGCAAGGCGTGTCAACCCTGCAGAATTTGCCACAAGTGCTCCAGTTGGAGCACCCGAACCACTCGTAGGATTGTATCCGGGTACCTCATCTCGGGGGCCAGGTGACGAGGTGGAGGAGGAGGAGGAACAAGAGGAACAAGAGGACCATAAGGCGGAAGGAGAGGTAGAAGAAGGAGCAACGGGTTACACGCAAGAATCAGAAGCCCCCCAACGGAAGAAAGCTATGCGGGTGGCAACCCCGCAAAGCAAGTTGGTGCCTGTCCTCACGGTGGACGATGCTAGAGACATGTACTCCAGGGACGCGACAGCAACGTTCAGGGAGAGGAGGAAGTTGAAGGGGAAGAAGCTCTACAGCGACTACGCAAGGGAGGAGACCATCGCCATAAGCAGCGAGGACGAGGACGATATGGAGCTTGCCAAACGGCTCAGATCGGATCCCCCCTCCCCGACATCGTTCGCAGGCATGGTTAGGGTGAAACCAGAAGTCCTGACTGTGGAGGAGGCGAACGAGAAGATGCGGAGGGACGAGGAGCAGCGAGTCCGCATGCAGAAGGTTGCCGCAGAAGAACCCTCAATGTGGAACGAGGTAGCAGAGTTGAGGGCTCTCCTATTGGAGCAGGAGCGACAAAGGGCGATGGCCCAACCTCCATCCAGCGCCGACCTGATATCGCAGGTCATTCAAGGAATGTGGGCGCAAGGATTGGTGGTGGCTCCCTCGAGCGCCTTTCCGCACTTGCCCGCCGGCTTCCCTGCCCAGAGCATTCCTCAACAGTTTGTGCCGCAAGCGTCATTCAGTTTCCAACACATGATGCGGCCACAATGTCCCCTACGCCCCGGTCCAGCAAGTGGACGATCCCAACATCTGGCGTGTCTCTGGAGCCTCCTCTCCTTTGGGGCCTCCACCACTTTGGCCCCCCATAGTGATAGCTCCCCCTCACCAGCATGACGACCCCCGAATGTTTGGGTCGGATGACCCAAACACCCCCCCCTGTGTAGTGCCACAAGGGAACTACCCCGATGCAAGACAGTTTGGGTCGGGTGACCCAAACCTTGGTGCAGGACAGTCGTCCCTTGACCAACATGGGTGTGAAAAAGACACAACCATGTTAGATGTTGAAGGCTTGCAAGGGCCTGGTGATACCTCTACTCCTAACCAAGTCGATGAACCCATGCATGATGCACATGCGGAGATTGGTTTAGGACAAGGGCCTGATCCTGAACCTTTGCAGGAGAAGGTTGCTGATGTCGTTGAAAAAGGCGCTGGAGAGAGAGGAGGGGCAGTGCAGACGATGGAGCCCTCCACGGCATCGAGACATGACCTGGGCGAGGTAATACACTGAGACCTCTCAGTTTGGGTCGATCGACCCAAACCTCCTGGGTCATTGTCTTGTTGGCGTGGTCTTGTCCCCCTAGCTAGGAGGAACTGCACCCCGGCCTTCCGATGCCCATATGTCCAATACATGCGCCCCTTCAGTGCCCCCCTTCGCGATCATTTCGTCACCCTGCACTCGACTACGCTCGATATTGCGCGGCGCTTACATGCAATTTTGTAGATGCACAGTTAGGATAGTGTGAATGGCTAGTTCACCGCGGTTCACCCCCCATCAAATTGTACATAGAAATTTGTAAAAATAAAATTATTATTTTTGGCGCCCATATGTTTGCATCCATGTCCCAATGTATGTTGTTCCCCTTGTATGTTTTTGTTGCCACCAATGGTCCAATTCTTCTTGTGTTTGCACAAAATTTCCGTTCTGCTTGAGATGGACATAGCATAACATAGTCCTCGCCGCCTTCTCTCGCTCGTCGCCGCAGGGTTCGGAGCATAGCGTCGCGGCTCCCCACCGATCCTCTCCGAGGAGTGTGGAGGACAGCGTGGTGGTCCCCCCGATTTTGCCCTCGCCACCTTCGCCTCCCAAAACCCGGTTCCTCGTGCTAGACCTCAACGGGGTCCTTGTCCAGTGCGTGCATTGTCCGAAGGTCCCAACGGTCCCTTTCTGCAAGCCCGAGGACGCCAACTACGATGGTCCCCCCGCGTACATCAAAAGCAAGCTAGTGTACCTCCGCCCGTGGCTTCGGCGCTTCCTGCAGGTCGCCCTATCCAAATGGTGGGTGATCGTGTGGAGCTCCATGAAGTCCGAGAACACCCATGCGGTCGTGGAGTTCATCTTCAAGGGGCTCCAACCCCCGTGCTTGGTCCTAGGACAGGATTCTTGTAAAACATTATACACCTCCGACGGCAGGTGTGGGAGTCCAAATTCGACGGAAATACGGAAATACGGAAATACGGATTCCATTTCTGTATTTTTCCTTGCTTATCTGAAGGTAATAGGGTCTATTAGGACAAAATTAATTGTACTAGGAAATAGAGTATTCTAACCCCGCCTTGTGCGGAAAAACGACTCTAAATAAGTACTATGACCGGTCCGTCAAATAGGATGGGCGGACCCTGTAATCATGGTCCAAACCATTGGTCCGGACCAAGTAACGGACGTGCCAAGATTACCCAACGGCCCAGAAGTGGCGGTTATAACGGGCCTTATGACGGTTGGGGGAAAAGAAAGCCGTTGGGAAAAATGTTAGTAAAACCGTTGGTGGGAACCGCCGGAAAACGGTTGGTAACCGTTTTCCGTTAAACCAAACGGTAACAGGGGAAGGAAGAGGGAGGAAGGATATTTAAGGGTCCCTTCCTTCTCCCTCCCACTCTTTTCTGGAAAAAGGCAACCTGTTGAGAGAACGAGTGGTGAGGTGTTCATTCTTTCGATCCGCCAGCAATTGGATTGCTGGGACTCTGCACTTTTCAGTCACCGGCAGTGGGCTTGCCGGGACTTTGTGGCAATTAGACGGAAGAGAAGGACTCCGGAAGAGAGAGAGAGAGGTTGCAAGCCGGAAAGGGTGAGAGGAGAGGAAAATGCCGGAAGCACGGGAAGAGGATCAGCGGGAACCCATCCCGATTCCGTTGAAAGCCCTCACCCCTGCAATTCCGAGGGAGGATAGAGAGCTGCAGGAGCTCGCGGAGGATCTCAGGGTCATGGGTTGTGCGGGATTGCTCTCCAAACCCTGGAATCTCAGAGCGGAAGATACCCTCCGCGAGTTTAAATTCGAGAGGGGAAATCAGTGGCTAGGCACAAAGAGGAGGGATCCGGAACATTGGACTCCGGATATGTGGAATAGGGTCTACGGGTTTCCCAGGGGAATCACGGAGGGGTGGGCCGGCCGCCGCGACGGCCTGTTCGCCGGGAAGTTCAGAGGGGACGCGGATCCAAAGGACGGATTCCACCCAGGGAACTGCCGGAATATTAGGAAGCGGAGAGTGCTAGAGTTTCTCCTGCCCATTCTCAATCCGGACAAGCCGAAGCGGATTAGCCTCACCATGGCTAACACGCTGTTTGGTGCAATGTCCGGAGTCCGGCCGGTGAATTGGGGCCTGATCATCCAGGAGATAGTCGGACGGGCCCTCCCCCACATCGGCCGGAAACCCTCCTTCCTCTCCCCCTTCATTCTACACCTTTACCAGCACTTCGACTGCATCCTGGCGGAAGAGGAGGACCTGCTAACGATAGCGACGGACGAGGTCACCTACAAGCTTCTTCCGGAAGCCAGAGACGTCGAGACGGAAACATCCAGCGACCCCATTCTTCCGGAAGCACCTCCCTCGTCGCCCGGAAGCCCGCCGCCGACTGTCTCGAGGCCACTCTCTCCTCCTCCCTCGCACCATCATCCGGAAGCCGGACCCAGCCGGGAGACCCCATGGCGGAATGTGGACCTATCCGCTTGGGACTTTCCGGAGAATCCGTTCAAACGGTTCCAGGAGGGCATGGAGGACCTCAAGACCCAATATTACCGACTAGAGCACATCGTCAAGGGGGCGAACCATGCTCTGGACGACTGCGGACCCGGAAACATTCTCCGGGAATTGGCAAAGAGGGCGGACCGGAAGGAGCTGGAGCAAGCCAAGACGGAGAACGCCCACCTCACCGCACAAGTAGCGGCTATGACTCAGGAGCTGAGTCAGAAGAGCGAGGAGATCCGGAAGTACCATGCGGAGCAGGCAGTGCTCTTCAGCCGGATCCGGGAGCTGGTGGGTCATCCGGCGGAGATCGTGAACAAGGCACATCTCTACGACCGGATGATGGAGTCCGGAGATCCGGCTTCCGCCAGGCAGACCCTCCCCATCCTCGTGAAGTATTCACGGACGATGAAGGATCTCCTGGCGGAAATCCAGAGGGTGGTCCCGCCAAGCGGAACACCGCGGAGGGTGCTCTATCCGGGTCCGCCAGGGTCACCAACCGGAACCCTCTACGAGGTGGTTGGTGAAGTAGCCCTGGTTCAGAACCCGCCGTCCTCTGCAGGACCCAGCCAGCAGGGAGGCGGCTCTCGGCCTGGTAGTTCCGGAGGGGCTCCGGAAAGGGTCCGTTCTCCCCAGGTGAGGCGGAAGAGCACCGGGTCGGTCCCAGACTCCGGATAGGGCTAGGACGCCGATCTGGCACCAGACTTCCGATCGGGAGGCCACTCCGAGTAGGGGCAAGGCCCCTATGACCCACGCCTCGCCATCGTCTCCACGGGACTGCCAAGTGGTGAGTCCATTTCCTCCGCCACCCTCAAGGGCGGCCTCCAACAGGGATCCGCGGATGGCTTCACTCTCGGGCGGACGGAATCCGGAGCAGGGCACCGGAAGCGATCCTTCTCCAGTCCGAAGCATCCGGATGGGGACAGCTTCCGGAACCCCAGGGACAGTCTCCGGGACACCAGGGACCGCTACCCCACGGACCGAGAGGGCAGCGGATTCGGAGGACGAGGTTGCTCCGTCTCCGAACATGAGGAGGATGCTCACGCGGCTGCAGAAGGCGTCGCCGGCAGGGGGCTCATCCGCCGTCAGCGGGTTAGGGAGCCACTCAAAGGAGGGATCGGCTCCGAAGAAGCACCGGTCTTCTTAGTTAGGGGAGTAGCTAGAATAGTTAGACAGAATAGAGGTAGGCAGGTAGGACTTAGGAGTTTTTGAAGACGATTAATAAAACTTTCCCTTGGTAAGTGTCAGCGGAAAACCCGGATCTGGATCCGGGAAATCCGGGAGACCGGGTGTAGTTAGGGTTTTTTTTCTTGAGCGGCGGCCACTTGGGCCGCCGCCCTCAGTTTAGGGATTTTTGAGCCTCTACTTAAGGTTGAATAAGGAGCTTGAGAAGGGTTCCTTCTCAATTGTTGTATTGCGATTATTCCTATTCTGAATAAATGTCTTTGCTTCTCACTCCTTGACTTCTCTTTATTGTTGTTTGTGTGAATGATCCGGAGATCGTTAGTGGAAGAGAGAGAGAGCATGAGGGATAGGAGTTCCGGATAGGACATGAGAGAGGAGACCCAGATCAGATCCGGTTATCGCCTTGTAGATCCTCTCTGAGTGTAGTGGGAGGGAAACCTTACTAATCCGGTAGGTTGGGTAACGTCTAGGTGGGATAGCCGCTGGGAAGATTGGGTGAGATCCGGAAGGGATCCGGACTTACGCCAATCTGATCTTCTGAAGAGGTCCCACCGTCCTTAGACGGACCTATCCGGATTAGTGGTACGGATCGCCCAGTTAGCTTTGATTGAATAGAATCCAAGGTAGAGGTAGCCGGACCGATCCGTTGGACGGAGAAGGAGAGGTCCGGATCAGTAAGGATTCCGGATTGGAGGCCACCTCCGGAGTGCAGTAGGAAGAGATCCTCATTGTTCCGAATGCCTGGGTAACGTCCATGTGAGATAGCCGTCGTTAGGACTGGGCAAGATCCGGAAGGTGCCGGACTTACGCCATCCGACCTTCTGAAGAGGTCTCACAGTCTTTGGACGGGGTAATCCGGAAAGTGGTACGGGTCACCTACTCATCCCGTCGAGTCAGATCTCCGGTCGGAATCCAGACTCCTCTGGCTACTATGGTCCCAAGGAACAATCCAGATCTCTCTGCGTGACCTGCCAGGACGGACCTGATCAATCCAGATTGGTTGTGAGGGAGTTTCCGGATGCCAATCTTATCAAGGACGTCTTCACCGGAAGAAACCACCTATTCTAGAGGGTAGGCGTAAAGGGGTGGGTAAGTATTATAAAGAGGACCTAGAAATAACATCCGGAGAGGCACACTCCGGAAAAAGGCTAAGAATGTCCCCAAAGACCAAATATCCGGAAATTAGGATTTCCGGAAATTTGGCTAAGGAAGAGGAAATAAGCAGGTACGGAGAGTTTTAGACCTCCTACACTTCACAGAATCCCTGGACGATACTAGGGTCATCCGGACAACCCGGATTTGGCACTTAAAACCGCCAATCCGGATCTTTTGGTGTTCGCGTGTTCCCACAGCAGGGTTGTGAAAAAACCCAACAACCCCGCAGTAAATCAATTTCTTAAGGTCTTGAAGCCAATCGTATGGGACCAGCGTCCCAACATGGTCGGCTGTCCCTACAACGTTCGCCCCACCCGTGACAACACGTTGATGGTGGACAACAACGCTTCCAAGAACATTTTGAACCCGACCTCGAACTTCATAGTTTGCCCGACGTGGACGGTCGAGAAGGTCCGAGACCGCTTTTTGTTAGACCTACTTAAGTACATTCAAACGCTCGTGGGGAGCGGACTACCCGTGCCCCGGTTCCTTAGTTGTAATCCGATAAGCGAAAGATACATGGATCCGAAGGACTATATGTACAGAGAATTGTACGCTCACGCGAAATATAATAAACTCATTTGAGATACTACATGGTGTGTCATTGTGTGTGATATATTATGCCTCAATTGTATATCGATTTTCACATGCTCCCCCCTCCCCCCCCCCCTCCCCTTGGGTTTTGTTTGTTTTAATTTTGCCATCAGCGTTTGGAGCCCTCGATTGAGATCGTCAGCGAATCAAACTTGGGGAGCTTCTTCTACGAGACCGTCTACGATGCCGCGTCCACCATCGACTACTCCAAGGAGCCTATTGACGCCAGTGTCGTCGATAGCCCCCCACCCAAGCAAATCTTCCGGCGATCTCCGTCCCCGTCGCCGCTCAAGGGCATAAATCGCAGATGCGTCCGGACATCCCCCTCTCGGCCCGGCGGCAGTAGTACACCTCAACGGCGGCTGCGGATGGACGCTCGGCCTACGAAGAGTGGCACCCTTCCTATTCCTTTGCGGGACGCATTGCCCCTCCTTGCCAACTCCGACGGGAACGCCCCCGGTGACAAGGTGAACTCCCCCCCCCCCCCCCAAACATGGTTAACCGCGCATTACAATCATCCGGCACTTTAAAAATGAACGTGTGACACGTTTGGGTCTTCCTCCCTAAACTAACACGTGTGTTCTTGCATTCACGCGTTGCAGGTTGGTCCCACCCGTAAACCTATGCGGGCTAGTACGTCCGTCGAGTTGGAGCGTTTCTACTCCATGACCAGAAATACAAGACAGTCCACTTCATCGTATTCGAATTCTTCGTCGTATAATTCGGGCGGCCAACGGAATCCAAAATTAGTTATTGATGGCGGTCACCCCAAGAATGGCTATAGTCGCGGGGTGGAGATTTTCAGGAATGTTGAAGCAATGCGAGCAAAAGAAGCCGCAGCAAAAGAAAAAGAGGCAAAAAAAAAACAAAAAAAACAAAAAAAAACAAAAGAAAAAGAGGCAAAAGAAAAAGAGGCACTCTCCGAGGCTAGATAGGCCATAGTAGGCGTAGGGTTTTGGGCCATAGGCAAGAACATTTTGGGTCGCACTATCCAATGGATGTGTGGTGTTAGCATGCTATGCATTTTACATGCCATACTTTGTATGTTTTATTTGCAATAATATAAGTGTCACATGATTTCCCCTTCCATATGGTCTAAGGTTTGGATTGCCCTACCTAAACCATCACAAATATGAGTTTGGAATATTTTGTATGCAATATTATATTGGTTAACATATTAACCCTTCAATAAGATCTATGGTTTGGATTGCCCTACCTAAACCATATTCATACAAGCTCTAATATTTTGTGTGCAATAATATGAATGTTTTAAGGTTTCCCCTTCAATTTGGTCTAAGGTTTGGGTTGCCCACCCTAAACCATCACAAATATGAGTTATATATGGGGTTCTTGGTCTAAACACCCGCTTCAAAGTGTTCGCATCTTACAACTTTCTCCAATATGTGTTCCATTTATCCTTGTTCTTATTTATGTGAATGTCTCAAAATGCCCAAAAAGTCTCAATTTAACGAATATAGTGTTTACTTCACAAAACGGTCAAAGCCGGCCATAGTAGAAACGTTACCCCCTAAATGACCATTGTATTGATATTTAGAAAAATTACATTGATAAAAATAAAATAAAATGTATATGGCAATGTTTTAGAACTTCTTTCATGATAATAATTTATTTGAAAATGTTCCACCTCTATAATACATCCAAATTGAGGTAAATAAGTAGGTAACATTATCTTCTTATTGATTTTTAAAGAAATTACATGTTGGTATAGTCCAACCTCATTAATACGACACTTGTTTATATGACACCCTCAATATTACGACACATTTTTACGAGACCACACTTTTTAGTTCAAAACTCCCTCTTTTATACGACTACAACACTCGATAATGCGACATATAGAATCTTTGTTTTGTCATATTAAAGAGGTAGTTAATGCTAGAATTCCTTTCATCTATACAATGCACATCTAAAACACATCCATTTTCGCATGGGAACCACTTGGGAACTTCACTTTTTGTTGGGAACTTAATGATAATTAGGGTTACTAGTGTAGAATGGACATGGTTAGGGTGAGAGTGGCCTCCTACCTAGTATGTTGCCTTGTACACGGGTGATATAGTATCACCAATATCTTGATGCTAAACGTCATGCATCATTATTGTCTAGTTCTTATTAGAGAACTCTTTATATATTGGTGTTAATGAAATTATTAGTTTCCAAAAGTTAGATGAGAATTTAGATAAGATGACAGTTGCTAACTTGGGTAGACAACACCAAAGATCTTTGGCCTTTTATTTTAAGAGTTTTTGAGAATATTTGTAATTGTTTGGAGAACAATAGTGCAAAGATTTCTCTTGGGCTATCACACCCCCTTACGTTTCATAATTGCGTGCGATAAAAGTTTGCTACTCTATATTTTATGCCATATATAATTTTGAAAATTATGATATTTTTTCTACATAATATGCATAACCATTGATAATATATATTTTTTATAGATATTGAAATTTGTGAGCATCTTAAGTTTTGTAGTAATTGTTTTAGTTCAATTTTGCGTCATTCTAGTTAGAAACAGTATGTTTAAAAAAATCCAAAAGAAATCATCAAATTTGGTTTTATTATTATTATTATTATTATTATTATGTAATAGATACCATGTATATCTACTCATGAAAAACAATTGATAAAATTTTGACCCATTTTGGTGATGCTTTATGTAGAAAGTAGATATGTTTTATCGCACGTGATGTTCAACTTGACAATGGAGTGCACCCCCCGAGAGATTTCTCTAAGGAAGAAATATTTTATTGAAGTTGAAGTTCTCCGAAGGTCAAGTTTCTTATCCGACGCTTTGAGGTTGCCCAAGAAACTTGACCTCTAGAGAACTCCCCTTGGAAAAAGTGTGGCCACGTTGCCAACCATGTCATTTTTTCACCCATGTACAAAGTTCTCCACCAAAGGACTCTTGACTATAGTGTAAACCACCACCGGCCAAGAGTGTCACTCTCGGGCAATCAAATTTCAAAATTCTTCTAGAATTCTTGACCGGAGGACTTCTCCACCGTAGTGTAAAGCGGCCCTAAGAAGGAAGTAGTAAAGCTTCGCCCTCCTTACTAGGTTCATTGGCCAACCAGGGCCCTAGAAGGTCCTGATCGTTACCGACAATTCACCACCAATTGTAACTCTATATATCCAGGATTGTACTCATTGTTCTGCACAACAATATTGGAAGGCACATCCCAAGAGATTTTAGTGCACTCGGTTGCCACTAGATTTGTTTTGTAAATCGTAGAGCTTCCATCCTGCTGGGAGAGATCTGGAGTGTGTTAATCGCTCCTGCAGGTCATAAGTTGCGCTGCTGTTTTGCGAATTTGCAGTAGACTGCAAGTTACTCCGGCAGAGTATAAGCACTAATTCGACTCAGCACTCCCAACTAAGGTAACCGATAGTGTGGCTCCTGATGGACTCCCAGATTGTTTTTCTTTGTTGTAATGTTGCGGAGAGATTGGTATAGAATGTTTGTGATGTTTAATACTGAAGCAGCTCTTATGTTTGCAAGCAATTAAGCTCGGTGTTCTGTTTGGATGCTTTGGTTCATGGAGTCTCCAATGAATAATTATGGCTGTAGTTTTCCAATTGGTCTTTTGTTTTGATTGAGTACTTTCTATTGCATTTGTGCTTGTCCAGCTTCGGCTTCAGTTCTTTTCTGCGTCCAGGCTATGTAGTTGTGCTTGTCTCCAAGAATAGGTCCTCGTCATCCAATCCTTACCATTGCCAATTGCATTCCCAGACGTTGCAGGAATCGTCGGCCATGGTGCAGTTCAAGGTGAACGATGTGCAACCGGAGTTGAAGACGGTGAACTGTTGGATGCCAACTAAACCCAACGGGGTGGAACAAGCGATTGTGCTGGCTGGCAAGAAGGAGGTGGACGGTTTCTCACACGTAGATGCGTCCTTCATTTTGGGGAAGCCCCTGGGCATCAAGAACCCGTTGCTGGCGGCCGTGTACTTGGCATTCAGCCACCACCTGCCCCTCACCCTCAGCCCGGACGTGATATGGAACACACTCATGCTCGGAGTCTCAACGCATGTGGCCAAGGACCCGGAGAAGCACAGGCACTCCTTCGTCAACCACCAGGGCAAGAAAAAATTGTTGGTACGGGACGACACGCTCCGCAAAGGCTGTGGCACTAACAACTGGGGCAAAATAGCACACCAATTCACAGCTCAAATTGCCGAGAACCTGAGCGGTGTGGCGGCACTCAAAGCCTTGAACACAAAGTTCACAACGACGGACGAAGTGGCCAGCGTCGCACATGCCATCGTATTCATGGACGTTGTCAAGAGCTACTTCTTGTTCAAAGTGAGGACCGCGTGCGGCATCCCTACCGTTAAGCTCACAGGCACCAAAGAAGACTGGCAGAAGCTCCGCAAGGGTCTGGCCCTCTTGGATGACCTGGACCTGTCCCCGTGGCGAGAGCAGCTGGACCGCATCCTCGTCCACTTTGAGGGCGCCTTCGACAACAAGATCGAGCAGCCGTTCTGGAATGACATCTTCTTGAAGCACGGTGCTTTCGGATCCGGTGGCATTACCACGATCTCGGGCTGGATCGGTAACTTCTTTCTTTACACCGGTGACAGCGTCATGAACCCCGGGGCCCTTGGCAAGGCCGGTGTGCGATTGGATCCCTCCGACATCCCTTGCGGACTCAGCGAGACACCGTTCGTGTGGGAATACTTCTCGCAAGAATTCAACATGTTGCTGCGCGGTGGCCTCGTCGGAGTTGTCGTCGATCCGGTCACGTATTGCGTCGCTCCCCAACTGGGTTGGCTCGTCACCGACGCAGAGGACAAGCCGGCAGGAGAACATGATTCAGGTATGTAGAGTGGTAGGGTAATCTCCACGTCGTATTTGAAAAAAGTCACATCCAATCACATGACAACACATGTCAGAAACACTTGAACTAGGGGTATCATACATTACTAACGAAAGTGCACAGGAGCTGATCATCCAAAACTTACCTGTAGGAGGTTTCATAAGATTGCTTACGAAAGTTGTATGAGAATTGATCATCTCCAATTTGAAATTTTAGGCATATGCATGGAGGATTTCATTGGAGATGTACATCACCTTCAGAGAGAATTTCATGCAGAGGACGAACCTTCCTCCGACAAAGAAGACAAAAATGGTAATGTTATGACCTAGGGGGGTGCACTGTACTAAACATGTACGAGTATACGTGAGTGCACAGGAGGGGTATTGATTTGGACCTTGCCGTATTACGTATACATATGGTATACATGTTATAATTTATAGTTACGTACATATATGGAAGGCCTTTAAAAAGTATACCATAATTGTACTTGTATATAATCACACTAGTAATGAACACATTAAGTTACCTAGAAGTAGTTAAGTTCAAAGTCTCCTCTCATGAATTGTTAGGAAGTAGATAAGCCCGGTTGTGTCATCCTATGCTATTTCTAGATCGATTTAGGGCAGCCTCAAATTTTGGGATACTCTTACATAATAACCCCTAACCAGTGGTGCGGCTAGGGCCTTGTATTGTCGCTTGTGATGCATTTAACTATCGGCCGCATTGCATGCTCGCCTTATAGTTGGATGGAGAAACTGATGCATTTTGTGGTTTGATGAGGGGCAGGGGGATGTGATTGGAGGAAGTTGATGGACCTTCTTCGTAAACGACGGCCTACACAAAGTGGTTAACACTAATGATATTAATACATGTTCTTTAATGATGGTTATCAAGGCACACTGGAAAGTCCGCTTACAACATCAAGTGAAGTATGAAACACTGCCCGGGAAGTCGGTCAAGATCCCAGTGATTCTAAATCCAGCCGGTTACATGTTGACATCTTCCGGTTTTGCTTTATTCATTTGAAAAAAATTCTATAGATTCCTCTAAAATGATCAGTAATTCTCCTGAAGTCTCCAACTTCAATCGGTTATTTCTCAAACTCAAAGGGTTCATCTGTAACTAAACGCCGGTTCTTCCTGGACATAGGTATGAAAGTATCCTAGTTTGGAAGGTTGTCAATCTTTTAGACAATCTTTGATAGTTTTCCAGTGACAAGACAGAAAGATGTGAGTTGCCGCCTCTGGCAACAAGGAATTCACAAGCATGTGTTTGTGTCCGTATGGGTGGCACACTTATGGAGTTTCACACTTATGAGAAAGGTTTTGCACCAAATGACCAAATACTTAGAAACCAGAAGTACAAGAGATCTCCAAACTTCTCAACCTAGATATGTGATGCCATGCGATTGTGTAACAAAACATGAAAATTTACCTGCAATAGTCACCAGGGGTAACTCCCTTGTAGTCTCATGCCCCGCAAGAGACAAAGGGATATTTTTAGGGGGTTATGCAGTAATGTGCATAATCATAGGATTTTCAGCATATTTGATGTCAAATATTTCTGGATATTCAATTTTATATTGTCACAAATACTATGACTTGGATTCACACCTCTATGGAGGCATCTACATAGGACTACAGTTGAAGTAATTGAACAATAATGGCATGCAACAAATCCACTTCAAAGCCATCAATTATCTCACTCTACTCATGATTAACAAAAAAACATTTGAAAACCACCAAATCCTTATGCTCCTTTGGTTAGATGAATTCACATAAGTGTAAACTCAAATTCACGATTTTACAAACCAATTCAACAATAGGTTCCACCAATTTCATTGGAGTTATGAACCAAGTTCACCATATAGACAACCAATTTAACTTGGAACTTTCAACCAATATTATTACATGTTGTGATTAGTTTCATGATTTGGTACCCTTATTCATAACTTCACAAAATCAATACTAGAAATTGTAGAACTTTTTTTCTCAAATAACAATATCTCATGTATAAGATTTTCCTAATCGCTTCCCACGACTAACTACCAAAATTTTGATTGACCTCTCTTATCCAACCTTGGACCACATTTGCAGTGGTTGCTTGCACATCATCATGATTGTTTCCGGCTTTGAGGTATCATAGTGAAAGACATCGAGGCTAGAGGCTTCCAGATAAACACAAAACAAAGATGAACCAATGAATGAGAAGGCAAAAGACTGTGAAACAAGGAGGCGAGAGGTTGAGAAATCGATAATATGAAACCCACAAAGTGCGAAAGATTTATAAAATTGATTTCAAAAATTCATGAATTTTTTAGAGGTAAGTTTTAGTATCATGAAATTGAAGTGTATCACTTGTCATGTCTATTTAAAAGAAACATGAATTATTTTACAAGGTTCATAAAATTAGTAAAACACCTTACTAACTATTGATTGGAATCTTTATATAATTGAATTTATATTTTTCTAAAGTCATCTTACGAAACACATATACACTAGCACCTAAAATGTTGTCATGTTGTAGGGTATTTAATAGGTAAATTATAAAGTTTATGGGTATTTATTAAATTTATAAATATACACTTAATATGCATTAATTTAAGGTACTTCTAATCAAAGTATTAGTTCATGGTAAATTAAAAACTGAGTTGTTGTTTAGGATCTTAGTTGGTAACTGAAAAAATTGATTCGAATGCAAGGAAATAAAAATGACTACGTAGAGGGATTAGATTAAATAAGAGATTGGTGCACTACAACAAACCTTGTCCATTCCAACCATGGTATCAATGACTACATGTCCTAAAGAACTTAGTAAATGACTGACTCACATGCCTACTGAATTTGGGATGACGTGTATAAGCGTTCAGTCATTGTTCAGTTACTGAAATGACTCATGGATGAAATGTGCAAGCGACAACCCCAAATATTGATTTATGGTTAGTTATTCATCGTCCAATTCATCCATGCCGGTGTGACGTGCCAAAACAATTCTGACGTAGCAAATGTGCAGTCATTTATGTGTTGCCCTTGACCAACCCATACTTAACTATGATTCTCCAACACATTGTAAGTACGACTATGCCCACAACAAAGGATGAGTACACATGTGAGATACAGTATAATGGTGGCAAACACAACATATTGGTCACTAAACATGTGTCAACACGATGAGGTGGCATGCCGTGTCATCGATGACATAAGCTTAGTACATGTATTGACGTATATGGAAGATATTCATTGCCAAGGTGCACATATAATGGAGGTCTGAAATCATAAGTTCAATGGCGGGCATCGGGCACGCACAAATCATTTCATTTTTCATGTCACGTACTCAATGACGTGGATGTGTAAGTCATAGTATTGTTGAATACAACCCACTAAGGACATTTGTAAGCCCAGCTAGGCTTTTGTAAGGACAAACACCTAAAATTTAGCTAGTGCTAAGGAGTTATCGGAATCTGATAGTTCTATGGCCCCCACCAATGACATTGTGCTGGGCGGGGGAGGTACATGGTTCGCCAACTGCATGCCATCCGTTTCTTCGGTGGTGGTCATGAAGACATCTGTTGTGCTCTGTTGATGTCTTTGGGAGCGTACCTCCTTCACCAAGACTACTTTCCACCCCGGTTTCCGCACTTTGTCTGAACAAAATACATGTGTTGTTTGGCTCGGAAATATGAATGGCTCCAACATCTTTGGAACCTTGTGGCGGAAATTCACGACCATGAATCCAGCCTCGTTTCTTACATACGTAGGGTTGCCACGGTTGTCATATTGCTTCATCCACTCACACCTAAAAAATATGACAGGTGTAGGAAGAGGCCCATAGTTCAATTTCAATATATCCTTTAGTACTCCCACATAGTTCAATGTCACCTCCTCCGAACCCACTGAAGGCATGTGAAACACAGAGGCAATACTACTGTCGTAATTTTTGAGCGTCATGGATTGCTGGTCCTCCACGCGGAAGTGGTTTCCATACGCTTCATCCTCGTGTATCGTGTAGCTAACTGTGACGGTCTGTTGCACATCATAACCATGTCCATGTCATCCGCATCGTTCGGGTCCACAGGGTGATTGTGCACTGCATTTTTAATCCAATTTTCAAACGTGCAAATTTTGGGATTTTTTGTTTGTTCGTCTTTCCACTGCCTGCACATCCAACTAGTTGTTCACTAGTCATAGGGTAGTCACTCACTAGTTATACACTAGTCATTCACTGGTCATTCACTAGTCATTTTCACGTGCAATCATGTATTCCAAAACAACAGGACACACTCACATGAGAGTGTACAAGCTGGAAAAACACAATCAGGCTCACCTATGCCAAGGTACCATGAGGGAGACATTTGTCAATGCGTATTGGTGGGCAAGATCTCTTAATGCTAGTGTCATCAAATACTTTGTTCCTGCCCCTTCCAGCACCTCCTTTGCATCTCCGTACTCCTCATCTGCATCCCAAACTCTGCAGTCGACCACTTCAAACTTGTGTAAATATTCAGTGATGAAACCTAGGCATTCCTCCCGGGCGTAACCCTCCGCCATGCTGGCCTCCGGTCTTGCCATGTTCCGAACATAGTGCTTTAATGTTTTCATGTATCTTTCAATAGGATACATCCACCTTGTCAAGACAGGTCCACACATGTCCAATTCATCAACAAGGTGATATAGCAAGTGCGTCATAATGTCAAAAATTGAAGGAGGGAAATGAATTTCCAGAAGTGCCATGCTCCGTGCAACGTCCGCCTGTAGAGCGGCAAACTCTAATGGGTTCCAAACACTATCACATATTCTTCGGAACACTTTGGAAATCCTCATCACCGCCATTTGTGGACCAGGTTCTAAAAATCCTTGTAAGGCTAGCGGCATGATTTGCTGCATAAGCACATGGTAGTCATGTGACTTCAAACCCCCGTATTTCCTCTTGCGTATGTATTGAGCCATGTTGGAAACATGTCCTGACGGTGGCTTCAAATTCTCGATAGTACTAGCAAAAATTTCAAACTCATCGGTGGTCAACACATATGGTGCGGCTGGGTTTCAACATTTTTCTGTTTTTCTTTGGATGGGGAATGAGCCATAAATGCAACCTAATGCCTCTACGTTGTAAGTCTCGCCGGACCTTTACCGTGTCCTTATGTCCGGTGACGGTCTTCAAAATATTCTTCGCAAAATTTTGCTCACAATGCATAACATCCAGCGTGTTTCGTATGAACAGATCCTGCCAATATAGTCATATATTGGTTAGTTCAAGCACTAAAACAAAATCGACAATTAACGACTTGGTTTATGATTGTCATTTGCATCGTTTATGAGGAAAATGACTAGTATTGTCTGTGTTATGAGGGCAATTTTAAGTGTCCATTTCTATAGTTCTTGTGTAGTCGTTGCCAGTTGTTGAACATGACATGTCCCAGACGTCATGTACGCTAGGTTTTCTCATGCACCCATGTGTATCGTAAACGACTATTCTACGACTGCTTTACAACTACAAGCTCATGACATGAGCACGTGTTTATGCCATCTGTGAGCACATTGAGCCTTTCTTTACTCTGTGATTGGTTGTACATACCGCTGCGTGTGCCGATACATGCAATAATCAACAGTCAAAGGAGTTGCATCATTTACCTTCCAATAAGGCAGGTTGTGTAAAATGCTCCTCATTTTCACACCATGTGTTTTCGAGGGATCTCCAACGGCGCCTTCTTTGTTGCCCTCATCCAACCAGGTCTGATACTCGATGGCTCGCTGCACTTGTTCATCTGCAGTAACACGATTGGGTTTCCCTCGAAGTTCTATACGTCCATTGAAATGGTCCTTCATTCCCGGAGACCTCCACAGATCGTCATGGGCTAGCCACCGCCTCGTGTCTGTATAGGTTTGCTTTGCAAGTTCAACAGAATGTTCACCTTTGAAATCAGGCCCACAAACAGGACACACCGCATAGCCTTGATGTGCAACACTTGCAACTGTCCCATAACCGGGAAAATCATGGATGGTCCATATCAAAACTCCTCTAAGTTTGAAAGCCCTCGATCCCAACTCTTTGAGCACGTTGTAAGCAGCCACACCCTTCCACAATTGCATCAACTCCTCAACCAATGGTTCCAAGTACACATCAAAAAATTGCGATGTCACAGATTGTTTCCCCGGAATTAGCAGCGCCAACATAATAAAAAATTTCTTCGTAGTCAACCATGGGGGTATGTTGTAATTCAACAACATTACCGGCCACGTACTCCAAGTTGTACGTTGCAACTTAAAAGGGTTCACTCCATCGGCTGCCATTGCTAAGTGAATGTTACGGTCTTCCTGGCCAAAACTAGAATCTACATTTTCATGTACGTGTTTCCATGCCTTTGAATCACAAGGATGTCTTACGTATCCATTTGTGCTTGTGTTCTTTGCATGCCACACCATGAGTTCAGATATTGCCGGTGTACGGAACATACATCTTAGTCTTGGAATCAAGGGAAACTGTCTAAGTATTTTCCAAGGCCTTTGTTTTTTGGCCTCATCTTTGTAATGTGGTTTCTTGCACTTCGGACAATTGGTGGCACCTTCATATCGCCCTCTAAATAAAACACAACCTGCTTGGCATGCATGAATTGTATTATAATTCAATCCTAATTTCTGAATCAAGGTTTTTGCAGCATGAAGGTTTTTGGGTAACATATTCTCACTGGGTAGAAGGTGTTCACGGAAGAGGGTGAAAAACTGGTCCGCAAATTTGTTGCTTACATCATAGATCGTACACAAAGTCATTATCAATATCGTGGCCGCCAATATGGAAGACTTGGCTCCATGGTACAACTCCTCCATGGCTTCTTCCATATCGTGGGGATCACCATAATTATGTTCTTCTGCATTACTACCACCATTTTCCCCCAAAGGCTCATCCTCTGACTCATCGTCCGAAAGTGGGACTTCATCATCGGCCAACTCATTGACAACTGTGAATGCACCCATTACTATGTCCGCAATTTGCTCTTCCACTGTAGGGGGTGGGCTAGTGCCTCATCAATTTCCTGGAATGCTTCCTCGAGCATGGCATGTATATCCAATCCTTCGTTGATGTGTCCGTCATGTGGTCTTGAGGGTCTCCTAAACTTCCGTTCCCACTCCTCATCGGAGCCGTCCCTCTCTCCAGGCCCTTCCACATTCTAAATGTGGGTTCCCTCCCATTCCTGATTAGGTGATATAAACAAAAGGTGGATATGATGAAATAATAAACATTAAAAAATGTCAAATGAGAGGAATTAGTGAACATGCAGAATGTGTAGAGATTTTTGAAAAATGAATATGAAGATAAAAATTAGACATATGGAAAAATCTGTGACATCATTGGTAGAAGGTATGGTGATTGAATTGGAAGTTAGGATTCGTGGCAGCGGCAGCCGAACCCTAGAAACTAAGGGGTGAATACCTAAAAAAAAAAGTTGAGAGGTAAAATAAAGTATGTTGGATTTCGAATTGGTGTTGGTTTGGAGAGCTTGTGAGTTGACATTTTGAGGGTTTTAAGATTATTTTGAGTATTTGTAAGCATTTAGAATAATTAAAGATTTTGATGTGACTTGAAAAAGTGAAATAATACACTTATTATATGAATAATATATTTGACAGCAAGTTATAAAAAGATAGAATTTAGGATTTTAATTTGCAGCCAATTGTGCTTGATTAGATTGAATTTAGAATTGAAATTTTCATAATTGTTTTTTTCCGAAATATGATGTGTATATATATGATTTAAGAACTATATTTCATTTGAAAAAAACAAATTGGAGCATTAGACTAGAAGAGATTCGAAAGCCTTGGCAGTGGAAATCAAATTTTGTTAAGATTGAAATAACAGACTTTAAATTGATGATGATAACTTTCAATTGGTTAGAAAGAAATAATGAACAGTCGCTTCTATGATGGTTTTTGGCTAAGATTCTAAGCCCAAAATCTCATCAATAAACAATAAAGCTTATTAATGGAAAATATGCAAACAACAAGAAATATAATAGAAAAAATGATAAATTTCAATAAAGCAAAAAAAAATGCCAAAATTTTTTTTTCACATATTTTTCAAATAAAGTAGCCATCTGAAATAGAGGATTAAATAAAAGACTAATACTACAATCTTACCCAAGGTTTTTTTAAATGTAGAAGTTGATGGGAATGGATTTTCCTTTTAATATCAAGTATCGGTTCACTTTGAACTTGGAGGACAAATATGAGAACGAGATGTAATCATGTATAATATCAAAGAGAGATTATTTGCAATGTAAATAGAAACTGGTGAATTGATTGGTGAATCGATTGGTGAATCTATAGTGATAATAATTTTTTATAAAATTACGTTATAGAGTGGTACAACGACGCTACCGTGTGAGCGGTGGGACGCAAGCGGTGAGCGGTGAGCAGAAAAAAATCAACGCTTTCCAATTATAGTAATAAAATTTCCAAATTTAGAAAATATAAATAGAAAACAATCGTGGGACCTCTTTTTTTAGTAAAAATGATAGACCTATTTCCGTGCAAATTTTGAGGGCTTTCAGGACAGAGACTTGGTTTTAGGGTACCTTTCAGAGAGACTAGTTGACATGATTTACTTAAACCAGGGAACTTTTGACTGTCCATATTATGGTGAGAGCCGGTTAATCATAGGCTATGGTCACAACGTAAGAGAAAATTCTAAGTCAAAAAATTCAAGCATTCAAGCATTCAAGCAAAGTAGCAAAACTCGTACCATTCAATAACATCTAAAGCTACTGTTGGAAGGAGAGACCCATAAATATTTAGAAACCTTTATAGATATTTAAAAACGAATACAATTCACATCATGTAGATAATGATAGGTCTGATATATCAGCGATATTTTCGGAAAACGTGCACTCATACTATAGTATACTCAACGCAATAATACTTAGCGACAACTTATAAATAAGGGGGGGCAGCCTAGCTCCTATAGGTATCCACGCTAAGGTCCCACATGCTTCATGATGCCACTTTCGAGGAGGTGCTTCACTTCATTGAAACTAAGGCTCGGAGCATGGATGAAAGTGTCTTGGTATTGATCCAAGTTGCAGGTCACACGGAAGATGAAGTACAAGTGCTTGCACTTCACCCAAGGGCGCCGCTTCCCAAGTGCTCTTGCTGACATCTCCACAAAATCCGGGCACGTGCACGACGGGAAGGTGCTGATAGTGATACGGTACTCTTCAACCTTAGCCTTCTTTCGGGACTGGAACAGAATGATGCACCCGATCCATGGGTGAGGTATCATTGTGACGGAGGTGATTTGACCGTCGACGTTGAGGGCTGACTCCCACTTGTTGCGTTGTTGGACACATGGTCCGTTGTTACTGCGCCGGATCTTTTTTCCAAACCTCAGCGTAGGGTATTGATCGGCTTGGGCCGGGGTAGGGAGTTCGGCCATGGATGAAGCAACATTGGAGGAGTCGCCGAAGAGTCTTTTGGGTGACACATCTTGACGCTGGTGAAGTTGGAATCCCCCTTCTTCAAAGGCCAGAACCTCCTGGAGAGTGAGGTTTGTCCCAGTGAGGACAGGCCAGACGTCCGGGACATCCGGACGGTGCTGCACCCACTTCCTCCTAGTGCCTTTGACACATCTCTCAATGTCGTCGTTGCAGAAGAAGAACTGTGTCAAGAATTCCTTGTTCTTCTTGTAGTTGCGCATGTAGCCGGTGTACGTAGGAGCTGGAGTACTTTTACCATGCCGAACGATCTTCTGGGTGCACTTGGTCTTTGTGCGAGCTTGCATGGCGAAGCAGGCCTTGGCGGAAGTCTTGGGCAGTCTAGAAATGTGCCACTTGGAGACATCGCAGTGGGTCTCCTGAATGTTATTGACGTGGGTGACCCGTTGTGGAATCGATTTCTCGGGGGATTGTGTGAGGGGCAGGTTTGATGGTGTGGCGGAATCAGTGCGTGCCTTGGTTGACCTAGTGCTCACTCGTGGATGAGAGAAGCTGACCTTGTCGGGTCTATGTGAATCCTGCTCAGAACCAGGGGGCATATCAAGTTTGCGCTTGGTGGTGCCAAAGACCTCCTCTCCTTCGAGTTGGGGTTTGCGGGTGCACCAATGCTCTGCTCCAGGCATGTGCTCGAGGTCTGCAACAATTCTCTTGGCGTCACCGGATCGTTGTGCAGCACGAAGGCGGAGTTCTTCTTTTCCTAGGCCAGTGCCAGACCGTTCACCCTTCAAGTAGGCGTAGTAGTTCGTACATTGCATGAACGCCCTCACAAAATCATCCACGGTCGCAACATATAGATCAGAGCCACGGTTTCCAGACTGCTGAAGCCATTTGTTATGGACTGTCTCAGAGAGGTTGCAAGATGGCATCTCTGCCAACTCAAAATCTGTGAAATTCTGAGAGAAGTCAATAAAATGTAGTGAGTACGCTTTGCACAAAAACACGCTAAAAGCCAAAACTGACACCAAAAAACCAAAAAAAACCAAAACAAATCCAAAAAAAAAGTTGACACCAAAAAGTGAAATAGAAAGTGGGTGGGTACTCACTAGTTGCATGAAACCACCCCATTGACGGTAACGAAAATGCCAGAATGCAAGCCATGTATCAAGGTCCTTGATTCCTTCCTCGGATGCAGCTCCAGAGGAAAGCCACCATGCCCGGATGGCAAGATAACGGGACTCGGACTGCTCGGGAGTCTTGGCATCCTTGTACTGCTTGCATAACAACTTGTGTTGCTGTTGGAGGTCGGGCTTGATGTGGGTGGCGGTGTGGCGCTCCATAGACACTGTCCAATGCAATAGACATGTCCTCTCGCGAGACTCCATAGGAACCTTGGGATCACCGCTGCCATAAATAATCCTAACTGCATTCCAATTGGCCTGTGCACTGTCCGTCATGAACCCTTTGAAGTTAACTTTAGCAATGCCATGTCTGAGCATAACTTCATTGAGCCCATGCCAAAGAAGGCTCTGCGCCGTGACATCCTCAGACTGCATATCACATACTGCAATAGTCATAACCCGGCAGTAGGCCGAGTCATAGACATGGCAAGCCATGGTTGTCCACCCCTTGACACGTTTGACATGGTCAAACATGACCCAAGCATCCTGCAAATCACCGTGTGGTTGCATTCTCTTGACAAGGTCCACTCCAGACCCAGGGCCCACCTCGGACATCTTGAACACATAGACTTTCTCCAACAGCTTTCCTTGGCCTGGGAATTTGTTTTCTTGCACATAAGGCCAACTGCTATGACCTCTGAGTCCGGTGATGCTATCAATGATCCCCCCTCGCCCAATGCGCTTGAAGGAAGTGACAGTGTTTCGAATACTCGGGGTGCTGAGGTGTTGGTACCCGTCCATGACAAACTTCATGGACTCCAGGTCCATAACTTTATTGGGATCAGATCCCGTGCGTAGAAGATACTTGGCCAGGAACTCTTTACTTGCAGCCAATGCAATGGCAGAGTTGGTGGCGGTGGGAGTCCTCTCAACCTCTCTACCAATGAGATCATGAATTTCGACCTTAGACTCTCTACAGACACCTTGCGAAACGGGGTGATGGTGATGACCCATATGGATGCATTGTAAGCTCGATTTTTTGGCAATCGCCTGGCTTCGAAGCCCAACCCACTAATTTAGTGACTATTAGCAACAATAGTCGCTTAAGGGCAATTAACCAGTGTGAACAGTGGGCAATAGTCATTTTGAAGACAGTTACAACTAACTTCACCTCCCCCGCTGATGAGGAGGAGGCTGGCCATTGCCGAAGTGGGCTATTTTTCATTGTAGTATCAGACATAGTCTCAAAGTAGAAGCAATTAGGCTGTTAGGAGCGTTCAAGCACTCAGAGATTGAGGCTTAACGATTAGCAATAGGCAATGCCGAGCGAGAGGCCGGCAGTAATGGACAGTGTGGAGAGCTGAGTGATTCAGACTCTCATGAAACTTTGATTTTGAACAGTTTGAGTAAAGTATCTTGGAAGTGCAATAGTCTTTGAAGTGGAAGTGGTTGTTGTATGGAAGTTGTCGATGAATAAAGAAGTGTTTGTCTTATTGTGGCAATAGTCTTGAGTCTGCAATTGGTTATCAACGCCAAGAAGGCGAAGAGATGTAGGAGAAAGTCGTGATAGTATATGGCAATAGTCTGAATGTGGCCATGGTCAAGAAAGTGGGTCCTTCAGGTCCGAAGTGAGGACAAAGGGCTATAGACATTGAGCGTAAGTATCTGGGCAATAGCCGTAGGAAGCTACAGGGAGCATTGGCAATTAGGCGAGTGAAAGGTAGAGTCTGGGAAGAGACCAGCAGGGTAGAGACAGGATAAAGGCCATAGCCAGCATAGAGAGAGAGAGAGAGGGAAAGAAGACGGAAGGTCAAAGAAGGTAAGGAGTTCAAGAAAGGCCATCGCCTGTGTTATATGGCTATCGCCTACATGGATCCAGAGAGGCCATGAAGAAGAGGAGGTAAGCGATAGTCTTTAGAGCCGTTGAGTGAGACGTAGTGGGAAGAGGAAAAGGCAGACTAGGACGTAGCCTTACAGACGTCAAGTCAGAGAGAACAAGGCTCTTGAGAGGTGCATGTCCTGGAGAAAAAGTCTGAGTGTGGCTACTAGACATTACCTGGCGTAAGGCCGATGTAGGACTGTAAGGATAAAGACATACCTAGTAGCAGGCTATGAGCTGCAAAAAGACATTACCCTCTCATGAGAGAGAAGTGGTTTCTTTGGTGTGAGACATTACCGAGGGTGCATCCCTTCTAAACTGGAAATAATCCTGAGCTTGGATAAAAGATTATCGCCTAATTTGTCGATGCATTGAATATATATAATCTTGTGGTTGTTTGTGGTGATGAGTTGCCAGATAAGTGGCAGATGAAGAGGATGGTTACAGTTTTGAAAGGAATGGCCGAAAGACCGTAAGTTGAATTAAACAAGATTAATTTGAATTTATCGCAAAGTTCAAATTCTTGTTGTGAAAGATGTTATGGCATGCAAAAGACATTACCCCGGACTTCGGTCCTGACGAATTGCCAAGGACTACTTGCCAAGCTTTTGAGCTTCACGACGGACATATGTCGAAACCATAGAATGATAAAAAATTACCTTTTGATAGGACGGAGTCACTCACTACTGAGGAAGCACAAAAGAACCTTAAGAGTGGGAAAATAAATGGAATTAAGAAGTAATGAAGGAAGAAAGACCCTAATATGTTATTAAAATCCTTAATCCAATGTGACATTAACCCTTATAGACACTATCTCAGTCTTCCTGGAGACTTTGTTCCCTGGGTTTTGTTGTTTTAAAGTCATAGCAAAAACTTACTACATGCATGCACGGGTCATGTCACCTCTGCCAAGAACATAGTACATCTTAGCCTGGCAAGTATCAAGACAATAGGGTGGTGTTTTTCAGACCTTACAAACGAGAGATGACCCAGCTGGGGGATCAGCATCTGCGGTGAAGGGTGAGGCGGTACAACCTTCCCATTCGGTGTCGTTGACGTTAGTGGCTCGATTGGGGCGGTTGAGATAATCACATCCCTCGTTATGACAACAGAGATGGCCAACACAACATGAAAACCGGAAGGTCAAGCCGAGATCATTGGTAATGTTAGACGTCTTTGTCCTACACCAAGCATGACCGTCGAAACGCTTGTCCATTCCGAACATGAGTCTAGCATGGGAATGGGGAGCATCAGCTCCTAGAGGAGGGAACTCAAAGATGACGTCGCCGTCAAAAACAGATGGGAGGAAGTCAACCTTCTCATGCCTAACATATTCATAATCAATACTCTTGAGGGTGTTCTTGGACCCTGGTCGGGTTGCAAGCAACTTCAATTGCTGGACAACACTAGGACGATCTATGGAGACACCCGGGTGAACTGGGGGTCTAGAAGTAGGTGGTTGACTCACAGTAGGCGAGTGTAGAATCCTGAGAGGATTGATGAAGGGTTGATCCTGCGATGGAGGTGGGGTAAGTGAGGCAAAGTCAGAGGCAAGTGGCACATCATCATCAGAGTCATCACTCAGCAAGGTAACCTCTTGGATGCCGGGCTCCTTTTTGACCGTCGCCAGAAGAGGAGCCTGCGTGGTGGAGGTGAGGGACACGCCTGGTGTTAGCAACACAGTAGTGGTGGCCATCTCCGACTCGGTGACGCCTATGGCCTTGTACTTTGCAGGG
This sequence comes from Polytrichum commune, assembly GCA_950295325.1. Classification (NCBI taxonomy): domain Eukaryota; kingdom Viridiplantae; phylum Streptophyta; class Polytrichopsida; order Polytrichales; family Polytrichaceae; genus Polytrichum; species Polytrichum commune. The sequence goes on along the minus strand of OX485803.1, from coordinate 14,093,606 downwards.
AGCAAGAACCAAACCCTACCATCGTCAATGCGAAAGGACATCTGAAGGACAGTGTGACTCAAGTCACCGTTGTCATCAAAGACCTCTTCCTCGACATGAATTGAGTCTGGGTGGAATCTAAACCTCAGACTAAGGAACGACTCCGCGACTTTGGCTAGACCATCATCTCCAAGAGGGATCATAAGGGGGATGGAATGGTGCAGTGCTCGGATGGTGGCCATTGTAGAAGGAATGTAAATGCGAGTACACAGAAGGGAGTGGCCAAATGGGCAATGGACTTAAGGATTAGCACAAAGTGGGGCGGTGTATATAGTGTTGTGATTAGAAGGCCATGGCAAGATGGGATCTGTGAATGACGGCGGGGACTTGGATTAGTAGGGGAATAATGAGCCGATTCATTATAGCAATGTGAATAAGAATTGAAAATGCACTGCAACATTTACTTAAGTTAGTCATGATCATATGCCAATCCAAACCAGATATATCAAAACCAAACAATGAGGTTGGATGCCGACTCGCGAACTTATTAATACACCAGACCACGTGAACCATTTAGTAGATGTAAGGGACACCCTAAAGGAAAGTGTTTCTTTATTAGTGGGCAAGGGTAGTTTTTGAAGAGTCGACGATGAGAAGCTGCTGAGAGCTCCGTATTTCCTGGAGCGGTGAAGGAAGGCAGAGTTAGCCACTGCAGATTGAATTTGTGTGCTGCAAGGTGCTGGACTTGCAGCCACCCCACACACATACAAAAAGCAGATGGTCAAGGTGCTTGTAGAGGTGCTCAATAGTGTTGGAAGGGGTACATGTGAATGCTCAAGATCAGATCTGGGAACTATAGTATGTGTAAAGGCTCAGTTAGATCTCAAAGTTAGGTAATCTGATGAGTTGGGGCCTTGCTGGTTGCATTGAGTCTGATTGTTGCATTATGCTGCTTATGGATTGCTAGATCTGAAATTGTAGTACCACATCAGGAAGGAAGTGTAGTTCCAAGGACACAAGCACCCTGAGACTCTTGCCCACAACACCAATCCAGGAAACTTACAACTAGACAAATAGGCAGTATACCATTTAGAAGGGGCCATAGGCTCCTTCCCCTCCCCTTACTCATTTTATTCATACTCACATTGCTCCCTCAAGCCAATGCAGATCCATACAGATTGCAACATACAGATGGCGAAGTCGAATCAGCAGATCTTCGACAAAACTTCAGAGGGCAACTAGCTATACACCACAGCCACGAGGAGACGCCACCTTCAGTCCTACACCAAAACTACAGAAGGCGATCTGATCTACATCGAAGTTGTGTAGGGGAGCTGGACCCGCAACCAGAAGATCTACACCTAAGTTCCAGTGCACAGACCGAGCTGCACCGAACCGCCAGTGGACAACCAGATCCACACCGAAACCGCGAAAGGAAGTCGGACCTGCAATCAGAAGACTCGCACCGAAGCTCCGGAGCGCAGACATATCTACATCAAAACTCTAGAGGGGAACCGGACCTGTACCGAAGCCGCGAAGGGTTGACGGACCCGCAATCAGAAGTTCGGCACCGAAGCTCCAGAGCACAGGTAAGTTTGCATAGCAGCCGCGAAGAAATACCAAAACCCTACACACTCAGTAAACCCCTACACCGAAACAGAAGACCCCAGACAATCACACACCAAAGGGCACCGAAAATGGCGAAGCCAGCACACCGAAACGGGGGGAGTGCAGCGGCAGGGGGACTCATACCAATGGCTCTCTCTAAAATGTTTGGTGCAGAGAATGAAGCCATGGAGGTCGACTCGCCAGCACAGAGCCTCAAACGGCTACTCGCCGAAAAAACTAAGCTGGGAACGGGGACTTCGGCGGGAAAAAGGACCCGTGACCGCACAGAGACCCCCTCGCAAAGACTGTCACCACAAAACAATGGCCTCACCTCACAACCTACCCCAGACCAGCAACTTAAGCTTTGGCTTGGGTTTGAAGTTATGGAAAGTATTGCCAAGGACCAGGGGCTTGATGAGCTTTTTACTGATGAGACCATTGCTGATAGGGTCACTAGGGGAATCCCTCACAAAGAAGCTAAAGAGCTGGAAAGTGTAAGTATATCTTACCCAAGAGTGCCACCAATCTTGTATCCTAGCAAGAGAAGTGATGGGCTTCCCGGTCAACATCTTAACCTTACTCAAATCCCATCCGAGATAGAAATGGACCCTACTTCTTGCATGTCCTTGGATTTTCAGATTGCCATTCATTTCCAACTACCTAACAACCCCCTCTTTCACAATCATGTAAAAGAGCTTGTTAAAGAAAGGCTCAATGACATGCATATCCCTCTTGGTACTAACCTCATTGAACCCATTTCAGTCCTATGTATGAGTGTCAAGAGAGGAGTTAAAGGAGTTTGGGCTGGGATAATCAAACTCCACCTTCTTAATCCCCAAAGTGATGGAGTTGCCCTACTCACGGGTCTTAGACCCTTCATCCTCCACCTTGAGCCACACTCAAGCGTTGGTAGCCTTGGCAAGGTATGCAAGTCATATCACTCTATTGCTAGGAGCAACAATCTCTCTATAAAAATTTCAAATGACTCATTGATTGGTGTATCATCTCATACTCTTTTTCTTGATATCCTAGAAAATAGCTTTAGGAGAGGCCACAACTTTGAGATTGTTGAGGTACAAAAAAGTAGTGCTAACAACCATGCCTACATTATTGCTCCCACCCCCCTTCAAGCCAAGAAAATCCAAACTCTTCAAATATCCACACTTCATCAAATTCTTGAGGGCCAAGTGACTAAAGGCCCTTCTCTTACCTTGGAGCAAAAGGCAAGAAAAGAGGCTCTCATTCTAACATTCTATAACCTCCCCATTTTGATGAGTATTGAGGATACCTCCCTTGAGATTTGCAAAGTATTAGGAACCAAGAATGTGGTATCTATTTGGTTTCACAAGCAAGATGGCTTGAGGCATAACGGTAGTGCTAATGTAGAATGTCTTAACCCCTATGTGTACAGAAAATTTGTAGGGAAAGAGGTAAAAATCGGAACTTACCATGTGGAAATTACTCCACACCGCCGGAGTATTGAAGGAATTGACAAACCCTCCAAGGAATTACTAATCAAATTTGGATTTGAAGATACCAATACGTGTTTGGTGAACACTATTGAAGCCATTCAAAACCAAACTCAAGGGGAGGAAAATGCTACAAAAGGGGACGTTCTTACCGTCATGAAAGAAGCAATAGAGGAAGGTAACAAAAAACTCAAACTTGAGCTCCACAAAGACATGAAGGAGTTAAAAAATGATATAGTAAGAGAAGCACACATATATGCGGATGAAATAAATGAAAAATGAAAAAAGCAAATGCTAGACATCCAGGGAACATTAACCTTAGCACTTAATGGGATGCAACAAATTACTGGGTTAGTAAACCCAAACCTCATGCTTAAAGACCAACCAAATGTGGAGTGACCACAAACTGCCAAGAAAAACAAAAGTATTTACTACAATACTACCCTAGATACATAGAAGTATACATATACAGTAGAATACAAATACATTCTAGTATAAACATACTATACCTTAATATCATACAAAGTACCATACGATGTCAAATAACGTATGTGAAATACAAACATATCTCACATCCATTCCAATACGGTATACCCCAACAAACCACTCACCCAATACACATACCAAAATACAAATACCAACCGTATAACAGAACTCACACAAAATACATAACCCATATAATATACAATATACATCCAAGTGGTAAAATACCCCAACTTCACCCAAAATACAATTATAACCTTAGGCACAATCTTCATACAACAAACAACCTATATACGAAATACGGAAAGTACACAAAACACATACTTCATATAACCGACTACTTCTATCCAATACATGGACCTCATCCGAAACACATGCTTTACTCAAAACACATATCTCATCCAAAACATAACCCGCTAAGTGAACAAGGAACCCATCCTTACCTAAAAACAAATCAACAAAATAAACTTTATCCTAAACACAATGCACACCCAAAACCTAAACCTTATCTCCACTCAAAACCCAACCCCCACTCAAAGGACAAACAATACCCAAAAAACAAAATGGCCTTGGCCTACCGGCCTAACCACAAAACTAACCACAAATACCACCTCAATAGTTGGAGACCTACCCCAATAACAAATCAAATACCTAAATACTATGCAATCCCACACCCGTTACCCAAACAACAAGAAAACAGAATACCCGCCCTACACCACATTCTTTCTACAACAAAACTAGCACGCATTAAAAACCATAAATCAAAAATGACAAAACCAAAAACAAATAACCTATATAGATACTATCCCATTACCTCAAATACATCAAGAATAAATAAAAAACATACAAATAAACCAAATCACACTAACCACCTACACAACAACAACCACCCAAAACACACTCTCCGAACAAAACACACTACACAACCAAAATATACTTCCCACCCAAAACACAAAATACACCGGCTCCTCTCTCAATATAGGTACTTCCCAAGAAAAGGACTTCATCCTAAATCCAAACCGCATCTAAAACATAGTCTACTACCAAAACAAAAACCACACCCAAAACTAAATCCCTCCCTCGCACCTAAACATTCAAGTAACATTACACACACCCGGAAATACGAAAAGTTCCCAAAACACTTACTACACCCAACAAACTACATTCATCCAAGACACAGACTTCATCCAAAGCACATACTTTACTCAAAACACATATCCCATCCAAAACATAATCCACACCATAAACAAAGAACCTATCTTAACCCAAAGACATACCAACAAAATATATTACATCCTAAACACAAACCCCATCCAAAACCCATACCTTACCCCCACTCACAACCCAACCCCCACTCAAAGTACAAACAATACTCAACAAACAAAATGGCCTCGGCCTACCGGCCGCGCCACAAAGCTAACCAAAAAAACCACCTCACTAATTGGGAACCTACCCCAATAACAAATCAAATACCTAATTTATACTACGCGAACTCACACCCCTCAACCAAACAACAAGAAAACACAATACCCACCCTACATCACATTTCTTCTACAACAAAACTAGTACTCATTAAATTTCAAAAACTCAAAACAATTAACCTATACAGATACTACCCCACTACCTCAAGTACATCAAATATAAATAAACCAAATTACACTAACCACCCACACAACAACAACCACCCAAAACACACTCCCCGAATAAAATACACCACACACCCAAACCATACCTCTCATCCAAAACACAAAATACACTGGCTTCACCCACAATATAGGTACTTCACAAGAAAAGAACTTTATCCTATACCCAAATTGCATAGTCCACACCCAAAACAAAAACCACGCCCAAAACTAAATCCCCCCCTCACATCTAAACAAGCAAGTAATATTACACACACCCTGAAATACAGAAAATACCCAAAATATATACCAAATCCAACAAACTACTCTCATCCAAAACACAAATTTCATCCAAAGTACATAAGTTACTCAAAACACACACCTCATTCAAAACATAACCCACACCTTGAACAAGGAACTTATCCTAACCTAAAGATATACCAACAAAATAAATTACACCCTAAACACAAACCCCACCCAAAACTCACACTTTACCCCCACCCACAACCCAACCCCCACTCAAAATACAAACAATGCCCAACAAACAAAATGGCCTCGGCCCCCCGGCCTCGCCACAAAACTGACCGCAAAAACCACCCCACTAACTGGAAACCTACCTTAATGACAAATCAAATACCTAAATACTACGCGAATTCACACTCCCTACCCAAACAACAAGAAAACATAGCACCCGCCCTACACCACATTTCTTCTACAACAAAACCAACACTCATTAACAACTACCCAAAATATAATCCCCGAACAAAATACACTACACATCCAAATTTTACCTCTCATCCAAAACCCAAAATACATCGGCTTCTCTCACAATATAGGTACCCACCAAGAAATGGACCTCATCCTGAATCTAAACCACACCCAAAACATAGTTCACACTCAAAACAAAAAACGCAACCAAAACTTAACCCTCCCATCACACCTAAACAACCAAGCAACATTACACACACCCTACCCAACCCGGTTACCACAACTAAAACCGTATGCATGAAAAACCTAAATGCAAACAATACACGCCCTTTACACAACCAATTAGGAAATATAACACCCGCCCTACAACACGATACCCACCCAAAACAAAAAATATCCCGGCCCCACCCATATAAGTCTCATCCAAAATATAGTCCTCACCCAAAGCACAATCCCCATCCACGGGAAAAGCCTCACCCAAACTATAAGTCCATCTAAAACACAAACCTCATCCAAAAACCAAAACATATTCAAAACACAAATACCAACCAATGTATAGTTCCCACCCAAAACAAGAAACCCAATCTAACCTAAAATCTCACATGCTTCATCTTACAAACAACTTGCTTCCAAACCCCACACCTCACCCCCATTCAAAACACCACATACACCCTAAATACAAACCCCACCAAAAACACAACTACCCTTACTCAAAATATAATCCCTACCTAATAAACATAACGGCCTCGGCCTATCGGCCTCGCCACACAAACAACGACACATACTACCTCATAAACAAATGGAAACCTAACTCAGTAACAAAATCAATACCTACAAATAATACAAGGTCACACTTCTCTCCCACACTAATAGAAAAAATCATACCCGCTATGCCCAACCTCTTCACTACAACCAAATTCATACTTACGAAATATCTTAAAATAAATATGAGGAAACCAAAAACACTTCAATTCTACGGATATTACTTCATTAACAAATTAGACATACTACAATGCGGGGACATCGAACTCAACCCTGGACCAATGCCTGATATCTTACGTACACACCCTGCTACACACAAAAAAAGAGCCAACACATATTTTATTTCTAATACAATAAAACTACAACCTGAATACCAATACATAGCAAATACATTCGCCTCCATACTAAAACACACACACCCACTACACTCCCAGGCAATCACTACATACCCACATCTACACCAATATATCCAAACACAAAGCCAATCACTACCAACCCACATGCTATACGCTCTAATCATTACCATCCACCCCTCCATAGACACATGCAATAACATACTAGCCCAACCCCAAACCTACCACTTTAATAATATATGGACCAACACATTAATCATTAGATTAGCTAACCTCACCAACCCCCCCAAGCAATATATACTGACACCACATCCCTACACAATATTTATAGAAAACAATCAAAATATAATACTTCCTCAGAACTCAATACACAAAAAAATATGCGAATTCATTCACAACCAAGTAACCACACCCACATCAATCATCCTCAAGGAAGAATTTCCTTTCCTCCCAAACCAATTGATAACCGAAGCACTCAGATGTTTAGAAAACATTAACGAATACTCACACCCACCCCCACTCCCAACCGCTCCCGCACCAATCACAAGAATCAACACCAATACCGAACACGAAACAAACATAATAACATGGAATGTGTCATCACTCAACACATTATTACCAAACTTACAAAGCCTAATAAATAACTCTCTAAACAACACAACAATCATACATATCCAAGAAACCAAACTCACTGCAAACAAATCTACAAAATATATACAAAACCTATTCCCAGAATTCAAACTCATCTTCAACAACACACATGCATTCACAAGGTGCATACAACAAAGAATGCCCTATACCCCCGGAAGAGGAGGCTTACTCACACTTATCCACAAGAAATATGCATTCACTGGGAATATCACCAAAATTCCCACACCAGTAAATATATCCCCATACCTACAAATAATTAAAATAAACAACCATCCACTAATACCTTGGCTAATCATACACATGTACATGCCTACACACTTAGAAGACACATGCCTCATTCCACACCTTAAAAACGAAATCACTAACGAAATCACTATACACCCCAATCATATGTATACATTATGTGGGGACTTTAACCGAGATATCGCACTTAGAAGCAGACAAAATAACAACATTAACACCCCTCCACAAGAAGAAGATTACCAATGGAAAATTTTCACCGCATCACTCAACCTAGAATATATCCCAACTAACACTAGCATCTCCAGACAAGGAGGTTATAACTACACATCAACAAGTCTAATAGATGGATTCTACATTCACTCACCAGACAACAACAAATTCATTTCTACCACAAACACAAACATAAATCTAAACTCAGACCATTATCCAGTTGTACTACATATCCCCCACAACACCCTTATAGCCAGATCTCCACCCCCCACAAACACGTCACCAACTAGAATACTAAACCCAATACCACCAGAAAACATCGAAAAATTCAACATAACATTCTTCGAAGAAAACTCTGCACAAATAAAAGCCCTTACCACCCTACTCGAAAACCACCAACACTTAAGCCCGGATCAATGGGCGGAAACCTGTACAACATTGGACCACATTGTATACAAAATATCAGAAACAATTGAAGAAACCTATAAAGCAGACCCACTATCTAACCTTACGAACAAAACATTACAACAAGGTGGGTTTTTGCCACGCAAACTTGCGAGAAAATGGAAAAGACATCTCAACACATATCACCTCATCAGGAAAACCATATACATTGCACAACACGATCCACTCTGGCAAGCACACCCCATCTTAAACGATATACGAAACCACCAACACACAAACATCCCACACCCACCTGTTACAACGGCACCTCCTACTGAATGGATTGATGCGATAGCAACCATCGCAAAAAATGCAAGTAAAAGAAGCCAAAAAAATCACTACAAAATACACCAAAGACTCCATTCTAAAGGCCGTAGCAAAATATCGTCAAATGTATGAAAAAAGCCCCAAAAAGATAAATCGAAAAGTCTTCAAGAACACTGAAACCTCACCCCTGGACTCCATCATTGATAGATAAAACAATATATTAACTAACCCAGAAGACATTGCAGCAGAAATATATACGCAACAATCCATCAGTAACTGTCCTATAGTTCCCACATGCCAATATCAAAATACACACCCACTACACTGCACATGTGGAGTCCGGCAATATCCATGGCATGACTTAGACGGATATATCATTGACAAACGAGGAGAACCCCAAACCCCCCTACACACGTATTTTGACCAAGAAATATACGACTTTTGTCTTAAAAACCTAAACAATAACAAAGCCCCAGGTCCAGACAAAATACCCAATTCAATTCTAAAAAACATGCCTCCACGCTTCCATAAATTACTCTTCTTATTTTTTAAACATTGTTATAAACAAAAATAAATCCCTGCATCATGGAAAACCAGTCTAACAGTTTTACTATACAAAAAAAGTAACCCATCACAATTAACAATCCATAGACCTATTGTACTAGCTAACACCATATATAAATTCTACACGAGTACATTAACTTCTATCCTATCAGCGTATGTAGAAAAATACCAAATATTACACGATAGTCAAGAAGGGTTTAGAGCAGAGAGAAGCACTTCTAGACAAATCCAATTATTAATCGCAGCGCTTGAAGACGCAAAACTCACGAACCAAGATATATATATATATATTCTTTATATTGACTTCAAAAATGCCTTCGGCTCCATTGATCACGCCAAACTTTTAGCCATAATGAAAGATCTGGGATATCCCACTGACTCCGTAAATCTCATAGGAAATATATATTCACAATCCTCAACAATATTCACTGGTGAACACTTCGGTAAAACCTTACCAATCCCCATTCAAAGAGGTACAATACAAGGTGATACCCTTAGCCCATATCTATTTATCATATTCCTAGAACCCCTCCTCAGATGGCTACAACAAGGAAATAATGGATACACTTTTGGTACATCTAAAATTAAAATCTCATCAGCAGCATATGCAGATGACCTAGCAGCAATCGCTAATAAACTAGAGACACTACAAATACAATTCAACAAACTAGACAAATTCTGCGAATGGGCAGGAATGGATCTTGGAATACCCAAGTGTGCAATAACTGGATGCCCAAACAAATCCAAACTTCACCCCACAACCTTTAAAGCCCTAATCCAATCTACCAATATCAACTACAGAAACCAACCTATACCAGTCTTAAACCAACATGAACCATACACGTATCTAGGAATAAATCTTGCACCATCACTCAAATGGAAAACACAAATAAATACCACTACAGCTAAAGTAATAAAACAATGTCAAGCCCTTGTAACATGCCCAGCTACTATGAAACAGAAAATAAACATGGCAGATACAGTCATACGTGTTGGAATAGCATACAGCTTCTACGCAGTGCCATACTCCATACCAGCTAAAAAAAAACTCGATAAAAAAATCATAGCACTTCACAAAATGATATGCGGAATACCCAAATGCACATCTAACATCGCTACACAACTCCCACACAATCTATTCGGAATCGAAGCATTCTCACTACAAAATGCCTATTTAAGTGCATTGGAGAACAACTACAAAACGCCCTCAATGATAAAGGTAGAATTGGGAAAATATATGTTGGTCTACTTCAATTCATACTCGCCAAATATGGGGGCTCTAAGGAAATCACCCGTATTAAATACCACCACTGTGTTAGATCACCCATCACTAGAACATTATTCTTGCTCAAACATAAAGCCGGAGTCCACCTAAAAAGTACAATAAACAATTTCCTACTAACCCCATCCCCACTTGAAACTGCATGGATGCAGGAAGCACAAATGCTTCATGGCCTAAATCCCAACACCTCACTTAAATTACTACATAAACTACTTGTACATAATATAATCACACTAGACCAAATTACCATGCCTAATGGTACCACTCTAATGAACCTAGACGAATTCAAAATCTACCACTCCACTCCTTCTAAACTTATCAAAAACGCACTTAACATAGCTAATCAATTATTTTGCCACCCCCCTTGTAATCAATGCCCCCTATCATGCCAACAACACCATCCACCAAGATCCCTAAAAAATAAATATATAATAAGACACCACAATATCCTACCACACCCACCAACCGCCCCCGTACACCTCCCTAACCTCCCCATCCCCCCTCTACCCCCTCCTCCCAACAACATGCTTAAAGACCCCCGACAATTCCTCATACACAAAATAATCGATCATAAACAAAAACAATCCAATGACCATAACAGAATAAAAAGAACAGTCACGTCGTACTTATGTCAATGGACTACAACAAATAACAACACATATAACAAATGGCGAACTCAAAGGGACCTATACCCCTATTGTGAAGCCAATACATGTAATCACAACACAGACCTACTTATCCATTACTACAAAGAAAGACAACACAAACATTTTTCAAACATAATTAATGCCTACTTCTCCACAGAACAACATAGAGACACAAGATACGTCACACCAACCACAATAATTCCGCTAGCACATATCTCTATTAATGAATGCAACCCAGAAAACGACATCGAAACAAACTTTGATACCATCCAAACACAATTCGATGTCGCTCATATATACGAAGACAATGGCCGACACCTCATTACCATCCCGAAAGCTAGACTAACATGGCTATGGAAACAATACCATTTGGCAAAAAACAACACACACAGTCTAGAACCATCTACCCAATCGTGCAAAACTGAAATTGTTTGGTTATACCAAAGATACAAATACCGTATCCCAAAAAATGACCCACTCAAACGAGCCCAATATACAATACCAACCCAAATATTAGATCTCCTGATTACAACATTCAATATTAACCACTCATATTTTTCATCCCCAGTTACATGCCTCACACAATTCACCCAATTCTACTCACCATTCTCGCAAGACATAATATTTGGATCCCTAGGTAAAGTGTTTGACCATAAATGGCAAGGAATCGGTTACGCACACCCCCACAATACAACAGACCTACAACAAGCTATTCACTGGGCACGCATAGCGGCCCAAAATGATCCATATACAATCACTATACTTATATCTCCGGATACTAATTGGTACCAAAACTCCAACCCACATACAGGCCCATTCCCAGACACACACGTCATTGCCCATTTCGCCGCTGATACGATCACGTATGAGGAACCCACGATACCCTCCGAGCTCAATATCACAAGAAAAGAACCATCTACCATGCAAATATTTTGTATCCATCACCAAAACAATAACATAGGCACCTACGAACAAATGAAATTAATAAGCGACACAGCAAATAACCTCCAAATACTACAAAGTCACACACAAACTGCACCACCCACCCCTCCAAACATCACCGTTAACCCTAGTAAAAAATGGGCTAAATCAAACTACCCAAACACACCCCTACACAATAATATCCCCACCCCACAACTTCCAAACTACCAAACTAACTTACCGCTAAAATTCCACCCCCAATTTAGCTACTACACAGACGGATCCTTTATAAAACCCAAAGAAATTACCCCTGGGGTATGGAGAAGAGAAAGAGCTGGATACGGTATCTATAGCCCCAAAGGCTTAAATATCGCCAAAAGACTCCATGGGCATCAAAACATACTACGTGCAGAAATGATGGCTATACACAAAACACTAAGAATCATCAATACAAAATTCCCTAATGAACCCGCATTCATATTCACAGACAGTCTAAACGTATTATACCTACTCAACACACAAATTAAACACCCCACTCTCCATAATAGTCACCCCGACCAAACCACACTCAACTCCATGGTAAAAATCCTCCAAGACCGTACACAGCCAATCACACTATACAAAGTCAGAGCACACGTCAACATTGACGGTAATGAAAAAGCGGATAAACTAGCAAAAGACGGGTTAGAACTAGAACACAGAATTGCCATCCACCCATATGAACATGCCCACGCCATCCCGTACTATTACCAAAAGGACGTATGGGCCTCGATGGCAGACGTCCCAGACAAAGGCCCAGTAAGATTCTTAGAAAAACAAATTAAAAAATATGATAAGGAAACCAATATAGCAATCATGGCCACACAAACCCCCAACACGTGTAAATGGACAGAAAATATAGACATTGACAAAGAACTGTCCAACGAATTCTGGACAAATTCCCTAATCACAGACAAACAAAAATCATGCTTTATTAAATTCCGCACAGGAACATACATGGGTAATGCTAGAAAACAAATGTTCTTCGGTCACCAGAGGTACCCCTCTATCACATGCCCTATATGCAATTCAAACGATCCAGACACTTGGCTACATGTCCTACTGAAATGCAACCAACAACATATACACTCACTACGAATTAAAAGACATAACAAAGCAGTCGGAGAAATTAGGAAGCTTCTAATCTCGTCCGAAAAATCCCGATGTTTTACTCTCATGAATGCCGGTACCTTCAATAATAACCCCCAAGAAAATACAGTCCCCAATTGGCTACTCCCCTGCACATGTAACACACAAAGATGTCATTGCAACGCAAGATTTCGACTTGATATACTCTGCGTTAAAGGATTACCATATCAAAATGACCCTCCCATTGACATTGACCCTAACCTCACCATACAATTTATTGAATTCACATATTGTAACGACAGATTTTCCCCAGAAACAATAGAAGCAAAAAACAACAAATACAAACCTTTGATTGATAGTATCGCTTCCAGAGGATGGAAAATCGAACCACTTATTGTCATCACAGCTGGGGCCCGAGCTACGGCCCACATCCCATCTATGAAAATACTAGAAGAAAATCTCAAAATACCCCTGGTTACCATCAAAAATACCTTTAAAAACATTAATACCATTGCAATACAATATGCCATGTCCATCCTCCTCCATAAGAGGAGAATTGAAAACCACCAACCGCTCCCCCAAAACTTAGACCCTCCATAAAACCCAAAAAACTTATATAATATTTAGTATCTATTTACAGCTCAGAATGAGGGATTGGTGCCGGTTGGTTGGTACAAATTTCCTGCTTTTTACTCACTTGCAGCACCAAGTCACGCGTTACATTTTAGACGATCATACGGACTCGACTGAAATCGAACCCGGAACGTCTTAACTCAAACATCCTCCCACAACCAACCGAGGAATCATGACTTGGCGTTCACTCTCATAACAAAAAACACTAATTATACCTAAAAGGCATGCACCGCCGTGGGCCATGATCGGCCCACGTTATTTGTTTCTCGGTTACTATAGTGTCCATCCTCGAAAGAGGAGAGTAGTTTTGTCCCAGCTTCCCCATGTCCTATGGGCATCGGGTTGTTGGCATTACGAACGGACACTCTATTCACGCCGGCCCCTAAAAGGGACCGGAGTTTCTATCTATCTATCTATCTGGGCAAGGGTAGAGCATTCACCTTTAAGCCAGAATAGGTAAGTTTAGTTGGAAGAGGATCGTCAATTTATGGCTATACAAATTATTTATTTCATTTAGTTTAGTTTGAAATATGTATTGTCATGTGTACTATCATTCATTATTTTTATAAAGCATGATGCTCCTTAAATTTAGATCTTTCCTAGATGATTTCAATGCATGTTATTAAACATCGGTGTTCATTCTATAAGTGTTCCTTTTTATGATTCCGTATATGTTTATAGCAACTAGACTGTAATCACCATACATCGAGATTATGTGAAGGAGGTTATGGGATGGAATATAAGTGTAGATGTAACCCAGGCGAGACACATACATTGATAGGGAGATGTTCACAAAGGAGGGTAGTGTAGAATTTGTGAAGTCGGGTCAGTTACATGACAGGGTCTTCGCCGCTAGAGTTAGTGAAACCAAAGGCGAAGAGGAGGAGGAAGACATTTTTCTCAAACAGGAAGCAAATAAGGGCATCTAGGATGAGACAGCCAAAACAACCATATGATAACTTAAACAACACAGTGAAGGCATTGGAATTCTCCCCATACCGCACACGGTCAAGGTCTCGTACACGGAGAAGACAGACTCAGAGTGGTGAAGACATTGCTAAGAAGGGAGTTGGAGTGGGTACGACCAGACAAGTGGAGTTCCCAAAATCACATGATCTATCGAGAATTTGCGAGACCCAGGTATGAACCTCAAGTCGATGAAAACATATATGCACTAGAAATTAGGGGTAGTCATCGTGAGCTAGCGAAGGCAGCAAGTGCGGGCCTGTCGAAGCACTGACCATCCAAAGGGTGGTCACAATGACACCGTCGGAAGGGGAAGGGAACAAGACTGCCGCAACATTAACCTACCATCGTTCTTCGCATTACAACAAATCTTAGAACTAGGGTTTTCCTCCGCATACGAGGATTTCACTCAGCGGTCAGGGTTGCAGCCACGAGTTGGAGAGGGGGAGAGACTCGAGGGAAGGGCAGTGGTAGCCCAGTGGAGAGGTATGAGGTGAGGTCTAAAAGATTCATTTTGTGGTAATCTGATATGGGGGTCGTCCTGTGAGAGTTTTCAAGTGAGGTATAAGAGGTAATTTTTGAGCCTATTTTGGGGTCCTCCTTACAGAGGTCCGAAGTGAGTGCCCTGGGGCTCTGTCGGATCCGACAGACTGTGGAGAGCCCACTAAAGAACCTCACAAATGTTTATGATGTGGTATAAATTTAATTTGAGGGTGCCTTTGAGAGCGGTCTGAAGTGAGGTCTGAGAGGGTTTTTTTTTTGTTTTTAAGTACAGTGGTATAATGTGGTTGAATAAGATTTCAATGTGATATGTGGTTAGGGTGCTAGTTTGAGAGCTCCAAAGGGGGGCTTAGAGGTTGGCTATAGTTGAAATCCATTTGACTTTGCTTTCGGACAGGGCTGAAGTGAGGGCTAGTATGGTTGGATTTTATGAATTTTCTGTTTAGGGTGCAAGTGGTAGAGCTCCAAAGGGAGGGCCCTTGGCCTTTGTCGGATCCGACAGCCCAAGGGTAGCCACCTTGGGGACCTCTCAAGTTTTTTTTTTTGCTTCAATTTGGGCTGAGGTGAGGGCTGACGTGAGGGTTGGGATGGTTTTTTTTTTTAATTTTCTAGCTAATGTGCTTGTGGGAGAGGGCTTAGGGGGCCTTAGAGGTTGTCTTTTTGTTGAAATAGATTTGATTTTGATTATGGGCTCGGGCTGATGTGAGGGCTTGTATGGTTGTATTTTGTGAGATTTCTAGTTAGGGTTCAAATGAAAGAGCTGTGAAGGGGGGCTTGAGAGGTAAGTTCTGGTTGAAGAAGATTTGATTTTGATTATATATGGGTGAGGGCTGATGTGAGGGCTTGTATGATTGTATTATGTGAAATTTCTGGTTAGGGTGCAAATGAGAGAGCTTTGAAGGGGGGTTGAGAGGTTAGTTCTGGTTGAAGAAGATTTGATTTTGCTTATGGGTGAGGGCTGATGTGAGGGCTTGCATGGTTGTATTATGTGAAATTTCTGGTTAGGGTGCAAATGAGAGAGCTGTGAAGGGGGGTTGAGAGGTTAGTTCTGGTTGAAGAAGATTTGATTTTGCTTATGGGTGAGGGCTGAGGTGAGGGCTTGTATGGTTTTAATTTTTGAATTTCAGGTTAAGGTGCTAGTGGGAGAGCTCCAAAGGGAGGGCCCTGGGCCTCTGTCGGATCCGACAGCCCCAGGGTAGCCACCTTGGGGACCTCTCAAGATTTATTTTTTTGCTTCAATTAGGCTGAGGTGAGGGCTGACGTGAGGGCTGGGATGTTTTTTTTTTCCAAATTTTCTAGCTAAGGTGCTTGTGGGGAAGGGCTTAGGGGGGGTTAGATGTATTCATTTTATTGAAATCGATTTGATTTTGCATATGGGCTCGGGCTGATGTGAGGGCTTGTATGGTTGTATAATGTTTGAATTTCTAGTTAGGGGGCTAATGAGAGAGGTTTGAAGGGGGGCTTAGAGGCTTGTTTTTAGTTGAAATTGATTTGATTTTGGTTATGGATGAGTGTGGGAACACGCGAACACCAACATATCCGGATTGGCGGTTTTAAGTGCCTAATCCGGTCTGTCCGGATGACCCTAGTATCGTCCAGGGATTCTGTGAAGTGTAAGAGGTTTAGAACTCTCCGTACCTGCTTATTTCCTCTTCCTCAGCCAAACTTCCGGAAACCCTAGTTTCCGGACTTTTGGTCTTTGTGGACACTCTTAGCCTTTTTCCGGAGTGTGCCTTTCCGGATGGTATCCTTAGTTCCTCATTATCATACTTACCCACCCCTTTTCGTCTACCCTCTAGAATAGGTGGTTTCTTCCGGTGAAGACGTCCTTGATAAGATTGGAATCCGGAAACTCCCTCACAACCAATCCGGATTGATCAGGTCCGTCTTGGCAGGTCACGCAGAGAGATCCGGATTGTTTCTTGGGACCATAGTGACCGCAGGAGTCCGGATTCCGAGCGGAGATCCCACTCGACGGGATGAGTGGGTGACCCGTACCACTTTCCGTATTGTCCCGTCCACCAGTGATGATACCTCTTCGGAAGATCAGTTAAGTCCGGATCCCTTCCGGACCTTTGCCTAATCTCTCCCACGACGGTCTCACCGGGATGTTACCTGGACATCCGGAACAATGAGGATCTCTTCCTACTACACTCCGGAGGTGGCCTCCAATCCGGAATCCTTACTGATCCGGACCTTCCCTTCTCCTTCCGACGGATCTGTCCGGCTACCTCTACCTTGGATTCTACTCAATCTGAGCTAACTGGACGATCCGTACCACCATCCGGATAGGTCCGTCTAAGGGCGGTGGGACCTCTTCAGAAGATTAGATTGGCGTAAGTCCGGATCCCTTCCGGATCTCACCCAATCTTCCCAGCGGCTATCCCACCTAGACGTTACCCAACCCACTGGATTGGTGAGGTTTCCCTCCCACTACACTCAGAGAGGATCTACAAGGCAATAACCGGATCTGATCCGGGTCTCCTCTCTCATGTCCTATCCGGAACTCCTATCCCTCATGCCCTCTTTCTCCTCCGCTAACAATCTCCGGATCATTCACACAAACATCATTCAAGAGAAGTCAAGGAGTGAGGAACTAAGGCATTTATTCAGAGTAGGAGTAATCGCAATACAACAATGGAGAAGGAACCCTTCTCAAGCTCCTTATTCAGCCTTAAGTAGAGGCTCAAAAATCCCTAAACTGAGGGCGGCGGCCCAAGCGGCCGCCGCTAAGGAAAACCCTAACTACACCTGGTCTCCCGGATTTCTCGGATCAAGATCCGGATTTCGCGCTGACACTCCCAAGGGAAAATTTTATTATTCATCTTCAAAAACTCCTAAGCCCTACCGGCCTACCTCTATTCTGCCTAACTAAACTAGCTATTCTCCTCAACTAAGAAGAGCGGTGCATCTTCGGAGCCGATCCCTCCTTTGAGTGACTGCCCAACCCGCTGACGGCGGATGAGCCCCTTCCTGGCGATGCCTTCTGCAGCCGCGTGAGCATCCTCCTCATGTTCGGAGACGGGGCAACCTCGTCCTCCGAATCCGCTGCTCTCTCGGTTCGCGGTGTCCCGGTCCCTGGGGTTCCGGAAACTGCCCCCATCCGGAGGTTCCGGATCGGAGAAGGATCGCTTCCGGTGCCCTGCTCCGGATCCCGTCCGCCCGAGATCGAAGCCGTCCGCGGATCCTTGTTGGAGGCCGCCCTTGAGGGTGGCGGAGGAAAGGGACTGACCATTTGGCAGTCCTGAGGAGACGATGGCGAGGCGTGGGTCATAGGGGCTTTGCCCCTACTCGGAGTTGCCTCCCGATCAGAAGTCTGGTGCCGGATCGGCGTCCTAGCCCTATCCGGAGTCTGGGATTGATCCGAGTTTCGCGGAACCGGGGACTGGCCTCTCCCGGATCGGACCGACCCGGTACTCTTCCTCCTCACCTGGGGAGAACGGACCTATTCCGGACCCCTCCCGGAACTAGCCGGCTGCGAGCCGCCTCCCTGCTGGCTGGGTCCTGCAGATGTCGGTGGATTCTGCACCAGGGCCACTTCACCAACTACCTCATAGAGGGTTATGGTTGGTGACCCAGGCGGACCCGGATAGAGTACCCGCCGGGGTGTTGTCGTGCACCTCTCCATGAGGAGTGCCCGAAACACCATGGGCACAAGGGGGACCCCGGAGTGACACCCGGGACTTGTGGCGCCGTTGGTGAGAGGGCCCAAGTGATCCTAGTGTGGGTGAGGGCCCCGGGCGTTGGGAACGCCTCCCACCCACGAAGACTAGGAGGCATGAGGGTGAGGCCATGAGCTATGCGTAGCTCATGGCGTGGTGATTCTAGAATGCTCAAGATCACCTCAATCGGAGGTGTGAGGTAGGAGTTATGGCCATTTGAGTGGGGTGCTGTCCCGGGACAGCGCCCTGGTACAGCAGTGCCTGGGAGTGATTCCCGGGACTGCCAAGGTTCAAACAGGCATAACTTCCTCAAGACTTGCCCGAATGGGGCAAGCGAGGAGTCCATCGGCATCTACGTGAAGCGTAGATGAGGATGGAGTGGTTGGTTGTTATGATCAGACATCATACAAGGAAGTTATGATGGTCTGAAGCTGCTGGGGGGGTTCTAGGCCCAGCAGCTAAGGGAAAATGTCCACTTGGCCCCAACTCTTGGTAGAGAGACAAGAGGTTGGTTGGCGGTGGGGTAGGGGCTCCGTGTAGAGTCCTAGAGGCTTATATGGGTGAGGTGGTGTGGCCTCACCCACCCGAGGCCGAACGGCAAGGCCTCCATGGGCTTTGGCCTATTGTGAGGCCATAGTTGCCTAGTATGCTTCGGGTTGTTGTAGTGTTGCTCCGGCAACGCGATGATCAACATAGGATTGGACTTCCATGGATGGAAGTCCACATTGGGGAAATGGGTTACCGATTAAGGGGTGAGTCCCGAAAGCAAAGTAGGAGGGTTGGTTCCCTCCTATGAACTATTGGTCCGGGGTAAGAGGAGCTATCCATTAGCATGGCGGAATGCGAAGGGTTAGCGCTCGTAACCTTTGCTAGAAACGA
The DNA here is from genome assembly GCA_950295325.1 of Polytrichum commune. Classification (NCBI taxonomy): domain Eukaryota; kingdom Viridiplantae; phylum Streptophyta; class Polytrichopsida; order Polytrichales; family Polytrichaceae; genus Polytrichum; species Polytrichum commune. The sequence goes on along the minus strand of OX485803.1, from coordinate 14,073,624 downwards.
AAATTGGCAAGATTGTTAAGGGACCTAGCAAGGGTTGCGACAGGTGTTCCGCTCGGTGGAACCACCCTCTGGATTTCCGCCAGGAGGTCTTTTGTTGTCCGTGAGTACTTCACGAGGATGGGAAGGATCTGCCTGGCGGAAGCGGGCTCTCCGGACTCCATCATCCGGTCGTAGAGGTGCGCCTTGTTGACAATCTCCGCCGGATGCCCCACCAACTCCCGGATCCGGCTGAAGAGCACTGCCTGCTCCGCGTGGTACTTCCGGATCTCTTCGCTCTTCTGACTCAGCTCCTGAGTCATGGCCGCTACCTGCGCGGTGAGGTGAGCGTTCTCCATCTTGGCCTGCTCCAGCTCCTTCCGGTCCGCCCTCTTTGCCAACTCTCGAAGAATATTTCCGGGCCCGCAGTCGTCCAGAGCCTGGTTCGCCCCTCGGACTGTCGCAACCCTTGCTAGGTCCCTTAATAATCTTGCCAATTTTCGTTTCTAGCAAAGGTTACGAGCGCTAACCCTTCGCATTCCGCCATGCTAATGGATAGCTCCTCTTACCCCGGACCAATAGTTCATAGGAGGGAACCAACCCTCCTACTTTGCTTTCGGGACTCACCCCTTAATCGGTAACCCATTTCCCCAATGTGGACTTCCATCCATGGAAGTCCAATCCTATGTTGATCATCGCGTTGCCGGAGCAACACTACAACAACCCGAACCATACTAGGCAACTATGGCCTCACAATGGGCCAATGCCCATGGAGGCCGTGCCGTTCGGCCTCGGGTGGGTGAGGCCACACCACCTCACCCATATAAGCCTCTAGGACTCTACACGGAGCCCCTACCCCACCGCCAACCAACCTCTTGTCTCTCTACCAAGAGTTGGGGCCAAGTGGACATTTTCCCTTAGCTGCTGGGCCTAGAACCCCCCCAGCAGCTTCAGACCATCATAACTTCCTTGTATGATGTCTGATCATAACAACCAACCACTCCATCCTCATCTACGCTTCACGTAGATGCCGATGGACTCCTCGCTTGCCCCATTCGGGCAAGTCTTGAGGAAGTTATGCCTGTTTGAACCTTGGCAGTCCCGGGAATCACTCCCAGGCACTGCTGTACCAGGGCGCTGTCCCGGGACAGCACCCCACTCAAATGGCCATAACTCCTACCTCACACCTCCGATTGAGGTGATCTTGAGCATTCTAGAATCACCACGCCATGAGCTACGCATAGCTCATGGCCTCACCCTCATGCCTCCTAGTCTTCGTGGGTGGGAGGCGTTCCCAACGCCCGGGGCCCTCACCCACACTAGGATCACTTGGGCCCTCTCACCAACGGCGCCACAAGTCCCGGGTGTCACTCCGGGGTCCCCCTTGTGCCCATGGTGTTTCGGGCACTCCTCATGGAGAGGTGCGCGACACGGACGATGTGCTCCAGCCGGAAGTATTGGGTTTGCAGGTCCTCCATCCCCTCCTGCATCCGTTTGAAGGGATTTTCCGGAAAGTCCCAAGTTGATAGGTCCACATTTTGCCATGTGGTCTCCCGGCTGGGTCCGGCTTCCGGATGATGGTGAGGGGGAGGGGGAGAGAGTGGCCTTGAGACGGTTGGCGGCGGGCTTCCGGGTGACGAGGGAGGTGCTTCCGGAAGAATGGGGTCGCTGGAGGTCTCTGTCTCGACGTCTCCGGCTTCCAGAAGAAGCTTGTAGGTGACCTCGTCCGCCGCTATCATTAGCAGGTCCTCCTCCTCCGCCAAGATGCAGTCGAAGTGCTGGTAGAGGTGCAAAATGAAGGGGGAGAGGAAGGAGGGTTTCCGGCCGATGTGGGGGAGGGCCCGTCCGACTATCTCCTGGATGATCAGGCCCAATTCACCGGCCGGACTCCGGACATTGCACCAAACAGTGTGTTAGCCATGGTGAGGCTAATCCGCTTCGGCTTGTCCGGATTGAGAATGGGCAGGAGAAACTCTAACACTCTCCGCTCCCTAAGATTCCGGCAGTTCCCAGGGTGGAATCCGTCCTTTGGATCCGCGTCCCCTCTGAACTTTCCAGCGAACAGGCTGTCGCGGCGGCCGGCCCACCCTTCTGCAAGCCCTCTGGGAAACCCGTAAACCCTGTTCCAGGTATCCGGAGTCCAATTTTCCGGATCCCTCCTCTTTGTGCCTAGCCACTGATTGCCTCTCTCGAACCTAAACTCACGGAGGGTATCTTCCGCTCTGAGGTTCCAGGTTTTAGAGAGCAGTCCCGCACAACCCATGACCCGGAGATCTTCCGCGAGCTCCTGCAGCTCTCTATCCCCCCTCGGAATTGCAGGGGTGAGGGCTTTCAGCGGAATCGGGATGGGTTCCCGCTGATCCTCTTCCCGTGCTTCCGGCATTTTCCTCTCCCTTCTAACTTTCCGGCTTGCAACTCTCTCTCTCTTCCGGATTCCCTCTCTTCCGTCTAACTGCTACAGAGTCCCGGCAAGCCAACTGCCGGTGACTGAAAAGTGCTGAGTCCCAGCAATCCAACTGCTGGCGGCTCGAAATGACAACATCCTCACCACTCGTTCTCTCAGCAATTTCGTCGTTTGTGAATCAGAAAAAAGTGGGAAGGAGAAGGAAGGGACTCCTAAATATCCCTCCCCGGTTACCGTTTGGGTTAACGGAAAACGGTTATAACAGTTTTCCGACAGTCTTCCCCCAACCGTCATAAACCCGTTATAACCGCCACTTCCGGTCCGTTGGGTAATCTTGACGCGTCCGTTACTTGGTCCGGACCAATGGTTCGGATCATGATTACACGGTCCGCCCATCCTATTTGACGGACCGGTCATAGTACTTATTTTAAGTCGTTTTACCGTACAAGGCGGAGTTAGAATACCCTACTTCCTAGTACAAGTAATTTTAACCTAAGAGACCCTATTACCTTCCGATAAGCAAGGAAAAATACGGAAATGGAATCCGTATTTCCGTCAAATTTGGACTCCCACAAGAGCTCCAAAGGGAGGGCCCTAGGCCTCTGTCGAATCCGACAGCCCATTGGAAGCCACCTTGGGGACCTCTCAATTTATTTATTTTGTTTCAATTTGGTCTCAGGTGAGGGCTGAGGTGAGGGTTTGTATGGTTTTAAATTCTGATTTTTCAAGCTAGGTGCTTGTGGGAGAGCTCCAAAGGGAGGACCCTAGGCCTCTGTCGGATCCGACAGCCCATTGGAAGCCATCTTGGGGACCCAGCAGCTTCAGACCATCATAACTTTCTTGTATGATGTCTGATTTGAACAACCAACCACTCCATCTTCATCTACGCTTCACGTAGATGCCAATGGACTCCTCACTTGACCCATTCAGGCAAGTATTGATGACATTATGCCTGTTTGAACCTTGGCAGTCCCGGGAATCACTCCCAGGCACTGCTGGACCAGGGCTCTGTCGGATCCGACAGCCCATTGGTGGCCACCTTGGGGACCTCTCAAGATATTTTTTTTTGCTTCAATTTGGTATGGATGAGGGCTGAGGGAAAAGCCATTTTGCAAGCGGTAAGTTTTCTAGAATATTGAAATTTTGTGTGGTGAAACATGCCCTATGACCGCGGTGTAGAGCTAACTTTTGAAATATTTATTGACAAATTTATTGACAAATTTATTGACAAAAAGAACCTATAACCATGGTTGAGGAACCTATACTGTATTTGCTTGCACCTTCTCTTATAAGGTTTGTAGGTTGGGAATGGGTCTCGGATGGTTACAGGTTGTCATTTGAGGTGGACTAAGTCCTACTTGGAGAAGGCCTCGGATCCGAGGCCTCATGGCTGCGATATCATTTCAGATTGGGTATAAGGTTTGTAGGTTGGGAATGGGTCTCAGATGGTTACAAGTTGTCATTTGAGGTGGATGAAGTCCCACTGGGAGAAGGCCTCGGACCCGAGGCCTCATGGCTTGAGCCCCTAAATTCTGATTGTATTTAAAGTTGGTGGTTTCTGGGTGGGTCTCGGCATTTCAAGTGGAGGGGCTACTTTGCAGAAGGCCTCAGATCCGAGGTCTGTTGGCCTTGGGGTTTGTTGTTTGATGTGAGATCAAGTTTATGGTTTCAGATTGAATGTAGGCATGCCATGTTGCGGTTTCATGTTTAGCTACATTCAACCTGACTCCATAAATTTGAAATCGAATCATTGGTTTCAATTTGGGTCTCGACATGCCCAATGGCTTAGATTTCATGTTCAGTCTCGGCATGGCCACTTTGGACAAGGCCTAGGGGTTTTATGTTTAGGGTGAATTAAAGTTTATGGTTTCCGGTTGAATGTGGGCATGCCATGTTTGGGTTTCATGCTTAGCTACATTCAACCTGACTCCATAAATTTGACATCAAATCATTGGTTTCAGGTTGAGTTTCGGCATGCCAAGTGGTTCAGATTTCATGTGGGAGTGGCCACTTTGGATATGGCCTCGGATTTCTTGGAGTTTGATGTTTGATTTGAACAAAAAACATAGGATGATGTCCATATTTTATGCACAAGCATTTTTTGGGTTATTCCATTCTTCTTCCATTCTATCTTCTGATTTTTTTATTCTTCCATTCTACTTCTAGTCTATCTTCGTATTTTTTGTAATTCTAAAAAACGTATTCATATTCTATACTTATCATCTTTAATTTTTTGGTTTAGTTTTCCTTAGTCTTTGTTTCATGTTTTGATCTATATTTTTACAATTTCATTTCTTTATCTTTTTTGGGTTTTGTTTTGAATTTTGTTACATGGATGATGCTATGGTGGATAATGAGGTAGTTTACCTCTATGTCTTATTGAATAATAGAGTGGAAGGAGGGTTTAGGGTAAGAGTGTAAGAAGGCATTGGGGCCATTCACGGTTAGGGTACTACTTTTGGCCGTCTAACGGAAAACGGATTTTTTTGGATAACTTCACATGCTTGGTATGCTTAGATTTGTATTGTGAAGCATATTTTGGATCATACCTACATTTCATACTCCATATCGAGTACACTAACAAAGTTAATTTAGAAGGAATAGGGTCATCTAAGATATCCTTTTGATTCCTTAAAGGACATTCAGGAGTGCTGTCTTAATTGTTCACCTTAAGATCAAGGAATGAAAAGGACAACAAGAATCAATCGGAACGATCCCAAATTTTTTCCTCACACTCATTGTTCAAGTGCGTACCAATAGAACCAAATATGTATTGAATAGCAATTGCCCAACTTTACATGTGGCACCAAACAAGTCCAAATATACATATAATCACGGCCACACGTAAAAGGAACGTCTAGTATTAGAATTGGACAAAAAAAATTATATGAATGGACACATGACACTTTTACCAAGGTACCAAGATACATAACAGGAAATAATTGACCACCAATGCACACCTAAATAGCAAAAAAATGCCACTGATGTGGCCTAGGGTTTAGGGTTTAGGGTTTAGGGTGATTATTAAATAATAATAAAAATCTTTCTTGATAAAGCTTATGAACTATCTACTTAGTTATGTAAAATTTATTGATCAAATAATAGTAAATCATGATAAAAACCAAGATCAATGCGACAAAGTCCTGAAGTCATGTGTCCCGAAAGTAGTACCCTGATCGTGAATGGCCCCCATTACAAAATATAATTCACTGTCTAAGGAAAACCATGAAGATTACCGCACTAAACGGACAATTAACAATCAAATGCAAAAATATATTATTATACAAGCAATAAGACACAAAATTCTACCTAAGACATATAATCGAAATCACAATTATTAGATAATGCTACAGAGACTTTAGAATCTGTACTATCTGCATCTGAAGAACCTTCATCCTCAGACTCAACAGCTTCTAAATCAACATACTCTATACCGCTTAGCATCAACTCCTTAGGTCTAAATGTACGATATGAACCTTCCGCTAATTCATTGGCAACGTCATTTGCGTATGAAGGGAGCCGCCATGACTTTGGAGGGCTTGGATAGAACTTAGGGTCACAAAAAAAAAGGCGGTGACTAGGGTATCTCAAATTACCGCTTCTGCAAATGCAAATGGCAACATGGTCATAAAACCGCCTCATATGAAAGCAAATAAGAAAATATATCACTAGTAGTAGAAATAGTAGCTATACTCACTTACTAAACCTTGACTTCTTCACGATCTTCTGAACAACAATGATTTCGCTATCTGGATCCTCTAACATGACAACATCTCTTGATTTCACTTCTATGGCCGAAGCAGATCGAATTAGAGGAGCGATCAAGGCTTCAATAATTGCCTTGTCAGCCTTTAATGCCGCAATGTGACGGTTCACATTGCGGCACGCATGAATAGAAACTCCTGCAATATAAGAAAACAATGAAGTTCAGTTCTCAAACAACATAAAAATTAATTAACATGAAATGGTCAACGGTTATTTACTTAAACATGAAGAGATGTTCAACGTACCCGTAGCTGTAGAGCAGTCTAGAACAATATCCCCGGGTGAAGAAGATGACTGAATGAGCATCTGTATAAGGGCGAGGGATTTTTCGCGAGGACCACGCCAAGGGGTGGATCCATCCATTAACTGATCCTCCCTTGACACCAAGTTCTGGAGAATGTCATCCCGTGCCACATCAACCCCGTGACGGTCTAGTGCAGGGATATGTGAGCCCAAAATGGTGCCCACATGTGGTGATTAACTCTTCGGAACCAATTTTAGTTTGACTTTGAGGTCTTATATTTATTCACAAAACCTAAAAAGAGTGAAGTGTGGTGTGGATTTAAGTTTAGGCATTAGAACGTGTGGTGTGGTTATTCCAAGGTTTGAATTCAATAAGAGTATGCCTTGATATTGTGAGTAGGGGGTAAGGTGAAGCAAGGTGAGCTCCGCGGGTTAAATGCCCACTTTTGGATCCACCTTGTTAGTTTAGGAAGAAGGAAGCTTGGTGGAAGGGGATTAGTCCCTACTTTAGAGGTGAAGGTTAAGGGATTGTGATTGGAGGTGCTAATCCTCTCACCCTATCCTCACCTCTCTCTCTCCCTCTCTCCCTCTCTCCCTCTTTACTACTTAAGGTGGTTTCTCTCTCATTTTCTTCTCTCTTCATCAAGCGCTCTCAACGGAGCAAGTTCTTAAGAGCTTGAGCCACGTGTGTAGGTTATTAGTTTTAGTGAATTTAATTAGTTAAGCTCTCTCCCTCATTGTCTCTCAAGGGTGTGAGCTATTAGAGCTTGAGACAAGGTGGGTGAAGTAAGTAGCTCTTAGAGTAGTTGTGTGTTAGATTAGTTTAGTTCATTAGTGGTTTAGTTAGCTCATTTAGCCAAAGTGCAAAGAAGAAAGGGATTAGTGGATGCTTGATTAGCACCTAAGGTGGTGTCATTTAAGTGAGCCAGCTGGTTAAGCCAGTTGCTACATACAAGCTGTTGCCGAGCCACAAGGGTCAACTGGTTAAGCCAGTTGCTACATACAAGCTGCTGCTGAGCCTACTGGTCAGCTGGTTAAGCCGGTTGCTACATACAAGCTGCTGCCGAGCCACAAGGGTCAGCTGGTTAAGCCGGTTGCTACATACAAACTGCTACCGAGCCAAATCTTGGATTAAGCCGGTCTAAGCCTTGTTAGGCCTTCACTTAACGAGTTAATAAATATAAACCTTAGTCGCCTCCCCACAAATTAACCTTGAACCACAATAGACTATTTTAGAATATATTAAGACTTAGGTTAGTATTGGATTTATTAGGCTAGGTAGGGCATGTGTGACTTTTAAATGTATTTGGTACTTGAACCATTGATAAAAGTGTTTTTCAACACTTGAACCTATTGGTCAAAATAAATCACTTGGATTACTAATGAAGAAGGTGGAGGACATCCGCGGTGGCGAGACAAAGGGGGTTAGGCCGAGGGAGAAAATGGAGGACTCTAGTGACGGAAGAGTGAAGGAGGGGATAATCAAAAGCCAAAGGAGAATATCTTTGAGAGCTTGTGTTGCCAAGGCCGCCGGTTGGACCCTTGAGAGGTCCAATTCGGCTACAAGTCAAGAGGCTACCATTAATAAATGAAGTGATTCAAAATAACATGAATGACTTGGGATGTGAAGTGAGCATTTTCAATACACAAAACAATACATGTGATTCTCAACACCATCACCCAGACTAGGACGCTTAAGGGTGGTGGGTTTGGCCTCACACAAGGCGCCTGCAATGGGAATGGCTTGGAGGGTCATGCATGATTTACAAACCCATATTCGTGGATTCAGTAAACCTCCATTTCGCTTAAGCCCTGAGCTTGCTGCAAATGCTATGCTAACGTTTCAAAATAGATGGAGGTTGATGTTGAATGATCTACATTGGGCTGGAGCGATGTTAAATCCGCTTCTACGTGGTTGGGCCCCACTCCATGAGGATGAAAATTCGAGGACAATCCTAAATCGAGTTCTTCGCAGGCTTGCTCAAGATGAGGACACTTATGTCCAAATCCTCCACCAGTACCAAGATTTCCTTGAAAATCGAGGGCCTTTTGCTGATTCTACTGACCCGAGCGTGCATGCCGCACCTCTCCATGAATGGTGGGATGCAATGGGAGGTGGAGCTAAAGCCCTCCAAACAATAGCAAGACGTATCCTTGCACAAGTATGTTCCGCATCCGCATGTGAACGCAATTGGAGCATGTACTCATATGTTCACAACAAGAGTCGCAATCGCTTGAAGCATAGTCGTGCCGAGGACCTCGTCTACATATATACCAATAGTAGGCTCATTCGACATCGGAGGGGCCCAAGACCTGCGCAATGGTACGAATTGAATGAGGTCCATTCTGACGATGACCTTGACGAAGAAGATGACAACGAAGATGACGTGGATCCAAATGATAGGGCCGGAAATGATGATGACAACAATGTTGATGACATTGACTTTGATTTGGATGACCTCGATTCCGAGAATCATGATTCAGAAGATGAGGATGACAATGGTGGTGATGGAAACCTTGGGGTGTTTGATTTTGGTGAAGCGGATGTCCCCCAACATAACGACGGAATGCATGACGATCATGAGGGGTCTATTGGAGGACCGCCTTTTGAAACTCTCCACATTGGACAAGGGTTTCGCCCTGACCATAATGTTGCTATGGGGGCAAGTGAGAATGTAGGAATTAAAGTAGATTCCTTGCAACCTTGGAGCGATTCTCTTTCTTTTGGTGAAGGTGACAATGTACTACCCGCAAATGAGCCAACGCACGTTCAACAGGATCCACTTCCAGCCCGAGTACATTCTGAATTCATGGACGCCTCCCTCATATCCAACCATCATATAGAAGATCAAACGCCCAATGTTCCTGAAATACCTACAACTCGATTCCATGCTCTTCAAAGAACTGCATCCACCTCTACGGTACAAGTGCATGCACAAGGTCAACGTCGTCCTCTCACTCGAAGTATTGCCAATACTTCTAGATTGGGTGTTTCACGTGCAACTGCGGTGGGTGCTACTTTGGTTGCTATACACAATGTTTCAAGAAATGTTACTATAGAGGCGTCACATCGTCAATCTGTACGTCGACATGTTGTTGAAAACATACCAATTGCAATTCCATCCGCATCAGTTTCACTTCCACACAGTCAATCCAATGGAACATGTGGCCTTGGAGTTGGAGGCGGAAGTACAACGGGGGATGTTTTTATAGATGGAAGTAGAGATGAAGTGCACTCAAGTCGTGGTACAGGTGGAGGGCGTCAGAGAACTACGAGAGGTGTTAAACGTACTAGGAAGAGGTATCAGGGAAGATCGCTTCCGTTTATTGTTGAAGACTACAATGAAGATGAGGGTAGACCACATCTAGATGAAAATGGCATACAGGATGCAGAGAGCTCCCGGCCGACCAAGAAGATAATTTTCTCACAACGTGACCGAGAATTGCATCTTCGGAACACGACTCCCCAAACGGATGATGATTGCAGCACAGACGAGTCTGAAGAGGACCCAAGATGTGTCAAAGCAAATGATCCCACAGTACGGATTCGAACGTAATGGTTTTGCACAAATGCGGTATTTTGGTGCTCCCACGTACTTCCATAATTTATTACTTACGTCAAAATTGATACAAGTTACAATCTTAGGGCCTTCGGTTTACATTTAGACCACAAAGCGAACGTTACCTTCGAAGTTGTATCATTTTATTATAGTAATAAAATTATTTATTGCATGTTTTTTTTAAAATTTTAAATACAATATGGTTGTCAATTTGGCATTGCAATTAATCTCCAATAACATGTTATGCCTTTATTAATTACTATTTTGTATTATTCTTATTGTGAATGAAATTTTATATTTATTTATTGAGCTTCTTAAATAAAATGCTTTTATAAATATTGCAATCTCCTATTGCTCGATTGTACATGCTTCGTTGGTGACATCCTCTTTTTGAGAACCTTTCTATCCGTTTTATATAATTATATTTTTATGTGGTATTCAATATTGACTATGTAGTCAATAGTACTTTTGGTTAGACTATCATATGAATTACTAATATTCAAGTAAGTTTTTAAAAGTTTTGAATAACATTAAAACATGTGGCATCCATATGTTATCTTTTATACGATCTTAGAAATGACAACTTGTCGGAAAATCCTCTTTATATTACATATTCTTTGAACATGAAATATGTTCATTGTGTCCAAAGTCTTCCTCCGTTCCTATACAACTTTCTAAACATGGTACAAAAATGCCTAATCTGAATCTGAATCGAGGTCCATTCTAGCTGAAGTAGATCCTCGTCGTGCTCGTGATGATTCCCCCGCTTCCATGCTTCGCGTTGTTCCACGGGTGAGGTATGGATAACTACCAAGAGACAATGGAACGGCATTACGTGGTCTAGGCCCACCATTTAGCCATCTCAATACCGCATCATCCGCAACTCTATGCGAGAGTGCATCAATTGCAGCCAACTGCAGCTTGTTCTTGTGGTACCCTACCTCTAACTGTGTCGCAACCCTTGCTAGCCCCCCCTTGACAATCTTGCCAATTTTCAATTCTAGCAAAGGTTACGAGCGCTAACCCTTCGCATTCCGCCATGCTAATGGTTAGCTCCTCTTACCGTGGACCATATAGTTCATAGGAGGGGAACCAACCCTCCTACTTTGATTTTGGGACTCACCCCTTCATCGGTAACCAATTCTTAGATGTGGACTTCCATCCATGGAAGTCCAATCTCATGTTGATCATCGCATTGCCGGAGCAACGCTACAACAACCCGAACCATACTAGGCAACTATGGCCTCACATTGGGCCAATGCCCATGGAGGCCGTGCCGTTCGGCCTCGGGTGGGTGAGGCCACACCACCTCACCCATATAAGCCTCTAGGACTTTACACGGGGCCCCTACCCCACCGTCAACCAACCTCTTGTCTCTCCACCAAGAGTTGGGGCCAAGTGGACATTCTCCCTTAGCCGCTGGGCTAAGAAGCCTCTAGCAGCTTCAGACCATCATAACTTCCTTATATGATGTCCGAGGCTAGCAACCAACCACTCTATCTTCATCTACGTTTCACGTAGATGCCGATGGACTCCTCACTTGCCCCATTTGGGCAAGTTATGAGGACGTTATGCCTCTTTGAACCTTGGCAGTCCCGGGAGTCACTCCCAGGCACTGCTGCACCAGGCGCTGTCCCGGGACAGCGCCCCACTCAAATGGCCATAACTCCTAGCTCACACCTCCGATTGAGGTGTTCTTGAGCATTCTAGAATCACCACGCCATGAGCTACGCATAGCAATGGCCTTACCCTTGTGCCTCCTAGTCTTCGTGGGTGGGAGGCGTTCCCAACGCCCGGGGCCCTCACCCACACTAGGATCACTTGGGCCCTCTCACCAACGGCGCCACAAGTCCCGGGTGTCACTCCGGGGTCCCCCTTGTGCCCATGGTGTTTCGGGCACTCCTCATGGAGAGGTGCGCGACAAACTGCAATTCAAATCTCGGATCCCGTTCCGTAAGCATGTCATCTGCATCTTCTTCCAAATCATGCTCCGATACTGATTCGAGACCTGCTGCATTGTACCAAAGAGGATGAATGCCTCTTTTTAATTGTCTGCTGGTTGTATCCCAATGCCATTCAAGAATTTGGTACAAAAATCTTTTCAAGCCATGATCGGGGGGCTTGTTGGGATACAACTCGTCTGCAACATACAAAATTTGACGTGCATTCCATGTCCAGTCGCCATCTCTGTTCTCGTGCCGTAGCTCAACCTTGGCACAATTGTATAACCAACTCCACTCAACATTCTCCCCATCAAACTCTTAAAGATCGAAGGGAAAGTCTCATGGCTTTAATATCCAGTCGTTAGGCATGTAATCCCGAAGGCCAAATTGGAGGTACAAACGAGGGTCGAAGGGTGATCTGCAATGAGGACATTGGCGTTTCTTGATCATATTCCCTATTAGACATTGTGGATGGAATTAGGCCCCACATGATCCAACTTGATAGCATCCCTCCGGGCCAAATGGACATTGGCAAATCGCACACACGGTTCCGTCGAAGACCATTGTATGTGGATTTTGGCCATAACAATTCACCCCTCATGCGGAATGGATATTCATGCACTTGGGTCACATCCCAATGGTGATCTGGGTCGCTCACTTGACGCCAATCGATGCTCCCGTTTGGCAATGTCCACTCATTAGTTATATCCCACCTACTAGGGTACATATGTTCATTTTCTGGCCATGACGTGAGCATCATGTTCCGCATTTTCTGATTGCGGTTCCATTCTTTCTGGATGCTCTCAAACTCAGCTTCAAATTGACGAGCCTTCGCCATAGCAAGCAATGTGCTTGTCCTCATATTTTTGCGCTCCACAATCGCATCCAACAGGAATTTCTTCAACCTTGCATTCTGCTCCTCCAGTCCGCCAATCTTGGCTTCGTGATCAACAACCACTTCATTGACCACTTGAAGTTGTTGTTGCATGTCCACCACCTCCTTTTGCAAAGCCTCTATCTTTCTTCGCATTACTTCATTCCTCATACATACTTCCAGAGCTTGTGACTTTGCAATCTTGGCCTCTTGTACAGCTGTGTCCCTCTCTCCTTCTAAAGACTGAAGGTTAATTGGTGTACTACTTGAACTGCCAGCCTCCCTCATTGTAAGTGTTGCAACTTTATTTTCCAACTCGAAAATCCTTGCTTTATACTCACAAATTTCCACGGCATGTTGCTTACGCAATTCCTCCATTCTGCTCTCCATCGGGTCCGCTCCAAGTTCACCAAGGTTTACCTCGTCTAGGACCTCGTTAACCACATTGTTGATCAGGTTCTTGACCTCGACATTTGCCTCCATGCCCTCATCCATATGCTGAAACGCCTCCTCGATGGCCATCTCCACGTCATTGGCTGATCTCTATCCGCTCCCCGTTCCCACCCTGTTCGCACTCGTTCCCCCCCCAGCCCGAACCCGTTCCCCCCCAGTCTGCACCCGTTTCCTCCCGTCCGCTCCCGTTCCCCTCCCAGTCCGCACCCGTTCCCTTACGTCCGCCTCCCGCGTTCCCCCCAGTCCGCACCCATTCCCTCCCATCCGCGCCCGTTCCCCCCCATTCCGCACCCGTTCCCTTACGTCCGCCCCCCGCGTTCCCCCCCAGTCCGCACCCATTCCCTACCGTTCCCTCTCGTTCCCCCCCAGTCCGCACCCGTTCCCGACCCCGTCCGCACCCGTTCCCGACCCCGTCCGCACCCGTTCCCGCCCCCGTCCGCACCCGTTCCCGCCCCCGTTCCCTTACGTCCGCCCCCTCGTTCCCTACGTCCGCCCCCTCGTTCCCCTCCGTCCGCTCCCGCGTTCCCCCCGTCCGCTCCCCTCCGTCCGCTCCAACGTTCCCCTCCGTCCGCCCTATGTTCCCTTACGTCCGCTCCAACGTTCCCATAAGTCCGCTCCATGTTCCCCTACGTCCGCTTTAGAGTTCCCATCCGTCCGCTCCCGCGTTTCTCTTGAATCTGCACTTTTTAACTTTTTTTGGAAGTTTGGACATAGTCTCGGTTTTTTGGCTCTCAAAAATTCATATGAAGTCCAAAAAATGAGTTCTTGGTATCCATGGATAGGTAATGAAGTCCTCTACATGAATATGCAATAATATTTCTACTGCACATTCCCGCGTCCCCCCATCCGCACCCCATCTAACTTAGGTCTTTCGCAAATAATATATGTGACACTAAATATCATAACCGGTGTACTTATCCACACAAAACTAATGAAGGATCCCTCAAGCAACAAAGTAACCAATGTAGTATGATGACCAACAAATTATCACCCCTATGGAGATTTTTTATCTATACAACAATTTGTCGTAAGGACAAATACACTAAAATACACATATTTGCTACTCTATATATAATATTAAAATTTCAAAATTTGTAAGACAACGATGAACATGCATAGAAGTATGCAATAATAAGCGGTTGGTTGAAAATTTTTTTTAAAAAATATCATAGAAGTGGTACAACATATTGTACAAGTAATAACTTTATTATTGCGACGACGGTACAAATGCCCTTTATAAATCATATACATGAACAAACCATGCACGATTTAATATTCCACTTCATTCCGTCAACTTGACTTCCGTCATGACAACCTCGTAGATGCTTGTGGCTTCCGTCGAGGGTCCATTTTTTGGAGAGGATTCGGTCGAAGTAAATCAACATAGCTAATCGTTCGGTCTTTCATCCGTTCCTTCAATGGTAGCCGATGAGGCGATAATCCTCTCCTCTTCTTACGAAAAGACAAAGTCCTTGAAGATTCTCCCGCTACCTTGACATCTTCAATATCGATTGAATTGTCATCCACATTCCCGGGCTTCAACCAAATATCCACGCTCAAATCAACCACATCATTTGGATCTCCACCCTAGCTTTTTGTTGGGTCCTTCTTCACTGCATTGATCTCGAATTTTGCCGCATATCGTCGTTGGTCCTCGTCCGCCCTCAACTTCTATGTTTGTGTATATTGTGAGAAGAGGGTCATGACATAATCATCACGAAATCGATCTCTACCACTTCTCTCATATCTCTTACGCTCGGGTGATGGATTGAATGGAATATCGGGTTCACCTAAATTTGCTATCTCCTCATCATAGCCTAGACCCTCAAACATGTCTCTCTTTTCTCCCATCCTATCCATGATACTCTACCCTCGTTATATGTATGAGTCTAAATGCTCTACTTATATACTGAGCTCAAAGGACTTTATAAAATTTACAATATTTTATGTAATCCAAGATGTAGAGGATCCAATTCTCGTTGGTAAGATAAAGACAACACAATAAGAATAAAAAGAAAGTTGGTGAAGTCAAAAAGTTAGTTGCACTTTTTGAAAAAGTCCCCCGACACCCGCATTAGAAACCTCTTTGATACCTCTTTGAAGCTTCTATATTTGATGGGTTGTCCTTTCATTCAACAAATCACATATTTGTGCTTCAACCTTAGTGGTTCGTATGGTTTTATAACCCACACGCATTCGAATGTCATTTTAATTCAACAAAGTACATATTTGTGCTTCAACCTTTGTGGTTCATATGGTTTCACAACGCATATCAGATATCCGAATGCCATCTTCATTCAACAATTCACATATTTGAGCTTCAACCTTAGTGGTTCGTATGGTTTCACAACCCACACGCATCCCCTTGCCCTTTCATTCAACAATTCACATATTTGTGCTTCAACCTTTGTGGTTCATAAATCCTAAACCCTAAACCCTACGTGTGAGCCCAAAATGGTGCCCACATGTGGTGATTAACTCTTCGAAACCAATTTTAGTTTGATTTTGATGTGTTATGATTATTCACAAAACATAAAAAGAGTGAAGTGTGGTGTGGATTTAAGTTTAGGCATTAGAATGTGTGGTGTAGTTATTTCAAGGTTTGATTTCAATAAGAGGATACCTTGATTATGTGAGTAGTGGGTAAGGTGAAGCAAGGTGAGCTCCGCGGGTTAAATGCCCACTTTTGGATCCACCTTGGTAGTTTAGGAAGAAGGAAGCTTGGTGGATGGGATTAGTCCCTACTTTGGAGGAGAGGGTTAAAGGATTGTGATTGGAGGTGCTAATCCTCTCACCCTATCCTCACCTCTCTCTCCCTCTCTCCCTCTTTGCTACTTAAGGTGTTCTTTCTCTCATTTGCCTCTCTCTCCATCAAGCGCTCTCAAGGGAGCAAGCTCTTAAGAGCTTGAGCCACGTGTGTGGGTCATTAGTTTTAGTGAAGTTAAGTAGTTAAGCTCTCCCTCTCAAATCCTCTCAAGGGGAGCGAGCTCTTAGAGTTTGAGGCTTATGTGTGGATTAGTTAGTTATAGTGAAGTTAGGAAGTTAATCCCTCTTATGAGTAGGGGAAGCTTAGAGTCATTGGACTAAGCTCATGAGTAGTGGTTAGATTGGATTAATTTAGTGGGAGGTGTGCATTCATTAGTTAAGAGGCTTAGATGAGCAATTGATTAAGCACTAGAGTTGAAATTAATTTGGTGTTGATTTCATCAACTGTTGCCGGGACTGCTGGTCCAGGGGCCTCCCAAGGCTCAACTGCTGCCGGGACTGCTTAGTCCAGGGCCTCCCAGGCTCAACTGCTGCCGGGACTGCTAGTCCAGGGGCCTCCCAAGGCTCAACTGCTGCTGGGACTGCTAGTCCAGGGGCCTCCCAAGGCTCAACTGCTGCTGGGACTGCTAGTCCAGGGGCCTCCCAAGGCTCAACTGTTGCCGGGACTGCTAGTCCAAGGGCCTCCCAGGCTTAACTGCTGCCGGGACTGCTAGTCCAGGGGCCTGCCAAGGCTCGTTATCTCAGTAGCCGAAAGGGCCGAGACCAGCTCATTGAAGTGGTGAAAGCGAAGGTCAACTTTAAAGGAACCTGGATGGTTGGTTTAAGCTAGGTTACCGAGGAATGGGTTTAGGGGCCTAAAGCTTAGCCCAAATCGAACATTATCACTAAAACTAAGCATAGGGCAAGTTATGCATTTTAGATTATTCTAGTGCATATGTAAGTTTTAGACTTATTAGGCTAGGTAGTGTGAGGTGTGGCTTGCTAGTAAATGTAATTGGGGTGGACTAGTAAGAATAGTGTTTTTGAACACTCGCATCTTATCGGGCAAATAAATCACTTGCATTATTAATGGAGAAGGTGGATGACCCCCGCGATGACGAGACAAAGGAGGTTAAGCCAAAGGTTGCGAGGGGGATGTCTTTAAAGGCATGTGTGGCCACGGCCGCGGGTTGGACTCTTGAGAAAGCCAACTCTAGCACAAGCCAAGAGGCCAACATTAATAAAGTACAATGAGTGAGACAATACATGTTCATTTGGACATGAAAATTACCTTGCACATGGTTCAATGTTGTAATAGATAAATGTGATTCTCAAAGTCATCACCTGGACTAGGACGCTTAAGGGTGGTGGATTTGGCCTCACACTACGTCATTCCAAATTGCTACCACATATGTGCCATTGTTTTGTTCTCACACTCATGTAGAAGTGTTTCCATACATGGTTTGAGCCTTTGAGGGTTTAGGTTCCCAGCTTTCCAACAAACCCACCCGCTTTTTTTTTACGATGCCTACAGCGAAAGTTAAACGTTCGCAAATCGCGAGGACTACTTTAAGTTGGCACAATCTCTACTTAGACATATAACTTATGGTATACATTGGGGTTTTTAGAAGGGGTCATGAACGCACGTGATTCTCAAACATAATGTAGAGTGCATCCCCCGAGTTCCCATAGGCTTCATAAAGATATCTTACCAACACCTTACACAAATTAGAACATTCTAGAAAAGCAAATTAATCTGGTCCACATTGATATTAAACTAGGGAATTGGTGTGGGCTTAAATTTAATGTGGCCCACATTAATGATCATTTGGGGGAGGGGTGCACTATACTAAATCCGTATGAGTATATGTGAGTGCACAAAAGATGTATTGATTTGAACTTTGTTGTATTATGTATTATTCTTCACAAAATTATAAGTTGTAGTTATGTAAATATATAGAATAATTTAAAAAATATATACAACATCTCTACTAACTTGTATGGTAGTGTCACTAGATTTTATAGAATAAGGTTTATTTTATTTTAGTATTGGCTTAAACTGGTACATAAAAAGAACCAACCACAAGTGAACAAACGATCTTACATATCATTTGATGGTAGACTTCAAAACAATAATTGCATTAGCTTTTATGACATGTATTACAAATCAGATTATGGGAGGATTGAATGGAAACATATGCTTAGGGACTTGGAAAAAGGGTCGGACGTGGCCTACCATGACATTCAGGGTTGTCTATTGTGTCGTGACGGAGGGTAATCCCGACATAATGTCGTGCCGTCACGACACGTATCCGTCACGACATTATGCCGGATGCTGTCTTTATCCTGACGGACTTGAATTTTACCGATTTTTTTGTGTAATTACATTAACCCATTTCTGACACGTAGGATTTACAATGTCCACGTGTGATGACATGGCAGCAAAGTAAAGGTAAAGTGGGGAAAAATTTACTAGAGCCCGTCCGCCCCCCCGTCCGCCTCCGTTCCCAACCCCCGTTCGCCCCCGTTCCCCCCCGTCCGCTCCCGTTCACAATCCCCGTTCGCCACCGTTCCCCCCCGTCCGCTCCCGTTCCCAACCCCGTCCGCTCCCCCCTCTCCCGTCCGCCCCCCCCCCCCGTCCGTCCGCTCCCCCCCCCCTCCGTCCGCTCTCCCGTCCGCCCCCCCGTCCGCTCCCCCTCTCTGTCCGCTTCCCCGTCCGCTCCCCCCCCCTCCGTCCGCCCCCCCGTCCGTCCGCTCCCCCGTCCGCTCCCTTGTCCGCTCCCCCCCCCCCTCCGTCCGCTTCCCCGTCCGCCCCCCCGTCCGTCCGCTCCCCCTTCCGCTCCCCCGTCCGCTCCCCCCCGTCCGTCCGCTCCCTCGTCCGGTCCCCCCCCCCCCCTCCGTCCGCTCCTCGTCAGGTCCCCCCCCCTTCCGTCCGCTCCCCAGTCCGATTCGAATACTATAAATTGAGGGTTCAAGGTGCCATTTTTGCCTCCACTGACATAGTGTGTCTCAAGTCTTTTGAATCTCCTTTGAGGAGTGAGGATTGAATGCGTGAGACCCGAATGCAGAGGATACTTTGTCCAATCTAGTGACTGTGAATTAGGGTTGCCCTTGTGGCACTCTTGAACAGGACCTAGTATGCGATCAAAGTTACTTGCTCTAACTTGTTTTTATTTGCAGGTTTTGTTGAAGTCATGCAACGCCGAAATGATGCATGGGATCATTGGTACGAGGATAAGGGGATGGTTCCCGGTAAATCACAAAGGCAGGTTAAATGTAGGTTTTGCCCGTTCGTCATATCTTACCGAGGAAATAGAATGTTGGCCCACCTTGGTTATAGACCTCCTGTAGGGGGTGCTTGTGATGTTTCCACATGTAGGATGGTACCCCCGCATATTAGGGTCTTGTTTGAACATTGCGGAGGCATTGTGCCCTTACATGTAGGCATTGTAAATGAGGACTCTCCGGTGCCAGATATTGTACCTCTGGAGCCTATTATAGCGGACTCCGTAATTAGTGAAACAGAGCCTTTGCTTATGTCCCAATCCACTCAACATTCTGATGTTGTGATATATGGCACACCTCCTCGTGAACTACGTCAACTCAACATAACGGAGGGGTTCAATGTGTCAACAAAACAACTCCTTGATAGAGCATGGGCAACGGCTTTTTATGAAGCTAACATTCCTTTCAACATTGTGAGACATCCTGCATTTGTTCATGCTGTGCGTGAAACTGCCCGTCATCGAATGCCAGCCTACACACCACCATCGTACAATGCCATCCGTACGAAGTTGTTAACTGATAAAAAGGTTGACCTAGATAGGCAAGTGAAGGAGAAGATGGGGAATTCCGTTGAAAAATACGGTGTTACAATATGTTGTGATGGATGGGACAACGTGCAAAACCGACCTCTCCTAAACGTTCTCCAATGCGGCACAAAGGGAGATGTTTTCTTGGGTACCATTGATACCACAGGAAATCACAAGGATCATGTATACGTTGCTGCTCAAATTCAACCATTTGTGGAAAAGGTTGGTCGACATAATGTGGTCCAGATTTGCACCGACAATGCCCCAGTTATGGCCTCCGCTGCTCGCGACTTGATTCAAGCAAATCCCGATCTATATTTTCAAGGATGTGCTGCGCATTGCCTAGATCTCCTTTTAGAAGATTGGGGGAAGGAGGAATGGGTGAAAAAGTTGGTAAAAAAGGCGCGCCATATTTGTGTTTTTATCAAAAACCATCATGCTTCTCAAGCTATATTCCGGAGGTTGTCACCAAATCTCTCACTCCGCCTACCTGTAGAGACCCGTTTTGCAACGAACTTCATCATGATAGATCGTCTTCTTCAAGTACGCAATGCTTTGGAAAGAATGGTGGTTGATGAGGATTGGCCTACTCTAATGCGTGATATGAGGAGGAGATCTCGCACCTCTTACATGAAGGGCTCTGCTGTACGAAGCTTTATACGTTCTGATGGATTCTGGAACACGTGCGAAAATTTCTTGTATATGGTGATCCCGGTTGTTAAAGCTCTTCGTGTATTTGATGGCAAGGCGCCTGCAATGGGAATGGCTTGGAGGGTCATGCATGATTTACAAACCCATATTCGTGGATTCAGTAAACCTCCATTTCGCTTAAGCCCTGAGCTTGCTGCAAATGCTATGCTAACGTTTCAAAATAGATGGAGGTTGATGTTGAATGATCTACATTGGGCTGGAGCGATGTTAAATCCGCTTCTACGTGGTTGGGCCCCACTCCATGAGGATGAAAATTCGAGGACAATCCTAAATCGAGTTCTTCGCAGGCTTGCTCAAGATGAGGACACTTATGTCCAAATCCTCCACCAGTACCAAGATTTCCTTGAAAATCGAGGGCCTTTTGCTGATTCTACTGACCCGAGCGTGCATGCCGCACCTCTCCATGAATGGTGGGATGCAATGGGAGGTGGAGCTAAAGCCCTCCAAACAATAGCAAGACGTATCCTTGCACAAGTATATTCCGCATCCGCATGTGAACGCAATTGGAGCATGTACTCATATGTTCACAACAAGAGTCGCAATCGCTTGAAGCATAGTCGTGCCGAGGACCTCGTCTACATATATACCAATAGTAGGCTCATTCGACATCGGAGGGGCCCAAGACCTGCGCAATGGTACGAATTGAATGAGGTCCATTCTGACGATGACCTTGACGAAGAAGATGACAACGAAGATGACGTGGATCCAAATGATAGTGCCGGAAATGATGTTGACAACAATGTTGATGACATCGACTTTGATTTGGATGACCTCGATTCCGAGAATCATGATTCAGAAGATGAGGATGGCAATGGTAGTTATGGAAACCTTGGGGTGTTTGATTTTGATGAAGCGGATGTCCCCCAACATAACGATGGAATGCATGACGATCATGAGGGGTCTATTGGAGGACCGCCTTTTGAAACTCTCCACATTGGACAAGGGTTTCGCCCTGCCCATAATGTTGCTATGGGGGTAAGTGAGAATGTAGGAATTGAAGTAGATTCCTTGCAACCTCGGAGCGATTCTCTTTCTTTTGGTGAAGGTGACAATGTACTACCCGCAAATGAGCCAACGCACGTTCAACAGGATCCATTTCCAGGCCGAGTACATTCTGAATCCATGGACGCCTCCCTCATATCCAACCATCGTATAGAAGATCAAACACCCAATGTTCCTGAAATACCTACAACTCGATTCCGTGCTCTTCAAAGAACTGCATCAACCTCTACGGTGCAAGTGCATGCACAAGGTCAACGTCGTCCTCTCACTCGAAGTATTGCCAATACTTCTAGATTGGGTGTTTCACGTGCAACTGCGGTGGGTGCTACTTTGGTTGCTATACACAATGTTTCAAGAAATGTTACTACAGAGGCGCCACGTCGTCATTCTGTTCGTCGACATGTTGTTGAGAACATACCAATTGCAATTCCATCCGCATCAGTTTCACTTCCACACAGTCAATCCAATGGAACATGTGGCCTTGGAGTTGGAGGCGGAAGTACAACGGGGGATGCTTTTATAGATGGAGGTAGAGATGAAGTGCACTCAAGTCGTGGTACGGGTGGAGGGCGTCAGAGAACTACGAGAGGTGTCAAACGTACTAGGAAGAGGTATCAGGGAAGATCGCTTCCGTTTATTGTTGAAGACTACAATGAAGATGAGGGTAGACCACATCTAGATGAAAATGGCATACATGATGCAGAGGGCTCCCGGCCGACTAAGAAGATAATTTTCTCACAACGTGACCGAAAGTTGCATCTTCGGAGCGCGACTCCCCAAACGGATGATGATTGCAGCACAGACGATTCTGAAGAGGACCCAAGATGTGTCGAAGCAAATGATCCCATAGTACGGATTCGAACGTAATGGTTTTGCACAAATGCGGTATTTTGGTGCTCCCACGTACTTCCATAATTTATTACTTACGTCAAAATTGATACAAGTTACAACCTTAGGGCCTTCGGTAAGACATTTAGACCACAAAGCGAACGTTACCTTCGAAGTTGTAACATTTTATTATAGTAATAAAATTATTTATTGCATGGTTTTTAAAATTTTGAAAATACAATATGGTTGTCAATTTGGCATTGCAATTAATCTCCAATAACATGTTATGCCTTTATTAATTACTATTTTGTATAATTCTTACTGTGAATGGAATTTTATGTTTATTTATTGAGCTTCTTAAAGAATATGCTTTTATAAATATTGCAATCCCCTATTGCTCGATTGTACATGCTTCGTTGGTGACATCCTCTTTTTGAGGACCTTTCTATCCGTTTTATATAATTATATCTTTATGTGGTATTCAATATTGACTATGTAGTCAATAGTACTTTTGGTTAGACTATCATATGAATTACTAATATTCAAGTAAGTTTTTAAATGTTTCAAATAACATTAAAACATGTGGCATCCATATGTTATCTTTTACACGATCTTAGAAATGACAACTTGTCGGTAAATCCTCTTTATATTACATATACTTTGAACATGAAATATGTTCATTGTGTCCAAAGTCTTCATCCGTTCCTATACAACTTCCTAAACATGGTACAAAAATGCCTAATCCGAATCTGAATCGAGGTCTATTCTAGCTGAAGTAGATCCTCGTCGTGCTCGTGATGATTCCCCCGCTTCCATGCTTCGCGTTGTTCCACGGGTGAGGTATGGACGACTACCAGGAGACAATGGAACGGCATTACGTGGTCTAGACCCACCATTTAGCCATCTCAATACCGCATCATCCGCAACTCTATGCAAGAGTGCATCAATTGCAGCCAACTGCAGCCTGTTCTTGTGGTACCCCTTCTCTAACTGCAATTCATATCTCGGATCCCGTTCCGTAAGCATGTCATCTGCATCTTCTTCCAAATCATGCTCCGATACTGATTCGAGACCTGCTGCATTGTACCAAGGAGGATGAATGCCTCTCTTTAATTGTCTGCTGGTTGAATCCCAATGTCATTCAAGAGTTTGGTACAAAAATCTTTTCAAGCCATGATCGGGAGGCTTGTTGGGATACAACTCGTCTGCAACATACAAAATTTGACGTGCATTCCGTGTCCAGTCGCCATCTCTGTTCTCGTGCCGTAGCTCAACCTTGGCACAATTGTATAACCAACTCCACTCAACATTCTCTCCATCAAACTCTTGAAGATCGAAGGGAAAGTCCCATGGCTTTAATACCCAGTCGTTAGGCATGTAATCCCGAAGGCCAAATTGGAGGTACAAACGAGGGTGGAAGGGTGATCTGCAATGAGGACATTGGCGTTTCTTGATCATATTCCCTATTAGACATTGTGGATGGAATTGGGCCCGACATGATCCAACTTGATAGCATTCCTCTGGGCCAAATGGACATTGGCAAATCGCACATGCGGTTCCGTCGAAGACCATTGTATGTGGATTTTGGCCATAACAATTCACCCCTCATGCGGAATGGATATTCATGCACTTGGGTCACATCCCAATGGTGATCTGGGTCGGTCACTTGACGCCAATCGATGCTCCCGCTTGGCAATGTCCACTCATTATCCCTATCCCACCTACTAGGGTACATCTGCTCATCTTCTGGCCATGACGTGAGCATCATATTCCGCATTTTCTGATTGCGGTTCCATTCTTTCTGGATGCTCTCAAATTCAGCTTCAAATTGATGAGCCTTGGCCATAGCAAGCAATGTGCTTGTCCTCATATTTTTGCGCTCCACAATCGCATCCAACAGAAATTTCTTCAACCTTGCATTCTGCTCCTCCAGTCCGCCAATCTTGGCTTCGTGATCAACAACCACTTCATTGACCACTTGAAGTTGTTGTTGCATGTCCACCACCTCTTTTTGCAAAGCCTCTATCTTTCCTCGCATTACTTCATTCCTCATACATACCTCCAGAGCTTGTGATTTTGCAATCTTGGCCTCCTGTAAAGCTGCGTCCCTCTCTGCTTCCAAAGACTGAAGGTTAATTGGTGTACTACTTGAACTGCTAGCCTCCCCCATCGTAAGTGTTGCAACTCGATTTTCCAACTCGAAAATCATCGTTTTATACTCACGAATTTCCAACGCATGTTGCTTACGCAATTCCTCCATTCTGCTCTCCGTCGGGTCCACTCCATGTTCACCAAGGTTTACCTCGTCTAGGACCACGTCGTTGATCAGGTTGTTGACCTCGACATTTGCCTCCATGCCCTCATCCATATGCTCAAACGCCTCCTCGATGGCCATCTGCACGTCATTGGCTGGTCGTTTACGATTACGTGGTTTTTTTGGTTCCCGACCCTCTGGAATTGGGGCCCCAGGCTCGTCCACTAGTCGAGGATTCCTCCTGAACCACTCCGGAACGGGAGTGTATGGAATATCTGGAACTGTACATTTAGTGAATGCAATTCCGATACCCCCAAATTTTTGACCATGCAGGGTAGCCAAACTTGACCAATCCACCCTAACTCGCAACACGTGCTCCGCATACATCATACACGCCACCGACTTTGGAATTGCACTCTTGGGCCATCTATCCAAATTGGAGATACTTCTAAGTATCGTTAGGAATCTCCATTTTGCCTCCACGTCATCAAGCTGCATATAACTCGCACTGATGGCCTTGCAGTGTCGCTCGTGACAAGGTCTTGGCCACAACCGATCAAAGTGAGGGAAACCCACGTACTGCATTGCAGTCTTCACTGACCACGGTTGTGGTACATTCTCCCAATCTGCCCTGGCTTTTTGAGTGTTGTCATCATAAACATCCCACTCCAACCCAGCGGCCTTGCGTACATGTGATCTGTGACAACCTGATCCCCCACTTGCCATGTCTCCAGATCCTCCACTTGCACTTGCCATGTCTCTAGATCCTCCACTTGCCATGTCTGGAAATCCTTCACTTGCCGGATCCACCCAAATTGTAGTTTCTAATTCTAATCTAGAACTCTAATTTTTAAATTACTAATTGCACTTCATAATAGTGCTACAAAACATCCAAGCATACACTTCAAAATAGTGTTGCTGTGGAATTAGTTCAAAAATGTCGTTAAAAATTAAACTACAAAAATTCAGCATACCCTTCGAGCACCCCGCTACCAGCGCTCACGCAGAGGCCAGTTGACTGGGCGCGTCACAAGGAATATGCCAAAAAGGCAATATGCCACGTCACAAGGGAACGGGTCCACGTGGATCACACCCACAAACAGGTCAGTAAAAAAAGTATAAAATGATCCTTAACTCCTCCGAGCACCCCGCTAAACCCCGCACTCTGTAGTAGAGGAGGGTCGTCCGGGCGCCCACAAGAAGTGGAGTGGGGTATGTAAGTGGTCCCCTCCACTTATATACCCCTCCATCCGCTCCCCGTTCCCACCCTGTTCGCACCCGTCCGCGCCCGTTCCCCTCCCAGTCAGCACCCGTTCCCGTCCCCGTCCGCACTCGTTCCCCTACGTCCGCCCCCCGCGTTCCCCTCCAGTCCGCACCCGTTCCCTCCCAGTCCGCGCCCGTTCCCCTCCCAGTCCGCACCCGTTCCCCCCAAGTCCGCACCCGTTCCCAAACGTCCGCATCCGTTCCCAAACGTCCGCGCCCGCGTTCCCCCCAGTCCGCACCCGTTCCCTCCCGTCCGCGCCCGTTCCCCCCCAGTCCGCACCCGTTCCCCTACGTCCGCCCCCCACGTTCCCCCCAGTCCGCCCCCGTTCCCAAACGTCCGCATCCGTTCCCAAACGTCCCCTACGTCCGCCCCCCGCGTTCCCCCCAGTCCGCACCCGTTCCCAAACGTCCGCCCCCTCGTTCCCTACGTCCCCCCCCTCGTTCCCTACGTCTGCTCCCCTCAGTCCGCTCCCTCGTTCCCTACGTCCGCCCCCTCGTTCCCTACGTCCGCCCCCTCGTTCCCTACGTCCGCTCCCCTCAGTCCGCTCCCGCGTTCCCCCCGTCCGCTCCAACCCGCCCCCCCCCCGTCCGCTCCATGTTCCCTTACGTCCGCTCCATGTTCCCTTACGTCCGCTCCAACGTTCCTATAAGTCCGCCCCATGTTCCCCTACGTCCGCTTTAGAGTTCCCCTGCGTCCGCTCTAGCGTTCCCATACGTCCGCTCCCGAGTTCCTTTGAATCTGCACTTTTTAACTTTTTTTGGAAGTTTGGACATAGTCTCGGTTTTTTGGCTCTCAAAAATTCATATGAAGTCCAAAAAATGATTTCTTGGTATCCATGGATAGGTAATGAAGTCCTCTACATGAATATGCAATAATATTTCTACTGCACATTCCCGCGTCCCTCCATCCGAACCCCATCTAACTTAGGCCCTTTGCAAATAATATATGTGACACTAAATATCATTACCGGTGTACTTATCCACACAAAACTAATGAAGGATCCCTCAAGCAACAAAGAAACCAATGTAGTATGATGACCAACAAATTATCACCCCTATGGAGACAACGATGTACAAGTAATGACTTTATTATTGCGACGACGGTACAAATGCCCTTTATAAATCACATACATGAACAAACCATGCACGATTTAATATTCCACTTCATTCCGTCAACTTGACTTCCGTCATGGCAACCTCGTAGATGGTTGTGGCTTCCGTCGAGGGTCCATTTTTTGGAGAGGATTCGGTCGAAGTAAATCAACATAGCTAATCGTTCGGTCTTTCATCCGTTCCTTCAATGGTAGCCGATGAGGCGATAATCCTCTCCTCTTCTTACGAAAAGGCAAAATCCTTGAAGATTCTTCCGCTACCTTGACATCTTCAATGTCGATTGAAGTCTCCTCCACATCCACATCCCCGGGCTTCTCCAAAATATCCGCACACAAATCAATCAGATCATTTAGATCTCCACCCACGCATTGTGTGTTGTCATTCTCCACCGCATCGATCTCAAAGTTGTCCGCATATCGTCGTTGGTCCTCCTCCGCCCTCATCCTCCAAGCTTGTGTAGATTGTGAGAAGGGAGTCATGACATACTCATCACGAAATCGATCCCTAGCACATCTCTCATCTTTCTCACGCTCGGTTGATGGATTGAATGGAATATCGGGTTCACCTAAATTTTCTATCTCCTCATCACATCCTAGACCCTCAAACATGTCTCTCTTCTCTCCCATCCTATCCATGATACTTTACCCTCGTTATATGTATGAGTCTAAATGCTCTACTTATATATTGAGCTCAAAGGACTTTATGAAATATACAATATTTGATGTAATCCAAGATGTAGAGGATCTAATTCTCGTTGGTAGGATAAAGACAACACAATAGGAATAAAAAGAAAGTTGGTGAAGTCAAAAAGTTAGTTGCACTTTTTGAAAAAGTCCCCCGACACCCGCATTGGAAACCTCTTTGAAGCTTCTATATTTGATGGGTTGTCCTTTCATTCAACAATTCACATATTTGAGCTTCAACCTTAGAGGTTCGTATAGTTTTACAATCCACACGCATTCGAATGTCATATTAATTCAACAAAGTACATATTTGTGCTTCAACCTTTGTGGTCCATATGGTTTCACAACGCATATTACGCATCCGAATGCCATCTTCATTCAACAATTCACATATTTGAGCTTCAACCTTAGTGGTTCGTATGGTTTCACAACCCACACGCATCCCCTTGCCCTTTCATTCGACAATTCACATATTTGTGCTTCAACCTTTGTGGTTCATAAACCCTAAACCCTAAACCCTAAACCCTACGTCATTCCAAATTGCTACCACATATGTGCCGTTGTTTTGTTCTCTCACTCATGTAGAAGTGTTTCCATACATGGTTTGAGGGTTTAGGTTCCCAGCTTTCCAACAAACCCACCCGCTTTTTTTTACGATGCCTACAACGAAAGTTAAACGTTCGCAAATCGCGAGGACTACTTCAAGTTGGCACAATCTCTACTTAGACATATAACTTATGGTATACATTGGGGTTTTTAGAAGGGGTCATGAACGCACGTGATTCTCAAACATAATGTAGAGTGCATCCCCCGAGTTCCTATAGGCTTCATAAAGATATCTTACCAACACCTTACACAAATTAGAACATTCTAGAAAAGCAAATTAATATGGTCCACATTGATATTAAACTAGGGATTTGGTGTGGGCTTAAATTTAATGTGGCCCGCATTAGTGATCATTTGGGTGGGGGGGTGCACTATACTAAATCCGTATGAGTATATGTGAGTGCACAAAAGAGGTATTGATTTGAACTTTATTGTATTATGTATTATTCTTCACAAAATTATAAGTTGTAGTTATGTAAATATATAGAATAATTTTAAAAAATATACAACATCTCTACTAACTTGTATGGTAGTGTCATTAGATTTTATAGAATAAGGTTTATTTTATTTTAGTATTGGCTTAAACTGGTACATAAAAAGAACCAACCACAAGTGAACATACGATCTTACATATCATTTGATGGTAGACTTCAAAACAATAATTGCATTAGCTTTTATGACATGTATTACAAATCAGAGTATGGGAGGATTGAATGGAAACAGATGCTTAGGGACTTGGAAAAAACCCCGGACGTGGCCTACCATGACATTCTTAACAAATTTGATTTGATTTGGGGGGTCAAAGGTCTTATTGTGACCCGTAGCAACTTAGTCCCTACTTGGAAGGATAGGCCTCAAATGAGCATTATTTATAGATTTCAACTTAGGCTGCGCTGTTTCGGCTGGGTTGGTTGTATTTTCAATTTGAATTTTCAATTTGTGCCACAAAAAGAATAAGACATGTATTGCAAATATAAGGGCCGGTTCACAATATGGCCAAACTTTAAGAGGTTCAACATTTGGACCAATGAAAATGCTGAAATGCCCAAAGTCCGTCCTCTCGGCCTTCACACTAGAGGCCGAAGTTCAAAGGACGTGGCCTCCAAAAGAGCCTAGGTGGCAACACTTTTAGGAAGTTATGGCGCCAAGAGTTCGGCCTCTCGAGCAAAGATTGGGTATAGCAAAATGCTCAACGCAAACTTCCGTCGAGAGGCCGAACTTTTTTTTCATTAAAATAATTAATCATTGACAAGATCTTGGCCGTTAGATTGGAGAGGTTATTTTGAGCAAGGAATAAAGTGGCATGCTCCTTTGAGTTTGGACTTTGGGATTGGCCTTTGGAGGCTTCACACTTTGGCCATCCAAGCCGAGAGGCCGTGGGAGTTCATGGCCAAAGGTTTGGACTTTGCGCTTGGCCTTTGGAGGCTTCACACTATGCCCAACTAAGGCTACCCTTACTATATTTTCTTGGCTATTTTCAGTTCATTTCTTTGGACTATCAACAAAGTTGGGCCACTTAATCGCACGGCCTCTTCACTTGGACGGCCAAGATTATGTCCAAACTTCCAAAAAAAAATGATTGTGAATTATATAAATATAAATATAAGCAATTGTGAAGATTCCTTGTGAGAGAATACCATTCATAAAATTGCACACCCAATCAAAACTTTATTCAATATCAAGTTTACAAATCACGAGTGAATATGAATCAATGTAACTGGATGTGTAGTTTTTATCATCCATATTATGGTTGTATTTCATCCGTTAACGTTTATAGAGTCAGATTTACAAAGAAGGGAGTACCATTTTGTTAACTGTTAACATGTTTAACATTTATAGTGTGCAATATGTGGGGAGTAGAAGAAAGATAACATTTAGAGATGTTTTGGATCACGTGTACAACCGATATAACTATAGTTTACTACATTTTGTGGCATACCAAAATTAGAATAAATATAGGTAACTGCATTTTTTCAAGACATATCACAAACAACTATAGTTAACTTGAACTTAGCACATGGATGTGATAACAACGATGTGAAAGAAGGATGTGGCCTCACGAGAGGCGAGAACCTTGGTTAGCCTCCCATAGATTTCTTCTCGATTATGGAGCAAAGGCCTCATGGAGTAGTATGAACATTGCACTAAGATCCATAAACCTCATACAATATACAAGTTTTGTATGAAAAAATGATGGCTTTATTTACATCTCCAACGGTTACAAAATTGGTATGATTCAAAATTGTTGCAAAAAAAAAAAAAAAAACTATTTTGCAGTGTCACGGAAGCACATTGTCGGGTTAACCATGTTGTATGGAGGGGACTTCAAAATGTTCACTACGTGTGTGATGGTTGACCTTTCCGCTGGATTGGTCTTCGTCAATGAATCCAATGCTAACTCAAACCGCATATTCAAGCCATTTGGATCACTGTTTAGCTGAAACAAGGGGGAAGTCGCATCCCTGGCATAAATCTTCTTTGCCAAAGCACCCACTGAGAAGGACTCCGATAGAAACGTGTGCCTATGTTTCCGAGCCATCCTCACCGGAGAGGTGGATGTTCCACGCTGCCCTCGTACATGGAATAATTCTGGACCAGCACAGTTGTATTTTGCTTTGTGCTTGTTCATCTCATCCACTGAATCTTTTCCATAGTTGGAGGGTGCGTCTTCATCTCCCCAGGATGCCATGCCCCAATCACACACACCAATGTAAACCGTGTTCTCACGGTCTTGTGGGAAATGCAACATGACATTGTTGGGATTAAGGTCATTGTGCAACACGTCATGCTTGTGCACTACATCCACAATGCACATTAGAGCCCATGCCAAATAAGCTCGATGCCTTCGATATACAACCAACCGTTTCCGTGCTTCAAAGTCTGCCCCAGGCATGTGAAGGATTGTGCGCTCGTGGGTTTCCGGAACGCTGAAGTCATAGATCCTCATGTTTTTCAAGGAGCCTCCATTCCACCACATCGAATAGGATTCGTATGTTTTCATATTGAGGTATTGTAGCTTGATTACCCCAGGATGATCTACTGGACACGCCAATGCTTCAACTGAACGTTCCTTTCGATTCTCCAAACTATTCGTGGCCTTCATGGTCTTCCCAGCCCACTCTATCCAGCTAGGGATGAATGATGCTCCATGAATTGCGACTCTCCGCACCACTCCGAAGGTCCCTTGGAAGATTTCCTTATCCAAGGCTTTGATCTCCGCATTCCTAGGCAACCATATGACACCCTGCCGGCCCTGAGTGGCAATGTTGTCTGCCATCTGCCTGTCAATAAAAATGGGAAGGTTGCGGGCGGATGTTCCTTTTGCTGCTATTACGCCTCTTTTCCAATTCTCTAGCTTCATGTACAGCTCGGACTTCCTGCCACTACTACTTCCCTCGCTAGGATGCACAGCATCATATGCCATTGTTGGATTGTAGATTGCTTCCACGGCTTGTTGTTCAATCCAGGTGCCCCAATCGCTCATGCCCCTAGCATCTTCAAACTCCGCTCCAGCCGTGGCTTCCGTGAGAATAAGAATCAAATCATTCCTCACCAAATCCAACCCCTTTGTACCATCATTGAGGTATTTTTTTTCCAAATAAACCATGCTGTTATTTCTAAACCACTCCAACAGCACGACCCTACAATGGTTTCGAGCCTCATCGATCCGCGGGTCGCGTTTGCCTCTATTTTTCCTTTTCCTTGATTGCGAACCTGAAACCCCGGACCCCTCCTCCGTCCCTTCCGAAATTGCTGGGCGTTTTTGTCCCCGTCTTTCACCATGCTCCGAACCCTGAGGTACATCACGTGCAGGGCTCTCCGGTCTTGATGTCCGCCGTGTCGGAGATCGTGGTGGCACGGACTCTCCATGAGTGGCTGCATTTATATCTGTGGAACTGCCTGAGCTTGGTCCCCTTCCTGTTCTCCCTCTATGTCCACTGTTTCCCCGACTCCCACGGCTTCCACGTGTTTGGTTGCCTCCTGAATGGCCAACTGCAAAGAACTCTTCGTCAAACCGAAAAGGATCTGGACGTGGGGGACGTGCTGCAGTGCTTCCACTTCCGGCCTCGCTTCCCGTACCCTCTCCAGTATGCGCAAGTGGAGTGCTTTGGAGCCAAGCACGGTGCAGCCTCGTATCCTCGTCTTGGTAAGGAGCAATGTCCTCCCCCTCCATCGTGAAAAAAACCGCGTGAGTGAGTGAATGTAAAAAGGAGTGAGTGAATGTAGAAATGAGTGCGTGAATCTGGAAAAAAAATTGCGAGGGTTCCCCCACAATTTGCCCTGCCCTCCCAAACCCCCTGAGACCCGCGCGGTGCCGCTGTCCTTGGGACGGCAACAAGGTCTCGGGTCCCTTTGTGGTGGGAGGAGAGGAAAGTGAGGGGAACTAAAACCCCACGGCTTTATATAGGCAAAGGGGAGCACAATCATTATGGGATCCCGGTCGGATTTGACATGGGGCACGAAAAGGACGTATGGGGAACGTGGGAACGCGGGGGCGGACGGAGGGAACGAGGGGGCGGACGTAGGGGAACACGGGCGGACGGAAAGGAACGGAGCGCGGACGGGAGGGAACGTACGGGAACATGGGGCGGACGGGAGTGGAACGTAGCGCGGACAGGAGGGAACATGGGGCGGACGGGAGGGAACATGGGGCGGACGGGAGGGAACGTGGGCGGACGGGAGGGAACGTGGGCGGACGGGAGGGGAACGTGGGCGGACGGGAGGGGAACGTAGCGCGGACGGGAGGGAACATGGGGCGGACGGGAGGGAACGTGGGGCGGACGGGAGGGAACGTGGGCGGACGGGAAGGGAACGGGTGCGGACTGGGGGGGAACGGGCGCGGACGGGAGGGAACGCGGTAGGGAACGGGTGCGGACGTTAGGAAACGTGTGGGAACGTGAACGCACGGCGGGGGAACGTGGGGCGGACGTGAGGGAACTTGGGGCGGACGGAGCCCTCCGCGTTCCCTTCGTCCGCCCCCGCGTTCCCCCGTCCGCTCCAGCGTTCTCCCCCCCGTTCCCAACCCCCTTCCGCCCCACCCCTGTCCGCTCCACCCCCCTCCCCCGTCCGCTCCACCCCCCTCCCCCGTCCGCTCCACCCCCTCCCCCGTCCGCTCCACCCCCGTCCGTCGTCCGCTCCACCCCCGTCCGTCCGCCCCACCCCCGTCCGCTCCACCCCCCTCCCCCGTCCGCTCCACCCCCGTCCGTCCGCCCCACCCCCGTCCGCTCCACCCCCCTCCCCCGTCCGCACCACCCCCCTCCGCCGTCTGCACCACCCCCCTCCGCCGTCCGCACCACCCCCCTCTCCCGTCCGCCCCACCGTCCGCCCCACACCTTCCTTAGTCATATTTTTCTACTTTGATTTTAACAGAACCCTAAACACAATGGCAAAATGGTTTACTTGGCAAGGGAAATATGCACATCCACGTCGGCGTTTTCTGCCACATAGGACGCCACCTTGGCAAGAAGGTAAGTATTTTACCCACCCTAGTCCATTCCCCCTATGTTGACCCTACGTGGACCCTATTGTGTCGTGACGGAGGGGTCCGTCACGACACGACCTGACATGACGGCACGACACCGTCATGACGTCGCGATAGACAACCCTGATGACATTCTTAACAAATTTGATTTGATTTGGGGGGTCAAAGGTCTTATTGTGACCCGTAGCAACTTAGTCCCTACTTGGAAGGATAGGCCTCAAATGAGAATTATTTATAGATTTCCACTTAGGCTGCGCTGTTTCGGCTGGGTTGGTTGTATTTTCAATTTGAATTTTCAATTTGTGCCAAAAAAAGAATAAGACATGTATTGCAAATCTAAGGGCCGGTTCACAATATGGCCAAACTTTGAGAGGTTCAACATTTGGACCAATGAAAATGCTGAAATGCCCAAAGTCCGTCCTCTCGGCCTTCACACTAGAGGCCGAAGTCCAAAGGACGTGGCCTCCAAAAGAGCCTAGGTGGCAACACTTTTAGGAAGTTATGGCGCCAAGAGTTCGGCCTCTCGAGCAAAGTTTGGGTATAGCAAAATGCTCAACCCAAACTTCCGTCGAAAGGCCAAACTTTTTTTTCATTAAAATAATCAATCATTGACAAGATCTTGGCCGTTAGATTGGAGAGGTTATTTTGAGCAAGGAATAAAGTGGCATGCTCCTTTGAGTTTGGACTTTGCGCTTGGCCTTTGGAGGCTTCACACTATGCCCAACTAAGGCTACCCTTACTATATTTTATTGGCTATTTTCAGTTCATTTCTTTGGACTCTCAACAAAGTTGGGCCACTCAATCGCACGGCCTCTCGACTTGGACGGCCATAGTGTGAACTCGGTCATTTACATTTTTTTTAAAAAGTTTAGACATAGTGTCCGTTTTTTGGCTCTAAAAAATTCATATGAAGTCCAAAAAATGAGTTCTTGGTATCCATGGATAGGTAATGAAGTCCTCTACATGAATATGCAATAATATTTCTACTGCCAGAAAATACATGGCCGCAATTCCACGTTGTTCCCCTGCCCCCCTTCAACCCCGTTCCCTCCCGTCCGCCTCACGTTCCACACCCGTCCGCCCCACGTTCCCCTCCGTGCGTTCACGTTTCCTCCCGTTCCCTTCCGTCCGCCCGCGTTCCCTACAGCGTTCCCCTCCCGTTCCCTCTCGTCCGCTCCCCGTTCCCTTCCGTCCGCCCTCGTTCCCTACCGCGTTCCCCTCCCGTCCGCCCCACGTTCCCCTCCCGTCCGCCCCACGTTCCCTCCCATCCGCCCCACGTTCCCTCCCGTCCGCCCCATGTTCCCTCCCGTTCCCTTCCGTCCGCCCGCGTTCCCTCCCGAGTTCCCCTACGTCCGCCCCCTCATTCCCTCCGCCCGCCCCCGTGTTCCCGCGTTCCCACGTTCCCCATACGTCCTTTTCGTGCCCCATGTCAAATCTGACCGGGATCCCATAATGATTGTGCACCCCTTTGCCTATATAAAGCCGTGGGGCTTTAGTTCCCCTCACTTTCCTCTCCTCCCACCACAAAGGGACCCGAGACCTTGTTGCCGTCCCAAGGACAGCGGCACCGCGCGGGTCTCAGGGGGTTTGGGAGGGCAGGGCAAATTGTGGGGGAACCCTCGCAATTTTTTTTCCAGATTCAATTGCTGATTTCTACATTCACTCACGCATTTCTACATTCACTCACTCACGCGGTTTTTTTCACGATGGAGGGGGAGGACATTGCTCCTTACCAAGATGAGGATACGAGGGTGCACCGTGCTTGGCTCCAAAGCACTCCATCTGCGCATACTGGAGAGGGTACGGGAAGCGATGCCAGATGTGGAAGTACTGCAGCCCGTCCCCCACGTCCAGATCCTTTTCGGTTTGGCGAAGAGTTCTTTGTTGTTGGTCATTCAGGAGGCAACCAAACACGTGGAAGCCGTGGAACACGTGGGAGTCGGGGAAACAGTGGCCATAGAGGGAGAACAGGAAGGGGACCAAGCTCAGGCAGTTCCACAGATATAAATGCAGCCACTCGTGGTGAGTCCGTGCCACCACGATCTCCGACACGGCAGACATCAAGACCGGAGAGCCCTGCACGTGATGTACCTCAGGGTTCGGAGCATGGTGAAAGACGGGGACAGAAACGCCCAGCAGTTTCGGAAAGGACGGAGGAGGGGCCCACGGTATCAGGTTCGCAATCGAGGAAAAAGAAAAATAGAGGCAAACGCGACCCGCGGATCGATGAGGCTCGAAACCATTGTAGGGTCGTGCTGTTGGAGTGGTTTAGAAATAACAGCATGGTTTATTTGGAAAAAAAAAACCTCAATGATGGTACAAAGGGGTTGGATTTGGTGAGGAACGATTTGATGCTTATTCTCACGGAAGCCACGGCTAGAGCGGAGTTTGAAGAAGTTAGGGGCATGAGCGATTGGGACACCTGGATTGAACAACAAGCCAGGTAAGCAATCTACAATCCAACAATGGCATATGATGCTTTGCATCCTGGCGAGGGAAATAGTAGTGGCAGGAAGTCCGAGCTGTACATGAAGCTAGAGAATCGGAAAAGAGGCGTAATAGTAGCAAAAGGAACATCCGCCCGCAACCTTCCCATTTTTATTGACAGGCAGATGGCAGACAACATTGCCACTCAGGGCCGGCAGGGTGTCATATGGTTGCCTAGGAATGCAGAGATCAAAGCCTTGGATAAGGAAATCTTCCAAGGGACCTTCGGAGTGGTGCGGAGAGTCACAATTCATGGAGCATCATTCATCCCTAGCTGGATAGAGTGGGCTGGGAAGACCATGAAGGCCACGAATAGTCTGGAGAACCGAAAGGAGCGTTCAGTTGAAGCATTGGCGTGTCCAGTAGATCATCCTGGGGTAATCAAGCTACAATACCTCAATATGAAAACATACGAATCCTATTCGATGTGGTGGAATGGAGGCTCCTTGAAGAACATGAGGGTCTATGACTTCAGCGTTCCGGAAACCCACGAGCGCACAATCCTTCAAATGCCTGGGCCAAACTTTGAAGCACGGAAACGGTTGGTGGTATATCGAAGGCATCGAGTTTATTTGGCATGGGCTCTAATGTGCATTGTGGATGTAGTGCACAAGCATGACGTGTTGCACAATGACCTTAATCCCAACAATGTCATGCTGCATTTCCCACAAGATCGTGATAACACGGTTTACATTGGTGTGTGTGATTGGGGCATGGCATCCTGGGGAGATGAAGACGCACCCTCCAACTATGGAAGAGATTCAATGGATGAGGTGAACAAGCACAAAGCAAAATACAACTGTGCTGGTCCAGAATTATTCCATGTACGAGGGCAACGTGGAACATCCACCTCTCCGGTGAGGATGGCTCGGAAACATAGGCACACGTTTCTCTCGGAGTCCTTCTCAGTGGGTGCTTTGGCAAGGAAGATTTATGCCAAGGATTCGACTTCCCCCTTGTTTCAGCTAAACAGTGATCCAAATGGCTTGAAGATGCGGTTTGAGTTAGCATTGGATTCATTGACGAAGACCAATCCAGCGGAAAGGTCAACCATCACACACGTAGTAAACATGTTGAAGTCCCCTCCATACAACATGGTTAACCCGACAATGTGCTTCCGTAACATTGCAAAATAGATTTTTTTTGTTTTTTTTTGCAGCAATTTTGAATCATACCAATTTTGTAACCGTTGGAGATGTAAATAAAGCCATCATTTTTTCATACAAAACTTGTATATTGTATGAGGTTTATGGATCTTAGTGCAATGTTCATACTCCATGAGGCTTTTGCTCCATAATCGAGAAGAAGTCTATGGGAGGCTAACCAAGGTTCTCGCCTCTCGTGAAGCCACATCGTTGTTATCACATCCATGTGCTAAATTCAAGTTAACTATAGTTGTTTGTGATATGTCTTGCCAAAATGCAGTTACCTATATTTATTCTAATTTTCGTATGCCACAAAATGTAGTCAACTATAGTTATATCTAGTTAACTAAAGTTGAGCACAATATTGCAATAGTTATATCGGTTGTACACGTGATCCTAAACATCTCTAAATGTTAACTTTCTTCTACTCCCCACATATTGCACACTATAAATGTTAAACGTGTTAAATGTTAACAAAATGGTACTCCCTTCTTTGTAAATCTGACTCTATAAACGTTAACGGATGAAATACAACCATAATATGGATGATAAAAACTACACATCCAGTTACATTGATTCATATTCACTCGTGATTTGTAAACTTGATATTGAATAAAGTTTTAATTGGGTGTGCAATTTTATGAATGGTATTCTCTCACAAGGACTCTTCACAATTGCTCATATTTATATTTATATAATTCAGAAACATTTTTTTTTGGAAGTTTGGACATAGTCTAGGTTTTTTGGCT
This sequence comes from Polytrichum commune, assembly GCA_950295325.1. NCBI lineage: Eukaryota > Viridiplantae > Streptophyta > Polytrichopsida > Polytrichales > Polytrichaceae > Polytrichum > Polytrichum commune. The sequence goes on along the minus strand of OX485803.1, from coordinate 14,035,526 downwards.
CTCAAAAATTCATATGAAGTTCAAAAAATGAGTTCTTGGTATCCATGGATAGGTAATGAAGTCCTCTACATGAATATGCAATATTATTTCTACTGCCAGAAAATATATGGCCGCAATTGCACGTTGTTCCCCTCCCCCCCGCTCCCCTCCGCGTTCCCCCGTCCGCTCCAGCGTTCCCCCCCGTTCCCAACCCCCATCCGCTCGACCCCCCTCCGTCCGCTCCCCCCCCCCCTCCCCCATCCGCTCCACCCCCCACCCCCGTCCGCCCCACCCCCCCACCGTCCGCTCCAACCCCCTCCGTCCGCCCCACCCCCCCACCCCCGTCCGCTCCACCCCCTCCCCCGTCCGCTCCACCCCCCTCCACCTCCGTCCGCTCCACCCCCTCCCCCGTCCGCTCCACCCCCCTCCCCCTCCGTCCGCTCCACCCCCCTCCCCCGTCCGCCCCCGTCCGCCCCACACCCTCCTTAGTCATATTTTTCTACTTTGATTTTAACAGAATGATAAACACAATGGCAAAATGGTTTACTTTGCAAGGGAAATATGCACATCCACGTCGGCGTTTTCTGCCACATAGGACGCCACCTTGGCAAGAAGGTAAGTATTTTACCCACCCTAGTCCATTCACCCTATGTTGACCCTACGTGGACCCTATTGTGTCGTAACGGAGGGGTCCGTCCCGACACGACATGACGGCACGATACCGTCATGACGTTGCGATAGACAACCCTGTCCGGGATGCCACTCTGCGTTTCACCTGCAGAATCAGATGTCGGTGTTCGTGCAATGGAGTATCGGATTCGCCACAATTTAAAGAAAGATAGCTTCTCAGTTGTTGAGGGCATGAGGATACAACCGGTAGAAAAATCCTCTATGAGAATCCCCCTCTGCAGGTTGATTCACATGCCATTGGTTCGTCCAACCCTCCGCAGCAACGTTACAAAGCTCATGGCGGCATTTCAATTTGGATACCGAGCTGGGTCTGCCACTTTGTACGTGTCTACTACAAATGAGTATGGAGATAATCGATTCATTTTTGCGAAAGACAGGCGTGAATGGGGAGAGCTTTGGGTTGCAGAAAATGATAAGTTTGAATCTTTTCTATGCGCGGATAAGGATTTGATGAGCCTCAGTGGATGTATGTTCTTCGTGTATGATGGTAACCACCGCTTGCTTGCGTGGAAGGAGTGTATCGAATCAGATCACAAGGACGATGCACTCTGGTATGAGAAGCATGGTTGCCCAGAATGTGTTATCCTCGACACAACGGGTGGGCGTGGGGACGTCCTTAACGCAATACACGACATTAACAAATAAATATGTTAGTTTTTCAAATCGTTTTTTCCTTCATTTTTTGATTGGCATCTAATGGCATTTGTCTCAACCGCAACAGGGCTAACCAGACCGCTCACGTTAAAACTAGCCTCGTACACACTCTACACCGCATTCAAAAATACGGTTCGTATGATCTTAGCTACTACCAGCCATTATTGACCGAGGAGCAATTCCAAGCGTGTAAGAGTAGAGGCCCCAAGAGCCCTTGGTACCCGCTGACCCAAAACCTTATGGTGTCCTTCATTTTCAATGTAAGTCACTCCAAATTCTTCAACCTTCTACTTCGCATTCATTACTTTTAGTCATGATCTTACAATTTTGAATATATGTTCAGCAAGAGATAGCCGATGCGGTAGATGAGGCAGCCCAAATCTACAAGGAGGAAGTTCCTCCAAAGGAGCAATCTGGGAACGGGTTGGGTGAGGTATTGGACGGTGTGATTAAGAAGACGACTGAAGAACTTGGGCACAAATTTAACAAACAACAATCAATCGCAAATCCCGCCCTTGGAAAACAGTTCCTAGAGGAGGTACGTTTTGGTTGAATTAAATTCAAATGTCCTTATGGGAAAGGTCCTTATTGTTGAGGGCTATTGTGAGGGCTTGTATGGTTGTATTTTGTGAAATTTCAGGTTGGGGGGCTAATGAGAGAGTTTTGAAGGGACGCTTAGAGGCTTCGAATTTGTTGAAATTGATTTGATTTTGGTTATGGATGAGGGTTGAGGTAAGGGCTTGTATGGTTTTAATTTTTGAATTTCTGGTTAGGGGGCTAATGAGAGAGGTTTGAAGGGGGGCTTAGAGGTTTGTTTTTTGTTAAATTTGATTTAATTTTGCTTTGCGAAAGGGCTGATGCGTGGGCTCGTATGGTTTTAATTTTTGAATTTCTGGTTAAGGTGCTAGTGGGAGAGCTCCAAAGGGAGGGCCCTGGGCCTCTGTCGGATCCGACACCCCCAGGGTAGCCACCTTGGGGACCTCTCATGTTATTTTTTTTTTGCTTCAATTTGGTCTGAGGTGAGGGCTGACGTGAGGGTTGGGATGGTTTTTTTTTCGCATTTTCTAGCTAAGGTGCTTGTGGAGGAGGGCTTAGGGGGGCTTAGAGGTATTCATTTTGTTGAAATCGATTTGATTTAGCTTATTGTTGAGGGCTATTGTGAGGGCTTGTATGGTTGTACTTTGAGAAATTTCTGGTTAGGGTGCTAACCAGAGAGGTTTGAAGGGGGCCTAAGAGGTTAGTTTTTAGTTGAAATAAATTTGATTTGAATGTGCTTATGGGAGAAGTCTCAAGTGAGGGCTTACTGCTAGCATTCTTTGCAGCACTTTCTGAGAATATATTCTCAAATTTACTTCGCCTTCTTTTTTGATTGCAAGTGTTTCAGATTACTAGGCATTATAGCGCCCACCATTCTCAAAAGATTGAGATGACATTGGAGAAATTGCAACTTATTGCCACAGCTGCAGTGGAGCCAGAGTATAAAGTCCGTTGGTTAAAGTGGTGGAACAGTGGAAGTTTCAATCGTGAAGCTATCCAGTTTCCCAAAAGTCCTGCAAGTGAGGACACCTTGAAACCTTGGCTCAATAAAGCTGCGTTTTGGGCAGGGGTACGTCTATACTCCTTATCCATCCTTACCTTTCAACTCTTCCTTTTGTGCCAATTCTTATCTTGGCCTTGAATTTATCCACAGCTAGAGGATGCCACGGTCAAGGAGTTACCCGATATACTTAATGCCTTGGGTGGGCTTGACGGAGACGTGGAAGTTGATTCATTGCCGGATTACTTGGAGAAGTGGCGAATCTGTCTCTGGGATAAGGCGTTCATTGGTCACTTCTCAGGGTCAGATATATACGGAAAGGGGACGTGGTGGAAGGATGTCAAAGGCGCTGACAACATTGTCAAGCGCTTAATCTGTAGGTACGTTAGTTGGAAAATCTTGTGTTCACCTCATTTATTTCAAACCATTTGTTTTCTAAGTTGCTAATTGACCTCACTCCTTCGTTGTCAAGGTACATCAAGCACGAGCTCTTCAAGAAGAAGGCTTTGAAGAAGCTCCCTCCGTTTCTTGATGCATGGTCTGATTCCTCTTCACCTACCTTCATATTTTCCCCGGCTCAAAAGCGCAACTTCTCCCTCCCGCATCTCCGCGAGTGTTGTTGGTACTTGGAATGTAAGAGGACGTGGAGTTGAAGATTCGGCTCTCCAGTGGATAGCCTTCCCTGCCTCCTGCTCAAAGCGATGAGGTTGTTCTCCTTGACAGTCAACTTCCGGAGGCAGATGAGGTTGTTGCGACTGTTGATGAGGCCAACACACAGAAGTCCAAGAGGAGGAAGCGTGCAACTCAAGACGAATCATCACTCAAGAAGCGCGCGAGGAAGCTCAAGACTGTGGAGGATGATCCCCCTCCCCCTGCTTCACCTGAGGCGGTAGTTGCATCTACTCCATCTCTTAGTGAAGTTCCTACTCTATCCAAGCCACCTCCTCCGCCCATTCTTTCATCTGCTAGGCGTCCTCCCGTTGTTTTAGAATGCATCTTGAATGCCTCTATCCTTCATCAACGTCGTCATTTTCAGGAGGTTTCCAACTTCATTCTTTCTCTTCCACCCTCCTATCCGCGGAGAGCTCTAGGCGTTGCGAGGTCAGATGTGGGCATGGCTGATCTTGTCATTGCCGACATCCCGGAGAACCTGCCTGTACCCAATGTCTCCGATCCTTCCTATAGTGTACCTTCCTGGAATGCATTGGATACTGATTTTCTAGGTGAGCTCTTCGATTTTGCGGATGAGATCCTGCATGACGATGGAGCTCTCCTCCTATTTCATGCAGATGACAATGGTGACTTCAAGGAGAGCATTCAAGACCACTTCGCTGCTTTTGGGTTCACGATCTTTAAGGAGTGGCTGGGAGTCAACCGTCTTCGCCTTCATTCAGCTAAACATGTGGACAAGACCACCAACCTCTTCCAGGTTGTCTTACTTGTTCGTGCCACCAAAACAATTGGATCCGACCTTGATAAGTGGCCCCGGCACTTGTCATTCCGCCTTCGCGATGCCAATGAGCTCAAGGCTCTTGGCATTGAGCTCGATATGGATGATGCGATTATGAATTATACCGTAACTCCTCTCATGGACGGCTCCAAAGCTTGGCGTGGTCCCCGGGAGAAAGATATTTCTTTCATGTCCTCCTTGATAATGGCCACTACGGACATTGGACAGGTTGTGGTGGACGTTAATGCGGGCGTTGGTATGTCCTACTTCACTTGCCATCATATCCAAGTTTTCAATTTCTAAGTTTTTTTTTTTTTTTTCCTTTGCTAACATTTCCTCCGCAACAGGGACTTCTATCCATGCATGTAGGCAGCTTGGGCGCCATATCGTTGCTCTTGAGGAGGACGAGGACACCTTCAACCATGTCCTTAAGCCACTTAAGAGTGTTAAGCCTGCGGTGAAGGCTCCATCCATTGTTGTTGCTTCCACGCAGGCTTCACAAGGCACGCAGAAGAGGCCGCTGGCCTTGAAGCGATCGAGGCCAAAGTCCTCGCAGTAAGTGAGTATGATGACCTTCTAAGTTGCTTCTTTTCCTTGTCCACTTAGCTTTTACATTTTCCATCCTTTTTCTTACAATTTTCATGCTTGTTTTCAGACTTGGCCTTGGAGCGGATGTGTTTGGTATGCCTACCAAGGGATTCTCTTTGCCAATCTATGCCCATGATATGGCGATGGTACTAGCGGCACAACCTTCTCCTAGCAAAGCTAGTACCCCGTCTCCACGTTATGACCCCCGTGCCTTAGACTTCTTCGATGTTCTTGCAGAGGTGGATAATGAATGCCATACCTTAGATTCCTCTTCAGATGAGGGCGGCCATGAGGGGAGTATCTTTGGAAGTAGGGAATCTAGTAGTGACAACGTCATTGTTGATTGATTTTTGGTTTGATTGATTGGTATTTGGATTTATAAAGTGTGGTGTGGTTTTCAATATTCCAATTATCTTGTTGAATGCATCTTGTCGTTGTTCTCAAATAACACTACACTTTTGTGGTCGTCAACTAGTAGACAATCTAAAGACAAGTAGCCAAACCAAATACACATAACATTTTGATTTCTCAAGCATATCCTACCCACAAAAAAGAGGCCTCGGATCCGAGGCCTCTTTCCAAACCTCCTCCTCATGCTAGAACATACAAGAAATGGCCAAATGCAAAGACAAGTAGCCAACTCAAATATACATAACATTTTGATTTTCAAGCATAACCTACCCACAACTAAGAGGCCTCGGTTCCGAGGCCTCTTCCTATAGGTCCTCCTCATGCTAGAACATACAAGAAATGGCCAAATGCAAAGACAAGTAGCCAACTCAAATATACATAACATTTTGATTTTCAAGCATAAGCTACCCACAACTAAGAGGCCTCGGATCCGAGGCCTCTTCCTATAGGTCCTCCTCATGCACTACACATACAAGAAATGGCCGAATGCAAAGACAAGTAGCCAACTCAAATATACATAACATTTTGATTTTCAAGCATAAGCTACCCACAACTAAGAGGCCTCGGATCCGAGGCCTCTTCCCATAGGTCCACCATCTTCTCAACCACATTGAATTTTCCCACGGCCATAGGGCCTCGTTGGTAATTTTTAGAAACTTTTGGTCCTAAAAATTAGGCACTCCATAAATATCGGCCTCATAATTCCAAAATAAAACTTGAAATATGTGCAAAATCCACGGTCATAGGGGTCCTAACTTTCGTTAAATGGAGTTTTAAATTTCGATTTTTTGCTCACGAGATCTGCTCACCGCTCACCGCTCACCGCTCACATCGTAGCATTCCTGTAGAGTGGTACAATTAAACTTCACCTTAAAAATTCACTAGTTGATGGAAAAAAACATTCTCCAATTAATGAAGGTTTTCATCTTGACACTAAATGACGAACAACTTTAGAGGAAAAAAAATTGCAAATCTTATGATGTGTTAGTATTTAACAACCTACTCTTAGTCAAAATCACAAGCAATATACTAATTAATAAATAAATAAATAATTTATTTATATATATTTTTAAATGGTAAACAAAATATTCAACCAAGCATATGATTATAAGATCTTTAATGTCTTAAAGAAGAAAAAAATGAACTTTGCGTGGATAGTAGTAACATCATTGGAACAAACAAAAATAATAAACACTTATGAAATATCACTTCATAATAAAAAAAATTAATACATAATTCACATCAAGAAATAAACTTACCGATGACGATAAAACAAGAAATAATGTTCTTATCCTCATAGTAAAAAATCTTTAAAAATAAAAAATAAAAAACAATTAAACAAGAACTAAAAATATATATGGAAAAATATGATAAACATATTTTTCCAAAATTAAGAACGGTAAACACATAGAGAGTTGCAATGTACAGTGTCTAAATGCTGCAATGTACAAGTTTCTTTGAAAATATATAGAATTCATCCCACACCCCAAGAACTTAGATGATATAAAATACCTTCTCAAGAAAAATTAACTAGAATAAGGTTTTGGGGCATAAACACAATACTTACAAATAGTATGAAGGCCTTTGAAAATACGCCCTCCAATGGGCTGACAAGATAAAAAGTAAAAATAATGATGGAAGGGAAAATCTTCAAACTACGCAAACAAATAGCGGAGAGGGAAAAAAATGCATACCGCAAAGCGATAGTGTACACCAACAAATCCATGATATTCATACTTGCCCAGCTTACAATCTTCAAGCAACAACTACTAACAACAACCTATTACATTGAAAGCGTGGCAAAAGACTCGGAAGGCGGATTGCACGAAGACAACATGGACATGTCAAACTAGTTGAGATAAACAATGACCTGGATACCTATGATGTATTTATAAAATGATATTTTAATACTAAAAGAGACATTAGAAAAATAAGGTATTTATAAATACCACCAAAAATATAGAAAATACCAACTCCAAAACCAACGACCTACAACCAACACACTCCTCTAAGAAAAAACATTAATACAATTCTTTTACACCCAAATTAAAAAAAAATAGCCCAAAAATCAAACACCAACCCAAAATGCCCATAAAACAAATCACTCTACCATACACAAGGACCAACCATAAATACCAAATCGAAGATACAAGAGCCACCATAACCCACAAAACTAAGAATAATATGCACATATACACAAAAACATCCAAATAAAAAAAAAAAAAAAATTATACACGTAATCCTACAAACATGTGGAGATATTGAATCAAATCCAGGGCTTGTGCCTACTGTATTAAAAGAACACCCACTGGCACATAGACGTAGATCCAAAACATATTTCATACCATGTACAATAAAACTTCACCCAAAATACCAACACATTATACAAACTTTCTCCCCATTACTAGAAACAAACCACCCTAGCCACAACAATGCCTTTAGAATATTTCCCAACCTCTCATTGTATATTAGCCAAGAAAGATAATACCCAACACCAAACACACTATTTGCATTAATCATAACCAGAAGCCCAAACATAAATACATGCGAACATGTCATCCAAAATTTAAATCCCAGGCTGACCCTCAATACTCCTAATTAAACTAAACGCCTTAATAAACCCCCTTGAAAGACATATCAACATTATACACCCACACACTCAATTATTACAAGAGAACCAACATAGAATTAACCACCAACTAGCATACACAAAAATATATATAAACTTATACATCAAAACCATTACTCACCAAACCTTCAAGCACTGAGAGATCAAATCCCCTACCTACCTGGAAATTTTCTTAATGAAACACTAAAAATATTCGAACCCCTAACCAAATACACACACACCCCACCAACACCATCATTACCCCCACCCCCACCGCCACAACACATCCAAAATACTAACTATCACACTCAAGTCATAACATGGAATGCCTCATCATCAAACACAACACTACCCAACATACAAGACATTATCCACCACTCACATGACATACCGGCCATAATCACCATACAAGAAACTAAATCGACATCAACCAAATCAACTAAATACATTCGCAACCTATTCCCACAATATAAACTAGTATTTAATAACACACATGCGCTAACTAGGTGCATCCAACAAAGAATGCCATACACCCCAGCTAGAGGAGGTATACTCACACTCATACACAAAAAAATACATTCCAAGGAAATATTACAAAAATACCCTCCCCTTCCAACATACCATCATACCTACAAATTATCCACATAAAAAACAATTCACTAAAACCGTGGTTGTTACTTCATATGTACATGCCATCACATGAAGAAGACATTAAATTAATACCCGATATAATGTACACCATAATTACACAAATGATTGCACACCCAAATCACACACACACCCTATGTGGTGATTTCATAGAGATATTGCAGTAATAAGTAGGCCAAATGAACATGGTACCACCCCCCCCCCCCCCACAAGAAGATGATCGTAGATGGAGAACATACACCGATAATCTAGCACTTATCTATATCCCCACCAACACAACATACTCTAGACAAGGTGGACTCAACTACACTAACACTAGCCTAATAGATGGTTTTCATACAAACACACAAAACACTATATTCGGTATTTGGAGACTTTTTGTTGATTATGAGACTATATAAGGATGCACATTTCAAAAATGGACCAGTAATGACGACTAAAAATCCCATATGTATAATGGTATGCTACTATTATTATACATAAAGGCATGGAAGTGAACAAAAATGTGAGGCATACATGAAAATAGTTGCGTATGAAATGACAACTCGTTATGAATGGAAGGGAAGATGCGAAGAATGAATGGAAGTTGAATGAATTAATTGGGATAGAAATACAATTATAATGGAAATACCATCAATGTCTTGAGTAACTTGGAATAGCATAGAAAGTAAGCACTTAAATATGTTCTACACCTAAGCCCATTTAGGGAGTCCGTCCCACTAGTACGCTTCTAGTCACACTAGTCCGACCCACTATTTTTTTTTGGCGGCTAAGTCCTTTTTTTTGGTGGCCTCCATGGCTCTAAAAATCTCAGGCCCACGACTGAATCCTTGTGTGTTGCCTGGATAGGAATATGTGTCGTTCTTGCATGTTTCAGGACGCGCTCCCGAATTGTACGAGGTGGTATTATAAGTAGAATACGAGGGCGTTTGCGAAAGGGAACGTCTTGCGCTTCTCCGGAGGGCCAGACAACGATCGGACTCGGAAGATGCGGCCTTGAGGGCGTGCCTATCCAAGGAGGACGTGGAGGAGGGCCGGGCACCAAGCGAGCGGGTAGCCACCTGCGAAACAACGTCATAGGAAGATAAGAATAGGAATGGAGTGGGGAAAATAATGAGGGCGGTTTGGGATGGGCGCTCGTAAAGAGAACGGCACGCAAACGGAAGACAAGGAAAGCAAAAGCGGGAAAGGGGTTTAGGGTTGAGGAGGGCACCTTGGATTTGGGGACGTCCATGCGGGGAACGGTGGGAACGAAGGGGGCGTCGACGGGAGCATCCGGAGCCGATGGAACTATTGCAATGTTGGATGGCGGGGGGGAGTCGAGGCGTGGAGGGCCCACGATCGCGGAGGACGTTGCGGGGGGAGGAACGGAGTCGGCGGGGGAGGTGTGGCAACGGGGGCCTTCCATGCGGAGACGGCGGCTCGGCCCGCGACGAGCGACGGCGTCGTCCCTCGAAGGCGAGAGGTGTCCCAAACGAACGAGCGTCCGTTTCTCCTTGGAGAGGGGGGAGGGCGACGGGGCGTACGCGCGGGGGACAAGTGCTGGGGGCGGGCTGTTGACGACGCCGTCGCAGGAGTAATCCACGGCCGAGGCCGCGTCGACCGCCGAGAAGTGGTAGAGGGATGGCATTTGGAAGTCCGTGACGTCACAGGAAGGGGATGCGGGGAGCGAGAGGGGACGGGAAGAGCCGTCGACCACAGGGGCGTCGCATATGGGGGCAGACTATGGGCAAGAACAAGAACAACAACAATCACAACAACAAAAGACATCCAAAAACGGGGCAAGCATTAGATATGTGAACCACATGATAACAAGCAAAGACATGGAGGCATTTCAAATCAATTTATTGAGTTTGGCGAGCCTCATGATGCTCTTATATACATTATCGCGGGGGCTTAGCGCCGCATTGCCGAAGGGGTTGGACCTAACAAAAAATGGGATGCTACCGGCGTGGAGCACGAGCCTTCTAAGGTAGGGGGCTAGCCTATCGACCAAAAATGTGTCTTGCCTATCGCCGGTCCAAGTGTCCGGGAAGATGACGTTTCCCGGGGGGTTCAAGACGCTCTTGGTGGGGCTGTCGTCGATGAGGACGGTGTTCTCTGGAGTCGGCCACCACCCGTGCGGCGTCCCTTGCAGACAGGGGACGCCTCGCCAGAGTCTCGAGCGGAGGACCTTGAGGAACTGTTGTCCTCCGCCTCGACCGCCAAACTTGGGCACCGGTTGGCCCTTCTCGTCGAGCAGCTCGTCGCATTCCTCTTGGCCGAGGACGAGGCAAGGGCGCGGGAGATCACGGAACAAGAAGTCGACGATGGGCTCCGTGTTGTCCATGACCATGGAGCTCCACACAACGACGTGGGCGAACTCGACCACCTCGCGAAGGAAGTCGCGCAGGCCGGGACGGGCGCGGACAGCCTTGCGGTTTATGAGGGTGTCGAGCTCACCGTCATAGTCCCTTTCGTCGGGGTGACGGAAGGGACGCGTGGGAACCCTGGGGATGTGTTGGGTGTGACACAAGACCCCGTTGAGGTCAAAAACTATGAAAGGCTTGTTCTGGGTTCGAGGTCCACTGGTCGAGGGGTTGCGACCTATCTCCGGGGGGTCCTGTGATGAACAACGCGACTAGTTTAATTCTATGATCCAATAATGAAATTTTTGTGTTCAAAATAAAGACGATGCATTATGGGAAAAGAGGAGGAAGTGTGAACCCTTTGAGTGGTCCACCACTCTGCGGGATCACTTTTAGTTAGAATGTTAGCATTAAAAGTTAGAATTGATAGGGAATTTAGGGAAAATTAGTTCATTTAGCATTTAGCCTAGAAGAAGGAAGGTCAAAATGAAACTAAGTAGTGCTAGAAGATAGCAAAGTAGAAAAAATGTGCTAGCTAGTAAAAACAACTAGCTAAGCAAATATTAGTAGATGCTAGCTATTAAGCAAATGTTAGTAGATGCTAGCTAAGCAAGTGTTAGTTTATTAGTTAGTGTGAGGCACACAAGACTATTGGAGGTGTTTTACGTAAGAAGATAAAATCGGCGTGAAGACTTTTGAAGACAAAAAAGAAAGAGAGCAAGGGGGCTACTTGTCCACTTGCCCCCTTGCCAACTCGATGGCGAAAAATTAGAAAGATTTCTAGGTTCCCCATCGGAGCCACCTCGGCGAGAGGGTGGCAACCTCAACCGGGAAAACCCCCGAGCCAAAATTTCGGGAAAGGGTTTGAAAAATGGATCCGGTGGAGGAGGGGTCCAACCCTTTTGTGAGAGGGTTTAAAAACCCCTCCTTCCACCTTGTAGCTCTCTTTCTTTCTCTAGTTTTTGGGCGAAGCCCTGCTTCAATGTAGTTAGGAAAAAATCCTTTAGCATGTATTCTCAATGGTCTAAAAGAAAGGCTTGAGAACCTCCTCTACTCTCTCTCTCCTAGTTAGGTTGTGTGTTTATTAACACACCAACAAAATTATTCCTTCTTTTGTAGAGGTAGGTTGGATGGTAGAGTTTTGAATAGAGGCATTATAGACCTCATCTGCCAATGCCCTGAAGGCTTAGTTCAAAAGCTAGAACAAGATACTTATCATTTTTCTCTTAGAGAGATTTCATATAGCCATCCATAGCCGTTTCCCATTTGTGATTTGGTTGAGATGACAATTAGTTATGGATTTTCAAAGATGGAGTAGAAAAACTGGGTGGTCTTGTGGGTAGCGGCTGCTGGATCAGACCTGCGAGCCCAATAGGAATTTTAATTCCAAGAAATTATATTTTTCCCAAGTAGAACTTTTGTGTAGCTTTCCAAAATGGCTTAGAACATTTGATTTGAGCATGATTTGAATTAGATATGAATTGTGCAAGATGGGACACATAGTTTGAGAACTTTTGGTTGACTGCTGCATTACAGAGGACCTGCTGGGTTCACTTCGGCTTACCTTTCTAATCACATATTTTTATCAAATACATCTTTTTAATATCTCTCCAGGGTCATATAGAACGTTTGATTTGACTAAGATTTGAATTAGATATGAATTGTTGAAGGCGAGATACATAGTTTAAGCCTTCTTGATTGACTGCTGTGTTACAAGGAGTCCGCTGAATTTCTATTAGCTTAACCTGCTGATGTCATAATTTTTCTAGTTAGAGCTTGTTCATAGCTTTCCAATGGTATAAGGAAAGCCTAGATCCAAGTAGTAAGGAATGTGCTATGAATTTTTGAAGTTAGAAGGTAGATAGGTGGGTTGGAAGGGTCGGTTGAATCGACCTCACACTTCCAACCCTCATAACTTTTGCATTTCTTATCTGATTAGAGTGATTTTTAGATCATTGGAAAGATAATTTGGTGCACTAAGTATAAATATTATGCTTAGGATTAAATTACAGGGCAGAATAACACTTTATATTTTAATTGTTAACTAAGGTACGCTTACTACCAAACTAATTACAAAGAAGGAGGCAAGGTCGACGCTCGGAAAGTGGAGCAAGGAAGGAGGTAGCGGCTCGGCCTACATCAAGCCCAAATCAACCGAGGAAAATTGAGGTAAATTAACTAACCTTAAGCCTTCCATTTAGGATTGGAGGGAGCACGGCTAAGGTACGCATTTCTAAACCCACTCACCTATCTCGTAAGGTCAAGTGGCTTGACTACTTGACTGCCAAGGGAGTACCCAATTCCATTGTTTTCGGGGCCCTTGGTATGTTTTGTGGTAGTAGCTTCATTTATTAGCAAGTTTCGTGTGTGGTAAGTCGGATTAATCACCGACACGACCACTCTGAATGTTGTTGGTGGAAAGGTGGGGTTAATGACCCGCGAATCCACTATTATGTTGTTGGCCCCATAGATTGGGAGTAATGGCCCCAATTTATGAAGATTGCGCAACAGGTTGAACCTACAGGTCGCCCGTCACCCTGGTCCCATTGAGTTGCATTTCGTGGTCTATCCAGTGTAAACACCTTTAACAATCAAAACATACAAAATAAATCGTAAACCCTTGTTGGCAAGAGACCCGAGGTAAGGGGTGATGCCTAATATGTTAATGTAGTAAGTTAGGACGTGCAAACAAAAGTAAGTAATTAAGAAGGAATTTGTGTGAAGGGTGGGACTTAGGCCAAGTTCCCCCGCTTAGAAAACTAAATAGAAATAAATAAAGAAATAGGAAGAATTGAATGGTCCATCAAATTGTCGTTATTCCGTTCGTTGAGTTGGGGTGGTATGAGTCACACCCGGTTGGGTGTATCAGAACCATCCCAATTCACAAATTAGGATTGCCTTGGTTTCAAGGCTGGTGCGTCTACGCGTAGAATAGGTTGTAGGTTAAGGTTAGAACTAGATATGAAATTGGTTAGTGGAGTTTAAAGCCACACTAGTAAAAAACTAAGGCCTAACCTCCGGAGGTACTACGACGCATATTTAATCTCCCTTAAAAATCTAACTACTCACGTTATACACCTATCATCCGGGTTCGGCTTGGGCGCCTGCAAATGCAGGCCACCTTCACCGAAGGGCTTGTGTGATACTTTTAGGCTCCCTCGAAAGGGGGTGGCCCAAAAGTACCACACCGTGTAACCGTTTTCTCCAACGGAACATCTGGTGATGGGATATTTACGAACGTGCGTTCGTAAATATCACCTGGGATTATTTTTCAAGAATCCAAAAAACATTCCTTAATTTATACACTTCAGTGCATTGGCCACGTTAACAATATGCAAGTTAAATACGAACGAGCGTTCGTATTTCTCACTACCGTTTGTGTCCGCGGAGAATTATGTTAGTTGAATTTTACGAACGCACGTTCGTAAATACCACCTGTCCACCGTCCACGCATCCACCAACAGGCCTGTTGACGCAAGCATGTGTAGAGGACTACACCGTGTTTATGATAGATATGAACGCTCGTTCGTATCTATGCAATCATGATTTAGTGATAGATTTCGACTGTCATTTTCCACTGGTTATTGGATAACATATTTCCATGTAACGTGGCTATAGATACCTCTATTCGGACGTGTCCAATCATTTTTTCCAAACACTGTCGCGGCTGTGACATACAGATGATCGGTCGTTTGCATCCGCCCCTAAGTTTCGGCTGGAACTTACGAACGATCGTTCGTAAACACTCGCCCATCACATATGATGCTTACTGCATGTGGATAAAGTGGCAAGTATATTTTAGATGCTCTTATAATATGTCCCATTTAGATTTTACTGTATATTGGGTTGATATTTTGGTCCGCGCGTTCGTAAATATATGTGCTTGTGTTGTCCCTTGGTGGTGGACAACCCTTCCAATGTTTTATTGGCGACTCGACCCAAAGCCCTTCACGGGTAATATATATCGGAATGGGGTTCCGTTGTGCAGGGACGTCTGAGTCCCGTGTAGGATTTGCATGTCATCGAGCTGTTGTCGAACGCACGTTCGTCTTCATATGTGAGGTCCCGCAACGGTGTGGCGAGAGTTGTTTATGATTTTTGAGCCATATATGTAGGCATATCTCGTATCCACTTTTGTATGCATTGCGGTGGTTGTTGTGTTGGTCATTTTATTGGTGGTTTGTTTAGGTTGGATGGCGATGCACGTTGGATATAGTTCATTGGAGTTGTCCACAAAAGCTTCCTCTTCCGATGATGACTGTAAACTATCTTCGCCATCGGCGGGTAGTCATGGCATGGCAAATGCCATGGGTGGGTTTGTGGATGCATCCTCCCACGAATCATTTGAAGCGCACGAACAATCTATACGTTCCGGGGATGACAATGATGACATTCCGTTATGTGCCGGTTTCGGTAGGGAGCAATGGGTGGGCCTTGATGTTGTTCTTTTCAACGATGTTGGTGTCCCCGTGGCAGATGGCATATGTAGAAACTCTGATCCCCGTGATTGTGTTGATGCCAACCCCCTTGGTCCCGATGATGTGGGTGTGTGCATCTTGAATTCTTTGCTTCCGCTTGACGTCCCGGTGACATGGAGATTTTCCTTGCGTCGATGGCCTCTTTGTCGGGTTCTCCATGACGGAGTAAGCTTGTTGGACCATGAGCGCCGCCATAATCAAACGCAATTAGCTTTGTTGACCAAAATACGTCCTCGCAAAGGCCTACGCAGATATGATTCTAACCGTGTGCCTCGTGGAGATAAGGAACGTCGACGGGATCGCATATTGGGAGACGAAACTATCCGTCTTGTGTCCGCCAAAGACTGTTGCGAGAGGAAATGTTGCCAATTTTTCCCGCGGGAGAAAATTAAGTCCCTACGTCAAGAGATGTGGCTTGCGGATTTCCGTATGAGATCAGCAAAGAAACTCGAGGTCCACAGAAATGTCTACATTGACACCCATGGGCGTAAGGTGGTCACACTTGAGAATGTGGAAGTGTGTTGTACTGCGTGGTATACCATCCACGCCGTGTCAAAGTCAGACTTTTATAGGTTTCAAAATATTCATTGTTCGGTCGCCGCTCTCGATTTCATGGCAATTCGGGCACAAAGAAACCTAGGGAGGCTACACTCCAAGCCTCCGCGACATTCTCCACCATCATAGTCCCATTGGCCGATGCAATGCCCCACAAGACGAGGACATTGTCGTCAGGGGAGAAAGTTGTACAAATGGTATTGCCCACGGGTACAAAATGGAAGAACATATTAACGGACATCAATGAAGTGGGTCGCATAGCGGGATGTGGGCCCATTTTTTTGTCCAAGTTGAGTGTGATTAAAAACCAACAGTTTGCCGAATACATTTTGAAGAGACCTGGGGACAAGTTCGCTAGGTGTACGACGTGTGAAAAATACAAAGGTCTTCGAGACGCCCACCCCATAGGCACCGAATCCCACACTAGACACCAAGCAAAATATATTGAACATGTCAACAACCAAGAGGCTCACCGTCAAGATTACTACAAGAACCGTGCTCTATCCATAATGAGGCCTACAAAGGTTCTAACAATCATCCATGATAAAATGGACCACGCCAAGACCGCATGCCCTTGTTATGCACGCAAAATTAAGGCCACGGATGGTCTCTTCAAGTTGCCCGTATCTGTCACAGGTTTGTATTGAATCACAAATATGTATTCAAATTCTCTCAAATTTTACTGGGTGTGTTTGCCAAATGTCCAATTTCATACCTCCGTTTGGAGTTGTCGTTGTTATTGTTGTTGTTCAAACATCGTTTGTTTTTTTTCGCAGGGATGATTGCCCACGGCCATGGAGACGTAAAGTATGCCCATTATGGGTTGGATTTTTACCCTGGCGATGCTAACCACACAGTGGGTTCATTTGCAAAACTCTTGCGCGATCTGGAGAAGCCGCCGTTACATTCATCACGTGCACTTTTTGATGGTTGTGGAACGACACCCCTTTACGAAGCAGTGCTTGCGGGGAAGGAGGTTTGTATGTCGTCATTGCCAGAACCACCGGGAGAACCTATTTGTGCAAAACCATTGCCTCCAACTCTTCACGTTCAACTTGATAATTGCGTGAAAGACAACAAATGTCGATACGTATTTTGTTTTTGGTCATTGCTCATGGCGAAAGGAATCTTCAAGGAGGTGTTTGTGTCGTTTTTGATGGTGGGACATACACACAACGACATTGATGCATCATTCGGACGGTGGAGCATGAAGTTGCATGAAGAAGATTTTCCAACCATACCTCTTCTTATGAAATCGTATATGGATTTGGACCATATGCCAGTAATTCCGCACATGATTGAGGAAGTACCAGATTTCAAGGCCTTCATCAAGTCATACATGTTGAAGGGAGGGGACCGTTTGGTGGGGCATACCAAAGCACAACAATTCTGATTCTATATAAGGGATGATGGTCTCCCAGCCATGCAATTCAAGCTTTTGTGCACATCTCCTAATTGGGGACCGGATGATGGTATACTCGTATGGCGTCAAGACAATGATGGGAAATGTTTGCTCCCGGATGGGGATCCAAAGCCTTGCAAACCCGACCCCATGAGGAATGGGCCGGAAATCATCAAAGGCATATCCGGATTCATTGAATATTGGAAAGAGTTGTGTGAGGAGGACATCACTAGACGTGTTAGAGATACTCATGAACATTTGATTGCGTATTGGGATCGCATTCGCTCGGCCCTAATGACACTTGGTGGCGACACCCGTACAACTTTAACACAAGGATTTTGGCCACAAAGTCATTTGACGGTTGTCGAGTCCGACACCATGGTTTTTAGCAATGGAGACGTTCGTGAAGAGTTCGCAATGGACGAGCATTACGTTGGCCCTGCCCGCAATCGACCGGCACCGTCGTTTCGTGTAGGTGTTGATTGCCATTAAGATTATTTGGTCCTTGTACGAGCAGGGGATGAGGAACATCCCAAGCCAATTTGGTTGGTGAAAGCATTGTCTTCACCCAATTTTGTTCGAACTAGCCCCAACTTTCGTCAGATTGAGGTGGAATATTGTCGTCCAAGTACTAAAGACCAGAACGTGCTACGTACTTATTTAGGTTGGGACACCAAAAAGAATTTTAAGTGGACAGTGGACTCAGCGTACACACCGGTTTGGATAAACACGGATACTATACTTTGTGCTTGGAAGCCGCGCAAAGGTTCCAAAACAGAAACAATGACCATCCCCCAAAAACATATAGATTTTGCCAAAGACAACTTGGCACGTATTGCAGCTGCGGAAAATGACGCCGATAATGGATATGAAGCGGAAGACGAAGATGTGTAAACATAACATAGGTGGGAGTTCATGGCGAAAAACATGGACGCTTAGTAGACTTGGTTTTTAATAGACTTCATGGACTTGTCACACTCCATTGTGGTATACGTTTGGGATGTGCCATCCAAATTCATAAGAGCCTTACTTATCGGATGCGCACCCCAAACTCTATAATGACATAAACCATTTGTTTTTTTAGATTCGATTGTTATTTTCCACATGGAGCTCACGTTTGCATTTTAATTGACATTCTCTATTTTTAGAAATAA
This sequence comes from Polytrichum commune, assembly GCA_950295325.1. Classification (NCBI taxonomy): domain Eukaryota; kingdom Viridiplantae; phylum Streptophyta; class Polytrichopsida; order Polytrichales; family Polytrichaceae; genus Polytrichum; species Polytrichum commune. The sequence goes on along the minus strand of OX485803.1, from coordinate 14,017,024 downwards.
GAATATTCTTTACGTGCAACTTTTTAAATCGTTATGTTCTTGATGTTCCCAATATTCCGTATGCCCACAATATTGGCATCCCAAACTATGGGCAGATTTTATTTTGAGACTTTCGAAAGTCTCCGATTAACGAATATAGTGTTACAACATGCAACCACGTACTCATCAATCACACTCCAAGAACAAAACCTAAACTCTGACCACTTACCAATTATTCTAAAAATACCACCCAACACCCTAATAGCCCAAGTACCGCAACTTTCACCACTCCGAACAACTAGAATTTCAAACCCCATTCCACAAGAAAACCTCAAAAATTTTAACACCAAGTTTTTTTTGAAGAAAACGCAACCCAACTTAATGAAATAACCACCCTACTATCTAATGATCACTTAACAAATGACCAATTATGGCACCAAGTATGTACACAAATGGACAATATTACCCAAACGATTTCAAAAATCATAGAAGAGACATGTAGCACCACCCCTATATCCACACTAACCAACAAAACCACTCAACAAGAAGGTTACCTGCTTAGAAAAACCCACAAAACATGGAAACAACACATAGCAATCTACCAACTAATAAGGAAAACAATATACAACATACAAAATACAATGAATTGGCGCGCGTACCCAATTTAACACAACTTGCTACACTAAGGAGTCATAGTCGTATACGCATTTACCCCCCCCCCCCCTACCCAAAGACAACTTATTGCTAAACACATGGATTAAAGAAATAGCAATGTTAGCCAAAACAACAAACTTACAAGCCCAAAAAATCACCACTAAATACACCTGAGAATGCATTAAGAAAGTCATAGCCAAATACAAGAAACTATATGAAACCAATCCTAGAAAATAAACAAAAAAATATTTTAAAACTTTGAGACTCCACCACTAGATTGCATCACTGACTGCAATAATAATATACTCATGAACCCAAAAATCACAGCAAATGAAATACACATACAACAATCCCTCAACAATATACCCACCGTATCCACATGTTATTACTTACAAGACCACCCCCTAGAGTGTACATGCGCAATTAGACAACACCCATGGCACAACTTAGAAGGACTTCTTCTTGGAAAAACGGCGACCCACAAACACCCTTATATACATATTTTGACCTAGAAACTTACAACCTCTGCTTTAAAACCTAGCAAATAACAAAACTCCAAACCCTAATAAAATTCCCAACTACATACTCAAAAACATTTCCCAAAAATTTCAACATATATTAATCTTATTTTTCACACATTGCTATAAACAAAAAAAAATCCCATCCTCTTGGAAAATCACATAACAATACTACCATCTAACACATCCCTCCCTACTGCCCAACCATAGACCTATTGCACTTGCTAACATTATATACAAATTTTTTACTAGCACTCTAACATCCATACTCTCAGCATATGGAGAGAAGCACCAAATACTACAACATAGCCAAGAAGGATTCAGAGCAAAAAGGTACACATTAAGACAAATACAAACATTGATAGCAACATTAGAAGATGCCCAATTCACCAATTATGACATTTATTTACTTTACATTGACTTCAAAAATGCATTTGGATCAATCGATCATGCACGCCTATTAGCTATCATGAAAGACTTAGGATACCTTGAAGACGCAGTTATACTAATAGGTAACATATACTTACACTCCAACAACATATTTACCAGAGGCCGAACAAAAAAATACCAATACAAAGAGGTACTATACAAGAAGACACCCTTAGCCTTTACCTCTTTATCATATTTTTGGAACCACTGCTAAGATGGTTACAAAATGGAAATTATGGATACAACTTTGGAACATCTAAAGCCATAATTAGCTATGTAGCATACGCAAATAATCTAGCAGCAATCACCAACAAAGTCGCATCACTACAATCACAACTAAACAAATTAAATAGATATTGTGAATGGGCATGTATGGACCTTGGAATATCAAAATGTACAGTCACAAGGTGCCCAAAGAAATCCAAAATGAACCAAGACACATTCAAAACAAAAATAGAAACTGCCAATATTGCATATAGAAACCAACCCATCTCAGTAATACACCAAAACAAATCATATGTAAACCTAAGAATCCAACTTGTCCCATCCCTCAAATGGAAAATACAAATACACATTACAACCACCCAAGTTATCAGCCAATGCAGTCAATTAGCAAACTATCCAGCAACAATCAAATAAAAAAATCGTATGGTAGATAAAATAATCAGAGAAAGAATCGCATACAACTTCTATGCAATACCATTTTCACTACCCAGAACCACAAAACTAGATAAAACATAATAGCAATTCAAAAGAAAATGTGTGGACTCCCTAATTGCACACCAAACATGGTCACCCAACTACCCCATGATATGTTTGGAATAGCAACATTCTCACTAAAAAACGCCTACCTTAGGTGTATCAGAGAACAACACATAAATGCATTAATTGACAAAGGAAAATTTGGAACAATATATAGGGGTCTCACACACTATATACTAGCTAAATATGGGGGTGCAAAAAATATACCTAGGATCAAACACCACGATTGTAATCGATCACCCATCACTAGAACATTATACCTTATCAAAGTTGCATGTAGACCCCATCTTAGAAGCATGATAGAAAAATTTCCCCTGAAAGCAACACCACTTGAAAGATAATGGCACAGACTATCCACAACACCCCCCCCCCCCAAAAAAAATTCTACTCAAAACCTAAAATACATACACAAATTACTCTTAGAAAACATATATGACGTAAAACAACTCACCTTACCAAATGTCACACACATAATGTCACTTATTGAACTCGGGGGGGGGGGGGGGGTAGTACGTCATTGGTTGGAGTAGCAATATACGTGCGAACAAATGATAGGGTATTTTAAAAACATGGGGGCTAAAAATTATAAATGGACTTAAGAGTAATATAGGGTATCAAAAATGGCACTGTACATCTTTAAAGTACTATAGGGTATGGAATAATAGGTAATTTGGAATTATAAGTAATGCAAGCCATTTTTTTATTATCCCAAAGTAGAAATTTACATAATGATAGCATGTGAAAAAAAGAAGAGAATTGAAAGTAATACCCCCCTATAAAATAGTGGTTGTTCGCACCTATATCCTTAACTTTTTAACACACTGTCCCCCCCGAGTTATTGAATATTCAAACTATTACAAAAAAACCCACACACTTGATAAAACAAACATTAAAAACAACATAGCAACTCTTCTGCCACCCAGGCTGCAATGAGAACTGTCAAGAAACATGCCAAGGCCATCATCCATTATGTACATTAAAACAAAAATGCATTATAATGGAACATAACATAGAACCACTAAACATAGAAATTCTCACATGCCCATCTGCCCTGCTACATCTAACACATTTGACCACACCTACACACATAAAAAACAACCCAACAAGATACCCTACATACTCAATAATAGACCACTACATAAAAAAACCAAAGATAAATACAAAATTTAAAAAAAAAACACACACATACCTATGCCAATGAATACTACCCAATGGCATAATTACAACAAAAAACCTCCACAAACATAATTGTTTCCTTATAATCTCCCAAAAGTCATACAATACAAAACAAGTTTAATACTCACGTACTATACCCAAAAATATATACAAAATATGAAAACACCATACAAAAATATGATTTTTTACCCAAAACAAAGATCCAAGACACATATCTCCACCCCTGAACATCCCCCTTGTAAAAATTTCAACACATGAATGCAACCTTGAAAAATATATTAATACTAATACAAACAAAATCCAAGTGAAAAATGACACCACCCACATATATGACGAAACGAACAAACACCTTATCACCATTCCCTAAAATAGACTTGTATGGCTATGGAACCAATACAATCGAATGCTACACTAACCACACGACTTAATATCCCTTACCCAATCATTTGAAACTGAAATAACCTGGCTATATCAAAGATATAAACACAAAATCCCAAAAAATGACCCACTCAAAAACTCACACCATGCCCTACCCAAAGCACTACTAGACTACATCATAATGTCCTTTGATTTTAGACACTCATACTTCTCCTCTTGAGTCACATGCTCAACTCATCTAATAAAGTTCTTCTCACCATTTCCTAGAGATGAAATCTTTGGGTCTTTTGGCAACACATTCTCACACAGGTGGCAAGGAATAGGTTATGCTCACCTTCACAATGAAACCAAAGCCCAAACAACCATCCACTGGGTTAGACTAGTAGCTAACACGACCCGCATACCACCACAATACTTACCATCCCATAAACAAACTGGTATCAGAATTTCACCTCACATTTAGGCCCTTTCCCAAACACACATGTAATTACTCACATACTAGTAAGCACCACTAAATACGAGGAACCAACAAAACCACAAGAATTCAGCGAGCCAAGTATAGAACCACTCACTATAAGAATCCTTTGCGTACATCACCAAAATAATAGCATCAGTATTACATAACAAATGGATACAATAAAGAATCTATGTGCAACAACCTTAAGATAACATGCAAAATCACACAAATTGCCCCTCCTACCCTGCAAAATATAAAAGTCAACAAAAGTAGAATATGGAATGGCCTCACCTACCCAATCCCAAATACACACCCACATAACACAATCCCACCAAATCTCAACTACAAGAAGGAAATACCCCTTAAATCCTCTCCTCCCCCCCCCCCCCAATATTGTTTTTACATGGACTGATCCCTTAAACTTCCAAAAAATGTAGGAGGCATCTGGCTACGGGATGAAGTAGGATATCATATATACAATCACAAAATATAAAACTTGCAATATGACTACCAAGCCTACAAAACATATTTAGAGCGGAATTAATGGCCATTCACCACACCCTCACAATAATACATAAAGACTTCCCAAATGAACTCCCACATATCTTCACAAACTGCCTTAATGGTCTATATGTGATAAAATACCAAATAAATTACCCCACACTAGACAACAACCACCCTAATAAAACCATCCTAAAAAAAAAAGTTAACTTCCTTAAACAAATAACTCAACCCATAACACTATACAAAGTAAGTGTCGCAATCCTTCCTAGCACCTCTTAACAATCTTGACTGTTTTCATTTCTAGCAAGGATCATGAGCGCTAATCCTTTGCATTCCGCCATACTAATGGTTAGCTTCCATACCACGGATCTTTTAATTCATAGGAGGGGGAACAACCCTCCTACACTTGCATTTGGGATTCACCCCTTAATCGGTAACTAATGGTAAGATGTAGATTTCCTCTCATGAAAGTCCGATTTTAAGTTAATCATTGCATTGCCGGAGCAACACTACAATGACCTGAATCATTTTAGGCAACTATGCATGTCGCAACCCTCGCTAGCTCCCTTTAACTAAATTAATCATTTAAATTTCTAGCAAGGATCACGAGCGCTAATACTTCGTATTCCGCCATGCTAATGGTTAGCTCCTCCTACCCCGGACTTTATAATTCATAAGAAGGGAATCAACCCTCCTACTTTGCTTTCGGGACTCACCCCTTAATCGGTAACCAAATCTTCTATATGGACTTGTATCCATGGAAGTCCAATATTATGTTGATCATCGCGTTGCCGGAGCAACACTATAACAACCTGAACCATATTAGGCAACTATAGCCTCACATTGGGCCAATGCCCATGAAGACCGTGTCAATAAAATGTCTACTTGGCCCCAACTCTTGGTAGAGAGACAAAAGGTTTCTTGACGGTGGTGTAGGGGCCTTGCCTAGAGTTCTAGAGGCTTATATGGGTGAGGTGATGTGGCCTCACCCACCCAAGGCCGAACGGCACGGCCTCCATGGGCATTGGCCCAATGTGAGGCCATAGTTGCCTAGTATGCTTTGGGTTGTTATAGTGTTGTTCCGGCAACGCGATGATCAACATGAGATTGGACTTCCATGGATGGAAGTTCACATTTAGGAATTGGTTACCGATTAAGGGGTGAGTCCCGAAAGCAAAGTAAGAGGGTTGGTTCCCCTCCTATGAATTATAAGGTCCGGGGTAGGAGAAGCTAACCAGCATGGCGGAATGCGAAGGGTTAGCGATCGTAACTTTTGCTAGAAATGAAAATTGGCAAGATTGTTAAGGGGGCTAGCAAGGGTTGCGACACCGTTGGGACTGAAAGCCCCCAATAGCTTTAGACCAGCATAACTTCCTTATATGATCTTGATGCTCACATACAACCACTTCATTGTCATCTACACTTGACATAGATGGTGATGGACTCATTTTTTGCCCCATTTGGGTAAGATTTGAGGAAGTTATGCATGTTCAAACCTCGGCGGTCCCGAGAGCCACTCCCGAGCACTGTTGTACGAGTGCGCTGTCTTGGGACAAAACCCTACTCAAATTGTCATATTTCTTAGCCACTCCTTTAATTGAGGTGCTCTTAAGCATTCTAGAATTTGCACGCCATAAGCGATTCCTAGCTCATGGCCTTACCCTCGTGTCTCTTAGTCTCCGTGGATGGTAGGCGTTCCCAACGCCTGGGACCCGCACCCATACTAGAATCACTTGGGTCCTCTCACCAACAACGCCACAAGTCCCGGATGTTACTCCGGGGTCCCTCTTGTGCCCATGGTGTTCTAGGCACTCCTCATGGAGAGGTGCGCGACAGTAAGAGCACATGTAAACATCAAAGAAAATGAAGAAGCCGACACACTTGCTAAAGAAGGTACATGTGGTACAATTTTTTGATTTTTGGTAGCATTAATGAAGTTTAAGTGTGAATAGTCACTTCTTGAACTCGAAAATATGAAACCTTGTGGTGTGAAATGGCTAATGTCTTGTGATATGTGAAACTAGGCCATGGGAAGGCTATGGCCCGGTTTGAAGAGACAAAGATGGTTATAACTACTTTTTGTAGGTTGAGAAGGAGGAGGAGGCCATTCATTATGTGTGTGTCTTGTAGGCGAGAGGCCGAGGGCTTGTAAGAGATTATTATTGAACTTTCTGTCTTATGTGTGGATTTTTGGTGAATCTAATCTTAAAGCTTATTTTGCAAGCACATGCGCGGGATGCGCATACGCTAAGGTTGTTGTTGTTGTTGTTGTTGTTGTTGTTGTTGTTGTTGTTGTTGTTGTTGTTGTTGTTATAATTACAATGGCAGCCCTTGTTTGCATTGAATTGTGAACACTATAATACTGTTGCGCATTTATGAATTATTGTGTGATCAGACTGGTTGGCAGAAACAAAATCCCTACTATCCATGTAAGAGTGTTGTACTTAAATGCAAGACTATGGTCCTGACTTACTTAATTGTGTAAATGTAAGGCTTATGTTGTGATGCATTAGAGAGGTGCGAGAGGGTTGACGGATTATGGTCGTAGTCTACGTAAGAATTTACTGAGAAATCATGGCGTGATATTGTCTGAAACTCATACTGAAATCAATCGTCAACTTGCTGTCAGTTGTTCCTTGCAATGAGTGGGGGAATTTCTGGGCATAATTGGTTGAAGTCCTAGTGTTTACAAATCCAGCCGGTTCCAGATTGAGCACCTCCTGATCTTCTTTGTGAGGATAGAGTTAACTATGATTATTTGATGTGAGGCTATTGTCGGTGAGGAGTAGAGTTGGCGAGAATCTGTTAGATTTTCGAGATAATTACAACGATCCATTCTTGGGATAACTAAGGTTGATAAGGCTATGGTTTGGAAATATTGATGGTAACCTACTCGGGTGGATAGCCTATTGGAGAAAGCGGAGAGGAATCTGTTGGCAGAAATACCAATCTATCATATGCACTGAATTCACGTATAATAATTCATGTTTCCAACAAGTAAATCAGGCCATTTATAATTCTTGATTCGGTTATGTGATGATCTGGTGTTACGTGAATTTGAAGTCCATAAATCTAATGCGCTTTGTGAGAATCCATGTAATTTTTAGAGGTTATGAGTAGGACTCCAGGGAGTTGAATCCAATGTTGCACGTAATTGTTTGACGTCATAAATAAGCAAGGCCATTGTCATTGTAATGCAAGTGAGGAAAATGTTCTTCACTAATATTTCATGTAGTATGGTGCGCTAAAGGGGAGAGGCTAGGGCCTGTGAAAGGTTAATTCGGAGGTGGAGGACATCAAAGGTCGCGATACTTACGACATTGGTACGTTTTGATGATTAATTGCAATCTTAATTGAATTAGGGAACCTTTGGAAAATTACCACTATAATAATTGAATGATTAAAGCTTAATTGAGGATAGGTTAATACATTCATGAATTGATTCCTTTGATGTTTAAGTGGCTTTGATCTATTGCCTTGAGAAAAGACCTTAATGTTACTTTGGCCAAGACTCGGTAAAGACTATGGTCGGACTGCACAACTTAAGATGAAAAGATTAATTAAGGAACTTTGATAACCCTGCAAGGGAGACTACACCACCTATTTCAAGTTCAATTAAAAGGATTAATTAAATGCCAATTTATGGACAATATCAAAGGGCCCTCGACTTTGATAAGCAAGACTAAAATGAGATACTTTTGCAAATGACTATGGTCGATGGCGAGCCCTATGCTTTTGCACCGCACTTGGTCCAATTAAAATGAACTCACTGCCAGACCATTGACTGGGAATTTAGAGTGAGAAGAGAGACTGTCACCTTTGCATGCACTGCTATGGAGGGATCTTTTAGGTGTTTTTACCCTTGCCCGTAAACTAATTGACACACCTAAATGGAAATGAAGTGTTATAACCTTGTGTTTTACCTAATAAACCTTATCTAAGACACCTAGACGATATGCTAGTCACCTTTTAAGTCTTCCTTGATTGTTTCCCTGGGTTTGTTTGTAACCAAAAAGCTAACTACAGTACATCAAAATAACACTTCAAGGTCTCAGAACCACATGAATTTGCCCACTCAACATTGTGCTATTACCAGAAAGACGAATGGCCATTAATGGGAACAACTCCCGATAAAGGACCTATTAGATTTCTAGAAAGACATCTCACGAAATATGATAAGAATATAAATCTAGAGTTGATCCCTATATTATATCCCAACATAGATAAATGAATAGCCAATGAGAAAATAGATAATGAGCTATCAAACAAATTTTGGACAAACAAAAACATAACTGACTCTAAAAAGACAGATCTTCTAAAACTAAGACACGGTTAATACATGGGAAATCCCAGGATACAATTGTTCTTTGGTAGGGAAGCCTTTCTATCAATCTCATGCCCCATATGTAACTACCCAGACCTTGATACATGGCTACATGTACTTCTAAAGTACAAACAATACCACATACACGCCCTCCGAACTAAGAGACACAATAAAGCAGTATGGGAACTAAGAAAACTTATAGTGGCATCAAAAAAGTCAAAACGCTATGTTCTCATGAATGCATGCATATTCAATAATGACCCCCGAGAAAACAATGTCCCTCCTTGGCTATTACCTTGCATGTGTGGCCAACAAAGATGCCACTGCAATGCAAATCCAAACCATACCTTCTATGTTTGAAAGGACTACCATATCAGTCTCCACCAACCTAATGATAACTTAACAATACAATTCATTGAATTTATATACTGTAACGATGGAATACCATATGAAACTATAATCCAATTTTTTTTAAAAAATAAAACACTAATAGACAATGTTATCAATTGAGGCTGGAAGGTAGATCCACTAATAGTCATCACAACAGGTGCTAGGGCAGCCACACACATTTTTTTAATGGAAAGTATTGAACAACATTCAAAAAAAATCCCTAAGCTAAGCATCAAATACACATTTGAGGCAATCAACGTCATCGCCATACAACATGCTATGTTTATAATTCTACACAAAAGTAGGATAGTAAACAACAAACCACTACCAATAAACACACAACGACCATAGTAACCCAAATATCCACCAACCAGAAAATAATTAGGATTACAAAAGAATCAATGCCAACACTGGCTAAGGTTTTGTCACAACTTAATTACGGTAAGGGTTGGTGGCTATAGGATACAACTTTCATGCCAAGTAACTCACACAAAAAACTGCCAAGTCACTCACATCATAATACAATGCTCGTACAAAGCCATCAGGGATCGAACCCGGACCACTAAACATGTGATGCTATAATGAACCACTGAGAAGTCTTATGACTCGGCGGCCACCTCAACCCATGTTCCACAGCACAAGCAAAAGAGTTGACCACGTTATTTGATTAATTTGCATCACACAATGATTTTGGAACTCTCTGAGGCACTACGCATGAATCAAGACCTTGAAACCAAGATCATTGTTCATGCAGTGTAGGCTAGAATGCAAGATATCGTGCTGTGAATTGACTACAACTGATACATTGCTCTGGTCACATAGTGCCATATATCATTATTACTTTTGCAAAGCCAGGCACAACCCATGAATCTAGACCTTCTTTGAAACCAAGATTATTATGCATTATTTGACATCATGAATGATGACAGTAGGGTAAAGGTTAGATAACATTCTGGTCCCCACATTACAGCAGGGAAAAACTTCAGGAGCTCGTTGGCTTTTATCTTGCACAAAAGCCAGAATCTCAAGCGTAGACTGCAATGCAAGACATCTTTGCGAGCCTTGACCTTGACGGCCTCTGTCATGGATTGACTATACTGACACATCAATGTGGTCACATTACTGCCACATTTTGATTTCCATTCCGGCTAATCTGTATCTCATGAGGACTTTGGATGTCTCTCAGGCACTACGCATGATCCAAGACCTTCTTGAAACCAACAACATTGTTGATTCTGTGCGCAGTAGGGTTAAGGTTAGTTTATATTCTGTTCCCTGAGGGCGAAATTCAGGAGTTCGCAAAAGCAGCAGAGTCTTAAACGTAGGCTGCAATGCAGGACACCTTGTCGTGAATTGGCTACACTCGTACATTACTGCGATCACATAGTGCCATAGACTTATTGATTTTGCAAAGCCATAACTGGAATCCCTGATTGAGGAACACATACCCCAATGGAGAGGCCACGAAACACATCCAATGAAGCCAATCTGGTCTGCTGCGATGATTTGGCTTCACTAAAAATAATTGGCGCAGCAACTAAAGGCTGCAACAGACGCCCATCCGCATCCACATCACCTCCAATCACTCCTCCCTCCTCCAGAAGAAGCTCCCCATCCTCTCTAGCCATCCTTTGAAATTCCGCACACAAATCTTTACTTCAAAGATGGCTATGGTGGAATCAACCCTACCTCCTAGTGCTTCAAAGGTTCGGGTCAGGTCAGGATGGTGGTACACATGGAAAACCTTTGAAAGCAAAATCTACCCTAAGATTGCTTCCCCGAAAGCGGCAATCCGAAATGAGTCATTGATAATTGTTGTTGTTGAGGTAGCAGGGGTTGTATGCAGTGGATATTATACTTACTCATCATCCTATTCTTCTGCAAACAAGTAAACAAAACTCCAGTCTTGCATCTTTTTCCACCGAAACCTAAAAGTGGAGGAGTCTATACAGCACAGATGACAAGTTGGAGGCCACCGTGAAGTTGATGTCACGGTGAGAGGGGTGAGAGTTTGATCCATGATTGAGAATTTTCTTTTATGATTGATGGCAATGGACAATCAATGTGGGATCCTTCCAAATTCTTGAGGGCGTGTGGGATCCCAATTGTGTAAGAAGAACAAAACTTGAAGTTTGGACCCAACTAACACTAACAGTACACCTTACTGAGGTTGTCGCAAGGGACTGGTGTCACAAAGGACAGTCGCCAGTCTCTTCCACAATGTGGAGAGTGTGAACCAACAACATAGAGATAACTTGCACTAGGGTATGCTATGTAGGTGTTATTCAATTCGTTTTTCATGTTCTCCCAACTTCTACCGAGTAGATTTAACTACCAAAAAAAAAACTTGTGTTGCATTAGCAATTCTATAATGAAGCATCAACAAATATTAATTAAATTGAAAGTCAGATGTGCCCTAATTTAGTTGTGGCTATCAGAAGTGCATGTTTGTTGATTTCTACACTGAATATATAGGTCCTCCCAAGTTGTTTGATTATTGAGTGTGAAATAGTTAATGATAGTTGAAGTTGTAATCCAAACTCTTTTGAACATTTGTCTTTATGGTGATTGTTCTTTGATCCTCACCAGACTACACCAATCAAATATAGGTGTCTGATTAAGAAAAGTAAACCGAATAACACATGCATACCTTAAGGTAAGTTAGACATGTCTCAATCAAACAACATCATGCTAAGTAACATTACTCAATAGTAAGCCGCTACACAATAGGGCCTAGAATTTCGCAAGCATAACGCCCCTTTTATGATGGGGTTCCCTTGCAAAATGAATAGAACTAAGTCTGAGTACTATTCATTTTGTGCCTTTCAATTGACATTTATGAAATTTTTGGGCTTGCCTTAACAGAGATGGAAAGTCTGTATATTAATATATTCGATGAGGACCGTTGCCAAGGGGGCCACATGGATAGGCATAGTTGTTGGACAAGTTTGCATCATGGCAAGTTATGAGTTAATCCTAGCCATCATGAGTTGAGACTAATAATCTCATTGTGCAATCCGCTTATAGAAGAAAGCAACGCAATGAGGTTGACTAATGTTATGTACTTTTGAGTGTGAAATGGTTCTATATTCTTCTAAAATGAACACTTGCAATATTATCCTAAGGATTGATGCAACAACTCATTAAGTGGGATAGCAAAAAGTCAATGCTTCACATCTGCCCAACACTAACCACTTTGTGCACACCTATATAGTATATAACCACTTATTTGACCTTATTCTTGGGACATTTGGGTACATATGATAACTTCGCTAATGGACCGGGAGTTTTTTCATATTTATTGCACATCAAAATAGCCCAATGTCACGGAAGTAACTGTAGTAGGTTTGTCTACTTGAAAGGTGTTTGGGGCACTTCCAACTTCACATATAGTGTTGGATGTTGGTTCAAATTAGACACCCAACATGCAATGTCTCATGCAGTTAGTAATTGGGATTGCACATCACATATCATCATTCCAAGTTTCAAAATCAAAGTTCAAATGCGAAAGCTATAGGGAGTAAAGACAACGATTTTCTTTCTCTTTAGATGATCACATAGACCTTCCAATGGTGTTGATTGTTGAACTTAGCACATTGGTTGATATATTCTTGAGCACATGCTCCAATCTCATCATAACACATGGCTTTTTGATGTTCATACTTAACTACTAAGGGCCACTTTACACTACAGTGGAGATGTGCACCGGTCGGTCAAGAATTTTCGCCCAAGACATGGTTGTTTGAGACGAGGGATGGTATCCCGGAGAAGATGAAAAGACAATAATATAATGCCTTAAGAAGTCTTTACCGACCGTAGTGTAACCACCTAGAGGAGAAGTGTATTGGAAAACTTCACCAAGAGGAGAAGTCCACCGGACTACTTCACAAAACAGTCAAAGCCAGCCATAGTAGAAACGTTACCCCCTAAATGACCATTGTATTGATATTTAGAAAAATTACATTGATAAAAAATAAAATGTATATGGCAATGTTTTAGAACTTCTTTCATGACAATAATTTATTTGAAAATGTTCCACCTCTATAATACATCCAAATTGAGGTAAATAAGTAGGTAACATTATCTTATTGATTTTTAAAGAAATTACATGTTGGTATAGTCCAACCTCGTTAATACGACACTTGTTTATACGACACCCTCAATATTACGACACATTTTTACGAGACCACACTTTTTAGTTCAAAACTCCCTCTTTTATACGACTACAACACTCGATAATGCGACATATAGAATCTCCGTTTTGTCATATTAAAGAGGTAGTTAATGCTAGAATTCCTTTCATCTATACAATGTACATCTAAAATACATCCATTTTTGCATGGGAACCACTTGGGAACTTCACTTTTTGTTGGGAACTTAATGATAATTAGGGTTACTAGTGTAGAATGGACATGGTTAGGGTGAGAGTGGCCTCCTACCTAGTATGTTGCCTTGTACACGGGTGATATAGTATCACCAGTATCTTGATGCTAAACGTCATGCATCATTATTGGGACGACACTTGTATGTGAGCGTAGAGCGTAGAGCGGAGAGCAGAGATTTGGAGAGCGGAGAGCGTAGAGGAAATAAAAATAGTAAACTTGTCAGACTAAAATTAGGATATTTCAAAATAACCAAGAATATACCAAGAATATACCAAGAATATTCTAGAATATGAAAATAATAGTAAAAAAATTGGACCTATTTCCGTGGGATGTATAGGTCATAAAATAAAATAAAAACCCTGAATTTGAAATGGTCTCATTAAGTTTGGAAACCGTGAGGTGGTTGAATTATTAAAACCAAGGATGACTACAAGAAAGAATCAATGAAAATGGATTTTTTGAGATTGGTATAATTGAATAATGAGTCAATCAAAATACAAAGGAATCAAAATAATAAATTTGCTTCGACCGGGTCCACCTCCCTCGCAATCATCTAAGAAGTATGCAAAACGGAAATAGAGTTGATAGACATAGGAAGCATTGTAATACAAAATTTTGAAGCAAATAAAAATAATCATTGAGATTATACCTTTATTATATCAATCAATTATTGCTTCACAAGAGGTCCAGAAATGGACACATATATCATAGCCCAATGTATTGCTAGGTTGAGAGGAATTCTAAGAAGTAGACTTTGTCAAAAGACCCCCTTCGAGGATGAGTTTGACCTCATTGAAGCTAAATGTCGGGGCGTGAATGAACAAATTCACTTCCGCATCCAAATTAGAAACCTTGATGAAAATGTAATACAAATGCTTACAATTCAGATAAGAATTTCGTTTGCGGCTGTACTTGGAAATCATATCCAAGAAGTATGCGCAGTTGCACTCTGGAAGAGAACTGACTGTCACTTGGTAGATCGGTGGTTGGGGTTCTGATTTGGACTGCAGTGTGATAATGCAACCAAATCCCGGTTGAGGGATCATAGTTAACTTCAGAACGGTACCATGCATAGCTTCAGCAGAGGCCACCATCTGCCTCTGCTTTGCCGAAGGTGCGCTGCTGGATCGCCGAACAAGCTTGGACAATCTTGTCGGAGGGATCATGTCGGGGTTTTCTGGAACACGGATTCCAGACATATCCAGCGGGGGAGCAGAGTTGGTGAAGAGTTGAGTCGGTGTGATGCGCTCCTTTGGTGGGAGTTGAAAACCTGCGTTCTCAAGGGCGAAGATCTCCGAGCAGGTGAGGTTGGTACCAATCTTCACGGGCCAGATTGGGGGAATAGGAGGCTTCTGGTCATCAGCAGAGAACGGCATGACCCATTTCCGACGAGGGCCCTTCACGCAACGCTCAATGTCGTCTGGGCAAAAGACAAAGTCCGCGCGCTTCATCGATTGGAGTTTGTAATGATGCCACATACCGGTGTAGGTCGGCGCAGGGACGCTCTTATTATTAGTGACGATTCTTGCGGTGCACTTCTTCTTCGTGCCTGCATGATTAGCCCAACAAGACTTCCCAGACGTATAGGGTATGCGGGCAATATGCCAAAGAGAGACATCTACTTTGGTTTCTTGCACGGCAGTGACACGCTGGAAACCAAGTCCTGCAGGTGAAGGCACTTGAACCTCTTGTACAGAGGGGGAAGACTCCTCAATGATAGTGGGTAGTGTTTCTGGTTGAGATCGAGTGACACGCTTACCGGGGGGAGGGCGAGAGAAGTTCACGGTATCGGGGCGGTGGGTCTCGCCATCATCACCAATTGGAGTGTCTGGTCTTCGCTTCTGCGATCTAAACACCTCAGCGCCCTCAAGGTGTGGATCGCGAGTGCAAAATTCTTCCCCACCGGACATGTCAAGCAAGACCTTCTGCAACACTGTGGGGTCGCCAGTACGCTGAGCTCGACGTTGAGCACCCCTGAGCTTTAGTTCTTCTTTGCTTGGACCATCTCCGCCAATTCCACCTTTAAGGAACTGGTAGTATGCAACAACTTGTAAGAAGGCGCGAATGTAGTCGTCAACCGTAGCCACGTATAGATCTCCACCCTTGTTGCCGGAGGCTTGAAGCCACTTGTTGTGGACGGACTCCGCAAGATTGTACGACGGCATCTCGGCCAATTGGTCTTGGGTTAAAACCTTTTCCTGATTGGAGAAATCAAGTATTAATATAAATGTACAAAGAGAGGAAATCGAATCCAAGAAAAACCAATAATGAATTATGAAGGAGATGTACCAGTTCCATGAAACCACCCCATTGAAGGTAGCGGAAGTGCCAAAAAGCAAGCCAGAGCTGAAGATGCTTGAGACCGTCCTCACTTGTACAATTTGATGACGCCCACCAAGCCTTGATAGCTAGGTACCTAGTCTCAGCCTCTTCCATAGATGACGCATTTCGATATTGAAGGCAAAGATGTCTATGTTGGTCTTGTAACTCATGCTTTATATACGATTTTGTATGTTTTTCGAGTGATTGTTTCCAATGGAAAAAACAAGTGCGCTCACGACCCTCCATTGGAACTTTGGGATCCCCTGAACCGTACACAATGCGAACAGCGTTCCAATTGGCTTGGGCACTGTCCGCCATGAAGCCTATAAAGTTTGGATGTGGGATACCGTGTCGGGCCATGACGTGGTTGAGGTTCTGCCAGAAGAGAACTTGGGCATCCTTATCCTCCGATTGGAAATCACAACATGAAATGGTCATGACCCGTTGATAAGTCCCATCGTACACATGAGCGGCCATGGTGGTCCACCCTTTGACCCGCTTCACGTGATCGGACATCATCCACGCGTTCTCCAGGTCCCCACCCGGTTGCATCCGACGAACCAAATCCACTCCACTTCCAGGACCAACCTCCGACATCTTGAAGACGAACACCTTGTCTGTATCGTCACCTTGTCCTGGGAATTGGTTCCGTTGGACGTAGGCCCAATTGCTAACACCTCGGAGCTTTGCGATGCCATCCATAACACCAAACCTCCGCAAATATTTGAAAGAGGTAACCTTAGAGCGAAGGTTTGGGGAATTCAACTCTCTACAGCTCTCAAAAACAGGTTCAAGCTCTTTTAAAGAGAAGAGACGGTGTGTGTCATTATCGCCAGAAAGGAGAAACTCACCAACAATGTCCTTGCTAGCTTCAAGGACGATCTTGCTGTGGGTGGCTTGAGGCGTACGTTCAACGTGCTCCTCAAGAAGTGCATTGATACGCTTCCGACTGTCTCTGCAGTCTCCAACCTTCACTGGATGTTGATGAGAACCGAGATGAATGCAGGCTCTTTGGGATGACTCCTTCCCATGGATGTAGAAGATTTTGGCCTCGCATAGTGCAATGCATTTGGGAGGCTCTTTACAGATCCTGCAGACAAGAGTAGATCCGGATGGCACAATGCCAGAGAGAGGGAAAGGATCTTTAGTGAAACCTTCAAATTCTGTGTCATTGACCTTAGAGGTACGATGGGCGCGTTGAAGGTAATCACAACTCAGGTTTTGGCATTGGAGATGGCCAACACAGGTAGAGGAACAAAATGCAAGGCCAACGTCGTTTGTAATGTTGGTGGTTTGAGTCTTAGTCCAAACATGGCCATCATATTGCTTGTCCATGCCGTCCAAC
Source organism: Polytrichum commune (assembly GCA_950295325.1). Lineage (NCBI taxonomy): Eukaryota > Viridiplantae > Streptophyta > Polytrichopsida > Polytrichales > Polytrichaceae > Polytrichum > Polytrichum commune. The sequence goes on along the minus strand of OX485803.1, from coordinate 13,999,401 downwards.
GACTTGGCCCTGGTTTGAGATGAAGAGACTTCTGCTGCAGGGAGGACAAATAACTGGGTGCCATCGAAACGAGGGGGAAGGTGATTAACTTCTTGGATTTTGATTTTATCGTAATCTATTTTCTTGAGGACGTTCTTACTACCGGGCATAGAGCCAAGACGACGAAGACATTGAACAATAGTTTGAGGAGGTTTAGATGTAGGGACCGAAGGAGTTGAAGGGACAGAGCTAGATGGAGAAGGCGTTACGTAGGATGCAAAGGGAAACAAATGAGGGAAATCATGGACAACAGCCTTATGCACTGGTACATCTTCACTCGAAGAATCAGACAAGTCTATAACGTTGTCTACACCAGGCTCGGTCTTGACGCTTATTACCGGGGGTGTGCTAAAGGCAACAGTGGATGATCGAAGAGGAGGAAGGATTTCTGTTGACACTCCCATCTGAGAATCTGGCCAGCCACAAACCCTATACTTTCCCGCGCCAAGCTCCCACACTACATTGCCATTGTCAGTTACCTTGGAGGTCTCATGGAAGGTATGAACGAGCAATCCAGTATCAGGATGGTAGATCTCACGCTCTACCCATATTGTACTAGCTTTCAAAGAGAACCTAATGCTAAGATGAAGCTCCGAGACAACAACAATACCTTGTGCACCAATGGGGAATATAATAGGGACCCCAATGCCATGTGAACGAAGTTCGGCCATCTCAGAGACGGGAGGAAGAATTGAGGTGGAAGCCATGAAGGCAGAGAAAGCAAACGTGAAGGAACAAAGATGCAAAGATGCATAGAGAAGGAGAATGGTGATGACGATGAAGTTATAAACAAATACGCATGAATATCAGGAAGGAGACAAAACTGTCAGGCATCCTAAAAAAAGATACCCCTAATTACAAAGATGGTTGTCAGATAGTAAAGCGCGCCTCCCATCAGGAGGTATTGCAATTATATACTGAGAAGAATGCGATTGCTCACTTTCTTTCCAATGTGTGAGTTTGATGTGGTGAGGTTGTGGAAAGGAAATAGAGCGAATAGGTCTGAATTGCGGGAGGGTTGAACACATGAAGGAAATAGGCAATTCACAACCTCCGACAACGGAACCATCTAAGAAAAAGAAGAGGAGGCGATCGTCTACACATTACGTACACTGATAAGAAGAGAAAGACAGTGAGGACACAAAAGTCACAGGCAAGGAAAGCGCCAATCGTGGGCCGTGGGACGCCCGAGGATTTGAGCCAAGGCATAAAGGACCTGCGGAAACCTTCGTGGAGGCTAGACTGTGGGATTCGGCCTTTTCATTTATCACCGATTGTAGAAGAGGCGGACGGAAGTAAAGCGCAACCAATGGCAGAAGTGGAGGAGTTGGGAAACGACAACATCCAAGAGGACTCACGCGAAGAGACAAACTCTACAAGTGTCGTACGTATTCTTCGGGTTCTCCATATATTCAGTTGTTTGAGCACATAATGAAAATGGTAGAACATATTCAACTGTGAAACAACTTTTCTTTTAGATATTATGGTTTGTCATCATTGTTATAAACATTGTTTTATCTTAAATATAGGAAGAGGGGGGGGGAGTGGAGATAGTGGAAATATCTACGAAGAAGACAACAAGGAGGTAGCACAACAAATTGAGAAGGCGTTAGAAGAGCGAGAACTGATGTCGGGACAACCAACGATTCAAGCAAGAGAAAAAATGAAGGCGTCCAAGAGGAAAGCGGCAAAGGAAGATCTGAAATCAAATTTGTTGGGAGGCCGCGAAAGAGCTGAAGGAGGAGAACCATGCGCAGAAACCCTAAGTGTGGATGTTGTGACCCCTGCTTCAAGATTTATGCGAAGCAAGGCGGGCGGAACACAACAAACATCAAGGCGAGGGCGTGGCCGCAGGAGAGGAATGGCGCAAGTAAACCTCGGAGATTCGAGAAGCACTCCAATATCGCCGACAGAGGACGGGACCTCGGAAGATAGTGGCGCCAATATAGGGGCTTCAGTGGAGGGCATACTCCAAATTCTGGTAAGGTGTCGGGATCTCGGCCAAGCTATGTTCGCCAACGTTTTTGCTTTCTATCACCTTGATTTCTCATAGTATTTGGAATATCAGCTTGACTTGCTTTCGGCCTTGTCTTGATTTGGGTTTAGGAACATGTCAAGAAAGGTATGTTTGTGCTTGAAAAATCAAAAGGTTATGTGCACATCATGTTGCTCTCGGCCTTGTCTCGTTTTGTGTAGTGCACAAGAACGAGCTAGGGGAAGAGGCCTCGGATCCGAGACCTCATATTTGTGTAAGTTTGAGTATGTGAAAGGTAGGGTTTTGAGAGAGGCGAGGTTCTTGATTTCTCAAACTAATGGAATGTCGACTTTCTTGCTTTCTTGATTCCTTGCTCTCGGCCATTTCTTCTATTGTGTAGTGCATAAGTGGGAGCCATAGGAAGAGGCCTCGGATCCAAGGCCTCTTATTTGTGGGTAGGTTTGTGCTTGAAAAATCAAAATGTTATGTGCACATCAATTGCTCTCGGCCTTGTCTTGTTTTGTGTAGTGCATAAGAAGGAGCTAGGGGAAGAGGCCTCGGATCCGAGGCCTCTTATTTGTGTAAGTTAGAGTATGTGAGAGGTAGGGTTTTGAGAGAGGTGAGGTTCTTGATTTCTCAAACTAATGGAATGTCAACTTTCTTGCTTTCTTGATTCCTTGCTCTCGGCCATTTCTTCTATTGTGTAGTGCATAAGTGGGAGCCATAGGAAGAGGCCTCGGATCCGAGGCCTCTTATTTGTGGGTAGGTTTGTGCTTGAGAAATCAAAATGTTATGTGCACATCAATTGCTCTCGGCCTTGGCTCGTTTTGTGTAGTGCACAAGAACGAGCTAGGGGAAGAGGCCTCGGATCCGAGGCCTCTTATTTGTGTAAGTTTGAGTATGTGAGAGGTAGGGTTTTGAGAGAGGTGAGGTTCTTGATTTCTCAAACTAATGGAGTGTCAACTTTCTTGCTTTCTTGATTCCTTGCTCTCGGCCATTTCTTCTATTGTGTAGTGCATAAGTGGGAGCCATAGGAAGAGGCCTCGGATCCGAGGCCTCTTATTTGTGGGTAGGTTTGTGCTTGAGAAATCAAAATGTTATGTGCACATCAATTGCTCTCGGCCTTGGCTCGTTTTGTGTAGTGCACAAGAACGAGCTAGGGCAAGAGGCCTCGGATCCGAGGCCTCATATTTGTGCAAGTTTGAGTATGTGAGAGGTAGGGTTTTGAGAGAGGCGAGGTTCTTGATTTCTCAAACTAATGGAATGTCAACTTTCTTGCTTTCTTGATTCCTTGCTCTCGGCCATTTCTTCTATTGTGTAGTGCATAAGTGGGAGCCATAGGAAGAGGCCTCGGATCCGAGGCCTTTTATTTGTGGGTAGGTTTGTGCTTGAAAAATCAAAATGTTATGTGCACATCAATTGCTCTCGGTCTTGTCTTGTTTTGTATAGTGCATAAGAAGGAGGTAGGGGAAGAGGCCTCGGATCCGAGGCCTCATATTTGTGTAAGTTTGAGTATGTGAGAGGTAGGGTTTTGAGAGAGGTGAGGTTCTTGATTTCTCAAACTAATGGAATGTCAACTTTCTTCCATTTTTGATTCCTTGCTCTCTGCCTTGTGCCCCACGGGCGAACGCCCGTGGGCCATGTAACAAGTAACTTGGTTAGGCATGTCTTTTTGAGGCACTTTGGTTGGTTCTGAGTATGTAAACTAGTTTGTGTGTGAGGCCTCGGATCCGAGGCCTCTCGGCCGAGGCCACTTGAGGTTTTTTGATTCAAAGTATAACTTGTATGAATGAGGCACTTTGCTTGTTTTTGAGGATGTAAACTAGTTTGTGAATGAGGCCTCGGATACGAGGCCTCTTTTATGTGTTCCAAAACATGTGTACGGATGAGGCACTTTGGTTTGTTTTGAGTATGTAAACTAGTTTGTGAATGAGGCCTCGGATCCGAGGCCTCTTTTATGTGTTCCAAAACAAGTGTACGGAAGAGGCACTTTGGTTGGTTTTGAGTATGTAAACTAGTTTGTGTGTAAGGCCTCGGATCCGAGGCCTCTCGGCCGAGGCTACTTGAGGTTTTTTGATTCAAAGCATAACTTGTATGAATGAGGCACTTTGCTTGTTTTTGAGGATGTAAACTAGTTTGTGAATGAGGCCTCGGATCCGAGGCCTCTTTTATGTGTTCCAAAACAAGTGTACGGATGAGGCACTTTGGTTTGTTTTGAGTATGCAAACTAGTTTGTGAATGAGGCCTCGGATCCGAGGCCTCTTTTATGTGTTCCAAAACAAGTGTACAGATGAGGCACTTTGGTTTGTTTTGAGTATGTAAACTAGTTTGTGAATGAGGCCTCGGATCCGAGGCCTCTTTTATGTGTTCCAAAACAAGTGTACAGATGAGGCACTTTGGTTGGTTTTGAGTATGTAAACTAGTTTGTGTGTAAGGCCTCGGATCCGAGGCCTCTCGGCCGAGGCCACTTGAGGTTTTTTGATTCAACGTATAGCTTGTATGAATGAGGCACTTTGCTTGTTTTTGAGTATGTAAACTAGTTTGAAAATGAGGCCTCGGATCCGAGGCCTCCTTTTAGTGCCCTCGATCAGCAGTCCCCTGGGAGTGGCTCCCGGGACTGCGAATGTTTAAACAGGCATAACTTCCTTGATTTCTGCCCAAATGGGGCAAGTGAGGTGTCCATCGGCATCTACATTTCAAGTAGATGACGATAGAGTGGTTGATTGTTAGATTCGGAGACCACACGTGGAAGATATGGAGGTCTGAAGCTGCCGGAAATGTGTTTTGTTAAGTGCATATGTAGGAGCTAGGAGAAGAGGCCTCGGATCCAAGGCCTCTTTTATGTGTTCCAAAACTAGTGTACGGATGAGGCACTATGGTTGGTTTGGAGTACGTAAATTACTTTGTGTGTGAGCCCTCGGATCCGAGGCCTCTCAGCCGAGGCCACTTGAGGTTTTTTGATTCAACGTATAGCTTGTATGAATGAGGCACTTTGCTTGTTTTTGAGTATGTACACTAGTTTGAAAATGAGGCCTCTGTGAGGCCAAACCCCCCACCCTTAAGCGTCCGTAGTCCGAGTAGTGGGTTTGGGCTCACATTCCTCCGCGGTATTGGATTTGGACTTGGATGAGTCCATAGTGCAAGGTTCACCCTTCAAGTGGTCTTGGATTTAACTGGAATTTCACTTTTAACAACTCAATGTACAATTTCAATACGTATGTGGAGAATGCACAAGTTAACTATGTTATTTTAACCTCCTTATGCTCGGGTGCTATTTTGTCTTTGTTTGCTTCTAACGTCCATCCGGCCGCTTTAGCTACACAAGCCCTTAAGGATATCCCTCTCCTAAATGGAGTCCGTGCCGTTGACTCTATACTACCACTTGAACTATCACTTGTGTATTCCGTATCGCTACTATAAGAGGTCTCACTTGGTGTCTCCATACCGTACATAAGCCTTTAAGTATTAAGAAATACTTATGTGACTTATGTCAATCTCTCCCTCGCACCTTTGGTCTTTGCTTCCTTTGTCTTGCCATCGCGAAAGTGCTCCACATTCTCCATTAATTTGTGCACGTGGTTTATTTTTAAAGAGAGGATGCAAGTGTAAAAAAAAACACTATTCTCTATAGTCAATCTCAAATACATTTACTTGTGAAAGCCACCATAACACTAACTAGCATAATGTAACTAACTACTTGTCTATGAGCTAATTAGGTAGGCTATCTACTAAGCTCTTTCGTGAACCCATCTCTTTACTTTCTAATTACATAAACCTAGCTCCTTCATAAACCCAGCTCCTTCATAAACCCAGCTTCTTAGCTTCTAACTAAACAAACCCAGCTCCTTCATAAACCCAGCTCCTTCATGAACCCAGCTCCTTAGCTTCTAACTAAACAAACTCAGGTCCTTCATAAACCCAGCTCTTTACTTTCTAACTAAACAAACCCAGCTCCTTCATAAACCCAGCTCTTTACTTTCTAACTAAACAAACCCAGCTCCTTCATAAACCCAGCTCCTTCATGAACCCACAACTTTGTAGTTGTAATCCCCAACTACCTCACTAATTATTCAAGCCCTTAACTAATCTTCCTACCTAATTTCCCTAATTCTACTAACAATCCCTTTCTAATCACACAATTCTTCTCTAATCCTAAAATCCTAGAGAGGAGAGGGGGAGAGAGAATTTCCTAACTTCACTAAGACTAACTAATCCACACAAGTATATTTTTGCACTCATCACAACATCAAGTGCTCAACTCTTAAACATGGAACTTGCAACCACGTGTATTCAAAACATGAACTTAAAGTACCACAAATTGGAATCATGAATTAACTTTAAAATCCTTCACGTCAACACTAATTCTACCAAGAGGTCAAGCCCTCTTCAAGGCTAACAAGCCTTGGCTCTCAAACTAAAAACTAAGCACACACATGTGCTCCAATATGGCTTCCCACACCCACACTTATAACTCGTGGGGTACCTTGGAGCACAAAGGAAAGAGAGGATGAGTGAGGGAAGAATGAGGGATTATATAGTAAGCTTGAGGGGGTGAGCACCCTCAAGGCTCACGATAAGCCCTTGAGATTTCCTCCTACTTAGTAGGCGCCAATCCTATCTTCTAAGCCTTCCTCCCTCAAATGATCAACAAGGATCCTAATTCGAACATTTAACTAGCCTTGGCTTTCTACCTACCACACTTTACCAAACTTAGGATGCTTCAACCCAAACTTAGCCTCCTTCGCTTTCCGCCGCCATAACTTTCTCCCCTTACTTTCCCAAATCGTCGCTCACCACTTAATTCAAACCACGATGCTTAACTCGTGATTTGATTGGTGCTTTGAGAATTTGCTTATCCTCCACCTTGCATTCTTCCTTGGGCCTTCCCCATTAAGTGGCCATGATGAGGTGGTCCACTTGTGCGCTCCATGTGATCCTCCATTCATCCCAATTCGAATGCACTTGCCTCTTGAGTCACTTTGGTTGTCTCCATCCATTTGTACTAGCCTACTCACTAACTACTCAATCCAAGTTCTCCTTACCTATCCTCATTCACTCAAATCCTTCCGAAGGTAAAAACACAATAACAACTCACATCCTAGCCTCTTACAACATGGTACTTCTAAGACTAACATTTCACTATTTTTATATTTTTGTGAAGTAACATGCTACTTCAAAGTGCATCAACTAACGTTTCAAGGGTCTAAGACTAAATGTGGGCACCCTTTTGGGCTCACATAATTGGCGACCATCGGGGGATGAATCCAAACATCTCTTGCTCCAAGGGTAAGTTGCCTAGTCAAGCTCGGTACTCCTTACATCTACTTCCCGATGTACGGGTAGGAAAGAGCTCACCATTCAACGTTTCCAATTGAATTGAATTATTAGGAAAGACCTCATAGACAAGGTAAGGTCCTAACCATACCGCATTGAATTTCGCCGGAAATTCAAGCTTTCGTGCGTCTTGAATCATGACCATCATTCCCGGTGTTAGGGCCCTTCTCTTATGTCGTTTGTCGAAAGTAATCTTTCTCCTTCTTTGGGTTGCCTCAATATGTTGAGCCGCCATTCTCCTCCCTTCGTCAAGTGCTTCCAAATCGGTTAGTCGATTTCGTAAGGATTGACTTTCGGTAAGTCTCGTACTCACGGCCACCCTAAGTGACTCGACTTCATATTCGATTGGTAGTGTCGCTTCAAGACCATAGACTAAGGAAAATGGTGTAGCACGCGTAGTTACCTTATAGGTTGTACGGTATGCCCAAAGTGCCGCCGTTAGTTTCGTATCCCAATCCCGCTTCGAGTCTATAACCGTCTTGCGTAGTATACTCACCAAAATTCCGTTAACCCTTTCCGTTTGTCCATTGGTTTGTGGGTGGTAGGGAGTAGTCTTCCGGTGATCAATTTTAAATTTCTCTGTCATCTCTCGAATCAAGTCATTCAAAAAGTGAGTACCCCTATCGCTTACTAGGATTTTCGGCACCCCGAACCGCGAAATTATGTTTTCGTACATAAATGTTGCCGCGTGTTCCGCCGTGTCGGTCTTCACCGCTTTGGCTTCCGCCCACTTGGTGAGGTACTCGGTTGCCACCACAATATATTTCATTCCTTTTGAAGATTGGGGATGGACCTCACCCACATAGTCGATGCCCCATTTTTCGAAAGGAATTAAGGGTAATGATACATGTAAAGGCATCTCCATTCTAAGGTCGTCTCGGGCATACCGTTGGCAAGCGTCGCATTTCCTTACATAGTCATGGGCGTCCTTAAATAGTGTAGGCCAAAAGTAGCCCGCTCTAAGTATTTTTTGCCCGGTGAGTTGACCCGAGAAGTGACCGCCGCAAGCGCTATCGTGGCAAGCGATTAAAATCGCTTCAACCTCCGTTTTTGACACGCATCGTCGTAAAATACCATCGGACCCCCTTCTAAACAACCTATGGCCCACTACAACAAATTGCCTACTATTTACCCTCACCTTCCTTCTCTCTTCTTTTGTCCACTCTTTGGGCAACTTGTGGGTTGTTAGAAATTCCACTATGCCCGCATACCACTCCGGTGTAGAAGTGACCACAAAGAGGCTATCATCTACTAACATATCATTTACCGGATTTTTTCCTATCTCCTCCGACAACCTAGACAAGTGGTCCGCTTGTAAATGCATACGACCCGGTTTATATTCCACCGTGTAGTCGAATTCTTCTAATAACAAAACCCACCTAGCTAACCTACCACTTAACTCCGCCTTGTTAATTAGATACTTGATAGCCATGTGGTCAACAAAAAATACAACCGGGTTGCACATGAGGTAATGTCTAAACTTTTTAACGGAAAACACCATGGCTAGGCACTCCCTCTCCGTTGTAGAGTAGTTTCTTTCGGCGGGGGTCAATTGCTTACTCGCATAAGCTATAGGTTGATCCTTCTCTTTTTCTCCCGTTGCTTGACAAAGCGCACTCCCTATTGCCACATTACTAGCATTACAATAGACGTGAAAAGGTTTACCCCAATTGGGTGGTATCAACACCGGATAGGTGCTCAACCTATCCCGCAATTCCTCAAAGGCTTTTTGACAAGCATCCGTCCACTCGAATTTGACATCCTTTTTGAGCAAATGGGTAATGGGCACCGCTATCTTTGAAAAATTAGGAATAAGTTCCCGGTACCATCCCACATGTCCTAACAACTTAGAGATCCCCTTGGAATTGGTTGGAGTTGCCAAGTCGCTTATGGCCGCAATCTTATCCGGATCGGGTTCTCTACCTTTCTCACTAACAACATAACCCAACAACACTCCCTTATTCACTCCCAAAAATGTCTTATCCGGGTTCAATGCTAACCTCATCTTCCTACACCTAACCAATGCCTCCCTAACACAATGTAGGTGATCATCCACATTACTTTGTGTGCTAAAATCGTCCACAAAGACGGTCATGGATTTGAACAACAAGTCGGTGAAGATATACATTACTAATCGTTGGAAAGTAGCCGGGGCATTACATAACCCAAATGGCATCACTACCCACACAAAAGTACCCCAAGGTGTAGTAAAAGCCGTTTTATGGATATCTTGGAGGGCTATGGAAATTTGATTATAACCCGCATACCCATCCATAAAGGTATATCGCGAATGACCTCCAACCTCCTCAAGCAACAAGGTGATAAAAGGTAAGGGGAAGTGATCCTTTTGTGTGCACGAATTCAATTTCCTATAGTCGACACAAACCCTTAATTTCCCATTTTTTTTCTTTACTAAGACCATAGGAGAAACCCAATCCGTGATTTCCACCGGCTTGATAAACCCGGCCTTCAATAACCTTTCCAATTCCGCTTTCACCAACAATTGCAATTGAGGATTCATCCTCCTCTCCTTTTGTCTAATTGGCCTCGCCCCCGGAATTAAAGGAATCCGGTGCTCTACCATTTCCCTAGGAATTCCCTTAAGCTCATCGTAGGACCATGCAAAAGTATCACTAAACTCATCCACCAAATTGCTATACTCCCTAACCTCTTTCTCCCCCAATTTGGAGCCCATCTTCATTTGTCGGGTTTTTCCATTCTTTAATTTCACATCCACGTACCGCCAATCCGCTTCCGACACATGTGCTTGTTCCTCTTTGTTCCGATACCAATCGGAAGGCACATTGGGGTAATCTTTCACATCTTGACCTACAACTATCCCCGTAGACGTGGTCTTGAAATGTAAAGGCTCCTCCAATTTCGATGACTCAATAATCACATCCTCCTCTTGAGTCCCATCTACATGAATTAAACTAACCTCACCCTCTTCCACGTCATCTACCCAAGGTGTTAACCCACCGCTAATCCACTCTTCCTCGGTGAGCACCTCACATGGCTCCAACAATGAGCCCTCTCCTAAACTAACACTAGGAAATTCACTCCCTAAGCCTACTTGGTGAAATGTAACCATTACATCAACCTCGGACTCGGGGTACTCCCTTAGCCATTGGGCATAATCCCCATTATCCCCATAATTGTAAAAATTAGGACCTAGACTTCCCGAGCCCGAATCTATAACAACCCTTTGACCTTCGGGATGGACGACTCCCACCAATGCCTTGCCAATTTCATTCTCGTTTAAGTCATCAATTTCCTTCTCCAATGGCAAATACATCTCCTTCTTCATCCATCCTTCTAATGAACCAATGGACACTATGACCCTATTACCCTCCGGACCATAAGTGATGGATGGTTTAGGTCCACCCCAATTGACCATAGCATTCGCCATCCGCAACCAAGGCCTACCTAGCAAAATGGGGAAGGTGTCCTTGTTGGAGTGCATTTTAATGACATGGAAGGTGACCAAGTACTCCTCACCTCCCGTAGTCATTCTACAATCCTTGATCATCCCCAAAGGCGTAGTCGAACTTTGATTTGCCATATTTATGACCAAAGGTGAAGGCCCCGTGAGTCCAAGTCCCAATTTTTTCATAGTATCCTCCGGTAGTATATTTAGACTACTCCCTCCGTCGACTAGCACATTAGGAACCACCTTATCTACTATAACAACTTCTATTTCTATAGCTTTCACGTCTCTTCCACCTTGTGATTGGATCCTAGCGGCTATTTTAGCTTTCACCTTCCTCATCCTCTTGTGTACCGGCATTCCCTCCTTTAATGTTTTCCTTGCCGTGGGTGAAATTTCCAATAGTTGGCCGAAAGTAATATCCGCCTTGAGTGTACTAAGGTCCGCCCACAAGTCGTACCCGGTAGATCTTTCCACCTTAGAATTACCCACTACGTCGAATTCGTCTACGGGAACCCCCGGTCCTTCCCATTCACCCACATCGCTATTATCCAAGTCATGTACCGCATTAGTCCTCTCCCTATCTTGTAAAATTATATTTTCCCTCTCCACATCCTTAGTAGCTCTTCTAGCTACCCTATGCAACTCGGAGAGATTAATCTCTTCATCCGAAGAGTAATTTCCTTGCTCTCCTATTCCTACCTCCAACGGGGCATCCCCTCTCCTAGCCCTAGTAGTTACCGCTAGTGCAGGTGCTTCTTCAACCACACCCTTACCCTTCACTAACTCATATGTAATAGCATTGGTGTGAGGAGGCCATTGACTTTGCTCCTCTCCAATTCTCGTTGGGAGAGGAAGCATGTCATCACATGTGGCCTCCAACACTCCATCCATGAACCTAACATCTTGGGAGTTAGATGGTCCCGGATCCGTTGGAGGCGCTTGTCTCCCGTTACTACCATTAGGTGGAACTCCTTGTCTATTTTGTATTGGAATGTAACCGGTTGTAGTTTGCAAGCCCGCCGGTGGATGAAAAGTTTGCCTAGCATTACTATGGTCATAGTATAAGTTAGGTGGCCTAAGTTCATTGGCCGGTACTCCTTGTGGCCTAGCACCTCGCATATTATCCCTTGCTTGTTGTTGTGGATTAGCCACCGGGTAAGGGACATTAATTATTTTGTCCGGTTGGCGACACGTATCCGAGGGATGACTTCCTCCACAATTGCTACAATTAAACTCTTGACCTTCGGACCAACATTGTCCTTGAGCGTGCCACCTTCCACAAAAGGGATGAAATTCCTTCTTCTCTAAATTTTGGCCACCTTGCCCTCTAGGTTGTGGTCCTCTATTGCTTCCATTTCCATAGTGAGGTGGCGCTTGACCTCGTTGATTTTGTTGAGGTGGGTTACCGTTTCCTCTTTGGTCACGGTTTTGTCCACTTCTACAAAATTGACGCGTGTGGCCCGGTTGGCCACATTGGACACACCATAATCCGGAAGAATGCCTACCCGACTCAACCGGGGGTGGAGGCCCCGGTTGTTGACTCCGGATCATTAATGACATTTGATCCGTGAGGCTTTGCATTTGTTTTATCATAGCCTCTTGGAATCCTAGTTGGCTAGCACCTAGTCTTCTCTCAACCTCCTCCAAGTGTGGATCCGTTCTAGGGGCCGGTAGTGCCAAAAGAGGTGCCGGTTCCCTAACCGCTAAAGGTCGGGGACCGGTGTCCACAATGGCATATGGAATTTGGTTCTCATACTTAGCGGGTTCTACCGCTACCACCCTAGGGCGTATGGGGATGAATTGTGGGATCAATTCATCCTCCCTTCTCCATAGCCTTTCGTGATCTTTATCCAAGTTTTCAATATCTCTAGCCGCACGCTTGGCATCCGCCAAGGTCAAGGGATTCCTTTCTAGAACACCCCTAATAGTTCCGGACTTAAAAAACCCTTGAATGAAAAAATTGCTTTAGCGTGTCGTCGTTGAGCATGGTACCCACAAATCTAGTGCACACTAAATCAAACCTCCTAATGTAAGCCGAAATTTCTTCCTCCCTTCCTTGCTTCAATGACGATAATGCCCTTAATGCGGTACTTTGACCCACTTCCGGCCTAAATTCGTTAAGAAACTCCCTTTGTAATTGTTCCCATCCCCTAAAATGTCCCTCGGCATGATCCCGATACCATTCATAGGCTTCCCCCTCTAGAGTGGTAGGAAACCACACTAACCAATAACCCGGGTCGGTTATGAGGAAGCTAGCCAACCGTTCGATATACCGTTCCATGTGCCGAGAGGGGTCCTCATCCTTGGTCCCATAAAATTTAGGGAGATGAGATGGCATATCCATCGCCGCTAAATTTTGTGGAACCACAATTGGTAGGCCTCTTGGCCTAACCAATGGGTCTATTGGAGGTATAGGAGGTATGGGCGGAATTGGGGGTATGGGTGGTGGATCCATCCCCCGTTCCTCGGCCATGGTGACCGGTGAACTATTCAACAATCCCCTATCAACTTCTACCGGGAATTCTTCTCTAAGTGTGTAATTTTCCGAAGAAGTTTCACCACTCAATTTGGAGGGAGTGATCTCCTCTTCAAGTTGAGCTCCAAGTTCTAAGGTGTCTAGAATTGACCTAGTCCTAGGTTCGACGTTCAAACAACTCTCTATTCTAACATTATCTTGTTCTAATCTATCACTGATTTTAGAGGACCGCCTCTTTCGAGTAGATTTCTCTAGTCCTACTATCAAACTTGGTTTTTGTGAGCGAGTCCTACCTTGCATTCCATAAGAATCGATCGACCCTCACTTAACCACACATAATCCTAGCAATTCCCCTCTTAATATTTTCACTTGTCTTGGTGTGGTTATAATTTTTTTAGGAGGTGAGGAAAAGAACCTGCAAGCCCACTTAGGTGAAAGAATCCCAATAGGGGATAGGCATGTTCATGTTAATTTTTTGGTTAAGTCGGAGCATCACCTCCGCACCTTCCCGCAAATTAACACTCACCACAATACCGATTGTGAGGGGGTGACCTTCCGAGTAGATTATGTTAAAAGTCGAGGCTTCACCCTTCAACTTCTCACACCATCCACAATTCGGGAATTACCCTCTACAACGGATAACAACAATCACGAGTACAAAAGGCATTCCTTAATTAGTTAATGAGTTCACTTTGAAGAAATAAACATACCTTGAGCAATCGCATCCCCCTGTGAGTTAGCACTCCCCTCAATCGTGACTCAATGTAACAACACCATAAATTTTGTAAAATATTAATTTAATCTAGAGCATGAAATGACAACTCCCAAAACTTTGAGACTCACCCCGAGGTGAGTGTGAGCCCAAAAGGGTGCCCACATTTAGTCTTAGATCCTTGAAACGTTAGTTGATGCACTTTGAAGTAGCATGTTACTTCACAAAAATATAAAAATAGTGAAATGTTAGTCTTAGAAGTACCATGTTGTAAGAGGCTAGGATGTGAGTTGTTATTGTGTTTTTACCTTCGGAAGGATTTGAGTGAATGAGGATAGGTAAGGAGAACTTGGATTGAGTAGTTAGTGAGTAGGCTAGTACAAATGGATGGAGACAACCAAAGTGACTCAAGAGGCAAGTGCATTCGAATTGGGATGAATGGAGGATCACATGGAGCGCACAAGTGGACCACCTCATCATGGCCACTTAATGGGGAAGGCCCAAGGAAGAATGCAAGGTGGAGGATAAGCAAATTCTCAAAGCACCAATCAAATCACGAGTTAAGCATCGTGGTTTGAATTAAGTGGTGAGCGACGATTTGGGAAAGTAAGGGGAGAAAGTTATGGCGGCGGAAAGCGAAGGAGGCTAAGTTTGGGTTGAAGCATCCTAAGTTTGGTAAAGTGTGGTAGGTAGAAAGCCAAGGCTAGTTAAATGTTCGAATTAGGATCCTTGTTGATCATTTGAGGGAGGAAGGCTTAGAAGATAGGATTGGCGCCTACTAAGTAGGAGGAAATCTCAAGGGCTTATCGTGAGCCTTGAGGGTGCTCACCCCCTCAAGCTTACTATATAATCCCTCATTCTTCCCTCACTCATCCTCTCTTTCCTTTGTGCTCCAAGGTACCCCACGAGTTATAAGTGTGGGTGTGGGAAGCCATATTGGAGCACATGTGTGTGCTTAGTTTTTAGTTTGAGAGCCAAGGCTTGTTAGCCTTGAAGAGGGCTTGACCTCTTGGTAGAATTAGTGTTGACGTGAAGGATTTTAAAGTTAATTCATGATTCCAATTTGTGGTACTTTAAGTTCATGTTTTGAATACACGTGGTTGCAAGTTCCATGTTTAAGAGTTGAGCACTTGATGTTGTGATGAGTGCAAAAATATATTTGTGTGGATTAGTTAGTCTTAGTGAAGTTAGGAAATTCTCTCTCCCCCTCTCCTCTCTAGGATTTTAGGATTTTAGGATTAGAGAAGAATTGTGTGATTAGAAAGGGATTGTTAGTAGAATTAGGGAAATTAGGTAGGAAGATTAGTTAAGGGCTTGAATAATTAGTGAGGTAGTTGGGGATTACAACTACAAAGTTGTGGGTTCATGAAGGAGCTGGGTTTATGAAGGAGCTGGGTTTGTTTAGTTAGAAAGTAAAGAGCTGGGTTTATGAAGGAGCTGGGTTTGTTTAGTTAGAAAGTAAAGAGCTGGGTTTATGAAGGACCTGAGTTTGTTTAGTTAGAAGCTAAGGAGCTGGGTTCATGAAGGAGCTGGGTTTATGAAGGAGCTGGGTTTGTTTAGTTAGAAGCTAAGAAGCTGGGTTTATGAAGGAGCTGGGTTTATGAAGGAGCTAGGTTTATGTAATTAGAAAGTAAAGAGATGGGTTCACGAAAGAGCTTAGTAGATAGCCTACCTAATTAGCTCATAGACAAGTAGTTAGTTACATTATGCTAGTTAGTGTTATGGTGGCTTTCACAAGTAAATGTATTTGAGATTGACTATAGAGAATAGTGTTTTTTTTTACACTTGCATCCTCTCTTTAAAAATAAACCACGTGCACAAATTAATGGAGAATGTGGAGCACTTTCGCGATGGCAAGACAAAGGAAGCAAAGACCAAAGGTGCGAGGGAGAGATTGACATAAGTCACATAAGTATTTCTTAATACTTAAAGGCTTATGTACGGTATGGAGACACCAAGTGAGACCTCTTATAGTAGCGATACGGAATACACAAGTGATAGTTCAAGTGGTAGTATAGAGTCAACGGCACGGACTCCATTTAGGAGAGGGATATCCTTAAGGGCTTGTGTAGCTAAAGCGGCCGGATGGACGTTAGAAGCAAACAAAGACAAAATAGCACCCGAGCATAAGGAGGTTAAAATAACATAGTTAACTTGTGCATTCTCCACATACGTATTGAAATTGTACATTGAGTTGTTAAAAGTGAAATTCCAGTTAAATCCAAGACCACTTGAAGGGTGAACCTTGCACTATGGACTCATCCAAGTCCAAATCCAATACCGCGGAGGAATGTGAGCCCAAACCCACTACTCGGACTACGGACGCTTAAGGGTGGGGGGTTTGGCCTCACAGAGGCCTCATTTTCAAACTAGTGTACATACTCAAAAACAAGCAAAGTGCCTCATTCATACAAGCTATACGTTGAATCAAAAAACCTCAAGTGGCCTCGGCTGAGAGGCCTCGGATCCGAGGGCTCACACACAAAGTAATTTACGTACTCCAAACCAACCATAGTGCCTCATCCGTACACTAGTTTTGGAACACATAAAAGAGGCCTTGGATCCGAGGCCTCTTCTCCTAGCTCCTACATATGCACTTAACAAAACACATTTCCGGCAGCTTCAGACCTCCATATCTTCCACGTGTGGTCTCCGAATCTAACAATCAACCACTCTATCGTCATCTACTTGAAATGTAGATGCCGATGGACACCTCACTTGCCCCATTTGGGCAGAAATCAAGGAAGTTATGCCTGTTTAAACATTCGCAGTCCCGGGAGCCACTCCCAGGGGACTGCTGATCGAGGGCACTAAAAGGAGGCCTCGGATCCGAGGCCTCATTTTCAAACTAGTTTACATACTCAAAAACAAGCAAAGTGCCTCATTCATACAAGCTATACGTTGAATCAAAAAACCTCAAGTGGCCTCGGCCGAGAGGCCTCGGATCCGAGGCCTTACACACAAACTAGTTTACATACTCAAAACCAACCAAAGTGCCTCATCTGTACACTTGTTTTGGAACACATAAAAGAGGCCTCGGATCCGAGGCCTCATTCACAAACTAGTTTACATACTCAAAACAAACCAAAGTGCCTCATCTGTACACTTGTTTTGGAACACATAAAAGAGGCCTCGGATCCGAGGCCTCATTCACAAACTAGTTTGCATACTCAAAACAAACCAAAGTGCCTCATCCGTACACTTGTTTTGGAACACATAAAAGAGGCCTCGGATCCGAGGCCTCATTCACAAACTAGTTTACATCCTCAAAAACAAGCAAAGTGCCTCATTCATACAAGTTATGCTTTGAATCAAAAAACCTCAAGTAGCCTCGGCCGAGAGGCCTCGGATCCGAGGCCTTACACACAAACTAGTTTACATACTCAAAACCAACCAAAGTGCCTCTTCCGTACACTTGTTTTGGAACACATAAAAGAGGCCTCGGATCCGAGGCCTCATTCACAAACTAGTTTACATACTCAAAACAAACCAAAGTGCCTCATCCGTACACATGTTTTGGAACACATAAAAGAGGCCTCGTATCCGAGGCCTCATTCACAAACTAGTTTACATCCTCAAAAACAAGCAAAGTGCCTCATTCATACAAGTTATACTTTGAATCAAAAAACCTCAAGTGGCCTCGGCCGAGAGGCCTCGGATCCGAGGCCTCACACACAAACTAGTTTACATACTCAGAACCAACCAAAGTGCCTCAAAAAGACATGCCTAACCAAGTTACTTGTTACATGGCCCACGGGCGTTCGCCCGTGGGGCACAAGGCAGAGAGCAAGGAATCAAAAATGGAAGAAAGTTGACATTCCATTAGTTTGAGAAATCAAGAACCTCACCTCTCTCAAAACCCTACCTCTCACATACTCAAACTTACACAAATATGAGGCCTCGGATCCGAGGCCTCTTCCCCTACCTCCTTCTTATGCACTATACAAAACAAGACAAGACCGAGAGCAATTGATGTGCACATAACATTTTGATTTTTCAAGCACAAACCTACCCACAAATAAAAGGCCTCGGATCCGAGGCCTCTTCCTATGGCTCCCACTTATGCACTACACAATAGAAGAAATGGCCGAGAGCAAGGAATCAAGAAAGCAAGAAAGTTGACATTCCATTAGTTTGAGAAATCAAGAACCTCGCCTCTCTCAAAACCCTACCTCTCACATACTCAAACTTGCACAAATATGAGGCCTCGGATCCGAGGCCTCTTGCCCTAGCTCGTTCTTGTGCACTACACAAAACGAGCCAAGGCCGAGAGCAATTGATGTGCACATAACATTTTGATTTCTCAAGCACAAACCTACCCACAAATAAGAGGCCTCGGATCCGAGGCCTCTTCCTATGGCTCCCACTTATGCACTACACAATAGAAGAAATGGCCGAGAGCAAGGAATCAAGAAAGCAAGAAAGTTGACACTCCATTAGTTTGAGAAATCAAGAACCTCACCTCTCTCAAAACCCTACCTCTCACATACTCAAACTTACACAAATAAGAGGCCTCGGATCCGAGGCCTCTTCCCCTAGCTCGTTCTTGTGCACTACACAAAACGAGCCAAGGCCGAGAGCAATTGATGTGCACATAACATTTTGATTTCTCAAGCACAAACCTACCCACAAATAAGAGGCCTCGGATCCGAGGCCTCTTCCTATGGCTCCCACTTATGCACTACACAATAGAAGAAATGGCCGAGAGCAAGGAATCAAGAAAGCAAGAAAGTTGACATTCCATTAGTTTGAGAAATCAAGAACCTCACCTCTCTCAAAACCCTACCTCTCACATACTCTAACTTACACAAATAAGAGGCCTCGGATCCGAGGCCTCTTCCCCTAGCTCCTTCTTATGCACTACACAAAACAAGACAAGGCCGAGAGCAATTGATGTGCACATAACATTTTGATTTTTCAAGCACAAACCTACCCACAAATAAGAGGCCTTGGATCCGAGGCCTCTTCCTATGGCTCCCACTTATGCACTACACAATAGAAGAAATGGCCGAGAGCAAGGAATCAAGAAAGCAAGAAAGTCGACATTCCATTAGTTTGAGAAATCAAGAACCTCGCCTCTCTCAAAACCCTACCTTTCACATACTCAAACTTACACAAATATGAGGTCTCGGATCCGAGGCCTCTTCCCCTAGCTCGTTCTTGTGCACTACACAAAACGAGACAAGGCCGAGAGCAACATGATGTGCACATAACCTTTTGATTTTTCAAGCACAAACATACCTTTCTTGACATGTTCCTAAACCCAAATCAAGACAAGGCCGAAAGCAAGTCAAGCTGATATTCCAAATACTATGAGAAATCAAGGTGATAGAAAGCAAAAACGTTGGCGAACATAGCTTGGCCGAGATCCCGACACCTTACCAGAATTTGGAGTATGCCCTCCACTGAAGCCCCTATATTGGCGCCACTATCTTCCGAGGTCCCGTCCTCTGTCGGCGATATTGGAGTGCTTCTCGAATCTCCGAGGTTTACTTGCGCCATTCCTCTCCTGCGGCCACGCCCTCGCCTTGATGTTTGTTGTGTTCCGCCCGCCTTGCTTCGCATAAATCTTGAAGCAGGGGTCACAACATCCACACTTAGGGTTTCTGCGCATGGTTCTCCTCCTTCAGTTCTTTCGCGGCCTCCCAACAAATTTGATTTCAGATCTTCCTTTGCCGCTTTCCTCTTGGACGCCTTCATTTTTTCTCTTGCTTGAATCGTTGGTTGTCCCGACATCGGTTCTCGCTCTTCTAACGCCTTCTCAATTTGTTGTGCTACCTCCTTGTTGTTTTCTTCGTAGATATTTCCACTATCTCCACTCCCCCCCCCTCTTCCTATATTTAAGATAAAACAATGTTTATAACAATGATGACAAACCATAATATCTAAAAGAAAAGTTGTTTCACAGTTGAATATGTTCTACCATTTTCATTATGTGCTCAAACAACTGAATATATGGAGAACCCGAATATATAGGTTCCTTTTAAGTTCTTAGCAAATCCCCAAAAAGGTTGAGGACGTACCTTCGCCGCGCTCCTTACTCAAAAATGAATTTGCGTAATTGACAATGCAATTCATTCCTAGGAATAGTTGAAATACAATGAATTCAAATGTAACCCAAAGAGAGAATACTTACCGAGTTTCGGGTGCTCCTTCCCTTCTCTCAAGTTTGTGTCTCCAATTTTTCCTAGTTGCCTCCAAGTCTCCTAGTCGCCTCCAAGTCTTGTAACTACCTTCCGCTTCGCTCCCGGCGGACGCACCAATTATGTGAGGCCAAACCCCCCACCCTTAAGCGTCCGTAGTCCGAGTAGTGGGTTTGGGCTCACATTCCTCCGCGGTATTGGATTTGGACTTGGATGAGTCCATAGTGCAAGGTTCACCCTTCAAGTGGTCTTGGATTTAACTGGAATTTCACTTTTAACAACTCAATGTACAATTTCAATACGTATGTGGAGAATGCACAAGTTAACTATGTTATTTTAACCTCCTTATGCTCGGGTGCTATTTTGTCTTTGTTTGCTTCTAACGTCCATCCGGCCGCTTTAGCTACACAAGCCCTTAAGGATATCCCTCTCCTAAATGGAGTCCGTGCCGTTGACTCTATACTACCACTTGAACTATCACTTGTGTATTCCGTATCGCTACTATAAGAGGTCTCACTTGGTGTCTCCATACCGTACATAAGCCTTTAAGTATTAAGAAATACTTATGTGACTTATGTCAATCTCTCCCTCGCACCTTTGGTCTTTGCTTCCTTTGTCTTGCCATCGCGAAAGTGCTCCACATTCTCCATTAATTTGTGCACGTGGTTTATTTTTAAAGAGAGGATGCAAGTGTAAAAAAAAACACTATTCTCTATAGTCAATCTCAAATACATTTACTTGTGAAAGCCACCATAACACTAACTAGCATAATGTAACTAACTACTTGTCTATGAGCTAATTAGGTAGGCTATCTACTAAGCTCTTTCGTGAACCCATCTCTTTACTTTCTAATTACATAAACCTAGCTCCTTCATAAACCCAGCTCCTTCATAAACCCAGCTTCTTAGCTTCTAACTAAACAAACCCAGCTCCTTCATAAACCCAGCTCCTTCATGAACCCAGCTCCTTAGCTTCTAACTAAACAAACTCAGGTCCTTCATAAACCCAGCTCTTTACTTTCTAACTAAACAAACCCAGCTCCTTCATAAACCCAGCTCTTTACTTTCTAACTAAACAAACCCAGCTCCTTCATAAACCCAGCTCCTTCATGAACCCACAACTTTGTAGTTGTAATCCCCAACTACCTCACTAATTATTCAAGCCCTTAACTAATCTTCCTACCTAATTTCCCTAATTCTACTAACAATCCCTTTCTAATCACACAATTCTTCTCTAATCCTAAAATCCTAAAATCCTAGAGAGGAGAGGGGGAGAGAGAATTTCCTAACTTCACTAAGACTAACTAATCCACACAAATATATTTTTGCACTCATCACAACATCAAGTGCTCAACTCTTAAACATGGAACTTGCAACCACGTGTATTCAAAACATGAACTTAAAGTACCACAAATTGGAATCATGAATTAACTTTAAAATCCTTCACGTCAACACTAATTCTACCAAGAGGTCAAGCCCTCTTCAAGGCTAACAAGCCTTGGCTCTCAAACTAAAAACTAAGCACACACATGTGCTCCAATATGGCTTCCCACACCCACACTTATAACTCGTGGGGTACCTTGGAGCACAAAGGAAAGAGAGGATGAGTGAGGGAAGAATGAGGGATTATATAGTAAGCTTGAGGGGGTGAGCACCCTCAAGGCTCACGATAAGCCCTTGAGATTTCCTCCTACTTAGTAGGCGCCAATCCTATCTTCTAAGCCTTCCTCCCTCAAATGATCAACAAGGATCCTAATTCGAACATTTAACTAGCCTTGGCTTTCTACCTACCACACTTTACCAAACTTAGGATGCTTCAACCCAAACTTAGCCTCCTTCGCTTTCCGCCGCCATAACTTTCTCCCCTTACTTTCCCAAATCGTCGCTCACCACTTAATTCAAACCACGATGCTTAACTCGTGATTTGATTGGTGCTTTGAGAATTTGCTTATCCTCCACCTTGCATTCTTCCTTGGGCCTTCCCCATTAAGTGGCCATGATGAGGTGGTCCACTTGTGCGCTCCATGTGATCCTCCATTCATCCCAATTCGAATGCACTTGCCTCTTGAGTCACTTTGGTTGTCTCCATCCATTTGTACTAGCCTACTCACTAACTACTCAATCCAAGTTCTCCTTACCTATCCTCATTCACTCAAATCCTTCCGAAGGTAAAAACACAATAACAACTCACATCCTAGCCTCTTACAACATGGTACTTCTAAGACTAACATTTCACTATTTTTATATTTTTGTGAAGTAACATGCTACTTCAAAGTGCATCAACTAACGTTTCAAGGGTCTAAGACTAAATGTGGGCACCCTTTTGGGCTCACAGCCTCGGATCCGAGGCCTCCTTTTAGTGCCCTCGATCAGCAGTCCCCTGGGAGTGGCTCCCGGGACTGCGAATGTTTAAACAGCCATAACTTCCTTGATTTTTGCCCAAATGGGGCAAGTGAGGTGTCCATCGGCATCTACATTTCACGTAGATGACGATAGAGTGGTTGATTGTTAGATTCGGAGACCACACGTGGAAGATATGGAGGTCTGAAGCTGCGGGGGGGGGGGAAATGTGTTTTGTTAAGTGCATAAGTAGGAGCTTTGGGAAGAGGCCTCGGATCCGAGGCCTCTTTTTTGTGTCAAGGTTTGTGCTTGAAAAATCAAAATGTTAGGTTCATTTTTGAATTCTCTCGGCCATTTTGTGTAGTATGTATTTCATAAGGAGGGGCATTCGGAAGAGGCCTCGGATCCGAGGCCTCATTTTTGTGTCAAGGTATGTGCATGAAAAATTAAAAATTTATGTTCATTTTTGAATGCTCTTGGCCCTCTTGTTTTGGGTAGTGCATAAGTAGGTACTTTGTGAAAAGGCCTCGGATCCGAGGCCTCATTTTTGTGTCAAGGTATGTGCTTGAAAAATGAAAATCTTATGTTCATTTTTGAATGCTCTTGGCCTTCTTGTTTTGGGTAGTGCATAAGTAGGTACTTTGTGAAGAGGCCTCGGATCCGAGGCCTCATTTTTGTGTCAAGGTATGTGCTTGAAAAATGAAAATCTCATGTTCATTTTTGAATGCTCTTGGCCTTCTTGTTTTGGGTAGTGAATAAGTATGTGTTTTGGGAAGAGGCCTCGGATCCGAGGCCTCATGTTTGAGTCAATTTTATTTAAGAAAAATCAAAATGTTATGTTCGTGTAAGATTGCTCTCGGCCTTCTTGTTTTGGGTACTACATGAGTAGGAGGTTTGTGAAGAGGCCTCGGATCCGAGGCCTCTTGTTTGTGTAAGTTTGAATATGTGAGAGGTAGGGTTTTGAGAGAGGCGAGGTTCTTGATTTCTCAAACTAATGGAATGTCAACTTTCTTGCTTTCTTGATTCCTTGCTTTCGGCCATTTCTTCTATTGGGTAGTGCATAAGTGGGAGCCATAGGAAGAGGCCTCGGATCCGAGGCCTCTTATTTGTGGGTAGGTTTGTGCTTGAAAAATCAAAATGTTATGTGCACATCAATTGTTGTCGGCCTTGTCTTGTTTTGTGTAGTGCATAAGAAGCAGCTAGGGAAAGAGGCCTCAGATCCGAGGCCTCATATTTGTGTAAGTTTGAGTATGTGAAAGGTAGGGTTTTGAGAGAGGCGAGGTTCTTGGTTAGGTTTTAACATCATCAAATGTGTGCCCCACGGGTGAACACCTGTGGGCCATGTAACATGTATCTTGGGTAGGATTTAGCATCATCACGGGGAGATGTCTCCATGTCAAATATTTTTAAAATTTATGATTTTTTTTCTCTATATTCATAACCATTGATTTTATATTTTGTATATTTTTTTGAAATTTTTTGTCATCTTCATTTTTTCTAGTAATTGTTTTAGTTGAATTCTGCGTCATTTTAGGTAGAAATGGTATGTTTTCTAGAAAAATATGGTCATCAAATTTGGTCATAATATTTTACTCTGTAATAGATATCATGTATATCTACCTCCCAAAAACATTTGAGAAAATTTTGACCCATTTTGGTGATGCAACTTGGCAATGGAGTGACCTCCCCTGGAACATCATCAAATGTGAACCTCACGGGTGAACACCCGTGAGCCATGTAACAAGTAAATTGGTTAGGTTTTAAAATCATCAAGGAGGGGCATTTGGAAGAGGCCTCGGATCCGAGGCCTCATTTTTGAATCAGGTTGTGTGCTTGAAAAATGAAAATGTTAGGTTCATTTTTGAATTCTCTCGGCCATTTTCTGTAGTATGTATTTCATAAGGAGGGGCATTCGGAAGAGGCCTCGGATCCGAGGCCTCATTTTTGTGTCAAGGTATGTGCATGAAAAGTTAAAATGTTATGTTCATTTTTGAATGCGCTTGGCCCTCTTGTTTTGGGTAGTGCATAAGTAGGTACTTTGTGAAGAGGCCTCGGATCCGAGGCCTCATTTTTGTGTCAAGGTATGTGCTTGAAAAATGAAAATCTTATGTTCATTTTCGAATCCTCTCGGCCTTCTTGTTTTGGGTAGTGAATAAGTATGTGTTTTGGGAAGAGGCCTCGGATCCGAGGCCTCATGTTTGTGTCAATTTTATGCTAGAAAAATCAAAATGTTATGTTCGTGTAAGATTGCTCTCGGCCTTCTTGTTTTGGGTACTACATGAGTAGGAGGTTTGTGAAGAGGCCTCGGATCCGAGGCCTCATTTTGGAGACAATGTATGTGCTTGAAAAGTCAAATTGCTATGTTCACATAAGATTTCTCTCAGCTTTTTTCTTTTGGGTAGTGCCATAAGGAGGAGGTAGGAAAAGAGGCCTCGGATCCGAGGCCTCTCATTCGTAGGTAGGTTAGTGCTAGAGTTGACCACTTGACTTAGCATTCGGCCATTTCCATTTGTAGTTTGCTCTCGGCCTTGTATTGTTTTTGTGAGGATTTGTTTCTTTATAGTTACGAAGTTATTGACTTTTCTTTGTGAAATTCTCATTTTCTCCATGTTCTTAGGATATGGACTCTTCACAGGTTGCGCAATCGCAACCCCAATCTGGAGAGGATGTTGTTCTTGCGGCCCCCGCGGTTGAAGTTGAAGCTGTGCAGGTTGAGAGTCTCAATTCGCAGGGCCCATTACAAGTAGAGGTGAGTTGGATAGTTGTTGAGTAATTTGTTGAGCAAGTTTTTTGAGTTCTAGCTTTCTAAGCATGGTTTTATTGTTTGTGTTTTTGTTAGGCTCTCGCAATGAGCGAAGATGCCGTTCAAGCAGTTGCCGACACGGATCCCGTGATGTGTGAGCTTGAGCTTCAGAAATCATAAAAAGAGGACTCCATTGGTGTTATCCAACGCCTCCGGATTAAGCCAACCTATAAGTCCCGCTTATCCATTCCTTTGTGCCGCTTGAGAGCCCTCCCTCTCGTCCGTCCTATCAGTGAGGTTGAGGTGCAACGCTTGGAATGTGAATTTGTAATGGGATACCGAGAGGGAGATCGGGTTCTTTACGTGTCTTCTTTCAACGACGTTCCCGTGGACCTCCCCATTCCCCCTGGCATTATGGCCTCTTGGAGCCCTCTCTGGCAAGAGGCCTCCGCAGAATTTGACGCCAAGCTCAAGGAGGATCCGGATCTTGCACATTTCGCCGGGAAGATGTTATTCGTCTGGGAAGGCAATCATCGTCTCACCGATTGGTGGAGACACATCAATAACCACCACGCCGATGACAAGAGTTGACATATCTCGGTGGATTGCATTGTTGTTGACCCTAGAGGATACACCGGTGTATTCTTCAATGCTATGAGCGACATTAATTGGTAAGCTCATTCATTTTTTTCATTCATTTTTCATTTTTGTTTCAATTATTTTCCATTTTTTTTACTTCACGTTCCTCACATATTTTTTCTCAAGTCAACCGAGCATGATTATGTCAAGGCAAACATTCCGGCCAAGCTCCTTCGAATCCGCACTTTTGGGAGGTTAGAGTTGTCCACCTTCAAGGATCTTATATCGCCGTCTGACTACAAAGCATGCGAGAAGATAAAGGAGAGTCGCCCAACTTGGTACACCTTGACCGCGGATGTGTTCGTTAAGTTTCTTTACAAGGTATGATTTTATGCATTTAATCATTTAGAGCTTCCAACATAGATAATTTCCATGCCGATTATATGAACTCACAAGGTCATTTCTTGCAGAGAGACATTTCGGCTCAAGCAGACCTTGCAGTGAGGCATTACCGTGAGACCACACCCGTTGCAGAGAGGTCGGCCACTGAGATTTGGAATGTTATGACCAAGGCCCAGGAAAGGACAATCAAAAGTATTCGGGCCCGTTCTTTTGAGAAGTACATATCCGTTGCACACCCTGACAATGGAGAGGATTTCTTTCATGAGGTACTCTTTTGAACTCAAATCACTCTTGAACGCAATTCATCCAAATCACTCTTCAACTCTATTACTCTTTTGAACTCAAATCATTTTTATTTTGTGTACAGACTGACCGCCATTTTAATGAGTTCTCTTCGACGGACATGACAATTGAAAAATTGCAAAAAATTGTCACATGCCCGGTCGAAGCTTCGTTCAAAGCTAAGTGGCTTCACTGGTGGAACGCCCCCCTTCGTGAAAGGTTAGATAACAAGTTCCCCGTCGACAAGCCTATGAGGGAGAGGGCTTTGGACGACTGGCTACACAAGGCGTCCTTCTGGGCTCAGGTAAATTCATTCCTCGGCCTTCTTCATTTTCATTTTCCTCTATTCCATTTATCTCATATCTAATCATCTCCCTCTCTGCAGTTGGAGAAGGAAGTCGCGGTTGAAATTGAGACCTTAGAGGAGAGCCTCTCCGTCGACATTGATTGGGACGCATCAGAAACTATCTTGCGCCCTCGTGAGTACGTTGATCATTGGCGGATTGTCCTTTGGGACAAGGCCTTCAAGCCTTATCTCGGCGATAAGCCTGACATCGCCTTTGCCAAAGGTGATAATCTCTTGGAGTTCGAAGAGGGGGCTTTCGCTATCAAGCGTGTGGCCTATCGGTAATACATCTATCCTCCACTTTGCACCTCTCCTTAATGTCATTTCTTGCTCGGTTTCTTGGTTTTCTTACATTCTTGTTTTGTCATGTAGGTATATCATGAGAGAATTGGTTGTGAAGAATGCATTGGCCTCATCTTCCTTGCCGGACTATCTCTCGGACTGGGTGAATATTTTTTCTAGCCTCTGCGTGTACACGACCGCGCAAACAAACAAGTTTTCCGAATTGCACTTGTAGGGTGGTGGATGGTACTTGGATTGTGCTGCAGGATTTGTCCCCGGGGAAGAGAAGGCTTTGTTTGCTACCCTTGTGGGTAGTGCTCTGGATAATAACATTGTTACCTTGGAGAAGCCTGACATCGTTGAGCTTCCTCCTCCTCCTCCTAAGGCACCAAGGAGAAAGGGCAGAGCAAAGAAGACCGCCATTCAAGCATCTTCCCAAGTTCTCACTCGGTCTGCTTCTAAGACCCCGGTTGAGCCACCCACCCTTCCACACAGTCCATCTATCGCTCCGTCCGTTGCTCCCTCTCTTGCCCCCTCTGTTACTCCATCTGCATTTCATCCACAATCTCTTGCCACTCCATCTTACAGTGACACTTCTCTCCTCTCTTTGCCTCGCAAGAGGAAGGCCGCTCTCTTGGATACCAGTGCCACCTCTTCGGATGCCCCTAACACGCTTACCCTCATCGAAAATGTGGACATGGTTCAACTAATGCTGGATTCCAAGGTTGCCGGAGGTCCCCTCCCCGCATATACCCGCATCCAAGAGTTCATTGCCAAGGTTTGTATACTTGCCTTCGTCAATTCTCAATTTTTTTCCTTTGCTTTGCTTATTTCTCTCTTTCTTGTTTTCTCATGAAGTTTCAATTGCAGGTTGGGGCAGGTCGTTCCCGTGTGAACACCTCGACTACAACTCACAAGGGCCTCGATTTGCTCTTCGCCGACATTCCCGAGAATTTGCCGGTGCCGAACATCTCCACCGATGTTCCTGCTTGGAACAAGCTCCATGAATCATACTATGAGTGTCTTTTTGCATTTGCAAAATCTAACCTCTATGATCATGGTGTCCTTGTTCTTGCCCATTGTGCGAGTGTCAGTGTTTCTAGGAGTATTTTCGATTGGGCATACACTTATGACTTCTACGTCGCGGAAGATTGGTTTGGAATGAATGATTTGGACCTCCAATCTCCCGTTGTTCCCTCTGGAGTGGTAAGCAAGTCTCCCTCTCTTCCCTTTCCGTATTGCTTATCATTTCAATTTCAATTTCAATTTCAATTCAATTTCAATTTCATTTCATTTCAATTCAATTTCAATTTCATTTCATTTCAATTCAATTTCATTTTCATTGTTGCAGACTCGGAAGTTCAACATCAAAGTTCTTGTTCGTGTTAACTCCGTTCTTAGAGTGCGGGAGGAGGCCATATAAGAGTATGGTTACAACCTCCAACGAGATGGATGGTTGAATACCTTCACCGATGAGAAGAGCCAGACGATGCGCAGTGATGGGGTACCTTGGCGAGGTGCCCGTGAGAAGCATCCTGTTTTTTTTTCCATCCTTCTCGCTACTCTCACCGACAAGAATGATGTTATTATGGACTGGCAGTGTGGTGTAGGTACGCCTTCTTTTTCAACTTCATCCTTACTTTGAATTTTCCATTATTTTTCCTTGACTAGTTTTCATACTAACATTTTGCCTCTCTTTGCTTTAGGTGGTTCGATTACAACATGTCGCTCCCTTGAGCGGCATATTGTGGCCCTTGAGAGTGACCCCGTCATTTTCAATTCACTCCTACTCCCCATGCGCGATCCCCAGCCTGCGCGTATATCTCGCTCAGTTGCCGCACCGTCTACATCTATCTTTGATCCTCCTCAAAAGATGACCAAGAGGGCATTCGGATTCCTTTGTGCGTAAGTTTGTTTTCTATATTTTGCCATGTTTGCCTTGATTTCAAATTCTCATTTTCTAGTGTCATCATGTTTCTAATCCTTTTGCTTGGGTGTTTAGAGAGCCAGCGGAGGTCGCAGTCATTCGTCGAGACATGTTTTCAAGTCCTCCGAAGCCGTTTGAGCTTCCCCCGTATGCTAGTGCAATGGCGGATTGTTTTGCGAAGGTGGAGTCCCCATCTCCTCCTCGCGTTCGTCATTTCTCGCGTGGAACACGAAATCTTTTCTTGTTAGAAGCAAATGAGGGTGAGGAGAGTGATAGGGAATGTTCTCCAAGCCCTTAGTTTATCATTTTGGTTTTGGAGATTATAACTCTGTTTGTTGTTGTTATCCGGCTTTAATAAAAGTTGTGTGTTGGTTTTATTTTTGATATCCGGTGCAAGTTTCATTCTTTCTCTCCATTATTTCATATTCATATGTCAACCCGCATTGCATTCTTTATTTTTTCTTCATCGTTCGGATCTCTGAACTTCTAGTCACAAAACAATCTAGCTCTCGGCTCTTAGTGTGAGATCTTAGTTATAGGGGGACCATACTTTCTATTAGTGTGGATGGTTTATTTTATGGTTGTGCACACTAATCACATTGGCCGTCTTCCAATCCCAATTGCTATATAGCAATTGGAAGTTTTGTTTGGCACGCGAACATAACCTCGTCAAACTTTTTAAATTGAACTTCATGTTGTTCTCAAAGAGCCGGCACGTCACCTCAAAAATTTCCAAGAGGATTCTAAGGTTGGACTTGGGGGATTTCTCTTTGAGGTCTTTGGCTAAGCTAAGGACTGAATTGGAAGGCTGTTATGGTGCGACGGAGTTTTATGGCATGTTCTTTGGATCATTTTACCCATATTGGACATGCCCGGCAGATAGGGTGTAAATGGCCCTAAACTAGAGTATATAGCTATTTTAACTAACTACCCATTTTTGTAAGTCTTGAGGTTGGCTACATTTTGTTGACCAATAAAATATTTTGCGTATGGTATTTTGATTTCAATTTGGTGACGTCAGCCTTAATTTAATATGATACATTTGAAAACATATACTATAAGATGTTTGATAACAAATGCAATCTTCCACGCCTATAGGATCCGTTGGTTTCTCAAACAATTATGGGTTATTATGTCCACGGGAATGGGGGTACCTTTCCAAATATAGAATTCAAACTATCTCTAATTCCACGGAAATAGGCACTGCTTCTCCTAAAATTACCCAACAAAATCTAAATTTTCCGCTCTCCGCTCTCCGCTCACATACTTGAGTTTCCCATCATTATTGTCTAGTTCTTATTAGAGAACTCTTTATATTTTGGTGTTAATGAAATTATTAGTTTCCAAAAGTTAGATGAGAATTTAGATAAGATGACAGTTGCTAACTTGGGTAGACAACACCAAAGATCTTTGGACTTTTATTTTAAGAGTTTTTGAGAATATTTGTAATTTTTTGGAGAACAATAGTGCAAAGATTTCTCTTGGGCTATCACACCCCCTTACGTTTCATAATCGCGTGCGATAAAAGTTTGCTACTCTATATTTCATGCCATATATAATTTTGAAAATTATGATATTTTTTCTACATATGCATAACCATTGATAATATATTTTTTATATATTTTTTGAAATATGTGAGCATCTTAAGTTTTGTAGTAATTGTTTTAGTTCAATTTTGCATCATTCCAGTTAGAAACGGTATGTTTAAAAAAAATCCAAAAGAAATCATCAAATTTGGTTTTATTATTATTATTATTATTATGTAATAGATACCGTGTATATCTACTCATGAAAAACAATTGATAAAATTTTGACCCATTTTGGTGATATTTTATGTAGAAAGTAGATTTGTTTTATCGCACGTG
Source organism: Polytrichum commune (assembly GCA_950295325.1). Lineage (NCBI taxonomy): Eukaryota > Viridiplantae > Streptophyta > Polytrichopsida > Polytrichales > Polytrichaceae > Polytrichum > Polytrichum commune. The sequence continues at coordinate 13,968,527 of OX485803.1, read as the reverse complement.
ATGTTCAACTTGACAATGGAGTGCACCCCCCGAGAGATTTCTCTAAGGAAGAAATATTTTATTGAAGTTGAAGTTCTCCGAAGGTCAAGTTTCTTATCCGACGCTTTGAGGTTGCCCAAGAAACTTGACCTCTAGAGAACTCCCCTTGGAAAAAGTGTGGCCACGTTGCCAACCATGTCATTTTTTCAACCATGTACAAAGTTCTCCACCAAAGGACTCTTGACTATAGTGTAAACCACCACCGGCCAAGAGTGTCACTCTCGGGCAATCAAATTTCAAAATTCTTCTAGAATTCTTGACCGGAGGACTTCTCCACCGTAGTGTAAAGCGGCCCTAAGAAGGAAGTAGTAAAGCTTCGCCCTCATTATTAATAGGTTCATTGGCCAACCAGGGCCCAAGAAGGTCCTGATCCTTACCGACAGTTCACCACCAATTGTAACTCTATATATCCAGGATTGTACTCATTGTTCTGCACAGCAATATTGGAAGGCACATCCCAAGAGATTTTAGTGCACTCGGTTGCCACTAGATTTGTTTTGTAAATCGTAGAGCTTCCATCCTGCTGGGAGAGATCTGGAGTGTGTTAATCGCTCCTGCAGGTCATAAGTTGCGCTGCTGTTTTGCGAATTTGCAGTAGACTGCAAGTTACTCCGGCAGAGTATAAGCACTAATTCGACTCAGCACTCCCAACTAAGGTAACCGATAGTGTGGCTCCTGATGGACTCCCAGATTGTTTTTCTTTGTTGTAATGTTGCGGAGAGATTGGTATAGAATGTTTGTGATGTTTAATACTGAAGCAGCTCTTATGTTTGCAAGCAATTAAGCTCGGTGTTCTGTTTGGATGCTTTGGTTCATGGAGTCTCCAATGAATAATTATGGCTGTAGTTTGCCAATTGGTCTTTCGTTTTGATTGAGTACTTTCTATTGCATTTGTGCTTGTTCAGCTTCAGCTTCAGTTCTTTTCTGCGTCCAGGCTATGTAGTTGTGCTTGTCTCCAAGAATAGGTCCTCGTCATCCAATTGCATTCCCAGACGTTGCAGGAATCGTCGGCCATGGTGCAGTTCAAGGTGAACGATGTCCAACCGGAGTTGAAGACGGTGAACTGTTGGATGCCAACTAAACCCAACGGGGTGGAACAAGCGATTGCGCTGGCTGGCAAGAAGGAGGTGGACGGTTTCTCACACGTAGATGCGTCCTTCATTCTAGGGAAGCCCCTGGGCATCAAGAACCCGCTGCTGGCGGCTGTGTACTTGGCATTCAGCCACCACCTGCCACTCACCCTCAGCCCGGACGTGATATGGAACACACTCATGCTCGGAGTCTCAACGCATGTGGCCAAGGACCCGGAGAAGCACAGGCACGCCTTCGTCAGCCACCAGGGCAAGAAAAAACTGTTGGTACGGGACGACACGCTCCGCAAAGGTTGTGGCACTAACAACTGGGGCAAAATAGCACACCAATTCACAGCTCAAATTGCCGAGAACCTGAGCGGCGTGGCGGCACTCAAGGCCTTGAACACAAAGTTCACAACGACGGACGAAGTGGCCAGCGTCGCACATGCCATCGTATTCATGGACGTTGTCAAGAGCTACTTCTTGTTCAAAGTGAGCACCACGTGCGGCATCCCTACCGTTGAGCTCACAGGCACCAAAGAAGACTGGCAGAAGCTCCGCAAGGGCCTGGCCCTCTTGGATGACCTGGACCTGTCCCCATGGCGAGAGCAGCTGGACCGCATCCTCGTCCACTTCGAGGGCGCCTTCGACAACAAGATCGAGCAGCCATTCTGGAATGACATCTTCTTGGAGCACGGTGCTTTCGGATCCGGTGGCATTACCACGATCTCGGGCTGGATCGGTAACTTCTTTCTTTACACCGGTAACAGCGTCCTGAACCCTGGGGCCCTTGGCAAGGCCGGTGTGCGATTGGATCCCTCCGACATCCCTTGCGGACTCAGCGAGACACCGTTCACGTGGGAATACTTCTCGCAAGAATTCAACATGTTGCTGCGCGGTGGCCTCGTCGGAGTTGTCGTCGATCCGGTCACGTATTGCGTCGCTCCCCAGCTGGGTTGGCTCGTCACCGATGCGGAGCACAAGCTGGCAGGAGAACATGATTCAGGTATGTAGAGTGGTAGGGTAATCTCCACGTCGTATTTGAAACAAGTCACATCCAATCACATGACAACACATGTCAGAAACACTTGAACTAGTGGTATCATACCTCGGGGGGTGCACTGTACTAAACATGTACGAGTATACGTGAGTGCACAGGAGGGGTATTGATTTGGACCTTGCCGTATTACGTATACATATGGTATACATGTTATAATTTATAGTTACGTACATATATGGAAGGCCTTTAAAAAGTATACAATAATTGTACTTGTATGGTACTGTTACTATACTACATATCATAAGTTTTCATATTGGATGAAATCGTTTGGAAATCGTTGGGTGGAGTATAGGGATCCAATTGACTTGATGGACCGTCCATCAAACGTGGAGATTGGTTTATGTTGGTATCAAAAAGGGGCTAACAACAAGTGGACATATAATCTTACTGATCATTTGATGGTAGATTTAGAGACAATAATTGCATTGGCTACAATGACATATATTGGTGAATCAAATGTTTATGAGTTACATCCGGAAGATGAAAAAGTTTTCAATGACTTTGTTGATGAAAGCTAGGATATTTTGTTATACATATTATAGGGGTTGATTATTGTTCAAAAGTATATTTGTATACTTATGTTAATGACTATATATGAATGGATGTTTTTTTGTGTATACATATTGTCACTTGTATATTTATTGTTGCAATTGTATGTGTATTACTTCATTTCACAAAAAATAACTTGTATATAGGGGGTTTTTAGAGTATGCAATGAACGCACGTGATTCTAGGTTTTAATGAAAGGTGCACCCCCCGAGTATCATACATTACTAACGAAAGTGCACAGGAGCTGATCATCCAAAACTTACATGTAGGAGGTTTCATAAGATTGCTTACGAAAGTTGTATGAGAATTGATAATCTCCAATTTGAAATTTTAGGCATATGCATGGAGGATTTCATTGGAGATGTACATCACCTTCAGAGAGAATTTCATGGAGAGGACGAACCTTCCTCCGACAAAGAAGACAAAAATGGTAATGTTATGACCAACTAGATGAATCTTAACAACTCGTTGAATCTTATAAAAATAGGTTTGATGTATATAGAAGATGTACTAGAGTTCATATGAGGCACCATGAATTCTGTATCGTATGAGTGAACGTTTGGAAGATAGTTAATTTTGGAAACATTCACTGGCCACTCCAGTTGTAATGATGTGTTTAGAAAATGTGAGGAAGTTGTTGCTATTCGAAGGACCAAACGACTGCCTTGAAGACACACTTAAACAGAAAGCAGTTGACGTGTAAAGGTCTCTAACCTTGAGATTACAAGAATGTTATTGAAATGGTTATTTTGATGTGTTGTTTTAGAGTGTGCAAAAATCAAACTTCTAAGTGGCTCAGGTTGGGAAAGGAAGGGAAAATTAGCTGCACAGTCGAGGTTAACTTTAACCAATGAATAGCTACGTGCTAAGGAGATATATTAGCTTAACCAAGGCTTCATATTCACACTAATAATGAACACATTAAGTTACCTAGAAGTAGTTAAGTTCAAAGTCTCCTCTCATGAATTGTTAGGAAGTAGACAAGCCCGGTTGTGTCATCCTATGCTATTTCTAGATCGATTTAAGGCGACCTCAAATTTTGGGATACTCTTACATAATAACCCCTAACCAGTGGTGCGGCTAGGGTCTTGTATTGTCGCTTGTGATGCATTTAACTATCGGCCACATTGCATGCTCGCCTTATAGTTGGATGGAGAAACTGATGCATTTTGTGGTTTGATGAGGGGCAGGGGGATGTGTTTGGAGGAAGTTGATGGACCTTCTTCGTAAACGACGACCTACACAAAGTGGTTAACACTAATGATATTAATACATGTTCTTTAATGATGGTTATCAAGGCACACTGGAAAGTCCGCTTACAACATCAAGTGAAGCATGAAACAGAGTCCGGGAAGTCGGTCAAGATCCTAGTTATTCTAAATCCAGCCGGTTACATGTTTGACACCTTCTGGTTTTGCTTTATTCATTTGAGGTATATTCTATAGATTCCTCTAAAATGATTGGTAATTCTCCTGAAGTCTCCAACTTCAATCGGTTATTTCTCAAACTCAAAGGGTTCATCTGTAACTAACGGCCGGTTCTTCCTGGACATAGGTATGAAAGTATCCTAGTTTGGAAGGTTGTCAATCTTTTAGACAATCTTTGATAGTTTTCCAGTGACAAGACAGAAAGATGTGAGTTGCTGCCTCTGGCAACAAGGAATTCACAAGCATGTGTTTGTGTCCGTATGGGTGGCACACTTATGGAGTTTCACACTTATGAGAAAGGTTTTGCACCAAATGACCAAATACTTAGAAACCAGAAGTACAAGAGATCTCCAAACTTCTCAACCTAGATATGTGATGCCATGTGATTGTGTAACAAAACATGAAAATTTACCTGCAATAGTCACCAGGGGTAACTCCCTTGTAGTCTCATGCCCTGCAAGAGACAAAGGGATATTTTTAGGGGGTTATGCAGTAATGTGCATAATCATAGGATTTTCAGCATATTTGATGTCAAATATTTCTGGATATTCAATTTTATATTGTCACAAATACTATGACTTGGATTCACACCTCTATGGAGGCATCTACATAGGACTACAATTGAAGTAATTGAACAATGAATGGCATGCAACAAATCCACTTAATAGACATCAATTATCTCACTCTACTCATGATTAACAAAAAAACATTAAATATAAAACTTGCAATATGACTACCAAGCCTACAGAACATATTTAGAGCGGAATTAATGGCCATTCACCACACCCTCACAATAATATATAAAGACTTCCCAAATGAACTCCCACATATCTTCACAAATTGCCTTAATGGTCTATATGTGATAAAAGACCAATAAATTACCCCACACTACACAACAACCACCCTAATAAAACCATCCTAAAAGAAATAGTTAGCTTCCTTAAACAAATAACTCAACCCATAACACTATACAAAGTAAGTGTCGCAACCCTTCCTAGCGCCCCTTAACAATCTTGACCGTTTTCATTTCTAGCAAGGATCATGAGCACTAATCCTTCGCATTCCGCCATGCTAATGGTTGGCTCCCATACCACGGACCTTCTAATTCATAGGAGGGGGACCGACCCTCCTACACTTGCATTCGGGATGCACCTCTCCATGAGGAATGCCCGAGACACCATGGGCACAAGGGGGACCCCGGAGTGACACCCATGATTTGTGGCGTCATTGGTGAGAGGGCCCAAGTGATCCTAGTGTGGGTGAGGGCCCCGGGTGTTGGGAACGTCTCCCACCCACAGAGACTATGAGGCACGAGGGTAAGGCCATGAGCTATGCGTAGCTCATGGCGTGTAGATTCTAGAATGCTCAAGAACATCTCAATTGAAGGTGTGAGCTAGGAAATATAGCAAGTTAAGTGAAGTGTTGTCCCGGAACAACGCCCTGGTACAGCAGTGGTCTGGGAGTGGCTTCTGGAATTGCCAAGGTTTGAATTGGCATAACTCCCTCAATACTTGCTTGAATGGGACAAATAAGGGGTCCATCAGCATTTACGTGAAGCGTAGATGATGATGGAGTAATCAATTGTTAGCATCTAAGATCATACAAGGAAGTTATGTTGGTCTGAAGCTATTGGGGGCTTCCAACCCTAATGGCTAAGGGAAAATTGTCTACTTGGCCCCAACTCTTGGTAGAGAGACAAAATATTTCTTGACAGTGGGATAGGGGCCCTGCCAAAAGGCCTAGAGGCTTATATGGGTGAGGTGGTGTGGCCTCACCCACCCGAGGCTAAACAATACGGCCTTCATGGGCATTGGCCTAATGTGAGGTCATAGTTGCCTAGTATGGTTCGGGTTGTTATAGTGTTGCTTCGGCAACGCGATGATCAACATAAGATTGGACTTTCATGAATAGAAGTCCACATAGAAGAATTGGTTACCGAATAAGGGATGAGTCCCGAAAGTAAAGTAGGAGGGTTGGTTCCTCTCTTATGAATTATAAGGTCCAGGGTAGGAGGAACTAACCATTAGCATGGCGGAATGCGAAGGGTTAGCACTCGTAACCTTTGCTAGAAATGAAAATTGACAAGATTGTTAAGGGGACTACCAAGGGTTGCAACACCGTTGGAGCTGAAAGTCCCCAATAGCTTCAGACCAACATAACTTCCTTATATGATCTTAATGCTTACATACGACCACTCCATCGTCATCTACACTTCACATAGATGCCGATGGACTCATTGTTTGCCCCCATTTGGGCAAGATTTGAGGAAGTTATGCATGTTCAAACCTCGGCAGTCCTGGGAACCACTTCCAAGGACTGTTGTACCAGTGCGTTGTCTTGGGACAAAGCCTTACTCAAATTGCCATATTTCCTAGCTCACTCCTTTAATTAAGGTGCTCTTAAGCATTCTAAAATCTGCACGCCATAAGCTATTTCTAGCTCATGGCCTTACCCTCGTGTCTTCTAGTCTCCGTGGATGGTAGGCGTTACTAACGCATGGGGCCCGCATCCACACTAGAATCACTTGGGTACTCTTACCAATGGCGCCACAAGTCCCGAGTGTTACTCCAGGGTCCCTCTTGTGCCCATGATGTTCTGGGCACTCCTCATGGAGAGGTGCGCGACAGTAAAAGCACATGCAAACATCAAAGAAAATGAAGAAGCCGACATACTTGCTGAAGAAGGTACATCAAAATAACACTTCAAGGTCTCAGAACCACATGAATTTGTCCACTCAACATTGGAATACTACCAAAGAGACGAATGGCCATTAATGGGAACAACTCCCAACAAAGGATCTATTAGATTTCTAGAAAACATCTCATGAAATATGGTAAGAATATAAATCTAGAGTTGATCCCTATATTATATCCCAACATAGATAAATGAATAGCCAACGAGAAAATAGATAATGAACTATCAAATAAATTTTGGACAAACAAAAACATAACTGACTCTAAAAAGACATATCTTCTAAAACTAAGACACGGTTAATACATGAGAAATGCATGGATACAATTGTTCTTTGGTAGGGAAGCCTTTCTATCAATCTCATGTCCCATATGTAACTACCCAACCTTGATACATGGCTACATGTACTTCTAAAGTGCAAACAATACCACATACACGCCCTCCAAACCAAGAGACACAATAAAGCAGTATGGGAACTAAGAAAACTTATAGTGGCATCAAAAAAGTCAAAACGCTATGTCCTCATGAATGCATGCATATTCAATTATGACCCCCCCAGAAAACAATGTCCTTTCTTGGCTATTACCTTGCATGTGTGGCCAACAAAGATGCCACTGCAATGCAAATCCAAACCATACCTTCTATGTTTGAAAGGACTACCATATCAGTCTCCACCACCAACCAACGTAATGATAACCTAACAATATGGCCTTAACAACTAAAATGAGCCAATTGGTCCGCTCAATTTAATGTAGGGAATGTGATGGAAACGAAATGATTGCTAGTTGGTACGAGAGAATACCCGTTGAGGATTCTTAAAATACAACTCAACCATTCCAATACACCCACACATGTTTATAAAACCATGCAAATAATCACTTGTAATATGGAAGATCTCATCAATTGTGACAAAAGGATTATCTCATAATGGCCCAATTGGCTCATTTTAGTTGATAAGGCCATGAATACAATTCATTGAATTTACATACTGTAACGATAGAATACCATATGAAACTATAATCCGGAAAAAAAATAAAAACCATTAATAGACAATGTTATCAATAGAGGCTGGAAGGTAGATCCGCTAATAGTCATCACAACAGGTGCTAGGGCAGCCACACACTTTTTTATTTATGGAAAGTATTGAAACAACATTCAAAATCCCTAAGCTAAGCATCAAATACACATTTGAGGCAATCAATGTCATTGCCATACAACATGCTATGTTCATAATTCTACACAAAAGGAGGATAGTAAACAACGAACCACTACCAATAAACACACAACGACCATAGTAACCCATAATTAGGATTACAAAAGAATCAATGCCAACACTGGCTAAGGTTTTGTCACAACTTAATTACGGTAAGGGCTGGTGGCTATAGGATACAACTTTCATGCCAAGTAACTCACACAAAAAATGCCAAGTCACTCACATCATAATACAATGCTCGTACAAAGCCATCAGGGATCGAACCCGGACCACTAAACATGTGATGCTATAACCACTGAGAAGTCTTATGACTCAGCGGCCACCTCACAAAGAAAAATGGTCATATACCCCTACAACACCACAACCACACTAACCCCACCACTACAAAGATCATCTAGTCACTGTGTCCCCATGATCACTTTGGTCTCCCTTGTTATTATAGTGCCCACCCCGAGAGGGGTTAGTAGTCCTCCATCATTGATATTATGTCCAGTGAACATAATACCAAGGGTGGGTCAAACGGGCATTTCAATCACGCTGATCCCACTAAGGTTAGCGTTTCTTCTAGTAACATCTTCACAACTGGAGTCACTAGTGGACGTCGCCAAAGGAAAAACTCTTCCAAATGCTCGCTCCTACGGAACAAAAAGAAACCATTTGTCATATGAACTCTACGACATCTTTTGGAGATGTACTAAACACATCTTCCTTACCGCATTCTATCACCAAATTTGCAACTCCAATTTTTAAAACTCAAATGCAAACTACCAATTATTAAAGCTTAGCTTTCATATTAAGATTATGTACAAGTTGTATGAGTTGGTTGCATTATCATTTTCATCTCCTCTGTCGAATTAGAAGAGGTTCATCCTTTGTGATGGTGATGAGCCAGCCCAATTGGAGGGGCCAAAAGAATGTGTCACATGGTCGACAACACATATGTAAAATGTACTAATCAAGACAACTTTCTGATGCCAACACTCCCATGCTCCAACTCATTGCAATTGCAAATGCAGATTATCATGAGACTACCAACAACTTTGCAATGCAATATATATGACTTATCCCCAGTTTAAAAACCAAGCCACATAAATGTGCACCTAGGTGCGGCACCTCCGTGCAGAGTCAGGACATCTGCAGCTCATCAGTACTCTAACTCGTACTATAATCAACTCCAATCCTTGACTCCAAGTATGGTCATGCCTAAACTTTCAAAATGGAGATTATTAATACAACTATTGTATAGACATACTTAGACGTACTTTGATTATCTTCTTAAAACCCCTCCCCAGAAAAAACAGCTGTGACGTGTCATCACATGATTCGGTGGAACCTGTTAGATTGTGACCTGGAGATTACCCTACCACTCTACATAGTCCGATTACCCAGAGTCTTGTTCGCTTTGCGGCTTGTCCTCCACATCGGTGATGAGCCAACCCAGCTGGGGAGCGACGCAATACGTGACCGGATCGACGACAACTCCGACGAGGCCACCACGCAGCAACCTTTTGAATTCTTGCGAGAAGTATTCCCACGTGAACGGTGTCTCGCTGAGTTCGCAAGGGATGTCGGAGGGATCCAAGCGCACACCGGCCTTGCCAAGGGCCCCGGGGTTCAGGACGCCGTCACCGGTGTGAAGAAAGACGTTACCGATCCAGCCCGAGATTGTGGTAACGTCACCCAATCCCAAAGCACCGTGCTTCAAGAAGATGTCATTCCAGAATGGCTACTCGATCTTGTTGTTGAAGGCGCCCTTGAAGTGGACGAGGATGCGGTCCAGCTGCTCTCGCCATGGGGACAGGTCCAGGTCATTCAAGAGGGCCAGACCCTTGCGGAGCTTCTGCCAGTCTTCTTTGGTGCCTGTGAGCTCAACGCTAGGGATGCCGCACATGGTCATCACTCTATACTCGACGTAGCTCTTGACAACGTCCATGAATACGATGGCATAATTTCAAAATGGAGATTATCAACTCCCATACAGCTTTCATAAGCAATCTTATGAAACCTCCTGCAGGTAAGTTTTGGATGATCAGCTCCTATGCACTTTCGTTAGTAATGTATGATACCCCTAGTGCAGGTGATTCTGACATGTGCTGTCATGTGATTGGATGTGACTTGTTTCAAATGCGACGTGGAGATTACCCTACCACTCTACATACCAGAATCATGTTCTCCTACCGGCTTGTCCGCCACATCCGTTACGAGCCAACCCAGCTGGGAAGCGACGCAATACGTGACGGGATCGACAACAACTCCAACGAGGCCACCACACAGCAACATTTTGAATTCTTGTGAGAAGTATTCCCATGTGAACGGTGTCTCACTGAGTCCGCAAGGGATGTCTGAGGGATCCAATCGCACACTGGCCTTGCCAAGGGCCCCAGGGTTCAGACAAAGTCTAATTACCAGGGACACCAATTTTAATGGCCCACTAAATCAAATTTAAGTTACAGTGGAGTTGCATGTTGTGGCATTCCAGTGTAAATTCCAGGAAAGGATAACGATCTTGCAGTGGATTGACACATTTTGATAACGTGGAGATCCTTGGTTACTCCACGAATCACTACTAGTCGTATGCGAGGATGATGGTAAGAGGGTGGCTATGGGCGCATTATAAACTAAAATTCCAGTGCCTTGGGGACATTGATTGGAGTTCAAAGTGCAATTTGCAACTTTGTCTTGGAATGTTGTAGTTTCAGTGAGAGCTTAATAAGTATGCTATATACAGCAACTAAAAACACACTCCTGATAAAGTCACTTCAACAATAATTGTAAGATGCTTCCATGTGACATTCATTAAATCGTTTAACCTTCTCCCTGCTTTGCTACAAAGCACATTAATAATATGTATCACAATTAATGCAGACCCATAGCTCAACACAAAGAAGTTTAAACAATATTTCTGATGAACCAAAGCACAAAGACGAAACATACTATGGTTTAAGTTGTACCAACATTGCACTCTAGGCATAGCATAAATGCTACATCGCTGGGCAATAGAATCAACTTCAAGTATGGGCACGTATACCATTGTCTTGTCCACCTATTGATAAAGCAATTTTCACACAGGAAAGATAAACTAAAGTGACTCTCACCTCATTCTCAATGACAACTTTGCTTTAAGTGACTTTTGAATCGGTTAAGCTTTGTGACAACATGAAGATTTCTTAAACATGCATCATTTATTCCAAAAAGTCTGGGAGTAGGAGGTTGATTTTGCACAATAGATCTATACAAGTTGTCCCTAAAAAGCATTTCTAGACATTTAGGCCCATAATTGTTTGTAAAAGTTGTAACTAACATTTGTGATTGCAAAAATTGACACACAACACTTTAAACTCAAATCAAATTCATATGAATTTTTTATTACATTACTTATATTTTCATCCTACAAAATATCTATGTTTGTAAGGCCAACTTTTAAGTTTTGCCTCTCAAGAAACACAGACTTTGACACTTGTTCATGATGAAAACTTTCCACTATCATCAAGTACACATATAAATATAAAAATATATAAAAATATATAAAAATAAGTTAATGCTTGTGATTTGCACAATAAACATGTTCAATAAAAGATTTGATTGGGAAAACACCTTTTTCATTGGATCATGATGATGACCCTCACCTTGGATTAATGCAATTATATGCTAGTTATTAAATGCACACATGCATTCAAGCTGAAATACCAAAATATGTCTACAATTTCTTCAAGGAGCAAATGAACTTTTTCGATGCAAAAAGATGACTAACTTACTTTTGTTGGCTTGCCAACCTTTCCTATCATGGGTGACGTAGTTAGGACTCCATAACCACATCAATATAGGTGGGGCCCCTTGTACACTTTTGATGGCACTCGTCAAATCCATGGAGATAATAACAACCATCCAAATTAGCTTTGGACAATGTTTGCCCTCTAAAATCTAATGGGTATTTGATTATAATTGAAACAATTATGGGTGATTGTAAATTTGTAGAGGGAGGCAACCCCTTTGAGGGCCAATAAAGCTTCTAATGAGTCATTTCAAAACTATCGAGTGCAATTCATGATGATCTCAACATATTAACATGACTCGGGACATGACAATGTTTAAAAGCCTTCTTGGGCTAGCTTCATATTGCCAAAAGTACACTTGTTATTCATTCATTATATTCCCTTCATTGAATCGCTACACTAAATTTGATATGGAGATGCTCGGATATGTGCACCAAAATGAGGTATTTTCTAACTCATCAATTCTTGTTCCCCCATATCTTGATATTCCGGTAAGTTTTGTAGATGGATTGGTATCATGTGCAATCAACGACATCTTAGGACATCTTCGTTTAATTTGGGACTTTTTCGGCATTTTGAGACAATTACAAATATAAGAACATGGATAACATCACACAGATATTGGAGAATGTTGTAAGATGCAAATACTTTGAAGCGGGTGTTCATATCAAGAACCCAATTAAGAACTCATATCAAGATGGTTTAGGTAGGACGACCCAAACATTAGACCATGTTGTTGTGGTCCATATATTAATTTGAGACAAGAGAAAGTCTCAAATTAACGAATATAGTGTTAAATTGATGATCAAGATTATTGTAGCACGTGCTGCTATGTACTAGCTTGGACCCCTCTTGGATCCATGCCACCTTTTACACATGTGGTGCCCCCCTCCCTCGGGGAGGTGACTATTGGAATTTTAGAAAACCACGTGAGATAAAAAAAAAGAAAAAAAGAAAAAAAGGTCAATTTAATTCGTTTAGGGTAAAAGTTATCATTTCATTAGATCTACCATAGCATTGGAAATATGTCCCCTATATGATTATATGTGAAACATGGTGGTGAATAATTCCTTCATTTTAGTAATCTGTAAAAAAAAATAAGGTCATAAATATAGGATCCCCCTAAAAGTGTGTTGTAGGAACAGTAGAATAATTGTGAGTTTGACTAATTGGATGAAGAAGTATATAGTTTATGTCCAAATTTGAATCAAATGCGTTAGTATGGAGGGAAATGTTATGGCATTTTTTTGGGGGAAGGAATGTGTTGGCGCTCCTCAATAGCCGTTGGGTTTTGCAATGGCGTTGAACATATGAGACCTCGTTGGATGCTTAGAGCATGATAGCCTCCACCATCACCCTCAACCGTTTCTTGTAATTGGTTTTGGTTTTGTCACAACCTCAGTCCTCGATCGTCAAGCTCATGTTTTTTCTAAGCATTTTCTAGGGTTTTTTCATGCAAATTGATGGTGCATAGTGGCCACTTCCTTCGCAATGTTTTCCGCATGTATTTGATTTAGGGTTTATCTTTCATGGTTTGTCTTTTCCTTTGTTGGTTTGTGATTACGAATGATTTTTGGGTTTTGGGTATGGTCTTGCAAGGTCTAAATTTAGGGTCACATTTTGGCATGGGGAAAATCAAGGTGTATACACTCATTAAAGTAAATGTTTTTTAATTTTTTGTGTTTTTAAGTTTTCTTGTATTTGAATGCAACCTTGTTTTTTTGAAGTAGGTAGTTGTGCAAAATTTCATGTCTCGTCACAACTAATTGTATTTCTTAATATTTTGTTCTATCCATGTTTACAACTTGTTTATTTCATGTTGTATATTTTGTTATCTCCATGTTTATTGGTAACCCTTTAACGAACATCCAAGGGCTATTGGTTGTATTTTGAATGGTACTTTGAATGGTTTAGGATTGGTATACTAATTGAAACCAAATGAATGACAATTTGAATGATGTGGAATGTTTGTCGCTCACATAGTCGGTTTTGCAATGCTATAGTATTTCGTCCACTATTTGGTACTTGTACGATTTATTTTTAAAAACAAAATGCCAAAAATTAGCCTCTCTAAACAATTACAAATAAATATAGGGTGTTAAAAAATATGTCAAAATAGCTTTATATCTACAAATAAGAAGGGAAAGAAAATAATTGAGAGGTGCATAAATATCCCCCCATTAAATACCCCATTATCGCACGTGATTACGAAACGTAAGGGGGTGTGATCGCCCCAAGCTTCCCCCCCCCCCCCCCAACATTGCACCATTTTCTTTGGACTCTATTTTATTATTTAAGCAAGAATAGTGGGGAATGGTGGGGTGACATCCACTACTACCACCACCACTGCCGCTACCATTGCAATATTGCATCACCGCCACCACCACATCTTCCATTGTATGTAGGTAGCAACAACCAATGAGCACCCCATGCCCAAGAAATGATTCAACAACTGAAGGTGAGTGGTTGGAAACTTTAGAATCTTAGTCTTCTTGGAATTGGCTTTGGATTGTCAAGTAATGTGCTCCTCTAAGCATTGATTTAGCATGAAGGTAGGGCAGGCACATGTTCTTATCCTATACATACAAAATCTTTATGGTTATATCATATTAGAAGAAAACAACGAAAGTTATGGCATGTTTTTTAATTTCCAATGGTGGACTCCCTAGTAATCCTTTCAATTTGAAAATCAAATTGTCGTGTTTAATACAAATTTTAAATGAATAGAATGTAATTATCATTTCACAATAAATGACTAAAGATAAGAAATTGGTATGGCATTTTCTTAAGATGCTATTGATGTAGAAGGGGAATATAATGTTCTCAAACATGTATTATGATTAGCTATCAATTGTAAAAAAATAGCTTGCTAGAAAAATTTGAAGAATTAAGAAATTCCAATTAAAAGTTGAAATAGCATAGGAACCAACATCGTACCGTGTTTATGAGCATCCACCTTTTTAAAAATATATTATGTACACATTCCTTATTGCAATGACAAGTGCATTTTAAAGATTGGCTTGGCACGTTATGGACACCATACAATGCTTGACACATACAATCTCTTCTTGAAAATCAAATATATCAAACCCCACAGTATACAATATTAGTATGATGTACTTGTATTGAGTATGCACCATTAATTGACCTCAAACAATTCATTCGCAACGAACGGTACCTACGAAAAGACTCGGACAACCGCAGGTTGGAAGCCAACGGCAAGGAAGAAGGGCATGTCCGCAAACTTGCGCTCTTGCAAATCACGATAGAATCGATACTCGGCAGGATAATCATGCACATCACGAAGCTCTTCGGTTTGAGATGTATGGTAATGATGTTTGGAACTCGCAAACTTGCCAAACCCAAACAGATCCACCGACTCACAGATGCCAAGCGCCAAAACAACCGCTTGCATGCCGGAGGAGTAGTGGAAAACACGTTTTCGGTTGCGGAGCGGCGTCCAAGAGCTTGCAGGCGCATGAGGTGTGTGATTCAAGAAGGAGGTGATGGCGTACCACTTGGCAATGCGGTTGCAAAGGTTGTCAAATTGGGGGTGTGTGACTAGGAGTGGTGCAGATGGGTGCGTTGAACTGCAATAGGCAATGGGCATGAAGTGCCAGGGCTCACAAAGGTAAGTGACAATGGGGATGAAGTTGCCGTATGGGTGGCAAAAGCACTGCACCTGCCGCGAGCATGTGCGTAAGATGTGGCTATTCATGAAGGAGATTGTGGTTTTTCGGCCAACAAAGTCCTCAAACCCAGATGTGTGAGCATTGTTGATGCGCATCACCATGTCGTGGTTGTCGATCAAGTTGCTGTAGTTCCGTTGCAACAATACGCCGCTATTCCCGACCACCGCACATGTTTTGTATTTCTGCCCACGTGTGATGTTATGGAGATGGTGATTCAAGCCAACACTGTGCATGTAGTTTTCGTCGATGGGGTCTTTGATGTCTGTCAAAAGCTCATGCATGATACTGGGCTCGAATTTCCGGTTTGCTACCCAATTTTTGAGTAGCACACGCATTTTGGGGTAAAAAGGGTTCCATTTCTGGTTGTTGTAGAACTCAAGTTGGAAACCGTGACGTTGTTGGAGACTCCCTTGACGTGCTGGAAGTCGCCATTCTGAGCGGCGCCATTGACCTCCGTGATGTACCCTTGGCTTGCCACTTTGAAAATCTACATGATCGACGAGTAGTTTCTTGCGTAATGTATCGTCGGAGCTTGTCAAAAGAAGCTTAATTTGACCTTCTTGAGCTGGCGGAAATTGGTCCACATCCGAATACTCATAGAGGGAGTCATTAACACGGCTCCGGATCACCACCTCGGATGTGGGTAGTTGCCTCCATAGCCACACGAGCGATGACGGTGCCAATAAAGTTGCAGTGAAAATTGTGAGTAATATGGAGCTTCCAATGAGTAGCAACAAGGCTTGGAAGTGATTTGTGTCTACACAAATGCTGCAAAGTTTGGAATAGTATTTCTTATTCTTCCATCCAAAGCATGTTGCCATGTTGTTTTTCATTGATTACCTTGCATTCTTGGCCTCCAAATATGACAATTTCGATGCTCATCACTTGGTACTACATGTGCAAGGTGACTTCTTTGCATTTCTCAAATGTGGAGCAATGTCTATTCACCTGCTATTCACATTGTATGAGCTACATGTGCTTGTTGGTGATGAATATCAATCACGTGGATACTACATCAATGGTGTTGATGAGGTGCAATGTCATTGATGTGATTGATAGGGGACCCAATAATTGTCAACCCTAACATATAATCCATAAACCTCATCTTTGTTGTCAACTACAATGGCTTCTCAACCAACAAATAAATTGCACTTGTTTGTTATTCTCATTCTATTAGGATAAATCAATCCTCAATGTGTTTAAGAAAAACATAACACCTTGAAAGTCATGAAAATTACTTCATACTCTTAACAATAATGTACCAATGTTGGCAAACTTTTGTGAAGAGTAGAAAACTCCTAAGTTTGTCCTATGCATGGAGTATGGCTTGTATGACTTCTCTCCTAGGATGCAAAAGACTTTTGTGGATGTCAACCATAAAATTTCTAACAAGGATAAACATCCGGTCAACATGCATCAAAAAAATTCTATCGACATCAATTGAGGGTTTATGTTATACTTTGCCTCTTGACAAACAAACCTAAATTTTTGCAAAATGTCATGTCCCTTGTTCAAATTAAGATGGCAACCATCTATTTGCATGTGCATAACATTGTTAACACTATAACAACATAAGGAGAAGCCCAATGACTTGTGCTAAGAGGGTTATGGATGGTTTAAAATTGAGTGAGCATTAAAATGTATGCCACATATCAACAAAGTTGTTGGCATTTTTCACAAAACTTTCATCTAGGTGACATTGCTATGTAGGACACAAAGCAAACATGAAGCAATTCAGCAACATGGACACAAATTGTTTGGTTTTCGAAAGAAAGAATGAAGATGGTTCAAAGAAAGTGGGTCTCCTCATTATCAACTTGCAAGATAGAAAATTGAGTTTTCTGAATGATAATATCTATTTTTATAGGATTAAATTTGATAAATATTGTCTCCTCACATTCCACCAAAATTTTCCACACCAGAGAAAGAAAGAAATAATTACTAGCATATTTTGACCTCCTATGTACATTTCCAATGCACAACACAAAGAGACTCAAAAAGAAAGATATGTAGACATTTCCAAAGTTGGAGCAATTATTAGGTCCACATATGTTGAAACAATTGAATTGAAATTGTTGGGTGGAACAATTAGCTACCTTCTTAGGTTAGATCTTCATTCAATCCTATAGGCTTTACTATTATTTTCAGAGCTATCCAAAATTTTGGTGCATAAAAATGACAAGGAGCATTTGTTGGGTTGGCCATACATGAGAGTGTATTGGCATTATACTATAGACGATTAAACCCCAAAAATTATTGTAATTTATTGCAAGATTGTTGTTGGGAAGAAGAATCTTTTATCATTCTTGGCCTTACTGCCAAACAAATTCTAAAAAATTGGTTAGAATACTATAAATCTAAATAATTTGTGGGTACAAAACATCATAGTATGTCTCTAATATTCCTATGCACGAGTACAACATCATTGCAACAAGTGCAGAGCTGCCAATGGACAAAAAATAAAATTTCCAAGGTTGGTCATGCTATAGCCATGAAGATTACTTCTATCAAGATGCTCAAACAAGTGTACCTACACACCAAGATTGAAATTCACTATGTCAAATCTACAAAATTTGTTCTTCAAAATTTACATAATAAATATGACTGCAAAGCAAGCAACTTTATAGTGGTGCACTTGATACAAAGTCCAAACAAACTTGAGAAGATATAATTTGTGGTCAAGTTTGCAACATAGGTATAATGACGATTTGATTCAAGCATGTCATGAGGTGGCTAGGAAACCATGTGCTTATTGATTCTTTCCAATGAAATTGTCACATGGTAACCACTTTGTTGTGATGTACATACAATAATTCTTTTTAATTTGACTAAAAACACCAAATAAAGTAAAACTTGTTACTATTCACCAAAAGTACACAAGAGCAAAATTTGCTCAAGTCATCTTGTTGTTCATACATTGTCTGCATGCATTCTCATCTATTGTCTACAAAGGTATGTACATATTACAAGGAACTATGACTAAATTTGATATGAAAGCTAAAACTGCAACTTATTGAATATCCATAGAATTGACATTGCATGACATGTTCATGAAAGAGTTAAACAAAACATTAGATTAATTCATAAATGATATTCCCTTGGACTCAACATACATGATCTCTTCAACGGAGAATTTCTTGTTCTCAACATTCCACAACCCATCACACGATTGGGGTTTGAGCTAATTGTATATGTAGATACTTTGATTACTATGCATATATTAACATGTTATGTGTTTAACTCTTATCTCATACTTACCATTTACTCATGTCTCAAAGGATTTGATTCCAAAAATCAAACAATTGGAGTGTCAATTACATATTCTTGGGATTAAGAAAACACTAACCATACATAGATTTCCATAATTCACAAAGAGCTAGGTGCATATATACCATATTTCTTTCATGTTTGGACCTTGGTATTAAAACTTTATCAAAATTAGGGCATGTTTTCCAAAATTGAGTCAAACCTACATATATTTCAATAGAAGCTTGAGGTGTGTCAAATAAACAACCACTAAAGCAATATTTCAATCTTCAAAATAAGCTAGAAGCGTCCAATTGCATTGGTGGACCAACTTTGGAATGTATTTTTTTGGCCTGAAGTGGGCAGTCGTATACTTCCAAACAAGTTATGATGGATTACATTTCTCACGCAGCTTGGGCAACTTTGTGGGCTATAAGTATCCTGAAGTGTTGTCCTCAAACAATGAGCCTGACAATGAGGTATCATCGCACATGTTTGCCAAATGTTGGTCTCCCTCGCAAGACTCATCCGATGTGTACTCCTTGTGAAACGTGCACTGGGAAGTCGTAGTATACAAACAAATCTATCCCATGCCACGACCATGATTAGAAATGAATTAGGTAAGCCAAAAACATAAAAAAAAATCAAGCATATTGGCAATGAAACAAAATGAAATGAGCATAAATAACATACTCTTTGACGCATGCATGTATTGATGGAGTCATGCTCCTTAGACATTACTAGTCCTCAACCTAGACAACGAATGGGAAGTTGTTGAATCATTGGGCTAGAAGAAAAAAACATGGGACATGCTTTATGGTCGGATTGCTTTGTTTTGGCATTGCCAACCTACAATACCATTTTGCTCATATACCCTCCATTTTGGTTGGATTTATAAAGCGCATTGACCATTTTGGACATCTAAACCAACAAAATCAACAACATTAAGCATCTGCCCACAAAAAAATCAATGGGAACTTCCAAATTGGAATTACAGTGTGGGTGCCGCCCAAATGTTTAAGCGGAAGACTTGAAATTTTGGTGCATGTCCTTTGAAGACTAAATCCCATGCCCAAGTGCCTTGCATGCACACATATTGAAGGTTGAAGCCAAGAGGTTCAAGACTTCATGCTTATGAAGTTGGAAATCACAGAATTCAACTAGAGGTAGAATCCCAAAGCCTTCATGGGTTGAATGCACTCAAATGAAGTGGCCAAAGAACTGAGGTTTAAGCATGAATTAAAACTATTCACCCCCTCTTGTTCTATTTTCAACAACCTCAAATGTTGTATGTTTCAATTCTCGAAGAGCAACCATATCCTAATCAAGAGCACTTTGAATTGAACTAAATCCACAGCCCTTTCTATCGCGAAGAAACACCCCTAGCCCTCTACCCCAATCTTCATTGCTCAATTGCCTTGCATGCACAATTGCATTCCATTCCTCGTTGCATGTGCTTTGCCCTAGTCGATTCCTCTATTAGAATGATAATCTACTTTGACATTCACCATTCTACTCCTAAACTTGATTGAAATCATAGTGTGGAAAGGAATTGAAAAGCAAGGATGCTTGACCAAAACTAATTCCTAAACCCTCACACCATGTCATAATCCTCACCTAATTTCAACAATCAACAATACCCACCACGTCAATCCAACATGTATGCCTGAGAGAATTCCCCATGAGAGAGAATTTAAGATTAATAAATTTAAGAATCTATTATGAGATCTTGACATCAGGTTTGCACCTGATGCCATGAAGGATTCCACCACCCTAGGGATGGGCAACAAACTACTAACAACATGCTAACCAACTTTTGCCGGGACCTCTACTAGATGGGGTTTAAGTTTAGTAACATAACAAGAAAACGGTAGAACCGTGAGGCTTTGTCCTTTGTTATGAAAGATTACAATTGTAGCTGATTACTTTGCTCATGCCAATCCATGGCTATTCACTATACCAAACCTTTCTTGGATTTTGTGCACCTTCTTCTCAAATACGGGTCAAGGATTGAAGCTACTCATTTATCACCCGAAATTTTTAAAATAAATAATCAAGAACTGCCGAAATAACTATAATTAACTAGATTTCTTTCAATGCATTTTAAGGAGCACTTGTATATATATATATATATAAACTATAGATAACATCCACATTAAATACAGTGAACCAAAAATAACAAGAACAAGTAACATCCAAGTGTGAACACAAAGTAGTTAGGAAATTTGCTCTTGAAACGAAGAAGTTGATGCATAGTCTCTGTCCTACAGACAGAGCCAACAAATACCTCGTCCTGAGAAATTCTTCTAATAATAATAAATTACAACTTGTTGGTGGAGAGGCTTTTTGGTTTTACTCATTCTCAAGCACCACCACATAGATTCTCACAAAAACGGAGAATGCTCCTCCTAAATGAGGTCAGGGGGCACTGCGAGAATCGAACTCGCGACCTCTCGCACCCAAAGCGAGAATCATACCACTAGACCAAGTGCCCGAAGCCATGTTGAAATTTCTAGTTGTGAAACGTATTTATATATTTATTGTAACAATAGCTACGACTAACTTCATGGCCATGAACGACTCTGGAAGCTGTGAGGACTGAAAGATCCCAACTGGAGTACGCAGCAAGTAGCTTGGAAGCTATGACTCGGATTACATTGCCACCTATGCTTAGACAATCAGCATTCTATTACTGAACGCCTACTATACCATTTTTGTTTTTCTAGAATTCCTCATGAATAATCACTAATTCAAGATCTACGAACATCTCCCACGGTTTTCTTTTTCTTTTTCTTTTTCTTTTTCTGAGACAGGAGGCTAACAAAGCCAATGCCATCATCACTCAAGGTTTGGTTTTGTTGGCTAGAGATGCAAGATACATTTCATGGTCGAGAATGGCAACAATCATCATCCTAACAGAATCATTTCCGTAAGCCATTTAGCTTCCTGGGCTTTTTAAAATCGATTTCATTTCAATTCATTTTATTCTCATGTAGTATATTTACAAGCAATGAAACAGTAAAGGTCTAGCTAGGATGAGGTGCACAATTAGTGGTTAGATTTTTGTATATCATTCGTAGAAAGTGGTGCAGAATATGATAGCTACACCAATGTGTGCAATTAAGTTCGCTCTTTACCCATGCAAATTACCTTGGGTCAAAACCAGATCACAAAAACTTCTTTGTCAATCCACATAGCAGCCATAGGAATAAAACGATGCTTGTATTTTCAATGTGGTTATGAACATTCAAAATAATGGGAATGTCAATAAATTAGCATGGGACAACCTAATTGCACATATTAGTGTTGGAACCTGTCAGAAGTTACTTAACTTGCCTTGAGAGAAAAACACTCTGAAACACCCTTGCAACCTTAGGTTTGAATTTGTTGCAGTTGCAGTTGCAGTGGACCACAGATCCCGTAGAGCTCTGACATAGATTGAAGTGAACCAATCTTCTAACTACCATAAAGACCGCTCTATTCCATCGTTACAAAAATGCTGTGATGGACTTTCCACATGGGATACAAGAGTGTCGTAGCCAATGTAAGCATGGTGCGTGCCAAAATTCATAGGACGGCAATTTATTTTCTGCAGACTTCAGCACAAGCTGTAATCAAATCACTTGAAACAAACTATGTACACCAAACAACACCTCCAGATGCTCACATAAACCAGTTAATGGCCTTCCTTTTTAAGGAGAACTTTCACCATTTCAAAGAGACCCAGAAGACCAATCTTCACACTTGAGTAGGATCTTCATTTGGTGCTAAAATAGTGAACAGTTATTGACAAATCGTTTCCAGACTATTGCCAAAACCTTATGCCAATGCCATGCATTGGTCCAAAGGCTGGCAGTAATGGATAGAACGGTACATCAAAAGTCTTAAGCTATTCTAACCTACATTAAGGGCTTAAGCTGTTACATGTCCCTCCAGAACTGCATTATGCAGATCTATCAGAACTACAGGGCTTTCAATAACATTGGCATAAGCCCATCAATTTTGAAGACATCCTCACTCTTCTTCTATATCCATGATACATTATAAGACCTTGATCACTTGATGATTTTGCGTTTAGCCTCGTAGATATAGCTCAGGGCCACAACCACAGCTGCAACAGCCACACCAACTGACGCTTGCCCCAAAATGGCAGTTGAACTTTGGTATGCTTCTACAGCTGTTTTGCTACCTGCAGACTCTGTTGCAAATGCAGGTGACGTGTCCTTGCATCCCAGTTCTGAAAGCTTCTTGTGAGACACAGCGTAGTCACGGAAAAAGGCATCCTCATCCTGTTTTGACAACAGAAAGTAAAAATTCAACCAACAGGGATTATTTTCTATTAAGGCTGTGCGAAACAACATTAGAAAATTTTAGTCGCAACTCCCACTACAGAAATAAAGGACTCCTCACATCTCCCGACGAGCATTAAGTTGAGGTAGAGTACATCACAAACTCCCAGGGCCAAAATGATCATGTGGAAGAATTAAAATGCTGAAATAGCATCATATTTCAAGATTCGTACATCATGATTGCATTATCTCCTTAAATTCTTTCAATATGTATCACATTATGATACTACAAAGCATATTCCGGTTACATAAGAATGACATATATTAAATAAGATAAAGTATATTTTCGTTATATACCACTAGGTGTAATTTTGATGTCATAATTATGTATTACACCACCCTTTTGAAATAAGTGATGTATCTGTACCTTGGCATAAATTTCCACAAATGGCCTGAAAGCAGGGTCATCTATCAAAGCCTTATCAGATGGCAACAGTAAGAGCCCATCCGACTCTCCCTTCAAGAGTTCCCTGGAGAGAACCCACAACGTTTATAGCTCAATAAAGATGAACAAAGTGAAGACGTGTCTACCATGAAACATGAATCTCCCTATCTTTTCAGAAAAAGCCATTCAGATCACATTTTCCTAACTCAAACAAGAGCAGATACCTTGACTAGACATTGGCATGCTGAAACCACACAAAGTTCTAACAAAAATTTGGCTACTGTGAAATTAAAACACCTAGAATTTGAAGGTCCATAACTTAATAACCTGATGCAACCAGAATAAAGCAACAATTGGAAGTAGGATTGGAAGTAGGACCACCCCAAGAAAAAGGAAGATGGATTCCTCTTTTTTGGTACAAAATACAAAAATTTCCCTAACAATTTCTTGTTTGGCATAATTGAAGAATAAAATACTCACTTAAAGTACGAGTTATCAAACTTGAGAGGATTTGACGTCCATGGACCTTCAAACCCAGATCTATCTTTGTGTGCTCTGCCCTGCAACCACCATGAGATTAAGGCTTTCAATAAGAAGTTGCCAAGCATAGATTAAAACTCTAGTTTTTAATTAACACAATAACATGCACAAATCTGATGTTACAAAAAACTCACCAGAGTGTGGGCACCAGACAATGCAACGATGTCCTTATCAGACAAGCCCATCCGATAGAAAATATCTCTCAAATGTGATGGTCCTGTTTGAACATCAAAAACATTATTGGCCATATACAATACTCAAGGAAATATTTGATTGCAAAAACAGGTACATTACATATTGCATTTATGGCAAAAGGATTAGCAATACCACAAGAAAAATGAGAGTGGCATACCTTTTGTGGCATTTGGCAATCTTCCTTCTGGTGGTGATGCAAGTGAATCCTGCAAAGAGAAACAGGATGCAACATAAACAATCTTTAATCACTGAAAATCCTTCATATGCCACCAACAATTTTGAGAAATTCCTGCATCCATTTTGTTGATTAACAGACAAATCATTTCCTTGTAACTGAAACAAGATCAAGCCCAAAATAGTATCGCGGCTCTGTAATATGGATACCTTGCGCCCAGCAACAAAATCAATGGTCGGACCTCCAGTGACCTCAACAGCCACCACACCTGCGAGCTGTAGCACAAATGGATGTACGCAACACTTTTTAGTTTCTTAAAGTCTAGATTGATCCCACAGTAACCATGAAAAAAGATAAACCCTTTCATAGCTAACAATATGGGTTCAGTTATTAGAGATCAGATAACAAGTAGCTTAAGAGACGTATAGATTTAGAATCTTCCAAACAAAAAGCTACAAATTACAGCTACATACATTAACACCTCTTGCATTATAAAAACATGAGAGGACCAATAAGTCTTCCAGGGTCGCAATATAAGCCTTGTCAGTCTCCATGAAAATCAACTTGTAGTAAGAGCCTTCTCAAGTACTGAAGCATTCACCTGATAGAGATCTGCATATGTGATGACTGGGTACTGTGCTTTGATGCCCTCTGTTCCACAGGAAAACAGATACCAGACTTTCAGATCCTCCGGAAGGATATTGTTGTGTGAAGTGCATATCTTCATATTGGTGTCAAGAGTCTATTTATGGGATTACATTGGACCATAAGCCTTAACAATTTTATTCGCCGTTTTATTAGGTTTCCTCATATGGAAGTAAAGAGCTCTCATTGTTGTAAACACTTGGAAGTTATTTCCTACCACAGAAATCAATGGCAATTTTGAGGCCATTGTTCGCCCCATGGGCAAACTCCCGCTCATTACGAATGGATCCATTAGGTCCCCCGGTTCTGGTGCTTGCATCATATGTCCCAGCATCGTGCCACCTGCATCACAAACCAAACATTCATGAATTTACTGCAAAATATACAAGAAGTGTTGAAACATAGATTGGTAACAAATGTTACAAAATAAACTTCAGATAATTCAATACTTGTAACTCATTCTCTTTCTTTATCAACAGTTTCTGCAATCATTCCTTCCCACATGCACGCAAAAACTACAGTAGCTACAAACAAAGACAATTTAGAGGATAGTGGAGAAATAGTGGATATTCCGATGTGCATATAGGAAGAGATCAAGAAAGTGTCAACTTGAAGACTCAAACACACATTGCAAGGGAAAACTTGTCCCATCATGGTGTTGTTCTTGAGAAGTGGTTCTTCCACATGGGGCTCAAATGACTGTAATTTTGGACTATTTATGACGCCCACAGGAAGTTCCACAAAGAGCAAGCTGAAAAGGGAGCAAGACCAACGAGGAGAGTATAAAAGAATTTAGCCACGATGAGCAATGGGAAATGATTTGTATAGACAATTATTGGG
This sequence comes from Polytrichum commune, assembly GCA_950295325.1. Lineage (NCBI taxonomy): Eukaryota > Viridiplantae > Streptophyta > Polytrichopsida > Polytrichales > Polytrichaceae > Polytrichum > Polytrichum commune. The sequence continues at coordinate 13,942,635 of OX485803.1, read as the reverse complement.
AGAATGATTGTTACCACAAAGCGGACAAAAACTATGAGGTTTAGGTGTGTACTTGAAAACATCAAGAAGAGCAAGGTGAAGAAGTAGACTGGAAGGAAACATACGCAAGGCGAAGCATGATGGGAGCACAGTTCCGCTCTGCAATGAAAGCACGCAGGTCCCTGCGAGCCTTCTCTATGCACTTTCTGTACTCATCGTCTACGATTGGGGCCGGCATCTTGGACAATCTCTGTGTCTGATGATACTTGCACCAATTCTATCTGCACCACAGAAACAAAATTGAAGACCACTAAATTCCCCAAGGACAACTGTAGCCAAAAATGATTTAAATTCTGTTCTACCATATCCTTCCTCTGATGTGCACGACATCTGCACCATGACATACCCATCACTAACTCAAGTCCCTCAATCATCAGGACTCCATCAATTCTGTCATTATCTCTCTAGAACATCGCCCCCAGAAGCTCAAAATGCTTCAGGAACATAAATCATTCAAAAGACCTCACCTCACATGACATGACATGGCCTGACCATGGACCATCCACTAACCCAAAACCAACTTGTCACAGTCCAAACATATCAAGAAGCTCTTTCTCTCAAGATTTCATCGATCCCATCACACCTTCGCTCCACAAAGCTCAAAAGGCTTCGAAAACATAACCCAAAGTGCAAATCTCAGCTCACTAAGCCACCGCTCTCTACCAAACTAAAAAAATTAGAAAACAATCCTCAAGATCAACTACAGCCCAAAATGACTCCCACTCTGGTCTACCATAGCATGTCCTCCAATGATGTGCACAACCTCTACACCATGACATACCCATCACTTACTCAAGTCCCTGAATCATCGAGACTCCATCAATCCCATCATCACCTCCCTCCAAAATAACGCCCACAGAATCTCACAGCACTTCATAAACACAAACCACGCAGAAGAGCTCACCTCACATGATCATTACTCTGCACCAAACCAAAGCCAACTCATCACAGAATTACAAAACATATCAAGAAGCTCTTTTCAATCAAGATTCCATCAATTCCGGCGCACCATCGACCCCAACGAAGCTCAAAAGGCTCAAAACACGACCCCATCTGAAATCTCACCTCACTAAGGTACCACTCTCTACCAACCAAAAAAATTAAAAACAAATCCTCAGGATCATTTACAGCCAAAAGTGATTCACAATCTGTTCTACCATACACTTCCACCGATGCACATAAGCTCTGCCCCAACCCAACAGATACCCATCACTCACTCAAGTTCCTAAATCATCGAGACTCCCTCAACCCATCGCCTCTCCAAAACAACACCCACATAATCTCAAAAAAAAACTTCAAATATAACCCACTCAGAAGACCTCACCTCACCCTACCCTCACGTGGCCATTACTGTCCACCATAACCAAGCAAACTCATCCCACTCAAAACATATCAAGAACCTCTTTCAATCAAGATTTATCAATTCCATCGCCCGACGAAGCTCAAAACTCTTCAAAACCGCAACCCAATGTGGAAACCTCACCTCACACTAAGTTACCACTTGCTACTTAACCCAAACCAAACCAAATCCAATCAGCCCCAGGCATACCCACAAGACCACACGATCGAATTTACCTCAAAGAAAATGAGTTCCAAGAACATAAAAACACACCTGGTCAGATCAATCCTACAGTCCTCCGTGCCACGACTCTGACAAGAAACCACCCCCAACGACTGCAACTCAATTACCCAAACAACTTACAAGTGATCACGGAGCCCACCAAACCTGGAGAAAAACGTGTGTAAAAGTAGATATGAAGTGATTAAGATTACGTGTGACGGGGTGAACCAAATCGGTTCACCGCTTTCGATGGGATAGCGATGTACTGCGACCGCAGTGGTCGCCGAAGGCTTCGAGAAACAGCAGCGACAATCGTGGTGCGGAAACAAGGCCCACTGATGAGAGGAAGAGCTTGGGATCGAGTTCGTTCGGCGTTCCCGTGAGTTCCTATGGCCTTCTGTACACGTTCTCATGAGTTCCCTAGCATTCCTTATGAAGAGAGCGGAAATGGGAACGTGGTTCTCCATGTAGGAAACGTTGTTCTCTGGAGTTCTGGGTTAGCAGGGGTGGTGTGTGGCTTGGCTACGCTGACGTGGCATATTCAGTGGAACTCAATTTATCCTTACTGTATGCGCGTGGCAGGGGTAAGGTATGCGGGTGTTATTTGGTTACTTTTCTTAATCGGACCCCTATATTTGATTGGTGTGTGGTTTGGTGCAATGTCTGACCATATTCTTGGACATCATTGGTCCATATCCTAAGTGTTTCCAAGTCCAACCAATTACATGTCGACATTTTTCGGTTTTTTTTAAACAAATTTGAGGGATATTTCATAAATTCCTACAAAACGATCCATTATTTTCCCAACATTGCAAACTTGAACCATCTATTTCTCAAACTCAATCGGTTCATCTGTGACTAATGGTCAGTTCTCCCCGTTCATTGGTTCAGTGAGGGTGAAAGAATAAACACCATATATATAGACACCATAAAAACACATGTTCCAAAAAGAAAGGGCAACATCTTCAAATTTTATTAACTACTCCGCACTCAATAGTGAACACAATCGGGAGGACCTGTGAACTAATAAATCACTAAGACATACACTTTTGATGACCATATGTAACTTTACCAAGATAATGTGATTTTCTACCCAATTGTTGTTGATACTTGATTGTAGATTTGCTAAGGCAACACAAGTTCCATTGTGTAGAAGTTGGTAGAAGTTGGAGAACATGGAAAAATGAACCAAAGAACATCCACATATCTTAGATTTAGGCAAAGATTACATTTTTGGGCAAAAAGGTGGCATATGTTATTGGTCCGAACTTCCTAAAAGATGATATGGCAGTTAAATTTAGGGCAAATTGGCGTGGGAACGTGGCTCACGTGATGGGAACCGATGTTCTCAGGAGTTAACGAGGGAAAATTCTAATAAATAGATCATATAGAAACCATAAATAGTTATTGTAACTTCAATATCACCTTTTATAGTTTTTGTTTTTTTGTTTGTTTTTTTTTTGGGTATGTCAACTCCAAATTCCCTCTAGGGTTGATTCCTTTAGGGAGTAATAATGTCACAACCCACTAAACATTGGTTGAATCAATTGACTATTAACATCTTGATGTTAATAGGGGGTCACAAAAATCTAAATATATAAATAAATTTCCTAGGTCCTCAAATATATTTGACTTTTTTTGAATTTTGGAGAGTAAAACTTGTCTAATTTGGCAAGTGCATAGATCCTTTTGACTTTTACCAAATACTACAGTTTTCGAGTAGGTACTATGGGTCTTCTACCTTCCAACTTAGACCATAGTGTACGGTTGAATCTCGCCAATATTACTTATGAGCTATAGTGCTTAAGATGTTGTTTGGTTCTATGCCCCCGAATAGGTGGGTTGTCTACTTTCATCCATAAAAAAATATCAATTCTTTTTTTGTTTTACCGTTCCTAGCTGCCAACAGGCTGAAAGCATAATAATGTTAGTGTGATTCCCCACGTGCAGAAATGCACAAGTTCGTTGTCAGGCATGCCAACCCCCAAAAAACTCCGATTCTTTATAGAAGCTCTATCATCTTGTGCTAGATTTTATTTATATATATATATATTTATTTATATTTATCATTTAGCAAACGCGAGCATGCCTACAAAGTACTATTGCAAGCAAATAAATTAGCCAATGAATATGTCTTCCTTTGTTGTAACCACATGTGACCTTAGAAAGCCCTAGAGATTCTATAAAAAATGGGAAAAGTAGAAGTGAATGTGTCTTCGTTTTTGCTACTTATGTGGCATGTTTTGCTCCTTTCACTGTCAAGTAAAACTTGAGCACTTCGAATAGTAGTGCCTATGTTGTAGTCACAGGTGACCTAACGGCTGCCCCTAAGAAAGCCCCAAAGATTCTAAGAAAAATGGGAAAAGTAGAAGTAAGTTGTGGCTTATAAATGGTAAGATGAGGTGATAAAGGTTGATTGATTTTCATGTTTTTAATTTACTTTGATTTTGACTCAAGGTGACATGATTTGATCCTACGACCCTTTGTACCCAAAACATATGCGCTATCAAATTGCGCTACACCGTGGCTTATGTTTCCTAATGAATAGTTTATGAAAACTTATGATGTTATTGATCAACATACAAATGAACTAGGGCTAGTAATAATAATAATAATAATAATAATAACTATATTTTGGGTTAGTGGAAAATCTACTATCATCTCATTCAATTTATTTTTTTGTTGTTCTTTGCTCAGAAATATTTTTTTGGTGGAATTTTATGAGTGTTTCAATTTTTCATGCTCGCTTGAAGTCATGGAGGGTAAGTCGGTTATTGTCCACCTTATTTATAATGGTTGCCTTTATAATGCAATTACATGTAATTACATTATAAAGCTAATCATTCAACATAACATGTTGTTAATTTCCTAATTATGTTATTGACCAAGGAATTCCTTGAGGAATAGCCATGAATAATCATAGGTAAATAACAACGGCTTGGATTCGAAATTGCGATTAATCTTGCAGCCTCAAAAAAATTACAACCCAAAAATGTAATTCTTATAAAAACCGAAACGAAGCCTTCGTCAAAGTCTATGCCATTGCTTTGCTTCATTGTGAACAACTAGGTTTATTGCAATGTTGGCAAAGCCTCAATGAAAAGTCAATGAAAACATATAGAAGGAAAAAAACCCCACCCCCATTAAATACCCTTTGGTCACATATGTATGCTAGCTTCAAAACTAGGTGACCGTTCTGGGTTTATTGTTTTGAGGTGATTCACTTTTGAGTGTATGTTGTTCAATATATCGCTTGAATCATTCACTTGTGCATAATAAAATTAAAATCATCGTTAACTGAAAAAGTCAATGCAAAAGTCAATGAAAAAATAATAGTAAAAGTAAAATAAACTGAAAAATAAATGAAAAGGAATAAAAAGTTTACAACAAAAATGGTCACTGCAAAGTCCTTACAAAACTGGTCAACAATGCGAACTATTAAGTACCGCGACCTAGTGGAGACCGATAAGGTGATTAGCTCTCTGTACACTATCAATTAGTATCAAGAAGATCTACCCTGTTGAAAAGTTATTTCATTGCAGAATTATGGAAACTCGAAGCACGATGCTCGACCCAGACGTGTGGAAAAATTTGTCGATCAATCTTTTGGAGCATATCGTTGCGTTTTTACCAATCCCAGCTCAAACCCGTTTCCGAACTGTGAACAAACATTTCAACACTTGGTTATCATCCCCAGAATTCAACGTGCTCTCCAAAGAGCTTCCATTAGAGAAGTTTGTTGTGCTGTGGCATGCAAGGCAGGCCGTTGGCCCTGTGCCATCTGATTTAAGAAATTACACTCAAAGAGGAGGTTTTGCAAACTTACGAAGACCGTCACGGATTTTCAACGCGGATTGTCTACGACCTTTCATGAGCAAGTTATTAGAGTGGGACATCGACATCAAAGCCACGACACGTTGCTTTATGTGCATATCATGCGAAGCGTTGGAGCCTGCACGTCGACGGTTAGAGGAAGTTGAGCAAAGCAACAAGAGCATTGGCAAAGTACTTGTCTTGAATCTCACGAACAATGACGTTCATGAAATCCCTTCAGATGTGGCACTGTGCTTTCACGACGGTAGTAGTAACACAAATACTTTAAAAACGGTGTCGATGCAATTCAACATGATCGCGGTGCACGAGAACGACCGTGACTTCCGCTTCGTCAATGTGTTGGTGACCACAGACAGAGGCATAGTACTCATGTTCTACGACTCCATAACAAAGCGTAGTGTGCAGTTCGACGATATTTTTCAAAGGCTGGAGTATGGACGGTGGGTGCTCCTCCGGGGATCGTGTTGCGCAACCTTCGACCGAGTGTTCATTCTCAACGCCAGTGTGGGGCCACGAGAAAATTGGCACCTTACCTCATTCTCATACACTCTAACGGACCACAACCACGAAGGTCGAATCGATATCGACATCGACTTTCCAGATAAGATCTTATCTCGACTGTATACCGAGATGAAGTTGATCACAACTAATGACCGTGTTTTCGTACTCGGGTCGAATTATACCGAGCTCTCGCTTTGGTATGTTGATTTGGCAAAGTCGGCGTTTGTCGAGTGCAACAACTTCAAAGTTGCTGGTGTATTAGCTCTCCACATATCGTTTGTGGGATCATATTCGGATTACCTCGTTTTTGGGCCACAGATGAACAAATGCCCATCCGACAAGCTTGGTAGGTATGATGCTACAGGTTTCAAAGTGTACGATTTGAAGAGGAAAGAGTGGAGAGATTTGACTCAAATCAAGGACAAATTGATCTCCGAATCAACTTCCGACATTGATAATCTTCATTTGGAGTATTTTTATGACCCCTATGTAGAGTCCTTCAACGACCCGCAATGACATGCACAATCAAACAAAGCTTGACAGGAGATCATAGACTTAGAGTCTAGTTCAAATTAAAGATAGAGAATAGACTATGAGTTTGAAACCCTAATTGGAAATGGGTTATACGAAAAATTGTAAAAAGATCGGTATATCATAGATCACATTTATATGGTTATCATAAACCCCTCAAAAATCATTTGGAAGCACTTTTGCTTTGTAAAATAGATTAACTCCACGATTGATCAAAATCAATTACTCTTTGCTTTGATTTGATTCTCTTTGTCTTGTTGCAACATCTGGTTATTATTATCAAGAGAAATTTGTTGTAACAATCATTATCTTGTATCTTGATACTCACACTAGGTGTTCTGGTCCAACTAGAAAATCTCAACATTGGCGACATATGTCAGTGGACTAAAACCACCACAAATCTGTTCATAAGTTAGAGTTGCAGAAGTGAGGCCGCGACTGAGAATTCAGAAACAAAATTCTGATGTTGTGCATGAACAAAGTTAACGTAGGTGTACACGGATTCTACCTCTCAAGTTGAATATTTTCTCCTTCATAGGCCCATTATTCCAGACAACCAACTTCTTTACAACCCTATTTGTCTGTTCGAAGATACGTCCATTCTGTGGGTGAATCCTACATTTAACATGAGCCAACTTCGGGCTACTATATCACTCTGTACGCAACTGAAATTTGTGACACAATACCATGATATAATTATATTCGCAAAGAAAAGGAACTCTTTAGTGCGGATGCAGTATTACCAAACGCTAGGCTTCTTTTTTGATATACCTATCTGACTGGCCTTCGTTTTTGTCTGCTACTGTGAGATTTATGGCCTGATTTTTCTTTGTCCTATCTTAGTTCCCTTCCAAGAATTAGCAGCGTGAGGCCTATTTAACCATGTCAACAATGAGGATTGTCCAAAGTAAGTCTACTTTGCCAAGCGGATGCTAATTACTTCTCTGAAGAGAACGCACCAGATCTAAATCTAGAGAGTTTAGGGTTCATTTTGTACCGGGATTTTCCAATTCCACCAATTGTTATTTTTGATAAGTCAGTTCTCATCACAGTGGCAGAGAGGGTTACCTAAAATTAATCCACAAAATATTCAATTTCACAATCTCGCAAAGCACGAAACACACAGACCACAACAATGTGAAATAGAAATACATTGAAGACATATTTACTAACATCCTCTATGGGAAATCTACTGCTCCTGCGAAATTTTGGCCCAGTATTTCGAAGCCCAAATTTTTCTCCCGTTCGACAATTTGCAGGAGTGTGGATAATTTAATAACGTCAACGATAAGGAATATCCACAGTGAAAGTTTGGGAGCAGGTAAACAGTTCCTTCTAGACCAAGTTTTTCCAAGACCCCAAAGTGTCAAAAATTCAGAAGAAATGACGGGATGAATTCTAAATTTAATCGACGTATTTCAACATCGGAAGAAACTTTGATTCCTACATGTTGCCAATCACGCAAAGCACGATATAGCCAGGTCGCGACTAGAGATAAGACAAGCTATTCAACAGAAGAGCCGTTTGTTGTTCCACCGAATTGTTCCAATTGCACCAAGTATTAATCTGATTTTAGAATGATAGTATTTATTGCAATGGCGATAAGAGTAATCTCAACTCACTACCTCAAATGGCAACCTCAAACGGAATTCCAAAGCTTTCACAATCTCGCAGAGCACTAAACAGCCAGGTCACATTGCAGGACAGAAATCACAAACAAAATTGTTATGGTTTATTCTGATGCTACCTCGACAACACCTTCAACAGGAAGTTCTCTACTACGCGGCCAAGAGCTCGGCGAATGATAAAATGCGATGAAATCTATCAGTTGGGGAAGGCGACCAAGAATCCGGCGATCTGCACCTGCCTCTTGTTGTCGAAGCCCAAGACGCGGACGAAGCAGTCAGGGTATGACTTCTTGCACTCCTGGATCTCAGCCAACACCTGGCTGGCGTCGTTGCAGCCGAACATGGGCAGCTTCCACATGGTCCAGTAGCGCCCGTCGTAGTAGCCGGATCCCTGGAAGTTGTCGCGGGACACGGTGCCCACCTTGTCGAATTCCAAGCAGGGAATGAGGTTCTGGCGGATCATGAACTCCACCTGCTTCGCGATCTGCTCGTCGCTCAATGCGGGCAAGTACGACAGAGTCTCGAACTTGGGGTTGTTGTAAGGGTTCCATACCTGCAGCCATTTCGAGCAATTCCATCCATCAACATTCCATTACCCAAAGCCAATGCATGCCCCACGGCATTCAGAAATTTGCTACCTACCTACGCAGCAGCATATTATTAATAAATGGCGAATTTAACAGTTCCAGTACTAAATGTCCATCACATTCTTCAGCCTTGTAAGTACTACTACGGACCCTCCCTTTCTACTAATTCTAGCTTGCGAGACTTACATTCCACGAATGAAGGTCCATGACTGCATTTAATCTCGATAAGCTCTCAAAATAGTAGACACCTCATTCATTGTTGCCTGTCTTCGGACAGAAGCCTCCTAAAACTCTACCACTAATTTACCCAAAGTGGATTGCCGAGGTGCGGTTCCGAACGGACATAACCATTCTCAAGGCCGATTCCACTTGCGCCCAGCAGACTCGCTCGACTAAATAGGCTGGAACAGAGCACGGTGATCTCCAGCATAGACTCTCATACACAAGTGCACAGCTCCTGAAGTTACAGAATCAAGCGAGTTTGAAACCACGAACTGAGAATCATGAAAGAGCGGGGTAGTGGAGTGTGGAGTTCCAACCTGCATGCAGCTGACGCGGCTGCCATTCTGGACGGAGCTCAACTTCTGGGTCTTGCTGGAGAAGACAGTGGCAGCCTTGAGGCCAGAGAAAGCCTTCACGGTTGAAGCCTCGGACGATCCGACGCTGGAGGAGGCAGCTGCGAAGGCAGCGGGGGCCACCACGGCGGAAGCAGCCACGACGGAGGCCATAGCTTCAGAGGGCGCGAGCGAGCGAGGCGTGAGAGGAGCAGGAGGGAGGTGAGGCGAAGGCGGCTGTGGAAGCTCAAGGTGCGCAATGCGTTTCTGGAGAGGGAGGGGCAGGAGGCATGTCTTATTGGTTAGAACCTGAGCCGATTTGGGAATTGGGAGCCACACATGAAAAGGGGACAGAGAGCACAGAAAGTGGACAATGCAGCGGGCCCTGGATTGGGTGCAGGCTCCCTTCCATCGGTCTGCATTGCACACCTAACGAGTGTCATGCCCCTCCCCACCTGACTCCAGCTAAGCCTAAAAGTTGCTTCTAAAAACACGGCCTTCACACCATCGACATTATCCGCTGCCCAGCCTAGTTGGCAAATGATGTGGCATGGTTTCAAAGGGGAGGTTTAAAGCCTCCAGCACCGACCCTCCCATCAGTACCAGAATATAAGACTTTTAAAAGTGTCGCCTCCCGCCCTTGTGATTGGTTGTTTTTTAATCTTAGTTATATGAGGGCACGAGGAGCTTCATTAACAAAAAAAACCGATGGTAAGATAGATGAGTAGTGAGGCATTTGGGGGTGGGACAAAAACTATCCAACATTCATTGCTTGGGAGATAAAACCATGAACATGTGTGAAAGCTACTTAACTAAAACCTACTCCGAAGTCTCCGGAGCAAGTTCTTGTAGATGCATTGGGATAGCCGGATGCCTCCCCTATAACCGAGGGAGCTTTATTCGGTTTTTAGGAAAGACTTTGGTTATTTGGTAGAGTCGGGTGGGGGGGAGGCATCAGTGTACTAAGTTAATTTGCGTGGGTGCTATTGGTTCCTCCTCTTAGGGGCGCTTCACACTATGGCTGAAGGTCAAGAGGCCGTCGATTTCCACCAATCGGATTGCAAGAAACCCAAAGTTCGGCCTCTCGACCCTTCACACTAAGGCCAAAGTCCAATGTCTGTCACAATTTAAAATGCTTACGTTTTGACGATGGCGACGACCTCTTGAAGGAAGTTTGGTTCTGACAGGAAAACCCAAACTATATATGGTCGTGGGTTTGGACTTTAGGCTTGGCCTTTGGAGGCTTCACACTTTGCCCAACCAAAGGCTCGAATAACTACATTTTATTGGTTATTTTCAGCTCATTTCTTTGGACTCTCAACAAAGCTTGGCCACTCAATCCCATGGCCTCTCAACTTGCACAACCATGCATAGAGTGAAGCGGCCCTTAGGGTGAGTTTTCATGTAGGCCGCGTGCCCACTAGATTCTAGAACATAGTGGGTCAAAGGTGTTCGTATGTGGCTAAGCACAAGCCACCATCCAACTACATTCTCTCAAGCTACTAGAATGTGGAGGCCCGTGGACATGTGCCGCTAGACTTCCATACGCCTCACTAAAGAATCTTTAATTTACAAGTACCAATCATTCTAAATGCGTCATTTGCCAATGAAAACCAAGTTTAATGCAAATATTGGTTGTGTTGTGTCTCTAGAATGGTCACATGTAAGATAAAATTTTGCCGAATTGGCTTATCATTATAAAAATACCCACAATACAAGTTGGTTGGCACCTCACATGCACATGTTGCCTTCTAATTTGCCCACCTCGTGCACAAAAATCAAGCATGTCATAGCTCTGTGGATAGCACTCCTAATTATGGAGGATGGTGGGTGTAGTTTGACATTTGCGAAGGTAACTAACCCAAATATCATCAAGACGGCGGCTAAATCATCATGTATTACTCACCCACCAAATTAGAGTGACTATACCGCCGATTAGGAACCAAAAATAGGTGCTCAATTAAGAAAGCTAACTAAATTAGCCTCATCTACCTTATGTACCACAAATATGGTTGTTTTCAAGTTTCAGGACATGAGCTTAAATGCGAGGTCAAAGTTATGATTTGCTTTCTTTGAAGCTTCTCAATTGTGTTAACTAGGGGTTAACTATTCAAGATTACTAATGCATATGGTGGTCTTGAAGTGGACACTTCCAACTCCACAAATAATATTAGTTGTTAGATGAGATTACAAGTTATCTCATTTGGTTACCAATTGTGATGAATCACAAAGATGGGTCATTTCAAGTTTTAGAATTGGAGTTCAAATGTGGAAGTTATGGGTGGTCAAAGTGAACTTGATTCTTATAATCCTTGAGCCATCACATTGGCCGTCCTCCCACTTGTGTTAACCATATAAGGTTATCAAGGCATGCGATGGCCATATTGGAGGCATTTCCACCACCACATATAGTGTTCCTTGTTGGATGGAATCGTGAATTATTTTATATGGTTAGGAATTGCAATTTGCAATTGATCACAAAGTTTATGCATGTTGCTTTAAAATGCGAATGTTATAACTATCAAAGTGGAGATTCTATTTGTGATGTACCTTAGTCCCACCTTAGTGGTACATTGATTCAAGAGATTGGTTGGTCATTTAATGAGGAATGCTAATTACTCATTATTTGTTGTACTTAGCATTTGAAAAAAATAATGATAATTGGAATTAGTGACCTCCAAAGGAAGGAGCACAAGATTTAGACAACCCATGATTGAATTGTCCACAAGAGTTAGACAAATATTGATGAAAGATTGTGGCATTGAACTTAGATAGCTCCCGTTGGATAATCTTTATGTTGGAGCTAGACATCTATAACTAAGGATATATTGGCTTGGAGTTACACAACTTCTAGTGGAGGGATAATAATCATTGGAATTACTCCTAGTGGATGGGCGATATTCATTATAGTTAGACAACTCCAATGAATGGATAAATTAAGTTGAAATTAGGAAATTGCAATTGGATAATGCGATTGAGCCAAAAGATGGTTATTAAAAACGTCTAGATGAACCAAAGATAGAAGACTCATAGTATAACTAAAAGATGAACTATGATTGGACAACTTTTACTATATTGGATATAGAAAGTAAAAGTAATGGTTACTTGGAATTGTCGTTGAGGCAGGTTGCACCAAATGGGCAGCCAATATTTGTAACACTAATTTGGGATCCTCCGGAGGATCCTATGGTGGTTCAAGCTTCCACGAACCACAATATTTTTGTTAAGTTGTGAAGTTTTGTAATGCTCAAAGTTTGAAACTCGTTTGAAAGTTCACAATTCCTGTGTCTCATGGGCTTTCAATATTGTATTATTCTTGTGTAAAAAAGGAGTGTGAAACTCTTTCTCCTTGATCCTTTGCATAGGCCATCCTCCCACTTGTGTTGAGTTAAACTATTCATAACATTACTCCACACTTATGCTTATGTGGAAATTTGTCGGAATAAAAAGAGAATAAAACATGGTCAAGTTGTTGGAGATGTTCTTGGTGTATCATATATATTTAATGCTAGATTTGGTAACTGCCAAACCTCCACAAGATCACCAATCTAGAAGTCCCGGAATGAAAAGGGGAATGCATTGTGTGCTAGCTAAAGAATATTATGTTGAACCGTCATAAAATGGTGTTTGTACTTTGAACACATAGTCCAATCCCATTATGCCATGTGTATTTAGAATTTCCATTCTTAATTACAAGCCTTCCCGCATACCACTCGAAATAACATAGGTGTCAAAGTAATAAGAAGAGTGACCACATGAAAGCTCCACATTACCTTACCTTACCTTTAGATATTGAGACTGAAATAGATGAGATGTGCCTGCCTCTGCTTGGTGTTCTTGTCTCTGGCTGTTCCATTTCTCAGTCCAAAAGAACACGAAAGTCTCTCTCCACCACTTCCTCTGGAGTCTGTACTGGCGCAGAAGTGTGGTTATCCATCCAATTTCCAGGAACTGATCAAAGCAAGAAGAGTGTCTAATGATGCAATCGTAATAATGATTCACGCACTTTTGCATCTCCCATGAATAGACTTTCATCTTCGTAAGGTGCTTTTCACAGATCAGCTACATCCATTTGGATCAACTTTACGCTAACTGGAGCTGGAGCTGCATGTATCTGGACTTATGGATTAGATGAGCCGATTACCACAAACATCTAGTTCTCATCAACGCTCCTCAACTTCTTCATCCGTCGATTGGGTGCAACTAGTGCACTTGCATTTGATTAATACCTGGGGGATGAGACAATAGATTCCTTTGTATCTTTGGGCTTGCGAACATAAACCGAGGATTGACATTACTGAGCAGAAGACAAATGCATTTGTATTCAACACGACCTTAAAACCATTGCTCGTACTAAGAATTATTTGATGGGTGTCTTATTATTCTGGTTCAAACAGCTCATACCGATGTCGTATCTTGTTTAGACGTTTCAATTTGCATATCACAATACCTTTGGCACTACTTGAAAGAAAATTTCTTACAGGTACATATATCACTGCTCCGAGCATCTTGACAAACTGCTGAATTCAGTAAAGGGTGGACTTCTGTTACCATTGAAATTAAGTCAACGAGGAATAGGGTTCGTCACTTATAACACTCCGTAACCCATGCATTTTTCACATACATACTCGTCCATGTCAGAATGGCAATAAACCCTATCTTCAGCCAATCCGTGCCTGAGCAATTTACAGACCAGTACTTTAGCCATTTTTGAGAAACATTCATATCCACCTCTACTAGTTCCAAGCTTTCTAAATTAAAAGAATTATCTTCACATTTTGCACAAGAATTGCTTAAACGGGGCATAAACATCGAGCAATTTAATGGAACACTTGAGATTGCCGTACTCTCTGCATTCCTCGAGAGCCACCCAGCAGCGGACGGAGAGGATGACGATAAGGGATTTGTGGATAGCATTCGCACTTTCCCCCCTCCAATTCCCTCCAGTCAGAGTACCTCAATTCTGCATCAATAGCTGCCTGCCACGATGACAATTGGCTTTTAACGGTAACTTTCCGATCGTTGATTGTGGTGGTCAAGAGGTGAATCAACTGATTTTACCCAGCCAGAAGGTTAATCACATATTCACTTGCAGCCCTAGGTGGTTGTGACTGGCTATTGTTTTCAATCCTTGAGGCCTTGTCCTGCTTTGCTTGTGACTGGCTCAGAAGTGTTCCAAAGCTCCCTACAAACACTTCCTTAACTGGCATCAAACTATATATGCTGTAATACAATTTCGTGATTCAAAGTCATTCCTTATCCCGGATTATAGGAACCAAATGAGTAGAGTGTTCTGGAAATGAAGCCTGGAGGTCAAGGTTTTTGTTCATCGTTAGTGCACCCTTTCGCTTTCCAAATTCAGGCACTCCTATAATTCAGGCAGATCCTGGCACTCCTGTTATTCATGTACTCATCAGTGCCATTCTGGATTATCCCAAGCCTGCGCTTGAAAGACAATATTGTCTTCTCCATGCTAAATTCTATCCAATCTACCTATGTCCACATCACTCATCACCGATAGTTTCGTCATTTGGAAGAAATGGAAATCGTATGGCTAATAGCATCATTGTCATTTCCAATTCAAAGATACCGTGTTGCTAGATAGACAACAACTTCCTGCAAGCCTTGACACTCCTTCGATGGCAAGTTCTTATTCTTCTAGAGTGCAATCTGTGTGTTATTATCCATATGTAGTGCATACCAGGGTTATCGGTTGCTTATGGTGTACGGTTGTCAAGATTAGATTCGGACCAGATAGCATACAGTAAACAGCTCCCATGCCAATTGAAGAATTTTCTTCCACCCTTGATAAGTGGCTCAGTCAGATTAGTTTCAGAGCAGTGCAGAATGTTGTTCGTAACGTCTTATTCATGGTTAATGACCTACATAATTCAGTCCCACTCCGTCTTATTCCCGCCTTAGTCGATGTTCACCATCAATTGCAACTTCATCGTTATATTGTCGTTGCAGTTGTGCACGATGAACGTCCGTCCTTTTAATCTTCGTGTAGGAAAAAGGTAGTACTATATAAGATAGATTTCTCACAACTTTTCTGAATACATTAGCAAGCCGTCGGTTTGAAATCTGACAACGAGAGAAACCCATGATGCACACACCATTTCAAGGCATCAAGGATGCGTGCGACTCTCTAAGCTTGCAAACTGTTTGCATCATCCGAGGGTAAATGTGGGGATTCCAAGGGATACATTCACTGTAGGCCTCACAAAGTCAATAACACCGCAAATCGCGCAGCTTTAGACACACATTCCCAAGCTACTCACTCATTTGGAACCCGGGAGACTGTCCGTACAAGCCCTACTTCAATCGAACGACCACTCACATCAATTGGAATCCGGGAGCCTGTCAGCAGAAACCCTTAACTGCTCTGCGTCGCCTGACCACTCTCGATTCACATAGTTTGCTTCAAAAACCGGCAACACTCTGGTGTTCCTTTGGTTATTAAAATCACAAAGCACAGGCCAAGACTAAAAGTCACTCAACACGAGCGACGATGGTGGCAATCACTACAATGCCAATGACAGTACGCCAGAGGAACAGCAGGACCAAAGCCACAGGCCATACCCGGGAGAAAATCACGGGCGAAGCACTTTCATCGTCTCATGAGGGAAACGTGAACGAATCAGAAGAGCATGGATTTCCATTCCCTTGAAAATTAAGGCGTAGCCTGTATATAATGTATTATTTCCAAGACTGTGATGCAATGGCTCCTACTACGGCGCCAAGAGCTCGGCGAATAATAAATTGAAATCTATCAATTGGGGAAGGCGACCAAGAATCCGGCGATCTGCACCTGCCTCTTGTTGTCGAAGCCCAAGACGCGGACGAAGCAGTCAGGGTATGACTTCTTGCACTCCTGGATCTCAGCCAACACCTGGCTGGCGTCGTTGCAGCCGAACATGGGCAGCTTCCACATGGTCCAGTAGCGCCCGTCGTAGTAGCCGGATCCCTGGAAGTTGTCGCGGGACACGGTGCCCACCTTGTCGAATTCCAAGCAGGGAATGAGGTTCTGGCGGATCATGAACTCCACCTGCTTCGCGATCTGCTCGTCGCTCAATGCGGGCAAGTACGACAGAGTCTCGAACTTGGGGTTGCCGTAAGGGTTCCATACCTGCAGCCATTTCGAGCAACTCCATCCATCAACATTCCATTACCCAAAGCCAATGCATGCCCCACGGTGCTCGGAATTGGCTAGCTAATTGAGTAGCAGCAGATGTACAATATCGTGGAAATCAATACAGTTCATACATTCAGGTGGGGATGATACATATCAAACAATCCCAAACCACATGTAAAAACCCGCAAACTAAAAATCATGAAAGAGGGGATAGTAAAGTGTGAAGTTCCAACCTGCATGCAGTTGACGCGGCTGCCGTTCTGAACGGAGCTCAACTTCTGGGTCTTGCTGGAGAAGACAGTGGCAGCCTTGAGGCCAGAGAAAGCCTTCACGGTTGAAGCCTCGGACGATCCAACGCTGGAGGAGGCAGCAGCGAAGGCGGCGGGGGCCACCACGGCGGAGGCAGCCACAATGGAGGCCATGGCTTCAGATGTTAGCTCTCCGCGTGAGAGAAGAACGAAGCTCGAGAGGATGAGAGAAGAGCGCAGGAAGGGCGTTGGGATGGAATGAGGATGATTTACGGAGACGAGGAGGGTCTTATTGCCACAACGAGAGTCTCGGGAGCCACACACCGAAATGCAGGCGATGAGGCAGATAAGGAATCAGTGGATAACCGGTCCCTGTTTACCCCTGGCGCTTTGTGCCCTTTCTACCATTTCCCCTTTACCTGGTCGTGGGCATTAAACACCACTCCCAGTCTGCCACGACACCCAGGGCCCACGCCAGTCCAATGCTTGTTACTTATGCTTCAAAGTAAATTGTGGTATGTCTCTCTGTTCTACACGATGAATTCTTTAAGCTCAGAAGGCAGGCTTCCACTATAATCCTACAATAATACTGCGTTAATGGCATCAATGTAATCTGTGTCTATATATATGTGTCAGTCTCTTTTCTGTGACAGGATCTGTGCTGCCGAGCATTGCAGTAGGCCGCTACTTAACTTAAGTTGAAGTTATTATTACCCTGATTACATTACATACTGGCATGGCATTTATGTATCCGTCCTACAATCAGCGGGGAGAGAAGTGTTAGAAAGCTCCGCACATCCACTTCCTCAACTGGCATCAAAACTAGTACGACTTATTGCAATTTCTTGCTTTAAGTCATTCCTTATCATGGTTTCTTGGTATCAAATGAGTATCCATTTGTAGAATTGAAGGATGGAGGTTAAGTATTTTGCTCACATTTGGTTTCCTAAAGACATTCAGCAGTCAAACTTCTTGCGAAGGATTTCCCTACATAAATCATGCCAGTTGTGGATTATGCCACATCTGAAGAGTTGTTGGCTTCGCAAAAATTCTGACCATTGAGCTATGTCCACAACACTCATCACCCCTCATTTTGTCATTTGGAAGCATTGCGGTGTGGTGATAATGGGATCATTTACAGTCTCAAAGTTAAGTAGACAGCCACCTTCTTGATTGACTTTCGAAAGTTCTCTTTTCTCTAGGGCACTTTTTGCGAGTATTTGCATAGAGATTATCAGGATCCTTGGCTGGTAGATAAACCACTCATCTGAGATTTAGATGAAGGCTCACTAGCATGTTGTACACCAGTGAATAGCTGCCATGACCATCAGTTCTATAAATGCCTACATAAAATTTCGGTGGAACGGGCCGCAGATTGCTGTTCATGACGGCTTAACCATGGTCTTGAACCAATTAATTTCGTTTTCTAAGAATCTATCCCATCTCATAGCAGAGGTGTGTAGTTGATGTTGACCACCATCCCTGAGAGTGTACTCGTTGTAGAGCATTAAGCATTTTCTTTTCATCTCCGTATAGTAAATCTCTTGTCTTGAGACGAACTTCTTTCAGTTTCCCCGCGTACATTAGCAAATCTCGGTTTCAAATATAGCAAGCAGAGAAGTCCATTGTGCACAGAACATTTCAACGAATGAAGGATGCGTGCGACTTCATAAGCTTGCAAAATGCTTCTATCATCCGAGGGAAAATGTGGGGATTCTAAACGATACATTCGCTGTAGGTCTCACAAAATCACCAACACCGCAAATTGTACAGCTTTAGACACACATTCCCAAACTACTCACATCATTCGGAACCCGGAAGACTGTCCGTAGAAGCCCTATTTCTACCTCAATCTTATGGGCAGTCTCAACAATTTCACACAATTCTTTTTCAGACACCGGCGACAGTTTGGTGTTTCTCTGGTTTGAAAAATCCCAAATCACAGATAGCCATGACCAAAAGCCGCTCAACAACGAGCGACAGCGGTAGCAGTCGCTACAATGTCGACAATAGAGTGCCGGAAGAAGCGCAGGATCAAAACCACGGGCCATACTCGACAAAGAAATCAAGGGAGAAGCACTTCCATCGTCTCATAAGCAAAAATGTGTGCGAATCATGGGAGGATTGGATTTCCTTTCCTTTGCAATTTAAGGCGTTGCCTGTATATCAGATTATTTTCATGACTCTGACTCAATGGCTCCTACTAAGGAGCCAAGAGCTCGGCGAATAATAAATTGCGATGAAACCTATCAGTTAGGGAAGGCGACCAAGAATCCGGCGATCTGCACCTGCCTCTTGTTGTCGAAGCCCAAGACGCGGACGAAGCAGTCAGGGTATGACTTCTTGCACTCCTGGATCTCAGCCAACACCTGGCTGGCGTCGTTGCAGCCGAACATGGGCAGCTTCCACATGGTCCAGTAGCGCCCGTCGTAGTAGCCGGATCCCTGGAAGTTGTCGCGGGACACGGTGCCCACCTTGTCGAATTCCAAGCAGGGAATGAGGTTCTGGCGGATCATGAACTCCACCTGCTTCGCGATCTGCTCGTCGCTCAATGCGGGCAAGTACGACAGAGTCTCGAACTTGGGGTTGCCGTAAGGGTTCCATACCTGCAGCCATTTCGAGCAACTCCATCCATCAACATTCCATTACCCAAAGCCAATGCATGCCCCACGGTGCTCGGAATTGGCTAGCTAATTGAGTAGCAGCAGATGTACAATATCGTGGAAATCAATACAGTTAATACATTCAGGTGGGGATGATACATATCAAACAATCCCAAACCACATGTAAAAACCCGCAAACTAAAAATCATGAAAGAGGGGATAGTAAAGTGTGAAGTTCCAACCTGCATGCAGTTGACGCGGCTGCCGTTCTGAACGGAGCTCAACTTCTGGGTCTTGCTGGAGAAGACAGTGGCAGCCTTGAGGCCAGAGAAAGCCTTCACGGTTGAAGCCTCGGACGATCCAACGCTGGAGGAGGCAGCAGCGAAGGCGGCGGGGGCCACCACGGCGGAGGCAGCCACAATGGAGGCCATGGCTTCAGATGTTAGCTCTCCGCGTGAGAGAAGAACGAAGCTCGAGAGGATGAGAGAAGAGCGCAGGAAGGGCGTTGGGATGGAATGAGGATGATTTACGGAGACGAGGAGGGTCTTATTGCCACAACGAGAGTCTCGGGAGCCACACACCGAAATGCAGGCGATGAGGCAGATAAGGAACCAGTGGATAACCGGTCCCTGTTTACCCCTGGCGCTTTGTGCCCTTTCTACCATTTCCCCTTTACCTGGTCGTGGGCATTAAACACCACTCCCAGTCTGCCACGACACCCAGGGCCCACGCCAGTCCAATGCTTGTTACTTATTCTTCAAAGTAAATTGTGGTATGTCTCTCTGTTCTACACAATGAATTCTTTAGCTCAGAAGGCAGGCTTCCACTATACTCCTACAATAATACTGCGTTAATGGCATCAATGTAATCTGTGTATATATATATGTGTCAGTCTCGTTTCTGTGACAGGATCTGTGCTGCCGAGCATTGCAGTAGGCCGCTACTTAACTTAAGTTGAAGTTATTATTACCCTGATTACATTACATACTGGCATGGCGTTTATGTATGCGTCCTACAATCAGCGGGGAGAGAGAAGCGAAAGACGAGAATGAAAGAGGAAGTGCCAAGTGGATTTCATTTGTTGGACAGGGCACTTGCTTCTGCTTTTCCCATCTCCCTCCACTAACATCCGCACAGCTGCAGGTGTATGAAGGACCTTGGTTCGCTTCTTCACGAGTATGAGAAGTGCGAGTAAGTGTTCTCAGTATTCCCAGCCTTCTTCCTCTTTAATTAAGAATATCTAACGAATTGGGCTCCATCATCCATTGACGAAGAAGACGAGAGAGGGGTGACACATGAGCTTCTCCTTCTCTGTTCTGTTCGGGTTGGTTTTTGGCAAAATTCCAGCTGCTTGAGCTTGGACAGGTGACGAATCTCGTTTGCACTCGCACTCTCTTCTCCTTTTGTAATCATTAAGCAATGCTTTGTATTCACATAGGCACGGATAGTAGATGTCAGTCTCTTGCTGCCTTCAAATTCCTGGAATGTCTGTCGTTTCTTATGTTTTCAGCAATTTCTGATGCTAATCAATGTACGAACAACAAACCCTTTTCACTCTCCCAGCAGCAAGAGCTCAATGCTGAGAAGATTCCTTGTTCTCTTTACATTCTGTATAGAGCAGAGCATCTATGCTATTTCGCCATAAATTGATTCCACGGCATCTCTTTCACCAATTTTGAGCAAATTCCTTTAGGTGGGCATCAGAGTGCAGAGGTCGGGGTCAGCTGTCGTGTCTAAATTCGTTCCTTGCAAAGGAATTCTGATATGCCTGTTTCTCTAGTAAGTCGTTACGAAATTGGAGATCATTTTGAATTCAGAAGTCTTGGATCCGAGCATGATAAAAAGCGTCCTGGTTGACCCTATGTTGGAAATATTTAGTTCTCTGTCTTTATTCACATTCTTGGAGGCGTCTATGTAGATGTATCCTGCAAAATTTAGAGGTCGCTATTGGTTTATCAAGGGTTTTGTTAGCAAATGCATTGACCAACCCATGAACGTTCGGCAGGAATTGCCACGTTTTGAAAACAATGAGCTCACTCTTGCATTTGTAACAAACCCTAAGTACTATTGTTCCGCTACTCGTCTGACTGGAATAGCATCTGTCGTTGAATCAGGCCTTTGATAACTAATCGGAACGCCCCACCCAAGCTGAAGGTCTTTGAGGATCTGCCATAACTGAACATCAATTCTCCCACCCATTTATGAGGTATCCATTTTGAGGAGAATATGAGGTACAGGGCGAGGAGTGCAGAGGCAGTTTAAGTGCGAGGAGAATCAAGCGACTGTCGCAGAGCATCAAAACTACGAGAACCCTTGATTCGACAAGTGAATATCCGGATGCTGTTGCAGAGATTGCATTAGGAATCTGTAGGATACTAATACTTCAGACTTGATACTAAGTCCAACAAGTATTATACCACAATTTGTGTCTCAGAATTCATGTTTTTGTGCAATTTGCAGTCTCAGGTGCAATCTGTCCAGAGAAAGGGGTTGTCAAATTGCTAGGAGGGGCGGTGGCTCACCTGCAAATCCTGTTGCAGAGATTGCATTCAAAATTTGTAGGATACTAATACTTCAGACTTGATATTAATTCCAACAAGCAAATCACAATTTGAGTCTAAATTCATGATTTTGTGCAATTTGCAATCTCAGGTACAATCTGTCCAGAGAAAGGGGTCGTCAAAATTCTAGGAGGAGCGGTGGCTCTCCTCCAAATCTGTTGCAGAGATTGCATCAGGAATTTGAAGGATACTAATACTTTAGACTTGATGCTATTCCAACAAGTGTATCACAATTCGAGTCTCAGAATTCATGGTTTTGTGCAATTTGCAATCTCAGGTGCAATCTGTCCAGAAAAAGGGGTTATCAATATGCTAGGAGGCGCGGTGGCAAACCTGCAAGCAACAGGATTTTCCCAAGGAGTTGTATCCCATCTCATACAGGAGACTGCATCTTTGAAGGGGTTTGCTGGGATACAGCAATTAGGGTGGCATCGTCAACAGTACAGATTCGGAGAAAGATCCAACTGCAGGAGGAGGTTCCTCACAGTAAATGCTTATGGGCAGGTTAATAATCTGAAGAAAAGGCACAGTGGTGGGACCTATGGGAGGCAACCAGAGCCCTACATTGGGTGCCCATGCCCATGCCCATGCCCACCCATGCCCATGGGTTTTGGGTGGGCATGGGTGCAATATTATTGTTCATGGGTGGGCATGGATTCGATATTATTGTTCATGGGTGAGCATGGGCTAAAGCAAAGCATATTGGAAGGGGTCATTGAATGAGCTCTCATTCAATGCTTTCGGCATAGTGGGATGCCGTGTGTAATTTTGATTTTAGTACGTGTTTCGGAGTCCAAATGCTCACTTCTACATACTTGCAGTTGTCTGGAAGTTGAGGCCAAAGGTGGAAGTTCACAAACACACACATACACTTCCTGTTGATTTTTCGACTCACAGCAACTTGGTGGTGGTGGTGGGTTTCTTCCCCTTATAGCTTGCATTCCACATCTTTGAATGTTTCGTTCTAAGTTCCGTCCTTGCTCTTGCTTGTATATATGTTGATATCAGTAATTTTCCTGAAGTCTTGACATTCACCGGTTCATTTGTAACTACCAGCTGGTTCTACCTGTTCATTGAGCACCAACCTCGATCGTTGAACAAGTGTTGCACTCGGGCATAGTGGGATGCCGTGTGTGATTTCGATTTTGGTACGTGTTTTGGAGTCCATATGCTCAATTCTACATACTTGCAGTTGTCTGTAAGTTGAGGCCAAAGGTGGAAGTTCACAAACACACACATACACTTCCTGCTGATTTTTCGACTCACAACAACTTGGTGGTGGTGGTGGGTTTCTTCCCCTTACAGCTTGCATTCCACAGCTTTGAATATTTCGTTCTAAGTTTTGTCCTTGCTCTTGCTTGTATATATGTTGATATCAGTAATTTTCCTGAAGTCTTGAATCCATATATTTCTTTGCTCATTTGGAATCATGGGAGCTTTGGTCATAATTCTCCGCAAATTTGTTGTGATCGCCACATTAGAGCACACGGTGAATTGAGTCTACCTTCATCAATCTCGTCTCGTCCAAATCTCAGAGATCGGTACTAGGTATGTACATCTACTCATCAATCAGCATGTAATTTCACCAGTGTGCTGTGTCGACAAAACAAAGAAGATGAAGAGATGTAGGGCTCTGGTTCTTAAATCCCTCCCGCAAACCCCCATTTTTTGTTTTGATGTGTGATACTTCTGCAGCATGAATCCTTTCCTTTTGCATTTCTCTACAGTTTACTCTTGTCATCAAAAACTTGTCTAGGAATGTTGTGATTTTCAGGTGCCGATTAATCTGGGCATTCTCAGTCGTGTAGGGCGACAATCGACTCTGAGATGTCTGTGATGTGCAAATTCTTGTAGGAGATAGTATAATTAATGTGACATTGCCTTTTTCTCTTCGTGTTGGAAGATTGCTTGAATTTAGGCAGATTGACAGATAGGCCAATGGCGAACTTGGTGTACCAAAATTTCATATTCTTGAAGTTGTATTTTGATAATAGATCAAAACCAGAGATGCCAATTCTCAATTCCAATGTCTGTTCAGTGAGAACTCATGATTGACAGCAAAACAAAGAAGATGAAGCACCACAAATTGAGTCTACCTTCATCAATCTCGTCTCCTCCAAATCTCGCAGATGAGTACTAGGTATGTACATCTACTCATCAATCAGCATGTAATTTGAACTCCTTGAGGAAAGAAATCATCATAGAATGCTGATGACTAAGCTGTTTGTTCAATGTTGATGACTAGGTCACATGTTCAATGGCAGATACATACATGCTTGGCAATGTATGATGAGAATCTGAGACTACTCCAGTCTTTATACAAATTCTTGAAGATTCTTTGAACTCACTTTTTGAGTGAATTGATATATCCACGATTAAATTACATCGGAAACTGGATAATAAGTTAGCCGTGCATTAATAAATCAATAGCTTTACTAAGTTAGCCGTGCATTCTACGCTCAATTCATCAGACACTTGGCCATGAGTGTGTCAATAGAAATGGCGGTCCGTCTTCACATAAAAAGACATGTCTCACTCATCATGTGCACTGTGGGAAAACTTTATTTGAACAGGAATTAGGGCAAATCTCATCGAGGCAAAGCACAAATTTAGCTCCCACAAGTGAGTGACTAGTGCTTATTGAGATGGTGGCATCTAGCTCTAGTTCGCTAAATGCACAAGTGATCGAGAAGGAACTAAAGAAGACATTGCCGAATGATGCCAATTGTGTATTTTCACTACGCAAGAACCATGCTGGTCTGAACTTTGCTCTTTGGAAAAAATTTGGCATCGTGTAGCAACATGGTAAGGATTGCGAGTACGCAGCGTGCTTCAGCTGCAAGAAAATATACACGTTCAACACCATGAGTGATCATAAGTGTCCTAAGGTTGAAAGATCGGGGAGTGGAGCAATGAACGTATTTGCAACAAAGGGCGTCCCCACCACACATGATAAGAAGATGATGACACTTGCAACTACCAACTTCTGTGCGATTGACCTCCGACCATTTGAATCGATAGCCGGACAGGGTTTGAAAAGGCTTGTTCAAACAACTTTGAACATCAATGTTGCAAGCAATAAGCGACTCGTGGTTGATGACATGTTGTGTCAACCAATTACCGCTAGATGTAAGATAGAGACTCACGCGATGGTGGGACGCGCTATAGTGGCAAAGCGTCTTCAAGAACACATTGCTACTGACGTATCCATGGCAAACACCCTTGATCTATGGACGAGCAGTATCAAGAAGGTAGCTTATATATCTATCACGGCTCATTACATCGATGAAGAGTTTGCTCTGTTTGATCGAACATTGCATGTGAAGCCTGTTCGCGATGAGAGCCACACTGCCGTTATGGTTTGGACGAGTTCAAGGAAGCTTTGGACATCTTCGGAATCAAGGATTTGGTGTTCGATAAAATCACTCTTGTGGCGGATTGTGGATCAAACATCGTTGCCAAAGATGGCATTTCAAGCGAGTTTGACTTGTTAGGGTGCATTGATCATAAAGTCGCGAATTGTTTGACCTACGTACTCAACAAGACTACAAAACAGGTCGATGGTAAGAAGAGCAAGCATTTTTACCGATACCTTGATGAGCCCAACATGACGGCCTATACGCTCTCATTGACACTTGTAAGAGTTTGGTCGCATACTTAAAAAAGTCAAATCTTCAGTCAAAGTTGTCGAAGACGCTGAAACAAGAGAATGCAACCAGATGGAACTCGCTATACCATTGCTCGCTTAGTGTTTCTGAAATGCTAATTGAGGTGATCGATCTATTGAAGCAGAAGGATGCACTGCGGAAAGTTGCATCAATCTCAGAGACATGTTTGAAACACTTAATTGACTTGTTGGCACCATTTCAGAAGGCAACTCTGGATTTCAAACAATTCAAAAAGCCGACACTGCACAAGGTTGTATTTTGGCGATTTCAACTGTTGAAGCATCTAAAATTTGTTATGAACGATGTGATTAATGACGATGGTACCGTCAAGACGAGCAAAGACTCCCCTTCGATCATAGCTTGTAAGTGCCTCTTGACACCACTAGTGTAAGAAAAGATGGAGCTCAACATGCTCCATGTCGTAGCAACACTTCTAGATCCCATTATGAAAAACCATATGCGCAAGATGGAGGTCCCTGATGCTTTAGTTACTAAGGCGAAAGCAAAACTAAGGGAGCTTATGCGCTCGATTGGCACATGGGAGGTTTTAGCTAATTTGGATCACGAGAAAGATGATGCATCCAACTCCAAATCGGAGTCAAACTTCTCGGATGCAGGGAATACGCTAACCAAGCAGCGCTCCGGGCTAAAGCCAACAATAGTGAACGACCTTTTATTTGTCCGATCCAACCAAGACTTGGTGTAGGCGGGTAATGCACATTACACAATTTTTGAATACATGGGCGCAATTTGAATAGCATGGGTGGGCACATGTCATGCTATGTGTGGGCATGGGTGGGTATGGGTGCGCACATGTCATGCTGTGGGTGGGCATGGGTGGACATAGGTCGTTGCTGATGGGCATGGTCTGGGTATGGGTGCAATTTAAAGGGAAAATGTTGGGCTCTGGTCCACACACAAACACTTAGGTACTAACCCACCTTGACCCCCACATCCTCAGATAGATAGATAGATATGAACACTTGCCCTCTATCAAAGGGCCGGCGTGAATAGAGTGTCTGTTCGTCTTGACAATGAGCCAGAGCCCACAGGACAAAGGGCCATTGGTACAAGACTACTCTCCCCTTTCGGGAATAGACACTTTAGTAGCCAAGAATAATTACTAGTAACCCTTAGTGGTGTTGGTGAGTCATGTGGGTATATATTGGTGTTGGTTTTTGTTGGAGGTCACCAAGTCATGGTTCCAAGGTTGGTTGGAACGTTTGTGCTACATTTATACGGTCCGAGTTCGATTCCCTTTGAGTCCGTATGAGCGTTTATTGTGGTGTTCATGACTTGGGACTGCTAGTGAGTCTATTCATAGGCAGGAAAGTTTGTTGAGAACCAGCCGGCCCTATCCCTTCTTCCTGAGACAAGTGTTCGCCTTGAGCTAGACATGTATTAATTTATATATATATATATATATATGTTGTTAGTTTTGTGTTGTTTTTTTATTGATAAGGGGGTAGGGGTTGATTATTTTCTATTTTCCTTTTATGTAGTATAATTGATCCAACATGTTGTATGGCGATGGTGTTGATTTCCTTGAATGTGTTTTTAATGGTGGTTTCTGCTATTTTGAAGTTTGTTTCAAGGAGTTTCATTGAGGGGATGTGTGTTGTGCCTCTAGCTCCTGCTGTTATGACTATGAGTGGGTCGACTTTCCATCCTAGGTCTTTGATGTTATTTAATAAGGGTTGGTATTTGAGGATTTTGTTTTCAGTTGTTTCTTGTGGGAATCTGTCGTTACAGTATGTAAATTCAACGAATTGTATTGTAAGGTTGTCTGATGGGTTTGATGGTGGGGCATTGTTGTACGGGTGACCTTTTACGCAGAGAATATCTGGTTTAAATCGGGCATTACATTGACATCTTTGTTGATCACATGTGCATGTTAGTAACCATGGAGGTACTATGTTTTCTTGGGGGTTTTTATTGAATGTTCCTGCATTCATGAGGGTATAGCATCTAGATTTTTGTGATGATATGATTAGTTTTCGTATTTCCCATACTGCTTTGTTGTGTCTTTTAACTCTTATGGCATGGATATGGTGATGGTTACATTTTAGAAGTATGTGAAGCCATGTGTCTGCGTCTTCGGAGTTACATATAGAGCATATTATTGCGGGGAATCTTTCTCTTCCAAAAAATAGTTGTTTCCTTGCATTGCCCATGTATTGGCCGGTGCGGAATTTTAATATGTTGGTTTTTTGTGCATCTGTAATCATAGGGTTGTGCCATAAAGCATTTGATAATTAATTATCGATGTTTGGGTTCATAGTCCATTTGCTGATATCGGGGAATTGGGTTGTCATAATTTCAATGTTTTTTTCTTGGTCATGTTTGATTATGTATGTTTTTAGGCATCTGACAGGGCCTTTGTCTAGACGTTTTATAGGTCCTGGCCATATGTCTTTCTGGTAGTAAAATGGTGTGGTATGTGCAAATTCATATGATTTTAAAGCAGTGGAGTAGTTTTTTCTAGCTCCTATTTTTGCAAGTTTGTCTGCTTGTTCGTTACCTTCAATGTTAATATGTGCTTTGACTTTATAGAGTGTGGTGGGTTGGGTACGGGATTTTAGCATTGTTACCATACTTGTTAGTATTGTTTTGTCCGCGTGGTTGTTATGCATAGTTGGGTGTTTAATGTGTGTATTTAAATTGTACAGGCAATTAATGCAGTCTGTAAATATGTGTGCTGGTTCGTTTGGGTATTTGGTGGATATCAATTTAAGTGTTTTGTGGATAGCCATTAGCTCTGCACGGAAGCTCGTTTGTAGTCCTGGAAGTCTTTTCGATATTTGCATGTCTATTTTGGTTGAGTTGTATATTCCGTAGCCGGCTTCTTTTTTTTTCCAATGTCCGCCACCGGTTTTAACGGGGGGTATAAAGGATCCGTCCGTATAGTAGCTATGTTGCGGTTGGAATTTTAGTGTAGTGTTTGTTATGAAGTTTGGGATTGGTGGTATGTATGATGTGTTGCTGTAGACTGCAGGTGAATATATGAGTTTGTTCCATTTCTTGCTTTTGTTGACTGGTGTGTTGTCTAGAGTGGGTGGGACATTTTGTATGTGGTATTGTGAAATTTGTAGGTTCTCAAAAGCTACTTTGATTGTGTTTATTTGATGGGGTGTGCCTATTGTGTGGTTTTTATGATGGATACATAGTATTTGTATCGCTAGTGGCTCAACTCTTGGTTTGTGTAGTTCCTGGGATATTGTTGGTTCTTCATATGTGATTGTATCTGCAGCGGAGTGGGTGATGACGTGTGTGTCTGCAAATGGTCCAGTATGTGGGGAGGGGTCTTGATACCAGTTTTTGTTTGGTATTACTATTATAGTGATGGTGTTAGGGTCGTTTTTGGCTGCTAGTCTTGCCCAGTGAATTGCTTGTTGAGTTGCTTCTTCGTTATGAGGGTGAGCATAGCCTAAGCCTGCCCACTTATATTGGAAGGTAGTACCTAGTGATCCGAAGATTTTGTCTCTTGCAAATGGGGAGTAAAATTCAGATATTTGTGTTGAGCATGTTACTGGTGAGGAGAAGTATGAGTGGGAGATGTTGAAGGTGGTGATGATAGAGTCAATTATATTTATAGGTAGGGTATGGTGTATTGTTTTTATAGGGTCGTTTTTGGGAATTTTGCTTTTGTATCTTTGATAGAGCCATACTACTTCTTTTTCAAATGTTTGCGTTTGTGGAACTAATCCATGTGAGCTATACATTGCTTTATTGTATTGTTGTCTTAGCCATTTTAGTCTTGTGGTTGTTATAGTGATGAGGTGCTTACCGGTGTCTTCATATACGTGTGTTTGTTCATTATTTATTTGTATAGTATCTTTATTGGTAATGATGTATTTTTCTGGGTTGCATTCTTTTATGAATATTTGTGTGAGTGGGATATTTGTGGGAGGAGGGATGAATCTTAAGTCTCTATTTTGTCCCGGGGAGAAGTGTGTATTAATGATGTTTTTGTAGTGTTCGTGATGTGTTCTTGTGTAATATTCTTTTAATAATGTGATGTTGTGTTCAATAACTGATGGGTGGTTGAAGGGGAAAAATTCTCTTTGTGGCATCCATTTATTGTATGTGTTGTTGTTTTGAGGTGTCCATTGGCATAAGTACGTGTTGTATGTCTTTGTTATTTTGTACTTGTCTTTTGAAATGTTTGTTTTGTAGTCTAGTATTGTGTTGATGAGGAATTTGTGTGGTTGGTTTGTGATGTTAGGAGGTGGATTTGGGTGGTGTGGGTATTGTGGGTTTGGGGGTTGGGGTGGGTTGATTGGTGTTCTTGGTATTAGATTTTGATTGTTCTAGATGTATTTTGTTTTGAGTGTTTGGGGTGGTGGGTGTTGTATGCATGGGTTTGTGCAGTTTATTGTGCAGTTTGGATAGCAAAATAATTGTGATGCTATGTGTAGTGCATTTTTTTCTAATTTGGTTGGTGTTCTGTAGTATGTTTTGAAGTTGTCTGGTGTCATCAGGTTTGTTCCGTTTGGGAGGGTGATGTGTTTTATTGTGTATATGTTTTATATTAATAGTTTGTGTAAGAGTTTGAGTGATAGTTCATGATTAAGGTGTGGTAATTATGTTAAAGTTTGTGCATGCCATTCTCTTTCTAGTTCTGTTATGTGGAGTTGGAATTTTTCGTTTGTACTTTTGAGGTGGATTCCTCCGGCTTTGTTTAGGAGAAATAGTGTTCGTGTGGTTGGTGAACGTGTACAGTCACTTTGTTTTATTCTGGGGATTTCTTCTGCTCCTCCAAATTTAGCTAATATGTGTCGTATAAGTCCTTTGTATATTATACCTAATCTTCCGGGATCATTGAGAGCGTTTTTGAGTTGTTCACTAATGCATCGTAAGTATGCATTTTTTAATGAAAATGCTTCAAGTCCAAATAATTCATGTGGTAACTGGGATATTACATTTGTTGTGCATTTAGGTAGACCACATATTATTTTTTGTATTCCTATGATTTTTTTATCGAGTTTTTTTATGGCTGGTAATGAGTATGGTACTGTGAAAAAACTGTACGCAATGCATGTTCTTATGACTGTGTCAATCATGCTAATTTTTTGTTTGATTGTGGCTAGGCATTTTGTTAGTTGTTTGCATTGGTCCATTACTTTGTTTGTAGTGATGTGTGTTTGGAGTTTCCATTTTAGTGAAGGTACTAGTTGAATGCCTAGGTATACATAGGGTTCGTTTTGGTGTAAGATTGGTATTGGTTGGTTTCTATACGATATGTTTTGGTTTTGAATATGAATTTTGAAGTTTTCAGGTTTAGTTTTGGACTTATTGGGACATCCTGTAATGGCGCATTTTTGTACTCCTAGGTCCATTCCTGCCCATTCACAATATTTATCTAGTTTTTTAAGTTGGGTTTGTAGTGATTGAAGGTTGTTTGAGATAATTGCTAGGTCGTCTGCATATGCTGTTGAGTTAATGGTCAGATTAGATGTTCCAAATGTGTATCATTTTTTGCCTCTTTGTAGCCATCATAGTAGTGGTTCTAGGAATATGAGAAATAGATATGGGCTTAGTGTGTCCCCTTGGATAATATCTCTTTGTATTGGTATTGGTTTTGTTACCCCAAAGTGTTCACTTGTGAATATAGTGGTTGACTGAGAGTAAATATTTCCAACTAGTTTTACCGCGTCTACCGGATATCCCAAGTCTAGCATTATAGCGATGAGTCTTGCATGGTCGAGGGAGCCAAATGCATTTTTGAAGTCTATGTAGAGTAGGTATATGTTTTGGTTTGTGAGTCTAGCGTCTTCTAGAGCTGCAATAAGTAGTTGTAGTTGTCTAGATGTGCTTCTTTCTGTTCGGAATCCTTCTTGGTTGTCATGGAGTATTCGATGATTTTCGCCGTATGCTGAGAGTATTCATGTTAAGGTGCTGGTGAATAGCTTGTATATTGTGTTTGCTAGTGCAATGGGTTTGTGATTTGATAGTTGTGTTGGGTCTCCTTTTTTATATAGTAATATGATTAGGCTGATTTTCCATGAGGCTAGTATTTGTTTCTGTTTGTAGAAATGGGTGAAGAATAAGAATAGTAGTTTGTGAAAATTTTCTGGCATGTTTTTTAATATTACATTTGGGATTTGTTTGGTCCTGGTGTTTTGTTGTTGGCTAAGTGTTTTAAGCATAAGTCAAATGTTTCGTGGTCTAAATATTCATGTAGTGGAGTTTGTGGGTTGTTTCTTTTGTCTATAACCAATCCATCTAAGTCATGCCATGGGTACTATCTAACTCCGCAGGTACAGTGTAGTGGGTGCTCAGGTTGGAAGTAGCATGTTGGAACTATGGGTCTGTTGCTTAGTGATTGTTGTATATGTATTTCATTTGCTATGTCTATTGGATTAGTTAGTATATTATTGTTTCTATCTATAATGCAGTCTAGCGGTGGTACTTCTTGATTTTTTAAGATTTTTTTGTTTATTTTTTTGGGGGTTTTTTCATATAATTGTCTATATTTTGATATGGCTTTCTTGATACATTATTGGGTGAATTTTGTGGTGATTTTACGAGCTTGAATGTTTGCAGTTTTGGCCAGCTCTGCTAATGTTTTGATCCATTCTTGGTGATCTTGGTCTTGGTTTGGGGGTGAGGGGATGGCAATATGGGTATGTCTAGTTAGTTCACAGCGGGATGAGTCCGGAGCCGCAGCTCCGCGGAGCTTCCCGCACACAGGCACACAACCGCAATCGGAGTAGATCCAGAACCTTGCACCTCACCGCCTCATCGACAACAAGAAGCGCAGCAGAGCCGGAAACCGCACCAAACACAACAAACCCATGGATTCCACTGAGCACACCGACCACACACACCGAAGGCAAACCCAGAGTCGACACCAAGAATGCGATCCCACCAAGCACAGACACAGCCAACACCAAGAAGGCGATCCCACCAAGCACAGACACAGGCACCCACGCTAGACAGCCACAAAAAAGCAAGCTTCGGAGAACACTTTTTATTCTCTTACTAGTGTTCTATACACTACATTGCACAAGCAGAGCAGCATCGCCCCGAAAAAAACTACCCTACCTGCCAGCCATTCACTCCCCCTCCGCCCAGCGCCACAGATCCATCACACCTCCCAGATCTACTCCACCCCTCTTCCAGCACTACAGATCCACAACACCCCTCAGAGAGACTTCAGCCTCCCTCTAGCACCACAGATCTGATCCGGCCTCCCGAGCCTCCTGAGCCCCCCAAGCGTCTCCAACGGCGAAAGAAGACAACCCCAACAGGAAGAAGCGGCCACGAACCCCAGCAGGAAGAAGCGGGGCGCTCCAGAAGCCATCAACGACACACCACCACCGCGCACATTGCCACCAGCGACAACCACAAGGAGTCAGCAACCGCCCCGAACGCACACAGGTACTCCACAACCCTAAACTACGGCCCCCTCAGCTGTCTCAACAAACACAAACTCCAATACGAATCTCTACAACCGAACACTCACACAAAACTCACACAACACCTTCCCACACAGGAACTGCCACAAGAATTACCTCAGAAAGTTCTCCCACACAAACCACTCACACAGGAAAGCGTACTCACCACTGGCAGATCGCACCTCTCCTCCTTGCATTCGCCGACTGCACCTCGCCACTCCACACTCACCAATGGCAGATCGCACTTCTCCTCCCCGCATTCGCAGACTGCACCTCGCCACTCCACACTCGCCAACCATCGAACAAGCAGGGGAACTATCAACCTCACTTCCACTCCACACCCCCCACACAACCTCACACACCCAGCTCCCGCACACAAACCCACACACCCAACCCCCACAACACACACAATCACTCAATCACACAAAACCAGCACACACAGTTGTGAGCAATGCTTAGAACAAACTACACCCCCCACTCCAGATACCCACTCCGAAATATACACTCATACACAATGCCGAAAAAAAATCACCCCCAGCCCCCGCAATAACCCTAAAAAACTCTCAAAAGGCACCTGGCCACCATGACACGCCCACAGTGGACTCCGAAACACCTCCGCCAAAATCCACCCGCAAGCTAAAGATACATTGCCGCCTTCGCCTCCATACAAGTAAACAAACAACTCTAGCTCCCCAAAAACCACACCCCCCCCCCCAACAACACACCCACAACCCGCACAAAACACAAGTTAAAACAACTTACATACACAAAAAACATGTCTAAAACAAGTACTGGACACCCTAAACCAGTAAATTCTAGAAACCTCCATCAGCCAGCTACTACAACAGACACCGCCGAAAGCCCACTACACACACACACCCACATTAGGAAATGCAAATTAGTACTTAACACAGCCAAGAACAAGCTTGACATCACTCACTCCTCTCTCCTCCTACATCCTCTCCTACACAACACACTCACCCCCCCTCCTACACACAACCATCTGCACATCTCTCTCTCCTTACTCCTCTCACATAGCCCCTGCACCCATTCGCTTCCACCTCCCCGACTCGCTTCCACCTCCCCGACTCGCATTCACTCCCCGACTCGCATGCCCTCCCCGACTCGCACTCATTCCCCGACTCGCATTCAATCTTCTCCAACACAATCGCCAGCCGAGCATACGACACTACTCCGCACGCACTCAGACCGTCACCCACAATAACCACCTGAGGAGCAGCAACCAACACCCTGGAGTAGACAATTGCAGGAGCAGAGAGAAGGCCGCACCAAGCAAAAGCCCTCTACACGACACCCAGCTCGAACAGGCCCCCGAACGTGTAGGGACGACATCACCAATCTGCACCCATCCTGCACACACCACATCGACAGTGAGAAGGCAACGTCCCGACATCGCTCCCTCCACCAAACACCGGCCACCCCACCGAAATCAGGTACGCACGATTCCTGCCCACCTACTCTACAATTACAGTATGCCCATTCCAGCTCTCACACAAAGTTACAATTCTTGCAGATTCCACACCAAACCAGCACAAAACCAAAAAGCTGCAATTCGAAGCAAGCACCCAATCAAGCATCAGACACAATTTAGTAGCAGCCACACAAGAGAGACAGGCGAAACAAAGCCGAATTCCCCCCACACTAGCATCTGCAGAGTCTGGAGATTCATAGCCACCGACAGCAGACCCACGGAGCAATACACAGGACACATCCAACATCAGACCCAGAGGAGATCCCCCCTAACAATCGAGGTAACTCAAGAATTGGCATCCCCACGACATCAACGACACTCCACCAAATCCCACCACCACCAGACTTCCAAGCCGTGCTTTCATATCCGAGGTAACCACCTCTCCCACCCAACAGCAATCATGATGCAGCACACAAAAACGCCACCACCACCAACTCTCAACGAGCAGTACCACGAATTCCGACAACAGATGTCAGCTCAGCCGCCACCCCCACAAGCTCATGACTTGGACGCCAAAGAAGACCTCGATATGGACGCACAATTGGAGAACGTGTCACCAGAGAGGGGTGGTAGCTCCCTACAATTGACCTACGAACGCCATCCACAACAATCCGCCAAAACCACCCTCTTCAAGACATCACACAACACCGAGAGCACGCCCCCAACACTCCAATACCGCAACCCAAGAATTGAAGACGCATCGGAGAGCCAAACTACCAAGAGGAGGAAAGCGGATGACTACACCGCGACATCCACACCCGACATTCCACACAACATCACCACACCGGCATCACACACAAAGGTACGACGGATGGCCACCCTTGGCATTGATATGGTGGGATGCATGTGGCTAGGATTCCAAATGCATGAAATGCTAGCTACACAAAGAGGTAAGAAGGAATTGAAGGAGAAACGCAACGATGAAGAATTCGCCATCACCAACACACCCACAAGCAAAATTCAAGAGTTCTGGTCACTAAGGCGAGCTTTTCCAAGGGTCAAGCAAACTCTCTATCCCATTGAAAGACCGGATGCGGTGCCCGGTCAACACCTACACTTCACACAAATTCCCATGTACGAGAAGACATCTCAAGACACGGGCCTCACCGAAGGCTTTCATGTCACCATTCGGTTTGATGGAGAATACAAGAAACTTAGCCGAAAAGAAGTCAAGACCGCATGCATGGAGCGTCTCCGACTCATGAACATGCCTCTCGGGACCACCTACTCCAATCCCATCGACATGGGCATCAACACGGTCACGAGGAATTGGGCCGGTTTTGTCAAAATTCACCTACAAGACCCCAAGAATGATGGCCTAGCTTTACTCCGAGGAGACCGTGCTTTTGTCATGACAATGGGAGACGGGGAAAAAATCATCGGGAAGGTAGAAAAAGGTTTTGAGCTCATCACAAAGGCAAAAAACATGAGACTACACCTCAAGGGCGACGCCATCCGCAACAACGCGGCCCTCGACATACTCCGCAACCTCATGCAACGCTCATACTACGACGGGAGAGAAATCGAAATCCTCTCTCTCACCAAGGCGGGAGTAGAGAAGGACTTCGCCTTCATCACCCTCACCACCGAGGAAGCCCGAAATGACATCCTCACCAATGGCCTCACATTTCAATCCGAAAGGCTCAAGGCAAGCATCACCAAAGACAAAGACTCGGGAAACCTCTCGGAACTAAGAATTAGCACTACTCTAGTTGCTAATAACTTACCACAACGGGAGTCACAATCAACAATTACCACATCCCTCAAGAAGTTGTTTGGAGAGGGGAACATCACCGGGGTCACATTTGGATATAAGACCAACCAAGACGATGATCGCCAAGCCGGATGGTGCCACATCCAATGCTTGAACGCGGCGGTCTACACGGATTGGCTTCATAAGTCTACATACATTCTAGGGAGGCGAGTGGACTTTGTTCCACACAAAGGGAGTATCGACGGCACCGCACCGCACCGCACCGCTATCCAACTAGCACAAGCCCCCGTACGAGAAGTCATCGCTCAAAAAGTCCACGCTATGGGTAACACAACCGCATCCTCCCCCTTAGTGTCCGAGAAACTCTTCAACAAAGCCATGAAGGAGCTAACCGCCACGATGGATGATAAGCTCACCGCACTTACAAGCAACATCAACCTCAACACGGATATGCGCGTCGAAGTCTCCACGGACCCTCTCAAGACACATGCAACAAACATACACAACATCATGAGTTCCATGGCAATGGAGTTCCAACAATCAAACCATCGCATCCACAACATCATGCAAACTCTAGCCGCCACATCACCGGACCCCCCCAACATGGCAAGACTACCGCACACCCCGAGCACATCCATGGCCAACGCACAAGGAGGGGACAACAATGTACCACAACTAGCACCTCCGGGCTTCCAAAATGCCCACTATAGGAACTCACCATCAAGCCTCCACAAAGGACATCACCATCCACATGAATAGTATACAACTAGTATATACATGGACGCTACTCATACACTTGCTATGTACCACTCTTTCTCGTATAAATAAAAGACTAATATTTGTGCCCAAAGTGTTCAACATAGGAGGAAGACTCCCCACATACGCATACATACTCAAAACTTCACCCCCCAAAAAATACAAATATAACCTAGCAATCACACTCATCATCACTCTAGCATACACACACACCATCCACCCAACCTTATATAACACACCACACACAATTATATCCATACCTAACACAAATCTCTCAATCCATAAACTAGCCATCACCTCCCCCCATCACCACTACACACACACATGGACTACCATAACTAATCACCAACAAAGAACACCCCAAGAATCCCCCCCCCCCACACATACTAATTAATAACATAACCCACATAGGCACCATCCAATACACAACACATTTACATTTTAAAAATCCAAAAACATTAATCATAAAATACCTCACATTGAACAACTCCATACTCATCCTTTTATGTGGCGACATACATCTCAACCCGGGGCCACTCTCACACACCACTAGAAACCCCCTAAGAAAATACACCCATACACACCACCTTGCCACAAACATAGCAACACTTAATATACTCTATAAACATCAAGGACGATTATGCTTCACCCACCCAACAAAACACCCTCTTAACACCATCAAACAATTAGACCACCTAAACCGCCACAAACTAATACTCCCAAAATACCTTCCTCAAAACCAAACCCACACACCCACAATAACACACAAACTAAAACAACTAAAGCCATCGTTGGTAATCACACCTACCAAAAATACAAATGTATACCCTCCCATAGCAAACCCCATATTGCTACATACTAACTTAAAAAATAATACATTACATATTCCACAAGCCACCACCAAAAACAACATAATATCAACATCACTCCACATAAACCAACCCGCACATATAACACAAATACATAACAAGTACCCCCAACCAACCATATTTACAAAACACCATGCTCACACACAACTACTCCTATTACAATGTGGGGATATACACCCTAATCCAGGCCCTATGTCTAACTTATTACAAGCACACCCCATCTCCCACAAAAGACGCCAAACAACATACTTCTTACCATGCACGATCAAACTTCAGCCGGAATACCAACATTTAGCCAACACAATTAAACATCTTTTTCAAAATACGCACCCCCTACACACACAAACAACAAATTCACTCCCATACCTATATAACTTTATACAACAACATAGTAACCATCCCCCCCCATGGATAATCTATGCAATGATCGTAACAATTAGCCCCTCAATTATAATATGCAACACGTGCATACAACAACAACCTACACAAGATTGGACAACTCAACTACTAGACAAAATGACAAGACTGACCAATCCACCGGAAAGGCACATAAACACACCACACCCATATACACAATTCTGTAACATATACAAAGATACAATCACCCCACCCAACACAATACACAATAAACTATATGACTACATACAACAAAACCATGAATTACCCAATATTCAAAATCTACAAGAAACATTCCCATACTTACCAAGGCAACTATTAACAGAGGCACTAAGAATTAACGAGCCTATAAATGAATACACACGCCCTAACCCCCCACCAATTCAAAACTCAACACCCTCGCACAATGCAACCCCACTAACTAGTCAAAACACATACGCCATAACTTGGAATGCATCATCACTTAACACCGCCATGCCATGCCTACAAGATTTACTTATACATCACCAACAACCCCCGTCTATCATCACCATATAAGAAACCAAATTGTCAGCCATTAAATCAACAAAACACATACAATGCCTATTCCCTCAATATAAATTATTCTTTAACCCCTAAAGGACCGGGGGTGTTTTAGCTTAGGTAATGTTTTCTTGATTAGCTCTTGTAGCAAGCTCAATTTCTTATTAGTGTGGGGTAATTTTCACGATCGGCACCGTTGAAACTAAAGAAGACTTACATAGCTTGTTTATGAAAAACAGATCAACAAGATTGCACAATTTCTGAGAAATTGCCACCGTTGAGAAGATTGATGGAAATTGTTCGGGCAAGGGGTACTTCGTACTTATGCTGGAATCAGATTGCTTAGAAGTGCTCCAAAACATCTGAAATATTTACCACATGTAAAGAACATTATGATCCTCATGTGGAATTTTTTTCGTCAAATTCTGAGTTGTGGGAAAAAAAATATGGGACTCTGAAGTCTCCAAACAATGAGATTGGGCCCAAAAACTGAAAACTCAAAGAATTCGCCAAAAATCCAATCCTTCATCATTTTTTGATCGAAAAAGACCATTGGATCCATCTTGCAAAAACAGCCAGGGTACTCTCCTCGCAAATTTGAGCTTCTTTGGAACAATCTCATCTAATTTGCACTTTTCTACAATCAAAAGGCCCTTGGGGGCCTTACGCTGCTTAGAAGTGCTCCAAAACATCTGAATTTTTTACCACATGTAAAGAACATTATGACCCTCATGTGGAATTTTTCTCGTCAAATTTTGAGGTGTGGAAAAAAAGATATGGGACTCTGAAGTCTCCAAGCAATGAGATTGGGCCCAAAAACTGAAAAATCAAAAAATTCGCCAAAAATCCAATCCTTCATCATTTTCTGATCGGAAAAGACCATTGGATCCATCTTGCAAAAACAGCCAGGGTCCTCTCCCCGCAAATTTGGGCTTCTTTGGAACAATCTCATCCAATTTGCACTTTTCTACAATCAAAAGCCCCATGGGGGCCTTACGGTCCTTTAGGGGTTAATAATACACATAACATCACAAGGGTCGCACGACAAAGGATGACATACTGTGAGCCCAAAATGGTGCCCACATTTAGTCTTAGACCCTTGAAACGTTAGTTGATGCACTTTGAAGTAGCATGTTACTTCACAAAAATATAAAAAGAGTGAAATGTTAGTCTTAGAAGTACCATGTTGTAAGAGGCTAGGATGTGAGTTGTTATTGTGTTTTTACCTTCGGAAGGATTTGAGTGAATGAGGATAGGTAAGGAGAACTTAGATTGAGTAGTTAGTGAGTAGGCTAGTACAAATGGATGGAGACAACCAAAGTGACTCAAGAGGCAAGTGCATTCGAATTGGGATGAATGGAGGATCACATGGAGCGCACAAGTGGACCACCTCATCATGGCCACTTAATGGGGAAGGCCCAAGGAAGAATGCAAGGTGGAGGATAAGCAAATTCTCAAAGCACCAATCAAATCACGAGCTAAGCATCGTGGTTTGAATTAAGTGGTGAGCGACGATTTGGGAAAGTAAGGGGAGAAAGTTATGGCGGCGGAAAGCGAAGGAGGCTAAGTTTGGGTTGAAGCATCCCAAGTTTGGTAAAGTGTGGTAGGTAGAAAGCCAAGGCTAGTTAAATGTTCGAATTAGGATCCTTGTTGATCATTTGAGGGAGGAAGACTTAGAAGATAGGATTGGCGCCTACTAAGTAGGAGGAAATCTCAAGGGCTTATCGTGAGCCTTGAGGGTGCTCACCCCCTCAAGCTTACTATATAATCCCTCATTCTTCCCTCACTCACTCTCTCTTTCCTTTGTGCTCCAAGGCACCCCACGAGTTATAAGTGTGGGTGTGGGAAGCCATATTGGAGCACATGTGTGTGCTTAGTTTTTAGTTTGAGAGCCAAGGCTTGTTAGCCTTGAAGAGGGCTTGACCTCTTGGTAGAATTAGTGTTGACGTGAAGGATTTTAAAGTTAATTCATGATTCCAATTTGTGGTACTTAAAGTTCATGTTTTGAATACACGTGGTTGCAAGTTCCATGTTTAAGAGTTGAGCACTTGATGTCGTGATGAGTGCAAAAATATACTTGTATGGATTAGTTAGTCTTAGTGAAGTTAGGAAATTCTCTCTCCCCCTCTCCTCTCTAGGATTTTAGGATTTTAGGATTAGAGAAGAATTGTGTGATTAGAAAGGGGTTGTTAGTAGAATTAGGGAAATTAGGTAGGAAGATTAGTTAAGGGCTTGAATAATTAGTGAGGTAGTTGGGGATTACAACTACAAAGTTGTGGGTTCATGAAGGAGCTGGGTTTATGAAGGAGCTGGGTTTGTTTAGTTAGAAAGTAAAGAGCTGGGTTTATGAAGGACCTGGGTTTGTTTAGTTAGAAGCTAAGGAGCTGGGTTCATGAAGGACCTGGGTTTATGAAGGAGCTGGGTTTGTTTAGTTAGAAGCTAAGAAGCTGGGTTTATGAAGGAGCTGGGTTTATGAAGGAGCTAGGTTTATGTAATTAGAAAGTAAAGAGATGGGTTCATGAAGGAGCTTAGTAGATAGCCTACCTAATTAGCTCATAGACAAGTAGTTAGTTACATTATGCTAGTTAGTGTTATGTGTGGCTTTCACAAGTAAATGTATTTGAGATTGACTATAGAGAATAGTGTTTTTTTAACACTTACATCCTCTCTTTAAAAATAAACCACGTGCACAACTTAATGGAGAATGTGGAGCACTCTCGCGATGGCAAGACAAAGGAAGCAAAGACCAAAGTTAAATCCAAGACCACTTGAAGGGTGAACCTTGCACTATGGACTCATCCAAGTCCAAATCCAATACCGCGGAGGAATGTGAGCCCAAACCCACTACTCGGACTACGGACGT
This sequence comes from Polytrichum commune, assembly GCA_950295325.1. NCBI lineage: Eukaryota > Viridiplantae > Streptophyta > Polytrichopsida > Polytrichales > Polytrichaceae > Polytrichum > Polytrichum commune. The sequence continues at coordinate 13,901,173 of OX485803.1, read as the reverse complement.
TTAAGGGTGGGGGGTTTGGCCTCACACCGTGAATACACATAAAAAAAATGGCATTAGGCTTGCAGATAATCAACACCTCACTGCCCCCTTTGTCAACTTGGTTATCTTCCTCCGATACAGGAAATAAAACGATGGGAGCTACCGCTGAGACATCAAACATTTTTTCTCCTTTGGAACCTCTACTTGTGCCCCTAGCAGAATTAAGCCCTCGTCTACCCATTGTTGTCCGCAAGTTGTACGGCGTCCCTATGCTCTCTCGTGATTCGAACCTTTGCCTTCTCTCAATACGCCTTTGTTTTTCAATATTCCTTCTAACTTCTCGATCTGCTCTCGCTCTCGACCTAGTGTTCATCTCTAACAATACCGAAGCAAACAATTCCTATATATCATTGTCATGTCTGTCATAATTTACATCTTTGCGCCATCATTATGTTCACATTTTGGATAATTATGTTCACATTGGTTTTAGATAATTAATCTGAGGCTTCTTAAATAATCCCTCGGTTAATCCACACTGCATTAATACACTACAAAAGGCGCCGCTAAAACCTCTTTTACATATTCCAATCTTGCCATGTCAGATTTTTGGTGGTGCTAAAGGATTGACTTGTCTTACATTCTATTCCTACATGAAACAAGTTGTCCAGCATTTCCATAAATAAATATTGACTATGTATTGATCTAACAAGTTGTCAAATATTCGGGTATTGGTGTCTACCCTTGGTGTATATAATACCCGATTACTTGTACCCATTCCTTCATGTCATCTCATCATATTCTTCTCCAATGGGTATTGACTCAAGTCTCCCAAGCCTTGCTCATTTAGGTGCCCCTAGTTCATCTCAAATTCACACCACGTTGTCCATCGATGGTTCTGCAGACGTCAACAACATGAAGATTGCTCAGTTGACTCCGGCGATCGTCCCACATGACTGCTCAGTTACTCCGGCGGTCATGGTTCAGAGTCCACATGCACGGACTCCACCTTCGCAAGAGGATGTTGCAATGCTGATAGAGGACAAGTCTACTTTACAGACTCATGCCTATTCTAGAGTAGGGATTATTAAACCGGGCACTTACTCTAGATCTCTATTAAGGAGTGCCCCACGTCCCAAAGGTCAGGGACTGGGTTGCGAAGGATGCACTGCAGTTCATAGTTTAGGGATTGACCATTGTCATAAACATGACGGTGACAAAAATGGCAAAGGTCCCAATAAGCGTCTTCGTCGCTAATCAGAATGTAGCATTCTAGTGTTTAGAATTTATTATTGCATAGCTACTATCATGGAATTCCTAGTCTCGGCCCCGATACGCTCTTTTCAGGTTCAATCAGTGAGGCCAGAGAGGTTTAGGCTAGGCTTGGGTGGGATTAGTAAGTGATAGATTTTGATTTTGATGTCTGGAATTCCTAGTCTCGGCCACGATACGCTCTTTTCAGGTTCAATTAGTGAGGCCAGGGAGGGTTAAGGCTAGGCTTGGGGTGGGATTAGTTTGATATAGCTTTATTGTAGTACACTGTTATCCTACATTCCCTATATATTTGCCTATATATATTATAATGTCCCTTACATCCACTAAATGGTTCACGTGGTCTCTGGTGTATTTATAATTACGGCACTCGGCATTCAGCCTCATGTTTTTTCTTAATATATCTACATTGGATTGGCATATGATCATGACTAACTTAAGTAATTGCTGCAGTGCATTTTCAGTTCTTAATCATGTTGCTATCATGAGTCGGCTTATTATTCCACTACTAATCCAAGTCTCCGCCGTCTTTCACATATTCCCTCTTGCCATGGCCTGCTCATCACATCACTATATACACAGCCCACTTTCTGCTCAGCTTAAGTCCATTGCCCGTTTGGCCGACTCGCATTTACATTCCTTCTACAATGGCCACCATCAGAGCACTGCACCATTCCATCCCCCTTATGATCCCTCTTGGAGATGATGGTCTAGCCAAAGTCGCAGAGTCATTCTTTAGTTTGAGATTTAGATTCCACCCAGACTCAATTCATGTCGAGGAAGAGGTCTTTAATGACAACGGTGACTTGAGTCACACTGTCCTTCAGATGTCCTTTTGCATTGACGATGGTAGAGTTTGGTTCTTGCTCCCTGCAAAGTACAAGGCCATAGGCATCACCGAGTCGGAGATGGCCACCGCTACTGTGTTGCTAACACCAGGCGTGTCCCTCACATCCACCACGCAGGCTTCTCTTCTGGCGACGGTCAAGAAGGAGCCCGGCATCCAAGAGGTTACCTATCTCAGCGATGACTCTGATGATGATGTGCCACCTGCCTCTGACTTTGCCTCACTTACCCCACCTCCATCGCAGGATCAGCCATTCATCAATCCTCTCAGGATTCCACACTCGCCTACCGTAAGTCAACCATCTACTTCCAGACCCCCAATTCACCTAGGTGTGTCTATAGATCGTCCCAGTGTTGTCCACCACTTGAAGTTGCTTGCAACCCGACCAGGGTCCAAGAACATCCTCAAGAGTATTGATTATGAATCTGTTAGGCATGAGAAGGTTGAGTTCCTCCCTTCTGTTTTTGACGGCGACGTCATCTTTGAGTTCCCTCCTCTCGGAGCTGATGCTCCCCATTCCCATGCTAGACTCATGTTCGGAATGGACAAGCGTTTCGACGGTCATGCTTGGTGTAGGACAAAGACGTCTAACATTACCAATGATCTCGGCTTGACCTTCCGGTTTTCATGTTGTGTTGGCCATCTACGTTGTAATAACGAGGGCTGTGATTACCTCAACCGCCCCAATCGGGCCACTACCATGTCTATGACTCGGCCTACTGCCGGGTTATGACTATTGCAGTATGTGATATGCAGTCTGAGGACGTCACGGCGCAGAGCCTTCTTTGGCATGGGCTCAATGAAGTTATGCACAGACATGGCATTGCTAAAGTTAACTTCAAAGGGTTCATGGCGGACAGTGCACAAGCCAATTGGAATGCAGTTAGGATTATCTATGGCAGTGGTGATCCCAAGGTTCCTATGGAGTCTTGCGAGAGGACATGTCTATTGCATTGGATGGTGTCTATGGAACGCCACACCACCACCCACATCAAGCCCGACCTCCAACAGCAACACAAGTTGTTATGCAAGCAGTACAAGGATGCCAAGACTCCCGAGCAGTCCGAGTCCCGTTATCTTGCCATCCGGGCATGGTGGCTTTCCTCTGGAGCTGCATCCGAGGAAGGAATCAAGGACCTTGATACATGGCTTGCATTCTGGCACTTTTGTTACCGTCAATGGGGTGGTTTCATGCAACTAGTGAGTACCCACCCACTTTCTATTTCGCTTTTTGGTGTCAACTTTTTTTTTTGGGTTTTTTTTGTTTTTTTTGTTTTTGGTGCCAGTTTAGGCTTTTGGCTTGTTTTTGTGCAAAGCGTACTCACTACATTTTATTTACTTCTCTCAGAATTTCACAGATTCTGAGTTGGCAGAGATGCCATCTTGCAACCTCTCCGAGACAGTCCATAACAAATGGCTTCAGCAGTCTGGAAACCGTGGCTTTGATCTGTATGTTGCGACCGTGGATGATTTCGTGAGGGCGTTCATGCAATGTACGAACTACTACGCCTACTTGAAGGGTGATCGCTCTGGTACTGGCCCAGGAAAAGAAGAACTCCGCCTTCGTGCTGCACAACGATCCGGTGACGCCAAGAGAATTGTTGCAGCCCTCGAGCACATGCCTGGAGCAGAGCATTGGTGCACCCGCAAACCCCAACTCGAAGGAGAGGAGGTCTTTGGCACCACCAAGCGCAAACTTGATATGCCCCCTAGTTCTGATCAAGATTCACATAGACCCGATAAGGTCAGCTTCTCTCATCCACGAGTGAGCACTAGGTCAACCAAGGCACGTACTGATTCCTCCACACCATCAGACCTGCCCCTAGCACAATCACCCGAGAAATCGATTCCACAACGGGTCACCCACGTCAATAACATTCAGGAGACCCACTGCGATGTCTCCAAGTGGCACATTTCTAGACTGCCCAAGACTTCCGCCAAGGCCTGCTTCGCCATGCAAGCTCGCACAAAGACCAAGTGCACCCAGAAGATCGTTCGGCATGGTAAAAGTACTCCAGCTCCTACGTACACCGGCTACATGCGCGACTACAAGAAGAACAAGGAATTCTTGACACAGTTCTTCTTCTGCAACGACGACATTGAGAGATGTGTCAAAGGCACGAGGAGGAAGTGGGTGCAGCACCGTCCGGATGTCCCGGACGTCTGGCATGTCCTCACTGGGACAAACCTCACTCTCCAGGAGGTTCTGGCCCTTGAAGAAGGGGGATTCCAACTTCAGCAGCGTCAAGATGTGTCACCCAGAAGACTCTTCGGCAACTCCTCCAATGTTGCCTCATCCATGGCTGAACTCCCTACCCCGGCCCAAGCCGATCAATACCCTACGCTGAGGTTTGGAAAGAAGATCCGACGCAGTAACAACGGTCCATGCGTCCAACAACGCAACAAGTGGGAGTCAGCCCTCAACGTTGACGGACAAATCACCTCCGTCACAATGATACCTCACCCAGGGATCGGGTGCATCATTCTGTTCCAGTCCCAAAAGAAGGCTAAGGTTGAAGAGTACCGTATCACTATCAGCACCTTCCCGTCGTGCACGTGCCCGGATTTCATGGAGATGTCAGCAAGAGCACTTGGGAAGCGGCGCCCTTGGGTGAACTGCAAGCACTTGTACTTCATCTTCCGTGTGACCTGCAACTTGGATCAATACCAAGACACTTTCATCCATGCTCCGAGCCTTAGTTTCAATGAAGTGAAGCACCTCCTCGAAAGTGGCATCATGAAGCATGTGGGACCTTAGCGTGGATACCTATAGGAGCTAGGCTGCCCCCCCTTATTTATAAGTTGTCGCTAAGTATTATTGCGTTGAGTATACTATAGTATGAATGCACGTTTTCCGAAAATATCGCCGATATTTCAGACCTATCATTATCTACATGATGTGAATTGTATTCGTTTTTAAATATCTATAAACGTTTCTAAATATTTATGGGTCTCTCCTTCCAACAGTAGTTTTAGATGTTATTGAATGGTACGAGTTTTGCTACTTTGCTTGAATGCTTGAATGCTTGAATTTTTTGACTTAGAATTTTCTCTTACATTGTGACCATAGCCTATGATTATCCGGCTCTCACCATAATATGGACAATCAAAAGTTCCCTGGTTTAAGTAAATCATGTGAACTAGTCTCTCTGAAAGGCACCCTAAAACCAAGTCTCTGTCCTGAAAGCCCTCAAAATTTGCACGGAAATAGGTCCATCATTTTTACTAAAAAAAGAGGCCCCACGATTTTTTCTATTTATATTTTCTAAAATTGGAAATTTTATTACTATAATTGGAAAGCGTTGACTTTTTTTTGCTCACCGTGAGCAGATTTTTTGCTCACCGCTCACCGCTCACACGGTAGCGTCGTTGGGAAACACAGAGACCTATTCTACTGGCCGCAACAACTACTGCATTAAAGTCAGTAATTTTCGCTACTCTACCGCTTCAAAGGAGCGGAGAGAGTAGTTTGGTTCCCAATCAGCAAGTGTTTGTTGATACTGTTCACACAGATAACTACCATGGGCAGTGGCGCATAGGCCCCATCCCAAAATTCACACCCTTCACATTTTGGGATAGAAAGTGGGAGGTTAGGGTGTCAACACATCCGCACATGGGGTGGGGCCTATATGCCATGGAAGCAGCCAAAGCTGGTGATGAGTTATTGCCATTTGTTGGGAAACAACTATCAGGGGCAGAGTTCAAGAGTATGTGTCAAGAAAACCAGCGATTTGTGAAGTATGCAATACACGTGAAGAAAAATATTTATCAGGATGGAGATGTTTTGAATGGAAATGTAGCAGGGTTCATTAACAGTTTTATTGGAAGAGAGCATTTAGGGAATGTACTTTGGGAATACGTGTCATTGCCTACTCCATGGAATCCAAAAACTTGGGGATATATCATGACTATAGCAACACGTGACATTGATGTAGGAGAGGAACTATTCACATATTACCCTCTAAATTGACAGGACGTCTCTATTGCAGCAAGGAACTCCGTAACAATACTCAAAATTGTTGTAATACTTCAGTGCTCAATGATTGCTTATTCTGTTAGTTCACTCTAATCAGTACATGTAGTCATTGTTTTTGCATAGATGACTAAATCGTAGTCACTGTTTTCATAGAGATGACTAAATCGTTCTCACTCATTTTGCACAGATGACTAAATCGTTGTCACTGTTATGGTGTGGACGACTAAATTGCAGACAATGTTACCAAATAGATGACATTAGTATTTAGATTCATTGAATATTGTTACATTCTCCTAAGCAATGCAAGTAACGTCACCTACCAACAAATAATTGGGGGGTTGTTATTTTGTTGTGTGGAGTCTTGAATACTGTATGAAATTGGGCAAGATTTCCAGGACCTCCACGAATGCAATGAAGCGCATGGGGAAATTCCGAAAATGCAAACCGACTCTGATGAATTTGAGCTTACACGGATGGTCACAGAGTGCTTTGGTAGATACGACAACATCCCTCCCGCCACCAATGATGGAATTGATGAGGACAAAAATGACATTGCTTTGGAAGACGACGACCTCAATAACATAGATCTTACGAAAGTCATTGAGGAATCAAATATTCCACTATACAAAGGCTCTCAGATAAAGCTTTTGGTTGCAGTGCTTCTCCTATTCAATTGCTTCACGGTATTTTGAGTTTCAAACACTTGTGCAAATGAAATCTTGAACGTGATCACCGAACTTCTCCCCAAGGGTAATAAACTGCCAAAATCCCACTGGGAAGGGAAGAAATTCCTACGGCATTTGGGGCTCTCCTACAACTCCATCCATGCCTGTAGAAACGGGTGTTGTTTATTTCAAGGAAAGTTAGCAGATGCCTTGACCTGTCCAAAATGTGGGGAGTTGCGATACACATCAGACAATAGTACAAGGGCAGTGAAGATACTAAGGCATTTTCCACTTATACCCCGACTGTTGCGAATGTTTCGATGTGCCCGGCTTGCAGAGTTAACTAAGTGGCACACATCAAGGAAAGAACTGGACGGTAATATGGAGAGTGTTCCAGACTCAAAAGCTTGGAAACACATCAATGTTGTATACCCGGAATTTGCCTCTAAGGAGAGGAACATACGATTAGGGATGGCCCTAGATGGTGTGAACCCTTACTCAAACCAATCATTAAGTCACTCAACGTGGCCAATAATATTGTTGAACTACAACCTTCCTCCCTGGCTCATCACGAAACGTTTTTTTTCTAATGTTGGTTCTTCTAATCCCTGGAAAAGAAAGCGTCACATCGGAAAATATAGATGTCTACTTGGCCCCACTTATTGAAGAGTTGCAGGAACTGTGGCATGGTGTGAATGCCGTCGATGTCTCCGCTGACTGTGAAAACAAGAATTTTGTCCTCAAAGCAATTTTGATGTGGTGCATTCACGATTATCCTACGTATGGTTTTGTCTCTAGGCAAGTGACAAAGGGTTACAGAGGATGCACTGAATGTGGCCCTACTGTTAGTACTCGTCGCTCAACTGCACTGGGCAAAAATGTATATTTGGGTCATCGGAGATACCTAAAAAGGAATCACCCGTATCGACGACTCCGAAGAGCATTTGATGGCGAAGACGAAAATAGAGCGCTACCTTGCACTCTTACTGGTCGACACATTGTGCGCCATGCTAATGCGAGGGAGAAATGGCTAAATGCCTCTAACGAGAACAGACACGGGTGGGTCAATGATCCAGTGCACCAAACTGGAGTGAAGAGGTTGTCAGCCATGTTTCGTCTTCCGTATTGGCAGGTTAGTGAACCATAGCCATTTCCAGACCTTAGACCTATTTACATTGTTCTTGTACTATATGACTACAAAACACTATATGTGAATAATACATGATTATCTGCACTCAGCGCATGACTATATGTAGTGAAGAAATTAGTGTTGGTAGTCACATGTTTGGATCCATTGACTTAGTAAATACAATATGACTAGTTTGAATCATCAACACCGAACCCACGGCTACATTTGATGACTAAATGTACGACTACATACAGAATGCCGTAGTGAGGGGATGTGTAGAATTGCTCTAATATGGGTTGAACACTGAATGCAGGCTCTTATGATCCGCCATGTGTTGGATCCAATGCATTGCGAAAAAAACCTGTGCGAAAACATCATGAAGACAATATGGGGAATGAAGGATACATTGAAAGTAAGGCTAGACCTTAAGGAGGCGTTGATACGTCCCGAGCTCCACCCAAAACTAGGTGGAAATGACACCATCATACTACCAGTTGCTCCCTATGTGCTATCAAAGGTGGAGAAGGAAAAATTTATCAAAACTATCCGCAACCTGAACACCCCCAGCAACTACGTGGGGCAGTTGTCGAAGAGGATAACCGTTGACGGAGACCTTTGTGGGCTTAAGTCACATGACTACCACATAATGATGCAGCAAATTCTTCCTTTATGTGTGCGAACACTCCTACCAAAGGAAGTCCGCGCAACAATAATTCGTACAAGTAGGATCTTTGTGCGTTTATGTGCAAAGTTTGTGGATCCATCAACAATGGCAGACCTGATGGAAAAAACAGCAGTAACTATGTGTATGTTGGAGAAGGTCTTCCCACCGGCATTTTTTGATGTCATGTCACATCTGCCGATTCACTTAGTGCAGCAGTTAGACATTTGTGGTCCAGTTCACACACGTTGGATGTACCCTATGGAACGGTATCTGAAAACGTTGAAGGGCTACGTACGGCAACGAGCACAACCGGAGGGGTCGATGGCAAGAGGGTATATCATGGAGGAGGCGCTTGGATTCTGCACCGAGTACATGCAAAATTGTACTATGACATCACGCCGTGTATGGGACGACAAAGAGGAGCCAAGTACAAATGACGAAGTGTTACAAGGGAAGGGGAGACGGCGCGTATTGTCTCCGGAACTGCAACAGTGGATTCATGAGTTCGTGCTTAACAATGATGAAATACTTCAAGATTACAGAGAGTATGCACCTAAGCAATATAACTGTTACATAGTAATATACGGCAAACAGAGCACTACATCTAGTCATCATTTTTTATTTTAGGACTAGCTATGAGGACGAAACAGATGAAACAGTCAAAAAAGTGAAGAAAACTACTATGTATAGTCACAGTTATGAAGAAGATGACCAACAAAATTGTACATGATGTAGTATTTCTACAGTTTATGGAAAATAACGGACTTGAGGTGATGTGTTAACTGCAGGCGGTATGCCACTGAAATGACTCGACGAGAAGAGGCCAGAAAAGTCGTCCAAAGACGTAGCAAGGGAAGATGCCCGGATTATCCCATTGATTTACGACAGGAATCCTTCAGTACGTGGTTCCAAAACGCAGTGTCCGAAGACATTGCGAGGGGGAATGATGTCTCCAAGGATGTACTAGCATTGTTGTTGCCTCCTAGACGAGAAGCAAAGGCATACAAGGCGATGTATGCATATGACAATCATATACGAGTACGGGGAGCAGAAGCAGCTATGTCCACATGTGACAGTGTAGTAGCTGCTACGTTTCTCCAATCTTGTCATTCTAGTTCTAGTGACAAGAACATGAGGACAACAAATCTGGAGTATGTGGGGTGGGTGGACGAAATTATCAGCGTAGACTACGGGATATATGAAGTGGTGGTGTTGTATTGCACATGGGCACAAGCCAACAAGAGGGGAGCTCGGGCTACAATGAAATGCGACGAATATAGATTCACATTGTTCAGATTTGATCGACTGATTCCATATTCAATGGACTCTTTTGCATTTCCTCTTCACGTACAACAAATATTTTTTGTAGACGACGAGGAGAACAATGAATGGAAGATTGTTTTGCGGCGACAGCCACGTGGTGCAAGAGTCGAGTCAAGCGATGGCGGAAGGCATGAAATGCAAAGTGTGCAGTTAGGTAGAGTAGATGAGCATGCAGGCCTGCGGCCCATCATGCAGTACCATGGACAAGGAACCGGACACTCTTGATTTTAGCAGATGCAGGAGACTTACCACCCAAGATGTAAACCAAACTTAGGTTGTTGTAGAGGAGGATCTAGAGGTGGGACATGACCAACTATCAAACACACTATGAAGGGTAGTCATTTATGTCATTGCCAATATATACAATTGGACTTGCCTTCCAATTAACTTCAACGTCACTGATTGAATAAAGAACATGCGTGTGCATTGCCTCAAATTAAAATCCAAATTGACAAGTATTTGAACAAGGTGCAAAGAGAATTGTAGTGATTGTAGACAGTTTGAGTTTGTAACTAGAAATTTTTTCCATAACATTTGAATTCAAAAAAAGATGGGAAAATGCTTCCAAGAAAAAAATTCTAGAATGAAAAAAATTTCAAATAAAACTCATATAAGTTTACAAAAATTTAAAGACATTTTAAAAAATACAATAACCCTAAGGAGAAAACCTTAAAGGAACAAAGTAAAACCACGAGAAGAGTGTAAACTGAAGGAAGGAAAGAAGAAGTGAAAGAATAAATTGAACACAAACAAAGGAAAAAAAGTTGCATTAAAACCATGAATGCCCCACTCCTAAATCCCCCTACAATTGGCTGCCCAAAACTATAGTCACCTAACTACTAATTCTAGTCATATGGCTGCCCATGAGAAAAACAATCAGGAGAACACGTTCCCTACGTAGTTCCAATTGAGGCCCCCTGAAAATATGACTAAAATCCTAGTCATGTGATGACTATAGTCATTTCTAGTCACCAAAGTGGTCACTGATGACTGCATTCTAACCGATAGTCATATCCGGTCATAAGGCCCTAGTCATATTTCGTTTGTTTTCCTAGTAGTGATCGTTGCTCCCTGGTAGCAGTAGGGCTCCCTCTTGATAATGAAAGTTCATCTCTTTCTGAAATTTATAACTGTCAACACCAATTTTTCTGTCGTACTCACAACAACCTCACGGGATATAATGCATAACAATTTCGCTCTTTCACTTCACTACATACAAGACATAAAATCCTATCAAACTGCAAACTCTCCCAATGTTGTAGACCAATCGCTTGTCCTAGTGTGAGCATGCTACAAGTAACTCACAATTAAGTATTTATACCCTTGTTGGCAGGTTTATTCTTATGATTAGTTCTATCAAATCTTCTATCATTGGAAGGTTATGGTAATAGAGACACATGCCCTAAAGTACCTATGACACTTTCAATGATAATGACATTTTGACACGGGTAGATCACTTAGTGCATTTTAAAAATGACGTGCGGCATAATATAGAGAGGATTAAAATCATTTGAAATAAAAATTATAAAGGAATTCCAAATAATGAAGGGGCCATTAAATGTACACAATCCCATTATAAGTAAGTTAGATGGACATAAAACGTGGGCCATTATTTTTTGTAAAATTAATATAGGGGCTAAAGATAAGGATCCTAGAAGGTATGTTTAGTATGGTATGTAAATGGGTTTAGGACTCACGGGGATGGATGATAATTGGGATTTCCGTCTGTCCAAAATTACTTAAACGGAATATAGAGTACAAAAAATTGCTGGGACTTGGACAATATAAGTAATGGAAGGGTGCAAACAAATGGGCCATTTTTTAAATTTAAGTAATTATAGAGAGGCTTTAATTCAGCCCTTGAAGGTAAATAGCCCCAAAATAAATAAAACCCCCAGCCACACGTGGTGCACAAAAATGCCTTAGAGTGATCTACCCGTGCATTTTGATAGGATGACTTTGAAAGCATCATAGTGCATTCCACTTGTGATTTCCAGTACTTTCCCACAAGTATGGATGTATCACAAAAGAGCGACACCATCAAGGGATCGCATCCATACTATCTTATATACTTGAAATGCTTCCCTAATAATGCATTAACAAGTAAAAACTTTGAACTCTTCTCATAATCCAAAATATCATTGCGATAACGTTTTTGATGTGAAAGTTGATATAAACAAGGTGCTCCATTCGTGAAGGTTTATCCAATGAATTAATTTGATGATTGGTTGGGTAATGTTTATATAATTATCTATCAAGGGAAGTAAAACTCTGAATCTTCACATTTGCATCACAATTTTAATTAGCATGATAATTTGTTAATGCTATCATAGATGTTTATAATCACTGTGCATAATGTAGATATTGACGGATGAGTAATAAATTTGTGTTGACATCTTTTAGTAGGGGTCTCATGTTTGCATTTGTCACGTCGCATCACATCTTGTGATGGTGACGTGGCCCCGGACCAAAAACAACACGTTAGTGGGGGGTAAGCTCAACAATTTACCTAAGGGTAAACTAATGTGGTCGACTACTACTTTGTAGTGGATTGCAAAATAACAATCAACATAATGGTTGACTTGATGACTACAAAGGAAATGGTTTCTCATGTATAAAAGAGAAAGGAATCATAGTTGTTAAGGGTGTAGAGGCCATCCATAAGATTCTTGAGAGAGCTTCTATTTCATAAGTGGAAGACCCAATCCCTACTCTTGCTAGGCTCATCAACTTATTACCCAATGCTCTAAAATATTATTTTTCTTGCCATATGCAATACATATTTCCAAAATTCCAAAAAATTGGATTGTTAGATCTTGTTGGTTACAACCTACAAGATCTTACAGTCTAGATTTGTTTTGGACATGACAACTAGAGGCCATGTCACGCCCAGTTATACATCTCTACTAATGATTCCATTAACCATGGACTCCTAAAACAATTATCCACGCATTCATCTCAGAATAGATTTTTGGGCCAAAAATGTCAATGGAACCGAAAGTTGTGCTCCAAGGCCAAGCCAAAAATTGTGATGAGGTCAAGAAACAACATGTAGCTATGAAGTGATATGCCACTTACCACTTTACACACAATATTTTCAATTTGATTTCAATTTGAATAAGCTGAAGCAAAAAAATATCAGGATCTCAATTCCTATGCCATCCAATCAACTCAACATGTTGATCTAATATGAAAGTGAGCAATCTTAATATCCAATATTTGTAGTTCTTCCAATAATGCACTAGCAATTGACATACCATATAGTTTATTGTGCACATTTGGGAAACCACTTCCCACAACAAACAACTTGATCGATAACATTGTTCAATATCATGGTAGCCTTGTTCACATTCAAAATATTACGGAGGCCTAGATTCAATCTAATACGCATAGAATGGCCCTTGAATACCCACATCCGAAGGTGGAGATTTAAGCATCCAAGTACTTTGTCCTTCAGAACCCACAAAACATCCATGAGCTATTGAGAAATGTTATATATCCTGACAAACACATTGTTAAGCTTGAAAGGTCCAAGACATCGATTATGGGCCTCACATTCCCCGGAGACCATCTCAGTATATCTGAATTTCAACTATAAGATTATATTGTTCCTTACCTTGTTCAACCATCTGAATTGAGTTCTAAACAAGGTTCGAAGAACTTAATGTTAGTAACTTAGCATACAATTTTCCTTAGGTGTGGTAGGATCAGAACATGGTACCAAGGAGCATACCTTTACCCTTCAATCACATAATCAATCTCCATATGTGAAGCTACACTTTCATGGTCACTGGTTCAAGAGAATTGCATCAGTCAGTCTCAGCTTTCTTTACTTGTCTCGAGTATTTTTTAATACAAGAGTCTGTGATTCAACTAAATTTATCTTAAAATTTTGTCCCTCACGATTTGTAATCTTTTGATGTTATATAACTTGCAGCATTGAACATGGTTGCAACCATCTCATTTTTATTTTGTCAACACTTAGAAAAATCTTTAAATACCTCCAATAAACGGGTTGTTTGTATGATAATAGGAATTTAGAAGATTTTAACTAAGGTACATTGTAAATGGGTTTCATCAATCAATCAACTTTTGAATCGGTCATGAACTTATACTTAGTTTTCTCTGCTCAAGTAACATACTACTTGTTGAGGAATCAAGTAACGTACAAATTCACAATTTTGTATGTTCACAAAAGTAATCATTAAATGAATGAACCAAAAATTTAGCAAGTTACAATGCTCATGTTACAAATGTCTTTCCATGACTTAACCTTTGGTCAAAATCTCCAGCTACAATATTACAACCCTCTCGTTACGAGTCACAATGATTTTTTATAACCGGCATGTAGTTACAAAGTAATTACAACCTTCTTGTTGGAAGATTTTACGTGACAACTACTAGGGATCTCTACTTATGCTTGATGATGGTTTGATTTGATTTGTTTTGTTTTGTAGGCCTCATCAAAATTGAGGAGGATTGCGTGAAGGGGAATCCTCAAAAGGATTATCGTTTGCCATCAATCACATACACATGTGCATCGAGCAAGCAACAATACAAGTGAGGTCCTCTGCAACTCTCCTAGTCATTTAAGAATGCATACCATGTTAATGCAAGGTCCTGAGTGACAATCACACAGGCACTCGCAACTATGTTCACTATTGTACCTATGATAGTGTCTGCATTTTGAGCACATAGCCTAATCTCATCATTAGATGTGTCTTTTAGAGTCTGTGACTCACTACTAGCTTTGTTATATACCACTCAAATATGGATGTCAGATCAAGAAAAATGACCACATGATTAGGCCAACATACCTCAAGATATGTGGGTGTTATTCTCAGTTTGTTTTCACATTCTCCAACTTCTACTGATTGAGTTAACACAACAAAACTTGTGATGCAAAGCAAATCTACGACAAAGCATCAACAAAAACCAAATTGAAAATCAGACTTCCCATGATTTACTTAATGTTATAGGAAGTGCATGTTTATTGATTCCTTAATTAAATACGGAGGTCCTCCCAATTGTGTTCACTATTGGTTGTGTAGTAGTTGCTAAAATTTGAAGATGTAGTCCAATCTCTTTTAAACATGTGTCTTTGGTGTTTGTGCTTTGATCTTCACCTAACCACAGTTTGCTCTCCAGAAGGCCACATCCTTATAAAATCTGAACCTTATCTTGCTTACACTTCTTCACTACACCCTAAACCTTCAACCTGGGTGTAAACTATTTTGCCCAGGATTAGGGTTAAGGGTGAATCCAGGCTTACGCCAATTCAACTTGCACTTCTTCAATTGCAATATTGCTTACACTTTTGCACACTGACTTTCAATATTTGGATTTATGCATCAGTGTACATCAACACTATCATTTCATGAACATAATGTCAGATTGTGTACAATGCCACAGAGATAGCAAAGAAAATGTAATCTTGCAGGGGAACATTAGGATTACCATATTCTCAGCTCTCTTTCGAATCAAGACTCTACAAAATAGGATTTAGGTCTATGGTCATCACGACTGGCACTTGAGATTGGTACCTCTTCACAAGCAAAATCATATCAAGAATGTCTTCTCCTGAGACTCGAAAACTTGTGCTATCACTCAGGAGAGTCAAATGTCTTTCTAATGAAATGCACCTACACATTTGCAACTAAAGTGAGCATTCCAAACATGATGTACATCTGCACTTTTGCCTGGCAAATTGAATCTTGTGAGTGACAACTGTTGAATTTTGAACTTCTCTTAGCTGATTTATATACAAAATTGTAATGTCGTACATACCTGGATTGACACTCTGTCTGGTGTATAAGGTGAAACTTTGCTGCTATGCTTTTCTGTCACATGTGGCCACAAACATGGAACCACCTGCAACCTACACTAGGCCTAAAAAAATTTGAGTATCACAGAAGCCAGCAGGTGCATGTGTCCTCAATTACCAGCACTGCTATTGAGGAACATGGCCATCTAGAGCATCTATCTCTTTAACTTGAATATCTGGAAGATAACAGTTTTGAGCATTGAGATTCTCAATTATATGAGCATGTTTACTTGATCTTGGTACAACAACTTGGTGCTTTTGAAGTGCCCAACTCAGAACCACCTGCAAAAGAATCGAAACAAGGCTTGTGTTATTTCATTTATTGTGATACTTCCAGCCATGATCCAAGTTAACTAACTGGTTTGCTATGAGGATATCTTCTGCAGTCCTGGTTGAAATTGCAGGTTGAGCAAATGTAGGAAGAACATGATGACAACAGTGGTTAAGGGAACATGAGCATTGATCGAGCAATTGCCTCCCAGCAAGCTGAACTTCAATGTGTAGTTTTGAACTACAATTTCCATCATAGATTCTGACAATTTTCACCCAAAACTTGATAATATACTATACAAGAGTGGTAGCTCTACCTGGGCACATGTGCAATTTTGAGCAACAGATATCCTTTGGATTGTAGGATGCTTCAACACCTGTACACACAAAAACGGTTGAAGCACTAAAAGTGTAGCAGCATAACCAAAACCCCACTAGGTAATGGAGGATTTGCACATTGCTAAGTGACTTTTAGAAATACTGCACCCCTCTCTACATTATTCTATACCACTACTAATCACATTATACAGTAAATGTGCACATATTGTTCCTCGATCTTAGTCAGTCATTACATAGAAATATAGACAACACCTCAAGATGAAAACAGGACTTCTCAGATGCCTCTGAGATATGCCAAAGCCAAGGAGAGTTTTCAATTAATTTGAGGTATTCGACATGTGGCTTAATCCTGAAAGTTTTAAATCTGATTTATCAAAAGCATTAAACAATACCGGGTTTGTAGAGACTCCTCGCATGAGCCACTGACTGCCAAGAGTGCTGTACCCCATGTATTGAATTCCTTCTTGATGACAATATTCCTGCTCAAGGCATAAGTTCTTTTGTACTTCAATCAATGTAATTTAACTTCTGACAAAGGCTAGGTAAAGACTCGAGTACAAAATTAACATAACAGAGTTCCACTGCCTCTGCATGGGCTGATATATGCCAAACACATATCTAAAATGTAAAATAGGCAAGTTATACCTGCACTTTCAGGTCGGAACTGAAGGGATCAGAGTTCCTGGCAGCAACCACAGAAAAGAATGGTATCACAAGATACTTACTTGAGCAGAATTGAAATCGCCTAGAACCAAAGAATGCTTAGTGACTATTGGAGAAATGCAGAGACAGAGTGAGGATATGTTGTATTTAAGATGCTGAAACTATAAAAAACAGAAATTGCAACCACTATGAAAGCCTGCAAATTGAAGCACCACTTGACATAGCCCTGACATTGCTATAAAATGGAGATCAGAAGAAAAATACCACTAAAATGGCTGCAACCTGCAGCCTTTGGGAAATCTATAACCAAAGAACAAAGAGCAATCAAAATATTTAATTCCCTGTGTGCATGGTGTGCAAGAGGGATTCCTGCAATGATTGATGGATTACCGTTGTACAACGAGAGGTTTAATTCTTGCAAAAGCAACAAGCTCCTTTAGCTCCTCTTGGTCAAAATTGCTAACCTGAAACGTTCCAAAAATTCTCTTGAATCAATTATTCTTAAGTGTTCTTCAAGACTTCCCAAACGCATACTCGATACTTGTCTTTGGAAGAATTCTTACTCCATAACAGAAACAAATAACACTTACAAGTCTTTTGGAGACAACAAAGTTCACAGTACCCCATAGACACAAATGATTGAGCTGAAAGACCACATCACAAAAGGTTAAAAGCATTGAGACTTACACCAATTGCCTTGATTTTAAGCTCGTCATGCAAGTCTTCCAAAGCCTTCCAGCTGCCAATGCACAAGGTGATCCAACGTATAATAATCTAGGTCAATCTCAGGTATTACTTGCGCTGTTCCAGTATGTACAATTCACTCTGTGGACATCTAAATGGATTCACGAGAATGAGAAGCAACCCATCTGTCATCTGGTGCAGTTGTTAAGGTGCAGGCCTCAAATGGACACTTCTAGCTCTGTACCCACTGCTCATAGGATTTGAAACATGCAATTAGCAAATCCAAATTGTACCCATAGCCATTTTCCTCATAAGTTTTGGAGCTCATGTAAATATCTTATGCATTGTCAAAGTGAAGATTCTATTTCTTAGTATATGATCATATACGGTCACCCAATTATATTGACTATTGAGCCTAGAATAGTAAACAGATTTTGAGCAGAAAGTGTACCCAAGTATAATTATTTTTGTGTTTTCAGCCAAGTACACAAAAGGTGCACCACCAGATGCTATATATAGTCAAATAACACAAGTACAAGGTTCTCGAGCAATGAAACAGGATTGATCGCACCTTTCTTGCCATGATCCAGCAGGTGTGAAGTCCCCACAAATGGCTGGAAAGCAGCGGGGGTAGTGAAGCAAAAAGAGGTCAACATATGATGAGCCCAAGTCTTCTAAAGAGCTGCTAAATTTCATCTTTGTTGTCTCATATCCCAAGTTCCTTGGATGCAGCTGTTATCTCGACACCTACACATCCTATTGTCAATGTCCTGGAGATTCAAATGGATAAACGAGAGCCCACCCACAACTCCCAGATATGAAACATAACAGAGATTAATGTGCACTATAAACCACAATCAACAGTAGCCCAGAATAGACAGATAAAACAAGAAAAAGAAACACAACAGGTATCTATGGCCTGTAAGAACAGACAAAGGTGAACTGAGCTTCAGAACATGAACGTAAGCATGAGCATATACATAGACATAAACATAAGCATTCAGCATTACCATAAACAGGGAGCACAAAGAGACTTCTCATCAGGGTAAGTCTCACAAGACCTTCGAAACGAGGAATAATTCATCTCTGCGCATGCTCAAGGTGCGTATTGCTCTTCCCACAGCTTTTTCATCGTACCACTCTGTAGCTTGCGCTGAATCAATTAACCTGCAAACATGAGCTTCAAAATTATAAGTATATGTATTTTCACGAGCACGACAAACATAGAAGACAGATACTAACTAATCACAACACTTTCAACACTACACATGATGCTTCACTTGCCTTAGTGATTGTAAGAATCCTGCAAGTTGGACAACTACAAGTTCACAGACAAAGAGATCACACATGTTTTGAAGCAAGGAGCATCACAAACTTCCAAATGTGATTAATTTATACTATTTACATCAAAAGAACTTCTAGTGGTGCATATTGTGATTGTTTTCTTATACATTCTTACACATGTAGTCATATAATGTGACACATGATATATGAAAATCAGATATTTGTGCAAATAACACAAAATTAAATGATAGCAAATGAAGTAATTTCAATACGTGATTGTCTTTTAACATATTAATTATGAGTCCAGAAATTTGTGATGAGAAGCTACCTGTAACCCGCCTTCAATGCCCAGATAGTAGCTTGTTCAGTCATTTGGCCCAATCCTGCAGTTCCAAAGCCCAGCTGCGGCACTGCAATCACATAAAGAAAGACCTTGCTTAACCCACAGCAAAACAATTCTGTCATGACCTAAAAGTCAAGAATTTCCTACCTTTTGTCCTGTTCTCTGGATCTGTCGCCCATTCAAAGCATATCCCAATTTTCTTAAAATCACTCTCTACGCTTGCCAAATTTTTGCCTAAACATGCATTCTTGCTCTTCCATGTAGTTTATGAACATAGAGTTTTTTCTATCCTGTCTGTTCTCTGCATTTCTGAAGCCTTCATCGAGTCCTTGAGCACTTATTATCTACAAAGACAAAATAGGGAGAAGCTTCGACAGCGACGACAAAATTGCCTCTGATAATTACTGCAATCTGGGGTCAACTTAAGATTCTGTAAAGAGAATTGCTGCAATCGAATCATTAGACCCTCTCACTCTGCATGTGAAGAAGAACTCATTAAAATTTTCACTCATCCCTGTTGATACTTCGTCTTTTCTGTGCATTCTAAAACGAGGCCGCCTCCTATTCGTTATAAATATGCTTACAACCTAATGTACGAGAAGACACCAGGAACACACAGGGAATGTAGCTTAATTTAGTAGAACCGAGGAATTCATTGAGTTTTAGTTGATGTAAGCACCACCAATCGATACAGTGGCAATTCTTATCCGAGCTCACGAAAATTAGGGTTCAAGCGGATGTGATTGACAATACAGAATGGTGAATATGGTTTTCTCCAGAGAGTTTGTGTGAATTCCGTGTATTTCTGATGGAATCGTAATTGCTTGAGGGCTTTATGAAGGGAATACGCTCAGTAAAGCTTGCTTAATTTATTCCATATATTCTCGTCCTAGGCTAGTCCGATGAAGGGGTCACATTGCCATATTCCTCACACTGTCCTAAGAAGAAATTGATTTTGTATCATGGTTTTCACAGACAATGAGCTGAGGGTTCATACCAAGAGAGGAAGTGGAAAAGCCTGCGAATTCCACCAAATCAAAATTACATGCGAAACTGCCAATGCACTATTGAACTTCTTTAAATCACTGTTTCCCCCACCGGTTTCTCACCCTCTCCTAAACCATGTGAAATCGTAAACGGCTTCAATCTCCACCAATCAATCATAAAATTCTCAAAACACACCAAAACCCTAAACCCTAAACCCGAAGTCCAAAGTCATCTTGCTACCACATGAGAGGAGACCGTGGGAGGCCGAAAAAATAATTCCAAAACACAAATTGGACCACGAGAAAGGGAAACACACATCATCGGAGCACTTACTAAGAGAACCGTCTCGGAGAGCAACGAAACCCCTGGGAGGCCACAATAGCGTCCCGGTCCTTCCTGGCAGGCCAGCAGGCAACCCCACGGGGCGCCACAGAAAGTGAATCACTAGCAGGAGCGAGCAGCAGACGGTGATGAGGGCGTTGATGGCCATCCTTGGCGATGATGATGATGGCCATCGCCAACTCTGCTGCGAACTTATCCTCTCGTGTCTGTTGCTACTTCGATTCTTCCTCCCCTGGTGCATCCTTTGCGCAAGGATCTCTTTTCTTTTCCCTTCTTTCCTCCCTCTGATCGATCACTGCTTCTTCTGATCTGCCGATCGATGTTCAGAGCATGCGATTTGTGATTGTTTGCGGGAGACTGTGGACAATTCCTGCTATGAGGCTTTGCTGCTGCTTGTTGCTTCAGAGGATTAAACGACTGAACCTGGCTTACCTCCTTCCACAGAGCATGGAGGTATAGTACCTCCATCCATCACCGTTATAAGAGCCTCCACATGGCACTGTAAATTTAGAGGGCAGCTTCCTAACTTAGATTTACGCCAATGGTATTGGTCAGGTTTTGCTAGATAGCCACGCTATACATCTATACTATATAGCTGTTTCAATATGGCGGATTTAGTTGTTTGGGGGGAGATGGTGGACAATTGTTGTAGTCTTTGTTGGCTATGTCCCTTAGGATACTACAGACCATGTCATCACTTTTGATCTTGGACAATGGTGCTTAAGGATGAACATAATGGGTGGATGAAAATCATATTGTTGGATTGAAAACTTATCATTATTAGCAACAACGGAAAAAAGATCTAGAGGTAGCAAGGTTGGTCTAACTTATTTTAGGACATTCGTGGCACTTAAGTAAAGTCATCCAGTAACAAAAATCAGATGAGTCCATCAAGAAGATTTGGGCAAACCAACCCATAGACTCGTTCCTTGTTGAATGCCTAAACCTTTGCCTTCAAGGAACCAGTGTACGGGTTGGTTCGTCCCTGTTCATTAAGAAGCTCGAATGGAGATTACTTTAGTGAAGTGCCTCCGAGTTACCACGTAAGACCCCCTTGTTCCCTCACAGCTATTGTGAACTACTAGCTATTTTGTAAATATCAATTAATTGGCAAGGGGCCATGATGTGACTTTGCATGCTCTAAGCCTATTTTCTAACATCACATGAGTTGTCTCGAAGGTCATGATGTGGCTTTGGATTCCACATGGTTATATTGATAAGTATCGCAAGTTGTCAACATATGTAACAAGTGGCTATGTCGTGTCGCCGTAGCCATTCTTTTTGTTCACAACTCATTTATTATGCACGGGTGTAATTGCTCAATATAATATATATCACCTTATTATAAATTGGTGAACTCAAAAAATCAATTCAACATAATGACACTAATATGCACAATTATATTTTTAAGATAACATAATATATAATGATGATCAAATATTACAACACATTGGATAAACTAAAGTTTTAAAAAAATATTAAAAAAAAAGTTATGAGTGGCTATAAAATCTGAACTATATTTTTCACACACATTCTAGTAGGAGATTTAATAAAATTATGATTTTTGGTCATGATGTTTGTCAAAATAAATTTTCTACCACTTGATCAATTATGTTTTTAATATTTTTAATAAAAAATATGGGGTTTATATTTAAATTTTAATAACAATTATTCATCATATTAATTAAAAATGACACAATAACTCTACTATAATTCACTCTATATTTAATAAAGCCTATAATAACCACTCTCAACCTCATTCAAAATATTAAGAAAATTATGTATATTAGATAATATTTTCTTTCATTTGTTAATATATAAAATATTAACACTACTATATATGATTACTTGTTATTTATCAATCTCTTTTATTATAATTACGATGTGTGATAGGGATGGAGCCTCCAATATCTATATAGAAACTAGGTGTGGTGTCCCAAATCATGTTTTAGCACTGAATCCTCATGAAGTGCACCCATAAAAAGCTTATTAGGAGCTTCTTGTAAATGAGTGTGGGGAACAACAACTCATGTTTCCAAAAAAAAACTTACATTTGTCATGACAAATCTTTTGCAACATGCATGCAACATTCAAAGCATAATATGCAACATGCATATTAGAGTTTCACTCCACCGTCTATGTTAGAGTTCAAAAAAAAGAATTTGAATTAGTAGGGAGATGAAATTATAATTGAAAAATAAAACCACACATGAAATATTTATGTTTAAAGTCCTTCAAGGAGATAATACCATGCATGTGAAGGGGTTCTTCCATTCATGCTTGCTCCTTAGGGATTTGACATCTATTATATTCTACATATGGTCTTTTGATCCTCAATTCTTGAAGGTGAGGGGGGAAGGGATTTACACTCACTAGAATAATTGCGATGGGCAATACGGTTTTTAGGAAAACATGTGGTCTTTGTGGGTGGAATGACTGTGCAACCTTGCTTCCCACAAAAACTTAGAATTCCAACTATCGTGAGAATCGTTTTATAACTCCAATAACAACATTGTGTACGTTCTACTCTATAAGGCAAGTAGGGCAAAGAGACTCTTTGTTCATGTTTGCTTCCTCATGAAGTTGGCATTGCTATTTATCTATCTCATACGACAAGTGATAATATCTCAAACATGTGTTGGAGTCGTGCCAAAAACAATTTAGAGTATATTTTATAACCATAATTTTATACAAGGGAATTAGTAGCTTATGCCTCAAGGTATGAATAATGGTATGTATTAAAACTCATGATAGTTTGATTAATACTAGCCTAAAGTTGCCACGTAGTTGAATGTAAGAGCTACTAACAAGTTTAGTATGTGAAGGAACTCAATAAGGTTAATGCTTTTCCATATAATCAAAAGTTAAATTTAACATCTTGACATGCTAAATTACCATGTACATCATTGGCTAAGTCCCAAAACAAACACATGTACATTATTGTTTAAAATATATAAAATATATTAATAATACCATTGGTGTTTTGGTTTACGCCGATGTGGATGGAAACCCGATCTTCCTTACCTTGATCATGTGTTGTCAAGCTTTAAGATAAGGTTATTTTGTTGCTTTCAAAATTGGGCTCTTTTGAGTAGCATAGTCAATTAGAGGGGTTGTCCTCCTACAGTAGTCCATGGGGGCTTGTTAGTTGTCCAATTTTAGTTTGTTTAATATTAGGTGTGTGACATGTTTGATGGAGAGAGAGAGAGAGACATGAATGAGGGACACTTACTTTGAGCATAGCCACAAGCTCATATGTGAACCCCGAAGCGGGTTTACATAGCTAGGCTATGGGACACTTGCTTATGCTTCCTATTGGATGTGGCCCCTTGGTAATCGTGGACAAATGAGGGCCCGCTATTGGTTGCAGGCGGTTGTATATTAGAGTTTTGTGTTAATATGGGTACCATGAGGGTGGTTGTTACGTTGGCATGTTGTCCTGGTTGGTCTCAATGTCTATTGGGTTCAATTTTTTTAGGTTGGTAGCTATCCCTAGAACCTAGCTAAGTGAATTGGTTTGGATAGTTTGTGGTAGTATATGTTCTTGGGGTTTTGTTACATGTGTGTGTGTGTGTGTGTGTGTGTTTAGTTTGGAATGATGGTGTTTGGTGGTTCTCAAATCTTCACTTGGTTGGCATGATGAGTGTGAGGTATTTGATGGCTATGAAATGGATTTGTTGTATGCATGCATGGGTGGGCACGATAAAGGGGATGTAGCATTGTTTGAATAGTTTGGAAATAGTATTAATGTGGATGTTGCCGCGGACACCGGCCACGATGATAGTGAGTGTGGTATACAAATTGGTGTCTACCAATGTGTTGACTAACAATTGGTATTTGAATTTTATGTTGGATAGATGTTGTGGGATCTATGTCATAGCAAAATGTAAATTCTACAAAGCGTATGGCGGTAAGTTTTGAGTGGTATAACGGGGTGTACTTTGGTTATTGGTGATGAAGATATATGATCTTAGTCAAGCAAGGTAGTGGCATGGTCATCATATAGATGGGTAGAGCTTGGGGGGTGCCTAGGTGCGTTCCGGCATTCGTGAAGATGGTGTCTCATGTTTGGGAGTGTGAGAGGAAGAGTTAATAAATTTGCCATAGTTGTTATCTTGTGTCATGCGGTGCAAATGTTATTGATGGTGGGGATAATGCACATGAAGAGGAGGTGGATGCATGTGTCATCCACGTGAATGAGGCACAAGTGGCAAGGGTGATGGGAACTAAGTAGGCCAAGATGTTGTGTTTTCTTTCGTTATTCATGCATTGGCCAAATCTTAGTTTCGCCTATCTAGAAAGTATCATGTCGGCTGAAATAGTATTGGGACAAGTTGTACGCTCATTTTAGTTAATCCTTTGCAAGACAAGGGTATTTGCCAGTAGTGCCATCCTACCCGACATGAGGTTTTGGTTTGTCCCTTGCAGTTAGCCTACCCATTCCAAGAACCCATCCCATTTGAGTGTGTATGTGATTTGGGCGTTTGTGCCTTTGGGTGAGAAATTTAAGCATTTGGAGATGAATGAGTGAACTAGGGGGTTGTTAAGCCATTTGGCAACGTATGGGAAGTGGAGGAGGATTGTAGCAATGAGTCGATGATATATTCTTTGCGTATGTACGGTTTAAGGTGGCAGATGGGTGTGTTATGGGGGTGCTTCATGATGATTTTGGAGTGCACAAATGGGGCATGTGTACGGTGGAGGTGGTTCATTCTAGGGTTTGTTGGCTCCTACTTTTGTTTTTTGATTTGTTGTGTTGTTGCTTAGAAATCTTGAGCGTGCGTGGATTTTCTAAAGTATTGTTGGGAGAGGTGGCAAATTATGGCTTGATTGAGTAGTTTATATGGGTGTTTATGTTGGGAAGAAGATTGGCATAGGCAGTTGTGTATGAGGTAGAGGGAATTAGGTTGTATGTGAAGATGCATGAATGAGGTTTAAGGCTACTAAGAGAGTTGTAAGTTCGGCTTGTAGGATGTTGCCCAAAAGGTGGTAGATACCTAGCCCAATGCTACCTTCCTCATCTTTGTGTGTGTGTGTGTGTGTGTGTGTGGGTGGGGGGGGGGGTGGTATTGGTAAGTGTGGTGAAGGTGAGTTCGTTCGAGGCATAATTACGAAGATGGATATGGTGTTTATTGATAGGAATTGATGTACACATAGAGTGGTGTGTGTGTGTGTGTGTGTGTGTAAAGGGGGGGGGGGGGATAAATTGTAGGTGTAGTATGTGCGTCAAGGGGGAGGGATAAGATGTAGGTGCAATTTCTGTGTGAGATGTTATATTATAATAGGCATTGTGTGTAGAAAGAAGGTGGGAAAGGAAGGGGGAATGGGAATGGGGGGAGGTTGGGGTAGCAGAGGAGGGGAATGAGGTGTGTTTCCATTTTGTGGTGCTTGTAAATTTGGTGAAAGGAAGTTTGTTGCAACGTAATGTTGTTTCAAGACAATATCAAATCTTTCCATGAAATCATGTACAATTTTTATTGATGAAAATTGGTGTATGCATAAAATGGTGATGATTCTTGGCTCTGTTCGGATGAGATAGGTCGGGGATCCAACTTGGAGTGAGTATGTGAGGATGTGGGAAGCATTGTTCATTTGCTTTTGTATAGGTGTCTATGTGTCGGATTTTTTCTGGTGAGTCGATGGAGTGTTGAGGAGCTCTGCAAAGTGCGGTGAGGGGGAGGCAAATGGATCCGAGGAGACAGCCGCAGAGAGCCAACCAGGAACTCTCTACCTCATGAGCACAACTCTTTACAATGAATGAGTTACATGGTATGCCTAAATTATGCGCTAGGGCACCACTCAAACAAGCAATGGTAAGGTAGGTTTGAAGGTTGTTTTTTTGTTAAAGCTTCACAGATCTAGATCTAAAAACTTATTGGAGTTGGTTGCGTTACGTTGTGTGTTGAAGTACACCAACGATGCAAGATGAGTGTTGGCATAAGACGAGTGTTGCGTCACAAGAAGAGAATAGGTTGGGCTATTCTCTCGTACCATTGCTTGACCAAGAACTAGACAACCATGCTCCCCATTCATCACAAAGACCAAGCTCCTAGGCTACTCCTCGGACAGATCTGACTCACCCCAACATCGCACAAGCAAGGCACACCAAATGACTCAAACGTCTTCAAACAGGCTTGCAATATCTGACACTTCTTTCAAATTTTATTACATCACACAAGTCTGCATATCTCACCCTCTCACACACTATTGCTATATTCACACCCCTACTATCAGAACTCCTATACTAACCATGCCCTCTGTAGATCTAAACCCAGGCACATCAATGGCACAACTCCCAGATGTGAAGAACATCAAAATGGCAACACACCAAAAGAGCCGCTCCAACCTGCAACAACCACATAAAGAATCAGATCAGCAAGGACCATCCAACTTAGAAGCTCTACAGCAAAAAACCCAAACTGCAACCCAACAACAAAACCATCAACCTCAGGTAAGCCCACTAACCTCTAACAAACGTAGATTGCCACAAAGTAAATACAGATCCCTGGCTGCAGAATCTAGCAACAAGAGAGAAACAACACCTACGCAAAGGGAAGCCACAACTCAGGAGCGCCCACCACCGGCGACCCACAAGAAATGAAGACCCACCTCAACACTGTCCAAAACCCATCTCCTGCAACAAACACAGCCCGAACCCTGGCGACGAAAGCAAAAGTCGGTACTAATCAGGAGGAAACACCCAACACCGCCCATGCTTCACAGAAAACTAAAGCACCCGGCACCGACTCTGCTTCAACGGAAACACCTAGCACTGACCTTGCCTCAGAGGCAGCACACAATGCCAACTCGGCCACAACAGAGGCAGCCCACAAAGCGCCGAAAGTCGACCCAACAAAGAGCGGCACCGACTCTGCCTCAACAGGAGCACCTAGCACCGACTCTGCCTCAAAGACAACACCCTGTACCGACTCGGCCACAACAGAGACAACCCACAACGACCAAGGACCAACACCAAAAGCTGACCCAACAAAGAGCGACGACGACTCTGCTTCAATGGAAGCACCTAGCACCAGCTCTGCCTCAAAGGCAACACCCTGCACCGACCCGGCTACAACAGAGGCAGCCCACAACGACCAAAGACCAGCGCTGAAGGCCGACCCAACAAAGATCGACGCCACAACACCAAGGAGCGACAAAAAAACAGCGGGTACAAGCACAAGAATATAGAGCACAACAAAAAGGAACCAGTGCTATATGCCGCACACACAAGCCCAACACAAAGAATGAAAAATCCACAGGAAAATGGAAGCCGCCACCACCGAAACCCTAACAGAGGCCACAATACATCATCACCAGCCAGAAAATCCCATGACAGAAAACATCGAACCAATGCTACCAAAACCCACCAATACAAAAGGGAGACACAACTGCCCTCTCAAAACCATCAATGTTTATTGCTCTACTGTCTCTCTCATTCCTCACCCCCACAAGGACTTGACCTCCTGCCCCCTGTCTCTCACACAAGTCTCCACCCCCTAGCTTAGAAGCACACACACGAACGTGCTTGGTAATTAGAAACAGGTGGTTCCCAAGTACAGCTACATATCAAGGTCGCCGGAAAACAGAGGAGGGCACAAACACATACCTGGGTCACTGGCACAGAAGGCAGGTTGCAATAGCAAGCCAGGAAGAAAGGAGTCAACTCACACAACCCCAACGCCGCGAGCAAACCTCGGAGGCAGCAGGACAATCCAGGGGAGCTTTTTTTGGACGAAGGACGACACACACAACACCGACTGGAGGCAGCAGAGCAGACCTGGAGAGGAGCTAGCGAAGGGAAGACCGACTCCGAGCCACTACACCGTCAAGACAAGCCGAACGAGTCAAATCAATAAAGGAGGAGTGTTGGAGGGAGAGGAGAGCCCGCCAACGACTCGAAAAGCGAGGAGCCAAGCTTGCCAAAGGGGAGCAGGAAACGAGCACACCACAACGACCCAACAGTCAAAAGTTCCACCCCAGGTTCTCTTCACATTAGGATTACTCCTTTTTATCATATCTATAAAACATATAGTCGTATTAATAATAGGACTAGTAAATCCTCTTACCCTTCCTCACGACACACATGGATGCTTATTTTGAAAGCATACACCTCTGTCACTCAAATGATGCTGATGAATAGGGACTATGCCCAAAAATGCTTACATTGTCTTAATAGAAACACTCTAGAATGCTTGTATACATACAATGAACAACAACCTACTTATCACCCCATGAACACCACAGTGAATATAAATTATATACGGCCACTTAGCATGTATGCCCATAATGTTTATTTTAAACCATATGATTGGATGTACACCTCGAAAAAACCAAATAAAAAACCAATAGAGCACATACACTTTATGCTACCACTTAAAACCATTTGTCACATAGCATGCCTCTATATGCACAAATATATATATAGTCTTAAACACTACTATGCTTATACTTTTAGCAACTCCACTCACACACACCTCTCCTTCCCTATGGTCATACTTCGTCCGGCCCCACAAATTAAGTTGTGGGGAGAAGCAAACCATGAGAAAAAAAGGAGAAACTATATACCAAAAAAACTTTTTAGAATCTTAACACAAAGTTTTTATATGTTCAGAATGTCTCAACGGGCCACAAACTCCAACTCCTCCCAAAGATACAAAGAGAAGCTCCTAGCCTTAGAGAATGACTCCGATATAGAAATGTTTGTAACACAAAAACGCTCCTCCTCTTCACAAGTTACCTCAAACCAAAAGAAGGCTAAGGGCAAACCAAACTCCGGTTTGAAACGCCCCCCCTTTTGGTTTGGGTACCAAGCAATGAAATTGGACTAATAGAGGAAAAGGTCTCCCCATGGATAGTAACACACCAATAGCCACGCTAGTAAAAAATGGGATGAGAGAGAAAGAAGCGAGAGAATGTCAATCCGTTGTGACTTCCTTCCCCTTTGTCATCCAAGAAGAGTGGCCTAACTCTAGAGAGGATGGTAAAGATGGCCAACACTTCAACCTAACACAAATCCCATTGGATGTTGAGGTTGACAAGTTTGGCTTTGCATTTGACTACCAAATTGCAATTTTCTTTGAAATGGTGGAAAAGGAGTGGGAAAAAGATACGGTCATGACGCTAGTAGAGTCTAGGCTCAAAGAAATGAACATTGAGCTTGGGGATATCATAGGGGAACCCATTGCACTCATGTGTTACCACAAGTCCACAAAATGAAGTGGGGTTATCAAGCTACACTTGAAAACCCCCGAGATTGATGGGGTGGGACTCCTACAAGGGCTCCGCCCTTTCATTCTTAAGCTCGATGATGACAAACTCAAAAAAGGAAAAAATTGCAAAACATATGACTCCCTAGCTTTGAACAACCTCTTGTCAGTCAAAATTACAAGTGAGGAGCTAGAATCCAAGGAATGGTACGAGTTATTTGAAAAAATCGTAGAGGAGAGCTTTCAAAGAGGAACGGAATACGAGGTAACAAACATTCAAAAGAAAAAAGAAAACCTCTTTGCATGGGTAGTAGCCTCTTCCCCGGAACAAGCACAACGGATGAAGGAGCACCAAATCACCTACAACCATGAGATTCTAGACGGCAAGCTAGCGGACCGGTCACATGCATCAAAAGACGACATCGCAAGGAAGAATGCCCTCATTCTCATCGCTAAGAACCTCAACAAAGCAAAGGGTGTAGAGGAAATAGAAAAAAAAAACATCAAAGCACACATGGGACCAAAGAATGCGGTCAACTTTTTCTTCAAACGCGATGACAAAAATGGTAAGCATCTTGGCTCATGCAACATCCAATGCCTCAATGCTATGGTATACAAAACATTTGTCAAGAAAACCGCGAAACTCCTTGGCAAACATATAGAATTTACCCCCCACCCTAGGAGCCTTGATGGAGCAAATGCACCGGATGCAATTGAACTCACTAGACTAGGGTTTAGTGATGTGAACACTGCCCTTGCAAATACCATAGAAGCACTAGAAAACATCCCCGCAAAAGAGAACCATCACAAAGATCTCATGAAAGAGATAGTCGGCATAAGAGAAGAAATTACCACCATGAAGGAAGAACTACGAAGTGAGCAACAGCAAATTGCAGAGAAAGCCGCGGAAAAATCAACATCAACCCTCAACACACAAATGACACTCCTAAAAAGACAACTCGCCACAACCATGCAAGCTCTAGACATGACAAGAGCTAGTTCCTCCGTCATCGAAGGCAACATGGACACGACAAACTAGCTTGGTCAAACAACGCTACAATAAGAAACCCATACCTACTTGTATCTATAGCTACTACAATGTATACTAAAAATCCCAAAATAAAACCACCAACTCAAATAAAAAGTGTCAAAAGACACTACAAAACAAAAACACAACACCTAAACAAAAAAACTAAACCAAAAAGGGCTCGGCCTACCGGCCTCGCCCAAAAAAACAACAAAATAAAAACACACTGGTCACATACTCAAACCACTAAACAAACCCAACACCACACCAAAACAAAGACAAAAGAATGCAAACACAAAATCATATAAAACATACAATATAAATAAACAAACTAAAAACATAACAAACACCAAAACCAAAAAAACCCCCACTCTAAGCATCCCCCATAAACACAACTATATCAATACTACCAAACAAACAAATAGACGAATACACTCACAAACTAAGCATCTACCCCACCACCCACACAAAATACTAAATCCAACCCAACTACATAATAAACCAGCCTGGCCACACAACACAAAGACAAAAGAGAACTCACACATACTAGAATTTACAAACACCATAAGTTACCCTAAACCCAAAAAACCAACAAAACCACAAACTAAAACAGAAAGAGGCAAAAGACACTATAAAATTAGAATACAATATCCAAACAAAAACACCACCAAACTAAAACAAGCTCAGCCTACCGGCCTCGCCCAAAAAACAAAAAACAACAACAAACAACAACAAACTAAAAACTCACCAATTACCCAAAGCACTCAACATACCCACCAACACATTAAGACATAAGAAAAACAACACAAAAACACAAAAGCAATATAAAATAAATAAACTAACTAAATACACAACCAATCCCAAAACCAACAACACCCCCACTCATAGCAAAATCAAAATTACCAAGCAAACCAAAGAACTAACACATGCACAAAATAAACATAGATACCACCACTTCCATAAACACAAAATTGTTATAAAGAATCCAACCCAACTACACCTCCTCCTATTAGGCGGAGACATCGAAACTAACCCAGGACCTATGCCAGACATACTAACGACACACCCACCTACCCACAGAAGACGAAACAAAACTTACTTTATACCAAACACAATTAAATTACAACCGGAATACCAACACCTAGCAAAACAATTCTCACCCGCAATACAAAATACACACCCAAACCATCAAGACATAAGTACAACTTACCCACATCTATCCCAATACCTATCTCATAAACAAAACCACCCACCAACACACATACTATACGCACTCATCACCACAATCAGTCCCTCATTAGGAACATGCAACAACAAATTAACACAAACGCCTGACCCTGACTGGACATCAACACTGTTACTCAAAATGTCTACACTACAAAACCCACCCGAAAGACACATTTCTACACCACACCCATACACACAATTTACAAACACACACCAAAATCTAATCAAACCACCCAATTCCATCCACAAAGAAATCTATAATTTCATTAAACAACAAAATACATCAATAAACCTCCAAACAATGTGTAATCAATTTCCCTTCCTACCCATTAAACTACTAAAAGAAACAATAAAATGCAACGAACCAATACATGAATATTCCCACCCCCCCCCCCTACCACCACCCAACTTACCCACACACCAAAACCAAGAAATAGAAATAACAAATCACAGCACACATATCATCACTTGGAATGCCTCATCCTTAAACACAACACTTCCAAACCTTCAAAACCTAATCTCTAACATACCAAATAACCCCGCAATAATCACAATACAAGAAACCAAACTAACCACTACAAAATCCAC
The DNA here is from genome assembly GCA_950295325.1 of Polytrichum commune. Classification (NCBI taxonomy): domain Eukaryota; kingdom Viridiplantae; phylum Streptophyta; class Polytrichopsida; order Polytrichales; family Polytrichaceae; genus Polytrichum; species Polytrichum commune. Next base: position 13,868,537 of record OX485803.1, on the reverse strand, counting down.
TAAATATATACAAAACATTTTTCCTAACCACAAACTAATATTTAATAATACACACGCACTAACACGGTGTATACAACAAAGACGACCATACACCCCTACAAGAGGAGGACTCCTCACACTTATAAACAAAAAATATGCGTACGCAGGTAACATCACTAAAATCTCCACCCCAGCTGAAATTTCACCATATCTACAAATAATAGAAATTAAAAATGAACCCCTACAATCATGGCTAATAATACACATGTACATGCCCTCACACATAGAAAACACACACTACATACCAATAATTCAACAAAATATAACACAACAAGTAACAATACACCCAAACCACGCACAGATACTATGCGGGGACTTTAACAGAGATATATCCTTGACAGGAAGGCAAAATGAATTTAACACCACCCCACCTCAAACAGAAGACATAGAATGGAGGACATTCACATACAACCTTCAACTAACGCACATCCCAACAAACAACCCATACACCAGACAAGGCGGCCTGAACTATAGCCAAACTAGTATAATCGATGGATATTACATCAAAACACCTAATAACACAATATACTCATCAACCACCAACAACGATCATAACCTAAACTCAGACCACTCACCAGTCACCTTACATATACCACCAAATACACTATTAGCACGCCCCACACCACCAACAACAACCAACCCACTAAGATTGTTAAACCCCATCCCAGAAGAAAACATTGAAAATTTTAAAACATAATTTTTCGAAGAAAATGCACCTCAAATAAATGACCTCACCACAATATTAACAAACGAACATCTAACAAATACCCAATGACAAACATCTTGTACAACATTAGACCACTTAATTAAAAAAATATCGGACAAAATTCAAGAAACATGTATGGCCCCACCCCCCCCCCCCCCCCACATTAACAAATCGCACCTCCCTCCAAGGAGGCTTCCTACCAAGACAACTCCAAAAAAATGGAAAAAACATCTATCCACCTACCACCTAATCAGAAAAGCAATATACATCACAAAAATACACCGAATTGGCTAACACATCCTATAATAGAAGAACTAACTAGAAGAAGAAGAAGAAGAACTCCGGTCCCGCTTAGGGGGGCCGGAGTGAATAAAGTGTTTGTTCGTAGGACACCCGTGGCCATACCTCACGGTAGTGGCTTTGGATGTAATACTACTTCACCCCTTTCGGGGAGTAGACACTATGTTAGTAACTAGGGGTTTTACTGGTTATCCGTGGGGGGGGGGGTGTGTGTTGGGCTCATAACTTTTGTTTAATTATATTTTGTGACTCTTGTTATTGTGTTTAAGACGAGAGGTGTGCGTATTGGTTTTGGAGTATAAGTGGTGGTTGATTGTATAGTTGGTCGCCAAGTCATGGTTCCAAGGTTGGTTGGATAAGGGCGTGCGTGTTATATTAATACGGTCCGGGTTCGATTCGCGTTGAATCCGTCTGAGCGTGTTAGTGCAATACGCTTTGACTTGGTGTCGCGCACCTCTCCATGAGGAGTGCCCGAAACACCATGGGCACAAGGGGGACCCCGGAGTGACACCCGGGACTTGTGGCGCCGTTGGTGAGAGGGCCCAAGTGATCCTAGTGTGGGTGAGGGCCCCGGGCGTTGGGAACGCCTCCCACCCACGAAGACTAGGAGGCACAAGGGTAAGGCCATGAGCTATGCGTAGCTCATGGCGTGGTGATTCTAGAAAGCTCAAGAACACCTCAATCGGAGGTGTGAGCTAGGAGTTATGGCCATTTGAGTGGGGCGCTGTCCCGGGACAGCGCCCTGCTACAGCAGTGCCTGGGAGTGATTCCCGGGACTGCAAAGGTTCAAACAGGCATAACTTCCTCACCACTTGCCCGAATGGGGCAAGTGAGGAGTCCATCGGCATCTACGTGAAGCGTAGATGAAGATGGAGTGGTTGGTTGTTATGATCAGACATCATACAAGGAAGTTATGATGGTCTGAAGCTGCTGGGGGGTTCTAGGCCCAGCAGCTAAAGGAAAATGTCCACTTGGCCCCAACTCTTGGTAGAGAGACAAGAGGTTGGTTGACGGTGGGGTAGGGGCCCCGCGTAGAGTCCTAGAGGCTTATATGGGTGAGGTGGTGTGGCCTCACCCACCCGAGGCCGAACGGCACGGCCTCCATGGGCTTTGGCCCATTGTGAGGCCATAGTTGCCTAGTATGCTTCGGGTTGTTGTAGTGTTGCTCCGGCAACGCGATGATCAACATAAGATTGGACTTCCATGGATGGAAGTCCACATCTAAGGAGTGGTTACCGATTAAAGGGGTGAGTCCCGAAATCAAAGTAGGAGGGTTGGTTCCCCTCCTATGAACTAATGGTCCGGGGTTAGAGGAGCTAACCATTAGCATGGCGGTATGCGAAGGGTTAGCGACTCGTAACCTTTGCTAGAATTGAAAATTGGCAAGATGGTCAAGGGGGGGCTAGCAAGGGTTGCGACACTTGGTGCTGCAAGTGAGTTAATCATAGGCAGGAAAGTTATGCCAACCAGCCGGTTACTCCCCGCCTTTCTGAGCTATAGGTGGTATCTTAATAACTAGTGGTCTGACCACTACTCCTTCTCTAGTTTTAATTATGATTTTGTAAATCTGTGATGGGTTGTCTGTTTTCTATTCGTCTTTTGTGGATTAATATTGAGTGTGCATATTGTATGGCAATTATGTTAAGTTGTTTGAATGTGTTCCTAATTTGTGATGTGGGAAGTTTAAGCTTTGTTTCAAGTTCGTTCATTGAGGGGATATGAGTTGTGGCTCTAGCACCAGATGCTAATACAATAAGTGGGGCTACGTTCCAACCCTTTGCGATGATATTATTTATGAGTGGTTGATATTTTGTGGTTTTTTTATTTATCGTTTCAGTGGAGAATCTGTCATTACAGTATGTGAATTCTATGAATTGAACTGTAATTTCCGGTGTGGGTGCTTCTGGTGGTGGGGAGTTATATGGGTGTCCTAGTATGCATAATATGTCAGGTTTGAGTCTAGCGTTACAGTGACATCTTTGGGTGGTGCATGTGCATGGAAGTAACCATGATGGTACTGCGTTTTCTTGGGGGAGCTCATTATATGTACCTGCATTCATGAGTGTGTAATATCTTGTCTTTTTGTTGGAGATGAGAAGTTTGCGTATTTCCCATACTGCTTTGTTATGTCTTTTGGTTATTAGGGCGTGTATGTGTTGTTGTTTACATTTGAGGAGTACATGTAACCATGTGTCCGGTTCTTGTGTGTTGCATATGGGACACGTATGTGATGGGTATGTATTTCTTCCGAAGAATAGTTGTTTTCTAGCATGTCCCATGTATTGTCCGGTTCTAAATTTGACTAGGCATGTTTTTTGTTTATCTGTGATAATCGGGTTGTTCCAAAAATCATTTGATAATGTTTTGTCAATATCTTTGTTGTCTAGCCACTTATGTAGTTGATGTGTTTGTGTTGCTATTATGGATAGATTATGTTTTTTGGTCATGTTTAGCGATGTATTTGCCAAGGTGTCGGATGGGGCCTTTATCTGGTGTTTCTTGCATTGAGTGCCACCAATCTTTCTGTAGGTAGTATGGCGTGGGGTGCGCATGTTCATATGTGATTGTGGCATCTCTATGTTCGAGTTCACAACCCATTTTGGCTAATTTGTCCGCTTGTTCGTTACCACTAATGTTTGTGTGAGCTTTGACTTTATGGAGTGTGGTGGTTTGTGAGCGGGATTGCAACATCTCAATTATAGATTCGAGTATCGTTTTATCCGGGTGGCTATTATGTAGAGTTGGGTGTTTTGTTTGCGTGTTTAGTAGGTATAGTACATTAAGACAATCTGTGAAGATGTGTGCCGGTTCATTTCGGTATGTGGTAGTGAGGAGGCAGAGGGTATGGTGTATAGCCATAAGTTCGGCTCTTAGTATGTTTTGGAGTCCGGGTAGTCTTTCTGTGATTTGGAGGTTTTTGAAAGGGTTATATATGCTATATCCTGCTTTTTCTCGTTTCCACTGTCCTTGGGTTGTTTCTTTGTGTAATAGCAGAACTGTGGTTGATATTTGAGGGGAAGGCATATGTCTTGGTTTATGATGATGGGGACATTAGTAACTTGATTCGTAGGTGGGGGAGGGTATATGAGTTGGGACCATTTTTTGCTACGGTTTACTAGGGTGTTTATTGGTGTGGGTGGTGCCATTGTATTAAAAATAGTGGGTATTTGTAATGTGTTGCAAATAATGTCCATTTGATGTGCATAGTTTATCGGGCTGAGTGACGTGGTTTTGTGATGTATACATAGTATGCGGATGTCACGGCTTTCTGTGCGTGGTTCAATTCGTAATTCTGGTGGGATTGTGGGTTCATCGTATATAATGGTGTCCGCCTTAAAGTGTGTGATGACGTGTGAATCTGGAAAAGGGCCTATATGAGGTTGAAGGTTGTGGTACCAATTTGGGTCGGTAGTTACCAGTATTGTAATTGTGTTTGGGTTATTTTGGGCTGCAAGTCTTGCCCAATGTAGGGCTTGTTGTGTGTCCGTTTATGTATGTGGATGGGCATACCCGTTCCCTATCCATTTATGTTGGAATGCCGTTCCTATTGATCCAAATACTTTGTCTCGGGAAAAAGGGGAGGAAAATTGTCTTAGCGTGGTAGGGTATGTTACCGGTGATGAGAAGTAGGAGTGGGTGATGTGGAAGGAGTTGATGATGTTTTCAATGATGGTATTTGGGAGGGTGTATTGTGCGAGTTTGAGGGGGTCGTTTTTGGGTTTTCTATATTTGTACCTTTGGTACATCCATGCTACTTCTTTTTCAAATGTTTGTATGGGGGGTTCTAAGTTATGTTCTTTGGTTAGTGCGTCTTGGTATTGTTCCCATAGCCATTGTAATCTTTGTTCCGGGATGGTAACTAGGTGGCGACCATCATTGTCGTAAATATGTGATGCGCCATGTTGGCTTTGAATGGTATGTTGTGTGCAGATGATGTCATTATCGGGATTGCATTCGTTAATGTGGATATGACATAGGGGTATGTTCTGTGGGGGGGGGGATGTATCTTGTATCTCTTAATTGGTCTTCGTTAAAGTTTAGTTGTAAGCTGTTGGTGAAATGTTTGTGTTGTTTTTGGGTGTAGTATCGTGTTAGGAGTAGTATGTTATGGTTTATGGTGTCTTGGTTGTTTCATGGGAATAATTCTCTTTGTGGGAGCCATTTGTTGTAATTTGTTTCATTTGGAAGTTGCCACTGGCATAGATAGGATGTATATTTTTTTGTAATTTTGTTTTTATCTTTGGAAGTGTGAAGACGGTCGTTTATTATAGAGTGTATTGGAAATTGGGTATGATTTCTTTGGATATGCGGGGGAGGTTTTGGGTATTCCGGTGTTGGAGGTGTTGGAGGGTGTGGGTTATGTTTATTATTTCTTGTGTGGATGTGATGGTTTTGTATCTTATATGCAGTCTTGAGGGTATTGGGTATGTCATGTGTTGAGCAATTGTTTGGACATTGGTTATGGCATGTTGGTTCGCAAAAGAGCATTCGTGCGTGTTCTAGGGCGGCTTTAATTGTTTTAGTGGGGGAGGTATAATAGTATTTGAAGTCGTTGTTCGTCATTAATTGTATGCCATTGGGGTGGGTTATATGTTTGAGTTCGGTTATGTTTTGTAGTATTAATTTATGTAAGTATTTTAGGGATGTATTGGGGGTTATCGTTGGGATATTTTGTGCTTGGCGCAACCATTGTGTTTCTAAGGGTGTGGGGAGGAGGGGAAATTTGTCTAGTGTGCTTCTAAGGTGGGTGTTACTAGTGGTTTTGAGGAGGAATAGTGTTCTTGTGATTGGTGATCTTAGGCAGTCATGTTGGGTTATGCGTGGTATATTAAGTGCGCCTCCATGTTTGGCAAGTATGTGCTTGGTTAAGCCATTATAGATTCTTCCTAGTCTACATTTGTCATTGAGGGCATTGATGAGTTGTTCGTCTATACATGTTATATATGCATTTTTGAGTGAGAAGGCTTCGGTGCCAAACATATTTTGTGGGAGTTGTATAACGACATTGGTTAGGTATTTCGGGAGACCACATATGATTTTGTGGAGGGCAGTTGTTCTTTTATCTAATTTTTTGATGACGGAGAGTGAATATGGTACAGCGTAGAAGCTGTAGGCGATACCGGCTCTTATGACTGTGTCTACCATTTGAATTTTTTGCTTCATGGTGGCTGGGCATGTAGTTAGTAATGTACATTGTTTGATTAGTTTGGTTGTCGTGATGTGTGTTTGTGTTTTCCATTGTAGTGATGGGACTAGATTGATTCCGAGGTATACATATGGCTCATGTTGGCTTAGAAGAGGAATGAATTGGTTTCGGAAATTTATGTTAATGTTTCTAAGATGGGTTTTGAAGGCTTGGGGGTTAAGTTTTGACTTATTAGGGCATTCTGTGACGGCGCATTTTGGTATTCCGAGGTCCATGCCTGTCCATTCACAGTATTTGTCTAATTTATTTAGTTGGTGTTGGAGGGATGTTATATTGTTGGCTATGGCTGCTAGGTCATCGGCGTAGGCTGCGGAGCTTAATTTTGTGTTGGAGGTGTTGAAGGTATATCCGTTATTGCCTTGTTGTAGCCATCTAAGAAGTGGTTCAAGAAAGATGATAAAGAGGTATGGGCTTAATGTGTCGCCTTGTATTGTTCCTCTTTGTATAGGTATTGGTTGTGTTTTGTCGAAATGTTCACCTATAAATGTTGTATTGGATTGCGAGTATATATTATCTACTAGTGCTACGACATCTTGTGGATAACCAAGGTCTTTCATAATGGCAAGTAGTCTAGCATGATCGATGAAGCCAAAGGCATTTTTGAAATCTATGTATAGGATATAGATGTCTTGGTTGGTAAATCTTGCATCTTCTAGGGCGGCGATGATAGTTTGCAGTTGTCTGGCGGTGCATCTTTCAGCTCTAAAGCCCTCTTGACTATCATTTAGAATTTGTTATTTTTCTCCGTATGATGAGAGTATACTTGTAAGTGTATTAGTGAATAGTTTATAAATAGTATTGGCGAGTGCGATTGGTCGGTGGTTAGTAAGTTAGTGGGGATTTTCCTTTTTGTATAGTAATATTGTGAGACTTGTTTTCCAAATTTCTGAAATTTATTTTTGCTTGTAACAATGGGTGAAGAATAGTAATAAAAGCGTATGAAATCTTTGTGGTATGTTTTTAAGAATGGTGTTAGGAATTTTATCGGGTCCGGGGGTTTTACCATTGGCTAAGTTTTTGAGACATATATCATATGCTTCTTGGTTTAGATATGTGTGCAAGGGGATTAGGGCCTCACTTTTTTTTTTCTAGAGTATACCCGTTTAGGTCGTGCCATGGGTATTGTCTAACTCCGCATACGCATTGAGGAATGTGATCTGGTTGGTAATGACATATCGGTACGGTTGGCCTATTACTGATGGATTGTTGGGCATGTATTTCTCGTGCAATGTCATTTGGGCTTGTAAAGATATTGTTGAATCTATTGATGAGGCAATCGAATGGGGGGTTTCCATATTTTTGAAAACTTTTCTATTGATTGTCTTGGGGCTCTTGTCATAAAGTTGTTGGTATTTGGATATGGTTTTTTTGATTTTTTTGGTGGTATAGTCGGTTGTGATTTTGCGAGCTTTGTTTTTAGCTTCTTTGGCGATATTTGCTAAGTTTTATATCCATGTTTCATTTGTTTGGGGGGGTTTGGTGGTGGGGGTATTGTAACGTGACTATGATTGTTAATTCCTTGTGTAATAATGGGATGGTTATGCCAATTGGGATTGTTTTTTATGATGTATATGGCCTTCCGGATTAGGTGATAGGTAGAAAGATGTGTTTTCCATTCTTTTTGGGATTTCTTTGGGAGGTATCCGCCTTGCTTAGTAATTCTATGTGGTAATGTGGGAATGGGTGGGGCGCTACCTGTCTCGAGGACTATGGAGGTAATATTGTCGGTAAGGGTATTTAGTGAATTGCAAGCTTGTTGCCATTGTTCGCTTGTTAGGTGGTTATTTTGTAATAGGTGTGTGAGGTCGTCTATTTGGTTGGAGTTTTTCTCGAAAAATTTGGTGTGGAAGTTTTCTATATTTTCTTTTGGGATGGGATTAAGTATTCTTAGTGGTGGTTCGGAGTTGGTAGTGGGTGATTTGGCGATTAGTGTGTTTGGGGGAATTTGTAATTGTATGAGAAAATGATCAGAGTTTAACCGAATATCTTGGTTTGTAGTAGAGGTGCTGATGATTTTGGGGGGTTTTGATGAAAAACCCATCTATTAAGTTGTTTTGTGTGTAGTTATGTCCTCCTTGTCTTGAGAATGTTATGTTTGTCGGGACGTAGGATAGTTCAAGACTGGTTGTAAATGATCGCCAATTATAGTCTTCCGTTTGCGGGGGTGTGTTTTGTTGGTCATTTTGTCTGCCAATTAGAGCTATGTCCATATTGAAATCTCCGCATAGGATATATGTGTGATTAGGATGTGTGGTTATTTGGTTGGTTATGGTGGTTTGTATGATGGGGATGAGAGGAAGGTTATCTTCATGTGAGGGCATGTAGAGATTGATTAGGAGCCAAGGTTGTAAAGGTTGATTTGCTATTCGTGTTATTTGGAGGAATGGTGATACGTCGGCGGGGGTGGGTATTTTGGAGAGGTTACCCGGGAATGCATGTTTATTGTGAATTAATAGGAGTAGGCCGCCTCTGTATCCTATGTATGTGTGAGGCCAAACCCCCCACCCTTAAGCGTCCGTAGTCCGAGTAGTGGGTTTGGGCTCACATTCCTCCGCGGTATTGGATTTGGACTTGGATGAGTCCATAGTGCAATGTTCACCCTTCAAGTGGTCTTGGATTTAACTGGAATTTCACTTTTAACAACTCAATGTACGATTTCAATACGTATGTGGAGAATGCACAAGTTAACTATGTTATTTTAACCTCCTTATGCTCGGGTGCTATTTTGTCTTTGTTTGCTTCTAACGTCCATCCGGCTGCTTTAGCTACACAAGCCCTTAAGGATATCCCTCTCCTAAATGGAGTCCGTGCCGTTGACTCTATACTACCACTTGAACTATCACTTGTGTATTCCGTATCGCTACTATAAGAGGTCTCAATTGGTGTCTCCATACCGTACATAAGCCTTTAAGTATTAAGAAATACTTATGTGACTTATGTCAATCTCTCCCTCGCACCTTTGGTCTTTGCTTCCTTTGTCTTGCCATCGCGAGAGTGCTCCACATTCTCCATTAAGTTGTGCACGTGGTTTATTTTTAAAGAGAGGATGCAAGTGTTAAAAAAAACACTATTCTCTATAGTCAATCTCAAATACATTTACTTGTGAAAGCCACACATAACACTAACTAGCATAATGTAACTAACTACTTGTCTATGAGCTAATTAGGTAGGCTATCTACTAAGCTCCTTCATGAACCCATCTCTTTACTTTCTAATTACATAAACCTAGCTCCTTCATAAACCCAGCTCCTTCATGAACCCAGCTCCTTAGCTTCTAACTAAACAAACCCAGGTCCTTCATAAACCCAGGTCCTTCATGAACCCAGCTCCTTAGCTTCTAACTAAACAAACCCAGGTCCTTCATAAACCCAGCTCTTTACTTTCTAACTAAACAAACCCAGCTCCTTCATAAACCCAGCTCCTTCATGAACCCACAACTTTGTAGTTGTAATCCCCAACTACCTCACTAATTATTCAAGCCCTTAACTAATCTTCCTACCTAATTTCCCTAATTCTACTAACAACCCCTTTCTAATCACACAATTCTTCTCTAATCCTAAAATCCTAAAATCCTAGAGAGGAGAGGGGGAGAGAGAATTTCCTAACTTCACTAAGACTAACTAATCCATACAAGTATATTTTTGCACTCATCACGACATCAAGTGCTCAACTCTTAAACATGGAACTTGCAACCACGTGTATTCAAAACATGAACTTTAAGTACCACAAATTGGAATCATGAATTAACTTTAAAATCCTTCACGTCAACACTAATTCTACCAAGAGGTCAAGCCCTCTTCAAGGCTAACAAGCCTTGGCTCTCAAACTAAAAACTAAGCACACACATGTGCTCCAATATGGCTTCCCACACCCACACTTATAACTCGTGGGGTGCCTTGGAGCACAAAGGAAAGAGAGAGTGAGTGAGGGAAGAATGAGGGATTATATAGTAAGCTTGAGGGGGTGAGCACCCTCAAGGCTCACGATAAGCCCTTGAGATTTCCTCCTACTTAGTAGGCGCCAATCCTATCTTCTAAGTCTTCCTCCCTCAAATGATCAACAAGGATCCTAATTCGAACATTTAACTAGCCTTGGCTTTCTACCTACCACACTTTACCAAACTTGGGATGCTTCAACCCAAACTTAGCCTCCTTCGCTTTCCGCCGCCATAACTTTCTCCCCTTACTTTCCCAAATCGTCGCTCACCACTTAATTCAAACCACGATGCTTAGCTCGTGATTTGATTGGTGCTTTGAGAATTTGCTTATCCTCCACCTTGCATTCTTCCTTGGGCCTTCCCCATTAAGTGGCCATGATGAGGTGGTCCACTTGTGCGCTCCATGTGATCCTCCATTCATCCCAATTCGAATGCACTTGCCTCTTGAGTCACTTTGGTTGTCTCCATCCATTTGTACTAGCCTACTCACTAACTACTCAATCTAAGTTCTCCTTACCTATCCTCATTCACTCAAATCCTTCCGAAGGTAAAAACACAATAACAACTCACATCCTAGCCTCTTACAACATGGTACTTCTAAGACTAACATTTCACTCTTTTTATATTTTTGTGAAGTAACATGCTACTTCAAAGTGCATCAACTAACGTTTCAAGGGTCTAAGACTAAATGTGGGCACCCTTTTGGGCTCACATAATTGGCGACCATCGGGGGATGAATCCAAACATCTCTTGCTCCAAGGGTAAGTTGCCTAGTCAAGCTCGGTACTCCTTACATCTACTTCCCGATGTACGGGTAGGAAAGAGCTCACCATTCAACGTTTCCAATTGAATTGAATTATTAGGAAAGACCTCATAGACAAGGTAAGGTCCTAACCATACCGCATTGAATTTCGCCGGAAATTCAAGCTTTCGTGCGTCTTGAATCATGACCATCATTCCCGGTGTTAGGGCCCTTCTCTTATGTCGTTTGTCGAAAGTAATCTTTCTCCTTCTTTGGGTTGCCTCAATATGTTGAGCCGCCATTCTCCTCCCTTCGTCAAGTGCTTCCAAATCGGTTAGTCGATTTCGTAAGGATTGACTTTCGGTAAGTCTCGTACTCACGGCCACCCTAAGTGACTCGACTTCATATTCGATTGGTAGTGTCGCTTCAAGACCATAGACTAAGGAAAATGGTGTAGCACGCGTAGTTACCTTATAGGTTGTACGGTATGCCCAAAGTGCCGCCGTTAGTTTCGTATCCCAATCCCGCTTCGAGTCTATAACCGTCTTGCGTAGTATACTCACCAAAATTCCGTTAACCCTTTCCGTTTGTCCATTGGTTTGTGGGTGGTAGGGAGTAGTCTTCCGGTGATCAATTTTAAATTTCTCTGTCATCTCTCGAATCAAGTCATTCAAAAAGTGAGTACCCCTATCGCTTACTAGGATCTTCGGCACCCCGAACCGCGAAATTATGTTTTCGTACATAAATGTTGCCGCGTGTTCCGCCGTGTCGGTCTTCACCGCTTTGGCTTCCGCCCACTTGGTGAGGTACTCGGTTGCCACCACAATATATTTCATTCCTTTTGAAGATTGGGGATGGACCTCACCCACATAGTCGATGCCCCATTTTTCGAAAGGAATTAAGGGTAATGATACATGTAAAGGCATCTCCATTCTAAGGTCGTCTCGGGCATACCGTTGGCAAGCGTCGCATTTCCTTACATAGTCATGGGCGTCCTTAAATAGTGTAGGCCAAAAGTAGCCCGCTCTAAGTATTTTTTGCCCGGTGAGTTGACCCGAGAAGTGACCGCCGCAAGCGCTATCGTGGCAAGCGATTAAAATCGCTTCAACTTCCGTTTTTGACACGCATCGTCGTAAAATACCATCGGACCCCCTTCTAAACAACCTATGGCCCACTACAACAAATTGCCTACTATTTACCCTCACCTTCCTTCTCTCTTCTTTTGTCCACTCTTTGGGCAACTTGTGGGTTGTTAGAAATTCCACTATGCCCGCATACCACTCCGGTGTAGAAGTGACCACAAAGAGGCTATCATCTACTAACATATCATTTACCGGATTTTGTCCTATCTCCTCCGACAACCTAGACAAGTGGTCCGCTTGTAAATGCATACGACCCGGTTTATATTCCACCGTGTAGTCGAATTCTTCTAATAACAAAACCCACCTAGCTAACCTACCACTTAACTCCGCCTTGTTAATTAGATACTTGATAGCCATGTGGTCAACAAAAAATACAACCGGGTTGCACATGAGGTAATGCCTAAACTTTTTAACGGAAAACACCATGGCTAGGCACTCCCTCTCCGTTGTAGAGTAGTTTCTTTCGGCGGGGGTCAATTGCTTACTCGCATAAGCTATAGGTTGATCCTTCTCTTTTTCTCCCGTTGCTTGACAAAGCGCACTCCCTATTGCCACATTACTAGCATCACAATAGACGTGAAAAGGTTTACCCCAATTGGGTGGTATCAACACCGGATAGGTGCTCAACCTATCCCGCAATTCCTCAAAGGCTTTTTGACAAGCATCCGTCCACTCGAATTTGACATCCTTTTTGAGCAAATGGGTAATGGGCACCGCTATCTTTGAAAAATTAGGAATAAGTTCCCGGTACCATCCCACATGTCCTAACAACTTAGAGATCCCCTTGGAATTGGTTGGAGTTGCCAAGTCGTTTATGGCCGCAATCTTATCCGGATCGGGTTCTCTACCTTTCTCACTAACAACATAACCCAACAACACTCCCTTATTCACTCCCAAAAATGTCTTATCCGGGTTCAATGCTAACCTCATCTTCCTACACCTAACCAATGCCTCCCTAACACAATGTAGGTGATCATCCACATTACTTTGTGTGCTAAAATCGTCCACAAAGACGGTCATGGATTTGAACAACAAGTCGGTGAAGATATACATTACTAATCGTTGGAAAGTAGCCGGGGCATTACATAACCCAAATGGCATCACTACCCACACAAAAGTACCCCAAGGTGTAGTAAAAGCCGTTTTATGGATATCTTGGAGGGCTATGGAAATTTGATTATAACCCGCATACCCATCCATAAAGGTATATCGCGAATGACCTCCAACCTCCTCAAGCAACAAGGTGATAAAAGGTAAGGGGAAGTGATCCTTTTGTGTGCACGAATTCAATTTCCTATAGTCGACACAAACCCTTAATTTCCCATTTTTTTTCTTTACTAAGACCATAGGAGAAACCCAATCCGTGATTTCCACCGGCTTGATAAACCCGGCCTTCAATAACCTTTCCAATTCCGCTTTCACCAACAATTGCAATTGAGGATTCATCCTCCTCTCCTTTTGTCTAATTGGCCTCGCCCCCGGAATTAAAGGAATCCGGTGCTCTACCATTTCCCTAGGAATTCCCTTAAGCTCATCGTAGGACCATGCAAAAGTATCACTAAACTCATCCACCAAATTGCTATACTCCCTAACCTCTTTCTCCCCCAATTTGGAGCCCATCTTCATTTGTCGGGTTTTTCCATTCTTTAATTTCACATCCACGTACCGTCAATCCGCTTCCGACACATGTGCTTGTTCCTCTTTGTTCCGATACCAATCGGAAGGCACATTGGGGTAATCTTTCACATCTTGACCTACAACTATCCCCGTAGACGTGGTTTTGAAATGTAAAGGCTCCTCCAATTTCGATGACTCAATAATCACATCCTCCTCTTGAGTCCCATCTACATGAATTAAACTAACCTCACCCTCTTCCACGTCATCTACCCAAGGTGTTAACCCACCGCTAACCCACTCTTCCTCGGTGAGCACCTCACATGGCTCCAACAATGAGCCCTCTCCTAAACTAACACTAGGAAATTCACTCCCTAAGCCTACTTGGTGAAATGTAACCATTACATCAACCTCGGACTCGGGGTACTCCCTTAGCCATTGGGCATAATCCCCATTATCCCCATAATTGTAAAAATTAGGACCTAGACTTCCCGAGCCCGAATCTATAACAACCCTTTGACCTTCGGGATGGACGACTCCCACCAATGCCTTGCCAATTTCATTCTCGTTTAAGTCATCAATTTCCTTCTCCAATGGCAAATACATCTCCTTCTTCATCCATCCTTCTAATGAACCAATGGACACTATGACCCTATTACCCTCCGGACCATAAGTGATGGATGGTTTAGGTCCACCCCAATTGACCATAGCATTCGCCATCCGCAACCAAGGCCTACCTAGCAAAATGGGGAAGGTGTCCTTGTTGGAGTGCATTTTAATGACATGGAAGGTGACCAAGTACTCCTCACCTCCCGTAGTCATTCTACAATCCTTGATCATCCCCAAAGGCGTAGTCGAACTTTGATTTGCCATATTTATGACCAAAGGTGAAGGCCCCGTGAGTCCAAGTCCCAATTTTTTCATAGTATCCTCCGGTAGTATATTTAGACTACTCCCTCCGTCGACTAGCACATTAGGAACCACCTTATCTACTATAACAACTTCTATTTCTATAGCTTTCACGTCTCTTCCACCTTGTGATTGGATCCTAGCGGCTATTTTAGCTTTCACCTTCCTCATCCTCTTGTGTACCGGCATTCCCTCCTTTAATGTTTTCCTTGCCGTGGGTGAAATTTCCAATAGTTGGCCGAAAGTAATATCCGCCTTGAGTGTACTAAGGTCCGCCCACAAGTCGTACCCGGTAGATCTTTCCACCTTAGAATTACCCACTACGTCGAATTCGTCTACGGGAACCCCCGGTCCTTCCCATTCACCCACATCGCTATTATCCAAGTCATGTACCGCATTAGTCCTCTCCCTATCTTGTAAAATTATATTTTCCCTCTCCACATCCTTAGTAGCTCTTCTAGCTACCCTATGCAACTCGGAGAGATTAATCTCTTCATCCGAAGAGTAATTTCCTTGCTCTCCTATTCCTACCTCCAACGGGGCATCCCCTCTCCTAGCCCTAGTAGTTACCGCTAGTGCAGGTGCTTCTTCAACCACACCCTTACCCTTCACTAACTCATATGTAATAGCATTGGTGTGAGGAGGCCATTGACTTTGCTCCTCTCCAATTCTCGTTGGGAGAGGAAGCATGTCATCACATGTGGCCTCCAACACTCCATCCATGAACCTAACATCTTGGGAGTTAGATGGTCCCGGATCCGTTGGAGGCGCTTGTCTCCCGTTACTACCATTAGGTGGAACTCCTTGTCTATTTTGTATTGGAATGTAACCGGTTGTAGTTTGCAAGCCCGCCGGTGGATGAAAAGTTTGCCTAGCATTACTATGGTCATAGTATAAGTTAGGTGGCCTAAGTTCATTGGCCGGTACTCCTTGTGGCCTAGCACCTCGCATATTATCCCTTGCTTGTTGTTGTGGATTAGCCACCGGGTAAGGGACATTAATTATTTTGTCCGGTTGGCGACACGTATCCGAGGGATGACTTCCTCCACAATTGCTACAATTAAACTCTTGACCTTCGGACCAACATTGTCCTTGAGCGTGCCACCTTCCACAAAAGGGATGAAATTCCTTCTTCTCTAAATTTTGGCCACCTTGCCCTCTAGGTTGTGGTCCTCTATTGCTTCCATTTCCATAGTGAGGTGGCGCTTGACCTCGTTGATTTTGTTGAGGTGGGTTACCGTTTCCTCTTTGGTCACGGTTTTGTCCACTTCTACAAAATTGACGCGTGTGGCCCGGTTGGCCACATTGGACACACCATAATCCGGAAGAATGCCTACCCGACTCAACCGGGGGTGGAGGCCCCGGTTGTTGACTCCGGATCATTAATGACATTTGATCCGTGAGGCTTTGCATTTGTTTTATCATAGCCTCTTGGAATCCTAGTTGGCTAGCACCTAGTCTTCTCTCAACCTCCTCCAAGTGTGGATCCGTTCTAGGGGCCGGTAGTGCCAAAAGAGGTGCCGGTTCCCTAACCGCTAAAGGTCGGGGACCGGTGTCCACAATGGCATATGGAATTTGGTTCTCATACTTAGCGGGTTCTACCGCTACCACCCTAGGGCGTATGGGGATGAATTGTGGGATCAATTCATCCTCCCTTCTCCATAGCCTTTCGTGATCTTTATCCAAGTTTTCAATATCTCTAGCCGCACGCTTGGCATCCGCCAATGTCAAGGGATTCCTTTCTAGAACACCCCTAATAGTTCCGGACTTAAAAAACCCTTGAATGAAAAATTGCTTTAGCGTGTCGTCGTTGAGCATGGTACCCACAAATCTAGTGCACACTAAATCAAACCTCCTAATATAAGCCGAAATTTCTTCCTCCCTTCCTTGCTTCAATGACGACAATGCCCTTAATGCGGTACTTTGACCCACTTCCGGCCTAAATTCGTTAAGAAACTCCCTTTGTAATTGTTCCCATCCCCTAAAATGTCCCTCGGCATGATCCCGATACCATTCATAGGCTTCCCCCTCTAGAGTGGTAGGAAACCACACTAACCAATAACCCGGGTCGGTTATGAGGAAGCTAGCCAACCGTTCGATATACCGTTCCATGTGCCGAGAGGGTATCTCATCCTTGGTCCCATAAAATTTAGGGAGATGAGATGGCATATCCATCGCCGCTAAATTTTGTGGAACCACAATTGGTAGGCCTCTTGGCCTAACCAATGGGTCTATTGGAGGTATAGGAGGTATGGGCGGAATTGGGGGTATGGGTGGTGGATCCATCCCCCGTTCCTCGGCCATGGTGACCGGTGAACTATTCAACAATCCCCTATCAACTTCTACCGGGAATTCTTCTCTAAGTGTGTAATTTTCCGAAGAAGTTTCACCACTCAATTTGGAGGGAGTGATCTCCTCTTCAAGTTGAGCTCCAAGTTCTAAGGTGTCTAGAATTGACCTAGTCCTAGGTTCGACGTTCAAACAACTCTCTATTCTAACATTATCTTGTTCTAATCTATCACTGATTTTAGAGGACCGCCTCTTTCGAGTAGATTTCTCTAGTCCTACTATCAAACTTGGTTTTTGTGAGCGAGTCCTACCTTGCATTCCATAAGAATCGATCGACCCTCACTTGACCACACATAATCCTAGCAATTCCCCTCTTAATATTTTCACTTGTCTTGGTGTGGTTATAATTTTTTTAGGAGGTGAGGAAAAGAACCTGCAAGCCCACTTAGGTGAAAGAATCCCAATAGGGGATAGGCATGTTCATGTTAATTTTTTGGTTAAGTCGGAGCATCACCTCCGCACCTTCCCGCAAATTAACACTCACCACAATACCGATTGTGAGGGGGTGACCTTCCGAGTAGATTATGTTAAAAGTCGAGGCTTCACCCTTCAACTTCTCACACCATCCCCAATTCGGGAATTACCCTCTACAACGGATAACAACAATCACGAGTACAAAAGGCATTCCTTAATTAGTTAATGAGTTCACTTTGAAGAAATAAACATACCTTGAGCAATCGCATCCCCCTGTGAGTTAGCACTCCCCTCAATCGTGACTCAATGTAACAACACCATAAATTTTGTGAAATATTAATTTAATCTAGAGCATGAAATGACAACTCCCAAAACTTTGAGACTCACCCCGAGGTGAGTGTCAAAGTTCAATGTCCTAAGGTGAATTTACCCTCTAATGTTTTAATGAGCTACTCGGTTATAGGTTCCTTTTAAGTTCTTAGCAAATCCCCAAAAAGGTTGAGGACGTACCTTCGCCGCGCTCCTTCCTCAAAAATGAATTTGCGTAATTGACAATGCAATTCATTCCAAAGAATAGTTGAAATACAATGAATTCAAATGTAACCCAAAGAGAGAATACTTACCGAGTTTCGGGTGCTCCTTCCCTTCTCTCAAGTTTGTGTCTCCAATTTTTCCTAGTTGCCTCCAAGTCTCCTAGTCGCCTCCAAGTCTTGTAACTACCTTCCGCTTCGCTCCCGGCGGACGCACCAATTATGTGAGGCCAAACCCCCCACCCTTAAGCGTCCGTAGTCCGAGTAGTGGGTTTGGGCTCACATTCCTCCGCGGTATTGGATTTGGACTTGGATGAGTCCATAGTGCAAGGTTCACCCTTCAAGTGGTCTTGGATTTAACTTTGGTCTTTGCTTCCTTTGTCTTGCCATCGCGAGAGTGCTCCACATTCTCCATTAAGTTGTGCACGTGGTTTATTTTTAAAGAGAGGATGTAAGTGTTAAAAAAACACTATTCTCTATAGTCAATCTCAAATACATTTACTTGTGAAAGCCACACATAACACTAACTAGCATAATGTAACTAACTACTTGTCTATGAGCTAATTAGGTAGGCTATCTACTAAGCTCCTTCATGAACCCATCTCTTTACTTTCTAATTACATAAACCTAGCTCCTTCATAAACCCAGCTCCTTCATAAACCCAGCTTCTTAGCTTCTAACTAAACAAACCCAGGTCCTTCATAAACCCAGGTCCTTCATGAACCCAGCTCCTTAGCTTCTAACTAAACAAACCCAGGTCCTTCATAAACCCAGCTCTTTACTTTCTAACTAAACAAACCCAGCTCCTTCATAAACCCAGCTCCTTCATGAACCCACAACTTTGTAGTTGTAATCCCCAACTACCTCACTAATTATTCAAGCCCTTAACTAATCTTCCTACCTAATTTCCCTAATTCTACTAACAACCCCTTTCTAATCACACAATTCTTCTCTAATCCTAAAATCCTAAAATCCTAGAGAGGAGAGGGGGAGAGAGAATTTCCTAACTTCACTAAGACTAACTAATCCACACAAGTATATTTTTGCACTCATCACGACATCAAGTGCTCAACTCTTAAACATGGAACTTGCAACCACGTGTATTCAAAACATGAACTTTAAGTACCACAAATTGGAATCATGAATTAACTTTAAAATCCTTCACGTCAACACTAATTCTACCAAGAGGTCAAGCCCTCTTCAAGGCTAACAAGCCTTGGCTCTCAAACTAAAAACTAAGCACACACATGTGCTCCAATATGGCTTCCCACACCCACACTTATAACTCGTGGGGTGCCTTGGAGCACAAAGGAAAGAGAGAGTGAGTGAGGGAAGAATGAGGGATTATATAGTAAGCTTGAGGGGGTGAGCACCCTCAAGGCTCACGATAAGCCCTTGAGATTTCCTCCTACTTAGTAGGCGCCAATCCTATCTTCTAAGTCTTCCTCCCTCAAATGATCAACAAGGATCCTAATTCGAACATTTAACTAGCCTTGGCTTTCTACCTACCACACTTTACCAAACTTGGGATGCTTCAACCCAAACTTAGCCTCCTTCGCTTTCCGCCGCCATAACTTTCTCCCCTTACTTTCCCAAATCGTCGCTCACCACTTAATTCAAACCACGATGCTTAGCTCGTGATTTGATTGGTGCTTTGAGAATTTGCTTATCCTCCACCTTGCATTCTTCCTTGGGCCTTCCCCATTAAGTGGCCATGATGAGGTGGTCCACTTGTGCGCTCCATGTGATCCTCCATTCATCCCAATTCGAATGCACTTGCCTCTTGAGTCACTTTGGTTGTCTCCATCCATTTGTACTAGCCTACTCACTAACTACTCAATCTAAGTTCTCCTTACCTATCCTCATTCACTCAAATCCTTCCGAAGGTAAAAACACAATAACAACTCACATCCTAGCCTCTTACAACATGGTACTTCTAAGACTAACATTTCACTCTTTTTATATTTTTGTGAAGTAACATGCTACTTCAAAGTGCATCAACTAACGTTTCAAGGGTCTAAGACTAAATGTGGGCACCCTTTTGGGCTCACACACGGTAATTAGAATAGTTGACAAACATTAACTTCCATCGGCTCCTTTATATCGTATTTTATCTTTGGTGTGGGATTGTGAATTGGGTTTGGGTTGGGCATCTGGAACAGCGACTTACGCAGACACAGCTTCAACCTGGGGCAGCCTCAAGTGCCTCCACATCAGATGAGAGAGAGGAGTAGGTTTGTAAAGATTGGACTCAATTGGTGACTTTTAGGGCCATTGGTGTAGGGTTAGGTTTCTTTGCAAAGCTAACGCTATCCCAGGCCAACTTCATAGCTAATGAGCAAAGGATATATACACTTGACAGAGCCTAGGAGAATTTGATCGCAGCGCTGATGTGGGTGATCTTCGAGAAGCCAGCATGGACAATGAAGAGCAACACTTTGGGGAAGAGGTAGGTTGTCCCACCCATAAATAATTGAATGTAAATTTTTGGTGTGAATTGAAATATTATGGAACCTATACTCGGAACCTATATTCTGGAACCTATACTCGGCGAATGTGAGGGTGAGGGGGAGGGTTGAGGGTGAGGAGGTGAGGAGGAGGGTTGAGGGTTGAGCTTGAGGGTGCGGGAGAACGGCTTTAGGGATGGCGGACTATGAGGTTGACTTGGGGTTGAGGGAATCTGGTTCGGGGGTTAGGACTTGATATGTGACTCAATTTGATGTGAGGCTCAGGGTGGGAGAGGGGTCTAATATGTTAGTGAGTTTGATAAGACTATGAGGTTGACTTGGGGTTGAGGGAATCTGGTTCGGGGGTTAGGACTTGATATGTGATTGAATTTGATGTAATGCTAAGGGTGGGTGAGGGAGGAGGGGATTCTGGTAGGGGGTAGAAGTGTCAAATTTTGAATTTTCTAAAAATCTGAAATTGAAATGTGGGAGTCATAAAAGGTGTCTCGGCCCCGATACACATTTTTGGGGGTCTAATATGTTAGTGAGTTTGATAAGACTATGAGGTTGACTTGGGGTTGAGGGAATCTGGTTTGGGGGTTAGGACTTGATATGTGATTGAATTTGATGTGATGCTAAGGGTGGGTGAGGGAGGAGGGGATTCTGGTAGGGGGTAGAAGTGTCAAATTTTGAATTTTCTAAAAATCTGAAATTGAAATGTGGGAGTCATAAAAGGTGTCTCGGCCCCGATACACATTTTTGGGGGTCTAATATGTTAGTGAGTTTGATATGAATATGAGGTTGACTTGGGGTTGAGGGAATCTGGTTCGGGGGTTATGACTTGATATGTGACTGAATTTGATTTGAATCCAAGGGTTGCTGGGGGTTGAGGGAAATCTGGTAGGTGGTTAGTTGCTATTGTTGATTTTCAATTGATCGAGGTGAATATGTGGATCAGCTAAAAGCGTTTATGTGTTTCGCCGAGGAAGTGATTTTTACTTTCTTGAAAATAAA
The DNA here is from genome assembly GCA_950295325.1 of Polytrichum commune. Lineage (NCBI taxonomy): Eukaryota > Viridiplantae > Streptophyta > Polytrichopsida > Polytrichales > Polytrichaceae > Polytrichum > Polytrichum commune. Next base: position 13,847,188 of record OX485803.1, on the reverse strand, counting down.
ATTTCAAAATTGTAGGTACATGCTGCATCTTCGCCACCTTCTACACAAGTATCAGAAAGAATACAGCCAGAGTTGGAAATCCTTGAGGACGGGCTTGAGGGAGAGGAAGATATTCTTAGGGATGATGCTCAATTTATGGTTGATGAGGATGAGATTCGGACTCGGCAGAAACTTAACTCAGTGTCGACGATCACAAGCTTGAGATTGCAACCCGTTAGTTCCTCGCGATTTTGTATTCCTTTGTGCAGAATGTTTGTAATGCCAATGGTAAGGCCAACTCTATCATCCGATCTTGCTAAGCTCGAGCAAGAGTTTGTTCACGGATATAGGGAGGGCGCTTCGGTGTTTTATGTCACAACCACCAATGAAGACGATAAGACACATGAAGTGTTTGAAGCTGATAAAGCTTCTTGGGGTCCTATTTGGAACGCCAAAAACGACGTTTTCAACACGTTCCTCCTATCAGATCCAAATTTGGCACACTTAACAAATATGATTTTTTTGTGTGTGACGGAAACCATAGGCGTCAAGCATGGTTAAATCACATTGACAGACTTCACCGAACTGAGGAGTCTTGGCATTATTTGGTGGACTCGATTCTCCTTGACACAAATGGGAGAGTTGGACTTGTTATGCAAGTCATGCACAACATTAACAAGTAAGTGCATTTTCTTTTCATATGCATTCTATCATATTCATTTCATTTCATTTCAATAATATAATATTTTTCACTTGATTTTGATTTTAGACATACCGAGGATTCGCACGTGAAGACCAACATTGTCCATACCCTGTTCAGGGTTCAGAAGTATGGTCTAATGTCAATTGATCAGTTCAGTGACCTTTTGAGTCCGGCAGATTTCAAAAGATGCAAGAAGTCACAAAAAAAGACTTGGTATTCGTTGCCATTAAATGTGTTTACAAACTTCACATTTAAGGTGATTTGTTAGTTTGATTTCACATTTTTTGAAGTCATGAATAATTATTTTCTATTAATCGCAACCGGCTAATTTCGTGAATCTTCAACTCTTGTTTTCATTTTCTTATGATATTTTGGTTTATGCATTCTTGTTCTTTCTTTGTGCAGCACGAACTGGGTCTCGCTGCGGACGATGGTGTACGTCAGCTTGTGGAGCAAACAGAAGGAGAAGTCTCCCCTGTTGACAAGGCGGCTGCAATGAATGCCGCAATTGAGAAGAAAGCTGTGGCACTTCGCATCAAGATGGGAAAACTTGTTGTTGTGACTAACCCGGAGCTTACCGACGGTTGGCTTCGTGAGGTAGGTCCCCTACCTCTTTGTCCATATCAATTTGTTCAGCTTATCCTTGAGAAGAGGACTCACCAACTCACATACCCTCTGTCACACAGATCGAGCGACATTACACCCTAAACTCACTCTCACCGGAACTCAACTTAGAGAAGCTCCAGCTCATTGCAACTTCTAAGGCGTCTCCCGCATTCAAAATAAAATGGCTAGAATACTTTAATTCATCTGCTTCCACTCGCGAGGCCCGCAGGCTACCTCCCAAGCCCATCAACGAAGAGAGATTGGCAAATTTCCTAGCTAAAGCAAGTTTCTGGGCAGGAGTAAGTCCACTGATTTCATGAATTTTCAATTATTTGAATTCCTCGTTGGCATTTCTTTTATCTACCTCACATTCTTAATTTCATTGACGCAATCGTGCATTTGTTGTCTTGCTTATGCAATTAGTGCAGCTGATGCTTATTGTCTTGGTTACTAGATTTCTGAGCAGGCCAGTATTGTTTTTGACGAGACCATGCGTCAAGACCGACTTCCAATCAACATGAGTCTTGCCAGTGAGCCAATGTTGTTGCCCGCGTATATCGAAGACTGTCGCATGAAGTTATGGGACCATGCGTTCAACACATATTTCAGAGGACACGATTCCTTCAAGAAAGGTGACGATTTTGTTGGATTTGACGGATTTGACCTAGTTGTCCGCAAAGTTCTTTTTAGGTACGTCTCAAATCTTGAAGTAATTCTCATTAATTTCAGTAATTGTTTCAGTTGATATTATGTGACTTGCTATTTGAGGAATTCAAGAATTTAATGTTATGTGCTATGTCGTAACCCAGGTACTTTAAGTACGAGCTTTTGGCGAAAGGCGCTATTTCCAAAGAAGACCTTCCTGTATTCTTGACCGCATGGCTTGATAGATCAAATTCAGCATGCATGTTCTCAGCTCATCAACAACGCACGTGGACAACTTCTCACCTTGCCGGCGGTGCCTGGTATCTTGATTGCGCTGCAAGTTTTACGCCTGCTTTTGAGACTGAGCTCAGAAAGTCAAGGGAGGATGTAGGTGATTCTGGAATTGAAATGTTGGACATACAGGCCATTGAAGATGAGAATGAGAGGGCAAAGGCAATGAAACGACGCATCGAAGAGGACCGAAAGAAAGCGCTGAGGGTCAAAGAGGCTGAGGAGAGAGCTGATAAAAAAGAGCGGGAGAAGCTACAGAAGTCACTAGAGAAGTCCACCAAGAAGGGCAAAAGGAAAATGAACCCCCCTCCAGAGCCAGAAGGTAAGAGTCCCGTTGCTCCTAGTCCAACATATGAATCTGGCTCTCATGCTCCAACATTTTCTAGAGGAACAAAACGCGATTCCTCCTACGAGCAGTTGAGTCAAATTCCTATTTTGACACCGGGGGAGGAGCTTGAGATCCAACTTGAAGAGCTCATTCTCAACTCCTCAATGGAGGACATTCTTGGCGGTGACACGGGTGATTTCACCCCTTCCTATAACGAGTTGAAAAGATTCATGCTTAAGGTACTGCCCTTCCATAATGATGTCATCACAGGTTGGGCTTCACATTTATGCACTTCAGTATGGTCGACATTTATCATTAAGTAGTTATTGCCTTTCATATCTCAGCAATCGGAACCGAAACATCGATAGAGTACCTGTGATTCATATGTAGAATAGCAAAACTACATGAGGGTACAAAAATGTGTAATGACTGTGAGCTTGACTGTGGGTTGAGGGAATCTAGTTCGGGGGTTAGGAGTTGATATGTGACTGAATTTGATTTGAGTCTAAGGGTGGCTGGGGCTTGAGGGAAATCTGGTAGGGGGTAGATATATCAAGTTTTGATTTTTCTCAAAATCTGAATTGAAATGTAGGAGTCATAAGAGGTGTCTCGGCCCTGACAAACATTTTTTGGGGTCTAATATGTTCGTGATTTTGATAAGACTGTGAGCTTGACTGTGGGTTGAGGGAATCTGGTTTGGGGGTTAGGAGTTGATATTTGACTGATTATGATTTGAGTCTAAGGGTGGGTGAGGGAAGAGGGGATTCTGGTAGGGGGTAGAAGTGTCAAGTTTTGATTTTTCTAAAAATCTGAAATTGAAATGTAGGACTCATATAAGGTGTCCCGGCCCCGACACACTCTTTTTGGGGTCTAATATGTTAGTCAGTTGCTATGACTGTGAGCTTGACTATGGGTTGAGGGAATCTAGTTCGGGGGTTAGGAGTTGATATGTGACTGAATTTGATTTGACTCTAAGGGTGGCTGGGGGTTGAGGGAAATCTGGTAGGGGGTAGAAGTGTCAAGTTTTGATTTTTCTAAAAATCTGAAATTGAAATGTAGGACTCATAAAAGGTGTCTCGGCCCTGACACACTCTGTTTAGGGTCTAATATGTTAGTGATTTTGATATGAATTTGAGCTTGATTGTGGGTTGAGGGAATCTGGTTAGGGGGTTATGAGTTGATATGTGACTGAATGTGATTTGAGTCTAAGGATGGGTGAGTGTTGAGGGGATTCTGGTAGGTAGTAGAAGTGTCAAGTTTTGATTTTTCTAAAAATCTGAAATTGAAATGTAGGACTTATATAAGGTGTCCCGGCCCCAACACACTCTTTTTGGGGTCTAATATGTTAGTGAGGTTGATATGACTGTGAGCTTGACTGTGGGTTGAGGGAATCTAGTTCGGGGGTTAGGAGTTGATATGTGACTGAATTTGATTTGACTCTAAGGGTGGCTGGGGGTTGAGGGAAATCTGGTAGGGGGTAGAAGTGTCAAGTTTTGATTTTTCTAAGAATCTGAAAATGAAATGTAGGACTCATAAAAGGTGTCTCGGCCCTGACACACTCTGTTTAGGGTCTAATATGTTAGTGATTTTGATATGAATTTGAGCTTGACTGTGGGTTGAGGGAATCTGGTTAGGGGTTAGGAGTTGATATGTGACTGAATTTGATTTGAGTCTAAGGGTGGCTGGGGGTTGAGGGAAATCTGGTAGGGGGTAGTAGTGTCAAGTTTTGATTTTTCTAAGAATCTGAAAATGAAATGTAGGACTCATAAAAGGTGTCTCGGCCCTGACACACTCTGTTTAGGGTCTAATATGTTAGTGATTTTGATATGAATTTGAGCTTGACTGTGGGTTGAGGGAATCTGGTTAGGGGTTAGGAGTTGATATGTGACTGAATTTGATTTGAGTCTAAGGGTGGCTGGGGGTTGAGGGAAATCTGGTAGGGGGTAGTAGTGTCAAGTTTTGATTTTTCTAAAAATCTGAAATTGAAATGTAGGACTCATATAAGGCGTCTCGGCCCCGATACACATTTTTTAGGGTCTAATATGTTAGTGAGTTTGATAAGACTGTGAGCTTGACTGTGGGTTGAGGGAATCTGGTTTGGGGGTTAGGAGTTGATATTTGACTGATTATGATTTTAGTCTAAGGGTGGGTGAGGGAAGAGGGGATTCTGGTAGGGGGTAGATGTATAAAGTTTTGATTTTTCTAAGAATCTGAAATTGAAATGTAGGACTCATAAAAGGTCTCTCGGCCCCGACACACTCTGTTTAGGGTCTAATATGTTAGTGATTTTGATATGAATTTGAGTTTAACTTTGGGTTGAGGGAATCTGGTTAGGGGTTAGGAGTTGATATGTGATTGAATTTGATTTGAGTCTAAGGGTGGCTGGGGGTTGAGGGAAATCTGGTAGGGGGTAGTAGTGTCAAGTTTTGATTTTTCTAAAAATCTGAAATTAAAATGTAGGACTCATATAAGGTGTCTCGGCCCCGATACACATTTTTTAGGGTCTAATATGTTAGTGAGTTTGATAAGGCTTTGAGCTTGACTGTGGGTTGAGGGAATCTGGTTTGGGGGTTAGGAGTTGATATTTGACTGATTATGATTTGAGTCTAAGGGTGGGTGAAGGAAGAGGGGATTCTGGTAGGGGGTAGATGTATAAAGTTTTGATTTTTCTAAGAATCTGAAATTAAAATGTAGGACTCATATAAGGTGTCTCGGCCCTGACACACATTTTTTGGGTTCTAATATGTTAGTGATTTTGATAAGACTGTGAGCTTGACTATGGGTTGAGGGAATCTGGTTCGGGGGTTATGAGTTGATATGTGACTGAATTTGATTTGAGTCTAAGGATGGGTGAGTGTTGAGGGGATTCTAGTAGGGGGTAGAAGTGTCAAGTTTTGATTTTTCTAAAAATCTGAAATTGAAATGTAGGACTCATAAAAGGTGTCTCGGCCTTGATACACATTTTTTGGGGTCTAATATGTTAGTGAGGTTGATATGACTGTGAGCTTGACTGTGGGTTGAGGGAATCTGGTTTGGGGTTAGGAGTTGATATTTGACTGAATTTGATTTGAGTCTAAGGGTGGCTGGGGGTTGAGCTGGGTGCAGCACTCAAAAGACAAAACCCGGCACTACAAGGGTTCTCCGGAGGACCATCCCTGTTTGGACTTGATTCTTGCAGATATACCGGAAGGTCTTCCTGTTCCTGGCATATCAGACCCACCGTCGTCCATTCCCGCTTGGAATCAAGAATCGAAAGAGTGGTTACAACCACTCTTTGACTTTGCCGACGAACATCTGCACGACGACGGGGCAATTATTTTGTTTCACCCTTTTCGCATGAGTACGAAGTCCAATATTCTTGGATATTGCAAATCGTATGGTTTTGCAATTCGGAAAGAGTGGTGGAGAATGAACCGCCTTCATCTCACATCCCCAATAAATCCAGCATCAACTGTAAGATAAAGCTTATGTCTTCTTGCTGATCACCGCATTCAGTTTCAATTTAATCCTTGAGGTAGTTCTGAGTGTAGACCCACCTAAGTATTATACTCACGCAGTTGTGTTGTTTACTTTGTAAAGTAATGTTGTTCTTTATGTCTCGTACATTGTAGACCATGAAGTTCGGTATTTCATTGGCGGTCAGGAGCGTGCCGGGGTCACCTCCATCGAAGTTTTCATTTCGCCATGTCCCTGCATTGGATCCTTATGGGGTGGATGTTGCACGGGATGATATTCTCCAGAACTTGGTCTCTCGTGAGGACCAGCTAACTAATGGATCCACACCATGGCGAGGGCCTCGTGAAAAGTCCGTGCTTCTAATGCAAATGCTAATTGAAGCATGTAGCTCCCCATGGGATATTATTCTAGACTGCACGGCAGCAACCGGTATGTCTTTGTAATCTTCCATTTCAGTTGGTTAATCGTTAATATTGTTTTGGTCTACAAAATTCATAGTTGTTTTTGTACTAAGTTTTTTCCAACTTCTTTATTTGCAGGATCTTCCATTCATGCATGCCGCAATGTGCACCGTCACATTGCGGCATTAGAGGTTGACGTTGATATTTTTGAGGCCTTACTTGCTCCATTGATTATCCCTAGAGCAGCCTCTGAAGTCACTCTTGAAGACCGTGTCACCAGTTTAGAGGATCTTGAGGGTGAAGATATCCCCGTAGAGAGGATTGTGAAAAGATCTCGGTTTACTAAGTGAGTAAGGTCCACAAATTTTCTTACGTGTGTTATGTTTTTTACTGTCATTTCTTATAAAGTTGAGTTATGAACATGGTACCATTGGCATTTGCAGATGCGATAAATTGGGCTATCCTATTCACCGGCCTTTTTTTTGTGACCCTACATTCTATCCCAGCCCTCCAAAGTCTTGGCAACTTCCTACATATGCAAATGATATTGCTAATCAACTAGCTGGAGGTTCTTATCAGACTTTTACATCTAAATATCGTCCGGGAAGAGTTTTAGAGTTTTTGGATATAGAAGCTTTAGAATCTGATGGTCAGGCCTCCTTTGATGCAGATATTAGTGATTCTAGAATGTCTTCATCATCAGCTGATCACAGTGATTCGGATCTGATGTAATAGCTTCATGTGAATGTCTGTGTACTATCTAATATACCGTTTTTTCTTCCGTTGGTTTTTCAGTTTGTGCACTCATTCCGCATGGAATTCATTGTATGTGTATCACTTTCGGAGTTTTTGGGATTGCATATATGAAATTGCATATTTAAGTTAACTTTTGACTTCGTTTTTTTTTATATTGTTCAAAATATTCTCTAACACCACTTGGTTACTTGTTAATGTTTGAGTGTTTGGATTTATAAAGTGTGGTGTGGTTTTTAATATTCCAATTGTCTTGTTGAATGCATCTTGTCGTTGTTCTCAAATAACACTACACTTTTGTGGTCGTCAACTAGTAGACAATCTAAAGACAAGTAGCCAAACCAAATACACCTAACATTTTGATTTCTCAAGCATATCCTACCCACAAGAAAGAGGCCTCGGATCAGAGGCCTCTTTCCAAACCTCCTCCTCATGCTAGAACATACAAGAAATAGCCAAATGCAAAAACAAGTAGCCAACTCAAATATACATGACATTTTGATTTTCAAGCATAAGCTACCCACAACTAAGAGGCCTCGGATCCGAGGCCTCTTCCCATAGGTCCACCATCTTCTCAACCACACCGAATTTTCCCACGGCCATAGGGACTCGTTGGTAATTTTAAGAAACTTTTGGTTCTAAAAATTAGGCACTCCATAAATATCGGACTCATAATTCCAAAATTAAACTTGAAATATGTGCAAAATCCACGGTCATAGGGGTCCTAACTTTCGTTAAATGAAGTTTCAAATTTTGATTTTCTGCTCACGAGATCTGCTCACCGCTCACCGCTCACCGCTCACATCGTAGCATTCCTGGGGTTAGAACCACCCACATTCATGCAGAAACAACAGTGAAAATGATGGTTTTAATTAGAATGGTAGTGGATATGGAGGCTAGCGACATTGTTGAACATGGTTCATTTGAACATGATTTCCTCTAGTGTAGTAAGTTGGTTGCTTGGGTTGATGAAACCCTCCATGTGGCGGTTTACAATGAGTATTGAGCAAGACACTGTTTTGGTAACACTGCATACAATGTTTAGTGTAGTTTTCAAAGTGGGATTTGGGAAATAATGTTGTGTCCAAAACAAGATCCATAATGTCTACTTACATCTGCCTATGCTTGGTAGGCATCCAAATTCATAAGCTCCAGGAACTTACTTGATCAAACAATCAAGCCATTGAGTAAAGCATCCATCTTTACCTCTTGTTCCAAACTTTCCAAATAAAAAAGAAAAACTATGACATTCTGCAGAAGAATTGCATAAACATGGAGCAATTTGATTGCACACTTGAAATATTGGTGTAAGGTATGCAGATGTTATTGGATTACTTTTCCTAATTGGATCCTTAGTATTTGATTGGAATGTGGTTAGGCAGGGATCAAAAAAACAAACAGCATATAGACACATGCTTTAAAGAGACTGGACAACATCTTCAAATTTATTGCCTAAACCATACTCAATAGTGAACTCAATCGGGAAGACCTACATAACTAATTAAGAAGAAATCAGCAATCAAGCACTTTTTGATAACCATGACTAAATCAGGAGAGGTCTGACTTTCGATTTGTTGTTATTTTTTTTTGGGTGTTTCATTGTTGATTTGCTAACGTAACAAAAATTGTAGACGTGAAATCTGATCAATATAAAGGTAGAGAACAAGAAAAAGTTCGGAATAACACCCGCATACAGTACTTTGGAAGGAGCAAAGTCGACATGAAATCGACGCCTAAAGACACCGCGAGCTCAGAAAATCCTCAAGAGCCACGCATCGGCCGGGATGAAGATAAGGATTCTGTGGATATATAACACCGGCAAAGTTCCCCTGAGTCCAATTATTGATACCTCGTTTGTCAAGTGCTTCCATCCAGCATCAATGGCTGCCTGCCACGATAGCAATGAGCTTTAACAGTAACATTTTTTGATCGTTGACGGCATTGGTCGAGAGGTAAATCACCTGCTTTCACCCAGCGAGAAGGTAGATTGCATTAAAGTTCGCAGCTCTAGTTGGTTGTGAGTGGCTGATCCTAATTTTGTTTTCGTGTCTTGAGCTCTTGTCCCGGTTTCCTTGTGACTGGCGCAAAAGTGTTAGAAAGCTCCGCACATCCACTTCCTCAACTGGCATCAAAACTAGTACGACTTATTGCAATTTCTGGCTTTAAGTCATTCCTTATTATGGTTTCTTGGTATCAAATGAGTATCCATTTGTAGAATTGAAGACTGGAGGTTAAGTATTTTGCTCACATTTGGTTTCCTAAAGACATTCAGCAGGCAAACTTCTTGCGAAGGATTTCCCTACATAAATCATGCCAGTTGTGGATTATGCCACATCTGAAGAGTTGTTGGCTTCGCAAAAATTCTGTACCATTGACCTATGTCCACAACATTCATCACCCCTCCTTTTGTCATTTGGAAGCATTGCGGTGTGGTGATAATGGGATCATTTACAGTTTCAAGGTAAGTAGACAGCCACCTTCTTGATTGACTTTCGAAAGTTTTCTCTTTTCGCATAGAGATCACCAGGATCCTTGGCTGGTAGACAAGCCACTCATTTGAGATTTAGATGAAGGCTTACTAGCATGTTGTACACCAGTGAATAGCTGCCATGACCATCAGTTCTATAAAAGCCTTCATAAAAAAGTTTCGGGGGAATGGACCGCAGATTGCTGTTCATGACGGATTAACCATGGTCTTGAACCAATTAATTTCGTTTTCTAAAATTTTATCCCATCTCACAGCAGAGGTGTGTAATTGGTGTTGACCACCATCCCTGAGAGTGTACTCGTTGTAGAGCATTAAGCATTTTCTTTTCATCTCCGTATAATAAATCTCTTGTCTTGAGACGAACTTCTTTCAGTTTCCCCACGTACATTAGCAAGTCTCGATTTCAAATATAGCAAGCAGAGAAGTCCATTGTGCACAGAACATTTCAACGGATGAAGGATGCGTGCGACTTCATAAGCTTGCAAAATGCTTCTATCATCCGAGGGAAGATGTGGGAATTTTAAACGATACATTCGCTGTAGGTCTCACAAAATCACCAACACCGCAAATTGCACAGCTATAGACACACATTCCCAAACTACTCACATCATTCGGAACCCGGAAGACTGTCCGTAGAAGCCCTATTTCTACCCTCAATCGAATGGGCACTCTTAACAATTTCACACAATTCTTTTTCAGACACCGGCGACAGTTTGGCGTTTCTCTGGTTTGAAGAATCCCAAATCACAGATAGCCATGACTAAAAGCCGCTCAACAACGAGCGACAGCGGTAGCAGTCGCTACAATGTCGACAATAGAGTGCCGGAAGAAGCGCAGGATCAAAACCACGGGCCATACTCGACAAAGAAATCAAGGGAGAAGCACTTCCATCGTCTCATAAGCAAAAATGTGTGCGAATCATGGGAGGATTGGATTTCCTTTCCTTTGCAATTCAAGGCGTTGCCTGTATATCAGATTATTTTCATGACTCTGACTCAATGGCTCCTACTAAGGAGCCAAGAGCTCGGCGAATAATAAATTGCGATGAAACCTATCAGTTGGGGAAGGCGACCAAGAATCCGGCGATCTGCACCTGCCTCTTGTTGTCGAAGCCCAAGACGCGGACGAAGCAGTCAGGGTATGACTTCTTGCACTCCTGGATCTCAGCCAACACCTGGCTGGCGTCGTTGCAGCCGAACATGGGCAGCTTCCACATGGTCCAGTAGCGCCCGTCGTAGTAGCCGGATCCCTGGAAGTTGTCGCGGGACACGGTGCCCACCTTGTCGAATTCCAAGCAGGGAATGAGGTTCTGGCGGATCATGAACTCCACCTGCTTCGCGATCTGCTCGTCGCTCAATGCGGGCAAGTACGACAGAGTCTCGAACTTGGGGTTGCCGTAAGGGTTCCATACCTGCAGCCATCTCGAGCAATTCCATCCATCAACATTCCATTACCCAAAGCCAATGCATGCCCCACGGTGCTCGGAATTGGCTAGCTAATTGAGTAGCAGCAGATGTACAATATCGTGGAAATCAATACAGTTCATACATTCAGGTGGGGATGATACATATCAAACAATCCCAAACCACATGTAAAAACCCGCAAACTAAAAATCATGAAAGAGGGGATAGTAAAGTGTGAAGTTCCAACCTGCATGCAGTTGACGCGGCTGCCGTTCTGAACGGAGCTCAACTTCTGGGTCTTGCTGGAGAAGACAGTGGCAGCCTTGAGGCCAGAGAAAGCCTTCACGGTTGAGGCGTCGGACGATCCAACGCTGGAGGAGGCAGCAGCGAAGGCGGCGGGGGCCACCACAGCGGAGGCAGCCACAATGGAGGCCATGGCTTCAGAAGCTAGCTCTCTGCGTGAGAGAAGAACGAAGCTCGAGAGGATGAGAGACGCGCGCAGGAAGTGCGTTGAGATGGAATGAGGATGATGTACGGGGACGAGGAGGGTCTTATTGCCACAACGAGAGTCTCGGGAGCCACACACCGAAAGGCAGGCGATGATCGGTTAGGCAGATAAGGAAACAGTGGATAAAGGTTCCTAGTTTGCAACCCAAGGCTGGCACTCTCCCTCTCCCTTTCCCTCTCCCTTTCCCTCTCCCTCTACCACTTCCCCTTTCGCTTGTCCTGGGCCTTGCACATTTGGCAACCACTCCTAGGCTGCCACGACACCCTGGTCCCATATCAGATGCTGGTTACTTAGGGCCTGTTCACACGCGTCCCAAGTCCCAAGTTCTTGAGGTCAATCCATGCAATCTCAGCCGTTGAGAGCATGGAAGTTAGGACTTACCACTTCGTACATGTCCCAAGTCTTATGTCCCAAATAGGACATGGATGCATACATGGTAATATTATTTGGAGGTCAGGCTTGAGACTCGTGTTGAGAGTTGGGTTGAGCAAAAAAGCTAGACACAACTCTCAACACAAGTCCCGTGAATAATTTTGCGTAAAATAATTAAGATCCGACTCTCTCTCTCTCTCTCTCTCTCTCTCTCTCTCTCTCTACCAAGCTTCCACTAACCCGGTAATAAAACGCGAGCACTTGTATGGAAGTATTTTGTACCTATCTCTCTTTCTGTGGAAAGGAAGTTGTTGCATGGTTTGTTTTCATGAGTGATGAGATTTTTTGAGTGTGGAGGGCAATTTACACTGGGGTTGGTTGTGATAGTGGTACATTGAGTAGTTCTAAATTTGTGGGCCACAATAATTATCTAGAGCCCACGCTAATTCCCATAATAAGATGAATATGGATCACATTAATTTTCAACCTACATTGAATTTCTAGCAGAAAATTAACATGGTGACACATTGTCTTTTTTTCTTGAACATCAATATGGGTGACCATGTTATTATATAGTCATTTACATAGGTAGAAAATTTTCCTTTTGAATAACAATAAACCCCTATCATATGTAAAATGCAAAACCCTAGAATTCATCTTAAAGTTGTTGAAGACTTTTCTTACCCGGGATGTAGCTCATGAGCATCTAAGCCTATAATATATACCATAGAAGCTAATGCAATTGTTGTTTCCAAAGATCAACAAGATTATAAGAAGTTTCTCATCCAATGATTAGTAAGATTATAAGTCCACTTGTTGTTGGCCTTTTTGATAACAGCCTAAGCCAATCTTCATGTTTGATGGAGGGTCCATCAAGTCAATTGGATTCCTATACTCCACCCAATGATTACCAAAAAAATTGTGCATCTTATAAACCTCCCAACAAACCAAACCGTAGTTGGAGACGATTTTTTGGTCTACCATATTTTCTAAAATTCTAGCTGCATGTATGTTTTTGTCTTGATTTTCCTTGCCTACATCATGTAGTTCTTATCGCAATCAAAACTCAAAGTATCTTGAACCAAAAAATATTATTTATCTCATTTTATTCCACTTGTTAATTAATCTCTACCATGCATGCTTTAATGATAGCAAAAACTTAATTCAGAGACAAGACAAGCAATTTGCTCTCTAGTCAAAGCCAAGAATTCAATTGATGGAAGAAATTTATCGATAAACACCAATTGTTGCTTCCATAATCAAATACACAAAACCACCAATGTGACGACCACCCAAAAGGAGGTAAGGGCAATGTGAAGCACACAAAAATGAATGAGGAAAGGAGGAGTTTTGAACACCTTCGTAAATTTTAACGAACTTTAAGGAGGAGTTTCAACGAACTTTTATGTTGGCCTTTGCAACAAAACCTAAATTCTAAATCACCTAATGCCTGCAATCACTACATCCATCAACCACCCGCTTGAACCATCCACACGCCCTTTCATCAGTCTTCACAAAAAAATGTTGCCCATTCCTCGTGCAACCCTAAGCAAGAAGTGACCTTGTTCCCAGCTCAAGAAACCCGTTCTAAAGCCCTACGATTGCCTCTTCCATACATGCATGGCTAAGATAAGAATTGAGAAAACTAATCATTCTAGTTTCATCCAATATTCAATACTGATCTCATGAAGTTTAATGACACTATCATACATGTACATAACTATGTCCTACATTTGTGTAGCACATGTACACATAGTACGACAAAGTTCAAACTAATACCCCTTTTGTACATTCACATATACTCATACATGTTATGAAATGTGTTGTATAATCGAGGTGTCGTATTATCGGGGGTAAACCTATAACTTAGTTGTCCGAATGTCGTCATCATTCAAATCATCACATGGATCACCCTCCTACATCACCACTTCAAAGACAACCAAATATGTGTACGTCCAAAATCCATTTTTAACATAACATGCCACTGAATCTATATCCATGGGAATTTCAATATAATCCTGAGATCAACTTACAAATTAAAATTGTTCAAACAACGGTGCACTGAAGAAAATCTCAGTATTGGACCCATGAATGTTGTGATACCACTTCCCAAAATAAGGTATTAGTAAGAACGTTTTACAAAACTGCGAAGAGGAACAGCAGCAAAGTAGAGAAGCAAAGTACAGTAAATATTGTCATTTACCATATGGAGTTATACAATGCTTTTTCTATAAACTGTATATCTCATATTTTTCCAAATATATCCAATTGGTTGTTTGGACATTATAGAACAATAATAGCTCTACATGGTAAAAATTACATTGATTGTAAAGATTACATTGATAGTAACAAGATATAGCATTGTGTAACTCCAAAAAGTAAATGAGACTAAATATCATATTTAGTGCAATGAATTGGGGTAAGTTGAGCATTTCATGTGTCAATAGACCAAGAAAATTTATGATATTGCCTTAGTTTTGATTACCTCCGAGGTTCTCGCTAAAATAGCTTGAAAAATGTAATGGATGCGGGCACTTCAAGACAACTTTGATGTTGATACTTCTTCATATTTACCAGTAAGTATTGACTTAAAACATGCATCACAACGTGCGACAATTGACGAGCCCCTCCTTGACTTTAGCTTAAAACACCATCCATCATATGTCAACATAGATCAAACCCCAAGAATTACTCCTATTTTAAGAATTCGACAAGGTCATTGCAATGTGAAGTAAGACCAATTGGATGACAATTCTATATTTGCTTCCATATTACAAGGTCAAAAGTTGTATCATGCGAGTATTTGGTGAGGATGTTGAGCAACAATGCCCCTTGCCATGATTGCAATTACAAATGTTTAAGTCAAACTCCATTCAAGCTATGTTATGGACTTGGTGGCATAAACATATAAATACAGATAATCAAGTCATAGAAGTTGCAAAAAAAATTATTTGAGCTCAGGAACAACCCTCCAATGACTCAGATTGTGCACGGAGCCTACTCCCAAAGTTGTCGCGTTTGTGTATCCCAAAGATGAACCATCATGTCCATGCATGGCAAGGTGAGGAGGTCCCCGATTTCCCACAATCATGGAGTTGTCGATACATGTTGTGTCGATCAAGTTTATTCCAAGTCTTGAGTAAACATGGCCTACAAACACCTTTTGGCAAGAACTCAAATTTGAAGTACATGCGGAAATGCTTGTGAGCCTACTACCAAGCTAAATAACAAACAATACCAACTTCATGGACCATGTGCCAAGAGAATACCTTGCAAGTAGCCTATAGAAGGCCCTCACTTCGCCAAATTGTTTTCAAATGGGAAGCTGCAAAAAATGAACTCAACTTGCTTGAACTCTTTGAGGAAACAAGAAGTACACACCATCATCCTCCACTTTCAGGTGTATTCGCAAATAGGTATTGCATGGGTTGGGATTATAATCTCCTTGGATTCTTACCATAGTCATTCAAGTTGCTCATTTGTAGCCTTTGTCATCTAAGGCAAAGATCAAAATGACACGTGCAACATGAGCATCAAAACCAATAGTGACAAACACATAGAGATAAAGAAGGTAACAAAGGTAAAACATTTGTACATGCCACCAATATGTTGCCTTATGGAGGAAAGATTCCAACTTTGGGTTATTCATACTTGGCAGTGGGAAACCCTCTACTTCCTTCCTCTCTCTTCCAAAATTCCAAAATTTCAACCACCTTACCTTTTGTTTAGCATTCAATTGTGAGAGAACCATTTTATGTAATTTTTCATGGCTCATATAGGAATCGGAATTTATGTTATAGTGTTTTTTAACCTTGTACAAGAAATCAACGCCAAACTCATGGTTAGCAATTGCAAGAAGTTTACAAAATTTGCTATTGTGTTTTTTTGTAACCTTGTTGAACTCCCCTATTATGAAAGTTTGAACCCCAATTGTTGTTTTCTCTTTAAGATTGGGTGTTCTTGCTTGTAAATCTTAGTCAACTGCATACTCGTCTTGTTGTACAATGTCCCAAAAATTCAAAATTTGAAAGTACACACTGTGAAAAATTGAAGCTTGCATGCAAGTACACACTATAAAAGTGAAAGATATATTGTGACACATGGAAACTTACGTAGTGAAGGTAATGTAGGAGTGTATCCTGTGTTCATTTGTGCCACTTAGATGTGGACAACTCAAACTTAAGAGACTGAACATAGAGATGATGAGGCAACAATCCTTCAAAATCCTTCATTTGCATCTGACCATATTTTTGCATGTTGAAAAGGTCATGTACCAGCTTTGATTTAACATGCCCAAATTCAATTGACCTACACATTTCAAAGTGTGAGTACAAAAACCGGATTGACCAAATATGGGAGATGAATTAAAGAATAACGAGTGACTAACATAAGTGAGAAGTGACATGTTGATCTCAAACATGGCATGTGAAACAATTTCTGCTTTCCACTTAGAATTCACGACATATGCATGAACTCATTGTCCTTGTAGACTCTTTGATGACATTCTTCTAAGCAATCAGGTGATGGTTGCCATCCCACACAAAAAAACATAAGATTATAACAATGTTTTGTGTTTTCCTTATTAGAAAAGAATCCTCAAACTCTTTGTTCCTCTTCGCCCAATGTTCGTCCCATGTGCTCATGATAATGTAGCGACTTGTTCAATAGATTGGTCACCTAATTGGTTCACTGTGACGCAAAAGTTGAGGGTAAGGTAATTTCTTGCACGGGTAGATCACTTAGTGCATTTTAAAAACGACATGCGGCATAATATAGAGAGGATTAAAATCATTTGAAATAAAAATTATAAAGGAATTCCAAATAATGAAGGGGCCATTAAATGTACACAATCCCATTACAAGTAAGTTAGATGGACATAAAACGTGGGCCATTATTAATTTTTTTGTAAAATTAATATAGAGGCTAAAGATAAGGATCCTAGAAGGTATGTTTAGTATGGTATGTAAATGGGTTTAGGACTCACGGGGATGGATGATAATTGGGATTTCCATCTATCCAAAATTACTTTAAAGGAATATAAAGTACAAAAAATTGCAGTGACTTGGACAATATAAGTAATGGAAGGGTGCAAACAAATGGGCCATTTTAAGATTTTAAGTAATTATAAGGAGGCTTTAATTCAGCCCTTGAAGGTAAATAGCCCCAAAACAAAAAAAAACCCAGCCGCACGTGGTGCACAAAAATGCCTTAGAGTGATCTACCCGTGTGTTTACAAACGCACGTTCATTTTTCTTGTATCATTGGGTTTTGGGTACGGATGTTTACAAACGCACGTTCGTAAAAAAAAAAGTTGTTTTATGCGTTGCCTTGGAACTTACAAATGATCGTTTGTAAATGGGTATGCTTTTGTGTTTGTTTATAATATTTTATATATATCCATACATATATGGATTTGTATTTATACAAATACGTATACAAATGGTTATTTGTTGTGTCTAAGCAATGTTTACATTCGTGCCTGCAACTCTTGGTCAGAATGATGAAACTGAAGAAAAAATTAAAATCAAAACAAACTTGAGTATCAGATTGTGAGGAAGAATTCAGAATGGAGGTCATAGCTTAAGTTGCATACAAAACATGCCAAAGCTCATCATGCAAGTAACAAAACACATGGAATTCAACAATGAACAAAATCAGATTGTGACGGAAGAGTTCAGAAGGAATATTGTACTCACATTGAAATGTTCTACACCAAAAACTTGTTCTTCCACCCTTACTTAAAAACCTTGAAAACCTCACAAATGTACACTCAATTTACTTTGAAATGCAACCTTGCATCACTCACTCCTTCCTCACACATTCAAGCACGGGTTCCAACCAAGTGTCGCCAACTTGTGTAGAGGAAAGTGATTTCCTCCTTCTCTCCCCCCCCCCCCCCCCCTTCTTTGCCCCCTTAGTGGTGCAAATAGTCTTAACATAGTGGGAATAACCGGTAAAATCACCGGTGGGGGCAGCCACTCACTAAGGCATCTCAAGTGAATACAAACTGTGAACAATTGACCAGGAGAGGCAAGAATAGATGGTGTCGGTGTATGTTAGAGGGGATCAAGTCCTCCGACAAATGGACATAATACTCCCCCAACCTCAATAGGCAGAGGTCACAAAAAGCAAGCCATCGACGTGCTTGTGAAGGTAAAGAGTTCCCACAACACGTGTGGAACTTTGAAACCCCACCCATCAGGAACCTTCCTATCCAGAATGCAAACCCACAACACGAAACATGCACCAATGCCTACCAATTGGTCATCGAAACGGTGATGGTTGCCCATGCCAAGTGCTAGTGATAGCATAATACACAACATTTAAAACAAAATTGGTGTTAACCCAATGGCACCCAATTTGCAATCAAAATGGCAATGGAATTGAGGGTGACAATCAAAATGGCAGTGATCTGAGAGCACGTCTGAGAGGTCACCGTCACCACATGACAAGGTTCATTTGGACATGATTTCTTCTAGTGCCTCTTCACCCTTAATTACGTACAGGGTAGGGCCTCAAGGAGAGGGCATTCATGGAATTAAAGGCCTACTGTCAAGGGCGGTAGCCTAAGGTGATGACCCATAAATCTAGGAATGCCCAATCCGAGTAGGGCTACCCAATGTAAACAAAATGAACTAATTCTTGCAATGCATTATGCCACTTGTAATCGGCACATTGCATTCTATGGCACCATGATGTCCTGTCATTAATCACTCCGAACAGACAATGCGTAATCAGATGACCTCTGGCAAAGAGAATAGGCAAAGAAATCGGAATCGGGAAGGTGAAGAGAGTGAGTGTCTGTCTATCTGCACAGGCAGTGGACGGAGGAGATTAGGGGAGAGGGTTATATCGGTCAGATCCGACGGTCGAGAAAGCACAGGCGACGTGGCCTCACCAGAAGCCAGAAGCTGCTTTCATCGCCCATAGACTTCTTCTCGACAAGTGGTGCATTCACCTATATAAGGTACATAAATTAACAAAGGGGGATCACCCCCAGCTCTTTATGAGCATCGAATTGGGCTCCATCATCCAGTGACGAAGACGAGAGTGAATAACACATGAGCTTCCCCTTTTCTCTTCTGTTCGGGTTGGTTTCTTTGGCAAAATTCCAGCTGCTTGAGCTTGGACGAGTGAGAAATCGATTCCTCCACTCGCACCCTCTTCCCTGTTTGTGATCAAAAAGCATCTCACACAGGCACGGATTGTAGATGCCCGATTAATTGTAGCTGCCTTCAAATTCCTGCAATGTCTGTCGTTTCGTATGTTTTCCACAATGTCTGATACTTGGCAATGGAAGAACAACAATCTCTTTCAACTCTGCCAGCACCAAGAGCTCAATGCTGAAATGAATCCTTGCTCTCTTTCTATTCTGTACAGAGCAGAGCTATCTATGCTAGTTCACCAGCCTGTTATAGAGTTTTGTGTCTCTTGGTTTTGGCGTTATAGCATAACATTTTGGGTTTGGTGAACTTTCATAGATAGCTCCAAGACTCTATAGCATAGAACAACCGGTTTTGTGTTAGGCCTACCTCCAAGAGGTGGTTTTTGAAAATAATCCAAGTGACTATGAAACATGATCCATTTGATGCCATGTAGGAATCCATGTAGACTTTACATCCATCTTGCATGCACATACTCTGTTGGCCCCTCAAGAGTGGTGTGAAGCGAACTTGGATTGGCTCCGCCTTTTCCACCAATGAGAGTGCTTGAAGTGTAATGGTCACGGGCTCTTAGTCTCATGTGTGAAGTGGCCCTGAGTATCACCACAAAATCAACCTTATTTCGGGTGAGAGACTTATATTAAATGAAGGTGTTGTCCCCTTTCGTGGATCACTTCTTACACCACCTTGTTGAGTAGATAGATGCCCAATCAGCCATTGTGATTGGCCAAAGTTGGTGCTCTTCTTGGAGCATTCTTGCATCCTTACATCACTATTATGAATGGCCAAAGTGGTGTTATTTTTGTACTTAATGTTGCATATGATTAATCACTTTTAACAATGACCTACTCGATGGAACCATTGCACTCACTTGTTGATGGCTTAAGGATGAAAAATAGATGTCACCTAAAGGAAGGTGTTACTTTAAGGCACTATTACCTTATACTCAATGCCCAAGATTTCTATAACATCTTGTTCCTAACATGCCATACCAACACAACGTCCCCACGCAAATCCCAAAAACACTACATTATCATGCTCCTAGAATAGAGAATAGCTTCCACTAGAATGCATGCCATCCATCCTTAAACTCACTATCGTAGGCAGACCTTAAATGGTCACTTTTTCCAAATAACCCACTTCTCTTAGGATATGAAACAAGTGATTAATACAAGATGATTAGCAAATCCAAATCGAGGTTGTAGCCACTTTACTCATAATTTTTCGGAACTCACGTGAATAGTTATATTGAATATCAAAGTGAGGATTCTCATGCCTATCAAATGGTCATATAAACCCTCCTAATCATGTTGCCTATTGTATCTAGAACAGCTACCATATTTTATACGTGTTGTCCAATCTCTTTTAAACAAATGTTTGTGTGGTATCCATTCTTGGGGCCACATCTAACCACATGCCACTCAAATATAAGTGTCATGTTAAGAAAAGTAACTGAATAATGTACCTTAAACCACACATTTGCCCCAACCCTCTTCTTCAATTAACACACACTTTAACACTAACTAACATTGGGCATCAAAAATGTACATTCCCCAAGGCCAATTGTATTGGCAGACGGGCTTTCATGTCGTTTGGAAATGAGGTTGTTTTTTCGCTTTACCATCAAGCCCTATGTTGAGCTTGTTATTGGTTGACTACACATTGTGAGAGATATTTTCATCCTAGAATTGCGTGAAAAGTACATGCTACTCAAGAAGGGAGGGGGAAGAAATAATAAATAAATGTATAGATATTGGAAAGTTGCCAATGTCATGTAGTACGGGCATCATTAATAAAAAGGTTTATCCCCAAAAGTGGATGACAAGCTCACTGTTGGTAGAATCAGCATTACCATAGTCTATTGAGAGACAATATTACATGCACAATGGAATTTGAATGGCCTGATTTCAATGAAGTGGCAATGTTCAAGGGAAGGCGCAATGCTTTTCAGCCCAAGGATTCCTCTTTCACAACTATGCTTTTACTTTTGAGGCAAGAGTTGGAAAGGGATGGAAAAAGTACGGATAAGAATCTTCAAAAGGGTGTACGAGGCTTCTTTTAGGGAAGAGCCTTCTACATGTTGACCCTTTTCATGATTGGGGATTCAAGTAGAATATCTTTATAGAATATGTTGACCTGTGAGGCCATTTTAATGCTCCAATGGTGTTTGCATTGGCGAGAGGAATTTGTCGCATACACAAGGGCTACTTCGCACAGGAGCCAAGAGCCGTGACCATGAAATTGTGAGAGCCCAAAAGAAAGTGTCCAAAGGCCGTTCCAAGACACCTCCAAAATCATGTATTGTGGTCACGGATCCTCAAGTGTAGTGTGAACCCATATGTGATCGGGCCCTCAACCAAATGCTATTTCAATGAATTTCTATTCATGCGCATCCTCAAACAAGATAAAATACAATAAATCAACGGTTGTGAGCATTCAAAATGCCATGGTCTCCCGGTTTTGTGTTAGGCCTACCTTCAAGAGGTGGTTTTTGAAAATAGTTCAAGTGACCTTGAAACATGATTCAAACGATGCCATGTAGGAATCCATGTAGACTTTTACATCCATCTTGCATTCACATACTCCGTTGGTCCCTCAAACATAGTGTGAAGCAAACTTGGACTGGCTTCGTTTTTTCCACCAATGAGAGTGCTTGAAGTGTAATGGTCACATGCTCTCAGTCTAATGTGTGAAGTGGCCCTGAGCATATTGTTAAGACTAGGCAATAGCCGGTGAGCGTAATGGTGCAAGTGACTAACAAGAGTCATGTGGTCGTATATATATGCTTTAAGACTAAGTACATTAATGGGGCTTAGCCGCCACTTAGTAGCCTACAATACTATGTTTAACTAACCCCGGACCCACTACCGCGGGGATAGTGTAGCCACCTTCCGGAAGGCGGCTACCGTCATCTATATTCGGCTATAGGTCATCAGGCTAGCTATAGGCTGCCTTAACACTCCTCCTCAAACTATAGCGATTACCTCATTAAAAACTTTACTACTGTAAAACCCAAAGGGGAAAACCAGCAATAAATAAAAGAATGTAATCTAGTTCGAAATGAGTTCGTGTAAGGTTTTCATTCCTACCTCTAACACTAGCTTCTTATGCTTGTAAGCCAGTAAGGCCTTTGTGAGCATATCGGCTATGTTGTTTTCGGATTCTATCTTCTTTATCATAATCTGACATGTTTCTATAAGGTCTTCAGCAAATCCAAATATATGTGGGCTGATGTGTTTCACCCGATCGGCCTTAATGAACCCCGTGTTCATTTGGGCGACACATGCTGCATTATCCTCGAATATGACCGTTGGTTTGAACTTCTAATTCATTTTGCATTGTTTGGCCAAGATCTCTTGCACTAGTACCATTTTTCTTCCTTTACATCCAAACCATGCCTCAACCATTTTTCCCTCCTCAACTCAATCCTACATTCACCAAAAAAATATACACAATCCTAAATCGTAACTTAGCCATACTGCTTCTCTTGAAGCTTCGTGAAATGCTAAGAGTTCGGCATGATTCGTGGATGTGGCAGTTACAGTTTGCTTAGCCGATTTCCACGATATCGGTGCTCCGTTCTTGATGAATATGTAACCGGTCTGAGACTTGCATGTTACTTCATCTGTTTTGAATCCGGAGTCGGCATATCCTGTGATCTCACCATTTGTGTCATTTTTGTAGTACAACCCGAGGTCTTCCGTTCCTCGTAAGTATCGGAGTAGGTGCTTAACACCATTCCAATGGCGGGCGGTCGGTTTTTTACTGTGCATTGCGAGTATCTTTGTTGCGAAGGCGATGTCCGGCCTTGTGTGCGTGGTTAAGTATGTGAACGCTCCAACCGCCGTGAGGTACTTGGACCTGTCCACTATCTCCTCCTCCTCCGAGCAAGGTTGGTACGTATCGTCATCACTGCGGCTCCTCCCGATCATTGGTGCGGCCAACGCGTGGGCTCGATCCATGTTGAGAATTTTGAGCAGCTTGCAGGTGTATGACTGTTGGTGTAGGAGGACGCCATTCGGAAAGTACTGAATCTGTAAACCAAGACAAAACGAGGTCTTTCCGAGCAACTTCATGTCAAATTGGGCCGTGAGTAAGGCTTCGGTGTACTTACATAATGCGGGTGATCCAATTAGATTTAGATCATCCACATAGACGGCCACAATTAGATATTGTGAAATTTGAGTCAAGGTAAATATGCATGGTAGAGTTGGATCATGCAAGAATCCATGTGAAATCAAAAAATCACAGAATAGGTGGTACCACATTCTTCCGGCTTGCTTTAAGCCGTATAGTGCCTTACATATGCGTAGGCCTAGAAATCTCCCGGGTGAGGGGGTAGGCAGCTTTGGTAAGAAATCTGGAGGGGATGAGATATACAGGAGCATATCCTGTGTTGCGCACCTCTCCATGAGGAGTGCCCGAAACACCATGGGCACAAGGGGGACCCCGGAGTGACACCCGGGACTTGTGGCGCCGTTGGTGAGAGGGCCCAAATGATCCTAGTGTGGGTGAGGGCCCCGGGCGTTGGGAACGCCTCCCACCCACGAAGACTAGGAGGCACAAGGGTAAGGCCATGAGTTATGCGTAGCTCATGGCGTGGTGATTCTAGAAAGCTCAAGAACACCTCAATCGGAGGTGTGAGCTAGGAGTTATGGCCATTTCAGTGGGGTGCTGTCCCGGGACAGCACCCTGGTACAGCAGTGCCTGGGAGTGATTCCCGGGACTGCCAAGGTTCAAACAGGCATAACTTCCTAAATACTTGCCCCCGAATGGGGCAAGTGAGGAGTCCATCGGCATCTACGTGAAGTGTAGATGAAGATGGAGTGGTTGGTTGTTATGATCAGACATCATACAAGGAAGTTATGATGGTCTGAAGCTGCTGGGGGCTTCTAGGCCCAGCAGCTAAAGGAAAATGTCCACTTGGCCCCAACTCTTGGTAGAGAGACAAGAGGTTGGTTGACGGTGGGGTAGGGGCCCCGCGTGAAGTCCTAGAGGCTTATATGGGTGAGGTGGTGTGGCCTCACCCACCCGAGGCCGAACGGCACGGCCTCCATTGGCATTGGCCTAATGTGAGGCCATAGTTGCCTAGTATGGTTCGGGTTGTTGTAGTGTTGCTCCGGCAACGCGATGATCAACATAAGATTGGACTTCCATGGATGGAAGTCCACATCTAAGGATTGGTTACCGATTAAAGGGGTTGGTTACCGATTGAAGGGGTGAGTCCCGAAAGCAAAGTAGGAGGGTTGGTTCCCCTCCTATGAACTATAAGGTCCGGGGTGAGAGGAGCTAACCATTAGCATGGCGGTATGCGAAGGGTTAGCGCTCATAACCTTTGCTAGGAAATGAAAATTGGCAAGATGGTCAAGGGGGGCTAGCAAGGGTTGCGACATCCTGTATATAGGTATATAGGTATGTTGTTACAACATTCATCAAAAAGATTTCAAGGCGAAAATGGACTGCGAATGCCAACAGATACATGAATGATGTGATATCCAGGACGGGGGCGTAAGTTTGGTCGAAGTCATCTCCCGGTCGTTGCGAGAAGCCTTGAGCAACAAGACGGACCTTGAACCGAAGCAACTTGCCGTTGGCATCAAATTTTCTAGAGAAAATTAGTTTGTGGCCCACTGGAGGTTTTGTGAGTTCAGTGGATATCTTGCCGAATACCTGGTGCTTCCTGAGATATGCGTATTCGGTCTCTAAAGCTTTACTCCAGTCGGGCCATTCTGGTGATGCTTTGGCCTCAGCCAATGTAAGTGGGTCCGATGCAACTTCGGTGTTGAATGTGATGCATTGAACCTTGGTTGGCTTCGAGTTGAGTGGCGCCAACCTCTTGTTAGGTATGGTGTTACATGTCCCGGGTAGTGGGTTCCAAAGTACTCTAGGACTGGAGTAGAAACCATCGGGAATCTGTTCTGCTAGGTCCTTCAAATTTAGAAATTTGTGACTTCGGTGTCGGCTAGTGATGTTTGAGGATCCGGGTTTAGAGTCAAGGTTTCTAAGCCTGAAATTTTAACGAAACTTGTTTGACCGTTCGGTCAACCGGTGGGGTGGAAAATATGTGTTCAATGAACTTACAGTTTACTAGCCTGGCTTT
Organism: Polytrichum commune; assembly: GCA_950295325.1. Classification (NCBI taxonomy): domain Eukaryota; kingdom Viridiplantae; phylum Streptophyta; class Polytrichopsida; order Polytrichales; family Polytrichaceae; genus Polytrichum; species Polytrichum commune. The sequence goes on along the minus strand of OX485803.1, from coordinate 13,821,992 downwards.
GAGGATGGCCCCATTCTTGGGGTCCATATATCTAATGATGTTGGGTGAGTCATATCCGAGGTAAATTGCCTTGGATCGGTGGATCCCTATGGTTTTCGTTGTGGTTCGGGTACGGGTACCCAAACCTGGCAACCAAATATACGTAAGTGGGTAATGTTGGGTGGCCGGCCGGCAATGAGTTCATATGGGGTTTGTTGGTTGAGCAAGGTTGGTCTCAGCCGTAGGAGGGCTGCGGCATGAAGGACTGTATGGCCCCAGAATGAATCTGGGAGCTTAGCATGGATGAACAAAGGCCTAGTTACTAGCTAAACTTTCTTTATGAAAGCTTCCATAAGATCATTTTGAGAATGCTCATAAGGTATGGCATATGTAAGAGTGATTCTTGATGCGGTACAGTAATCCTCAAATGCATGTGAACGAAATTCTAATGCATTATCCATTCGGAGGAACTTGACATGGTATTCAGGAAAATGGTTTTTATAGCGTATTAGAATTGCAAGAATTCTGGAAAATACAAGGTTCCTAGTGGTTAGGAGAGCTACCTCTAGGTGGCTCCCGGATGCATGTATGAGCACTAGGAAATACCGAAATGAACTTGAAGATGGGTTGATAGGTCCACAGATATCACCTTGAAGTCAATGGAGTGGTGGCGGTAATTCGGTGGGGAGTTGCCACTAGGACGACCTTTTGATCATCTTGCCTTGAATGCACGCCTCGCAAGGGGTTATCTTGGCAGCATCCGCAGATGTGAGGTTATGGCCGGCCAAGAGGGGAATCATCCTCTGAAATATAGTAGTGTCAGGATGCCCAAGCCTTTTATGCAATATATCTGAGAAGGCAGCCGCCGTGAGATATAGGCCAGTTTTCTGGGCTAAATTGCGGGTTCTCGCATCGGGACCTCTCTCCCGTGCAACCAGGCAAACTTCTTCCTCAACCCTAGGGGTGGGACTAATCGCTTTGATAGCGATCTCATACAGGCCGTCGACTCCCGCTATTGCGGTGGCGAGGGTTCTCTGTCCCTGCCTGAGTATCAGCGCCTCTTCATCGTTCTTTATTGTGGTAGAGACGTGGATACCATTTGCCCTTAGGTCCCGGTAGCTGATCAGGCTCCGGGGGGCATCGGGAGCATACATAGCATCCCCGCATGTTATCGGATGGTCCCCGGGCAACAAAACAGTTGTTGTACCTTCTTTGAAGGTTATGTTTTTCTGTCCCGCTATTGTTGTAACGTAGCTAGTCCGCCAACCTATGTTACTAGCCAGGAATGAGAAAAACGTTAAACTTCTCAATATGATATGTGTAGAAGCGTTGTCCAACAGGGCAACCTCCATACCTTGAGTCATTGGAGTTGTGACAGTCATGTAATTCTCTATGTCCATATCAGGGATGGATGGAATTTGGACTGCATGAGACTCTCTATTTTGGCTACGTAATTTCTGTAGCTCCTTATACATCTCAATTACGTAAGCCGATGCTCGGCAATCTCTCGCATAATGGCCAGGGCGGCCACATTTATGACATGAGGATGTAGATTGCGTTGAGGCTTTATGTTTTGGCGGAACATACCTCGGTTTTTGGTCCCTAGGCTTGAATTTGAATGACCTAGGTGGAGGTCGGCGTTGGAAACCCCTTGGTGATCGGCACGGTGCCTCCGAGAGGTGTACGGCTGGCACTCCTTTTGATGGTCCAGCAACTATCATGGTGTGGATCTCACGTGTGGGCCTGGATTCTGCATTTTTAAGCAACATGGCTTGATGTTTCTCTGCGAGAAGGAGGTGAGACATCAGTGTGCTATGTTTCTCAAATTTCATGTTTCGGTATTGCTGGGCAAGAATTGCAGAAGCAGGTGGGAAGGTGGAGAGAGTCTTATCGATCAATTGAGCCTCAGTAACTGGCTCGCCACACAGACTGAGTTGTGATGAGATTCGGTAGAGTTCCCCGTGAATGAGAGTAGGTCGGGAAAATCAAGGGCCTTGAGATTAATCCAATCATTTCTAGCCTCAGGTAGAAAGATGGTTTGTTCATGATGGAACCTGTCACGTAGCTGAGTCCACAAGTCAGCGGGGTGATCTACTTTAATGTATTGTTGTCTCAGGAATGGGTGTATGTGCCTTCGGAGAAGAATCAATACTTGACATTTGAGAGAATCTGGTTGACCCTCGGCTGTAGTTTTATCAAGATAGATAGTTGTCTCTTCGGCTCCTAGAGCTACCCTAGCATCATTTTCCCATTCTAGATAGTTTGACCCATCAGCAGCAAGGGGAGTAAATTTGGTTTTCATGTTTGCACCGATATCTGCTGGAGGTCGGCTTATGGTAGCTAATGTCACTCTCGGATTCGAAGATGATGCCATTTCAGGTCATCTAGGAATCAAATGGCAACAATGTACTAGAGTGATGATACTTTTTAGTTTTAGCCTATCGTAATCTGATTCAACAAGTGTAGCATCTGAAGTATACAAATATACTTCTGTTGTAATAAAGTGGGGTTATATATATACCCAGACTGTATTTGTTGTTGGTTCAGATTTCATTGTTAGTTTAGAGCTGATCTAACTGGCACAAAGCATCAAAAGTAGAGAGGAGGGAGGGATGGCTTATCAGAGTTAGTTTTGTCAATGTGTGTTTATGCAGTAACAAAATGTAGCTCTCGGCAGCAGCAAAATGTAGTTCTCGGCAGCAACAGAATGTAGCTCTCAGCAGCAGCAGAAGTAGTCTATCTGCAAAGGTGGAGTTAATATCTGCAGCCGTAATAAGAGTTATTTGCGGCAGTGAGAAGAGTCTATTTATAGAAGTAGTAAGAAGATAGTATCTGTGGCAACCAGAAAGTCTATCAGCAAAAAGTGAGATTTTCTGTAGTAGCAAAAGGGAGAAAGTTTTCTGCAGCAAGGAAGATTTATCTGTAGCAGCGACAGAAAGTTATCTATGGCAGCAAAACTCTAAGATGTTCTAGCTAACTATCAGGGTCTCTCTTAATCTGTAGTCCGATTCACTGATACTAGTTGCAATCTGTTCTAAAGAGTAAGTCATATGAGTTGGTGTAGGACCAGCATTTCCGCGTGGTATAGCGGAGCGGAGAGAGAGAGCTAGATAGTGAGCTAAGGTTTATATAGGGCTCAAGCTTAGTCTTGAGCGGGAAAGAGAGGAAAAAAAAATTTTGAACTAGGAGCTCTCAAGCAATCGTGACTGATAACGTGTTAAGACTAGGCAATAGCCGGTGAGCGTAATGGTGCAAGTGACTAACAAGAGTCATGTGGTCGTATATATATGCTTTAAGACTAAGTACATTAATGGGGCTTAGCCGCCACTTAGTAGCCTACAATACTATGTTTAACTAACCCCGGACCCACTACCGCGGGGATAGTGTAGCCACCTTCCGGAAGGCGGCTACCGTCATCTATATTCGGCTATAGGTCGTCAGGCTAGCTATAGGCTGCCTTAACACATACCTCTCAGTCATGCAAAATAAGAGCTTTGAAATAGTATGCAGTGTGAAGGTTTATTTTTAACTACTTTGACATCAGAATTAGCTTCAAAGACTGTTAATCTAGTGGAAGTGTTTTGGGATGAATCAGACACAAACTTACAGGAAGTCAAGTTTTTTTTGATAAATGGATGAGAGGTACACTCGTATGCAACGATTCCCTCTCAACCTTTGCAATAAGGAAACTTAATACAAATCACTTGAAACTTACATCCATAGCATAGAAAGCTAAATTTAATATCCTCACATGCCAAGATCCCATGTATTATATTTTGATTGCACAAACAATTCATAGCAAGGTATGAATTCATGAGGTTTCTAAAAGTGACTTATGTACAACATTATTTGAAAGATGCACAAGACACAATAACATGTAGAAATGATGGCTCATGATACTAGATGTTGCATAAAATCGCTTGCTAAATACTTAAAGCACTTGATCATAGTTGCACCTTGATTTCAACTTCTTTCTTCAATTGAAGAACCTCATAACAGATTTGAAGCTACTTAAAAAAAGCTATTCTTATAAAACATGACTAATAATGAAGTCATACAACAAAGCTTTTCTTTTTTGTGTCTCCTACAATAGAACTTCAGGGCATCGGGGAAAGGAAGTTTGAATAGACGAAAAACCTACAAGGTAGGTGCTTTTATTTTGCATCAGGCCATAATAAGATGGGTGTTCCTTATTCCTGGCATACAGGTGCACATTCAGGTTTCTGACATACATTTACATACTTGGAATAACCCATCTGAGGAAATGTATGAGCGGCACTTCAACAAAGTCGATATTCAAACCAACTTCAATAATAGCAAGTTCAAATCTCATGATCCTCATTTTGCATTTCCCCAACAGCAGATGTTACATGTTCAAGAGCAGACGATTTCAAGCTTGAAATAAGCAAACCAACAAGAGTGTCCACTCAAGCTTATCTTGTCAAAAGTGTTTCTTGTAGTCACATACTTATGGTTGTGGCTGTGATGTCACTTGATTATAGACAAGTCACCTGGCAGTTTGTATATTGACAAAGAACCTACAAGAGGAACCTCACATCCACTCATGGTACCAGTTCACATATCCTGTTGTCATCAAGAAACGGGGGTTTGAATTGTGTGTCACCAGAAACTGACGCATGCGGTATGGTGTGTTATAGTGGGCCACATCACACCAGACACCTGAGCCATCTATCCATTCTGCAAAGTCCTCACAAGTGCTGATATTCACATTTGATCTTCTAGAACATGAAAACAAAATCACTTCCTCAGATAATCATGAATCACACCCACTACTGTACCATTCAAGTGTATAGAAAACACTCACAGTAAAAACCAGAGCCTCTCTTTGAGCAAAAAGGATAACTGTGTCAACGCGTCTTCAAATTAGAGATCCTTGCTTCAAAGCCTTAAAAGTACAAGGAGGAGGTAAGAGAGGCCAACCTTAGAAAAGCCTAGAAACTCTTGATGGCATCTTCCACAAAAGGTGATGACCTGATGTACAAGGTGCAGCAATGGCAAGCACCAAACCAGCTCGTCTCTAATGTACAGTCACTCACATGATGTCCCTGAAACTGGAAAAACAGGGATCGAGGAAGAAGAAAGGCTCTAAATGTAAAGAGAGTTGGCAAAGATAATGCCACGTCGTATGCTTTCGCTCCCTTGTGCAAACTTTTTCTCTAACTCAGGATTTCCAATTGCCTCAGCTGCAGCTTGGAGCTGTACCAAAGACACCCGCCAAACCAATCAGGACAATCTCCATCAAAGGCACTGCTTGATTTCCAGTACTATACCCACAAATTGAAACCAGGGTGACCTCTAAGAACTAAGTGGGAAAACCCATGACAAAAGCAGTTTCCTTCAATTGACAGCAACTAACATGAGCCCTCAAAATAGAGACTAGACTTGAACAATAGTAGTGTGCATGATATAATCTTGCCCACAGTAGTAGCTGAGATTATGTCGAATGAGGAGGCCTTCTTTCAAACCATGACTATAAAACACAAACCTCAAAATAAAGTTTAAAAACCTGTTTTAAAAACTCATCAAGTCGGCGGGCAGCACGGATTATGCTGCCTTCAAAGATATCTGTCATCTCACAGATCTCAGAGAACTTGGCTCCCTGTCAAAGATCAAATAAGAATACAACACAATATCCTTGTCAATTCAAGTGGAATGAAAGCTATCCAAAATTATATAACTAGAACCCAGTAAATATTAAGTCATGTAGATGTTGATGATATTTGTTTGTAGCAGAGGAACAACTTTCTTCTGTCATTGTTATCAGCAAGAAACAGTCTCAAGAGCTCTCATAGTCACTATGAGATTCAGAAAATGTTACTTTAAAAAGGAAAGATCAGCCCAGTGAATGCGTGCGTTTAGATACTGCAGTGGATCCAGTAGTACTGTAGTGAGACTAAGATATACTACTTTCACTGATCATTTCAATTAAAATTTAGCATCACATTGATCAATCAAAGGTTGTGCAAAGGAGAATGCTCACCTTAGACCAATTGTATATAACATCCATCAAAAAAGGTTTGAAGGACTGAACATACTCTTCAACCTCCACCTCCAGCTTGCACTCCTTTTGTATCTGATGTTTACAGCAAGTGTCAGATACCTCAGTTTATGCTAATCATACAACTCAAATTAATCAAGAGTTCTCTGGATAAAAGTGCCCTTTTGGCAAAGCTTTAGTGCAGCTTGCTGCAAAGTTCTCAGGGTGTTAAGAATGGCACAAAAACCAGAATGCTGTTTGCGATTTAGATACTTCTCCAACTAGCTCAAGTGCAAAGTTGGCTATGCGATCAACTTAGCCAAGGTATATAATCCTTATAATATATGTATGGGTGTAATCTAAAGTGCTACTAGCTACTTGAAATTAAATCGAATCTATGAACAAGGCTTTCCGAAGTACAAGGTATCAAGCTAACTGCTCTGTTAAAAGATTCGTGTGAGGTGCATGCCATCCTGCTGTTTACATCAGCACTTCGAGTGGGACTTAAGAAAATAAAGTGGCCATGGAATGGAAAGAATGAAGAAGACGTACCTCAGCAATTTGGCGTGCTGTATCCTGCAGCTGACGGAGGGGCCATGCAAGTTCATTCTGCAAGCGTATCTGTTCATTTGACTTCTCAACTGGGAGAAAGCAGCTAGCAATAGCCACAACTTGGTGATGATCTATGTCATTGAACAATCCTGTTCCATTCAATAACATTGCCAAATTAATTCAATGAAACACACCAATATTCTCCTCCGCCAAACCTGTTCACACTGGCCAAGATCAATAAGGCAGAAAATAGTACCATTAAACATAAGCTCGGTCACAAGGAGTTCATCAGCAGTGTCAATAAGGCATGCAGCACGACCCTTCGGTTGCACCACACCATCAGCATTGATATGACCAAGTCGTTTCAGGACCCTTGACCGATTTCGCAACTCTTCCCTGAATTTGTGGAGCTGTCCAGGATAATTTATTACCACATCAGACAAGCACTTGGAGGCTCTAAACAAAGTACCCACAACGAACAGGGTTGAGGAGAGAGATGATGGACGTGAAACCACTCAAAGTAAATAAATCATACATCTACTTATTTTTAAATGTATTGATTAAGAAGTACATGGCATAGGATGCAAAATATGATTTAGTCGCAAAAGTTCTACTACATTACCAAAGTCTTAGCAGCTCTGCTAAAGTGTAAGACATGAATCTTTGCACAAAAGAGATAATAAGCTTATACCTGAGAATCTCGCATCCGTAGCTTAAGGGCATCCACCTCTACCATCAACTCAGCCTTCCTCTGAAAAGCCACAAAGCAATCTGCCTCCTTCTCGGACTGCATAATTGCAACTTCATCAGTGTCATCATCACAACTATCAACAAGCCTTAAAAACCCCAGGTTCATGAGTGCCTACAAAGAGGTGAGCTTCAAAATTTCAGCATGGACAGCCCAGGACACATTGCAACCCTAAACCCCAAACCCTAACCCTAGAAGTGTTATATTGAATTTTCATATTTCACACTCAAAAGGAAAACGAGTCAGAATTCTGTTGATAGATATTCATCTGCAACTAGGAATGGGTCACTAATTCCAATTCTCCTTTCAAATGACCTCTGATTTTAAGACATACTACAAGGTTCTTGACCAGTTTCAATGAGAAGTGCCCCCTGGCAATCCAATTAGTGGTTTGTTCATATTCATGCAGCACCAACAGAAGAAATACCAGGAGAACTCTCCAACCAAATGTTCTTTACAATCAGGACTTCCTCAAATTGAAAAAAATATTGTCAACAAAAGAAGCATGGCACAAACCTGGAAAAGAGGATGGGCAAAAAGCTTCTTTTCTTCTGCCGCTATATCCTTCACTATGTTCAGAAAGTCCTCATCATCAATACCCATATCCTGCAACACAGCCCCACAAATAGAGTTGACCAGCCGTAAACCACTATGCAATTTGCGTTTTTGCAGATAGAGCGAGAGATGATTGTGCTTGCTTCCTTCTTGGAGGGCCTGGAAAACAACTTGCTGTAAAGAAATAAAGACCCAATACCACTCAATTATTTAAGAGCCTAAATGGACAAAGAGCACAAGAGTACAGAATTGTCTCCTGATTCCTCACTTTCATAGTTGCAGAAAAAAGAAATACCTCAATTGGATCAAGCTTGGGGAAACCATCAGGAAACCGCCGCTCAAGTTCTTGCACTGCCATTAGTACACTTTGTCGTGCCTCTGGTGGCCGCAAGTCATGTGGTGCTGCTACTCGTAATGCACTTATAGCACATATCAAAGGCATCTGCACTGGAACCTTCACAAACCAACCACAAAATAATCAACACCTTCAGTAAAGAGATTGAATTGCAACCCATGATTTACACACAAAAAGTGAGAACATGCAAAGAACCAGGCTCATACATCCGGACTATTTCCTACTGTAAAGACACATTTCTCCAACTGATCATTTACAGGCTCGTCAGGAACAAAAGTTCCAGAGTCAGATCAGCTATCAACAAGGGCACCATTGATGAAGCAATGAACTCTATATGACTGACTGCTAGGCCAGCAAAGTATGATGGAAATAAACTCCCTGGTGCAATCTACACAAATTTCTGGGAGAAGCTGGATAGCACCACAAACCTGGAAAAGTGAAATGTATCTATTTGCTTCAACTGTTTCCAATACATGTTAGTGTACTTACCACATGCATTTCCCCCTTCTCTCCTGGAGGACATGGTCTTGGCCTTGGCCGTTTTCCATCTTGAACTACACCTGACAAACAGTGGAGAAGGATATCTACGATGTAAGAGCTAGCTGGAGAGGCCGCCATTACAGCAGAGGGAATTGCTCCTTGGTTGGATGTGGGTTTCTTGACCACATGCACAACCACACCCCAGCCCCACTCATCAGCCCCATCCCTTACCTTCACCTGCACAGGCCCATAGAGAAAAAACCCCACACAATTAATAACTTCATGTGACAAGCTGCAGTGGATGCAACCCTACTATCTCTAGTGAAATTGACCAACGCCAAACAGGAGCATTAAAAAAAGCTGCAACGAGGCAGATCCAAAATGAGACTTACAAGGATATACAGAACAAGAAACAAATCAAAAGCAAGTTCAGTACTAAAGCATGTGCACACTAAAGAAGTGAGAAATGCAAGTACCATATGTACTTGTTGATAAGCGAAAACCGTATCATCTTCTCTTTTAAATAAGGAAAAAGCTATACTTCAACTTGTCTTCTTGTGATACGAACCTCTTAAATGCCTGAAGTGACATACTGATCCCCTGTACTAGTGGTATTAACATGAACTGCGATATATAACTTCACTTGCTAGATGCTAGCATATATCTTGTCATCTTTTTGGAGTTCATAGCTTATCTGAATATAGCAATTCAATAGTCAAAAATAATATGATTGATAAGTGGTTCACTGTGAATAGGCAGGGAAAGACAGATATTTTACCAGTCTTCCAGGCTTCATGAAGAGGAGTGCACGTTCAGGTCGAAGAACTTCTGCCATCATCTGCTTCTCTAATTGTGCAAGTTTCAATCTTATAGAATGATACTCCCCCATAGATGCCTGCATCAGAAGTCGCCCAATGAGCTACCCTAACAATTCAAGTTCTATGAATATATACAGCCTAGAAACTTCTGTCACACAAGAATAATTATAAATGTTCACTTCAAGTCCAGAAATAAAATGTCATGAAGAAGAAAAACATGAAACCCCTTGAAACAAAAAATAGATATCAGCAATTACTGGACCAAAACCCCCACAGGACAATTGGCATACCTCCCCTGCAGAATCAATGCTGGATGCTTCAGCTTCCAGCAATTTTATTTTCTCTTCGACCTTTGGCAGTGCCTGCAAGCCAAGAATGACATTGTTGAAGGCAAACTAATAAAAGAGTTCCAGTCCACAAATGCAAAACTATCAAAACAGGCATTGTCATAAACACAAGTGTCTACAGAAGGAGGAAAGAAAAAAACATCCTCAGTAAACTGAATCTTCTAACAGGATTCTGCAACCTATTAATAAGAAGTAAGCTGATTGGCTGAAATCACCTTGTCATGCTGAAATTGGTGAAAAGAATGTCGAATGACATGTTCAGAATCGTGGCCCTCAGCACGACTCATTAAGTTCAGAAGAGAGTAATAGCTTAATCTGAATGTGCTAACAAGAGGAGCTGCAGCACCCTGAATCATCTCTTGGCACGTCTTCATTTCCATCTGCATCAGTTTCAGAACATCCTGATAAGTTTCAGAAGCAATATGAAGATCTGTAAATGACATCAAGACGACTTCACTTGTGCCAATATTGGAAGAGGGTATTTAGACACCAGAAGCTTAGTCAAGAGAAAAATGCAGATAGAAAGAGTGGACACTTGCTCAACAAATTGATAATTGATTTTTAAAAAGTAACTAGAAAATAGGAAGAACAGGCGCCAGTCACACCAGGAAAACCTACATAAGCCAGCTCCTGACTAACTTGTTCAGTTTCTTTCAGCATTTCATTGCAATTAGCTGTGATGTCCTATGACAATTCATTGCAGATAAATGTTGAAAATATACAGGCCCAAAACATAAACAAAAGCCAACAAAGCTAAGATGCAGAATTGATTACTAACAACTAGACACTTGAGCAGGCCATAATGGTGAAGGACACCAGGATGAAACATCACTCTGTCAAAGTGTTAATGCTTCAAGCCAGTTCATTCAAATCAGCAATCATAGCCCCTGGGATAACTACAAATATAATTATGAAAAAAGGCAGTTTAACCTGACTGTCGATCATTATAATGCAGATTCCACGTAAATCCTTCCCTCTTCGTCCTGCTCTTCCACTCATCTGCCCCAATACAACAAGAACACCACACCCTTAAATCATTGATGTAAAACCTATATACTTACAATACAAGGTAGGTGAGAAAATGAAGTACTAAGAAACTAATCAAGTTCTGCAAAACCTTCATGCAAATGAATATGACCCTTTATATTCGGACCCTTGAGATGGTATTCATGAACATGTCACCTTAATGTAATACCCAAGTAGATCACACTAGGATCCTTGTACAGTCTTTTCTGTAGATAAATAGCCTGCCTTGTTCAATTTGCTCTTCATACTTAAAGGCATATTCTCACCTGAATATACTCTCCAGATGACATCCAGCGGTGGCTCTGTCCGTCCCATTTACGAACATTGGTGAACACAACTGTCTTTGCAGGCATATTCAAACCCATAGCAAACTGCAGCAAGAGCAATGGCATGCTTGATATTAGCAAAAGAGATGAAAAGGACTTGCATGAAGATAAGACAGCTCAGAACTTATCTACAAAATATTTGGTTAAACCAGATTAAGACCAAATAATTGATATATCCATCCAGGAAGACAATCAATAGCGAAGCAAACCTGTAGTTTGTCACTGCAAAGAACGCAAAGTAGCTGACAAATTGAGGGGTTTTCAACTTGGACTAGTTTTATAGAAACAGAGAAAAGCATACCGTTTCTGTAGCAAAGAGCGCCTTACACAGGCCTTCCTGGAATAAAAGCTCAATGACTTCTTTCAATATTGGGAGCAAGCCCGAATGATGAACACCTATTCCTCGTTTTAAAAGTGGCAATATGAGGTCAATGGCAGGAAGACTTCGATCCTCCTCACTCAGAACTTCAATAGCTTTCTTGAAAATGTCTTCAACAGTCTCCTTCTCCTCATCTGTGTTGAAGTCAAGCTTTGCCATGGAGGTGGCATATTGTTCGCATTCACGTCTACTGAAACTGAAGACAATAACTGGCTGAAACTTTTTTTCCATAATCATCTACAAAACAAAAAACATATAAATTTTCTTGTCCCATCAAAAAAGGTAAGCCGCATTGATGCTTTACAGCATATGCTGGAGGCCTAAGAACTTATGTATATTTTGCAGGTAAAAGATGGACGGTGGTATAACGATGACATGCACAAAATCCTGTAGTAAGTCCTTTTATCATGGGAAATGGATCAGTGAAAACAATGAGGTATTCAGGTTGAATGGATCTGACTGTAATGATAAGTTGAACACTTGTAAACTACTTACTTGGATACACTGCACAAACAGAGAAAGGAAGTATACCTTGACAATTTTGTAAATATCCTGACCTGCACTACCACCTCCTTTATCTCCTCTACCCCTTCCACCACCTCCACGCCCACGGCCCCCTCTTCCTCCTCTTCCCCCACGTGTACCAGGAGAATCAATTTCATTTCCCCCAACTTCCTTCTTTTCAAGAGTTCCCTTCAACTTGGCAAAACTCTCCTCCTTGAATTCACCTTTCTCATCTACAACCAGATATAAACCAGAGCCACCCACAGGAAAAGCATAGTGCTGCAAAGGGGTGGGACGAAAATCTGTGTAAACCACATGACATGGCTGTGTGTGCAAATAACATATCCATTCAGCAAACTCTGTGGCATTTGACATTGTAGCTGAGAGAAACACCATCTTGATTTCAGGGGGAAGAAAAATTATGCTCTCCTCCCAAACAACCCCACGCTCACGATCACGCATGTAGTGAATCTCATCAAAGATAACCCATGCCACCTCTCTCAAAACTTCAGAGCCCCTGTACAACATTCCTCTGAGAATTTCTGTCGTCATCACAATGCAAGATGCGTTTGGCGCAATAGTCACATCTCCAGTCATAAGGCCCACATCACTAAACTCCTCACTGAGTTCTCTATATTTCTGGTTGCTCAGTGCCTTCAAAGGAGAGGTGTATATCACCCTCTGCTTGTCCCGGAAGGCCATTGCAATAGCATACTCTGCAACTGCTGTTTTTCCTGCAGATGTATGTGCAGACACCAGAACTGATTCATTTCTTTCCAAACAAGCCACACTAATCTCCTGGAAAGGGTCGAGGGTAAAAGGATAGTTCTTTGCTCTTGGACCTTTGTAGATGGGATTGTCAATTGTACCATGAATTGCTTCATCTATGGTGGGAGTGAATCCTGAAGCAAAACAACAAAATGCTCACAGCAGAATCAGACCAACATACAATAGAATTTAAACATTGTTTTGAAAAAAACAATCAGAAACTAGTAACCAAAACAAAAGCAATGTGAGGCTCTGGCATATAAATAACACACTGAACAGAGACAACAAGTTGTGAGGACCCTTTTCTCCAACCCTAGGTACACATGGACAGAGATAATGCTTGAGATGGCAACTTGCAAAGAAGTGAGCAACTCCTTGATACAGAAATTATACAGGATGAATTCACAGGTAGTAAGTAGAGTCAGGAAGAAAAAGAAATTCCCAAGAACATCCCCATAACCAACATTACTCTGTATCTACCCGAAACAAGTGAGTTCATATCAGGTGGTTTTGAAAAGCTAAGCACATAGACTCAAACAAACAACTTGACACATGGTGTTACCAGTTCCATGTGCCATAGCAGAATGAATAGAGCTTTGAAAAGGTCAGCTGTAGGCCTCCAGCATGCTTTTAGCCACCAGCCAGACACTGCACATTCAGAGTTTACCCCAAAGAGTATCTTAACAGATATTATAAATTTATCATTCATTCGAGAAAATTATAAAAACACGTGAAATGATAGATTCGCTTTGCAGATACCATTTGCCTCATTCACAAGCCCTAAATATTGGAGAAAGTTTCAAATCCATGTGAAACTTGGTCTTCATCACAATAATAACAACCATACAGTTTTTGCACTAATTGCTCTGCATGGTTGAACTAAGAATATTTGTAATTCAGATTAACACCTTCATAATACATCCTAACAACTGACTTAGTCCTGGTTAAGGTCAATTTTATATCAAGACAACGTGCAGAATGTCTTGTTCTGAGCCTGACACATTCATGGAATGGAGTGAGCTCCTAGAGGAAACAAATCTGCATTAAGACCGAAATTCTATAAACAACAGAAGAAATTCATGAATCCAGTCTTTCTAATATACTTCAAATCCTCTAAAAGAATGCAGGACAGCGAAGCGGCACCCCCTCTGATCTAAAAGTTGCTCTAGCTAAGAGCCCTATCAACAGCCTCTCATATTGCAAACTAAAGTAATCAGACATAGTTGAGTGAGAGCATGTGCATGACCTACATTGATGCTGTGAGACAAAGTCTGCTAGCCACAATCAATATATAGAAAGCAAATTCAGCCTGGACTCTCAAATTGCAGACACATATATTCTCCTTCCAACTCCAAAGACTTTTAACACTTTGCTAGAAAGGGAGGGATAAACATATTCAAAACAATGGATTGAAACAGACCAAACAGCACATGATCACACTCTTCTGATGACCAATGTTAGGACCCTGGACAACACACTCTTCCCACAACAGAAATACTTGATGTTGATCTCCTCACACTGGGTCATGGGAGCAAGATATTATTATTTATGTGATAATTGCCAGTTCAGAAACACCAAAAATTCAGCCCAGTGGTTCACAGATGAATGTAAATATAAGCTCATAGAATTCTCTACTACCTTACTCGAAAACCTGAAAAACCTCATATTATAAATCTATACAGTCCAAGAGATCTTCATAGGATTAAAATGGTAGACTTGAGTCTGAACACTCACAACCACTGCATAGAAATTGCACAGAGCTTTTGGCCTAATTATTAGTGAGAGTGCTTGTAAAACAAGCAATGTACAGAAGACAGAAACCAGGACTCTAAAAAATATGATGAAAGAGGATCAGTTGTAAGTAGTTACTACTCTTATTAAATGGACCGCTAACCTGGAGGAAAAGCAACCTCGTGGGCACTAAACTTCAGCTCGGTGATTCATCATAGATTGAACGTAAATTGGAGTTAATAGATTTCTCTACTACCTTATTCAGAAACCTAAAACTCAATATTATAATTGTTTACAATCCCAAGAAATCGTAGCAATAAGAATCATCGGCTTGAGTCTGAACCCTCACAATCAATGCAATGAAATTGCTGTATTTGCCTAATTGATAGTGAGAGTGCTTGTTCAAAAGACAGTAACCAGGAATCTAGAAAATTTGATGAATGTATGAGAATCAGTCGTAAGTACTGAGAACTATTATTATATGGAGGAAGAGCTAGCCTGCAGGAAGAGCAATATCGTGGACACTAAACTTCAGCCTGATGGTTCATCACAGATGAATGTTAATCTGAGCTCATAGAATTATCTACTACCTTATTCGGAAACCTAAAAACCTCATATTATATTGGTATATAGGTGAATACATGGTATCAATAATCGACAACGGTGTCAAAGAATCTACCTGACTGGTATCAAATTATAATAGCAGGCAAATATTAATCTTTGGTGGGTATCTGAAGGTGAGAGAATCTTTGTATACCCAAGTTATTGTTTCAATCAATGCCATTCTAAACCATATTCATACTAGGGTGATTTTACCTAGGTATGAAGGAATGAATAAATAAATTTATTATTAAAAGAAGAAAAAATAAACCCCACTAGTACCCATATCCTACTGGTACCAAAAAATGGAAAATCCTCATTATAGATACCCAAATGGTATCAAGAAAAGACAATACCAGTCCAACACTGGTCTCAACCCTCACAACCAATGCATAAAAATTGCTGCATTTGCTTAATTATTAGGCAGAGTGCTTGTATACAACAAGCAAATGTACAGAGGACAATAACGAGGAATCCAGAAAACATGATGAAAGTATAAGGATCGGTTGCAAGTGATGAGAACTCTTATTGAATAGAGGAAGCGCTTAACCTGGAGGAAGAGCAACCTCGTGAACACAAGATCGAATTATACTGCGTCGCTTGGCGTCCGGAGCTTCTTCCGGAGTGTCTTGAGCTGCTGCACCATTAATAACTGTCTCAGAAACCTTCCTTTTCGCCGTATCATTATTCCCAGTTTCCACCACGCCCGCCATCTCTACTTCCTCCCTTCTCACTCACCGCCTTCTCTGCTTGCGTAGAAAAAACATAGCGTAATGAACCTCTTAGAGTCCTCGTTGCAATATCATAGTTCCGCCGAAAAAACTAAATTTAAAAAATTACAACGAACGAGCTTCTGTGGACTCCCAAACTAAAATTCGACTTCGAGAGGTGAGGAGCCATTACGCGCTCTGAAACCATTGTTGCGCAGAAAATTGGAAGAAATTGTCGACGTCCGCAAGAGATTCTCTCTCTCTCTCTCTCTAAATTTCTGTACCCATATATAAACACAAAGAGAACGAAGCTGCACGACACAGTATGACGAGCTACTTACCGAAACAATAATAGATTTCTGCACGAACGCACGAGCAGCTGTCATATTGATCTCAATACACGCATACGAGAGGGCAGGTACACGAGACCGTTCGGCAACAGGCTCGAAGAGAAAAAATGAGTGGAACAGCAAAGAGAGAGAGACTGTGCTGAGCGCCACTTAGGGTTCCCAATTCCGAAGTTATGCAACAAAAGAAAGTAGACACGAATGTTTCTCGCCCTTCTTGGAGGGAAGCCGAGAAAGAGAGAGAAGGGGGAAAGAGAGAGAGCGGGGCACGGGAGAGAGAAAGAGAGAGGAAGTCGGGTCCCAAATGAGGTCCTGGGGTCGTACGAGGTCCCTAATTGATTATGATATGTCGTCGTTTGCGCCTAGCTCACTTGTGCAATTAGTGAGCGTCTTATTAGGGCCACTTCACACACGAGCCAAGAGCCATGACCAAGAAGAAGGACTCGTGTCTCCGAAGGAGGCCAGAGTGAATAGAGTGTTTGTTCGTCCTAAAGGATAATGATGTTAGATATGAAACTACTTCATCATTTACAGGGAGTAGACACTACATTTAATAACTAATAAACATTAACAGTAACCGGTAACATATAACCGTTATTAGTAGAAATCATCCGAGAACGTAACATCATTTAGAGAGTATGGTATAGTGAAAATTAACTTTATGCCAAGTTTTGGAGGTTTGTGTCATGTTGTCGGTTCTCTAGTCTTTGTTTATGGACTAGTATAGAATGTGCATATTGTGTGGCGATTATGTTGATATATTTGAATGTACTCTTGACTTTCATAACAATGAGTTTAAGTTTTGTTTCCAAGTTTTTCATTGATGGGATGTGTGTTGTGGCTCTTGCACATCCAACTAAGACCATGAGTAGGGCTACATTCCATCCTCTTGTTGTGATGTTGTTGATGAACAATTGATATTTTGTAGTTTTCCTATCGAGGGTCTTTGCAACAAATCTATGGTTGCAATATGTAAATTCTATGAATTGTATGGTGAGTTATGGTGTAGGGGCTTCTAGTGGGGGGTGGTTGTATGGGTGGCCTATGATGCACAATGAGCCATGACCATGAAATTGTGAGAGCCCAAAAGAAAGTGTCCAGAGGCCATCCCAAGACATCTCCAAAATCATTACTGTGGTCACAGACCCTTATATGAAGTCAAATGTGATTGGGCCCTCGACCAAATGCTATTGCAATGAAATTTCATTCTTGTGGGTCCTCACACATGACAAAGTAGAATAAATTGATGGTTGTGAGTGTTCAAAGTGCCATGGTCTCCTGATTGTGTGTTAGGTCTCCCTCCAAGAGGTGGTTTTTAAAAAATAATCCAAGTGACCATGAAACATGATCCATTCGATGCCATGTAGGAATCCATGTAGACTTTACATCCACCTCTGCATTCACATGCTCCATCGATCCCTCAAGCATGGTGTGAAGCGAACTTGGACCAACTCTGCGTTTTCCACCAATGAGAGTGCTTCAAGTGTAATGGTCACGGGCTCTCAATCTCGCGCATGAAGGGCCGGTTCACACAAGTCCCAAGTTACTCGAGGTCAATCCGTGCAATCTCAACCTTTGAAAGCATGGAAGTTGGGACTTACCACTTCACATGGGGTCCCAAGTCCTAGTCACAAGTGTGACATAGATGCCTATATGGCAACGCTTTTTGGAGGTGAGGCTTGGGACTTGTGTTGAGAGTTGGGCCAAGGAAAAAGCTAGATTCAACCCTCAACATAAGTCCCACAAAAAAATTGGCATAGAATAATCAAGATTTGACATTAATGACAATCAACCGTATTTTAATGGTTTCTTGAGGCTCAAAAGTTGGGATGTTACCTCCATGTTAGGACTTGCTAACATGAGTGGGACTTGGAACTTGGGATCCCATATGAACTAGCCCTTCATGTTCCAACCTTAGAAATCCCTCTGGAACAACACTAGGAAGAGAATATTTAGATATGGTAGATGGGTCTTAAATGGGTTTTTTTTTAATTATTTCTTTACTAGCCCACTTCTCCTATGATGTGAAACACTTGATTAGTGCACGCTGGTTAGCAAATCCAAATTGAGGCCATAGCTACTTTCCACATAATTTTTTAAGCTCGTGTGAATATCATATTCAATATCGAAGTGAATATCTTGTGCCCGTTAGATGTTCATATATGCTCTACAATTATGTTGGCTATTGAACTTAAAATGATTATCACAATTTGATGTCATAGTCTAATATTTTTCAGACACATGTATTTTGAATCTATGTTCTTGTACAAATTCTAACCACATATTGGTCACTCAAACATACTTGTCTTGTTAGGATAGGTAACCTAATTAAGGGCCACTTCACACATGAGCCAAGAGCCGTGACCTTGTAATGGTGAGGACCCTTGACTCTCATCCAAAAGCTGTACCATGGGTTTTGGGAAAGCCATTTTATGTAGTCTTGGGCCCTCAAGCATAGTGTGAAGTGAGAATGAACCATGTTGTGGGACCATTGCATATTTTGTTGGCGGAAAAAGAGGGGAGGATTTGTTTTAATATAATATGTCTCCAAGTTTATCAATTTAAGATAATTACTTGGTGGTGTTTGTTTGTCCTGGAATCTATTATGGAATCTACCATGCCGTCTGTCCTTAAATCTGTCTTGCTGGAAAAAATATTAAAAAAATCATGGTCTCCCACAATTTGCGTCAAGCCCACCTCTTGGAGGTGGGTCTGATGCAAATTCCGGTAGACCATGCACCCTTATCCACAACCAACCATGTAGAACCCCATGTAGACTTTTCATCCATGAACTTTTCTTTGGGCCTTTAGGCCTTCACCTCCTAGTGTGAAGTGAACTTGGACGTTCTCCGCCTTTTCGACCAATGAGAGCTCTTACATTACCATGATCAAGGGCCTTCAACCTTGTGTGTGAAGTGGCCATAAGAACATGTGAATGTTACACTTCAAACACTCTTGTTGGTGGACAAGGCGGAGCCAGGCCAAGTTCACTTGACACTATGCTTGAGGGACCAACAGAGTATGTGAATGCAAGATGGATGTAAAGTCTACATGAATTACTACATGGCATCTAATGAATCGTGTTTCATAGTCACTTATATTATTTTCAAAAATCACCTCTTAGAGGTAGTCCTAACACAAAACCGGGAGACCATGGCACTCCAAACGCTCCCAACCGTTAATTTATTCTATTTTATCATATGTGAGGACTTGCATGAATAGAAATACATTGAAACAACACTTCGTTGACGGCACGGTTGCATGTGACTTCACACTACACTTGAGGATCCGTGACCACAATACATGATTTTGGAAGTGTCTTGGTATGGCCTTTGGACACTTTCTTTTGGGCTCTCACAATTTCATGGTCACGGCTCTTGGCTTGTGTGTGAAGTGGCCCTAAGCACATCTACCTTGATCAAACATTTTAGCGGTTTGTTGTCTCTACAAATTGGAAACTTTTCACATTACGTTGATTACTTTGGGTCTTGACTGATGTCATGTTCTTTGCAC
Organism: Polytrichum commune; assembly: GCA_950295325.1. NCBI lineage: Eukaryota > Viridiplantae > Streptophyta > Polytrichopsida > Polytrichales > Polytrichaceae > Polytrichum > Polytrichum commune. Next base: position 13,802,256 of record OX485803.1, on the reverse strand, counting down.
AATTTAGCATACTTTTGATGTAAATGATTATCTTACTCAAGCTTTAAGTAGATGATGTCAGTATATAAATCTAGGATTTAAGTTAATGCACAGCGAGGTTAGAGATGATTATTGACAGTTGACACAAAGCCGGTGGATAGGGATGCATAATTACTAACTTGGACATGATGGTGTCGGTTTTGTAAGGAAGTTAATGCAGTCTGAAGTGAGAGTTAATTTGTGACATGTTGGTGTTGTTAGGTATTGCCAGATGTATGTAAGGCCACATTGTTGACAATCTGTGGGGCCACATCACCAAGCCTAGAAGAAAAAACACACACTACATAGGTAAACACTTTGAGCACTTCAAGCAACTCTTTTATCGATACCACCACAACGCAAGATCATCATTGCTTATCACATCGCGAATCATAGATTTGCAATTGAAATTGGATAGTGGTCAATTATTTCTATCTCAAGAGATAGTAGATTATAAGACTTGACACATGAGCAAAGGGCTGATGGGATTAAGGAAGCGTCGTTGTAGTGGGCCCCACATCGAGAGTGGTCTCCACAGTTTCCTTGCCACCCGGATGTACTAGTAGTCTGCATTTTGGAAAGGGCCCGTCACCGTGCAACTACTACCCATGCGATGTCTGCTGCAACCTTGGCCTTGCTGACCCGAGCCCTGCGGCAAGTGCATCTAGGGTAGCAACTGCCACTATGGCAGGGCCCAAAGCAACCCCTTTTAGCACCATGTGCCAAGGCCTTCTGTTACTTTTGCTCCTATAATGCAACTTAAAAATGAGGCACACTTTGTGCTGGAATGTCTCTTATACTACCCCATAAGAGATAGTTTCCATCAATATTTGAGAATGTAGTGTTAGGGAGCTTCAAATCTTTCTTTCAATCAAATCATGGAGTCGACAATAGTCTCTATCTCACAAAGGTTACCACACTACCACTCTAGAGAATTAGTCGGTTTGAACTATCCTAATGTACTTTCAATCTCGTCAACCTTTTGACTTCCCACACTCCAAAATCAATTTCATCTCATTTCCACGTGAAATTTTATATGACAAATGCAGTTAGGTCATCAATGTATTAATTGAGATTTTATCTAAGATTTAGCATACATGAACCAAGGCTCAATAGTAAACCCAAGTCGTGTTGACGAACCTAAGCCATGGGTCAAGTGTTACTATCTCACGTTGAAAGAAATATATTTTTGGAGTGCATACAAAACAAGGAACATCCAATGGTTGGTTTCAATTCCATTGGAATTGAGTTTGAAGAGTCAAGGAATTACTTGGCTTACCTATTGAGTAACATGGAAAATTGGATATATTATATGTTCACAAGTATCCAGTCAAGCTCTGGGCGTTCTCCCAATTAGCTTCCATGCATTACCCTTTCTTTATCACCATGTACCACAAAGACCTCGTACTTATCAAATCGGTCTCTTTCAATATTGTTGCACAAACGGCTCTTTCATGCCACTAGATAATTTGACATAATAATGATCTTTAAAGTCACAAACTTATGGGAGTTAGGGTTTCAACATAAATGAATGAGAGGCCACATTAGTTTCCAACCCATGCTAAAATTATAGTAGAAATTTAGTGTGCACCCCGTTGATTAATCATATAAAAATCAACATGGGTGATTATTTTATTTGGGCTACTTTTGTCCTATAACTGATTCAATGTGTTGGTTGGAAGTTTGCACAAGGATTTGGGGAAGACCTGGGCTCTTGGACCCACATTAATTCCATCTTGATTAGAAAATGTAGTATGGTCCATGGTATTTGTTTCCATGCTAATCTTCCAACCACACTAATATGACTATTTAGTGTTGCTAGCATCTCGTCAAGTTGTGGCCCATGTCACTCTCCCCTTGCCAACCTTGTTGGAGTTATATGAATGTCAATTCCTCATGTCAATTTTGGAAGACAAGGGTTGTGTCAGTGAATCCATCCATGATATTTTGCCAACCATGTTTTGGAATGAGTTGGTTGCGGAAACAAAACATGTATCATTATCCATCCAACTTGCCCATCCCAAAATTTTCTTTGAATCTATGGGTGTAGGATCATCCCAATGGAACGGGACAAGTCAAATGTTATGGATGAGCCCACATAAATGTATGTAAGGGCTTAGTAATAAATCTAGGTTCATGGCACCTATCGAGAGGGGTGGGGGGGGGGGGGAGATGGAACATGCGACTTAGTTTGACTCAACATATGGAAACTTACCAAATCCATACATAGTAGAGATTGACATGTTGAAAGCTCAACTAAAATATGCCCCTATAGGCTTGAAGTCGTTGGCCGCAATTAAGGGGTCATTTGGTTGGCTAGAATTAACAAGCCATGGATGTACATTATTTTTTTTTTTAAAATGCCCTCCCCTTGGTAGGTGTCACAACTTTACCCTTTGTAATATTATGGCACAACTAAACAAGAGGAGAAGAGATGACTCCAAAAGTGCCGTTGGCATGAACTATGATGTTGCTTCATCGTCAAGTCGGTCTATGCCTATATGTAATCCCAATGAGCATCACAAGAACAAAATGCTCCTCAAAGCCTTGTGCCTCCTTTCAAAGGTGAACACCTTGAACATGCGCACACATGCCAACACACACCTATTCAATCCAAGGGCAAGGCCCTAGGTCCCAAATGATAGGTTATAAAATATACTAGGTTCATCTAGACCTCCCTCTGATTGCGTGGACCATAAATGGCAGGGTGCACAAGAAATGAAGCGCCAAGATATCATCAAACTACATACTAGTTCGACGCTACATGGCTTAAGCTTGGAGTTTTCATGAGATATGGGTTCAAGCCTTGAGTTTAAGTGACCCTTTTTAACATATGAATAATTATCCATGGGATTACAAATATTTCCGAACGTTTTCACCCTCCCCTTAGTAGGTGTCAAGAAACGTTGCCCCTCAATAATATTGTGGCATAGCCCTAAATACACCTAACATTACTAAGCCTCTTAAGGCTATACTCTATCTTAAATTCGAATAATATATGCAGAGTCTAACGAAGGAATGATAGGGTCCGGTTAGAGATAAAAATAAATAAAACCTAAACAAAAAATTAACGACATGTGGCAATGTTTGGTAACTCTCCATGAACAGTGCTTAGCTTTACTGCGAATTGGGCCAAGAATTAACTAAGGGCCGCTTCACAAACGAGCCAAGAGCTGTGATTGTGAAATTGTGAGAGCCCAAAAGAAAGTATCCAAAGGCCGTCCCAACACACCTCCAAAATCATGTAGTGTCGTCACGGATCCTCAAGTGTAGTGTGAAGTCATGTGTGACTGGGGCCTCAACCAAATGCCATGTCAATGAAATTTATTAATGCGGGTCCTCACGCATGATAAATCAGAATAAATCAACAGTTGTAAGTGTTCAGAGTGCCATGGTCTCCTGGTTTTGTTGTTAGGCTTACTTGCAAGAGGCGGTTTTTGAAAATAATCCAAGTGACCATGAAACATGATTCATCGATGCCATGTAGAAATCCATGTAGACTTTACATCCATCTTGCATTCACATGCTCCGTTGGTCCCTCAAGCGTAGTCTGAAGCGAACTTGGACCAAGTCCGCCTTTTCCACCAATGAGAGTGCTTGCAGTGTAATGGTCGCGGGCTCTCAGTCTCGTGTGTGAAGTGGCCCTACTGTTTAGTACAACTCTTGAATAGGAATTAAGATTACCTTAATCAGATGAAACGAAGGCAATTTAAAAGTCCGCGAAGCCAAAGGGCTCATGGCTCGATTAGAGTTATCCATTTAGGTAAGGGTGAATGTGGAGCTCATCCTCTTCCTACTAGTAACTTACTACTGTCCACGTGGCCACTAACTCTGTCATCCTCAATCCTTCTTCGCATTTCTGTTTGCATTCCGCTTCGCTGAGTGTTCGTCGACACAATCCGGTCGGGCAAACGAGCAAGCTATCCGCGTTGAAGGAGGGAGGGAGGGAGGGAGCTCGCACGCAATGCCTGCGGTCATGGGGGCGCCCGCGGTGTGCGTGGGCACCAACATCGCATCATCGTCATCACCCCAGATGCTTGGGGCGTCGGTTCGGTCACAAAATGTAAACGGGATGGCATTGAGACCGCACATTCAAACAGGAGGGAGATGCACGGGAGCAACAAGGGTTAGGGTTTCGAGGATTAGGGCAGGGATGGAGAGCCCCATGGCGGGGATGGGGAGGCCAGGAGGGCAGTGGCCGCGGTTACAGGATTTAGACCCGTCAACGATGTTGTTGCAGCAGAGGATTTTGTTCCTAGGGTCACAGGTGGACGATTTCTCAGCGGACGCAATTATCAGCCAGATGTTGCTGCTGGACGCACAGGACCCGACGCAGGACATCAAGCTCTTCATCAACTCGCCAGGAGGCTCAGTGACAGCTGGGATGGGGATATACGATGCCATGAAGCTGTGCAAGGCGGATGTGTCCACCGTGTGTTTTGGCCTGGCAGCGTCGATGGGAGCGTTCTTGTTGGCGGCAGGGACTAAAGGGAAGCGGTATTGCATGCCAAATGCTAGGGTAATGATTCACCAGCCGCTGGGAGGGGCAGGGGGGTCGGCCATCGACGTCGGGTTGCAGGTAAGGGAGATGATGTACCATAAGGTGAAGCTTACCAAGATCATGGCTCGTCTTACAGGAAAGTCTGAGCAGCAAATTGAAGAGGATACGGACCGGGATTACTTCATGAATTCATGGGAGGCTGTGGAGTATGGTCTTGTGGATGGTGTCATTGGGGATGGTAATCCTGACCTCGTCGCACCCATTGGGAGTGTCATGGAACCGCCGAGGTCTAAAATTTGGGATAATTGGACTATTAAAGATGTGAAGGAGAGGAAGCTCATGCCTTCGGAAGAAACTCTTCGAGATGCTGAAGACCGCGAACCGACAGCAGTTTGACTTGCTTGCCTCGGTCGGTGCTTAGCCTGATATTAAATTAGTGAAGAAAACCAAGCTAAATGCATTGTGCTTGAGGTTAGTCACTTTTTGCCCTAATTCATGACGTCAAAGTAACAAATATGGTGCTGCAGATGTTGGAAAGGGAACCTCGTTCTGCTTATGTGCCCAGTGAATCATTTTAGTATGAAAAGAATCACTAGAAAGACTCCCTCAGAATCTAGTGCTGTAAGCTTTGTGAAGAATGGCTGTAGATTAGCGTCATGCTGATCTTTCGTTCCGAAGAAGCGACGAAGGAGGAAAACCAATTCATTTAACAGGAAGTTCTCATGCGAATGAGGTTAACGTCATGGTTAATGTAGTTGCTAGTGCACAGGTAGAATCCTCAAAGCCACGAGTAATTTTTGTTTAATATGGCCTCCTCCATGTAAACATATAATGAAAGATATTTTCAGAGAATTTGCAACTTGCAATACAGAAATTGATTGACCAGTTTTGGGGTTAGTATTCAGATAGGTTTTATGAGGTTCTTGGTCACAGTGATCTGTTGCCTAAAGCATTCATACGGACATTGGGATTGGGGAGTCGATTCGTGGGACGCTAAATCAAGTTGCTGGAATGCAATGTCATTGACAATCTTGCTGTTCTGTCGGTGCTTGAACGGTTTACTTGTAGGTGGGTAGGTAAATCTCACATTGATTATTGAATAGAAGTATGGTCAGAATCTGAGCTTGGTCATTTGCTTGGTAACACTCTTCTAGTTGCTTCAAGTATGTCTCAAGGGTTTAAAGGTCAGTTAACAAGTTCATCAGCTTGTGTTGAGATTTATCAAATACTGTACCTGCCTGAATAGAGTTTTTGTTTCTTCTTCTTGACCTGTGATTTTGCAACAATAACCTCACTAGGTTAGGAGAGTATGTTGTGTCCTGCTTCGGCAACTGTACAACATCAGTCATGATGGTCATATCTGCCTTGATGATTTCGCCAAGCCTTACATTCCTCTGGAATGCTCAGGTCTAGAGCAAGATTGCACTAAAGTTGAAGCATCGCACTTAGGAGATTGGTATAAAATCAACGAGAAACTAGAAGGACTATGCTCTGATGACTTTTATGCATGATAGTATTGTGAAGAAAATTGACGTTCAGAACTATGATGGGTGTTATGTTTGGCGAACCACATGAGTTGGTGAGCCATGCGCAAAGAACTGTGTGCTGAATTGGGCAAACTTGCGACTTTAGACTAGATTTATGATCATTTCTGGAGTGTTGAACATAGAGATGAAATCGTGAGCCAAAAGCTTGTGAGCTGAAATTGATGGCCATGAGCCTTGTGTGCAGAGAGCTCTTGGTCTAGAGTAAGAAAATTCATTCAAACCATGTGAACCGAACTTTAGGTGCTGAACTATATGTGCGGAGAGCTCAATGCAAAGAGCTATGTGCCAAACCCACCGAGACCATGTGTGCGGGGAGCGTATCTACTATTGAGAGCCGAGTTTAGAACCAGTTGCAAAGTTTGAATGCTCCAAGTTCAAGCCTCAATACTTTCATCCTTGACTACAAATAGGATTTGAAGCAAGATGTCCCTTGCGCACCAAAAATAGGAAAGTTCCTTGAAGTATGATGAAACCCACGGTTTGGCCCTCTTTGAGGGACTTTAGGGAACTCTAATAAAGGTTGGGAAAGGGCCACATTCACATCCCAACCTCAATACCCTAATATCTAGATATTGGATGATGAGGTGGATTATGGTCCGACCCACCCCAACATCAAAACCTCATTAGGATTGAGGTTGGACCTCAATTCTAGTGACTTGCATTTGACCACAAACCTAACAAATTGGGCGAGGAGGGGATGAGGGGATGAGGGTAATATTTTTAACATGTACCAATGAGAGGTGCACTCATTTGCAATAATTTCCTCCCACCCACCTGAAGCATTAGTTAGCTAGTGTTAGCTAAGGTTGGTGAACATAAGTTCACCTTAAAATTTAAGTCCACAGAGTGATAATTACCAATAACTCATCCTACCTAGGTAGTTTTGAATGTAAGAATTGAATGTTTGCTTCTTTTCCAAAACATACTTTAATAAAATTGAAAATCAACATCCCCCCTCCCCCAAATTGTTATATCTTATTATCTAAGATGAAATTTATTAAAATATATATATATACTATGACATAATTTCCATTGAAGCCCCCTAGGTTTGATGGTGCACTATCATTTTTATGGACTTGATAGATATAATGTAATGTTCGATACATGCAATTAGTATGTTGCAAAACACTAACCCTCTGTTTATTTTTCTTAGCTTCTCAAGTCATACTCTCGAGTCCCAACCATGAGCATGCTTGAGAGGAAATCAAGGAGCACAAACACATATTTGATAACAAACTGACCCCCTTTGCTCCATCCTCTCATTTATTTGGTGAGAGCGATTTTCATAATTGGGTGCAAGCACATCTCTCTCTCTCATTCATCTGAACAGAAAGAGAATAATGATACGTAAGGGCCACTTCACACACTAGACTGAGAGCCCACGACCATTACACTTCAAGCACTCTCATTGGTGAAAAAGGAGGAGCCGGTCCAAGTTCACTTCACACTATGCTTGAGGGACCAACGGAGTATGTGAATGCAAGATGGATGTAAAGTCTACATGGATTCCTACATGGCATCAAATGGATCATGTTTCATGGTCATTTGGATTATTTCCAAAAACCACCTCTTGGAGGTAGGTCTAACACAAAACCTGGAGACCATGGCACTTTGAATGTTCACAACCATTTATTTATTCTATTTTATCATGTGTGAGGACCCGCATGAATAGAAGTTCATTGAAATAGCATTTGGTTGAGGGCCCAGTGACATACGGCTTCACAGTACGCTTGAGGATCCAAGACCACACTACATGATTTCAGAGGTGTCTTGGGACGGCCTTTGGACACTTTCTTTTGGGCTCTCACAATTTCATGGTCATGACTCTTGGCTCATGTTTGAAGTGGCCCTAAGTCAGAAGTTTTTTTTAAATAAAAATAAAAATTTATAAATCGTGATATGTAGAGATAATAATGGTATGTAGTTTGGAAGAATCATGTTTAATCATATTTTAATTTGGGCATCAAATACCCCGAACCAAGGCCACTTCACACATGAGCCAAGAGCCATGACCATGAAATTGTGAGAGCCCAAACAAAGGCCGTCCCAAGACACCTTCAAAATCATGTAGTGTGGTCACGGATCCTCGAGTGTAGTGTAGTGTAGTGTGAAGTTGTATGTGATCGGGCCCTCTACCAAACGCTATTTCAATGAATTTTTCTATTCATGTTGGTCCTCACACATGATAAAATAGAATAAATCAAAGGTTATGAGTGTTTGGAGTGCCATGGTCTCTTGGTTTTGTGTTAGGCCTACCTCCAAGAGGTGGTTTTTGAAATTAATCCAAGTGACCATGAAACATGATCTATTCGATGCCATGTAAGAATCCATGTAGACTCCACATCCATCTTGCATTCACTTACTCCATTGGCCCCTCAAGGTGTGATGTGAACTTGGACTGGCTCCACCAATGAGAGTGCTTGAAGTGTAATGGTCACGGGCCCTCGGTCTACACTTAATATCCCAAGTATTGTGTGTTGCTATTTTGAGTTATGCAATGTAATACCATCTTACTTAAGAGTTTGAAATTTATTAACGAAAGCTCAATATGTTGTTCGGACATTAAAGAACATAAATGACTTTGCTTAGTAAAATATTATAATCTCATTAAATAGTTATGGTGTTGTGTAAGTTTGAATAGTAACACGCACTAATTGAGATAATCAATGTAGTGAGGCACATTTTCAATGAATCAATCACAACCCTATGGGGCTTGTTTTTAACATAGATGGAGGGGAGGTGTGCTTATACGAAACAATGCTTTAATCACCTTCACATCAATACCACCCTTTCTATGTGTCAATTCTATCATTTACATTAAAAAAAAAAAAGGTTTTTAAAGCATTTTCTCAACTACGTTCTTCACGATCCTTAACTTCCCAAGCCCTGAAAGGGTAGTTTTGAGTGCATTTGACTTAATGTTGGTTGTGGAATTTTCATGAACAAGTTATGAGGTTAGAATGGGATTTGTTTGTAGGATCTTGAGACATGGGAGTTGAGCTATAACAAAGGGAAACAATGAGCATGAATAAACCTTGGGATTTTTAGATTATAACAATTGAAGGTAGTGATGCACGAGAAAATGTCGTGATTAACCTCCTAAAAACACCTTTGAGCAATCAAATTTAGTTGGAAAATGAGCGAAATGCTTGTGTGATCCACTAGATGGGTACAAGTTAGTAATTGAGCACCTTCATGAATTCTCATCCCGAGTGTGCAAACCACAATAAGCTAGCCACCTTGCATTTGGAGTACGTAAATCATCCCATATTTCTAACAACATATGTGCAAAGAGCTCCCTAAAAATTAGAGAGTATCCAAATGTTAAATTGAATGGTCGATGTGAGCATACAAGTTGTTTTCACATGAACATAAAAAAAATACATTTTCACTAAAACAAACATCTTTGACGTTCATTGAAAGTTTGCATGGAAGTGGCAAAACATTGATTGGAGTCAACACCCTCACATGAGCTGCTCCTTGTTTGACATTGTTTTAATACATTCTAATCATCTCTCAAATTGCATGGGGTACGTGTTTATGGGTATCTATGTTGGCTTTGATGTTCATAGTTATTTAATTGCAAAGGAATGAGTTAGGTGGAGTTAATGAAGGGGGGCATTCACGGTTGGGGTACTACTTTTGGGTGTCTAACGGTAAAAGGACTATTTTAGGTAACTTCACATACTTGGTGTGCTTAGATTTGTATTGTGAAGCATATTTTGGATCATACCTACATTTCATACTTCATATTGAGTACACCGACAAAGTTAATTTACAAGGAATAGGGATATCTAAGATATCATTTTGATTTCTTAAAGGACATTCATGGGTGCTGTCAAAATTGTTCACCTTAGGATCAAGGAATGAAAAGGACAATAAAAATTAATCGAAATGATCCCAATTTTTTTCCCTCACAATCATCGTTCAAGTGTGTACCAATAGAACCAAAAATGTATTGCATACCAATTGTAAAACTTTACATGTGGCACCAAACATGGCCAAAAATACACAAAATCATGGCTACATGAAAAAGGAACATTTAGTATTAGAGTTGGACATTAAAAAATATATGTATGGACACATGACACTTACACCAAGGTACTAGGATGCAAAACAGGAAAAAAATTGACCTCTGATATACACTTGAATAGTAAAAATTGCCATTGATGTGGCCCAAACAAGTCATATGACCTCTTTACAAGTTTTATGACTTATCTACTCATTTCATAGGGAATGTATCCATTATTGGTGATTATTTAATAAGAAATAATATCTTTCTTGATAAAGCCTATGAACTACATACTTATTTACTTAAAATTTATTGATCAAATAATAGTAAATCATGATAAACGCCAAGATCCAATGCGACATAGTCCTTAAGTCCTTTGTCCCAAAAGTAGTACCCCAACCGTGAATGGACCCGAAGGGGAGAAATCATCCATCATCCATCATCCATCATCCATAAAATGGTTGCTTGGGAGGTTAGGGGTTAAATTGTATGCACATGTGCAATGTCTGATTACAAAATGAGTCCAATGTGGATGTGTTTTATAGTTAAAATATGGTTGGTAGTTGATGACAACATTTAGAGCACATAGTGTGTTAATTGAAGTCAAATTTAGTTTGGACTCGTCTAGGTACTTCTACCTTTGAAAGCAAGAGTTGGGTTCCAAAGAGTTGAAGAAAAGAAAAACATTGATAGAGCTTGGCAAGGAACCATTCAAGTTGGGCAAACATTTAATTACATTCAACGTCATTGTTCTCTAGGACATGACCACGGATGTTCTATGAACAAACACTCTATGCACCCCAACCCCCCTTAAAAAAGGAATATGGAGTTCTTCTTCTTCTAAGGGCCACTTCACACATGAGCCTAGAGTTGTGACATTGTAATGGTGAGGGTCCTTGACTCTCATCCAAAGGCCATACCATGGGTGTTGGGAAAGTCATTTTATGTAGTCACGGGCCCTCAAGCCTAGTGTGAAGTGAGAATATACCATGTTGCGGGACCATTGCATATTTTATTGGCAGAAAAAAGAGGAGGATTTGGTTTAATAGAATATGTCTCAAACTCTATCAATTTGAGAGGATTACTTGACGGTGTTTGTCAACCCTAGGATTTGTTATAGAATTTGGCATGCAATCTATCCTACTTGGAAAATATTAAAAAAAGTCATGGTCTCCCAAAATTTGCGCCAGGCCCACCTCTTGGAGGTGGGCTTGACAAAAATTATGGGAGACCATAAAACCTTACTTACAGTCTGCCATGTAGGACTCCATGTAGACTTTTTTCATCCATGAAGTCTTCTTTGGACCTTTAGGCTTTCACCTTCGTGTGTGAAGTGAACTTGGACGGTCTCCGCCCTTTTGACCAATGAGAGCTCTTAGATTGCAATGGTCACATGCCTTCAATCTTGTGTGTGAAGTGGTCCTAAGTAAGTGTTCATGCTTGATTTAAGGGCAAGTAGGAAAAGAAACATATAGATAGAAACTCCGGTCCCTTTTTAGCAAGGGGCCGGTGTGAATAAAGTGTTTGTTCGTAATGTCAATGACCCGATGCCCACCGGACAAGGGGACACTGGGGCAATACTACTCTCCCCTTTCGAGGATGGACACTGTAGTGACACACTAACTAGTTCCTAGCTAGCCACTACAGTAGTGCCTTGAAGATACCGAACATGGTATCCCCCCAAAGGGCTTTGAGGTACCCATACAACAAGGTCCAAGGACCCCCCACCATAGTTGGGTGGACTAAGGTGGTGGGAAAAGAAACACTATAAGTTTGATGACATGAAACTCCCCTGCAAGTTTGCCATGGTGCTCACATACATTAAGTGGATGGGAGATTGACAAAATTTGAAGTTAATTTGGACATTGAAATTTCGATTTTAAGCTCAATTTACTGTTGACAGCATTCCTATTTCATATTTATTAGTAACCCATGATTTCGAATAAACCCATGGTTTCGGCCCCCTTTGAAGGTCTTGACGGACAACTCCATGGATGTCTTCTAATTAGGTCTTCAAGTGTTTCTTTTCATCAGGCATGATGGTATCGAAGTGAGCCCTCAATATGATTTCATCCTTAAAGGTCATCATTAATCATCCATCATTCACTCCACATTCATCTTTCAAGCCATGCTCAAGCCGTAGGTTACCTGTGAGAAACTCCACTACCGTTGGATGGGATGCCATCTCAGCCGTCGATGCTAGGGTTCGAAGCTCTGGACGTGCGAAGTGAGAAGGGGTTGCCTCTCCTCTTGATCTCTCTTTCTCGTTCGCCCTGCGAGCCGCGCGACCTCAGGCGTCCCAGAGGTAACTCACGCCCACTCCTCTGTCTTGCAGATTGTGATCGTCTGTTCATGATTTTGCAGTTTGTTGAGCTCTTCTCGTTTGCTTTACGGGATATTTTCTTCCTTAAGGTGTGGGGATTTAATCCCTTTAGGGTTTGGCCCCTTGGAAGTGATTCGCATGTAATGTTTGTTGTAGTTGGTTTGTCTTCGTTGCTGTGGCCCCGATACGATGGATGTGCTTGGTGGCTTTGATGAAATAGAGAAAGAGGCTCTATATCATTGAGAATGTAAAACAGTTATCTTAAGAGTTTAGAGATGCTGATCTTGTGTTTCATTCAGGTCTGGAAACATGGTGAAGCATAACAATGTCATCCCCAATGGTCACTTTAAGAAGGATTGGCAAAATTATGTGAGGACGTGGTTTAACCAGCCCGCCCGCAAGAAAAGAAGAAGAACGGGTATGATGATGTTTTCCTCTTATGCATCAAACTCTAGGTAAAATGCACTTGTGTAGTCTGGAGAGCCCGAGTTTTATCTACACCTTATTTTTTGGTGGACGTGAATAGTTGATTCTTCATCATGAAGTGTTTGGCGACGGGTCATGGTACATGACTACTAGAAGTTTCATCGTTTACTGTTGATGGGAATTCGCATGGGTACTGTGAGCTCTTTTAGCTAAAGAGCCTACCTTCCATCTCTTATGAGGATATAATAATTTTCCAAATTCTGCGTTGAACGTTGTTTAGCTGATGGCAATTTTTGGGTGCGATATGTATGTGACCAACGGTGAAGGGTTTGGGACGCGTTGGCATTTCTGTGATTTATGTGCATAAACGTAAGTGATTTAGAGGATTAAGTGCTGTGGTTGGACAATAGTTGCAAAGGTGACATTGCACGTGAAGTAATTGTCTTAGGGTGTAACCCGTTTCTAGGGTTTGCATATTTTTGTTTGTAAACCCTAGAAATAATATCAATTCGAGAGACTGTATTCCATGCTTTGAAATTCTCGTGAACATGTATTGAGTTTGTGTGTACGTGATTTTATCAGTGCGCCAAAAGAAGGCCGTGGCTGTGTTCCCCCGTCCCACCGCCGGTCCTCTCCGCCCAGTCGTGCACTCTCAGACCTTGAAATACAATGCCAAGATCCGAGCTGGACGGGGTTTCACTCTGGAGGAATTGAAGGTGTTTTTACTCTCTTTCGCGTTTTTATTTAATGTTGCATTGCTTGGTTTCATTTTCCTAGGTGTGCACTTTATACTTTTATGGTGAGAGACGTCCAGTTGACTCTTTGAGTTGGAGTCTATTGTTTAGTTTTTCACAAGATGTGAGACGAGGGTTACTGGCGATCACTTGAGGAGGATTCATCGCAGTGACCACCTGAGTTGGCTCTGTAAGTTGAGCTAGTTTGGGATTGCGATCACGTATTATAATAGTGACGTATTGCAAAATTTCTAATCTTTTGAAGCTCTTGGTACAGGCTGCAGGTATTTCCAAGAAGCTTGCACCAACCATCGGTATCGCTGTTGATCACAGGCGTAAGAATCGGTGCTTGGAGAGTCTTCAGGAGAATGTTAACCGGTTGAACACCTACAGGGCCAAGTTGGTTGTCTTCCCCAGGCGCTCAAAGAAGTCAAAGGTGTGTTGGTCTTACTCTGGTTGAAGCATAGATAGATGCGGTACATGCTGCTAATACGGGAAGCATTCTGAGATGCCTGTGTGTTCTACATGCTTTTGCGATCTACTCATGCAACCCAAACTTATTAGAGCGTTGGACTTAGTGTTTCTGATTGAGTACCATATAGGTACTTCCAGGATTTTGTTACATTTACGTCCATCCTTTTCTCTTCTGGGAACATAAATGTTGGCAATAAAACATACGAGATGCACTAATTTGGCAGCCAGTAAATAGTAGGTTGTTGGGTTGGTGTTGTGACTCATGGTATTTGTCCTTCGATTACAGAGCGGAGATTCAAGTGCTGAGGAGCTATCAAGCGTGACTCAAGTTACGGGTCCAGTCTTGCCAATTGTGAAGCCGAGACCCACAGCAGAGATTGTGTCCATCACTGATGAGATGAAGGCTGAGAAGGGATACTACAAGCTTCGCCTGGAGAGGATGAACGAGAAGCTGGTTGGAATCCGCAAGAAGAAGGCTGAGGCTGCAGAGAAGGAAGAGAAGAAGTAGATTTCTTAGTTGATTCTCTATCTTTGAAATCTTTTTGCGCTGTATTGTGCCCAGGTTTTTGTGGGATCGAATGCAAAGGAAATATTTATCTCACCTTTGATATTAAATTTGATATCTCGAGTCCACTCTCTTCCTCATTCTGTGCCCTGACAGCCTTTCTCTGACGCCACTATTGTGGGCCAAATCGAACACCAATCACATTTGTAAGTGGAGCGAAAAACCATGTATCTTAATGCCTGGGTGCTCTATGCAAATTAATTGTGATAGTACGTCGATATCGATTATATTCGACATGTAAATATAACATATTAATTGCTCATGATGTTCACTGTGGAACGCACAACCTTGGATCACCTGCTTGCAAAATAATTGGACTTGAAATGGAGCAAGTCTGTAAACCGTGGTTCAACACGAAGGGGTTTGTTACTGTTAAAGCTTCGGTACAATTCCCTAGAGAAGATGCCTTAATCACGAGTTACAAGGGTTACGTTTACGTGGGGATTGTCAGATTGGGTTGCTCATCCGGCACCATACCCACCGTTCCCAGGATGTCTCTTAGCAAACCATTCTCTGCATCGCAGAAACCTCGCGAAATCCCAGATTCTCGCTACCATCTTTATAGTCAACACTTCTTTCAACTCCAATGAAACGTATAATCTATTTTTTGAAAATTGCAACAAGCCTGCAATGATCCAATTCAGTACCGAATATTAAACCCAAAGTATTGTTGTCGCTTCGATTGTCTTTTACGAAATTGTCTAAATTTATGTTCTGATCTATGATTGTCAAGAGAGATTTTGAGCCTCTGTAGTTAGGTCTTATCAGAAAATGTTTTGGCATTAGAGTGAATATGAAGTCTTGGGGATTTTTTTGTTTTTTTTGTTTTTTGGTTGTCGAATGGTTGGGGACAGTTTGTTAATGCTTAGGAGATAATTTGTTGCGTTGTTGCTTCTATCATTGACAGCGATCCCTAGCTTTTGACACGAGATTGTCTTTATTGGTGTTCTGCTCTGTGGTTTGTGAAGGGAGTGATTTTGAGCCATTTGTAGTTTGGTTTCATCAGAAAATGTGCTGGAAGTAGAGTCAATCTTGGAATTCCAGGGTTTGTATTTGTTTGTATCTTTGTTGTTGATTTGGGGAAGTTCCTTACAAGCCCAAGGATGGTAAGTCAACCCTCCCATAGTCATCACCACCGGAGTTCGTGGCTCCATCCATACACATAGCATCAAACTATTGAAAAGCTTACACATCCCCCAAACATCACCAAGAAGTCAATGAAATACCTCACATATCACACCCCCAATAAAAATTAGCAAAGGCATCATCCAAGGCGACACCCTCGACCCCTATCTCTTTATCATATTTCTCGAGTCTCTCCTCTAATGGCTAGAACAAGATCAAAAAGGCTACAAATTCCAAACATCCCCAAACATCATGAACACATCAACATATGCTGATGACCTAGCAATTGTAATAAATAACATAATACAAATACAACCACAAATAAACAAACTAAGGCTATACTCAGACTTGGCTCACATGGACCTTGGCATAACCAAATACGTAGTCACAAGATGCCCAAACAATTCCAAACTCCAACCACTAGCATTCACCACATATCTTAAAGCTCAAAACATTCACTACAAAAACCAACCACTTCCCATGCTATCCCAAAATGACCCCTACACCTACCTAGGCATATGATTAGTACCATTACTCAAATGATCCATCCAAAAAGAAACTACCAAAGAGGGGATTAAAAAACAAAGTGCAACACTACTACTATCACTTGCATCAATACAACAAAAAATAAAAATCCTAAACTTTGTCATCTGCCCATGCATAGAATACACATTCTACATTGCCCCCATCTCAGTCTTTGACAAACTACTCATCAAACTCACAAAATCCATTTGTAAATTGCCCTCTAGCACCCCAAATATCTTCACAAAACTACCCCAAGATGCATTTGGCATTGAAGTATATTATTTCCTCCCAAGGTACGCAACCACACTAAGTGAGCAACTTACACAAACAATCTAGGGCAACTAGGACAACTATACCAAGGGCTAGTCAAATTTATAGCCACCAAATAGGAGGGGGGGGGGGGGGGTGGAGGGGAGGAGAACACCCCCCCTCCTCAACTACCAAGCATGTACCAGATCCCCACATCAAGCCCTATTCACCCTCAAAAAAAACACTTCCACATCCACATAGACTCAATGGACACTATGTTCCCACTCATGCAAACACCCTATATAAGGATTGGCATAATAGCCCATTCCTCTGTACCCTCACCCACACACAACGTTGAAATATGGAAAACCATATCAACAAACTAGCCACATTAAATATCACAACCCTACCACAAATCGAAGGTCCCACAAGCACCTGCATCCTCAACTTCACTTAATTCTAATCCAAATACTAGACCAAATCCAAAATTATCAAGCACGCTCCCCTCCAAGTGAAAACTATCTTCCTGCCCACCATCCACCACACTACATAATTCCAACCGCACCCCAAAACCCCCGTCACTAGCTCCCCCATTGTCAACCCAAAGGCCCACAACCAACTAACCCAACCAAGGAACCATACATCTCCACTAGGCATCCCCATATCACACATTACAACTTTGAAAATAAGCTCTAGAAAAGACAAATAGGGTAGCAAAAAACACACATACAACTTCAAATGCGAATGGACAACACAAGAAAACACCTACCTCAAATGGCTACGACAAAACACAACCTAAACACAAATAATATCTTATATGAACATAACCTACTCCTCATCACCAAACTAGCACAAATCACAAGGCAACAAGCCATAAGAACAAAATTACTTAATGCACAAGATAACCCTTAGTTGCATGATAGATAATATGTCCACCCAAGCCTAACCAACCCCATCTCACCCTACACAATCAAGAATGTAACATGGACAAGGACATAATAGCACACGCCCCCACTTGCCCAAATACATGACCAAGATGGTAACTTTCAAACTACCATCCCACTCAAAAGACTCTATGACTATGGGAAATATTAACAAATCACACTAGCCAATACTAAATTGGCCTTCCACAAACAATGTAGAGTAAGCTCTCGCCCTTAACATAGGACACCAAAACCATATCCTAAATTTACTATAGCATCAATTGATGTACTTGAGACAAGAAAATCAACACTACATCACCATGAACTTGAGGGGGGTACCACATGGGGGGTAGGCAGGCCGTACTGCTTGCCCCCATTGGCCGAGCCCAACTGCCACTTACCACACCAAGGGCAGGCAGGTGAGAGGCTATCCCCGGTGGCATCCCCGAGTGGCAGGGAGACTCTACCAGGGAAAATACACTGGCAGCGCTCACCTGCCGTGCCACATCAGATGGCGGGACCACCATATGGCGTCTCCTCCAGCATCCTCACTCCCCGCTCCTGCTCCGAGCTCGCTCCCCACTCCTGCTTCTCCTCCTGCTCCCCACAGCTCGCCACTCCCCTCCCACCTCCACCCTCCCTGGCCGCAGCTTTCAATAGCTCAAGCCCTCAATCGCTCCCAGCCTTCAAGCCAATCCAGCTTTGACGCAATCCCAGCCTCCGAGCCCTCCCTGGCTGCAACTTTCCAGCCCTCAAGCTCTCAAGCCCTCCCAGCCTTCAAGCCAATTCAGCACAATCGACAATGTTGTAGATTTCCCACAACATACCACCAGCATCTGTGCCAATTTCTCTGGTATTTTTTTTGTTTTTTTTGTTTTTTTTAAGGTTCAGATTATAATACTTACGGTGTTTTGGTTTTTTCCCGCTACCCAAGATGGACTCCCAGGGGACACAACCCAATGTCAATGAATCCACGCAGAATGGCGCGACGTACAGGTTCCACTCCACCGCCAATTCCCGCCGAATACTGTTCACAGCTCCCGGTCATGCCTCAGCCTCCATTTTTCCAAGGATTCGGAGGTGCACCAAATCAAATGCCCTTCATGTTTCCGCATTCGTTCATGCCGCATGTTCATGGCTTGGGATTCCCACCCCCAGTCCAAGGCAGTCCTCCCGCAATCATCGACCTCTCGGATGGGTCGCATAAACGTGGCCCCCAAGAATGCTTGACCAACCAATCCAAACTTGCGAAGAAACGCAAGGCTCCGAAGAAAAAAATCGAGGTGGTTGAATTGGATGAGGCGAAAGAGGAGGTCGAGCTATTGAAGAATGTTGGCCCGTGGAAAGACCACTGGGTCATACAGCTCATTAGCATTCGAGGCGAAATGCACAACACTTTCAGTGCTCCGCCAAAGCAAGGTAATCTTCTCCTTTAAAAACATTTTTTTGGTTTTTCTTTTCACATATTTATGCTCTGCTATGTTTTTGATCCCCAATTGCCCTATGCCACCTCTCTGGATGATTGGTGGTTTATGTGGCAGCAACTGCTGCCGGGTTTTTTTGTTTCGCAAAATGGGCTTATGCTGTCCAGTTACGAAGTTGCTGTTGTCTGCAGCCTCGTTTTTTGGCGGCACAGAGGCCTCATTTTAAATTTCCTGCCTGCAGTTCTATCAGGCTGCAGATAACACACTTGCCGCAGATAACCATGCAGCAGAGTCTAGGGGTCCTGGATTTCTTTTTTTCGTCTTTTGAATCTCATTTTCTCTGGTCTCTTGAGTAACTTATTGAGGGAGCATACAAGCAAGTCAGAAGCCTCAAAGTTCAAAACATAATGAAATCAATGTCGTCTTGAAATCATAGTCTTTCTGGTGGATGGGGAGCAGAACTTAAGGTTTTTAAACTTTAAATGACACAAATTCAAGTAACAAGTTCGCAATTTTAAGAGTGATCCAATAAATTTCAGGATTTACACTTGTGAATCCAAATCTCCCTTTTCACAACTCAAACCTCATGTGAAATCTAGGTTCTTAAAGTTGGGGTTTCAATTGTGTTTGTCGAAAATAACCAACTTCTGATCCTCTACTTAATGAAACTTGTAATCTCAAGTATGGGAATTCAAAGGTACATTTTCAAGTTCAAATAAGCGAAATTATTCAGAGCAAGTAGAATGGTAAGTGGGATTAATCATTTAAGTCAAACACCCAGTTAGGGCCACTTCACACACAAGCCAAGAGCCGTGACCATGAAATTGTGAGAGGCTAAAAAGTAAGTGTCCAAAGACCGTCCCAACACACCTCCATAATCATGTAGTGTGGTCACGGGCCCTCAAGTGTAGAGTGAGGTCATTTGTGACCGGTCCTTCAACCAAATGCTATTTCAAAGAATTTCTATTCGTGTAGGTTCTCACCCATGATAAAATAGAACAAATCTTGAGTATTCAGAGTGCCATAGTTTTTCGGTTTTGTGTTAGGCCTACCTCCAAGAGGTGATTTTTGAAAATAATCCATTGGATGTCATGTAGAAATCCATGTAGACTTTACATCCATCTTGCATTCACATACTCTTGTGGTTCCTCAAGCATAGTGTGAAGCGAACTTGACCCAGCTCCACCTTTTCCACCAATGAGAGTGCTTGAATTGTAATGGTCACGGGCTCTCAGTCTCGTGTGTGAAGTGGCCTTTAGGATCCAAAGCCCAGGAAAGAGAGAAGGCTTGGTCGGCAATTCTGTGCCTGCAGGGTAGGTAGCAGCTGAGCTGCAGCCTCATTTCCACAATCAATTCTGTTTTTTGTTTTTTTTGTTTTTTTTTCCCCACCTGCACTCCTCTCTGCAGCTCTGCTGCACTGTCCAGGGAGCTCTCCTGCAAGCAGACTGCAGATATTAGGCCGTGTGCTATCGACTGGGCTAGTCAATTAGGGACTCTGTTCTTGCTCTGTAAATTTGTCTGCTCTGGATTTCTGTTTGCAGAACAGAGTGTGAACCAGCAGGTGGGGTTTTTTTTTAATTTTTTAATTTTTTAATTTTAATTTTTTTTATCAACATGTATGGTTTTCTTTCGCACATACAGACAATCCGATGGCAATGGGCTCAAGACAATCTAAGCATTGGGTTTGTGTGGGCGTGCAGATGTGGACAGTTGGTCGCGATTGCACACCAAGCTTGTTTCCATGTGTCCAGACTTCACGAAGGATAGCGAGGCCTGTCGCAAGAAGTGGGCTGCAATCTACAACGACTATAAGGAGGATAAGGCGATGAATGCGAAGTCGGGGTCACAACGATCGGAGAAGTGTCGTTGGTACCTGCTCGTTGATGAATTTATGTATGACATGGCCAATGTGGTGTCGCATGCGCATGCGAGCGCCATGAATCCGGATGGGCCTAAAGGCGGTGCTACATTGGACACAAACACAGTGGAGATTCGTGACGGGGAAAGCACATCAAAGTCCCCCGAGCCCAAGCGTAAGGAAGACTTGTTTTTAGAGCAATGTATTGGTAAGATAGAAGATAGCAGTGACAAACTAATACAAGTAATGAAGTCAAGTGACAAAATAAGAATGGCATTACTTTTAAGCATGCAGCAGACAATGATGAAGCTTGTAGAAAAACTCTAGGTAGTTGCTTTAACAAATGTCGTTTCCCGGGAAAGTTTTTGCAATACATGCTTTTGTTTTGGCCATCCAGAGACTCTTGGCTATCCCATTCCTTCTTGCACAAAGATCTTTTGGTGTTTTTCCTCTTGTGGCCATTGCAATTTGGAACTCTTTAGCACATTCCTGCTTCATGTATTCTATGTTCTCCCTATAGTTGTCATCGATCCCTGCAAGTGTGCTGAGTGCGTGGTTTGCAACCGCCAATCTCTCCTGTGTGGAAGCCCCTACTTGAGCGCCGGCGGATAGAGCGCTCTGCACCTCGTAAGTCGCTTCCTGCAACCACTCTGTTTTCCAAAAACTATCCCCAAATATAATGCAAATGTTATGAAGTACCAAACATGTGCTTACAAGTTCAGGGACATTTTTCAAATGAACGTCGATTTTCTTTAACAATATGCGCCACCTCCCCTTCAGCATCCCCAAAGCTCTCTCGACGCACATTCGCGTCGAGCTTTGCACAAAATTCCAATGATATTCTTCTCTTGTCAACCTGTCTTTGTGGCCTTTGAAAGGGGATAACATCCAGGGGTGACACGGATAGGCGGGATCACCGACTAGGACGTAGGGCGAAAGTCTTCCATCCTCACAGAAACGCCCAATGTCGATTCTGGACCACAAGTTTGCATCGTGCATTGAGCCAGCCCATCCGATGTCGAAATCCCAGAAAAGACATTTACTGGAAACCACTCCCTGCAAGAGAATGGAGTGAAATCCCTTCCGATTGTAGTAATCTGCAGCGTGTAGCCGCGGAACCACAATGGGAATGTGGGAGCCATCCACAGCCCCTATCACGTAAGGTATGTTGTGAATGTCCTGGAACTCTTGTGCAAACTTTTCCATTACGGTGGGTGAAGGCCATCTCAAGAATTTCCGTAGCAAAATTGATTTCACTGCAGCATTGAACTGAGAGACCGCAAGTTGACTTGTAGATAAACCAATTTTATACAAGTTTGCGATGCTTTGCATTGAATTACCTGTTGCTAGTCTGGATATGGATACGGCAACCTTCACCTGAACTGGGACTGCAAGCCGCATGTTTGTATCCTGCCTCTGCATGGCCGGCGCGAGTGTGCTGCACAAGTATTCGAATGTTGACACATCCATGCGCATCCGACCCTTAAATTCCCGAGCGTTGAATGAACCCAAAAGATTTTGGTCAAAGAATCCAGGCCGGTGCAAGCCTCTGTCATGAGCCCACAAGCGTCTTGGGCGCGCCGCGAGATGTGTCTTGTATCTTCGCAGTGCCACGGCCACATAACCTAGTTGTTGCCACTTCCACGCTAGAATCATACCCTCATATCTAGGCATACTCTCCAAGATGACGAACAAGGAGCACTGAAAAATGAACAAAATGAAGAGCTTCCGGCCCTCAACATCCATGTTCGGAGCCTCCGTATAGGTAAACCCTAAGATTCTATAACCATTAACCTCATACAAAGAAGCTTGAAAATATATTAAAATATGTGACTTAAAAAATCACAGAGAGCTTCACAGAGAGTGCTCTCTGTGACCCCCGAGAGCAGCAACAACTCTGTCGCAGATAAGAAGAGAGCTCTCTGGAGCTCTCTGTTCGGCCTCTGTACCTGCTGCTGGCCGCTCCCTCCCGGCAGCTGCCAGGCTCCTTCGCTGCCGGGGCCCTTTGCGGTAGAGTGTGGTGGGGGTCAGGGGCAGCGGCTGACGTGCCACCCCCCACCCTAGGCTTTACCCTAGCCTTTACCTCCTCCCAGGCTGCCATTCATGTGGTATCAGCCTGAGTATGACCTAAAGAAATGGTGTATTCATAGTGCGTTGCAGGAAAAGGAGGCCCGTAGGTCAAGCATTACTAACTTTGAACAAATAGCCAAATATACCACCCACGGCGTTTGAGACTCTTAAGTATACAACTTACACAAATGAATGTAGCTTCCAAGGTAACGGGACCCTCAAGAACAAGTGACCTCGAAACTGAGGAACTAAACAATCCCAAGGCGCATGCTCCACCCTCACCCGTTTGCAAGGACAAAATACATGCAATTAGGGTTTCGAGAGACTTATACACGAGAGGTCCAAAAGTTGTCCACATACAAGATACAAAAATATCTGAGTACATGTGTTCTATATCTTGAGTACATGTACATGCCAACTATGCTGTATGCTAATCTCGAGGCAACATGGATGGGCATGTGTTCACATGCCTATTTCTAGGTGGACTAGTTTGAAACCTAAGTACATCACCCAGATTATACAACTTGGACTTCTGAGACGTTAGGGAGCATGAGACTTGCAGAAAGGACATGAATTTGACCCTGTAAGAGAACATGGCAAATGGATGTGTCCATACATAGTTGTGAGATGACATGTTTACACTCAGTGATGATGTTTCCTCGCAGAAACAATCTTGTACTTCAGATAACAACGTTACATGTGATTTATAGTGTTCTGCAGAGGCTATAATACCAATGAGACTCTGGCAGAAGATCGCTACTTAGATTGGGAGGTGAGGAAAATGGATGTCACTCTACAACTCAATTGAAATGTCTCTTGTTGTGATACAAAAGGGTACAAAATTTACAGGATTACAAAGATACCACTTATAGACACAATGGAATGGTGCCTCCAGCTTCTAAATGAAGAAGCCATATCTACGTTCAACTCTACATTTTCTCAACTCGTGGTGTTGAAATACATCAATCCTGCGCTGCTCCTGTTTGGACAGCTGTTTGAGGAGTAGATTCATTCAGAATACTCTTTGCTGAATTCAGGCGTATGTATGCCAAGAGGAATCGTGCCTGCAAGAATGTCATAAATCCTCAACGTTAGGGACAGACCAAAAGCCATGACAATGAAAACCTAAGGGAACTTTAAATCATCCAAAGATTGAACCATGGGAAATAGAAATCCAATTTGCAATTGATAGGCCCTCAAGCTTAGTGTAAAGTGAAAATAGACCATATTGAGGGACCACAATGTATGTTTGGGTTTGAGTCACCACCATGGCAATATGGAATTTCTAGGAGCCAATGGCAATTTAATTGATTGCCACGGTCCCTAGTTTTACGTTAGACCCACCTCTTTTGGATGGGCCTAACGCAATATTCGGTAGACCATATCACATTATCCACTTACTACCATGTAGGACGTCATGTACATTTTTCATCCATTTGAATTTCTTTGGTCCTTTAGGCCTTCAAGGTCTAGTGTAAGGTGAACTTGGACCATCTTTGGCTTCTCGACCGATCACATAATTTGCATATCATAGGTCAAGTGGCATGTGTATATGCAAATTATGTGATTGGTCTAGTGTATAGTGACCGTTGCTTATTGTAACTATACAATAAGGATATACTCGCAAAAGCTAGGGCCACTATACACACTGACTCAAGAAATGAACATGAAATTGTGAGGGCCCTTGAAACTCATGAAGGCCATAACATGGAAGAATGAGAATGGATTTTGTGTGTTTGTGAGCCTTCAAGAGTAGTGTAAAGACATATGCGACGGAGCTCAACCGCATGCTATTTCATTTACATCCTATTCATGTGTACCCTTGTACATGATAAGTTATAATAAACCAAGGGTTGTGAGATTTTGAAGTGTCATGGTCTCCCGGTTTTGTGGTAGACCCACCTCTTTGAGATGGACTTGATGCAAAACCTGGTAGGCCATGAAACATTATCTACTACATGCCGTGTAGGTTATTCATCCATTCAAACTTCCTTGGTCAAAGTATCAAATTCTGCATAAATATATGGAAGATGAGGATGACACATTACCCATTGAAAGCTGGCCAATATCCACCAGCTACCTTGAAGCCCCCAGTTGAGCATTTTGCAAGCCTGTGCACATGGTTGTAGAAATTAATGGATAGTTGACAAGATGAAGATATAATTATTTCTAATTCCCCGTTTAGCATTTTGCTTCCAAGTACAAAAAACCATGATGTTCATAATATATACTTGATGTTTATCAATGAATTCATACTCCAAACTAGCAACAATTAACTGTACATCACATAGGTAACACATGACTAAAAATCTTGTCCACAGCGCCTCAAAATCTCAACTATGACAGGAATGACAAGGCTCTTTACACACCAAGAGTAGGCCCGAGCCCCCGATGAAGCAGATAGCCATGCTGAAGCTTAGAAATTTGAAGTCCCTACCAGCCTGCCGTCATACATGATTCTTGTCCATCAGACTGAGGTTGGGCTTTGGTGATTGATTACATATATGACATCTTCACCTCATGGGAATTACAAAAATAGACAATAAACAACCAAAACAAAAACGATTCAGTAAGAAGAGCAGAGAGGTAGATATTTACTAGTAGGGTGCCTTCAAGGGATAACATTGGCGGACAGGATATGGTACTGACAAGAAATGGCACTGTTATAATTCGCATCTGCAGATATATGTAAAAATGAGTATAAATATGTATCACCACTTCACAGCAATCAATGGTCAAAATTTTGTCAATGTAAACTACCAAGAAAAGGTGGTTTACTTGTGAAGAATGAGAGAAAGACGAGATGTTACTACATGGATTGTACTGATTGTCTCAGCTGTTGAAGTACGCTCTGAGTGTAGGGTGCTTTAAATGACCTACTTTGGAAAATCTCAAGTATGGCTGATAAGTAATATACATGAGGTAGATGTGCCTAATTCCAACACAACAATAACCTGGACACCTATATTTGACCACCTAATGAGTACGAGAATCTTCACTTTGATAATGAATAAGGATTTCATATGTGGCAAATGGCTATGGGCACGATTTGGATTTACTAATCATCTTGCACTAATTACGTTTCCCATGTCCTACAAGAAGTGGGTCTAGAGAGAAATGTATCCAAATAACACACTTAGTGGTCTAGCCAAGGCTGAGTGATTTGGTTATTGTGTCTATTCATGATTGGATATGAGGAGGCACATCATCATCCATGATTGTTGATCCTGCCATTGGGTTGTAGTAGGTGCCTAGTACCTACATTGCCTACTACTGCTTGCTTTGCAGGTTGGGCACTTATGACAGCCTGTGTAATGGCTCCCCACATCCATTAAGGTAATTGGGCTTGATTTGGTTACTCCTCTTACATAGAAACCTATATTTGAGTGGTGTGTGGATCTAAGAATGGACACCAAAAAGACATTTGTTTAAATGAGATTGGTAAATGCTCAAAATTTGTTATCCATTCTAGGCTACAAAAACGATATAGATTTGCGAATCATCTCGCACTATTTGCATGTTTCATATGCTACAATAAGTGAGTGCAGAGCCCAAAGTGTCCGTTTCAGGCCCGCTTACCTTACCTAGTTTTTATTGCAAAGATAATCAACTGAATATGCTGCAGGTTGTCCAATTGCACCAAATACAACTAGCCTTGTAAGGAGATATAAAAAGAAACAAGATGCATCACGTTGTATTGATGAATTCATGCATGAAGGAGGTCAGACCTTTTCAATAATTGCAGAGTCACTCGTGAACACACGAGGGCAAAACCAAGGTATGGAGATTGCAAGGCCACCTATGACAGTGCCTGCTACTACACCTATTGACAGTAACTGCTTAAGTAGCTTCCGTGCCTGCCACACCGCAGATTCACCCACCAAGAAGAAATGTTAAAATATTTCTTGCAGAACATAATATTCCTTCCTGATTAAAATTACTTTGACAATTGCTTGCTGGCAATGTCTCACTTCATTATGAGCTAATTTTCTGTCTATAGAAAACAATACGAACTCCTGCTGCTTGTTCATTCACTTTGCTAAACCCTAAATGTTGAAAGACTTAGAGGACATAATGTTCTTTCCTGACTGAAATTACTTCAACAATTGCTTGCTGGTGATGTCCCACTTCATTAGGAGCTACTATTATTCCCATAGAAAACAATAGAAATTCGTGCTGCTTATTCATTATTTTTGCAAAACCTTAAACTCAGTGTTCATTGCTTGATGGTCTGGAAACCGATGACATTCAACATGACAATGTAATTGGAAGACAAGAATTTCATGAAATCCATGAAATCTACTTAGCGTAAGGATAAACTGGAATTACAGGGAAAATGGGAAGGACATCCTATGGATCCAGGCCTGTCAGTAACACAGAAATTGAAGTGACATGGATTCACCTGTTTCAAATTCTTTTGTGAGCCATACATAAGAGGAGGCATAAAGGATTGGGCAGTTTGAGCCAGAGGTTCTCCCCACACGGCACAAAGTCCATATATTCCAACCATCACCTGTCGAGCAGGGCACCGATTTAGTACAATGTGGCTCAAAGTCAGCTCAATATTATTCAAGGGTGATTTGAGCTGATAATGGCACATATAGTCCCAAATTTCCTCCAGGACATGATTCTATATGCATGCAATGTTTTTAGCATAAACAAGCAACCTGGAGTCTATTACGAGTCTAGAAGTGACAGACAGCTGCAGGTATTGCAATGGTAACAATTCAGACAGATCACCAAACATATAAGATAAAACTTCCTTTCATTTTAGCTCACACTTGTAGAGGCACACACTTTCAACGAGTGTGGGCTGGACACTTTCATAGCTCTCTACAACATCTGTGTATAAGTCTTGGACGAATGGATTTGCTGAATCCAAAAACGGATGTGAAAAAGAATTTCTGCCAAAGGTAAATAATATCAAAGTATGGCATCACATTTTTGGCGGTTTTGTAGTTGATCACCATTAGAGATGGTGAGTTTCAGTACAAACCTGGTGTGCTGCAACAGTAACGGCTCCCAGAGATGTTGCCAAATATGTAATCAATGTATAAAATGACACCTGCAGATAGGATGAACATCATCACAATATGCGATAAGAGAGCACAATTTGTAAATCCACAACAACGCTTCTTATTCAAGGTCTTCTGTGTAATTATTCTTACTCTCTATGTCCATGTTTAGCAGTGAATGCATGCACAGATGTTCCAAAAAATTACTGAAGTGACGTCTCTTGGTAACTTAGTTTATTGCTAATGCTTTGTATAAGGAAAATGCACAATTCTTTAGTACCTGATTTGGGGTACAAAGCTAAGTTGAATATTTGCTTACCTTTGAAATCATAGTCAATAAAAGTGGGGTTGTTAGCCTTGCAATATCACCAAGCTCCTTGAAGGACGGGGCTTTGACACGGAGAGCATTGTAGCCCTTGTCACTTAGTGATAGTGCCATCAAAATTCCTGCTACATACTGTGAGAAAACGCAACATGTTGGAAGATACATGAGCAAAGGAGCAAATCAAAGCCAGTAAAGCTGAAGAATACTCTTAATTCAAACTTGTCAGAACAAAACATAATATTCATTATATACTATTGTATAAAGGGTAAAGGAAACGTAGTGTTGCAATAAGTCAAATTTGATAGTTCACCTGAGAGGCTATTGTAGCCCATGCTGCGCCTGCAATACCATAACCAAGGAACGAACACAGGAAAACATCGCCAACCAGATTGAAGAGACTTCCAATGATGAGCACCTTCAATGGGCTCTTAGAATCCATCATTCCAAGACTGGGTAACAAACAAAAGAGCACAAAATGATTGATTACTATTTGAATATGACTAAATGAATCTAGAGTATCCTCAAAGCTCCTTGTCAACAAATACAACTTTCTGCTCTGGTTAAAATACACCAGCTCCCTTTCAGAGAATTATTTCTGTGAGGCTCATTAGTAAGCTTCATTTACCTTAATTGTGGTAAGCTTTCATAGGACTACCCATCGAATTGCAATTCTACTCAATTGATATCTGCAAGTTTGTGAAAGCTATCGAGTTGGGATTTGGTTGACAATATCTAGTGGATTCATTACAGAAAGAGTAGAAACAGGTATATTACTTTAAAACCAAACATACACAGCCCACACCATAGGGGTATTGTCTCACCTAGCACTCTGGGCGACCAAACTCACAAGTACTGCTGGCCATGCCAAGGCTCGGATCTGTCGAGGAACACAAGGGTAAACATTAGTTGTCTAAATTGTGATACAAGTCAGAACTATGCCTTGACATCTAAATACCATGCATGAACAAGAAATACTGTAGATATCTAAGTCCTTACCTACATCGAGTGCTGTACACCTGAAGTCCAGGAAGAGTTCAGCATGAAGAGATTGTACAAAGTCTTCCATCAAGAAGAGTTCAGGAATAAATTTCTTATTGAGCATTTGTCGATTTAGTGTTATGAACTGGTGGCATTTATGATATGGAGGATAGTCCAAAAGTCAACTCCTCAGAATGCTCAGAAATTGTTTAATAGCTCACATGATTGTAAGTAAGAGGTTTGGATCCATACCTGGACGTAAACCCTTGCTGCAGGTATGAGATCATAATTCTGAGCCCCAACAAAAGCTGCACAAGCACATATGTTCAGAGGAGCGATGAAGTTAATTCATAAACCTCTGACTCCAATTTGGCTCACATTACTGCAAGTTGTTGGAATTCAAGTTTCTGAATAGAGGTTAATTACTATAAAACTGATCTATTTGAAATCATGTAGATCCAAATTTTCTCAGTGTATAGAAATTTAAATGCAAGCCCAACTGCTATGCATATTCATTAAACCTTGAACACATTACTGATTGAAGAATTTCAACACATTATTTGCACAGCTATACATGATTTTTATGTTATGGATGTCCATAATCACTCATTTGATGGGCATTGAAATCACATCAATAACTTTAGAAACAGCATGAAGGTTCTAATATGATATTACCTTGCAGCAGCGGTGTGACAAAGACTAGTGTGCCTATAAGCAAACCGACACCACAGGCTAAGGCCAAGAATAGCATTCGTGATAGATGGTGTGCTGCCTCTTCTTTGTTCTGTAATAATGCAGGACTTTTAGTGCAACTCAAATCCAGTTCTATACTGGCATAACAACGACATCTTGCACAAGAAGATCGTCTTAAACGCTCAAACTGGACTACTCGAGATAGAAAGCATATGCAATTTCACTCCACTGAATGTGATGTAGACACTAAAAATCAAGCATAGTCAATAGGATAATACCTTTTGAGCAAGTGAGGTGGCGATCAAGTTGGAGGTTGCCACGGATAGAAA
This sequence comes from Polytrichum commune, assembly GCA_950295325.1. Lineage (NCBI taxonomy): Eukaryota > Viridiplantae > Streptophyta > Polytrichopsida > Polytrichales > Polytrichaceae > Polytrichum > Polytrichum commune. The sequence goes on along the minus strand of OX485803.1, from coordinate 13,772,142 downwards.
CATGAAGATGTAACATACTTGATCGCATAATACAGTCCCTGGGCCTGAACGACACACACACACAAAGCGTTTCATGTAAACAACAAATGTTCAACTCAATGATGACTATTGAAATATGCACACTGTCTAGAGCACAGAAACTATAGAAGATGGTGGACTCAGGAATTGAGACGCTTGATTCATATGTTCAACACAGGCTCAAATGGCTAAGTTGGTAGTGAGCAATGACCCTATGATGGTCACAGAAGAAATATGAGCAAAGTTTTACATGTTATGACGGAACTGCAATCAGGACCCAACCTAACTGTTCAGCAAAGGAACAACGTCGCCCATCTGGTGTCGAAAAAGGACCAATCTTACTGAGTACAACCTTGGGGTAATGAGTGACACAGTAAGTGCACTGAGAGAGCCACAATGAGAACTTACCAAGAGCAGCAAGCTCCACGGAACTGCTGTTGCCGATCACGGCAGTATCAATAATTCCCATAATTGGACCTGAAAGCCAGATTCCAAGCGCAGGACCTGCAAATACAATGATATCTTTCAGCTGCTCTAAGAGTGATTTTCCCTCAGCCTGCTGAAAAGTGGAAGCTTCAATCTCTTTCTCCAAGGCAGGTGACATTTGCTCCTCCTCTGGAACTTTCAATGCATCTGCAACTTCCCTGACCATGAGAGCTGATGCAACAGCACCAGGATCCAACAAATGCTGTTCCTCCACCTCTGCCACTGGAGAATCTGCAACAATAGCCTCTGTTGTTTCTGTTGATGATTCTTCCACAGCTGATGATGGTTCTGGCGCGGGAAAATGATGCTCTGGTGCTTCGGGGCGAACCATAAACCCCACTTCCTCTCGCACTTCAGTTTCTTGCACAGCAGTCTCTGTGGCTTCAAATGTTTCAGAGAAGTCTCTGACCATCACAGGAGCTGCTACTGGTGAGACAGGCTCTAACATGTGGAAGTACATTTGGCCTTCTTGGTGTGCCTCCAATTCAGATTCACCCAGTGCCTCTGCAACTTTGGCAGCAGCTGCCATGATGGCATCACGCTCATAAGCTTGGAATTTGATACTCTCTGCCTCCTCTGCCAAGATTTCTTCCCACGCTGCTTGCACTGAGGGATCGGAACCCTCTTCCTTAGCAGCAACATTGTTATCATCTGTGTCTGTGTGTACAGATTTGTTGAGCTCTTTAGTATCTCCAGACACTGCTCGGAGTGACTGTGTCTCAGCCTCTTCCAAGGATTTGACCACTTCGAGCCCGGTTTCGTTGAATGTTTCGGTGATGTTCGATTCTGAGCACGCAACTCGACTGTCTTTGTGTTGCCTCCCATAGGTCCCACCACTGTGCCTTTTCTTCAGATTATTAACCTGCCCATAAGCATTTACTGTGAGGAACCTCCTCCTGCAGTTGGATCTTTCTCCGAATCTGTACTGTTGACGATGCCACCCTAATTGCTGTATCCCAGCAAACCCCTTCAAAGATGCAGTCTCCTGTATGAGATGGGATACAACTCCTTGGGAAAATCCTGTCGCTTGCAGGTTTGCCACTGCGCCTCCTAGCATATTGATAACCCCTTTTTCTGGACAGATTGCACCTGAGATTGCAAATTGCACAAAACCATGAATTCTGAGACTCGAATTGTGATATACTTGTTGGAATAGCATCAAGTCTAAAGTATTAGTATCCTTCAAATTCCTGATGCAATCTCTGCAACAGGATTTGGAGGAGAGCCACCGCTCCTCCTAGAATTTTGACGACCCCTTTCTCTGGACAGATTGTACCTGAGATTGCAAATTGCACAAAATCATGAATTTAGACTCAAATTGTGATTTGCTTGTTGGAATTAATATCAAGTCTGAAGTATTAGTATCCTACAAATTTTGAATGCAATCTCTGCAACAGGATTTGCAGGTGAGCCACCGCCCTTCCTAGCAATTTGACAACCCCTTTCTCTGGACAGATTGCACCTGAGACTGCAAATTGCACAAAAACATGAATTCTGAGACACAAATTGTGGTATAATACTTGTTGGACTTAGTATCAAGTCTGAAGTATTAGTATCCTACAGATTCCTAATGCAATCTCTGCAACAGCATCCGGATATTCACTTGTCGAATCAAGGGTTCTCGTAGTTTTGATGCTCTGCGACGGTCGCTTGATTCTCCTCGCACTTAAACTGCCTCTGCACTCCTCGCCCTGTACCTCATATTCTCCTCAAAATGGATACCTCATAAGTGGGTGGGAGAATTGATGTTCAGTTATGGCAGATCCTCAAAGACCTTCAGCTTGGGTGGGGCGTTCCGATTGGTTATCAAAGGCCTGATTCAACGACAGATGCTATTCCAGTCAGACGAGTAGCGAAACAATAGTACTTAGGGTTTGTTACAAATGCAAGAGTGAGCTCATTCTTTTCAAAACATGGCAATTCCTGCCGAACGTTCATGGGTTGGTCAATGCATTTGCTAACAAAACCCTTGATAAACCAATACTCCAAGAATGTGAATAAAGACAGAGAACTAAATATTTCCAACATAGGGTCAACCAGGATGCCTTTTATCATGCTCGGATCCAAGACTTCTGAATTCAAAATGATCTCCAATTTCGTAACGTCTTACTAGAGAAACAGGCATATCAGAATTCCTTTGCAAGGAACGAATTTAGACACGACAGCTGACCCCGACCTCTGCACTCTGATGCCCACCTAAAGGAATTTGCTCAAAATTGGTGAAAGAGATGCCGTGGAATCAATTTATGGCGAAATAGCATAGATGCTCTGCTCTATACAGAATGTAAAGAGAACAAGGAATCTTCTCAGCATTGAGCTCTTGCTGCTGGGAGAGTGAAAAGGGTTTGTTGTTCTTACATTGATTAGCATCAGAAATTGCTGAAAACATAAGAAACGACAGACATTCCAGGAATTTGAAGGCAGCAAGAGACTGACATCTACTATCCGTGCCTATGTGAATACAAAGCATTGCTTAATGATTACAAAAGGAGAAGAGAGTGCGAGTGCAAACGAGATTCGTCACTTGTCCAAGCTCAAGCAGCTGGAATTTTGCCAAAAACCAACCCGAACAGAACAGAGGAGGAGAAGCTCATGTGTCACCCCTCTCTCGTCTCCTTCGTCAATGGATGATGGAGCCCAATTCGTTAGATATTCTTAATTAAAGAGGAAGAAGGCTGGGAATACTGAGAACACTTACTCGCACTTCTCATACTCGTGAAGAAGCGAACCAAGGTCCTTCATACACCTGCAGCTGTGCGGATGTTAGTGGAGGGAGATGGGAAAAGCAGAAGCAAGTGCCCTGTCCAACAAATGAAATCCACTTGGCACTTCCTCTTTCATTCTCGTCTTTCGCTTCTCTCTCCCCGCTGATTGTAGGACGCATACATAAACGCCATGCCAGTATGTAATGTAATCAGGGTAATAATAACTTCAACTTAAGTTAAGTAGCGGCCTACTGCAATGCTCGGCAGCACAGATCCTGTCACAGAAACGAGACTGACACATATATATATACACAGATTACATTGATGCCATTAACGCAGTATTATTGTAGGAGTATAGTAGAAGCCTGCCTTCTGAGCTAAAGAATTCATTGTGTAGAACAGAGAGACATACCACAATTTACTTTGAAGAATAAGTAACAAGCATTGGACTGGCGTGGGCCCAGGGTGTCGTGGCAGACTGGGAGTGGTGTTTAATGCCCAGGACCAGGTAAAGGGGAAAATGTAGAAAGGGCACAAAGCGCCAGGGGTAAACAGGGACCGGTTATCCACTGGTTCCTTATCTGCCTCATCGCCTGCCTTTCGGTGTGTGGCTCCCGAGACTCTCGTTGTGGCAATAAGACTCTCCTCGTCCCCGTAAATCATCCTCATTCCATCCCAACGCCCTTCCTACGCGCTTCTCTCATCCTCTCGAGCTTCGTTCTTCTCTCACGCAGAGAGCTAGCTTCTGAAGCCATGGCCTCCATTGTGGCTGCCTCCGCTGTGGTGGCCCCCGCTGCCTTCGCTGCTGCCTCCTCCAGCGTTGGATCGTCCGAGGCTTCAACCGTGAAGGCTTTCTCTGGCCTCAAGGCTGCCACTGTCTTCTCCAGCAAGACCCAGAAGTTGAGCTCCGTTCAGAACGGCAGCCGCGTCAACTGCATGCAGGTTGGAACTTCACACTTTACTATCCCCTCTTTCATGAATTTTAGTTTGCGGGTTTTTACATGTGGTTTGGGATTGTTTGATATGTATCATCCCCACCTGAATGTATGAACTGTATTGATTTCCACGATATTGTACATCTGCTGCTACTCAATTAGCTAGCCAATTCCGAGCACCGTGGGGCATGCATTGGCTTTGGGTAATGGAATGTTGATGGATGGAATTGCTCGAAATGGCTGCAGGTATGGAACCCTTACGGCAACCCCAAGTTCGAGACTCTGTCGTACTTGCCCGCATTGAGCGACGAGCAGATCGCGAAGCAGGTGGAGTTCATGATCCGCCAGAACCTCATTCCCTGCTTGGAATTCGACAAGGTGGGCACCGTGTCCCGCGACAACTTCCAGGGATCCGGCTACTACGACGGGCGCTACTGGACCATGTGGAAGCTGCCCATGTTCGGCTGCAACGACGCCAGCCAGGTGTTGGCTGAGATCCAGGAGTGCAAGAAGTCATACCCTGACTGCTTCGTCCGCGTCTTGGGCTTCGACAACAAGAGGCAGGTGCAGATCGCCGGATTCTTGGTCGCCTTCCCTAACTGATAGGTTTCATCGCAATTTATTATTCGCCGAGCTCTTGGCTCCTTAGTAGGAGCCATTGAGTCAGAGTCATGAAAATAATCTGATATACAGGCAACGCCTTAAATTGCAAAGGAAAGGAAATCCAATCCCCCATGATTCGCACACATTTTTGCTTATGAGACGATGGAAGTGCTTCTCCCTTGATTTCTTTGTCGAGTATGGCCCGTGGTTTTGATCCTGCGCTTCTTCCGGCACTCTATTGTCGACATTGTAGCGACTGCTACCGCTGTCGCTCGTTGTTGAGCGGCTTTTGGTCATGGCTATCTGTGATTTGGGATTCTTCAAACCAGAGAAACACCAAACTGTCGCCGGTGTCTGAAAAAGAATTGTGTGAAATTGTTAAGAGTGCCCATTCGATTGAGGATAGAAATAGGGCTTCTACGGACAGTCTTCCGGGTTCCGAATGATGTGAGTAGTTTGGGAATGTGTGTCTATAGCTGTGCAATTTGCGGTGTTGGTGATTTTGTGAGACCTACAGCGAATGTATCCCTTAGAATTCCCACATTTTCCCTCGGATGATAGAAGCATTTTGCAAGCTTATGAAGTCGCACGCATCCTTCATCCGTTGAAATGTTCTGTGCACAATGGACTTCTCTGCTTGCTATATTTGAAATCGAGACTTGCTAATGTACGTGGGGAAACTGAAAGAAGTTCCGTCTCAAGACAAGAGATTTACTATACGGAGATGAAAAGAAAATGCTTAATGCTCTACAACGAGTACACTCTCAGGGATGGTGGTCAACACCAACTACACACCTCTGCTATGAGATGGGATAGAATTTTAGAAAACGAAATTAATTGGTTCAAGACCATGGTTAAGCCGTCATGAACAGCAATCTGCAGCCCATTCCCCCGAAATTTTATGAAGGCATTTATAGTACTGATGGTCATGGCAGCTATTCAGTGGTGTACAACATGCTAGTGAGCCTTCATCTAAATCTCAGATGAGTGGTTTATCTACCAGCCAAGGAACCTGATAATCTCTATGCTAATACTCGCAAAAAGTTTCCTAGAGAAAAGAGAACTTTCGAAAGTTAATCAAGAAGGTGGCTGTTTACTGTAAATGTTTCCTTATCACCACACCGCAATGCTTCCAAATGACAAAAGGAGGGGTGATGAGTGTTGTGGACATAGCTTAATGGTCAGAATTTTTGCGAGGCCAACAACTCTTCAGATGTGGCATAACCCCAACTGGCATGATTTATGTAGGGAAATCCTTCGCAAGAAGTTTGCCTGCTGAATGTCTTTAGGAAAGCAAATGTGAGCAAAATACTCAACCTCCAGTCTTCAATTCTACAAATGGATACTCATTTGATACCAAGAAACCATAAAGAATTACAAGAATTACCATAAAGAATTTGCTTTAAGGAATGACTTAAAGCAAGAAATTGCAATAAGTCGTACTAGTTTTGATGCCAGTTGAGGAAGTGAATGTGCGGAGCTTTCTAACACTTCTGGGCCAGTCACAAGGAAATCGGGACAAGAGCTCAAGACACGAAAACAAAATCAGGATCAGCCACTCACAACCAGCTAGAGCTGCGAACTTTAATGCAATCTACCTTCTCGCTGGGTGAAAGCAGGTGATTTGCCTCTCGATCAATGCCGTCAACGATCAAAAAATGTTACTGCTAAAGCTCATTGCTATCGTGGCAGGCAGCCATTGATGCTGGATGGAAGCACTTGACAAACGAGGTATCAATAATTGGACTCAGGGGAACTTTGCCGGTGTTATATATCCACAGAATCCTTATCTTCATCCCGGCCGATGCGTGGCTCTTGAGGATTTTCTGAACTCGCGGTGTCTTTAGGCGTCGATTTCATGTCGACTTTGCTCCTTCCAAAGTACTGTATGCGGGTGTTATTCCGAAAGTTTTTCTTGTTCTCTACCTTTATATTGATCAGATTTCACGTCTACAATTTTTGTTACGTTAGCAAATCAACAATGAAACACCCAAAAAAAAATAACAACAAATCGAAAGTCAGACCTCTCCTGATTTAGTCATGGTTATCAAAAAGTGCTTGATTGCTGATTTCTTCTTAATTAGTTACGTAGGTCTTCCTAATTGAGTTCACTATTGAGTATGGTTTAGGCAATAAATTTGAAGATGTTGTCCAGTCTCTTTAAAGCATGTGTCTATATGCTGTTTGTTTTTTTGATCCCCGCCTAACCACATTCCAATCAAATACTAAGGATCCAATTAGGAAAAGTAATCCAATACCATCTGCCTACCTTACACCAATATTTCAAGTGTGCAATCAAATTGCTCCATGTTTATGCAATTCTTCTGCAGAATGTCATAGTTTTTCTTTTTTATTTGGAAAGTTTGGAACAAGAGGTAAAGATGGATGCTTTACTCAATGGCTTGATTGTTTGATCAAGTAAGTTCATGGAGCTTATGAATTTGGATGCCTACGTACCAAGCATAGGCAGATGTAAGTAGACATTATGGATCTTGTTTTGGACACAATATTTATTTCCCAGATCCCACTTTGAAAACTACACTAAACATTGTATGCAGTGTCACCAAAACAGTGTCTCGCTCAATACTCATTGTAAACCGCCACATGTAGGGTTTCATCAACCCAAGCAATCAACTTACTACACTAGAGGAAATCGTGTCCAAATGAACCATGTTCAACAATGTTGCTAGCCTCCATATCCACTACCATTCTAATTAGAACCATCATTTTCACTGTCATTTCTGCATGAATGTGGGTGGTTCTAACCCATTTATGGTTTGAGCTTGTTTTTAGTTGTTTTGGTTGCCATGTCAACCTTTTTCACTGGCCACCGTTATTTTGGTAGCCATTCGGTTGCCGAATTTATGGGTTGGGTGTACGTTTTGGCCTGAGGGTTGGTGTTTCTTGGTTGCACAACAAACCGGTCTACGTGGTTGTTATATGTGGGTTGGCCCACACCATTTTGGGTATTGTCATCACCTCCTTGCACGATGTGAGCTTTCTAGGATTTTCCTCTTCTTTTTCCATGCCACTCAGTATGGCAGAAAGGGCAAAGGGTATGCATCACCATGAAGATGGGGATCCTCGCCTGTAGAAAACCTAGTGGGCCCAAAACAATGATATTGAAACATCACCCAGTTTTCAACTTGGCCATCAAGATTGCACCGACTACTTGCAACCGCTGGTGACCATATCGATCGTAATTCCATCAACCATACACTGTTGATTTGGACATGTTTTACCTCTAGTGCTAAGTAATGCCATGCCTATACTAGGGCCAATCATTGCTCCCTGGTAGCAGCAGGGCTCCCTCTTGATAATGAAAGTTCATCTCTTTCCGAAATTTATTACTGTCAGCACCAATTTTTCTGTCGTACTCACAGCAACCTCACGGGATATAATGTATAACAATTTCGCTCCTTCACTTCACTGCATACAAGACATAAAATCCTATCAAACTACAAACTCTCCCAATGTTGTAGACCAATCGTTGGTCCTAGTGTGAGCATGCTACAAGTAACTCACAATTAAGTATTTATACCTTTGTTGGCAGGTTTATTCTTATGATCAGTTCTAACAAATCTTCTATCATTGGAAGGTTATGGTAATAGAGACACATGCCCTAAAGTACCTATGACACTTTCAGTGATAATGACATTTTGATAGGATGACTTTGAAAGCATCACAGTGCATTCCACTTGTGATTTCCAGTACTTTCCTTTTGTATAAACAGAACTTTATTACTCTAATTGAATGAAGATTACATCAGTAAAGAACTACTAGAACTATTCCAGCTACCTGTACTAATAATAATCAACCATGTGGTTGAGTGACTATATATATCCTATCTCTACTTCTACGAAAACTACCAGAACGACTACGAACCTTCTACATACTTCTAATGAATGAATGAATGAACTATTGATAGGATGAATGAACTAAAACTCCCACTTCACTCAACCGCAGGGACTTGATATTAAACAATCTCCCACTTCAAGTCTCAAGCGGTAAAGAAGAATCAAGTGTGAGTATAGAATCCCTAAGTCTACGAAATTGCTCTGGAGTAAGAGGCTTCGTAAGAATATCAGCAAGCTGAACATGTGTATTAATATACTGTAGCTGAATTGACTGAAGAAGAATTTGTTCACGAGTATAGTGATACTTGATATCAATATGCTTGGTTTGGGCATGGAATTCAGGATTCATTGCCAGGCGAATAGCACTTTGGCTATCAGTGTAGATAACCGTAGGTGCTGGTTGTGCGTACCCTAAAGCTGCTAGCAGCCTACGGCACCAAATAACTTCCTTAGTGACAGTGTACAATGCAATGTACTCTGCATGAGTAGTTGATGTCGCAACACAGGATTGCTTTTTCGAGCCCCAAGCGACAGGGCCATTGTTGAAAAATAGAATGTATCCAATACGAGATTTTCGATCCAAATGATCAGCTCCATAATCAGCATCTGTGTACGCAGTGAGAATACCATTACCTGTTAGGCCTCCCAGAACAAGCTTGAAATTCTTAGTGCCCTTCAAATATCGCCCAATACGCTTAATAGCATTGCATTGAGCTGCTGTCGGTAAACCCAGTCGTTTCGAAGTCGCAACTGCGTTAGTTGCATAGGAAATATCACATCGAGTAGTAATGGCAGCAAACTGACAACTACCAATCATATTCAGAAAAGGAAATTCAACCAGAGATTGTGTAACGTTAGATGACATGACTGCAGATATCCTCAAAGAAGGATCAGCCGGCGTCGCGGCAGGATGGGCTGCATGTAAACCATATTGATCAACAATTTTGTCTTGAATATAGCGCTCTTGGTCAATTGAGATTGTCCTCTGTTGGCGATCACGGGTCAAGTGTAGACCGACATAAACCTCGGGGTCGGAAATTTTGGTAACAAAAACATCGCTCATATACTTTAGTATAGAAGTAATACGAGCAGGATCATTGGAACAGATGAGTCCATCGTCCACAAAAATGGTAACAATCGTAATTACTCCTGCCTGATGGGAATAATATACACAATGATCAACAGCTGCTTGAATCAACCCAAAAGCTCTAAGAAATCCCTCCATCTTCTTACTCCAAGCTCGACTTGATTGTCGCAAGCCATATAAAGCTTGAAGGAGTTGACAAACAGCCTCAAGCCATGTTGGATCAACATAACCCTCAACCTGTTCCATATAAATTTCTTCTTGAATGCTTCCATAGAGAAAAGCTGTTTTAATGTCAAACTGCGTCATATGAAGGTCAAGTGAAGCTACAAGGGCTAGGATAATTCGAAGACTGTCATATTTAACAGTCGGTGAAAATGTTTCGTGGAAGTCCACCCCTGGAATCTGACTACACCCTTTCGCGACTAATCTTGCTTTAAAACGATCAAGGCTGCCGTCAGGTTTCGTCTTCAAAGCATATACCCATTTGCAGCGAATAGCCTTTCTTCCTGGTGGAAGAGTTGTAAGTCGCCATGTCTTATTGGTAATGAGACTATTAAATTCTTCATCCATTGCAGCTTTCCACTGTGATGCAAAAGGACCCTGAATGGCTTCCTGATAAGTTTTAGGGACAGAAGGAAGTGTTCCAGCCATCGCTGAAAAGGCATAGTACCAATCCCCATAACGGATAGGAGGGTGAACATCTCGGCGAGACAATGATGAAGAAGAATTTTCAACAGAATGTACAGCAGATGTTTGTGTAGAGGATCCATGCACCGTTTGAGAAGTAACATGATCTGCTGTGTCATTTTGAGTAGAAAAATCGTATGGATCATCAGGAATAGAAACAGGAATAATAGGCTGACCTGTATCGTGGTCCTGAACAGGATCTGGAGATAATTCAGGAATGTGGTCGATGATGTGGCCGGAATTACTTGGTCCTGCTTCGGTAGGAAGTATCCTGTCCGGTGTAGAAGAATGCTGTCGAGATGAATTGTGAGGAGACAGGCTGTTCGTAAAAGAAATCGACGATGAAGGACCATTCTCAATAGTAGTAGAAAGAGGAGGAAGATTATCAGAATGAGAAGAAGTATAAGAAGTGTTGACTGCAGTGATAGCACTGGGAATCTGAGAAGATTGTGAAGTAGGTGATGGAGAAACTGATACGTTATATTTAACAATCTTTTCTTCATCGAAAGTGACATCTCTAGATGTAATGACTCGAGATTGTCCAGGAAGCCATACCCTAAAAGCCTTGCTCTCATCTGAATAACCAACAAATATACCCTGTTGAGCTTTAGGATCCAGTTTGCGACGCAACTGAGTAGGAATATGAACGAATGTCGGACAACCAAATGGTCGGAGATGAGAGACAGAAGGAGGAACTCCAAAATAAGCCTCGAAAGGAGTGTAATCAGAAAGAAGTCTAGTCCCTGTGCGATTTAGGGTATATACCAAATAGTGAACTGCTTCTGCCCAAAATTTCTTGTTAATCTGGGCGTGATGTAGACAACTGCGAACGCCTTCCATAATGGTACGATTCTCCCTTTCTGCCACTGAATTTTGCTCCGGTGTATAAGGAGTAGTATACTCTCGACGAATAGAGTGAGCATCCAAATACTGGTCGAATGCTTTGTTGGCGAATTCTCCCCCTCTATCTGTTCGAAGCATATGAACAGAATAGCCTGTGTCTTGAGTAAGCTGGATACAAACTTTCTTAAAGCATGCAAGTGCTTCAGATTTCCTGCGAATACAGAAAACAAACCGATAGGAAGTTGCATCGTCCTTGAATAGGACAAAGTAGACAGAGCCGCCATGAGAAGGCACAGACATTGGTCCGCAAATGTCTCCATGTAGAAGATTGCCGGGCTTGGGAAACCGCTGTCTAACAGGATTTATAGGAAACGGAGTTCGGTGATGCTTGCCGAACTGACACCCTTCACAGAGATGATCTGGCTCTCGCTTAGACAATTGAAGACCAAGAACAGAACCGAATACAAAATCTGTACAGACATCAAATTTGATCAATTTGTACATCAATTTGATCAATTCATCAAATCTGTATTGATCATCTGTATTGATCATTTGTCTGTTTGATCATCTCAAAATTGAGATGAGCAAATCGATGATGCCAAGTCTGAATGGATTGGCGTTCTTGCGATTTCGGAATATTACCAAAACTACTTGCATGTGTAGCAATAGTTTGAGGCAAGAGAACTGTTAAGTCCAGGATATACATGTCATTCCGTAAACGCCCTGTGAGATACAACTCACTGTCCTTCGTGAATGTACAAGTATCAGCAGCGCCTGTGAAGATGAGACCATATTTCTTGGCCATGGCTGTTGTAGAAAACAAATTGCAATCTAAACCAGGGACATACAAGACGTTTTCAAGAGAGAATATCTCTGTACGATCTGGAAGTTGTAATAAGAATCGAATTGTTCCAGTACCGGCAACGTATGTCTTATGTCCTGCTATAGAAGTAATTAGCCAAGAATTGGCAATAGGTAATGGTGTGTAGGATGTGAACCATTCAAGCTTGTGAGACATGTGCTGATTTGCACCACTGTCTGCGATCCAGACGTCAAGGAGAAGATTAGGAGTGACAGAAGAAGATAGAGCCATATAGCCTCTAGAAAGAGGATGAGTAGATTGGAAATCGGGCGTATCTGAATAAGCTTCGGAATAAGAGTCATCTAATTGAAGCTGTTCAAATGTATCATGAAAAATCTTCATCGAGAGAAAGAAGAGTATCGACAGGAAGAGGTGATACTTCAGGTGTAATTGAGGATTCAGGTGAAAAAGAAGACGGAGAAACTTCAGCAAAATGAACACGAGTGGAATTAAAATTTTGCAGAGATTCAGAATTTGTAGGAAAGAGATGTGGACACTCTTGACGCCAATGACCATACTGTCCGCATTCAATGCAACGCATATGTTGCTTGACATGCGCCAATTCGGCTGCCGAATACCTTGGAATAGGACGAGATGAACGACAAGAGTCAAGAAAAGAAACACCCCTTCGAAACGGTGAAGCACCTCTCCCACTGTTCTGTAGAAATCCCCTCCCACTGGTCGAAAAACCTCTCCCACTATTCGATAGACCACGAGAAGAACCAGAAGGAGGAAGACTGTTCGGAAAACGACCTCGACCACGATTAATCGGAGTATGTGAGTAGAAAGCACTCGTAGCAGCAATAGTCTCATTAAGAAGTCTTTTCTTAATTTTCTGTTCTTCTTTGATAAGACGAAGCTTAAGGTTAATCAAGGTTCGTTCAGTGGCTGGTGTACTCTCCCAGGATGTTAAGAAATTATCGAAACCTTCAGGTAGAGAGGAAAGTAGTTTAGAAATCATCGTGTCTTCTGTGAATGTTTCATCACCGAGAGCAGTCAATTCACTCAGAATGAGGTTGAGACTTGCAATAAAATCTGTAACAGACTGTTCAGGAAGAATAGTAGCCTGGAAGAATTTCTTCTGAAGTTCATGTAAATTTTGACTAGTATTCTGTTCATATAGTGACAAGAGTGTGGTCCAGATTTCTCTCGAAGTTGTACAGTTAAGGAGAGATCCAAGCAATTTGCGTTCAACAGAATTACAGAGGATTGAGTAAGCAAGATATTCTCGCTCTTTCCACGCTTCTTTGTCTGTAGCGTTTGCTTCAAGGTCAGTACCATTTGGTACTCCAAAAACCTTCTTATACATAAGAAGGGCCTTAATCTGCCACTTCCATATGTGAAACTCATCGCCGTTAAAACGAGCGATACCAGAAAGATCCTTATCCATTGGATCATAGACAAAATACAGACAGATTTTACAGTTTCATTGACAAATGACGTGTTGACAGACAATTGTATTCGATACAGACAGACAGAGAGACAGACAGTGAACAGACAGACAGGGAACAGCGAGTCTTAAAGTCGTCGGCGGCCCATAACCTTTTGTATAAACAGAACTTTATTACTCTAATTGAATGAAGATTACATCAGTAAAGAACTACTAGAACTATTCCAGCTACCTGTACTAATAATAATCAACCCTGTGGTTGAGTGACTATATATATCCTATCTCTACTTCTACGAAAACTACCAGAACGACTACGAACCTTCTACATACTTCTAATGAATGAATGAATGAACTATTGATAGGATGAATGAACTAAAATTTCCCACAAGTATGGATGTATCACAAAAGAGCGACACCATCAAGGGATCGCATCCATACTATCGTATATACTTGAAATGCTTCCCTTATAATGCATTAACAAGTAAAAACTTTGAACTCTTCTCATAATCCAAAATATCATTGCGATAACGTTTTGATGTGAAAGTTGATATAAACAAGGTGCTCCATTCGTGAAGGTTTATCCAATGAATTAATTTGATGATTGGTTGGTAATGTTTATATAATTATCTATAAAGGGAAGTAAAACTCTGAATCTTCACATTTGCATCACAATTTTAATTAGCATGATAATTTGTTAATGCTATCATAGATGTTTATAATCACTGTGCATAATGTAGATATTGACGGATGAGTAATAAATTTGTGTTGACATCTTTTAGTAGGGGTCTCATGTTTGCATTTGTCACGTCGCATCACATCTTGTGATGGTGACGTGGCCCCGGACCAAAAACAACACGTTAGCGGGGGGTAAGCTCAACAATTTACCTAAGGGTAAACTAATGTGGTCGACTACTACTTTGTAGTGGATTGCAAAATAACAATCAACATAATGGTTGACTTTGATGACTACAAAGGAAATGGTTTCTCATGTATAAAAGAGAAAGGAATCATAGTTGTTAAGGGTGCAGAGGCCATCCATAAGATTCTTGAGAGAGCTTCTATTTCATAAGTGGAAGACCCAATCCCTACTCTTGCTAGGCTCATCAACTTATTACCCAATGCTCTAAAATATTATTTTTCTTGTCATATGCAATACATATTTCCAAAATTCCAAAAAATTGGATTGTTAGATCTTGTTGGTTACAACCTACAAGATCTGACAGTCTAGATTTGTTTTGGACATGACAACTAGAGGCCATGTCACGCCCAGTTATACATCTCTACTAATGATTCCATTAACCATGGACTCCTAAAACAATTATCCACGCATTCATCTCAGAATAGATTTTTGGGCCAAAAATGTCAATGGAACCGAGAGTTGTGCTCCAAGGCCAAGCCAAAATTTGTGATGAGGTCAAGAAACAACATGTAGCTATGAAGTGATATGCCACTTACCACTTTACACACAATATTTTCAATTTGATTTCAATTTGAATAAGCTGTAGCAAAAAAATATCAGGATCTCAATTCCTATGCCATCCAATCAACTCAACATGTTGATCTAGTATGAAAGTGAGCAATCTTAATATCCAATTTTTGTAGTTCTTCCCATAATGCACTAGCAATTGACATACCATATAGTTTATTGTGCACATTTGGGAAACCACTTCCCGTAACAAACAACTTGATGCATAACATTGTTCAATATCATGGTAGCCTTGTTCACATTCAAAATATTACGGAGGCCTAGATTCAATCTAATACACATAGAATGTCCCTTGAATACCCGCATCCGAAGGTGGAGATTTAAGCATCCAATTAAGTACCTTGTCCTTCAGAACCCACAAAACATCCATGAGCTATTGAGAAATGTTATATATCCTGACAAACACATTGTTAAGCTTGAAAGGTCCAAGACATTGATTATGGGCCTCACATTCCCCGGAGACCATCTCAGTATCTCTGACTTTCAACTATAAGATTATATTGTTCCTTACCTTGTTCAACCATCTGAATTGAGTTCTAAACAAGGTTCGAAGAACATAATGTTAGTAACTTAGCATACAATTTTCCTTAGCTGTGGTAGGATCAGATTGGGGTACCAAGGAGCATACCTTTACCCTTCAATCACAGAAGCAATCTCCATATGTGAAGCTGCACTTTCATGGTCACCGGTTCAAGAGAATTGCATCAGTCAGCCTCAGCTTTCTTTACTTGTCTCGAGCATTTTTGAATACAAGAGTCTGTGATTTAACTAAATTTGTCTTAAAATTTTGTCCCTCACGATTTGTAATCTTTTGATGTTATATAACTTGCAGCATTGAACATAGTTGCAACCATCTCATTTTTATTTTGTCAACACTTAGAAAAATATTTAAATAACTCCAATAAACGGGTTGTTTGTATGATAATAGGAATTTAGAAGATTTTAACTAAGGTACATTGTAAATAGGTTTCATCAATCAATCAACTTTTGAATCGGTCATGAACTTATACTTAGTTTTCTTTGCTCAAGTAACATACTACTTGTTGAGGAATCAAGTAACATACAAGTTCACAATTTTGTATGTTCGCAAAAGTAATCATTAAATGAATGAACCAAGAATTTAGCAAGTTACAATGCTCATGTTACAAACGTCTTTCCATGACTTAACCTTTGGTCAAAATCTCCAGCTACAATATTGCAACCCTCTAGTTACGAGTCACAATGATTTTTTATAACCAGCATGTAGTTACAAAGTAATTACAACCTTCTTGTTAGAAGATTTTATGTGATAGCTACTAGGGATCTCTACTTATGCCTGATGATGGTTTGATTTGATTTGATTTGTAGGCCTCATCAAAATTAAGGAGGATTGCGTGAAGGGGAATCCTCAAAAGGATTATCGTTTGCCATCAGTCACATACACATGTGCATCGAGCAAGCAACAATACAAGTGAGGTCCTCGGCAACTCTCCTAGTCATTTAAGAATGCATACCATATTAATGCAAGGTCCTAAGTGACAATCACACAGGCACTCGCAACTGTGTTCACTATTGTACCTATGATAGTGTCTATATTTTGAGCACATAGCCTAACCTCATCATTAGATGTATCTTTTAGAGTCAATGACTCACTACTAGCTTTGTTATATACCACTCAAATATGGGTGTCAGATCAAGAAAAATGACCACATGATTAGGCCAACATACCTCAAGATATGTGGGTGTTATTCTCGGTTTGTTTTCATGTTCTCCAACTTCTACCGATTGAGTTAACACAACAAAACTTGTGATGCAAAGCAAATCTACAACGAAGCATCAACAAAAACCAAATTGAAAATCTGACTTCCCATGATTTACTTAATGTTATAGGAAGTGCATGTTTATTGATTCCTTAATTAAATACAGAGGTCCTCCCAATTGTGTTCACTATTGGTTGTGGAGTAGTTGCTAAAATTTGAAGATGTAGTCAAATCTCTTTTAAACATGTGTCTTTGGTGTTTGTGCTTTGATCTTCACCTATCCACAGTTCGCTCTCCAGAAGGCCACATCCTTATAAAATCTGAACCTTATCTTGCTTACACTTCTTCACTACACCCTAAACCTTCAACCTGGGTGTAAACTATTTTGCCCAGGATTAGGGTTAAGGGTGAATCCAGGCTTACGCCAATTCAACTTGCACTTCTTCACTTGCAATATTGCTTACACTTTTGCACACTGACTTTCAATATTTGGATTTATGCATCAGTGTACATCAACACTATCATTTCATGAACATAATGTCAGATTGTGTACAATGCCACAGAGATAGCAAAGAAAATGTAATCTTGCAGGGGAACATTAGGATTACCATATTCTCGGCTCTCTTTCGAATCAAGACTCTACAAAATAGGATTTAGGTCTATGGTCATCACAACTGGCACTTGAGATTGGTACCTCTTCACAAGCAAAATCATATCAAGAATGTCTTCTCCTGAGACTCGAAAACTTGTGCTATCACTCAGGAGAGTCAAATGTCTTTCTAATAAAATGCACCTACACATGTGCAACTAAAGTGAGCATTCCAAACATGATATACATCTGCACTTTTGCCTGGCAAATTGAATCTTGTGAGTGACAACTGTTGAATTTTGAACTTCTCTTAGCTGATTTATATACAAAATTGTAATGTCGTACATACCTGGATTGACACTCTGTCTGGTGTATAAGGTGAAACTTTGCTGCTATGCTTTTCTGTCACATGTGGCCACAAACATGGAACCACCTGCAACCTACACTAGGCCTAAAAAAATTTGAGTATCACAGAAGCCAGCAGGTGCATGTGTCCTCAATTACCAGCACTGCTATTGAGGAACATGGCCATCTAGAGCATCTATCTCTTTAACTTGAATATCTGGAAGATAACAGTTTTGAGCATTGAGGTTCTCAATTATATGAGCATGTTTACTTGATCTTGGTACAACAACTTGGTGCTTTTGAAGTGCCCAACTCAGAACCACCTGCAAAAGAATCGAAACAAGGCTTGTGTTATTTCATTTATTGTGATACTTCCAGCCATGATCCAAGTTAACTAACTGGTTTGCTATGGAGGATATATTCTGCAGTCCTGGTTGAAATTGCAGGTTGAGCAAATGTAGGAAGAACATGATGACAACAGTGGTTAAGGGAACATGAGCATTGGTCGAGCAATTGCCTCCCAGCAAGCTGAACTTCAATGTGTAGTTTTGAACTACAATTTCCATCATAGATTCTGACAATTTTCACCCAAAACTTGATAATATACTATACAAGAGTGGTAGCTCTACCTGGGCACATGTGCAATTTTGAGCAACAGATATCCTTTGGATTGTAGGATGCTTCAACACCTGTACACACAAAAACGGTTGAAGCACTAAAAGTGTAGCAGCATAACCAAAACCCCACTAGGTAATGGAGGATTTGCACATTGCTAAGTGACTTTCAGAAATGCTGCACCCCTCTCTACATTATTCTATACCACTACTAATCACATTATACAGTAAATGTGCACATATTGTTCCTCGATCTTAGTCAGTCATTACATAGAAATATAGACAACACCTCAAGATGAAAACAGGACTTCTCAGATGCCTCTGCGATATGCCAAAGCCAAGGAGAGTTTTCAATTAATTTGAGGTATTCGACATGTGGCTTAATCCTGAAAGTTTTAAACCTGATTTATCAAAAGCATTAAACAATACCAGGTTTGTAGAGACTCCTCGCATGAGCCACTGACTGCCAAGAGTGCTGTACCCCATGTATTGAATTCCTTCTTGATGACAATATTCCTGCTCAAAGCATAAGTTCTTTTGTACTTCAATCAATGTAATTTAACTTCTGACAAAGGCTAGGTAAAGACTCGAGTACAAAATTAACATAACAGAGTTCCACTGCCTCTGCATGGGCTGATATATGCCAAACACATATCTAAAATGTAAAATAGGCAAGTTATACCTGCACTTTCAGGTCGGAACTGAAGGGATCAGAGTTCCTGGCAGCAACCACAGAAAAGAATGGTATCACAAGTTACTTACTTGAGCAGAATTGAAATCGCCTAGAACCAAAGAATGCTTAGTGACTATTGGAGAAATGCAGAGGCAGAGTGAGGATATGTTATATTTAAGACGCTGAAACTATAAAAAACAGAAATTGCAACCACTATGAAAGCCTGCAAATTGAAGCACCACTTGACATAGCCCTGACATTGCTATAAAATGGAGATCAGAAGAAAAATACCACTAAAATGGCTGCAACCTGCAGCCTTTGGGAAATCTATAACCAAAGAACAAAGAGCAATCAAAATATTTAATTCCCTGTGTGCATGGTGTGCAAGAGGGATTCCTGCAATGATTGATGGATTACCGTTGTACAACGAGAGGTTTAATTCTTGCAAAAGCAACAAGCTCCTTTAGCTCCTCTTGGTCAAAATTGCTAACCTGAAACGTTCCAAAAATTCTCTTGAATCAATTATTCTTAAGTGTTCTTCAAGACTTCCCAAACGCATACTCGATACTTGTCTTTGGAAGAATTCTTACTCCATAACAGAAACAAATAACACTTACAAGTCTTTTGGAGACAACAAAGTTCACAGTACCCCATAGACACAAATGATTGAGCTGAAAGACCACATCACAAAAGGTTAAAAGCATTGAGACTTACACCAATTGCCTTGATTTTAAGCTCGTCATGCAAGTCTTCCAAAGCCTTCCAGCTGCCAATGCACAAGGTGATCCAACGTATAATAATCTAGGTCAATCTCAGGTATTACTTGGCGCTGTTCCAGTATGTACAATTCACTCTGTGGACATCTAAATGGATTCACGAGAATGAGAAGCAACCCATCTGTCATCTGGTGCAGTTGTTAAGGTGCAGGCCTCAAATGGACACTTCTAGCTCTGTACCCACTGCTCATAGGATTTGAAACATGCAATTAACAAATCCAAATTGTACCCATAGCCATTTTCCTCATAATTTTTGGAGTTCATGTAAATATCTTATGCATTGTCAAAGTGACGATTCTATTTCTTAGTATATGATCATATACGGTCACCCAATTATATTGACTATTGAGCCTAGAATAGTAAACAGATTTTGAGCAGAAAGTGTACCCAAGTATAATTATTTTTGTGTTTTCAGCCAAGTACACAAAAGGTGCACCACCAGATGCTATATATAGTCAAATAACACAAGTACAAGGTTCTCGAGCAATGAAACAGGATTGATCGCACCTTTCTTGCCATGATCCAGCAGGTGTGAAGTCCCCACAAATGGCTGGAAAGCAGCGGGGGTAGTGAAGCAAAAAGAGGTCAACATATGATGTGCCCAAGTCTTCTAAAGAGCTGCTAAATTTCATCTTTGTTGTCTCATATCCCAAGTTCCTTGGATGCAGCTGTTATCTCAACACCTACACATCCTATTGTCAATGTCCTGGAGATTCAAATGGATAAACGAGAGCCCACCCACAACTCCCAGATATGAAGCATAACAGAGATTAATGTGCACTATAAACCACAACCAACAGTAGCCCAGAATAGACAGATAAAACAAGAAAAAGAAACACAACAGGTATCTATGGCCTGTAAGAACAGACAAAGGTGGACTGAGCTTCAGAACATGAACGTAAGCATGAGCATATACATAGACATAAACATAAGCATTCAGCATTACCATAAACAGGGAGCACAAAGAGACTTCTCATCAGGATAAGTCTCACAAGACCTTCGAAACGAGGAATAATTCATCTCTGCGCATGCTCAAGGTGCGTATTGCTCTTCCCACAGCTTTTTCCATCGTACCACTCTGTAGCTTGCGCTGAATCAATTAACCTGCAAACATGAGCTTCAAAATTATAAGTATATGTATTTTCACGAGCACGACAAACATAGAAGACAGATACTAACTAATCACAACACTTTCATCACTACACATGATGCTTCACTTGCCTTAGTGATTGTAAGAATCCTGCAAGTTGGACAACTACAAGTTCACAGACAAAGAGATCACACATGTTTTGAAGCAAGGAGCATCACAAACTTCCAAATGTGATTAATTTATACTATTTACATCAAAAGAACTTCTAGTGGTGCATATTGTGATTGTTTTCTTATACATTCTTACACATGTAGTCGTATAATGTGACACATGATATATGAAAATCAGATATTTGTGCAAATAACACAAAATTAAATGATAGCAAATGAAGTAATTTCAATACGTGATTGTCTTTTAACATATTAATTATGAGTCCAGAAATTTGTGATGAGAAGCTACCTGTAACCCGCCTTCAATGCCCAGATAGTAGCTTGTTCAGTCATTTGGCCCAATCCTGCAGTTCCAAAGCCCAGCTGCAGCACTGCAATCACATAAAGAAAGACCTTGCTTAACCCACAGCAAAACAATTCTGTCATGACCTAAAAGTCAGGAATTTCCTACATTTTGTCCTGTTCTCTGGATCTGTCGCCCATTCAAAGCATATCCCAATTTTCTTAAAATCACTCTCTACGCTTGCCAAATTTTTGCCTAAACATGCATTCTTGCTCTTCCATGTAGTTTATGAACATAGAGTTTTTTCTATCCTGTCTGTTCTCTGCATTTCTGAAGCCTTCATCGAGTCCTTGAGCACTTATTATCTACAAAGACAAAATAGGGAGAAGCTTCGACAGTGACGACAAAATTGCCTCTGATAATTACTGCAATCTGGGGTCAACTTAAGATTCTGTAAAGAGAATTGCTGCAATCGAATCATTAGACCCTCGCACTCTGCATGTGAAGAAGAACTCATTACAATTTTCACTCATCCCTGTTGATACTTTGTCTTTTCTGTGCATTCTAAAACGAGGCCGCCTCCTATTCGTTAAAAATATGCTTACAACCTAATGTACGAGAAGACACCAGGAACACACAGGGAATGTAGCTTAATTTAGTAGAACCGAGGAATTCATTGAGTTTTAGTTGATGTAAGCACCACCAATCGATACAGTGGCAATTCTCATCCGAGCTCACAAAAATTAGGGTTCAAGCGGATGTGATTGACAATACAGAATGGTGAATATGTTTTTGTCCAGAGAGTTTGTGTGAATTCCGTGTATTTCTGATGGAATCGTAATTGCTTGAGGACTTTATGAAGGGAATACGCTCAGTAAAGCTTGCTTAATTTATTCCATATATTCTCGTCCTAGGCTAGTCCGATGAAGGGGTCACATTGCCATATTCCTCACACTGTCCTAAGAAGAAATTGACTTTGTATCATGGTTTTCACAGACAATGAGCTGAGGGTTCATACCAAGAGAGGAAGTGGAAAAGCCTGCGAATTCCACCAAATCAAAATTACATGCGAAACTGCCAATGCACTATTGAACTTCTTTAAATCACTGTTTCCCCCACCGGTTTCTCACCCTCTCCTAAACCATGTGAAATCGTAAACGGCTTCAATCTCCACCAATCAATCATAAAATTCTCAAAACACACCAAAACCCTAAACCCTAAACCCGAAGTCCAAAGTCATCTTGCTACCACATGAGAGGAGACCGTGGGAGGCCGAAAAAATAATTCCAAAACACAAATTGGACCACGAGAAAGGGAAACGCACATCATCGGAGCACTTACTAAGAGAGCCGTCTCGGAGAGCGACGAAACCCCTGGGAGGCCACAATAGCGTCCCGGTCCTTCCTGGCAGGCCAGCAGGCAACCCCACGGGGCGCCACAGAAAGTGAATCACTAGCAGGAGCGAGCAGCAGACGGTGATGAGGGCGTTGATGGCCATCCTTGGCGATGATGATGATGGCCATCGCCAACTCTGCTGCGAACTTATCCTCTCGTGTCTGTTGCTACTTCGATTCTTCCTCCCCTGGTGCATCCTTTGCGCAAGGATCTCTTTTCTTTTCCCTTCTTTCCTCCCTCTGATCGATCACTGTTTCTTCTGATCTGCCGATCGATGTTCAGAGCATGCGATTTGTGATTGTTTGCGGGAGACGGTGGACAATTCCTGCTATGAGGCTTTGCTGCTGCTTGTTGCTTCAGAGGACTAAACGACTGAACCTGGCTTACCTCCTTCCACAGAGGATGGAGGTATAGTACCACCATCCATCATCGTTATAAGAGCCTCCACATGGCACTGTAAATTTAGAGGGCAGCTTCCTAACTTGGATTTACGCCAATGGTATTGGTCAGGTTTTGCTAGATAGCCACGCTATACATCTATACTATATAGCTGTTTCAATATGGCGGATTTAGTTGTTTGGGGGGAAATGATGGACAATTGTTGTAGTCTTTGTTGGCTATGTCCCTTAGGATACTATAGACCATGTCATCACTTTTGATCTTGGACAATGGTGCTTAAGGATGAACATAATGGGTGGATGAAAATCATATCGTTGGATTGAAAACTTATCATTATTAGCGACAGCAGAAGAAAGATCTAGAGGTAGCAAGGTTGGTCTAACTTATTTTAGGGCATTCGTGGCACTTAAGTAAAGTCATCCAGTAACAAAAATCAGATGAGTCCATCAAGAAGATTTGGGCAAACCAACCCATACACTCATTCCTTGTTGAATGCCTAAACCGTTGCCTTCAAGGAACCAGTGTACGGGTTGGTTCGTCCCTGTTCATTAAGAAGCTCGAATGGAGATTACTTTAGTGAAGTGTCTCCGAGTTACCACATAAGACCCCCTTGTTCCCTCACAGCTATTGTGAACTACTAGTTATTTTGTAAATATCAATTAATTGGCAAGGGGCCATGATGTGATTTTGCATGCTCTAAGCCTATTTTCTAACATCACATGAGTTGTCTCCAAGGTCATGATGTGGCTTTGGATTCCACATGGTTATATTGATAAGTATCGCAAGTTGTCAACATATGTAACAAGTGGCTATGTCGTGTCGCCATAGCCATTCTTTTTGTTCACAACTCATTTATTATGCATGGGTGTAATTGCTCAAACATTTGTAATATGTCAAAATAATATATATCACCTTATTATAAATTGGTGAACTCAAAAAATCAATTCAACATAATGACACTAATATGCACAATTACATTTTAAAGATAACATAATATATAATGATGATCAAATATTACAACACATTGGATAAACTAAAGTAAAAAAAACTTATGATTTTCTTAGTATCCCCAATCTATAATGTTGTTTCACAAGTCTAATTCACTTTGGCAAGTCCGACTTCTATCCCTGCAATTCATTGCCCTCTCATATTTCTCCTTTGCTATGCTTTCCAGCTAATTTATTTTTTGCTTCAACAATCCATTCATCTTCAATCTCTTCATTATTTATAATATACCAAATGTGCAATATCATATAAGTTGCTATAATATCAAGCATATTCCTCAAAGGTACTTCGGATCACTTCATTATCAACCTCCATTTGTCCTTTAAAATCCGAACTATATTTTTCACGCACATTCTAGTTGAAGATTTAATAAAATCCTGATTTTTTGTCATGATGTTTGTCAAAATAAATTCTCTACCACTTGATAAATTATATTTTTAATATTGTAATATTAATAAAATATGGGGTTTATAATTAAATATTAATAACAATTATTATCATATTAATTAAAAATGACACAATAACTCTGCTATAATTAACTATATATTTAATAAAACCTATAATAACCACTCTCAACCTCATTCAAAATATTCAAAATATTATGTATATTAGATAAACACAAGTCAAAAGTTCATTCACATGTAGTTGGTGCCAATTGCAAGGAGAAATGCAAGCGTAAGCGCTAGCTGGTGGAAAGAGTGAGTGTCGAGAGGAAGCAGGTCGAGACGAGTATGGCTGGGCGTCTATGGTGGTAATCAAACGAAGTCAAAAGTTCATTCACATGTAGTTGGTGCCAATTGCAAGGAGAAATGCAAGCGTAAGCGCTAGCTGGTGGAAAGAGTGAGTGTTGAGAGGAAGCAGGTCGAGACGAGTATGGCTGGGCGTCTATGGTGGTAATCAGACAATGTTACAGAGCAAACATTGTGCCACCATTTGCAAACCCGATCGCAAAACGGTTGGGTCGCATATCTGGTGATTGGAGGCTGGAATCGCTATCAGGGATAGTGCTAATATCGGTTGGATCTAGAAGTGCCGAATGTTGAGCTTGTTGGGCGACACTCTGGAGGTATCCACAATCCGAGACTACACGACCCAGATCTCTGTACCGAGCACGCACCGATCGGTTGCAACACCTGCTTCTGCATCGACACTAAACTCTTGATGTCGGCACTCCGAAGTGTTGCAAGCATAAGCGCTTGTTGGTGGAAAGAGTGAGTGTCGAGAGGAAGCAGGACGAGATGAGTATGGCTGGGCGTCTATGGTGGTAATCGCCGTGCAAACGTTGTGCCGCCATCTGCAAACCCGATCGCAAACGGTTGGGTCGCAGATCTGGAGAATGGGAGGCTGGAATCGCTATCGGGGATAGCGCTGATACCGGTTGGATCTAGAAGTGCCGAATGTTGAGCTTGTTGGGCGACACTCTGGAGGTATCCACATTCCGAGACCACACGACCCAGATCTATGTACCGAGCCTGCACCGATCGGTTGCAGCACCTGCTTCTGCACCGACACTCAACTCTTGATGCCGGCACTCCGAAGTCATCAACCATACCGAGTACAACGTCGGGAGCTCACCCACCAGTGGGTCGCAGATCTACTGCTCCAACACTTGACAGACAACCACATACGACTCCCCACAGCGCCTACTCCACCGAGCACTCAACACCGACGACTCCCCGCAACGATCATTCCCTGCACCCACTACACAACACCGACTCCGCGACTAACCAACAGCTGCAGCACATCACCAACACCGCACCGAAGGTACAGACACAAGCCTGCACCAACACCCAGCTTGCCCCGCAATAGACACCCCAATCGCGACAACCATCCGACAACAAACACTCAGGTAAGCATCCTCCCAAACTCAGTATTGTCAAATTCAAGATTCGTCAATTCCGTAATAATAAACTCAATCCCTTGAGCATTCAAAGCAACCCACTGCATGCCTGGGGGCCACTGGCTCCCGGGAGGGCCCCTGCTTTCAATGCCGAGACCCGCATACTACATATATCCCACTCAATCACAGTAACACCCCCTGGTTACCAAATACCAAAACCACCAAAAAAAACTCCCCTCACAATTGCACTCCCCACATTCTTGCGTTGGCATCTTATTCCAGGAAACATGACTGGAGCTTCAAAGACCAACACTCGCAATCCGAACCCCAATCCCGAAGCGGTGATGGAGGATGTTACGCCCCCGAGCAAGCGGAACTCTCCACACTCCACTAAACCATCACACAAAAAACCCAAGAACAACACGGTATCCCTCTACCGTGATTCATCTAAAATAGAATTTTGGTATGGATACCCGGCCATGGAGACTATTGCATATGAAGCTGGCATCCCACCCATCTCCATGACCACACTAATTGAGGAATTAGTGGCATCGGGATATGTTGCAAGCGAGGCGGAAGAGCTATGCTCAGCACGCATGTCGTTCCCGAGAGTGCAACAAAAGCTTTGGCCAACAACTCGCCCGGACGGCATCAAAGGCCAACACGTCAACATTACACAACTACCCTTTGACATTGAGGTAAATCCCAAAACCAACCTATCCATGGATTACCACATACTATTGCACTTCGAAAAACCCAACACCCCTTTTAGCCAAGAGCAAATCATGAAGAAGATGATATTGCGCTTTCAAGTCATGCAAATTCCACTTGGGGATCTAATAGGAGAACCAATAGCAATCCTTTGCCATGGCCCCAAGACAGCTAGAGTATGGTCAGGGATGGCCAAAATTCACCTCAAAAACCCAAGCAAGGATGGCATGACCCTCTTGAGTGGTAGGAGAATTTTTGCAATTTCATTAGACGATGATACTCTCACCATAGCCAAGATAGCCAAATCTTACGACCCACTCGCCTCAAGCAACCTTTTGACTATCAAAATCCACACTGACAACATCCGCAACCTCGAATCACACCAACTCCTCAAACTAGTCGTGGAAGAAAGCTTCAAGCGCGGTCATGAGTTCGAGCTTACACAAGTGCAGAAAGCATCAGGCGAAGCCTACGGATGGTTAATCACGACGTCGCCAGAACAAGTGGAGAAAATCGGTCGCAACAAAATTCCCGTCCTCGGCGAACTCCTCACTCCGGTGATAACCTCAGGTGACCAACTCTCACGTGAGGATGTTACTCGTCGCAACTGTTTAGTCTTGCTTGCAAAAGGTCTCAATCTCACTAAAGCCATCGAACCAACCACCGCAAGTCTACATGCACACTTTGGCACAAAAAACATTGTGTCAGTCTTCTATCCTAGAGCAACAAGTAACATTCATCATGGAATAGCAAACGTGGAATGCTTAAACTCGGCCGTGTACAAACAACACTTGAAGAAATCAGTGCGACTTCAGAACAAATGGGTTGTTTTTCAACCTCATCCGAACTCTCTTGACGGAAGTGCTCGGCCTGACGATGCCACTTTGAAGAAGTTAGGATTCACAGACATCAACAATGCCCTGGCCAACATGATTGAAGCCCTGAAGAACGCCCCCGGTCCAAGCCAATCGCCCCTCACCAAAGCCGACATTGCCACACTTGTAGAGGATGTTGTTTCAAAGGAGAATACTAAGCTAAGGACGGAATTCAAGGCGGACATGACGCTTCTCCGAACGGACATGCGCACGGAAGCACAGAGCTACGCCGACCAAATCAACTTTGAACTCCGTAGTGCTCTCACAAACTTGGAACAAGTACTAGGACAGAGCATGCAGGTAGTCAAAAATCTTGTAAGGCCCTCTCTTCCTTCCCCGGATACACCCGGTCAACCGCCAAACTAGTAGCCAACTACAACTCCATCGCAATAACCACTAGCTTTCTAGTACTCAATGGTGTTTTAAACATCACACTCTATCTTCACAAAGTAACTACACACAACTCCATAGCTCAAAACCCATTCTTCCCATTGTTTTATGGAACAACTCCCTCCACACCTCAAAAACAATACTCCTATAGTTTAGCTAGTGCATACCCTTTCTTACTATATATATTTCTTTGCTATATCAATAAAAGTGGCTACTATGCGCAAAAGTCTCCTCACACCACTCTCAAGAAGAAACATATATTTTTTTAAAATACAACTCACAATAAATACAAATTAGCACAACCATCACACCACAAAAAACATCACACTTACACCAAATCCTACTACCCACCGACTACTTTACAAATGTACTATTTCCAACCACTCCCATCCACTCACATGCATAGCACACTACTTACATCTATAATCAAAACACCCAAAACAAAACCCACTCCTCCTAGCCACACTTACTTAGATAGCCTTACAACACAAACTTCGCTAGCACTCATTAAATACACAAACAAACCTAGGACAAAATACATAATAAACTTTCCGAACACATGCCGATCAAAGTTCTATGTCCAATCACCCATCACATTTCAAACACAATGGCACTATAGTTTAGACAATACACACCCTCCAGGTACCTCTCAAAATAAACAAAAATTTCACTACACCTCCCACAAGAAAACACATAAATACTCAATACCACATTAACCCAAACCTACTATCACAAAACCCATCACAACTCCACCATAACTTTCTACCGTACACTCTCAAACAAATGCATAACCTATATAACTACACAAAAACCCTTCAAACACTTGCAATCCAAACTTTTTACATCAAGACTCATATTCATTAAACATGTTTATTTAAACCCTTGTAGCCCCACAACACAAGTTTCGCTTGTATACATTATAGCAAAAAACAATCCCAATAAAACACATACACATATTCTACAAACCCTCCACACAACAAACATAAAACAAAACACCCCCTTAAAAAGATATAAAAACCACACACCTACAACCTCTACAAAACAAACCTACACATATAATTATAACACCATGCAACTACTCATACGCCCCCCCTATTAAACTAAGTACAACACACATATTCATAAAACAAAAATACATAAACAATCAAGTTGCATATCCAAAAATTAACGATCTACCCCTACACACACCCTCAAGAACAAAAGCAATAACACTCACAACTAACCATCTTACCAATTATCCAACCCCTTTAAACTCCACTAACCAAGTAAAAATAAAACCAAAAGATAACAACACTCCAACAACTGGCCAAAACCTACTCCACCAAACAAGACCTCTTACTCCAACTATCCCACCCTATACAAAACTATGTATAACCAATCACTACACCAACAAAAACAACTATTATGCCATACAAGTACGCCCCACCCACATGATAAAGAATACGTTCCCAAAAAAACAAAAAAAAACCTCATAAACACCACAACCGCCCCCAAAATAAAACCAACACTATGCCACTACATAACCTTAAATAAACAAAGCATACAACATAATACCACTCCCCAACTCTATATTGCCACAACATCTAAAACCATCTCAAAATATACACAAACAAATAAAACACCCTCATCGCAAACAACCAAACCCTCCCCTACCCAAAACAAAAAAACAAAAACAAACAACACACATATAAAACTAACCACCCACCCTAATAAAAAACCAAAAACCAATCTACCACCTCACCAAACCGCACCTAACATAACAATTACAATATCCACACTCAAAAACATAACCAACTATAAAACCCTTATAATCAACACTACCCAAATCAAAACAAAAAAACTTAGAAGCAAAAACCAAGCAACTACCACACCCGTAACAAAAAGTCACGAAAGGAAAAAACCCACAACTCTAAACCAAACTACATACCACCAGTGGACACCAAACCCAACCAACCAAACACGTCAAGGCACAAACCCCAAAACTAAATACTCAACCCACCTCACTCCAATCATACACCGCACAAAAACCACATCACCCCCAAATATGCACATTCAAATATACCCCAGAACAACAAACTACCTAAAACAAGCTCGGCCTACCGGCCTCGCCACAATTCAACACCCAAACATAACAAGAAACCCCAAAAACCAAAAACACCTCAAAGCGGCTCAACTTCCTTACCACACCCTAAACATATACAATAAAATCATCAAAAAACAGCACACCAAAAAACAAAACATAACCAACCAAACATACCAAATCATCTTACAAAATCACCTAGAAAGTCCTCGATCTACTGGCCTAAACCAAAACAAAAAAGGAAATGACAAGACTACCAAAAAATACCAACACAAAACAAGATATAAATATACAACCAACAAAACTCAAAAAACACATAACAAAAATACAAAGCACTTAACAAACTCAGCCTCAAAAAGAAAAGAAAAAAAAAGAAAAAAAAAGAAAAAACACACACACACACACACACACACACACACACACACACACACACACACACCAACAACAACAAACCCATAAAGAGGAAAATCCTACCACAAAATAACAAGTTCCCAACACATCTTCTAATACTCCTTAGCGGTGACATAGAAATCAACCCAGGACCTATGCCCAATATACTACAAGCACATCCATCCACACACAAAAATAGAAACAAAACATATTTCATACCATGCACAATTAAATTACAACCGGAATACCAACACTTAGCAAAAACATTCTCTCCCAGTATAAACCTAACACACCCAAACCATCAAAACACAACCACTGACTATCCACACCTTTCAAAATACATTTACCAAAACCAACACCATCCACCCCCGCGTATACTATATGCGCTCATTGTCACACTCAGCCCAGTAATAAGGTCATGCGACCACCTACTAACACAAATCCCAGAACCAGACTGGACAATAGTGCTCCTGGAAAAAATGACCTTGCTCCAAAATCCACCTAAAAGACACATCATAACCACACACCCATATACACAATTCATACAAACACACCAAAACATTATTAACCCAACCAATACCATTCACAAAGAAATGTACAACTTCATAAAAAATAACGAACCACTAAACATACACATTATGAAAAAAAATTCCCTTTTCTACCAGAACAACTACTTCTAGAAACACTAAAATATAATGAACCATTATATGAATACTCGCACCCGCCGCCACTACCCAATACACCTACATCACGCACCCAAGACATACAAACAACAACTCTTAACACCTACATTAGCACATGGAATGCCTCATCACTAAATAATGCACTACCAAACCTTCACCAACTAATATCAAATACACCAAACAACCCCGCAATCATCACTATACAAGAAACTAAACTAACCGCAACAAAATCCACAAAATCCATACAAAACTTATTTCCACAATACAAACTAATATTCAACAACACCCACGCACTCACAAGGTGTATACAACAAAGAATACTATATACTCCGGCAAGAGGTGGACTCCTTACACTAATAAATAAAAAGTATGCATACCCCGGAAACATCACAAAAATACCTACCCCAGCAGAAATCTCACCATACCTACAAATAATAAAAATAAAAAACCAACCTCTACAACCATGGCTAATAATACACATCTATATGCCATCACACGTAGAAGACATGCGATCCATCCCAACAATTTAACAAAATATAACACAACAAATAACAAATCACCCAAATCACATACATATCCTATGCGGCGACTTTAACAGAGACATAGCCCTTATCGGGCGCCAGCACGAATACAACACCACACCGCCCCTAATAGAAGATATAGAATGGCGCGCATTCACAAATAACCTGCAACTTACATACGTCCCCACAAACAACATATACTCCAGACAAAGAGGTCAAAACTATACCCATTCTAGCCTAATAGATGGGTATTACATAAACACACCCAACAACACATTATATACATCAACCATAAACAATGATCATAACCTAAATTCGGATCATTCCCCAGTAACACTGCACATACCACCTACCACCTAACACCTTAATAGCCCGTTGCATACCCCCAACGACAGACAACACACCTCGAATACTAAACCCCATTCCAAACACAAATATTGAAAAATTTAAAACGGAGTTCTTTGAAGAAAACGCACTCCAAATAAACGAACTCACCAACACACTAATAAAAGACCAACTAACAGACAACCAATGGCAAACATCATGTATAGCACTAGATCATCTAATAAAAAAGATCTCTGATAAAATCCAAGAAACTTGTAGTGCACCACCCCTCCCAATGCTCACAAATCGCACATCGCAACAAGGAGGTTTCTTACCAAGAAAACTCCAGAAGAAGTGGAAAAATCATCTCTACACCTACCATTTAATCAGAAAAGCAATCTACATCACTAGAAACTCCCCAAACTGGCAAACACACCCCATAATAGAAGAATTAAAAAACCACAGACATGTTAATATCCCGCCCCCCCCAGATCAAGAACCTAATCAACAAGAATGGATCATTGCAATAGCCAACATAGCAAAAACCGCAAACAAACAAGCCCGCAAAATCACTACAAAATATACTCAAGATTGTATCAGAAAAGCCATATTCAAATATAGACAATTATATGAAAAAAACCCAAAAAAAATTAATAAAAGAGTCTTTAAAAATCAAGAAACGCCCCCTTTAGACTGCATAATAGATGGATACAATAACATACTTACAAGCCCTATAGACATAGCCAACGAAATCCATAGACAACAATCTATCAGCAACAGACCCACAGTACCAACATGCCATCACCAACCGGAACACACACCAAAATGCACTTGTGGGGTTAGACAATACCCATGGCATGATTTAGAAGGGTACACTATAGACAAAAGAGGGAACCCACAAATCCCACTACATCATTATTTTGATAAAGAAACATATGACATCTGCCTAAAAAACTTAGCAAATAATAAAACACCTGGACCAGACAGAATCCCCAACATAATACTTCTTAATATGCCCGAAAGTTTCCACAAACTTCTCTTTCTGTTCTTCAACCACTGTTACAAACAAAAACAAATCCCAACATCATGGAAAACAAGTCTAATCATACTCCTCTACAAAAAAGGAGATCCCTCACAACTACCAAACCATAGACCAATCGCAGTTGCAAACACAATATACAAACTTTTTACCAGTACCTTAACACTCATACTCTCGGCATACGGAGAAAAACATCAAATCTTACATGACAGTCAAGAAGGATTCAGAGCAGAAAGAAGTACGGCTAGACAACTCCAGCTTCTCATAGCAGCGCTCGAAGATGCCAAATTCACAAATCAAGATATCTACTTATTATACATTGATTTTAAAAACGCATTCGGATCTCTTGACCATGCAAGATTGCTAGCCATAATAAAAGACCTAGGATACCCAACAGACTCCGTAACTCTAATAGGTAATATTTACTCACACTCTAGTACAATATTCACAGGTGAACACTTCGGTAAAACAGAACCAATCCCCATACAAAGAGGAACTATACAAGGAGACACACTTAGCCCATACATCTTCCTAATATTTCTAAAACCATTGTTACGTTGGCTACAATTAGGGAAGAATGGATACACATTCGGTACATTTCAGCTAACAATTAACTCGGCAGCATACGCAGACGACTTAGCAGCTATCACAAACAACCTCCAATCAATACAAGTCCAACTAAATAAACTTGACAAATACTGTGAATGGGCCGGAATGGACCTAGGAGTAACAAAATGTGCCATCACTGGATGCCCAAACAAATCAAAAACCAAACTGGACATATTTAAATCCAAAATCCAAGCCCAAAACATTAACTACAAAAATCAACCACTCCCTGTACTACACCAAAACGAGCCATATGTGTATCTAGGCATACAATTAGTACCCTCACTAAAATGGAAACTCCAAACACACATCACTACAACCAAAATAACCAACCAATGTAAACAACTATCAAACTGCCCAACGACAATTAAGCAAAAAATTAACATGGTGGATACCGTGATCAGAGTAGGCATAGCCTACAGCTTCTATGCAGTCTCATACTCTTTGCCAACAATTAAAAAACTAGATAAAAAGATTATAGGAATCCAAAAAATAATCTGCGGCCTTCCGAAATGCACAGCAAACATCATAACCCAACTCCCTCACAACTTATTTGGTCTAGAAGCGTTCTCACTGAAGAATGCCTACCTAAGATGCATCAGTGAACAACTCATAAACGCACTAAATGACACTGGCAGACTAGGAATAATTTATAAGGGACTCATACAACATATCCTCGCCAAGTATGGCGGCGTAGAAGACATACCAAAAGTCACACATACCGATTGCACCAGATCACCCACTACACGAACACTTTTCCTCATGAAGAAAGAAGGTGGAACTCATCTCAAAAGCATAGAAGAAAACTTCCAACTACATATATCAGAACTAGAACGCGAATGGACAGCTAATGCCATAGTAGACCTACCACGTCTTAATCCTAAGCTATCCCTTAAACTACTACACAAACTTTGAATTCACAACATACACAAAATCAAACACATCACTCTCCCAAATGGCACAAATCTAATGGCACCTAAAGACTTTCAAACCTACTACAAAACTCCAACAAAATTAGAAAAAAATGCATTGAACATCGCGGAACAACTTTTTTGCCACCCAAACTGCAATCAAGACTGCCCAAACCTATGCAACATACACCCACCACCACGCACTCTAAAAGCAAAATATATAACACACAACCAAACAATAACGCCCAGAATACCAATAAACCCCCTAAATACACCCTTACCACAACAAATACAATTGGCCAATCCACCTTCCAACATCATAAATAACCCACTAAAATACCCTATAAACACCATACTAAGCCACAAAACAAATAAAACAAAAGATAAATACAAAATAACAGTTAGTTACAATACGTACCTATGTCAATGGTCATCACAAAACAACCTAACATACAATAAATGGATGCCACAACGCACACTATTCCCATTAAATCAACCCCTGGTAGTTGAACACAACATAAAAATATTAAAAGAATATTACACAAAACACCAACATACGCACTACAAAAACTTGATAAATACACACTTCACTCCTGAACAAAGTAGAGACCCAAGATTCATACCACCATCCACACAACTACCACACACTCACATTTCAATAATAGAATGTAATCCGGAAAAAGATATAGCCACCACAAAAAACACTATACAAACTCAAGGCGAACTAACCCATCTATATGATGACACCGGTAAATACCTCATTACCATCCCAACTACTAGACTAGAATGGTTATGGTATCAATACCACAACACCAACCACAACACACACGGATTAGTACCACACACACAACCATTTGAAACAGAAGTTATATGGCTCTATCAAAAATATAAACATAAAAACACCAAAAAGACTCACTTCAAGGATTACAACACACCCTCCCGCAAAACATCGTTGATTCTCTCACAAAAACATTCAATATCTCACTCTCATACTTCTCCTCACCAGTAACATGCTCTACACACATTACACGATTATATTCCCCATTCGCAAGAGACAAAATATTTGGATCCCTCGGAACCGCCTTTCAATATAAATGGAAAGGAATCGGCTACGCCCACCCACCGAATGAAGAAATGGCCCAACAAGCAATACACTGGGCACGATTAGCAGCCAAAAACGACCCAAATACCATCACAATATTAGTCATTCCGGACATCAACTGATACCAAAACTACACACCACATACTGGTCCATTCCCAGACACACATGTTATAGCCAACTTTGCCGCAGACACCATTACATATGATGAGCCAATAAACCCCCAAGCTACAAATAAACCACGGATTGAACCATTAGTAATACACATACTATGCACTCATTACCAAGCACACAGCATTGGCACAACCAACCAAATAGACACAATCAAAACAACAATTGAAAATTTACAAATCACACAATACCACTTACAAAAAGCCCCACCCACGCCCTCTGACACTACAATAAATAAAAACCCCAAATGGAATAAACTACTCTATCCACCCCACACCAACTTGACAATCACACAAATACCACCATTACCAAAATACGAAATTAATATCATACTTAAATTCCCACCACAATATAGCTACTATACAAACGGATCGTTTGTCCCACCTAAAAAAGTTGAGAACGGCCGCTGGAAAAAAGAGAAAGTTGGCTATGGTATCTACAACCCAACCAAAGAAGAAATACAAATCTCTAAAAGATTACCAGGATTACAAACAAGCTTCAGAGTTGAATTAATGGCCATACATAAAACAATCAGACTAATTACCACCAAATACGCAAACGAACCAGCCCACATATTCACCGATTGTCTCAATTGTCTATATGTACTTAACACACAAATAAAACACCCAACCCAACAGAACAACCATGCAGACAAAACCATATTAACATCTATGGTCGAAATGCTAAAAAAACGCACACAACCCACCACAATATACAAAGTCAAAGCACACATAAACATCGTTGGTAATGAGAAAGCCGACGAACTTGCAAAAAACGGCGCCAAAAAAAGATATAGTTTTGCTACCAAATCATATGAATTCGCACACACCACACCATATTTCTTTCAAAAAGACACATGGCCTGGACCAACTAAACGACCCGACAAAGGACCTGTCAGATGCCTCCAAACATACATCACAAAATACGATCGTAAAACCAACCTAAAAATAATGGCGGAACAATTCCCTAACATTAACAAATGGACAATGAACCCGGACATAGATAAAGATATATCCAACAAATTCTGGTCTACACCAACAATAACAGACTCACAAAAAACAAGCATACTAAAATTCCGGACTGGACAATACATGGGAAATGCTAGAAAACAATTATTTTTTGGAATAGAAAAATTCCCAACAATAACATGCCCAATATGCAACTCCCCAGATGCAGACACATGGCTACATGTATTATTAAAATACACGCAGCACCACATACATGCCCTTAGAACTAAAAGACATAACAAAGCAGCATGGGAACTAAAGAAACTAATTCTATCATCACAAAAATCAAGATGTTCCATTCTCATGAATGCAGGGACTTTTAACAACAACCCACAAGATAATACAGTTCCCACATGGCTCCTACCATGTACATGTAGGCAACACAGATGTCACTGCAACACTAGATTTAAACCTGACCTACTATGTATTAAAGAGCTTCCTCACCAAAGTACTCCGCCAACACACCCATCGGACAACCTCACGGTACAGTTTATCGAATTCACATACACAAATGATAGATTTTCACAAGATACAATTAACAATAAAATCCATAAATACCAACCACTAATTAACGACATCACTCAACAAGGCTGGAAAGTAGAACCACTTATGGTCATTACGGCTGGAGCCAGAGGCACCACACATGCCCCATCAATGATACAACTCGAACAAACATTCCAACTATCCGAAACCGCTGTTAAACACACATTCAAAGTAATAAACACTAATGCCATACAATATGCCAGTTCAATCCTCCTACACAAAAGACGAATCGAAAATAACCAAGCAATACCAGCAGAATAAAACGTTGGGTCACAATAAGGACCATCATTTATTAAACACAATACATCCAATAGCTCAGGAAGGCGGACAAGAGCCGACTGGTTGGTACAATCTTCCTGCCTACAATGCACTAACAACACCAAGTCATGAAAAAACACATTAGACGCTCAGACGGCCTCAACAGGAATCGAACCCGGACCGCCTAAAGTGCAATACAGACTTCCTTCCTCAACCAGCCAAGATACCATGACCGGGCGTCCACCAAACGGCAAACCACAAACTTATACTCTTACACTACTACTACCAATATTTATACCAAGCTATTTTTTCTGTTTTCTGGTTACTAAAGTGTCTATTCTCGAAAGAGGTGAGTAGTCTTGCACCAATGATCCTTTGCCCAGTGGGCACTGGCCCATTGTCAAGACGAACAAACACTCTATTCACGCCGGCCTCGAAAGAGGACCGGAGTTTCTATCTATCTATCTATATTAGATAATATTTTATTTCATTTGTTAATATATAAAATATTAACACTACTATATATGATTACTTGTTATTTATCAATCTCTTTTATTATAATTACGATGTGTGATAGGGATGGAGCCTCCAATATCTACATAGAAACTAGGTGTGGTGTCCCAAATCATGTTTTAGCACTCAATCCTCATGAAGTGCACCCATAAGAAGCTTATTAGGAGCTTCTTGTAAATGAGTGTGGGGAACAACAACTCATGTTTCCAAAAAAAAACTTACATTTGTCATGACAGATCTTTTGCAACATGGATGCAACATTCAAAGCATAATATGCAACATGCATATTAGAGTTTCACTCCACCGTCCATGTTAGAGTTTAAAAAAATGAATTTGAATTAGTAGGGAGATGAAATTATAATTGAAAAATAAAACCACTCATGAAATATTTATGGTTTAAGTCCTTCGAGGGGATAATACCATGCATGTGAAGGGGTTCTCCATTCATGCTTGCTCCTTAGGGATTTGACATCTATTATACTATACATATGGTCTTTTGATCCTCAATTCTTGAAGGTGAGGGGGGAAGGGATTTACACTCACTAGAATAATTGCGATGGGCAATACGGTTTTTAGGAAAGACATGTGGCCTTTGTGGGTGGAATGACTGTGCAACCTTGCTTCCCACAAAAACTTAGAATTCCAACTATCGTGAGAATCGTTTTATAACTCCAATAACAACATTGTGTATGTTCTACTCTATAAGGCAAGTAGGGCAAAGAGACTCTTCGTTCATGTTTGCTTCCTCGTGAAGTTGGCATTGTTATTTATCTATCTCATACGACAAGTGATAATATCTCAAACACGCGTTGGAGTCGTGCCAAGAACAATTTAGAGTATATTTTATAACCATAATTTTATACAAGGGAATTAGTAGCTTATGCCTCAAGGTATGAATAATGGTATGTATTAAAACTCATGATAGTTTGATTAATACTAGCCTAAAGTTGCCATGTAGTTGAATGTAAGAGCTACTAACAAGTTTAGTTTAGAACTCAATAAGGTTAATGTTTTTCCATATAATCAAAAGTTAAATTTAACATCTTGACATGCTAAATTACCATGTACATCGTTGGCTAAGTCCCAAAACAAACACACGTACATTATTGTTTAAAATATATAATAGATATTAATAATACCATTGGTGTTTTGGTTTATGCCGATGTGGATGGGAACCCGATCTTCCTTACCTTGATCATGTGTTGTCAAGCTTTAAGATAAGGTTGTTTTGTTGCTTTTAGAATTGGGCTCTTTTGAGTAGCATAGTCAATTAGAGGGGTTGTCCTCTACGGTAGTCCATGGGGGCTTGTTAGTTGTCCAATTTTAGTTTGTTTTATATTAGGTGTGTGAGATGTTAGAGAGAGAGAGAGAGAGAGAGAGAGAGAGAGAGAGAGAGAGCATTGACATGAATGAGGGACACTCACTTTGAGCACAGCCACAAGCTCATATGTGAACCCCGAAGCGGGTTTACATAGCTAGGCCATGGGACACTTGCTTATGCTTCCTATTGGAGGTGGCCCCTTGGTAATCGTGGACAAAGGAGGGCCCGCTATTGGTTGCGGGTGGTTGTATATTAGAGTTTTGCGTTAATATGGGTATGTGAGGCCAAACCGCCCACCCTTAAGCGTCCTAGTCCGGGTGAGGGAATGGATATCACATTCGTTTCGCATAGCTCCCTCTTACCAACTTCATTGGAAGTCATTACATTTCTCATTAATTCGTACACACCAATTTATTCCATAACAAGATTACAAGTGTTAAGAAACACTCTTCTCTATCATGGCGCTATTCGCGTGCTCAAGTACAATCCCACACAACTTAATCACTACTCTAATGAACTAGTTCTTTTCCTCTTTGTTTGAAACCAACACTATGTACTAATCTAATTGACTACGCTACAATTTAGTCTAGTGTAACTATTAGCTCCCCCGAATGCTACCAGCTGCTCCTTAGTAAGCTTTTGTCCCAGCTCTTAGTGAGTTTCTGTCCTCGGCCTTAGTAGGCCTCTGCCCTTGGCCTTAGTAGCTGTTGGTCTCATCTAAGTAAGCTCTGCCCTCGGCCTTAGTAAGCCCCTGGTCTCATCTAAGTAAGCTTTGCCCTCGGCCTTAGTAACCTATGGTCTTGTCTAAGTAAGCTCTGCCCTCAGCCTTAGTAGATGTTGGCCTCGGCCTTAATAACCTCTGGTCTCGTCTAAGTAAGCTCTGTCTTTGGCCTTAGTAGCTGCTGGTCTCATCTAAGTAAGCTTTGCCCTTGGCCTTAGTAAGCCACTGGTCTCGTCTAAGTAAGCTCTGCCCTCGGCCTTAGTAAGCCTCTGCCCTTGGCCTCAGTAATTGTTGGTCTCGGCCTTAGTAGCTGTTGGTCTCATCTAAGTAAGCTTTGCCCTTGGCCTTAGTAAGCCCCTGGTCTCGTCTAAGTAAGCTTTGCCCTCGGCCTTAGTAAGCCTCTGCCCTTGGCCTCAGTAACTGTTGGTCTCGGCCTTAGTAGTTGCTGGTCTCATCTAAGTAAGCTTTGCCCTTGGCCTTAGTAAGCCCCTGGTCTCGTCTAAGTAAGCTCTGCCCTCGGCCTTAGTAAACCTCTGCCCTTGGCCTCAGTAACTGCTGGCCTCGGCCTTAGTAACCTCTGGTCTCGTCTAAGTAAGCTCTGTCTTCGATCGGCCTTAGTAGCTGCTGGTCTCATCTAAGTAAGCTTTGCCCTCGGCCTTAGTAGCCTCTGCCCTTGACCTTAGTAACTGTTGGCCTCGGCCTTAATAAGCTGCCATCTTGGCCCTTCTAATCGCTAATTTTCTAAGCTCTCTCTAATCGCTAGTTTTCTAAGCTCCCCCTAATCGCTAATTTTCTAAGCTCCCCCTAATCAACTCTATATCTACCACACTCCACAACACACACACACACACCCACACGAGAGAGAGCTGACTTTTCAATGCTTTTTTCAAAGCTTGATCTTCCTCTTTTCAGAGGCCTAATCCTTCAATGTCTTCTTCATTGCAATGCAAGGGTGGGTGGGTGGGAATTTTTTCATAACCCTCATTACCTCAAATCTAACCTTCTCATCATATCGTTTTAAGGCTAAGTATGTTCACTGCTCTTTGTAAATGCCCATGTTTAATTGTATGTAAACAATACAAACATGTAGTAATGCGATATACTGTACTTTCATAAGTATTTGTATCATACTTAGGGTTTCAGTACTCATACATAGTTCCTAAGTACTTCAAAAACAAATTGTGGCTGACCCCAACATACCTTTGTAGATTTAATTACCTCTCTTCATGCATTGCTCCAACAAGGATGTACCCTAACTATTATATATATGGAAAACATACCAGGAGATATGCCTAGTAGTATCAACCAAAAGAAATACATAAAATGTCATATTCACAATACTTCGTAGTATTGTAAGTGTGAAGGGCCTGCCTCACATGTGCCCATGCAACCAACCAACAAATAATTGAGGATTAGTTACGTACACGAGGTAAATAACAGCAGGACCCAGTTGTTATCCATGTCACACACATCAAACATACATTACATGCATAGTAGTATTGCTAATAGTAACACTCATTACAAAATGTCAAATGGGTGTTCAAACCTGTTCTTTAGCCATGATTGTATCACCACAAGTAGAATGCTCTCCTTGGTGAATAGCCTAAGTATCCTCTACTTCACTTAGCACACGTATCTAGTATCCCAGTAAGTGTGCTCCAAGTTACCTCACCAAGCCCTTGTGCGAATGGTAAAAAAGAGCCTCTTTTAGGGTTTACGGGTTTATATTGGAGATCTTACCCAAGGTAAGTTCTGTACAACCCTAATTTTACCACGTGTTAGGGATGTGTTCTACATCCTTAACCCTAGTCACCTTGTATCATTCATCTATACTTATGAACACTTAGTCCACACAGTAACTATTTTTTTATTTATGTGTGCATGATAGGTATAAAGTAAAGGAATACAAGCTTAAACAAAATATATGGCTTTAAACAAGAGCAAGATAGCTGACTAATCTTGTCTGGATTAGAGTCATGTCACAATAGGTTATGTCACTCCTATTGTAGAGTCATGTTATGTAGAATAGCGACAACATACATCCCTGTCAAAGCAGGGTCTCGATAATTTTCATGGTATGTTACATTTCTCAGTACGTAACGCCTTTGTTAAGTAGAGATATGTAATAGTTCCAGTACGATTGTATAGTTCTTTAGTATGCCTTTACGAAATCCTCATACACCCATTGTCTGTCATGGAATTTCACCTTAACCGCTTACTGTGTAATATATCAATTACAACAATCTTCCAGCAGTGATCTATAACGGGCTACCTTGGTTCTTGGCTTCGCCTTCATTGGTTCCCTATTACCATTTCTCTTGGAAACGTCCCAGTATTATTAGTTCACATGGTTTATAAAAGAACCAGTAGGTCGGGAGTTACTTGTGTCTATATCGCTCATATGGTCATAGTTTCACCATAGATGTAAGACCCCTTTTTAAAAAAAACCGTAATAATATATCTCTTCCCCCATTTTCCACCAGATATCAGAAATCCTTCGGATCTGCTTAAGCTTTATACCCTTCAATAGTATATATCACTGATCAATTCTCAAATGATCATCTGTTCTTGATTGTTCATTTTGAGAAGATCAAGCTATGGGTGAACCATCATAATTGTATAGTTTGTAGGACCATTTCTCAGAGAGTTACTGAGAATATCCAGGGTATGCTTATTTTCGGAATTACCCACATTCGAAAAACATTTCTATGGGGATATCACCAGAAATTCCGAAAATCTGAGTATCTCTGAAATACTTTATACATCAGTATTCTTATCCAAAACACCACAAATATTGTAATCAGAAGTATATTTGGTATGAATATACTCAAAATTAGTGTCCTCAGCCACATATTCTAATGTCCAGTTCATAATTGTTCAGTAAGAAAGAGTATAGGTTGAAAAGTAGTTTTGAGACTTTTTACAACCACCATCTCCAAGTCCCTATCTCTCATTGTTACTGATAATCCGCAAAGACAAGCTGTATTAGTACTTCGGTAACTGAAGGCACATCAAACAGTTCAGCAGGAAATTATCTTGGGAACTCTCTGCAGCAGATGAGTTTTCATAGTATGTTCATATCTACTGACTGTCGTATATAGAAAAACAATCGCAGGTATCAGTCAGTTTGTAGAGTGATTTAGACTATAATTATCAAGAAAGATAATTCTGATAATCAATTTTCTGGGTTTCATAGAGAAGTTTCCAGAAAAATGTAGTGAGTAATCAATTTCTTCGAAAGGTGCACCGCACTTGTAGAAGAGGTCCTCACCTGTGCCCATGCTCCCCACAATTACAAGAAAAGTTAGTAGAGCGTACATCAGGTATCAACGGACCTCTTACTTGTTATCGATGTCAACAAGTGCTATACCTCTTTCTTGGAAATAGATAAAATTCAACATCATCTTCATATATATTTTTTGGGAAGATTGATATATAACCTTACATCATTATTCATATATGTATAATATCATGTACACAGCAAGAATTCATGTGTCTATTATCCATCATGAGTATAAACTGTGTAGTTATACTAAACATGGATTAACACCTTAAACTCGTCCTTGGATGAGTTAGATGTGCTCATCTTGCTGTAGCTGTAATTTCTTGAACTTATGAAGCTCTCAGTGAACAGTCTGTGATAGTTTGTGTCGGAACTAAACTCCCTCTCAAGAGAACTATTCTTCCACTTTACTACGCCCCTTAGATTCAGTCTGTGCTTGCTACAGAATATGTGCATGCTGCAGCTATCTTTAGGCATCACACCAGTTCAAAGTAGTATTACTGTTTAGCAGAGTCCCAACTCAGAACAGCCATATCTCCGAAGAGCTGCTTCTCCGAACAACAATAGGTATCTCTGAGCAGAGCACTACTCAGCAGGTATCTGCACTATGTCCGCAAAATTCTGTAGTAGCAGATCAACGTCTATGTCTACTTGCTCAAGAGAGTCTCTATTCCTGTGTAGAAAGCTACTACAGAAGTAAGCATGTATAGAGCTCTCGGTGCTGTCTATTACTACGAGCTACATCACACACAGGAGGCGAGATTGTCAGGGATGCTAACCCGTCTGCACACCTAATTTTATATAGTAATTAAATTTCTTTTGACGGGCTGCCCGTAAGAAATTTTGTGTGTGGAGTTCGTAGATTCCAGTTTTCAAGAAATATATAGAGAGAGAGAGAGAGAGAGAGAGAGAGAGCATCCCACAACCACGACCTCTCTAACCTTTTCCTACTTAGTAGGACCTTATCCTATCCACTAACTCCTTACCCCCTAAATCAACAAGAACATGTTCTAATTCAAACATTTAAATCAAAGGCCCTTCCCCTTGCCTCACCAAACACTACTCCTTTAATCAAAACACTCCCTAATGCCACTAAACCTCTACTTAACCACACACAATAGGCTTAAAGCCTAAAACATGAACCACACCAAGCCTCACTCTTTTTATACTTTTGATTGTTTCAATAACACTCCAAATGCAATTCTAAGTAGATCCTAAACATAAAACAAATATGAGCAACCATTTTGGGCTCACATGGTACCATGAGGGTGGTTGTTACGTTGGCATGTTGTCCTGGTTGGTCTCAATGTCTATTGGGTTCGATCTCTTTAGGTCGGTAGCTATCCCTAGAACCTAGCTAAGTGAATTGGTTTGGATAGTTTGTGGTAGTATATGTTCTTGGGGTTTTGTTACATGTGTGTGTGTGTGTGTGTTTAGTTTGGAATGATGGTGTTTGGTGGTTCTCAAATCTTC
Organism: Polytrichum commune; assembly: GCA_950295325.1. Classification (NCBI taxonomy): domain Eukaryota; kingdom Viridiplantae; phylum Streptophyta; class Polytrichopsida; order Polytrichales; family Polytrichaceae; genus Polytrichum; species Polytrichum commune. Next base: position 13,727,346 of record OX485803.1, on the reverse strand, counting down.
ACCTGGTTGGCATGATGAGTGTGAGGTATTTGATGACTATGAAATGGATTTGTTGTATGCATGCATGGGTGGGCATGATAAAGGGGATGTAGCATTATTTGAATAGTTTGGAAATAGTATTAATGTGGATGTTGCCGTGGACACCGGCCACGATGATAGTGAGTGTGGTATACAAATTGGTGTCTACCAATGTGTTGACTAACAATCGGTATTTGAATTTTATGTTGGATAGATGTTGTGGGATCTATGTCATAGCAAAAATGTACATTCTACAAAGCGAATGGCGGTAAGTTTTGAGTGGTATAACGGGGTGTACTTTGGTTATTGATGATGAAGATATATGATCTTAGTCAAGCAAGGCAGTGGCATGGTCATCATATAGATGGGTAGAGCTTGGGGGGTGCCTAGGTGCGTTCCGGCATTCGTGAAGATGGTGTCTCATGTTTGGGAGTGTGAGAGGCAGAGTTAATAAATTTGCCATAGTTGTTATCTTGTGTCATGCGGTGCAAATGTTATTGATGGTGGGGATAATACACATGAAGAGGAGGTGGATGTATGTGTCATCCACATGAACGAGGCACAAGTGGCAAGGGTGATGGGAACTAAGTAGGCCAAGATGGTGTGTTTTCTTTCGTTATTCATGCATTGGCCAAATCTTAGTTTCGCCTATCTAGAAAGTATCATGTCGGCTGAACGAACATTAGGGCACATGTCAACATAGACGGAAACGAACAAGCAGATAAATTGGCAAAAGAAGGATTGGACCTTACCCATAGAAGCGCCACACACCCATACGAACACGCCCATGCCACACCCTACTACTACCAAAATGACGAATGGCCCTCCATGATAGACACGCCAGACAAAGGCCCCGTTAGATTTCTAGATAAACAAATCATAAAATATGACAAAATAAACAACTTAGAAACTATGGCCATACAAACCCCCAATATTTATAAATGGACAGGCAATGACAATATTGACAAAGAACTCTCCAGTGAATTTTGGAACAACCCTACTATTACGGACAAGCAAAAATCGTGCCTTATCAAATTCCGTACTAGAACTTATTTGGGCCAAGCTAGAAAACAAACCTTCTTTGGTAGACAAAGATTCCCCACCATCACATGTCCTATTTGTAACTCATACGAACTTGATACCTGGCTACATGTACTACTCACATGTAGGCAACAACATATACACTCACTACACATCAAAAGACATAACAAAGCAGTATGGGAAATCATGAAACTACTAATTTCCTCCGAAATATCCCGTTGCTACACTCTTATGAACGATGGCACCTTTAATGACAACCCCCAAGAAAACACCGTCCCCAACTGGCTATTACCATGTACATGTGGAACCCAAAGATGCCATTGTAACTCTCGATTTAGACTTGACATTCTTTGCGTTAAAGGGTTACCATATCAAAACGAACCCCCCACAAATATAGACCAAACACTTACCATACAATTCATTGAATTTACATACTGTAATGACAGATTCTCACCATAAACACTTGAAGCCAAAGCTAACAAATACAAACCCCTGATAGAAAACATTGCCGCCCTAGGCTGGAAAATCGATCCGCTCATTGTTATAACAGCTGGTGCCAGAGCCGCAACACACATCCCATCAATAAAAATACTTGAAGACAAATTTAAACTACCTATGCCAGCCATCCGCAATACCTTAGAAAACATCAATACCATTGCCATACAATACGCTATGTCCATCCTCCTCCACAAAAGAAGACTAGAAAACCACCAACCCCTACCCCAAATACAAGACCCCCCCTAGCTGAACCAACGTAATATTATAAAATGTCCTCCCCACACAACAATGAGTTCATGGTCTGACGTCCCGACCCTGCACAAAACAAACCCTATATTAATTAACCCACATTTATATCTTTCTACTTTGGTACCGGCCCCTTCTGTTATTGGGGTCATATTTGTTACTGGTTACTTGTGACTATAGTGTCTACTCTCAAAAGGGGGAAGTAGTTCTTTATTTCTATTCCTATGTCCCGTGGACATAGGTCTAGGGATGGAACGAACAGACACTCCATTCACGTCGGTCCCTTTCTAGGGATCGAAGTTTCTTCTCTCTGTCGGCTGAAATAGTATCGGGACAAGTTGTACGCTCATTTTAGTTAATCCTTTGCAAGACAAGGGTATTTGCCAGTAGTGCCATCCTACCCGACATGAGGTTTTGGTTTGTCCCTTGCAATTAGCCTACCCATTCCAAGAACCCATCCCATTTGAGTGTGTATGTGATTTGGGCGTTTGTGCCTTTGGGTGAGAAACTTAAGCATTTGGAGACGAATGAGTGAATTAGGGGGTTGTTAAGCCATTTGGCAACGTATGGGAAGTGGAGGAGGATTGTAGCAATGAGTCGATGATATATTCTTTGCGTATGTACGGTTTAAGGTGGCAGATGGGTGTGTTATGGGGGTGCTTCATGATGATTTTGGAGTGCACAAATGGGGCATGTGTACGGTGGAGGTGGTTCATTCTAGGGTTTGTTGGCTCCTACTCTTATTTTTTGATTTGTTGGAAATCAACCCATACAACACTTGGGTTCCAGGGGAGTGCAGCCGTGGTAAGCCACAACACAAACCTCGAGATCAATCTAGAACTTCCTAAGCAACTATGTATGTGTATGAGTTCTTGCGATGGCCGCAGCGCAGGCCGCAACACAGATCGAATGCAGCCTGGAACAGAGTCGACAACGGAGGCGCTGCAACTCAAGCCTACTGCGAAGATGGCGACACACAAGAGAGAAGCCCAGCCCCGAGGTGAACTCCGCACACCAACATACACATGGAAGAGCTAACAGGAGAAAGGCCCTCGACACAACATCAACACAGACACAACCACCTCACAGGCAGAAACAAGAGAAAGGCCGTCAACCTCAACTGTCTTTATTTGAAATAGTGTTTTACACGCTTACTTGCTTAACCCTAATCTACCCAACTCCCCCGCACAAGAATTGCATCAAACACCCATGTCCTCTACCTCCTACACTAGCTGCGCATCCCCCATTGCTCCCGCCGGCCACTGCATCACCTCAACACCTCCACTATCCGCCACTGCAAGAGACCCACCTCCTACCAAGGCCGATCTACTTTCTGCCACCCCCTTCAGCCACATCCTGGAACCTGACAAATGGACGCCACCGCGAAGCCTGGGTCTCGGCTGATAGAAACCACCGTGAAGCTTGGACCTCGAACAATGGATGCTGGACAAAACACCGATGCTGGACGCAGGAGACATCCCCCCGCGAATGGCAGCCTCAACACATACAACACACAGACACTTGCACAACCTTCACCCACCAAGAGCGCACGACCACCTCGAATAGACACAGGTACATTCAAACCCTAACCCTTGACCTCACCAATCCACACACAAACATCACACAGAAGTACATACAAATCTACACCCACACAGCTCTGAAAAAACGCGCACACCAGTGCAATCAAACCTTCTCATACAATCAACACATTCAAAACACCCCACACAAAGTAACACATACTTGCCGATCCCGATGTATCACCTCCTCCGCCTCCCACCAGCTCGACGAATGCTGCCTGCCGGAAGAAGCAACCAGCCAGCACCAAAATAACACTAACACCAGCCTGCGCCCGTCAAAAGATCCCTGCCTCCTACCCCCTTCACTAGTCGCGCACCCCTCACTGCCCCCGTCGGCCAAAGCATCACTCATAAACCTCCAATCCCCGCCTCTGCAAGATGCCCACCCCCTACCAAGGTCGATCTGCCTCCTGTCACCCCATTCAACCACACCCTGGAACTTGGAAGATAGACGCCACCGCGAAGGAAAATGCCAACAGTGGACGCAGGAGGTACCCCCCAACGAAAGACAACCTCAACATGCACAACACACAGACGCTTGCACAACCTCCACCCAACACCAGTGCGCTCAAACTGTACCACACAATCAACCAGCATCAAGAAAACCAAGCAAAATCACACAAAACCTCACACAATATTTACTACTCCGCTATAAAACCCAACATTACTCAGACAGATACACAGAAAATGACCCCAAGCATCCCACTAGCCGAAAGACGACACCCACAAACCGCCACAAGAAATCAGCCACCTTAGCACACCCAAAATCACACCAGAACCTCCCCGAAAAAGCCAGCACAGACACCCGAGCAAACACCAACATTAGCTACCATAGATTACTACTTAATACGCCCACACTCAAACACAACATCCCTCACTTCCACTCCCACTCACTCACAATCACACACACCTCTCTCCCTCACAACACTTCATCCCCACTTCCCCCACCCTCCCCGACTCTAGTCATCACTCACCCCTCATCACACATATGCACCTCTCCACACCACAATCCTCATCCCCCCCACTCCACTCTCTCACGACCGATACTCACTGACCGCAACCCCTCCCACGCAGCACGACACCCAGACCCTACCGAAATTCACCACTGCGCACACCACAGACGCCCCCGAATCATCATCAACAGCACCAGTGACACAGTAGCCGCCCACCACCGAATCAGCACCGACGTAGCTGCAGCAATTCTCTACACCGAAAGCCCGCAGCACCAAGCCCACACACCGCAAGGCCGACATGCTGCAGCCACCAACAGGACGCCGCTTACCCGCTCCCGCAAGACACCTACGCATACCACACCGAATGTCAGCAGCCCCCACCAGGATAACACCCCCGACGCACACAAGGTAACCATCTCCCCCCTCCCCACTCACTCACATGCAACACATTGCACACCCCACCAAGACCACCTCACTCAAAGTTACCCTGATTGCAGATCACTCCAGAACACAGCCCAAATTCAAACAACTGCAACCAAGGACGACAGGCGAATTCAGCACCAGACACACATCAGACCCAACCGCAACCCAGCTAATGGTAAGACACTCTCAACCCACCTACATGCCCCCTCTTGCAGACTCCACCTCCCTTGCCTCACACAACGCACACTTCAGCACACACTCACACATTGCATGCACTCTCACAGATTCAAACAACTGACAACTCCCATCACACCGAGACGAAGCCACAGACTCCCCAGGCTAACGACCCTCCACCAAACGCGCAAGGCACCAGACCCAAGCCCAACGGCTCTCCACCAAATTAGACAAGTCCCGGTCCCCAGGCCAACGACCCTACACCGAATCAGCCCGGCCCACGGTTATATACACCTGTACGCCGAAAAGACTAGGCCAGCCGGCCCTCAAGACAGAAAGCTGTCCCATCACACACGGTCACCAAGGACGATGGAGGCCCAATACACGTCATTTCGAAGCCAAGTTCAAGCCCACCCGCCAACTCAATCCAAATCACCTCAATTGCCCCTCGACATGGATGCCGAAGAAGACTTGGACATGGACGCCCAATTGGAGAACGTGTCACCGGAACGCGGTGGGAGCTCCCTACAAGTCTCACTAGAGAGACACTCAATTCAAGCCGCACAAGCAACACCCCGTAAGCCCATGCACATCTCCGAAAGTACGCCACCCAGATTACAATACCGCAACCCCCGGTTGGAGGACGCCTCGGAGAGCCAAACCACGAAGAGGAGAAAAGCCGAAGACTACACCGCCACGTCCACGCCCAAAATCTCAAGTAAGCACAACACACCCCCCGCCCATACAAAATCCCAACGCACATCCACATTAGGCATTGATATGCTTAGCCAAATGTGGCTAGGTTTCCAAATGCAAGAGGCACTCCTAACCCAACATAGCAAGAGTACTTTGAAGGAGTCTCGGACAAATGAAGAATTCCTTGCCATAGGTACGCCCCCCACCGAAATCCAAGAATTCCGCTCACTCCGACACGCCTTCCCAAGGACGAAACAAGTCTTATACCCATCCGAACGACCGGACGCGGTCCCGGGCCAACATCTACACCTCACACAAATCCCAAGGTACGAGAAAATATCCAATGACACCGGACTCACCGAAGGTTTTCATGTCACCATAAGGTTTGATGGAGAGTACAAGAAGCTTAGTCGGAGGGAGGTTAAAATAGCTTGCATAGAAAGGCTCAAACTCATGAACATGACGTTAGGTACCTCATACTCTAACCCCGTGGACATAGGTATCAACACAATCACACGAAATTGGGCCAGATTTATTAAAATCCACCTCCAACACCCGAAACGGGATGCTTTGGCCCTCCTCCGTGGAGAAAGAGCTTTTGTCATGATTATGGGGGATGGAGAGAGAATCATTGGGAAAGTCGAGAAGGGCTTCGAACTCATCACCAAAGCCCGAAACATGAGACTACACCTAAAGGGAGAGGCCCTCCGCGACAATACGGCCACCGACATACTTAGGAGCATCATGAGGGACTCCTACTACGATGGCCGCGAAATAGAGATTCTCTCCCTCACCAAGTCGGACACCGAGAAAGATTTCGCCTTCATCACCCTCACCAACGAAGAGGCTAGAGCGGACATCCTCAACAATGGTCTCACATACCATTCCGAACGCCTCAAAGTGAGCATCACCAAGGATAAAGACTTGGGCAACCCCTCGGAGCTAAGGATTAGTACTACTCTTGTAGCGAACAATCTCCCGCAACGAGAGTCCCAATCAACCATCACCAAACATCTCAAGAAGCTCATTGGAGAAGACAATGTCACCAGAGTCACTTTCGGGTACCAAAACAAACAAGACGACGATAGGCAAGCCGGATGGTGCCACATTCAATGCTTAAATGCCGCCGTCTACACTGAATGGTTACACAAGTCTTCGTATATCTTTGGAAGGAGAGTAGACTTTGTCCCACACAAAGGTAGCATAGATGGCTCCGACCCTAACCCCACCGCCATTCGCCTCGCACACGCACCGGTACGGGAAGTCATCGCTCAAAAGGCTCAAGCCATGAGCAACCATGCCGCCGCCTCCCCTTTAGTGTCGGAGAAGATCTTCAACAAAGCCATGAAAGACCTCACCGAAACAATGGACGTTAAACTCAACACAATCGCCAACAACATCAACCACAACACGGACACACGAATCGAGGCATCCACGGAAACACTCAAAACACATGCGGCCAACATCCACAACATCATGAGTGCAATGGCCATGGAGTTTCAACAATCGAACCATCGCATCCACAACATCATGCAAACACTCGCCGCCACCCTCCCGGACCCCCCTCCCCCTCAAGTCAACACCGCAAGACTTCCTCACATACCACACCATCCCATGGACGACACCAACGCGGCACAACTAGCACCCCCGGGATTCCATAGTACCCACTACCGGAATTCCCCATCAAGTTACCACAAAGGCCCAAACTCCCAAAATGAATAGCAACCCATTAGCATACACATGGACGCTAGTTACATACTATATATGTTTTCTATTACTTATCAATAAAAAGTGCACACGCACTAAGCAATTCAATATCACTCTTATCCATATCATTATAGCCTCAATACTATGTGCTAATTTCACCACCTTAACCCCCCACGCTACTCCCACATCATCCCACGATACAATAAACAACCCATACTAAGCACACTCTATTACCACCCTACACCATAACCATACTCACTCATACAACTACTCACATAACATAACACTCATAATAATTAACACACCCACACACACACTTTTATATAATACCATCCCAAACTCAAACAAAACAACACCTCAAAAAGAAGAGCTATTTTACACACTAAAAGAAACACTAAAAACCCACATATCGGGCACATCCACACCACCCATACTAAACTCACATACACCTCCACTACCTCACATCACCACACCATTAAGACATCATCACATTGGATATAGCCACATAAACCGCCACAACATCACTTTAATCAACTTCTACACAATAAGACATACACACTTAAAACATCCAACATTACACAAAACCTTTGCACAAATTGTTGACCTCCAAACACTCATCCTAAGAAGTGGAGACATACAACCCAATCCGGGCCCACTTTCATACATCTATAAAAATCCCCTTATAAAAAACATTCAAGAAACAAAACAATACTCTATTAAAAATCCACCCGTATTCCAATACGCCCAACTAGTAAGCCCATTGCCCATACACTTACCACAACACCCCCTTAACCCCATCAAATTAGGCCAAAGCCATTCACACCACAAACCAACCGCCCCAAAACCCTCACACCCAAACACACAAAATAACACCATAATTATACATAGATATATAACTACCATATGGACACCACCCTACTTACTCCAAATTCAACCACCACCCGTCATACAATCACATAACAAGAAACCACAATTAAGCATAAGCACACAACACCGCAATCAAAACCATCTCCTCCTACAATGTGGTGACATCCACCCTAACCCAGGACCTATGCCTGACCTACTAAAAACACACCCCCCTGACCACAAGAGAAGACAAACAACATATTTCTTACCAAGTACGATCAAATTCCACCCAGAATACCAACACTTGGCCGGAACATTCAAACCCCTTTTCCAAAACACACATCCGCTACATACACAAATAATACACTCCCTCCCATACTTGTATAATCACATACAACAATATAATCACCACCCTCCCCCAAGGGTCATCTATGCAATAATCGTAACCATTAGTCCCTCCACTCTAACATGTAACACACTCCTACACCACCAACCAATACAAGAATGGACATCTCAACTACTAGAAAGAATGTCAAGATTGCAAAACCCACCAGAAAGACACATAGATACCCCACACCCATACACACAATTTTGCCATATATATAAAGACACTATCACCCCTCCCAACACAATACACAAACAATTATATGATTATATACATCTAGACCATAACTCCGCTAATATAGAAAAATTACAAGAAAAATTCTCATACCTACCACGACAACTACTAATGGAGGCACTAAGATATAACGAACCTATAAATGAATACACAAGTCCCAACCCCCCCATTACTTATCATTCATCATCCTCGCCCAATCCGGTCCCGCTAACTAGTCAAGAATCATACGCCATAACCTGGAATGCCTCCTCACTAAACACTGCCATGCCATGTCTACAAGAACTAATCACGGACCCCCAACAACCCCCATCAATCATCACCATTCAAGAAACCAAGCTTTCCGCCACTAAATCTACAAAATATATACAATACCTATTCCCTCAATACAAACTTTTCTTTAACAACATCCACAACATCACAAGAATCACACGCCAACGAATGACATATAGAGAATATAGAGGGGGATTACTACTACTAATACACAACAAACATGCATTTCCAGGCAATCTTTCCAAAATTCCCACCCCCGCAAACATATCCCCATTCCTCCAAGTAACGCGCATAGCAAACCAACCTTTACAACCATGGCTCTTAATTAATTTATATATGTCATCGCATGAGGAGGACCTACCTCTCATCCCCTTCATACAAACTAACATCACTCATCAAATAAATACATACCCTAATCACACATATATCCTATGTGGAGATTTTAATAGAGACGTTGCTTTAATTGGAAGACAAAATGACCAACAAACCACACCGCTACAACCGGAAGATTACCTTTGGCGATCCTTCACAACCAACCTAGAACTAACATACATCCCGACAAACACAACATTTTCAAGACAAGGAGGACATAATTACACACAAAATAGCCTAATAGATGGATTTTACATCAAAACCCCACATAACCACCAATTCACCTCAACCACAAATCAAACAACGCACCTAAACTCCGATCATCTACCTATACAACTCCGAATACCCCCAAACACACTTATAGCAAGAGAACCAATCACAACCCCCGACCCACCACCTAGGATACTCAACCCTATACCCAAGGAAAACCTAGAAACATTCCACACCAAATTCTTCGAGGACAACTCAAACCAAATCGACGAGCTCATACAATTGTTAGAAAATAACCACTTGACAAATGAACAATGGCAACTAGCATGTCAATCACTAAGTTTCCTCACCGACAACATTACAACCTCCGTCCTTGAAACATGTAGTGCCCCACCCATTCCCACGCTATCAAACAAAATTGCCAAGCAAGGAGGCTACCTTCCAAAGAAACTCCAAAAAAAATGGAAAATACATCTATCTACCTACCATCTTATTAGAAAAACAATATATATCATAAAAAACAACCCAAATTGGCGAATTCACCCCATTATCACACAAGAAATTAACAACCATACCTCTGTCACTATACCCCCACCTCCACATCCTTCCCACCCATACGAAACATGGTTAGCCAACTTAGCCAACATCGCCAAAGAAGCTAAAAACAAAGCCCGCAAAATAACAACAAACTACACAACCCAACAAATCAAAAAAGCCATATGCAAATACCAACAATTATATGACAAAAGTCCCAAGAAAATTAATAGAAAAGTCTTCAAGAATATTGACACCCCCCCTCTAGACTGCCTAATAGATCGATTCAATAATATCCTTACAAGCCCCACAGACATCGCACAAGAAATACATGTGCAACAATCCATAAGTAATAGACCAACCGTCCCAACATGTCATTATCAACCCGATCACCCACAACAATGCCTATGTGGAGTTAGACAATATCCATGGCACGACCTCAACGGATTTACTATAGAAAAGAGAGGCGAAGCCTTAACTCCCTTACACACATATCTAGACCAAGAAACATACGATATATGTCTTAAAAACCTTACCAACAGGAAAATGCCGGGACCCGATCAAATTCCTAACACCATACTAAAAAATATGCCGCCAAGATTCCATAAGCTTCTACTATTATTTTTTACCCACTGTTATAAACAAAAAGAAATACTTGAAACTTGGAAAACGAGCCTTACGAAACTCTTATACAAAAAAGGCAACCCCCATCACCTCACCAACCATCGGCCTATTGCACTTGCCAACACTATTTACAAACTATTTACTAGCACGTTTACTAGTATACTCTCCTCATACGGGGAAAAACATCAAATTCTACATGATAGCCAAGAGGGCTTTAGAGCTGAAAGATGCACCGCCCGACAACTTCAAACCCTCATCGCCGCATTAGAAGATGCACGACTCACTAACCAAGACATCTACATCCTATACATAGACTTCAAAAATGCCTTTGGCTCTATCGACCATGCTAGACTCCTCGCCATTATGAAAGACCTCGGTTATCCGCAAGATGCCGTTGCACTAGTAGGAAATATCTATTCACAATCAACTACCATATTTGTCGGGGAATACTTCGATAAAACACTACCCATACCCATACAAAGGGAAACCATACAAGGAGATACGCTAAGCCCTTACCTCTTCATCATCTTTCTCGAACCATTACTTAGATGGCTACAACGCGGACCCCACGGATACACCTTTAAAACCTCTAATACAAAATTAAGTTCCGCGGCCTATGCGGACGACCTAGCGATAATATCCAACCATATGACATCCATCCAACAACAATTGAACAAGCTAGATAGATATTGCGAATGGGCCGGAATGGACCTCGGCATCCCGAAATGCGCAATCACAGGATGCCCAAATAAATCCAAACTAAATGCACAAGCCTTTAAAACACATTTAACGACCATCAATATTAACTTCCGAAACCAACCAATACCAATACTAAGCCAACACGAACCATATGTTTACCTCGGAATCAATTTAGTTCCATCACTACAATGGAAAACACAAACGCACATCACAACAACCAAACTAATCAAACAATGTAAACTCCTAACCACATGCCCAGCCACCATGAAGCAAAAAATACAAATGGTTGACACAGTCATAAGAGCCGGCATAGCCTATAGCTTTTATGCCGTCCCATACTCACTTCCCGCTATTAAAAAACTAGATAAAAGAATAATTGCCCTACACAAAAATATATGTGGCCTCCCGAAATGCCTATCAAACGCCGTTACACAACTTCCACAAAATATTTCGGCACCGAAGCTTTCTCACTAAAAAACGCCTATATAACATGTATCGGAGAACAACTCATAAATGCCCTCAACGACCAAGGAAGACTTGGAAGAATATATAATGGATTAACCAAACATATCCTTGCCAAACATGGCGGATCACTCCACCTACCACGAATAACCCCACATGATTGCATGAGATCACCAATTACTAGAACATTATACCTACTCAAAAAAACTAGTGACACTCACCTTAGAAGTACACTTGCAAAATTCCCCCTTCACCCTACGCCATTAGAGACACAATGGATGAGTCAAGCACACCATATACCCACACTAACTCCCACCACTTCCCTCAAATACTTGCATAAATTAATTTTACACAACATAACCGAATTAAAACACATCACGCACCCCAATGGCACACACCTCATGACAAATGATGAATTCAAGTACTATTATGCCCCACCCACTAAACTAGTTAAAACCGCCCTAGAACACGCGCGTAAGATATTTTGTAAACCCCCTTGTCACAACCAATGCCCAAATACTTGCCTAACACATACGACACCCAATACTCTCAAGGACGCCTACAAAATACAAAATCATCATATAAACACAAGCCTAAGTAGACATAACATACACCCCATGCCACCCCCACTACCGGAATATCCAAAACCCCCCTTACACATCCAACGAAACCACATACAATTCCCAATACAATCTATAATAAACGACCACCCTCACACATACAAAGACAAACACAAAATCACAAAACACTACACATCCTACCTTTGCCAATGGATACTTCCTAACGACACCAAATACCATAAATGGCTCCCACAAAGAGACTTGTTCCCTTGGAACAACCAAAACACTATAAATCATAACATACTACTCTTAACACAATACTACACCCAAAAACAACACCAACACTTTACCAACATTCTCCAAATAAACTTTAGTGAAGCACAAATGAGAGACACAAGATATGTCCGCCCACCACAAGACATACCCCTATGCCACATTCATATCAATGAATGCAACCCGGATAATGACATTGAATGCACACAACACACCATTCAAAGCCAATATGGCGCATCACACATCTATGATAATGACGGACGCCACCTAATTACCATTCCCGAACTAAGACTACAATGGCTATGGGAACAATACCAAAATGCATTAAACAAACCACACAACTTAGAACCCCCCATACAATCCTTTGAAAAAGAAGTGGCATGGTTGTATCAAAGATACAAATATAGAATGCCCAAAAACAACCCCCTCAAACTCTCACAATACACCTCCCAAATGCCATCATAGAAAACATCATTGACTCCTTCCACATCACCCATTCTTACTTCTCATCACCAATCACATGTCCTACTACATTGAAACAATTCTCCTCCCCATTTTCTAGGGACAAGGTATTCGGATCAATAGGCACAGCATTCCAACATAAATGGGCAGGGGTGGGATATGCCCACCCGCACACAGAAAAAGACACTCAACAAGCCCTACATTGGGCTAGACTTGCCGCCAAACATAACCCAAACACAATCACAATACTCATAACAACTGACCCAAACTGGTACCACAACATCAACCCCCATGAAGGCCCTTTCCCAGATTCTCACGTTATCTCACATTTCAAAGCAGACACCATTGCATATGATGAACCCACAATACCCCCGGAATTACGAACTAACCCACGAACAGAAAATCATGACATCCGCATATTATGTATACACCACAAACACACGTCCCCCGGATCATGTGAATATGCGACTCGTATGGACACTATTAGCACTACCCTCCAAATACCCACATCATTTCACACACCGGCACCGCCTACACCTATAAACACCTTAGTAAATAGAAGCAAGAAATGGTCCCAACTTATATACCCGCCCCCCCATCCACTTACAAACCAAACTTCTAACACTCCCATATACACGAATCAAGACATATGCCTACCCCTCAAATACCACCCACAATTTTGCTATTACACGGATGGATCATTCATGCCACCCAAAGAAATAACCCGAGGGCATTGGAGAAGAGAAAAAGCAGGGTATGGTATATATAACCCCTTCAAAAACCTCAAAATCACAGAAAGACTACCCGGACTCCAAAATATACTTAGGGCAGAACTTATGGCTATACACCACACCCTCCACCTCCTCACTACCACATACCGGAATGAACCGGCACATATCTTTACAGATTGTCTCAATGTCTTATACCTCCTGAACACGCAAACTAAACACCCAACACTACACAATAGCCACCCGGATAAAAAGATACTAGAATCCATAGTTAAGATGTTGCAATCCCGCACACAAACCACCACACTACACAAAGTCAAAGCCCACACAAACATTCAAGGTAACGAACAAGCCGATAAATTAGCAAAATTGGGTTGTGAATTAGAACATAGAGACGCTATAGCCACACATGAGTATGCGCACCCCACGCCATACTACCTCCAAAAAGATTGGTGGCATTCAATGCAAGAAACACCAGACAAAGGCCCCATCCGACACCTTGGCAAATACATCATCAAACATGATAAAAAACACAACCTATCCATTCTAGCAACCCAAACACATCAATTACATAAATGGCTTGATAACAAAGATATCGACAAAACATTATCAAATGACTTTTGGACCAACCCTGCTATCTCAGACAAGCAAAAAACGTGCTTAGTAAAATTCCGAACCGGACAATACATGGGACAAGCTAGAAAACAACTATTTTTTGGTAGAATTGCATACCCATCCCATACATGTAACATTTGCAACTCACTAGAAGCGGATACATGGCTACATATACTCCTTAAGTGCAAACAACAACACATCCACGCACTAATTACAAAAAGACATAACAAAGCGGTATGGGAAATCCGCAAACTTCTTGTCTCAAATAAAATAACAAGACACTACATACTCATGAACGCAGGTACATATAATGAACTACCCCAAGACAACACAGTACCAACATGGTTACTACCCTGCACATGTGGTACCCAAAGATGTCATTGTAACGCTAGACTTAAACCCGACATTCTATGCATTATAGGGCACCCTTACAATTCCCCACCACCAGAAGCACCCACACCAGAAATTACAGTTCAATTTATAGAATTCACATACTGTAATGACAGATTCTCCACTGAAACCATAAATCAAAAAATCACAAAATATCAACCACTCATAAATAATATCATCGCAAAGGGTTGGAACGTAGCCCCACTTATCGTATTAGCATCTGGTGCTCGAGCCACAACTCACATCCCCTCAATGAACGAACTTGAAACAAAGCTTAAACTCCCTACATCACAAATTAGGAACACATTCAAACAACTTAACATAATTGCCATACAATATGCACACTCAATATTAATCCACAAAAGACGAATAGAAAATAGACAACCCATCACAGACCTACAAAATCATAACTAAAATTAGAGAGGGGTAGTGGTCAGACCACTAATTATTAAGATACCACCTATAGCTCAGAAAGGCGGGGAGTAGCCGGTTGGTTGGCATAACTTTCCTGCCTATGATTAACTCACTTGCAGCACCAAGTCAAAGTGTATTGCACTAACACGCTCAGACGGATTCAACGCGAATCGAACCCGGACCGTATTAATACAACACGCACGTCCTTATCCAACCAACCTTGGAACCATGACTTGGCGACCAACAACACAATCAACCATCATTTATACTCAAACAAATACACACGCTTCTCGTCTCAAACAAAGTAGCAAAACCCACACAAATCTAAATTAAAACCCATGCACCCTACACACCACCCTCCCCCCCCCCCCCCGGTTCAACCGGTTAAAACATCGGTTTCTAACATAGTGTCTACTCCCTGCAAAGGGTGAAGTAGTATTACACCCAACGCCGCTACCCTGGGGTACGGCCACGGTTGTCCTACGAACATACACTTTATTCACTCCGGTCCCTAGTAGGGACCGGAGTTCTTCTTCTTGATTTGTTGTGTTGTTGCTTAGAAATCTTGAGCGTGTGTGGATTTTCTAAAGTATTGTTGGGAGAGGTGGCAAATTATGGCTTGATTGAGTAGTTTATATGGGTGTTTATGTTGGGAAGAAGATTGGCATAGGCAGTTATGTATGAGGTAGAGGGAATTAGGTTGTATGTGAAGATGCATGAATGAGTTTTAAGGCTACTAAGAGAGTTGTAAGTTCGGCTTGTAGGATGTTGCCCAAAAGGTGGTAGAGACCTAGCCCAATGCTACCTTCCTCACCTTAGTGGGTGTGTGTGTGTGGGGGGGGGGGGGGGTGGGGTTGGTATTGGTAAGTATGGTGAAGGTGAGTTTGTTGAGGCGTAATTACAAAGATGGATATGGTGTTTATTGATAGGAATTGTTGTACACATAGAGTGGTGTGTGTGTGTGTGTGTAAAAGGGGGGGGGGGGGGGTAAATTGTAGGTGTAGTATGTGCGTCAAGGGGGAGGGATAAGATGTAGGTGCAATTTATGTGTGAGATGTTATATTATAATAGGCATTGTGTGTAGAAAGAAGGTGGGAAAGGAAGGGGGAATGGGAATGGGGGGAGGTTGGGGTAGCAGAGGAGGGGAATGAGGTGTGTTTCCATTTTGTGGTACTTGTAAATTTGGTAAGTTTGTTGCAACGTAATGTTGTTTCAAGACAATATCAAATCTTTCCATGAAATCATGTACAATTTTTATTGATGAAAATTGGTGTATTCATAAAATGGTGATGATTCTTGGCTCTGGTCGGGTGAGATAGGTCGGGGATCCAACTTGGAGTGAGTATGTGAGGATGTGGGGGTCAAGGTGGGTTAGTACCTAAGTGTTTGTGTATGGACTTATGAGTGGGTGGCATTTGCTGTACCAATCTTTGTAGGGGAAATAAATATGGTGAGGGCTTCAAGGTCAGTGCGTGCCACCATGCATGCCCAATGGAGGGCTTCGATAATTGTTTGGGAGTTGGGTAGATTGGTGATACCTCGTCCTCACCGTTGGATAGAGTATGTGTTGCCTTGTATGACGAAGATTGCATCTAGTGTGTGGAGGGAGTGGTTGTTGTGAAGGGTATTGTTGGATGAGCCAAAAGAGTTTGGTCACAAAGTCTTTGGGAGGGGGTGGAGGGTATGGATGAAGGGGGAGGGGGGGGGGGGGGGAGTAAAGGTATTGTTCGCTATTGGATGCATGGTATCAAAAATTCGAAGAGGGTGGGGCCAAAATGTCATGGAATCATGCAAAAAATATATATATTTGGAGGATATGGATGGTGATGTAGATGTATGCGTATGGGTAACATTCCATGGTTGTAAATGTGGATATTAGGTAGGTGTATAGGTTTTCAATATAGCAAAGGTCTCATGTTTGTGATCAAAGGTAGTGTTTTTTTTATGTATATTTTGGATGTGTGTATGTGTAGTGCGGGTATATATTGCATCAAGAGGTGTTCATTATGTGTGGGGTCGCAATCTTCATGGTTGCCAAAGAGGTTTTCTGTGGGTTCCTAGGTGACTTTGAAGTTAGGGAACCATTGCTCATGGTTGCCGAAGAGGTTTTCTTCGGGTTCCTAGGTGACCTTAAAGTCAGGGAACCATTGCAAATGGCAAAGGTATTTGTGTTTGGATTTTGTGATGCCATTGGAGTTTAGTTTGTATTCTATGCGGACCCCATGAATGGTTTGTATTTGGTAGGCACGTGAGGATGGCTTTAGAGTTTTGGGAGTGGTGTCAGCAGTTGGAGTGGATGTGTGCGGTCGAGTGTTGGTGGGTGTGTTGGGCGTGGAGATTTAGAGAGGTGGCAATGGCGGGGGGGGGGGGGGGTTGTGGGTGGGTTGTTAGTTTGGGAAGAGGATGTTATTATTATGATCATGTATGCATGGGGTGCGCATTGGGAGGTGCAATGACGATGGGTGTGCATTTGGGAGGTTCAACAATGGTGGGTGTAGTATAAGAGCTTTTGGGTGGGCAATGGCTTGTTAATTGAGTTTTGTGCATTTTGTGAATGACAATTTTGAAAGTTTTGGGCATGAGGGTGCATGTGCCAATGGATTCAACAATGTCTCGGATGGTAGTGAGTTGCCAATTAAGTAAGATGGTGAAGAGTTTGGGATGGGAGAGTTGTTTCGTTTCATCTAAGCATGCAATGGAAATGTGATTGTTCCAAAGATGTTCGAAGGGTGAAGATTGGTATGGGAAGTCATTGATGGTTGAAGCGTATATTTAGAGCACACATCATTTGGAAGGACCGTGTGATAGGGGAGTGGAGGCAGACTAATGGTGTGAGTTTGAGGAAGGTGCGTAATCCGCCAAACCTACTGGCGAGGTGGCATATAAATTTGGTATAGATGATTATGAGGTGGTGGTTGTTGTTGTTGTTGTTGTTAAGAGTGCCGCATAGTTGAGAAACAAACACTCAAGTACATGCAAGGAGGAAGGAAAGAACATCGGTTCGGAAAAACATTATGTGGGATTTGGACAATGGCATTTGGGGGGGGGGGTTACATATCTTTGACTAATTGGACAATAACTTGGTCAAGTTTTTTGATGTCAGGTATGAAGAGTGGTGCAACGTAGAAGGTGTATTATACGCCGAGCATGATGACAATGTTGACCACATGTAGTGTTTGGCATATGGTGGCGGGGATTGAGTAAGGAGGTTTGGATGGACCATTTAAAGGGAGGAACAAGTTGTATTCCTAAGTATGTATATGATTTTTTGTAGGTGAGGTTACAATGTTGGAGTTTAATTTAAAGGGGGGGGACACATTTGGGTATCTTGAGTTTCATTCTTGTTTAGTTGTTAAATCTTTAGTGCTTGAAAGGTTGAGCTTATAGGTTGGGGAGGTATTGTGATAGGATGGCTAGGTCATTGGCATAGGCTATAGAGTCGGTTTGCATATTGGAGGTATTGTGGTGGTAGCCATAGTTGTCCCATTCTAGCCAACGGAGTAGGGGCTCAAGGAATAATAGGAAGAGTTAGAAGATGAAGGTATCCCCTTGGATGATGCCTCTAGAGATGGGACTTGTTGAGTTTGTCTGAAGTAAGGCCCAACAAAGGTGATAAAGGTATTGGCATAATGTTTCCAACAAGGCTAACGGTGTTAACAAGGTAGCCTAGATGTTCCATAATGGCAAGGAGGCGAAGATGGTATGTGAAGCCAAAGGCATTCCTAAAGTCTATGTGGATAATGTATAAGTCTCGGTGGACAAGTTTGGCATCCTCAATGGCAACATTAAGTATCTGGATTCGGCATATGGTATTGTGTTCGACCCATAACCCTTATCGGTTATCGTTGAGGATTTGGTATGTTTCACCATGTTGTTCTTAATGGGTGGTGGTTGTGCCGGTGAATAGATTTATAGATAGTGTTTGTTAGGGGGATGGATATGTAGTTGGGTAATAGTGTGTGATCCTTTTGTTTTACGGAGGAGGATGTTGTGGCTAGGTTTTCATAAACATAGGATTTGGCATATGTTTTGAGATGTTCTAATTTTTGGATTGAGTGCTTGTAGATATCTCCTCTTATGAATATAGTAGTAGTAAAAAGGGGGTTGACTTTCTAACATGCAATTCTAAGTGCTTATATGAGTGGATTGTTCTTTTGGTTGCCATATTGGGGAATTTATAGTGGTAGTAGGTGGATTTTTTGAGTTATATGATATTTGAGGGGTTGGGGTTATGTCTTGTGGTTCAGAGTTTTGGTTTCATGCATTGATTAGAGTGTAGAATTTTGCATATATGTTGGGTTAGAGTGCGTGTGTTTATTTGATGGACTCCATTCTTATGGCAGGCTATGCAAAATATGTTGGTTTGAGCATGTGGATAGTAAGTGTGGCCTTGGGTCTATTGCGTTGTTGGGGGCATAGTGTGCAATTTGGGTATGGGTGATTGGATAGAATATGTTTTTCGATGGTTGCCCATGTATTGGGAGTAGCAATTATTATTATTATTATTATTGGTGATGTGTGTGTCAAAGATACCCATGGCTTTCCAGTAGTGATGTGAGCGTTTGTGAACAATTTGGTCATTAGACACCCATCTATCAACATAGGGAGTTTTGGTTTTGGCCACTTCTAATTAAATTTCATGATTTTCTTTGTGCATGTATGTTTGCAAACTATAGATAGCTCCATTGTGTGCCCCGATTGGTGTTCCATTTAGGCAATATGGTATGGTATGTGGTATGTGGTATGTGCATATGGGGTGTGGGAGTGGGTTTATTTAAGGTGGTTATGTCTTTTGCTAATTGATTGGCTAATTCATTTCCTATTATACTAGTATGTGCTTCGACGTTTTGTATTGTTATGTTATGTGTGGATCATATGATTTAGTTGACTATGGCTAAGATGAGTAGTTTGTTGGGATATTTATGTTGGAATGATAGGTGCCTTATGTGGTCATATATTAGGTGCATGCTATTAAGGCTAAATGTGAGTACAAAGGTATCTTGTGAGTAGTGTCTAGCAGTGGTTAGGGCAATTAATAGGGCATTGATTTTTTCTCTTAGTAGGTTTGTAGGCCAAGGAGCCTTTCTCCAATTTAGAGGTTATTGGTTGAGATGTAAACACCTGGACCTACTATATTACCTATGCCTTGTTCATCTAATGGTATGAATGAATTGTACATACATATGCATTATTGTGATTAAGGGTTATTAATCATGTGCTTAACATACTAGATCTTGCATGGAGTTGTATGTTGGAGTCTTCACATATTTGATCGTGTTTGCACTTTAATTTCAACTAAATGAATGAGAATATATCAATAGGGTTTATTATTACCAAATGGCTAAAGATGAAGTTATCATAAACAATTTTTTAATTTTCTTGTCTTCAAAACCACGTTGAGGGGGGGGGGGATGGGATCATCGACGAGATTGTCTATAAATGCACCATAAGACACAAGACCAACCTATGAATATGTAGCCAATTAGTTCAAACCTCTAGGGTATTGTCATGTGGTTGTTACTTCACTACTTCTTTCTATTAATCAAGTACAAAATCACTGCACTAAATATTGTATTGAGTTTTCCAATTGTATTTAATCTTGTTCAATACTGATTGTAAAACCGCCTTGTATGGTGTCACCAACACTAAATGTAAAGCTAACACTATTTGTCATTCCTCGTAAAAGAATCTGGGTATTGTAGATTTACGACGTTGAAATTATTGTCATCTACTAAATGATTTTTGGTCCAAATTTCAATCATCCATGACAATGTTTCATTATAGAAATGTTAAAATGTAGAATACACCAAACTTTGTTTCAATAAGTGGCAAGAATTTCATCCATATTTTAATCATCCATGTTAGCACTTGTAAACTTATTCATTAGAAGTGTCACTAGAAAGGTTATGCCCCCTCCCCACCTGACTTTACCAAATAACCAAAGTTTATCCTAAAACCTGGGTAAAGCTCCCTTGGTTACAGGGGAGGCATCCGGCTATCCTGATGCACCTACAGGAACTTGCTCTGGCGATTTTCAAGTAAGTTTTAGTTAAGTAGCTTTCACACATGTTAATGGTTTTATCTACCAAGCAATGATAGTTGGATAGTTTTTGGTCCCATCCCCAAATGCCTTACTACTCATCTATCTCACCATTGGTTTTTGTTAATGGAGCTCCTCGTGCCCTCATAGCTAAGATTAAAAAGCAACCATCACAAGGGCAGGAGGTGACACTTTTAAAGGTTCTATATTCTTGCCTCATGTCTAGGTACTAATGGGAGGGTCGGTGCTTGAGGCTTTAAACCCTCCACATTCAAACCATGCCACATCATTTGCCAACTAGGCTCGGCACTAGATAATGTCGGTGGTGTGAAGGCCGTGTTTTTAGAACCAACTTTTAGGCTTAGCTAAAGTCGGATGGGGAGGGGGCATTACCACCATGACTTATTAAAATACCATATGACAAGATAATACCACATTTAGTGTACTTAAGTAGCTTATGGGCCATGACACGTGAACACGAAGCCCATGAAAACGCAAGCTTAGGAAGTTGGGTGCACGTGGAGAACATCGGACATGCTTTAGAACAACTTTCCAATTTGAAAGGTCAAAAAAATTCCACAGCCACTTGTGACTTGGGAAAGCCAAAGGGACCATGGGTCAATGAGTTAGACCTAGATAAATGGACCTTACCCAAAATCCGTGTGCCAATTGGATGACTGTGGTGGACGAAAGTCAGCCACGCATGCTTCCTACAAGCAGACCAGGTAGACTCACACAAGCAGAGTCCGGGGAGTTTTTTGAAAAAATCGGTAGATTTCCGATCTTTTATGAAAAGATTCGGATTTTTATTTTTTTGATCGGAAGCTACCTAAATCCAATTTTTTTTGTCGGTTAAATTCCGATATTTAACTTTCTCATTCGGTAATTTTCCGATTTTGTGAATTTCAATTCGGTATATTTCCGAAGATTTGTATTGTATGTCGGATTTGTTTTTTTTAATATTAAAAAAAAATTGGTATTATGCTTTTAAATGGGTATATTTGTGTTGATATAAAATCCAAGTATCCTTGGAAGGATTTGAACCTTGCCAAGCCCCCACCAACTTGGGGCCAAGGATTTAGCCTTGAAAAAATGTATAAATCCAAAAAGGGTTCATACATTATTAAGAGGCTAGTTAGTACAACAATACATTCATCTCTTAGATATTCGTATCCTATGAATTAGAAAACATAGTTGAACTTACTAAACGAGATGCATCACTTCCCGAAGACACATAAAATGAAGGATTAGCATATAAAAACCGGTATTTAGTTCCACTTTTCCACAATGGAATTGCCTCTTCAATAATATTATCAATGTTCTCATTTGGTCCCTCTAAAGCAATTCTAAGCATAGCTTCTAAATTTTTACTTCCAAGTCTATTTCTCACTCGTGTTTTTATTAAATTTTGGACACTAAACGCCCTTTCACAAGTGGATGTCGATACACATTGTACTCTAGCCAAATCAGCAAGGACAAGCAAATTAGGATATAGGGTTTGCAAAGAATGATTCCATGTGATCATGCCCCATAAATCTCTACAAGTCTTATCTCCCCATTCAGTGGTGGCTTGCAATTTGAAAGCTAGAAATTCACGCTTGCAAGCCATCACATCAATGAAGGGGGAAAAATTTGAACCTTCTTGGGAGCGATCATGCCCATAGTGTGCTAGTAATTTCTCCAACTCAACTACCCCCCAATTTTGGAGGCCTATCTGCTTTGAAGGCATATTAGTAGGATTTAAGATTTTAAAACATGAAATAAGATCATTATCTACAAATCTAGCATCCAAGCCTGCACAAACAGCTTCCGCAAAGGCATGTTGGAATTTAAGTACTTCCTCAAGGTCATCTCCTAATCTAGACCGATCCATTTCAAAACCATGATATATTTTTCCATGAATTTCACTTGAAAGCTTTCGGAGATGACCCCCAAGAGGGCCATATTCAGGAATAACATGATAGCCAGTGTTTTCGTTAAATGTAGAAGCATTCAAATCAGTTTGCTCAACAATAAACAACATTATAATCTGTGCTATTTCGGTTATAACAATACTACCAATAGTTGTGACATCCACAAATTTATTTTGAAAAATCTTTGATAACAATGCTAAGGAATGTAAGATATCAGTTAGAAAATACAAAATATAGATGTATTTAAATTGTTTTAACTTGGCTAAAACAAACTTCATTTGACCAAGGTTTTTTTTGTCACCACGAAAAAAAGACAAAACGGATTCTAATGAATCACATAAGGTAGTCACAGCCTGCCACCTACTAAGCCATTGTATCTTATGATACCGTTTCATTGTTTTTTTAGCATAAAAAAGTATTGTTTGCAAGGTTGTGAGTGCATGTTTACGTTTATATGACATATTAAAGAAAGAAGCAATTGCATTCAAAATCGTGTCAACCTCATCGGATATTACCTTGCAATCTGGTGCTTTAGATGAATCAAGTGAAGCTAGATTAGTCCTATGAACAACACAATGACAAGACAAAATGAATGGGTTTAGGTTGTTTTTCAATCTTGTTGCTACTCCACCATGAGATCCCACCATGGTGCTTGCACCATCACTACCAAATGCCACACACTTGCATACATCAAGTTCCCAAATTTTCAAATGATTGACTAAACATTCAAAAATAATACTAGCATCTTTTTTTCCACCCTCAATCTCTAACAAACCTAAAAAGACAGTCAAAGGCACACCTTCCTCTATAATTGTAGCAAATACAACAAGATGACTGGTAACACTTATGTCCGTAGATTCATCAATCATGATACCATAGAAAGGAGAATTTCGAACCCTACATATGATTTTTTTTTATGACATTAGACATACATGTAATTAAATCAGCACATGATTTTTTATCATGATACAAAGATGCAGTGATAGGAGCCTTTACACTAGCAAGCAATGAACATAAAGAAGGAAATTTTGCATAAGGGAGGGATTGCTTACCTATAAAATAGGCAGCACGAAACAATGATGACAATGATTCATCACATGCACGTTGCCCTTGTTTGATCGCCTTCTCCAACACTTTACCACCACTTTGTAAAGCCCAACAAAGTTTTTTATGTTCACTAGAACATGCATGATCATGAAATGCACTTACCTTTAGATTTTTGGATCCCTCCTTGGCATATACCGAACGTCCACCCTTCTCCTTGCAGATTTTACAACACACTCTTCCCAAATTGGGAGAAAAATCTAGCCAATCAAATTGGCTATACCATTGGTCTTTCCATATACCTTGTGCATTTGGAAGTTGAGAAGAGGGTAAATCATCCAATGCACATGTTTCAGATGCTAAATCATCTATGTCAATATTTCGAGGAGTGGTCACAAAATGCTCCTTTAAGGATCTTTGTCGTTTTGCCATTCCTAATTCCTAGCCCACATTTCATGTAAGAAAATTTCATGAACTCTGCATTCTGATCAGGTTGGCGATAATGAAATTCTACATCAGATTCGACTCAAAATATCAACTTTCGTGAACTCTGAACTCTGAACTCTGAACAGATTCGACACACCCTATCAACTTTCGTGAACTCTGATATTTGAACTCAGATTCGACTCAAATTATCAACTCTGAACTCTGAACAGATTCGACACACCCTATCAACTTTCGTGAACTCTGAACTTTGAACTCAGATTTGACTCAAAATCAAAACTTTCATGAACTCGATGACTCTGATCTCTGAACTCTGAACAGATTTGACTCAAAATATCAACTTTCGTGAACTTTGAACTTTGAACTCTGAACATATTCAACACAAAATCGAATCAGTGACATACCCTGTGGCGAGTCCGGAAGCTAAAGAGCGATCTGTAGACGATTACGGAGTGACCTTCGAAGTTCAAACTGGTAGCAGCACGCAGCAGGTAGGTGAGCGATCTGTGCGCGCTCCGCCGAAACTGACCTCCTCGCAGGCTAGCAGCACCCACTGTCCCACATCAAGCAGAAACTCCTCTTCGCACCCAAATCTAGATAGCAAATCAAGATGAATGTAGCAGAAGCGGAAGAGCAGTAGAGAGAGCACTCGGCACAGAGAGAAATCCCCATGGACGAGTGAGATACTCTGTAGAAAGGACTCCAGCTCCTTATACTCGTGACAGAGTGTCCTTGGATGCTTAGAGCGGCTCAAAACCCTAATCGGCCTTGTGAATGGAACCTTCCCTAAATTACTTAGCCTTCATGGTTCTTAGAATCTTAACCTTATGAGTTATGACTCTAGTATTAGGGATAGGGAATTTTTTTTTTACTAGGGTAATAGAGTTATCCTTTAATTCAAATGAGTTTGGTAGGGAGTTTCTTACAAAACCTTCCATGTTTGGCAAGCTTGAGGTGTATGCGTCGGACGCAAGCTTGAGGTGTATGCGCCCTATCCCTAATCCCTTCGGCTACTTGCCTAAAATTTTAAAATTGGCTCGGTAAATATCCTAAAATATGATGCCTCAACCGGCTATATTGCCGATATTTTCTCATTTCAACCGGTCAATTTCCGACCTTTCTAATTTTAGGTCGGTACCTCATCCGAATCATTGCAAACTCATTCGGAAATCTTCAAAAAATTTCGGCTAGCTCGTAACTAAAGTTCGGTACTCCCCGTTCATTGCACACAAGACCCTCGTGGATGAAATGAAGGGACTGAGTGCGCCTATGGATGAGAAGAGAAGCAATCCTGTGGACATGGTGGATGACAAATGAGAGGAATGATGGAGAATATCCCTTTTGTAAAGGATGGAACCTATACGCTACACCCAAAACACCCGTGGATGAGAACTGTCGGGTTTGGCGGAAGGGGAAAGACTGGTGGTTAGAACTTGTGGACCTTTGAGACGTATGGATGGATGAAACACAGACGACACCACGGAAATAGACGAGAAAACCATGGGGCCCACTTCGGACGTGAAAATACATCTGGTGGACGAGAAAGGAGCGGACGCGGATGAATGTGGATTATGGATGCCATCCAGACTGAAACGCTTATTGATCAGAAATAGAGCGCGTGACAACACAACTGGCGGATGAGGAAGGGCAAAAGCGGATGAAACCTATAGGATGAATGAGAGTTGAGGGACGGTTACGCTGGCAAGGTGGACAGAAACTGTCCGGCGAGTTGCTTCCGCTGCCTGATGTTCTTCCTGTCTTGGTGTTTCGTTACTTAAGCTTACGCTCCAGACTCCGTCGCCATCGCCAGCCAGCCAGCCAGGCGAGCAGCGCTGGAAGAATCGCAGCCGGCCCTCGATTCTCCTTACCGAGCCTATTACTACATCCATCCTCTCTTCTCTCTTCAAACCTTTTAGTACTTTACTTACGCAGATAGATAGGATAGATATATAGATGCACATTTCACTTCGCATGCGGGTTGAACATGTTGCTGTCTGCCGCTTCTGCAGCCGTTTGCAAACTGCTGATGCCCAGCCATTTGCGGGAAAGAAGAAGAACATCACGTAGTAGGGAGACATTTGCGTGTGCTAAGGTGGCGGCATCATCGTCACGTGCCTCGTGGCGGTGGTGAGAGGGAGGAAAGGAAAAGGTGGTTGGATTTGTGACGTGTGGCGACCACAGTTGGCGGGTGGGGTTCTTGGAAAGGGAAGGTGTGAGTTAAGCTGCGGTGGAGAAGGTGGGCCATGCATTTGTTAGTGAGAGATTGAAAATTGTTGTGTGAATGTCTGTTTGTTTCCTGTCGATTTGGTGTAGGCCGAGGTTGCGGAGTAGGGGAGTTTGGCAGAAGATAGGGTTTGGGTTTGAGGTTGCTGTTTGTGAGTGGTTTGGAGGATTGGGATTGCTGAGGGGAGGGGAGGAGTATGTATGTGAGTTCATGTGTGATGTATGTATGTGAGGTGTGGAGGTTTTGATGGCTATGGTAGGAGTTGATGTCATAGTCTGACCCTTGTGCATCATTATCTTCGTGGCCTCAAAGATGCCATCGTTGCACAATTTATGGAAGCTGAAAGCAAGCTTTAGGTCAACATCATCCGGGTACAAAGGAGAGCTAGCTTCATCAGGGAGCCGCCTGAAGCCAGTGTTTGAGAAGAAAACTACTTTGAGCTCTTGCAACAACGCGAAATCATCTTCAGGAGGAGCTTCGTCTGTTCCTTCTTCTCCTACGAGTCCAGCAGCACCCTCACGCCATCCTTTTGTTTCTTCGTTCTTCTCCAAATTCTTCTCAACCAGCCGGACGCCCGCAGCAGATCATCACCAGCCTTCGACTGTTGATCCAATTCATCATCAGAGCTTATCCGCGACGGAGGCGTTAACTCGCGTGTTTGCCACTCCCTCAATCCATGGCCCCTTACTGCAAAGCTGTGGATATACCACCGCACTAGAATGCGCAGGGGATGTCAATGGCAGCAGCAGCAGCCTGCGAGAGGACAAAGGGTTATCCTTGTTGTCGGTACAGCTTCCGGGGCGGTCTCGTCTGCAAAAGGAGAAAAGGAATGTCTCCAAGCAAGTCATTGCGTTGTTCTCGTCGGCAACGCCTGATAATCTGAGAGAACGAACATGGTATGACAGAGACTTCTTTCCAGAACCAAATGGGGCCGTGGAAGAGGGAGGCCTCAAATATGAGGCGAAAGTGTCGAGGACAGACACCCGGATGATGGTCACAAGCAGCATCAAGGATGTATTTGAAGGAAAGGAGAATTCAGACCCAGCAGAAAGAGGAGATGTGGCGGGGAAAAGAGGAAATTATAACCAGCTCGACTGGAGGGTGCTTGAGAAATTTGCAGTGCAGGGTGCTCTGGGGATCCAGCAAGCACTCAATTGGTCGTTTGCATATCATTTCCTTCAGCCTGGTGCATCTCTACCGGCCGTTGGGGAGTCATTTAGGAGAACATTGCATGATGTGAGCTTGGCAGGGGCGGAATCACCAGGCTCAGTTGCCGATGAGAATCATGAGGCAGAGTACTCTGAGGAGCAATCAAGGAACTCAGACCAGTAAGAACTTTATTCTGATGCCTAATTGACCTGCATTTGTGGACATTGTTTGTGGATCATAAATTTAGGACATTAGAGTCATCTTTTTACTCAATGTGACAATTTCTTTGATTGGAGTTGGTCCACTTGGATTTTCCATTTTTTGTTTTGCTCTACAATAATATCTTTTTCACCTGTGGTTGGTGTTCAGAGGTTGTGTTTGAATTTGAAAAGAGCAACCAATTTTGGTTAATTGAAGGCCAAACTCATTTTAGCAGCTATTGGCATGCCAAAAGGAGTTTGACCATAAAGGAACCAATATAGGTTGTTCTTCTTTCAGACCTCCAAGCATGCACGTAAAATTCGCCGAACAATGGAAGGTCTTGTGTGCAAAACGACCAACTCTCTATCAAAAGTCATGATGAGTTAGAGGATGATCTAACTGTTGGTGGTTCATATAATTAGGACAGTACCTAAATTGGCATATGGCATGGATGTACTTGAGAGGTTTGCACCTGTTTGTGAATGGAGCAGGGTTTTGTTTGTAATGTTTGTAATTGTGTCCATGATGCAGGGAGGGAGTCAACAACAGATCTCTGAGGCTTCTTTCTGGTGCATGCTGCCTTCCTCATCCAAACAAAGTGAAAACAGGAGGTGAAGATGCCTATTTCATCTGTTCAGATGAGCAAGTTGTTGGGGTAGCTGATGGAGTTGGGGGCTGGGCCGATGTTGGAGTCAATGCTGGTGAATATGCTAGAGAGCTCATGTCACAGTCTATGATAGCTGTTGCTCAGGAACCTCATGGTTACATTGATCCAGCCCGTGTCATGCGTTATGCCCATGCAAGGACCAAGTGCCGTGGTTCCTCCACTGCATGTATCCTTGCCCTCTCTGATTATGTAAGTATCTCTGACCATCTTCATGCATTTATGGACCATAATTTTATTTTAAGAGTGAGGGTTGAGGTGGAGATTTAGCTTTGTGGAATCATGTTGAGGAAGTCGCAATGTAACAAGTGGAAGCTTTTGCTGGTCTTTGCAGCGTCATGGGATTTATGGGTTTAGTCCTTATGGAATGCATCTAGTGAACATCGAGTATATGCACCTGGATTATCTCTCCAATTAGTTCTAAAATGATACAATATACTCTAGGACGAATTGTATTGTTTGAGATGAATATTAGTGAGCAGTGGTAAAACATCTTAATAGGACTTGCCAGCTAAGAACATCTTTGGAATTTGTGATCCAGGGTCTACAAGCTGCAAACCTTGGTGACAGTGGGTTTGTGTTAATGAGGAATGGCCGTACCATCTTTAAGTCCCCAGTTCAACAACATCAATTCAACATACCTTTCCAGCTGGAGAGTGGTGGCAGTGACCCTCCTAGTGCTGCTGAGGTAAGACCACCACTCCTCACTTATTATTGTTTCATTGCTTGTGAATCTATAGTTAACCTTGTTGTATCTGCTATCCGTGAACACTAGTTTTTAGAACATTCTCTTGGTGGTATTTGTCGAACTAAGACTTCTGATCCAGGATTGTACACAAAGCATTAGTACAAATGACTGATGCTAAGAATCATATGATACTCAAATTTATCTTGATCAACAATGATCAGATCAAAAAGCCTCTTAGGTTCTGGGAAAATGAATGATGCTAAGAAGCATATGATACTCAAATTCATCTTGATCAACAAAGATCAGATCAAAAGCCCTGTTAGGTTCTGGGTATTTGAATTTTGTAACTCATATTGTCGGTTGGCTATTGGCAGGTATTTTCATTGCAAGTCGCTGCAGGAGATGTTATTGTTGCAGGCACAGATGGCCTGTTTGACAACCTGTATGATAATGAGTTGATGGGAGTTGTAGTTCACTCCACTCGGGCTGGGCTGGCCCCTCAGGTTACAGCCGAAAACATTGTCGCCCTTGCAAGAGAGAGAGCGGGTGATCGCAACAGACAAACCCCTTTCTCGACTGCTGCTCAAGAGGCTGGCTTCAGGTTCTATGGAGGCAAGATGGACGACATCACTGTCATTGTATCTTATATCACAAATGCCAAGTCTGGGCTTGCAAACCCGTCATCAAAGTCATTATGATGACCAATATGTGCTGTAGTGAAGTCCTTATGCTACCTTGTGAGATGGCACATTGCAGGTGTAATAACCTTTTTGAGGCAAATTCCATTTTCTTAGTGATGCCAGTCTCTGGTGATAGGCAGGGTCAATATACCAGTCATTGTATCTCATATCCATCAGAAAATTTGTTCAGGTGTATCCAAGTGCAGATTGAGATGTAAGTTTCAAAATGCCTGGGTGGTAGGAAAGTTTCGGTAGTCTGAATTTGGTGTAAAGGTGATGATACTTGGGGTAGAGAAGTGTAGGTTGTTGTACAGAACTAGTGGGATGTAATTTGTAGTCATGGAACTTAGTGTAGACTTCAGTCAACATTGTTCTAAAATATGCTAAACAGTAGTTTGTTTTCAGTGGGTAAACCATCCACTGTTGAAACAAGTTTTACTTTTCTCTGCATTGAGTACTGTGTCTCATGGGCTTCAATCTTTATCTGTTGATCTCATCCACTCTATGGCAAGGATTATGTCTTTGGTTGCACTCTAATTGTGATTCATTGAATCAACTTCAGCAAATGGATATCATACTTAATCTACTTTGTAACGAGTAAACCTAAAATTTTGTGTGTCCAGTTATTTCCTGCAGTAACAAAGTGCCGTGGATTGCAGAGTTGCTGAATACGATGATCAGCACTTTGCTAATTAAGTAGCAAGCCCTTTTATTTGACAGTGATTCTAGTTTCCATGCTTGATCTCCTAGGGAGAAGTCCAAGCTAAACCATGGCCAGATCTTCCCCTCGTAGGCTTTCTTTGTTGATCAGGTACAAGGTATGCAGACAATCATGTACGATCAAAATTGACAGGAGCTCAAAAAAGACTGTCGGGTGGCAGAGGCCCTACTCATTCTTTTGAGCTGTAATACATGACGGGTTGCTCTTGGACCTTACTGTCCTTAACTTGTAGCTTTTCGAGGCTATACGGAGGTACGTAGTTTGAGTTTTTTTTTTTCCTTTTTAATGGAGGGGCCTTTCTCTTATGTCAGGACGTGTAGGTATTTCGTTCACAGTATCGAAGAAGTGGCGAAATATGACAAGAGTGAACAGTCAGTCTGTTGTTTGTTTGCACATGTTGTCATGAAGAGCTGTTCACCAGAAAGTACTCCAGTAGCACAGTTGGTTGATCATTCCTAGTTTGCATTTACTGCAGGGTTGTTGCTTTTTGGGTTTTTCTGGTGGTTATGAGGTAGGTGAAGACCTCACTTGGCCTGAGATCCTGTCCTGGGATCGATCCGTTCTTCTTCTTCTTCTTCTTCTTCTTCAGTATGCTCCTGGAAATATGCGCACAGACTGTTTTGTTACGGTCCTTATTTTGTGGCTCATTGTGGTGTTTGCCGTTATCTCACAATGGCTATTGCAGTACAAACCTGTTTTTGTGCATTTGGTGACATTCCGGGACTGTGGGAAGAGGACGACTTCCCCATAGCATAACCCTCTCACTCCCTTATGCTCAATCTAAGGTAGAGGGTGCTATAACCAACACCCCACCCAGAACCAACACCTATGCATGCCTCCTAATCTCATCCCGGGGACACACCTTAGACCGTTCGAATGTCTCCAGTGCAAAGCAAGGGTGGATTTGGGTGAAAAGTAGGGTGGCTTTGAGAGAATGCGGACAAGTGTTGGAATGTAACTAGGGGTTATAAAAGATTAATTTTTTTTTATTGGGTGTAGTGTTGGTTTTAGTGTGGAGGTGGTTTTGGCAAAAGGTGGGGATGGGTTCTAGAGAAAGCATGGTTGGTTTTGGCGAGTGTTGGGATGGTTTTGGAAGTCGATTGTAGTGGAAATAGTGTGGGTATATATTTAGGAAGCTAGGGTGTAATTGATTCAAAAAATTGTAGTATATTCACATGATGTGCTACTATTTATTCATTTATAAAATTTTACTATGTATAAGCCAATCTCCTAGACCAATCATGCATACCACTAATCCAAATGGACTAAACAAATAGGGCTAAATTGTTCAAAGTGTTGGTTTTAAACACCTACCTTAGGTTGATCTCCATAAATGGAGGATCAAGAGGGAACGTTATCAAAATGGCTATGCCTAGTAATCCCCCAAGGCTAGGAACTTCCTGGCCCTCAAGGATTACCTAGTTAGTCCATTCCTAGTTAGTTATAGAGACATCGCATTTGTTTATTAAATTAGTAAACCTGATTCTTGTAGGAACTTTGTTTGATTAATCACAACATCCTCGAGAATGTCATTGTGGTTGCTAACCCCCACTTCATAATGGAACAAATACCTATGCACTTTAAAGGTACACTAGGGTCCAAGACAAAGAAACCCTAGAATCACACAATCCAATTGGTTTATAGCAAGATTTGGACCCAAAAAATTACACTAGGGTTTGGGTCCAAGGTATAAAAAAGAGAAGTGGTGTTGATGTGGCATCACTTTCCCTTTAAATCTTGGCAGTTTGCACTCAAGAAAATACTTCTAGTTTGAAAACCCAATCTTCAAGCTCATGTCCAATCTTGAGTCCAAAAATAGCGTGCATTAAGGGGTGTTTAGGACCCCAAGTTTCTTGGACACGGACCCTAATGCAAATCCACCCTAACTCTATGTCTATGATCATATATGCAATTAGGTCACCTTTGCAAATAAGTTGCCTCTTTACTCATGCAATTTATCTTGGGTAAGAATCATATTACAAAAACTTAATACTGCTTTTTGTTCATAATAGCGACCATAGCCCCCCCCCCCCAAAAAAAACAAAAAAAATCATGTACTTTGTTATTGTGATAGTAAATGTGAAAAATAGTGTGAAATTTTAATAAAATGATGTGGCACAACTTGATTGCACATATCAGTGTAGAGAAACTACACTAAATAGCATTGTGTAACTCCAAACAGTATGTGACACTAAATACAATGTTTAGTGTAGAGCTCAGAAAAATGATGCCTACTTATTTTTCGTATAGTTATTTTGAGCTGAGGACTCATTATCCTCCACTATGTATGAGGTGTTGCTCTCCATTTGGTTCATTAAGGTAGGAGTTGAGAAGCACAGTAACTGGTGACGTGGCCGCCTCAGAGGGCAGCATTTCGGAAAAGGACTATAAGCCTCCTCCCCGAGAACTTTGTAAACGGAGAACACTACGTTTGTGAACTTCATTTCATGCAACGGGTTGAGAAACATTTGATTCTTTGTGAATCCATGCTCGTATTGTAAACTCTTATCATGTTAATCATGCTTGAGGAAGCAAGGGTACATGAAGAGCCACTTCGGTTGCAGCAGGGCACGCCACCTTTTAGTGAAGGGCTCTATGACACCAGGAGGTTTACTGCAAATATGTTGATGTATATGATCTTTGATTCCTATGTAGGTTGATCAACGCTCTTGAAGAGCACCTATTCAGGTTCTTAATATGTAGAGAACTTGATACAACAATCACATTATCAAAATCGGGTCATTTTGAGAGGATGTGAGTTACAATGTGTGAACTTTAGGCCGTTAGTGTCACATGCGTAACAATGTCACTTAGGGGTTGGTTACACCATGGACCATGAAGTTGTCCCAAGTCTTGTAAAATCTGTGATTGGCTGTTGAACTCGTTCTGGAACCACTTCGTTTACACCAAGGGAAAGATTGTCAGAGTGACCATGGAGTTTGAGGTCTTCAAAAGACATATTTCAAGGCCTACATTATTCACTGACATGGTCCAACGGATTTTGCAGTGGGAGAGGTAAACGAGGTGGTCTAGTAGAAAAACACAAGGGCCCATGGTAGAGAAATGTTTTTATAATAGTTTTTTAATGATTTTTTCTTTGGAGAAGACAAGAGAAGATAAGGTAATGGCCAAACTTTAAAAAAATAAATCAATTGCCCTTTTTGGGCATATATCAAAAAAATCAACACATTAACTTTTTGGTGCATGATCATTCCTCTTGGTCCACATTCAATTTACACCTAATGAGGGGCCCAAAGGCTTTGTAAACTGATTCTCTAAGAAATCCGACAATGGAAGTTGGACCATCAAGTTGGACCATGGAAAAAGGCCATCTTCCATGGTCCGACTTCATGGTCCATGGTGTAAACTAGCCCTTACCATGTTATGAGGCCTATGCTAGGTTACATTAACGGCCAATAACCTATCGGCACTTTGTGTTAGTTTGCTTACTAATTTTTTGAAATTAGTATGCTCAACAATATCATGAGGGTTATGACTAGGTTACACAATGGTCAACAAGTTGACCATAAGTATGAACACATGGCACTTGTCATTAGTATGCAACACAATAATATCTTCAACTTGCATACTGAAATGCAAACAACATCTTCCTCATGCATTCTAGAACGAAAAACTATCATCTCAAGCACTCCAATGTGCTACGCTAAATGCCATACCACAAATAATTCTGCACTTCAAAAAATTACCTATGTTAACAAATAGTGGCATGTTGGTAATCGACGGATGTGGCACTTTTAAACCTCCAAGCATCTAATTTGGACCATTTGCTAATGACGCATGCGGCACTTAATATTGTTAACACGGTAGTTCTTATGTTCCGCACCTTATTTGAAGGTACTATGAATGATTTGAGGAGGCAATCTCTTCAGCTTAACACCATATCCTTCTTTGATGCATGGGAACACAACGTTTACCCCTAAGCAACAAGTATTATATTACAGACATATAAAATCATAGCAGATGGTAGGGAGAACATTTTCACTGCTCTGAAAAGAAAAATTGTGGACATGGAGTTGTAAACCATATAAGTATACTTATTATGCCCCGGGTTAGATCACATCTTCATTTGGCTGGGCCCCGTCCTTCCCACACCTCCTTCATTGCCTGGTCTTCTTGGCCGCATCTGCATGGGAACTCTTCCCCGTTGGGAACCCCAATGTGATAATACTATGAGACATTTTACATACACATGTCATCCACTAAGCAGATGATATATACTATTACCCATCATCTACCCAGAACGTGTTTCCTACATTTACCTGCGATTCTATACATACATGGCATAGAAAATTGGTGGCTACATTATAAAGTCTCTTATAACTTCTCCAATCTTCTTGATGGGAGGGTCATCCAATTCTATGATTTTGAAGAGGTTATACTCATCGTTGTGGCTCCTCTGCACTTCCAGAGACACACAACCTTCATATATTATAACTTCATGCAATGTACCTCCTTCTACGTTTGTCGTTTTTCCATGTGCAACTACCTTTTCGTCCTCCCCCTCTCCATAATTCATCACTTCCACAACATCCCCTGTTGAAAATGTGGAGGATGGTGGGGCTTCTTCATCTATTGCAACTACTTGCAGTTGCAATGATTACGTACGTAAAAACTTCACGAAGAAATGATGAAAGTAAACATGCAATTTAATGAAGCATTAAATGGTCATACAATTTGGCGAATTTATCTTTACATTTTTGGTGGCTCATTTTTATTATTTTTTCCTCCTTCATCTTTCTTACCTTCTTCATCCGTTACATCGTTTGTACTTGATCCCTTGTATTTTTCAATCTTCGTCGTTGGCCTCTTCTTCTCCCCTACGGTTCCAATGTATATCTTTGGCTTCTTGTGATAACTTGTACCAATTTGGAGTTTTTCCACCTTTGTGATTCATATTTATTTTTTCAAACTTTTGGATGAGCCTCGGGCTCTGATATTGAATCAATAATTTTTCCTCCTCGTTGCCTTTGTTCGCTTCTTATCTATTATCTTTTCAGGTTGTTCTTCACATTTTCTTCTTTTTCTGTGATGATTGTGTAGTGACAATTAGCAGATAGATAGATAGATAGAAACTCCAACCCCTTTCAAGCAAGGGGCCGGTGTGAATAAAGTGTCCGTTCGTAATGCCAATGACCCGATGCCCACTGGACAAGGGGACATTGTGGCAATTAGCATTTACAATAGACAACCTCATCAACTACAATTCAAAAATATTAATTTAATAACTACATCTAGTACCATTAAGAAAATGATAACTATTTCTAGTCATACACTTTACAAACATGGTTACTACTAGTCCTACACTTCATAGACATGATTATTGCTATTTATACACTACACAAACTTAACTATGCAATACATTGATGCAAATAATCCTACATTTTCCATAGTTTATTCAAACTGTTGGTTTTTTTTTTTGATTCCTTCTCCATGCTCTCATTTCCAAACTCAGAGGGAGAAATTTTTTTTTCCTGAGTTCTTTGCCGAGTTGCTTGTAACATGTGTTTCAATGTTTTATTTTTTAGTCCCTCTGTTTTTCATCCCTGGAATGTTGAGAGCAACCAATTTCAACTTCATATTATTTTCTAATTTTTTCATACATATATGTAGGTCTTGGTCTTGGCTTATATTTGACAAGCGGTTGGATAGAGAGTTGCGGTTGAATATGCTTCATCCACAGGAAACAACAGACATGTGACTCGTTCCAACCTTCCGTGTTCCATCCCCACTCTGTCTCTGCAATCCCGTCTCAATTTCTTCACGTGTTGAAACCCTATCTAATTCAATTGCCTGCATTAATATAATTTTCCCTTTCGTTGGATTAATACTTGCTGGGTAATAACAAGATATGGCCTACAACTACTCACACAAAATCTAAGAATTTGGAACCCACCAAATTTGCTACGATCTATTCCTCATCACAATAATATACATTTTTTTTCACTACTATTTTTTTGCCACCTTTGCTAGTTTTTGCTTAGACACCTTCCATCTTTGACTTCATTGCTTAGATGTGTGGTTCCGTAACAACACATCCCTCTACGCAATTGCACTTAGAGACGGTTGGCCTTGCTATTCATTTTGTCTACACAAATGAACTCGTTTTGCAGTTAAGAACTCCACCTCTAGCTTTATTAGTTCCATGTCTAGAGGCTTTGTTTCCAAGGTCGTCAATATTCAAAGACGGAATCACTAGGTTATCCATGTTGGCATCCTTCTTTCAAGTAGTCATGGTTGGATCCGTCATTGTGTCATGATTCCTTCGACATTTTAATTTGTTTGTAGGGTTTCTTTCTACTTAATGTTTGGAGAGGAGTTTTGGAGACCCTAAACCCCAAGGGACTGCCGACATCGTTTAGTATCGTATTCTTACCTCCTAGATTTGAGGCTTTGATGTTTGGCATTTTTCCTATACACATAAGTGAATTACAAGTGAGTACACAATCACCAACGATGACTAACTACATAACTAGCTGTAATAATGTTTTTGAGATTAATGACTATAATCAATCATAGCTATGACTTAGATGATTAGTCTTAGTCACATTTTCTATAGAAATGATTAGTCTTAGTCATATTCTCTAAGGGTTTTGGATTTAGGGTTACGCATATTTGTTGCGGGTCGTTGACTTGGCGGCATTGCGCGCTCTTCGTCCGACTTTGTCCTTTCGTTGTTGTTGTCATCCCCACTACTTCCGGTGCAGAGGTCCTCCTTCCTTGGTCTAATAGTGGATCTAGTTATAAGTTCCTTGGAAGAAAGTCCACACTCTGGTTTGAAACGGCCACTATGAGGAGTTGACCTTCTCTTGCCTAGAATAGGGACGTCCTTGGAGTTCTCAAACATGTCAAACAACAACCTTAAGATTCAATCCAAATAACACTCGAGATCTGTGGCATTCTAGCAATTCCTTAGAATATCTCTTTCACATGCTCGCTCGGTAAATTGGCTACGGACCTTAGTATCACATGAACAAAGGAAGTTGGCGAGAGTGGAGGTATTTGAGCCATTTTCCTTGCAATGGAAGACCAATGTTGA
This sequence comes from Polytrichum commune, assembly GCA_950295325.1. Classification (NCBI taxonomy): domain Eukaryota; kingdom Viridiplantae; phylum Streptophyta; class Polytrichopsida; order Polytrichales; family Polytrichaceae; genus Polytrichum; species Polytrichum commune. The sequence goes on along the minus strand of OX485803.1, from coordinate 13,689,110 downwards.
GACAAAAATTAATTCAAAGCTTAGAAACACCTAGAAAAAAACCTCACACCTCAATGTAGCAACAAAACTTCAACTAAGGAGATGAAGGAGAGGACCAAGCACGCTGGACCAAAAAGGAGAACGCCAAAGAACAAAGAAAGGTTGAAGAATAACACACTGGAGCAAAGAGGGAAGTGGCCACGAAAATAAGTACTCGACCACATAATTATAAGGGAAAGTACGCAGTAATAGGGTGGGTAACCCCATGGGAATAGGGTAGGCAGTGGCTTTTATGAAAAAAATCTCCAATATGTAAGGGAGATTGTGAATAGCAATGTCATTAATTAAAAGAACAACTTATGAGGACATTATAGGAGTATATAAGACTAGTAATTAGTATCCAACGTAAAATTTTCTTTGCCAACTCAAATCATTTTGATTATGTCACCAAAACTATGTTGGAAGAATTGGTTTAATTCTCAAGAATGCCATCTTGTAGCAACACGAGAAATTAAAGAGGAGGATGAGCTATTCACGTATTACCTAGTAAATTAAACCACTATAGTGGCATAATACTCGAGGTGGTAAATTGAACCACCTCAAGTGAGGCATGGATCCATTGCTTCATTTGGCGTAGTTTATTGAGAGTTTAGCAATTCTAGACTTTGGATGTGAGAAATCCTCACTAAAATCAACTGTTGTAACCAACTTCCATACGGATGACAAAATATAGTCATTGTTTTGGACTCTAGGACTACAAACTCTGAAACCATATGGATGACTAAATGTAGGCCATAATTTTGATTCTATGACTACAAAATTTAACATGGTTACTTGAATTTCCAAATACTGAAAGCGAACATGAAGAATTCAAAGTTGTATGAATGATATTATTGTGTCTGGACATGTACAACAACAACCCTACCGTAATTAAAGATAGACTCGAGAGATGATGAAGATGCCACTGCCATGGAAGAAGAGTTTGAGGAGATAGAGCTCACGAAGGTTCTAAAGGAATAAATAAATCCACTATACGAGGGTTCTCGAACAACCAATGTAATTACAATGCTTCTCCTCTTAAATTGCTTCATGATTTTTGGAGTATCAAATGCATGTGCACAAGATTTACACTCTTCAAATTTGATCGATTAATCCCTTATTCAGCAGACTCATTTGTAATTCCCCTTCATGTACATCAAGTTTTTTTTTTTTTTTTTTTTTTTTTTTTCTTTCCCTATATGACAAAAAGAAAGATGGGTGGAAGATTATTTTACGAAGAGAGCCACAAAGCTCAAGAGTATCATCAAAGGTAGACAGAAGATGTGAAATGCATAGTTTGTAATAAGGCATGGACGAAGAACATCATGGCCTAAGGTCCATATCCACTTTCATTGACACAACATTTGATACCCATGTACTGAGGGGATGCAGGGTTCTAACTATAGAACACATTGAACCAAGCGTTGGACATTGTAAAAGAAGATCCATATTTGGAAGAAGATGACATTAGGAACGAAGGTCGCATGGCAAAAATAATAGCTATAAGCGTATATCATTCTTTTTGTGACTGTATAGACTATGTAATTGCATATTGCAAAGCCAAAAAATAAACTATGATATTGTGTAAACTTAATAAAACTCAAAAGCATTGCAAATAAGTAAAAAATGATTGTATTGTCAAAATTCAGTATACAACTAGCAAAAATGTCATTGCCATTAAATATTTGCTGAAATGATAAAAGACCAGGGACTCACTCCATGAGTAAGTACGAAGGAAGTCTAAATGCAATATAAAAACCATTCACTAATAGGACCTGAAAATCATAGTCAGCTAAGTACTAATCCTAGTTATGTGGTCTGTTATGACTATCATGAAAATAAAAAAATAGTGAGAGAACATGTTCCCAACACGCTCTCTACACGGTTCCCATCTAGGTCATGTCCAATATGACTAAAAAGCCTAGTCATATGATGACTAAATTCACCTCTAATCATCACTTTGGTTCAACATGACTGCCCTAAAATCGATAGTCATATCCGGTCATATGACCATAATCATTTTTTCGTGTTTTCCTTGTAGACGTATATGGGTTTCTCTTGATAGACAAAAGTGCCTTGTCTTGAAATGTATTAAGAAACTCATCCCAACTATATCTTCCAAGTCACTAATCGCTCTCCCACAATCATTTGAATTATCATTTGGTCTTTTAGTCATGTTAAAATCTCCCCCAATGATCCAACTACAATCTTTGGGTAGAGAATCTACCATGATATGCCATAGATGCCTCTGCTCTATAGGTATATTAGGTGCATACACACATACAAATCCAATACTACCCCCTCGATGCCTTCAAATTTGATCTAAACAACTCTATCTTCATAAATGGCCTTGTGTGGTGTAACTAACCTAATATATTTATTAGAGAGGAGAATCCCCACCGCAGCTCTCGCTCCACTATTAGGATTAATCCAGCTCCTCTCCCCCGGTGCTACAAAAGGAACCCAATTTGCACATCCTAGCATGAGCCTAGACCCAAGATTCTCTTGTAACCGAACTCTAAGTTTGTGCTCTTGTATCATGACTAAGTCAGCCCTAGGTGTTAAAGAGTCGAGGAATCTTTTTTCTTTCATGATGCTTTCCAAAGTCAATTAGGCCACGGATGTTAATGTAATGATGTTTAATTTCATGGATAGGGTGAGTTGCAAAGTGTCCAACAATCCATTCCTATGTCCTCCTTAGGGGCAACTTGCCTCTAAATTCCCAAATCATGCCTTGTCTTGGTGATATAATATGTTGGCCTAAGGCTACCAAACATGACGCACTATTGTGGATGGGTGTATTAACTAACTAAATTGTCATCCTCTTATTTATTGCAAATGCCTCATCGTCTCTCCTACTTTCACTAGATGACATGGGACTATCTAGCCCTAAGTTTGCCAATATGTCCTTATGAAAGTCCTTTCTATTTTTGATGCCCCTTATTGCATGTGTTTCGGGTATTACACCCAAGTATGTGCCTTGTACCACGGCTAGTGAGCTAACCCTTGGGGGTGGATATCCTCCATTCCCCAAGGCATGGTCGTAAGAGGAATCAACATGCTTACCTAGCCATTGTATATCATTTTGGTATTGGTAAGTGGCAGTTTGGCAGCTCCTGATTAAGCACCTTCAAGGTCCTTCCCAAAGTCATCTCTAGCAATCTCTCCACCTTAGGGTTTAACTCCTTTCGTCTGCTCTTCCTCACTTCTTCCATTCTTACTTTGTTTTCCTCCTATTTTTCTTCCGACCCTTTAGACTCAAAGCCTTCTTCGTCTTCTTCCTCTTTAATTTCCAATTCCTCCTCATCTTTAGCAGTTACTTCAGGCACGTTTCTAGTGCAGGCTCGCTCATCATGCCACCCTTTAGTTCGTCTTCGTCTTCTTCAGCAATCTCTCTCTCTCTCTCTCTCTCTCATCATCCGCCTTTTCTAGTGTATTTTTGGCATCCAAAAGTCAAGCCATTGTTTTTTTGTGGCCTAATATCTTTCGAGGTGACCAACTCATGGTCTCGTTATCCTCTAGTTCAAAGGTGGGTTTTGTATGCATTGGGGTCTCTCCTAGCAATGGTCTACTATTGGCAGTATGCTGATAGGAGGGCTCTACTGCTTACCTTGTGGCTCAGCTACTTGTTGGGACATTCTTGGACCAATTAAAGCCACACCATGCTTTGCTCAGACTTTGATCATGTTTGCAATCAAGCCATTATGATGCTCTATGGCCTCCTCGCAACCAATTCGAGTAGCGTTTTTGTTAGCTACCTCGGTTCTCTCCCCATTTCTTGATGGCTTTGGTTGGTCCAATGATGCCAGCTTCGTGTGTCCAGTGATGTATTTCCACTCCATGGATCATCATTTGCTCCTTTAGGGCCTTTAGTCCTTCCTTTGATGTGAATGAGCTCGTTTGGTCCCTCAACCTTTCTATCAGGTGTTGTGATGAAAGCCACAACCCTTTTTGTTTTGGACCTGCCAATTTTTGTTTTGTCTAGCATGATTACAAATAGTTGTCCATAGTGCATCCTTCCTCTTCTCAAGTTCTTGCTCCCTCTGCTCATCAATAGATTCACGGGATATATTTTTGCATTTATTTAATATATATAAAAATTGAACTTGTTGAAAGCCATCTTGCTCTATAGATAGACCTTTGTCTTTCGCTTGTTAGTATGATTGAGCTCTTGCATGTATAGAATGAGTTGGCCTTCTCTCACCTCTATATGGTATTTTTTTTACTCTCCTTTCAATCTCTCATCTTGTGTTACCAACTATGACATCGTCTACACCTTAAAGAAAGATTATCATAGTTCATTAATACTTTCTGATGTGAAAGGTTGCTCACCTCCAATTCTAATTTAATACTTGTCACCCACCCTTTATTGACTTTAAGATTATTTTGGATCTCATGTTGTTTTATTAGATGCATCAATACAAATAATCTCCCCTAGGGTTTTAGCAATTGCATATGCTTATTCATGATGTCCATATAGCATATTCCTAAGGGAAACCAACATAGGAAATGCTAAGTTGCTAAGATTTTCAGGGTTGAACCCTACGATCCAACTTTGAAACATACATGTCCCCCACTTGGATCCAAGGGTCACTTTATACACGGCTTGGGGCCGGCCTGAGCACCGGCCCGATTCATGTCTTTTGAGCCCTCAATCCGGCCCCACTTTATGAACTTTTTTTGGGCCCAACCTTGCCACATATGAAGTGATGAGGCCCGATTCTAGGGCCCGATGATCTTGAGGGTTAAGTTTCATGAAGCTTACCATGGTCAATGTCCAATGTTCTCGACAATGAAGTTTCACGACACTTACCATGGGGGATGACCTCTATAGGGTTGTGGTTAGTGAATCAAAATTGGATCACACTAGACTAAATCGGGGCCTTTGAATCTAATTCCGTGCTAAAAATAAATGCTCTTATAAATTTATCTACCTTGTTCAATGGATTAACTGATGGGTGTGGTTTAGGAGGCACACCAAATTCTTGATTAACGGCTTAAATGTTTCATTTTTGTCTTAAGTGTATAATTAATGCCTTGATTTTTGTGTTATTAGCCTAAAGCTACCATATTTATACTATTTTTTCCTTACTAAACTAACCCATAGCCTAAGCCATACCATATGCTTGATTAAATGCTTAAGTGATTCATTTTTATCTTAAGTGTGTGATTAGCACCTTAGTCGTTGTGTTGTTAGCCTAATGCTAACATACTTATACTAATTGTTGCCTTCTTAGACTAACCCCTAGCCTAAGCCATATCATGTGCTTGATTAAATTCTTGAATGTTTCATTTTTATCTTGAGTGTGTGATTAGTGCCCTAATTATTGCCTTATTGGTCTAATGCAATCATTTTTTTGCTAATTATTCCGTCATAAAAAAAATGGAGACGAGAGGAGAAGAATTTACCTTTTGAAGTTTGACGGTAAAGATGAGCCCAACCCAACAGATGAGCTCAATCTGGCCCATGTTGAGAGTTCGGGCTGAGGAAAAACTCGTCCCAATTTCTTCAAGAGAGCCCGATGGTTTGGCGCCAAAATTGTTCCACCTAGGATGCCACATGGGATGAGTGAGTGTTCAGGCTAGCCCCTGGTATAAAGCCCTTGAGCCGGGTTTGATGAAACCAAGCGATCCTATTGGCCCAAATTATGAGAGTTCGGGCCCTCAATCTGACCCCAAGTATAAAGTGGCCCTAAATGGGAATAACATCAATGCATTATGTAAGGCTTCCTTTTCATTACTAGCAAGGAGGAAATATCCTTTGCCCACATTTTGACTTAATATAAGCATACTTCCTCTAATTTCTTGGTTTAGGGTTTGCAACCACAACTCCATAGCATGAGGAGGAGGCTTGGTACCCACAAACTCTCCTATCAAGAGTTCGTCTCTCAATAGGGCAAAACGTGTTTGCAACTTTCAAGAGTCAACTTTGAGTGTGATAGCATCTTTAATCTTTAGAAAACCGCTAAAATTCCTCTCAACGATTGTTGGAAGGATCTCACCAAGTTGAGCCTTGAATGGGTTGATATCCTCTAAAGTTGTTTACTTGCTTCAGCCAGAAATTCAATCATATCTTCAACATTGTTCCTTGGCGCCTCTCCAATGATCCATCCTTCCCTTTCTTCCATCATAGGATCAAACCTTGGGCCTATCCCATAGCGAGGTTTTCCCACAAAGGTCTCCATTTGAATCTACTTGATAGATTTGTTGATCGTGCTACCCTTCAACAACTTCCTCTCGTTGTAAACTTGATCTAAGTGCTATAAACTTTCTTTCCTTAGTACCGATGTCGTCTTTAGATCTAGACGTTGAGTTGTTGTGCCATGTTCACAATACTATTTGCTCTCTTAGACCCCCCCCCCTTACTTAATATCCCATCGCCTCACTAATCCGATCGTCGCAAAGGTGCATCTAGATCTATGCACGTAAGCAAAATTGCGACAAGGCACAAATCCTTGTGCAGCTGAGGCTTTGCCTCCATCGTGTCTCTACCTTCTAGTTGCTTCTTCAGTGTTGAATCTCAACTCACCTGACATTTATTCAACAAAATTCCATGCATGTTCCTTGGCGCACAAATTAGCCCAAGGAGTTGGAGGTGCATTTACATACAACTACTTGAATGGTTGTGGTTTTGCTCTAGGCCCATTTCCCACCACAACTACACTAAAGTGTCCCTATTAGTGTGGGTGGATATTTAACATGTAAATAATTAGCATGGGCCACACTATTTTTTAGTCAAGGTGGAATTTACATGGGTCCTAGACCCCAGGTCTTCCCCTAAGTCTTCATGAAGACTTCCAACCATCACATTTAATATTAATTATAGGACAAAGTAGCACAAATTAAAATAATTACCCGCATTAATTTTTCTAGGAAAACAATTAATGTGGTCCACGCTAGTTTTCTCCTAGAAATTTGACATGGACTGAAAATTAATTCGGCCCACATTAATTTTCACAATGAGAATTAGAGTGTTCTCTAGAAAATTATTGTGGCCTACGTTATTAGAACTATTAAGTGTACGATGAAACTTTGTTTACTCACAAGTAATCTTGTAGTAGAAGAGTATATTTGACCTCAATGATTGTCCCTCCTACAAATTCACTCCCATGTGTTGGCCTTGAGGTTCACCCGGTGCCACAAAGTATCCGTAAATAGAATGAAACCAAAGAAAATGAACCTACCACCATTGCAACTGCTCCCAACTTATATCAAAGCTTGGCAAGTAAGAGTAGTTGTGGTGTTGTTATCAATGCACCTTATCCCTCCTCATCCCACAAAAACATAACCAAAGAAAGCAAACTACAACCGCCAACTATTGTGGGCTTGTTTTACACTACAGAGATGGTTGTTATCATGGTTGTGGTCGTGATTAACCACAATAATCAACCATAACTACAATATTTTTCATTCACACTTGTCTTGTGTGAATTCTTGTGGTCATGGTTGATGGTAGGGTTAGTCTTCTAATTCGTAATCTCATTAGTTTAGGTCTTGGAATTGAGAAGTAATTAAACTGATTATTATCCTTGCTGGCCTCGGATTTTAGTGTTTAAGTGGTTGCCTCCTCAACTTCCTGGATCTTGGCCTTGTAGCTCTCTAGTGGTGTCACATGAGCACGAACAACCACCCCAAGAGTGCTTAATCATGTGGAGTACTGGGTTGATGGGGTCGAGCGTGGTTGTGGTTAGCATTTAACATGACATTTCTGTGGAAATTAAACCTAAGAAGTTAAACCACAACCACAACCACCCCTAGTGTCACCGACCTTTGAAGGATAGTTTTCACTACAAAGTTGGTGTGGTTAACCACAACCATCAACCACAAATACCTTTCTTTTCTTTTATTTCACACTTGTCTTGTGCAAATGCTTGTGGTCATGATTGATAATGGGGTCAATCTTCAATCGCAATCTATGATTGGTTTAGGTCTTGGATTTGCCAAGAAGAAAGTAAAGTGATTATCATCCTCGTTGGTTGTGTGTAAAGTAGATGTGCCTAAATTGAACACGATAATAATTTGGACACCTACATTTGAGTGGTATGTAGTCAGGTGTGAGTCTAGGAAATGGCACCAAAAAGACATGTGTTTAAAAGAGATTGGACTATATGCTCAAAATGCACTAACCATTCTAGGCTCAATAATGAACATTTTTTATGTTTTTATTTTTGTTTTGGGGGGGGGATTCTAGAGTAGAGGCACCCATCACCGATCACTTTAGTGATTTTGCGCTAGATTGGGAGAAACATAAGGCAGTGCAAATTTTTCCCATGTAGGAAGATGAAATCAAGAGAATTGCTTAAAATTTTTAAATACTTAAAAATTAAATAAAAATTACTTAAATTGAAATTATTGTGAATTATCATTGTCTAGAGTTTGCCATAACCATTGAATCCTCCTCACTTTAGCACTCAAAAGCATGACATGTGTCATGCCACTATTCGTTGCAATAAGAGATTCATTTAAGCTGCGAATATTTTGAGGCAAATGGTTATGGGCACGATTTGGATTCACTAATCCCCTTCTCTAATTCAGTGTTTCATATCTTACAAGAAGTGGGTGCAGAGAGAAAAGTATCCTTCTAAGGCACATCTACCTTAAATGCCTTTGAGTAATGTCGAGCCCATGTAATACGTAGTGATCATCTGAACATGACCATTTTAGTAGACACGGAAGTCACTTGCAGACCACCTAATCTGGCAAGTTTGTCAGATTTGTAGTAAATTGCTCACTAGTGATCTTTATGGCATGTGCAATATGGCAGCTGAGGAGCACTTATCGAGAATCATTGGTTTGCATTACTATATACTACTAGGATTGCAAAATTGTCATCATTCATGTTTTGGGCTTAATAGGGGCTCGCTCTTATATTTAACTTAATGCAACAAAACAATGTACAGTATCCCAGTCACATGCACTGTGCCAGATTTTAATTCAGTTCTATTCAAGAGAAGAAGAAAAATATGGATACTCTAGCTTCCTTGATTTGAAATCTACCAACACGGATGCATCCTAATCCAAGCCTATTTTTGGCACCAGTGTTTGATCCAGAAACAGAGTAAATAGTAGGAAAAACATTTGGAAGTATGCAGAAGCACTATTCCAACTTCCGGGTTGCAAGCCTGGACGTGCATGTTGGGCATAGGTGCTTTCCCGGCCATAAAGGGAGGTGGGTCCTGGAAAAGTGGGATGGAAATCCGGCAACTGACGAAACTAAATAATTTTGTCACCCATATTTGATGTGTCTGAAGGATGTAAAACAAGACTTACCCTCATATTCAAGTCATTTCCACCACACAAGCTATCTTGCGGCTTGGTAGATTCCCAAGTCTCTGGGATTGTTGCTGAAATTAGTAGGAGATATGTAAACCTCCCCTCAGATTGTGGACATGAATTGGGATTGTGGACCCACTGAGAAGGGATTTTTCTCATGTATGTATATTAGTATTGAATTTCAGGGTGAACAAGACAAGATTTTTCTGGCTGATCTGAGCAGAGTTGACTTGTGGTAAAGTGGCTTTCCAGTGCAAGTGCTGGAGTAGGAACTCCTCCAATGCATCTTCTTGGAGCAAGCCCAAGTTCCAACTAAAGGTATGTGGCCATATCGTGGTCACTTCCCACTCCATGGACAACTTCGACTGTTGTATCGGATCGGTAATTGACTCCTCCAGTTAGGAATTGCAAAACACCCAGTTTGACATTTCAAGTTTCAGAATCAGAGTTAAGACGCGAAAGTTACAAGAAATCAAAGTGAAGATTCTCTCTCTAAGTCAAACGATCACACAGGCCCCCCCCAAATTCCAATTGTGATGTTCACTATTGATCCTGTAATGGTGTCTATAATATTACGAGCACATAGTGCAATTGCATTGTGAAATCTGTATTTTTGGTGCTCATGCTTAATATAAGCGCCATATACCACTCAACTATAGGTGTTCAATTGAGAAGATTGACCACCACACATGGCCCACATACCTTAGAATAGGGCAAGTGCCTTGCTTCCAAGTGGCAAGACCATGGCTTCACCATGTCTATGGATGCACCCAATAATTAATGATATTCACAGGCTCAGATACTGGTTGCTCACTTTGGGTGGGTCCCTTAGGTTCTGAAATTCGAGAACTCATCAAGAATTTCACACCTCGGACAATTCCTGCAGATAGTGACAATTTGACATGCACACAAACTGGAAGCCACTGTACAAAGGAAAGTGAAAACTGATCAGCAACATCACCGTATATCACACTGCTAGATATAAGAAACAATAGGCAGCCAAAGATAAGACTGGGAAACCAGAGCTCTTTTTCATTTGATAAATATCTTTTGACATTATTTATGTGATAGGTATCACTGAACCTGAAGCAGGTCTCAGAGAGGGGTGGGAGTGTGCAGATTACTAACAACTAAGCTGGATGAAAGATAAAGGGATCACTTTGACATTGGGTATTGACAAAAGCGACTGAAACATAGAAGTGATCGATTGCTAATAAAAATATATAAGCAACTAGTAGTAGTACTCAACTACTCTATAACATTATGAGAAAGCATTTTTCTTACATTGGGACAGTACCACACTATTACAGATGAGCCTTCATGTCATGGAAGACCTTGATCTGCTTGCTTCTGCTCCCACGCGTAGTAAGTTTGTTGTTGCCCTTCACTTGACTGAAAGACAAAATTCTTGAGGGAGCATCTTCTCTCACCTGTTTTATATAGTGAGGCAGTTCCACTGGAGGAAAGGGAAGGGGGGACATAATAGGGAAACACAGCAGTTGAGCGAGTTGGAAATGTCAGGGTTTCATGTATGAACTTTAAAAAGCCTAAACTGAAACACCATCTAGGAAAGAGAGAAAACTCTATGGTACAGAAGCTTGAAGGGGCGGTAGTAGACTTTTAATGCCTGTCACTGGACAAAAGTAATGGACAAGCGCAAGAACTACTACATTTGAGAGCCCCTTCAGGTTGGCATCTTTTTCATTTGCCAAATACAAAAGGAAAAACAAAAGTAAGGACAGATCCATCAATCAGCACATCCATGATGAAGCAGAAATAAGGGGCCTGCCTTGCCAGCCGAGGACGAGGCTTCCCTGGTCTCGGGAGACTTGGAAGCCTTTCCGTGCCGAGATTTGGCTCACGAGCTTCTCCGCCTGGAACTGGGAAGCGTCACTCAAAAGGCGAGGACGGAAGCCCACATTGAGCATATGGACTCGCCATTGCTCTAGCCTTTCGTGTCGTTCCACTCGAGCCTTACCCTCACACGCAACGATGTTCATGATCTCGGGAGCCAATAGGTTTTTCTCGATGCTCGAGTTGATGGATGAATCCACACCCAGCTCAAGCGAGCTCGTAAGAGAGTCAAAGAGGAACGTGTAGTACTGTAAAGCCTCAGAGAATCGCTGCTGGAAGAAAGGACCATTGTGGTTAGCCTCCTGCTCCACAATAGTAACAACTTTCGGGCACGCCTCCCTCACAGCCTTCAGGACAGTTGTTAACACACTTGATGCATCTCCATCCAGGAGTTGGTGGAGCCCAAACACAAAGTTTGCCGCAACTGCTTCTTTGTCCCTCAACGCCAGCATGGATTTGTCCAAGCACTCGGGGCTGGTGACGACCGCTTGAAACTCGAGAGAAATGTTCATCAGCCGCGCAAAGTTGCATAGATTTTCACCAGTTGCACGCATTTCGTCTGACCGGGTTCCAACAGCTGTCAGCCGCAATGTGGGTACAACCTTCCCGAGGGTCCTCAAGCTTGCAATGTCTTGTATGAAGGAAGCCCATTGAGCACCGGCACCCATCTGAAAATCTACAATGTGCATAGATTCTTCTCCCTCTAAAGCCTCCAAGATTGCTTGGTTGGCAGTGAAGTGTGCAAATTTGGGGTACGGAGAAACTTCACAGAATCGAACGTAAGCGTCAATCTTGTCAAACTCCTCTTGGCGAGACAGAGTGCGATCCTGTGACAACTGAGCTGTGGTGTTCTCTGGGCCTGTGATCCGTGCTACCAGGGCTTCTCGGAAGTAGTGAGCTACCCGGTGAATTGATTTTTCTCTGGTTGGAGAGATGTGCTGATTGAGCCGCGCCAATATCGCTTTAGCCATCTCATGATTATCTACGTCCACAGCCTCGGCTGCACGTAGCAGAAGATTCACAACAGTCAGTCCTTCCTCGGGGATAACCCCTCCATCGGTCTGCCCGGTGTCTGGCTTTAAATCTTCTTGTTGTTTTCTTTCCACACCCCCTTGAAGGACCCCCTGTAGGGGCCGCCTCAAGTTGAACCCAGCAATGGATGACAGGGGAGAGAGGGCACCTCCTGTGCGGTTCTTCATTATCTCCGGTTTCCATTCACCAGCTGCTTTCGGGCTCCGAGTTTCAGGCATAAGTTGCCGCGGCTGGGGATTGGTTCTACCCGGGTTCCATGACCGCTGTCGCTGCAGAGAAAAATCCCGGCTCACGACTGGGGACAACTTCACCAGCTGCTGACTCTGTTGGGTATCAGTGGATGGCAAGGACGAAAGTGACCGTTGTATCAAACTCTTCTGCCCAAACTCCTTGTTCGGGTCTTGATAATATCCTGAGGATGCTAATGTGGAGCGAAAGGCATTCATTGACGAAGAAGATGACTGGCCTACTTGCATGGGCTGCGGCCCCTCCCCCATCCCCATTGTCGCCCGCTGCACACCATAATTGCTTTCCTGCATAAGTTGGCTTCCAGAGACACAGATTCCCGCCAAGAGCGTTCGGGCATAGTAGTCACCTGGTGCTGAGGTGTCCACATTACCTGTTACGGCACCAAGATAGCAACTCGGGGCTGAAAACGGGTGGCTATTCGATCCATCTACTTCAACATTACCCACAGGAGTGGTAATGCTGGAAGGAGCTGCATTATTGTCCCTGGCTTTGGGTGAGGTTAAGGTGATACTCCGCAGGTGCGACGGAAGGGAGAGTGCACGCGGCAGGCTTGAAAATGATGCATGTTGGTAACTGGGATCTGAGTTGGGAACAGGAGACGAGGGAGAGGGAGAGACAGACACATTCAGGGACGATGAAAATGTGTCCCCACTGATGTGGCCATGAGATATCTGCTCATTGAACAGACTCTCCCCATGCCCACCTGTCTGGTAGCTCAACTGACGCTGGTTTGAGCTCCATGAATCTTGCTCAAACATGACCGCGTCCATGTCCTCTCTCGATCGCTGCTGCTGCTGAACAGGTGGTTGTTGTTGTTGAAGCCCAGCTTGTGAATGCGCTTGACCATCCCCCATGTGCCACTTCATGATCGCTTGTTGGTCTGGAGGGTGCACATTGGCCATAATTAACATACTGTCCAGGTCTTCAACAGGCTGCCTTGCCATCCCAAACTCTGTATGTCCAGTAAGAATGCTGTTATCAAGTTGGGACATGGGAGGGGGATTCGCCCCCATCAGCGTTGGGAGCTCCCACCACTGTTCATCCATTCCTCCTCGCATGGGGAGGGGCCTGGCACTCTCAGAGCCATTGCCACCTCCGTCCCCCCCATCACTACTGCTCTCTGCATTGATCACCATACTATCCTCTGTTGACACACCCTGGGATTCTCTGATCATCCCACCAGAACTCATCACCGCATTCCCCTGGTACCCCTGCTTCGGGTAAAACTCGGGAGGCATTTGGTGCATCCCTCGCCGATCGTTGAAACCATCACCACCGACATACGAAGTTTGGAAAGGGCTCGACCCGTACACGGAGTTCCCTGGATTACTCATCTGGAGTGGCCACTCTAGCTTCACCTGGTGGAAAGGCAGTGCATATCCTTGACCCAGCTGGTCATGCCCTACCCCCTTTGTATCAAAATCCACAGACCCTTCCAGAACAGTGAAGCAGTTCGACATCTCCGATCGTGACCTACCACAACTTACGCCCGGAGCTACACCTCCATAGATTTGTTTCTGGATATCCCGCAATTCATACCCTAAAACCATCCCCTCATGCTGATGCTGTGCGCTTGATGATGATGCTTGTACTACTCCAGGGTGGTTCTGGTTCAACCTCGTATTGATACCAGTTGAGATGCTGGATCCACTCTCGTTTGTGCCTTGGTGGAGTGATGATAGAGAGCTTGATGATGAGCTTGGGCTTCGCACATGTAACACAGAAACTGGTTCCTGAAATGATGAGCCAGTCTCATCTGCAGATGCGAACCACTTCTTCGTTGAATTGTCACAATACTGCAACGTGCCTGGATCCTGCTGGTAGGTGGTAGCAGCTTGTGCCGTATGCTGCTCTGAAACTCTTCCAAGCATCCCTCCTATCCACCGTTCCTGCAACTAAGACCTCTGTATCTACACAAACAATACAAGCTTGAGGTGAGAGACTTGCTAGCACAAGACATTCACAAAGACTGCTGCATTGACCTTCCGTAGCCCAGGTTGCAAATATGACACCAAATCCCCAGACATTCATATGCAGAATTAAATTGCTAGAAAGGGCCTTCGGACTTGTGATGACAATGTCATTGGATGGGTATAGCACCATGCAAGTTTTATACTTTGCAGCAGAGATACCCGATTTCTCCTCTGTAGATCTTCTCAGACAGAATCTTAAGCAATCAGCGGGGCAAGGTACTGATGGGCTCCGGCTGCTGAAACCATAGTAACCGGAGAATATTTAATGTCTAATGTCTTCGTAGAAGCGTGGGTCCTCAATTAGGATATGGAAAGGGAGGGCATCATTTGATGTAAGACATAGCGACAACTCATTCCCTCTTCTACCCCCATCTTTCTTCCCATCCCATGTCGAAAACATGGAGATGACAAGCACACAGAATAGTTTTCCGGGATACACGAGCATCCAGTTACTAGCAGGATCTTTTCAAAAAATCCCTCCCAACTACTCTCATGTTCAGGATTATCACATGCCCGTGACTAAGCTATTTTCATGTGATGACGGGTATGTGCTAGAGAAGATTCTTTGATCTTGAGCACAGTATACCTCAAAATACTGCACCCATCTTTCACATAAGACTCTGAACATTTCTCACCTCACAATGTACCACTCTTTCGGAGTTCCTAATATTTGGCCTAAATTGTTTTTGCAAAGAATCGAGGATTACACTCCCAACTCCAGCCTCGGACTGTTCTGCGCACTCCATCCATCCATCGCCTCGTGGCCCTAGGATTGAAATACTCCCAGAACAGGGCACCAACACTTGGCAAGTAGATAAAAAAATAAAATAAAAACCAACATGCATCTACGAAAATATCATTCTATCTTCTAAAATTCACATGGCCATTCCCACTAGCACATGTCCTCCTCTCTTCTTCTCTACTTCCTACAAAGACGTCAGAATATACAAATTCTTCCTACCTCCTGCTTAAGGGGGGTTTGTACAGAGCATCCTTCAAACCCATGAAGATTTCATCAAAACCATTCTAACCAGCCCGCCTTTCTGTTATTATTTTTCTTGACTCTTGCCGCCTATCCCTTCACATACTCTCCTCTACATGGTTTCCAGGATGCTGAGAATTGAGGAGAGGTTGGAAACTCACTGCATATGGATGTCAAAGGGCGTCGTCAACACGTCGCAGCCCACTTTTCTAGCAGCCAACCACGAGCTCGAGCCTCGCCCACTCTCTTCTCGAGGCTTCTCTTGTTAAACAAGGAGCTCAAACTTGGAAGGTAGAGTGCACCAAACCCAGCGAGCTTCCTTTCCTAAAATGTATGGCAGAGGAATTTCCAGAAGGAGAAGGAATAAGCTAAGTGTACAAGCAGGGGCAGCTTGCGTGCATTGGTGGTAGAAGACGCCAAGATCACAACTGCATCAACATCAATGGCTGCTCGCCATCGACATGTGGAAGATAACCCCAGAAATATACATACATACATACATACACACGGGGATTTTTGCTTGGTTGGTTATGTCAGGTCGTTTGCACAATATGTAAGAGTTTCACCTTCGGAAGGAGTCCTCTCTACCGACTATCCTCTATACGAGCACAAGTGACTGTTCTGTTCCGGTAACACTAACAACCCTCAAGTACAAAACACGAGTCAGCGGCTTCTCCGGAGAAGGTTTCGAGTGCTGTGACCAAGGAGAGGAGCTTCACAACACACGGTAACCTCGGTAACGATGGTTCCTCCTTGTCATCTTCATCGTCTATTCCATAACTTCCAAGAAAGGATTCCATCTCTCTCCTCACCTCAGACCAAACCTCACAACCAGACCAAACCACCTCGTCCAAGCTCCTTTCCTGCCACACCAAATCCTCTCTCTCTCTCTCTCTCTCTCTCTACTCTGCTCTGCTCCCCCAACCCTAAGGCCGTCGCTGTTGTGTTGATGATGGCACCACGATCATCTCCCTTGTTTCCTCCACTTGCTGGACTTCTCCCCCTACACACATTCCCTCTCTCTTCTTGCCTGCCACTTTCCACCCACACATCCGCATCATCCTTTCACCATACACATGATGATGCTCCTCCACAAACAGACAATACAATAACCCTACTCCGAACCTCCTCCTCCTCCTCCTCCTCCTCTTTCTCTCTCTTCCTCGTCCTCGCGCCTCTCTCCCTCCTTCCCTTTGTTTCCTTTCTCCCCGAAAACTTAGCCACGGACCTCCCTTTCTCTCACTTAAATGCCACCCATGAACTCACACTCCACCATACGCATTGACGCTTGACCTTCGCTTACAACTACTACACTTGAGCATCTCATTCTCCGTGAAGAGAACAAGAGTCCACACCTGGACTGGGTACGGTATCATAGCGTACAACGGAGCTCTCCTCCGCAGCTAACAAGCTAAAACTGAAGAAAGGCGCAACAGCAGCAGGCACTCTGTTGTGTGCAAAACTACTACTAAGTTAAGCTAAAGTTAAAACTGGGTGCGAAGTGTGGAAGCTTGTTTGTGTGCATGTGTGTAGCTTGTGAGAGAGTGCAATCGGCATCTTTTCCCTCGCTCCCCCCCGTCCCCTCCCCCTCCGCGACACGGCCTACGATAGTGGCACTGCACTCTCCTCCTTTCTTTGGCATTTCTGAGGGAGGCCATCTGGGGGTAGATTTACATGCACATCCTAGATTCTGGACTTCGTCTCGTAGATTCCTCCAGCCTGTCCCTATCACCGTGCGGCAGCCGCAGCATCTGCGGTGTCTTGTCTTGGATCTAGGTGTCCTGTAGATGTGAAGATCTCCGTTTCGGGCTTGTTTTTTTCACTCATGTATGTTGGGGGCCAGTTTAGGGTCTTGACCACTTGACGCCCTTCAAGGGAGGATTTACATGCAGATTCTAGATTCAAGACTTCGTCTCTATAGATTATTCTTCTCCATCCTGACCCTATCACCGTGTGGCTGCCATAAGCATCTGGGGCATCTTGTCTTGGGGGTCTAGTCCTGTTGTAGATGTGAAGATCTTCGTTTAGGGCTTGTTTCTCACACATGGGTGTCGGGGGCCCAGTTTAGGGGGCTTGACCGCTTGAGGCCCTTCTAGGGAACTGACCGTGCGTTTCCTAGATTTTGGACTCCGGCTCGTAGAGCCCCCCGATCATGTTCCTATCACCGTGTCATGTCTTGTCTTAGATCTAGGGATTTCATAGATTCTAAGATGTCCGTGGAGGGCTTGTTTCTCACTCATGGATGTCGGGGGGCAGTGTAGGGGCTTGATACCCTTCAAAGGGAAGATTTACATGCAGTTCCTAGATTCTGGGCGTCTCATGTCTTTGGTCTCTTGGTTGGATGTGCAGTATGGATAGATGTGAAGATCTTCATGTGGGGTTTGTTTCTCACTCATGGGTTGTTAGGCCACATGCAAAGAGAATGTAGGGGGCGAAGGGCCAACATGGGAAGATTTACATGCAATTCCTAGATTCTTTTCCCTTGTCCTAATATCTTGTATCTAAGTGTGCAGTAGATGAGGAGATCTTCATTACTGACTGCATAGGGGGCGGGAGATTTACGTGAAAATCCTAGACTCGGTAGCATATGGAGTTCTTGGATCTAGGTTTTGGGAAGATGGGGAGATCCTCTTGGGTGGTGTGGGGCAACACGGTACGATCTACATGGAAAAATCCTAGATTCATCACCTAGGTTCTACGACCATGCGGAACTCTTGGATCTAGGTTTCGGGAAGATGGGGGTGAAATCTTCGCGTGGGGCTGAATTTTTGTTTTGCTTGCCCACGGATTTGCGGGACATTTGTAGGACATGAACAAGAACGGGGCACGGCCAATGGGCTTGGGGCTCGCGATGGGGGGGAAAGAAAGGGAGCGTGTGGAAGAGTGCTTTGGGAGAAGGACTAACTTACTCGGAGTTGAGGACAAGTGGGGAAAAGGAGGGGGAGGGGAGCTATGTGGCACGTGATGATGATGATTATTGGGTTCATGACATGAAGAAGCTCATAAAGTGGGGAAAAAGCATATGTTGAATTTCCATGTCCTAGTAGTTGTAAGAAGGAAGTGGTGGTGATGGTGGTGGTGGTGGTAGTAGTGGTAGCATGATGCCAACATCATATATTGGGTGCTCAATTTCACATGATCATACTACCTCCTCTATCGTGATGTCTCCCATTATTTAAAGCCTCCGCGGGCATCACACAAAACAACGAGAGTTTCCGATGGCCCGGCCCCATGCGTGCGCTAGTAAGTAGCCGATGATGTGTGATGTGTGTGAGTTATTTGGAGAGAATGGCATCAGGGAAGAAACCCAAATTGATTGATTGGAATTCCGTCCCTTGTGATGATCATGTGTATCTCGTTGTTTAACCAAAAAGGTGGATGGGTCTTAAATGGTTACTCCTTTTTTCTTTTCTTTTTCTTCTATAAGCCTCCTTCTCCTAGGATGTGAAACATGCGATTAATACATAATAACCAGTCACTTCATTCAAGCGGAGGGCACTTTCAGCAACTTTCTTGTACTTTTTTTTATCCATGCAAAGGATGTTTCATCCATCACCCACCATTTTACATCCACGACCAATTTGAGTCTGTCCGTTACGTAGTCCAAGATGATTAGAAAATCCAAATTAAGATCGTAGTGGTTTTTCTCATCTGAACGTCTCATTCATTATCAAAGTGAAGATTTTTGTGCTCGTTAAATGGTCATATAGGTCTCCTCCCCCCCTCCTCTCCTCCTCCTCCCCTCCAAATCATGTTAACTATTGAACTTAGAATGGTCATCACATTTCGAGCACGCAATCCAACCTCTTTTAAATACATGTCTTTTTGGTATTCGTTTTTGGAGCCACATCAAACCATGTACCACTAGAATATAGGTGTCCTAAAAAGAAGAGTAACCGAGTGAGGGTTATGTACCCCCTTCGACCCCACCCCACACAAAAAGGAAACAATTATAGTAGAGTCGCCTATTTCCGATCGAGACCCCACTGGCAATCTATAGAGTACCGGAATTTCAATTAGATTGGGATTGGATTTCGATCAGGCTGAACCAACAGTGCCATGACAAACGTCCTGGTCCTGAGTGCTAAAAACGAGAAGGAACGAGTGGTTATAGAAAACTCTAGATATTGCTAATATGTTCAGAGGGAAGAAAAAAATTTGCAGCGCCTTATACTTCTCCATATTTGACACATAATCTCTTAAGTGATCGGTTATGACCGCGTTGCCTCCACTCTAGATTATGATGTTACCATCTACTCCAAGTGTGTGTGTGTGTATAGTATACTATAGGACAATGACGTTTTGCAAAGGCGTTCGTCGCAACCTCCATCATTGCCAATTGTTGCTTGCAAGGACAGGCGAGGTTTATTTATTCAAAAACTAGAAGAAACTGACATCATGTGTAAGTAAGTAACACTTCGTTACACTTGAAGCAGCCCTAGCTAGCGTAAGGAGGTACATATACTATTGTATGTAAGTGGTCGGAGGAAAGGTTGAGCCCAAAAAGTGAAAAGGTGAACGGTAATGCTCTCGCCGCAATGGACGGAAATGTAAACCAAAACACACGGTCAGACAATTCAAGAGGCTTTACTTGTGAATGACGCGGGGGGAGGTGAGCTTTCATGGGAGTAACAAATCTATGGTACACGTGAGGCTCACACAGGCGAATGTTCATAAACACCTCCTGAGGAAGGAGGGTGAAACCGTTGACTATGTTAATTGTAAAGACTATTTGGAGATCAAGTTAGCCCTTGAAAACTACTTTACATATGATGTTTAGTGTTTGATACACGTACTACGAACGCATACACTATATGTCAATAACCCTATGACAGTAAGTAACACTAATTGTAAACTCAAACGCTAAATATCAACACATGCGAATGTTCATAAACACCTCCCGAGGAAGGAGGGTGAAACCGTTGACTATGTTAATCGTAAAGACTATTTGGAGATCAAGTTAGCCCTTGAAAACTACTTTACATATGATGTTTAGTGTTTGATACACGAACTACGAACGCATACACTAAATGTCAATAACCCTATGACGGTAAGCAACACTAATTGTAAACTCAAACGCTAAATATCAACACAGGCGAATGTTCATAAACACCTCCCGAGGAAGGAGGGTGAAACCGTTGACTACGTTAATTGTAAAGACTATTTGGAGATCAAGTTAGCTCTTGAAAACTACTTTACATATGATGTTTAGTGTTTGATACACGAACTACGAACGCATACACTATATGTCAATAACCCTATGACAGTAAGTAACATTAATTGTAAACTCAAACGCTAAATATCAACACAAGCGAATGTTCATAAACACCTCCCGAGGAAGGAGGGTGAAACCGTTGACTATGTTAATTGTAAAGACTATTTGGAGATCAAGTTAGCCCTTGAAAACTACTTTACATATGATGTTTAGTGTTTGATACACGAACTACGAACGCATACACTAAATGTCAATAACCCTATGACAGTAAGTAACACTAATTGTAAACTCAAACGCTAAATATCAACACATGCGAATGTTCATAAACACCTCCCGAGGAAGGAGGGTGAAACAGCTATACCGTTGACTATGTTAATGGTAAAGACTATTTGGAGATCAAGTTAGCCCTTGAAAACTACTTTACATATGATGTTTAGTGTTTGATACACGTACTACGAACGCATACACTAAATGTCAATAACCCTATGACAGTAAGTAACACTAATTGTAAACTCAAACGCTAAATATCAATTGTGGTGATATGTGGAAGTTACGTGTTTGATTTTGGTGTCAGGAAGGATTTGAAATGAATGCCGTCGAATTCGGTAGATGAGAAATCAGCGAGTATGAAGGTGCGACGCCATCCCTAGAATCACAAGTTCAGTGAAATCCATGCTTCACATGAAGGGAGGTGGGTAGTAGGGAAGTTAGCAACACATTTATGTCTAACATTAGTTGTCAAGGAATTGAGAATTAGTGTTGAGCAAGGTAGGGTGGTAACAACATTAAATATAATCAAACACTAGATATCATATTTAGTGTAGCTTCAAAAGCCTCAAATTAGTCTAGTAAACTTGAATTGGGATGAAATACAATGGCACCCAACATATAGGAGACATGTTTTTACTAATACCCCCTCGGTAGGTGTGAGTTATGGAACCAAACCAAGGCATACACGCACGGGGGCACCCATGTAAGTTGCAAGGTGAAAACATCAAACACTTCTTGTGTCTCGGGAACTACTTTTGAGAGTTTCGCCTAACGTTGGAATTGGTAACATGGGTCTTGGATTAATCCACACAATTCATGGTATTTGGTGTGTCACGCCCACTATTGGCAAAAGGTCTAAACTAGATACTTGGAAGTATAATAGTGGGCACATCCGTAAACATGGCACTATAAGTCAACATAAGCACCTCTTCGAAGTGCATACTTATTTACAATGCGATGTATAGAAACATAGCACATTGGAGTGCTTGAGATGCATGACATGCTTACGTGTTTCTATGCATGAGACGGTTTTATTGAGCATACTAATGCCAAGTGCCACGTGTTGACACTTATGGTCAACTTGATGACCATTGTATAACATAGGCATAGGTTTCGTAATATTTTCTGAGCATGCTAATACTAAGATACCAGTATGCACGTTGGTGTCAAGTTTCATGTAGTTGCACTAGGCAATGGTCAAGATGTTGATCATCAATGTAACCTACCAATGTGACCCTCATAATAAGGTAAGTGTAAATTGCTAAGCATGTGACAAAAAAATGTCATAAACAATGTAGTGAGATTCAATTGAGATTGAATGAGCCACAAACCTATAACAAGTAGATTTCTCTAAAATTCCTAGTGGACCCTTTCAAACATGAATACCCTACACGTGCATATGTGCAGTGATTTTCTTATTTGTGCCGCACACATGCATACTCGTCCTATAATATTATTGAGATGTTAATTCCACAATACTAAAACACACACTCATGTCAAATGTCGCGAGGTTACACTAGGTGGTGGTCAAGATGTTCATCATCATCGCAACCTACAAATGTGACCCTCGTAATAAGGTAAGAGAAACTACACTAAATATGATATTAAGTATCACTAAATAATTATTCAGTATTACGCAATGCTATGACTATTTACTTCATGTCTCATTTTTAACTAACAAATGTCAAATTGGTTGTTTGGACATTATAAGAACATTAACATCTTTACTGGGTAAGAAATTACATTGATAGTAAAAAAAGTATAGCACTATGTACTTCCAAATATTAAGTGGCACTAAACATCATGTTTAGTGTACTAAGTTGGTGAATACCATGAACAATGTAGTGAGATACAATTGAGATTGAATCGGCCACAAACCTAGAATGCAAAGATTTTTCCCAAGCTTTTACCGGACCCTTGAATACTAATGCTTTACACATGCATACTTGTGGTGATTTTCATGGATCTTTAGAACCTCCGGTCGGTGAGAGAGAGAGAGGGGTGGGGGGAGAGATAGAGATAGAGAGAGAGAGAAAAGGTGCAAAATCACGTGGGACACCATGGGGGGGGGATTAACTTATTTGTGGAATAGCCGTAGGTTCCACTTTGGATGATCAAGGGGGTCTACATCCCTTTTCCCTCACTTGTTTTTTCCACCCGACCATCATGGCACTATGGGCCAAGCGGCTATGCCTTCCACACACATAAACCCCTTAAAAGAAAAGTGGAGCTCACGATCGTCACAAGCCACAACCGGATCAAAGTCAAACAAACATGCACACGCACCCTCCCCTCCCCTCCCCTCCCCTCCCCTCTCTTACTTATTAACTCACGTTTGAGTTCCCTGTGGCCCAGCCGCCCCCTTTGCCATCATTCTTTGTGACTGGCTTATCATCCATTTACGTGATTTTCATCCATACATATAATCCATTTATGTGATTTCGTCCATGTATGCCATCCATTTATGTGATTTCATCCATGTATATCATCCATTTATGTGAATTTGTTTATGTGTCACATCCATTTATGTGTGTGAGAGAGGCAGATGATGCCAACATAAACAAGAGACTCTTCAACTTTGGGCATTTCGTAGATGTTGTTTTTTACTCATAAACCATGAGCACGAGCCATGTAATGAGCCGAGGGTTATTGTTTGTTCATGTTGTCGTCTAAACACATAGCATGAGATCCGGTTATGTTTGATAAACCAAGTCAATGGAGAGATAAATCACAACATTACTCAACCTTAGGGTATTGCACCCTCGTGTCGAGGATTTTGGGCATCTTCAAAGCGTAATACCCGCTTACGCTAGGTTGTTTTCACAAAATGAATAGTTGTCAGGCTTGGTACTGTTCATTGTGTGAAGGTGGTATGGTCGTTGGGCCTACTCTTGGGTTTTTAATAAGTGAAAACCAATTTATATTTGTTGTGTCGCGAGTGTGCAGTTGGCCTACTAGTGTGACGCGTGGTCTTGGCATCCACTAAGCATGTCAATAGTGCCAACTCAGTTACTACATTAGAAAATATGGGCTTCCATTATTTGTGCCCGTGAACCGTGCCTCTCCTTTTAGCAAAAGGAACCCAACCTACGTTGAGTAATGTTATGATGGCTTGTTGTTCCTGCAATTGGTAGTATGCCTCATGTCAACGGTTACTTGACTTAAGGTGCGTTCACCTATCATGGGTTTGGGCATGCTACAAACTATTTTTTTTGGCATGTGCATTAAATGTTTGTTCTGTTAGATTTTTTTTCCCCCTCATACAATGGGCACCTAAAATTTATAATATACTGTGAAGGACCATTAAGAAAGAAGTCCATCATTCCACATGAAGCAAAGTCAATGAATTGACACCCCGTGAAGATATCTATGACAAGTGCCCCCTACTTGTTCATCACAAGAATTGCAACTTTGATACGTCTAGAATTGTGTAAAGTTTTCATAGACAACTTTGAAGTGAACACACAGAAGAGTCGCTTAATTCGTATACATTTGCATAAAACCTACTAATCTTTTTGTGTACGGAAGACCAATAGAAGTGGTCAAACAACAACAACAAAAACAAGTATTCATGATAGGTGAACTCACCTTAGCTTCCAATGACTTGCTTTAGTGTGACACACTTACTTTCAAGGCATGTGGGCTTTATATAGTCAACCTGCT
The DNA here is from genome assembly GCA_950295325.1 of Polytrichum commune. Classification (NCBI taxonomy): domain Eukaryota; kingdom Viridiplantae; phylum Streptophyta; class Polytrichopsida; order Polytrichales; family Polytrichaceae; genus Polytrichum; species Polytrichum commune. The sequence goes on along the minus strand of OX485803.1, from coordinate 13,664,581 downwards.
TAATTGGCCACCTACATATTTGAGTGATAAATGGCTAGGTTTGGAATAAAGAATGAACACCAAAAGGACAATGAGACTGGACTCAGGTGCTAATTCCAATGTCCTTCTAAAAGCGCACTCTATACATGCTTCCTTGGTCGAGTATTTTAGCACACCTATAAAATCTCCAAATGTCACCACCAAAGCGGGGGGTGGATTTGGGTGAAAAAAGCCCCAAAAACGAGGTGGTTTCAAGAGAATGTGGGGTTGGTTTTGGGCAAAAGTGGGGTTGGATTTAGACAAACGTTGAGATATAGCCAAGGGTGGGTTGTTTATATGTGTCCCACCCCCCCCCCCCAACCCATATGCGAAAGCTATAAGGGCTCAAACTTTGATTGGGTGGAGTGTTGGTTTTACTAATGAGACAATTCATGTGAAAGGTAGAGGTGGTTTTGGTCGACTATCATGACATTTTTTGGGGAATGCGGTGTTGGTTTTGAGCGAATGTGAGATTGGATTTGGCAAGCATCGAGACGTAGCTAGGGGTGGGTTGTTTATATGTTTCTTCTATTAATATCCCACATGCAAAAGTTATAAGGGCTCAAACTTTTTAATTGGGTGGAGTGTTGGTTTTAGTGCAAAAACGGTTTGGATGAAAGGCCGAGGCGGTTTTGGGAGAAAGCAGGGTTGGTTTTGTTCGAGTGCCAAGACAGTTTTGGGATTTGTTTGTGGTGGACGAGTGTGGGCCCAGGGACGCAATTAAGCAGCTAGGGGTAAGTGACTTCCACAATCTACAGTGTATTCATATTTTTGTGTCTACCATTTCTGAGTCAATTTGCTAAGGCAATCACGTGCACACCATAGATCCAAATGGACTCCAAAAACATACTACATCAGCCAAAGGATTGGTTTACGCAACCTCTACCCTATGTGTTCAAAACACAACTGGGAGGAGTCACGCGACTACTCAAAGACAACACGAGTCTTCACTTCAGTAAGTGCACTTTGCAATCGCGAATCGAGTGAGGGAAGTCCTAATCTAATCCAACGGTAAAACGCGTTTATGGAATTGGAAGCGCCTACAATAGGGCCACGTACTACTACCCACCACCACCACCAACCTGAAATCTTTTTCTCATGTTTCTCTCGGAATATAAAAATAGACTGCACCAACCAAAAGGCTTGGTTTACGCAACCTCTACCCTATGTGTTCAAAACACAATTGGGAGGGGTCACGCGACTACTCAAAAAGACAAGAACACGAGTCTTCACTTCAGTAAGTGCACTTTGCAATCGAGAATCGAGTGAGCAAAGCCCTGATCTAATCCAACGATAAAATTTGTTTATAAAATTGAAAACACCTACAATAAGGCCATGTACTACCACTACCACCAACAACCTTACATCTTTTTCTCCTATTTCTGCCCCCTCCCCTCCCCTCCCTTCCCTCGACTGAGAGGGAGGGGTCATGCGACTACTCAAAAAGACAACAACACGAGTCTTCACTTCAGTAAGTGCACTTTGCAATCGCGAATCGAGTGAGCAAAGCCTTGATCTAATCCAACGATAAAATTTGTTTATAAAATTGGAAGCACCTACAATAGGGCCACGTACTACCACCAACCATACATCTTTTTCTCCTATTTCTCCCCCCTCCCCTCCCCTTCCCTTGAGTGACATGGACTACACCTTAGGGTTGTCCTTGGAGGGTGTCATGAGCAACCGTATTAAAATGGGTAGCAGGGACTTGCGGGGCTCATGATCATCACCACACGCAGACACCATAATGCTCTCTGCCCTAAATGATGGGTGGGAAGCGGATGGCATGGATTTCGCTTGACGCCAAGATGAATGCCATGGCTTTTGTTCATTGCGGAAGTGAAGGAGGCCTGACACACCCCAGGCCGTCAGTGGGAGGGGAGGGCCGATGATCATATGAGGCCGCCATGACACACCCACTCGAACGCTCAATTAAAACCCCCAATTAAATTCCCAGAGAGGGCCCGTAAGATCTCCCGCATTCAAGCAGCGTTCAATTGGTGGCAGCGTTTCAAACATATATACTTATATACATATTTCCCCTGCCTGCCTGCCTGCCTGCCTGCGCTTATCCTACATTACATTCAAACACGCACTTAAGGTGCATGTCTCGTCTCGTCTTATGATTGTCGCCACTTTCAACTCCACATTCAGATTCGGTCAAATTGAAGCGCACCTTCAACTGTGTTACATGAGTTGCAACATCAAAGTTACTGGCGTTTCAGGTCTCAGACTTTGCAGTTGAGATGCAAAAGTTGTGAGTGAGAGGTCAGAAAAATCGAACATGATTCCTCTTCCTTTTCGAGTGATTACCAACCATCTTTTCTAGCTGTTGTGTTGTGTGTGTGTGTATTGTTTTTGTTTTTTTTTGGTGATTTTTTTTACCAAGAGGAAGGCTACGATGTGGAGACGTTTGTTGGCTACGAGTATATTTGGAAAGGAGTTATTTTTCAAATTTTAGTAATGTTATTCTAGCTTGAAGTGGCTATGATTGGCTTTCGAATCTTTTTCAACACATGTGGCGAACGTGACATTCGAAACAGAGTGAAAGGTAGGCGATAATTGAACCAATGGAGTCAAGATTTTGGGTATGTATTAAAAACAATCGTAGCACGTTGGCGAAGTTGCCCTTCTAGAAACTAATTTTCTCTCGGTTCGTGTCTCCACTGCATTTGTCATTGGTCGTAGATGAGTACCCTCAAGGGACTGAGATACATTACCTTCCAACACTAAAAACTATTTTTCCTTAGTCCGTGTCTCTGCTACATTTGTCAATAGCCATGGATGAATGCCTCCAAGGGCCAAGATACACTAACTTCCAACACTAAGACATGTGACCAATGACTACAACGCGGCATACTACCGAAGGCATGAAAATTCAAGGCTCAAACTTCATGGTTCAAAATCCAAAAACCCATGTGTTCTATTTCCACGGGCCATGTTCTCCAGGCTTTTCGTCGATGTTCGTTGCATTTGGTGGCAACGGTGTAGTTTGTTTGTTCATGGTTTTGCTTGTGATTATTTATGCATGTGCTTCTATGTGCTTTGGGATTCCCCATCGAGGGCAACTATGGATCATCTTGTGTCATAGGAGAGGATAGTTGGGGCATCCAATCCGTGGTAGTTCAAATGTAAGTGAGAATAGTGTTCCAATATGTAGATTTTTTTTAAAGAAAAAATCTTGATTCTTCATGGTTGTGTTCGGTGTTTTTCATCAGTTTATTATGTTAACTCCTTATGTGTACAATATTATTTCTATTGCGATTTGTTTATGCCTCGCATATTTATTGGGACTTCAAATTCACATGACTATCGAGATTTGGTTTTCATATTAAACAAACCCAATCCATAGATGATAGTTACATACATACATACATACGTACATACATAAACTCAATCACAACATTAAAATTCTAGCATTTAATCAAAAGATGGAATATGATGATAAGTCTTAATTACAAATATACAAAAATAATAGTTTTCAAGGCTAATGCACTAAAAGTATGAATATATTCCTATATCGGTGTTGTGAAAATGAGAGATTGATGGCACCTACCCCTATGGCAACCTCCCCTCCCCCCCCCCCTTTCCCCAACCATTTCCTCATTGACCCCCGCCATGTTGGGCATCTATGCACAGTAAGGCAAAAAAGGCATGCGCTTTGTCAGGAGCAATGTAGGAATGAGGTCGTTTCTTCATCCATCGGAAAGAGTTTTGCGCGGATTCCGCATCAATAGTTGTTTGCAAGATATCTCTTGATCTTTGTAAATCTTGATACCTTTGCAAGGATACATACATAAAAATAAAAATGTCCATGAACACATTGAGTACAAATTCACAAATTATTTGATATGAGAAATATGTGAAGTTTCGTTCATTATCATAGTAGCCCGCGTGTAATGTACCATGGACACTTTATTGAGTGTGTGTTCGCAGGCATGGTTCCAGAAAGTTTGATGCAATGATGCCGGAATAACAATGTTGGCAAACTGGGCAACCATAGATTCAACCTCTTTCTAGTTCAAACTATTGCCACATGTATAAAAATTTAATTAAAAAAAATCTACTTCATGGCCAATTTCAATGGTTGGTTCAATGTGTGTTTTCCCACTCCTCAATGTTAAAAACAACCAATGTTTGTCGATTGAACTTACAAAATACGATTTAGTTAAAATGGTGTTGCAACGAACACTGGTGTAAGATCTCACCTTCAACATGCTCTTGTATGCCATGTGCAAATGCATGTACTAGGACATGAACTCTTTGTGTAGGTCCGTCCTATCCCATTCAACAATTTGCAAATGTGATCAACACATTCGTTACATAAATTATGATGCAAACAATGAAGCAAACATTGTGCCAACATATTTCAATACACTCGTTCCACACAATGAAGTACCCCACGAATATATGTGAATAGTCGGCCATGTCCAGCTCCTTGGGCCGTGTGCAAATTCTTTGTTACTCTATGCTTTAATTCCACCACTTCGTTCTTTAGGCATCCAATAGTAAGAGTTAGGGGCAACATTCTCAACATGGAAGCAGCGTGAGCCACCTATATGTGTTTATGTGGTGTGAAGTGCGGAACATATTGCGATGCATGCCACCTGAAGCCTTTCGTTGTCGCCAACACCCTGCAAGCATGGACACACATAGTTAAATTGTACAGAACAAAGACGACAAACAACATGTACAATTCATAATGCAACCAATCATTTCATCATGGAAATGTACGAGCAGACAAAAGTTGATTTTGCAACTGTATATGGAGGTTTGTATAGTTGTTGGAGACTATTAGACTGTCCGTATGCACATGGTATGCCACATGGACACTATATTTGGCACTTGAAATGAACAAATATTTGAGAGCAATGTTAACAACATGGTATGGCATTCTATGAATAGTATACACGAGTAGTAGAAGTCACAAAGAAGATAAGAAATGCTCGAAACAAACCCCCCGCCCCCTACAATTTACACCAATTTTTTTTTTGAAAAAAATAATTTCATCGAACAAACACACAAATAACATTAGAATAACAAATGTAACAATACTAAATTAGAACCAAAGGAGAAGACATTGACACACCAACGAATCAAAGCACATGATGGTGGGAAAACATAGTATGGTTTGACACAAACAATGTAAATTCCAAACCCACTCCCAAGTAGGACACCCTCCCCCCAAACCACATCTTTGAAACATATTTTTGGTTTGGTTTCACAAAGGATGTACATGTAGTATACTAAAAAAGAGGCCCTAAAAAGGCCCTAAACCGCCATCTCCACCATCAAACACGACACACATAACTATATTTGGAAGTGACGTAGAGCATCAAAACAAACCACAATTGTACTATTCACCCGACCTAAATATGCCGCACATAACCATCACAGAAAATGGTAGGTCAAAGCAAAAATATGATGAATGTGTTAATGCTTGAACACCGATCATGAAGATGTTGAGTCGAGGGCCCATCCCTTCAAATGTAGCGGAGAACAACAATGGAGGACACACATATGCACTCTCGCATGTTTCTCCAATTGAATATGACGAACACGATGAAGGCCAAGCCCTCAAACGCCATTTTGAACCCTATAAGGTATGTGAATGTTACTTGATTCGTTTTGCATGTTCTCCAATTTCCACCAATTAGATGCACACAACAAAACGCATGTTGTGTTATCAAATCCACAGTGAAACATGTGCAAAAATCGGAATAAAAAATGGACCTTGCTTGATGCAGTTATGGTCATTGAATGTGCATGTTTGTTGATTTCTTAACATGGATACATAGAGCCTCCTAGTTGTGTTTGTCTACTGAATCTGGAGTACTTACTAATATTTGAAGACATAGTCCAATCCCTTTTAAACACGTGTCTTTATGATGTTTAGTCTTTGATCCTCACTGAAGCACAAACCAATAAATGTAGGGGTCCGACTAAGAAAACAAGCCAAGGAAGACCCACCCCACACCATTGCCCAATGCCCACAATGAGAACATGCACACTACAAACAAGCATTGGTTGTTCTAATCATATTTCCCCACCCTTACTTGGAAAGAGCAATGAAGACCAACATGGACTCAATGAAGCAGGATAGAAAAAAACAACAATGTAAAAGGTAATTAGTTAACCCTAATCACACATTTTAAAATTATCTAATAGAGGATCGTAGTTTAGGCCAACTCCATTGATATGACATGGAGAATGCATGCCATCGTTAGTAAACGTGAAGACCCCATGTTTTGGGAAATGGTTGTATCTTTATATAGAAAAACAAATAATACGAACACATCACAAGACAAAAATATTGATAATAGATTGTAGAAAACATAAAATGGTGGGTGAAGGACGCACTAAACCAAAAATTGCTAGCACACCAAAGGAGCCAAGGTGAATTGTTGCAATTTTGTTTCGTGGGAGATGGATGACAAAATGCTCGTGAGATGCTAGGTAGGGAGGATGGTATTGGCGGATGAATGGGATCAAGGTGAGAGAAAATGTGCAAACACAAAATGAATGGAATTACGGGGACCTTGGCCTTATGGGGGTCCTCTAAATAATGGTATTCTTTTGTCATGGCATGTGGCATCGACAAAGACGAGATGGCCTACTTGTGATAGCATACATCACAAACCTACACACGTAATTTATGCTCTTTAGAAAGGATAATTTTTGCGTCCCAAATGATTGAGGAAGTGCAAGAAGATGTTGGCAAGTTGATTGGACATCGATATTGACAAACAAGGCATGTGGGCACCAATATTGACAAATGATCATGGGTTGTCATGCATTAAGTTGTGTTGATCTTTTTGTAGGGTTCCAATTCTTGCATATGTAGATTGCAAACTCACAACCCATGTTAAACAAAGCAATGAGTCACTTGGAAACAAATCCAACTCCTAAAGGTTTGCCACATGTCACATGAGTCACCTAAACCCAACACCTTTGTCAATAATAAATGACGGAGCTTCCAATCACATATAACAATTTATCATGTAAAGTAAGAACCGTAATGATAGTGGCATCCCATAATGCGAAGGCCCATGGGCCCAACATGGGGACCCCTACATTAAAGTGGCAGATGGCTTCTCCACAAGTCAACGTGCATATGGGATCATAGAGCAGTGGAGCATAATAACATTGTTAGCGTGTTGGTTACTAGCTAATTGAAGTTGGGAAGAAGGAGTGCTAGTGCCGGAAATAACAAAGAGGTGTGACACATGTTGGGGCCGGTTATAAGATTTGCAAGTTTGGCAGAGAAATTACATTTGCCAGTAGAACGAAGGATGTAAATCAAAAACTTTGAGGCTAAATTTTCTAACACGCAATTGCACTTAGAAATTGTTTAGGAATTTTATCTAGACATATTCCTATACCCATCGTGACCTCTAATGTAGCTAAATAATGCTATGATATGTAGTACAATGTTATGGCATTATGGTGTTTTTTTGGTGTCACATACTCAATAGTGTCTTGGGTCCCTTCCTCTATATTGAAGCCTATGTATAAGTTACAGTACTTACCAAGATGTTTTTTAATTGGTGTCACAATGAAGAATAAAGTAAATCTGGACCAACAACAAGATCAAGAGTTGTATCATTGGAACCAATAGGCAATAAGAATATATGTTTGGTAAAGATCGATATAGTATTGGTGTATCACATGATAATAAAATCCATCTCACATAAAAAGTCAACGTAGCATTACCATAGCCCTCCCACGTTTGATGGGTCAACACGAGGTTGCCACGTCATTCCATACTTCACAACTCATTTCTCACTCCATGTTTTGAATGTCATAATATCAACATTTAGCCATTTCAAAAAACCACCTATGTGGCTGAAAATCGTCCTCATTGGTTATTTGTGGACAAGTTATGTCTAGAGATGTAGACTGTTTAGTGTAACCCTTTGCACATGTACACATGACACTAAATACAATGTACGATGTACAAACACACCCAAGCGGGCCAAACTTTCATGATAATTATGTAAATTGAAGGCGAAATATAATTTGGGAACTCTTTATAGCTCATAATTTTGTTTTTAACAAACTTAACCCTAGAATTAGCACTTGAAACCCCATAGTCATCTAATAAGATTAAGTTGGGGTGAATTGATCATATGCCTATAGGACCCAACTTGAGATACATGACCCCAAACTTGGTATTTGGAATCACGTACTAATATAATGTGATTAAGATGGGGCAAATCAACTACAAACCCATAGGATGCACATGTCTAGCCACAACCCTAAATATGGCCACCACGAAACCCTAAGCCATCTAAGTGGGTCACCAAACGTAACTCATGTACTACTCTCAGTCACGCAACCAAATAATTGTTCCCAATTAGTGTTTATTAGAACTCGTTCATCCGAATACCAAACTTGATATACATGAACGTTTCTCACCCCAAAAGTTGATATTTGAGACCCCGTATTAACCCAATGAAATTAAGTTGGGATAAATCATTGAATAAGTTTGCAAAATGGATTCCTTCTTTACCCATGCAGATCACCTTGGAGTAGACCAAGATCACAAAACTTATAACTTAGCATCTTCCGCCGTACATCAAACACAATAAAAACTTTCTTGTTATATATATTTTTTAAATTTTGATAACAAATACTCCAAATAGTGTGGAGTGTCAATACATTAGCATAGAGCAACCCAATTGCACAGAGTGTATCAATGTTAGTGGTGCATTTATTTTTAATCTATTCTAAAATACCCATTTTAAAATTCATTTTAAAATGCTCAGCGATTTTTGAGGCATTTATGTTTTTTTAATTATAAATTCATGACTACAATCAGTTCATGCTAGTAGGGCAAAGATAAACACGCTCAACTTTGCCATTTGTTCTATATTACCATATAGCATTAGTACATTAATTCAAATTCAATGGTAGTGTTTGAATCTTGAGTGTTGCCACACAAACTGACAAAGATTGGAATACATGACGCACCACACGGCACACCGGACAAGTCATGAGTGGTGTTTGCATTTGCAATGTCTTCATTCTTGGATCAATACTTGGATGGAGAAGAGCTCAAAAAAGTGATCTTAGAAAAGGGGAATGTTTTCGACAATGATTTACCATGAAAAACCTCACGGATTGATGTCTTTGATGATTTAAAAAAAAACATTTAAAACATTTTTTTGATATTAAAACAAATTATAACACCGCCTCCAACCTCTACAATAAAAAATGCAACACTAATCAATGTAGAAGCTTTACCGACCCCCCCCCCCCCCCGGCGGGCAATTGGCCACCACGAACCCTAAACCATCCAAGTGGGGGGACCAACGCCACTCATGTGAGTACTAATATTATACTAAGTCGCGGAAGGGAAGGATTCTTTTATAGTATTGTATGTCATTCATAGACACATCATGTAGTAGTATCATCCGAGTGCATGCCTAACTTGAGAATGTAAGTTAGGTGATCTTTGGCATGCATGACGACAAAGTGTCTTGCTTAGATAAAAGATACCAAGTACAAGTAGCTAAAAGAGGCGGATGGTGTCGCCACCCTTGCAAATCAACAAGGAGTTACATACTTACGGTGAGCTTATACTATATTGTATGCTATCAATTTCTAACACGGAGAAGTTCTCCCTATCCATCATCTACAACTAGGAGACATGGCAAACATGGACATGGAGTGCATAAGGTAGATGGGTCTTAATTGGCTTGTTTATTATATTGGACGTCCTAGAATTGATTGGTACGTGGTTTAGTGAGGGTCAAAGAGCAAACATCATAAAGATACATGTTTAAAAGAGATTGGACTATGTTTTCAAATGTTAATAATTACTCTACATTCGATAGCATACATAATTGGGATGACTTATGCATCCAATTGAGAAATCGCAAACATGCACTTCTGATAATCATAACTAAATCATGAGAAGTCCGATTTTCAATATGTTTTTGGGTAGATATTTCGTTCTAGATTTGCTAATGCAACCCAAATTTTGTCGTGTAAATATGACCGGTGGAAGTTGGAGAACACAAAAAATGAACCAAATAACACCCACATACCTTATCATTTGATCATGTGGTCTTTACCAATGTTGGATTGGTATCATTATGTTCTTTTCTATAACATTTGGGAATATGTAATGAGGATTTCACGATCTTTGATACCAATAGGGGGAGAGAGGGGATTGTCGTATATGAGTGTACCTCTTTAAAATAATATCAACCCCAATGATTAGTTTTTAAAGTTGTTTTGACACCGGAATTAGTAATTTAAATACTTGAATTAGTCTACTTGAGGTTATTTCAGATGAATCGGCAACATAACTATTGGAGGTTAAGTCCTTATGTTGGATGGATGAGACGTACACCCATGTATAATAATCTCTCTCTCTCTCTCTCTCTACTATGTATTGTCTTAACCATAAATGAACCAAACCATTAACTTATGCTAAACCCAAAGTAAAGTTACTTTAGGGTTAGGTTAGTCTCAACTAACCGACATCCACCATAGATTAGGGCATCTGCATCTATGGCCACAAAGGATTACCTAACTCTATATTAAGAAAGTGAGGTCACAAGGACCTCCTTTCGCTAGCTAAACCGCGGTGGTTGTTTACCCTAAGTAACTTTTGAGCTTAGTGTAAGTGGTGCAATTTTGGTGTGTTGGGAGGTGCATGTAGCTCACCTCTGACCTCAAATGCACAAGGTTCAAATGGCTAAGGAAACAGGTAGAGTACTCCATGGAAGTATGTGTATTCTTTTTTGCAAAATGTATGTTCGAGCTGTACATTATTATGTGACATAGATAACAATTGGGTTCTGCTGTTATTCACCTCGTGTACCTTACTAACCCTCTCTTTGGACTTGGTTGGTGGCATGGGCACAAGTGAGGCAAACCCTTCACAAATTTGACAGCATCTTTAGGTTTTGCATACCAACTTTTGTCAAAAAATAGTGTGTATATAGGGCTTAGACATTCTTTACTGATGAGGAATGTTAGGCAATATATTAAGTAATGATAGGACTTTTAAGTAGTAGTGGACAAGGTTTATACCAGAGGATGGCATACTTTGGATATGAAATACATTACTTTACATTAAGGGTGCAAGGGTAAAACCTTAGTAAATAGTTTACTTATGGTTGTTTGCTTTCTTAGAGACATACCAAGAGATGACAATGACCATGGTAAGTTGTTTGATATGCAAGGGAGTAGCCATGAGAAATGATCCCACCCACCCACCCAAGTTTTGAAAGGTACACAGATATGCAAAGGAATGGTATGGCCTCTTGATAAGAGGATGTATTGCACAAATACTAAGCTTGACAGTAAGCATAGCATTAAGCAAGAAAAACCCAGCTCTCTCTCTCTCTCTCTTCCCCCCTCCCCCCCCCCCCAAAAAAAACAGGGTATGGATATTTGATGGTGTTTGTCTTTTTTATATTGTTAAGGTCTATGTATTATTCCCCGACATTCATACCTAGGTGAGATCATCTCAGTATCACACAATATAAATTATAATGATCTAAGTAATAACTTGGGTACACAAGGATTTTCTCACCTTGACATATTCACCAAATATCAATATTTGACTAGTATTCTAATTTTGATACCCATGGGCACATTCTTTTAATACCATTAATCATGTCGATTACATGCTTTCACCTACATACATGTTCAACTTTTGGTCTTTGCCGGTGTTGGATCGGTGTTGTCTTTATTTTGTAGATGGGACATCATAATTCCCCTACAAACATTTGTAGTGGGGGGGGGGGGCTATCCAACCGAGACCTACTTCCCACCAACCCTAGGCAACCCACCTAAGAAACATTGTCTTTGTATTCTTGAAGGATTGTCGTGTACACAAAACCCATAATAAGTACATCTCCACTTCAAGGTCCAAAATCCAATATAAATGCCTACTTCCACTTGGTAAATAAGAAATTGACTAAAATTTCATCACTGGAATGAAACCCTTTATAATGCATTTGATAAACCTAGAAGTAAAAATAAGAAGAAAAACCCTTGGCGTCAATATAGTCCCAGAAAGTTGTTGACAACGAGGTCATATATCTTGACAACGAGGTCATATATCTTGAAACATACAAATTACAGTGGTCTTCGTAATTTTGAAAACTAACTTGACTAGTGTGTGAAGCAATATTTCAGACCTTGAACAACTAACCAATTGATTCAACTATTAGTTAACTAGTTGCCTTTCATGATTATAGTTGTTCGCAAGTTGTTCTAAATTCGGTTGCCAAAAAATCTAGGCGACTATAGTCTTTATTATATATATATATATATAGAGAGAGAGAGAGAGAGAGAGAGAGAGAGAGAGTTGGGCTTTTCTTGCTTATGGCTAAGCTTACTTTCAAACTTAGTCCTTGTGCAACACATCCTCTTAACAAGAGGCCATCCTATTCTTTTGCATACCTATGTTCCTTACAAAACCCGGGAGGGTGGGTGGGTTCATATCCCACAGCCGTGCATTGGCTTAGTAATCATTCTATCAAGGTCAATGTCTTTTCTTGGTAAAAAGTAAATAACCATAAGTAAACTACTGTTACTATGGTTTTCCCATACTACATCACCAATACATATACCCTAAGGTATTTTACATCCGTAACATATCATTCTCAAGTATATATCTAACCCATAACTACTTCAAAGTTTCATCATTGCCATACAAGTAGTTCAACATTCCTAATCAAAGAATGTTTGGGTCCTAAGTACACATATTCTTTGATAGAAGTTGATATGCAAAACCTAAATATGTTGTCATGTTTGTGAAGGGTCTCCCTCACCTGTGCCCATGCCACCAACCAAATCCAAAGAGAGGGTTAGTAACGCACACGAGGTGAATAACAACAGAACCCAATTGTTATCTATGTCACACAACAATGTACAACACAAACATATTTTTGCAAAAACAAGAATACACATACTTCCATGAGGTATTCTACATGTTCCTTAGCCATATGAACTCTGTGCAAACAAGGTGAGAGTTGGGTTACATACACCTCCTAGCTCCACTGTTATGCCTTACTTACACTAAACCCAAAAATTACTTAGGGTAAACAACATCCTCAGTTTAAACGGTAAGAGGAGGTTCTACTAGATGCTCCCTCTTAATATAGATTTAGGTAATCCCTTGTAGCCATAGATGCCCATTCGCAGATCTATGGTGGATATTTGTTAGGTGAGGTTTCCCTAACCCTAAAGTAATTTTACCTTGGGTTTCAAGTAAGTTGCTGGTTCAGTTTATCTATGGTTAAGGTAAAACAAAGTAGAGAGAGAGAGAGAGAGAGAACTTTTCAAAACTTTTTACCAAGTTTGAACTTCCTCTTTTCAGAGGCCAAATCCTTCAAATTCTTCCTCTTTGCAATACAAGGGTGGGTGGGTGGGAACATCCACAAGACTCTCTCTATGTTTCTTGCATCTTCCTATTTGATAGTATAGTACCACATTGCATAATAGAGTCATTTGCCTAATGTCTCATAGTATGTGTTGTACCATGTATATACACCTTGCATACCTAGATTGCTTTGCAAGAATACATACCTTATTTGGATTTTTTGCTATCATATGGTATTCACCTCCCAATGTTTGATTTTAACTACCCCATGCTTTGGAAGTTAATTGCCAACCTTCTTGCCTCTCTATCAAGTACATCTAACTAGATCACCACATGTATGTTGTACTTACTAAGGAGACGTACCTAGTAACCTCAATCAATATTTGTGCATAAAATGTCATGATCACAATACATCACTGCATTGACTGTGTGAAGGGTCTGCCTCACATGTCCCCATGCTACCAACCAACAAACAATTGAGGATTAGTTACGTACACGAGGTAAATAACAGCAAGATACAATTATTATCCAAGTCTCACATACTTAGTCCATTTCAAAATACAACACTCACAATAAAACAACATATGGGTGTTCAAACCTGTTCCTTGGCCATGATTGGCTTACTTCGAGTAGAAAACTCCTCTTGGTGATGAACCCTAGTTACTCTTACTTCAAGCACATATCTATTACCCTAATGTGTATACACAGAGCTCGCCGCACCTCTCACTTGCGTGAATGGTAAAAAAAAGGCATTTTTAGGGTTAAGGGCTTATATTGTAGTACTTACGTATGGTAAGTTCTCGTAACCCTATTTTTACTTCATTCATCTATATCTTTGTTACATCCATTCCATGGTAAGTATGATTTCTTTCCATGTGTGTAGATATACCGTAACACCATAGCAGGTTCGTTCATAAATAAATCCCCCCCCCCAAAAAACGTAAAAAAACAGAAATTACAGGCAAAGAGAAACGAATAACTCTCAAATTATACTGTGATAAAAACGAAAAGACAGAAAATCAAGATTAGGGAATGACATAGGTTTAAACAAGTTGGGCCGTCATAAATGGATGAAAAACGCAATTAGGATGAAATTTCTGCAGATCTTTCCAACCCTAAACACGAATGATTTTTAATCCAATAAATGAGATGACGAATTTCAAAAAAATAATATTTTGGAACGCGAACCTTATTTTTTCAAAAAAATTAAATATTCGTGCAGCAGGTGGCGAACCTGCTATGGTGTTACAGTAGTATCATCTGAGTTTATATCATGTATTTTACATAGATGACCTTTGCTAGGTCTATTAATGTAAGAGTTTAAACTTGAATTTTTATGTAACATGGCATTAATCGAGAGAGAGAGAGAGACCTCGTCACAAAATTATATTTTAGTGTTGTAGTGTGTTAGTGGTGTACATGAAGATTGTTCTGGAGCCCAACACTACGGGTGATCATATAAATGTGTTTCTTGATGATCCTTAGTGACCCGAGCATACCAAAAACCCTTAACTGAAGCAAATTAAGAAGCGAACTTCTTCGAATGTATAATAATATTTGATTTTTTGAGTTAATTATAGTTGTTCCCTAAAATATATTGATTTTTAAAAAATAACTATAGTTATTTTGGTAGTTGTCCAAGGTCTGCAATATTTTGGACCTTGAAGAGAGGTGCACTCATTATCAGTTTTATTGTACAAGCAAGCCTTCAAGAATACAACTTGGCAATGTTTTCCAATCCGGGCAAGGGCAGGCAAAGCTTTTCGTGAAGAAAAAAATCTGGACAGAAAGTCATGAGAAGGATAGAGAGAGAACCCCCCCCCCCCCCAACACACACCCAAAAAAAAAAAAAAAAAAAACTGCTCATATGAACTATAATGTCCCCCGTTCTATACGATTTTGGGTATTTATAATAACACGTTCACATTTTTGGATATGAATTGGGTATGAGTATTTGATGGTATTTTGTATTTTTATACCATTCGGATCTATATATCATGCAAGAACACTCATACCCATGGTAAAGTTGCCGCAATATCAATACGGTCTACAATGATGTTGGCCCAAATAATAACTTGGGTATACAAAGATTCTCTCAACTTGACATACATCTAAATTATGATATATGATTGATATTACAATTTTGATACCCACGGGTAGGTTTTAAAATACCATTATCGATATTGATTTTTGATACGCATGCACTATATAGGTACCAATTCAATATTGGTCTTTACCACTACTTTGTATGATACTTTAGTATTTGATTGAGCATGTCATTGACATTGATGTGTCGTGTTTGCGAAAGCGACCTTTGGGACTCATCATGTAGTGACAAATGTCCCATGCCACTTTCACCGGTTGCCACCCATGGATCAAGTGATCTGATACATGGGTTGATGATGAATGACGTGAACTACACTAAATTATATGTAATTATAGTTTTCTTACCCTTTATATACTTTCATGCTCTTAGGAAAAGGGTAGATTTGAGAACGCAGTTCAAAGATGCTACCTTACAAGCATGCAGTCCAAGAACGAGCGGTAAGACCATGTTATCCCCGTCATGGTTAGTAAGCCACAACATTGGCTTCTTTTGCTCATGCAATTCAATCTCTGGTGCATGAAGGAGGGGGGGGGGGGGCAAAAAAAACCTTGGAAATCATGTTGTGATGTCTTTCTTTTTTCCCTTATTGGCAAAAAGAAAGAAAGAAAGGAAGAAATAAAGAAAGAAAGAGCATTTTTGAGCTCCAAAAGCGCTCTACGTAATAAATGCGCCTTAAGGGTACAAAGGCCTACAACATCGGAGGAAAAGCTAGGGTCGACCTAGCCGAAAGGCTTCCACGATTGGGAATGCGATGGGGTGGGGGGGGGGGTACTACGACATGCACATACCTATTTACTCGTACCCCACCCACACACACACATAGATCCATGCTCCCCCCCCTTTCCCCTCCCGCATTGTACAATATGAGACGCTTATTGGTGTCTTTAACGTCACACATAAGGGCGAAAGTGCAAAGCACATGGAGGAAGGCGGGCGGAAGGGAAGGGAAGGGAGAGCCTCCGGCCTCCGAGGATGGGTAGGGTCCATTCGAAGGTGTTATACAAAGCTTGGGAAATAGGAGTGGGTTTTGCCCTACTATTTGTCTCTACCGCCACGGCGCAATGGCCCACGCGGCTTGTCGCTTCCGTGCGGCAAAGAAAGAGATAGAAAGAGAGATGTGAGGAGATTGCATATATATATATACACACACACACATATATATATACTTATATATACATAAGTTAAGTACACGGTGGTTGTGGTCTCACTCCCGGCCCATGGCCCGGGACATGGCGTCCATGCAAGGATTGGGCCAATGGGGGGCCATGATGACAGCCGGGGTGTTGCCTCATATGCACATACGTCAAAAACAAACTTGGGCTAGCTAGGCTACTTTGTCAAGCGCTTTCAAGTTGTCCTTCCGCCCGCCCGCTCGCCCGCTCGCATAGGGCTCCGCCCTTAAGGTGGACCCGACCGAGGGCTTATTAACTTAATGGTTTTCTTCGGTCTTGTCACCATGTGAAAAGGGGCCCCAATGTGTCTCCGTTTCCGTTCGGGTGGGATGAATGCGCTCACAACTAGGGCTTTGCACATGCACGGTTTGCAAGTAGTAGCATAAGTTAAGTTTCCAAGTGTTTAGATATGTATCACGATCAAGTCCGGTCAAGCGATGGAACGGGTGCCCAAGTGAACACACATCTTTTAGGGTTTAGGTACCTATGGTCGTGACGATATAGTCGTCACCGTGCACGTGGTTCAAGGGAGAATCTAATTGATCAACTTTATGGACATTTAATGTAAGTTGAGGCTAAATCGGTAGCACTATGTGTGTGGCTATTGAAAATGATTAGGCTTGTGCAACGTTGTGAAAGAGCATCCTATGACCACCTTTCATGGGTTCGATTCGAAACTAAGTCGTTCGTGTGAACAAATTAGCGTAAGTGAGTGACATCCTTGTGCTAATGATGTTTAGCCCATGATTGAGTGCCATGCAACATTTCTAGACGAATACGTTTTCAACATGTGTAACCTTGATGGTCAAACATCCGAAAAACTTACTTTGTTAAGATGAACAACCTCATATTTAGATCGACGCGGGCCTCAAAATAGCCGAAGAGGCCATCACCCTCAACAAGAAATTCTTTGAGGATGAGGTTGCATGCATCATTGAGCTCGTAAGTTGACCATCGTAATCCACCTTTTCTAAGGAGACCATCGTTGGCTTATAAGTCCTAAATTCTAGGAACATGTCGAGTCTACGGTGACTATGATGAAATGGCTAAGTAAGTTAAGTGACGGGGAAGCGCACCCGATTCTCGAAAAACACCAATCATTCTTATTACTTTCTAGTGATCAAAAAAGACCTTAAAGTCAAGATGAACTCTTGTCACCAAAAGGTCCACAAACCTATAAAAAAAAGAATTCACCTCTTCCCACTCCTACTACTCATCGAGGACACCAAGGTCATGTCGTCAAAAGCTCCGAATGCGACAAACACATGAAGCCAACTGCGATTAAACCTAAAGGCATAGATATCTATTAGCCGCACCTCAAAATCTCATCAAAAAGGGTTCTTCGGAAAAGCATAAGATACACATAGTAGATACCTCCCATGTCCTTAAACCAACATGAAGACTTTGAGAAAGAGCCGGGCGCCAGCATGTGTCTCGGCAAACCACAACTCTGACATTCACAATTTATGATAGGAACACGTGTTTATTAAACATAAACAGGTGCTATTTAGATAACTTTTCCCTCTGTACCTGGCACTTTTCATAGGATATGGAACACACAACTAGGGCCACTTCACATACGAGACTGAAAGCCCGTGACCATTGCACTTCAAGCACTCTCATTGGTGGAAAAGATGGAGCCGGTCCCCGTTTGCTTCACACTACGCTCGAGGGACTAACGGAGTATGTGAATGCAAGATGGATGTAAAAGTCTACGTGGATTCCTACATAGCATCAAATGGATTATTTTCAAGAACCACCTCTTGGAGGTAGGTCTAACACAAAACCGGGAGATCATGGTACTCTGAACGCTCACAACTGTTGATTTATTGGCTCTGTCTGTAGGACAGAGGCTATGCATCAACTTCTTCGTTTCAAGAGCAAATTTCCTAACCACTTTGCGTTCACACTTGGACGTTACTTGTTCTTGTTATTTTTGGTCCACTTTATTTAATGTGGATGTTAACTATAATTATATATGTATATGTGTGTGTATATATATGTATATGTATATGTATATATAGAACTATAATTGCTCCCTAAAGTGCATTGAAAGAAATATAGTTAACTATAGTTATTTTGGCAGTTCTTGATTATTTATTCTAAAAATTTCGGGTGATATCAAAATCCTTGACCTACATTTGAGAAGAAGGTGCACAAAATCCAAAAAAGGTTTGGTATAGTAAATAGCCATGGATTGGCATGAGCAAAGTGGACAACTATAATTGTAGTCTTTCATAGTAAAGGACAGAGCCTCACGGTTCTACCGTTTTCTTGTTCTATTTTATCACGTGCGAGGAATAGAAATTTATTGAAAGAGCATTTGGTTGAGGGCCCGGTCACATATGACTTCACATTGAACTTGAGGGTCCGTGACCACACTCCTTGATGATTTTGGAGGTGTGTTGGGACGGCCTTCGGACACTTTCTTTTGGGCTCTCACAATTTCATGGTCACGGCTCTTGACTCGTGTGTGAAGTGGCCGTTACTGTGAGATGATTAGCGAATTCCAAAGTGTGTTTGTAGTCATTTACATCATAATATTTAGAGTCACATGAACACCTTATTTCATTATCAAAGTGGAGATTCTCGTGCTCATTAATTGGTCATATAGGTCCTCTTCTATAGACTGACCAAAACCATCACTTCTTTCTACATATATAGGCCATGTAGTGGACAGTAATTCATGGCCGCTCACACGATATAACTAGACATCCAGCTGTGTGCATCGACAGCGAATTAGTAGATTATTGAAGTTTGGTCTATGGGTTCACCGGGAGTGAAACTGAATTCCATTGATGGACGACCAGAGTTAGGCGTCATCATCTAGCCACTACAATAAATATGATATTTAGTGTTTGATACACTAGATACGAACGCATACACTAAATATCACTAACCCTATGAAAGTAAGTAATATTATATGTAAACTTAAACACTAAATGTCAACTATGGTAATATGTGGAAGTTACATGCCTGAATTTTATGAGAAGGTTCCGTTTCACGTTTCTTGATTTATTGTAAGTAGGGATACAAGGCTCGGACACATGGCTCTTGAATCCCCTCAATAAACAATCATATGTATTGCACATGACCTCCTATTCATCTCCTACAAAAGAGCACACGATTTCCATCGACAAAGCAAACGAACAAGCGCATTGCACTCTTCCCAATCTTTGACGAGATTCCGCTCAACCTACACATCTTAGATCGTGAGGTTTTTGATTGAATGGAAGCTTGAGAGAGAGAGAGAGAGAGAGAGAGAGAGAGAGAGAGAGAGAGAGAGAGAGAGAGAGAGAGAGAGAGAGATTCTTGAAGAGATTGAAAAAGAGTTTTCATAGGAAGGGAGGTGGCAGTAGGAAAAGTGGCGGCGCATGAATGTCTAACAATTGTGTCAAAGAATTGAAAATTAGTGTTGAGCAGGGTAGGGTGATAACAACACTAAATATAATCAAACACTAAATATCATATTTAGTGTAGTGCGAGTAATAACACTTCTTCTGGTAGTTGTCATACTTGCACCCACTCTTGCATTGTGTCCCGCACACCATATCGTAATTAGCGCATGTCAACAAAATTCATGGCATAGACTGTCATGTTGATTTTTTTCTGAAGAGTTTAGCCATGAGCCAAGTTCAGGAAATGGGCAGCTATGGAGTAAATGTATACGGCATTACTTGGGTCACAATTGCAATGAAACTAATTGCCCTTAATTTTCACAATTTCCAAATGACTAGAGTCCTATGATCAAACAGGATACAGGATCCAGTAATTCATCAATTGTGAATGTATAATGCGTGAGGAGGGGTGATTCAGTCTACTCTATTTAAAGTAGGCGGAAATCAAATGATGTGATGAATCTGTATAAATTTGATTTAGCAATCTGGCTGCGCTGGATAGCAACTTAATGAGAGGATCTCCATGGAAGAACCTAAACATTTTAACCTCTAGATGTTGAGGGCTATGTTCGGGGAAAACCGACGGCTAGTTCATTATCAGCCGATGGATTTCCCCTCATGGCCGGTCCAAATTTCCAACCATCGGATGGCAATCCGTCTGTAATTTCAATCCTCTGGCAATTAGTCGATGGACCAGAAAATGTCCCGGAAATGTAGTCGATTCTTCTTGTGAGTTACTGGATTTCAATCGGAAGCATCCATAGCGCTATTTGTCTAGGGCATCTGATGATGCACTTGAGGAAGTAACCTAAACCTTAAACTTTTTGAATTATGCAACCTTTCCATGACCAAATCTATTTGCTTCTATGAAGAATTGGGGGACCCTTGGCCTTCAAGTGGTGAAGGCATTGCTAGGTTCAATTTATGCCAAGGATATTAACTCTTCAAATTTAAAGTTTTGAACATGCCTTTCTTTTCACTTATTCAAGATTTTGTACTAAGAAATGATTTCTAATAACTTTTCATACATTTTTTAAACAATTAGTGCCGATATGAATCCCATTTAAGCGGATATTGGCCAATGAAAATATGAAAATATAGGCAATTGGCCGATTGATTTTACAAAAGACCGGCTCTTGCCGATGTAAATTGGAAAAAATCCGACCCTTCGTAGCAACTACCGGCAATTAGCCACTAAGGCTTCAAAAACTTCCCGAACTCTGGTTGAGGGTATTGAAGTCCTACATCTTGACCTACTAGGTTTACCTAGTGTTGGATCAATAGACATTTACCTTGTAGGATGGGGAAAACTCAATATAAAGTACGTGAACACCAAACATTATCCATTGCTGGACATATAGGGTTCTATGTCATTTCCATGTTGTTTTATCATCCATTTTTCGGCATGGTCACTCTTATTTTTGTGACCTAGTGTAAAATGAAGTGAAGTTGCCACTCGTTCCTCAACCGATGTGAACAGTTAGAAAATGACAATCATGATCACCGGTCACTAGTGTAAACATACCATGAGGCATATCCATAAAACAGGTAAATACCATTGAGTGTGATGTTGTAGGTTCCTATTTAGTTCATCAAGAACATACTATTTTTACATTCTTGATGCTTGGGCATGCTTTGAATTCGTCAAACTGTGTTTGAGTTCCCATAAGGGATTGTTAAACCAACCACACACTAGTTAAAACGTGGCAAAAAGGCGTGGCAATTGGCAATAGCTAGCTTAGAAAGCTCAAAGAGTACAGGATAATTCAAGATAATTCAAGAGCACAAGAGGCATAGTCCATAATTTTGATTTAGAAGTTGTTGAACCAACAACAAAGGCTATAGCCATGGGTTAGCATATTAGCTGCTCCATCCCCAGTAATTAGAAAATAGGTATAGTGAGCAAGTTAGTCATAGACGATTAAACATTGCATGTGAGAGGATTGTCATGTGGAATATTGCCATATAATATGGATCTCATGTGAGAGGAGAAGATACTGCTCATTTTGACTGTAGCCAATCCAATTTTGAAAGTTTTATCAAGATCATTGTGTAAGTTTGTGTAAGTGTCACGTAGAACACATGAGCTTAAGGAAAAAGGGATGAATTGTTGTGCATATCATCTAGTGTGTGAGAGTAAAGAATATTGAAGAGGGATACTACGAGGTTTGAGCACCTTAGGATTGGAAACAAGAGAAGAGCATACGAGTAGTGCAATTGCAAATGAAGTGGTATGGAGGATCCTTGCATACTATGAACGTATGTAGCTTGAAGTGAGGACGAGAGGAATCTAAGAGAGACAAGTCTAGTTTTTTTTTTAAATAAATAAATATGAAAGTGCATCAACCTAATGCTTTGAGTTTTTGAGAGTGAATGGTTGAGAGAGGCACGATCAAGTTGAATATAATAAGGAATATAAAAGGGAGATGTGAGTGTTAGGCTATAGGCATGTGAGGGCAATTGAGAGAGTGACGCAAATGTTTGGAAGGTTGTTAGGCTAAATTAGGTCGTTGGAAGCATGATTACTTGTTGTCCCATGATGTCTACAATGTGCTTATTTCTACGGTTGATTGGATAGCATGGCCATAGCCTACATATGTCATTCCAATTGATTAATGCCTTGTTAGTGTACCTATATGGAAGCATTGTGGCAAATTTCTTACATTGTAGGTGTTGGCCTTGGTTTTTTCATGGAAATTTTGTTGGAAGTGAATTTTTGATGTTTGATCAATGAAATGTTATGTTGAGTTGTGATTAAAAATGCAGTAATCAATAAATGGACTAATGCAAATACTCATGACAAAAGTCTTGAGTAGACTATTGCCTCCTAAAAAGGAAAATACCATTGCCAAGTTACAAGACTATTGCCAGAAGATATTGAGCTTCAAAATTGACGTAGAAGCATGCAAACAGAACATGTAAGAGCCCACATATAGGATGGAATCACACACAACTATAAGAAGCACAAACGAACCTTCCTTACATGATGGAGTGCATAATTAACCTTGTTGAAAGGGAAACGGGAGTAGAGTATTGTAGATTGTTATAGTTTTCCTATCCTAGTGTGATAATTAACTATTATAGATACTATACCAATCTTCTTTTGTTATTTGTTATTTTTTATTTGAGTCAAGTGATAGCAAAAACCTAAACTACACCTCGCCATATACCACTTTCATATACATGTGCAATTAAGACAAGTGACCACATAAGACCCACAAACCTCAAATGTGCAAGGTATGTAGCCATGTGGTGGGCACTTCTAGTCCCACACTCATTTTTACAATTGGATGGAAATGGGGTTTGTCTCGTCCAAATAATAATTGCAAATCATGCAGAGCTTGGTTTCAAGTTTTAGGATTATAGATGAGATAAAAGTATTATAGGAAATTAGAGCGAAGATTGTATTTCTCTTTGAGCAATAGGCCCTCCCAATTATGTTCACTATGGAACCTAGAATAATGTCTTTTTTTAGCACATAGTCTAATCTCATCAAACATATGTCATTTTGTGTTCACTCTTAATTGTCATTTATATGCCATGTACTTGCCATATACCACTCATACATAGGAATCCAATTAAGAAAAGTGACCACATAAGGCCCACATACGCAAACATATGTGGGCTTTCTACCCAAAAGTGGTCTTATACAAACGGTTACATTTGAGTAGGAAATAGCAACATGCTTGAAATCAATAACAAACTCCAAAATAACGTGTTACAATGAGACTAGACTATATGCTCATACGCCTCCTTCACTGCCCGATCTTCTTGCTCGCACCTGCGTGGGAACTCTTCCTCATTGGGAACTAATGTGATACTACCCGGTCAAAATTACAAATATTCAAGTTGACATCACTTTCATTATCCCCAAGTGAATTGATGGAGTTCCTTTGCATGCCAAAGGCACTTAATGGCTTAAGTGACCATGTACACCCTAAACTCCGTAATATCGACCCCCAGAATGTCACTCACTCTCTAATATCCCGAACCTTAGGGAACGGATGTTTGTAGTTCAAATCCCACTCCTTATTGTCACATTTCTCTCCCTTATATCACGAATTTTTGTCATTAATGCAAACCACCAAAGAAGTCAACCCACCCTCACATTACGCCACGTATCAATATGTGGAGTGTCACCTTCTTCTTCTTATGCCACATCGCCTGGGAAGGCCAAGTGGAGTGGACACTATAAAAACGATGCACTCTCTGTTATTTCATAATGTCACATGCTACACTAATTCTACAGTATCACGCATCCATGTTAACACTACGAAACTCTGTAACATCACGTACACTTTGGTTGCCACAGGTGTGATACTACGGAGTTTAGAGTGGTATTGTCACATTGGTTCCCAACGGGGAAGAGTTCCCACACAGGTGCAGACATGCAGACCGGATAGTGAAGGAGGGACGGGCCCCAACCGAATGAAGATGTGATCTAGCCTGGGGCACTTGGCAAGGCTTAGACCCTAAATAACCAATAAACTTCGGCGTTTTTATTGCCATTCGACAACACCCTCTTTAAAATCTATGTTGGGAATGGGTAGTATATGCTATGCAATTGCAATTGATAAAGCTTCTTTACTAGGAGGTGGTCAGACTGGGAAAACTCCACAGTTCAACGGAATGGTCAAGGCACGACCACCGCTTCATGGTTGTGTGGTTGGCAATGCAAAGGCCAGCAACTTGTTCGTGTGTATTTTAATTGGTGGGGTTCCAGTTGCAAGTAGTCGAGGTGAGATGCGGCTCCGCTATGAGCGAGTCAACACTAAATAATGTATTTAGGAGTCACTTTCTATTTGGCATTACGCAATGCTATAACTATTCACTATACATCTCATTTTTCTTCTTCCAACAAAGGTCAAATTGGTTGTTTGGACACTATAGAACATTCACGTATGTATTTGGTAGAAGATTGCATTTTTACTTGACTGAACAAAGATATAGCATTGTGAAGCTTCAAATAGTAAGTGACATTAAAAGAAAAGTGATATTCAGTGTAGTGAGGTGAATATGCGGTTGAGTTTCATGGCTTGGGATGGGGTTTGGTCCTCACTACACATACTTTGAGAGGATGATAGTCAAAACTTGCCCCCTTTTAGGTTGGAGAGAGGAAATTATCGCATATGAATGTACCTCATGTTCATCTAATATAAAAGCCACAAAATAATATGCAGCCTAAAGGTTATTTCTTCAAGTTGATTTCGCATTGGAATTAGCTTCAAAGGTCCTGAAATAGGTTACTCAAGATCATTTGAGATGAATCGGCAACAAACTTATAGGGGCCAAGTTTTAGTGTTGGATGGATGAGAGGCGTGGAGGTTAAAGGGTTTAGGGATTGTTGGATTCATATTCTACAAACTTGAATATGAAGTTGTTGATAACTCTTCTTGATTTGAAATGTGTCTTCATACCTGAATCTCACATCTCCTTAGATTGGAATTTACATTTCTTGCCGACTTATACTCCTAGATTTGCCCATGCCACTCTCCAATTTATTGGCTCCAGAGGTGTTAGTAGTCTTGAGTGGTGGATGCTTTTCATTTCGGTTATAAGTTCAACAATTTTGGTGTTGATGGTCACGTCTGCACACAAAACAACTTGCACACAATATGGTAAGCTCCTCCACATTGTTTAAAGCATTGGAAGATGTTTACAACATGGATGAGACTAGTTTCTTTTATCGTGCCAAACCAAACTAGACACTAGCACAAGGAAAAGTTCATTGATGGAACATTCAAAAGGACCGTCTCACTCTTGCTCTTGTTGTAAACACGACATACACTCACAAGTTGAAACTTATAATTAGCTACAAATCTTTACACCCAAGATGCTTTGAAATCATGTGGTTGGAATCACGTTTTTGTGTGTCTACTTGGGCGTTAGACAATGTGCTAATTATAGTTTATCACATTCAAACAAGCATGTCTTGCGTGTGGAACTTTGCCTTTCATGCACACGTTGGATATATGGAAGTGGGGTCAGAGTGACTACAAAATTAAGACTCCACTCCCTATGTATTGGTTGGCATCAAGTTCCATAAATGAAATTTGAACGTTTGCTCCAAGATTGTGCAACTATGTTTAGAATTTACCATAATCGTGTTATGGTATACACGTGATTAGCATTGGCCCTCAATAATTTGAGTGCTTAGACTCCAACTGAAACCATGAACTTGCTAGTCACACAAGCCAAGTGACTACAAAAGGCACACATACATTTTATATACATGTAGACATAAAGAACTTGTATGGGCTTGTGTGAATCTACCACATTCAAGATGACTTTGATGGCTTATAACTTACAAACTCTTGCATTGGCCATCAAGACTACATCGATGTCTTTAAGAATTAAGAACTTAAACATCCCAAAACGAGACTCCTGGCTTTAAATGATTGAGTCTTCCTTTAAAAACATTATTGGCATTTTGTTTTCTTATATGTACGCACTGAGAAATATTCGATCACTTTCAAAAGCTTGATTGTAAACTTTCATGGATGATTATACTTTATACCACATGGAGTGCTCACATCTAAAGAGATACCTTGATAGTTTGATGACTTCAAGCTCGTGTTGAGTTTGCATTTCCAATGGTCTCTCTCTATATATAATAATTCAATCAATCATATCACTTTGTTTCATTAAAATAGCAAGCTTTATACTTATAGTGCATGTTTATTTATTGTTAAAGTCATTACAATAGATCCTAAAATATTGTATACCGTAGAGGGCACTCTATTTTATCCTTATTATTGTCGAATTGTAGTTTTCATGCGGGATTCAAGATTTTCTCAGCCGATATAAGATTGACAAGTATAAAACTTGAAGGAATATACATATTTGTTGGAATGGAGAGTTGTTTATGGTAGAAGTTTCATTATATGATATGATCCATTGACATCTTGTCTTCTCTAGATACCCTTGGATGTAATATTGTGTAGCACATCTTTAGCTTTATCCTGCATGGAGCATTTAAAGGGTAAAGGTGAATTTTGATTTTAGCCTTTTACGGAGTTGGGAGTTGGGCAATG
Organism: Polytrichum commune; assembly: GCA_950295325.1. Taxonomy (NCBI): domain Eukaryota; kingdom Viridiplantae; phylum Streptophyta; class Polytrichopsida; order Polytrichales; family Polytrichaceae; genus Polytrichum; species Polytrichum commune. The sequence continues at coordinate 13,637,504 of OX485803.1, read as the reverse complement.
CTTGTTTGTCCCTTCATAGGTGGTCCCCTATATGTGATAGATCGTTTTCATTATGTATTAAAAAAGACAAAAAAAGACAAAACAAAAAACAAAATGGAAGGCACTACATTGGGCAAAGAATTGAACAATATCCTATTCACTTTTGCTTCATTTATCCATGCAACCATATGTAGGAAGTGTCATTTACATGTGAACTTGAACCAACATGTGGATATTTGCCCTTAGAAAGTGGAAAAATGACTCCCAAGTAGGAGATTTGAGTCAATATTCAAATGCTTGAGAGTGAAAGGCAACTACCAAGCATCTTTGTTATCACAAGACTTTTATGTTTGAGAATGGAAGGAGGTTGTTTGCATGCATATTAAAGAGTAACCTTCTTTAGGAAAGTTCATCCTTTGCGGCAGTGTAATCACAAGCTTGCACTTGATCTATGTAGTCAAGGAATACTTTAAATTGCTATTAACATAAAACCATGATAGAGAGGCACTAATCTAAGGGAATACCCTCGGGGGGGGGGGCAGTGTGTTAAAAAAGTTAAGGATATAGGTGCGAACAACCACTATTTTATAGGGGGGTATTACTTTCAATTTTTTTTTTCAAATGCTATCATTATGTAAATTTCTACTTGGGTTAATAGAAAAATGGCTTGCATTACTTATAATTTCAAATTACCTATTATTCCATACCCTATAGTACTTTAAAGATGTCCAGTGCCATTTTTGATACCCTATATTGCTCTTAAGTCCATTTATAATCTTTTGCCCCCATGTTTTTAAAATACCCTATCATTTGTTCGCACGTATATTGCTACTCCAACCAATGACTATCCCCCCGAGGGAATACCAAGGAGTTCACTAGGTGGGATTACCAAATGACATAAGTTGCAATAGAGGGTGCAATTTATTCATTCAAGACAATTGTTATATTAGAAGTAGAAGTAGGATAATGTCAGTTAAAACCCTAGATTATTAGTAGTTGTGATGTATCATTTTGCAAAAGTCCCAATTTAGATTTGCACTTTTTCTAATGTAATGTGTGCATTAAAAGAAAAATCAATTTCCCCTACATTAAGTTTAGTGGAGATGGATAAATTTTTTTTGCTCTTATTATGTTGAATATGGATGTACCATAGATGACAAAATGACAAGGTCATTGTAGGCCTCTTAGTGTGTAAATTCTCCTCCATGAGGGCATTTTCTTGTGGGAGGTGGGAGGGTTTGGAGCTTTTGAGGTATGAGACCTTAGAGGCACTTCTTCTCTCATGTTTTTTGATATCTATCATTTGATGTGTTTGATGGATTTTTAGAATTATGTTTTTAATGTAGGGTCACATGCATACCAAACCTAAAGCTAAGTGAATTCCCCAAGTAAGGAATTAAGCTTTGCTAGGGGACCATAATAATATCCAATATGCAAGAAAACCACATTAATTACCACATCTAATTACAAATCACTAATTAGGATAAAGACACCAATTACACCTTTAGCATCGTAATATACTACTATGGGCATGTGCCATTTCGACATGGTGCACTCGTGCATATGAATTGATGTCATGGGCCATCCCATCCCTTAGTGATCAATTGTTTTAGAATGGCGGTTGCATTCAATCAATCATGTGATCATCATCCAACCTTTCCAGAATACATGCATGCATACATTCATGTGTGTGTGTGTGTGTGTGTGTGTGTGTGTGATATGAAGAGACAATTGTGACAGTTTCCTCCATGAAAAAATAAAGAATATGCTACTAGCTTACTCTCCGGCAAGTGGTAGGAAACATAAGTATGCTAATTATGATAAATAATGTGGGCATATTTAAATGTACTTATCATGGAAAATCCTATAGTTTAGTCGATAATATACACCACCACAAACTATTGTGCAACCTTAGTTCCGTGTGTCCTTCCCATGTGATATACCCATCTCCTCCCCTTGACTTGGAAGTCTTGCAAATGGACATACTTTTCAATCCAATGGAAATATTGTAACCTGCAACATGTGCCTTAGATGTTAACTAATATGGGTTGGTGTATATTGTGCACCCATAGTATCATCCGTAATGGTTTTAGTATGCAAGTAAGCTCAATAATACGGTCCAGACTAGTTACCATAAGTAATGTAGCTATAGATTTCATTCGTCTCACTCAAAAATTGAATTGACACAATTTTCATTGGATTCCATTTTTTTGTGTGAGGTTGAAAACAACATCCCCCATGACCCCCCCCCCCCCAAGTTTCTATTGCAAAAAGTAGTTGAGTGTGGTTTCCTAACTTATTTTCTTTTGAAGATTAACAACCCACGGACCCACTTACCGGTGCAGGCCACCAGTGAACGGTTCCTACCAACAAGGGCCACTTTTAGAGCTAGTTTAGCCAACGAGAGCCACTGGTTCCAACCAGTGTTGGTACCCACCATTCACTGGTGGGATGCACCAGTAAGTGTGGGTAGACTATAAGTAAACCCCTTAGAGTTGAGAAGGATTTTCTCGTCCAGGCAACCATCTCCGCCGTGACGACAGATCAACGTACATGTTTACATTAGAATCTTTCGAATTGAGACATGTGGATCGTACATTTAGGGTTTTCATTCATCCGAACTCTCCTAACCCTACAACGATAACATCGTCCGTACAATGAGATCCACCATTGGAAACACAACTTTCTCTTTACAAAGTCGCCGACTTGGGATGGCCTTTCGAAGGCCGGTTTGGGGAGATTTGGGAGGCTTGGGCTACCCCTCCTCGACAACACAAACAAGCTAAGCTAAGAAGGGGGTAAGATAATAAGTTGCACACGGCACCATAACTTACATATTGTCCGTGCCTGGGCTGGGGCTCAGTAGTCTTACAAAAGCTGACACCATCTCCCCTCTCACCTCGCTCTCCCTGCAACATTGTGTAAGAAGCCATGCAAAAATCGGTGTAAGTTAAAGTACGAGCTTTGTGGGATCTTACGCAACAAGGTAGGCTTCTTGCAGCAGGAGCAGCAGGAGCAGAAAGGGCACTTAACTTAATCACCCCCTTGTATCCCAAATCACAAGAACATGGGAGCTTGCAGTGTGGCCTTTGTACAAACCCTAAGTTTAAGGCTGGGGCTTCCCTGGCATCTTTGTACATTCCTTCGCCATGGATAAAGGGGTTACCAAACCAAAAAAAAAAAAAAAACGAACGTTCCAAAAGGTTGAGGGGTGTAGTAGTTCAATTCAGTCCCATTGGAGTTATTCAACCTTGGACAACTGTCATAATAACTAGAGTTAACTAGATGTTTCTCGATCCATTTTAGGGAACAACTGTAGTTAACTAGAAGAAAAAAATTCAAGTGTTGTTATATATTCGAAGAAGAAGTTCGCCTCTTGGTTTGTTTCAGATGAGGGTCGTCAACGAAACGCTTTCATATGATCACTCAAAATGTTGGGTTGTGGAAAAACCCTCCATATACACCACCCACACATATAACACATTGGTGACACTACGACACTACAATAGAAGTTCCGTGAATAGGCTACGCTCAACTTTGATTAACTAGATATAACTGTAGTTAATTAGATTTTTGGGCAAGTTAAATTGCGGACAACTATAGTTATGGAAAGCAACTAGTTGACTAAAACCTGAATTAGTTGGTTAGTTGTCCAAGGTCTAGACTCGTTTGGGGCCTCTTATGCCATTTCCGGAGTTGAATCGTCTAAAAACATCAAACTCGCCTTCCAAATTGATGAGTTTACATAGACACCACAAGTGTTTGGCCTAAGATAAGTCCTAGCATGTCATCTTACACTCCCTACACCATGAGTCATGTTCGTGATTGAGTCGCAATAAATAAATTTGTGCATTCTTGGGATAAATAGGTATGTGTACGTGGGCCTTTGTTCATTTTGCGTGGGTCATTACTAGTGCAAGAAGCTCCGCAAAGTATTCATAAATTCAATAGCAATAACAAATGAGAGCAAAGGGCAACAAGGGGGTATGGAGCCTAAGGATGAAGCTAGGAAAATCAAGTAGGCATTTGTTAGGATAGGGAAAATAAATCTAGTTGGAGGAAGAAACTAGAAGAATATGTTGAAAATGTCAATTAGAAATACTTTTGAGAAGCAATATGGTCAAATTCTCTCTAGATGTGTAATTCTTCGTAAATATCACAATGTGCGTGTGACTAACATGTGCTACAACAAGAGCTGCAATCAATATATAAGATTATTTGTTGTCATTTTTATCATAGAGTCCCCCAATAGAAGTGTCCATATAAACTTTCATTATGTCCATATTTCATGCTTAAGTCTACGTTTACTTAAAAACATGGTTGGGACAATTGTTTTCTTGTTCACAAGAGCATGTGGGCTTGAAGTATGGCCTTTGCGCAAACGCTAACCCCTAAACTCCTAATATGCCAAAAATTATTGCATGCCCATACTCACTACAACATGAACAATGTCAAAACCGAGTCACAATATAAAACTACATGTATCGAGTTTTGAGATGAATGTACATGTTATGTAGGTGGGGCTTCTTCCATTCGGGGTCCTCAGTGTGGGAGCCCTATAAATGTATAGAATGTAAATATCAACAATCGACAAGAGCAAAGGACAACGAGGGGATAGGGAAACTAAGGATAAAGCCGTGAAATTTGGGGTGAGGACCGAGACCTATTAAGTCATGTGCACATTCCTTGGACAATCGTGACTACTGAAACTGAATTAGGATATGCCTTGAAATAGCAAGGCCATCATCATCATCACTTTATTTGAAAGCTAGTACTTGCATGTCTCTTGTATTTTTGGCTTCCTTAGTGCTTCTTGCATGCTTTGCTTTGTCTTGGAGCACATTGTCATGATCTTAGACCTCACTAAAGCTCACTTGAACTCAATCGTTACAAGGAGAAGAGAAGGATGTAGATTTCACTTCATGTACAAGAACGACACTTTATCAACCAAGGCGTAGATACATAGTTAGATCGAAGATTCCAAGAAATTTGAAAGTGTAACGCAACAATCTAACGCATTTCTATGGCATTGACTTGTTACTCCATATATATATAGGTGGAGCAAGTACTATGTCAAGTAGGCCTCAAAGTAGTATGTTTTCTTGTACTTTCATGAAAAATAGATATTTGAAGATGCAACTCTGTACGCCTCACTTGCTTCGAATGTATGTGAGAAGATTCCTACAGTGGACATCTTGTTAGATTTCCACTTCGGGGAAGGTAATGGTCACGGTACTATGCGGCCTTATAACGTGCTCACTCTTCTTAATTGAACACCTATATATGAGTGGTAACACTATTAAGTTATGACAACGCTCATAGTTCGGAACAAAAACTAAAACGGCATGTGTTAAGATGAGATTGTTGGGCTATGTTCTTTGGCAAACTATATATGCGGTTTTAGGTTGGATTGTCGACACAATGGGGATATCTACTATGTGGTCACAGTAAGAGAAGAATAATTTTGACTTTGATATTTGACAATTTTTGCATCTCAACTCTGATTTCAAAACTTGTCATGAGTCTTTTTGCGATTCATCGTAATTGCTAATCAAATGAGGCAGTTCTTGCTCTGATCCAGTGGTCAAAAGTGTATGTGGAATTGAGAGTGTCCGCAATGAAGCCATGGAGTTTCATGTGTGACAATGATTCTAGGAGTATGGATGCATTGCTTGGACACATGCCCTATATGATTGTAAAGTCATCCTAATCACAAAGGGTTGGTATCTTGAGCAATTTGACAAACCTTGGGTTGTCCATGGTCTCATATGCACCCAATTTGGAAAGATGGTTAATTGGGTGCCCAAGCCACCCATTAAGTAGGAGCACCTTAAGCTGAGAAGTTAAGGTATATGGCATCCATGTGACAGCCGTATGAACCAAAAAGAAGAAGATTCCATGTAGAAAAAAAAGGATAGGCATACTGCTTTCTTTTTATTTAGAAAATTTTAAGTGAATATTGTGTTGGCACCCAAAACCATTAAGAGGTCTTGATGTCCACAAAATGAACATTCTCAAATTCAATATGTACTTCTCATGCAAAAAATTGAGGGTGTTGGGTTTGGACGTTGTCTTGATTGAAGGTGTTCCTACCTTAATGAGAGTGTGTGACTGTAATGTGATGATGGTTTTGCCAACTACTTGGTTTCGGTTTACTATTCGATTTTGGTCTGGTATTATGTTGCCCATCAAACGTGTTGGCAACAAGCTCATGACCATTGCACCAACTGTGGTTTTGGCTATTGGTTCCTCTAGTCATTTGTGTTTTCTTCCATGGTCACTCACTTGACATTTTTTTGTTTAAGCCCTACATGCCGGACAAATATTTCCAAAATTGCCTAAAATAATTCATTCCAATTCATTAGCTTATTGAAATTGTTTTTTGTCACCACTTATGGTAGATATGTCCGTACGGAGAAAAACTTTGTATAGTTAAGATTGTTCCCAAAAACAGTCTAGTTGTCCACGTGTCCAATCATAAGATATAATGTAAATGTGTACAATGGTATTGTTGGGCACCAATAACTACCCAAACCAAAATGTTTGCCTCGACCCTTAGGGGTTAATTTTCACTCTATTTTTTCATGTTGTTTGTCCTCTTGAATTTTGCTTGGAATACTTAGGTGCCATTGTGATGTATTTTACCTCTCAACAAATCTTGTTGTTGTTGTTGTTGTGGTGTGTGTGTGTGTGTGTGTAAAATAGGGCAAATTGATGAGTTATGGTTGATATCATGAGCCTTGATATGAGTAATATGAATCATGAACATGATTGCAAGTAAGTAAGGGTCAAGCCACACCACCTAGTTAAGAGACTTAGCTAACAAAACGACCTAGTGAAATCAACTAACTCAAATGCTAGCTAACCGATCGCATGGCGGTACATCTTGGTTACCACTAACCAAAGATTGACCAATTTAAGAGAGGAGTTAAGGATGATTGACCAAAGTTTTGCTCAACTTGCCCAAGTTTTGAGTGTGACACTAATTATGATACACTAATATCTTGTGGTCCACACCGTTTTATTATGATTTTTTTTATTTCATTATTATTTTGATCTAAAGTTGACATTGAAATTTCTATTTTAAGAATACAATACTAGTTTATCATTTAATATATTGTAATTAAGGACGGTGTAAGAAGTAGTGTTGTCCACCTCATAGTAGATGAGCAAGGTCCCAAAAGTTAAAATTTCTTCACAAAAGCAAGGTTTCAGAAGTTAATTTAAACATTGATTTTAACTAGATGGTGGGGCCATGAGATAGATTAGCTCTCATATAGGTTAGATACCTCATATGTTAGCCAATACTCTTAACCGGGCAGAGCCGACGCAATATAACTATTTTGAGTGGTTACTTACTTTAACCGGTGCCTTAATTGGGATGCGTGGCTCGACCCTAAGTAAGGTGTATCAATTGGCTTGGGATGCCATGTCTAAGTGTCGTATGAGTTTGTCCTCTCGCCACATTCTATGAAGAGCTTGTTAGCACGTCATACTTTGGAGCCTATTTTGAAAGTTAGGTGAAACTTTTGGGACCTCCTCTTCCCACCTCTCCAACTTTGAGAGGATTTTCACAGTGTTGAGATTTGCACCCGTTAGATACATGTCAAATGCCCGTCTCACCCGTCAAATGTGCATCAAGTATAAATTTAGGGTTGTGATTTCGGACATTTGGGGTTTGTGACGGGTGTAGATCTCAACCCTGGATTTTAGGGTATGCGCATGGGGCCTGCCATCCTAAATCTTGGTTCGGCTATGCAAGGCTACCTTGGTACACTCATCTTAGTAGGACAAGCTAGAAAGTTGGTTTTTAATAGCCCGACACCACTATTTGTGTATAGTAATTAAGTATTAAAAGATTTGGGTGACTTTATGTTAATTCTCATAAACTCAAGGTTTGAGACTAAACCCATGGGTTCATCTCCTTTACTTGAACTCTATTGTGATATATTTTACCGTTCAACAAACTAATTTATTCTTCTTCTTCTTCTTCTCCTCCTTCGCATACACACATATATACGAAATAAGGCCAATAACAAGGTGTGGTTGCTGCCGCGAGCCTTGGCATGACACTACAAACATACAAATCCTAGGCAATTGACCTACGTCATTGGGAACTCGTCCTTTGTAGCTGGAAAATTCACAAATCTAACACAGTGGTAGATTTGCGTTGTTCGTCGACATGGGATGATTGCGTGGGCCTCGTATGCTAGTAGTGTGAGTAATATGATTCATCAACTTGCCGGTAAATAAGTAAGGAAGTAAGTTTATGAGGGAGCTTGGGATGCCATGTCCGATATGCACTTGCAGTGTGGTCTGAGATCGTCCTCGCGCCACTCAACTAGTCACATAAATTAAGGGTTACGAATTCGAGCCAGACTCAGTGCGGTTCGACCAGGATAGCATAGCCCAGCCATGGCCATAGCCATAGCCAAGTACCGAACTTACACGAATGCAATCCAGTGTACAGCATCACCTTCATTGCCTGAATTTCTCCTCCATGTCATGAATTCCAGGTTAAGAAATGCAGGGGACGGGACAGCCAGGGGGGGACTCACTGGAGGCCCATCGATCACTCTGCCCACTTACAACTCTACGGCCGGCTAGCCTCCCCTAATTTCACACCCTCGGACAGGCCTCCGCTTAGGGTTTAGGGTTTAGGGTTTACGTTGCGGTGGAGGTGCTAACATTGTCACTTTTAACCCCCACCATGCCGAAGTGAAATCTTCTCAAAATCGTCGAAAAACGATTTGGTCCAATTCAATATCTTACCGAAGGAAATCGGCGCGTCCGATGATCTGTACATATGGCGTCATTTTGGAGTTAGGGTTGTCTACACATGTTTATAGTCGTCCACATGTCCATGATTAGGAGAGTATAACATAAATTTGTACACGGGTATTGTCGGGCAACAATGACTGCCGTGGGGAAATGTATGGCTTGGTTTTTAGGAATCAACCCCCGAGAGCCTATCTATCTATTTATGTATATCAATAACACCTACCAGCAAGTGATATTGGGTTCCAACGCACCAAATTTTGTCTTATTTGAATTCCATATGTAAATAATGTAAGGGCTGAAGACCAACACAAAATTTTTTGGTTTAAGGTGGTGGACATTTTTAAGATCAATGTGTACTCACTGTGCAATATTGTAGGGTGTTGGTTTTTGCACTATCTAGCTTAGCTACATTGAGGTCCAAGACTAGATACACGATGAAATCGAGTCACCTATTGGTCAAGAGCGTAATGGGGCCTAAAGAGTTTACATTATGGTCCGAGTCCAAAGTATGAAGAAAAAGAATGTGATGCTTTGTGGCATCACTTCCACATCCAATTCTAGCATATCCCAACTCAAGAAAATAGTACACTTCATGTTACAAACCAAACTTGAAGCTTGGGTCCAACGTTGAGTCCAAAAGTAAGGATCATGATAGGGTGTTTGGATTCCAAGTTTCTTTGACTTGGACCCTAATGTCAACCCATCCCATCCTTGAGGTGGATTTAGATTAGGATCCAAGACCAACAAAAAACAAATGAAATTGAGCAATCCTATTGGCTAATGGCATTATTATGGATTCTAGGAGTTCACACTACACCGTTAATGGTAGTTAGTGCCACGTACGCTATTCGTGAAGGGCCTAAACTAGATGCCTAGAGGTCTCAAAGTGTCACGCCCACTAATAGCCAACATGATTCCATTCGTCAACACATGTAACTTCTATAATTGAAAAAGTATCTGCATCATGACATTTAGAGTAGCACATTGGGATACGTTAGATGATAGTCTTGCGCATTAGTATGCAAAGGGAAGGTAACTCTAAACGTACCAATGACAAGTGTCATGTGTTTACATTTGAGTATGCAAGAGGAAAATATTCTTGAGCAGAGTAATGGCAAGTGTCATTTGTGTACACTTTAGTCAACTTGCAAACCATTGTGTGACATAGGCATGCACCTCATAACACTATTAAACATACTCATGCCAAGATAAACACACGCACTTAAACGCCAAGTATCATGAGCTCACACTTACGGCGAAGTTGTTAATCATCAATGTAAGCTAGCATACGCTTCAAAATAGGGTAAGTGACACTATTCCACATGTGACACTGAATACCAAAAGCGGTGAAGTGCTTGAATCCAAAGCATGGAAAATTGATGTGACACTCAAACATTCTTCAGTGTTGGTACAATGTCCGTTTGTTATCATGGTATGGCGTTTCGCCTGTTGTTGGTGTCAGGTCCACCAGCCTACGGACCCTTTATTAAACTTGGTCAGTTATACTACGGTTAAGCTGAATTAAAAGTTGATTGCATCGTTTGACTTCACTTAATTCAACTTGTTGACCTGGTCGGACTGCTTCAAATTTCCCGAAACAGTGCCCGGGAAGTTTGTTTTTGGGCGTGCATAGTCGGTCAAGGTCCATGTGATTCTAAATCCAACCGCTTACATGTTGACATCCTCCGGTTTTGCTTTGTTCATGTGAGGCATATTCCTTCCAGAGATTCCTCTAACATGATCGGTAATCCTCCTGAAGTCTCCAACTTCAACCGGTTGATTCTCAAACTTAACCAGTTCACCTGTAACTAACCACCGGTTGTTTCTCAAACTTAACCGGTCCACCTGCAACTAACCACCGGTCCTCCCCGAGTCCTATTCCCAAGGCTCATCTTCCGAAACAGTGCCTGGGAAGTTTATTATTGGGCATGCATAGTCGGTCAAGATACATGTGATTCTAAACCCAACCGCTTACATGTTGACATCCTCCGGTTTTGCTTTGTTCATGTGAGGTATATTCTCTTATAGATTCCTCTAAAACGATCGGTAATCCTCCTGAAGTCTCAAACTTGACCGGTTCACCTGTAACTAACCACCGGTTGTTTCTCGAACTTAACCAGTCCACCTGCAACTAACCACCGGTCCTCCCCGAGTCCTATTCCCAAGGCTCGTCTTCCGAAACAGTGCCCGGGAAGTTTGTTATTGGACATGCATAGTCGGTCAAGATACATGTGATTCTAAATCCAACGCTTACATGTTGACATCTTCCGATTTTGCTTTGTTCACGTGAGGTATATTCTCATATAGATTCCTCTAAAACGATCGGTAATTCTCCTGAAGTCTCCAACTTCAACCGGTTGTTTCTCGAACTTAACCGGTTTCGCCTGTAACTAACCACCGGTTCTCCCCAAGCCCTGTTCCCAAGGCTCGTCTTCATCGTGTTGATTTTGACTGCAAATTTGAATATGTTATAGTAAGGCACCGTTCTAGGATGCCCGCCTCCAGGTGCTTGGCCCCGTGGAGCATGACCGAAGGGGCGAAGAATGTCATGCAAATGTAGCACTAGTTTAATTTCCCGCTTAATTGTGGCCATGTGGACTCAAGCACAAATTGCACCCAATGTGAGAAATGGAACTTTAAGCTTGGCTCCGATCACGAGTCCCAAGGTAAGGGCCATGCATGCAGGGGTCTTTTGGACCCAGGGTTTTCTTTGACCCTGGACCCTAGTATAGTATGCCTGCTGCAGCTCTCCCTTATTCCGTGTTATAAATATTGCAGCGAGTGGCTTTCACTACTTGCCATGTTCAAATTTCCCACTGCGGAGAAGCTTGGTTGCTCGTGCTCCCCCTTGACTCAATTTGGGTGAGCCCATTTTATAAGCAGGCCTTCTCCTCTTCACCGTGCTACATGCAATCCCCACACCTCTTTTAAGCCCAAAAATACTGTTCTTTGAACAAAAACACCATTGTTTTATACACCAATTCTAGTGAAAGTATAAAGATGATTTTATAAACGGTTTGAGGCCGGCATAACATTATTAAGGAATGTGCGTTGGTTCACACGGGTTCCGAGAATGTAACCATGGGATGCTACAACTAGAGCGGATTCGGTTTGAATTTGCACTAGTTGCGGCATCCCATGGTTATATACTCAGGGCTCAAATGAACGACTGCGCACTATTTGATAATGTTATGGGTCCGAGCACTTTCCGATTCTCAAGCATTGAGCCCTCAATCCGGTCCAAGTTTATCAACCTCTTTCGGGTCCAACCTTGTCACATGTGTGAAGTGATGAGGTCCAATTTAGGTCTCAATGTTCTTGAGTGGAAAGTTTAGTGAAGAGAATTAGCCTTCCATGGTTTGACGGTAGAGATGTTCATTATCCAATGGATGAGCCCAATCCGACCGATGTTGAGTGTTGGAACCAAGGAAAACCTCGTCCCGATTCTTTCAAGCCAGCGCGAAGATTTAGTGCGAATTACTTGCCACCTAGGACGCCACATAGGAAGAGCAGTTGTTCAGGCCAAACTCTAGTATATGGCCCCTGGGCCAAATGTGATGAACCAAGCAATCCTATTGGTTGAAATTCTTAGAGTTTGGGTTGGCCCTCAATCCAGCCCCAAATATAAAGTGGGCCTTGTGCATGCCAATCCAAGAGGCAGATACATTGTAATGGATTAATTGAAAAATGGATTCCCAGGGATGAGAGAAAATTATAGGGACGGATGCCCAAGACTAAGGAGTGTGAATGAAGAGAAGTCAATGGATGAGAAGTTGGATAACTATTATCTATACGTGAGAAAGAGGATCATATAGTGAAATGGTGTATGTATATAGATAAGGAGATTTTAGTCTACACATAGCATGACTTGAGACTTCTAGAAACATTTCTTAGATATTATGTATAAATAGGATTGGGGGAAGGAGAATGTATATGTTATGTTTTGTGTGTCTCCAAGTTGGGAGGTGAGTCTTTAGATCAGTAATGGTTGCTTATGTGTGTGGTAAGTTTCAAGTGAGATTTTGGTGATTGTGAACAATTTAACGCACTTGAATAGAGACATGTTACAATTTTGTAATCAAAGGATTGTGTTTTGTTGATTTGCATTGTGTTGCATTGTGCTCATGGTTTTTGTAGTGTTGTGATTTTCTTTAGCACTATAGTTTCATTTGGTAGTGCTCCAACTAAAAACAATTAAGAAATGGGTATCCCAACATTGGGCCATTGTCTCAACGACTTCTTGATGCAATCTCCCAAGTCATTGTGATGGTTACGAAGAAACATACACATGTTCATGAGAAGAGAAAAGGAAAGGTAAATGTCCTTCATCTCATAGTTCTTCCTCTTCATGTGTCCACTCATCACATCCCCCTAAGGTAGGTAGAATCACTCTAGACTGAAGATAACATAGAGACGAAAGCAAAGAAAGGGGAAGAAAACATAGAACATGAAGAGAGAGAGAGAGAGAGAGAGAGAGAGAGAGAGAGAGAGAGAGAGAGAGAGAGAGAATTAAAAACAATTTCTTGCACGACGTGTGTAAGAGCGTGCGACCACCAACTTTCTTTGGTGGAGTTAATCTTAAGCCCAAGACAATTCTATCGTTTTTAGGAATGATAGAAAAAAATGTTCAATAAAGCGTTTTAAAAGAAAAGAAAAATGAAGGCGATTTTGTTTTTGCCAAGAGAACAAGCCCATTTTTGGTGGACTTGTTTTAAGATTGATAGAGAGGATGCCAACAAAAGTCTAGTGGAAACATGGTTAATTTTAAGGGGTTGTTCAAACTGTGTGACCATATCCAAAATATGAAAGAACATTTCAAAGACTACAACATGGTGCATTGTCAATTCGCAAATACAAAAATAGGTTCACGAGATTTACCAGATTTGTCTGACAAAGACAAATATATATTTCGTGTTACAACCTCTGAAGTTCAATCAAATAAGATTTTAGGCTTTGAAGCCTTATATGATCGGAAAGGCCTATAGAATGGCCTTAAGATTTGAGGCTAAGAATGTTCAGTTAGCTAGAGAGACTTTAAGGCTTCTATTGAGGTCCATGTAAGGATTGGAGCAATGGGAAGAAAATTGAGAATTGGAAGAGGTCCCAAAGGTTTTCACACATAAGGACAAAACGATGCCCAATCGAATGGGAAACTCAACTACAAAGACCAAACAAAACATCGAAAGAAATGTTTGTGCCGCAACTACTGTGAGTTGGGATACCTTGCCAAGGATTGTTGCCACCAGCTAGCAAACGCCCAAAGCAGTCAACGACATTGGTGATGGAGGTTGAAACACCAATCATGTCCAAGGGCAAAAATGTGGTTCGTGCGACCACTATAATTTGTAAGGAGTAGGTAGCGAGTGAATTTCCAATGCGATAGATTCAAGGGTCCATTGGTGATTGACCAACTACTATGTTGATTGAGTCACGGTCACCCCGTACCTTGATGCCATCAAAGTGAGGATTGTTGGCCACCAAGATAGAACCTTGCAAGTTTTCTTACCTAATGGTGAGTAAAGATCAATTGAGTGTCAACTAATGGAAGTCCATGCAATATTGCAAGAAACAAAAACCACTGCACATTTTGAAGTTTGGACATGGGTCAATACGATGTCATGATGGGAATGTCATGGCACAATGTTGTGGACGCATGAATTGCTTGCAGACATGGAGAGGAGGTTCGTGGCAAAATTTATGACGACAAATCCTTCCATATAAGATGTAAGAGAGCTTCACCCAAATCACCTTTATAATCCACTACACATATGAAAAGGTATTTAAGATATGAACAATAAGTCATTGCATTTGATATATGTAAGATTTAAAATGAGTGTGAACTAGGGTGCAAATAACCAATATTTGTTGAAGACTTTAATGCGATCATAAGGATATTTTCCCTGAAGAGTTTCAAGGAATATCACCTCAAAGAGAAGTACATCATGCTATTAAACTAGTGCTCGGCATAGCTAGGGCACCTTGTAGACATTATTTCCAGGAAAATATTGAACTGAGAACTTAGTTAAAATATTTGTTGAACAAGAGGTACATTATACCCTAATAAGTATGCATGGGGTGCTCCTGTATTATTCCAAACAACGAAAGATGGTAGTTTGAGGCTCTATGTGGATTTTAGTCTAAATAAGTTCAACACCGAGAATAATTATCCATTGCCTATATTTGATGAATTGGTTGATCAATTGAGTTGGGCGAAGAAATTTTCAAAAATTAATTTGAGGACAATGTATACTCACATTATAATCAAATAGTGTGACATTGAGAAAAATGTTTTTTGATGTCATATCATTCATTAATTTTTAACGAATATAATTAAGATTGAAAATTTGAATTTCTGGATTTACCAATGCACATGCCATGTTTATGAATATTATTAAAACTATATTCAAAGATTATCTAGGAATCTTTGCCTTTGGAGACATGGATGATTTATTTATGTTTTTCAAAAACGAGGATGAACATAAGGGACATTTTGAGAAGGCGTGTGAGGTTCTGAGAAGAAATAAATTGTATCCTAAGAGAAACAAATGTTAATTTATGTACACCCGAATTGAATGTTTGGGACAAGTGATGTTTTACGAAGGTGTCTTAGTTGACCATGAAAAGATCAAGATTGTGGTTAGGTGCCTCATACCAAAGGATAAGAATGAAGTGAGGTGGTTTTTGGGGTTGGTTATTTACACAAGAAAGTATGTAAGAGATTTTGTCAAGATTGCAGCCCCTATAACAATTCTATAAAAGGGAAAACTTGAAAAGTTCACTTCGACTAGTAATTGTCATGCAAGCTTTGAGGCTTTGAAGAAAGCTACAACGAAAGCCTCGATCTTGAGGATCGTGTATCCCTTGAAAGGTGGGTTGGTATGACATGGCTATAGGTGCTATCTTGATGCCATGAGGCATGGTGTTTGCTTGAAATCCAAAAAGTTGAACATTGTAAATTTGAATTAAATATTTCATGAGAAAAAAACATCATCAATAATTTGTGCATTGAAAGTTTGGCGTAACTATTGATTAGGTAGATTGAGACAGATCATCAATTGTTGTGGTATTTGATGAGGAAAAGTTGGTGGTTGGAACTTATGCAAGAAATCAATTTGAGATCCAATATGTCTTGGAAATGAATATGTTGTGGTAGTTCTTTGCCAGACCATATGTAAATGCAATGTCTTTAGTGAAAGATATTATGTTTGATATTATCAAAGAGGTTTATAGGGATGATGTGTTCTTCTTTATGTTATTTTATTTTATTTTATTTCAAAAAAATCAAGAAGACGAGAAGAAATTGATAATTTTCCACCTATATTTTAGCTGCAATTTCATGTATATTATAACTCAAGTAATTTTTTTAAGATGTGGAAAATCATAAAAAGACATCCTTGATGATTGTCACAATATTTGTCTCTCCGGTCATCCAAGGTTTCATATTACATGTGTGGTAGTGATGAAATATATATGTTTGGACAAGGTTGAAGAGTGATGTGGAAAATTATGTTGAGAGATGTTTTTGCTATCAAACAAACAGAGTGGAACAAGTGAAACATCCAAGGTTCTTGCAACCATTGGCAATAATGATAGAGATAGGAAATTTGTGAGTGGGTTTTGGAATTGGCGTGGTACCAGAATTTAGTATGAGTTTTGTGTGTCATCCAAAAACAAACAGAGAAACTAAGAGAACCAATATGAATCATGAGAACATGCTTAGATTGTACATTGGAAAAAAACAACAATTTTGGGATTGGTGGTTGTATTTGATACAATCTGCTTACAATTAATGATTGAATCCATTTTATGCTTTGTATGGTGAGAATCGTTGAAGTTTGATATTTCTAGCAACTCCGAACTCTAAAATTAAGAGTTTGAATCAAATGGTTCAAGAAATGCATAGGGAATTGGAATGTGCTAAGCAATGTGTGTGAGGTGCAAAAATGAGATTCAAGTTTTGTGCCTATGAGGAGTTTGACGTTGACTAGAAGCTATTTTGAAAGTTACAATTAATTACTATGATGATTAAAACTTAGGAGGTTCAAGAAATTGTCTCCTAGATTTTGTGGTCCATTTCAAATTCTCAAGAGAATTGGTGAAGTTGTGTATGTATTATATTTGCCCAAATTAAGTCTGGAATATTTGTAATGTTTTCCATGTAAGTTTGTTGAAAGGATACGTGTCCAATCCCAATCAAGTACTTCCCATATTTACCTTAGGTTGCTCTTGAGGGTGAAATGTTGGTTGTACTTTAAATAATTATGCATGTTTATTTGTAACACCTCAGAAGAGGCCATTCAAATTTTATTATTTTTAATTAAGTGGAGAGACAATTCCAAGGATGGGGCATCATGGGAGTTAGCAAATGAGTCTAGAGAAGTTGAGGACAATGACTTGATTTGAGAGGGGAAGAGTGTAATGAACTAATTGGAAAATGACTTATTGAGGAGGATGAAAAATTGCAGGGATGGATGTGCTAAACTGAGTGTGGATGAATGAGAAGCTCATATATGAAAATTTGGATGATTGTTATCTATACATGAGAAAGAGGATCATAAAGTGCAATAATTTATGCATATATTTAAATATAAGGATACTATAGGTAGTGAGACTTGAGACTTCTAAAAGTAACTCTTAGATACTATGTATAGATAAGAAAACATATATGTTATGTTTTGTGTGTGTCTCTTGGTTGAGAGGTGAACCTTTATATCAATAAATGATTGCTTATTCATGTGGTAAGATTTAATTGAAATTTTGGTGATTGTGGACAATTTAAGATGCATGAGTAGATGTAAGTTACATGTGTAGATTTGAACATGAAGAGGAGGTTGAGGTTGTGATGCTTAATACATTGTGCGAAGGCAATGGTTATGAGGCTTCTTTGGCAATTTACATTGATGTGTGCAATTAGTTTGAACTTGCAAATAGGTTGATTCTTTACCCATGCAAAACACCTAGGGCCAAGACCATTTCACAAAAAAATAAAAAATAAAAAATTGTTCACTCATCAGTAGAGCAACCATAGGAAGAAAAAAATAATGTATTTTATCATTGTATTAATAAATATTCCAAATAACGTAGAATGTGGGTATTGTTCTCCCTCTTTAGTATGACACGTTTGGGAAACACAAAAGTCTTATTATCAAGGTGTCGTTCTTCTCAATAATATGACAAATGGCGTAAAGTTGTCATATTATTGAGGAAATATAAAAACATAAGTAATATGAGCTTAAAAATATATACAACGAGTTTAAGGAATATAGATGGTATGAAATAATAACTTATAACTCCAAACAAATACAAATATTCTCAAGAACTCTTGAAATAGGAGTCCAAAGATCTTTGGTGTAGCCTACCTAAGTTAACAACTATCAGCTTATTTAAATTCCCTACTAACTTTCGAAAACTAATAATTTTATCAATACCAATATATAAAGAGTTCTCTAGTAAGAAACTAGACAATAATGATGCATGACATGACATTTAGCATCACTAAGCTAGACTGTAGGTGGAGCAACATCATCCACATCTATTGAATTTAGATCAACATTAAGATCAAAGTCGTGTGCAAAATTGGTTCCCACAGTAACATCCACCAACTCATCAGTACTTAATTCTAGCTCAGTATTCTCTTCCCCTTTCATTTGAATGTAAGTCTCGATTGACATCTCATCATCACCCAATTGCAACCTTGAAATCAAAACACCAAGTTCATCTAATTCTTTTTGCATTCCATTCTTCTCCCTTTCATCAACTAGGGCAATATCAACATTCCATGTTGCAGGTAATATACGCGCCATCCTCCAACAAAACTTGACTATATGTGCATCTAACTCACTCCATACTTCATAACTCCACATGTCTGATGTTGGACACCACCTTCCTTAAATCACCACGAGTACAAGGCAAACTACTAGGCAGGAGGCCATTCTAACTCTAACCATGTCCATTCTACACTAGCAACCCAAATTATCATTAAGTTCCCCATAATAAGTGAAGTTCCCAAGTAGTTCCCAAGTGAAAATGGACGTATTTAAAATGTACATAACATAAATGAAAATAAATTTAACCTCTTTAATATGACAAAACGGAGATTCTAAATGTCGCATTATTGAGCGGCGTAAACATATTAAAGAGGAAGTTTTGAACTAAAAAGTTTGGTCTCACAAAAATGTGTCATAATATTGAGGGTGTCGTCAAAACGTCGTATTAACGAGGGTAGACTGTAAATTAGCATGGGTCAACTCAATTTCACTTTTTATTGCATATCTACCATTGTCTTAAAAATTTACAGTGTATTTAATTGCAGGGGCCTTTCGTGAGGTTAATGTCCCTTTGTTCTCACAATCTACTGAAAAGTAGAGATTGAAGGTTTCACATTTCAAAGTGTTGTATCGGTTTATTGTTTCATCAAAATCAAGTCAAGACTAGTACACTGTTTTGTCTAATTAGTGTGAATTACCATTGGGAGTTACGTGTTGTCTATACCTCTTTACTAATATTATCAATTTTTACCAACTAAGTTATATATATTTTCTGGTGTGCATGTTAATTATTTATGTTATTTGGGTAAAAAATGATACTCTCAATAAAATTTTATAGAAACACGTAATTCCAAATGATATCCCACACTAATTAGACAAAACAATGTAGCTTCACAAAGTCAATATATTGTTAGTTATATGAATATGAAACAAATCTAGCATATGACGTTTATAGGCATATCATACTCACGATTGACTAATTTTGGTGTGGAAATTACATTGAATTTCTTGAAATTCAAGAACCACTACGTGCTAAATTGGTGTGGTAAATTGTTCATTTCATTTTCATGCAAATAAGACATCATCTCGTATGGGAACTTGAGGGGTCAAGGTCCGCAGTGCTCAACAAACCATTTAGGGTTTAAGGAGGGTTTCACAGTAGGGTCCAATATGAAGTGCCCACCTTCAACCAAAACCATAATTTTTTGCATTTACACATAAGGTGTAGTTGTAGTTGAAGAGTAAATTTGAACCCTCATATTATACGAACCAAAGTTTGTAAATGACAAAGGGTACATTAGTAGCCATCAAGTTGCACCAACCAACGAGGTCCAACATGCAAATCCATGGATAATAGGGTGTCACTTCGGTAATGAAAATCAAGGACACCCATGATCCAACCTTTGAGACCTTGACCCAAAACCCATACACATATGTACCTAGAGTAGGATGAGTATCATATTCTAACCATTTTATAGATTTGATGTCCCACGTAAACATGTTTTAGCCACATATGTCCTAGATCAACCCATGCATTCATGTGCTAACACATGACATCCATAGTCACCCATGGGGGGCTTGTTCCGATAATGTTCTTCTGTTGTTTAAATGAGGATATTGAAGCTTGAAACTAGATCTTAGCATCCAAATTAGAGCGTCAATTTAAGCCCATTGAAAATTATAGATTGTTATTAGTGCACTGCATCAACAGTTGCTAAGATTAAAGACAAATTCCACATTTAATATGTTGTTGAATATCAAACCCTATATCAAACTCCCAAGATTGTATAGATCATCCATAGTGTGAGCAATTTTGCAAGTATTGGATTCAAGCGTTCATTGCAAATGAATATGCTTATGTGATTCATCATTTAGTAGTGATTGACAATCTTGGCACAAAACTAGGTTGATTCATTGTCACATTCACATATTTGCTCAACACTTTGAGGACATTTTGGGCTTCAAATCCATACTATGCACCCATTGCCATTGCATTGGCCATGATGATGGATCCGTACTTAACACAAAGTTGTTTAGGACTTCACTTCATCTAAATGCTGCAAAGGTCATTGTTTTAACATGCACTTACTTATTGATAAGGGGTTACTTGACTCTTCATTGGTCGCTCATGTGCTCACAACACAACTGTGAGCCCAAAATGGTGCCCACATGTGGTGATTAACTCTTCGAAACCAATTTTAGTTTGACTTTGATGTGTTATGATTATTCACAAAACATAAAAAGAGTGAAGTGTGGTTTGGATTTAAGTTTAGGCTTTAGAATGTGTTGTGTGATTATTTCAAGGTTGAATTCAATAAGAGTATGCCTTGATATTGTGAGTAGGGGGTAAGGTGAAGCAAGGTGAGCTCCGCGGGTTAAATGCCCACTTTTGGATCCACCTTGGTAGTTTAGGAAGAAGGAAGCTTGGTGGAAGGGGATTAGTCCCTACTTTGAAGGTGAAGGTTAAGGGATTGTGATTGGAGGTGCTAATCCTCTCACCCTATCCTCACCTCTCTCCCTCTCTCCCTCTCTCCCTCTTTGCTACTTAAGGTGTTTTCTCTCTTATTTACAACTCTCTCCATCAAGCGCTCTCAAGGGAGCAAGCTCTCAAAGGGCTTGAGCCACGTGTGTGGGTTACTAGTTTGTAGTGAAGTTAATTAGTTAAGCTCTCTCTCTCAATGCCTCCCAAGTGAGTGCACTCTTAGAGCTTGAGATTACCTAGGAAGATTAGGTAGTTGTTAGTGAAGTTAGCATGGTAGGTTAGTTCATTAGTTAAGGAGAGACGAAAGGAAAAAAGAAAGAAAAAAAAGTAGAAATTAGAGAATGTTTGATTAGTAGATAAGGTGGTGTGTTAAGGGCAATTTAGTGGCAGAATTATTAGGTTGCGACTGCAGCACCGAAGCTGCTGGAGCAGACTGCCCGAGAGCTAACTAGTTGGAAACCATTAGGCTGCAACTGCAGCCAACTGCTGGAGGAGGGCAGCCCGAAGCTGCTGGAGCAGACTTCCCGAGAGCTAACTAAGTTGGAAACCACTAGGCTGCGACTGCAGCACCGAAGCTGCTGGAGCAGACTGCCCGAGAGCTAACTAAGTTGGAAACCATTAGGCTGCAACTGCAGCTAGATGCTGGAGGAGGGCAGCCCGAAGCTGCTGGAGCAGACTGTCGAGAGCTAACTAAGTTGGAAACCATTAGGCTGCAACTGCAGCCAGCTGCTGGAGGAGGGCAACACCGAAGCTGCTGGAGCAGACTGCCCGAGAGCTGACTAGTTGGAAACCATTAGGATATCTAGGAGTTAGCAAGGCTAAACCCAATTAGTGGGTGTTAGCATATAAAAAACTAGATTACATTAGGCCATTTAGGGGTGGCTAAGTAGTTAGACCCATTAGGCTAGTTGCGCCATGTGTGGGTTTGTATGAGCGTGTTTAACCGTTGAGAAAAGTGTTTTTCAACACTTGAACCTCTCGGTCAAAATAACTCACTTGCATTATTAATGGAGAAGGTGGGAGATTCTTGCAATGACAAGAAAAAGGAAGTGAAGATTAAACGAGCGAGGGGAATGTCCTTAAGGGCATGTGTGGCTAAAGCCGCGGGTTGGACTCTTGAGAAGGCCAACTCTAGCACAAGCCAAGAGGCTAACATTAATAAAGCACAATGAGTGGAAACAATATGTGGTCTTTTGGACATAAAAATTACTTTGCACATGGTTCAAGGTTGTAAGAGATACATGTGATTCTCAAAGCCATCACCCGGACTAGGACGCTTAAGGGTGGTGGATTTGGCCTCACAACAACACTCAACTATGTTGATTTTGGAAACTTCTTGGACCTAATTTGAGTGATGTGGCACTTCCTTATATTTGAAAATTGCAATTTTGGTTTTTTGGCTCTATAGATTTGCATATGTGTGGTCAATATGGTGGGTTCACCATACACATAGTGTTCATCCCAATATTTATGTATGTGTGTAATTTTCTCATTTTTAGGAGCACCCAAGAAGATGTTGAAGATTGGTAGTCACAAGATTCCATTAGGTTTTTCTAGTATTGGGATAGAAGGGTTCCTGCTCATACAAGGATTTTTCAACACTTTTTAGCCCATTGTCTTTGTTATTTTTAGTTACATGGAGGTATCAAGGATGAATGATTGCAAAAATGTAACATTTAATTGTCATGCCACTGCTCTTGAATATGATGATCTTGGAGAAATGCATGTGCATTCAACAACCTCCAAGAGCTGCATTTAGGAGCATTCCACCACTCTGCCCTACATTGGGTCTTAGAAAGTCGCCAAACCACTAGAAATAGAAAAGGGAAACAAGAACCTGCTAGAAATGTCAATGTTTCATACATCTGATGGCTTATGTGCATGATTTTATTTGGGGATAGTAGGACCATGGAGACATTCAATGTTATTTTTGTCAAACCCCATAATCGAGAATAAAAAATCCCAAACACACTAAAATCACCAAGGTGGTATAGCTTTAGCAATTGTATCAGGTATGCTATCTTCCCCCACAAACCGACTTCACATTCTTCTTTTTTTACTTCTGATGAAAATTCATGTTCTAGAGACATGTTCCTATCTCCTTAATGCCATTGTGTTTAATATTCCTTTACTAGTGTAGGTATCACTATCAATTCGACCCTAGGAACACACTTCATGTTTTATTCAAAATCATGGTTTTGCTACATCCAAAAAGAAAGGCCAACAAGGAGGGTATGTTCATTCCAAATCACCAAGGCAATGTTGGACCTTGCACATGAGGACAAACCCATACAAGAGGTTGTCTTTGTGGTTTGATAGTAAAGTACCTTTACTTGTATCCAAACATTCTTCAAGTTTTTATTTATGAACCAAACCATGTCAACAAAAAGGGTTGGATTGCCTATGGTTGTGAGATGAAAGGCAACAGAGGATGTTGCGTGAATCATCTCTCTTGGAACATGCTTGAGTGGGTTCAACAACAACTTTGATTGGGCTGAGGTGTTAGCGTGATCATGATTAAGCATGAACACTAAACCAAAGAGATTACGGACATGCCAGGAGAACTAATAAAAGACATCCTCATTCTACAAGAAGATGTTTCAAATATATTTGGCAAGTGCGGAAGGAACTTACAAAAGGCATGCTAATGATGCCAAAGGTGTTTGCATGTGGGCATATGGAAACAATGCAACGTTCTCTTCATGCAAGACCATAATAACTTTGTTATAGGCGGTCTCACCAGTAGCCCGTGGGAATGTGCCCTTCACATTGGCCCAATGGCAAAGGGGACATGATGTTAAAGCACAAGCGCACTAAAAGAGTTGTTATGATGCAACTTTTGGTACCGATGAAATCAAAGTGCATTGTGGTGATTTCCACGATTTATAATACTTTGCTTTTGTATATTTTATTTATCTTTCACCTCATGTAAATCTCGGAATTTTTTTGGCAGTTCCTTTGGTATAGTGTCATAATGGCTGATGACCAGTACAACGTTGTCCCCGTAGCATATTGCATTACAACAAAGAGTTGTCAAAGTGGTATATTCCCATGGATGTTAGCTCTCAACAACCGTCTCAAAAATGTCCAACTGAATTGGAAGCCTAGCATTTTCATCAGTGAATGTATTCAAACAAAAATCAATAGCATTTGGTAATTAGTTGAAACATACCCTTTCTTCCTATAACATGTTCCATTTTTTTTTTGTATCCCATTGTTTTGCATGTACCGGTCTATGCCCCTATGCCTTTGACATGTACCTATATATGTGTATGCCTATGCCTTAATCTATGTCCTTCTCATGTTCCTCCTCAAAAAACAATGAGTAATTACTTGCAGCACTGTAAATAGGCATGGTTGGATGTTAAGACCTTCTTGTGCATGTGGCACATCAAAAGAGCATGGTGGAGTCAAGCATGTACTAAAATTACAAATCCTATCGTATGTGATGTATCATTGAAGGCTCTCGAAAATGTCATGTACAACTTTGCGTGTCCAAATGAGTTGGACATGGACATGTGAACCCATCAAGAGCGATAATAAATCATGCTGACAATGCTCATGGACACTAACAAATGTTGGTTGTATGTCAAAGAAGAGTGCCTCCCAAGAACCAAGGTGTGGGTTATGGGACACAAAAATGTTACCTATGTAGGACAAGACATTAATGTTGCCACAAAGAGCTACCACTCAAGATTGGAGGTCATTTGAAGAAATTCAAGGAGAAAAACATACAAGTATCAAGTTATTTGGAAGATCTATGAGCTCACAAAAGATGTGTTTTCCCACTATTGGTACCAACCCTTCGGAAGGGACATGGGTTTGTGCATAGCTAGAAGCATGAACCGTTCATGATCAATGCGCCCCTAAAGACTAGAAATATTTTCAAGTCATGCATGAAGTTGAGCACAAAGGATGGTGACAACATTGCTATTATTAAATCCAAGAATCAACCCAACAAAGAGCATTTGGTTGCAACCTAAATTTTTTGTAGGCATCATGGTCAAGTTCCCCTACCATAAAAGCCAATATAAACAAACACCAAATCAAATGTTTAGATATGATGCATTTGGAGATCACGAAAAGCAACATTGCTTGTCATTGCGGAGCCCTCATGGGATCTCAAATGGCACATTGCAAAATATGTTGTCCCTTTACAATCCCATGCCCAATCAATTATTTGTTCCTACAATACCTATTATGGGAACACACCCTTCCCAAAGGCGGATCAAACATGGGCCAAAGATAGGTGCAATTATTAAAACCATTATATGTTGTTTTGTAGTTCACATGGTTGACACGTACATTATAACTTGAACATGTTTGAGAACCTATTGGCAAATTTCAACATCATAAACGGAAAGCAAAAAACTCTCACAACCATCAATGAACTTTTGGTACACCCATCCCAATCTGAACATGTTTTCACCCATTTCAAAGATAAGGAACGTACAAGACTACAATTTGAAGCAAGGTTTAGGGGTTGGGCGCCATGGTACATGGGCAAGAGGGAAATCATGTGAATATTGTCTATTGTCTTGATTACAAGGTTTTGGGTCAATTTGTTTTATGTCACTGTCATTTGTTTTATATTTGGTGGATTAGCTATTCCTCTAATGGCCCATTTATATTTTGAACTCCATGCACATATAGCAAAGTGCGCATGTTGTTTCCGCTAGTTGGTGCATTGATACAATGTTTTTGCAGTCAATTTTCATAATACGCATTCCTTGTGATAGATCTCTTAAAACCGCTCATGAAGTTTGTTGCACGAAAATAACATTCCCATGAAAAGCCCTATGAATGATTCCAATTGGTGCCTCCCTCTGATTGCTTGATACTTTTCCTTAGGCCCAAGATGGTGATCTTGGTTTCACAAGTGCCATTGACGAACTATTTTCACACAGTGAAGGAGGAGCATTTGAATTAGGCTGCTCTCAGTTTTGTTGTCCTGTAAAATCATATCAAAGATTAATTGGACCTTAAACCCCTACACAAAAGATTCTAGCTCCTCTCCAAACAATTATAAACCTATTTTTCAAGACACACAAATTGTTCTTCATATGCTTGCCAACAATTGCACCTCTACGTGAGGTCACAAATTTTCATGTATGGGCAAACATGTTATAGTTGGCAACCCACAACATTCACATATCTAATACATGACATAGTGTGTAGAAATATAACTAGTATATACAAGACGGTACAAAATTGGTTGTACATGGTTGCCCATAAACATGACAATTGTGACCAATGTGGAATCAAACCTTCGTACAATGGGACAAATGTACTTCTCAAAGCGAACTTTATAAGAGTTGTAGGACCTATTCACAAGATGTCATACACATTGTACAAAACAACATGCAAATTGCAACCTAAACTCCTATCAACTATAACTAAGCTCTTATCATTGTCACTAGATAGTATCAACATGTTAGTGTTGGGAGGGGTTATGATGTCCCACATGCTTTACTCATGCAATTTCTTTGTAGCCAAGTTTTCCCCCTTACACCATTGGCATTACGAATCACAATTATATGTGAAGGAGAGTAATGTCAGGCACCTCTTCGTGAGGACTGCCTGCAACATCATGGGCGCAAGGGGGACCTAATAGTGACACCCACGACTTGTGCCGCCATAGGTGAGAGGGCCCAAGTGATTCTAGTGTAGGTGAGGGCATTGGGCATTGAGAACACCCCCCACCCACGGAGAGGAGACATGAGGGTAAGGCCATGAGCATTGAGTAGCTTATGGCGTCCTGATTCTAGAATGCTCAAGAACACCCAAATTGGAGGTGTGAGCTAAGAGATATGGCAATTTGAAGGGGCCATTGCCTAGGGACAGTGCCCAACACTCCAGGGCGTGTTATGGTGGGACAACAGTAACATGGGAGTGGAGCTCGAGATTGTCGAGGTTAGAACAGCCATAACTTCTGTAATACTTGCCCAAATGGGGCAGGTGAGGAGACCATCGGCATCTACATGAAGAATAAATGACAATGGTTTGGTTGCTTGATGGAATCAAAGATCAAATGATGAAGCTATGGAGATATGAAGTTGTCGGGGGACTCCAGGCCCAACGGCTAAGGGAAAATGTCTACTTGAGACAAAAGGTTACTTGGCGGTGGGGTAGGGGCCCTACCCAAAGTCGTAGAGGCTCATATGGGTGAGGTGGCGTTGCCAACCAACCCCACCCGAGGTAGATTGGCATGGCCTCCACAGGCGCTGGCCCAACGTGGGGGCATAGTTGCTACATATGCTTCGGGTTGTTATAGTCTTGTTCCAGCAACGCAATGATCAACTCAAGATTGAAAGCATGCCATCAACACAAATATCGATAAAAACTATAACAAGTTCCATAGTGACAAAATATCTTACCTCAAACCTGCGGCAAAATCAACCACAGATGAATCCATCCTCAATTTGCAAGGTTGACTATTTGTCTTCAAATTGGGTGGAGGTGGTGTGGAGTATGCCGGTAGTGTAAAAATAACCTCCTCATGCATTGCCAAAACATCATTGAATGTGGCCTCGGCAACAAGTGGACTAGTGCTATTGAGATATTACAATCATTCTTGTGAACATGAAGCCATGGTTAAAGCATTATAGAGATCCCTTTGGGGTTAAGGGGGGCGGTAGCATCATCTTCAGGGACATCAATGTTGAGAAAAATATACAAGAGTGAATTGTGTATCAAGGGGACAATATCCAAACATGTGCCAACTTGACTTGCTATGCAAATTACAAGAGGAGTAGTTGAGGTGGGAAGATGGCCAACTGCGACAACATCACTATGGAAAGGGGCTTGGATCCATTGTTTTGAGGTTTCTCACCATCTCTTCTGCAATTGCATCCTTTGAAGAATTATATTCCTAGTGACGTATGTGTTGCATAGCGAATTCAAGGACTTCAGTCTTGAAACCCTCCAAATTTTTAATTTGAATGACATCTTCGAGTTTTGCAAAGCCAAAAGATTAAACAATCAATTAATTGCAAACAAAAACAATAAGGTCATGATCATTAAATGAGAAACCCATTGTGCTTCCCTACAAACCATCCAATATCCACGCCCTTTTGCCACAACAACCATCTCCATATGACATGGTAAGTCTTAACGGTTTTGAAATCCATGTGTTGTTTGTGTCCAAGCCGGGTCAAACGATGCATGATTGTTCTTGACAACATCAAGAGCCGCCCTTTGTACATTCTGGCATCATCTTTGCAAAGCCCCAAACCAATTGTGAGGGGAATTCGAGACATTATGGAAATCTTCATCAATTTGTTTGGATCCAAGCACCGTGGTGAGCAACATCTTTTGTTGTTGCAAACAAGAGGAACCCTTTGTTTTTCAACCACCTTCAAGTGGCGTGCCAAGTAGCTTTAGCGTTTGCGAGTGGGTTTGTGCACATCCACTTCCAAAGGTGATATTTGGTGGGAAATGTCAAAGGGTCACAAACACATTAATTCTTACCATTAAGGTACATAAAAAAGGAATGAAGGAGTAGAACTAACCATGGGACTTCATCCTTGCAGGAAATTTGCAGAGTACACATTAAGGTAATTTCGTTGTGGAGAGCTTTGTTTTTGGTACAGGAGAAAAACACATGAGGGGTTAAAGGTTTCAAATACTCAATATCCATAAAGACATAAAGGAATGGATACCAATTCCACTAAATATGAAGCATTTTCAACTATTATTTATGGTCAAAGTCCATTATCTTCAAGGAGACATTGTTTGCCATCTCCAACTCCAAGTCAATTATCATTGGATTCTAAAGCCTTGAGTAGGTGTTCCTTACTTTGAGGTTGAGGGCACCAATCACAAATGGTTGGGACCGCAATGTTAAAGTGGTTAATAACAGTGGCACATATGTGCATGAAGAAAAAAAGAAAAGGAAAATGAAGAAAAGAACAAATGCTTGGAATGCATAAAACAAAGATAAACATGCTATATTAGGTATGATTTGAGGTGATGCTCACAAGATGATTTCATGAGATTGGTGTAGAATAAACCATCATTTCATGAGTTTTTGACCATTTCCTTAAAGCCTAGACCATCCCCTTCGATGACATTGTATGGTGCAAGTCCACACTCAATGCGATGTATTGGGCAGTCTTAACGGTGAGGCCGACCAAAATTTGCCTCCAACCGAGTGTTACGTTTGGCAACATTTTTGTATTTCGTTCATTGTTGTTGCCTTTGGAGCAAGGACTTGGAAATATTGACAACATTTGTAGCAATCTTGTTAGGAGGGTTCCTTGATGCAAGTCATGCATTAGGAGAGAAAGTGTTTGCTACTTTAGAGAAACCACATTGAGGGGCACGTGTTGTAGCCTTGAGGACAACAATAAAAGGGATGAATCATAAACATAAGCAAAGAGGAGTGAGGAACAAAAGCAAGTGAGACGCAAATAAAGTGAGAATTGATGAGATATAAAGAAACAAACAAGGAGGAGAGATGTGCACATGATGCACCTTTATTGGTAGCCAAATTCAAGGACCGGAGTTGAGGAAGGCGGGTCATGAAAGTTGTTCTTGATGGAGGAATTCTTGCTAGTGTGAAATATAATGAGGTTTGTGTGTGACCTTTCTTAGTGGTAGCATCAATGAGAGTTTGGAGTCGAATGGCAATAGTGGGAAGAGCATTAGTAGTGCCTTGAGCATTTAACTGAGGGCCATGTGGGTTTTCAAAAGCATTGACATCATCTCTCTTATCTTTCCATGGCATAGTCATTGTCAACTTGCACAAATGATGAAATGGTTATCTTCATGACATCGTCAATGACGTTGTTGACAAAAATCTCCTCTTCAACAAGAAGGGATGTGGTCTTCTTCTTCTTCTTCCTTGGACATTTGATATGTAGCAAAGAGAGGTCATCAAAGTCATTGGGATGAACATAGGGTTTCTTGGTTCCCTTACCCACATATATACTACACTTGCCTTCTGTTTCTTTGTGCCTTGAACGATTGCATTGGGACGATGAGATTCCTCCAAGGCAACAATGGATTGCATAGGTGTGTAGCATTGGTGGCCCAAAATGCCGCACTAATGTGATATTGCATAGGCCACCCAATGGATTGGTCTGCAAACTTTGGATGATGTTTGTGGAAGAGTTCTCATGAGCAACACTTGCTAAATGAACAACAATTATCTTTGGCCAAGTTTTCTTGCACAAACATAAATACACATATAAGATTTAGATAGCAAATATTTTATATGCATTGTATATGAAATTATGTCCCAAGGCTCAAAACTATCCTATGTACAACGTACTTTGAAGGATTAAATAAACACAATAATGGTTAATAATGGTGGCTAGAATTACTTTATATTGAATAGAATTGTATGTTGTATACATTCACGTCATTTTTGTACTTGGACCTTGATTTCAACTATTTTTTTAATTGGACAATCTCAACAAAAGGATGATGATATAGGTTATTTTTCTAAAGGATTACAAAAAATGAGTTATCATCAATTATTCATCTACGTATTTAGTCCTCAAAGTCTCGGCAACGCCTTGGTGACATTTAAGGGTTAAAACCAAGGGTATCTTGTGTGACTCATATACATGAGATGAAAGACTATTAGTGCTCAAACGTCGTTTGTATTTAGAAGGAATTTGTTGCAAACTCATTGCCACTTCAAGACTGCATCCATACAATTCAAAGCTAAATTAACATCTTAACACAAGGTAAACGCATGTATAAGAATGCATTTACAAATATTTGTGAAAAACTTGAAGAAAGGTTCTATTATATGAAGTTGTTTCCCAAGGCTCGAGATATTGATTATTGACGTATATTTTAACCAAATAAAGATGTTAATGTTCTATGATGCCCAAGCAACCCATTTGACCTTTGTTGACAAAAAAATTAGATGTATAGTAAATAGTTATAACATTGCGTAATTCCAATAGTAAGTGACACTAAATACAACATTTATTGTAGTCATTGCATGAGATTGTATGTTGAATTGATTGTATCCACACCTCCAATCGGAGAACCTCAATTAAAAAACACAATCAATTTAAAAGGGCTAATTTCTTGAAAGAAATGTATTAAGATGAAGTTATAGGTAAGAGCTCTTCATTTTACTTCTCTCCAAGGCCATGTTAGGGTTTAGGTGACATTTGATGGTCAATTATGATCTCCTCCCAAATCCCTCCCTCTTCTAGTCTAAAGCATCGAAGTTGTCTCTTGGTGACGCATAATACATACAAACAAAATCCAACTATAGAAAGGAAACGGCAACCATCACAACTACCCCAAAGTACGCTTTGTAACGTAGTTAAGCAGCTAAGTCTAGTTGTGTCCATGATTGCAATCAATGACCCTTATCCCACAAAATTAGGACCCAAAAGTAACGCAAAGTACAACCACCAACCACCATAGTTGTAGTTGTGTGTAGATTTCCCTTTTAGGGTGCATTTCGATTGAGAAGCGGGAATGGAACATTGATGACATAAAGAATCAAATGGCACAACATTTTCTTCTCCGAGAACAATTACGGATAAATTTCCACATTTCCCACCTTGTAAGATGATTTTTTACCAACGGGAAGTTGAAGGTTCAACCATGATGCCCTTGAAAATGCATTACGTACCTGAAGAAGGTGGTACCAACGTAGGATGAGGGTTTTGTTTCATCCTTATTACTGAAGACCAACTTATGCAAAAACATCATTCATGGCTTTTATTTATATTTTTTTGCTAGCAGACCCAAAATGCTCAACCTATGGTATATGGGAGGATATTGATGACAAGTGGCCTCTTTGGAGAAATGAAAATAAATGGTACACCATGTTTGCCGAGCATGGTATTAATCAAGCTAGTCTCACAAGTCACATCTCTTTCTCTCAAGCATGGTTTGGTTTCCTAACACCTACCAAAGGCCCTAGGCTAGATCACATCTTCATTCGGTTGGGCCCAGCCCCTCCCACGTCTTCTTCATTGTCCAATCTTCCTGCCCACACCTGCGTGGGAACTCTTCCTCGTTGGGAACCAATGTGACAATACCCGACCACTTAAGCCAAACATCACTTTCATTATTCCCAAGTTAATTGATGGAGTTCTTTCACATGCCAAAGGAGCGTAATGGCTTAAGTGACCGGGTATTGTCACATTGATTCCCAATGGGGAAGAGTTCCCACGCAGGTGCAGGCAAGAAGACCGGGCAGTGAAGGAGGCGTCAGAGAGACGGGGCCCAACCGAATGAAGATGCGATCTAGCCCAGGACCTACCAAAGGGGTAAGAATAGAAACACATTCCCCTATAGACTGGTTGTTGAATCATCCCAATTTAAACTCACCGTATTTAATTTGAGGTCTACGATCCTAAACTAGGACTCAATTTAGATAGAAATAGAAATCCAACCACAACTCACCCAAGTGGTGGCTATATATATATATATGGGTCCCACCACATTACCGTTTCAAGCCTTTAGGATTTGAGATGCTCAATGTGGGCAACATGCCGGATAAATTGCTAGCGGGCCCTCATTACGGAAGAAGTATGTGGGGTGGTAAGAAATCCGAAGAATGTCAAACAATGGAAGCTTGTATATGTAGTTGAGGGTGAAGAACACAAGTTGTTTTCAACTGAACATTCACCTCCGAAAACCATTGCAACCAAAGTTATAGTTGTTGGTGTTGGTGTTGGTTCTTTTCCAACCTAAACGGCTTGTCTTCGGCCTCCCATGTAGCAACTCATGTGGAGACCACACATTTGAAGACGTCGATTCTAGTAAACCAAGGTAAAAGAATTTCAACCTTGACATGTGCCTAACTTTTCGCTTCTAATTAGAGTTGAAAACGAACGTTTCTAACTGGAGGAACGATCGATTGGCAACCTTGAAACCAAGGTCCTTTAGTTAGGCACACATCGAGGTCAAAAGTTGTTTCAAAACTAGGCCTATCGAACTCCATTTGAAATTTGGCAATTTTTTTTTAAACATGTGTGGCCAAGGTCATGCACATGTTGAGGCCACAATTCTTTTACTTTGGCCCACCAAACTCCATATTGAAACATTAGTTTTATAATGTGCTTGGCCTCCCCTTCACAACCCAAACATTCTTGTTTTTTTTTTCAGGTTGCGCATCACTCGTGTGTGGGGCCCTTTAGGATACGCACCCACCACGCAACACTTAGAGTGAGTGTACACTACAGTCCAAGACCAAAGAAGCTCCACAATCGAGCGTTTCTATTGGTCGAGAGCATGATTTTGGACCTAAAGATTCTACAACCATGTATAGTCCAAGGTATGGAAAATTAAAGTGATGCTAATGTGGCATCACTTTCTCGTCAAGCCTCCACAACCCCACTCACTTTTTATACTATTTTTTCAAGAAAGAACAATCCTAGGCTGAAAAACCAATCTCGAGTTTGAAAAGTTAAGAGTCACAAGTTGGGCTCCAAGTTTCTTGGACATGGACCTTAATATACAGCAAGAGAAGCGGGTGTTATTATATAACTTTTTTCAATCGAACCCTACATTTTGATTGGTTTGTGATTTGGTGAAGATCAAAGAACAAACACCCACCCTTCCAATAACTTGCAATTGCCATGCAAAAACACGATTTGGCAATACCAAGCTAGTAGTGCATGTACCTTCACAGCTCCACTGCCTAGTGGACCCTTCCTATTGTTTACTTCACAAACACCCAATCCCCGTTCAGTACTAAGTCGTTGGTGTTGATGATCATATAGCTTTTTAAGATGGGGCCCCTAATGATCTTGGGCCATGTTGTAAGCCCACCCTAAACGTCTAGCAATAAATTGCTTTAGCCGGTACGATACAAGAACGTACTACTAAGGTATATGGGTGTCATTCGGTTTTGTTTTTCATGATCTCCGACTTCTACATGTTAGATTTATATAACACATAACATTGTTCAGTTGCATGGTTGTGTTCCATTCAACATTTAGCATATGATAGGGGTCTCCACTAACTTATCCTCATGGGAAGAGATTCAGAGAATAAGAAGAAACCGATGCCGGTACAAACGTTGAATAGTGTCGGTATGTTTAGTGATAGTGTTGTTGTTAAGAATAGTATTTTTCAATGAATAATACCAAAATGAACAATGATTCCTATGAATAGTGCCGAGTACAGTCTAACCCTGTTAATATGGTGACACCTCAACTATAGGACGCATTTCCCGTCGACAAAACTTTTTAGTGTTGATTTACCCCAATAGTATGACTACGATGCTCGTAATATGACAATTTTTTACGGCCCGCTTTGTCAAACAATGAAGATTATTAGTGCATGAGGTGATGCAACTCACATTAATGATTTGCCTTGGGATAAGGAGCACATGATGAATTCATCAATGGGTTAACTTAAGTTAATTTAAGCGAATTGTTTAAAACCTTGGTTTCAAGACAAACATTGCAATTTTCAATCTTTGGATTTGGGTGGATGTTTAGGGTTTTAGGGATTGATGGATTTGCAAACTAGAATTCTCAAGTTGTTGATTTCTCTTATTAATTTAGAATTTGTCCTCACACTTGAATCTCACATCTTTTTAGATTGGAAAGTACAGTCCTCGCCAACTTATACTCCTAGATTTGCCCATGCCACTCTTCAATTCCTTGGCTCCGGAGGTACCATTAGCCTTGAGTGGCAGATCCTTTTTGTTTCACTTATAATTTCAACAATTTTAGTGTTGGCAACCACGTGTGCACACAATTCGGTAAGCATTGACCTTGTCGGCATTGCTTATTGTAGCAGAAGATAGTTACAATATGGATGAGACTAGTTTATTTAACGTGCCCAACCAAATTAGACATAGTGCAAGGAAAAGTTTGTGGCCATAAAATTCAAAATGACCGTCTCGCTTTTGCTCTTGTTGTAAACACGACATACACTCACAAGTTGAAACCTATGATTATGTACAAATCTCTATGCCCAAGATGCTTTGGAAGGTCGTTGGCAACAAATTATTTGTGGTGGTTCACAAACCAAATGGCCTTGATGACACCAAATGTATTTAAGAGTTGGATGATGAGCCTCAAAGTACATTTCAAATCTCAAAAGTGGAAGATATTTTTATGCATAGACAATCATGCTACTCATTCCCTCAAGCATGTTGATAGGGGTGAATCATTTGGATTTTCAACCTTGCAATTGAGAAATATTACTCTTGTTTCCTTGCCACTTGATGTTATAGGTGTGGTGCAACCCTTGGATCAAGGAATAGTTGTTGCATTCAAAGTTTGGTATAAGAAGAAGATTTTAGTTTGATACTTCTATTACTCATCAGGACTTGAAGAAAATAGTGCCTAATGTCAGGCATGTTGTTATGTGGTGCTCTCAAGTGTGGAGAGAGATGAATTCCCAGACCATACGAAACAAGTGAAGGATGTTCAAGATTTTACTTGTAGATTGGAGTGCCAATTATGCCATGGATGATGAATGTGAGAAATCGAGAATGAAAGAAACAACAAATCAATTCGCAACCTCATTTCCTCTTTAAATCTTGGAAGTGAAGAAATGCATATCGAAGAATATGTGCAATTGGCAAGAGAGGAAATTGTTGATGCACATAACAACATTACTAAGTTAGTGGATTTGGCATGGGGTAGAGAAATCCATTTGGGTTTAGATTCAAATGGAGAGCTAATAGAGGGGAATGATGTGAATGACCAACCAACACCAATACCCAGGGGGTGCAATCCATTGTCAAGTTGAACACCACGTGCAAACGAAAAAATAATCAATTTTTACATAAAGCATCACCAAAATGAGTCAACATTTTATCAATTGTTTTTTCATGAGTAGATATACACGGTATCTATTACATAGTTGAAAGTGGTAAGCAAATTTGATGATTTTTTATGTAGAATTTTTATAATACATACCGTTTCTAACTAGAATGATGCAAAATTGAACTAAAAATTGCTACAAAAATGAAGATGACTAAAAATTTCAAAAAATGATACAAAAGATATTTTCAATGGTTATGTATACATAGAAAAATATCATAATGTCAAAATTTATCTATGGCATATAATATAGGGGTAGCAAACTTTGTTCGCATGTGATTATGAAACATAAGGGGGTGTGATTGCCCCAAGCACCAATAGTCAAGCTTCCTCAAGCCCGTGAATATGCTTGATTACTATCAAATTTTGTGGTGAAGCATCCTTCAAAGTTTTCAATTGTAGATGTGATGAACGTGCAATCTTTTATAGATAAATTGAACAAGATGTTAATTTGCAACATCAACAAATATCATTAGAAGAAAATAGTTTCTAATTTTCATAGTGTGTGATATGATGAAGACATCATCATGGGCCTAATATTTATTTTTTGACCTTCAAAAAATCCATATTGTGTGAAGTTGTGAGCATATTTCTCAAAAAATGTTCTTTCATACTTATGTATCTTCATTGTGTACAAAAAAAAATTACATTTTACATTGAAATAGGTCATTTTCTTGAAAAACCTCGATAGTCCGACATTTGAGACGAAAATGTCATATTATGTAGACTACGACATTCGGAAAATACGACACTTTCTTGCGTGACCAAAGGTGTCATATTGAAGGGGAGATCGATATAACTCCACCCAAATTTCCAAGGGTCGGTATGAATAATAGACAAAATTCTTACTTTGTTCAGGGGCCCACATAGTATAATTGACATGTCCATGGTCATGGAACCGACCCACATGAAATCGATTAACATTGAATAGTGTTAAGCAAAACTTGTGTTGCATTAGAAAATTTGCAATGAAGCATAAAGCAAAAATCAGACTTCCCCTAGTTAGTCACTATCATCACAAGTCCTATGCAATCATCTTGTTAGTATTGCTATATTCGTTAATTTGGGACTTTTTCGGCATTTTGAGACAGTTACAAATATAAGAACATGGATAAAATCACACAGATATTGGAGAATGTTGTAAGATGCAAATACTTTGAAGCGGGTGTTCATATCAAGAACC
Organism: Polytrichum commune; assembly: GCA_950295325.1. Classification (NCBI taxonomy): domain Eukaryota; kingdom Viridiplantae; phylum Streptophyta; class Polytrichopsida; order Polytrichales; family Polytrichaceae; genus Polytrichum; species Polytrichum commune. The sequence continues at coordinate 13,600,544 of OX485803.1, read as the reverse complement.
TAATTAAGAACTCATATCAAGATGGTTTAGGTAGGACGACCCAAACATTAGACCATGTTGTTGTGGTCCATATATTAATTTGAGACAAGAGAAAGTCTCAAATTAACGAATATAGTGATTAGTGAGAAAAATACGTCAAACTACTCAAAGCAAGCCGTTGCACCATGGGTTCGGGAATTTTGCGAGCTTAATGCCACTTTATGTTGGGTGTCCCCAACAAAATGAACAATGATCAACCTCAACTTTCTTCATTATGTGCCTTTGAACTAACGGGTTGCCATATCCCAAGCTTGCCTTACCCAAGACCTTGTGTATGAAATAATTTATCATGTGAACTTTGTGCTATGATTATTTGCAATTTAAATGTGGGCCATTGTAGAGACCAAATAAGGAAGAAGGCCACCTACCTAATGACAACCATGAAAGGTGATGGTGATGGGAGGCAAGTCCTTTAAATTGTCATGCAATTGGAATACTACTTCCTGGGCCATGATTTAGATGATACAAATGTACGTTTGTTGGCTTCCTTATTCATGAGCATTATCAAACCCGCGTCCCATGCCAAAAAGATTGCAAAAGACTCATGTCATGGCAAAAGTGAAGAATTCACCAACCACATAGCTCAAGTGCTTGACTTGTCATTGTGTCAATGCAAAGGAGGATCCCTCTTGAAGAAGGTTGTTGTCTTTGATGTGTGCATATAAATGCTTCTAATTTCTCGAACATCTTGGTGTTGTAATTACTAACCTACTTGAGATTTTCCCCTACTCCCTACATGCAACTATCTACACGTTGATTCAAGTTCACGTATAAGTGGCCACTTATTCCCCATGGTTCACATGCTTAACCACCAAATGCTTATAAGGTTTGTTTGTTTGTTTGTTTGTTTGTTTGGTTTTTTTCCCTATATCTAGCCACCCCCTCATCGTCAAAAGGTTGATTTAGAAAATGCATGGATAGTTATCCTCCATAGTTCATGAAGTACCCACATTGAAGACATGTTTTTACAGTTTGATCATATTAATGTCATAATATGCTTGCATCATTCCACCAAATTATGGCATTTGTAGATTTAACCAATAAAACCTTGTTTCTCATCAAAACAATGAGATTTGTGATTATGATGATTTTTCAAATTTTGTACAACTAAATCCAAACATAGGGATCAAAAGTAATGTTGGTTCTTTCAACCAAGTGGATGTGATTCTTTGATGTTGCTTCACACCTTTGTTTTTGTAATAATACTTCTAAAGCCCCTGGAAATATTGTTTTATAGCATATTATAGATTTCGTTTACCCTCCTCATTTCTTTGTAGACATTTAAGGGTTAAATATGTGCACCCGAGACATATTTACTAAGTAAGGTTATGGGACAAGTGCTATTGCCTTTTATAGGAGGTGGTCCTTAGGACAACCAAAGGTGAGAGAAGGGGAAGGAAGGGGGGGATTGTCTGTCCTTTTGTGTGAGCTAGTTGGGTAGGCATCATGCTATTGATTCATTGTCAAATTGTTGGTGCCCCTGTGGGGTTGTATGGTGGTTGCTTAGGTGGGGATTACTTGTTGTTGGTGGTTTTTTTGTTTTTCCTTTGTTGAGCATGAGTATAATGAGCTATTTGATATATATTAAGTGAATAAGCTGCATGGATGAATGGATGGGCATTAGGGGGATGTAGCATTATTTGAATAGGTTGGCGATATTGTACGGGTGGATGCCTCATCTCATGCTTGTTGTGAGGATAATTAGTGTGACATACCATCCATTGTCTTCTAGAATGTCCTCCAATATTTAGTATTCGAGTTCTTTTTCTTCTTTCCCTTTGGGTTGCGGTAGTGGGGTCCTAATCTGGGCATATTGTAGTTTCAATGAAATGTAGGCTTGAATTTTGGGTAGTATAGTGTGTAATTTTCTTTGAGGAGGTGGTGTTGATGATTAGGATATCATGTTTGAGGATGATGAGGCACTAGCATAGTCTTGTGGTACATTTGTAAGGATATAGCCATGTAGGGGTTGTATTCTTCCGGGAGGGTGGGGGGGTCCCAAGATGGGTACATGTGTGCATTAGTGGTGTGTCTCGTGTCGTGCAGTGGGAGAGGAGTAACTTATGTATTTGCCATATGGGTTGTTATGTCTGGTTGTTCAAATATTGTTGAGGGTGGGTGGTGTATGTGGAGACATGTGCCAGTCTTTGTAGTGTGCAAAGGTTGCTAAGTGGGGATGAGAAGTTGGTAGGCTAGATGGTAGGTTTTCTGTGCTTGACCATGTATTGGGCGTATCTCAAATTAAGAGTATTTCAGATGTGCACATTTGTGCATTGAGATGCTAGCGAAAAGTGCTTGTAGACCGCGGGGGGGGGGGGGGGGGGGGGTTGTTGAGCCATTTTGGTACATATGGGTGTTGGGGTAGTATAATGGTTTCGAGTTGGCAGGTGTATTCCTTACATATGTAGGGGTTTGAGGTGCCCTATGGGTGTGGTATGTGAGTGTTCGGTAAGCAAATTGGAGTGCAAAAATTGGGTGGTATGTGTTGCATGTACTGGGGGAGTGGTGCGTGGCGGCCGTTTGTTAGCGCCAAATTTGGGAATTTTATCTGCAATGTCAATTTTGAGTATTTCTAGGTGTGCGCGGATTTTCTAGAGGGGGGTTGTGCTTTCCAACAGTCATCAAATGATGGTTTCTATGAGTAGATTCTCAAGATGATTATGTTGGGAGGAGGGTTGGCAGACGGGGTTGTTGATAAGATAGGTGGATTTGAAATTGTTTGTGAAAATATATAGTGGGTCATGTTGCCTTTGGTAAGGTGGAGGGCTACAAAGATGATTGTCAATTCAACTCGTAGGATATTTTGGTGTCATGAGAGTCTATTGCCACATTGTGTGTTGTTGGCGAGGTGGTAAATGCCTAGTCTAGCGTTGCCTTCGTTGCCTTGGCAGGGGTGTGAAGCAACCGTATGTGTAGTAGGTATGGGGTATTTTAATTGTAGTTGTAGGTCAAACATGACTAGGAGGGGTAGGGGGAGAGGGGGGTACCTTAAAATAGGAGGGAGCAAGGTGTGATTCCATTTCTTGGATCAATTGACCTTGGTGGGTGTCTCCAATGGGTTGGGGTGTTTGTGGGGGGGGGGGGGGGACTTTTGGTTAGGTGTATTGCATTTTCAAGGCATATTAGAATGGTTATGCAAAAATGGGACTAATGAAGGGAAGAAAGCTAGCATGTGAGCGGTGCGGAACATAATTGCCAATTTATGGCTAATTTAAGAAAGTATAGAAATACATTTGGATTATATATTTTGGAAATAATATGTTTGAGAGAGCATAAATAGTACATTAAACCCTATTACCATGGATGTGAAGGTGCATGATGGTCCACAATAATAGACATTATATTAAAATGACAAATACATGATTGAAATGTAAGGCACCTTATTGTGACATACACTCACATAGTTGCATCATCAGTGTGCACTATGTTTCCTATGAACTAACATATATCTTTCTACATACAAAAACTATGTGTCCATGCCCATCGCATTCAGAAAATCTAAGCTTGTTATGCCATACCCATGAGGTTTAGAAGATGCACCACTTCATTGTAATTGAATTTGGGTGCATGAATGAACTTGTCAATGACATAGTCAACCTTGTAGAAAAACTTGAAAATGTAGTACAAATGCTTGCAGGTTACCCACTGTCCGAACCTCCCCCCTGCCATTGAAGATATTTTAGCAAAGTCAAGGCAAGTGCATTATGAACGAGAGACGAGGTAAGTCTTCTCCTCCTTGGAGCCTATGGTTATGATCCAACCGTATCCAAGGTATGGGATGGCCATTACACCTACCACATAATACGCATCCATATGCAATGCGCCCTCCCATTTAGTTGTGTGTTATGTGTCAGCCCTAAACCCTCACCCTTGGTTGCGTCCTAGTCCAGGTGAGAGCCCTGGGCTCACATGTACTTTGCACTCCGCTTCTTTTCCAACCACTTGTCACCCAAAATTACCATTGTTCATGGGACACCCAACTTTATTACATAAATCAAGATTTAAGCATTTATCAATGCTTTCATCCTATGGCTCCTGCCACTAGCTAATCTCCCACCCACACTATATTCCCTTCAAACTACTAAAACACTCATCATCTTACTACATCTAACTTCCCCTCATACGGGAGTCACCCCAATACCGGGTGGCCAACACTCATCCTCTCTCTCCCCCTAATCTCCCCCTTACAACCACTAACCAAGGCTTAATGCCACCTTGTTTAGGCACTTCCCTTACTCCCCTTAATCAGCCCTTCTAGCATAAGATCCCTAACCCTTAGTCCTTGCCTACAACCCCTAAACCTTGCCGGCAGTCCAGCTACCTGCAACAAGATTCTACGTTGTTCCCTCCAGCTGGTCGCCCGTCAACGCCCGTCAGTACCGGTCCTTGGCTGCCCCCAACCCAACGGCTTTTGTGACCCCCTTCAGCTGTCTACCGGCCGCACCTGTTGAGGTGGTTTGCAGCCTCGTCCTTCTTTCGCATTCCGCCAACTGGCTGGAGAGTTTGGTTAAGTTCTAATGTCGCCATTCGGCCATGGCGTCAGCGTGAATCCTCCCACCCTTAACACTCGGTCATCAAGCAATGTCGGCCCTCAAGATTCCAATGCCGCTTCGCACCCACTGTCAATCACCCTTGCTTCCCCTCCATGCATCCTGACTTAGAATTATGCAATCCAACTCGGTGAGAGCGCATTCCTGGTAACTCTCGATCAGAAATGGTGGCGGCGTTCATCCTCTTCCCAATTGGCCACACATTGCTAGATTGCTCGGTTGCTCTTGCATTCCCTGGTGGCCGGATGTTCTGTGGCCTGATTTGGCCTGATTCTACCAAAATGCGGCCACGGCCAGTGGCCTCTTCCTTGAACACCCCCCCCCCCGAATCCTCATCTTTTCTTCCCAGCTGCATCCATCTCAGTCCAGCCGTATCCATTCACCCCGTTTTCCCCTGCAGCTCCCCGCATTCTCTCTTCTCTCTCCCTTCACTCATCCTCGTATCCCCTGTCTGTGTCCTTGAATCAGGAGCCCCGCTCCTTTCACCGCCGCTTCACTTCCAGGACCCCCTGGAATTGCTAGGGCACAGTGAGCCCCTTCCAATACTAACCCCCCGGTTCCCTAATTCGGACAATTAACTTCCCACCCCCAATTGACTAGTGGCCAAGCCTTAAACCAACACTAAAGAGCCTTACCCGGCCAATAAGCCCAGCTAGTAGCCTAAGTTCAACTCCCGAACCCCCTAACTACTTTCAATTAATCCCAACCGATTCCCAACCATAAGGCCATACCCTTTTCAGTTTCAACTTAATTCTAACACCAGCTCGAAGTTTACACTCTGTTTATGTTTTATAATAATTGATAAAAAATCAAAGTCTAGATTCTAACAACTTGTAAAAGTCAACAACCCATGTGGGCACTATTTTGGGCTCACATTATGGCATAGGTGCCACCATATTACAACGAAAGACCTTAGAAAACCGTGTGTTGGGGTGAGCACTTGGGTATGTTGGAACATTGAAATGCGAACAGAGGATTGGTTGGTGGGGTTTGTACCCAAATGACAATGTGGTGATAGAGCCTCCCATTGTTGTAGTGGAAATCCAACATCCTCCAATGCAAAAACCTCATCCCTTGTAAGGTTTGTTCCAAACTTTTTTCTCACTTTGCCATGCATGGATGCCATGTGTTGGCCTGCAACGCTTGGCACTTTTTCATTGACAAATAAGGCAATCTAGTAATGTGCCATTGGTATTCGGAGCACTCTGACTTTCAACATGCTAGTGGTGTGAGAGACCACATTCTCATCAGGTGTGATGGAATCCTGAATGTATGCCCTAGTGGACCTTGTGTGAGGGCAAGGAATGGAGTAGTTCACCTTGTTTGGACAATGAGAACCATACTTAAACCCCGGTGGCAAGTCCAATTGTCTATTGGTTAATTCAAACAATTTAGTCCCCTCCATAGCATAGTTCCTTGTATTGAGATCATCCCCCCCTAGGAAATACCTAATTGCTTTTGCAAGGAGCTTGAGATCACTAGTGTGAGCTGCAACTTTCAACTTCAATGATGCTTGGTCAAAAAAAATTCCCTAGGGCCACCTTTAAGCCATAAATGATGATTAGCAATTTGCATGAATGCTTTGATCATGTCATCCATTAAGGGCCACTTCACACATGAGCCAAGAGCCGTGACCATGAAATTGTGAGAGCAAAAGAAAATGTTCAAATGCCGTCCCAAGACACTTTCAATATCATGTAGTGTGGTCACGGACCCTCAAGTGTAGTGCGAAGCCAAATGTGACTAGGCCCTCAACCAAATGCTATTTCAATGAATTTGTATTCATGCTGGTCCTCACACATGATTAAACCTAATAAAGCAACGGTTGTAGTATATATAAACATGTTCAAAAATTACAAAAATAAAGAGCTACTCACCCTTCAAAGAAGTGAATGAATTCTCCTATCCTTCATGTTTCTCCAAACAAGCATCACTGCATTCCAATTGATGTTTTCAAATGGAATATTTGCACATGAAATGCGCATCAAAGCATCTAAAGTCTCTAACTTCAAAGTAGCACGTAGATGACTTTTGATTAGGTTTTGTCTAGAAAAACCCCCCTTGTGGAGGGAATGCGGGTGGTGACAGACAGGTAATGACGGGTGATGGAAACACCTTGAGGATAGAGTGTGGGGAAAGAAATTGGAGATTGAAGGACAAGAAATAAAAAGAAATGATGATGGCAAAGGAAATTAGAATGGGGTGTATTGGAAGGATGAGAATCGACAGCAAAAGACAAATAACTGACGGGCATCGAAGGCATAATTTGTGAAGATCCTATTGTTTCCAAGTGCAAATAGTCACATGTCAACATCTTTTGGTTTTTTTTGTTTTTTACCAACATTGTAAGAGACTTCTTTATACGTATTGCAGGACAGGTATTTTCATTTCCAAACCGGTTTTGGGACGGGTTGTTTTTTCTTTAACCTTACCATGGACAGGTTGGTTTAGAAACTAACAGTTTTGGGACGGGTTGCAATTTTTTTTGCCTTTCAATTCAAGGTTTTTGGACATGGACGGGCAAAAACTTTGTGAAAAATCAGCCATGCCATGCACCTCCCCTCCCTCAATAAGCTTTATATACTTTGCATGTATGTGCTCATTAATTACACACCCGCACTTACTGGTGCGGGCCACCAGTGAACGGTAAGTACCAACATTGGTTGCATCCAATGGTTGTGACTGGCTAAACCAACTCTAAAAGCGGCCCCTGCTAGTAGGAACTGTGTATTGGTGGCCCGCATCAGTAAGTGTGGGTGGGTTGTAAGTTGAAAGGGTCTAGGATGTTACACCAAATATTGTATTTAGTGTCACTTGCTATTTGGAATTACTCATTGCTATAATTATTTACTATGTATCTTCTTTTTGCCAACAAAGGTCAAATTGGTTGTTTGGGCATTGTAAAACATTAACATCTTTACTTGGTAGAAAGTTACATCAATAGTTAAACATAGCATTGTGTATTTCTTAAAGTAAGTGACACTAAATACACGATTTAGCATAGTCAAAACATTCATCAAAAAAAAAATCCAAAAACTTTGGAATTTGAGTTTCGTTACCGAAACTCATATTTCAAAGTTTTTGACTCTATATTTTTGTGTGAGTTCTTGCTATATCTTAGACTTGGCCGTTCAAGGGTGAGGGGCCATGATGGATTCTAATCCACCTCACTTGCCCTTAATAAAGTTCATCTACTTCGATTAGGCTAGAACCATTAATGCCATGACATATGTCATGGTTTTGAGTGCTCAAGTGAGGAGAAGTGAGCGGTTTAATTAAGCAATTTTGGTAGACTCGAAACATTGGTAACATGTTCGGACCAACTTTTGGCTTCAAAAATCTACAGTGTTTTCAATTTAAGGAATACAATTACTAGAAAAATTCCAGTCCTCTTGATTTGTGTCTTCTTACATGGGAAAGTTGTACACCGCCTCCTACTTCTCCGGACCTGGCACAAAACCTCTTAAGTGATTGGTTATAGGTGCCTCTGGAGAAGAGAAAAGAAGGAATGGTGACCTTAGAGGGATGAGTGTGATTGAAATGCCCGTTCGACCCACCTTTTCCTTAAAGATTATAAGTACCTCTACTCTATATGATCATCATACTTTGCATCCATGTGCTAGCATAGATTGACAGGGCTGCGATGGCTCAACCAACTGCTCTTTATTCAATAAAACTCAGATTACTGAGTTTCCTAAATTGTTTGTTTTGTGAATTTTTGCTAGAAATCCGATTTGCTTCAAGAAGGTGGAGGGGGGCCTAGCAAGACTCTAATTCATCTCCCCTCCCCTCCCCTTCCCTTAACAACAAGATGTGAGTGTATGTAGTCATTGAATGTGTGTGAGTGTGTGTGTGTATGCTCGATAGATTGAAAGGGCTTAGGATTGCCTCAACCAGCCCCTCATTCAAAACCTGGAATGCCAGTAGGAAAAATCATATTAAAAAAACAAAAGCCTAAAAACTACAGACTCTGTACTCCCGTACCTGGCGCATACAAAAAGAAAGAAAGAAATAAATGGTGGAGATGGTGAACTTCACCTCCAAAATGGCACGTGAGTCATTGCGTTTGCCGCCACCTGAAGTCCGAGATAATGACCTCGACGTGTGGTTGGTAGAAGCATCATTGTGGGCACAATGTGAGATTGTTGCATTTACATATTGCTTCATGTGGTTGTTTCATGATTTGGAAGTTGCTCTACCGTCGGATCTTTGCATTCATTGTAGTTTTATAACGAGTGTTTTGATTTCGTAGTTGGAGGACGAGGTTGTGAATAGTATTTTGCCCAAGTTGGATATGGTGAAATGGGATGATGCCTTACAACTTGCAGATTATGTGGAACGTTGGTGTTGTCTCTTGTGGGAGGGGGGGGGGGAAAAAAAAAAAAAAAAAAAAAAAAAAAAAAAACCTTTTCATTCATTGCTTCGGGGAGAGGTGTCATTCACAAAATCCACAAAACTTTTGGAGTGCCCTGGAGGCAAATCGGCCAGGAAACGTGTCTGTTGCATGTACATATTGAGTTCGAGTGATTTAGTGCACATTGGATGTCTTTGTTTTGGTATTGATCGGTCACGCTGATTTTAATTCATTCGGATTTAGGTGCCTCTTGATGGAGCTTCATATGCGAAAAACAATTTCATTCCAAGTTTTGTTGTCATTCTTGAATACATGGACAAGGGTTAGGGACTAGATAAAGATAAGGTAGAAGATATTAGTGAAGGAGAACCGATGTTGAAAGTGTGGTTAGAACTGGAAGCGGGAAGTCTAGATAAGAGTAGAAGATAGTATTTAAGTGGGGTGGAAAGAATGTCAAGTGTGACCAATGTATCTAGAAGTTTTGTGTGTGGTTACCATTTTGAATAAAAGAGTGAGGATGTTGTTGGAAACCCGTATTGTGAGTATATGTAACTTGAGGTAATGATTATCTAGTAGTTGGTGGTGTTCTCATCATTTTGTATGATATTAGCCATATCGAGGATCTTAAGCTAGCGGTAAGGACAATCAAGCTAACAAGGTGTTGGGTCTATAATTATATAGGGTTGTGATACAATTGGAGGTAGAGAGTTGTATTTGATATGTTAAATAGTTGGCAGTAGAGCCAAAACCTAGGTGAGTATATGTTTGTAGAGCTGGGGTTTCCAAGGTGATAGGTGGTCAATGGAAAAATTGGCATCTAGAAGTAAGGACGGTAGTAGCCATGGTAAAAAAAAAGGGGGGGGGGCTACCGGTACTCATGGTTGGAATAACCACGAGACTTAACGAGCAAGGAAGGGGGTACCGGGTAAAAACAAATGATGGTAGTTGTTGAAATTGAGGTACATGAAAGGGAGAGTGAATTGCTCACTAGTCATAGTGTACAAGGAAGTGCCCGATAGTAGTGATTGTAGAAATAGACCAGTTATGAGCCGGTGTGGGGATCCAAACTAGTAATCTTAAAGAACTAGATACAAATTGGTTACCATAGGGATGGGTCTACCAATCATGGTACCAAAAGAACACAATATTCAAACCATCATCCATGAACATGTAGCTTAACCGGTAGAGGAAACACTAAGAGATAGGGAGCCAGTAAGGCAATTGCGATAACTGTGGGTAATAAAGAGTAATTATTTATCACTAATGTTTTGGCCTTATAATGTGTTAGTGTTGTACCCATGGTTTCATCGAATGTCCTACACATTTCCATCATGATGAGGATGCGTCTATCAGACAAGCATTTGAGTCTGCACAAAACATCAAGGAGGGTCCAAAAAAGGTGCCACAATCCACTCAAAGAGGAGGTAAGCGGAAAAGAAAAGCATGTGCTACACAACCTACTCTAGCACTTGCACCACCTACTCAACCTCCTCCACCACGTACACCATCTTAACAACTTCCTCCACCTTTGAATTGCATCTCAATGACATTGCACTAACCCCCTTGTCCTCTCGTGCTCCAACCCCTTCCCATTTCGTAATTCAATTTCAATTGGTGTTGGCAAAAGAGATTGTTGGAACCAACATACACAACAATGCAATATTTGTGGAGAATGCTTCCATTGCCAATATGTTAGAGAATGGACCATTGGAGAAACCATCCATTGGTTTCAACATTTGAATTTGTAAAGAAGGTTAGTTTATGTTTAAAACATTGGTTTCTTTTGATGTCGTAAATGTTGTCTCCTTTAACTTAATTGTAGTGATAGGTTGTTTGATATTTTTTAGAGAATGGGAGTTGTGTTTGCAGGTTGGTCATGTTTGCAAGTGTTTCTTCTGGTGTTTGTGATTCTAGTGGATCTAATCTTATAGTTGCAAATCTTCTAGAGAGACTCCCAATTCCAAATGTCTCTTCTCCTTTGGATGCAATCCCATCTTGGAATTGCCACAATCCAAAGGAGACTGAGGCATCATTCGAGTCCATTGATGGTTACCTTATAGACTATGCACCTTTGCTTTGATTTCTTCCGGAATTTAAAGCAGTGAGGACTTATTACACCTTATGGATTCCGTTGGCCAAAGACTGGTGGGCCATGAACGAGTTGCCATTGTGTTTTCCAAAAAACACAAAATTGATGGCACATAAATATTTTGAAATTGCTGAGTATATTTGCTTGTTGTTATGTATGATAAAATGTAAGTACACTAGTATCAAGAATGAGTTGTGATTCTTACTAAAAGGATTGGGTTGATTGTAGACTCAACGTTTCCACATTATAAGGGGCAAATAAACTAATAATCAACATCTCTCCGAGTCTACTACATCCATTTGAAAATACCCATCTCACATTGAGACCCTTGACCCCTTAGAGCCGCCACATACATTCAGGTGCGGGTAATCACCGTTGCTTGACAATACCACCAAACACATTTACATTATAATCTTCTGATTTTGAACATGCAAACGAATGAAAATTTGCATGAACGATCCCAACTTCAGAAAGTTTTTATCCACACGGTCGTATTAACCATTGGAGGTGCCGATCTTTCTTTAGTGAGCATCCAAATTGGATTGAAACGTTGTAGACAATTCCGGGGCAAATTTGGCTTCGACCTTTCGGGGTTAATGATAATAAACTAAGCATGTCCCCAAGCTCCCAACCTGGAGGAGTCGGCCATGGCATATATCAATACGGACTCATGATCAAGTGCGAGGCGAATGTGAATAGGCTCCGTATGTCAATGCTAGTGATGGGGCACTAGAGACACAACCTTGCTAAGTGGGAACTAGGGGAGGTAGAGAAAGGGGGGGGGGGGGGGAGGACACAATTGAATAAGGGGTCCGAATGTGAGATCGGGGTTTTTTTAAATCGACCGAGCGATTCTTATTTTATTTTTTAAGCCCAAAAAAAGTAGCTTAGGATCTTATGGGATACACAAAAGGGCCCACCCGCATGAGTGATGGCCTCCTCGAAAAGCAGCCCACAACTACTGTAGAAGGAAATGTTTCCCAAATGGCGAACTTGTGAACAAAAGAGAGGCACCAAATTGGAATGAAATCGTAGGGGCTATGGGGTAACCCTTAAAGGATGTGGGATCTCAATATACGGCCATATACACAATCTATACATGCTTCACCAAGTTCATGAATCACATTTCATACAATGTTGTGTTTAAAAACATATTATATATATATATATTGTCGACTCTTAAAACCCTTGAAGGACGTGGGATCTAAATATATGGTCTTTTACTATACACAATTTATTTGGGATTTGGCACCAAGTTTGTAAATCATAATTCATATGTTTATGTTTTTAGAATCTTATTATACACGTCGTGTTATATGGAGGAGGGAATCAAAATATGCTCGTACTAGACATTGATGGTCGAAATACAATGTATGTATTTGCATCCACGGGAACCCCAAAGCCTTTGATAACATGAAAGTGTTTGAGTTATTCAAATAGCGCATTTGAAGAATGAGTTGATTTTAGATAGGTCCTTTTTTGACATGATTAGCTAAAAATGAAAGTTTGTAACTCAAATATGTTATTCTTGCCTATAGAGGCCTAGTATGGGCCTCTTTGATGCTTTGGGGCAGAGTTCGGGAAGTTTTTGAAGCCTTAGTGGCTAATTGCCGGTAGTTGCTATGAAGGGTCGGATTTTTTCCAATTTACATCGGCAAGAGCTGGTCTTTTGTAAAATCAATCGGCCAATTGCCTATATTTTCATATTTTCATTGGCCAATATCCGCTTAAATGGAATTCATATCGGCACTAATTGTTTAAAAAATGTATGAAAAGTTATTAGAAATCATTTCTTAGTACAAAATCTTGAATAAGTGAAAAGAAAGGCATGTTCAAAACTTTAAATTTGAAGAGTTGATATCCTTGGCAGGAATTGAACCTAGCAATGCCTTCACCGCTTGAAGGCCAAGGGTCCCCCAATTCTTCATAGAAGCAAATGGATTTGGTCATGGAAAGGTTGCATAATTCAAAAAGTTTAAGGTTTAGGGTACTTCCTCAAGTGCATCATCATATGCCCCAGACAAATAGCGCTCTGGATGCTTCCGGCTGAAATCCAGTAACTCATAAGAAGAATCGGCTACATTTCCGGGACATTTTCTGGTCCATCGACTAATTGCCGGAGGATTGAAATTACAGTCGGATTGCCATCCGATGGTTGGAAATTTGGACCGGCCATGAGGGGAAATCCATCGGCTGATAATGAACTAGCCGTCGGTTTTCCCCGAACATAGCTCCGGAGCTAAGTTAGCACCTCTCCTCATGCTCGACCCAACCTACTCTCAAGAGTGGGTGGGAAGAGTCCCCATGGAGCAACATTTGCAACCTGCCTGTTTTTTGGAGACAGGGTAACCCTCTCCCTACACCATTTATGATGTTTAGTGTCACTTACTATCTGCAGTTACACAATGCTATAACTTTCTGCTAAGAATGTGACTTTCTACCAAGTAAAGTCATTTAAGTTGTATTTTGTCCATACAACCTATTTAATTTTTTTTTGTTGATAAGAAATGAACTCTATAGTGAAAAGTTATAGTCTTGCGTAGTTTCAAATAGTAAGTGACACCAAATAGCATAAACGGTGTGATTAGGGTTGCTATAACAGTACTTCCAACCTTGAACCAAGGGTGGGTTGCCTACTATCTTTATGATAGTCGCCCTCATTTATTGGTCTTGAGACTCACACATTCTTACCACATGTGGGAGATTTTAAGTCGTTAAAAATGTAATGAAGGCAATACATGCACAATTCATAACAATTACTTTTACTAAACTCAATGATTTATAATCTATGTCAGCCAATTGCCTTACTAGTTTCTAAGTAGATGAAAAGATACAAAACATTTTTTTTTTAAATATTGACTTGCTAGGAAAGCAGGTGCATGCATACAAGGGTGCATTGTCACCCTTTCTATGCTTTCCAAAGTAGTGACCCACTCTTCAATGTAAGCATGGGGGAAGCCCTGAATATGTCTTACTCTTTGAGTTGAGCCCAACTTATGAGGGTACATGTTCACAACACCTACCATCCGGTGAAAACATTTGATTGATATGTACAACATGTAGATGATTATTTTTTAAAATAAAAACTAAAACAAGGGTTAGAACCTCAAATGAGACAATTCAGGTGAATTTAGTATGACATAGCAAACAACTTATAGGGCGGATTTTTATTGCACACCCATTGGTAGGTGTTTAAAAACAAAATCATAAGTGATGCTTTGTAGCATCTATACCACTTACACCTATTGTTGTGGGTTGAAAGACAACATGGGTAGCCAATATTGTGGCCCAATATATTTGTGTGGGGATTGAAGATTAGGGTATCATATATTATAATAAAATACTTATTTTCAACTAGAAATTGATAAAATATTGATGATATATTGTATTTTCAAAGCACAATATTTCATGTTTGTCCAAAACATATTGATTCCATATCCATGATTTTGAGCATATGATATTGTAAGCTCAAAATGGTGTGGCTCAAGAAAAGTTACATCAACTTGAATTATTATGGTATCTCAATATCAAAGTGGACCACATTAATAGGTGTAAAAGGTGTATTGAGGGGGAGGGTGAAAAGGTTGGTTGCTATGTAGAGAATGGGAATGTCTTCATAGAGTTAAATTGACTTCTAAATTGAGGCTAGAGACCTCAAATTACTTGGACACTAAGTTGCATTAGGATGACTCAATAATGAACTTTTAGAGGGCAAGTGTTGTGCATCCCCCGTGGTAGGTACTGGGAAATGAAATAGCTATTTGTGTAAAAAGTTTGCTCAGATGTAATAAAATGATAAGGTCAAACCCCAAGTAAACTAAACAACGCGCCAATGTGCATGTTTTCCATTGCCCCCCTCCCCCCTTACCCATGTGAAAGGGGTTTAGTAAACAATTACTTGCCTCCCATAGGTTTGTGATCAAATTCATTCCTATTAGGGTCCCATCATGCTAAAATTTCAGCATCCGTGGCTGCTAATCCCAGTTTCAAATTACTTAAAAAGAATCTAAGTCCACGTCATAATACAATAGAGTGTGTTTCCACATTAAGTAGGACAGGCAAGGACCCGATGTAATCGAAAGATTGTGAAGCCTAGTGATGCATTTGCGCATATAGTGTCATACTATACCAAAATGTGGGTCTTGTATTGCTAGTTCCGGTATCAAACCAACAAAGAAATAGAATACCCACGGTTTAATGAAATAGTGGGGTGGGGGTGGGGTGGTGGAGAGAGAGAGAAGAGTCAATAAAAAAGGCAAGACATCTATGTTTATTTATGGTGTATATATATACACACACACTATAAACACTTTTCTTAGTAAAGACTTACCATGTACGAAGTTGTTGGAGCATTGCATACCTCCAATTAGTAGTCGACACTAAATGCCATACATTAGTACACGCATTAGTACACACACACACGAGGGGGGGGGGGGGGCTTGGAGCCTTCCTCAACTTGGATCCCCCCCCCCCCCCCCCCCCAAATGCAAGGGCAAAGTGATAGTTGGTAGTGGGTCCCAAAGTAGTGCATGGGACAAAGATTTTGTAGTTTCCAAAGCTCAATCAAATCTGGGAAACACTGCAAGAGGTGTGTACGCCATGTGTCCCTTTGGAGACATGCTTGTCTCATATGTATTCACATTCCTCCTTCCCTCCCTCAATAACAAGTCAAGGATGACGGGCATTTGTTGTTGTTGTTGTTGTTGTTGTTGTGGTTAGGATACGCGAGGTTGAAATTTTGTGTATACGTAAATGTATATAGAGAAGCTACATTGAGTATCCCGATTAGTGTGTGTTTCTATTTGGAGTTACGCAATGCTAAAACTGTTTAACGAGAATGTGTTAGTGTACCAAGCAAAGTCGTTTACGTTCTGTAATGTCCAAACAATCTATTGAACTTTTGTTAGTAAGATGTGAATGCATTGCGTAGCTCCAAATAGATAACGCACAAAAATGGGATGATCGATGTAGTATTGACCTCAAGTTTATTTGTTTGGAGATAATCTTGAGTTGTTATGAGTTATCAAAGTCCATTGCCAAAGGCATAAGAAGTTCACATAAGCTCTCCCAATTATATTGATTATTGAGCTTGGAATGGTTAACTAATTTTTTTTAGCACATAGTCCAATCTCTTTTATGTTCTTAGATTTGCACCTAACCACCTGCCACTGAAATATGGGTTTCAGCATGAGATTAGTAACCAAATAAGACCCATCGACGTTATGCTACGAGATGCTTCCCTTTTATGAAGTTAGGGTGCATCTCCATTGAAGGTCTAGCATTTCTGGATACCATTATTATTGTAGTGGTTGTGGTTGTGATTCGAGTCCATGTTCTCTCATGTTTACATACAAGGTGCGGTTGTGATTGAAGAGTGTATTTGACGATCATCCACCTTGTTGGCGCAATGTGTGGGGTAGATCCCATGCTTTGGACTTGAAATGATCTCCCATTAATGACTATAAATCTTAAGAAAATATTGTTTATTATTTATTATTTGTATATATATAAACTACAACCTTCAACCATCACAACTATCCTTGAGTATGCGTCGTAAGTTGATGAAGTACGAATAGTTTTGATTGTAGTCCTCACGAGTGCATTTTATCCTTCTTATCCTAAACAACAAAACCACTAGAAGTAAAGTACAACCACCAACCACCATAACAATGGTTGTGTATAAATGCCCCTTGATGAGCATAATCAAAACAATGATGTGATGAAGCCTAATCCAACGTGTGTTAAAATTGTCACTTTAAGCACTAAGCATATGTATTACTATTAGATTAAGAAAGTTTTATAGATTATCATTAGCAATTGGTAAGGAAATCCAACGCACCAAAATATGTCTTTATTAAACTCATTTTGCAAAAGTGATAAGGGTTCAAGGTTTTGTTGGTAGATGGCCCAAGTCCAACACAACAACTTGATGTAAAGGCAGTGGACATTCTTGTAATCAAGATGTATATAATGTGCATGAATTTAAGGTGTTGGTTTTAGCACTATATAGCTTATGGAACAACGGATTTCTTCATGAGTAGCAATTATGGATAGAGTTTCCACCCTTTCCAACTTGTAACACGTGTTTTACAAAGTGAGAGGTTGAAGGTTTAGCTATAAACTTGTAAAAGCACACTACCTACTTGGAGATGGTGGTACAAGGTGACATCATCAATCCTTTTCCACTTAGCAATGGGAATGTGTCTTTGTGTTGTAGCAAATTATGGTCCCATTTGTCTCCCATGTTTGGGGGATGTTTCGACATGATGAACATGCGCATTGGTAGGGATTTTGTTTCCCAACACATACCATTGGTGGTATAGTAAAAAGTTGTCCTTGCATGTCCTTACATTTGGGGATTTTGATTTATATGATATTATACATAAACTAGATGTTAAACAAGGGATATAAATTTAGGTGTTGTGAACATGTACCCCATTCGTAGTGTACAAGTTGTTTGAAGGCAAGATGTTAATGTCGTGCAAGGTAAGCAAACCCTAAACCAACACTTGACCTCAAACCAACACCTAGAAATCTTCTACAATACATACATATCAATTTTTGAACATGTACACATTTTGTAGATCTAGTATAGGTGTTGATTTTAGGTTGCCTACAATAAAAACTTCAAACCCTTATAATGTTTGCACATGTTGTCCAAACAATGCGCTCTTTAGTCCATTGAAATCCTCTTGATCTTGCAGAGAAGGAAACATATGAATCCAATAGTTACAATAAAAGAAACTATGCTTAGCGCTTATTATGCTAGTTTTAGGTATACTTACCTCAACACTTTACATGTAATCAATCTTCAATATGTCGATGCCAATACATCTTTGATACATGCATAATGCACATTCTATGAATGTTTGTTCATCTACAAACCCTAAGCTGCTCATTAATAGGCAATCTCTTTCTACAATTTTCTTTTTAAGTTCCAAAAGTTGAGCTGAGTTGTTTTACGCCTAATCTTAGTAATTTATGAGACATGAGTGATGTGTGAGATAGGTACATTGATAATCCCAATCAGTGCAATAACGTCTGACTCAAAACTTTGCTAACGAAAGTTGAATAGGTTGTTTGGACATTTATAGAACATAAGTGACTTTGTTTGATAAAACATTACACCTTCAAAAAGACACCAAATCTTATATTTATTGTCACTTACTACTTGAAGTCACACAACGATGTATCTTTTTAACGTTGGTGTTTTTTTTACCAAGTAAAGTTGTTAGTGTTCTATAATGTTCAAGGAACCAATTTGACATTTTTGGGGATAAAATATGGGATATGGAGTACATAGATATAGCATTGCGGACTTCCAAATAGTAATAAGAAGTGACGTTGAATACGATATGTAGAGTAGTAATAGCACTACATATCTTGCGAATAGTAACACGCAATTGGTATAAACAGTGTAATGAACAGTGTGACTAGTTGAAGTCATACGATGCTATATCTTTTTACTGTTGATGTTTTTTTACCAAGTAAACTTGTTAGTGTTCTATAACGTTCAAGGAACCAATTTGACATTTTTGGGGTAAAATGTGAGATATGGAGTAAATAGACATAGCATTGCGGACTTCCAAATAGTAATAATAAGTGACACTAAATACAATATGTAGAGTAGCAATAGCACTACGTATCTTGCGAATAGTAACACGCAATTGGGATAAGTAGTGTAATAAACAGTGTAACTAGCTGAAGTCACATAATGCTCTATCTTTTACTGTTGATGTTTTTTTCACACCAAGTAAACTTGTTAGTGTTCTATAACATTCAAGGAACCAATTTGACGTATTTGGGAGTATAATATGGGATATGGAGTACATAGATATAGCATTGCGGAATTCCAAATAGTAATAAGAAGTGACACTGAATACGATACATGTAGAGTAGTAATAGCAGTGCGTAACCTGGGAATAGTAACACGCAATTGGGAGAAACAGTGTAATGGCAATGTCCCCTAAACAAGGAGCTGGAAACACACATGACACCTCCCCACATGAGCCACTCCCACAAATAGGCCCTTCAAAATAACATCCATCACAAGCGACAGCAGTCCGCCTTAAAATAGATGCGGTGGACCAGGAACCCCCCGTATGACCCGGGCCACCCCTCATTCCTCCGGGTCTGGGGACGGGGTTGAGAACGCGCAAGGGAACGCCCATGGGAACATGGTCCCCTATTCACATTAGCCATTGTAGCAGGCTTTCTAGTAGTATAAGGTAGGTATACCCAAAACCATCACCGAACCTAAAACCACCACTATGTACCAAATGCGTACATTTGTTGCTTCCACATGCATGCATGTGGTACATACTGGTGGTTTTAGGTTCAGTGACGGTTTTGGGTATATCTACCTTATATAGGTGCATGCCATCCCCACCCTTTTTCAAGTCAACCCACCCTAAAGGGCAGGCCCTATGGCTAGTTGTAGGGTTCATGGCAATTAAGGTAGATGAGGCTAATGTGGAGACCTCCATTTTTGTGGAATCATCCAGCCGTTGGATTTGAGCATTAGAACTTGAGCAAGTTAGCAATTGCGAATGAGGGTCAAGGAATTTGAAATCGTTGAAATCTGAATTGAGGAAGGTGCTCATCTAGGTTCCGGAATCAATCAAAGATTGTCTGCATGAGTGCGTGTGGGGGGGGGGGAGTCTTTTATCATTCAATGTTGTATAAGTGGACATCATCAATAGCAAATTCTACTTTACATGGGTCATTTAAATGCGAATATTGGTTGTGTCGTGTCTCTAAAGTGGTCACATGCAAGATACAACGTTGCCAAATTGTTTTTTCATTATTGAATACCCACAATACCATGCCTCATAGCCACATGCCGCCTCCTAATTTGCCCACCTCGTGATACAAAAATCAAGTGTGTCATGGCTTGGTGGCTAGCACTCCTAATTTTGGAGGATGTTGGGTGTAGACTGACTTCTATCTACGAAGGTTACTAACCCAAATATCATCGAGGCAACGGCTAAATGACCATGGATTACTCACCCACTGTATTAAAGTGACCATGCCGTCGATTAGGATCCAAAAATAGGTGTCCCATTGAGGAAGCTAACCTAATTAGCCTCACCTACCTTCCTTGCTGTGTGAGTTGCAGGTTGTGACAATTATCCCCCCTCCCAAGTTCCTAAAAGTTGAAGCAAAATTTCCCCAAAATCGTCTAAATTTGTTTAGTCTAATTTGGAATCTTATAAAAAAAATTGGTATCTTTATGAAGATTTGACCATAAACGTGGAAGCTTTGTAGACAAAACTTTGCACACAAAACTTCAACCATCCATGTGTCCAAGATTAGAAGATTATAACAAATAGATGTATGTTGGTATTGTCAAGCAACAACAACGATTTGGACAAAAATGTTTGTCTCCGCCTTAGGGGTTAACTTCTGAAGGTTGGAACGATTTCTATCCAAAACTACCCAAAACAACTCACAAGGTTATTAAAGAGCAATTTGAGAGAGGGGACTTGACCCCCACTCGACCACCTCTCTATTTTGAAACCTGAAAATTGACTTTCATTGAGTGAAAGAAAATTGAATCTATATACATGTTGGTTTAGTAGTTCCAAGATTGTCGTATTTTACACTATTTTATTTTTTGAATGGTATGTTCTTGTTAGTCCAAACTTCACCAATAATTAAGTATTTTTTTACACGTTTCTCTCCAAAATCTCAAGATATAAAGTTCAACAAAGCCACTCATCCAACATTCAAAATAGGTAAATGCAAATCAACTCTTTCTCGTATATTGCCCCCCCCCCCCTCTCCCCAAAGTACTCCGCACGAAAGTGCTTGGCCAACAAGATTCTCAAAGAGACTTGTAGTGAAAACTTTGCCAATGCCAATGACCTCCATTTTGCTGAGCCAAAAGGGGGGTGGCATATAGAAGTGTGGCCTTAATCTTGCTAGCCAAAATTGTTCCTCGATGTTGATTCCAAGGTCAAATTATTTAGAATAAAGTACGATTGTTGCCAAATCGCATAAATTCGAAATTAGCTTAGTAGAAGAATCCATATTCAGCTTCTTAAGGAGGCGGTTATAGGTGTTTCTACCGTACACCCATAAATCTAAGTGTTCGTTACAATGCATAATTTAATGAGATTGAATATCATTGGGCTCCTCAAGTAAGCTAGAGAGGGTGCTCAAATCAACACCTCGCCCCAAAACCAACGCCTATAAATGTTTCCCATTCGCCAACATTCTATTACCTTGAACCTTTCCCCATGGTGTAGGAATGCCTAGGCCCACAGAGTGACAGTTTTAGGTGCCTTTAGTGTCACCACCTCATACCAGCCTCCACTACCTTCATGTACGGTAGGTAACATGCTCCACTCTATCTCGGGTCGGTTCAAGGTGTGTTTAGGGTGGCTTGTTAGTGCCTATTCTAGCCATTCTATTCACAAAGCCAAGGAAAGGGTAGGCCCAAAGCACAAAGGAGATTGGTTATGGGCACATAGAGGTCAATACCCGGGATGCATGGTGATGATTTTGCAATTGAACCAGGTGGGATCATGGGGGTGCCATGTGGCTTTGCACACCATTACTAGTTGGGCTTTGATCTAGCTTGGGTCTAGTACCCAACTATGTTGTGTTGGTTCTAGGCAATGAAGTGGAGGTCCTCAACATATGCAAGGCCATCAAATTTGGGGCCGAGGGATTGGTTTAAGGAAGCTAGTGCTTTTGACTTTAAATATTCATCAAATATTCAATTGAGGCTATTTTTCTTTATGCCTATGCTTAGCCCAAAGGCTAATGTCATTTTAAAAATATATCAACCACATAGTCATATGTATGTGCAATAGCTTAAAGTGTTGGTTTAAGCACCCTCTACCTTAATGAAGTTTCACTTGGGTTTTTTCCAACCCTATTAAGATGCCACGTATTCCGTCCATTACTTTGGTCAAATCCCTTAAGATGGAGAGAGGGAATTATCTTATACAAACATACCTCTTGTCCATCCTTCATAAAAAGGTGACTTCCCCGTAGTTCGTTTCCAGTTCATCCCAATGACCTCATGTAGACCATGTTGGGGCCTTTAAAACTAATTCAGGTGTCAAACAAGCTTTTAAAAGTAACATCCGGGTTGTATATTATTTTAGGGATTTCATGTTGAATGAATGACATTCACACTCGTAAAGACTAATTCCCTCTCTCCCCTTAATAGGCATGGGTAGGCTTGTAATTGAACAATTTCCTCTCAATGGAAATTTATGAAGAACATTTTTTTATGGATCTCTATATGTGACATTTCTTGTGGAAAACCTCGCGTTACTCTATGAAGGGCTCCCCCCCTCTCCTCCTCAAAAGTTTTCTTTGAAGGGCAATTTCACATTTAATAAGCGTTGAAGACTTCAAAATATAACACAAGGCCCACTCATTCTAGTATGATAAGCTAGGAAAACCAGTTTCTAAGTTTGTGAAGTAGCTCTCAAACCAAGTTTGAGCCAAGTTCCACTCAAGTTTTCTTGGAGCCAGTCTTACACCAACGACCTCAAGAAGGCGTGAGCAACTTTCATGCATTGGCTCTCAAACCCATGTTTTAGGCACCTCAACGGGAGTTTGAAGCCAAGAGTTTATGAACGAACAACAACTCTAATGTAAACCCACCCTATTATGAGCCATGCCAAGGACAAAGGGTCCAAAGCAAAGCAGGGCCCACTACGTAGGCTTGGGGGTGTGGAGTAAAAACAAGTCCCCGTATTCATGGCACAAAATCTACTTCCGATATTACTATCCAAAATAGGTGGCCCATACGCCCATGACATACACCCAAAACAAGGCCCCGATCTTGGCCTAGTATTTGTACTCATTCTTTCAATTCACTCGAGGCTCCATTACATAGTTACAAGTAAACTATTCACTAAGAACCATTTCCAAGCTACTTTGGCCCTTGTGCCTAACCAGAATACAAGCCCAGAATTCTCCCGAGTAGTAGACTATACAATGGGCCCTAATATTGTACCAACCCTCCTCCTCCGAGTCCCAAGCTGCCCGACCCAAAATTTTGTATAGGGGACGGGACCCATCAAAAAGACCTTCACGTAGTCCCATAAATCCCATATTGAATTATGCAAGGCCAAAGAAATGGCTCTCTTTACGAGCACGTCCAAAGCCAACCCAACATGCTTGGAGCTAGCACGATGTTTATTAGAACCTTGATGGCTTGATCATCCTTGTAATAGAATTATCTCAAGAAACACCATGTAACTCACCAAATTGATTTTCTTGTATTCCTTCTTAGAATGTACCCAACAACTACTCTATGTGGTTATAGGGGGGCCGGGCTAAGGTGAGTATAAATAGAGCCCCACGCGACCTTGCACTTCGAGACGGCCCATTTGGAGGCAATATGTGCCTCCTTTTTAATGGGTCCATGTTCATTTCATTTGACGGGTCATTCTTTTGCCTTTCGATGTGACGGACAACATCAAATGACGGGTTGAGAAAATCTTAGTCTTTCACACAAAACTGAAGATCAAATCACATTCTTTCAAAAATAAATGGAGAGAAGCTTGAACTTCTTATAACATTTTTAATCCAAACTGAGAACTCTCCATTTTCTCATGTTGCAGCACAACTCAAAGATTGCCTCCATTCCATATTCTCCGCCTCTATCATGCTTCATGATACTCGCATCAAAGCCTTCAGAATGTCGAACTTCAATGAAGCTCATAAGTGGCTCTTGATAGCATTTTGTTTTGAAAATCCCCTTGCACAAATTGCAATACTTGAGGGAATGACAAACATTTCTTTTTTGGCCAAAGTTTCATGAGATGTGGCCAGTTGGCATACCGCTCATTCATGCCGCCACAAAATTGATGTGCCTCATATAATCATTTTTTTGTACATTTATGCCTCAAAGTTTCTTCAAACTCAAGCAAGTCAACTCTACTTGCATCACTTTGAATGCCGTCCATCCAAATTTTATGATCAATCTCTCCAACCATTGTTCCGACATAGTTACACAAATATCTTCATTCTTCATTCTTCAATAAGTGTTCAACCCATGTCAAGTTTGAAGCATAATTGTAAAGAAAATGACATGTTGGTTGACTACAAATAGTTTAGTGGCCTAGTGGTAGCCCACATCAAATTTATTTGTAAGGTGCATGATGTAATGATTATTGACCTTTTAGTTGACCCTACTAGGATTTGCCCTTGTTGGTCGCTTCCAAACACCCATCTCACACCAAAACTACAACCAGGACGTTGACGTGTTTCACGGTTGCTCCTTTAAGGATCATGTAAATCACTTTTCTACATACATATTATCTCTCATCGTCGTGATTTCTATCGGTGGCAGTCAGTGGTAATCCGCATCTAATTTGATTGTAGGTGCACTTGCAACAGTCACTAACCTTTTTAGCCAACCTCTTTAGGCATCCCCCTGCTCGTTGCTTTCAAAGACTCAAACTTACACAACTATAACTAACCTCACAATTTGTTGATTTATAACATTTGTTAGCTCTCAACGCTTGCATAACGTAGGTTGTGTTGTCATTGAGACTTGCTATTACTTATGGAAACATGAGTGGATCTTAGTCTATGGGAATCGTTGCAATTTTCAATTAGCTCACACCTACTCTCATACTATTCAATGAAACCCTCTTCAATGATGACAGTCACATCGAAAAACCAACACAAACTCAAATCAAGTTTAGTTAGGTCTCACTTACAAGTGTGGAAAGTTGACTCGTATCTCCTAAATCAATATGCAATCGAAGCGTTGCTTATACAATACAGGGTACAACATTGCTTGCTCATAGTTATGGGATATGCTTGACAGTTGATGATCGAGGAGACGTTTCTTTTAATAGGCTCGTTATTATTTTTTTGCCTTTCCATGTGACGGGCAACATATTTTCGATATTCTTTTCTTTTCTTTTGACGTGCAAGATTAATTTGAGACTTTATTGTATTTGTTATTTGTTTGGCTTGTGACGGGTATAAAATGTGTGAAAGTTGACGCGTATCTCCTAAATCAATATGCAATCGAAGCGTTGCTTGTATAATACAGGGTACAACATTGCTTGCCCATAGTTATGGGATATGCTTGACAGGTGATGATCGAGGAGACCTTTCTTTTAACATGTTTGTTATTTTTTTGCCTTCCCATGTGACGGGCAACATGTTTATCGGTATTTTTTGCTTTTCTTTTGACGGGCAATGTTAATTTGAGACTCTACAGTATATGCTCATTCGTTTGGCTTGTGACGGGTATAAAAAGTGTGAAAGTTGACGCGTATCTCCTAAATCAATATGCAACGCGGTACAACATTGCTTGCCCATAGTTATGGGATATGCTTGACAGGTGATGATCGAGGAGACGTTTCTTTTAACATGTTTGTTATTTTTTTGCCTTCCCATGTGACGGGCAGCATATTTTTCGATATTTTTTTTGCTGTTCTTTTGACGGGCAATGTTAATTTGAGACTCTACAGTATATGCTCTTTTCGTTTGGCTTGTGACGGGTTATAAAAGAAGGCTGGCGTACGGAGGACACGATGTTCGGGCAGTTGGGGATAATTTAAGGGGCTACTAATCGTGTGGGGAAATCACAACACACTTAATTAGTTAAGCAGCTGGTGTGGACACCAGAGAGAGGCTGGGTGGGGGTGGGGGGGGGGCCTAACATAGCTAGTTTGTCGCCGTCACTGATGAAGAGCAGGATCCCACCTCCATCACTTGCCTCCCACTAATATAGCAGCCGCAAATATTAATAGGCACTCGGCTGCCCGGCTGCCCGGCTGCCCGGCTGCCAGCGTTGTACAACTCTACTTGGGAATTCACCAGGCTTTTAATTAGCTGAAGCTGCCCAATGTTGGTGCCCAATATACCCCACCTCTAGGAGCCCCTATGACCGTGGGAACCTGGCATCCGTCCCCTCTCATTACTTACCACCTCCCCCTGTGCTAATTTTACTTTTATTTAATTTATATTTTAGCTGATGATGAGATCTCCGGGCATAAATAGTGTCACATGCCACGTGATGACGTCATCATGCACACGTCACATGACACGTACACATGGCCACAGGCTGAGGTAGGCGCCACCTCGTCCGAGCTGGCCCCCACCAACATTACCCTAGATGAAACACGCTTGATTCTGTTGGCCTCTTTTTAAAGGGTATTTGACCCCGGAATTAGACCCGGCTGCCCCGATTTACTCTGCATGAGCCTACGTCACATGAATTAAATCACATTTCTATGGGGATCGTATTTTTATTAGACCCACTTCGGGAGTGTTGGGGGTGGGGGGGGGGGGTGGGTTCAAAGAGGTGGGTGTCTAGCCTATGGTCCACCATCACGATCCTTTGCATCACTTAGGAGCAGCCCCCCCCCCCCCACATTAGGTGTCAAGGGCCCCCCTCCACCTCACGTTCGTTGGAGGGGGTTAGATGTATGAGCATCTCCACTCCACTCCATTTCAAGAGGCGCAAATGGGCCACTTCTACTTGCTTTTTAGCTCTTACTATAAAGCAAGACCTCGCCCGTGCTGGTTGTATTCTGGTTCTTTCCTTGTAATTGAATTCTCAATTGTGCCGAAAAGAAAGAAAAGAAAAGAAAAGAAAGCAAGACCACTCTCTTTTGACAGGTCTCCTATGAGTTGTCGGGTTGCTTGGAACCAGAATGCATATTTCAATTGCCTTAATAAAATAAAATAAAACAAGATTGCATGTTACATCTTGGCACCTGCAAAGTTCACCTCTCTCTCTCTCTCTCTCTCTCTCTCTCTCTATCTCCCTTTCTAGTTCTTGATTTAAACCAAGTGTTAGCTCTAGGACCATGAACCCTCATTTTATACACCTTGCAAATACTTCATTTTTTGTTATAAATATAATAATAAAAAAGAAGGACGATGAGTCATGAAATATATCTTATATACACATGGAAAGCAAATGTAATTACCATGTGAATTAAGTTTTCATGAGTATGGATGAATGGAACAAAGTAACCAGGGCTAAGGACGTGAAGCACGTTTTTAACCCATGGTGAACTTAGGGTTGGCAGAACTTACCACGGGTAATATCTTCAATATAAACCCTCAAACCCTAAAGGAGGCTCTTTTTTACCATTCACACAAGAGCTTGGTGCGGTAACTTAGCACACACTTACTGGGATACTAGATACGTGTGTTAAGGAGAGGATACTAGAGCTATTCACCAAGCGGAGTATTCTACTTGTGGTGATACACTCATGGCTAAGGAACAGGTTTGGACACCCATTTGACATTGTGTAATGAGTGTTACCATTTGAAGTACTATTATGCATTTGATGTAAGTTTTATGTGTGCGACATGGATAACAACTGGGTTCTGCTGCTATTTACCTCGTGTACGTAACTAATCCTCAATTATTTGTTGGTTGGTTGCATGGGCACAGGTGAGGCAAACCCTTCACACTCTCAATACAATGATGTATTGTGACTATGACATATTATGCATTTCTTTTGGCTAAGACTACTAGGCATATACCCTGGTATGTATTCCATATGTATAGTAGGTAGGTTACTTATATGTTGGAGCAAGGCATGAGGATAGGTGATTAAATCTACCAAGGTATGGAATAGTCAGCCACAGTTTGTTATCAGTACGTATGAACAATATATGAATACTGAAACCCTAAGTATAATACAAATACTTATGAGGCACAGTATGACATGAAATAGCATGTTTATGTTGATTACATACAATTAGACATGGATACAAACACTATGCATTATGCATTGTTAGCATTAAGGTATTGTATAGGAAAGGTATGGTTTGAAAGACTGAGTGGTAAGAGGGTTCCCACCCACCCACCCTTGCAAAGTAGTGAGGAAGATGTTGAAGGATTAAGCCTCTGAAAAGAGGAAGTTCAAGCTTTGCATAAAGCATTGAAAAGTCAGCTCTCTCTCTCTCTCTCTCTCTCTCTCTCTCTCTCTCTCTCTCTCTCTCTATATATATATATATATATGCAAATTCTTATTGACCCAACAATTATGCCATAGAGGCCCCTCAACTCAACATACTTGGTGAGTTGAGAGAGGGCCTTTATGATATAATTAGTAGAGAATGAGATTTGTGGGTACATATAAGGGTTTATGTGTGGGACGCCCCATACTAGTTAGTCTTCGAAGGTCTAAAAAGCCAATGGTAGAGGTTGGTTGTGGCTTCACGAGTGGAGACGATCTAAGAAAATTACACACTATATATGATCTCATTTAGTGTGGCTTTAAATTCAACATGCCATGTTAATTAAAGTGGTTTTCATGACTTGTATTGTAATTGTAGCAACAAGTGTGCCAAACCACTCTCTTTGAGAATTGCCACCAAGTATTTACAATGTTACGAAGTCATGTGGTGTTGATGATGAATAGTGTGGGCCACACTAAATTAATTGTATAGTGTAGTGCTCATCCAAGCGCTCTCAAGCCTAGAAAGATGGATTTGGAGGGGCTAAAATGTTGGGGACTCTCGATCCTCGTGCTAGTTAGTGTGTGTGTGTGTCCAAAGATCCCCTCTATCATGATCAAATCTTCAAATATTGTTTCAAAAATGTTTCTTATGGTTATTTTCTTAGTAAGTTATTGGCCCCACCAATCTTCCATAAGTGTAAACGCAACCAACTTCGTTATAACACGGAAAATACATTCTTTAGCTCATTTGAGTATGGGATTAGTACCAAGATCGCCTTATTGGCCACGTTGATTCGATTGGGACGAATTAACCACAAAACTATTGAAAGATATGTTTTTTACACTAAATTTTATTTTATTGTGGTAACATTGTCAGAGGTCCAACTCAAAGTGCAAGACATTGATCCATAGCCCATCCAAGATACCATTGCATCTCCCTCTTGGTTGGGCAACTCCCATGGTCACCCCCCTACACAAAGCATGGTACATTGAAGAAAAGTTTCTATGAAAAGTTTGTCAGCTCATCATGTGTCAACGCCTATTTTGAAAGTTGGGTGAAACTTTTGGAACCTCCTCTTGCTATCTCAATTTTTCTGTTGTCATCCCAACAAATTTAGAGAATTTTTAAAATCAAAATTGGGTATACTCATGAGACACACCGCCTATGGAAGATTGGCTTGGCCCGCCCAGTCTTGCTAGACAAACTAGAAAGCCGATTCTTAAAAGATCCAATATCACTCTTTGAGTACGATAATGTAAGCATTGAGAAAACTTAGGTGACTTTATGCATAAGCTCTCAACTGTTGTTTTGTCCTAGTTTTCTCTTGCAACTAAATTTGTTCAATTTGTACCAAAATAAACAAACAAACAAAAATCTTCTAATCAAATTGTTGTTATTGATAACCGAAAGTTGTAGAGACAAATATGTTAATAATACATAACTCTGATCTCGAGAGGGCAAACAATGTCACTTACATGACAAAGTTTCTTTTAAGAACATATAATAATAAGGATGTGGAACCCCAAACTCAATGACCTTATGACATATTTATAAGTAGTGTTTAATTCATTTGTTCTATAGATTTCATGGCATCATATTATTAACTTCACCACTATTTTCAACCATTGGTTGATAAGGTAGGCATGTCTAATTTGGTTTACTTATCTTATTCGGACACTTACATTCATATGGTATGTGGTTTGGTGTATCTCTGAGAACGCGTAAAAACAAGACATGTGTTTAAAAGAGATTGGACTGCATGCTCAAATACGATGATCACTCTAAGTGTAACAATCGATATAATGGGTGTGTGTGTGTGTGTGGGGGGGGGGGGGGGGGGGCTATATGACCATTTCCTTAACACAAATCTTTACTTTGATGATGAATAAGACATCCATCCATATGAGCTCCACAATTTATGAGGAAAGTGCCTATGACTTTGATTTAGGTTGTTTAACTTACCATCTCATACCAATTATGTGTTTCAAATCCTAGGAAAATTGGGCTACATGGAAAAAGGAACCATTTAAGACCCATCTACCTTGTAGAAATGTGCAACCAACCAACACACATGTGTGCTATGGCTGTTGAATTTTGGTGCAGTGGACATGTGGACTACCCATTACCGAACATGCCTTTATTGTAAGGAAAGACTTGCTCGTGGTCGACATTTGTGGAGCTATGCACATGCTGGTTGATTTATTATTGCATCTCAATACCATCAACACGCCATGGACATACTTAAATTTAATGTTCCAAAAATGCTCTACATTACCTTAAGGTACAACATGCTAGCACCAACACCCTAAAGCCCTACACAATGAGTACATGTTGATTATGATAGTGTCCACCACCCTAACATATGGCTCACGTGTTGATTTTGAATCATCTACCAATAAAGCCTCGCAACATTGTAACTTTTGTAGATGAAGTTCAACTAAGACATACTTTGGTGCGTACAAATCCCCTTTCAACTGCCCAACAAGAAACATCCAAAGCTTCATCAATCTTCTGATAACAATAGATACACTTAGCACTTAAAGCGACGGTTTTAGCACTACCTACCTTACAAGTTGATTGGATGAGGGGAAGGGAGGACAACACAAGAGCTAAGTAGCTTAATATGTTATCATGGAAGCGGGAAGGCCAATCGACGAAAAGAATGAGCGGGCGATGTGATTGATGAGTACATGAGTGACGAATTGTTGGAGCATTTTGGCGTAGCCGTTATGCTTGTCATGGCACTTGATCATTGGGGCTCTCCCTCCTTTTGCGCTCTCATCATTACAAAAGAGTCCTAGTACTAATCAACACCTTTCCCCCCTCCCCTACCTTCAACAAAGTTTTTAGGCTTCCTTCACTTCGAGGTTTGGTCCCATGTATGGCATGGCATGGCACTTATAATGGTTGTACTTAATTATTGGGTGTGCATTAATCCCTAAGCATCTAAGAGGTCGTCTTCATGTGTGAAGATGTCATACGGAGGGGTTTTAATTTATTTTAGTTAAAAGTGTTAAAAGTGATCCTATATGAGTTCAACACACTTATCACGTGCACTGTTTTTATTGGAGCATACAAATGTGTACAATGGATTAATAGGGGCATTTGAGTTCATATAAATGACCTAGAATTAAATACATACCACGTGTATCCAATCATTGTGATCACATATGATCTTGTTTTCAATTCCTCTTTCTAACGGCCATGCTAAAAATAGACTCAATATCTTAGGCTTTATTACAATACTTTTTGGTAGGTCGTACAAATTGTCATGTATCCCGTCTAAAAATATCCTTGGTCCTTAAAGGGTTGACCCCTAAATGCATGCAAGGACCTAAGAGATCAAGCATTTTCTAAGATGTGCTTATGAACTAATATTTTTCAAATGTTTCTTAAGAATTATCACAAAAGAGGCACCATCAAAGCATCACATCCAAAAGGTTAAAAAACACAAACACTAATGAATTTAGCAGCAAACACTTTAAACTTTGTCAAAATTGCAGTTCTCGTTGTTTTGATGAGACACTCAATTTGATGGTCAAAATCACAAATACACAGTGGTGGAAAGTTGCAAGGTTAATCTAAGCTTGGGTTGATCTTAATGTCAAAATGTCTCTTAGCATGATGCTAAGAATGTTATGTGTATCTTCCGTTAAATGTGCTATGTGTCTGTTTTCATAAATTACACTATTAGAAAGCAATGTAATAATTGAGTGACACTACAACTCTTGTTTCCAACAACTCATATTTGAAGGTGACCAATCTCTCTCTCTCTCTCTCTCTCTCTCTCTCTCTCTCTATATCTATATATATATATATACACACACTTACTTTTAAATATAAGATGCAGATGTCTAAATATATTGGTGCAAATAACAAATAAATATTTGTTATTTATTTATATCGGACCATTGATTCTCCAAGTTTCATACTTGCCATATGCATATGTCATTCAAGTTTCCTTAATGCTTAAATTAAAACACACATAGAGTGGTGTCTGCTACTATAAATCGGCATTCTAGGTTGTTCTACTAATATAGGTGGGCCAAGCTAGTCTTGCACAGGATCAATCCAAAATTTAGGATAATGGGTCCCATCCATGTTTTAGATCCTAAAATCCTCTCAAAGTTTGAAAGTGGGAATCCCAAAATTTTCACCCAACTTTCAAAATAGGCTCCAATACAGACAAGCGAATGAGCACTTAATAAAAAGTTTATCCAAACCCATGAATTTGGTCCCTCTTGGAGAGGCTTTATGGGCAACTCTATTGTCACTTCAATGATTTTGCTTGTTGTCTTTTAAGAATAGTTAAATTCCTTACTGTTTTTTTGGTTTGCCTCAAAGGTTTGTAGTAGGGAAGCACTTGAAAAAGATTGGAAAAACTTCCATGTGGAGTGCCAGGGTCCAGGAATACTCTGGTCAAGCACTGAAGGGAAAAACAAATTTCAACCCCATGTACAAGGCACCATGTGACCCAACCCAACCCGTAATTTAATTGACCCAACACACACACACATATATACATTAGATGAGACAAATGAAACAAGATTGTTTCATTGCCAATAAATCTTACAAAGCCATTGGGGATCCAAAAAAAGAAAAAAGGACTTTGGTGGGTTTTTCTTAGGTGAAGGAGGGACATAACATTATTCACCACTAGGGTGCTACAACCCTAATGTTGGGAATTTTGGAAGAAATCTTCCCCACTTATGATAGGTCATTTTGTAAACTGAACAAAATACTCAACTTTGCAAAGGTGAACAAACATGTGGGTTGAACCCGAGGTTATGTTACCAGAAGTTATTACTATAAACCATGCCTACCATAAGGGGTCCGGCACCAGCTGGGTGGGTCAACACACACGCTCATATAATTGTGTAGGGAATATGTTTGCAAGGTTCAAGGCCATGTATTAGCCTCTCACTTGTAGAAAAGGGATCAACCTCTCCCCTCCCCCCCCCTTCCTTGAGGCTATGTAAATTTATTGTGGATGGATGGATGTCATCTTATCCATTGTTCTTGAAACATGAGCAAGGAGGGTATCTTTCAATAGGAAATAAGGAAATAAGGGAGGGTTGTCACTCTTTGCCGACTTCCGGTATGAGACTCAATACCATGAGTGATAAGCAAGCTCAACACAAATTATTACATATGCCACGTGTGTTTTTATTAATCAAAACATGTGCGATATGTCACGTGTCACCTCAAAAATGAAATACAGTGTTTGTGAAAATGTCACATTCACATGTGATTTTTATTTTCTTTCCCAAGGCCAACTCAATTTCTAGTCTTGTGGAGTGCATTTGAACAGTGATTTTTTTTTTGTAGTTGTCAAAAACTACCTCCAAAGACCAATTCAAGCCAACCTTCCTTATATTCGAGAAAACGGCATATGTTACATTTTTCTGTGCCAAGTGATGTTTTCACAAATACCATATTATGAACATTTTGACATCAAATGCCGAAGTGGCTTGTCACCAATGGTATTGAAGTAAGCCCCACGTTTATTTCTTTCTTACCTAGACTCCTAAGATAATAGCCAAATTGGCACTCACTCCTTCAAACACATGGGTAACCATAATGAGCCATAATGCAAAGAATA
Source organism: Polytrichum commune (assembly GCA_950295325.1). Taxonomy (NCBI): domain Eukaryota; kingdom Viridiplantae; phylum Streptophyta; class Polytrichopsida; order Polytrichales; family Polytrichaceae; genus Polytrichum; species Polytrichum commune. The sequence continues at coordinate 13,566,996 of OX485803.1, read as the reverse complement.
CCATCTACTTAGTTGTAATTATCCAAAAGTCTTCTTGTTTGGTCATAGCCATTTGTTTTGAGAAAGTCATCATCTAACATTTGGCACTAAGACCACTCATTTGATTTGTGTGGCACCAAGAAGCAATGGAACAATTGGTACACTTGAGTGGATGGTAACATTTTATTTGCCTACCTATGTTGCAATCACTATGTGGATGGGTAGAAATTCACAGATCTTGGCATTGCCCACTTGCACAAAATGTGTGGCAATGGTCAACCAATCTTGTTAATAGGTAGGGGCCCTCTAGAAGACCATGTTAGGGAGTCATATTAAAACCGTATAGATTGATGGTCAATCCTCCCAAATCGATACAAATGTTTTTAGGTCTTTGATGATTCTAGATTCAAATTTTCTTATAAAGGGTTTCTTTGAACTAACCTTAAGAGCTCTCAACCTTTCTCCTTCATCCTTCGTGATTGCCACAAGTCTTTGACTGCTCTTAAAGGGCCTTCATGTGTGTATAATGACCTCTCGTGTTGAAATATGCTATAAAGACATTACGTGAAATTTATCTTTCTAAGATGAGCGTTCCTTTCCTTGTAATAGCCATGAAGTGAGGCAATGTATGGAGAGGTGGTAATTTTTAACCACATCAAGAACTTTGATCCTCATCATGTCAAAAGATTATGTCCCAATATAACATGACAGTTTGAATAAGCCGGGTCTAACTTAAACTAATCAATGATTTGTGCAATTAGCTTGCCTTCACGAATAGGTAGCCTCTTTACCCATGCAAGTTACCTTGGCTAAAAAACCATACCTAGAAACTTATGACTCACTTGAATCATCCATATGACAACCACAATAAAAACATGGTTATTGTATTTTTTAACCGTGATAGTAAATATTCAAAATAGTGTGCAATGTCGACAAATTAGTGTGGGACAACCTAATTGCACATGTCAATGTAGTTCGTGGGCTTTCCAACCTACTATGCTGCTTTTAAAGTTGACCCGAAGCAAGGGATGAGTGAGTGTCTCAAAACTTCGGACCCACATATTGAACAAGTTGGCAACCACTTGTGAGGTTATCATAGTCACCAATTAAAGCAACTATATATATATATATATATATATACCACATTAACCACTCTTTCAAATATACTACATTGAACATTTTATTGAATGCCACTTACTATTTAGAGCCACGATTGGCAATGCTATATCTTCTTCACTATTAATGTCAAATTTTACCAAGTAGATGTCGATGTTCCATAATGTCCAAACGACCAATTCGACCTTGTTGGTTAAAAATGAGATGTACAAAAAATAGTCATAGCATTGCATGATTCCAAACTTACAAATAAAGAAACAACCAACATCAGGCAATCCGACATGAATTTGAGTCTGTTAGTCCCACCCTGCTCCATAATCCTCTTGCTGCAGGGCGGGGTTTACTGCCTACCTTGCGGTGGGTGGGCTCTTGGCTTCCTTACCTACCTACCTACCTACCTACCTACCTACCTAGTTTAGTTTTTTTTCCCCGTCAAGTAGAGAGAAGATTTCACAGTGGGAATCGAATCGCTGACCACTCCATGCGGGAATGGGTACCTCTCCACTATCACCTGGTAGTTTAGGGTCATCTTGGACCTGCATAATGCTCAGGGGGGGGGGTAGTCATTGGTTGGAGTAGCAATATACGTGCGAACAAATGATAGGGTATTTTAAAAACATGGGGGCAAAAAATTATAACTGGACTTAAGAGTAATATAGGGTATCAAAAATGGCACTGGACATCTTTAAAGTATTATAGGGTATGGAATAATAGGTAATTTGGAATTATAAGTAATGCAAGCCATTTTTTTATTAACCCAAAGTAGAAAATCACATAATGATAGCATGTGGAAAAAAGAAGAGAATTGAAAGTAATACCCCCCTATAAAATAGTGGTTGTTCGCACCTATATCCTTAACATTTTAACACACTGCCCCCCCCCCCCCCCCCCCGAGGCATAATGCCAAATAGTAGAGTGACACTAGATGAAAATATTGAGTGTATTCTCCCATTAATTTAGTGTGTTCCCGTCTCCGATACCTAGTAAGCGTCTCCCACCACCTTATTGGCTCCTTGTGTATAGCTAGCTACCAACTTGGTCCAGTTTTGTGGGCACATATAGCAGCACCGGTCAACGGCAAGTAAAGTGCCCATGAGAGACTTTGCCCGAGTACTGGGGACTAGAAAATTAAATCCACTTGTGAACTTTAGGTCTAAAGGTATACTGTGCACACAGGAATAGTAGCAATAAAGAAGAAACGGCCACTAATCTACTCCCCTCCTAGAATCCCGAGTTTCACAAATCTATGACAGTCGCACATATGGACGCTTTTTTTCTTTCTTTCTTTTCTTCCTTTCCTCTTCAAGTTCCGGCGACCTTTGCCAGGTGCACGCTCCACTTGTTGCTCTTTTACGACTTGTTGTTGTTGCTGTTGCTGTTGTTGTTATTATTATTATTACTACTACTACTACTTATTGGGCACATTGAAGCGGCTAAAAGCCCCAGCACACCCGATTAATGAGCCTGCCACCTCACCCGATGACACGCCATTAAGAGGCTGCCACGTGTTAAGTAGGCAAACCGAACCCATCAATTACGCATTGACCCCTCCCACATGAGAGCGCGGGAACAGTGGGGAAGTAAAAGAAAGGGTAATTTACTGGGTACCGCTCACGGGGGTTACGTTATTATTAATCGATAATAATAAGAGCTGCCCGCATTCTGTCCGAACCTGATGGAGCCCAGTGTATTAAGTAGAAGTAACTCCATTCTAGACTCTCTAGACTCTCTAGCTAGAGGCTAGCTAGGCTAACAAGGAACAAACACCCCCCCCCCCTCTTCCCCTTCTTTCCCCTTTTCCTTTGTCCTTCATGTGGTCGGCTGTCATGCATTCCTCCGGCTTCGTATTTAATAAAAGTGCCATAAGAAGTTAACCGCAGCCGCGCCCGCTTGCTCACCAACCTTTTATGGTAACCCACTTTTTGTAGGATATATATGAAACACCACACACACACAATTAGGGCCGGTCCGCGCGGGTCCCGAGTCGCTCGAGGTCAAAGCGCGCGATCTCGGCCGTTGAAACTTGAGAGCATGGAAGTTGGGACTTATGAGCACTTCACACGGGTTGGGTCCTAAGGTAGGGGTGGCAATTTCCGTCCAAATTTCAGATGTGCCTAGTTGGGATGCTGAAACTATTTTTTTTTATAAATTTTGAGCGCTCCGCAAAGCTGGTGCAAGAGCAACTATGAAAAAATAAAAAAATTCCAGCATGTTAATGATTTCCTACAAAATTTTAAAGGAAACCTTGTAGAGTGACCAACACTCGCACATAGGGTACGTGGTATATCCACAGGGTGGATTTCTAAAACCGACCGATGGCAACATTAAACCGACCGCTGGCATCCGATGAAATGTTGGCAGCGCTGTGAACGGTAAAAGCATCTTGATAGGTGCTTTTGTAAACCCAAGTAAAAGCACCTAGAAAGGTGCTTCTGACATAGGGGTCGACTTTAGGACCCGCACGGAAATTGCCACCCCTACCTTAGGAGGCCCTAAGTTGTCCCACTTCACACGGGTTGGGTCCTAAGTAAGAGGCCCTAAGTTGTCCCACTTTACACATGAGATTGAGAGCCCGGGACCGAGAGCCCGTGACCAAGGACACTTCGAGCACTCTCGTTGGTGGGAAAGGCGGAGCCGGGCCGAGTTCGCTTCACACCACGCTTGGGGGACCAACGGAGTATGTGAATGCAAGGTGGGTGTGAAGTCTACATGGATTCCTACATGGCATCGAATGGATCGTGTTTCGTGGTCACTTCGACTATTTTCCAAAAGCACCTCTTGGAGGTAGGCCTAACACAAAACCGGGAGACCATATATAGCACACCGAATGCTCACAACCATTGGTTTACTTTATTTTATCATGCGTGAGGACCCACATGAATAGAAATGCGTTGAATTAGCATTTGGTTCAGGGCCCGGTCACATATGACTTCACACTACACTTGCGGGTCCGTGACCACACTACATGGTTTTGGAGGTGTCTTGGGATAGCCTTTGGACACTTTCTTTTGGGGTACCACAATTTCATGGTCACGGCTCTTGGCTCGTATGTGAAGTGGCCCTAAGTCCCAAGTATGACATGGATGCCTACATGGTAACATTTTTTTGGAGGTGGGGCTTGGGACTTGTCTAACACGAGCTAGATCCAACTCTCAACACAAGTCAAGTGAATAGTTTTGCATGAAACAATGAAAGATCCGACTCTAAAGAATATAAACCATACTTTAATGGTTTCTTGAGGCTCAAAAGTTGGGACTTTGTCTCCATGTTGGGACTTGCTAAGATGAGTAGGACTTGGGCCTTGGGACCCCATGTGAACCGGCCCCTTATTAGAGTGCCCGTAGCCATTTGCCTCATGGTTTTCGGGGTTCATAAGAGTATCTTATTCATTATCAAAGTGAGGATTCTCGTGCTCATTAAGCTGTCATATCGGTCCAAGTCCTCCCCCAATCATGTTGATTGTTGAGCCTAGAATGATTGGCATATATGAGCACACAATCCAATCTCTTTTGAACACGTGTCTTTTTAGTGTCCATTCTTAGATCTACACCCAAGCACGTACCACTCAAATATGGGTGTCTAGATTATTGCTATGTTCAATTTGAGCACATCTACTTTAAACTCATGTATCATAGATGGTGCTAAATCCATCATTTAATCCAGCTCTTAGTGTATATGCAATAGTTAGGTTGGTATAGTTTTAGATGTTTCTTGTTGGACATTGAAAGGGGATTTCAACCTACCAAAGTGTGTTTTCTTTTTTCATTCCATTTACAAAAGTTAGAAGAGTTCAAAGTCTTATAGGTAGATGATCCAAAACCAACACGGGAGATGATGTAAAGATGGATATTCCCATATAAATATTTGCATGTTATGCACCTTATGTTTTCAGCCAATCCAACCAAATTTAATTTAAATTTAAATTTGTAGTTATATTCATATAAAAAATGCTTCCAGAATGAACCGGTGGAGAATGTTGACAATATTGCTTGTTTGAGCTTTACAATTCCATAATGAGTCTAAAATCCATCCTTGCAACTTTCTTTTGTATGTTACCTTTGTTTACTCCTCCAAATCATACTTTACACTACATTTTTATTTATTTGAGTTGAACCCCCAAGCCTTTAGGGACCAAAAGAGAAATGAAACGGGGGATCTTATTTTCTACTTAGCAATAAGGTCTTCATGAACTACATAACCAATGAGGGGAGAGTAAATGACAAGTTGCACGAGCATTGAGTCATCCACCTACTCGAGTTGGTTATCAATCATAATTGATAAGCTCAAGAACACAATTTGAGATTAATGAATGATATTGTACATCCATAGATGAAACACTGCGATGAGCTCTAATAACCCTTCGGCTCTTGGACGAGCGATTTGGATATGTCCACCTCACGTCGAGATTTACATCAATCTTCATCGCAAATGCATGTGTGTCCTGCCTAGACAACTGACCCATGTCACTGGAAGATTGTCTCGCGTCATTAGAAACTATGCAAATCCACCATAATGATACATTCTTCTAGTGACGTAGGTCGGTTGCTTAATTAAGACTCATATATATGTTGGCATGTTAGTGCTCGCAAACATTCCGAACCCAAAGCTATGACAATTGTGCACGAAGTATGTACTTTGGTGTGGGAACAACTGACATGGCGGTTGAAAATAACTTTGGGCATGAAAAGAAAGTTGAATCCTAGCCATTGTGTGTATAAAATATAACACAAATAAAAAGACCTTAAAGACCATGCTTCCTCCACATTCTTTCATCATGGTCTTCGAGCTCCCCTTGAAAGCACGAACTTCCGGCATTATAGCTAGCTAGGTGGGCGGTCATAACCCCGTAAGTTAGTCCAAGGACGCATTGTCAATCACCATAGTGGGATCATTCGCATTCTCCGCTCGGAAATGAATAAGGGGAGATTTCGAGGTCAACTTTCTCACGAGCCCACCCACATATTAATGATCGAACGAGGAGTCGGAATTGTAGTTATGAGCATGATGTGTGGCAAGAGTAGGCACGTAGTATGTGGTCACTCTTGTGCATCTCGATTGGACGCCTATATGTATGTGTGTGTGTGAGTGGTATGTATATGGCAAGGGTTGTAGTTACTTTAGGCACGCACGGTCACCAAGAAAAGAACATACGTTATGAGGAGAATGAACTATGTATACAATACATACTCATTACTAATTACTTGCTCAATACTAATTGTAAACCGCGCTATAGTGTCACCAACACTACATGCTAACCCAACATCATTTGTCATTCCTTGTCCATTTTCCCGGGATTATAGGTTTACAATGTTGCACTTACTGTCACTTACCAAGTGATTCTTCATCCAAATTTCAACCATCCATGACGATATTTCATCACAAGTTGCTGACAAGACGAGAGAGAGAGTAGGGTTTCGGCCAACGGATGAACTCATCCATCGTCCATGACGATAGTTGCTCACTTATTCATAAGAAGTGTCATCCGAAAAGTTACCATAGTGACATAAGGTACCTTATGACACCAAATGTATCTTATGTAGTGTAGTTATGGCATAAGTTGAACTAAAATAATGACCTCCGGGCTGCATACCAACTTAGGGCTTTTACGTTGGATGAATGAGAGGTACATTGTATACGATAATTCATTCTCTCGCTCTCTCTAAAGCCCACATAAGTTAGATGACTTAACTTAGACTCAAATCAACCAGCTCGTGTTCCGTGCCCATCAATTGCAATGAGTGGGGTACAGTAGTAAGTCACGGACTGCAATTCTCATCGAGCCTCTTGAACTATTTCTGCATCATCGACGTCTCCTCGTTGTGAAGCAGTGTTTTGGGAGTTTTGGGGGGCCAATTTGACGAAGATCCTAGTGTTTCCAATGCCCCCTCCCCACCTGACTTTAGCTAAGCCTAAAACTTGGTTCTAAAAACACGCTCTTCACACCATCGACGTTATCTAGTGTCAAGCCTAGTTGGCAAATGATGTGGCATGGTTTGAATGTGGAGGTTTTAAGCCTCCAGCACCGACTCTCCCATCGGTACTTAGACACGAGGCAAGAATATAAGACCTTTAAAAGTGTTGTCTCCCGTTCTTGTGATTGGTTGCTTTTAGTCTTAGCTATGAGGGCACGAGGAGCTTCATTAACAAAAACCGATGGTAAGATAGGTGAGTAATAAGGCATTTGGGGATGGTACAAAAACTACCCAACATTCATTGCTTGGTAGATAAAACTATGAACATGTGTGAAAGCTACTAAACTAAAACCTACTTGAAACTCTCCGGAGCAAGTTCTTGTGGGTGCATTGGGATAGCCGGATGCCTCCCCTATAACCAAGGGAGCTTTACCCGGGTTTTAGGAAAAAACTTTGGTTATTTGGTAAAGTCGGGTGGGGAGGGGGCACAAGTCCATCTGGGTTACATGCCATGATCTTTCGGTTCCCTTCATTAATTTGAGGCATATTCTATATATTCCTCTAACATGACGGGTAATCTTCTTGAAGTTTTGAGCTTCAACTGGTTATTTCTCAAACTCAACCGCTTCATCTATAACTAGCGGTCGGTTCTCCCCATTCATGTTGTGAAGTCCACAACATTGCAACGTTTGTAGCATACATGTAAGGTTGTGTGGGCCTTATGTGTCACTCTTCGAAGGCACCACGGGCCTTGGCTTGGTGGTTAGGGCTCATGGCCCCCAATGAGGAGGTTGTGGGTTCCATTCCCCATGCCGGCGTGGTGCTCACCACCTTAGTCCACCCAACTATGGTGGGGGGTCCTTGGACCTTGTTGTATGGGTACCTCAAAGCCCTTTGGGGGGATACCATGTCCGGTATCTTCAAGGCACTAGTGGCTAGCTAGGAACTAGTATGGTGTGTCACTATAGTGCCCATCCTCGAAAGGGGAGAGTAGTATTGTCCCAATTTCCCCTTGTCCGGTGGGCATCGGGTCATTCGACATTACGAACGGACACTTTATTCACGCCGGCCCCTTGCTAAAAAGGGACCGTAGTTTCTATATATATATATATATGTCACTCTTCTAAATTTTGAGCAACTATATTTGATTGGTGTATGATGAAGCACAGTTGCTAAAAGTGGACACGTGTTACAATGAGATTGGACTATGTGCTCAAAATATAGATAGACATTCTTAATATAAGATTATACCATTTTAGGTTCAATTGTTGATCCATTGTTAACACAGTAGTTGCACTTACCAAGATGTGTGTCCTCGACAACTCTCCTACGTCACTAGAAGAAATATGCAAGACTACCATTTATGATAAAATTGCAGTTTTTTTCAATGATGCAAGTCCCCAAGACTCATATGCTTGTAGTGTTGAGAGGATCTCTGTGATCATTTTATAAAAGTAACAAAAATTCTTCATGTGTGACCTCTTATAAGTGCTACATTTCAACTTTGATACTAAAACTTGAAACGACAATCTTCAATTACTCAATAGATGAGACCACTCCCAATCATATTTATCGGCTAAAATTGTATGTGGAGTTGGAAATGCCCACAATAAGGTCACATGCGTAACATAATCCTTGACGTTGCTTGACCGCAATTGCGTAACTTGGTTTTGACCTAGTGATCACGAATTTCCTAGTTTCTTCTTGGGTGTGAAGTTGCGGCTTCATGGGTGTTAGGGTTACTTTGGTTAGATTAAGTCTACATGGTTACCAAAAGGTGTCATCTAGTTCGACACTTTGAGGCTCGAAAGCTAACTTACACAGTGGATTGAAAGTGACAATCACCAATGTGGATACAACACATGACAATTTATTTCGAAGAAAGAAAAGTGTTTTATGCCAAACCAAACAAACACCCTACACTTTGGTTTCTTTCATTTAGTCTGGTGTAGTTTGTGAGTCTGGTTAGACCGCCTTTGTGCACGGCTCTTCCTCAGGCTTGATCATGGGTTTGTAATTGTGATGTCGATTGAATCAATGCAATGGAAATTTATACGTTTTCAAAAAAGGAACTCAAACTTATCCTCGACCATCGTTCGTTTGGTTACGATCTGTTTCTCCTGGAGTTTCAAAGGAGATGAACCACTTGAGTTTGAGAAATAGCCGGTTGGAGTTCAAGACTTCAGGAAAATTTACCCATCAGTTTAGAGGAATCTATGGAACATACTTCAAATCAATGAAGAAGAACTGAACCTATGATCAGGGAGAACCAGCAGCTCGCTACAGATGAAGCGGTTGAGTTTGAGAATAACCGGTTGAAGTTCAAGACTTCAGGAGAATTACCAATCACTTTAGAGGAATCTATAGAATATACCCCAATTTAATAAAGGAAACCCGAAGCATGTCAACATGTAACCGGTTGGACTTGCAAACACATGGATCTCAACCGATTATGCCCAAAAATCTCTCCGATCACTTCATCACTGCACTGAACTATCACAACATGAGTGAGTGTAAGTGGTTGGAGTTGGAAACACTAAGATCTTCACCGATTATGGCCAAAAATCTTCCCAGACACTGCTTCAAGGCCACCAGTATATCCTCTATCTATATATAGCTATATATGAATATGAAGCGTTGACTCTACCTGGCCAAATTTGTCATTCAGCACAAATTAACCCTCGAATCGAGAAGCTGCCTGCAGCCAACTTCAATAAGTAAAGGGTCACTTGGATTTCATAATAATCAGAAAATCAGACCATCATGTTCAGTGTCGCAGAGACTACCATTTTAAGCTATCGGCTGCAGACAAAATCATGAACAGTTGTATTGATGAAGTTACAGTTTGCGGTGACTCAGTTCGAGTCACTGAAGAATCAAAGATAGAATGATATTAAAGTCTATATAGTAGACAGGCTCAATTACATGGGTCACACATCTGGACAAGTAAGTTCAGTGCCGTCGACGATGGCACTGAACCGGCGCATTTTTTTCCCTCCCACTTGATGTTGTTATTGGGAGGTGAAAATGGCTATTTTTGATGGCATTTCACATTGCGTTTTTGACTATAAATGTGAACAGATTAGGAAAACCTTGGGGTAAGATGTGTGGTGAAATGAAATTGGTGCTATATTAGAATGGCCACAGGGAATGACAGATGCAGTATTTGTTTGAGTGGCTGGTAGATCTTTGACTAAATGAGAAGGTCACTATTTGAACAACAAGTGCAATAGTTAACATGAAGAATTGCATCCCACACAAATCTTTACACAAAAATACAGGAGGAAACCACTTGTTTATTCAAAATCGCATGCGTGACCAATAAGCCATGGGAGTGTAGGCTCCAAAAACTAGAAAGTTATGTAAGTCATTGTATTGTGAAAAGTAATGAAGAAGTGGGAAAAGAAGACCCCTACAATGTTTCATTCTATGCAAGTCAAACATTAAGTGCATATCATCCCTGCTTTGGCTTGCAAGCTCTCCAATCTTATACGACTTCCTTGTACGTGAATTACGTCAATGTGTAGTGTTTTGGTGCAAGCATTGTTGTAGCAAGTGGTAAATGTTCATTTAATCGATTACGGGGTTTGTTCTTCAAGAAAGAGACATTAGAGAATCTTCTTTTGCCTTCCACGTTCCCAAGAACCTACAAAATGGGATGCGATGAGACAAAGTCAACAAGAAGCCACCATGCTTTATCAAGCATGACTACACAAAGCATGAACGATTTTTGATGAAGAAAAGTTTTATTTATAAAAAAAACCCCTTACATGGATCATTGCAATTTCTACAAGCTTGAAGAACTCAGGAAACATACCCTTCAAAAGGCGAGATTATACCAAAGCACGCCGTAATTTGGTTAAAGGGTGAACGTGCTTGTTCACATCCCTATAGCATGAGGAGAGTTATTCATCATTGCCATTGGAAACCATTGGAATTGTTGAATGAGTGCCATTCCACTCAACATTGTTGGATTCATATCATAAACATGTGGAGCACTAGAGATATCTTTGGGGTGACCAAATGTTTACTTCAAAGTTTTCATGTACCTTGTGAGCTTGTCCTCATGTCCTGGCTCAAGGCAAAATTGAGGATAGACAATGGATAGTGCATCCATTACTTGACTAAGGGGGAACCTACTTTCCAATTCCATCACCATCATGGATGTAGCATTTGCAAGCATATAGCCATGTTGGTAGAAACCAAAAGATATGATCAACTAACATCAAAAGATGCAAAAACATAAACAAACAAAATTAACCAAACATGTACTTGAAACCTCAACCTTGACCTCTAATATTGTAATATCACATACTTCTCTTGTTACAAAGCTCTTCATGTGAATGACCTCAAAAACCGAGTTCTCAACACAAATCATTTACGTCTGGATGCCACCTAAGGCGGAGGCTCTCATGTGACGGTTTGCATATCTCTTTGTGAAGCATGAAAATGCATATGAAATGAATGCATTATTTGTGTAATACAAGTCATTTACATACGACTTGCAAAGGCTCAAAACCCTTGTGAAATCACATACATAAACACAAAAGCAACCAAGGCTTTCACAACCTCTAGAAGAGGTAGCACTGCAGTCAAGGTCAACAACACTTGATGTCAATCATGAGTTTTTACTTTACCTTGGGTTCTAGGATTGCATGTTTAACAAATTGATTAGAGTACATCTTCACCAACAAGGTGTGATACTTTGACAAAACACGCTTCAATGGACTCAACATTGAAATTTACCTTGTTTTCACATTTTGAAGAATTTTCCTACCCTTAGAACTCAAGCAATTCAACAAGTTTTTGGAGCTCCAAATGCCGTTTTGGAGAGTTGCCGAACTACATGTGCAAGGCAACTAGCAGGGATTCTATCCTAGCCACCATCTCTAGATACGAGAAACATTGCACTATAAGGTTGCTTCAATGTGCAACAAAATGCATGCCTTGCATGTGTGATGCATGAGAAACTTGCAACTTGTTAGTGACACCATTCCTCTTTCCTCACAAAACATGTGCATCATCTACACCAAAGGCCATGAATCGATCTTTAATATGATGTGGGATCAACCCACTTTGTTAGTGAGTGCAAAAACAATCCTCTTCATTATGATTGGCATCGTCACCCTTAGTCACACGCTCCAAGTTCAAGAGCAATGGCATTATTTCCTAATCTTCAATTGTGTATACATGTATAATGATCCAAGATTGGTTGTCCAACTTTGTGATTTCATCATAAGTGATAGAGAAATAAGGGGTTGTACTTACTCATCATTGTGGCGGTTGACAATGCTCTTCTAGGGGTGATCACGAGCACCCTTTGGCTTGAAGGAAGTTTGCTTCGATTCAAAATAGACCTGAACGCCATGGGTCGTCAATGCCGCTTAGAGCAACATACATGCCGAAGAGCAGTTGTGCCATGAGCAGGGAGGATGACGATGGAAGAATGCTAGGAATGGTGTTGGGGGGGGGGGGGGGAGAAGGTGTCGGGGGCAAGCAACATGACAAACACAAAGAGCAGCACAAGGAGTGCAAACGGTGAGTGCGAAGAATAGCATGGCAACCGCCAACATCGCGAGCACAAGCGTGAAGACCATGAGGGTGAGTGCCAACATGAGGATGAGTGCCAAAAGCAAGAGGGCGAGTGCAAAAAACAGGAGGGTTGGCAAGCACTAATGCTAGGAAGGTGAGCAAGAAGAGGAAGGTGGCAAACGCGAATAACAAGAAGCAAGGAACAACAACAACAATGAATGGTAGCAAGGAACGCAAACACAAGGATAAAGCACTAAATACTAGGAGTGAGGACGAGGTGTGAGGAGAGAAGAGTAGAAACATGAAAGATTTAAAAAACAATCACAACTTCCTAAACTTTGAGAGAAATTAGGATCTAAAATAGGGTATGCGCATAGGACCCACTGTCCTAAATCTTGGATATGTTGATGCAAGGTTAGCTTGGCCCATCCATCCTAGTAGGACAAGTTAGAAAGCTGGTTTTTAATAACACGACACCACTCTTTAATATTTTAATTCAAGAATTAAGAAAACTTGCGCAACTTTGTGTTAATTTTCATAAACTTAGGGTTTAGGATGAAACCCATGGTTTCGTCTGTTTTGCTTTACAGATAACTTTGTTAATTCCCCAACTTTAAATCTTGCAACACTCACTTTATATTTGATTATGAAGCCTTCATCAAGCAATACAAGCATATGAGTCATGGGCAATTGACTTGTATTATTGAGAACTTGTCATATGTCATTAGATAATTTAGAAATCTATCACACTGATAGATTGCTTTGTTTTTTCATTGATATAGGAAGGTTGCTTAGGAATCATGTGCTAACCTTGAAGGTTGTGCAAATGTAAATAAAGTATCTCATATGTGGGCCTTATGTGGTCACTCTTTGTAACTCCTAAAGGACCAAGGGCCTCAATGTACAGCCATATACACAATTTCTACAAGCTTCATCACGTTTATAGATCATTTTAAATATATTAATAGGTTTTTGACAAAAAATTATGCACCTTATGTCAAGGAGAATATATATATATATATATGTATATATTTGTGTGTGTGTGTGACTTTGATGTTCAAGACATTATGTATACATGTGCTTCCACATACATCCAAGCTGTGTATTTAAACCCAAAATTTGAAGATTATCAAGGCATTCAACAAATTTGAGAAGTGCGTTAGAAAATTGATTACTTTTAGACAAGGTTGCTTTTGACACAATCAGACCAAACAAAAGTATGTAGCTCGGATACACAGTTTTGTGCACCAAGTTGTCCATATTGGGCTTCTTAGGCACATAGGGATTAATTGGAAACCTATACCTAGGTGAGTGGCATATAACAAGGTTTGTAATTATGAACATTTATGAAATAAAAGACATGTGTTTGATGAGATTGGACTATGTGCTCAAAATGTAGACACCTCTAGGTTTAATAGTGAACACAATTTGAAGGATCTACATAAATTACTTAGCCTCTCGTTCTTGCTCCCGTTTTAAACTAGGACAACATAGTGAGAGGCTAGCATGACGCCAAAATTTTGAGCCACTAATCATGGCATGCAATGTAAGTCAAGGCCATTTTTTCATGGTTGCAAATTGTGTGGCAAGTGCCAGTTCCCATGCAGGGTCTTGTGCAAGCGATCATCTTAGAATTTAAAACCTAATGAAGTAAATTTGTCGGTAACTTGATTGAATGTTAAGCTCGGGGTTGGGAACTTGTCGGTCTAGTGTCATAAAGTGAACATCACTCATATTGAATATTGTTCATTTTGTAAGGTAGGCCTAAAAAAAAGGGGCATTATTTCTAGAATATTTCCATGGCCCCATGGTGTATCAACCTACACATGAGTAATATTATGTATGTGTTTGAGTAAAGAATTTGATTTTGATTTTTAATTCCCTCCCTCCTGCCCCCCCCCCCCCTCTCAACTTTAATTTCTTATAACTTTTGCATTTCAACTTTGATTGTGAAATTTAGAATGACAATCTTTGTGATTTGCAATGGTTAACTTAGAGAAGGCAATTCCCGACCAATTTAAAAAAAAAGACAAAGGCAAAAACCAACAGCAATGAATTAAGACCCAAATACGAACATGTGCCCTTTGAGTGGAGGTAGAGCCCCTCAAGCGCAAAACACCCCCATGTAAGGTTGATGCATCCATTGTCGACCATGTCCATTTAACCGCTCACTAGGGTCATGTAATGACGACATGGATGAGATCTATATATTTTTAGGCAAATGGAGTTAAGGTTTATGTGGTGGTAGGTTGTGATTGATTACCCTCATAAGAGTTTTGACAACTTCTATAGCCAAGAATTAGCATTTCAATGAGTGGTTATGGGTTAACCTACATACTGACTATGTGTTACCCTAAACTTTACCACTTCAAAATTTGTACCAATTCCCATATTCATGAATCGTATTCTCCTTAGAATATATTCTCTTTATTAGTAAATCAATCCCCCACTATGACCCCTCCCAACAAATGCAGAGTCTTATTTGATTGGCTATAGATGCCTCAACGTTAAAGAGAATCAAAGTCAACCAAAAGAAACCCCACCAAACAACCCAACCCCACTATCCACCAATCGAGGACCATCCCCACACTCTCGGCCATGGACAACCCCCAAACCATCCAAAGCCAAAACTTAGGGCCATTCGTGTTTCCGATTCCACTTGATCATGAAGTTGTCCCTTCTACAAGGAACTCCCCTAGTGCCCCAAGTTTTGTCAAAACCTTTAGAAGAGTTTTTGTGAAGAGGGTATAAAATTTTGATGTGTTTAAGAACCCTAGTCCATGCCATCTTAGCATACATGATGAACTCATCCCAAATGATGTATTTGACCTTGGACTCATGCCAAGGTTGTTGGTTGAAAATCACATCATTGTATTCAACCTAAACAGTCCAAAGGGCGATGCCCCATAGAAGGTGCCAAATACTCGTTCATTTGACTAAAATTCTCCTGATTCTCTCTCCAAAAAGTGCTTGTTTCCGATGGAAAATATCGAGGTTGCCAATCCTAATGCCCCCAAGTTTGTGCATAGAGATGACCCACCACTAGGCCTTCCTAGCTTGGATGCAGTCCCAAAATTTATGTTTGACCGACTCGCTAGTGTTGGGAAGACAAAAAAAAATGCATTGTCTGGAAATAGAGATGGGTGCGATGTAGGCCCTCCAATCAAAGATTGCCACAAACTTCATGCCAACTGACCGCATAAATGCAAACTCTTTGTCCAAGTGAAGAGGGTCCCAAATATGTAACCAATAGAATTTATAATCACCAAGAAGATAACCGTGCCACTTAATCGCTGCCCGAGAGACACCGAGCACCCTGTTGATAATGGAGTTCCTACCAAACTTGGTGCTATGATCAAGGATGGCATACCCTTCAATCAACTACTTCCACCAGTCGGGATCCCAAGCAAAAGAAGAGGTTTTTGCATAGAAAAAAAGATAGTACCTTGTTGCTTTTCTCCTTGGAAAGTGCGGTAGTTCCAACCGCATGGAATAAGCCAACCATCTCAACTTTTGGACTCCCATTGCCTCATGGTCCTAGAAAGAGTGCCGACTGTGAAGCATTGAGAAGGAGGGGGGACATGTGAATTGGAAGTGTGGATAGCATGGGGGGCACCTTAACCATGATTTTCCAAACTTTACCGATCTTTCCCTAAATCCTAGAACCGTCAAAATCCAAATGTTTCTTGACCGTAAACCAATCAAGGCTAACACCTCAGCTACCACCTCTCTACATGTGACATCTAGGCAACACGTATCAAAGAATGAGTTGGAGGTTCGAGTTGCTTGGTTTCAAAGCACACAATCCATTTGTAGACCATGCTGGTCTTGGCCGCTTTGGGGTCCATGAGACTGAGGCCATTACACTTCTTCATCATGTAACATTCCAACCAACTGACCCCAATGTGTGGCATTTGCTCTCCCCCCCCCCCCACCCCCCACCCACCAAAGATAGTTACGAATGACCCTTCTAACTTTCCTCAAGATCTTGTTGGAACCACCCCTTATCATGATAAAAAAATTCAAGAGTAGAAAGGAGAACATGGTTACCCTAAACCCCTACCAAAGGAAAGTTTCATAGTGCTCCAATACTTAGGCTTCCTAGAGATCTTGGTGTGAATAAATTGACCCATGTCATGAGGGTTGAATTTCAAACCAAACGGAGTGCCAAGTTTGAAGAGATTCCCTTCTTCTACCCATTTCCAATCATCAACCATAAGTCCACGTGGTATGTGAGCTTATTTATCCAACCAAAAAGCACAAGATTTTAAAATTAATTTTTTTTCTTCCACTTAATTCGTATTCGTAATTCTTTGCTAAACACTTTAAGTACTCTCACTACACCAAATATGATATTTAGTGTGACTTACTATTTGGATTTACACGGTGCTATATCTTTTTACTATTCGAATATTTTTTCACCAAGTAAAGCTGTCAATATTCTATGACGTCCAAACTACGAATTCCACATTTTTTGGTAAAATACGAGATGTACAATAAATGCATATAGCATTGTGTAATTCCAAATAATAAGTCACACTAAATATCATATTTAGTGTAGTTTATCCACACATTTATTTGCCCCCTCTGTGGAATTGGAAAACGACTACAATAGGCCCACACACACACACCTTCAACTGAGCAAGGCAGGCCGTCTATTTCTGCACCTCATCATCATGTGAGTCAAAGCTCCAAAATGTTCTCTCCAAGTCCCCGACGGGCTGATTATAAAAAGGGGCCAGGTCCAGGTCCAGGGTCTGGGGCCGGCCCCAGGTTTTCATGGGTTTTTTCCCCCTTCCCTTCCCTTCCCTTTCCCTTTCCCTTCCCTCCTCCTTTCATTAATAATGTGATGGCGATTGAACGAATGCCGAGAGATATACTCGCATTGGAGGCTGGGGTTCGGATCCTTGAACCGCTGCATTGGACTGTATGTAGTATTAAATGAAACACACTTTTGCTTTGATGGACGCGGACCCGGACGAGCACATCATGGGACCTAGTAGAGATACAAGAACACCGACTCTCGTGCGGGAAAAAGGGTTAAGAAGCAAGCTAGTACTTACAAACGCTAGGCTGATCGAGGCTGACTCGGGGTGAGGTGAGAGGTGAGGTGAGGTGAGGTGAGGTTCATGGTCGCACTTTAGTTTGTCGAGAGACATGGATATTATAGGAAGTCGGCCATCCTAACTTCTAGCTAGTAACCTCCTTTTCCCCACAAAGTCTCTTCTTCATGGAACATCGACATCCTGCTTTACTTTTCACCCCACTTTCACCCCTACAGGCTCAGACGGATGTTTTCGTCCGGGCAGTCACTGCTGCTGCTGGTGCCCGACGACACCAACATGCACGCTTACAATCGAATCCTCCGATTTCAACACACAAACAGTCGAAAAAATTGCGTAAAAAGAAAAAGGAAATCCTTAATTCCACAAGACTTCCGATCCACATGATCAGATCTACCACAAGAAGTGCTGGATTTTCGGAAGCGAGCTTCGAAACACGAGTGAGTTGTATTGGACGGATTTGGGACGATTCTAGCTTGGCCTTTAGGAGTTAACTGTGCGCGTCTTTGGGATTGTTTGGTTAGATTTTAGTTTGTGTGACGAGAAGTCTGTCGACATGGACAAGATCACGAGACTCATCAGGTGCTTCAATTACTTAAAAGGACAGGACATAACAGGACACCAGGGAGTCCAATCCTCCTCTCGTGTTGAAGCGATAGTAGTCATCCTGCTGCTGCCATAAACTTATTCCGACGAGACAACGAAAGATGGTGATTGGCAATGTAGAAGGCATCACGTATACCCCAGCCGGCTGGTGGCGGCCATTTGCAAGCCCAATTATTTCCCTAAATGATTGCCGAGGTCCCCATGAATTTTACGTCGTGTGAAGATGATCTCGGCGATGAAGTCACCGGGTGAAGAAGGCAAGTGGTGAGCAGGATCCACTCCACTCACCTCACCTATGTTCGGGGAAAACGGATGGCTAGTTCGTTATCAGCCGATGGATTTTTCCTCATGGCCGGTCCAAAGTTTCAACCATCGGATGGCAATCCGACTGTAATTTCAATTCTCCGGCAATTAGTCGATGGACCAGAACATGTCCCGGAAATGTAGCCGATTCTTCTTGTGAGTTACTGGATTTCAGCCGGAAGCATCCAGAGCGCTATTTGTCTGGGGCATCTGATGATGCACTTGAGGAAGTACCCTAAACCTTAAACTTTTTGAATTATGCAACCTTTCCATGACCAAATCCAATTGCTTCTATGAAGAATTGGATGACCCTTGGCCTTCAAGCGGTGAAGGCATTGCTAGGTTCAATTCCTGCCAAGGATATTAACTCTTCAAATTTAAAGTTTTGAACATGCCTTTCTTTTCACTTATTCAAGATTTTGTACTAAGAAATGATTTCTAATAACTTTTCATACATTTTTTAAACAATTAGTGCCGATATGAATTCCATTTAATCAGATATTGGCCAATGAAAATATGAGAATGTAGGCAATTGGCCGATTGATTTTACAAAAGACCGGCTCTTGCCAATGTAAATTGAAAAAAATCCGACCCTTCGTAACAACTACCGGCAATTAGCCACTAAGGCTTCAAAAACTTCCCGAACTCTGCACCTCACCCATGCATGTTGACAGAAAATCTCGCACCATTAACTAATAAGTTATGAGAACTTAGAGTGCATGGGGTAAGTGGCCAGATGGGAGACTGTCTGGGGCACTGGACCCTCCTGGGCTGTCTTCAAATCAAGGGCCACGTCATGAGCCATGAGCCGTGACCGTGAATATTGTGAGAGCCCATAAGAAAGTGTCCAGAGGCCGTCCCAACACCTCTCCAAACTCATGTAGTAGTGTGGTCACCGACCCTCAAGTGTAGTGTGAAGTCATACATGCCCAGGCCCTCAACCAAATGTTATTTCAATGAATTTCTATCCATGCAGATCCTCACACATTATGGAAGAGAATAAACCAACGGTTGTGAGCGTTCGGAGTGCCATGGTCTCCCGGGTTTTGTGTCAGGCCTACCTCCGAGAGGTGGATTTTGAAACTAGTCCATGTGACCGTGAAACATGATCCATTCGATGCCATGTAGGAAACCATGTAGACTTTACATCCATCTCGCATTCACATGCTCACTCCGTTGGTCCCTCAAGCGTAGTGGGAAGCGGCGAACTTGGACCGGCTCCACCTTTTCCACCTATGAGAGTGCTTGAAGTGTAATGGTCACGGGCTCTCAGTCTCGTGTGTGAAGTGGCCCTAAGATTAGCTTTGGAGGTTAGGTGTGTGGCACTTCCAAATCCACAGAGGAATTTGGGCCATCGGATCATGATTTGGGAAATCTCTCCCCTTGTGAGCCAACTTGGCTTGTCATTCAAGTTTTTGGGACCGGAATTGGGATGCCAAAGTTGTAGGAGGTCACTTCGTTTAATTGAGCACATAGATCCTTCGAATTGTCGACCCACACATGATGACATAAATCTCTTGCGGTTAATCAAGTTAGTAGAGTGCACATGGTAGTGTTTAGATGGGAGACTTGGGGCATTGGACCCTTGGTATCTTTAAATTGTTTAATTTGGTGGTTAGGTGTGTGGTCCTGTTGTGGGCATTTCTAGATCATGAATCATCTCCTCTATTGAGCACTTGTATTTCATAAAGACTGTCATTTCCAGTTTAGTAATTGGACGCGAGATACAAAAGTTGCAAGAGGTCAAAGTTGTGGAGATCTTTTTGCCTTTCGTTAAGCACTTGGGACCCTCCCAATTGTCGACTTACACACGTCAACAAAAATATACCACATTTACTTAAGTTATTGGAGTGTATATGGTGCCCCGATGGAAAACTTGGGCAATATATCCTCAATGTCTTCAAAGTAATTAGTTTTGGAGATTAGGTGTGTATGTGGCCTTATTGTGAGCACTTCCAACACATATATATAGGTTTGACCATTGGATTGATTGGGAATTGTCTCCTCTAGTTAGCAATTGCAAACCACCAAGATTGTCATTTCAAGTCTCAAAATCAAAGTTGGGATGCAAATATTATAAAAGGTAAAAGAGAAGATCCTTGTTCTAAGAAATAAAATAAGAAAATACAATTGACTTGAGCACATAGACCTTCCATTTGTCAACCTACGCATGTTAGGGCCATGTTAGGGCCATGTTAGGTATGTGGCCTTATAGTAAGCGCTTCCAACTTTGCTTACAACTTTCCAACTTATAGTGAGTGCTTTCCAAGTTTGACCGTTGTATTGGATTGGGGAACATCTCCACTTATGAATAGTTGCAAATCACGATGATTGTTATTTCAAGTTTTAGAATTGGAATTGAGCTGCAATAGTTATAGGAGGTCAGTGTGAAGACCTCTTTCCTTTTAATTGGTCACATAGACCCTTCCAATTTCTGACTCACGCATATCATCAAGATTCTCTTGCAAATTATTAGGTGATTAAAAATTGCACATAGTGTCAAGATAAAGATTTGTGCATTGGCCTTTGTTTCCAAATTAACTTTAGGTCAATGAAGGTATGTGGCCCTATGATTGCGGGTACCTCCACCTTCACATCCAATCTTAGAGCTTGGGTCTGATTGGGAATTGATGCCTTTGGTTAATAGTAATCAAATCGCAAAGATTGTCATTTCGAGTTTCAAAATTGTAGTTGAGATGCAAAAGTTTTAGGAGGTTGAAGTGAAGATTCTGTGCCTCTCTTTATGTGATCACAATCCTTCATTTTTTGTTCATTTGTGAAACCAAAATGGTGTGCATATTTTGAGCACATAGTCCAATCTCATTGTAAAACGTGTTGTTTTTTTTGGTGTCCGTTCTTTACTACGAACCTTGCCGTGTACCACTCAAATATAGGCATCCACATAAGAAGATTGACACATAAGGCCCACATACCTTTTGAAGGAATTGTGGTCCTCACTCGTTCAACATTATGATAGTAGACATGTCTTAAGCAAACACCAACCTTATTGGAAAATGTCCTTGGTGTTAAATTACCTTTTGGATGTAGCATGATACAATATTCTCCTAAAATGAACAAATATGATATTTTAAAGGGCCAATACAACAACTCATTGCTTGAAGTTAACGTCAAGAAGTTAGTGTTAAACATCTGCTTAATACTAACCACTTTGTGCACACCCATATAACCACTAAGTAAATTGCATACATGCAACTTATATATTCATCACAAATTGCCATTTGGTCACCTTGATCTCATTGTTATGGCATTAGGTTTATTTTATTTGCTAATAAAAATTGTGCGTATGTGTGTGTACCATTTATCATATGTACATGCCAACTTGACATCAATATAAATTGTAAGACAATATGTGATGTGCAAGTGGAGATCTCACTTGAATGATCTTTAATTCCATCCACACTAAACAAGGAATTGACTACTCTTTTTGTACAAAAAAGAAAAAGAAAACCAAGCTTCAACAATAGAAAGGATAATACATTGCACGCAATGTCAAGGTGAATTTTGGCTCATGTCAAAGCATAGCACTTTCACCATTGTGTCGGAATCACAACTTGATGTCCAAATATCA
This sequence comes from Polytrichum commune, assembly GCA_950295325.1. Classification (NCBI taxonomy): domain Eukaryota; kingdom Viridiplantae; phylum Streptophyta; class Polytrichopsida; order Polytrichales; family Polytrichaceae; genus Polytrichum; species Polytrichum commune. The sequence continues at coordinate 13,544,896 of OX485803.1, read as the reverse complement.
TGTTATCTTGATTCTTATGGTTCCTACCACTCGAAATCTGACTCAGTAATCACCAGGTCCAAGTTATATGCTCTGTTGTGTCATCTTCACGTGGAAATATGAACTGCTATTACACCTGGAAATATTATAGAAGAATTAGAACTATTTTTGGTATTGACTATTCATCATGAAAAGATTTTGAATATTCCAAGAGTATTCATCAACTATGCAGAACATCCCTTGAATATGTGCATTAATTCATAACCCCCTTAAAATACCTTTTATATCAGGTGGTTCACATCTCTACAAGTGACCCCCCAGTGGTCCTGTTTGAGCTCGACCATTCCATGTGAGGAGGAATTAGTGGTCTCCGATTATATGTTTAGTCAATAGATCTCTAAAATTGAGGGTACCTTCTTGATCGTGAAGCGTTATTTTGCATTTTGAAGATTCAACGCTAGTCAGAAGTAATATTTATGTGGCCCCTTGTAATTGCTCTCAAAAGTTTAGTAACAAGAAGCATCTGCACGTGAAGGCATCTATATTGTGAAACAAAAAATCACTTCTGTCCAAAGTGGATGCTGAGATTGACATGCAGGGGATTCACTTCATCACCCTGTTTCGCATCATTAGCCTCATTGTCTACCTGTTGTGAGTACTGACATGCCCTTCAAATAAACTGCTAACTGAATTAGTGGGCACCTAATTCAGAGCCTCGCACTAGAAGCCACATTTCTTCAAGTTCCCTAACCACGTCTATCATGCTGGGCCTTGTCGTGCAATTTTCATTACAACATGTAAGTCCCAGAAGAAGAAGCGATTCAAGTACCTCCCCTGGGCTGGGCCCCATTGAAGGGTCTGCTAGAGATGTTAAATTTCCACTCCTATTGGCCAGGTCAATCTTGATCACATCAACCACCCAATACTTTGTATCAGCTCCGGATTAGACATTCATTAAGTAAGAAATTCACTCCATGTTCTGATTCCCGTATTAAGTTCATAGTGGTATAACGAAGAGATTTCGTATGGAAAATAAGCTCGTTACTTGATGACTCACCTCTTGAAGGATGTGTTTCTGATTTGTATCTGCGGGCATGCCCGTAACTAGTTCAAGTAAAACAATGCCAAAACTCCATACATCCAAGTGATCACTCTTGCTGACAATTTGTTGTGGCGAGAACTGCTGTTGATCACCATAGCCCTGCAAACATGAACAAATTGTGGCATCTTCTTTTAAATTGCTGCAAGAAGACCTTTACCAGTTGAATTACTGACAACATGCTACTAACAGGATGGGACTTGAAAATACTCGTTAAACGACAAAACTCCAGGAGAAGGTACTTATAATTTTCTCAATCCTGTCTGTAAAAGGTAGAAAATGAAACAAACTCCTACACGTATTGAAGTTGGTTCATAGTACCCACCAGTCATGAGAAATATCGACAGTCGTGTCACATTCCTCTATTTTTTTATATTTGTTGGAACAATAATATCTTCTATTGCTTTGAAAAGGTAAAGTACAACCGGCTGTGCTTGAGAAGACCCGGTCCGCTAGGCACCAAGACACTCATACCTCAATATTTGCTAAGCCTAACTTTATGTGTAGAGAGATATTCATGTCCCCCAAAAAGGTATTGAGAGATTCAGATACCAAGAAATCCCAGTGTGATGAGAGTTCTTTAATTTTCACTCAGCGTTATATTATGAAAGGATAGCAAATCTATAGTTGGTGAGAGAGGACGTAGAACAGACAACCCAAAAGAATGTAGTGAGAGACCTAATGAAATATACCAAACTGACTCTGCTTACACACGAGTTTGAAGTCAAATTACCTTGGTACCCCTTATGGTTGTTGAAATGTGATTTTTGTTAGCGTCCACCATCAACTTTGGCGAGAAGCCAAGCCTGGCTTTTCCAAAATTTGCAACCTTAGGTATGTCATCTTTGTCCAGCAATATGTTGGACAACTTGATGTCACAGTGGATGATTGGGTGTTGCAATTCCTTGGTAAGGTATAAAATTCCTTTTGCAGAGCCCAGGGCAATTTTTAACCGTGTTCTGAAGTCCAGTGGAAGGCCTTTCTCTCTAACTGCACAAATCACCAGCATTCACACAGGATTGCACTCAACTTTAGACGATATGAATATTATTTTGCATACAATTAAGCAACCATACAATTATATGCTTGACCTTAAAAATTTAGCAAGCTGAACTTCTCATGCTTCTCATTTGAATTTGCCCACCAACAGATTTTAACATCCTTAGGAGCAGATTGGTGGAATAAGGTAGACGTGCCTAATTCTAACACAAAAATAGTCTCAACACCTATATTTGAGTGATATGTGGTTAGGTGTGGATCTAAGACTGGACACCAAAAAGACACGTGTTAAAAAAGATTGGACTATATGCTAAAATATGCTAACCATTAGAGGCTTAATGATGAACATGATTTGGGGGGGGGGGGGGGCTATAGGACAGCTTAATGAGCATGAGAATCTTTATTTTGATAACAATTAAGATATTTGTGCGAGCTCCAAAATTTATGAGGCAAATGCATATGTGCATGATTTGGATGTAACTCTTATTTAAGCAAGTCTAGACATATTTACAAAATCTGAACTCTTTGGTTGCTTCAGTTCTATGGATGGATCCATTGATGTACTTCTATTATACCTTCATTTAAGGGAGATATGTGAATCCTCAATGATTACTTAAATGTTATGAAATTAAAATATGATGGAAAAACCATTTTTTGGGTTAAATATACACAATTATATATTGAGAGATAAAAGTATTAAGAATATTTAGTCATATAATAATCAACTCTGCATAAATCTATTGGACGATTTTACTACACAATCCTATCAGAGGATCTTATGATAGAATTCAGCATGTTATAATTATGGACTTGGACTTAGTCCAATTTTACTTAAATATCAATTATGTATTATAATCATCTCACACTAATATGGTCTTTCATATCCTACGAGAAGTGGATGCAGAGAGAAAAGTATCCAAATTACACACATCTACCTTAAGCATAGTATGAACAATAGTTTCCATTAATTCAAGCCTAGACCACCTTATAGGAGATAATATGGTGGGAATCCTCACCAATTCTATCTTGGAGGCTTCCACCAGAAGAATAGTTGTATATGAGCATCTGCAGACAAACGATTTTTCCAGATTTAGTATTTCTTGAAGCGAGGCAGGCTGCAGTACTAATTTTAAGAATTAAACTTTGAGGAAATACATGAGGTTGATGAGTATTTGCTTCAACCATGATGACACAACATTCGGGATTTTCATCTGTCATGACTTATGGCTGATGCGTTTGTATTTATCAGCTTCCTGATATGGTACCTCTACAACTCACATTCTTATCATGTCTGCCATGCCTGGACTGAGAATTATAAGGAATTATTCTCTCGATTTCCTTATGGCAATTATCCAGGAATCAGAATGGGGTCAATTATGGAGATTTCACTGATAAGAAATTTAATGTCAGTGCCTCTGGATGAAATCACGAACAGGATGGATTTCTAAATTAATTAATTATAGATTAGTGCAACACCTGTTCCCCGTTGTCGATGCAGAAGCCAAGCAATGATTCCACATGGCGGTGACGTATTTGAGACAAAAACTCAATCTCCTTGCAAAATTCCTCGTCGCCTTGAAGGCAGCCCCGTTGGGCACGCTTTACCACCACTTGTTGCCCCCCTTGCAATGCTGCCTTGTACACCTTAATGTGCACTTCCGTATGAAGTATGCACTCCTCGCTAAATTGGTTTGTTGCCTCCATCAATTCCTCAAGTGAGAAGCACTTCACACCTTCAAATTTTACGGTCCCGAGCTTCCTCATAATTCTCATGACTAACAAACACAAGGCATTGGTTTAGGACTAGCAATTTTCCTAAACCCTAAACCTTAAACCCCTTAAGGTAAGTGGACCTAATTCGCCAACTTACCCCAATTGAGCACCTATATTTAAGTGGTGGGAGGTCAGGTGTAAATCTTAGAACAGACACTAGAAAGACATGTGTTTTGAAGAGATTGGACTACATGCTTGTTACCCATTCTAGGTTCAATTGTCGCAATAATTGGAGGCAGGGGGGGGGGGGGGGGGGGGAACCTATGTGGCTTTTCTTATGGCTCACTGTCAGTGGACTTTGATAAGTCATAACAATTCGAGATTAGCTCCAAAAACTTTCTGAAATTGATCCTGGCTTCTTCAGATACATTTGCGAATCCGAGTAGTATAAAGCAGAAAACAGCAAAAAGTAAACAATACAGGCCCATCTACCTCCACAGGAGATCTAGGTTCTCAAAACGATTTCCTTACAAGTCATTACTCACTAGCTCAGTGATTATAGACCCTTACAGCTTTCTGAAGGTGGATGGTTGAGTTTGCGTCTCCGGCTCAAGATGATTAACAACACACTGGCTGCAACACTGAATGCAACTATGGCCAAGAACCCTAGTATAATGCCCACTATCTCTGACTCTGTGAGCTTTCTTGTATTTGATGTAGCCCAACCTGCATGAAATAAAATACAGAAGTTAATTGAAGTCTTGGTAGACATTCAGGATACATTAAGTTACAAGCTCTAATGACCAAACATAGAAGTGCAAATGTGCACTGTGAAGTTGTGCACAATCAGCGCATATTTTACACATTGGCCACAAACTAAACTAAACATCTGATTTAGTGTGTGCCCACACTATTCATCATCAATCCGCATTAATTGCCTTGCCATCACTGGGTGCACCTAGAGTCACAAAGACCACTCTAATTAACATGGCACACTAAATCAGATTTTCACTGTATTTTCATGACCATGGAAGTACATTACCGAGGTTTTCCAAACAATAAAGTTGCAGGAAATAAATTACAGAAATCTACAAGGTGATGATTGTAGCTTGCACCTGAGCCGAAGTATAAGATCTCGTATGGCCCATAATACAGTCCTGTAGTGAAGCCCCAGTTCACAAAGAACGAAAAAATGTCATTGTACATGTAAGGTGAAAACCGTGAAGAGTTCAATGGAAAAATCAGAATTTTGGTTCGGAGGCGTGGTCCTGGCTGCCACTCGTAGGCTTGCAGAAACACTTGTTTTCTGCTCAAGTTCAATTGGGAAGCTACTAAGCTGGCAAGATTGTTGGGGTTGGTGAAGGTGTAGAAACTAGGAGACTTGAGTCGGAGGTCTATTGTTATAGGGTCGGCACATTCGCAGTTGTTGGCGGTTGCCCATGGAACCAACACATTTGGAGATTTGCAACTTGTACACAAGGTTCCATTTCCTGTAGAAAAAGCTTGAGGCAGCTGATGAAAGACCATGCTACTCAGAGGAGCACATTTTGAGTGAAGATTCGAATGAGCAAGGATGTTACACAGTTTTGCATTCCCACCTAACCTGAAACAATAGAAGCATTTGAAACATTAACACCATACCTGAAATGAATAGAGAGAAAAGATATCACAAGTATAAGCAGGAAAAAGCCAATAAGCATCACATGTCACTGAGCTCGTAGGCTTAAAGACAACATTATCATTTATAGAACCTAGGACCACAGTCACAAGTCCAGAAAGAGCTTATACAATTAAATGCGGAAAAAAAACTAAGAACTAAGAACTTATTTTTTAAAATAATAATAAAATAATAATATTTATATTTATATTTAAAAAAAAACAAAAAACAAAAAACAAACAACAACAACAACAGCTCAAATACATAAGCAACTATACCCACACGATTGTTAGACACCAGATTGCAGATTACTTACAAGGTTATGTCATTCCAGTGGTTTGCTGAAACATTAACTGATGAATCAACGCCTGTAAGCAGATTGTCCTGAAGGTCTCTGCAAGAATAGGACCAAATTCAACAAATGCAAAGTGGCTTTTCCGCATCCAAGCATTTACAATACATGGAAGTTCATCTTCTGATTGCTTGAAATGAAGTCCGATAAGCATTGATGGGAAGCAAAAAAGAAAAAAGAAAAGAAAAAAGTAATCATGGTAGTATAGAATGGGAATGAACTTACATCAGTACAGAATTGTATGAGCTGTAATGGTTATTAAGCGATGGAATAGTCCCATTGAGCCGATTGCCTTTGAGCACCCTACATACCAATCAAACCTTAACATCATCAGATTAGTCATATGGAACCTTGGGACATGGAATAACACCTATTTCTCATTAGCATTATAACATTGCTGCTTACGTAATATACAGCCTTTCTTTACAAAAGAAAGAATCAAAGTAATAGAGGGGCTTCCAATAATGGTAAAAATCATCAGCACCTGTGCAAAGAAGGGATTTTGAATTTTTGTGAGTTGCAATCAAACATGAGGTGTAGGTGTCTTGTTGGGTTACTTACAGAGCTTGAAGGTTGGGAAGCATAAAAACATCCTGTGGTATGCTCCCAGTCAAGTTGTTGTGTGATAAATCTCTGTGACCTCAAACTCAATACTTAGATTTAATGAAACCAATCAAGGTGGACAGTGTTTGGCGTGACAAGACCACTTACATAAATGTAAAGACAAGCGCTGATATCATGCAGCATATAAATACTAAATGAAGGAACTTAATCCTTAAACCCTAAACAAACACATGGTATTAAAGAGGGGTTAATTACATCGTTGTTAGATTGGCAGAAAAGTTGAATAGTGGCATGTTCCCGGTCAGAATGTTGTAGCTCAAATCGCTGCAAAAATCATGCACAGCTATTTAGTATCAAATTAAGCCATGTTTTACTGCATCAGAATATCTACAAAAGCAGATCACTTGTTGGGAAACAATCCAATATTCATCATCGTAGAACGAATACTTAAGTAGCTCATATACTTGGTCTTCCCTGCTGTGACATGCCAAAGTGCAGTCTGCTTAAACACAGAATTGTATCTATGTACTAAACTTATTGCGTTTAGATATTACTTTGCAAAATTGTTGCAACTTCATATTGTCACATTTGAACACAGGTTTTAACCTTGCACACTCTAAATGGCTTGGCATCGTAAACTCTCAGGCTTACAGGACGTTAAGGCGAGAGAGGCCACTTAAGTCCAGAATTCCACCTTGCAAGCTGCAGTTTCTCAAACTCCTGCAAATATAGAGAACAAAAACCACAATTGAGCAACCAAAAAATTGGAATTTTTTTGAGTTTCGCAAATTTGGGAGCAAGTTTCGCAAATTTGTGCAACCAAAGAGTATTTCATGCCACAGCTCTATCCAGTAGATTGTGTTGCATTGAAAGTATTCAGAAAAATAGGATTCATAAACAGATTTTTAAAGTGATTTACATTTCTTAAAGATGCCACAAGTTCTTTAAAGCTTATTTCAACAAGCTTTCAATTATCATTTCAATATCGGATTTAACGGTGTTGCCACAGTTAGTTTTAGGGAAAACCTCGAGGTTCAACAGACATTTTGCCAGTTCTCAACTTTAAAGACCATAATCAATAAAGTAAATACACAAGAAATATCTTAGTGCAGTAACATGAACACACTGAATTGCTGAAAATAAAATGACTTACAGTTTGATGAGGCCTTGTAAGTTGGTAAATGAAGCTGGAAGAACTGCAATATTGGACCCGATAAATCTGTTGTTGTCAAGTTGCCTGTAGTGAACTCAAGTCACAAGAAATCGAGAAGGCACTCAACGCAATTCAAGTTCATTCTCATAACCACCCAAGTTTTCTATGATTTCTAAATAACTATCACCATGGAACAGTTTTTGACAATTTAGTGTGAAGACTGAATACACATGGAGAAATGATCGCAGACCGCGTGAATTATTTCAAGATGATAAATTTATAAAAAGTGTGTGTCGTTGAGGAGACATCATCAAATGCTAAAAATCAATATATAGCATTTTTGATACATCTCTTGAAACTAATAGTGTTTAGGGTTTGTATAGAATCTCTTTGGACAAAGGGACTCACAAGATTTGCAAGGCGGGTGCATAACCAAGACTGTTGGGTAACTCGCCCGACAGCTGATTGTTGTCCACCATCCTGCAACCATTATTGGTCAGTAAATTTAATACTTGGCTTACCAAATTTTGATCTTATCCCCATGAAGGCAAAACAGAATTTAAAAAATATATATATGGTGGAGGTCATGAGGCCACTTACAAGTGAAGAAGTTTAGGGAGCTGTGCAAGGGAACCAGGAAGGCTTCCATTTAGGGAATTATTATTCAAGTACCTGTCCAGATTACAACGCGGCAAGTATTTAAGAGACTGTTCTAAAAAATGAGGTGCATTTGCAATCAATCATGGGTTCGCCCATGATTTTCCTACTGGAATGGATAGATTTTTATTTACATATTTAGGCTTTTGTCTACATGGCCTGATTTCAAGCTGATTGTTATCTTTCAAGTACCAACCTGGGTTTAAATCTGATGATCAAGTTAAGCTGCCTGAAAGTAGGAACCTGACTCTGAAAATTTCTGGTGAAAGTTCACTTATCATTGATTTAAAATCGCTTGATGTACTTGAATATAATATCCATTTTTCCCATAATGCTTTTCTTCAGAAATGCTCAGAGTGACTTTTCACATAAATTTTACTTACAGGTGTTCCATGGCCAGAAGATTTCCAAATGACAACGGTACAGGTCCAGTGAATTGGTTCTCATCAAGCTGCATCCTTGTCAGATTTTGAAGCCTTCCAAGCTCCTCAGGTATGTGTCCAGAGAAACGGTTGCCACTTAGAAGCCTCCAGATTTCAACCCAAAACCATTTCAATAATATCAACCATTTCACCCTTGTCATTGCAGTTGTAAGTGCCCTCTTACAATCCCCTCTTATATGTTTCAATAAACCTCAGTATCTTATTGCGAAGCTGCAAATGTTTTCATCTCCCTTGAACTAATATAGAATCTTCGAAATCCCTCTGCTTCATCGTAAACATTAGCTAAAATATTTTAAAGCCAAAATGTGACCAATATACCATTGCCTAGAATTTTCCTGAGGTACTGAGTTCGTGAAATTATTGTAGAAAAGGACTTACTAGAACCAGGAAAACAGAGTATTACGTGATTTGACAGAAGTCATATCTGAACCATGCAACCAACAATCTCCTTGCATGATTCTGAGACGCAAATTGGTAAATACTGACTAAGAAGAAATTTTACTTGCACTGAAGATTTTCATTCTGTGTATGAGTAAAGGGGTAACTCTGCCATGTCTTTCAGTGATTTAGGAAAGGTACTAGAACACAATGTTTGTCACATGTCTTCCCGTGTTTCAGACACCAAGCAATAATGAATAGGCCGATTTGTAAGTTGGGGAGGAATCACTCTGAATTTAGTTTATATAATACAGTCTGTTTAAAATTAAATACCACTCAGCAAGGTTCAAGGATTGAAGCACAGTTTGAATCTAAATGAAGAACTACACTAAATATCACTTACTATTTGGAATTATGCAATACTATATCTATTTCCTATATATCTCATATTTTACTAACAAATGTCAAATTGGCTGTTTGGACATTATAGAACAACAACAACTTTACTTGTTTAAAAATTACACCAATAGTAAAAAAGATATAGCATTGTTTAACTCCAAATACTAAGTGACACTAAATACCGTATCTAGTGTAGCAATTGCAACCAACTGACTTTGTGTGAATTTGTCTGAACTTGCAGATATGGAGTGATGACTTACAGAAATTTGAGATTTGTTAGATTGCCAAGTGATGGTGGAATGCTGCCAGTCAGGTCATTCCACATTACATTCCTACAAGATAATTACACCACAAAATTGAAATCACTGAAACATAATCAAACACCAAATGAAGGTGATGTGGAACAGCCAGTGGGAAAAATAGACATTTGTTTGTCCAGCAATGTAAAGAAAGAGCTCTATTATGCTAAACAACAACAACAAGACATTGCTTTCTGAATCAATTCCCATCATAATTTCAGTGAGGTCTTCAATATAGTGCACCCTCCACGGCTTGTGACCCATAACACCCTTCCACTGTTTTCCAGTGAGCTGAATTAGGGGTTTTTTTTAGCACAAATAGAACTACATTGATTATTCCAATTAGTGAGGGAGGGCTAATGTGAGTGTGGGAAATTAGTTAAGGTGATATGAAAGTTATCTACACTATGAAATTAGTGCCACCAAAAGATCCTGGAAGCATTGTTCATCCCGGAACTATTCACTGAATATACTATTCATAGCAACACTTTAAGTATCAGCACTTGGCACTACACCAAATATGATATTTAGTGTGACTTATTATTTGGATTTACACGGTGCTATATCTTTTTACTATTGAAATATTTTTTACCAAGTAAAGTTTGTCAATGTTCTATAATGTCCAAACTACCAATTTAACATTTGTTGGTAAAATATGAGATGTACAGTAAATAAATATAGTATTGCATAATTCCAAATAGTAAATCAGACTATATATCATATATAGTGTACTTGCTTGGCGCTATTTGGTTGGTGCTATTTGGTTTGACACTATTTGGTTGGCACTATTCGTTGAAGTATCGACACTTGACACTATTCAATGGCAAGCATGTGTTTCCATATAAATTTGTTTTATCACTCTATAAACACCTTAAAGCACACACTAATTTTCTTGAAATCTATAGTAAATGAGCATGTAGTCATGAATTTAATGTCACTCAGTAAAAATTTCAGCCCTCTGTAACTTTGAGACTTGGCTAAATATTGTGTGCTTCAGGTTTTAGTACCACCCTCACTAATTGGGATAATAAGTGCAGTCTTCAACGCTGATGACTCCTCCAAGACCCCAAATTATCAGGGTTGTTATAACCAAGATTACCATCGGTTGATGGTGTTGATGGTGACAGGTGGATTACTCTGAGAATAGCAGTGATTGTGAGAGAGTAGCTACTCACAAGTTCTGGAGATACGGAAGCTCTCCAAGCTCTGGTATCAAATGGCCTCCCAGCTTGAGGTTGAGCAACCGCCTGTAAGAATTTTGATATGTTCTCAGAACATAACACTCTTAAGTAGCCTTTTTAGGTGTCTGTGCAAAATGGAATAATAATTCTGTAGGTAAGCTGGATAACCTAAAAATTATCCCATCTGGAACACGCCTCTTCAATTAAATCTTGGTACATGGAAGAAGGTTTTGTGTCCGAAGATAGGACTCAGATGTCAATGATTAATGCGAGCTTCATGCCACTTCATTATGCTCCTCGGCATCCATGCGTGAACACAAGGACCTTGATTCTTGAAAATTGAAGAATGCTATAATACAAAACTACACATATATGTTCCTTACAGTTCGATCACGTGTGAAGTGAAGTTGTCACACACAACGCCCTTCCAGTGCTCACCGCAGGGATCTTCACCCATCCAGTTGTGTAGATTCTTGGAGGGATCCTGGAGGTTTCGCTTGAGAGCCTTGAGAACTGCAGCTGTCAATTAGTGAGGTGATCAATGAAACGTTAAGTCAGAGTTTTGTTTTGATCTATATATCCACAAGTGCAAGTTTAAATCTCTCTTTCAAATAAAAAGAGAATGTTTTCTGCGTTGTGCTGAAGAATTTTAAATATGACAACAGATAGACCGTAAGGAAGGAAGGCCTTCCCTGTACGCATTGAAGCACTCCCTGAGTATGTACAAAAACTCGAAAATGCTAGACACCCATGTGTGTGTGGCAACAAGGCTTAGTAGTTCTCGAGACGGCTATATTATCACGTTAATGATCTGATGGTTAACACTCACTTTGAAGAGGATCCGTGGCCGTGCTTGCAAGACTCATCAACATGGCCAAAGTGGATAGAATCAGCCATAATTGGGGCCCATAGTCATGAAGCGTCCCAGCAATTCCTCTCCCCTGCCTCGACTAACCAGTCAGTCTATATGGCTGGACCCAAAAGAAATCACAGAAGTGAACCAGGGACAAAAAGAAAGATCTTGATGCAGTTTGATTGGCTGCAGTTTGCAAGAGTTTGCACTTCTGCAAAATAAGTTTTAAAATAGCGGCAGTATTCAAGTGATAACAAGGAATCATCATTTTGACATAACAGGAGTCCTGACAAGTTCTACTGTCATATGGACCCAACAGTTGATACCATACACAATATTCTTGTTTAGGTCCCTGAATTGCAATAGTTGATTCACCTTGAAGATGTTCACTGACTTGGGCTCCATCCCAGCATTCGGAAGATAAAGGTTCACCTCGTCAGCTAATGGGTCGAAGAGGTTCTGCACTCATAATTCTGATCTGAGACACTCCTTGATCAGCCCCTTAATTTACTACTTGCAAAATGAATCCAGGTGACATCGCTCTATTTTGTAAGTTGCGTGGCGACCTACATTTTGCAATCTCGAGATGATTAAAAGTCTCTTGTGATTGAATACTCTAATTGTGGACCGTGGGTACGTATAAGTGCAGGCGATTGAAATGGAAATAGTGCTTTAGAGTTCTGAATTAAGATCGTTAATTCTAATTGGCTTTTAGTCCTCAGAACTGATCAGCGTTCTTAAGTACAACTTTGAACAGCAGCAAGAATAAACCTAGACCGAAGCCATTAAGGTCCGAGGCACACAATGTAAATTAAGGAAAGAGTCATGACCTAAGTTAGTCTTAACCATATGACCTTGCATGACTTAGGGATACAATGAGGAAAGGAAATATTAGAGGGCAGGGAGGCACTCAGGGTGGAGGATATTGTTGGCAGAAGGCTACCCCCAGACCATTGAACTTGGAAACATCCAAAGATATGCTAATTTTGAGACCTTTCTAGCAACTGTACATCATTCTCAGAGCCTGCAAGAAAGAAAATTAATTTCCATTAGAAGTTTTCACTGGAATCATCACAATTCCTGTGTACCAGGTTGACATATGGTCTCTTCCCAGAAGTATGGCATTCAGGAGAATAGGGTTTTACACTTTACCAACAATGTGCAAAGAGTTCGAGCAGCTCGTCCTCTTCTCTAATTTGAGTTCACCACTTCAGCTCTTTCCTCCTTTGCCTAATCTCACGCACACAGTTCACAAATAGGATAGTTTATTCATTTATTTTTGCATCAATATCTTAAATCCCGGGGTTCATAACACGACCACATCAATACGTGAGAGGAGAGATGGAGAAGAGGCAGGCGCACTTAGAAGAAAAACAACATTGTTGGTCTGATTCTTCTTGAAGCCATTTGCAGTCCTGACATTAATCAACATCTTTAATTAAACCCATCACGAGAGGAAGCGCATGGCCATTGTATACGTACCCAGGATGCCCACCGATTACCTGTGAAGACGGTGACCGTAGCATTGGATCCAGCAAAACACGAACTACAGCATCTACCTCACTTCGATTTTAGACCTCGAGCTATAAGACTACGGCCACACCAGTATCCCGATGCATGCTTCTCGACATCTGCTGCTCCTACTGATCCAATCCTATCCTGTGGTGAGGAACAAGAGGAAGAAGCTTCCAAAATGCAGCATTGACACCCTTGCTCATCAACAACCTCAGCTAAACACCCAAATGTTGTAAGGACATGAAGAAGAGGAGGCAGAGTCAGTCCCACCTGCTACCTGCTGCAGAAGACTATACATCCTCCAAGGCTCAAAAACTTCCGCAATGCTCCCATACCTACATTGTCATTGGCAAGGATTATGAGCACATGAACAAGGGATCGCTGCAAAACCCCGTTCATCAGCAACCTCCGCCTCTTCACAGTCCTAAGAAGAAGAAGGGAGAACAAAGAGTCCACCTTGAATGAGTTGATGCACTTCATGAAGCTTCAGATCCAGACCTTACTTACAGATTGTGTGAGTGAGTGAGTGAGTGAGCAGCCAAGCTTAGCTTAGGATTGGAAAGGTCTGGGTTTCAAGTCACATGAACTGAATGGTCCGCCTGCTCTGAGTGTGGACAGTGTACTTGGGTGGAAGGGAGAGCTGAGGGCAGTTGGGAAGGCCACCTAAATAAAGTCACCAAATTGGAGAATGTAGGTGTGGCACCCATGCATATGCTTTTTCACAACATTGCGGAAATTCGCATTCTAAAATCTCTCATTCCGTCGGGAACACAAGCGAAACACCATACCTACGCTTCGGTTTGGCATTGTCTTTCTATCTATCTATATATAGAAGAAGAAGAGGTTTGACATGTGTTGATACCTCATTGGTTGGGACCACTGTTGCACTGGTCTGTGCATGGGTATGGGTAAGGGTATGAGAGGACCAACCTGGTTGGTATGTCGCACACATATACCCTGAGTAGTTGTAGAACTTAGGGTTTAAGGTTTCGCACATACCCAAACCGATGTCTGAAACCCCTACCAGTCCATATGTTTTTTATAACATTACTGAAATTTGCATTTTAAAATCTCTCATTTTGTTTGGAACACGAGCAAAATATCATACCTACGCTTTGGTTTGGCATTAACTATCTATCTATCCATCTATCTATATATATAGAAGGAGAAGTTTGAGATGCATCAATACCTCATTGGTTTGGACCAATGTTGTATTGGTCTGTGCATGGGTATGGATAAGGGTATGAGAGGACCAACCCGGTTGGTATGTCACACACATATACCCTAAGTAGTAGTAGAACTTAGGGTTTAAGGTTTCGCACATACCCAAACTGATGTCTGAAACCCTACTAGTCCAATTAGGTGGATGAGCAATATTGCGATTGCGACCAACACGTGCCTCCGGGGGGGGGGGGGGCAAGATGGGAGGGGCAGGTGTTATGGCACTAGGGTGCTTCATGTTGTGGTGGTTATGGGAAGGGGTTAAGAGTTGCGGCTGGATCTTTGACATTATTGGGAGGCTCAAAGGATTGAGTAGATCGGCTTGGCGGCAAGTATGGGTGTGGCTCTCCATTGTGTTGCAATAGAGGTAAGCTTCCCATTTATGCTCTTGTTGCATGGGTTGATTCGGTTGTTTACAATGGGCACATCTAGTCGTTAGGGTGGGCCCTGGGTATGCAACTCCCGTATTATATGGCCCTGTTTATAATCATTTATAATGCATTTTAGTCCAATCTCAAGTGATATAATTTGTTTGAATGTAGAAAACTCTTGTAGCCATTCTAACAAAGAATTCAAAGATGTAATTATATTTAGGAAATGAATATTCCTTGAAGCATATAATTGCATTAATACATTCCTTGAATCATATATTGCACTTCTCTATGGGAGGTACCCAATGTAGTGAACATACACTCAATTTTTGGATCCTTGACCCCCTTTACAAAGAATTGGAGTGTTTGAAGGAGTTTGTGGGCCATGAGCAAGTAGTGCAACTTGTAGTACAATACGATCAACAATGTTTGGTGCCAATGTTGGTTTAAGTTAACAATTTCCTCAATCCCACAATTCCCAGCTCTGTTCTAGCCCCTCCAATCCCAATATTGATTCCTTGTTTGATGCATCTTCTTGCCCTAGAGAGGCTCTTGAAAAAAATTTAGCTACAAAGTTGTTTTATTTTTTCGTTGTCATTTTGTGTTGGGTGAAGAGGCACAATTGTGCCTCACCGTTGTTGTTTTGGAAGGCAAATGCACACACATGGTCGAACGTTGCATGGTTAGCAAGACAAATCTTGACCAGACTAGGAGCCAAATGGAGATGGAGCGCATCTTCAATGTAGCAAGTGTCCTCACGAGCTTGCGCAAGTGTTGTCTAGGAGTGCAGAACTTGGATGGCCTAGTGAATATTTGCAAAAATTGACCCAACAACACAAGGGTGGAGTGCAACTTTGCAAGTGCAAATGTGACATAGTACTTTGCAACAGAATCCGATTTATGCAACACACGTGAGGCTGAATTGGGGGAAGTGGGGTTGTTTGAAGGCATGAGTGCTTCACTAGAAAAATATTAAGAATATGATGAGACTTAATATAGTCCACTCTTTACTTTTGCAAGAAATTTTTTTGAAATATATTCAATGTAATATAGCATCATTTCTATTCACTTACGACATTATAAATACTATATGATACCCTATAATGTCATGTATTCTTTTTTGTAGAACTATGGATAGGGTATTGTGTTTAGGATAGTACAAAACTTGTAGAGTGTCACATGGTTTTTCCACTTACATTCTCAACTCTTGAGCATTTAGTAGTGTTCTTGTAGTGCTCAGTTATGTTATTGTAGCATTTTGTATTGTTTAGTAGTGTTCTTGTAGTTGTGTTTTTTGTAGTTGTGTTCTCGTTCACCATGTTGGATCTTTATCATTTCTCTCATCCCACATACTCCGTCTCTAAAAAATAAAGACATAGGACAAATTCTCATTGGATTTTGTTGGTTTTTAAAAGCGTAGCCGCGAGTCCATGTGCAAATAGGTCCAAATAATTGCTTAGCCAATGATGGATTTCGTGCAATAGAATGAGGTTAGAAAGGGGGTGGTCATTTTCCTTTTGAGGAATAGAAGAAAATAGCAGCAATCTCCCAAGAGCAACCAAAATTTTTTTTTTGACCAGAGTTGATAAGGCTTTTGGCCTTGCTACCCACTGCTAGCCAACATTGCTCTCAATGCTCTATCAAATTGATGAATGACTTATCATGCCTACCTTTAAGTGTTGACAAACTCATAGATTCCCTGCCAAAGGATTTGCAAAAGCTATGATCACCTCTACCATCCCGACTGCTTGCATGTTTTCAGGCATACATTTAATGGGGCAGACTACACAAGTGCCAAAGGCTTCATTCCGTAACGAATAAAGTGTCTAAATCCCTTGTCATTGCTATATTCCACCCTTTATCGGTAGACTTAATAATATAAGGCAATACATGCCTTGTGTTAATGGGTTGTCTCATATTACTATGCATGTTGATAAAGGGTGCCTTAAAACACCGCACATATGATGATTTCAAACAACACAACAGAGGCATTTTTTGAATTTACATAGGATTACGTTTAAATGGAAACAAATTAAGTTCAAAATACCAAAGGGTGCAAGATAATGGGGAAAAGTATAAATACGAAATATTAAATTAATACCACCAAAAATAGAATAAACTTCAACGTACATATATATGAAAACTATGAGATATTGAAGTACCCATGTTTGAAGGAGAGAACAAGTTATTGTAATACTTCTAGCACATATAGGTAGTTCCAGTTTATAGTTGGTGTAAGGGAGCATGTGTCTATGAACGCAATTTTCTTTGCACCTTGCATTTGATGTACACAAGTGACATTTGTATGAACTACGATTCCCATTTTTGTCATGGCAACTTCTCCCAAGGAAGGCACCTCTATAGAAAACTGCCATACACGTGTGAGAACCAAGTATTCGGTTAGGGGTTATTTACTTTAGGCATTGAATTTTTTGGGACCCCACAATTATAAAAAGTCATACTTATCACCACTCTCCTCCATTCTATAGGTACTTGCAAATTCCATAATTGTGCAATGAATTGCACCCTCTTTTATTTATATCAAAAGAATGGGTTCAAATTTTCTCCTTGTGGTATCGGAGTGGAGTACTTGTTTGCTAATGTTTTTCAAGTAAGGAACCATAGAAAAATGACAAAAAAAGGCACAGCAATCTAAAGATGGTGTGACCATGCGGTTGAAGGGGTTGTGCAAAATGGCAATGGAAAGGGAAAATTACACTAAATATCATATTTACTATCACTTACTATTCGAAATTACGCAAGGCTATACCTTTTTACTATTGATAGTTTTTTTACCATGTAAAATTACTATTGTTCTATGATGTGCAACAACCAAATTGACATTTTTTGGGTAAATATGATATATACAATAAATAGATATAGCGTTGTGTAATTCCAAATAGCAAGTGACGCTAAATATCATATTTAGTGTAGCTCAATGTGCTTCTCACCTAAAAACCCTCACTTTTTTGTTTCGAGCACATTTTACCAAAGTTCATCCACAATGAATTGAAGCTCATCCATAGTGATTGAAATTTCATTCATGTTTCCAACCAACTGTTGAACCCTCGTTATTTTTCTTTAAAAAAACACTTACTTAAAATTTTATTTTAAAAAAAACTTCCAAATGTACTCATCAAAATTATTCTACCAAAAAAAAGATCCAATTCTTGTTATGTTATTTCAGAAAACAAAATAGAAATAATGTAGCACAATTTAAAATACAATATGTTATATATAAATTACTTATGGATATATTTTGAAGCCTAATGTAGATTTGTATGTGTGTATATATATATATATATATATATAATGTCTTTCAAGTATATGCCACCCTACCATATCTTTTCTTGCACATCATTTTTGTGTAAATTGCCAATGAATGCCCCTAGAAATCTCTCCTTTTTTCCCATTTGTTCAATCTAGCCTTACAATACAAAGACCTTCAATAATTCATGAGCAATACAAATGAAACTACATTTATCCAAGTGTTAGCATGGGCATATGTGATTGCAACTTTTTGAAAACTTTTGATTGTTGGGTTCAATCTAATTTTTCGATCAACTTTGATTGGAGTATGATGAATGTTGCAATCCCAAAGATTGCACCTCTCCTTAAAACCAACAATCATGTGCATTTGCAACACACACTTAAAACCCCCTATACATAAGTTTTTTTTTTTTTGGGGGGGGGGGGGTTAAAATAAGCAATACACATACAATTTCACTAATAAGAATACAAGTGACAATACGTTTACATTATTTTATTTTAAAAGTTACAGTCATATATAGTCAATAACATAAGTATACAAATATATTATTGAACAACAAACAACCCCTATCACATATATAATGAGATATCCTAGCATTCATCAATAAAGTCGTTGAAGACTATTTCATCCCCCGAATTTAACTCATAAGCATTTAAGTTTGCAATATATGTCATGAAAGCTAATGCAATTATTATTTCTAAGTCTACCATCAAATGATCAGAAAGATCATCTACTTGTTGGTTCCGTTTTGATATCAACATAAGCCAATATATAAAAACTTTTGCTATATAGTCTAGTGATACTACAATACAAGTACAAATGTTGTATATTTTTTAAAGGTCCTCCATACATGTACATAACTACGAGTTATAATTTTTGTAGCATCTGTATATGTAGTGTCGCAAAGCTCAAATTAATACCATATTGGTATAACATTGGTTGGGAACTTATAAATCCCACACGAAAATTGCATTTTGGCACTATAAGTGCCGAACCAAAGAGTGTGGTATGTGATTGAAATAGGGAAAAGATGAGAAACTACTCATAGCATTTCTAGCCTTCACTACGAGTTTTGTGGGTCTAGGAATAAGTTGCAAATCATGCAAGCATTACTCTATATTTATCTTCTGATGATGTCTAGGTTAAGGGTTAAATTTGGGATATTTAATAAGAACCGAAAACTATCACTTGCATGTGGATTGATTCATTAGAAAAAAAGGAACCAACACTTGCATGCACGTTGTAGGCCTATTGATGGCCAAACCTGCTGAGCTCAAAGTGGCTAAAGTGAGTTGAATAGATGGCCACCATTGATACCCTAACATGCGACACATGAGGCCCCCTAACACTACTACTACCAATAGATGGGAGCAACATGGTGGGGGCATGGTTGCGTTTATTCAAGTTGGAATATTCCTCGGCACACAATATTTGGAATTAGAACATTGTGAAGGCATCGAGTAATGTTAAGTTACCTAATGGGAAGAAATAGCTAACACAATTATATTCTCATGACCAATGTTAAGTACATAGAGGATAGTGAGCATTCATCAGATGCTGTAAGACTTATTTATCTCAAGCCTACTTACTAATCTAGTCCCATATAAATGGTATATGTTCATTATTATTTGTTACAAATATCATATATTGACTGAATGCATAGAGAAACTACAAAAGCCACAACCAAGTTGTAATTTGAGTAATCCAAAGTGCCCTAGAGCTGAGGATGATCTCGTGTAGCCTGCTTATTTTCCTGTCAATGAGACAATGAATTAACTTGGAATGATCAAATGATCAACTGTCACAAGTAGGAATAGAGGTCAAATGCAGTTCTTTGCAATCTGAAGGACTTGTTTCTGAGAGAAAGCTGTGGCTATTGTTTCATTACACATGCAAATGTGAGATGTGGTTTGATTGGCATTGTGACAATCAATATGTAGAATGTGTTTGTTCATGTGGTCAGCCAAATGAACCTGCTGTTGACTAATGTTGGACTGCATTGTCATGTAATGCTTATACTATCATCAATATGAATGACCCTGATGCTAGTTTGCAATGCAAATTCAGGAAGTACTCTTGCATTACACACCTTAACTGAACATTAGCACTAGGGGCTTGGATATTGGAATATGGAAACGAGAATGGGCGTATGCCAATATCACTTCCAGCAAAACCTAACTATGTCATTTCAAAAGTATTTGGTTTCCACCTCAACGCCACGCCAACGTGGGAAATAGCAAATCTGGGTGGAAAGAGGGCACAAGTACCACTTCGATGCTACACCAGTACTTATAAACTCCATGTAGCTAAGATGCATTTGTTTCTTACAATCATGTACATTAGAATTAATCTATTGCTCCCTTCAATACAATCAATTGAAAGGGCTACATTATGCCACAATGTATACAGATTGTGTTTTACTATAAAATCAGGCTTTTGCACATGCCCTACAAATGTTGTGAAGAATACAGCCGAATGGAATCTGAGCACCTGAAGCCTACACAGATATTCTAAGCACAAACTAAGAGTCACCCCACCCAATATTAAGAGTTACTCTGAATTAGTACCTAGTCCTCAGAGGAGTCTATCAACTCTACTCCTTCCCTAAGGGTTGCAATAGCCAAGTAGAGGCTCACTCAAACTTGAGCATGGTTTCACAGGAGCTGAAGAGCTGACAGCAACACAATTGATGCGTCGGCCCTCCATTTGTCCCCAAATCACAAGGTATAATCCGGGAATAATCAATGCCGCACCATACAAGCTGTCACACCACCACAAGCCCAGAAACAAATTAAAGGTAGACTTCAAGGTAGAAATGGGTGTACTTTAGGTTCTCATCAAAGCAGATCAATTGAAGACCCAAGGTACGGAGAGATTTCTGCCCTCAAACCTTAAAAGGACTGGGGTGTGTATGTGTGGGATACATGAGGATTTATACTAAAACCTCCAACAATTATTGAAGTAATAATTTACTTGGTCTATGATATTGAATCTATATTTAGCACACTGTTAAAAAGAGGAAGTGAAAATGAAGTCATACCTGACAATCATGGTTAGATATATTTGCATCTAGGTCCTTACGAGCTCAAGTCTCCCTATAACTCATTCTATGTGTATGCTCCGATCCCACTCCCATTGGAATAATGCATATAGTAAATGGGCTAATTTTAGATATTCTCGCTTTTGACACTTTAAGCTAAAATTATCAAGTAATCTTAAGCCCCTCAGTAGGACACCTTCAGGCCCACAGTGGCCCTCTCAGACCTACAATACTGTCCACTAAGTTTCCTCTTTCTCAATTGACTTTGAGAGTCCAGTGCATTTTTTGCTCTCTTTTTCATAGAGGTTTTCATAAGGACTACAACTTCTAACTGGATATCACACTAGTGCAAGACGTTAGGTTGTTCCTATTGAGTACGTAGAGAATCTTTTGATCCATTTGCTTCTGGAGTTCTCAATTTGCAGCAATTTATCAAAAAAACAAAAATTGGAGAACACCATACCTGCCCAAGTAGAGTGCCTCGCCAAGGAAGTAGAATCCAAATATTGTCGCAAAGATAGGTTGAACAGGTGCGTAGACTGCCACAAAAAGTGGACCAGCTTTCTGATTTGACCAGCATTGTAAATATAGGACTGCTCCTGATGCTACCACTCCCTGCATATTATCATGCACTCTTATCATGTGGTTGATTTCATACTTCAGACTAAATATGCATAAAGATGCAGAACATGACTTTTGGTAAGGAGTTGGTTGTTTTGCATATAACACCTTCCATGTTCAGTATGTTTATGGTGCATCCTTGATGGTAATGTGGAGGTTTGAACGAAGAATAGTCTACATCGGTTCATTGAGGGTCAAACTCATTTTGGCATGCCAACAGTACGCCAAAGTGATTTTGGCCCTCAATGAAATAGGCTGCTCTTCATTTAAATTCAAACGAAACCTCCGAGCATGCAGAACAAGTGAAAAGAAACCATTAATATTGTATGCAAAACAACCAATGGAAAATCATAGGGGACCAACTCCCGACGAAAAGTCCCAGTGAGTTAAAAGGATAACTCCATGTTAAAAATACATGGATCTCCTGTGAACAGAGGAGCCACTGCCGCAAGTTCTGGAGAGATTTAATAAAGAGAAGCTATTCATTGCATAAAGAGTCTGTAAAAGAGAAAGGCATGTTCAGGCATACTGCATATATTGCTGCAATGAGGTCAGTTCCTGTTGACAGAGCCCAAGTTCCTTCAACAGTAAAAAAAGCCGTGATAGCAAACATCCAACAGCCCAAGAATGTTGACCCAGCCATTATTGTGCATGGTGCTGGGAATCTCTTCAATGTAGGAACCTTCAGCACAAAAACACAGAAAGTATTAGTCAAAACTGCAATTGTCCCCAATCCTGAATTTATCCTTTTTACTAAATATACCGCTCCAATCACTAAGATATTATCTTCCACAGTAAACCCTAAACCCTCCTCTTTGTCTTCCACTCAGAAGACGTATTGATTTAAGTGAAGCTAAAGAGTCTCATTATTGGATAACAAATTCCCAACAGAACTTAGATTAATGATCAAGTGCCTCCAATAGTTCCTGTAAAGAGTTGCACTCCGTTTTAAATTAAAGACTTGATGACATGTACTATACAATACTCTGTCCAGTGATTGAAACACATGAAATGAACGAGTATTCTAATACCAAAGTGCAGATTACATGGAAGACGAGGCAAAGACGTAACACTAAAAAGATTGATTGATATTCAACAGAACGCTGTCATAATAAATTGTCAAATCCATGTGGCACCTGAAGATTAGAAAAGGCACTACTGCTGAAGCTGCTACCAAGTAAGCAGATTGCACCGAGCTGCCATTTTTCAATGCCCCAACCAAGTAGAAAACTATCCAAAGATTCCGGCTTACTCAAAGGAAGGAACCCAGGATTAATTTTAGTCGGTGTTGACGCATCAATGATGACAGGACCCTTGTACAGGGTTAGGACAGTGGCCCCACAGACACACACCAAAATGCCCAGTACTTTGGCTTGTCCGCTCCTCTGCTTACATTGGACTTCCTCTATCCTAAACAAAGTTGAAAGGTCAACATGGTATGTTTAGGTACGCTTGAAGAACAGGTGATGAATATCCTGAGTCACTAAGTGATATTTGTCATTTCCACGTGACTTGATGTCATACCCTCAACTCTCTTCTGACTTAAAGGCAGTGAGTATTATGCAAATATTTGGGAATAATACTCAGTAAGGAGCGGAGTACAATAAGATTCTTGGTGTACCTGAAAAACACAGCAATCAGTAGAGTCCAAACCGGGATACAATTCATCATGATTGAAGAAAATATCACATTTGTAAACAACAATCCGAACAGGAAAAGGCCCTGCTGCAAGTACACCCTGCAGGACCAAAGATCCAACGAGGATCTCAATTTCACATCAACTTTATAACAACCACAAACTTACAGAACTCTTCTAGATGAGTTGCAGCTGTAAAATGCTTGATTCATAATATATCCAAAGGTGAGTAAAATGCCTGAGAAAGATCCAATTACATGTAAAAAGCTCACCAAAATGAAAATTTGAGTTGCTACTAAGGCCACAATCTAGGGTTTAAGTGGAAACAAAAGTTCATGGGACATCGTAGAATGTGTCTTCCAGCTTGCTAGTTGTGTTCACAATTACATCCATACAGCTACTATCTTCCCTCTACCAATTGTGATGACAAGACACAATCAACATATTTGGGAATGCTTACGCAAAATACTGGAACCCACAGCCAATAAAATCAATAACTCAATCCTTGAGTAGATTCACATGCACAAGTACAACATTTCAAACAATCTGCAAACTCATACCCAACAACCGCCAACGCAAAAATGAGGCCCGCAACGTTGAGCGACATCTTGGACCAATGCTGCCTGCTATTCCCACCTCAGCCCTTGCGTTATCTCCATGTCAAGTGTCTCTCTTCTTCCCAGACCATCAGGAGCAAATCAGACGATACTTTTGCAAGCTGATGGTTATGGTGAAACCTCTTATTGATTGCAAACATGACAATTCCAATCCAACAAGCTTCCTTTTGTGGTAAGGTGTGCAGCCCTATTGTGGGCACTCCCAACTCCAGACAGTAAATTTTGGCCATTGGATTGGATCAGGAATTGTCTCGTCCGCTTACGATGAATCACGAAGATTGTCATTTAAAGTTTCTTTCCAATAGAAGTTTCACAAGATGCAAAAGTTTACAAGAGGTCAAGGTGAAGATTCTTGTTCACTTTAATCGATCACATTGGCCTTCCCAGTTGTCATGTTCACAACTGATCACCCTAGAATGGTGTCTATATGGTTGAGTGCATAGTCCAATCTAATCATAACATATGATGTCTTTTTGGTGTCTGCTCTTGACTAGAAGCCTTTCCATGTACCACTCAAATATAGGTGAATAATTAAGAAGAGTGACCACATAAGGCCCGCATACCTTACTTAATGTTTCTTTTGCAAACACAAGGAGTAGTGGATGGGAGTTCTAAAATTGATCAAGAACCTGAGATGTCAAAGTGAAGATTCACTTTCTCTTTAAAGAGATCACATAGGCCTTCCTAGTTGTGATGTTCAATAGTAATTCTAGAATATAGAATGGTATGTATATGTTTGAGTGCATAGTTCAATTCCATCCTAACACATGATGTCTTTTTGGTGGCCACTCTTGACTTCGAGCCTTGCCAGGTACCACTGAAATATAGGTGTTCAATTAAGAGGAGTGATCACATGAGGCCCACTTACCTTTATGTATCTTTTCCAAACACAGAGAGAAGCCCATCTGCTTGTGATAGGTAAGGTAAGTGGGTCTGGTTTGATTACTTATCTAATTGGACATCTGTATTTGAGCGGTGAGGGGCAGATCCAAGAACAGACACCGAAAAGGCATCATGTGTTTCAAAGATTGGACTACATGCTCAAAATATGTTAACATAGGCAACATAATTGCGGGGGGCTATGTGGCCTTCTTATGGCTCAATGTCAAGACCAGCTCCAAAACTTTCTGGGATTAGTCCTGGCTTCTTCGCATACATTTGCAAACGCACAGAAATGTCAACGTTGCAAATCCTAGTAATAAGACAACAACAAAAAGCAGTAACGAAATAAGGCCCATCTACCTAAGCAGATGTGGGAAGCCCAAAACTGAATAAGAAGCTGAGAGAGCCATGGCCTTTTTCTCACCTTTCAAGCACGGCAGCTGTGAGAAACAGCACACAACAGGCAATGATATCCCTGTAGACGGAGAAGACGAAGGGGCTAATGCCGCCTGTGAAGCATGCTTTAGTAAGCACGGAGTAGCCACCATACCCCATGGCCACCATGACCATAGCCATGTGCACCTTCGCCCTACTCCACATTGTGCTTCTGTGTTCGGCCCTCTCTCTCTCTCTCTCCCCGACTTCCTTACCCACTCACAACAACAACAAAATTCATTGTCAAATCACATACTACTCCATCCCCCAGATTATTCTTGTGGACTCATGAGAACTTACTAGGGTTTTGTGACGCATCTGATGGTTGATATTAAGCGCACTTGTGGTGTACATCTTCTTTCTACACGTCCTTTAGACAAATTGGGTCTTTTGACACTTTACGCAAGTGAGTGCGGAAAAGGAGACCCTAGTTAGACAGTACGGTGAGCAAACTGCATGGATCAAAGTGATGCAAATGAAACTCTAATCAAGTCTTCCATGGAATAGTTATACGCTTGGAACTTAAGTCCGATCAAAGTTACTGCATTTTCGACATCTTGTCAAAGATTCCGAGATGATCAAGACATCAACGTTCATCTCTTAAACCCAATAAATAAATAAAAATTCAGCAGCCACCAATTTGATTCTGAGTACCGCCTCCTCTACGTTGTTTACACTGTACTTGGCTATGTAGGCCGTCAACCCTTTCTTCGATCTTTATTGATCTGAAGCACTGGAAACAATAATTTTGAAGAAGATTCACTACAAATTCAAGGTCGAAACTGGGAGAAGAGTAGCCATGGATAATACAAATCCTACACCAAATTTGTGTACCGATTTGCAATGCTATTGAATCTCAACATTGGGCCTGGTTCGATGGATAGAAGTTGGCAAGGGAGCATGGGGACCACAAATCGCACTACTTATTGTGACCATGTGCACCTTGCTTGGTGGTTTTGCAGAAAGGCTGTCACCACGCTGAGGACGATCTCAAATCCATGGGGGGTGTAGATCTGGAGCTCTTTCAGTGACAAGAACTAAGCGCCTTAAACCCCCATAATGGTTTTCTTTTGCCATAGGAAATTTTTTATGTTAAGTATGCATATGTATATATAAGGTACTTATTTTGTTGAGTTTCAAAATTAGGTCTTGTTCCAATTGGGATCGTTAGTGTGGAGACCCCCATGAATGTTTAGAGATTACATAGGAGAAACCAACGAGAGCAAGGGGCAAATGAGGGGTTTTGGAGGTACAGATAAGGCTATAAGAATTGGGGTAGGGGACGTATTCAGGCACATTGTGCGTATGCTTTGGACAATCAAGGTTTTGTAAGTAGTATTTCTTGTGCTGGTTGGAACATGGTTATGTGTTTTTTTCCTATCTTTGATTGCTTTCATTCATTATTTGATAGTCTCGTTATGTTTTATGACATTGATTTATAAAGGTAATAGCCAAGATATAAGAAGTGATGGATATGAACAACTGTGGGAGTAATATTTTAAGTTGAAGCATTTGATGAGGCCCCAACGACAAGGCTAACACCTCTTGTGATGATATGTAACTTGCTAAATGCTAGTGTTTGGGGTGACCATGACGGTGAACGATTCATATGGATTGCTATAATTATATACAATGATGTTGGATTTGGTATCATATTGGGGGCTCTAGTCTTGCTTACATAATAAAATGTAAAGCTTACTTGCAAACATTAGCTACAATGTATTTGTAATTCATATCATTTGTTTTGGTTTGTATATTATCAATATAGTGTATGTTGTTATGCATGCTCTAAGTGAGGGGACACATACCTTAAGAGTCACTACAAAAGGCAACATTTTGAATCCGTTGAGGATTGTGATTTGAGATCGTACCTTTGTATTTTACAATGTCCATGGAAGATCCTGCCACAATTTCTAGAGGATGACTTGTTGGTTTCGGGGATCCTTGTCATTGCAAGTGCAAAGGAAATGGTAAAATATCTTGATCCGACTACGTCAACATGAAAGGACCCTACGAAAATGCACATGTGTGTGCTTCAACCTGCACCCTACCATAATAAGAACTTTGGCGTTGGGACAAGACCAAGTCCAAAGTGAACAGAGAGTTTGTTCATAGAACATTCGTGATCATGCCCAAGGGTCAACATTGTAGGATGTAAAGCTATTTCACCCTTTTCATGGAGTAGACACTATGTTAGTAACCGTAAAATTTACCAGGTACTAGTAGGATACATATCTTTAGAAATGTGCTCATCCATCCGTCTTATCTAAAGCTATGTGTCAAGTGTTTTGGGGAGTTACTAAAACAAGTGGTGTGTGCCGCTACCTGCTTATTATTCTCATTTTGTTGATCTATGATGGACCTTTGAGGTCAACAATTGAATGTTAGTTTTCAAGTCTTTTTTGTGGACGAGTATGAAATGTGCATATTGTGTGGAAATTGTGTTAATTTGCTTGATTTTATTTTATTTTTGTGTCTTGGGTTTTTAATTGTATTTCTAGTCTTTTCATTAATGGGATGTGCACGGGTTGCTCTTGCACCAACAACTACCGTACGTTAAGGGCAGCTTCGACACATGTTAGCCGAATAATTAATTAAAGTTCAAAAAGTAGCTTTGGCACCTAAAAATAGTATATTCATATTTTTGGCAATTTTCTCTTTTAATTTTTAAAAATTCAACCTAAATTCATTTGTAATTTTCTATTTAAGCATATATCTTGTACATCTCTCTTGCATTGAATGACAAGTAAGATGTGAGTGAATAGTTGAGAATGCTCTGTGCTTTATGCAAGTAGAGTGGAGTTGTGTTCAACAATGCATATGGGATATGTAAACTTTGAGGTGAAGCATCGAGTTAGACTTCATTTTTATAACACGCATAACTTTTGCATAGTCTTCAAATGACATAAAATTTCTTGGAGGTGAAAGATTACTTGATTTCTAAACTTTTCTTAGACCAACAAAATTCCAAAAAAGTTGATCTTCTATGCACAAATGAGCTCCGAAAAACTGTTATGAACGCATTTTAATTTTTTGATCTTTACACGGCTGCAATGTTTTGTCCATATCTTTTGCATAAAGACTTATTTTGACACAAAACTTGTTGGAGGTGGAAGAAGGATTGATTTCTCAACTTTTGTTAGTTGGACAAAATTCTATAAAACTTCATCTTCTATGCTCAATTGGACTCCAAAAATTTGTGTGTACAACACATTTGAAAAGCCTCACCTAGAGTCTTGCTACTTCTTAACCCATATTCTTTGTGGACTAATATAAGTGAGCTTGATTACAAAAGGAGCACCTTCTCTCTTTCAAAATTCACATATGCTTCCACTGTAAGTAAAACTCTAGTGAGATGTAAGTAATACTCTAGTGAGAAGTAAAAAATTCTTACTTTTCGGCAATTTTGAAAATTAATTAATTTTATATTCGGAAAAAAAATACCAATAATTTTCCAAAATTTTGGCATCTATTTTTAGAATTATTTTTGTGCCGAACCTGCCCTTAACGTACGGTATTACCAAGAATGGAGGTTACTTTCTATCCACTTGTAGTACCGGTAGTGTTATTAATGAGTAGTTCATATTTTGTATGTTTCTTGGCAAGGGACTCTTTGGCAATTCTATGATTATAGTATGTGAATTCTATAATATAGTATGGTGAGTTTTGGTTGAGGTGCCGGTGGAGGGTTGTTGTATGGGTGGCATATGAATAGAGTATGTTTGGGTTTGAACTTAGCGTTACAATGGCATCTTTGAGTAGCACAAATACACAGTAATAACCATGATGATATTGTGTTTTCTTGAGGATGTTCGTTGAAGGTACCTACATTCATAAGTGTTGTAGTGCCTTGATGTTGTGTTTGATACAAGAAGTTTTCTTAGTTTGCAGACAAGCTTGTTATGCCTTTTTGTTATCTGTGCATGAATATGTTGTTGTTTGCATTTAAGATGTACGTGTAACCAAGCATTTGCATAGAGTGAGTTACAATTAGGACATATTCTCGATGGGTAGGCTTCTCTACCAAACCTATGGTGCGTAGGTAAGTGTGGATGTGCGAACATACACCAAAAAGACACATGTGTAGAATAAATTGGACTATGTCCTCAAAATATCTTGACCATTTTAGGCTTTATAGTCAATATAATTGGGGGTTCAACTAATATGGTCATTTCATAAGAAAGAGAATCTTCAATTTGACAATAGAGTTATATGTTAATGAGGCCCAACTTGGTCCCTACTTAGACCCCATGTATAGGCCCACAACCCTTAATGTGAGGTAAAACGCTAATAAATGAATTGAAGAATTGACCATGATTTAGGGAGTTTGACTAGGTTCAAGGACCATGGGTACCATGTTATATACCCAACCTAGTGTTAATGGGGGCACTTCAATTAGTGACAGCCTTAGCCAACATATATGACCAATCATGTGGTCTTCTCAGACTATAGGCGCCACCGCACCCATTCCCACCCTTACATCCATTGTTTCCCTGCATTGCCAAGGCGATCCTAATCATTGTGACAATATGGTCTCACGTTCCCCACTTGGTCACATATGTAACATGCTCATTTTACATATATGAAAATCAATTACATGAGTGTAACTTTAGACTATGATGGTCTCACAAACCCAATTCTTCCACCAATTGTACTATGACTTCATAACCAACTTGACATACAATTGTCTTTCACTCATCACCCACATGAATGCCCAGTTCTAAAACACTATGTGACATAAAAATGTGGGCGAACCACCCATACACTCGTTCCTTGTTGGATGCCTAAACCCTTGCCTCCAAGAAACCAGGTTACAAGTTGGTTCACCCCAGCCGTGATGTAAACCCATCACTTAAGCATAAAATTTTAGCGAACTTTGTTTTATGCCAAGAATAACTCACTAGCCACCCACTTGGGTGCACAAATCCTAGTATGCAATTAAGAATCCCAGCTTTTAAGCATTCACATATATGACCTAACTCTTAAGTGCGACTCACATATGCTTACAAGCCTTTATGGCAAGAAGAATTCACTAGCCACCCACTTTGGGTGCACGAATTCTTATGTGCAATCAAAACCCAACTCTTAAGCACGCACATACCTACCCAACTTTATGGCAAGAAGATCTCATTGATCACCCACTTGTGTGCATAAATTCTAGTGTGCAATCAAAAACCCATCTCTTAAGCAAATGAATAAATCAATGGCGAAGAGGTATATAATGGAGGTATGTAATGGAGCTTTATATCATACGAATGCACAATTCCAATATCTCGGCACACCACTTCTCGAAGTCATGATCCGAAATGATGCCGAGATCCTTGGCTCCTCAAGGTTACACATTCTTTGCAATGCCTTCTTCTTGTACGCAAACAATGGTTTAGATCTTTTGGAACTTCAAAATAGATTTCACACTGTCTGCTTCGAACTAAACTCAAACCTTGAACTTCGAAACAAAGTTTGCACCTCCAACAATCAACACTACACCTCCAACATTGAACAGACCAACTTCGCCATTGAAGAAAACTTAATCTCCCAAGCACAAACAAGGAGTTTTATTTTCAAAGCACGTACTTAACCTGGTGCCCCCCCCCCCGGGTAGAAGGGACAACGTTTCAAAGGGCCCCAGCTGGCTGGATGCAGGGCTCCGGGCTAGTTGGACCACCCCCCCCCCTCGCACGGCGGTGTGGCTGCCATATCATACCACCACCAAGACTAAGTGCAAGTTAACATCAAAATCACACTAAGGAGCAATTAAGGACTTTGAAGCCCACTCTCGGATTCACCTTGATGCATAGAATGCAAATGGGGAGTGCTATCTTATGAGCGGTGAGCGATGAGCGGTAACTTATGAGCAGTGAGGAAGATGAAAATTTTGGTAATAGGGCCACCAATATCCTATAACCGTAGAATTGTGGCCTTAAAAATGATGATTTTAGGGTTTAGTAATAAGAGGGTTGAGAAGGATAAACAACATGAAGTCCAAAAATTTATTCATCAGTAGTAGCACTAGACATGAAACTATCTTTTGCCTCGTCATCTATATATATTCGAGCACCTTTGCATTGCGAATTGATTTTGGAACTATAGCAAGATTCTTCATTTGGATCCGAATCTTCGAGATTCAACATTGCAATTGCAACATTCTCGGCATATGATGGGAGACGCGGGCTACGGCTTGGACTTCGTAGGAATTGTCTATGTGCCCAAAACGGGAGACATGTCCTCTTTCCAATCGTATTCCTGAAATCAAATCGATGAAACATGTAAATAATGTGAAGAAATCAAAATGAACCAATGAATTGAATGAAACGAATGAATTGAATAAAAACTTATTGTATTAAAACTTACTCACACTCAAATTCAAGCATCTCCTCATCGGAGAGGTTATCATCTTCTTTTGTGAGATCTTGTATATTCTCCTTAGATGACCCCTCTTTCAAAACGTTTTCCAAAAGCGGTTTCAATATGTGCTCAAACATGTCATTATCACCCTCAAATGCAAGAAGATGTCTGCCACATGCGCGTGTTGCTAGGATAGAAGCTCCAGTGGAACATATCAAATCAACAACGCGTCCATTCGATGGTGTAAACAATTCAATAAGATCTTGAAAAAAACGCGGCGATTTTTGATATGGCCCCCTCCAAGGTCTTCCCGATTTTTGAAGAAACATGTTTTTTTCATCCACAAAATTGAAAAGCAAGTTTTTGCTTTTCAATCCAGTGCCAAAAAAAGTGGAGTTTGGTTGTCTCGTGGATTTTGTGGTAGTAAAATCCCTTACCAAGACATGAGCCATAAATGCCGGAGTCTACAAAAAAATATAAATTGTGTTAAAACTATATACAATGCAAATAACACCAAAATAATTAAATAGAAACAATTGTGATATGTTATACTTACGGTGTAGGTTGGAGACTCCGGATCCTTGAACACCATGTACGAATTGAGGCAAATAAAAGTCCTAAGAACTTTCATGTTGCCGTTGTGTAAGGTTGAATTCAAAACCTTCTTGGTTTGCATATCGATAGCAAAAAATACTATGAGGACGCCATCATCAGACAAGATGGACTTGCACAAGGACATTGTTGCAACCATCCAATTCTTGTCATATTTATTCCAAAGAGGAATTTCAGCAGGTCTATTGGAGAGGTTGAAGTCAAGACCGTCGGGAAATTGCAGAAAAACCAAGTCAACGGCAAATGGAGTCGGACTTTCCATGACATGAAATTCGCGATTGTCTTTGAACTGAAATACCACAACATATCACAATATAAGACACAAAATAAAATCCAAATGAAAGTAAAAACATTACAGAAAATACCAAAACAATAATACTTACGTTTTCAAGAAATGTCCGCCATTGGATCCACTCAGGATGGCCTACTTCAACCCCTTCAGACTTGTTATTGACAGCAGTAGATCGAGCAAAAGAGAGCGTGAGAAAGTTCTTCAGTATGAATAACTCTTTTCTCAAAACATTCGTTGGCGCACGATGAATAGCGTCATAGGTGCTCGAGTAATGGAATTCCAATACATCGCACCCAGACTTTGAACTTTCGCCTCCAAGTGGATTCTTATCCAAATCATTGGAAAGAACAAGCAATTCTTCATGTTGTGAAATTTCCGATTGATTTTGCATTTTGGTTTCAGGAACATGTTTCCTCTTACAACGTTTTGTCTCTTTTGGTTCTGGCTCTCTAAGTTTAAGCTGCACAATTTGTGCTTGCAAAATTGCAGTATCACGAGGATCCACATTTTTAGCATCATTTATCTGACGGATTGTCTTCTCACTTGACGGACATGCATCCTTAGGACAATCAAGATACCAACCACAATCCTCATAGTGTGGGAGCGACCAATCCAAACAAATCTCAGTAGTGAACATGCATGAATCTCCTGCACCAGTGTCACGCCAATTTGGGAAAAAACGAGGTTCTCCTATAACGCATTTATGTGGAATCAAAACATATCGAAAATACCTACACACAAAAATATTGTAAGTCAAATATTCCATGACAATTTGACAAATGGAATAAAAAAAATCAAAAAAATAATAAGATTAGGTTGTACCTGTATAATACACGTTTCATAGCAAGATCAATATTAGGTTGTTCATCCCAACCGTTGTGTTTTTTAACTTTTCTGCTTTGGAATTCACGATAGAATATTGAATTGAAAGCCGCAAACTTCCAGGTTTGGATATACTCGGAGAGAGTAGGCACATCTGTAGGCAACTGAAGAGGAGATGAAAGAATACTTTGAAGCTCTTCGATAGCTTTTTTTTCCAACTGTGCCCAATATGTAGACTTTAATAACCAATCATCAAGTGCAGAATCAGAGAGGGGCGATTTCGGGAAATGCAATGCATCTTTGTCAAATCTATTGCCATTCCAAAGCTTGAGCCATCCAACTTTGACTTCTGCATCCACATTACTGACAACAACACGATGAAGTTTCTCTTGTAGCGTTTCAGGCACCGAAAATGAACCCCAATGGTGCTTAACTTCTTCAAGGAAAGCAGAGGTAAGGTTGATATCGGCAATCGCTAGTTGTTTCGTAAAACTAGAAGATAACATTGCACGTTTTTTGTTGACAGCTGCGGACATTACTTTTGAAACTCCGTCTGATGTCCGTTCAAGAGGATGAGTTTCATTGTACTGGTTGAGAGCAATATCGCTAGCCTCAGCAAGTTCTTGCTGAAAAATCAAACAAAAGTCAATATTTATAAGTTCATATAGATGTAATGTAAAATGAAGGTGAATAAACATAAGGCACATATTAGCAATGGTAGAAGAACTTACACTGTACATGTAATCCAAAAAAATTGGTCGTGTCAAAGAATACCAAGTTTCGACGGACTTCTCCTCACATCGTTTATAACTCTTTGGATCCAGTTGTTTTCTGAAGGAAGTCAAAGGCAAGGTGCCAATACTTTGCATCCGATATAAAGTATGCACCAAATTGGTGGATACGTGAGAATTTTCGGTTGACCTAAAAGAAACATTAAATTGATTAGATTCATGATGATTTAATTTGGAAAACAAAATATAAACTAGAAATAAGTGTAAAAAAAAGGTAAGAACATTACTTGTTGATGTCATGCATAGCAGTCAACAAATTTGGAATGTCGTCAGGCTCGGGCGCCAAAATGATAGAATCCACAAAGACATGACGTTCATAATCTTCGGTATATACGCGGTCAATATAATTTTTCCAAACAAAAAATCTGTGATTTCCATCCCATATAAAAAACATCTTGTTCTTGTATGACGTCAATGACAAATCTGTATCCAATTGAAATTCAAACAGGGCATTGGCTTGAGCCCAATTTGGGCTCCAAGATGCGCGAACCTCATCATCCACGAATTGAAAGTTTCCCTTAGAATCGGTGGCCGATATATAAAACACACGGTCACCATCACGATAACCATTGAAAAAATCAGCCTCCAATTTAGTAATGTCACCCTTCAAAGCAGGACACATAATCGGCATAGGAACCATGCGACATAAGGGTACACGCAAGCGAGCATTAGGTCCAGCACGGATTCAAGAAATTGTAGAAGTGGAATTGACCTTTCGTTTGTTCGTAAGCTCCCACACTTTCTCTTGATAAGTTTTATTGTCACCATCATTATCTTCATCCGAGTCAAAATCATCGAGGGATTCATTTATTTTTTTCTTTTTCTTATTATGAAGATTTGATGATATGTCCTGATGAACTTGTTGAGATGGATGATCTTGAGTTGAATGCATTGTGGAATCATCATCAGTAGAAATAGGAGTCGTTCTTTCCAAATCCATTGATTGGTCCTAAAACAAATGAAATAAGTTTCATAAATATTTCAAAACAAATAGCAACACATTAGCAATAACATTACAAAAACAACAGCAATAGCAACAACAATAACAACAGAATACCACGAACACAGGGAAGAATGACAAAAATTATCCTAGACACAGTCATTTGCACCTTTAAATATTGTACGATTAGGATGGCCGCTCACCCCAAAACTACAAGGCCAGACCCTGTGCGTCCAACTACAGGTCTAACAAAGTTGGACGCGAGGTTTGGGTCAAACGACCCAAACCACGCTCACAGTTTGGGTCGTTCGACCCAAACTAGGCTCACAGTTTGGGTTGGCCGACCCAAACTAGGTAGACAGTTTGGGTCGATCAACCCAAACCATGCTCATAGTTTGGGTCGACCGACCCAAACCATGCTCACAATTTGGGTCAACCGACCCAAACTGTCCGCAATTTACGCCTGATTATGCGCAATTACCCAGTCACCACGAAAGTGCAAACAAACCTTGTACTGCACCTGTAGATGAGAGAGCTTGCAGCGATGAGCTCAGGTCCGACGGAGGAGAGAAAAAAAACTGAATGCTTTGGGGTTGTGGCAATTTATACTACTTGTCCCTGCAGCCATATTTAGTATGGCTCTTCGTGGCCCCGCATAGCTGCTAGAAAGTTGCTAGCGCAGACCCTGTGCGTTAACGCACAGGGTCTACTTGCCCAACTTTGCGAAGCCTCTAGCTAGGCAAGTAGACCCTGTGCGTTAGCGCACAGGGTCTGCGCTAGCAACTTTCTAGCCACTATGCGTTACCACATACACCTTGTGCGTTAACGCACAGGGCCGAGACTGGAATTCGTAGATTTGCGAAAACTTATAAAATCTGGAAAAAATGCTAATGGGATCCAAAAAAAAACAAAAATATGCTATATTATCTAAATTTCCGTAGCTACAAATTCTTTTGATATTTTGTTTTGGTTTGAAATGATTTTCTTTTCTCATTCTTCTATCTATTTCCTTGTTTTGGGCCACCTCGTAGATTTTGGGTTTCGGGGCAAAAAAAAATTTATGCTATTTTGTGTCATTTTCTAGCTCCTATAACGTATTGCATGAGTACTTGAGTAGTCATATTTGTCATTTCTTGCATTCTAACCTCGTTTTGAATAGTTTTTTTGCTCCTATGTTCTGAACATCGATTTAAATTCATACAATAGATATTTGTTTTAATTTTAGGCTCTCCTAGTCGTTTTACCTCCCAACTTTTGGCCTTCCTAAATTGCTGTTACAAACCCTGTACGTTAACGCACAGGGTTTTACCTCCCAACTTTGGCCTTCCTAAATTGCGCTTACAAACCCTGTGCGTTAACGCACAGGGTTTCTCCTCCCAACTTTGGCCTTCCTAAGTTGCTTTTATAAACCATGTGCGTTAACGCACAGGGTTTCGCCTTCCAACTTTTTGCCTCCTAAGTTGCTCTTACAAACCCTATGCGTTAACGCACAGGGTTTCGCCTCCCAACTTTGGCCTTCCTAAGTTGCGTTTATAAACCCTGTGCGTTAACGCACAGGGTTTCTCCTCCCAACTTTTGGCCTTATTAAGTTGCTCTTACCGCACAGGGTTTCTCCTCCCAACTTTGGCCTTCCTAAGTTGCGCTTATAAACCCTGTGCGTTAACGCACAGGGTTTCTCCTCCCAACTTTTGGCCTTATTAAGTTGCTCTTACAAACCCTATGCGTTAATGCACAGGGTTTCTCCTCCCAACTTCGGCCTTCCTAAGTTGCTCTTATAAACCCTGTGCGTTAACGTACAGGGTTTTCACCTCCCAACTTCTCGCCTCTTAAATTGCTCTTATAAACCCTGTGCGTTAACGCACATGGTTTCGCCTCTCAACTTCTCGTCTCTTAAGTTGCTCTTATAAACCTTGTGCGTTATCCTCCTGACTTCTAGCCTTCCTAAATTTCTGTTATATACCATGTGCATTAACGTATAGGGTTTCTCCTCTCCAATTTATAACCTCTATAAATTGCTACTACATGACATGTGAGTGAACGTACAAGGTTCTCCGTCCTAACTTACAACTTATGCACTATCAAATTATGTGAACGTTGAACTGACTTACGTTTTTGTTTGTCGTCTTCTTTGAACCCGTCTTCAATTCGGACTCTGATATACGATCATCTACATCTTCTTTGCTCTTTGCACCTTCATCATCCTCCATCGCATCAAAATCCAGTGTCTTCACAGTTTCTTCTACCGTATTCAACAAGTTTCTTTTCCCTTCCTTTTTTGCATCATTCTTTCCCACACTGAGTCTGAACCTCTTTTTCTCAGAAGTGAAATACAAAGTTTTCCTACGTCTTCTCTTCGGCCTCACGGGTGTTCTCTCTACATCGTCTACCATTATTGGTGTCTATGATATGTTTTCTATCAGGTACTATCATTTATTCTTCCAATATATCTATCTCACAAAATCCGGCGTATATTACGATCACATGTTGTAATTGGCGTTCAATGAACGAGATATTTCAACGCGTTTGTCATTATGTGTTTATTTTTGTTATATCCGCCAAAATTTTCTGACACCTACTTTGTTCTATTCATAATGATCAATAATTTATTTTTCCAACCAATTTTAATTCTTTCTACATCTGCGTCAGTCCACACATATATATTTTAAATTTCTACCAATCCTTTTAGTATTTGACGCCGTTTTGTGTATATTTTGCTTGTAAATAGTCTCTGACTATTATTGTATTATATCCACTTCTGTATTATCAGATGCTATGTATCACACGCTTTCATCTCCATCCATTATTGTATCACACATTTTCATTTCCATTCATTTCCTCACACAACTCTATACAAAAGCAACATTCACCCTATATTTTTGTGATGTGTTGTTCATATGTTCTTTTGATTTTCTATGGCTACCATTAGAGCTCATGGATCTTTTGTTCCCTTCATCTTGCCACTCCAAGATGATGGTCATGTGAGTGTTTCAGAGGATTTACTTAGTTTGAGATTCAACCTCCAGATAGGAACCATGTATTTAGAGCATGAGATGTACTCTGCAGATGGAGAGGTGTATGAAACGATTTTGGTTCCAAAAAATAGAACTGATGTTGGTTTTATGTGGATCTTAGGACCTGGTTCATTTAGGGTGATAGGACTTTCTGAGTCTCAAATGCAAGCTTCAACTGTCATTTTGACAAACAAATCCGGTACATCCACAGTTCAAATTCCCTCTATCACACCTGTTAAGGTGGAACCCCTTGATGATAGTGTGTTTGTGCTATCAGATTCAGAAGATGACATTTGTGCATCTATTGATCTTTCAAACACATCGCCATTTCCATTTAGAAGTGTAGCCAAATCCCCTTGTGGTCTTATGTACAAAAAGGTGGTTCCCCAAATCTCACATTCTCAACGTCCTCCACTACACCCTTCACCTTCATCTACAGGGTTGACTATGGTTGATGCCTTGAAGCTGACAAAGTCAAGAAAAAGATCAAAGTCCGATCTTGCATCCATTGATTTTGACAGTATAGATGTTCGTGAAGTCAAGTACTTACCATCTTCTTTTAATGGTGATGTTTTATTTCTCTTGCTTCCTGTGGCACTCAAAGCTCCAAGTACGTATGGTCGCTCAATGGACGGCATGGACAAGATGTGCGACGGTCACCCTTGGTACACTACCAAAACTGCAAATATCCAAAATGACTTTGGACTGTCCTTCCGGCGCTCTACTTGTGCTGGTCATCTCCAATGTCATAATGACTACTGTGATTACATGAATCGCAATGGGGGCCTCCGGAACAACACTGAATGGGCCGGTTCAACTCCTATCCCATTTGCTGTGGGTGTTGTTCCCCCTACTAAGTCCACTGTCGAGTGTAAGGTATGTCGTTCCACACCTGTGTGCATTGCTTTGTGTAATGCTCGAATCATATACATTCACTCCACATCCGTTGGAATGTCCAGGGCTTGCATTCATCTTGGTGTACATGATCACCCTGTGGCCAATGGCACATGCCGTGAATCATTGGACATGACATACCAATGCGTTACAAATGAAATATTGAAAACACCCACAGCAAAAAATTCAGCCATACTTATGGCGGCGAGCAAACCATTCTTGGCCGATTACCTTCTCAAATCTCCCGCAAATGTCGAAGGCCATCACTTGGTTGGTTCATCCCTAGAGGTCGTCATGGACAAATTCAGCACTCTTGCCTCTCCAAATTGTCGTAACTTTGTATCTGGATCAAAGCGTTTTTTGCGTAGTAGAATGGGAACTATGGATAGTATTATGGCGCTCAAAGACCACTCTGCTTTCAAATTCGTCCATGGTAGTCGGTTCCCAGGGCAGTCAAAGGACAAAGTGTTTATTTTTAAGGTGTCTGTAGACCTTCCAGGTAGTGGTGTGGAGCTTGTGAAGAGGATGCAAGTCGGTGGGGATATGGAGAATTCATGGATTATGTTTGACCATGTCAAACGTTTGAAGGACTGGACGACCATGACTTGCCATGTGTACGACAGTCGATACTATAAAGTGTTGAATATTGCGTGTTGTGACATGCAATCTGAAGATGGTGCAGCGCAAATTCTTTTTTGGAAAAATTTGAATGCTGTCATGGCAGATAATGATGTACCAAACGTAAACTTCAAAGGGTTTATGGCTCATAGTGCTCAAGCTAATTGGAATGCGGTGAGGGCGATTTACGGGGATGGTGATCCAAGTCTACCCATGGTTGCACGTGAGCGTACATGTCTTTTCCATTGGTCCGCAAGCTTGGATAAGGTGACCCAAAAGTATATCAAACCATCCTTGCAATTTCAACACAAACAAATATGCAAGGATTACAAAGACGCGAAAACAATGGACGACGCTGAGACCAAGTACCATGTGATTCGTTCTTGGTGGTTGTCATCTGGAGCTGCCTCCGAAGAAGGCATCCTTGGCCTTTCAGAGTGGTTGGGATTTTGGCACTTTCGTTACAGACAATGGGGTGGCCATATGCTACTTGTAAGTACATATCAAACTTCATTATTCAATGTAATATATCCTATGTTTTTCTTATTTTTGTCTTTCTGTGTTGTTCATAGGATATGACAATAAAAGAGCGTGCGGGAATGCCAATATGCAACCTTGCAGAGACTGTACATAACAAACAACAAACAGTTTGGGTCGTTCGACCCAAACCTTGTAGGCAGTTTGGGTTGTTCGACCCAAACGTGGCAGCCATTTTGGGTTGAACGACCCAAACCTAGATATATAATCTATCTTATGTTTGTCTTATCCTTGTATTTGTGTGTTGTTCATAGGATATGACAATAGAAGAGCGTGCGGAAATGCCAACATGCAACCTTGCAGAAACTGTACACAACAAATGGCTCCAACAGTCCGGCAACAAGATGTCTTGTTTATATGAAGCTACAGTGGACGACATGATCCGTCAACGCATAGAGGAATCGTTGAGTTCTACAATTCATGGTGTGGCTCATACTACATCCGTGTTAGAGACAGATTGTCTTGCTTCCAAGTGGCACATTGCAAGATTACCACCCAACTCAGCCAAACGATGTTGGGCACTGCAGGCCATCACAGGGACTATGTGCAATGCCAAAGTCGGGACTGGAAAACATGGCACACCTGCTCAAACATACAAAGGGCTCAGGAAGGAATTTCGCTCTCCCAACAACGTGGAGTATGAATTTTGGTTTTGCCCTGACGACATCAAACGTTGTGTGAATGGCAGTAAGAAGAAATATGTGTTGGACTGGCCTATAGTACCCAACACATGGCCGGTGAAGATAGGTACCAATCTATCGCGAGAGGAGGTTTTGGCACTTGAAGATGCTGGATTTCAACTACAGCAGAGGGAGGCATTGTCCCCTCGTCGTAGGCTTTCAACAATCGCAACTCTCCCCATCCCTCGCTCGCATTTTTCTATGCCACCAAACCCAGACGCCCACCCTACATTCAGGTTTGGAAAGATAGTGCGTCGTAATCCAACAGCACCGCTAGCGGATCACAAAAACAAATGGGAGAGCGCCGGGCTCATGGAGGGTTACTATGTGGTTGGGGTCACTGCCATTCCATATCCGGGTTTTGGAGTGATAATCAACATTGTCTCCAAGCAGGATATCACCTACCATGTCACAATTGGCGACATCCCGCATTGCATATGCCCGGATTTCACAAAAATGTCCTCTCATGCATTGGGAAAGAAAGGAAAATGGGTGTATTGTAAACATCTTTATTATGTGTTTAGATTTTTGTGCAAGGTGGATTACGAGAGTGACAAGTTCATTCATGTACCTACATATACCTATAACGAGGTCATGCGACTACTTGAACTTGCTGGTATTGTAGAGTGTGAGTAGTATTGCAAATGGTCTATTAAGTACCATATATTTGAATGTCAAAATATGACATGTTTTTGTTTGGATTTTTATAATAAAAATCAGCAATGGGCTGGAAGTATTTCAAATGATTCAGTAACTTCATTTCTATTTAGACTACGACCCAACCGTGAGCGGTTTGATTGATTGACATGGATAAATAATAACAAGTTTCTAAAAATAAAAAATAATTGAGAAGATTCTACGCACATCCGCGTAGTAACGTCTTCTTGGTATCCGCCTATAAATTATTCCTGCTTTATCACTAGCTCAATTTGGGATAGCACCAGTCAATGTAACCAACCGGATTCGAACCCGGGTTGATACAGACCTAATACCAGTCTCTTACACAACTCGCATCCACAGGCGGATGTCTCAAAACCTAGTAGTTACCTACATATTGACTATTTCTAATATCTAATTTCCTTTCATTTGTAGATTCTGGGCCTTAATTCAACCCGTGAGCAGTTTGAGTGGCTCACAATTATGGCACCTACATGTACGTATAATGAGGTTATGCACCTACTTGAGCTTGATGGTGTTGTGGAATGTGAGTAGTTGTGCAAGTGTTGGTTGTAACTACATGTATAAGGATGTCAATAAATGACATGTATTGGTTTGGATTATTATAATAAAAATCAGCAATGAATTGAAAGTGTTTTAAATGATCTATGGAAATAGGGCCCTTTCACTTGTGCTTCATTT
The DNA here is from genome assembly GCA_950295325.1 of Polytrichum commune. Taxonomy (NCBI): domain Eukaryota; kingdom Viridiplantae; phylum Streptophyta; class Polytrichopsida; order Polytrichales; family Polytrichaceae; genus Polytrichum; species Polytrichum commune. The sequence goes on along the minus strand of OX485803.1, from coordinate 13,502,660 downwards.
AAAATATTGGCAATTTACAATTGAAAATATGCAATTAATTTCTCAAAATTTTGGTTGTGTACCCTAAACCCGTGTGTCTTTACTAAATTTGGAATCATTGCTCATATGTTACTGCTCATTGCTCATGTGTTACTACTCACCGCTCACCGCTCACTGCTCATCGCTCATAAGATAGCTTCCCTCGAATGCAAATGAGCAACCAAGGAGTGGAGCATTGGACCTTAGTGTAAACCCAAACTTAAGGTAGACAAGCCCAAATTGATAATCTGGAAACTTGTGTTTGAGTGGTATGTGGTTAAGTGCGGATCTAAAAACTGGCACCAAAAAAACATGTGTATAAAAGAGATTAAACTATGTGCTCAAAATATGCTAACCATTCTAGGCTCAATAGTCATCGTAAGTGGAGGAGCTTATACAACCATTTTATGAGCACAAGAACATTCACTTTGATTAAGAATGAGATATTCATACGAGCTCCAGAAACTATGAGGTAAATGGCTATGGGCAAGATTTGGATTTGCTAATCATCTTGCAATGATTGCAGTTTCATATCCTACAAGAAGTGGGTGCAAACAATCTCCAAAGAGGTTTCTAAGACATAATCAGTCCACATCCCAGTGCTTCCAATTCCAACTAGTTACATGTTGTGATATTTCAGTTTTTCTTCATTAATTTGAGGTATATCCCAATATTCCATAGAAGCCTCTAAAATGATGGGTAATTTCTCTAAAGTCTTGAACTTCAACCGATTATTTCTCAAACTCAACCAATTCGTTTATAACTACACTAAATATGATATTTAGTATCACTTACAATTTGGAATTACGCAATGCTATTTATTATTATTATTGATATACTTTTTACCAAGTCAAGTTGTTAATGTTTTATAATGTCCAAACAATCAAATTAACATTTGTTGGTAAAACATGAGATATACAATAAATAGACATAGCATTGCATAATGTCAAATAGCAAGTGACATTAAATATCATGTTTAGTGTAGCAGTCAGTTCTCCCCGTCCATTCGGTGTAGAGAGAAAAACATCCATCTAGGGGGGCACGTCTACCTTACGCACTCGTCAAATTCCATGATTGTTGAAAATTGAAAAGAAGGAGAAGAACCCCATGCAAATCCTTCTTGCCGTAGAGGACACTCTATTCCATTTTTACTACTTTGATTACCCCAATTAATGCATGTTACTATTCGAAACCACGCAGTACAATAACGTCTTACTCAGGAGTCCAATTTAAACTAACCGAAAATTCGCTAGGTTGTTCAAACATTGGAAAACATCAATGATGTTGCTTGGTAAGACATTACCTTCTCATTGAATAGTTATAGCACTTCATAACTCCAACCAGTGACACACAATAAATGGGATAAACAATGTAGTGCGGTGAGAGTTTCCACATGGGACAAGAGAGGTCTCAACCAATGTAAGATTGACACGTGGCAAAACTTTGAAGAGAAATTAACTAATTGTGTCGAAATAGAGAGCCCGAGTCTACGGTAGCTGCCCAGTCAACCATCCACACTGCCAAGCCAAAGTTGAAAACACTTGGTTTATTTAACATACTTTTTGTCAGTGTCTGGTGTGGCTACTTAATACTTCTGGTACTTATTATGACATGAGAATCGAAGCATTTGGCATCGGCCTACTCAATCCTAAAGCCAAAAGTAACGGTCATTGACAAACAATACCACCAGCTGCTCGTTCATCCACAGAGCTTTCTCTACATTTTTCATTCATCCATTGCTAGGTCATTTCATGCACATGTATCATCCAATTGTGTCACACTATGTTACAACAAATTAAGTGGAGGAGGAATACCAAGGTAGGAGCACCTTAAATCAAGACATCACCCAAAACCAACACCCTTGAAACCTTGCTCGATAAGTTCATGTTGATTTTGAGAATGTTCATTATGTGAACATCAGATGTCCCCTAACGGTTTTGGGTGTCGATACAATTTTCACTTCATTTTTTTTTTAATTTCAAAATTATAGACACACACAAAAAAAATTTGTAGTACATAAGGTCTTTTTTTCCCCTATACGAGAATAATTTATACGATTCGTACTGCCATACATGTATGCCAAATACCTTAACCTCACAGTTGAAGGTTCTCCTAGCTTAATGACTCGTTGCTCCCATACTTCGTCATACATCACCCCATGGCAATGGCTATGGGTAGATGGGCCTTAAATAGTTGTTTTTTTGTTAAGTGGCCCCCTTCTTCTTGGATTAGAAAAGGATGGTCATATAGCACATCCAAATCAAGGCCGTAGCCACTTTCCTCATAATTTTTATAGCTCGTAAAGTAAACATTTTTCTTCTTTGCACCTGCTTCTTGTAGGATATGAAACACGCAATTACCATGAGATGATTAGCAAATCCAAATCACGGCCATAACCACTTTTCCTCATAAATTTTGTGGTTGGTACAAATATACTATTCATTGTCAAAGTAAAGTTTCTTTAAGTTATTAATGATCATATAGCCCCCCCCCCCCCCGCCTTTAATTATGTTGATGATTACGTGTAGAATGGTCAACAAACTTTGAACACCTAGTTCAATTTATTTTTAGCACATGTATGCTCAATGTCCGTTCTTAGATTCATATCAACTGTACAAGAATCAAAGATGGGTGTCTGTTTAAGACAAACACAAAATTAGGCACTTCTACCTTATGAATATCTCGTTCATTATCAAAGTAAAGAGTCTCATGTTCATTAAATGGCCATATAGGTCTCCCTAGTTAGGTTGACTATTGGTAAGAGTAGTTATCATATTTTTGAGCACGCAATACAATCTCTTCAAAATATATGTTGTTTTGGTATTCATTAAAAAGGTTTTGGTTTTTTTCTTTAAGAGTAATTAACTACTTAATTTATCTAAGTACAAGCAACCAAACCAATATAGTGCTTGTAAAGGGGATTCAAATTGTGCCAATGTATTGTAATGAAATTGGAGCCACAACAAACCACATCAACCCCTAACTTCCCAAGCCTATGAAAAGGTTGTTTTGAGTGCATTTCACCCAATGTTGGTTGTGGAATTTTCATGGACAAGTTTTGAGGTTGAAGTGGGATTTATCCGCATGATCTTGAAACATGGGAGATAAACTATTCGGAGGGGAAATGGGCACGAATCTCAGGGAGTGCACTATTCATTAAAACCAAGCATCACGTGCGTGCATGCCCCTTATTAAAATACCCCTGTATACATTTTATTTTTGCTAAAATCAAGCAATATACTTACAAATCTCATTGCTTCAAAATACATTTTCATACGTACACAAGGGTCCAAAAACAAATACAGAAATTGTATATAACATGAGTACAAATGTTTGGAAATGCAAAAATATGGCCCTATTATATGTATAATATCAAATCATGGATTTTTAGTTATAAAGTCGTTACTTAGTGGATGAAAAACGCATGATTCTTGGTCCAGGTCTGACTTGAACGCGTAAACGCGTACTTTACATATATTTTTCTATAGCCTTATCTCCAGCCTCATGTATATCTACTTCCTTCTTAATAGCAATATGTCTCTTGTACGTACATTTTGTACATGCTTGTTCTAAATAATACCCCTTTTGTGCACGCACATGTATATTTACAGTACTTGAACAGTGCACTCCCTGGGGCACAAATAACCCATTGTACTTTTGTACTACTCCATTTGCAGGAAAGGGATACACAAGAAAATGCCATGTTTTATCCTCCCCAAAAGACCTTTGACCAATCAAATTCACGTGGAAAATGAGCAGAATGCTTGTGTGATCCACTAGATGGGTAAAGAGGCAACCTATTCACAAAGACAACCTAATTGCACATACCGCATCCGCAATATCACATACAATATCATCATTCAAAAAGTGCAAGTGCATACCATTGTATTTGGAAATGATGAGGCTAAAACAAATAGCCAAAAAAGGCTTGAAAGAGACATCATTACTCACGTTCCATTCCATCTCACTGGGCACCCTAATCCAACACTCCTACATCTACTTTAACATGATGGTTTAATACACAACTTAAAAACTCTATATTGAAAAGAACACCTCAATTATACAATGTCCTTGTGCTACGAACACATAACCATATGTGGGAAATTGCTAGACAATCTTAATATCCACCTAGAACGGTCCAACCTCTTTTCAAACCCAAACAAAGATTGGATGCCCAAATCACCTTAAAACCCTTATTATAGTAAGTATGGTATTACTCTTATTTGTGTTATTCATTCTTGTTTGGCTCTTGGAACAACTTGCAAAATCTTACCACTTTACCCACTTTATTACCTTTGATTAAATTTTGCTATGGACGATACATGGGTAATTTTCATAAACAAAAAATCCTCGGATCCATCATCTTTCCTCTGTGCAACCTATTTTGCGTCAACCAAAATGATAATTGTCTCCACCTTCTCTCGTGTTGTACCAGTAAACACATTATTAACTTGAGAACCAATTATCACAACAAGGTTGTCCACACAATTGTCAAAACAATGCTTGCTCACCACACCACTCGTCATGCTACACTTATTCCTGCAAAGCCTAGAAGAAAACAAACACCTTGAAAAATACACTTCCCATATGGCTCATTTTGTGTTCATGCTACCTCCCTAAATACAAATGAATCACCAGACTACAACCAAATATTTTATGCATCAAAGACCCTTATGAATGTCCCCTTCTCTCCTTCTCCTCAACTCATTGTCCAATTCATTGAATTCACATATTTACTAACATCATTTAAGTGTGGTACTACTCATAATTATGCTAAACATGATACACTAATTCCACAACTCCGCCATTTAAAATTGGAATGCTCTTCCGCCTTGGTTCATACTAGCCAGAATACAAGACACTGTCCATAAATCTTTCATCACCAAACTTAAAGATCTAGATACCACTCTCTCCATAACTAAAATTCCTAATGGAATCTACTTCACTCAACGCCATTAAATACCTCACATATATCGTTGTCAACAAAAAGAAACATCAAGCTCATGTCCCCTAAGACTAGTATTAATCACATCCTCTTGACCACCATGGACCCCACCTATCAACAATTTACATTACACCCCTCCCCCACCCCTCTTTTATTCCTTACGGAATTAAATTGGGGATGTCTTCACGTCGGTTTCAAAATAAGACGTTCTTTTTCTTTTCTTTATGTAGAGTCCACCATCAACAACAACGATGGAGACAATGATAACTATACTTGTACTTGTCATTGTCCTCATATGCTTAAAGAAACCATATGACTCACATGTTTGGTCCCCCCCCCCCAAAAAAAAGAAAAAGAAAAAAAGAAGTGAATGCGGGATGAGAGATGAAGAACGGTAAGTTGTGGGTCACATTTTGCTCAAAAGGTTTCCTTAAGCCCATGGCCACACAAGTGACAAGATATGTCCCCATGTTTAATTGTGAGAATGGAAGTGCAAGTTTGGGATTCAAATACTTGTTATTACTTCAATGGCCACTATTGAATGCTTACAAAACTCTATGAATGTGACTCTTGAGAAAGTTATCATTAAGGGCCACTCCACACATGAGCCAAGAGCCGTGACCTTGTAATGGTGAGGACCCTTGACTCTCATCCGAAGGCCGTACCATGGGTGTTGGGAAAGCCGTTTTATGTAGTCACAGGCCCTCAAGCATAGAGTGAAGTGTGAATGGACCATGTTGCGGGACCATTGCATATTCTGTTGACATAACAAGAGGGGAGGATTTGGTTTAATATAATATGTCTTAAATTCTGTCAATTTAAGAGAATTACTTGGTGGTGTTTGTTTGTCCTAGAATTTGTTATGAAATATGCCTCGCAATATGTCCTGGAATTTGTTATACTGAAAAAAAATGGTATTAAAAAGAGGTCATGATCTCCCGGAATTTTCATCAGGCTCACCTCCAAGAGGTGGACCCGACACAAATTCCAGGAGACCATGAAACCTTATCCATAGTCCGTCATGTAGGACTCCATGTAGACTTTTTATCTATGAAGTCTTCTTTGGGCCTTCGAGCCCTTAGACCTTCACCTTCGTGTGTGAAAAAAACTTGGACAATCTCCACCCTTTTGACCAATGAGAGCTCTTAGATTGCAATGGTCACGGGCCTTCAGTCTTGTGTGTGAAGTGGCCCTAAGATATCTGTAGTCCCTACTAATCCACATAACAGTATCCCCAGATGGTTTTAAAACCAAGAATGTATTAAGGATGGTGCTGTTAATAATAAGCAGTTCCAGACCAGGTAGGTCAATCAAGACTACACTGTATTTGGTATCAAATATCCTATATTAAAGCCAATGTATAGGTCCCATTAGACTGAGAGCCCGTGACCACTACACTTCAAGCACTCTCATTGGTGGAAAAGGCGTAGCCAGTCCAAGTTTGCTCCACACTACGCTTGAGGGACCAACGGAGTATGTGAATGCAAGATGGGTGTAGAGTCTACATGGATTTCTACATGGCATCAAATGGGTCATGTTTCATGGTCACATGATTTACTTTCAAAAACCTCCTCTTGGAGGTAGGCCTAGCACAAAACCAGGAGACCAAACACTCACAACCGTTAATTTATTCTATTTTATCATGGGTGAGGACCTGCATGAATAGAAACTCGTTGAAATAGCATTTGGTTGAGGACTTGGGTCACGTATGACTTCACACTACATGACTTTGAACACTTTCTTTTGGGCTCTCACAATCTCATGGTCACGGCTCTTGGCTCGTGTGTGAAGTGAACCTAAGATTATTTCAACACCATACTAACAAAATTCTTAAATATCACATTGAAAGAGCTCATTTCTCTCAAATAGATACCTATATTGACAATAATGATGAGTATATTTGACAATTATGTAGTATGAACGTGGGCTGCGACACAATAGAATGGGTAGCTCTTGATCCTTGCAAAGGTTTATGTGAAAGTGATTCAAATCATATACTAGTTTTCAATTCAGTAAAAAAAATCATAAACATTTTTAAAATATTGATTTACAAAGCCACAAAATTTATGTTGACAAAAAAGAAATTCAAAAAATTATGTATATTTTAGAAGAAGATGCAAGTGGTGTGCAAGTAGGTAATATTGAGCAAGTAACTATTCAAAGATTGTTTTGATAGAGTTAGTTTACATCAAAATTGATGAATTCTACATTTTTGTGATGCCCTCAAATTTACAATAAAATCAAGAAAAATGAAATAAATTTCAAGTTCAAAACACTTAAGGTCGTGAAACTTATGTCCAAAACTAGATTCAACCAGTTGCTTTTGAGCATTATTTTTGAGATAATTCACTTTTTAAGATTAATTTTGAATTTTACACTGTTAGAGATATATTCGAACAACATTTTGCTGTTACTTTTAGACATTTAACCAAAAACTTTATGGCTTCTGTACACCAAAACACTTTTTTGGTCCACTTTACCATGCTTGCATCCCATGACATTTTTTTAATTATAGACAAATTAGTATAACCCTTTGCAAATAGTTTATGTGACACTAAAAACTATAAACAAATGTTTATACATGCTTTGGTGGGACAAAAGTTAACAATGTCCTATTGGAACAACACCGGAATTTGCACGCCATCCGAAACATGCTCTTCCATAGTCTCAAGCTTTGCTCCATCCCCAACCCAATTATTTTGCAAGAGGGGTCTACACATCTTCACTTTAGTACCGAAGTTTGATAAAGGCCAATATCCTTATAAGTTATCTTGGCCACTTTTTCATACTCAATTGCTAGCAATTTGTATAATCCCATTGAGATTTGGAACCTAGAATTGAGAGCTTCATGGAGATTGGTTTCACAAAGGCTTCATAGTATCCTTGTTGTTTATTTACAAAAGATGTCACTTAGGATACAACATAAAACTTCAATGTAGGCTAGGCAAGGATATGAGGAGTGCTATCATATGAACGGTGAGCAGTAAGGAGTAAATGATAATACGTGAGTGGCGAGGAAACAAATTTTTTTGGGTAAAACACACACTGGTAACCTATCACCATGGTATTTAAAGTCACATAATGAAGATTTAGTATATTATGTAATGATAGGGAAGTTGAAAGAAAACACCCTACTTATATATAATGATGGAGTTTACTCCAAAAAACCTCAATTGCTTGTATACATGTTTAGTCTCAACATGAAAATGTAAATTCAAAACCAATTGGACAATGCATAAAGTATAATTGGACAGTTGGGCAAAGGTAAACAATTACAATTTAGAATATCAAAATCCGTAATGCACGTAGGTGGGACAAGTGCAACAAAATATATATTAAGTTCAACAGAGGTTGAAAACATAGTCACATTAATCCAAATACCAAGCACATTTATGGTGGTCTATGCGTAATTATGCACTACCCTCGTATTATACTCCTCTGCCATGCATCTATGAATGGGTTGTGAGAAGGTCGCCTAGACCTACCACAAGGTGCCAAAAAGGAGGTGGGTGACATAATCTTTGCTATACTCTCTGCATATGGAGGCATAATGATTGAGCCGGGAGGCAACATGTTGGATATCATTTTTCTGCACACACCACCAAACAACAACCAGATGGCAAGACGATTGGTGAGGCAACCTTAAAGAACTAAGTTAGAATGCAAACCCCACCAACTTACTTAGTAATGCAATTGCACTTTTCAACCTTTTGAACTAGGGCCTCATCGTCATTGCCAAGTGAGGTTACATCCAAGACAATATTACATGTGTCAAGAGCAAGATTTGTATTGCACATTGGAGCTAGGATGGCATCAAAGATAGCATGATCTCCCTAAAATGCGATGACATTGTGGCCACTACGCCTATATGTGCAAATGGGCACACTTGCAATCGATGTAGCATTTTAGATTTTAAGTCATGATTGAAACAAAACATGTTTATATATATAGCACCTCTCCAAGAGATGCCAAAAGTCATGAGCCGCAAAGATGAACTTGTAAGGTTGGAGAAGATTTGGTATCCTCCAACTCCAACTTTGATATACCATTGTTATTGTGGATAGCAAATTGCAATGCGGACCACTTCTTGTGAACAAACATAACAATGTGGAAATGTCTAGTCTGCATGAACAAACACACATTCATTAGGAAACTTGACTAAAAGTGGTAAACATAAAAGAATTTGAAAAACATGTCATGATCATTCTCAAGGTTAAGGGGTTTAGGGGTTACCATTCAAGATTTATGAAATCGAACACAAATGCAACTCATTGAAGCCCCACCAATCCTTGGCTACTATAAATTCATATGCGCCCACAAATGTTTTGACATCGTCCCTAACTTGTTTAATCTCTAGAAGGAATGTAAGCATGGAAGCTTCCTCATGCAAATAAGCATGAGCAAACTCAAAGAAGACCCCGATTTTGGCAGAATTGTGTGTATTCCAAGCACGAGTCGATGAAGGAGGGGATGGAACATTGGGAATGACAAGCCTTGCAACAATGAGGTCAATAGCACGAGCACTCAAAAACACCTCCAAGTTATTCACGATCCCTATTAAACTAACTACACACTCAATACATTAGCCATAGTTTGCAAACTTGTTTTTTTGACAAAATTGAAAGTCTCCACTATAATGGGGTGGTCATTGGTGCCATTCTCCACGAAGGCAAGAATGGCAATGTTTTCAATAAGGACATATACTTGAAGCATAGATGTAGCAACCCTTGAGAGGTAAAATATGTCTTTTCATATACATGTGCCATCAATTTGAATAGTCAATATAATTATGACATTAAGCTATGAAGTCTTATTGGCAACAAAATCAATCTCTCTAAGATATGTTTAATACTTGTAGAGTACCCATGAGATGGCTTGTGGACCTCCAATGAAGTCTTTTAACTTCTTGGATGTGGTAAAATGCAAATTAGTTTGAAACATTTGATGAAGGGCCACTAAAAAAAGAAGGATTCACCATTTCTCAACAAACTCGCTTAGATGATCCACATGCTCTTGAATTCTTTAGCAACAATTTCTTTTAAATGTAACCAACCAACCCCAAAAATTCATAACACATACTTAAAAAAGAAGAAGGAAGGACACAATGTGAAAATGAAAAGGGAAAAAAACTCACATGCGCCTAGAATGAGGCTTCACTAGCCACAACTTCAAGTCTTTCCCCTTTACTTCACCTGGAGGAAATCCCAAGGAATTCTTTGACATTGCGCTAGACTTTCACCATCACAACCATTTTGCTTAATTAACAAATTCCACTGGAGTTACTGTAGAGGGCTCTCTATTTCATCTTTACATGTGATGGAATGCAAATTCCATATGCCCGGTACAAGTTGGTCTTAGTGAATTTGAGCATGAAATGTGGCAAATCTTGAGGGTAAAATAATTATTTTGTTTTGGAATAGAGAGCCCTCTATGGTCTAGCAATCATTGTAGTTGCTCCAAAGTCATTTTAGGGATGGATGCAGTCCCAAAACAATGATTGATCTATATATTGAGGACCATAAATTTATATGAATTGGAATTTGGGTAAGGGTGGTGGATAGGAAATACTAATGATGATGAGAATATATTAAAAAATTTACTTAAAATATATCATCTCCATCTACATGTTTTGTCACTACCAATAGCTTCTCCAACTCCAATTTCCTTATGTGTGATGTTGCCTTTTGCTTGTTGCATGCATAGCCATCTACATGCCCTTTGAAGATCTTTTCACAAGAGGTGTCTCGTCATAATATTTCCGAGGAGCCTCCTCCATGGTAATAACTATTTCTTTGTGTAACAATAAAGAGTTTGGGAAAGGGAACTTACAAAAGAAGACCATGGACATTTGGAATTGTAAAGTACACATATTATAACTAACCATATATAGTGATTGCACGAAGACATCCAATGTCAAGGGGTATGAAGTGTTCTTGTTGCGCCTTTCTCACAACTTGTATAATGGTCTGTGGGTAGAAGTTCCTTGAACCCTTGCAGATACAAAATGCCAAAACCTTTCACCCTATGGATCCGGTGAACCAAGTTTGTCTTAACATGCTTGCATTCTGTAGACCTTGGAACACCCTTGGAATTAGGCAATATAAGGAAATGGATCAGGTAATGATAAACAATGAATATCACAACTAGTAAACAATGATTCAAAATAGGGAATGGTACCTATTGGCATCATGCATTGCATCAAGCAACAATCCAACGGTCCCATAGGAAGATCTAGGAACAGACAACCAAGTGAGTAGTGCCAATGTGGGTCATTAGCATGAAGGCGGTCTATGTGACGATGCCATGCATTGACACTATGATTCCCCCTCCCACACCCAAATCAATTTCCCCTTCAACATTTCTACAAAGGGTTAGTGGATGAGAAAACCTCAAAGGAGTCATTACTTGTACGCCAACGGTTATCCCATGATCCATAAGTGTCTTGAATAACATATTTATGTTCACCTTTGTCATTTTTTAATGGACACATATATAACTCTATTGCCTTCGCGATGCCCATTGGCAAACTCATGTTGTAGCAGTTGGACGTCAACCTCCAATGTGGGTTGTACCAATGGCAATGGCTAAAGTTGACAAAGTGGAACATTCATGCGTGTCTTAGGAATTGGTTTCAACCTCAACCCACCAATGAGAACATTGAAGTTCGTGTTTTGTAAAGTCCGCATGTGGTTAATACTATTATCAACACTAACTAAGCCTAACGAGAACGCTGCACTAGGGAGAGGATCCACATCATCATGCATCCAAAAATAATCAAAAAAAAAAATTGGGCTTCAACCATAGGATTGGAATGAAAGGCCTATCACGATGATCCTCGTATATTAAAAGAATAAAAAATACAAAAATTGGAAAACGCTCAAATTTTGTTCATTTCAAAATCATGGGCTTGAAGCAATCAAGGTAAGAAACTCTAAATAGCCAATCAAATGAGCCAAATGTGATGTGTCAAACACAAATGCAAGTATATTTAACCCTTGCATTTAGATTAAGACCTACAATGATGGCTCTCAAATGCAAAGATTAAACAAAATGTACAAAATGTTTGGTTTTTTCTTTCAAATTTCATCAATTATTGGGCCATCAAATTAGGCCTTGATGTTTGATTCAAGGATCCCCAAAAATTAAGGGCCTCCCCCGATATCATAATGGCTAAGGTTCACACAAGGCAGGGCTAGGCCATGGCCACTCAAGCAACCCTAGGGAACCAATCAAAGAAGCTTACTGTGATGGGTCAAGCACAACTACAAGTATTTTCAACCATTGGATTTAGATTAGGGACTAATTTGATGGCCCTCAAAAGTGAAAAAAACGGAAAAAAGAAATCCAGAATTTGAGAAATTGTTGTCTTGGCACCAAGACAACAAATTGGTAGCTGCCTGCAAACCTTCCGAATGGCTACCATGGATAGCCATCCATCTCAATGACATGGTAACAAATCATCTCAAGAGTTGTTGGTAATAGCCGATTAATTTGATGCCGTGGTTGTTGGTAGTCCACCATAATACATATTGGTAGTGTAAACAACCCATTAAAATGTACCCAAATTATGACTGCATGGAACAAGGCTCAAATATCATCGATAGTCCCATAGATATGACGCAACCAATTGCTCATCCAAGAGCATAAGGGTTATGAGGACTTGTCACAATGTTTCATATCCATGTAAAGATGATATTATCCATAATTCCAAGGTTATGTTTGATAACTGGCTCGGGGAGGTGGATGACTCTCTGCTCTCCTCTCGATGGTTATCTATCTTAGTCCATACCTACTCTTCACAAAAGTCAATAACTCAAGTATTCCTCCAGTATTCCTCGAGTTCATGACAAAATTTGCAGCCAACTCCCAAGTTCCCAACATTGGAAACTCAAGGGCTATTTACATCATGGACCACAAAGTTGTCCATACCAGATGGCCTTTTTCCATGGGCACACTTCCATGATCCGACTTTTGGGCGCTGCAATTTTAAAGCCTTTGGGCCCCTCACTAGGTGTACACCGAATGTGGACCCAGAGAAATGGCCATGCACCCAAAAGTCGATGTGTTTATTTGATGTATGTCTAAAAAGAGAAGTATTGGGACTTTTTTCATGGTTGACCTTCTCCCCTCTAAACTACACTAACTGTTTGGACAAAAGAAAAGAAAAGAAAAAGAATGACATTTTCTCTGCCATGGTCCCCCTGACATTTGCAGCCAAAAAACTTTCTTTTTGCCTCTCTCACTTCAAAACCCATTGAATCATGAAAATGGATAATGTAGGCCTAAAAACACGCTTTTTGGAGACCTCAAAATTCCATGGTCACTCTTACAATTTTCTTCTTCTTTTCCTTGATGTAGACCGGGGTGGCCTTGGGACGAATTCAACGGCCAATCACATATTTTAGAGGAGCAAGGGAGCAAGGGACAACTCCATGGTCCATGACGTAAACAGCCCCTCATATTGGGTGGGAAACTCTTTGTAAGAAGTTAAGTTAGGTAGGGGAGTACAACGCCTGATGACTACCTCCTAGTCGTCATCGTCGTCGTCGTCGTCCTCCTCCTCCTCCGCAAGTGTATGAAGGCGGTGCTTAATTTCCTGCATTCATGACATACACTTACTGATGCGGCAGCGGCCATTGATGAGCTCGACTGCCTGCCTGCCCGCCCGACTGACTGCCTGCCTGCCTGCCTGCGGTGCAACCGAGGAGGAGTAGACTTGGGCCACTCCTCATGGATGCTCACAGCAATTAGGAAGGAAGAAGAGAAGCTGAAGGAGAGCAATTAATTGGAAGCACTCGGCCGCCAGCGGACCAAGCGAAGAAGGCAGGAAGGAAGGAAGTAAGGAAGGAAGGAAGGAAGGAGGGAAGGAGCTGGGTGCATTTTCAAAAACTCCCCACTTACTCTCACCTTCGACTGCGTATTGAAGTCCTACGGTACCTGCTGCAGCGAGCTCCATATTTGCATGGGCATTTATTCAGTACCTAAGTTACAGCCTTACCCCAGTCCTGCTTCGTACCGACCCATACATGAGCCACAATTTCAACACTGCATGCGTACTTACGGTCAGTGATGTATCCTAGTCTTGGTTGCCAAGGACAGTATGGTGGGAGTATAAGTTCAAAGGTGGACGTGGTGTTTGGAGCTGTGAGTGAGCTGTGAGTGCATCACTAATTTGTCGTTGTGGTGGTGGTCGTCGTTGTTACAAAGTGTTTGGGAGCTGGGAGAGTGAGTTGGTACTGGGGGGTTAGGGAGGCTGAAACTTGATATGTGTATATATATTTATATATAGAGAGGGAGAGTTGAGAGTTGAGAGTTGCAGGGAGTGGGGGGTTTAATTTGTTTGAAGGTTATATGGTGGAGGGGGAAATGGCCATCACCTGCAGGGGGTTGATGAAGTTGGAGCGTATGCCTCTGATGGTGGTGGTCATGGCCATTTTATGTGGAGTTTTGAGGTTTGCACCTCATGTTTGCGCTCAAACCTCCAGCTCCTGCGGTAGTGCAAATCTGAGCGGGAGCTCAGGCAGGACGTTCCAGAGTTGCCAGCAACTGCCGAAGCTGGGGGCTACTCTTGCGTGGACAGTGCGGGAAGATGAGAATGCTATTGACTTCGCCTTCTCAGGTTACATACAGATTCCTTCCTTCCTTCCTTCCTTTCCACTTGCCATCAATCGCCATAATTCTTCCGTCTTTCTGTTCAGCGTGAGACTAATGCAGCATTTCCTTTTGACATTATAAAGAAGATAGCTTGATACCCATGAGTTTAGCCACGCTTTGATGCAACCCGATCGCGTAAGAACCGAGCTGCTGGAGCTTATACTAAATTTTACAGGTCCTATAAGAGTCGGTGTTAAGAGAGCTAAACTCTTCTGCACTGTCGAGTTTCCTGCATATCATCCTCTACTCATTTTTTGCTTGGAAACATTTATGAGTGATGAGCCCCCCTAAGCCTCATTCATTAGCTCTGGTAGCCCTCTTCCATGCCATTCTTTCATTTAGCAAAAGGGCAAGACAAACAATTGGCTAAGGGTCCACGTCATGACAAAAGTGGAGTATTTTCCAGCCACATGGCTCAAGTGGAAACTTGTGAATCCAGTACAAGTTCAAAGTAGAAGTCCTCGTCTTGAAGAAGGGTGCGCACACAGGCTTGCCGTTTCTTAAGGATCTAATTAATTTGCTGCAGTGAATATGTAAACTGTTTTTTTCCTTGATCACTGCCTGAATTACTTGGCGGCCGCAACGTACTCCCATCATCAAGCTGCATCATCTCAGTGTTGCAATGACTGACTCCCCAGCTTGGCAATCATATCATGGTTAAATAAACCACAGGCGGCCAATGGAAGACCGTTTCTTTCTCCCCTTCTAGTATCGCATCCATTCGTGTAAGCAATTCCGTTTTGATTGTTGTTGATTGAAAGTGAAGTATTCCCCGACCACATGGCACAAATGGAAACTTGTCATCACACTACAAGTGCAGAGGATCGGAAGTCCTCTTTGAAGATTTTGGTTGCTCTTCTTAATTATCATATGCACACAGGCGCCGCATTCCATTTCTCAAACACCGATTTATTGTTGCAGTGTGCAAGTAGTGTGTTCTTGCCTTGATGACTACCCTACTCCCATTCTCAAGCATCTCAGTGTTTCGATGACCGACTTCCCATCTTAGAAGTCATTTTTCTAGTCGCTATGCACACAGCCATCTCCATGTCGGTTCAAGTTCATCACGTGCAAGTGAAGCGTCCTCCCTTCGGCAAATAGGAAATTGTTTTTCTCTCGCCTTGTAGTACCCCATCCCCCAAAATTTTATCCATTCCCAACCATTCTTGCCCCGTTTTTGTAAGCATTTTAGTTTTGATTGTTGCTGGATCCTTTATTGCAAAACCACTTAATCACATACATATGACTATTTTGTAATTTGTTGGCTCCTGTAATTGTAATTGCAGATGCGGCACCGAGCAGCGGAGGGTGGGTGGGGTGGGGCATAAACCCCACGGCTGCAGCCATGATAGGGAGCCAAGCTTTAATAGCCTTCAAATCCACGGAGGGCCCTGTGGTGTACACATACAACCTGAGCATGGAATTGATGAGTCCCGGATTCTCCCTCACTCCAGGCCACATCGCCCTCAACTTCACAAACTCCTCCGCGGAGATTCTCGGTACGCAGCTGACCATCTACGCAACTCTCAACCTGAACGCCAACGAATCGCTCCAAATGAACCATGTTTGGAACCGAGGATCATCCGTGAACCTGACCTCCAACTCTCCTGGCCCGCACAGCTTCACAGGCGAGAACATCCAGAGTGTGTTGCCCATCAACTTGAGCACAGGTGCTACCTCGCAGGTGGAGCTACCGCACCAAAAACTGAAGAATGTGAGTGCTGCCAAAAACAAAACTCCAAATGCACTCGTAACCAAGTTGTTTATGTTCCCAAGACTCTTTGTAGCAACCTCCTCAAGTATACATCGCTATAAGCTGCAGTGGCTTGGGTTTCTGGGGTTTTGGTTCTTCTGGGGTTTATGGTCTCTCTGCATGCTAACAAATAATGGCGACTTTTGGATTTTCTCTTAATCACTTCTGACGCTTCTAATAAATTCATCATTTTGTTATTTCACAAGGAGGAGCAACGTGTTCATAAAGAGAGCATTGAGAGGAATCCCTTTATATTTTCGTGTGGATTAGAAAAAGTTTTCATTTTCACATGTCATCTTAGAACCAACTTATTCTCTAGGAAGCTGGGTCACAATCGAGACCCCCTAGTTCTTTATTTTCACCTCTTTTTTCGCAAACTTTCTTAGAAATCAGTCATAAAAATGCTGAGAATGCAAAAGCTCCAGGATAGTGCTTATGCTTTTAAACGATTTAGCAGCTTCAAATCAGATAGTTGCCACCGTGGGTTGGGTTTTGGGGTTTTGGGTTCATCTGGGGTTTCTAGGTTGCCCTGGATGGTTACAATGGCAAGTACCCGGGGTGGCAACTCTTCCTTGAGAACAGTTTTTTTCCCTGAACCATTACTGAAGCTTCTAATGAATTGGTAAATCGTTATTTCACAAAGAGGACCAAAATGCTTGAAAAGAGGGCATTCAGAGGAATCCATTGATGCCATACCATTATGTTTCTGGATCAGAAAATGGTTCGCACTTTCAAATGTCGATTTCTGGATTTGGGGTTCTTGTGGGATTAATGGTCTACACTGCATGGGTAGAGATTGATAAATTCTGAAGCCCAAGTTAATTGTTGGTGGACTCTTTCTTTTTTTTGGTTGATGTGAGCAGAGACACGGTATAATTAACGCCGTGGCGTGGGGATTCTTGCTTCCTGTGGGAGTGATGGCAGCTCGATACTTGCGTCCAATCTGCGGCGCCAACAATCCTCTCTGGTTCTACGTGCATGTGAGTTGTCAGTGCACAGGGTACATCCTGGGAGTGGCAGGCTGGGGATTGGGCATGAAGCTCCAGAGCTACAACAAGGGTGCAATCTTCTACAAGCATCGCAACCTTGGCATCGCCATCTTTGCCTTCGCCACCTTCCAGGTCAGTCAGATCACTAAAGCACCTGATAGAGTTATCCTCAAAGCAACGAATGGGGAGAACCGACCTCTCCTTACAGATGAATCGGTTGAGATTGAGAAATGACCGGTTCAAGTTCAAGACTTTAGGAAAAGAACAGATTATTTTAGATGACATTATAGAATATTCTTCAAAAATCGCAGGATGTCAATGTAACTGGTTGGACTTGGAAACACTAGGATCTTGACCGATTATGTCCAAGAATCTCCTCGGACACGGCCTCATCCTTCATAATATTTGGAGCTCATATGAATATCTAGTTCACTATTGAAGTGACGATGCTTGTGCTCAGTGAAAGGTCATACAGGTCCCCCCAATTATGTTGACCTATTGAGCCTAGAATAGTTATCATATTTTGAGCACCCAGTCCACTTGTTTTAAAAAACATGTCCAATTGGTATCCGTTCTTGGAACTACACCAAGCCACATCCCACTCTAGTATAGGTGTTCAAATAAGAACATCAACCGAGAGGGTTGTGTACCTTAGCTTGCAGGCGACGAGGCTCTTCATTCATGCTTGCTCCTTCAGGGGCCGACATTTATATCTATCTACATCGCCCATACCTTTCTCCATCTAATCCATCTTTCTTGTTTGACCTTGGGATTACCAGATGCTCGCTGTGATCTGGAGGCCGAACAAGCAGCACGCGATCCGGCCATATTGGAATGTGTCTCACCATACTGTGGGCTACACCACCATCATCCTCATCCTCGTAAACGTGTTTGAGGGCCTCCACATTCTTGACGCCGGCAACAAATGGCGTGACGCCTACATTGCGGCCATCATCGTGCTGGGCGGCACGAGCATGGTGCTTGAGATCATAACGTGGACCATGTGGCTGAAGCGGCCTCAGAACATCAGCCCCGTGATGCATCACGCGGGCAGTCCTGTTGATACCACAGGCAAATTAGGCAAAGAATCATTGAACGAAAAGAAGAGGGATTCTCTCAGCTCGTCTGTTTGAGCCGAATGGCAAGAACTAGCTGAGGTTTCGTCAACTTGTCAATCTGTACAGCTCCAAATATCAAACATCTTTATGATGCTCCTAGCTCGAAGAAATTAGGGTTAACTATCACTCTAATTCCATCTCTTGTGCAAACATCCGTCTTACGCCGGCTCTGAGTATGTCATATCATCACTGTTTTGGGCATTATTGACGAGCTCGAAGCTTGGGCAGAAGCTGAAGGTGGCTGAAACTGAAATGCCATTAGCTCCATAACCATTTGGCGCCCGAGGTGATGTTCCATAATCGGGGAAGAGGATGACTTATCAAGATCTTACCCCATAGATTTGTCGACTATAGTATAGCTCCCAAAATCAGCCTACTTCATGATGCTCCCAGATTGAGGAAATTAGGGTTAACCACTCTTCTGCAAACAACCATCATACATCTGCTGGTAGTATTTTATACAAAAATTCTCATATTCTTATATCGTCACTTTTTGGGTGGTCGTGGCCAAAACACCAGATACTGCACAACATTTTGGCGCCTGAGGTGACATTCCGGGACTGGGAAAGAAGATAACTTCTCCAAAATATAACCCTTGCATAACTTGCCTTCCTCAGTGGAGACCATCAGTCACCGTAATTGGAAGACCAAAACGGGCGGGCGCCCAGTATGTCAAGAAACCCGGGCCCCTGGTCTATGAAGACCAGCCTCCAAGTTAATCTGTTTTGCAAAGTTGAGTTTGGATGCAAACCAGTACTAGTTGTTGAAAACCCCTATGCCCGAACAAACTTTTGTTCATGAAGACAAATACTCGAGATTCAGAATGCCAGTGGAAGAGTATTCTCTTCTGGGAATGCTGGTAACTCAGTTGAGAGCAATAGGTCTTTGGGTGGGGTGGAGGGTAGTATATACAAATTGTAAAAATTGATGTGTTTTGGATCAACTCTAAAGTATTGCTTGTATGTTTTTCATATGCGCTTTTGAAGATATGAATATATATGTTGAACATATGTTGTAATATGTTAGCAGCTAGTTGCTTGTGGATTGCATTACACAACAAGTAACTTCACTCCTAGCAGGTCATTGCAACTGTGCAAACATCTATACAATGCAGAAAACATGTTTGTGCAGATACAGTGACTTCAAGAAATGAGTCAATGCCCCTATCAAGGAGCATTGATGGGGGCTAGCCGGGAAACATTAAGGCGGATGAAGCCGAGCAAAAAGGTCTATTGTGCCTCATGCACTCTTAACACATGCCACATGGTGCTTTGCCTAAATAATATCTACATTGTGAGTTAAGATCACAAATGTGCATGTACCCTTATAGACTCATTTTTTGAGGTGGCTTGTGGAGCAACTTCACATGAGTGTAGAACATAGAGAAATTTGTGTTTTTTGATGAATTTTTTTGTGATTTCTCTTCTCTTCCTTCTTGTGGACCATATTGTGGAGAATAGGAATTAGAATTGGCATGATGAAGCTAATTTCAGGAGACAAAGTGAGAGATATTGTTGCTCTTTTGATGAAAGGTAAGAGTACAAGAGTGGTTGCGAAGTCATTGGGTTTCTCACAGGTACGGTGAATAGAGTGAGGAAGAAACATTGTAGTAACTTAGAATTGCCAAAACGAGGTGTTCCAAAGATTCTTAGCACTTCAGAGAGACGACGTGCTGTGCGTTTGGTCACGGTTGGAGGGCTGGAAACGGCAATACATGCAGCAAAAGTGTTGAGAGAGGGTAGAGAAGTGGGTTTATGTGATAACACTTTGCGGTCTGCTTTGAGAGATGCTGGATTGAGTGCCTGTGAGAAGATTCCTAAGCCTTGTTTGTCACATAAAAATGTACGAGAGAGGCTACGATTTGCAAGAATTCATGAAGAGTGGACAATAGAGGATTGGAAGAGAGTTGTATTCAGTGATGAAACGAAGATAAATCGTTTCAATGCGGATGGGAGGACTTGGTGTTGGGTCAATGACCAAAAAAACTTCCCTGATCGTGCGGTGAAGCAAACAGTGAAGCATGGTGGAGGGTCTTTGATGCTACGGAGTTGTATGACAGCAAGAGGTGTAGGTGATTTACAAAAGGTGGATGGGCGTATAAATGCAAAGGACTATATTACAATCTTGCATGGAGATTTGTACTTGAGTTTAGAGAGATTAGGATACTTGAACCTCGATAACGTCATTTTCCAACATGATAATGCTCCTATACATAAGGCAAAGATTGTTCAGAAATGGTTCTTAGAGCAACCATTCACTATTTTAGAGTGGCCAGCTCAATCCCCAGACCTAAATCCCATAGAACATGTTTGGGCAATTCTCAAACATCGTTTGAATTCCTATCCAACTCCTCATGTAGGTCTTTTGCAATTATGGTAGTGTGTGGAGGAGACTTATAAGACGATCACTACAGAGCAGTGTGAGAGATTGTATGCTAGCATGCCAGATTGAATTGCAGCTGTTTTGGCTGCTCGTGGAAAGTGGACAAGATTTTGACCACTCTTTCTATAACGCCTCAAAAAATGAGTCTATGTACATGTCAACTTTGGCACTATGTATTTTTTTAATCTAGTGGCAATTTCTTTTCAATTTTCTTGAGGTTGTCAGTTACTTCATGCTCTCAAACTTTCATGTTCAAAATTTATTGCTTTGATTCTTCATACTCTCTACGTTGTTACTTTTCTAAATCAAATACCCTCATAGACTCATTTCTTGAAGTCGCTGTATCTCTGGACTTGCACAACTGCACAAGTAGCAGCTCACACTCACAGGGTAAACTTTAAACTCAAGCACATATGTGAGAATCTAGTTGTGGGTAATCATGTATATCTAATACGTCCAAAAGCACTAGTTTAGAAAACTGAACTGAGCTGTGATCTGATGAAATGTACTCATCAGAGTAGTGACAATAGTATGTCCATTTCAAGCTTTGGTTCTGTTTATTTAACACATTTGAAGCAGAGGAGAAATTTTACTGAAGCAGGTATATCAAATAATGAATGAGAACTGAGCAAAAAGAAAAGCACTTTTATCTGTCAAAGAATTTCAGTCCTGTACAAGAAAATAAGATCCTCACAAAGCGTTGGTACCATATAACCTGGATAGTGGTACCACTGCTTCAATTGAAATGAGTGGTATACACTGGAACAATCTAGCAATGGGTAGCAGCAAGCACAATTGCTATGGTTTTCCATAAGCAAGATGCGTAGTACAGTAGACCATAGGCCTAGACCGGCCCACAACCTTTGAGCTATGGTAGGGCTTATAATCAAGGAGTGACATAGCTGTACAAGAAGCTGCAATGTGCTGAGAATATCTTCTGGTGATTATCACATATATATCATCCATCGCTCCTTCCTGTATACATGCACACTGTTCAGAAGAGTAGGCTGGAGGGCAAGGGCACACAAAATTGGTCAATAGCTCAATATTCAGCAGCTCCCCTGCAAACAAGTGACGTAAAAAGTGATGTTTTGAGCTCAATATAGAAGAAAACTTATTATTCATAAAAAGAAAGAAGACTCACTTGCAATTGAAAGTTCGTCCCAGTAGGTTGTTGCCGACAAGATCACAATTGCCGAGTTGTTAAGCTCATTCAAGTGCAGCGATAACATGTCACCTGCAAGTGATACAGATGGCTCTAAGCAAATAAAAAAGTGATTACCCACAATAGGCAAGGTCCCAAATTTGACTAATTGAAGGACATCTTGTTGCAAACATGTGACACTAAAGAGTTTACATCCACACTTGAGCTTGGTGTGACTAGGATTGGGTCATACCAGAGGTTGATGAAGGTTTGTGTGGACAGAATTCTCAACACCGTCTCTGCAATCTCAAATAGTCGACAGCAGATGAGGCCATTGTCACATAGATCTTATATGCAACATGAGATGTACAAGATATTTTACACTCAATTCTCAATGGAAGAGAAATAGCGTCTGAACATACGCTCCTCCTTGCAATGCTGGTATAGAACTTTATAAACCTCGATCAACAAGCG
Organism: Polytrichum commune; assembly: GCA_950295325.1. NCBI lineage: Eukaryota > Viridiplantae > Streptophyta > Polytrichopsida > Polytrichales > Polytrichaceae > Polytrichum > Polytrichum commune. Next base: position 13,480,183 of record OX485803.1, on the reverse strand, counting down.
AGGGAATCTTGCAGCAAAGTAATTTTCATAACCTTCTGGAACAGGCCCCAGAATTTCCTGCCAAAGAAGATACAAATGATGGTTATGTAGGCCAGAAAAAAAAGGTAATAAAGCCACAAAATCATTAGGTAGGTATACATGTGAGAAAATGAAAATAGCACTGTCAAAAGAAGCCAAGTCACAAATCCCTCTGGAAGTGATCATCCAAGCAGTGTGCCCTCTACATAGATATGCGAATACTAGGTTCAATCGTCTCCAAGCAATACTCATATAATTGATAATAAAAACTATGGAGTGGTCTTTTACATTATATTACTACCAATATAAGACCATATGAATACACTGCATGAAGAAAGCTGTGATAATCAGTAGAGAATATCATACCTGCAAGTTCTGAGGGAGCTCGCGATAGTGATTGCATTTGTTTCGAATGATGCGAAGCAGGTCTCGGACACTGGTGAAGTTGTACCGACGATATCGACGCAGGTCTTCCAATAAATCGGAATCTAAGTTTGTGTCCCAGGAAGCTCCAAATGCAATAGGTCCTACAGCTTCTATTGCTGGCAACACCACTGAATCTTGTTCTCGATCTTCGAGTTCAACCCGATCACTGGCATCCCGTAAGAAGGAAAGACGTTGTTCAGCATTCCAAAAGAAGGGGTGAAGTAGAACTTCCTTTGCTGCTGGCCTGCATGAAATACAAACAAGTCAATATATGCACTAGGCTGCACCCAGATCATTGAGGATTTTGATGATGTCATCCACGACATTATAATTACAACTACGCAACAAGAACGTACATATACATCTCAACCTTAAAGTTTGATGTAGATTATTTCAATGCATGATTTCTTCTCTATCTTTGTGATGTGGTGTAAACTGAAGGAATGATTGTGTTGAAGGAATCCTAGTCTACCTTTTGTTAGCATCATGAGATAGTAGAGCCTCAATAAGATGATGTGCATCAGGCATATCCTCAATGTAAAACAAGTCTGGACGGCCATTTGCAATATTTGCATCTCGGAAAACATGCTCCCCAAATGGATGGTGCCCTCCTGTGATACAAAAGAAGAGGACACAACCAAGACTGAATATATCCACTGCTCTTGTTTGCCGACCTTCCATGAGCTGCTCTGGAGCTTGCCAGCCCCGACTCCCAGACCCTCCTTTACCTGCAGAAGACATGCTACTCTTAGAGGAATCACAGTTACTTGATACTTATCCAAGCTATCCAATCTGGGTGGGCTGAATCCTTTTTAAAACATTTGAGCACCAACTTATCAATTTGAAATGCCTCCAAGAGCAATGTCAGAGTTACAGATAATATTACAGAGTTACCTTAATAACTTCACAGAGACATACATAGCCATCAAGAGCACCTTAGTTAAAAGACAAAGTGAACATGACTGAGTGCTCCAATAAATGCAACTACCATGAAATATTACCTGTATCTTGGTAAGACGACACATCTTTGTCGAGGTGTTTACTCAGACCCATATCAGCCAGCTTGGCTTGTAATATGCGTCCATTGCTCACGAGGACATTGTGGGGTTTCAGGTCACGATGAACAATATTCACTGCATGAAGATGAGACAATCCTGCCACAATGTCCCTGTTATCACACCACAATGTCAGTCACATGCAGTCTCTGAGGAACATTTGCAAATGGTGAAGATCAGGGAACCTCTCATGAAAATGTATAAGCATTCCAACTCCAGAAGATGTGAGAACTTCATGCAAAATAATCAACTATGGGAGAAGCAACTGCATGAATGCTGTACAAAGGAATCCCATACCTCATCAGTTGCAGAAGCTGAGAGGAGCAGCGCCCATTTGTATCCCATAGATTCAGCTCTTTCCCATTTGGCAGTATAAGTTGCTTTATATCCTTCAAATCCTCTTCCCTGCTAGATTTGTAGAGATTACTCTTGGAACTTTCTGATACAATAAGGTCATGTAGGCTCATAGAACACCTTTCCAATGCAACGTATACAAATTCAGCATCTTCTTCCATTGCAAAGTATCTCACGACGTTGGGATGTTCATCACTCGTTATCAGAAACTTGATCTCCTTCTGTGCTTTATCATAAAAGTTTGCAAGGATTTTTTTAATGGCCACATTCCGACCATCTAAGTACCCTTCAAAAACTCTGGTGCCATTGCTCCCGGCTCCTATCACAACCTTTGTCACAAACAAGCGCCCCACCATTATTCCCTCCCCATAAGCACTTGTTTCCATTGCAATTCGCCTCTTCCCTTGTACTTCCATCGAATCCTCTTCTTTCTCTGGTTGCACTGTTCCATTAGTTGCAAATCCATTCACTCCAGCAGAGCCTTTGTTTGTAGTACCCTTCCGACTTTTCTTGCGACCTCTGTTAGCCCCGGCTTTCTTCAGTTTTGCTGCCTCATCATCCACCCTTTTGAACCAGAGATGACTGTACACAAACCATGCAAGAGATAGCATTCCGATACCCAGCAATCCAATGAAACTCTGCATGCGTGCACTGCTGCTTACTCTTTTGTAAGGAGCTCTTTTATGATCACCAGATCTGTTTTTCAGTTCATCAATGGTGTCAAATGGTGATCTCAGTTCTTTTCCCACTTGTGACAGAACAGGAACAAGTTGTTTATTCCCTGAATTGTCCAAGCTTAGATGATTTCTATGCATGTCAGAAGGTTTTCCGGCAATGACCTTCTCACTTGGACCCCCAGTTGATATCCGCATGCGACCAGTTCCTGAAGTTGCCTCTGGTACCAGATTGGAAATATACTCACCTGTAAAACAAAATAGCTTGATCTATTTAGTACATCAGAAACATGTCCATACAGCAAGTTGTTCAGAGGTTCCTATTATACAAATGAAAATCCACAACTAGAATACATCACAAATGGTATGGCAAAAGAGCACCAACATGACCTGGGTTTCAAGCCCAGCTTACTGCCAGTCGCTGGAAGTGTCCAACAAACACATCACACAACGCCTAGAAACCTAAGGTAAAATTAGAGTGGAAACAAAATCTTGGACAACCAACTATCAAACAGCAAGGCAGTTTACGATCTAAGAAATAGACATCAAAATCTGTGTCCACTTTCAGATAGTTAACTCCCCTGTTTGACAGAGTAACCAATTACATGCAGGCTGTAGCAAAGTTGATCTCTGAAAATCTTGTCAATATACTCACCTCCAGATGAAAATATACCAATTTGCGCAACCTCATAAGATGGTCTTGGAACGTTAATCTTAGTCCCAGGGGGATAACTTGCAACTAAGCTCTTGCTCCTAGAATCATCAGCGATGGAAGATTGTCCACTGCAGCCAGGCTCAAGAAGAGGAAAAGTCTTGACCTCGCCTAGAGAAACATTCCATTTGACACGTCCTGTTGCAATCTCCTGGACTGTGACAGTATAATCAGTCCTGAGACACAGTAATCTTGGAATGATTTTCCCTGAATCAGAATTTGGATCTGAGGTCGACTCCAGTAAAGCATCTGAATCTTCAGCCTTGCTAGTTCCAGTTGCTAAAGATGCTGCTTTCTCCAACTCACGTCCAGTATTCTCAAATTTCCGTATGAGAGCCCCCGTATCTTTGTTCAGTAGGAATGCAGTGTTCGTGACAGTACTCAAAATGACTGCACCATCATCCGTGTGGTGAGGAGAGCTCTCCACCAGTTGCTTTATTGAGACAGGAAGAGCCTGCAAACAAGTTATTAAAAATTGCATAAGCAGAAATTCAGAGGATAACATCATATTTTGACAAATGTAATCCACATGAAAAATCCTGTCAATTGAATCTAATCTATGGAAACACAATCTCGCTGGTACATACAAAACAATGTGGAGGCAACAGAGCAAAACAGAAGTATTCATTATCATGCTTAGGTTCATGGATACAGATATAATACTAGAGCCTTTAGAGAAAGGTGAAAGGAAAGTGCAGAAATGTCTCCTGTGAGACAGAACAAACCGATATGGTGAAGTTGCTCGATTAGCGTGAATTAAAAACAAGAAGACCCGCGACCATATCTGGAAAGTGTCCAGACAAAAACCCAGAGTACAACTCCCAAGTGGTGTTCTGATCCTCACTTACCGCACACCACTACATGCTCTTAAAACAGTCTCATTGTATACCACCGCCACAAACATGACCCAAAGATTTGGATTACAGGGGAAACACACCCTGCCCTTTCCCAGTATCTAAGGCAGATTCCATGGATCCACATTAAACGGAACTCCCAAGGCAGAATTGCAGAATCAACTAAGAAATGCAATCCCTCACCTTGATTCCCCCTTCATCCTTGATGAATAAGTTGCCATCTGGACCAGGGAAAATGGACCACTCCTCACCATCTCCTCCCAAATCGTCCACACTTGCATTGATGTCTCTGCCCTCCTTGTCCATTCTGGCCTTGAAAGTGGTGGCCAGCTTTGGCCCTGACTCGAAAGACCAAAGAGTCTTCTTCGTGACAGGGTTCACAGCATGGAGACCGCCATCGAGTGATACAACCATCATCGGCTCATCAACCCTGGAAAACCCCAGACACACATACTGTCATGTGTAAGCGTGTGTAAACACAATTCTAAAGCTCCCCATAAAGCTAATTTCAAGTAGGATGACATGCTGCGATGACATGCTAAGATGCCAATCGAGTGATACATATTACACCCATCATCGGCTCATCGACCCTGAAAAACCCCCGGACACAATTTTGAATGTGTGAACATGTGTTTGACACGATTTTTGAAGCTCCTCACATGCCAAATTCAAGTAGAATGACATGCTAAGATGACACGCTAATATACCACGCTAAGATGCCAATGTAGGAATATTGTAAACATACACTGGTGAGAAGGATTCGGTGGTTTCCGCAGGCCATGCAGGCTGCACTGCAGCGGCCGGCTTTAGCACGGCCACGGCCACTGCGCAAAGGAGGATTACAAACCAGAAGCATGTCAACCAGTAACCCGAGCCATGTCGCCCAGCCATTAAACTCTCCTAACAAAACCTCCCAAAACCAGCAAGCACCTCCGACTAGACAGGAGACAGAGAAGCTCTTCTCTTCCTCGTCAAAAACTGGCGCAAACCTCTCCGCGCTACAACATCCAAGGCTCTCTCACTCACTCACACACTCTCTCTCTCTCTCTACATATACGTATATATATATATATATACATATATATGTAAAAAAACTCTATATATATCTATACAATGGGAGGGTTTGTTCGCCAAACGAGGGTTTGTCGCAAGAGGGCGGAAAGAGGAGCCAAAGTCTCCGAAATTCTGTCATCGGGCTGAGAGGAGGAGGGTGGCGAATCTCTAAGAGAAGAATTGCCGTGATGGGCGACGAAGCGGAGAGGTGGTGAGCATGCGAACCCTAGGAATGCAAACCCTGGTGGTCATGGCTATGGTGGTACGTTTGACTACTTCCTTCGCAAGTAAGCTCTGGACTCAACATCCCCTTCCAGCTAGCTAATAAGCTTTCTTTCTTTCTTTCTCCCTCCCTCCCTCTGTCCTTCTCATGGTCTCGTCTCTTCCTCTCTCTTTGTGGTGTTGGTGTGGAATCAATTGCATTGGCTGACTTTGGTGGCGTCTTTCACGCGCCTTTAAAGTTACCATTTACATACGAAGAGAGGGAGGCAACGGGACGGCAACGGGAGTGAGTGGGCGGGCGGGCCGGCCCGTCCTAGAATGGAGACCCGTCCTACATGCCACGTGTCGCTCATCTATGTACTACACTAGTCCAACTTGCCCTAGTGAGATCCACAACATCATCACTTGGCAAGCCTTTCAAGTTCATTTTTTTCCTCTTTATATATGAGGTTTGGAGTGAGTTAAGCACGAACTCAAGCTATATTTCAAGGGTGGAGAAGCATTATTAGGGTCCCGGTCCAAGAAACTTGAGTTCGAAACTTAATTTAATTGGACCCTATTTTTGGACTCGAGCTTAGATCCTTTGGTTCCTCATCGTACTTAGGAGGCGTATTTTCTTGAGTGGGGACCATTGAGATTTTAGGGGAGAGCGATGCACATCAGCACCACTTCATTTTCTTCCATGCTTGGGACCCGTACCCTAGTTATGTAAACTCTTAGGGTCCCACTTCTTGCTTTGGATGACTAGGATTGCTCAATTTTGGAGCTTCTTTGGTCTTGGACCTTGGGGTGAACCCACCTTAAGTCCGGTTCCAATTGTGATTTGGGTTTGTGTTTTTCAAATTTCAAATCTTCATAATGTGATAATTGTAAAATAACGCTACTTCAATGTTTGGATTTGGACTTCATCACCTTACATTTGATGTTTAAGATTGATTTGTTATCAGGATAATATCTACTAGAACGTGTGACCCCTTGGACTAAAAAACCATGTTTTTGTTTTTTTATTATATAATATATACAAACAACATATATATGTACATAGTCTCCGGTTAGTACCTTGTTTTTCTTATTTTGCGCCAAAGAAGGTGTAATATTGGTATTTATTCATCTCCATATCAGTCATTCTAATCATAAATCCCAATCAATAAGAAGCTCTCCAAACTAGTTCTAGGATCCCATATTATAAATATATTATCTGTTAAGTATTCCATTCTCATTTCTACCTTTTGATTCTATAGAATGTTAAAGAACATTGACTGATCACAAGTACTAAAGAGGGTTGTTATAGCTTGTTATTTTAAGAAGTGAATAATCAATATGCATTTTTTCTAGAGTAAATGCAAAAGTCCCAAAATCCCATTAAATAAATTCATATTTTCAAAGTAATGAAGACTTGTGCCATGCCCACACCTACCAGTGGGCATAGCTAGCTGACAGCTCCCACCAGTTTGGGGGTTTTTTTTGTTTGCTTTTAGCCAAAGAACATCACATCTACATTGTTTTGTCTAGTTAGTGTAGGTTACCATTCAAAGTTATGTGTTGCTATAAATTTTTACCAACATCATCAATTTTTACCAACTAAGTTATATCATATTCTTCGGTGTGCATACTAACTGCACCAAATATGATATTTAGTGTCATAAGGTTTTTTTGGGGGGGGGGGTCACCATGGTAACTTTTGGGATGACATTTCTTATGATTAAGTGAACAAATATTGTCATGGTAGGTAGATTGATCAACCTCTCATATCAAACCTTGGACCAACACTCTTGCCACAATCAAATCCACAACCACACTACACTCTCAAAGTCACAAGTTTGCGCACTGCAACTACATTGGGTTTGTGCTACTTGCTTCAATTTACAATAATCAAAGACCAAAGAAGAACCGGCACTGCTTGCTTTTGGCTTTGAGGCATTGTAATGAAAGACCAAAGAAAAATTGACATCAAGGCTAGATGATTCAAGGTAAACATTGAACAAAGGGGAACCAATGAACAATGAGAAGGCAAAGTATGCGAAACAAGGATGCGAGTAGTTGAGAATACGAAAACCACGTAGTGTGAAAAGATTCATGAAGTTGCTAGAGATAAAGGTCCACTATCATGAAATTAAGGCACCGTACCACAAGTCAAGTTCATTTAGAAGAATCGTGACCTAATTTAGAAGGTTCGTGAAACTGGTAAAACACTTTGGTAACATTGGTTGGAAAACCTTCATGAAACCTTCAACAAGGATTTGAGATGTTTCTCACATGTGGAAAGCACAAGAAACACAACTAGTGGTCAATTCTCCCCATTCATTGTGTGTCCTTGTTGAATGAATGAATGAAGGACACACAATGAATGGGGAGAATTGACCACTAGTTACAGATGAACCGGTTGAGTTTGAGAAAGAACCGACTGAAGATCAAGCCTTCAGGACAAAATACCCATCATTTTAGAGGAATCTATGGAATATACTTCAAATTAATGAAGAATACTGAAAGGTCATGACATGTAACATGTTGGAAACACTAGGATTTTGACCGAATATGCCCAAAAATCTCCCCGGATACTGAAGGAATGGTGCATTATAACACATAATGCAACAACACCCCAACTTATTCCGTGAGATAAAATACATTAACCAAGATTGTCAATTTAAGGTTAGGTATATGAAGTGGGCCTAATCTCTACCTTTCAAGTGAGGTAGACAACCCTTATTTGGTTTCTTTTCTTATTAGGAGTCCACTTCCTATATTTTGATTGGTGCATGCTTTGGTGCGGCTCCAAGGACGGCTTTTCAAAAAGACGGGTGTCTAACGAGATTGGATTGCATGTTCAAAATATGATGAACATATCATTTTATTCGGTCAACATGATTGGGAGGGGCAGAGGGTCTTCTATATGACCATTTAATGAGCACGAGATTCTTCATTTTTATGATGAGTTATAGTTTCATACAAGCTTTGAAAATCATGGGGGAAGTGGCTATGGCCTCAATTTGGATGTGCTAATCATCTTATAATCGCGTGTTTTGTATCCTAGGAGAGGTGGACTTAGGGCCGCTCCACACATGAGCCGAGAGTTGTGACCACGAAATTGTGAGAGCCCAAAAGAAAGTGTCCAAAGGTTGTCCCAAGACACCTCAATGTACAGTCTAACCTTGATAATGTCACCCTTGTTAATAGAACACCTTGATATTGTCACCTAAAAGTTTGAAACCGATTTTCATAGTGTAAAAATCCCTCGTTATTATCCCTATCACCCTTGGTAATGTCACTATTTTTTTCCAAAATCCGTAGTGTAAATGTGATAATACCAAGTATGGATGGATTGTATGTGATGGTTGGATGGACAGATTGTAGTAGCCGAAAGGGTCATGCGCCGCCCTTGTGATAAATGCAATGTTATTCTTGGAACTTGATCGTGCACCAACCCTAAACGGTGTTGTCTATACACGGCACTCAAAGGTGTTGTCTTTTCATGGCGCTATCAAGACTTCTCGGCCTCTATGCACCCCACCTTCCGTCACATGTGTTTAACTGTGTGTCTTTTCACGGTGTTCACGCATGTGGGCACAAGAAGAAGAAGAAGAAACCAAGGAATTTTGCTTCACGGAGCTAGAATTGGGGTTTTTGGAAGGTACTCACATTTGGGAAGTAGAGGGAGATCCCCAATTTTGTTTAGCAGAATTTGTAAACTAAGTTAGAGGGTTGTTTATCACTGGTTATTTAGTTTGGGCGCCCATCTAATTCATTTCCTAGTTTTGGAGATAACCTTCTCGGCTCTGTTTTTGGCTTTCTCTCATATATGGGAACACGGAAATTGGGAGTGAGCAGATAGGTCTTGCGTGTGGAAGACGCCAATGCCATCACATGCATGTTTAGGGTGAAGATGATTTTGAGGTGGAATATTCTACTGAGGAGCTTGTGCAATTAGTGCAAGATGGGGAACAAGTTCTTGATTCCATGGAAGTAGACCCATTGATTGTTGATAGCAGTGATGATGAGTCTAAAGTAGTGAAGCTAGCGATGCACAAAAATATGCTAAAGATGTTTTGAATTTTATGGCTAGTCAAGGTTCTCAGATTTTCAACACTCTGGAGTTGTTAGGAATGGGAAAAATCCATGACAAACTCATTAGAATTGGTGTTGCACATTTAACATCAACAAAACAATGTGACATTAGAAGCTTCTTTGTCTCTAGTGAGAGGTCTTTACCTGATCTTAATGACACATTATGATGTGCTCTTCTTGTTATTCACAATTTTGAATTAGATTTTACATTCAAAAACATTGAAGTCTCGTATTTGTTATTTTCTTTTTTACATTATAATTTCATTTTGATTTTCTACCTATTTTTTTGATAATATCACATTATGCACAAATCTTCAAAATGTGACATTATCAAATATGTCACACCTTGTTTATATCACTCTTTTTGGTGAAACGGATGGTGTGACATTATCAAGGTTAGACTGTAGTGTGAAGTCATATGTGACCAGATCATCAACCAAATGCTATTTCAACGAATTTCTATTCATGCAGGTCCTCACACATGATAAAAATAGAATAAATCAATGATTGTGAGCGTTCAGAATGCCATGGTCTCCCGGTTTTGTGTTAGGCCTACCTCCAAGAGATGGTTTTTAAAAACAGTCCAAGTGACCTTGAAACATGATCCATTGGATGCCACGTAGGAATCCATGTAGACTTTACATCCATCTTGCATTCACATACTTCGTTGGTCCCTCAACCGTAGTGAGAAGCGAACTTGGTGCGGCTCCGCCTTTTCCACCAATGAGAGTGCTTGAAGTGTAATGGTCATGGGCTCTCAGTCTCGTGTGTGAAGTGGCCCTTAGTCAAAAAAGTTGTATCTATTTGAGACCCATCTAACCTTAGATCTAATCCAATATGGGCCAAGTTCCATGTGCCGGTCCCGGTCTGTTTTTTTCAAAATAAATGGGTGGGCCGGTGAAAAGAGGGTGGTGCCATGTGCCCATCCTTCTCACCCAAGGACCGGTACCCCCCATGGATGGGTGTCCCACATTTTGTGTTGTGCAAGAACGGGTGCCAAAGGACCGGCGGTCCTAACGGTCACAAGAAGGACATGTGCCGGTTAGAAAGCTCCGGTGACCGGATCGGCCGGTCACCTAGGGTACACCCTTGGATACTAAAGGCCACTTTGTTCTTCTAGTCCCTTCTTTTGAGGAGTACTCCTAGAGAACCGTGTATTTTATGATGTTTTTAGAATCTAGATGACCTTCATTGCCGGTGACCTTCATAAAGTGTCATGTCTTATCACTCACCAAATTTAGTTAGAAAGTAGGAAATCGAAAAAAACCGGCACCCCACATAGAAAGGGGTACTTCTATGTACATAGAAGTACCCCTTCATAAAATGGACGACATCACCCATTTTTTGGATGATGTCATCCGTTTCTCACCCATTTAAAAAACGGACCGGGACCGGGACATGGAACTTGGCCCTATGACGCCTCCCTTTGGGGCACAAAAGCTTACTGGCAACAAGCTTTTCACAAAGAGGTAATGCTTAATAACGTGGGTAGATTGTGGTCATCCTGAATAGCTTTTTATACGTGGGGTTTCACATCTTCTTGTTACCTTGTACTACATGTACTGGACCAGTGGCCCACTAGAAAGGAAGAAATTTTGACCAAAATTCCCTTATACGGCTCCGGAAATTTTCAATAGTCAAATAAGTACATACATTAAGTGCGATTTTGGGGGTGGTTTCTCAGTATTCAATAGTCCACTTAGGGTGGCTTTACATTCGGGCGCATGTTCAAGAAACTTCAAGTCCAAAAATAATTCGCAATGAACCTTAATTTAAACTCAAGATTGGATTTAACTTTGAAAATTGGTTTCTCAAATTAGGGGGAGTGTTTTCTTGAGTTGGAACCATTGTCCAGGGAGAATTGTCAATGAGTTACAGATGAACCTGTTGAGTTGGAGGAATGACTGGTTGAAGTTTGAGATTTCAAGAGAATTGTTAATTGTTTTAGAGCAATCTATAGAATATATACCTCAAATGAATAAAGAAAACCCATTATATGTCAACATGTAACCGGCTGGATTTTGAATCACTAGGATCTTGACTGACTATGCCTGGAAACTTCCCAGGCACTGGGTGGAACCAACAAGAGTTAGCCATAAAAACAAGATGCCACATTAGCACCATTTCATTTTCTCATTCTCTGGACCAACCCTAGCGTCAAACTCCTTGGGTCCAACAAAACCATTCTATCAACCAATAAGTTTGCTTGATTTTGGAGTTTCTTTGGGCTTGAACCCATCCTTAGCAATACTTATGTTACATGGCAACATCGCCACAACAGTCAAACTATAGTTAACCTAACACTTCTCTCTACACTATGTACGGTATGTAGTGTCACTTAAAGCGTCATGTGCGCTAATTGCCAATATGATACTATTTGTCAACATTAATAACTTATTCATAGGGAAAAGTTACCTACATTGCGACATTTAGCGTAGCAGATTGGGATACTTGAGACAATAGTGTTGTGTTTTATTATGCAAGGGGAAGATATTATTGAGCATACTAACAACAAGTGTCATGTGTGCACACTTCTAGTCAACTTGTAGATTGATGACTTCTTTGCAAGCCACACACATCCAACTACATACAGAAGTGATTGATAAATCTACACATGGGGGTTCACATGTGTGACTATGCCTAATGGATTGATCGATTTCATGTCCTAGGTTCTGATGAGGAATCAAATACCAGATGATCAAGAATTGGTAACCACAATACACAAGTTTTTATAACCACATAATTTGTCCAATACATGATGCTGAGGTGGCTCAATTTGTTTATACATCTACTTTGGAATCTGGCTTAACCTAGAAACCATAATGAAAGAAACAAATAGTCACACATAAGTTAAGTACAATGAAATTCATACTGTACCATAAGAGGGTTAGGTATCTGGTTCAACACCTTCAAACACATTTTCCACATGCAAATCCATAGGTCCCAATAAATGAGATCAAAACATATGCCAATTTCTTCTAAAAGACAAATATTCTATATCATACAATACAAGCAACTAGGCATGCTATGTGCAACAAAATTGTTGCAATCAGGATTTGTCCAATCATCCACCAATTTCTCTATGTACTCTTTGCTTCCGCGTGGCCTTCCATAAAGTAGACTTCCAAATTGAATAAACTGATTGAAAATGACATTATACCTACTCTAAAGTTACTTGTGCAAGATGAGTTCTTCGACTCATTAACTCTCGTCCATTCATTCAAGAAGTTATGGGCCATGAACCCAAGAGCGACAGAACCAATAAAACTGACCCATGTACGTACTACACTGGATTTTGGTTGACAGACAACCAATTACCAGATAGGACTCAAATGCTGATCTACCTAAATGCATCCCAAATTTACTTGACAGTTGTGTTTAGAATACATGAACTGTTGTGGCATTGGCAAATATTAATGCTGGAAGACATCTCTCACGGCCAGAGAAATGAATCAGAACACTATAATCAGAATACTAAAGTGCAATATAACATCAAATGTGTAGCTGATGACAAACCTCTGCACAGCAGAAAGGATACTTACCAGACTCATCACCACTTCCCCAAGTCAAACCAGATAACACCAGGATACACCATGCAGATCCTGACAGGCAGACGGACGAATCTGTAAAGATCAGTACTTTATATCTGGCAAATGCAAAGACTTCTTTGCTACATCACAGTCAGGCCACTCACTAATTATTGTTGTGAAGCCTTCACTGGAGATAACTGTAAAACTTGCCCTAACCTGCCAACAGGGGTCAACCCTACCGAATAAGAAGGTATTATACAGAGCTTGCACATAAGCAGCATCATTGACATCATCTTAATGTGCAGGTAGGTCGCAAACCTATGATCTCTCCATAAAGGAAATGTATTAGTACAGAGTATGATGCAGAAGAAGGCATCATATAAATGACAAAAGTACCACTTGTTACGTGGATATTTCACATGGGTATTAAGAGTTTGTAAAGGAGGTCAAACTTTTGTAAGAGAAGATTGGGTTCTTCTGACATGCCTGAACTTCCGCTATCACTGTTGTACCATTTGTTCCCAATTCTTTCCACACTTTGAGATATTCACCATGCTACTGCTGTGGAGAACTGAGAAGCCTTGATTCTTTGATCATCCACAGATGATTTAAAAACATGAGAAATTGTTAAGCACGGCATCTAAGTCTCCATGGTTGGATCCTGGATGTGGTTGACATAATCCACTGAAGGGTAATGTCACTCCTGTCCCTCCTCCAATAGCACACTGCGTTGCAAGAATAGAATTCCCATGGTCATACCTCTGATTCAAGTATAGGATGACAACACCTACTTTGTAACTCTATGGCTGAAGGAGGTATGGATGTTGGTGAATTTTTTGGCTTCCAGTTCACTTGGAAATTGTCCTGGGCTCCTATTGCATACCAGATCACTAAAGATATGAAGCTGTCAAGTTGGATTGAAAGCAACATATGAAAGATTAGGAGATATCTTGATAATGGTGTCCTGCAGTAAGATGTCTGAAGGGTTCAGACATCCTACAGCATAGATTCTTTGCCCCCATCTTGCTTTGATGATGACAACACATCCCTACCCAAATCTGCTGGAATCTGGGCAATAGCCAGAAATCATGTCTGCCTTGCACCCATATCCAGTCAGATTAGGCAGCCATAATGAATAGAAGAGTGTTGTGCTTAGTTTGTACTGGCAAAGGGATCTATGGAACAGGATTGGTTTTCCTTGTTGGACCAAACATCCAGTGGTCTCTTCTTCACATCATCATGGTGACAGTGAACTTCTTTCAGATTTTTTCGTAAGCTTGACTGCAACAAGTTGATATTATTCTTATTCAAATCCCCCAAAACTGGCCTGGCTGGTTGTAGATGGAAGCCTCTTGCATGATTGCAGGGCGTAAGAGTGGACTGCAGGTTGGAGCCAATGGCAGTTGGTGAAGGCATCACACCGTCCTGCCTTCTGGACCTGACTGCAGATGTAAGCTGCTGATGAGAGAACCAGGTCAGAAGTATTGATTCACAAAACATTATAAGAGCACTTCCTAAGTTCAAGATTTACACCTGCCTTACGAGTTATACAACAGGTCATGAACATTCCATTTATTTTGAATGAAAAAAAAAAAAACTATATAATGCAAGATCTAAACGCATAGTATCAATATGTGTTTACAGCTGATCAAGGTATATATAAGGTACAAGTTGGTACCTGGAGCTCCATATTTTGAACCTCGTCTGATCCATGCAGATTTGCAGACTGTGACCGTTGTGCTTTTGATAAAGCTTGCCTCAGTAACATCCTTTCCTCCTTAAGCTTTACATTTCTTGCTTGGGTATCATGAAGCAACTTCTGCATTGTTTTGATAACTGTGTCAAGATCACTGAAGAACCACATGGGAACAGATATAAACAATGAACTAAAAAGTTAAATTATACATGAACATTGTGTACCAGGCAACCTGTGAACAATAAACAAATAAAATTGGCAGGATGACTTTGGAGGTGAGTGCTTTCCTGATTGAGCAGTCAAAAACATTACATTAAGAGCACGTGATAATCCAGTTCTTATTCACATAGTCGTCGGTGTAGACATAGCAACCAGAATGCAGAATAGACACAAGGCATGCATGCGTTGCTCAACATCAGAAGTGTTAAGATACTGGAATCTGATGTACCTCTTTGAGTTTTTCTGTTTCCCGTAGCTTAAGCAGCTCCTCACGCCACCCCTGCAACAAACAAAATGGCCCTGACTAGTGAGAGGTGATTTCCTGGCACAGAGCAGCCTTTTATGTCGTAGATGGGTTGGATGCAAGCTGACAGTTCATCCTAGAACTTATGAAACTAGGTTCTTCATGTTTTTGTATGTGAGCCTGTGTCCAACAATATAACAAGACTTCGTTGATTCTGCATATCAGTGAGGTTGCAACCAATGTATATAGTTCATCCTAGAACTTATGAAACTAGGTTCTTGATGTTTTTGTATGTGAGCCTGTGTCCAACAATATAACAAGACTTCGTTGATTCTGCATATCAGTGAGGTTGCAACCAATGTATATTTTGATGGCTCACCTTTGCCCTGAGAAGACGCCTCTCTGTTTTCTTCAGATAACGTTCAAGACGATTGTTCCGCTCTATAGTGTCTTGGAAGAGAGCTTCTCGCTCAAGCTCAGCCTCAGGTGTCATCACCTGCTCCAACAACTGGCGAATTTCTTCCTTGTGTACTTCACATTCTGCTCGTAATGTCTGGAGCTCCCAATCCCCACTATCCAGAGGAGCCTCTATGGATACTCTCAGGTTGTTTGCTCTGTGGATCAAACGATTGTTACCTTGCTTGAGATGTGCATTTGTAGACAAATTATTACCCAAGAACCATTGTAGAGGTGATGATATTCCTGACAATCTAGGAGAGACTTATGCTTTGAGATCTAGATAAGTAACATGCTCATTCACAAAGGTATTCCATTTCCATTTCCATTTCCATTTCAAGTGTATAAGCTACCCAAGTCTAGAATTAGATACTGATTCACATGTAAATTTGAGTACAAGGACCAAATACACAATAGGGCACACAGATCATACTTGAAATGTTCCATTTCCACTTTGTATTCCACCAACTCCATCTCTGCCACTGTAAGTCTCACTTGAAGAGCCTTCACCTTCATAAGACAAACACACACACAGGGTTCAGATAATAAACTTGAGACAATAAACCTTAAAAAAAATGTTGAATGGTGATCAGCATCAAGTTCTCAAAAAACACAATATGGTGGGATCACAATTTTATAGCCATGGGTTTAACCAGGTCAACTGTAGTGATTAGGTGCTGTTACCTTTCTTAGAAGTTCCATTGTAAACTGTTTCTCTGCCTCACTCATGTTGGCCATTAACCTTTGCTCCTCCACAGATATGTCACATTCACCTTGAGCATTCTGCAAAGCTTCCATATTGTTCACAGAGTCTTTTGAGTAGTCTGCCACTTGCAAGTCTAAACACATATCAGAGGGCCCATTTGATTTTCCACCAGGTTCTTGCTCAATGCCAGTCTGCAAGTCTAGATTACATAAGTCCTCTTCGGCATCTTCAGAAGCAGATTTCCGCTCTTCCTCTGGGTTAAAGTAGTATAGACCACTGTAGCGACATGGATCTAGAGACTCTGTGGAATCCAATGGAGGAGACATGGAGAGGCCATCTTCGATATTTTGACGAAGTTGTGTAATTTCTTCCTCTGCAACTTTGAGTTTACTTTGTGCATGAATGAGAGATTTCTGAAGTAGCAGGTTCTTCTTAACAAATACAACTAAAATCTCCTGCCAAAAGAACAATTCGTATCAGTTCCAAAGTGAAAGTGAGCTTGTAAGACAAGGTAAACATGAAATGAAGACTGCACAAACCATCTCTCAAAATCAAGCTTCTCCCAAAACAACAATGTAGTATCAAGTGAAGGCCAACTTACAGTGCTGAGATTGTGTCTGGAGTCAAATTCATCTGGAGGACTTTTTCTGCTGTGCTCCAAAATTAGCTGAAGGGTCTCTCTATCATCATCCATGAAAAGAGTTTCTGAGTCCACTTTCACCACTTCATAGTTGCTCTGCTTCTGATAATATTGACCTGGTTCCATAACACGTCCAGTCTGAAAACCACAGCAGAAGTAGTTCAACAGAATTTCAGTTACAGCAATGTGCTTAATAAGCTTTCAGGAAATAAGTGGTGAAAGATGGATACCAACTAATTATATGTTACCAAACTTATCAAAGTATGACATGGTGCCAGAGGCCTGGCAGAGAAAAGGAGAAGCAGAAACAAAGTATCGAGGACCCTTTGAACAGACCCAATTATTGCTTTCCATCTGATGGTGTGCAATAAACATGAGAATCTAGACGACATCGACAGAAGAAAAAGAAATCGGCCCTTTATTTCCTCCTTTCAAAACTTAATCTACAGAGCTTCCTTCAAATCAGCTGTTGAAGTCAACTGTTATCAAACTCCCTATTGAATGTTTGCTTAAGGAGCACATTCCTCAATCATAACACTTGAATAGTCAACAAAGCGTTGATAGAGGCATGGTACAAGCACAACTGTTCTGTGCATAACCAGGAGCAGGCCTCAGGAGGAAACTGGGATCAATGAAGATAAATAGCAAAAGATTGCTGATGATGTTGGATCAGTTGAGCAGTGCCTCTCTAATCAGTTGTAGGCATTAGAAATGCATCTCTGGCTCATTTCTGACACCTAAGTCCAACACAGCAATTGCCCAATGCAGTTTGAGTGCCGATCAATGACTACCCTACTGAATCAGTCTACACTTTTTAGTTCAGCCTTCTTAATGGCCACCTGGGATGGGTCATGTCTCTTCATCCCGACATCCTTTTCAAACTCCTTAATTTCTGCGCAAATGGCAGCCACGACTTCATCATGCATTGCAAGGGCCCCCATGTAGTTTTCCAAATCTCTGGCCAGCCGCAACTTCTCAGCCTTCATGGCCTTCATACTCTCATGGTTCATGTTCAGCTGCTCTATCAAAGCTTTGGAAATCTTCTTTTGTACAAGGCTTTGTACAGCCAGCTCAGAATCCAAAGTTGAAATATGCTGTCCTGACATTTTCAGTCTCTCAATGAACTCCGATCCTTCTTCAGTTGCCACCTCAGCTTCAACAGATCGCAATTCAATCTCTACATTTGTGTTCCCTGAGTCTGCTTCGCCAGTTACTTTGCTGAGCTCTGGGAGTAGATCTGTACCAGTATTTTCTTCAACGTCCATTTCAACCTTTGTTGTATCTACAGGATGTGTCATTTTGCCCTCCTGTTCACGGAGAAAGCCCCAATTAGCCAATGGCCAATACTCTTGTCTTTGGCCACGGTCCTGTCCTTTCTCATTTGTAATTCCTCTGCCACCACATCCCCATGTGGTCCTAGATACACTAGGGGACCAGGCAACTATTGGACTAAGGTTGCATCCACCACATCCTCACTCTCTGGAACTACATATATGGTTTGTGTATGTTTGTGGTATCTTTTTTTGACAAAAACGTCTGCATGGACAATAACTCTGCCTTGGTAATGAAACCAAGAAATCTTTTAAATGAACAATTTAATTATACAGAACCTTTCAGGTCCTATTTGTGCGGAGAATATGCTGGTCACTGCAGGCTTAAGGAGTTGATAACATGACAGTCTCGTGGAAAAGGTCGTATCCCAGTTGTGTTAGACTCAGTCAATTAGTCAATTATCTGCCTGTTGTCTAGTGTGCAACATTTTAGGGACTTCAAGTGAAGTTTTGAGCCTCCAAGATCATTGCATGACCACCGTTCAAAATAATGCAATCATTATGATGATTGTATTGTGACTGAACTTTGCTTTCTAGCTCAACTTAATCTGAGGTCCTTCCAGCTAGCCAGTTGATGCTCTGCCTTACTGTGACACTTGCCAGCTGAGAGAATACCACCAACAACAACTCCGATCTCCTTTCAATAATCATTATAATAAAAATGAAGAATGCATTTATTACCTTGTTCAGCGTATGTGCATGTGACTCAATCACTGTTGACTTTGCTCCATCTCCCAGTACCTCATGAACAAATTGCTGCAGTTTCTTGTAGATCATCTGAGGCTCCGTTGAACACAATTTGTGAAATAAACAGAGAGCAACATCTGCAGTCTGTAACAGCACCAGCTGAAGAGCTTCCAAGTTTGTAGCAACTGTCCCCTTTGACATAAGATGACTCTCCAAGCACTGAGTATCATGATTAACTATAACATGAAGATCTTTGAGAAGTTGGCTTGCAAGATTCCTTGCACGATTTAAAGCCACCTTCAGACTTGTTCCAGCTTGAGCAACTCTTGGCTCCTTCCTTCCAAATTCTACTTCACTGGCTACTGGATCCACAAGTTGTTTGATACGACAACACAGGCAGCTCAGAGCAGTGACAATTCCATCTTCCCTGCCCATGAACTTCTTCTGTAAACCATAGTCAACTTCCACACTAACTTCATCACAGCTTTGTGGTTTCTCAAGTTCATACTCCCCAAGAGCTTGTCCAAGACCATCATCAATACTATCAAAAAGCCGTCTCTTGTTCACCTTGGATACTAAGGTTTCAAAGTTTGTAGCCAGGTCCTTACTTCCCAATGCTTCAACTTGCGTTGAATATCCTTCAGTGTTCTTGTCAGTGGTTGACTGACATACAGCACACATATTACTGTCCGAGATTACTGTAGGTGACTCATGAGCAAGATCATCCTCGCAGTCAAAGGCCCCGTCACATTGTTGATGACAGTCGTCCTGAATTCCCATCTCTAGACTTCGTAATCTTTCCCTGAAAAACTTATTTTCTTCATCCATAGATACCCTCTCCTGAACCCCTTGCTCAAGAGCCGTCTGTGTCTGAAGAACTTGGTCATGGAGCTTCACATTCTCAGTACGCAAGTCAATGTTCTCTTGTTTGCAGTTCTTGAGCTGATTCTCCAACTCTTTGACTTGTGCTTCCAGTTCCTTCATGTAAGTGGCATCACCAATAGAGTTTGATATGCTCAAATTTTCTTGTTCAGCTAGAGATTTCTGCAATCACATTCGACATACACAGGATTTTAGAATGATGTGCTGAGGAAGCACAACCTCTATTTGGTTACTTGTCCCGATTTCATGCACTGAGAAAACGTTACTGCAGTGCAACCTAGCAGCCATGTACGTGACATTGCTGTCTAGTATCACCAATATTCTCTACATGCCAATAGTGGTATGCTTTTTTACCTGAAGCCTGAGATTTTCATTGTGTAATGCATCCAGTTGCTGCCTTGATTTCGTTGATTCTGTAAGGGCATCTTTCAACCCTTCCTGAATCTGCAACAGTTAAATATATTAATTGCCTCCACTTTGTTCCAGTAGCAATTTGTTCCAGTTCAAAGAAAATGGAAGCCTGTAAGATTAATATTGTACAATATCAGAAAGTACTGTAGAGGGCTCTCTATACCAGTAGAAAGTAATCATTTTTTCTTCAAATTTTTCCACATGTCATTCCTACCTTGGCTTCCATAGATGATTGAAGTTCCTGATACTGCAATTTCATGTCCTTCAGCTGCTGCTCTAGCTGTTGCAAGGCCCACATTCAGGTGTAAGAGATGGTACAAGAGCATACAACACATCAAGGACTTCCCAGGATTGTAGGATACATCCATCAATACATAATCTCAAACAGCTTTCCAGCATCTCGAAGGGTGCTCACAACTGTGGCTACTTGGTAATGGGTATATAAAAACAAAATGCAGGAAATAAACTGATACTTACCAAAACAAGTGTGTTTGGTGATTCATCAACTAATGGTTGGGCCAGCCTAGGCCCCTCTCTTGTGCCAATGTCTGACACAGAATATGAAAATCGTGTATCCATATTTACATGGCCTTCATTCAAATTTGCCCATGTATCCTCATCGGCAACATTTGCAAAGTCTGGAGTGCCTCTATTCAGACTCATCCAAGTATCTTCATCAGCAACATTCTCGAAATTCGACAAGGTAGGTTGAACATCCGCACCACTGGAATTACTCCAAAACGAGTCACTTTCATCGTCAACGAGACTTTCGAAAGCAGGGGGAAGGCCAAAAGCTCGATCCCTCCGTGATGCCACAGGTCGCGAACTTGCGTCAAAAGAGGCTGAGACAGAGAAGTCCTTGTTACCTGGGATGAGCCTTCGGAAGCCCTGTGAAATATCTGGTTAGTATCATTTGCAGAGGCATACATTGCACTTATTCAAATAAATGCAGCAGTAGCCAAGTTTTCTGATATCATACAGAAGAAGGAAAGATGAAATACCTGATCAACAATATCTGAATTGAAGACTCGTGGACACCATGTTTCTCTCCTGTTACCCTGCAATAGATATCCACCAATTCAATTATCTGAAATGAAAATAAACGTGATTGAACGTATTCATTTGATTTAAGTTGTTCCTGACAATAAGTACACCCAAATCCATTTCTGTTTGACTTGTCCCATGGGAGGACAGGATGTTCTAGAATGTCCGGGACTTTTTGATCCTAGTTAGGGATCCATCAGATCGAATACAATGGGTTACATGGGGTGGGAAAACCAAAGATGCAGAGAATGCTTCATGCCTTCTTGTTGGGTAATTCACGATCTTCCATGGCACCACTTATCACCAGAGTGCTTAGATTTTCAATCCGCTGTTCTTGCTCTTTAATCCTCCTCTCACGTTCAACTTGTGCTTTCTTCTCTTCTTGAAGTTCCAGTTCCAACCTCTCTCTCTCCAGTTCAAACTGGTCAATGCAAACAGGGAAGCCATATCTTAGAATTGTGTAAATGCAAAACAATAATTTCAAGCAACATGGCATAGAATTGTCTGAGCCTCAGGTCTTCCCCTTCTTTTCTTGTGAACAAAGAGAAATCTCTGCCAGAGAATATGACAACAAGCTATAATCATTGCATGTACTGAGGCACACTGTTCAACTGGCCAGAACAATTTCGTTTTACTTTTCAGTTCATGTTCCCTGTAGAAAAAGAATAACCACGCCTCACAACCTCTCAGATACAATCTAGATAGGGGGAGACATTGTCAGACACAAGAAGTTAAAGAATATTGTCCAACCTTGAGCAAATCATTTCGCAAGCGCAAAATCTCTGTCTCCAAATCTTCTGAATGAGGAGATCCCTTAAGAAATAACAACACCACATGAGAACATTAAGTGTAAGGCATCATATGAATGGTAAAGGCAATTAATTCTGCAATGAAACAAGCACCATTGTCACACGATAAATGACCAAGAGATTTGGCTGTAACCACAGATTAAGTAGATGGGAATTCATTAGAAATTTAGATTAACACAATAGTTGTCACATTCCTACATTGATATTATCAAATGGCAATAGGTACACAAATAAGTCCCCGGGAGCTTGGTAGAATTTTCAAGCTTGTCATTTGTCATGAAGGATGCATCTAGGGATAATAGGTATGCCCTAACTCCAATATTAAATTGACTAACCTGAAGTCGCCTTCGAAGATCTTCTATCTCCCGCTTTTGGCGTTTCAGCAGTGCAGCATCTGTGAGGATCTGCCAAGGATGAAAACATTCTCAGTAACTCAATTTAAACAAACAGTTCCAGCAAACTCTTGACTCATTTCTCCAGAGATGCATAATGATTAGGCGCATGGCAGACTTAGACCCTAGAAATCCTATGAGGGAAAACTTCAAGATACCTCATTCACTTGAGCACAATTGGTGACCCGTTTGGCTCTGCTTGCAAATTGCAGGGTGCCCCTTGTCTCATCTATGTGAATCTGCATAGCAGAAAGAGAGTGAGAAAGATTACTAGTGATTGTCAACATCGAATGTAAAGATTCTTAAATCAAATAGGAAAGTATAACCTAATATAGCTGGCCTCTAAAGACATAAGACATGTTGGCATTCTCAAGGTAATTGTTGTAACAATAAGACTAAATGGGTTGAAGCTAACCTCATCAGGATTGATGGTACAAATAACAGCAGTTTTTGCATTGCCTCCAAGTGCTGATTGAAGGATACGAGTGAGTTTGCTGTCACGATATGGTATATGTGCTCTGCAAGATGACAACATCGTCATTCCTCTGTGCAAGTAAGAAGCCTGCAAGTATGAGAATCAATTATGGTACATCTAAATTTAACAGCCATGCCTAAACCACAAATTGCCTATTTTGAGCTCAAGATTGCTATTTGATAGACTAGAGTAACCAAGTAGTAGCTCTATAGCCTTGTTCGCATGGATGTTGTGCACAGTTTACTTATCAGCAGCATTGTCTAGGGCAATATATGGTGTCACACAAAAGGTTAGTAGACAAGGAACTCTGTGAGATCCAAACTACCCAGCCTGTCAAGACTGTACAACAAACTCTGGAAAAAGCTCTGAATATGTGTTAGGCCCCTTTCCGCCAGATATTACACAGCAATATCACACTTCCTCAGCTTCACAAGTTTCATATAGTATGCACAGATCCCAGTACCTATTAAATGCCTTTGCATCTGAGACAACAATTTACAAGGATGTATCTATTTCCACTGCATTTCGCGAATTAACAAGGTAAAGTGATTCTTTGAGGCTCATGTGATCCTCCCCCAGGCATCAATCACTAGGTCAAACTCCACTTATTGATTGATGTCTTCATTTTCCAGCACTCAAGTTGAAAGGCTCAGATAGGAATTGAGTTACCAAGATGAAATAAATGAGGACTCAAGCTTCATGCAATGAATAGGTGTGGTATCATTACTATACCCTTGTTTTCCCCCTCCTTCACTGAGCTTGTTGATGACTATGCCAAGAGTAGTAAGACTTTTGTTGATGTGAGCTCCCTCTTTCAACCGCACCCCTCCAGCTCCAGTTTTTGAAATTCTTTCAGAGCCCGCCAAGTCCACCATATTCTGCATTCAATAACACATCGTTGCAACCAATTCAGCCCCATGTGCCATAATTGTTTCTGTGCAAAATGATGGTACCCATAATTGTTTGACACAGAAACTCTATTCTTGTGCAGAAAGCTTGGTATTGGAACCTCAACCACCATCAACTCTATTGTACCCCACACATTCAAGAAATCTATCAGCTACTCTCTATGAACTAACTCCTTTCATGGAACACTTTCCAGAAATTGCTCACTCAACCTCAGACTTCATTCATATACTCAAAGGCAAGAACACAAAATTAGTAACAAAGTCTCACCAGCGCTGATACTCGGACAGCATCTTGTGCACTGGGATCAATATCTTGTCTGGAATCATGACTCTTATCCCTGCTCTCAATCACCTGGAGATACAAGCCATTCATCAAAACAAGAAGACCCAAAGTCCAAGTAGTTATTTATTCAACAATGGTATACAGCACTGTTCATAAGTAGTTTCACAGCTGATATAGGAGAAAAACAAGTGAAGGAAACTGTCCCCATAAGGAAATTAAGCTTTGACAGGTGGCTCACAGTTTCATGAGGCACTTCTTTCTAGCTAGTACATACTGCAAGTCAAACAATAAAAGGGCATATGGCCAAGTACCATGCGGAAAATAGTGTGTGACCGACTACTGTTGACATTCATGTTTGTTTCACCAAAGTGCCTTTGAGCTGGGTAAGCAACCAAATAAGTACAGCAAGAGTTAGCATTACAACAGGAACTAAAACCAGCTCATTGTACGAACCATTGATGAGGATATACAAACAGAAATATTATATTTCATATGTTTCAGAAGGAAACCTGGCAACCTGTAGTTGCAAAATACAAATTGTCTCACTAAACTGCAGAACGCATTCAAAGGCCAACCAGTCATCCTACAGCAAATAACTTTCAACATCTGAGAAGGATTCTTATGATTGATGTCCACCCTGGACCTAAAGAGACAATGATGGATATTCTATGTTGCAATGCACAATACAACTTCCAAGATTGCTCACCTTCACCGCGTTCAAGGACTGCGAGAACCTGCTCCAAGCTCTGAACAATTTCTTCTCTCAAACCTGCCACAAAGATGCCTCTCTGGTGGACAGCAAGATGTTTAACTCAGAACACACCTGGCCAATAGCTGTTTGTCTCTAATAGCCTTGTGAGAGTATAGTGATCTGACAGTGTCTTGAATCTTACGTAAATAAGTAAGCAGTATGAAGATGCTTGTTCTGCTATAAGTTACAAATTGCACAAAATCTATGTTCAATAAGCTGATCAAACTGATTGTGAGAATGCTATTTGTGAAGAGCCAGAATGCATCTAATACACACATCTGCAATATCAGCAACTTTGGCACCCAAGAGATAAATGATGCTGGTCCAGTGCCTCAATAGTACCTCAATGCTCTCATGTATTTGTAGCTTCCGATTCTCTGGTGCCAGTAGATCATTGATCTCTTCATTGTAGATCTCCATGTATGACACTCTGATGAGAAATTCCCTATCTTCAATCTGCAGCCGTCATTACTTAGTATTATGATATCACAGTACATCATGGAACAAGGGAAAAAGAATGTGCGTTTGAGTTTCCATATGTAAATTGATGCATTATGCTTTTTGTCATACATGCTTGCCCTTTAAGAACACTGACAATGACATACTCAAAACCATTACCAATTCTGATGGAATATGATAAACAAAAGAAATCAAACAAATAAACTGAATTACACAAGCAACTTGCAATACAGCAATTGCAACACACCATAAATCTTTGGAACCCATGTAGAAGATAATTATCAAGAATCGACTTCCAGAAATTTCTGTAAATCAATCAACTCCTGAAGCCCACCACAATCATTTGAAGTTCAGACTAACTACAGGTTATACAGAAGTCAGCTGACCTTCTCAATGTTGGTGAAAACGTCCCGAATGGCCAGACGAGTGACACCTGGATCTGAACCTGATCCTTGCATTGTGTAAGTTTTGCCACTGCTTGTTTGGCCATATGCGAATACTGTGCCTGCATACAATCATGTATACATTATTTAACATACCTGCCACTTTCTACAATTTCTAGGTTTGTTCCCCAAAACACTCTTGCAGTAAAGTTTCAGAAGAGTCGAGCACAATTGTGGTGTTGGTGGACAGTACCATTGAATCCTGAAACTGCTGATCGCACAAGATCCTTAGCATGCTCATTATAAATATCTGCATTTGTTGCACTTGTTCCAAATATGGTATCTGCGCCCCTCCAAAGAACGTGAATTCCCAATTATTAAAGCATACTCTCACAGAAGGATCTCAATCAGTAAGTCAAGGAGAAAATGTAGTAAATCATTATGACAACAGCAAATAAGATGTTACAACATTGGGATAATCGAGGTACTATCTTCCAGAAGGAGAAAAAGTGCACTCGTCATAGCTAAAACTCCTACTACTTTAATGCAGAATACTGGAGTGCATAATCTCAAGTGGCGAAATTACAACACACAGGGAACTTAAGCCATAGTCATTTACTAGTTGTTCTAATCACATCCTGAATGAAGGATATGGCCTTTCACAAGGTAACTATTATGTCAACGACATATTTGTATGAGGATGATATCTAATTCCAGTCTCTTCATTGGTTGCATTCAGAATCTACAGGAATGTCTAGGTCTCTGTTGTGTCAATTCCACAATGCAGGTTCGTAAAAAACTTGGATCACTTCGTATAATTACAAAATCACCATGTACATGATCGTGTAGTAACCCTGCCGTCAACATTGAGAACTTGTTATGCAACTTCCTTCATCCAGCACCAGAAACCGGCATAATCTATCGAGAGTAACACTTGTATGAAACAATGAGGTGGCCACGGTTTCACTTGTTCTAAGCTACATATACAATTTGCAAATGAAAATGCTGACACCAGCACTTTAGAACATAGTATAGAAATTTCTGAAGAGGGTACGCTTCTCAGTCCCTAATGAGGAGAGTACCCCTGTATCGACATAGAAATGGATTTGAGGCAATAGGCGGAATGGCAACAAGACTCTCCGAACAATAACAGCTCCGAGGAACAGTTTAAACCTGCGTTCTACTGGTCCAAGCACACCGAAGAAAGAAATCGGTGTGGCGGTCTCGAACTTTCATTTCCAAAACAATGGTGGCACAGGGGGCAGAAGCCTTCCACAGCGAAATGGAGGGAGGATGCTCCTTCTGTAACTTCATGGTTGAAAGGTAAAGAAAGCAGTGATTGACTAACCAAATGAATAGGTCTGGCCCTTGATCGGCGTGCCAAGTGCGTTGTAAAGCGAAATTGCGTTTTCTACCACCTTCCATTGTGCGATCCCATTGCTTGTTGTGTCCTGCCTGCTAGGTGGCTTCACACGGATAGCGACGCAGATTCTCTCCATGGCTCCCACCAGCCTCCCTCTAGCTGCAATTACGCAATACCGATATAGCTCAGCGTTGCCATTTCCTTTCCTCTTTTCCTTCACCCTCTCTCTGCCCAAACACAGATGGACATGCTCATTAGCTTCATATCAGCTCATGTTCGCTGCTGCCGTCGGTCACGAGGTCAATATACTAGAGTGTTTTCAAATTTGAAAATGACATGCACACCCAACAGGACGTATGAAGGCACAGGAGCAAGAAGAACTCCTACAACTCCCAGAATACCAACTTAAAAGCCAAGCGAGGGGGCGAGACTGGGGGCCAAGTCTCACAAGAAAGGAAGAAAACGCAACCGCGTCAATGTTGGATTTAGAAATGGTTGTAAGTAACAGAGCAAGGGAAGGGCGCTGAAAAAGACTTGTTCGATATGGCAAGTGTCGGTCAGGTAAGGGCAGGCACAGGATGTGAATCATGGAGTAAACAACGGGTAGGAGGACGGAGCGAGAGAGAGAGCTCGGAGGGGAGACAAAGGTTGAAAACAAAAGTTCAAAAAACTCATGCAGTGGCAACAGTGGCAGGCGAGAGAAGAGAGCGGGAGAATCTGGTGGCCCATGCAAAACCTACTTCACATACACACATATTTAACGTTCTCCTCGTAAAACCGCAATGTAAGTAGGCAGAACTTATCCCGTGATGTAACTTACGAAAAAGAATGCAACACTACAACAAGTGAGTCCGAGAAGCTAATTGCCCTCAGTAAGTAAATCACTTAAACCACGACACAAACAACAAGAAGTTACCTCTCAAACTCTTCTTAAACGACCTTCTCGCCACATTTATCGCACGACCAACCGGGAGGAGCTTCCAATGCACACTTAATTGCCGTGAAACCTTCACACTAAGCTAAGTGGTCCTTATTGTGTCACTAACCTAATTGCAACACCCACATTTCATCCTCAAAAGCGTCAACGAGTGAGTGAGTGAGTGCGACCGACCGTGCATCAAGTGAGCGAAACTTAAAAGGCACTAATCGGCATACTATGCGGCATTGCCGCTTTTAAGTATAAAATAACTCCAATGTGTAAGAAAGGTAAGATGTAAGAAAGGATGTTAGTAAGAATGGTTTAAGAGGAGCACCCAACTTTGGCCAATCACAATGACTACGAGACATTATCCGAGACAACGTAAGAAGTGTTCAACACAAAGCTGAACAATGCCTTCATTTGATACAAGACTCTCATGCGCTATAAGACTAAATTTGTGTCCTAATAAGTTACCTAAGTAAGTTACTACTACTTCCCCCAGAGGCAGTGGCTGTTGTGAAGAACCTCGACCTTGCTTGTTCCTACGCATACCACGCATTCTCCTCACAGAACCGCATTGCAGGGATAACTTAGCCCATGGTCTACATTGTCCTAATAACTTCGGAATGGAATGCAACACTTGAACGAGTCCGAGAAGCTAATTTTTCCCGCGGTAATAAACCACTTAAAACAACAACAACAACAGTTACCTCTCAAACTCTTCTTACACGACTTTGTCGCCTCATTTATCGCATGAACACCCGAGAGGAGCCTCTCTGCACGCAATGCGAGTCTTCACACTTGAGAATAAGTTACCTAATACCTACAACTCATACATGTACTTTTGTCAAGAACCTGACCTTGGTGGTTTCTACGCTAAAATTGCCCAAAATGGCTCGATCCAGGGTCAAAAAGCGGGAGAGCGGGCCCCCAGGATTCCCAAAGAACCACACTCTCACCATCAAACGACCTCGCCGAAATGCACTAAACCTGGACTAATCCACAACAACGACTATAAAAAGCGCTCGGAGGCGTGCAGCGAAGCACGAGGACAAACTTGGAGACGAGGAAGAAGGTGACCGGGTGGGGCGGTCCACATAGACCAGTCGCCTGGCCCGTGGGTGGGCTTCCTCACCCGGCCCGTCATTTTCCCCGTCCCCGTTCTCGTTCCCTTGGAGAGTTCCCATGTGCAACTGGAGTAGCCGTTACTAGGCTCCAAGTGACATTTAAAAGGATATGCCCAGCTAGCAGTACATACTCCTACACACTACGGATGAGTGTTAGCTTTATTTATTATCTAGGCTTCACTGTCTAAATAGTTAGTAGAGCCACCCACACTATTTTGTGGCCCAGCTATACACATGGAGTGCTGTGATTGGCTGGAGAGGTAAGCCAAGTGGATTCTTCATAGCAAGTCAGGGGTTATAACTCTTTGATTTAGCTGTGATAATTAAAGTTCAGGCACCTGACACCTTTATAAAGTACCAACTAACTTTGCAAATTAGGGTTATTCATGGCTTTAAATCCTGGGGGATTATAAAAGGCAAATGCAGTGTGTGTGTCTCCAGGGCCATCCAAGTTCTCCTTTCATCGGAAACACCACAGCAATCAGTCTTTCGAAGCAAACTAAAAGAAGAAGGAACAAGATTGACACATGCAACACCGTAACTTATTAGGGTTAGATGTGCCTAATTCGGTCACTTATCATCATTAATTAAGTCTTGTGTTTGAGTATTGTGTGGTTAGGTGTGGCTCCAACAACCAATAATTTTCTTAAATGTGTTTGGAAGAGATTAGATTACGTGCTCATAATATGTTAACCAGTATGATAAGAATTGAATAGTTAACATAATTGGGGGACCCATATGATCGTTTTAATGAACGTGGGTGTCTTCACTTTGACAGGGAATACGATATTCATATGAACTTCAAAAATGATGAGGAGAGTAGCTCGTTTTATCCAATTCCATGTCATATTAGCAAGTGTCAAGGTGGAGTGTACATTGGCATTGTAGCATCAAAAACCCAAAGCCCAATAAATGAAACTTCTTTTTTAAGAGGTTGTCAAAATGGAGAACGTTGTTTCAAGATGTAGGTTGTGTTCCATGGGCCCCTAGTATGATGCCGTTTGATTCTCAAAGTTCAACCTCGGATGCGAATATTAGTAGTTTGTCTTAGTCTGGATCTAAGCTTCAAGGGGAAGCATCCTCATTGCTTGATGTCAGTTTAATCTAGCAAGTGCACTATTTTGTCTAATTAGTGTGGGTTACCATTTAAAGCTACATGTTGCTATAAAAATTTACCGACATTATCATTTTTTTATCAAGTACGTTTTATCATATTCTTCGGTGTGCATACCAACAACTTGTGTTATTTGGGTAAAAAAATGATACTCTCAATAAAATGCTATAGCAATGCGTAACTCCAACTAGCAACCCACACTAATTAGACCAAATAATGTAGTGTTGAGTAGGTCTAATGCATGGGTTTCTTTGAACATGCGCCACCAACCTTTCCCAACATGACAACATGCGTCTAAACTAAAGCGAGCTCATGTCAAGCTTAATGAGGGTTCAACCTTTGTCTAACCTCAATCAAGGTTGTTTGCCTCCACCAGTTATACTATTATAGGGAGTGAAAGGTGGGCCATAGTTATTTTATTTAAACCCACAAATTCTCGTCTATATGACTAGAAAATAAAGATGATTGAGATGATAGTATTTTGTGTAATCACCCGATGTATTTACCTACTGACTTCAAGGTCGTGCAAAACAACATCTATTTTCCCTCATTGTGACCAAGTTCAAGCCTTAAGGGCCACTTCACACACGAGATTGAGAGCCCGTGACCATTACACTTCAAGCGCTCTCATTGGTGGAAAAGGCGAAGCCGGTCCAAGTTCGCTTCACACTACACTTGAGGGAACAAAGGAAGCAAGTGATTGCAAAATGGAAGTAAAGTCTACATTGATTCGTACATGGCATCGAATGGATCGTGTTGCATGGTCACTTGGACTGTTTTCAAAAACCATCGCCTGGAGGTAGGCCTAACACAAGACCGGGAGACCATGACACTCCGAATGC
Source organism: Polytrichum commune (assembly GCA_950295325.1). Taxonomy (NCBI): domain Eukaryota; kingdom Viridiplantae; phylum Streptophyta; class Polytrichopsida; order Polytrichales; family Polytrichaceae; genus Polytrichum; species Polytrichum commune. Next base: position 13,449,082 of record OX485803.1, on the reverse strand, counting down.
TCACAATCATTGATTTATTCTAATCAATCAAGTGTGAGAACCCACACGAATAGAAATACTTTGAAATAGCATTTGGTTGAGGGCCCGGTCACATATGGCTTCACACTACACTTGAGGGTCCGTGTCCACACTACATGATATTGGAGGTGCCTTTGGACACTTTTCTTTTGGGCTCTCACAATTTCATGGTCACGGCTCTTGACACGTGTGTAAAGTGGCCCTTAGGGCCGGTTCACACTATGCCCAAGTCGAGAGGAGAAGCGTCACTTTTCCGGACCAAACTATGTCGAGAGGAGAAGCCTTTGGACTGAAAAAATATATTAAAATAATCCACTGTCATATTTTGAATATTTTAATGAAAAAAAAGTTCGGCCTCTCGACGGAAGTTTGCTCGAGAGGCCGAACTCTTGGTGCCATAACATCCTAAAAGTGCTGCCACCTAGGCTCTTTTGGAGGTGATGTCCTTTGGACTTCGGCCTCCAGTGTGAAGGCCGAGAGGACGGACTTTGGACATTTATGCATTTTCATTGGTCCAAACGCTTCTCCTCTCGAAGTTTGGCCATAGTGTGAACCGGCCCTTAGTGTAACTTCCTCATATCACATCTATTGGTTGATGTAGATATAAGATTGTTTAACATACAAAAAGACGTGGTGGGGACCGTGGCATTTCACCTTCTCTCCCAAAAGAACATCGACGCCCAACTTATTTTGGTTACTTGATCGCATGTTCCATGACATCCACTATTGCCTTAGCAATACCATCCAATGCTTATCCACTACGTATATAATGTTTTATAATGATAATGGTACCGTATATAGTGTGGGCCACACTATTAGACAAGTTTCCACAACAACATCCTCGAGGCTATAAATTTGGATGCATACTACATAGGTAATGGTAATTATTCTAAAACATACTAGTCAATTTGATATTAAAAATAATGTGCACTTTAAATGTATGGTAATATTGACTCGCTTGTATTCTTGTATTGATTAATATTTCATATTATTTCCATGCCCGTTCCGATTTTTGTTGTCTGTGTCTGTGGGACAGAGACTATGCATCGACTTCTTTGTTTCATGAGCAGATTTCCTAACCACTTTGCGTTCACACTTGGATGTTACTTGTTCTTGCTATTTTTGGTTTAATTTTTTTGTTCAATGTGGATGTTAACTATAGTTATACATATCTAATTAAATATAGTTGCTTCCTGGAATGTATAGGTGTAGTAAATAGCCATGGACTAGCAAGAGCAAAGTGGATAGCTATAGTTGTAGTCTTTCATAGTAAAGGACAGAGTCTCACGGTTCTACCGTTTTCTTATTAAAGAGTGTGTGAAACCTCAGTCACGCCCTTGAGTTGCCTACGGTAGACTGTAACATGAAACCGTTTGCAACGTTTACCGATTTGAATGTAGTAAAGGTGAAATATACGATGAAATACGCAACTCCCGGTGCATTCTACAAGTAAGAAACTCCTCGAGCTCGGGCCGGTGCATTATTCAATGTTTTGTTTCTTCAACCAAGATAGTGATTACAAAAGACACTTTAATTCTCGCCCACATGAACAACTCGGTGTTGGTAGTGGAATTGAACAAGTCTAAGAGGCAAGTGTGTAGTGGTTGTGTTCGGTATATCTCTTGGGCATGCCAACCCTTAGGGTTTACATGGTCCACTCGACCCCTTTTATTTGACTTCATGATGATAAAGTTGACATGAACGTCTCATTGGATTGAGGGGAATTGTTCACGAGAAGGTAAGGTTTTATGGACCTATTGTACCTTCCTTTGGTGATCCACAATTTGATAGCCGACATGTGAATTTCAAGCGTAATTCTATAAGGGTCCGAATCAACGTAGTACAATATGTGGTGAAGTTCACCAACGCTTTAAGTTTCCATGCATGCCCTCAAAACAATGGTGACTAGGTACCATAGTTCACGAGAGTTGCCAACGTTGTCAAAACAAAAGAGCACAACAATTGTTTACATGTGGTCTATTCATTTGTTTAACATAACATTATTCAACATTGTGCGTTTGTTCACGTGGGTCTTTAGAATATAACCATGGGATGTCCTAACCTAGTGTAAGGAGACTCATATTGAGTTTGAATCTGCACTAGATCGAAGCATCCCATGGTTATATTCTCAGGGCCCACATGAACAAACAAACGAACGCACATTGTTTACTAATGTTACGAATGTGTGGGCCTCATTCCATTTTGGGTCATTAGTGGGGGGCAAGAGGAATATATCACATATGAATGTACCTCTCACTCGTTTAACGTAACAACCCTACGAAGCATGCAAAATGGAAAATAGCTTTTAAAGTTGGAGGGACATCGAAATCAGTTTTAAGGACCCAAAAATAGTCTAGTTCAAGTTATTTGAGATAAATCAGTAAACAACCTATAAGGAGTCACTTTTAGATGTTGGATGGATGAGAGGTATACTTGTATGCAATAATCCTCTCCCTCCAATAGTGTGGGGGTAAGATTGATATGGTTACGTGTGCATTCCTTGGACAATCATGATTCCTAAAGCTAACTTGAAGATGCATTGAAACAACCTTGGAACTAACCCATAAATCAAAAGCATAATTAACGATCCAATCAATGAGATGGTTGGCACAAGTGATTGGATTCGTATACGAGAGTCCAAGTTTATAACCCGTGCCTTCATCAAAATTCATCAAATTCGACTCAATCATGCAAAATTGCAGAGGTTTGTGCCCCATAACATGGTTTGAGTGTTTAAGTGTGTTGGGCACTTGTGCTTCATAATTTCCATAAAGACCGTTTACATCTTAGCCCCTAAAGGACCGTAAGGCCATGTCTACCTTTTGAACTTCTTCTTTTGTTATGTTCACAAGTCTTGTCTTAAATCCAACTAACAACTTAGAAAACCATGGATTTGGTCTTGTTTGGTTATCTTCTAGCCAAAACCACGAGCATACGATGGCAATTTGTTTTTTTCATTTATCAAAACATGTTGTCATCTGGATGTTTCGGACATGTTTTGGCATTGAGGCAAGTGACTGTGGATTAAACTGAAATGCTCCCAAAAATTAGAACATATGTTACTTTTTGTTTATCAAATGCATCTTCTTACACTAGAAGAAGACTTGTCTATGACAATCAATAATTGCAACTTGTCCACTGCAACTTGAGGTGAGAAAATACATACATAAATCAGTTTGGTTGTCATGTGGAGGTTTTTGGTTGCCAATTGTCCAAAAACCACAACAACAAATTTTTATTTTTTTAAACTCACCACACTCTGTTTTGCCATTACTTGCAGTGGACAAGTTGTAACATGTTGGTTGTGATGAACAAATTTTCTTCTAGTGTTATATATTTTTTAGGTTTGAGTGTTTGGGAGGTGTATTTTTCATGGATCAAATTTCTCAAAAAAAAACCCCATACTTGACATGTGTCCAAAGCAAGCATAAGGAAACATAGTAGATATACTCTAAAAGTGAACTATGTTTTGGTACATGGGCCAAACCCACATGTAAAGGTCAACAAGGTAAAGCATTACCTTGTAAAAAAATCCTGGCCATTATACAAACAACACATTCCAAAAATTCAATTTGGACACCCCCTAGATTGTTCTATCATTGGGTTTCCGTGTAAGTCAAAATGCTCTTGAATGCTATATTTGTGTCCTTATTATATTTATATCCAAATGATCCATAAGGATGGTTTGAGAATAGTTCTTAATTAACACACATTTTAACAAAAACTTAAACATCAAAATTGAGACTCTCGATCTCAAATGATCATATCTTGCTCAAGTGTTTTTAAACCATTAGCTATGCTAGATGTAGCTATTTCAACCAACCGTATCGAGTTTCAAAACAATGAGATATGTGATATTGGCAAACTTTTACTCTTGGTTTTATTTTTGGAGAACTACATTTTCTTTGTGTGCTTTAAACCGTACATATGTGATCCTTTGACAATGCCTCACAACTTCTCTTTCATGAAAATTCTTGTTTAAAATCTCGGGGGGTGGACTCTTCATACCACGTACGAACTAACGTGAGTGTAAGAAGGGGACTTATTTAAGGCATCAGTGTACAAAATATACATAAGTGAGAGGCATTTATGTTTCTCTAGTGTGTACATCTAAAAAGACTATTAGGAATTTTGAAGTAAATGCATACATACTAAAGGGCCTTGAGGGTTTGAGAATTAAATTGACAATAGATGTGTTAGATTCATCCAATTCACTTTTTCATTTATTATTGTTGTATGGTCATTGTCCTCAATGACTACCTTCTCCAATGTTTTGTTAGGGTTTGCATTTGGGTTATATATTTTTACCAATTGGGGGCTCTTAGAGTGCTCATGGGTTCCTTGATTTTTGCTGTCCGGAATTGTGGTTGAGTTATTGTACTATTGTCTTTGTTTGGTTGATGCAATCATTGCATTAAATGCTAAGTATGAAAAAGTGCTCAATGACTTACCTCCTTGGAAAGTGAAAGTGGAATCAATATGTAACGAAGGCTTGTATAGTTCATGATTTCAATTTTTTGTATGTAGTGGAGGCATTTACCACATAATACTAAAAAACTTAGCAGAAACACCTAAGTCCATTTTTCCAGCCTGCCGTTAGTACGTATACATTTGTTAGTCTTTAATAAACGTCTTGTATATAGGGGTTTGATTCCATAGTGACCCATGCGTGACATTTAGGTTTTCAATGAAGTGCCCCCCCCCCCCCCAAGTTTAAAACAATCTCTGAAAATGTAAACTTGTAGCACACTTTAGAATATGTTTTACCCCTCATGTCCTTAAGAATTAAACCCAACAATTGTCAAGGTGCTTTATGCAACATTTAACATGTTAAAACCCTATTCACATTGAAATATGATTTTACACCTTAACAACTCCCCATGAACATGTAGATGTTATCAACCCCTAAGTGTGTATGAGACCATATTAGTTGCACAATGTGACTTGCCTAGTGCAACTTGGAAATGATTTTAACATGCAAAAAAATATTAAAATGTGAAGTGTACAATGTCATATGAGTTCCTATCATTCGTTGCATATATATATATACACAACCCCTAAAATGCAAGGGTTTTACTTGTTTATTTACCTTGGAAACGTGTTTCTAGACCTCAAATTAACAACTCCAAGAGGCAACCCATACCATAAGTACTGTGAACTTTGAATTCCAAATTAACATAGTTCTTCTTGTCATAAATCCCATATATTCAACATCTCCCCCACATCATGTCCAAATTGCATGAAACCAATTATTAAACTAGGTGCACCTCTTCATCCTCATATCTTTACAAGGTCATTCATTGATGGTTGTGTGGACCTCACCAATGTTGGACTAACATTTAGGTCACTGGCATGGCATTGGTAATCAACACCAATTATGGTACACAGGTAGATCACTCTAAGGCATTTTTGTGCACCACGTGCGGCTGGGTTTTTTTTGTTTTGGGGCTATTTACTTTCAAGGGTTGAATTAAAGCCTCCCTATAATTACTTAAAATTTAAAAATGGCCCATTTGTTTGCACCCTTCCATTACTTATATTGTCCAAGTCACTATAATTTTTTGTACTCTATATTCCTTTTAAGTGATTTTGGATAGACGGAAATCCCAATTATCATCCATCCCCGTGAGTCCTAAACCCATTTACATACCACACTAAACATACCTTCTAGGATCCAAAAGGAGCAAGTCCCTCATTATAGATACATCAATGATATTTTCAAAAATGATATTGTACCAAAATTGGTCTTAATCGTTAAAGGCCTGAGCCTTTTCCACATAGTAGTACACATTGTTCCTTTGCTATGTTGCAAGGGTTGGAAGGCTAAAAATAAACCAAAGACTTTGCTAGCAAGCTTGTTGGTTTCGATTTCAAGATAACATCCACCCAGTTGGTGTTCCCAAATAACTTGGTGACCTCTATGTCATCAGTTGTTGGCTTTGTAATAAAATATTATAACTTGAGATTACTTAACTTCCGGGTGAACATATGTGGGTGTTTTGAGCACATGTAGGTTTATGATGCATCAAAACACGAGAGTTGATAATGATTGTTTATGGATGATACAAAAAGAAAAGTTTAGTTTAGGTTAATACCAACCTAAGACTTTAAAGAGTGAAAAACTTGTACAATATACAAAATGATGATGTTAAATGTATGCATGTCAAGTTTCATTCTATTATGATTGGTCGTGCATTTCTTATGGTTATATAGGAATTATCAATGCCTACTTTAGGTTGAATCAATTCCAAAACATTGTAGGGTTAAAGTCGTGTATAAATCGCACCAACGTATTTCATAAAACTTCATTACACTAATTAGGATATTTAGTATTTGATTATATTTGATGTTGTTACCACCTTACCATGCTTTACACTAATTTTTTATTTTTTGATAATTAGTGTTAGAAGATATGCTGGAATTGTCCTTTATCATTGTTATTTGTTTTTTTTTCATATCCTTACTAACACTAAACTCAAACATGTAAATTCCACATATTACCATAGTTGGTATTTAGTGTTTGAGTTTACATTTAATGTTACTTACTTTCATAGGTTTATTGATACTCCGTGCATGCATTCGTATTTAGTGTATGAAACACTAAATATTGTAGTGTCTTCAAATGCCACTTTTTGAGAAGTGGCATTTGGACATGGGAAACTCTTTCTTTTAAGGGGTTTGTGTTTACATTGCATTCAACAAGTGAAAAACATCCACATGTCAACACACTCGTGATAGAAAAACAAATTGCTCCTTATGAAGTTTTTCTATCCTTTTGTCACAAATAGGTAGATATGACATCTACAACCACAAAACATCATAATACATTATTCCATTTGTATATATGCCCACCCATAATTTAGCATTGGGACAAAAACATCCGCATTGAACATTTGTATCACAATGCCCTAAATAAATAAATATACCCATTTTGGGTCCAAATATGAGCTTTCTCTCTCTCTCTTTCTCTTAAATATCCATCAAATCCACGTGCAACTCATTGTAGTCTTTTAATACATCATAACATGCTCTCATGAAATCTAAAGAGTTTAAACCCAAAGTTACATAATCTTTATTTTATGTGTATGTTTAACAAATTTTATAAAAAAAACAATGCTTACGATGTGGAGTTCACCAACTGTTGGATATGATCTTTGAATCGATATTATCGAGTTATGTTCACAATGGTTTTATTTTCTCGGCTTGTGGTATGAGATGACCCTAAACTACCATGTGATAGTGGAGAGGTACTCATTTTCGAATGGAGTGGTTGGCTGTTCAACACCTGTTGTGAAATGTTCTCTTTACTTGACAGAAAAGAAAAACTAGCTTGGTAGGAAGGAAGCCAAGAGCCCACCCACCGTAAGGTAGGCAGTAAACCCCACCTTGCACCAAGAGAATTCTTGAGCAAGGTAGGGCCAATGGGCTCAAAGTCACACCATATTGCTTGACGTTGGTTATTTATTTATTTATTCTTGGCTTGCAACTTTCATTATATAGGTGAATCAACAATGTGCTTGGTATCATGGAAAGGAACTTGAGACTCAAGGGTTGATCACTCTCACCAAGGGCGACAAATACACATCGTATTAAATCCAAATTTTTGTTATATACTATTTATCATATCAATGTAGCCTCTACATAAATGAGATCGAGGGTGCTAGAATCAACACCCTATCCAAAAGCAACTCCTCCAAAACTTGCACAAAATGTACATAATGATTTTGAAAATGAGTATCACCTTACCAATATGTGTTTGTGTTGGTTTTGGATCATTTGTCCATAAAAGTTTTCAAAGCTTGTAGCTTTTGTATATGGAACTTGAACAATATATTATACATGTCTCGTCTTACTACATCATTTTAGTTCACTAAATAGTCTTATAATGTGACCACATCAATTCTCATGATCAGGGTCAACATGGGTCACATTAACTTTCAACCCACACCAAATCTTCGAGTTAAAGTAAGTTTGGGCCACGCAAAATGAACCAAAGAAAATTTAACATGGGTGAGTTTCATATTGTATATAACTTTCAAGTTAAGGCAATTGTTTTATTTATTTTTGCGGAAGATGTTGGTTGAATGTCTCAAGAAAAGACTAAAGAGAAGACCACTAATCTTGAACCCGCTTCATTTCCACCCATATTAATCATTTTCCACACTAATTCCCCACCCACACTAGCAGCACTATTCAGTGCACTTTAAGAGCGTGGGAACGCAGTTGGGAACGTTGGAACTCCGATTAAAAAAACACCCAAAGTGAACAGAAGACCCGTCACGGGCCCGTCTGCCGGTCCGCCGACGACCTACGAATCCGGTGACTCCAATACACAGGTACCGCGTACAATACGTATAGTACACGTGGCGTGACCGGCAGCCCATATAGACAATATAAATACATACAATATACCGTATAAATATAAATGCACCGTACCGCCTTACGGCGGGAAGCGCGCCCCCCGCCCGTTCAAATTTTGAATGGGTCACCAGGCAGGGTGAGTGATGGACCGAATCTGGGGTGGCAGGGGCCCTTGGGATGGATGAACGAACATCTGACAATGAGTTCCGTTCCCCCTCATTAATTTCATCTGCTGCTGCTGGGTTATCTTATGCGTACCAATGAGTCTTCCGTTCAGACTGCCACATTAGTCACTAAATTCAAACCCTGTCTCATATACACCGTAAGGTACATGGGTCCGGGGATATTCTTGGGCATAATTGGTCAAAATCCTAGTGTTTTCCCAAGTCCAACCGGTTTACATGTGGCGATCTTTTGGCTTTGTCTGTAGGACAGAGACTATGCATCAACTTCTTTGTTGTTGTTGGCTTTGTTTGTAGGACAGAGACTATGCATCAACTTCTTTGTTTCAAGAGCAAATTTCTTAACCACTTTGCGTTCACACTTGGACGTTACTTGTTCTTGTTATTTTTGGTCCACTTTATTTAATGTGGATGTTAATTATAGTTTATATATAAGTGCTCCCTAAATTGCATTGAAAGAAATCTAGTTAACTATAGTTATTTCGGTAGTTCTTGATTATTTATTTTAAAATTTTCGGGTGATAAACGAGTAGCTTCAATCCTTGACCCGTATTTGAGAAGAAGGTGCACAAAATCCAAGAAAGGTTTGGTATAGTGAATAGCCATGAATTGGCATGAGCAAAGTGGACAACTACAATTGTAGTCTTTCATAATAAAGAACAGAGCCTCACGGTTCTACCGTTTTCTTGTTTTGAAAATTTCGGGTGATAAATGAGTAGCTTTAGTCCTTGACCTGCATTTGAGAAGAAGGTGCACAAAATCCAAAGAAAGGTTTGGTATATTGAATAACCAGGGACTGGCATGAGTAGAGCGGACAACTACAATTGGTAGTCTTTCATAGTAAAGAACATAGCCTCACGGTTCTACCGTTTTCTTGTTGCTTTATTTGAGGCGTATTCGGTGGATTCCTCTAAAACAATGGGTAATTTCTATTGAAGTCTTGAACTTCAGCCGGTTATTTGAGCCTTATGGCGGGTCACCGGTGTCCCAAATGGAATCGGAGCCTCCTTGGTGATTGGTTTTTGTGGTTGTAAGTGACCGAAATCAATAACCAACTTTGAAAATCAGAGCGTGTATAGGATGTCGATATAATCTCAAACGTCGCTTTGATCGCCTTCGACTGACCTTTTTTGACGTTGACATGGGCTTTAGGGTTTAACCGGTGTCCCACCATAAGGTTCATTTCTCAAACTCAACCAGGGATCATTTGTAACTAGTAGTTGGGTCTCCTCATTCATTTGTAAGGTAGACGAGCCTTTCATGCGGTTACCTTTCTTATTAGGACCCCTACATTTGAGTGGTATGTGGTTAGTTATGGCTCTAAGAACGGATACCAAAATAATATCATGTATTCATAAGAGATTGGATTAACATGTTCAAAATATGATATCCATTCTACATTCAATAGTCCACATAATTTGAGGTGGGAGGGACTGATGTGATCATTTAACGAGTACGAGAATCTTCACCGTGGTAATGAATAAGGTAGTCAAGTGAGCTTCAAAAATTACGAGGAAAGGTTGTGGTGGCGGCTTCAATTTGGATTGGCTAACCATCTTGTACTAATCATGTGTCACTTTGTATCATAGGAGAAGCGGGTAGGTCAAAAGAAACAACCAATTAAGACCCATCTACCTCATGTGATGAGCATGATCGATGCAAAAATAATTCAAAACTTGGGGGAAGTGCCACGTGTCATTTAAAAAAAGAAGCTAGTTCAAGCCTCATCCCATGTGTCACCTTAAAAATTAGCATTTGGGCATTAAAGTGTTGGACTTGCTTATCACCTACGATATTGTTTTCAACTTTGAGGTGAAGATTGTTCTTGGATTCAGAGGCAAACTCACAAGGTAAAAGTAGGTCTTAAAATGGCCGGTATTTGTTGTTTTTCAATATTTCATAGCTTGGATTCTAGAGATAATATTTCTCTTTGATTCAAGAATGTGGTATGAGATTCTAGCAACAATATGTGAATCCACTTTGGATCTCTCATGTTGATGCTTTGATTTCAAAGTTGAAATTGTCAGAGCCTTAAAACGACCTTGTAGCCCCCCCCTTCCCCCATCAATTGAGTTTAGAGTGGTTATTTCTTCTACTTGTCGTCGTCATAGTCATTTCAAGAATCTCTCTACACTAGACAATCATTGTGTGTGTGTGTGTGTGTGTGTGTGGCTTTTTTAATATACAGGAGGCACTTGACCACCTGACTATTTTTCCATCACATAGAGAGACGATTTCACGGCTGGGAACCGAACCGCCAACTACTCTGTTCGGTTTAAGTACCTCTCCACTATCATCCGGTAGTTTAGGGTCATCTCGGACCACTAGACAATCATTGTGGGTATAGGCAAACTTTCATTCATTGTTTCATTCAACTCAACTACCAAGTAAGATGTGATGATAGCCTCATCCGAAGATAGTTATGCTTTCAAAGTAAATTTTGTTCACTCCCCATGAACTTGTGTAGGGGTGTAGGTGCTTTGAGAATGAAGCAAGAAGTAGCTAGGTATGAATAACCTCATAACCACATTCCCCACTTTTGTCTTGGTTATGAATGTTTAGAGTGCCGCATGTAGTCGTCATACACGACCGGCCGAATTTCACAAATTTGGCGATGAGGATAGTCGACTTCTAAACTTCATAAGTTCTTCGGCTCTCGCGTTAGTTGTATGTCGAAATTGCGTTGCACTTTTGGATTAGTTGTGGTTCTCACTCGGTTGAGATGATGCATCCCTAGTGGCTTTATGATAAAGTTGCGTTGTATGCGACCGACATGAATTTCCAAGGAGACTATGAAGAGGAGATGTTATGAGTTGGTTTCCCTAAATGAAATTGTGATAATACCTAGTTGGCATTAACCTCTACAATTTCAATTGGTTGGGATTGGTGAGGCATGGATACATTCAACATATTCTAACTTATTTTGTTTTGGTGTCCACCTCTTTTATCTGAATGCCGACCAAACTCAAACCATGCAACAATGATCGGGGAGATTTTTGGGCATAATCGGTTGAGATCCTAGTATTTGCAAGTCCAACCGGTTACATGTTGACATCCTCCGGTTTTCCTTTATTAAACTGGGGTATATTCTATAAATTCTTCTAAAATGATCGGTAATTATCCTGCAATCTTGAACTTCAGCTGGTTATTTCTTAAACTCAACCAGTTCATCTATAACTAACTGCTGGTTCTCCCCGATCATAGCCATGCGGACCTTGTTAGTGAATGTGCGGAGGGACAAGAAGGGGAAGAATTAATTTTGGTAGTTTTACCGACATGAATTTGAGCTTGTTGACCCTACCTTGTTCAAGAGTCCCCTTGGTACAAGATAGGGTTATTATCACCTGTTAGTAGGTTGGGAGAGTACTGGTGCTTGTTTGTTGTCAAGTTGGTGTAAATTTTTCATGCGCTTTTTAATAAGTGGGATAGGTATGTGTAGGCTTTTGAGTTTGTCTATGTTGTGGGAGTGTATGGCACCTCCAACTCTGGTAATTATGACTTTAAGGGGGTTGATATTCCAACCTTTTGCTTTAATTGCTATTATGAGTGGATTGTATTTATTAGTTTTGGTATCGATGGCTTGGTTGATGTTTTTATCATGTGTCTACTTGAACTCGATAGTTTGTATATGTAGTTCCGGATTGGGTAATAGCGGTCCACTTTGTTCAAGTGTTGCGCTATTACCATGGCCCAATGTATGGATTCAACAATGTTTTGATGGTTTGTGGGGTGGGCATTGGTTGTGCCATGCCATTGTGAGGATAATGTTTGGCCTTGTGAGCCGAATCTAACATCCCTTGGGTGGGGTGAGTTATAGCTTTTGAGAGATATTGGGCATGTGAGGGGCGAGGAGAAGTATGAGTGTGTGTGTGTGTGTGTGTGTGTGTGAAAGGGACATGATGAGAAGGTTGGTTATTGGGGGTTCATATTGTGGTATCGGTTGATGGGGAGAATGTGTTTCGGTTTTTTTTGGGTAGTATAATAGCTCATTTATCTAGAAGTCATACTAATTTTGTTGCAAAGTTTTAGGGTGGGGGGTGTAGTGCGGCAAGAAGTGGGTTCTATATATTTTATGAACGTCTCACCCATAGCCATCATAGTTTTTATGTGGTTATGATGTTGATGTAGTTGCTAGTGTGATAAAAAATTGGGGTGTTTTGGAGTTGCATTTGTATGGTTGGTTGTGTAGCTTGTATGTCTTTGTTGGGGTTGCACTTGTGTGTAACTAAGGTGAGGTAGGGTGCTTTAACATGCAGTCGAACAAGTCTTGTGTCTGAGGATTGTGGGGTGTTGAAGGTGCTTGAATATGTGTCCATTTTTGTGTTATTGTGTTTGGTGTGGAGGAATTTGCTCACTAACGAGAGGTTACAATCATATGTGAGGTGGTCTTTATTGAGGACGTGTTGTTCATCAATCTATCTTACTATGTTTCCGGCGGGGGTAGTCCACATGCATGAGAATTGTCTACGCATGGCCATTGCTCCCCATTTGTCTTTATATTGTGTGGTGGGGCACACAATATTAGGGCACTAGTTATTGTACAACCCTTGTTGTCTTGCACACGTCTCAATAACTTGATCAATATGGGTTTCTATATAGAAAGGGTGGTCCAAGGGATGGCAATTGGGTTTTGTGTATGAAACCTAAATCTTGCAATTCAAGTGTCCATCCTCCTTTAGCCGAATGTTGGCCAAATTTTTATGCACATGCAATGCAAGTCCATTACAATGGTGGACCTTTTTAGTGGTTGTGTGAAGGGACGTATAATACAAGAACACCAGAACTTGTCCAACCCTTGCCATCTTGCATGCATTTCATTTCATTGCGCTCCCACAACTTCAAATACACGGTTTTTATGTGCAAAAGTCGGTCCAAGGGAAGGTGAAGCATTTGGATACATAATCTAGTTTTTGGCACAAATTAAAAATTCAATTCCAGAGTGAACCCAAAATACAACAACCCTGCCAAATCAACGCAACCCAAGTGGAAATCAAGAAATAATAATATAATTTTCATGTTATCTAACCATGTTACCGACCATGAGTTTCACTTCTGCACTTGAATTTGCTATAGCATTTTATTCCACACTCCATGTTACAGATGCATTTCTCAACTTCCACATAAATCTTTTGTGAACTTTCTTTCTCATGACCTCTGGCCTAATCACAATCACAATATCCAAATATTTTCCCATTTTTTATAATCCCTAGAAATTTTGAACCATTTTGAATAGTTACACAAAGATAAGAAAATACGTTTTTCATTGCGTACCAATGCTTATAATCAAGGATTAGCATTGTATTGCACTACTACTTTTAAAACTTTAGTACTATGGGATCTTGATGTTATCAATCATTCAAAATATACATACATGGAATTGGTGATAAGATGTTTATGTTTAAAAACACGATTGCATGCATACATGTAGCATTAGAACATAACTATCTAACACTAATAAGAATGTTTGTTTAGGGTTTACACTTTAGATATGAAGGAATTTTTTCATTGTTCAAGTTTGAGTGGTTAAAACTACTCAATACACAACATGCAACATTATGTGCTTAAGACAAAAAGCCCAAACCCTAACTCTAACCTCAATGCTCCAAACTATATAATTTGCCAAAAACATTGGCACAACCTCTGCCTCAAATCCTACCCAAAACAAGTTAACAAACAACTACAAGTTTGTACTCCTGCATTTTTTCTAACAAACTCAATTGTGCAATTCACTTCCACATCATAGTAAGAATCGCATGAGGCATCCTAAGACTTATCAACTCAATGACACTTAACTGAGCTAATGGCTTAGACAACAACCGCAAAGTTTAACTGCTTTGATAAGCGGCGGCTTTTCTTGAACCAACCCATGTTCTGCACATACAAGTTGCTCACATACTCATTTGTTGTCACTCACAATGCCCCTCGACTATTTGCCATATCCCTAACAAGTGTTGACTTCCTTCGATTCACGATTCCCAACTAAAGCAAATGATTTTACTCATCGGCACTAGTTTCATTCACTGCACTTAGTATTTGAATGCTTTCAACCACTTGTGCTTGATGGTCAGATGCGGTCAAGACAATAGACTTCCCTTAGAGGCTGGTGATTGACGATGATCACTAAATTGGATTCCCTTTCTTCAACACCAAAATTGAATATGTATGTTAGATATGAGGTGAGCTTAATTTTTTTTTTGCAAAGAGGTTGTGGATTGTGTTCTTGAAATGATCTCCAATGGTAAATGCAAACTCTTTACAACACTTTACACATGCTATTTTTAATATACCCACAAAACTCTAGTCCAAAGATCTCAAGTGCCATTGATGATCCTCCATGGTTATTAGTTGTAAATCTTTCTTGAGTTTTGCTTTGACCAGCAATGTCTAGCCATAACCTCAACACTCACCGATGTGGACTTCATATCAAGTGTCACATGGTCAATGCTCTCACCACTAACTCTAGAACCAACATGTGGAGGCCATGGCCGGTGAGAGTCATCAAGAGGGGTAAGATCTTGGATTTTAATATTCTTTACTATGCACTTTAGAGTTGGCTAGGAGTCATAAACAAAATCTAGGTTAACCACATGCATGCGCATTTTGGATTCAAGTATGGGACCAGCTAGTGGCAGAACATATACATCCGGAAAACTTCATTGAGACCCTCAAGCTTGCAATAATCCTGCATCTACTTTCAACATCTAAGAATTGAAAGGGCCAATCTACAATATTAATACCTTCAAGTAGTGGTTTGAGTTTTGCAGATGTATCACCCTCAACACACTTGCAAGATCCAACAAATTCTAGCCTAGCATAGGCATCAACAAGTGAGAACAATTTCAACTTGAAAGACCTTGCAAACCTAGTTTGTGACTAACAACCTCACTAGAATCGAGTGCCTCGAGTTGTAGTTGGTATCGCTCATACAAACACCTCTTGTTGGCGTTGCCCCCTCCCTCTGTGCCAACAATGCTCCCAAGATAATTGGAAATCAACAAGAATTTAGAACCCTAAACCCTATCCATATACCAAGCGAGCAAGAAACTGCAAGTAGGAAAGATGAAGTTTGAAATGGGTGCACTTGAGGGGTGCAATTATGCGTATGAGCCTATTGTCCAACCTTCAACAATCAACTGTCAACATTCGTCACGTTCCTAAGATGGTGGAAGTTTGCATAAACATGAAATCTTCAAAGAGCTAGCTCCCACAAACGCTAATTGGGAGCTCACAAAGCCAAACAAAATGCACAAACCCGCTAGGATCCCTTCCTGCATCTAACCTGACATATCACATCCAACTACCAAGAGACATCCATGAGATGTCATCTAATAATGCTCATTCATGGTGTGGTGCCCTATTATATATTATTTTAATTCCCCACCCTACTAAACCCTATGGTATATTACTTAAAAAAATTCTCTAACATGATCAATTTGTAATTCATTTACACCATGAAATTCAAAATATAATTTGAGCCTGTTACAAGTATGATAATTTGTAGGTCACAACTATAAAGTGGACCCTACATTTGTTCTCACGCAGTCCTCTTAAGTACATGAGTGACCTCCCCGGGTCTCTAGATAGATAGATAGAAACTCCAGTCCCTTTTTAGCAAGGGGCCGGCGTGAATAAAGTGTCCGTTCGTAATGTCAATGACCCGATGCCCACTGGACAAGGGGACATTGGGACAATACTACTCTCCCCTTTCGAGGATGGACACTATAGTGACACACAATACTAGTTCCTAGCTAGCCACAAGTGCCTTGAAGATACCGGACATGGTATCCCCCCAAAGGGCTCCCCGGGTCTCTAGTATTACTTGGTGAGAACAAATTTTGTTCTTGATGGCACATATTGTGAACTTTAGTGTTTCAACCACCAACTCACTGCTCTAAACATTGCATTTCGTGTCACCAATTCTACTCGTCTTGCTCAATACTAATGGTAAACCCCAGTGCAGTGTCACTAACACTAAATGTGAACCCAACATGATTTGCCATTCCTTGTGAATTTTTGGGAGATTCTAGAGTTACAGTGTTGCAAATACTGTCACTATTAAATGATTTTTCGTCCAAACGTCAATCCTCCATGACCATATTTCATCACGGATTTGTTAGGATGAAGATTACACCAAACTTTGTGTGAAGTGTATGTATCATCACAACCCCATAGCTGGGTAATTTCAGCCATGGCATCAAAAAGCAACTCAAATTTCTAAGAACTACGAAACCGTGGACACCACAAAAGCCTGCAAGAATAGCTGAGACAATGGATGAAATTCTACAAAACGTCGAACCCAGAGGAAGAACTTGGAATCTCAAAAGGAATTACGAAACGTGCAAATATCCAAGGAAACCGAAAAGAGAACCCAAGGAAAACTGGATGGAATTCTATATGTCGAACCCTAAATCGTGACGCACCAAAAATCCGGAACTGAAAATCTTTCCACATGTGTGAGGATCGAGCTCATTGAAGAGCTCACCACTTCGAATCCCCTCTTGGATGTTGTGTATCAAAATAGATGTCGTCTATTTTAATACAGGGTTAATGTATAGTGGTGTGAAACATGACCTATCCAACTAATCATTGCATCTGACCTATCACTGCATCCTTTTCGAGCCACCACTTTTACAATTAACCATATTGGGTCCACACGATTATCATTCTACTCCTAGTCTAGTGCACCAGTAGTGATCATTCAATATTTTTCCGCTTTTTCTATCTTTGTTGTTTGATCAACAAAGTGACCATGAAAGGACTGCTTACGTTTATCAAATCCCAACCCATTTATCAATGAGCAGTCTTGTGACGTTTGAGAAACGGGTAGTAAGGTGCTATATGCGGATGGCTGATACTACTTCATGTTCCAGGGTTGCATCGATAAGTGTGTATTATGTCATGCCTAGCTACCAACTTCATGATTTCTGACACCTTATTTTAACTCAGGCCCAAACCACACGGGAGGAAACTTGCATGAACGGCAATGAGTTGGATGAATAGCATTGGTTCAAATGAGCAAGTGGTTGCCGCATGAGAGGAAGTATGGGGAGTGGCAACAATGACTTTTTAGCTTTGGATTTTGCTTTGGATATTGCTTCGGGATCTACTTGGCAATAAAGTAGAGTGACATGGCACAATAAATGTAGTTCAATACTACCAGGCACTAGCTAGTGCTTGGAATTCCACAGTACAAAGAGAAAAACAAGAAAAAAGAGACTTTTCAAAAGCAAAGTGCCATGTTGGAGGAAGTTGTGAAACTTCCTCTGGCTCTCGTGTGGCATGGGCCTCAAATGACTTAAGAGTGATGTCCAGGCCAACGATCGGTGGTTAGTTACAGATGAAGCGGTTGAGTTTGAGAAATAATTAGTTGAAGTTCAAGACTGCAGGAAAATTACCGATTATTTTAGAGGAATTTATAGGAATATACCCCAATTTAATAAAAGGAAAACCGGAGAATGTCAACATGTGACCGGTTGGACTTGCAAATACTAGCTAGGATCTCAACCGATTATGAATGCCCAAAAATCTCCCCGGTCACTGGTCCAGGTTCAAATCGAGGTGTTTTAACTTTCTTACTTTTGAAATGCAATGAAAGTGGAGCTTCTGAGAGCCACGTCACACACAAGCCAAGAGCCGTGACCATGAACTTGTGAGAGCCCAAAAGAAAGTGTCCAAAGGCCGTCCCAAGGTCCCTCCAAAATCATGTTGTGTGGTCACGGATCCTCAAGTGTAGTGTGAAGTCATATGTGACCGGGCCCTCAACTAAATGCTATTTCAATGAATTTCTATTCACGCAGGTTCTCACACATGATAAAATAGAATGAATCAACGGTTGTGAGCATTTGGAGTGCCATGGTCTTCCAATGGTTTTGTGTTAGGCCTACCTCTAAGAGGTGGTTTTTGAAAAAAGTCCAAGTGACCATGAAACATGATTCATTTGATGCCATGTAGGAATCCATGTAGAATATGCATCCATCTTACATTCACATACTCCGTTGGTCCCTCAAGCGTAGTGTGAAGCGAACTTGGACCGGCTCCGCCTTTTCCACCAATGAGAGTGCTTGAAGTGTAATGGTCACGGGCTCTTAGTCTCGTGTGTGAGGTGACCCTAAGTTATGTGGGACCTCACGATAATCGAGGTTTCACACTTGATGTTAGTATCAGGGCTACTTCACACATGAGCTAAGGGATGTGACCATTTAATTGTGAGGGTCCTTATCCAAAGGCCGTACCACTAACATGGTATGCCAAACTTTGTGTGAGACCCACCTCTTGGAGATGGGCCTAATGCGAATTCCCACAAACCATGAAACAATACTTATAGTATGCCATGTAAGAATCCATGTAGACTTTTCATCCATGATAATTTCTTTGGGCATCGTAGGCCTTCAACTTCTAGTGTGAAGTGAACCTAGACGGTCTCGGCCTTTTCGACCAATGAGAGATCTTGAAATGCAGTGGTCGCAGGCCTTTCAGTCTCGTGTGAGAAGTGGCCCTTAGAGAAGCCCACTGCCCATGTTGGTGAAATTGCCTTCTTGTTAATATGCGTTTGCACCTGCTCTTCTGAAAAACTGGTAAGAGAGGCTAGAAGAAATCCGTGCCACTTGATGCATTTCCTCCACTTCAAAACTTGTGAACTTTAATTGCTGCACCAGAGAAACTGGTATTACGATTAACGTGCACACAAATATGGAATTCTGGCCGTGAATTATGACCAAGAGTGATACCAGGGCCACAACCAAAACCCCAGCAGCTCCAGTAGCCAAAAACACCAGCCCTACATATTCTCCGGAAATACAGGGCTGGGATTTCAGATGGCTGGAGCTACTGGAGTGGCTGGAAGAAGGCCGGTAGCCTGCAACCAGCAACTCCAACCATCTGAAATCCCAGCCCTGTATTTCCGGAGAATACGTAGGGCTGGTATTTCTGGCTAGGCCGCCCGGTGTGGCCCTGGTATGAGCCTTCCTCAATCTGCAGTTCGTACGCTGATGGGTTGATGTGATTTTGAGTATGTCCATCTTAGAAGAGAAGCATGAGGAGCTGGGTTTGTGAAGGGTGTATGCAAAGCCTCCTGCAATGGTACATGCAAAGAGAAAATGCATCACATCATTTTTCGCTTCCATTGTGACTAGGAAAATGATGTGGAATATATTGGATATGATCCATGCATGAGAAAAATCCGCATATGTGGAAGGAATTCCTTTGACTTCCTTGGTTGTTTGATTCCTATCCACTGTTTAGATTTGATTTTATGAAATTTGCAAGAGAACTGATCTCATCTTCTTGTATTACAAGAGAATTGATTATACGTCCTCTTGCATTACAAGAAGATCATATGTCTTCTCGATCAATCGGATCAAGGGCATGAATGGTTGGAGCAAGCATCACGGTGATTGGGCTCAAACTTTGGTGTCCTAAATTACACAAGTTCAAGAATGTTCGTAGTCATCTACAGCATCATACATATTTGTAACTTATTCAGTACAATTGAAGTTGGGTTTCCAACGCAGTTGCAAGTCTAAAATCTCAAGTTCAGGAGGCCTTGAGAGGAGATGCAAGTGGTAAAATTGTAGAGATGACAATCACTTCCTCTTCCTCTGTGCTTAAGAACTTGCAGAAGTAAGAAATTGGTAGGCAACAATTACATTTTCCATAAGCTGCACACAGTGTTATCATGTCCATGTTATCAAATGGACCTGCTACTCCTACATTAACTAAATATGACGTTGTATCTCTCACAGCCTTATCACTGATGTTACTTTTGAAACTTGCAAACCTACGAACAACTTGGAGTTGAGAGTGGAGAGTGGCAGCTTCAGTGATAAGGATGGGTTTTACAAGGTGTCAGCTAGGCTCCAGGTCTTGGTGAGCACAGACCTTAAGGATTTATCAGAAGCTTGAGTATATGATTGCTCATTGCTTCATGTGGTGGATGCTATGTACATTGGGTTTGTGTATTCTTTCTGAATTGATCTGGTCAAACTATATCTCATAACCTTAATCTGGTCAATTTAAACATTATCTGCTCAATCAGAACATATTCTGCAAAAAAACGGGAGGAAAAAGTGATGTAGTGAGAGCACTCACTGTCACAACCACCAGAATTGACTTAAAAGTGCACTTTGACCTGAATCTGTTTGCAGTTAGACTGTAAAAGTAAATTTAGAGTAAAACTGACTCAGCATTCAACTTTAGCAATACCAAAGTACACTAAACACTGTGCTTGGACAATGTATCAACCAAACAGTAGTTACAAGGTACATCAAAATAGTATAAGAGGCAAGGAGAGGGAGAGCCTTTGCACATGTCTGTCTAGTATCAGGAATATCAGCTTTGATAGCACTGGGCTCAATGCAGCCCAAGTGGATTTCCCATCCTTTTGAGTCCGAGGCAAAAAATCAAGGGGCTGCAAGTACTGAGGACACCCATTTGATCTTGATCTCCACTCCCCAAACACAAGTACCTAAAATTGTCTTTGGGCGATCACATCAACACCCATATACACAATTACCATTGGTGGACTGGCCTATGGCAAGACCCACAAAAGGGGTTTACCCACAAACAATGGATCTTACCCTGTCCTTACGATTAAATGTACGTGCATTCCCACCATCTACAAAACAATGTGAACCTCCTGTTTGAGCTTGAGGTAAATGCCATGTTTGAGTGGAACCCGCCAACTGTGAGCCTGTAATACCTGTACACAATCGAATGGCAGCTCCTGTAGTCTCGGTTTTAATGACTATAAGAGCAGTGTTGTTTGTCCATGTTCAAAAGCCTTTGGAATGATGTAGAACGTAAACCTGAGAACAAGAATTTTCTTCCCTGGTTTCTCAATCTACTCTCCTAACCCAATGTCCATGGGCGTACTCTCCTAGTGCCATCGACTAGATACGAGATCAGGGTGGTGCCAAGTTCTGCTCTCAATGGTGAGGAAAACCTCGAACAGAAACAAGGAATCTGTCTAACAAGTCTTGCTGAGGACCTGGCGTCTATCAGCATTCTTCTTCTTTCTACTCCTGAGTGCAAAATCAACTTGTAAAAGGATCAATCTGTCACTTCAAATACGAAGCGGTGACTACGACAAACAAGTTGATCAAGACCATGTGGCCCTTTGACAGTAAAAAAAATTAAAAAATTCACTCTCGACGATGCTCTAGTGTAGCAGGACCGGTCCAATGCATATAGTTGCGAATCTCGTCATAGAGGACAAGAATCAAGGCAGCTCCTGTCCCTCGGAGCATGTTTGTTACAGCCCCTTTATAGAACGCCATGACCCCCTCGTCACGATAGACTTTCCTCCAACAATCCAATGTGCTATTGTACATGTGTTTCTCCAGACCTGCTTGCATCATCATCCTGCGCCGCACTGTGTCGAGGGGATAAGAAATTAGGCCCGCAGAGGTCGTGACACCCTGGGCAATCATCCAACGCTTCCAAAACGAAAGGTACGTGTCCTGAGCAAGATACTCCTTGGCCGTATCAAACCCACCAAAGTAAACACTGCGATGCACCACCATGCCATGAAGTGAGGCTGGGAACCCGCGGTAGACGCCCCGGAACCCATCCTTGCGATAAATGGTTCGGAGAAAATCCACAAGACCTTGAAACTGTCGAGACTCCCCACGACCAATGTCTGCAGCAATGCGCGTGTGGGCGATGTCAAGGGGGTACACCATAACCAAGCTGGTGCAACCTGCCAGAGCACCTGCCATGAAGTTGGCGGGGGCTCGAGCCAATGTGCCTGCTTCGTATGTCTTCCCTGATGTTAACAAGGACCGATAGAAATCCTGTACAACAACACATTACTGGCATCAGACTCGTGCGTCAACGGGATGATGGCTCCATTGATACCTTCTGAGTCCAGACAAAGAGCTTCAGACTGGAACCGAGCATCCTGGAGAACAGGCCAAATGAAGGGAAGCACTCAGAAACCCTGAAGTTTCATTTGGTTTATCAAATTTGTAGAAACATGCATAATTAGTAGCAATTTCCGACAAAATTCCAAGTTCCCCAACATCTGCATGACTTTAACATGAGTTGTCAGACAGATATTTAAAACAGGGAGTCCATTATACATGTTGAAATAGGAATGAACAGAGAGCACCAAGGATCTGGTGTAAATCACAGACTTCTCAGCTTCAGTATTGAGAACAAGATTTCCGTTCTTAATATCACAACAGGCGGGCAGAGACAACTGCAGGAGAAGAGAGCCAACTCCTAGGGTTATAATTTTGAGTTTCACATATCTAAGTCATTGTCTCTTAAATCCCAGGTCCTGCACTCAGGCCCATTCGAAAAATCGCAATGTATCCCATTCTAATCCAAGTCCTGCACTGTATCCCACTTGATCTCCCTTTAATGGTCAGAACCCATGTCAGGATGCTACTCGATTCATTCCCAGTATGCATGAACGCCCTTCCCAGTACACATGAGCAGTCCTGAAGGGCATTGTGAGGATGGACTGGCCACCTCAACATCCATGAACAAATAGCATTGGCTCATCATTAGTAGAATTCTAGGGGAGAAAGAGAGAAACAATCACCGAATATCATTCCAAGAATCAGTAGTAGTTAGGACCCTGGAATGTCAAACCTACGTGAATTGCACACTAGGTGGTTCATGAGAGGGTTGTTATATCCTCTCTGTTACTTATACTTTCTGAGCTCCTTTATTATACAGTGCCGAGATTGCTGTATCTGCTGTTACGGTATAACAATCACTAAATATAAATATATCCTACATACTTCTAAAACAGACCATAACGGTGCGTCTCAAGCGGCTATCACTTCATCACATCATGACAGAGAGAAGTGATGGGCAGCTGACCTAAACTCGAATTCAAGAAGACTACCATAGTACAGGCAAAGGGATGGAGAGAGATCCCAAGAGTGAGCAATATTACAATGGTCACAGACCTTGAACGCAAAATTGATACATAATAGTTCAAACATAATCTAAAAATGGCCATACTGATACAATGAGTGTGCAAACCTAAAGTGGCTTCTAATAGATTTAGGAGCCACTATCCCTCTATCACATCTTGACAGAGAGAACTCATGGGCAGCTGACCTGAAAGTGAATATTCAAGAAAGGAGATAGAATACTCGCAGATTAGCATAGGACGTGGAAACAGACGGAAAGAGTTCCAAGAGAGAGTGAAAATCGGAGAGGTGACAGACCTTGAGTACACAATTCACAGCCATAGAAATAATTCCTACATAATTATAAAATTGACCGTACTGCTACGATGAGTGTGCATCTCAAGCAACAACCACTATCCCTCTATCTCATCATGACAGATAGAACTGCAAAGCAGCTGACCTACAAAATTCAATAAGAAGATTACCATATGACATGCAGACAGATGGAGAGATCCCAAGAGAGAGCGAACATAGGAGAGATGACAGACCTTGAATGCAAAATTGACACATAGTTCCCACATTATTCTAAAACTGACCATAGTGTTACGATGAGTGTGCATCTCACGCAACATCCACTATCCGCTATCACAACGTGACAGATAGAACTGATGAGCAGCTGACCTAATAGTCGAATTCAAGAAGATTACCATAGGACAGGCACAGGGATGGAGAGAGATCCCCAGAGGTTGTGAACATTGAAGACGTGATGGGCCTTGGATGCAAAATTGATGCATAGTTCCTACATGATTCTAAAACTGACCATACTGATACGATGAGTGTGCATTTTAAGTGGCTTGTAATAGAATTAGAGGAGCCACTATCCCCATATCCACATCCATCACAGAGAGAACTGATCGGCAGCTGGCCTAAAAGTGTGAATTCAAGAAAGGAGATGGAACACTCACAGATTAGGATAGGACAGCGAAACAAATAGAAAGAGATCCAAGAGTGAGTGAACATTGGAGAGGTGACAGGCCTTGAATGCAAAATTGACAGCCATAGAAATGGTTCCCACATGATTTTGATGAGTGGGCATCTCAAGTAGCATCCACTACCCTTCTATCACATGATGATAGAGAGAACTAATGGGCAGCTGACCTAAAAGCCGAATTCAAGAGGATTCGCATATGGCATGCAAAGGGATGGAGAGAGATCCCAAGAGAGAGTGATATTGAAGAGATGACATACCTTGAATGCAAAATTGATAGCCAGGGATGGGTAATAACGAAGGACACTGCTGGTGTTGCCACGCCACAAGGACAAGACACCTTCATTCTTGGCGATCCTGACAATGCAATCCAGCAGGCCTTTGTACCGAGGATGCTTCCCATCCATGACCACCATGTTGCTGTCCTGCGTCTGCAAGAGCAGCTTGGCCCTCTCCACCGGAGCCACAATTGTATGTGCAACTCCACCCATGGCAGCACCCACCATCAAATCTTTCGGGAAATTGGTCCATGCTGCTTCCTGGACCTGCCCTTCTTTGCCTTTCAGTGCTGCTTCTTGCCTCGCTCTCTGCAAGTCGGGTGTGAGTGCTATAGAGCTCAGCTGGAACAGCGCAGGCAGGGGGCTCATCCTTACCACCGGTCACTCCCTTCATTCTTGCATCTCCCCCATATCAAAAATCTTCTTCCACCTTAACCTTCCTAAATCCATAATCACTTCACAACCTACCCATCTTCATTGTCATCCAAATCCAAATCCAATCCCCTTCCTAACACGTGATGTTCCAACCTAAACGAACCAAGAAACCAGGTAGTATATAAAATGCTAACGAGCTTGGATTAGGTCGATGCCTTCAAATTCGGCACCAAAAATAGAGACGCCCACTACTCCAAACAGGAACAGAAACCCTTGTCCGCAAGAACGGTCTGTGCTCTTCAGAATTAGGGCCAAACAGCCCAATGGTAAAGTAGGCAACCCTCTGAAACAAGGACAAACCCAACACGGCCTCACAAAAGAAGACGACGAAGGAAAAGAAGAAGAAGAAGAAGAGCGAGGGAAAAAAAATCGAAAGACCGCAAAGCGGCACTTCCCAATTCAACAAAAACCTCTCCCACCTACAAATACTCTGTCTCCTCCTCCAAGCAATCCCACGGAAAATAAAGAAACCCACCAGAAAATATTACATACAAAGGTGCACTGCGGTGTAATTGGAGCGATTCGGTCGCCGGTGGCACGAATCGTCTGCGAATTCGGGAGCAAGGAGGAGGAGCAGACGAAGAAGAAGAAGAAGAAGAAGAGCGGCAGAGGAAGAAGGCGAGAGGACGAAGAGGCCGGAAGGTTTTCCGTCCGGGCAGACGGGCAGGCCGGGGGAAAACTCGTTTTGTACTGCCCGCGCCCTAGGGCTTTAGAGCAGCTTTCCTGCTGGCTGAGTCAGATGGATGGGCATGCACAGTTGGCACCCTGCATCACTACACGGGTCTTTCCTTTGTAGTTGAACCCTTGAAACCCAAGGCTTCTCCTAAACAAGGTGGGTACTAGGTGTACTTGTTCCCACACTACCGGTATATATTTCCAATGTGTGTGGATCACATTAATTTAGGAGGCATTCAAGTTTTAAGAAAGAAAAAACCCATGAAGTGTGGTTCACCTAATTTCCAAACTCTACATGCCTTTCCTTTTGCAAGTGGATGCGTATGCCTACTTGTCACTCTACACCACTACACACCGGACATGCTCTTAGTTGAACCCTTGCAATCAAAGGCTCTTGAAACCAAGGGGTTACTAGGTGTACTCGCTACCACACTGTTTGATTCCATTCACTTCGTGTGGACCGCACTAGAGAAATTCATTTGTGCGGTTTACTTACTTTCAAAATTGGCACTTATTTTGCAGATGAATGGATGTGTCCAGTTGTCAATCTGCATCATTATTCACCAACACAAGTTTGTAGTTGAATCCTTGGGATTGAAGATTTATCATGAACATGGTGGTGTTATGTGTTGTGTGGATATGCCATGCTATTTTGTTTTAAGTCATGTGGATCACGCTAATTACCTGACCAATATGCATTTTGGGATTTTATGGCATGGTTTGGTTTAATGGGGATGGGAGATTTATGGGGAATGATTGACATTGTTGTTCCCCAACATTGGAAGTCGCGCGTGTTGCGAATGTGAAGCAATTTGTATGTAAGGGTACATGTGGGTATGACATTCTTATGCGCTAGCTCACACCTCAAGAAAACCTCAACACGCAATATTAGTTGAACCTCAAACCAAGGGTTTTTCCTACTAACAAGGTGGTATAGGTTATAGCTACCATACTATTTATGTCAATCTTTGTGGACCATTTGCAAGGAATCTGCATGTTGAAACTATGTAGCATGGTTCACTTTTAGTTCAACACATACAATAATTCTATGAAAGAGGGGGGGGGGGGGGGGGGGGGAGTTTGTGCGGGATGACCACATTGTTGTTCCCAACATTGGAAAAGTAGTGTGCATTGCGAATGAAAACAACACTCATGTATTTGAGCGCTTGTGATATGGCATTTGTATCATTCCATGCATGTGAACGGGGGCTAGCAGACCTCAAAAGACCTTGATGAGCATTATCGGTCGAGTATGCAAATTTCTTTGAGTTGCATGAAATTTGATGTTAATAAGGTTTGAATGTGAAACGTAGAACGATCTTCACATCATGTACGTAAGGATGTTCTCACACGTATCGCATCACATCATTGTACTATGCAAGAAAAGCAAGCCCACATGCTTGCAAATTGGGATGGACATAGGACAAGGCCAATAAAAGCTACAAAAATTCTTGTATAATTTCCATAGCATTTATCATTTGTACAAATATTGGTATACATTGAGCAACTTTGCATCTTACATGGTATCTAGAAATGGCTTGGGCTTGAACTTGTGGGCAAATATTATGATAAAGGACATGAACACATCAATGTGTGTGGATGCTACTCCAATAAAGTTGAATCTACATAATCAAAGTCATCTTGGGACAATATAATAAAGGTGCAAACCATTGCAAGTTATGTTTGTCCTAGAGATCGCCGCCATCTTCCTTTGACAACAAGGTCCCTCCTATGATGTTATCCTTGCATTCTACTTTATCATTGAAAGAAGTTATACTAGAACCTCATCAACCAAAGGTAGGTTTACCTAACCCTAACAAACATACTATTCATGACAGTAACCTCCCGCTTAAGTACGCAACTTGAACGTGCGCAGTTTGTGCTTACTTAGTTGGTAGGTGCGTACTTTAGTATTTAGGGTTTCCCAAATCGCAAGCGGTCGACCTCAAAGCCAAACGCAAAAAAAAAAACTTCAAAACTTACACCAAATGACGATTCACGACATGTTCAACTAAGAAATCTTGAACCCTAATTTTTTTGCCAAAAAATGCGTACTTAACCGGGATGCGTACTTAAGCGGGAGGTTATTGTAGATGAAACCTCAAGCCAATAGTTTTGAGTGTTTGGAACTTGGAAGTCGAGCTTGATTGTTGGCTTGGAGGATGTGGTGGGTAGGTTGGTGTCACTCACAACCAAGTCGTGTTGGCATTACCCGCCATGGTTCACTCATTCATTATGGGGGTCATTTGTTCGGATTTTTAATCTAAAAACATTGAACTTTGAGTAGAGTTCTATCTTAGTTTAAGAAACATGTATATAGCTTAAGTGGTGATCTACTTTGACATGGAAGAGTCACACAAAGGTTTGAGTTGGACAAAATTGTCTATATTTGCATTTTAGTTTATACAATCTAGAAGAGCAATGTGGTAATTTAACCGGGATTAAGGAAATATGGGGGTGAAGATCTATAGAATTTACAATGAGAACCCTAATTACACCTACTTTGAGAGGAAATGTGTTCTAAATCCACCTCCCACCGCTCAACACGTGTATTTTTCAAAAATATTAATATATACATGCAAAACAAAGATGTTTACAACAAGAGATGTGATTCACATGTAAGGCTTTCTTTGCCACTTAATCATAGGGTCCACCAATAGATGCACCTCTATAGAATTTCATTACGTCCAAAATTCATACACAATTCATACACTTCATACCTTGTTAATCCATCCATGATAGATGTATAACCTATGGTCCTTCAACAACAACAACAACAACAACAACATTTACTTTGAGGTTGAAAGCTTGACAAAATCGTGTCAAAAACGTAAAATAACAACCATCTTACTAGAGGAGGAACAATCGGTTTGCTATTAGCTTGATTAAGGTTGTTCAACTAGAACCTTTTAATTGAACCATCAACTTTTGATTGAAGAACCTCTTTGATCAATGCATCATTTGTGATGCATCACATATGGTCTAATTTTAGATTGACATATACGCTAGGTTTGTGACCATGTGCAGGGTTTATAAAGAAGTAAAAGTAAAGAAAAATTATCATTGGCATTTTCACCAATGTAAGCGTTGACCTTTTGGGGCTCGGTCTCCGATAAGATGATACTCTCCGAGAGCGTAGGCAATTTCAAAGGTCGACTCCGTGCCACAACATTCGGTCTAATAAGTACTCAAGGATTGCCTATTTGATATATAACAAGGTATGTTGCTTTTCTTTATGATAAATTTACATGTGAGCTCAATATGTATCCAAAGGCGATATATGAAGTTCGTGTTTATGTTTGTGTGCCAAATTTGCCAATGTTTTCAACAACCACAAGCAAAACAAACTATGATGCCACCCCAAGGGTGCTCAAAACTAACATAACACAACACAACATAACATAACATAACATAACACACCATAACATAACATAACATAGCAAAGCAAAGCTACAAAGGGACTTTGACCATGAGGATTAAAAACCATGTGGTGCCTTTGGTTGTATACGGTTGACCATGCATCCCCAATTGAAGGCCATGTTGCTCATCACGTTTGACCTTTATTTTCTCCCTTTTGTAGCTAAGAGCTTTTGGTGACAACTATGCTATTGACCCGATTGACCCGAATCACAACAAGAACATTCAATCTTGCATCACTTCCTAGTCAATTTTGCATAAAACTCTTGGCTCGTGTACATACATGAGCTTATCATTCCAAGTCTTTGCAAAGCATGTAGGGTGAGTTTCCATGTAGGTTGCTCGCTCACTAAACAGTGGGCTGGAGGTGTTCACATGTAGTTAAGCACAAGCCACCATCCAACCACATTTTGGCAATATGCTAGAATATGAAAGGCCATGGACACATGCATGTGTCCATGTTTCCATGTGCCCACTAAATAATCTTTAACCTACAAGTATTGATCACCAAAGGATTGATTGGTTTTAGAAGGAGGAGGAGGTTTAATCTAGAGGATGAGGTTAGTAGGTGAGTCCGAATTTGAGAAGACAATACACAAAAAACGATATTTAGTGTCATCAATTCTAATTGTCTTGCTCAATACTAATTGTAAACAACGGTATAGTGTTACCAACACTAAATGTTAAGCCAACAATATTTGTCATCCCTTGTAAAATTTGGGGGGATTATAGTGTTGCAATTATTGTGACTTACCAAGTGATTTTCCAATCAAATTTCAATCAACCATGACAATATTTCATCACAAGTTGTTAACAAGAGAAGGTAGGGCTTTGGCCAATGGATGAACTCATCCATCATTTATGACAATACTTGTAAACTTATTCATAAGAAATGTCCTATGAAAAGTTACCATGGTGATATTAAATGCCATATGACACTAAATATCATATTTAGTGTAATTAGTTGGCACATACGAACCCTACCCCACTAGATTCCCTCTTCATTTGGATGGGTCTGTCCTTATGCACATTGAGATCTGGTGAATGAGCAACCTACATGGAAACTCACCCTAAGTCATCCCAATTAGTTAAATCCAAAACAAACAAGGGCTCCTTTGACTCTCTCCAAAGGAAGGCCCTACCGCCCTAATGGGTCGTATTTGATTGGACACACTTGTAATAAAGCTCACTTTGGGAAGACTAACAAATTAGGCCATTTCTCAACTTGGCCCGGGAGGGTACACTAAGGGTTGCTTTACATTACGTTGGAGAAGTGCACCAGTCAATCAAGAATTTCAACCCAAGACATGTTTATTTGAGGCGAGGGATGGTATGCCGGAGAAGATGAAAAAGACAATAAAATAATGCCTTGAGAAGTCTTGACCAACTGTAGTGTAACCACCTAGAGGAGAAGTGTATTGGACAACTTCACCAAGAGGAGAAATCCACCGGACAACTTCACAAAATGGTCATAGTTGGCCATAGTAGACACCTTACCCCCTATATGACCATTGTATTGAAATTTTAAAAACTATATTGATTAAAGAAATAAACAAATTAATTGTATATGGCAATGTTTTAGAACTTCTTTCATGACAAGAATTAATTTGAAAATGTTCCACCTCTATAATACATCCAAATTAAGGTAAATAAGGTAGGTAACATTATTTTCTTATTGATTTTTAAAGAAATTACAGGTTGGTACAATCTAACCACGTTAATATGACACTCATCTATACAACACCCTTGATATTACGACACATTTATGTGAGACCAAAATTTTTAGTTCGAAACTCCCTCCCTTATACGACTACAACACTCGATAATGCGACATTTGGAATCTCCGTTTTGTCATATTAAAGAGGTAGTTAATGCTAGAATTCCTTTCATCTATATTATGTACATCTAAAATACATCCATTTTCACTTGGGAACTACTTGAGAACTTCACTTATTGTTGGGAACTTAATGATAATCAAGGTTACTAATGTAGAGTGGCCTCTGGCCTAGTATGTTGCCTTGTACAGAGGTGATATATTATCATCATTATCTTGATGCTAAACGTCATGCATCATTGTTGTCTAGTTTCTTATTAGAGAACTCTTTATATTTTGGTGTTAATGAAATTCTTAGATTCCAAAAGTTAGATAGGAATTTAGATAAGATGATAGTTGCTAACTTGGGTAGGCAACACCAAAGATCTTTGGACTCTTATTTTAAGAGTTCTTGAGAATATTTGTATTTGTTTGGAGTTATAAGTTATTATTTCATACCTTCTATATTGCTTAAACTCGTTGTATGTATTTTTAAGCTCATATTACTTATGTTTTCGTATTCCCTCAATAATATGCCAACTTTACCTCATTTGTCATATTAATGACAAGACGACACCTTGATAATATGATTTTTTTTGTGTTTCCCAAAAATGTCATACTAAAGAGGAAGAACAATAGTGCAAAGATTTCTCTAAGGAAGAAATATTTTAATCAAGTTGGAGTTCTCTAGAGGCCAAGTTTGTTGTCCGAGGCTTTGAGGTTGCCCAAGAAACTTGACCTCCAGAGAACTCCCCTTCGAAAAAGTGTCGCCACATTGGCAACCATGTCTTCTTCCATCCATGTACAAAGTTCTCCACCAAAGGACTCTTGGCCGTAGTGTAAACCACCACCAGACAAGAGTGTCACTCTCAGCCAATCAAAATTTAGAATTCCCCTAGAATTCATGACCGGTGGACTTCTCCACCATAGTGTAAAGCGGCTCTAAATTATGTTAGTAACACTGATCGTCATAATTAGTGTGTGTTACTATTTGAAGTTACACAGTGCTATAACTATTTAATGAGAATGTAAGATTTTACCAAGCAAAGCCGTTTATGTTCTATAATGTCTGAACAACCTATTGAACTTTCGTTAGTAAAAAATAAACTCTTGAGTAAGATGCTATTGCACTGAGTAACTCCAAATAGTAACACACACTAATTGAGATAATCAATGTATTGTGGTATCAAAGATTTTTTCTTCTACAATAAGAATGAAAATAGTCCATAGTATGCAAGTAGTGTAGCACAAACTTCTTGGCACATTTATCTATCTATCTACCTATAGTTGGGTGTCAATAATAGTTTTATCTTAGAGCTGGTCTTACACACAGACGAAGAGCCATGACCATGAAAAACTAAGGGCCCTTGAAAATCATCCAAAGGATATGCCTTGGGAAATAGAAATCCAATGTTGCAATCGATGTGCCCTCGAGCTTAGTGTAAAGTGAAAGTGGGCCATGTTGAGGGACTACAACATATTTTATGGACAATCCAATGTAGTAGGTAGTATGGGCCCCCACTATGGTAATATGATATTAATGGGAGATATTGGCAATTTAATTGCTTGCCACAACCCCAAGTTTTTTGTTGGACCCACCTCTTTTAGATGGGCCTGACACAATAACTATTAGACTGTAGAAATAGTATCCATTTGATGCCATGTCGAATTCTCATCCAATCGAATTCGTTTGGTCTCTCGTGCCCTTAGAGTCCAGTGTAAAGTGAACTTGGACCATTTTAAACTTCTCAATTAATCAAATAATTTGTATTCCATAGGGTCAAGGGCCCTCAAGCTCTAGTGTAAAGTGGCTCTTATGACATGAAATCGCTTGTGAAGGATATACTTGATAACTATTCCAATTATGATGTCACTTCATAAAATGGTGTAGGCACTTTAATCCAAGCTTGTTGTGAACTATATAACCAAGGATAGGAGAATGGATGACAATTTGTGGTAGCGTCGAGACATCCATCTAATCGATGCATAACTAGAATGTTTATGAACGTAAAATTGGGAGTTATGGATGAAATATTCCTATGTGGATAGAAATGCACATGGAAGTTGTTGGAAGTGTTCTCACTTACATGACAGATTGATTATGGCATGTGACAAACATATCCCAGGGGATACACACGTAGTTGAAATTAAAATGATGTGCGTGCATGCCCTTAAATTGATACCCTTATGCACAAAAATTTAGGCCACAAAAAGGATGTATGTGCAAACTTAGGGCCATTTTACATATGTGACTAGTGACCACAAGATAAAAGGATTTATGATTTTTATGGTCATGGTTGGCGGTCCAAAGATTGTGACCAAGAGAAATCCACATCACAATTTGAAAGCCTTGGTCACACATCATAGTGTAAAGTAGATTTAGGCTACGGCATAGTGTTTTTAATAGAAACAAAGAATAAGCATGTATCAAAACTAAACTTTACTACAATTAATTGTTTATGATATATAAATTTATCTGACATGGTCACCCCTATTTTCCATTGAGACAACCAATTTGGGTTCTCTTGTCACAAAATCTGGGTGACCAACAAACAATATCCATTTCCAAGCATGTAGGATTTCATGTCACGTTTCATCCATTTTTTTTGACATGCTCACCCAAAAGCACTTCTATTTTAGGTGACCTTGTGTAAAATGAAATGAAGATTTCTCAAACAATGAGAGATTTTAGAAAACGGTGGTCATGGTCATTGGTCATTATAATAATGTAAATGGGCCCTTGTAGGTAAGAACGAACTCATTTACTTACACAATTACAAGGAAAATGGTAATGAATTAAATGCCTAACATACACATATCCCAAAATATGATGTCTATAACCCTTAATGTAGGCTTACAACTCTTATTGCATTTAAAATAACCTTATATATCTACAAATTGAAGAAAGTTAGGGCCACTTCACACACAAGAC
Source organism: Polytrichum commune (assembly GCA_950295325.1). Classification (NCBI taxonomy): domain Eukaryota; kingdom Viridiplantae; phylum Streptophyta; class Polytrichopsida; order Polytrichales; family Polytrichaceae; genus Polytrichum; species Polytrichum commune. The sequence continues at coordinate 13,415,119 of OX485803.1, read as the reverse complement.
CGAGAGCCCGTGACCATTACACTTCAAGCACTCTCATTGGTGGATAAGGCGGAGCCGGTCCAAGTTCGCTTCGCACCACGCTTGAGGGACCAACGGAGTATGTGAATGCAAGATGGATGTAAAGTCTACATGGACTCCTACATGGCATCGAATGGATCATGTTGCATGGTCACTTGGACTATATTTCAAAACCACCTCTTGGAGGTAGGTCTAACACAAAACCGGGAGACCGTAGCACTCCGAACGCTCACAACCGTTGATTTATTCTATTTTATCATGTGTGAGGACCCACATGAATAGAAATTCATTGAAATAGGATTTGGTTGAGGGCCCGGTCACATATGACTTCACACTACACTTGAGGGTCCATGACCACACTACATGATTTTGTAGGTGTCTTGGAACGGCCTTTGAACACTTTCCTTGGCTCTCACAAATTCATGGTCACGGCTCTTGGCTCGTGTGTGAAGTGGCCCTTAGTACCATGTAACTATGAGTATTGTGTGTCCCCTACCCTTCCACAATACACCAATCGTACACCCCCCCCCCCCGGAAGCATGTTCCATGTGACCATTCATGTTGTGAGTTCTAAATTCAAGCATTGTTCCCCATAAGGTAAGCATGTCCAAAACATACTTCTTTAATTAGCTCCGGACACCTTTTTGTGTAATATGAAACACAACTCTATTACCAAAGTGAAGATTCCATTTGTCATTAAATGATCATACGAGTTCCCCAATCATGATCACTATTGGCCTTGGAATGATCAACAAATTTTGATTATGTAGTCCAATATCTTTTGAACATAAGGTACCTTTGAAGCACTTTGAAATTACAACACTTAAGGACTACGTCATTAGTAGCTTGGTTTTTAGTTTGACACACAATGACCACAATGTTGAAGTAAGAGGTGTTCATAAGGTTGATGCGCCTAATTTGGTTACTTATATCAATCGGATGCCTAAAGTTGAATTGTACGTGGTTAAGTGTGTCGTCCAAAACAAATACCAAAAAGACACTTGTCTAAAAGAGATTGGACTATGGGCTCAAAATATGATAAGCATTCTAAACTCAATAGTTGACATAATTAAGGGGACCTATATAATCATTTAATGAGCACAAGAATCTTCACGTTGAGAATGAATAAGATAGTCATGTGAGCTCCAAAACTATGAAGAGAGTGACTTTAACCTTGATTTGGATTTACTAACCATCTCGTACTAATTGTGTGCTTCATATCCGATGAGAAGTGGTCTAGTAGTAAAAGGTAACCATTGAAGACCCATGTACCTTAAATTGTTCTAATTCCCGACACAATCTCAAAATTCTATCGGTCCCATGTTTTTAATTTATTTATATAATCAAGAGTTTAGGTGTCGGAAACTTAACAAAAAGGCCGAGAACTTAAACGAATGTAACTTGATTACTTGCTTATTGCAATATCATGTGGAGAACATGCGAGATTGAGTGAAGTGAGGCGCCAATTGAAACACAATCTGCCCTATGTATATGTTAATGGGGAGTGGAAAATTTTGTAACACATATAGAGCATTAACACTTTAACATATACAAAGTTTAACAAATAAGAATATAACACCCTTATAAATGTAACACAAGTAAAATGGTATTGTAACATTAAGTGAAGCTTCAAAATACAAGTGAGGAATTTCGCTCCTCCATTTCCATTCCTCTGGGTAGGAAGAAGGCGTCTTAGAGCTCCCCATGATGCTAGAGCTATGTTGCTAATACATCACCCTGACTCAACTTCATTTTGCCAACACAACAAGATCTCTTCATTAAGGGCCAAGCTAAACTTTGAGGTCTTTCCCATCTCTAATGTCCATGTATTTTATTGAAAGATATTTGCTCAAATGACCCTAAAACACAAGGACCCAAAATCTATTCACAAAAATTAAACAACACCTTCAAAATTCTAGAGACGAAAACTTGCGGTTGCCGCAAGAGACAAGGAAGGCATATTCTGGACAAGCAAAATTTACTTGTTGGATGCTGGAAGTCAACAAAAGTACTACAGTTGGAATCGTCTTTTACAATAGTTGTCTAATGGTATCATAACGTTATTCATATCCATACACTGGGGGGTCACTCCATTGTCAACTTGAACACCACGTGCGACATGAAAAAATCTACTTTTGATAAGTTGCATCAGCAAAATGGGTCAAGGTTTTATCATTTTTTTTCATGAGTAAATATACATGGTATTCATTACATAGTAAAAAATGATAACCGAGTTTGATGATCTTTTTAAAAGAATAAAACATGTCGTTTCTAACTAGAATGATGCAGACTTGAACTAAAACAATTACTACAAAATGAAAATGACTAAAAATTTCAAAAATATATACAAAAGATATTACTAATGGTTATGTATATGTAGGAAAAATATCATAATTTTAAAATTTATCCACGGCATATATATAAGATAAGGGTAGCAAACTTTGTCCGCACGTGGTGTTTAGCTTGACAAGGAGTGACTCTCTTGTGGATCCATAGCACTGTTTAGTGCAACTAACAATATTCCATGGAAAATTTATGGATATTCCCACATTCAATCTCAATATGGGTGAATCTTTTGTGAAATATTGCCATTCCCACAAAACATTGTTATGAATAAGAATAATGTTATGATGTGATTCAATCCACAAATATGAATATTATAAGCAACATTATGAAGAACTCGAGCATCGGTACATTGTGGTTCAAGCAACTAAGGCAAACTAAGTTGACAAGACTTGAGAAGGACTTACAATCGATATCATGAACTCCATCATTTTTAATCAAGGTTTTACTTGAAATTCTAAATAGTACGTTACATTGTATGATATTATATAGGTTAATAATAAGTTAACAAACATAAAGGGGAAAGTATTCAAAAAGGGAAGTATACGTTTTGTAACACTTAATATTTAACGTCTTTGTAGTCCTCAAAAAGAGGGAATTAAGAAAAAGTGTTAACACATGAGAATTTTAACACTTATAGAGGTAGTCGATATAGAGAACAAAGTGTAGCGGGAATTGGTCCTTGTTGCATGACCCGCAAGTTAAGGAGTGCATTGCCCCACCAATCGGTTTCACTAAAAGCATCCGAACTCTATTAGGACAACTTTGCATGGAAAGGGATGCACCTTGAATGCCATTCGAACAACAACAACCAAAACTTATTATACTATTCCATGTAGAGTATTCTCCATGTAGATGTTCCTTTGAGGAAATCGAAAGCCGCATTTCGTGTGAGAATGTCGTGCAAGGAAAAGGAAGGCACGATGGAGCTTTTTTTGATGCCGGGCCCCTTTTGATGACTTAGCTCATGGTATTGTCCTTATCCTCAATCAAAAATGTGGGGGATTTCTCTTTTTCATGAATAAAAAAACTACAAAATATTGGGTACATGTTCATAATGCCTATCGTTGGGGATGGTAAAAATGTGTGTTTCCTATGTAAAGCCCGAGAGTTTTTTGTTTTATATTTTTTATATAATAATAATAATATTTTTTAAAATTAAAATTAAAGAGAAGTTAACACCTAATTTATGTTTAAAGATCTCCAATTAGTCTAGTGAGACTAACTTAGTATAAATTGACAATAAACTTGTTGTGACAAGTTTTTTTTTTCCAACCCCATCAGTAGGTGTTAAGAAACGACATCCCAAAACATTTGGATTCTTAACCTCTTGCAGAGCTTGAAGGAAGCAGCAATATCCTTGAATTTTTTTTCTATAAGAAGTTCTTATGAAATGTCTCATAAATGAGTGTGATGTTGCATTTGTACATTTATATATGGATAATTTCAAAATAGTGTTGATGATCATAGTTCAGTCTAACACATTTAACGTGGCTCGCTTTGTTTTACTTCCTTTTGAACAAATTTAGGTTTGGATGATTGGGGCTACTTAAAATGGAACTACATGGTTAGAAAAGACGAGTGGAAACTTGTCAAGTTTTTTTTTTTTTGGTTTTTTGGTTTTTGGGGTGGGGGGGGGGGGGTGATTATGGTTATGAGGTATGTAGGGTGTTATTCAATTCCTTTTCTTAATTGGACATCTATATTTGATTCATGCGTTCGACAAGGATCGGAGAACAAACACCATAAAAACACATGCTCCAAAAAGATTGGACTATGTCATCAAACTTTATTAAGTACTCTACACTCAACATTATTCAGTTTAAAAATTCATTCAACAAACGTGCAGTTCCAATAACGATAACCGACTCATGGGAGGTCCGATCTTCAACCCAGATTTTGTCGATGCTTCATTGCAAATCTACTCAATGAAGAAACAAGTTTTGTTGTACAACTCTAATCAGTAGAAGTTAAAGAGCATGAAAATAGAACCACATAACACCCACATACCTTCACTTGCCTCCACTATAATTCTTTGTGGAGCACTTCACGTACCCCAATTTCTTTTTAGAATTTTCATTTTCCCCCTTTTCTTCTTCCAATGATACAAACAAAGATTTTGCAACGATCGTAAGAAAAACGAAACACAACCAAGAGACAAAACCTTCGCAAACGGGCCGTGCCCGGAAAGAAGACACCCGGGGAGGACGAACCCACCAAAACTAACTACACCAAACCCCACCCCTTTGACATGTTTTGGATTTGGAAGTTAGATGCGATGATCACGAGAGCGATGCTAGCTTACAATACGACAAGTGTACGGAGGCTCTAGTTTATTCTAAAGTATTGAGCTTCGGGTGAGGACGCGGAAAATGGGAGTGGGATAAAAATGGAAGTATATAGGGTTGTCCCCATGCATTGACTCTTTTAAGCCTATTTAAAGCGTTAAAATACAAAAAAGTTGTCCTTAGGTTGTCCCCCAAGCCCTAGCTGCCTAGATTCCACGACGGTTCGCCTCATAATGCTTGCTATTGCTCTTAAAATAGAATTGTAGAAGTGTGTGTTTTCCTTCTTCTAGGGTTTAGTGATTTTTGTTGGTTCATTGAACCTCTGGAATGCAACCTAACTATTACATACTTGCGTGACTAAAAGGTACGTGTACCTTATGTGGTCACTCTTGGGTTTTGAACGGACACTTATATTTGAGTAGTATATGGCAAGGCGTGTAAGGTAAGTATGCCAAAAACCAACATAATAAGTGATGAGCATAGTTTTCTAGTATCGTGGTTTTATAGCTTACATGTCCTCTTGTTGGCAAAGTCAAGAGGATTTCAACACATCAAAGAGCGTGTCGTCTAGATGTTGTATGCAAAAGATGTAAGGCTTTGAAGTTTTATTTGTAAGCCGTCTAATATCAATGTAACTGGACCGCCAAAACCACAATTGGGTTCTAAAAGAGCATATAACAAAATAGTACGGCTTAATCAACTACTTAATTTTAGTTAACTTGTTACATAAAAGAATTTGAAATAGAAGACTCATACGATTCATTTGGAAGGCGCTAAAAGCGAGATATAGGAAGATTACAGAGGCTGAATACCAACACCTATGAGATGTTTCAGATGGTCTGCATCTTTATAATCACTATGTTTATATTGTACACAACTCTTAGGTGTGGGATTTAGGTCAAGTGGTGGTTTGGGCACACTTACCGTAGGTGAGTATGGACACCAAAGAGAGTCCACATTTCACAATGAGATTGGACTATGGGCTCCAACTAGACACCATTTTGTTGTTTTTTTTCCTTTTGGACACAACGTAAGGAGATCCATTGCAAGAGTAAAAGCCCAACCAAATGAAGCTGATATAATCTCAGGGCTGGTTTAGACTTATAGTGAAGAAGTGCACCGGTCAAGAATTTTAGGGGATTGGAGCAATATTATTGGCTGCAAAATGGGTTCTTTATCAGTGGTCCGGATTTACATTACAACCAAGACTTTCTCCAGTGAAGACATTCAAGCATGGATGGAAAAATGACATGGTTACCAACATGGCAACACTTTTTGCTAGGAAAGTTTACCAAGAGGTCAAGTTTCTTGAGCAACCTCAACCCCTCAGACAAGAAACTTGGCCTCCGGAGAACTCCAAATTGAGTTTTTTTTTTTTTTTTTTTTTTTTTTTTTTTTTTTTTCCATTCTTTTTTCCATCATGTCCACCATACCCACCGTTGCCTCAAATAACATTGTCTTGGGCTAAAAATATGGACTGACCAATTTCTTTACCGTAGTAGTATAAACCGGCCCTTAGGTCAAGAGTTGAAAGCCTTTGGAGAGTTGAAACCCATTCTACTACTCACAATATATAGTGAATGCAATTGGGAGGGCTTATGCGATCACTTAAATAGGTAGGAAATCTTCACTTTGACCTCTTATAACTTTTGCATCTCATCACCGATTATGAAATTGGAGATGACAGACTTCACGGTGCGTAATTGCTAAATGGATGAAACAACTATGATCTTATCCGATTCAATGAATAAAACTATATGGGGAGTTGGAAGTGCCCACAATAATATCACATGATTGTGCAATTCCTTTGAGAAGAAAAATGGAACGACGATGTCATCAAGAAATTATGGCACAATTATAGATCAAGTTTCCTCCCCTCCCACCTCGTCATATGGGGTTTACAATGCGAAAAGTTGAAGGTTCGTTTATAAATCCTTTGAAAACTTTAATCTACAATAAATAGTCCTATTAACTAGTATGGACCACAATATTTCTCTAGAGTCAACCCACGCCAAATCTTGGGGTTAAGATGAGTGTGGACCACATTAATTGTTATTCTAGGAAATTGATCTCCGCAATTATCTAATTTATGCTACTTGTATCCTTGAACTAATATTGTAAGTTGATAGCATGTTGGGTAATTTTTTTCCCTGTAATTATTTCATTTCCAAAAAGGGCTTACGCAGTTTGTAAAAACAATTATGAAAACCTAGGCAAAATGTATATGTAAGTTTATTCATTGAGGCGCATAGCATATCCTACATACAAATTATGTACTATAAATTATTTTTTTATCCATTCACGATGGCTAAGTACATGATGTCAACCATGAGGGTTTAGGTTCAGTCGTCTTCGTGTGATAATTAGGGTTGTGAACAATGTATTCTGTCATTTTGTGCTCATGTTTGGTAGAGGTTGTTCCAACGCACCAAATTTCCTTAAATTTAGGTATTTTGATGATTATTTTTTCTTTTATTTAGGCATTCTAACCCAATAATTTCCAAAATATTAAGCTTAATTATTTCGAATTATTTTTTGCCCAACTTGCTATCAGGCTATGGTACTCCTGGTGTTGGTCGGAAGTCTCCGTGAAGATTGAAGAGAAGACTTGGATCTTTGGCCCATATTATTTCCACCTTGACCTAACATTCAATGTGACCCAAGTTAATTCTTTCTACACTAAATTTCCATGCACCCTAATAGGACTATTTAGGATCATTTAGTGTACCTACTTGGGGAAGGTGGTTCTAAAATAACAATAGCGTTCATATTCCGCTTCTCGGTGTAACCACACCCTTTACTTAGACCTCAAGTTTTCTATATTATCATGTTTACAAGTACAATCATTCTCTTTGAATATGTCAAGATACCGCATTGTTTGTACTTTTGTATTGGCACACACCACGTTCATAAAAAAGACACCAACACATGAACTTACAAATCTCCCCACCCTCATTTGTCAAGATATTTGACATGGCTTTTAAAAGGATTAAAAGTCCTTGACACACAATAAAGTTTGGGGGGTGATGATGTCAAGATCATGTCCGCCCCTTAATAAAAACTCGGTGGCTATTTATATCGACTTCTCAAGCTATGTAGTTACATATAGTGTTCAACATAAAAGCACACTTTGTTTGTTTGCTACAAAATGAAGGCTCTAAGGTTTAAAAGCGAGTACTTTGTCAAGCAAAGTTGTTGATATTCATTTGAGGATCACATCCCTACAATTGTTATTCTCATATATATATCATTAAAATCATATAATCATTTTCAACATTAAAACTAAAGAAGTCTCCGTAATCAAAGATTATTTAGCTTTGATATGCAAAATTTTGATGCTTCAAACTAAGACAATTCTTGATGACTACGTATGGATCGTACATAATGAAAATGATATTTTGGGATAGCAACTTGTACATAAGATTTGTGGGTGGTCTTTTAATGTGGAAATACATATCAGTGATAGCATGGAACTATGTTTTAAGGAAATTTAAAATTACAGATGAGTTTTGGACACACTAATTTTTTATATGTGCATATTCCTATGATAAAAAAACAATAATAGCTAATCCTGGATGTGGATTGCATCTCTTTGTGTAGCATGTATCAGTTGCATGCACATTATGTTATTTGAAAAACAATACACATCTGGAGGGAATGTTTGACCATATTACTTTTCAAAGTGTGTATAATCAAGATTTTCATCATATTGTTTTATTTTCTTTTTCCAAATAATTTGTTTTGTAATGTGCATGTGTTATTTGTGCCAAAATTACACTGGAATGTATTATTATTTATGGACAAGTCTTTTACCAATATTTACTTATATCCTAGTTATGGTCTATGTACCAATTTCTAGATATTTATAAATTGATCCCATTTCTTACCATTTTCTTAAGTTTTAAATAGATGAAAATCAAATTGAGGATATTGTTGGGTTTGAGTATGATCTAAAGGGGGTGGATAGCTTTCATGGAACTTAATTACCTGCAACTTTTGTTCTTTAAGAAGTGACATGTGAATATTGGAACCCTAGTTTTCAAAGAGCTTGTATTTCCATGGCAACAAAGCATCGAAAATCATTCATCGGTTGAAACATATTTTTAGCAAGCTTGTAGTAAAGAATAGTAATACTTGCTGAAATTTTCGGAGTCAAAATTGACTGAAAGGAAGCCACATATCCAAACTAATATCACGCAAATTAATCCAAACAACACCACTTGCATCCTAACTTGCACTTCTATATATTTTGTCATTAGGACATGCCTCCTAGAAAGTAGCATATGTCACCTTTTGCCACTTTTAGCTTAAAAGTGGCACACCAGGCGAATTAAAAGTGGCATCGGTGAATTTAATGTTTGGTTTGCGCTCAAATATTGGTTAAGGAATCGTGTTGCTTGCTATGGAAGATACCCTCCAATGCCAAGTTGGTGAGCGAAGTTCGATTTGTGTTCTTCTCTCATTTGAGAATGGAAACACTAGTAGAAAACTACACCCAAAAATTGGCTGCGGTTCATTTGACCAAATTGCTCTGTAGTCGCTAAACGACCACACATTTTTGTTTGTTTTATTTTGCAATTATATTTCAATTTTTGGGGCATGTAGTACACTGTTGAAAAGTTCTTGAGAAAACCTTTCCAATGGTATATTACATGCCCCAAAATTTCTAAAATTTCTATCGCTAAACCAAAACCAGGAGCACAGACACAACAAATGCAATACATTTAAAAGTGGCACTTTGGCAAACTTAAAATTGGCATAAGGTGACACTCTGACGGGCATCTGCCACTTTTTAGGAGGCCTACATTAGAACCAAAACGTTGCGCTTTCTAGGGTTCATGTGGTATCATAGAATGGGTCCTCATGGAGTTCCATGCCATTATTATACATGGTAAATACAAACATAGTAGAAACATTCACATTAAGTGAAGTAGATAAGTACATTAAATAAATAATAGTTGGATTTTTTTGAATATAGAAATGCAAAATTGTAGAAGTTTGGACTCGATTAGTCATTATAGATCCAGAAATGGATGTACTTTAGGTGTGAGATTGATCATTCTTTCAAAATAAAATGAAGTATGGGAACATGTTTTTTGCATCTATTACTACCCAATTGAAATGTCATCACATGCTTCTCCTTCTAGTATCTGATTACACTTACCCTTTTTACTCCATCATGACAATGGTTGTTGGGATATATGAATTCATAAATTGTAACCTCTATGGGGCACCATGGATCCATTTGTCCCACAAGCATTGTCAAGGCTGTGAGAGGGCCATAACTCTGAATTAGACATGATAGGGAAGGAAGGAACACACACAATAGTTCTATGTCTGATGTATTTTACAATGCATCATTAGTGTAATTTTAAGAACAAATACGAAAAAGAATTAGAAGAACAAAAATTATTACAATGCATGAGGGACCAAAGGCACAATGAACTTAATGTGTATATATTCTTGAAATCCAATGATTTCTCATATCAACCAAGTGTTGTTGTGCAATATGTGACATGAAACCCAACATTTCAGTCTAAATAACATTGCTATGGTGGTACTCAACATCATCATCATAGTATTTGTCACGTGTGAAAGATATCTAAACAATGTCAAATTTTTGTGGAAATTATCCGGCTCATGTACTAATGAGACTTTGGTGTTAGGAAGATGACCTCCATGTCATATTCTAACGAAGAGGGCGTCTTGGACTTTTCACCGGTTTACAAGAGGGCTTGAGCATGACACCTTGTAGCATGAAAGCTTGGATTGTACCATGTCTTTGGCAATAGGATTCAAGTGATGTCACATGATGCCATGCACTTCGACAATGGTAAAGGACACATTATACCTTTGGAAGTTGAAGCTTGTGGATATGATGAATTAATCAAAGTTCATTTCGATGGAGAAGTGAAGACTTCATCACAAGAATATTTTCAATGGTAATATTTTCAAGAATCTACATCACAACTTGTGTTTCATGACTAGCATTCCATATAGAATTTCCACCCTTTCCACCTAGTAAAACATGTTTTACAAAGCGAAAAAAAAACAAAGTTTGTAAAAATACACTACACTAAGTGTGGCCAACACCATTCCTCATTGACCCACACTAATTGCCTTGCAATCATTGGCTAACAACTATAGAGAGTTTTATTTGACTCTTTACATGACAATCTTGAAGGCCACTCTCAGTAACATGTCATACGAATTTTTATGTCACAATAGATTATGTGTTTAGTGTATACATACTTGAAGAAGGCAATTCGAAATGTCATCAACGTTCCATTTTCATTTAAAATAAATAAATACACCTTTAAAAGGATGGACTTGGTTGGAGACAATTTCCATGCAAGGTATACGTAGTTCATGCAAATCCATTGCATAACACATACTTATACTTTTTACGGGCATCAAATGATCATAGAATAATCCCATGAGATGTGTTATTCTATCTAATATATAATGGACAAAATGCGTGAACGTGGAGGTGAGGTAGTTGCCCCACCGTTCTCCATTGGCAAGGTGGCAAACATTGGATACAACTTGAACCACCAAGGAAGGGGGCACATTAGAATGATTCATAATTCATGTGCACGGGTGCTAAGGGTCATGATGCCACACATTTAAGACTATAGTGGACAATGTGTTGGTGGTAAGGCCATATATCCATGACCCTGCCACTTGTGTTGGAAGGGTCTTCCTAATGATCCAAATATTGTGTCTATGGGAAATGGAGAGTAGAATTGTTTGAGGGTAGTAGGGCATGTTGTTGGTGGTGAGAAGTAGGAGTGTGTTATTTGAAAAGAGCTAATAAGATGGTCAAGGATGGCATTTAGAAGTGAATATTGTGACAATTTGAGGGGGTTGTTTTTGGGGATTTTATATTCGACTCTCTTGTAAAACCATAATAATTCTATTTCAAATGGTTGGGTAGGAGGCTCAAGGCATACAATAAACACCCCTGCATGAAATTTTATGGGCATCATATCCATGTTGGGGCAAACCTCCATGGAAATTTTTGAACCCGACCGAAAATTGTTGCCTACCCCACCCAACTTCGAAAAAAACATTGGCCTTGCATTCTTGAAGGCCGCTTGACTACAAATCCATATTGAGTGCACTTCACCTTCAAGGTCTAAAAGCCAATATATATGTGCACTTCCAATTAGTAAATAAGCAATTGATTGGGATTTCATTCCGGAAGTGAAACCATCAATGAAGCACGCAATTAACTTGGAGGTCAAAAAAATTACAAAATCCTCATTAACATCGAGGTTATAATTTTTTGTGACTTACCATTTGAAATGGTCTTTGTCATTTTAGAATGACACTTATATTAGTGTGTTGATTTAGCATGTATATTTATAATATTTGAGGCGATGCCGTCTACTTTCACAAGTATTCATACACAATTAATTATAAAATGTACTTATTGGAGATGTGAGGACAATTTTAATTCGTTCTCCTGTCACCTAGTACGCTAGTGTGGTCCACTCCACTTGGCCTTCCTGGGCGATGTGGCGGACGCATGCACCAACATTCAACAAGTGACATAAGACAAAGAAGAATCAGAATAAGAAGGTGACACTCCACATGTTGACACATGGCGCAATGTGAGGGTGTGGGTTGATTTCTTGGGTTGTTTGCATTTATGATAAATTCCGTGATATAAGAGAGAGAGAGATGTGACAATAAAGAGTGAGATTTGAACTACGAACATCCGTTCCCTAGGGTTTTGGGATATTAGAGAGTGTGTGACATTATGGAGGTTAATATTACGGAGTATAGGGTGTGCTAATGACACTGGTTCCAAAAAAACATTAGGAAAAAAATCTTGCTAAAGTAACTGAGGGGTTGATCACACCCACTAGTTCAATCACCATCTGTTGGCATCTCCGGCTGTAATAGTGTGAAAAGTGATGGGCCAACATCTATTTCTCAACATAATCTGCATCAACTTCATGGCTGGAACCGGACGGAAATTTTGGTGTGATCAGCGCATGAGGGACTTGATCTTCAACAAGCACAACATCAATGCTGATAATATCCTTGTTTGTAACCTCCGACCATAGCCTATAAGCCTCAGAGCCGTCATAGTAACCAAGAAATAAAGACTAATGATTTTCAGGCTCAAGCTTTTGGCACAAAGACTTTGGAATATAGACAAAAATAATGCGTCCAAAGACTTTCATGTGTTCCGAGGATGGCTAAATATCATGCCACAACTTAACATGACACTTATAAGCAAACAATCCAAAACCCGTCTGATTAGAAACATAAATAGTGGTGTGTAGCCTTAACCCAAAATTCGAGAGGAAGTCTATTACGATGGAGCATGGAACAAACAACCTCTACAATGGTGCAATTGTCCATTTTCACTAACTTTTTTTTTCTCTGGATTGTATAGTGCAATGAACTCGTGGTACATCCTATTGGATAAGCATAATTTTTCAAAAATTCACTATATTCGTTAATCAAAGACTTTGGAAAGTCTCAAGATAAATGCAAATAATTTGCTATCTGGTTCAATTTCGTATTGTGATGACATGTATTTATGCCAAATTGGTTAGTGCCGCTCATACAAATTGATTAATTAAGTCACATTGAATATATTTTTGTGTTTTTCTTGTCCTTTATTTGGAAACCACATCCTTAAATAGTCTCAAAATCATGAAAAAGTCTCCAATTACCGAATATAGTGATAAATGCCTTACTCTAAAATTTCCCACCACGGTCCGTTCACAAGATAGTCACATCTTGTGATAACTCATGCTTTGTGTTAGCGACCACGTGCTGAAAACAACAAAGAGCATTTGATTTTCGTGGGACCCAAAAAACACAACAAAATGATACCCTAAGCGGTAATCTTTAAAGAAAATATAGCATAGAGCCCTGCCGATAGGAGGTGTTTGCATTTGTCCACAGATATCAACATGGAATAAGGGCCACTTCACACACGAGCCAAGAGCCGTGACCATGAGATTGTGAGAGCTCCCAAAAAGTGTCCAAAGGCTGTCCCAAGACACCTCCAAAATCATGTAGCGTGGTCACGAACCCTCAATTGTAGTGTGAAGTCATATGTGATCGGGCCCTCAACCTAATGCTATTTCAATGAATATCTATTCATGCGGGTCCTCACATATGATAAAGTAGAATAAACCAATGGTTATGAGCGTTCGGAGTGCCATGGTCTCCCGGTTTTGTGTTAGGCCTACCTCCAAGAGGTGGTTTTTGAAAATAGTCCAAGTGACCATGAAACATGATCCATTTGATGCCACATAGGAATCCATGTAGACATTACGTCCATCTTGCATTCACATACTCCGTTGGTCCCTCAAGCGTAGTGTGAAGCGAACCTGGACCGGCTCCGCCTTTTTCACCAATGAGAGTGCTTGAAGTGTAATGGTCACGGGCTCTCAGTCTCGTGTGTGAAGTGGCCCTAAGAGCCATGGTTGGGCCACATGAACACATTGGGAATGTGAAGGGCATTGTTGAGGATGCGACTTCCTATAGGCACATTCATCGCGCAAGTCGGGTATTATATTTATGTCACTCAATTGCAGTCCAAGAACCATATGATTACGGTCCATATGCGGAATGGTCTGAGGACTTAAATGACATGATCTTTGATGCCAAAGGTGCAATCTTTGAGCACCATCTCGCAATGGTGTTGGTGTTGTTGTTGTTGTTGTTGTTTTTTTTAATACTTTTAAATTGCTTTGGGAGAACACGGGGTACTTAGTTGCAGATTGTTTGGTTTCTCACAAATGTTTTAGGTTCTAACAATAATAAACTATATCACTCGACACTCTCTGGATCACCTAGCAATTTCATTTTCCTCTTCTTTATTATTCAATATTACTAAACTCATGTTGCATGTTTAGCCCTTGTTTTTGCATATACATACCAAATAATGTTATTTTAATCCCAACATCATTCCCAAATATCAAGTGATGATTTTGCCTGGGTACGCAACTCCCATATTATACGCAGGGGGCATCGTACTTAAAACAGCTTAGAGGATGGCATTTGTAAAAATTATATCAAATTAAAATGATCAAAAAGTTGGGTGAAGACCAAATTAAATTAAAGGAGATGAAAAAAAAGTTGGGTAAAGACCAAATTAAATAAAATGAGATGAAAAAAAATTGGGTGAAGACCAAATTAAATAAATGAGATGAAAAAAAAAGTTGGGTTGCATATTTATTAAGCCTCCCATTAAAATTATAAGCCACGAATAGTTGCCTCCCATTAAAATTATAATTCATTCACAATGTTAAAATTTTATTAAAAGTCCAAAAAGTTGGGTAGTTTGACCTATGGTACATGTATTAAAAAGTCATATAATTAGGTTTTTAATGCAATTATATGCTTCAAAATATATTAATTTCCTATATATAATTACATTTTTGGATTCCTTGTTAGAAGGGCTGCAAGGGTTTCTTACATTAAAAAAAATTGTATCACTCAATATTGGACTAAAACGCATTATAAGTGATTATAATCAGGACCGTATAATACGGGAGTTGCGTGCCCGGGTGATTTTGGATACATCGAGTACAAATCTAATCACTATTCACTATTTCAGCATGTATATAGATAAAATCGGCATTACAGAGTAAATCAACACTTATTTTGATAAATTTCAGTACTATTTGACACTATTTCAATTTTTTTTTGTCATGTTCTAGTACTAATTGGTACTATTTAACATATTAACTTCACCATCTTAATATAAAAGTTGTACAAGCAAAATATATTTGATTGTTATACTTTCCAACATTCAAAACTAGTTTAGTACTACCCTTTTCTTCCTCTCTCCTTTTTTCATGACAAAGTTTTTAGAGTCCTCAACGAAATTGATTTCTCATACCCTCAATTTTTCCAACAACTTCTTACTTACACTAACTACTAGGCCAATTTTATTTTTATTATTTTTATTATTTTTTCCTTTAGAACCCGCACAAGGGGTTTCCTTTGGGTGGGTACGTTTATTGCTTGGCAATGATTTCCAACTTTCTACATGATCGCTTCTATGTTAATGATTTATCTTCATTTCAATTTAATCGCCGCCAAGTATTAATACAAACCTTCTACTCATTTACTTTTATGTTTTTATCTTAGAGGCAAAATCTTAAATTTATGGACATTGGATTCGAAAGGATATAAAACCAAATCAAACCTAATGAAGATTTTTTGATTAATCGGGAAACAAATGTAGCAATGGGTTTAAGAACACCGCAAGCTTAATTTAACTTGATCACCAAATTACGAGAATGAAGTTGGCTAAATAATTTCACTCACCATACAACCAATCCAGATTCAAATCATGTTGGGCTCATTAACTGGTTTGTGGGTTGCATGATTTTGTATTGCTAATGAACAAGCAAGAAGAATAAGCCATTCTTCCACATACCTCTACTATAACAAGATAAAACTGTGATTTTCACCACAACCCTCCCATTTTTGTCTAATTCCCTTATTAATCATATACTCCATACTCTTAACATCATAAGTCTTAAATTTACATTCTGAGAAATATTAATCATTTTATTGTGCATGTATTTATAATGCGACATCGGATTAAGGCCTAGATGATTAGCATAGTTAGCATGAACAAGAGAATGTGAAATTTTCTTATGCAATCTATACACCATCTCAGTTAACAACACACCTTCCATCACCACTTATCCATGATGTTAAAGTTGACAACCAATTTTTGTATACAGTGTTTTGATTTCTTCCTGAACTGCTGATGCCATGGAAAAGAATTGTGATGAAATGAAGGGACATATAGAACATCATGCAATATCGATCCATGGCTCTTGATGTCCCTCAATACAAACTAGAATGTCTATATCTTTATATCCCGCATATAGATCCTCGTACATTGCCCAGCAACAGCTTGAACAAGCCACGATCCCTTTGCGATTGCTTGAAACATTTTAAAAACTCGTCCGATGTGGTGTCATATGATGAGTAGCTCCGATGTCTGCGTACCAAACATCTGGGGATGATTCGTGAGGAAACATTGAAATTATATATGCCTTATTTAAGTGGATGCGATGGTGAAGCTTGAGGGCTGGAATATATAAGGCGAGATGGGTGGGCTAGCATGCGGGGATGTATGCGGAGATGTGTGTGGATTGATGCTATTGCTTCGACTCGATCGGAATCAGAGAAGTAATCGAAGAAGATTGCAGTGGAAAACGTGAGGAGCGTGGACACTTTAACTTCCAGTGTCCAAACTCGCCACAGTTGGCACATCTGGTATGCCGCTTACGCTCATTCAACTCTGAAATCCTTTAATTGTTGTCGTTGTTCAAATGACATATATGGCCGTGGTGTTGATGGACTCCCACTTGTTCATGACTTTTCCTTTCAAGATAGTTGGTTGACGTTTTGTGTGCACCAGAAGAACGTTGTACAAATAACGCATGTAATTCAGTATGTACCAACTCTTCTACACGTTTTCCAAATTTGCCGTACCTGATCCAACAGTCTTTGCTTCAGACAGTACTCCAGTGTCTGTATGTTCGATGCAACATATGCCGTGATAAAATGATCATACGCTTGCGGCAAACTACCTAGAAGCATCAACATGATCACGGTGTCACTGAAACCAGGGTCCCCTAGATGTCGAAGTTGGCTGTTGAGCATTTCGATCTCTCCCAAGAAGGCTGCCAGACCCCTCCTAGTTCTGTGACTTTGGATGAGTAGTACTCGAGTTGCAACTGATGCACAGTTTGGGATGCACCTCGTGCATGAATAAGAGCTATTTTATCCCATATTTCTTTTGAGGTTTTGCTGTTAATTAGACGTTCAAGAATCATTCGATCTACTAGCTGCTGCACAATTCATCGAGATGGCTTCGCTATCCTTCTTCAGCCACTCTGATGCTGTAGCAGTTGTGGATACCTCAGTTCCATCTACGGAGCTCCGCAGTTTGGCACCACACAAGGCTACATTCATCTGGAATTTCCACACAGTATATCCTGCTCCACTAAACTTCTATGTATGCGCAAGCTCCTTAGAATCTGTCATGACTGGATACAAGTATCCAATACACCACGCTTCTGCGTTTCTGATTTACTCACTCCACGACACTTCCAAAACTACAGTGCCCTACTGTCGAAACCACACTTAACTGCTGCCAAAACTATAGTTCAAGACTGCCGGAGGCGTAGATGTGGGCCCATAACCTAAAGTATCTGCAACTAGACAACTATGTTTACTCATTGCACACCTTGACAATTGCAAGTGGGCACTCAACTGCATGCACGGCCATTAAACATTTACTTCTGCAATCATTGATAATACGCTCTTAACGTTGTTGTGTACACATACACTTGTGTATACAACAATTTTTTTAAACAAGAAGACAATGATACACGTTAATTACAATATCTACACAATGCTACAGCAAGCACTTCAACTACAATGAAACCCATCTATCAAGAATCAACCTCTCATGCGCACGGGCCATGTAGAAGTAATAAGTATCTCTATGTAGAAGTAAGTAACTCTAGTTTCTAGAACCTTCTTGTTCTTGGTAACTAATCACTAAGATTGGTAAATTTCTAGTTCAATGTGAACAAGAGTATTCTTAACCCTAATAACACAATAAATGAAATGAAATTGATTTTGTAGTCCGGGAAGCAACAAGGCTTATGGGACTAAAGATACATTAGGCCCGGGTACGCAACTCCCATATTATACGCAGGGGGCATCGTACTTAAAACGGCTTTGAGGACGGCTTTTGTAAAACTTATATCAAATTATATCAAATTAAAATGATCAAAAGTTGGGTGAAGATCAAATTAAATAAAATGAGATGAAAAAAAGTTGGGTAAAGACCAAATTAAATAAAATGAGATGAAAAAAAAGTTGGGTGAAGACCAAATTAAATAAATGAGATGAAAAAAAAGTTGGGTTGCATATTTACTAAGCCTCCCATTAAAATTATAAGCCACGAATAGTTGCCTCCCATTAAAATTATAATTCATTCACAATGTTAAATTTTTATTAAAAAGTCCAAAAAGTTGGGTAGTTTGACCTATGGTACATGTATTAAAAAAATCATATAATTAGGTTTTTAATGCAATTATATGCTTCAAAATATATTAATTTCCTATATATAATTACATTTTTGGATTCCTTGTTAGAAGGGCTACAAGGGTTTCCTACATTAAAACAAATTGTATCACTCAATATTGGACTAAAACGCATTATAAGTGATTATAATCAAGACCATATAATACGAGAGTTGCGTACCCGGGACATCAGGGTGGTGTCAAACTGGCTAATTCCCTAGAGTGGCAAAGTGCGGTGGCCTCTATGAGGTAGAGGCTAATATCAACTTGTTGGTCTAATCGAAGAAAAACTTTGAGACTCTCTAATACTATCTTCGCAAACAATGATTGAATCTTATCTCTAATGAAGTTATATAGGGGGCACTAAAAACAAAGAGTGCCTCATTTTCACCTACGTCATACGAGCAAGAGTGGCATAATCTGTTATCTCTAGAGATAGGGATAGTTGACCACTGTCCAGTTTCAATGGCAAGTCTATGATTCAAAATTCGGTAAGCGGCAATGATCTTGCATTGTGGTGGTGTCAATGATTGCTTCAAGTATAATTCATATGCGTAGTTGAGAAAAATCCTTGAGATGTAGGTAGTCTAGTTTCTTCCCCGAGAGGTGGAAAAAGCTCTATTATTTAGCAAATAAAACATCTATGATATTATGAATGTGATTTTTGATATTGTTGAGTATCCCCATGATGAGATAGAGTACATGATGCTTTTCACACGGTTGTAGATTTATGCTAGGTGTTTGCCCTTTGTTTGGCAAGGTGATGAGAAAGTGACACTACTTGATTGACTAACCAAGAAGAGGGTAGGTGGACAAGCTGTGGTTGAAAACACAAAGTTAGCATATAACTCCATGGGAAGTTCTCCAAATTCGGCCAACAAAATATGATAAGTTATTAAAGAACACACTTTGATGTGAGACATCATAGGTATCTTCATGCCCTTCTCGAAAACCTTCCAATGAGAGTATTGCAAGTCACCTTCCCAAATTTCAATGCCATATGTGAAAGTTGGGAGCACCAAAATCTTGAATAGATGTGATTTGAGTTCCCAAGAGGTAACTCCAACTACTGCTTCTATTTCTTATGGTGCCCATCATGGCTTTCATACTTTGGCCTTTTACTTGATGGTTCAAAGTGGCCATGTGAGTTGAAATCAATCTTGAGGTATTTATATTCATGGGTTATCTTGATCTGGTCCTTGAGTAGGTAAAAAGCCTTTGGTTCAATTTCCTTTTGTTGCGGCCAAAGATCAAGATTTTGGTCTTAGAAAGATTGACATCAAGGCTAGAAAACGTGAAAAACTTAGATAATTTGTTTAGAAGTCTTTGTACACATACTCTTGATTAAGAGAGGAGAACAACATCGTCAACATAGAGAAAAATGGCAACCACCGTATTAAGTAAACATGGAGAATCCCTAGCGATCTTGTCCAAACTTGTTTCAAGTTCATCAATATATAAGCTAAACAAAGTGGGAGAAAAGGGAAGAAAAGGGACATCCTTGTTTAACTTGATGTCAGACATATATTACTTCACCATGGGTGCAAGCATGGTAAAGCTGACCAAAAAAGTAGTAGCAAAGTGTTCTTGAAATTGGAGTTCTTTTCATGATGACCTATATTGTTGTGTTGAATACTCAAATGTAGAAAATTAAGTTGAGATCTTCAATACTTATAATTGAAAGTGATGCTCAATAGCAAATGGTTGAGTCTGGTTTTGGACGTAAATTTCATGACCTTAACTATTTTGATGTTAAAATTCTCTTTCATATTCCTTGAACTTATTATCTACTTGAGGGTATCATCACAAAACTTTGTGGAAAACCATCAATTTGATGTAATTTTATCGTACCTTAAACAAATTTTAGACAATCACTTGTTCAATATCACTTACTTGAACACCACTTGTACCATCTTCTAAAATATGTAGACATTTCTTGGATTCTTTTTTGACATCATAATTTGCTTGGCTTTGTAGATCAATATGTTGTAAAAATGTCTATGATTTTTTTCTTCACAAAATTGAAAGGTAATGTATAATTTGAAACACTTTCATTGAACACTAGGTAGGGATTAAGAGCTGTCCACTTTACCATGTTTACACCCCCATGTGTATCTCTATTGATTTGTACTTTTGCATAGACTGTGCTATACATTGCTTTTATAACTTGTTATAAATGTAATGCTATGCCTAAATGTTGGAGGCATTCCCAAAGCTTGTCATGTGGAACCTTGTCAAAAGCTTTCTTGAAATCAACAAAACATGAATAGAGACATCGACTTACAAATACTTCTTGTTCACTTCAAGTACATAATGTAAGAATGTGGTCCAAACCAGATCTACAATACCGCTTTACTATGACACAATTAGACTTCTTCACATATTCAAATGCTAACATCGCAACACAACTCAATCTTTCATTTACACAAGGCTTCAAGGATGCTGTAATATTCTTGAATGCTATACATCTGATTTTCCTGTGAAGGCTTATTATACTACTATAACAGGTCCTATTTATAAGCCAATCAATATACTACAACAAATCCTATTCAAATATGAGAAAATCGTACAATCTCTCAATGATTCATTCTCTGCAGCTTCACCACAAAACCTTTAACATGATGGCGTTGCAGAGCGAATGTCAGGCAAAAGTTGTTTGAACCAACTCCTCCACTTCACCAAGTCTGCAATCTACAAAACCAATCCAAACTCTATTTTCCCCGCTTAAATGATCCCTAACCAACTCAACTAATATCCTTCATGAGCACCTGCTAGGTTCAATATATCCAGCCATGAGTATTGTGAACTTAAACTATTCTAATTATCCAGGAGTTAGATAAGATTCCTGCATCGACATATGTAGCAGAAGAATCAGCCTCTCCATTGGAATCCAATTGTTATCATATTAAACTATTCTTCAAAGGAACAATCAGCATTGATGCGGTATCAGAAATGCAGTGATCGATTTTGTTCTTGAGTGACCAAGATAAAACGCACACCTTGGGAGACCTCGATCATTGCATCCTATTGACAAGTTGATGAAATAACAGGATCGAATATCCCACAACTTAATTCCGTGGGGTTGAATCTGCATTTAGTGAAACTTGAATGCACTTGAGTGCATGTGTCAACCAGGCAACAATCCATTAGCTTGAACACACATTTTTTGCAACATGTAGAACCATTGGTGTCTCATAAAAATTATAGTAGATTCTTCTGTAGGAGGTTTCTGGTAGGTGATTCTTGCAGTGTCGGCAGACCAGATGAGTCGACCTCTTATTTTGTTCAGTAATTGCGATCATTATTTATTTCCGCGAGGAAACGATTCATATACTAGTGGTAAATATACATGTGTCTGTGCTGTAGTGTTGAGCTTCAATTCAATGTAGATTCGAGTGAGATTAACTTAGGTTTGTATGTGACATAGTATAATTGCCAAGACAGACTCAAAACTAACGAAACTACTTGAAGACGAAAAGAACCTCCAGATGGGTTCAAGAGCAGTTCGATGATCTGGTCTTCGCAATGCTGGTAGACTAAAGCAACAGAATGAGGCACCTTCCCAAACGCTCGTTGTAGGTGTTTAACCACTGCCGAGCTCATTGGGAGTGTTTAGTGTCCACCCTTCAAATGTTAACTACATATTCGTCAAGACATTGTGGTTGGCGAAGCTGATTACTTCCAAGCAGTTGCTGATTGCTAACGAGTTTTGCGCTTTTCTGTACTAAAAGTAGTTGTTTTAGTTGTATTCCAGACTTCAGATTGAATAGCACGTTGGTGAAGGCGGAAGTTTTTGAGGTATACAACTTCATGGTGACGTTGTGCCCTGCGAATTACGCGAGTCTGGTGTTGGCAGCAGTTTGTTTGAGGTTGTCTAGTTCTTCCTTAGTAAGGGTCAACAACGGGATGGGGACGGTGTCGCCGTCTTCGTCGACCTCGAAGATGTCCTCTCCCATCAATTTCAAATTCGTCTCATACGGGTCATCGTCATCGCCACGGAGGCCTGTGTCTCCCGGCGCCCTCACCGCCAGCACCGTGCCATCAGGGCTGTAATCCACGCGCATCGTTCTATAGGCCACAATGAAGTGCTTGTTTCGCTTGGCTTTCAACTCCAATGCGTTGTCATTCACATACTGCACGGTGAAGTCTCCGCCCGCATTCAATCCCGGGACTCCTGTGGGAATCTGCGCATTCACTCTGGCCAACAGTCCAGTCCGTCCCTTCAAGACGAATTTCGTTGCGTACAAAACTTCCGTCACTATCCAAAGCGACTTGCTCTTGCTTCTGCATTAGGTTCAAAAAACCGTCAAAAAGAATGTCAGCTGTACTGAATACAAACCCTTCAAACTTTCAACAACATTCACGACAAGCGTTGCATTACATTGTTTCTCTTGGATTAGATTTCAACCAACAAACACAAATCGGATGAAGATCACTTAATAAAAGACCAGGATTCCAAACCAAAAACCAAAACCCTAACCCAATTCAATTGACAATCATAACCAAACACAATTCAATTGACAGCTTGCAATCAATTGACATTGTTAACCAAATTCATATCCTAAAACTTCATTGTTGCACTTATCACCTCCATGAGCATGTGAAGCTCATAATAGAATGGACCACATCCTACTGCATATTGCTAATCACTGGCAAACGCCATACAGATTCAACATTTGGTGTCCCCATCTCCACCCGATCTACCTCCTGCTGTTGGTCCCTCTTTGACCCACCTGCTGGCCCAAGCTGGCCCTCCAAACCACTCCTTGCCCAAGGAATACTTAATTGGTGTGTACTTAGATGCCGCCTTGTTGACTGATGGATGTTCATTGGGCGAGGAATAGTATGGAAGGCCCAGCTCCGTAGGTGGGCCAGGTGGTCAGGCTTGGAGTGGGTCCAACAGGACGAGCTGGGAGAAATTATACGGAGCACTGTTCTAGAATTTTACCTAAATCACTTCCCTACACAGAATTCTTAAGCATCTGTAAGGATATTCTTTTTCTATTCTAGCCTTAAGAAATATAACTAAAAGGATCAACGTCCTTGATTATACGCATGAATCCCAAGAATTGTTAAGTGGCAATTCTCATTATTCGACACCTCATTGATACCTAGCTTCGGACAAAGCCTTCTCCCATTTTCCAAGATTCAACTCAAAGACGTTGCCAAAAAGAATTTCAACGAGTGTATACCCTCCAAGACACGTATACGGAGAACACCCACTACACCACTTAAGAATGCTATGTAACATAGCTGAATTCGCAAGCAAATCCTAACTTCGCCACGCCTCATGTCTCGAAGGAGCCAGAGGTGGATTGAAACAGGTAGCACTTATTACCTGCGATCCTCAGACCAATCGGCACTGCTCAACATCAAGGTTTTGACGTTTGGACACCAACTGCCATCGCAGATCCATCTGCGGATGGTGGCGTAATCTACAGAAGCAGAGGTCAACCCATCCAGAGTGCAGGACAGGCTCTCCTCCTTCCCCACGTCGATGCCTGCTATTCCCGTGACCCACGCCGAGGGTCCTTTGAGCGTGGTCAGCCATGCCAGATCAAACTTCGGCACCGTCTTCTTCTTGAACAGTGTCTCGTCTGTACATCGCTTGATCCGGCTGTTGCTGAGGTCTTTTAACCCTTCCTGCAACCCACCCAGGAGAGTGGCAAACTCCTCTCCCGCCGATCGCCACCTCGATTCGCTCGCCATCAAATCCTCGCTCAACATCGACCCCTGTTTCACCAACGGCCGTAAACTGTTGGGCGCCATCTTGGCCATAACCTTCTGGAGCCAGGTTCGCTCCACCTTGGTGAGCACGTCCAGGCACTCCAGCTGATGCTCCAGAGGGCTCACGGCCCTGTACTGCAGCTGCTTGTACAGGACCTCATCGGCAGATGCTTTCGTGCTGTTCGGCATGGCGTATGGACTACTGTGTGCACAAGAGAATGTGGCTCGGATTGAGGAAAATGGACGAATTCTACCTAATGTCTGACTATTGCAATCGTGTGTGAGGAGGCCCAATGCATGTGAAGAAGATGGAGGCCTGGTATCTAACTTTCAAGAGATTCGTTCCTGTGCCGCAACATTAATCGATCGTCTGTCCAGACAGCGACTCCTCTACAAGACGTGTGGCTCGACTTGAGGATATTGGGATACTTATTGTAGTGTCTGATTATTGAAGAATTTCTCTGTGATTACGGTAGGCATAAGTATTCATCGACACTATGTTAAAGAGATGAGGCGTGATATCCCAGTTTTGACCCAAAAAGTCTTCCGTCGCAACAGTGTCTGTCGGCACAGACAGCCGATCCTCCACTGACGCCGCCGTCCTCGAAGTCCGGCCACTATAAATTTGATTCCTCCCTGAACTGGCAGTGTGTATTATTACTGACAAAGTTTTTGCAAGTTTTTGATATTTGACATGCAACTTGCATTTAAAAAAATGCACGTCCATTGACACACAAAAGTTAGAATTTGACATGTAATTTGACTTGTGAAGAAAAAAAAATCACGCGTCAATTGACATGTTAGAAATTAAAATGACATGTACTAGTAGACAATTTGTACGCAATCACCATGACTGACAATGTGGAGTGTTGGAGATGCATACTAATGGAGTTGAGAAAGCTCCTACCAACACAACCCACCAAACTACTTGAGGGGGTTCTAGGCAACTAATGACTGGAGGATGTTTCACATGAACGTTGGAAGGGACCTAACCTATGGGGGTGAGGACAACACACATGAGTACGAAGGGCATGTAGCCCAACAAAGGAATAACCGGATCCTCAATTCAACCTTTGGAAAGACATATTTGTTGGGGACTTTGTTCTTGTTAGACTAGAAGGCGAGGAGGAATTTGTGTGGTTGGAAAAATGTTGACAGTAGTGGAGCGTTGAAACATGTTTGTGCTATGCATGATATTTAAAGTTTAGTGATGGGAACCACGTGCAATATGAAGAGCTTCCAAAAAAAACCATGTATGGGGATTGTTGGACAAAACACTGGAGGAAAAATACTGTCACTGCTGTAGTACATACATTGCTTTTGTGTGGTGTATACAGAGCCCAACAAGAAGGAAACACAAAAGACGCATGTAATTTCATCAAAAACAAGAGAACATCTATCCATACCTTGGATGTAGCAAACATAGTGGAGTTGAAAACCATTCAGGCACGACATCAGTGAGTGTTATGAAATTGTGTATGTGGGGATCCCACCATACAAGCTCCAGCCACCACAACGACGTCCAAGCCATTGTAGTCATCTATCTAGAATATATGTAATGCAAACCCTTCTTGCATTGCAATGGATAATGAATACAAAATGACAAACCCAATTTCCGGAAGTACAAAAATTAATTTAGATTTACTTAAAATTTGGGTTGTGTGTCTTAATTACTAACCAATTTTGCAGAGTTCTATAACCAATTTTAATGAGAATGTAATATTTCACCAAGCAAAGTCATTTATATTCTATAATGTGCAAACAACCTATTGAACTTTCGTTAGTAAAAATTGAACTTCTAAGGAAGACGTTATTGCACTGCGTAACTCCATATAGAAACATGCACTAAGGTACCATAACCCGTGAAAATAAGGTGATTTGCATGGAAGATCTGGTCTGACAATCATGAGATAATTTTCCAAGATAGACGAGAAGGATTCATGAAGAACGCAAGTTGTTTCATATTTTTCTGCCCTATACAAAAAATGCTACAATTTTTCAAAGTGGAAAGTTGTCCAACTCCCTACTCGTTCACTAAATTGTCCCTACACCGAACACATTAATCCGCATTTTCCATACAGAACATCGCCTAAATCGGTTACCTCATGAGTACTTTAACACTAGACTCCCACTTGCTACACTAATTAAGTGTACACGCATTGAAGTTGCCACCGAGCCATGATCGGTTTTAGAAACGGCACTTCACCATTATGACGGCGGTCTAGTGCACGGCTAGAGGGTGGTTGATGGGTTATGGTATTTCTACCTTAAGTGGGATAATCAGTGGAGTGACTGCAGCCCTGGCCTTTGGTGATGGAACGTTGAGGCTGCTGGCCGACAGTCTGACGCATCCATTGACCGTTGATTCTCCGCGGTCTGCTGCAGGGCGGAGATTCAATCTGCTCCCTAGTGACGCGGGTTTTCCTCGGCGATCTCTCGCTCTTGCCGATGCTTCATTCGTTTGAGCACCGACACACTTTTGGTGTAGGTTACCAAATTGCAGTAAGTTATACTCTTGTTGGGACTTATTGCACTTTGATAGATGTACTGGACTGGAAGCTTGTGCAGTGGAACAGACTGTACGTGACATAGAGATTGCAGGAACTTCAATTAAGGTTCGTTTACGTTCTGGATTCCACTCTTTGACCTTGATCTTCCTTTGTATTTGTTTCACAATCAGACAGGTTCGGATTACGTTGTGGGCTGGTGTCGAATAACCATAGTGCTAAAGTCGATACTTATTTTTCGGTTCTTCCCTTACCAGGTACGTGTGTTGCCGTGTCTGACCAGATTGGCATGGACGACATGGGCGTGCATCCTGGGGAACTTCTTGATGAAAGCGGAACGAGGTATGGTATTTACTTATGCATCCCGTTCATGTATCATTCTACAGCAGTACTTGCGAGAGCTCACATTTCTCGACTGCAATCGAGAAGGGAATATCTAAAAAGGTCACATTCACCATAGATCAAAGCATAAACGGATATGGCACTCCCCTGCAGAAAATATGCTATCAACCGCCCTTATAATCAATATACTTATTTCTTGAGAGGGTTGCTGGTTTTTGGTACTCAATATGTTGAAATTCATACACATCATTTTGGACTTTTTGTGGCCGTCAGCAATGCCGATGCTCCTCCTATACCTGCAGCCCAAACGCCAGCACCTGCAATTCCAGCTGTAAGTGAGCCTGCTGTTACTCATTTGGTGAGGGTGCCTTTGTTAATGCACAAATATCTAGTGGTTGGAGGAACGGCAACCAGTTCCGAATCGGAGGGTGCTGCTCTTAGACCTCCTGCCTTCATGGTTCCCCATGATGGTCCTTCAGTTGATGTAAGCGAAGATTTACCGCCCGAGAACACGTTGGATCCTACTAGCAAGGTTAGTTCTTCCCTTTTCATTTAATGTCTTTTGTGGTTTACTCACTCTGTTCTATTCCTTTTGCTAAGTCATCTTGATTATGGTACTTTTTGTTCTTGAAAAACATGTGTGTATTGTGGATGCTATGTTACACAGATTTTCGATCTGATGTTACCTCCAGAAGATCTTGAATTTTACGGCACACCGCCACTCAATCCCCTCTATTGGCCAGAGGGTCTGCGCAGGACTGTGAATGCAGTGCTTGAGGCTTGCAATATTCCAAACGCTGAGCACAAGATTACTGAGGATGCACCAGAGTTGGTTCCAAACACTGTGAATGTACGACAGTTGGTTCGAGGGCCATATTTTTGGGGGACTATCTTCACCTCTCTGAATGAAGAGCGTCACCTAGAGTGTGAAGATTGGGTAAATTGGTGGAGTGCACAGCTGAAGGCACTTGATCGGACATGTGAGGAGACAAAGCCTAAACCACAATACTACGGGGCCTTTGTTATACCCTTGGAATGTCTGGCATGTATACACAGGGACGGATCGTTCTGCAACTTAAGCTCTGAAACACTAGTCCGTTGTGCTCACATTGCCTGCATTATTTGTCTCAACAGTTTACTTCTGTGGTTAAGCATTGATTTGGAGAACAAGGACCCAAAGTCAGTGATCTCTACGTGCTCCGACCTCAAAGATGAAGTCTTCAGACTATCCGACAAGTGGAAGTGTAGTGGAGATTATTGTCGTGCAATGTTCAAACGGTGGATTCATCTTATTGAGAGCGCGGATTCAGAGAAGGAGGAGGCGATGAAATTGTTGTTTCAATGGACTTTGGTACCTGTAATACAGGTTCTTGTCAGAGTGAGAGCTGAGATGCTTGCTGCAAGTGATGAGCATTCGGAGGATACTCGCGTGAGCAAGTGGGGTGACGAGCTTTGTGAGTTCCTGGAAGAGTACAGGGCTCTGTTAGCTTCTGACGACACTGAGTTTCTGTACGATGAATCCTTTTATATGACGTACCGCAGGACGGCACTTCTCCACCGACGATTGGGTCATGAGAAGCGAACCACAGAGTTGCTTCAGAGGATGGAAAATATATTTGACAACATTTCAGACGACTTGATGGTAGCAGACATATCCGGCAAACGTATTGAATACCACGAAGTAGATTATCACAAGTTATCTCACAGGAAGGGAGAGGTGCGAACGCTTTTGATCAATGCTCACGTGTACATCAAGCCTGATTACATGCCAGAGAAATTTACTCTGGATTTTCCATGGGGACAAGGTTCTATGCCGGACGACTTGGACTCTTCCGGCTATGTTCCTTTATCCTCCATCATCAATAAACTGCAGCACATCGAGCGGTAATTTTCATCTACCCAACGGCAAGTTTTCTTTGGCATTTGGGATAATTAATTATTCAATGTTTGGGTATTAGACAAAGTTTCGTAGTGATTTAACTCGAGTCATGCTTATTGTGCAGGTTGAGTGAAACCAAAGAGATGTTTGAACAACTTGACTTGAAAGAAGAAGGGTTAAATACACATCTTCGCTTTTTCCTCACTAATGGACTGGCTGAGGCACACATATGTTACTCCTGCTCTGGATGGGATATCATATCTTCTTCTTGTCACCATTCGCTCTTACCATGGGAGTCTGTTCGTGAGAAACAAATTTTTTTCCTGGACATCTGTGAAGCTTTAGGTGATCGTCAAGTGACTGCCAAGGTTCTGCAGCTTTGTGGGTCGATGATGGCTGACCATTCTTACCACATGTTGGAAAGCATTCCAGATGCTCCTACATTGAAGATCCAGCTTGAACGAGGTAAAGAGAACCTCACTTGTCATACGAGAGCTAGCTGAACATTATGTGAAGTGTAGAAACCAAAGAGCTTATAATTTCTTACACGCATCTCAGATTGATTCAGTAATTAGCATCGGCAGAAAGAGAGGTTTCGATTATTTTGGTCTGGTCCTCATCCAATTTTCAAAGGCTTTAATGTGTGTCACATTCAGAACTCAACTTGCAACCCACCTCACCAGCCCCTGAAGAATGTAATATGGTACATGTACGTCCGCCGGAGACGAACTGTTTGATCGCATGTCTCAGTGATCCTTGCACATCAGGGGAACACAGACGCCACGACCTCCGAGATACGTTAATGGCATTTCGCCTCATCAAGCACTCCCTGGACACCTACAACAACTTGTTTTGTAACTGGACCTCTAATGAGGATGGATGGCTGAAGCTCTTGGATACGCATAAGGGTGTTCAAGAGTTAATGTTGACTGCCCATCAAAGGCTTTTGATGCTGTGGCAGAAGAAAATTCGGAACAGCAATGATTTGTCGGTAACAGCAATTCATCTTCTCAATCAAATGCATCCAAAGGAACTCGACTGGAAGGATCTCATCCACACGCAAAGGGCAGTACAGGGTAGCCAGTACTCAAACCTCGTTCTTGAGCATGCCTTTCATGACCTTATGGAGAGCGCCCTGGTGTGGGTAGAAAGAGGCCGTGCACGAACGCTTATGAGTCAACTTGGACCTTGGTATAATATGCAACACGAGGATGGTCTGAACTCAGTTTCCTTGAAAAAGGAGCTAATTGAATTCAACAACAATCAGCAGGTATAAATATCACTCTTGGTATAATATAGTCATGCACCATGACTTCAAAAGAAGACAATGAATTGGAGTACATCTGAATTGGTTGATTGTCAATATCAGTTTGTGTGAGTATGTTGTATATGTAATTTGTAATGTGTATTGCAGCTTAGGATAACCGTTGCCTGCAAATCTAAGTAACAGCAGGTCAGTCTTACGGATCTGCAACTTTGAAGTTCTACCTTCGTGTGTAATCTCAGACTACAATATCAATGTGTCTACTTTTTGTACAGGTAGCCTGGAACTCTATCACATCGTGCCAAAGTGCTTGTAAAGGGGGCCATATCTTTGTTGAGTACCTGATCCATTCTAAACCAGAGATTGTTGACGAGCTCAACGGAATGGCATTTGTGTTACACGTAAGTCGATTCTCGCTCTCCCTCACGTAGGAGTTTGAAACATTTTGAGACTAATGTATTGGTTCATGACAGATTTTCACATGGGCTAATATATTGCAGTATCGAACCCAACAAGTGCTCATGAGGGGAATTGGTTGCGTTGGTTAGGAATCATCAAGCGGGGAAAATGGAGTTCGGATTCGTTTTTTTGATTGCAGTCTTGATGAAGTGGAGGAGTTGGTGAACAACTTTTACTCGACTGTCGCTCTGCAACGCCTTGATCATGGTCAAGGTGTTGTGGTTGAGCTGCATAGTATTCTTGAGAGATTGTATGACTTGCTCATCAAACCCTTATGGGACGAGCATATTAACCCCGAGGCCGCCACCATCGTCTTTGTACCTGATAAAGTTCGTAATTGAACCTTCCTTTCATCTTACTTCAATAAGGAAAATCTTGTTTTTGCTTATGTTTCACATTGTCAAGTGTGCTCTTCATATCAGTGTGACCAAACCTCGAAACGTTTGAATATGTTAATTTATTATTATGTATTGCTAGAGGAGGTTGCATTAAATGCCTCGTACAATATGCTTGCAGATCCTATACAGGGTGCCATTTTCTCTGCTCCGAGATAAAGAGACGCAGAAATATCTATTCCAACTACATCCAATCGCAGTTGCTCCCTCACTGCGGGTTCTGCAACACTGTGAGCTGCGGCTACGTGACCTTGAGAAATGCCCATTGAAATCAGAAGAGTGCATCTTGTCAGTGGGCAATCCTGCCTACGAGCAGAATCCTCTTCTTGGGACGGGGGAAGAGGTGAAGCATCTGAAGTCGTGTTTCCCAGGCAGAGTGAAGGCACTGGAGAAAAATGAGGCCACCCGCGCCAAGTTTTTGGAGCAGGTGAAGGAGCTTTCTCAGTCCAAGGAGGGCCATATCTTCGCGTTCATACACCTGGGAGTGCATGGTCACTGGAGGGAAATCAGAGCTGGAGCGACGAAGGGTCATGGTGATGAAGAGAATCGATTATATAAGACTGGCTCCCTGCAGTTCGCCAAGCCTCCTTCGCCTGACGAGTCCAACACAGGTGAGGTTTGAGTAGACTTCCATGGCCGGCATCTTCATATATATATATATACCTAGATTTTGCAATATTACTTTTGGCATATGAGTTTGCACTTAGTTGTTCCAAGTCTGCTTTTCTTTACAGATATCAGCAGCAGCACCCCCGACCTGATGAGAACTAGTGAATCTTCTACGCTTCATGTGCCGGGAAAGGAGCCCAGTTTTGAAGCAGAACCTTCTAGCAAAAGCGTGGGACGTGGAACTAGCGCTTTCGGTGAAGTGGGTGCCGTTACAAGGGGGAAGGTTTACAGTTCCTCTGCTGCGGACGACATGCTTCCCTCAGAGGATATCGTTAGGGGTGGCTTCCAATGGCGGACACCCCTTGTTGTTCTCAGTGCGTGTAACACATCAAGAGGACAGGTGACTAATTCTTTGTCAGGTGTTAGAAAAGACTCGGCTCATATTTTGCTGATTTTATCAAAGCATGTGATGCCAATGAATTTGGATTCAGAGCAGGTTGGGATCCTGCCCGGGTGGCAACTCTCCCCTTTTAGAACAGGTGCTTCTAAATTACTTCTAATACTTTGAACGAGTCCATGATTTTTTATTACACAAAGGGGAGGGACATGCTTCGAACATTGAGAGTAATCCATTCATGCGATGTGTGTTTGAAATAGGAAAAGGTTTGCATTTTCAAATGTCACTTTTCGAGCTAATTAGAAGCAATTTTTTAAAAAGCAAAAAAAAACAGGGTTCATCATCCAGATCCCCTAGGTGTTGGAAATTAATAGAATCACTTCATAGTCTTAAAATTGCTTCTAATACAAAAATGGCTCCCAAAAAGTGCTTCTTAGAAATGGTTTACCAGCTCGAAACCTGCGTGCGAGTGCTACAGATAGTTGCGACCCCGGGCTTGGGATGTTGCACAAACACATTATTATGTTGGTCAGTTTAGTTCAGCGTGCATGTATTACGCATGAGGTGTAGTCAAGGCTTCACTGTGATTTCATAACCATCAGCATTGCATTCTGTAGGGGTATAATGATGGTGAGGTCAACCTGCCCCGTGCGCTGATGATAGCAGGGGTTCCAGCCTCTGTAGTGTCGCAATGGAAGGTTGACGACAATGCATCTCCAAAATTGATGAAAGCATTCTATGAGAACCTGCAACATGGGGAGAATGTGTCTACGGCCCTTCAATCCGCAATGCTGCAACTCTCCGATCCTATGTCTGAGAATGCAAACAATATTTTCAAGTGGGGTCCGTTTCTGGTGTGGGGTTTGCCCAGCGTGCAACTCCCCCCGGAGCTGTTGACAGAGACTGCAAGAAAGGCTTGTCCTGGTAGACAGCGAGCTGAATCATTGAGAGGCGCGTTCAGACTCGTTATATCCAAGACTACGAGGATGCGGCTGTTGAATGAGTTAAAAGCGGTGAGCACTTACTTGGAAACAATGGCGAAGGCATGTGTGCTGGATGACGACATTATCATTGACGCCATTGTCGCCACAGAAACTCTGCTTGAGATCGCGTGTCGTCTCCAAGCATCATCAAATGACGTAATTGCTTTAGCTCAAGAGTTTTATGAGCTATTGGCCATTGAGCAGTTCAAAAGCATTGAGGGTGCGTTAGAGAGTCGTTACAGTTTTGGGTTTGGTTGTGGCTCGCCGTCCAGGATATGCTTGATCAGGTACGAGGCGTGTAACATATTGCTAGTGTTTGTTTTTTCTTTCCTCAGTCCCCGAGTTACATATTGGCTGAAAGCAAGTAGGATACATTCAAAACTCATAGATAAATGTAGGAGTCATTATGTGCGGATGTGTACACAGTTTGGCATACTTGAATTGAATATTTGAGATTTCAATTTGATTTAAAATTATGGGTGTTATGGTGTAAAAGTATTCAACATTGAAGTGGATGAAAGTCAATGCAGGCTGTCCTAATTGATGTTGGGTTTAGGTCATCAAGTACTTTAGTTTAATTTTATGCAACAAACCTAAAAATTGTAAACTTTGTAGGAAGTTATTTAGAATTCATCATTTAGAGCTAGACGATTTGTAAGGGGAATGATGTTAGGGTATACTTTGATATTCTCCCTTCTAATATTCTGTTTGGTGGTTCTTGGATAAAGGAGACATATTATGTACGTGCAAGCCATGAAAGGCAGTTATCAAATAGCATTAGAATATGCCAACAAGATACATGAAGCCCACATTGAATATAAATCTTTATGCTCACCAGAGAGAGCGACAATTTTGAGACTTATGGGCAAATATGACGAAGCTCTACAAGAATTTCATGGTTACTTGGAAATGTTCAAGCCTAGATATGGAGATTTGATCCAGGTCTGTTATCTCAAGTATTTGATGAATGATAAAATTGGAGCATTTGAATATGCTCTACGAGCCAAACGGCTCGAAGGCGGTGAGTTAGATGAAGCATTTTGTTTGGGCTCCCAAGCATTGCCTGATGAGTTCCGTCAGAGGCTTCTGATTGTTGACGAGAGCGCATGGCCAGAAATATCGTCCTTTGATTGGGGGTCATCTAGAGAGCATTGGACAGAGAATGCAAGAAAGGCTCTTGATGCAAAAGAACAATCTGAGTCGTTGAAGAGGATTTTCAAGCGTGTGGCAAGGAACAATGAGACAGCAGATCTTTTGTTCAAGTCCATCAACACGTTCTTGGAATCGGCGTTTTGCAATTCATCTGCGGTCAAAGAGGAAGTAGTGACTAAAGCCATCTTTGCTATTGAAGAATTGCCCACAGTCACTCCACATCCTCAGATCTTCAAGGAGGTCACTGCATTGATGGAAGAATTTTATAAAGTATTGTCCATCGAACAGTCAAACAAGGTTGAACTTGAGTTGGAGAGGCGCCAGGACATGGATTTTGTTCAAAGGGGGGTTATGGAATTCGAAAGGTTCATGTTCGAATTTAGGTATGAAAACTTGCACCTAAAACTCTCCCCCTTGTCTTGGTTCAGTCACATCCGAGTTGAAAGTGGCGCAAAAATATATAGTTTTCGTGCAAACATCAATACAATACTATTCATCTATGAAAACATGCATTCTTGATTGCATGCCGGGCTGTGAACGATCGAGTCTATTGACTTGTACCTGGTTGGTGATTGTTTGTTTGAAGGAGGCATGTTATGTACACACAAGCCATGCAAGGTTGTCATGCAGTGGCTCTGGACTATGCCAACAAAATGATTGAATTCAATCAAAATGCATTCAAACCACTCGTAGAAGGTTTCAGCTGTGAATATGTTGAGCTTTATCTCAGGCAAGAGAGAGCGGTGATTTTCAGACTCATGGGCAAGTGGGATGAAGCTTTGAAAGAATTTGAGCACTTATTGGATGTTGAAGAAAAATACGCGTGTCTGATCCAGGTCAGTTATCTCAAGAGTCTGATGGGGGATACAAGTGGAGCATTAGATTATGCTCGCCGAGCCAAAAAAGAATTCGAGTGTGATGAGCAGTCGCATAGCCCTGGCCATGGTGCATTTAGCTTGGGCTTTAAAGCACTCCCCAATGAGTACCGCAAGTGGATCTTCAATGTTGATCAAGAACCCTAGAGAGAGAGAGAAAAGAAAAGAAAAACTAGGCCAGCCACTTGGGTCGGTGTGAATGAGGGAGGCTTCACCTTGATATAGCCGTGAGTTCATATGAACCTGGAACATATTTATGGAGCAGTGTTATGGGACAAGTTGAGAACGCTAAACCCAAAATATCCATCCAATGTTTTTACATCATTCCATAATCAATCACTCATCCAAATGGAAGGCAATCTCCAACAACTCTATTCTGCTTCTCCATCCATGTAGAGGACATTTCATCTGCAACCTATACTTTACATCCATGAGTAGACCGGTTTTGATAATGGACGAGAGTTGATGGTAGTCTTACTGCAGATCGTCATCCACTCTCCTCTCGTCCGTTTTGTAGTCTAATAAGAGAGGTGCATCTAGTATAGTTTGGGACCTATTATGGAACCTTATAATCTAGGGTGTAGTGGACACCAAGTATATGTGAAATGATCTTCACATTTTCTTTAACCAAGTGGAGACATAGCATGACTTATGTGCACACAATGCAATTTCTTTAGATCGCACACATGGACATAAATGAGTGTAGGCTCCAACATAGATGAGGCCATAGATTTGTCAATCTTACGCTTCAATGAATTATATAATATCAAGGCATTGGAAGCAAGCAAGATATGTAACTTGTGGTCCTACATCCTCAAAATCAGGAGGTGCTAGGCAAGATCAAAATAAATTAATATTCAGAGGGTGGTTTATTTCATCCAAAACGAGGATCCACATATGAATTTAGATTACAAGCTTTGTTTTTTTGGCTCTGCGGAACTAGGCTAAGATACCTTAGGCCTTAAAGCAACACATGTCCAATAATGATATTTATTTTGGGTTGCTTACTTGAAGCTAGTAAGCATGCTCACCACATGCTTCCAACCTGCTTGAAGCTACTGGCTAACACATTCGAGGATACCAAGACAATCTCCGATTCCCTCAAGCCACCTAGGAGGAGTTCAACGTTGTCAACCTTACCATCAATATCAATGCAAATAGAGGCAGGAGAGATTGCAAAGGAAGATGGTATGTTTAGTGAATGAATAGAAAAATAATAATAATGTAGACTACCCCTTAGAATCACAAACAGAAGAGGAAGAAGAGCCCAAAATATCCCTCATAGTTTAGAAGAAACTGGTAAGTTAAACGAATCTTTGGCTTCATATGCCATTTAAGGCTTTGCATTCTTTAAGCTATTCATTTTCATGCATTGAATTCAAACACAAAGGAATAAGTATTGTAAGTGTTTTTGTATGTACTATATGTGCTCCTAATAGTCAATCATAATTTTGTATTGTGATCTACATCCAATCTGGTAGGACTGTAATTCTAGTCATATACAATTGAATATTACTATGTATAGTTGAACATTACTATGTATGCTTCAACATTACTATGTATAGTTGGACGTCATTCTCTATATAGAAAGTAGGTTATGAATTTACATTATTAGAATTATTTTAACATTTTTTTTGTAGCCACCCAAAAATCCAAGAATCTAGTCATAAAAGAAGAAAAAGATGGCTTCAGCCCCTAGGGACAAGACCAAACTACCCGTTGACGATCTTAAAAATTGGGAGAAAGATGGTGACAGTGAAGAGGATGGTGAAGAAAAAAAGTGAAACTTTTGATTGGAGTAAGCCAATCCATATAGAAGAAGAGAAAAATTATGTATGAATGCGGGGAAACAACTACAAAGAGATGATGTTGTTGCTCCCAAAAATTGTGTTGCAGCCAAGCTAGCCTTGGAAATTGAAAAGAAAGAGTTGGAAATCATGAAAAAGTAATTGACATTGACATCACGCCTTCATTCAATAAAGTCACATAATAGTGATGAAGAAGAAGATAGGCTTGGCGAATAATGGATTGCAATATGAAAGAAATCGACACATAATTTACAAATGAAGGCTAAGAGGAGGGTTGTCAACAAAGCATGTTGGGAGCAATTTGAAGAGAGAGCAAGAGAGGGAAAACAAAAATTTGTTGTGGATCTTGATGATAATAATATACAATAATGAATTAATGAACTTATAATATATCATAAATGCTTGCTAAACATGTGATAATATGGATGAGCATGTAAATATTTATGATGTTTCAAGCTATTTTGGTTGTTATCTAACATGACTTGTGAATTATGTGGATTACTTTCCAGGATTTCCTAGTGGGGTGTATACGCCGCAATGACTCAATGCTTTGCGTGGCTACTCCAATGATTGGAGTGTGGACAACATTAATGACCAGGATGAGACTGCACTTGACAACATCTACACGCGTATGAAGGAGAATTGGAAATATTATGGATTCAAAGTGGAACCTGAAGTGTTAAGGTATCAGGTTTAAAAGTAACATAGGCCAAAAGTTGAAGAGTAAAAATTTCAAATGAAGGTGCGTAAATTGAAAGGACTAGGAAAACCAGAGTCTATCCAGATGGATCACTGGTTGAATATGATAGAGCACACTCGTGATCCCAAGTAAATTGAGCAAGAGTTTTATAATATATTGGTATAGTTTACAATGATGACCATTTGCCGGAGATTTTTGTTCACGATATATATTAATGCAGACGTCACAATTGAATAGAGACCCCGCCAAATGAGATAGAGGTGGAGTTTGTAAGAGATAATGACACAACACGGTCAAAATGTGATTGTCCAACATCTTCCATTATATCTAGGGGATGGGGGGTAAGTGATGCTCAATGTGGTTTAGGGTTATCTCCTCATGTAAGTCGCACGAATAGTGTAGGACTTGAGGAGGTAAGGGCAAAGGCAAGACAATTAGATGAAAAATTCAACACAATTCAAAGTTCGCTAAGTTTGGTATTCCAGTAAAAGAGTGCCTACCACATCCTCACGTGGCAACACCCTTCTTATATTAAGAAATGAATATCAAACTCTCGTAGAAATGTCTTTCCTTATATGCGCAAGGTTAAAATAGCCTATAAGCAAGGTTTTGGAGTTTGGAGGTGTAGTTGAAAAACCAATTGTGGTGGGTGCACAAAACCCTTCCGGGTCTCAAAAAGCCTTGTCAGGGAATGAGAAGAACATGTATAATTCATATAAAAATATAAAGTTTTGTGGTTTATTTTTTTAATAATATATTTATTTTTTGTATTTTATAAGTATGATTTTTTAGAATTTGGATTATTAAAGTTTATGTATGTGTTTAAATATCTGTTAACATATCTTGTGGTGTTTAATGCACTCAATGGAAGTTGTTATAAATAGGTACATGAGATTTCCAGCGATACTATTTGCACATCTGGAAGGCCATCGTCAAACCAAGGTGTCCAGAAATATGATAGGGATGCAAAAATAAAGAGGGGACCTAAACCTAAGTGGATATGATTGAATGAAGGCGAGAAATTAACTTTGGAGGCGTTGTTAATATTGTAGAAATGTGACATCTAGACAAAGCGGGTTGCACTATGAGTAATATTTATGCTAAGTTATATTGCCTATGTTTTGAGGTTATATTGTTGTGGATTTACATTAATGGAAGTTGACCAGAGTCAGTTTATCTAATATACTAGGATTGTGCACAATGAATTAACCAATCTCATGCTAAAATGGTTGAGTAGACATGGTAAATGCCCATTATTGGTGGCAATTGTTGTATTATCCAGAGTCTACTAACAAATGTGAACATTTGATGTAATGAAGGCAAATAAGTAAAAGAAAAAGAAGACATTGTAGAGAAATTGAGTTGTAGCCTATCAAAGAAAGGCGGAAAAAAATGGAGAAAGAAGGAAACAAACAGATGGTGAATAAACATCGTACTGATAAACCTTCCCTTGCTACTAAGGCTTTAAAGAAGATTCAGCCCCTTTAAGATTTGGTGAGTTTTTTTATGTAACATGGAGTATGATATAATTGCAAAACACCCAACCCTTAAAAAAATACTCTTGTAACTAACATATGGTTGTTACGATGTGGGGAATGTGGTACAAATGTGTGGTTATGAGGAAGAAGACTCCAAGACGGTATTCATTGGAAAAGGTGTTATTAAGAATATAGTAGGTAGGATGTTGCAGTCAAGGGTGATGAATAAGGGCTACGTTCCTCTTATAATCACGGAGTCGTATAAACACAACTATCCCCTACTTGATCCCCTTAATGAAGACGACCCTCCAATCACTACAATTGGCAACGCAGAAGGCCATTTTATTGTTTGGCCAACTGATTTTCTAAGGTTGTATGAGGCTGCATGAGTGTGAAGTGGACTTGTTGACCAATATTGATTTTGAGACATATACCTCTATGGAGTTTTGTAATTATCATTGGTAGTAATAAATTTTGAAACATGAATGACATACTATTGTATAAATATGACTTGATTTTTGAACCTTGCAACGATGTTTATGTGACTGCACTTGATAGATGATTGTATTATGAACTTCACCGTATCTCGGGAAATTTATAGAGTGACCTTACTTTTGAAAGTGAAGTGAAGAGAAATTAGATGACTCCACATAGAAATGCTAGTATAACCAGTGGGAATATATTGTGCATGTCATTAACATGTGACTATATTGAATCAATCTCATGTTATTCGCTGTAGTAAACCAAATCATTTGCATCCACAAAATGGCACTTAACAAAGTCATATAAATTTCACTACTAGTAATACATAATAAAGACATATGACAACCACATGACTTCACAAAGTAGACCAAATACTAATGGTTTATGTAAACTTTACTCCACATAGTAAAATATATATCATACCATAAAGTGAGAAATATATGCCATTGTCATATTTGTTTACTATATCCAGTCATACACGTTTACTACGTAGAGTTATTGACCTCTTTCATTGTTGTCCGAGTGTGAGCGCAAAATCTCACTCACATGTAAATACCGAAAAATTAATCAAAAGAGGGTTAATAAGGCTAAGTAAGGTTTAAGCCATTACGGAAGAAACGAGGAAGTATGGGTGCATTCCCACTAGGACCTTAGCCTAGGTGACCACATGGATTAATGAGGAGAAGGAATATTGGTGAGTATGCAAGGTGGGACCCTAAACTAGAAGACAAGAAGGCTAGGTCCACTTACATTATTGAAAAGGTTCGGTATGCAAGGATGGGAGAGGTAAGGTGTTAAATACCCCGGTAAAATTAGGATCAAAGGTGAGTATGAGCTTAAAGAGAATTTAACCTTAGGGGGATTAAAGGGAAATAAGGCATAAGCGTTTTATGGGGAGTCTAGTAAAAGTAGGTTTAAAGGAGGACCAAGAAAAACCAATAGAATAAAAGGAGGGGTCATGACGATGACCGTTATTTATTGAATGGTATTTACACGGATAGCTCAGGAGGATGGGTAAGCGCCGGTCGGTTGGGTACTAATTTCCTGCCTAGAATTCACTAGCCAAGTCATGTGTAAGACACTAAACGGTCAAATGAACTCAATGGGAATCGAACCCGGACCGCTTAAGTGTCGTACAACTTCCCCCTCTCAACCAACTGAGGAAACATGACTTGGTGACCACAACCACAACGACTCACAACTTATACCATAACATGAGCGTGATTACTTGGTAACAGTTATGGTGGATTACTTTGTCTTATCTATCTATCTATCTATCTATCCATCTATCTATCTATGAGTTTTATTTATCTATGAGGCTAGGGGGAGAAGAAGTCAATGGAAGGAAAAGGAAGTGGGGTTGCAAGAGGGAGAGGCCAAGGGAAAAGGTCTCAACCCGTTTTTTCCTCGGGCGGCCCGAAAGATGCCGGGCAACCCGGGAAAAAAGGTAGAGGTTGGAGGGGTCTCGGGAGGTAGGAGGTAGAGAGCTCATTATGCAAGTTTTAGAGGTAGAGGTGAGAGGGAGAAGGTCAAGAGGGCGAAGCCCTGCCGAAATGCAAGTTGTCGTGTAAACTAAGATCGTTAAACACAACAAATCGACTGTCGTTGTCAACATCAATTAGCAAAATGAAATAGCAAACTAAAATGCTAAACAATCACCTCTTCAAGATGAGGGTTTCTCTCTCCAAGCTTAAGAAACTAAAATATCTCCTTACAAAGCTTAAGAAACTCTAAAATTCACACACAAGAGTCAAGCTATCTCTCACTCCACGAAGGGAGAATCCAAGAGTGCAAGTGGTGGAGAAAGAATGCAAAGGCTTTACTCATAATCTACTACACCATAGCCATGAGAAAGCAACAACAAGCTCTCTCTCTCTCAAAACACACTCACAAGACTTGACTTGACAACAATGGCAAGTCAAGAGGCCTTCCTCTCCATACAACCCCAATCCTATGTGGAGTTCATCCATGGAGTGGATGAACAACTAACTAGGACTCCCAATGGAGTCCGTTACTCATCCCAACACACATGGACTCCTAATGGAGTCCATTTACTCCTAAATTGATGTAACTTAGCCCCCGATGTCACCTCACGTGACAGCTGTCGTGTAAACTAAGATCGTTAAACACAACAAATCGACTGTCGTTGTCAACATCAATTAGCAAAATGAAATAGCAAACTAAAATGCTAAACAATCACCTCTTCAAGTGCCCCCACTAGCAGATAAGGAGCCCCTCCAATCGGCTAGGAACAAACACACTCATCGGTAGAGTTGTTGAACATGATGAAGTTGTTGCTACATCTATACATATTTAATTGGGTAGTAGTAATCGAAGGAATTAAACTCGTGATTGACAAAGTAATCCAAGAACTGTAGGCTGGGTGCAATGTGAGCCCCATCCTTAATCGCCTTCAACAATTAATGTTGAATTCTTGGATAACTCTTTCAATGTGGTCTTAATCCCATAAAATTTCCAACCAACTAAATAACAACTTCACCACTAAAACATGTGGTAAACATCCACAAAATTCTCAATCATGACCAATAACGGCCACGGAATGAGAGGCTTTCCGACAACGAGGACAAACCCAATTGCCAGAAGGAAGAGTCAAAAGGGGAGGTGTCAAACATGCCATGTGCCATCCACGTTGACATTGGTCGCACAATAACATTGTTGCAGCTCCTTTCTTCTCTCCACAAACATAACAAGGCAGACCCTGTGGTACAACCGCCAACTCGGGATGCACAGAGCCGTCGATGGGAAGGTGACATGGAGCACAATTCTTTGAATGCTCACGACATTCCCGTCCATCCTTGCCTTCAAGCAATAATATACCACTTGGCAAGACATCTTTTACC
Source organism: Polytrichum commune (assembly GCA_950295325.1). Classification (NCBI taxonomy): domain Eukaryota; kingdom Viridiplantae; phylum Streptophyta; class Polytrichopsida; order Polytrichales; family Polytrichaceae; genus Polytrichum; species Polytrichum commune. The sequence continues at coordinate 13,372,455 of OX485803.1, read as the reverse complement.
CGCAAAATCGTGCGACCAGCCTTGACATCCAATGTCGTAGGCGCCTCCCGTTGCAAGTAAACATAATCCCCCTTGGAAAATCTACGAACCTGAGGTCGATAAGCTCCACTGCGGATCCGGGCATACCGTAATGTATCACGATGTTGAGCAATATTCAAGTTCTCCATAGCCATAGGCATGGCCTTTTGGAAGAACGTTGCTCGGTCATGAAGACATTGAGCCCAAACATCTGGATCATCCAAGTTTACCACGGGAGCTAATTTCTCTCGCACCGAGCTAGGTAAAATTGGTTCCCGTCCATACAAGAGTTGGTAAGGACTATAGGATGCCAAAGATGCTTGCCTGCTGAAACGATAACCCATTGCTATCCATGGTAACATCAAGTCCCAATCGCGATGGTTGCCATGAAGCAATCCATACTTCCGCAAACCGCGCTTAACCGTCTGAACAACTCGTTCAGCTAAGCCATCTGCCTCAGGGTGATCTCTGGAAGTTGTCCGATGATCAATCAAAGCCTTGGTGCACAAAGCCTCGAAAGATCCAAGAAATTCTCTCCCTTGATCCGTCAACACCTCTGCAGGTGCTCCAAACCGTGCCAAAACTCGATCAAGAAATGCCATAGCCGCCAATTCTGAGGAATTTTGGGGAAGAGCCACGAGTTCAATCCACTTACTAAAATGCTCCACCATCACAAGCACATACTTGGAGCCACGTGGAGTGATAGTAAGTGGTCCGGCAAAATCCAAAGACCAACGATATCCCAAGCCCATAATAGGTAAAGGCTGAAGTTGAGGTGATAAAGTATTAAAACTTGACCTGACCCGGTCACATACTTCACACCTAGAAACATAAGCGGCAACCTGTTGATACATACCAGTCCACCAATATTGGTTGCGCAACATAGAGTGTGTCCTTCGCACTCCAAAATGTCCAAGCTCCTCGTGCACTTGCCGCACCAAAGAAGCTCTTTGATCTGGCCTTGGAACGATGCGCCTCGTTCCGTTCGGCCACACACGAAATAACAAGCTGTTTGCCCAACGAAACCTTGTTATCCTGTGACTAACTCTATCTCGCTCCATAGCAGATAGTCCAAGAGGAAATATCCCTTGTTGAAGTTTGTGCAAGACCGCCTGGTCTTCCCACACATCACTAACAACGAGAGATTTATCAACCTCCTCATCCTGTTCTTCTACAAGGATCTCAGCAGCCAATCCCGACATCATTGTGAGATATGTGGCAGCATGCCAACCCGGCACTGCCTCACGATCACAATCTCCATGCCACCTGGCTCCAGTTAAATCCTCATCTGAAGGACTTGGATTGCGAGACAATCCGTCTGCATCCAAGTTGGCAATTCCTGCTCGGTGAACAACTTCAAAATCATATTCCTGAAGTAACAATGCCCACCTAGCAAGTTTCCCGGTGAGCTTATCTGATTCCATAAGCCATTTTAAAGGCTGATGATCAGTCACCAAAGTAAACTTTTGCCCATACAAATAAGGTCGAAAATGTGCAATGGCCCAAACGGCCGCCAAGGCCTCGCCTTCATAAGAAGAATAATTAGATTCAGCACTATTATTGCTTCTAGATGCATAAGCCACCACATATTCCTTTCCCTCTTCATCTTTCTGTGTCAATACCGCTCCCAATCCCACTGCACTCCAATCCGTGTGCAATTGAAAAGCTCTAGACACATCCGGGCGTCGAAGCACTGGCGCTGAACCGAGCCTCTGCTTCAATGTATCAAATGCCTGTTGTTGTTCCCGACTCCAAATCCATGGTTGGTCTTTCCCCGTGAGAATGGTAAGAGGTTTGGCAATCAAACTAAAGTTTTTGACAAACCTCCTATAATAATTTGCCAATCCTAGAAATGCACGAAGCCGTGGTACATCACTAGGTGCGGGGATTTTGTGCAAAGCATCCACCTTCGTCTGTTGCACACCAAGACCGCCAGGAACAATCATGTGGCCTAAATAGGGCAATTGATCATGGAAAAACTTACATTTTCCATGATGTAAACGGAGTCCCCACCGTTGAAGTCGTTCAAATACCGCTTGCAAATGTCTCACATGATCCTGTGGACTGTTACTAAAGATGATAACATCATCAATGTAACATCTAGCAAACGGCAAACCAGCCAATAATTGGTCCATCACCCGCTGAAATTCAGCTGGTGCATTCTTGAGACCAAATGGCAGAAATTTCCAATGATAAAGTTGATCCTTGCCATCTTTATCAATTCCCCAAAATGCGGTCTTCACCCGATCACCCAACAACAAAGGTAATTGGTGATAACCAGACCTCAAATCCAGAGTGCTGAAGATTCTAGAAAATCCTAGTGCATCAAACAACTCCTCCGGCATCGGCATTGGATATCGATCCGACTTGGTCTTGCGGTTGACTGGACGATAATCACCACACATCCGTTTTTCCGTCCAGTTGCCAAAGATATCCTTCTTTGACGGCATAACCGTGGCACAAGCATACTCTCCATTGGAGAGTTCAATCAATTCCGCTGCCAATAACTCTTGACATCGAGTTTGAACACCCAACCTTTCAGAGGTACTAAGTCTGTATGGCCGTCTGAAAATAGGGTGGTCGTCCTCGAGTTGAATACGAACAGGTTTACCTTTATATCCTTCAAGATCATGAAGACTAAAGGCAAAACAATTACGGTAAGAGCGAATAAATGCCCGTACCTTTCGTGCTTCGGCACCAGTAAGCTTTGGCCCCACTTCAATTGGCCAATCGTCAAACTCCGTGGTTTCCTTCTTCATAGAAGGATTGCCAATTGGTGCCAGCACAGCCTGTGATTGCTAGTCCGTGGAGAGGGCAACACCTTTGCCCCCATCATCTGCACTTGAATCCAAATGCGTATCCTCTCCACTACAATCAATTTGTGTAGCTAAATAGCTACCCACATATGAAGTATCACCAAGAAATAGAAGTGGAAACATTTTATGGGCCTCCAACTTCCCAAACTCTTGGGCCAAAGCAGAAAAAACACGTTGGGCTCGAAGCTCTTCCGCAACATGAAGTTTCAAAGGAAATAATCCCTCGGTGTCATTGACTTCAATGTGATCCTTGGATTGCGGCTCCATTGCCCCCTGACCATTGTTCTCTGCCCTCAGAGTAAGCAATTGGTCATCCATACGTTGTTGAGCAGCAAGACAAATTCCAATTATCCACACAATGCTATTAAGATCCATAGCTTGCCCCAATAGGAAACGTCTCTGACCTTCCTGAAGCCCGTGAGCAGCCGTGGTACATGTAAGAAAACCCATGGCGCGTTCCCGCTCATCTGCCGTAGGCTCCTCATAAGTTTGGGATTTTGAATCCCAAACCATGCCAGGTCCACGAGATCGAAATGCAAAAGACTGTGGATATGTCACAAAAGTAGGTAGTGCACCTCTCGGAATTCCCACCTTGTTAATTAATGCAAATGGCAAGGTGTCATCCTTGGTAACTGCCAAGGAAACACGATGATCATCTAAAATGTCATCCACCTTGCGATCCATAAGGCGGGGAATGCGGGCAATCGCCACTGAAAGCACCCGAGGTGATACCAAGTTGGTCCAAAACCAACGAGGCCGATGAGCAAAGGATCCCAAAGATGCAGCATCCAGAAATGTTGGAGTACCCAGAATTTGATTAATGTACTCACTATCCTTCACCACTTTGTGCCGGGTATCACCCAATAATGGTACATTTTCGAAAATGTACCCTGGCGGAATTGATTGGTGGGTAAACCACCATTGCGTCAATCGCATCAAATCCGCAAACAAACTAGACCTAGGATCATCCAATCCCTGGCCAGTTCCTGCCCGCGAATGGCCTTGACAAGGCCATCCTGCAATAATCAAATCCACGTGGCCCAACCTTCTCAAATCCTCATCACTAATCATAGTGACATCTTGAGGAAGTTGACCACAACATCCATGAATGGCAGAGGCTGACAATTGTGCGGGGTATCTCAACAACAATTGTTGGATGTGATGTCGGACGGCTCTGTTGGCTGCATACCCATTGTCCACATGAATATATCGGCAAACTGTAATTCCAGCTTCCAACACTGCCGCCAAACCTGTGCCAATGCCTCCAAAGATCTCCACAAGGACAATACCTTCATGTGATGGTTGCCAACGAATGAGTTGAGCAAAAGAAAATGAGGATGAAGTTGGGGGTGCCTCTCCAAGCTCCAAATCCGCTACAATGTGTCGACAATGGTCGGATAACTCCTTAAGAGTTCGCCATGGTGGAGGTGGATCCTTGAAATGTCGAGCAGGAATTTGAAAAGATGGTAAAAATTGTTGTTCTGCTGCATTACAAGTGTAGTCCATTGTTTCCTCCAATAGAACTGGAGCACAAGGCAAATCTGCAACTGAACCGCTGCAACCAAACATTGCCTCCGCAACCATAGTCATAGCAGTGGCTGCAAATGTGACAGGAATAAATACCTTCCTGCCATCTCCAGTGGACCATCCCGGTCTAATCCATGCCTCTTCCGTCCAATTATCCAAACCAAAGCCAAGTGGGTAAAGAGCTTGCTGACCAACAAGTATATCATAGTTGGTAGCATTAGTAACAACACACTTCATTGACAAATGAGTGTAAGTAGGCCCTGCCCCCACATGAAAAATCAAACGTAGAGGTGCCTTGGTGTAACCTGTTGCACGTTCAGTGCCCCCTACTGAAGTCACAATAGTAAATGGACAAGGATCCAAGCTTGCTGGCGTCAATCCAAGACTGTCAGCAAGTCCTTTGCCAATCATAACCGGTTGAGCACCGGAATCCATCATAACTTTCAGTGGTGTAGCACGGATAGTGGGCATATCCGTGCGTGAAACGACAAACAAAGATTTATCGTTCATCAGCCGTACAACTCCAGGTTGCAAATTATGCCGTTCGCGAGCAGGCCTTGCAGAAATGTCTGCAAGATATGCCGCTCCCGACGCATAATTCGAAAATGACGTATCCACTGCTGAAATTGATGCTGGAGGAATATCAGTTTGCTTACCAAAAGCAATGATCGCCGCATCCGCAAGACTCGCTCGCAAATTGGCTAAGTCCTCCACCTCCTCAGCCACAGGTACGTCAACCACAGCTTGGGATACTTGAAGGGATGGCAAATCCGCCTTACCTTCTAACATTCTCCCAGCTAAATGAAAAACTGCAGCAAGCTTGAAATCCGAAGCCATAAACTCCGAACCCGAGAAAATTGGCATATGGAGAATTTTATATGCCAATGCCTGCGTAACATCCTTCGAGATGGAATTCCCATCTCTCAAAGGTACAGGGTTTTTAGCCCCAACAACAGTGGTGTCTACCAATCCAAATGAAAGAGGTAAACGTGCTTGACCAATTTGATCAGCTGGTCCGGCATGGCGAGGATGTAGCACCTCGTTGCCACCACCACTCGTGGAAGCCACCGCATCTGCCAATGTTTGTGAGCGAGTAGAAGCCGCCGCCACCACCTCTCCAGCTGCTCCAAACATATACATGTCCGAACCCGAGGTGCCACCACCCACATGCGGCTCAGAAATTTGAGCAAAAGATGCAGAAGATTTGAGCTTTTGCTCAAGCTCTGCCACCTTAGCCTCAAGACTCTGCTCCCTTGGAGACTTTCCAGTGACATAATTGGCAGGCCGCATCTCAGGATGAAGTAGGAAACAATGATCCACATCGTGATTAGTGCCACCACAATGGCTACATTTCAATTGTCTCTTCTTAGAATTGTCCCCTGCCCTTACTGGTTCCATCTTTTGTTTGAATTTTCCCAAAGGCTGAGTTTTCTTCTTCTTAGGACAATTGGGATCATTCTTCGAATGACCAGCTTCTCCACAACCCCAACAATGCAAAATCTTTTGCTCCTTGACGGGTTGAGTCTCAGCTAAACTGCTAGTAGCTGTGACAATTCTTCTTGATTTCGGACTCTCTGTCATCCAAGATACCATATCCGTGGCATCATGTTGGCAAAGAGCCCGATCACATTTCTCAACCACGGCAAACGCTTGTGCAAGCGTAGCTCGGCCCTCGTAGTCGAGGATAATCCGAGGTGATGCCAACTCAAGTAGCCGCTTGTCAATCTTAGACAAAAAGATTTTAACAAGCTGACTCTCAGCAAAAACACCTCCCGACTCCACAGCAAATCGCGCGAGGCGCGTATACATGGTCCGTGGAGTATCATCCTTCTCTCGGCGGAAATCCTGGATGCGCTGCATCTGGTCTCGCCGAAACCCACCATACTCCACTTCCAAATGTGCGACAAATTCAGTAAGGGGATTAAATGGAGGTGGTGGACCAACAGCCGTCAATGCTGCCTGTGTAGCACGTGCCATCCGTGAAAGGGTAGCCGTGCTACTGCCAGCCACCATTGGCCCAAATGCCAGTTCTTGGTCCTCAGACTCCTCCAGTGGATCCTCCTCCTTTAAGGTAGGTGGAGCTAAGGTGGCAATCGCCCCATCTTTAAGGGCTGAAATAAGCTCAACCCGGGCCTCCCAATACTGCTCCACCTCCCGAAGTTGTCGCTGATGACCCTCTGTCCAGCGTTCGTAAGTTTGGAGTGCCTCATACTCCAAATGCTGAGGCAGAAGTTCAAAGGCATACCAATCATTGAAATTGGAAGACCTTTGGCGTTTCTCCTTAATCCAGGTACGAAACCGGAGTTTCCAATCGGGCAAGGAAATGCCCCCAGCTCGACCTGAAAACCGATCACGCACTGAATTGTGGCGATCGTCCTCCATGTCGTCGAACGTGCCGACACTCCAAATCCGAAGCCTATTAGTAGTGTCCAACGCCGAAATAGGCTCAAAAGCCTCGTTGGTATCTACCTCTGGCTCAAGATTTGTGGTATGCACGTCCTCCAAGTAATCTGGTGATGGAGATCGATAATATCGGCTCCTAGTTTGCACCATAAAATAATCACTTGAGTACCTGCAACTATCTACAAGGTAATGGCAACCTGCACCTGTTGCGGGCTATCTAAATGGCAATCCCTTGCCAAATGCCAAATGTATATGCCTCCAGAATTCCAAAATTGTGCAAAGGTTTGAGATTGGTAATTAAAATGAAAAATCAGCGTTGAAAAGGCTCATTTCCAAGGTGATTATGGACTCCAATCAACAAACTAAGTGCACCAATGGACTCCTAGGAAGATTTCACACAAAATAGGCTCAAATTTCACTTCAATCGGAGCTAGTATGCCCCCAAATTTGAGCCTCAAAGTTTGTGAGAATTGGATGCCAAGTTTGAAAGGTGAAAGTAAAAACGTGAAAAATAAAAGAAAAGAAAAGAAAAGAAAAATATTTGTTTTAATTAAACAAAACAAAAACAAAGACAAAGACAAAAACCAAAAACAAAAACAAAAAAATAAAATAAAATAAAATAAACTTTAACTTTAACTTAATTAACTTAATTAACTTAATTAACTTAATTAACTTAAATGAATTAACTTAATTAATTTAGTTTAACTCAACATAACTTAATTAACTTAAACTAATGAATGTAATTAATTAAGTTAATCTAAGTTAATTAACTAACCTAATTAACTAAGTTAATTAACTAACCTAATTAACTAAGTTAACTAACTAACCTAATTAACTAAGTTAACTAACTAAACTAATTAACTAATGAAGGTAACTAACTAATGAAGGGGGTCTTACCTGGAAAAGGTGAGGGGGGGCCAGGCTGGCGCCGCCCGCCATCCGGCCAGGCTGTCGCCCGCCCGCCCCCGGCCCGCTGCCACCTCGCCGCGGGGCCCGGCTGGCGCCGCCCACCGTGGGGCCCGGCTGCCGCCCGCCCGCCCCCGGCCCGTGATTAGCCGCCCCCGCCCCGGGATTTTACCGCCCCGGGGTGCAGAATTGGAGCTCCAGGAGCTCCAGGAGCTCCAAGAGTGTCCGTGGAGCTCCGGAGCTTCAAAAAAAAATTAAAAAAAATTCGGATTTTAAGTTTGGTTGGTGTTTGTTTGTAAATTTGTTTGTAAAAAATTAAACTTTGCTTTTACAAATTGCAAGCAAGAATGATGTGACTTGAGAATCTTGAGAGCAAATAGAATCTCAAGATTCAACCATCAACACTTGAAGAAAACACAAAGAGACAACAAAAGAAAAATGGGAAGATTTCTCTCAAAATCTTCTTGAGGGTTGCAAGAAATGACAAACTAAGCTTTCAAACACTTGTATCACTCATTTGCTCTCAATACTGGACCATTCTAGCTCAGAAATACAACCAAAAATGAAAAATTTGAATACAATTGTTGTCAAGTATGAGGGTTTCTCTCTCCAAGCTTAAGAAACTAAAATATCTCCTTACAAAGCTTAAGAAACTCTAAAATTCACACACAAGAGTCAAGCTATCTCTCACTCCACGAAGGGAGAATCCAAGAGTGCAAGTGGTGGAGAAAGAATGCAAAGGCTTTACTCATAATCTACTACACCATAGCCATGAGAAAGCAACAACAAGCTCTCTCTCTCTCAAAACACACTCACAAGACTTGACTTGACAACAATGGCAAGTCAAGAGGCCTTCCTCTCCATACAACCCCAATCCTATGTGGAGTTCATCCATGGAGTGGATGAACAACTAACTAGGACTCCCAATGGAGTCCGTTACTCATCCCAACACACATGGACTCCTAATGGAGTCCATTTACTCCTAAATTGATGTAACTTAGCCCCCGATGTCACCTCACGTGACAAAGTAGAATGAGAGAGAAGGAGGAGGAGGGTGAGAGGGGGCGAAGCCCAGCCTCCTTGAAATTTGATGCAGGGAAAGAGAGCGGAGGCAGGGGGCTGGATGTGGAAGACCTGCTGAACTGGAGAGGTGCGAGGAGCGTGGATCGGGCGCTGAAGTGGGACGTGGACTCCGATTCGGTTGGCCGGTGATGCGGGAGCGGACGGCAGAATTCCTTCTTCCAGGGATAGCCATTTTCAAGAGCCTGAAAACATACTCTCTTCATATACCTCATTTCATTGAGTAAGGGGGGAGGAGCAAGGTTCCTGGGTCGAAATCTGAAGGGAGAGACAAGAAGAGAAACAAAAAGGGGGTTTCGTTGGGTGGGGAGGTTAACCTATCCAACTGTGGTGAAGAGAGCAGGAAAGACATAGGACCTGATTCCCAACCAAAACGAAAATTAAAGGGTTACAACTAGAAGTGTGAAGAGGAGGGTTATGTTGGTTATTTCTTTAGTTTTTCTTTTCTTTTCGTTTAGCAACAACCAACCCTGCTCTGAAATAGGTGAAAGCCTTAGCCTCAGGTGCCACCGAAACGGATTTGCCCAAAGAGAGAGATAGATAGGTAGACAGATTCATAAGGAATAGGGTGGTTGTCACAAAAATAACACAATCAACGAACTGAGATGTGAACCCCTTGATCGGATTTTCGGGAGGAAAATGGTAGTGGTGGCATCTACGGAGCAGGAAGCATCTCGAGTGCACCTGATTAACCGCTTCCGAGCTTCACACTTCCACGTGCTAGCCTTTCCAGCTATGCTAGTGCGGCATCATTTGGAGTTAGTGTCACCTGAACGGTTGCGGGCATCATTGGTGCTGAGATCAGGAGGTGGGGAGTGGTTCTCCCATTCGGTTGCATGATGTGTCGAACAAAGCTGGTGCCCATGTCCTCTGCTCACGCCGAGCAAATGTAGGTCTGCAGGAAGAGATTTCTAAGTGTCTCATATTGATGATCATCGTCGTCATCACAAGCTTGAGTTGTGGAGGTTGGGTGTGATCGCTTGAGGTGGATCTAGTCGCAATTGCAGGGAGAGGTCGGATCAGGATAGGGTAGGGGAAAGGGGGAGTGCATACGGTGCAGCATTTTCAACTGTAACTGGAAGGAGCGAGTTGGTTGTTGATTGGGGGTGTGGCACAGGGGTGAGTCGTGTGATGAGAAGATTCGTGCGTGCGCAAGAGGTGGATTTTACATTCCCTGGGAAGGAAGGAAGGAAGAAAGGGGAGTGTGAGAAATTAACGAGGGAGGATCTTCGGGACACCTGTGCAGAGGGCAGGGGTGTCTGATCTGGAGTTTCGAATTCCGGTAGCCTCCGGGCAACTCTTAATGGTGTGTTGGTGAGGGATTGCCAACTACCCATGGGTTATGGAAGCTGCTGTGCCGCACTCTTAAGTGGGATTACAAGAGCGAACAAGATTGTGGTGCCCAGGTGTGAGACAACACACTGTAGATTGTACTTCGGAGGGTTTGAGTGGTGAAATTGTGTGGGAACAAGCTAGGCAGCACGCAACCTACGGCGCTCCAGCAACACCGTCTGTCCGGTTGTCGGAAGTTGGAATGAAGGAAGCTCCTAGCGTTGGGCGGGTTGGAGAGAATCGCCAGTGGTACTGGGTGGGGTTCATCGATGTCATGCCGAGCTGCGGAGGAGCGTATAAGGCTGGGGGTTTTGCCGATCGGCACATCAGGGACTGATGATACAGTGCATGGAATGGTATGGACGTTTAATTGCAGCGGTTGAGTTAAGTGTCGACCTTCACTTATCATCATTGTGTAGAATGCTTAGAAGAAGAGGAATGGAGTTCTGGTGGCCCTAGACAAACTCGAGTACGACAACAGGTGGTGGAAATTCAGAGGTTGAGTTTGGACTTCACCTCCGCGGCTACTAATTCACTCAATGGGGGAACGGGTTTGGATGGTGGCGCCAAGGAAGGGGGATTGAGAAGGGGTTCGTTGATTAGTAGGGGTCACTATATAGGATTGGGTCCAAATTCTCCGGTTGTGGGGAAGGAAGGGCAATTAGGCCGGGAGCTGGGAATAGCCCTCCCGTTGTTCATTGGATATTGTGTGGTAACCAAGCATTTGTGAATGCTTGCATGAGTTAATAAAAAGAAAAGGGTGTTATACACACCACTTCTCCCCATCTCTCCCTTGTTTGCAATTGTGACTTGTTAACTCGAGTGTGACTCATGAACCCTCACCTGGACTAGGACGCAATTGAAGGGTGAGGGGGATTTGGCTCACACCGAGTTTACTAGAGGTAGTAATGTGGAGAAATTAATTTAACTAATATTAGTTAGCTTGAAACATCTTTGTATCAACGATATTGTTAACGTTGACTAGTAATTTGGAATGTCTGTATATGCATTACACATGATATGACTTTGTGTAGTGAAGTGCAAATGTTAGTAGACACCATACATAACTGGTACCAGTGCCATGATATCACTAGGCTTAGTTATATGAACGTGTGTCTTATCTTACTTATATTGATGAGACGTAGTGAAGTAAGACATGACTTTACGTAAAGTACATGTAGCACCCTAAACTTCACTGCCATTGGGAACGTGTCCATTGGAAACATCATGTCCAACATGACTACGACCATACTTCACTGCTTGTCTGAAGTGACTGGTCAATTTTAACGGCAGTGAAGTCCGTGTTTTCTCACTTGTAGAAGTAAAAAAACCTAGTCGTAAAAGACGTGTTCTGTTGTAGTAGGATGGGTTCATCTACAACTATTATGCCCCCTTCCCACCTGATTTTAGCTAAGACTAAAAGTTGGTTCTAATAACCCGGCCTTCACACCATCGACATTATCTAGTGCCGAGCCTAGTTGGCAAATGATGTGGCAGGGTTTAAAAGTGGAGGTTTAAAGCCTCCATCACCAACCCTCTCATCGGTACCTAAACATGAGGCAAGAATATACGACCTTTGAAAGTATCGCCTCCCACCCTTGTGATTGGTTGCTTTTCAGTCTTAGCTATGAGGGCATGAGGAGCTCCATTAACAAACAAAAAAACGGATGGTAAGATAGGTGAGTAGTAAGGCATTTGGGGATAAGACAAAAACTACCCAACATTCATTGCTTGGTAGATAAAACAATGAACGTGGGTGAAAACTACTTAACTAAAACCTACTTGAAAATCTCCGGAGCAAGCTCTTGTAGGTGCATTGGGATAGCTGGATGCCTCCACTATAACCGAGGGAGCTTTACCTGGGTTTTAGGAAATACTTTGGTTATTTGGTAAAATCAGGTGGGAAGGGGGCATTAGTCACATAAGGGTAAAACTTTGAAAGAAGGTAGGATAGTATCAATAGCTAATGAACAATGCGACGTAAGCAGTACACATGAAGGAGGGCCGGGGCGAACCAACCCGTACATTGATTCCTTGGAGGCAAGGGTTTAGGCATCCAACAAGGAACGAGTGTATGGGTTGGTTCTCCCAAATCCATGAAGGAGGCGGTTGAGTATGAAGATCTAAGTTAGCCTAGTGACAAGAGGTAGGCCAGAACTAGTAGTGAATACCGGTAGGGATAGCTAAGTATTAATTTAGAACCGGTAAGAGTATCGATAAATGCTAGAAATGGTATAGAACAAAGTAGCAACATATATGATAAGGATAGTGTCTAGTAAGAACGACCAATCTATCAAGGGGTATATAAAATATTCTTTAACATCTTGCCATTTGCAACTTTGCACATGTTCACTTTGCTCTTCGTTTGCTTGACGCCACGGGGTTGACAATTAGAGTCACTTACAAAGACCATGTGCGGTGAGGGTATAATTATTTGGGGGGAATTAACTTGCTCTCAAGCAATTAAATGACCCATTCAATTAGGTATTTTCTTAATTGTGCATATTTTGCAGTTCCTTTCAATTACTTTGAAAGGTTGGGGCTAGTCATTTTTATGTATCATATGGTTATCATAAGTGAACACGTAGTTGGTCGGGAGAGTGCTACGCCCTATGATTATCCTTCACACGTGGCCAATTCTTTGGCTCATTTCAAAAACCATCTCAGAAAGAAGAGCCAATAATTCATTGCAATGTGGTTTAGCCTCAAAGCAAATTTATAAAGCCACAATACAAAACCTGCATACACAAAATTGATACGCACTCAAAAGCAACATGAAATGCATTTATTGCATAAACATAAATTGATGCCATCCCCATGAGGCTTGATGGAAATTTTGCAATTTTATTCATATGAAAATATTGCAATTACCAGCATAAAAAGTCGGCCAAAAATCAAAATCAAAATTAAAAATTAAAAAAAATACCAACACCAAATTGCTAGAAGGTATACAATTTGTAGATGCCAACAAAACAAGGCAAAAATTTGTGTTTTTAAACACACAATTAAAAGAAGCATAAGAAAGGAATTTTTAAAGCTGAAATGTTGTATTTATTAAGGTGCAACATCTATCCCTAATTCATGGATAACATATTCAGTAGTTGAAGGACCTCTCCCCAACAAAGGTGTTGATTGCAATGCAACCCAACTGCACAAATAAGTCATATAGAATTAGTAGCAAATACTATGAGAGAAAGCACAAAAACTCAATGAATTTGAAGACAATATATATTAATATACTACAAGGGTTTATAGTTGATACCTTTAGAAAGCCATTCGATGCTCCGGTGTCCCTCACACACAAGGGTTCATCTCTTGTCCATTGCCGTAACACACCACAAATGAAACAACGGGACCAACCATCAACTTGTCCACCAAAATTGCAAGTTCACCATCAACAAGTTTGCGTAGTTGCACCTTCCGAACACAATCTGGTAACAATTCATCAAGAACCCATGAAGAGTGCAAAAAATCCAAAGCAATGTCAAATGCATCCACCAGTACCGCGAAAAAACAACCAACTTTGTCTTACTGATTCTGCCATTGCAATCGAAACAAACTCATCCAAGGCTATAACATCTTCTTTCTCAAGAGTATATACATCAATCGACACTCCTTGAAAATTAGAAACTATGTGCGGCCAAAGTTAAGTCATACCAATTACAAAATTATGCATTAATTGTCGCAAATAATTCATTTGTGAATCAATTCATGTTGTTTAATGGATGCCCAATATAGATTTAGTTGCATTAGGCATCACTCAACCACCAAGAATACATCGCTACTAGCAAAAAAAAAATACTACACTAACTTTTGTATTTAGTGTCACTTACTATTTGGAGTTACACATGCTAAATCTCTCTTTACTTTTATGCAATTTTCTATCTAGTACAGATGTTAATGTTTTATAATGTCCAAACAACCAACTTGTTGGCCAAAAATGACATATACAATATGCAGAGCCACAAGAGGAACCAAGAATCACAACATGTGGGGAGGAGCCAATAGTGAAGTTGTTGAGGAGTAGGGAGAGAGACGTTGTTCTCGATGTTGGGGGAACGTGGAGTTAGGCTTCGGGAACACGCCATAAGCCAGGAACGTGAGGTTATGCTTCATGAATACACACCCTTAAACCAAGAACATGGGGTAAGGCTTCAAAAACGTGGGGTTAAGCTTAGGGAACGGATGAATAAATGAAGGATGGTTGGGAGGCTTTTTATATTAGCCGTTTATATTAGTTTTTACAATGAAATCATTGGTGGACTTTGCAAGGTCCTAGAGGAAAAGATAAGTTAGAACTCCTCAGACCAATGGAGTAGATAAATGTCCAATAATCAATGGGAAAAGATACCAAGAGGTATCCAGTTTGTAATAGATTGAGTCTGACATGTCTGACATGTCCCAAGAGACCCCCATGAAACATACCATGATTGTGTAGGTATGCATTGGGTCTCCCCGGCTGGGGATTCGTGGCACTCAAGTAAAATCATCCATCCAAGATATCGTGGATGAAGTGGCTCCGATAAAAAAAAGCCCCCCTATGGGGTTGAGGGCCGATTCATTCGAATGTGACGTCACTAGACTAATTCGGGGCCTTTGACTCTATTTCCGGAATCAAATTGCCCAAAAATAGCCATTTAGATGATTCCTGTGTTTTTTTAACCGCACGGATGATTTTACTTGAGTGCCACGAATCCCAGGCCGGTCTCCCCTACCCTCATCTACATCACAATCCACTAAAGTCATTCAAGTAGAACATGCATTACATTCTCAAGAATGTTTTTTTCAAAATAAAAATTCTAGTCAAGGTCCTTGATTACATGCATGAATGTCCTCTAATGTACAATTTTTTTTATGGTTATGCTAGTGAACATAAAAATCCACCTACAACAATTTCCCTTGAGGTCGAAATGAGGATGGTGGTCACATGTCCTTCACTTTGACCTCAAGAATAGATTGCTACAATGGCATTCGAACATGGCTCTTTCAGATATATTCATCTTGAAAGAGAGTTGCTAGAATTGTGATCTTTACGGACTTTCAAAATCACTCAAGAATGAGTCTTTCTGTTTGAGAATGTGATGTCTATTTGGTAGGTTCATATTATCTATCTTCCATAAACTCTTGCAATAGGCGGTGGCCCACATCTCTACAGAATTATTGAATATTTCAAGTGGATTCTTATAATACTACAATCTCAGCTTCCTTCTCAATATCATTGTAGAGCTCATGCTCTTCAAGGTTGAGACCTATGTTGGGAAATCCATCCACCAAAGACACCTATGCAGGTGAGGACAAGACCAAACTACAAGAATGTCGGGGTTATAAATGCATTCGTCTTGTTGAGGATGCTTGCAATGAACAAGGGCCGATTTCCATTCTTTAAGGCATCTTTTCCAAAAAAGCTTGAATTTTATTTAACTATAGAAAGGCAAGTTCTTGGTTGCCTTCAATCGAGGCCAGCGTTTCTATCTATCTATCATCTAGAAAGGCAAGCAATCATCCTAGTAGAAATCAAGAAGATAAAGAGCAAATATGATTGTAATGAAATATCAATCCAACAGTCATGCTCAAGTCCTTGAAAACAACATTTCATGAAGCCATTATATCTGCCAACATTGAATATGCTCACCCGAGAGCGCAATAATTTTCAGACTCACGAGCAGGTATGAAGAAGCTCTGTGGGAATTTTATGGTTACTTGGAAATGTTCAAGCCTAGATATGTGGATTTGATCCAAGTCTGTTATTTCAAGTATTCGATGATTGATAAGATTGGAGCATTTGAATATGCTGTATGAGGGCGGTGAGTTAGATAAAGCATTTTTTTCTTTTGTCTTCCAAGCATTGCTTGATGAGTTCCATCAAAAGCTTTTGATTATTGACGAGAGCACATGGCCAGAAAATATTGTCCTTTGATTGGTGGCCACCTAGAGAGCATCGGAAAGAGAATGCAAGAAAGGCTCTTGTTGCAAACCAACAATCTGAGTCGTTGAAGAGGATTTCCAATCGTGTGGCAAGGAACAATGTGACAGTAGTTCTTTTGTTCAAGCCCATCAACACGTTCTTAATTAGAATCAGCAATTTCCAATTCATGTGCGGTCAAAGACTTGGAGGTAGTAACAAAGGCCACCTTTGCTATTGAAGAATTGCCCACACACACTCTGCGGAGATAACTGCATTGACTGGAGAATTTTATACAGTGTTGTCCATCCAACAGTGAAGCATGGTTAAACTTGAGTTAAAGAAGCGCCAGGACATGGACTTTGTTTGCAGGGGGCTATTAAATCCAAGAGGTTTATGTTGGTATTTAGGTATGAAACCATTCTCACCTTGTCTTGGTTAAGTCACATCCAAATTGAAAAGTGGTGTGTGTATATATATATATATATAATCGTGCAAACATCAATACAGTACTGTTATACATTTATGAAAACTATGCATGTTTGATTGATTACATTAACTTGTACCTGGTTGGTGGTTGTTTGCTTGAAGGCATGTTATGTACACACAAACGATGAATGGTTGTCATCCACTTGCTCTGGACTATGCCAACAAAATGATTGAATTCAATCACCATGCATGCAAACTACTAAATATCCATCCAAAGTTATTATCATTCTATAACCCAAATGGAGGGCACTTCCAACGATTCTTCTATCCAGCTTTCCTATCCATGTAGAGGACATTTCATCCACTGAAATTCTCGCGGCTATCTCAGTTTAGCCCACTCTTCTCTGGCCCATTTTATAGTCCATAGCACAGGTGCACCTGTTTCAATCTGTGACCCATTGTGGAAACCTAACTTTAGGGTGTAGTGGACACCAAGTGTATGTGAAATGGTCTCCATATTCATTTTAACCAAGTCGAGATATGGCATGACTTAATGTTGCACACACTGCAAGTTCACCAGATAGGACATGGGGACATAAATAAGTGAGTGGAGGTTTCGACATAGATAAGACCAAGGATCTGGCTTGTCAGGGTACTAATCCAGCTTCTAATAGCCAACCCCCTCATATATCATGACAATCAGTGCATGGGATTTTCATATAAAAACCCAATTTGGATTCCCGAGATATAAGTCCAAGAAAGTGTGAAAGAATGTAAGTAGAGGGACTGGATCCTGTACAATCTCATAGCTTGTCTTCTATTTCTTTGCAACAAATACAAACACAAGATTCACACCTCTCCTAGTGAGTTTAGGATGAGAAACCAGATGAGTGAACCCTCTTGTTACCATATTAGCTGATACTACAATCACAATCCGCTAAATACAAGCAAGACTGAATGTACATGTACAGACGAGAGTCCACAGTTGGATTTATACTGCACGCTTTGCTTTCTTGGCTGCACGGAACTGGGCTATGTTCGAATTCACCTTCTTCTGCACATTCTTTGTGAAACCTGTATAAGGCTCAAAATTGAATACGCCGTTCAAAACCTGCACATCCAGTAACAACATATTAGAAGTCTTGCTTTGGGGGATACATACTTGCACTGAAAGTAGATGAACCTCATGCTTTGGAAGCTAAGAAATCACACCCTCCAAAGGCTTTCACAGAGACTAAGAATTGTTTTTTAATATATATATAAAACACTACTGCGTTGCAACCATCCAAAATTACTAGAAACTAGGTAACTAGAAATAAGCATGCATGATGTTATAGAAATCCAACCTAGTGCACATCAAACTACATTACTTTGCTGTAACCAATCTATTGCCTCCAAAATCATCATATCTACAAGTGATGCCTAAGAAAATCTCTCAAAAGAGAGCTGATGTATATTCAATTAGGGAAAGTACCTCCAACAAAACGAAGTAAGGAGCCATCAATAAAGCTTGTACAAGGTTGTCTAACAATGCCGGTGCACGTTTCTGCATTTGAAAGGCAAAGACATGTGTTAAGAGCACTTGCAGTATACATGAAGATAAATAAAACGATGACTCTTCATAATTATCACTCTAAAGAAATTGCAGACCTGCTCCTATAAATTACCTTTCGTAGCAATGTGGGGGGTACTCAAAACCACCAAAAGTAGAAGAGGTCCAACTAGAAAATAGATATATTAAGGACTCGACTATTCATCATTCAAGTAACCAAGAAGAAGGTTTATAAAAGGTGTCATCAACATTCAAATCATCATTCTAAATGGTTGTGTTCATGACAAATGACCCCAACAGGAGCATTTGTCCATCAATTGATTGTTGCTTACTGGTGAGACTATTAACCCTGAAATAAATCTAGTTCAACTTAATATGATACTCCTTCACATCGAGATTTCATACAGATTTTTCCAGAACTTGACGTAGTTGCTCAACTTTTTAGCAACTCCTGCTAAAGTGAAGCTGGCCTAATTTCCAGATTCCTTAAATTTGTTGTGCAATGGCCCTACTATCATACCTAAAAAATCTTGACAACACTAGAATTGGTGCAAGACGAACCTCAAACACACCATGGCCGACAAATTGGGCCGTCCAACACACCACCTGCGCTCCCAACATGATCTGCACCGTTCCAACACCCAAAAAATTGAAAAACCTTCAATACACTAGCTACACCATATGCTTACTGAAACCCACAATTAATCGACTGACACACTTTAAAACCCATAGATAATGGACTCAAGAACCTTGAAAGCCACAATCAACCGACTTAAATACTTGAAAACCGACAATCAATTGACTCAAAAAATTTGGAAACCCCCAATCAATCGATTCAAGAATCTTGAAACCCCACGATCAAATCGACTCAAAAACTTGAAAACCCTTAATCAATCGACTTGAAAACTTGGAAACTCCCAATCAATCGACGCAAAAACTTTATTACTCAGAATCAATCGACTTAAAACCCTTGAAACCCAGAAACAAACCACTCAGAAACTTTAAAATCCATAATCAATCCACTCAAAAACTCTGAAACCCACAATGAATCAATCGACTCAAAAACTAGAAACTGACAATCGATCCACTCAAAATCTTTCAAACCCAGAATGGATCTACTCACAAACATTGAGACCCCCAATCAACATATATTCTCAATAGGAAAGAACGGCGACAATAATTATTCATGCGGGAGAGGTTGTTAAAATTGGGGTTTCTGCTCACCTTCCATCCAAGAGCATAAGGCAAATGCTGAGCAACAGCGTTACTCCCCATCCAGCACAACAACACCAAGAAGGCACCCACGGATCCCGACTTCGGCTCCAAGCTGATGTAAAACAGTGCATAAACTGCCGCCAGCACGAAGCTATAATTAAGCACCATGTAGTCATGGTAAGGCAAGGCAGCCATGATGGGTAGCTGGGGAGCCAGGGGCGGAGTGTATGCCAACAACGTGGAGGCCGAGAAGTAAATCGGCCACACGAACACCGTGTGGATCAACACATTTATCTTGTTGTGATGGTATGCCCCGTAAAATGAGAATTGATCCTCCAAATTGAACACCCCCATCGCAGCAGCAAAAACCTAACAAAAACCAAACCCTGACCCCTGTTGAACTCCTCCTCCAAAACTCCCTCCCTCACAACTTTCAAAGCCTTCAGAGCTTCCAAGACCTACTTAGATGTACACCCAAAGATGTTTATTATAGTAGCAGACTCTACATCAAAAATATTAGATTCCTCCTTCAAAGCTTCCTGCAATAACTCAATCTATCGCTCAACTTCTAGTCGCAGCGAAGCTCCAAAAAAGCTTCCAACTCACTTTGTGGCACCGACTTTCGGAGCAATAAGATAGGCAAGTGGAGTAGTACGGCGCACTATCAGATGAAGTGGAGGTGAATTAATCATTTGAGTTTGAGAGGTTTCCGAAATTAAAGAGAGAGCTTCAATCTGGTTGCAGCAACTTCGGCTGATGATGTTGTAATGTGTAAGTTAGTTACTGATGAAGCGGCGGCGGATGATGGTAAGGGTGTTGGCGGAGGTGGACCAGTGTGGTTACATGACAATTTTAATATTGTTTGTTGATTATGATTGTGAAAAGCGTGTTGGGATTGCAATTTCTGGGTTGGTGGAAGGAGCCTTCCAAATTCTTCTTGTTGCAGGTCTCCACTCACACTTCACACACGGGACTGAGAGCCCGTGACCATTACGCTTCAAGCACTCTCATTTGTGGAAAAGGCAGAGCCGGTCAAGTTTGCTTCACACTATGCTTAAGGGACCAACGGAGTATATGAATGTAAGATGGATGTAAAGTCTACATGGATTCCTACATGGCATCGAATGGATCATGTTTCATGGTCACTTGGACTATTTTCAAAAACCACCTCTTGGAGGCAGGCCTAACACAAAACCGGGAGACCTTGGCACTTCGAACACTCACAACCGTTGGTTTATTCTATTTTATCATGTGTGAGGACCTACATGAATAGAAAGTCATTGAAATAGCATTTGGTTGAGGACCCGGTCACATATGACTTGACACTACACTTGAGGGCCGTGACCACGCTACATGATTTTGGGGGTGACTTGGGACGGCCTTTGGACACTTTCTTTTGGTTTTTCACAATTTCATGGTCACGGCTCTTGGGTCATGTGTGAAGTGGCCCTAACTTAAAGTAGATGGGTCTTGAATGGTTACCAATTTCCGACTAGCACACTTGTCCTAGGATACGAAACACATGATTAACTTAATTAGTACGTGATGGTTAGCAAATTCAAATCAAGGCCGTAGCCACCTTCCTCATATGTTTTTGGAGCTCTATGATTATGTTATTCAGTACCCAAGTGAAGATTCTCATGCTCATTCAATGGTCACATGGGTTTGAGTCCCCTAGTTTTATGTTGATTATTGAGTTTAGAATGCTAATCATTTTTTGAACAAATGTTTTTTTGGTATCCAGTTTTCGGAGACACACCTAATCACATACCACTCAAACATAGATCTCCAATGAAGGTAAGCAACCAAATTAGGCACATCTACCATAGGAATGTGAATTTCACTCATAAGGATAAGGGGCACTTCACACATGGGTTTGAGGGCCCAAGACCATTGAAATCTAAAAGCTCTCATTGGTGAAAATGGCAAGACTATACCACTTCACTTTATACTAGAGTTTGAGGACCTAAGAGACAGTGAAAGGGAATAACCACATATGAGTGCACCTCTCATCCATCCAACAAAAACTTGACCCCCTAAAGCCATGTGGTCGAATCGTCTCAAATGGTTTGGACTAGATTATTACGGGATCTATAAATCTAATTTCAATGTCAAATCAAATAAATAAATCTTCGAGATGGATAAGATTTCAGGGCTTTTATGTTAGATGAATAAGATGTACATTTGTATGCGAGAATTCTTTCTTGCCCTTACAGACAAAGAAGTTCAAATAGACGAAAACCCTACAAGGAGTCCTACATGACATGAGATGGATAATGGTTCATAGTCTACCATATTTTACGTCAAGCTCAGCTAAAAGATGTGTTTCTAACACCAAACTAGGAGATCATTTACCAAAGTTTGTTTTTCATCTTGATGTCATTAGAGCTTTTGGTGTATATGGGCCCACATGTATAGGATGGTATTGAAATAACATTGGGTTGAAAACCAATTGCGAATGTCACTTCAAGATTGAAGGTTGAAGATTCAAGCACCTTCAACCTTGCTTCAAGGAACACCTCCGGATTCTTCAAATGATGATCTCTCCTGACATCTAGCTCGGCTTCTATGAACAAGCACCCCATCTCATAGGCCAAGCTTTTCATGGTCTTTTGGACATAATAATCATTTTGATAGCAACTGCTCTTTGTAGCGTTTCTTGATGATTCCTCCCACACTTCTTGAAGTTAGGAAGTGAACATGGGTACTTTAATTCGCCTTCTCAAGATCTTTGATTTCACACCTTACCCAAAGCTTGAAGTGGAATAATATAAACGTAACGAGGGACTAAAGATTCTGGTGTGGTTTTGTTGGTAAAGGAGCCATGTTACCTTATGGTGTGTTGTGGTTGCTTTTGCCCTTTGGGGGTGGGAGAGGGCAAGAAATGGGAGTGATTGTCACGTCTCCTTCATTTTTATTTTTCAATTTCTTCTTCTTCTTCTTCTTCTTCTTAATTTTTGATTGTATGGTGGGTAGGGTTCATAGTCTCTCTTCATAGAATTATTAGTCCATGGGATGACATGTGGTCAGATTGTCTGCATGAGAGATGGTAAGCAACCAAAGACAAACTCAAAGTGTTTTGTAATAAAACTTAATTATAATCATTCAGACGAAGTCAAGTATCACGTCTGTTTTGATTTAAATTTCTTCCAGTAATCACACAGGTATGCAAAGAAAAGAAAGAAAAGAAAAGGAAAGGAAATAAAAAAACATTGATGTTCTGGAATCAATGTTAATGTAAGCCTGAGCGTGTACCACATGGTTATCCATGATGCAACATGTGGCTCAATGCCTTCCTTTTGGGAGGTGCGCTCCAAGGCCGTGGGTAGCAAGTAATCAATAGGTTATGGTGGGGGGTGGCACAAGTATGGATATTGATGTTTTAAATTTCTTTTAGAGTTTCCAATCTCAAATGAAAAGGAGAGTTTTCAATCTCAGATTGCTCACTTGTATCAGCAACCAATTTCATATTGGTGGGGAATTTTTTGGTGCCTTGTAATTTCCAATCAACCCAGTATCCTTCTTACAGATGGGTTTTCCGGCAAGAATCGCACCTATGAATACCAAAACCCCATCCCAGATGAGCTTCTTATATTTGACCCCACAAATGCCTTCCTTTGTGATCCTTTGACCTAGTGCAGCAAGTAGCCCTGCAAAGTTGTGCAAATTGCCACCCTTCCCTTCCTTTCATGGACAACCCCAAGCACTTGGAAAAATTGGCCAAAAGTGAAGAAAACATCACAAATCGCCCAAATAATTCTAATATGGGAAAGTCTTTATATTATTCATTCAGTGCAATATGGGAATGGATGTGTCAACCTATGAAGTAATCTCCCCTTTTGTAGAAACCTTTCTTTTGATCCACAAGTTGTTTCAACCTGTGCAAGGCCAAGCCTGGATTTGATTGATTTTGTGACTCAACTTTGGGAGAAGGAATGCCTTCCTGTGGCACCTTCCTCCAACCTCTTGGAAACTTGAGCTGTGGAGAACCATTTTTGTCCATCCCAGGCCTCCATAGACATTCGTCGCACTTTCCGATGAACTGGATTAAGATAGGCAAATCAATGACAACTTGCAGACCTCATAGCAAGTCATCACAATTTCTGTTTCAATTTTGGACGACAACAATCTACTCATACTTTCACTGATGTAGTTTAAACTCCTACAACTGAATGATCAAATCATACGGAAAAAGGCTGACACATTTTTCTCAACAGAATGCTCGACTCAGCAAAAGTATTTTCAGCTTGCTGTTGACAACACTAATTTCCTCAACTTGACACAAAAATAGCAAGAAAGGATTATAGCAAGAGAAGAGTCTGCAACAAACCAAACAACCAAATCCTCCAGTTTATGTGTGAGATAAGCAATCTGCTACAGTTCTGAAAACACGTTAACTGAAAATAAATGGATTAAGCATCCAATATATCTATCAGTTGATACACAATGAACATGAATCTACATGTATTAACATGTCTATCATGAACAATACCCATCCTGATGGTGCACTAGGATCAATAATAGCTTTCAAACTTGAAAATTTTGATTCCTTTCAAATCAAATGAGGCTAAGAGAGACAGAGCACTTACCAATGTGTTGATGGAGGGCATTGAGATGGCAGTTTCTTATGTTCACATCTACTTATTGTTGTTTTGGCAGATAGAAAGCCTCATTGGATTCATCGAATCAACTCATTGGAAGGCTTGACTTGTTGTACTTGTTTTCATCACTCCTCAAATCTGAGCGTCATATACACCCGATCCTTCTATACAGTATATATTGCACACTGACTTAACTACAATACTCATGTGCTCATGACGAGTCTATATTACAATTGAGGATTTGTGGGTGCTTTGGCAGTTGCAGTAAACACATTGAGACCAACTTCCAAAATGCACTTGAGCATATGAACATAGGTTATTTATTCATACAGACCAACTTGCTGAGAGAAACCAGGGGACTTCTCTACTACTTGTTATCATCCTGGGACCATGGAATATTATAAATAATGATCGATCCTATCAAGAAAAATAAAAATATGTCAGTCAAAGCTGCAAAAGCCTGGAACATCATCCTGACAGCACATTGAACAATGTTTTCATACTCCTCTCAATTCCCCTCAGAAGGTGTGGCTTAAATCTTTAGTTTCAGATAAATCCATACTCTTGTTGATGCAGACCACCATCTGTCATCCCTACCATTTCATTCCTACTGTAGCAGAACGGAAAGCCACCATTAGTGGTGTTGCCGAACCTCTAAATTATCAGAAATATCAGTTTCCGCTAGTGTTAAAGTTACAATATCCGTTCACATCCTCACCACAAACCTCATGACAAACTGTCAAGTTATATTAATAAAAGCAACTCATGGAAGGCAACCAACATAAAGTGCTTGAAACAAACCTTCTGCACTGAATTAAAAATAGGCAATATCAGAAACCAACTGTCAAGTGGAAAACGCATCATTCAATTAAGGGGACACCATAAGAGAAGGCATCTTCAAACAGAGAAATAATGGAAGAGTTATCTTAAATTACAATCAATTTGTACATCTCGTAGTTGTCGATAGTGCATCTATCTATCTCACAGGCTTTCACAGGCTTTGTGGTATATTTTGCACAACCTTCCAGAAAGTTTCACTTTGATCACTGCTCCACTTTAATCAGCTGAACTAGAAACAGGAAATTCCGATCTCTTCGCAAACAAGGAAACCCTAATGCACGAATCTGAAACCCTTACAAGGTAAACCAGTTTCTAAGGATCTGAGGGGCCCAAGTAGGTAGGTCATCTCTGCAGAAGAAAGAAATGTCCAAATCTCGCAAAACTAGAGGTGTATAACAGACTTCAGGATGGTCCCCCTCACCGACCTAAAGTGATGATATAAAGAAACAAGCATGTGAAACTAAAACTCCTCACCTTCGAAGTATCGAATTGTTTGAGGCAATTGAACCCAAAGAAGCTGGGGCACTGCAAAGAAGAAAGAAAGCACGGTCACTACCAACTCTGCTAACTCAGTGTATCCCAATTCACCTTAGTAATATATAAGAAATATTTCGTCATCACATATGTGACGATTTACGACATACATAACAGGTCCGGTGCCATTTCGAGAATCCTATCGACGAACAGATATTTGATTATGGACTATATCTTATCGATGAATGTTAAGTTCTCTCCCTTTTCTGAGCAGATATTCCATTCTGGACTATTTCTTATTGATGAAATGTTAAGTTCTCTCCCTTTTCTGAGCAGATATTCGATTATGGACTATTTCTTATCGATGGAGTTTAAAGCTCTCTCTACTACACATCCCGGTGATATTCCCGCATCAAAGCAGGGAGAAAGAAACATATCTACCTTGTTTTGTATTAAAAGCACGCATAACCGAGGAAGAGAACGTGTGAAAGGGACCGCCCGCCCTGGAATATCATTCCTCATTCTCTCTCCCTTTCCTAATAGATCATCAATGAAACCAAGGAGCACACCAACCTACCGGAGAGAAAAAAACTGGCATACCTACCTTATTGATGGTTAAGTGCATTTTTGGAAAGTGTCCATTCAAAAGCAGGCATACCTTCGTTGAAGCCCTTTGGCGAAAGGACAGTGCCTTTCATAGGACCGTTCAGGGGGCATTGCCACCGTGAAACTGCCCAAAACCACGCGCAAGCATACCCCCAGCGAGCACAACGCCAATCCCGTAACCGCAACATGCTCATGTGACTGCAGTTTAATTAAAGTCTCCCAAGTGAGACAGGAGGACACAACCAATCCCCAGGTTAAGGGATCCCCAGAGCACATTCACAGTCGAAGTTGAAAGCCCTTCGCTGGGGGGTGATGCGAATGGGCTTTGGAATGGCTTCCCCATCACACCACTCACGAAATGTGGTACAGCATTTGCGAGGAACGCACCTCCGAAAACACAAACTCAACCCACGCCGTCGCCAACTGCTCCTTAAGCCTGACTACGAGCTCTTCCTAACCAAAACCCTGGTGGTGTATGTGCACATCAATCAATCTCATCGTAACACATGTCTTTGTGATGTCCATGTATTAAGCTATATTGTGTACGATGAGATTGGATGATGTGCACGTAGAGCAGCGATGGCATCTGTCTAAACCTCTGTTGGTGTGTCACCAGGATTTGTAAGCTATATTCGTTAATTTGAGACTTTCTCTTGTCTCAAATTAATATATGGACCACAACAACATGGTCTAATGTTTGGGTCGTCCTACCTAAACCATCTTGATATGAGTTCTTAATTGGGTTCTTGATATGAACACCCGCTTCAAAGTATTTGCATCTTACAACATTCTTCAATATCTGTGTGATTATCTGTGTGATTTTATCCATGTTCTTACATTTGTAACTGTCTCAAAATGCCGAAAAAGTCCCAAATTAACGAATATAGTGAAATTGGTGTCCACTCCTACCTACAAGCTTTCTCTATATACCACCAGAACAAGAGACATCTCTTTCTCTCTTACAAATGATGGAGTGTTACTGCTTCGCGTCTACCAAGTGCTCCGAAATGAACCCCTTCTACAAACTTCCTCTTGCAACTTGAAACTATTCTTGTACAAGTTGAACTAAGTTTAAAATTTCCTTCCAAAAAATGTGTATCCGCGGATTGAATGGTTGTTCCGAGCCAGAGCTCGAAAAGCCTAAACAAATACACCATTTCTCCGCAATGGAAGCTTGGCAGATGATGATATACTGATGATATGCCGAGACAACATCTCAAGCTAGAATGTACGAAAAACTTCACTAGAAAAACCAGGTGCCCTGAACAAATTAAACTACATACATATAAACCTCACGAAATTACCACTTGAGCCATCACTCCAAAAGAAATCACCTCACCTGTGCAGATTTATGCTCCCACGCATCAGATGCACCACGTCTCTTGCAATGGACGCTGCAAGGTAACACAAGATGATGATATACCAACTGAAGATAATTTCACAACAATCTTTGCCAGAACAAGCCTTCGAGTCTGCGACCTGACAAAGTTTGAGCTTCTGTCAACGGATATAAAGGATATGAAACTCCACAGGACCTTCTTGCCTTGAGTTACCAATCCAGCGAGATCTCAATTGGTTTTTCATGAAAGGAGACTCCCGATTCCATCAGATTATTGCATTTGTTTTTGCAATGAGGATTACGTAATAGGTGAGAATCTCGGGGGTCTTAATTTCCGACAATACCCTGTCTCGAGGGCCTCACCGCACGTAAAGACCTAGCCCAATCTAGTCGGTCATGTTTATTAAGGACTCCTTATAGTTTGTCTCGTATTATCAGACGTTGAGGAAAGATTGAATATGTTCCAGAGAGGACTCGGATTGTCGGTGCTCTTCATGGGTCAAGGTTTATATCGATTGTTGAATTGAGAGATGATTGATAATTGTTTGGAACCTACACTCATATATGGAGGAGATTGTCATCCAAAGTTGTAATTTGTTCTTCAGAATTGATACTCGAACTGTAGATGGCTCTGGAGGTTGGTTATCTTTTTTGTGTGTGTTCCAAAGGTGTGATGGTTTCATGTAACCTGGCTGAAGCATCTTCAGAAGTTAGTTTAAGAGGATTTCTGCAAGGAAAATATCCGTTTCGGAGAGGAGTCTTGATGTTGGTACACCTCTTGTGTCGAGGTTTTCATCAATTGTTGAATTAAAAGATGATAGACAACTATTGATGTTGATGTTGTTTGGAAATCTCTTGTGTCGAGGTTTTCATCAATTTTTGAATTAAAAGATGATAGACAACTATTGATGTTGATGTTGTTTGGAAGCTAAATGAGAATGACTGCAAGAGACATTGTGATAATTTGTAGTTCTTCACAAATGATCCCATAGTAGATCAACCTTATCATTGGAAAAGTGATTGAGCATCACAGCAAAAGCAGACCGCCTAGTCTCTATGCTCATTAGTTTGCATAAGCAGGAATTACTGGAAGGCTAGCTTTAGTATTCACATTAAGTCTCCTTAATTTCTTGTATAGTAGAGTCTATCTTGAGTTTGAGAGTGTAAGTTGCATTCATCAGGCATTCAACATCAAGAGGAGATCAAATGGAAGATATCAGGTAGAAGATAGATAAATACTTGACGCCTAGGGTTACCTTTCTAGGTTTGTCAATGTGAGCTAGACCAAAGCGGGAGTTATAGAAATCAAAATGCGCTCTGGAAAATTTGGAGGGAGATTATGCAACATGAGGTGCCATGTAGTAACAAACATAAATTAGGGCAAGGTCTTTACGCAGTGGCAGTATGTGTAGAAATTTACAATCGCTTCAAACGACCACAAGTAGCACCCCTTGTTATGCATTTCCATGCAATTTATAATATGCCACCTAGGTCATTTGCCATGCAGGCAAACACACATGGCAAGAGAAATTGTCAATCCATAAGGTAACCACACCTACTGTGGACACTTTTGTGAGACTTTGGGCGCTTAGAGTGATCCAATTTACGATCCGTGGGACTACCATTTCAAAGTGGATTTAGAAGCTATGCACTCAACATGGTTCACTAGTGTGTCGATTTCTTATTGGATGTCTAAGTGAAAATATCCCATGACTTATTATTGTTAGGTAGGGTAGCCATTTGTGATACCCCTCTTTGTCATGCTCATCCTTTTGCATTACCTTTTTGAATTCTTGAATTACCTATTTTAATCTTCCCTAGCACCTGATGTTTGTGTGAATGTGACCACAAGTTATAGTCAACACTTGCTTTCAATGTCTTATGTATATTTCATTGAAGTGTGAAATTGGTTAATTCATGTCCTTAAGGTTTATGTTCAATCCTCCACTCACTTATTTATGTCATGTTGTGCTACATGATGGACTTGCCGTGTGCACATAAGTCATGATATGCCTTGACTTGATTTATATTTTTGGGTAAATCATCTAACATATGCTTTGTGTCCACCACACCCATAAAATTAGGTGTCCATAATAGGTCCCAAATAGAAATCAATGCACCTTCCTCACAAAAATACATACCTCTCATTTGTCCATATTAAAACTTTTGCCACCTAACAAAATAGGTTTTTGGGTTGATTTATCCCTATCATAACATTATTTAACCATGTGGGTCACTTATGTGACCCTAGAATATGTCAATAATATCATGTGGGCCCCTCGAACAAACCAAGAATGTTTGTTTACTATTCATACATTCATGCTGAACTTGGAAATTTGGGTGGATTTATACTCCTGACATTAGGTACAATAATGATTGTTTATCTTTGAATTATTGTATTCACAAGAAACATTATTCATCTCAGTATTATCCCCTTAAATTATTATTAATAAAAGAAATATCTTTGAAAATACCGACATTATTTACAATGTTCTTACTATTCAAACCGACACTATTCATTATTCACACCAGCATCAGTTTCTTCTCATTCTCTAAGTTTCTTCCCATGGAGGTAAGCTAGTGGAGGCCCATGTCAAATAAGAATGGAACACAACCATGTAGTTGAATATTGTTATGTTCTCAATCTCTTTCCTAAAATCATCAACTCCAGTTTCATAGTAGAATTACAGTACTAAGGTTATGCTCCCAAAGTACTTAATGACACCATCTAGTCCCATAATTGATGCTTTATCACCTAGTTTATTATATATCATTTTTGTCGGCTAAAGGTGAGATAAAGAATGAATCATAACATTTTTAAGCTTCAACATGATACACACTTTCTTGACGTAGGGCCGCTTTACACTACAGTGGAGAAGTCCACCGGTCATGAATTCTAGGGGAATTCTAAAATTTGATTGGGTGAGAGTGACACTCTTGTCTGGTGGTGGTTTACACTACAGCCAAGAGTCCTTTGGTGGAGAACTTTGTACATGGATGAAAAAATGGCATGGCTGCCAACATGGCGACACTTTTTTGAAGGGGAGTTCTCCGGAGGTCAAGTTTCTTGGGCAACCTCAAACCCTCGGACAAGAAACTTGGCTTCCGGAGAACTCCAACTTGAATAAAATATTTTTCCCTTAGAGAAATGTTTCCACTATTGTTCTCCCTCTTTAGTATGACACTTTTGGGAAGCAAAAAAAAGTCGTACTATTGAGGGGTCGTCTTCTCATTAATATGACAAATGGCATAAACTTGTCGTATTATTGAGGGAATACGAAAACAAAAGTAATATGAGCTTAAATATATATACAACGAGTTTAAGCGGTATACTAGATAGTATGAATTAATAACTTTTAGCTCCAAAAAATTACAAATATTCTCAAGAATTCATGAAATAGGAGTCCAAAAATCTTTGGTGTTGCCTACCCAAGTTAGCAGTTGTCATCTTATCTAAATTCCCAACTTAGGCCCATACCACACTAGGGGCAGGGCTTACCCGGCCACAGGCTAGGGTTCGACCTAGGCTTGCCGTGCCACCTTGGCTTGCTGCCGTGGCTCCTGCCACATTAGCGGCAGCTGGGTGAAGCCAGCTGCCTTCCCAGCAACTTCCGAATGGAGCCCCAGGCAGGCAGGCTCCAGCAGAGACTGTGAATAGTCTCGAGCTCCTCAGCAGAGTCTTTTTTTTTGTGTCTGTTCCAGCTGCTGCGAGTTCTCAGCTGCTTGTTGCCGGCTTGTACCTGCATACTGTGAAAATGGATCCCGAGCTCAGAAAATTATTTTTTATGTTTCTCTTCCAAATGTCATTATACACTACATTGGATTGTATGTCTAGAGATGCGGAGGCGATTTTCATGTGGAATTTGCATCAAATGTGGTACATTACCTTTGCGATGCACGGGTTTAGGGTTTTGAACGGGAGAGGCCAAAGACGATTGTGGGCCCACGATAGAGGCTTGTTTCTACCAGGATTCTTCGATCGGAACCTCTTGGGTTCATTCAATGCCCGGGAGTTTAAAGGGCGTATGCGAATGGACCTCTCAACATTTGAGTACTTGTGTAGTACTCTCGCGCCGGATTTGCAACGGCGGGATACACGTCTGCGGTTGGCCATTCCAGTGCATGTCAAGGTTGTTGTAGCAATTTCAAGACTTGCCACAGGTAATTCAATGCAATCCATTGCGGATTTATATCGGATTGGCCTTTCTTCTAGCCAAGTTGCGGTATCTCAATTTTGTATTGCTGTGAAAACACATTTGCTACAAAATTTCATCAAATGGCCTACCCCTGTAATTATGGAAAAATATGCGAGAGATTTTCAGGATATACATGGCATTCCATATGTGGTTGGAGCTATTGATGGGTCCCACATACCCATCGTTGCTCCCCGCTTGCATGCCGCCGACTACTACAACCGCAAAGGATTTCACTCCGTCCTTTTGCAGGGTGTAGTAACGTCGAAGTGTCTTTTTTGGGACTTTGACATCGGCTGGGCTGGTTCCATGCACGATGCAAATTTGTAGGGAAGAAGTGACATAGGCCAATACTGTGAGGCTGGCATGCTCTCACCTTATGCCTTAGTGGGCGATGCCGCCTACCCCTGTAGGCCATGGATGTTCGCTCCCTTTAAAGGCCATAAGGATGGCCTTTCAAGGGAGGAATATCATTGGAATTATGTCCAATCCTCTACCCGAATGTGTGTTGAAAGGGCCTTTGGGATGCTCAAACTCCGATGGCGAATCTTGTTGAAGAAGGTGGACGCACACTTGAAGAATGTGCCTGATTTGGTTACAACCTGCTTGATTTTGCATAATATGTGTCTTATTTTCGGAGACAACCTATGTAAACAAGAATGGATGCGGGAGGCTACGGATGATGTACACAGTGGGTTGTCCAATGCCCGTGCGGGAGCAACTGGCGGTAGTGGTATGCGGGAGCGACTGGCGGTGGCCGATTTGGCTTTGCAAAGTTTAGCTGGAATTGACGAGAGTTCAAGAGAGACTTTTGAGTATCTAAAACAAGAGGCGGCCAAAAAATTTGAAATTGCAATGAGTACCGGGGGGAAATCATTTAAGGAGTTATCTGCAAGACGGACTAGCATAGCGAGAAGTTTGTGGATGGCTAAGACAAAGGCTAGTGTAGCCGAAACTTTTACTGAGGATAGTGTTTGAAATAACATGTGCCAACAATTTTTCAATAAACGCATGGCTTGATTTTCTGTGAAATGTTTGACTGTGAGCAAACCTGTTAGGACCCGAAATATGGTGAACTATGCCTGAGCAGGGCGAAGCCAGATGAAACTCTGGTGGTAACTCGTAGCGATCCTGACGTGTAAATCGTTCGTCATACTTGGGTACCGGGGCGAAAGACTAATCGTACCATCTAGTACTTGGTTCACTCCGAAGTTTCCCTCATGATAGCTGGAGCTCGTGAACTGTTATCAGGTAAAGCAAATGATTAGGGGCATCGGGGGTGTAACACCCTCGACATATTCTCAAACTTTAAATAGGTAAGCCGCTAGCAGCGTATATGTTTGACAAAGTTTTTGCAAGTTTTTCTCTTTTGACACGCAAAAATTTGCACACAAAAAAATGCACGTCAATTGACACGCACAATCTAGAAATTGACACGTACTGTGACTTGTGAAGAAAAAAACCGCACGTCAATTGACACACTAGAAATTGAAATGACACGTGCTACCTCAGTACTATAAATTGAGGTGACATTCAGGAATAAAATGTAGATGTCAATTGACATACAATATTGATTTTGAAAACGTCACGTGACACTTTGGATTTCAAGTTCAACGTCACATGAAATTTGTCAAACATACACACAGGCCGCTAGGGTTCGTTAGTTGAAACCTGACACAGACTTCAGGACAATTACTGATCATTACAGAGGAATGTATAAAATATGCCTCAAATCAATAAAGAAAAAACAAAAGATCACAACATGTAGATGGTTGGACTTGGAAACACTAGGATTTTGACCGATAATGCCCAAAAATCTCCCCGGATATACTCAATAAAATCAAATTAATTCAAAGGAGTAATCAAGCAGGTTGTAATTGGCGTGCACATACGAAGGCCCAAAAGCATAATGGAAAGCACGGAAAAAAACTCAAAAATGTTGTGAAATTCAATAGGCGCACCTTGCTTTGGGGGGGCATTGAATGTGTTTTGCATCTCCCCACGAAGGGAGATGAGTTGAATGACCCAGTGGTCCCTCCACTGGTTTGCATTCCTCAAGAGCTCCACATCCTCTTTGCCATCGTCCAATTCGACAATTTCGGGTTTTTTGCGAGGGGCTCTCCGTTTCTTGTTGGACTTGGATAGGTCAATGACGGTTTCTTGGGGGCCTTGTTTTGGTGAACCTTCCGTGAGATCAATGGTGGCGCTTGGAGTGCCTTGGGCGGGAGCACTAAACCCAAATCTTGGAATTGGAGGCATGTAGGAATGGGAGTATAGAAATGGCAATTGATTTCCCACCCCATGAAAGCCATGAAAGAATGGTGCGGGAGGAATGGGAAGACCTTGTCCCGAAATTGCAGTGCCAGCGACAGGGGGGATTCCACCAGTCACAACATTGGTGTTGGCACCACCCGCTTCCCTACTAGTTCCCTGCGACTCCATGTGAAACCCTAAACCCAATTTGAAGCGGAATGGTAAGTTGTTGCCAAGGGAAGGGAAAAAAATGAGAAAAATGAGAAAAAAAAAAGAGGAAAAAAATGAAGAACACGAACACGAGCACAAACACGTACCTGAGATGTCGATGTCGAGCACGAAATGTCGATGACGACTCGAGCAGCTGAAGGTGAAGGTGAAGCAGTTTAAGCAGCTTCAGCTGAAGCAGGTGCAGGTGAAGCAGGCGAGGCAGCTGGAGCAGCAGCAGAGCTGGGGGGGGATGAAGCCCGGGGGATGAAGGGCTGCCACGAAGGATCCCGGCGCCGGGGGGGTAGGGGGTACCAGCCGGAGCCCCCCGGTAGATTCCCTAAAATCCAGGGCATGCCACGGAGGTATATGCCGTCTGCCGCTTGCCGTCAGTGGGGCAGGTAGGCACCGCCCTCGGCCAATGGGAGGCGGGGCACGGACCTGCCTGCCCCCAATGTGGCACGGCCCTTACTTTTGGAAACTAATAATTTCATTAACACCAAAATATGAAGAGTTCTTTATCTAAGAAACTAGACAATAATGATTCATGACTTTTAGCATCGAGATACGGGTGATACTATATCACCCGTGTACAAGGCAACATCATAGGCCAGAGGCCACTTTAACTCTAACCATGTCCAGTCTACACTAGTAACCTTGATTATCATTAAGTTCCTAGCAATAAGTGAAGTTCCCAAGTAGTTTCCAAGTGAAAATGAATGTATTTTAGATGTGCATAATATAGATGAAAGGAATTTTAGCATTAACTACCTCTTTAATATGACAAAACGGAGATTCTAAATGTCGCATTACCGAGTGTTGTAGTCATATAAAAGAGGGAGTTTTGAACTAAAAATTTTGGTCTTGCAAAAATGTGTCGTATAAACAAGTGTCGTATTAACAAGGTTACATTGTACCCACATGTAATTTCTTTATAAAAATAAATAAGAAAATAATGGTACCTACTTACTTACCTTAATTTGGATGTATTATAGAGGTGGAACATTTTCAAATAAATTCTTGTCATGAAAGAAGTTCTAAAAGATTGCCATATACATTTTATTTTTTTATCAATACAATTTTTCTAAATTTCAATACAATGGTCATTTAGGGGGTAAGGTTTCTACTATGGCCGGCTATGATCATTTTGTGAAGTAGTCCGGTGGACTTCTCCTCTTGGTGAAGTTGTCCAATACACTTCTCCTCTAGGTGGTTACACTACGGCTGGTCAAGACTTGTAAAGGCATTTTTTAATTATCTTTTCATCTTCTCCAGTATACCATCCCTCGCCTCAAATAACCATGTCTTGGACTAAAATTCTTGACCGACTAGTGCACTTCTCCACCATAGTGTAAAATAGCCCTTAGTCATTCACACACAAATTCTCTCACTGCTCTCATCTTTCTTGATATCATCCATTTATGTACCCTTCCTATAAGTTAGTTAGGCCATTATGAAAATGAACATAAAAATCCAACCTTCAACCCTCACATCTCAAATTCCAAATGAAGATGGCATGGGTTGGAGCATCTAGAGAAGAAATTCTATTCCAAGATTGTACTCTACGAGTGCCTCATGCATTTGTTGAAGAATGTTATGACATCACATGACGACATTGTTCACATAAGTTATACAAATTTTATTCTATGAATATCAAGCATCTATGAATATGGGCAAAAATGACTACTCTAAGCTCTATAATATCAACCTTCTTAATTTCATTTTTTTCATGTATCCTAAAACCTTAGGGAACGGATGTTTTCAGTTCAAATCTCACCCCTTGTTATCATATTTCCCGTTCATATATCATGGGTTTTGACATTAAAATAAATTACCAAATAATTCAAACCACATGCTCAAACGCATCATGTTCTCATCATTTGTACTTATTGTCATTATTGCAATGTTGACTTTGTATTATTCCATAATGTCACATGCTACATTAAGTATCTTTTATCATGTGCATTTTGGTTGCCACAAGCATGATATTACAGATCTTAGAGTGTATAATGACTCTCAAAATTGAATCAATCATCCAAACAACAAATTTCAAGAAATCATATCTAGAGAAGTATTGATTTTTTTGCCAAACCATAAACTAGGTCATATGCACAACCAAGTTGGCTATCATCCTTCCAAATTTTAGTTGAACATTGTAGAACAAGCAAGAGAGGAATTCCATTTCGAATGAACTTAGGTCTATTAACTCAATTTTGGAATTGTTTTCAACTCTCACCTTCAATTGCAAGATTAAGTTCAAAGTGCCACCTAGGGTTCTTCCTCTCATTTATGGTTAGAAGTGTGGTCTCTCAAGACACCTTATCTTACAATTGTGAAGGTTTTCTTTGCCCATGAGAGCATTACAACAGGAGAATTGGTTGAATGCCTTAGCCCTATTGTACCATGGGTGTAGCACATATGAAGTGTCAAAATTGTTGGATATCTCTCACTCTTCATGCTCTAGGATTCATAGAGATAATGTTCCTCATGTGGAGCCTTCAAGAAGAGGGCACCCAAGAAGCATCACCCCTTGCTCAATGACAAACATGTGTAAGAGCCATCATCATTGGCGGATTAGATAATGTTGTAGACGTGAGGAATGCTTTGAATGAGCACTTGAATGTGGTAGTGAGCACCAACACAATGAGGTGTCCACTTCATGAAGCGGGTCTTGAGTCATTAGAGAAGCAATTAAAAAGCCATTAATGATTGCCAAAAATATATGTTGCAAGTTGGAATTTGCTCAATGTCATCAAGATTGGAGTATCCATGATTGGTACAGGGTGATTTTTAGTGATGAGACTAAGATCAATTGATTTCAATTTGATGCTCGCACTTAAGCAAGTAAGGGATGGAGAATCTCAATTACAAGCTCATCGTATGAGTCAGACAATTAAACATGGAGGTGGTGAAATTTTGTGTGCAGTTGTATGACTTCCTATGGCATGGGTTACATGTGCAAGATAGAGGGGAAGATGACACAAGATCTGTATCTTAGGATTCTTCAAGATGGGGTCATCAAGACAATTGAATGGTGGCACTTCAACCCTTCTTGTGTCATATATGAGCATGATAATGATCTTAAACATACCGCAAAATTAGTCAAGCAGTGCTTGTCTATGCAATATTTTGATGTACTTACTTGGCCTCCTTAATCACCTCACCTAACTCCAATGGAGCATGTGTGGACACTTGTGAAACAAAAATTAAATGAATATTCAACAACAACCAAAGGAATGCTCCAATTATAAGAGCATGTGCAGTGTCAAAAGTTCTATCATAGCATGCCCAATTGTATCCAAGTTGTTTTAGCTTCTAAAGGAGGGTGGACAAATTATTGATCTATAAGTGGATGTAGATTTAGAGTCAATGTACATAGTTCTCTTCAAATCACTGTTTTTCCATGTGTAGTTTTGCACTGGACATGAGACTTTGGTAATGATGCACTGAACTATGACTATTAACTCACATAAGTGAAAGTCTGTATGTTCTTGGTTTTATTTGCTTGGCATTGTGTGCAAAATTGATGAAGTCACTCACTCACTCTGTTTTGAGAGTCCGTGTATATAGTTTCCATTCTTATACTTAATGCACCTATTTTGCAGGCATTCGAAGTGTCCTTTTCATGTAGTTTGTATACAAACTTGCCCACATAACATTGGGCGGCATGAACGATACTGCAGTACCATTTGTCGGCACTATAGATGAACAATGTTCAGGAAATCAAGGTCATTGATGTTCCATGTCTCAAGTAGGGAATCATTGCCAATTCTCTCAACTGGGTCTCAGTTTCGCATGTGGAGACTGAAGAAATATGGGGCTAGGATTCTCTACTATCCAAGTGATTAAGGGATATGTTGAGTAGCATTCTGGGGTCCAACAAATAGGCCCAGCTTGCTCGCCGACCTATATAGGTTTGTCACCGATTCATTTCAAATGACCTCGAGTACAAAAATTCGGTATACAAAACAAATAAGAACATAGAGAATGGAGTGTATCGCAATTTGGTGTGTATCTTTATAAAACTTCAGGTACAGAAGTTAAAGATGCAGGCTTCTTGGACTACTCCCAAGATGTGTAATCAATAATCAACACGTATAGCTACATTAATGAGCTATTATTTAGGATTAAAAGCACCTAATTTCAAAAAGGCAGTGCAAATTGAGCACAAGCTTTTCTTTCTCTTACAAAAGGCACTTGAGTATGATTGAACCAATAGGCTTGTTGTAAATGGCATTGGCCATCCTGAGACAACATCTTGTTCTAATGTTGAAAATGGGTGTCTACAGGGTTCTGTTTGTAACCTCCGGAACTTAATCGTGGTGAACCGGGTGATCAATCAATTCGTACTCATGGGTAATAACTAACGGGGTCTCCTTTGACACTCCACGCTCTTGGGTCCAAAGTTCTAGTGTGACAAGGGATGAGCCCCATTCAATAACACATGTTTCAACCTCATCAAGGTTGAACCTGTTGATTACTCCCAAACCAGTTTCCATGTCTTGCAGCATCCACTCCCCTGCCACATCAGCAAACACACATTTCCATTTCGTTAAGGAAGTACACTCTTCACAGCTACCATAGAGTTAATTTCCTACTACTTCAGCTTTTGATGCCTTGAAGGTTTGCCACATGCCACTCTTGGATTACTCGAGACCATTCAAATGCCATGTGGCAATTATCAATTTCCATTTCCAAAGAGATGAAGCATTAAACACCATGCGGCATCAAAAGAGAAGTAATGAAGCAGTACAGAGTGTTGTTCTGTGCATCAATAACCAAAAATTTAACTCAAATAAGCCAACACACTCACCATTTGGTCTGTCTGAACCCTTGAATACTGTCTCTTCAAAGTCCATGCTGGCCTTGATCACGTGTTTCGTCCCATCTATGGCAGTGAACTTGATCAAAGTGTCAAGTGCGTGGGCTAACTTAAACATTGGGCGAATTCGTAGACAGACAAGCCTTGAGAAACCTCCGGATCCAGCACCTACAGATCTTGCTTGAATACTAGAGGTAATTTTCACTATATCTTTGGACTCTTTGGGAAGTACAATGTCCCGGGCCATTATCAATCCACCACCAATATCTCCTTCCATACTAACAGACTCTTGACCATCCAATTCTGCCACTTCTCTCCTGCAACGAAACACAACATGTTTTAGCCCGGACGTTTTTGGCACACATTTGCAATATATATAGATGTTGACAGATCCTGCACACATCATGCATAATACAACTGAAGTCTAAAAAGAAAAACGAAAGGCCTCTTTGCAAACCCTGGCCGAACTGATGCTTCTTGTTTACATAAAGATTTAGGAACAGATAAAAAATTTGGAGTAAATAGCTAATGAAGTACTTTAGAACAGTATAGGCCTCTGTGCAGCCAGGTGATCGATATTCAGCAGTGCTGTACTCTTCATATCGACCACTTTCCAGCCTTCCCTCCAGCCACTCTTGACCCGAAGGTTTGTGAATCAACGAAAATATACGGCCACCAATCCAAGCGCAAACTTGCAAGTTCACATTGCCCTTATCAAGTTCAATGGGCTGTGTAACTGCTCCAGCACCCTTGATAGCTTCATGTTCTCCAAATATCTTATCAATGACATTCTGTGAGCTCTCTGCAAATGTCAGACAGCCAAGACACATCAATCAAACAGATCAATCACGACCAAAATCACCTTGCCTACCATACATAAAAAAGTAAAAACATTAGATACACTAAGGCTTTCGATATTCAGTTAGATTACAGACCTCTTAGATGAATTTCTCGCTGGCAATTGGTCTCCACAATTCTATTGATTTCAGCCACTCCTGGCACAACCAGCTTCACTAGTTCTCCATCCCTGCCTTCACCTTCAACCTGCAGAAGACAAACCAGAAACAAAAACATTGATACTACTGCCCACATCGTAGCATGAAATGGTTGAAATAGACTGAAATTAAGAGACGGGATGAAGTTCCATGAAGATGGATGCTGTTGGGTACCTGTGTACTGTGGCCAAGTAGTAGTCGCACACATAGAGTGCGATTAGGCCTTTGGCGATTGCCTTCAGTCCGAGCAACTCTTACTACCACCTCTCCCCCATCCTGGCTACTATTTCCAATGGGTAGCTGCTCAGCTTCATAATAGGTCATTAGATAGTTTCCATCTTCGTAGCCAAAACCATCATTGTCGTCTTCATACATGA
Organism: Polytrichum commune; assembly: GCA_950295325.1. Lineage (NCBI taxonomy): Eukaryota > Viridiplantae > Streptophyta > Polytrichopsida > Polytrichales > Polytrichaceae > Polytrichum > Polytrichum commune. Next base: position 13,332,568 of record OX485803.1, on the reverse strand, counting down.
CTCCCTCTGCTCTTCCTGTCATAGGAGACATAAGACTGTAAGGTGCCAAAATACGATTAAAGCCTAGCCACAAGCACTCCATTTGAATAACTCTTATTTTATCCAAGTCTGGAGCGTTTTTGGGTCCTTGCAGACTGTTTAGTCGTTACAATTCCAGGGTTCTACAGCAGATGGCATATTATTACAAGTGGCACTTACCGTTTTCATCAAGGGCGACAAGTAATGTGACCGTATCTGTTGGCTTAGCTTCCCCAACACTCTGGACGACTGGACCTGTTGGAACAATAGCTCCACCCTTCAAGTAAAGGAGGGGCAGCTCCTGCAGAAAGAAGTCTCTGGGTTATAAAGTGTGGATTCCAAACTAGCGAATGTCTACTGAGAAATGCCATGCCAAGGAGGAGGAATTTTTCCTCAAATCCGTGCTCGTTTCACAAGTGCAAGCAACTGATTACGTACCGGATGGTCATCACCAAAGTGAAACCGCTGCCAAATCCCTGTAGGCAGAACAGTCTCCATGACTGCCCTCCGGTTCTTAGGTACGGGGCTGCACAAAACAACAGTCCATCACTACAACATATCTTTCTTCTTTCATTGCTGTCAGAATTACATCAATATAATGGAGAAGGACTGGACAACAACAATATAACTTTGATAACTTTGATTAAATAGTTGTACCATGTGGCAACAAGGATGGAACCCAAGAGGAAGCTGTCATCAATTTTTCGAAGCTTAGGGTCTGTGGGATCTGTCAAAAAGTAAAAATAACACAGCGTTATTAACCAATTCTAAAAACCTTCCAAATCCCAAATAAAGGCATGGTTAAAAGTCGTAAGGAAACCACAACCAAGATAATTCAGGACTTAGCAAACATGCATACATCCAAATTTATTTCGAAATGAAGGGAGCCGTATGGAGAATATACCAGCGAAAAATAGCGGAGTAGCCACAGGTAAACCAGTAAGATGCGCCTTGTAAAAGAGTGTGTACAAGTGAGGCAGCAACCTATATCGTCTGTTCAAAGCTTGTCTGCAAAGCTCCTCAGCCTGCAACAAAACGCTGACAATAAGCACTGATGGAATGCTGGAATTTCCATACTATACATAGACATGACTCTACATAGGAGCTTGTATCTTAGAATTCGTACAATTATTACAACACTAAGATCGATTCCAAACTAACCTCAGGACCAAAAGCCCAGGGTTCCTGATCGATGGTTCCTTTCTCGGAGTGGGCCCTGGAGAATGGCATCATCGCTCCAATTCCCATCCACCTCACAAACATTTTGGGCGTAGCATCTCCAGCAAACCCACCAATATCTGGACCACTTAACGGCTGTCCACTCAATCCCTGGACACAGGCAAAAGAAAACGTCAAAAATGTTTGAGACCTATAGTAAGAGGTGACATACAGCTTTGTGAAAGTCAACCATAAATTACTTGCGATGTGGATTGGGATGTGAATTTCAGCTTACCAAGTTTAACGCCATAGGAACACTCATGGCCAAATGCTCCCAGTTTGACAGATTGTCACCAGACCAGGTGGCAGAAAACCTTTGGTTACCAATAAAACCTGCCCTGCTCAGCACAAATGGCCTCTTATCCGGGTTGGCAAGTAACATACCGTCCATTGTTGCTTTTGCTTGAAAGTTTCCATAGACCTGCATCACGAAAAAGGCCATAAAAACAATTACTATCTGTACATTCACATGATTAAAATACTGTGAAAAAGTACAGACGATCCCGAAGACATATTCATAGAGAGATTAAGAGAATATTGCAAGTTGAAACGTAGACATTGGTCACAATTGCATAAGAAATGGACAAGCTGACTTACGTTATGATAATATCCATGGTTCTGGACACCCCCAAATTCTTCATCACCTCGGTGAATGTTTGTCTCTGGCATGGTCTTAGTTACCGTCTGCAAAACCATTTACCAACTACAGTGATAAGCATATCTGGAACTGATTTTGATATCCAATCAAGAGGCTCTTTAAAAGTTGACATAATAACCCCAGTAGGTTAGATATTGCAACACAGTAGCAACAATTGTGTTGCACACACAGCTTGTTGTGTAATGTGGTGGACCTTGAAAACAGCCGGTTCATTCATGTCGTTCCAGATGCCATCGATTCCATTTTCAACAAACTTCTTGACTTGTTTAACCCACCACTCACAGGTCTTCTTGTTAGTGAAATCTGGAAAGACAGTTGGGCCTGGCCAACACTCACCTGCATATTCAAAAGAAAAGTCCAAGAATGAGTTGATGTCCACTTCTAACACAGACCACTGAAATGCTAACCCACAATAATTCGTGAGGGATGAAATTATTTCTGAAAATGATGGAATGACATACCAACATAAGGTTTCCCATCAGCATTTTGGATCCATACATCCTCCGCAGAGCCTGTGTCATAGGCCTCATAACCTTTCTCTACCTTAAGCCCAGGGTCAACCATCCATACGCCTTTGAACCCAATATCATGCAAATTATTGATTAGCCCCTTCACATCTGGGAACGCTTTCTGCACAAGCCGCGTCAACAGTGTTGAGTCAAAATATCTCGGTTCTTTTCCCCACTTTATCAACATAGCCGTCACAGACGAATTTAAAGTTACTCAGGTACTTAGTTTGGTAAATCCATCATACCTGGTCAAATGTGAAGCACCTAAAACCGTCCATATAATCAATATCCATCCAGATCACATCACAGGGCATTTTCTTTTCCCGAAAAGTTGAGGCCACCTGAACAGCATCAGAGATATTCAACTGAGTGACCACAAACCACAAAGTGACCAAAATTTCTTCAAAGCACTTGACCACATACACAAACTCGGAATCCACGGACACATAACATGTTTCATACCTTCCAAACTCTCTCTGCTGTTTCGTAACTCCATCTGCATTGTTGATAACCAAGTGCCCACTTGGGTGGCATTTGAATCGTACCTGAAGCGCAAGAAAATCAAATCCCACAATTTTGTTAAAACAATATACAAGGTTAATTGCAATCAATGGAGTTTTAAAATCCACCTCAAGGTACATGATAATAAAAAAATACCAGTAGCTCGTGCAAGGGCAGTCACAAGCTCCGCCGGTGTGGCATACGGTCCAAAAGTGATCACTGGATATGGTCCAGCTGCTGCAAACTTGATAATTGTCTCTTTCCTCAAATCGATCTGTCAACAAGAAAATACATATATGCAAATAATTCATACCAGCTCAATGTCATTACATCTGACATACAAAACAGATTCCCATAGCTACGTCTCCATGCTTCTCATCTATTAGAAAAATTACCTCGGTCCGCAAGGCTGTATCAGCGAGGACTCCAAATGCTTCTCCAGTTGGTAGAACGTTGAAAACCCATGGGTGAGACTGATACAAAGAAACTGTGTTCTGGTTATAGCCCCAGGCATCTGTATTCCAGGTGAATATCTGTACAATGACCCAATTTATTTTGTTAGATTTGTAAGCTAAATCCCTCTGTGTCTCCTATGTCCTGTAATCTTTTAGTGTGAGCTTACATCGGATTCGCAAACGAGGGCAAGGTATTGTTACTCTATCTCACCTACCCACAAAATCCAATTCTTCCAAATACAATGATAGCCAAATGGATGCTCAATAAATTACTGTTAGATTACACACCCTCTTTCCTGTCCGCTCAAGGCCTCCACCGACTTCTCCAGTACCATAAAAGGAGGTGCCAGTAGGCAACTGCATTATTACACCCCACAATTGCACATTAATGAGATCAGTCCATCATTACAGTACACATATTGCAGTGAAACTAAACAAAAAAACAAAAAAAATAGTCTGAATTGCACTCTAACCTGGACTACAATCCGGTTTATCTCCTAGAAGAAATACTGATGAGACACTTACAAAAACTCTTTAAATGAGTTACAATGGTCATTAACAATTCAAAAGCCACACAACAGCATCACACAACACAACAAGAGCCTCGACAAACAGGAATAATTGAGAAGAATCAGTCACCTGAAAAGTTACAACTTGCTGCCCCTTTTCAGTAGAGAACTGAGGAACGAAAGTGGGAGTTTTCTTCTTGAAAGAGGAGACATCAATCACTTCTTCACGTAGTCTTGAGTTTGTGAATGAGAAGCAAGGAGCAGCCCCCTTTCTGCTATCCTCAGACTGATCAAACCGGAAAACTCCCTCCTCAAGTATTGGCACCCAAACCATATTCGTGGAAAGCGCCATGCCTTCCTTCCTTTGCTGCCTTAAAGTGCTTACCTCTGCAGTCCGAGTTACTTCGAAGTTGTGAGAATCTGCCCAACGAGAGAAAGACCGTAAGCTGACACAACCACGACCACGACACTTTCAGATATCTGCACTTTCAGAAGGCCAGTCTCTTCACCCACCCTCACATCGCCAAACCGTGAAGATCCTCAGATCCCAATGACACGCACCAAAAAATATGAGGTTATGTTTCTAAAACTTTTATAACGTCTAATTATAGACTTCATCAACGTAAAAGGTTATTGCCAAAAGTTGCCACCATCGCTGTACTTATCTGCCACAAGCAGTCGTTTTCCTACAGATACTGTTTTCCTGAATAAATGAAGCAAGTATAACTCGATTGATTGCACAGGCGTGTTGCAGAGCCAAGTTATTCAATCGAAGCATCTTCAGGCCGCCGTAGACACACCTTTGGGGAAAGCACAAGTGGGTACATTTTTCGTCTGGAGAACGCGTGAACGAACACTCCATTCTGATTAAATTCTCTATAGAGATTTGTATAAGGCCTAATGTTGCTTATAGACTGGGGTTACAGGGGCAATCATTCGCTGTTGCCAACTTGCTTTGCAGATTCTGGAACTTGGAAGAGCACCTTCCCTTGACATTCTAAGATACCTTGCCTCGTGGAAAGAGGAGTTGTGGGTTTCTGCGCAAAGTACATAACTGTACAGAGTACGTGCGAAACCAGACTGTGGTCAGAAATTATTCCCAGCCACTGGTATAGGCGTACATTTAACAACATTGTAGCACTGTTGGATGTTGCTCGAGATTGGAAGGACCCTGCGAGTGTAACACCATCGGCTGCCATGTTGGTGCCAACAATGAAGGCACCTGAGAGGGTTACCACATGAGGGTCAGATGCCCATCATTGCCTAACAATGCAGAGTGTTCCATCAGTTCTTCGATAACAGACGAAAAACAGCGCCGTATGAAGACGGTATGAAGACGATGATGGCATCAAGCTAAGACAGCTGGGCATCAAATCCGAAAAGGGGTCTGCGAAAGTGCCGAATCCAAGAAAATACCTTGACACGTGCAAAATGAAAAACGCCTTCTCCACATTATCCACGTTCTGGGCACAGATCACCTAAAGGCAACCCAACTCTCACACCAAAAATAGCGAAGTGGTCTACTACGAGACAAAATCCCACATACGCACCCGAGCATCCCACAACTATTCAGAGCCTCAGATCCGGAAAGAGGCAAGCCACTAAAGGTAGACGCAACATGACAAGATACGACGTTCACTTTGCTATTGCTCTTACACCTGCTCTTGCGACCACTTACCACTCTGCGCTACGAGGGGCAGAAGACGAAGATGTCGATATGAATATGGACGTGCAGTCTTGAGCAGAGCACCTTCACTTGCACCTCGTCGGAGGCACCAAGAGGCAAATGACGCACCCAATAACGGAGAACACAGAGATCTGAGACTCATAGTGCTGCTGTGGGGACTTATAACGAAGTCGAAGCAAGTAGTGGGGCACGAGGCCATCGAGGAAGGCCGCATTGGACTTCCCCTTCCCCTGTCTCCGCAACTGGGCCCCCAATTCCAATTTCCAACTGTTCCAGCTCCGATCCTCTCGCAATTTGCATCTCCAGTCTCTCCTCCGCCTCTCTCTTTTTTTTTCTCTCTCTCTCTCTCTCCTCCTTCACGCCTTCGTTACCTCCACTTTCTGACAATAGGAGCCACCTCATATCTGTCGCCCTCCACCTAGATATTATCACTCTTAGCACCATTACACTTCAGCCACGTGGTCTACCTCTCACCTTCCCTTCTTTCCTGTGTCTGTGAACCTCGACCCTGTTCTTCTCCTAGCACGTTTTTCAGCTCTCACCTCGAAGTGCTTGAGGAACAAATGCCAGTTAGGATGTTTTCTGGTGACGTCCTATCCCAGTAGAAAACGTGGGTTTTGGAGTTTTCTGGTTTTTGCTTTATTTGAGTGAAAAGAGCTCACGCCAGCTAGGATTCTTTGCCGCTCCTGGCGTATGCTGTTCCGGGCACGGACCGCTAGGAGTCACGGGTGGAGTCTAGTAATAATACTGCCACCTACGATGTTGTTGTGTGTCCACGTCGGCTAGTGGCGGTGCCACGTGGGACGGATGAACGCTGTGGAGGAGAGGGACGCGCGGCTTTGGGCTCTTTTCTGGCCCTTCTGTTGGGACCACGTCACCGCCCCCATCACCGTGGGCCAGCTGGACAAGGCGGAAACGCCTGTGGATCGGGATTGGGCCACCCATCCAACATGATATATACAACCCAATCTCGCGCGTCCAAAAGATTATTAAAAAAAGAGAAAGTGAAATTAAAAGTGGACGTACTCCTATTGTGTTGATCCTTACATCATCATTGTGAACCGTTAGATGTTTGAATGACCGAATGTGTGTTTGGGGTGGAAACGTGACCTTGGTCCGTCCTTCCCACATGTGCATTCCATGTATCATATATATTTTAGAGTCTTTGCGAGTATCTTGCCCCATTTTGTGGTCTATGGACGAAATATCATAGCCCCATGTCAAAGTGGGATTTGTTTTGAGCCAAATCAACTTTACTAAGGATATTGATTTTAGCAGCTTTGTGACACATGGATTTGTTTTGTGTTAACCCCTAAGTGCCCGAGCAACCATATATGGTTGATCAAAAATTTCGGCTCGTTTGTGTGTGGGCAGGTAAAATTCCTTTGACCGCGTAAATTTTTTTGGCGGGCAGTATGGAAGGGCAACTTTTGGATTGAGGCATTTTTGACCAAAAAGAGTAAATATTCGATTTTAGAGAGGGTCGGAAAGGCATATGTGTCCGTGATGTAGGGAATGGGTGGAGAAAGTGCTTTACTACTTCCTCAATGTTTCAGCTAATTGGACTATTGTACTTGTTTTTGACATCCAAAGAGTTCTCATTATTCATTTCTTTTGAAAAGTGTCGTAGTGGAAAGAGTAAAAAAATTCCGTATTTTTGACCGTTGAATATTAGTATTCACAATTACCAATGTGAAGTAATTTGCAATATCAAATCGTCAAGTGTCAAAATAAAGAAAATGCATTTCAAGAATTGCAAGGAGGATTGCGAAATGATTGGGATAGCTCTATATGCATACATAGGGTCTTTGGAATCACATTTTTGTATTCTTTCACATGTTGGAGTTGTTCATGTCACCTCAAACTCCTAAAAACACTTATGAGCAAATCATACCAACATTGTGGGGAGGGGCGGCATACAAAAAAAAGAATGTATACATTTCTCCTGTTTGTATCTCACAACTCTTATGCAATCTCGGTCTCAAAATTGGTATGCATACTAATAAACAAGTTCTTTAAACATCTATACGGTTAGATTTTGGATAAAAGACAAATTCCTCCATTGGGGATTGTATTAAAGCCATGCACATATTTCTTAGGAAAAGTGCATTCCGAAAGGCTTGGGCACTTAGGGGTTAAAGTTGCCGTGGTACTAGGGTACGGCACATGTCGTCGTCATCACATTGCTTAGAATTCTGTAAAATCTTGCATAGAATTTACATTTAGAGATTTGTTCAATGGTTTTTCACGATGGAGATTCTCCATAACTCATGTCGAGGTTTTGAGCATCCATTGAGATATATTGTCTTGTACAACTATATATTCTAATGATTTAGTTTATACACTCACATGAAAAGTATTTGTCAAAATAAAAGTTAAACACACACACACTCATGAAGCAAGAAATGGTAAAAATGTTGCATATTAAAACACATACACAAAAATGACATAAAAAGGACCCATGCCCTAGATTTTTCTTCCAAGACAAGCCATGTGGCGGTTCATACATACAAGACATTTATCTTGTGCTATGGGAATCTTGTTGCCCAAGGGCCACCCACCAAGAAGATACATGTACTCAAATTGCCGCCAAGGTACACTTCACTTGTACCAAATGAGGATAGTCACATTTTACAAATGCTAAACGTTGTGGGTGCATGGACACCATGACTTAAATGTCACCCCATCCCAAGTTGAATACTTCACATACTTCAAAACTTATCCCATCCGATTGCATTTGTGTTACATTAAGTATTACCATTGTGCAACACCAACAAACAAGTGAATGAAAATACATCCACCCACGAAGCATGTCATGAGTGAGAGCCTCCTTAACGTAGATGCCCATCGTGAAAACTTAGAGGATTGCAGTCTTTTATGGATCTCGATAATTTATTCGGATTGGCAATTACGTTATGAACTTCACAATGACATTAAGATCACATGAAACATAGCCTCTTCTTTCTAAGCTAGGAGTCACAAACCTTGTTTGACCCATTGTAACAAACCTCCTCCTCCCCCCTTCCAAAGTGGACAATGTTCATGATTGATATTTTCGTCTCCTTCAATGAATGAGTTTTGTTTTTAGTCCTTAGAAATGATACAATGAGTGTCCGTGTTGAACTGTGTGGTTACTCATTGTGGAGAAGAAGTAGATGTCGAAATTTGGATCACTAACAAAATTGGGAACTTCTACCTTGTGGCTTCTATCACTCAATTTAGTGAAAGGGGATGTTTGACTATGATCAAAGTAAAAAATAGTATGAACTCGAAGAATTGTCATATTTGGAGAGGAAGCTCGGGATTGCTTCATCATTTCATATGACTATCATGTTACATTAAAAGCTCAAAATTTGAATTTATGGAATTTTGGTGTCGCAAAGTTCATAGATGCTTGATAAGCATCGCTTTAAACACCATAAACCTCCATCCTTCCTCCAACTGTTGAAAACCTTCACATAGATTTATCCCAAATGAAAGCCCATTAAAATATTGACGATGACAACAACAACAACAATTATCATAAACGAGTACCAACTCATCCATGTATTGTATCATTGTCATATACACAAGAACCCCTAAGAAACACCCTACAATATTGTGCCTATAAACCATGATGAATTTAATATACTCAGATTGAGTTGAAATAATAACCAATAGACAATATTAGCCACATGCCTACCTACTAAAACTTGTAGTGACTTGTACTCTCACTTTGTTATGGATACTACTTTTAGCCAGTCAACAACACCCAATATGCCTACACCCCGAACACCAGTATATATTTCGCACCGAATTGACAACCATCTTTATAGCCCTTCACCTCATCAAATTTAACACGACACAGTCGAATAGTATGAACTCCATCTACTTTATCCACAACCACCTCCGCCAACCTTCCTTCCAAAATAACCATCTTGATACAATCCATGATCCGACAACTATCGCAACGCACAACCCCCCCCCCCCTCGCCCTCCAACAAAGATGCACACACTCATGAATACTAGGTAACGGTGCCACCAATAAACTCGTCAAATTTGGCATTAGCAAATCCCCTTCACACACCACTTCCATGATACATATAGTGCATACCAACCCTTTTGGCACTCAAAAACACTTACATAACACCTCACACCACACCCATCATGTACCTCAAACCCTACATACTCAAGGAATACACTTACCAACTTGTAACCACAATATTAGCCCAATATCCATACATAGCAAAATGGGTTAACAACTCACTATTCCATGCTCCCATCTCCAACTAGTTTTGGTCAACACCCCAATGCACAAATGGCACAAATCACACAACCCCTCCACCTATGATATGACCAATGCATGGAAAATTAAAGAAAACACACCATCTGGCCCACCAAAATCACCTTTCCCCCTTTGCAACCTTTGCCCACTTCGAGAGGCCAACACATGTCTCTCCATGTGCACCCACCACACCCTCAACAACATGTGGCGACCAAGACAAAAACATACCGAGATGGCAAAAACCATAAGCTACTCCTCTCCCACTCCACAACACGAGACACAATACTAATAATGCATGCATCCATCCTGGAGAACCCCCCCCCCCCCCTCCCCCCAAAGAGAATACAATCCCTACATAGTTTTGCACTTGCACCACAAGGCCATGCCAATGCCCCATTAGACTCAAACTTGACATCATGATCATCATCACCACCTCCCCAGAGAAAACAACACACTGTACCACCCACAACTCGAGCCTCCAATCCATCGAACTTACCTTTTGCCAAGATCACAACCCAGAGGAAATATAACTCAAATACCAAACACTAGTGGACACCCTAGAACATTTAATAACATGTCACTCTCACTGTCCTTATAGGATGCATATGAGGAGGCATCCACACATACAATATCACCAACCTCTTTGAATATTGCTACACCCCCCTAATGCCCACCCATGTATGCATGCATGCAACAAATTCACTTGGTAGCCATCAAATATCTCACCTAAATCATGCTCAACAAACAAAAATTGGAAAATCACCAACAACCAGTGACCCCCACCTAATCAACCGCCAAAAGCTCAAGAATAAATCCCACGACATGATGCATACTTAATATGCATGCATTAAAAAGATAGACAACCCCTTGAGGTCAACCCCAAAAATCAAACCCAACACAAGTGATAATGAGTACAAACACCCACTCTCGATCTACACATAATAATACACAAAAACCCATAGGGCTAATGCAACAACTACTATTGCCTCATGTTATAGGTGGTCTATACATGTAACCAAAGACATGAGTGAAGGGGGTGCTACTGCCTCTTGTAAGAGATAGTCCTATGGGTGACCAAAGACGAGAGAAGGGGAAGGGGGCATTGTTGAGCCTATGGGTTGGTTTGTTGGCATGTTATCAGTATATGGGTTTTTGTGTATCACTTCGTGTATCTAAAGAGTGGGTGTTATGAGGGTTATGTGTGTTTGTTGCCGCTTGCACTGGGTTCTATTCATAGGGTTGACCATGGGGGTTGTCAATCCCTTTATATGAATGAGCTAATTAAATGGGTATCATGTTGTAGGTGTAAAAGGTAGATCACTAGATTGCTCGTAGTCAATAAAAATGTAATGGAGGAGGCATGAGCACGGGGAGGTCACTTCATTGTCAAGTTGAACACCTCGTGTGAACAAAGTTTGCTACCCCTATAGTACATGCCATAGATAATTTTGAAATTTATGATATTTTTCTACATTTACATAACCATTGATAGCATTTTTATTTTATTTTTGAAAATATTGGTTATATTTTTTTAGTAACTTTTTAGTTCAATTTTGCGTCATTTTAGTTAGAAATGGTATGTTTTATTTTATTTTTAAATCATTAAACTCAATTACCATTCTTTACTATGTAATAGGTACCGTGTATATGTACTCTTGAAAAAAAAACTGAGAAAAGTTTGACTCATTTTGATGATGCTTTATGTAAAAAGTAGGATTTTTTACATGTAAAGTGTTCGCACACGGTTGTTCAACTTTACAATGAAGTGACCTCCCTGTGGGCATGAGAAACAATAAGGTTAGAATAAGGCCACAATGCTAGTCCAAATAATCCCATGTTATTTGTATGAGCCCCCCAAAAAAAATTCAAAATTCAAAATAATAATAAAAAGAAAAGCAAGGAGAACATGAGATCATCTCACTCCAAGCATTGTTCATGTGCCTTTGTGTATGTGTATGTGTACATGCTTATGCAATATCATCTCTAGTCCTATCGACTTCCAATAGTAGGTTTTTTTGAGGGGATTTTGGTGCATGTGTAGGTGTTTCAAGGGTTACTTAGGTGGGGATTACTGATTCTTAGTGGTTTTATAAAACAAAACTTGAATAACAAGCCAAATGGTTTATATACATCTAGGTCAGTGATAACCACAACTAATCACTCTTTTAGTATGCCTCATGTTAGAAGCAAATAGGTGTCACTAAGCCACAATATGTAAGAGCCAAAAACTATATTGTTGCCAAACTCAAGATGATTTACACAAGTAAAGACGATGACCAAGGTCTGTTTAGGAATGTGCACTCATGAGTTGAGTACGGTTTTTGAATGTCAAATTACTTGCATTTCAATATTAAAGACATATTCATAAACAAGTGGACTTTGGTTGAATATTCGCACAGTCGTCATAGGAGGAAAAGTGATGATGTTGTTGGCACTTGGGAAGGTAACGTGAAACCCTCCCAAAGTTACCATGCTTTCAATTACATTCTTATGAATGTAATATCTAACTTGAAAATAAAAATGCATTGCACATGTGAAAGGTGAAGTGTAAATTTGAAGTGTAGATACTAAACTTTCATTTGAATGTCTCGTTCATTTTTTTTTTTTAATTATCAAAACATAAATGGGTTGATAATATCATAGTCTATGATTACATTGAGAACAACATTGTCTTGGAATCTTTAAAACACTATTATTATTATTATTGTGATTTTAATCTACTTTCTATAACTAGTATCCAAATGTTACGATCGCTTGCATCACTTTTGGGTGATCTTTGTGTTTTTTTTATAAAAAACAATTCATGTAATAAATTCATGTATTCCCATCTTTCAAACGATCATCATTGAATGTGTCATCAAGTTCTATCCATCACATTATCCAACTGAGTGTGGAGGGTGGGTGGGGTCTGGAATAAGTCAAATGCCATTTAGAAACTACACCATGTATATTCTCTTACTGGCATTGCTACAATTGATTCAACTTGATAAACTTGGGTAGACCATTATCAATATATAATATTATAATAAAACAAATGATAACAACTTAACAATGTTATGTTCTCAGTGAATATATATATATATTTATATAGAGAGAGAGAGACATGAATAAGAGATTCATGCACTTCTTGGGCAACATGCATTCAACCATGACGAGGATATGTAAGAGTTCACCTTTCCTTGCTCGGACCAACTCAAACAAAAAGCCAATGAGTCAGTGACACACACCCAAACACTCGATCACTTGGAGACAACTACAAACTACATGAGAACCTTGCCATGGCATGGGACCTTCATTGAACATTTTTTTCCTTTTCCTTTTCCGCCCTCATGATTGAAGGTTAGGGTTGATGTTTTCAAACACACGGCTTAAAATCAACATCATCAAAAACACTTCACAAGTTTCATAGTAGCTAGGTCTCAATGAACATTGCGTTAGGTGTGAAGGGATCATTCAATGTGCATTCAGGTGTGTTGTGCACATTGATTACCGACTTTTAGAAATACAACACACACATTGTGTTGAAACAATGTTATGACACGTAACAATCTAGAAGTGTTGGTGGTGTCTCTTTAGTTACAACATGCATGGGTTTGCATTACACATTTCTTTTGCTCTCTATGCACCAGTGTACATTCATGTTGGATAGGTTATCATACTACATTGTTCATGGTAAATATCGTGGGTCACACTGTATATGAGGAAACCAAACAATAAAAACATCGGGAATAATATTATGGATGTACATTGCATTCCAACCCATAATAGATATATAACATTGTAGGTTTACGATGTAGGCCACCGTATTTTAAACGAATGATAATAGTGTGCAATTGAGAGACTTTGACATGAACGAGATCTAATTGATACATGTCCTACCTAGACAACTTTTGAATCTAGAGTCAGACACGGGTAGATCACTCCATTGTCAAGTTGAACACCACGTGCGACCAAAAAAAATCTTCTTTTGGTAAGTTGCACCACCAAAATGGGTCAAAATTTTATCAAATTTTTTTCATGAGTAGATATACACAGTACCTATGACATAGGTAAAAGTGGTAACTAAATTTGATGATTTGTTTTTCATAAAACATACCGTTTCTAACTAGAATGACACATAATTGAACTAAAACATTTATTTTTTAAAAAAAGATGACTAAAAATTTCAAAAAATATATACAAAAGATACTATCAATGGTTATGTATATGTAGAAAAAATATCATAAATTTTAAAATTATACATGGCATGTAATATAGGGTTAGCAAACTTTGTCCACACGTGGTGTCAACTTGACAATGAAGTGACCTCCCCGTGGAGTCAGATTATCCATGGAATGACAATAATAAGAAATGTAAGATTTGAAACAATTTTTCCTTCGTTGATTGCCAAGTTACATCAAAAGTGGCACAGCAAATCAATGTGGTCAAGATGTCAAGTGCCTCTTGCGTATAGTGTTTGATATGTATTTTTAAACTGCGGTTCTTATCCTTGAGGCGTGTACTCTTGTCTATTACTAGATTTCCATCCCACTCATGATGTGGTTTCTAATGGTGTCATTTTGTTGGCCAATACTTAGCAAGATCTTAGCTCGGAACTTATCCAACTATCCTTTTATTTCGGGCTATGATAAGGATTCGGGGAGAGGGAGTTATCAACGCAAACAAGTGTACCTCTCATCCTTCCAATGTGAAAACTTATCACCTATAGGTTTGTGGACGATTCGTCTTAAATGACTTGGAGTCCATCATTTGTGGTATTTCGTGTTGCATCGTAGTAGTGTCACTTAACCTATTTTGAGGTGTATGTTTGGCCATACTAATGACCAACAACTTCACCGTTATTGTCACCTCATGGCACTTGACATTCAAGTGTGCTTCCTAATATTTTGGCATAGTACGAGTGCATTCAACGATGTTATGAGGTGTATGCCAATGTTACGCAGTGGTTTACAAGTTGACTAACGTGTACTCAAATGATGCTTGGCATTGGTATGCTCAAGAATATCTTTACTATAATGTATATACATGACACTTGTGATTACCTAGTATGCTCAATAATACCACCATGTTGCATACTATAATGTACACACATAACTCTTGCCATTATTATGCTCAATAATATGTTCCCCTTGGGTATTAAAACGCAAAACTATCATCTCAAGTATCTCAATGTGCTACACTAAATGACATGTGTGAACCAATCACAAAGCTATTTGAGTTGGTGGTTAAAGAGGGGTTCCCGACTTCATGGACTATCAACATCATTCAAATGACCTTCAAATTTGGTGAAAGATGTTCATTGGGAAATTGTAGGACCAAAATGCTAGGAACAATCTGTAGCAAGATTTATGGCTCTGTTTTAGAAAGAAAGAGCAAAAAATTATAGTTAGTTGGTGGGCAAAATTAAGAGGGGTCAGAGCGAGAGGACAATAATTTTTCATGGAAGGAAGATCTACTTTGGATCACATCCTTACATAACATATTTTAATCAAACAAGTAATCACTTGCAAGTCAAAATCTCTATTCTTATTTTGTTTATTACAAAAAAACTTTTGACACAGTGTCGCGTGACAAGCTTTGGGAATGCCTCCAATGATCAAGGGTACCACCTCATTTACAACAAGCTATAAAAGCCATGTACATTGCAATCTACGCAAAAAGTTCAAATAAATGGCAACACACATGGGCAATGTCCCCTCTCCCTCACGTGATTGGGCTTGTACATTGATGAACTTGTACATTGGATGAGATCGACGAGGATTCTCCATGTTTATTAACACATTGCTTGCCAATGTTCTTGATGTTGACGATGTTGTTCTACTTTGAAGATCATGATTAGGTATACAAAGAATTTTGAGCAAGCTATATGAGTTTGCACTTCTTCTAGCCTTGAAGTCAATCTATCTAAGACTAAAATCATGATATTTGGCCATAACAAACATAAATTAAACCAAAAGGCATTTTACCTAGACAAGGATCACATTGAGATCACCCATGAATACACATACCATTGGGACTGGTTTTAATTTGCATGGTTACTTTGAGCCATCCAGTAAAAGGTGAAGAATCGCAAGTATGAAAGCCTTGATGGGCACCTTAAGGAAAGAAGCAATAGTCAGAGTCACATGTTGGGAATCCAATTTATTCAAGGCTTTTGTGCTTCCTACTTTCACATATGGCATTGAAACATGGAGAGGCAACTTGAAAAACTCATTGGCATGCTTTCGAGAAGGGCATGAAGATACATATGATGTCTCACGTCAAAGTGCGTTCTTCAACTACCTATCATATTTCTTGGCCAAATTTGGAGAACTTCCCATGGATTTATACACTCTCAAGCTTATTATGGGCTTTCAACAATGGCTTGTCCACCTATCCCCCTCTTGGTCAATTAGTAAAGCATCTCACTGTCCCAACACCTGGCCAAACAAGGATTTAACACTTGGCACAAATAGACAACCACGAAGACATCATGGGGTTTATCTCATTGGGAAAACCGTGACAACCCTATCACATTAAAATTAACATATGATAATATCAAGGAGGTTTTTTCTTGCTAAGGAGTGGAACTCTTTCCATCTCATTGGGAAGAGACTAGATTACCTCCGCCTCAAGGGTTTTCTTAAATATGAATGTGAATTCGCACTTGAAGCAACCATTGACTCCACCACAATGCAAAATCATTGTTGCATATCACACCTCAAACCATAAACATGCCATTGAAATTGGACGATCGACAACTACCCCTATCTTTAGAGACATTAGACTATGCCACTTTTGCTCCTACAATATAATTGAAAATGAGGCACATTTGTGTTGGAATGTCCCCTATTAGACATAAATTTCCATCATTATTTGAGAATGTGATTCCAAGGAGCCTCATGTCTTTCTTTCAATTAGACCACGAAGTTGACATTAGCCTCTATCTCACAAAGGCCACCACACTCTGCCACTCTATAAAATTATCTTGTTTGAAACCATCTTGGTGTACTTTCAGTTCTATTAGCCTTTTTGGCTTCCCGGACTTTAAAATCAAATTCTTTTCAATTTCATTTTAGTAGATGTCTCAATGTTAACAAGAATCACTTAAAATGTTTACTTATGTTGACAAACAATATCATAATTGCAACTAGTGGATGTGACACTTTGAGACCTCTAGGCATTTAGTTTAGTCCCTTTGCAAATACTAGACGTGACAATAAATATCATGGACAATATAGACTACTTCAAGGAATTTAAAAGTTTTTCCTATGTCAAATCAACTAAAAAAGGTACCCTTGTTTTGCATTCTATTTGAGGGATTTTATGTTGAGATGCACACTCGTGTGTGATGATCCTCTCTTTCCACAATTTAGCATGTAATGAGGTTCAAGTAAGTTAGTATTTACTATTGAGCCCAAAGACAATTACATGATTCCAGTTCATGACACCCACCATGGCAAGTATGCGTAATTGACATGATCCTCCCAAGTTTGTTGTTAATTCATCTCACCAGATCCCACTAGAGCAAATCGGGGTCTCTAACCCATATTATGGTTCAAAGTAGAATCATGGGGTTATACAATTGTTTTTCAAGGTTTTCACCTTCCAAGGAGAGGCTTCATAATAACATGGGTTTTTAGTCATCAAGAACACTTGTGTAGGTGGTTTCAACATCACAATGGGGTGGCTTGGGCTTCTTCAATTGGAATCCAATGGACCCATGTAAATATTATTAGTAAGTTTGAACCCGTGTCATGCCAACCTGGTTAGTTGCATATGTGTCGGTGAACTATGAATCACTTTAACATGGTCCCATGTAGTCCAAGCCCGCAAAGATTGTCGAGAAGAAGTCTATGGGCGATGAAAACAACTTTTGGCTTCTGGTGAGGCCACGTTGCATGTGCTTTCTCGACTGTCGGATCTGACCGATGTAACCCTCCTCCCCTGATCTCCTCTGTTCACTGCTTGTTACTATATCTCGTTCTATGAATGGTGGGGAATGGTGGGTAACGGCCTCACCATCACCATGTTGTTTGTTGCATAATAGATATCTCAAACGAAGAATTATAACATTATTCATATCTATAATAATGTTATGTGGGAGTGAAAATCCGTGGAAAATTGTTTGTCCCATATAACAATGTTATGGATTTGAATAATATTATGATGTTAAAGTGCACGTTGAAATTTTAGAAATTGAAGTTATACTATGTACAAATCCAAATATTGTGTATGTTATGTCGCCTAGCGCCAAGAACCAAACATTGAGGTTTGAGGGGAAGAGAATACACTAATAGTATTTGACAAATAGTTCCTATTTTTTTAACGGATTGGAATAGGGTGTAAAAAAAATGCTATAATTTTATTTTTAGATTTGGAGGTGTCCAAGATGGTATGGCTCACACTTGATAAATATCATGATATGTGTAGCTTGGGAATGTGCCCTTAAATTAAAATTTGTCAGACAAACTTGTGTGTGGCTACACTAAATATAGTCTTTAGTGTCATATGGTATTTTATGTCAACATGGTAACTTTTCTAATGACACTTCTTGGGAATAGGGTTACAAGTGTTGTCATCCCAACTTATCTTTAGTTCGTCTGAATGTCAACGAATGAAATAAGGTTTGGTATATTTTGCATAATAGAATTTTTGTAATACTATATGGTCATGGATGATTCAATTTTGGATGAAATTTCACATAGTAAGTGACAATTATTGCACCTGTGTAAATCTACAATGCCCGATTTTATTTTACCTTACAAAGTATGACAAAGGATGTTAAATTCACATTAAGGGCCAATTTACATCATATTGTGGACCATGAAGTAGGACCATGGAAAATGGCCTTTTTCCATGGTTTGATTTCTTTAAAACATATCAATTTATAAAGTCTTTGGGCCCTTCACCATGTGTAAACTGAATGTGGACCAAGAGGAATGACCATGCACACAAAAGTGAATGTGTTGATTTTTTTATAATAAGTGTCCAAAACGAGCAATTTTGAAAAGAAAAGAAAAAGTTTGACTATTCTCTTGTCTTCTCTTGTCTTCATCTTCTCTTGCCCCACCCAAAAAAAATCATTAAAGTTACATTATAACAACATTTCTATGCCATGGGCCATTTTCTATCAAAGCACCTCTTTTGCCTCTCCCACTGCAAAACCCATTGGACCATGTCAATGGATAATGCATGCCTTGAAATATGTCTTTGGGGACCATGAACTCCATAGTCACTCTGGTATTTTTTTCCTTGGTGTAAACCGAAGTGGTCCAGGACAAATTCAACAACCTATCACAAATTTTACAGGGCCTTGGGACGACTTCATGGTCCATGATGTAAACAACCCCTGAGCCTGAATGACACTACACGAACCGTTTACAATTAGGACCACTTCACACACAAGCTAAGGGTCGTGACCATGTAGTTGTGAGGGCCCTTGACTCTCATGCAAAGGTCGTGCCAGCTCTCCAAGGCCATTGATTTTGACACAGTTTGCCGGAATTTACATAAGACCTACCTGTCGGATGTGGACCTAACGCAACTACTTATGACCTACAATGAAACATTATCCACTTATCCATGTAGACTTTTCATCAATATGTGTGAAGTGAACTTGGAGTGTCTTGGCCTTTTTTACCAATTAGAGATCTTAAAATGCAATGATCACAAGTCTCAACATTGTGTGTGAAGTGGCCCTTAATGTGGCCCTTAGAATTGAGCAAAACAAATTGAATGGTGACACCAAATACAAATAGATTAGTGTAGTTGTGTTTGGTCACATTAGCCATGCCAATCTAGCCATGCTCTAGATGGCTATACCAAGGTAGCATGCCTATATGCGCTTGGACCCATGGACTATGCCAACAACCAAATCCGGCTATTGACACGTTTACTCGAGGATACCACGACCGTTGGATCGATCCCGGCTTTGGCGATGGACGGCCGGATTGGGTGACGCCAATACCGGTCAGTTAAAAGAGATGGTGTGGTTGTACCCTTGGTTTCGGGCATGCATGACTCGACATTTAGAATCTTCATTTTGTCATATTGAAGAGGTAGTTAATGTTGAAAGTCTTTTCATCTATGTTATGTACATCTAAAATACATCCATTTTCACTTGGGAACTACTTGGGAACTTCACTTATCATTGGGAACTTAATGAGAATTAGGGTTACGAGTGTAGAATGGACATGGTTAGGGTTAAAGTGGCCTCTTGCCTAGTGTGTTGCCTTGGACACATGTAATATAATACCACCGATATCTTGATGTTGAACATTACGCATCATTGTCGTCTAGTTTCTTATTAGAGAACTCTTTATATTTTGGTGTTAATGAAATTATTAGTTTTCAAAAGTTAGTAGGGAATTTAGATAAGATGACAATTGCTAACTTGGGTAAGCAGGAATGCTATCTTGTGAGCGGTGAGCCGTGAGCAGTGAGCCGTGAGCAGAAAATTTGAATTTTTATTCTTCAAATTTTTCAATGAAATGTATGATATAGACCCTATGACCGTGGAGAATTTATGGTTTCATTCTATAAAATCTGCATATTATTTAACAAAAATTAATCAAGGTCCTATTCCCGCGGAGGGATTTTTGCAGTTCACACAAATGAATTTAGATTGCCATGAAAATGACTATTTTTCTCTATTTTTTATTCTCAATTGTAACTATAGAATATTCTTGTCTCGGATCCGAAAGGACCTTGACAAAAAAAATTCATTTTTTTTATTATCTGTTTTCATTTTTTTGAGTTTTCGTGGATAAATACTTCAAATTTTAATTTACATTCTTATCCCTTATTTTATGTTCCCTATTATTTTGGAAGTTTTTTTTCTAAATTTTTTTTTCGTTTTCTTCCGTTTCTTTTTATGGATGGTTTTTTCAAAAGTTTATAATTTCTTCCACTCCACGGTTATAGGCACCATCCACAGTTAAACGTACCATCTACTTTTAGTCATATTTGTAAAGAAAGTATACGAAGAGTCCTACTCGGTGTAAGAATTAAGTCAAATATTCTGATTTTTTTTCAAAAATTTCAAATTTTCTGCTCGCCGCTCGCCGCTCACTGCTCACCGCTCACAAGATAGCGTCGCTGCTTGGGTAAGCAACACCAAAGATCTTTGGACTCTTATTTCAAAGGTTCTTGAGAATATTTATATTTGTTTGAAGTTATAAATTAGTATTTCATGCTATCTATATTGCTTAAACTCGTTGTGTGTGCGTGTGTGTGTATATATATATATATATAGCTCATATTACTCATGTTTTTGTGTTCCCTCTATAGTACGACAATTTTATGCCATTTGTCATAATAATGAGAGGACAACACCTCGATAAAACAATTTTTTTTATGTTTCCCAAACATGTCATGCTAAAGAGGGAGAACAATACATATAAACTAGTAACTACCCATCACATAACATACATGTAAGAATCCCATAGCCGGATGCTTAGGAGCCACTAAACATTAATCACTTGCTGATTAATGTCATCAGTGTACGGTCATTAAGTGTTTCGCCGTTATTATCATACGTTCCAATGACATTGTCTTTCCACATCCTTATGATTACGTGGACAATGTTTCAATAGCCTTCAAAGTCGGAGATATCATAGTTATCAAAGTTAAATATTGTCAAGGTATGTGTGAGGTTGGGGGGGGGGGGGCTATGTGACCATTTAATGAGCACGGGAATCATCACTTTGATAATAAGTATAATATTCATGCAAGCTCTAAAAATTACGAGGAAGGTGACTGTGATCTCAATTTAGATTTGTACTTATAACGTAGTTCGTGTGGTATGAAAAAAGTTAACATTTAATTTCCATATACATTATGTTGTTTAGAGAGCTCGCTATTCAAAATTTGCCACATGTCATGCTCACGTTGGCTAAGACACACTTGTATCTCATGTGGAAACTACACTTTAGCCTCGGGGGGAGGGGGCAGTGTGTTCAAAAATAAGGATATAGGTGCGAACAACCACTATTTTATAGGGGGGTATTACTTTCATTTTTTTTTTTTTTTCACATGCTATCATTATGTAAATTTCTACTTTGGGTTAATAGAAAAATGGCTTGCAGTACTTATAATTCCAAATTACGTATTATTCCATACCCT
This sequence comes from Polytrichum commune, assembly GCA_950295325.1. Lineage (NCBI taxonomy): Eukaryota > Viridiplantae > Streptophyta > Polytrichopsida > Polytrichales > Polytrichaceae > Polytrichum > Polytrichum commune. Next base: position 13,310,644 of record OX485803.1, on the reverse strand, counting down.
ATAGTACTTTAAAGATGTCCAATGCCATTTTTGATACCCTATATTACTCTTAAGTCCATTTATAATTTTTAGCCCTTATGTTTTTAAAATACCCTATCATTTGTTCGCACGTATATTGCTACTCCAACCAATGACTACCCCCCCCCCCCGAGACTTTAGCAATTGTAAAGATGGAAGAAAGCGTATGGTTCTTTGTTAGAAGTGGTCTTCCGTGGATTACCTGGCGCCAATGGAATGATCTAATTTTCAACAATGTGCAGTGGCATGTTGAGAAAACACGTCAAGTCATTTGGGACACCTTGCAGGATTATCGTGGGATTGAGTGGAAACGGACGCTAAAGGATTTGGAAAAGGCTCCGGATGTGGCATACTAAGACGTCCTTCATGGGTTCAACTCTATGTGGGGGGTCAAGAACTTTAGTGTGACTCGGAGTAACTCAGTTGTCACTTGAATGAATAGATAGACCACATATGAACATCATTTCTCGATTTCCACTCGGGTTGCGTTGCCTTACCTGAGGTGGTTGTATTTTGGGTTATCTTTGCAATTGATTTTTTCAATTTGCGCCTTTTTTTCTTTTTCTTTTTTAGAGGAAAGAAAGCGGCCTCCATGATACACATTTGGTTGGGAATTCCTTCTCTTGACCCGAAGCACAAAAATTGTTGGCATCGATGGTACCTTCAGGTGAGGGGCAGTTGTAGAATGGTAAGACCATTTGTTTGGTTCTTGGGACTTGGTACTTTGCCCTTGGTCTCTCATCATAGGCCAAGGCTTTCATCTCCAACGGGAGGGGCCCGTTTAAGGAACCACTTTCCCGGAATTTTAGTGCTTTGAGATTCCTTTGTTCCGGACCTTGATTCCCTACAAAGCTTGTGGAGTAGCATCCGGAAGTTGCCACTCGGGGAGTGACAAAGCTCAAAAAGACACACCTACCAAACTTCTCATTTCCACATTGTTTTTAATACATAGTCAACAATACTTTGTAGACTCGACTCTCCAATGTACATTTTTCTCCTTGAGTCCATAAAACATCACGAAACCCTAACAACTAGGTGAACATTATATAATAATCGGTTAATCTTGTGGTTACATACACACGTGAGTCAATAATATTAATGGTCAGGGTTGGATGCCCACATCTTTGAGCTAAGCCCCTGCTATTGTTACCATAGTAAAGAGGTTATATAAAAAAAACAACATGACCATACAAGTTTGCAGCTAACACTCTGAAGTTAATTTTGGAGTAAAATTGTTTAATAGATGAAATATATGTAGTACAATCTAATTGGTCGTGTTTCTACCTTGGGTAAGAGTGTTACGGGCCTGACTTAGAGAGATGGATGTCTAACCTCGACCATTAATGACAGGTGTAAATTGAGCTCATTCATAAATCCAAAACACGGTTGAGAGAGTTTAACTACACCAAAGACCATATGTTATAGAATTGTTATGAATTCGGAGGATTCGAGGGTTATATTCAAAGGTGGGCGATAAAGGGGTTGCTATGTAAGATAAAACATGGTTGGTCTTGGTCTACTCGGGTACTTTTTCTATGATTGATTACCCCACCAAAAAGCAGTGACGCTTAGTTGCAATGATATAGTGATTTCAAATACACGCCTAGAAAATAATTTAAGGCCAAGTGGCGAAGTTTTTGGATTTTGAGGAACTTGGGCACTCACTCCCACACAATACTCGTGGATGCGAAACAAGAGAACGCTTACTTTCCTTTAGTTTTTTTAACCTCCGATTGGATCATCAACTTGAGTTGGCCATACCTTTCACATTTCTCCACAAATGATACCCCCTCCCTTTGCATGACATTCCATAGAGTCCAACAACCTTTCATTGACCGCGGGAAAGAGCTTGTTTCTATCGAGGTTCAACTAACAACCTCCAATTCTCTTGTCAAGGCTACTAGTGTAGTAGCGATGACGTATAAGAAGTAGCCTTATGTCCAAGTGGACGCCATGTGGCGGCTTACGTGAAGAAGCATCCAAAGAAAGTCTACCTTATACGAACGGAAATTGTTTTATAGTTTGCGCATATTTGGGGGTTCTAAATGTTTTCGAAAGTCGCCGCGCAAGAAGGCATTTACTTATATTTATTGCTTTTACTTTGCCTCGATGTATGGAGCAAACCTAGATTGAATGTGAATGAGAGAACACCATTAATTATCACCAATGTGTGGTGGAAATGAGAGTTACTTTATTGAAGCAACTCCACCACACTTGTATATCTTATGTAGTGTGGTTAACGTTATTCATCATTGATCCAACATCAATTATCTTGCAACCAGTGCGTGGCAAGTAGAGATGGTGTCACATGACACCTCGTGCTACATGACAAGTCACAAAGACCATGCTAATTAACATGACACATCAATTCAAATGTCACATTATTTCGTATGTTTGTTGTACCGATACAAATGGAGGATAGAAGGTTATAACGCAACCCAATATGACCCGTACATAGTGTATTTTAAAGAATTTATGTACGTGCACCTTTGAATAGTCTCGAATATAGATTCCATCATGCATGGTAACACATTGGTTCTAGCACATTCCATTATGTTTTAAATGACAAATCCCAAACTCATGTCGTCACAAGTAACTTTTACAAGTGAATAGACACTTAAACATCTAAATTTTTTTTTGCATGTAAATAGATTGTTTATGGTATTTAGTGAGATGTGTTCTTTAGAGTCACACAATGTGTTACTTTTTATGAAATCATAAAGCATGAATAATTGAATATTTATCTTGCCGAATATGAATTAAATCATATAATATTATATCAATAGTGGTTGTTTAGTTGAGGTAGACCACTAAATATGTCTATATGTTTGTGTATATGTATTCATATATTATATTTTGATGGATGGAATATTTCTTCCAAATCAAACTTTCAAATGGATAATTTTGCAAATTGGGGATGAATCGCTCATTTAGTTAGATGAATGGATAATTTCATCCACATCCTACTTTATTAGCAATGTAAATTGGCATCATATTCCTCCAAGAGTGATTACTAGTAAAGCTTCCTTGTAAAGTTGAGTACTAATAATATCATCAATTGGGCCCATGTTAATAGATAAAAAATTTCGTTATGTTAATAGATGGATTTCTCCACATACAATGAAGTGCCCAAACCCATCCTTACTATGGTCATCCTAGATGTAGCCAGTACGTTTGGCATGTTGTTGGTGGGGGAATTGCATCCGCATGAATAAGGGGGTTGACTAGGGATGGGAAGGTTATCACTGATTATGCTAGGTTGGAGGTTGCCTCCTTGGCAAGCCCATGGTAGCAAGTCCACAATGGCATCATTCGTAAGCTCAACACAACATGAAAATTCACACATGAAGTGCAACTCCACTACTAAATGGTACCAACAATGCATGTACCTGCTTGGGACCCCGCAGTGTGCTTGGGTAGCTAACAACTCTCTTTCACACGCAAGGGAGTTGTATCATGTTGACATTATGGCTTTCCCTCAAGTAACCAGGCCGACACCCAAATCTAGGTGGGGGGGGGGGGGGTTCCATGATACACCCATCTTTCATTTGTAGTTGACTAATGTTAGAAACATAACATTCATAACGTATTAATGTGGTGCAAGTTAGTGAATACTCATCATACAGAAAGAGAGATGACTCCAAGGTTGCCATATGTGTTAATTATGGTGTTGCTTCATTTTTTAATTTATCTAAGTCGATGTGTAATTTTAAAACAAGTGATATTATAATTAAAGGGTCAACCACAACTGCCCCTGGTGTAAACAACCCTTGATATAGTGTCTATCCTTGCACGGCAAGCAATTATGATATTTTTCAATCATAGTATCTTTTGTCTTTGTATTATGATACATTGGGCCTTGGCTTGGTGGTTAGGACTCATGCCCGGTCTTACTGTTGTCAGGTCTGGTTAGTTGAGGGTGGAACCTTGGCTTCCGTAGCTGGTTTGCAAGGCTCCCCTCCTCCCCGTTCAGGGGCTTGTACTTTTATTTGGTTACCTCTCTTTAAACCTCGGTGAGGTCTTTACATGACTCATGGCCCCCAATGAGGAGGTTGTGGGTTCTATTCCCCATGCCGGCATGGTGCTCACCACCTTAGTCCACCCAACTATGGTGGGGGGTCCTTGGACCTTGTTGGGTTTAGGTACCTCAAAGCCCTTTGGGAGGATTCCATGTCCGGTATCCTCAAGGCACCAATGGCTAGCTAGGAACTAGTATAGTGTGTCACTATAGTGCCCACCCCGAGAGGGGTTAGTAGTCCTGCACCAATGGTATTATGCCCTGAGGGTTTAATGCCAAGGGTGGGTCGAACGGGCATTCCAATCACGTTGATCACATGGTCAACGTTTCTTCTCTCTCTCTATGATACATTGAAACTTTTGCTAACATTCATAGATGAATTGTGATGTACTTTAGTTACTAGCTTTGTGACAAATAAAATATAATAAACATTACATGAAAGTGTTCCCTTGGTCAAGTGACTTTGTCAATGTAGATTTTGTGTAGTCTAACCTCGTTAATACAACACTTGTTTATACGACACCCTCAATATTACAACACATTTTTGTGAGATCAACTTTTTAGTTCAAAACTCCCTCTTTTATACGACTAAGGCACTTGATAACGCAACATTTAGTATCTTCGTTTTATCATGTTAAAGAGGTAGTTAATGCTGAATGTTTTTTCATTTGTGTTATGTACATCTAAAATACATCCATCTTCACTTGGGAACTTCACTTATCAATGGGAATGTACTGCTAATTAGGGTTATTAGTGTAGAATGAACATGGTTAGGGTTAGAGTGGCCTCCTGCCTATTATGTGGCCTTGTACACATGTGATATTGTACCAATATCTTGATGCTAAATGTCATGCATCATTTTTGTCTAGTTTCTTATTAGAAAATCTATATATTTTGATGTTCATGAAATTATTAGTTTTCAAAAGCTAGTAGGGAATCTAGATAAGATGATAGTTGCTAAGTTGGGTAGACAACACCAAAGATCTTTGGACTCTTATTTCAAGAGTTCTTGAGAATATTTGTATTTTTTTTTATAGTTATAGATTATTATTTCATGCCATCTCTATTGCTTAAACTCATTGTATGTATTTTTAAGCTCATATTAATTATGTTTTCATATTCCCTCAATAATATGACAACTTTACACCATTTGTCACATTAATGAGAAGACGACACCTCAAAAATACAACTTTTTTTGTGTTTCCCAAGGTGTCATGCTATTGAGGGAGAACAATACCAAAGTAAACTCTATAAAATAAAATAAAAATAACGTCCGGGTTTCTTTTACCCTGGCGTGAATGGGAGCCCGTTCTGCTCTACCGTGATCATGTTTGACCAAACGTCACTATAGGGGTACTTCCTCCCTCTCAAGGGGTGGGCTCCGTTAGTTTACCCATCAATTCAGTTCCTATTCCCTATGGGGGATCAACAGGGGGTTGTTTGTTGTCTAGTTTTTTTGTTTTGTTTAATATAAGATATGTTAGGTATTTGATGGCTATTTGGTGTAGTTGTTTAATAAGTATTTTGATTTATCTTTTGGGTAATTTGAGGTTTTCTAGTTCTTTAATGGTTGTTCATGGATTGCCCCTCTCATTCCTGCTGTGATAGTGATGAGGAGGTTGACTTTCCACTCAGCTGCTCTGATCGCTTGGATGAGTGGGTTGTATTTCGTTGTTTTATCCTTTTGTGCAGTATTTGGGAATCTGTCATGGCAGTGTGTGAATTCAATGAACTGTATAACATTTGGTTGGGTTGGCATTAGGGGGGTTTGGCTTTCGGGGGAGGGGGCACCTAATACACATAGTATGTCTAGCATGAGTTTGGCTAGTCATGTGCACATTGTGGTGTGGCATGAGCATTGGAGTAGCCAATTTGGGACCGTGTTATTTTGTGGTATGAGGTTTTGGTTTCATGCATTTATAAGGGTGTAACATCTTGTATGTCTGCTTGATTATAGTGTATGTACAATTTGGTGTAATGCTTTATTGTGTCGGGCTATGCGCAAGCCTTTTAGGTGCGGGTTTGAACATGTTGAGAGTAGGTGTGGCCATGTATTTGGGTCATTGTTGGGGCATAGTGTACAGTTCAGATTTGGGTATATATTAGGCCAAAATAAGTGTTTCCGGTGGTTACCCATGTATTGGGCGTATCGTAGTTTTAGGGTTTGTGTAATTTGGGCGTCTGTTATTCTAGGGATTTTCCATAATTGGTTTGAAAGTTTGGGGTTGATTTGGTTGTTGGATGTCCATTTATCTATGTATGAAAATTTGGATTGGGCCCATTTTAGTTCTTGGTTTTTGTGTTCTTTGTTAACGTATGTGTGTAGGTTCCATATGGCACCCGTATGTGTTCCAGTTGGGACTCCGTTTAGCTAGTATGGCGTAGTGTGGGCCGTATGTATTCTAGGGGTGTTGGTGGGTTTGTCAAGGAGAGCACCATTGTTTGCTAGTTGATCCGCGATTTCATTGCCTATTATTCATGTGTGTGCCCTGACTTTTTTGTGTTGTGATTATGTGTGTGGACCATATTATGTGGTTGATTATGGCGGAGATGAGTAGCTTATCCGGGTGATTATGTTGGGATGATGGATGCCGTATACATGGTAGGCTAGAGCTGATGTGTCATGTGTTCCATGTGGTAATGTGGATGTCGGTGTTGTGTGTGTTTGTGTATTGTAGTTGAGGGGGGTTGCTCAAGTGTGGGGTTGTGGGTGTTTGTGTAGCCCGTGATTTGGTGGGTGCGTTGGGCAATTGCTTGTAGGAGTTGTTTGGGTATGAGGGGAAAATGTTGTGCAAGGTTTTGTGGAGTGCTAGTCTTTCCTTGGGCTATGTTTTGGTTGATGTGGTTATGTATGGATGCACAACAACAACCACAAGGTTCCAAGGCAGAAGTGCAAACTACCATGCATTTGAATTGTGTTACAAAGCCCCAACAATATGAGATATTTTGGATTCTAATGTGCAATAACCGCATTTCATGCATCACCAAATGTATTGTACATGCTCGAAGTGGAGTATTTGGTAAATAACTTTGATAACTTTTTGGCATGGAATCATGGTTAACATCTACATGCATTTTAAGGTTATAGCATTGAGAATAGCGACCACGTAATTATGGGACATTTCCATATTGTGATACATGTCCTTAATGACCCCGATGCTCATTTGGACATGTGCTATTGACGCATTCTCAAACTTATTTTGATATCAAAATTTTACAGGAACATTTGATGCCATTATGAATGCAACCTCCATGAGATGACTATTGTTAAGGTAGAATTTAGCATTGTGTTTTAAGAACATAAATATCCTTAGTAAACCAAGCCATCAAAAACTAACTAGTTGGTCACAAATTGTCAAAGGGGTAAAAAATGCTAGCTCATTATTTGATGTCAAATATGTCCTTAATATAATTAGTTGTTAGATTGTCCACTAGTTGGTTATTTATTGTTTAACTTATGAACAATTTATTCAATAGAATTGATTATTTGGTCTTAGTAACTTAAGTTGGTCAAAAACTTCCTTGAAGATCCAAAGTTATTAAAATGACATTGTGAGTATTTTACTAGTTGATTGCAATTTATGACCTCAATGTGCCAGTTGGTCATGAATTGGACATAGGGCAAAAACGCGTCAGGACAACTAATTGCAATGTTTTGTCAGGTGGCAACCTACCAAGTTGGCCCACTTAGTAGGTAGTTGTTTTGAAGTATATAAGGATTGTCCTAAAGCCTTGTGGCTATCTTAGTTCACATGTGCGAATATCGCTTAGACTCTTAGAGAGGGTGTGTATGCTTGCAAGTTCTAGATGTGGACAGGTAGCATCCTAGAAATATGTGGCGGTCCAGACGGACAACAATCATGGAAAACAAGTAGTAAAGTGTTGAAAGAAGGATTTAAAGAGTAGACACATTGTTGGTATTCTCTATTACTGCTCTTATTGTAAGCTAACATAGTCCTTAGTGTTGACAAGATGAAGGTGATGAACGTGTTTTTGAAAGCGTGCATCAGACAACTCGTAACTTATTACCTAGGAATGCATTAGGAAGTAGAGAGGGTGGGTATGCGCGGATGTGACACTCATGGGAGGATGTCCAAAGCAAGTGGTTAGAATGACCCGAAATCTCTATCATAGGTTGGTAGAACGTTAGAGAGGTCAAATATGGACTTGGTTTGCAAAAACTACCACCGGAAATTGGCCAATATGATCAAAGATGCTAGTTGGTCGGCAATATGAAAGTTGTCATAATGACCCAAATTTTTTACCATATGTTGGTACAAGGTTAGAGAGGGCAAATTTGAACTTGGTTTGCACCTCTGGAAATTGGTCGATTTGATAAAAAAATTGTCAGTTGGTCGAAAATACGTAAGTTAGAATGACATGAAAACTCTATCATATGTTTGTAGAAGATTAGAGATGCCAAATCCAAACTTAGTTTGTGGAAACGACCTCCGGAAGTTGGTTGATTTGACCAAAAACGTGAACTAACAGGGAGTGTTCAAAACATAATTTCAAGCCTTAAACATATGTTCAAGGACATTATATGTGGAAAAAGCATTCTAGGGATGTAGGACTAGCTTGAGAGGTGTTTTGCAAAGCTTGGGCGTGACTAGTGGCAAACAAGTTAATGGAGCAAGGAAGGAATGCGAAAATCCATTACCAATTATTTCATCAGAATGTGAAGAAGATGACAGAAATTCATGATGTTGAGGGTCGGTTTACACTATGGACCATGAAGTTGGACCAGGGCTTTGCAAGGCATGCGCTGATTGGTTGTTGAAGTTGTCCCGGGACAACTTTGGTTTACACTAAGGAAAAAATGGCAAAGGGACCATGGACATCAAGGTCCCCAAAATACAATTTTTAAGGCCTTTATAAATGCACTAACATGGTCCACTGGGTTTTGCGGTGAGAGAGGCAAGAGAGGTGTTCTCGTAGGAAAAGGCAAGGGCCCATGTCATAAAAATGCCATTTCAAGAATGTTTAAACAAATCTACCTTTGATGTGCCTTAATTATATCATAGACCATGAGACATACCAACACTACCTTGCCCTACCCCTTAAACCGGCTCACACGTGTTTCACCAAACAACGCAGGAAATCTAGAACTCAAGAATTCAAGTGCATATTTGTTTTTTTGGTCTACCAATTGCAGTGTATGGAATTTGAGGGCCTGTAGTGTATTGTTGGAAAGGTTTTGAAAATACATTTCCAACGGTATATTACACACCCCAAAATGTTTATAAAATCCAGTTACAAAAGAAAAATCTGTAGTGGTTTAGTGATTGTAGATCAAGATGGTCAAAATAAACGTAATGGGAAATCTTCTAACACTAAATATTCAAAGAATAAAAAATTAGTGTTGAGCAAGGTAGGGTGGTAACAACATTAAATATAATCAAACACTAAATATCTTATTTAGTGTAGTGACAACACAAGGTACATGTCACATGTAAATTACATTGAACATGTACAAATTAAATCGCTCATTTTTTTTTGTAAAAATTGTTGTGAGAAGATTTGCAAGCCACATCTTAGACACATTTAACAAGAAGTGAAGACAACTGAAGCCCAAGAGAAGACGATAATGATCAAACTTTAATTTTTTTCAAAATTGCCTTTTTTGAGCATGTATTAAAAAATTCAGCACCTTCACTTTTTTGGTGCGTGGTCATTCTTCTTGGTCCACATTCGGTTTACGCCTAGTGAAGGGCCCAAGGCTCTCAAAACTATTTTTTTTATGAAGTCAGACCATGGAAGTTGGACCATGAACTCGGACCATTGACAAAGGTCACCTTCTATGGTCCAACTTCATGGTCCATAGTGTAAACCGGCCCTGAGAGCAGACTACTGAGGACCATCTCATCCCTAAACCACCTCCACTTGAGAGGAAGTGGTGGCTTGGGGGGGGGGGCAGATGGTTATTAAATTGTCAAAATATCTTGATGTTTTGGGAAATCTCCCAACTACGTAATAATATTATATAACATTTGAATTTCAAAGAGAATAGAAAAGAAGATTTGCAAAACAACTCGAATCCCTTCCTATGACTTCTACATTGCAAGGTTTAAAATCTTGAATTGAATTGATATTGCATTCAAATAAATTCCCAATATGGTTTCAATATAGGAGGTTGTTGGATTGACCACATAGTTTGTTTAAATGACCACAAAGGGCGTTGCACAGTCACATGACTTGTTAATTGTTGATTATTCATTGCACACATGAAGAGGAGCAAGGTATCAACTTTGTGTTTTGATTAATAAACTTGACCAACTGAATGTATTAAACAACTTGGCCAATGCTCTATATGCATCTATATGGTTGTTTTAACCAATGTGTGGTTGACTTAACAATTCCTTTAATCTATGAGAAAAATCCATGAATTGAGATACAACGTTTCACCTTTCCGACCTACAAAAGAATGTCCAAAACTACACACATGAAACATCCAACCCTATATTGTGACATTCTCCTGAAGTATGCAAGGCACAATCTAACCTCCGTATTACAACACTTGACTATACGACACATCAACTATACGACGCATTTCCCGTCGACCAAATTTGTAGTATTGATTGACCTCCATACTACAACTACACCACTTGTAAGACGACAATTTTTAAGCCCAATTTGTCATACAATAGAGGTGATTATATGTGCATACATAATAGGACGTGTATTTCAAGTTCATATGTGATTAACATTTTGGAACATGCATGATAACTTTGGGGGACATTATAAGCATATTTCTTCGATACAAATGTTCTTTCATACTTATGCATCTTCGTTGATGGGTTGAAGAAGGTCCAAGGGTTCGGTTTTTTGCCAATCAAAGTGATACACGAGTTGTGTTTAGAAACAAAATTGACACTTTACATCAAAATAAGCTATTTCCTTGAACAACATTGGTAGTACAACATTTGAGACCAAAATATCATGTTATCGGGACCAAATGTGTGATATTAAAGAGGGAGGGGCAGGAATGCTATGATGTTATGATGTTGATTTGTTGCTAAAATTAGGGCATGTTTAGACTTGGGGCCAAGGCCATTGGGAACGAAGGCCAATATGTCCCATGTGGCATGCAAATCGGTAAGAAAGTAACCTAACTCCATTCATTTCTTTCATGTGTAAACCTATTTAGGTGGGATTGGGGCCATTTGGAGGCTGCAATTATGAGAGGGTTATGAGAGGTTCCAACGTACTCATGAACTATTCTGTGGATAATGATTAAAGTATAATAAATTTAGAATGTCTCCCCTCCTATTCGATGCTCAAAGAATAAACTACTACAAGCAAATAAAAGCTCTGACAATGGCCTCAACTAGAGGGAAAGAGTCCACAAGGTTGGGAGCTCTCTTTTCCAAGGCTTGAGGCCTTTATCATGATGAATAAAATAATTTATTTGTTAATTGGCCCCAACTCATGGTGTAAACTTGAAGAGGTGAGTCCCAACCTCTCTACCAATGAGAGGAGTGGATTTCTTTCACCCCAACCCATTTTTGAGCCTTGACTCCAAGTCTAAACCTGCCCTTATTAGTAACCAAAGAAACACCAACACGTGTGACATTATGACAGTATCCCACCATCATTCGTTAAAAAGGAAAGCATGCAAATCAGTCTGACGTCCTCTCAATGAACAACAGGACCTCACTAAGCTTTCCATGTGTGTATAGTATACATAACTTTTAAGTGAGTTCATGAATAATTGGTGAATCAAGCCTCCACGAGGTTCAATGCACAAACTTACCTTTGCTTTGGAATCAAGACATGTGCACTTTTTGAACAAGGTTCTCGAATCTGAATATACTTTCGGCATTTAATAAGATGTATTGCTCCTGTTGGTACAAAAAGTTCCACACGTTTCACAAACACGGCGAAATGCCGCCGAAATTACTGTGGGCTATATATAAGGAGGGGCCATTCACATCATGGACCATGAAGTTGGCCCATGTCACAAGGCCTTTTTCCATGGTCTGATTTCTAGAAAATGTAGGTTTGAAAGCCTTTGGGCCCATGACTAGGTGTAGACCGGATGTGGACCAAGAGAAGCGACCATGCCCCCAAAAAGTGGATGTGCTGGTTTTTTAGTATACGGTGTTCTCCCGCTTAAGTGTGCATTTTGAACTAGAGCCGTTGGTGTGCATGGTAGGTGCGTGCATTACTCATATTGCTTTTCTAGACGCTATGATTCAATGAATCGCAATGGGAAATGGATGAAATGTGAGGCAACCCGCTTGACCAAAGCCCAATGATGTGAAATCATTGCAAAGTTGAGCAAGCTGAACGCACCTAGCAAGCATGCGTTGGGGTGGGAGTGTGAAGGCAATGAAGGCACCATCCATAAAGTTTCGGACAATTGGGAGAAACGTATTGCAGCAAAATCCAACTTATCGAGACATTTTTGTTGAATATGAAAGTGCTACCGACTTCAAAGGCTTTGAAGCTCGACACAACACTGTCCTCAACATTGATGACTGATAGCTTTGCTCCGATGTTCAAACGGAAGTTGGATAGATGTATGATGAACTGCGACGATCGTTTGAGACATTTCAACAAAACATTAACAAATTGACATTTAATGTCAAGCATAACAAATTCATGCATTCTCTGCAAATGACTTTGCATGACATATTCAAACAACACAATATGAACCCTAATTTTTATCAAGAAAATTGCGCACTTAACCGGGATGCGTACTTAAACATGTGCATACTCAAGTGGGAGTTTATTGTATGTCCCAAAAAGGATAGTTTTGGGAATCTTATTAATGTTTAACCCTCTCATCTTCTTTTCCCTTTCTTTCCTCGTAACTTTGGAAACGTTTGGCAACCACAAAATAAAAATCAATAAAATTAGAACGACATTTCTCTTTGATGGTCCCTTGATATGTGCAGCGAGAGAACCTCTTTTGCCTCTCCCACTGCAAAACCCACTGGACCATGAGAATGGATAGTGGAAACAATCCTTTTGGGGACCTCAAGTTTGATGGTCAGTCTTGCATCTTTTTTCTTGATGTAGACCGAAGTTGTCCCGGGACGAGTTCAATGGCCAATCACATATTTTAGAGGAGCAAGGGACGACTTCATGGTCCATGATATACACAACCCTTAAGTAGGGATGCTTATGGTGTGGGAATATGCTCAAACCCATGCTTTCCCTTTTTGATGGCCAAAGATTCGTGGTGTCTACGTAAGCTCATCCATTGTGTAGGTGAGAGCGCAATATATTATATTATAGCTTGTAAACAACTATTTTAAACATTATGACTTTGGAAATAGCATAGGGGATCCAAAATTAGTATATTGGAGTCTAGCTAGAATGAATCGCTCTTAACTCTATAGGCGGATTTGTTTTTACAAGAGCCCTTTCATCCACAATGGATGAGTTTACATACCCCATGAATCTCAAGCCCTTTTAAACTCTGTAATAACGGCAAGGCCGCATATGAGCATGTCTCTCATCCCACGTCCTACATAAGAACTAAGATCCCTACATGTCTCTAGTTGATTAAACTCAAATAACTAATCCGGTGCCTCTAAAGCTAATTTTAGTGTTAAACTAAAAATACTTGGCTACTATCTCATGGTTTTATGTTGGATGATTGATAGGGGAGAGAGGGAAGTATCTTGTACGAGTGTACCTCTCATTCATCCAACACAAAAGGTATGAGACAATATGTAGTATGGAGGTTACTTTTATTAGTTGAGTTGCACCATAATTAGCTTCAAAGGGTCCAAATTAGTATAATTAAGGCCACTTGAGGATCTCCAACAACAAACCTATAAGGGGTCACCCTCTTGTGCTGAAGGGATAAGAGGTATGCTCGTATACAATAATTCCCTCTCTCCATTGAGAGGTACCACAACATGCATTGATTCCCTCTTGTCCCATATTGCATAACTCAAGATTCAATTTTTTGCAATAATTTAGGTTTTGTGACGTCTATGTAAACGCATCCATTGTGGATGCAGGGGCCATAGTTAAATAAATAAATAACATGCATCTTGAGGGCCATTTCATTCTTGCTTGATTTCAGTGCATCATTTATGGTATTTAGTGTCACATGCATAATAATGTCACTTATCCTACTTTGAGGCGTATGCTAGGTTACACTAACGACCAACAACCTCATTGTTATTGTCACCTCATGACACTTGGTGTTCAAGTGCGATTACTAATACCTTGACATGAGTATGTTCAATAGTGTTACGAGGTGTATGCCTATGTTACACAACGGTATACGAGTTGACTAAAGTGTACGAAAATAACACTTGGCATTAGAATTCCCAAAAATATCTTCCTCTTGCATACTGCAATATAAACACATGAGACTTGTGATTAGTATGCTCAACAAAATAATATCTTCCCCTTGCGCATTGAAACACTTGGCTCAATTTGTGTGTGCCAAGTATTTTATGTGTATGATACTAACTACAATGAAATAAGTAGACCTAATTTAATTGCTCGTCTTAAATGGACTCATATGTTCGAGTGGTGTGTGATTGAATGTGGATCTAAGAACGAACATCCAAATTTCACGCGTTAAAAAATAAATTGGACTATGTGCTCAAGATTTGTTAGTCATTCTAGACTTAATGGTCGATGGAATTAACCCCCCCTCCCCACGGGGTGGGGGGGAGAAGGGGCACCTACATGCTCATTTAATAAGTAAGAGAACTCATATGGGTGATACCTACATTCCATGATACGATATATGAACAAACCTAGTTAGGGTAAGGATAGTAGATGCACCTATTCCCGATTAGGACCCCATCAATAATCTACAAGGTACTAGAATTTCGATTAGGTTGGGACTAAATTTCAATCATGCCGGAGCCAATGGTGCCATGACACATGTCATGGTTCCAAGTGCCAAATTGAGGAGGAATGAGCGGTTATGGCATACTAGACATTGGTAATACGTCCTGGTCAACTTTTGGCTTCAAAAATTTGCAATATTATTAATTTAAGGAATGATATTACAGAGAAATTTGCAGTCCTCGTAATTTCTATCTTCCTGCATGGGGGAAATTTTTTTGTAGTCCTCTTGATTTTTGTCTTCCTACACAAGAAAAATTTGCACCGCCTTGTACTTCTCCAAATATGACACATTGTCTCTTAAGTGATCGGTTGCAGGCGCCTCTACTCTAATGGGAGTGGAAGAACGGATTGGATACTTTGACGACCTTTGGTGTTCAATGAGTAGCTTGTGAATGAATAACATGGAGTGTGAAGTATGTGATTAGGCTCCCATGGACAATGGTAGTGTAAATGGCGATTAGGGTGTCCACTTGGCAACACAAATGCCTTGTCCTTATAGACCACAAGTGAAAGCCTACCCACATGGGTTTTGGTGGGGCCAACTTAACTTGCGGCCATTAACATGGGCTCCATTGTCCAAAACGAGCTTAAGTTATGCCCAAATGTGCCTTCCTACAATGAAGGTGGAGGACACCATGCATAGGTGGACGGAGGGAGTTGAACCCAAGGTCCAATCAAGGCTCCCTCATCTTGAGGGGAATCTTACAAGAGAACGTGTGTGAATATATATAAGACTCACACCGGCCCAATGTATACTTAAAAGTGAAGCGAAGTTGAATAACTTGAAATGTTCATTGTGTCTATCCACAAAGTGTGGCGAACCGTGTGTGGAGGCGGTGTGCACCTCTTGAACCATGCTTGAGAACAAATTAAAAATTAGGGTTCACGCGTGGCCTACTTCCAATGTAGAGCCAACACACCAAAAACATGTGGTTAGGTACAGATGTACAATTGGACACCAAAAAGACACGTGTTCATAAGAGATTGGACTATGTGCTCAAAGTATGCATATCACTTTAGGTTCAAACTCAACATGATTGTGTGTGTGTGTGTGTAAAGGGGGGGGGGGTATATGTGAGATTCTTCACTTTGATAGCGAATGAGCTATTCGTATGAGCTTGAGAAAATTATGAGGCTTGTGGCTATGGATTCGTTAATCGTCTTACACTAATTGTGTGTTTCATATTCTATGGGAAGTGATGACAAAGAGAAAAATATATAATTTAGACACGTGTAGCTAATGCTAGCAAATGCCAAGGTGTTAACAATTTTAATTGTTGAGTTTATTACAAACATTGTCTTATTTCACTTATTTGTGGAGGTCACTTGGAGGGGCCCTTGATAATTGTAAGTTATGGTTTGAGCATGGATTTAATTGTTATTAAAGTGAAACTGGAGTAAGTCCAAGTCCAAAATTTTAACATGTTCAATTATGTCATAGGATCTTATGATAGGAATGTATGATAAGTTCTTCTGATAAAATATGCAAAGCTAATTATGATAGTGTTGTAGCAATTGTTTTGATTGTGTTTTCACTATTCAACATTATATATATATATATAACATCAAAAATAGAAAATGTGATTTCTCCGTCATATTTCAAAATCACGACATTCAAGTAAGCACTAAGGATTCACATGTCTTCCATAATCTTTAGGTGTATTAGAAGCGTGTCAACGGATCAACCCATAGAATTGAAGCAACCAAAAAAATCCATATTTTAAAAAACATGTCCAGATCTACTTAAACACAAGATATTTCGACAAGAATTTGTGTTTGATCATTGTGCATCTTGACAAGAGTTTGTGATTACGTGGCAATTGTCCTTGGGGTGGGTTGGCCAATTGGGACAACTAAACATTTTTAACCCCACTTCTTCTTAGGGTTTAGCATGCTTCCATGTGCTTGCCACCAAAGAGGAATTCAATAAGGATATGCCATGTATTGGTTTATGTAAATATCATATACAAAACCTTCATCGATTGAATATAGGCTCGTGATGGGTAAGGATGGTGACCACCACATGGGTTAACGAAACATGATCCACAAACAACATTGGCATTGTATGTTACTCTAACAAACATGTAGAAACACAACAACTTCACATTGTTCGTGTGTGGCATATTATTCTTGAGACTTCAAGCAACCATAAACCTAGAAGAAAAGTGGTTCATTAGTGAGAGGAAAAATAAACCTCAATGTAGGTATGGTTATATTCAACTTTGCACCTTAACGTGGATTCCATGGGAACTCAAAGGTTAAGCTAGTTAAGGTCGGAATAGTACTCGGATGGGTGATCTTCTTAACACTTCATTTCTTGTACAACCTACCACATGTGATCCATCTGTATAGGGGGGGGGGGGAGGGGGGCGGGGGAGGGGGATATTTTGGGTGAGGTAGATATTTTCAACCAACCATGTGGGAACATAGGGGCTCGGATCTTGGGGATATCACACCCCCTTACGTTTTATAACCACGTGCGATTAAAGTTTGCTATTTTTTTTGAAATTTTTAGGCATCTTCACTTTTGTAGTAATTGTTTTAGTTCAATTTTGCGTCATTCTAGTTAGAAATGGTATGTTTTATTAAAAAAGTAAAAAATCATCAAATTTGGTTATTTATTTTTACTATGTAATAGATACCGTGTATATCCACGCATGTAAAAACATTGATAAAATTGTGGCCCATTTTGGTGATGCTTTATGTAAAAAGTAGAATAATGTTTTATCGCACGTGGTGTTGAACTTGACAATGGAGTGCACCCCCCGGGCTTGGGTTGTCTGTACCTGTTAAAGGTGTTCACCTTCAAAAAAAGATAGTAATCATTGGGGGCCTTCTAATTCTTGTAATGCCCGTTTCAAGACTACATATAGATTTAGACCCACTCAAAAGTGAAGCAACGTCATAATTCACACCAATGGCAACATCAAAGTTGTGTTTCTTTCAACTTTGCAAGTTGTGAATTTTATCAGCCCGTTCGTTTGCGTAGAAACTCTTTGGTAAGCTCTTTGTGCGATAGTAAGTAATGAGGAGCATTTTGAGTTGTTGTATTTCATGTAATATAGGTTGTGAACAACGACGTGACATCTTTGAACTCTCGAGTATTTTAGGAATTCTTATACCAATCAAACACGCACCAATCCCCATCCACCAATCATGCCAACCCCCCATGCGCCAATCATGCCAACTCCCCATGCACCAATTGTTCTTCCCGAGGCAATAGAAGGTTGTTTAAGGCACCGTCCTCTATAATTGTGTTTGTGTTGTTTACCATGTGTCTGTTTGGTACACCATGGGGAGGGGGGGGGGTTTGTTGAGGAGCAATATTGAGGGCACTGTGGTCCTCAACCTTACAAGTATTGATGTCAAATGTATGTCAGTTGGCGTTGAGGTTATGTGGCCAATATATGACATTCTTTTTGTTTTTGATAATATCATTCAATTCATAGATGTATGTGCACTTCTTGACAAGGGTTTTGTGTGACATTACTGCTCTGATTATATTCAAAACCTTCTCAATTGCTACTAAATAATTTATTTTTAGTTTATTTTTTCATGAACAATGAGGCACATAATGGATAGAGTTGTTGTCAATATCTTTTGCCATTAGGAAACCTTTGAACTATGTACAAGTATTAATATGGGGCTATTTCATGAAACCTTTGTTATAAACATAAACATGTGTACATTCTTTGCAAGACATTTGCACTCCTGAGCTCACTCAAAAGTCCACATCCCCTTAAACTACATATTCTTCTTCTATATGTTGTCTTTGTGATTATGACCAAATTAAAATCAATCACTTTAGGGTCAATGAAACTTCCCAATGTCCATGGTGCCTCCCTTTCCATATTCTACAACACCTCCACAAACATCATGATGATAACATGTACCCACGTCTTTCCAAAAGTGCACCCACATATATCATCATCTATGAATGGCCACACAATTTGCATCAGTCTATAAACAACAATCTTTCACTCTAACACATCTACTTCAAGTAAAAATGTTTGCATTCTTATAACCCTTGTAACACAAACATAAAAAATTGCAGCCCCGTGAGAACATGTTCACAAAAATAAAGGGTTGTTAAGAACTATTATGTAAATAACGAACTTATTGTGGTGAGTCGTTCAGGGGGAGGTCACTCCATTGTAAAGTTGAACAACCATGTGCGGACAGTTTACATGTAAAAAATCCTACTTTTAACATAAAGGATCACCAAAATGGGTCAAACTTTTATCAAAAAATTTATGAGTAGATATACCATAGGGAGGTCACTCCATTGTAAAGTTGAACAAACCATGTGCAAACACTTTACATGTAAAAAATCCCACTCTTTACATAAAGGATCACCAAAACGGGTCAAACGTTTATCAATTTTTTTCATGACTAGATGTACCTGGTACTGTAAAAAATGGTAACAAAATTTGATAATTTTTTAATTTATAGAATATGTTGTTTCTAACTAGAATGACACATAATTGAACTAAAAACATTACTATGAAAACGAAGATGACTAAAAATTTCAAAAAAATATACAAAAGATAGTATCAATGGTTATGTATATGTAGAAAAAATATCATAAAATTTAACATTATCTATGGCATGTAATATAGGGGTAGCAAACTTTGTTCACACGTGGTGTTCAACTTGACAATGGAATGACCTCCCCATGGAGTCATTCTACAATGCACAAAATGTAGCACAAAGAGCAATACTTGTAGAAGGATTGTAAACATGGGTGTGTTTGTTGATCATGGCACTTGAAGATTGCATTGAGAACATAATATTATTTAGATCCATAATAGTGTTATGTGGGATTGACAATATTCCACATAACATTCCCCATATTCAGATTTAATGTGAAAATAATATTCGGGAATATTTTGTGTAATATTGTCAGTCCCACATAACATTGTTATGGATATGAATAATATTATGAATCCCCGATTTGAATTGGATAATATTTTCAACCAATTTCGAGAGTTGCAATTTTGTTGCGCATGTTATAATTATATTGTTGGCTTGTATTCAAATGATTAAAGTACACGAATCGAATGGTTTGGATACACCTTCCGTCACGAATTCCACTCACGACATTCCTATCTTGTGAACTAACTAGTAGACGATCCTTAACTTGTAAATGAAACTCAGGGGCGGTTTACACTATGGACCATGAAGTCGTCCCACGTAAGAGGCCTATTTTGTGTGGGACGACTTCATGGGATGACTTCCATGGTCCGAGTTACTAAAATATTAGTTCTCATGGTTCATGGGCCCTTCACTAGGTGTAAACCGAATGTGGACCATGAAGAATGACCATGCGGCAAGAAGTGGATGTGCTGATTTTTTTAATATAAGCCCAAAAAGGGCAGTTTTGGGGAAAAATGAAGTTTGACCATTTTGTTGACTTCAATTTGCCTTCACTTGCCTACACATGCATTCACTTGCCTGCACATGCCTTCACTTATCTTGTCAATTAGTTTTTTCTTCTTTTCGCCTTAAAGTTTGATCATTCTCTTGTCATCTCTTAGGCTTCAACTATCTTCACTTCTTGTTAAATGTGTCGAAGATGTGGCTTGCAAATCTTCTCACAACAATTTTTACAAAAAGAAAATGAGCGATTCAATTGTACATGTGACATGTACCTTGTGTTTCACTACACTAAATAGGATATTTAGTGTTTGATTATATCTAATGTTGTTACCACCCAACCTTGCTCAACACTAAATTTCAATTCTTTGATAATTAATGTTAGAAGATTTCCCATTGCGCTTCTTTTGACCACCCTGATCTACAATCACTAAACGACTATGTATTTTTCTTTATTCTTTTGCAACTGTATTTTTTAAAAATTTTGGGGCGTGTAATATACCGTTGGAAAGGTATTTTCAAGACCTTTCCAACGGTATATTACACGCCTCCAAATTCCAAACATTGCAGCTGGTAGACCAAAAAAACAAATCTGCACTTGAATTCTTGAGTTCTAGATGTCCCGCGTTGTTTGATGAAACACGTGTAAGCGGGTTTAAAGGGTAGGGCAAGATAGTGCTGGTATGTCTCATGGGCTATAATATAATTAAGGCACATAAAAGGTAGATTCATTAGAACATTCTTGAAATGGCATTTCTCTGACATGGGCCCTTGCCTTTTCCTACCAGACCACCTCTCTTGCCTCTCTCAACGCAAAACCCGTTGGACCATGTCAGTGCATTTATTAGGCCTTAAAAATTATATTTTGGGGACCTCAATCTCCATGGTCCCTCTGCCATTTTTTCCTTAGTGTAAACCGAAGAGCCAATCAGCTGCCTTGCAGAGCCCTGGTCCAACTTCATGGTCCCGCCCCTCAAGCATTCAACGAATTATGTGTAATTGACTTCCTCTTTTTGCACTCAAGTTCATTGAGTTGTATTGTCACATACAACAAGAATCCTAAACCTTGAAATAATATGCACTCTCACAATGTAAACCCTAGTCATCGAGTGCCCCATGAAGTATGTGTGAGACACGCTAGCTTTATGATGAACATGATGATTGCAATACAATGATGGGTGGACCATGTTCATATCCCATGGTGTATGTGGGCACACAACATACACTATGGTCATGGAGTTGCACTACATGGAACATGACCCCTCATGCAATGTTACAATGTTACATTGTATGAATGATACACTATGTTTGTTGTAGTAACATCATCATATCCACAATGAGAAAGTTACATCTAGTTAAACCATGCACACACACGACTATGCCCATGGGATGGGCGCTCATACATTTGCATGGGCAAACCATGTCTTAAAGGGAACCGTCATCACCAATAAACAATGTCCATAGGCGATGACACCTATCCTTGGGACTTGAAAATTCCATCTATGGCTCATCAACATTATCCTACTTGTGAAGGGGCTCATTTCAAGGTAAAGTTAAGATTCAAACATTGCAAACATCGAAAAAATTCTCATTGAAGTGGATAGGTATTATTGTCACACGTAGATCCCTAAGTGTCGTGTTTCCTACCGCCAAGGAAAACCTCAATGCTTCCCAAAGTGGACAACTGCCTACTGTAGAGCCTATTACGTGCACTAGTTTCTTCAAAAGTCGGCCAAGTGTTTGGGTGACTGGATTTTGTGATTGTAAGAATTGCTTTGGTCAATATGAGAATGGTTCATACACAAATATGAAATAACTTAATTAAAGTGAGTATATGACATTGTGTCATGTAAGAACAATTTGATTGTATCAAAGTTGTACTTTTTGGGTTGTTGAATTATGTTGTATTTTGTACATGGAAATTCTTGATGATTGAACCATCTACAATGAGAATGAACGTTTTTGTTTTTCTTTCTTCTTTCATGTTTCAAAACATAGAAGTGTTTGTTTTGTGTTAAAAAAATGTTGAATGTGCATAAAAACATTTTTTTTGGGACATGTGTAGAATTTGAGCTGGGTATCCTTACCCTTTGACAAGAGGTCAATGGCAATACCCTCCCAACATCAATTTGGACCCCAAGTTTCTTTGACCTGGACCCTAATAAAAACCCATCCTCACCAGAAGGAGAATGACATACCGTGGTATTATACCGTTTTTGGTGGGTATGGAAATGCCGTCTACCTGGAACTGTAAAGACAGGTTCCTTAAACCCTAAACCCCGAACTCTGCAACTGGCAGCTCGGGCTGCGGAGTTCCTCATTTCCAGTGTGCTTTTTCAATTCTGAGGTTGTCGCGCCTTGGAATTCAAGTTGAATCTGATGTTGTTGTTGCTATGAAGAATAGCAGAAGCAACCGATACATGTTGACATTCATGAGTGGTGGCGTGTAGTTTGGGGGTTTTTGGGCAGGGGATTGTTGCAACAGAATTAGGGTTTGTGGTCAGAGAGGGGTTAGCCATGGCGGATACCGTGCATTATCACTTGGAGCGCATGCTTCCGGAGCTGGAGGATTTGGAGAATCGAGAACTTTTCACACGGGAGGAGATTCAGGAAATTGTAAGGAAGAGACGCGATTTTGAGTACCTTCTCAAGCGACATTCTACGTTAAAAGTGGATTACTTGAGGTATGTGGAGTATGAGACCCAATTGGAGGAATTTCGACGATCTCGCAAGGAGGTTAGTTCGCCACCTCTAAACTTGACAGAGCTCTCATGTCGAAAGAACAACTCCATGCCACCTCTCAAAACTTGACTTCATGTCAAATTGCAAGTAACCAGCGTTTAATGTTGAGTCAGTGTTGAAAGGTACCCTTCAGGGTTTAACTCAACAATTAGAATAATCCATTTAACACTTGATCGAATCAACTCGTAAGTCAACCTTTTGGGTCTTGTAAACGTAAAATGTAGAAACAACAGAATAAGATACCAAACTTATGTTTGGTAGGTTGGATTTAAGGTTGTAGATTGATGTCATTGAATCAATGTGAAAGCAGTGTTGATGTTATGTGAAATTAGAGGTTTGTGATGTCGACCTTTTCTATGCCATCCCTCAAAACATGACTTTATACCAAATTGCAACCGGCAAGCGTTTGATGTTGAGTCAGTGTTGATGATACATGCCCTTTAGGGTTTAACTCAACAAATAGAATGACTCATTCAACTTTGATTCAATAAATCAACCTTTCAGGTCTTGCTTGAACTGTAAAATGTAGAAACAGCAGTTACAAAATTGCAACCCTATGTTTGGTAGGCATGGAATTCAATGTTGTAGCTTGATGTCATTGAATCAATGTGAATTCAGTGTTGATGGTATATGAATTCAGAGTTTTGTGATGTAGACCCTTTTCTACGCCGGCTCTTTTGATGATGACTTTCATAAAGTCATATCTCTTTTCCATCAAGCCAGTATTTCATGTGGGAGGATTTACCTATGGGTTGTAGTATCTGGAAGGAGGATGTATTGTAAATTCAATTGCTTGAATGTGGTTAGGTTTTGGTACGAAAACTCCAGAAAAAAGGAAAGGGCTGGCGAGATTCACTTTGCGATCGGAGCAGTGCAATGCACATCATGCTGATATATGAACGGGCTGTGACCAAGTTTAAAGGAGACTTGGACCTGTGGCTACGTTATGCGGAATACTGTCGAAACCAAGGCTCTCGTCGTATTCAGAAGGTAGCCTTTTTTTTAATCTTAATAAATAAATAAAATTTAAATCTGTGCTCAGGGATATTATGGAGAATCACCCAGACTTGGTGTCAAAATGCAAGTGACAAGTGTTGATAGATCCGTACAGATTTAATATTTTCGTTAGTGCTAACTCAACTTTTAGCTAATGATTCATTCAACATTGATTTAGCTCATGATTCAACCTTGTAGGTCTGCAACTCTAAAATGCAGAACAACAGACTAAAATTTGAAACTCTGTTCGGTAGGCATTCATTCGATGCTGTAGTTTGATGTCATTTGATCTGTGTGAAATCAGTGTTGTTGGTATATGCATTTAGAGGTTTGTGATGTTGACCCTTCTTTTTAATTTAATTTAATTTGTTTTTTTTTTTGTGTCTGTAGGTTTTGATGAAGGCACTACAGCTGCATTCTACAGTTCCAGGACTCTGGATCTATGCTGCTGTATGGGAGGCTGAACAGAATTCTAATGTCACTGCTGCACGAGCTCTAATGCAACAGGGGCTCCGAATGT
Source organism: Polytrichum commune (assembly GCA_950295325.1). Taxonomy (NCBI): domain Eukaryota; kingdom Viridiplantae; phylum Streptophyta; class Polytrichopsida; order Polytrichales; family Polytrichaceae; genus Polytrichum; species Polytrichum commune. The sequence goes on along the minus strand of OX485803.1, from coordinate 13,286,147 downwards.
GCCCAAAATCTGAAACTTTATGGTTAGAGTACTTCCACATGGAGTTAATTTTTGCTCAAAAGATTAAGGCCAGACGATTGATCCTAGGTGTAGGGGAAAAGCCGGCAATTACAGAGGGAGGTGAGGCTCAAGAGGGTGCTGCTAGTGACCAAGGGGAAGAAGAGGATGGGAAGATCAAGGAGAAACCTAGTATCTCTCATCATGCAGCCACTTGCAAAATTGCTTGGGCTTTGTATAAGAATGCAATTGCAGCAATTCCAAATAGCCTCAGCTTCAGGCAACGGTTCCTAGAGATTGTTGAAACCATTGATGTTGAACAATCTGAGGCACTCGAAGAGGAAATATATGCAGGTTTGAGACAAGACTTTGACACTGATGAGGAGAGTTGGGCTTGGCTTGCAAGACGTCATCTGGTCAAAGCTGAAATGAAAGGGCTTGGCATGTTAGAAGCGAGACTTGAAGCTACCAAGGTATGATGAAATGCTTTTGCAAGTTCTGCGAACTACTGTCGCTCAACCCAACACTATACATGAAAGATCCTTGGATGTCCTAGATTTGTGTTCTAAAATGAAGCCCACCCATTCCTTTGGGTGGTCATAGGTTCAGTGTTGGTGTTAGGTTGAGGCACCTTACTTAGCTCTCATATGCGGGTCTTAGGGTGGGTTTACACTAGGGCTCAAGACTATAGGAACTTCCAAATTGAGCAATCTTATTGGTTGAGAGCAAAATTTTGGACCCAAGGAGTTTACACTAGTGTGTGGTTCAAGGTATGAAAAAATGAAGTGGTGCTAATGTGTCATCACTTTCCCGCCGAATCTTGATGGCCTCCACTCAAGAAAAGACTCCTCGTTTGAGAAACCAATCTTCAAGCTTGGGTCCAATCCCGAGTCCGAAGTAAGTCCATCAAGGGGTGTTTTGGGCCCCAAGTTTCTTGGACCTGGACCCTAATGTAAAAACTTCAGCAATGTTGCCCTGCAAGGGGGGATCTCTTGGTGTCTCCTTTCGAACATGGATATATGTTCCAGACATAGAAATTCATTGAAGGCTTATTTGAGGCCTCACTTGTCATGCTACTGCGGCTGGCGGTCTTTTGCAGGTGTTTGAGGAAGCACTGCAATCAGTTCATACAGCAAGGATGTATGAAGTTTATGCCCAGTTTTTGGTTAGTCAGTTGGAAGAGTTGGACTCTCAGCCTGAAACTGCAAATGCCATGCCCAAGGAGGACATGGATAGGAAGCTTCAAGAATCCGCGAATGCCCTCCTTGGACTGTACAAACGTGCTGAATCAGCTGGGATTGACAGTGAAGCACTTGCAGAAGGTCAAGTTAGTCTCCTCTTGCGATGGGGGAAGATTGAAGAGGCTAAAGAAGTTACAGAAAGGTCTTGCAAGGTTGGCGCTTCAACATGTGGATCTTCTAGGATGTGGACTATTCTCCTCTCACTATCCGCAAAACATGTCGATTTTATGGGAGTCGATGGCCCAAAACAATTGGCAAAGCTCTTGAAGGATTCCTTAAAGAAAGCAAACGGGGAGGTTAAGTCACTGCTACAAATCGTAAGTAATCGCATACACATGTGCTGTCTTAGGTGGCATGGTCTTCTTAAAAAGGTCATGAAAAGTTGATACATACAGAGCATCCAGTCCCACCAGACATGGTTCTAATAGTTAACTCCTGGTGTTTTGTGTTTAGGCATACTTGTGAAGATATTATCAATTGCATGAAACCTGTGTCACAAACATATGCTATAGGGAGTAGTGCTCTAATTAATTTTAGTTGTAGTTTAGTCCTGCACTGTTGATGGCTGATGTACAGTGACAGTTTTCTCTTTTCTGTAACAAGGTTAAGGGAACTGGTCGATTTGATTAGTGGATTTTTATTGTGGTTGAGACGTTTGACAAATGGCAATATCAAAGTTGTGATTGACATTCAAATTATCATCAACAGCATGTGAATACTACTGATCATGATGCTTATTCTGTTTGGTTTGTCAGGTTGCTGAGGTTCAGCTAAATGTTGGGCATAAACGGCAGCTAGAGGTGCTTTTGCAAGTGCTTGAAAAAATGATAGCTACTAGTACTAATAGGAAGCAAGAAGGAGCGGAATTAGCATCTGCCTTGGTTGACTGGGTGCTGCATGCTGGAGGCTTCCAGCAAGCGCGGGCAGTATACACCAGGTACATAGTTGTCTGTCTACATTATATGTGGCACTTTTTAGGAGTTGTGGCTGTTGGTCCTTCTTTCCAAAAAACAAACATAAGGTAAAACCCTGAGGATGTATATGCTGATTGTTGCAAAGCTTTTGCTATCAAGTACCTTAGCGCATGTGTGGAGAGAACCTTCAGGATTACAAGGTACGTAAGGTATGCGGGCCTATCTACAATGGACACTTCCAACTTCACATACACATTTGACCATTGGATGGAATAGCAAAATGTCTCATCCAGTTAGCAATTGTGAATCATGAAGGTTGTTGCTTTCAAGTGTGAAAAACTTGAGTTTAGATGCAAAAGTTTTAAAAGGTCAAAATGGAGATTTTCCTTTCTCTTTAAGCAATGACATATGCCCTCCCAATTCTGTTAAGTACTGAACCTAGAATGGTGTCCTTATTTTGAGCACACAGGCCAATCTCATTGGAACATATTCCTTTTTTGATGTTCGATTTTAATTACAAGCCTTGCCATATACTGCTCAAACATAGGCGTCTGCATAAGACTAGTGTGAGATTATGGCCCAAGTACCTGACTCATTGATGCCACTTGTGTTCCAGACTGCTAGCATTGCCAGCCCTTGCATCAGATTTCTTGAAGTCATGCATCAAATTGGAGGCGAGCTTGGTGGCTGTAGGCAATGTTGAGGCCATTAAACAACTGCGGAAGCTGTTCAATGTAGCTGTTGAACTGTACGGGCACAATGATAAGGATCTGTGGCTTGAATACTGTTCTCAGGAGAGGAAGGTAAGATATTCTGTCAATGCATACCTAAAATAGGATTCACATTGTAGTTTCATAGTCATTCCTGGATTTTGATATGTGCATTTTGATTCATGGCTAATTTCAAACTCTTAATAATTGTCTTTGACGTTATTGCACTTTCCAGGCGGGCAACATTGAGGAAGCAAATAAAGTATATTGGCGAGCAAAGAAGTCACTGACAGATCCTTCAGATTTCCTTGAGCAGTATCAACTTCTCCAATGAGTGGTAGTTCAAGCCCATATTTTTTTATTTAAATGAAAAAAATACATTTAGCAAGGTCCTCCTGACAGGTAACTCCTATTTTGTTTGCATCCATGGCAAATTTCAGATATGTCTCAAGATGGTTATTGCTGAAACACCTGATTGTTTGATGATTTGCTTCATGTAGATTATGGACAAAATGTGGTCATTGAATCTTCAAGCATGGTCAAGTCATTCTCAAAACTTGTAGTGATTCACTTTCTCTCTCAGATTATTTGAAGTATTTGTAGAGGCTTTGATTGTTTTGTATTGAAAGGGAAAGAATGTCTCATAACAGAATGCTAAGGAAGCTTAAATTGATGCAGGATCTTGAATAGATAGATTCTAGACATGTCCTACATAGTATTGGTCAACATATGTATCATGAGTTAATCTCTATGAGTGCTCTCTCATGGCTAGATTGTGCCTAAAACGATGAATGATTTCTGGAATGCAGCAATGTGCTCAATTGCAAGCAATAAATCAACAGAATAATGATTTTCTAGGATCTCATTGCACACTTATTGACTACCACAAAAAGCAACATCTTGAGTCAGTTATTGGTTGGTCTTCATAAATTGATATATTTACTCTAAAGGTAGAGAGCCCTTATTCGGTTGCTTTTCTTATTAGGACACCTACATTTGAGTGGTATGTGGTTTTGTGTGCCTCCAAGAATGGATACCAAATAGGCATTATGTGCTTAAAAGAGATTGGACTGCGGGCTCAAAATATAACCATTTTAGAGCCAACAGTCAACACAATTAGGCGGGACTTATGTGACCATTTAACGAGCACAAAAATCTCCACTTTGATAATGAATAAGATATATATGTGGCCTTGGAAAATTATGAGGAAAGGGGCTATGGTCTCCATTAAGAATTGCTAACCATCTTATACTAATTTTTCTGTGTCATTATCCAAGGAGAAGTGGGCTAGTTGGAAAAAAGTAGCCATTTAAGATCCATGTAACTAAATACCACAGTGGTGTTACATGTAAAGACTCAACGGGCTGAATTTTACCCATTGGTCAAGGAAATGCAATGTACAAGAGAACTCCACCGAAGTGAGTTCTCCATGAACACTTAATGGATTCACCTAAAACTTTCGATGTACAAGTGAATGCCAATCATTCACCCAACAAAGAATCCTATATACAAGCCAATTTCGGCCAATTTCAGCTACCAAACCAATTTGGTTGGTACTGATGTTTGTGTCACCCTGAGTATCCCTTCCTTAATTAAATTGTGCATAAATTGGGCACCTATCCATGAGCCTTGCTTCACAAATATTGCAGGAAACCCGAGCGGCGCTTGCGCCTGCACAGTGATGCCCTGCTTGTCTGTTGCTCTGTACAAAAGACCTGTCCATACATGCTCCCATGTGGTTGAGTCACTGGCTGGAAAATAGACTTGCACTTGCGTGTGTCCCTTGTCCAACACGGGTACCACAAGGATCTCGCTACCTACTAAAAATTGTTGGTATACAAGTGCCTGCACAATTCTGTCCTGTGGGTAGTGCAGAAACAGATGCCGGATGACTGGCATTCCAGAAGCTGCTGCCTCCTACACATGCACACCGAATTGTTTTGTGTCAGTTAAAATTATTGACACTGCAGTCTGCAGGCAATGTGGTCAAGTGGCCTAGAAATAATAACCTTTCAAGCAGACTTCAACAGGGCGACAGAGCCAGTGGGTGGTTGGGAGGGCATCATCAGGGTGTGCTTTCAAGACGTGTAAACGCTTTTCAACAGGTGCCTTGTCAAATTAGTGCTCTCAAGCAGCATGCTGGAATAGCAGATTAAATCGAGCTGGACTATGTTATCTTGTTCCAACTTTGTAGTACTTTAGTAACATTATTAAGCAGTGTGTGTTCGTTTATGTGGGCCTTGAGAATATAACCATGGGATGCCCCAACCTAAGGCATCCCATGATTATATTTTCAGGGATCACATGTATGAACGCACACTGCTTAATAATGTTACATTAAAGTCATTTTTGGGATTGCATGAATGAGACTTTCATAATGGCAAGTTTGACACTTGTCTAAAGGAGAACAATCTGGATAGTGGCGCCACTTTAGAACCACATGTCTTCATAAACCATTCAACCATAAGAAACCACATTGAAATTCCACTTTGCAGATAACAATACTACACTATGTATGGTATTTAGTGTGACTTACTATTTGAAGTTACGCACTACTATAACATTTTATTTTTGATGTAAGTCTTACTAAGTACAAAGTTGATAGTTGATGTTCTATAGTTGCAAACAACCAATTTGACCTTTGTGGGTAAAAAAAACGTAGATCTATGCTAAAAAGTTATAGCATGTTGTAAGTCCAAATAGTAAGTGACACTAAACACCATAAACGGCCTGGGACAGGCAGTGTTCTCACCTTCACTAACTGACGGCGATAAAACTCCCAAGCTTTGTAGATTTTGGCACAACGCGCAAAGTGTAGAAGAGTCTTCTCATTGGAGTAGAACTGTGCATTGGCACCTGGCACATTACCCTGCATTCATGACATGTTGGTTTAGGGCGACATGCTTCACTAACAAATCTTGCACATGCCACAAATCACTTCCACCCAATAAAGCTACCCTTTTTGAACAGTCATTTTGATTTGGACTTAACGACCATGTTTGGAACGTTTCCGGTGCATGCTTGGAGTCCGTGTGAAGTTTGAACTGAACAAATTTCTATATGGATACACGATTGCTCTGTCCAACACATTTTGGCATGGCATGAGGTGCTTACACATGCCATGGAGTACACGTCATTTTGGGTCTCCGTTCTAGAAGTCACACCAAATCACATACCACTCAAATGTAGGTGTCCGATTAAGCTGATCAACCAAATAAAGCACGTCTACCTTAAAATTGGGTTTAGACAAACCCAATACACTCCAACCTCCCTAATGTCATGCATGTGACAACCAAAGTGTAAGTGATATTAAAGAAGTATGCGGTGTTAACATGAACGCATGATCATAGAGAATAAGTGTAGCATGTGACATTATGCAATAAAATAAATAAATTCAACAATGCAAAGAATGACAATAATTACAACGATGACTACGTGATGTGTGCGAGTGTGTGGATTGAATTCTTTGGTGGTGGATTACTTTAATGTCAAAACCCATGATATATGGGAGGGGAATGTGACAACAAAAGAGGGAGATTTACACTGAGAACACATCCGTTCCCTAGGGTTTCAGGTAATAAGAGAGGGATTGACATTGAGGAGGGCGATGTTATGGAGGTGGGGGTTTACCTCGTGTGTGCGGAAGATGACCGAGAATGCATTGAGCTCCATCCACCTCAACAAAAGCTCCTCAGTGCGTTGGTAATGCATGAAAGGTAGGTCCACTGTACAATAGCCTCCAATGTCACTGTGGTTGAAGGCGTAACCGCTCAATCCACTCGTAAGCAAAGCCGTGACTGCGCTCTTGATGCCATCGTGTCTTTGCCAGCTTACCATTTGGTCCCCAGCCCAAAACAATGTGGCCCATCTTGGACTCCCCCGGTAGCCTGCCCGCATGAAGAAAACCAGTTTTTCTTCGCCTTCTTCGTCGTCGTCATCGTTATAAAAAATCTCCTCCTCACCAACACGTTTTGTGACACTCTCCTTCACCACACTGGAAGTCATTGGTGGGTTCAACTTTGCCTGCTCTTTTATGGATTTGTATTGCTCTTGCTCCCACTCTTCGACGAATTCGCGGTTTAGTTCTGCCCACATCTCTGGGTACCTGTTGTGAGCAATGGCAGGGTCTTCACCTGATTGGAATCAAAATGAAGAAAAACATTAAAATAATGGTTAGGACCTTCAACCCTCTTCTCTGACTTTTTAGAACATCTATAACCATGTAAAAGAGTTTCATGGCCCTCTTTCAAATTATAGGTTCAAGAGTAGAAGTTTAAGGTCCTTGAGCACATGCGTGAATGCTGAGGATAAGCTTAGAAAAGTGGCAATAGCTCTCATCACTCAAAACCTTATTGTTGATGCCTTATCTTCGGATAGACACAAAAGCCTTCTTTGAATCTACCAAGATTCATGCAAAGAGGTGCGTCCCCAATGGACTGATTCATAAGTTATCTAGATTACCTAGGATTTTTTACATTTTGCACCAGAACCTAAATACGCTATTTAAGAATAGTATGTTGTAGACCATGTAAACATCTACAAAACATACTTGGTTTTACGTGAATGTTGATTTGGTGTTGCTGATGTAGCAGTCTTGAATTTCTAGAGGAGAATGTAATGGCAGAAATGACCCAACCATGAGCTATGGGGAGGAATCTTGATTAGCAAACAACAAGAATAATAAATCTAAAATTAGATACATTTCAAGTCTCCATGTCATCAAATTTCTAAACCCAACAGTTATACCTTGATGGCGTGGTTAGGTAAGCTAGACATGCCTGATTCCAACATAGCAATAATTTGGACACCTATAGTAGAGTGGTTTGTGGTTAAGTGTAAATCTAAGGACAGACACCAAAAAGGCATCATGTGCTCAAGAAGAGATTAGACTCGGTGCTCAAAATATGCTAATCGTTTCAAGCTTGACATGTTGGAGAGGACCTACATGACCACTTTAATGAGCACAAAGAATCTTCACTTCGAGAATTCCAGATAATGTATTCATATGAACTCCGCAGATGGTTACGGACACGATTTGGAGTTGCTACCTACTTATCTCGCACTAATTGCGGTGTGGGTGCAGGGAGAAAAGCATCCGAAATAACACATGATGTCTTCTTTGATAGCGAATTCACAATCCTTGTACAGAAGTGCTCAAGTCGTGAGCAGTTTTATTGGAAGTTATCGGTCATGTATGTGTCCAAAGAAAACTGTTTACCTGAATGGAGGCAAGAATCAAACGGAAGGGACTCCCCGAAATCAGCCATCCATCCGCGCACGCCGGTCTTGGCCATTTTGTACATGAGGCCCTTGATCCACTTTCGAGTTTCTGGGTTCGTCAGGTCCATCATGGCAGCCTCGAAGCTGGTGTTGGGAATCATGTATGGGGCTCCGGACGTGTCCGATATCAGCAACCCTTTCTCTTTCGCCTCATCAAACAGGTTGCCTTGCCTGTTAGGCTTCTCATCTGTCTGAGAACCCACCAAGAATATTAATGAGACTGAGACTGAGAATGAGAATGGAGCGTAAGTCTGGCAACTGGGCCTAAAAACAGGCACTTTTCATTTACGATGTGCAACACGCACGCGATTAGTGCGAGATGGTTTTAGCAAATCCGAATCAGGGGCGTTGGCGCTTTCCCTCATGAGTTTTTGATGTTCGTCTGGTTACCTTGTTCATTATCAAAAGTGAAGGTTCTCTTTCTCATGATCTGGTGATCTTATAAGTCCCTCCGGTGTTGTTCACTTCTGAGTCTACAATAGTTAAACAAATTTTGAGTATGTAGGAGTCCGATCTCTAATGATTTGAACACATGCTGTCTTTTTTGTGTACGTTCTTTCATCCACACCTAACCACACACAACTCAAAGATGGGTGTCTGATTAAGGTAAGTAACCGATTTTTAGGCCCTCTTGTTTGTCATCACAGAGACACGTTTTGAATTTTGGGAAAGGCTCTCGAAGTCCCGTGATTTGGTAAAGGAGACTAACTTCTAGCATGTGTGCGTCTTGAATGTCAAACTCAGGGTTCAATGTGAATCCCGATGGACGTGTTTGCTTTTATCATGTAAGATAGATGAGTCTTAAATGGTTACTTTTTCCAACTAGCCCACTTCTCCTAGGATATGGAAATTCATGATTAGTACGAAATGGTTAGCAAATTCAAATTGAAGCTGTAGCCACTTTCCTCATAATTTTCGGAGCTCATATGAATATCTTATTTGTTATCAAAGTGAAAATTTTTGGTGCTCATTAAATGCTGATATAAGCTCCCCCCATAAATAAATGAATAAATGAATAAATAAATAATATTGACTATTGAACTTAGAATGGTTATCACGTTTCGGTCGGATAGTTCAAATCCCTTTTTTAAACACATGTCTTTTGGCATCCGCTCTTGGAGCCACACCAAACCATAGACCACTCAAAAACTGTAGGTGTCCGAATATAAGACAGTAATTGAATTAGGCACATCTACCTTAACAATGAAGCTGGATACACTGATGGAGAGGTTGAATTTACTGGCAAGCTGTTTTGAAGTGTCAAATCTTGACGGTAATTTATCTTCTGATTGCATTATTGTTTTCGTGTTTTTTTTCTTGTTTTTGCAATCGAGCAATCAGTAGACTTACTGGAACAATGAAAGGGTTGAAATATGTCATTGTCCGCACGCCACAAAACTTGAGATCAGCCACCAATTTCTCCCAGCCTGGGTAGTGGTCCTGGTCCACCTCCCAGTTCCACCATAGCTGCCACCCAATGCTCGTCTTCCTCTGCCCAACCCAATCCTGTGGAACAGAGGCCATCAACTGAAGGTATTTAGGGTTGTATGAGAAACACGAATCCTGATTCACTAAAACATTCTTCAGTTAGGTATACCTTGACCCTCAGTTTGTGGAATAAAACTCTCAGATGCTGAAAACAATTAACAGTGCTACTTCAATGGAATCTGAAAGACATCTGGAAAGTTAAGGACACTTGTTACAATTTGAGAGATGCTTGGATTTCTTTTGGTGGTCTTGACATGGAGTCCACATTGGTCAAGACCATGTTCAATCCAGTGTGAAAATTAGCTTTCAACATTCAAATGTAATGAACCAGACGCCACTATGGTAACGTAGATGGGTCTTAAGTGGCTCATTTTCTTAATCGGACCCCTATAGTTGATTGGTAAGTGGTTCAGTGAAGATCAAAGAGCAAACATCATAATGACACATGTTTTAAAGAAATTGGACTACGTCTTCAAATATCAACAACATGTAGTGAAGTTAGTCTCCTTTATTTGAGCATGACAACCCGACACTTAGTAAAAACGGACGTAGAACGTCCTATACTAAACCTGGAGAGAGAGAAATCATTGTATAGGAGCATACCTATCATCCATCCAACTGAAAAAAAGACTAGACCTCCTTGTAAGTTTGTCGCCGATTCATCTCAAATGACCTCAAGTACACTAATTCGGGGTCCTCAAAGCCAATCATCCCAGTGTCAAATCAACTTCAAAAAAGTAACCTCCACACTGCACACCATTTCAGGGTTTTCCTGCTGAATGAACGAGAGGCGCACTCGTAGATGATCTCTCTCTCTCTCTAGCAATTCAGATGTTATGACGAGCTGGATGATTGGGTCGTAGGTCGGGGTTAATAGTTTACATGTAATCAGAGAGCAGAGAGAGGCACGTCTAGGGCTGGGGCGAACCAACCAATACACTGGTTCCTTGGAGGCAAAGGTTTAGGCATCCAGCAAGGAAGGAAGGGGTGTATGGGTTGGTTCGCCCAAATCTTCCACCGGTGCCTGCCTCAAGCAGTTCCGATGTCACAATGAGCTGGGTGAATGGGTAGTGAGTGGGGGTGGCATGCATGGGTTAAGGAAGGAAGAATTAATAAACGTACCTGTAACCAGAAAGCGGAGAGAGGCACGTCCAGCGCCTCCAGTTGGTTCCACACCGTGCGCACTTGAGCCGGGCCGCCTTGCATGCCCACCATGGCCCCCTTCAGCGCCCACGCGGGCAGCTCGCGCATGCGCCCCACGGCGCCCGTGTACTCCGCGATGAGCTCCGCGGGGGTGCCCCCGTGCACGATCCGCCCCCTCATGGACTCCGCGTGCACCTGGGATCACGATCAACATGAAAATGAAGATGGAGATGAACATGAATTCACCCATGCTCACAACTCATCACCTTCACTGCCCACTCACTCTACACTAGCGAACGGGGAGAACACTGTTTTTGTGTCTACTTAGTGTGAAGATGAAGATGAAGAGGAAGATGACTTCACCCATGCTCACAATTCATCACCTTCACTGCGCACTCACTCTACACCAACGAACGGGAAAAACACTGTTTTTGTGTCTACTTAGTGTGAAGATGAAGAGGAAGATAAATTCACCCATGCTCAGAACTCATCACCTTAACTGCCCACTCACTCTACACCAACGAACGGGCAGAACACTGTTTTTGGGTCTAATTAGTGTGAAGATGAAGAGGAAGATGAATTCACCCATGCTCAGAACTCATCACCTTAACTGCCCACTCACTCTACACCAACAAACTGGCAGAACACTGTTTTTGGGTCTACTTAGTGTGAAGATAAAGATGAAGATGAATTCACCCATGCTCAGAATTCATCACCTTAAGTGCCCACTAACTCTACACCAACGAACAGGTAGAACACTGTTTTTTTTGGGTCTAATCAGTGTGGATTACCATTCTGAGTTGCGTGTTGCTATAGCTTTTTTATTACCCAAATAGGACACGACTAAGTCGCCCATGCTCAGAACTTATTACCTAAGTGCCACTTACTCTACACCACTGAGCAGAGAGAATCAACTGCCTACACTGTTTCTTTGTCGGAATAATGCGGATTAGCATTCGGAGTTGCATGTTGCTGTACCTTTTTTACCCAAATAGGACACGACTAATTCATCCATGCTCAGAACTTATAACCTACGTGCCACTAACTCTACACCAATGAACAGGGAGAATCAACCGACGACACTGGTCAAAACATTGTAGTTGTAAATGAACCGGTTGAGTATAAGAAATGCAATAACCGATTGAAGTTCAAGACTTTTGTTCAGGAAAAGTACCCATCATTTAGAGGAATCTATGGAATTTGCCCCAAATTAATAAAGCAAAACAGGAAGATGTCAGCATGTGACTGGTTGCACAGTTTGGACTTGCGAACACTAGGATATCGACCGATTATGCCCAAAAACTCCCCGGTGACTGCACTACACTGATTATCCCATTTAGTGCGTGTTACTATTTGGAATTCCAAAGTGCTATACCTAATTTAATGAGAATGTAATATTTTACTAAGCAAAGTCAATTTTGTTCTATGATGTCCGAACAACCAATTGAGATTTGTTAGTACAAATTGAGTTCTTGAGTAAGATGTTATTGCAGTGTGTAACTCTGTATAGTGACACACAGTATATGGGATAATTAGTGTAGTACACTAAGTAGTCCTATATATGGGGGCCATAGTTATTTTCTGGAGTCTATGTTAATTCGCATAATGAGCATTAATGTGGGCCACATTGATTTTCAACCCACATTAACCTTCTCATAGAAACCTAGCATGGGACAAATTAATTGTTTTTTAAAAGAAAATTGATGTTGGTGATTATTTAATCTTGTGCTATAACTGGTGTTCACACAACTTATTTTACACCACTTATTATTACAAGTGCACTGACTCTCCTCGCACACAATTGTGCCCATACTCGACGAGGTGGCACTGACAGTGCTTCATATCAACTTTCAACCGTCCCAAAATGTTCAAGTCGAGGTAGGTCAAAGTGATATTTTGTAACAAATGACAAATAGAACACAATGTGTATATGATGCATTGAAGAAGAAGAAGAAGAAGAAGAAATGGTGCATTTTCGTCGCAGGGAAAGAGCAGGTACTTGAATCTGCAGGCGGTCTGGCCGTGTGAGGTCGAATATGGAATGCTCATAGCCCTCCAAGTAGACTGAGTTCATATCAGACGTCATGTAATGCGGCGACGGTGCATATGTGGTATGCCAATCGCCTCCCGCCCTGAAGAAAGCCAAAAAGGGTTTAATCCGTCCAAACAATTAAATTAGCATTCTGATCGATTCTTGACATTGAACTAGAGTTATTTGTACAGTAAAGCAGATGAAGTTACCATGGGTTTAGTCCCAAACCATGAGTTATGGGAGTTAACAGAAAGTCATGCAAGTTTTCTTAATGCTTGAATTACCATACACAGAGTGGTGCCGGCCTATTAAGAACTGGTTTTCTAGCTTGTCTTACTAGGATGAATTGGCCGAGCTAGGTTTTCATAACTTGATCCAAGAGTTAGGACGGCGGGCCCCATGCACATAACCTATTTTAAAACCTAGAATTCTCTCAATGTTTGAAGGGGAGGTCAACACACGGTCAAGAACGCTAGGTTTGAAACGGTGTTTGGTAAACCAAAAGGTAAAAGAGTTTCAACCTTGACTTGTGCCCAACTTCAAGGAGCTTGGTTTCAAGGTTGCTCCATCTTCTTTTTTGGGGGTTATAACTGTCCGTTTCCAACTCCGATCGGAAACGGAGGTTTTAAGCTTTACAAAACCGCCGTCTTGGATTGGAATCGAAAACGGACATTTATGCCCCATGAAAGAGGGACCAACCTTGAAATCAAACTCTTAGGAATTAGACACATGTCAAGGCCGAAAGTCTTTAAACCTTGGCTTACCAAACTCCGCTTCAAACCCGGAGCTTTTGAATGTGTGTGGCCTGCACATGAGAGATGGAAAGAGGAGGTCTGAAAAGTTTCACCCAACTTTCAAAAATAGGCAGCGATGCACGACAAGTTTTCTCAAAGAAGGATCAAACCCACAGTTTCCGGATGGCTCTATTTGCCAACTGATTTTACTCATGCAACTCTGAATCACTTGGTTACGACGTAATTCTTCATCAAACTCACCAGATTGTCAAAGTAAGTGACATAGGTAGCTTTGGTCGAAGATTCACAGGCTTGCTTACCTATGGAACAACTCGACAACATTTGAAAGTAGGAATATTCTACAGTCCTTTGCGTGAGCGTCTGAGGCCAATGAGCTCGAGCTCGATCGGTAGAGAGAAGACTCACGGTCGACTTTGCACCAGAAGTATAAATTAGGGTTGGCTATGGCGGCCATTCAAGTGTTACCTGTATGCCACCAGATTAGCGGCCGCAGTGATGGGCTGATCGCCTCTCCCCAATCCCTGTTCCTGCACCATGATCGGAACCCTCTTCCCCTTCATGTCGAAACACGAGAATTGCTCTCCGAATCCGAAGAATCTCTCATCCGGGTGGGACATGTATGTGAGCAACACACGGTTCAACCGTGGCACCACATCGTCAACCACAACATCATCATCATCATCATCATCATCATCGTCTCCTCCGAGGGTTAGCCTTCCCAAAACTCCCTCTACGGACGAATAGCTTTTCTTAAGAGATTGTCTCCGAAATGTGACAAGCTTGTCACTCCACCTCTTGTTGTAGTTGATGCTCTGATCGGCTAGCCCTCCTCGAAATGCAGACCGAGGCTCCTTGGACCATAACCATAGCTCTTCAGGTGGCTCATGCGCAAATCTTCTGCTATGATGACCTTCCACATTCATCATCATCTTCGTCTTCACCGGATCATCGAGCTCCACATGAAACCCTAGCTGGTGATCTCTCTTCCCGGAGAACACCAACCTGTACCGCACACCAAAACTCTCTCCTCTGTTGCGCGCACCGAATCCAAACCACCGTAAATATGACATCCTTTCAAACGGACTTCCACACTCATCATCATCATTATCCAATTGAGCTAACTCCTCACAGTTATGTCGCCTTAGCTCCTCCGATGCCGTCTCACAATCTGAGTACAACCATCCACTGACTACCACCACATCACCATCATCACCCTCCAAGGCGGTGCCATCAGGGTCCACAGCTACATGAGCAGTTGGAGACGGAGAAGCGTTGATGGAATTTGTTGGAGTTTGCTTAACCTTGTGAGCTCTTGTTACGCAGATGTCTTGGATGGTTTGGTGTGTGCACAGCAGGTCCACCTTGTCATGGAGGGAGTAGGAGCCTCGGCTTTCGTGAATGGTGGATTCCCCCAGTGCAGCTGACAGGAAGGATGATCCCCGTGATGGTGTGGCCCATAGCACTCGATCCGGTTCGCTTCGATGCGAAACAGATAGAACTCCATTAGTGGTGTCCCATGAGACGGTGAAATGATTTCCTGCTTTGAATTTCTGGGAAGGTAAAACCTCCGGGTCGAAGTGCAGGTGGCCCTCCAGGAATGTTAACCCCTTCGGTTCCGGTGGAAAAGGGTTGTGAAGGCGGCGAGAAGGAACCTGAGCTCGGTGGCGATGATCATCCCTCGCCATTTCTGCTGGCGTGGATTGAATTCCACTGCAACAAATTCAATCACCGCATACATGTGTCTGAAAGACACACTTGGCTAATTCTTGCCCGAGGGATGTAATTCACCAATCCTTAGGACTCAGACTCGGTTCACGTGACTCAACCTGGACACGGCTTTGCTGCAACAACATCTCACCTCCGAATTGAACCTGCTGACCAGCTTCGACACAGTTTCAAGAGAGAGATGCAAACAAAATCTGATGAATGAGCATTGGAGTTTATGACGATGATGATGATGATGTTTTGCAATGCAGTAATCTGCAACTATCTACAATGTACAAAGAAGAGTATCTGAGAGATTTTAAAATACAAAATAAAAATTCCAGGGCTCGCTTCGATTCTAGGAAGGAGAAGGTCACATGAACGAGCGTGTCTGTTCAGATTCGCAGCCAGAATATCATAAGCCGTGCAGCTACTGATGCATGGAAAGATGTATCGCCAATACAATCACCACCATTTTGGCAGCGAAGAAGACGAAGAAGAAAAGAAAAATGAGGAGCTACATCAAAAGAATTAGCTAGGAGGTGAAGTAATCACTCCTCGGACTCAATCTAAAGGTGCCTCTATATGTACTGTAAGAATGAATAGTCGTTGCTGAGGAATTGAAAGTGTGTACGAGTGCATTGAACAAAGCATCCGATCACATGAGTGAAGGATGGCTCGTAGATCATGTCTAATGCAGATTCAGCCATTCCAGGAGTTGCTTGAATATACAGTCACGTCAGCTTGTTAACACCCCATGCTAACTATCTAACGAATGGAAATGCCGGAGCTGCGTGCAAAACCTTCAACCAAGATCTTGCAACCAACACTAAACCGTGAGGAAGGAAGAGTGGGAGGTGAAGGTGAATTTATGTGGATGGGAAGATTCCTTCTTTCTCAAGATGCTGCTCACACTCCATGAATCTGCATCGGAAAGACAAGAGTCAGCTCAGGTAGTTGTACGAGCGCAATGCAGCCGATTATATTTGACTCTAAGTCTGCTGAATTACTGTCAGCAAGCAGGATAAATCATGTGTTACAACTGATCGGGTGGATTACATGACAGCTCGGCCACTTAACCCTCCATTCAAGGAAATTGATCATTTACACTTGAACTGCTTCGGAAGATTCTCTGGAACTACCCCACTCTTCGAAACAATCTTTGTATATGCAGCAATGGAACAGTCACATGAAATTCATTGCAAAGTCTCCGCTTGTGTGAATTTCCCAGGAGATGACTGTACGATGAATCTTCCCAAGAATTTTACACAGACAAGGACAGATAGTCACGATTTGACAGTCTCTGATATTTTTTATTCATTTTTACATTTGTGAAAATTCCATCACGAGTGGAAGGGAGGATTCTTCAAAAGGTGCAAGTTCGTGAGGAAAGGAGAAGTTAGATACTTACTTAGATTCTTACCTTTTACTTACAGAATCTGTATGTCGCCGTTGGAATTAGGATTCGGGATTCCAGATGGTCTGAGATCCGACGCTCTCCACGAGCCTTGCCGAATTCGAACCAGATCTCCCTCAAATTCCTTCAAATCTGTTCATTATTATTTTATTTTATTTGTTGTTTCTCAGAAGCTGTTCATGAAATCATCTGGAGTCGCCAAAGGTAAAACAAACAATGAATTGTGCCGCAAAATAAATTAGGATGAATCAGCAACACACCTAGAGGGGTAAAGGGCAGGTTTTTTACCCCCACGCTAGGTGATCCACACATGAATAAATGAACCCCGAATTACACTCATTATCCCAATTAGTGTGTGTGGTACTTCTTCCAAGACAAGCATTTTTTTTTTTCCGTCAAAGTCTCAAAATTAGTGAGGGCTGAAATTTTTTACTGAGTGATATTAAATTCATGGATACATGCTCATTTACCGTACATTTCAAGAAAATGAGTGTACTTGCTCTAAGGTGCTTGTAGAGAGATTAAAAAAAAACAAATTAGATGCAAACACACGCTTTTTAATGAATAATGCCAAGATGAATAGGTTTGGTTATTACAATGAATAATGCTACTATGTATCGTATTTTCACTGAATAGTGCCCAAATGAACAATGCTTCCTGGGTCTTTTGGTGGCACTAATTTCGTAGTGGGAAGAAATTTAGTATCACCTTCACTAATTTTCCACATGCACTACTAGCCCTCCCTCACTAATTGGGATAATTAGTGTAGTCTACTGAAGTTAAATTAGGATGAATCAATGACAAATCTATAAGGGGTCAGGTTTTTACTGCACCCTCCACGTGGTAGGTGTTGAGAAACGAAATCCACACATGGTTAAATGAACCAATGACCAATAGAAGATGGTTAACTTTCTCCGCTTTGGGGTCTATGATATTGATTTAGGCAATAATTTTACCCAATATTAGGAATCCTTAGGTTCTACACAACAATCCACGTTTTCACCCCCCCCCCCCCCGTGATACGTGGCACCAAACATCACGACCATGTGAACTGTGGGGAGGAAGCATCACTCGCAGGTGAACTTGAACCCACATGTGTATACTACATGTAATATGTGACAAGTAGGAGAAATGACTCCCATGTAATTTAGTTACTACCCACAACACTTAGTGCATGATAATGCTTGAGAATGGAAGGTGATTGTGGCACGCATGTAAAGAGAACAACTTGACGAAGACTCTTCCTTTCCACTTACGCAACTCGAAGGCCGCACTCGAGCCATGAATGGCCGGGTGGTAAGTTAATGCTTCGCTTTTGTGACAACTTCCTCTTTTTTTCTTCTTTCCTTTTGTGAAATTGTTTTGCCATGGGAGAGAGGACATACTTGTACTCACGAATAAAGTTTCGAATGCAATTCATGTGCAATCTATCACAAAGTCATGGGAGTAGCTGCACTAATTGCTCACGGTCATTCATTCGTAAAATCCCGTGACCCGAATTCCAAATTTGAAAGTCTGGTAGATCAATGAACGGGGAGCACTCACCACTACACTAAATATGATATTGAGTGTTTGATTATATTTAGTGTTGTTACCACCCTATCTTGCTCAATACTAATTTTTGATTCTTTGATAATCAGTGTTAGACATAAATGCGCCACCACCTCCCCTACTGCCACCTCCTTTCTCCTTGTATCATTGTTAAAAAAAATTTCATATCCTTATTAACACTACATTCGTGCATGTAACTTCCACATACCACCATAGTTGATATTTAGCGTTTGAGTTTACATTTGATGTTACTTACTTTCATAGGGTTAGTGATATTTAGTGTATACGTTCGTATTTAGTGTATCAAACACTAAATAATATCATATTTTGTGTAGCTTGTTACAAATGAACCAGTTGGATTTGAAAAATTCACCAGTTGAAGTTCAAGACTGCCGGAAAACTAGCGATCATTTCAGAGGAATCTTAATAACATACCTCAAACAAATGAAGAAGAAGAAGAAGAAAAACGGAAAGATCGCAACATGTTGAACTCAAAAACACTGGGATTTTTGACCGATTATGCCTAAAAATCTGGCCGGGCACAGTCGTAAATTTGGATTTGTGATGGATTCCACAGAGGTTCTCGAAGAAAGGTCAGCAAAATATGGAGATCAAAGACCTTGGTCAATCACAATGGTAAATTTTTAATGTGACAATGTAGTATTTTTTTGGGTTATTACTACTACTACGGGTGGTCTTATGCCGGAGGATTATCGAGTCGGATTTCCAATTTCTTTAGCAAGTTCCATGTGTCGTGGAAGTTACTTTTTCCCCTTTCGAATGAGGGAAGGAGTGCGGGAATGTATTATTCCCAGGTACATCGAACATGGTCTCGATCTTGCACTCTATAGAAAGTTTTTTTCACTCCTCTTGCAGAATCTCGGAATCTACCTACATCTATTTCATCGCACGCTAGCTAGAGCTTTGTGGTGTCTAGGTAAAGTAATCTCATTAATAAACTTGCTAAACTGATTATCGATCCCAATTAGTGCATGTTACTGTGTAGGGTTACGCAGTGCTATAACTATTTAATGAGAATGTAATAATATTTGACTAAGCAATATTCTGTAATGTCCGAACAACGTATTGAACTTTCGGTTAGTAAAAATCGAACTCATGAGTAAGACAATATTGCATTGCGTAACTTCGAATAGTAACACAGAGTGATTGGGATTATCAGTGTAGTCAAAATGCAACGAGCTCTTCTATAGCTTTTAAAATTTTAAAATAATTATTTGTTTATAGGAGTTTGTTGATTTGGCTTCAACTTTGGCTTCAATAACTCCGAATTAGTCTACGCAGTGGAATCCAAGTGGATGAGTCGGCCCTCGACTTATAGGAGATTTTGTTTTACTAAAGCATATAATCCATACGGCATCCATGATGGACGAATTTACCTACATCGATCAAGCCATGAAAAGCTCAAGTCAAGGGGAATGCTTGGGTACGAGTCTTTCCAGCGAATCAAATCAAAGAGTTGATTTCGGTTAATGAATCTCAATCAAATTTCACTAGACCAATTCGGGGTGTGTGATTTATCATATTGGTATGGATTTCAGGTTGAAGCTACTGCAACACCTTGAGAACATTGAGACCTCCTAAGGATCGCCAACAAGAAACACTTAACATTGCATAAGTTGGCTTGAAATCTCAAAGCCAAGGACAAACAATTAAGATCCATCACACCTACCATGAGGAGTGCAGTAATAACCTACCCCTCCCAAATTTGTTGCTAATCCATTATGATCGGATTCCTAAAACAAAAACATGATTTTTGACCCCAACTCAAAAGTCCACTAGACTAAAAATGAGAATACTACTTCAATATATAATGTTTCTCTCCATTTTCACCTTCCCCCATGGTAAGTGTCATGTAAACTTACTCAAGTCTCACTCGCAGGGGTGATCTAATTAAACGTTTCCACACGGGTAGATCACTCTAAGGCATTTTTGTGCACCATGTGCGGCTAGAGGTTTTTTTGTTTTTTTTGTTTTGGGGTTATTTACCTTCAAGGGCTGAATTAAAGCCTCCCTATAATTACTTAAATTTCAAAAATGGCCCATTTGTTTGCACCCTTTTATTACTTATATTGTCCAAGTCACTGCAATTTTTTGTACTCTATATTCCTTTTAAGTAATTTTGGACAGACGGAAATCCCAATTATCATCCATCCCCGTGAGTCCTAAACCCATTTACATACCATACTAAACATACCTTCTAGGATTCTTATCTTCAGCCCCTATATTAATTTTACAAAAAAATAATGGCCCACGTTTTATGTCCATCTAAATTACTTATAATGGGATTGTCTACATTTAATGGCCCCTTCATTATTTGGAATTCCTTTATAATTTTTATTTCAAATGATTTTAATCCTCTCTATATTATGCCGCACGTCTTTTTTTAAATGCACCAAGTGATCTACCCGTGCGTTTCCACTAAGGACAATTTCGGGTGAGGAAGTTTCACTTTCCTGGATGCGTTGTATGTGGACATGATGGGCAAACAGAGACGGATACAATGCACCTTGAAGATGACTAGATACGTTGCATGTGATGGAACTAAAGATGTCTCTTCAGGCTGCCTCATTTTTTTGACCCGATCAACCTGATGCCTAGAGTTACACTAACAGCAATGAACCGGAGAACCAACTGTGCTATTTAGTGCCACCAATTCTAATTGTCGTGCTCAATACTAATTGAAAACTGCGATAGAGTGTCACTAACACTATTAAACGTTAACCCAACATTACTTGTCATTCCTTGTAAATGTGTTTTGGGGGACTATAGATTTACAGTGTTGCAACTCCTGTCATTTACCAAGTGACTTTTCATCCAAATTTCATTCATCCATGACAAATGTTTCATCACAAATTGCTGACAAGAGAAGGTAGGGTTTTGGCCAATGGATGAACTCACTCATCCATCATCCATGACAGTATTTGTTCACTTATTCATAAGAAGAAGTGTCATTTAAGAAGTTACCATAGTGACATTAAATATCATATGACATTAATTGTTACTTTTAGTGTAGTTACATATGCACTGGTTGAGTTTGAGAAATAACAGGTTAAAGTTCAAGACTTTTGAAAAATTACGCATCATTTTAGAGGAGTCTATAGAACATATCCTCCAATTTACCGAGAATAAGTGAAAGATGTCAACATGTAAGTGGTTGGACTTGGAAACACTAGGATCTTGACCAATTATGCCCGAAAATCTCCCCGGACACTGAGTATTAGGTTTTGAGAAAGTGTTTTACCACACAAATGCGAAGTTTGTCCAACACCCATAGGGAGGTGCTTGGAAAGGGCAAAGTGTGAGCCATGTGTTGGGGTGGAATTGGCACAACCGCAAGGTAAGTGGGTCTTAAATGGACACTTTCCACTCCGCACCCACTTGTTGTAGGAAATGAAACATGCATTTTTTATTATTAGTGCGAGATGATTACCAAATCCGAATTGTGGCCATAGCCACTTTCCTCATAATTTTTGGAGCTCTTATGAATATTCTATTCATTGTCAAAGTGCTCATTCTCTAAGTTATTAAAGGATCGTATAGCCCCCCACTCTTGATATGTTGATTATTGTGTAAGAATGGTTAAGAAATTTTGAGCACGAAGTCTAATATCTTTTTGACGCATGTGTTTTTGGTGTATGTTCTTAGATTCACACCCGACTGTACATGTTTGTTTAACATCAAACACCAAGATCGGTCACATCCACTAAATTGGTTATAGTAGTTATTCAACCACCCACTTCACGTCTAGGTTAGTTAGTTTTTGATAGTATAAGGTGAACACCCTTTTAAGAATGGACATCAAAAAGAGGTTGGACTATGTGCTCACAACTTGTTAACCACTTTAGTAGTTAATTGGGTGTGTCTCTCTACTTAAATTTAATTTTCACAACCTTTTTTAAGATGTTTCAACCACTCACATGATGACAAGTGGCATTCTTTTGGGTTGGAAAAAAAACATTTACACATAATATGACACATGTGTAGGACACTTTATTTATGAATGGCAGGATTGACCTATGATAGGCCAACTATGTCAACTGCGTAGAACTTGATGAGTGAGAGCTCGTTAGATAGATCTTGGAAAGGTGTACAAAATGATCTCTTCGTATTCTTCATTTGACATAACATGGCCATATCACATGCTCCTTCACTCTTTTAAAATAAATACGATGCTATGTTTCATGGGGATGTTGCCTTGACACTACAACCTAAAATGTCATTTTAAAAATCACAACATGTTTATTCTTAGTCCTTGACTGTACTATCCTCTTGCCCAACGAATTTTTTTCCACTTTTTACTGGGGATGAAATGGCTATTATAATGGTTTTTTACATTGTAGTTTCGGCTATGTGAACATGTAAGGAAATTGTAAACATTGCGATGAAATGTGTGGTAGAATGAAATTGCCGCTATCTAAAATGGACAGTAGAGAAATGCAAATGCGATACTTGTTGTGATGCCTTTTGGAAGTTTAGCTAAGTGAAAAAATAAATAAATTGCAAGACCACTATTGGAACAAGGAAATGCAGCAGTAAATATGTG
The DNA here is from genome assembly GCA_950295325.1 of Polytrichum commune. Classification (NCBI taxonomy): domain Eukaryota; kingdom Viridiplantae; phylum Streptophyta; class Polytrichopsida; order Polytrichales; family Polytrichaceae; genus Polytrichum; species Polytrichum commune. The sequence goes on along the minus strand of OX485803.1, from coordinate 13,263,351 downwards.
AAATTACATCCCACAAATTATGTCACAAAAAATTTAGGAGGAAACCACTTCTTTATTTACAATGGCATGCATCACCAATAAGCCGTATGGGATGTAGGCTCTTAAAAGTAGAAGTTATATAAGATCCTTGTATTCTAAATAGTTATGAAGAAGTGGGAAAAACCCCCTAAATGTCTCATTCTATGCAAATCAAACACCAAGTGCATATCGGCCGCACTTCGGCTTGCAAGCTCTCCAATCTGAAACGACATCCTTGTACGGGAATGATGTCAATGTGTAATGTTTTTGTACAAACATTGTTGTAGCAAGAGGTAAATGTTCAGTTAAGCGGTTGCGGAGTTTGTTCTTCAAGAAATAAACATCGGAAAATGTTCTTTCGTCTTCTACGCTCCCAAGAACCTACAAAATGGATGCAAAGAGACAAAGTCAGTAAGAAACCAACTTGCATTCAAAAACATGAATACAAAAAGCATGAGAAAGTTTAATGAAGTAACATATTTTCAAAATATAACCCCTTACCTGGATCATCGCAATTTCTGTGAGCTTAAAGAACTCGGGAAACATACCCTTCAAAGGGCCAGATTGTGCCAAGGCACGCCATAGTTTGGTTAAGGGATGAATGTGGGTATCCATGGCCCTCATTGCATGAGGAGAATTATTCGCCATAGCCATAACAAACCAATGCAACTGCCGATCAAGTGCCATAGCACTCAACACTGTTGGACATGTATCACAAACATGTGTAGTGCTAGAGAAATCCTTGGTGTGAACATATGTTTGCTTCAAAGTGTTCATATACCCTGTGAGTTTGTCCTCATGCCCTAGCTCAAGCCAAAATTGAGGATACACAATGGACAGTGCATCCATTACCTCACTAGGGGGAAACCTACTTCCCAATTCCATCACCATCATGGCTGTAGCATCTGCAATAAAAAACCAATACATTAGATCCATACTCATGGATACAAAACCTTGATATAATGAAAAGATGCAAAAACATATACAAACAAACAAAACTAAAAACAAACACATACCTGCAACCTCGACCTTCACCTCCGATATTGTTCTATTAAATAATTCTTTTGTCACAAAACTCCTCAAGTGTGTGACATGATCAACGCAAGTCGCATTGAGGTGGGAACCGACTGAAGTTGACAAATGGGCCTAAAAAACCAAGTGCTCAATACAATCATTCACATCTGGATGCCACCTTAGGCGGATGCTCTCATGCGAAAGGTCACATATATTTTTGAAGCATGAAAATGCATCTGAAATGAATGCATTGTTTGTGCAATACAAGTCATTCACATCTGAGATATAAAGCCTCAATGCCCTTGTGAAATCACACATATATACACTGGGGGATTGTGCAAAGACAACCAAGGCTTTCACAACCTCTAGAAGAGGTAGCACTGCAGCCAAGGTCAGTAAAAACTTGATATCAGTCATGAGTTAATAATTTACCTTGGCTGCTGGGATTGTTGGTTTTACAAGATGATCAGAGTACATCTTCATCAAAATGGTGCGGTACTCTGACAAAATATGTTTCAACGGACTCAACATTGAAATCCACCTCGTTTTTACATTTTGAAGAATTTTTCTGCCCTTAGACTCAAGCAATTCAGCAAGTTTTTGGAGCTCCAAATGACGTTTTGGGGACTTACTAAAATACTTGTACAAAGTAGCTAGTAGGGTTTCAATCCTAGCCACCATCTCCAGATCTGATAGACATTGCACTGCAAGGTTGCATCGATGTGCCACACAATGCATGCCTTGCATGTGTGGCGCATGAGAAACCTGCAGCTTGTTAGTGACACCATTCCTCTTCCCTTGCAAAACCGATGCACCATCTGCCCCAAATGCCATGAATCGGTCTCTAATTTGATGTGGGGTCAACCCACCTTCATTAGTGAGTGCACCAATAATCATCTTGGTTATATTATCGGCACCACCACCCTCAATCACACGCTGCAAGCACAACAACATTGGCATTCTTTCCCAATATTGAATTGTATAACATGCATGCTAATTCAAGATTGGTTGTCCAACGTTGTGACTTCATCGCAAGTGATAGAGAAGTAAGGGGTTGTACTTACTACTTCTTTTGTCTTTGCTTGCACAACGTTAAACAAACTCTCAGCCATTTCCCAACTCGACCCCTCGGTCTAATGCTTCAATGGAACCTGTACATACATTCAAGTGTCATTACTAACCAACACGATGTTTCAAAACAAAATTAATAGCATGAGCAACTGAAACTGAAAGGAAATGAAGGATTTTGAACTTAGGAACGTCCAAGAATTGTAACAGCTCCTTCATGGGTGGATATTTTGTCATAGGTGTTTCAAATTGTAACAAATGGAAGATGATTGCCATTTGCACTTCCTTGCGTTTTGGAGGAGCCCCAGCTGTAACTAGGATTACAATATCATTAACAGGCAGTGTTGCAAATGTCCTCTCAGCACGCTTGTGGACGGAATTCTGCTCGAAATACCATTCACCCTTCTTCACCTTCAAAGAAGATAAGTCGCTGAGGGCTCTCTTCCATCCTTGGTGTTTTTTCAGGTTGTCATCTTTTGCATCCAGTATTTTGTCTCTGCCATTTACTTTAGAGCAGATGATACATCAAACTTTGTCAAATGTACCATCCCCTTCAGGGTCCTGTTGAGACCATGAGTATTTGCTGTCCAATTTTCTTGAAATCTGCACCAAAACCACCCTAAACCAGTGAGAAACAAGACATCATCAAAAACATAACCTCAAAATGCCAAAAAAACAACCGGAAGGGCCTGAAATGAGGCCCTCAAGAATGAGGACAACATAGGAAGTGGCCTCTAAACCCATAATGTTTGGGGAGACACGTGCATGGCAGGTTTTTGGCGGGTGTAAACCCCCCCCCAAAGTTTTCACAAGAAAAAAACGTGGCCTCAGCAGGAAGGGCCCGCTCCACTACCCCTAGACGGGGCGGGGGGGAGGGGTTTACACCCGCCAAAAACCTGCCATGCACGTGTCTCCCCAAACATTATGGGTTTAGGGGCCACTTCCTATGCTGTCCTCAAAACTTAAGAAAGAAAAAATATCACACATCAATTGACATGTTAGAAATGGAAATGACACATGTTTAGAAATTGGAAATTGAGGCGACATTTTAGAATAATCTTAGCCCTCAGCCCTCAGCCAATTCATTACTCCCCAAAAAATACAACCAGGGTTTAGGGTTTAAGAGGTACCTTCTTTTCGGAATTTTTCACTTCTTTGTTGGAGGTTCATGTGAGGTTGGTAGCAATTGGGTGTCTGATTGCTCATTGGAAGCCATCAAAGCTGGTGCTACTACTACTTGAAGGCCCATCGACAGTGAATGGGGACCCACTGATGTCCAATGCATCAGTCTCAAATGGAGCAGGTACATGCAGTGGGGTGGGAGAAAAAATGGTTGCAGACGCGGTTGAAGAGATCTGGACAACCTCTTGCATTGCGGCAGTTGATAACTCTCCCCCAGGGGTGATCATCAACACCCTCTACTTGAAGGAGGGATGCTTTCCAGAATCAGATGCAGGTGCCATTGCCATGGTAGAGGAACTGCCACCTACACTCACTGCAACTGCCGGAGCAGAGGACGATGCCCCGGATGCAGGTGACATGGTGGAGGGATTAGTAGGTGTCGCCATGAGAAATGCCGGAGCAGGGGATCGCATATCCACAGGCGACCACACAAAACCAACTCCTAGGCGAACACCAGGCGATCACACAAAACCAGATCAAGCAAAGGCGACGACACCAATGCACACACAACATGCGATCACAAAAGACTAGATCGGGCAAAGGCGACGCCAATGCACACACAATGCACAGTGCACACACAACATTTGCACATACCACTTTGGAAAACAACAATGCACATACCTGTTGATTGCAGATTCCATAAATAAGATGTCGCCACTCCCAGCTCTGTAACGCCCACTCCCTATACCCACACCCATCCTCATCCTCATTAGTGAATGCAGTGAGAATTGTGCACAAACCCTACCTAAAAAATGCCCAAACTTCAATTCGGTAATATTTATAATAGAGGCGCCTATGCCCAATTAGGACCCCATCGACAATCTTTAGAATAATGTAATTTCAATTGGAATGCGACTCAATTTCAATTAGAGAGGAGTCAATTTCGATTAGGCTGGAATCAATAATGCTATGACATATATCTTGGTTTTGAATACTAAAGTGAAGAGGATTGAGCGGTTAAAATGAGTGCTTAATTTCTAGGTAGAAGTTTGGATATTTCTAACTAATTCATTTCAATTTGGAATTGGGTGTATAAGGTATGGTTGGAAAGCTACTAAAGTGAATTATCTCATAAAATTAATAATATCCCAGAAAACCATTCGAGAATATGTAACAAACTTGCTACACTAGGGAGGGGTTGGTTATAAGTATCTAAATTCCATCAATCTTTACACTGCCTAGACTTGGATGGGGTGGCTGATATAGGTGCGTCCTTTGCCTTGGCCTCCCGTCTTGATTTTTCTTGCGCCTTCGGATCTTCTAGTTTGCGAGCCATTTCGTCGTCGTCTTAACATCCCGAACCGGGTTGCCGTAGAGCACGTTTCAATTCATGAATAATTAAGTTTAATTTTTTTTCTCGAACATTTCTTCTAATTTGTCGACTGTTGGTTTATATTTTTGGATGCATGACAAACTCTTAAATTATTCAAGATGATACTTTTTAAAAACCTAAGTAAATCTATATGTTCAAATGTATCATAAATATTAAATACTATAAATATTAAATTTATTTCATAAAATTTAAATACTATCTATTTTCTTCTTATTTGCCGAATCCTCTTACAAATCCTTAAAAAAATTGTAAGTGCAATTTTAGTGAGGTTAGTAATAAATGACGAGGTGTCTCAAAAAAATTTGAACTTTAAAAACTCATAAAAAAATACTGGTAAAATTGATTGCCAAATATTATTTAAAATATGAAATTATAATAAAAAAACTTTAAAATATTTACTACAAAAAGATGTAAATAAAGTGTAGGTCGGAAAATGAGAAAAGTGGTAAGGAATAACAAAAGATTATGAAAAATAAATAAAAATTGAATAGAAAAAATTTACGAGAAGCTAATAGCTAATTATTTTTTTAGGCATGAAGAGAGCATTTAGAGTTAAGATGACATCGAAGGATTAGCTCAAAAATAATGGGGAGAACAAACCTCTAAATGAATGCCGATAATGACGTGCATCATCGTACTTATCATCACGGATTTTCCTTAATCAAATTATATATAGGCTACTTGCAATATAAACAAACGATCTTTATTTCTAATTATTTCTTGGATTCAAAGGCAAGGTATCTTACTTTTTCTGACCATTCGTAAGCATGATTCCGGATTAAAATGTTATGCTTTCAATTTTCAAACAACTTTTGTAAACGTTTTCCCATCTTGCTATAAATGATTATACTTACATGAATTGTGTTTGGCTTGAAAAAACTTCCCTCTTCAATAGAAGGATTTTTTGCACTTATCAAAGGTTGACTTTTAAGGTTCTGATTGCAGTAATTATCTTTTGCTTGCAAATGATTTCTTCATGATGGCGAATCTAATGTGTTTACATTTTTCTCAAATGTATTATCAGCCAAATAGAGTATCAATCACAACTTAAATAATAAATATTGACAAAGATAAATTGCAAGCAAAAAATGAACTATATAAAGTGTAAAGGTAAATTTAAATACATTAGATATTATTGGCGGAAAATTTAAAAAATTTAAAAACATAATTATTTCTATATTTCGAACGTATGGGGATATTGTCTAAAAAAACATATTACATAAAAATATATGTTGTTTATTTCGTAAGTTTATTTTTTTATGAGTCTTGTTGGTAAACATGAAAACTGATATTATTTCTACTCTATGTTGTGATGATAAATCATATCATGATATGTTGATTTGTATATCAAATGTGATTGAAAAGATAATTGTTAATAAAGTTTTAAATTTTGAATACTGTAAAATAATAATAATTGAATCTACAGGTATTTCTATTACATTCGATTTGGTTGTATTTGTCACGTCCTTGATGGTGATGTACCCGCATTTGATTTTTTTTTGCTTGTTACACATGATTAACAATAAAAGTGATACTCTCATAACATATTATGTATTATTAACAAGCTTAAAGCAGCAGGGTTTAAGTTCAAAAAATGTTATTGGTTTTGGAAAAGACATTGTGGCAGTAATGTTCGTTAGCTGTAATAAAATTGCTATAATTTTTTTTTAAATGATTTTTTTCCAATTGTGTATCAAATTTGTTGCAAAAAAGACTAATCTTGCATCATTAAATGCTCCTTGAAGCTTGTCATATAAGGCTTTGTCTAGAGTGATTGATAACAATTTTCTAAATGATAGTTATATTCAATGTAAGAAATTATCTAAAACAAAGTGTAAACTTGTAATCATGGAATTTTTTTTTTTTACATTTAAAGTTTTTTTAAGCGGTTTCAAATAATTTGATAATTCTGTAGGTGGTAGGTTGTGAGTATTTTATTTTATTATTAGAAAAATGTTATGACTTACATTGTAATGTTCATCTCACTAATAATGATGATTGTTTATAATTATTTTATATTAAAATTAATATTTTAAAAGTATGTTTGTAATTTGTATTAATATTATCAATGTTTGTGCACTTGTAAGCTCTGACATTACATCAATCGAAATTTTCATTAATGAGTATAGATAATTGTATGAATCAAATTTTAATGAATATATTAGTTATCATATTAATCCTTCACTTGATCCTAAGAAACTATCTTTACAATTTGTCTTCTAAGATTCGTGATTGTAATTCTCATGATGTAAAAATAATGAAAGATAGGTTATGAATTAATTTGGTTGAAGTTTAAACATTTCAAACTTCTTGTGGAAAAGAATTTTACAAAGGGTTGGAGGTCCACTTTCAAAACAATGATGCGATTTGTGAGTTATTGTTATACAAATTTACGTGAATTGCTGCAATATTCTTAAGTAGGAGAAACTTAGTCATTATTTTTTAAATTAAAATAATGATTGGGGAAATAAAATATTTTGTCGTGATCAATCTCCATATTGTCAGAAGAAAATTTCATACTTATAAGATCTAAATATCTACAGAATGGCGTGGAAAATGCTATTCTAATTTATGGTTCATTATGAGTTGAAACCGGATATTGCAATTGAAATATACTAATTTCTTATTCTTGCAGATATAACCAGGGTACTATGTGTAAATACAACTTAATGTAAGCAAGTATTTTTTGTTTAAAATTACATTAAATCCAAATTTTACAATAATTTGAAATGAATTTTTTTAAACTCGTCTTGTAGTTGAAGATATGCGTAATTGGAAAGCCGGAATGGTCGCAGGAGAAGTTGCCAACTTCAGCAACGTGCTTCAACACCTTGTACATGCCACTATACGATTTGGAGGCTCTGATGGCGCGGAAGATTAGCATGGCAACGGCGAATTGCAAAGGGTACAGTCTCATTTGATTTGAGACATTTTATCACTTCGTACTCTGCCACTTCACATGTAGAGCTAGAAGTTTTTTATGAGATATGTTTTGGATTCATTGTCTGTTTTCAGTATGAGGACAGTGGTGTCTTCATTGGAAAGCAGTGTGGGTTTTTTTAGGTTTCCCCCAGTTGTTGGGTGGACATTGGCATTGGCTGAATGTTTAGTAAGCGACATCAAGTGTCAATTTGTAAGGTGTACATATCAGAACTTTCCTAACAGACCAAACTGCCCAAATATTGTAGTTCACAAAGTTATGGATTTAACATAGTTTGGATATTTAGGGTGGTCATAATGCACTACTGCCGTTGTGGCTTCATCTCTGAAAAGAATTTCCACTAGATTTTCATTCTCAACATTTCATCCACTAGATTTTTATTCATATTTTTTATGTTTTAAATTTCATGAAACAATTCCGAGGCATTAGGGTTGAATTTTTATTATTTTTAAAGTTGTTCTTAAGTAGATATTCGAAAAGAATGGAATGGTAAGGCCCATTTTATAGATCAAATTGATCTCATGGTTTGAATTGGCACTCTTTGCATGCGTTTTTATTTTTATTTTCTATTCTTTTGCAATTTTCCTCTTTGTATAGCATACAATTAACGTGTTTAGCATCATTTCGAATTCGTGTGAGAGTAGGGAGATCAACCCACTTTTAGTCTCAAATCCCACAATTTAGTTTTTTTCTTACTAGTTTGGATATTAGTACCTCTTAAATTGAAACGAAGTTATTAATACTTTATAAATAATAATATTTTATTTCTTTCTTGTCACTTTATTAAGTTTTTATTGTAACCTATCTTTTTCAGTTTGTAGATGATATTTTTTAGTTTTTCTCAAAATGTTTCATTTGTGAACGACCTTGAGTAGTGAAAAATGGTTGATTTCCTTGGCTTAATACGACTCCTTTTTAAAATCCAATTCTCACATGTTTTAGATATGTGAATAGATCTTAATAATTCTTTTAAAAAAAATTAATTTCTCTAGAAATTATAAGTATTTCCACGAGACAACTGATGTTTTATATAGCCAACTTTGTAGCTTCACCCTAGCTACTTACAGTCTTTATTTCCTACAAGTTTCAAATTCTTAGGTAAATTTTGAAATTTTCTTTCCTGTTAGTAAGTATTACCTCATTCTAAAATTAAGGTATAAAATTATAGATATTTTATGATGTAGTATAAAAAAATCATATACTTTGTTTTTAGTTTAATTTAGACTTTATAAAGTATCATATTAGAGGTAAGGCCACTTAGGTTGCATTATAGTAACTAAGTTTTATTAGGAAGGTCTAAGTTGTTTATTCTACAGCAACTAAATCTGGGTTGAACTAATTTGAAGTTTAATATAATTATCTAAATCTATTTTTCTCATCAAGACCTTTGAACCTTAATCTTATTCTATTTATGATTCTAAAGTAAACACAAACTCACCCTTGGCTTGAAATTCAAATAAGTGCTTATTTTAGCTCACATTTTGAAGCGCCCGCAAATTGTAGATAATTCTTATCATAATTGTTTTATCACAATGTTGATAAATCACTAGAGAAAGATATGATTTATCCGATTGGTTACACTCCATGATTATATTATCTTATCAATAATATTTTGAGCATCGTTCACCATTCTATTCAATTCAGTTAAGTTTGAGAGAACGTAAATATTAGGTCTCTCCTCACCTAACTCGGGACTTAACTTGACCATGGCGTCCTCAAGTTTAGATTGTATAAAATTTAAGATTTTTTCTTTGTTTTTCCTAATTTGATTTGAACGATAGAACTCCAAACTCCAAACCAAACCATAGATTTGCCTTTGATAGGAAGCCCTCTCACTCTGAGATACCTTAGGCAATATGCTCACATGTTCGATACCCCATAAGAAGAGCATGTTCCGACTTGGATAACAATTGCATGGTTGTTGAAAGACTATGGTCTTTCACGCATACAGGATACACATGTGGACATTCAATACCGAAGAATTTCAAGGCAATGATCTACAATACGTCCGGCAATTGTGGCCAGTCATCCCACTATTGTCCATTCCCTCGAAAACACAAATGAAATCCAATAGCTAGTTTGTCGAGTGTGGAGTATAATTGGCCACTTATACCAAGTTAAATAACTACAACTCACGAATGTAAGGTTACTTACGGGCAGTTTTTTCAAACTCATCCATCACAGAAATCCCATGTGCTATAGAGTTGCAATCTTTTTCAATATACTTTCGGATTGGTGTGGACAATGGAACATGACCATTGACGTGAACCAATTTCAAGAAAGCTACCATGGGTTCTTGCTTTTGCTCAAGTTGCATGAAAAAACTACCAGATTGATGCGAATGGTTGAGGTAACCCATTTTATAGTCAGGGCACATAAGTGTTTAATCAACGAATCCCCAAATACAATATCAAAAGTATCAATGCACCAAAGTTGGTGGCCAGGGATGAAGACTTACAGGAGGCCATTTAAAAAATGGAGATGCATGATCTTAAGAAAGTTGCAGAAGAAGCTACACATCGTCATGAACATGCACCAGAGTTGTTGAGAAGGTAAGTTGTTGAGGGACCAACAACATAATTAGTGGGGGGCTGTGTGGTGCTAATTTATTTATTTTTTAGCCCAAATAGGATTTAAGTGAGAACATGACCTCAATTAAACAAGAAGATTTTGATTGAAAGGGTCTAAATAGGCTATTGTCTTGAGATATCAAGTTGTAATGACCATAGTCTAATAGGAAGGGAGGTGTATGTCAAAATCCACATGCGTTTATTGCAGAATGTAGGTTACATACCTATATCATGTGACTTAGATATGGATTATGAAACTCAACATTCTCAATAACCTTGACTAATAACAAAGGCATCCTAACACACAAGGGCCATGCCACAAAATTGATCAGAATGACCTCTATAAATCTAAGGGATTGTTAAATCAAACACATTGGTCAAAACGACCACAAAGATTTGTCGCACGGTTACATGACCTATCAAATTTTGAACAATTATAGTTGTAGGCTTAAATGTAAAGAAAGAGGAAGCATAACATATACCTTCTTTTCTTCATGTGTGTCATGAAAAATCAAAGTTTGACAGGTCATGTGACCCCATGGTGCGTCTCTTTGGTCGTTCAACAAATTATGTGGTCAAATTAGCAACCATTACACCCTTATGTAAGTACAGTGGGAGGTCTGCTCCAAAGACCCTTTCCAAAACTTGAGGTCAAGAGCATGAACCCAGATGCATATCGTACAGATCTGTAAAATCCAATGTCTACAAAATGTGATGCAATTGACCTTTTAATCACCATCAACCAACAATTGGACCCCCATTAGCAAGTTCTTTCCATGAATACCCCATGGCAGACAGCCTGACCAACATTGGAAGTTTTTGTCTCAACATAAGCTTGGTCATGTACCATTTAAGAGAGACTACTTTTAGTGAATCGATGTACACATTCCTCGTGAAAATGTTCCCTTTCTTGTATACTTTACTTCAAGGCTTAAAGTTGTCCAATTATCCAATCTAGTGCTGTAGCGATGGTAGAAATAGGAAATTGACCTGGGCTTTTAAAACATCATAGCCCTTCCCACTCTGATGTGCTACAAAACTTGACTTGCTCTTAGCATGGCCATTGTTGGTCCTAAAGCACCTGTACGCATATGGCGATGTCGAATTTGAGGTATCCCTTTCTTCCCAGGTCCGGTCTTGGTATCTTGGTTACTCAAGGCTTCCGGTTTGCTCGTTGTTGTTGGTGTCCCTGCTGGCTCAGCACCCTCACCTCCTGACAACTGCTTACCAAATTTTGCTGCAAGCTCCAACTTCTTTTTGTTGAGATCTTGAGAGAGAATATCCTGCCAAGCTGCCACCAGAATTGGAATATTAATCACAGTTACATGCTAATGTCACATGGAAAAACTATCATTTCGCTAAGCAGACAGTATTGAACGACCCGAGGTGTCAAGACTCCTGCATACCAAAGCAACACACCAAATGGATAGTGATACACAAACCATCAGAGAACCTCCACCCTGACCAGCATAGATAACCTCAACTGGAGCAGTAATGATCATATCCACAAAAGAGCGCGCAATAAAACAAGCAGCAATTTTAGGCAGAGACTACAGACCAATGAAATTTATGTTGGCCACCTGTCTACTGCAGTAAACCACCTTCTGTCTGTGTTATAGTTTGAAGGCTTCAATGCCTGACGGTCAAAAACGGTCTTGTTTTTTGGAGTCCTTCACAAAATTATGAAAAGTTTTTCGCAAGAGTGTAGGAGTGAAGACCAACAGAAAAAATGTCCTTCACAATTTCACAATGAGAGATTGTCGCTTATGGGCATACCTCTCATCCATCCATGTTAAAATATGTCCTCTATAGGTTTGTGATTAATTTGTTCCAAATGTGTCCCATTCAACTAATTCGAGGTCTTTGATACTAATCTTGTCATCAAATTATTCAAAAAAACTCAACCTAAAACAATCATGGGACTGGCTTTACCAACTTTAAGTTTAATTGAATCACATTCCCATTGCAACATTCAACCCTTCAACCTTACTGAAGTGTTTATTTCTCATTCAACAGATTATCATTGAGATTCTCCTCATGTTTTACTCTGGCTTGAGTGGGATTCACACGTTTTGATACTAGCTAGGTTTGATGGGTCAAAAATCCAAGCACAAGTGGGACATCCACCATGTTATGACATTGAGCATTCTAAACATCCATAAACGCCCCACTTGGTCTCAATCTTTTTCTCATTCTCATTCTTAGTCAAGTGGCAGTTGCAGCAAATCCATTACTGTTGCAGTGTCAAGGTTAGATTGGTTTACTTGGAGAGAGGCTTGATCAACATATGAAATTGGTTGTCCAGTCTAAATTATTATTCAATTTTAGACTGGGCAAGTATTATTGTCCAGAAGTGGACTCAAATAGAAGTACACACTCTCTCAAATTTATGTGACCAGATTGTGTCAAGTTTGGATATAGTGTTGCTTTCAAAGCTTCAATAGCATGTTAACAAGTTACTGTAAACTTACTAGATTTTTTTGTAAAGGGGTTTGGAACAAAGTAAAATGTTCATGTGAAGTGCATTTATTTTGGTGCTCTTCAAGTTGAAATGCATGCAAGGCCTTCAACCTTTGAACACACCTTTTGGGTACACAGAAAGTGTGGCAATGAATTACCCCCAAAATTCCCTTATAAACGACTACCTATATAATGTATTGATTTTGAAGACATTGAGCATTCTAAACATCCAGCCTTCATGAGAACGCAGCAAACATCGTCAGTCCATACCTGTATCACAATTGGATTCAAGAGCTTCCACCAGCCCTATGGTCAAGGTAGACTCAGCTCCCTCCACCATAGTTTGTTGTCCACTTCTCATCCCCCCATGATCATTCTGTGGAAGATCTTCATTAGTCAATGAAGCTTCTTGAACAGCAACAGCAATTTCTACATCCTCCTGCTGCGGTTCTCTTTGCAAAATTACTGGATCAGTTGAATTTTGAAGGCCTTCATTTACAGTAGATGCACCAATATTGTGCAACTCTTGTTTTGGTGCTTCCTGTGCTTGAACAGCTACTGCACCACTCTGAGGGCCATCCTCCAGAACCCTGACCTCCATGAGTGCGGCAAGGTCTACCTACAAGATAGAACGAAACACACTAGTAGCATTAAATCCAAACAATTGTATAAATTTTCTTTCTAGAGATTGACAAGGAGAAGAAACCACTGTTATGCTCACTACATAAATGTTAATTGAAGGTTGGAGCAAGGGAGAGTGACTGCTTTTATGTCCTCTAGGCCTCTTAAAGGCTTCAGGACCTTCCTCATTTTGATAAGTGGGAATTGCTTGTATAGAATAACAGGACAAAAGCATTACAAAGAGTCGAAAGAAAAAAAAACAGTATGCTCCTAGCAAAAAAGCTCTTCTTTGACTTCAAATTAACATGCCTAAATCAAACACAACAATAATTTGTACAAATATATTTGAGTTGTATGTGATTAGGCGTGGATCTAAGAACCGACACCAAAAAGACATGTGTTTGAAAGAGATTACACTACATGCTCAAAATGATTGGGGAGGGGGCCTATATAACCACTTAATGAGCACAAGATTCTTCAGTTTCATAATGCATAAGATATTCATACGGGCATGATTTGGACTTGCTAATCATATTGAACTAATTGCATGTTTCATATCCTATGAGAAGTGGGTGCAGAGAGAAAAGTATCCATCTAAGGCACGTCTACCTGAAAATGTACGTTTGAGCAAGAGCAATGTGTAAACACACCTCTAGTGTGCCATCTGGATTGTAAGGTGGTAGAAAGGAATCATCATCATCTTGCTGTGCATTTGTGTTGTAATCTTCTGGCTGTTGTACATGTATTGGATACTCAGGAACAGGTACTAGAGTGACAACCCTGGTTGTTTCAATGTATACTGACACCTTCCCCACCTGCAAGGAGAACCAGCGGCTCTCAACACAAATTCAGCAAATCATTCCATAAGCGAGGTTCAGGGTTGGAGAAACAATTGCCAAAAACTTAGCCGAGACGTCAGATGGCAGACTAGATTACTGAACTGAAAATATTAATTGACAGTTAACAATCATTGCATGATCTATGTCTCACCCTGTAGGCAGAGAGCTCTGGAGTCCAACAAGCTGTCAGCTCCACCAATTTGTAAGCCAAAACATCACCAACCTGGGCAACCAGATAAACCTCAGTGAAAGTCCTTCTCATGACCAATTCTATATCCTTTGCATGGAAACTGGAAGGTCACTACATTCTTACTTAAAGAAGCTGCAGAATTTACTGTCCTCGTATTCCCCATCCTTCTTGTGGATGAAGGTCAGGTGGGAGTTTCATACATGGCAAGTAGCAACTTTAGAACAGTCAAGTACAGACTTGATGCTCCCTTAACCCATCAAGGTGTCTTACAAAGGGTGTAAGGTTACTTCTTGATATTTTTAGCTGAAAATGTCAAAAATGACCCCATCTAGAATCATCCCAATTATTTATATGCATTATTACAATTGGAGCATACATAGATGTAAAATGAATCAAAGGGAGATTTGAGCTTGTAGAAATGACCTAGACTCAAGTACATATCACGTATATCTGGTTACTGTTGTCACATATGACTTTATTTTCATTTCCTCTTTGTAGTAGGTTGTGCTAAAACATGGATTTAATATCATAGACCAGATAAAATATTAATGCAATACTTGTTCAGAGCTCATACAAATCATCATGTATCCCATATACACACACCCCTAAATCCTTTAAAAGTTAAATTGAATCAGTGCAAGGAAGATGGACATTTATGAGATCGTGACAGATAGTCATTATTGAGATTGGAATAGTATGGTGTGCAAGTTCCAATGAAGAGCACATCACATCTTTACAAAGGAGTGAGGTGCAAACCTGAGGAACCCGACTGAGCACAGGAAACTTCTCATACTGTATGAGATCTTTGACAATCTTATCACCAGCAGGCATCTCTTTTTCAGCTAGCTGTTCTAAATGCTTCTTCTCCCTCTTCTCGTGGCTCCTGCCATAGCCATTACTCTCATGATGATTGTCATAATATGACTTTTCTTGACCCCAAGCTTGACCCTGTCGTTTGCATCGAATATTTGCACTTAACTGCAAGACAGGCTGCACATCCCAAGTCAAAATCCACCAATATTGTCCTTAATTGTCCCTTTCAACCAGAACCTTGATGAAACCATCTTCCCTACAGGAGCCCATCACATATATTGTAGGATGTATCCACTTTCCCCTGTCAAAGTGACAAAGCTTTTGATCAGATCAATCTTCACTATAGTTGGAAAACTAACCATTGCATGTTGATCTTGATCTCCTACATCTGCATTGGGAAAATAATTAGTGCCAGGATAATGCTGATCATTCGACAAAGACTTCAAATTGAATTACCAAAGAAACAAATTATTTACACCTTCATGAAACTTTCATATCAATGTAGGGATCGCAGTGTAAAATTTTTTTTGAAAAACTTCAACATTAATCTTGCCCACTACTCCACATTGATCAAACCTAGCCCAACTAAACAATGAGCAGCTCCCAAGGATCACATTACAAAACAAGCAATGAATTAAACAGCAAAAGAAACAATGTGGTCCTTTTTTAACTTGCATCATCAATTTCATAAAAGTACAGGCAATTCAGCATGACCCAAAATTGATATTACCTTCATCAGGTTCAAATCGAATGTGACCAGGGGCAACCATGACAGGAAGTATCTCCTCTTCAGCTTCCACCTCTACCTCCACTGCCACTGCCACCGCCACCTCTTCCGAGGTATCAGACTCAGCATTGGGCTCTTCCTTACGATTTTCCTTCACATCCTCTTTTTTGGGAAGTGTTCCATTCTGCAGCATCAAGCCAGCAGGGAAACCATACAACAGTATAATTCATCTATCAGCTCAATAATTTGACAGAAGGTTGTGCCTTGCCTGAGTATTATTTTAGCATTTGGCAAAAACAAACAGCATCATTCAGAAGTGCTGCAAGACAAACCTGGGCTTGTTCACGGAGCCATCTCCTCTTTGCTTTTTTTCTGCGTGCACTTCTGCTGGGTCTCTGCCACAACAAAATTTAAATATCAGTCTAAGCTTCCATAAAATAGGACATCCCACATGCACCTTCAGCAGTTCAAAGAACACAGTTCCCAAATTCTGAGATATTGAAGTGTAAGAAGTTACAACCTCTGTCTGAGTACAACAACACCATATACCCAGAAGTGACTTTTGCAAGTGAAATAATAAATGCTGAGATACATTTTTTTCTTAGTGCAGGATGACATTATGTGAGGAATTCAAATGGATGTAAGGAACGATGCAATCCAATTTTGGTGAGGTGAGCAGCCAGACCTTCTCTTCAGAATTAGTCTGTTCAGTTACAGCCAGTGCATTGCCATCATTACTGTTGTTTTTGTCACTGCTGCCCACACAATGCAGGGTTAAAGGTCAGCTCTTTCTTACAAATGTGAAAATGATCATTAATACAACATAATAAATTTGAGTAACTCATTGACAATGAAAACCATGCTCTGCTGTACAATGTCTTGCATTACTTATGATAGCAAAAGTCCCTGGAAACACCTTAATGTAGAATAATCCTGTAACAGTATTATTGGAAAGGCCTGGAAAGACATCTTCAGTAT
This sequence comes from Polytrichum commune, assembly GCA_950295325.1. NCBI lineage: Eukaryota > Viridiplantae > Streptophyta > Polytrichopsida > Polytrichales > Polytrichaceae > Polytrichum > Polytrichum commune. The sequence continues at coordinate 13,246,597 of OX485803.1, read as the reverse complement.
AATAATGTCATTCATACAGTGTGATCCACACTGCACATCTAAATATGTGGTCAATGGCAGGGGTCAAGCTAGTCACATTACACTTCAGACACTAATACCATAGCTTTTATATCTATGATATAGACCAAAAACATCCGGGATAGCCTCACTTTTCTTGATACTGTACTAGGAAATCAATTAACCGGTTTTTCTGCTTGAATAGGAAGACCATACCCCTAGTCATCTGCCATTGAGAACACTGCCTAGTAAACACTTTGGAGGGAGTAGTATGGTGCTACAGACAGTAAGACACGTGTCTAGAATAGCAACTTCAAGTTCGAGTGACTTTGTCAAATAGTGAGCATCTAGAGTGACAGTTTTAAGATCAGACTATGAGAAAGACTATAAACGGGTATGACATGATTGGTCTATAAGACAATTCTGTTCCATAGAATTTGATGACCTTGGTTCACCATGTATCACAGACCCCTTCTTAACAGAATTTGACCTACACAATGAAGGCAACATCCTTGTCACCTGCAAGTGACAAGAGACAGCACCTACAAAAGGAAGTGAACACATGACAGCATCTAGAATTTGCATAAATAACATTATTCAGAAGACTTCCAAATTCCTCACAATTCATGCACACCTTTTTTTCTTTGGCTGTACTTCCTGTTCATCAACCTCCACAGGGTTCTTGTCTTTACGCTTCTTGGACTTCTTCCGATCCTGACTTGCTTCTGCTGTGACCCCAGTTCCCCCATTCAACACTGACAAATTTTCTCCTCTCTTACTACGGCATGGTGTCTTCTCTTCCTCCATAGGTTTCAAATTGACCTGCTCCAGGTCTGTTTTGTGCTTCCTAGTTCTGAGATCCCAAAAACAACCAGAAAAACAACAGCATGTTGTCAGTTTCCTCATTATTTGGAATGGAATTTTAGTATATCAGATGATGGACTAATGAACTGGTGCAAAAAAACAAGACAAAGTAATCCCCTACTTTACCACCTCACACGTCTTTCCCATTTTGCAGTGTGGAAGTGTGGATGGTCCCTTGAACATCTTGAATCATCTAATGAAGGGCAATCAGAGTCTAAACAAGTTGTCTTGCTGCCCTAACAGCTTCCACTGCAGGAAGGTGGCAAATTTTGTGAGAACTTTCAGAAGAAAGGATTCTAGTAGGGGATTTATGATCCCACACTCGAAATACCAAGGAATAGGAGAATTGTAGGTACCACCAAGTTTTATTGGCCTATTTATATGAATGCCCACACGTCAAACATGGTAATATAAAGATAAGACAGCTGTCAGAATGGTACCTCTTTTTGCCCAACCTCTGCTCCTGTGCATTTGAGGTTCTCCCCTCACTGTCTTCAGAACTTTTTGCATTTGGTGATGTCTTTTCTACCAATTTGCTCTTCTTCTTCTTCTTCTCACTTCTCAATGGACCAATTCCATCTCCATCCTCTAATATGCACTCTGCGCCTTTCTTGATTTTCTCCTTTCTGGTGGATTTCCTGTTCTGTAAATCTGAGCCTCCTAAGTCTCTTTCTGCTGCCCTTGAAGTGTATACAGGAGAAGTAACTAACATTTTGCTCTGCCTGAAGCAACCAATGACAAACATCAACAATCAATAACTTCATGTCAATCATGAACGATTCATTGGATTCATTAATAGGCCCATAAACTGATAATTCCAGAATGTTGTGGGACTAAAATCTATTGAAATCATGAACCTCTTGTCACCATGAAACAAATATTCCAGGCCAGGGACAGCCTAAATTGCTTTCAAGGACAAAAGGTCAGTGAAAAGTACATCTGAAGGTGTACACCCTGGATTTTGTCTGTTCATAGGGGCAGTCTAAAATCACCAATCCATTTCTCATATTAAAACACTTAGAAGTGTCAATCCCCAGCTGAAATGACAATAGTATCTCCTAATTTCAAGATGCCAAGAACTCCAGGGAAACTGCACTTGTAGAAATATTCCAATGTGGGAAGAAAATAAGAACCAGTCAAGTCTTGAAGATGGCAACTCTTTGATCAAGTATTACCATGAGGAACTCCTGAATGTATTTCTTCATGAAATTGCACATCAGAATCACTAAGCTTCAACCTCTTTTCACTTCATGAATTCTGAAAGTCATCCCAAGTGTTTCAAATTCCAATGTGGAGGTACTAGTTAATGGTAAGGATGTTTCAGAAACTTTATGTGGCACAAAAGAGTTGCACGATGAAAATTAACCTCTTTACATAATTACATGACAAAAGGTTTCTTGATCAAGGAAAATGTGTGAACCAGCTGCTGTTGGCACTCACAATGTATCAATGTTGGAAGACCGCTTCCTCTTCTTCCCATTCAACTCTTTCAGCTTCGACTTCCTTTTAGCTATCTCTGCACTTTCCACATCGTTTCCAACACCTAAGTAAACCTTGGGGTCTTCATCCTCCGAGTATTCACTTTCATAACCTCCAGCCTCTTTCTCAAATTCCTCCAGAGCCCGAAGTCCAACCTTGTTATATCGAGTAATGATTCTAAGTTCTTCATCATCTACACTCAGACTATTTGTCAGCAATTCTCTTGAGTGGACTCCTGAAACTCCACCTTGACTCCGCCTCACACTGCCATCCAACATCCAAAAACAGGATTGTAATCATCTATAGCATTCTTTAGCATGTGTAAGGCCGTTCTCTTTCTAATCTAGGTTCAAGAATATATTTTGAAGAATCGAGACTCTTATGTACATGCATGAATGCCGAGCATTGTCAAGTGGCAGGCTCTCATTAGTCCATACCCCATTGTTGCCTATCTTTGGACACAAAGCCTTCTTCCATCTATCAAGATTCCATTAAAGAGGTGCGTCCCTAATGGAATCATTGTTAGGTTATCCAGGTTACCTAAGGATAATGCATTTGCATTGGAACCTAAATAGGCCAATTGTTAATTTAATGACTGAAGTATATTATCAATGTCCTGATTTCAATTCATCAATAATCACAAGGTCTGTTTGGCTCCTCAGTAGAGTTGATATGAACTCTACCTAATATGAAGGTCATGAGAGCTTGTCAACCTAACTTCAATATTAAAAAAATGAAACCCTAAGTCTAATTTTGCAACATTCTGCTCGACTCTCCCCACCTGTCACAACGAAATACACTACATATAGAATACAAAATTAACCTATATGAGACATGCGGGCTTGTATATTCATTAAGACGTTGATTCCGGGGCGTTTTGATATATGCCAAACCACTCCATACCTGACAAGGTCTGAATCTTGAAGAAGGCGTGTGGATTGCGAAGGAGGCAGGACAAAACCACATATCTGTAAAAAGATTACAAAATCCAATCACTCAGAAACTTCTTGGAGGAAATCCTTTCACTCCAGGATGTTGAACCAGAACAGAGGTGCGGAAGAACGTCTCCAGGTCATCAATTGACAATTTTTGCGCATGGTGCTTCTTTTGCAAGAAGCTTCTAATTAGAAATTCTGGGGCTCAGATATACAAGCAAGGGTTTATGGTTTAGCAATAAAACAGAAAGTAGTGCAAGGTGCACTTCGAATCGATTACCAGTTTAAAACAAAGAGTATCAATCCTCTTGGTAGCGTAATTCCACAAAATTGGAAAAGATATTTGTTGCAAAGCAATTCAAATGCCTAGCTTATTTCATGCCCACTTCTTCCTGTGCCTCAGAAAGCTTGCAAATGCAATCATCCATTTAGGATTTAGCAGAGTTTAGGGTTTAGGAATAAACAGACAGCAGATGTAAGGTGATTGTAAAATCCTGCACTTGAAACCCCCAGTTTGAGATACAGAGTATCACTTCTCGTCGTTCCATAATTCCGGAAAAGTGGAAACGAGATTTTTTGCAAAACAACCCAAATGCCTAGCTGATTTTCTACCCACTTCTTCCTGTGCCTCAGAAAGCTTGCAAATGCAATTCTCCAAATAAACCTTCAATTATTTGCTCCAACAGATTCGCAAAAACAGCCACGAATGGTTTTACCTCGAGAGATATGCCATGTGGACAAGTTTGCCCAAGGTTGTAGTCGAGAGAAATCCGAGTGGCGAGACTGGCAATGCTCAGCAGCACATTCGTGTCAACAAGGTACCAGCACTTGGCAAGCCCCTGATCCGCCTGCACTTTACTAAGCATACTCTGCTCTTCAAAACAGAGACGAATCCGCACGGATTTGCTCTTCTGAAATTCCATCGTCCTCCAAATTGGATTCCCTGGGCCTTAAACCCTAAAATCCAATTCTGACCCAAACCCGCAAAAACACGATGCCAGAAGCAATGCACGACCTCGAATGCAACCGCAGAAGCACTAATGCCACGCAACAGTGTGCGCCCCGATGATGTCTTTAATCGTGAACTTTGCGCTCCGCAATCCCACTTTCAATCCAGAAATGAGCATGGCTGCCACTCAATATAGGGGATTCCGAGTGTTTCCGGTGGAAATTAAAAGCAGGAAGGAGGAGTGACAGATTCATGGTGTGTTAAGAATTCTTGTCACCATAAGTGTAGGAATGATTGGCGTCAATTCCATGTGCTGGGACTCATCAGGAGCTCGCCATTGGCTTCATGGCACCCCTCCTGCCATAGTTTAGGGTTTAAGCTTCTCCATCATAATCTTCTCTTCAGACTATTATGCACCAAGTTATGTGCAGTACCTCAAGTTGTTTATCCATCTACTCAAGTTGTTTGTGGGGCATAATTAGTTTACAATCTTGGACCAAAACCATAGGTTATGAATGAAATGTCCTCTCTGTAGACAAAACAACACATGGGTGTTGTAGAGGAGAATATATGATGAATTGCGGTAGCAATGAGATATCCATTAACTCAAGTTGTTCATAGATAGATAGAAACTCCAACCCCTTTCAAGCAAAGGGCCGGCGTGAATAAAGTGTCCGTTCGTAATGCCAATGACCCGATGCCCACTGGACAAGGGGAAAAGTTGTTCATACAACATACTTAGTCTACCCATGGAAGTACATTACAAGTTATGAACGAAATGTTTTTTTTGTTAATAAAATCCCACAATGAAACAAGAAGGATATTTTTTATGATGAACTACGATAACAACGAGATATTCACCTACTCAAGTCACTTATGAGGCATATTTGATATACTCATGGACATAACCCATAGATTATGAATGAAATGTTCATTATAAATAGGCTAAAACAACCCATCCATACCATCATCACCAAAGATTGAATACCATACTAATTATTATGAAAATGAAAAATGAAAAATAAAACTTATTTATTGTTTATTTTGATAAAATATCTCGTTATTCTTTTTTTTTTGGATGTACGGATGAAGTCTTAAGCTTAATTTTGATTTTGATATATGAGTGTGTATATACAATGCAATGTATGTATGTATGTATGTATGTATATTCATACCTATGATACTATACACAATGCTATGTACTTAGATATTGGGTTTGAAGGTTGTCCATGGCTCATGGCAACCTCTAATGGTAACTTCTTGAAATCCATCTCCTGGCTTTAACTAGACCATGGATGGACTTACTATAAGTTTCTTTTCTTAGACCTTTTGAACAATTTAGGGATGTGCATGTGACTTTCACCATGAATCGTTTTGGCCTAAAGTTTACAAACATCAAACATTGTTAAAGGTTTTCTATTGTTGGTGCCAAGGTGGGGCAAAAACTTTTGGATATCGCAGAATGCCAATGAGCCCTAAAATGGTAGCCTCAACTTACTCCGATTAGATTTGATAATGCCAGACTTGGCATTGTACTCATAAAACTTTCAAGCCTATAAAACTTTCTCATCATGAAGGCCGAAAACACAATGAGTTATTTGAAATGTAAAGCTGATGAAATCATGGGTTTAGTCCCAAACCCGACTTTATGAGAATCAACAGAAAGTCGCCCTAGTTTTCTTGATGCTCAAACTACCATACACAACGAGTGGTGCCGGGCTATTAAATAACGATTTTCTAGCTTGTCTTACTAAGATGTGTGGGCCAAGCTAGCCTTGCATAGGCTAATTTAAGATTTTGAACAATGGGTCCTCATGCACATACCTTATTTTAGATCTTAAAATTCTCTCAAAGTTTAAGAAGTGAAAGGAAGAAGTTCTAAAAGTTTCACCCAACTTTCAAAATATGCTCCGATGCACAACAAACTAATGAGCTCTTAATAAAAAGCTTTCTTAGAGAAGGATCAAACCCATGGTTGTATCCCTCTTCGAGGGACTTTACAAATAACTCTAATGACTCTGAAAACTATACTACTTCATGTGGAAGCAAAGTTTCCCCAAATGTGAAAGAAGAATTTTGAAATTAGTCACCGAGCTTAGGTGTCTTATATATAAAGGTTGGTGTATTATAGTAGAGGCTCCTCAACAGAAAATGATGACATGGTTGTATAGTCAGACTGGTGATGTGGCACTTTCCCAAGTGTTGTGATAGTGTACACTGATAGGTATGTGCAATTAGCCTTTGCAAATAGGTTTGCCCCCTTTACTTACCTACGCAAATTACTTTGGGTGAAAATCATATCACAAAAACTCAACTTTGTTCATCAATGCGTATGCCAACCACAGTCAGAAAAATAAATTGTTGTATATTGTTACTATGGTAACAAATATATAAACTAGTGTGGAGTGTCAATAACTTAGCATGGGCAACCTAATTGCACAAATCAGTATAGGTAAAGAAGCAAAAGATGCCACTTGAGCAGTCTGTTAGTACAAAAAGATATACATAGTTGATTAATCTATGAGCACCTTGAGACACAAACATATGCCTCCTGGACCTGTACCTGTATCTTAGCTTATTAACTATGGTGCAATGAAAGCGTACTCTTGTGGCAAACTTCATGTGTTCTGTCCATTGCAAGTGAATTATAAATCTTGAGTCTTTTTGCAAGCTTTCGTTTATGCAGAGTTTAAAACATCAGAAGGATCTCCGGTAGCATTTTAGATTGGTATGCCTGCACCTATCTTTAGCTCCACCTTCCATCCCTCTAGGTTTGCTTACTCATTAAGTATTTGCTCCAATGTAGCATACCCAAAATTTGCTGATACAGGCTGATCTCAGACCAAGTTAGCCCAAGATGCATGCAAATTTTGCAATTTCTCCAATCATGTCAACACAATACACATTCCCGACTAATCTCATCACCAAAACTGAAGGAAAAGTAGGCAGTATTCAAGTTGTTATTCTGCGTCTTCCATGGAAGTATGCATTTCCATTTTTTTTTTACCAGATCACTCTGAAAAGGTGCAAGTAGAGATGGTGCATTCAAAAGGGGCAATCAATGAATGGGGAATTGTGTAACCACAAAATTAATTGAATGAAGAACCGGCCCTGGTTAGAAGAGTTGGTAAAACCCTCCATGTCAGCATGTCAGTGTGTTGGGACTGTCTGTGTTGACATAGACAAACAAAACAAGCACACTTTTGTATAAAACAGCTGGACATGGCAAAGAGAAATTCTGTGAAAGGGCGTCAAATTATAGAGAAAATTAGAGAGCTTCCATAGTCAAACTCATCTGCAACTCGACAACATATTCCTTCGGAGCACTACTATATGTACTGCCCCTCCTGTTACCATGAGAAAACTTGGCAAATCCTTGCAAACCCGCTCCGACCGAAACAGAAACAATTCTTCCTCTGTCCTGACATTCTCTGAAAGCTGAAATGGATCAGCTAAGCTAAGCTAAGCTAAGCATCTAGGAACTCAAAAGTCCTGTGGGGAATAATATTTAATCATCCCAGAGCCCTTAGAAAGCAACCCTACATCAAAACACCTGCTATGTGGAGGAAGTTTACATGCAAATTCTACTTAAAACCTCCCCTTGACTTGTGTATTGCTCTATTGCTCTCTTATTCAACCGGACAGCACCTTCTTGTTGTTGTCAAACGGCCTACTAAAAAGAACACACTACTGAGGCCTCATCCTCCTCTTTACTCACAAAAACAGTGCGGAGGAAAGTAGGGAGTGTAGAAGTAAGCTCTAATTGTCTACTGAGAAAATTGGAAAACCTTGCGGATTCCCGTGTAAAGAAAGCTGACCGATCAATGCAAGGGTCTTCGTCACACGAATTCGAGACATCAGATTCCGACCGAATTCATAGCACGAAGCCCTGAGACCCATGAATCAGTAGACATGGTATAAAATTGTTGGTTGGGTTCTTCGCAGGACTCGAAGACTCCGTATGCATCCTGTGTCACATCTGCACCTGCAAGTACCGCGGTTCCGGTACGCAAGGATAAAGAGAAATAAAAATATTATAGCTATACACTCGGTGGTTGTGTCAATGGTAAAACTCCCTCATCAATGTTTGGAAGATGTTAAGTGTTCGAATGGCTTGATCGGTGTACTGGCCAGCATCTCCGACTACACCTCCCATCCCGGACACATCCAACACATAGTCTTGGGCAGCATTTTGGGCAGGGCTAAGCACGAAATTGCTCACAGCATCCTTGAGAAAATGTTCCCCGACTTGCTTGAGCCCAATCACAATAGCCAGAATAGTTGTCCAATCGACACCCAGTGCAATATCAATCATGAGCTCCGAGCCAGCCCCGAACGCTGCATTCATGATTAGAGTTTTCACCGATTTCTGCACCATAGCCACTCGCTCGTCTTTCTCGTTCACGATTTGCATTGTCCGACCTGCCATGTCGACGAGTATCATGTACACGTCGTCCTCGGTGTCGCCCTTGCACACCACCAGGTTATGTCGGATGGACATGGATTTGAGCCTCGATTGTTTGGCGATGTTGAAGAATGTCTTCTCACCATGGCTGTCCATGATGAACTGCCGTCCGTGGGCTGAAAATGTTTTAGGTTTCACCTTGAAGCTTGGCATGCCATGGTACCCAGTCACATGGCAAATGGATTCCCATTCCCCGAGAATGTGTGTTCGGTTCCAGTAATCGTTCTGGTGCGATATTCCCAACGGGTCTAAGGCGTCGTATGGATTCTTTCCATAATGGTGGGACACGCAAACCAGCTGCCCATTCTCTGCGTTAAAGATCCGATTGTCGTCTGCGGACAAGTGGGCTTTCTTAAAAATAAACCGACCTGGAGCTTGCAAAAATCTGCCCCCAAAGGAAATTCCAGCTCCGGGTTGCTGCGGCACCAAGTCGGCCAAAGGTGGGCCAACTGCAAGCTCCACCAAGAAATTAGGATCGTTGATTCGGTCAACCTCGGTTCTCCTCGCCATGTCTGACATCAACAAGAGCATCATTGCCAATTGTTAGAATATGGTCACCGCCATGGAAGCATATTGAACACATTAAATTATTTTGTGATTCAGTTGGACACGAATTCACTCCCAGACAATCACACTCGACTCAATCAAGTGCATCGTTAGTCAAAGAATCTCCCCGTGGAGAATTACGCGCTTTCCAACTTCATTCTTAACTCATGACCTAGTTCAAGATTCTCATCGAGGTGGCGATGCCCATGGTCCCAGTTCAACTTGTAACACTTGCACTCTGGTCAGGTAAAATAGCATCGTTGCAGTTGTTAGAATACCTATGGTGACTCACTGCTGTGAAAGCATATTGCTATGTAAGATATTCTATGAAGTAATTTAAACAGCAAATCAGCCTCAGCCAATTCCAGTCGACTCATTCGAGTGCATCGGTAGTCAAAGAATCTCCCCTGGGGAATTACGCAATTTCCAACTTAAGTCTTAGCCAATGACCTAGTTCCAAGATTATCGTTGAGGTAGCCAAGCCCATGGTTCCCAGTTCTACCTATATCACTTGCACTAAAGTCAAAAACAATAGCATCATTGCAATTGTTAGAATGTGGACACTGCAATGATACCAAATTGATCACACAAAGAGATTTTTTGATGTAGATAGGAAACAAATTCAGCCCCCAGACGATCCCAGTCAAATCATTTGAGTTTTTTTATAACTAAAAGAACATCCCCTCTGGAAATTAACGCAATTTCATAGAGGAGAATTCATGAACTACTAATGAGTGTAGCATCAAAAGATGAGTACCACAACTTACTTTTATATCAGGTCAGCTACCGGCTCGAAGAGACAAAGTGATTCCAAGAATGCCAAGTGCTCTGTTCCTTCAACTGTAAGCACACACAGCAAGAACTCAATAATTAATTTCACATCTGCATCAATCAGGTACGATTGACATTCACAGTCCAAACAATAAACGTCAACAACTCCCCAGTGACTCCCATCAGACTGAGGAACAAATCCTGCCCCAGCTAATAGATACTCTTTCACAATCCAAGCAGCAGAAAAATGAAATCATCCCAACAGTTTTCTCATGTTTCAGAAAGTGGGTTGCAAAGTGAGATGTGGTTCTTTTAAATGGGGGGCAGTACTAACAAAGAAAAAAATATATATCCTATCGGTTACCACTTCATTTAACCATGTGAATGAACCATGGAGAGGAAGCACCACTTGCGAGTGGGTGAACTTGAACTTGAATTTGAACCAACATGAGGATAATTGATAGGGGAAACGACTGCCAAGTAGGTTGCTTACTGCAACACTTAAATGCTTCAAAAGTGGAAGGCGGTTGTGTGTACATAGACGAAAGAGCAACCCTTCTTTACAAGGACTTCTCCTTTGCATTGGTGCAATTGCAAGTATGCACTTGAGCCATGTGACCAGGGATTACTTCACTTTTCTTGACATCGATCGCTTTTTCATTTTTTCTTTTTTGCCCTTTTGATTTTGGCATGCAAGCGGGTACCAGTGCCATAGGGGACCCAAACAAAGCCCTAGAATCCGCCACAAACATCATCCTACACAACAAGCATTGGTGTTTAAGAAGCTCAAGCAGATCACAAGTCTCCAGAGAGTGCAGCAGTTCAACCTCGGCGATGTGTTTGCAATGTGAGAAAGCTTGGAGGAATGGCAAGGGCCTGGGGTTCCAGATGACATTCATGCGTGACGAGCTGAACACCACACTCACTACTGCTAACCTTACCTTGAATCTCCCCAGCCCACTTGCCAAATAAAGCAGATTCTTATCGCCAACTTTCACAACACCTTCAAACACATATCCAATGTGTAATCAAGTTCTCGGCATTGGATTGAGCCAGGTGGCCAGGATTCTGCTAAATCCTTGCGTCCTTGCTCTACTATCTTTTACTTACTCCATAATTTTGCTACCGAAACTGAGGAAAAAGCTCCACATCCTACCCCACCTCCCTTCCATAGATACACTCCCCATACATATCCCACATCCCACATCCCACATCACCACATACCCTCTTCCATGCCCAACCACTCACCTACACATGCGCAAACACTCTCCCCACAAAAACACACATGCACCAACACAGAAAAACTCTACAATACCAAGTGAAACTCTCAAATCACACACAGCCCATAGATATCCTAGCTCCCACATCACCACATACCCTCCTCTTCCATGCCCAACTCACCTGCACATGCACAAACACGTTTCCCACAAAAACACACATACATGTACACATACAGCTACACAGAAAAAACTTTCCAAAAACCAAGTGAAACTCAAATCACACACACCCCATAGATATCCCAGCTCTCACATCACCACATACCCTCCTCTTCCATGCCCAGCCACTCACCTACACATGCACAAACACTGTCCCCACAAACACACACACACACACACACACACCCCATCACAGAAAACTCTAATAAGACCAAGTGAAACTCAAAATCATCACAATCCAAAATCCTATCCCCACCTCCATCATAGACATCACCATATAACCTCCTCTTCCATGCTCAACCATACACCTACACATGCTTAAACACAGAAAACACACATACACAAACATACACCAGCACAGCAAAAACTCTAATAAGACCAAGTGAAACTCAAAATCATCACAATCCAAAATCCTACCCCCACCTCCCTCATGGGCATCACCACGTACCCTCCTCTTCCATGCCCAACCTACACATGTACAAACATTCTCCCCACAAAAAAACACACATACACACACATACCCACCAACACAGAAGAAGAAAAAAAACTCAACGAAACCAAGACAATTCAAACTGACCGCCGTTGAAGCTCACCGCAAATTGACGTGAGCAAGTCTGGTAGTGTCGCCTCGCCTCGCCTTGCGTTGCGTTTGCCCCAATGCAGGCGCCTCAACCGCCCTCCATCGATGCCGAGTTCCAACCAGCATGGCCTCCGAGGTGGCCGGCCAGGCAGAGAGGATACAGAAGCTGAGGAATTTGAAGCTGCAGGTGTAGGAGGGCGTGGGCCTGCATGCTATGATTGGCAGGCATCCATGCCTTTCCTGTGCTTTTGGTTTCTTATTAATCTGGTTTCTTAATTTTGGTGAGATTGCGTTTGGATTGGATTGCTTTTGGTGTTGGGTCTGGATTGGTGTTGGTTTCCCAAAGGCTTTCGCGTTGCCAGCAGAGCGAGCGAGCGGGCGGGCGGGCGGGCGGCAGGGGGAGGTGGTTGGAAAGCGTAAAGGGGGGCAGGAACGATTCCTTGCCCTTTTCGTCTTTTAAGCGCTTGCTTTTCTGGCGGCCTGGGTCAAAAGGGCCAGCCACCGACACAGGGTGCCACGTGGGGCGCCAGGGATGGATGAAAAGTGTGGATAAGAGCCTCTCGTTCTCCTCTCCTTTTGGGCTTTCCTTTGGCTAAGTTAGGTCATGCCATGCCATGCCCATACTAGGGCCAGTCGTTGCTTCTCCTTAGGGCCCGTTTACACTATGGACCATGAAGTCGGACCATGGAAGATGGCCTTTGTTAATAGTCCGAGTTCATGGTTCGACTTTCATGGTCCGACTTCTGAAAAAAAGTAGTTTTCAGAGCCTTGGGTCCCTCACTAGGTGTAAACCGAACGTGGACCAAGAAGAATGACCATGCACCAAAAAGTGAAGGTGCCGATTTTTTAATAAAGGCCAATTTTGAAAAGAAAAAAAAATCAAGTTTGACCATTCTTTTGTCTTCTCTTGGGCTTCACTTGTCTTCACTACTTGTTAAATGTGTCGAAGATGTGGCTTGCAAATCTTCTCATGATAATTTTCACAAAAAAAATGAGCGATTTCATTTGTACATGTGACATGTACCAATCAACGCTCTTAGATCGCCATGGGACAACTTCATGGTCTATAGTGTAAACCGGCCCTTAGCTACGCGCAATGAGGAAACCCTTCCACTCGATAGGGGAAAGTTCATTTCATTCCGGATTCACTGCTATCAGTAACCTCACTGGATGTAATGTCATGCAAGTTCGTCCATTCACTTCACTACATACAAGACAAAAACTTCTATCAAGATGTAAGCTATGCCACTGCTTTGGGCTAGTTGTTACTCCTTGCCAACATGAGAAGTCCCTCTTGATAAGGAAATTTCATTTTTTTTTTTCAAATCACTACCAACTACAAGGATTTTTCCATCCTATTCACAATAACCTCACTGGATGTAATGTATTGCAGTCTTGCCCATTCACTTCACTGCATACAAGACATAAAATCCTACCAAAATGGAAGTCATCCCACAATTTCGAGCCAGTCATTGCTACTTGGCAACATGAAAAGTCCTTGCATAACATTAAGTAGCAATACTAGAAGGGTATCCTTTGAGTACCTGCAATATTACCTCAACAAGAAGGGAAAAGCTTGCAAAGCAAGGGTGAATGAATGGATAATTGATCAAATATAGTAGCTTCAAAAAGTATCAAAGAGGTTTCCAATGCGGGTGTCAGGATACTTTTCCAAAAAGTGCAACTACCTTTTTGACCTCACCAACTTTCCCATTGCTTTATAGCTATTTAGATTTGTTTAGATCATAATTTAGCCTAGATTAGAACCTTTGCCACCACTTAGCATTAGTTTTGTCCTAGAAACCAACATAATTAATTCTAAGCATTGAAAGTAACTACCCAAATAAATTAAAAATAGCCTAAGTGAAACTCAAAAGTAGCGCTACCTTTGCTCTTAAAAGAGCATCAAACCGGCACGCATTTGAAAGGGCATTGAAGACTTCAATCTTGAACATTGATTCCAGGCTAGTATGAATATCTTATTCATTACCAAAGTGAAGATTCTTGTGCTTGTTAAGTAGGTCATACATGTCCCCCCCCCCCCCCAAAAAAAAACAACAAAAAACAACAAAAAACAACAAAACAAAACAAAAAAGAAAAAGAAAATAATTATGTCAACAATTGAGCCTAGAACGGCTAGCATATATTGAGCACATAGTTCCATGTCTTTCTAAATGCATATTTCTCAATGTTTGTTGATCTAGCCACATCCAACCACATACCACTTGAATAAGGAGTCCGATTAAGAGAAGTGACCAAATTAGGCACATCTGCTTTAGTAAGGTATGAGGGCCTCCGAACTCTAAAATCTTATCATTGAAACTTGAGGGCAATCCCACTTGTTGCTATATCCACCTAACTTCAATATAGCAAGATTATGAACACCCTATATCTGAGTGGTATGTGGTTAGGTGTGGATCTTAGAACAAACTTTAGAAAGGCACGTGTGTAAAGGAGATTGGGCCAAGGCTAGACACCCACCTCTTGGAGTTGGACCCCCACCACTATTACCCAAGTTGATTTCGTAGCATGTGATTTTTGTTTTCATGTAATGTCATCCTAATATTAGCATTAGAGGTACTGAATTGGTCTAGAGGGATCCACTTGAGATGAATTAATTACAAATCCATGAGGGTAAGTTTATACTAGACCCCCTTTACCAGGGCATAAAAGTGGTGGTTTTGGGGGGGGGGGACTCAAAGAGGTAGGTGTCTAGCCTTGGCCCACATATTGGACTGTATGCTCAAAATATGCTAAACTAGTCTTGGCTCAACATGGTAGTCAACATGATTGGGGGATCAATTGACCACTTAATGAGCACTGAGATCTTCCTTTCGATAATAAGATAAATAAGATATTCATATGAGGTCCATAATTTATAAGAGAAACAACTACAAACACAATTTGGATTTGTTAATTATCTCGCATTAATTTCGTGTCTCATATCCTACATGAAATAGGTGTAGAGAGAAAAGTTTATAACTAACACATGTCCACACTATAACAAATCCACCCTCATCCATTCAGTTTTTGGTGCATTTGATGCATTCTCCCACCGGTTGCTATATCCATATATCCATTTGTGCAAATACTTATTGACTTCATGTTGTACTTGTTCCATGTGTTCTATGAACCAACCATCACTTGAGAATATCTAAGCATTATGCTCCAACTAGATTATCACGTCACAAGACTCTAAAGAAGGTGCCCACACAAGTCCATATTGATGGAAATGGTTGTTGAGCCAAGCACCAACTATGCTTTGTTGTCAATTCAAGGCCATCGAAACCTCTTGTGAGAGGCTTTGGAAGCCAATTGATATAAGATGTTAATGACCCAAACCTATGCATGTTGCGCTTTCATGGTACACCCTAAACTCTGTAATACCAACCTCCATATTGTCATACACACTCTAACTTCCCGAAACCCTAGTGTACGGATGTTCGTAGTTCAAATCTCACTCCTTATTGTCACATTTATTTTCCTTATATCACGAAATTTGTCATTCCTACAATCCACTCAAGAAGTCAACCCACACCCTCGCATTGTGCCATGTGTCAACATGTGGAGTGTCTTCTTCTTCTTATTATTATTATTATTCTTATGCCACTTGTTGAATGTTGGTGTATGCGTCAGCCACATTGCCCGGGAAGGCCAAGTGGAGTGGACCACACTAACATAGATGAAGGGAGAACGAATTCAAAGTATCCTCATATCTCCTTTGTGTCATTCCATAATGTCCCATGCTACACTAATTCTATAGTATCACACATCCATGTTAACACTACAAAACCCCCGTAACATCACGTGCACTTTGGTTGCCACAGGTGTGATACTACAGAGTTTAGAGTGTACTACCAAATCCGATCTTTATATTGTTTGTTAAAGAAACCATGACCCTACACATGTTGTTAAGGGAACCATGCATGGTTGCACCTTTATAATAGTCATTTCTCGGTGGCTTTAATTAAGAGGTCAACACTCTCTAACGGCCATAACAAGGACAACTCGCATGTCCTTTGTCCTTTCTCTAATGTATGAAGACCTTTAAACTCTCCGGCACCTTTCTAATCAATGACCAAGTCGCTCATATGGTTTGGTTGCCAAGGACTCAATGGTAGGCAAGTTAGCACTGAGCATGGTTTTTAGGAGAATGCAATCTTATACAACAAATACTGTGTTTACTTTCTTAATTTGATAGGATTAACTTGTGGACTACACTAAATAGTGTACTTTGTGTCATTAATTTTCTTTGTCTTGCTCAGTACCGATTGTAAACTGCATGTGTATTTTCATCAACACTAAATATAAAACCTAACATTATTTGTCATTTCTTGTGAAAAGATAAATTGGACCTTATACGTTCACAATGTTGCGGTTGTTGGATCTCATTACTAACAGATTTTCATCCAAATTCTAACCATCCATGACAATATTTCATTAAGAATGTTAGGATGCAAAATATACCAAACTAAAAGTGGGTGAACTAAAAGTATGTTGGGATGACAGTGCTTGTGAACTCATTCATAAGTATTGTAATTAGAGAGGAAGTTACCACAATGACATCAAATACCATCCAACACTACATACAATATTTAGTGCAAGGTAGAAGAAGCTAATTCAATAAGTTTCTTTAATCAAACACTTGTTTTTGGTTCCTAATCAGCGGTACAATCACCATGATTTGGTGGATGAGCAATAGATGGTGATTTCGTTGCCACCTCAATGATATTCAGGTCAATCACCTTCGCAAAAATCAAACTACACCCACCATCCTCCATAACTAGGGGTGCTTCTGATTGAACCCTAACACACTTTATTTTCGCGGGCAAGTTGGGCAAATTAGGAGCCCCCCCCCCCTCCAAAACACCAAATTCGGAAGCAATAAATTGTTGATTCTCGAGTTGAGATCAACACCTTTCTCAACTCCGATTTCAACGATTTCAAATTCTTTGGTCACGATTTTTTGCAATTATTGCTACCCTACTCAAGCTTCCAATGCTCGAATCCATCAGCTGGTTGATTCCACATGGTTGGAGGTGTCCACATTAGCCTCATCTAGCTTAGTGACTTGACATCAAGTGATTCTTTTTTTCTTCCCTTAACATTATTCCAATTCTTCATTGTAGAGACATTGTGAATTTCTCGATTGAAGATAATTAAGTTATTCTTCAAATTCTCGGGCTTTTAGAAGCTTCCGGAAAGAGTCAAGGAAGGAGTCCAAAGTCAAGCCCCTTGAGACTTGGTATTTAGGGACGTATTTAATATGGTGCCAGGTGTCATAACCATGGTAAAGGCCATCATGTGATAGGGCCCGGAAAGGCGTTGAAGGGAAAGGGAGTGATGACACCTGGGCCCTATTGTGTGTAGTCATGGGTACATAAGCTTGCCCACTTTCATAATTACTCATGACCACCTCCGTGCCGCCACCCAAGGCTAAGGGACCGAAAACAAACGTACCAAAAGGCACGTGGGTGTTATTTGGTTCCCTTTCTCATGTTCTCCGACTTCTACCGATTAGATTTACACAACAAAACTTGTGTCGCATTTAGCAAATCTACAATGAAAACATTTGCAAAAACCGGATTGAAAATCGGACCTCCTCTCATTTTGTTATGGTCATCATAAGTGCATGTTTGTTGATTTCCTGATTGGATACATGGGTTCTTCCAAACGAGTTCATTGTTGAATGTAGAGTGGTTATTGATTGTTGAAGACATGTTCCAATCTCTTTCAAGCATGTGTCTTATGGTTGGGGCGAACCATCTCGTACACTGGTTCCTTGGAGGCAAGGTTTAGGCATCCAACAAGGAACGAGTGTATGGGTTCGTTCGTCCAAATTCGTGTCTTATGATGTTTGCTCTTTGATCCTCACCGAACCACATACCAGTTGAAATGGAGGGTTTGATTAAGAAAACAAGCCACTTAAGGCCCATTTTTACCTTAGAGGAGGCTCTCTATTCTGACAATTTGTAATTCTTCTACCTTGAACTTTCACCACGTGTCATACTCACACATTGGCTTAGACCCACTTGTACTCCATGTGAAAATTTACACGTCGTCATTTGTAAAGATGGAATAGAGCACCCTCTACGGTGTTCATCAAGCGAGGTGGCATCTTGTGGATCAAGGTCCCTCAACAATGCAACAACTCTTGAAATTTCATCTTTTAACAAAGTATATACTATCCCACCTTTGATTGTGGGTATGGTGGGACATGAAAGACCTTGAGTAAGCAAGTCCAAAGAGTCTAACCTCATTTCCTAAGTCTAAGAATAAAGAGGGGAGAGAACAAACATTAGAAATGAAGAGTAACTTGTCCTTGGATAGTCATTGAGCCCAAATGGCTAAGATTTTAATATGTAGTTTTAATGTCTATAGAAAGATCTTGAGAGTATCTTTACATGTTTGCCTACTTTCAATATTGGACCTCCTTACCATAAAGATTTAGAGAAGGGATATCATGGAGGGGTGTCACATCATTTGAAAGATGAATACATTTAGTCTCGTAAAACATGCAAATTCACCATCACCTCTTCTTCGCCTCTCTTTCTTCCTACCTTTTGCCTTACTTGGGGTTTCTATGGCCTCGTGTACATTATGATCATTTAACTCAACATTTGAGTCATTTCCACACCCGTCCTTGTGGAGTTGATATTTAATGAGGTGTGAGACGATTCCATGCAATATTTAGGCACACTTGGTGCTATCAACATCCAAGTTAACAGTGCAAATCAAACCCAACAGAAAATCATACGGAGCACGATACTATCACATCTCAAGTTTTCATCCACAATATAGGAAAGATTTTGCATCCAAAATTTCTCATCCATTCACGCCTAGCCAATATCCGACGCTCGCTTACGCTTATGAATTTTCACACTACTTCCTCTACTCACCCATCCTATCTTAAACACACCTACACATTTCCGTATTTTTTTAGCCCTATATTAGAACTAAGATAGTTGTATTTATTGATGTCAAGGAATAAGAGAGACCCTACATCTTTTTCCACGTGGTTATTAAGATGACCAAAGTCACCCACCTAAAGGCTGGTCTCAAATGATGATAATGCTAAATGGTTACGGAGACAACCACCAACATCAAACAACATAGACCCATGCAAGTCAAGTGGAACCATGTTTTGATAAAGCATTACAATGGGACTGAGACGGCATCTTATAATTTTTTATTTAAAAAAAATTCTTACTTGTTAAGAGCCTATGGCTAGAAGGGCTAGGGGGAGGGGATCAACTATATTACATCTTTCGCGAATCATGATTTATACACATAGGTGATACATGCCAGGATAACATGTGTCCAAGCTAATATTGTACATTTGATGCCTATGAATGTATCATTGTGGTACATACTACATAAGGTAGAAAAATGGAAAACAATGAATGGCCACTACCAGTGCACTAGACTAGGAGCAAAATGATTCTTATGTGGACCCAAAATGGATAATTGTAAGAGTGGTGACCCAAAAAGGATGCAATGATAGGCTGGATAATGAAACGATATTTCACAACACTTGGGATCAATGATGGGTGCCATTGAGTTAACCATTTTGTGTACATTTGTATGCATAATAGGATGTTTTGATGCTAAAAATTTATTGCACAAATTTCAAGCCACTATTTATAGCTACCTTAGCTTATTTTCACCATTTTCCATTTTTCTAACTGAGTGTTAGTTTGGGTATACACACCTTATTCATTGACGTAAGCTAGAGTCCACCAATGCAACTCATAGCATGCCCATGTTACTGGTGTGGGCGACCAACAAATGGCTCCCACCAGTAGGGGCCACTTTTAAAGTTGTTGTGGCTAGTGAGAGCCACTAAATGTAACATGTGCTTGTAGGAACCGTTCACTGGTGGGCCACACCAATAAGTGTGGGTGGGCTACCAATCAAAAGCCCTCCACCAATGCTCCCCAATCATATATTGATATTTGATGGGTATCACAAGGTCGAAAATATTCATATGTACAAGTTCTAATAGTATTTATACTTACCTAGGCCAAGGTGGATGCTTTTGTCTAAGTAGTCATTGTTGCCCAACGATACCAACCAGTACAAAAGTTTGCATTACAATCTTAATATACTTTTGATCATGTGGATGGATGAAACTTTGTGTGAAAAATCTCAACTACATGAAGATGCCATCCGTTTGGTTGGATTTGTTATAGGAGATGCTGAATTTCTTTAATGAGCTATTGAATTGGATTCAAATGGTTTAGGCCATTATGTTTAGGGCTTTCATAACATAACAAATGTTCAAAAACTCACGTAAGAAGACTTAGATTTAGACTGAGCTCCCAACATTTCAATGCTATATTTTGAGGGCCTATGTCACTAAATAATGTTATGACAAAGATGAGACAAGAAGTTGGAGTAATTTATTGAAGTAAACTATGATAGGCAAGAACTTGGAGGTAGAATCCAATTTTTCCTAATTAGATTTTGACATGATTTCACCAAAACACTTTCACCGGAAATAATGTGCCTAGCAAGCCAATCTCTTAAGCTATTCATAGAAATTTCCAAAGAATGCAAGGTTCTTGGTAATTTGGGCCACTTGCACTTATTAACGAATATGTGTCTCATTGGTGGATATGTCGACGTAGTTTACAAGGCATGTGAAATTATTGTGGGCACTTCCAATATTTCAATGTATGTGCATGGTCGTCAACATTTTGTGAGAGGAACATGAGAGTTGAGCTTACTAGTTTTGGAGCCATTCTTGAGTTTGAAATCTTCTTCACTTCGATATTCTTAAATGGATCTTATTCATGATGTGTACATTTCCAACTTGAATATGTACTCATGTGTTGGAGACCATTTAAGGTCCTTGACTCGTTAAGCACACATATTTTACTTTCTTTGAAAGGATATTACCCATGTTCTAGAAGGATGGGCTCTATTTACAAGTAATCATAGAGAAGTTATTCTTTGCTTTTGGGAGATTGTGTATTCTTCATCTCCCCTCTTCATTCTAAGCCACGCAAAACCAACACCTACCTATCTTAAACTAATCTTCCTCCCTTCTAATACCTATATGAAATGGTGGTAGCATTCATGAGTGGCCTTTCAATAGTCCATGGCATTATCAGTATTTGCCTTCACGGGTTGTTCTCATGCCCCCGGAATGCGGGTGTGCAGATGGAATCCCTCAAATCATGCTAGGTTATTCCGTGACTCCTTTAGTTTGTAATTGAAATTCATGTAGAGTCTTGATGAGGATCGTCATGTGTATAAGGACCTACGATTTGGCCCACCTAATTTGAAGATCATCCTCAAGGAGGAGCAATTTATTGAATAAATGTATAAATCGGTGTGTATGTGTGTGTGAAACAAACTAAGTTGCACTAGCTGCACATCCCATGAATGTATTCTCGGGGCCCACCTGAATGAACGCACATTGCTTGATAATGTTATGGAGAGAGTTAAACAATGTTATGGTCATCAAGTATTTTCCAATTGATGGGAATTGCACTTTGATCTTGGTTGACGATACTTTGTAATATAAAGGAGGTTTTTTATAAGTTTTATCATTGCATACATGTATGAATCCTCAATAATGAGTTTTAGACAACCACAGATTGAAAATTCATAAGTAATTGAAAATTTTAAAAAATAAAGTTAATTCAACTTCTGTAGAGTAAGTCCTCCAGTTTTGAATAATAATAAAATAAAATTTTAACTTAGAAAGAGGAAGAAAGAGACAAGGCTCATCCCCTATAGTGACACTAAAGGGTTGTTTAGGTTAGGGCCGGTTCACATGGGGTCTCAAGGTTTAAGTCCCAAGTAACTTGTGGTCAATCCTTGTAATTTCAACCATCGAGAGCATGGAAGTTGGGACTTATCACTTCACACGGGTCCCAAGTCCCAAGTCCCAAGTCCCAAGTCCCAAGTCCCAAGTCCCAAGTCCCAAGTCCCAAGTATGACATGGATGCCTTCATGGCAACACTTTTGGAATTGAAACTTGGAAATCGTGTTAAAAGTTGGGTCAAGAAAAAAGCTAGACCCAAACTTCAAATGATGTCCCAACATTTTTTTGCTTAAAATAATCAAAGTCTTACTTTAATGAATGTGAACCATATTTGAATGGTTTCTTGAGGCTCAAAAGTTGGGACTTTGCCTCCATGTTGGGACTTGCTAACATGAGTGGGACTTGAGACTTGGGACCCCATGTGAACTAGTCCAATGTCCAGAGAGATTTTTGGGCATAATTGATCAAATTCCAGTGTTTCTAAGTCCAATTGATTACATATTGTGATCTTTTGGTTACTCTTTATTATTTTGAAAATATAGTCTATAGATTCCTCTAAAATGATGGGTAATTTTCCTGAAGTCTGGAACTTCTACGGCTACTCCTTATACTCATCCACTTCATTTGTAACTACATCGTTTATGATATTTAGTGTCACATGCATAATAATGTCACTTACCCTTTTTTTGAGGTGAATGCTAGGTTACATTGATGATTAACAACTGGACCATAAGTGTCATCTCATGACACTTGGCATTCAAGTATACTTTCTAATATCCTGGCATGAGTATATTCAAAAGTGTTATGAGGTGTGTTACATAATGGTCTACAAGATGACTAAAGTGTACACAAATGACACTTGGCATTAGTATGATCAAGAATATCTTCCTCTTGCATACTAAAATGTAAACACCTGACACTTGCCATTAGTACGCTCCAAAATACCTTCCCCTTGCATACTAAAACGCGGCCTCATCTCCTAACGTGTCCCAATGTGCTACTCTAAATACCATAATGTGAATATTTGATCACATGAAGAAGTTACTCATGTTGACAAATGAAATCATATTGACAGTTAGTGGCTATGACGCTCTAGACCTCTAGGCATCTACTTTGGGCCCTTTGCAATTTAGTGTACGTGACACTAAATATCATAAACGGTGTAGTGGTCATTCACCCCGTTCATTAAACCGGCCCTTAGACTCCTCCATCA
Organism: Polytrichum commune; assembly: GCA_950295325.1. Classification (NCBI taxonomy): domain Eukaryota; kingdom Viridiplantae; phylum Streptophyta; class Polytrichopsida; order Polytrichales; family Polytrichaceae; genus Polytrichum; species Polytrichum commune. The sequence goes on along the minus strand of OX485803.1, from coordinate 13,223,587 downwards.
TAACTTGGAAGAGTGACAACCCTCCCACACTCTAAGATATCATATCCCATGCCTTGTGTCTCTCGTGAATGCTAGTATGTGCTCTCTAGGCTACTCTACATCCAAGTCCCAACAATTGACATTGACTAGCATTATTTGGGGATATCATGGCAAGATTTTTGCAACATGGGATTGTACTACTCTAGGTGTACTACCTTAGCCTTCGTCAAGCATGTGGTAGTAAGTACCACACTAAATATTGTATTGAGTGTCACCAATTTCATTTGTCTTTCTCAATACTAATTGTAAACCACCCATGTAGTGCCACTAACACTAAATGTAAACCTAACTTAGTTTGTTATTCCTTGTAAAAAAAACATTTGGTCCTTATACTATGACAATGTTGCGGTTACTCTCACTTACTAAGTGATTATTCATCCAAATTTCAATCATCCATGACAAGAACCCACCATAGAAGTATTAGGATGCAGAATATACCAAAAGTGGGTGAACAAAAAGTAAATTGGGTTGAGAAGTGTCAATTGAAAAGCTCACAAAGTGACATAAAATACACTATTTAGTGTACTTGCAGTACTAGCCCTAAAATATGAAGACTACTTACTGATGATGATTTCAAATCTAAGTTCGTCACTGCCATTCTTATCTTTACCAAGTGTCAATCCAATTGGTAAAATTTGGAGAACATGAAAACTAAAACAAATAAAACTTACATAGGATCGCATAAGGTATGCGGTGTCATAACATTACTCAGCGTACAACTCTCGTTTCATGGGCCCTCAAATTATAACAAAGAGATGCTCGAAATGTTGCGCAAGGAGACCCAAATTCAAACTAAACTCCCAACATCTCAATGTTATGTTTTGAGGGGCCATGTCATTGAGTGATGTTATGGTTATGTGCGTACTTTTTTTAATTGAACACCTATATTTGATTGATATGTGTGGCTAAGTGATGATTAAAGAACAAACACCACAAAGACACATGTTTAAAAGAGTGTAGACTATATCTTCAAATTTTACTAACTACTCTACAGTCAAGTTTGAACACAATTGGAAAGACCTATGTATTTAGTTAAGGAATGAACAACCTTGCACTCCTGATCATCATAACTAAATCAAGGGGATCAAATTTTCAAATTAATTTTTGTTCATATTTCATCATGGATTTGCTAATGCAACACACACTTGACAACGTGCATTTGATGGATAGAAGATGGAGAACAAGAAAATGAATTGATTAATACTCGCATATCTTAGTGACATACACATGATCACCAATAAAAATATGCATAGTCAATACATACTAATAGAATTACCGCATACTTCTACAAGTATACTAATAGAAACATGCATAGTCAATACATGTATGTCATGTACACTCTCACATGTTCTAGAAGTCTTTGGTTACATTTTTTAGTTACCATTGTCTATGATGTTTGATAAATCTTCATCTTTGCCCAATCTACCAAATTGGCAATTGTTGAAATCCATAGTTCTATCGTCATGAGCCATATATTCCTATGTCCCTAAAACTATATAAATCCTTATCATACTCTAGAATATTCAATGGGTTATGATTAGTTGTTATAATCAATAATATCATGACCATGAACCCTATACCGTGTCCTTAAACTATTTATTTACACCTAATTTATACTCTCTAAATTTTTACAATTTGTTGTTGCTAAAATCAATAGTACTATGGGCTTCAACCTCTACCATGCCCTCCATACATTCCTTTTGTTATGTGAATTCTGTGAAATTGGGTACATCTTCAAATGGTTGGCTCGAAATCTCACAAATATTTGGGAGATTTTTTTGGCTCTTCAAGAAAATCTCCTAATTGATCATATGCATAATCGAAGACATTCATCAAATTCTCCTTCTCGAGGTCAACATTGTGGCGATGATCCTCTATTACGTCCAAAGAAATGTTGGGCTCTTCAATTAATGTTGGTCCATTAAAAGTCGCCATTTGATCAAATACCTCTGAGTAGTTCATGAGGTTTTGATATGGTGTTGCATGATGATCTTCTCGTAGTTGTTGAGTATGTTGATTTGGCAAGATGGCATGACGATCAATTCCACGTGCCAAACATTTAGATGTTGTTGGTTTGTCACTAGGCTCACCATTTGGGAGCATGTGCTTGAAACCATTTCCTCCACACCCAGAGATTGGACACAAGTTTTTGAGCATGTCAATCTTGATCTTACGCTTTGTGTAGCCTCCTGGGTGTGGCCTCCTTGCTCCCTTTTGCACATGCAACCCATAAAACTTTTTACAGTCTAAACACAAATAACGAGGTTGGTCACGTTTGCGATTGTTCAGATACTTGAACTTGTACCTAGTCGACTGGCAACGTGGACAAATTTTATCTACTCCTAACCACTCATTGGGTTCAATGGCAAACCTCTTCTTCTTTTGCTCACCATCCATTGGCATGACTCCGGACTAAAAAAATTATGTACAATTTGAACAATTACTTCAACCAAAGCCTTTATATAGAGTAATAATAGTAAAAGTAAAGTGTGAAGTCTAAAGTAATTTAGATTTTGACATCACTTTTACTTTTTTGACTTTTACCTTTTTCTAGAGCCATGTCATATGTAGACCTTAAACTGAAGTGTTTGGTAGAGTTTGGGAAAGATGCTACTTGCCTCGGACACACAACTTGAATACAAATTTATAAAGCTAGGTTTTAATTACATTTAATGCAATCTAATGCACTTGGGTGGTAGACTCTTTATAGCACGTACAAACTAATGTGAGTGTAGGGAGGGGTGTTATTTGAGGTATTAATGCAAATAATATATATTAAAAAATGTTATCTTGAAGTCCAGGTACTTTAGATGTATAAAAGGGAGCCCTTAGTTTTGAAGAAGAAATTAACAATAGTTGTGCTAGTTTCATCCGATTTACCTTAATAGCAATATAACATGTGTTTTTGGGTCAAATTGTTATGAATTATATCCTACAATTATAAAAATGTTCAATGACTTTCTCATTGGAAAGTGAAAGTGGAATGTTTATTTAACAAACGCCTATTTATTTCATGATGTATAAATTGTGTATGTAGTGAAGGCATTTATCACATTAAACTGAAAAGCTTAGTATAAATACACGAGTCCATTTTCTAGGCTAATTTTAGTACATATACATATGCTTTTCTTTATGACTTTCTTGTACATAGGAGTTTTAATTTCATAGTCACCCACGTTGGTAATTTAGATTTCTAATGAAGAATCCATCCCTCGAGCATAAGTTGATATAGTTGCTACAAATGTAGATGATATTGGAGTTCTTTGTGGTTGACCTTTTTTTCATAGTATGACTTGTTGCTAGATTGCTAGTAGTGGTAATTGATTCTTCAACTCTTCTAGTGCCACTAGAATACCCATCCTTTGTCTATCACAAACCAAGTGTTTGTTCAATGACAACGTCAATCACAAACGTGGCAATGCATATGATCCCTTTCCTATAGATGTTGTGCATGGGGGGGGGGGGGTCAAATTTGATGACCCAAGGAGACATTCTAATCACCATGGAACGATAATCTTTGAAAATTATAATTTTAGGATTCCATAAATTTGACATGCGGCCCAATTTTTTTTTAGTTGCCCTAAGTATTATGGGTCATCTCAAGAAAGTTGGAGGCTAGACACTACGCAAGCTAGGGTGAATAGCTAAAATAAGCTTATCTCTAGATGAGACAGGGTTAACACTAAGTGGTCTATGCAATCCCCTAGGGTGGCATATGCTAAGGCTTAAGCACTCCAGGGTCATAAATGCCTTCCAAAGGAACTTGTAAGCATGGCATATTTGGTATTCCTAAGAGCAAGCCCAATCACTGCTTGCATCTGCATCCGCATCCGGAAACAGAAAGTGGCCTCTGTCAGGTTTGCAGATGCAAATGTAGGTGAGTCTGCCACTCATGCCGAACTTTGTGGGCATGCATTCATGTACTTAGGCCTATCTATCCCTGTACCTACGAAAGGTACTTCGCAATCAGTTTCAAGCGGAGAATTACTAAACCCTATCTACCCCTGTAGCTACGAAAGGCCTGCAGACTTCATTCAGACACCTTGTCTAATATGGCGAGGTTTCATAATGATGTTTAACTTATACTGATAGCAACCTCCCTGCATAAGTTGATGTTATGCAGGGAGGGCGTCCCACCCTGCAAAGTTTTTCATCCAAGGTTATAGTTATGCGGGACCATTGGGGCCTGCACCTGCATTTGCATCCGCATAACGGATGATAAAGAGCAGATGCAAATGCAGGTGCAGGGCGACTGGGCTTGCCCTAACATACATAGGTCACAACAAACGCAACAACAAACCCTTGGAAGGGGGCAAGTCGGGATGACTAGTGGAGTCTCAACCAAGTAATGCACCAATGTAGTAGGAATGGTATCTACCATCATTTCAAACCTGGGCATGTGAATGTTTGCCCCACATGTTTATTTTAAAGATGGATATTGCTGCCTGATTTTGCCACACACTTAGCTACCCAACTTCACCTACCTAACAGTGTGTATGTTTGACAAATTTCATGTGACGTTCAACCTCAAATCCAAAGTGTCACATGACGTTTTTAAAAAAAAAAATGAATGTCAATTGACATCTACATTTTATTCCAAAATGTCACCTCAATTTTTGGCTTACACAATATTTTAGAAAACTAATATTTTGAATAATAAAAAACAAACTTGATTTGTAACCAAAAAAAAAAAACTATCATTCGAGCGTAAGTATCCTTCGGTTTCGCATGTTTCTCCACTTATGCAATGTGATTAGAGAGAAATGCACGACATACAGAAAGAAGTCAAGAGCCTTGAATTTAGGCGTCTTTCTCCACTTTTTGCTTCTGAATTTGCAGCCAGACTCTGCTATCTCTCCGCCAAAAGCAACAGACAAAAACTCTCAAAGGTGATCAACATGGGTGACTCTCTTGCACTTCAGTACGGAGGCTCTGAGGCTCACAATTACGTATGCTCCTCCCTTTGCTTGATTCTAGTTGAATGTATCTATTTATCTATCTACCTATCTGTTGAACAATCAATATCAACCGATATCCTTTAGTGGTAAAGAAAAAGAAAAAGAAGTTGTTCAATTGGTGAGGTCTGATCTAGGTCTCTGAATTGGAATTGTGAAATATAGAAACACTTCTAGTGCGCTGGCCAACAAAAGGTTGTTACAAGAAGGAATATTGATTATCGTTGGGAATTAATTGGTTCCAGGTGTTTCCAGAGAGGCAGGGGAAGTGGAAAGCAACCACACAATCACAACTTCATGATTACAAGTTAATTATCCCAACATAACAATTCACTCTGGAACAAAGTGCGCTACAATCAATCCTAACCGAAAGCAGGTGATGATCTTCGTGCCACTTCTGCGTCATTTTTGCAGTAAGAAGCCTCTCCTGCTCCAAGAAAGCTCAAAGGGATTCAAATGCTTTCAACAAGGGAGCTTTGCGATTCAAAGGGAATTGCTCAAAACAACTTTGGTTGAAAGCAAGAAAAACTCACATTGGTTGGAAGCAAGAAAAAACTCATATGGAGTGGAGGATGTGCAAGCACCACGGTGATACAAACATTTGCCTCGCCATGTTCCTAGTTAGTCTCGCTCTCCGATCACCATCTTAGCTCCCGGTTACAAAGGAAATTGCAAGAGCAAAGTTGAACTTAAGTATGTGAGTGACTGTAGGAAGTTCTCCTCCTGTTATGGGTTATGTTTTCCGGATACTTGAGCTACACTTTATAGTACTCAAGTAATACGTGTCATTTCAATTTCTAGTGTGTCAATTGACGTGTGGTTTTTTTCTTCACAAGTCACAGTACATGTCAATTTCTAGATTGTGCGTGTCAATTGATGTGCATTTTTTTTTTGTGCAAGTTTTTGCGTGTCAAAAGAGAAAAACTTGCAAAACCTTTGTCAAACATATACACTGCTACCTAACAATGGAATTAGTCATTGCTAGTATTAGGGGAGCTCACACTCTTATCAATGTATATATTTAGATAATTACCATTGTGGTGAGTTTGATAATCAATTTAGCATGTAATTCTTTGGCTACCTTTTTTTTAATATGCATTAAGGTGGAATGTGGGTAACATATTTTTGGGACAAATTTTGAATTTCAAAGCTTTTTCTCTTCTTCAAATGTGCAACACTTGTGATGACCTTTACCACATGTGTCTAGGTTTGAAAGAAATCTGAAGACACACTACACTATATATTGTATTTAGTGTGATATGGTATTTTATATCATTGTGGTAGCTTTTCCAATGATACTTCTCATGAATGAGTTCACAAGTATTGTCATCCTGACTTACTTTTAGTTCATCCACTTCTAGTAGATGGTATATTATGTATCCTAATATTTTGTAATGAAATATTGTCACGGATGATCAAAATCTAGATGAAAATCCACTTAGTAAGTGACAGTAAATTGTAATTGCAACATTGTAAATCTATAAGGCCCGGATTTCTTGACACAATATCTACAATTGGACCTCTACAGTTTCAGTAAAAAACGAGTTTGTGTCTATATTAACCATTCAACTCTTTACCAAGCTCATTGAAGCCAAGATTACTTAAGATACTGTGAATAATAAGAGGTGTCTTAAAGTGTCGCCACTCATGGAGCCATGTCAGTGAGGCGCTGTGAATGAAGGGTGTGTGGTCGTGGGTAGACCACATCCAAGCTATCCATTCACAGAGCCCCATCCTACAATTTACGGAACTGCTTGGCAGTCTGAAAAAAAACTTCCAACGGATGAAATTTTTGCGGATGAAAAATCAATGTTTGCAAGATGGAGGGGTTGATTGTTCATCTCCTTCAAAATCCCATACAAATGTTCTCATACAACCGGTTAAATTTCATTTTAAGGTTGGCCATCAAAAGGGGCTTGGAGTTGATGATTAGTATTGTTAGTTCTACCTTTCAGAAGGAATTGGTAGGAGCTCCAACCCCCCCCCCCCCATGGTTGGCATCATCTCCTCCGCAAGTCCTTTGGAGGACTTAGTTTGAAAATTTTCATCCAAGATTTCTGAATGGATGGAGGTGGAGATTTCATTCAACGTGAAGTTTTTCAAGCTCTACTCGATGGGAAGAGAAGCCAAAAGTTGGGGCATCATAGGAACCTTTAGATTTGTCAGATCACAATCGATGGCCGAGATCTTCCAAGCCCCCAACCACACAAGAGGCGTTCACAACGCCTCAGTGACGCGGCTTATGGAGCCATAGTTGCCCCCCTACAATTGACTTCTTGGAAACTTTAAAGCAAACTAGCATGGTTTGTCCCATTCAAACTATTTTCTAATTGTTCAAAACTACAACCAAAAATCTCCAGTTGACATCCAAAGCTGTTTTTGTGCATTTCTTGCCATCAATTGCAGTGGACAAGTAGTAGAGGATGGTTGTAAAGGTTAAGTTTTCCTCTAGTGGACATCTCTCTAAATAGCAATGTCCGCCAATTATATCATACAGGCCCTCTCTAGGCTCACCAAGTATGTCACGCCAAAGGGCATCTCAAAGAGGAGTCTTTATGACATAATAGATAAGCAATGAGAATTTTGGATATATATATATATATATATATATGGGCTTTGGAGGTGGATGTAGGATGCAATCTTGCTATCAAAATAAAAATAAAAATCCAATGGTAGTGGTCTATTTGCAGTTCCATGGGTGAAAATGCACTTTTGGAGTTCCTCAACCCTTTTCTATTATCAAACATGCCATAACTTATTGAGAAGAGCCTCCCACACAAGTTGATACACTATTTGCATTGACCCCTTTCGTGATTAAGCTTTAAAAGACATAGGGGGCTCAATGTACGACATTTATACACACTTTCTACACGCCTCACCAAGTTTTAAAAGTGTATATATATATATTACAATTTATTTATTTTAATGAGTACATCATCTTATGTCAAGTTTAAAATTATACTCAGATGTGACATTTCGGATGATAGAAATACAAAGAATATATTTGTAGTATTCGACAACATACGGTATTCAACAACATAAGGTATTCAATCCACTTGAAAAGTTAATTGAAGAAGTAGTCGAGATATGATAAGGTTACTTTTGACACAAGTAGCCAAATGTGGAAGTGTGTACCTCAAACGCACTTTTGTGCAAAAAGAGACCTAGTCCGGACTTCTTGGATGCTTAAAGGGTTAAAGACCGGTACTGTAGTACCTTTATCACTTTGGCTATTCATAGGAGAATATTGATTAAAGGGTGTGCTTTTAAACTCGACAGTCCCGGATTTAAAGGGAAAATAATTGGTTTTCCATATTGAATTTTGAGATGTCAACAATACATACAATTTCCAAAAAGGTCAAAATTTCCCCTAAAATACTTTAATTAGTGTGGAAGTGGTAAAGGTACTATGGTATCTTGCCATATAATCAATCGGTTGGAGCTTCTTGGATGAACCAAAGAGTTTGTACGAGTTGGTTAGATCTTTGAAAGATAGAGACTGTGCAAGACTCAAAGGAACACCACAAACCCGGAATAAGGTATGTGGTTGCTATTCGGTTTGTTTTTCATGTTCTTTAATTAATTGCTACCATGTAGAATTGCACAATGGAACTTGTGTTACAATAGCACATCTTCTGTGAAACATAAGCAAAAATCGGATTGAAAATCAACCCTATCCTGAATTAGTTATGGTTATCGGAAAGTGCATGTTTGTTGATTCCTTAACGGAATACATAGGTCCTCCCGAGAATGTTCACTGTTGAATGTGGGATAGTTAATAAAAACTTAAAGATGTTATCCAATATTCTTGAAATATGAATATTTTTTTGGTGTTTGTTCTTAACTCAAGATCTAAGTATATTTGCACAAACGCGTTGTCCAAAAATATCAACACATGCCAAAAAATCCAATATTATACTCAATGAAGCAAATAAGGAAGAACAATGAGAATGGGTTTCTTTTGTGAACATAAGCCCATGGGGCCCATGGGGGGTTTGCGTATTAGTATGAGGGCCACCTCACACACAAGCCAAGAGCTGTGACCATGAAATTGTGAGAGCCCAAAAGAAAGTGTCCAAAGGCCGTCCCAACACACTCCCAAACTCATGTAGTGTGGTCACGGATCTTCAAGTGTAGTGTGAATTCATATGTGACCGGACCCTCAACCAAATGCTATTTCAATGAATATCTATTCATGCAGGTCCTCACACATGATAAAATAGAATAAATCAACGGTTGTGAGCATTTGGCGTGCCATAGTCTCCCGGTTTTGTGTTAGGCCTACCTCCAAGAGTTGATTTCTGAAAAAAGTCATCTTAAGAGAAGACTCTCACTTGTAATTAAGCTGGGTTTGAGGTAATTCTCACCTCGCAATCCAACATGAATGGACCCCCTCCTAGTGAAGAATAAGAGGCTCATTTCTAAAAACAAAAGTTCGCAAAATTTCTATAGGTTACATATGAATTTTTTAAAACTTTTTTTGAAAGACATTATGTAGATTTTGTACATATTTCATAATCTATAAAAGTTCATAAAAAATTGTCAAGCTATTTAACTTTCTTGAAGTAAAAAAAGTTTCATGAAGTGTTGCTTTGAGGCACAACTACCTTAAATTTTTGTTATAATAATTGCTAGTATTTCCCTAGGCAATTTCCTCATTCAACAAAACATTTCCCGAGCACAATGTGATATGGTCCCAATCCATTTACCATTTCCCAAGTATGATTGCAGTCTGCCTACCTAAGTTCTCTTACTTATTGACCCCTAAAGGCCGAAGCAAAACATTCTCAAAATTGTCTAAATTGTTCACTTCAATTCAAAAGCTTATTGAAGAAAATTAACACTTCTTATGATACATCTGACTGTATGAATGAAAATTTTATAAAATTAGGATTGTTCACACAAATTATTAGCTATTAATGTGTCCAAAAGCAGAAGACTATAATATATAAGTATACATTGGTATTGTTGTGCGAGGTGGCTGCCCATGTTGGGGTTAGGTAGTTACACCTTGCCTCTTCAGATGATCAGGCAATGCTCTTGTTTCCCAAGCTCGTAAACTACTCTTTTTTATGGTAAATAATGTGGGCATACTTGTAGCGTGAGTTGCCCTTCTCTACACTATAGTCACTGTGTGGCCCACAATATACACCATCACGCATTACAAAAGAATATAACCTTATACTAGAGGGAATTATTTTGCATCAATCCCTGGCCTCCACATACCCTGCTTATTGTGGGCTTATCTAGGTAGCTTTGATGGAAACTATTTCATTTTTTAATATATTATGGGAAACCTATTTCTAGATAATAACATTTAACAAGGATTTTTTTGGGAAATGGCAATTTTCAAAAATTTTGTACTCTTTATTGGAAATAAATCAAACATTCAAATCTTAATCTCAAAACGCCTAGGTAGGTCGGGTACGAATTGGATCTCACTTTGTTGGAAGTTTCTCAAATATATTATCTTTTCCATCCAATAGAAATATTGTAACTACAATGTAGCCTTTGATAGTATACTCTATGGGTTTGAATATAGTGTGCATCCATAATAATGTCTTCTATGTCTTCAGTGTTGGTTTCCTCATTTATACTGTGGCCCATAGTGTTTACCATAAACATATTAGTTCATCCCAAGCCCATTTCCACTTGTTCAAGCAACCCACCGAACCAATTGCACACCAATTTTGAGCATTTCGGACCAATGTCCAGCCAAAGGATGCATTTTTCATTAAAAGCCAAGAACCATGTGCATTCGCAACATACCATAAATACCTCTGATATACAAGTTTTTGTTTTTGTTGTTTTGTTTTTGATGTTGTAAAATCAAGCAACATATTGTACATACACTTTCAATCATGATACAAATACAAGTGACAAATTGTATGCATAAAAAAATTACCTTCATATATGGTCATTAACTTAAGTATACAAAAGTACTTTTGAATGAATATGAACCCCTAAACCAATTACATGTTGACATCTTATGGGGTTTCTTCATTAATTTGAGGTATATTCTATAGATTCCTCTAAAATGATCAATAGTTTTCTTGAAGTCTTGAACTTCAACCAGTTATTTCTCAAACTCGACCAGTTAATCTGTACCTACATTAATTAAACCTATTATTGTGAGCGAAAAATTTATATAGAAAATAATAGTATGGGCCATAGTATTGATTTGGTCAAGGTGGATTAAGATGGATCAAAGACCCCAGGTCTTCCACCAGGTCTTAATGAAGACTTCCAACCAACACATTGAATATTGGTTTTAGGACAAGAATATCACAAAATCGCCAACATTAATTAGTTAGGAAACCAATTATTGTGGCCCACAATTATTTTCTCCTAGAATTTAGTGTGAGTTGAAAATTGTTGTGACCTACGTTAATTCTCATTTAGTGTACCTACCAGTTTTCTCCGTTCATTGTTGCAGACAGCTCATAACCATTATTATTATTATTATTATTTCATCTTCATCATTCATTATTATTTGAGTCTAATGTTAATTGGAGGCCCGTAAAAAACTTTCATGGAAAAATTTGATTAACTTTGGGAGATATTTCATGTGAAAAGAAACAAAAAAAGATGATAATGTCTTTGTGGATTTGGGCGAACCAACCCATACACTCGTTCCTTGTTGGATGCCTAAACCGTTGCCTCCAAGGAACCAGTGTACGGGTTGGTTCGCCCTAGCTGTCTTTATGGGACATTTGGGGTAAATGTGTGAAATTAAGACCTTAGTTGTTATATTTGGAGCCAGATGAGCTCAAGTCATATCTAAAATGTTATATATATATATATATATATATAAGTTCTTTGTATTATAACCTTCATATGGTTGAGTTTACATGCATGATGCAAAACTATGGCAAAGGTATCTAATGAATTCTTACATGTAAAAAAATCTGTAGTTGGTTTTGTCTTCTTGTTCCAAAAAAAGAAAATAGTGTGCAACCCTAGTTACCCTTGTTATGCCCAAGTGATATAGGTATTCACTTTGTTTAGCTTTGTACGTTGTGCAGAGTTCTATTTGCCCATGCTTCTTTGCGGAGCTCTCTCTCTCACTACTTTATTTAAAGGTACATCTTATAGGGCCACATACCTTTATATTGGAGTTTTGTGAGCGAGGTACCCATAGATGTACCTTCCAACTTGAAAATTCAAAAACAATTTTGGCTGGTGGATTAGATCATGATTTGTCTCATCTGGTCCCACACAGTCTACAATTACAAACTCGGGGAGTGCACTTAAAGTTAAGACTAGGAATCACGTGAGTGCGTACTTTTGACCACCTTATGTATGTACTAAAAAATCATATAAAAATTGTAAAAGTTGTTAAACACAATCTAAAGTTCTTGTTGTATAAATTTCAAAAAATAATCAATTGTAAATATTTTTAAATTGATTTTTGAAGCAAAAAACAACGCATTTTAGTTCAAACTTCTATCAAATTTTTAATAATTTTTAAAAACTTTTTGTCCTGAAATTTATACCAAGTGATAGATATATACGTAATGATTTGGCACTTAAAAAGTCTTAATTTAAAAACTATTTTAAGGCCAAGTATTGTAGGGGGTATGCCATTAAAACGCACTCACGTGTATTCCTAATCTTAACTTTAAGTGCACTCCCCGGGATTACAAATCACGGAGATTGTCATTTCACGTTCCAAGATTAGAGTTGAGATGCAAAACTTATAAGATGTCAAGACAAAAATTCTCTATCTCTTGACATGTAATGCCTCACAATTCTGCAATTCATTATTGAATTCAAAATGACTACTATATATTTGAACACATATTTCAATATAAATGCTACACGTCTTTTTGATGTCCATTCAAAAGAACAAACCTTCCCACATACCACTCAAATACAAGTATATAATTAATTAAGATGAGTGACCACATATAAGGTCCACATACGTCATATAAAATAATAATCTTGTCTTACCCTGAATTTTTTTTAAATTTATCTATTTTTCTAAATTGTAATACTAATACTAAGTTTAAGACACACACTCACCCTAGCAATTCAATGTGTGGTTCATCTCAAAAGTCATGATCCAGTATATGCAAGATATTTGCAAGTTTAACATCAGGTGAATTCGTTCGAGTGTTTCTTAGAGAATAGGGAAAGTTTCTTCTTCTTAGACTCTACTTTGTTGACCACGATTTTGGACGCTTGAATTTTTATGTGGAAAGATTCAAGTGTGGACTGCTATCAATTATCATTATCATTAGGATTACAGGTGTTAAGATAATGATATTCTGACTCCAACGATCTGAGATTGTTCACAGCAGCGATGCAAGCCTCAAATTAATCAGTCAATATGGCCCTGCAGTTCCTGGAAGACGGGGTTTTGAAGAAATTTAAGCAGAGTTTGAAAGAAATGAAGGTAGACCATGCTCAATCATGTAACTGCGTAATGTAATACTATACAGTTATTTCCAAGTTGGTTGTTGTAAGGAGAGCTATTTGAGCTTTGAAGAAGACCTTGCTGCCAAGGCCCTAGTGTGGGCACTCCCAGTACCAGAAACAATTAGGATTGACGTTGGATCGGATCAGGTCCCGTCTCATCTAGTTAGCACTTGCGAATCATGTGGATATTCGTTTTGAGTTTCAAAGTTTGAGTTGAGATGGAAACGTTACACAAGGTCATCGAAGCGAAGAGTCTCTTTTTCGATAAATGATGACATAGGTCCTTCCAATTATGTTAACAATTGAAACTGGAAGATTTTATATTTTTTTGAGCACATAGTTCAATATGATGGTAACATATGTCTTTTAGGTGTCCACTTCTGACTACAAGTCATTCTATGTACCACTCAAATGTAGGTGTTGAATAAAGAAGTGTGGCCACATTCGCTCACTTCTCTCAAGATACTAGAGATGTAATTTATACAAGATGATTAGCAAAGTCAAATCAAGGCTATCGTCAATTTTCTGCATGATTTTCAATGTTCGAATGAAGGATATTTATATCATTTTCAAGGCGAAGATTCTCGTTCTTCTTGAATGATCATATAGATTCTCCTCAATTTCTTTAGATCCTTCTCTCACCACACACCACTCAAATGTAGGTATCCGATAAAGATAAGAAACCAATATAGGCCCACTTGCGTTACTTTTGCATTTGCATGGTCTGACCCTGCTACAAACTTTCCAACCCAATCATCTTTCTGTATGCATTTTGTGGTTGGAATGGAGACCATGGATTTACAACTAGAGAAAAAAAAATCAGTAAAACACATACAGCTACCAACTCCAACCCTCCAACATTTCAGTGATTTGAGATATCTCGAATCTCAACATCACCCAAGATCAGATAAGAGATGCAGACAGACAAAGGTAAACATCGAAGTCAAAAGTTTTTGTGCAAGCCTAATCTTAATATTCAAAGTGCTTCATAAGGTACCCTAATTAGCGATCGAGTCCCTTGTATCATAAACTTCATTACTTAGATACGATCAATGAGGATGATACTGCTCCTGATGACAGGTTAATTTACTATTAGATTATTTTTATAATTATAGTTGCAACTTGCTTCAAATCAAGACTTTGATATCCATGGTGAGTTCCCAAGAAAGCCTCCCCACTCACTTCTGCAGGCCCCATTGGCTTTGAAATTCTTTAGCCGGAGTATTTAGACTACAACAAAAGAAAGAAGGAGACTTTGACATCCACTTAAACCCATAAGATCATGAGGTGCAAAGTCACTGGTAATGTGTATTTAGGAAAATATTAATCATACAATATTATATCTGATGCGCAATATGAAGATTATGGCGTTCGATCAATTGAAGATTTACATTCCCGACATGCCAGATTGACATATGGAAGATTATTCTTCAATATCAAGTGTTTGCATTGCGTCCACCACTTGAAGCTTTTGTGGGTCAGAAATTTGGGGAGAGCACATTGAAGCGCAAAACTCGTGTGAGCTGTAAGGGATGAATCGGAAGAGTCTGCATGAGCCCTGCCTGCAACAATATTGCTGTACTGAATTGTAGATCGGGTTTAAATCATGAAAAATTCCAACAGTTGCACCCTTTCGACAAGTAATATACTATCTACGGGCTTCACTGCAATGCTTCAGAAAATGACCACAAGTTGATGGGAAGCACAGAACCTAATCTAGTTTCTTCACGGAGATTCTTTGTAAACAAGGGAATCAAAACGCCTGCCCTTAACATAGAACCCAAATTAATATACCACTTGCACACTGGCTTCGACGAGGACGATCTAATGAATTTCCTGTATGGCTTCCAACCAACTCTTGTTGCGGACCAATATCTGGCATGATTTTGGGCAAAAGCAGTCTAGATCCAAGTGTTTCCAAGTCCAGCCGGTTTAAATACATGTTGATATCTTTCGGTTTTCCCTTCATTTATTTTGAGTGAAACATTCCATAGATTCCTCCTCTAAAATTAGGACTGGCGATTTGATTTGCCTAAAGTTTTGAACTTAAGCTGGTTATTTCTCAAACTTAACCAGCCTATCTGTAATTAGAGTTTGGATCTCCCTGTTCCTAGTTGCGGATGTGGCCACCCCAAAGTTCATCACCTTTGCCTCATTATCTAGAATTTTGTTTCAAGTTTCACCGGTGGTACCAACTACCTCTTTCCTTGAATATGCTGAACAGAGCCGATGAACTTCAGGGCCCTCGTGGGAGGAGTTGCATTGCTGTAGTCACAATTAATTCTTATATCAAGTTGTGTGATTCTTGGATCACATAACCAGCTCTACCAAACCGTTCTGGAACATCCTCAAATTCTTAGATGCAATTCCTGCAGTCACGGAGGGTGGAGAATTCATGGCAGAGGGGTAGGTGTGAAGAATTCATCCACTCCTTATATTCTTGCTGAATCATGATTGCTAGCTCAAAACCCTCAAAATGGGTTCCGTGTGAGGGATTCTTTTCCAAGTCCGGTCGAGATTGGGACCGTCGCACAAAACATTGAGAAAAATTCCTGTGGGGCCAAGTGTGATATGACCCGTGTGGAGGAATCCTCCAAGCACAACACACTTAACTCTCGTGATATATATTGAACATCTTTTTGTTTCATAAAGTGACAATTTATGCAACATGTATGTAGTGGACGCAACTACTTTAAGTTGTACCCTGAACTTATCATCAGCCTGCCTTTAGGTTCGGCTCATACTATCAGACTCGTGTGAATTCTAGAAGCTGTAAAATTAAGAAAGTTTCTTGCTGTAGAAAGGATCATGTATTGTATTCATGAAGGCTATAAATCACGGTAGTTGTTAGTGTCCCTGACTTTCACACACTCATTAGATTGTCATCTTGGGATATGAAGAATTCTTTGAGATCTGAAGGGGCTCCTTGGCCTCTATAAATGTTGACAGGGATAGTTACAGTGGAAATTTAAAGCAGGAATCAGGAACTGAATGTAAGCAACATCTTGGCATTTGAGGGCGCATATATGGCCCTGCGATGAGCATTTTCAACTCCGACATAGGCCAGTCCCACTTCATAAGAGAGAGAGGAGCTAACAAGAGAGAGAGGAGCTAATCCCAACCTGAGATGAGAATACCCTCCCACCTCTTCTACCAGTTAAAACTAGAATTGTAGTTAATATTTTTTTGAATACTATTCTAATGTCATTGTAACACATGGCTTTTGAGTTCCATTCTTAACTTAGAAGAGTGACCACATAAGGATCTAGTGGTCCAATTAAGAAGTGTGACCACATAAGGCACACATACCTCATATATTTTAAAACTTGATGGACCTGCAGACAACTCCTTCACACACTTGAGATTCAACGGATATGGATTTACAAGTAAGTTTAAGCCAATAATGCTTCAAAACTCGGTGGCGTGAAGCTTATCTTTCCAAATTTGGAATTTACACATGAAGGGTTAATTGATGTCATGGCGCCTACATACCAAGCTTATCAATGACATCATATTTAATATGCAGGCTTGACGCAAAATTGACCCAAGATTGCAAGAACATGGTAGATTCAATATCTAGGTTGTGGATGTTGTATAAGCATAATAAACTGGGAGAATAAAGTAAAAAGAACTGGATGGAGCAAATTTTGTTGGCTTAGTTCATCATATCTAGGTGCCTTACCCTTTTGGGGTCGTTTGGTTTCACCTCGTGCACCCTAGAGAGGTGAGTCAGTGAGTTGTGACCCTCTCTTTGTTTTGGGTCCTGGTGGCATTTATTTATATTGAAGTTGAACGGATATAAGTGCTAATTCAAGAAAATTGTTGTAATTTGTAATTACTTGTTGGAACCAAATTTGGTGTACAATCAAACTTTCACTTAATTCAGATTGTGGAATAATTTTTTTGACTCGTCTTGTTTTTAAAAACCTAGTCTCAAGCCAATATTGATGGACCAGGCACATACTGGTAGTTGAGAATAAAATTGAAATTCTTAATAGCAGGCTTGCAAATATCTCACCACATATTTAATATACACATATCTACGTCAATATTCATCCTCTTGTTTGCCAATGAAAAACCTGAAACATCGCACTTTGTGAAGCTTCTGTATGTGTACAAATCAGTAGCAACAAATTTATGAACTCTACTACTCAGTTAATATCATCATAGCATTAATGGAATCAACAGTGTAAGACAGTCATGTCTTTCTAGAAGATTGAGATGTCACCATTCCATGTATCTTGGCCTAGTAGGTGTTCATGCAATGAATGGGAAGATCAGCTGCTACTAGTTACAAATCAACCAGTTTGATTTTTTGAATTATTGGTTCAAAATCAAATCTCCAGAAAATCAACTGAACCATACTCTATAAAATTAAAAATTCTAAATAAAAATACAAGAAATAACTGAAGAAATTCAATGAATAATTTCAAAATAAGGATATTGATCAAGTTGGCTCAAATTTCCTGTTCACTGTATTCATGATCTTCTTGCTGACATTCAAACCAACTTAAGAGAGAGGATGTGATAGAACACTGATGGATGCTGTTATTCCTAATCTCAAAACAACATGCGAAAATGCTTCAAGTTTAATAATTTCTGGAAGCTGTCATGTCACACATGCATTTGTGTTCATTTATCATTTGAAACTGAAGTCTGAGACTCTGAGATTTAAGGCACCTGTTACCCCCTCCTTGGAGGATACTGTCTCAATTTCCAAAAATAATTACAAACTCTGTCCATGTTCTCATGAAGCTACAAGAGGTCAAGTGGATGGAATCTGAGTGTGTCAGGAATTCCAAGTTTGCAAGTTCCTTACACAAGAAAGGAGGTGTCTCAAATTCTCACATGGTTCCCTAGATTGCCAAGATGGGACAGGAAGAATTTAAGGGGGGGATTCATAATTCTATGTTTGAAAGTACCTTTAAGCCCTTGGAAGCAACTGTTGCAATGTCTCACATCATGAAATATATATGTTATAAGGATTTGACAGTCCAAGGGAGGATTTAGATACAGTATTTCTAGCTTGAAAGCAATTAATTTCCCCCTGGAATGAACCAACTATCTCAGTTTCTCGTACACAATTGCTTGGGTCTTGAGAATTTGAAAGGAAGGATTGAGTGGATGACTAGTCTCACAAATATTCCAAGTTTGAAAGGGCCCTTACCCTTTATGGAACTCTCTCAGTGTTGCACACCATTACCTTAAGTTTTAAGGATATGCCAGGAAGCTGAGACCTTTTAACGATACGATTCAAGGGTCAGAAAAACACTAGATGAAATATTTAGATTCATAAATTTCCAGTGATTGGCTTAATTCGAGGGAGAAATGAGGACTGTGAAAAATTGGCTTGGATCTGCAAGGGTTCCCAATACATGTTTATCAGTTCAACCAGTAATACTTAGGATCTCTTTTATCTGACTAGACAGTGGAGAAAGGTCATGTTGTGTCGAATCCGGTTTCTTGTAGCAGCAGTTGGTGCATTTGTAGTTACACTCATGAATATCATTCATGACATACAACAAGCATTGCCACTTCCAATCAATTATTGACACTCTTAGATGTTCTGGTTTAATCAGTTGATTGTACATACACTCTACAGTTGCATATAATTTCCAATAGAAGCTGCTATAATAATGTTATTCAATGGCTCAACTATATATGTAGGAAGACAATGAGAAATAAGAAAATTAAACATTGTCAATTTGCAAGGTATCTTACACTTCACGTCAACAAGGTCACCCATGCTTAGCTTATATAAATCTAAGATTGTCTTCTTCTTCCTAATAATTATTTCAACAAAGTCATTGGTAATGTGGTCATGGTAGGTATACACACAAAGTCATTTGATAAGTTGTATATATCTTTTTGGCAATGGATTAGTCTTGTTTCATCTGTCTCAAAAAAAAAACTTAAATAATGTAATGTGTATTTTATAATTGACTATCAAATCTTTGTCAGATTTTGAACAATCATCCTTCTGCAGAAGTATCATTCATAATAATACACTAAATACGATATGAGAGAGGCGGAAGCAGCTTCTGTCACAAATAATGATGTTGTAGTGTCTTCAAATGCTCATGAGACTATTGTTGTATGTGCCTTGAGTTACTAGACTGAGGCAACCTTGTAACTGATGACATAAATAATGTGCCTTGAGTTACTAGACTGAGGCAATTTATGATATGAAAGGAGCTCCCAAACTAAGTTCTCAAAACTAGAACCCCTGCAAGTGCTACAGATTGTTGCCCCCTCAGAA
The DNA here is from genome assembly GCA_950295325.1 of Polytrichum commune. Taxonomy (NCBI): domain Eukaryota; kingdom Viridiplantae; phylum Streptophyta; class Polytrichopsida; order Polytrichales; family Polytrichaceae; genus Polytrichum; species Polytrichum commune. The sequence goes on along the minus strand of OX485803.1, from coordinate 13,203,913 downwards.
TCCCTTCTATAAATTTGATAGGTGTCAAATTTGTGTTTCTAGTGACAAGATTCATATTGAGCTTACCTGAGATGATATATAGTTGCATCCCAATCACTTGGCATTCTAAGAACCTGCAATCATGCATGTAAATGAATACCATTTCCATGATTCATCTCTCCTAATATCATGACTTCCTAAACCAACAATACAAACATGGATACCACTGATCGGACACAAGTTGGTGAACTCCCTTAGTTCTTTCTGTATACTCCAGCCGACTAGTTTTGGGAAATACTGTCAAAGTGAACCGTGAATCAACATATTTCTTTGCAACTATAGCATATTAAGAGTGTGAACAACCTCTGATCTTCGACCTGATGTTTAATTACAATTACTATGTCTCAGTTGTGAGAGAATGTAAAGTCCAATACGAGAGTTTATGATGTCTGGACACTGCATCCAAGGCTTCCCGTGCTTGCTAGTAAACTTGTAACAAATCATAGTCACTTCAGTAGTGCTCCAACTCCTTCTAGACTACACTGGGAGAGTGGGTATTATTGTAAACGAGCGTACCTCTCATTCATCCAACATAAAAGCCCAATATAGTATGCACCTGGAGGTTATATTTCTAGTTGATTTGACACCGGCATTACACTACTGAAATCTAGTGGATATAATATCATATTCGTTTGTCAATTTTATGACATTCTTAGTTTCCATTGAGAGAAAATGTCATATTTGTGACATTATTGTACTCAAACACATTTCTGTTGGTTTTATATTAATGACTCCAAGTTAGTATACTTGAGCTCCATTGAGATGAATTGACAACAAACTTATAAGAGTCCAGTTATTAGGTTTGGATGGATGAGAGGTACACTCATCTGTGTTCATGATTCCCTCTCTCCACCACACCACGGCCTTGTTTCTAGCTTCACATAATGAAAGTAACTATCCGAGTGTCATGAGGATGCTAATTGCTTTTTGTGACCAATGAAACAAGTTAATTTCTTTGCCAGAAAACATTTTACAAGGTCATGATCCACCAGAGAGCCACAAAGATCCTACCAACTATACTTGGCATGCAAGCTTACTACACTCAAGTCTGATATGTGGAGGTTGATGCTTTTCAAAAATAATAATAAACCAAGTTGGGTCAATACCAGATGATTCACAAAAACTCATAACTTTGTTAATTCAACCAACATATAGCAACTGCATATTTCAATACAGAAATATTTTAATGTATTTTTTTCTTATGATAATAAATACTCAAAATAGTGTGGATTGTTGATATATTAGCATGGGTCAACCTAATTGCACACATATATCAGTCTTGATTAAGTACTAGGAGTTGTTAAATGGAACTTGAGGCACCATTTGAAGTTCCACTATAAGAAACGTGAACCTCTAAGAAACATTTCCAGTCAGATTGTTTCCTGTCGATCTGTTTGAGCCCAGTAGCTGCATTTCAAGCGTAGGTTGGACTGGACATATTGAGGAATCAAATTATCTTGAGGTAAATAGAACATCTATTTATCCCTGAAACGGCCTGAGGGGAAAGCATTCTCTAGGATATGTTATGAAATAAGTATTCTTAAAGGTCTATTGAGAAATATGAGAAGCTGTGAGGCACCACAAAGGGATCACATCCCGTACAGCTCAAAATAATACTAATAGAATAGTAGCAATATAATAAAGTTGGCCATTTTATGATGAGTTTAGAAGTATGAACTCTGAAAAATCAACATAATTGATACTTATCTCATTGGACTAGGATTAAAGTAAATATGGACAAACGACTTGTCCAAAAATAATGATGTCTTTGAGAGTGTGTTTTGCACAACTAGGACATGCAAATTGCAATACAAATAAATCGGGGGAAGAAACTAAAAGAATATGATGAAAACCTCCAATTAAGATACTTTGAGAAGCAATATGATCAAATAATCCCTCTAGATGTGTTATTTTTCTCAAATAGCATATTAGTGTGCATGCAACCAACATGTGCTACAACAAAAGGTGTAGTCCACATCTAGCATTAGTTGTTATCGTTTCTATATAAGATCTGCCGATAGAAGTGCACATATAAAATGTCATTATGTCTAGAATTCATGCATACGTCTAGATTTACTTAAAAGCATAGTTATTGTTTTCACGACTAATATGATTAGAGTGGTTGGAAGTATGGACTAGTGGAAAGTTGCAAGTAAGATTTGATCTTGGAGTGATCAAATTGCCAACGCACTTGTTGAGATGTGAGCACTTCATGAGGTACAAAAACAACCATTCATGACATATTAATACTATTGTATTTTTCTAGAGGTTGGAGTAATTTCACTATCTATGCTCCCATTACACTTGGAGGAGACAACTCTTAAAAGTTCTTAAAATTCTCTCTTCTTGTGTGTTTTAGAAATCAAACGACTCAACGATGATTTATTTATTTATCTCTCTCATGAGACAAAGAAACAACTTTATTCCATTCTAAACAACTAAACAAGGACACTGAAACCCAAAACAAAGAAGAGGACAACTCTTTGGGATGCACATAGTGGAACTACGCAACACCGCACACAATTAAAAAAAGAAGTTGAGCATGATCAACCGTTTACCCAATATGAAGTAAAAACTACTTGGTGTCCCAACGCTTGAGGTTTTAGAATTAAAAAAGTGGTAGGGCAAATTGTTAGCTCCCCATTGCACATCGAAGTTGTCAAGACCAAAGCTACAACTTTGATTTTGATAGAACTAAGAGCACCAGCTCCGTCTACTTTTGCAGGTAAAGTGGTCCATGCACCACGACCATAAATCATTGAATAATTTTACAATGTCCGAACTCGACATGGGAATAATCCATCACCTGCATGTGTCATATTTACTCAAGAAGGTGATGTTTGTCAATTAGTCTGATCATGAATCATGGCAGAAGGAAGGCCGCCGTCTACTTAATTACGGTCTCTCAAAGCAGCTCCTTACCAGCCCTAGTAGCCAAGACCCCCCTCGGCGCTATGATTTAAACCAGTGTTGGATGAGTACCATTTCAAGATTTTAATACCATTGGGGTATCTATAATGAGGACTTCACAATCCTTGACGGTATTTTGTTTCTTCAATATCATTCAAATATGTAAATACCATGCAAGTTTTAACTTTCATAATATCTAGTTAAAATGGATTTTATATCAATAATATGGTGTAGATTCAGGGTATTGGTCCAGTAACTAATCACTTGGGTATACAAAGATTCTCTCATCTTGACGTACTCACCAAATACCAGCATGTGACTGATATCACAATTTGGATGCCTACAAGTAAGTTTTTTTGATACCTTATTGATGTTAATCATTGACACCATGCATTCACTTAGTATAATGTACTAGATGGGTCTTAAATGGTTGCTGTTGTTGCAAAAACACTACCCCACTTTTCGTAGGTTGATATGAAACATGGGACTAGTACAATACGGGTAGCAAATCTAAACGATTGAGGCCGCAACCACTTTCCTCATAATTTTTGAAACTCAACATATGAATATCTCGTTCATGATCAAAGTGAAGACTCTCATGCAGCTCATTATATGGTCATACAGGTCCTCCCAATTGTGTTGACTATTGAAGTTGGAGCGAGTAATATCATATTATTCTAAACATGTAATCCGACCTTAAATAAATGTGTTGTTGGTATCTATTCAACATGGAGGTACACCCAACCACATACTACACTAACTCAATCGTAGGTGTCCTAATTAGAAAATTGAGTAACCGAATAAGGGTGGTCTCCAACATTGCTATATATAAACCCCCTCCTCTCCTCCTTCCTTCTCTCTCCCCAGTTCCCGCTGATCTCGAGCCCGGCGAGCTTTCGGAAGTCTGGCCATTTCTTCGTTGACGCTGCTACTTCGATCCGGCGTCTCAGCGGAACAGGCGACCTCTACCGGCGTCGACTGCGCTGATCTCGTCTGTGTTGAGTATGGTCGCGTTTGTTTGAATGTTGTTGAATTTCTGTCCACGGAATGAGGGGTAATATTGATGTTGCAACACTCTTTCTCTTTTTAAACATAAATTCTCCCTTTCATGACAATTGCAGAGCTTGGAGTCATAGCGAGCGTTGGATCTGCAAGCCACTTGTGCCGCCTTTCAGCCACTACAGGTTAGTCGAGCCGAGTACTCTGTTTATCTGCACTCCACTGTGCAGGTCGGGGTAGATATGGCAGCTGTCCGGCGTGCACTTCAAAAATGTAGGCTTGATTGTCGACGTTAAGCTATGATGATTTTTGATGTTTTTGGAAGCACGGTCTGGTTTTTGGAGGGATATGGTTTGCGTTGTAGCGTCGTCGGTGACAGAGTCGACTAAGAGTGAGTCTGTGAACGCGGTCGGCATCGGGCATGTCTGTCTGTCCACCATTTGAATTACTTGTCAAGGCTTCCTTCGGCGCAAGTGTCACAGAACCTATTTCGTCTCTCCGCAGCAGGAGGTGGGAGAGACGCTTGTGTGATAACTGCTGTGAGCACCACTCATGGTTTCGTGGAATAAATATCATGTCGTGGTGATGGGGTGGTGTCTGCTGTCTGTCCTTCACCATCGGTCGTGTTTGTTGTCGTTTGTTGTGGCTCCGAAGGAAAGAGGTTGTTGGTGCCGATCGGGTGTGCTCTCGTCTGGCTGACCTCCTCTGTGCTCAGAAACTATTGTAGCTTTTCTGGTTTGTGCACTCTGCTGTGGATATGGCAAGCTCGTCGTGCATTTCATTCTAAGTTGTCTTCAAGTCTTGGTTGTCTTGGTTGTCAAAATTTTTTTTTGGGCGGGGGGGGGTGGTTGGTTTTCTCCCCGAGGGTTAGATTGTTTTCCTGGAGAGATAGCGTGCATTGGCGTAGCCACAGAAGTAGTACCCCGCTGTAAATGCAGTGGGCTTGTCTGTCGATGACGACCATTTACTTGAAGTTAGCTACCTTCACAAGGATCACGACTCTTTCCTCTTTTACTGAGAGGGAGGCTCATTACGTTGTGATTATCTGCTGTCCTTCAACATCGCGTTTAATTTGTTGTCAATTTTTGGTGCTCTTGCGATGGTCGCGTTTGTTTGGCAAGCTCGTGCAATTTTCAAGTTATATGGTTGTCGACGTTTGTCTTGCAAGGTTGTCATAATATCCTTAGCTTTCTTATTTTAATTTCAAGTTTTTATTTTCTTCTTCTTTTCAGTCTGTTTTTGGAGCACTATGTTTCTGGAGAGATCGTTGGTTTGCATTGTAGCATCCTCTGAACGTGGAGGTGGACATGCCTGTCGACCATAATATAATTGAAGCTTCCTTCACACGTGTCACGACTCTTGATTTCCTCTTTCTGCACCAGCAGAAATCGATGAAGGCTCGTGTATTTTGTTTTGACTTTTATTAGTTTTTGTTTTCTGGACATATGAAATAAGAGGCTCGTGTAAATGTTGTGAGCTCCGGTCTGCTGTTCTTTCATTGAAGTGATCTTGGTATAGCTTGCCTGCTTGAAGTGTCATCTGGTCCAGTGATCCATGATCGAAGTGTGTCAATATCGGAATGGGTCGACTAACGTGGAGGGGACACCCGTCCTTCCTGCGCCAATTGAAATGAACATCTCACGTGTATTGGAGGGGTGGTACTCCCTAGTCTCGCTTAGTCTAGCCGTTGAAATCATGTCGTTGTATACTGGCAGCGCCCCTTACACGGGATGCGGTCTCGCGGAGCTTCCGATTTTAGTTTGAGTTTTAGTTTCAATTTAGAACACTTTTTATTGTGGTTTCTCTTGTCTGAGACAAATGAACGAGTTGATTGCAGAAGTTCCAGTTTCGTATTGCCGCTCCGTAGGAAGGGAATTACGTCGCTAGTGAGTAGAATCTTAGAGTTGGCCAGCACTGTGTTCTAGCATGTACTGCAATGTAGAAGTACACTATATATTGTATTTAGTGTCACTAATTCTATTAGTTGTCTTCAGCACTGATTGTAAACCACCCGTGTAGTGCCACTAACACTAAATGTAAACTCAACATTATCTGTCATTCCTTGTAAATATTTTTGGGCATTATTGGTTTACAATGTTGCAATTACTCACTTACTAAGTGATTTTTCATTCAAATTTCATATCATCCATGACAATATTTCAAAATGGAAAGTTTGTTAGGATGCAGAATTTACCACTCTACCTTTACCGATAGATTAACTTTCTGCAACCCCTGCCATATGATCTGCGCTATCAACAGGATGTCATCTTTCTCGAACCTCAGCCATGTGGCGGGCTCAGAGGAGTCCCGCGCCGTCCTCATCAGGGAGGCCACAGCCAAGGTACATACATACTCATGACTTTGTGGTGTGTCCATTTGGTGTATTTTTCTGCAGCATTAATTACCTCATAATTTTGTGATCCTGCAGGATATACATCTTGTGCTGATATCAGTCTCTGCAAATGTACAGGTCTTTATAAGTTCCATAGTAAATCTTTCTGTTTTTTCAACACAAGGCCCTGAAGTTCATCACCTCAGTCCAATATCTGGAGTTTGGGAAGATGGTACCCAGTCTGGTGACAGTGGTAAATCTACCTACACAGCAGAAACTGGGACAGAGATGGAGAACTTAAGGGCCCCTATAGACTAGATAACCAACGAGGGGAGAGTGGATGACGAGCCGCAGGAATTGACTCGAGAGGGTTATCAGTCGTAACCACCGATCAGTTCATGGACATAATATGGGAATTATGAATGATACTGTGTCTGCATGGTAGAATAGTGTGGCGAGGTCTGATAACCCTTCTGTTCTCGGATGAGAGATCGGTTATATATGATCTGATCATAAATGCATTTATTAACATGCGTCCGCACTTTTGATTTGAACAGCGCCAGGAAACGAACCCAACTGCGTGGTATTTGAATCCGGAGGGAGACAACTTGGCCCTTGAGAATAAGTACGAACCCAACCAGCCGGTTACAGCAGAGCGGCTCCATAGTAAGCATACTGCATCACTCTTCCTTTGATACATGACCACAACGGGCCCTGAAGTCCATCATCGCCTCTGTTTGGTATTTCAGATTAATTAGTAGTGGTACATTTACCAATTTCGTAGATATTGGGACGGGGTGATATTGAACTTCAAATGGCCCTGGACGTCGATCACATGCAGCTGAGTTTTGCTGCGGTGCAAATTTGAATACATCACGACCTGTATTCAGCAACCATAGTGTATGAAATCTGGATTGCTGTCATCAACTTGTTCATTGCTGTAGCTTGTTTAACTTACTTGCAGAAGTACTTCACCATTTCAGGAGCTAATTACTCTAACTATATATTATGGTGGAACGCATGCAGTTCTCGGCGTCAACCTCTGGTCTGGCATTCCAACTGATGATCACCTCAACAATCTTTTTCTGAAAGGGAGAAAGTACATCGGCGAATACACAAAAGACGTAACTAATTGAAATATATTGTTGAACTCAATCTCAAGTTTATGTCCTTTGCGTAGAGTTTGCATTGATGAGGGTCGCTTATCGATTGTACTCTAGACTGACCACATGGGCCTCAATATCTAGGGACCCCTTTTCCAAAACATAAAATGAAACGCAACAACGCTATCTGCACCTTGTGGTCTTTCAGGAAGTTGTTACTGTCAAGGAAGGGATCATGGAAGATTTCCAGAAGAATGTGGAAATGTTTGCCACCGAACATCTTCATACTGAGAAGGAGGCCCGCTTTATCATTGAGGGATCCGGTATGTCAACACATTCTAGTTTTTTAGGTTTCCACGATATCACTGTACCACTGAAGTTTCATTCTCTGTATCTCTAATTACAGTCTTTTTCCTGAAGATGGTTGCATCTTTTGTTCTCAAAGCTACCTAATCCTGCAGCAGCATGAAGCGCTTGGATCAACCAGTATATATTTTGACACCGGTTGATTTACCTGACCACTAACTGGTTGATCTCGATGTGAGGAACACAATTGCACAGGATACGAAGACATCCGCGACATGGATGAACGCTTCATACGCATCTTCATTAAGCCGGGCGATCTGATAGTTCTTCCTGCTGGAATGTACCACCGCTTTGTGCTTGACGAAGGGCAGTACATCAAGGTATGTAGATCCTGATGATCATAACTCTACTATCATGTCTACCATTTCTTTCCTTCAAGCTAGGTTGCACATTTGCCTGTTTCATCCATTGTTGTCGTCGTCGTCGTCGTCGTCACTGAATGATTCTCAAACTCTTCTTCTCTGCAGGCCGCATTGTGGTATCAAAAAAATGCGTCTCGTGTTCAGTTTGACCGCAACCCTAATGTCACCGATACTATGGAATGCCGGTAAAGTAACTATGAACCACTTCTTAACCTCACATAGTGCCAATAATTTCTAGCGTGCAATATAATTGCAAGGTGCACAGATTAATGTTGTTCAGCTCTTGACTAGATGGATAATCATAAATAGCATGACTTCACAAAATCTTAGTGAACAACATTTGCTGCAATGACTTGAGTAATTTCTTCCATGTTACATCATGATCAACCTCAAACTTTAATTCCCTCCTTAGACAATGTACTCATGAATCATGATCCCATATCTGTGAGACTATTTGCAGCGAAGATTATCTCCTGGAGGTGCGTGTTGCAAAACAGGTGTTCATGGACGAGGCCTAAGATTGATTTGTGAAAATCCCATCCCAATCATGAGCTCATCTGTCATTAATTAACGTGTTCGATGGGATGACTATCCTGGCTCGAGGGCTAAGGTGCATAACGACAAGCGACTACGATAATTCAGACTTGATGTGGAAGAAATTTCAAAGTGTGCTCGCTCCCGTGAATGTTTTAGCAATCTACGGATGGCCGTGGACTACTGCTTGCTAGCTACTAATTCGACTTTGGAGATCACACCTTGTGTCCGAGTCGGATCGATTTCGACTCAAGTTGACGAGCTTCAATAGTTGTCAGGCGTGCATATTAATTACATGTGGCATTGACCTTCAAACATATTGTGCAACATATTTTGTCTGTCAAGCTGGGCTCATTTTGAGGACCAAGACTTTCTTTATATGAATTGTTGCTTTAAATATTATGCTTTCTTAGAAAGATGGATAACTTGATGATTGCTTGTGACATTTGCTTTGAAGGCCACGAAGTTTTAGATTTGACATGTTGGTGCACACACATCTTGACATATATTCTCATTTCTTCGAGGAAATAGACTCCGAATCTCTTGTTTTGATTTAGGAACCACATGCATCCAAGAATTCGCCCATGATGCCAATTCCAAATTCCATCTCATGGCATTGGCATTGATACCGTTTCTTGCTTGCAGTAATTGTCAAGATGTAAGTAACAAACCTTACACAATTATGGAGAGATTCATTAATTGGCCCTAAAATTTTGTGCACCCATCCGGCATTCGTGGATGGTCATATTGTCCAAGCATAAGTGGCACAAAAAACCTAATTGAGTTAACAAATTAGATGTAGAGTTTGGATGGCAAGTTCTCATGGTGGACTAGTGACACACTCTACCTTCTGCCAAGTTTTGTGTACTTACCCTTCCTATCCCATGCATCCCCTTATGAGCAAGGCTCAGAGGAGGGGGGGCTAATAGCTTCCTTTGTGTATGGTCCTCGAGCATTAAAGCACCAAATGTTAGTTTAATTAATCATCCTTACTAAGTGTCGAGTGTTATCATTCTTGAGATTGTCTTAGACTAATTCCACCACATGCACCCTAGAAGGTTGCCATCTCATCATTGCTTTGGGTTCAAGTGGCCTAGCATGTACTTTGACAATGAAGTAGGTTTCTTTCGCTTGTCCTTAATAAAAAACAAGTCAATGAATTTTGACCACCATTGAAACTTCATAAATAATATTCCAAATTAGCAAAAAAATCAGAAGCCTATTGTATAGAGTAAAATTATTAATGTAATACAAGATTGATAACATAATGTCAACTTCATCTATCCCATCATCCAAATGATTGTTGTTGACATGTTTGAAATTAAGTCACTTTGAACTATTTACTCAAGAGTTGATTTCAAACATTAAGTCAATAGATTTAGTGGTTAGGACTCATATTCTGGACTTTGTGAAGAGTGTGCAAGTTCCATTCTCCACTGCGTTATATTTGTGTTAGGTTTGCTATGGTTTATCCAATCCTTCATGAGGACATTGGATAAACCAATCATCTTAACAAGCTATCATGGGTACCAAGGGGTTTAATAAACCTAGTGGGGGAGGTACAATGGGGGATCAAATTAGTCAAATTATAACCATTCGAGAGAGTCCACCTCTCAATGGAGGCAAAGACTCTAGTATACTTCATACCAGTGTTCAACTTGGCAAACATGAGCATGTTAATATAGCTTATTTTTCCCCATTAACTCTTTTTATATTAACAAAACAAGAAATTAGCACCCTTTGGTGGATTTTGAAGTTGCACACATGCTACAAACAATTTAGTAGAGCCTTGAGTTGTACAATAAAATCTTAAAAAATGCATCACCAATATAGTGCATGGTCAACTTTGGAACCTCATGCCTCCTCACTCCAATGACGTAACAACTACATTTGAATAGTAATCTGGTTTGACGATTGTATTTTGAACGTCATGGGTTGATAATTACATTTAGTTTGTGTCGGGCTAGCTGGTTTGGTTGATGCATTATGTTGTAGCTTGGATGTGTGTATGTAGGACGAGAGAAACTAAGACATGACCATGAGTAGGCCCTTATTACCAACTTTTTGGGACATGCCCGTAATTTATTGGGATTATTTAAAGTGATCAATAAATCCTTGAAACCAAGTCTTCATGAGGGTTGCATGTTTTTTTTTTTTTTTAGGTTGCCGTTTTTATGATGTCCATTTCATGACATGGTGGGGTGTGATAGACGGGGTTGGATTGCTTCAAGGGGCCTCAGAAAGTATATAGATTGAATATTGTTCCACCTAATTTTGTATGTATTTAAAGGAGATTCACAATATCCCTAGAGCTCATGCATGGTGGATTGTGGGTGGGCAATGACTAGCTTGTGTGTGGTTGGGGAGGGGTTGGCGGGTACTTGTTTTGTGGGGCATTAAGATATGGGTTCAAAATCCCAAGACTCTATTTCTTTACCGAGAGTAGATTGTTATAGAGAACTACCAACTACTTTTGCAACTTTCGGGTTTTGTTGGAGGTTTTGGGTTTTTAGGAAGTGTGGAGGGAAAAACAAGTCATTGCAAGTGGGTGGTCTTCCAACTACTAATATTGCATTGACTACATAATATTCTCCATATTTGTGAACACATAATGTAGTTAGTGAAAAGTTGCAACAAGTCTTAACTGACATTAAAGTATATTTGGACAAACCACTTGAGAAAAATAATAAGGAATGTGCATTTGTGGGGACAAAATTATCAAACAACAATAGCAAAAGAAATAACACAATAACCACAACTTCAAATGTTTGTATTCCATGTTCACCAACCACCATATTGTGTAGATTTGCGATCTAGTGTACGTCATATTCGCAGTTGAAATTGTCCAAAATACATGCATAAATCCAAATATACTTAAATCGTAGTTTCTTGTGTAAGTTCAACACCACAATGCATACAATGAAGAAGTATAGCAACATGACCTTATGGTTTTTAGTGGATGTCAAATTTTGTTGTTATTGTTGTCATTGCAAAAAAGTATCTAGTGTCAGTGGTGCTTGAACAAGCAAGTGGGGACACTCAGAATGGTTTTCAAAGTTTCAAGTTTTTTAAATATATATATATAACACAAATGAAGTAAGATTATTCCTTTGCCAACAAGCATACAAGGCCTTCAAAAACCCCAAAAAGAAAGTGGGAAGTTCTCAAGCTTTCATGCAGGCATCAACTTGATACTTCATACTTGAGTCTGAATGATCAAACAGTGACAAACACTAGGTCAAGATTTCATTGTGAGCAACATCATAATCATGAATCAAATTATCCACCATGTGCACCCCAAAGAGTTTCCTTTTCTTTGCTTTGAGTCTCAGTGACCTTGCATAGTATTATGAATGATGAGAAGTTATAACACAAAGATACTTCTTTGACTTACATTCTTTGGATTTTTCATTTTTGACAAATCATACAAGTTTCTTTGAGTGCCAAAAATATATACAAGTCTGTCGGGACCCGAGAAAGAGAGTGGGGATCCCTCTTGGGTGCACACAATGAAACCACACAACCCTGAGAAGGCCAAAGCAAAGCATGCCTAACTTAAAACCCGGTACCTACCTTAGGCGTTCAATGTTCTAGGAGATTTTAGAGTTAGAATGTATATAGGGGAAGTTGTCCACATGGTGTCAATGCTCAGAGCTCTTTTGTTCTTAGCTGGTACTGTCTCAAATGATGGATTTTATAGAAATATGATAAGGCTTGCAGAGAACATCGACTTCAACAGTTGCCTTTGTTTGTCTCCATCTCTCAACTCTTGGGTTTCTGAAATTCTGATACTGCAGGAAGACTTGAATTGCATCCCCACAACTCTTGGGTGGTGATATTGCAAGTTCTAAAAATGTCAGATTGACGTTTATCCTTCAATATCGAGTGATTGGGCTGCATCCACCAATTGTTACTGTAACAGCTTATGTGCAAATGAACTAGGGGAGGGCACAATGAAGCTCAAAACTCGTCTTTGCAGTGTGTAAGGAATCATACATTGCTGCAGTCCTTGCAGCAATGTCAAACTGTGTAAATCAAGTCATAATTCATGATCAAATTGAAAACTTGTATTATTAAATCATCAGATATATTCACCACACTTCTTGGGGACAGAGGGCCCAAAGTTCATCAACTCTGTCCCACCATCTAGAAATCTAATGGTAGATATACAACTTTTTCTTTTCTTTTTTTCTTTTTCGGTTGTCGTTGTTGGAGACAAATGAAACAAATTTAATTTCATTGCCAAGAACCATACGAAGCCACCACTGACCTCTTCCCTACCTACCAGGCCATATGGGAATTGCATCATTGTTGAAATTTTAAATTATTTTTCAATATAATTCTTTCCAAAGACATCCTCCTTATATGCAATTCCTGCAGTAGACGGTGGGGGTTTGGGCCCTGGGGAGAGAAGTGGGCACGAATTGGAATTGCTTGCTGAAGACCCTGAACAGGAGTTCCATCTGAGGATTATGTTCAAACTCCACTTGAGATTGGGACCATTGTGCGCAACTTTGAGAACTAGTCAGGTCGGACCAGTTGCAATATGACCCATCATGTAGAGCGCTTGCAGAGCAAGTTACAACACACTTAACTCTGTTCATATTGAACACTTTTACGTCTCTACAAAAGTGTCAACAAATTGTGCAACATGTGCATAGTCTCTTCAGGCTAGGTTGAGCACATACCATCTGTGCGTTTAGTCTAGGAGCTGTAAATCTAAGAAAGCATCTGAAGTGAAACGGATCATATTATTTAAAGACTAGTCACAGTAGTATGTGTCTGTGATCTTGGTTCTAACACATTACTCATGAGAGTGGTTTCTTGGGATACAAAGAATTCTTCGAGATGCGAAGGGGCTTCATGGCCTCTACTACAACTATGTACCAATGTTGAGAGGGGTAGTAGTGGTGATGTAAAGCAAGAATCACAAATCTGGAACTGAATGTAAGCAAGGTCTTGGCATTTGAACTTAGGAGGACTAGGGGTAAGAGGAAAACTTGCAGGGTTGTAGTCCAGTTGTGCACACTTCCCATTTCCTTATACAATTCAAACCGTTGGATTGGAGTGGGAACTACTCATTTGGTTAACAATTGCGAATCACGCAGATAGTCATTTCAAGTCTCAAAATCAGCTTAATAGGTGAGATGTGAAAGTTATAAGAGGTCAAAGTGAAGAATGTTTTTCTTTGGGTGATTACATAAGCCCTCACACATTTGATAATAGTTAAACCATTATCTGGTAACTTCACCCCAAAGGCTGAGTCGAATGTCTTTGTCCGGGAAGTCACCTTCTGCCCGACCATACCAATGTTCGCATAATGTTCTATTTTTGGATTCGTTGATGGTTGAACATTTGTGTAAACGATCCTTACTTCACAAAGCTTCCATATGTATAGTGAGATCTATCATAAGAAGTGTCAACTATTTTAGGGGATATTAGGAAGATTTCACTCAGGCCTTTACCTAGGGCTAACTGATATCTTTTGAACAATGAGGTTTTTAAAATTAATATTATGAATAGAGGTTCAAATATAAGTGTTAATTTGAGAATATTATTGTTACAATTATTTTTGGGAACCAAATTTGGTATTTTTTCCTGATATATATAGTATAATATTTTGTATATATAAGTAATATTTTGTTGTTTTATTAATTTGGACACTAAAAATAAAACGATGGTCCTCTTCATTTGTATCAAAATAAATTTTGCTGCTTAAGGTTGCTCAATTGGCTCAAAAAAAAAGGCTTTAAGAAGATGTTGCTTGGTTCCCCCATATTCACCCAAGAGAGCCTTTTTGCTCTCTATTTCCAAGTCTTGTACTCTTGGTGGCCTTTTAAGTTTTTCAATAAGGAATAGACTTGTTTCAATTATACATATGTATGGGTGTTCTTCACTTAATTCAAAAAAATCAGATTGTAAAGAAGTAAAGGTTTTTACTTGTGAGTCCTTATTTAACAAACAACCCCTATTGATCCAATTTTTTTCGAACTATGAACGTTTTGATAGTCGTGGGGTCGTATGAACATGGGCATGGACGATGCACATGACGAGCATGGGAAGCATATGGACATGAACATATAGGTTGCATGGATATATGGGGTTGGTTTCATCCATGATATTAATGTACATGCACGTGTGCAACGGGCCACGCCCAAGCTAATCAACATCCATGCATGTCATGTAACATGATTTAAGGAAAATGCTAATAAATCTAATAAAATTTTGCAGAATGTTCCTCGAATTAACGGAAAAAAAACAGAAAGATGTCAACACATAGCCGGTTGCACTTGGAAACAGTAGGATCTTGGCCGATTATGCCCAAAAATCTCCACAGACAAGGGTTTTGAGAAATCAATCAACACCGACCTCCTTTTTTGTTTTGTCACATCCTTTCAGTGAAGTGAAGCTGTGTGTCAGCAAGGAGCTAGAGCATGAAATCCTAGTCCAAGATACATGGAATGATGACCATCGACAGCTCAATCTTCCAGAAAGACACGACTCAAGTCTTCTGTTATTGATTTCCCATTAATTTTGCCAAAGTACCTTAGTACCCCATAAATGAGGTGTCTCAAATTCTGATATCATTCCCTTGCTAGGATTGCAAGGATGGGACAGGAGGAATTGAAAGGAGAGAGTTGAAGTTTGAAGTCTGGACGTACCTTATTGCTGGAAGCAACTGTCGCGATTTCTCAAGCCATGACCTAAGATACGAGGATTTGACAGGAGGGATTGAGACATGATAATAAACAGATTTCTAAGTTGATGACATCACTTGATTAATTTCTGCATGAAGGAATCCACTATCTCAGATTCTCGTACGTTATTGCTTGAGGTATGAGAATTTGACAGGAAGCATTGAGGAGATATTCCAAGTTTGGAAGCACCAAGTTAATACCCTTGCAGGAACTGTCTCACTCAGTTTCTGCTACTGTTGACCTCGAGCTATGAGGATCTATTCGATTTAGATGAGATGAAGATACACTTCAAGTGCCCACAAAAACGTTTTGGGCTTATTTTGTTTTAAAACGTTTCAGTGTAATTAAAGGCTTAATTTGGAGTGAAGATCGAAAGACTGTGCAGTAAGCAAATCCTTATGTCAGCAAGAGCTCCATTACATGTCTATGAAATCAAAGGTCAACTGTTGCAATATTCATAGCATCTCTTCTATCTTGTTAGAGTTTGGTTTAATTTGTATCAAAGAGACCAATGGAATAAATTCATTTCATTGTCAAAACATACAAGGCCACTAAGACAAAAAGAAGAAAGTTAACATCTAGCTACATTAAGTTTTGTTTTCTATTTTCTATTTTTACTTTTACTTTTGAAGATATTGAGATAGATGAATTTTTTTGGCTAGATTGTGGTGAATGAAGGTCATGACATCACATTCATCTAGTAACTGGTCGTACTTCTAATTTTTTACATTCATGTAGTCATGGAACTTATGACATACAACAAGCATGATTGTCAAATTTTCTAATTAAACACTGAGTTTATAAGACGTTCATTAATCCTCTTGACCTTGTTTCTGAATAACTTTCACTTAAACATGTGCAAAGATCAAGACATGGCCACTTCACGGTGCTTGCGCCCCATACAAGCTTTTGAAAATGTTGAGTTTCTATTCTTGAAGATGATAATGAATTGTCATTCACTTGACAATCTAATGATCCCTACAATTATGCATGGAAATGAAACAACTTTTCTCAATCCATCTCTCTCAATTTGCTAACTTACAAAATCAACAATGCAAACATGCATGGGTACCACTAGCACCAGGTACTCCCTTAGTTCTTCCAACATACATTAGGGAACTACAATAAATTTCACATTAGTATATAAACCTAACATGATTATTTCACATGGCAGGAGTTGGCACATGACATTCCAGATTGTCACCAAGACTAAATGTGAACCTAACATTAATTATTTGTCATTCTCTGTAAATTTTTGGGGGATTACATAATATTATTCACAATGTTATGATTACTATCACTAAAACTAAGCAAATTTTCATCCAATTTGAATCATTCATGACAATATTTCATTATAGAAATGTTGGGATGCAGATAACACCAAAAGTGGATGAACTAAAAGTAAGTTGGGACGACAATATTTGTAAACTTATTCCTAACTTGAAGTCCACTTAGAAAAGTTACCACAATAACCTAGAATGCCCCTATGACACTATACACAATATTTAGAGTAGTTTTGGAAACTATTGTAGTGAATGGTTATCCTAATTTGTATCCAGAGAAAGAAAATTATTATTTTGTTGACATGAAATTTACCGTAGATGTCCATATACTATAGATCATGTAAGAGAGGACGCCATAAGCCTAATGTTGGAAATACAAGGGTTTAGTAGTGTTAAGTGGAAAATAACCATGCTTGCTAATTAAGCTGAAACAAATAGTCACAACATGGGTACACTAAATATGATATTTAGTGTCATACAGTATTCAATGTCACTATGGCAACTTCACGGATGACATGTCTTATGAATAACTTTACAAATATTGTCATGGATGATGGATGATGGATGAGTTCATCCATTGGCCAAAACCATACTGTCTCTTGTCAACAACTTGTGATAAAATATTGTCATGGATGATTGAATTTTGGATGAAAAATGACTTGGTCAGTGATACTTGGTAATAATTGCAACATTGTAAATCTATAATCCCCCAAGTTCTTTTACAAGGAATGTTAAGTAATGCTGGGTTAGCATTCATGACACTATACCGTAGTTTACAGTTAGTATTGAGCAAGACAATTAGAATTGGTGGCACTAAATATCAGATTTAGTGTAGTACTCTAAAACTTCTAGACCTTTGCCCTCTTCTAGCTTCACTGCGAGCAAGTAAGTATGTTGGAATTATGACAATTTCTTTTCTTTCTTTTGTCTTTTTGAGACACTTTAAGAGCTTCAATTCTTTGCCAAAAATACAAGCACGGCCAACGGAACCCAAAGCCAGGTCATGATGATTAATGGCAAGAAAGGGCACTAATACCAATTGAATTGACAAATCACTTCATTTTATATTTGAGACAAATGAGCCAACTCATTAGATTGTCAAGTAGGATTTGACGAAATTTTTTTTGGGCATCAACTCATGTTTTAGTATAGAAAACGGAGGTGGTTATTTCATGAGCACTTTGACATGAGCATGCTCATGTTAGAGTGCACACACATAAGTTTTATAGGACTCTAACACACGGATATGGGCAGTGCAAGTGTATTGGGCAAGGTTGTCTTAGAAAAATAAATTTTGTGTCAAGACATCCAACAGTTGGAGCATCGTGCACAAATAATCATAAATTAGATTAAAAAAAAGTTCCGTGGGTTGGGGTTTTTTTTTTATTTGAAGCAAGTTATTACAAAAGGATTCCAACAATCAAGTGACCAATTTTTTTTAAAAAATTTGGCGACTAGTAAACATTTCTAATTAGTTGCATGCAAACATCATATATCTTGGGAACTTGCACTGGGCGATAGACTATTCATACCATGTATGAACTGACGTGCGTGTAAGAGGGGTGTTATTTGAGGCCTTGGTGCACATAGTATACATAATGGAGAGGTATTATTTTTCTCTAGTGTGTACATCCCTAAGCTTTAGAGAGAAAAAGGGTCAATTAACTTGTTAGTTTCGTGCAATTTATAATTTCATCCATTGTTGTCATATGATCAAAGTCCTCAATGATTGTCTTGTCCACTTTTTTTAAGGTTTGCATTTGGGATTTAGGTGTTACAAACTAGAGGCTCTTGCAACGCTCATGAACTACGTACCTTGAGTTTTTCTCTTTGGATTGTGGCCAAGTTAGTATGCTCATGTCATTGTTTGTATGGTGCAATCATTAATTGAGTTACATGCTATGAATAAAAATGATTTTTTCATGAAGTGTACCCTTGTATTTAGTAATCTACATATAAGACTCTAGGGTTGAAGGTGTATTTGTTGCTCAACCATTGACATGTCTTTCAATGATATAGTTAGTGGAGATTCCAATCATGACATTATGTCATACTTGAAGATCATTTCAAAAATACACGAAATATCCCAATTAGTGAGGGTGGACTAAAAGTGAGGGTGGGAAATTAGTGAAGGTGATACTATACCGCTATGAATTAGTGCCACCAAAAGATTTAGGAAGCCTTGTTCATCCCGACACTTGGCACAATTCTCTTAAGAATCAGCACTTGGCACTATTCAATAACAAGCATGTGACACACATTAAATTTCTTGAGATCTATGGTAAATAAGCATAGATGGTATTGTAGTCATGGATTTAGTGTCACTCAGCCAAAAATTCACCTCTAGATAACTTTTGCGTTTCAGCTAGTTTGTGTGTGTGACTTGAATTAGTACCGCCCTCACTTAATTTGGTTTGTGTGTTTTATGTGACTAGGTGAAGTGCTATATGAAACAATGGGCAAAGACAACACCTCAGGCAATGGTCATCATAGACTGGCCACAAGAGAAGCTGCAAGCCTTGGCACGTGAAGAGGTTGAGGAGGATTGGAGAGAGCTAATGCGCGAGAACGCCAAAGGCAATTATGTAAGGAAACTCGGTCATTCCACTACTGGAATCCAGTGGATTTAATGTCATATTCGTTTGTCAGCTTTGTGACATTTTTTAGTGTGCACTGAGAGAAAGTGTCATATTTGTGACATTATTGTGCTCAATAACTTGACATTAACGCAGTCGAAATGTATTAGTGAAAGGTGTACAAGTTGTGTTGCTAGTTACATAATCAAATTACAAAACAAATTGTATAGAATCATCATTCACTAGCAACACCTCGTGAGGGAGCTGAGGGTAGCAACAATGGGTAATATGAGAAATGTCTACATGACATCTACTCGAATTATAGGTCCTTCGCGTTGAAATACTCGAAATGTTGCTTGAATCTCACAAGCAAGTGTTGGAGGAGGTGTGGGTCATCCTATTTTGCAGCCCTTCATGCCGGATGATTAGTGTAGAAGGTAGAGCATTAGGTTGCTTGTAGTCAATAAAAATTTAAAGGAAGAAGCATGAAAGAATAAGGCTACCATGCTAGTCCGCAGAGGGATACGAGTTATCCCATATTGTTTGTGTGAACCAATGAAGAGAAGAAAAGCAAGAAGAGCATGAGACCATCTCACTTCAAGCATTGTTCATATGCCTTTGTATAGGTGTCTATACTTGTGCAGTCTTATCTCCTATTGATCCCAATAATTAGCCCACACCTTACGAAACTGACGCCCTCAAATATGCATTTCTTCGAAGATACCAAAATGAACATTCGACCGTCACAATCCCATTCTCAAAGCAAAACCTATTTATTAATAGTCAATGATTTGGCGAAGGCAGCTAAAAGCAATCAAGTTGCAAGGGTCTGTCCACAATCTTGAGCTCTTTGTACAAGTACCAAGAATATAACTAGGACAATAGAAGTTAGAACTCTAATAGCCAGGTTAAGGAGCAATGTAATGGGGCGACTCTAAAAACCCATACATGCGAATGCTTTTGTATGAAACTACAAACTATCATACAATTTTTACTGAACAATCTAGCAAGGGCTTCTTGACAAGGAAAGAATTGTCGAGACTAAGGACCCAAGCAAGTGTAACTTATGCCTATGATCGCGATATACTTCTTAAATGTTCACAATTAAGACTCGACTTGGGGAGCCAACAACTTGCTAATATAAAGTTCTCACCAACTCGAAGCTCTTGTTCAAGATCAAACTTAGCTTGTAATGTATGATTTTTTTTTAATTTTACATGATTGTCCAACTCAAGAGAATTGCCCTCTCTCCATTTTGGATCCCGGTGCCTTAAGGCCATTTCACACACAAGACTGAGAGCCCGTGACCATGACAATTCAAGCACTCTCATTGGTGGAGAAGGCGGAGCCGTCCAAGTTCGCATCACACTACGCTTGAGGGACCAACAGAGTATGTGATAGCAAGATGGATGTGAAGTCTACATGGATTCCTACATGGCATCGAATGGATCGTGTTCTATGGTCACTTGGACTATTTTCAAAATCCGTCTCTTGGAGGTAGGCCTAATAAAATGAAGAACATTTGATCATAAATGCATAATTATTAATTAGTTGCATACCATTGCTTATTGTACAAGAGCTGCCACTTTGGACTACCCATTTGTGTGCACAAAAGGGGTATTATTCAAGGGTAGGGGACAAGAAATCTATACATATTTAAAGGGTGCAAGCACAGTCAAGTACATAACTACATTACCTTGCATAGGTTTAAGTGAAAGTGATTCAAAACTATATAGTACTAACTTTGAATTTTGTGAAGGAAAAAATCACAAACATTTGAGAAACACATTGATCTACAGAGTCAAGCGATTTATGTTGAAAAAAAAATGAAGAAAGTTCTACATATTTTAAAAGATGGTGCAAGTAGTCTGCAAGTAGATATATTGGACATGTAATTGTTTAATTTTTTTTTAAACATGATATAATCACATTATATTGATGTGATTCTAAAAAAAATTGTAATGGTGCCCTCAAGTGTATAGTGAATTCAAGGATTATGAAGAAAAAAAAAATCCAACTTCAAAAAATTTAAGGTCATAAAATCTACATCCAAGACCAAATTGAGCCGTTACCTTTTGAGTAGTACTTTTAATGATAAGTTTTACAAAATCTCATCTTGATATTTTATATGTGAGTATCTGACACAACAATAGAGGGTGCCATGAAAAATAAAATCCAATTTATACAACAATTTGCTACTACTTTTAGGCATTTGACCAAAAACATTATGGTTTTAGTATACCAGAGCACTTTCTCCGTCTACTTGACCGTGCTTGCTTCCTAGATTACAGAGTAATTATTTTCTACATTTTGTGGAGATTTGAGATTATTCGTAATGCAATAAGAATTGTAAGCCCATATAAAAGCTTAACATAGACATCATCTTCTTGGGGGTTATGTGTGTGTTGAGAAATTTGTATTTACCATTTCCCCAACTTGTGTAAATACTCGAGGCTATGTCTACCTCTAAGTTTCTACACACACATTATCCCATCTTTTGTGGCCTAAAGGTCTGTATAGAAGGGTACCTATTTACTTAGGAACAACACGTGCAAAATCAATTTTTTAAATTTCAACTATGTGTGCACCCCTTGAGGACCATGCATATAATATCAAGTTTTCTTATGCCACTCCTTTATCATGTCAATTGTCTTTTTGGCCACACAAGGTTTGAAATTATTGAGCCAAACTAAGTACGATGAGTCACCCAAGTCACACCGTGTTGCCCTTCCTCTCATGTGGACCGTCATAGCTACTTGCCCCAAAGCAACCAATTAATTGGTGTTCCTTTCCGTTCCCCTTAGGCTTTCCAAAAGGAACTTCCGGTCATGTGGCTTGGGCCTAGCTAAGCTAGTAAGCCTTTGCGTTGCTTGTGAGTGAGTAAATTGCTTGCTTTAATTTGCCTCAACCGAAAGCCATGACCCCAACTTCCAACTACTTGGCCCTTGGGGGATATTCTTGTCTCCAAGGAGACTCATCACGGGAGTTCAAGAGCCCAAATATCACCTTTGAAGGTGCCCTAGGGAGCAGTCCTTTCGGGTTGTTTTCAAAAGTTGGGCCACGGCAATGTGGCCTTTGGACCTTTGGAAGCACAAGTTAATGTGCAACATTTGGCACCCATTTATGCCTTTTGAAACGACCGTTTACGTACACACGGAGAGCCAATTTAACTAGAGGTTTCTTGCAACAAGACCCAACAAATGGAGGGTGGAGTAGTAACGAGTTGATTTGGGCAAACCAACCCATACATTCGTTCTTTATTGGATGCCTGCCTAAACCCTTGTCTCCAAGGAGTTAGTGTACAGGTGGGTTCGCCCCAGCCGTAACGAGGTTGCCTCAAATCGGTAATAGGTGGAAGGAACCATTATGCACGTGAATGTGTCCAAGTACTAAGCAATTAACCCCCAAAAGTCAAGGTGTACATAATATTGTTCATGCATTCATCACTACCGGAGGACAATGTCAGTGCAGACATTTACATTACAATTTTTTTTGCTTTTAGACATGTGAATGGGTGAGGATTTGTGTGAACAATCCCAACTATATAGCCTAGATTTGTGATAGATCATAAGAGGTGTTGGTTTTCTTTGATAAGCTATTGAATTGGGGTGAACCGTTTTATTTGAGTTTAGGAGCATTTGTCTTGAGTCTTTAGGGGTTAAAGTTTCATGGCAACTACCATGGGGAAGAATAAAAAACACATAGAATCATTCTATGCTCCAAAGAATTGTATTCTAAGAAGAATTGGGCTCGAACTCAAAGTGAAAACCTCCAATTTAGTTCATTGGGATCTAGTTGCAATGAATCAACAACAAATTTGGGACCACGTGTTTTTACTGCACTCTCCATGGTACACTGAATAGTCCTATTAGTGTGGGCCACAATAAGTCTCTAAAGTCCACATCAATTTTTTCTTGAGATCTCTATTTTCAAAATTTAGTGTGAGCGACACTAAAAAAGTTCTAGAGAATTGATGTAGTTAAATACCTTATTTCACAGTACTTTTGATGTAAGCTTCAAGTATTTTATTTTACATAAGATGTTCTTTGGGACCCTCAAAAAAGATTAAGGGAAAGATCTTGGGTTTGGGACCCACATTCTTTGTACCTTGTGGTTGACTAGATCTTGTGGCTCATATGTTAATTATTTCCAAGAAATGTTTTACCCACACTAATAGGACTATTTAGTGGAGCGGACATGGACCAAAACTCTAGCATAAGTACATATGTAACATGTTATTGGATCGATAAGATGAAACTTGTATGATAGTTCTTTCTAGGGTAAATTGCAATCCAACAAAATGTTTGCTAATTTTTTTAAAAAAATTCTGACATAGTCTCCATTCTCTATTGAGATAATGTGTTTGAGTTTTTTCATCACAAATATGGATGACCACCAATTTTTTAATTTGTAAGACTTTATACCACTTTCTCATCCATTCTCCAATATAGTCACTTTTATGTTTAATAAACCTCGTGCAAGATGAAGTGCCACTCATTTCTCAACATCGTCATTCTTAGAAACCATGTGGAAAAAAGGTAGGATCATTCTTAATTCTTGGGGCTGAAAATACAATTGTCATATTTTAAAGATAGAACTGAAGAACTATGAAATGTCTAGGTATAATTAAGATTGGATAGGTGAAATAAGGAGATACTAGGGAAATTGGCAATTCTAAGTTAGCATTGGATATTTGTCTACGAATGGATGGAGAATATGTTTTAGATGTTGTAGATCCTCTATTCTTTGACTAGTATATTCATGATTCATAGTAAACTTGGTACTAAAGTAGGTTCTAGCTTAAATTAAACAACTATTTCAAGATCTACTTTCTACCAAGATCGAGTCCGTTATACCAAAGAGGCACAAACTTTGAAGTTAAAAGTTCCGCCAAACTTCTTGGAGAGAGTTGCATGATTTGTGCATGACATTAACCAAAATCTGAATTCGCACTTTTGAAACTTTCATAATATGATTAATTGTTACATTACAAGGGGAAGACCTACTTTCTTGTATACTATACGATACGATACTTTCTTGTCCAACCATGATAAGATGTATCATTTAGGACTATAGAAAGTAACCTTTACAATTCATAAGGCCCCATGTTTGATGCAATATTATCACTTGATTAGATTCAAGTACAATTCATTATTTAAATATGATGACAATAATATCTATGATTATGCTAATATTTTGATTATAACCCTACGTAAAAGTCAAAAATAAAAGCATGATGTTAATTATTCAAAACAATGTCAATGATTGTAAAAAAAAAGGATGACGCGTGACACAATATTGGTACACCTTACTATGGTTGGACCCTATCATTCTCATGCCTGGAAGCACCTTGGGATAATCTCAAAGGCATCTTGGTGGTAGTCATGGCATGTCAAGAGTGTCATTTTCAGGGCCGCACATCTCCAAAACCCCAAAGGGCAACTCATGTGGGATTTTGGATATGCTCAAGAAAGCTTGGTAAATAAGCTGTCAAATATAATTTTTCCAACAACCACAATGCACAAACATGTAGTGGCCCACAAACAAACCATGTCTATCCATGATGTTCCCCTTTGGCGAGGTTGTGCCAATCCCCTCAACACAACATGCAACATGGACTTTGCTTGCGCCCTAGGTCTCAATGCTAGGAGGACTCCGTGTCATGGTTGTTTGTTTAGTAAAGATAAGTTAGTGTACTGAGTCATACTAGTTGATTTGCTAGAGAGAGATAAATAGCTAGAGTAGAGACCACAACTAGAAGAAGACAAGCTACAACATGGTATGCGACATGTGCTATTGATTGAAAGGTAATTTATTATTATATTATTGTAGCATTATTGGAGTGTTCTCGTAAAGCAATAACAAAGCTTTAAAACCCAAGTTTTGAAGGGACTCAAGAGGCACCGGTCCACCACCTAAAGTTCAAGAGAAGCCTAAGTTACCTTTTCCTTACAAAGAAATCTACCTTCATTGCTTACACACAAACCTACCTTCATCTCCAAACGAGTGGCCATCATGCGGACGGTGCACACGATATTGGCAATATCTACTCACAAGGGTGCACAAAAGGCCAAGTAAATTATTTAAGGGTACTACACTAAATATGATATTTAGTGTTTGATTATATTTAGTGTTGTTACCACCCTATCTTGCTCAACACTAATTTTCAATTCTTTGATAATTAGTGTCAGACATAAATGCGCCGCCACCTTCCCTACCACCACCTCCCTTCTCCTTTTATCATTGTTAATTTTTTTGCATATCCTTACTAACACTAAATCCGTGCATGTAACTTCCACATATTACCATACTAGTTGATATTTAGTGTTTGAGTTTACATTTAATGTTACTTACTTTCATAGGGTTAGTGATATTTAGTGTATGCATTCGTATTTAGTGTACCAAACACTAAATATCATATTTAGTGTAGTGATACAAAATACACATAGCTATAGGGCACACTTAAATTTCTTTATTATGTAAATATTTTAGGATATTCCTATCATAATAAGAGTTGTAAGCCAACATTAATGGTTAATGTAGGTATCATGTTTTGGGTGTATGTGTATATGTTAGGCATTTGGTTCTTTACCAGTTTTACAACTTGTGTAAACACTTGAGGTTATTTTTTTATTAGTAAGTTTGTACGTATCATGAATATACCTTTTGGTGGCCTAAAATTTTGTATACATGGTATTAATTTAGGGGTGATGTACATATGTCATTTTTGAAATTTCAACTATATGTGCAACCCCGGGCATCTAGAAAGAAAGAAAGAAAGAAAGAAAGAAAGAAAGACCACTCTGATGGTAGGCGTGAATTATGGAAGTAACATATACATGTAATTACAAAACGGGCATTACGAGAATCATAGTCACTTGGACTATTTCCAAAAACCAGCTCTTGGAGGTAGGCCTAACACAAAACCGGGAGACCATGGCACTCTGAATGCTCACCGCCGTTAATTTATTCTATTTTATCATGTGTGAGGATCCGCATTCATAACAATTCATTGAAATAGCATTTGGTTGAGGGCCTAGTCACCTATGGTTTCAAACTACACTTGACCACAATACATGATTTTGGAAGTGTCTTGGGATGGTCTTTCGACACTTTCTTTGGGGCTCTAACTATTTCATGGTCACGGCTCTTGGCTCATGTGTTTAAGCGGCCCTTAGAATTTGTGATTCACTGATTCGGTTTACACCAAAGAAAAAATGTCAGAGTGACCTTGAAGTTCGAGGTCTCCAAAAAGACATATTTTAAGGCCCACATTATCCATTGACATGGTCCAACGGGTTTTGTAGTGGGAGAGGCAAAAGAGGTGTTTTGGTAGAAAAAGGCAGGGGCCCATGATAGAGAAAAATTGTTATAGTAAAATTTTAATGAATTTTTTTTCTAGAGAGGAGAAGATGAAGACAAGAGGATACAAAAGAATGGTCAAACTTGAATTTCTTCAAAATTTTCCTTTTTGGACATACATAAAAAAAAATCAGCACATTCACTTTTTGGTGCATGGTCATTCCTCTTGGTCCACATTCGGTTTATACCTAGTGAGGGGCCCAAAGGCTTTGTAAATTGATTTTTTTAAGCAATCGGACCATGGAAGTTGGACCATGCAGTTGGACCATGGAAAAAGGCCATCTTCCATGGTATGACTTTATGGTTCATGGTGTAAACCGGCCCTTAGTACATTATATATTTGAAGGAGAGGCCACACACATTTGAAAAGCCGGTTTTGAGATGGAGTTTGATAGGCCAAGGTAAAAGAATTTCAACCTTGACATGTGCTTAACTTAACCAACCTAGAAACCAAGCTCCTCAAAGTTAGGCACATGTTGATCATGACATTTGACATAAGTGTGCTTATACTAAGATCTTGCCATTGGTATCCCTAACAACATTTTGAGGTCTATGCCTAAGTTACACAATATTCAACAAATTGTTGACCATATGTGCAAATGCACTATGCATGCAACTCGACATTAGTATGGTCAATAATAGCTTCATGTTGCATACTAAAATGTAAACACATGACGGCTTATGTAAATGGTAGGTAGAGTTACCTTTATGAAATAATCTTAAAAGTAGACATAAATAGGCATGGATAAGGGTTAGTCAAAAAAAGAGGATTAGATAAGGATAAAAGAGAAGGTTCTAAAGAACATGAACTGATTTTGAAGGTGTGATTAGGACTAGAAATAGGGAGTTGAGATAAGAGTAAAAAAAAATGCTTTAGGGAGGAGTGAACAATGTTTGGTGTGACCCAAATTTGTATGAAGGTGTTGATTAGGTAGCTCTTCTGAAGGAGTGTGTTGAACCTTCTTGAAGTATGTGTATCAAAGAAGGGGGTGTATGATTATGTTAAATGTCTTCTATTGAGTAGGAGGGTACCTAGCATTTTCTTTTGCCTTCAATGATATCCGGTAGTGGTAAAGGAATGAGGTAAGTAAATGAGACTCTGGTATGTTGGCTTCATAATGCATAACTTAGCAAGGGTATGGAGTAGTCAGGATCAAGGCACCACGGGCCTTGGCTTGGTGGTTAGGGCTCATGGCCCCCAATGAGGAGGTTGTGGGTTCTATTCCCCATGCCGGCGTGGTGCTCACCACCTTAGTCCACCCAACTATGGTGGGGGGTCCTTGGACCTTGTTGTATGGGTACCTCAAAGCCCTTTGGGGGGATACCATGTCCGGTATCTTCAAGGCACTAGTGGCTAGCTAGGAACTAGTATAGTGTGTCACTATAGTGTCCATCCTTGAAAGGGGAGAGTAGTATTGTCCCAATGTCCCCTTGTCCAGTGGGCATCGGGTCATTGGCATTACGAACAGACACTTTATTCACGCCGGCCCCTTGCTAAAAAAGGGACCGGAGTTTCTATCTATCTATCTATCTATCTAGTCAGGATCAAGACTTGGAAACAAAAAAGATCAAGGGAAAACTTGTAAGAAATTATTACTACTAGAGCATGACCTAGAAAATCAATAAGAATAATATAATTCAACTACCGGGTGTAAGAAACAATAGTAATGGAAGGCCTACCTCCTATAGATGATAGTCGGGTTCTGTAAGCATACCTAGTTCTACCAAGGGTAGAATAAAACCTTCTTTAACACCTTGTCATTAGTATACTCCATATTTCCTTCCTTTGTAAGGCTAAATTGTATATACATGACACTTGGCATGAGTATGCTCAATGATGTCTTCCTCAAATCCATACTAACATGGAAAACTACAACCTCAAGTACTCCAATTTGTGAGGCTAAATGTTACATCATAAAATATCATTCACTTCCATAATTTACTTATATTGACAAATAGTGTCATGTAAATAATTAGAAGAGGTGACTTTTCTAGACCTCCAGGCAACTAGTTTAAACCCTTTGCAAATAGTGAACCTAACATTGGATACCATAAACAATGTTACTAAAATTGAATATGTTTGCTTAGAACCCACCTTAATTCAACATCAAAAGGTTAGGTTTTGTCATGGAGGACCTCATGGCCCCGGATGTGAGTCAAACATGCTTGTTTTCACCTATGTCAATGTAACACCAATGTTTCATTTTAGGACTATAATGCTAGGAACAATCTTTGGTAAGCTTTATGGCTATGTTTTAGAAAAAATAATTAGTCGATGAGAAGAATTGAAAGGGGTTGAGGTGATAGGAGAAGCAAGTTTCAGGGAAGGTAGATCTACTTTAGACCACATCCTTACATTACGTACTTCAATCGAACAAGACATATTTGCAGGTCGATGTTTCTGTTCATGTTTTGTTGATTTCAAAAAAAACTTTTGGCATAGTCCCACGTGACAAGTTTTGGGAATGCCTCCAACGATTAGGTGTACCACCTCATTTACAACAAGCTATAAAAACTATGTACATTGCAGTTTACGCAAAAGTTTGAATCAATGGCAACACACATGATGTAATAATGTTCAACCTTGGTATTAAACAAGGATGTCCCCCCTCCCCCATACTATTAGGCTTGTACATTGATGAACTTGAAAAATATTTGAACAAGATCGACGGAGATTCGTTGTGTTTATTCAACATAGTGGTTGCCATACTTCTTTATGTTGACAACTTTGTTCTACTCTCTAAATGAGGAGCACGCCTACAAAGACTTAAATTGAACAAACTATATGGGTTTTTTTTACTTCTTCTAGCCTTGAAGTTATTTATCTAAGGCTAAAATCATAATGCTTGGTAGCAAAAAAAGGAAATTAAACCAATATGTGTTTTACCTAGACATGAACCAAATTGAGATCACCCATGAATACAAACACCTTAGGATTGATTTTTATTGACATGGTTACCTTGAGCCACCTAGTAAAAGATGAAGAATCGCAGGTATGAGAGCCTTGATGGGCACTTTAAGATAATAAAAAGTAGTAGTTGGAGTCACATGTTGGGAGCTCAAATTCCGTTTCTTCAAGATTTTAGTGCTTCCTACTTACAACGTATGGCACTGAAATTTGGGGAGGTGACTTGAAAAACTCTCATTGGAAGGTTTTCGAGAAGGGCATGATGATGCATATGATGCCTCACATCAAAGTGTGTTCTTTGACTACCTATCATATTTTGCTACCCAAATTTGGAGAACTTCCTTAAGAATTATAGTAACGCTCTCAAGCCTAACTATGGGCTTTCAACAATAGCTTGCCCACCTATCTCTCTCTTGGTCCTAGACTATGCCACTTTTGTTTTTATGATGTAGTTGATAATAAGACATATTTTGTGTTGAATTTTCCCCTATATAACCCCATTGGACATAAATTTCCTTCAATGTTTGAGAACATAGTTTCAAGAAACCTCAAGTCTTTGTTGCAAGCAAACCATCAAGTTGGCATTAGCCTCTAGTGCACGGAGGCTACTGCACTCCGCCACTCTAGAGAATTAGTTGGTTTGGGACCATCATGATGTACTTTCAATCACATAAGCCTTTTTGACTTCCCAAATTTCAGAATCGATTTCATTTCATTTCATTTTCTTATATTTATCAAAATTTCAAAGTCTTCAAAAATATTGGAAAGAGTCAAGAAGGAAGAGACATTGTTACCGTGTTCCCAGGATTCTTCAAATTGTATAAATTGTAAGATTATAAAGACAATTGTCAATTCTTGTGAAGAATTGTCTGCTTCTAAACATATATACATGATGCTATATAACTTATTCCTGCACTGGTTTGCCTTGAATGAATAATGCACTTAGCTTAGATAAGTCTTGACTCAAATTTTGTAATACATCTATAACCCTTAGTCCTGCTGCTGACCTGAGAAGGGGAAGAGATCAGGTTGCCTGTGGGGAAGGGAGCAGAGCCCTACATCGGGCGCCCATACCCATGCCCATGCCCATACCCACCCATGCCCATGGGTTTTGGGTGGGCATGGGTGCAATATTATTGTTCATGGGCGGGCATGGCTGGGCATGGCTGCGCTATTATTGTTCATGGGCGGGCATGGGCGGGCATGGGTGGGGCATAATTACACAATTACACAATTACACAATACACATTACATAATTTTTGAATACATGGGCGCAATTTGAATAGCATGGGTGGGCATGGGTGGGTATGGGTGGGTATGGGTGGGTATGGGTGGGCACATGTCATGCTATGTGTGGGCATGGGTGGGCATGGGTGCGCACATGTCATGCTATGGGTGGGCATGGGTGGGCATAGGTCGTTGCTGATGGGCATGGTCTGGGTATGGGTGCAATTAGAAAGGAAAATGTTGGGCTCTGGAAGGGAGTCAGAACGTCGACAGGCTCTCAAAGCCATTCTGCATGTGAACCTTGCTGGGTGAAACAGAATGACCTGATTAATGTTCAACAGTTTGATATAAACTCATTGAACAGATGATGAAACATACCATTATCCAAGGGCTCTTTGATTGTGCTAGGATTGTGTGGGAGATGACACTCGAGCTTGTGGAAAAGGCCTGCACCTTTGATCGGAGTGGGCTTCACTGGCACATGGGGAGCCAATAATCTCCTCTTAGATGTTTGTGAAGATTTTGTGGATGATCGTGTTGCTAAATGTAAGATCTGTTATTTCACCAAGTGCACCCAAGAGAGTTCTCCCGTTTTTTTTTTGGGGGGAACATCAGTGATCTTGTTTTGATCAATTTGTAAGAAATTACTAAAGATTAAAAAAATCTCAGATGTTGGAACGTCTCACCAAGAGTGACAACACCGGCTTTTTGATAGACAACTTCTTTTTGTTTTTTGTGTGTTTTTTCCTAACAAACCTTATTCTCTCAATGAATAATAATTGTCCTATTGCAAGGACCTCATCAAGAAGATGAATCTAATGGTATTAGTTTGATATAGTTGGCCTTTGTATTTGCCACGAGGAATGTATAATAAGAGAGACAAGGAGATTCATTATGCAAGACATCATAAGATTTTACATTAAAAAAATGTCATCAAAGAATAAACTTTAAAAATAACTTATAACACCTTAATTCTATATCTGATGCTCATTTTAGCACTTTCATGCTTTATTATGAACTTATTATAAGTTGTCAAAGCCTTTTTCCCCCAAGGAGCCCTCCTTGTTATACATGTGCTGCTACCTGGGATACCTCATCACTTATTGCCTCTTATAACTCCCATAGAAATACTCAAGTGGTTGAAATATTTTGAAGTACAAGTCACATATAGGATCTAACATCTAGACAGTCGGATTTGACAGATTCACTTAGTACCATATGCAGCTCGGATAAAAATTGTCAAAAATGCAACTAATGATAAATGAACCTTGAAGGTTATCTCAGAGAGAAGCCAACAAGTAGGCATTTAGGGGTTTCAAAGGATATAGGTTACTTTCAGGAAATGTTGGTTCCCATCATTTTCCATTTGTGAAGACCCGTTCTTAATGAAAGAGGTTGGGTCTCTTCCCTCTGCCTAGATTAATACAGTGGACTACTTCAATTCGTCACCTAACACCAATGATGCTTGCAAGATGATTGCACGGACCTTAGGCCAAGATCAGTATTCAAGTAGATTTTTGGGCATAATGGGTGGAGATCCTAGTGTTCTCAATTCCAAATTAACGGTTACATGTTGTCATCTTTTGGTTTTCCTTTATTAAATTAGGGTGTATTCTATAAATTGTTGTAAAGTGATGGGTAAATTTCCGAAAGTCTTGAACTTCAACCGGTTACATCTCAAACTTGACTGTATCAGCTGTAACTAGCAACCGGTTCTCCCCATTCATTGGCCAAGATCATGGTTCTGGTTGCTTCGTAGTCTTGAACTTCAATCGGTTATTTCTCAAACTCAAGCGATTCATCTGTAACTAGCAACTGGTTTTCCCCTTTTACTGGCCAAGATGATGGTTCCAGTTGCTTCGTATTGTGGAGATTGGTAAGGGCCAGGCCCTTGCTGCTACCTGTAAGTTGATGAACCTTTGCATCAGACAAAGAGACCTTCATGCTATTGACCACCTCAGGCTGCGATGAAAAAGGCGTGAGGATTTTGCTCAACTACACGTACAAATGCCATTCACCCCAACCTCATGCAACCTAACAACCCTCCTCAAAATCCTTTACCCCCAAATGACATAGTTTGCTCATTCGTAGCCTTCAAATGGAAGTGTGGGACAAGGAAAGAAGCCACAAAATGGCAACCTTTATATGGTCTTTTAGAGACAAAGCTGTGGTCGTGAACGCGTGGAGGATTGGACTTTATGTTGAGATTGATCAGGTCATGTGCTATATGTGTGCTTTGAATAATTCTACAATTATTATGCATAAATTTTGGGACTCATTGTTGGATCGCTCATAATGTGAAAACAACTCCAAAACAATGCTCCTTACAAATGGTTTAGCAGCTCTAAACCAAGTTCTCAGGACGGTGACTCCTGCGAACGTCACATATAGTTATGAGCGTGGACGCTACTTTGAGAAGAGTTAGGTGGGACCGGTTGCAATATGATCCATGTGGATTCCTTGTAGAACAATGCAACACTTAGCTCGTTTGATGTTGAACATCAAATTAGGTTTTAAAAAATGTCACTAAATTGTGCAACATGTGTGTAATCTCTTTGTGTTTAATTAGCACATACCATTGGTGTGTGTAATCTAGAAGCTGTGAAGTCAAGAAAGCATGAGGAGCAAAATGCAACACGTATATTCATGAAAACTAGTAATGCATTTGTTAATGTTGAACTTGGTTTTCACATTTATCAGGAGTCAAGAGAGTGATTTCTTGGGATACAAAGATTTCTTTGAGATCTGAAGGGGCTTCATGGCCTGTGTAACAACTATGTTCCCATGTTGACAGGGATAGTAATGGTGATGTAAAGCAAGAATCAGAAAGATTCTGTAACTGAATGTAAGCAACGTCTCGGCATTTGAAGTCAGGAGGACTAGGGAGAAGAGGAAAAACTCAGGGATGTGGCCTAGTTGTACACACTTCCCACTCTTTAGACAATTGGATTGGATTGTGAAATTCTCATCCAGTTAGCAATTGCAGAACGGCTCGCAGATGGTCGTTTCAAGTCTCAAAATTGGAGCTCACTCAATGCAAAAGTTGAAGTCAAAGTGAAGATTCTCTCTTTCTCTTGAAGTAATCTCATAGGTTCTCCTGACTTTGCTAACAACTGAGCCATACAATATGGTGAATATCTTTTCAAACACTAGTTCAATCTCGTTGTAACATGTCTTTTCATTCTTATTACAAGCATTGTAATATGACAGACATTAAAGACCCCCCCCTATGAGCTTTTCGTGAGGGGTGTCAACTCATGATGGGCTGCCTAGCTCTCTGCTTCGGTGGACCCTTGGCCGATGAACTCCTAGAAGACTTCAGGTAAGTTTCCATGCAGGCCGTTCGCCCACCATATTCTAGTGGGAATAAGGACAAACTTGTCCAAATGTAGATGGAATTTGGTGGGGTAGGGTTCGTATGTGTTATCTAGCTACTCTCTTCACCTTCTCAAATCATGGCCCACCTACTAACCTCTTCCTCCAGGTTACCAAGGATAATTTCTACACCATCAGTCTCCAAATCCTTCGGTGACCGGCACTTGTAGGTTAAAGAGTGCTTCAGTGGGTGCATAGAAGTCTAGCAACACATGTCCATAGGCCATGAGAATGTGGTTGTTTTTAGGCTTGTGCTTATCTACATGAGAACACCTCCAACCCACTATTATCTAGAATCTAGTGGGCGAGTGGCCTACATGGAAACTCACCTTTCAACTACTCATCTTTACCATGTGACTTTAAGCTGGCTGCATCCTTCCGAACTTGTGCAGACTAAATCCCATAATGGTTGTCTCACAGCTACTAGGCATTCCCTCGCCAATTTAATGATTTATTGTGTGCGCATCCAACATGCTCATCAATTTGATCAACCTTTATAATACACTCAACACTGTCACAATAAACAAGTACAATTGAAGACATCAAAAAATAAAAATAAAAACTAAAAAATTCTTGAGTCCACCAGACTTGCAGTGCTATGTTTTTCAAGCTTTAGAAGCAAGTCTTCCATCCCTTTTGCAATGCAAAGACCCAACACATTCTTGCACCAAAGGTGCCATCATCATTTCGTTTTCGTCAAGCTTGACCACTGATTCTACATAGTCTTGTTGTTTATGCACTCCATGAAGCATCAAAATGGGCAAGGAGGGAAACTAGCTTCAAAACCTCCCTAAGGGGATTTAGTGTGCACAAGTTTGGAAGGTCGAAGCCAGCTTTCAATCCAATGAATGAGGAGAACCAACCGCTAGTTACAGATGAGCCAATTGAGTTTCAGAAATAACCGGTTGAAGTTGAAAAGGCTTCAGGAGATTTACTGATCATTTTACATGAATCTAGGGAATATACCTCAAATTGAGAAGAAAAAAACATGTCAACATGTAATCAGTTGGACTTGGAAACACTAGGATCTCCACCGAGACTGTTGTAGTTGCGGCAGATCTATGAGATGAGCAAATGAAGTCTCCAAGAAGCTCATCCACTGAGGGGATAGCTGGGGTGCCCACCCTGAGCTCATGCCCCTCGCCACAAAAAGCTTGTAAGGGGTCTTTTAACGTCTGCCTTGCAATATACCAGTCAAATATCTAGGCCTTTAAATAAAGAAGTGTGATCTCGTAAGATGCAAAATGTGCCTTACAATGCTGCTTCATTGTGCATAGTTTTCCTTCATGAGCCTGCAGATAGCTCCTTCGCAGTTGAAATTAACTGATCTCAGATGGCTTTACAAGTGGACTCAATCCCACTTTGCAAAGATTGGATGTGCTAAGCATATCTTTTCAAATATGGGGCTTAACGTGGAGGGTCGATTGATTACATGGGGCCTAGTATGTAATAATACAAATGCAGGCTTGCCACAAAAATGATCTAGAGTTTGCAAGAAAACGGTGCATTCCATATCATGGTCCAAGGATGTGAATGTTGACTAAGGCTAGACGCTTGGCACTTCTTTGAACTGGACCTCACCATTATTACCCAGGTGTAGGGTTGTCTATTGTGTCGTGACGGAGGCTAATCTCGGCATAATGTCGTGCCGTCATGACACGTATCCGTCACGACATTATGCCGGATGTTGTCTTTATCCTGACGGACTTGAATTTTACCGAATTCTGCGTGTAATTACATTACTCCATTTCGGACACGTAGGATGTAAGATGTCCACGTGTGATGACATGTCAGCAAAGTAGAGGTAAAGTGGGGAAAAAATTACTAGCGCCCGTCCGCCTCCGTTCCCCCCCGTCCGCACCCGTTCCCGCCCCGTTCCCGCCCCATCCGCCCCCGTTCCCCCCCGTCCGCCCCACCCCCCTCCCCCGTCTGCCTCCCCCCCGTCCGCCCCCGTCCGCCCCACCCTCGTCCCCCGTCTGCCCCACACCCTCCTTAGTCATATTTTACTACTTTGATTTTAACAGAATGATAAACAGAATGGCAAAATGGTTTACCTGGCACTAGGCATATCCACGTCCATGTCAGCCTTTTCTGCCACATAGGACGCCACCTTGGCAAGAAGGTAAGTATTTTACCCACCCTACTAGCTTCCCCCTAGGTTGACCCTATGTGGACCCTATTGTGTCGTGACGGAGGGGTCCGTCACGACACGACACAACATGTCATGACGGCATGACGTCGGGATAGACAACCCTGCCCAGGTGAAAGGGCCCTAGTGCAAAGTTCACTCCCATAGGTCTGTGGTTAATTCATTTCAAGTGGGTTTTTCTAAGATAATTTGAGGCTTTCTAGTAGTAAATCATCTTGAAAGAGATCTTTACATGCATTAATATACTGGAGGGCGTTTTCACCTTGGTAACATTGATAAAGGGTCTATCTCAAAGAGGTGGGCGTCTAGCCCTTAGCCGTGAATGTTGTGTTAAACTAGGATTAAGTATATTTGGATTATGTATGAATTATGGACAATGTCAATTGCCAATATAACATACACTAGATTGCAAACTACACAAATATGATGGTTGGCAAACGTGGAATACAAACATTCAAAGATGTGTTGTTACTCTTGTTATTGTCATTTGATATTTTTGTCCAGCAAGTGCACATCCTTTATTATTTTTGGATAGTCATGTATCCAAATATACTTAAATATTAGTTATAAGCATTTAATTTATAAATTGGGAGAACACAATCAAAACAACTGTGAATGGAGCAAACTTTCTTTGGCTTAGATGTTCATGGTTAGGGATCTTACCCTTCTTGGGATTATGTAATTCCAACATGTGCATCCTCAAAACATACCCCTCTCTTGGTTTGGATCCCAATAATCTTGTATGTTGTTGGGTAAAACTTTAAAGCTTACTTTCATTTTTGTCCAAAATATAAATAAATGTGGATGGCATTGATGAATAAGAATAGAGGTTCCCTAAAAAAGAAATTGTATACAAAAATGATGATAGTATGTTTAATATCATGTACTTGATATCATGTATGATGATATCAAGTACACAACTTCATTACCCTGCATAAGTTAAAGTAAAAGTGATTCAAATCTATATTCTAACTTTGAATTTTGTGAAGGAAAAAATCAAAGTCATATGAAAAACACATCGATCTAGAAAGCCAAGAAATTTCTATTGACGATTTTTTTTCTTTCTAAAATAGTCCTTTCGAACATTATTTTTAATGATAAGTTTTGATGATCTCATCTTGATATTCTATATTTGAGCACCTAGCACAACAATAAAGGGCGCCATGAAAAAAAATCCAATTTATACAATACTTTGCTATTACTTTAAGGCATTCAATCAAAAGAATTATGATTTTAGTATACCAATGAATTTTTTCCATAATAATACTTGACCGTGCTTGCTCCCATCCTTTATAATGCCTTATTATACCTTATCTTTACATTTGGTGCTTTTAGAAAACTTTCTTGCTTTATTATGGACTTATTATAAGTCTTCATACCCTTGCTTGAATATATACATGTGTTGCCACTTGGGCCACCTCATTACTTATTGCCTCTTCTAATTGACGTGGAAATACCTAAATGGCTAAAGAATTTTGAGGTATGAGCTGTCTACAAGATCTAACATCTACACATTTGGATTTGGCATTCACTCACCATATGTGAAGATAAAAAATGTCAAAATTCAGCTAATGATAAATGGGCATTCAAGGTCATTTCGGAGTGGCCAACATGTAGACATGTACTAGAGGATAAAGAGGCAAGAAAGAAAGAAAGAAAGAAAACTCCAATGTTGCCACCAGCGTGAATTATGGTGTTGCTTCATTTTTTAGTCGGTTTAAGTTTATATGTAATCTTGAAACATGCATTACAAGAATTAGAGGGCCCTCAACATCTACTGCCTCCTTTGGAAGGCAAACACCTTGAATGGGCATGGACAAGCTAGCCGACACCTATCTCCTCCAAGGGCAAGCCCCTTAGGTGTGAACCATATGTGAAAGAGTGCACTAGAAATCAAATACTAGGAAGGTCACCATCCGGGTACTAAACGAGCCTTAGGCGGCTTAATCTCAAAGCTCCCATGGGATCCAGGTTAAGGCCTTGGGTTTAAGCCACCCTAGACAAAGAGGACAATATAAGCTCCCTTCAAGAAATGTCGGTTGCCATCATATCCCATTTATCAATCTTGACCCAACTTAATGAAAGGTTTTGGGTCCCCTTCCCTTCGCCTAGGCTAATACTTTTGGACTACTTCAATTTGCTACCCAACACCAAAATCATCCCCCATGATGCTTCAAAGATGACTGTGGACCTTTAGACCAATATGGTTCCAGTTGGTTTGTGTTGTGGTGGAGATTGACAAACTTGGGCTTGCTAACGCTAAGATCATGGACCTTTACAAGACCTTTACATTGGACAATGAGATCTTGTTGCTATTGACCACGACATGTTGCAATGGAAAAGAGCCACTGAGAATTCTACCAAAGTACACAACTGCGCAGTTGTGTAATTGAGCAAAATGCTCCCAACTAGTATTTAATAATTTCATATGTTTTGACCAATTCCGGATTAAATTGTTTTTGCACGTCCATTTTGATATCTCTACAATGACGTCAAATGTCTCCACACATCATATATTTGATCTTTACATACATTCCGGGTACTACACGAGCCTCGAATGTACTATAGTTACTAATGGCTCGTATAGTACTATTCCATTGGTTTTGTCAATATTAAGTTAAGGGTTAGACACGATTACCATGAGCCATGGAGACTTCTTGACTAACATCATAATATGTTGGGAAAGAAATAAAATTCATACCTTTTAGCAAATTTCTCAAAGCTTAGAGGAATTTGGCTTTTCCTCAAAGCAATTACATATTGAAACATTTAGTTTAGAAGAAATGATGCTCATTGTGGCAACTATCTATAGCACTTGCAAGGGTCACCATCTTCAAAACTTAGTTTGGAGTTGCTAGACCATTTTTAAGAAGCATTTTTAAGCTAATTTTTAATTAAATTTGTTGCATTTTTAAACTATAGTTTTGAATTAAAAGTAAAATAAAAAATTGAGGCAATCTATATGGTGACCCTTGCTTAAAAGAGTTTTTTTCCAATTAATTTTAAAAGTGACATTTGAAAATGAAAAAAAAAAAATTCAAGCCAAATCGTAGTACTGGATTCCTCTCCATGCCCTATTTCCAAGCATCTTGCTCATCTTTGTGAAATGAAAAAATGAACTAGACATATTTGAAGTGATGAAGAAATGACTAGTTTAATGGGCATCTATGATGTCTTGACTCTCCTTTGACAACTCCAAATGGGATGAAAAGATCTAGCAAAACGATTTGGCAAGGTCTAGTTCTTAAATATTAGAGAGTTGCTTTAACTTGTTGTCTCGCCCTTCTTGAGATGAATGTGTGATATCACCATGTGCACCCTAGAGGTTTATCCATCTCTCTATTATCAGGATCCTAGCAGCCTTGTTTGTTTTTTTAGCAATGGAATGGGGATTTTCTGTTTCAATTTGTCTAAAATGAAAATGAAAATGAATAAAAATCTCAATAAACAATTGAAACTTCTGTATATATTTGGACATTCCCAGGACTTTAATGAAGCAAAAGCTTCTTCAGCATTTAATGAGTATTATTGGGGGAATGTCCTGGGAATGTAGAAACAATTTCCAGCAGGGCTAGCTGCAGAGGGCTCTCTAGAAAATACATGTCAGTGAGGCCGTGGTTATAATTCATTGTTAGAATTCACTGAAATTTTACATTACGATCAGTCAATGGTCATGATGGGATATCTCATTCTACTTACTAGGGTAAAATTATTCACTCCTGGAGGTAATTTTGGTACATCTTGTGACATGACCTAAGTTGCAATTTGGCATTCAATGCTAGACTCACTAATATTTTGAGATTGTTGGAAGACAAGTCGAGACTCAGCCTATATATGTATTCCATGTGGATGGTCATTGGTGATGGATAGAGTGACTCCCAACATGGCTACAATAATATTTTGAGAGTATCTCCCAAGGATCTGCCTCTTTATTGCAGGCCGTGCCGTGTGCCAAAATCATCATGATTTACTCCACTCACACCAAGAGCATAATTTTTGCATGCCCGATTAACACACTACTGCCTTCTTGCACCGATCACAGAAAATCTTTCACTTAACATTCTATTGAGTACACAAGAAGATAATGCAGAACTTAAAACTGTTAGTCTAAAGTCAAAAATCATGTTTGGAATCATGTAGATCAAACTTCAAAGTTGAGGCCGGCATGAGGTTTTCATCTATAGAAAAAAAAAAATCAGATAATTAGACTGGCTTTGTGCAAATGTCCATGACGTGGGAGGTTAATGAGCTTCTTTACCATAGGAGGAATACCCGGAAAATGTTATGGAATAGTAAAGCATCTAACTTAGGCATTGTTAATCTTGTTTAGGATTGTTACCTTTTTGGGGGTTGTTTGGTTCCACAGGGTGCATCCAAGAGAGTCCTCCTCTTTTTCTGGGGGGGTTCCGGTGATCTTGTTTGAGTTTTTGGCATTGGATATTAGGAGGTTTTGTTTTTTTAGTTGTCTAAACAAAAAAAGAGTAAATATCCTTCTCATTTTTGGTAATGAAAATGGCAAATGTGTATGATGTCTAAGTTCATGCACTTCATAGAAACATGATGACTCTCAATGACAGTTTCCCAAACATTTATTCAACACTTGGCATGGCATTTACCAGTGTCAAGAGACTAAAAGTAACAACTTCTTCGTTCCTCAACATTTCAGGTAGCAAATGTTTTGATTGCAAGAGTTAGATCACAAGTTGAAGGCTACTTTGTCCCAAAGAATCTCAAAAATTCTAATTTTCAGGGTTAGCTACAACATGTTGAGATTAGCTACCTGCATTCATGATTCAAGTAACACGAGACTGTCTGATTCCTGGACAAAAGTGCCATTTCGGATTGTTTGATTTTGAGGAATTCTTGACATTCTGGAAACATTCCCAAGGCATGTAGGAATTCGAGCTTTTAACCATGAATTTTTCTTTTCCAGAATACATTTCTTAAAGTATCTATTGACCATGGTACGCTCCTATCATATCCTGTGTTGACTAGTATTTAAGGAAGGGTGATTTGGTATCGACACATTAGGTTTCCTGCAGTTGCATGTAGTCACATCCTTGTCTTATCAGGCCTCAGATTGGTTGTGCCTCACAGCAAACTAATGATGACCGAGTTAACGAAAAATTAATTTCAGCTACTCCGTATCAACCACAAATGAGTTTCATCATGGCTTTGCGATTCTATTCTATTGCGTACTGTACACAACAAAGACTTCCAGTCAACGTGGACTTTAACCAAATCACTAACAACGAGGCCAACTTTCAGCTTGGAACTCCACCATCTTTGGAGGGACTCAAGTGCGTTAATGCCCCAGAGGCTGTCTCCAAGACTCCAAATCAAAACTAGAGTCCATTCAAGAATTACACACTACACGGCTGGCAGTACCCCAACTTTAATACGATCACATTCAAAGAATGAAAAGTTAGGCGCATAAAATTCATCTCAACAAGGTAAGAATGAGATCCTGCCAGCCAAACCGGCCTCACCTGCGGCACAGTTTTTTAATCTCACTAGATAGATAGATAGATAGATAGTCCAACCCCTTTCAAGCAAGGGGCCGGCGTGAATAAAGTGTCCGTTCGTAATGCCAATGACCTGATGCCCACTGGACAAGGGGACATTGGGACAAATACTACTCTCCCCTTTCGAGGATGGACACTATAGTGACACACTATACAAGTTCATGGCTAGCCACTAGTGCCTTGAAGATACCGGACATGGTATCCCCCCAAAGGGCTTTGAGGTACCCATATAACAAGGTCCAAGGACCCCCCATCATAGTTGAGTGGACTAAGGTGGTGAGCACCACGCTGGCATGGGGAATAGAACCCACAACCTCCTCATTGGGGGTCATGAGCCCTAACCACCAAGCCAAGGCCCATGGTGCCTAATCTCAATACCTTCTTACTTGGCACCCACACTACAATGCTTTTTATTATTATTTAATATGATTAAAACTCTAAACATGTGGGGCCGACATTGAAAACCGTAGGGTTCGCATGGTTGGTCGCGAGCAGCCCACCCCAAGAAACGAAGGTAAAGAGAGATGAGCATCACTCTACTGAAAAACAATTCTTGAGCCGTCCCATTCAACTCAACAAATGAGAAGTCCGCTCGGTTGCGAGATGGAATTCCAAACCTCCAAGATGATTTACGCTTGTACTTGTGACCGACTAAATAAGTGTCTCGCCTTGATATTACGACCTTAGATGTCATAACGACCTCCTAAAGTGGATTTAGTGAATTATGTTTACCAAGATGCTTAATATCCTTCTTGAGGTTGTGTGGTTTCACCATGTTTACTTCAAAGAGTTTTCCAAGTCGCTTTTGCAAGTCATGATAGCCTTGGATGCTTTTTGGCAATAATCTCTCTCTCTCTCTCTCTCTATCATAGCACAACGACACATGGAGAACTAAGGGGTCTTTGTGGTGACCCATGACATGTAAAACAATGCTTATTATAAGCTCTCAATATGGAGGTCCAAATTCTCAATGGTCTAGACACTTTTGATGTCATTGGATTCCTCTCAATATTCTCAAGTTTCTACACATGTTGCAAGTCTTAACAATATGACATATCATAAACTCTCAAATGCATTAGCATAAATGAATCTAATTCCATTTCTTATATTATTTGAACATCTATACTTGAATAATTCATGATTAATAGGTGTAAATCTAAGAACAAATACTAAAAAATACATGTGAACTTAGAGATTGATCATTGAACTACATGCTCAAGTTTTGTTAACTATTTTAGGTTCAAGTAGCCAACATAATCGAAGGGACCCATGTGATCAGTTCAAAAAATTATCAAAAAATCTTCAGTTTGATAATCATGAATAAAATATTATTCATACGAGCTCCGAAATTTATATTAAGGAAAATTTCTAGGAAATTGTGTTGGATTTGTCATTCATCTCATACTAATCACATGTTTAATTTCCAAATAAGAGAAGTGAGCTATTTGGGAATAGTTAAGCATTCAAGAGCCATGATTCTCCCTTAGAAGGAGCGGCGAAGGGTCAAGCCGGTAGCAGTCCCATCGGGGGACCCAGCCCCGCTCCCCGGGTTACCCCAGCACGGGCAGGGCACCCGTGGCGCCCACCCTTTGAGCCCATCGCCGTGGCCAAGAGCCACCCATTTCCGTGTCTGCAGTTTTCTCTCGCTCGGTCGAGCTCGATCCTTTGTTATTCCTCCCTCGCAGCACTGCACCATGGCAATGAGCAAGCTGTGCGCCGGCCAGTAGCCGATCCGCTTCTGTCCTTCATGCTGGTGAGTAGTTGGGGCTGTGTCGATCTGTGCGGCTGGCTGGAGCTGGGGTAATCCCTCGGCCGTCACCCACCTCGACAGCCGGCGTCCCGAAGCAGTTACAAAGGAGCTCCGAAGCGGCTGCTGATCATAAGGCTTGGCGAAGGAGGAGAAAATTTGTTGAAGAAGGAAAAGCTTCAAAGCCTCCCCAAGTGTGTGACGTTCACTTTCGAGGGAGAGTTAGGA
Source organism: Polytrichum commune (assembly GCA_950295325.1). Lineage (NCBI taxonomy): Eukaryota > Viridiplantae > Streptophyta > Polytrichopsida > Polytrichales > Polytrichaceae > Polytrichum > Polytrichum commune. Next base: position 13,160,190 of record OX485803.1, on the reverse strand, counting down.
GCTTCGCAGAGGTTCGAGTCGGGGGTAGGGGTACTTCTCGGACTGAGCGCGGTGTTATGAGAAACCAACACACAGGTAGAGCAAACAATGTTGCAGGCCCGGAAGCAATGCGGAGGTGGCTGGAATGTGTGATTGCACAATGATTCATTCTTCTATCGAAGTTTCCCTGGTTTCTGACGTGTCAAGCTGGACCTCTTATGAATGTTTGTGTTATGGTCATGGTCTTGGTGCATGTATAGTCGTGGTGGTTTATTAATTTCATCCCTCACCAGTACGCATTTTGCAGAAGAAAACTTTTAAGGAAGAGCATCAAGAATAGCTGGGGCTGTGTCTGTGCGGCTGGCTGGCGCTGGGCAAATCCCTCGGCCGGCGCCTTGAAGCAGTAAAGGACGTCCAAAGCGACTGCTGGTCATAGAGCTTGGCGAAGGAGGAGAAAATCTGTTGAAGAAGGTGAGCTCCAAAGCTTCCCCAAGTGTGTGACGTTCACTTGTCGAGGGAGGGTTACGAGCTTCGCAGAGGTTCGGGTCGGGGGTAGGGGTACTTCTCGGACTGGGCGCGGTTTTATTAGAATCATGCACACAGGTAAGCAAACCATGATGTGGAACTCCGGCCGCAATCGGCAGGAGGCTAGAATGTGTTACAGAAAAATGATGTATCCTTCTACCGAAATTACCTTGCTTTCAAGCTGGACTTCTTATGCATGTTTGTAATATGGTCATGGTCATGGTCATGGTGTATTGTCGTGATGGTGTGATAGTCCCATTGCTTACAAATGCAGGAGAAACGTCTGTTTAAGGAAGTGCGTCAAGGTCGCAGAGAGCGGTTTCGGTGACCGGTTCGAAAGAGGGCGAGCTTGGCAGAGTTGGGCCTTCGACTCTCCCCTACTTCTTGCTCCCCGTCCGGTGTTTTATGAGAAACACACTTACTGGTAAGCTTAACCCCGCAATTCGGAGGTGGCTGGAATGCGTTAAGGCAGTATGATTCATCCTTCTGCCGACGTGTCCCGGCTTCTCCTGACGTCGTGTGAAGCTGGTCATATGAATGGTCGTGGTCGTGGTGTATTGTGGTGATGGTGTATTACTGTCATTGCTCACATGTACACATTTTGCAGGAGAAACTGTACATATGAGTAAAAAAAAACTATTTAGTCTGTAAGAACAGAGGGTTCAGTTTGGAAGCGCAGGTTAAAAAAAAACGCAAGATACACTACCGCAACTGAGTTTAATCTATGGTAAACGTGGTATCGAAAAACAAAAGCGTACGCAGGGTACGTAGATATTCAGAGAAGACACATCTGTCCATGAATCTGTGTTCAAGGATAGATGAAAGGCATCAGGTCAGTCGACATCCAGCCCGTTGTCATCCACAACGACATAAGCATATACAACGTGCCTGGTGACGTTGCCCCCAGGTGATTCTATCGACCAGATGTTCCAGCGACATTCCCCCCTCCCGCATTAGATGTTTAAAAAAGAGCGTCCAGGGTCAGACAGAGTGTTTTCGGTGACCCCTTCGAGCTTGGCAGAGTTGGGCCTTCGACTCTGCTCTATTTCTCGAACCCCGTCTGGTGTTTTTATGAGATACACATGTCATACAGATAGGCTTAGCCCCGCAATTCGGAGGTGGCGGAAATGCGTGAAAGCAGAATGATTCATCCTCCTGCCGATATTTCCCGGCTTTCCGACGTGTCAAGCTGATCATATGAATGTTACTATGTATTGTCACAGTGATGGTCATGGTGGTTATCGTGTGCTGTATTAGTCTCATTGCTCACGAGTACGCACTTTGCAGGAGAAACTGGTTAAGGAAGAGCGTCAAAGCTGATCGCAGATGTTTTCAGGGACCACTTCAAAAGAGTGGCCTTGAAACGACTCTGCTCTACTTCTGAAACTCCATCTGGTGTTGTATGAGAAGCGCACATACAGGTAGGCTTAGCCCCGCAATTCGGAGGTTGCTGCTGGAATTCATGACTCAAAGTAGAAAATCCTTGCCGACTACTAACCCAAGTTTCCCAACATGCCATAGTCTTGCACATTCAGATTTGTGTTGTCGTGATGGTTAAAAAAACTCTGTGAAGGTTAATGTTGGAAAAAATGAGTTAAAGCAGGAAGACCTTCCTCCTCTTGATTGACCCCCTCTCAACGTGCCAATTAGTTGGTCTTACACATCCAGAAGTTTGTGTCTTTGTCGTGATGTTTAATGGAAGGTTTTTGAAGGTTAATGTTAGAACCACTGGAAAGACGAAGACATGAACCCAAGAGCGTTGTTCCTATTGCAACCGTAATTGAAGCCAGGTGATAATAAGGTGCAAATCGTTATTGCAGCTGAAGAAAGATATTAGATACTCGTAGCGAAAATTAAGAAATGGCCTATCCAAATAGACTCCGGCGCCGCCAAGCTGCACGACAACAGCAGGAGAGTATCGACATGGACGCTTACATGGAGACTTCTAGCGAAGTATCGGCAGATATGATTCCTCCAATGGATGCACCGACAGGTGAGGACGCGGTCGACATGTTAGGTACACACTGTGCACAATAACTCATCTCATCACATGTGAAGAAGCAACAACCACTTGGTATCTCTTGATGGAAGCTTCCAAGTTAGACGTCAACCTCCAAAGAGATTGCTACATTATGACAACTTACAAAGGCATGATCATGATAACATTCTGCCGATTAATGGTCATTGACATCCGTGCATGTTTGCACATTCTCGTTTGTGTCCATCACACAGATTTGCATCATTCTTCTCCAACTCAAGGACATGTGGGGACGTCTGCGGAAGGTGCACTCGTGAACTCGGACTTTCCAGGCCGTAATGTCATGCTACAGACCAACCCTCCACATGCAGATGGGAACATCAGAGACAAAGGCAAATCGATAGTTGAAGACATGGACCAAGAGGATGCCACGCTCCCTATCCCTGTTCCTGTCCTTGTCCCTGCTCCTCCTCCTGTGCCTCCCACATTTACAAAGAAGAAGTGCAACCCATACTCGCCGTGTGAAGGATGTTTGAAGTTCTTTGGCAGTCCAGTCCCAGGCCGACTTCGCATCCGTGGTCCCCTGATGGACGATGACGATCATGACCAGCCCCCTCGTCAAAAGTCAAAACAATCTCGACACGGACCTGTGAGCAAAAGCAGTGAGTTTCGTGGAGTAACTTTTTACAAACGCACAGGGCGATGGGAATCCCACATTTGGTAATCATACTTCCCTTAGAGTTCTCATCCGCTATGCTCAACAATGATTATTTAAACTTTCTACATCATTTACCATATAAGTGTCACCAGGATGACTGATGCCATATCAGATAATTTACTCATGCAAAATCATCTGCGCTCATGCTATGCATTTCGACTTTCATCAGTGTCAATATGTGTTAGGTGTATTATATAAGGAAAAAAATGGTTTCACACATGTGTTGGGTACTATATAATATATGAGGATTCAACAATGTGCAAGGTTCCACACATAGGTTAGGTATTTTTTGAGGAAAATGAGCACAGCTTCACACACGTGACAATTGTGAATGCTTGAAACCGTAATGATGTTCGGGACCCAGTGGCCTTGTGAGTTTTTTGGTATTAGAATATTTAACTCATTATTTTCGTCTAAATTAAGCTAAACAAAATACATGTAATGATGCGAGCTCAATGTATCATGTTTTGCAGGCATGGTGCCAGACAGGTGTATCTTGGTGAGTCTTCTTTAATCGTTCATATATATATATATATATATATATATATTATATATATTATATAGGGAGGGAGAGAGAGAGAGATGTGAAGTGTCTTCTGTAGGATACAAATGATGTTATAGATTATGTTATAATATGAATCGTCTTAGATTCAACATGAAAGTGTTGAGCACCTTTTCTAATGCAGACTCAAATGGTATCAATGAAATTCTGAGCTGTATTTTGTTTCCAAACATGTTGCTCCTCAAGCTCGTGGGAAAAGTCTTCTAGAAAAACTTTAATTATCAAAAAGTTTAGATTCAAAAATTTACAAATAGTTGTTCTTAAGCAATGAGTTGCCATTTGGGGACTACTTTTGTATAAGTTGGTTCTACTTTCAGTGCATTTGATTTGCCAAATCGTGACTATGAACTTGTGCAGGTGCTTCAAGAACAAAGCAAGAAGCAGCAAGGTATGTAGTTCGTAATTAAATTCAGAATCTTTAGATTATTGTCTTGGTTATGCATTTTTAAGGTTGATGATTTGTTGTTGTTCTCGCTTGGTTGAGATGTCAATGCATCTATAGGGGTTACGATAAAGCTGCGCTCTATTTGAATGGACCGGTGACCGGCGGCATGAATTTCCCACGCCACAACTATCAAGAGGAGATGTTACGTGTTAGTATATCCGGACCCTCATTTAATATGGAGTTAGACTCTTCCCCCTTCTAGTTGTAATAGCCAATTGATACTACCTCTCTACAATTTTTCAAATTTGCTACATACTCATTGATTCATCCCATTGTAGATGGAAATCATCAATCTGTCACATGTGAACCACTGGGTGGGTTCGTAACTTCTACAATTTCACTCTAATCTTGTGTTTGTTGCTGCAACAGTTGCGGGACTTGACCAAGAATCAACTCGTAATTTATTTACGGCGACTTAGCCGGGGCTTCGCCACCGACGCGAAGTACCCGTGCATAAAGGTTGTGCGCAATGGGTATCTGGGGATGTATAAGCCAGATAGGAAGAAAAGAGCGTAAGTGATGATCACGCAACTCCATATACTGAATTGCATGCTGTCAAGGATTTATATTTGAAGATTCATTCATATCATATGTGGATGTTTATGAATTCCAATTTGATCAAATTTACTATAAGAGGGATGTTGCAGGTCAATGGCTTTGGGAAAATTTGCTACCGAGGAAGATGCGGCTAGGTAAAGTCACTTCACAGAGTATGATTTAGTGGTGACTCACATGAAATTTCTGGACGTTTCAGGACATATAGAATTGTGTGCATCTATATGATATATAACGACATGATTGATGATGGGTTGCGCTGATACACATGCCATCTGTATACATACGCTTGCTTTCTGTAGGGCTGTATACAACGAAGCGCTCAAGAGACAAAATGCTGATCTCGCGGGTTATTTGATGGACACTCATCACGTCTATAGTATCTTGCCCCCATCAGCCGCCCGGCCACCTCGAGGTGAGGAATTAAGTTTTCTTGTGACACTGATCGGAAGTGTCGGTGCAGCCTAGCTAGTTGAAATGTAGTCAGGTTATCAAACCATAAAAATAGAGTCTTGAGTTATGAGTGCATCCATTTACATTTTTTCGACTCCCTAAACCATCTTAAATATATGAGTAGCCACTATCATGGATGTTTTATGTATGTACATTGTCTCTAATGAACCTCGTTTCTACGGATTCCAGGAGGTGCAGCCCCAGAAGAAGTTCACCACGCCCCCGAAGCACGTGATGTCGACGACGATGCCCCTGAAGGATGTGATGACGACAACTTACCTTCGGAGGCTAAGAAACGCCAGAAGACACCCAGTACCGAAGCCACTGATTCAAATAGGAAGAGGGTGGCTCGACCACGTCCTACAAATTATACTCCTGCTGATCATCGAGCTACCGATCCTGTTCAGCCGGCAGCTGCTCCCAATCCTGTCGCTCTTCCTCCTCCTGAGTTCACTGAGGTAGCTGCTCCACAGCCACATGGAAGGTTACCAGTAGTAGTTCAAAGCTGTCCTCGCAAGTTGAGAAGCTCCCGTAATCACTTAACTACCAAAACCAACAATAATATGGTAGGTGCAGGAATTACACCGGTAATGGCAGCACCCATAGCACCCATTCGGAGGTATGCAGATGTCCCAATATCTGCGAGTACTCCTGGTCTGCTCCCAGCTCCCCATCAAGCTGCAGTGCCAGTTCAACAAGTAGAATTGGCACCTGCAGCTTCACTGCCTCAATCAACTGAGATGGAGAGGCCCGTGCACCCTGTGCAACCTTTGGTGCAGCAATATTCGGTAGCCGCAAGTGGTGGTATAGCTCCAGGCTCGAAACAAAGTGCTTGTCGATCTGTAGTGGACCCTCAAGCTCCTGCTGCTCAAATTAATGGAGTTCCTGGAAATTTACGGTCGACCCCGCTTGCAGCAGCTGAAGGTTCTACTCTTAAACCGGGGAAGGTGGGGGATGACCCAGAACCTAAATCTGTGAATCCTCGACCGCCTCGACCCCATGTGGCTCGTGAAGGACTCACAGTCACGGCGAGTGTGCCATTGGGAGCAAGCATGCAACCAGCTTCTTTGGTGCACCAATTGGCTGCACCGGCGGAACCAACGCAAAACCCTCCTGCAGCTCCGGTCCACCAATCAATCGCCGTCGACACAGTTCGACGGGCAGCTTCTGTAGAATTAGAAACATTGATTGTGCCGGCATGGAATGCTCATTGTCAAGATTCAAATGATGAGCGACCACAATTGGAAGTATCGATGCGGCCGCAAGCTGTCGTTGAAAGGAATGTGGGGTTAATTCCAACATCAACTATGTCAAATCCTTCTCTACCTTGTCCCCAGGAGGCTTCTGTTCCAGCGCAACCTGCTAATGAATTACTGCGCGAGCCAGTGTCCTGTACCGCATCTCAAGCTTTCGAGTGGCAAATTACCCTTCCTGTAGCTCGGCGTCCACCAATAAATGAATATTCACTTCACCAATCAATCGCTGACATAGTTCGACGGCCCTCTGCTGCCTTGCAGACAATTATTCCAGTCCGCCATGCTCAGAATCTGAATGTTCAGCGACCTCAGATGGAATCATTAACGCGGCCGCAGCCTGTAATTGGAGCGAATGTGGGGGATAATAATCCAACATCTATGGCAAACACTCGGGCTCCTGCTCCCAACCATGAGGCTCTTCCTTCACAACCTCCTAATTTATTGCACCAGTCACTGCTGCCGGCCAGTACTGCACCGCAAGCTGCTAGTTCTGGAATGCCAAGTAGCCGCCTTGCTCCTCGGCGTCGACAGCCGATCAGGGTTACACGACACCCGCGACCGCTTGCCCCAAAATGTCGAGCTCCTCGTGGCCTCAAAGTTCAGCCTTCTTTGCTGCCACCACATTCCAGGCCGCCCGCGGTGAGTACTCAGCTAGAAGCATCGACATCGCCACGTGACGCACAGAGGAATGTGGGAACCGTCCCAATGTCAACTCAGGTCACTCCACCCCCACCCGCCTTGCAACCTGCTTCTGTAGTACAATTTCCCGAACCTATTGTTGCACCATTTCGACCCTATGCACGGCAAAATACACCGCACCCTGTTCAGCGTGCATGTTCGAGCGTACAGCAACCAGCTCCATTGGATTGCTCATTTGATGCAAGTGGTTCAGGACGTCAAATTTCTTCGCCGAGGCCGTCTCCTCGCACAGAGTATAATTCAGAATGGCAACCTGTGCGCCCAGCATTCCTTGACACAACTTCAACGGATCAAGCTGCTGGAGGTAATCATCGACAAGGATATATTGTTCCTGGGCAATCTGTATTGCCTCATGTGAGAACCATCTCTCCAGAAATGATCACTGGTCCAGGCAATTTAAGTTATATTTTCGAAGGTCGAAGAGCAGTACAAGAGTTGCAATTGGCTGCCGCTGCAGCTGCAATTAGCTGCGATAGCGGCAGAGCAAATCATGACGAAATGCTTAACGTCGACCAGCCACTCCAGACACAATACAATTCTTGGACACCCAATCTAACGTACACCCAAGCGACTCGCCCAACCCCGATGCGGCTGCTGGTTCCTCCTCCATCCGAGGGATTCAATGGGAATTTCGGGCATCACCCCTCGGTAAACCCTGAAACGATTGGCATTTCCTTGCAGCCAGCGCCCACCAGCGGATTTCAGCCATATGGAATGAGCCGATTCACACCTCCTGCAGAAGTTCGTCCTCCACAGTTTACTGTCATGGATTGGGATAAAGTTGAGGAGATGCACGCAACGACCACCGGCCTCTCCCTCGCACTAATTCCTGATCAGACATCAACTTCCCGTGATGAAGAGACACCGGTGAATCTGCAAAACGATCTGCCTGTCACCGAGCTGCAGGTTGCAGCACCGAGCATCGCCGGCCGCACTCTAGGGGCTGACGACAACGTCGACATTGCCACCGCTGACAGGTTGACATGGCTCTCCCTCTGAGTCCTTGCAATTCCTACAGAACAGGCATGCGTGATCTATTAATCCCTGCAAGCCTTCGGTACTGTAGCTGGTCGATTGCTACTTCTCGCCAGAGAAATACCCGTAATTTGTTGGCGTCAATCACGAAAATGTTGCAGACTCGTCAGTGATTCGAGCAGTTCAAGGACAGGCCAGAACCTCTTTACCTCATGAATGTCTACTCGTGTTGTGTTAAGTAACGTACACTATAAGCAGGACTAATTGGACGTTCAGCACACTCAGATTGCACTTCTTGTGGATTGCTATGTGTATATATAGTTCGGGGTATGTTTGTTGTGCCTCTTTTCCCCTAGTACTTTATGTCAAATAAAGGGCAAGTATAACTCCCTTGCCCCTGCTGTGTGTTGATTGGATCAGTATACTAGCTCACATCGTCAGCAGACTCTACTTACTGGACCTGTGGCCGCCGGTGTTGATGTATATAATAAACCCTGTATAATGAAAACTCTGCAGTTTTGGAGCTGCGTGATAAATAAATTAGTGCAAGCTTTTCCATGAAGCAGATTGTTCCCAACACTTTACGTCTGTGTCTCTCTTTGCTGGTCATCCTTTTCGAGTTGTCTCTCCTGTTTCGATTGGCCACAGCAGTTTTGGAGCTGCGTGATAAATAAACTAGTGCAAGCTGTTCCATGGAGCAGCTTGTTTCCAACACTTTACGTCTGTGTCTCTCTTTGCTGGTCATCCTTTTCGAGTTGTCTCTCCTGTTTCGATTGGCCACAGCTAGTCAGGGGTCAGTCTCTTTGAAACTACTTTAGTCTAGAACCAGGTTTGGAGCTGCTATATTTTATTTTATTTTTAAAAACATTTGTTTGGAGTTAGTTTCGCATTAATATAAGCGGGTTCAATACTGTAAATTTAAGAAAGTTTTATGAACTTTGTTGAAAGTGAAATTGAATACCTAGGGTCTGGACGGTGAATCCTGCTTTATGAATGTTTGCTTCTAATTAGTTCTAAACATGACATTTCAAAGTGCAAACATTTTGTAACTCAGACACAGATGGTATCCGTTGTGGATTTCGCTCAATAAATTGCCTGTCTCCAAGCATGTCCGTGCATGTCTTGTTGAAATAACAGCTCATCGATTCATCAAAAGAATTAGATCAAATCATTTAGAAACAACTGTGATTCTAAGGGGAGAGTTGCCACCCTGGGCAGTCACCCGATTTGTCACCTATTCATTGAAAAAGAAAATGATATGTTTGTACTTGTAGCAACTGCGGCTGGAGCAATACGTGCAATATTGCAGAAACTCTGAAAGTTACAGTGGCCAGATATTGTTGAAGATATCATGAGGACTGGCAAACTGACCCCAAAAATAACTGAACCAATCCTGCGATATAATTTGAGACGTGGAAGAAATACTCACAACAAATGCAGACCATGCAGGAAGCAGAAAATTGATGGAATGCTCCAAGGAGGAACAGTGGGCCAGTATATATCATTCCACGTCTGTGTCTAGATGCACAATTTGTGGAATGTGTGACATCTGTTTTTGCAGGACAGCTCTCCAATGTTTCTGTAGAGTGATGTGGAGGTGACACTACCTCTCTCTGCCCTTAGTTTCTCGGGGTAAGTCGCTTGCTACCCACCCCGTCCTGTTTTAAAGTGCTTGCAGGGAATCTTAAAGGCTACGGTGACCCCACCTCTTCGCGTTTTGGATGTGCAGCACTTGAGCGAAGTTTAGTCTGGTAACTTCTGTTGGTACTGAGATCTCTTGTGCTCAAACGCATTTCTGGGATTTCTTAACCCATTGTGTCAAAGTGAGGCTCAATTGGTTGAAGTAAAGTCAATTGAGATTTACTGCCGTGTTGCATGTCCTGACTTTTGCAGCAGTGTTGGTCTAGTATCGTCTTTCATTGATACCATCTGGGTATCTGTATTGAGGATTTCACCTTTTTTGATACCAGTAGGGTATGCGTATTTGACGGTTTTTTGGATATCTTTTGGTCTATATACCATGCCAAGAACCTTCAGGTCTAGGTAAGAATTGCCCTATTACCACTATGGTTTAGATTGATATGGACCCAAATAATAACTCGGATACAGAGATTCTCTCACCTGACATACATATCAAATGTCAACATTTTACTGATTATCCAAGTTTGATACGCATGGATTACTTCTTGCTATTCAATATGTATATTTGAAGCAGATTCTATAATTTCCTGGTTTAGTGAGAACATTGGATTATATTAAGTGCTTTTCACTTGTATTTCACATGACTCTTGTCTGGAAAGTATGAGGTACAGATTTGTGATCCTCGGTGCTTTGATGCAGGTAGCAACATAAATGAGGGCCAACACCAGCGAGGTGACCCATGGACAACATTCGATATATATTCCTGAGCATTGAAGCAGATTGCAGCTCTAATTTGTCTGGGCAGCTTTTGAAGCTGCAATTAAGAATTTGATATTGTGAATCTAGCCTGACATATGGATTTCCCAATTTCGTTCATCTTTCACACCAACTTGTATAATGCAACCTGACACTCACCAAATTACAATAGTGAATGATCCGTTAATCATCAATGTGGAAGACCACACAAGCCATCCTTTCTTGAGATTTTCATGTCACTTGTCTAGAGGTCCACCTCCTGATGCTATAAGAATTCGTCCTTATGAATTGACAGATTATTTATAGGTTGACGTTCTTGCAGATCATCAGTAGCAGTGAAGAGGGCTCATTGCAGTTGTGGAATACCATCACCCGCAGCTTGATCCCAGGGCAGTGCTTTAAACAATAAGAATTTTATTTTCGTTTATTATGCTCATTTTTCTTACACATTTCTTGCTTATTTAATCTCTCAATTGGATTTGGCCTAGTTGTAAAGAACTCAGGAAGATGACTCCAGTTGTATCTTATTTGACAAAGTTAACCTCTGTTTCTCATAGGCAATGGAGAATAAGAGAAGAAAAGAAAATTCTTTATGTATGGGTCTTGGAATATGAACAGATCTTTTTTTAATCTAATGGTTAAATTTTTGTATAACTTAGTATACGTTTTTTTAGATCTAATACTCTTATATAACACTATCATGCTTTATTATGAACTTATTGTCAATTGTGAAAGCCTTAGTTTATCGATGACCCTTGCTTATTATACAAGTGTTGCATGCCTCCTTGAGACCCACAGCTTGATGCATGAGTTCAAGGGGTCGGATTTGCCAATCGGTCGATGCATGTTGTCTTCAGTACTTGATAATAGACTTATGTTACAATTTAATGTAAAAATGGAAAAGTATTATACTTGCATAACCACTTTGACATGATGAAACAGTTGTTTATATCATAACATTACTCAACAATGTGGACCCTTGGACTATATTAGGCAGGTGATGAAAGCTCGGTTAAAATCTAAGATTCCCTGCACAACTTTCCGAACAACTGACTATTATATTCCGAGGGCCCCCTAAACAAGCACAAAGTGTTGAGTAATGTTATGACATTCTCTCACACAGGCAGAGGACTTTTAAATTACAGCTTTTCCTATCAGGACAGTTACCACATCGCATGTCTACATACTTTTCTGCAAAATTGATATTGCTTAAACTTGGGTTAATAGAGATGCACTTCTTGCCATGGTCTTCGTTACGGTCGGTTAGATTTCATTCAGCAGCCTATTCTTGGTGATATGTACATGTTTCACACCACTTGATTGCATCTTCAAGAGCAGGGTGCTTTCTCTTCAATTAGGCTTTTTTTATTTATATTGACCCTATCTTATAAAATAATTAATCTTGCATTGGAAGGAAATCATAACATTACTCGACAACGTGAGCCCTCAGAATGTAACAATGAGATGATGTGAGTTCAGCCTGAATTTGGGTCTCCAAATGCAGCTTTTCGAGCATCTCATTATTTTGTTCATCATAAGGCCCTACGGAACGAGAGTTGAACACTGAAGAATGTCAAGAAACACGTTTTGTGCACTCCTATTTTGCAGATGGACAGGCTTTGTTCTTGGTTACAGGGGGTGTAACAGGTGTTTATCAGCATCTGGAAATTGGTGATCAAAAATGCAAGCAGATCTTAAGGATGGGCAAGCTTGATTCTTGGAACCATAGAATGAATTTTATAGTTCTTTGAAGGTAGTTGGAATCGTCAATATAAATACCCAAGAGGATGGCCACATCTCAAGCTATGGAGACAAAATGATTTCTCAGCTTCTGTACTGAATTTCTTGTATAAACATACATCAGTACCTTACTCCTTGTCAAAGCATCAACAAAAACCAGATTGGAACTTGGACCTTCCTTGATTTAGTTATAGTTATGAGAAGTGCATGTTTGTTGATTCTTTAATAAGTGGGACACGTAGGCCCTCATAATTGTGTACAGTCAGGATTCTATAAATGTTAAATTTTCTTAACATGTATGAAATTATAGCGCTTATAGGGGTAACACTTATAGAGTCCTGGCTGTATACTATTGGAGTAGTTAATAAAATCTGAAAACATAGTCCAATCTTTTTTTAGCATGTATTTTTATGGTGTTTGTTTTTAAATCCTCACCTAACCACACACCAATTAAATGCATGTGTCCAATTGAGAGAAACAAGCAAATAACACCCACATGCCTACCTTATGACATCGTAAATGTGACACACAGCTTTGACATAGACAGAATATTAACAAAATAACAAGACTAATATTGCTAGATGTGGGGTGTACTTCTCGAACAAAATTAGACTAAACCATCACTTTCAACTGGGAGCATAAGTATTGTTATTAGGTTCAAAAAGGAAATTTAATGATTCTCATTAAGGTATTGAGAAGCGATTCCAATGCACCATATTATGTTTTATTTGAAGTATTTGGAAATGAAATAATTTTTAATTAACTTTCTATATTTGGAAATGTTATGATTGCTATTTAAAGTGGTAGGCAATGCCAAAACCAATATAGGAGCTCACCATGAAGATTGTGAGCATTCATAGAAATTAGAATCAATATGTATCACTTCTACAAAATTTTAAGATGTTGGTTTATCAAGTATTTACACATGAAACACTAAATACCATAAACAATGTAGTGCTCCAAGCACACTACACTAAATGTGCCAATTAGTGAGGGTGGCACTAATTCAAGTCACATGCACAATCCAACCAAATCTCAAAGTTACTAAGTACTGAAGGTGCTATTGAGTGACACTAATTTCATGGAGACAACAAAATTTATGCTCATTTACCATAGATTTCAAAAAAAATAGTGCATGCTTGTGATTTGTGTGTGCCACTTCATGAATAGTGCCAAGTGCTAATACTTTTAGTGATTAGTGCCAAGTGTTGGTACCTCAATGAATAGTGCCAAGTGTTGGTACTTCAAGTGAATAGTGCCAAGCGCCAAGATGAACAATGCTTCTTAGACCTTTTGGTGGCACTAATTCATGGCGTAAAGAAATTGGTATATTTAGTGTAATGACAGGATCAAAAATTTCTTACAAGTATTTGCTAACTCATCCATCCAATCTCCGTGTGCTTGGGGAGAGGATTCTTCCACTTGCACCTGACCTATACAAAAAGTTCTGTCGCTAAACCCAAAAGTCACCAGTGTGTTGTGTTTTGAGTATAACAAATCAAATGTGGGCCTGCTCTTTGACATCTTCTATTGCTCAGCTAGTAATAGACAGCTACAAAGCTAGGTCTTGTACTCCCGTGTTCATGGGAAAAATGAATAATGGGACACACAATTGCTAAATGTCTGGGCTGGCTTCCTCTGCAACAACATGGAGGGTAACCTGCTCCCCATGTGACCGCTTCACAACCATCTTGAATGAAGTCCCTACCTTATCTCCAAGAGCTTCAATAATCTGTCCCAGTACAGTGTCAGTATTAATGCTATTTATATTTCTTAACCACATGACTGGGACTCATAACCACGGCAGAATCTGATGAAGAAACCTTTTAGGTAGACCTGTGTTGATTGAACATCTTTCTCTCTGTGCCCACTTCTTGTAGGATATGAAACAGGCAATTAGTGCGAGATGCTTAGCAAATCCACACATGTCCATTTTTTGATCAACACCTAACCACATACCACTCAAATATAGGTGTCCAGATTATTTCGGTGTTTTGAGTAACACCGGTCTACCTTCTCAATCTCCTGACCAATCTTGTGTCAACGAAGTTGGATGAGTAACCTCCTAGAGCGATAGAAGACAGAATTCCTTGACAAGAAAGAATGACCTAGAATAGCTACATTTATCCCTCTGAAGTTATGGTAAAATTAAATATTTCATTTGAGAACTTGATACTTGCTTTCTGCAATCCTAGGCAGAGTAATATGAAATGACCAAAAAAAATTCTAGAGGGATATCAAATACCTGATTGATGGTGGTGACGGTGACCCCATCAAACTCAACAATTACATCATCATTGTGTACCCCTGCCCGTGATGCAGGAGATCCAGGAATCACCTGCATACTCCACATTGCCTTCATCAATAATTATTTGCAACTTCTACGTGGTATTTTATGAACATTAACGATGCTCTTACACTAATTGCAAAAGCTGGAGATTTACAGGGGTGACAACAAGTTTCACTGATATAGACAAAACATACACATTTGTATGGGGCAAAATAATCGTATAAGACAAAATCAATGGAAGGACTGAGAACCACTCCATGAATGGCACCTTGTGTGCTTAACTATCAACTAAGGTAGATGAGCCTTATTTGGTTACTTTTTTCTGTTTGCTACCTTATACTACTCAATTTTGTGAGGTTGAAATTCTGTGCATCCACATTCGTATCTGAAGAAGTCAGGATCAATCCCAGAAAGTTTTGGAGCTATTCTAGAATTCGAATTATCAACTGACAGTGAGCCATAAGAAGGCCACATAGGTCACCCCCCCCCCCCCCCAAATAATGTTGATTGTTGAGCCCAGGATGGTTAACAAATTTTGAGCACAAGGTCCAATCTCTTTTGAGCACATGTCTTTTGGTGTCTGTTCTTAGAGATGCACCTAACCACCCACCACTCAAATACAGGTGGCCGATTAAGATAAGTAACTGAATTAGGCCTGCTTAGCCCATTTAAAGATCCACACTAAAAAGCAAGTTCTGTGTATAACTAATAGAGCTTGGTGATCCCAAGATAAAAAAAAAATAGCAGATGCGATCAACATGACCCACCTGAGAGACAAGAACTCCTGAAGTAACATCCGGAAACCCTGGCCTTCTTTCTTTCAGTTGCAAGATTCTGGGCTCTGTGAGCTCCCACATTTTCATTCCAAGCCAAGGCCGCACCACGTGCCTGCACAAAAGAGTGTTTACAGTAAGTGGGCAACAAAATTTTCAACTCCGAGTTTGAGCACCAAAAATAGATTACTTGTAGACTAATAAAAAATTCCACTGATTTCGCACATCTCCACTGGCTCCACGAGTGCATTGCACTCAATGCCTAATATCAATACTATCAAGGAAGGAATTATAAAAATCACATAGTCTGGCAAAGGCTACACTAAACATCTAATTTAGTGTGGTCCACACTATTCATCATTGACCCACATTATTTGTCCTGAAATCACTGGTGACAACTAGAGAGGGTGTCACATGACAGTTGGTGCTACTTGACAAGTCGATATTACCACTTTAATTAGCATGGCACACCAATTTCAATGTCATGCTAAATTAGTTGTTTAGTGTACTTCTCACCATAAGATGCTTCAACATAAGCTGTAAAGAAAATTACAGACAACATCAAAGACAGCATCTTCCACCTACATTGGCAACCTTCTCCGAGTATAATCTTTCGAAATTGATGTAAATATGCAGGAGATTCATAGATTTTATGACCATCATTCTTCTAAAATGTGATTCACCTTACCTGCGCTTCTTCAGCTGTTCCACGATCTTCATTGCTGAATCAATTGGAATTGCAAAACTGACACCATCAGCTGCCAAGGCTTTCATGGTATTGATGCCAATGACCTCACCATCTAGGTTCACCAAAGGTCCCCCTGAATTCCCCTAATTATAAGCACACCCAAGAATGCTATATTAAAATGTATGATGACTTATACAACCCTCCAGAAATATCTTGCCCAATTGACTAAGAAAAAAGTACTTGGAGTTGTGGCTAATCTCATCAAATTTCAAGTATGAATTCCAAAGAGAATGAAATAACGTCTTCACTTAGAAGAAGTTCCACGATCCCTTTGCACACTGAGGATATGCAATTTCTCTGATACCTGGTTAATAGCTGCATCAGTCTGAATGTAGCCTGTTCCAACTCCTTCAAGTCCTATTTCTGAGCTTTTTCGATCCACACAGCTGATCAAATATATAAAATTTAACAATCAGTCACGATACCTAGATGTACATAAGAAGCAACCTTGGCTCTACAAGTGTCCTTGCAATGCACTTGCAGTCACATACATCAGACACCTTCCATAATCCTGGCCTGGTGTTCAAAAGTTTGCATCTTCATGTCACTTGAAAAAAGTAAAAATGAAATTGAGCCTCAAAATATACTGAAACTGGTACTTGGAAACAAAAAAATCTCCTGCACTGTCAACCCTGAAAAGCTTATGAGTAGTTGTATGATTTTGACCCTTCAGATAAGAGCAAAGAGAGGTAAATTTCACCTGATAATGCCAGCTGTGACCGTATTCTGTAGGTGAAGAGGACTACCCAAAGCAACCACCCATTCTCCAGGCCTGAGATCTCTGCTTGTTCCAAGCCTCACTACCGGTAGTGGCCTTGGTGAATTCACTTTAATCACAGCTAGGTCTGACAAAGAGTCGAAGCTCACCACTTTACCTTCAAAGTTCCGTCCATCTTGCAAGGTCACAATCAGCTGCAAAAAAATCAGAATGATAGTAGGAAGATCTGTATAACACAAGAATGGTTCCATTGGGGACACGCCTCTTCAATTGAAACTTGGTAGATGGAAGAAGGCTTTGTGTCCGAAGATAAGCAACAATGAGATGCCAAGTAATGAGAACTTGCCACTTGACTATGCTCAACATTCACCTTGATTCTTGAGGTTTTATTCTTGAAGATAAAATAGAAAGAGAGCGTCCTTCCACATGCTTAAAAATGCTATGAAGATAACCAAGTGAGAAGTGCTCACTGAATCTTTGTAAAGACCTCGACGTTCATTGGCAACCACATGAGCATTTGTTAAGATGGTCCCGTCTGACTGGATAATGAATCCAGAACCGGCAGTCTCCCCAAAATATGCATGTCGTCTGCCTGCACATTATCACCTTCTTGGTCAAGTTCAATCAGGGAAATGATCATGAAAACATTAGGGAAAACCATGTTTGTGCAAGCAGGATGAAAACATCTGACATTAAAAGACGAGGAAAGTGTAGAATGGAGAAATTGTGGGTCAAAACATTGTTGAAGGGTCGTTTCTAGGATGAAAGGAAGAACTTGCCAAAAGAGACTTTGACATTCACAACAGCTGGTGCAGCCCTTGCTGCAGCATCAGCAATAGCAAAGCGACTCAAGCAACTGCCTTGATTGGGAGTAGGTGGACTTTCAGATGGAGGTGCCTTCACTGTTGAGTCTGGCCGAGAAATATATGTTCTTGCAATGGGGAGGGCATTGACCTTCACAACTGGCGCCACATTGTCTACAACACAAGGATAAAATAAAATTATATAAAAATTATGATTATGAGATGGACCAAAACCCTAAACTAAAAAGAACACATAATTGTAATACTGTAGTGCAAAATGCATGGCCAAAGACTGAGCCTATAAGCTTCACGAAAAAAGAAACAACAAAAGAAAAATTCAACAACGAGAGACTCAATTCAGAGGTGAAATCAAGACAGACTCCTAAGTGAAATTTCAGAAGGAAAAAAAGTGTTTCCTTCTGTAAAGCTGAGGACCAGAGGTGCGTATTAGTGAGATAGAGTACAGTTTTTCTACCGTGATGACCATAGCTGGATGGTTTGACAGTATTCGTGTTCCCATCTGAACCAACTGCATCAGCATCCTCTCTTTCAGAACTTCCTGTTAATGAATTCACACAGGTTTATGTCACAACATTGTCTCCTTACAATCACACTATCACCAGTTGTTTGTAGAAATGGAAAAAACTGGGGTAATGCTTAAACTAGGGATATAGTGACATACCATTCAGTTGCTCTGTGCAGAGGGCACCTGAAGTAGTGCAGAGGACCAACCCTGCCACAACAACAGACCTTAACCGCAACTCATCATATGCAAAAGATTTGTATCTGGAACCAGGTCCTACTTCACCCAGCTGCTGAGGCTGCTTTGCTGGGGGACCCTGCAGAATAAAGAAAATAAAATATCACACAATGCCCACAAAACAGATCACAATCAAACAGCTAAATATTAAAAGATTTATTACCACACTTTAGTTCCCTGGGTGTAAGCTGTGGGAGCTTCATTCTTACCTCACATTAACACAGCCGCGGAAAAGTTTCAAGATCCATATTCATTCATCATCCAATATTGAACGTAGAGGTACTAAATGACTAAGAGCTCGCTGGTTTCCTATCCAAGGACTTACAGGCTGTTTCACTTCGGTGTACATTTTCAAGGTTATGTGATTTCAGTGGCGGCATCATCTGAACCCTAAAAATTACTCTGAGTCTATTTATCATCCTCTATGCAAATTCTTCGAGGATATGTGCTCAACAATTCTTCCTCAAATTGCACAGAATTTCTCAAAGTTGTTATCGATGAGCACAGTAACTCTGTGAAACTGGAGCTATAATTTCTCTGACAGCATGATGATGAATCTAAACATATAATATTCGTAAGTCCAAGTCAAGAATGCTACTACTTCATCTCTTATATGCCTGTGCAGAGGTGGGATCCTGAAGAATTCACTCCTTCCAAGGACCCATCCAAACTCTACTTCCTCTCCTTAGAAGTTCTTCCTCATCACCCCGAACATTTTTTTCGTATTTCTGTTACTGAACTATGAGCTTTGGGAGTCAATTCAACACAGACCTTCATCAATTCCTTGTCCAGACTTAGCCCTGTGGAGAACAATATATGAACAACAATTCATACAGCAATTCTTCTGTCGTTTACCTGATGATATATTGGAACTTTAAATAAGAGACTATATGATAGTAAATGAGGGTTTAAATTGATGAGCAAGCACTTGCAGAGAAAAAAAGGTTTCAAACTCCCAAGGTTCCAAAATCTTCATCAATTCCTCATCCAATCTTACCCCGGTGGCAATATACGAACAACAATCCATACAACAATCTTTCTGTCATTTCCCTGACTGAATATTGGAACTCCGAGAGACACTATGATAACAATGAGGGTTTAAATTGATGAGCAAGCATTTGCAGAGAAAACTTGGTTCGTCGTAAACTCCCATGTGTGTTTCACAGGCGAATGAGTATGTCAAAAAAGGAGCGAAACTTACTTACATTTGCCCAAGTTTTGATAAACCTTAGCCCCTGCTTCATCCCGGCTGACCACCGTGTCGCCATGGCTGAGAGGGCCAACTCTCTTTTTGCACTCGCTTTCACCCCAATTCAAGAGTGCATAGGTAGCCCAAAATTCCTCGATATCAAATCAAAGCTACGGGTTCCTGCATTGTGATTCCAGTAGCAATTACAGATCAATACAGGACAAAGAACATCTGCCTTGAACTTCTGCCACTCATACAGCGCAATTTTCCTCAACTAGATGGAAAATCTGCACTCAAACCTCCGCCCTCCGACAGAAAACCCTAATTCGCATTGCAATTCACACAAGCGCTTAGTACACCGTCTAAGACGAATCTGTAAGGGAAACGAAGAAGCTCTCGGCTTGATTATGCTTGGAGCTCAAACGATGATCCTTGTGGAAGAACTTGAGAGAAAACACAAGATCTGGATGCCTAATCACAAGGTACTTAACATGAAAATGCCACACAAATCCTTACTAATTGCCTCTATGATAAGTATACGTTGGGTTGGTTTTTGGAAACAGGGGAAGAGTGCTCAAAGATGCTGTAGATGATGGTGGGGTGTAATGCAAGTCTTATTCAAACACCAAGCTTAATCAGAACACCTACTTTTGGGTGCAAAACAAACACTTTAAGTGTTATTCCAAAGATTACTAAGAACGACACTTCATTGGTTGGGATAGCCAAAAAGTCAAAAATCAATGCTCAACACCCACTTTTAGGCATATCTATATAACCACTTAAGAAGGTTGCATATATGCTCTTCGAAAATTCGTCATAAATTTCAGCTTTGGGCACCTTAATCTCGTTATTGTGGTGTTGGATTCACACAAGATTTGCTCATTGACTGCTTCTTTTTCTTCTTAGATTTATTGCACATTACAAGAGGCCAAAACTCCTCCCCAGAAGATCAGTAATTGTAATTGACTTGTCTACCTTATGGTGTGGTCTCTAGTTGGTATTTATGTGGTCACTCTTCTAAATTGGACCCTAATTGGACACCTCTATTTGAGTGATATATGGGCACTTAGCAATGCTTTTGGTTAACAACGGACACCTAAAGGACAGGAGTTTAGATTAAAGCAATGTTTTCTTTTTCTTTTTCTTTGCACTATGAGCTCAAAATATAGACCACATGAGTTGAATTGGGAAAGTCTATATGACCACTGAAAGAAAAAGAAAAAGTTTACCTCTCCACTTCGATTTGAAAACTTCATGACATGACAATCTTTGTGATGCAAAAGATTTCCTATAGTGACATTGAATAAGGCATGTGACCCTATTGCGGACACCTTTACATCCACAATCTATCATAACCAGGGCAACAACTCGGGAATCGTCTTGCAATAATTGTGAAGAAAAACATTGTCATTTGAAGTTTCAGGATTGGAGTATAGATGGAAAAGGTATAAGAGGTTCACTGTGCAAATTATCTTTCTACTTAAACAACCACATAGGCCCTCCAAATTATGCCCCTATTGAACCTAGACTTGGTGTTTGAATTAAGATGTTCATGCCGGTATCATATACGGGCGTTATTTTTTCCTTTTTTGAATTAAGAACACACACCTAGTCCAATCTCACCATTACACGTGTCTTTTTGGTGTCCGTTCTGATCTTCAAGCTTTGCCATATACCTCACAAATATAGGTGTCCGATCAAGAAGAATGAACATATGAGACCCACATACCTCACTTACATGATAGTTGTTACAACTACAATTTCATACTCGGTCCATTGTTCTCTAGTCATGAGAGTTATTCATAAAGTAAAGCAAATGAAACCATGTGTTTAGTCCCAAACCCTAAGTTTATGAGAATTAACACAAAGTCACCCATGTTTCCTTAATGCTCAAATTATCATACACAAAGAGTCATGTCGGGCTACATAAAACCAGCTTTTTAGCTTGTCTTACTGGGATGGGTGGGCCAAGTTGTCGTTGCATAGCCCGTTCCAGGGTTTAGGATAGCAAATCTTATACGCATACCATGTTTTAGATCTTAAAATTCTCTTAAAATTTGAGAGATGCAAAGAAAAGGTCCCAAAATTTACACCCAACTTTCAAAATAGACTCCAATACACGATGAACTAACAAGCTCTTCATAGAAAGTTTTCTCAAAAAGAATGAAACTCACGGTTTCGTCCCTCTTTGAGGACCTTTACGGATAACTCTATTGTACGAGTGTAATACAATCCTAATATAATACATTATGTACTGTTACACTTGATCAATAATCTGATTGAGTCATTTTCATGCAATAATGTTTAGGTCTGAATTAATTGCATTCTTGTTACCATGCAAATGAAAATGTGATGTTATGCAATGTTCTAACAAGTTGTTGTGCATTGGTTGTCATGTAATTGTGATACATTGCACTACTTGAGGTATGTTAGACTTGCCTAATTCAGTTACTAATCTCAATCAAACACCTATGTTTGAGTGGTATGTGGTTAGGTGTGGTTTCAAGAATAAAATTCAAAGAAGACATTTGTCTGAAAGAGACTGGACTACGTGCTCAAATCATGATCATCATTCTAGGATCATTACATAACATAATTGGGGGGGACTGATACTATCATTCAATGAGCACGAAAGTCTTCACATTGATAATGAATAAGATATTCATATGAGCTCCAAAAATCATGAGGAAAGTGGTTGCAACCTTGATTTGGATATGCTAATGATCTCGTACTAATCGTGTTTTCCGAATTCTAGGAGAAGTGGGCTACTCATAAAGAGTAACCATCTAAGACCCATCTACCTTACACACATGCCTCAAATTGTCTAGCCTAACACAAAATTGGCACATGTTTTTCAAAGGAAAATTCCACCCACAAAGACATATTATTCAATACAAGGCCAAGTACATTGTTTATGGTTATTAGTGTCACATGTGTAATAGTGTCACTTAGCCCTATTTTGGGGCATATGCTAGGTTACATTGATGACCAACAACTTCACCATAATTGTCGCCTCATGACACTTGGCATTCAAGTGCGCTTACTAATATCTTGGCATAAGCATGTTCAACAATGTTATGAGGTGCATGCCTATGTTACACGATGGTCTACACTTGAACCCATATAGGTTTGTTGCTTATTCATCTCAAATGGCCTCAAGTAAACTAATTATGGGTCTTTAAAATTAAATTAGGTGCCAAATCAACTAGAAAAAAAGTAAAACTTGAGTTGCATACTATTTCAAAGCTTTTATGTTGGATGAATGAGAAGTGCAATTGTACACAATAACTCCCTCTTGCCATCATTTGGGGCTTTGAATTCAAGTAACTCCAATAATATCTAACAAAGACAAAGACATCAATTTTAAGGAGTTTAAAATTTCATGGAGCCTGCGGATGGGCACGCGATAACTATGTGGCACATTAATTATGATATATAATGTACCTTGAGAAACTCCACATGGATGGGAACTATATATGGTTGAGGATAAGAGAGTTTGCATGTGTTTAGGAAGAGTTATGGCGGGGAATCATTTTCCTTGTGAAGAGAAACACATTCTAAGGAATATGCAATTTTATTTTATTTTAAATCATGAATATGGAAATTGCTACAAATTTCAAAGCACAAATTTTACGTTAACACATGTTATAGTCAATCCACAAGTTAACCCATGTCCACTCATCTCAATGCTACTACTTGGTAACAACAATTATCAAAACTATTATTGGGGTAATCAATCACAAGCTACCACCACATAAGCTTTAACTTTGTTTGCCTAAAAAATATAGATCTCATCTATGTTCGCATGACCTAACCCTAGTGAGCAGTTAAGTGGACTTGGTCGACCATGAACGCCTCGACCTTATAGCCTAATGCCAACACCTTTTCTACTTTCATTAGATTCTAACACAGTTAGAGTCGAACCACCTATTCCGAATCGGGACCCCCACCAAGAGTCTGTAGGGTGCCATAATTTGATCAGGTTGGGGACTAGTTTCGGTAATTCCTTTTTGTAGGTGGTTAAAATAAAGTTTCGCGTTTCACGGTTTCTAAGGGTTGGTTTCCATGTAGGTCACTTGCCCACCAAATTCTAGTGGGCGAAGCGGCCTACATGGAAACTATGCCTAAGTCTCCAATTTTGGTTATGATATAATCACGGGATTGATAGTGCCATGACACATGTCCCCAATTTTGAGTGCTAAAGTGAGATTTTTTTTGTTTCAAATGAACAATTATGACAAACTTTAGACATTGGTAATATGTTCGGACCAACATAACATTATTCAAATCCGTAACAATGTTCTAGGACTGGCAATATTCTACAAAAATATTGTCAGTCCCACAGAACACTGTTATGCATATGAATAATATTATAAACTTTTGACTTCAAAATTTCATAATAATTCTAATTTAAGATATAAAATTACCAAAAAAAAATTGCAGTCCCATGATTTCTATCATCCTACATGGGAGAAACTTTCACCACCTTATGCTTTCTCCAGGTTTGGCATAGAATCTCTTAAGTGATCAATCATGGACACCTCTACTCTATAGGACGTTGTTAAAATCATTTCAACTTTCAAGAGAACTCGTAAGATAACTTGCCTTCATGAAGCTAGCATCACAACCACTTCGAAAGCTCTTGAACATATGACATGGTATGTGTGTGTATAAATCCAGGTTGTGAATGTGAGAAACATTGTTTTTATGCAAACCTATTGCACAAAAACATGTCACTAGAGCCACTTGGCCCTCTATAAGTGTTAACACTCGGGAATGCATCACATGATATTACGGGAACGTGATGTCTGGTTCAACACTTCCAAGTGCTGGAAGGTATTTCCACATAAGATTCAACCGGGTCTTAAGCAGTGTTGGCATGGTTTTGTTTTTTTTGTGTTTTTTTATACCATTCAAGGATCTATACGATAGATGAGGCTAATGTGGACACCTCCATGCATGTGGAATCACTCGACTGATGGATTTGAGCATTGGAAGCTTGAGCATGTTAGCAATTGTGAATCAAGATCAAAGGAATCGAAATCGTTGAAATTGGAGTTGAGGAAGGTGTTGTTCTAGGTTCTGGAATCAAAGACTTTTTGTGTCCCAATTTGGTGTATTGTGGGGGAACTCTTTCATCGTTCAATGTTGTCTAAGTGGAGGACATCACTAGCAAATTTTAAATGGATCATTTGTCAACAAAAACCAAGTTTAAAGCCAATATCGATTGTGTCATGTCTTTAAGGTGGTTGCATGTAAGATAACATGTTGCCAAACAAACGAGCTTTTCATTATAGAATACCCACAATACAAGTTGGTTGGCACCTTACAGCCACATGCCGCCTCTTAATTTGCCCAAGTTGTTGCATCTTGATTTGCCCACCTTGCCCACAAAAATCAAGTGTGTCATAGCTTGGTGAATAGCACTCCGAATTATGGAGGGCAGTGGGTGTAGTTTGATTTTTGCAAAGGTGATTAACACAAATATCATCGAGGCAGTGTTTCAATTACCAACTATTACTCACCCGCCAAATTAGAGTGACTGTACTGTTGATTAGGAGCCAAAGATAGGTGTCTATTTAAGGAAGCAAACCAAATTAGAACTCACATTTTTTTGATACTAGTAGGGTATGGGTATTTCACTGTGTTTTTTTTTGGTACCATTCTAGTCTATGATATATTATGCAAGGACCTTCATACCTAGGAAAAAATGCTCTTGTATCAACATGGTTTAGAATGTTATTGACCCAAATAATAACTTTGTTATGCAAACATCCTCCCACATTGAATATACCCACCAAGTATGAATATTTGAATGGTGTTATAATATTGATACCATTGGGTAGGTGCTTTGATACCATTATTGATACCACGCATTCACTTGTATACCACACCAACATTGATCTTGACCAATGTGAATATGACATGTGTCTTAGTCTTTCAGAAAAACAATTATTTTATGTCAAACTAGATAGCACTTTACAGTACATGATGTTCAAATTTGTTGTGATATCTTAACCCCTAAAAGACCATAAATAGAGCAAGATATTTTTTCTTAAACATTTTGCACGTTTTCACACATCAATAAGAAAATGGACCATAGTTTAGAAGTTACCAAGAAATTTGTTTATGGATTGACTCCTCGAGTGTTGAGGGTGTTGCTAACTTTGGCAATTTCCTTCTTATTGAAATTAGGTCGCACGAATAGTGCCCCAACAAACATTAGTATGCCGGGAACTATATATATATATATATATATCCAAAGTGTTTTTTTGGGTGGAATTTCACTTTTGGTGGATAAAGTGATTGTTTTGGAGTGATCTCTCTTCTGCCCTAGTTCCATGTTGGGTTATCACATATGTCTCAAAAAATCAAACATAGTTTTGATACAAATCCCTAGGCTCCCCTTGCCTTGTATCCAATGCATGTAAAATATGGGTGTCACTCACACATCTATTATATATATATATATATATATATATATATATATATATATATATATATATATTGAGTAAGTTTTTTCAAGCATTTGTGCAGTGGGCTATGGGCTCTCATGTAGCATGCACCCATACACGTGGGTAGAAAACCACATTGAGGGCAAGATAACTTTGATATTTTTTATTTTATTTTAAACATATTGTGCATAGGTGCCTAGTGAATGTGGCCTCCAATAAGTGCACCATGTTGAAATTGGGTGCATCTCACGATATCTTCTATTTCCTAGGATAGTGGCCTCAGCTGGTGAGAAGGCCATAGTACAAAATCCAAAGTGTGTCATAAGTGGTTGCAATTAACTATAAAAGGTGTGGCAATCCAAAATGTTCACAATATCTATATATATATATATAGTAATAAGTCGTCGCCATTTGTGGGACTAAACTTGGCACATGTATTCCCCCCGTAGTTGGTCCGCCATATCAACTCCACCCATGAACATGGTGTACTCTAAGTGAACGGGAATGTGAGAATATGGACATGAACTCCATCAATACACCTTGGTAAGGTAACTTTCACCCCTTCCCACATTATGGGTCTTGCATGGTTGGAAATCAACATGTTGGGCTTCTTGTCTATCAACACTTACCTTCCGCGAATCACGCATTTTCCATTGAAAACAAATGCCTTGGGGTAAAAAAAAAAATTATATTTTTTTATCTTTTGGGGTTTTTTGGAATACCAATGCGATTTGCCTTTATTATGCCCATAACATATGTTCCTTCCCCACTAGGTCAACGAAAAAATCTATGGTGCTAGAAAAATTGTCCATGACAGCCACATGAGCCCACGCATGTATAAGTTCAAGTAGTTTTTTACAACATCCGCACTTTATTACACTGAAATTTCTTGCTTTTGGGTGCATTTGGGCTTGTCCTAGGTGCTCCCTAGTAGATTATGAAGTCTTACGCATGATTATTTTCACTCTTAGTAAGATACCATATTTTTACATCCCACTTCACTAGTTTTGCGGATATATGTTGCCGTATTGGGCACTTGTTACCCTTGTATTGTAACATTATCTCATCAACAATGACCATCTACCCTAGGTTGAATTACGCTTGGAACTTCCTCCTAAGCTCGTCAACCAACCATTTCACTTTCCTGGTTCTTTCAGATACTGGGCTTCCACGGTTTGCCTCCATATTTTTCAAGTTTGGCACATGTAGGCACCTAGCTATAAGCTCAAAGTAGGATTATGACATTTTACTGCTAATTGTAGGACAATAAAAGAAGGGATTGATGCAACCAATACGATTTGATGTTAGGGTTTCCTTTTTCTCCCCATTAAAAACATATACTCGTGTAAGTCTTCAATTTGAAAACATCAATGGAGGTCCATCTCGAAGGCATACCTATTGGTTTCTTTTATAAAGTGTTGATATTCCCAAAGTAACTAAAAATTCCTATGGTACTCATTGGTGGAAAAGGCGGAGCCAGTCCAAGTTCGCTTCACATTGCACTTGAGGGACCAACGGAGTAAGTGAGTGCAAGATGGATGTAAAGTCTACATGAATTCCTACATGGCATCGAACGGATCATGTTTCATGGTCACTTGGACTATTTTCAAAAACCACGTCTTGGAGGTAGGCCTAACACAAAACCAGGAGACCACGGCACTTCGAACGTTCACAACCGTTGGTTTATTCTATTTTATCACGTGTGAGGACCCGTATGAATAGAGATTCATTGAAAGAGCATTTGGTTGAGGGCCCGCTCACATATGACCTCACACTACACCTTGAGGGTCCGTGACCACACCACATGAGTTTGGAGGTGTGTTGGGGACGGCCTTTGGACACGTTTCTTTTGGGCTCTCACAATTTCACGGTCGCGGCTCTTGGCTCTAAGCTCCTGGACTGTTACTAAGCTGGGTGAATCTAGCACTCCTCAATTTACCATGGACCCAACTGTTCATAGCTAGCCTAGTAACACACTCCAACTGGATGTATGGGAGTTAATTGTTAAGATAATGGATAAGCACCTAGGCAACCTAGGTTAACTGTCATCTAGCATGGAAGCTAAACAATATTAATTAGTCCCACATGGGCATTAGCCACCTTAAGTAAAGTGACGGCCGCCGGTAGGAGGCCGTACGCACAAGTCCAAGGTATCTCAACTTATGAGCAAACAATTAGTTAAGAGCCTCGGTCTTGGTGTAGGAGACCAAGGTTGAGCTAGAATATTTCCACCGAGGTAGCTAATCCAAGGTGTAACCAGGTGCCAACACTTGGATCTAGTCCAAATGTCGAGCCAGATTGTATATAAAGGGCAGTTCCCCCCTTGATCAAAAAAGTTCAAGAGTTTGAGTTAGCACCGTTACTCTGTTTTATTATGCACATGGTTTCCTCACTCTTAACACGTTATCACGACTCCTACCACCTCATTATTCACTTTAGATTGTTAGTCAATCACTTCTGAGAGCACTTACGTGGTCATTTTTGAGAGATCACTAGATAGACATGCATGTTTAACTTGTACGAGCATCAGAAAGTCTTTTCACCTCCAGATAGATAGTTTTTACTACTGAGCTACTATCGGAGAGTAGATTTACCTAGATCAGATATATCTAGAGTCATTTTCGTCACGGTTGCTACATCTGAACTCAACTCTCACCTCCACTCTCTATACTCTGGATAATTCTGATAGTACGGAAATGCTGCAAAAATGCATATATAGAATGGTCATAAGTCTTATAGTACCGAAATGCTGCACAACTCATTAGAAATCATACTTACACTTTCTGATATTCTCCCTCTACATAGAAACGTTGTGCTGCTAAAATCTTTGCTGATACTAACACTCTGAGGTCACATATACGCACTTCTACATCTTACTTAGTGTTTGATTTCATAGATTTTTCCTCATTGCTGAAATTTGCTGCAGAGACAGATTATAACTCAGTTTGATTTCATAATCAAATTTATCTTTACTAATCCCTACCAGTTAGCTGAAGCTTTGTTTTTACTTCTGTAGAGCCACAAAGCCAGACAGACAGAGTGAAGGATCAACAGGGGAGCAGCGAGAGACAAGCCGGAATAGAGCAGTGGCCGAGGGCCGCGACGTGCAAGCACCGAGGGGAGCAGCAGTCGAGGACCGAGGAAGACAGCCGGATACCCGGGGAAGCAGAGAAGAGAGGACAGGTGGCAAGCCAGGAAGCGAAGGCCTTGAAGACCGGACGAGGACCGGCCTCCCGGTTATGTAGCGGCCCGGGAACGACATCGGGAACGCGTCAAGGCGGCTCGAGAACTCAGGGAGCGCACGGGAACGCACGAGACGGCTCGGGAACGCGCCGGGAACGCGCCGGGAACTCACATCAAGCCGGGAATGCCGTCACCATACTTGAGAACGAACGAGCAACTAAGTAGGATAGATAGTTAGTTGCTAGTGAACACCTAAGCAAAAATAGATGAAAGACATGCCTAAAAGGGATGAAAGTCCTTTTTAGATGAACATAAACTATCCCTTTTAAATGAATAGTTGCATTCCGGATGAAGGAGGCCCATGGATGATAACAGAACCACGAGGCACATCTAGGTTAAGCCAAGAAATCCAACGAATGAACTTCATAAGTACATTTTACATTCGGACATTATAACTGCTGTAAATAGATCCGGGCAGCCTAAAATTAGACTATAATCGGATACAGGGATAAAAATAGCCGAAAATGAACATGTGGCATTAGGGGAAGTTAGACCTAACCGCCACATCCAATTAAAGATAGATGTTGAACACTATATAAGAGGCCAAACTTAAGGCACCTAATACACTTCATTTGAACACGCAAACTCTACATGAGTGTCGGAGCCTCTAGCACTCTCTCAAGCTAGTATATTTAGCCGAGGTTTTCGTGCCCTAACTCGGAGGGCAATCGAGCTAGCATCACAATTAGCCGAGGCATTCGAGCCCTAACTCGGAGGGCATTGGAATACTAATGCGATTAGCCGAGGCATTCGAGCCCTAACTCGGAGGGCATTGGAATATTAATGCGAGTAGCCGAGGCATACTTAAGCCCTAACTCGGAGGGCATTGGACACAATCATGCACGAAGATAGCTAGCTGAGGCAAATACATACCCTAACTCGGAGGGCATTCTAAAGTGTTAAAATATTTAGCCGAGGTTCTCAAATCCTAACTCGGAGGATATTAGCACATGTTACTACACTAAGGCAAATTAGTCAAAGCTTCGGATTAAGTTTGCTCCGGTAACTAAGACCTTTGACGAAGGAGAATTTCGAGCCGAAGGACCCGAAGGGAAATAATTACAGAGAGGAGGAAATCTCATTCGGCGGTACACTCGAGTTAATCCCCGACCTCAAGCCGGCCAAGTAAGATAAATTATTACAGTAAAAGCACAAGTCACTCATATTTGAGGAAGGTAAGTTGTGGGCTTACCGGCTTACCATCACGTCATACCGGGTATGACTAGATACTAAATTATTACGCGGTGCCAAATCCAATTCAAAGGGAATTAGCCTAAGGGGATTTCAAAGCATCTAAGGGGAACACTTGGGGAAATTTAGGCCATGAGTTTAATACCTCATAAATGAGGGTGATAGTAATCAAACATCTTTAAGTGGAAATCGGTTTACCATATACATTAGAATCAACAAGGATTCTAATCCCTCAAATATTCTCAAGTGAATTTGGAATGTTGAAGGACCAAGGATACCATCAGAACAATATAATCAAGGTTAAAGAGGCAAGATGATTCTCAAGATTTTCATAATGTTAAAGAATATGTTTTGAACTAGAAACTCTTTATGAAGACATTCTCGGAATATTCTTAGGAAGTAATGAAGATTAGATGCATTCGAACCATGAAAGATATTGTTTGCAACATTTAGAGTTTCCCTTGAAACACTTAACCTCGACATTAGGATTTCGGGGAACATAATCTTGAAAACCTAAGGCACTTTCTCCTTGGAGATTTATAAAAAGGGATCTTCAAATACAACATTCCGGAATTGAAGAAATAAGATTATCTTGCGAGATCTTTCAAACCATGAAAGATGCAAGAGCGAATAGATGATTAAGAACTAGGGAAAGTAGTTTCTTAGAGAGCACTTTAATATTAGATTTCAGGGAACATAAACTTGTAACCTCAGGTCAACGATTCCAAGAGGATTTCAAAAGCGATAAATTAAAGATCACAAGAATTAGTCAACAAAGAGTTAACGGACACCTTCACAAGTTTTGGAAACTAAGAGAATCTAATTTTGGTGGGAGTAACTTCCATGTAAACCGGTCAGCAGCGGGTTACACCGTCTAAGTTTGCTGAGGGTTTGAAGGTGACCTCGACAACTTCACCTCTAGAAGTTCTTACTTACCCCAGATACAAAACCCAGTATCATGTTATATAGACTTAACATTTTTTTACCCACTTAAGTTTATGGTGATACTAATATAGAATTTTGGTTGATAGCGACTAAGCATATTTAAGCACCCTTGTTCGTATGTACCCTTGTCTCATCAAAATAAATGTTTACTTCATCAACTGATGACATACACATCAGAATATCAATGTCTACAAAACCTAGATTTACGGAATCCAAAATGCATGCCTTAATGTTTACACCTCTGAGTTCCGACGGGTCAAACTTCTTAGAATGGGTTAACGATGCTAAAGTGTTACTGAGTGCTGAGGACCTCGCCAAGACTCTAACATCACCACCTCCCAGCACAAGCACCACCCCAACGGACGACACACCACCGATCCCGCCAGTAGCCAAATGGCATACATTGATGATACTTCGACACCACCTCGACCACGCATAACGACTTCAATACTTGCAGATCAAGGACCCCGCCGACCTATGGGCGGAACTTCATGCCCGGTTGACCACGAACAGACGTTGTTCCTGCCACAAGCTCGAGCGGACTGGACCAACATCCGAGTACTCGATTTCCTGGACTTCGCCGCATTCAACTCAGAGCTGCATCGGATTACAACTCAACTTCGGTTGTGCGGCCAAGTCATCACGGACGAGGAGTTAATCGAGAAGACCCTCTCGACATTGCAACGGCCATCCTCTCACAGCAATACATGAATATGAAGTTTAAGAAACACTCGAAGCTCATGTCTCACCTATTGCTCGCCGAGAAGCATCACCAAATCCTGCTACGAAACGCGGAGTCCCGACCAGCGAGGGAGGTGCATACGACCATCGCCAAGATCGAGGACGTCGAGCCGGAGGAGCTCAACGGAGTGGTGGGAGCGGGACCGCGGCGGGACGACCCACCGGCGCAACACCACGCAGAAGTCCACGTCGCAAAGGCCTCGAGAAGGCCACCAAGAGGTTCTTTCCGAAAAACCCCACCCAAATGGCATAACAAACCTGCAACAGGGAACCCCTATCGGCCTAGACATTTCCCACCTAAGCATGAACATGTTAGGCCAACATCGGGAAATTGTCACAAATGTGGGAGGAAAGGCCATTTTGCAAAGGACTACCGGGTATTGCAGTATATTGTAGACATGTTCAGAGAGTTGCAAGAACTACGCAATAAGCCTAGACAAAATTATAACTTCGAACCTTCGGATATGCCTGAATTTGATTATGATGTGGAAAACTTCATGGCTATCTACGAGGGGACCACGTCAACCCAAGACGTTGCCCTCCTAGATAGCGCCTCAACACACACAATCCTAACTAAGGGTGAATTCTTCCACTTCCAAATTGCAAAGTCCTGGTCCAATTGCAAAATATTGACAATGGCCAGAAGCTGGACCTTAAGGTTCCGGGAGGGCCGGGCAATCGTTGTGTTGCCCGGGGGATTCCCCCTCGATTGCCCGAAGGCAATGTACGCCCCAGATGCGCCGAGGAGCTTGATCAACTATCGGGATCTGAGGGCGAGGAATATCCACCTCTGCACAACGATGCAGGGCGATGAAGAAGTAATCGAGCTTAGGCAAGGATCCCAGGTAATTGCCATCGCTAACGCGGGCCTCAATGGACTTTACAAGGTTGCCATAAAACCCTTGGCATCTAGCCCCACCCTAGGTGAGGAAGAGGTTTGCATGGCTGCGTGGGAGAGAGGTCCCACAGCGGAGTGCAACTTGGCGCAGGGGGTGTCTGTAGATACTAAAGCCGCCAAGCCAGACATTTGGCACTCTAGACTAGGGCATTCAATTCCAACAGTATTCCGGAGGATGATCCCTTTGACCCAAGGTCATACTCTCACAACGGCCAACGCCGGGAAAATGCAAGAATGCGTGGCCAGCATCCAGGGAAAACTAATCAGGAGACCCTCACATTGGACTTTACGCACGGAACTACCTCCACCACTGTTCATAATACATGGGGATATTTGTGGCCCGATAAACCCACCCTCAGGAATCTTCCGTTACTACTTCGTATTGGTCGACGCATTGGGAAGCCATCCTGAAGTCGCACTACTCCTGACTCGGAACCTAGCCTTCCCGAAACTACTATCCATCCTCCTTAGATACAAAAACCATTTCCCGGATAACCCGATAAAACACCTAAGGATGGACAACGCGCAAGAATTCCGATCTCACGCGTTTGAAGATTTCTGCACCGCATCCGAGATAAGCCTATCATACTCAGTACCTTACGAGCACTCACAAAATGGCCTCGCAGAGGCATTTGTGAAGAAAATCCAACTCGTAGCAAGACCCTTGCTACTTCATTCCCGACTTCCATCTAACATGTGGGGCCACGCGGTCTTGCACGCCGTGGCCCTCCTCAAGCTTAGACCCACCTTACTAAACACCCAAACACCCTACGAACTCCTATCCGGGAAACCCCTGAATGTGGCCCACATTCGGACCTTCGGGTGCCAAGTCTGGGTACTACTATCCGACCCAAAAAGACACAAACTAGGACCCCAAAGACACGAGGGAATCTACGTTGGATACGATTCACCATCAATCATACGATATCTCGAACCCGCAACATGTAATCTCCTTAAAGCCAGATTCGCCAATTGCAAGTTCATAGAACGTGTATTTCCGATCATACCCTCATCTAAGCCTAACCCACCTCTGAACTTCGGTGCACCGGAGACGTTTACCCATAATGCCGACCCACCTACGGCCCTAACCAACACCGAAACCTCCATTTACTCAACCTTAAGGCCCTAGCTGAAAACGTCCCAGACGGTTTTTCAACCAAGGAAAGGATAATTCGCAGTGCCATCCCTGGCACTGGCAATATCCTCCCTCAAAAGCGACAACCCACCAACCCACTAACCCACCCGCAACCCGAACCCGAACACCAAAACAACCAAAAGTCCATTTCACTACCGAGTCCTTAGACTCGAGTATGGAATACAATATGCACGGCTGCCTGGCTTTTGCGGCCTAGCGCTTGCTGCCGCAACTTGGCGCTCGTTGCTGCAGCCTGGAGAAAGGACCAGGTACACTTTGACAGCGGTAACCGGCCATTGCAAGTGAAGTGCATTTGCAAGACCGGCCACTGCAGGTCAACATAGGACATCGTGCCGGACGGGCTTCGGGGACCTGCCCACTTAAAAAAAAAGGAGCGGACCGCCTTGTCCTGCAGCCCCGTGTTCATGCCTCAGCTCCAAGGCCAAGGTATTACTCAACACTAGGTTTGGGAGCATATTATGGGGGGGGGAATTCATCCTTAAAATATAATGGATCTCTATTTTTAAGGATATAGTCCAATCTCTATTCAACGTATATCCTTTTGGCATAATATAATCATATTCCAATATTATATTATTCAAATATCTATTGTCAACTCATGTATCATCATAAAAAGTAAGTATATTGCTAGCATATTGGGGGTCCGCCCATAGAATTCAATTATGAGTTAACCAAAAAGTTCAAATCTTGGAACTATGTCCAAATTTAATCCAAAAACCGTTCCTTGTCTCCAATCAATATATGCATGGCTATAACCCAATGAAAATGAAGGTGTATGTGTCCAACCACGAGGTCCAATTGCTTGCCTCTCATTTGAGAGTTTTAATGATAAAGTGAGGCAGCGGGGGGATGTCAATCCAACTACACTATTTGGACTCCTTTGTCAAGAGTTCTTGAAAATATTTGTACTTGTTTGGAGTTATTAGCTCTTATTTCATACCATCTATACTGCCTAAACTTGTTGTATATATATGTTTAAGCTCATATTTTCGTATTCCCTCAATAATATGACAACTTTACGCCACTTGTCATATGAATGAGAAGACGACACCTAGATAACACTACCTTTTTGTGTTTCTCACACGTGTCATACTGAAGATAGTGAACAATAATGACATTCATGTTATGTTTGGATGAATTTGCATGTTAATCTCTTTAATTCTTGGAGGACAACTCTCGTCTGTCACTTAAGGTCATCCTAAGCCGGTATCAATAAGATAACCTCGAAGTGCAAGGCTTGGAAGAAATTTCACTAGATTTTGAGAAGAACAACATAATACTATGGGTTTAGGGTTTAGGGTTTAGGGTTCAAGGCGTTTAGCATGAATGCAAAAACATTGAGTGAGCATTCTTACTTGGTTTAAGGATAATATAATTGGCATATTGTAGTTTGCGCTTGGGTCAAGATAGTGGTATTATTCGATGTAAAGTGTAGACAACCAATTTCTGGTTCTATTTGGTTGTTAGATGCCTATATTTGAATAGCATGTGGTTTGGTGTAGTGTTTACAAAATAAGAATCAATATTGTCGGCCCCATGCAATGGCTAAAATTATATGTGGAATTGGAAGTGCATGCAATAGGCCTAGATGTTAAGTTAACATTATTTGTCATTCCTTGTAATATTTTTGGGAGATTAAAGATTTATAGTGTTACAATTATTGTCAGTAACCAAATGATTTTTCATCCAAATTTCAGTCATCCATGACAATATTTCATCATATCACTAACAAGAGAATGTAGGACTTTGAACAATGGATGAAATCATCCATCATCAATGACAATATTTATTGACTTATTCACAAGAAGTGCCATCCAAAAAGTTACCATAGTGACATTAAGTACCATATGACACTAAATATCATGTTTAGTGTAGTTGGCACATGCGAACCCTACCCCACTAGATTCCCTCTACATTTGGGCGGGTTTGTCCTTATTAATACTAGAATATGGTAGGCAAGGGCCTACATGAAAACTCATCCTTTTATGAACTTGCAACACACGAGCTTTTGCATAGAAAAATGGAGCTAAGATTCTATTTGGTCAAAGATTACAAAATATTGATGGTTGATTCCTTTGTATAGGGGTGAAGATCTCATACACCCCATATGTTGCATATTTGAAGGGGAGAAGCCAACTTCTATTTTGCGAGGATGGATCATGGGAACATGTGAATGACTGCTCTTTGGTTCAAATTCAACCTTCAACATACAATTGGAGATGTTGGTATTGACAACATGTCCCAACAATGTCTAGTGCTCTAACCATGTTTTAGGATTGCCAAGGTGTTTTTACAAAGTAGGTATGCACACATTATCGTTATTTGCAAATGAGAGATGTTATTTCCATTTTAAACTCTCCCAACCCCTTCAAAATGCAACATAGAGGGGGGACAATATCAACTCTTATATAATAAGAGAATCATTCCCCACTTGTGTCATGATTTTGAGTAATATGAAGTCATGGTTTCAAAGCTCATACAACACTTGTCCATACACCAAGATACAACCATGTGTAGTCATTAAACCCTTAAACTCTTTGAACCGTTATTTTGTGATTTTATGGGAGGGTTTGCAATTTTGAGGCAATGATGCCACAATTGCCCACCTTCCACATGGATTTACACCCACCAACACATAGTCATAGTCCTTCATAGCAAAATTAAGATGTCATACTTAAGAGAATTACCAAAATAAAGTATCAGAGTTAACAAAAGTCTAGTGACAAGTAACTCGACCCAATATCCGACTCTAAGACCAAACTATGCAAACGAGTCGAATCCCCAGGCCATAGTCTAAATCGCAGAGTCCATAGTCGAGCATGTATCGGCCATAGTCTAAGTATCGGTCACAAATTCCCCTGGCCATAGTCTAAATTGGAGAGACCATAGTCTAGCATTTATGGGCCATAGTCCAAATCGGAGAGACCATAGTCTAGCATGTATGGGCCATCGTCTAAATTGGAGAGACCATAGTCTAGCATGTATGGGCCATGGTCCAAATCGGAGAGACCATAGTCTAGCATGTATGGGCCATGGTCCAAATCGGAGAGACCATAGTCTAGCATGTATGGGCCATGGTCCAAATCGGAGAGACCATAGTCTAGCATGTATGGGCCATGGTCCAAATCGGAGGGACCATAGTCTAGCATGTATGGGCCATAGTCACAAATTCTCCCAGCCCTAGTCCGAGTGTCAAGTCTGGTAGGGCAAGGCGATAGTCTTAGTATCCAAGTGTGCTCATAAAGATAGGGGTGAGTCTTACCTTATAAACTTGCCCCTTGGCGTTCACCCGAACAATATGGGATAAAGATGTAAATGACCATGAACAAAACAAAACAATTTGGCTCTGATAACATGCACCAGAAAAACTTAGGTGCTACATCATAAATTTACTTTCCAATGCAACCGAATCTATAACAAATTATCACTTATGTGATTACTGATACATAAGTGACTTTATGACTTTCAGTAATCACATAAGTGATAATTTGTTATAGATTCGGTTGCATTGGAAAGTAAATTTATGATGTAGCACCTAAGTTTTTCTGGTGCCTGTTATCAGAGCCAAATTGTTTTTTTTTGTTCATGGTCATTTACATCTTTATCCCATACTGTTCGGGTGAAGGCCAAGGGGCAAGTTTATAAGGTAAGACTCACCCCTATCTTTATGAGCACATTTGGATACTAAGACTATGGCCTTGCTCTACCAGACTTGACACTCGGACTAGGGCCGGGAGAATTTGGGGAAAGTTAGTATGCGAGCGGAGAACTCAATTTGAGACATGAATTGAAAGAAAAAATGCACCTATAACCGCATAAATGAGGGAAAAACATCGAACTATTTTTAGAAACTTTTAAGAGTTAGGGACTCTATTACCGTGGAAATAGGCCAACATTTCCCCATTCATAATGTTTATAGATTTAGGAAACATAGAAATATTTTAATAAAATACAAAATTAGGGCTTACATCAGTATGACGTCACCAAGACAATATCCAAACTTATGTACTATAGTACACATTACTGTAAATTAAATAAAATTTACTATTTGAAGGAAACACGAAGGAGGTTTGTGAAAAAAAATTCTCCACATACAATCCACCCTCTATAAATGTTACACCTATAAGTGTTAACCATTTCTAAATGTTAACTTTCTTCTACTCCCCACATATTGCACACTATAAATGTTAAACGTGTTAATTGTTAACAAAATGCTACTCCCTTCTTTGTAAATTTGACTCTATAAATGTTAACGAATGAAATACAACCATAACTAGTCTTTTAGAAAGACTAAGATTGGCTACTAATAGTTCTAGTGATGGAAGTTCAAGAATGGAGGCACATGAGAAGTTCCATTAGAAGGTACATGGAAACACGTTCATGTAGGTGTCCAAGTATGTGGTTTGTTGGTGCACATTGAGAAATATTTGCAAGTTGTGCATGCACATGAATCTCACCATAGAACCATTGATTCATACTTCACCCATGATTTGTAAACTTGATATTGAATAAAATTTTGATTGGGTTTGTAATTTACTGAATTGTATTCTCTCACAAGTACTGTTCACAATTGCTTATATTTAGAACATGTTAAGATTTGTATATTGCTCAAAAAAGTAATTTTATAATTGTTAACTGTTAACACCTTTATAATGTTAACTTTGATCCACTCCCGAGGGTAAACATTTATGGAGGGTTAACATTTGATTTTTACATGATTTAATTGTTGAGCATTGTTTATCCATTCCACAACTATAATTTAAGTTTTTATACTATGATTCTATTCAAATTCGTTTATTTAGGAATTGTTTTGCCTCGTATTTAATGATCTTTTGTCATCATCTTTAAACTACTAGATTCAAATGCAAAGGAGTGCGGATCATAGAATAATAAAATCCAATACAAAATGGAGTTCAGGGAATAAACTCATCCTCACTCTCCGAAGAACTCTGATCTATGAATTTGAGTACTCTTGGATCGTATCTTTGACGTGGACTAGAAGAGGCACTACTACTATGGGAGGAGTCTTTGGCATAAGCTACTGCCATATCCTCTGCATAACAAGGAAGTCGCATGCTAGAACTAGGAGGTGAGCCGTAGTCTACCGAGCGTCGGCCTTGAACCATCAGACTGCACCAACAAAGGACAAATTACGATTGTTAGAATCCTTCCAATTAAATGCAATATATTCGAAAAATAAGTTTAGGATGACAAAAGACTTACTCACATAGATTAACTGCACCCTGTTGAGGGAGGG
The DNA here is from genome assembly GCA_950295325.1 of Polytrichum commune. Lineage (NCBI taxonomy): Eukaryota > Viridiplantae > Streptophyta > Polytrichopsida > Polytrichales > Polytrichaceae > Polytrichum > Polytrichum commune. Next base: position 13,120,741 of record OX485803.1, on the reverse strand, counting down.
CATCGTCGTCGTCGTCAAGGTCTACAAAGTGGGTTGGATCGACCCCCTGAGACTCCGACGTTGCGACCTGAAGTGGCTGCAGGAGTTCTTCGTACAATTCTTTATCTCCCTCAAGTGCCACTATTGCCCTATTAGGAGATTGTGCTGCAAGAACCGAGGCACCTACAAAGACTGAAACAAATGAATTAGTCAAATGTGATTGAATTGCCTAAGTCTACGGACATGGGAATGTTGAACAAATTATTCATACCAGTTCTAACAGTGAGGTCACATATAATCCCCCCTGGAGGGCTAAGGCCACTGATTAAAAGCTGGAGCAGGGACACTGCCTTCTCCTTAGGGCCCCTCTAGAATGTGTCACTGTCGTTGCGCTTGAGTGCAGTATCAGTGGTGACAATGTTGAAAAGCACGTCATCACGTGCAAGGTCAACATCTTCAAATTCGTCACTAGAAGAAATGACAAACTCCTTGGGTTGCCTAACCAAAAGTGTGGAGAAAGACCGAACCAGCACGATCGCTTTGAATTTAAGAGTCTGGACATCAACCATAGGCCCCGAATTGTTAGCAATGTGATTCAAGTCATGAAGGAAGGAGAACTTGAAGAGCAGAAAATGGCCAAAATTACTGACCCGTTTGGAGTTATGCACAGGGTGAGTGAGGTGGAGAGAATTCACGATGGTCCATTCCTCCTTGACCTCCAGATTGTTGTTGTAGAGAAAGCTCAAAACCTCCTTCTAGATTTGCACGCTGTCAGGATAGAATAGGAGGAGTGCCCCGTCGTCGTGAAGATAGCCTTGACAAAAGCCAATGGTGAACTTGATAAAGTTCTGAACCTGCTTATTCCAATGTGGAATTTGCCCTGGAAATTCGGAAACTCATGGGACATGCAAACCATCGGGATACTCTGCAATAATGAGGTCCACTGCAGCCTTCTGGAACACCTTGCCTGAGAAGAAGAATTCTCTGGATACTCCAACCTTTGTTTCAAAAAAACCAGGGCGTTAAGTATAGAATGAATTCGTAAATAGGGGCATGCTAGCAGAAATGAATTGGAATGACGCTGGATATGTACCTCACTTAGAAAAGCAACCATGTCATCGTACGTTGAAGGGAATTTGTTGTGCTTCGCCTTATAATCCAACATCATGTAGAATGAGTCATTGAGTATGAGAACCTGAGGAGAAGCAGAGGAGGAGGTGCATGCTTGGAATGACGACATTGCCTTAACCGCAGGTGGGACGAATGTGATGGGTTTGACTTGACCAACAGCTCCCAGGTGAATACGCTTAGGATCAGGTGTCCGTGGAGGATGGGAGCTGATAGGGTCTGCAAATTCAACAGGTGGAACACCGAAATCACTACCTGTTACACGAATATCTTCTTCCATTGGCTCCTCAACCAACTCAGCAGCCTTCCGTTTGGATCCCCGAGGCCTACTCCCTTTAGTAGCAGTCTTGCTTCTTGAGGAGCCACCCTTGGGGGGTGTGGGAGACTCTGAGCCTGGAACTGATGCAGCGGGAAAAGGTAGGAGAGGTTGGATGGAGTTCCTGAGTGCGATGTCAAAGGGAAGAGGCTTCTTGACCGGACAGTCCAAGTACCACCCGCACTGTTGAAAGTGAATTGGATCCCATGTTTTTTATAATTGCAGGAGTGAACATGGAATCAGGTCTTTCGAAGTCCAGGTAGTTAGGGAAGAAAGCGGGTACCTTAGAGATGACCTTCATGGGCAGGAGAACATATCGAAAGTACATGTAAAGGACCCTGCGGACAGCTTGAACGAAGAAAGGTTGTTTATCCGGGGGGTTGTTCTTGTGAGCGCCGTTATCTCCACCCAACTCAATGAAGAAGACAATCTCCTAGAGCTAACACCTCATGGCCTCCACGTAATCGAAGATAGTCAAGATAGGATCTTCGCCATAGGGATTGTAGTCAATAATTTCCCCAAGATCTGTGAGAACACCCGAAAAGAGCTCGTCAGCCTCCACTGCAATCTGAGACCATGCACACGAAACATTTTCAAGAAATTAGATGTTGTCTTACATGTTGACATCCTTGTCATAGCTCATTAGGGGTCAGTCAAATGACAACATGAAATTCAAGATGAATACTAATCTGCGCCCACCATGTTACCCGATTCAGCCATTCCGGAAACTTGGAGTCGGCGAAGCTAGCCTTGGGAAAACGATGCGCATCCCGAATTGCCGCAGAGGAGTTCCACCTCTGGAGCCACTTAACCATCATCCTTGCTGGCATCGCTGAAGTGGCAAACATGTATAGCTTTTCCTGGAGCATCTCAGGTACATCGAACTTCTCATAGTGAGCCTTTACTTCCTCTAGAAAACCAGGAGTTAGCTTGGGATCCGCAACAGGCAAATGCTTCCTGAGCTCCGCGACAAGCTTATCCTCGACCTTCTTCACAGCTTTCCTAACCCATTCCTCTGCATTACGATCCGTCCAATTGCTAGAATCTGGGTTGTTCATCTTGTATTTGTCTTCAGCAGCATGTGCAGCTTTTGCAATCTCTTGCTATAGTTCAAACAATTACGTCAAACAGTTACAACCACCTCCTCGGAGGCTCAATCTAAGACCTATTACCTGCACCAATGTTGGCCATATCTAAACCTACCTTTACTTTCCAATAGCTAAATTTCAGGCCCTCAACAAAAAACAAAGCCCCCCAGGCAGCCCATATCTAAAACTAACTGACTTTGATTTATAAAAATTTCAGAATTTCAAGCAAAAAAAAAGCCCCCGAGGGGGGTGCCGTTACAGGCACCTCCTTGGAGGCTCAATCTAATACATCCTACCTGCACCAATGTTCGCCATATCTACACTTACCTTGACATTCCACTATTAAAATTTCAGCCCCTCAACCAAAAACAAAGCTCCCGAGGCTGCCCATATCTAAACCTAGGTGACATTCCACTATCAAAATTTCAGCCCCTCAACAAAAACAAAGCCCCCGAGGCAGCCATATCTAAACCTAGCTGACATTCTTTTCTCAAAATTTCAGGCCCTCAACGAAAAACAAAGCTCCCGAGGCAACCCAATCTAAACCTAGCTCACATTGCTCTCTCTAAAATTTCAGAATTTCAAGCAAAAAAAAAGCCCCCGAGGGGGGTGCCGTTATAGGCACCTCCTCGGAGGCTCATTCTAGTACCTCTAACCTTCACCAATGTTGGCAATATGTGTACCTACCTTGACTTTCCAAGAGCTAAATTTCAGGCCCTCAACCTTAAACAAAGCCCCCAAGGCTGCCCATATCTAAAACTAGCTGACATTCAACTATCAAAATTTCAGGCCCTCTACCAAAAACAAAGCCCCCCAGGCAGCCCATATCTAAAACTAGCTGACTTTGCTTTATAAAAATTTCATAATTTCAAGCAAAAAAAAAGCCACCGAGGGGGGTGCCGTTACAGGCACCTCCTTGGAGGCTCAATCTAATACATCTTACCTGCACCAATGTTGGCCATATCTACACTTACCTTGACATTCCACTATCAAATTTTCAGCCCCTCAACCAAAAACAAAGCTCCCAAGGCTGCCCATATCTAAACCTAGGTGACATTCCACTATCAAAATTTCAGCCCCTCAACAAAAACAAAGCCCCCGAGGCAGCCATATCTAAACCTAGCTGACATTCTTTTCTCAAAATTTCAGGCCCTCAACAAAAAACAAAGCTCCCGAGGCAACCCAATTTAAACCTAGCTCATATTGCTCTCTCTAAAATTCAAAATTTCAAGCAAAAAAAAAGCCCCCGAGGGGGGTGCCGTTACAGGCACCTCCTCGGAGGCTCATTCTAGTACCTCTAACCTTCACCAATGTAGGCCATATGTGTACCTACCTTGAATTTCCAATAGCTAAATTTCAGGCCCTCAACCTTAAACAAAGCCCCCAAGGCTGCCCATATCTAAAACTAGCTGACATTCAACTATCAAGATTTCAGGCCCTCTACCAAAAACAAAGCCCCCCAGGCAGCCCATATATAAAACTAGCTAACTTTGCTTTATGAAAATTTCATAATTTCAAGAAAGAAAGAAAAAGCCACCGAGGGGGGTGCCGTTACAGGCACCTCCTCGGAGGCTCAATCTAATACATCTTACCTGCATCAATGTTGGCCATATCTAAACTTACATTGACTTTCCACGCTCAACATTTCAGCCCCTCAACAAAAACAAAGCCCCCGAGGCAGCCATATCTAAACCTAGGTGACATTCCACTATCAAAATTTCTGCCCCTCAACCAAAACAAAGCTCCCGAGACTGCCCATATCTAAAACTAGCTGACATTGCACTATCAAAATTTCAGCCCCTCAACAAAAACAAAGCCCCTGAGGCAGCCATATCTAAACCTAGCTGACATTCTTTTCTCAAAATTTCAGGCCCTCAACGAAAAACAAAGCTCCCGAGGCAACCCAATCTAAAAGTAGCTCACTTTGCTCTCTCAAAATTTTCAGAATTTCAAGCAAAAAAAAAACCCCCGAGGGGGGTGCCGTTACAGGCACCTCCTCGGAGGCTCATTCTAGTACATCCTACCTGCACCAATGTTGGTCATATCTAAACTTACCTTGACTTTCCACTCTCAAAATCTCAGCCCCTCAACAAAAACAAAGCCCCGAGGCAGCCATATCTAAACCTAGCTGGCATTCCACTATTAAAATTTCTGTCCCTCAACCAAAAAAAAAGCTCCCGAGGCAACCCAATCTAAACCTAGCTCATTTTGCTCTCTCAAAATTCTCAGAATTTCAAGCAAAAAAAAACCCCCGAGGGGGGTGCCGTTACAGGCACCTCCTCGGAGGCTCATTCTAGTACCTCTTACCTGTACCAATGTTGGCCATATCTGAACCTAACTTGGCTGTCCTCTCTCAGATTTTCAGCCCCTCAACCAAAAACAAAGCCCCCCAGGCAGCCATATCTAAACCTACCTTCACTTCCCTCTCTCAAAATTTCAGGCCCCCAACCAAAAACAAAGCCCCGAGGCAACCCATATCTACACCTAGGTCACTTTGCTCTAAATTTTCAGAATTTCAAGCAAAAAAAAGGCCCCCGAGGGGGGTGCCGTTACAGGCACCTCCTCAGAGGCTCATTCTCATACATCTTACCTGCACCAATGTTGGCCATATCTGAACCTAACTTGCCTCTCCTCTCTCAGAATTTCAGCCCTTCAACCAAAAACAAAGCCCCCCAGGCAGCCATATCTAAACCTACCTTCACTTCCCTCTCTCAAAATTTCAGGCCCCCAACAAAAAACAAAGCCCCCAGGCAGCCCATACCTAAAACTAGCTGAATTTGCTTTCTAAAAATTTCAGAATTTGAAGAAAAAAAACCCCCCGAGGGGGGTGCCGTTACAGGCTCAATCTAATACATATAACCTGCACCAATATTGGCAATATCTAAATCTACCTTGACTTTGCACTCTCAAAATTTCAGGCCCTCAACTAAAAAACAAAGCCCCCGAAGCAACCCAATCTAAACCTAGCTATAGGTCAAACAATTAATTCAATCAGTTACATGAATGTCTTATTCATAATTTAAATGTCACGATAACATTTGAGCTTGACTTTACGTGGTAAAGGACCGCATTGAGACCTTCAACGGTGAGGGTGAACCATGTGCGATTTTTTCCAGACTGTTTCTTCCTTGCAGCCTCCAAAACAGTTGGAGATACCAAACCCTCAAAGTACGACAGTGGCTGTGGGGTAAGATTCTAGATGCGATATAACTTGTGTACTAGGTTCGTGGTGACATGAGATTTTTTATTCTTCCTGCAAAGCCAAAATATATATTAGAATGATGAATGAATACTTCAAACATTCATGGCAAGTTTGAGGATCTTAGCAATTCACTTCGTGCAGAGCGGCTATCACAGATGGTATGTTTCCCCTTGGGTCAAGAATTACACCCTCAACACAGAAATGCCAATTGATATCATGAGTATGAAACTGCTCAATGATAGGCATCCATGCCTGCAGCCGATGGTTCCCATCCCAAACCATGAACATCTTATTGGAAAAAATCTTCAAATCGTCATCTACAAGAAGTTTCTTCTCGAATTCTTCATTCACCTCCTTCCACTCAAATGACCACTTGGCCACCACAGTGGGGGTCACATCATTGGTGTGCCCATGGTTGTCCTCAAATGCCACATAAAAGAAACCATTCCCTTCCATGTAGCCATCAGACATAAAATGAGTTGCGAGTTGAAATACGTTGTTCTTGAGGTACGGTCTCACCACAGAAAGAAACATCATGCGGCATAGCGGGATAAGGAGACGACCCTTCTGTTTTGGTTGCCATTTTAGCTTCTCTAGACGAGAAACAATTGGAACGCTCTCCTCAATCGCTAAGTCGTGGAGCTTCAGCTTCAACTCGTCATCCGTAAGGCGCACTGCATAAAAGCAAAGTCCTCAGCATCGTAGTACACTACAAAAGATATAACCTACCTTGACCTTCCACTATCAAAATTTCAAAATTTCAAGCAAAAAAAAAGCCCCCGAGGGGGGTGCCGTCACCGGCACCTCCTCACAGGCCGAATCTAAAACCTTTTACCTTCACCAATGTTGGCCATATCTAAACCTACCTTGACTTTCTTTTCTCAAAATTTCAGGCCCTCAACCAAAAACAAAGCCCCCAAGGCTGCTCATATCTAAAACTACCTCACTTTGCTCTCTCAAAATTTTAGAATTTCAAGCAAAAAAAAAGCCCCCGAGGGGGGTGCCGTTACAGGCACCTCCTCGGAGGCTCATTCTAGTACTCTAACCTGCACCAATGTTGGCCATATGTGTACCTACCTTGACTATCCAATAGCTAAATTTCATGCCCTCAACCAAAAACAAAGCCCCCAAGGCTGATCATATCTAAAACTACCTCACTTTGCTCTCTCAAAATTTTAGAATTTCAAGCAAAAAAAAAGCCCCCGAGGGGGGTGCCGTTACAGGCACCTCCTCGGAGGCTCATTCTAGTACTCTAACCTTCACCAATGTTGGCCATATGTGTACCTACCTTGACTATCCAATAGCTAAATTTCAGGCCCTCAACCAAAAACAAAGCCCCCAAGGCCGCCCATATCTAAAACTACCTCACTTTGTTCTCTCAAAATTTTAGAATTTCAAGCAAAAAAAAAGCCCCCGAGGGGGGTGCCGTTACAGGCACCTCCTCGGAGGCTCATTCTAGTACTCTAACCTTCACCAATGTTGGCCATATGTGTACCTACCTTGACTATCCAATAGCTAAATTTCATGCCCTCAACCAAAAACAAAGCCCCCAAGGCTGCCCATATCTAAAACTACCTCACTTTGCTCTCTCAAAATTTTAGAATTTCAAGCAAAAAAAAGCCCCCGAGGGGGGTGCCGTTACAGGCACCTCCTCGGAGGCTCATTCTAGTACCTCTAACCTGCACCAATGTTGGCCATATGTGTACCTACCTTGACTATCCAATAGCTAAATTTCATGCCCTCAACCAAAAACAAAGCCGCCAAGGTTGCTCATATCTAAAACTAGCTCACTTTGCTCTATCAAAATTTCAAAATTTCAAGCAAAAAAAAAGCCCCCGAGGGGGGTGCCGTTACAGGCACCTCCTCGGAGGCTCATTCTAGTACCTCTAACCTGCACCAATGTTGGTCATATGTGTACCTACCTTGACTATCCAATAGCTAAATTTCAGGCCCTCAACCAAAAACAAAGCCCCCAAGGCTGCCCATATCTAAAACTAGCTCACTTTGCTCTTTCAAAATTTTAGAATTTCAAGCAAAAAAAAGCCCTCGAGGGGGGTGCCGTTACAGGCACCTCCTCTGAGGCTCATTCTAATACATCTTACCTGCACCAATGTTGGCCATATCTGAACCTAACTTGCCTCTCCTCTCTCAGAATTTTAGCCCCTCAACCAAAAACAAAGCCCCCCAGGCAGCCATATCTAAACCTACCTTCACTTCCCTCTCTCAAAATTTCAGGCCCCCAACCAAAAACAAAGCCCCGAGGCAACCCATATCTACACCTAGGTCACTTTGCTCTCTCTAAATTTTTAGAATTTCAAGTAAAAAAAAGGCCCCCAAGGGAGGTGCCGTTACAGGCACCTCTTCGGAGGCTCATTCTAGTACCTCTTACCTGCACCAATGTTGGCCATATGTGTACCTACCTTGACTATCCAATAGCTAAATTTCATGCCCTCAACCAAAAACAAAGCCGCCAAGGTTGCTCATATCTAAAACTAGCTCACTTTGCTCTATCAAAATTTCAAAATTTCAAGCAAAAAAAAAGCCCCCGAGGGGGGTGCCGTTACAGGCACCTCCTCGGAGGCTCATTCTAATACCTCTAACCTGCACCAATGTTGGTCATATGTGTACCTACCTTGACTATCCAATAGCTAAATTTCAGGCCCTCAACCAAAAACAAAGCCCCCAAGGCTGTCCATATCTAAAACTAGCTCACTTTGCTCTTTCAAAATTTTAGAATTTCAAGCAAAAAAAAAGCCCCCGAGGGGGGTGCCATTACAGGCACCTCCTCAGAGGCTCATTCTAATACATCTTACCTGCACCAATGTTGGCCATATCTGAACCTAACTTGCCTCTCCTCTCTCAGAATTTCAGCCCCTCAACCAAAAACAAAGCCCCCCAGGCAGCCATATCTAAACCTACCTTCACTTCCCTCTCTCAAAATTTCAGGCCCCCAACCAAAAACAAAGCCCCGAGGCAACCCATATCTACACCTAGGTCACTTTGCTCTCTCTAAATTTTTAGAATTTCAAGTAAAAAAAAGGCCCCCAAGGGGGGTGCCGTTACAGGCACCTCCTCGGAGGCTCATTCTAGTACCTCTTACCTGCACCAATGTTGGCCATATCTGTACCTACCTTGACTTTCCACTATGAAAATTTCAGCCCATCAACCAAACACAAAGCCCCAGAGGCAGCCATATCTGAACCTACCTTGCTTTTCCTCTCACAAAATTTCAGACCCTTAACCAAAAACAAAGCTCCCGAGGCAACCATATCTAAACCTACCTTGACTAGTTGGGGGCTAACTTCTACCACAAGTGTCAAGTTTAGGGTTTCCGAAACCCACCTTCCGGTTCCATCAAGCTCGTCTTTTCAAGCTCTTCCTCCCCACTCTGCTCCTGCGATGCGGGATTGGATGCGGGATTGGACTGTGTCCCCGCATCCTTTGATGCTTCTCGATACTGAGATCCTCGGCCCCGGGAAGTTGAGGGACCCTCACATTCATCTACCATCGATAATGTTGCGTTCTCCTCGGTGTCCTCAAAATCTAAAACTTTGTTAATCCCACTTGTCTCATATCTTTCAGGCGCCACCTTCTTCCTCCCCATCCTACTCGACTTCAACGCCTTAGTGCTACTGAAATATAACTTCCCTCTCTTCTTTCTCCTCTTGATAGGGGCCTGCATGTCATGTGTCACCCTTCCTGAGCATGTCTACTCCAACACTCTCAAACCCTCCCGTCAACCGAACGCATCTTACGCCACTCGAAAATTCATAACTTATGATACTAAGTGAAAGGAGATGAGTATCACTCGATCGGGTACAATTGTTTCCACGAGGGACATTCATATATTTAATGGCCAATTGGGATTTCGTCATTCGATCTATTCCTATCCTCAAACGTCAGGGCTATCCCTAGACCTAATAATGAATCAAGCTTTAAGTCGGCGCCAACTAACCATATTTAGTTGCTTGTCATTTAGAATGTCTACCATGACTTGGACGCTCTTATTTTGTATATCGTGACAGCGTTACAAATTTTAAGATATTCGTGTTTCTTTTGTTCAGAGTTCATCCGTCATTTGGGTCATGTCCACCATTGTTGTCGTTGGCAAAGCATTTCTAATAAATAGGTATCCCACAATGTTGAGAAACCTCTTCCATATTTCCATCTTCCCCCAAGGGCTCATTTCCATCATCATGGTTTATATTCCTGCTATCGGAGAGTTGGGGTTGGCTGTCCTCTATGTAGATGGAGTGAGAGTCCCACTTACCTTTCGGATGGAAGAGGACGGTCTAGCAATCGTTACGGCACAACGTCTGAGTCTTCGGTTCGGCTTCAGAGAGGACACTATTATTGTTGACGAGGATGTTTTTGACGTTGTCACGTCAAAGCTTACACACACCCTTGGTCGGGTATCGCAGCGAGATGAGAACAATAACTTGTTTTGGAGTCTTCATCCAGGTCGTTACCGTGTGTATGGCCTCACTGATTCTCAGATGGCTGCGTCTACTGAGATCCTCACTCCTCGTTCTTCCTCTACCTGCACCATTCAAACTCCTCTGCCATGTGATGTGAAGGTCAAGCTCGAGCCCGGTCTCGATACGCCAATTGTAGAAAACGTTACATTTCAGTCTATAATAACACTTTCTTTTTATGAAGAGTGCAGTCCCACAAAGGCCCCGCCTAAGGTCATAGTTAGTGGGAACGCTCCTAAAGTATATCCTTTTTCGCAAGACACTGTTAGCATATTACCATTACTTAAACAACTCGCCGGAATGCCTGGAAAAAAAATATTCTAAAAAAAATAGACTACTCGGTGATTAGACACAAAAGGGTAGAGTACCTTCCTGTTGTGTTCGATGGTGCCGTCATATTTGAGTTGCCACCCGCTGGTCACACGGCCGCATGGTCACAGGCCAAGTCAATGCAGGGAATGGACAAGCGTTACGACGGCCATGTGTGGACGAAGACCATCACCACCATCACCACCAACATCACAGACGACTTTGGTTTGTCCTTCCGTTCTTCCGCCTGCGTTGGATACCTGTGTTGCAACAACAAGGAGTGCGAATATCTGATCCGCCGTTCTCGTATTTTCCAAGTCAACGAGACAGAGTTTGAAGGTTGTACCCTGCAAGCCTTTGTAGTGGATCAAACACCACCAACTGAGTCCACTCTTGTTTGCAAGGTATGTAAAGAACCCCCGGCATGTATTGCTACATGTGGAGCTAAGATTTATTATGTTGCTGGCAAAATCAACCATACAAAAGTGTGTATCCACCTAGGAACTCACGATCACCCAGTCAAGGTGGGCGACTACAAAGACACTAAGGCTGAGATCACTGGCCTAATTGAAGAACAAATCGAGAAAACTCCCCAGGCTACCAAGAGTGCAGTGGTGCTGGAGGCTAGCAAAGTTATAATTGGCAACTATCTTCTTCAATCCGATGACGCGCCGCCAAAGAAGCTCACTCTAGAGGAACTTGTTCCTATCTTTGACCGATGCAAGAACATGGCTTCTCCAAACATCCGCAACAAGGTCATGAGCTTCCGTTTCCTCAAAAGGTATGGTGTCATGGACTCTATCACCAAACTCCGTGGAATCAGTTTATGGGCCTTTGTTCAGGAGAACAAATTTCCAGGTCAAGGGGCTGATCTTGACAAGGTTTTTGTCTTCAAGATGTCGGAAGTCGGGCCTGGTAGTGGGATAGATTTGGTGAAGCGTATGCAGCCCGGGGAAGACCTGGAGAATGTCTGGATGATGTTCGACCATGTCAAACGTGTAAGACAATGGACCACAATGGCATGCCACGTGTATGACTCCACATATTGTCGTGTCATGACCATTGCAAGTTGTGACATGCAATCTGAGGACTCTGATGCCCAGATCGTTTTCTGGAAAAATCTCAATGCTGTCATGGAGAGAAATGGCGTTGTTAAGCCCAACTTCAAGGGTTTCATGGCTGATAGCGCCCATACCAACTGGAATGCAGTTCGGGTCATATATGGCAACGGGAAGAAGGAGGACCGCATGGACGACCGCGAGAGAACCTGTCAGTTTCACTAGACCCAGTCTATGGTTAAGTATACCGAGAAGTACATTCCCGAAGAACTCTGGGAGCAGCACAAGAAGATGTGCCACCAGTATAGGACGGCGAGGACCATGGACGAAGCGGAGAGTATGTACCACGGGCTACGTGCATGGTGGGTATCCGCCAGGGCAGTGACAGAGAAGGCCTTAAACAAACTAGAGCTTTGGCTTGCATTCTGGCACTACCGTTATCGCCAATGGGGAGGCTTCATGACCGGGTATGTTTTTCCAATACATTTCATATTTTTTTCCTTCTTTTCACAGTATTCTAATCTGAAACAACTCTTCATTAATCTGTAACTACTTCCACTATGCACTCGCATAAATTTTCAGAAGAAGAACTAGCAGAAATGCCTTCATGTAATCTAGCTGAAACAATACACAACAAGTGGCTTCAAGCGTCTGGAAACAGTGGCGGTGAACTCTACGTTGCTACAGTTGACGACTTCGTTAGAGGTTTCTTACAGGTTGTCAATTACTACCAGTTCCTGAAAGGTGACGTCGGCGAAACAGGCCTTACAAAGAAAGAGCTCAAACTAAGGATGGCAGAGCGCAGGGCGAAGCAAACAGGTAATCATTTAGTGCTTGAAGACCCCATGCTGGACATGCCTGGAGCAGAAGAATTTTGTACCCGTGTTCCTCGCATGGCTGGAGAAGAGGTATTCGGGTCCACGAAGCGGAAGGCAGATCTACCTCTTCGAGCTGAAAAGGAGTCTCATCGGCCTGACAAGGTAAACTTCTCACATCCAAGAGGTTCAGGACGTGCTGTGAGGGCTCGTCCTATGCAGATGCCCATCATTCTTGAAGATATTGAAGATGATATGGACGTCCAAGAAATTCATCATGAGCCTGAGCTTGAGAGCATCCCTGCGTCCCCGCCGAACGACGGGGGGATCCGTCATGTCAATGTTGTCGAAGAGACAAAGGTTAACGTCAAGGAGTGGCACATATCAAGACTTCCCAAGACCTCGGCGAAGTGCTGTTGGGCCCAGAGAGCTGTCACGAAGAAGAAGTGTACGGAGAGAATTGTGAGGGGCGCCAATTTGACCGCCGCACCTACATACACCGGAGTTTGGACTAATATACGCAGGATTTTATCAGAGAGGACATAATTCTTCTTCTGCTCCGATGACATTGACCGGTGCATGAAGGGCACAAGGCGCAAATGGGTTGCTAAGCACTCAGCAGACCAGGAAATGCCGCCGATTCCAGACGTTTGGCCGGTGAAGCTAGGCACAAACCTCAAGCCTACCAAAATTCTTGCCCTTGAAGCGGCCGGATTCCAACTCCCGCTTAGGAAGCCGGTCTCTCCAAGACGCTTGTTCTCTTCTGCCCCGCCACCTGCAAATCTGAGCGCGGTGCCCATTCCTGCAAAAGCAGACCGCTACCCTGGCAAGAGAGACGGCAAGATGGTCAAACGCACTGCCATTCGCCCAAATCCCGCTCAGCGACTCTCCATGGCCTCCTCCGACTCTCTGAAAGCTTGCATCCGTTCCATCACTATGATACCTCATCCAGGACATGGTTGCATCATCGGGCTGGATTCGGGTGTTTCTCCTGCCATCACACAGTACCAGGTCACCATCAGCTCTTTCGTGGGTTGCACTTGCCCTGCATTCAAGAAGACGATGACTAAGTTCCGAGCTCGGACCCAATTCTCTTATTGCAAGCATGTGTACTTCATCCTTTTGAAGGTTTGCCACCGTGATCCCGAGGCCGACCTTTTCATTCACGCGCCTACCTTTAGCTTCAACGAGGTCAAGCTAGTCCTAGAAAGCGGACTCTTGACTCACCATTTGGCTAAAAACTAGGATGCAACCTACAAACAACCTAGATTCTTTTCAATGGACGGTGGCCACTCAAAATTCCATTGTCATTACATGTATTGAGTCAGCAATACAATATTCATATTGTCTTTTTCAATAAAAAGGGTTTTGTCATTCAGACTATGTAGACTATGCATGACTACCGCATGTTACTAGCAGCTTAGGCAGAAAATAATTATTTACAAGACTGCATAAATTTTCTGGAAATTCTTGATTATATTTGCCCAAAAACAACTAAATTAAATTAAATTATGAAACTGCCTAAACTTACATAAATTCAAGTATAACTCATAAATCTCTTCCCTACATACCACAACCATTTCATACACGATAAAACTACATCACACAACAATAAGTCTGCTTAAGGTGACTAATGCAAGTGATTAAGGTAACCATCCATTTTGAAAGTAACCCTAACCAGTTAGAAAACTGGATGAATGCCTAACTTATATTTAATTATAATTGAAAACTGCCCAACTTTGAGATATTATTTTTCAAATTGCCTAACCATTTTTTTCACTTTAATTAATTATTAGGCAAAAGAGTGCCTAAGCTACTGGTAACACATATCGTAAATCATACACGTAAAAAAAATTGTTTAAATCAACCAATATTACTGGAAAGTGATAGCACGGTAATAGGAAAAAATAGGAAAAAAATAGGAATGTATCAATTTTTAAACCCCATGGGTCCACGGTTATAGGTCTCAACCCTTGGCCAAAAAAAGAAATATTCACAGAATATTCTGAAATGCCTAGCATAAATATCCTATATTTGGATTGTGTTTTTCATTTTCCGCTCTCCGCTCTCCAATTCTCCGCTCTCCGCTCTCTGCCCATCGCTCGCATACAAGTCACGCTCGGGATAATTTGTGACTATGGCCCATACATGCTAGACTATGGTCTCTCCGATTTGGACTATGGCCTATACATGCTAGACTATGGTCTCTCCGATTTGGACTATGGCCCATACATGCTAGACTATGGTCTCTCCGATTTGGACCATGGCCCATACATGCTAGACTATGGTCTCTCCGATTTGGACCATGGCCCATACATGCTAGACTATGGTCTCTCCGATTTAGACTATGGCCCATACATTCTATACTATGGTCTCTCCGATTTGGACTATGGCCCATACATGCTAGACTATGGTCTCTCCGATTTGGACTATGGCCCATAAATGCTAGACTATGGTCTCTCCAATTTAGACTATGGCCCATACATGCTAGACTATGGTCTCTCCAATTTAGACTATGGCCAGGGGAATTTGTGACCGATACTTAGACTATGGCCGATACATGCTCGACTATGGACTCTGCGATTTAGACTATGGCCTGGGGATTCGACTCGTTTGCATAGTTTGGTCTTAGAGTCGGATATTGGGTCGAGTTACTTGTCACTAGACTTTTGTTAACTCTGATACTTTATTTTGGTAATTCTCTTAAGTATGACATCTTAATTTTGCTATGAAGGACTATGACTATGTGTTGGTGGGTGTAAATCCATGTGGAAGGTGGGCAATTGTGGCATCATTGCCTCAAAATTGCAAACCCTCCCATAAAATCACAAAATAACGGTTCAAAGAGTTTAAGGGTTTAATGACTACACATGGTTGTATCTTGGTGTATGGACAAGTGTTGTATGAGCTTTGAAACCATGACTTCATATTACTCAAAATCATGACACAAGTGGGGAATGATTCTCTTATTATATAAGAGTTGATATTGTCCCCCCTCTATGTTGCATTTTGAAGGGGTTGGGAGAGTTTAAAATGGAAATAACATCTCTCATTTGCAAATAACGATAATGTGTGCATACCTACTTTGTAAAAACACCTTGGCAATCCTAAAACATGGTTAGAGCACTAGACATTGTTGGGACATGTTGTCAATACCAACATCTCCAATTGTATGTTGAAGGTTGAATTTGAACCAAAGAGCAGTCATTCACATGTTCCCATGATCCATCCTCGCAAAATAGAAGTTGGCTTCTCCCCTTCAAATATGCAACATATGGGGTGTATGAGATCTTCACCCCTATACAAAGGAATCAACCATCAATATTTTGTAATCTTTGACCAAATAGAATCTTAGCTCCATTTTTCTATGCAAAAGCTCGTGTGTTGCAAGTTCATAAAAGGATGAGTTTTCATGTAGGCCCTTGCCTACCATATTCTAGTATTAATAAGGACAAACCCGCCCAAATGTAGAGGGAATCTAGTGGGGTAGGGTTCGCATGTGCCAACTACACTAAACATGATATTTAGTGTCATATGGTACTTAATGTCACTATGGTAACTTTTTGGATGGCACTTCTTGTGAATAAGTCAATAAATATTGTCATTGATGATGGATGATTTCATCCATTGTTCAAAGTCCTACATTCTCTTGTTAGTGATATGATGAAATATTGTCATGGATGACTGAAATTTGGATGAAAAATCACTTGGTTACTGACAATAATTGTAACACTATAAATCTTTAATCTCCCAAAAATATTACAAGGAATGACAAATAATGTTAACTTAACATCTAGGCCTATTGCATGCACTTCCAATTCCACATATAATTTTAGCCATTGCATGGGGCCGACAATATTGATTCTTATTTTGTAAACACTACACCAAACCACATGCTATTCAAATATAGGCATCTAACAACCAAATAGAACCAGAAATTGGTTGTCTACACTTTACATCGAATAATACCACTATCTTGATCCAAGCGCAAACTACAATATGCCAATTATATTATCCTTGAACACAATTATATTATCGCTCAAGACATTCTAACAAGCAAATTTGACATAAAATATCTTGGCCTCACTACCTTTTGCTTGGAACTCCAAGTCCACCATATGCCGGATGGCATATTCCTGCACCAACAGGCATACATCCAGAAAGTGTTCAAAATATTTCAGACGGAGGACGCCAACCCATTGGCCGCGCCAATGATCGGGAGGAGCAAGACGAACGAAGACCCGTACCAACCTCGTGACGAGGAGAAAAAGGTGATAGATAAGTAAAAGTTTCTCACCGCGGTTGGTTCCTTCATCTACCTAATGACCCATACTCAATCTGATATCGCATTCGCCACAAGCATCTTGGTTAGGCATAGCCAAAATCCCACGATACAACATTGGAATGGAGTCAAACACCTCCTACGGTATTTACGAGGTACATCTGACCTCGGACTATACTACCAAAAGACTAACAAACCTGAGGTGATAAGTTTTGCAGATTCATGATTTAGAACCGACCCAAATGCGGGAAAATCTCAAACCGGATACATTTTCCTAAAGTGCGGAGCACGCATCTCGTGGAAATCCACAAAGCAGACCGTGACCGCAACATCGACGAACCATGCCGAATTGTTAGCTTTCCACGAAGCCGTCCGCGAATGCATTTGGTTACGCACCATCGAAAAGATCATAAGGTAACAATACAAGATCTAGGAGGAGAAGAAACCAATGGTCATCTTCAAAGACAATGCCGCTTGTATACAACAAATGTCTTCAGGCTTCATCACAGCCGACCGGACTAAACACATTAGTCCCCATATCTTTAGTTTATCTCAAGACTTGATAAACAAAGGTCAACTAGAGATCTAAAAGGTAGAATCCAAACATAATGTAGCCGACGTGCTTATCAAAGCTCTACCGGTATATAAGCATAAGAAGTTGTTACATGCCGCCGGGATGAGGTTACTCCAAAACTTAGACTCTCCTAAAGATTAACACTCTTTTTTTCCTCAAGGTTTTGTCCCGAACTGGGTTTTACTTGAGAAAGTTTTTAATGAAGTTAATCTTAGGTTGAGGAAGAGTGTTAAGATAATGGATAAGCACCTAGGTAACCTAGGTTAACCGTCATCTAGCATGAAAGCTAATCAGTATTGATTAATCCTACATGGGCATTAGCCACCTTAAGTAAAGTGGTGGCCGCCGGTAAGAGGCCGTGCGCACAAGTCCAAGGTATCTCAACTTATGAGCAAACAATTAGTTAATGGCCTTAGTCTTGGTGTAGGAAACCGAGGTCGAGCTAGAATATTCTCACCAAGGTAGCTAGTCCACGGTGTAACCAGGTGCCGACACTTGTCTAAATATCGAGCCTAGTCCAAGTGTCGAGCTAGATTGTATATAAATGGCAGTTCCCCCCTTGATCAAAATAGTTCAAGAGTTTGAGTTAGCACCGTTACTCTGTTTCATTATGCACCTGGTTTCCTCACTCTTAACATTAATTTTGGGGGAAAATTGTTGCCATTGAGATCTAGCATAAGAATTGCATCCTAGGTAGCAAATTGTAGCTACCTCCGAGCTCTTACATGTAGACTTTGCTCTCTTGCACATCCACAACCAATTCATCATCACCCTCAATAAGCATTGCACCACTGGGGTTGGAATCGGATTCAAGAGACTGGTTGCCGAAGTCTTCCTCCTCTGAGGAGGTTGTCATCTTAGTGCCTTGCATCATATTGATTTCATTTCCATCATGAAAGCCTTTATCACTTCCATCCTCTATCTGTGCTTCGTCTCTCAGTATACATTGTACATTGTTTGCATACACGGCCACACACACACCATTTTGAAACTGAACATTATATTTACATGTGAGTGTGTGCTCATGGAGAGAGACACTTGTGGCTATGCCTACAATGTGAGCACTCTCAACTACCTTTACTGCACCTAGGCTGTTGTATACGACCACTAGCACTCTTACAAGCTTAGGAAGTGCAGTAGATGTGTGGATCCTGTCCAAAGTGAGGTAGGTAGCGGCCGTGGTGTGGGCTGTGTCTTGCAAAACCGAAGGTGTGAGCATAGGATGTTGCACGCGGCACTTGGGATCATGGCCTTGCGCTTGAGGTGTGTGAGTGTGCCTCTGCTCAGAGGTTCGCTAGTAGCGCCTCTCATGGCAAGGTCACAGCTCGGCTAAGTCATTATCTGTGCCAGTTCGGGGATGTTTCGATGTGCATCCGCCCACTAGACTGCCGACAACAGTTGATCCGATGTCCCCAAGGGCAGGGGATTCTTCGTCTCTCTCTGTCGAGTCGCCGACCTCGTAGAAGGTCGCTCGCTGGCTGGCTTGTGGAGCTGTGGTAGGATTAATGTGCACAAGTATGGCATCTGATGGGGTCGCGCTGGTGTCGATTTGCCTCCCGCGCTTGTCAGAATTCATTGTGGCTACAGCTGCGACCAGGAGGGTGGACAAATGCGCGACCTCCACCTCAATCCCACATTCACTTGATTAATTTTGTGTTCACCCAAAAAAAAAAAAAAATCTGTTGCAATGGGGCTTACATAGGATGGGCAATGTGATGCGCAGCAGACCACTTGGTGCAAGATTTCCTCGGCGGGTAGGGATGCATTGAGTCCTGCATTGGCGAGGATGTTTGGGATATTGAGCTCCACCATGGCCGTCATAGCAGCCGGAACGATCATGCCCAAGAATGAGACTGAGAGTGTCCTCCTTCGCTTTGGCTATCTCCATCTCCATTTCGTTTGACATCTTGATGAATCTGCAACTTTGACACAACAAGCAGCACCCACTTCTCAAATTTTGACACACAGTGTTACTGACAGTATTTTATTCAGGTGGCATGCAAATGAACTGTTTTTGCAATGTGTTTAAGAACCCTGGCCCTCTGGACTGTGAGGGGTTGCAGTGCATCAAAAGTCTTTAAGTTAGGAACGGTCTACTCATGAGCTTCTGTCAGTGTTATATGCATGACCAAATGAGGTGGATCTATACATTCGTTGACCAGTATTCAGGTCTCCTTAGTCCTCGACAATTAGGTGAGGAAAGGCCTGTGTGACATCTAGAAATCCAACAAACCCTGAGCACTTTATTCAATAAAAGGCGTGTTGAAATGGAAATATCCTACCCTAATTCCTATCCATGCTGTTTCATCTCAAATTACTTGGACTAGACTTGTTTGGTGTCTTTAGAGATGATTCTGGTGTCAAAGTAACTAAAATAAGTAGCACCCGGACTGCATACTATTCCAGGGCTTTCATGCTGGATGAATGAGAGGTAAGCTCATATACAAAAATTCCCTCTAACCTGTTTTTCTGGTTCACATTGGGCCCTGATGCAATATTCTTTCTATAAACTTTGATATTCTTCAATATTTCCTTAATCTCACCGGCAGGGTGAGTGCAGGAGTGCTTTACCCCAGCAAAAAAGTAATGAGCAAGAGTAATGTTATACTTAAATACGGCAGCAACAAACTACCAGCAATTGAAATTCCTCCATCACACAAAAGTACTGAGCAGAAAGGCTCTCGTTCCAAACAAATACACTGCAACGCTTGACTTGCAAAATGGTAGTCTGATGACCAAAATCAGATTAATGGCCTTGTAAAAAGTAAAAGCTGTAAACCAGTCTTGAAAGAACCTGGAGTATTAATCATAGTCTCAGAAAAAGTGAAAAGAAAACCTAAATGGCTCAAATAGTGCACTTTCAATATATCTAAAGAATCCCATGTGTAAGCAACAACATCAGGTCTGTACACAAATGTGAGATGCATCCCTGCTACCATTCACAATTTGGAAACACATTTCAGGGGTTGATTCGTGTCATATAAGATGCTGCCACAGATAACTATGTAGTCATCCTTCATGGAACCTAAAATATCTAGAATGAAAGTCAACAAGCAGCCACATAAGCACTTAGTAGAACCAGGCCCATAAAAGGAAACTTACACCTAAGAAAAGACGCATTTCATGTGCAGCTATCTCCTCCGAGTCAAAGTCCCAGTTGAGGGGTTCCTGTCAGCCAGCAGATACTGTCGCCCGGAGTTTTTGTGCTGCACATCTACAATATAAAAAAAACTGCTCTGGAAAATGGTAAGAAACATCAGGATAAGAATGGTTGACATTGCTTGTCAAATGTCATCAAAGAATAAACCTGGACATTCTAAATTTCACAGAGAAGAAATTCAGAAATCAGAAGTTACTCATACTCTACATTGATATTCGCCAACACTGATGCATCTTGTAAATGCTTGATCAACTCTACACAGTTCAGGGTCTAACAATCTGCCAAATCCAACGTAAGTAGACAAAACAAGTACAAGGAGACACTAGCTAGGAGTGAAGGCAGGCCCCGAGTCACAGTGAAGCTGTTTAAATCACAAGTTACCCCCCAGTCAGGCAAGACACAAGTGACGTATTTCATTTTCAAACACCAACATTTTGTGAGATATTTGTCCGACTGCTACATACATGGCAAACTAGACAGGAGAATCACACAACGCAATCTCAAACTGTGATCTTAATACAAGACAATCCGTGGCTACTTTCATCATGTCCTTGCAACTTTACTGAAGTGAAGATTACATAAAACTAGACTAAATGATGCCCTTTCAAGGGAGAACACAATTGCAAGACAGAATCTCCTTTCCTAATCTTGTTTGTTGGATTTCTATTTTAATGGGCACTGGAGTTGCATGGGGAAAGTATGCACAAAGAATCGGGTTGCACACAAAAGGAGGCAGGTCTACTTTTGCTTCAAGACCTTCATGAAGGCCTCTTTCTCTGCTTCACTCATGCCCACAAGGGAGCAGTCACCAACGCCCCATTCTGCGCCTCGCTCACAATACTTGTCAGCAATCTCTTTCTTGTGCCTACACATAATGACACCCACCAGTTCACTTATCAATATATATTACATCACCGACCCAATGGGAAGCTTTCTCTATAAAAGTGGAGTAAAAGGTAGACAATCAACCATAACCCCTTCATTTTCCAAACCACTGGTTGCAATGTCTGCTCACAAGCAAGCAAATTCTCACATAATATCCTTAGGCCTCTGAGAAACGCCACCTAACACCGCTGTATATGTGTTTTCTTGACAAATGAAAACAATCTCAACAACAGTAGCAATGGATTAATTCAATAAGCTACATCAAGTTCACATGCCCACCACAGACAAGCAACCAGGACAAAGCGACTGGCTCCATCTCTATATAGTCGAACCTTTAAAGTCAGAATTGCTTCAGTAAAGGCAAAGGTGCAACCTACAATCAGGTTAACCAGTCCAGGTTTCAGATCATGAAAGATCGTTTCCTAAAATGAAATGCTGATGGTACATATTACACAAGGAGAATAATTTTAACTCCATGTAAGATCCAACCTGAATAATTTATATATTAGAACTCTAGCATGTGACACCTGGACATGTGTAATACAAGCCCAGGATTTGAGGCCCGGGCCTTAAACACAATACAACTGTGTATCATCTCCCACAGTTCTGACAACATCTGAGTTGTTTGATGATGTGTTGTAAACCACTTCCATTTATTTTTTAGAAGCTGATCGTCCAGAAGCCTAGTGATGTAATACATTCAAGAAGTAGGACTTACATGGCTGCATTGTCCTTAGATTTCTTCAGAAGTTGCTCCAGATATGGTGATGCTTTGAAATTCGCATCGAAGCCTTCATACATCTTTTTCTTGTCCTCTGTATCCAGACAAAAATCACACATTAACCATGTTACATTATCATCACCATCCCTTGGTGTATCACAAGGAAACAATGGAGATGGCAATGTGTGAACAGAGTGTTGTGACATAGGTATGTACCAGTGTTGTTCTGGTATATAGATGAATGCACAGTATCAATAATTAACATCAATAATGGTATCAAAGAACCTACATGTTGGTATCAAAATTGTAACACCAATCAAATATCGATATTTGGTGGGTATGTCAAGGTGAGAGAATCTTTATATAACCAAGTTATTATTTGGCCCAATACCATGGGAATACCATTCAAAACCATATTGATACTGGGGCGATTTTGCCTGGGTATGAAGGTTCATGCATGTTCATGCATGGAATATTGAACCGAATGATATTACAAATGAAAATACCATCAAGTACCCATAACCTACTGGTATTAGAAAAAGTGAAATCCTCGTTATAGATATCCGAATGGTATTAAAAAAAAGGCAATACCAGTCCTACACGGGTATGTACCTGTCAATTGCTTCAGGAAACCGGGCTCTGGCACCGATGGGAGCTGGAAAGACTCTAAGCCTGATGATCCAGACAAAATCCCTGCGTCCGCTGCAGTGCACAAGATGTTGAAACCATAAGATTTGGTACATTCTGGAAATTTGGGTGCAGACAAATTGGAATGACCATTTCCCTTGCCACTCTACTATGTCTCACTGTGAAGCACATGTATCTGTACACCAGTTTACATTTGTACCATTTTCCAGCTTTGTTTTTCGCTCATAACTCCGGCCTGCTTATGAAATGAGATGCTAGAAAAGAGAAGGGGATTGTAATACGCCACCCAAGCCCTAATGTCAGGAGAGATTGACTGAGGGTCAAACATAAGATTCTTAAGTGGTGTAGTGGGTGTTCTCCCTAGATAAGCATCTCGCAGTATACGGTCAGTGATTCTTTTGGAAAGGTCTTTTAACTTGAATCTTGATGCATAGGAGAAGGCGTTCTCCGAAGACGGGAAACAATGAATGGGTCGACTAATAAGAGCTTGCCACTCGACTATGCTACGCATTCATGCATGTAATCAAGGACCTTGATTCTTGAATTTATTGTTGAAGTTAGAATAGAGTGAGAACGTCCTTAAACATGCTTAAGAATGCTATGAAATGTCAAATTCATATATTAAAGGCCAAAGTATGTGTATACCACTATGCATCTTCTACCACTCACCAAGCCTAATCCACAACACAATCTTGCGAAAACAAAGCACAAGCTCAATTCACCACAATCTAAGAGAAACATGTGGAAAATTTGGGAGAGGTTGAAGCACCTCGCAGCGGTGATGTGGCCAGGATAGCGGCAGCAGCGAGCGGCATGAGGACAGCCATCCTCACTGTCTGTACAACTCTCAGATTGTCAGCCGGCAATGAGCAGATTGTCTTCCTCATGTTGCTGTTGCTGCTCTCACAAGGAGCTATGGCAGAAGTCGACCACCTAACCCTCCCTGTGGGAATTGCTGCAACTTGCCCCACAAAAGAAGAGGATGCCAATCTGAGCTGAACACAGGGGGTGGCCATGATGCTGCCCTGCATCATCACAAAATGCAATCCCCCTTTGAACCCGAACTGACAACTTCAGCCTTCAGCAATTTCCCTGTGATCTTATTGCCAGCTAAAATCTTCCTGCCGCGATTCTATCTCTACCTGCTAATAATGCTTTCAAAGCAGCTCAATCTCCCTGCTGCAAATGTCCTTATTAGCCTAACTTTCGAAATGGGTAGTGAATGTGTGAATGGGTAGTCCCTCTCTCAACCCAAAGATGCCAGTCCCTCTCTAACACAATTCCTAGGAGAATTGTTAGACAGAGCTGCCTCTCCCTGCCTCCGATGATGTTATTAGCCTAAGACCTTGACATGGGTTGTGTAACTGACTAGTACGTATGTATCTATCTATCTCTGTTTTTTGTGTGTGTCAAATTCTAGTGATACTCATGCGTTGCTTTGCCTTTGGTGTTGCCTCATACCTTCACTTTCCCTTGATTCTCCTTTCACCAGACAGATAAGCTTACACCCCCAACCGCTCCACAGTGCACACATAGACTGTCAAAACCAATCAGAGGAGATCTGGGACATGATGTATTACGGAATGGCCTGGCCTCTCATGGTTATGATAAGAAGTAAGCACAGGTTACTGGGCTAGTCAAACATGCCATAAAATAGGCAAGTGAGGTGCTTCCGTCACATAATGGCCTCGGAATGTAGAATATAAATTTGCACTAAAGATTCTGCCATGTAATATAACCTAAAAATGGTCACCTTTGATTTATCCTTTTACATGACAAGAGTACAATACGTCCACAAAGCCCTTAAAACCTGGGAGGGAGTAGTGAGTGGTTCTATTCTATCACACTCTGCTTTCTTATAAACTTAGGGCAAGAAAGCTAACTTACTTGAGCGTTAACATATTTGAAGCTTCAAAGGGCTTCAAGTATGTCACTGAACTTGCTTATTCAAAAAGTATAGTCGACATAATCGTATAATTAGTATGTGGTCCTAGGCGAGAACACAACAACGTGCATACTTTTTGAAATAGGGTTTGCAAATAGTGTGGCTCACTAATCTGAAAACCCACACTATTTGTAACTAAACCCCGCGCTTTGTTTGTCTGAAAACGAAAGCGGTGTGTACACCTTACATGAGATGTTGGCGCACTTTATGGCAGCATTGATTGGTGGTAGAGTATGAAGCGTTTCAAGGAAAGAGTTGCGACGTGGAACTGCAGGGGTGGCTGGATTGGGAGAGTTTGTGATAGGAAGAAGAGAAGATTGAAGCTTCGGGTTTTGTGGCCATTGTTGACGACTTATTGTTGTTTGTTAAAAACCAGTTGTACAGATTTTTTCTTTTTCTTTTTCCGTCTCTTATTCGCAGAGCAGATCTTTGCACTGCAAGTGGTGAATTTGGTTAAGTCGCTCACTTCCGGAGGCTTTTGCGATATCACTCTTATTTTTTCTCCAAGCAAATTTCGAGGTTGATTTCGTGCAGTTTCTCTTACATTTGGGGTTCTGTTGGTGGTGGGTTTATTTTAGGTCAAGTGCTCCTAAGGTCTACAAATGAATGAACTTGCTAAGTTGCCCCTCTTGATCTTAGTTCTGGAGATTTTCCAATTTTTTTTTTCATCTTCTCTTGGTTCGCTTGTCTTAATTCCCCTGCCGGGGTTTAGGGTTTAGGGCTGAATTTTGCATTCAAGAATGAGGTGTTTTTTGTTGTTGCAGCTGGGATGGTGTGGCACGAAGAAAAGGAGTGATTATTATAGAAGCTTTGCAATTGTGAAATGTAGAGGATAAGTTGATTCGACCTAATAATGTCAGCGGGTGATGATGCTAATGTTCTTCCAGAATGTAGGGATGGACTACAGGTGTTCATATGGGATCTAGAGGTAGAGTTGAAAAGGATGCGAATTTGATGAGAGTGAATGGGGCCGTTACAGATGTGCCCACATTGCTTAGTTGGGCGACCGTTCGCATCCTTCTTTGTTTCACAGCCCAGGGGCATGGCCATTGGACCATATCTACAACGATCAGCCTATCGTGTTGCACAAACAGTCTCTATGTATTTGGCGCACGATTGCACATTCAAAGATACAAGACTTATAGCTGCTGCGACCGCGAATTCGGCAGAGAAATGGCGGTTTTTGCATGAACAATGCTGGGTGTCAAAGGAGAATTCGCAATTTAGAGAAGAGGAGGAACAGGATAATAGTATTGGTGAAGATGTGATGAAGGTGACGACAACAAGTCCAAGAAATGAAGTGTCTGTGGACAATGTTCTTAGTGACTGGGTGACGAAGGTGGGGTCGAGGCACTTGAGGTCTGTATTGCAGGAGACTTTTGACACCAATTCAGACATTAGTAGTGTTAGTAGTAGTAGTAGTTACCTACCTCATGAACAAGTGGCAAGAATTATTCATGCTATTATGAAGGATGTAGGTGAAAGAGGATATCCGAATGCGGCAACACAAGCTTTTCAGTGGATGCAATCGCAAGGATGGTGTAGGTTAGACCCTCATCTATATGCAACTATGATTGACATTCTAGGCAGCTCAGGGTTCTTAGATTTTGCAGAAATGATTTTTGCTGACATGGATGACTCAGTCAAGAAAGACGTAGTGCTTTACAATACCCTACTACATGCGCGGAGCAATGCAGGCCAGGTGGAGACTGCTTTGGAGATGTTTAGTTCGATGAAGGAGAAAGGACTTAAGCCCGATCTTTACACGTACAATACTGTCATGAACATGTATGTAAAGGCGGGTGCTAGCCTCGCCAAAGTAGTGTCATTATTTAAGGAGATGTGCGTGGAAGGCATAGTGCCTGATGTGGTCTCTTATGATATTCTCCTAGCTGCTTGTGCTTCAGCAGAATATGTGAAGCAGGCGCAACAAATATTTGATGCTATGAAGAAGAGAGGCGTAAAACCAACAGTAGTCTCCTACACGTCGCTAATTACTGTGTACGCAAACAGTGGTATGGATCTCCTTATATCATCTCCATGATTACATGTGTCTTACTCCAGGTAGGCCTCTCTTAGTGCATGTTATAGTTTATTAACCCCTTCATTATAGTTTCAGTTGAATGTCCTATAGCATTGTGAGTTAACCAACCCTATAAAGTTGTACCTTATAGAGTACTCATAGGGTTTTGCAAAGAATGGTGGTATTAAAGCATATATAGTACTTTCTCTTGGATAGAATTGATGTACCTATTACTGTTGGCACAAATGTTTGCACTGATGTGGTATAGGAGGTCTTCGTGTTACTTCAGTTGCTACATAACTATCCTTTCATGGATTCGTCTGAAATAACAGGCATCAGAGTTATCCTTTGTATCAATGGGACTTTTCGTCAGGAGTTGGTCCCCCATGAGTTTCTGTTGGTTGTTTTGCATACATTATCATTAATTTCTTTTCTCTTGTGGTGCATGCTTGGAGGTAGACTTTTGAATTTGAATAAAGAGCAACCTATTTCGGTTCATTGAGGGTCAAACTCATTTTAGTGCCTCTTTTTATGCCAAAATGAGTTTGACCCTCAATGAACCAATGTAGAATATTCTTTGGTCAAACCTCCACGCTACCTCAAAGCATGCACATGGAAGGTGCTGTATGCAAAACAACCAACTCCTGACGAAAAGTTCCTTTGAACTAAAAGATAATTCTATTGTATGTGTAATTTTGCACTGAAGTTTCTCAATCCAGGCAAGCAGTGACTTTTAACAAGTCATCTTTGCCAGAGTTTTGTTCATGGACCATCAAACTCATTTGTCTCTGGTGATGCGCGCAGGCAATTTCGAAGCAGCTATGGAAGTCTTTCGAGAAATGAGGGCAGAGAAGTGCAGCCCAAATGTGAAGACATTCACTTCTCTTATAAGTGCTTGTGGGAGAGGTGGACATATTGAGGAAGTGAGAACAGTATTGGAGATAATGAAGGAGTCTGGTATAGAACCAAATGCCATGACTTATAATGCATTGATAGATATGTATTTTAAGTGGGGGAAACAGAATTTAGCTCAAGACGCATTTGTTGAAATGGTGCAGCGAGGACTTCAACCTACTAGTGCCTCTTTTACTATTCTTATGTCCAATTTCAAGACAGCCGGATCTTATAAGGAGGTGGGTATGACTGCACAATTGAGTTCTTTTCTATAGATATCTTCTTTTTGATCCTATTTGCGGCTCGTATGTTATTTTTCGAAATCATGAACAGGGATGTCATGTGTATTCGTCACTGAAATGATTTATGATAAATAGTGGTTGTGATTCTTTCAGTCCATAAGTGAAGACAGCTAACATGTAATCAGGATAATGGACTGAAGATCTTATAATATAGAACATGAGGCATACATTTTTCATTGTTCTGATTTGTTTTCCTGTCATTGCAGGCGTTGGCTATTTATGATCAAGCCAAACGGTTATCCACTGTTTGTGGTGTTCAAACTTACACCGAGGCACTTGATACTTGTGCCAAATCAAATAATATAATGCGGATGACAATGATCATGGAAGATATGAAGGTGGCAGGATGTTCACCAAATGCTGTGACATGTAGTGTGGTCCTTGTTACTCTAGGTTCTAAATGTTCTAGCAGCAATGAGGTGTCTCAACTTCTTCAGTGTTTAGAAAGCTTCGAGTCCGAGCTTATGCAATGTTGCTGTAGCCTATTAACTGATCCGACAAGAAGGGATGAAGAGGTATATATCCCACACTTTCCCCAAAGATTATCCATCAAGATAGGGATATGCTGATTACTGCTTTAGTACACTTTTTTGCATTCAGTCAAGGTTAATAGAGTTATCCTTTAACTCAAAGGGACTTTTTGTCAGAAGTTGGTCCCCTATGATTTCCCATTGGTCTTTTTGCATATAAAAGCAATAATCTATTTCCACATTTGGTGCATTCTTGGAGGTAGTGTTCAAATTTGAATGAAGAAGCCTATTTTGTTCCATTGAGGGCCAAACTCATTTTAGCATCTCCGGCATGCCAAAATGAGTTTGATTTTCAACGAACCGATATAGATTGTTTCACGTTTGAAACCCACACTATCTCCTCTGAGCATACCTTAAAAAATTATCAAATATAGAAGGTAGTTCATGCAAGATGATCAACTCCCAACCAAAAGTCCTGTTGAGTTGAAGGATAACGCTAATATTGAGAAACAGGAAGATTTATCAAAGTCTGTTAAGTTAAATACAGTTGGAACTCAGTTCCTCTCTGTCATAAGTTGTACATGCCAAGCCTCAATAGCAATGAATCTTGTAGACACATCGTTTCTGTGTAGATTTTGGGTCATCCAAGTGTAATGTATATAAAAATTCCCTCTGTGATTGCTGTTTGATGCTTGCAGAATGTCAATTAGGTATTTCATTTTCTTTTTTTTCTTTTTTTTCAGGTGACACAGCTATTGGAGAAGCTATTCAGTTCTGTCAATAAAGATGATGTGAAGACTTGGACTACATTAAGCTCTTCGTTATTGGACGCACTTTGGGCTCTTGGTTGGTATCGGCGAACTGCCTTAGCTCTAGGCTGGGTGTCTGGCCAGGGAATTTATAATGATCTCTGTACTCTCGCAGTCGATGAATGGAAGTTAGACATACGGCGTCTCTCTGTGGGAGGTGCAGTGGTGGCATTTTACCAGTGGCTAGCACACCTTCTCCAAGCCGCATGGCATCTGGACGCTATGATGACAGATGATGATGATGATGATCTTCATCTCAACATGAAGAAACATTCATCATGTGTAAGGTACAGTTTGGATGTTGAAGTATTAGCACCATTCTTCCCTCCAACTTCAGAAGGGAGTGACTTGGAGTTGGATAGAATCAAGTTTGTTGCAAATGAGCTTTTAGAAAATCGAAGGTCGTTTCCGAGGATTATTTCTGTGGTCACAGGGTGGGGGAAGTTGAGCAAGGAAGAAGGTAGGTCACCTGTACGAGTAGGTGTAACTAGGGAAATTGCAAAGCTTGGAGTTCCGTTCCGAGAATCGAAGGATGCAGGAAGGTGGACAGCAAATGGAGAGGCGCTTCTCCGATGGCTATTGAGACCGGAATCGGCCGCACGGCTTGTTTTACAGGACATGGCCTCCTTCTCGAACCTTGAGAGGGCGAGGAAACCAATCGTCGCAGCATTGGATGTAGATAAATAATTTTGTTAGAAATACTAACTCGGATCTTTTGACGTCATGTGCCTACCTATTCATGAAGAAGCCAAGAAAAGGTTAAGTTCTTCAAACTCTCTGGTTGATCAATTATTTCTGGACTCCCGCAAAGCATTGTGGTAGTGCATTCTGCTATCACCTTATACAAGGTTGTTAAATTTAAGCCCAAGGAATGGGTAGCATTTCATTTTTATGATGAAATGATGAAATGCTATGACGATGGTCCTGCTTAAAATTTGTGCCCCTTGAGCTACTGCCTATGGATTGGTTGAATACTCAGATTTAACGATGTCAAGTGTCACCTATCCATAAATAACCCAAGAAAAGGTTACTTCAAACTTTGTGGTTGCTTGATTCTTTCTGGACTCTCACAAAGCATTATGGTAGTGCATTCTGCTACCATGGATCACATCCCCACACTAAGATTGTGTACATTCAATCCAAGGAATAGGTAGTCTCATCTCATGAAATGTATGATGTTAGTTGTCAAGTTTATGGATGATGGACACTCTGTTGAGTATTGCTAAAATTATGTGCCCTTATGCTACTTACTGTAAATTGGGGTCCCCAATTCCAACAATGCCCTGTTCTGAGCCTTCCTTTATAGATACACACTTCAACAGAACTTTGTCTAGGGTTTAGCAGGTTCTATGAGGGTTTATTTCTGAACAGTGCATTGTCCCCTGTGTATATCTTTGAAGGAAAATAGTGTCCTCTCTATGTTGGAAGATCATGTGGTCATGAAATCAGGGATACATGTACATAGCTGATTTTTGCATAACATAATAATGTTTTGAATTACACTTCCATGAAAATCGCAGAATGAAGGTAGCCTGGTTCATACTCCTTTGGTAAGATGACTTTGTAAAAGTGCAAACTCAATTTTTTTTGAAGGTTGTAAGCTAGTTCATGAACCTTGCAACCAATGTTATCAAAGTGTTCTACCAATTTCATGTACCTTCTAAATTTGTTCATGATTCTCCTAATTAGACTTGACATGTGGCATACCTCAATTTCATGATAATGGAACTTTACCTTTAGCAACTTCATGAATCTTCCAAACCAATTTCATAAATATGTTTGCACTCTACGGTTTTCTTTTTTTCAACTTCTCAACTCCTCGTTTTGCACTCTTTGCCTTCTTCTTGTTCAATGGTTCTGTTCTAAGTTTACCTAGAAGCCTCTAGCCTTGATGTTCATTTTCTTTGGTCTTTCATTATAGTACCTCAAAGTCAAAAGCAAATAGTGTCGGGTCTTCTATGATCTTCACTTATTGTATATCAAAGCAAGCAACACAAACTCAAACTCAATTTCAATTGGAGTGCACAGTCTCGTGCATTTGAGAATGTAGTGTGGTTATGGATTTTTTGATTATGAGAAGAGTGTTGGCCGTGTGAGTGATGTGCCGTTCTTTGTAAAATAAAGTTAGACAGTTCATGAAATTGATTTTGTGAAGTTATGAATACAAGTACCACATCATGAAATCGTTCACAACACGTAGTGAAATTGGTTGAAAGTTCAAGTTAAATTGATTGTCTACATAGTGAATTTGGTTCATGATTCCAACGAAATCGGTAGAACCTACTACTAAATCATTGGTTCGTAAAATCATGAAATTGAATTTACACTTCTGTGAATTCATCTTACCAACGCAGTAATTTGGTGTGCATTGCAGTAAGCCACTTGTTCATTCAGTAATATGGCACCATCATCTGCACCACAGCAATAACAAGGGTACCCAAATGAGTGTGGTCTCACTTCGATGCATCTTTCACATTAGCCAAAAGCGAACACTACTTGGAATAAACAGTGTGCGTATTAAGTTAGAGCTCGATCATGTAGACACAATCACAACCGCTTGAACGTAGCTTTTCCTCAAGCTCACGGTTGTCGTATTCCTTGGAACTTCAGAACATTGATTAATGGAGTGCAAGAGTACAAAGATACGAAACTTCATCAGGATCTGCTTGACTCATCTGGAGACATGAATTCAAGAAAGGCGCCTTTGACCAGAATTCGACCATCGTTGACCTCTGTGGAGGTATGTAGCAATTCAGCCTACCCTAGATTCGAAAGGATATGAACACATTTATCAAAGTGTGATGTGGTGAGCCTACAGTTTTGGATGATGAAATGGTGACCCCTCCAGTCCCCATGGGCTGCTCAAAGCCCAAGCCTAGCCTTCCCCTGTAGAAGATCAACGATCGGCTGACGTCATTACTAACTTAACCTTTTTTTGGGTCCTACACGTGCATTGTTTCATTGAGGAAGGAGATTTTAAACCATAGTCGATGTTGAGGGTCTTTTACATAACATTACTAAGCATTCAACTCTTAGAATATAACAATGAGATGTTTAAGAAGTTGCGCGAGAAGAGGCAGAGTCATACAGAATTCCCAGCATTCCATTGTAGTATTCTGAGGGTGTGTTATGAGGGCGTGTTTTGAGGGCCCACGTCGTTGAGTAAAGTTATGGAGTAAAACCACTTTCTACTGTATTTCTTTTTGACATGTCACTCATGTGATGTATGTGGTTGTGTTCGATACACGTCTATGAGAAGAATAATTTCGTTGTCTAATCAAGTTCGAGAAGATCCAAATGTCGTGTAGTGTAAAGGACGGTTGCTGAAAAAGAGGGTTTCTAATCAATTTTGGGTGACGAGATGGAGCATATTCATGTTCGGAAATACATGGATTATTGAAAAATCAGAAGGTTTTCTTAAAGAGAATGATTATGATTTTAAGAATGAATCAAATCACTTGAATTTTGTTTTATTCAGCTCAAATATGAGTTTCATAGCTTGGTGGGAAAAGGGAAAACATTATGACATCAATTATCTTATTACTTCAAGTAATAGAGTTATGAAAAAAAAATTAAGGGCTCCAACCACTTCATGGTCCGTCATAATAAGAATTTGTTGATTGATTATTTCCATCAGTTTATTCAAGGTGATGTAGAATTTTACTAATTTGATATGCATGAGAGAAAGAAAAAAAAAAGTTAATATGGGCTTGAGAAATATGTTTTTGAGAAACAACTACAAATGTTTCAATTTTGTGGTGTATAGCCTAAGGTTAAGTTTCTCCCGCTCATGAGAGACTGCATGCTTGAAATCTATACTCAACTAACTTCTCGAATAATTGTTGTAGATAATTTATATAATACTTATGGAAGTCGAACTCCGGGAGACAATGGTGAAATTCTAGAAGCTTCTTCCCGAATCAGCCTAGTTCATTGTATCTCTTGGATCAATCCGAAAAACTATTTTATGACTTTGTTGCTCAAGTCTAAAGTCGATGTAAGTGCCTTCTACACTCATTTTTGCTCCTGGGAAAGTGTGCCTTTCTTTGCCCTACGTAGACAAAGGCCCAACTCATCCTTCTACATTGGAATCTGGTATAGCTTCAATAGCCCATATTTCCATATTAACCTAAATTGTATAAGTTAATGCATTTTCACAAGCCATCTAGGTTCCCAAACTTGACTATACTCAAACTTCAATGTCATTTCAAGTTGTTACGATTCTTTCATTTCGATGACTTATGGTTTGTGAATATTTTCATTCCTCTTCCATGGCCAAGATTCAAATTCTATTTGAGCATATCCACATCCATCTTGTAACTTTGGATAACTTGTCCACATAGAAGATGTTGACAACTTTCTTTCCATCTTCATGTTCTCACCTATATCTACTATAAGATATATTATTATCATACCAACAATTTTATAATTTAAATAAAATAAATTTAAAACATAAAATATATACCTCGTCTTGCAGTCACATTGATCAATACCCTATTGAATCCTCATCTCACATTGAAATACTCTTTTGGCATTCTACATTACATTATTCAATCTTTATGACAAGAGCCTTTCTAATCTAAAACAATTACTTGTCCCAACGAGAATCTAGGGTGTGTACAGTAAAAAGTGAACAAAAAGTCATGTTTGTCTCATCCAAATACAATCCAAGGGTAGGCCACCAACATATACAACTAGGCTGCAATCCACTAGGCTACAGTGGATAAACTTATATTAAGCACACCCTAGCTACTAGATTACGAAGGAATGCCATGTAGGATGCAACATAGAGTATTGCTGAATATGAAATTGGTTGCCAATCCCCAACATGGAATCTTTTGCCAAATACACATGATTGTAATCATTATCAATCGACTTACACAAGTTATTACAATGACATAATTTAATTCAACAATGTAGCCAAGTTGCAGAGCCCAACATTTTCCTTTCAAATTGCACCCATACCCAGACCATGCCCATCAGCAACGACTTATGCCCACCCATGAACAATAATATCGCAGCCATGCCCACCCATGCCCACCCATGAACAATAATATTGCACCCATGCCCACCCAAAACCCATGGGCATGGGTATGGGCGCCCAATGTAGGGCTCTGCTAAGTTGGGTGGGCCCATGAATATTACAAGGTTATGCTCAATTAATGTCAACATGATTCTATTTGAATACATTGTATTGTTGGATAGCTCGGTGTTGGTCTTGCCAATGTCGAGATGTAGCCAATCAATGCCCAACATGTTGCAAAACTTGTATTTAGAGGCCATTTTTTACAAAACCCTAGCAAAACTTCATGTCCCACTCAAGAACTCCCAAGCCCATTCTATTTTGCACTTTGGAACATGGTAAAGAAGTTTAATAATGTTATGGGCAACGAACTTACACATGTGCATTATTGTCCATCTCCTCAAACATAAGTTAACATAAATTTGGTGCAAAAGAGGCTGCCAAGGAATAACATGGGAATAATGCCTAGTTTATGCTTGGCCCCGATAACTTTGATAAAAGGTCAAATGAGCCCAAGGTAAGTTGGCTTAATTTGGTTACTTGTCCTAATCAAACACTTGTGCTTGAGTGGTGAGCGGTTTGGTGTGGATTGAAGAACATACAACAAAAACACATTACATGAAATTGGACTGTGTGCTCCAAATTTGTCAACCATTATAGACTCAAAACTCAACACATATGGGGGGAGTAAGTATGACCCTAAAACGTACTACTAGTGAACTTTGATATCTCGCCAAAAGATCTAGGATGCAGGGTTCTTCCTAGTACTCCCTCCGTCCCAAAATGATTGTCTGAGTTCCTAACTTTGGCAAGATTAAGGCCTGCGGATCATTGACCAAGTTGTAAGTATGACTCTTAAAATAAATAACAAAACAACAACTACTTTGAAACACCCCCCGAAGTTGCGGTGTCGAATAACTTCTTGGTGACGAAAGTTTGGTGCAAAAAGTGTTTGACTTTGAGACTCAAATTTCTAGCCATGCATATAAAGCGAACAATCACTTTGGGACAAAATAATCCAGGAGGTAGGAAATTCATTTTTTGGGACGGAAGGAGTGTTATTCGTTGTAATTATTCTTCATAGCATCACTATTCACTGAAAGTACCAACACTTGGCATCATCCACTAAAAGTACTAGCACTTGGCACTATTCACTGAAAGTACCAACACTTGGCATCATCCACTAAAAGTACTAGCATTTGGCACTATTCACTGAAAATATCGGCACTTGGCACACTTCATTGACAGGCATGTGTGTCCATATGATTTTATCCTTATCACTCTACAAACACCTTAGAGCATGCACTAACTTTTGTGAACATTATGATAAATGAGCTTGTATTAATGAATTTAGTGTCACCCCATAAAAATTCCAACCCTCGTCAACTTTGAGGTTTGGTTAAATAGTGTGTGCTTTGGGAATTAGTAATACCCTCACTAATTCAAATAATTAGTGTAATTAAAATCAATGCCGCTTCTTAGTTCATGGTTCAAAGTTAGCTAAGGATCGTTGAAGCAGTCACTACAAAAACATCATGGTTACAAGTATGTTGTATATTGTGAAATAGAGAAGTTGTTGTTATGTGTGCCAGTGCCAAATAGTCCATTTGAAGAGCCCAACATAACATGGTGGGAGTATAAGAAAGATGAACACATGTCCAACTAGATTTCTAAAGTAAAAGGGTCATTTGGCAGAATGTTTCTTCTAAAATAAGCATATGACAAAAACAAAACAAAACAAAACGAATGTGGAAAGGTGGGGTATTACAAGTGCAAAAGGTGGGCATGATTTTTTTTAATCATGTGCTATTTGTTATAATTAAGGGTGTTTAAATATAGAAAGGGAGGGAGGAGTGGAGACAGTGCCCTAGGGGGGTGGACACTTCACTAAAAACCTAAATGACGTGTGTGGGTCACTATGAAATTAAACTCCCTATACATGAGAAATTTATAGAGAAAAACAAGTGTATACGTACTAATGGCAAGCTGGAAAATGGGCTCATGTATTATAATAAGATTTTCAATGTAATGTAATAAATGCCTCCACTACATATAAAAATATAAATATTCTATTCATTAATCATTTATTACATATAAAATCCACCTTTGCTTTTCAATAAGAAAGTCATTGAACATTTTTTCATCCGTAACGTGTAACTCAAAGATTGCATGAAGCAAATAAAGACGAGAGCTAGCCACGATCCACAGAGCAAAACTCAAGGGAGCCCATGAGCTCTCCATGAGCATTAAGTTTGTAAAATCCTAAAACCCAAATGCAAACCCCAACAAGACTGGACACGGTAGTCATTGAGGACTATTATCATATCACAATCATGGATGAAAATGTGAATTGGATGGAACTAGCACATATGTTTACAAATTTTTCTCTAAATCCTAGGGTCCCCTTTTGTACATCTGCCTTTACTTCAACATTCTTAATAGCCTTTTTAAATGCACACACTAGAGAAAAAAAATATATACTTCTCCCTTATGTATACTATGTATTCTAATGCCTCAACTAATACCTTCTTACACTCACGTTAGTTCATACGTGGTATGGAGATGCCACTCCTTAGGGACAGATAGATAGAAACTCCGGTCCCTTTTTAGCAAGGGGCCGGCGTGAATAAAGTGTCCGTTCGTAATGTTAATGACCCGATGTCCACTGGACAAGGGGACACTGGGGCAATACTACTCTCCCCTTTCAAGGATGGGCACTATAGTGACACACTATACTAGTTCCTAGCTAGCCACTAGTGGCTTGAAAATACCGGACATGGTATCCCCCCGAAGGGCTTTGAGGTACCCATACAACAAGGTCCAAGGACCCCCTACCATAGTTGGGTGGACTAAGATGGTGAGCACCACGCCGGCATGGGGAATAGAACCCACAACATCCTCATTGGGGGCCATGAGCCCTAACCACCAAGCCAAGGCCCGTGGTGCCTCCCTAGGGACATTGCCAAGTGGGAGTTTGGAAGGTATTGTGTGAGGGAGGAAGGCATGGGCATCACTGGGGAGCCTAGCCAGGTATGGGTGGGTCTTAGGGTTGAGGGCCTTGGGGGCGGCAAAGTTGGGCCATAACTGTGGGCCATGATAATCATGGGATAAGGTATAGGATGGCATGATGGATAGTAGCCTCCTCCTCCTCCTCCTTCTTCTTCTTGAAAAAAGGAAAAAAAGTTCAAACCACTTTTCGAAGCAGTACAAACTACATTGTATGTGCGATTAGGTTGCACCATGCTAATTTATCAACATTCCACATTATTTTGAACATTTATTACCACAACATAAACTATAACAAACTACTTTATTGTGGTTTTTATACGAACACATAAACTAAGTTTTTGTTTTATTTTATTTTAAGTTGATTTTGACCCAAGGTCTAATTGTATGGGTAGATAAGCAACCTATACGTGAAGGCAACCCCCTATTCTACGATTCATAGTTCATGTGCATGGGTGCTACGGGCCGAGACGACACGGGGTTCAAGCAACATTGATTATCCCATTTAGTGTTTGTTATTATTAAGAGTTATGCATTGTTCTAATTGTTTCATAAAAATGTAATATTTTACCAAACAAAGTCATTTATATTCTATAATGTCCAAACAACCTATTGAACTTTCATTAGTAAAAAATGAATTCATGAGTACAATGTTATTGCATTGCATGATTCCAAATAATAACACACAAATGGGACTGTGTAGTGTTGTACATACATTATATCCAAGTGCATAACATTATAAGTAGTGTGCGTTCGTTATGTGGGCACTATGGGATGCATAAACCCTGCACAAGGAGACTTAGATTTGAGCTTTCAACATCCCATGGTTGTTTTCGGTGTTGTATTGGTATCACAATTGTGATATACCAAATCGGTCCTAGTATGAAGAGTTCCCAAATTTGATCAAATGGGCATGGTAATGGTACTCGATTTACAAAGGTTGGGTATGGTATAGGCAAGGTATGATTATCAATTTTTTCAAGACTAGATATAAGTGTGGTATTGGTATGAAGATTCTCTCAACTGATATTGGGGGAGTATGTACCTTACCCCAAGGTACAGAGACTGCAAACCTTTTAATTTATTATCTCAACCATTTTACCAAATCCAAAATTGAATCATGTGATCTTCATCACAATAACCAATATTGTGTGCACCTACCCAAACATCCAACTAATGTTGCTCCTTGAGAGGGAGCATTTATCACCGCAATTTGTTTCCTATTTATCATAGGTTGTCAAACCCTAAACACTCCTACCTAGGCAATTTCCAAGATATGCTATTTGTAGTAATGGTTTCAACCTGAATATTTTCGAGGACATGTTATGCTAGGTATGTTATGGACCCACGTATTACAAAGCAATGTATGTTAGCATATATGTTCTTTGGCAAGGTGTTAATTTTGAAAATACCATGGGCAGGGATTTGTGGCACTCAAGTATTTTTAATGCTATATCATTCTTCATTTGCTTTCATCTTATTAATGAAGATTCCAATTCTATTACAAGCAATTCAAGCAATAAGGAACAAGATGGTCCCATGTCTCTTGTACATGACAAAAGTACATGCATCTCGGCACATTCTAAAACAACCTAAGCTAGCACTAGGTTGTTGACTTCACAATTTTGTCAACTTGCAGTTGTGTCAGATAATCCTCATCCATATGCCCCTTCATATGCTACATCAACTACTTATAGGGAGTGCCTTGCTTCTCTTCCTTTTTGTAATCGCCATGCCCAAATTTTGATCCACTTTTTAATTCTTTTCTCTTTCTTATGAGACCTCCATGCTCTACTTTATTTTTTGCTATTCATCATCTTTGAGTGTATTTTGTTTCTTGATTTGATGTAGGCCTTGATTGTTTCATTGTCTAGATCTTCATGTTTCTTTAAGAGAGAAATTTACTTCTTTGAGATTTATTTGTTTTTCTTCTTTCTTGAAATTTCATTATTATACTTAACGTGTGTGCATTATTTTCTTCTTTGAAATATATCCTCTCCTCTTATTCTATAATCTCTTATATGTTCTCTTCATTCTTAAAATTTTATGGGTAGTATGTTTATCATTAAGATTGCATTGATCATCTCATTCTTTGATATCGTTTATTTCATTTTACATCTTAAAATCATCTTGCTTATTTCTGTTGTTTATATGACCCGTTGAAATTCGTTTTGGATCACATTTGTTTTTTCCTTCTCTTGACAATTACATTTTGTTTCTAGAAATTTTCATTACAAAATCATCATGAGATTTCTTTCGTTTAAATGCACTCAACATAGTTAATTATTTTGCTACTCTAATGTGTAGCAAAGATGGTTTGTTTTTGTAAAGCATCCCTAGACTATACTTTATTCTAATCATATTAAAATCATTATTTGTAGAATAAATTTATAGAATAATCATGAATTACTTCAAAGGCGTGTAGTTTATATGATCAATCATCTTTTCTACTCTCACAAATAATAAAGATAGTTTTTTTAATATTTTTTTCTTGTCTATAGCCTATCCGGAGCATACAAACATTCATATGTATGTATGTATATACATACATATACATAAGGATAAGGTATTGTCTGAAAGTTTGAAATTTATGAGTATATCCTATTTGTGGACCTTTGATAACATGATCCATGTGTGTTAAATTACTACAAGTATTCGATGGATAGATTGTCATGCATGTCATGAGATAAAATATGTACATTACACTTAGAAAATGTTGTCAAAATAGAATCAATCATATTTTATTCATATAAATATGCTTACACAATGTAAACATAGCAACATATTATGATATTTGTTATAATAATGTATATTGACTACAATTTTATTTGTCATTTTGTTAAATAAATTATAAATATGTTAAAGGTTTGTTTGTGCAAAATAATCAGTTGAAATTTTTTAAAAATAATTTGGCTATGTTGATATGTCATGATGATTTGCCACATGTTACACACATTATTTATAAAAAATAACTATGCAGAATTCAATGCCACATTTGGCCTTGGTGACAACTTGTGGGAGGTTAGAATGTACGCCTGAAGTACCAACAACCACATCATGGCCCCTTCCCATTTGTTTTCTATATACTCCCTCTGTCCCAAAATGATTGTTCCAAAACGATTGTCCTAGCTAGAAATTTGAGGCTCGAAGTCAAATATTTTTGCATCCAACTTTCTATATCATGAAGTTATTCGACACCGCAACTTCGGGGGGTGTTTCGGAGTAGTTGTTGTTTTTTTATTTTAAGAGTCATGCTTACAACTACTCGGTCAATGGTCAGTGGGCCTAAATCTCGCCAAAGATTGGAACACGTACGGACAACCACTTTGGGACAGAGGGAGTATAAAATAACTAATGCCTCAAATTAGATAAGAGGGGACGAATGTGTCTTACGTGCCAACTCGAAGGCGCATACCTAAACATAACATTATTCAACTGCATGGTTGTGTTTCATTCTACATTTAGCATATAACATGGGCCTCCACTATTTTCCCTTTCCATAGGAAGAAACTAAGAAAGCACGAAGAAACCGATGCCAATATGAATGATGAACAATGTTAGTACAAATAACTAGAATATTATGAATAGTGTGAGTGTTTTCAACGATAATGCTGCTATGTATAGTAATTTTAGGGAATAGTATTGGGATGAACAATGATTCCCGTGCATAATGCTGGGAGCACAACTCCAACCAAATTTTCAAGTTCAGATTGAATGTATGAATAAGAAATGAATATTTTTACTTTGTACAAGGGATCCACATAATATAATTGACACATTCTAGGGTTACGGAACTGACCCACATGGCTGAATAATGTTATGCAATTTTTTGATGGACTCATCCAGGTGTTGTTACCAAATGACTTTACTTGAGTGGCACGAATCCCCGGCCATTGGGAGATGATGTGAGAGTAGGGTAGGTGGATGTCATCCTCGTCGGGGACGAATGAACGTCATCCACAATACTGCTTCCCGGCCGCCTTCTTCGTGTGCGCTCCCCCCGTTTCCTCAAATCCTCTCCTCCTCGCGAAAAATCCCATTCTACGTACTA
The DNA here is from genome assembly GCA_950295325.1 of Polytrichum commune. Classification (NCBI taxonomy): domain Eukaryota; kingdom Viridiplantae; phylum Streptophyta; class Polytrichopsida; order Polytrichales; family Polytrichaceae; genus Polytrichum; species Polytrichum commune. Next base: position 13,079,578 of record OX485803.1, on the reverse strand, counting down.
ACATACCACTTGAATGTCCTCATTCCATTTCTTTCTTCTTTCCGTACTCCACTGGAGAATCCATTTTCATCACAACCACCTCTTTCACTCGGTTTGGTGGCTCCTTTCCCCCAGTTTAGGTGCAATCAATCCAGCTGATTGATTCCTGCTGTTGAATTCACCCACCCTTCCATTTTATCCCGGAACTATTTTGTCGAGAGAGAGAGAGAGAGAGAGAGAGAGATTGCTTGATTGATCGTGTTTGGTGTATTGGAACAGGGTGCAGAAAAGTGTGGGGTTCTCTGTATTCTGGGTTTTGTGGCCGAATTTTGGAGCTACAGAGATTCAACCAAAAGCGGAGTGTTTTTGGGATTTTGGGGTTCACTTTAGTTCGCATGTTGTTGTGCATTAATTTGGTTGGGTTCATCCTGGGCTGAATTCGGGAAGTAGTCATATTTAGAAAGAGAGTTTTGCCCCAAAGTTGGTTGGATTTCACAAAGTCTGTAGCTTGTCGACAGCAAAAAGTGTGTTGGGTTTGACTCCGTGCTTGAGTTTAATCTTCAAGGACTGGAGCCACTTTGACCTCTTCCTTTTTGGGGCTTCATCCTTCTTTGTCGTTTTCTTGTTCTTTTGCTTGGATTCGACTTGTGTCGTTGACTTATGTCCCAAACCCTCCGATTGTACACCCTTCCTGATTGTGGAATCGGGAGTTGAGCTTTGAGTATTCGAGGGCTTGTGTGCATCTACTTGTGGAATTGATTGATAGATTTACCTCTCATGATCGTGGCGGAGTGAAAGACTGCACCGGAGCAGAAGTATGAGATGGGCACGTGGCATTTTCCTGTTCTCTGCCATCGCTTCAAACTCCAGCACAAAGCCGGCCATCCCCGGATCCCTTGTAAACTTTCCTCACTCTCACCAAATTGGTCTCCGATTCATATATCTGACTCTCACTCACCCAATTTTCAGGTCCTGCAAACTGAACAAAGTATGCAAAGTGTACAGTCTGATAAAGACATCCAGACCTCATAAGCATGGCAGTCACTAAATCAATAAGCTACAATGTAGTATAATGTTAGGCGTTTCTGTAGACAATCTGCCGATATGAGAAATTTTGAATTCTGTTGTTACGAACTGAAACGCTCCTAGGTGGGAACAATGAAGCTATGCAACCCTAATTTGAGAACCTGATGGCTGAGGTGGAGATTGCCAATCTTTTCTGCAAAGTGTTATTGTTGATGATCAGGTTATGATACTTGATTTGGTATGAGTAGAGCAGAATGATTTGCATGAATCCTGATGTCACCAAATGGTTTAATTATTGATTGTTGCTGTTGTTGTTTGGGTTTTTGTTTCTTGTGATGCAGAGGCATATCTTGCAACCAGCAAGAACATGTGTGCACTCAAATCCTTCCACATTTCGTAATGTACATTCATTTGTAAGATACCTTACTCTCTCTGTAAATTTACACCTCTTAAAAGTTTGAGAGTCTAGGAGAATAAAGGTGGACGTGCCTTAGGTGGATATTTTTCTCTTTGCATCCACTTCTTGTAGGATATGAAACACACAGTTAGTGCAAGATGATTAGCAAATCCAAATCGTACCCGTGGTGATTTGCGTCATAAGTTTTGGAGCTCATATGAATATTTTATTCATGATCAAAGTGAAGATTCTCTTGCTCATTAACTGGTCATGTAGGTTCCCCCCCAAAATATGTTGACTATTGAGCCTAGAATAGTTATCATAATTTGAGCACTTATTCCAATCTTTCCTTAAGCACACGTCTTTGTGGTGCCAGTCCTTAGATCTACACCTAAACACATATCACTCAAATGTATGTGTCCAGATTATTGTTGTGTTCAATTTAGGCACACCTACCTTAACTCTTGAAAAGTGATCAAAGGTCATCACTTAATGAGCACAAGAATGTTCACTTTGACAATGAATAAGATATTTGTACGACCTCTGAATAGTATGAGGCAAATGACTACAGGGTATGATTTGGATTTCCATCTTGCTGTAATTGTGTGTTCCATATCCCACGAGAAGTGGGTGCAAAGAGGAAATTATCCATCTAAGGCATGTCTACCTTAATGATGTTCTTTCATGTGTTGCGTACTCCAGTTTACCTCCTTGTTAAGTAATCCTGTGTGTGGCCCATAATAAATAATTTTTATCAACAGGTTTGGAACAAGTTTCATTTTACAAATTTTGGTATGTTTTGTGGATTTTTGACCTTCATTTTCGTTGTGCTAATAATAGGGTTCCGGAGTGTCAGAAGTAACTCCAAGTTTTGGTAGAGTAGTCAGAGCTTCTTACCATGCATTGGCACTTGAGAAAGAGTTGCCAGTCTTAGAAGATGCAAACAAGGAAGGCAACGAGGAGCCGGGGTCACAGCCGCGGAGCCTCATTTATGGAGGTGCAAGATCTCTTAATTTCCAGTCCCTCTATCTTTATTTTTGATTTTTTCAAATTTCTGGAGGGCTTGTTTGTAAGGGCCGATATACTCTACAGCAAAGGGCCATGACCATGGCCCTTGAAAGTCATCCGAAGGCTGTATCATGACAAATCAAAATTGAATTATGTGTGGTCACTGGCCTTTGAGTGTGGTGTAAAGACTTACGCGACCAGGTTCTCAACTGAATTGCATTTCATTACCATCCTACTCATGTGGGCCCTTCTACATAATAAGTTATAATAAACCATCAAGGGTTGTGAGATTTTGAAGACTTATGCTCTCCCAGTTTTGTGTGAGATGCATCTCTTCGAGGGTGGCTTGACACAAAAATCCGGTAGACCATGAAACAAATCTCCATTGCATCCAACGTAGGATTCCCATGTAGGTTTATTTTATCTATTCAATCTTCCTTGGTCCCAGAGGTCCTCAAGCTCTAGTGGAAAGCGAAGTGGGATGGTCTCAGCATTGTCACCAATATGAGATTTAAGAGTTCAATGGTCACAGGCCCTCAAGCTCCAATGTAAAGTGCCCCTTAAGTTAGCTTGATAGACTAAGGTGAGGGGGCCTAATCTGGTTTCTTATCTTAGTCAGACACCTATATTTGAGCAGTGGGCGGTTAGGTGCAGATTCAAGAATGGATATTAAAAAGACATGTGCTTAAAAGATATTTCTCTCCAGGCTCAAAATTTGTTAACCATTCTAGACTAAATACCCAACATAATTAGGGGACCTTATGTGGGCTTCTTATGGCTCACTGTCGTTGGACTTTGATAATTCAAAACAAATCAATATTAGCTCAAATTTTTTTGGGATTCCTGGCTTCTCAGATACATTTGTGGACACACAGAAATTTCAACTTTTGTGACTCTGAGTAGTAAAAGGTAGTAAACAACAAAAAGTAACCAAATAAGGCTCATCTACCACATGTATCTTGTTTTAGGAGTATCATTCGTGTCTGGTCTTAGAATAAGGTAGATGTGCCTAATTTAGTTACTTGTCTTACAGACACCTATATTTGAGTGGTATGTGGTTAGGTGTGGCTCCAACGGATACCAAAAAGACATGTGTTCAAAAGAGATTGGACTGCGTGCTCAATTATGATAACCATTCTAGGCTCAATATTCAACATATTTGGGAAGACCTATATGAATATTTAATGAGCATGAGAATATCCATTTTGATAATAAATAAGATATACCTATGAGCTCCCAAAATCATGAAGAAAGTGGTTATGGCCTCGATTTGCATTTGTTAACCATCTTGTTGTAATCGCTTGTTTTGTATCCTAGGAGAAGTGGGCTAGTCAGAAATAGTAACCATTTTAGACCCATCTACCTTAGTGGATCAGTTACCTTGTGCTTACAAAGAGACTTTTATTGCAGTCTCCAATAATGCAACAACAATACCCAATTTTCAAGTAGAAGAAGAGGAAGTGCAAGTGGCAAACATGTTGGTCGACTCACATGGAAGGAAACACAATTATTTGAGAATCTCACTTACTGAGCGTTGCAATTTACGCTGTCAATATTGCATGCCTGCCGAGGGTGTTGAGCTCACACCGAGCTCTGAGCTTTTATCTCAAAAAGAGATCATGCGGATTGCAAGCCTTTTTGTTGTGGGCGGAGTTGACAAGATTCGGCTTACGGGAGGCGAACCAAGTATTCGGTCAGACATTGAGGATTTATGTGGCCAGTTGAGTAGTCTGCCAGGTCTGAAATACTTGGCCATGACATCGAATGGAATTGTTTTATCGAGGAAACTGGCAAGATTGCAATCGGCTGGCTTAAACCAGTTGAACATCAGTTTGGATACATTGGTGCCGGCCAAGTTTGAGCTTTTGACCCGGCGGAAGGGTCATAATAAAGTCCTACAATCCATTGATATGGCTATAGAATTGGGTTTCTCACCAGTGAAGGTGACAAACCAAACTCTTTTTGAACCTCTGCTTTTTTTCCCTTGATAGAGTGTATGGGGGTCTGCCAAATTACTTGTAATATTGCTCTAAGGGCTGATTGTCTGATAACCCTGATGTTTTTTGTTTTGTTTTCCTCATGTTTTGGATGCACAACAGCCTAGGTTAACTCTTAACTTGTTGACCTTTTGAAAATTCTGTTTAAGAGTTCAGAGCAACTCCTATGGTCACTGAAATGATTCTCTTAAAAATCTGCTTTTCAAAGCTTTATGGGGGCAATGTTGCATGCTCATCTCATACATAAATTCCATATGTATCATATCTCTTCATTGCCCGCTCATTATTGAGAGAGAGACAACCCTCTAAAGTCCTCGGTCACTTGATTTGTGAGGGTGGGTAGGGGTTTAGAGTGTTGCCTCTCTCTCTATCAACAATTGGTGAGCAATTATGATTTGGATAACATTTAGGCTTTGTAGGTGGGAAGAGTATGCAACTTTGCACCCAAATATGCTAGAAAGCTGATTGCTGAGAGTATAAATTTGCAGTGATGGTTGGAGATGCTCTTATATCTCCAGATTCAGTCCTGATGCTACTCTTTGAAGACAGCAGTCTGGAAATTAGAACAGCCTGTTTTGCAGGTCAGTAGTCTATTGTCCTAAATAAGTTAAAGAACGAAATGCTTGAAGGCTTTCTTGTAAGTACCCTTCTGGATTTGACCCTTCTGGCCAAATCCTTCGTGGGATTGGATGTGTGTGGATTCGATTCAAGAACCTACTTCCGCACAGCTGACCCTGAAAAGTTTGTACTGTTCTGTTGGCTGTTTTGTTCAAACAGGTGAACACAGTTATCATGAGAGGTCTTAATGAAGATGAAATTGTAGATTTTGTGGAGTTGACACGGAACAAGCCTATCAATGTTCGGTTCATAGAGTTCATGCCCTTTGATGGCAATGTCTGGAACTCCAAGAAGCTAGTTTCATACATGGAAATGATGGATATTGTCGTAAGTCACCTCCCAAATCTTACCTATACCTTTGATCTCCTATTTTTAAAATTCTAATTTCTAATTTGAACAATATATTTTTCCAGCTAGATCAAGTGCATTCAAGTTTGAGTTTACAGATTGCTTCTGAAAGTTGCGTGCTTTAATGGTGAGATTAGCCTTCACTACTTAGCCTTTAATAGAAGATTTATTTAATGTTATTGACAAATGGAGTGATTAGATATTTAATTATCAATGTAATATATAATTTCTTTTTGCAGAAGCAAAGATATCCTAGTATTTACAGACTGAAAGATCACTTGACCGATACAGCTAAAAACTTTCGAGTTGAGGGACACCGAGGCACTGTTTCATTCATCACATCAATGACTCAACATTTTTGTGGTGGTTGCAACCGATTACGTCTTATGGCTGATGGTAACTTGAAGGTCTGCCTTTTTGGTCCTTCAGAGGTGAGACTCCTAGACCAATGTGGATGCCAGTTGAAATTGTCTATCCATTATATCGATGTTTTACAGGTATGTGGCTTTTATATCGATGTACTTTGGTAATGGATTATTTGGCTACTCATAGTCAGATTTGCTCCTCCACAGGTTAGTTTACGGGATGCTATTCGCAGTGGAATTAATGAAACAGATCTCCAACAGATGATAAGTGATGCGGTAAAAAATCTTTCTGAAGTTTGAAGTTTACAGGCGTTTGTTTTATTACACTGTCTAGACTGTTCTATGTTGTTCTTGTAACTTTAGCTCGTGTATTTTGATGAAAGGGACTGCACCAAGTCACAATTCCTCGGTCCAATTTCAAGGGCTACGGCCATGAAAAAATTGGGTCCCTCCTGCAGTCTGACCACCTGTAGGTGACAAGCAGATTCAATAAACATTAATTCAGAATTTGAGCAAAGTTCCAAGTGTCACTTTCTAATAGTCAAAACCTTCACAAAATGCCATGTGTCACCTCAAATAATTAGCAATATGGCACCAAAGTGCCAAACCTGCTTATCACATACGGCATTCTCTCTTTTCAGTTTTCTTCCGTATGTATGACATGCAAAACTAACTTTTATCTGGTTGGTGCCTCCTTAGGTCAAGCGAAAGAAGGCATCACATGCGGGCATGTTTGAAATAGCACGCACCCAAAATAGGCCTATGGTGCATATTGGAGGGTGACAAAAATTCCTTAGAACTCAATGGTGAGATTCCCCTTGATTCATTTTGATATTTATTTCTTCAATTAAGCATCAACACTTATGTTAACATTAATGTGTTTTTCCACATTTTTGCATGTATGCTCTTTCTAATTATTGCTTCCACTCAGAATGATAAGTTGGAGACCTTCAATTAAATATCAATTGAGGCCTCATAATTATCAGTGCTTGTTGATAGCAGGTAGTCAGGCAACAGAGCACCTTGTAACTCCAAATTCAAGAGCGGAGCTGACTTAGATATCCTGTAAGAAATTATACTCTACCCTTGGGGTTATGTCAGATGCATTACTTGGGTCTTGATACTTTTGCGTTAAAAGATTTCATGCCAGCTGTTAATCTTCAAATTTTTTTTAAATGTAATTTCCACTTTGACATCTAATAACCTCATCTGTGCTGTAATTCAGGTTGGTGAAGCGGGTAACTCTGCAGCTGTATATTAGCACCCTCGCGCTTTGCTGTGTGTTTACGATCTGAGAAAGGGACAATCACAAAGGTATAGCTGGATTAATACAATAAGAGATTGCAATCATATATGGCAACATATATATGTATGTATCATAGCAACATTTGAGAACGTGTTGAGTAGTTAATTAATGGGATTGGGTAGCTGAAATTAGAATTGACGATGCACAGCTCAAGAGTGACGGATCTTTTACGAGCTTCTATAATCGAATTGCACAATCGAAGTTTTGGAGCATTGTAATGCTTCGCCACCAATCCAAACAGCCTTGTTGGATTATCCATAAAGAAAATATGCTTCTCTATTACGTACCTATCTTCTACTTTAATTGTCCCTACTCAACAGAATCTTGCAGTAAGCTTAGGTGGGGTACTGCAGACGGTAAGGCTGAAGTAATATCGTGCACAAACAATTTGTATGGTACTATGGTGGTCCGTGTGGGTAGTAGGTACAGCCTTGAAACTTTCTTTGCTTCTGAGTTGAGCTGAGCCTTTTGTGTACAAATATGTCAGAATCCTCTTGACTGCCCAATCAACCGAAAACAGGATTGTACAGAATATTAACTTATGTGCAAGGATAGAGCTCTTCCGTCACTTTCAAGCTTTTCCTAGTCTTCTACCAAGCATGAAAGTAGACTTTCCTAATTTGGTTACTTATGTTAATTGAACGCCTATACTGTGTGGTTATGTGTTTAGGTGTGGTATGTGGTTAGGTGTTGTTGGGGTTTGATTACTCACAATTTGAGCACGCAACTCTTCAGTTGAATAATGAATAAGATATTCATATGAGGCTCTGAAAATTGTGAGGCATGCTTACCTTAAGGTGGATGGGTCTTTAATGGCTACTTTTCTGACTCGCCCACCTCTCATGAAACACGGGATCAGTATGAGATGGTTAGCAAATCCAAATTTAGGCCATAGCCACTTTTCTCATAATTCTCAAAGCTCATATAAATTTCTCATTCATCATCGAAGTGAAGGTTCTTGTGCTCATTTGATGGTCATATAGGTCCCCCTTCCCCATTATGTTGACTAGATTTTTGAACCTAGAATGGTTATCATATTTTGAGCACGCAATTCAATGTCTCTTAAACACGCCTTTTCAATATTTGTTCTTGGGGTTGCACCACTCAAATGTAGGTGTCCAAATGAGGGTTGTTTACCTTAACACCAATCAAAAATGGCACATTAACACTATCGTTACAACAATAATAGTGTTATATTTATATAACTTTAGCTAAGACTAAAAGTTGGTTCTAACAACCCGGCCTTCACACCATCAACATTATCTAGTGGCGAGCCTAGTTGGCAAATGATGTGGCATGGCTTAAAAGTGGAGGTTTTAAGCCTCAAGCACTGACCCTCCCATCGGTACCTAAGCATGAGGCAAGAATATAGGAGCTTTAAAAGTGTTGCCTCCCGCCCTTGTGATTGGTTGCTTTTTAGTCTTAGCTATGAGAGCATGAGGAGTCCCATTAACAAAAACTGATGATAAGATAAATGAGTAGGAAGGCATTTGGGGATGGGACAAAACCTACCCAACATTAATTGCTTGTAGATAAAACAATGAACATGTGTGAAAGCTACTTGAAAATCCCCGGAGCAAGTTCTTGTAGGTGCATTGGTATAGCCAGATGCCTCCCCTATAACCAAGGGAGCTTTACCCGGTTTTTTAAGAAATACTTTGGGTCTTAGCTAAAGTCAGGTGGGAAGGGGGGGGGGGCATAAGTATTGTATTTATTGTCATTGACTATTTAAGAATTACGCAATGTTACATATATTTATTGTGTATCTCACATCCTGCCAACAAATGTCAAATTGGTTCTTTGGACAATATAAAACAATTGACAACTTCACTTCCTAAAAAACTACATAAATTGTAAAAAAGATATAGCATTGTGTAACTCCAAATCGTATATGACACTAGATATCACATTTAGTGTAGCACCTATGCCATGTTTTTTTTATAACAATCTTATGTCCACACTTGGTGGTAAACTTTACATTGACTTAAATGGTCCCTTTGTGGACATATAAAATACCACCTCATTTCGAGCTGAAAATATGAGCTGATGATCACTAAAAAACTGCTTGAACATGAAGTGACACATAAGATTTGATCGCAGCTCCAACAATATTACATGTGGATGTCATGTGTTTTTGTTATTTTCTAACATTGTGTTACCATTGACTTACCACTTGGTGCAGCTAGACCCTCGTACTTTTAAAGCTGAGTAACATATAGGTAGGTGTGGAATTAAGAAGGTTATCAAAAATAGACATGTCTAAAAGAGGTTGGACTACATGCTCAAAACTTGTTATTTATACTGGATTTGATTTAGTGTGGCATTAAAATTGATGTGATATGTTAAGGAGATTGGCCTTGATGAATTGTCATGTAGCAACCTACAAATGTCCTATGCCACCTAGTGATGATCAAATCATTTACAAGGGTCTCGGGGGGGGGGGGGGCAGTGTGTTAAAAAGTTAAGGATATAGGTGCGAACAACCACTATTTTATAGGGGGGTATTACTTTCAATTCTCTTCTTTTATTCACATGCTATCATTATGTAAACTTCTACTTTGGGTTAAAAGAAAAATGGCTTGCCTTACTTATAATTCCAAATTACCTATTATTTCATACCCTATAGTACTTTAAAGATGTCCAATGCCATTTTTGATACCCTATATTACTCTTGAGTCCAATTATATTTTTTGCCCTCATGTTTTTGAAATACCCTATCATTTGTTCGCACGTGTATTGCTACTCCAACCAATGACTACCCCCCCCGAGACAAGGGTGGATGATAAATAGTGTGCGTCACACAGAATCCAGTGTGTAGTGTAGTTTTGGCTCAATAGTCAATACAATTGATCATATATGCTAATTAAGAAGAGAATCTTCACTTTGATAATGAATACAATATTTGCATAAGTTCCAATATTTATGGGAAAAAAATGGGTGTAGCCTCTTTGAGTTAGGCCTCCTAGTAGCATCCCCCAAGGTGAGATGGCAGTTGGTTACATTTAGCATGACATTTTCTATTTTCTAACATTAGAAAAAAGAATCTTGAGAGAGACCTACTTGAGATGAAATAACACAAATATGTGGGGGCTTAGTGTTTACAAGACCCCCTTTACCTTGGTAATAGCCATGGGACCCAACTCAGAGGTGGTTGTCTAGCCTTGGCTGATAGTGCTCACCTTTGGAAGAATTTGAACTTAATCTCATGTTGAATCCAAGGCCCACAAAGGTTGAATAAGCAATGCACGTGTGCTTTTGTAAAATCAATGTCAAACGTTGTCATTGATGAAGCTTCAAATAACCAACCATTGCATGCGTTTCCATACAAGGTAAGCAAGCCTCATTTGGTTATTCATCTCAAACATACGCCTATATTTGATTGGTGTGTGATTCTATGTACTGTATCTATTCAAAAACAAAATCCAGAAAGAGACCTGTCTCAAAAAGATTAAACATCGTTCTCAGAATTGATTAACTATTTTAGGTTCAACAATCTACACAACTAGGGAGGTGTATACGATCATTTAAGAAGAAAAACAATCTTCACTTTGGAGTGAATAACATATATATGATTTGAGCTCCAAAATTTACGAGGAAAACACATATGGGTACGATTTGGATTCTTGAGTTTACGATCTTGCACTAATTGTGTGCAGAGCTAAAAAAAAAAAGTGTCCATTTAAAGCTTACTTACCTTGTATTGAAAGTGCAGTTAGATGAGCTCCCCCATGACCATTTCAATTCCATGATTGCACACACTTTTGAGACACAAGAGCCACTTCAACCTTTCACATTCGTAATTCACACGGGTAGATCACTCCATTGTCAAGTTGAACACCACGTGCGACCAAAAAAATCTTCTTTTGGTAAGTTGCACCACCAAAATGGGTCAAAATTTTATCAAATGTTTTTCATGAGTAGATATGCACAATACCTATGACATAGTTAAAAGTGGTAACTAAATTTAATGATTTGTTTTTTTCATAAAACATATCATTTCTAACTAGAATGACACAAAATTGAACTAAAACAATTACTAAAAAAATAAAGATGACTAAAATTTTCAAAAAAATATACAAAAGATACTATCAATGATTATGTATATGTAGAAAAGATATCATAAATTTTAAAATTATGTATGGCATGTAATATAGGGGTAGCAAACTTTGTCCGCACGTGGTGTCAACTTGACAATGAAGTGACCTCCCCGTGGTAATTCATCAATGGGTTGGGAGAACCAACCACTACAATAGTTACAGATGAACTGGTTGGGTTTGAGAAATAACCGGTCGAAGAGAAGATCATCAAGACTTCAGGAAAAAAAAATTACCCATCGTTTGGGAGGAATCTATGGAATATGTCTCAAATTAATGAAGAAAAACCGAAAGATCAGAACATGTAATTGGTTGGACTTGGAAACACTATGATCGTGACCGATTATGTTCACAAAATTTCCCCATACATCGGTAACTCAGTTCTTGCTTCGTAATGATACCTAGAGTAGACGCGCCCATAATTGATCACTTAAGAGATTCTGGGTGAGGTCTGGAGAAGTATAAAGTGGTGCAAATTTTTTCCATGTGAGAAGACAAAACCCAAGAGGATTGCAACAACAACAACAACAAACACACACGGTAATTTTATTCTTTAAATTAAAATTATTGTGAATTTCCGAAGCCAAAAGTTGGCCCGAACATATTACCAATGTCACTGATCACTTAAGAGATTTTGGGTGAGGTCTGGAGGAGTATAAAGCGGTGCAGATTTTCCCATGTGAGAAGATAGAAACCAGGAGGATTGCAACAACAACAACAAAAAAATCGGTAGTTTGGAATCACTATGAATTTTTGAAGCCAAAAATCGACGCAAACAGATTGCCAATGCCTAGAGTCTATCAGAACCACTTATTCCTCTTCACTTCAGCGCTCAAAACCAGGACATGTGTCATGGCACACTCATGGTTCCGGCCTGATCGAAAATTGAGTCCGAGCCTGATTGAAATTACGGTACCCTATAGATTGCCGACAAATTGAGGGTTCGGATCGGGAATAGGAGCCTCTACTATAGATAGATAGTGGGGAGAGATGCTAAGAGGACACGAACTCATTAAAGAATGGTTTGAGGGGATTCGAAAATCGATCTCGTGGGTGAGGTTCTGAACATGATGTCGAGAACATCATCATCATGTTTGCAGGTGCATCGGCCGGTAACGTAGACCGGGTCTTAAATGGTTACCTTCCTAGTGGCTTGGGCCTTTATTACCCCTAGTACCTTCACCACTTCGGCACTAATTAAACCACTTTCACAACAACCGAGTTTTAGGAGATTGTGTTTGTTAAAATCTCAAAATTTAATATCGGAGGAAAAAGTATTCCCTCTAGCTCCGGGATTTTGAGTCTACAAATACAAACTATGATTCTTACTCGCCTATAAATAGACAAAATGGTAGAGGTACTATGGTGTTTCCTTATAATCATTATACCGATTATCCCAATTAGTGTGTGTTACTATGTGGAGTTTTCGCAGCGGTTGAACAAGTTAATGGGAATGTATTGTTTTGCCAAGCAAAGTCATTTATGTTTTGTAATGTCCAAACAACCTATTGAACATTTGTTAGTGAAAAACTAAACTCCTGAGTATGACGTTATTGCACTATGTAACTCCAAATAATAGCACGCATTAATTGGGATAATCGGTGTAGTGAGCCCTGGGCTAGATCGCATCTTCACTCGGTTGGGCCCCGTCCCTCCCACGCCTCCTTCATTGTCCAATGTCCCTGCCTACACCTGCGTAGGAAGTCCTCCTCGTTGGGAACCAATGTGACAATACCCGGTTAGAATTACAAATATTCAAGTTGACATCACTTTCATTATTCTCGAGTTAATTGATGGAGTTCCTTCACATGCCAATGGAGCTTAATGGCTTAAGAGAATTACAAATCTTCAAGTTGGCATCACTTTCATTATTCTCGAGTTAATTGATGGAGTTCCTTCACATGCCAATGGAGCTTAATGGCTTAAGTGACCGGGTATTATCACGTTGGTTCCCAACGAGGAAGACTTCCCACGCAGGTGTAGGCAGGAACACCGGACAATGAAGGAGGCGTGGGAGGGGCAGGGCCCAACCGAATGAAGATGCGATCTAGCCCGGGGCGTGTAGTGGTAAGTGGCCTTCAATTAGCAAATCATGATAAGCACTTACTTTTGAAGTGTGAGTTGCCTAGTTGTGGACACACTTAAGATGTTATTCTAAGATCCAATAACATAACACAATAACTTGAATGGAATAATTTCAACTACTTGTCATCACTCAACTTTATGACGTTTGAGCCTATGATCGGGGAGAACCGGCAGTTAGTTACAAATGAACCGGTTGAAGTTGGAGACTGTAGGAAAATTACCGATCATTTTAGAGGATTCTATAGAATATACCTCAATTTAATAAAGGAAAACCGGAGGATGTCAACATGTAACCGGTCGGATTTAGAATCACTGGGATCTCAAAAATGTCCCCGATGACTGGTTTGAGCTCTTTGCTTAGCATGAATTGGTAATTAAGAACGGGGAGATCTGACTGCTAGTTATGGATAGGCCAGTTGAGTTGAAGGTGATGAGAATTAATCACTTCAAGTTCAATACTAAAGGTAAGTCAATGGTTGAAATATATCTAAAACTGATGGCAAAAATCTGAAAGAAATCAACATGGAATCGGTTGGACTTCGAAACATTGGGAAAGAAAAGAAAAGAAAAAATCAATGTCAGGCAATCCGATGTGAATTTGAGCCCGTTGGTCTTACCTTGCTCAAAAATTCATGTGATGCAGGGTGGGGTTTACTGCCTACCTTGCGGTGGGTGGGTTCTTGTTTGTGTGTGTATGTGTGTGTATATAGATACATTATTTTGATATCCATTTACTATGTGGGGGGAGCACCGAGTCTTGTTTATTGTTCAATTTTCTCTTATTAAGTACTAGGTATGTGAGAAATTTGATGGCTATTTGGTGGATGGTTTTCATTGTTTATTCTTATATTAGTGATGTGGGGATATGTAGGTATTCAAGGAGTTCTATGCTTCTTGTGTGAATGGCTCCCCTTACTCCTATTATGATAACTATGAAGGGTCTAATGTTCCAGCCTTTTGCTCTTCTTGCATCTACTAACGGGTTGTATTTGGCTTCTTTTGTTTGCATGGCTTGGTCAAGGAGTTTATCACGCGCAAAGGTGAATTCAATGATTTGGATGGTTACGTCCAGTGTAGGTGTAAGTGGACCTTTTTGTTCATATGCAACGCCTTGTACGTAAACGATATCCAGTCTTAGTTTTGCGAGGCATCCACATCGTGTAGTGTTGCATGTGCAGCTTAGTATCCATGGTGGGATGGTGTTGTCTTGGTGGTTGCCATGTCAGTTACCGGCATTAATGAGTGTGAGGTGTCTAGTGTATACACTTGATTTTAGTAGGTTGGTGAGCTGGTGGTCAAAACATTGGGATCTAGACCAATTTTGACCAAATGCCCTCATTCATGTATGGATCATCCATAACCACAAAAAGACATTAGACTGCTACAACACAACTACATTAGACTACCTTTAAACTTGAATTCACATATAGCCCACCCACACTTACTGGTGTGGGCCACCAGTGAACGGTTCTTACTAGCAATGGTTACATCCAATAGCTCTCACTCGCTAGCCAAACCAACTCTAAAAGTGGTCCCTCATGTTAGGAGTTGTTCGTTGGTCACCCACCCTAGTAAGTATAGACATGCTAATAGTCAGCTGACATCACAAGAAAGACAATGAGATTAATGGTCAACGCAGTTGTTGGAACCTATATGACTACTCCATGAGCACAAAACTTTTCACCTTGATCATGAATAAGAAATTGATACGAACTCTCAACAATTTTCAAGGAAAGCAACTACAAACCTAGTTTTGGATTTGCCAACCATCTCGTACTAGTCACGGGTTTCCATATCATAGGAGAAGTAGGTTAGTCAAAAAAGATAACCATTTAAGGCCCATCTATCTTAAGTTTTGGTGACATCGGTTGGAATGGAGAATCGACTTAATTTGATAAGATGTTTCACCCACTGATTGAGACTTGAGACGGTGAGTGGCCTAATTCAATCACCGTTTTATGGGTGTCACCCACTTCAAGCCAAATAACTACACTATTTATTGGCTTTGTCTGTAGGACAGAGACTATGCATCAACTTCTTCGTTTCAAGAGCAAATTTCCTAACCACTTTGTGTTCACACTTGAACGTTACTTGTTCTTGTTATTTTTGGTCCACTTTATTTAATGTGGATGTTAACTATAGTTTATATATAAGTGCTCCCTAAAGTGCATTGAAAGAAATCTAGTTAACTATAGTTATTTCGGTAGTTCTTGATTATTTATTTTAAAATTTCGGGTGAGAAATGAGTAGCTTCAATCCTTGACCCGTATTTGAGAAGAAGGTGCACAAAATCCAAGAAAGGTTAGGTATAGTGAATAGCCATGAATTGGCATGAGCAAAGTGGACAACTACAATTGTAGTCTTTCATAATAAAGAACAAAGCCTCACGGTTCTACCGTTTTCTTGTTGTATTTAGTGTCATTTACTTTTTTAAGTTACGTAAGAGTTACAAAATATTTATACTAAGGGCCGGTTTACACTACGGTGGAGAAGGCCTCCGGTCGGTCAAGAATGCTTGGCCAAGACATGGTTATATGAGGCAAATGGTGGATGTGCCGGAGAAGAATTAAAGGCAATAAAATATTTCTTAAGGAGTCTTGACCAGTTGAAGTCTAAACACCTAGAGGAGAAGTTTAGCGGACAAGTCCACCGGAGAAGTCCACCGGTGAAGAGAAGTTCACCTAATGGTGAAGATTTTTTGTGATAAAAAACCATAATTCTCTACATTCACATTGTATCAAAAGATTTCAACAAGAATTGTGTCCATAAGAATTGTGTAATATAATGTTCAATTTTATTCAAAAGATAATGAAAATTGTCAAATTGCCAATTGTCAAGTTTGGCCCATGTAGGAAATAAATGTCTCCTTGGGTGTTTAAAAATGAAGAGGGGAAGACCCATACACATTGGACAAAGCACTACTCTTTGGTATTATTTAAGACATGCTCTCCTCTTAATCATCCTCATCAATTTCTCTCTTCTTATCTTTGATCTTCAATCATGGATAAGCGAAGAAGAGACATTTTGTGCTCTCTTATGATCTTTATGGTTTTGAAGTATTTTATAGTTTCAACTATGGCGATACAAAAAACCATCATGTATCACCATAATGCTTCAATTATGATGATGGCATATTTTTTGTTTGGGAGCAAGGAGAGGGTGGTGTGGAAATTTGACCGGCCAAGTGGATATGTGTCACAATTTCTTCTTGGATCATATAATGCAAAAATGTTCAAAGATCATGTACGGGTGAGTAAGCCTACTTTTATTTATTTATGTCATTTGCTTGGACCCATGTTGAGCAAGAAAGATACAAAATTAAGACTTTGTATTCCAATAGAGTGTAGAATTCCAATAGAGTGTTTTTGAAAATTAAATTTTTATTGAGTTGGGCTTCTCCGGAGGAAGAGTTTCTTGTCCTCCAGAGAAGCCCAACTCCAAAAAGTGCCGCCATGTAGGCGGCCATGTCATTTTATCATCCATGAGAAAAGTTCACCACCATTGTTTTCTTCACCTAGTGTAAACACCCACCGGTCAAGAGTTGCATTTTCGACCAATCACAATTGAGAAACGCCCTTTTTTTCATGACCGGTGGACTTCTCCACTGTAGTGTAAACCGGCCCTAAGTGAATATCAGATGTGCTGTAATGTTCACAATACTTCTTTGAAGTTTGATTGTAAGATATAGAGTCTCCTGAGCTAGGGTGCACTCCTCTTTGATTTCTAGATCGAAGCATGTGTGTGGAAGAAGAAAAAAAAATGCATGCATTTAAGTGTGGGAGAAATAAGTCCAAGGTATGTGCACACATAAACAAAGTCAATGAAATAAATGCCATAGGATAAGTAAATGGTAGTTGTGTGAGTTTGAAAACTTACCTCTTCATGTGTATATTGTAAGAAGTTGAATGTCCACTTCTAAAGCTATAAAAAGACTTTTTCATCGTTCCGATGAAGTTCGTAGGTATTTGTATCCAAGAGGTATCCAAGCTATATTTCATATAGCCAACATAATGACAATGTCTAAGTCTACTATCAAGTGATCACTAATCACTTAGATCATAAGTCGATTTAATGCCAGTACCATTATGAAATCATTAGGATACAGGGGAAAGATCGGATCTGCCTAAAAACCCCCATCGAGCGTGGCTCGGAGGCTAGGTTCGGGAGGGGGTGGCAGGGTTGGGGTAAAACTTGCCCCCTATTTTTTTAATTGGGTGGGGCCTTACTTAATCTCATAGGGGGCTTCCTAGAGTAATTTGGGGCCGCAGGACCCAAATTTAGCAAAAAAAAACCAAAAAAATTCCCCAAGGGGCCAAAACGGGGAGGGCCAGAAAAATGAACCCCACCGAACCTGGCCTCCGAGCCTGAAAGCTGCAACGCTCGTCGGGGGTATTTAGGGAGCCCCGGGAAAGATCCCCCCACTCTCGGGATACATGTTGGATATATATCTACCCCCAACACTCACGTACAAAATTCCATTTGAATTCTTCATTGAAACCTCTTGTGTCCAAGTTTTCTCATTAATTTCTCAACCATCAACTTACTTGTTACATTTTCAGTTGAGAATCTCAAAAATAACTCCACCCAAAATCAACTCATTTATAAATTGCATTTTTTTTAACTGAGACGTACATGTATGAACTTAACCTTAAAAGGACATGAGCATTCAATGTACAACATATATACATGATTTTCTACAAGCATCATCAACTTTTGAGAGGCAAGTCTCTCAAAAGACTTCCTTATGACCAACACCTTATGGCAAAAATAGCTGAAAGTAACATTGAAGTAGCATAATAACCACCCACATCAATGTCCTACCAAAAACATGTGACCCACACTAATTTTGATTAAAGATTTGATTTGAATATTAGATTAATGTGGGTTCTAGATAAACAATGTGGCCCACATTAATAAGACAATTTATTGTATAATAAAGAGTGAGGTGGTAACATACATTTAAGGATTGTGATTTTAACAAAAATGGTGGTACCTAAATGGAAAGGAGGTTGACAAGGCTATGATATGGCAACCACATTGTCCAAATAAGCTTATAAGCATATAAATAGAAGAATCATGGACTGGCATTAACTTTTCCAACCAACCAGCCACCACTTTGCAGTGGCTTACTTAGGGCATGTTTACACCAAAGGCATTCGCCCCTGGCTCTTAAATGACCTTTGTACACTGCTTTTTGGATAAGATCATAGAGAAGTCCATGGACATTAGCAAGGCACAAGCCCTTAGTGATAACCCAAATTCATGAGCACAAATACCGTCATGCGTCTAAAGCCATCCCAAAACAATCCCTATTATCTCGGCCAAAAGTAGCCATACTTGCTGTGTGGGATTCCATGTGGATTTTTCATCCATTGAAGATGTTATGGATTGTGGTCCAAAACTACCCTCATGTAAGCCTAAAGCAGGGGCATGTGACACTCCCAATCAATGAGAATTCAAGGATTCTCAAGGCCCATGGCCTACAGGCTTTTATGTAAACAAGTCCTCAATTCAAAGTTCTTTGCCGTGCATTGATATAGTCATGAATTCATCTAAAGCCATGACCATGGAGCCACCAAAAATAGCAAGGAAGCTACTCACATAAATAAAGGTGAAATAATTGTTGAAGGACGCTAGATACCACTTCACATGGGTCAAAAGTAGGGGTGCCAAATAATGTGATGGGGGTGATGGACTTAACTACCAAGCATGTTACTATACATTGAGAAAAAGTCTAACTATATAAAGACAAGCATTCCCGTTGCCATATTCACATAACAAAAGCTTGCGGTGATGGTTCCCACCCATCACCGTACCCGCAAGTATTTGCGGGAACTGGATATGTTAATTCACATTTCTCAACAAAATGAGTCCATTTCACGGGGGGGCAGTGTGTTAAAAAGTTAAGGATATAGGTGCGAACAACCACTATTTTATAGGGGGGTATTACTTTCAATTCTTTTCTTTTTTTCACATGCTATCATTATGTAATTTTCTACTTTGGGTTAATAGAAAAATGGCTTGCATTACTTATAATTCCAAATTACCTATTATTCCATACCCTATAGTACTTTAAAGATGTCCAGTGTCATTTTTGATACCCTATATTACTCTTAAGTCCATTTATAATTTTTTGCCCCCATGTTTTTAAAATACCCTATCATTTGTTCGCACTTATATTGCTACTCCAACCAATGACTACCCTCCCCGGGGTCCATTTGCACCCACTGCAAAGTTGCCACAAACATAAAGAGACAAACAATCAATGTTCTTAACTCCCTTTCAATTTTTGCTTAAGGGTGGCTCATTTAACTTTACCCCTAAGCGTCTAAGTACCTCATATTGGACCTCTCCAAGCAAAAATTAATGTATTTGAGCTAAATACATATTTAGCTAATCATGTCAAAAGAAACCCTATCTAAAATCAACATATTCCTCAAGTACTTAATCAAAACAAGTCAAACACTTTGATGTTCTTGAAGCTTTAAGCTCAAATATGGAGCCTAAGTGCCCTTGGATGCAAATACATATGTTGTATTTTGATCATCCATGTCTAGTATGAGTAGATTTTTTTTATTTTTTTATTCTTTTCCTTGACATAAGACAACGCACATAATAATATTTCAAACACATGAATATATAATATCTGATATATGAACTTGGTGAAGCCCATATAACTCGTTTAAAATAATGACCGTATATTGAGACCCCACGTCCTTAAAGTGTTTGTGTGACTCATTCCCAAAGGACTCACACCAAATCAACTCCGATAAGAAACCACCTAAGACTACAATTCCTTGCATCACTATGGGAAATGAGGTGGATGGAATCTCCAACATGGCGTCTCTATTGCACAATAAGTTTTTTTTTATTCCCTCTCGTGCACAATTTCATTGGACTAAGTTATGAGGTGATAATAAATACATCAACTTCTTACCATCTTAGTCTTTGCTTGACACAAATAGGCATAAATTCTAATTTTAAAAATGTTTTTGGGAGCACAGGAGACGCTTGACCACCTAGCTAGTTTTTCGTCAAATAGTGAGATGATTTCACAGTCATGAATTGAACCGCCAACCACTTCATTCAATTTGGATACCTTTTCACTATTATCCGGTAGTTTAGGGTATACTCCTGAAAACACAAAGCAAGTGGTGGGGAAACCATGGGTTTCACCTCTAAAATACATCTCACACCAAATCCAAGGGGGAGTGGAAGCAACAATGGAAGATCGTATCACAAAGGAGGGCTTTGTAATTGAGATCCCCGGAACATCCTATCATTGCAATCTTGAGGTGAACTTCATGAGCCAAACTCAAGGGGGGAGTGGATGTAACCAATTATTGGCTTCAACATGATCGGTTTTCATGTTCATTCCAACGTTGTGGCTCGGGGGGGGGGGGGGGGTAGTCATTGGTTGGAGTAGCAATATACATGCGAACAAACGATAGGGTATTTTAAAAACATGGGGGCAAAATTTTATAATTGGACTTAAGAGTAATATAGGGTATCAAAAATGGCACTGGACATCTTTAAAGTACTATAGGGTATGGAATAATAGGGAATTTGGAATTATAAGTAATGCAAGCCATTTTTCTATTAACCCAAAGTAGAAATTTACATAATGATAGCATGTGAAAAAAAGAAGAGGATTGAAAGTAATACCCCCCTATAAAATAGTGGTTGTTCGCACCTATATCCTTATTTTTCTAACACACTGCCCCCCCCGAGCGTTGTGGCCAACTTACTCCGGTTATGCGATCGCATTCGGCTTGACACCCGCTAAGGTAGGGGTGGCAATTTCCGTGCGGGTCCTAAAGTCGACCCCTAGGGTCAGAAGCACCTATCTAGGTGCTTTTACCGTTCACAACGCTGCCAGCATTTCATTGGCTGCCAGCGGTCGGTTTTAGAAATCCACCCTGTGGATATACCACGTACCCTATGTGCGAGTGTTGGTCACTCTACAAGGTTTTCTTTAAAAATTTGTAGGAAATCATAGACATGCCGGAATTTTTTTATTTTTTCATAGTTGCTCTTGCACCAGCTTTGCGGAACGCTCAAAATTTATAAAAAAAAAAAAAGTTTCAGCATCCCAACTAGGCACATCTGAAATTTGGACGGAAATAGCCACCCCTACCTTAGGTATTGCATGTGAAAAGTGAAAGGTTGTCGTTGATAGATTCACAACGACGTCCTTGGGAAAGCCGTATCATAAAGGAGGGCTTCGTGATTGAGATCCCGAGAAAAATGCCGTCATTGCAATCCCGAGGTATCTTCCACGAGCAAAACTCCAACGGAGTCGGTGTAACAAAAAGATTAACATCAAAATGATTGATTGCATGTATGCATGTTCCATTGTTGTGGTCAACATGTGTCGTGCTCTAGTTGGTCGATCGCATTTGCCTTGGTACCCTCTAGGTATTGCATGTGGAAAGTGGAAGGTTGTCCTTGATCAATTCACAATGCCCTCCTTGGAAGGCCTTATCATAAACGGCAAGCTTTTGTGATTGAGATCCCGAGAAAATGCCGTCGTTGCATTTCTAAGGTATATTTCATGAGATCCAAACTACCGGGGCATAACACTCTTTGGTGATAGAAATATGTCGGTTTCTATCAAAAACAATATTAACCCATTAAATCTTCCAATGCATTGAGAGAAAGACTCGCTAGAGGTACAATTGCCTAGTGTGTATGTTTGACTAATTTCATTTGACGTTCAACTTCAGATCCAAAGTGTCACGTGATGTTTTCAAAAACAAAAATGAAGGTCAATTGACATATACATTTTATTCTAAAATGTCATCTCAATTTTGGGTTACACAATATTTTAGAAAAACTACTAATTTGAGTAATCAAAATACAATCTTTATTTGTAACAAAAATAAAATACTATCAGTCGAGCGTAATGTATCCATCGGTCTTGCATGTTCCCGGTTACAAAGGAAATTACAATAACAAGACTAAACTTAAGTATGTAAGTGAGTGTAGGAAGTTCTCCTACTGTTGTGAGTTATGTTTTCTAGATACTTGAGTTGCAGTTTATAATACTTAAGTTGCCTAGTAATACGTATCATTTCAATTTCTAGAGTATCAATTGACATGTGTTTCTTTTCTTCACAAGTCACAGTACATGTCAACTTCTAAATTGTATGTGTGAATTGACTTGCATTTTTTTTTTTGGTGCAAGTTTTTGCATGTCCAAAGTGAAAAACTTGCAAAAACTTTATCAAACATACACACTGCAACTGCCTCCGGTGGAATTCATTTGCTTGGAATATGGTATAATTAGCGCACCTTATCACCACCGTTGGATTACTAGAACTAATATGAACGGGCGGATCGTGATGTGACCACTAAACGGGGCATCTACTAATAGGCTCTTTATGTAGTGAATTTGTGGTCTAAAGAAGTATTCAAATACAATGACACCAATTATAGGCAGTAACTCTCATGCCCCCTCCCCACCTGACTTTACCAAATAACCAAAGTCTTCTCTAAAAATTGGGTAAAACTCCCTCGGTTATAGGGGAGGCATCCAGCTATCCCAATGCATTTACAAGAACTTGCTCCGGAAACTTTTGAGTAGGTTTTAGTTAAGTAGCTTTCACACATGTTCATGGTTTTATCTACCAAGCAATGAATGCTGGATAGTTTTTGTCCCATCTCCAAATCCCTTACTACTCATCTATCTTACCATTCATTTTTGTTAATGCAGCTCCTCGTGCCCTCATAGCTAAGACTAAAAAGCAACCAATCACAAGGGTGGGAAGCGACACTTATAAAGGTCCTATATTCTTGCCTCAAGTCTAGGTACCAATGGGAGGGTCGGTGCTGGAGGCTTTAAAACCTCCACTTTTAAACTATGCCACATCATTTGCCAACTAGGCTCGGCATGTGGAGGCCATGTTTTTAGAGCCAACTTTCAGGCTTAGCTAAAGTCAAGTGGGGAGGGGGCATCATCCAAACATCTTTAGATTCGTGTGGAGGGCACACACGTCCAAAAATGGAGGTTTTCACAAAAAGCCGTCTCGGACCGGTGTCATGTTCCTCTTTTATATAAGAATAATACAAGCATGAATGCTCATGAGACACCAATTTTGAGAACTTTCAAACTTTGTACGTTACAAAAGCTTTACAACTTAAACACAATATTGTGATTGCTATGAGCTCGACCACCCGACCATAAGAGAGACAAAAAGAAGATCCTCTCTCCTCCCCCGAGCTCTCTCTTATACCCAAAGGCAATCCTAGTACTTGTCCATCTTTATCCATGGTATCTAAGGGATTCTTTTAGAAGGCTCGAGTCTTGCTAAATTTAAAAATGAGGCTTTTCTAATCTATGTACATAGATCGTTTCACCATATGATTTTTTTTCTTATCTTTTGGCTCAATCACAATCATCTAGTTGGATTTGCCTAATTCCAACTTCATGCATCATCCATTATTCTAATTGGAACTGTCTAATTCCAACTTGATCCAATCTTCCATTCTTCTAATTGGAATTGTCTAATTTCAACTTGATCCAATCATCCATTCTTCTAGTTAAAATTGTCTAGTTCCAACTTGATCCATTCATCCATTCTTTCAGTTGGAATTATCTATTTCCAACTAGACTTGTTCATTGAGAGTAGTCTAGATCCAATGAATAACATCCATCCGTTGGGAATTGTCTAACTCCGATTCATACCTTCTAGTTGGAGTTGTCTAACTCCAACACAAAGAACTTGTAGAAGGAGGTGTCTAACGCCCAGTTGAAGTTGTCTAACTCCAACACAAAGATCTTTGATTGGGAGTTGTCTAGCTCCCGTGCACAATTCCTTCAGGGGTTGTTTAGTCCTTGTGCACCATTCTCTCGCGGGTTGTCTAGTCCATGTGCACCATTCTCTCACAAGTTGTTTAATTCTTTCTTTGGAGTTGTCCGACTGCAAACATTGTCTGCTCACATGCTAAGTACAGCAAAATATGGTTAGTCTTTCTTTCTTGCATAATCCAAGTCTAAATCCTTTTATCCAGGTATATCATAGAAATGATAAAATTTCAACATGGCTTCACGACATGCAAATGATTATTGGGAAATTTGAAAATGCACATTCAAAGCTTCAAGCATAGCATTCATGCTACAACCTCACATTCAAGATTAAATATTCTACCTCCGAATTCATTCGTTAATCCCACATTCGAAATCTCAACTACCAACTCCGAATTCTCATGCTCCCAGCTCCAAATCCAACACCTTCCTAAACTCCTAACCCCAACTCACAACCCAATCCCTAACCCGTGTCCTAAACTCAAGTCCCAATCCCGCTCCTAACAACCCTACCACACCCGGTGGACCAACGGCCCAACCAACCAACTGGAGCACTTTGGGACCTTGTCCCATGCTCCCCGGTTGGTTGCCCCCTGCTATAGGGGGCTCCGAACCGGGTGGGCGGACTGGCTGGCTGGGGCGTTGGTATGCCCAATGTGGCAAGGCTATAATTTAGCTCCTGACCCGGGCAGGGGAGGCTAACCCAAACAACTCCCAGCTCCAAGAACAAACACCAAGAGACTCCAAACTCCAAGAGCAGGCATGGGAAATGGAAGGGCATCGGCTTTGGAGGGGGAGGTTGTTCACTCAAAAGGGCACCTTACATGACAAACTCAGGTTTCCTTGGTTTCTAAGCGGGAAAGGAGTTTGTACTAGCTTTTATTTTAGTATACACATAGAGAATACCTGGAATAGCACAACCGATAATGTTCACCCAAAACACCCAGTTTTGAACTTGGGTTTGTTACTTTTTGAAAATCTTTAATTTGTGGTCAATTGAGGGTTGGTTTAGACTACGGTCAAGAAATGCACCGGTCAAGAAATGCACCGGTCAAGAAATGCACCGGTCAAGAAAGTTAGGGGCATGGAGCAATATGATCGGCTACGGAATGGGGTTCTCACCAGCGGGGTTTTACACTACGACCAAGACTTTCCACTTGAAAACTTCAAGCATGGATGAAAAAATAACACGGCTAACCAACATGGCAACATTTTTTTCCTAGGGGAGTTCTCCAAAGGTCATGTTTCATGGGCCACCTCAAACCCTCACACGAGAAACTTGCCCTCCGGAGAACTCCAACTTGAGACATCATTTTTTACTTGTATTTCATCTCGTCCACCATACCAACCGTGACCTGAAATAACCTTGTCTTGGATTGAAAGTCTTGACCGAACGGTGCACTTCTTCACTCCTACTCTAAACCGACCCTTACTCGGTTATGTGATCACATGCCACAAGGAAGAGCCATATCACAAAAGGACTCGTGTCTTCGTGACGGAGCTCCATGCATGGAACACTCTCTCAAGTCTCAACGCGTTCCTTAAGGTAAAAAAATTCTTGAGTGACGGAGCTCCATGGAACACTCTCTCAAGTCTCAACGCGTTCCTTAAGGGAAAAAAATTCTTGAGTATGAGTGGGACCTAGATAGTAGTAGAAAGACATTATTTTTTACTTGTATTTCATCTCGTCCACCATACCAACCGTGACCTAAAATAACCTTGTCTTGGGCTGAAATTCTTGATCGATTGGTGCACTTCTTCACTCATACTCTAAACCGACCCTTACTCGGTTATGTGATCACATGCCACAAGGAAGAGCCATATCACAAAAGGACTCGTGTCTTCGTGACGGAGCTCCATGGAACACTCTCTCAAGTCTCAACACGTTCCTTAACCCTTAAAGGACAGTGTTGCCCCACGGGCTTGGTATTATTTTGGGAGAATCTTGTTCAAAACTTCTACTCCATTGCACCAAATGGGGTTTTTAGAATGCCAAATCGAGCACCTTAGCAAGATCTATACTTCTTTAGAATAGAGCCTATGTAAATTAATTGGTTAATCATGCTTAAAATGAATTTTAAAAGATATTTTGGGTGTGGTATCGGGAAAGCATATGTCCTTTAAGGGTTAAGGTAAAAAAATTCTTGAGTGACGGAGCTCCATGGAACACTCTCTCAAGTCTCAACGCGTTCCTTGAGGTAAAAAAACTCTTGAGTATGAGTGGGACCTAGCTAGTAGTAGAAAGTAATTGCCCGGGCGTGCATATATATAGGACCGTGCTACGTAATGGTGAACAACATGATTCCCTAGCTAGCTACTTATTGCTGCCATGCCCATGTTTCTAGGAAGGTGCGTCCCGCTTTTCTATCATTCGCTCCTCTTTCGAGGTTTGTTTCGGGCATCTTGGAGGGATGTCATTTAAGGACTTTATTGCGCAAAGGATTTTAAAGCCAAGTGAGTGAGGAGTATGAGGCACGCCTCACTTATACGAAGTGTGCCATCAATTCATGATACGCATTTGGCTTTTTTGCTATCCATAGTCAAGTATCGATTCATTCGCCCTATGCATTTTGAGAGTCTACACTAAACATATGTTTTTAGTGTCACCTATTCTACTTGCCTTGCTTAATACTACACTTTTTTTTTGTCTAATTAGTGTGGGTTACCATTCGGAGGTACGTGTTGTTATAAATTTTTAACAACATCGTCATTTGTTACCAACTTAGTTTATTCAGTGTACATACGAACTACATCGTTTATGGTGTTTTAGTGTCACATGTGCAATGGTGTCACTTGAGTTGTTTTGAAGCACATGCTAAGTTACGTCGATGATTAACAACTTCACCATAAGTGTCACCTTATGACACTTTACGTTCAAGTGCGCTACTAATATCTTGGCATGAGTATGTTCAACAGTGTGTGTGAGGTGCATGCCTATGTTACAAAATGGTCTACAAGTTGACTAAAGTGTACACAATTGACACTTGCCATAAAGGTCGAGGCATCTGTAGTCGCCCATGTCCATTTAATCGCTCACTAAGCTCATGTAATGTTGACATGGATGAGATCTGTATTTTCTAGGCGAACGGAGTTGAGGTTATGTGGTGGTGGCTTGTGATTGATTAAGGTTGAGGCATCTATAATTGATAAAAATAAAAGAGTTTGCGTCTCTTCAAGAGGAGTAATAGTGGGGAATTATTTCTTCTTGTGAATAGAAACAAATTATAAGGAGAATAGAGTTATCCTTTAACTCAACCGGAGTTTTAGTAGGGAGTTGGTTGTTTCGCATGCATAACTTTCCATGTTCGGTAAGTTGTGGGTGCATGCTTGGAGTCAATGTGGAGGTTTGAACGAAGAACCTTCCATATTAGTTCATTGGGTGCCAAACTCATTTTGGTGTCTCTTCGCATGCCAAAATGAGTTTGGTACCCAATGAACTAATATGGAAGGTTCTTCGTTCAAACCTCCACATTGATTCCAAGCATGCACCCACAACTTACCGAACATGGAAAGTTATGCATGCGAAACAACCAACTCCCTACTAAAACTCCGGTTGAGTTAAAGGATAACTCTAATGTAGCAAAAAATTAAAATAAATTAAAATAAAATCATGAACATGGAATTTGCTACAAAGTTCGTAGCGGCAAAGTTAGGGTAACACATAGTCGATCTATACATCAATCCATCACCACTCATCTTAGTTCTATTGTTTGGCTACAACAACTGTCAAAACTCTTATGAGGGTAATCAATCGCAAGTTGTCACCACATAGACCTTAACTTCATTTGCCTGAAATATATAGATTTCATCCATGTCGGCATTACATGACCCTAGTGAGCAGTTAAGTGGATCTTGTTGATTATGCATGTCTCGACCTTACCCTCATAAGAACTTTGACAACTATCGTAGCCAAGCATTAGCATTTAGATGAGTGATTATGGGTTAACCTATAGATCAACTATGTGTTACCCTAAACTCATGCTTCAAAATTTGTAGCAATTCCTTTATTCATAAAAATAATTTAAATTTTGCATTCTCCTTAGAATTTGTTTCTCTTCGCAAGAAAATAAATTCTTTGCTATTACTCCTTCTAAAAAAAATGTAAACTCTCTTAGTTTATTGGTTATAGATGCCTCAACCTTAGTGTGTTCAAGAATATCTTCCTCTTGCATACTAAAATGTGAACACATGACACTTGCCATTGGTACGCTCAAAAATGTCTTCCCCTTGCATACTAAAAAGCACGAATATCATCTAAAATATCCCAATGTACTACTCTAAATATCATAATTTAGAAGAAGAAGAAAAATCACTTGAAGAAGTTCCTTATGTTGATGAATGGAATCATATTGGCAATTAGCAGGCATGACACTTTAAGACCTCTAGGCATCCAATTTAAGCTCTTCACATATAGTGCACGTAACCCTAAATACCGCAGGTTGTGCACTTATGTTCTTTGGGTTTAAAATGATATTTTTAGCAAAGAGTTATGGCAACAAGTAACTCCAAATGGTAACCCACACGAATTAGACAAAATAGTGTGTGTTATTATTTGGAGTTATGTAGTGCAATAATGCCTTATTTAGTAGTTCAATTTTTTCACTAACAAACGATCAATAGGTTGTTCGGACATTATAGATCGTGAATGACTTTGCTTGGTAAAATATTACATTCTCATTACACAGTTATAGCATTGCATAACTTCAAATAATAACACACTCTCATTTGGATAACTAGTGTAATTGTAAATTGCCCATGCCGTGTCGTCGACACTACATATAAACCTAAGATAAATTCTCATTCATGTAAAAATACTTGCGCACCATATATTTACATTGTTGCAACTACTCTCACTTACTCATCGAAGACAATATTTCATTACAGAAATGCTAGTAGGTACGCAAGATATACCAAACTTCGTTTCAATATTTGACATTTGGATGAAACTAAAAGTGAGTTGGAACGACGTGTCCTGTAAACGTACAACCCACCCACACTTACTGGTGCGGGCCACTAGTGAACGGTTCCTACCAGCAAGGGCCACTTTTAGAGTTGGTTTAACCAGCGAGAGCCACTGGATGTAACCAGTGTTGGTACTCACCGTTCACTGGTAACCCACACCAGTAAGTGTGGGTGGGCTATCATTCACAAAGAAGTGTCATTTTAAAAAAAGTTTCACATTGATATAAAGTACCATATGAAAATAGATACAATATTTAGTGTGGTGACTACGGTTGCCGTGATTACAAACATTTAATATAAAGCCAATATAGAACTCACAACGAGCAACAACACTCCAGACACACACAGAGAGGCCGCTACTAGCAAGCATACGGAAACGTAAGTTTCAATCGATCGATGCTAGTGTGTTTTTTTTATAATAGAAAAAACACTTGAACATGAACTTAAGTGCACACTTTTGCCATCACGAAGAAGCTTTGTACTGGGCTCACCGTCCACTGTGCATCATAACGCCCAGGCTACTAGAAGGCTCAGGCTTTTACAGAGCTTTACAGGGCCTTCCACCGTTAGGTCGAAGCTACATTTATAAATTGTATAATATATAGAAGATTTATTACCTCATAACCATTGGACGCATGAGGTGACGTTATGGGACCGGGAAAGAGGACGCCTTCCACATAACATAACATAACATAACATAGCATAGCCCCTCTCCTTCGCCTGCTTCTTCATCTAGGCCGTCGATCTTCATGATCAGAGGGTCCAAAGAAGAGGGTGTCTAAGTGGTTATGTCCAATAACTTCTCCTGAACTTCCCAGACAACGTATGGGAAGTTTTTGGGCACGATCGGTCGATATTCTAGTGTTTCCAAGTCCAATCGGTTGAATGTCGACAGGTTTCGGGTCTTTCTTTACCAAACGGGGGTATATATTATAAATTCCCTCTCAAACGATCGGTAAATTTCCCGAATTCTCAAACTCCAAACGGTAATTTCTCAAACTCATCACCCGATTCATGTGCAACTAGCAAGAATTGCTCCCGGGTCTCGAAGGTCACGCGTCATTGAAGTCATCGACATCACTCGATATTCGATTAGACATGCTTTTGACTCTTTTTCATAAAAATTACACAGGTTCTCTCTCTATATATATACATATATATAGATATAGACATAGACATAGGAAGGTTGAATCGCAACACAATTGAAGAGATGATAAATGATGGCAACTTCAAGTTGACATGAACAAGAGTGTAGGTGTCTTAATAACCCTACATTCACAAAGGTGGTGGACTTTCGGAGAGAATATTTCTTGGGTAATGCAAACAATTCTAACGCCACCGCGTACTCATGTCAAGGGTCCCGGCTTTAACTTAAAAGCTCGACATGAAATTTATGTGGAGCTCACGACCATCAAAGTCAAACGGAAGAATTATGAAACCCTACAAATGATGTCGGCATGGGAAGCACATGCACAGTAAGCGGCGTCTCATTTCCCACCAGCGGACCACCGAAACAAAAAAAAAGTATTTTCTGACCTCTACTTTATAGTAGAGGCACCTATTCATGATCAAGACCCTATTGGCAATTTGTAGGGTACTGGAATTTCGATCCAACCGGTACCAATAGTGCCATGACACATGTCTTAGTTTTGAGTGGTAAATAAAGTGAGGAGGAATGAGCGGTTAAAGTTAGCGGTCGTGGCAAACTTTAGACATTGGTGATACACTCAGTGCGAACTATTGGCTTCAAAATTTATGGCGATTTCAATTTCAAAGAAATGAAATTCTCGAAAATTTTGCAGTCCTCCTGATTTCGATCTTTATACATGGGAGACATCTGCACCACCTTATACTTCTCTGGCTCTGGCGCAAAAGCTCTCAAGGGATCGGTTACGGGTGCCTCTACTCTACACACAAGATCCACAAGCTATCCTTATACAAAAGATAGAAAGACACCATCTAGTGTCCAAGATCGAAGTCTCCAATGCCCTTCAAACGCGATTCAACCCCTCAAAAAACACCTCTCTCAAAACAACCCTCCAAAACGCAACCCTAGCTTGAAAATGAAGACGTCACTTGACGTCCTCAACATAATCCGCCTGCCACAAGAACCAACAAGCGTAGGGCATTGTCACTACAAGAAACGAAGTTAGGTGGTCGATTCTCAATTCTTCACATTCCACTAGAAACATGTACCCTACAATTCATGCACGAGTTTAAAACGAGTTGTGTATTTCATTTCCATACTCTTGCATTAACGCCTTTGGATTTGAACCAACCCTTCAACAGAAGCGCTGAAAATTGAGAGCCGTTCAAAATGAAACTCATATGAGGGCTTCGATCTTGAACGTTGACGCCATCGTTCCCATGGTGGGCCTCACGAAGCTCCCTTTTTCCATGAACCAAAAAACCACCACTTTCCTTTCCTAAGTCGGATGCCATGGAAACATGAGCCGGCGGCTCCCCCATAATGGAAACATGACAAATGGCATCAAAGGTGAGCAGCTGCAAATAGACATATATGGCTGTAGATAAGACTTCCCCCGACCCCATTGACCACTCACTTGAAACCCCCCCCCCCCCTCTCCATTGATTTTTTAGAACACACGCTACTTATGTGAACGCGCTCCAGCCGGGCGTTTTGACACTCTGGCAATGAGGTGGCGGTGACATGGAGATTTTGGTGAGCTGTCGACTAGGGCCACGTCATACACGAGACTGAAGGCCCACGGCCGGTGCGTTTCTAAGGGCCGGTTCCCAAGTCCTAAGTCCCAAGTCACTTGAGGTCCATTCGTGCAATCTTCGTTGTTGAGAGCATGGAGGTCGGGACTTACCGCTTGACATGGGGTCTCGAGTCCTGGTACCCAAGTGTGACATGGATGTCTGCATGGCAACATGATTTGGAGGTGAGGCTTCGGGCTTGTGTTGAGGGTTGGGTCAACCAGATCGCTAAACCCGACTCTCAACACAAGTCCCGAGATTTTTTTGCATGAAATACTCGAGATTTGACTTTAGTGGATACGGATCATACTGCAATGGTTTCTCGAGGCTCGAAAGTTAGGACTTTGCCTCCATGTTGGGACATGAGACTTGGGACCCCGTGAGAGCCAACCCCGATCTCTCATTGGCCGAAAAGACCGAGACCGTCCAAGTTCACTCCACACTAGAAGGTGAAGGCTAAGTGCCCAAAGAAATCGATCGCGAATGGAAAATCTACATGCATTCCTACTTGACAGGTTATGGATAACGTTTCGCGGTCTGATGGATTTTGTGTTAGGCCCACCTCCAAGAAGTAAAACCCGATGCGAATCCCGCCAAACCATGTTAGTTAAACGAACCGGTATGACGTTTTGGATGAGAGTCAAGGGCCCTCGCAAATTACATGGTCACGCCCCTTGGCTAGGGTGTGAAGTGGCCCTTAGGGGGGCACTTCACACTATGGCCGAAGGTCGAGAGGCCGTCAACTCCCACCAATCAAATTGCAAGAAACCCAAAGTTCGGCCTCTCGACCCTTCACACTATGGCCAAAGTCCAAAGGCCGTCGCAATTTAAAACAATTGTTTTTTTAAGAAGGCGACAAACTCTCAAAGGAAGTTTGGTTCGGACAGGAATGGAAACCCAAACTATGGTCGAGAGGCCGTCGGTTTCTTTCCATTAACAAAAATCAATCATTGACATGACCTTGGCCGTTAGATTGGAGAGGTTATTTTGAGCAAAGTGGGATGCTCCTTTGGGTTTGGACTTTGGGCTCGGCCTTTGGAGGCTTCACGCTCTGCCCGGTCAAAGGCTCCAATTACTATGTTTCATTGGCTATATATGTTCAGCCCATTTCTTTGGGCTCTCAACAAAGTTTGGCCACTCAATCCCACGGCCTCTCGACTTGGACGGCCATAGTGTGAACGGCCCTTATATACGTAGCTTATAAAGTAGCCAAACGGTGACTCCCTACATGCACACAACACAACACACCACACTTTTGATGATATAATATGTGACTCATCCAACCCCCGAAGAAGCCAATGTTTCTTGTTCTCCTCTCATCACGGCTATGGTGGCGGTGGAACACGGCATGAAACGTAGGGCTGCCAAAGGCAAGAGGCCAAAATGGGAGGTGCAGTGGACCTGGCCTCAAGGCACTTCACTCCAGGCACACTAGGCCAAGTCATAAGACACAGCCTACTCACTTAGCGTACTAAACACAAAGGGGAATTGGCAGGCTGCAAGTGCATGCGGGGGTAGAGAGACTCGAGAGGCCATTATTGTATACCGGTTTACCTCTCATTCATCCAACATTAAAGCCCTGAAATAAGTTAGTATGCAGCTTGGAGGTATTAAAAAAGAAAAAGAAAAAGAACACAAACCACAGAGTAGAGATGTTCATGTATACACAAGCATTTGAAAAATTTGTGTAGGAGGAGAGAAACCAGGAGGGCTGCAAATCCTTTGTGAGAGATTTGTGAATCGTTGAAGTCAAGAGTTGGCCTAAACATGTTTACCAATGTGTTGAGTTTGTTGTAGATGCTCGTGTAAATCACTCATTCCTTTCCCACTTTAGCACGTAAAACTAGGATATGTATCATGGCGTTGTTGGTTCTGACCTGATCGAAATTTAGTCCCAGCCTTATCGAAATTCCAGTACCCTATAGATTGCCGACGGGGTCTTGATCGGGATTAGATGCCTCTACCATAGTTGATCTGACATGGGAATCAGCTAGAGAGACCTTGAATTAGTCTAATGTCTTGAATTATAATAGAGGCGCCTATTCCCAGACAAGACTCCATTGGCAATCTATGGAGCACTGTAATTTCGATCAGGATGAGACTCAATTTTGATTAGGCCGGAACCAACAGTGCCATGACACATGTCATGGTTTTGAGGCTAAAGTGAAGAGGAATGAGCAGTTTAAATGAGCGGCTATGGTAGACTATGTACATTGGTGATATGTTCGGGCCAACTTTTGGCTCCAAAAACCCATAGTAGTTTCAACTTAAGGAATAAAATTACCAAAAATTTTGCAGTTCCCCTAATTTCTATCTAATTACATGGAATTTTTTTGCACCCCCTTATACATCTCCAAACTTGGTGCAATATCTCTTAAGTGATCAGTTATGGGTGCCTCTACTCTTGTCTAGTGCCCTGAATTAGTCTAGCATCCCGTATTAGGTCATTCGAGATGAATTGGCAACAAACCTATAGGGTGTCAAGTTTTTATGTTGAATTGATGAGAGGTACGCTTGTATACAATGATTCCCTCTCTATGCAATGGGGTTGTTGGTCATTTCGGTAATGTAATGATAGACGGAGGCAATCATGGCATATGAGGATACCTCTCATCCATCCAACAATTTAAGAAAATGAATAAATAAATCCCTTTATGTTTGTGGCCAATTCATCTCAAATAATTTAGACAAAGAATATGGGGTCTTAAAACCTATTCATGTTGTTAAAACTAAAAATAGAAACATCTACTTTCCACATTGTTTCATGGCTTTTAGGTTGGATGAATGAGAGGTATTATGATGTGCAAGAGGTATTTTTCTCTCTGTAATGTAGTGACCATGGTACTCAATGAACGTGAAAAAACCAACTGCTAGTTACAAATGAACAAGTTGAGTTTGAGAAATAATCGGTCGAAGTTCAAGACTTTAGAAAAATTACACATCATTTTTTGGGGAATCTAATGAACACGCTTTGAATTGGTAAAGAAAAAACCGAAAGATCACAACATGTAACCAGTTGGACTTGGAAACACTAGGATTTTGACCGATTATGCCCAAAAACCTCCCCATACACACCGGTGGTATTACGTTCATTGAGGAATCTAACAAGCATACCTACAACTACACTAACTATGCTATTTAGTGTCACCAATTCTAATTGTGTTGCTTGATATCAATCGGAACCCATGGCATAGTGTCACCAACACCAAATGTTAACCCCGCGTTAATTGTCACTCCTTGTACTTCGTTTCGGGGATCATACATTTACCGTGTCACAAATTACTGTCACTCGCCAGGTGATTTCCCATCTAAACCTCAATCCTCTGTGACGATCTTCCACCACAAGTCGTTGACAAGAGAAGGTAGGGGTTTCGGCCAACGGATGAACTCACCATCATCCATGCCAATCGGTGTCCACTTGTGAACAAGAAAGTGGTATCCAAAAAGTCACCAGAGTGAGGGGTTGATCACACCAACCACTTATGGCACCATCTGTCAGCATCTACAATTGTAATAGTGTGAAAAGTGGTGGGCCCAACATCTATTCCTCAACATAACCCCCAACGATTTCACGGTTGGAACCGGACCGGAAGTTTGGTGTGATCGGGACATGACATTCAA
This sequence comes from Polytrichum commune, assembly GCA_950295325.1. Taxonomy (NCBI): domain Eukaryota; kingdom Viridiplantae; phylum Streptophyta; class Polytrichopsida; order Polytrichales; family Polytrichaceae; genus Polytrichum; species Polytrichum commune. Next base: position 13,044,244 of record OX485803.1, on the reverse strand, counting down.
CACCATGGTTCGTGTAGCTGACGTAATTTAGCAGGCAATGAGGTCCATCCATCCATCCATCCATCCATCCATCCATCCATCCACCCCGGTTCCTGATTCATCCATCCATCCGTCCGTCTGAGCCCTGTTGGCCATCACATGCAAGCTCTACTGAGACAGAGGCTAGGGTTGCAGCTGCTGATGCACTGATGGCCATGGCCATGGTCGGCCGTAAGTAGCCAGGGATCCAGACCCAGCTGATGATGGTGGTGATGGTGATGGTGATGGTGATGGTGATGATGAGGATGATGGTGATGGCCATGTCCATGGCCATGGCACATCTTCATCATCCATACCCTAACTCAACTTAACCCCTAACCAAGTGTCCGGGGAGGGTTCTTGGGCATAACCGGTGGAGAGCCTAGGGTTCGCAATAGTGTCCGGGAAGTTTTTGGGCATAGTGATTCTAAAGGCCACTTCACACTATGGTTGTCCAAGTCGAGAGGCCGTGGGATTGAGTGGCCAGACTTTGTTGAGAGTCTAAAGAAATGGGCTGAACATATATAGCCAATAAAATATAGTAAGTGGAGCGTTCGGCCGGGCGTGGTGTGAAGCCTGCAAAGGTCAAGCCCAAAGTCCAAACCCTTGGCCATGAACTCCCCACGGCCTCTCGACTTGAACGGCCATAGTGTGAAGCCTCCAAAGGTCGAGTCCAAAGTCCAAACCCAAAGAAGCATCCCACTTTATTCCTTGCCCAAAACAACCCCTCCAATCTAACGGCCAAGATCTTGTCAATGATTGATCTTTTTTTTAATGGAAAAAAAACCGACGGCTTCTCAACCATAGTTTGGGTTTCCATTCCCGTCCGACCCAAACTTCCTTCGAGACTCCGTCGCCTTCTTCAAAAAGTAATCATTCGAAATTGCGACGGCCTTTGGACTTTGGCTATAGTGTGAAGGGTTGAGAGGCCGAACTCTGGGTTTCTTGCAATTTGATTGGTGGAAATCAACGGCCTCTCGACCTTCGGCCATAGTGTGAAGTGCCCCTAAGTCCAACCGGCTACATGTTGAAATCTTTCCGGTTTTGCTTTCATTCATGTGAGGGATATTCCTTAGATTCCTCTAAAACGATCGGTGATTCTCCTTAAGCCTCCACCTTCAACCGGTTCATCTACAACCAACCGCCGGTTCTTCCCGGACAAAGGTTTTCAAGTCCAACCGGCAATATGTTGGGATCTTTCGGTTTTTCCTTCTTTATTAACTTGAGGTATGTTCCATCAATTCCCCTAACCCGATGGCTGATGTTTTTTTCCCGAAATTCTCGGACTTCAACCGGTTCATCCGTCACTAGTGGCCGGTTGGCCCCGTTCATCACCTCTAAACGCGTTTATAGAGCGATTTCAAGGGGCTTCTCCTAACATACCGAATTTTGGAATTACGCAATTTGAATAAATAAATAAATATATATATGTGGTGTGAGGTTTTTCAGGAAGATCGTAGAAGTCGTGCAAGGCCATTTGGTTTTTGGCATGTGAACACGAGGTAATAGGAAATGAGTGTGAGGAGGAGTTCGTATCATCCAACATGAAGAGAAAAGACACGACTAAGTCCGGACACACTAAAAGCGTACGACGTTGAACTTAGTTAGTGGGGCAAGCAAAAGTCATGTGTTGGAGGAGGAGAGATGTGGTGATACAAGGAGGGTGATCATGGCCATGGTTGAGTTAGAGTTAGAGTTAGAGTTATGATATGTGGGCCTTTTCCGGGTCACTCTTCTTGCTAATTGGAGACCTATATTTGAGTGGGTACATGACAAACGCCTGTAGTTGTGAATGGACACCAACTCTAGGTCAATATATACACTTATTTAGATAAGTTATGCCGCGAGATTGGTTCAATTAATGGAGATAGCTAGAATCTTCACTTGGCCTCTCGTGGTTTCCGCTTTGTCAATTACGATCCCCAAACTCGGAATGACAATCTTTGTGCTTTGCAATTGCTAAGCCAGTTAAATCCTTAAACTATATCCAACGGTCAAAACCGACTGAGGAGTGGGAAGGTGAGCAAGGCAACCGAGGTTAATTCAGTTAGTTTTCTTAGTCAGACACTTAATTTTGGCCTTAACTCGGCAGTACAATCACTTTGATTCGGTGGGTGAGTAATACTGGTGATTTAGCTTGCCATCTTGATGATATTGGGGTTAGTCACCATTGCAAAAATCAAACTACACCCATTATCTTTCATAACTACGACTGCTATCCACCGAGCCATGACACGCTTGAATTTTGTGGGCGAAGTGGGCAAATTGGGAGGTGGCATGTAGTTGTTAGGTGCCGACCAACTTGTATTGTGGGTGTTCTATAATGGAAAGCCAATTCTGATCATGACACAACCATTATTGGCAGTAAACTTGGTTTTTAATGACAAAAGACCCACATAGAATCCGGTAATGGTGTCGTCCACTTACACAACACCAAACAATAGAAGAATTCCCCTCCCCCCCCCCTTATAAAACCATATTGGGAAGTAGAGAATCTTTGCTTCCAAAGCCTTGATCAACACCCTCCTCAACAACTTCCATTTCTTATGTTGCGAGTCACAATTGCTAGTCCGCTCAAGCGTCTAGTGCTTGAATCAATCAACCAGATGATTCCACATAGTTGGAGGTGTCCACATGAGCCTCACAAACCTTAAATCCGGCCCATAAGTTGGGTCACATAATGTAGAAATACCATAAACCGTGAACTACCCTGTACCCATGTAGTAGACTTCCGTCAGAATGGTGAAGTGCCACTTCTAAAACCAATAATTGTGAGGCTAGCAGCTTGATATGCATGTTCAGTCAATTTAGCCAAATTTAGTCATGTTTGACTACCATCAATCACAATTTAATGTACTCATAAGTTAGTTGGTTCAAGTGATATTTTGTGTGCAAATGAGCATTACCATGTTCAGTTTAAGGAGAATCTAGTGAACAAGTAGGGAGTTTGACAAAACTTTCCACTTTGAAAAATTGCAGAATTTGTTTTTTACAGGGAATCAAAATATGAAACAACTTGCATTCTTCATGAATCCTTCTCTTCTATGTTGGAAAACCGTCTCATGATTTTAAGACTATATCTTCAATGTGAATCACCTTAAGTTTTTTCACGGTTTGGGTATTTCAGATGCAGACTTAAACTTGGAAGGGAGCTGGGCCATCATAGCCTGGTCTGCACATAGCTTGCCCTTACCCCTTACCCCTTACCTTTAGCTCCATTATATTACCATAGCTTAGCTTGCAGGTGAGGTGTTGCAGCAAAGACAGACACATGGCCACCGGTAAGGCCATTATTGCTGCTGCCGCTGCTACTGTCCTGTGTGTATGAGCACAGACAGACTCTCAGAGATGAGAGAGAGAGAGAGAGAGAGAGAGAGATTTGCAGCTTCTGTTGCTTCGCTCTTTACTGCAACTCTGAGCATGTGGGTAGCTGGGTAGCGAGCATGCCATGATCAACCACAGACAGGAGTAGTCGTGGTAGTTAGTGTCACTTATCTTGTGCTGCCAATCACTTCCATCATTCATGGCCTTTGGTCTTTTCCCCGCCCTCACAGGAACTTGGAGCTTTGGTGGAATTACCGTAATAACTTACTGATTTGTGATGACGATGATGATGATGTTGTCCAACTCAGTGGTTGAGGGATTTATGGTTGAGTTGAGTTGAGTCGAGTCGAGTTGAGTCGAGTCATCATCTTCCTGTCGGTGAGGGTTTCGGGTGTAGAGCTTGCTGCTTGGGTCTTTGGGTTACTGTTTCGGTGCTCTCTGCTGATGAGGAGAGGAGGCAAGGGTTGGTGGTTGGCAACTTTGCGACAAGGTGAAGGTGAAGCTCCGATTAGAGGGAGACTGCGGGAGGGAAGGGAAGTGGTGGATGGGTTGAGTGTGGATGCACAGTTCATGCTTTAAGTTAGCATTCCTTGGATTTGTGCCTTCCCCGGATTTTGGAATTGGAATTGTTGCGTGTCCGAGGTTAATGTGCACAGAGGAGCCTGCCTTTTAGGACCTTCATGCACTCTGTTTCACATCTCTCAATTTTGTGAGCTTGCTCAATTGGTGTGTACTTCATCGACAGTGTGTGTACCGCGTCCTTCCTTCCGGATCTCGTGATCTCGCGGTCTCGCGTATGGGCCGGTGTTTGTGAGGAACCTCGTACGGTTTTATTCCCCTCAGCTTAATCTTCCGTCTGTCACTACACATTTTGGCACCTGCCGCGCCTGACTTATGTCGGTATATTTCATGCTAGGATCCATGGCTTTTTCTGAGTAGTGACACTTTGTAGTGAATAGCTTCGCGTGAAGTAAGGAATCTTCTGATCGCCTCCTCTAATTTGGACATCATCAACACCGAAGTTAGCTTTCAAGCAAGAGGGTGGGCTTGGCTTGGCTTGGTTGATTTGCTTTTAGCAATTTCAGGGGCGGGGAAGAAGACCTGGCTGGCAGCATTCCCTTGTTCGCGTGCATTATTAAGAGGATGATGATTCACATCCGCAAAGTGAGCAAAGGATTATTAGAGCATTGCAAAATTTATTAGATTGTATCAAAGATGATGAGGGGAGCAGGAGCAGTAGGAGGTGGAGGTGTTGGAGGTGGTCCGGCGGGGGCGACGTTGGTGGTGGCGTCCTTGCAATTAGTATGGAACCACCCATTTTTGACAGGCTTTGTGATGCTCATGTTCACGCCTCCGTTCTTCCCCTTGGTAGTCTACTTCTCCCCGCTCGTCATGTCCACCGCGCTCTGCATTGCAGCTTTGGTCAGCTTGGGCTCCCAGATGGAGAAGATCAAGGCCGAGGGTGGCGAGCAGCTGGAGATTCGCCTGGGCTTCGAGAATGGCGTGGGCGCTTGGGTGGAGAGCACTCGACCAGATAGAAGAGAAGCTCTGAATTACCGCTTCGGAAGCAGCAACAACAATATTAACAACAACATCAACAACAACAGCAGCATCAGCAGTAGCAGCAGCAGCATCAACATCGTCGACAGTATTAACCCTCAAGCTACTGAGGTCGGACATTGGGCAAGAGATGATGATGGAATGGTATCGGAAGAAGCAGAGAGTGATTCTTCGGAAGGTGTGCCGGAAGAGATAATTAGTGAAGAAGAGGAAGAAGATCAGTGGGACGCATGGGTTAAGGAGTATGAGGAAGAATGGGAAGATATTGAAGACACCGAGCCGATAGCGGCAGTCACAAGCATTGCAAGGCATCCGCCATCGCCAACTCCAACTCCAACTCCTCCGCAGCCACGACAGAAAGAAATTGTTGCGGAAGACCAACAACCAGTTCTTCGACCTCTTGTTCCATTAGCGCCCATTCGTACGGGCAGGGAACATGGGAGTGTGAAGATGGTGGACAGGCATGTCAATCCACTGGATGATAATACGAAGAAGGCGATTCCAAGCAAGGATGGTGGATCAGGTACATCGAAAGCACATGTATCGGATGTGGAAGCATTGCAGTCCATAGAGAAGCTGTTGCACATGGAGCTGCTTAGTAGACCTAAAATGATGGAAGCAGCAGAGATTCCAAGTCCTAATGATGATGGTGGTCGTAGTAAGCATCAAGACAATAATATTGTTGCCGCGGATGTCATCCGCCATCTCAAGACCGGTGGGTTGGGCAGCAAGGGGAAGGATGCGAGCGCGAGGGTTAGGGTCAGTCCTGTCAAGGAATCATCATCGTCAACAACACCGAAGCTCCAACAAAATGCAGGAGCAAATGTGCATAATTACGCTGAGATTGGATCGAGCTCCTGCTTACCCCAACCTAATGATGTGCACACTGCGAGGTCGGAGAGCATAGAGAAGGTAGTGCAACCGCCACCATTTTCGCCTCAATTTCTACAAAGCTTGCAACCCTTGCCTCCCAAGGATCCGCAGCGGTTGCTGCACAACTTGAAACCTGGGAGGCTTGGAAACCCGGTGAAGAAGTTCCCCGAATGGGTGCATGCCAGACCTCATCAGGAGAGGATGTTGATAGGCCACAAGGTGAGTGCAACCGATCAGACGAAGCAAATGCAGATTTGCGAGGAAAAGCATCATCATCATGTGATGGATGATGTGACAACAGCATCGGAGGTGAAAGAAGTCTCCTCTTCCCATTCCAGGAGGGCACATGCTAATAGGGCAATCTGTTTAGAAGGCACCACGGATCTGCAACAACAAAGGCGACAACAACAACAACAACAGGAGGAGGAGGAAACAATGTCTTCTTCGAGCGCATTGAAAGCTGCAATTCCAGCTGCAAAAGTTGTCACACATGGGCATCATCCGGAAGACAAATTAGCACCACAGACCATCATCATCCATGACGGAATTAGTCCTGCGCCAATGACATCAAGAAGACGCAGACATAGTTCACATCATCATCATCATCCTCATCAACATGCTGCTGTTGCTGGTGCAATTGGAAATGGAACTCCGCAGAGGAGGGTTGAAGAGAAATTTGAGTCTGTACCAAAGAACAATATCTCATCGTCATTGCAAGTAGAGGATGATGATGATGATGATGATGATGATGATGTGCATGCCGAAAAGGAGATGGCAGGTGGTGGCTCACAAAATTTGCAGGTTAAGCCAGTTTTGGATCAGTGGGGTAGGGGTTTCAGTGCACAAAGATCAACACCTCGGAAGTCAAGAAGGAAATTCGAGCCCAGGACAGTGGTGAGTCAAGACATCAACAATTCCTTTTCCTTGAAGAAGAACTCGTCTTTGAGGAATGGCAAGGCAATCCAATATGTGGACTCGTCATCCGATGAACACGAATCGGTCACTCCTCGAGCTCGGCGAACAGAGAGGATGAGTAAACCATTGGTCTGGCGGTCACGGTCTTCCCAAACTCAAGAAGATACCGATTGAATACCGACTGAAGAGAAACACTCTCAACACCTTTATGATCAATGTGGTATAATTCACATTCTCCGTATCCATGACTAGTTAGGATGGCTATGGCTTTGGCTTTGGCTTTGTTGCGTTGCAAACTGCTCATTGCATCTCAAAGTAGAGAGAGAAGACCCAACTTCTGTCTCTGTTGAATCATCTTTTGTTTGAGATACACAAGTGAGCATCTATCAAACGCCTTGTTTAGGTGAAGCAAACAAAGGCATTGGGTCATTGTACATATTGGCAGTTCAGATGAAAGCTCCTTTGGGATTCAAATTGTGTTCATTTGAACGTGCACAGAACTTTCATTCCAAATTTTATGTACCTTATGTTGAGTTTATCAAGTATAATGTCACTTTGAATTTCAAACGTCACTGAAGGTGATGATGGTTTCTGGACCTCTTCAGAGTCATTTCTTAACATTGGAAGCTACATAACTATTTTCCCCTTAAAGCCTCATATTTGTGGGTGCCTTGATGACAGGTTGCAAAAACAGTAGCATGTCTTTGCTACAGTATCTGGGGGCGAGATGCTGACCCGACAAAATGTAAGAACCTTGCTTCCTTATTCTAGTCTTCCTCGTCCTCTGCTTTGAGTTATGTTGTTTACATTTTATGTTTCGGTATATCTATTGGTGACCCTTGCTGTATAAGTAGGCATGTAAGAATTCCCAAGGCCACATAGCTGGAATTTGTGGTTGCAGCTCTCTTAAGTATGTTATTGTTTTGCATGCAGGTGCACTAACAGGGAACCTCCACAAATGTACATATTAAGCACTCTCTCTGGCAATTTGTCCTGGTAGGACAAGCACAAAAGCAAAGTAGGATTTTTAAATGATTTTCTGCATCTACAGGACCCTTCATCCTGGAAGTAGTACATATGTAGTCTATCAGTAACTGAATGATACATGTATACAGATATAATGAAGCGAAGCTCACATAGTTGCATTTGGAAACGGCTGTTTTGAAATATGGTGAAGAAATGGTTGCTTCATGATTGCAAACCTTTCCTGCAACTGTTCCACATACAGTATGGAAAGATATATTCAAAAGGCCAAAAGAAGTGACACAAACAGAGACTTACTTTTGGAAACCAACTCCATAAAGTGGTGAAAGAAACAGTTGCTACCTACATGATTACCACAAGCACTCTCTTGATCACTCTAAAACTTGGAATATAACTCCGGAAAATTTCATGATTGTTGCACAGTTGGAAAGCAGCTTCTTCCAAACTCATTAAATTTTGTAACTTAACTTACCAATATACCTTTCAGCTGGACCTCCCAGAACCAGTATGGGCCAGTTCGCCAGTTTCAGGATACTTTTATATTTACAGAGATTTCACTGTGCAACATGTGAATGTAACCAACTACAATATGCATTGTCAGACATCATGGTCTGGGAGTGTGACTTTTAGACCATCAAGACTGATTTGGAGAACACCACCAGACGGGAAGACAATTTGTCTGTGGCTAAAGGGTTGATTACAGTTGAAGTAAATGACTAGTTAAAAAAAAATGAAAGATAAATTGAGGTGTAGGATTTGTTCCAGAAATTATGAACAAATTATTCCACTCAAAAAATAAACAGGATGAGTTTATGCAACATCGCAGAACCAACATTGCAATATCTAGAACATAATGTTGGCTGCACTCAAAGAGAAGCAAGCGGAGCTCATCACTCCAAAAGATGTCAAAGGATATTCACTTTTGAAGTCCACCCTCTTTCTTTCACCTCCATTGTTCCTGGGGAAGGGGGGTTTCTCTACCAAAAAAAAATGACTTGAATGAGGTCTGATGTAAGGCAAATGATCGGCCTCCTACACCCTGTACATTTGATCTTCTGCACTCACCACTGCTGGCAAACTCAACAATCTGGCAGGCCCAAAAACCTGCAAAGCGAAACAATGGGCAGGAACCCTAATTTCTGTGTCTTGAGTTTGTGATCAAAGTCCAAAGTCCTACACAGGTTCAGTAGAGTAGACATACACGCCATTGGTAGCTTTAGTTTGCTGAAGAAATTGCAGTATGGCAGTCATAGCTGTATGACTCCAGCTCAATGATAAATCAAAATGACAGGTATGTCCCTGCCTGACTCGCCTATGCTGAAGCAGATGCATCCAGTTTCTTCCAGGCTTGAATCCAAGCACGCATAGACAAGGCGAGATCTGCAAAGGCTGGGTCGACTGGTGACAATTTAACCTTCACTTGCTGCGCGAGCTCCAGATAGCAAGACTCCACGTCGAGCGCGTTGCTGCTGAAGTGTGTGGTATTGAAAAACTGCAGAATATTCTCCATCCACTGATTGTTCTTCTCGTTGTTGCTCTGCATCCGAGAGGCAAGGTCCTGTGGTAGGTCGGTGCTTTTGCGGCAAATGTAGGGTAATCCAGACTTCACTCCGAAACCGAAGTGATCACAGATAGCTTTGCAGCACAGGCCCGCCCAAATGTCGTCAATGCCATTGCACCGCAACGCCATGGCGCCGCCGTCCTCGACTGCACCGACCTGAGATGGCGCAAACATGGCTGCCCCCACGAGGGTGCGGTCGAAGGCCAAATTGATGGCACTCATTGGAAACATGACTCCCGTGGGAACGGTGAGGACAGCATCCACGTACCTTGTTTTCGCCGCATCCTGTGCGTTTTTGACATGCACGGCAGGCTCGTAATCGGGCGCATTTAGCCAAAGACCATGTGAGACTGCGGTTGGCACACCCTCTCGCAGGCTGAATGGGTAGCCGCGGACGAAATCTGTGCCCTCGACGTACGGATCGTACAAGGTGTTGAAGAAGAATGGCGTTGCAGGGGTTTTCAGATTGCTCAAGTGCCCGACGATAGGGCTTACAAGATTCCCTGCCAGATCGCGGGCCGGGACACAATCCCCGTCGAAGGTGATTACATAGCGGCGACGAGCTACGAGATACCCGAAGCTCTTGCACCGGTGGCCCGTGAATTTGAGCACCTTAGCGAGGTCGGGGCCAAGGATTTTGGCGACATCATGCTGTGTGTAGATGTCTGCGTCCAATCCGCCGGGCACTCGCACGGGCGCCGCAAACTCGCACCCCTGCACCACGATCAAGTGACAGCCTCGCAGAATCGCACGCCATTCCTCAAGAAATCCCAGGTCCGGCTGCAACGCTACCACCACCACATCAACCTCTTCGGGTCGGATGTCTGGCTGTGCCTTCACCATCCCGCCCCGCTTGCAACCTCCTCACCCAAATGCAATCGCCTCCCTTACCCTAAACACAAAAAACACACACTGCACCACAATTCTTAACACAAAGCAAACCAAGTCAATCCATTCCACTACACAAAACCAGCCAAAACCCAAGACACAAACTAACGTAACTCTTCTTTTCCACCGCAATGATCGCCCTTCAACCTATTCAAAGCTCAACCCAATGTCAACCCAACCATGTCTATCCAATCAACACACATGGCACCACACATCCCGCCTGCTTGCAACCTACTCACAAAAATGCACTCGCCCCTTACCCTACACACACGCACAGCACCATAATGCTCAATTCAAACCAGTCCAATCCACTCCTCACTCCACAAACCAGCCAAACCCCAAGACTTTCCCACTGCTCTCCTGATCCAACCAGCACCTAAACCTCCAAGAAACCCAAGACTCCAAACAATCCGGCAACCTCGCTCGAATGCAATGACCCCTTGACCTAAACACAACAAACACACATGGCACCACAATTCCCAATACAAACCAATTCAATCCAATCCCAGCCAAACCCCAAGACAAGACCAACACAACTCTTTCCCACTGCTGCCCCGTCCAACCGGCTCCTAAACCTCCGAGGAACCCAAGATGCCTAACAATGATCCAAGATGCTCCTTCCCACACGATGATGATTGCCCCTCGACTTGACCTAACCAAAGCTCAAACCAATGTCAAACCCAACCAAGCATGTCTCTCCAATCAAAAATCAACACACACGGCACCACACATCCTGCCGCTTGCAACCTGGCCCGAATGTGATCGGCCCCTACCCTTACCCTTGCCCTTGCCCTAAACACAAACACACACGACAACAAAATTCTCAATGCAAACCAATCCAATCTACTGAGGGACACAAGATGCCAAACAATGATCCAAGATGCTCCTTCCCACACGACGATGATTAGCCCTCAAGCTAACCAAAGCTCAAACCCAATGTCCTACCCAACCAAGTATATCTCTCCAATCAACAATCAACACCTGAACCCCAAAGAACCCAAAGCTCTCCTTCTAATGCGTGTGTCCGCAACTAGGCATGTGTCATAATAGAAAATAATGATGCACAGAGCTTAACCTAGGCAGAGCTCAAATCCCCGAATCCAATGCTCAAGCACAGACTCACTCTAACAAAAGTTGAAATTCCAAGAATGTTTGAAAGTGTGAATGAACAAACCGATGTTGGTTTGGATGCAATCAGCACATATGTGTCGAAGATTGGAATAAATGTGGATGCAGCGAATAATCTTGAAGAAGATGTTGGCGCGGAGAGAAGATATGTCACTGATGAAAAAAAATAAGAATGACGAATCCAGCGATGGTTGAAATACTTGATAATGCGGAGCTGAGTTACAACTGCGCTAATAGATGGCTTTAAACTTATAATAATGTGGGTTGATGAATGAGGTGCAGTTGGGGGAGGCATTATGCTGGAATCTTTCTTGCAATCGATCGTGTTTCGTGGCCAAAGCCAACGAAGCTCAGCATGACTGCGGTCAACCGCAGTTGACCAGAGCAAAAATTGGAGAGCTCTCACTTGGGGCCTTCCACAAATCCTTAAATACATCCATCAATAAAATCTTCAAACAAACTAAGTCCTACATAAATCTTTGTGGGGTTGTGGGTCTACTTGAATCTAATTTGATAATGTCACAAATACGGGTCTCAACATGTCATGTTACAGATCTTGCATTGTCACATTGACCCAGTCATATTATCTGAGGGAAAATTGGGTGAAAAAAAAGTTCGGTTGACAAAAACTCCATGGGTCATATTATCCAGGCAGGACTGTACCTTTAAAATTCAAAATTCGAGATTTAGCACACAGGTGCTAAACAGGCACACATGTGGAGAGCTTGAACAGTTCAAAAACATTGGCACTAAAGTCATAAGTTACATGGTGGAGACATCGTCAGATTTCAGAAATCACTGATCTCCCGATTCAAAAAGATGTCACACATCGGACAGAAAATTGGCCATTGGTGTGCAACAAGCTGGGAAGATTACACGAGACACTTTGGGCCAGTGTATAACTCCCTGCTCTACCTTTACATAGTTCCTACACAAATTTGAATCTATAATCAGCCATGAGTGCCCCATCAGCTGTCAAGTCTCCTTTGAGACAATGTTCTTCCTCAAGTTCTCTTTAACTGGAGACACAGTTGCAAGAAGGATAGGAAGCTGTGTCAAACCACAAATGTTTTAGCCTCCAATACATGATGGCCAAGAATTATTTTCTGATGCAGGTTGCTAGCCAGAATGCATCACAATGTGCCATATGCAGTAACCCAATTACTCCAAACTATGAGTTGGGTTACAATTGGATGTGGCAGCAGAGTTGCCCCAAGACTCTAGATTGCAGAAAATGTGAATATTCCTAACCCTCTCTGAATATCCTCTTCAGGGTTGTCCAATGATTTGTTAAGCATCTGCTTCATCTCTAATGAGCTTCAGATCCACAGTAAAATATGGGACAAGTGAGTGCTCTTTAGAATTCCAGTTTCACTTCTCACTGCGTCCTGATATGCCTCAAAGGGACTCAGTGCAGCATCACACCTCAACTCAAACTGAGCTCCCATATGAGAGTTCATATATAAATTGCTCACATCAGCGGGACAAAACCTTTGGGATATCAGTAATGTCAAACATGGTAACATATTCCCTTGAGGATAAAAATTTCATCGAGGTAACTCGCATGTAGGGCAGGTTGGAGTCAAGGAAGAGCATTCTTTCCCTTCCTGCACAAGGAAATGTGCTTTACCCAGAAACTCTTTCTTCACACTTCTCCCCCCATAACTCCAAGCCTCCCATAATTGCTTCGTATGCTCTAGGCTTAGACCATTATACCTCAAATCCAAGCATTGAAGCCCATGCGCCATTTGAATCCCAATAACCAGTTCCCCAATGGCATTGTCAAAGGCTTCAATTGCCATTGCATTGTCCACAGCAGCAGGCTGAGTCACCTTGATATGAGCACCCTCCATTTCAGGAAGCCCGTTCAAAAGTTGGTTGCACATTTCAAGCTCAGCGGAGTCAAGATCTTGACTAAAGCTCATTTCATGTTCTTGAATACCACATAGGTCATTCAGCAACATAGGTTCAGAACTGGGCTCCTCCATTATGGCACATGCATTGGTTTCCAGAGTCTGCTCAAAATTAGACTCCTTCAAGTTATCATCCTTGAGATTTTCCCTCTCATTTAATCTGATGCAAGGATCAGATTTTCTGCACTCTTCATTCACTGACAACATCGAAGGTTCACAAGCCAGTTCATCAGGCTCCTTTTGAGGCACATGGGATGGAGCCGCTAGCACAGCTGCATTCCCCAAAGTTTCAAGTTCAAAGTTCCCAGCAGCATGAAGCTCCCAAAGGACCATGTTTCCTGCAAAAGTAGACGAGCTGCTGAAATTGGCAAGCATAGGGCGACGTAAACTAAAAGTGTTACTTGAGCTTCAGAGAAACATGACCTTAAACATTCTGCACGGCTCGAGCACTTTCAGGCAATGACTAATCAAGTTAGGACTAACTACACTAAATATGATATTTAGTGTCACCAACTCTAATTGTCTTGCTCGATAATTGTAAACCACGGTACAGTGTCACCAACACTAAATGTTAATCCAACATTATTTGTCATTCCTCGTATATTTTTGGGGGGATTATAGATTTACAGTGTTGCTATTACTGTCACATTCCAAGTTATTTTCATCCAAATTTCAATCATCCATGACAGTATTTCATCACACGCTGCTGACAAGAGAAGCTAGGGCTTTGGCCAATGGATGAACTCATCCATCATCCATGACAGTTTGTTCACTTATTCATAAGAGCTGTCTTCCGAAAAGTTACCATGGTGACATTAAATACCATATGACACTAAGCATCATATTTAGTGTAGTTAAGCCTTCAGCTAAATGTGACGTTTTTGTCATAGCACTTCACCATCCTGAGATCCAGTAGCCCCGCAATGGTGACAAGAATTTGTGACCAGAAGCATTCTGGGCTTCTCAATTCCTGTATATTTGTTCAAATATAACAAATATATACTTTGGTGTGCAATCCAAAGTTTCAAATTGTGGAACCTGTGTGATTCCAAATGCGGAGATTCAATTAAAGGTTTAGGTTCAATCATGAAATTGATTAAAGTATAGCCTCAGAATAAACATTTGGCATTCTCAGTGCCGAGGAATTGGTCAGGAATTTTCAATTTCAACCTCGGTTAAAATTCACAATTGTCACTGTTCAAGAGGTGCAAAGGCCAGACCTTGCAGGGATCGCAGAAGGCTAAGGACGCCACGCTGACCCACGCAACAATTATTTAGGCTAAGAGACTTCAAGCGGCACCCCTCTTGAGACACAGCAGAAGCCAGAGTTTCTGCAGCCTGCACATGCACCAACAGCACACGTAATTCATTTATCTCTATGGTGTGAGATGCACACCTGGAACTCAACAATTTATCTGTATGCTCAACTTGTATTACTGAAGTAATCTGCAAATGAGCTAATTAGTATTTTCTGTAATGATGATTATTTTGATACAAGGACCAGAATGACCAGCTGCTGCTACATACCTGTTCACTGAGTTGATTGTTACTCAGGTTCAAAGAGGCAAGCCCGTGGATGGATATAAGCTGCTGACAAATTTGAATAGCTGGGCCTTGGCTAAATCCACATGCAGACAAGTTCAGATTAAGAAGCTGCACGGACATTCCAGTCATAGCCCTGCACATGATCTGTGCACCATGCTGTAGACACAGAAAGGAATAGAGCACTTTAGTTCATGGTCTCAGTGGAGTGCTAGTATGAAGTCAGAAAGTGTGGATAATTTCCACTGACAATCATCATACAATTTCAAGGACCGTGCATATTTCACCACACTTGTTGTTCAGTGCCTAGCGATGAGTCTAGAAGATCATCAAAATTCAAGAGCATGCCAAGGCCCTTACGTTTTGGATCTCACATCCTGCCATATTCAGTAGAGAAAGAGTGTTTGATGATTGCATAAGAGAAGTAACTGCCAATACCCCCTTCTCATCAAGCTCAACTCCACGTATATCAAGTTCTGTGAAGCTGATACCAAGTGCCAAAAACGTTAGCAATGCACCCAATACCATCATTGTATATATTCTGCCAAAACTCATGTACTTTGCCAGGCTGTTCAGGTTACAGGACCTTCTTGCACCCTAAAATCAATATTTCAGTTGACCCTGTCTTTGGAGATTTTGTTTGGTGCTATTGAATTTTCATGCACTATTTGGCTGTGAGAGTTATTTTCTTGAGCTGGAGCAACAAGATATGATGGGGCTGACAAAGATAGCACTGGCATATACCTGATCAGAGTGGAGAGCTTCTGAAACAAGATGGTCAAGGCACTACCTCCTATTGGGTTGTTGCAACCTGCATCAAGCCTCAAACTACATGATCACTCTATCCATCAAGGAAAGAATTATCTATCAAGATACAATATTTTGTTTCCAATAACTGTACATGCCAGCTCATGCTGGATACCCTTTGACACACGTTTTTGGTGATTTTCATTCTTCATTGGAAGTGTGAATCTTGTATGGTGATCAGAAGAATTTCTCTCTAATCTTTTTGAGAATATACAATTGTATCTTGATTGTATGAGAGATAAATCGTTATTTGAAGCCAGATCGAAAAAAGGTCAACAGTGACTCACCTATGCAGAGTTTTACGAGAGAGCAGTCAGGATGCAGTGAACTGCTGATCTGTTGAATTGTGCGTGTTGTCAGTCCACATTCCTCCACTTCCAGGGTTGCCAAAGCTGCCATGTCAACCCAAACTTCTTGCTAAGATGAAGCTAGTAAAATAAGTAGCACCACTTTGTGAAGAGACATCTGAGGAGATAGAACATCAGGAGTAGATTTCAAGAGAAAGATTTTGCCATGAAAATTGCCTGTCATAAGGCATAGGATCTAACCTTTGCTTTGTACCAGAATAGTAGCTAGGTTCCTTGCTGCAGCGTCTGTCAGTCTATTTCCAGAAAGCTTAAGGACTTCCAAGCGTGACAGTGTCACAGGACATTTACAAATCTGCCCAGGGCAGATGATGTCAGTTTCAGTTTGAACAACATGAAGCCACAATGATCCACTTAATCATCCAGTCTATGTCTGCCTCGAAACTCATATAGACAAAATAAGCTAGGCACATCACCTCTTGAACTCATACAGGTTTGGTCTGTCCTGGTTCTCATCTAAATCAAAGACTCCTAATGTTACTGCAGTTAAATAGAGAGACCATTGCCAATTATACATCCCCCACTGCACCATGTGCTTAACATATTGGAAATCAGTAATGCAGCACACTTGACAATCAATTCACCTGCAAAAGGGCACCGGCTCCAAATCGGTTTTGATGGAGGTCTAGTGTCAGACCTAAATCGCTTTGATTAGTAGCTGCTATCATCTCCTGTATTGCACTCATTGTTCCATTGCCTGTTTCCAACAGTAAGCCAACAAAAAATCCTTCATTGGATGGAATTTGGATGGATCTTAAGTTCAGGGTAGGATTTATAGAAACAAACTCTCTTGTCACTTACAAAGACAACTCATCCTCCACAGTGGAGGGAGAGTCATTTCACACGAATACAACACCATAGAAGCCACAGTACAACCTGGTCTAGGTCATGAAAGTACCTGAAAAATAGATCAGATTCTTTGAGGCCTTGTGGAACACAACCTTACAATCAATGTGAGGAATGCAGAGCTTCCTAAATAGAGATAAAGATCAGTAGACCTACCTAGAGAATTATGTGACAGGTCAAGAGCTGAAAGAGCATCATTCTCCTTCAATGCAGCTATCAGGGGCCTCACAGACTCATCTTGTAGGTTGCAACTTGAAGCATCAACCTCTTCATAGGACCCCTGTTTATGCAGTTTCAATCATAAATAAATGGAATGATCACAGAATCCATCACAAGGAGTTCATTAGCATAATGTACAGACAGCAATGACTTGCATATCATTTGGTTACTGGTTACTGTAACCATTTAGAGTGAACATTTCTAAGACCACTGTACCTTAAGATATTTCAGTTTGGTCACTAGTGCAGTGTTGACGCCACAATTGGCAGCTAGACAATGGGCCTCGTACCGCTCCACTAAAGGTATATCAATCCAACCTGTGTCCCATGGCAAAACATAATCAGCTCATAAAATAACATCCAACTGACAGCCACAGGAGTCTTACATTACTTAGAACTTGTGAAATTATTTCTCTAATACTACATCTCTGCAAAACAGGAAAGTGACGTATCCAAAATCACTAGTTTTGCTCAGAACCACAAGGGTAAAATTGACATGCAAAGAGTAGACTGAGGACCTCTTAGAGCAATACTGGACCAGATCTCCTTCAAACTTGGTCCATGAAAACATTGACCTTGAAGTTCTAGATAGACAGATCTCTTGACTTACCTTGAATGATAGCATCAACTCTATCTTCATGAGTAATATCATTCAGAACTTCCTCCACAATCTGCACCGGCTTGAGTGTGCTGCCTTTATACTCTAGCCTTTGCACAACTGGCTTCTTCCCTGCTTACAATAATAAACATGTCATGTCTCTAGTTTTGGGATGTTTGATAAGTCACTGTATCCAGGTTTAACACTACATGTAGAAACAGTTTGCAGGTTGTTGTTTATATCTTCCATAAAAGAGAGGCCAAAATGAATAGAAACAACCCAGATTTTGTGGCATAGAGATGTGAAGAATATTTATGCAAGAGACACATGCCTGTATTCTAATATGCCAATAATAAACTATCTACAGTACTGTGCCAACAATAAACTATCTCTGAATGTATGAAAGCTCTCTTAGATTGTTTCTCTTCAGACTCAGACTTCAACTGCGAATAGAATACTTTACCTGCTGAGTTGTCACAAGAGTAGAGATGAAGAATCTCCTCCAGGAGCCAGCCAACAGTTCTAGTAGAATCTGCTTCAGACGACCTCCTCATGATGACACGTAATGTCTGGCCGTTGATGTTGACTGGCACAATCAAAGGTGGCTTCACAAGTAAACCATGCAAAAAATCAGGTTCTAATGTAAAAGCATAACCTCCTACTTATCATCTTACTTGAATCTGTATGTGCTATAATAGTGATCAATGACCTAGTACTGCAATCAGAATTTCTCACTTGTGCCTGAGTGCAGCCCAGGCAAATCAGATATTTGAATCTTATCATATTGATTTTGGAACCACCATGTGTAACATCTTATCCGGAAGGTAGACATTTTTCAGTTTCTACTTCTGGATGAAGAACTCATAAACTACATATGGAGGGAAATGCAAATAACCAATAAATGAGCAGACCTCACCTGCATTTGGCTAGAGAGGATGGGAGATCCACTGCTATGTGAAGCAACAGGATCATGGTGACTTGGGGTTCTTCCTTCACAGCGAGAGCCCCCAAGAGGATGAACTTGTTCACACATTTCCCAAGACCGTTCACCTGGATCTTCAACAACTCCATGCTTTGTATTTGAGGTGTGTGAACCAGCTTTAGGACCCCGTACTGGAATTTGAGATGCTAGTCCCACTCTCTGCTCCAAAATTCTGGGAGCAACAGATGTCTTCAGCTGAACTGTGACCTTCTGCTCAACTGAAGCATCATTTGATGATAATGGACTGCCCAGATGTCTATTGGTCAAGCTTCCCAAATCTGTCCTCTTCTTTAAATCTTGAGTTGCAACACTGCTATCCACTCCTCTTGGACGTTGAAGCACCAAATCATTCCTGGCTAAGACGTCTAGTTCAGCTGGTTGGGATTCATCTGACAACTCCTTGGTCACCCTTTGACTTGGGTTGCCAACACTCATCAACCTTCCCCTAGATTTGGAGCTTCTGGAAGGCGTAACATTCTTGGAAGGTACATGTGTCCTGGAGTCTATAGTTGCATTTTTCTTTCTGCGAGAGCACTCAGCCAGTGATGCATTCCAGATGTTTTCTAGAGGTTCATCGTCATCTGAACTAAGGTTGAGCGTTTCCACACGGACTGCCCTCCTACTTCTAGACACAGTTAATGGGAGATCGGACTCAACCTGAGTTGTTTTTTTGGCACCAAGTCGGGATAATCGCCTCTTAGGAGGAGTTGGACTCATGGCCCCTGCAGACTCTTCACTTTCTTCATCGGATGACACCAACCGTAATCGCTTACGTTGATCCTGTGCTTGTGATCTACTAACAATGTTTGATGACTGAACAGTATTTCCAACTTTTGTGCTAGATTTTTCAATAATATTAGTGTCATCCACTAGAGGCATCCGAACAGCTTCAAGCTCTTCATCATCATCTGTAGACTGTGTAGCAGAGTCCTTGTCAGCCTCATCATCTGTCTCCATACAACGTCCATCGCTGTTATCCCCAGCATCCTGCAAATCCTTTTTCAACTGTTTAAGTCTTGTCACCTCAACCTGCAATTCGCTGGAGATAGGCACAGAGAAAACAAAACCTTATAAGATAAAACCAACCTACTTAAACACAAAGAGCATTTTCAACAATGGAAGGTGACATGTTGAGTCTTTGACTAGAAGGTTAGATTACGTAGAACTTCAAGCTTTTGAGCACAACACAGTCAACTTCCTGATTCTCAGCACAGCAAACTAAATCATGTGAGAATTTGTGAACATGAAAATTATAAATAGGAACATTGTTAGACATTCTACATTTGTTCTCTGGAGGTCCAGGACATCACACACGGATCATGCCCTGGCACAGAAATCCTTCTTATGACCTGAGAACCATTACAAAACTGTCAACTGAGTAGACAGTAGTTGATAAAACACATAGACACAAAACATTCACATTTACCTGGCATCTTCAACTCTACTGAAGCGAACAAGATAACAATACTGGATATTCTCAAGAGCTTGGATCTTTGGTGGAAGGAGACGCACTTCTTCACGGGGCTTCAAAATCCTGTCAGGCAGAAGAACCAATTATAAATTGTCATCATGAAAAGACGGTTACAAACATTCCAAATGAAACTTTCACTCTCATTGTAGAGGCACTCTTGACATCCACAAGTTACAACAGACAATTACCTGACCAGAAGACACTCCTGAATAGACCAGACTACAGAATGTTTTAAAGAGTAGTTTAAGGAACTCCAGACAAGTGGGGACAAGAAACAGCTTTAAAAAAACCTGAGGGCTAGAGGACATCAGTTTCTTACACTCCTCAAAGTCATCAGATGCATATACAACCAGTAGCAGAGGGGCTTGTACACAAATGATAAGTGCTTCCATAATGATATTCTGCTCCTCAAACTATCACTTAATGGTAAACCTTCATAAGATAGATTTCCTTAGACACAGGCAAGAATGCTGAAAAACAGAAAAATGATCAAAGATAAAACACAGATTGAGCTAAGACTCTCAAAGATCTGACCTGATGCACTTGAAATGCATCACAAAGATAGCCTCAAGAAAAAGGAACCCGAGGTTTTACTCATAAGCATTTTCATAGGCCTTCAAGGCGCCTCTGGAGTCACCCATGCAGTCCAATGCATTGCCATAATTGATTAAGGCAACTGCTTGGCCCTGCCAAGTTTACAAAGACATGTCAAGCCAGATATTGTGGCAGCAATTAGAACAGTAAACTAAAGATATTGCATTACAAAGCAACAAAAAAACAGCTTGGAACAAGTACACAAGACAAAATGTGGATAGGACAGTGAACACATGCAGGCCCCCACAGATGTTGTTGCATGTTGTGTCAATTGACTGAAACTGATGGGAAATTGCAAAAAAGAGGAAGAAGGCATCAATGAAATGGCAGATACGAAGCCATCACACTAAAGTAACTTTAGACCAGGAGATCAATGCCAGATACAATTGCAGTACAGTTTATGTCCAACAGACTGCCATTTGAATTCACCCTGTTCACAACATCAATACAGATGCAAGAAGGAACTTTTGAGAGCAGCATTAACAACCTCTCCATGTTGTACTCGTTCACAGACTTTAAAGCTCTTGTAATGCCATTTCTTTGCCTTCTCATAGTTGCAAAGCTGAAAATATGCTTCACCAAGTATATTCAGGGCATCCCCAGCTTTTTCTAGATCTCCTAGGGCATTCACAATCTTCTTCAACCTTTTAGCAAGCTTCAAGTGCTGCACAAACAAGCTGTCCTTGAATGAATAAATCAAAATCAGAGAGTCGTCAAAACTCAGAAAGGTGTATATATGTATATATGTAGAGATATTTCTGTGTATGTGTATGTATATAGCTCTCTCTCTCTCTCTCTCTCTCTCTCTCTATATATATATATATATATATAGTTACACACATCTATATAGTTACATTAAATTTATATATTTGTGAAATTTGCTTCCTTTTTTCAACTGGAATTTGCAAAATTGATGAGAGGGTTTTCACCACCACAACATCCAGGCCCCAAGCCAGCTTTCACAGATATTGCTTTGATGTATATTTTGTAAACAGTCATGCTTCAGAGGACTAAAATGCGCACCTCTTCCCAATATTGCAGCTCAAAGGCCTCCCTGATAAGCTTTACCAACATCTTATACTCCTGTAAACAAAGGCTCCGCTCTGAGGCTGACCCTTGCGCTGCGTCTACCTTTGTCTGCAGTTCTTTAAGCTCTGCCAAATTTGCATTAAGTTCTCCCAATTTAGGTACAGCTGCCTCAACAACATTTTTATTACTCTCAACTGTTTTCTTTAAGTCATCCTCGTCTTGAAGCTTTCTTACAATCTGGAGTGCTATACTGTAGCATTTGATAGCATCTGTATATTGGCGTTGTTTGAAATGAATATCAGCCAGATTGATTAGACCCTTCACTTCTCCCTGTGGGTGGGGGATAGCCCTGCAAATCTCAATATCTTTCAGACTATGAAGCATGGCAGCACTCCACTGGCGCTTCTCAGAATAAAGACGCCCCAAGTTGTGGTGCAAGCGAGTCCTGGTGGCATCATTTTCACCTACTTCTTCTGCATTACATAATCTAAGCCCCATCTGCAAAAGCCTCCGAGCTTCTACTGGTTCATCTGTTATCATTTTCAAAGTACCAAGATTATTATATGCATCAACTAATTCTATAACAAAGTTAGAGGAGCCAGGTGGAGGACTCGCTTTCAGTGTCTGGGCAAGGTCCATTGCTTTGTTAAAGGACTCTTTTGCTTTTGGCAATGCCCACAGCCAGTCCTTTATATCATACATGTCCATATAGGTTCTTCCAAGTTGTGTGTGCGCTCTCTGCTGCTCCACAAGATTATTAGCTTCCACTGCTAAATCCAAATGCCGTTGCTGCCACCACATAGAACAATCACAACATTAAACCAGAATAGTTAGCCCCTAAACCCCATTGTTGGGTTTCCTCCTGTCCCCCTTGAGTAATCTAGGACATTCCTATCTTCTGTTGAATGAGGGCCACAATGAAGGTGGCAGGATAGATTGGGGGGGGGGGGGGGGGGGGGGATTATTAGGTGGCTCTCTTGAGCTCTAAAACTGCCTCTGTGTTGGATGCTCAGGACTTGAGCATTAGGTTCTGTTGGGGAAGCTTAGTAAACATGAGCTATGTCAAGCATTCTTGTCTTCAACTCTATTTCATTTTGTAATGCCTGATTACCAGAGCTCCCTTGCTGTATCCAGTGAATACTTGTCTGTACAAGTCTTTCAAGAACACCTCTTAAGAAAGTGGTTATAATACGTGCTTCTGTCCCTGGCAAGGATTGCGTAATTCGGCTCAGTAGAAATGCATTGCAGATATTTTCTTTACTTCTCTCCATGCAGGTCAAATACTAACTATCTCGTTATGAAATGTTATAATGATTCCTATATAGGAAATGTCTCCCATTCATGTATTTGTGACTAGAAATGCCACACATCCAGCTATCTCTGTTAATTGAAATCGTGTCTACATATCTATTTTTCATAAAAAAAAGATTGTGTTCACCACGGATGTATCATTCGGATTGCAGGGATAACTTAGTCACTTAAGTTACTTTTAGCACAGGTGGACTCTTCATTACAGAAGTAAATTGTTTCAGTACTGAGTTGAATCTAATATAAGATTGGAACCTTTGGTTTGATGCCATATACTCTTTGTGTTTGCAAGGACTCGATATCCAGAACTTGATCTTGCTTTGGCTGCTCCCAAGCTTACAAAGGACATTTCTTGTTTACCACCGCGCCATTCAACCCATATACTGAATTGCTGGAGAAAAAGAAGTGCGAATCCAAAATCCTCTTACTAAAAGAGGTCATGAGCTGAACACTGGTGCTGAAATGAAAATCACAAATTCACAAACCGGCTTGGAAAACTGTATCGCGAAGATATCAATTTTAGGAAGCTGAAACCTGATTGGGGAAGAAACACTTGAGAATTGATTATGAATGTGATCAACTCCTCGCAGCCTACAGATATGAGAATCTGCGACTTCGAGAACCTTGGCAATTCTGGCCGAAATGCCAAAGATCCGGAACACGAGGATCAAGAAAGACGCAATCGGCGTGTCCTTATATCATATATGTCCTATATGATTATCTAGAGAAGTGGCAAAATGAAGAAGGCATTGGCTAAGTTTTCACATACATACCTGGTAGTGACGAGCTTCCTCGTATTCCCCGAGTCGGTAGTAGACTTCTCCGAGCGACTGGCAAGTGGGCATGAGATTGAGGCGAGGCCCTCCGTCATTCGTGTCTCGCTTGATGGAAATGTCGTAATCGAGACGAAACCACGTGAGGGCGTCCACATACTTCCCGCGTTCTTTGAAAGCGTGACCAATTTGATTAGCCCAGCGAGCTTCCTCCTCCCGATCACCGCTCTCTTTGGCTGCCTTGTAGCATGCCTTCATGCCCTCGAGGCCCCCTGCCTCCCCCTTTTTGCCATGCCTCCCCATGGTTCCGCAACGAAGAAAATATGTTGAATTGAATTACTGGAACCTTCGATGCGAAGGTGCAAAAGACCACCACATACTCACAACAAACCTGCAACCCCTGAGAACGCACATGTCATCGTGGTGGACGACGACGACAACAACAACAACAACAACAACAACAACAAAACTCCTGTGCACTAAAGAATTCCACAACAAGGCAACCAAGAATGCGAGTGAGTAAAGCGTATGGTAATTCAAGTAAAAGCCTCTCGTTCTTATTCCCGCCATAAACAGAGAGGGCAGAGATGAATCTCACTCCTCCGTGTTTGTCTGGTTCGACGTAAAACGAATTTGAAACGTGTCGTTTGCACATTGGTCAAGACCTTTTTAATCCTATGTGGAAATTACCTTCCAGCACTCAAAATGTTGAACCGAACGGCATTTTACGCTTGGCCTAACTAAGGTTAACCCTAAATCCTAAATGCCACTTGCAGCACGAATGCTAGATCCAATTCCTGCTCGGTTCAATACAAAGGCAGAAGTGAACCGACGTCCTCACTCTCTAAGAATGCACGGGAAATTTTGGTGAAGCAGAGAGAAGATTAGAGGAGATGAATCTAAGTCCTGTTCGTCACTTATACCTTCGGCCTATACTTTCACTGAACCCTTAAACCCTGCCACTCCGCAACAGCGATACTTGAATTGAACCGGTTTCCTCAGAAGGAGATGAAGTGCTCCCAGAAGGAATTTTTGGCAGTTTGACAGAATTTTTTATTACAGAATTCCAGAAGATATGATATGGATCTAACTTATCCTAATGATGGAGATGCCCAGCAGCAACATACTGACTGCGTGCGAGAGTGTGCATTCAAGCGCAGGGCTGTTGGCGTTCCCGCCAAAACCACAACCACCACCCGCTCTATGAATCCGCGGGAAACACAGTAACAACACACCCTTCTACCGGCCTACAAAGGCGGTAATAATAATAATAATAATAATGTTATTTGTAAAGTAAAGCCTATGAACATAACATTATTCAGATCCATAACAGTGTTTTGTGGGACTGACAGTATTTCACATAGTATTCTCGGATATTCCCCACATTCAGATTGTGTTATGAATTTGAATAATGTTATGAAACCATGAGATCAATCTCAAACTTAGTTTGTGAGAATTAACACAAAGTCATGCAAGTTTTCTTAATGCTTAAACCATCATACACAAAGAATGTGTTGGATTATTGAAAACTAGTTTTATAGTTTGTCTCGTCATGATAGGTGGACCAAGCTAGCCTTGCATAGGGCGATTTGGACAGTGGGTGGTCCCATGCACATACCTTATTTTAGATCATGACATTCTCTCAAAGTTTGAAAAGTGAAAAGAGAAGGTCTAAAAAATTTCACCCAACTTTCAAAATAGGTTTCAATACACGACGAGCTAATGAGCTCTTAACAGAACGGTCTCTCGAAGAATAATCAAACCCAAGGTTTCACCCTTCTTTGAGGGACTTTATGGATAACGCTAATGGAACAAAAATTTATAGTCACTTTATGTATAAAATTAAGCCCTCATGGGAGGGCTTTACAACAAATTAGTCCAAGGGGAAGGACAATTTTTTTGTAAAGCCGACATGAAGGGCTTTCCCTTGCTTAAAAAGCAGACCTTATCTTCCTTGTTAATCAATTTAACATGTGTCGTCGAAATGCACTGGGGGTGCATGGAATCCCCCCCCCCTCCGGCGGCACTCGGGAGAAAAAATAACATGAATTATACATGAAAACGGGGGCACGTCTTAAAGCTAAGGTAAGCGGTCGTGATTTGATTGCTTATCTTAAGGTATCAATAATTGATTGGTGCATAGTTGGGTATGGATCTAAGAACGAACACCTAAAAGACATGTGTTTAAAAAAGATTGAACCGTATATTGTATGTGAGGAATTTTAGACAAGAGTTGCAACGAGGTGTCTTTATGCTACCTATCAAGTCACAAGAGCTACACAGTAGGTACACAAGGATCCATGTTACATCCCGGAGCAAGGTGACACGTGTATGATATTGAGCATAACTATCACCATGTCACGAGGGTCGATTGTTACAGTCTACATTATCGTGTTTTTGTTTAATGAAGACACCACACATCAGCAAGATCCGAGATGGTGAATTCTATGAGTTTCAAAATCTGTTAACCATTCTAAACTCGATAGTCAACATTATTGGAAGGGGGATGTGATTGAGTTATGGCTCCGTGGCCATTGATTTTGGAAATTCATAGCAATTCAAGGAGTGTTTTGGATCTCTTTGCAATCGAGCATGTCTTCGTTGTCCGCACTTACAAAGTTTAGCAAAAAAAATGATACTTTGCAAATCAAAGTTGTATTTTCACAATGAACATGAATAAAGTAATTGTTGAAGACTTGTGTCTTTCTTATCGCAAGGGTTGTGACCATGAATTTGTAGTGGCCCTTGAAACCCTTGTGAAGGTTGTACCATGGAAATTTGACATTGAATCATGTGTGGTAGTAGGCTTTCGACAATAGTTTAATGACATTTGCACTTGGACTCTCAACCAATGTCATTGTCATCAAATATTCATGCAAGCCCCTCTATGTCATAATAAGATTGTAATTTATGAAGGGTTGTGAGACTTTGAAGTGTCATGATCTTCATGTTTTGTGTTAGAACGACCTCTTTCATGTAGTGAGATTGATGCAAAATCTAGTAGACCATGAAACCTAATCCATTGCATACCAAAGCGATACATCCAACGATGACATCTAGTACATCCAAAGAAACCATATCATCACAAAAGTTGCTTGGCTTGATGTGAGCAAAGGAGATGAAGACGGGCTTTGTGTCATAAGTGTCCTTGTCACAATTCATCGTGCTATGTTCATATCTTAATTCTTCCTTGGTCATATTGTTGAATTATACATGCTTCTCCTTGTCCTTTAACAAACAGCAATCATCCTCTTGTAACAAAACAAAGCTTCGATAGACACGATGTATGCAAGGGCAAAAGAAGACGCGAGGAATGTGCAAGGAAGGAACAAAGGACACGTGAAGAGGGAGGTAAGGTCAACCTATTTGTTCCTCTATGTAGTCATTTTTTCCAACAATGTACCAACTTTATAGAATTCTTGTTCTCTAAATATTTTGTGGGGTATGATTAAGGAGGTCCACTAGCAATGGAAGTAGATTACCAAATGTTGTAGGCATAAATATCATGTAAAAAGAATAAAAATTTACAACGACATCATAATTGTCCAATTAATGTTTTGACAATTGGATGGAGATTTTTCTTTCTTCTATTATGTGCCAATTTAAGCCACTACTAAGCAAATTGTTACATACTTATAATGCTTGTATCATGAAAAAAGTACATTACGCATCACTAAGTATAACTTTAAAGTAACAATCACACTAAACACCATCCTTTAGAAACTTACAATATAGAGGTGACTAATTAGAGATAAATAACCTCTCTCTCTCTCTCTCTCTATATATATATATATATATCATCATCATCATCAAGTTGAATAAGTCTACTACATGCACACCAAAGCAAACCATGCCTTATATTTCCACATTTTCCAACCACACTTGCTTCATGGATTTTCATGATGGCAACACAAAAAGAAATTGACCAACTTTGGTTAATATCACAATTCGAGAGCCACTTGTAAGATACATGAATGTATCATTTGCATGTGCTTTGCTAATGATATATGCGTAAATTTTCCTTTGCAAGTTTCGAATGTGGATTCCATTGTGTTGTGTGGAGGTAATTTGACAACCTAAATGTAGGTTTAGTAACTTCATTGTTGCCAATAATACCATTACAAGTGCAAATTTTTTGATGATCTTGAATGTAGTAAACTAAAAGTATGTGACAACTATGACCAACTTGCTTGGGCGGTGGCATTTGGAGGAGGGGATGACATGTGTGATTATTTATAAGATACTTGCTTGTTTGTGTTGTGAGCTAAAAGATGTTATGCTTGTTAGAACTTGGTATTTGCCTTAGTCCAATTGTACAAATAAAGCATGGAAATAGCAAGATATGTATGTTATGATCATTTTGGGTGTTTGAACATGTTAGAAGGGAGTATACATAACATTACTAAACAACTGCATCATGGTCTCTTATTAAAGATAGAGGTTGTAATTAAAGAAATGATAGTTACATTTGCTCGTCAAAAGGTTCACAACACACACCTTGAGGCTCCCCATAAATGGAGAATCCCATACTTAAAAAACAAGTGTGCTCATGTGATACATGAGCCCACATAATGTAACCAAAAAAATGTGTAATGTTGTGTATGGGCTTTTGAGGATTTGTTCAATAGATTGGGGTTCAAACCGAGAAAAAGTTTTTTATCATGATAATGCTTCCCGTACTTCTAGTAACTAAGCTTCTCCAATCAAGGTGAGATGGTACGCATTCTACTCGGTGGCTTGTTGCATTATTAGGCGGACCCATGGTGCGAAATGTGGATAGCTCATATTCATAACAAACAAACAATAAATGCTTGCATTTTGTGCCTATGCGTTCACGACGATGAGTGGGACCAAATAAATGCCGAAGCAAAAATAATTACCATGAGTTGGGGATGCTAGGATGCTACCACCTTCTACGTAGCTATTGACTTAAGATGTCCAAGCTACAATTGAAGTCGTCGTTATGCAACATGTTAGTGTTCCTAAGATTTTTTTTTTCCCCAAATCTTGTAACCAAACAACCATGTTATAAACGGCCGTATGATATGCAATTAAGTCATTGCATTTAGTTTTTTTTTTCTTTAATGAAAAGTGGATGAGATTGTTTTGAAAAACGACGTTGTTATTTGTAAAGTCTTGGCATCAAAATCATGTTGAGTCGGTCAACTTAGACCCACTTGAAGATGAAGCAACACAATAATTCACATCGGTGGCAACATCGGAGTCATCTCTTCCCGAGGAAGTTAATACGCTCATTATTATCACCTCTTGTTCTTGTGCACCACACTCCATAAAGGAAACTAGTAAGTTACAAGGTATGCGAGCCTTATGCAGTCACTCCTCTCAAATCGGACACTTATAATTTGAGTGGTACGTGGCAAGGGTTTGGTAATTATATCATTGATAAGAACATACCACAAAATGACACATTGTTATGACGAGATTGGACTACGTGCTCAAAATATAGACAACGCTCTAAACTCAAATAATTGAGACAACCGGGACAACTTGTGTGGTCATTTACGTTAAATAGAAAGAAAACATTAATCTTGACCTCTTAGAACTTTTGCATATCAACTCGGTACTCCATTTCTGAAACATGAAATGTCAATTTACGTGATTATGAAGCGATGACCAACCAACAATTCCCAATCCAATACAATCCAATGATCAAAATCGAACGTTGGGATGAAATTTCCCTTCATAGGGTCACATACCTTAAAGGTGTTAATATATTTTACACCCAGAGTCGTTACACCCTAAACTCCGTAATATCAACCCCCCATAATGTCACACACTCTCTAATATCCTGAAACCCTAGGGGACAAATGTTTGTAGTTCAAATCTCACTCCTTATTGTCACATTTCTCTCCCTTATATCACAAAATTTGTCATTAATGCAAACCATCAAAGAGGTCAACCCACACCCTCGCATTACACCACGTGTCAACATGTGGAGCGTCTTCTTCTTCTTCTTCTTCTTATGCCACTTATTGAATGTTGGTGCATGTGTCCTCCACATCGCCCGGGAAGGCCAAGTGGAGTGGACCACACTAGTAGCGTATGTGATGGGAGAACAAACTCAAATTGTCCTCACATCTCCTTTGTGTTATTCCGTAGTGTCACATGCTACACTGATTCTATAGTATCACACATCCATGTTAACACTACAAAATTCCGTAATATCACGTGTACTTTGGTTACCACATGTGTGATATTATGGAGTTTAGAGTATATTGCCAACTACCATATAATATCTTAACATTATTAAACAATGTGCATTCATTCATGTGGGCCCGAGAACATAACCATGGGATGGTCAAGAATATAACCATGGTTATATTCTCGGGCCCCACATGACCGAACACACACACTTCTTAATAAACGTTATGCTGGCGGAGTCACATTCACAATGTAAACCAAAGTCGGTGTATGCGATGGTGTACAGTATATACATTGTGAAATCTACCAATTGTCTACATGGGAGTGTAACTGCGTAGAGTACGGGAATGTACATCTGGCGTACATGGAGACCACCCATAATTGAGGGAGGCGGACGTCAGTTGACACGTGTAATGTCTGGGCCAATTATAGAAGGGATGCATCCCAGGAAGCCGACAAAAGCCATGGGATCCATGGGTATGGATGGCCTCCACAATAATTCCTCCACCATGATGACCGATACATGCATGGGTCTCTGTATGGACATACAGTATGCACATATACATACATGGTGAGTCTTAAGGCCACTTCACACACGAGCCAAGAGCCGTGACCATGAAATTGTGAGAGCCCAAAAGAAAGTGTCCAAAGGCCGTCCCAACACACCTCCAAACTCATGTAGTGCGGTCACGGACTCTCAAGTGTAGTGTGAAGTCATATGTGACCAGGTCCTCAACCGAATGCTATTTCGATGGATGTCTATTCATGCGGGTCTTCGAACATGGTAAAATAGAATAAATCAACGGTTTTGAGCAATTGGAGTGTCACGGTCTCCCGGTTTTGTGTTAGGCCAAGTAGTCCAAGTGACCATGAAACATTATCCATTCGATGCCATGTAGGATTCCATGTAGACTTTACATCCATCTTACAATCACATACTCCGTTGGTCCCTCAAGCGTGGTGTGAAGCGAATTTGGACCGGCTCTGCCTTCTCCACCAATGAGAGTGCTTGAAGTGCAATGGTCACGGGCTCTTAGTCTCGTGTGTGAATTGGCCCTTAGGCCTAAGGTTCGTTTTTTCATGTTCTCCGACTTCTACCGATTAGATTTACACAAAAAGCTTATGTTACATTAGCAAATCTACGATAGTGACATATGCAAAAACCAAATTGAAAAATTTACCTCCATTGATTTAGTTATGCTTATGGGGAATGCATGTTTCTATGATTTTTTTTAATTGGATACATAGGTCCTTCCAGTCGTGTTCATTGTTGAGTGTAGAGTAATTAATATTGGAAGACATAGTCCAATCTTTTTCAGACATGTGTCATTATCATTTATTTCTTTTGATCCTCACCAAACCACTCAAATCTAGGGGTTTGATTAAGAAAATGAGCCACTTAAGGACCCATGTACCTTAGTTTGAAACTTGGGCCCACTTTACATAAAGGTGATGCACATGTTGGCTTCTCCAACAATTGGTTCCTACAAAATAAGTGTGTGTTGGGAAGGGGACCCTCACCGTGAAACTTATTGGCCCAATCGTTCAATGGCATTCCTTATATGGAAGAAAGAAAGAAAGAAAGAAAATTTTAGAGACTCGTTTCATTCTTTGGTTGTGATGCTTCAAAAATGAAATTTATGGTAATTTATAATGTTGTAAACTCTTGAAATAATAAGGTGGGGTTCTCAAAGACACTAGGACATGCTTTGTGCCAAGCTAAGTATGGACTCCCATGCAAGAGCCAATTCAACAAATGGAGAGTACAATTGTTGTCTTGTTTGACAGTTATTCATGGAATAACTATGCCACATGTGAAATTCATATTGCTTAAGATTATATTGTGTCCCATGTTTAAATTACCTCTTTGGCTAAATGTGTCATGTCGTACTAGCTTGGTGATAAGTTATTTGTACAAAATGGAAGGTGGTGGGATACCCCACCTTTTTTGCAGCATCATCATGTCAATTTTAGGCCATGAGACAGTAAACACCATACCACTGCACTACCATTAATGTTAAGTCATTGCCACAATGGCATCCGCGTAATATCTCCGAGGTGGGTGTCAATCCAGCTAAGTTACCACTGCTCCACCATCAAGCTACCATCCCTTTCACAATAGGTGTGAAAGATGCTTAAATGTTGTACCTTGATCTCATGCAGTTGCTAATATTAGAAAAAGGTTGCATTGATACTTGAAACTTTAGAGCGTTTGCTTGTTGAAAAATCACCTACACGAAGATGAATTGATGTTTACAATCTACCCCCCATTCGGACAAACCTAAACTTATAGTGGGTTGTTGATGGTCATATGCTTGAACCCTCAATGAAGCATATAACCGTCTCAACGAACATTCAAGTGTGCAAGGATTGGGCTCTTTAACACACACACCAAGGGAAGTACATCTCAAAGGACGAATAACCAAGGAAAAACACCAAATGCAATGAGTGATTCAATTCGATGCAACAAGATCAAATGCATTCATCAAGACCTTGGGAGTAAGTTAGGTACTCTTGCTTTCAATGTTGTCCTAAGTTAGGGCTTAGGAAAGGCATGTCACTACCAAAGAAGGGATCTCCATATAACTGCAAACGACTACGTTATGACCAAGCGTGCACCACTTTGACCCAAGTCGAAAGAGGTTCGAGTTTTCAAGTTTAGTGTCAGATATGCAGTCATCATGGTCACATCACAAGTAGGGAAATTGGGGGTTTCATGACATTGACATGATTGTTCTTGGATGGTCTATTGCTAGACCCCCAACAAACCATAAAGTTTATAGGTGTCATTCCTATTTTCAAGAATTATTATTTTGTGGATTTTCCGCCATGCCCGAACGTGGAGGGGGGTTCCAAAAGCTCGTCGGAGGTAGTGCATCCTCTGCTTTGAACATCCAGACCATCCAATCTCGATGAAGTGTCCATGGTGGATTATACAAGGCATGTTGTAACAAGCTTGATTGCACAAACCTAGGGCCTCTTCATTGTCACACATGCACCTTACCAAAGCCCCACTCCATGCCAATTTCAACCAAGTCATCAAATCATCTTGATGCATATATAGGTGTATATAGGTGCAAATTTAGGTGCTCGGACCTCTTGTAGATAATGGCCACTTTGTGGACAAGGCCAAGGGCCAATGACCATTGCACTTCAAGCACTCTCATTGGTGGAAAAGGCAGAGCCGGTCCAAGTTCGGTTCACACTACACTTGAGGGACCAACGGAGTATGTGAATGCAAGATGGATGTAAAGTCTACATGGTTCGTACATGGTATCAAATGGATTGTGTTTCATGGTCACTTCAACTATTTTCAACAACCCACCTCTTTGAGGTAGGCCTAACACAAATTTGGGAGACCATCGCACTATGAAATCTCACAAACGTTGATTTACTATAAATTTATCGTGTGTGAGGGGACCCCCCCTCCCAATGAATTGATATAGCAGTTGGTTAAGGGCACGGTCACACATGACTTCACGCTACACTTGAGAGCTTGTGATCACACTACATGATTTTGGAAGTGTTTTGACACGGCCTTTGGATGCTTTTTTGGGGTTCTCACAATTTCATGCTCATGGCTCTTGGTTCGTGTGTGAAGTGGCCCTAAGCTTTGTGCATTGGTCTATGCAAGTAGGTTGCCTTTGTGAGAAGGTTCCATCTTTCCTCATTTGCAAATTACGTTGGGTGAAAATTAGATTACATTCATTTCCCACTTTGATTATTAATCCGTATAGAAACTACAATACATAAGTAGTTACTATTTTTTGTAATCTTTTTGTAATTATTAAAATAATGTGGAATGTTGATATATTAGCATGGGGCAACCTAATTGCAAACATCAATGTAGTTAACCATTGCAATCAAGGCTTGTATTAACTCCCCAAATTCCAAGTCATGTATGCACAATGTCTATGAGTCGTCACCGAGTTTAATTTATGTCACTTTCAACATTTAAGTGGGTTTCAGATGATACAAGGTACATTATCTTATGACAAGGAGAAAATAGCATACCCATTTGTCACATTGATGATTACTATGCTAAATATTTGGGTTATAAACTTCCATTTTAGTCAATTGTGTCAAAGAGGACGGGCATATGTAAAATTAACTCATTCTTCAAGTGTGCTTTTCAAACCAAGTGAGAAAATGCACTTTATGAATGAACTAGCTTTATATCATCCCAATTTTGACAGAATTAGCCAATGTGAATGCATGTAATTCAAAAATATACTTCGGGCGCCCCGCATTAACAAAAACATAACTATTACATCTCGTGTGTGGAGAGGTGAGGGGTTTAAACTTAACATCAATAAGACATTGTTATGATGAGATTGGACTATGTGCTCATGAAGCATGGAAACCATTCTAAGTATAATAATTAAGCCAATCGAGAGGGTCGACATGGTCACTTAAAAACACATTGTATTTAGTATCACTTACTATTTGGAGTTACACAATGCTCTATCTATTTACTGTACATCTCATATTTAGTGTAGTAGGAACAAGGTATTTTGTTGGTAAAATATGATATGTACATTAAATAGACATAGCATTGCATAAATTTAAATAGTAGGTGACTTTGAATATCATATTTAGTGTAGTGCTCACCAAGGTCGTGTTGTAGGTTCTCTCCATGAAAGGTACTTGGTAAAATTTGGAAGTGGTTCAACCATTATTGAAGCATTGTTTCGTGAGTGCAATGGACCCCACCCAACATAAAGGCCATGCCTACTAACTAACAAGTTTGACCTACACGTCCTAGTTCACAACATTTCAACTTCAATGTTAAACACGAGTTGAAACATTGGACAACTGATGTGATTGGAGGCCATTGGAGTCGAAAGTTTGGACTCAAACCCACTTTTGTCGTATATGCATGTTGTGAAAATACCACAATTCTAGTATTGTGTTATGTGTTATGCCAACGGCATGAGGCCATGGCTCTTAAATGACCATAATAGCATGGTTTTGGATGAGAGTATAGGGAAGTTTATGGATTGCCTATAACCCAACGTCTTTTGGAGGGCACAAGCCTTTAGTATAAACGCAAATTCCCGTTGCAGATTTTGTCAAGCCAATCTACAAGAGCCTTCCCGGAAAGAAATCCCTATAATTCCAGCCAACATTATGCATAGATGCCATGTGGGATTCCATGTAGATTATTCATCCACTGAAAATGTTATGAATTATTGTCCCGAAATCACTTTCATGTAAACCTAAAGCAGGGGCCCATGACACTCTCAACCAATGAGAATTCAAGGATTCTCAAGAGCCATGGCCTAATGCCTTTCGTGTAAACATGCCCTAACTTACCAATCCCCCATCCTCTTTTGATATTTTCAAGCATGTCCATGGAATAGATCCATCCACTACATTATATCACACATACATGATCCATGGTCCCATACACATCCTAAGGAGCACGGGCATCTACACATTTTCTCTAAATTCGTAGATACGGAGTCCTGTCAGACGTATTCGTGACCAGGGTTAGGTAGATAGCGCATCAGGCGAGGGAGTAGATCTGGGGTAGATGATGTACTCAGTTCGTAGATTCAAGGGAGGAGGGTTTTAGTGTTGGAAGCTTTTACAGGTGCTCGGAGGAGGAAGGAAGCTGAAGTTCCTTCGCTTCTCTCCACGCCTCCGAGAGTGTGAGAGATTGTGTTGCGCGGCGGGCACCTCGGCGTGCCACGAGTCCCTGCTCGGGGGGTGGGGAGGATCCGAGGTGCAATTTTTTTCCGGCAAGTTCGGGAGGATTTTTTCTCGATTTTTTGCGGGTTTCCTCGATTTTCCTCGAGTTTTCTCGTATAGTGACGGGACGGACGCGGTGCTGGAGAGGTATCTAACTTAGAGTGTGCGGTTTGGTGTCAGTGTGGTTTCTATGAGGTAACTTAGTTATTCGAGTGAGGGATTTTTTTGTGCGTTGCTGTTTCGTGTGAAGGATTTGCTTTGTTCTTTCTGGATCTCGAGAGCGGAGAGGTTAAGGAGGAAAGGTTAGGTTTGCTTTGCTTTGGTTTGCTTTGTATTGGGTTTGTGCCGAACCGTATCTTTCTTGGAGGAGATTTTTTTTCGGAAGGAGATTTGACGGTTATCCGACGGAGAAAGACTGAGAAGGAGAAAGCGTGTTGTACTGGTGTGAAGGAGAAGGCGACAAGTTTGATTCTCGGCGCAGATGGTTGAGGGAAGGTGAAATGAAGGCTTGAGGGATAAGGTGCAAAAGGTGGATGAGGGTTTCTTCTGTGTCATTTTTATCATCTTTGGCAGTCTCCGGAAGGAAAGAAAGACATAGTTCTAGTATGCGATAGAGTGAATATACCTACATTGCAGGCATCGAGGAGTTGCGAGACGGTATTGTTGTCAAGGCTACCTAGTCGAGTAAGTCACCTGAAATAACACTAGAATCGAAGAGGAGCAGGGAGAGAGATTCATCACAATGCATCGGACGAATTCGAAAGGTGCTATGCCGGGGAGCTCAGAAGAGCCTGCAGACCCTATAGAATGGGAAATGCGGCCTGGTGGGATGCTGGTTCAGAAGAGGGATCCTGATGCTGCCATTGCCACCGGACCTATCATTAGAATCAAGGTATCGCATGGCCTCTTCGGTCATGACATTAACGTCTCGGCTCATGCCACTTTTGGTAAGTATGCATTTATTATTCCCTTCCTGTATGTTACCAACCTAATGTGGCACTGAAGGTAAGTGGACCTTAATTGGACACTTTTAGCTATGCATCCACTTCTTGTTGATATAAAGCACCCCAATTAGTATGTGTGAGATGATTGACAAATCCAATTTGTGGCTGTGTGCATTTTCCTCGTAATTTTTGGAGCTCATATGAATGTCTTATTCATTTGTCAAATTGAAGATTCTAATTCTCATTAAATGGTCATATTGGTCCCCTTATTATGTTGATGACTGCTAATGGTGAACAAATTCTGAGCGCGTAATCCAATGTCTTTCAACACATGATGTCTCTTTTTTAGTGTTCATTCTTACATCCACATCTACCCACAAATCACTTAAATATAGGTGTCTGCTTAAGAAAGTAACCAAGTAAGGGCTGCATACTTTATACCACTCTGTTTTAAGTGTGCTCATTCACTTTTGGGCTTACAATCACGTGATGAGCATGAGTCTTGGAATCTTGTTTCACTGATTCTCAATCATGATCAGCATCTACATATTTGTTCTTAATATATAGATCCTATAAAAGCATTTGTTTATATGGTGTCGGCAACCTATAATATAATCTATGAACTGCGTCTGAGGCACATCTTAGTGTCTTGTCACTTTAATGTCACTTGACCTTGTCAATCATTGAAGTTGATATTATCATGGTGTTTGGTACAAGTTACATTCCATCAGAGGACTTCAAAGTCTACATGCATATTGTGGAGTTCTATAGTTCCTCAGTCGGCCTTTAATTTTTGCTAGGGTTGCTGTTAATGTGATGTTAGTTGCTTGTTCCAGTCAATATGGGATCAGCAGGTGGAGTGAATTTTACCTACCTGTGCAATTCATATTGTGCTAAATATATAAAGGGGTTCAACATCTTTGGTTTTTTTATTGTGCATAACTTGCATCCGTGACTTTTAATCCCTGATGGTTTTGGTAACAGGTGATGTGAAGAGGATGCTTGTTGGAGATACTGGATTGCAGCCATCTGAACAACGGTTGCTCTTTAGAGGGAAAGAGAAGGAGGATGGGGAGCCCCTTCACTTGGCAGGAGTGAAGGATAAAGCAAAACTCATTCTGGTGGAAGACCCAGCAGCTAAGGAAAAGAAGATCTTAGAGCAACGCAAGCTTGAGCGAATTGCACGCACTTGTCAAGCTATTGGCAGTATTCGAGGAGAGATTGACAACCTAGCTACACAGGTATGCTTTGCACAGGTGTGATAAGTGGTTGTTAAGCTGCATATATGTCTTGGTTTTGTGCCACCATGTCTCTATTTGTGGTAGCCAGTTCTCAACTTGCGACTTTTTATTGGGTTCTTTTGAATATCTTCTGATTTACTTCAGAAAGCTGCAATTTGTACATTGGCCCATTCATAGAACAGGCAACTGCTACTTCTGTTGGTCATAGTGTCAAACTGTGCTCCTATTTCAGGGAGTTTAATTTATGTAGTCCTGGATTGCAGGTGACCAATTTTCAAGGTCAGGTCAAAAGTGGAGATAAGCCAGCGGACAGTGATATGCTGGCGGTCAGTGAAATGCTCATGCGGCAATTACTGAAGCTCGATGGTATTGAGGCAGATGGAGATGCAAAAGCATTAAGGAGAACAGAGGTCTGCTGAACTTGACTAATCTTATCTACTACTTCAAGCTTTTCCTGTGTAGGGGTTTGTGCTGTTGTACTTGTTTGAACTCTTGATCTAATGTCAGCTTGCTAATTGCATTTGAATCTGGGTTCCATACTGTGATCATTCTCCTTGTTACATCATAGTTCCACATGCTTCCCGATAACCAGATAATTTCAACCAACATGTCCAACCTTTCACAGACTCTGAAATTTTGATCATTCAAATGAAATCCTCTATTCCTTTCATTGCTTGTTAAAATTGGTAGGTATGGTTATAGAATAAGAGCTTTATTAGTGCTTCTTGCGTAAAGATCTGACTTGGTGAAGTCAATCCATCAGGCAATTCACATATATCAGATAGTTTCGGTTGGGATGTTTACCATCATGTTGGTGGCATTTGCGAAACTTAAAGTCCTGCTGATAGTGCTAGAAAGGGAAAGTGCAGTTTGTACTGCTTCAGTCCTGACTTAAAAAAATATATTTGGGTCAAATTAAGCTTCATTATACTCCAACAAGTTGCTGAAGGAAATTTCTGGAATAATATTGAGGAGAGTCTTCCCAAGTATAAATGGACTCAACAAATTGTGACTGCAGATTCTGTGCATTGTGCTCAATGGTGGAATCTTCCGGCTTTTTGACTAAGCATTTGTTGTAACATGAATTTGTTGTGTGTTGCAGGTGAAGAGGGTTCAGACCTTGGTAGAAACAATTGACAAATTGAGAGGACTGCAGATGGAGCCGCCTCCGCTGATAGATCATGACGCCCCAAGTGTTGTTGTGACAACCAACTGGGAAACTTTTGATAACGGCATTGGCAGTCTCAGTGCTCCACCACCCTCCTCCACAAATGCTCCAATGACTACTGACTGGGAAACATTTGATTGAGAATCTGTCGGGAACATTTTTTTTTGGCTTTGTATCTCTGTATACTTTCTACAGGGAAGCCTAGTTCACTAGATACTTGTCGTATATAATTGAATCTTATGACCTCGGATTTTAGAGAGGTATGATTTAGAAATGAGAAGAGGGCGGTGGTTGTGGCTCTAACTGTACACTTAGTATTTGTAAGTTTGAGGTTTTTTGGGGATGTTGGCATTTACAATACCACCCCTCTTACTTCCAGCAAGAGAGAGTACCATCGTCATTTGTAATTGTTGCTGCTTATTACCTTCTTGGTTCCCCCTGTCATTGATCTGATTGGAGGCCTGAGGGAGCATGATCGACATAAGAGTGGTATGCTGAGGTTTTCCCCTTCTAGAAAATTCTTCTTGTTTTTTGGGAACTCGATTGTCCTCTCCATTCCATTCTCTTTGATTTGTGTGGGTACTTGGATTATTGTCAGAGGAAGAGAAACTTTTGTGATTTTTTGGGCACTGAGCTGGATGCACTATTTGTAGGACTCATGACATGATGCAAAGTGTTGAGCATTTCTACTCCCAATTTGCTTCGATCATGAAAGATTCCCACGATCATCTGTATATATTCACTATTAGGTCCACATGAACCTGTATGTACTACATATCAAGATTTTCAGATCCTTGCCACAACATCTTAATCTTGAAGCAGAGTTTCTTTCAATTCTGTTGACACTGACATACTGATGGTCCATGTCAAAGATGTTGGCGCCCTGTTGATGACCTATTTACCAAGAAACTCAATTCCGTTGATGTTATGATTCCTTGAAAGGAAATGACCTTCCACTTGAAGGTTTGAACAGAAGTTGCAGCATTAATAAATTTGCCCAAAGTCATATTTATACAATCACTGAAATGACTATTGGATAGTCCATTGCATGTTGAAATCATCATGACTGTTCACTTCATTAATCTATGAGCATTTTGTTGGTCAGGACTAGATTAACCTGTTAAACTATGCATTTGGCCTTTGTCTAGCATCATCATTTGAATGAAATGACTGTGTGTCAAACAATTAATGAGTGGCTTGTCAATCATACAACTGACTGGATTGAACAGTGCTGAAAAGTGGGCTTTTCAACATTGAGCAATCAATCAGTGGCTTGTCAATCATAGAACTGAAATCTTGCAGCTTGCTCATTGTTGTGGTCCAATTTAGGATTGCAACACAAGCAAGGTCCTCAACGTAAAAGGTTTTAGCAAGCAACTATGCAACTCTATGTATGAATAATCCTCACCATTTTCAGTGTGCAAAATGAGATTTTAGCTCCACATTGATTGAAAGAGAGATACTCAACCTCGTTGTAATGTAAGCTTTGATTTGTTAAGCTATACATATGTATACATATATGTATAGTATACTTCAGTCTGTCAACATATGATTGCCAACAACCGGGGATTCGTGGCACTCAAGTAAAGTCATCTGGTACCAAAAATCGGATGAGTCCATCAAGAAGTTTGGATGGAGCTTATTTTAGTGAAACGCCTCCGAGTTGGCATGTAAGACCTATTTTCTTCCTCATAGCTATTGTGAACTATTAGCTATATTGTAAATATCAATTAGTTGGCAAGGGGCAATGATGTGGCCTTGGATGCTCTAAGTCTATTTTATGATCTCCCATGAGTCGTTTCCAAGGCCATGATGTGGCTTTGAATTCCACATTATTATTTTGATAAATATCGCAAGATATCAACGTGTGCAACATATAATTATAAGGTGTTGTCATCGACATTTTCTGTTTGTTCATAATTCATTTATTTTGCACGAGTGTGATTGCTCCAATTTTGTAATATGTCAAAATAATATATATCACCTTATGGTAAATTGGTGAACTCAAAAGATCAATTCATTAATAATAATAATAATAATAATATTACTACTACTATATAATGAAATTTATTTGAAAATAATTAATATACACCATGCAATTTTAAAGATAATACAATATATGACAAGGATAAAATATTACAATAATTCAGATAGGCTATAGTCAGAAACATATGATATTCTGAGTATACCCCATCCATAACGTTGTCCCACAAGTCTAATTCCAAATAACATACCATCTATTTATATATCATATTATATTACCTAAAAAATAAAATTGATTTTATATAATATTTTTGTTATATATTTTATATTCTATCTTCATTGTTTCATTTTGGTCATCTTATGAACACTTGCACTAATCTATCATTAGAATAACAAATATAATTTTAAATGGTAAATCACAAAATTATAACCTCAATGTTAATGAGGATTTTGTAATGTTTAAGACCTCCAAGTTAATTATGTGCTTCATTGATAGTTTCACTTTCGGAATGAAATCCCAATCAATTGATTATTTACTAATTGAAAGTGCACATATATATTGGATTTTAGACCTTGAAGGTGAAGTGCACTCAATATGGGGTTTGTAGTCAAGCGGCCTTCAAGAATGCAAGGGCAATGTTTTTTTTCGAAGTTAGACGGGATGGGCAACAATTTTCAGTCGGGTTCAAGAATTTATTTCAAAAACAACTAGACTAGTAATGATAGGTTGGCAACCCATGATGCATCCACTTGCTTTTATATGAGGTATTTTTTTAATTTTTTTAATTTTTATGTCTAACCCCCTTTGTATTATTGCCTTAAGTATTAGATTAGACTAGGATTATTTAGAACTACTAAAACTTGGTATTTTTGAAACCCTTGAGACAAGAAGCCGATGACGTAAGGTAGTGTCTAAAGTGGTTCATCTCATCCGCAAAGATGAATGAACTCTCACTAATGAAAATACATGAGTGCCACGAATCCCCGGCCATTGTGAACATGACCAGAACTATCCACTGCAAAGCAGCTTAATTCAACCTTCGATAAAAGTTGGTTGTCAACATTTTGGAGACTGCAACATTCAATGAATTGAGGAAGGATGTTGCTTTTGACAAGATTTAGATGCAGTGGGCTATAATAGATGATTCCTACATTTTGAGAAAGACAAGATATGCACACATTTTGGAACATTGCACCAGAATAGTGTATCCACAGAATTGACAATAACTGACCAATACTTTCACTGTGGTACACCAAATATATAAAAAAATCTTGAAGGTCAAAGTAGACTAAACACTTTCTCGTTGTAAAAGTTGGTGCTGAAGTGCAGCACCAAACAGATGAATGCTGTTGATAATTCAATGCAATCTGACCAAAGTCACTATGACTTTTCAACTGGTCACAGATTCATGTATAACTTCTCACAACCTATCACTAGTCTAATGAACCTGAAAAATTTGAGACATTGTCGAGGTGGAACATATGTGTGCATGCTATAAGGACTGACCCCTCAACCAAGCTTCCACTTGACTCGACTCTAAACCAAAAGTTTTACAGATAGCAGAAACTGTTGATGGTTGGATGACGCCTGACATCACTTCAGCAGGTTTAACTAATGACTCCAACTCAGTTGAAGGCACAAATACCTGCAAAACATGAGCTAAAAATGTTACAGGACTACATGAGCAATGTAAATTCGAAAACTCGTGCCAAGCATGAACTCAGGAGTTTAGCATGTCATCATGAGCTTCATAATTTGTTGCCAGGCTTGTTAGTTGGTAATACAAACTGATCTCAAATCCTGTAGAGCTCTCTATTCCAAGGAGTTAAATATTTTTCCTTAAAACTATACCACATGTCATTCCTACACTTGGCTGAGACCTACTTAAATCCCATGTGCAAACTACATTCCAGCACTAAACTAAATATTGCATTTAGTGTCACTTACTGATTGGAATTACACAATGCTATAACTATTTACTACATATCCCATTTTTGGTCAACAAAAGTCACATTGGTTGTTTGGACATTATAGAACATAACATCTTTACTTGGTAAAAAATTACATTAAGAGTAAGAAGATATAGCATTGTGTAACTCCAAATAGTAGGTGACACTAAATACAATATTTAGTATAGTAAAGATGTAGTAGAGCAGCCCCTACAGGATTGTCATACCAGAAGCAGGTATGGCTGGAGATGGAAACAAGAAACTCACCCAAGGAGGCTTCTGGCTCGAGACCGACATTTGGAGATCAGAGACTTCTTTATGAGGTTTGTATCTAAGGTCAGTCTGCACAGATTCTGTACGTTGATTGTCAAGTTCTGCAATTGATGCCTCAGTCTCACTGTCTGTTACCAACATCTTGAGCCTTGTGCTGCCCTGATCACATCAATAGTGCAATTTTTTTACAAAATAATTCAGTTCAAGAAATTGCTGGCAATGCACATATTTTATTACTGGTTGTAGACTTCCAGAACAACCAATTTTAATGCTCAATTTTGAAGACAATAGGCTGGGATGATGGATCAGGTGTCAGTTCTCACCTGCCAAGCACGCCAATGTGAATGTGCTCTGAAGAGATTCCAGAAAAAGACAACATTGGGCAAAGGAAGAATCTGCAGTCACATATTCATCATATATCAAACCTAATTCAGCAGCAATCTGAAGATTGATGAAAATATCTGTGTCTTGATTCAGAATACACTAACATGACAGGTATAAATAG
Organism: Polytrichum commune; assembly: GCA_950295325.1. Taxonomy (NCBI): domain Eukaryota; kingdom Viridiplantae; phylum Streptophyta; class Polytrichopsida; order Polytrichales; family Polytrichaceae; genus Polytrichum; species Polytrichum commune. Next base: position 13,000,627 of record OX485803.1, on the reverse strand, counting down.
TTGGACAGGATAATCTGGAAACCATTTCAGTTGCCTTAAATGCATCAGGAGACATACCCCGAGTAGCACAGTGCAGGGAAGAAGTGAAATCGACCCATACATAAGCTTCCGATGATATATAGTCCCACTGTGGCAATAATCACAAGAGATTAGAGCAGTTTAATACAGCCAGTTTGTGATACACTTGATAACCCTAGTGCATTGTGTTTAGAATATCTACTTTCCTGGTAGCTGGCTTGATTCGGACAAAGTATATTGTTGTAACATAGATGATGATAGTTAAAGCTTGGAGGGCTTACAATGTCAAAGACAATTGATGTGTCCCAACATTTATGATCTATTTCATGTTTCATCACAAGGGCCAAAAGCACCACTATGAGCTAGATGGATATCCCAAGTGAAGCAGCAATCTTAAACAAAAGATGAAAGAGAATGCTTACTAATGAGCAAGGTGGCGCACCCTCCTACGCACCAGCCTTGGATTTAAACTGTTAAAAGGCCAAAGATTATGAGAACAAAGTTACTCTTTGCAACAAATAGCAAGAGAGTATACAGATTAGCACAGAATTTATAATCAGAAGGAACTTGATGAAGATAATGATCTGCTTATAACCAACAGAATCCTATCAATTGAGTAATTTTACAAACTTGTATCATGTATAGGCAATGAGATTCCGAGCTGAACAGCCAATATGATGAGTAGAATCCAAAGACAAGAGTGTGTTATTTTTTTATAAAGTATCAAACTTGACACAGAGGTGAAAAATACCTTGCAGGGAATACAAGTTCAACCTTCCGGGTATCCTTTGAAATGGCCTTTAAAACATGCTCCTCAGCTGGAAGACGATTCAATAACTTCTGCCCGACGCTGCACACCGCATGTCATTAGCTCCCCCCTGCCAACCCGCATTCCAATGCCAACCTAGTATATACTGTTAGGTCAAAACTTGACCTATAATTCAATTTAACCTGTATGCTCATCGAATTGTTGAAAGCAGCTATCCCACTTTCAATTGCTAAAAGGAAGATGGAAGGCATTTTGCATGTGCACACAACTAGCCCGACTACGATAATTTTACATAGAAATTCATAGTTACTCTAGTCCAATATCCATGCTCTTAAATTCCCCCTTTCCTCTTCTAATTTCTTGTGAAGTGTATTATTTCGAATATTGATTTCATTTCCTATTACAATGCGTGCTTTTTATTCTCATGTATGTCTATATGCAAATAAGTGAAACATTGCTCTATATTCCATTACTTCATGTTCGTATGAAGCATTTGAACATATCTGGATAACCATGCATTTGATGATTAAGTGATACTTAGGAGTACCATACATTACTAAAGAAACGTCAACAATGTACATACCTGTAGATTTTGTGCCGGATACTTTCGCTGGGTTGTGCTCCCAGCTCTGCCCACTTGTCTTGCATCTGCTCAGCAATGGATAACAAAGAATTAAGTAACCCCCTCATATAAACCTTGAGACGACTACATCAATAAATAATTGTGAACTGACATAGGACTTAAACCCTAGCTAAACCCACCCACCAAGCTCAAGGGTTCATCAAATTTCCTCCCAATTGCAACAAGGAAAACTTGAGGAGACTAAATAAAATTGTGAACATAAACATAGGGCTTAAACCCTAGCTAAACTCCACCGACCAAGCTCAATGGTTCATCGAATTTCCTCCCGATTGCAGCTCAACGAAAATTTGAAAATACTACATTAGAAAAAGTCGTGACATTAGTGACAAGAATGATAACACGCTATGAATATCTCAAGAGAAGATCTAGAATCTCACGAAATTTTTGTAAACAAAGTGATCGAGGTATCCCTGACCTTCGTCGATGCGAATTGCTCCATGAGCTCTGCGCGATCCGTCAGCTGCTGCAGCGATCGAAGGCGCTGCCATAGCTGCGAAAGGGTTTTCACAGAGCTGTATTTTCCCACCACTGGGCCGGAAGGAGGTAGGGCGCTGAAACTCCATCGCCGCCCTGCCACTGGAAATACAACCACCTTCGTCGCCATCGAGCCTCCTCCACACAAGAGACCAAAAAAAAATATCAAAGAATTCGAAGAGGATGATGCAGCACTGAAAATCCCTCTCCGACTTTGCGCACTAAAAGCAAGAATGAAAGATTGGCAAGTACTATCATAGTGCGGCGAAGCTCGAAGCACCTGGTGGAGTGTGCGTGCTGGCTATGGCGGCCGTCAGGGAAAGGGTCAGAGGGAGCACCGCCACGTGTGCGTGACACGTGTCCAACCCCATTCCACCGCATAATGCACGTATACAAGTGCGTAATTAACCCCTAAAGGCCGAAGCGAAATCTCCCAAAGACTCTATAAATGTTACAGGTCGGGAGTAGAAAAAAAATAACATATAGAGAATTATAAAAAATAACACTTATAGAATTCATACCGATGATTAATAACATTTATAGAAATAACACTTAAAATTTTCAAAAATGAAGAACATAATGTTCTATAAACATAAAAAATGAAAGTAAAAATGATAATACATAATTCAATTAAACTAATTGAAAGAAATAATCTATATAGTAGTAACTTGACGAGATTCTTTCAATTAAACTAACTGAAAGAAAGAGTTTATAGTAGTTTGACGAGAAGCTTTCAAATGATGAGATGAAACTTCCTTCTGGAGTCCTTGAATGCTCCTCATGTGTGTTAGGGCATCATTTGGTCTTTGTTTAAAGTATTTCTTCAAAGTATCTATAGAACGCTCAGCAACACTTAAACCTATAACTTCTTCTACCACATCAACCATAACCTCATCAACATGAATTTCTTGATGTTATGAGGAATACATATTCAAAAACTCCTCATCGGTAGGTTCATAAGGGTTGTTTAAATCAAACTGCATCTCATAATTGAGGTATTTATGAGCATTCGTCACGTCACCGACCTCACTATCAGATGATAATAACGTCAGTTAATGAAGTAGAGTAGCAACTTCATCAACCTCTACCAAGCGCCTAGCTTCCTCTATCTCCCTCTCAATAAACATCGAAAGAACATTTGTGTGACTCCAAAAATTTGGAATTGTCGGTGTGGTAACTCCTGCATGCCATGCCCGCTCAACCATAACAATAGCTTGATATATATATATCAATTGCAAACACCTTGTTTGCACTAAAACAATCTATTTGATATTGAATCACCAACTTTCGGTATTGTGCCTTGAAAGATGCAATAATGCTTGCATCCATGGGTTAAAAATGACTTGTGGTGTTCGGAGGTAGAAATTCTAATCATGTGACCCTCAATCGTGAACCTACATTTGGCACTTGATGACCTGAGATATTGCCCAGGAGCAAAAACACCTTCTCTTTTTGTGCCAACACCATCCTCCTCTCAAAATCTAGTATAAACTGCTAAAAACTGACCGTAGTCATCCACGCCTTCTTGTTAGCAGCCCACTTAATACCCAAATTCTCCAGATAGAGAATGTTCCTAGATGTGAAGGCCACTTACAATTACAAAAATTGCAATTTTTTGGGGAAAAAAGAATAAAAATCAAATAAAAATCAGGCTCCATACCCTTGATTGATCTCTACACACGTTGACTAAAAATATGCTTGTAATTTTTTGAAAAGAAAGAAAGAAAAGAAAGACAACAAAAAAAGGTCCATACATTACCTACGCCCATCTGATTGTTGAACCTGAAAGATGCTATATCAAGATTGTAAGCCCCAACTAGCAAACTAGCACACAACAAGCATCCCAACTCCCAAACCTTCTATGTCTGCCATCTCCTCACCCAAATTGCTTGAAAGTGCACAAGGAGGAAGGATCTCTAAGGGGCGGTTTACACTATGGACCAAGAGCCATGACCATGAAATTCTAAAATCTGTGATTGGAGAGTAAAGTGCTCTTGGTCCCATTTGGCTTTACACTACCTTGAAAAAAGGAGAATGACCACTAACTTTGAGGTCCCCAAAAACTACTAAAATTTGCCATTTGGATAATGTGCCATGGTCCAACAGGTTTTCCGTTGGGGCGAGGCAAAATGCTCGACTCAACGGAAATCAAGGGAGCCGTAAGGCTGAAAATCAGCCATTGGCCGAAATTTTTTTAAATATTTTTTTTCCCGAATTTTTTGACGTTACTGTATTTATATTAAAAAATTCAGCCCAAAGTTGTCCCGGTCCAAATCCACTTTACACTACAAGAGTGACCAAGCCACTCAAAATTCCATTTTTGATTTTTCATGGTCACGGCTCTTGGCCAAGAGCTATGACCATGAAAATGATTTAATTTTCTTGGTCATGGCTCTTGGTCCATAGTGTAAACCGCCCCTAAATAAGAGAGAATATTTGACTTGTTTGCAAAGAATATGGGATAAATGTGATTACATGTTTAAAATGTACGCTCTCATATATTATTACCTTGATTTTCTCAAAATTAACACATATAGAGGTGCAATTAATAAAGAAGGGAGTAGAGCATGTTATAACACTTAACACATAACACTCACTAATCTTACCAATTATGTTTTTGTAGGGGAGTAAAATTTCTTAGCATATATGAAATTATATTGCTTATAGGGGTAACACTTATAGAGTCTTGAATGTACCAGTTCAGTCCAATGCAAAATCTTATCCTTTCTCTTCTTTTTTGTTGGCACAAATTGAAGACAAATTCAATTGCAAAGGAAAAATGCATGTCACCTTGGGTGAACCAACACATAACTAAGGGGCCTATCAAAATAATGCCCACTTGGGATCTAACCTTTCAAGTTACCGACAAATTGCAATGAGTAATAATAAGATCTTTAACACACCATATTGAGTCAAATTCGTTAAGAATATCCTCATAGGCAACATCCGGAGCGTTTTCCAAGTCATGGAGAGTCCGTTGCCACTCCAATCTCCCATAGTCCAGTAAGGAGTCCTACACCATTTGGTGTGTCTTGTTCCAAAGGTCACTGACTAGCATTGAAAACTAAATCATTATGTCTGACGCCCAATGATCCACGGAGGTCGCTTCTCAAGAAGAGCCAAATTCTATTGAAAGGTTTTAGAGATTTGTTGAGTGGTGATCAAAGAGGCATTGCATCATTAAAAAAAACTTCCGAGGGCCAAGGTTGCCTCTTTTCGCAAAGAGTTGCCAAATGATGTTAGTCGCATAACGCCACACTTGTTGAGGTAACAAACAATTGAAGAGCATGTGCTCTACCAATTCCATGGATCATGAACCACAATGTGGACAACTTTTGTCAACCCTCTCTTGAGATTCTCCCATGCCATTCGTTCACCACTAGTGCCTTGTGAAATACTGACCAAAAGAAGGCCATTTCCTTATGTGCCTTATATTTATGCCAAATTACGTTCCATCTAAGGGAAGTGGAAGAAGGAATTTCATTCTGCCACTTATCCGGGATCAATTTCCTAAGAGTCACTTGGGAAGTGATCCAAGTCTTGCCAAGTTTGGAGGAATACGCCAAGAAAGGTGTAACGTCGGGCCATCATCATCGTGTTGGGTCAAACAGTAATTGATCCAATTTTCCAAAGAACAAATTAAATTGAGTCTGTGCACGTCCATAGGAGAGTTGATCCACCCTAACCTTGGACATCCAACATGAGAAAACCATAGGAAGAACAACATTCACGCATTAGGTTGCACCTCAATATGGGTAAAGTATTGCAACCCAATAGTGGATTTAGGAAAGGTGCCCATCAATTCCACACTAAAGCTTACAGGGTCAAAATTGAAATCCTTGAGGTATCCAACGCAAACAACCCATTCTGGCATCATATCCTTTGCGTTTTTGTATAGATCAACCCATTCATGTAAGTTAGGTTTAGGGCCGGTTTAAACTATGGACCATGAAGTTGGACCAGGGCTCTGCAAGGCAGTTGATTGGTTGTTGAAGTTGTCCCGGGACAACTTTAGTTTACACTAAGGAAAAAATGGCAGAGGGACCATGGAGGTCGAGGTCCCCAAAATATGATTTGAAAGGCCTAATAAATGCATTGACATGGTCCAAAGAGTTTTGCGGTGAAAGGCAAGAGAGGTGATATGGTAGGAAAAGGCAAGGGCCTATGCCAAAGAAATGCCATTTGAATAAATTTTTGATGAATCTACCCTCTAGGTGCATTAATTATATCATAGTCCATGAGACATACCATTACTACCTTGCCCTACCCCTTAAACCGGCTCCCACGTGTTTCACCAAACCACGTGGGACATCTAGAACTCAAGAATTCAAGTGCAGATTTGTTTTTTTAGTCTACCAACTCAATGTTCATAATTTGGGGGCTTGTAATATACCATTGGAGAGACCTTGAAAATACCTATCCAACGGTATATTACACACCCCAAAATTTTAGTACCATGTTGGCTATGCATCCTCTCATGGAACAAACCATAATGTTCCACTAGCTTCACCTATAAATCAAAATAAACCTTAGCAAGGGAGAATTTAAGCCTTGCATCCTCCCGTCTCAAAAAGTCATTCCATCTAGGGTACCATACGTCTCGGAAAAATCTCCAACCTTTTCTTGTAGAGGATGAAGGCCCTAGCCATGGTAATCCTAAAATAAAGGCCTTGGTGCTCCATTTGCCATCAAATTTTAAATTGTAAAATATCCTCCGGACATGAAGAAGAGAGAAAGGTGGTCGTGCACACCATCACCTTCCACAATTGAGCAATATGGTGCCATACTTTTTGATCCACCTCTGACAAAGAAGTTGGGGGAGAACAATCAAAGAGAGGAAGGACCCTAAAAGCCATGGTAAGACAATTTGTAGTTACATGATGCGGTACCTTAAAATAATTTGTAAATGATAGAAGAACTCGGATAATCCATTTGCTCATGAGCGCTCTCATAGCATTTATGAAAATGTCAAACTGACCAACAAATTGTCTACATACTTTCTCAATGATGTGTATAATCTCATCTTCATTTTGGAAATTAGACTAGGTAATGGGCAACCGGTGGAATTGGCTCATGGCCACATGCCCCTCAGGTTGGTCTACAAAATGCATAATGTCTAGTACATTCTACATAAGAGACTCCCTGCCATAGGAGGTTTCAATGTGAGCACCTACATGTGGTAAACATGATCAAGCCAAGAAAGCTTGACCTCCATGAGATGGGCTTTTGTTGTTTGGAGGCACTAGAAGAGGAGGAAAAAAAAAGATGCTATTGGTCATCAATTTATTTATTTATGCGAACTGCAAGGTGAAAACATCACTTGCACATCAATTTGAACTAACATGTGGATAGTTGCTTGTAGTGATTGTTATGCAGGCGAAGGGGTCTCTCTCTCTCTCTCCCTCTTTCTAGCTCTTGTTTAATGCCTTACCATGCAATTTTCTGAAATTCATAAACTACCTTTATAAATGAGCACGTGGCAAAGGTATTTGCTAATAGCATAAATGACCAATAAGCCAAAAAATACTAAGACCCAAGCACATGGCAAGAATTTGTACTTACCATGAAGCAAACACTATGGAGGAATGGATGAAAAATATGACACGAGCTTAGTGACAGACGGGCCCACGTCTCAAACCTAAAGCCAAAATTAGGGTTGAGAGAACTTACCATAGGTAAGAACTCCAATATAAACCCTTAACCCTAAAACGGAGCCTCTTTTCTACTATTCACGGTAGTGGAAGGTGCGGCCAACTTAGTGTGAATTAGGGTATTAGTTAAGTGCTAAGCGTGAAGGAGTAGGAGTCACCACCAAGAAGAGTATTCTACTTGGAGTTACCCCATCATGGCAAAAGAACAGGTTTGAACACTCATATGTGGCTTGACAATGAGTGTAACTTTCTTGAAATACTTTGATGTTTTTGAAATGGAGTCTAAGTGTGCGACATGGATAACAACTGGGTCCTGCTGTTATTTACCTCGTGTACGTAACTAATCCTCATTTTTTGTTGGTTGGTTGCATGGGCACAGGTGAGGCAGGCCCTTCACACGTTCAATGCAGTAATGTTTTGTGATTATGACATTTTATGCATTTCCATTGGTTGAGGCTAATAGGATTATTTTCTCTTTGTAAGTACCTCATACATGTAGTGGACAAGATAGATACATTTTTGCATTAAAACATGAAGGTTGGGGATTAGACTCCAAAGCATGGGATAAGTGAAACCATACAAATGGGTAATGAAAACCATTTGTTCACAAAGCATGTAAATGAGGCACTCATCATTGCAAGGCAAGTTAGGATATGGCATAGAATACTTAGGTGATACAATACACCCATCAATATATGACTGCAAAGGACTCTCTTATGCAAAGCATTATGTAATGGTGAAATAGGGCAAGGTAAGTGACTTAGAAAGAGTCTTGTAAACATTCCCACCCACCCACCCTTGCATTACAGTGAAGAAGAACTTGAAGGATTTGGCCTCTGAAAAGAGGAAGTTCAAACTTTGTGAAAGTTTTGAAAAGTCAGCTCTCTCTGAATTATCCTTTAGTGGCGTGGAACCCACTACCTGATCCTTCACATTCTTCTAAACACAAGTTGCATATGTTATGAATCTAACATTACAGAGCAACAACAAGGGACCAGCTTGGAATGGGGAATTGCTAGCCATGGGGTACGGCCCACCGCTACCTGCACCAATTCCTGCTGTGCAAACGACTCTCTCAGCAATCGATCTACCTGAACTACACCAATTCATCCAAGAAAGCGATACAGCAGCCCTCGCCGACTGTGACGATGAAGGTGTGCACCAGCCCCTTCTCATCGATTCCCTAGATTTGTCACTATGGACGTCGCTCTTCGTAACTGCCACCACTGACCCAGCGAAGACCCTGGCCCATATCAAATCTGCCCAAGCCAAGTTAGGTGATTTACTGCTACAGGACGAACAGGAGGCCACTCGATCCATCGGAGTCTGCTCCATGATTGAAGAAGCCTTGAAGTTAGCTAACAACGACGCCCTGGAGAATACTTCAAACCGGTCTATCACCGAACCGTGTCTGGAGACCAATGAAGCTGCGGCAACTGCAAGCAACACACATCCGTTACTTGCGAAGATGAAGATTTCATCGGCAGAAAGATCTACCCTGGAAGACTTCACCGAAACCCTAAGCTCTTCACAGACGGAAAAAGATAAGTAGACTCTGGTCTTCACAAAGGGACCGGTTGTACTTGTTAAGCCACCGAGGTGTGTAGAGCTCGTGGTTGCAGACCATCAGCATAGAATGTGGGCAGTTGGCAACACCAACTTGCTTGCACCTATCACGATCCCCATGTGGAAGACATGGGCTGGGATTTCGGAAAGTGAACTGGAACACTGTAAGAAACAAGCGCTAAACAATGTGGGCGTCTTGAGAGCACCTGTAGATCTGATACCTGCATTCTCGCTCAACATGTTTGAGCATTCCAAATGTACAACCACGGAGGTGAAGTTACATACAAAACATGATCTACCTACAGGGTACAACAGGAAAGAGTCTCACCTAGCTGAACTCTGGAATGTTCAGCGCCCATATATGAGATGCTTGTGCAACCCACGAGCTACCTCTGGGTGCAAGGGTTCCATAATCTGGTTCGATCATGCCATATGGGCAATGATTAACAAACTAGAGATGTTCTTTCCAAACCAACCCAATAGCAATACCAGATTCGCAGCTTTTATGCTATGGCTGAGTAGTGCTGCCAAGATCGCGGTGAAAGCGGCAATAGTATTCAACATTGGGAGGGAACATATGATTGAAGCAGCAACGCAACTCTCTGAGAACCCTACTCAGAAATTGCTACCTAATCTCCAGGATGCTCCGTTAGCCACCAAGATTGAGAGATTATTGAAGGGTCCAAAGTTCTCACTCATGCACCCTGGATCTCCCAGTCAAGCTCCATCACCTTTCAAAAAACAACGCCTAAACCTCAACACGCCCCCATCAGAGCATGGAAGGCAAGGAGGACGAGGCAGATCACCGGACGGTCGAGGATTCATCCCCCGAGGCAGCGGCAGGGGATTCAGAGGTCATGGCAGTGGTCGCTCTCACACACATCGCGAGGTCGCCGAGGGCACTTCGCCGAGCACAGTGGGAGCAACAGGTGCCGAGCAGATGCCAGCTGGTGCCAGACACTCACCGTTGAAAGGGCGAGTTCTTCTATGGGAAGACATCTGATACCTTAGCAGAGCTGGATTTAGTGAGGTATTAATAACAAGCTATTAGATTCATGCTAACAGCTTTATTCTCATAGTGTTTTGTAAATCGCAGATCATGGTCGCATACTGCGCCGTAACATATTTGGACGAAAGTTTGTATCCCGTAACAAAAGCATGGATAAGACAGACATTATACATGTGCACTATTGTAGCAGAGCACTGGAGTGGGTGAATATGAAAAGGATATTCTCCGAGGTGTTTAGCCATTTTTCTATACCACATTTTATACCATTACTACTTAACATCATGTTCGCCTGGAACTTTTCACCAAATGTATCCAAATTTTGCTATAAACCGGCTTTGGTATTCAAAGATTTCAGTGTTGAATTACTCATGACGGGCTCATATGATTGCATGTGCACTAAGTCTAAGAGACTGGCACAATTTGTAGACCATGATACCATGAATGATAATCCCCAGGATCCAAGGGCGCATGTACGCACTATGGACACAAGGATAATCCATCATCATGGACTTAGAGAAGCAATCACATTAGGATTAAATCACATACCATTAAGAAATACTAACATACAGGAGGTTATACAAGTGGTAGTAAATACTTTTGTACAGGTATGTCAACTACTCAAGGTGGAGGGATGTTTGGATGTGGAAAGCGCATCCAAGCTTGTTCGGACAATATCAAGGGACAAGCTAATATCAGCCATGAAGAAAAATCTTTATGGCTTTAGGTACTCCAAACCACACATCTTCTCTGACAAGACTGTTGATAATGAACTTGCATGGTTATTAAGGCACATGTTCATTTCTGGTCTAGACAAAGCCGCTAGTAATGCTTGCTTCATATGCATCTTCCATATAAGACACCAAGCATTACTTAGACTTAATGGCCCGGATTTTGAACCTTGTCAACACAATGGAATATGAGATTCCATCGATGTCGTTACAACCAAAATCAAGACGGAGTTGACTAGTCTTATACCTGAATTGCCTATAGGTGAGATTGAACTACCCTACATCATGGCAATATACAAATTCCATAAGAAAAAATATCGATGGATTTCCAATGCTTTTGGGTCAATCTATGTTAACATAGCCACTCTCCTCACTCTTTCAACCATGGCATTGCTTGAAGAGGTTAAGGAATGGGCAAACACCACTATCAAAGGATACAAAAATTTTCTTGGGGTGGAAACATCAATTTATTGGATAAATGATTCAATAACTGATTTTACCCTCAATACCCCTGACGTGATCAACAACATATATGTTGCTGACATCACACGATGTTTTGAATCCATTCCTATATCGGGTAATAACACCCTATATGATGCAATGGAATTCATTACACGTCTAGATATGTCTAATATGAGAAACAAACACATGTGGATAGTTGCTTGTAGTGATTGTTATGCAGGCGAAGGGGTCTCTCTCTCTCTCTACTTCTTGAATTCTAGAAACAACGAGCCCCACAAAAAAAGAGCTTACAGGCTGCCCGTCTAAAAATAAAAAATACAGTATAAAACTGTGAAGGCAAACTAAACAGTATCCCTGTCTGTCTTGCCTCAAGCGTGCGAAGTTACTCCTGTAGATAGCTGTTCCTGAGAGTTACTTGCTGAGTAGTCTCCTCGGAGCGATATAGGTAGAGTACAGAGAGCCTCATCTATGAGTGAAGAGGCGACGGGAGGTAGCTACAGAAAGGAGCATAAGACCTTTATGCCTAGTACCACCTCAGTACAGATACATACTTGTATCGCCACTATCTACACTGTTCTTTGATCCCAGTAAGCTGACAGGATGAACAAAACTAGTTCTCTGCAGGATGATTTCAAGGTGTGGGTCCAGGAATTGCTTCAGCACACTGACTACACTTGGGATGAAATAAGAGTATATGGGATTATTATTCTGGAAAAAATATATACTTCCAATTCTTGATTCAAGATTGCATACCATTCAAGAATTTGTCATTTCAAATATATGATATACTACCTACTTCCAAGTAAGGTGATATGGCTTTGTTGACATCGATAACAAGTAAGAGGTCCGTTGACACCTGTTGTACGCTCTACTAACTTACTCTATGGTAATTGTGGGGAGCATGGGCACAGGTGAGGACCTCTTCTACAAGTGCTGTGCACCTTGCGAAGAAACTGTCCACTCATCACAATTTTTCTAGCAATTTGAAACTTAGAAAATTGATCATGAGTACTTTCTTACTTGACAAGTATATTTTACATACTCTATAAAAATGGGTATTACCTGCATCTGTCAATTGATAAAAAATAGCCAGGTAATAAGAACAGATGTTTTTACCCGCATACAGCAGGAAATTTCCAGTTATACTACTCTACTAATTCGAGGATATGACTGAACCATCAAGATATACTGTATGGCACAAGATGCAGTGGTTCTGACTATCTTTATGATCTAAACATAAGTCAGAGAGACGAGAATGATGTGGATAATAAGATCATGAGTATTGATTTCTGTTACTAACCAATTGAGAGTGAATCAGTTGTGAGTCTCAATAGAGACACGGTTCTTGATTTTTTTGAAATCCATTCTACTGATTCTTCGAGAGATGACTAATACACATTACTGTATAAAGGTGTACAGGAATAGTTCTGTCTCTACAGTCTTTGAGAAAAACACGTGAAGAATATATGAGGGAATCGTCTCTGAAATAAGACAATATAGGGAATTCTCCCATTGCGTATAGTCGCAATAAACTTTTCTGAGAAAAGGGTCTTACGAAATGCATAATCAGAAGTTTATACTCCTGACCTTCTGATATGAAAAATGAACATGACAGGGAATATGTTAGGAGAAATACTTACAAAGATCTGTTTAACAGATCCATACGGTTTGCAATATAAGAGACACTTTGGGTGTTCTTAGGAAACATTTATGAACCGTTTGCTGTGATATGTTCTACCTTTGCATATAAGAAATTAATGACGAAGGATTCCCTGCTTTATAAGTACGAATCATGCAAAGAGCTGCAGAGATTCTCTAACCATTCTTCCACTTATGAGCAAAATAAACCGCAGGAATGATTCACAGATAACCATCTGAGGATAACCACTGAATACCGTAAAGAGATTGGGTGAAGGCTCACCACCCTTATTGGTTCCTGGTCATACTTCAGGAATACAAAGATCTATCGGGATAGATTCTTATGCAAATCTTGTTTAGAAATGGCTTATGACAATTTGAGCGAACTTCGTTGACTGTTCCCTGTGTCGGCATGTCGTAGGATGCTCCATACAAAGTCTCTTTAAACCTCGTAGAAAACTTGAGACTCAGAAGAACTAAGGCGTCGTGTAACTTCTTTACAACGGAACACAACAGGGCTCCTTTTTGGATAACTCTATACAACCCGTTGAGATTAACATTCCAGGATAGTAAAACAACACTTAGGTGTGTGAATATTCCGATCAGGACCACTTTGGTATTGATTGTATAAGGCTGAAAGAATAAACAGCTAAAGGAGCTATCCAGTGGGTAAGAAGAAGCTGGTCGTTAACGACAGGGTTTGATTACCGCAGACATACCTATATTATACATGACTAAAATGTGGTGATGAACACTCAGATAAACAGTTCAGGCATCTACTTGAACAAGGGATACATATGAAAGAATTGATGAATTCTATACCATGATGATATTATCAAGACCCTATTCCAACAGGGCTGTATGTTGTCTACTACCTTACTTAACCTGACTCTACAGAGGTTTGACATAACCTATTGTAACATAACTTTAATCAAGACAAGATTAAGTCAGCTCTCTCTATTTCTTGAAATTCTGCAAGTACGGGCTCTGTAAAATTCCTTACGGGCTGCCCGAAAATTAGACAGAATACATCATTATATAAACCAATATACGCGGGGAAGCCTGTCCATACAGAGTCACCTTCGACGTGAGTAGTCCGGCCCTGACGTTAGGTGCTCAAGAAAGTTCCTCAGCACTCAGCCGATACATGTAGTAAGATAGACTGCGAGATGAGCGTGAAAGCCTTGAAGGTTTTGAGAACAGTCGATCTGTATACAAACGGAGACAGTCTTACTGCAGTATTCGTGTAGACTGAGTGACTGTTAAGTGATCTTATCCGCTCTGAAGGCAGGGTTCATTCCAGTTCGAATACGAACAAAGTGCATCAAAATGAGCAAGAAGAGCTCAACCGACAGTGAATTCAAGGTGTTTTTCTAAAAAGAAGTTGCACAACTTACACAGATGACACTTGAAGAATGAATGGGAATACAGGGAAAATCCAGCCACTGTCTGATTTCACCCAATTCCGGTTTCAAGAACAGTTTCAATATATGCAAATATATGTAGATGATATTGAGTATTGTATAAAGTTCCAAGGAAGATGTATTGACTTGTTGACATCGATAACAAGTAAGAAGGTCCGTTGACACCTGTTGTACGCTCTACTAACTTATTTTTTGATGTTGGGGAGCATGGGCACAGGTGAGGACCTCTTCTACAAGTGCCGAGCACCTTCCGAAGAATTGTCCAACTCATGGCTATTTTACAAGAAATTTCTCATTGAAATTTGAACTATTGACCATGAGTTTTAGCTTTCTTGATTGAAAAACAATATATACTCTCTACATATTTTTCCTGCTATAATAGACGGGTAATAAGATCTTGCTCTGATCATTGGAATAAGGCAGATTGAGTCTGTTTTGTTTCCAGCTTGATATCTGCTACCAGTATAGAATGACAAATACTGCGGAATGTCAACATAATAAAGCTGTAAAGCTATATAACTACAGAGATGGTCCCTCCTGTAGTTGCAGTAACACTACGTAGTAAGTCAAGAGGAGAAAATATAGTTCCTATGGTACACAACCGCAGGCTGTCCATATGGACCATTTGAGAGAATTGCTTCAGTGTGTGTTACTACAGCATCCTTGTGAAGGTACTGAAAGGTTTGCTGACTAAACAAAATAAAGACCCACTCAAAATATAACGATTCTGTTCTATGCGATGAACAGCAGAAATAAATTGGTGGCCATGGGATTTACTGAAGTAAAAAAGGAATTCCCACTTATCCATGAATCTGTTTTCTCTTTAAACATGATTCATATGAGAGTTATGGTGAGAAAATATGACTACACTCATACTTATTTTATATGTCGTTAACCTGTGGAGTTCACCGAACTATGATGGTCGGATATGTTGATTCCATATGAACAATGCTTTCATAAGATATGATACAACTATAGTACTGGGGGAATTACAACATGGGTTGTTTATTCTATACACCTACAGAGTTTTTGACTTTGGTAATAGCATGGACCAAATGGGCTGAGTGAGGAATGGAAACAGCTCTTATGGATCTAACCGTAAGTCCGTCCACGGACCTACTTGAGTGATGTGCTTCAGTAATATGTGACTGAAGCCTAAGGTGAGAAGATACTCATACTTGGTATCGGTTTGGGGCCTAGTTAGAATATAATTCCCTCTCAATAATAAGATTCGGAACCATACTATGAAGCACTGGGAATAACCTGGTGAGAGCTTGGTTCTTTAGAAAGGTGCAGAAAAGGAAACTGTATAGCTCTGTGCACCGGATGGGTCTCTGATTCTGTTCATAGATAAGAGAATTGTTGAACAATTATAATTACTCTCGTACTCAGTACATGTTTCATGAAACGTGGAAAGATAGTCGAAATAGAGTTGATAAGAACACTGATTCAGTTCATACAGCGATTATAAGATGTATGGTTGAATTACACAAAGAGGTAACACACCCAACTAATGGGGGCAGATGATGTTACCCATACTCTGTCTTGAGAAGGATGATTATTCTGGACTAGTCGCTACTCAGCGCCCTCAAACGTGTAGGGTGAAGTATAACCGAGATTACGGATAAACAAGAAGCGAATACTGACTTCAGTAATTGGATACTCTTTTAAAGAAGGTTTGCGTAATGGGAACAGAAGGCTTGCCTATCTGTACAGGACTGACAAAAAGAGAACATGTATAAGTAAAGACCATTTGAGTATCAAGACCCCATTCGAACAGGGATGTATGTTGTCTTTAAAGTCTACATGACATAACTCTACCAGAAGGATAACTTAACTTAACTTATCTTATTCTAACTAGAGAATAATCTTGACAAGATTGGTCAGCTCTCTCTCATACTTTGTTATTACCTTGCCATAAATAAATTGAATACGTAATAAAATATAACCCCAAAGAGCTAAGCACTTTAGGGTTAGGAAAGCGTTACCTAATAGATATCCGCCGTAGATATTATTTTAAGCATCTACAAATGAGAACATATACCTAATCCTATATTAAGTAAGAGGAGGCATGAGAACCTCCTTTCAAAGGTTAAGCCGCATATGGAGTTCACCTTAAGTAACTTCTAGGTTTAGTGTAAGTAAATAAGTGCGGACTTGTGGAAGGTGTATGCTACTTGCCTCAGTGTGTGATCACCGAAAGTTCAAATGGCTAAGGAACATGTAAAATACTTGATGTATGTTTAGGTATTCTATGATACAAAATGTATGATTACGATGTTGTCATTTGTGTGACATAAATAACAATTGGGTTTTGTTGTTATTCACCTCGTGTATGTTGCTAACCCTCTTTTAAAACTTGGTTGGTGGCATGGGCACATGTGAGGTAGACCCTTCAACACTTGGACGGCTATCTTAGGTTTTGTATATTATTTTTGTGCAAAAATATTGTCTGTAGAATGCTTGAAAATGTAGTGAGATACAAAGCATTTCTAAGTTGTGCATGAACCTTGTGAAGTACATTATGAATGAGTGGTACAAATTCCATTGAACTTGACTTGATAAGTATTGGATATGGAATGCCATATTTTGTTTGAGGGTACAATGGGTACAACCTTAGTAGTTTGAATACTCAAAGGTTTAAATAAGTTTAGATACATACCAAGTAGAGTTAGTAATAAAAGTTTAGTCATAAATTTGCAATGATATGGCCAAGAAGAAAGGTACATAGATATGTAGAGGAATGGTTTGGCCTCTAAGCAAGAGGATGTACTAAGAAGGGCCTATGCTTGAATGTAAGCATAGATTTATTCAAGAAATGCCGAGCTCTCTCGTTATATATATATATATCATGTAATGAGAGGAGGAAATGACTCACAAGTAGGCAACTTGCTACAATATTTAGGCACACTTTACATTAGATTCTTTAGTGGGCGTATGAAAGTTTAGCGGCATGTGTCCACAACCCTTCACATTCTAGTAGGCTGCTAGGATGTGGCTGGATGGCGAGTTGTGCTTAACTACATGCGAACACTTCCGACCCACTATTATCTAGAATCTAGTGGGCGAGTGGCCTATATGGAAACTCACCCTTAGTCACCTTTGCAAAAAATCAAACTACACCCACCATCCTCCATAATTAGGAGTGCTATCCACCAGACTATGACATGCTTGATATTTATGTGTGAGGTGGGCAAATTAGTAGGCGACATGTGGTTGTGAGGTTCCGACCAACTTGTATAGTGGGTATTATATAATGAAAAACCAACTCGGCAACATTTTATCTTACAGGTGATTGCTTTAGAGACATGACGCAACAAATATTGGCATAAAACTTGGTTTTCATTGGCAAATGACCCATGTACAATCCGCTAATGATGTCATCCACTTACACAAAGTTGAACGATAAAAGAGTCCCCCCTTATAAGACCGGATTGGGAAGCAGAGAACCTTCGATTCCAAAACCTAGATCAACACCTTCCTCAACTCCGATTTCAAATTCTTTGGTCTTGATTCACAATTGCTAACCTACTCAAGCTCCAAATGCTTGAATCCATTAGCCAGATCATTCCAAAGACTTGAAGTTGTCCACATTAGCCTCATCTACCTTAGAGCTTGAGTTGAGAGCTATCCATTGTAAGCCCCAGTACAACGTTCAAGGTGCCAAGCCGAAAGCTCAAGTGGAAAGTGAGCGTGAGTGAAGAAACATGCATAAAAGACAAACAAATTAATAGACTTGTTCAAATATTTGACTCTGCAATGGGGTTGGCATTGGACATGTTATATATGTAGGCCCATGCCACGACACAATTATTAATGGGGCCATAGTAGTGTAACATCTGTGGTCATCCTTTTTCCTCTCTCGAGTTGGACTCAGCTCCCAATAATGGTAGTCCTTGATGCCAACAGCATTAAGTATTGATCAAATATGACCACATCAAAACTTTCTCATAAACAAGAGTCTTTGTCATACAAATATACAAGATTAGTGCCTCCTCTACAAGAACAAGTGTGTAATGAGGATGGGATATTGTCGTCCGCTCAAGACTTCTTAAAACTGATTCAATCTGGGTTCTAATTCCTAAGCTATATATATATATATAGCACAAGCTAGCTCTTAAGCTTCAACCAGTGCCAGAGTCTAGACTTCTTGCCATGAAGATTTCCATTGTGAAGCCTTCCTCGAATTTCAAAAGAGAATTGGTCACGACTGTCTCTTTGAATGATGCATTGTTGCCGAGAACTTGCTTCCTTGAATATTTAAATGGCTTAGAACACCCCACTTGGTAATAATAGCTTGCAGTTTGTTTTTTTTCATCCCTTCTATTCATCTTTCATGTTCTGCATATAGGACTTTGCTCCTGCAATTAACACATTAGGAGGGTATGCCTAATTCGGACATTTTTAGCTCTGCACCCACTTCTAGTAAGAAATATCATGCAATGGGTGCGAGATGATTAGCAAATCCAAATCGTGATCGTATATCATTTGTCTCTAGAGCTCAATTTGCTTTTAAAGAACTTCATTTTTATGCCATTAAGTGGTCATGTAGGTCCTCCAATTATGTTGTCTACTGAATCTGGAATAGTTGGCATATTTTAAGTACGTGCTCTAATCTTTTTTAAACACATGACATTGTTTTGATGTTTGCTCTTAGATTCACATCTAACCACGTACGACTCAAATATAGGTGTCTAAATTATTGCTATGTTGGAAATAGGCAAGTTTACCTAACTTGGAGTAGCAAAGTGGAGGTGTCAAGTGAAAGCTTCTCTTTCCAAACACCGATTCCGTGTGATTTGTCCCCAAAGAGTTGCCCACGAATCATGTCAAAGTTCATGATATTATTTAGTATTTACATAATAAGCATTGCCATATGGTACAAGCATTTCCAAAGGTCTAAGGGTTCAATGTACGACCTAATACATGCTTGGGGGTGGACTCTTCATTGGAAACCTAAATGATGTTCATAGGTGACTGTGAAATATAATCCTCTGTACACAAGAATTTCATTGAGAAAAAAAAATTACATGTACTAACAATGGGCTAGAAAATGGATTCATGTAAATTTACTATGAAGGTCTTTCTTTTATTGAGATATTAAATGCCTCCACTACATACACAAAGTATAAATCATGAAATGAACATGCCTTTATTACATATAAAATCCACTTTCAATTTTCATTGAGAAAGTCAATAAACATCTATTCATCCATAGGATATAACTCATAATAATGTGACCTTAAAAACACGTCGTTGGGATGAAATAAGGTAAATTGAATCAAACTAGCACATCTATTGTCATTCTTTTCTCTAAACCTCAAGGCCCCCGTTTTGTACATCTACCTTCACTTCAGATTCTCAATATAGCCTTTTTAAATGCACACACTAGAGAGACGAACAATACCCCTCTCTTATGTAGACTAATATGTACCCCGGACCCTACTGCCTCTAATAATACTCCTTTCTACAGTCATGTTAGTTTGTATGTGGTATGAAAAGTCCACCCCCTCCACCATGAGAATACGTGTAACACAACTTATCGCGAAGTCTTAAAACACTTGTTTTAAAATGTAATTTTGAATTTATGTAAGTCAAAAGAAAAGTAATAATATATCACATGTTATTTTATGTTATTTTTGATGCATGTCGTATCTTAAGGACAAATTTATACCGCATCCCCAATAGTGACTTAGGTGTTGGGAAACGAAACCCGCCTGGATAGGCTTTAGGGGTTAATTCAAGTACGGGGAGTTTATGCCCCCCAAAATCATTTTGAGTCTGGGCCATTCAATGGATTCTGGAGGAATCAAGGAATCTTTGCATTGTTTTAAAACGATAGCCGACAAAGAAATGGCGGCCCTTGTGTGAAAGGCTTGCCACATGGAGCATCCGCATGCATGTCCACCCTAAACCTCCCTAATATCATGCCCATGGCAACCAAAGTGCACGTGATATCAAGGAGGTATGCAATGTTAACATGGATTTGTGATGATACAAATTCAGTGTAGCATGTGATATTCTGGAACAGTACAAAGTCAACGTTGCATTAATGGCAATGACGACAACGTGATGCAAGCGAGCACGTGGTTTGAACTCTTTGGTGGATTATTTTAATGTAAAAAAAAATGATGTACGAGAGGGTAATGTGGCAACAAAGCAGGGTTGTCTATCGCGACGTCATGACGGTGTCGTGCCGTCATGTCGTGTCGTGTCGTGACGGACCCCTCCGTCACGACACAATAGGGTCCACGTAGGGTCAACATAGGGGGAACGGACTAGGGTGGGTAAAATACTTACCTTCTTGCCAAGGTGGCGTCCTATGTGGCAGAAAACGCCGACGTGGTCGTGGATATGCCTAGCGCCAGGTAAATCATTTTGCCATTTTGTTTACCATTTTGTTAAAATCAAAGTAGTAAAAAACGACTAAGGAGGGTGTGGGGCGGACGGGGGTGGGGGGGGGAAACGGAGCGGACGGGGTCGGGAACGGGGGCGGGAACGGAGCGGACGGGGTTGGGAACGGGAGCGGACGGGGGGGAACGGGAGCGGACGGGGTCGGGAACGGGGGCGGACGGGGGGAACGGGGGCGGACGGGGGGAACGGGAGCGGACGGGTGGGGGAACGGAGCGGACGGGGGGAACGGGAGCGGACGGGGGGGGGAACGGAGCGGACGGGGGGGGAACGGGGGCGGACGGGGGGGAACGGGAGCGGACGGAGGGGGGAACGGAGCGGACGGGGGGGGAACGGGGGCGGACGGAGGGGGGGGGAATTTTTTTAAAAAAAAAAATGGGGCGGACGGGGAAGGGGGGGGGGGAAAAAAAAAAACTGGGGCGGACGGGGGAGCGGACGGAGGGGAACGGGGTTGGGAACGGAGCGGACGGGGTTGGGAACGGGGGCGGACGGAGGGGGGGGAAATTTTTTTTAAAAAAAAATGGGGCGGACGGGGAAGGGGGGGGGGGGGGAAAAAAAACTGGGGCGGACGGGGGAGCGGACGGAGGGGAACGGGGCGTACGGGGTTGGGAACGGAGCGGACGGGGTTGGGAACAGGGGCGGACGGGGTTGGGAACGGGGGCGGACGGGGTCGGGAACGGGGGCGGACGGGGGGGGAACGGGAGCGGACGGAGGGGGGGGAAAATTTTTTTATTTTAAAAATGGGGCGGACGGGGAAGGGGGGGGGGGGGAAAAAAAAAAAAAAACTGGGGCGGACGGGGGGGGGAACGGGGCGTACGGGGTTGGGAACGGAGCGGACGGGGTCGGGAACGGGGGCGGACGGGAGCGGACGGAGGGGGGGGGAAATTTTGTTTTTAAAAAAAATGGGGCGGACGGGGAAGGGGGGGGAAGAAAAAAAAAAAAAAAAAAAAAAAAAAAAAAAAAGGGGCCGACGGGGGGGAACGGGGCGTACGGGGTTGGGAACGGGGCGTACGGGGTTGGGAACGGAGCGGACGGGGTCGGGAACGGGGGCGGACGGGGAAGGGGGGGGAAGAAAAAAAAAAAAAAAAAAAAAAAAAAAAACTGGGGCGGACGGGGGAGCGGACGGAGGGGCGGACGGGGGGGAACGGGGCGTACGGGGTTGGGAACGGAGCGGACGGGGTCGGGAACGGGGGCGGACGGGGGGGAACGGGAGCGGACGGAGGGGGGGGAATTTTTTTTTATAAAATGGGGCGGACGGAGGGGGGGGAATTTTTTTTTATAAAATGGGGCGGACGGGGAAGGGGGGGGGGGGGGAAAAAAAAAAAAAAAAAAAAAACTGGAGCGGACGGGGGGGCGGACGGGCTCTAGTAAATTTTTCCCCACTTTACCTTTACTTTGCTGACATGTCATCACACGTGGACATTGTAAATCCTACGTGTCCGAATTGGGTTAATGTAATTACACAAAAAAATCGGTAAAATTCAAGTCCGTCAAGATAAAGACAGCATCCGGCATAATGTCGTGACGGATACGTGTCGTGACGGCACGACATTATGCCGGGATTACCCTCCGTCACGACACAATAGACAACCCTGCAACAAAGAGGGGGATTTGAACTGAGCACATTTGTTCCCTAGGGTTTTGGGATATAAGAGAGGGAGTGACATTACAAAGGGTGACATTACAAATGTTACGGTGTACTTCTCAATTTTAAGTTCACGTGAGTCGAAGTGCACTCCGAAACTGTTGACATAGTTTAACTGAATTGTGTCTATGAATGTGACCTGATTCATTAGCACCATTGCAATACCCCTCTCCCGAGTTCCATGCCAAAAACATTTAGCAAAAGGAGGGTAAAGATGAGAGATCCGCATGAAGACAAGAGTAAAGTATTCCCGTTCCATCATGTACGACATTTAAAATTACTTGCGTAATAATGTTACTTACCCTATTATGAGGCCTATATTAAGTTCCACTAATGACCAACAACTTGATCATTATTGTAACCTCATGACACTTGGCATTATTGTTTTTATCTTGGCGTTAGTGTGTTCAATAATATGACGTCCAGATGCACACGTCACACAATGGTAACATGTGGCGTTTCCTTCCCATGGTTTACAATGTTACATATGAAACGATGAGCACTCGGAGATTGTTTTTTCCCTGACCTGCTTCTAGTGGACCCATTGTATTATATATATCTTACAGCGCAGATACAGGTTTATGTTCAATGAATGCAAGTGAGAATTTTGCGGAAGTTCCCGCTTAATACATCTTCTTTTCTGATACAAATGGAAGAAGTTCAACTTCATCATTCTGCTTAATATGTCGTTGGGGGTAAGTTTAGGATATTACCACCCAAAAACCAACCTCTTCATTTCTGTTGAATGGTCTTGCAAGTTACGTGATTTGTTTAGATTCTAAGTTCATGCAAAGCATACACAACACATTTGAAGGACTTCAACCTAACCAGGCTTTAACACTACCTTCAACTCTACAAATTCGCATGGTTTTGGAGGTGAAGGGTGACTACATCAGCTATTCAATTCTGCAGGCCTTATCAAACTGTAATTATAAGCTAATCTAAGCAATGCCAAGCATGGGTAGACATGGTGTATCACAGAAAAATGAGATTCAGTGAAATAGTGCATCCAATTCCATTTGCAATTCTATTGCTTGAAATTGATGTCTGACAGTTTCTATATCTCTATCTCTGTCTCTATGATGATGAATTCGAAGAATCAACACACATGTGAAAATAAGTAGATAGATGTGTACATTGAATCCGCGTCATCACCTTCTGTAAATCTAACGGGTTCACGCAAAAATTCAAATTCGCAGCAAAGGCTTCTGGAAGTGTACGTAGAATATACCCAAATGGTATGTCTTGAGGAACACGTGTACCTTTCATTCCTGGAAAATTCTTGTCAATATGTCATTTGGGCTTCAACTGAACCGGCTTTGCCAACTGATAAGTCTTCATGATGCAATGAGCTATAATGACTAGTTAACAATACACGTAAGTAACTTGATTACTGTCACAAGATCAATAATCGTTGTGAACAATATTCAAGGTTGCATGATATTATACATCTGCATTAATGTATTTGATGATTGATTACCCAAGTTCCAGACCTGTGAAGCTCTAGACTTGTAGTCCCTTTGTAGTAGTTCTTGCACCTCCTAGAGTTCGACTTTCTTGTGGAAACCAAGCTTATCACTGAACTGTTCAACGAATTTGTGGAACTTGTCACCGACCTTCATGTCACTGAACTTGTCACCAAACGTCTCCGAAAACTTGGTGTGACCCACGCTCTTCAAATGCGTTGCTGCACATCCGTTGCTCAAACATGTCAATAAATAAAGCCACATTTCCAGGGGATATAAGTTTCTCTTCTTAAAGTGCCACATTAATTACAGATCCTTAGCACTGGAAGAAAAGCGGAAGAAAGACGACTCTGATGTTGCCATTGGCGTGAATTATGGTGTTGCTTCATTTTAAAGTTGGTCTTAAGTCATTATGTAATCCCGAAACTGAGAGTACAAGAATTAGAGACCCCCTGAGGATTATTGCCTCTTTTCAAAGGAGAGGACAAAACGGTTGGCACCTATATCTCCCCCAAGGGCACATTCCTAAATTTCCACATGATTAGTTGAATATATCTAGTTTACTGCATAAACCCCCCGTGCACTGAGAGTGCATCATATATCAAAAGCTAGGAAATCATCCATATAAGTACCATTCCGCCCTTAGGCGGGTAAATTTCGGAGTTCCCATGGGATCCGGGTTAGGACCTTGGGTTTAAGCCACCTTATCCTTTGCACGTTTATTATTATATGATACATTGATGAGGTGGAAGTGCCCAATTATGTCAAAAGTGGCCAATTCCGACACTGTTTGTTGTCGCAACATGGGACAACTATGTATTTCCAAAATGCAAATATTGATGATATAAATTTTGAAAATGTGTATCATTGGTTAAGAGAGACAAGAAGTCAACATGCAACAATGTCCATTTTGGGAGCCAATGCAACCGCTTTGGATTGCAAGCAAAACCTTGACATTCGTCAATAATATCTAAATCACATGATGTAAAACTTTCTTGAACTCAATTGCATTAACTTAATCCCCTCCTGCGTTGGAATTCTCAGTGGAATGTTTGGAGCACGGAAAGGCTCTCAAGTGCTCAAAGTGTCTGTTGTAGGCGCTTCTATTGGCAATGGGCGTGTAAATTTAAGTAGCAGACACAAACCAATGATGGAATTTCATGTCATTGACGGTCACTTTTGAATGAACACATTGTAGTGTGTGCACAAGCACCCACCAGATTTTGACCATTGTACTACATCAATCTTGAAAATCGAAGAAGGCCAGCGTATCATACCTCTAGATCGGAGTTCACAGGATATTTCTGCCATAGTTGGACACGCTTGCTCATTGTTTGGGCCACATCGCCAAAGATGGATTCCTGGAACACACGACAATCGTCAAGGATGACACATGTCAGGAACAAAATTAGGGTGAAAGAAGGAAATCGACCGATCGAAGAGCTTGAGTAATAATGTGAAAGTTCTCAGAGCAATGTGCCGCAGCACTGCTGTTCTCCAAATCGATGGGTAAGCAAATATACGATGTAGGTAACAGGAAAACATATATATTTCTGATTAGATCTTCATCAATTCTGCTACTTGCATACAAGGATTGCAGCCACCAACTCTTTGTATGTTTGCATCTTCAGAACGATTTATATTCCTATCGATCTCGAACTCCTTGAGCTTCTCAATTGCATTGCGACATGAAGAGAAATTGAGGGTTCTACTACCATCGGATTGTGTGTATCGATCTTCCATGCCTCGGATAGCAAGCAATACATTTCTGATTAGATCTACAATCTGCTAATTCAGTTCAAGGGTTCTTCGTAGCTTTGGATCTTCGGAAAGATAAGAAAGTTTGCTCCTCTCGATCACGAACTTCTTCAGTGGACCGACATGATCAGATCCAGATAAGGGGTTATCTGTGGCAACTCATCGGATTATGTGCTAAATCGATCGATCGTAATCCTTACCTCGGGACGGCAAGCCCGAGAAGCCTAAGGCCGATGACTATTCCGAAGAAGGACGCGAGGCGCACGTTCTTATCTCCCCTGTCGGTCACGAACATCCTCAGTTTCTCAATTACAATGCGACATGAGCAGAAAATGAGGCCCAGGTTAATGATATCACCGGATCCTTGTGTGTTTCGATCTTTTTTACCTTAGATAGCGCGAGCCACCTGTGCTTCGTATATTTGAATCTTCAGAAGGATATGATTTCTTGCTCCTATCGATTCCGTCGACCTTCTTTAGCTGATTCTCACCATGCGACCGACATGAACAGGAATTGAGGGATTGTCTGAGACATCTATTCGGATTAGGTGCTGGACCGGTGGATAATCTCAATCCTTACCTCGAACATTAAGCCTGAGAATCGTGAGGCCGATGACGAGTCCGAAGAAAGGCGCGTGGTTCATCCCTTGTCGATTACGAACTTCTTAAGCCTCTCAATTATATCGCGACATGATCGAGCAGCAAAATACGGGGTCACTATAATCGGAATATTGTGCGTATCGATCTTCCTTACCTCGGATAGCAAGCAATATTAATTCCCTGCTGCTTTTAGGAATGCTGCCGCCGATTCTTCGTACTATGCTTGTAGCTTCAGTTAGGATTTCTTTCTCTTATCGATCAGGTCGAAGCCAATTCTCAATATCGAAGCTAATCCTCAACAACACGCGACCGACATGAACAGATCAAAATGAGGGGTTATATGTGGCAACTCCTCGGATTGTGTGCTTGATCAATCGGTCTCAATTTAAACCGAAAAGCGCCAGCCCAAGAAGTGTGAGGTGGATAATTCCGAAGGACCCGAGGCAAACGTTCTTTCCCTATCGGTCACGAAGTTCTATAATCGGGT
Source organism: Polytrichum commune (assembly GCA_950295325.1). Classification (NCBI taxonomy): domain Eukaryota; kingdom Viridiplantae; phylum Streptophyta; class Polytrichopsida; order Polytrichales; family Polytrichaceae; genus Polytrichum; species Polytrichum commune. The sequence goes on along the minus strand of OX485803.1, from coordinate 12,973,879 downwards.
CATTATGTACGTATCGATCTTCCGTACCTCAGATAGCAAGAAGTATTAATTCCCTCCTCCTTCTAGGCTTGCTGCCACCCATCCTTCGTGGGTTGCATGTTCAGGAAGATAGAATTTCTTTCTCCTCTCGATCACATCGAAGCTAATTACCTTCCGAAGCTAATTCTCAACAACATGCGACCGACATAAACAGATGAACATGAGGAGGGGTTACGTGAGACAACACATCCGATTAATATGTACTGGATCGATCGATCTTAATCCTTACCTCGAACAGCAACCCCGAGAAGAGCGACTCCGATGACGAATCCTAAGATGGGCGCGAGGCGCATGTTCCTCCCTTTCTCCAGGGTATAGGCGCCACCTGCCTTCAAGGTCTGAGTCCCCGACTGCACATAGGGATGGCTCACGATGGGCTGGATCATCCGCTCATGTGCCGCAGCCGCCGTCTGCCAGAACGTCTCTGTGGTTTTCGTCACAACCGGATGGTTCACGACGCTATCCGCCCGCTTCTTCATCGACGGATAGATGTCAAACCACCCGGACCTCGCATCCACCATCTCGGTCTCATCCGCAGCATCGTCGTCATCATTATTCGCCACCGGGGGCAACTCATCGTTCCCGGGGAGCACCTCCTTTAGCTTGGACTCCGCTGTAGCCGCTGTCTCCGCCAACCCATCTCCGAGCTTGCGAGGGACCGACGTGACGTCTAATTCCGAGTCGCTGGGAACCGGTCCGGGAGCTTCCTCGGAAGCTTGGGGCGTCGGAGGCGGCGAGTCTTCGGTGAACTCGAGCGCGGGTGTTTCATGGTCCACCTCGGAAAACACGAGATCCTTGAATGAGTTCAGCTTGTCTGCAACTGGCGCTGCAGCTGCCGATACTCCATCTGCAACCGACGTCGTCGTCGAATCCGCCTCCGCCTCCGCTGCAGGCGCTGCAGGATCCGACTCCTCAGCCGTCGTTTCTTCAGCCTTTTGATCCTCAGCCGGTGCCACTTCTACTGGCACCTCCTCCAACGCACCTGGAGCTCCCTCACCATCCGCCATAACGTACGTCGACGTAGTCGCAGTACTGCACTCCTGGATCACCAGTTCCACAATCTAGTGCTCGATCGCCGGGTGGGATGCACCAACTACTAATGGCGACTCCAATATACCTGCTGCCTATGCGATCGATGCCGATAGGGTTCAAGAGCTACCTGCAGCTTCAGAGGAGCTCGATCGGGTGGAATGGAAGTTGTGACGACGCTAATTTGCCGATCATGCGATGCCGATAAGGCTCCCTAAGCTTAGCTATAAGCTGCTGCAGAAGAGGTGGGTCGGTCTCCTGGAAATCCTGACTCGTTTGGATAAGGTGGAAGATGAGATGGGAGGGCGGGGATAGAAATTACTACACTTATAAGATGATGATGAAGATGATTAGGAGAATGGGGATATTAGAGTGAGCATGGAGAGGATTGAATTCGGGAGCGAGCAGTGGATCGATGTCGGTGTGAAGGTGAAGCAAGCAAGCAAGCAAGCGGCGACGCCAAGTGGCCAAGAACAAGACAGGAAGCCAGAGCCTTGCAGGAGGAGGAAGAAGGCTAGCTCAGGTGTAGAATTGGTCTTCCCTTCAGTGTCCTTCAACACTATTATTAACCAAATGATTTTTCCAAATGCTTTATTAACTACCCTTTCCGGATTCTGAGTCATCTTTGTTGGGTCCCTTACGAGAATTAGCACTATGGTAACGTCTAAAAGTGGGTTTACATTAGGGTCCGGGTCCAACAAACTTGCCATGGGGGGTTCAAAACACACCCTCCATGGACGTAAGCTTGCTTTCGGACTCAAGATTGGACCCGAGCTTGGATTTTGTTTTCTCAAACTATATAAAATATGATATTAGGGTCATACTATGGTATTTCATGTCGAGCTATGGTAACTTTTTAATAAGGGCACCTTCTTAAGAGAAAGAGAGAAGAAACTTCGACCCTCAGAGAGGACCGACGTGAGTGAAGTGTCTGTTCGTTCTACCCCTAGTCCTATGTCCATGGGACATAGGAATAGCAGTAAAGAACTACTTTCCCCTTTCGAGAGTAGACACTATAGTCACCAGTAACCAGTAACAAATAGAAGCCAATAACCAATAGAAAGAGTACGAATAAGGTTTAATAAATATAGGGTTTGTTTTGTACGGGGTTTAGACGCCATGCCATGGTCTCATTGTTGTGTGGAGAGGGCGTTTTTCATAATACAACTTTTGAGTCATATAGTGGGGGTCTTGTATTTGTGGTAGAGGTTGGTGATTTTCTAGTCTTCTTTTGTGGAGGAGGATGGACATGGCGTATTGTATGGCAATGGTATTAATGTTTTTGAAGGTATTTCGGATGGATGGCATAGGTAGTTTAAATTTGTCTTCAAGTAGTTTCATTGATGGAATGTGTGTTGTGGCTCTGGCGCCTACTGTAATAACAATGAGCAGATCAATTTTCCAGCCTAGAGCAGCAATGTTTTCTATCAGTGGCTTGTATTTGTTAGCTTTAGCTTCTAGTGTTTCTGGTGAAAATTTGTCTAAAGAAATAAGTATACGAGTATTGGACATCGTCCCAACTGACTTTTGGTTCAGCCACTTAGAGTGAAGGTTGTGACCTTCAAGGGTGGGTGGGTGGGTGGTTTTAAAGGCCTTTGTTATTGTTTGAAATTGTGGCATGGTGCATGAAATCCATGTCAATTAATTGATACAATTTTTTTACAAGGAAATACTATCATCATAGATGCTTGAAATTTGGATGAGAAAATCACTTTGTATGTGACAGTTTTTGCAACATTGTAAAATCATAATGCCCAGATTTCCTTACAAGGGCTGACAACTAATGTTAGGTTCACACTTAGTGTCAATGGCTCTATAAAGGCGGTTTACAACTAGTATTGAGCAAGATGATTAGAATTGGCGACACTAAATACAATATCCAATGTATTTTCTAGAGGAGGGTTTTCTTGAGTTGGGACCGTCGATGTGGCAAGAAAGTGATGCCTCATTAGCATCACTTTATGTTTTCATAACTTGGACTTGTATCCAAGTGTAAATACATCGGGCCCAAAATTTTGTACTCATCCAATAAGATCGTTTGATTTTGGAGTTCATTGGTCCCCTTTGGTCTTGGACCCTAGTGTAAGGGTGATTTTACATCAAGGTCTAGGTCCAAGAAACTTGGATCCAAATTAATCCCTTAATGGACCTTACCTGACTATTGAACTCGAGCTTGAAGATTGGAGATTTGCAAACTAGAATGAGTATTTTCTTGACTAGGGGCCGCCGAGATGTGTCAAGAAAGTGATGCCAAATTAGGGTTTTTTTTTTTTCATACCTTGGATCCAAACTCTAGTGTAAATTCATTGGATCCAAAATATACATTTTGACTAGTAAGATCATTTGATTATGGAGTTTCTCTCGTCTTGTACCTTAGTGTTAACCTAGCCTAAGGTGAGTGCACCTGGAATGCACCTTTTGGATTTCAGCTTAGGTAGATGTTTGTTAACATTTGGGAATAATATATGAGCACATTAGAAAATTCAAATGAGAGTTGATCTTGCTATTTTAGGAGTCAAAGTGAGCATCTCTAAAGTTTTGAAGTGAAATTCATGGATGACCTATAATGGTCTTGTTTCATATATGTACATTCCAATGTTGAATATGCACCTGTATGTTAGAATCCATTATGGTCATGGTTCATGATAGGTGCACTTAATTATGACACCTAGTCAAATGCAATCCTAGGACAAGTCCTAAAGAATCTTGCCTCAAATGAGCATGTTCTGAACATGAGAGCCTAGGGTCATTTTAGGACACACCTATACACTACACATTGGAAATTTGTAAGGTGTCTAGAAACTAGAATATGTTAAGATGTGTTGCCCATGTACTCTTTCCCCATCCCTCCCAACAAGACCCAACAAAATTGTTAGTAATCAAGTGATAGTACAATTGCCTAGATGCTCAAAAGGCCAATTCTTATAATATTGGACTCTCCTAGTATACCAAAACAATTTAGTAAAAGGAATTTCAAAGAAATGTCAAGGGATCCATGTGAGGACAAAAGTAAAGTATTAGTACCCAACCACATGGTTCAAGTGAACAATCAAGTTCATAATTTTGATTATTGCACAAGTGCAAAGGAGAATTGAGACACTCGTTGAAAAGGGTTGCTTTTTTCTATTTCTTTGTCTACAAGCAATCGCCTTCCATTTCTCAAACATCTAAGTTGTTGTGACTTGTAGCGACCAACCTACTTGACAAGTGTGCATTCTCAAGCAACTAAGTGTTATGGCAGATAACCCACTTTAGAGTCATTTCCCCTACTTTGGTATGGGCAACTACCTGGCTCATGTATGTTAAAAATGCATGTGCAAGTGGCACTTCCTCGCAGTGGCTAACATGGTTAAATGAACCAGCAACCGACAAAAGATTAGTTCTTTCTCTGCTTCTAGTGCCCTACATCTTCGCTTCCTATTCATTCGGAAATCACCTTAAGTCTTAGCAGCTCTTTGCAGTTGATGGATTAGCCAAGAGGTCCTATTGTCATGAGTAACTTTGCAGTTGGATTTATTCACATCGAATAGTACACAGAACCTCACGTGTACGTACTTGCAGTCACACTTGATATGTCCACTGTCTTAAACATGCTCTAAGAAGCTGCACTTAGCAGTAGGTTTTGATGAATTAAATCATCACATCTTTGCTTGGAATGAATTACTCTCACTCATTATCTGCACCTGTGGCATACAGGGCAAACAGTACTGCGATGGATGATGTAAAACGTGTGGAGGGTTCATCAAATGGATGTGCCACCTGACCGTGTCTCCAGCGAATTAATTCATAAGCTCAAAGAACTTTGATCGTTAGAGTTATTGTGAAGTCCCTCAACGAGAGACGAAAGTGTGGGTTTAATCCTTTTGAGAAAACCGTCCATTAAGAGCTCGTTAGCTCGTCGTGTATTGGAGTCCATTTTGAAAATTGGGTGAAAACTTTGGGACTTCCTCTTCTAACATTTCTCAGGATTCTATCGACCCTCCTAATCTAACAGTCAAATGCTCAAAAAGCTACAAAGGAAGACTCAAATTCAAACTAAACTCCCAGCATCCCACTATCGTATTCCGAGGGCCCACATTGTTGAGTAATGTTATGCTTACCGCCTCACAAACTTGGAGAGAATTTTTGAATTTGAAATACGGTGTGCGCATGAGACATGTTGTCCTGCATCCCGAATCAGCCTATGCAAGGCTAGCTTGGCCCACCCATCCTAGTAGAATATACTAACAATTCAAATTTTAGAATCCGCTCTCTCTCTCTCTCTATGGTGATTTAAGCATTGAAAACTTGGGTAACTTTCTGTTAATTCCCACCAACTCAGGGTTTGGGACTAAACCCATGTTTTCATCTGCTTTACTTTAACGAATAACTCTATTGCATTGGGAATCCTTTAAATCTACACTCTGGTCCCACAGAGTCGGAGCGAGGGATCCAAGGCAATGGCTAGGTCAATGGCAGCTGCTTTTTAAGAGTTCAAAGTTGCATGGCAGCCAGTGTAGTAGCAATGTATGTAGCTGGAACAGTGCCCAGTCCCTTCGGCAGCTTCTTTGAAAGCCATGGCCCTTGTGCTTGGTCGGTGAAACACATACAATAATAATGTGGATCCATGCCATAGGTTTGGACCTAGTGGCCTAGACAGTTAGGCAGATCAATAGAAAATATTTCGCACATCACTATATATGAATCTCTGCTTTATTGATGATGTGAGATTCAGGCACGGGTTTACGTAACCCCTTCCAGGGGAAGAGGGTTTGTTTTATACGGAATACGTGGCGATTTGCACGAACCCCCAGCAAGTATGAGAGTGAATGTCATTCGTTCTATGATATTGACTTCAAATTTAGAACAACTGTTACAAACAGGGATTGAAAATATGGTCATCATGTGTGACCAATGGTGATTAAACAGATGCGGCGCGTATTTGAGTTTGAGCTATTTATAGGAGCTCAAGTTTATCTATAATTCATTTAAAATGTGCGTACATTTTGATTGGAAGATTGCGTGTGGTATATAGAACAATTTCAGAATCTAAATAGGGTGGTTTTTGACACTTTTAGTTTTGAATATGAAGAAACAATCCCAAAGCTTTCCATATGAGACATTGAAGCCTAGAATGGGCCTCTCAGAGTTTCAAGGATTCAAGTCCAGGTCTCAGAAACTTGGGGTCCAAAACACCCCTTCATGGACTTTTCTTTTCGACTCAAGATTGGACGCAAGCTTCAAGTTTCTTGAATTGGATGGAGTGTTTGCTTGAGTCAGGACCGCCAAGATTTGGAAGAGAAGTTGTGCCACATTAGTGCTGCTTCACATTCATCAAATTTTGGACTTGGACCCTACTGTAAATTCCTTGGCTCCAAACCCTAGCTCTCCGGCAATAAGATTGCGCACTTGATTACAGAGTTTCTTCCTCTGGTCCTATGATTGGGGAGACTGGGATGAACCGGTTTGAGTTTGAGAAATAACGGGTTGAAGTTCAAGACTTCAGGAGAATTATCAATCACTTTAGAGGAATTGATGGAATGTACCTCAAATTAATACAGAAAAATCGAAGGATATATATCTTGCAAACACTAGCTAGGATCTCAACCGATTGTGCCCAAAAATCTCCCCGATCACTGCTCTGGTCTTGGACCCTAGTGTAAACGCGTCCTCGGATCACTTTACATTCTTTATGTGGCACATGGAGTTGTTTTTTCTTTTTTCTTTTGTCTTATAGTTCGAATGGAAACCCCCTCCCCTGGCCTCTCCCCCTGCTGTGTGAGGACATTCATTTAATTTATTTTTTTGCGTGAATCGGGAACTGAATTATCTGTTGACTTGGGCAGCACGTGTTGATTGCCTGCGCGATGCATGGCTTGGGGCGGATAAAGAACCCCCACATTAGTGCCATCGCGGCCCTACAACAGCAATCAACGCAATCCACCAACTCTTTTACAAAATGAATACAATGGAGAGAAAGGAAGGCCTATGAATCGTCGTTCGAGATACTTTCCTTCACCAACAATCCAATTTGCATGCACGCATGCATGCATGTCAATTCATATTCCATCTCATGTGAACTATTTAAATGGTCAACAAGGGCTCTATAGTGCATCTACAATGCCCAAGTGTGTATAGGATGAAGATAGGATGGGGATAGGCTGTAACACTTGTGAAGTGGCACATCTTTCTTTCACATCATAGATATTGAGATAGAGGTGCTATGGTGGGGGAGAACCGGCAGTTAGTTACAAGACTTCAGGAGAAGTACCGATCACTTTAGAGGAATTCATGGAATATACCTCAAATTAATATAGGAAACCCGAAGGATGTCAACATGTAACCGGTTGGACTTGCAAACACTGCGATCCTCAACAACCGATTATGCCCACAAATCTCCATGATCACTGTAGAGATGATGTTGTTTTCATAAACAGGTCGCTCATCCAAGTGGCATTGGAGGGCAACTCTCTTGCTTTCTTTTACTCACATAGACGATATTTCATCCATAAGTTATGACCTAGTAAATTTTACATCTACAAGTAGGCCTAGTATGTCCCATAACGGCTGAAAATCGTTGGACATCTCATTACTATTGTAGCTCATCATCCACTCTCCTCTCACCCGTTGTGTAGTTTATAATAAACATGTGGATTTCACTGAGATGTGCAAGTGCGTCGTATTGCACAAAACGCACTAGTATCATAATATTATGTGTTACAATGCACCAATCTTAGTGCATTCCACATGTAAGAATCTCCTGAGTGTTAACACCGCCTTCACTAACGATGTACTCTCGGGCTAGAGCCCTTTTACTCGGAGTATTCGTTATGCTAAGCTTCAAGATGATTTTGCAACGTTGATGCTCATTGAGACGCTTTCCGTTTGGTTTCTTCGACATTGTAGCGAAACACAAGCGATTTGGGAAACCTTAAACCCTAAAGTACACACCTACTGGTTATAGCGAAACACAAGCGATAGCGATTTGGGAAACCCTAAATCCTAAAGTACGCACCTACCAACTATAGCGAAACACAAGCAATTTGAGAAACCCTAAAGTACGCACCTACCAACTAAGTATGCACAAACTGCGCATGTTCAAGTTGCGTACTTAAGCGGGAGGTTACTGTACTTCTACATAATTTTGATGTTGTCCACGTCAACACATAACTAAGAAGTTATATATTTTGGCGGAGCTCTAACCCAGAGTGGCCATAAGTGTAGCTTGGGTGCAATTAATGTTAATCTAATTCAACACATGGGAACATGATGGGAGTACCAATGACCTTGCTTGAATAACTTAAAAGTTCAGTAGCCCCAAGGCAGGCAAGATGAATGCACAAGGCCTTTAATACACTAAATAGGATATTCAGTGTTTGATAATACTTAGTGATGTTACCACCCTACCCTGCTCAACACTAATTTTCAATTCTTTGACAATTAGTGTTAGACGTAAATGTGCCGCTACCTTCCCCTACTGCCACCTACCTTCTTATATCCTTTTTCTTTCTTTCTTCATATCCTTACTAAATTTGAATTCAGACATGCAACTTTCACATATTACTATAGTTGATATTTAGTGCTTGAGTTTACATTTCATGTTACTTACTGTCAAAAGCTTACTGATATTTAGTGTATGTGTTCGTATTTAGTGTATCAAACATTGAATATCCTATTTAGTGTAGTTCACAACTCAGTGCCCGGGAAGATTGTTAGGCGTATTCGGTCAAGATCCCAGTGTTTCCAAGCCTAACCAATTATATATACGTTGTGTCATCTTGGTTTTCCTTTACTAATTCGAGGCATATTCCATACACTAGTGTGCTTGACTGCGTTAATTTAGCAACTTATTGAGCGGAACAATGTCACAAATATGACGCTTTCTCAAAATGGGAAACTTAGAATGTCACGAAGTTGCCAAACAAACATCATCATGTCATTAGACCCACTTGATAGATCCCAAGAAGCGGTGATTCCTCATAAACGACCTGACGTTTTCCCGAAGTCTCGATGAACTTCGACCGCTTATTTCCTCGACCTCAACCGGTTCATCTGTAACTTAGCGGTCGATGCTCCCTCTCCGGCCCGCTCATCGCGTTAATAGTATGGATTCCAACAAGGAAATCTCATCACGGGGAGGTTGCTCCATTGTCAAGTTGAACACTACATGCGAACAAAGTGTGCTACCCCTATATAACATGCCACAAATATTTTTAAAATTTATGATATTTTTTCCTACATATACACAACCATTGATAGCATCTATTATGTATTTTATTGAAAGTTCAAGTCATCTTCATTTTTGTAGTTATTTTTTCAGTTCAATTATGCGTCATTCTAATTAGAAATTGTATGTTTTATTTTTAAAAAACAAATCATCAAATTTAGTTACCTTTTTTTACTATGTAGTAGGTACCGTGTATATCTACTCAAGAAAGAAAAATTGATAAAATTTTGACCCGTTTCGGTGATGCTTTATGTACATTTCAGTGATCGCGGAGATTTTTGGGCATTCATAATCGGTTGAGATCTGAGTGTTTGCACGTCCAACCGGCCGGTTACATGCTGACATCCTCCGGTTTTCCTTCACTAAATTGGGGTATATTCTATGAATCCCTCTAAAACGACCAGTCATTTCCCTACAGTCTTGAACCTCAACCGGTTATATCTCAAACACAACCGGCTCATCTATAACGAACTGCCGGTTCTCCCCCATGATGATCATCAATACATTTTTAACATTTTTCTACATGTAATTCGTTCACACGTGGTCGTTCAACTTGACAATGGAATGACCTCCCCGTGAACCTCATGCACAGACAGAGTGGCATGATTTGCAACCACACCATGATGATATCGATGTAAACTATAGCACACAAAGCAGCTACTACTACTACTACGCTAGGGTAGCTCCTCGTGACCCATGTCCAGTTTCTGACCAAGTCCTCACACAACACACTAAACTAATTAAGTTAGGGAAGTTTTCTTTCACTCCTTCAGACCAACCACATCGGCCTGGCTTATGGAGATTCGTGCTGGACGCCTTCTTCGCACATGCACCGACCAGTGGCACCTCCCTTTGAGCTCCTGAACTGGAACCCCTCACTAATTAAGGTAGAAACACCACAGCCTGTGAAATTGAGGTGATTTTATTGCATCGAAGATCTGGTCTGACAATCAGGAGATCATTTTCCCACGATAGACGAGAAGGGTTCATGAAGAATGCAAGTTGTTTCATGTTTTTCTGCCCTCTACAAAAAAATGCTATAATTTTTCAAAGTGGAAAGTTGTCCAACCTCCTTCTCGTTCACTGGATTCTCCCTACACCGAACACGGTAATCCGCATTTTCCATACAAAACATCGCCTAAATCGGTTACCTCGTGAGTATATTGACAGTTGACTCCTGTTGGCTACACTAAGTGTACACGCATTGAAGTTGATGACGAGCCATGATCGGTTTTAGAAATGGCACTTCACCATTACGACGGCGGTCTAGTGCACGGGTCGAGGGTGGTTAATGGCTTATGGTATTTCTACCTTACACTGCTTATCCCAATTAGTGTGTGTTGCTTGTTTAGGGCCACTTCACACACGAGCCAAGAGCCGTGACCATGAAATTGTGAGAGCCCAAAAGAAACGTGTCCAAAGGCCGTCCCCAACACACCTCCAAACTCGTGTAGTGCGGTCACGCACCCTCAAGTGTAGTGTGAAGTCATATGCAACCGGGCCCTCAGTGAAATGCTATTTCGATGGATTTCTATTCATGGGGGTCTTCACGCGTGATAGAATAGAATACATCAACGGTTGTGAGCGTTCGGAGTGCCATGGTCTCCCGGTTTTGTGTTGGGCCTACCTCCAAGAAGTGGTTTTTGAAAATAGTTCAAGAGACCATGAAACATGATCCATTCGATGCCATGTCGGAATCCATGTAGACTTTACATCCACCTTGCATTCACTTACTCCGTTGGTCTCTCAAGCGTAGTGTGAAGCAAACTTGGACCGGCTCCGCCTTTTCCACCAATGAGAGTGGCTTGAAGTGTAATTGTGATGGGCTCTCGGTCACGTGTGTGAAGTGGCCCTTATTCGGGGTTATGCAGTGCTATGATTAAATTAACTATTTAATCAGAATGCACAATTTTACCAAGCAAAGTCATTCATGTTCTATAACGTCCAAACAACCTATTGAACTTTAGTTAGTAAGAATCGAACTCCTAAGTACGATGTTATAATTGCACTACATAACACTACATAACCCTGAATAGTAACACGCATTAATTGGGATAACCAGTGGAGGAGCCAACCTTCAAGTTACTGTAGAGGCCTCTCTCTCTATTCCGAGAAAAGAAATGAGCAGACGACATTATTCGACTCCACATGAGGTATAAAGTGTGGTTGTCAATCTTACATTGGTTGAGAGACTCATACCCCGATCACCCCAAACTTTCCATTCAGTTTTAACGGTGAAATTGTTGGGGATTATGTTCAAAAATAGATGTTGGTCCACCACTTTTCACACTATTATAATCAGAGGTGCTGACGGATGGTGCCATGAGTGGTTGGTGTGATCAACCCCTCATGTGAATCCCATGTGGAAGCTAGATTCGAGCAAAGTAAAGATGGATAAGAGCACCCTCTACAATACTAAAGGGGCATAAATTTAGAACATGATAAATGTTGTAATAAGTGTCACCGATTCTATTTGTCGTGCTTGGTATTCAAAATATAAAGCCGCATGTGTAGTTGTAACCAACACTAAATGCAAACCTAAAATTATTTGTTAATCCTTGTAAACGAGTTGTGGGCATTATATATAGATTCACAATGTCGTAATTACTATCACTTACTGTGTGTTCTTTCAGCCAAATTTCAATCATCCATGATAAATTTCATGAGAGTTGTTAGGATGTAGATTATACCAAACTTTGTTTCAATAATTGGCATTTGGATGAACTGAAAGTAAGTTGGGATGACGATATTTTAAAACCTTTCCATAAGCAGTGTCATCAGAAAAGTAACCACGGTGACTTCAAATGCCATATGACACTACATACAAATATTTAATGTTATAGAGCTTGGTGGAAAAAGGCAAATTGTCGCACTCCAATTACACTAGAGCTTGAAGACCCAAATAACTTGTTAATACGACACTCGTTTATATGACACCCTTGATATTATGACACATTTTTGCGCGACCAAACTTTTTAGTTCAAAACTCCCTCTTCTATACCACTATGACCCTCGATAATGTGACATTTAGAATCTCCATTTTGTCATATTAAAGAGGTACTTAATGCTAAAACTCCTTTCATCTATGTTATGGACATCTAAAATACATTCATTTTCACTTGGGAACTACTTGGGAAATTCACTTACCATTGGGAACTTAATGAGAATTAGGGTTACTAGTGCAAAATGGACATAGTTAGGGTTAGACTGGCCTCATGTCTAGTATGTTGTTGAACGTCATGCATCATTGTTGTCTAGTTACTTATTAAAAAACTCTTTATAATTTGGTGTTAATGAAATTGTTGGTTTTCAAAAGTTAGTAGGAAATTTAGATAAGATGACAGTTGCTAACTTGGCCAGACAACACTAGAGATCTTTGGACTCCTATTTCAAGAGTTCTTGAGGATATTTGTATTTGTTTAGAATTACAAGTTATTATTTCATACCATCTACATTGATTAAAAGTCGTTGTGTGTGTGTGTATATATATATATAAGCTCATATTACTTATGTTTTTGTATTCCCTCAAGAATACGACAACTTTACGCCATTTGTCATATTAATGAGAAGATGACACCTCAATAATATGACTTTTTTGTGCTTCCCAAACGTGTCATACTAAAGAGGGAGACCAATACACTCTACGTGATAGTTTATGCAAGTTCCAAATTTGTATGAATGTTTCATTGTACTTTATTAACACAACCGACAACAAAGAGGAAGTGAAAATATTAACATATTTGACAACAATGATAGAATGGGGGGGGGGTCCACACTTCATATCATATACGAACTACCGTGAGTGCATGTTTGTAGTACATAAGGGGTAGGTATTGTTGTTCTCTAGTGTGTATAAATAAAAAGAAAGGCTACACTGATTATACCTAGAACATAAATGACTTTGCTTGGTAAGAATTTTGCATTCTTGTTAAGTAATTATATTGCATTGCATAACTCTAAAATAGTAACATGGACTAATTGGGATAATCGGTGTAGTGAGAATTTTAAAGTAACAGTAGATGTACAAGAGGAGTTCCTAAACTTTAGGGAAACATTACAACAAACATGTGTTGTAAGTTCATATTAATGTGAGTTACATCATGTGGATGAAGAAATATCTTAAATAAGTTTCTGGATGAAAGGTGAAAGTGTATTGTGTACATAATGAAGACCTTTTTTCAACACCTATAATTTGTGGATGTAATGTAGGCATATATCACAAAATACTAAAATACCTTATTATATACAAACAAGTATACATACCATTAGTACATATACATTTGTTTTTTATATGATTTCCTTGCATGTGGTGGTCTATTTAATAGTCACCCATGCACAGAGTTCCAATGAAGACGAGAATGAAGAGTAGACCCTCCATTGATCATAAAAGAAATTATTATGCCATATGTGTTTGAGTCTAGGTCTCATATACAAGCCCAAATCTTCTATGTTCATTTTTTGATATGCTTCATTTGAAGAATGCAATTGACCTATAATTGATGAATGGGTTAATTCTAAAGAGGAACAAATTTGATATGCTCATTTAACTTTAGCAACAAGTCATCTTAAACATTTATGTACTATGTCTTTAGGCTCATAAAGGACTTTATGACCTCTAAGAGTTAAAGGACCAAGGAAGTTTGAATGGATGAAAAAAAAATTCATGGGTCCTACATGACATGAAATGGATGATGGTCCATGGTCTACCTAATTTGGCGTGAAACTCATGTCAAAGAGGACTGAGGTCCGAGGAGTGGACTCTTCTACCACATGCGAACTAACGTGAGTGTAAGAAGGGGTGTTATTTGAGGCATCAGTGTCCATAGTATACATATAAGGGAGAGGTGTTATTCTTCTTTAGTTTGTACATTTTAAAAGGCTATTAAGAATTTTGAAGTAAAGGTAGATGTACAAAAGGGGGCCTTAAGTTTACAGTTTTTTTTTACAACAGATGTGTTAGTTTAATCCGGTTCACATAATCCATTGTTGTCACATGGTAATAGTCATCGATGACTACCCTATCTGTTCTTGTTAGAGGTTCCATTTGGATTCTAGGTTTTTACAAACATGAGTTTTGCTCTTTGGATTGTGGCTAAGTTATTGTGCTCTTGTCTTTGTTTGTTTGATGCAATCAGTGAGTTACATGCTATGGATGAAGAAGTGTTCAATGACTATTTAAGTGGAAAGTGAAAGTGAAATTTATTGTAATTAAAACCTATTTAATTCATCATTTTTATTTTATATATGTAGTGAAGACATTATCACATTAAATTTCAAAAGCTTAGTATAAATACATGAATCCATTTTCTAGAATGTTATTAATATGTATAGATTTGTTTTTCTTTATAAACTTCTCAAATTTAAGAGTTCGATTTCATAGTGACCCACGCATGTCATTTAGGTGTATAATGAAGAGTTCAACCCCCAAGAACAAGGTGTGTTTAACACAAAGCAAGAGCCAATGAACTTTTGAACATCATGACCCTAAACTTAATTGTAACTTATTGTGTGGAATGTCGCACATAAATAAGATAGCAACGAAATGGCTTTCCATTGAAAGCCTAGTCACATTTCTTTGTAAACCACACGTATTCAAAGCCCAACGACCACCAAAAAATAAAATAAAATAAAATAAAAAAAATCCAATTTCAATTTTCAATGGTGCGGACTTCGAATACATTTTAAGCCTATTTCAAGGGGTCCTCACAGTTTCATGGTCTCTGGCCTTGGGCATAGTGGAAAGTGGCCCTATACTTTCACAAGTTTTCTTCAAGTTCCTTATGTACACACAAATGGAAGTAGTTCTTTACTTCTATTCCTATGTCTATTTAGGTCTAGGGGGTGGAACGAACAGACACTTCATTCATGTCGGTCCCCTACTGGTGACCGAAGTTTCTCTCTCTCTCTATACACACAAATTATTGGCATATGCTAAGCTAAGTTGCCAAATGTATGTTTTTTGTTCTTATGAATGCATACATGTATGTTGTTGTTGTTGTTGCAACTGTGAATTTCTTATTGCATCTTGTACTTCATGCTATCATATTTTGATATGCCATAGTGGTGTTTCATTCTACTATATTAATTAATTAAAATGTATTTATCGTTATTTTATGTTAAAGTTAAGTTTGAAAGCTATGTTACTTTTTAATAATTGTAGTATTGATGTAGATCTAACTCAAACATAGCATGAACACGAGAACGCTTCCTACATGCCCCTATCCTGTCAATGCTATGAGCGATGTGATTTATTTTATTATTTTATTATTTTATTTACATCTAAGTCTAGTTTTTGAGGGCATGATTTCAAGCCGATGAGGTCCTTCCTTTTTGTTCATTGGCCCCTATAGCATGTCCATTGATCATCCATCATTGAAAACATTTTCTTAAAGAAGCACTTGTACAAGCACAAACATGGCACAAACAAGGCACAAACTTAAGCCCACCATTGCTTTTCTAATATAAGACAAAGCATGTGTATGGTATGACACAATTAAGATGCAACCATTTAGGGTTCCTTGTTCAAGTTTTGGATTGATTACTGGGGATGTTCCCATGACTCAATATGGTTATGATCGCATCTTTGTTGTAGTTATTGATTAGTTGAAACAACTATTAATGGATTCTCAAGGTTGGAACAATCATTGCTTATGGTGTAATAATGCCATTCATGAAGAATGTTCTTAAGGAACCCATTGAATCACCAACATTTTTCGGTTCTATATGATGATACATGTATCCAAAGAAAAAAAAATCATAAACAACAACATAACATGGTAAATGCCATGGCCCAATATTGAGCTTATTTCCACACTTTTGTGTTTTTAGGGATCATAATGCAAGCATACACTAGTTTCCAACCCAGAAAATTAGTGCGTATTGTTAATACTTGATATTCCATGATGAAACTTCATTTTTATGTGTAGAGATAATATATTTTCATATCATAATATACTACAATATCTAATATCATAGATATTTTAATTATTAAATCGGTATGTTGAGATCTACTTCATATTATGAAAATGTCTGGTTCGGGTTGCACATTGTTTGCCTTGGCGTTGTTCCATAGAATGTGGATTGTGTAACGTGTATTACATATTTATTGTTTATTGTTTATTTACAACCTCTCATTCAACTAGGACTCCTTTACTAGAAGACTAGAGGCACTACCCTAAGTGCTCTAGCAGTCCTAAAGGTAAAGGGAGTTAACTAGTTGAAGCTATGGTTTTACACTTGGTTCTACCTCATAAGTAACGACCATTAGTTAAGTGCACTTAGAGTTATCCTAAAGGCATGGAGGGAGAGCTCGCTAGCATATACTTAACTACTAGTTGGAGGTGGCCTCAACTCATAGTAGTATCTAGTATATAAGCTCTAAGGTTGGGTGGAACATGCCTCTTGAATCTCATAATTTTTGAGATACGTGACAGATTGTCGAGAAGAAGTATATGAGCCCATGGAATGGATTCCAGCCCTCTCGTGAGGCCACGTCACATTTCCATTTCTGTCCGTCCGATTCAAAACTTTTTCATGTGTGCCGTAGATGTTCGTTTTCAGCTTGTACATCGAGGATTCAGCTTGTAGATGTCCGTCTGATTAAATTTTATTTTCATGTCTGCCATCGATTTTGAAGTGAAACTTAACCGGAGCTTTTGGCGATGGATTCAAGGCGACGTTGAATTCAAGGCGTCGTTGCTTTCGTATTTCTGTAAGAAGACGAGGCTCGTCTCGTGTTGGCTATGTCGCGAGTTACAAATTTGTGAGAGGAGTTCAATACGCCATTGCTCTTGGTTTACTGGACAAAGGAGAAGTTGTTGCAGGAGTCCTTGGGTCCCCTAATCTACCTTTGGCATCAATTGCCAGTGGAGTCTCTACATATTCAAGCGAGCCTATCCGTTGTTTGTTTTCTCAGTGGAAGCTCCGGAGACGTAGTGTTGGATGAGAAGCCCGGAGCTGTGTTGATGTTAGAGCGATCTGGGCTATGGTGAGTGAGTGCCCTCCGGAACCTTTCTTTAGGATTTTTATTGCAATTGTTGGGGGTTTGAGATTGGCTATGGCTTCAGGGGTGCTATCTTCTCTTACTTTTACGAAAGAAGTTTGAGTAAAACTCAAGGCCATGAAGAGGGCTGATGTGCACAATGTCGGGTCCATTTTGAAGCTCTGTTGTGCATTTGAGGTGGACTTGAGGTGGCTATGGAATGGGTGGTGCTTTGTGCACATTGTTTGTCCTTTTCGGAAGCTTTGTTAAGCATTTGAGGTGGATGCGTTGTATTTTTGTGCACTATATTTGAAAATTTAGAAGTAGGTTGATTAAACCCAAGGCCGCGAAGTGGGCTGATGTGCACAATGTCTTGTCCATTTTGAAGCTTCGTTGTGCATTTTGAGGTTGGCTATGATTTTGAGGTTGGCTATGGCTTGGGTCCCGCTATGTGCGCCCAAATTGCAATAATTGAAGTAGGTTGAGGAATTCAACATCATGAATAGGGCTGATGTGGACATGAACTTTTCTGGAGCTTAGTTGTGTATGAGAGGTGGACTCATTGTTTCTATGTGAACTGTAATCGAGGTTTTGGAAGCAGGTTGACGAAATCCAACACCATGAAGAGGGCTGATGTGCACAATGTCATGTCCTCTTGTGAAGCTTTGTTGTGGATTTGAGGTGCATTTGAGGTTGCCTATGGATTTGGTGTTGCTACGTGCAATTAAATTGTAGATCTTCAAGAAGTTTGAGTTAACCCAACTCCATGATGAGGGCCGATGTGCACTAGGCTACTTCCATTTTAAGCTTTCTTGTGCACATGATTTGGATTGGAGGTTGGCGATGGCTTGGATGTTATTGAATATTTTGAAGAAAATTGAGTTAAGCCAAGGCCATGAAGATGGCTGGAATATCCTAATTTCATTCCAAGTGCACATAGCAACCACCCACGTTATAGCCAACCTCAAATGCACCACAAAGCTTCAAAATAGACATTTTTCAAAATATGTATTTTCCTGTTCGCAGGGATGTTCAAAGTCGGATCATCGGACTTCATCAATTTCTTCTCAGATGCTATTGCACATGCGGCATCACCGTCCTTTATTATGGTGACTCGTCTTGGTAAGCACACAACGCTTTTGTATAATTCAAGTTCTGCAATTGGCTGCGCATTGTTGCATTTCGGTAATGGTTTGATGGTAGAGAAGTTTCTTAATGGATGTATTATCAATAGTATTGATTATCTGATATGATAGGTGAAGCGGAGGTTGGATTATAGAATCCGTAGGCCTGTTTTTTGTTTTATGTGGAGAGAGTGTGGGACGGGTGACTTTGGGTCATCTACATTGTGATGGTGTGAAAGACATGCCTTGTACAAGTTGAAATTTCAGAAGGAGGGTGTGGTGTCTATTGGTTTGACATTTTGAATTCTAGCATTTCTTAGGACGTCCAGGGTGTGGACCGCGGCCTTGATTCATTCGGCATATGTAAACCTGGAGGATTGGTTGGCAGACTAGAATTTGGATACTGGAATTGTGGTGATGATCTTCAGATTCTAGGTGTGTGACATTGTGACACTGTGATTTAATGATTTGATGTGAGTTCATGGTTCCACCGAAATTGGAGAGTCCGAGGCTCTTTGCTGAGTTTCGATTACACCTGATTGAGAACATCTGTAGTCTGTTTGAGAGTGTCGGACGGTAACTTGGTCCATATTCATTCTGCAAGAGTGAAAGGTCTTTTGGAAGTTGAATGTCAGAGATGCGGTGGTGTCCGTTGGTATTTGACATTGGGAATTGTGTTCCTGTTTCAGGGTTTGTTTAAGAAGGAGGTTGGACTTTAGATTGAGGTAACCAACCACGCAGGCGGAGAGCTCGAGAGTGGGAGATGTGACCTTGCAATTGGGGAAGCTGGGCCAGACTGAGTTGGGGAAGAATTTGTGAGGTAAGTTCAGCGTGCCTAATTGGGTCACTCATCTTAAACATGCACCTATGTTTTGAGTGATGTGTGGTTAGGTTTGGATATAAGAATAGACCAAACAATGGCATCATGTGTTTAGAGGGATTTGAATTACGTCCTCCAAATTCGCTAAACATTTTAGGCACAATAGTCACATAATTGGGGGGGACTATTCAATGAGAAAGAGAATCTTCACTTTGATTCCTATGAACACCGAAAATCATGAGGAAATTGACTACAGACAGAATCTGGATTTTCTATTCATCTCACACTAATTTTGTGGGTCTTCAAAGGTGGTTGTGTCTTGCTTTTTTTCCCATTTGCGGCATATTCATTAATACTAGGTTCTGACCAGCTCATTGATAACATTATATAGGTACCTTGAATTGCTTGAAGTCTAGACTATTTGCGGTTCTTGTGGATGTATTATCAATAGTATTGATTATTTGATATGATAGGTGAAGCGGAGGCTGGATTAGAGCGTCTTCACCAGTGTGCAGAAAAGGACTTGCAAACATTTCTTGAAGGGGAGACTCCATTGAGCAGTTTCAATGACTTGTGAACAAAAGTTGTTGGCTTGACCAAGTGAGATACCGAAAGCCATGTCACATTGCTGTTTTTGAGAGCAAACCTCGATTTATATAGAACTATGAACAAACATCCAATAGTTCTGGTAAGTCTGATGCTGTAACTATATGTAGTTGACAAGTTACTTGGCTAAATGGCATCTCATCGAATATCACAGTTTGGCTGCGATTCAAGTCATGACTTTTAGTTGACACCATAGCTCCACCAGAATTAACCATGAGGTTAAAAAAACATGTGCATGAGAAACTAAGAATAAGACGTATGAAACGATTTCAACCATGGGATCGCTGTTGGCTTCATAGAAGTGATTTGTAATGTTCTTGGTTGAAACAAACTAAATATTTTTTCAAAGACTTGCATTGCTGTGCAATTTGTGGTGTGACGAAGTTAAGTAATTGCAATAAGAAGTACCGCTTCCTTCACAATACATATCTCGATGGGGTAGCACCAATGCAAGGATGTACCCCGTACGGTACAACAAACACATACATTACAAAACACACGACAAACGCCTCGGGGGACAAGATGATTCTTTGTAATCAATGTCATTCAAATAGAAAGAATCCTCCTCATGCCCTTTATGTAGTGTACCAGCCACCAGTGTATATGAAGTCTATTGTCACGTTGAATCCTCTGTACGTGCAGTTGTTGTCGTTCATGGACATTGGTGTGCACATGCAATCTATAGATTGGGGATTCAACACTGGCAAAATTGTTTCTGACAGTCTTCTTAATAGTCCTTTATTTGGTTGGACTAAGAACTCTGATGTATCCCAAACAATTGAGAATTTGGTGTCATCTTTGACCCCATTGTTGTCTCAAAACATGCATACAAACCCATTCTTTCAAAAATACATGACGATTTTTGAACAACCAGAAAAGACCACGAGCATGTGTATTCTTACACCAGATGTGATTCAACCTATTATTGCCAACACTGGCACACACTCGATGTCATTTCCAACCATGGACGTTCCTAGGGATGTGTACGATCTTGCATTCATGTTTGACATGCGCACACAAACATAGCCTAGAAAACATGCCGATTTTTTCACAATAGGAAATGTCCATTTTTGAAATGGTTCACGGTCTGACACTAGAGGGGAGTCTATCACATTCAGGAGAAATATATTGAATGTCGAATTGGAAGGCATGACACTTGAGAGTGCGTTGTTTCCTTTCTTATTTCCACATGGACATGGAGCCTACGATGGTCGGACTACACTCTCTGAATACCTGAAATATCGGATGACTACATTGTTCTCTCCTTTTACTCTATACAAATCATATTTGCTATACATATATGATATACGACAATCCGTGCAATTATTGAAGGAAGTTTCTTAGCAATGTTTGGAGAAAGATATCAAACAAACCCAACATGCACACCCGCATATGAATGAAGCTGAAGTACTGCAACACGTTACAAAATATAGTCTTCCATCCTCTATTGAAGGCACTCCACGTTGGCATAAATCTCAACTAAAAGACTTACTCGCAATGGTTGATAAATTTGGAATGTCTGACATGTTCCTTACATTAACAACCGACGAAGCAAACTCTCTCCAATGGGAGGATGTTGCAGATATAGAACAAATAGTCCAACAAATCGATAAGTCCATGATATGGAAAGATTGTCCTGTATAATATGCTTCCTTATTTCACTCACGCGTTCAAAAATTCCTCCATGATTACATACTTTCGGGACCTTGTATACTAGGACGTGTGAAAGAATACGTCGTTCGCTATGAAATACAATTTCGTGGTTCCTTGCATGCACACATAATGTTGTGGATAGAACATGCAGACTTGGAACGTGTTGCAAACGAAATAACTGCAAGCGTTCCTACAGTATTTGACTCTACATCAGGCAATTTTATTGAGCCTACTGATACTGAGCAAAACACTTTGTTCAAAACAGTGATGAGAAAACAACTGCATATATGTACTTCACGATGTCATCATAAAAAAAGCCATGGCACATGCAAATACGGGTTTCCTTTTCCATCGCATACAGAAGAGCAGACAACGTACAATGTTGATACAAGAATATGAGATTACTATAAATCCCGCAATGAAGACCGCAATGTTGTGCCATACCATGCAACTCTTTTGCTACTTTGGGGTGCACATATCAATTTGCAAAGAGTTAATACAACTTATTGGTCGTACTATTTGTTGAAGTATGCGATGAAATCTGAGCCACATGGACCTATACAATTAGATAAAACAAACGCTGAACGTTTGGGTCTACAAGGTGCCTCAAATTCTCAACTGCAATTAATCTCCTCACTCATTATATCGAAGCCAATTTTCCCTGTAGAAGCAGCACTGGCTTGCCTTCACATCCCGGTAATCCAAAAAAACCGAATTGTGAAGTACATTGATTCTAATCCACCTATGCTACGAACAAAGTTGGTTACCAAATCCAGGGTGCTTGGAGTCCATCCCATCGACGCATATTGCAACAGACCAATTGTTTTTGGGAGCATGACTTTTTTTCAGTACTTTGAAAGATTTGAAACTGACAGAATACAAAAACCGAACATGACATGCTATGGGGTCGACATATTTGGATTCTATCTGTACGAGACCACAAAGGTAACAAGATTTACTGACTTCCATCCCACACACAATACACAGGGTTTCTTCTTCAACATTCTCCTCCGCAACTTTACATTCAGAGATGAAAGACAACTATTGTCTGAGCGCAACACAAACAAGAACTACCTCCTTGAATGTTATATTAGAGGTTTGCTTCCTGATGTCCAAGCAGTGCAAAACTATTTGTCACAGTATGCTCATCGAAACCTTATTGAGACCGAAAAACATGCACAACTTTTAGATCGACTTTTGCAAGACTATCTATTCCTCGATCCATTAAACATTTCTAACAATGAAAATATTCCACACGAATTGACCCCTCCTTCATTGCATCGTCTCAGTAGACCAAAAGACCATGTTTTTTATATTCAGCTTTCAGACATGATGCTTACACCTGACCAACAACGTGTATTCCATGCCATTCTTCAAAATCCAAGAGGGTTGCACGTTTTAACTAGAACACCTGGAAGTGGAAAAACATTTTTTGTTAAATATTTGGCTCAATACTTTCAAACACAAAATAAACTTATATTGTTGTCTGCTACAACAGGTGCTGCAGCTTTGAAACTGTCCTCAACTGCATCCACAGCACATACATTGTTTCGTATTCCATCACGAGGTTACTTGTCACCACTGCTAGAGCCATCCACTGTACTAGAGCGTTTACATAGTGCAGACGTAATTGTCATAGATGAAATATCTATGATGACTAGCTATATGCTATGCACGGTTGAACATTGCCTCAAACAAGCATGTAGAGACACAATTAGCAACACATTTTGCAACAAGCTTGTGCTGCTTGTCGGAGACCTTGCACAACTACCAGCAATATGTATGCATGCTCCAAAAGCCCCAGATATTATTTGCAGATGTTGCCACATTAGTTCCGCTCCATGTTGGGCCAGTGTACTGCAGCACAAACTACAAATATCAGTGCGTCACGCAACTGATCCAACTTACTTGCAGTTTTTAAACATCATACGAGATAGAAAACCAACAGAATCCGAAATTGAAGCCACATTGTCGACATGTTTTGTCAACGAACTGGAGTTGACGGGCCACATTATGCAGACACAACCATATTATGTTCTCATCGCCAGGATGTGATAATGTACAATGACATTGTGTTCAAAAAAAAAATTGATCAGTCGGAAACAGTGCGTGTAAACTTGGACAGCAATGTAGTGCCAGAAGACAATATGCAACATTGGCTTGACGACCCGCACTTTGACCATATTCATCTTGTTGTTGTGGGTGCACTCATTATGTTCATTGAAAATGTAAGCCTTGCAAAAGGTGCAGTAAACGGAGCTACTGCAACTGTAAAAAGCATCAATGTGGACAGCGCACAAAATGTTACCAGCATTGCCGTCGAAGTCAAAAACACTTCTAAGCACATGCTCCTGAAACGTACTACCTTCCAACATGTGTATACATTTGGTAAAAAGTTCTACAAAAGTGGATTTCCAATTGTGCTTGCATACGCAATGACTGGCCATAAGTCATAAGGCGCCACTATTTCCACAAATGTGGTGGTAGACATCTGCAATGTCTTTGCCCCAGGGCTGACTTATGTAATGTTGTCAAGAGTTACGAACCGGCAAAATCTCAAAATCAAAGGACGATTGTCACCATTCCACTTTGTTCCATGTTATCTATCATACACCGCTTCTGAAAAGCTAAGTTAGAGCTATGTTTTTTGCTCGAAGTTAACACATGCACAGTGACTGGTTTTGCTGCTTCTGTGTGCTACAAGAAGATGCACTCCATGTTTCCTTTCTGGAGGAGGATTCAAATCAATTCAGTTTGGGAGAGGATGAATTGTTTGTGAAGGGGCGGTGATTTTGGAGCAATAGCCGTATGTGGCAGTCCTGGAAGCTGGATCTCACAACAAGCGGTGTGATCGCTGTTACACGAAGTCCAGTAATATGAAGCAATGCTCTGCATGCAACAATGTCTATTATTGTTGCGTTGATTGCCAGGTAATAACCAGTGTTCTCCCTGTTCTGCTAGGGTTTTTGGGGTTTAGGGCCTGTGGTACAACTTTGTGGTCTCAGAATAGTCATTCTAGGATTTTGATAGGATGTGAATTCATATTGACACTCGAAATGTGAAATGGACACTAAAGTAAGTCATTAATGACCAATTATCCGAAATGAGCTAAGGGTGAGACATTTAGTTCATATGAAACAGTTTCCAAGAGGAAGAGTCTTTTGGGCAGGGCAATAGACATGTGACCAAGTCGAAGAGCCTTATGAAATCTGGTCCCAAGAGGCAAGGAAGCTAGTTCAGGGGATATAGAGGAGAAGAGGGGGAGGAGAAGGCAGTTCCTCTCGAGAAGAGAGTCTCCCTCGTCTTTTAGTTCTTGAGCGAGTCTAGCTTGGGTGTGAAGCCCTTTTGAATGTACATTTTTACCCTACATAATATCATAAGCGTGAAGCTATATTATTACTTGTGTGTGTGAGGATTAAATATGTTGTGTTGGTGCTGGTCGTGAATCGTTTACATCAAAATTGTACTTTCCTGGTTCGGCAAGAATCCAGATTGAATTTATGATACCTTATTCCTGCGAAGGGAGTGAGTGGACGACACTTGTATGTGAGCGTAGAACGTAGAGCGGAGAGCGGAGAGCGTAGATGAAATAAAAATAGCAAACCTTCCAGATAAAAATAAGAATGTTTCAAAAATAGACAAGAATATGTTTGGAATATTCCAGAATCTGCCAAATTTAGTAAAAAATGGACCTATTTCCGTGGGAATTATAAGTCATAAAATAAACAAAAATGCCCTGAAATTATAATGGTCTCACTAAGTTTGGAGACCGCGAGGTGGTTGAATTGTTAAAACCATGGATGATTACAAGAAAAAATCAATGAAAATGGATTTTCTGATATTGGCATAATTGAAGAATGAGTCAATCAAAATACAAAGGAATCAAAATAATCAACTTCCTTCGTTTTTATTCATCACTTTTCTCTTTGTCTTATATGGCAGTGTACTCTATAGCTTGGACTTTAGCAATTATCATTTGTGGCCGAATAGATTATATATTGGACTCATATTCAACATCATTATATATACACTTGCATACAATGGGTGATGAAAGAGACATGTTTGCTGGATTATGATGGGATAAGGAAATTAGAAGTCTAGCAGATCCTAATATTCCGGTTAATTTATCGCCGGAATTTTCGTTTGCTGCTGGAAATCGAAGTAGTGATGACTACGACCTGACTCCATTTTCGCAGACTACACAAGCATGGAGGTGGAGGACGCGGGAGGAGCAAAAACAACGTGAGAAAAAAGAAAAGAGGCAGGAAGATGTGTCCGATAAGGACGCTGATTTGGATGAAGACAAATCAAACGAAACGGAGGAGGAGGTGAAGGTGGAAGGGGAATCTTCGAAGTCTATTTCATTTCGCGATCGGATGAGAGCTTTGCCGCCGCATCATCTTCCGCTGAAGGATCGAAAGAGAGATAAGACAGTTTCTTATATGGATTTGCTTCGACCGGGTCCACCTCCCTCGGAATCATCTAAGAAGTATGCAAAACGAAAATAGAGTTGATAGACAAATGATACATTGTAATACGATACTTTGAATGGAATAAACATAATCATTGAGATTATATCTTTATTATATCAATCAATTATTGCTTCACAAGAGGTCCAGAAATTGACACATATATCATATCCTAATGTAGTGCTAGGTTGAGAGGAATTCTAGGAAGTAGATTGAGTCAAAAGACCTCCCTCCATGATGAGTTTGACCTCATTGAAACTAAATGTCGGGGCGTGTATGAACAAATTCACTTCCGCATCCAAATTAGAAACCTTGACGAAGATGTAATACAAATGCTTACAATTCATATAAGAATTTCGTTTGCGGCCGAACTTGGAAATCATATCCAAGAAGTAGGCGCAGTTGCACTCTGGAAGAGAACTCACTGTCACTTGGTAGATGGGTGGTTGGGGTTCTGATTTGGACTGCAGTGTGATAATGCAACCAAATCCCGGTTGAGGGATCATAGTTAACTTCAGAATAGTTGCATGCATAGCTTCAGCAGAGGCCACCATCTGCCTCTGCTTTGCCGAAGGTGCGCTGCTGGATCGCCGAACAAGCTTGGACAGTCTTATGGTAGGGATGAAGTCGGGGTTTTCTGGAACACGGATTCGAGACATATCCAGCGGGGTCGCAGAGTTGGTGAAGAGTCGAGACGGTGTGATGCGCTCCTTTGGTGGGAGTTGAAAACCTGCGTTCTCAAGCGCGAAGATCTCCGAGCGGGTGAGGTTGGTACCAATCTTCACGGGCCAGATTGGGGGAATAGGTGGCTTCTGGTCATCAGTAGAGAACGGCATGACCCATTTCCGACGAGGGCCCTTGACGCAACGCTCGATGTCATCTGGGCAAAAGACGAAATCTGTGCGCTTCATAGATTGGAGTTTGTAATGATGCCACATACCGGTGTAGGTGGGCGCAGGGACGCTCTTGTTATTGGTGACGATTCTTGCGGTGCATTTTTTTTTCGTGCCCGCATGATTAGCCCAACAGGACTTCCCAGAGGTATAGGGTATGCGGGCAATATGCCAAAGAGAGACATCTACTTTGGTTTCTTGCACGGCGGTGACACGCTGGAAACCAAGTCCTGCAAGTGAAGGCACTTGAACCTCTTGTACAGAGGGGGAAGACTCCTCAATGATAGTAGGCAGTGTTTCAGGTTGAAAGCGAGTGACTCGCTTACCGGGGGGAGGGCGAGAGAAGTTCACGGTATCGGGACGGTGGGTCTCGCCATCATCACCGATTGGAGTGTCTGGTCTTCGCTTCTGCGATCCAAACACCTCGGCGCCCTCAAGGTGGGGATCGCGAGTGCAAAACTCTTCCCCACCGGGCATGTCAAGCAAGACCTTCTGCAACACCGTGGGGTCGCCAGTACGCTGAGCTCGACGTTGAGCACCCCTGAGCTTTAGTTCTTCTTTGCTTGGACCATCTCCGCCAATTCCACCTTTAAGGAACTGGTAGTATGCAACAACTTGTAAGAAGGCCCGAATGTAGTCGTCCACCGTAGCCACGTATAGATCTCCACCCTTGTTGCCGGAGGCTTGAAGCCACTTGTTGTGGACGGACTCCGCAAGATTGCACGACGGCATCTCGGCCAACTGGTCTTGGGTTAAAACCTTTTCCTGCTTGGAGAAATCAAGTGTTAGGATAGGTACAGAGAGAGGAAACTGAAACCATGAAAAACCAACAATGAATCATGAAGGAGATGTACCAGTTCCATGAAACCACCCCATTGAAGGTAGCGGAAGTGCCAGAAAGCAAGCCAGAGATGAAGATGCTTGAGACCGTCCTCACTCGTACAATTCGATGACGCCCACCAAGCCTTGATAGCTAGGTACCTAGTCTCCGCCTCTTGCATAGAAGAAGCATTACGATATTGAAGGCAAAGGTGTCTATGTTGGTCTTGTAACTCATGCTTTATGTACGATTTCGTATGTTTCTCGAGCGACTGTTTCCAATGAAAAAAACAAGTGCGCTCACGACCCTCCATTGGAACTTTGGGATCCCTTGAACCATACACAATGCGAACAACGTTCCAATTGGCTTGGGCACTGTCGGCCATGAAGCCTATAAAGTTTGGATGTGGGATATCGTGGCGGGCCATGACGTGGTTGAGGTTCTGCCAGAAGAGCACTTGCGCATCCTTATCCTCCGTTTGGAAATCACAACATGAAATGGTCATAACCCGTTGATAAGTCCCATCGTAGACATGATCGGCCATGGTGGTCCACCCTTTGACCCGCTTGACGTGATCGGACATCATCCACGCGTTCTCGAGGTCCCCACCCGGTTGCATCCGACGAACCAAATCCACTCCACTTCCAGGACCAACCTCGGACATCTTGAAGACGAACACCTTGTCAGCATCGTCACCTTGTCCTGGGAATTGGTTCCTTTGGACGTAGGCCCAATTGCTAACGCCTCTGAGCTTAGCGATGCCATCCATAACACCGAACCTCCGCAAAAATTTGAAAGAGGTAACCTTAGATCGAAGGTTTGGGGAATTCAACTCTCTACAACTCTCAAACACAGGTTCGAGCTCTGTTAAGGAGAGGAGACGGTGTTTCTCACTATTTTCAGAAAGAAGGAACTCACCAACAATGTCCTTGCTGGCTTCAAGGACGATCTTGCTGTGCGTGGCCTGAGGCGTACGCTCAACGTGCTCCTCGAGAAGTGCATTGATACGCTTCCGACTGTCTCGGCAGTCTCCAACCTTGACTGGATGTTGATGAGTACCGATATGAATGCAGGCTCTTTGGGAGGACTCCTTCCCATGGACGTAGAAGATTTTTGCATCGCATAGTGCAATGCATTTGGGAGGCTGTTTGCAGATCCTGCACACCAGAGTAGATCCGGATGGCACAATGCCAGAGAGAGGGAAAGGCTCTTTAGTGAACCCATCAAATTCCGTGTCGTTGACCTCAGAGAGACGATGGGCGCGTTGAAGGTAATCACAACTCGGGTTTTGGCATTGTAGATGGCCAACACAGGTAGAGGAACGAAATGCAAGGCCAACGTCGTTTGTAATGTTGGTGGTTTGAGTCTTCGTCCAAACATGGCCATCATATTGCTTGTCCATGCCGTCCATGGACTTGGCCCTGGATTGAGATGATGAGACTTCGGGTGCAGGGAGGACAAATAACTGGGTACCATCGAAACGAGGGGGGAGGTGATTAACCTCTAGGATTTTGATTTGATCGTAATCTAGTTTCTTGAGGACGCTCTTACTACCGGGTATAGAACAAAGACGACGAAGACAGTGAACAATAGGTGGAGGAGGTTTGGACGTAGACGGTACGGAAGGAGATAAAGGCACAGAGCGAGAAGGAGAAGGCGTTACATAGGAAGAAGAGGGAAACAAAGGAGGGGAATCATGAACATCAGCCTTCCTCACAGATACATCTTCAGTCGAAGAATCAGACAAGTCTACAACGTTGTCTACGTCAGGCTCGGTCTTGACACTTATTACCGGAGGTGTGCTAAAGTCAGCAGTGGAAGATCGAAGAGGAGCAAAGAGTTCTGTTGACTCTTCCATCTGAGAAGTTGGCCAGCCAACAACACTATACTTTCCAGCGCAAAGCTCCCACACATTGCCATTGTCAGTTAGCTTGGAGGACTCATGGAAGGAATGAACGAGCAATCCAGTATCATCGAAGATCTCACGGTCTACCCATACTGTATCAGGTTGAAGAAAGAACCTAAGGCAAAGATGAAGCTCCGAGACTACAGCAATACCCTGTGCATCAATGGGGAAGAGAATAGGGACACCGATGCCATGGGAACGAATTTCGGCCATCTCAGAGACGGGAGGAAGAATTGACGATGAAGCCATGAATGAAGAGGACGCAAACAAAAAGGACCAAAGATTTAAATGTCCATGTGAAAGATAAAGGAGATGACGATGAAGGTATAAAAATACACCCATGATAATCTGGAAGAGACAAAATTGTCAGACCCCTAAAAAAGGATACCCTTAATGAAAAAGACGGCTGTCAGACAGTGAAGCGCGCCTCGCAAGGGGAGGTCATGCAATTATATATAGAGAAGAAAACGAGTGGTCATTGTCTTTCCAATGTGAGAGTTTGATGTGGTGAGGTTGTGGAGAGGGAATAGAACGAGTTGGTGTGAATTGCGGGAGGGTTGAACACATGAAGGAAATAGGAAATTCACAACCTTCGACAACGGAACCATCACAGAAGAAGAAGAGGAGGCGAACATCTACACATTACACTGATAGAAAGAGGAAGACGGTGAGGACACAAAAGATACAGACACCAAAGGCGCCAATCAAAGGCCGAGGGACACCCGAGGATTTAAGGAAGAACATCAAGAACATCATGAGGTGGTTTCGGCAGAGAGGGAGGAGGCCTCGGATCCGAGGCCTCACGGACATGATAGTTAGATTTCAGATTTTGCTTGACTTTGTGGGATTTTGTTAAGTTCATGTGATTACAGGGTGGCCATATTAGGTGGTTTCGGCCGAGAGGGAGGAGCCCTCGGATCCGAGGCCTCACGGCCATGATACTTAGATTTCAGATTTTGCTTGACTTTGTGGGATGAGGTTGGGTTCGGGTAATTCCAGGGTGGCCATATTAGGTGGTTTCGGCCCTAGAAGGAGGAGGCCTCGGATCCGAGGCCTCACGGCCATGATGCTTAGATTTCAGATTTTGCTTGACTTTGTGGGATGAGGTTGGGTTCGGGTCATTCCAGGGTGGCCATATTAGGTGGTTTCGGCCCTAGAGGGAGGAGCCCTCGGATCCGAGGCCTCATGGCCATGATACTTAGATTTCAGATTTTGCTTGACTTTGTGGGATTTTGTTAAGTTCATGTGATTCCAAGGTGGCCATATTAGTTGGTTTCGGCCCTAGAGGGAGGAGCCCTCGGCTCCGAGGCCTCATGGCCATGATACTTAGATTTCAGATTTTGCTTGACTTTGTGGGATTTTGTTAAGTTCATGTGATTACAGGGTGGCCAAATGAGGTGGTTTCGGCCCTAGAGGGAGGAGCCCTCGGATCCGAGGCCTCATGGCCATGATACTTAGATTTCAAATTTTGCTTGACTTTGTGGGATGAGGTTGGGTTCGGGTGATTCCAGGGTGGCCATATTAGGTGGTTTCGGCCCTAGAGGGAGGAGCCCTCGGATCCGAGGCCTCACGGCCATGATACTTAGATTTCACATTTTGCTTGACTTTGTGGGATGAGGTTGGGTTCGGGTGATTCCAGGGTGGCCATATTAGGTGGTTTCGGCCCTAGAGGGAGGAGCCCTCGGATCCGAGGCCTCATGGCCATGATACTTAGATTTCAAATTTTGCTTGACTTTGTGGGATTTTGTTAAGTTCATGTGATTCCAGGGTGGCCATATTAGTTGGTTTCGGCCGAGAGGGAGGAGCCCTCGGATCCGAGGCCTCACGGCCATGATACTTAGATTTCACATTTTGCTTGACTTTGTGGGATGAGGTTGGGTTCGGGTGATTCCAGGGTGGCCATATTAGGTGGTTTTGGCCCTAGAGGGAGGAGCCCTCGGATCCGAGGCCTCACGGCCATGATACTTAGATTTCAAATTTTGCTTGACTTTGTGGGATTTTGTTAAGTTCATGTGATTACAGGGTGGCCAAATGAGGTGGTTTCGGCCCTAGAGGGAGGAGCCCTCGGATCCGAGGCCTCATGGCCATGATACTTAGATTTCAAATTTTGCTTGACTTTGTGGGATTTTGTTAAGTTCATGTGATTCCAGGGTGGCCATATTAGTTGGTTTCGGCCGAGAGGGAGGAGCCCTCGGATCCGAGGCCTCACGGCCATGATACTTAGATTTCACATTTTGCTTGACTTTGTGGGATGAGGTTGGGTTCGGGTGATTCCAGGGTGGCCATATTAGGTGGTTTCGGCCCTAGAGGGAGGAGCCCTCGGATCCGAGGCCTCATGGCCATGATACTTAGATTTCAAATTTTGCTTGACTTTGTGGGATTTTGTTAAGTTCATGTGATTCCAGGGTGGCCATATTAGTTGGTTTCGGCCGAGAGGGAGGAGCCCTCGGATCCGAGGCCTCACGGCCATGATACTTAGATTTCAGATTTTGCTTGACTTTGTGGGATGAGGTTGGGTTCGGGTGATTCCAGGGTGGCCATATTAGGTGGTTTCGGCCCTAGAGGGAGGAGCCCTCGGATCCGAGGCCTCATGGCCATGATACTTAGATTTCAAATTTTGCTTGACTTTGTGGGATTTTGTTAAGTTCATGTGATTCCAGGGTGGCCATATTAGTTGGTTTCGGCCGAGAGGGAGGAGCCCTCGGATCCGAGGCCTCACGGCCATGATACTTAGATTTCACATTTTGCTTGACTTTGTGGGATGAGGTTGGGTTCGGGTGATTCCAGGGTGGCCATATTAGGTGGTTTTGGCCCTAGAGGGAGGAGCCCTCGGATCCGAGGCCTCACGGCCATGATACTTAGATTTCAAATTTTGCTTGACTTTGTGGGATTTTGTTAAGTTCATGTGATTACAGGGTGGCCAAATGAGGTGGTTTCGGCCCTAGAGGGAGGAGCCCTCGGATCCGAGGCCTCATGGCTAGGATACTAGGATTTCAGATTTTGCTTGATTTGGTGGGATGAGTTTGGGTTCGGGTGAATTCGAATTATTAATTTGAATTCATCACTTTGAATTCAAATCATTTATTTTTGGTTGGGAGTGTATTGGCCTTGCTAATATGCTTTCATGTTGGTAGGATTTCGACTTCTCTCTAGTTGGGCAGTCCCAACAAAATTCCGAAGAGGTCGTTCCACTGGCTTCTCCCGCGGCTGATGTGTATGCTGCCCAAGTTGTTCTAGGAGAGGTGATTATACTATTTACGCTTTTTGCAATTGTCTACATGTTTAGCAATCCCCCATTGGATTAATATATTATGAGTTCTTACGTTCTAAACATCTTTGGTTTTTGTGTTTTTTTAAGGCTTCTTCACTTGGCCAAGATACGGTCATCACAGTTGCCGACACGGATCCGGTTGTTAGTGAGCTCGAGCTTCGCAAAATACAAAAGGAGGATTCTAATGGTGTAATCCAACGCCTCCGGATTAAACCCATTGTAAAGTCCCGCTTTTCCATTCCTTTATGCCGCTTGCGATGCCTACCTCTTGTCCGTCCAATCAGTGAGGTGGAGGTGCAGCGTCTAGAATGTGAATTTGTGATGGGGTACCGTGAGGGAGATCGTGTACTGTATGTGTCGTCGTTCAATGACGTTTCTGTGGACATGCCGGTCTCCCCTGATATTGTGTCCTCTTGGAGCCCTCTATGGCAAGAGGCCAATGCTGAGTTCGAGGTCAAACTCAGAGATGACCCAGATCTTGCACATCTATCTGGCAAGATGTTCTTTGTATGGGAAGGAAACCATCGACTCTCAGCATGGTGGAGGCACATCAACAACAACCATGCCAATGAGAAGAATTGGCATATCTCCGTGGATTGTATTGTGGTCGACCCCAGGGAATGCACAGGTGTCTTCCTCAATGCCATGAGCGACATTAATTGGTAAGCATTTTCCATTCGCTTTTTGATTTCTTTCGATCTTGTTATTCGACTTCCAACACATCTATTCTTCTAGGTCAACTGAGCATGACCACGTCAAGGCAAACAATCATGCCAAGCTCCTCCGAATTCGTACGTTTGGGAGGTTGGACTTGTCGACATTCAAGGATCTCATTTCCCCAGCTGATTACAAAGCTTGCGAGAAATCGAAGGAGATTCGCCCTACTTGGTACAACCTCACCGCGGATGTCTTCGTGAAATTCCTCTACAAGGTATTCTAATGCATTCTCTCTTCCCCGCCTTCCAACCTTCTCAATTTCCATTCCGATTGTTTTTGCTTACAATGTCTTCCCTTGCAGAGAGACATTTCGGCTCAAGCAGACCTCGCTGTCAGGCAATATCGTGAAACCACACCCATTGCAGAGAGGAATGCCACTAATATTTGGAATGTCATGACCAAGGCCCAAGAGAGGACGATCAAGAGCATTCAGTCACGCACCTTTGAGAAATACATCTCCGTTGCTCACCATGACAATGGGTATGACTTCTTTCACGAGGTATCATTTTTTTCGTGTTCCTAATGCTCTTCATATTTTTTCATTAGCCAACTCTTCGAGAGTTACTCATTTCATTTTTTTGGTTGTTTCAAGATTGACCGACACTTTAATGAGTTCCACTCGCCGGACATGACAATTGAGAAGTTGCAAAAGATTGTCACGTGTCCTGTTGAATTTTCATTCAAAGCCAAGTGGCTTCATTGGTGGAACGCACCTCTTCAAGAAAGGTCGGACAACAAGTTCCCCATCGATAAGCCCTTGAGGGAGAAAATTCTGGACGACTGGCTTCACAAGGCGTCATTTTGGGCTCAGGTTCATACACCCCCTCCACCTCATTTTCTTTCATTTTTTTTATTCCGCTTGTTCCGTATCTAATCATCTCACTTTGTGCAATTGGAGACAGAGGTCTCCATTGAAATTGATACCTTTCAAGAAAACCTCGGCGTCGACATCGATTGGGATGCATCCGAGACTATCTTGCGCCCTCGTGAGTATGTTGATTATTGGCGGATTGTCCTTTGGGATAGAGCCTTCAAGCCTTATCTCGGCGATAACCCGGACATCGCATTTGCCAAAGGTGATAACCTCTCGGAGTTTGAGGAGGGGGCTCTCGCTATCAAGCGCGTTACATATCGGTAATGCATTTATCCTCCTCTTTTGCACTTCTCCCTCTTCACGGTTCTTGCTCCAACCCATGGTTTTCTTACTCTCTTGTTTTGTGTTGTAGTTATATCCTGAGAGAGTTGGTTGCAAAGAATGCATTGGCATTATCTTCCTTGCCCGCCTACCTCTCGGACTGGGTGAACGTACTTTCTAGCCTTTGCGTGTACACGACCAAGCAAACAACCAAGTTTCCCGAGTCCCATTTGCAGGCTGCGGGATGGTACTTTGATTGTTCCGCAGGATTTGTCCCAGTGGAAGAGAAGCCTCTATTTGATAGCCTTGTTAGTAGTGCTCTTGAGGACAACATTGTCACCTTTGAAGAGCCCGACATCGTTGAAATTCCGCTTCCTCCGCCTAAGGTACCAAGGGGAAAGGGTAGAGCAAAGAAGACTGCCACTCAAGCCTCTTCCCAAATTGTCACTCGGAGTGGTTCAAAGCCTCCCTTTGAGCCACACACCCTTCCACACAGTCCATCTCTCGCTCCCTCGGTTCCTCCATCGGTTGCCCCCTCCGGTACTCCCTCGGCCTTTCGTCCACAATCTAATGCTACTCCTTCTCACAGTGGCACTTCTCTTCTCTCATTGCCTCGCAAGAGGAAGGCCGCCCTCTTGGATACGAGTGCCACCTCTTCGGAGTCGCCTACCACGCTTGCCCTCATCGAAAATGTGGACATGGTGCAACTCATGCTGGATTCCGACATTGTAGGAAGTCCCCTCCCGGCATATACGCGCATCCAAGAGTTCATTGCCAAGGTTTGTATGTTTTCCTTTGGAATTGATCATACTCATTTCTATTTGGATTGATTTTTTTTTTCTTCATTTTTTCTCATTAATTTTTCCTTGCAGGCTAGGGCAGGTCGTTCCCGTGTGAACACCTCCTCGAATATTCACAACGGGCTCGATTTGATTTTCGCGGACATTCCCGAGAATTTGCCGGTGCCCAACATCTCCACCGAAGTTCCTGTTTGGAACAAGCTCCACGAGTCATACTATGAATGTCTTTTTGCATTTGCAAAATCTAACCTATATGATCATGGTGTCGTTGTGCTTGCCCATTGTGCGAGTGCAAGTGTTTCTAGGCTTATTTTCGATTGGGCTCACACTTACGACTTCTAAGTGGCCGAAGATTGGTTTGGGATGGCTGATTTGGACCTCCAGAACCCCGTGGTCCCCTCTGGAGTGGTAAGCAACTCTTTATCTTCCGACCCGCATTTGTTTTGCTTTTCATTTCACGAATTCAGTCTTATGAAATCGTATTCATTTTTTCAGACTCGGAAATTCAGTATCAAGGTTCTTGTTTGTGTTAACTCCGTTCTGAAAGTGCGACCGGAGGCCGCCCAGGAGTATGGTTACCACCTCCAACGTGATGGCTGGTTGAATACCTTCACCGATGAGAAGTGCCAGGCCATGCGCAGTGATGGGGTACCTTGGAGGGGTGCTCGCGAAAAACATCACGTTTTTTTTTCTATCATTTTCACTACTCTCACCGACAAGAACTATATTATTATGAACTGGCAGTGTGGTGTAGGTAAGCATTATCTTTCCGCATCGTCCTTACATTGAATTTTCCTTGATTTTTTTTACCCAAGTTACCATACTAACCTCCTACATGTCTTTGTTTTAGGTGGTTCGATTGTAGCATGTCGCTCCCTTGAGCGGCATATTGTGGCTCTTGAGAGTGACCCCGTCATTTTCAATGCACTCCTACTCCCTATGCGCGATCCCTAGCCTGCTCTAACTACTCGATCAGTTCCACCACCGTCTACATCTATGTTTGATCCGCCTCAGAAGAAGACCAAAAGGGCATTCGGGTTCCTTTGTGCGTAAGTTCGAATTTTTTTGTTTTTGCGTGTATGCCTTGATGTCATTTACCCTTCCTCCTTTGTCATATTGTTTCTAATATTTTTGCTTTGGTGTTCAGAGACCCCACGGAGAACGCAATCCTTTGTCGACGCATGTTTTCGAGTCCTAAGGCCAAGTCCCCACTTTCTAATCGCGTCCTTACCGCGGACATGTTCTCAACGCCTTCCACGACGTTCGAGCTCCCTTGCTATGCGGCCGGGCTTACCAATCTTTTAGCGGAAGCTCCGACTCCACCTCCTAGTCGCATCCGACCTTTCAACAAACTAGTAGAGGTTTATGTAGACACAGAGGCGGAGGAGGGCGAGGATAGTGATAGACAAGGTAGTCCTAGTTGTTGACTACGTCTCGGACCTCGATTTTGTTTGTATTGATTTTACTTTATAAGTTATTTCTTGAATTTTTAAGTGGCCATTGCAAACGTCATTCATTCCCTTATTGAAGTTGGTTGGTGTTTGATTTCAATTCTCTAGATAGGTTCGGGTGGACGGGTTGAATATACTTTGGAGGTTGTCTAGTTTAGTTGTACTTGAAACAACCTAAGGATGTGAGTGTCTTTGAATGGTTACAATGGTTTCAATGTTTGTGTTAAGGTTAAATTATTGGCCCCATTGCCGAACCTTGAATGTTGTTGGTAAGGTTAGGCTCTCGACCACATTTCAAGATGCTTG
The DNA here is from genome assembly GCA_950295325.1 of Polytrichum commune. Taxonomy (NCBI): domain Eukaryota; kingdom Viridiplantae; phylum Streptophyta; class Polytrichopsida; order Polytrichales; family Polytrichaceae; genus Polytrichum; species Polytrichum commune. The sequence goes on along the minus strand of OX485803.1, from coordinate 12,936,653 downwards.
AATGTGTGTGTTAAGGTTAACTCATATGTTCATCATATGATTATGTTGGTATTCAATTGATGACGTAAGCCCTAATTTAATATGAATGTATTTGAAACCTAGACTATAAGAAGTTTGATAACAAATGCAATCTTCCACGCCTATAGATTCCGTTTGTTCCTCGAACAAGGTTTGGTTAATATCTCCACGGGAATGGGGTGTCTTTCAAAAAAATTGAAGACATACTATCCCTAAAATCCACGGAAATAGGCAACCCTTCCCCTAAAATTATCCAACAAATCTAAAATTTTCCGCTCTTCATTCTCCGCTCTCCGCTCTACGCTCACATACTTGAGTTTCCCGGGAGTGAGTCTTGATGTGTGGTTGTTTCTCTCAAGGGAATTGAGAGGAATTGCTTGTGGGAATGTTGAGTCTCTTCTGAGAAGGAAGAGATCCTTCCGGGTTCATTGAAGTGAATGGAATTCCATGAATTGTCCTGAAAGCCTCTAGTTGTAATAAGTTGTGTTGTGAATGTATCTAAGTACGAGGAAGTGCTTTAACAATGTAATCCGGTGAAAGGAGTTTGTTTGAGAAGATACAAGGATTGTGTCTTGAATCCTGTCAAAGGAAATTGGGATAGTTTGTAAGTGTCCCTCTGTCTGGTGCATAGAATGTCAGAGGGAGTTGCTGTCACCGTGCTACTGCAGTTGATGTTGCAACATATTCGTAGGTTTCAGAAGTGTGAACCCCTACTTTAGTTGAGAAGAATTGTCCACCAATTGAAGTGGTCTTGCAGAATAAGTCTGAGAGAACCTCAGATATAGATTTCTGATATCTGTTTGAGTTTGAGTATGATGGTGCGGTGGATTTCTCCTGTGAAAGGAGTGATGTAACTACCCTTAATCTTATGAGCACGGTGAGAAGTAATGTCGAGTGGTGTATCGTCTCCCTTGGTAGTGAAGTGAATGAATCTTGTGAGTGTGAAGTTAATTCTCTCTGGGTGTGTTCGGCCATGTGATTTGGCTGTGGCAATCTCGAGCTATCTGATGTGAAGTCAGAGCAAATGCTTAAGCACCAACTTCTCACCCAATCTGAAATTTCGATCAGTGCGCACGTTGAGATCTAACTTCTGTGAAAAGAGATTGAAAAGTCTGTGAGAATTAATTCGTTCAAACTATAATCTTGCACAGAAAAGGAGAGGGAAGCAACCTCTTGTTTGTCTCCCCTTCTCAGAGAAAAGGGTGGCAGATTGTTACCCTGGTTCGTTCATCAACATATGAATAAAGCACCTTATCGGAGAACGATCAAATGCCACCGGACGAGTGATTCTCCCCGATGAAGGTGGATTGCAGTTTGAGAAGCAAGAAAGTGACTGTGATGGTCCTCTTTTTCTACTAATGAGGATAGTTCTCGATGTGAGCTAGTGGAACTTCGGAATTAGTTCCATGAATTCTCTAAGAGTGCACTGGTAGAAACGTGGAGACGAAGTATCAGTTCAATTTCACAAGGAGAAGATTGCATGTGAAAGGGATGATGCGCCTGGCGAAGAAGAAGAAGGTGCCGCGTGCGAATGGAGTCTGCTGATGGAGCCGACGCGTCTGCTCGTGAGGAAAAAGCTGTGGGAGAAGTAAACTGCCCATTAACCCATATGGTTTGGGTGAGGCTAACAGGGCAAGCATAAAAGGAGGAGTGGCCAGCATCACCTTCGAGAACTTGACGCTGACTTGGTTACTGGTGACTGGCTACTTGTTACTGGTTACTGGATACTAAGACTATGGCCCTCTCTATGAGACGTGACTTGACACTGGTTACTTGTGACTGTTACTGGTGACTAGACTATGGCCGTGCCGTGCAGACTATGGTCCTACCGATTAGACTCTTACGGTCCCGGTCCGGTTCAGTTCGCTTCGCTTAGACTCGGTCACTAGGTTACTGTCACACGTTAGACTTTTGTTAATTTTAATAATTTATTTTAATGCATTCAATTCCACTGTGAAAGTGTTAAGTCTAAAACTAACTAAGGAAATAATTCATTTCTGTGGTCTTTATCTAATTAAATCAATCACTTAACCATAGGAGGAGTCAAGTGTGAACATGATATCCTTACTAATTGTGGTGTGGCCTTTTGGTACTTGGTTACTTTACTGAAGAGACTATGGTTCACTCAAGGAGTTCATGCCTTGGGTTTTCTAAGACTATGGCGTAACCAAATGATAATTGCCGAGCTGTGACTCCCTGAATTGCAAAACACATTATAAGAGTGATGTTACTGATGAGAGTGGGTTGTGAGGGAGTGACTGATCAATTGCATGTACTGCTGTGAGTGACCCTCAACCTTAATTGAATCAATCCTAAAACTCGCTCTAGAAGTCTTTTTCCCTGTGTTTGTTGTCCTAAATACATCCTAATTCTCTTGTAATCTATCAATTAACTCAATGGTGATCCCTAGATGCAACACCTGACACTCATTTGGTTTTCCCTGTGTGGTTTTCTTAATTGGAACCCAATCTAAAAACCTATCTACAGGGCCCACCACTTTAAAGTTAATGTGCCATCTCGTAGTCAATAAAAAATGGACACATCAACAAAATATGTTGCTTTGACCACAACTTGATTCCAGGTAAGGTGACTCCACCCATGCCGGTTATCTCATTGGATTAGCCTTACAATGTGGATTCGCAAGCCATGCAACTCAAATATTTTGAATCGCATCTCAATTTCTGAACCAAAATACGCCATGGCCTATTGTCACATAGAAAGGTCCATTTGTGCTAGCCATCTTGATCATGCCCCATATTTTCAAAAGAGAAAGTGCTTCTCAACTAACCTACTATGAACTTACCTAATACTATGCTCTCATTAGTCAACACCTTATTGTTGCCTATCTTCAGACACAAAGCCTTCTTCCATCTACCAAGATTTCGTCGAAGAGGTGTGTCCCAAATGAAATCATTCCTAGGTTACCTAGATTACCTAAGAATTACTCCATTTGCAAAACCTAAATAGGCTACTTAAGAATGTAATGCCCACATTTTGAGATCATTTTGAGAATAATAATTCATATCCAGCAGACTGAACAATTTTCAATAACACAAACTCACAAGATAATGGGTCTGTATACCTTGCCAGTTGCTAGCCAGCCATTCATGCAAACTGGGAGCGTATGAATCAGCAGCAGCACACTCAGTCTCAAACTTGGAGTTCACATCAGTGGCCCAACTATCAATGACCTGAAATAAGACAGATGATCCCCAAGTTGTAGAAGGCATATTACAGGTAGCAACTGACTAAGGTGTAATGAAAGAGAAGGAGGTCTGGCACAAACTTGCTCATTATGACCATGCCGACGATAGCATACCAGATCCACCACAACGTCTGTTTGAAATTTCTGCAAAAGTTGAAATATGGTACCAACATGAATCTCATGAACCAAATTGATCCAAATTGCAGTTCCTTCCAAGAATTTTGGCCAGCATAGTTGCAGTTAACTTGGGTTGTCTGTGTGTCTGTGCATGAGACATAGAAGGCTTTGTATCTTGTGAAAACTGCAGATGGTGAGTTCAGTTGGGACTGGGACTCTTTCTTTTAGAGTGGGTTACGAGTTCGAGAGAACTTGAGAATAGACTGGACGGTGGTGTCAGTCACAGAGCAGCAACTGAGAGTTCCGCTTCCACTATATAAAGAGTGCTGCCTAGTATTGTCCTTCATTATGTCTATATTCTTGAGGCTTCTCGTCATTGATTAAGAGTGCATGTCATTCTGTCCTCCTCTGCAGCCGCAAGCCGCAAGCTTCGTCTCTGCCTTTGCTTTCACCATTCTCAAACGGCATCCGAAAGTCCGAACTTTCATCTTCTGTAAATCAACACTGTACGTTACGTTTCATTGAACATATTTCATCTTGCAGTTTCGTAGTGAATTCTTGCTGATTGCATAGCTTGACATTACCAAGTTATTCCTGGAAACAATATATGCATGACTTTAGTGGGTGTGTCCATCCAAGCTATGTACGTACATATTATATTTATCAAGTGTTTTATCGCTTCTGCGTAGGATGAGCAGACAATCTGCCAAAAAGATTTTGTTTCAGAGTGCTATATTATTTCTTCAATTTTAATTACGAGGATCATCACTGCTTAGCATTATTCCTGGATGATGGTTCTAACTTACGCAAAACTCCATGCTCATTTGAGCTGGGCACCAATTTATAGTTGTCGAGACACAATCCTTTGGCCATTGGGCTGACGTTGAACGAAAATGATAGTTACTTTCTTTGTTTGCGTTACATGGGTGGTCACACGAGAAAGATAGATGGCTACTTAATTTGGACTAATATATACAAGTTGGTGTGACACTTGAGATGGCCAGTTCATCTCGTTGAACATCCTTTCAAATTACATTAATTTCTTTTTTGTTTCCTCGTGATTATTGGTCGTAATTGTACCAAGCAGTCTGGGGTCGTACTATAGTTGAGTATATTGGTGATATGATGAAGTGGTCTTTGAGGTACTTGTTTCTGGATTTTGTGATAATCCATTATCGCTTTATTGCCACATACAAGTTTGAAATTTGGATATGGTGTTTGTAGGATGCTCTTGCAGCATTGAAAAGTGGCCGTCTACCACCTCCAAGCGCATTCCCTTCCTTTGAGACTGTAAAAGATATTGTAGGCTTTACAAATTATTTTGCAGAGGAGTCCCGTTATTCCACCAGTTCAGCTCCTCCATCTTATACTCGCCCATCAGGTTGTTAACATTTACCTGTTCAGTGACTTTGTTTTCCTTGAGGCTGTGTGATCTCAATCGCGAATGGAATCCATTTGCCCAATTGTTTCATGGCTTACGTTATTTCAAGTTCTCTAGTACTTATACCTTTCATGCAGTTCAAACTCCTCATATCAATGGCTTCTATCAACTACGCAAGCCAAACAAAACTGAAGGCTGATTTGCCGGAGTCAGAGCCAGAGCCCAAGAAAAGACGTCGCTCCTCCACAACCTCTTTTTATCCCACAGAGGCACAGAATCGCATGTTGGATGTTTGCGGTTATAAAGATTTCACGAATCCGCTAGCTTTCGATACCATCAAGGAAGCCAACACATTTGTCACTAAATATGCAGACAACAAGAAAGCATTCAAGGACAGATATGGCTCAGAGCCATGTCCAGGTGAATACTCCATCTTCAGTATTAATCTCTAATTACTTGCACCATGACCCGCTTTCAACTAACAACATGCTCGCCTCATAACTACTGAAGTTTCAAAAAATACTAATATTCGCATTTGTAATTCACATATATGTTTATGCATGTATTGTGTTAATATGTACATATGAATGCCATGATTCTTTTGTTGTTCCCTGTGCACATGTTTTTTACAAACATAGACAACTTCATGCGCTTTTGAATCAGGTCATGTGAAGATCCTCTTGGACTTATTTCAAATTGACTATGCGGGCGACATAGACAAACTCACAGTTTGGAAGGCCAAATCGATGCTCAAGACGGTTGTACCGGGAGATTTGGGAACACACCAAATGTTCCGATTCTACCATGAATTTCGTATCACCGACCCTGCAGTTTGGTCTGATTTATCGTTTAAACAAGCAACGGCCTTGTTGGAGGCACTAAGTTCTGAACGTGAAGCTGCTGCTGGACTCAAAGCCCCTGCACCCAATCCCATTGTGCCCAATACTACTGTTGGTGTCACCAACGTTCCTTCATCTTCCCGTCCAAAAAACGGGAAGTGTGCCGCTTCAACGTCTACACCATAACTTGCAGGTACTCTACGTATTCCCATTTGGTTTGATATTTCTTTTTCTGTTATAGAAATATCTCTACAATCTAATTTCTAAACTGCGCTCTCCTTTCTACTAGGGCCAACGGACGGGTCTACGTGGGGCAAACGATATCACCGCATGCAAGATACCTACAACATGCCCGCTCCCCACCCCTCAAGATGAGACACGGGGGGGTCACACCCCCTTACATTTTGTAACCACGTGCGATAATGGGGTATTTAATGGGGGGGTATTTATGCACCTCTCGGTATTTATTCCCTCCCTATTTGTAGATATAAAGTTACTTTGACATATTTTTAAGCACCCTATGTTTATTTGTAAATTTTTAGAGAGACCAATTTTTGGTATCATATTTTTTTTATAAATCGTACAAGTACCAAATAATGAACGGAATACTATAGCATTGCAAAATCAACTATGTGAGCAACAAACGTTCCACACCATCCATCTTATCATTTAATCGGTTTCAATGGGGAAAGTTACAGCATGAGCGTAGAGCGTAGAGCGGTGAGCGTCATGTTTTCGTGAATTTCTCCGCTCGCTTTTCAAAATTTTATTGAAACATAAGGATCCTATTACCACTGAATTTGGTCCGGAGAAAACTATAAATGTATATTTTTAGGGAAAAGAGTACCCCAAATCCGTGGAAGGGGGTCCTACTGCAAATTTTTGTTATTATATATATAGTGAAATTAGGGCTGACGTCATCATTTATATGAAAGGGTGATTTAAATGAGGACCGTTCAAGGTTGAAATGAAATTGTGTTTTAATTAATTAACAAATTTATTTCAGTGTTTAAGGCTAAGGGCGTAATTAGGGTTGGCATCCTCGAAACAATAATTTAAATGGCAAAGTTTATACAATCCAACAAGTGAATATTCTTGTGCTTGTTAATCGGTCATGTAGGTAGGTCCCCTCAATCTAGAATCTCAGTGGAGAGGGTAGTGCCGACAATTTTAGTAAAGAATATTGTTTGAGAGTATTAAACATTGTGTGGTTTATTGAGGAACATTATGCCTTTCTTCCAAATCTATCAAACACGTGTCGTCTTGGTGTCCATTCTTGGATACACACTTAACCAAAGACCATTTAAACATAATTATTTTCAATCAAGATAAGTAACCAAATTAGGTTTACTTACCTCATTCTTCAACTAAGTCATTGTCAAATTCTAGACGTTGATTTCCAAATAAGTTTTCCTTATTCTGATTTATGGATAACTTATAAAGTAATATTGCTCTATCTTCTTATAGGTGGAATCTAGAGATGACCAGTCATGATCTTAAATTTTAAAAATGCCTAGCCAATGTTAAAATTCAACTACAAGGCTTATGGTATTTACTATGCTATTTTGCCTAATTAGTGGGGGTTATTGTTTGCAGTTACGCATTGCTATAATATTTTACAGAGAGTATAATTTTTTACCCAAATGACACAAGTATTTAGTACGCACACTGAAGAATATGATGTAATCTAGTTAGTTAAAATATAATAATGCGGTAAAAAGTTCTAGCAATACGTAACCCCAAATGGTAACCCACACTAATAGGACAATTTGGTGGACCACCATCTTCCTTGGGCCGGGGAATAAAGAAAGAAAAGAAAAATAAATTCGGCACTTTAAGTTGATGTGAACGAGGGCGGTTCACTAAGGGTTGGTTCAAAAGGGGTCCCAAGTCTTAGTTCACTTAAGGTCAATATGTGCAAACTTAGTTGTTGAAAGGATAAAAATTGGGACTTATTACTTCACGTGGGGTCCTAAGTCCTATGTCCCAACTTTGATGTGGATGCTTACATCACTACATGTTATTGGAGGTTAGGTTTGGAGGTTGCGTCGAGAGTTGGGTCGAGCAACCCATAAATCTAGGTCAATTTGCTAAGCCAATCATTTATACCGTTGATCTAAATCGGCTAAGCCCTCTCGAGTGTTGGTTTATACACCCTCTAAGGTAGAGACACCTATTCATGACAATTCAAGGGAATTGGTAACCTAGGAGTGCAAAGAGCATGGAGTGAAAATATCAATGTGTTAGCAAATCCGAAAGGAAAGATTGGGCATTGGAATATAAATTATTGGAGGCTTGAGCAATTTAACATAAATATTTGAAGCAAGGGTGTTGTAGACACCTATTCTAAGCCATAGACTTATTCAAAACAAACAAAGGAGCAATTGTGAAGCAACAAATATGATGGCGAGAAAAATTCATGTATGTATTAAAAATTGGGAGTTCCATCTAGTGACATCTCCCAAATGTCACTAGATATGACAAAGTTTTGTTAGATAGAGTCAATTCAGTGTTCAAGTTAGAAGCGTGCACATGCATTTCAGTGCAAATGGCATAACTCAAACTTTCAAACTTCAACTTCTTTGAACTTCTTTGACAAGTCTACAATAGCTATGACACAAAGAAACTTGTAGATGTTTTATTTTTAAAAGAAATGGCCATTTGAAATGGCTACATTATGCACGTAACAAACCAGAAACAAACATATGGATAGTCTTGATCAAGGTGAACCAACATCGAAACTCTCGTCACATTGATCAACCTCGACATCCATGAATCTAAGCACTGTAGGGTTGAAAAGTTGACATGGAAAATCTGAATGGATTGGAGATGGGGCGCGTATGAATTCTTGTGCTATACGTTCGGCATATGAAGGTAAGGCGAACGAAGTAGGAGGACTCATGTAGACATCACCGTGGCGGATCAAACGTCTTGCGAGACCTGCGTCACTAAATAATAAAACAAAGTCAGCATGACAAATTATATGAATACATTAAATATTTGAGAGACTTAAGACATGCAGTTAAGACGCACCGCAATATTTGCGACCCTTCTTCTTCTTTGGCGCAATGTCTTTGTCGGAATCAGAGTCTGTGGTTGAATCCGCGCGCTCTTTTGGTTGCGGGATCGCATCCACGTAAGGCTTGAGAAGCGCCTCAAAGATTTCTGAATCCGGCTCCAATGCGATGAGGTGTCGGTTCGAACGTTGGCAAGCAATGACAGAAGCACCTGCAGTTTGGAAAACGGAATTTAGAAAGTGGAATTCAGTTTCAGTTGTTGTAAACAATGAAGGGAGATATTGAAAACCTGTACTAGGGCTCCAGTCGCAGACGATATCATGCTCGTCTGTAAGACACTCGATGAAGCACTGAACAAAGGATGGGTCCTTCTCACGCGAGCCACGCCAAGGAAGTCCAGTAGGGCGTAGAAGCTGGGACTCGGTTGTCGTGAAGTTCGTCAAGTCGTCGCGCTCTTCGGGAAGGATCTCCATTTGCACGAACTGCGGTCGCAATCGGCGAGTACGGAACTTGGAACTAAGGCGTGCAAAGACCTTAATGTTGAAGTTATGGGTCTGTAAGAAAACCTCAAGGATTAGAATATATTGAAACTGATTGTCAGATTGAGAAATTCAAATTATGAACATAAAAGATAATACCTCTTTCTGGTGTGGAAGGGAGGAGGCCATGGGAATGGGATTATAGCCCCACCAATCCCGGACAATCGTAAAATCATAGATTTTGATTTTACTATCTAATTTCTTCTCGATTCGACGGTCCTTGGGATGGAAGAGGAGAACAACTCCATCATCGGTCAAGTGACAATCTGCAAAGGCGAAGAGTTGGTCAAAGTAGTCTGTCTCTCGCTTGTTCCACGACGGTACGGACATGGGAGAGATGACAGGCACGACCGAGTCTTCTGGAGCGTCAACAATCACGAGATCAATTCCAGGATGCCTAGGCCGCATTTGCATCGATTCACAAGGATAAGTACGGCCGACCCCGATCTGTATGAATAAGAAAAAATGGAAAGCATGAGTTACCGATAAAAAAAAACTTCACTAGTCCAAGACAATTTTGAAATTGATAGAGTTAGTGAGAGTTGAGAGTTGAGAGTTGAATTGAGAGTTGAGAATTGAGAATTGAGAATTGAGAGTTTAGAGTTTAGAGTTGAGAATTGAGTTGAGAGTTGAGAGTTGAGAGTTGCGAGTTGCGAGTTGCGAGTTGCGAGTTGAGTTGAGAGTTGAGAGTTGAGAGTTGAGTTGAGAGTTGAGAGGTGAGAATTGAGAGGTGAGAGTTGAGAGTTGAGAGTTGAGTTGAGAGTTGAGAATACCTCTTGTTCAAATAACTCTCCATTGGCTGGGTTGGCGATTGCAACCATCTTGTCGAACCTTTGGTTGCGCCAATGCTTGACACACTTCGTGATGGCCTTGTCCATCGCACTCCATACTCCAGGCCCAGTCCTCTCATTCTCGGGCACAGTCTCGTAATAGTCGGATGCAGCAGCGCATTGTCTCTGTACGACAATAATTAAGATGCAAGAAACGCATAATGCACTTCATAATATGAAAACGATAAGCACATAACTTTAGAAAACTTACTGCGTGGAGGAATTTAACAAAAATATCCATTGTGAGTGGATACCATGACGGTAGACGGGGTTTATAAGCCTCGCAAATAGCCATGTCCTCTTTGCTAATAAGACCTTTGAAATCAGAAAGTTTGAAGGAGCCGAAGGTTCGAATTCTTTGCAACTTGGCAATAGTACTGTCTTGAACATGATCATGTTCCGTCGACCTGTGAATGAAGATATGAGTATTAAAACAAGGCTTCCATGGGTAAATGGAATATGAAATTAATGGAAATGGATTTGCAAGTATACTTACCAGTTTATGTCGTTTATGGCGTTGAGAAGCATTGAGCATTGCCCACGTGCGTCGAGAACAATACAGTCAACTGAAATGTACCAGTCATGATTATTGGAATGGTACTTGTGGATGTAACCCATCCAAGCCGTCACGCGGTCATTACCTTCGTAGACATAAAAATATTTGTTCCGAAACTGATGGAGATCAGGATAAGACGACAAGTACTCTTCGAACTCATTATTAACAGACTTCCATAGTGGGTTAGATCAGATGGCGTCATCATCTCGAACCGCTAGATCCTTGTCCGTGATGTCGAAATGAGACACATACAAAACTCGATCTCCTTCTCGATACCCTTTGACGAACTCGTTCGCCAACATCTCGACGTCGGAATCGACAATTGGACGCACCTTCGGGTAGGTCTTGAGACGGTAAAGAAGAATAAGGAATCGAGACTTCTTAATGGGTTTGGTGCGAAGATTGGAGATGACAGTATTGTAGTCACTCTTCTGCAGCAATCTCATCTCATTTGCGCTCCACATGGGGTCCTTGTCCTGCAGATGAGGGGGCATGTGAACAATGCCAAGTTCAACACCACCAGGAGGACGTAAGGGATTTGACGAGCGTTTGTCGCTTGAATCGGGCGCTTCTTGGGTGGCCTCTTGTGTGGTATCGGCAGCATGTTGATCGGAGGATGGGACATCCTCCTCCAAGTCGGCAACATCTAGGATTGAAGAATGTTGAGGGGGAATGCCACAATCCTCCTCCAAGGAATCTATCGAGGGAGGTGGGACTTGCTCGGGTACGGGAACATTGGATAATGTCATCTGGAAGGTAGGTAAATGAAACACAATACACTTAGGAAAAAAATATGAAGTATTATAAACGACGACTAGCTAAGTTATAGCAAGTAAACCTATGACTAAACGACGACTAGCTAAGACAATGTTGAAACCACTAAGCATCTCGGACAAGTAACTGTTGTACTCGGCTCCATGTACTCTCTGTGAAGAAACCTACAAAAAAAAAATGAATATGGATTAGAATAAATAGGCCATCATCACATGACAAAAAAATACTCATATAACCTATAGCAAAAAGGACCCCTGGGGTCACCCAATTTCCTAAAGCGAACTGCAAAAAATCAAACTATATACCCTAACCTGCCTCTGAACCACAAGCTCATCATCGGCGCACAAATTCATCAAGGCAGAAAGGACCCTTGCGCCAACGCAGGGGTCACCCATTTTCCTAAAGCAAACTGCCGAAAATCAAACTATATACCCTATCCTGCGTCAGAGCCAGAAGCTCATCATCGGCGCACAAATTCATCAAGGCAGAAAGGACCCCTGCGCCAACGCAGGGGTCACCCATTTTCCTAAAGCAAACTGCCGAAAATCAAACTATATACCCTATCCTGCCTCAGAGCCAGAAGCTCATCATCGGCGCACAAATTCATCAAGGCAGAGGGTATAGCAGAAAAATGTACCGCAAAAACAAACCCTACTAGCCTCTGAGCCGCGAATGGTCTTCATCGGCACTTGACAACCACCAGGCAGATGGGTCTCACAAATTCAATCACAACTTGGTTCAGAAGCATCGTGACAATCCGCCATCTCATTGCAACTATCAACAGATAATATTTTAGGGTTTTAAAATCACACTTACCTCACAATGCTCCCTTCACAATGGACCCATTGAAATAACTCGATGAAGATGAAGGATTTACGTTCTCCAAATCTTCGTCGACGTTTTCGGGGGTGCCCTCCAACCTTGTAACTGCACATCCTCCTTCAGCTGTCATTTCCTAGTAACATATATTGCAAATTCGATTCAATCAAAGGCGGTCATTTGCAATAAGATCTGTTATGGAGACCTTCCCAAACAATCCATCGCTACCCGACCTGTTCGGAGGGTCCCGCTCTGTCGGATCAGTCTACCAGGTGGGTTGGAGGTGTCTGCCCGAACTGCCGAGTGTTCCCAGTTATCCAGCCACTTTGACTCCCACGTTCATTAATTTTTTTGTTTATAATTGAATATCTGACTGCCAATATTGAGGGTCATGTAGATTGATTTTTTATTAATGTGTCGTTTCATCGTCAAGTGCCACTTACTTATACTAAGACGTTATCAACACGTACATACAACAAGCAACAATCAGGTGACAAACAAACTTTAGAAACTAATTCCTAGATATTAAGTTCCTAGAACAAATTCCTAGAACAAACATCTATGACATAAGTTTGTATGATATTATAGGCATCATAAGCCATAATTTATCTTTGTAACATCTACCCTTTGCCTCTGTTAGGTTCACCCCACGGGATCGCACGATAAGCAAGTAAGACTATGACTGAAGTTTACTACTCATTTTCAAGGTTTTAGGGTCTTGGAACTTACAACTTTATCGATCCCTTCTTCGTCACTGTCGTTTTCGAATCCCAAAGAATCACTCCTCGATGATGAGGGCCTTCTACATTCTTGCTCTTCAATTGCATTGTCCTTTTCCCCTCCATCGTCTTCTTCTTCACCATCAACACTTTCTACAACTGCATCCAAGTTCAACGGCCGCATCGTGATAGTCTTTTTGAACATTCCTGGCTCGTCCTCATCGTTCTTATCTTCTTCATCTACTATTCGATCGTCTTCGCAAGAACCCGGGGCATCCCTCTTCCGCAATGCTTTCCGTCGCAAAGCCTTGGCCCCACTGAATTTTATACCACCTCTCTTCTTCTTCCTCCCCCGCCCTACCTCATTCACTTTGTCTGTTTTACTACTCGTAGCCTCCATGGTTGGATACTTCGATCAATGAACACAAATTTGTAAAACAACAATAACACCCTAACCCAACTACAACACAACTTGTATTTGAATGACCTAGTCCTCCGAATCCCTTTCCTTTATATTTAATTTCTAGCAAGCTATGTCATCGAGTTATAATCCCGCGTTTAATAAAAACGCGGAATCCGAGATTAGATATCTTACAACACTGACATCAATTACTAATCTATTTCGAATTTGTCAATATATTTACGCATCTCCCCTGACAATGTCGGCCTCCAGAAATTTTTGAATTGTCATGTTTTTCCATTTAAGGTACAGACACCTTTAGGGTTTAACTTCAGCATTTCGGCATAGCATATATTGGGTTATTTTTGGGTGCATATAAAAATTAATCTATACTGACATGTATCATATTTGGTGGTCAGGAAGTAATGACTATTACTGGAGTACATTCTAATCCTACATGAAACAGGTTGTCCATAATTTATATGAATAAATATTGACTATTAATTGATCTAATAAGTTGTCAATTATTCGGGTATTGTTGTCTACCCAAATTGTATATAATACCCGATTATTGCTACCCTTTTCCTTCATGTCATCTCATCAATATCTTCTCCAATGGGTACTGACTCACGTCTCCCAAGCCTTGCTCCATTAGGTGCTTCTAGTTCATCTCAAATTCACACAACGTTGTCCATCGATGGTTCTGCAGACGTCAAGAACATGAAGAATGCCAACCCACCTGACTGCTCAGTTACTCCTGCGGTCGTGGTTCCCACTCCTCAACCACAGACTCCATCTTTGCAGGCAGTTGATGCATCACTGATACAGAACAAATCTACTTTCAAGATTCATCCCTATTCTAGAGCAGGGGTTATTAAACCTGGCACTTACTCTAGATCCATATTGAGGAGTGCCAAAGGTCAGAAACTCGATTGCGCAGGATGCACTGCAGTTCGTAGTTTAGGGATTGATCATTGTCATAAACATGACAATGACAAATATGGCAAAGGGCCCCATATGGCAAAGGCCCCATTTTCATCTCCCACTCCATGATGTATTGTTCACACTACTGTTTATACAGATTATTAATATTTCTCATGATTAACCAAACATTTTCTGACTACATTCTGTACATGTCTTGGATGTCCAACGTCTTCATCAACCTCTCATGTATATATCCCATTGTTTCTTTTTGATCCCCCTTTTGCAAATTCCTTCTCACATAGCATTGTCAAATTGTTTCTCAATGTCTTCCGCTGCTATCCAAGCTCCACTCGTCGATGTCATCGAACTTGTTTCTCCTGGATCTCTTATCCCTACATGCATACCTCCTGGCCCTGATGAAACCGCTGATCTCACTCCCCAGTGGCTATCCATTCGTTTTGGTTTCGATGTTGATAGCTTGTGGTTAGAGACAGATGTTGTCAATCTGGAAACTCAAAATGTCTTTTATTCCTTATACGTCCAGGCCGTAACGTTAGACAATAATGCTCGCGTTTGGAAACTCAAGCCCGGAAAGTATCGCGTCTTTGGCTTGTCAGAGTCCATGAATGCTACTACAGTCCTCCTCACTCCTCGCAGTTCCTCTACACTGTGCATTGAAGCCCCCTTACTATCTCGTGTCAAGATCGAGCCAGGTCTCCGCGTTAGCAGCGATTTGTCCGATTCTTCTGATGATGAGGGGAGGCCTTCCCATCCATCAATCCGGTCTAGTGCTAAGCGTCCATCTCCCTCCTCTTCTCAAGATTCACGTAGGACCACTCCTTTCCTTATACCTTCGCAAACTACAAAACTGATAAACATTCTTCCCTCCCTTCGTTCCCTAGGTAGTATGCCTGGAAGCAAGTCAGTTCTTAAGAAACTGAATTATGATTCCATCTATACTGAGAACGTAGATTTCCTGCCACCGTCGTTCAATGGGGATGTAATCTTCATTCTTCCTCCCACCCTTCCATCTGCAGTCCATAAGAATGCTAAAGCTATGGAAGGTATGGACAAACGTTACGATGGCCATATATGGACAAAGACTATGACTACTAACATCAGTAACACGCTGGGGTTGTCATTCCGGTCGTCTAACTGTGTAGGTCATCTTCAATGCCACAATCCCAAATGTGGGTTTCTGCAGCGGCCTGAACGCGCATATGGAGTGAACGAGGTCGAGTTCGAAGGTTCTTCCAAAGATGCCTTCCCTGTTGCAGACGCTCCACCTCCAACTTCAACATTAGTCTGTAAGATTTGTAAAGAACCTCCTGTTTGTGTAGCCTCTTGTGATGCAAAAATCTTTTACGTTTTTGGAGATGATACGCAAGAGCGTGCTTGCGTCCATGTAGGCAACCATAAGCATCCTGTCAAGGTAGGAGACTATAGGGGCACGCGGAAGATAATCGACGATTTTATCAAACAACATGTTGAGCGCAACCCGCAGGCTACCATTTCCAAAATAGTCTTGGAAACTAGCAAGGATGTTTTAGGTAACGTCTTGCTCCGCGAAGAAGACGACCCTCCCACCTTATTTTCTCTAGAACAACTAGAGCCTATCTTCCAATGCTACAAGGAGCTCAATTCCCCTAACTTAAAAAACCGTGTCTACAGTTTTAAGTATTTGCGCAGATATGGCGTTCTTGATGGCATCACTAAGCTCAGAGGGCTGAGCAACTGGGCCTACGTGCAACGAAACATGTTTCCAGGCCAAGGTGACGACTCCGACAAGGTCTTCATATTCAAGATGTCCGAGGTGGGACCTGGCAGTGGTGTTGACCTTGTCCGCCGAATGCAACCTAGTGGCGATTTAGAGCACTCCTGGATGATGTTTGACCACGTCAAACGAGTTGCCAACTGGACCACCATGGCCTGCCACGTGTACGACTCCACTTACCAACGTGTACTCACCATTGCTTGCTGTGATTTCCAGTCTGAGGACAAAGATGCTCAACTCGTTTTCTGGAAGAACCTTAACCATGTCATGGGTAGGCATGGAATACACAAGCCCCAGTTCAAAGGTTTCATGGCTGATAGTGCGCAAGCCAATTGGAACGTTGTGCGCATCATCTACGGATCCGGAGACCCAAAGATACCCATGGAACGCTGTGCGCATCATCTACGGATCCGGAGACCCAAAGATACCCATGGAAGGCTGCGAGCGAACGTGTTATTTCCATTGGGCGCAATCCCTAGAAAAACACACCAAACAATACATCGCGCACGAATTGCAAGATCAACACAAGAAATTATGTATGCAGTACAAAGATGCACGGTCTGTGGCAGAGGCTGAAACACGTTACTTGGCAATCAAAGCCTGGTGGACATCTTCGGGTGCAACCTCTGACGCTGGCCTCCACCATTTGAACCACTGGCTAGCGTTTTGGCATTTCCGATATAGGCAGTGGGGTGGATTCATGGAACTGGTAAGTATGCACTTTTTCATTCAAATTTTTTAATTCTTTAAGTTTGCACTCTTATCTCTGCGTCTAATGTAGTATCTAAACAATATCAAATCTTTAGCTTTTAAATTTTATGTTTTCATCATTAACTTGTACTTGTCCTTCACTTGTGCTCTTCCGTGAACATGTGTCCTTGTAGTTCTCTTCAATGAAGTCATCTATTTCCTCCAAAACTCGGTCACATATAAATTTTTTCCATATGTCAAACCCATTTTGCACGGTTATGGGTACTAAATTCCACGGCCATAAGGATAAAAAATTCAAATATTTTGAGGAATATACCATTTAAAATTATTATTTTTGGAAATTTTTGGAAATTTTATTACTAAAAATAAAATCTCTCCGCTCGAAATTCAGAAAATCTACGCTCTATGCTCTATGCTCATGCCCTAGCAACGCCCCGGTTCAATTAGTTATACCAATGCTAAAGCATTCAAAATGCCATTCAAAACACAACCAATAACACTTGGAGTTTAGTTAAAAGATTACCAATGAACATGAAGATAACAAAATGTACAAGCTAACATAGACAAGTTGTAAACACGGATAGAACAAAACAAGAATTATAATCAATTGTCATAAGACATGAAATTTTGCATAATTATCTACTCCAAAACAAAAGATTATTTTCAATTGAAAAAACCAAATACAAAAATTGAAAATATTTACTTTAATTGTGTTCACAAACACATTCAACATTATACCAAATATTTACAATGTGAAGGGTTAGGATATAACTATGCACCCTCCGATACATGTCAAGGTACATATCGATATCCTCTACAATGTCATGATAAGACAAAATGTTTTGGAGAGGTTTAACACCAATGATGACAAATAACTAAAACTAATTATTGGCATGAGGCGGCAACCTTCGAAGTCTCCAACCACTCCATCACGTATCCTCCAAGGCAAAGCGCAATCCTCCGAGTCTACCATGATGAGGTGCCAAATGTTGTAGCGCATCATCGATCATCTACAAAAGGTTGTTGTAGCAAAAAGGCAATGAATAGAATGTTGGCATATTAGACACTACTAGCAAGACAAGTAAAACTAATAACAAAAATTTATGACGAACGAACTACATTCCAATCTTAATTCTCATAATTTCATGGCTTGAAAACTAGGTTTTTGAGTTAGAGAATTGAACATGTTTATTCAAAAATCTATGGGAAACAAGACTTTCACCAGCTTGGATTGTCTGGTAATCATGATTATTTCTCCAGATTTTCTGATTTGTACCAATCGCCAATTCCAATCACTACCCAATTTGGTATCTGTTCCCTCCCAGGCTCCTCTGGATGCAACCACTGATGCCCAGAAACACATCCGATCGTATCCCTCGAAATACAAAACCCCAAGATCCAATCCCACAACGCACACACCCAATACTCGTACTCAACCACAACCGACCCAACAACTTCTTCACCCCCAATACTCTTACTTCTTCAGGGTCTTCCCGCTACGGCATCGGGAGCGGCCTCCTCCTCATCCTCGTAGTCGAAAAGCTCCTCAGGTTCCGCATAAGTCTCGGTCATTTTCTCCCAACGTTTTGTCTGCACAACCAAAAACTATATGTTTCTTGAAGCAGAGGAGCAGAAACTCCGGCGCTTTGGCTCCAAATTGCACAGGAGGATGAATGACAACCAGGTAATACAAAGTTGAATCTTACCGCACAACAATCAAGAAAAATCAAGAAGTTGGAGTTCGAAATTGACTCTTACCGCAAGAGGAGCAAGCCGAATCTTTGGCGCTTGTGAAACACCTGTGTGAATGCTGTGAATGCTATGGAGCAACGAAGAAAGCTCCAAAAAATGTGTCTTACCTACCGCCTTTGTGCCACGCTTCACTACTTCACTACTTTACGCTTCACCAACGCAAGACCTCCTACCCAAACGCTTCACCGCCTTCACGCCACTATGCTTGTCCAAACCCTAAGCCAACCCAAGGGCCGTTGAGAAGTCACAATGTTCCTTCCCCCAAAAAAATCCACAACATTTTCCCTCCATACTAACACTTTTCATTCAAATTTGGACAGAATTTACACAATTCTTCATCCAAGTAGTCAAACCCATAATTATTCTATTGATTCTACTACACACATTTGGGGGGATCCAATATCTATAATCCTATTTTTTTTCTACTGATTACTAAAATGGAGGAATTATTCACCGCCCTATTTTATATATAATCATGTATGGGACATATTTCCAAAGCTATGGTAGATCTAACGAAGTTATAAATTTTACCCTCAACGAATTAAATTGACCCTATTTTTTATCTCACGTGGTTTCTAAAATTCCGATAGTCACCCCCCCCCCCCGTGAGATGAGAAAGGACGCTAGGACTTACCAACCGTTTCTAGCTCACTTTCAGCTGCAGACAGTCTTTACAACGGCAAGGAAGTACCTTGCCGATAGAAAGGAGAAACAGTTGATACGTATGTATCAATCTCAACCAAATAAATCCTACAATATCTTAAGGGGTAGACCGTCGGCGGACCCTTTGTATTGGATATTGAGGAGAAAATAATAAATATATGTTTCCATTCCAATATGGAATTGCTGAGTATGCATCTCTCTGTCGTGTATTTGGACGTACCGTAAATCTGAATTCAAGTACAGATTCTATAAACATGATATTGTATTGATGATATGCAAAGCATAACACCTTAGTGTTGACTTTTCAATGGTGAAAAATCCATAAGTGTCACTACAAACTAGGATTTTTATGTATAGTTCTTTAAGAAAATAAGGAAAATCCAAATTCATACATTTCTATGCATAATGAATTCACACATTTCTCTCGACTTCTTCTCTCACCTCTCGTTTGTGGTGTTACAAGTTTATGTAGGTTTACAACGCATCAATATGTGATAGTTGATAATGACAAGTATAATGGATTATACATAACTTTAAATGAAATTGATATAAATTTAGAAAAATCATTAGTTATTTTATCAGGATATTCTTAATGATGGTAAATGTTTTATGTATTCAAGTTCTATTTTATTTTATTTTATTTCATTATGAATATTGAACGCTTGAAATGGTTCAAGTCAAATAATAAACATTGTAGACTCAAAGTCATGCGTAATCTACATAATTGTCTTTGATATAAGTTTTTTCACAACTATTTGTTTGAGAAGCATAATTTGGACATGGTAACCTCTTTTTGTCAAGAATTTTGTGATTATGTTGCAGCCAAGCAGTGAAAAATGCTCACTAGTTGCACACTAATGTTCAACACATTTGTGATCTAAATTTGAAAATCCTGCTTATTTACAAAATAATTGATCTATTTTTTGGGGAACATGTGCCATCTATTGCAACACAAAATTCCATGGAAGGATAATTTTATTTGCATCCACCCTGTCCATGAGGATAAAATTTCCTCAGGGGTACATTAGGTATTGTTGTTGACAAAAATCTACACTGAAATGACATTACAAGCTCATGTCAACGTTTTCCCCAAGTTTGTGTTGGCCTCTTTGCTAACTTTTTGAAGTGCGCATGTTCCAATGCAAATAATGAGGCGTTGTGTGTTTCTTCAAGTATGAAGTTTTGATAATCAAAATAACAAATGGTATGCATACCATACAAAATAAAATGTGACATGGATTTGATGTTTTGTCTAGCATTTGGAAGTTTTTCAAAAGCCTCTAGTTGGGACCCTACAATCCATGTCCAAGCATCGTGCACAACTAAAGGGAACTTGGTGCAACATGTAGACAATGAAAATCAACAAGTATTTCATGTCAACACAATACAAAGGCAATCAAAACATGTTAATGTACTTTTTGGCTCTGTAGTAATTCAAGTATAATTTCTTCTTCAACCCTTCATTGCCCCTGGGTGACCTATGGGATTATCTCTTGCCAGGAGAGTGTACTAAATCGCCACCTCACATCATCATATGGGTTTCCCACTTGGCATGGTGATTCATATGTATCTCAAGTCCATTTAGATTTCAATTTCATATAAAGAAGACCAATGCTCCATGAACTGAATTTGATCCTTGTAGAAGATCACAAAGACTTGAGCGAGTAGGCATGATTTCTTGCATGTGGGTGTTGCCCCTCGTAAGAATCAACTATCTTTAGCACTTTGGGCAACAACCCAAAACAATCATGCCTCAAACTATGGCATTCAAGTTCAATATGTGAGACACCCATCATATAGTCAATGAAGTTTGACCACCTATAGAAGAGGCATATGAACTTCAAATTTGAAAGTTCAAAGTCTCCAATGTATTTTTCTCCAAAAAATTATAAGTGTGTATACTTTAATCAAGGTTCTACATCCATCCATGTCATCCAATTTGAGGAAAACATCATTTTCACTAGTTGTCCCAACTTCATAACATCAACTTTACGACCACTGGATCTTCTCAAATTTCTTATTTTTCTTCCCATGCCTTCATTACAAAGTTGGCTTCTACATGTGAGTGACTGATCATACCAAATGTTGATGATAGTGAGCTCAAATGCCCTGGACATCAACGGTGATATAAAAATTCCAAGCTCATTGAAATGCACCCCAGAGTAATAAAAGCTCAAATAAATTTATCGTATGTCATCATTGAATCCCATTTGAATATGAAGGTTTGACATGAGTTTGAAAATTGTGTACATCATAGTGCTTGGGGTTTCATTGAGGTCGATATTATTGTTTTTATTATTATTATTATGAATTTGTGACATGGGTATCAATCCCACATATGTAAACATGAGTAGCGGCCCATGTAGACATGTCTTGGGTTGGGGCAATTAAGAGAAAATAAATCATGACCTAACATGTTTTCAAGTTGTGAGCTTTAAAATTCACAGCAACCATGTTGTGCATGTATTGGGAGTCAACAAATGGTACATGCAGAAGGTACAAATTATCCAACCCAAATTATATGACATCCTTCAATACCAATACATCATTTATGTTCTATGATGTCTGAAATTTTTTATTCAACCTTTGCTAGTAAAAAGTGATTTCTAACAATGAATTTAATGCATTGTGTAATCCTGAATAGCAAATGATGCTAAATACCATAAATTGTGTACTGACACCCACTTGATATGGGTAGATATACCATTGCCAAAATCCATGATTTCACCTATATATCCTTGAACATTTTATAAATATTTAAAATACCATGACCTATAGTCTATCACTGTTATCACTGTTATTATTTACCTACTCACCTCTACAATTCATGACGCTTTGCAAAATGATTCACAAATTCATTTAATAATAAAAATAATAATAGTAGTAATAATAATGATAATGACCTAAAGTTGGAGGTGGCTATGCCCTTTGTGATGAACTCCAAGTGCTCAACCATTAATATAACAACCACAATTTTTGGGCATAGTGCCCAGGAAGTTTTTGGGCATAGTCAATCAAGATCCTAGTGATTATGAATCCAACCAGATACATGTTGACGTCTTCTGGTTTTGCTTTATTCGTTTGAAGTATATTCTATAGATTCTTCTAAAATGTCGATAATTCTCTCGAAGTCTTGAATTTCAACTGGTTCATCTGTAACTAATCGATAGTTCTCCCTAGACATTGTTCTATGCATGTACGTTTTAAATTTTAGAATTTGATACTAAGGTTGAATTGTACACGTTCTTCACAAATTTTCTAGTAGTTGTGGCATAATAGATGAAGGTGTAGGGGGATAAAAAACCCAACACTTTTAAACAATCATTTTACCTCTAAATTCTTTCATGTATGTTCATATATAGGGTAATATCATGAAACATGATATTCAATTATTGTCATAAAAATAATCCTTCATAGTACACATGTAGGGGACAATTGTCACTGCCTCCCCCACCCACCCCTCATGGTACATGTCAATATACAAATAAACAACATATAAACACTATCAATATCCAGATGTGAATTACTACATTTCGACAATACACATCATAAATATCAATTCAATGTACCAATATTATCTATTTCTTTTTTTCAATATTATTTCTTTTTTCCCACTACCTAAATCATATATCGCTGTCAATGGTTGGGTGGAGCATTGCAATTGCAACAACAACAACAACAACAAATGAATGCCATTTCACATTAGAGTTATTTGCATTATGAGAATGACAATATTATTCCTCTTGACGTTTTGTGATTGCCTTGGTCGAGGGGATGGTTCGTTGCTCGACTACTGGGAAGCTTTGTTGCGTGCGGGAGAGTGAGTCATGTAGCAGCTCGCGACGCCATCGATCGCCATGCCTCCGGCTCGCATCGGCGATATCGCCTCCGCCTTCGGCCCCGCGGCAGCCACGTAAAGCTCGCGCACAATCTTCTCATCTTCTCTCTCCTTTCTGGCTCCGAATTGTATGCTCCGGGGTTTTTGATTCAGAGCAGGGGAGCTCGGCCTAGGGTTTTTGTGGAGGGGGTCGTTCTGATTGTTTGGTTGATGCAAGTGACAGGAGGAGGCGTGTGGGAATTTGAGGTGGAAATTCTGCTTCACTTGCTCACCTTCTCTCTCTCTTGCTGGCAATTAGATTTGTGAGGGTCGATGCGACCGAGTAGAGCTCGAAGTTAGGGTTTGTAGAGTATGTCACGTTGATGCAAATTCAAGAGGCAGTTGTATGTGGATGTGATAATAGGATTTAGGTTTCCATCTCTCCTCTCGAATACTTTCTCTTTCGCGGCATTGAATGCTAAATGGTTGATTTGGCTCAGCAGAGCTTGAGGTGTAAGGTTTGGGGACGTTGCGTATTAGATAGTGGCCATTGGATGGACTCGGTGCCGAGCTGAGCGGCGGGTGGCAGTGAGCTGGGTCCACGCAGGGGACGTTATTTAACGTAATTTTCATGGGGGAAAGTGATTATGCACATCATTGACCAAATTGTTGGACTTTATGGATGAGGGGATGTGTTGAAAGCATAATCTCTTCCCGATGGAAATTATGCACTTGTCAATTTGGTTCGTTGGTGCAAAATTATACGAGGTGGTTGGCAATGTGACAGGAGTATTAGTTCCATCTTCTCATCTGCTTTCTTGCTTTTGGGAATTGAATGATTCAGGATTGCTCGACAGAGCAGAGCTTGGAATGACGAAGGGTTTTACGGGGATTTGTTGGTGCAAATTGGATAAGGTGTATGGGAATGTGATCGTTTAATTAAGTTTCACCCTTTCAGCTCTTTAATTTGTCAGTGTTGATTGGGCTCAACGGAGCTTGATGTCAGATTATTGGGATGGCTCAAGGGGGCTGATTGAGACATTGTTTTTGAAGCAAGGTCTGCAGGAATGTGAGGTGCTAGGAAATCCCAGCAGAGCTTGACATGCGGTTTGTAGGAACGACTTAGGATTTTACTGGGGTTTGTTGGAG
Organism: Polytrichum commune; assembly: GCA_950295325.1. Lineage (NCBI taxonomy): Eukaryota > Viridiplantae > Streptophyta > Polytrichopsida > Polytrichales > Polytrichaceae > Polytrichum > Polytrichum commune. Next base: position 12,912,649 of record OX485803.1, on the reverse strand, counting down.
CAAATTTTAGGAGGTGTTTGGGAATGTGATGTATCAAATGAGTTTCGCCCTCTCAGCTCCTCTCTTCCATGGAATTGAATTTGTCAGTTTTGATCGGGCTCAGCAGAGCTTGATGTAGGATCTGTTTAATGGCCCAGGGGGGTTGATTGACACATTGTTTTTGAAGCAAGGTGTACAGGAATGTGAGGAACGACGTATGGTTTACTGGGGTTTGTTGGTGCAAATTGTAGGAGGTGTATGGGAATGTGATGTTTCAACTGCGTTTCACCCTCTCAGCTCCTCTCTTCTTTCTCAGAAATACATGTGTGTCAGTTTTGATCGGGCTCGGCAGAGCTTGACGGAGGATTTGTTTAATGGTGCAGGAGGGTTGATTGATACATTGTTTTTGAAGCAAGGTTTACAGGAAATCTCAGCAGAGCTTGACATAGGGTTCCTAAGATGGGTCAGGGTCATTGATTGTGCAAACTATATGAGAATGTGATGTATCAATTGAGTTCCAATGCATCAATCCAGCGTTAATCTTTCATTTTTTCTCTCTTCTTGCTTGCATGTGAGTGTGTGAGTGCTTCGGGGTCAATCAGTCTCAGCAGATGTCAATGCAGGAGTTTGGGCTAGCTTCTAGGGTTTGTGGGATGGGTTAGGATAGTTAGTTGGAATGTGATGGAGAAGTGAGTCTCCCCCATTGTTTGTCAAGGCTTTGTGTAATGGGTTGGATAGTCAGTTGGCATGACATTTGTATCAGGGTTCGTGGGAATGTGATGTACAATATATCTCCCACATTGTCGTAGAAGTTGGGAGTAGGAGGAATATGAAGCTCAACATTGTTGTGATGCACTCTTGGTTAATCTGCAGAGTTTATGTTCCCGTGACTATGAGTGGGGAAAGGAAGAATGTGGGATCTAGACCTACATTTGGGTGGTAGTTATGGTGGTGTTCATTGGATGTCTAGGCTCAAAAGACACTTTTTGTGATGTTTTTTGGTGTGACAAAAGCTGTAGAGGAATTCTGAGGCAGATATTGTATGGCAGGTGGGCACCACAACATGCATTTCACATAATTGGGCGAAGTCTGCGACTTGTATCAGTTTATGCTGCGTATCAATACCTAATATCACAGGGAGTATCAATTTCTGTCTTCTTGTTTGTGTGCTTGCTGGGCTCATCTGCCCTGTTTCTCACGCTGCAACGACCATGGCGAGGACGTCCACTTCCCTCCTCCCAGGTTTGTACTCTGGTCTTTTAGTATTTGCTTGTATTGCTTGCCATTCTGAAGACTTACAGTTACTATCCTCTGCACAAGAGTGTATTTGAATTATGATTATTGTGTAGTTAAGGTGAAAGCAAGGTCACTTCAATAAATCATCAAAATTACTCCTGCATTCACTATTAAAGTCATGTGGCCTTTAGAAATAAATATAGGTGTTTCTGGATTATTTTAGCTTTGTAATGAAGGGAAGAAGGGGAGGCTGAAATGTGTTTGATTGTTGATGGTGGGCGGCAGCTGGTGCCTGCAATCATCAATGCAGGAGTGATGTCATTGTCACTTATTCTGTGGGCAAATGGTCTTCGCAATTGTGGTCCAGTGAGGTATGTCAATTAGTTCCTATTTCTGGCTATTTGTATTGTGTTTCACTTCTCTTAGGGTCTGGGAATTCACATGAGTATCACCACAACCTTAGCGACTAAATTATTAACTAATGAGCTTCTGTTGGAGTGGCAGGACCATATTAGGAGAGTATGCTGGTGCAGTACTAGGGGCAATCTCTACTCTGCTGTTTAGTCGAAGTGGTATTGTCTGGAGACGAGTGAGCTTTCTCACCTCCTCATGTTTATTCAATTTCTTGAGTGTATATTGGTTATCAATGCAAAATGTAATTAAAACAAGAATTGTTAGGCCAAAGATCTTTGGTTTGTAATTTTTACTCATAGAGAGAATTTTGAGTTGGAAAAGTTCTAATTTTCTGAAGGTATTCATTTCTGACAAGTAGTAAGTGCATATTTTTGACAAACGATTGTCATTCTACATTTCCAATAGTTTACTCACTTTAATTTTGTTGTTGGGAAAAGTTGAAGGAGGATTGCCTTGACTCCTGGTTGCATATATGGCATGATGACATTACTTGAGAAGATCACATGGAAATGTATAATTATGTCATAAGACAGTGGAGGTACTCTGTGCTGGGCCTGTGGGTACTCGAGGGAGGATTGGTAGAGTAGTGCATAGATGCCCAAAACAGTTTCCTATTAGAGTATGTAATGTCCTGGATTGGGTTGGCACTTATCTCATTACTAAGGAAAAATGTCAGTATGTTTATAAATATTTCTAATCAGAAGGAATTTCTAAGGCTTTTGTACTGTATGTCTTGCAGGTAGGAGGGCTAGTAGCAATGATAGCAGCATATTACTTCTTGTCCAGAGGATGGGCCATGTCAAGTTATTCTCCATTTTATATCCTCCTCCTTACGGTTACTTGATACATAACTGCATGATTGGGAGGTGTTAAATTTATAAAAGACCAATAATCTTCTCTATGGTGTGCGGTGAAGGTGTTTGTCAGAGTTTTTTGTGAGTTGAAGATTGCCTAGACCTATGAGTCCTTGTTCAACATTTTTCTTTTTAAGGCATGTTAATTGTGCAGTCTGTTACTCTATTGCCATGAAAAAAGTCATTTTTGTCTGGAGCATCCAATGGGGTTCACCTTTGACTTCTGGCTACCTTTCAAATCAGATAATGTGGAAGCGCAGAAGGTTGATGCAGAGGCAGGTCACATAGGGCCATCTTCCATGCTCTTGCCAGCCTTATCAGGTGTCCTAGCAGCTGTACGGCGTATTATTAGCCGGCGCAATTCTATGAAGGTAGAGATAATGGTTACCATGTGATTTCAGAATGATTGATTACATCTACAAGGGGCACATAGCATCGTTGAGGAGTAGTGCATTAATTTGTTATATTACACAACCACAGTCTTGGCAGGAGTTGGTATTGCGTTTTTGGAAGACTTTGCATTGACTTTTTCAAGTGCTGATATATTGGTTCTGTCGCTGTGATGAAATATGTTCAATTTGCAGGAGTACGGTTCTTCATAAATTTTGTGGACTAATGTCAAATTTTTGTTGTTTACAGAGTCAATCAAAGAAACGCCTCCATGCAGTAACAGTGACAGCAGCTGCATGCTTTCTATTTCCTTTTGCGATTTTACAATTGGCTCTGGTAAATATTTTTTCTGAGATGTTTTGTTCTAGATGTTACAGTGGTGTTGAACTTTGATATGGTTCTGCATTTTTGTGTATGGTAAAAAATTGTGTCATGTTTGGTGACAGAGGAAGGAACAGCCAGTAACACAGCAGCATGGATCAGCTGCATGGGCATATATAAGCACCATATTATTTGGTGTGGTTCTAATTTTCTATGTCGATACTTTTGTCGAAGACAGGTATTACAATTCATCTGTTTGTTACAGTAGTATGCAAAAGAAGGTCCTCCAGCCCAGCTGCAACATTATGTAGGACTTGTAAATCTAAAGTTTACCAACTCGTCTAAGAGCTTTGCACAATCTGTATTGGGGTGTACTAACAAAGGAGATGGGGAAATGGATGGCCCATCTTTGAACTGAATTTAGCAGGAGATTTTTCCATGGTGGATTCTTGTGGTTATAGGTGGTTTGGATACGAGTCTCATCTGATTTGTATTCTTGAAATAAGAGATCCTGTCTTTTATGTATTAGTAACTCAGCCTTACCTTTGTGACTCTAGAGATCTGTAGAGACCAGGATGATGGCTAAGATTCATGAAGGACATTGTTTTATTTGAGATGGTGTATCTTAATTTGGTAGGGTGGGTTTTCAGGTTGCACATTGTTGTGGCTTCTCCGAAGCATCTAGTTGTTACTGGATCGGGCATTATTGTCTTGGAATTTCTCTATGGAATGGACTTCTCCCTCTTCGGCTTCCTGATTTGTGCATCTGTGCTTGGGCTAGGTATAGCAACAACTTTTATGTCCCATATGTTCTAGGTAGAATGTCATTAACATGTCATAACGGATTGCTTGTAGAAATTTGTACTTAAGAGGAATCTCACTTATGCACCAGGTCAAATCTGATACAAGTGTGTTTCGAACATTGGTTTTTTTAACTCCAATTGCTTCAAAAAATAGTAGTGAAGTGCTCTGGTCGTGAGTTGTTAAAAAGGATCTACTGTATACGCAGAGTATGATGTCATGCAAGGAATTCTGTGCTTGAGCAAGTTTACACTCTGCAGGAATTTTTGAGGCTACCTCCACTGACAAGGGTCATCGTGAACTTGAACAAGAAAATGATTTTTTGAAGGAAGAACGTTCGTCACTCACAATGACCACCCTCCCTTCTTAAATACTCTGGAGGTACTGGTTTTCAAGCACATCATTCTTTCCAGAGCTCATTATTATGGGCAGTCTTGGCAGTCGATGATCAATTTCTAGGATTATGAACGCAGTGGAACTGGTTTAGAGCACACTGAACATATTGAAAGTTATTGCTCAAAAAGGATGGCTGAAGTTCCGACACATGCTCGCATGAGGGACTGAATTTCAGTGAAATGCCCATTCTTACAATCTGCAATTGACAGGGATGCTCAAGTGTGAGTTCTCAAGTGTAGCTCTTAGACTTGTGGGAAAGTGGAATAAAGACATCCTAATTTGTCAAGTCCTTAACTAGGAATTGTCTCACCCTCATTACTTCTAAGCTACTATGGTCGTTTTGCAGGTGTGAACTTTTTATTTCCAAGAATGCTAGTCAAACTTGACGTTTGACAAAGAAAAGAAAGACTGCTTCAGGGAATAAGATCTAGGTACTTCTCTGCCGATTCCTTTGTTGATCCAGTTGTCCTGGAATTTTCCTCGTATTTTTTATTGCAATGATAGATGTTACATTTCCACAAATGGGCGTACTAAAGTTTATTTCGATAATGTAGATTTTATGCACCATCCCTCCAATTACAGAACATGATTTATTAGACAACTCAATCTATTTTTTCAGTCTTTAACCTAAATGCTCGGTTATGGTGTATGCAGAGCATTATTATTATCACTGAAAAAGGTGTGTACCTTCATTGATGAACAACATGATGCACTCAGGGACAATGGGATCAGAGGTGTCAAATACCAAATTTTTAAGATTTTTTAATAGGTACATGGAATCAATTGTAGGAAAGGTTTCATCTCATCCTTTACCTTGTATTCTTCTGTCCTTCCATTCTTAATGCTGTAACATCAAGGATTCGCCATTTAAGCCTATTGTTGTATAGCTGAAAAAAACCAGTATAGAAGTTGTACAAGAAGGAATTCAAACCCTTCTGGACCCCTTGATCCAGCTTGTTCCATGTTTATATCATTTCATCATAGATTTATCGACCGATGGTGTATCCTTTCTTATGTTCTCTTACACCAGATCTATAGTTTGTTGCATCAGCAGTAGATGAGTGTATTCCTACATACCTTTCTTAATGATGGCTCTCATGGTATTTACTTTGTGCACCTAGGCAGGTGCCTATGTTCATTTATGCAAATCTTATTTGTGACACTCAAGTAGCACCCAGTAGCAAGCATCACAAACATCAATTCCCATTGAGTTCAAAACAGAATAGTGCAAAAACCTCCAGTTGAAGTGACACAAAGGTCAAGGGTGCCTAGTGACTTCAAATAACATTTGCTTGAAAGTATTTGATTTTAAGTGCAACTGATGGAAACTTCACAGACCATATAAGGTAGGTGTGTCTGACTCAGTTACTAATCCTAATCCGATACCTATCTGAATGGTATGTGGTTTGGTGTGGTTCCAAGAATGGATATCATAAAGGCGTATGTTTAGAACAGATTGGACTATGTGCTCAAAATATGATAATCATTTTAAGCTCAATTGTCAACATAATTGGAGGGGATCTACTTGACCATGTAATGACCACAAGAATCTTTACTTTGGTAGTGAATAAGATACTCATTTGAGCTTTGAAAATTATGAGGGAAGTGGCTATGTCCTTGATTTGGATTAGCCAATTAATTATATTTTTCATAGCATCTGAGAAGTGGGCTATTCAGGAAAAGTAACCATTGAAGACCCATCTACCTCGGGAGCATGATGTGTCCCTTTATTGTCCCTCTTATGACCACATGTCATAGAATCAGCATTCAGCTTAAATGGTTGTCACATATAAGATGCTATATAGAGTACTAGGGTGAATAGATGTTGACTAAAGGTTTCAATTTTACACAAACCAAGTGATTAGTGAAGGTGGTTCAAAAAAACTAGAACCAATGAGCAGCACTTTTGAAGTTTTAGAAAACCTGCAAATGGCCAGTAATGGTTGGGAGAATCAAGTTGTACTAAAGTATTAATGAACACAACATTCCTAGAGTTATAGGCAATCTAGTGGAAGGGTGGGAATTATCTTGTACAAGTGCACCTCTTATCCATCCAATGTAAAAATTGAGTCTGTATTGGTTTGTTGCTGATTCATCTCAAATGGCCTGCACTACACTATTTATGGGTTGTTGAAGTTATTTTAGGCTCCAAATAAACTTAAAATAGTAATGTCCGGATGCATACTAATTCAATGCTCCTGAGTTTAATGATTGAGAAGTACATTCATCTGCAATAATTTTTTCTTTGGCCATTAACAAGTTGCCATTTTCATTTCAACTGAGCACTGCGTGCATCAGAAGGGGAGGTATAAGCTTGATATTAATTTGTGTCACCTTGCATGGGGGTGAGTGCACCACTACGGTATGGAAATCCTCTCATTTTTGTGGTATTGTCCTTTGTAAAGAATGTCTACCTCTGGGTCTGATGAAATTCTACCATTTGTCACCATCCATTCCTCCTGCAAGAGATTGCAGGCAATTCCGTGTTGGTAGCATAACATTCTCTTAGTCTTACAATTTTTATGCTATTGAGTGTCACTGGCCTAATAGGGTTGCTTAGGTTGCACTAATGGTCGATAGGTTGACACATTTGTGTAACCACATGACACCTGGCATTACCTAGTATGCTCAGTAATATCTCCCTCTTGTATATGAAAATGTAAAATTAACAGCTACGTTAAATATCATACCATAATACAAAAGTCACACTCATTTTGACAAATTCTATGTAGGAGACCTACTGCGCATGAAGGCATCAAAACACAAGATAAAGAGCACATTTGCATATCCCGTTAAAGGGGCCTCAAATATGCATGCTCAAATCCAACAACAGATCTGCACTCGATTCAGAAATATGAGAGTTGCAGCATTTCAATAATGCAAATTCTGACATACTGTGACTTGCACCTCACTCGCAAACTACAGATCAAGTCGTGCACAGAAATGCCAAGAAATGCTGAGAAATTTGAATACACATGTGTTTTTCAAAATTGTCAAAAATGACCATGAACTTCTGAGTACCATACATTTTTATAAATAAGTTATGTCACCACAGCAGTCACTCTGCACTCAATACGCGTCAAATAGTGGTGCATCACCTATGAATTATTCAGCATGTAATAAAATTATTCAGATATGTGATAGAATTATTCAGACATGTGAGCAAATCTGACGGCCATCCATATACCATAGGAACACATTCATCGGCAGGAGCACAGATCTTCCGACCTTGGAAAGTCTAGCACGAGCTTCTTCCGCAGATGAAAGATTGAATCAATGGTTTTCTCTACATGTTGATTATCATGGAGAAAAGTTCCATTTAGGAGCCGAACTCCTGTGAGCAAAAATATTCAGCCAGGATCATCACCTTCGAAGAAAGCAAACGATCTTGTAACTATTGTACATACTGTATTTGCAGGCCTCCATTTTGTGGAGCTCTGCAAATTGTACATTTGTACCCAGATAAAAACCACCACACCGAGTGGATGATTTAAGTGCTCGCTCTTCCTAATCCAATGGCGATACCTCATATTTACACCCTCCCAATTGTTCTGTCAACACTGTTTTCTCAACCACTAACTCAAGACTCGTTAAATGTTTAATTTCTACTACCCAATGCTTCCTTGTGGAAGAAACTTTAATCTGGGGATTCTTAGCAGAATTTAAAATGGCAGCTGTGAATCCGACAACATGAATTACCGTGTTTGTTTCTTAGTCGTGGTGATGATGAACACGTCGGAGTAGGTGGCGGAAACAATGCCGCTCGAGTTTCGGCATGGCTTCTTGGATTTTTTCGAGGTTCTGGATGATGTCGATAAAGTCGGGACGTTTCGATGGATACTCTGACCAGCATTGCTTGATCAAGTCTATCATACCATCCGGGTAGTGTATCTTGTTACTAAATAATGGGCGATGATTATCCTTCGCGACGAGGCGAGCCGCTTCATGAGCATCCTCGTCATCAAACGGAGCATGCCCCTCATACATTTCATACAGAATCATTGCAAAAGAAAACACATCGACTTTCGTGTTGTAATTTTCGTGCAGGAAAACTTCGGGAGCCATATACCTATAGCTCCCCGTTTCGCCGGTAAGCTTGTACACATCGTGCACATTTTTTACTTTCACAAGCTTGCTCAACCCGAAGTCGCCAACCTTCAGTTCGTTGGCTTCGTCCAGGATAAGGTTTCGGGGTTTCAAGTCGCGGTGAATCACAACGTTCGGCCCACAGTGCAAGTAGGCCATCCCTCGCGCCATGTCCAGGGCGAACGCTATTGCCATTTCTCCGGGCAATGAGCCCTTCTTCAACAGGGCATGCAAATCCCCGCCGGCCAGATACTCAGTGACCAACAGTAGAGGCGTCTCCGAAGTCACTGCTCCTAAGAATTGCACAATGTTCGGATGTCGTAGCTTCACCAGCAAGTCTACCTCGTTGTGAAAGTCGCTCACAATCAGACGGTCCTGGAATAAACAGCCACAAAACAAACGATCACAATACGTCAAAGGAAATTAGGGTTACTGAGATTGTGTCAAAACATCTTTAACTCAACATGGCATTTGGTCGGGGAGTTGGCTGTTTTGCATATAACACCCTCCACGTTCGGAACTTTTTGCTGCATGCTTGGTGGGGAGTGTGAAGGTTTCAACGAAGAACATTCTATATCGGTTCGTTGGGGATCAATCAAACTCATTTTAACATGCCAAAGGGTACTAAAATGAGTTTGGCCCTCGATGAACCTCTCGAAACAAGTTGCTCACTCAAATTCAAACACTACTACCTCCGCATGCACCATCATAAGAGAAAAGAATTCATTGATATTTGATGGACAACAATCAATGAGAGAATCATCAGGGACCAACTCCCGACGAAAAGTACCATTGATTTGAAGGTCAACTCTCTTGTAGCAAATTTGAGTGCTACCGAGTCGCAAAGAATCACAAACTTTTGTTTCTAACAGATCCAAAATAGAGGTTGGCAAACGTCGTTTGTTACCTTGGACAGGGAATTGCGGATGCTCTTTACGGCCACTTTTGTGCCTCTCCAGGTTGCCTGTCTGATTTCGCCGAACGAGCCTTTGCCGATGAGCGAACTCTCGCTCAGATCGATTTCGCGGGGATCGATCATCCAATCCAACCTGTGCGGCGACGGGGGCTTACTTCGGGGACTCCCGCCGCCGCTCTCGCTCGCGTCGGCCGCCGCCACCGGCCGCGCGCCGTTGAACATGAGCAGCTTCACCATGTCCTGAAACCCCAACGACTGCGCGTTGGCTGTCGGCGTGTTGTTCCAGCGGTCGAGAGCGTCGACGCACGCGCCCACGCTGAGCAGCTTGCTAGCAGCCTTCAGGCTGTTGTTGGATGCCGCAACGTGCAGAGGCGTGCGCTTGTCGTAGTCGGCGGCATTGATCAGGGTGTAGTCGCCTTGCTCATGTATAATCTTCACCAACGCGTTCACATCGTCGTTTCGCACTGCCCACAGCACTTGCGCCAACGCTCTCTCCCTGCCATTAATCTCTCCCATCCCTCCCCACCCCACCCCTGCTCTTTCCCTCCTCCTCAGCAACCCCTTCGCAAGCTTCCCCGTAGCTTCAACCCTCAAGATTCACCCCTCTTCGTAGTTTTTGATTCGTTGGCCACAAGAATGTCAAACCAAATGTGCTTCACTCACACCCATACACAGAGGGTAACCCTGATCCACTCTTCTTGTAGCTTTCTGGCATACTTAGTCACATAATCCTCCAAAACAGAGAACACTTACTCTGACCTGCTCTCCTCCGCCCCTTCGCAAGCTCCCCCTTCAAACCTCAGGTATCACCCTCTCCGTAATCGAAAAATGGCCACGATGGTTTCAAATTCAATGTGCTTCACTCACACACACACACACACACACACAACCCCGATCCACGCTTCTTGGAGCTTCTGGAATAAGTAATCACATAATCCTGCACACGCCCCGTAGGTTCACCACTCAAAGTTCACTCTCTTCGCGATCCCCAACGGCCACGAGAATTTCAAACCCAGTGTGCTTCACACACACACACACACACACACAGGCTAACCGTGATCCAAGCTCCTTGTAGCTTCAATTACACATAATCCTCCACAACAAGGACCCACTTTCCCCGTAGCCCTACCTTCAAGATTCATCACCCTCTTTCGTAATCCACGATGGCCACGAGAATTTCACATCCGATGTACTTCACTCACACACACATGCACACACAGAGGGCAACCCTGTTCCACGCTTCTTGTAGCTTCTGGCATACCTAATCACATAATCGTCCACAACGAGGAACACCACTTGCTCTGACCTGCGCACGCCCTGCTCTTCCATCATCCACCGAGTAAAAAAATCCCTCAATTCCTCAGAAACACACCACTTACCTCAATCCCCAAATACCCCAACCCCCCAGACCAAGACTTTTCTCACTCGTTTCTCAACCCCTTGCCACTCACATCACCAGCACGCGGAGGGGAAGCAATGAAAAGCAAAGCAATCCGTATCATTGTCAAGCTTGGTGGTTGTCTAGTGTTGTGTTCCGTGTCGACGCGCTTGCGTGGTAAATACTATAGCTCAGCTTAGCCTTGCTTAGCTCGGCTCAGCTTAGCTTAGCTTACTCCACCTACACCTCCACCGGCCCTTCAAGATTCACGCTTTTCTTCACCTTCTTTTCCTTCATCATCTTCCTCTTCAACCCCTCGAGCAGGCGACTTGCGAACCACCGAATAGGAGACAATAGGTGGTGATGGTCATGGAGACAGCAGAAGATTCGCGGGCCAAATGGCCGGCATCAACCATTCTAACTTTACGGCATCGTCGGTGCGCATCCTACACGTGTGAATGTGACAACATTCCTCCCTTGCAAAGTGCAATGCGCCGATGGACTCGACGCAGCATTCGAGGCGCGACGCGAGCTCACTCGACTCTCGAGTCTTTCTCGCTCTCCTGCTGTCTGCCTCGTTCCTGGTGACTAGGAAGCTGGCAGCCACGGGGGAGTGCCGACACTCATAAGGATGAATGAACATACGGACACATGGATGGATGAATACGCTCACGGATGGATGCATTACGGTAAGTGGGCCTAAATTGGCTATTTATTATATGAGGCCGCAACCACATGGCCGGCTGGACAATAAAACGAGGTCTTCATGTGGCATCTACGGAGTAGCAAAAAGACTATGCTAGTAAAACAATGTAACGTAGCACTTTAAGGACTACACTAAATAGGCTTATTAGTGTGGATTACCATTCGGAGTTACATGTTGCTATGGCTTTTTACTGACATTATCGTTTTTTTTATCAACTAAGTTATATCATAGTTTTTGGTGTGTATAATAATCAATTATATTGTTTGGCTTGAAAAATAATACTTTCAGCAAAATGTCATAGCAATGAGAAACTCCAAATGGTAACCTACACTAATGAGACAGTTCAATGTACACTTTAGCCTCTATGAAATAACCCTCCTCAATGTCACACCTTCTTTTATACCGGAAATCCTAGGGAACGGATGTTCTCAGTCAAATTTCACTCCTTGTTGTCATGTTTTCTTCCCATGTATCACAAGTTTCGCCTTGCTTGTTGTTGGATCCTCCGGAGGAAGCACTAGTAGGATTACCTCGGCCCATTTACCTTTATTACATGTTACTCTTTTCACTCGACAATTTACACTTGTGGTTGAGATGTGTGTGTGTGTGGGGGGGGGGGGTAGAGTTTAGGGGGTGTTTAGGAAGTAGAGAGCAAAGACTTTGAGAAGGCTTGAAGAACTCACCAAAAACCAAAGTTGACTTGTTGTGCAGAGAAGGATCATTGAAGGTCATCGCACATTGTGAAGGAAAATTGCCTTTGGTGATCAAAGTGCATGTAAGTCGGGAGCTCTAGCATGTTGAGAGATTCGCGGTGTGCTTCAAACTTCATTTCGATGTTGTTTTTCCTCCTTGCATGCATAATCTTGGGCTTGAATTGTTTTGGCTTCATAACTTTTGACAAGTTGGAAATTCCACTCAGGTGGGTTATTGAGAGTGGACATGCTTCATGTATAAGAAGAAGTGGGGGTGATGGGTGCCAAAATATTGGTTAAGAAGCCGCTAGTTGTCAAATCTCTTTGAAAGTCAAGGTGGGTGTCATTCTCCGTCTCTGTCTTCATGGTCCCATAATCTATATTGCATTTCAAGGTTGATTGTGTTTGGTTTTGGGTAAGGTGAGTGTACCTATTTCATTATAATTTACACTTAAGATGCCTCAAGTTGTGTGCACATTGCCATCAAGCTTTTATGGCTTCCGCTTGATTTTGGGACTGTCATAGAGGTAGTGACTTTGAATGATGTGATTGTAGTGATGCATCTTCATGCCAACATAAGGGTTTACACTAACATCCAAACATCATGTTGGAGATTTGTGTTGTATTTGCTAGTACCATGTTGCTAAAGGGTAAGTGAAAGTCGGACACCGTAACTCAACTCGAAGCCTTGGAATATGAATTGCACATCACGAACTTTGTCTTCACGCTCACGAATTCACATGAAACTCTACTGCCTATATGGATGAAATGGCTCCTCGAACTGCATGCATTAGTTGAGTGTTGGGTGGTTATGTGCAAATCTTAAAACAACAACACCTTAAAGACATATGTTTAAAAAAATATTAGCTAATGTATTTGAATGTGTTAACCTTTCTCGACTCAATAACCAGCATAATTCCGGGCACACAAAAATTTCAACCTCCCAAACTCAATGAGGATAAGGTAAGCAAAGAACAAAACCAAAGAAGGCCCATCTATCTTAGTGACACGCCAGCGGATGAATGTGTGAGGACATATACGTGAAATGAATCGTGGATGAAAGGACGTCGAGTGAGGATGAATGCTGCACTGCTTGCAGTACGGCCGGTGACGTCTACAGTGACAGCTGGACAGTTGACAAAGAACACCAAAGCCGACACGCTCATGGGTGCCAGGTTCACAACCGACGAACTCCGATGAATACGCTCATCGATGGATGACAAATTGACCTGAACATAGATGAATGCGTAACGATATATATATATATTGGTGGACTGTAGCATGGATGAATAGTGGGGATGAAAATCTACACTCCGTGCAGTACAGTGGGGGACAAAAGTGACATAACCACCCCCCTGACAAAGAAAGCAGCCGTGTGGATGAATAAGACCGCGAGTAATGAATGCCGTGAGGGATGGACGGACTGGCGACAACACCCATGGATGAATGTGGGGGTAGAGCATGGATGAATGAGTGTGGAGTGGGGGATGGGTGTTACTTTTCTTGCAGTACAGTGGTGACGTAGACAGCAGCACCATTGACAAAGCAAACTGGCAAGTAGGAAACCGTAGAGTGGATGAATGAATATAGGAATCTTGGGGCGAATATTCTCAAGGATGAACGAACTTGGGACACACTCATGAACAGACAAGATAACCAACAAGAGGAGAATTGGTTGAGTGCCAAAACTCACATGGATGAATGATGGGTACATTCATGGGCGATGTGTATGGATGTGGATGGTTATTAAATTGGATGAATACTCCGTTGCTTGTAGTATAGTACTAACACAAAGAAAGGTATGGTGACAACACCTACCCTTGAAAATAAGAATCTAAGTACGACGTGGCATGGACTTTGGAGCGTGCAACCATCGCTATGACGCACTTAGTGGTACTATTCTAAGGATGAAATTCATTCAGTTCGCCTAATGGTAGACGGAAGACACTTGAGGTGGGCTCCAATGGCTTCATCGCCTCCCCCCAAATAAAGTTTATCCCTTTGCAACTTACTCATTTGAATGAATCATAAGGAGAATGAAGTTTACGAGTTATGAAGTTGGGTGTGAGGTGAAGTTCTCAGTCATAAGCTAGAAAGGTTGGTTGGTCTTAATGTAATCGTCAAAAAGTCCATTATACGACCTATTTGATTGTTCTTCTTATGTCTCTTAGGGTGGATGTTATCTAGAGTCCAAGACCAGAGACACTTGGAAATCTAGTACTCCTATTGGGACCCACAGAGTTCACATCAGGGCCCTAGTCGTAAGTATGAAGAAACAAAGTGGAGCTAATGGGACATCACTTTCCTCTCAAATCTTGATGGTCCCTATTTAAGAACACTAGTCCTAGTTTGAGAGTCCAATTCTCAAGCTTGGTACCAAAAATGGCTCCGATAACACGGTGCATTAAGGGGTGGTCTATACTCAAGTTCCTTGAACCCATACCCTAATATAAACCCACTCTCATACATACAATAAAAATTCTCTAGTGTGTTCTTATTCTTCACTATCATAAGATCATGTATTAAATTCATATGTGTGTGTGTATATGAGAGATATGATTCTAATACTTGGTGATAATACTTGGAGTATAGTAAGGCCGGTGTTTCATGGGCTAAGTCTTCACTAAAATAGAAAGATAATTTCCACTTTGACCTCTTAGAAGCAGAAATTGCATGTCAACTCTAATTTTGAAACTTTAAATGAAAGAATGTGTGAATTGTAAATGTGAACTGGAGGAGACCATTGCTTATTCAATCCAATGGTCAAAGTGGTCTATGAAGTTGGAAGTGCCCACAGTAACGCCACGTGCCTTAATCATATGTAAATCACACAATGTGTGGATTACATGATCTCGAATCTCACTAAGCGTTTTACGGATTCACACAAAAGTTTGTGAAATTTGTTGGACACATTTAGCGTAGTATCGTGTTGAGGATGCATTCAAGGTGTTTAGTAGTGTAGGTGCTTCTACGTACCAATCTTGTTGAATCATTGGTATTTGCAGTGCCTATGTCATGTTCATGACACGAGTGTTTCTAAATTGATAAGAATTTATTTGGCGATGTCTACAAGAGTAATTTATTAGGGTGTGGCCCAGGCCCATGCACCTAAACCCAACGAGAAGATATTGAATGTGACCCAAATTATTGTGCGACTAGATTTGAAAGACTAAACACAAACTACAAGATCCATATGCATTTTGCTGAAAATTGAAAGAGAAGATACACAAGGCAGGATGTCTCAACATACTAGGGTTGGATTGTTGAATCAAGGCCACTAAGGTAGAAATACCATAATCTGTGAAAATAAGGTGATTCGCATTAGGGAATTTTCCAAGATAGACGAGAGGGATTCATGAAGAATGCAAGTTGTTTCATGTTTTTTGGCCCTATATAAAAAATGCTATAATTTTTCAAAGTGGAAAGTTGTCCAACTCCCTACTTGTTCACTAGATTCTCCCTACAGTGAACACGGTAATCTGCATTTTCCATACAGGGTATCGCCTAAATCGGTTACTTCATGAGTACATTAACACGTGATTCCCATTGGCTACACTAAGGGTACACGCATTGAATTTGTCGCCAAGCCATGGTCGGTTTTAGAAATGGCACTTCACCATTATGATGGTGGTCTAATGCGCGGCTAGAGGGTGGTTAACGGGTTATGGTATTTATACCTTAATAAAACCTAGCCTAGCCAAGCTCCAACGAAGTTCGGTGTAATCACGACTTTCTTTTTAACAGTTGGGGGTATCACGGATGTACAGAGGTTATACAGTAAGAAATTAGATGCCACACTTCACACTAAGGGCCGCTTCACACTATGGCCATCCAAGTCGAGAGGCCGTGGGATTGAACGGCCAAACTTTGTTGAGAGTTCAAAGAAATGGGCTGAAAATAGTCAATAAAATATAGTAATTGGAGCCTTTGGCCGGGCATAGTGTGAAGCCTCCAAAAGCTAAGCCCAAAATCCAAACCTTTGACCATGAACTCCCACGTTCTTTCGACTTGAACGGCCATAGTGTGAAGCCTCCAAAGGCCAAGCCCAAAGCCCAAAGGAGGAAGGAGCATCCCACTTTATTCCCTGCCCAAAACAACCCCTCCAATCTAACGGCCAAGATCTTGTTAGTTTTGATTTTTTTTTTCATGAAAAGTAATTGACGGCCTCTCGACCACAGTTTGGGTTTTCAATCCTATCTGACCCAAATTTCCTTTGAGAGTCCTTCGCCTTGGTAAAACAATACTGTCATGTAGGCATTTTGGAATGTGACGGCCTTTGGACTTTGGCCTCTAGTGTGAAGGGTTGAGAGGCCAGATTCTTGGTTCTTGCAATCTGATCGGTGGAAATCAATGGCCTTCGGCCATAGTGTGAAACAACCCTAAGTTCTTCAAATACCCAAACCATTTTTTGAATTTGCTTTTGAAAGCATCTACAAGAAAGAAAGAAAGAAAAATTATGCCGGCATGAATGCGAGCCTGTTAGAAAGCATCTACATATTAAGTCTTCATTGCCCGAGGGTGGACATCATTCAAACCCCAAAAGTACACCTCATTGTTAAGGTTAGGGGTTCAACACAAATATTTCTTCATACTTGTTGATAAATTACCTTCATATCAAGCGACTTCAAAACACATGTATGGAAAAAAAAAAAAAAAAAAAAATCGAAGGGCCACAAAGTTGATAGTGGCCCTCAGTGGAAATAGTGTTATTCCTAAATTGGGAGGGATAGAAGAGTTTACAATAAACACTGAATTGTTCAAAACTAGAATAATTGCATACAAGGATTTGAATTTTCAAATTTGAAACCCAGATGTGTGTTCTAGAAGTTATGATTCGTTGATTCAGTGGAAAGTGTCTCTCATATTGGACTTGGGTGGCATGTTTGAGTCATGTTTTGGTTTGGAGTGTTGCCCAAATTGCTAAGTGTAGCTCATTTCTACAACAAGCAAGGATCACAGACAAAGCAAGCTCACCCTGCACTTGAACCAAATTCCAAGAACCATTCCTCACATCAAACTGACATCTTGCGCAACCCACCAAGCCATAATTGCATTGACTGGCCCAAAAAGAAAAGATATGCATCGCGTGTAGGGCTGTTAGCACTCATCATTGGCAGGCTGGAAAGCCTTCTAGATTAGAGGGTTGCTCTGTTCGTGATTGAAACGTCACACTCCATCACTGGATTGCTATTTCAATAGACTTCCCAAAAATGAAATTGCATCTGCTTTACAGAGTGTTTGAATTGTTTCGTAAGTGGCCAAGTTAACAGACTGAAGGAGCTCCTCCAACTCTGCCTATCAACTCTCATACTGACCTTTTCCAATGTAGTAGTCACAACATTCAAATGACCAAACATCCCCATTTAAAAGTCAGAAACGACAAGAATGGATACCAAATATATTCATGGTTTTGTATTAACCAATCACTCTACAACAATCGTCATTCTGGCACAGAGCTCTACAGTGCACAAACTGTCCTTTTCCTTCTCTCCGACCCAAGAAATGTTCCTGAAGTCATTTCACCATTTACATCATTTCAATGGGAAACTGAAGAATAGTCATCAACTTGCCTTCAGTCTTTTGATACCTTTTCATTTCCTGACTTACTGCTATTGCGTGCCTCCCTCGAGTTCTTGTACTCGAAGCCTATTATATCTGGTATATGTGAGCTGTCCTTAATGCGAAGGTATTGACATAAACTGCTGTCTTCCAAAATAGGGAACCATGGGGAAACTACAAAATTCATCAATAAAAACCATCCAGTCCCCAACATGAGGCCCAAGGTTCCTCCAGCAAGCACTTGGGCAGTGGTGTGGTAACCAAGGTAAACCCTCGAGTACATGACAACCATAGCCACCGGCCACGGCAAAAAGGCGACAAATGCTCTGCGAAACTCATCAGCAAACGTCATTCTGCAAGTGGCGAGAAGTGTGAGATAGATTGCAAAAAAACACATATACTGGGAGTGACTGGAGGGCCATCCATTAGAGTCGCACATCTCCAATGCTTCACATGTCATAGGCCTCGCTTCATGAGCTAACTCTTTGATGATCTGCACCAGAAACAAAAAAAGGAAGAACAAAACTTACAACAATGAAACAATAAATGGAATACTGTAATAGAGTGCTTCCTGCTTCAGCATTGAATAAATAAGTGTTCATAAAAATCTCCATGTGGCAGTCTTAGATTGCTTGAGACCATCCAGAATCCATGTAGATATTATAGTTCAGCACCACAAAAGATGAATCAGGAGCACCTTATGGCACAACTATTGGACAAGAGTGAATATGAGTCACGCTATATTCAAATCTTCTGGTTATCTTAACAGAATCTCTCATTATTAGAAGCCCATGGTTGAAAGGGCAGCTGAACTAACTCCAATAGACAGGCACTTAATGAACCCCATGTCTTACATAAATCTCTTCAGTGTCCATTATCTCCATCACCTTAACATCGGGTCCCTATGCTGGTTTTGCGTATGGGATTCAAATAAGACAGACTTTGTTCTATTGAAATCCCCTGTCAAATGCTAACCAGAATCAATCTAAACTTCTTAAGTCTAATAATAGCATACATGCTGAACACTGAAAGTTACGGTTTTAACACATATGAGGTAAGGGGGCCTTTCATGGTCACTTTTTCTGATCAGGAAACTCTATTTAATTGGGGGGGGGGACCTACATAACCATTCACAGGAATCTTCACTTTCATACCGGTAATCAGATAATAAATAAGAAATTCATATGAGCTCCGAAAATTATGAGGCAAATGGCTACAAACCCGTTCTGGAATTGGCCTCTCACACTGATTGGCATCACACTAATTATGTGTTTAACAACCTACAAGAAGTCGGTGCAGAGCTTGATTCAACAAGTGCTTAACTTTCCCTTACATGACAATTCTCAGCTGATGAGCTGTGTTCAGCTGTCCTGAACTCTGATTCAGTCTGAAGCAGTGGGATTCCGGCATCCAGAGTCTTTATTCTCGAATCTACTGCGGGCCCATGAACACAGCTCATCAGCTGAGTAATGTTCAGCTGAGCAATGTTATGTACATGCCCACTTCCCTCGCTCTAAATTCGGGAGGGGACAAAATGACGTGTAGTAACACGTGGCCGGAATCATCCACGTGAGCCCTAACCTCGTACTCCAAACATTCAAAACAGCACAGCCGCGCATGAGCCAATGGAGGGAGAAAAAGGTAGATGGCAAGATGAATGAGTCGACGAACCAACGAACCTGATTGATGACTTCCGACACGCACAACCCCAATCCGAAGAACATCGCTTGAAGCTCCCGCCGAAAGATGAAGTGCGACATAAATCCTCCCAGCCCGATGAACACCGGTAGCAGCGACGCCCACGAGAGCGCGTGCCCCAGCTGGTCCCCCTTCGCGTAGCGCACGTGCGTCAAGGACACCGCCTTCAGCGCAATCTGCTCGGCTATGTCCGCCGAATCGAAATCCATCTTCCCCCAATCCCCAAACCCCAAATCACTTCCAAAAACCCCGTCGTCTACGTCGCAAACTCCACAATCCACCAACACTGCTCCTCTAATACCAAAGATTCCTTTTCTCGGAAGCTTATTAAATACCGAAACCTCCGAAGAACTAGCAGCTCCAGATCCCCCCTCTCCCCCCCTCGTACTTATCTCCTCCTGAATTACGCAAAACAAGTAAAACAAAAACAATCCAACAGTTGCTTTCCACAAATAGATGATTGCCCCTCCGAGCTCCAATGCTCCCTAGTCCTGCAAAAGTTTCACAACGCTTCTATCGCTTCCTTCCCCCTGGAGCTCGATATCCCTTCCGTTTCTGTTCCAGAAACGCAACAATCCAACCCACAGCCCTCCGAAGGCTCTTGTAAATCCAGAGCCTTCCCTTCCCGAAAAGACGAGAATGGGTCTTAAGGGAGGGTCAGGTGACGTGTCGAGCGATGATTGGCCGGTAACCACGACTGGTCCAAGTGTGCCATGGATGAGTATCAACCCTGGCGCCTGGCATGAGTCCAAGTGTAGTGTGGGCCCCACTCGCGCCACGGCAGAGCTGCTATTGCCACGTGGAAATATTAATGACGTGGCGGTAGGGGAGCCTGAGTGTGGGAATGTACAAGTGGTTTTGTTTTGGACGCTAACTTTTATTCGAGTCATGTGTCTCTAATTCACCTAGTGTTTTGTGCGGTTGAGTGCTTTGTTGGTGGGTGAGGTTCAAGGTTCCGGAAGACATCAAAATGTCACAAGAATCACGGGCTTTGTTTTTGGTGAACTTGACTTTCGGTTTGGGGGGGCTACGGTTTGAGGTAGGCCGATATCCACATGACATTGTGCTTTGGTGACACATGATTGTTTGGAACTTTACTAAGTGAAGCTCCCCTCTCATATGGCCAAGAGATCACCAATGTCCCCGGAAGATTTTTGGGCATAATTGGTTGGTATTCTTGTGTTCCCAAGTTCAACCAGTTATTTATTGACTACATATGTTTCCAGTGTTTTTGATGGTTAAATGTTTCAGATACATGATGAGACATATGGAATGTATGAGAGTGTTCATAACTAGGTTAAAGAAACCGTATAGCCTAGTATTATGATTCATTACAAGAGTTTGAAGAAAAATTGGAAAGGAGCACCTACGTTATAAAGAAGTCAAGGCTTATTAATTATCTTGTATGCACCTGCACCATAATGAACACAAAGAACCAACCATTAAGGTAGACAAATCAAAAACAATGAATGACCACCAATGGTGCACTTAAACGAGGGGTAGAATGATTCATGTGTGGACCCAAAATGGATATCTTTAAAAGTGGTGGCTTGAAAAGGATGCAGTGATTGGCTGGATAGGTGATGATGTTTCACACCACTTGCGATCACTTCTAGGTGCCGTTGACTTAAGCGTTTTGTGTGCATGCGAATGCAAAGTAAGATATATTGATGCTCAAAATAGAGAGACTCGAATATACAAGTAGGGGGTTTGACTTACTTGCCTCTTTGGGAAAATGTAACTAATTATTTACACCGAATAAAATTATGAAACAACTTGCATTCCTCATCATTTCCTCTACTCCAACTCTGAAAACATTGCACAGAGTTCAAGCCGCTCTTTCTGGTTGAACCAACTCATTTTCACCATATACTGTATCTATCTTAGTAGCAGTGAACTGGTTGAGATTGAGATATACCCAGTTCAAATTCACAGCTTCCAGAAAATTGTCAATCCATTTGGAAGAATTCATAGAATATTCCTTCTATCATTTCCATTAACTATCTATAGTCGGAGTCGGAGATGGTTTATGATATTTGTGATGAACTCCGAAGTGCTCAACAACTGAGTTTCAACACCCTTTGTCGTCATGTTCCTTCTGCGTACATTTAGAGTCTTTTCAGGCGATGTTTTTAGAAAAATTGTCTGGTTTGAACCATTGGCTGTTATCGCGACATTGGTTTCAAGGGAAACAAATTAGAGCTCTAAGTGACAAACCTGGTTCATATACGAAGAGTTCCTAGCAAGGTTTGTACGTAGGTCGAAGTTCACGTGCAGATAGATTTTCATTCTTAAGAATAGAAGATACACAGCACAATTGAGTCTCATAGACTCTAGAAGTTTCTTTTTTCTAGAAAATTGCTTTGTTTCTGGTTGAAAGCATGCTTAACGCTATGTTTCGCTCGAGCTTTACGTAGATCTTCTAGTTGTGCCGTGTGATGAGAGATTCTACTGACGTTTTTTTTATCTGCTTTGAAGCTTCTGCTGTGATTGCGATCGACATTGCCATAGAGGGAGGAACTTCTCGTCATTCACTTAGTCCTTCTGCCTCAATCGTCATTCGGCGCTGTAATGTACAGATTTCGTTCCTTATTGAAAGAATTTGTCCGATCCAGGTGTGTGAAACTAAACAAATTCACGAAGATTCTGGCACAACTCTCATTTTGAACAGAAAGTTACGGCTCAGTGTCAATACAAAGAATTTGCAAGATTTTCTTGAGGCGTTCCTTCGGGAGATCGTCCCTTGCGTTGTTGAAAGATAAACTCTGTCAATATCCCAAGCACGGTCGAAGTCCTAGAACCGATTGATTGAGCTACTCTGGCGGTCTATCGGCAAGTCAAAAGGTGTCGCAATCCATCGCAGGGCTGAACATCACATATTTTCAATTATCCAGATTTTACCCCTACAAGAGGCCTTATTGAGCCTTGAACCGTATTCACGTCTAGGTCCAGTCTGTAAGTTAATATACTACGAAGGTCTACGATAAGGGGTGATCTGCAAGTGACCTACCCCACGGAACGAAGGGGATGGAGACATGAATCCCCAGTTCTACAGTCTTCTCCATAAAGTTCGCTTGCTTCATCAGTTTCCAAGATGATCGATCCTCCTTTCCTCTCCTGGAGATGGGAAGCTGAACCTAGCTACGTTTCCAGCCACTAGAAATGAAGTTGGACTTGGGCATGGTTTGATTGACCTATTGTTGCTTGTGGATATTGCAGCGCGAGCACAGAGGACACCGGATGTTTGTGAGTCTTCCACATCACGTAGGTAAAGACATTGTCAAACCTCAGAAATTCGGTGTGCTACATCCGTGAGGTGTGTATTCGTGGAGATGAGGGAAAAAGGATGAGCCCATGCAACTCAAAACAGGAATTTTGGCTGTGAAATTTGTGAAGGTGTTCATCATCAGATGAAGGCAAAAAGGATCAGTGGAGATGGTATTATTAATTGTGCAGATGTCACACAGTATTTCCGAGATTCAAGTGGGCCACACTCCAAATGCAGAGATTCTGAAGTGTCCAAGTGTTGCGGTAACTAATTTATTTGGCAGTCATAACCAGGAACTGACCACAAGTGGCATTTTATCTTCTCTTTCTTGCATCCTTGAAGCCAAGCCAAGCCAGACCCAACCCATCTTCTTTAGTTCAACTCTAGTGCATGGAAATGTACATGTCTAGAACATGTCTTGAAGTGGTGGTTGAAACTTTAATGGTTGAGCACTTGGGAGTTCATCACAAAGGCCATAACCCATCTCTAGCTTCAGGTTGTCAATGGATCTAGGATAGTACGTTCAGTGCTAGCATTACCAAGGAAGTTTAAGGGCATCCATGTTTTTTATCAATCAAGGAACAATTTAAAAGTGGCAGTTTAAAACTTGATCTCTAGATATGCCTTTGATATGTAGATATGCCTTGATCTCTGGATAGAAACTTTGGTGTGTCCAAATCTTGGGCAATGAGTATCATTGAGTCAAGAAACTATCACAATGTTTGGATCTTCACTTGACTATTGAGTCGAGTACGGTGACAAAATTAGGGTTTGGTGTGTCATCAAAGTGAGAGTTAAGTATTAGTTTCGACATCAAGCTATGAAAATTAACAATTTTTTAAAATTTAAAATTTCATGCGATAACTTAGCCTATGTTTGTGCAACCTAGAAAAATTGATTGCTTCTATGGATTGCAATATAATTTTCACATCTCTCTTTTGTATTATCAATTTGTGAATCCGTATATCTAGATTTGTGCAACCACAAGAAAGACACCAGTTGGATTTTTTGATGTTTTGTTATCGGACACAATTGGAGATACTCATTTGCTTGAGCTAAAGGAGGAGGCCGTAACTTTGACATTTTATAATATATCTTTGATTTGACTTGAACCCCAATACTTCTAGATAGTTGTTTTACCTTTAAATTGTTTCATTTGAGTTCACATATTTTAATATCACGAAACATGTTGTTGTTGTTGTTGTTGTTGATGATGATTATTATTATTATGTAAAATGATTCATCAAAGTGAATGTCATGTAGTAGACAATTTTCACTTCCCCCCCCCCTCCCAAAATGATACATGCCAATATTCAAACAAACAACTTATAAACAGTCTCAATATCTAAATTTGAATTAGTACACATTTGAAACTACAAATAAATAATTATAAATAAATATACCAATCGCCGTTAATGGTTTGATGAAGCATTGCAAAGCCCTTGATAAACGAAAACTGAAAGATTTCAACATGTAACCAATTTACCTAGGAAAATTTAGGATCTCGACCGATTATGCCCAAAAAATCTCCCCATACAATGCCCCACTCAGATAAATAATAACTAAGGTATCTAGATGTGTTATTCATTTTGTTCTTCTTGTTCTCCATGTTCTAGTGATCAAATCTTCAAATCTATGTTGCGTTAGCATATCTATGATGAAACATCATCAAAAACCAGATTGAAAACTAGACCTCTCCATTGAATTTAGATATGAATTATTGATATTGCACATTTGTTGATTCCTTAAATTATACGGAAATATTCTTGTTTGAATATTGAATATAGGTTTTCCAAATTGTGTTCATATATGAGTGACGAGCAATTAATAAATGTGAAGATATAATTCATTCTCGTTTAAACTTGTGTCTTTATGATGTTTGATCTTTGATCCTCACCCCAACACACATCAATCAAATGTAGGTGTCCATTTAAGAAAAAATAACAAAATAACTCCCACATACTTTATGATCTCCACAAAAAGTGTGTGGAAACTACACTAAATAATGTATCTAGTGTCACCAATATTGTTTGTCTTGCTCAATACTGATTGTGAACCGCATGTGTGGTGTCACTAATGCTAAATATAAACCTAACATCGTTTGTCATTCATTGTTGAAAATCAAAATTAAAAGGGACAAAATAGATTTACAATGTTGCAAAATTTATCAATTACTAAGTGATTTTCATCCGCACTTCAATCATCCATGACAACATTTCATTACGGAAATATGAGGATGTAGACTATACCAAACTTTGGAAGTATTTCATTACAGAAAATGTAAGTTGGGATGACACTCCTTGTAAACTTATCGATGAGAATTGTCATGAGAAAACCTACCGCAAGTGACAATAGATACCAAATGACACGGACTGCGATATTTAGGGCCACTTCACACTATGGCTGTCCAAGTCGAGAGGCCGTGGGATTGAATGGCCAAACTTTGTTCAGAGTCCAAAGAAATGAGCTAAAAATAGCTAATAAAATAAAGGAATTGGAGCCTTCAGCCAGCCATAGTGTGAAGTCTCCAAAGGCCAAGCCCAAAGTCAAAACCTTTGGCCATGAACTCCCATGGCCTCTCGACTTGGACGGCCATAGTGTGAAGCCTCCAAAGGGCAAGCCCAAAGCCCAAAGGAAGGAGGAGCATCCCACTTTATTCCCTGCCCAAAACAACCCCTCCAATCTAACAACCAAGATCTTGTCAGTTTTTATATTTTTTTTATGGAAAAAGTCGACGGCCTCTCGACCATAATTTGGGTTTCCATTCTTGTCGTATCCAAACTTCCTTTGAGAGTCCTTCGCCTTAGTTAAAAAGTATTGTCATGTAGGCATTTTGGAGAGCAACGGCCTTTGGACTTTGGCCTCTATTGTGAAGGGTCGAGAGGCTGAATTCTTGGTTTCTTGCAATCTGATTTGTGGAAATCGGCGGCCTCTCGACCTTCGGCCATAGTATAAATGTGTGCTAGCATAAGTTGATGCATGTGGGATGCATGGAAAGTGAGGCTTTTGTCTTTGACGAAAGTGCACTCCATAAATCAAAATGTTGGTGTTCTCATTTGATAAAGAGAATGATATCATATGCATGTTGTGAATTTACACTAGATTCATATTTGGCACCCTCTTGCATTGTTAGCATACATGTGTTTGTTGCCAGTTAAAGTGTGTGGTCACTCATCTTGATTGGAAACCTCCATTTGTGTGTGTGGTATGTGGTGAGGCTTGTCACTAGGGACTGACACAAAAAATAAGACACTTGATGGAATGAGATCAAATTTTATGCTCAAAGTATAGTCATTATTGCAGAAAAAGAATCGGGATGTTAAAAGAAAGAGATTTTCCCATTCAACTTGTTGCATATTGCGCACTTTCACTCAGATTTTGAAACTTAAAATGATAGTCTACATAATTTACATTTGCTAACCGGATGAGGCAATTCCTCATTTGATGGAACAATTGTCTCTTGAAGTTTTAAGTGACACAATAGGGCCACATAAATTGAACATAGCAAATTATCTCGACACCTATGCTATGTGGTATGTAGTTGCATGTGGAACTAAGAATGGACACCAAAAAAACATGTGATCAATAAATTAGGCAAATGCCTACAAACACTTGGTTGTAAGATAGTTGTGCCTTAAAGTAACATCTTTCTTTTGATGACTCTTATTTCTCATCCTAAAGTTGTCAATAAGTGAGTGCAACGATGTAATTGGGTCATTGTTAAAAGTGATGTGCAACAAGGCAGTGCAAGAAGGGATCTACAAAACGGGGACAAGACGTTTATTATAAAGAAAACCCTCACCCACAATAAGGCTAATTTTGTGGTGATTCTCACCTAGCCACCTAATAAGAATTGACCAACCCCCCACCCCGCGGGGAGAAAGCATGAGGCACATTTCTTGAGACGAATTCTTGTACGTTGGATTCTTGAAGTTAATATTCTTGAAAACAAAAGTGTAGACTAGGTATAGAATTGCTAATCTATGTAACACAATTGAAAACTTTCCAAGCTATTTAACTTCGCCGAAGTTTAGAGTGTCGCTTCTAGAGTCATCTACCTTATTTGGATTTGCAAATCACCTTCCACATACCATCATCAGAAAGTGAGATCAACCCTACTATCTTTAGGCCAAATGACTTCTATCCGAATAAGACACAGATGAAATATCCCCAGAAAACTTTCTGCTACACTTCTTTTCTTTGACCATGTTGTGAAGAGATCCAGCACCTCATGCTCGAGTAAGATGACAAACATGCAAATCGGCTAAGGACACATTCCAAAGTACGCTCACCACATGTATTGATAGTGTTGTATAGAGATCCTCTGATGCCTTCGAACATGATTGATTGTATGAAGTGGGGCTTGAAAACATCTGGACATACCCAGACAGACCCAGAGATTTAGGTGCAAAAGAGGGGTGTGCTCTATATTTTAAAGGATCGTCGCGATGACCCTCTTTTTCATCTGTTATTACCCTGCTTCTTGTCCAAGAAGAACGAGAGCATGTTTGTGACAACTGCCATGCCACAGACAAAGATCTACTTGTGTCGCTGTAGCGGATGAAGCACATATTGTCAGACAATTTGCTGAGTCAGGCACAACAGATCTACTTGTGTAGCAGCTGGCGAAGTACGTACTGGAGGATACCTCCGTGTAAGAAGTAAGTCAACTCCACCTGTGTATCAAACCGAAGAACACAGGTGAATTCCTTGTTGCCATCAGTCTTCACCACAATGTCCATGCCGGGCTTGATGTCCTTGGGATCTGGCATCTCGATGCTGAACCTCTCAAAACCAGTTAAACCCAAGCTCTCAGCATCTTCACCTTCCTTGAAGCAGAGAGGGATAAGTCCCATACCAACAAGGTTACTACGATGGATGCGCTCAAAGCTCTTTGCAATCACAGCTTTCACGCCCTGCACAAACACAGCTGGTCACATCAGGCCAGTGATTCCACAAGACAAAATAGCACAGGAACACATCACTAGTATTAGGAAGGCAGATAAACATAGACAAGCTTCTTCCTGCAAACCTGTCAAATCTAAACATATTTTCAAGGAACCTTATCTAACTTTCAACCTTCTATTACCTGCAAGTATGGGCCTTTAGCAGCCCAATCTCGAGAACTTCCACTTCCATATTCTGCTCCCGCAAGAATTATCATGTCGTGGCCTTCATTCCTGTATTTCTGCAGTAAACAAGTTCCATCAAGATCTTGAAATTAGTCAAGCTGTCTACATCTCGCATCGAACAGAATGCATGCAATCACCTTATGGAGTCGACAGAATCAGGTCTTAATGGAGGTCTTACGGTGGCAATGTCGTAGATGAAACCCTTCTCCTTTGTTGGCACATGCAATGTCTTTGGTCCAACCTCACCTTCCAAAAACTTGTTCACAATGCGAATGTTGGCAAACGTCCCCCTTGCCATGATTTCATCATTACCACGCCTACTACCATAGGAGTTGAAATCCTTCCTATCAACCCCACGTTCCATCAAATATTTTGCAGCAGGACTGTCTTTACTGATGTTGCCAGCTGGTGAGATATGATCGGTTGTAATACTATCTCCGAATTTCAGTAGGCAAAATGCATCCTTAACACTGCGCACACCTGGAGGATCCTTGGTCATGGTCTTGAAGAAGGGAGGGTTATGAACATAGGTAGACTTAGGATCCCAGGCATACTGAGCACCCTCTGGAGCCTCCAATTTGTTCCACATGTCATTGCCTTCTGTAATATGCTTGTATGTAGACTTGAACATCTCTGGCAGCACTGCTTGTTCAACCACCTACACAATAGCCCATGTGTCAATCCAAAGCAGTTGCAGGTTCTGTGATTATTGAACAATAACATGGGAAAGGGAGTCTAGATCACTGATGAAAAAGCAGTCATGATGTCTTACAGCGGCAACTTCATCATTAGTAGGCCAAATGTCTCTCAAGAAGACATTCTGTCCATCCTTGCCAACTCCAATTGGCTCCTTCTCGAAGTCAATGTTCACCTGCAAACGAAACCACCAATTAGAAAGAAACCCATAATGGCAAGTGCTCATCTGATGATTAAGGATTTGACATCAAACATGCACAGAAGTAACTGTGTAATTCATACCGTTCCAGCAAAAGCATATGCTACCACCAAAGGTGGTGAAGCAAGGTAGTTGGCACGAGTCAAAGGATGGACACGACCCTCAAAGTTCCGGTTGCCAGAGAGAACAGCAGAGGCAATGACATCTGCACATATTCACAATAGCACTTTCACTTAGTGAGCAGTATGATGGGAGCCCATTTCCTCAGGGTCGGAGCACTTTCAAATACAAACTAGATCCTGCATCAGCAAATAAATACACAGACACACACACAGACACACACATCTATATATATATATATATATCTGCATCCTCCAAGCATTATTTCTCGACACAATTCCCTCCTATATTCATTACATTAGCCATTACAAGCAAGCTATCGATGGGAGCTACCGTTTGCTGCAATAGCCTCAGAAACAGCTTCATGAAGTTCGCCCGAGTTTCCAATGCAGGTTGTGCAACCATATCCAACCAAACTGAAGCCTTGCTGATCAAGATACTTGTTCAAGCCACTGCCATGCCAAACCAATTTTCAAGGTCAATATTGATAATGCTGACATCAAAACAAGAATGAATGCATTCCATGATGTTGGGTAGGTAAGGCCATGATATGTGATTGTGAAGAAATTTCCAGTGGTCCACCTACGAATGCAAAGAAGTAGCTTAGCAAGTTTTTCATGCAAGTGAAACCACAGGGAACACTGCAGTCGTATAATGCACCTTTCAAGAAGATATTTCGTGACAACACCTGATCCAGGTGCAAGGCTAGTCTTGACCCAAGGTTTCACCTGTCAAACCAGCAAGACAATTTTAAGAGGTTTTGAACAGACGGCTACTATTACAGATACAGGGAGTTGAAAAATCACAGCCATGCTAATATCTTCTGATGAGAGATAGGAGTCACCAATCTTCTCAATGGTATCATTAAAAAAGTCAAAATCTACTATAAGCTTTTCCAATGAAATCTTCCAATATTTCCATAACAATACAAGAAAATCAACAAACCTTTAATCCAAGTTCAGTTGCTTTTTTGGCAACCAATCCTGCACCAAGCATGACACTTGGGTTGGACGTGTTGGTGCAACTTGTGATGGCAGCAATGACAACGCTGCCATGTTTCAGTTCTGCAGGCTGACCTTCAAACGTGAATTTGGCAACTTTGTCTTGTTGATCCTTAGGAATAGCAAAGCCCTAGAAAAAACCAAACCACAGAATTGTCAGTTGTCTGATACTTCCATCGTCCATGAGCCAATACATCAATAATTTTTCATAGCAAGATAGCCTCCAGCTTGAAATCCTTACCTTGAAGCCAACCTTGTTATCCAAACAAGACTGCCAATCAACCTTCATGTCCTTCAGCGTCACTCGGTCATGTGGTCTGCACCCCAATGTGAACAAGTCAGTTCACACCAGTGGAAAGACAATTCTCTCATAACCAGTTCCCAACAAGCTCACAAAACAATTTGCAAAAGGTAGTTATGCATAAAAATATTACCCCTATAGAACACTAGACCTAAACTCACAGACTGGTATGTTGTCATGTCCAATACAACTGCAATTGATAACACTAACCTCTTGGGTCCAGAGATGCATGGCTCCACCGTGTCAAGGTCCAACTCCAGGTATGAAGAATATGTGTTATCCTTCTGAGGCTGTTGCATAAAGACCACGAAATCTCAACCATGATGATCATGCTAATAGCTTCTAGACCACAAAATCTAGACCCAGCATATGTTTAGAAACCAGCTAACTACCTTGTTACTGAACATCTGGCAACTAAAGTGAACAGGGTCCTCAGAATACAATACAGCAATGACGATTCCAGAGGATCGTACAAAAGTTTATATAACCTACCACATCATGATCAATGAACAAGTTGTTTGCCCGCAAATAAGCCTCAATTTCTTCAACCTGCTCAAAACGACTCTGATCAGAACTTACTCTTCTGTCCAACCACCAGATGAAACCAGATAG
Source organism: Polytrichum commune (assembly GCA_950295325.1). Taxonomy (NCBI): domain Eukaryota; kingdom Viridiplantae; phylum Streptophyta; class Polytrichopsida; order Polytrichales; family Polytrichaceae; genus Polytrichum; species Polytrichum commune. Next base: position 12,881,894 of record OX485803.1, on the reverse strand, counting down.
GCCTATTAAAACGCTCCAGATACCAGTTTTAAACCAGATGATACACAGCATTCACAAAGCTACACAAACTTCGAAAGAGTGAACTTGTTAACTGCGGATATTTACCCTCTTCTCATCCCGACCAGTCATCCTCAGGTATTGCAGTGTCACTCGATCAACAGGGAAGAATCCCATAGTTGCACCATACTCCGGAGACATATTTGCAATCGTGGCCCGATCAGCTAGGGTCAGTTCCGACATACCCTTTCCTAGACAAGGGTCACCACAGATTCATGTAAATACACAAGCCATAAACATGAGGTCAATTTCAAGGTGCTGCAAAATAGCAGTAGCAAGTGAATCTGGTGAGGAACATTTGAACCCGTGCTTACCATAGAATTCGACAAACTTCCCAACCACACCAAACTTCCTCAGTATCTGTGTGACTGTCAACACTAGATCCGTGGCTGTAACTCCTGTGCGTAGTTTGCCAGTCAGCTTGAACCCCACAACACCAGGGAGTACCATACTCATAGGCTGCAAGACAGCAAGAGAAACAATGTCAAACCTGCATGCTATCTTCTAAATTGCTGCAATAATGGTGGCCAGATAGACCAAGCAACCCTAGTAATTTCTGAGCAATGCTTACTTGCCCAAGCATGGCTGCCTCAGCTTCAATGCCACCAACTCCCCAACCTGCAACACCAAGCCCATCGATCATAGTTGTGTGTGAATCCGTTCCCACCAATGTGTCAGGGTAAAGAACACCGTCGGTATTGAACACCACACGAGCCAGATATTCCAAGTTCACCTGAAAGTTACAATTGAAAGGAATCAAATCAGCTCAACAACGACACTTCAGGCAATATGCACTTGATGATTCATACATTATTAATTGTAAAACATAAAACAAACGCACTAACCTGGTGAACAATCCCAGAGCCAGGTGGAACCACAAGCATGTTCTTAAAAGCTTTAGCTCCCCACTTCAAGAAAGCAAATCGTTCCTTGTTACGACTGAACTCCAGTTCCATGTTAGCCTGGAGTGCATTGGCAGCACGTGCAACATCAACCTGCACAGAATGATCAATGACCAAGTCCACAGGCACCTGTTGACAAAAAAAACACAATCTTTTTAGCCCGGTTGAACGGTTAAGGGAATGAATATTTTCAATCCTTCCATACAACACAACCTCCAAAACCACTCCTGTAATTGGCACAAAAGTAAAACTGCAAGTTGAAATAACCAGTACACATCTAGCCTAAACCCTCTGCAGTACTGCCCGAGGAGAACCCTCATTGACGAAGTTAGTACAATGTCAAAATCAAACTCTCAACTTACCAAGGGATTGATCTTCTCTGGGTCGCCTCCCAGGCGTGTGATGGCATCACGCATAGCAGCCAGATCAACCACTGCAGGTACTCCAGTGAAGTCCTGCAACCCATACGAAGTCCGGTAGGAGGAAGATCTAATACTGTCACGAGTTTCTGATTTGAATCAATTCCAACAACCAAAATGCACGAGAGGAGATCAACTACAGAACAGTCAACCACATATTCCAAGAACTACTCATGCAATAGTATGAGGGAAAGATGAAACCAAATTACCTGTAAAATGACTCGAGCAGGCTTGAAAGGAATTTCGACTTGTTTGGGAGATGTCTTCACCCAGTCCAAGATCTTTTCCACGTCTTCTTTATTGACCTGGAAACCATCACAGTTGCGGATTGCGGCCTCCAACAAATACCTAATGGAGTAGGGCAACGAATCTATAATGCCAGGCAAACAAGCAAGCAATTCAGCGCCCAAGCCACAGAATGGAAACCAAGGATCCAATATATACTCCATAACACTCCTTTTTTACAACATAAAAATCACCCTGACTCATTTAGGTGCGAACCTAGTTAACCACCTCCCAGTTCTCTACTTTCCAATGTCCCAAGTAGTTAGAAGAAACAAGTGGCAACCTAAAGAGGAAGTCGATCCCATTAGCGAAGTTCTTCCCGACCAATTTTCTTTCCAAGTGCATTATCGTTTTACTGAATAGAAGGAGCTTCCCACTCACCAAGTCTGGGATCATTCAATTTCGTGAGGCTGTAGTATTTTCCATAACTACCTCCCTCTGGCTTCGGCAAATCGGTGACAAGGTTCGAGAAAGGATTCTCGGATGCTGCCATGGACACGAAAGACTCGTCAGCGAACAATCCAGGCTTCCAAAAGACCATAAACAATCACCAGACACATAAATCGCCACATCGTTGAAAGTAGGCACCAGCAAGCATCTCAACTAGACACCACATTAGTTTTTGAAAAAAAAACATCTGTTTACAACTAAATGGGTAAACTAGGTAAGCCTGGGAAAACTAGCGATCCAGACCAAGCACTATCACGTCGACGCACAAACCCTGCCATTGCCTGCTCCCTGGTAATGTCAATGTCCGCTCAAACAATGTCCAGGGGGGAGATCGGAAGAGTATAGTACCCTGAGAGGACGCCATTCTTGCGCCAACAGGTAACAGACTAGCAGAAGCAGCAGCCGGGTACACGATCCGGCGTTTGGATCCGGTGGAACCCGAAACCCCTGGCCCCTTGTTATCCAAAGGGGCACTGGCAGCAGCCAAGCCTCGAAACACCCGAGTGGAACTCAATTCCACTGCGGCTTTGGATTGCGAAGAGGAACGCGCACTGATTTCCCTCAGTAGCGAGGATATTCCAGGGCGCGTCAAGCCGGCTGTGGTGCCAAACGCTGGCGCCGCAGCACAGGCCCGCGAACCAAAAGTGCGCAGCAGGACCGTGGTGGTGGTCGTCGTCGCCGCCGCCGTCGTCGATGTAAGTACAGCAGTAGCAGTGGCAGCGGCAGAAGGGGCCGCTTGCCTTAAGCTAGGAGATCGCGCAGCACGGATGACATGCGATGCCGTGAGAATGTGCATTCTGCTTCAAAGCTTACAGGCTGCAAAACAGCCTCAAGCAGCGCAACACGCTCCTCCCTCCGCTCCTCGGGGCCCCTTCCTCAACCAACAAAATAGTAATAAACCTTAAAACTAACGCTTTAACAGACCCTGTCGTACTACTCTACTGCCCCGTCGCGTGAATCGGCCCGGAATAGCCGCGTGCACCTGACGGTGATGACGAGGCACATACGGAAGCGCAACAACAAGCGTAGGCGCTCATCACCTCACCACCGCGGCACCGTTTCTTGAATCTCGGAATGATCTTAATAGAGAGGAGTATACTCCAGCCTTTTTATCGAGAAAGAAAAAGAGAATGCCGCAAACACCCCGTTATGCCATCTACACCTATATGTTAGTAGCCCCCCCCCCAACCACCACCACCACTCCCCCTGCCTGCCTCCAGCGGGTACTGGCCCGACGCAAGAAACAGAAAATAAAATGAAACAAAATGTTCCCGCAACGCCAGATTCCGATGTGTCGGCCTCCCTCTTCTCTTCTCTCTTCTCTCCCCGACCCTCTCGCTCTCTCTCTCTCTCTCTCTCTCTCTCTCTCTCTCTGTGAAGCTGCTCCTGCTCCCGGGCCTGTCTCCGTTTTCTCTTGTGGCGCCGCTGTCGCACGTGGCTTCGGGACCACCCTACAAACCTACCTGGACCCTCCTAAATACTTACCTGGACCCCTACATACCTACCAGGTGGAGGCCAGGCGTGTGGGGGCGGCCAGCTCTAGGGAGCGGACAGGGGACAGGTGGTGGCTAGGGGGGACTCGGCGGGTGTAATGAATGTTGCTCGGAGAGGCCATTTAGGCGTTGGGGCCAATAAGTTAATAATAATGAGGAGTGTGTGGATTTCAAGGATCAAGGGGCCAGGTTCTCAGCCTCTTTAACTTATGTGCAATTGTATGTATGTATGTATGTAAGCTTATGCTGTGTCTCGAGGGAGGCTGCTTAGAGCATCCTCAGTCGGTCTAGGTAAAGCTCACTGCAAACCAAGACCTATCTTGCTTAAAATTGCTCAAAATTTAGAGGGAGTGCACCAAATCTTGCTTAAAATGGACAGATCCTCCCACACTCCCTCTAAATGTCAAAAATTTGGAGGGAGTGTGGGAGGATCTTTCCATTTTAAAGCAAGATTTGGTGCACTCCCTCTAAATTTTGAAAATGTGGTGTTTTCAATGAGGGATTTCACCTACGTCAAATTTTTACAATTCTTTTTTCTTGAGAAATATCTCACGTTTATTTAGGTGTGCTTCTAATGATGGTAATTTCAGTTTCTAATTTTAGGTCAGTCAAAAGATAGGTTTTGGTTTGCAGTGAGCTTTACCTAGACCGACTGAGGATGCTCTTATAGAGGAATAACTCCTCGGGGCACGGACATTATGGCCCCCGACCCTCGCTTCTCGGGAGCCTTCAGATATCTAAGCGGGGAAATCCGACGTGTGTGTGGAGTTTTGGTGTTTTCGAATGTTGTTGGGTGTGGCACTATGTGTAACCGTTTATGGTCGTTGGCACCATGCTAGTGCACTATTTGCGAAAAGAGCCTAAACTAGATGCTTAGGGGTTTATAAAAGTGTCACGTGTGCTAATTGCCAATGTGATAATTGTTTCGTCAACATAGGTGATTTTTTAGAGAAAAATCTATTTACATCGTGACATTCAGCACAGCACGTTCGGATACTTTGAGATTGCAGTTTTGTGTGCAATGGGAAGATGATATTGAGCATACTAGTGAAGAGTGTCGTGTGTGTACATTTTGGTATGCAAGAGGAAGATTTTCTTGAGAAGATTGGTGTCGAGTGTCATTTGAGGTCACTTTTAGTCAACTTGTCGACCATTGTGTAAGGTAGGCGTACGCCTCGTAACACTGTTGAACATACTCGTGTTGTAACAAACCTCTCACAAGTTTATCACCAACTTTCACACTAAACACTTATCAATCAAAACGATGAGTTGAAGAACTCAATTTATTTTCTTTAGAATGTCAAATTACAATCTTAGACCAAGTAGGTCTTGATTTAAGCTCAACCACCTGACCATAGGAGAGAGACAAATAAAATCCTCTCTCCTCCCCCGAGCTTCCTCTTATGCCAAAGGCACTACTTTTACTTTCTATTTTCAAATATAATAAAAGTATTCTATTCATAGCTCTATCTCTTAGTTCTACTATGAATCTTCTATCTTAGGTTCTTCTAGAACCCTCTTCCATCTTTTATCTCAATCTCATTCTTCTAGTTGGAACTGTCTAATTCCAAATAAATTCATCCATCCTTTATTCCGGTTGGAACTGTATAATTCCAACTTGGTTCATCCAACCATTCTTCTAGTTCGAACTGTCTAATTCCAACTAGAGCTATCTATTCATTGAGAGTTGTCCAACTCCAATGAATAGCATTCATCTTTCCAACTTTAGAGTGGTCTAACTCCACTGCACGTCATTGAGAGCTATCTAACTCATGTGCACATGTTCTCAATATGGAATGGTCTAATTCAAGTGCACTAAATGCAAAGTTGTTTAACCCCCATTGCACATGTTGTCAATTTGGAGTTGTCTAACTCCAATCCATCCATCTTCAACTAGGAGTTGTTTAGCTCCCATCATCCTCTGCTTACACATTGGCATATGTGGTTAGAATATTCAATCATCCATCAATATTTCTAGTTACTTTACAAATGCCAAGATGTCGACAAGCACACTTGAATGCCGAGTGTCGTGAAGTGACACTCGTGGTGAAGTTGTTATAGGTAGATAGGCAATTTTTGGTTATTCTTTTCTTGTTGCTACTTTGTACTGTTTGAATTCGTGAGATATACATCCACATATGTGTATGAAGAATCCATGATCGATCCCATTGAGTTTTGGAGTTGATTTCAATATTCATGGATCATCAAAGTCCACTGAGAGTGAGCCATAAGAACGTAATATAGGTCCTCCTCGATTTTGTTGACTACAAAACCTAGAATGGTAACAAATTATGAGCACGTAGTCCAATCTCTTTTGAAAGCATGTCTTTCTAGTGTCCGTTCTTGGATCTGCAACCTAACCACCCACCACTCAAACTTAGATATCTAATTAAGACAAGTAGCCAAATTAGACTCATTGTCTTGCTTGTTGTTCATGATAAAGTTGAATGCAGGTTATGTATCGCACATTTTTGTTCTGGAGTGACAATGCAACCAGCCAAGATTAGTATTTGAGAAAAGAAAAGAAAACGCGTTTTCCCCACTTATAATGTTATAGACACAAGTGACATTAATCATTAAATGTCTAAGGGGTTCAATTTACTACTTATAGACAAAATCCCTATGAGTCCTCAATTGGTTTATGTCAAAGTGATGTAGGATTTTACATGTATTGTCACACGTTGAATAATGTCACCTCCTTATATTGAAACCTATGCACATGTCACACTATTGTCAAGATGTTTACCAATTTGTGTCACTACAAAAAAATTGAAAGATAGATTACCTATCTCTATATCTATATATCTATATATCTATCTATATATATATATCTATATCTATCTATATCTATCTATATCTATATATATCTATATATATCTATATATATCTATATGTCTATATATCTATATATCTATATATCTATATCTATATATCTATATCTATATATATATATATATCTATCTATCTATATATATATATCTATATCTATATATCTATATCTATATATCTATATCTATATCTATATCTATCTATCTATCTATATATATATATATATATATACGGGTAGATCACTTAGTGCATTTTAAAAACGACATCTTGATGTTCTCGAGGGGAAAGTGTAGTGAAGAGAATTAACTGTCCATGAACCGACAGTAGAGATGTTCATAATCCAATGGATGAGCCCAATCTAGGCATTTCAAAAGTTTGGGGAAAGGAAAAGCTCATCATGATTCTTTCAAATTGGTCCAAAGGTTTGACGCCAAAATTATACCACCTAGGACGCCACATGGGATGAATGAGTGTTCAGACGAATCCCTAGTGTAAAGCCCTCATGCTGGATTTGGTGAAACCAAGCAATCCTATTGGACCAGTTTTAAAAGTTTGTGTCGGCCTCAATCTGGCACCAAGTATAAAGTAGGCCTTGGGAGGCATGTCATTGTGCACTGCCTCTGTGACATTTGGTTTACAATATTGTGTTGTCAAATGGTTTTACACAAAATAGTATACGTACATAGACCGGTTCTGTTTTGACACAAATCATTGACTTAGGGCCGCTTTACACCTAGAGGCCGGGCCAATTTCCCTTGAGGCCGATTGCACAAAATTTCAGCCTTTTTTGGGTTGGAGGCCGGCCTCTACTACACATTATAATAAGATTATACTGGGGGCCAATTTTCCCATATGTAAAGGCCCTCGGGCCAAGAAGCCAAGCTGATTCAAAAAAATTAGCCTAATCCAACGGATGTAGCATAATCTAAGATAGAGCCTTTAGATTCCACATAATCCAATGGATCTAGTTCACTTTAAAAAATTATACTTTATTTAAGAAGATTTTTTTAGTGGAATATGACATTGGCCTCTAGGCCAAGAATTGGCCTTCCATTTTGGGTGCACCCAATTCAACGAGCTCGGGCCGTGTCATAACATACATTTTTTAATTTAAAAAATCATACCACCAAATCGGCCCGGCCTCTAGATGTAAAGGGGTTGGGGCCGATTTGAGCCTTTTGACCAATCACAAATGAGGATTTCAAGCCTCTTACACAACGAATTGGCCCGGCCTCTAAGTGTAAAGCGGCCCTTAGTACTTACTGAATTTAGTAGCACAAATCTTTGCATAACTCCGGTAGAATGTTCTGGAATTTGTCATAGCAATGGAGCATCCAAATCTTCGTAACTCTGATAAAAATAGAACCACGGATCTTTTTAGAACAGTAAAACTATTATTCGACAGGAACACAAGGTACACTGTTATGTCTAACTAGTGTGGGCCACACTAATTCCCAAGTATCCACACTAGTCTTTGATTATAATTTGAAGTGGCCCACTGTATTTTTTTAGTCTAAAAATTTAGTGTGGGTTTTTTGTCTGCACATTTGGATGAAAATTCAAGGCAAGGCAAGTACTGTAAAATTACTAATGTTTACCAAGGCAACCACTATAGAATTAATGTAGGTCGTTCTAAAGTCCAACCCGCATAAATTTCCCACCCATGCTAATTAGACAAAATAGTGTAGTCGGGCATGGCCACAGATTGCAATAACATCAAACGAAACTATTAACACGAACATCAACAACGTTGTTTTGTTGAGGGCTCGTTCAACGTATCCCATATTGAATGGTTTACCTCGTTTGAGTTTGGTCATAGGGTGTAGCGTCTACCTTTGTATAAAGAGGTTCTATATCTAAAGGGCTAAAGGGTCCTTCACATCTTACCCTAACTGAAAGTCGTAGTATTAGCAAAACATTATGAACCCATTAAGCCACATTTGTGTGAACACAAAGTTCAATCAAAACTAGATTTGGGACATCTAGGCCCCAAACTTATCTACGGTGTGTTCTCATATGGTCACTAAACAATTAAAGGATCCACCTCGCATAATTAGGCCGCAGCCACACGACCGGCAACCAGTACAATGTTGCTGGCTAGGCTTAGCCATAGGCCTGCCACAGCCAGCTCAGAGGCTGCCGGTCGCCCTCACCACACGGGAGGTAGCTGCCGGGCGGCAGCAGGAGCTTCCGGGAAGGTGTCGGGCACGGAGCTCGGATGGTGGAGACAAGGAGTCGGAGGTCGGAGGGAGGGAGGATGCTCTCTGCGAGGCGCGGGAAGCTAATGTGGCGGGTTTAGGCTCCGGAAACGCAGGATTACCAGGCGCATGTGCCTGGTATTGTGGTTGCCCCAGGTTGGCAGCCACCTCACCGCTTCAACTATGCATGTACCGCCCGTGTGATAAGCCACGGAGTCGGCCGGCCAATCACGACAGCGGGTTGACTGCCGTTGCCGTTCATGTGGCATGGGCCTTAGGTAGATAAACCAAAAGGGAGTTCATACTTGCTTTTACTTGAGTCATTAGTACATGAGCTTCCCACCTTGTCCATGCAATCCTATTGCTGGAAAAGGAGTTGTCTTGCTTGTGACTAAACAAAAGAGCCATCGTGGCCACTACTACCAAAAACTAACAATACTCAGTGAGAGATGTTGCATGAAGTTGTCCCACTAGCTTCGTAACAAGGCAATGATGTAGGAGAGCGTTGGTAAGGTTTGGGAATACACTTGGAATTATCATGGTTTTAAGTACGCCACATCATATGTCATGCATGCTTTGTAGTTACTTAGGTGTGAAGGTATGCATGTGTAGTAGTATTTGACAGGGTAGTGTTTATACTAAGTCGATTAAGGGTTAGGTGTGGAGGGCCCTTTAGTTTACATAGAAATATCATAATGTAGTCTCATGATAGTGCATCATTCTAAATACTATGAAATATATTATAAGTAACCTAGTATTAGCTATGTGAATTGGGATTGAAATGCAAGGTAAGGGATTAATAAGGGAGGAGAGGGGTTTTCATGATGGGGTTGTATACAAATGTTTATTGTTTAAGTTCAATTCAAAAGGTTTTGGATATAGCAAAGTCATGTGCTTCAAGGGGGGGGGGGGTTGTGTGATGTTGGTTATCCAAGATGCGTCTTTCTTAACACACAATTTTGTCATTTAGTTTGTTCATGTACTTTTATCGGTCCATGTCCAATGCATACTTGTGATGGGTTTGTGTCATCTTTCACAAACTTTGTACATTAATTGCAGCACAACACTTGTTGTAAAATTTTAGGTGTGGTTGATTGTTTTGGGAATGGGATAGTTGGAAATCTATGCAGTTATAGCATGGGTGCCTTGACTATGTTGTGTGCTATCTCTTTGCATAGGGAGATGATTGATTTAGAGGTTGGGACAAATTTCATCGTTAGGATTTGGTATTGAGAAGTGGTCCAATGCTCAAGGAGGAAGATGTTTCGTCGACCCTGCCATGAAGGGACAACTCCACTAGTGGGAATGGGGGACATTTTCCCATCCATTGTACTCCTCAATGCATGATGGGGAAAGGGGGGGGGGGGCTTGCATCCATCAAGGGAGGAGGGTTCATCCATTACGTCAAATCCACCCTGTAGCTCTACACATGAAGGGTGGGTGCCTTTTGAAGGTGAACGGCCTGATACTACTTTGTGGAGGTTGGTGATCGTGTTAGAGGAGGTGCCATCAACACTGCCCTCAACTCGTCCCCATGTGAACTAATCAAATGATCACAAGGGTATTGACACTATTGTGTGCATGTCACAAACTTTGTCCAATCTAATATTTTGGGCTTCCCAATTTGCATGGTCTGTGGCAATGATGATAAGGTTATTATCAAGGACCTCTTAGGCGGACGCGTGAACCCAATATATCTCATCATAGTTTGGTTATTTGGTGAGTGAGCCTATCGGTTTAACCTCTCCATTTGCGTGAGAATGTTGGTTGAAGTAAGTTGAAGATAGAATCTTTTGTGTGCGGGGAGCAAAATTGGTGCATGTTCTTTGGACATGTAAAAGGGAATGAGTAATATTAGTGAGTAACATTGAATGCATGTATTAATATGTATATGATTGTTTTGTGTAACTAATGATGATTGTTGTTTACATGAACATTTTTTGGTTTTCTCCCATGTAGTAGGACAATTTATCTTTCTGTCAACCATAGGGTATTCATGGCAATGTCTTGCAAAGGAGATTTAAGATTATTCTCAAAGGTCATGTTTTGTATGAATATATATATATATATATATATATATATATATATATATATATATATATATCCCACAAGCAATTTAATCTTTCAAATGATATTCAAGCTACACGTGCTCTTGTATTGTCATGTCTTTGTGCATGTGGGAGGGGGGGGGGGTGGATTTGCATGGTGGGTGTGGAGACGAATATATCTTTGTCAAAGTTCTATTGTTGGGTATGGGGGGTAGAATGTGGAACAATGGTGGGAGGTTTCAGAAAATATAGTATCTTGCATTTAGGAGATTTAATGGCATATGTCATCAATCGTTCTTTAGCTAAGTTATGTAGGTGTGATAGGCAGTGGGTGGCGTTTATATGTTATGTTATTTGGATTAAAAAAATGGCTAGTATCCATTTTTTTCATGGTTGGGTGTGTACCATTTACATAGAATGTTGTTGTTAAGTGCTATGACCTATTATTTGGGTTCCTAGGGGGGGGGGGGGTTGTGATTTGCTTTGACGTGGGGCATATCACCTTCATTGTATATCACCCTCATTTTAAGTTGTGGATTTCATGGCAGTAATAAATTTCTTATTATTCATAAAAATTCACATTTAAAATATTGAAGCTAAGATTCTAATTGGTCAAATAATGTGATAGTACGTTATCTTTTAGAGGATGTGGTACCCTCCCTTCTAGAGGATGCACATTTGAAGGGGCATAAGACTTTAAAAAGGAGGAGGTTCATATAATTAGTGATAATGAGAATGCACGGATGATTTATTTGGTTGAATATCACCAAAAGGTTTGTGGTGTAAGCAATGACAATGTGTGGAGATATTTTGTGTAACGTCGGTTCGATGAGCATTTTGTTGATGCAAAGCTAATTTTTTGGAAGACAATTGACTTATGTGTAAAGTCCCTCAAAAAGAGGGAGAAAATTGTGGGTTTGATTCTTCTTTGAGAGAATTTAGATCAAGAGGTTGCGAGCTAAGTGTGTGTCGAAGGCCATCTTCTAAAGTCGGGTAAAACTCCTTGGACATTCTTTGGCGATAGCATAACCTTTGAGAGAATTGTAGGATTTAAATAGGGTTATGTGTGTGGGACCCACCACCCTAAATCCTAAAATGGTTTATGCAAGGTTAGCTTATCCCACCCATCATAGTATGACAAACTGGAAATCCGTTTTTTTTATAGCATGACACCACGCTTTGAACATGTAAATCTAAGTCTTGAGAAGGGAAGACTTTATGATTATGCTCTCAAACTCACGTTTTGGCCAACTCAACGGGAGCTTGATCTCGAGGAATTCTGCATAACTATAAGGTTCCAAGGTACCTATTATTGTTGCACGTGCCCCTTGACATTAAATAATTGTATTTGGGAAACATTTGCAGAGTGTCATTATCCCAGTGGTTGGGACACTACAATTTTCCCACTCAAATCAGCCCGGGCTAGATCACATCTTCATTCAGCTGGGCCCCGCCCCCTCCCACGCCTCCTTCACTACCTGGTCTTCCTACCCGCACCTGCGTGGGAACTCTTCCTCGTTGGGAACCAATGTGATAATACCCACTCACTTAAGCCATTAAATCTCCTTTGGCATGTGAAGGAACTCCATCAATTAACTTGGGAATAATGAAAATGATGTCAACTTGAATATTTGTAATTTTGACCGGGTATTATCACATTGGTTCCCGACATGGAAGAGTTCCCATACAGGTGCAGGCAGGGAGACCGAACAGTGAAGGAGACCTGGGAGGGGCGGGGCCCAGCCGAATGAAGATGTGATCTAGCCCATGGCCTCAAATTGTTGAACCACATAGCCCTCTACGATGGTCTTTGTCACAGAGTTCTTTGCTTGATAGTGTTTCAACTGCACATGTCTTGGAATATCATGATGCCCATCTTGTGTGCTAGAAGCTTACAAAAAGTAAAGTCATGCCCCGTGTGGAAGCCACCTCGTGACATATACACAGAATTAGTTCAATTGTTCATTGAATTGTTTACAAACATCAATCAGTTATTACCACTCTGACTTGACCCACACTAATTTGTTCCTAAGTGCTTGAGACTTTTCCAAAACTAGTTGGTCATCTATGTTTTGCTTTCAATTCATGCACCACACCTACCACGGTAGGCCTTGGTTGGTCACTTAGCATGTTTCTCATGTATACAATTGTGTTGAAAGGGTAATTAAATGGGGACTAGTTTGATGTATGGTAGTATTGTTCTGGACCCCTTCAATATATATATATATATATATATATTCTCAATTTAATTATATTGTATGGTGCACTACGTTTATTGAGGGGTATGTTTGTTTAAAAAATCATTCCCCATCTTTGAAAGCCCCATTTCAAGTCCTAAATAGATCTCCTAAAAAAAGACACATTAAGCCTATACAAACACTTATACATGAGGAAAGCAAAGCATTGCAATGTGGCAGTAGGACCATAAGAAAACCATTCATGATAGTGGATGAAAATGAACTATTCTTCATCCGTCTATACCATGTACATGGAAGCAATTGTCACATGTAGGTACGGTTCCCCTCCCTCTCAGTTTTCATACCTTTTGTTATTTTTTAAATTTAAAATTGTGAGCAATAATCAAACCCCGGTGCCTTCCTTATACACATGACTTTCATATCTTATCATGGGTTTGTTTTCTCTAGAAAAATCAAACAATTGTCTCCAAAGAACTAAAAGGTGCCCTGTGGTTAATCTCACATTGTTTCCTAACTTTTCTAAGTGACCAAGCCATGAAGGTAGGCACCAATGTTGGATTTGGTATCGTCTTTTGTGACACCATTCAGGTATCTATTATGAGGTTTTCATTTTTTTCCCAATACTAGTAGGATATGGATATTTGACAATGTTTTTTTTTTAATTTTTTTTTTAATGCTATTCGGCTCTATATACCTATGTTTGGGGAAAATTGTTAGTTAGTTATAGATGAAGTGGTTGAGTTCGAGACTTCATGAGAATTACTCATCATTTTAGATGAATCTATAGAATATACCTCAGATGATAAAGCAAAACCGGAAGATGTCAACATGTATTCAACTAGATTTAGAATCACTAGGATCTTGACCGACTATGCCCAAAAACTTCTTGGGCACTGATATATACCATGCAATACCCTTAATACATGGTTAAAATCTTCCTAGTGTCAATATAGTTTAGAATGATTGTTACCTATATAATTACAAAGGGTATAAAAAATTTCTTTCACCTTAACATATCCACTTAGATATCAATATTTGGTTGTTATTACAAATTTGATACCCATGGCTAGTTTCTTTGATATGATATCATCATCAATATTGATTGTTGGTACCATGCTTTCTTGATGACATCATATCAACATTGTTAGGCACTATGTCTTATCATATACCAAAGGGACTCTTGAACATGGTAGGATTTACAGGTACAATCAGTCGATGGTAAACTAACAATGTTTTCTTTTAAGTCAAAGCACCTCACATTGTTGCTTTATGACAACCTCTACCTTCGTTGTTGTCATTAAGGTCATGGTCCAACTAGAGATGAAGAGTAGTTAAACCGAGTGTTTAGACACAAATACGTTGATTATTTCTTATAATAGCATTTTTGCCATTGCTATACTTATGATGTACGTGTGCGTAAAAGCAACATTCCCAACAATTGCCCCTCTATGGGCTCCATAACTTCGTTCAAATAAGAAAGGGGGAGACGTTGTGGGAGATATACAAAAGCTATAAGAATGCAACCATATAATTCTCATTACAATCCACCTTGGACATGTGTTACCCCGATAAGTGTTAAAATCATATATGTGTTAATCAAAATCACATTTCTAAATAAATGTTTACAAAACATACTAGTAAGTGTTGATTGTTAATTGTTAAGAGAATTTGTAAAAATAATGTTCCCCTCTTTAACGAATTCACCTTGGTAAGTGTTAATTTGGATGAAAGTGAGGCTATGAAACTTTATAACTTGGATGAAATTGACAAAAACCCAAACCCTAATTCCTACTACATTACTAGAACGACTACTATTGGTATTTGCAAAGAGTGAGGGTGGACCCATTACAAATGCGCATGAGTTTATCAATTGGGATATGGAATCTCATCTAAACAATCCCTACATACATATCGAGGAGGAAATTAAAGGTATGCTTGATGAATGAAATGATGCAACTGATAATGAACCCATTGAAGAACCTGACAATGTGCACATTGGTGAGCTGACTAAAGGAAACATGTTCTTGGTGTGCACAAGAATCTCATCCAACTACTTTAGATTTGTTCTTCCATTATGCTTAGATGTATGATGACCTTTAGATCTTGTGTAGTTTCATCCTTTACCTATAGAATTTTTTATTTTTTTTATTTCACATGTAAGTGATACAAAATTGTCTATGCTACCCCCAATAAGTGTTAGAAGTTTCCTTGCTCTGAAGTCTTGACAAATATTAAAGGTGGACTATACTTTTTGACTTCGTGGCAGTGCACAATAAAATTGGGAAGCATATCTAGATACTAGGCCTTTGTGTGAGTTGTAGGTGGGCTTGCCACTAAACAACTCTACATAGTGACATTGACATGCATAAAGGGTTGGGAAAATGACTTGAAATGCCCAAACATACAACATGTGCCTATCTATGGATGGACAATGGTTGCATACCAACTCAACATACCCACTTACCATTTGGTGGTTGGGGCTAGAACTCACGCCAAACCGCATAGGCCCCGCTTTGCCAAGCCATGACCCCATCATATTCATTTTTTTTTAATCCCATCTGAGTATTGTTGCCCATCCCATTCAACTTCAAAAACAAATTGCCCTTGTATTCTTTAAGGCCAGTTGTCCATAAAACCCATAAATATGTGCACTTCACCTTCAAGATCCAAAACCTATATATACATATTCACTTCTCCTTAGTAAACAAGCAATTGACTAAGGTTTCATTCCCGAAGAGAAAACATTAGTAAAGCATGTAATTAACTTGGAAATCAAAAATATTACAAAATCCTCATTAGCATTGAGGATCTTGTAATCTATTTGATTTTCCATTTGAAAAAAAATATTTGTCGTTCTAAAATGAAGCTTTAACTTGGTTTTCTCTTTCAAGAAGATTATAATTATTTATTTTATTCTAATAATTTCATGATAGTTTAGTCGATTCCTTCTACCTACACATGTATTCAAACACATTCAAACTAATTAATTGTGATTAGGCCTAATTATGCTTACTTAAAGTGAAATTTATGCTTACCAAAGTAATTAAGCCTAATTAAATCTAAATTGCGCACACTTGAACTAGATTTGATTCAATTAAAATACGAGGATTGATGTGTTTAAATCCATGTTGTTACACTATCCAAAAAATCATTACCTAGCGTGGATTTCATTGCTTCAACAACCTCCCACCTCCACTTTGGCCTCAAACATGAAGAATACCCACCCTAACACTCATACCAAGGCCAACCAAACACATGCGGCACAACAATGTCGTCACCAATAAACGTGCCACTCAAACCTACAACTTGCAACTTGCAATTGACCACTTCGACCAAGCCCCTCAAGTAAGAAGCATCTTGGTTAGCTTATCATTAGAGGGAATTATTTTTGGTACACTCCCGTTTAATTGAAGGGTATGTTGAGTCTACTCTATGGACCCGTGGGAGTTCAACAACATGTAGTTCGGTTCAAGGAGTGCGACACCGATTATCTAAGGTAGAAATACCATAACCCGCTAACCACTCTGTAGCCGTGCACTAGACCGCCGTCATAATGATGAAGTGCCATTTCTAAAACTGATCATGGCTCGGGAGCAACTTCAATGTGTGTACATGTAGTAAGTTTTTGCTATGACTCAAAACAACAAAACCCAGGGAACAAAGTCTCCAGGAAGACTGAGATAGTGTCTATAAGGGTTAATGTCACATTGGTTTAAGGTTCTTAATAACATTATGGGTGATTCTCATTGTTTATGCTCTCCAATCTTAACTTATTTCCTCATTTCCCATCCTTATTGATTCATATGTGTAGGTTCAGTCGTGAGTGTTGTCTGTCCTATCTCAAAGGAAAGTGTTCTATCACTCTATGGGTTTCGACCTATGTCAGTTATGAAGCTCAAAAGCTCGGCAAATTGTCAATGGCTCATAATCTGGACAAAGTCCGGGGTAATGTCTTAGTAACCGCATAGTCTTTGCTCATTTGAATGCACATTTGCGTAATTCAACGATTTAATTAATTCTTCGGTTAACTTACAACCATCATGTTCGTGTCGCGGAACCAGTAGCCATCATCTTGTTCTTCCGGTGTACCTGGCTACTCATCTCAAAATTCACCCACATTGTCAATACATAAAGCAATGCATAGTAAGCTAGGCGATATCCTATGTTAAGGCTTTAATCTGTTAATTTTACTCAGTCTTACACAAGAATTCACCTTACTATTTGCTGGTAACATCTCCTCCTCCTCAGGTAAAGCCTGTCAGCCTATGGCCTACCAGCTACTGACGCCTTGCCTTCATCTCTCCCTCTCTAAACAGGGTCTGCTCTGGCGATATCCTACCTCGGTACTGCCGGGTAATGACTACTCTCGTCTCTCAGGCTTCCTGCCTCGGACCTGGCTATGGCCACTTAGTCTCTCTCGGAGGTTGTCTCGCCCATCCCAGGCCTCTCAACCTTCACAGTCTTCACTTTGACTACTTGCCACTCTCCGCTTTAGCCTAATTTGAATATCTTACTCAATACCAGGCGATCGCCCCTCTCAAGCGACTCATCCTTATCTCTCACAGCCTCTCAGGTAATGGCGAGTTGGTTATTGCCCATCGCCAATGCTTTATCTCTCTGTCTCTCTGGTCATAGCCTGATTAACGCTCTTCGACAATGGCCTAAGGCTCTCACAGCCTGCACAACTGCTCTTATCTTTCAGACCTCTCAATGTTCTCTCGGCTATTGCCCTTAAGGATTTTGACTATATCCTGGCCTTCGACAACACCGGTTTATGCACACACTCCAAACTTCACTCCTTTCTGACTTAATTTGGTTCTCACCACTGACTAAAATTTCTGCACCCTTGTGGTCAGGTAACTTCCACGCAATTGTACATTGCCTTCAACATGTTACCATCTTATTCTCAGACTTTACCCTCATAGAATCAAACTTCAAGTCTCCTCTCTTTCCAGCCTATTGCCCAATATAGCTTTTACTTCCTTCTCCTTATATAACAATTTTTACTCTCTTTCTTTGTACTGTTTACTTCTCACCAGATTACTCGCCTGATTCACATTCAACTGTCAAATGCTTACAGATTCATGTCAACGTTCCATTTCAAGACAACTTGCTCTCATGCAAACAGTTGCTACCATCATCAACATTACATTATACACACACTGCAAGACTATTGCTCTTCAAAATATTATATTCCATATCTTAGTGTTCTCAATCACAAGACACTGCACTTTCCAGTTCTGTATTTGCCTATCGCTATTCTTCTCTCGAGCGTCACACTCGGATTCTGTCTAATCGCACTCAACCTCAATCACTGAGGGTTGATGCCGCTAAAGCCTATTGCTAACATCTGAGACTATGTCGGATTCTACAATTGGAAAATAGCCTGAATTCTTCCTAGGCTGCCCTCTCCTCTTAGTGCCGAGGGAGAGAGACAGTCGGTTAGCCTAGTAACCGCTACCACCACGGCGATAGCCATTCGTTTTCACACTGACTTGTCTTCAGTGGCCAATAGCCGGATGAATCTCATCAAAATTTTGAAATTGCTTCGTTCGACTAGGCGATAGCCCAAAAAGTGGTTTTACAGTACACTTAGTGTAGCCAACGGGAGTCAAGTGTTAATGTACTCACGAGGTAACCAATTTAGGCGATGTTCTGTATGGAAAATTAATGCGGATTACCGTGTTCAGTGTAGGGAGAATCTAGTGAATGAGTAGGGGGTTGGACAACTTTCCACTATGAAAAATTGTAGCATTTTTTTTGTATAAGACAGAAAATATGAAACAACTTGCATTCTTCATGAATCCTTCTCGTCTATATTGGAAAATTATCTCATGATTGTTAGACCAAATCTTCAATGTGAATCACCTCAATTTCACGGGTTATGGTATTTCTACCTTAGGTTCTCCATCGTGCAATGGCAAAGATCCATGTTCCGGCGACATGGAGTTCGGGTAACACCGCATAATCGGCCAAACGTAGGCTTCGGCCCTATCGGGTGCATTGATTTTGATGGTTTCGTGAAGTCATTCACATACCTTTGCGCACGCTTCACACTTTGATATCAGAATTGGTGTTCTCTTCCAATCCATGAATGTAGGTGTATGATGATTTCAACAATATGGACATGATAAAATCAAATATTATTTCACTTAATTTCTTCCTCCACGTGCTAACTTTGGGAAGAATGAGGAGGGTCAAAAATCGTGTGGAAACGGACTCATGGATTTCACTCATACTTGAGAGGATAACTATAGCTATCGTCAATCATGCACATATGTGCCAGATTATTATCTAAAGTGCCAAATGTTGGTCTGGTACGTTTGAGATGACCCTAAATTACCAGATGATAGTGGAGAGGTACCCAAAAGCAGAATGGAGTGATTGGTGGGATGTTTCCGGGCTGTGAAATCTTCTCTCTATTTGACCAAAAAAAAAAACTAGCAAGGTGGCCACGTGCTTCCTATGCTCCCCCCCCCCCCTCCTCCAAAAAAAAAGGTCAGTCTCGTAGGTCAAAGTAATATTAATATATATATTTTTACAATTTTCATGTGACTCTTTATCAATTTCGGCTAGTTCAAAAATATCCAATCAATAAGTATAAAAGGTATTCACATTCTCAAATGCAAATTTGAATTGTACTTAAAGCAACCATTGACACCAACATAATTCAAGAGGTGAACTAACCCTACCTCTAGAGATAATAGGTTATGCCACTTTTGCTCTTACAATGCAGTTGAAAATGAGGCACACTTTATATTGGAGTGTCCCTTATATAACCCCATTGGAGATAAATTTCCATCAATATTTGAGAAAAGTAGTATTAGAGAGCCTCAAGTCGTTCTTTCAATTGAATCATCAAGTAGACATTAGTGTCTCTATCTCACGGAGGTTACCGCACTCCACCACTCTAGGGATTTAGCCGATTGGTAACCATCCTGATGCACTTTCAACCCCATTAACCTTTTGGCTTCCTGTCACATCACTTCCGGCATACAGACAACATACCCGTGTTTTGGATGAACACGCACGTATGGGGTTAAATATGTGCAATTCCATCCATGAAGTACATTTCTAAGTATGTAATCTGACTTCTTCACTCCAAAGACAATAGCTAATGTGGCTCAGTTGGAGATTTGAGGAAGGAAACACAAAAACAATACAAAACAAACAAAACAAACAAAACAGCTCACCACCCACCAGCTGTATATTGCACTTTTGAACTTTTGTAGCGCTATAAAACACTCCCGAAACACACAAGGCTCTTGCTGGTGGCTTTCGAGAGCAGATTCGATCCCGCACACATTCCTCATCCTCTTCCACGACACCGAACATCAAATTTCACGAAAGTCTTACCCTTCGCAGACAAATTCATCAACGTTGAAATTCATATCTCACTGAAACTTCTCACTCGCATAGCCACGAAACATGGTGCATGGAAGAAACTGTGAGACGACTTCCCGATTATGCAGTATGATAATCTGCACAAAGATCGCTCTGGACTGCAGAATGTGGGAGATTTGAGGAGGGAAACACAAAAACAATACGAACAAAACAAAGCATCTCAGCACCCACCAGCAGAATATTGCACTCTTGAATTTTGTAGCGCTATAAAGCACTCATGAAACGCACAAGGTTCTTGCTGGAGGCTTGCGAGTTGCCAACTCTGGTATTAACGTAGACGAGGAGATTCGATCCTGCACGCATTCCTCCTCATCTTCCACCAACCATTGTGCCTGGTCTACTCCACACCGAACATCAAATTTCACGAAAATCTTACCCTTCGCAGACAAATTCATCAACGTTGAAATTCATATCTCACTGAAACTCCTCACTCATCACAGAGCCACGAAACATGGTCCATGGAAGAAACTGTGAGATGATTTCCCGATTATGCAGTAAGTGATAATCTGCACAATGATCGCTCTGGACTCTGCGACTATCTGACTTTCGGACATGGTAGACTCACCGCCGGTTCAGTGGGGTCCCAAGTCCCAACATGGAGGCCAAAGTCCCAACTTCTGAGCTTCAAGAAACCATTGAAATAAGGTTAGTTATCATCAAAGTTGGATCTAGATTATTTTATGCAAAAATGATCGCGGGACTTGTGTTGAGAGTTGGGTCTACCATAGCTTTTTCGTTCACCCAACTCTCAACACAAGTCCCGATCGAGCCTCACCTCCAAAAAGCGTTGTCGTGTAGGCATCCATGTCATACTTGGGACATAGGACTTGGGAGCCCGTGTGAAGCGGTAAGTCCCAACTTCCATGCTCTCAACGGCTGAGATTGTGTGGATTGACCTCAAGTGACTTGGGACTTAGGACCGCTTCACACTATGGCCGTCCAAGTCGAGAGGCCGTGGGATTGACTGGCCAAACCTTGTTGAGAGTCCAAATAAATGGACTGAAAATAGCCAATGAAATACATGAATTGGAGCCTTCGGCCGGGCATGGTGTGAAGCCTCCAAGGGCCAACTCCAAAGTCCAAAGAAAGAAGGAGCATCCCACTTTCTTCCCTACCCATAACAACCCCTCCAGTCTAACGGCAAGATCTTATCAATTTTTCTCTTTTTTTTTTCCAAAGAGAAAAAATTGACGGCCTCTCAACCATAGTTTGAGTTTCCATTCTTGTCTGACTCAAACTTCCTGCGAGAGTCCGTCGCCTTGGTCAAAAAGCATTGCCATGTAGGCATTTTAGAGAGCGACGGCCTTTGGACTTCGTCCTCTAGTGTGAAGGGTTGAGAGGCTGAATTCTTGGTTTCTTGCAATTTGATTGGTGGAAATCGACGGCCCCTCGACCTTCGGCCATAAGGTAGAGGGTGCTTAAACCAACAGTTTAAGCTATTGCACATACATATGGCTATGTGGTTGATATATAAAATATATATTCATATTGGCCTTTGGGCCAAACATAGGTATCAAGAAAGAAAAATTATTTTTAGCCTCAATTGAATATTTGATGAATATTTAAAGTCAAAACTACTAGCTTCCTTAAACCAATCCATAGGCCCCGTGTATGGCAACCTCGCATATGATCATGACCCCCACCTTCATTGCCTAGAACCAACACAACAAGTAGTAATGGTATGCAAAGCTACACGGCTACCTACATGATCCCACCCAGTTTGCTTGCAAAACCATCACCTTGCATCCCGGGAAATCACGGTTTTGTGCTTTGTGGGCCTACCTCCTTGGCGTTGTGAATAGAATGGCTAGAATAGGCATTGACAAGCCACCCTAATCCCATCTTGAACCAACCCGAGATAGAGTGCAACCCGTTAACTACCCTACATGGAGGTAGTGAAGGCCACTATGAGGTGGCACCTAAAATTGTCACTCTGTGGGCCCAAAACTCCTACACCACCAGGTACAGTTCAAGGTTGTAAAGTGTTGGCAATTGAAAAGCATTTATACAGGTGTTGGTTTGAGCACCCTCTACCCTAGTGTGAAGCGGCCCTCAATTTGTTTAGGGGTGGTGTTTAGACATTGGCAAACTACACTGACAGGTATTTGCATGAGAAACGTACAAAAACTTTAAGTAATTTCTGACAAATGTCATAAACCCTTAGGCATGGAAATTGTGACATATCATGCGTGCTCCTCAACACTGCATCTGCAAGCCAGTGTGTAAGGAATCCGGATGTCGAATACCCTGGGCATATTAAACTAACACCTGAAGATCTCATGCCCACAACCTTGTAAGGAGCATAACTTAAGGCCACTTCACACACGAGACTGAGAGCCCGTGACCATATCACTTTGAGAGTGAAAAGGCGGAGCCAGTCCAAGTTCGCTTCACACTACACTTGAGGGACCAATGGAGTATGTGAATGCAAGATGGATGTAAAGTCTACATGCATTCCTTCATGGCATCGAATGGATCATGGTTTCATGGTCACTTGGATTGTTTTCAAAAACCAGTTCTTGGAGGTAGGCCTAACACAAAACTTGGAGACCATGGCATTCCGAAAGCTCACAACCACTGATTTATTCTATTTTATCATGTGTGAGGGACCCGTATGAATAGAAATTCATTGAAATAGCATTCGGTTGTGGGCCCGGTCACATAAGACTTCACGCTACACTTGAGGGTCCGTGACCACACTACATGATTTTGGAGGTGTGTTGGGACGGCCTTTGGACACTCTCTTTTGGGCTCTCACAATTTCATGGTCACGGCTCTTGCCTCGTGTGTGAAGTGGCCCTTACTCACCATCTCCGTGTCCTCTTCCGCTACTTGTATGATGGTAGATGGATCTTCAATGGTTACTGTTTTTCTTCCGGCTAGCCCACTTCTCCTAGGATACGAAACACACAATAAGTAAGGTAAGAAAAACATAAAACAATGGAAATAAGTCGATTCAGCCAAAAAGAGTGGCTTGAAATTTGTGCAATATATTTTGAGGGATGGAGTACAGGAAATGATGAGGAATACAAGTTGTCTCATGATTTTATTCCATGTAAATTATTAGTTGCAGTTTCCCAAAGAGGCTAGTAAGTCAAACCCCCTACTTGTATAGTAGAGTTTGCCTAATACGAGCATCAAAAATCTCCTACTCTGCATATGAATGCACACAACACAATCAACTTAGTTGCACCTCAAAGTGATTGCAAGTGGTGTGAAATAGCACCTATCCAGCTAATCATTGCCTCCCACCTACCATTACATCCTTTTCAAGCCACCACTTTTATAATTAGCCGTTTTGGGTCCACACAAGAATCATTCTACCCCTAGTCTAGTGCACCAGTAGTAGTCATTCACCATTTGAGATCACTTTTGGATGCCAATGTAGAAAATGTTATTTTAATGCTCAAATTAGTAAGACTCTATTGTGCAAGTAGGGGGTTTGACTTACTTGCCTCTTTGGATAAATGTAACTATTTATTGACAAGGAATAAAATTAGGAAACAACTTGCATTCCTCATCGTTTCCTCTACTCCAGGCCAGAAAAATATTACACAAATTCCAAGCCACTCTTTCTTGGTTTTTTCATTTTTCTACCTTAGCATCCATTCTTGGAGCCACACCAAATCACATAGTACTCAATCAAGAAAAGTGACCAAACAGGGGTTGCCTACCTTAGTAATACTCACTTACATGATCACCGATTCTAGAATTTAATTCTCCTGATATTTAATCACTACCTCAAATGCACAACCATTCACTCTCGTTTCACACTATATATTCAAACATACACAGAACAATATGAAACCTTACTTGTGTCTCCTGCATCATTCTCATGTAAATTAGCTGATTTCTCACCACCACAGCACCTTAGGGTCTCATTGTGGAGTGTGCTATATGGGATTAGGCATCACTTGATAGTTTAAAAGGTCACCTAGAGGTCAATATGCACGGCACGGAAGAAATACAGGTGATTTTATATAGAACATACTCATGGGAAGCATGTGCATGGGAAGTGTGGTGCATGTGCAAAGGTAATTTTCAAAACTAATGCGACCCAGCAAATGACATCCACCTGGCAGTGTTGGCTTTACAACACTTGCCCTCTGGAGGTGTTGGCCTTGATTTCTCAATCTTATTCATTTCATCGAATTCCTTCAGCGGGTGGAATGGGTGCACATCAACATAATAGTGATCTAGATATGAATTCTTGCTCAATCTGCACGAAAGAAACTTGCCATACTTGGGAGGTAGAAAGACAGCAGAAGGAAGAAACAGACTGCAAAAAGAAGCGCCAAGATTTGGCATTGCAAAAATCTATGTGGTGAATCCCCTAGTGATGCAGCTAAAGTTCTGAGAAAGTACCCTAAACAATGTAACTTCTTGGAAGAGGAAATCCTGCATGCCAAAATCTTTAAAAAGAGGAAAAAGCTAGATGATCCCATTTCAAAATTGTTCGTCTATTCAGCAGCTTGCAATTTAGTGAAAAGTGTCAATGGCGACCCTTCTTCTTTCCCTTGTGTGATTGGGAAGGAGGTTTCACTGCCTCCACTGCAGGTGTACTCATCTTGCTACTAGTGGCCTTTCCTGAATCTGCATTCGGTCCGTTCGAGGCAGCAGCACCACTGAGATCACTGGATTTCTCCCTCACTACCGATCCTTGTGACCCTCGTATTTGCACGTTTCGTTTATCTTTCTTCTTTGGCCGGAAAGACGACCTTTCCCTCTTTGGTAACCATCTCTCAGGGTCAGGTGGAGGTCCTGGATTTGCAGGGTCAAACCCTTTCGGGTACAAGGGTTTTCTTTTGCGCTTCTTTTTGGGCTTATTCTTCTCAAGCTTCTCCTCCCCAGCCTTCTTCTCAGCACCATCCTCAGCTCCACGGTTCCTTTTCGTGTTGAGTGACCATGGTGCCACCTTCTCCAGCGCCTCGACGTTCAAGCCAGACAAGCCTGGTAAGGGTGGGAGTTGTTTCTCATACTGCTCAGCTTTGGCAGGGTCGGTGTAGGCATAGCTAGAGACTAGACCATGCAAAGCTTCTGACTTCACCACAGCAGACGGGCTCTTCAAGAGCCGTTCATACAACTTTGCTGCTGCTGCCATCTTGTTGTGTTTCAACTTGAATGCAGCCGCTTCCTACAAACCCATGAAACAGTATTTCAGTAACTGAGAATCACCAGAGAAAAGGAGATGCCCAAGGACAATTATTTTGTAGATAGAAATACACATCAAAAAATTGGCTCCTCTTTCCACTGTCCTTGTTCCTTAACCCTTAAAGGACCGATTATACAGAATACATGACAATTTGTACAAACCCAAAACAAGTATTGAAATAATACTTTATATGTTCTACGGTATTGAATCCATATATAGCACAACCTATCAACAAGAGGAAGAAGAAATAAAGTGATATGTGACAACAATGAATAAATATATGTGGTATGTATTTGAGTCTATGTCAGTCACACGAGCTCCAATCTCCCTATAATCCATTTTAGATATATGCATGCTCCGATTGGAATAATGCATTTGATAAATGGACTAATGTAGTTCAGGTCTCTTTTGATACTTTCAGCTAGAAATATCAACAAATAATCTTAATCCCCTCCGTATGACACCTCCAGAAAGGGCCTCTTGGACCTTTAAAGGGCCATAAATAAACGTCACTTCCATGACCTATAAGAGAGATATGAAAGTCCGTGACATAGCGCAGCTGAGAGATGTAGCCCACCATGGAGTACACATTGAATGATGAGGTGCTGACCCAGATTGAAAAATCACTTGTAGTATTATGAATCTGCAATAAACAAGAAACCGTACCTGCATAATGCATTCCAAGGTGGAGTTTGCATCATCCTCCCCCATATGGGAATCCCAATACTCTAAAGCCTCGTCAAGGACACTTTCAGCCCCCTTCAAGTTCCCTCCTCTTTCTTTTAATGCCACTACTGTGGCCACTACCCCTGGCTTATGCTTCAAAGAAGTAACCATTTCCAAACACTTGGCAGCTTGCAAGTAATTCCCAGCAGCCGCAGCAGCTTGGGCTCGAACTAAATGGGCATCTGTAGCACAGTCTGGGTGCTTCTCTGCAAATTGAGTTAGCAATTCGTCTGCTTTCGGTGCTTTCCCTTCTTTCAAGAGGATTGAAGCACACATTATCCTTGAAACTGCACTCTCTGGAAATGTGTCCATCAACGAAGAAGAAAACTCTCGTGCCTGTATGACAAGGACTGGATTAGATACAGCGTTCTCAGATTATCAGTGAAACAAATGACTTCAACGTCATACACTTACCATCAAGCATTCCATTATTTGTCTCACTACCTTATAGGAATTTCAAGATTTAGCCAATAATTTTGATCATAGTGTGTAGCTGTTCTCTTGCTTCTGCTGACATCACATGATGTGTGATGCACTCAAAATTGTAACCTAAACAAGTATACTATTCAAACTTGAACTCAAAATCTTTGAGTATGACACAATGGTGATAGCCTCCATATCACAAGTTGCCACCAACCCCTTCAGAGTTCATGAATGCTCAAAAGTAGAAAAGGATTCATATAGCAGAAAATGCTCACTGTAATGACCATGTTGTTGACTAAGTTTTTATCATGTTAAAGTCTCTGAAATGAAGACACTGCCACCACAAGTAAAATGGTCACCAAATAAAGAGCTCCCCAAACTCCCTACTTGTAGTAAATCCATACTACTAGAACTAAAGATGTGCCAAAAACTTACTCTAACATCAGAATTAGAACATGTTAGAAATAACTCTACATATGTAACTCTAAGGAAACCCATCATTGAATGCATATAAGGTAAAGAAAATAGAAGGAAGCACCTGGTCTAGTTTATTTGAATGAAGCAATAGCAGACATCGATTGAAACTCATACACTCCTTCTGCCGTGCTGAGAGTCTGTGCTCCAGATTTTCAGCAAATTGAATTTTCTGGCCTGCCCCCTTCTTCTCCAGAAACTTTTCAGTTTTTTTCAGGCCATCAAATAGATCTCGGACACCTTTCAGGGCTACCAGATTGTTAGTTGCGACTGATAATGACGGTGCATCTGCAGGCTTCCTTTTCAATATCGCATTATAGCTCTCTGTTGCTTCCTCAACACGACCTTGCATCTGTCACAAGATATCAACTATAAGGTCAAGAAAGAAACAAAGCAAGAAATGAACATTGACCAAATAATTGCATGTACAGGAATTTGGAAATTCAGAACTAGGAAGCTTAACATTAGAAGTGCCAACGACACAGGCTGGACCAAGTTCACTAACTAATTGAACTGCAATGATTTCTTATCTAAAATTCAGAGGCATAGCTAATTCAAAGATTTTTTTTCTGGACGCACTTGTTGCACATATGCAAGCTGCACAGAGATGGGGGCAAGTGCATCCTCAATATCTTCTTCTGGTAGGTCCTCCTCAATCAAAGCCTCCTGCCCTATCCTGTACAGCAAGAATCCTTGTCAATGCACCTTGATGCAAGTTATGTCTGGATCCACTATCCAAAACATAGCTGAGACTGAATACAGCTCTTCAGACTTTATCACTGTACAGAAGATGAAATCCTTTGGGCTACATCTTCTCAGTTTTCCGAGTAGCAAATGATCAGGGTCAGAACAGAAAATTATGAGATCGTATTATGTCTGCATGTTCCATGACGAATATAGAAGGTTATCTCCCAGAAATATAAAGGATTCAAGTATGATTGAGTAGCAGAAACACAGGAAAATCTCGATATACTGTACATACCGCCGGGCCAATAAGAGAAGCTCCTCAGCTTGAGCATACTCCCCCTTCTCAATAAGGGCACAAGCTGCATTGTGAGCAAGTTCAAAACCGCTCCGAGGTGCAACTTTCAGTGTCTCCATAAGAGATGAAACCTCTGCTGCCCGACCCCCTGCAACATAAGCAGCCACAATATTGGTCTTCACGTCATCTCCATCCAATTTGTGTTGCTTAAACAGCTTCTCATAGCTTGCGATGCACTCTCCCAACTTTCCCATTCTGTATAGAATCTGAGCTTCTAGTTGCAACACATTGGCATTCCTTTCGAGTCCATTCAAAGTCGCCAGAGCTTCAGAAAGTCTACTCAGCCGGTACAAGCAGTATGCCTGGACACATAATCAAGTGGAAAATTTAATAACTACACAATGCCCTTGTCAGGACACCTCCAATCACACTAAATTGTGCAAAATCCAAACAAGCACAGTACTAACAAATTAAATAGCAAACTCTTCGAGTTAAAGCTATATGCTAATTCGGCAAGCCACCTCACACTTTCGGCCAGTTAGAAGACACAAGATATCATGAGGACATACATAAAACCACCATGTCCAAGTATCCTAAAAGCCACACCTTCTGGTAGCTGAAATCAACCCCGGAAATTTGCTTAGACTCGATCACTTGCAAAGCCTGGGAAATTTCGTCATCTTGAATAAGAGCTACTATTTTACACTGATTCGCCTCCACATCATTGGGGTCCAAAGTCAGTACTGTTGATGAGGGTTAAGGAGTATGACTTCATCACAAAATTGCATTCAACCAACCCTCAGAATACACTTCACTGACCCAATTTTCAGCTACAGTGAGTCTGCCAAACAGAAGATGAGCATTAAAGTACGTAGAAGCACATAAGGGCCCTCTCATCATCTCCTATGAAGGTGAATTGCACATAAAATACATGGTAACAAGGATACTTTGATCTGTAACTTTCACGACGTTCTTGAAGTCGTCATTCTTCACATGCCGGTCTAGAGTGGCAAACAAATCATCAACGGAGGGTCCCTGCGACTCCGTCGCTTGTTCCTTGTTCACTTGCCCAGAGCTCGCTTCCTTCGCCGGAGGCTTGCCCTGCGCAACCTGAACTTTGGCATTTTTCCCCATCTTGCATCAATCTGCGACTCTACCTCCACGATCCTGCCAATGCCAACTTACTTCATTGCCAATTCGCAAACCCTCGCTCCCATGATTCACCCTCCTTAGACCAATACCTCGACCCTGGAGTCACGGAAGAAGAAGACCAGAGGGAAGACCAAGGCCCCAAACCCTAAACTTTCTTACCTGCCTAGCAGGTCAAAACATACACCTCTCCTTTTAACTCTTTCACGTGTACCGGGCACGTTTGGGCCTTATGCCTTTTCCGTGGAGCATGTCCAACGGCAACGCTACATCCCCCTCCACTTCATACTCCAAAGCGGCGGTAGAGGAGCTTGTGGAGTGCCATATCAAGAACCTTTACAACTATAAGTTAGTGACGGAGGCTCCACCGCTACATCATCAATTGTTACCCTACACAAATGTTGTGATCTCAAAATGTGTAAGATAATAATGAGCATGTGTTAATACCAATATAATAATCAATGCAAACCATGAAGTGTGATGAAGAGAGCATTTTTCTAGCATCAAAAGTAGTTTGACCATGTGAAAAAGCCACTGTATTGTTACCCAAAAAGAAAATCCCCACTTGTTTTAGAGGTTGCAAAATCTTTGTTGACTGTTGTAAAGGGAGATGGGATGCAGTTGTGATTTTTTATGCCTCCACTTCCTCTACAACATTGTTGGAGGAAGATGTATCGAGTTTCATATTCAAATGAACAAACGAATATGTTTTTGGGAGCTCCCATAAATGCAATTAGAGGTTGAACTATGAAGGTAGTGTTGCACGGGGGTTGTGCAAGTAGCAAAGCCTTGCTTCATTGCCGCCACCCACTAGTAGCAACATCACCTTCCTAACATAAATGATCCAAGCTCGAAACCCATGTACAAGCCCCTTAAGAGGTAAAAAACCTTGCAGCACACATTCCAACAAATATAAGGCCGGTTGATAGATCGAAGTGAGCACAAAACAAAGAGATTGATGAAACAATGATTGGCATCGTCCGGTGATGATTGAGTTTAGCACATGATCCGAAACCCGCACATAAGCATGTTGTGTTGTAAATCATAATGGAGCTAGTCGATGAAGCAACCAAATAGTTGCATAGGCGATGTGGAGGCTAGACGTTGATTGAGATCCAAAGTTGGTCAAGTAGCAAAGTCTATTTTGCAGCAAAACAATCAATAGGGAAAACATCAAAGATGAGGACAACACTGTCACTTGAAACTTAGCTCTCCGTAACATGTAGAAGTATATAATCCAAACATTGAAGCTTGGAGTTTAGCACTTAAAGATCATCGAAATCATAAGCATAAAAACAAAATCTTGTAGCTAGGAAAGCATGCACGTCGAAAAATGCAAATGTCAAAGTTTTGAATTTTGAGTGCTTAGAGTAAATTAGAGGTTTTTTGAATGAAACTATTAAGAACATTATGATCATGATTGGGATACCGAAGGGTTAGATCTAGAAGAGTCATTGAGAGTAGAGAGATTTGGAATGTAGACCTGCAAGGCATGTCCAATATCAAGTATACCCAAAGACTTGCTCTAGAAATGGCTACAAACAATTGGTGGGAAATAGTCTACTACTATAGTCAAAGCCATAATTGATGCACTCAACAATCCAATAATAGTTCAATGCATTCAAATTCCATATTGTAGATGATGTCAAGGAGAAATTTGACTCGGAGAGGAAGTGTCATGCATCTTGAAGGGCCTCAAATAGGCTATGAAGAGGGTGGAGTGACCCAAATATTAGAAGTCGATGTGGAAAGCCAAGGGAAAACCATAGTATGCTAATCAATAAAGTTGTGGGAAGCTAGAGCTGTAGTTTGATAGAAATCCCATCAAACTATCACAATGGAGGTGATGTCCAAACCTTCGGATTACACAAGCTAGTACATGTGCACCTTGAATGACTAAGGAAGAGTTGATCTTTGGAACATCACAACTTGTACATGCACGAGAGTTGTTGCCCCAAACAACAACTAGTAATTAAGACCTCGAGGGGTATATTGTATTAAACACATACAACTGTACGTGAGTGCATAAAAAGGGTATTGATTTAAAATTTTATGCACTACATATACATATGCTACGCTAAGAATAACATATAGTTTTGTATGAAGGACCTTTGAAAAATATACAATAATATAATAATGATTTGTATGGTAGTGTCATTATACTTGATATAATAAGATTTTTATATTAAAATAAGTTGGGAAGAATATTTGTTCATTTCTTTGTCTCAAGAAGCATCATGCATGTGTGGAAGACACAATATTAGGGTTTTGAAAGGGGGTCATTAAGTTGAGAACAAGGTCACTTCCTTGCTTAAGGACCGGGGCACTTCTTTGCAAAGGATGATCGAAGGGGCATGTGGGTGATTGATGCGGGAGTCAGTGAGGAAGATCAACGTGGGAAGGGTGTGTGTATGAGCATGGCATGATGTGTGTGAGATTGTTAGGTAACGTATCAATCAAAATTTCCTACAACCAAGGGTCATTAACTATCATGGCAAGGTTGATTTGAATTATCAATTCTAAAAGTGACAGTCAAGCAAGTAAATGTAACAATTTTAGTCTTGTTTGAGTATGGAGGCATGTATTCCAAAGGTATGTATTGTCGTGGTTAGTATTGGCACATGCGAACTATTTCAACAACCTCAAGGAAATGGCATGCCAATCACACGTTGCCTTCACACATTCAAAAGGTTGGTGTATGCCTAGATGCCGTAGCCTTTTGTCCAATTTCTTTGCAAAATATAATATGGTTCCAGCTACTGCTTTGTTTGGTAATTTAAATTTTGATGTCATTACTTTGGAATCTTCTAGGACAATCCTTTGTATAAACACATTAGCAGCAATCATGTTTATGCCTTAATCAATTTATTACTTCATTCGAAGTTTCTAACTTGTAATGTAAATTCCCTACATTTGAGCAATTTTTAAGAATCAAATTGAATAATAAAGGAGTCACTCTTAGAGCAGTATGGGCATCTTCAACCCCTAGGCATGGTAATTTGTTCTCTTTGACAATCATCAAACCCTTGAATCTCCGTAAGTGGCTTACCACTAATTACATTGTACGTCTTGTGAATAGGGCATGGAAGCAAATTCTAGGCATCCCTATGGATTTTTCTTGTTCTCCTCTATGGTGCAACCCATATCTTTTTATCCTATGAGATAAGGTTCATTCAAGGGCTTGCAAAACTTGAGAAATCAAGAGAAGAGAGAAGAAACGTTGACCATGTGATCAGCATGATTGGAATGCCCGTTCGACCCACCCTTGGTATTATACCCTCAGGATAAGAGAAATCAAATTTAATGGGCAAGTGTGAAACTGCTCTTAGATATATTAATGATCTGTCTGGGTTAAATATGAGCGATGCCACAACATTCCTTGACCCCACGCAACCAAAACAAATCCAAATAATCCAAATCCCTTTTGGTTTTATCCTCTTGACATTGTTAAGATTAAGGCCAAAAATTCTTAATTTTCTAGAGACTCACCAGAACATGGTATTGTTGCACGTCTCATGAATGTGCTTATCCATGTGTCTAAGAAACCTTATAGACAATACATTATGCATAAATTTGACAAAAGACAAGACCTACCTTTTATATACATGCAATTTATCATGTTTAAATCAAACAAACTAACTAAGCAAACATATAACATTGTATTATCTCAAATCGTTTTCAAACTCTACTTGTCCAAGAATGCATTTGTGACGCCCCAAGAGGTGTTTGCTTTATTTACAATACTATCAAGTAATGGATTCCGCATTCAAAAGTTGAAGCAACTTGTGATCTTATTCTTGACAAATAATGACTTTCCCACGATTACGTTTTGCAAAGACAAACTTGTTCTCGTAATCAAAGATATGGGGAGAATTTATGAAATCAAGTGTTAAATATGATTTGTATGAGAGAATTAGTTAAGATAATTGGTATGCAAGCCGGGAGTGGATGTATTACTAGCATCCACACTTATATTGTAATTGCTTACCATGGGATATATATAAGGTGATCTCTCTCTCTCAATGTTGTTAATCACCTTCAAACTATACAAATGATATAATATGAAACTCTTGACAAATTGATGAACCTCTTATAAAGTTTGGAATATTTAGTAGACTCTACACCAATTTTAGACACTACACTATACTTAACCATGAGTTAACTAGCCATAGTCAAGGAACTTATCATGCTCCATTATTTAGGGTTTCAATGACATAAGGCATCTACTGCACCTTACTAAACTAATACCTTAACCATAAACACCTTCACATGAAGATTCTTTTACATCCTTGAGGGAGAGAATACTTGGCTTAGTTTATTCACTAGGGCTCAACATATACACGCAGAGTGTGGAAGCACGTGTTGTTTGTGGTACAAGAGATTCTTACTATTCAAGAAAGTTACACAATATGACAAAAGAGCAAGTTTGTATACTCAATATATTATATTGAATGCAAAAGTTTGTAACCTCTTAATGAACTTAATAGGTGAGATAAATGTATGATATGGATTGCAACTAAGTCTAGCCAAATACATGTGACACACGCTTTCTAACACACAAATATATGTTTGGGTTGGCACGGGTGCAAGTGAGGTCAGCTCTTCACATTTTGATCATCAACAATAGTGCATTGATTATGTTTGAATGGTCTTTTACTCTTGAAAAATTATGTTATATATACTAGTGAAAATTATTATGTTGCTTCAACTAATGATTTGACGTATACACAAATCCCATAACAAAAGTTCAGACATTGAGAATATTTTTCTAGCAAATATCAAACGAGGTATGTAAGCCTACATATCATATCGTTGCTTTGTGATTTGGTTGATGTTGTAACATGTTATCATTAAACAAAATGTAGTCCGTGTCAAACTATCTTTTGAACTTAGTTGCCATAAGTGGTGGATATTTGATACCAAGGCATGTATCATAAAATCATAGCATTTGTTGCTCAAATGGTTTCTTATGAAGTTTCTATCGATTTTGTTATTATTATTGTAATAATTTGTGTAGGTTCTTGTAATTTTAGTGAGATTGTAATAGCGCAAAATCAGATATGGATTGGCATTCCTTTGTTTCCTATATTTATTATGTTTTTAATTTATAGTTCAGCATATACTAATCAAGCTCCTTTTGATTTACCATAAGCAGAAGTTGAATTAGCCGCGAGCTATAATGTAGAATATTCTTCGATGGGTTTTGCTCTTTTTCCTTTAGGGGAATATGCTAATATGATCTTAACGAGGTGCGGAGCTTTGCATCTGACATTTGTTGGGTTGCGGCCCTATGCAGGAGCCAATGTCCTCTCAAGGGCCTTGTGTAGTAAACCCTTCCGGGCAACTTGAAGACTAGTAGGTCTTGCAAAGCTTTCGGAGAAGGGTAGCATGATGTGTAAGCATAGCAATGAAGCGCGAACCCATTGGACGACCTATCTAATATTAGGGAGATATCTCAAGTGGGTACCTCGTAATTTTTCCCCAAACCTATATGTGTACCAAGTGCTCATACGGGAAAGTGAACTCCTAGGTCTGGAACCATGGAGGGTTGCTCCGAGAAAAAACTTCTCGTCTCATCCGATTCAATCTAGTTGTCCTTTGTTTGATAAGTGCGAAGTTCGAAGAAACGAGGTAATAGTCCAAGTTGTCGCAATGGCCTAGTGAACCCATGGTTTATTCTTCCCATACAAAAATCCCCAGGTCGGTTGCCTTATGTCTTTGCTTATTT
Organism: Polytrichum commune; assembly: GCA_950295325.1. Classification (NCBI taxonomy): domain Eukaryota; kingdom Viridiplantae; phylum Streptophyta; class Polytrichopsida; order Polytrichales; family Polytrichaceae; genus Polytrichum; species Polytrichum commune. The sequence continues at coordinate 12,846,977 of OX485803.1, read as the reverse complement.
AATAGCAACATGTTTTCCATATACTTCTTGTTCCTAGCACCTATTAATGTTCCAAGAAACTTACCTTTTTTTGTGGCTGGGTGTGTTATCTTTTTTTTCTTTGTCTAGTTTCAATTCGAATTCTTTTGTTAGGAACTTTTTCACCTTATCTATGATCTTGACAACTAAGTTTTTTTGGCCCAACTTGTACCTTTATGTCAATCCTTGCCACTAAGCTTTGATTTGAAAGCAAAGAAACATAAGAAGGTATCTAGATATTATGACAAACACATATATTCCTTGTTGAAATTCCAATCAACTTACTAGATGTGTAGAACATAACACTATATCCATGTTACAATATTGGAAGCTATGTTTAGTGATGCAATGCATTTATGACGAAGAAAAATCTCACCCACCCACCCTTGCTTTATTTTGATGAAGAATGAAAAGGAAAATACCTTTGAAAAAAGGGAGATCAAGCTTTGAGTTTTAAAAACATTGAAAAAATACAACTCTCTCATGGGAGATGTGGTAGTATGATTGGAAATCAACTTACCACATAAAAGTAATTGTTCACCCTTCTTCCTACACTTATTTTATTATCACTAACTAAGACTAGTTAGAGTTCTTCCCTAACCACCACAACCATAATTGGGCAAAGCGTTTTGTCACGTGATGTTAGTAGTTGATTGTGTCTTACGTGATTGCTTGCAAGACCATGCAAGCGTTACAAAGTTTTGATTTTATTGAAGTATCATAGCCTCAAAATTCTTCAATAAATTGAATGAAACTGATTTTGAAGTCCAAGAAGCCAAAAGGCTTGTGGGAGTAGAAGTACATCAAGGTGGAGTAAAAAAATGTCATTTGTACAATGACATAGTAGAGTGGCTTATGTGAGATTATAGTTGATATCAACAACATGATGATCAAAATGAACTAAAATAAACACTCTACATGACCACCTAGTTATGCAATCTGAAATAAAGATGCAAATCTCTCTATGATGAAGTTGTAAAAGGGCATATTAGTTAACGTCATGATTGTTGCATTGTTTTCTTGTTTTCTACTACTATGTGCCACATTATTCTACTACATACCAACTTAATACACAAGACTAATACATCTATTAAAAGGTGTTTGCATTATACATCATTATACATGATTTTAACATAGCAAACACATTATACACCACCCTTTGGGAATTTGTGATGTGATATTTTCTCAAGGCATTGTAGTCGTTGATTTTTCTTTCCCTTTATTGCAAGCATGCCCCTTTCACCTATTGGCATACAAATCAAGAGTTTCCTTGCTATTCACACACCCAAACTACAAGGATACAATTAAATTTTAAATAGGGAGATAATATTTTATTCCTTTTTCACTTACCATATTGTTATGAGAAGCTCATGGGGGGGGGGCAGTGTGTTAAAAAGTTAAGGATATAGGTGCGAACAACCACTATTTTATAGGGGGGTAATACTTTCAGTTTTTTTTTTCACATGCTATCATTATGTAATTTTCTACTTTGGGTTAATAGAAAATGGCTTGCATTACTTATAATTCCAAATTACTTATTATTCCATACCCTATAGTACTTTAAAGATGTCCAATGCCATTTTTGATACCCTATATTACTCTTAAGTTCATTTATAATTTTTTGCCCTCATGTTTTTTAAATACCCTATCATTTGTTCGCACGTATATTGCCACTCCAACCAATGACTACCCCCCCCCCCCGAGACAAGAAGAGTGGAATTTTCTCTTGCCACGGATAAGTTTTGTAACTGAGAGGGGGGGGGGGGGAATGAAAATGCATAAAACATTATGTACCCTAATTTTTTTTAAGAGCCAAAAATATGGGTTTTTACCACGCACACACACACCCAAGTGTTGTGAACCAAAATCGTCTCGCCAATATCATACAAGTTGACATTTGTTTTCCTTCTTGCATGGCTTTTCATCATAACTTTCATCTAATATCAAGTTGACTTTTTGAGCAATTTCTAACTGGTTCACACATCATCGGCTAAAGATAGGCTATGATTTTCAAAATTCAATGGTTGAAGGACATTACACGAGTATTGTAGTAATCAAAAGGCTTGTTAGATACCATAACCCATATGTATAGTAAGGGCCACTTCACACATGAGACTGAGAGCCCATGACCATAACACTTCAAGCACTCTCATTGGTGGAAAAGGCGGAGACAGTGCAAGTTCGCTTCACACAACGCGTGAGGGACCAATGGAGTATGTGAATGCAAGATGGATGTAAAGTCGACATGGATTTCTACATGGCATCAAATGGATCATGTTTCATGGTCACTTGGACTATTTTCAAAAACCATCTCTTGGAGGTAGGCCTAACACAAAATGGAGAGACCATGACACTTTGAATGCTCATAACCGTTGGTTTATTCTATTTTTATCATGATTGAGGACTCGCATGGATAAAACTTTGTTTAAATAGCATCTGGTTGAAGGCATAGTCACATATGACTTCATAGTACACTCAAGATCCGTGACCACACTACATGATTTTGGAGGTGTCTTGGTACACTTCATAGTACACTTTCTTTTGGGCTCTCACAAAGTCATGGTCACGGCTTTTGGCTCGTGTGTGAAGTGCCTCTTAGTTGGTAACATGTTTGGATCCAACATGTATTTTTTGTATTTTTTTTATGTCTTCACACAAACAAAATGTAAAACATTTTACAACAAAACATTCAATGGATTTTAAATGTGTGACTTGGTTAGTATCCTTCACTCCCTTCCCATGCACCTTAATAACTTGCTAGTGGCTACTAGATCTCACACAAAAAAGTTGGAATGAACATGAAGTTAGTGCATGTGAAGTTGGAGTGGAGTAAAGCTCTCCAAGTGTTCGTTCCACACTTAGTTCGTGTGTAGGTATATGTACTTGCATGCCTTTTAGACAAAGTCTCATCAATCAACCAAATGCTAAAGAAAAACCCTAGATGCATAAATCTTTAAACCATTCAATGATGTGTTGTTGGTAATGCTCAAGTACGATCGTGATTAGGTAGTTTAAATAGAGTTGAAGAATAATGTCAACGTTTTTCAAGTACGAAATTCTACATGAGGGAGAAACTATAGGTGATTTTTTTTAAAGGTTCGCATTCACCTACTCAAACAAGCCCCACCATTTGTCACAAATGGTGCATTAACACCTAGAAATCAAGAAAGGTTTATTTGTTCATGTAGCCACCTCGACCCATTCATACCAACATACACCTTACAATCTTTTGAATTGGGACATGTAAACAATTGAAAATTTGTGTGAACAAGCCTACTTTAAAACAACACCATCCGTATGATCATGCCTATCATCAACGGTGCATATTATCTTTGGTAAATTGTTGAATTCGGATGAACGGGGTTTAGACAATTATGGAGAGACTTCACTTCAATCTTTAAGGGTTAACTCTAGTCATTAAGTGTGTTGTCTTTGGGGTCAAAAAGTACATCAAGGGTTGGATTTCTTGCCGTATAGTATTTCATGTTACTGTGGTAACTTATCTTATGAAATGTCTTATGGATGGATTCACAAATATTGTCATCCCAATTTACTTTTAGTTCATCCTGTTATGGCGTATTTTGCATCCTAACATTTATGTAACGAAATGTTGTCAAAACGAAATGAAAAATTACTATGTTAGGTTTATATTTAGTGTTGGTGACATTATACATGTAGTTTACATTTAGTATTGGTGACACTACACACGTAATTTACATTTAGTGTCGGTAACACTACACGGGTAGTTTCCAATTAGTGTCGAGCGAGACAAATAGACTTGGTGGCACTAAGTACAATATTTAGTGTAGTCCATGACACTTCAATTGTGAAGCACTTGGTGGCTATGATTGTATAAACAAGGCATTGTGTACGAAACCGTATATGTAAGCAACTAGTACTAACTTATTAAGCCGAACTTTATATCCACATCCCATCAACTCACAAAGTGGCCCACCACTCACATGCCATTCCATCATTAGTTGTCAACTTCACTCCATAGTAGCAACAACTCAATGTGTTCTCAAGAGATCTACACTAACTATTGTATGTAGTGTCATGTAATATTCTATGTTACCGTGGTAATTTTTTATAATGACAATTATTATGAATAAAGTTACAAGTATTGTCACCTCAACTCACTCTTATTGCAACAAATGCTTGGTATATTCCACATCTTAACATTTTGGCAATGAATTATTGAAAATTGGATGAGAAATCATTGAAGCCATGCCTGCACTTGCTAGTGTTCATAGCTAGTGAACAACTCTTGCCAATATGAGGCACTTTGGCATCGCTTTTAACCAACAACTAGATGTAACATACTTAAGTTTCAAACGTTTGTTGGCTTAAAATGAAAATAAGAGTGTTTTGTATCGATGGGAGTCGTCCATTGGCTATTTCTTACCAATAAGTAGGGACATGGCATAAGTAAATGACAACAATTGCAACACTGTAAACGTATCATGGCGAAACATTTCTACGAGGAATGACAAATAATGTTGAGTTTACATTTAGTGTTAGTGACACTACACAATAGTTTATGTTTCGTATTGAGCATGACAAATAGACGTGGTGACACTTAATAAAAGAAGAAACGCTAACCATGTGATCAGCGTGATTGGAATGCATGTTCGACCCACCCTGGGCATTAAACCCTCAGTGCATAATACTAGTGGTACATGTTAAGTTGGCCTTGCTCTCACTTGCTCAAACCCAAGTAAGCATCATGGCTTATCTTCGCACATCCCAACACCAACATTTGGGTGGTTGTTTGTGCAAAACCAAGCCTACATGAGCTTCAACTATGACCTCAAAATCCATGTTTAATATGTGGGACCGTGATCTAGTATAGTTTATCATGAGTGATTCCCGGAGTTGGTGGGAAGGTATGTGGCATGTGCAACAAGAATAGACAATGTAGACTAGTGGCATGTTCCCGGCTTGTTCCCGGCTTGTTCCCGGACAATAGGGCCCCTTTGATTTCCAATGGCTACTAAAGCCCATGTGGGGCCCATCCGTGTGCCCGACTTATTTAGGTAGAAGCATCCAATTCCGTCAATGATCCAATTGTGGCACTCGGGTTTTTTGTGGGTCTCAATGTGGCCCAAGAACTACATACTTCAACGTGATGTCTAGTGAAGCTATTTTGAAGAGAGAAATCATTGATTGGTTGAGACACACAAAAAGTCAACACGCAACACTATCCGCTATGGGATAACCTATTTAACCATTTCAAATTGTAAATATACTTTGATTTTCATGAACCATATTTAGAGACATACTATTAAAACACTCATAATAAAGTCAAATGTATCGAATGCTTTGTGGATTTGTTTAAAAAGAATAAGTTTTATGTGGATTTTTTTGAGTATGTTACATGTCAATATTGGAAGATTGACTCTTGAAATACTTGATGCATGGATAGCTTTCATGGAATACCTCACGACACATATCTTGATATTGTTTTATTATAAAATGAGGACAATTTGAGGGAAAGAAATGAAGAAATTTGAAGTCTCAACATATACATGGTGGGGGGGGGGGAGAGAGAGAGAGAGAGAAAGAGAGAGAGAAAGAGAGAGCTGACGCTGACCACTTAGGTTGGTGGGAACAAGGCACGCTTCACCTTGAGCATAACTTCGTGCTATGTGAACCCAAAATGGGTTAGCTGAGAATATATTATGGCATGTTACACATCAATGGTAGGTACAACACATATGAGTGCATAGAAGCATATGCGTACTTTAATTGTGGTGTGCTTGGGCCCATAGCAAACAATGATTTGCGACATCCATATTAAGTTGAAGGTGGAAACATTGGAAACTCTTGCAATTTGGGAAGTTCTAAATTCTTATTCATGTGGCCTTGAAATAAATATCAAATACCTCAAATGAAGTTGGGTGAGATTAGATTGAAATAAATAAATCATGAACTTATATTAGAGGAGCGAGTTTCTATGAGTGTTGTGTAGGTATCATTTTTCTTATACTAGTGGTGTATGTAACGACGGTGTTGAAAAACAACATAAAATTAGATACCCATCAAACATGGTATTTAAAATATTCATAGAATATTCAAGGGTATATGAGTAATGCGACCATGAAATGTTGCCATGATATGAAGTAGATATCCAACATAGCAATAATATGGACATGCATATGAGAGTGGTATGTGATTAAATGTGCGGATCTAAATACGGACATGAGAGAGAGAGAGAGAGAGGACCTATATGACCATCTTCTGGACATGAATATCTTCACTTTGATAATTAACAAGACATTCATATGAGCTCTAGAAATTATGATGCAAAATGACTACATGCACAAGTCATATTTTCTAATCATCTCACACTCATTGCATGTTTCATTTCCTATGAGAAGTGGGTGCAAAGAGAAACATATCCGAATAATAATCCACCTCTACCTTATGTGTGAATCTCAAATGGATGTCACTACACCAAATATCGTATTTAATGTCACATGTCATTTTATGTCATTGTGGTAATTATTCTAGTGACACTTCTTATGATCAAGTTTGCAAATAGTGTCATCTAAGCTTACCTTTAATTCATCCAAGTGGCAATCATGAAAACAAAGTTTGCTAAACTATCCATCCTTACATTAATGTAATGAAATATAGTCATGAATGATTGAAATTTGGACAAAAACCACCTAGTAAGTGACAATTTTACAACATTGTAAGTCTATAATGCCGATTATTTTTTACAAGGAATGACAAATAATGTTACGTCCACATTAAGTGTTGGTGACACTACATGGGAGATTTACAATTAGTATTTGAGCAAGGCAAATTGATCTGGTGACATTAAATACAATATTTAGTGCACCTATGGATATTGAAGGATATCGTATACCCGTACCCGGTCGGGTATTTCCATACCCGGACACGTGACTTGAACGATACCCCCGTGTATCATACCCTGACATGTAAACTTTGTTTAGATACCTCGATAGATACCCGTGGTCACAATGGTTGTTTACCGGGCCCCTAACGGAAGCAGCCACGAATCGGTAGGTGAATCCGAATCCCACTTGGTTGGGAGAGTAATTAAAAGAATTCCCAAAAAGATTTCTTTTTCTTTCCAGGAATGCAACCCCATTTCCTTTTCCTTAGCGACAACGCTGTTTTTTTCTCTTCCCATTCCCTCCCCCCCGGAGCCCCCTCCGACCTCTCTCCTCTCTCTCCTCTTCTCTCGTCTCGCGCACTCTTCCCTCCTGGCTCATCGCCATCTCTCTTCTTCTCTCCCAAATCCGTTTCTCCATCTCCTTCATCACTCTTGCCTTCTTTCTGCCCCTGCGATCTCGTCTCCCTCTCCACATGCCGCCTTACTTCGCCTCCTGAGCCGCCTTCTGCACTAATATTTTGATTTCTTTTCTGGTCTTCATTTCAAACTTTCTTCCCTCGTGAAATCTGTCCTTGGGAGCTTCGTCTCGCTCCTGTGCACCTAATCGGCGCTCCCGCACTTTGGATATAGGTTTCCTTGTATTTTTTAAATTTGTAGTTGGCTTCGGGTAGGGGTTTGGTTGAGCTTCGGGGGCAGGGGTTTTTGGGAGGGAGGAGTAGTTATGAGGTGTGGTGAGGATTGGTGAGGGTTTGGTGAGCTGGGAGATCATCGCGTTGCGAGGGCAAGGTGGAGCAGATCCGGTGGAATGCGGGCCGAGTGTGCATTGGGATCGTGCAAGGGGCAGAAACCATGGGGTGGCGATGCTGCTGGGCAGCAGCAGTATAGGAACGAGATGGAGGAGGAGCTGTGGTATTAGGGAGCTCCTGAAGCTTGTGCTGCAGCTTTTCTTCGTGGTGTTCAGATGCTGGAAACTGCCCGGAGACTGCCCGGGGATTTTTATTGCCTGGAGTTAATTGAGCGGGGGGGGGGGGGGAGTAATTGAAATCATAATTGTTGTTTAGCTAGGGTTTGGGTAGTAGGGAGTGGGTAGCCATGGGGGTCAGCAGGCGTAGGAGGTTAGATCCGTCCATGAATGTGGCGCTGGACGATGGAGCGGATCACCGCACAATCTACTGCAATGATCCACTCACCAACAGTGTGAGCAAATTTACGGTATACAATAATGATCCCACTCTTGGAGTACTGCTTCTTCTTGGGAGTGCCTTCGGGGTATCGTAGCAGCTGAGTTTTTACGGATACAAGGATATGATATTCAGTATGGTGTGATGGGAATTAATATGTTCAATTATTTTTGAACCTATCATCGAACGATCAATCAACTTCCAGAAAATGGCATTGGAAGTCGCCGAGTACACATCGATGGCAACCAATTGACGAGTTGTAGACGAAATGGCTTGTTTTTTTCCCCCTCTTTTTAATTATGGCTCTAATTACAATCAGGATATTCAGGGTGGGTTACAGCCTGCGGATCTAGAGGTTTTGTGGGCCGTTTTGTGGGTGCAGCTCATGGTTCCCCTGTGGGTTTTGCCTGTGAGAAGAATCTGCAGTCGTTCTCGGGGTACAATTTGTTTACGGACTTTGTATTCACTAGGGGGTTCAAATTCAGTTTTCCGATGACATTGGAATTGCAACCCTGTGAACTTTGTTGTTTGCTCCCTAGGTTAGACTTTGACAACATCATCATTTTATGGTGATGTTGAGATTGGAATCTCCAAGCAAGTGATTGTCAAGGGTTTCTTGTTCTCTATTTGGGTATATGAAAAGAGAAATTCCAAGCGTCTACTGGCTCTTCAAGTGCAATGTGGATGCATGCTGAGTTGCGGGATTCTGTCCAAGGCAGTTGTATGATACATCACCTTGATGTACCACAAGTTGCATGCTACGTCAGAGAACTTATCTGTTTCTTTATGTGTTAATGGCGGAAGGGGTTAGAATCAGACTGTTTTGAGTGAAGGTCGACGGGTTTCAGGAATGGCGACGGGCCAATTGTCATTAGCCACCCACAAACTCCATCCTCACTTGTACTGGAAACATCTTGTGAGACTCATTTAGTCCTCCAATTTGCATAGCATCTGGAAGCAGATGGTTGTCTGGATAATGTGTCTGATAGAATTATTGTCCTTCCCTGAACAGGGGTCAACCTTCATTAAGCGGCGCAAATCTCATTCCTAATTCCTGCACTTTTTGGAGACCCATATTCAGGTCCTCTAAACTGCAGAGTAGCTGGAGCAGATGATTGTCTGGAGAAAGGATTAGAGATTATTGTCCTAATGAGAAACAAGTCAAAGCATCATAGCTCCCTTGTTATGGTGCTGCACTTATTTGCATGACCTTGGTCGTGCATACATTGTGGTATCTGATGTAGCCTCTCCAGTATGCTCGTACATGTGTTATATTTTGGGGGAGTGCACTCTTGATAGTAGATGCACATAGTTGACACTGAGGAATGCATTTCTGAAATTTAATCACCTTGATTCTCTCTGGTGTTTGTGCCAACAGAATAATTCAATCTCCACCACAAAATACAACTTATTCACATTCTTTCCCAAAGGGTTATTTGAGCAGGTACACACTATCCACCACTGAGTTTCATGTTACTTAGTTAACTGGGACATAATTAGATGCTGCTCTCCTTCTGCAGTGGTCATGCACCTTGCTGCAGCCAGAGAAATGATCAAAGATGCACAGGCCTTGAGACTCTTTGAGCAAGAATAAATGTGTACTAAACTTCATTCTGATGACGTTTGACTATAATTTTGCAGTTCCGGCGGGTTGCAAATTTGTACTTTTTGATGATTGCCATCTTATCAGCAACTCCAGTCAGGTGAGATGCTTCTACCTTTCTCTTGGTCTGAGGGATATCCTATCAAGTTCCACCACACTGGTCTTAAACTTACTGCAGGGGGCAGCCAAGGTAAGCTCATTGTTCTTTGTGTCTGTTCTGTGTGAGGTGGTGTAAAGGTAATTCTGGAGAGTGTTCAGTGGTGTAGCTAGAGGTTGCCACCTTTAACTGAAGTTGAAGCATAATGAAGAAGCTGGTCATTCATCCTGCACAAATGTTTCAACCTCATTGAACTTGTCAACAGTATAAACTGGAACCAGGAGAAGAATTTATAACACAACGGGCATTTGAGTCTGGATCTGAAGCGCAGCCATCCTAGTTGCTTGCTCACTTGCACCTTGACACTTGATGGATTTCCAGGGACGTTGTAATATCCTTTTTATAAATATGATTAGGGAAAGATGGATGTGAGAATGCTGGAACTGGATTACTGGCCATGCACAAATGCTAATTTCTAACTTGTTTTGCTTTCACATGCAGTCCCGTGCAGCCAATCACCAACATTGTGCCTCTAGTGCTGGTGCTTTCTGTATCACTCATCAAGGAGGCCTTTGAGGATCGTGTAAGTCATCATATTTGTCTCAATGCATAGGCACTACACCATCAATGTGGAGGCCTCCTGTGGTTTTGTCATGACCTTTCTTACAAGGTCAACTTAGATGAGCCAGTCAGCCCTGGTCAATAAAGTTTGAATAAGGGTTTGGTGCAACTTTAATCTTGATGTTTATACTCTTTGAGTTGTCGACCTGACATGTGTATACACATATAGAGAGAGCCTGAATTGTGTGTTGCACTCTCACATGCTCCACTTAGTCTCCAAATGTTTTTACATGTACATTATTGAATATACTATATGAACTAATCAGTTGTTTAGAGTCTTGTAGAAAGTTAGGGGCTATGTTAAAACCTGCTAGTAGTGATGGAAGATGTGAAGACCATGCTTAGAGTTCTGTTGTTCATGCTTTAGGCTGCACTGACATCTGTGGAAGGTTTTTGTGATACTTTATATAGAATCTATTTGATCACTCACTCCCTTGCTGTTGATTTTGCATCATTATTGCTCATATGTATTATTCTTGGGGCTTTACAGAAACGATGGTTGAATGACAAGGTGGTGAATTCGAGCTTGGTTGAGACACTGCAAGGCCGAATGTGGATAAAGGTTCCATGGAGTGATGTAGCTGTTGGAGATATTGTCAGGGTAGGTAGTCAGCCTCATTTCTCTGTTGGAAGATATAACTAGATATTGTGGTGATGTTCTTGATATAGACCTGTGTGCAGGCATCAAAATGCATCCTGTAATGGTAAAGCGTTCCTGAGTACTACTTAGAAGAAGACTTGAAAGCTTTTATTTGATTTTACAGGTTATTCAAGATCAGTACTTCCCTGCTGACCTGCTCTTACTGGCAAGTACAAATGCAGATGGCATTTGCTATATTGAGGTAAAACTACTTAATCCCCTTGGTCAATATGTATGCCTGAGGTTAGTGTTCTTGCATGTGCCTGGGTGCTTTCAAGTATGTGCTGGGGCAGACACTGGTTTAAGTGTTGAGTCCTGATAAGGGTCTGTTGGGCACGAGCCAGCTATCTGTTAAGAGAATGCTTGTCTTTGTTTTTATTTCAGGCTGAGGTGAACTTTTGTGGAAGGATTTCTTGTGTCTTCAAGAGATGTGGTGGTGCATTGTGTAAATATGGTTTCTTTCAACAGTGATAGTTCAGCCAGAATTGTGTAGTGGCTTATGGTTCTTTAAAGTCTTGTTGTGTTCCTGCACCAGACCTCAAACTTGGATGGAGAAACCAACCTCAAGATACGGAAAGCTCTAGAGCGGACTTGGGATTATATTGATGAAGACAAAGCTGTGGAGTTCAGAGGTGAGTCTTTCACCTTCAACTTCCATTGTATAAGTTGCTTGTTGATTTCTCTAAATGGAAAACTGCTCTTGCTCAGAGAGAACTATACCAAGAACCAATTTGTGTGAAAGTTTCTGTGGCTCTTTCTAGAGTCCACCAAAACTATTGAAATATTCACACTACTAGTATGTGTTGTGTGATGCCAACGAGTTCTTGTTGTTTACCGAGCTGTAATTTATAGCTACACTTTGTGTTCACCTTTTTGACTAACATGAACTTCTGGCGTTTTGGAACAGGGATAATTGAGTGTGAACACCCAAATAACTCTCTTTACACCTTCACTGGCAATCTTGAGATAGCCAAGCAAACCATACCCATCACACCCAGCCAGATCCTCCTTCGAGTAAGTTGGTCAATTTTGTGAAAAATCAAGGTTGTACTACTTAGTAACCTAGATGTTCTCAGTTTGGTGCTGAGGCATGCTGTCTTACAAGTGAACATCCTATGAAAGTCGGAATTTTGAATTGGTGGGGTGCTCTGCAGGGTTGTAGCTTGCGAAACACAGATGCTATTGTGGGTGCAGTAGTTTTTTCCGGTCATGAGACAAAGGTTTGTTACTTTATTTCTATATCTTTTTCAGGAATTTAATGTCTGAACTAACAATATCCATGTTCATGGGCCACCACAATGATGTTCTAATGTGTGTATGTGTTTAAGTAGGAGTGTACCCCTGTTAAAATCTTTTGCACTACATGGAGTGTGTCCTTATTTTCTCCTGGCTGTCAAATCATTGACTTGTGATTTTATTTACATTCATCACACCAGTCTATTGTATTTGTGCATGCTTTGTTGATTGACTGATTTGCATTTATTATATGAATTCGCTGCATGTTTGCAGGTGATGATGAATTCCATGAATGTGCCATCAAAGCGGAGTACGCTTGAGCGAAAACTTGACAAACTTATATTACTCCTATTCTGCATCTTGTTCATGATATGTTTTATTGGGGCAATAGGCAGGTTGGTTTCCTTCTGTCCTTTCATTGACAATTTTAGCTGTGAAGTTTGATCTGCTTTGCTCACTGATTTACTTACATTTATATTTCTATGCAGTCTCCGAGTATCAAGATTTCTGAACAGTAAATTTTTGGAACATTCCTTAGCAACATTCATTTTAAAATAACATGTCAAACCGTTTTCAATAACATGTATTTTTGTGTGTTTTTGTACTATTTTTGTGGTATTGTTTGGCTCAGTTCCACCAGAATTACGATCGATCTGTAGTGTAATGCTTCATATTCTAATAGTCTATTGCTCATAAAGATGATGTTGGGAAAGATTTGTAGAAGTTGAGTTCATCCACTTGGTATGTGTTAAATGCAGTGGTGTATTCATAAGCACACAGTATTGGTACTTGGGGCTTACTCTTCCTGGCACTGAGCAGCAGTACAATCCCAACAACAAATTTCTTGTAAGAAGTTTTGTCTGTTAGTCATTGTGGGTGTCCACTTTGCAAGTGCTTAAGCTTGACTTTAGAGTACCTTTAGGGTTCTGTGACATGCCGGTTTTGTCTTTGACTACTTGGCACACATGATATTTATTTTGAAACAAAGCTTATGACTGTCGATTCTGACATATTTTTAGTGCATTTATAGAACTCTTTCAACATGTAATCATTAATCTGTGTCTGAAACAGGTTTCTGTACTTACATTTTTCACTCTTGTAACCCTATATGCAAATATCATCCCGATTTCTTTATACGTTTCCATTGAGGTAAAGGCATTTTGAACTTGTCATCTCGTCCATACACTTAATAGTTTATGGATTTCTACAAGAATGTTAGATACTATGTAAATATGCTGTGATTCTGACCGATTATCCTTGAATTTCTAGACCTATTCCTACTTTCACAAGGTTTAGAATCTCACTGTCATTGGGTTCACCAATACTATCTCATTAGGGATCTTGCAAGGGGTTATATCTTCCTTATCAATATGTACATGTGTTTGCAGATGATAAAATTCATTCAGTCAAATTTGTTCATAAATAATGATGTGCGGATGTATCACGCTGAAAGTAATACCCCTGCCCTTGCACGCACATCAAATTTGAATGAAGAACTTGGCCAGGTAAATTTCTAAGGCCCTAGTTCCTTTGATTTCTGTTTTGTAGTCTATCTGTTTACTTCATCTTGAGCAGCAACATTAGGGTGAGGGCCAGATGTGTTTATGAGAATCACTGGGTGTTGACCTCTAATTTAGCAATATTACTCCCCTATATTGAGTTCTTTTTTATATTGTTACTTGCAGATAGAGTACATCTTTTCAGATAAGACTGGCACGCTGACACGGAATCTGATGGAGTTCTTTAAGTGCTCCATAGCTGGAGTGATGTACGGGACAGGGGTGACTGAGATTCAAAGAGCAGCTGCTTTTCGAACCGGGGTGCCTCTTGAAGAGGTATAAGCTGCTTGAATTTCTGCAGTTGCATTTAACAGTAGTGATGATAGTGGTCAGTGTTAAGTGATTAGTTGCAAGTTCTTTTTTGATCTACAAACGTGACCCTTGTAGCTAAGGAAGAGATTATGTATACTTGGAAGTTTATCCGTTTGTTCTCTGTGTAAGTTTTTGCCAATAGTTCAGCAGGTTAAATAATTGGATCTATATACATGCAAAGCTGTTCTTGTGATTGGATGCTGTATCATGAGATTGTGAATCTGTTCATGTTTAATAGGTGACCTTTGATCTGGCTTACAGTACTCACATTGTTTTTGAATTGTGTTCTTTTGGATATAAATGCAATATATCATTGAACTGCCACCTCTTTGTGATTAGATATCACTCACTGGGTAAATGATTTTCTCTAGGTCGAAAGATCAGAAGATGCAATCAAAGAGAAGGGTTTCAACTTTGATGATAGAAGACTTATGAAAGGCCAATGGAGAAATGAAGTCACCCCTGATGTCTGCAAGGTATGATTCTGGGCTAATTTGACACAATCTAGTGCTGTATGCTGCTGATTGATGGAGATCTGGCAAGTTCTTTGATATTGTGATTTCCTGTCTCAGTTAGATAGATAGTGTTTTATTTCCTTAGACACAAAGAGGGAAAGCAACAAACTATTGTATATAGGTTTAATGAAAAGATTTTTTTTAAGAATAATGCTCAGGAGTAATGCAAAGTGATTCCTTTGATTTACAATGTTTTCTGTTCTCTAAATGGTCTTAAATTTTTGTGGCTACTGATTTACAATTTTTACTACCCCTTGCTATATCTGCTTTGAAGCGAGAAGGCATTTCTTATGGATGTTGTGATCTTTGCTTCGAGCATTTCCAGGAATTTTTCAGGTGTTTAGCCATCTGTCATACTGTGCTGCCAGAGGGGGAGGACACACCAGACAAAATTACCTACCAGGCAGCCTCGCCTGATGAGGCTGCACTCGTGGCAGCTGCAAAGAATTTTGGCTTTTTCTTCTATGCGTAAGACAATTTGTTGTTTATGCTCTTTTTCTTGGTTTCTCGAGGCTTATTGAAAGAGTACAGAATTGGGGTTCTCTTCTGGATTGCTCAGTGAGAGTAATCTTTCTATGCTGGACAGGGAGACTTTCTTGATCACTTTGTTGCTATCAATAAGCCTCCACTGCTACATCTTGTTTGGACATTGTAGATTGTAAAATGTGAAATTTCACGTTGTGTGTTGCAGACGATCACCAACTGCAATTCGAGTTCGTGAATCACATGTGGAGAAGCTGAATAAACTGGTGGATGTGGAATATGAAATATTGAATGTTCTAGAGTTCAATAGGTAAGTGTAGTCCAACATTTATCACATTGCCTAACCACGTGCAACTGCCCCTTGTTTGTCTTTGAAGCCATTATGCAACAAGTTTCAAGTATACCTGTTGTTTCTCCTCAGACTGTGCAGAGTTGGACAATGTATTGTGGTTTGACTGCATTTCTCACATGGCGTGATTGTTTGTTGAACAGTACAAGGAAACGCCAATCTGTAATCTGCCGATATCCTGATGGAAAACTTGTTCTTTATTGCAAAGTAAGAATGCCACCCCAAAGTTCTTGTTTCTAATTGTTTTTGGACTTTATTGCCCATCTTCCTCATGGCTTTTCTGTGAATCAGCCTGGTGAACATTGTAAGGCTGAGTGTTTAGTACTATTTGTTTGCAGGGTGCTGACACCGTCATTTATGAGAGGATGGCGGATGGTGGGGCAAATAAATACAAAGAGGTTACTCGAGACCATTTAGAGAAGTATGGAGCTGATGGGCTTCGAACATTATGTCTGGCTTATCGTAACTTGGATCCTCAACAGTACGAATCTTGGAACGAAAAATATATTCAGGCCAAGTCAGCATTACGGGATAGGGAGAAGAAATTGGATGAGGTATTTATTATATAGTTGTGTTTGGTGAGTGTATGTATTAGTGGATGCCTCACAACAGTCACCCAGTTTCTTTTTCAAACTACAACATTTTCCAATGGGGATGTTGAATTTTCATGTTACTTAACTGAAGCGTCTGGGGGTGACTTCATCCCAGGAATTTCCTATTTTCTGTTGATGAATCAGGAAAAGTGACACAGTTGTCCAACTATGTTCTTGTTACAGATTGCAGAGCTTATTGAGAAGGAGCTCATTCTGCTTGGCTGCACTGCTATTGAGGACAAGCTGCAAGATGGAGTTCCAAACTGCATAGAAACGCTTTCAAGAGCTGGCATTAAGATTTGGGTGCTTACTGGTGACAAAATGGAAACAGCAATTAACATTGCATATGGTTTGACACCAACTCACCATAGTATTTGTCTTTCAAAGCTTGAGGCTAATTGTATTTGTGCTAGAAATCATATCACATGCTCAAATAGTTTAGTAGGAGATCATTTGCAAATTGCAGAGATTGACAGGGGTTCGGAGATTATTTTGTTGGCATAGAGTGTTTACTGACACATATCTGGTGATTGTACAGCCTGCAGTCTTGTCAGCAATGATATGAAGCAGTTCATTCTCAACTCTGATGTGAAGGAAATTCGGGATGTGGAAGATAGAGTGAGCTACTTTTCCTATTCCATAGTTACTGAATAGTGAGCTCTTCGTGGGTTAATGTCACCTGCATCATCAAATTCTGAAGATATCGCTACATCGTAAGTTGGAAGTCTAATTTGTTTTTGGAAGTGTAGGGTGACCCTCTGGAGACTGCACAAGTTGTAGAAAACTTGGTGAGAGAGCGCATGACAGACTACCTTAGGCAGGCTGAAGAGGCACCTGACATGGATATGGCTCTTATTATTGATGGAAGGTGTCTCATGTACGCATTAGATCCCAATAAATTACGTACAACGCTGCTGAAGTTATCTATGATGTGCAAGGCTGTAGTGTGTTGCCGAGTTTCACCCTTGCAAAAAGCTCAGGTATTTGGGGACTATCTTCCAATGTGTTGGTTATGTTTAAGTTTTTCCAAAACTTGTTCTGTGGACCAATGATCTCGTATGTCTGATTGATATGGTAAGTTCAATCTTTTTAATGTAAGGAACCTCTGTTCAGTTTTTTGAAAACACATCTCTGATGTGACATTTGGTGGATTTGATGGATTGCAACTGTGGATGAAATTAATATGCTCTAAACTACTATGTACTGGTGATATGTTTTGATTCACTAATGAACTAGGACTCTGCAGATCTTCAGCTTTGTTTTTGAATTCTAGAGTGGTTGCAGCAGATGTAAGCTGTTATTCATGTTGACTTTATTGCTATCTTTGCAGGTGACTACTTTGATCAAAGAAGATGCCAAGAAGATTACCTTGAGCATTGGTGATGGTGCCAATGATGTTAGCATGATCCAGGCTGCCCACATTGGGGTAGGTATTAGTGGGCAAGAAGGAATGCAAGCTGTGATGGCGAGTGATTTTGCAATTGCACAGTTTCGTTTCCTGAAGGTCTTGCTTCTTGTGCATGGACGGTGGTCGTACATACGCATCACAAAGGTAGCGTACTGTAATACTCTTGATCTGTCCACTTTGGTTAGGTTGTCAAATGGGAATGTTTTGACATTGGTTACAAGCTGATGACCAACACTCCTGTGTGCAATATCTTGATTTTTAAACAAACCCCTTTCAATCTATTGTGAAAAATTGACAACATTTATAAGCAAGTCTCTTGCTATGGTCTATTGTGTTTCTTTACACCAGTACACACAGGCAGTCCTGGTTTCTCTAGGGTATGTCTGAAAGACTAATATGGGTCGGGGTGACAGGTTGTGGCTTATTTTTTCTACAAAAATCTAGCGTTTACTTTGACACAGTTCTGGTTCACACTGTACACGGGATTCTCAGGCCAACGGTTCTACGACGATTGGTTCCAGTCATTGTATAATGTTCTCTTTACTGCTCTGCCTGTTATTGTGGTTGGAATATTTGACCAGGTAAATGATCCTAATCATATTAGCTACTCTTCACACACACACACACACACACACACACACACACACATATATATGTATGTATGTATGTATGTATATTTTGAGCCAGCACTGAAACGAGGGTATGTTATTTGATCATCAACGATTTATTTCCCATGTTTTGGACCAACTTGTGACACATTGCTCCAATATAGAATTCAAGAAATGTAGATGTCTATAATCAATCTCTCTTTTGGATGGCTGATAGTCTAAAGGAAAGTACAGTTTCTTGCAGGCCTTGAGATGTTATCCAGCGTGATTGAATCGCTGTTTAGTTAATCCCCTGTTGTTTTGTGTTTGATTGAAATTTCAATTCAAAACATGTTCTGATGTGTTTCTGTTTTGGATATTGCTGCAGGATGTGAGTGCCAAAACTTCTATGAAATGCCCTGAGTTGTACAGAGCAGGCATTCAGAACCTTTTCTTCAAGTGGCGGGTCATAGCAGCGTGGCTTGTTGCTGCCACTGTTCAGTCACTCATTTTCTTCTACTTTCCAGTTGTTGCTGCCCAAAAAGCACAGAATTCTCCTGGAAGGATGTTTGGAGTGTGGGATGTTTCCACTATGGCCTACACCTGTATTCTAATCACTGTGAATCTCCGGCTCATGATGGCCTCCTCATCTTTGACCAGTTGGCACCTTATCAGTGTTGGTGGCAGTGTTGGAGCGTGGTTTGTGTTTGTGTTTATCTACTCTGGAATTCAAGTGACATTCATCCAGGTATTATGACCTTTTACCTTGTGGGTCAGATTAGTAGTTCACATTTCTGATTTTCTACAATGATGCAAGCTTTCTGATTTTGAACAGAACTTTTATACAAATGGCTGCCTAATTCTAGCTGTGTGGAATTGCAGGAGAATATATACTGGGTGATGTTTACTTTAATGAGCACATGGTACTTTTGGTTATCTTTGCTCCTGGTGCCACTCGTGGCGTTGTTAGTGGACCTCTTTGTCTTGTTGTAAGTTCATCCATCTGTTCATCATTTGTTTATATATGTTGTAAGCTGGTAGTACATGATATAATACAAGTTGTGCAAGATAGTTGTAGCTAATTTTCATTGCTTAATTTTGTGGTTGCTAGAAATCCTCTATACAATTATGACTTAAACCGGACTGATTAGCATTTCACATAAGTCAAGTAACTAGGTTGTTCTGGAAAGAAATAGCATGGTTCACAATCACTCTTATAGGTTTTTCCTGGTCTGGATGTGTCATCTTTGCAGAGTGCAGCGATGGTTTTTCCCATATGACTTCCAGATAGTCCAAGAAGAAGCTAAACTTTTAACGTGAAGATTGTTCTGGCCATGAATGTTTGGACATTATTACCTCTCTCAATTTTGTGGGTTGGATGTTTCATCTTTTCAGTGTGCAGCGTTGGTTCTACCCATACGACTTCCAGATCATCCAAGAAGAAACCAAGTACGGGCATAGATACAATGACGAAGACTCTGAACGGCAAACAGAGATGATGTCTATGCTTGATGGTCCCCCATTGACGTCAGAGGAACGTAGGAGATTGCAAATGGCACAACTCCCAAGAGAAAGGTCGAAGCATACTGGTTTCTCATTCGATTCTCCTGGATTTGAATCATTCTTTGCGCTCCAAGAGGGTGTGCCCCCGCCAGCCAAGTCATGGGATATTGCACGAAGAGCAAGCATGAAGTATCCACGCCGAGGGAGCTCGAGTACGCGGAAACCATCACGTTACAAATAGAGAATTACCCCATCCTTTGATAATGGGCTTTTTAATCAAAGAGTATCCTCTCTCTGGCTCTCTCCCTTCTGACTTGTCAGAAACATGTGCTGTTTTAGAAAGTTTGTCCACCCATAACCTGAGCACATGATGCTTTTGCTTCTAGCGTTTTGGTCTAGTGCATTTCGGAAGCAGTTGTAGTTCCTCTGTATGGAAATGTTGATTGGACATAAGGTTGCCACTGCATCACACATGGCACTGGTATCTCTGAACACCATGCCACGATAGAAAAGGGACAGGCTTCTGGGTACATCCCAGCCGGAAATCAGACTGTACAGTTGGTAGAAGAGCCATGATTGTGAGAGAAAGGGCTTGCTTTTGTTAGAGCCAGGAGTTATGCCGGTGTACAATTTAGGGTATCTTAGTCCTGACAGACCATTTTCCTAGTACATTGGATTAGTTTCTGGTGTTATAGTTAACACAAGTGACAGCTGAACCTGGTACAGAGCTTGTAGTTTGACCCAAGGTAGCCTACTTGCCCTGTTGATCTAGTTTTTGATTTTGGTGGTGGAACCACTTCCTAGTTTATATCTTGTTAATGCACAGCTTGGTTATTCAGAGGTATTAAAAGACTTGCCTTGGAGCATGTCCAGTTGGAGAGTTCCACTTGAAAGATGCCGTTACCCAAACTGTGTATTCATTCTTTCAGCAATTGTCATCACCTGATTTCCACTTTTAGAATGATTTGCAGAAGTTTTTCACTTCATTACACTTACTGGTAGTCATTGATGTGGTTGCATATAATGTTTTCCAGTGGTTTATTTTGGTGATGCATGTATGGTCTAGATTGTGCATCTTATCATAGATTAATATCTGGTCCCAACTTGAGGTGCCAATTTAAAAGATATTCCAGGTTGTGCAGAAACTGGCGGTCATTTTGTTATGTCACTATTAATCCACTCGTTGTGAACTGATGGATTCTTTGTTTACTCCCTTGGTTGTAATTTGTGAATGCTTACAACCTGAAAACATTGTCATGCAGTCTTTAACACATTTTTTTTACCAGGTGCATACTTTGTGGGTGAGTAGGAATACGTCACCATGCTATTCTAGAGCATGTATGTATTGTTTTATGCAAAATACTTCATTGACATTGCTAGTTATCTCTTCAAGTGTATCTGGCATGCAGAAATGTCCTCCCATAGAGTGCCTGTGCAACTTCCATTTTATGAGTTGGGGGGAAGCTTTTGCTGGGCCTCAGGAATGTGTGGCAAGAGTTCTCCTGCTGATTATGTCAAAGAGACTGGCTTTAGAGATGTCTGCAAAAAGGATTGATGCATAGTTGGTGCGTAGTGGTCAGATACTTCAAGCAATCGTGTCATTGGATAACCAGCACTGTACAGAGCATACCACAGTGCTGATGCATAGAAAACTCTATTTCTCTTTGAAATTCAGCGAAGTAAGAATGAGGATTGCCGACACTACTACTCTCCTAAATTCCAGTGAGTACTGGTGGAATTGGTTTCAGTAGGAACCGAATCCACAAAGGTCGCTCACTAGCCTACTGTGGAATGATGAATTTGTACATCATTGTTGACTGTTGTGTCAGGAAGTACTCTAGTCCTCAGGAACGACTAGAACAACGAATATTTTTGGCGAGGAAGAAAATGCTGGCTGAAGACAGATTCTTGTGCACAGGACGAACAAGATGTGAATATGGAGGCAACTACTCTACGTACAAGGTACAAACATAAGCTTTCACTAAATTCAGTTGTGGGATCACGTGATTCAATGTTTTTGAGAAGGATCCATGTAGAAGATAATCACTCCCTTGGTGGTAATCACGAGAGGTTCATCCTTTTCATTGATGAATAAAAACCTTAGCTGGATCGTATTCAGATGATCTACCGGGTGTTCTAGGCATCTGAATATAGAGAATTTAAAGAGATTAATGGATGTGAGTTAAGATTACATGAGTCATTACAGTGCTGTAAGTGCTCAAAAGATCACACAAAATTTAGGTACGTGTTCTCAGACACATCAAGCTGTTTTGCTTCAGTCAGGATATATAATTGAGCAGAGTGGCGTTTCTTGTTCAAATGGAATTATGAGCTGGGTATAACTGGGGCGTTAAGAGTGAAATTAGGAGTTGCTTTGCCCTGTCTACTTGATGTGGAGTCACTAAATATGAAGGCAAGCAATCTATGCTTCTACTTGGTTGCTTTGTCATGAAATATTGAGTCTTTGCCTGCTGCACATTTTGATTCCCAATGCCAGCGAAAGACCAGTGAGGAGGATCTTGACGATTCATTGATCAAGAAGTTGCTATTAGTGATGAGCAACTGCAATTATCTGGCTTAACTTCATTCTGTAGAGTGTGTCATAATGTTTTGCACTTGCTCGCCCAGAAAGTTATGCCTGAATGAGGTAGTGTGAGCTGATGAGAAAGAGAAAGAGGACTGAGGTGTGGGACTATATGGGCACCTGACGCTCTGGAGGAAGGTAGAAGAAATAACACAAATATAAGCAACTGGGGAATCAGGCAAACAATTGGGGATGTGTGGGGATGACCAGGAGGTATAGAAGGATGGAGTTAGCACTAACCTGATTTAATTGGAGATGTCCCTGAAAACATCTCCAGAACATCATCATCATGCATCATTGCTGGTGGTGCTGCTGTTGTGGAGGAGGCTTGCCCCCTGTCTGAGCCTTTCCTTGCTGCTGTTGGTGCTGCATTTGCTGCAAAAGTGCTGCGGCCAGCTGCAATGTTGCTTCAAACCGCTTGCGCTGTGCACCTGGAGGTTCTCCTCCATCTCCTTGAGTTTGGCTCCCACCTTGAGGAGGTGCCTGATTTTGTTGTGGTTGTTGTTGTGGTTGTGGTTGTTGTTGCTGCACATAGGTTTGTGCCTGTTGTTGTTGTTGTTGTGCCATATGAGGTTGTGCTTGTGTGGGGATTTGTGAAGGGCCGTTTGGGTGCCATTGAGACTGAGGGATATGTATGTACTCTTGTTGTGGTTGCTGGAACAAATTACTTGGCTGGGAGGACTGTTGCTGACCTGGTGGAGGTGGTTGCGGTAATGGCATATTTGGGTGTTGGATTGCATTTGCATTTGGGTTCATTTGTTGTTGGGATTGCACATGCAGGAGCGATGAGGATTGGTTGGAAGATGAAGACAGAGGAGGAGGAGGGGGTGGAGGAGGTATGATCTGTTGCTGATGTTGGTGTTGGTGTTGGTGCTGGAAGTGATGGTGCAAAAGCTGTGCAGCAGCTTGTTGTTGTGCAGGATGCTGTGGCCTGGTTAAGAGTGCAGTGAGTTGTGTCAGTTGCTCAGATGGTAGTTGTGGTGGTGTGGTGGAGCCTTGAGGTGGTGGCCTACCTCCTCCACCATTAAATCCTTGTTGTTGTTGCTGCTGCATATGAGAAGCTGACTCTGAAGGTGCAGTGACCATCATGCCATTCGAAGCACCTGTGGGCCCAGAGGATGCCATCCCAACACCAAGAGGCAGAGGATTTGCTGATGTTTGGGCCGATCCAACTGGCGGAGCGAACATATTGGATCCTGGCAAAAACATATTGGATCCCTGGTTAGCAGATTGCATATGATCACTTAACCCAATCTGTTGATGTTGTTGGTCTTGCTGAAATTGTTGTTGTATGGATTGCCACCCTTGTGAAGGTAGTGGTGGCAGAGAAGCTCTACCTGCGGGCATCGTGTCATTCTGCTTTGATTGAGGAGCTCTCCCTGTGGTGCTATTTATGGGGTTGAACATGTTGACTCCGCCTAAACCACCCTGCAAGGATGGGGCTGCACTTGAATTGGGAGGTAGAGTATTTTGCTGTGGAAGCAAGGCTGTCAATGATGCAATAAACTCTGGAGTCAATCCACCAGGTAGAGATGCAAGACTTGCTAATTGTAAAGATGTCAATTGGTTGTTTGAGTTCTGGCCTTGAAGCATTATGCTCCCGTTAGAGCTATTCTGGCTTTGAAGAATGGATGGTTGCACATTGCCTCCGGATTCTTGATGGAGAGGTTGAAGAGCATCATGTGTTGATGATGCAAGAGACCGACCATGCTCTGCTGCTGTTTCCGGTGGTGAATGATGCAAACTTGAACCAGAGGAGGGTTTGAACTGGAGAATGATGCCGAAGAGGCACTTGTGGTCCGGGAGCTTCAAGACTTTTTCCGAGAACTCCGAAGGCGGAACCAGGAACAGTGTTGCACCATTTGCCAGCTTTGCCACTCCTGCACGGTGCTTCTCTCCAAGATAGTGCATGAAGTCCTGGTAGGGAGGCACATCCAAGTCCCCCTCCGGCACGAAGAATGTCACCCCATACTCCCCCGCTTGGAAGACATGCTTGGCGAGCATGTCCAGGTCTGTGCGTGCAGTGCAATTCACCACGTCTGGTCTGCAACAAATCAACATACAACATGTCATCATCTGCTTGAACAAATGGAGATCTACGAATGCTTTAAATTCTACAAGATGAATTGGAATTCCTTGACATCGAGGTGTGCAATTATGCAGAATCCTTTTACTATGATTGAATTCCAAGATCCAAGATGTTATTGACTGCTTGTATAAATGGAGATTTATGAATGCTCCAAGAAAGTCACCATGTCGTCTGAATCTGCTTCAAAGAATGAGGCAAAAACAAAACCTAACAAACAATTGAAATGATAGCGGGATGATTAATTTGTGATTGATTTTGACGCATTTATACAATCCCTCAAAATGCTCTGTGGAAATGGATTCATGTAAATGGGACTAAGTTAACTAAAGGCTCCGCTACTATCCTAGATTGCTACAATGGCACCAGAGTTAACTTAGTCCCATCTACAAGGAACCCTACATGCCGGAGATAAGATTTGACATGGAGGTATCCTTACATGGCGACATCGAAGCTTTTGCTCATTGAAAGGCACCGGGCGCGGCAGACAGGTGTCCCACCCTTGGCAATGGTGCCATGCCATTGCCAACCTCCCTGCAACGGCATTAATCCTTTCTCGAAGCTCGTGTACATGGTTTTGTGTTCTACAGCAGGTGATTTACACGAGCTGCTAGTTGTATACCCATGATCCGGATTCAAGCTCGATGACATCAACAAACTGTCAAGTAGACCATCATTTTTTGAAACACTTGCATATGCCCTCGACCCGGACCGGTAGTCGTAACAATCCACCACATCTGAAACTCGAGTCCCACTTCCATAGCCCGTCTCAACCTTGCCGCCACTAATCCTTCCGTAGACGCTTCCATCAACATAACCGCCGTGTTGATGTTGTTGATGTGTCTCGTACCTCATGTCAAAACTCGTGCGCTCGATCAACCCAGCTCCACCACCATAGCCTCGCATACGTTTCGGATCTCTGTTATATCGATTATCATCTTCCGGTAAATCCCATGATTTCTCGTACCCTAACCTATTGTCTGCAGGCGCACCTCCAAGAATTCCTTGAAGATAGTCGCTATCGTCAAACGGCTTGTGCACATCGCTGAATGGGATCTCTCCAATGTTTCTTGCATCGCCTCGAGGTGGAGTTAACCCTACACTCGACATGAACGAGTCCTGTCTGTATTCCGGCCTCAAACCAGGATTGAACCGCATGCTATTGATGTTGTTAGGGTTTTGAACGGGGCTACCGAAGTGTTCCCTTCTCGGTGAAAGTAATCCCCGCATATGTAAATTAGGAGGTGCCGCACCCATAGCTTCCAAACCCTCAAAGTTCGGAACGTCGTCCATGTACCAAGGTGATGGCATGCTTGAATTAGTAGTTTCAGCACGCAAGCTCTCAATTGGCCCGATCTCACTTTTTGAAAACCGTATGTGCACACGTGGGTCGCTGAACAATTTTCCGTCAAGATTATCTTTGGCACGTGCAGCGTCGTCTTTGTTCTTAAACCGCACGAATGCATACGTGCGACCGGGGAATGTTTTCACTTTCTCAATCTCCCCAAACGGACTGAAAGCGTTGAGCAACGTTTGCTCTTCAATTTTTGTTGTCAACGGAAATCCAATCCATAACACCTCGCTTGGGCCACCGTCTCGTTCACCCTTGTTGTCTCCCTCTTCCACTCGATCTCCACCGTTCTGTAAAACATATTACATCTGATGCATTTATTTTCTTGCTTATTAAAAAGTTCAAAATACATTTACTATACGTTTTCCCCTAAAAATCGATGGCATGCAAATGCAACCCAATTCACACAATATGTGTGGAAATAATTAGGTCCACCTTACAAACCCGAAGCTCAAGTGTACAGAGAAGAATCGTGGTGGAAAACCTGCATAGCATCTTGGAATCCGTTGCAAGGATTAGGTGCCACCCAATTTTCTTTAGGCGTGACACTCCTTTCATCTCCTCGAGCTTCTGCTTTCTGCACATATTCCAAATCCAAATGTATGTCAATATTTCTGCTTACACTAAAACTATATTCCATCTACAAAGCTTTGTTCAGCTTTTCACATTTATCACATCTATTGGGTCACCTGAAGTAACCATACAGATGTAACTTAACATACCCTTTTTGCTATGTAATTACGTCCATACTCGACGCGCAGTTCGTCATTTCCAACACGTTTGCGATGAAGGCCCTCTAAAGCGGCAATTGCGTCATCGAGCCGCACAAAGTCCACGAACGCACAATGGCGATCGCGTAAAATCTTGAATTCTTCAATGGGTCCAAACTTCCGCAACTCAGCCTCTAGTTGTTCCTTTACTGTGTGTGTGCCTACTCCACCTATCCACAGATGCCGACTTTGCATATCCTACAAATCAAACCACAATATTTATATGTTTCGTCGATATTTTTCTTGCACAATTGGCCTTTCAGAAATTTTAATGAACCAACCCTCCTGAGGATATTTAACAAAGTCGGTGAAAGTTTCACTAAACCTGATTTGAAGCGGCTCCTTCAACATTATCATTATACGCATCTCGTCCTTTTGTTGTGTCTGATTTTGCTGTTCGCTACATGATGACACGAAAGTAGTTGATCAGATATCACAATCAAAACATCGGTGAAATTCTAGAAGTCGTCAAAATGTTGGTGAATGTTTCCAGCTCAACTTAATGTAATTTGACAAAATGCTCAACGATCAAAACATATGATCAACAACCTTTGAAAATGTCGTTGAACAATAAGAAGGGTTGTTGAAGGTCCAGTTCCACGGTTTGAGGTTATCAACAAGGAACGAAGAATTGCATCCAGGGTGAAGGAGCTTTTGAGTCGTCACAGAAAACGAACATTATATTTACCTTTCATGTATGTGTAGAAGATTGTATTTCAATGAACAAAATTCAAGCACACTCTTACCCCTTTAGCAAACTCAATTCGCATAGCAAAACCACCAAGGTAGACACCTTGGAGGTGTATCTTGGCATTCATTGCCTCATCTTGGTTCTTGAGATTTACAAAAGCATAGTTTCGGGAGGGATAGACCGTGACACTCTCAACTTCTCCAAATTGTGCAAACTTCTCCTTTAGAACGTGATCCGTGGTGTCTTGTGACACATTGCCTACCCATAAATGCTTTGACGGTGGTCCATCGTCAAGTTGCTCATCTTGTTGTTTGCACATATTATACATTGTCGCATTCCGTGACGCAGTAGGTGTTGGCATCCCTTGCCGCCAAGAGTCATCTATACGTGGTCCATAATCGATTGGAAACCCTCCTCGAAATGGAGGGGGCACCTGCAATCAAAGCAAACCAAGCAAAATCCATTCCTTAATTTCAACACAAACCTGACACAAAAACTGTTCACAATATCTTTCGAAGAAGAGTTTTGTTTGCTACAAATTATTGAATGATGATGACCTCTCAAATTAACCACACATGTGTAGGATTTTCAATCGAATCTGCAAAAAATAACCACAAACCCAACACAAAATCGCACACAATAACTTTCAAAAAAGAGCAATCAAAGCAAAGCAAGCGTATCCATTCCTAACATCAACAAATTTGACACAAAAACCAAACACAATATATGAAAGAAGATTTTTATATTCTAAAAATCATTGAATGATGAAGACCTCTCAAATTAACCACACACATGGAGGATTTTCAAACGTGTTTGCAAAACTTACAACGAACCTAACACACAACCACACACATTAATTTTCAAAGAAGAGTCTTGTGGTCTATGAACTTTTGAATGATGATGGTTTCTCAAACTGACCACTCATATTGTAGGCTATTAAGTTAAAAAGTTGAAGCTTATTTGCAAAATCTACCACAATTGTGACACAAAAATTGCCCACAATAACTTTCAACGAAGTGTTTTATGTTTGAATTATGATGGACTCTCAAATAAATTAGCACTCACATCTAGGTTTCAAAATCAAGGTGGTGCAAAACATATCACAAACTTGATATAAAATCACTTACAAGAACTTTTAAGAGGAGTTCTATGTTCTCAAAGTCCATGAATGATGACAAACTCTCAAAATCACCACTCAAAAATCAACATATGGGTTTCTAAATTTAAAAAGGTCAGACGAATTTGCTTAAATGTACCACAAACTTGACACAAAACCTCTCAAAATAACTTTCAAAGAAGAATTTTTATGTTCTATACATTGGTTGACGATGGCCTCTCAAATTAGTCACTCACATGTAGTTTAATGAATCAAAATGCTCAAAAGTATTAGGGAAACGTACCACAAAATGTGGATTTTCCGGATGCCTTCGCATACCAAAACCTCCTCTGTCAAGATCATGACGAAATTGCATTTTCTTTTGTTAAAACCAATTCTATCAAAATCTGCCAATGCACAATCTTTACCTACTTCTTGATGTGGGTCGTATTAAGATGTCACACATGATACATTTAAACGTCATGCATGATTTGGAAACCCTAAAATCAACATGCATCACTTTACTCTTCCTAAAAGCACTTGGGTGAAGTTTGATGATTTGGATTAAGAATGCACCAAAGAAAAAAGAAAAAAAATGATTACTTTTGTTTCCTTTCTTCAAAGTATAGGAAAATTGATTTCAAGTCAAAGATGGCAAATTCCTACTTCAAGTAACATTGCACTAAAATGGCTTGCAAATTTTTCATTATTAACACATAAACAACATGGAGAAGGGGAGATTGCTTGAGTTTGCAACAAAATGTGCAAATCATGCAAAGAAGGAAAGCAACAAAGGACAAACCAAGAAGTTAGGGCACTTTGCTTCTTACTATACTCATTTACTACTTGCCATCTTAGCCTACTTTGTTTACAAAAAAAATCATAAGGAGAGATGGCTCGAGCCCGGTTTGAGGTGTTTCGCAACAATGTGAGCATGCATGATGAAGATATTTAGCTAGTTTTCCATGATTATATATATTCAAAATTTGTTGTTGCACCTATAATTGAAAACAAAAATAAAGTACAAATTTCCCAAAATGTAGCCATTTATGAAATGTGATTGTTGTTTCAACAGATATAGATAATGTTTGTCTTTATATGAAGGACCATTGACTTTATGAATTTCAAAGCATCAACATTCTAATTTAACCAATTTGGTTTAAGGAAATTTCATGTTCCCTTTCCAACATGATAACCCAAACAATGGTCTCATGGTCACCAAATATTGTCTCAATCTACCTAGTAGAATAGAGTAATTTGGAAAGTAAAGCCGATGAAACCATGGGTTTAGTCCCAAACCTTGAGTTTATGAGAATTAATACAAAGTCATCCAAGGTTTCTTAATGCTTAAATCACCATACACAAAAGAGTAGTGTTGGGCTATTAAAAACCAGCTTTTTAGTTTGTCGTACTAGGATGGGTGGGGCCAAGCTAACCTTGCATAGGCCAATATGAGATTCAGGACAATGGGTCCCATGCACATACCTTATTTTAGATCCCAAAAAATTCTCAAAGTTCAAGGGATGGAAAGAGGACGTCCCAAAAGTTTCACCCAACTTTCAAAACAGGTCCGATACACGACAAACTAATGAGTTCTTAATAGAAAATTTACTCAAAGAAAGATCAAATCCACGATTTCGTCCTTCTTTGAGAGACTTTACAGATAACTCTAATAAGACATTTTATCCTTCGAGATTTTGGAAGGAGGCGAGCTTATCAAGGCCCCCACGGTTAGTATTTCTAACACTACATTTCAAATTGAGGGGCACCAAAATAAAATGCCCTTCGTTTTAACTTTGTACTCTATTCACAACCCTTCGTAAATACAAACTTATGATCTTATGGTTTTCAATCTTGACAATAATGTGAGAAATTTTGTACTGCTACTCCGAGTTCAATTCTAGATACTCAGAAGAATCTCCTTGAGTACTCTTGGCCTATTCACAAGCAATTCCGCCTCATCATCAAGAATGTCATGTTCCTCCTCATATATGTCAAGGCTCTTAGGGTTCGTTTACACCATGGACCATGAAGTCGGACCATGGAAGATGGCCTTTTCCCATGGTCTGACTTGATGGTCCAACTTCCATGGCCCGATTCCTCAAAAAAAAAATTTCCAAAGCCTTACCTAGTGGGAAGAGTTGTATATTAAAGTCCCAAAAATAAAATTCATTAAAAATTTATTATGAGAGCATTTCTCTGTCATGGGCCCGTGCCTTGTCCTGCCAAACGACCTCTTTTGCCTCTCTCACCGCAAAACCCGTTGGACCATGTTAGTGGATTATGTAGGCCTTACAACATGTCGTTTGGGGACCTCAATCTCCATGGTCAATCTGACATTTTTTCCTTGGTGTAAACCGAAGTGGTCCCAGGATGAGTTCAACAACCAATCGACGTTCTTACATGGCCCTGAGATGACTTCATGGTCCATGGTGTAAACAACCTCTTAGTATCAATATTAAAAACTAGACGATCAAGTCCCTCTTGATCTCACCTCACCACCACCGACACTTGTGGTTTTGTTGTCATTCAACTATGACCAAGAATGTAGAATGACCATGGTTGACATAACGTTTGTCTAGCATTTGATGGAGACATCCCACTTTGTGCTTGTATTTGTGACCCAATTGTATCTATAATAATTTCATTCAATACGAGTTAGTAGGAAAAAAGAAAACCGTATTTCACCTTCATTGTCGTTCAAATCAATTGAACACTCTTCATTTAACAATTATCGCTGTAATTACAATCAATTGCCGTTTAAAAAATTTATGAAGCCAAGGAAAAGTTCATAGCAACCTACAGGCATCATTCTACAACATTGTTTGTTAATGTTTGTTAACTTAGAGAATTATGACACTTTATTTTCTCGTCTTACTTACTGTGAAAGTTATGATTTTGTTCCAAAGAGAATTATGATATGCCAACATGTGGTCATAAGTCATGACCTGCAATTCAATATCTATCAACACCACCTAAATATGATGTGTTTACCGTAATTATTCTCAAAGAACATGCTTTGGTTTCAACTTAATATACTTGGCGTTGTCAATCTACATAACATTACTCAACCATATGATTGAGTTTGAGTTCTATATTGAGCATCTGGCAAGGATTTTCACGGTCTTTTCTTCATTGGAGAAACTTAGAGTAGACAAACCCATTTCCGATAACTCCCCCCCCCCCCCCCCCCCATTTCTTCAATCTTCCTATAGAGAGTCCCTTATAATCTTGAAGTTCCACATGTGTAGTTGTTATTCTTTGACGTGATGGAAATAGTCATGAAGAATCACACATGTCGTCAGGGTGTAGCCATCACATTCGTTGTGATAAAAGAAAGTAAGATAAAAGGGCATGGATTTGGGTCCCTCCTAAAAAGGGTACTAATTGTACTCAAGTTTCGTCTCCCAATAATCGAAAATAAGTCGACCTATGCTATGAATATGGGTTGGGAGAGAATCTTGCCTTTGAAAACTTACAACAATTTCAAAACTTGGAAATAGATTGTGATTTTTGGGGGTTCACATTGTAATATCAATTTCCAGAGCTATGGAAAATCACCCCAATATCGAACCTATAATACACTTATACGGAATTTCTTAAGTTACCAAAATTAGGTCTATCTACTCTAGATAATGGGAAGAAACTAATGTCAGTATCAATAATGAAATAGTATGAATAGTGCCAATGTAGAAGAGTATGAATATTAAGAATAGTGTCAGCTTGAATAGTGAATGGTGCTACTATGAACAATGTTTCTAGTGAATGGTGCCAGAATGAATGTTGCTTCCTATGAATAGTGCCGAGAATATAACTCCACCTAAATTTCCAAGTGTCAGCCTCTACGTACAAACAAATAACTTAAACTTACCACTATGTTTGTGAGGCCCACATGTGAAAATTACTTTCCTCCATGATTGGTGGAATGACCCAAACGGCCAAGTAGTATTATTTAGCAAATCGAATAGCATGTATTAACTTTCAGGATGAATTGAAAGCTTGAAAATCATCGATGGTCAATTTGTAGCACAAATTAACAAACTTCAGTAAGTTAGACTCCAAACTTTGCACCAACCGGGAGCTTTAGTTCTCAATGATTTGGTAACATCTCTACCAGTAATTTACCATGTTTCGTAAGTTATCAATGGCCCATTTCCTTGGCACCCTTCAGGAACTTATACTGAGCTCTAATGATAAGTTACATGGACTTTTAACCTACACTATCACAAACACATCTATATTTAGCCCCATGAGTAATCATGTTCCGACTTGTGGCAAAAACCATACTCTACGGTAGCAAACCCTCCTGACCCCCCATGTCCTAAGTAATCAACACAAAGGCCTGAGTTTCAATGCAAAACTTATCAACAATATGTTTACTTGCCATTAAGTTAGTTACCAACAGGATCTGGTGAGACATGAGATAACTTTTCCACCAGTGATAGGAAAAAATGCCTTGTGGTGCAAGCCCTACCTAACTACAGTACACACCTAAAGCACAAATTTAATCCTGAATTTGACAGAGACAATTGAGGCTAAGTGCATTCCCTATTGATAATCAAGTTTCATTGAAGCCAGCAAGACATCAACCTTCACATGTTCTTCAGTTGACTGGTAGGGCAGCCTGCAACAGGTGCCCCCCCCGGGCATAGTAAGAATAAGAAAATGTGATAAGGGAGTTCAAGACATGTTTATGATGCCAATGAAACCAAAGGTCTATTTGGTCAAGACCAAGACCCCCATCAAGCCTCCTGCAAGCTCATAATGGATAGCTTTAGCAAACCCTGCCTTCAGTGCAAGATCCTCCTGCTCAGGACCTGCATAACAACAACAACAAATCAATCAATCTCCCTCTAAGTTACACCAAGAGCTGAAGAAAGTTTTGGAAGATTTCAAGCACATATAAATGTCAAAATTAAACAATGGACTTTGTGATGCCAGAAACACCTGGAGCAGTGTCTGTCATCCATCTAGAATCTTCAAAGCCCCTAAATATGCAAATACCAAACATGTGGGCCCCAAATTTGCAGGTTGTGCACCCGAAATTCACCTGTCGGGAAACGTGCTATTGATGTTTTCAAATATGCATACTCATCTTCCATGCCAAATTGTGAGGCAACTGGAACCACTAGGTTGTCAAGCATCCATCCCTGGAACATGTGCACATGTGAGAAACATTTCTTGTTCATATTGTATGAACTCAACTCACGAAGCTATAGGAATATATTGGTTCCTGACATAATTTCAAGCCTAGCACTATACTAGAATCAAAAACTGCTACATCTCTTCCCCTGTGAGCTACAGCTTTGATTGAAAGACATGCCACAAACTGTTGTACAGATGATAAAGAGCCTCCAGAATGTCAGCAATTGTTAACTCAATATAAGTTCCCTCCAATTTATTTTAATTGTGTCCACCAGATTTGAGGAACCACTCATTGGTATTTTATCAAATTTACAAAATATATGTGATATAAAAATTTCCACTGATCCAGTTACTGACAAGGGTTGTTGAGAAATACCTGGAACCCCAAAACATCTGAATTTTCACTGCGATTGAAATCCAGAATCGAGGCCTTTGAGCCTGCAAACAACAACAAAAGCACAGTAGTATAGGTTAAGCATTCATAAGAAACTAGTCCTTAACTCCAACCCCATGCCATGGATATCACATATGCTGAGCACATTTGAACACACAAATGGTAAGAGTGCCATGTCAAGTAACTTCAATTTCGGTCTTTGAAGACACACCTTGCTTTAGTACTTTGTGAATTTCCTTCAAAGCTAGAGGCACACTGGCCACATTTCGGAGCCCATAAGCCATGGTGATAGCATCAAAGCTTTCATCTTCAAAAGGCAGGTTGAGGGCATCACCTAAACACCAACTAGTGATGTCAACAGTACGAACCATACACGAATGTGAGTGCTCCCTGACTTACAAAATATAGAAAGTCAATGTCCTATCAGCATTTCAGTCCGCAGTTAGAAATGTTCCTTTGATAAGGACAAGAAGAAGACAATTAAATGGCTTACTTCTACAGTCGAAGGTCCTCATCATTCTTCAGAATCTGGACTCAGATACCAACCACAAGAAAAGATGAAGTAGTGAGGTACTTACTTTATCTTAGTTGTATACTTAATATTGGAGTCAAGTTGGCGTTGATAGGCAACATCCAGCTGTTCTTGAGCATAATCTAAACCGACAACCTGCCATAACAAAGAACAAGTGCATTTAGTTTGCTTCCATGTACATCTCAAAAAGGTCAGCTGTCGGTTTTGATCAGGATCCTGTGTGAGATATCTTAGTTTCCAACTCTGGTGGAAGACAATTAATTCTCCCATCAAAATTCACTGGATCCACCATTCATACAACTATATCAAAACACAAGACGGGAGGGGAGAACACAAACCGAGCCTGTGGGCCTGACTTTCTCCTCCAATAGAAACACCACATCACCACTCCCACAACAGATGTCGAGTACAGAGTCTCCCTTTTTAGCTCTACAAAAGATGCCCCAAGAACATATGAGAAAAACATGCATCCAAGTTCAAAGTTCCAAGCACCAAGTCATGTGCCTGCTGCACAAATCAATGATCAAAACCGTCAGAAGCAAAGTAAATTATGAATTAGCCTGAAATGCCAGGAATTCGTCCCACCAGCTTCCAAAATATGAGGAATCACAGCATAAGATCGCATGTCCTTCAAACTGAATATGACGCTAACTCTCAAGGATCTAGAACTTCCTGCCCCCAAGTGAAGAGAATCGTCAGCTTCTCGATTCAATTATCATCTCATACAAAAAGTTAATTAACCGAAGCTCCGGAACTTGTGATGCCCTGACAATCAAAATTCAGGATGGAGAGTAAGGGCAGAGAGGGTGGAGATGCAAAGACTGACCCACTCCACGCAACAACCATTCGCTTCCAGATTCTATGTTGTCCTAAGCTCAGCCAATCGTTTAACTGCCATGCAACACAGTTAATTGGTCATTTTCTGTAGCCATAAAAGAGACCTGTTGTTACAAGTGGTGCAACATTATCCCACAGTTTTGCGAGTTTTTGATGCAGCGAGCTAAGACAGCAAGATAAGCTCAAGGACTTGGTTACACGGCAGGTGGCTTATCCAAAGCAAATGAAGGGAGACACACATTCAATAAGACCTCATCCTTAATCCTACCATAAGGAACCTGTTGTAACAAGTGGTGCAGCAGCCAGGGTTAAGCGGAAGGTGGCTCATCCAAAGCCATTGAAGGGAGACACACATTCAGTAAAGTCTCCTCCTCAAATTCTAAAAAAATATCTCACTGTGAGGGAGAATTTGCTTGGCAAGACCAAAATCATTGAATCGACATGCAATATCCTCAATTCGTCATTTTCAGTAGCCATAAGAAACCTGTTGTTACAAGTGCGGCAGCATTATCCCAGGGTTTTGTGGGTTTTGGTGCAACGAGCAAAGAGAGCTCGATTAGCTCAATGACTTGATTAAGCGGCAGTTGGCTCATCCAAAGCAATTGAATGGAGGCACACATTCAATAAGACAACCTCCTTAACTCTGCCATAAGTAAGACGGAGGGATTAGCTCAATGCCCTAAATTAAGCGGCAGGTGGTCGTCCAAAGAAATTGAAAAGAGACCAAATTTTAATAAGGCCTCCTTAATTGCTCACTGCGGGGAAGAAATTGTATGGGAAGCCCAAATCATTCAACTGCCATGCATGATGCTCAATTGGTCATTTTCTGTAGCCGTAAGAAACCTGTTTTTACAAATGGTGCAGCATTGTTCCAGGGTTTCACAGGTTTCACAGGTTTTGATGCAAAGGGCAAAGACAGCAGGATTATGAGCTCAACAATTTCATTAAGCGACAGGTGGCTCATCCAAAGCGATTGATGAGACACATACGTATTCCTTGATAATGACAAGGGAGAATTTGGGTTTGAGAGAAGAAGAATCGGACCGTGTCGTACATAGGGGCAATGCGATTAAACAGGCGCTGCCTCGTCTCCACTTCCGTCTCACCCACTAGCTCGGTACTCACCAGCGCCGGACTCTCTGCACCCACACTCATCACAACCTCAACACCTTACCATCGCCATCTCCAAGCAAAGCAAAGCACAGCCACCCATAGCGGTCCATGTAAAATTCACACACTATACATGGTTGAGGAGGATTGCCCACCCGCGGTTATCGCCACATCACCCTTCGTTGCACTGCAGACCTGCAAAGAAGACGAAGCAGGAGATGATGAAGAGGCACATGTTCTCCAGCCACTTCCAAGCTGCAAACTGCTCAAGTTCTTTGGCGGTGCGACATAGGAAAATTTCGAAGCCTGTATACCACCACCACACCCGAGTCCCATCACAGCAGCCATCGCCTCTCGTGCACTTGTTTACCTCGCTCTTTGCATCTAAGTATCTCTAAGTTGAGTATCTCTCCGCGCTCTCTCTCTCTCTCTCTCTCAAAATCACGTGAGTCCCTCCGAATTGTTTGTTAGATTGTATTTCAGCTCCGCGACACACAATTTCTCTTCGAGCTTGGGAGTGATGTGGTGGCGGTGTGGGAATCCTGGGACGCGGAAAATGTGATAAAACTGGATGTCGTTGTGTGAGAGGGCTTTCCCTTTTGTAAAGAGCGTTTAGTTCAAGTCACACAAACACACCCAACATTCTTAAGGTAAGGCAGGTGGGTCTTAAATGGTTACTTTTTTCCAACTACACTGATCATCCCAATTAGTGTGTGTTACAATTCGGAGTTACAGAGTGCTATAACTATTGGATGAGAATGTAATATTTTTACCAAGTAAAGTCATTTACGTTCTATGATGTCCAAACAACTTATTGAACTTTTACTAGTGAAAATTGAACTTCTAAGTAAGACGTTATTGCACTGCGTAATTTTATATAGTAACACGCACTAATTGGTATAATTAGTGTAGTCCCAGGGGGTGGATGCTTTATTGGGAACCTAAATGACATGCGTGGGTGACTATGAAATATAACCTTCTATATATGAGAAGTTTATAGAGAAAAACAAATGTATACACACTAACGGTAGGCTAGAAAATGAACTCATGTATTTGTACTAATATTTTCAATTTAGTGTGATAAATGCCTCCATTACATACACAAAATATAAATCATGTAATAAACAGACCTTCATCACATATACAAGTCATTGGGGACTATCACCATATGACAACAATGGATGACAACCCATAAATTAAATGAAACTAGCACATCTCTTGTCAAAAAAATTATGCTCAGGGTCCCCTTTTTGTAAATTTGCATTTACTTCAAACATCTTGATAACTTTGTTAAATCTACACACTAGAGGAAAACAATACCTCTTATTACACTCACATTAGTCCATACCTGGTATGAAGAGTCCACCCTGGGGGAGTGTAGTTCACTTCTCCTAGGATATGAAACACAAGCCACCAATAAAAGATGGTTAGCGAATCCAAGTTGAGGTCATAGCCATTTTTCTCATAATTTTTGGAGCACATTTGAATATCTTATTCATTAATGAGTGAAGACTCTTGTGCTCATTAATTAATCACATAGGTCTCCCCAATTAAGCCAATGAAGCAAAACACCTTCACCCTATATGGCGACTATTTAGCTTAGAACAGTTATCATATTTTGAGCACGCAATCCAATCTCTTTTAGACACATGTCTTTTTGGCATTCATTCTTGGAGCCACACCAAACCACACACCACTCTAATGTAGATGTTCTAATAAGAAAAGTTGCCAAATGAGGAATGCTTATCTTAAGCAGGTTTGAGTGGACACTTTAGCTCTACACCCACAAGAGAGAGTTGGGCATTTCTTGAGTCTATCAAAACTTACTTTCAAGCTTTGTTGCTTCTTAAAACATCCTCTTGTTCAGAGGCCATCTATTCTTTTACATATCTATGTGCCTTTCAAGACTTGGGAGGGTGGTTGGGATTACCCTTCATGACCATATTTATGCACATCTATTTCCATACTATTGTAATCATCTCATTTCAGTATACTACTAAACAAGTTAAAACCTTAGCCATCCAAGTTGTTAAGGTTTCATACTTTGTATGTTCAAGCAACATAATGCCTTCCATATCCTAAGTTTACAAAACCAAGTTCGATAGAAGACATATTCAAGGATCCTTCAAAGTTCTATCACAACTCAAATATGCTTTACATTCCAAATCATCTTGTGGAATATCTAAGCAACATATACATATTTTGGAAAAAAGATGATATATAAAACCTAAGATTGCCGTCAAAATTGTGAAGGGTCTGCCTCACCTATGCCCATGCCACCAATCAAATCCACAAAGAGGTTTCATAATGAACACAAGGTGAATAACAACATAACCCAATTGTTATCTATGCCACACAAACATGTACGGCATAATCATACATTTCATAACGAAGAATACACACATTACAAATGAGTATTCTACATGTTCCTTAGCCATTTAACCTTATCTGACCAAAATGTGCGGCAGGTTACACACACCTCCCACTTTTACTAGTCCGCACCACTTACACTAATCCTAGAAGTTACTTAGGGTAAATGGCCACTTGGAGCATAACCCTTGAAAGAAGGTTCATGCGTTTCCTTCACGGGTAGATCACTCCATTGTCAAGTTGAACACCACGTGCGACCAAAAAAAATCTTCTTTTGGTAAGTTGCACCACCAAAATGGGTCAAAATTTTATCAAAATTTTATCATGAGTAGATATACACAGTACCTATGACATAGTCAAAAGTGGTAACTAAATTTGATGATTTGTTTTTTTCATAAAACATACCATTTCTAACTAGAATGACACAAAATTGAACTAAAACAATTACTAAAAAAAATAAAGATGACTAAAAATTTCAAAAAAGTATACAAAAGATACTATCAATGGTTATGTATATGTAGAAAAAATATCATAAATTTTAAAATTATATATGGCATGTAATATAGGGGTAGCAAACTTTGTCCGCACGTGGTGTCAACTTGACAATGAAGTGACCTCCCCGTGGTTTCCTTTCACTTGATATAGGATTAGGTAACCATTCTTGACCATAGATTTTAGCGTACTAGATCTATGGTGGGTATTTGTTAGGTAACTTTACCTAACCCTAAAGTATTTTTCTTTAGGGTTATACTTTGTTACCGTGTCAGTTCATTAAGGCTTAAGTAAAAACAGAGTATGGAGAGCTGACTAATCTTGTCTGGATTAGACTCTTGTTAGGATATGTTATCCCTCTTGTAGAGTTATGTTATGTAGTGTTATTGACAACATACATCCCTAGAGTAGGGTCTTGATAATCCACTGGTAATTTATTACATATTCCTCATATTGGTGGTTCATATTATTCATAGAACCGGTAGAACTACCTTCTGTCCTTACTGGATGGTATGAGTGACACACTTTATATATCTTAGTATATGTTCAGTGTACATTTGCCATCCTCCTTTCTGTAAAGGTACTTATAAGAACAATTTCAGTTCGCACATCTGACCCTTTCCTCATACTTACTGTTCATGACTCACATTATATTGCCAATTGGTTTAACGACATCCCTCGATTCCTGGATTCTCCCATACAAGACTATTCAAGAACTCATAGGGTCATTAGAAACCCTTAGTCTCAGATGGTCATTTGTGTATGCGTCATTGGCACCTCCATATGACGTTGGTTAAGTGTACAGATTATAAAGACAGAGTAGGAATCTGTTCTGAGTCATATTTTCAAATCACAAAGGAGCAATCAAAAAATTCCTTATCCTTCTCATATGGTTTTTGTAGAAACTCAATCTGACAGATCCATCTAATTCCTTACCCTGCTCAATATCTTGGATACCCAATCCTTTCATATGGTCAGTTTCATAACTCAAGGGGTTATTTAGAAACCCTTAGTCTCAGATGGTCATTTGTGTGTGCATCATTGGCACCTACATTCGACGTTGGTTAAGTGTACACACTACTTAAACAGAGTAAGGATCTGTTTTGAGTTGTACTTACTGCTCTCAGCAAATTATAAGGGAAATATCAGAAAATTCCTTATCAATCTCACATGGCTTTTGTAGAGACTCAATCTTACATATCCAATTTCTCAACCTGCCTAGTATCATGGACACCCTATACTCTCATATGGTCAGTTTCAGAATATGTGAAAAGTGGTTCTGAATACGGACTTGTTTCTGAAATTCAGTAAAAACTTTATTCTCTTAACTATTCAGCAAGTCATCAGATCAATTTTGAATGTAAGTGGTCTTACACATTAACTTCACTGGTACTTTCTGATGCTCTTTTTTCTCAAATGGTTACTATGGAGGCGCTTAAGGGTGCAATCCATACAACATTATTTCTCTTCTCATCTGGTCCTAAGTTTTACTACAGAATAGTACCAGTACTCAAATGGTAATATAATCTCTGTAGTTTGTCGAAATTGGCTAATGACAGTCAGCTTTGATTGATAGCTAGTTATAAGCAGGGAAAAAGTTCAAAATATCTCTGCCTTATATTATAGTTCATATAGGAACATATATCTCGTCTAATCAGAACAAGGGTATGTATCAATCAATATGTAGAGATAGTATATATTGTTTTTCTTCAAGAAAGAGATACTCATAGTCAGTTTTCCAAATTTCAGGGAGAAATTTCTTGTGAGTTTTGCTATGAGTGGACAATTCTTCGGAATGTGCATAGCACTCGTAGAAGAGGTCCTCTCCTGTGCCCATGCTCCCCAACATTACCAAAACATAAGTTAGTGGAGCGTACATCAGGTGTATTCATACCTTCTTACTTGTAATCGATGTCAACAAGCCTACACATCTTCCATAGAATTTCTTGATATACAATATCATCTATATCTGCATATAATTGTAAGAATCTTGAAGCAAGAATTGGGAGATTATAAGTTTATAACTGAATCACCCATGTATTACTACTCCTTTTCAAGTGCAGTCTATGTAGTAACACTACTCATATTTCAGCACCTTGAAATCGCTGTTGGATGAACTCATCTTGCTCATCTTGATGTAGCTACTCTTCTTGGGAGTATGGTATAATACTGTCGTTAAAATTCGACTTCACTGATACGAAGTAGCTCTATCAGGAATCTCAGAGACTTTGGTGAGTAATTTAGGTAATTAACTCTGTGGTAAACTCAGAAGGTGCTACGGCAGACTATCTGTAGAGATTAAAGTGCATCTCGGCACATTTCTCAGTCTATAGACCACTTCGTAGTCTCTCACTGCTGCAAATAGCTGCCTGCTTCTAACACACTCCCTTGAGCTATGATCCTCACGTACTGCCTCACTCAGCCATAGGTGACTCTGTTGTGACAGACCGCACCAGTGTGCTGGTTTATATAGTACTGTTCTTTTTTTCCTTTTTCTTATTGCGGGCAGCCCTTGAAGAATTTTTGGTGGCCCGTTCTTGCAGATTTGAGAGAGAGAGAGAGAGAGAGAGAGAGATCACCCTTGATCATAGTTACATAGGATATGAAACATGAAATTAGTGCAAAATAATTAGCAAATCCAAGTCATGCCCATTATCATTTCTCTCATAATTTTGGATCTCATATGAATATCTTAGTCATTATCAAAGTAATGAGTCTCTTTTTCTCATTCGATGATTATGTAGGTCCCCTCAATTATGTTGATTATTAAGCTTAAATTGGTTAACAATTTTTGAGCAAGTGGTCTGATCTCTTTCACACACATGCCTTTTTGGTGTCCGCTCCTAGATTGACATATGGTAGGCCACAATAGATCAAGTGTGTAATATAGTAAACCATCACAATGCATCGAGATTTTTGCAAGTATTACAAACCATGGTTTGCAACTGTGAAAAAAAAAACAACTCAGTGCTACACATGTGAGGTCATTGGATTCATTGA
Source organism: Polytrichum commune (assembly GCA_950295325.1). Taxonomy (NCBI): domain Eukaryota; kingdom Viridiplantae; phylum Streptophyta; class Polytrichopsida; order Polytrichales; family Polytrichaceae; genus Polytrichum; species Polytrichum commune. The sequence goes on along the minus strand of OX485803.1, from coordinate 12,804,949 downwards.
TGATTGGTTGCAATTTTTTGCGTCATGTTGTTTGAAGAGGATTGACAATGGGTGACATAATCAAGCAAAGAAAATTGACATACCTGTCATATGTGCAGTAAGTTTAAGTCTGTTTTTGTTGACATTGTTAGTTCCAATTGTAATTCCACTTAATAATAATTAGTAGCCACAATATATACACAGGTATGTATGAACAGATGATTATTACTATGCTTATATTATAGATACTGATATGGTCATATCCTTGAACAAATGTACCCATATGACTAAATGAACTTACACAAGATTAGGATTCTTTCATTTTCAAAATATTATTTTGGTAACTCTTGTGACTATGGAGTGTCACAGAATTGAGAGAGATTGCAATGCAAGAGCCAACATGGGAACAATTTGAAATACAAGTCCAGATTCCTATTCATGGACCAAGACTATACCACTGCATTAGGCATGTGTTGCATATTATAAATCTAGATTGTTGAATTTTGTGTCCTCAGTATGTTGGACATCCGTGAAGATTCTTGAGACTCACGATCAGATAATCACAATTTAGCATTACCATTTGACACACTACCTAGACTCTAAGCCAGGCCCAAAAAGCTATTTCCCTGCATTCTTGTCCATATCTGGGAAGCGTATATGGGAGAATTCTTGAAGAAAATCGACATTGTTTCACATCTTCCAAGTGTCCTCCAATCCCACTCCGATGATATGCTAATTTTCAACCAGCTTGAAAGAACATTTTCTGATGTGAAATGTACACACAGCCAATCTAGAGTGGTTGGCACAATTTGAATAATCTGCTCCCAAACATTGATATGCTGGCAAAACCTCATTGTCCTTGTATCAGCACAGCAAGAGTGCATGGTTATCATTGCACAGGTCACTGAAAAGAAAAAGTTACGAGCTCAAAATGGAAACAAGAGCAGACAATTGCAGAACATGTCAAACAGCCATTTGACACGCAGTTTTTCACATGACCAGAAAGAAGTACACCGCTTGCAATCAGAACCTCATGGTACTTCTTTTGCAAGCTCCTTCAGCGCAACCAGCTATATATTAAAATAGAGAAGGGTAATTAGAGACACGGATATTGGGCTATAACATGTTCACAGGCTTAATTTCTGATGGTGCACCAAACACAGCAAGATCATTGCATAACTGGCACTCCGTGAAAAGATTGCAGGAATTGGAGTAGCACCGCACCTCGCCACAGAAAGCAATGTTTGTAGTGTCTTACCTTTTGATTGAGTGCAATACTTCCTACTGAACGACTTAAAATATGCACAGTAAAGATCAAGAATGTCTTGACTGGCCAGAGTGAGATGAGAAGGCAAGTGATTACCAAGAATCGTGTGTAAGTGAATTCCCACACCCACATTGAGCATGGGGATTTCAATTGAACTTATCTACATTCTAGGTCAAAATTGGTCCAAGAACTACATGTACTGAATCACATCCGAGGATTCACTCATGCTATTGTGATTTCTTCCTGTCCACCTGTTGTGGCGGATGTGATTGCACTTATCCAACTGAACATGCTAAGGAATGTAAACCAGTACATAAGCAAGAAGAAAGTAAAACCCTATTTCAGACACAAAAATTGAAAGTGAACACGAACTTAGCGACCACCTTGAATTTGTTTATCGTCAATTCTTGTGTGTTAATTGCGTTTTTTGCAAACCCAATATACTCGAGCAAACTTAAGAAATGCTAATTACACCTGCTGATCCGCAGCTTCGGCCACTAAGGGCAATCTCGGGGTCTTTCCAAGCAAGCAAGAAACTACGCCAAACAAGAAGCACGCTACCAGAAACAGAAACGTGGTGTTGTAAAAGATGATAAGCAGCTCAAAACCAATTCCACCACGAGGCGTGAACGTGCGCTCTACTAATGTAGGAAAAATGAGGAGAACGTCCAGAACTACAGCCTGCATGGTATTGAACCTCACGTACCGGCTGAAGCTAGGGTTTCTCACCACCGCCAAGTAGAGAGCAAAGAAAGCGATGAAATTCGAGTACGGGAAACCCTTGTAAGCTGACAGCAAGGGGAAGAGCGGTGTCAGAAGCCTCTCCGCTACTGGAAACTGCATGAAGAAGTATCTTCCGTACTGAATGCCATCGAAGAATGGCAAGAAGTAACCGAGGGCGGCTATAATACGTTCCGCAGCAGGGACACCGTCGTTTCTCCCCGCTTGCGCTTTCACATTCAATCCCCTCGTGTCCACCAAAACCGGGACCGCCTGCCTAACGGAATGCAAGAACGGGCTCAAATTCCCGAACGAAGACGACGAAACTGAAGAAATCGAATTGTCCGAACTCAAAGATGTGCTAGTTCGTAACCCTGAGACAACCGTTCTCTTACGCAGTGCCAATTGGGAGCTCCATACCCCACCTCCGGCTGCAGCCCGCCCCGATTGCTTCGCAGTAGAGTGCAAGCACGTGGGCACTCTGAGGGCGGTGGCCATGGCCGCCATAGCCATCAAAACTTTGCAACGTTTTCACCTTCGTCCTCAACAAACACTCGGAGCCACAAAGAACCAGAAATTGAGAACCGGGGGAAGGGGGGGGGGATTGGATATTAGGGCAAGGTTCTTGCTCTAAGGCCTTCCTAAGTTCTTGATTCTATTCAAGATAATGTTTATCAAGACATGTACTAGACCCAAAGTTCGTAGAGAAAACCACACATTCAAGCACATCCAACGTATTGTTGACAAAGTTCATGTATTGATGTTTTTTTTGCAATGTTTTCACCACCTTCAATAACAAACACTTGGAGCCATAATAATACATGGCTTGGTGGAATCTGGCATGTGAGGGTAAGGTTCTTACACTAAGGCCTTCCTGAGTTCCTACTTATTCTACTCAAGATAATGTTTATCAAGGCACGTACGTATATATAATTTTCATGGGAAGAAAGGATTTGCCCCATACCCCAAGTTTTGTAGAGGGAACCACACATCCAAGCACATCAAACAAAGTGTTGACAGAGTTCATTGTTGATGTTTTTTGTAATGTGTTCACCACCTTCAACAACAAACACTTGGAGCCACAAGAACAAGGGGTTTGGGGGGCTTTGGCATCTTAGGGTTAGGTTCTTGCACTAAGGCATTTTTAGTTATTTATTCAATTCAAGATAATGTTCAATTATCTATACTTGTACCTACATAATTTTCATTGGGAAGAGATTATGTGATTCACCCAAAGCTTCTTAGGTTGAACCACATATTCAAGCAACACATTTGACTTGTCCTCAAAAGATCATATATATAGAGGATGATACACAAGAAAATTTCATGAGTTTCATAGGCAATCTTATTCTTGGACAATTTGCCTATTGTGTGTTAGGGCCTATAAATTAACATATGCTCAAATACTTTTCCCCGTGTTCTTGGCCTCACATGTGTTTAGTCCCAAATTTAGTCGTCTTCTCAAGGGAACATATAAATCCAATTTGGGAACTTCTTGGGAACCGCAAGGTTGATGAGCATGGCTTGTCTTTATTTGGAGTGTTTGTTGGAACCAAAGAGCATCCGGCTAACAAACCGAAGATATTATGCACATCCAAACACAAGATGGTTGCTCGTGTCTTTTTCAAGATATTTTTATTGTTTATTAAGTATTTTGATGATGAGCATATCATTGTTTCCCGAGACAATCGCATTAGATATTGGCCAACTCCACACAATGGACATTATCAAATATGTATCAACATGAGGGACATTTAGTCACATGTAAATTTAAGGTGAAATGTTGAGAATCGTTCTAAATATATTTGACAACACTACTTTATGGGGATGATTTGGCCTTCAAATGGGCATTGGAGACCCTGAATAAGTCTAGTAGGATCAACTTATAAAGCCTAGGAAGCCAAAATGCTTATGGGACTAAAAGCACACCATGATGGCACCAAAAGAGCTAATGCCCTATAGTTTGAAGCGTAGTGGCCTTTGTAAAATATAGGCTAATATCAACTTTATAGTCCAATTGGATTAAATAATTAAGACTACCTAGTACAACATTTTGAAATATGGATGGAAAATGTCAGATCCTTTTGACATAGAGGCAAATGGCATAAAGAAAAAGAAAATCTTGACTTGGAGATTTCGTAAACAAATGTAGCTCTCACCCTTGTTAAACCCTCAAGGCCGAGGCCTTAATACAAACACCAGCCATAACTCTAACAATAAGGTCTATCCTACATCACACTATCACTCATTCCTAATTCTAACACTCAAGTCTATCCTACCTCACACTATCACTCCCATAAACACTAGAAGAAGGTGTCGAACTCTTCACCGAGAGCCTTTTTATACTACGAATCATGAATCTTCACTAGAAATACCCCAAATCTACTAACTCGTAGAAATGACACATAAATCTATAATAACATATACATGACTAATATAGAAAATCCTACCTCGTCAACTTGGTGAGGTGTAGGCCTTGTCACTGTTCTATCAACTTGGCATTAGCAAGTAATGGCCACTTGACCAATATTTTCTAAAACTTACCACAATTCCTAGCAACTTACCTACTTTCTAATTTTAAGTAAATATTTACAATGCTAGTAAATTCACAGATTTAACCATAACAAAACCTATCTCCAATGGAGTTATAGATGGGACACTCCAACACAAAGCATGCCCCATTTTGTATTGCATTGCAAAATTGATATAACTTTCTATCCTTTGAAATTGGGATAATCGTCTAGCAGCTAGTTTCTATGATAAATTAGTGATTTAAGGTGTGGTAAGCAACAATGATTTTTCATTGAGGGCGAGGAAACATCCATGAATCTACATGAGCAATTTTTTATTGCACCATCTTACAGATGTAAGTACATTGAACTTGTGATTTAGTGTGTCTCACGCTATTCATTCTTGACCCACTATAATTGTCTTGCAATCACTTAGGTAACAACTATAGAAGGGCATCACATAATGTTGACGGTGCTACATGACATTTTGATGGGCATGCTATTAATAACACAACACGAAATCAAGTAATTAGTGTAGCTTATGATGGCGAGAGTTGGAGGACGTTTTAACATGTGCAATGCTTTGTCTAGTGAGTACTTTTTTAGGAAATATGCACGAGGATATACTATTACATTGAGAAATCAAAGTGTATTATATGAAGAACATAGCATTCTTCAATTGCTATCAATTGTTCCGTTCTAATAATATCAATGGCATTGCTTCACATGAGTTTATCGTGCTAAATGTGCTATGCTAAGAGTGTGTATATAATATAATTTTGAATAGAATATGGCTTATTGCCAGCCCACCCAACATACAGACTCACCTGAATAATGCTTTGAAAGAGAGTGGGAAGAGGATAAGATTAAATTTGACCCACTTCATGCACATGCACTTAAAACCGTTAATTTTGGCATGGATGCTTGTACATATGTGTGGGGACTTCCCTCAATGACCTATAACCCCAATGCAACCATAATTATTACATATGCAATGATACCAATAAGGGGGTTAATGTTCCAAACTTGGGAATTAATTGTGTCTATGAAAGGGTCATATTTTTCATGTTTGGTTTGAATGGGCATGATAGTGTCTATGATGTGAGAAAGTGAATGCGATCATTTGGGTTGTAATAAGCATATTGGTTGGTAAATTTGGTGCTAATGGTCCTTGGTGGTCTTGAAGACCTCCTTTGTTGTATGAATCCTTGTTGTATATACGCATCTTATAGTGTTGCAAAAGAAATTCAACATCCATGATGGAATGGTGATATTTAGCATGGAGTCGTTCTTGGAGCTCAAGTTTATGAACCCTAAATGTCAAGTGGTGTGGTGTGACTTATTAAGAAGTTTTGCAAGTTGATGAGCGGTGAGTGCTGAGCTAGAAGTTTTTATTTTAAGAATATATTAATTAAAATTCAAATATGTTTGCTATAAATGGAACACAAGGGGACATTTGACATTCAAGAAATGCACCCAATTACCATGGAATTCACGATCTGCATCTTGTCAAGGGGTATATTACCATGTAATCAATATGGCATTTGTAAATCTAGGAATAAACCTCGATATATTATAGTAAATTGAATGTCAGTAAGTTGTAACATTTTAGTAGTTGAACTATCTTTCTAAGGTGCTTTGGAAACAACCTCGGCAAAACTACCTATGGCTTTGGAAATCACCTTTAATATAATCCAAAGGAATTGAAACTTCCCAATTAGGTGCGGACTGTATAACTATGAATATTTTGGTAACTTTCAAATTTTCTCATGATTATTTTATTTTTCTTAAATACTTTACATATGGCCCTTTTTACTCAAAATTTAGTTTGTTTTTCTCAAATGCCACAAAGATGGCCCTCATAACTCTTTCTAAGGCTTTTGAAGTGATTTTGAAAAATCTCCAAAAAACTTGAAATCGATATCCTTGGATTTGAGGGTACAATTATCAACATTTCAATGGCTTTAAGATTTGGTCATAATTTCTTTTGATTTTCTCAATTGCGTTATAAATGGCCTTTGCAACACTTGCCATGGCTTTGAAGTGATTTTGAAAATCCTCCAAAGAATTGAACTTTTTATTGTTAGGTTTGAGGGTACAAATACCAACATTTTGGTAAGTCTTCAATTTTCTCACAATCTCTTTGAATTTTCTCAAATGCTTTACAAATGGCCCTTGCAGCGTTTCCCGAGGCTTTTGTAACAATTCTGGAAAATCTCAAAATAAAAATAAAAATTGTAGCCTCGAATTTGAGGTTACGAATATCAACATTTTGGTGGCTTTCAATTTTTCTCATTATTTTCTTATTTTTCTCAAATTCTTTAAATATGGCCCTCGCAATGTTTCCCAAGACTTTTGAAGTGATTTTAAAAAACCTCCAGAAATTGAAAAATGTACCCTCGGATCCAAGGGTACAAATATCAACATTTTGCTAAGTTTCTATTCTTGCTTAGAGTTTCTTTATTTTTTGCAAATGCATGACAAATGGCATTTGAGTCATTTCCAAGTGCTTTCGAATTGCCCTGAACACATATCCAAGAAATTGAAAATTGTATTCATGGTGCCAAGGGTACAAATCAAAATTATGTTAACTTTGGCTCAAACTGATTTTTTTTCCTCTCTCTCTCTCTCTCTCAAATGCTTTATAATTGGCTCATGCGTTTTGTTCGAGGGCTTTCAAAGTGACCTTAAAAAATCTCAAAGTAATTGAAATTTGTATACATGATGCCAAGGATACAAGTATCATCATTTTGGCAACCTTAAGGTTGGCTAAAAAAAAATTATATTTCTCAAATGTTTTGTAAATGTCATTGGCAACGTTTTATGAGGCTTTGGAAGTTACCTTGACAAATGACCAAAAAAATCAAGACTTGTTACTCAATGCCCATGATCTAGATATTAAGGTTTTGATCATATTTATTTGTTTTCAATTTACATTACTTGCCCCGAGTGCTTTGCAAATGACCACTGCATTGCTTCCTAGGGCTTTGGAAATGAACTTGAAAAATGACCCAAAAATTAAAATTTGTATCCTCGGTGTTGATGTTACAAATATCAAGAGTCTGGTTATTTTAAATTTGATCCAATGCTCTTTTAAAAAAATTAAACGCTTTGCATAAGTGTGGGGATAGAGCTCAATCATACAATTAATATGAAGTTTAATTTGAAATAAAAGATTCCAAACTTTCAACATAGGCTCCCATGTCAAGGGGTTGTGTGTTATTAAGTCGTTAGCCAAAGATAAAATTAGGTCCTTTTAGAAAAGGCAACCAATGACAACTATTGGGGAAGGAAAAGGATTTTACAAGACAATTATAAGAGTTGTGCATGTAGCCCTTAGGATGACTACATAAGAAGTGGTGGTTAGGATAGGGATATGAGGGTTTCTTGGGCCACAAATCCTAGTATCTACCTAGAAATTGTATAAGCATGTGAGCAGTACAAGAGAGTGGTGGAGTTATGCAGTGTGTGACCTTGCTAATGAATGTAATAGTTGTAGTCCTTGGAATGATAGTATTGGGGTTTGAAGGGATTCCCAACTTGTTTGTGGTTGTAGCATTGCTTGTCATTGTGTAAGCAATTAGTGCCAATAAATCTTGCAGGGACAAGACTTATGTATGTCTCACCTTCAATTTCCCTAATATCAAGAAGTGTCTACTACATTCATAAATACTATATAGTGTTGTAATCTTGGTCTTTAGAAACTAATTTAGAAAGCTAAAAGTAAATACGGTAAATCAATAACAGTAGAAGTGCATAATTACAGGTTGAAAGGTTATAGCGTTGCCAATATAAAAGGGAGTATATCATATAACTAGTAATATGATATGGTTATAAGTAGGTCAAATTATGAGGTAGTATACCTTTGAGGCTTCACCAATACTAAGGGGTATCTAGTACCGGTACAACCTTCAAGAATAGTGTCATTATTAACATGGTAGTAATAAGGTCTAGGTAGTAGGGTAGCGTAGACTAGAAGGGCTCGTTAACAAGGGTAATAGAGATAATTCTCGTTGAGCTACCAACCTTCAATTGCACTACTGCATAAACCCAAATTATGAAAGTAGTTGTATCATGGAGAGGTGGAGGATAAAACGATCCAAAGTTTTCGTAAATTTTAATCTAGGTGTTGACTAAACTAGATCAATAATTGATGCTTATGCACCTACATGTGTTTGTGGATTTTAGACATCGAATATAATCTCTATGTCTATGTGGATTGTACTTGCATCTTTTCATGCTTGTTGGCGTAATAGTACTACATCATCGCACTTGAGAGAGACTTTGTCATATTCAATGTCATATTGGCACCATCATACAATTCTACACCCTCACCTCATGGTGATCGCTCAATAACAAAGATGATCTCCCTCGATGATGAGGAGGAGCATATTCCGAAAGATCTCATAAAGTCCTGATGGAGTACGTAAGTTCACCATTTGTTTGATTTTGAAGTCATTCATCATGTTATTTTCCAATAATGAGTGCTAACCATTTCAATTGAATTTTTTTTAACATGAATTTTTTTGAAAAATGTGATGTTCCATCCCAATTGCATGATTCTATATGTTATTGTTTCTTGCCAAAATACATCGGTTATAGGATACTAGTGGGTGTATCTCCAAATGTTTTGCCTCCCTCAGCGCTTACAAGTTACTGCTTATCGCTCACTGCTCACCGATCACATGATATCACTCCCCTGGTTGTGTCAAGTCTTGCTTAGCCCTTGAGGTGTTTGTTGTTGCATGTGGATACAAGGTATGGGCATGTGTTCGTTTTGTTTTTGTTTTGTAGATTGCAGTTGAGGTTAATGTAATTGACAAACCTAAATAGATAAAATTTACAGTTACCCATGTATTGGGCAAATCCAAAGGTGAGCACATGTGTTATGTTTTTTTCTCTTATAGAAGCGGTTGGGAATTTATGTTTTATTTTATCATTTGTAATTCAGTTTTATATGTATTGTAAATTCTTAGTGGGTCTTATGGTTATTTTTCCATGTGCTTTCTTGGTGAAGTTTTTGTATGTTTCATATTATGCCAGTTAAGTTCTTAGTTGAGGGTGGTATGGCTAGCTTATATGGGTTGGTGTGCATTGTGTGGATGTATGGGGGTGGGGGTGATTTTATTATTTGTGGTGCCATCATTTGCAACTTTGTATATATGTACGGTTCCGTTGCCTTTGATTATGGAGTGAGCACGTACTTTTATGAATAGTGACTTGTGTTTGAACCATGTGATGGGGTGTACTACTGGAGGCAATGAGTAGTTTATCTAGGCGATTTGTGTTGTAATAGTGGTTGTCGGATGTGGTTGTTTATCAAGTAGACGTTGTTGACAACGATTGTGATTATAGGGAAATTCATGGGATGTGTCTTTTGTATGTTGGATTGTTGGGGAGAATAGTGTATAGTTATGCATGTAATGTGTGTCTATATTCGTGGAGTGGAGTTTTTAAGCTATATGTCTGTTGTTTATATTGTTGAAGACTCCAGATCTAGCAAGGTTTTCCTTCGCCTTCTCCATCACGTGGGAGAAACAACCCATCCGTGTGTATATATCAATGGGTTGTATTTCAAGAGGTGTATTTGTTGAAGTTTTTGTGGGAGAGCTAGGGCTAGACACCACCTCTTTGAGTTGGGCCCACACCACTTATATTGTGGTAAAGGGATGTAACAAAAACCTGAACCCCATAGGAATGTAGTTAATTCATGTCAAGTAGGTCCTCCTAGAGTAATTTGGCACCTATGATGCTAATTCCATGCCCAATTCATTTTCGAAAACAACTACATGCTATAATCTAATGGGTTATATCTTCACCTTGGGTAATAGTGGAAGGGGCCAACTCAAAGAGATAAACATCTAGCTTTGGGCTTGTGGAAGGGGGGGGGGAGCAAGTGTCCTAACACTTACTAAAGGGATGATGATCAAAATTTACCCCATAGAAGTTGGTTGTTGATTCATTCCAATTTAGACTCACCAGACTATTTCAAGATCTTTGGTCCCAATTCAAGATATCATTATCCTAAAATAACAACCCCCGTGCTCTACACTAATAATAAGTGTTTTCACCCTGCCTCCCCAAGTACAGTAGAACCAACTATTGGTTATAGATAAACAAGCTGAGTTTGAGAAATATCCAATTGAAAGTCGAAGACTTCAAATAATCACTAATCATTTTAAAGGATATATATATATATATATATATATATACACACACACACTACAATGTGGTACTTGCATTTGCAAGCGATTTGAATGGTCCCCTTGGACAGAGGCCATTGTCTCTTTTGGCCATCCCACTCTCCTGCACTTCAAATTGTTTGTGAAATATCTTGCCATGGCTGCCAGCCTTCCAAACGAAGACTAACTAAAGAGTATGAAAATGATGGGCAACCCAGTTTCACAATTTTTGTGAGTAAGGTAATGAGGTCTTAAAGCGACATCGAAGAATTTGTTTGGTTCCAGCCTCATCAAAATTCAATCCCAACTTTATCAAAATTCTAGGACCTTATAGACTACCGATGGGGTCCTGATCAGGAATAGGCGTCTCTACTATAGTTTTGATCACGCGACCACGGTTCACAAAGCTCACTTACATTGAATGTATGGAACATATAATGAGACCGCTCCCCTCTAAAATAACATTACCTAAATAACTTAGGTTCACACCACCCCTTTGTGGTTGCGTTTGGTGCACAAGTTCATGCGATGTTTGTTCATCATCGCTCATTCCAGGATCATGGAGGGCAGGGCAGCTTAACTCCTATTTGTAGTAAGTGGACCTAAGGTTAGTTATGGGGTTAGTCTAATAGTATCAACTTTGTTTTTTTTAGTATGATAGGTGTTAGGTAATTGATAGAAAATTGTGAGAAGGTTTTCCTTAGTTTATGGTATTTTGAGGTATGTTAAATGTTTGAGGTTGGTGTTTGTATGGAACCTTGTATGCTTGATGTGACAATGAGAGGGGGGGGGTGAGGGGTTAGAGAATTCCATTCTTGTTGTATGAGTAGAGGTTGTAGGATGGCGTATTATGAAGTTTGTGGGTTGTGGCAGGTTTTGGGAATTTCTCATTGCAATACGTGAATTATAGGACTTGCGTTATGAGGTTCATGCTAGGCTTAAATGGGGGTTTAACGTCTGGTGGTGCTCCAATAATGCATGGGATGTCCGGGCATAGTCTAGCAGGGCATGTGCATTGCGGTAGATAGCACGTGCATGAGATGAGCCATGATGGGATGGTGTTGTTTGGGGTGCAATTGTTGAGGGTGCTAGCACTAATGAGTGTGAAGCATCATGTGACGGGAGGTGACTTAAGTCTGCCAACAAGGGCTTGTGGGGCTTTATTATGGCGGTTCGTTCTAAGGTCATCTATGTGTTTGTTTGAGCAACACAAGAAAAGGTGTAGGCGTGTGTCGTTTTCTCTCATGTTGCATAGGTTGCATAGTGGGAAGATGTCGTGTTTGTATACACTTCTCATTTTTATGTTTTAATTTTAATTTTCTAATTTTTGCATTCGTTGCTCATGTACTAGCCAGAGTGGAATTTGAGAATTTGTGAGAGTTGTATTGTTCGTTATTCATGTGGAGTCTCATAAGAAGTTTGATCCTTTTGGATGTAGGTCGTTGTTGGTTAGCCATTTAGTAGCATTTGGGATGGTATTGGAGGCTAGTGATATGAGTACGCTTTTGTATTCTTTTTCAATGTAGGTTTCAAGGTTTTGTACGGATCCGTCATGTTGGCCAGATATTGGTGGGATGGAGGGCCAAAAAGGTGTTTGGTGACTTATGAAGTGGAAGAGGGTTTTTAGTATATGTGGTTCTTGTGCCTCTGTTTTAGCAAGTTTGTACGCTTCATCATTGCCTTGTGAATCTATAATCTCCCAAAAAAATTCACAATGAATGACAAATAGTGTTAGGTTTACATTTGGTGTTGGTGACACTACATGGGCAACTTACAATTAGAATTGACCAAGATAAATAAAATTGGTGACACTAAATACAATATTTAGCGTAGTCTCCCTTAAACTCCATAAATTTTTCCAAACTTTTAAATTTTACTCGAAATCATAGGTGGACACATGGAGGCGATGTGTAGACTGTAATTGTGTGTGATCTTTACCCAATGTTTTGTTTTTGGGAAGTCCCTTGTGATATCATTAAGCCCTTCAAAAGTTGCTTTAACTAAGTATTGAAGTCATATATGACCTCAAGTGCGTTTGGGGTTGACTTGAAAAACCGTTGTGCCAACATCAAAGCCATATTGAATCAAGATGATCAAGAGGGGGAAGGAAAGGGGGGGGGGAGTAACTAGTGTTTCACTAGAAAATTGGTGCAATAAGAGATAGGGTGATCAAGGGCCACTTCACACACAAGCCAAGAGCCGTGACCATGAAAATGTGAGGGTCCAAAAGAAAGTGTTCAAAGGCCGTCCCAAGACACCTCCAAAATCATATAGCGTGGTCACGACTCTCGAGTGTAGTGTGAAGTCATATGTGACCAGGTCCTCGACCGAATGATGTTTCAGTGAATTTCTATTATTCATGTGGGTCCTCACACATGATAAACTAGAATAAACCAACGGTTGTGAGCATTCAGAGTGTCGTGGTCTCCTGGTTTTGTGTTAGGCCTACCTCCAAGAGATGGTTTTTGAAAACAATCCAAGTGACCATGAAAACATGATCCATTCGATGCCACGAAGGAGTCCATGTAGACTGTACATTCATCTTGCATTCACATACTCCGTTGGTCTCTCAAGCGTAGTGTGAAGCGAACTTGGACCGGCTCCACCTTTTCCACCAAAATAGAGTGCCTGAAGTGAGTGGTCACGGGCTCTCAGTCTCGTGTGTGAAGTGGCCCTAATAGGGTCACCCAAGGAGGCTCATAATTTGGGTTCATGATATTGTTAAGAAACGACAACATGTTACCTCTTTGATTTTCAAATAAGCCTTGCATAATTTAATGCAGCAATACAACTCCACATCATGATTTGGCCATAGGATCTCCCAGCTCCTTCTAAGGAGACTCATATGCTTGGAGGATAAACACTCAATTTCCATCACTAAAATTCAATTGAAGAATGTGAGATCCCCGCTTATTTCACCTAGAGCTAACCACACTAATTTTGAACCATCCACATTCTTTGAAATTAGTGTGGTTTGGTGTGGTGTGGTGCACATCAATTTCTAACGCCAATTTATAATTCGTGTGTTTGAATTTCCACCACATCTATTTCCTTGCATCCAAAATAACATGTATCATGAAGGTGCTTTTTATATATATATATATAGATATAGATATATATTTGTTTTTCTCACAATGCGAAAGGCAAGGAGTAGCACAGATTGTTTGGATCTCAACTGAAGGTACTGATAGGCATAAAATAATAATAATGGCTTGGTGTTGTTGACTCTTGGATACCTACTTGTACACAAGCATTGGTGGCAAAAGGAGGATGTCAACTTCATATGTGAACGACTACGGGGTTACGAGTCCTTGATGGTAACCATCTAAAATGACAGGTGGTTGGATTATTTGGTCCACCTCAACTCTGAGCAACTCTCAAACCGATGCGGTCCACCCTACTCATGGATCACAACAGTCAAAATAATGATGTTTGACATGTTCATAATCTTCTTAACAAGAAAATAAGACTAATAGGTTTTCATTTGTTTAGATATGCATTCAATATGTGCAAAATTTTGCCCCAGATGCCTACGAGGAAGCTTTTTCCACAACCTGAACAACCCTTGGACCTTGCTAGACCCGAGTATTTCTTAACTACTTTTTTCCCGTTCACATGTAGCTATTGAAAATCATTCATAACATCCAAATTTAGGTCGATCATGAAGTCTCAACACATAAACAATGGGATATGTGTGAATGATGTGTGGAAGTTCTTATTTCCAAATCTATTCGTGTGGTAGATCACTAGTGTTTTCTTTTTTCTTTTTGTATTTGTAAGATCATGAGGATGTGATGCTCTTGTTGTCAAGTATGAATTTATTTTAACTTCATCTTTAAGGATAGCTTGTACTTAATATGGATTTAATATCATAGTTTTTTTTAAGTTAATAAATTTTTTTTAAAAATGTCGGGGGTTCATATAAATTGTCACATACCATGTTTGAAAACATCCTTACTCTTTCAAGAGTCAAACACTGGCTAAAACCAATGTTGGACGAATATATAAGTGATTGCATGCTACCATTTATTAGCATCAATAAAGAACCCTCCCTATGGGTACCAAATTTACAAGTTATTAATCAAATATTGATAAAAAGGTGTGCGTCTCGAGGTTTTAGAATCTTTGCAGACCTAAGGTCGGTTCACACTATGGCCAAACTTCGAGAGGAGAAGCGTTTGGACCAATGAAAATGCAGAAATGTCCAAAGTCCGTCCTCTCGGCCTTCACACTAGAGGCCGAAGTCCAAAGGACGTCGCCTCCAAAAAAGCCTAGGTGGCAGCACTTTTAGGAAGTTATGGCGCCAAGAGTTCGGCCTCTCAAGCCAAGTTTGGGTCGAGAGGCCGAACTTTTTTTTATTAAAATATTCAAAATTTGACATCTGATTATTTTAATATACTTTTTCAGCCCAAAGGCTTCTCCTCTCGACATAGTTTGGTCCAGAAAAGTGACGCTTCTCCTCTCGACTTGGGCATAGTGTGAACCGGCCCTAAGTTCAATATTTGGGTGAGTACCCTTCTAGACCGTATTGATAACAATACGATATTACATAGGTGTGAAGGTTATTTCGTGGTTTATAGACCCAAATGGTATGAAAACAAAAATATCCTCAAACACTCACACCCTACTTGTATACAAAAAATGTAATTCCCTCATTATAGAAACCCGCATGGTATTTGGAAAAAATTAAAATTAAAATAAAATGACAATACCGATTCAACGTTGAGTTAGAACTTACGCTTGAAGCTGATGATCTCAACCAATATTTGTCCGATATTGTTTCTCATATGCATACCATTCGGGTATCTATTATTTGATGTGAATAAGGTTTGGTTATTTGATGGTATTTTTGTTTTGGATACCATTCGGTCTACATACCATGCAAGAACCTTCACACCCATGCAAAATTGTTTTGCCATAACATGGTTTAGAATGGTACAACCTTATATAATAACTCAGGTATACAAATTTGATTCTCGCACCTCAACATACCGATCAAATATCAATATTTGAGACGTATTATAAAATTTTGATACCCACTGATAGATTCTTTGATACCCTTATCAATGTTGGTCGTTGATCACGCATTGACCTATACACCAAGCCGACATCGGTCTCAACTAGAAGACAAAGGCAATATTTTGTCACATGTTTGTTTACATGGACGGCAAGGCACCACCCCCCAAAGCCAAATGCCATGTCATCACCACCACCACAAGGGCCAATTGGGGGGGGGGGGTGTGGCCTTTTTTTCTCCTCCCTCTTCAATAGTGACCCATGCCGAATGATTGTCTCCAAAAGCATGCGCCCTTATGATTCATGAGGTCCATTTCATGTGGAAATTGCTTATATACAACCGTCATTTATTTCATGGTGCTCGGTATCCATGGGCCATCCATCGCCCCTTTCCAAAGTTCAACCCAACCCAACTCCGAGCCTCTCCTTTCGCATTGACTTCTATAGGAGGCCCGGACTTCAAGGCTTTAGGGGAAGAATGTGTGTGCAAAAGTTGGCAATCATAGCTCTTCCCTTGTGTCGAATCCCTTCTACATGCTCTCCTTTTGGGCATGAACAAACAAACCGGCCTACGTCACTCACAAATCGTCCTTCACAACACAACACAAAAAAGAAGGAATAACATGCTCTTGACCCCAATGGTAGCCAAGTGTGAAAAGGGTGGCAAATTATCGCAATAAGTAGACCTTGACTTAGAGAACCGTATATTATGTTGCAAGCGTTTACGATTACTCATGTATTGAGCGTAGACATCACACCTTCAATACTACATGTTATCATGGTTCAATAGAGTATTGTCATTTCTCGTTACATTTGGGCAATGTAAGGGCCGGTTCATATAGGGTCTCGAGTCCTAAGTCCCACTCATGTTAGGGAGTCCCATCATGGAGGCAAAGTCCTAGTTTTTGAGATTCAATAAGTTATTAAAATCTCAGGGCGATCACACCCCCTTACATTTCATAACCACGTGCGATAAAAGTTTGGTACCCTATATTATATGCCATTGATAATTTTAATAATTATGATGTTTTTTTTCTACATATACGTAATCATTGATAATAGCTTTTGTATATATTTTTTGAAATTTTTTTAGTTATCTTCATTTTTGTAGTAATGGTTTTAATTAAATTATGCGTCATTCTAGTTAGAAATAATATGTCTTATTAAAAAAAATCATCAAAGTTGGTTACCAGATTTTTTTTACTATGTAGTAGATACAATGTACATCTACTCGTGAAAAAAATTTGATAAAATGTTGACCCATTTTGACAGTGCTTTATGTAGAAAGTAGTTTTTCTTTTTTGGTTTTTTATTGCACGTGGTGTTCAACTTGACAATGGAGTGCATCCCCGGGGATGAAAATATTCTTGATTATCATCAAAGTTGGATCTTGATTGTTTTATTCAAAAATATTTGCAGGACTTGGGTTGAGAGTTGGGTCTAGCTTTTTGCTCAACCTGACTCTCAACACAAGTCCCAAGCATTGCCTCCAAAAAGTGTTGCCATGTAGGCATCCATGTCATACTAGAGACTGTGGACTTGGGACCATGTGTGAAACGGCCCCAACTTTTCTTAACCCACACCATTTTTTAGTCCACAGTATTATATGCACAAAAGTGCATTTACTTATAACCCACCTTGAATTTCAACCACGCGTTAAATACAACGGGCCACAATATATTCCACCTAGTACGCTAACTTTGAGCCCATAGTCGTAGGTGTAAAAAAACGTAGTTACTATCCAAGTAGAATTTGTCAAAATGATGTTTATCTCGATTACACGGCGTTGTCACATGCCCATCCATGGAGCCTCAAGGTGAATTCATGACATTCGCTCCATGTAATTTAAGCACACAAGTTCTTTAAATAGATTTAGTCATGGCGATGCTTTAATGTCATTATGATACATTGGAACAAAGTTTTCGTTGTTATAGCTACTTACAATGTTGGAGTGGTGTTGGAGTGTTCCATATTCTCATGTGTTGCCTAGAAGTTCTCAATTATAAGGAGCAATGTGGATGAATGATGATGATTAAAACCGGCCAACTCTCAAGAAGGCCAAGGTCAATGTGATTGCAAGTTTGTGGTATTTTAACACTCTACATTATTCAACCATACGGATGAGTTTGATTTATGTATGTAGCATGTAACGTGGCCTCCACCATTTTAGCTCCGTGAGAAGAATATTTTTTAGGGTTGCTTGACACTGTGGTTGAAGGTCGAGAGGCCATTGATTTCCATCAATCAGATTGCAAGAAACCAAGAATTTGGGGCTCTCGACTCTTCACACCAGAGGCCAAAGTCCAGAGGCCATTGCTTTCCAAAATGTATCAATAGCAATATTTTTTTATTACCAAGGCGACAGACTCTCAAAGGAAGTTTGGGTTGGACATGAATGGAAACTCGTAACCGGTTGGCCGCTTTGTTTCGCCGAGGTGGCACTACACGATTGGTTCTGAGCACACAGGTTTGCAGACGATAACCTCGACATCCCAGCCGGTTATGATCTAAATCGGATATAGACAGATTACATAATCACTTAAAGCCGGTTACAAGCAATTTGAAACGAATATGAGAATATTTTGACACGTGGCATTTTAAGGATGCTCAAATTTCAACATGTGACCCACTGTTTAGGTCACATGCGCGGCTCAACAAAGCGGCCAACCAGTTACGTCCGGTAATCGTTTTATTGGAACCGGTCATCAGTGCAGAACAAGTTCTGTCCAGCTGGCTCGCCACCTTGATAGAACCGGTTCTGCACCGATTACCTTTCCAATAAAACGATTACCTAATACATACTATGGTCGAGAGGCCGTCGATTTTTATTCATTAAAAATTCAAAGACTGACGAGATCTTGGTCGTTAGATTGGAGGGGTTGTTATGGGTAGGGAATAAAGTGGGATGTTCCTTCCTCCTTTAACTTTGGGCTTGGCCTTTGGAGGCTTCACACTATGCTTGGCCGAAGGGCTCCAATTCCTATATTTTATTGGCTATTTTCAACCCATTTCTTCGGACTCTCAACAAAGTTTGGCCATTCAATCCCACGGCCTCCTGACTTGGACGGCCATAGTGTGAAACGGCCCTTAGATAACGGGAAGAATTGACGCTGGTACAAATAGTACGAAAATTATGAACAGTGCCAATATGAATAGGGAATAGTGTCGCTATGAACAAAAATCCAAGTGAATGATGCCAGGCTGAACAATGCTTTTTATGAATGGTGCCAAGAATATAACTCCACCCAAATTTTGAAGTGTTGGATCTTGTGTATGATTATTAATTGACTATTTCCACTTTGTTTGTGGGGTCCACATACTAAAATCCATGTATTCCGTAGTCAAAGTGAAGTGACCCAAATGGTTGAGCAATGGTATGCTTAATGTGATTTAGATTTGGCCAAGGAATAAGTTTTGAGAAATTGAACTTTGTGTTTGAGAAGGAATCTATCTAATCAGTGTCCGGTTATACTATTAGCAACCCTATTATTTTGTAATATCATTTTTGGGTTTGTTTTCTTTTTTGAGGGGGAGGGGGAGTACCCGATTTGAGCTCATAATCGCCACTATTGATATTCTATCATTTGAATGAATAAGGTAAAGCATGCTAAAACCAATACCTATAAAATCTTACACTATAAATACATTTTGAATTTGAGAACATCCACTGCTATAACATTGGGTTCACTCGTAACATTTGCACATGAAATTCAAGGAAATCATACTCTGGTGCATTAGAACATGGGGCCAACACTTCCCAAAAATTGGAAACTACGTGCGGTCGAAGATAAGGTTTTCTTTATCAATGGTATCAAAAATTTGAAGTTGTTTCAAAACAAAATAGGCTCCCACATTATATGTGACTTTGAGTTTAAAATAATACATGATGTTATAAATCTAATGAAATCAAGGTAAAAATATTTCCAACATACCATGGTATAAATAAGATATCATTGGTATATGGTTTCGTTGTAAAAGCAATTCCTATTGTTTTTGAGTGCATATCTATTGTGTGTGTGTGTGTGTGTGTGTGTGTGTCTTTTTCTTTTTCTTTTTTTTCTTTTTTCTTGGTCTTGTGTATTTTTGAAATTGCTTTGAGGCTAAATTACATTGCAATGTATTATTGGCTCTGTCTTTTGAGATGATTTTTTAAATAAACCTTATTTTGTTCTTTGTTGGACAACCAAGTATAATTGACCATGTGTGGAGGATAATAGAAGGGATATCAATCTTGTGACAAGTTGTTTGTTGATTTATAATAAACATATGGCACTTCAAAATGACTCACCTGGCCTTTCAAAGTAATTGATAAGGTACTACAAATTGTGTACAATTAGAAATTGCCTACTTAAAAGGGTCATTTAATTGCTTGTCACCAAGATAATACCCTACAAACATTTATACCCTTGTTGCACATGATTCCCATAAGCCACACTTAGTGAATAAAGATCCACTTTCAATTGCTAAACAAAAAAATCCAAAATATATGAAATCTAATAACAATAGACACATTCAACACTTAAGACAGAGAATTTGAGCACCATCTACCTCACGAGCGTTTTTGTCCATAATCTAAGGCTCTATAAAGATGTTATTGACTTCGTCACTTTAAAAGTGACCTTCATTGTAGATTTGAAGAAAGTGTCATTCACAAGTTATAGGATAAAGCTATGACAATGGACCTCAACTCACATTCCGAGTCCTTCATTATCATTACATAACATTATTAAATCGTTGGATAATTTTAGCTTTCCGGTGTTGATCGAGGTATATTTAAAAATTTGGTAGTATTATTAGAATCATTCCCATGACACAATTATTTTATCTCATAGAAAGTACAACAGTGCATAATTGCACAAGCTCTCACTCCTAGTAAGGTATGGCATGGCATGTGTGCTTGTTGTTTGCACCATCGTTTACGTACATGACTTGTGGAGTTCAATGATCGGATGTTCAATTGCATGTAAAATTAGGCTTGTGTTGTTGGTGTAAGTCACGTGTGTTGTTTCCATCACTTGCTTTAACATATTGTTTTCCTAACTGAATCACTCCATGGGTGACCTATGAACAAGTTATTTCATCTATTTCATTAATGGTTTATGTTTTCAATGCGATCTCAAACATAACATTCTTATGGGTCCACTATTCATTCCCATCTTGAAATTCTAGTGCAACCTCTTTGAGCAATTTGGAATGTTACGATGTTTTACCAAAGGTCGTTGTTGAATTTCTCATTAAGATTTGGAGAATCTCTATGTGAGCGCTACATTTTGATGTTCAACCCGAAAACTCATCTTATCGAAGAACATTTGTGTATTGATACCCGGAAATTATCTCGGAAACTCCATGTCATAGAGAAAGGCAAACATGAGACTGTGTTTACTTTCTTTCCTTTGTCTTCTATAAGAATTGAAAACAAAAAAAGGCCAAGTTGTGCAAAGAGAACATGGGATGTACAAAGACGTGTTGGAATTATCTTTAGAATTCACATGTGTTTTATTGGCTCCTACAAGGAAACTCTCAATTTCCCTACAAATGTTGTTTGTTTTTTCTTGTCCGAACTTGTTTCATTAGCACTAGTACCCCTCTCCCATGCCAAAAAGGTTGAGCAAAAGGAAGAAAATAAATAAAAAAATGTAACAAGGGGTCCACGTCATGAGAATAATAAATTGTTCGTGGCCACATGGCTCAATTGCAAAGAAGAAGATTGTCTTGTGAAAAAACATGTTTGTTGTCTTACACGTGTGCACACAATCCACTTCCATTTCTCAAGCATCTATATGTAACAATAACACATGACTTTACCAAATAACCAAAGTCTTTCCTAAAAACCGGGTAAAGCTCTCTCAGTTATAGTGGAGGCATCCGGCTATCCCAATGCACCTACAAGAACTTGCTCCAGAGATTGTCGAGGAGGTTTTAATTGAGTAGTTTTCACACACGTTCATTGTTTTATTCACTAAGTAATGAATGTTGGATACTTTTTGTCCCATCCCCAAATGCCTTACCATGAGTTTTTGTTAATGGAGCTCCTCCTGCCCTCGTAGCCGAGACTAAAGGCAACCAATCACAAGGGCAGGAGGCAACACTTTTAAAGGTCCTACATTGTTGCCTCGTGTATAGGTACCGATGGGAGGATCAGTGCCCAAGGCTTAAAACCTCCTCTTTCAAACCATGCCACATCATTTGCCAACCAAGCTCGGCACTAGACAGTGTTGATGGTGTGAAGGCCGTGTTTTTAGAACCAACTTTCAGGCTTAGTTAAAGTCAAGTGGGAAGGAGGCATAATTAACCTACTTGGGAGTCATTTTCATCTTATTACAACCAACTCTCCACATGTCAGTTCGAGCTCATTTGTAATTGACATTACATCCCCATGGTTCACATGGTGAAATGAACCAACGAACATAATAACTATTTAAAATAAAAAATAAAAAAACCGATCCTAATAGCCTATTAAGTTGTCTTAATAAAACCAAGTAAAAAACATCATCTTCATGTCAAGACTCTCCCATGCTCATAAATTTGCACATGAAGAATGCACGTGATAAACAATTGTGGAGAATACGATTGTCTTGTGCTTTATCCATGGATATTTACAAATGTACATGTTATTATTATAACATATATTTATTATTATTAAGATACCATATATTTTTATAATTGTACATATTATTATTATTATTATTATTAAGCATCCATGACATCCTATTAATAATATTGAAGATATTGAAGATGTTTTATTTCCTCCACTATGGCTACCTATTGAAACTTGGCTAGACACCACAACACATTCATTAAGGGAGCCATTCAATGAATAAAGTAATCTCAAGTTTGATTGTTAGTAGCTATTGTTGGTGAAATGCATTGTCTAATATGTTGAGACGGATGGCCAACGGATTAAAGATCCAAAGGGTTCAGGTACACTACTCACCATGTCAAAAAGGTTGGATGTTAAAAATGCAAATTTGAATCAAAATCTCGAGGTTAGAATGACTCGGAAACAAAGCTTGATCCATTCAAACAAAACCAATCCTTGTTAAGGTAAGTGAGCCTAATTTGCTTTGTCATCTTAAATGGACACTTATGTTTGTATGTTATTGTTGAATGTAGTCTAAGAATGGCCACCAAATGTGTGTGTGTGTTTGAAATAGTAGTACTACATGCATAACCCATTCTAGGTTCAATAGTCATCAACACCGAGACACCTATACGATCATTTGATTGGGAAGGGAATATTCACTTTGATAATGAATAAGATATTCATACAAGCTCTGAAAATTACGAGGAGAGTGGTTCCGAACATGAATTAGATTCGCTTACACCTTGCAATTGGTGAAGGCGGAGCATTAGATTGCTCGTAGTCGATAGAAATGTAATGGAAGAGGCATGAGAACCAATAAGGTTAGAATAAGGGCACAACGCTAGTCCGAGAGGGATGAGAGTTATCTCATATTGTTTGTATGAACCAAGGAAAAGAAAAGAAAACAACAATAAAAGGCAAAGCAAAGAGAGCATGAGACCATCTCACTCCAAGCATCGTTCATACTCCTTTGAGTATGTGTATATGCTTGTGCAATCTTATCTCTTGTCCTGTTGACTTCCAATAACAATAACTGTGTGTTTCATATCCTACAAAAAATGGATGTAGAACAAAAAAATGTTCATATAACGACCCACTTACCTTAAATATCGTACAAAGAAAACAACACATTTTGGGCACGTTTCAAGTTGCCCGCATTTCTAATGGATTGCGGAAGCGACTATTTAAAGTTTCCATGAGATCTAGCTTATAATGCGGCATGAAGACCTTGCAATCCCACCGACGAGTCATCACCGGCAAGTTAATAAAGATAGTAAAAGTTGATCTCCACCCAAACTTTTTGGGCAATCATATCACTTTCCAAACCACTTTCCCCCTTAGTACATTTTCTCCTTCCTTTTTCCATGCTAAAGTCAATATGCTAAATCTACCCTTTTCCCACAACATGCTTTTGACTCGAGGTGACTATATTCTAGTGTGCAATAAAAGTATTCTCTTTTGGAGTTGCCCTTTGGTAATTTTTATTTTATTTTAAAAAAACATTCTTTCCCAAACTACATTCAACTTTAGGTCTTGTTTCTCTATGCCAATTTCAATGTGCTCACGTACTTTTTGCCATGACCCACCACATGAAAATTGAAGCACTAAATATTATGTTTAGTGTCATGAGGCACCACGGGCCTTGGCTTGGTGGTTAGGATTCATGGCCCCCAATGAGGAGGTTGTGGGTGCTATTCCCCATGCCAACGTGGTGCTCACCACCTTAGTCCACCCAACTATGGTGGGGGGTCCTTGGACCTTGTTGTATGGGTACCTCAAATCCCTTTGGGGGATACCATGTCCGGTATCTTCAAGGCACTAGTGGCTAGCTAGGAACTAGTATAGTGTGTCACTATAGTGTCCATCCTCGAAAGGGGAGAGTAGTATTGTCCCAATGTCCCCTTGTCCAGTGGGCATCGGGTCATTGGCATTACGAACGGACACTTTATTCACGCCGGCCCCTTGCTAAAAAGGGACCGGAGTTTCTATCTATCTATCTTTAGTGTCATGTGGTACTTTTATGCCGCTAAGATTAATTTTCTGATGACACTATTTTATGTATAAGTTTGCAACTATTGTCGTCCCGACATTTGTGTAATGAAATATTGTCATGGATGCTTGCAATTTGGATGAGATATCACTTAGTTTAGTGACAATAAACCGTAACACTGTGAATGTGTAATGTCCGAAATTAGTGTACTAGGAATGAATAATAATGTTAATACATTTAATTTTTTTGACACTACACGGGTGTTTAGTATGATTACAATACTAAATGTTGGTTACAATTAGTATGAGCAAGGCAAAGAGAATTGGTGACACTAAATACCATGTTTAGTGTAGTGGTTATAAATGATGTCATTTGTTACAGTTGAGTACTAGTAGTCGACCCATTCCTTGACCACCACCCCATTTTCATAGCTTAGGTTAACTTATTTCCATGCAATGCAGATTCATCTATGATCAGTGCCAACATGTCATGGTTGAAATCTAACTTAGCCAAATGTTAGTGGCTAAGTTGACGTTTAGGTTTAGATTGCGTGCATATTTAGATGCCACAATTATCGATTACAAGAATCAAGCGTTCTATGTTTGCAATCGATTGGTGATTGGAATTAGGGTAGCTTATATCATGAGTATAGGTTGAAGAGAATAAGCACTCAAAAACTTCATTGTAATTTGGTTATAATTTTTATAAAAATTTGAAAATGCTATTTCTCTACATGGGGAATTTTTCCACTGATCGTACCTAAACCACAAATATCCTAAATTGCTTAACCGTCGTGAATGGGTAGTATGCCTTAATGTGTGAGTGGCAGTTTTGAAACATGTCTATTTTTCAAGAAGTTTGCGTCACTTGTAAATCACACCTACGTAAAATATCAGTGAAGGTGGCTTCACCCTTCAACGCTCAAGCAACCCGAAATGGGTTGCAACCTAATACCATAGCTCTCAAGTAGCTTGGGCCCCTTTCTGCCTAATAAATAAATTAAAGTGTGAAAGTAAGTTATGCAACCCAAAAAGTAGTATTCTAAAATTAGGCATATAAGAAAATTTATTAAAAATAAGTTAGACATTCATCCAAGGCATGTCTATAATTCATGAATGGTTTTCCTAATTTCATCTATGGAAATTTTGTGAATTTAGGCACTCCTAAAATGTTATTTCCTTTTTTTTTGACACTCAACATAATTAATTTCCCAGAAATTTAGGCACCTTTAAAATCAATTATTTTCTGCCCAAGCTGCTAGAGAGCTACGGTATTCTACTGGGATTTGTGACCCACTGGGTGGTATTGTACGTGGATGGAAAGGTATCTACTGGTGGAGGGTGGTTCCCACTATTATGTGAGTCAAAATAACATATAAAAACCTCATACTCCAAGTATGTAGGATTATCTGTTAGGTTGGCATTGCTTCTTTTGGGAGGTGATTCCATGTGTTTGCTCAAATATAGGAGCCAAACTTAGGAGCCAATATCATTCACATATGATGCTCAATTTGGCTGGTTTTTTCTTCCTTAGGACAAGGTGACGGTTGTGCACAACTTTACCGGATGGATTTGGGAAAAACTTACTGCACATGTTGCTTGCTTCATGAAAAAGGGGAAATCTCCCAAAATCACCTCATGTGACCTCCCTTGAGCAAGACAAACATCATCTAAATTTGCTCAAAAAATCCAATTTTTTTGGAATAGCTAATTTGTCATCCACATAACATATTACATCAAAAGTATCAACTAGAGGGCGCATTTTTGCTTGGTTTTAATTCATCTTGGCATTGGTTATGTTGGCCTTTTGTCTCCAAAATAACCAAAAAAAGAAAGAAAGAAAATATCAACTTCTTAAATTTGTGGTATGACCAAAATGGTCATAAAACCAAAAATTTGGTGTTTGCTTTAGCTTCCCCTAGATGTAGGCCATGTTAATGTGTTAATCTGACCTAGCAAATGTGGTCCGATTGACTTCAAATGTTTGAAGTTAAAGTAGATGATATTCTAGTTCACATACGTACATTTGGATTTGAAGAAAGCATATCCAATTTGGCTACATAACATATTTTTTTAACATTGGTGTTGGAGGTGCCTGAAAATGGAATGTGAAGGTTTTGATCATTTAGGTGTTAAACCTGAGGCCTTAGCCCGGATACCATGGGACCTCCGAAGTTTAAGTGGCCTAAGCCTGAAATAGTACTTCGATGGGTGACCTTCTTAGTACTTGATTTCTAGTGCACCCTACCACCTGTGATACACCTCATCATAATGGGATATTCCGATGAACTGAATATGTTTAACCAACCATGTGAGAACCTAGGGGCTTGCCCTTGGTTGGGGGGGGGGGGGGAGGGATATAGGTGCTAGTCATCTTGTCTGGGCATGTTCAAAGTGTTCACCTTTGGATGAAGGCACTACACTAAATATGATATTTAGTGTGACTTACTATTTGGAATTACGCAATGCTATAATTGTTTGTTATGCATCTCATTTTTTACCCACATGGTCGAATTGGTTGTTGGGACACTATAGAACATTAACATCTTTACTTGGTAAATAAGTACATTGATACTAAAAATATATAGGAACATGTAACTCCGAATAGTAAGTCCACGGGGGGATCACACCCCCTTACATTTCATAACAACGTGCGATAAAAGTTTGCTACCCTATATTACATGCCATAGATAATTTTTAAAATTATGATATTTTTTCTACATACACATAACCATTGATAATATCTTTTGTATATTTTTTTGAAATTTTTAGTCATCTTCATTTTTTGTAGTAATTTGTTTAGTTCAATGTTGCGTCATTCTAGTTAGAAACGGTATGTTTTATAAAAAAAACAAATCATCAAATTTGGTTACCAATTTTTACTATGTAATAGATACTATGTATATCTACTCATGAAAAAAAAATCATAAACTTTTGAACCATTTTGGTGATGCTTTATGTAAAAAGTAGATTTTGTTTTATCGCACGTGGTGTTCAACTTGACAATGAAGTGCACCCCCCGTGAGTAAGTCACACTAAATATCATATTTAGTGTAGTTGTCTAGGAACCTCTAATTCCAACATGCATGTTTTAGGATTACATATCAACTTAGATGAACTAAAAAATGAAGCAAAACCAAAATTCACGCCAATGGGAACATCTAAGTTGTCTTTCTTTCTTATAGACTTTTGGTGTGTCGTTAGCTAAATTTAATTATGATGATGTAAACTTGTATAATGTTGCGCTTTATGAAGAGATAGAATCCCATAGCACTCCCCCCCTCTACATCTTCCTTTTTCCTTATTGAAATAAGATTTGTGAATCTAACTCCCCCATGACACATTTGACGAACTATGTTATAGTGTACATTAGGGGACTTTAGAGTTATCCGTAAAGTCTTTCAAGTGTGGCTTTGGATGCTTATGCTTTTAAAGGTGCAATTTGGTCCTTTCAACGCATTTGAATGTCATGTGTTGGGATTTGAGTCTTACATTTGTGAATAAAAATTTATGTCGTTCTTGCTTGTATGCATTGTAGGTGCATCAAATCCAAGTTTGTCGCCATAGTGGCAGGAATCTCATCGCTTTTGAGAAAGACACTATAATCTTTATTTCACAACCATCTCATGTTGTTGGTGGCTCACAATTCTTGGGCATGGACAATGAAGATGAAGAAGAGCATGTTCAAAACGTTCCATAAAATTCCCACTTGAGTATGCAATTTTGTTTGTTATTAAATTATTTAACTCAACTTGCTTTTTTGACACCTACGCTTGTATTTAACTGTTATTAACCTATGTTGATGTGTTTGCAAAATAATGAAGGAAGCAATGTCCCCCCCCTGGGTCTGAAAGGTATTCCAAAATTGCGAAGACAGTTGGAAAACTTATGATGGCCACAATTTCACCTCCAAGTAGAGTTAGGTCTATGCATTACGATCTTTGAATTTTGTCGCTCATAGGTATTGATGACGAGTAGGGAGAAGAATATGATATGTGTGCACTTATTTGTTTATATTTTGTGTGGAAATTTTTTACTCTTTTTTAATTGGCTTTTAATTAAATGGCCTCTGTAAGTATACATTTGTTTTGTTAGTGCTCTTATATTTTGTGAATGGTCTTATCATGTTGAATTTTTGTTTGACCTTTCAATCGTGTTTTAATGGTCCACATGTTGGTGTTTGGGCCACAATTGATTGGTAATAGGATAC
The DNA here is from genome assembly GCA_950295325.1 of Polytrichum commune. Classification (NCBI taxonomy): domain Eukaryota; kingdom Viridiplantae; phylum Streptophyta; class Polytrichopsida; order Polytrichales; family Polytrichaceae; genus Polytrichum; species Polytrichum commune. Next base: position 12,776,493 of record OX485803.1, on the reverse strand, counting down.
CAGTCCCATGGTAATAGGTATGTTTCCAAATGTTTCCTCTCCTTAAACTGCTCACTTGTTACCGCTCACCATTCATACAATAACCCCCCCTCTCCTTTCTTCTTACATCCAGCGACACATGACGAATCACAAGGATCACTATAACTAAGTGTTACATCAAATTTAAGACCACACTAAAACATACTATTAGACTCAATGCACAACTTTTTTTTAGAAATTTGTAGTTTACATCCATCTTGCATTCACATACTCCGTTGGTCCCTCAAGTGTAGTAGTGTGAAGCGGCCTTGGACCAGCTCCGCCGCTTCCACCAATGAGAGTGCTTGAAGTGTCACGGGCTCTCAGCCTCCTGTGTGAAATGACCCTCATCCTCAAATCTACTGTTAGGCCCACGAACACAACTCATCAGCTGGGTAATGTTATGGAACCCACACAAATGAAATATAGTAAAGCTTTAATGGTAGAACGAGTGTAATTAGCACAGTGGGTTGCCTAATAATGTAACACTTGAAGCTTCCATATATAACGTAATACTTCAACAAAGTTCAGTTCTACCAATATTTGTGGGTTGCTTGCTTTTGAACTAAGCTGCGTTCACATTACTGTTGATTGTGGATGGCTTTTTATTGAATGTAACCTTTATTGCCGCATCAGCCACCGAATTTGAAAGCTTGCCACACACATGTAGTAAAGGTCAAATTACTTGCAAAGAACGTTGTTCAAGTTCGACGATTACACCGTTGTGACAACAAAGAGGGAATTATTCTTCTACATGAGCGTACTACTTCTCAACATAAAAAGCACTAAAATAGTATGTGGCCCGGAGGTTACCTTTTGTGGTTGATTTGATATCATAATTATTTTTGAAAGACCTCAAGTTGGTCTACTTGATGCAAGCTCTAAAATAGTGTGTAGCCCGGGCCCCAGGTTAGATCATATCTTCATTCAGCTAGACCCCCCACGCCTCCTTCATTACCTGCACTTGCGTGGGAACTCCTCCACATTGGGAACCAATGTAACAACACCCGGTCAAAATTACAAATATTCAAGTTGACATCACTTTCATTCTTCCCAAGTTAATTGACAGAGTTCCTTCACATGCCAAAGGCCGCTTAATGGCTTAAGTGACCGGGTATTGTCAAGTTGGTTCCTAACGAGGAGGAGTTCCCACGCAGGTGCGGGTAATGAAGGAGGCGTGGGAGGGGCAGGGTCCAGCCGAATGAAGATGTGATCTAGCCCGGGGCGTACCCCAGTGGTTACCCTTTTGTAGTTGATGTGACTTCATAATTATCTTTAAAGACCCCAAATTAGTCCACCTGATGCCATTTGAGGCATACCTATACACAACAAACCTATAGAAAGTTGCGTTGATACGTTGGATGGATGAGAGGGTAGCGTTTGTATACACTAATTCCCTCTCTCTCTATATATATATCTCCATGTGCACACAATCTATTTATGTAATCTAGGTAAGAGAATGATATCATCGATGAAAGCGTATATCAACAAACACTCCAAACGGCCAACCGTAGCCATAGATGTGAAAAGGCTTTGTTGGGAACGAGTGAAAGTGGAGCCTTATAAATGTTTGGATGGATGAGAGGTGAGCTCGTATATGATCATTCATCCCCTCTTTCTCCGTGATGGTACAATTTGGGAAACGGTTGTTACACCAATAGGCTCGAGTACCTATCCTATGATGTCGAGGGAAATATCTTTGGAACCCACTTAAGTAGCTTAGTATTTCCCCACATGCCCACACGCCACGAGGGCTTCTTTAGCACTTCAAACTTATTGGCCGGCATGCAATAAGCGTGAGTCCCAACAGCATTGTTCTCTAGCAGGCCGATAAGTGACTATATATGACAAGAGGCATATACCTACTACCTGACCAATATTATAAGCCCTTTTCCCCTTACTAATAAGGTGGATATGGAGTCGAGTTGATAGACTTTGTATGAAACGTTGGGCCACGTATACATGAGGGCCCTACTTATACAATTCATTTTTGGGTGGCACTCTATTTGTTGCACTAAATACTCCTATTAGTGTGGAGATATTTAGAATGGGTCACTTAGGAGGCTTAATACACTTCATTTAGGTTAATTAAGTCCCATTACACTTATATATGTATACATATATATATATATATATATATATAGGATTTTGGACCTTGAAGACGAAGTGCACTTGATACGGATTGTATGGACCATTTTTGTTTTGAAGTCAACGAAGCATGCAACAGTTTTTCACTTGGAATATGAGAAATGCAATTTTTCTTCTTCTAGGGGTTATTTGAGGGGTGTCAAATTGCGGGCCCTGGTCTCTATCCACCTCCCCTTGAAAGTCTATAGGGGGAGATTTAGCGTCCGCCATGCGGAGGGTGAAAACCTCCCAAATATAAGTGGGGGGGGGGCAACATAGTTAAAAATGAATTAAATATGAGACATTGGAATGATATTCTAGGCCAACCCTGTGAGGACCTTATGTAAAATAAATTCAGGGATTGACAAAGCAAGGCTCAAGTTATCAGAGCATTTTCATCCAACATCTCAATGGTGCTTCGTTGTTGATGGTCTTTATTAGTGTCACATGCATAATGATGTCACTCACCCTATAAAGATTCTTGAGCATACTAATGCGAGTGTCATTTGTGTACACTTTTTGTCAGCTTGTAGATCATTGTGTAATATAGACACACCTCATAACACTATTGAACATGCTCATGCCGTGATATTAACAAGCGCACTTGAACGCCAAGTGCCATGTGACGACACTAATGACAAAGTTGTTGATATTAATGATGTCACTTACCCTAAACGACACTCACATTAGTGTGCTCAAGAATCTCTTCCTCTTGCATATCGAAACATAAACACACGACACTTGCAATCAATATGCTCAATTACATCTTCCCCTTGCATACTAAAGTGCAAAACTATCATCACAAATGTCCGGATGTGCTACACCAAATATCATAACATGAATAAAGTTTCTCACTTCAAGAAGTTACTCATGTTGACAAATAGTATCACACTAGTAATGGACGGACGTGACACTTTGAGTTCTCTAGGCGTCTAGTTCAGGCTCTTCGCAAATAGTGCACGTGATATTAAATATCATCAAAGGTGTACGTAGTCAAGTTCAAGCTATGTACTAAGGGCCACTTCGCACACGAGCCGAGAACCGTGACCATGAAATTGTGAGAGCCCAAAAGAAAGTGTTCAAAGGTTGTCCCAAGACACCTCCAAGATCATGTAGTGTGGTCACGGGCCCTCAAGTGTAGTGTGAAGTCACATGTGCCCGGACCATCAACCGAATGCTATTTCAATGAGTTTCTAATCATGCGGGTCCTCGCACATGTTAAATTAGAATAAACCAACGGTTGTGAGCGTTCGGAGTGCCATGGTCTCCTGGTTTTGTGTTAAGCGTACCTCCAAGAGGTGGTTTTTGAAAATAGTCCAAGTGACCACGAAACATGATCCATTTGATGCCATGTAGTAATCCATGTAGACTTTTACATCCATCTTGCATTCACATACTCCGTTGGTCCCTCAAAAGCGTAGTGTGAAGCAAACTTGGACCGGCTCCGCCTTTTCCCACCGACAAGAGTGCTTGAAGTGTACCGGTCACGGGCTCTCAGTCTCATGTGTCAAGTAGCCCTAAGTGAAAGGTAAAGTAGGTTCTAGTGAGAAACTCGTCCACACTTGTCATTCATTGTGCATCATTCATCGTTCATTCAAGAATCACACAACATTAAAACAACCTTGGATCGAAGAAGAGTAATAACATAACATATCGAGGAAGGTAAAGTAGATTCTAGTGAGAAACTCGTCCACATTCATCTTTCATTGTGCATCATTCATTCAAGAGTCACACAACATTAAAACGACCTTGGATCGAAGAAGAGTAATAACATAACATATCGAGGAAGGTAAAGTAGGTTCTAGTGAGAAACTCGTCCACATTCATCATTCATCGTGCATCATTCATCATTCATTCAAGAGTCACACAACATTAAAACGACCTTGGATCGAAGAAGAGTAATAACATAACATATCGAGGAAGGTAAAGTAGGTTCTAGTGAGAAACTCGTCCACATTCATCATTCATCGTGCATCATTCATTCAAGAGTCACACAACATTAAAACGACCTTGGATCGAAGAAGAGTAATAACATAACATATCAAGGAAGGTAAAGTAGGTTCTAGTGAGAAACTCGTCCACATTCATCATTCATTCAAGAGTCACACAACATTAAAACGACCTTGGATCAAAGAAGAGTAATAACATGACATATTGAGGAAGGTAAAGTAGGTTCTAGTGAGAAACTCGTCCACATTTATCATTCATGTGCATCATTCATCATTCATTCAAGAGTCACACAACATTAAAACAACCTTGGATCGAAGAAGACTAATAACACATAACATATCGAGGAAGAGGAGGAGGAGGGGGGCTCACTTATTTCGGTCACATGGCAGTTGTGGTGGCCCGGGATACAAATCATGATTCTCGTTGGGAGGTTTAAAAAACAACAAAAACTCGCATTGTCCATGGTGGCAAGCTAATATTGCACATGTGGCGTCCATCCAACACATCCTTTTTTAGGGGGGTTGGCACTATTACATTAAATATTCGATGCTTGGAGTTCACGGGAATCTTAGATCCGTTTAGATCTACCAATCATTGAGGAAAGGGTGGGGTGACTCGTAGATTTCGGGTGGTAATTACTAACTATGGTTAATTACGGCCACTAGGTGGGGTTAAATTCTCCAGGCCGCCGACACATACTAAGTTAAGTTAACCCCCTCCCCCTCCCCCTCCCACCCCCTCGGGTAACGGGCGCGACGCCAGCCCGCGATATTATCCCGGGCCGGGTGGAGTCGTCATCCCCGGCCCAGCCTCCGGGGTCCATAGGAAGGGGAGCTCCTCGAGGGTATGGCGGATAGAAGGCCCATACCGCCATCTCTCTCTCCTCGCGTCCCCGCACCCCTCGTCGAGTGCTCGTCCACGACTGCATCGGTCCCTTATGTAGACCCTGATCGCCTTCTCGCAAGCTCTTCGAATGTCTAAGTCTTGCGAGATTTAGTCCAGTATCGCGGTTTCTTGAGCTACTGGACTTATCCTTCTTCTTTGCAAACAACGCTTTCTTTCTTCCCCTGCGTCTCTTTTTCTCCTTCTTCTTCGAAGCTTTCATAAGTAGAAGTTCTTTGCAAGGATTTGTGTGAGGACGGAGTCTTGCGAAAGTTAGGGAAAGTTGCGGAGTTGCAGCTGTAGTGCAGTAGGAGGAGGTTCCGAGCTCTGTGTGGAGGAGTGGTCAGCTGGTTGGTTGGTTGAGTTGGGTGGAGGCTTGTTGAGGCGTTTTTAATTTGTTCTTGTTTTGAACTCCGAGTTTTGGCCTGGAAGGTCGTAGAAGCTTCTAAGGGAGGAAGCTGGCAGCAGTCAAGCGAGAAGGCATGGGGTGGTTGAGGAAGATGACAACCTCGTTCAGGAGAATGTGGATTGCAATGCACAGTGTTGTTCTCTTGAGACTACGCCCTGACAAGCGGGGTGAGTATTTATTCTTGGCCTTATGGAGTTCTTCTCCCTCTTAAGACTCTGCTGCCTAATTGGAAAATCTGCTCAATTGTCGAAATTGAGCACTCGGTGCGAGAATTGTAAAAGTTCAATATCGATTCGTCTTACGAAGAGTTCTTGTAACATACTCCTTCGTGCAAGTATTCAGTGCATTGATCAAAGCAGTGTAGCAATATTTAACGTCTACGCACTGGTCATAAGCTCCCAGTGGAGAACTGTGAGGATACATATCTATTTAATATCCGAATCAAAGTGCTGTAGTTAGTCCTTGCATGTGGTAATACTTCAGTTAGTTGTGCAGCTTCAATACGATACTACAAGAGTTAGAAATAGCGTTCGCCGTGTTGATCGCGAAAGTTTGCAGAGTGAACGAGATAGCGACGCCATCTTCTCAATTTGGCCATCTGGCAGATAAATCAGTTGTTTTAGCTTCTTCATTTTGAGTCAGTGTAGCTGATCTGGCCGGTCCTTTAGATTGCAAGAGATTTGATTCGTCAAGCACTCCTTTGCATTTGCTACGTTGTAATTTGGGGTGGAGCTAGTGTGTTGTACAATCGTGTTGGCCAAGGCATAAGTCGAGAAACGATAGTCCAGCCAGAAGTCTCTTATACATATTCTGTCTCGAGAAGCATAAGATTAGATTTATGTTTTCAGAGACTTGAGAGGGTGATCGCTGTTCTGCAATGTTGTGATCACTTATGGCTTTTTCTGACTATTCAGGGCGGGGCATGGGCAAGCTCTACAACGAAGTTCGATCTTGCCACTACGAGGATGTCCACGTCATGTGGTCCATGCTGCAGCACTCGATCAACCCCATGGATTCGCCTAAGAGGCGTCGCATTACAAGAAACTTCGAATGAATGAAGGAAGAGAGTTCTGTTTGCTCAACTGGCTTGCTACTCACTGGTTGGCAATTCCTGTTCTTTGAATAATGGAATAAGCATTATTCTCTACTTTGTATTATAGGTCACTTCTTCCATAGAAGAAGTCTACGAACTTAGGGTCGGAGTTCAGGGTCTCCCCGTGCTGGGGTTTTTCCACTCTTATGATTGAATTACAAGAACACCACAATGAGCCGTTTCTTCGAGGATCGGAGTCTGCTGGAATGATGTACTCTCAATTGCGCATTAACCTCAAGGGGGGTGGTAGCATACAAGAGCCGGAAGTTCTCACTTTCTGTGCTGGGAAGTAGTGCATGATTCAAATGTGTTGAGGTGAGGAGTTTTGCCGTTGTGAGGACTTGTCGAGGGTGTAGGGCCGACCCAATGTACACTTTAAAAATGTAAAAAATGCCAATACAAGCTTTTAAGTACCGCTTTTTAGTCTCTGGCTTCTGGTTATTTATGCTGGTCATGTATTCTTCTTACACGTATGCTTCTCAAGATATTGAAATTTAAAAGATGTGTGCTGTGAATCCAAAAGTTGCATATAGTTTTATGGCGATATGGTTGTGATATTGTCACTCTGCACTGACGGTAATGAGGCTCTGTTAATCTGGACAAAAGTGTTTAGTAGTGTGTTCTGCTTCTTGATCACTATGTCTTACTATTTGGAATTACCCAATGCAATAACATTATTTGGGGTTACGCAATGCAATAATGTTATTTGGAATTACGCAATGCAATTTTTACTACCGAAAGTTCAATTGTTTTTGGGATATTATAGAACATAAATGACATTGCTTGGCAAAATATTACATTCCCATTAAGAAGTTATAGCACTCCGTAATTCCAAATAACATCCACTAATTAGGATAATTAGTGGAGTTTTATTTGTCTGGATTCACATAGTAGTGCTGGTTTCTGTGCATCTTTCTGTTGTTTCATATATTATAGTCTGTATAATTCCCATATCATATCCTTTTGACATGGGTAAGTGGTATTTGAATTTTATCGTTCTATCACTGAGGTCTACCTACCGTTTCTTAACTGAGCCTGCATTCTTTGACCATATACCGTGAGGACTGAATGTATGCAGTTGATTGTGGTTGGTGGTAAGATTCTGACTGTACATTTCGCCTTATATTGTGCATGTCAGGTCTGTGACGGCGTGTTCCACACTCGTAGGTTTGCAGGAATAACACATGATTGTTGGTTGCTGTGTGTTGAACTTCAAGACATAAATGGAAATGATAAAATCCTACTGTAGGTAATTTGATGAACTTTAAAATTTCCAAACTCAATTAGAGTAAGTGCTCCAATTGGAAAGAGCTGTTTCGAAACAAATTGGAACACTTAACTTACCATAAGCTACACAGCTTAAGAGTAACGATGGTTTTCCTTGGTTTGAACATTATACGATAATGTGGCAAGTAGTTTCTGCATAGTTCCAAGTGGAGTACCCTAGAGAGTTAGGAAGATTTCAGAGCTGGATTGGATTTTCTGAAGGTCAGAAGCTCAAGTTATCTTTGTTTAATTTCTACCAGATTGCAACACTCACATAGCTTGACAGGAGTTAATTTCTTTGGCTTGAGTAATATAAGTTATAATTCGTTGCAACACTTTTGCTAGGATAGTGTGTTCTTTTGAATATGGTAGCATCACTTCTGAATCCGAGGAGCAGCAAACGTGGTTTGACGACAGAGTTAGCTTATGTGGGCAAGGACAATGACAGTCTGAATATCGACAGAGCGAGGTTGAGAATATTGACACAGAAGTGCGCCTGATGAGCGGCCGGCTGGTACGTCACCTCTGACATGGAGATCTTGACAGAGTAAACCCAACATGGCATTTATCCAAACTCATGGTAGCTAGGTTATGTTATCTTGGTACATTTCATAACTTATCTGCAACTTGTAAGAGTCTGTCTGCCACTGCACCAAGACCCTCTTGCGACATTGTTTTTGAAAGGTTCTTGGATCCTCTCTCCATGTTCCACGCCGTCCCAGATCATCGCATGACTTACATCATTGCACTTGCATGGGCCACCCTCTTGTACTTCACATTTGAATATTCCATGTCTCCCTTTGTAATCTCGTCCATCGTTATCCTCAAATTTGCAAAACGTAGATTCACACGAAGCAGCGCTTCCTCTGTTGTCCTCTACTTGCAAACATCTCCCTCAAACCTCAACAAAACTTGGTAACCAGAATGGTTCTCTGAGTGTAACGACAATGTTTAGATGCCCTTGCAGGAATTAAGGCTCCTGATTCGAGACTGAAGCTGTGGAGAGTTCGCATGGTTGTACTTTACCTGCCTGGGGACCAAGCTCTAATTCCCCTTTGAAAAAGAGATTTAACCTTCAATTGTATTTCCTCCATGTAAGAATTTCAAAGTTTCTAGTCTTCTGGATTAAATAAGGAATGACGCAAAGTACTTCTTGAGCCCCGCAGGTAGTTTTCTCCTAATAAAGTAATCGTTTGCATGTGATAAGTAGATCCGACTCGAAGATTAGGTGCTTTAGTTAAAGTTACTGCCAGTAATTTGTCTGGGAGGTTGAGCACATGGGAGTATGGGAGCGAGTCATTCTGTCAGTCGTGTCACAAGCAACTGGGCATATGGAACTGCTGATACTCAAACACCTCAGCCCTTTTGTACTAGAGCCATTAAAGCCTTTCACACTGCCTCGCCGCAAATTATTCTAGGGGAAAGGAAAAAATCAAATGAAATAAAAAAAATTGAAATACCAAGTAGGTAGGATGACATCATTACTGGAGTAGGAATGGTGGGTCTACATGACACGTCAATCTAACACAAAGTGTCCAAAATGACAACAATCAATGTTATTCTAGGCACTTTGTGTTAGATTGGCATGCCATTTGACCCACTATTCTTACTAATGCATGAAACTAGACACGTAACAACATTTGCAACGTTGTCACCATGTCTCCTTCCAACACTAAGATATGTCTGCCTCAAGTGGCCACACTTTTCTAATTGACACTTGTATTTGAGTGGTATATATATGGCAAGCAAGGCTTGTAGCCTAATAATGGACATTATAAAGAGATGTCTTATGTGAGATTGGGATATGTGTTTGAAAGATAATCACCATTCTAGGTCTAATAGTTAGTTGTGTTCATCCAATGAACACTAAAAAAGAGGGAGAAAATCTTCACTTTGACCTCCTATAATTAGTGCATCTCAACTTCAATTCTAAAACCTAAAATAACAATTTGCACAATTTTGTGATTGCTAATAAAGTTATTGTATAGTACAACAAATGAAAACATGGGTTTAGTAACTGAGATTCAAGTATATTTGGATTTATACATGAATTATGGACATTTCCAACATACGGTAGATGAGACTAGCAATCCATAATTGACTTGTGAACATATGTCACCCACTTCCCCACTAGAAACCCCTACAAAGACACTTGGTCGTAGCTTTGATTATGGAGTTGGGATGACTTTGTACCCAAGTGTTGTCCAAATATACTTAAATCTCATTTTAGTCTTGAACCTTCAATTTATGAGAATTATCACAAAGTCACCCATTTTTTCTTAATGTTTAAATTGCCATACACAAAAGTGGTGTCAGGCTTTTAAAAACCGGCTTTCTAGCTTGTCTTACTACGTGGGATGGGTGGGCCAAGCTAGTCTTGCATATGCCAATCCAAGATTTAGGACAACAAGTCCCATGATACCCTATTTTAGATCCTAAAACTATCTCAAGGTTTGAGAGGTGGAAAGAGGAGGTCTCAAAATAGGCTTTCACCCACCTTTCAAAATAGGCTCCGGTACACGTTAAGCTAACAAGCTTTTAATAATAATAATAATAAATCTCAAAGAAGGATCAAACCCCATGACTCCATCCCTTCTTTAAGCACTTTATGGATGACTCTTCTAAGATGAAACAATTCATGATTCAATCGAACATTCAAAAATCTATGTGGAGTTGGAACTGCCCATAATAGGGCCGTTTACCTTAATTTATAGCAATTGGAGGCATGACAATCACCACCATATCCCACCACATCTTGAAGGAGTCAACTACTTGAATTTCTTATTATTAAAAAAATACAAATTTCTCCACACTAATTAATGTAATCCAACAATGCGCTTTGTGAGAGTTCCATGTAGTTTATGGAATTGCAGCTAATCTTGAAAGAAAAGAAAGAAAAGATAACGCCCGTACCATGTACCGGCATGAATGTGAGCCCGTTAACCCGATGCTGATCATGTTACCCATGATGCAGTATGGGGCGTTTTGCCTCTTTAGGAGGTGGGCTCCGGTGGTGTGTCTTTAGTTAACTTCCCTTTAGGGCGGGGGAACAGTGGTTTGTTTATTATCAAGTTTCCTTTTGTTAAGGACTAAGTAGGTGAGGTATTTGATGGCTCACCTAATCTTGAACAAAGTAGTTAGATAGCAAAAAGTGCTACCCAACAAATACATATGGCAAGGTGGAAACCTTCATGGTTAGTTTTTAGACCATCCAAGGTCATCTTTCGGAGAACGTCGTGGGACAAACACTACAAACATGATTCTCACTTGGCATCAAGACCAGTTCCATTCTCACAATTGCACATATTTTTTACTCTCCAACACATATGATGAAAAGCACGGACAACCTCTAGTACATGTTTTTGAACCAAATTCCTCGGTGGTTCAATTATGGAATGCCTTGACTCTTGCACGCACATCCAAACAAACTAGCTTCAGACATTCATTGATACTAAACTTTTGCAAATTTCTAGACTTAAAGAGATTGGACAACATTCAAAGCTCATTGGGACAATAGAAGCTAAGTGCAGTCGATTGGGATCGTTTCATTAACACTTGTACACCCTAAACTCCATAACATTAACCTCCGTAATGTCACTCACTCTCTAGTGTCCCATAATCCTAGGGAATGGATGTTCTTAGTTCAAACCTTACTCCTCATTTTCACGTTTCTCTTTCTTGTATTACGGGTTTCTTCATTACTGCAAACTACCAAAGAAGTCAACCCACACCCTTGCATTGCGTCACGTGTCAATATGTGGATTGTCTTCTTTTGATGCCACTTGTGTAATTGTTGGTGCATGGATCTGCCACATTGCCTAGGAAGGCCAAGCGGGAGGTTGACATGTGAAGATGGATGTGTTATGATATCGTAGATTTCCCATGTGAGGATTTGTTCTAAACCCTAACCTTAATCACAAACCCTAGTCTTTTCCCTCTCACATGTGCTACATATCTCTCAGCAATTCAATCCACCAATGTGGTAAGCTCTTCTCTCTTAAATCAAAACTATTGCAACCTGAGATTATTGTCTTCAATGTCTAATTTTTGCACAAATTTCAATGTCATCACCTCATTATGATCCACACATGACTCAAATGAGCAGTGCTAGCAAGTTCCCTTTCATCATTTAGACAAATGCAAAATTCTACTAAGATTGAAATCTACAAAGCGTTTTGTTTGAAGGTGAAAAATAAAACTTAAGATTCAACTTCTCAAAAAGGTTCACTTATGCGGACACATACACACCATGGGTCCACCTATGCCTTGGCTGCCTTATTGCCTCCTTCCTACATCCTAAGCTTCCATATCTTCACTCAACCCGCAATCAAGATCATTTGGTTGCCCACCCACTAGAAAACCTACTCAATGTTCATCGTCTCCAAGGATTTGCAAAGTCATAATCGTATCATTCTCCCCACCGTCCTCTTCATAATCTTCCCGATCGGCTCCATGTTGGGGTCTTGCACCAAGGTCATGTACAAAGTGTTTATTGACTCCTTGGGTTGCCTAAATGTACCATAAACTTTGCGTATGTGTGCAACTTTGGGAGAGTATCCATGTCCCATGTATGAAATCATCAATTTCAACATTACAATGTTGCACTATGTGTTATTCCATAGTGTCACACGCTACACTAATTCTCTATTATCACGCATCCATGTTAACACTACAAAACTCCGTAATATCACAAGCATTTTGATTGCCACATGTGTGATACTACAAAATTTAGAGTGTATCCCCAAATATTCCTAGTACAAGAGTGTAAGATCTAGAACCCAAATAGAACAAGTTCACAAGTTTGCCAACATGTATGTATGTATGTATGCAGTTTTCATGTTTTGAGTCCCAATCGTTATACAAGTTGAGGCCAATACATGTTAGGGTTTGTGAGGTTCATGACATCCTCCAATAATTGTCAAGTTTGGAAGGCACTCGATACTACAAGTTTTGCCAAAGCTCAAAATGAATCTTATGGCAGGACACCGGTGTCCCAAATAAATCGGAGCCTCCTCAATGATTGGTTTTGTGGTTGTAAGTGATCGAAAGTAAAACCAACTTCAAACATCAGAGCGTGTAACAAACATCGAGACAATTACAACACTGCTTTGATCACCTTTAAGTGACGATTTTTGACATCGACATGGGCTTCATAGATTAATCAGTGTATTATGAGACACTGGTGTCCCGCCATAAGGTTCAAATGTGCAAGTGCTCACAATGGCTTTTTAAATGGTACATGCTTCAGAATTCACGTTTATTTCACCTTCACAATTTGTAAATTATACATGCATTTCCATGGTAGTTGTCTTTGGGAAGACGAGCAAGCATCATGCAAGGCATCACTATGTGCACACACGGTTTCCTCCAAATCATGATAAGTCTCAATTGTCAAAACAAGTAGACATTCTAGTAAGGTAGAAATACCATAACCTATTAACCACCCTCTAGCCATGCACTAAATTGCCGTCATAATGGTGAAGTGCCATTTCTAAAACGGATCATGGCTCGGCGACAACTTCAATGCGTGTACACTTAGTGTAGCCAATGGGAGTCAAGTGTTAATGTACTCATGAGGTAACCGATTTAGGCGATATTCTGTATGAAAATGCGGATTACCGTGTTCAGTGTAAGGAGAATCCAGTGTTCGAGTAGGGGGTTGGACAACTTTCCACTATGAAAAGATGTAGCATTTTATTTTTTTGTATAGGGCAGAAAAATATGAAACAACTTGCATTCTTCATGAATCCTTCTCGTCTATCTTGGAAGATTATCTCATGATTGTCAGACCAGATCTTCAATGCGAATCACCTTATTTTCACGGGTTATGGTATTCCTACCTTAGGCCTTGGAGGTCGAGTGTGTGCAAATTCTTCACCTGCAAAAACCTAAGGAATGTCACAAATTTCCAAGGATTACTTTAGGGTAATTCCATGCCATTGGGCTTGTTGGCCTTCAACTACTCTATCGATATGGGAGCACAATCTTTCTGGGTTGCCTGGTACTTGGCATGAGGGTGGACTCTTTGTTGGAAACCTAAATGACGTGCGTGGGTCATTGTGAAATGAAACCCCGTGTATACAAGAAGTTTATAGAGAAAAACAAATGTATATGTATGAATGGCATGCTAGAAAATGGACTCATGTTTGTGTGTGTGTATATATATATATATATATATATCTGAGACCTTACCGGATACGCAACGTATTCTATAAGTTTATATGGTTGAAACTTATCTTTTATACATGCACATCTAATTCTTCTAACATAAAAAACAACCTTATCATGAAGATTTTATGCCTAGCCAAACTTATAATCTCATAACATATCATCTGGTCCAACAATTTCCTGTAGACTTACTGAATGAAAAATTATCATTATCAGAGCTAATACATGAATATGTGACCCATCTATTGTCCCTATGATGTAAGGTATGACATGCAACTGCTCAATTCTTGAAGCTAAAATTCTAAATTGCAATTCACTTGGAATTTGCATAAAAACTAGTTGAATATGTTTCCGAGCAACTCTACAAAATTTCTTTATTATTATTAGAAATGTACTCTTATGAACTCCATACAAGTCTTATGTGTTTTTTAAATCATCAACACTACTTAACCTATGTAATGATACAATGTATATATATATAGGGACCTGACCTTTCATATAAAAATATGAATGTAATGTATTTCACTCGAATGCGCTTCCTAAACTCTTTTTTCATCTGCGTACCTAACGACAAGCGGTCTACAAATCCGTACATTTGTTCTTGATTCCATATGCTCATCTCTCTATGCTTCACACTCTCATAAATCAAGCTCAAAATTGCAAACGGCTTCCATTCTCCTTGCAAAAGCAATGTTTGAATGTCTATAACATGCTTCACAAGCATGCACAAAAACATGTATAATCCTAAGAGTAAAAGAAGTCTCATCCTCCTTTCCTCCATTGCTGAAGTTTAAGGCGAAAACAAGCAAAAATAAGAAGATAAGTGAAGTGAAGAGAAGTGAAGCTAAGAGAATGGTCAAACTTGACTTTTTTCAATACTACTTTTTTTGGTCATATATTACAAAAATCAACACATTTTTTTTTGAAAGTAAATTGATTTTTAAAGAAATCGGACCATGGAAGTTGGAACATGTAGCCAAACCATAGAATAATGGCATTTTCCATGATCTGACTTCATGATTCATGGTGTAAACTGACCCTTAGTTACTTAACCTTTTGTTGCCTTTGTCCCGTTAGGGACAAAAACGATGTGATCACTTTTGACCCTAGACAATGGTGCTTAAGGATAAATGTAGTGGGTGGATGAGAAAATGATCATTGGATGAAAACGATAAATAATTTGTCTTTGGATGTATTGGCTTCAACCTAAAACATAGCTCTTGGATTGTCTTTTTTTCTTGTCCATAAATTTGTCTGTGAATGAATGCATGCAAATAAAATGTGGAAATCATATATCTAATGTGGACAAAACTAAATTAACTTTAGATCAATACACTATATATTGTGTTTAGTATCATATGATATTTTGTGCTAGTTTGGTAACCTTTCTAGTGACACTTCTTTCATATAAGTTGACAAGTAATGTCATTCAAACTTACTTTAAGTTCATCCAAATGCCAAATATTGAGACAAAGTTAGGTATATTCGGCTTCCTAAGATTTATGCAATAAATTGTTGTCATAGAGGATTGAAATTTGGATGGAAAAATTGCTTAGTAAGTGACAGTAATTGCAGCATTGTAAATCTAAAATTGTCATTTAAAAAAAAACAAGGAATGACAAATAATATCAGGTTCACATTTAGTGTTGATGATACTACACTAGCGGTTTACAATTAGCATTGAGCAAGACAAATAGAGTCGGTGACACTAAGCACAACATTCAATGTAGAAATTCATGTAAGACACTAAATAGAGTTATCTAGAAGCTTATGCCCCCTTCCTACTCGACATTAGCTATGCCGAAAAATTGATTCAAAAAACACGGCCTTCACACCATTGACACTATCTGGTCCCGAGCCTAGTTGGCAAATGATGTGGCATGATTTAATAGAGGAGGTTTTAAGCCTCAAGCACCGACTCTCCCATGAATACCTAGACATGAGGCAAGACTGTAGGACCTTTAACAGTGTCGCATCCTGCCCTTGTGATTGGTTGCTTTTAGTTTTAACTACGAGGGCATGAGGAGCTCCATTAACAAAAAACCGATGATAAGACAGATGAGTAGTAAGGCGTTTGGGGATGGGATCAAAACTATCCAACGTTCATTGCATGATAGATAAAACAATGAACATGTGTGAAAACTACTTAACGAAAACCTACTCGACAATCTCTGGAGCAAGTTCTTGTAGGTGCATTGGGATAGCCGGATCCCTTTGCTACAACCAAGAGAGCTTTACCCGGTTTTTAGGAAATACTTTGGTTATTTGGTAAAGTCAAGTGGGAAGGGGGCATTACAGAAAATATGATATTTAGTGTGACTTACTGTTCGGAGTCACATGTTCCTACATAGTTTTACTATTAATGTACTTTTTGTTTACCAAGTAAAGATGTTAATGTTCTATAATGTGCAAACAACCAGTTCGACCATGGTTGATAGAAAATGAGATGCACAGTAAACAATTATAGCATTGCGTAATTTTAAATAATAAGTCACACTAAATATCATAATTTTTGTAAGAAAAAGGAATTTGGGGGGGGGGGGAGTTATAGACGAGGACAACTTTTCATCCAAATAGTAATTCATCCAAATGGACAGAGCAACAACTTTCATCTCAAATTCATTCCCATCCACATATTATTGTTCTCATCCAACCCTCCTGCCACGGCCTTTGGGCTTCGCTGGAGGACGGAGAGCGGAATTGAGCTCTCGGCATTGCAATCGGAGAAGCGAGATCTTGCTTCTTTCTTCCGACCATTTCCGAATTTGCGAGGCAGGGATTTTTTTCCCCTCAAGCAGGTGCTCTTCGAATCGACATTGCACAGGAAAAGGGGGTGTCCTCTGTGCATTTTGAGAACAATTCTCTAGTTATACGACCATGCCCCTGTTTCTCAATCGCTCTCCGCAGTGGAACCCGGAAAGGCTAAAACTCGGCTAAAACCCTAACGGCAGGCCAAGAGCCTAATGAAGGTGTGTTGGTGATTGCAGTTTATTTGAGCAATCCCGAAGCCACAGCCAACATCATCGATAACGATGGATGGCCACGCGCAGGAGACATTGTCTTCATTGATGGGAATTAGGAGATGTTCATTCTATTGACGGTCTATTTTGAGACTGGAGAAAGTCCAAATCAAGTGGGATTGGAAGGATTGTTTTTTTCTCCGTTGTGAGTTTAGGGTTCAGGAGTTAGAAGTATCCGTGTGAGTTCACAATGCAGTCTCTTCAGCTTCAGGTTGTGGTGTCAAAGGTACCGTCACCATGCCTCTCGTCGATGCATTTGTCCTCCCTTGTTGCCAGAAATGGAGCAGGTTGTGGCGGATTGGGCCGGAGTGAATTGGGGTTGCATAGGAGGAGAGGCAATCAGGCAATTTGGAAGAATGTGGGGCGAAGTTCCCAGGGCAGGGTTGTGGCGATGAGTGGGAACGCAGCGGAGCAAAACTCGCAACAAGCCACGCAGGGTGTTGTCTCTTCTGTGGGCACTCCCTTTGTTCCTGCGGCTTTGAATGGATTCAGGAATTGGAACCCGGCTGATAAGCAATTGGCAATCATGTGCTTCACTGCAGTCATGGTGAGATGTGCACCCTGACTCAGCAAAGGCTTGGTACATTCAACCCTTAATCATTCTCTCATACAGCCTGGATTGGGTGAGCGGATTGGGGGGGAGGGTGAGAGAAACGCAGAATCACGGACACACTTATCCTACATTATGCATGTGTTCTTCCGGGAGGAATTTTTGAAACTAGGCAGAGCTTACCTGTGTACAACTACAAACAAGTGGGACATGCCTAATTTGTTTCAATTTCTGCTTCTCAGGCGAAAAGGCTAGTATTCTAGGATTCCGAGCTTTTGTCTTCTGTTGTCAAGATTAGTGGATATTCTGGTGTGCAGAGTGATTAGGCATTGTCAATGCTGTGAAGAGCAATTAGGCATTCTAGTTGGATTGAAGAATATATTCACTTCAACAACGTGAAGCTATTTGTCAATGCTGTGGATTTGTCAATGTGTAATTGCAGACAACGGGGTTTATGGCTACACTTCTCGCTGCAGCTATTCCGAGTCTGCTGGTAAGATTCCTCACCACAATCCTCATAGCTTAAAATTAATCAAAGCCTCCGACCTTTGTTCTGCTGCGAAGATGATTCATTACAGGAGCATGGACAGAGAGCTCTCGAAAACCACTTGTCAATTATAATGCAAGCCTCCGTACATGTGATGCAGAGCTTTTTTTAAAGTATATGGAGCTTATGGTCTGCAAATTGATCTCTGACTGGTATATGTAAAGAAAGCAGGATTCTTTACATAGCTTGTTGATAGCCTGTAGTCCTTTTGCTCTATAATTATCTATGAGCACTTGGTACCGGCTTATCACTATGACATTAAGCAAGCTGTTTTATGCCTGGGGAATTATCTCATAGGCCCGAGGCTTGCAATTCATTTTCCTCCACAAATTCATTGCCTCTTCATTGAAGGTTCTCGTTCCAAGTACTGTACACATAAATTGCGAAGCTTTTACCAATCTGCAGACACAGGCATGAATATGGTTCAATAGGAAATTGGCATGCATTTGAATGCAAAGGTTGCTCTAAACATTTAAGAACATTGGATCTATTATGTATCATTTTCAATGAGGATAGTGGGGATTAAATTATCTCTGTAAATGGCAAGGCAAGAAATGAACCAACATGTGTTGCTTGTGGCAACAGGCTCTTAAGAATGCAGCTCGAGCATTCGAAAAGTTGGCAGATTCTGCAAGGGAGGAGCTACCTGGCACAATGGCGGCTGTCAGATTGTCAGGCATGGAGATTAGTGACCTTACGATGGAGCTCAATGACCTAGGGTATAGTTACAACAAAAAGCCTTTTGAGCTCACTTGTTGATAATATTACTTGGAGAGTTTTTACTACAACCTTGTGAGTATATTGGTAAAACTTGACAAGTACCTGAGTAGTTTTAAACCAACCTTTTTCCTGGCTGCAATGGAGCTGTTGGTCACCGTCACGTCCTGAAGGATTATTTATGAACCAATAGAAGTTAGGACCCATTAGCCATTAAGCAGTTGAGAAGTATGCTTAATTGTTATACTTGATTCTAGTACCGCTGAGGTTCCTGATATCATAGGTTATTGATGCTCCATTGTATTGTGTACATATATAACACTTTGTGTTTGCTGATTGACAGGCAGGAGATTTCTAAGGGGGTTAGAAGCTCAGCACGAGCTATCACAGCTGCTGAGGCTGGTATCCGTCAAGTAGGCGGTCTTGCATCCAATGGTTGGTCCTCATACACTGCAACATGACCTCTGATTTATTATCCTTGCATAGTCTATAAAGCCCTCTGGCCTGGAAGCAATCACTTCTTTGGAGCATCCCCGTAAGGCTTTGTCCCTACATCCATGTACGCTGTCAACATAAATTACCACCCAATGTAGGAGTGGGTGTGGGTTGATAGAGGCTGAAGCATTCTAAACAGCTCACGAACTATTAGAGTTATCTGCAAAGTCCCTCAAAGAGGGACCAAGCTAGAAATGTGCTCCCTCTTTGAGCGACTTTTCTATTAAGAGCTCGTTAGAGCTTCTTGTGTCGGAGCCTAATTTTGAAAGTTGAGTGAAACTCTCATAACTTCACTTTCAAACCAAAAAACTTTGAGAGAACTTTAGGATCTAAAATAGGGTCGGGCCCAGGGACCCGTCAGTGCCGTCACCCTAAATTCTGGCTTGGCCTGTGCGAGGCTATTCTGGTCACTGATCCTAGTATGACATCCTAGATAGCAGATTCTTTTTATGGCCTGGTCCCTCTCTTTTAGCATGTTAATTTGAGCCTTGAGTGGCTTTATGCATAAGCTCTCAAACTCACCTATCAGCCAACTCACCCGAAGGTTGCTCTGTGACTTTATAGATAACACTATTTTCTTGTCCCTTGTTTTCATTAAGCAGTTGCATAGATTTTTACTTATAAGGAGTTGGATCTGAACAGTTGAGTATCCACAAACTTTAAGTTGTTTGTCAGTGTGGCAGGAGCAAGCAACCGTTCCAATGCAAGCAGCTCAGCCTCTGGTGGCCCGAGTTGCAAGAGGAACACGTGAGACACTAGTCCAAACTCGCTCACTGCTTCGCAGCTTGCTTACCGTCTCCCGTCTCACAGGCTGGATAAGTGAGCGATTCCAATTTTCTTTGAATGGCCAACCACCACTCTTATCTATAAAACCTCAGAGAAGACACAACTAAACAAATATGACCTTCTTTCCAGTGTCTAGTTGTACTGGTGTACTGTCGATGATTCTTTGAAGCTTATGTACGGACTGATGAATTACAAATGTAGACCATATGGGTCAAGGATATTCATAATTGTCTTTTGAGGCAATTAGAGATATTTGATGAGGTCACACTTTGCCTGATCTTTCTTAACAGATGAGTGCAAGAACTGAGTACTGGATATTCGTTGAAGACCTATTTTTAGAAAGTCCATCTAATTATAGTAGTTTAGCAGGACCTAAACACCTCACAGTTGAAAGTCAGGATACCTTTTGAATGTCATCACTTTGTTACATATTCCATACATTGGTGTGGCTTGAATATAGTGCAGCTCTATCTGGTGTAATGGTATGGAAGATGGACATTTATTTCAATCATGGGTGTCTTGGCTACCAGACATTGAATTTGGTAAGGAATAGGTACCAGGTCTTCCAGAGATTTGCTTTGGAGATTCAATCATGTGGAATGAAATTCCTGCTTCCAGATAATAAGTTACAAAATGAATGAGTAAAGTGGCTCTCAGCTATTTTGTGTTGATGACAATACATAGAATCTATGGTTTATGAAAAGACCATCATGTTTGTCTATTTCTTTGTTTAGTAGAAATAGAACTCACATTGTTATATTGGGGTTAGAATTATGGTTGTTGCTAGGTGCGGTTGTTATTCTAAATTAAAGGGGTAGTTCTCTTTACGCACAAGCACCTCGCTCCTACAGTAAAATATGCAATGAGGTGATATCATTACATGGAAACTTGCTAGTTTAAGTAGTTATGTGAATTTGCATGTTGTTAGCCACCAAACAAATGAGTTTTTGTGAATTATAATTCTTGCAAACTACATATGAGTGACATTACTGGGAGCCTTCCTGTACCTATTCACTGTGTACCTTCTTGTGCTGGGCACATGAGGATTTAGTGCTGCCCTGCAGCCAAAAATGGCCGCTTGGGAGGCAGGGCAGCCACCTGGTAGGCGGCAGGGTGCAGCAAAAAATCTGCAACCGCCCAGGCTGCTCAGCCGCAGAGGCTGCCAGGGTTTTACCCGGCGCAGTAAAAACTGCCCTGTGTTTTACCCAGCGTAGTAAAAACAGATTTTACCACAGAGTTTTACAGAGTTTTTTTACTGTTCCGAGCAGACAGAGCAGTCTATCTGCACAGCATATGCAGGGATTCCAGGAGCTTTTTCTTGGTTTTCTGTCAGATTTAAATTTTCGCAAGTGCTCGGTTTTTTTATCGCCATTTGCTCAGATTTACATATTTTTGGGCGCCGTAAATTGCATTGGCTAGTTAGCGTCCTTCCCTGTCTTGGGTTTTAGTCAAAATTTCAAGACTTTCGTGGAATCGATGGAGAGGCCTATTGGAGATGGAATTAGGCCCGCCGTTGCCCCGGTTGCTTTTCCTAGTGTTTTTGGGGCGCCACCTCCAGTTGTGGGACCGGGTGTTCAACCCAAGAAGTATGTTGGGAGGAAGAAACCCGTGTTGGGAGGTATGGATGTTCATCCTGGTGGGAGGTGGAGCGATGCCGCCATTGCAAACATATTAAATTTGTACGAGGCAGAGTGGATGCATTGTAATATAGGATTACTAGCCGCTCGTCATTGGACCCGCATCCGGATCGAACACACAAGACAAATGCTTGCTGAGCTCCGGCGGGCGGATGTTCATATCAAGGATAAGATTGAAAAGTTGAAGGTAGAGTACCGGCGCCAAAAAAAAACCCTAGCAGAGGAGCAAACTGGCGGCAGTGGCTCTATGTGGGTGTGGTTCAAGCGCATGAAACATATCATGGGCGGCACCGCAAAGGGAGATGGCTTGGTGGGAGGTTGCGACCAATGTTGTCCATCTTGGGGGGAGCCTATGCAAGGAGAGAATTCCGTTGCCATTGCACATGTTGAGAATATTGGGAGTTCTCACATTGATCACGCATCGCATACACCGGATCCTCTTGTTGATGTAGACCCCGAGACTGTACACATACCTGACATTGCAGGTTCACAACATGTACGCGATAACTCGACGCATAACCCTCTTTCGCCGAAGTCTGCTTCGTGCATACGACCTGACGTTGCAGGGAAATCGAATGCTAGGAAACGCACCCTCACTGACACCATTTCCTTAGCGAACGCCATCAATAGCTTTGCGGAGGGCACCGCGAAGGTGGAGCAACACAAGATGCAGTCTGCCGAACGCATGACACAATTACTGATTGATTCTAATGAACGCATGACATTACGACTTGCGGAGATTGAGACCGAGTCTCGTCGCGAGGCGAGGGCCACCCAGATGGCCATTGCAACTTTGTTTTCTACGATGATGGCCAACAAAGCCTCGCGTACTTCGGAGTGAGTGGATGAGCATTATAATGCATTATATCGTTTTATATGTTATTGTTTTAGAAGTGCTACTGCGATTCTTCCCTCGTGTAGTATATTTGATTTTGATTTGGTTTGTCATTTCTCTATATTGCCACATGTGTGTGCATTTTTTTAAGGCTATTAATAGTTCACAAATATATATTTTTCCATATAAATGTCAGTATGATATGTAAATATATTTGGTGATAAAGATGATGGTTTCATCACATTTGGAATATTGGTTTTTACTAAGTTCACATTATTTCAGCTTCTTGTGGGCTCTTCAATTATTCAATACCGAATTTGGTTTTGGTATTATGTTGTTTTTTTATTTGTACTATGTAATTGTTAGGTTTTGTATTATGGACAAGAACTTGCTTATTGACTTACTCTGTTGGCCCACTGTACACTTGAATTTATCGTCAAATAGTGTTATGGACATTCAACAATTTCATTCCATTGACGACCTAAAGTCAGAGGTATTCAACATGCAATTGTCATCTTATCTAAACTCTCTACTAGTTTTTGAAAACTAATAATTTAATTAACACCAAAATTCAAAGAGTTGTCCCCTAAGAAATTAGACGACAATATACATGACATTTAGTATCACTAAGTTCTACTGTAGGTAGAGCAACATCATTCACATTTATTGAATATACATCAACATTACGATCAAAGCCTTGTGCATAGTTTATTTCCAAAGTAGCATCCAATATTCAAATAAACAACTTGCAAATATTCATCATAAGTTTTTCACATACAATGCCAATTCACCAAGAAAACAAAACAAAACAACAAATTAATGAAAACTAAATAATACATATATATATATATATATGTGTATTTATTTATTTATGAAAAATAAAAAACATAAAACTTATGATATAATTTAAGTGTCGCCACTATGGTTTAGCCAAAAAATCTGTATATAAAAGCTCGCGCAGTGCCTCACCCGCAAGGGTTGCTTGGCGATCCTCACGATGCCTAGGCAATTGCCGGGCCAATCCTATGTGGGGATCGATGCAAACCCCTACACCATCACAAGGTTCCCCAACCTCCATCAGTTGGCAAAAGTTGTGCAACACACAACATGCAGCAACGACCTTCGGAAACCGAAGCACAAAATAATTTGCATGCTTTAGTATTTTCCACCTACCCTTCAATAAACCGAAGGCATTCTCAACAAGTACACGTCCAGCATTCATCTGCAGGTCAAAACGCATTTTGTCGACGTTGCCATCCGCAGGCTTGAAATTGCGCAACATATATTCACGACTAGGGTAACCTGCATCTGCAAGAAGATACGGCTGCACCCTCGTACCTCGGACCAAAACCACAGGCTCCTGCAGGATGGTGCGGTCCACAAGCTACGCATACAAAGAAAAAACCTTCAGTGCGCCACTGTCAGCCGTACCACCCGGCATCGTATAACACACACTCCAAAACAAGAGGTCAGCATCACAAACGCCTTGGAGGACGACGGAGTTGAACCCTTTTCGTGCGCAATAGAAATCCACGGGAACGTTTGTATCGCGTCGACTTGACTTCGTTTCCATGGGAATGTGGGTGCCGTCGATAGAGCCATCCATGTTGGGAAGCCCGCACACATACTGGAATCTATCAACAATATGCTGCAATCGTGGACCGTGAGATATAGATATATATTTAGCAAAAAGTTTCCGCTCATCAGATGAAACGCCAACAACTAGATCGACGTACTTACGTATGGTAGACGCTCCGACTCCGAATCTATCGGCCAACAATCTAGCACTTAAACCATGAGCCAAACAGAACACAACTATACCCACAATTATATCTACAGGCAGGGGCTCTCACACAAACATAAAAGATTCGGGTCTAATCCAAGGTTCAATTTCTGTGATAAGGAATCGAAATGCCGCATAAGGCATTCGATATGCTAGTTTGTATTTGTCGTCACGAAATTTTGTGCTTGTTTGCCAAGCATTGCCCTCGATCTCTTGCCAATGTGTGCACTGGCGAGGCTCCTTCCACCATTCACGTCCGGGACCCCTTACTGTGTGCGCAACCATCGACAAAATTATGGGCAGCACCCGAGACGCGAGAGATATTTCGGAGACAATGCAAACTCTGTTGAGAGTCCGCAACCTCTTCACGCGCCGAACAAGGCTTGTATCCGCATCCACAATTAAAAAAAACATACAAAACAACATTACAACCTCCATATCATCCATCTCGCTTAAATCGATCCAAAACCCACGAATTAATCCCAGAGAAAACACACCAAATTGAAGCCGTGTTTGAAAAAAAAAATCCTAAAGCTCTAAACTCTTCAAACACCCATGGTCCTTAAACTCCAACAACCAAAAAGTTCAAAGGAAAAAAAATCCTAAACTACAAAAGTTACATGCCCCAGCCACCACCATGTGGCAGCCCAGGCTGTCGCGCACCTCTCCATGAGGAGTGCCCGAAACACCATGGGCACAAGGGGGACCCCGGAGTGACACCCGGGACTTGTGGCGCCGTTGGTGAGAGGGCCCAAGTGATCCTAGTGTGGGTGAGGGCCCCGGGCGTTGGGAACGCCTCCCACCCACGGAGACTAGGAGGCACAAGGGTAAGGCCATGAGCTATGCGTAGCTCATGGCGTGGTGATTCTAGAAAGCTCAAGAACACCTCAATCGGAGGTGTGAGCTAGGAGTTATGGCCATTTGAGTGGGGCGCTGTCCCGGGACAGCGCCCTGCTACAGCAGTGCCTGGGAGTGATTCCCGGGACTGCCAAGGTTCAAACAGGCATAACTTCCTCAAGACTTGCTCAAATGGAGCAAGTGAGGAGTCCATTGGCATCTACGTGAAGCGTAGATGAACATGGAGTGGTTGGTTGTTATGATCAGACATCATACAAGGAAGTTATGATGGTCTGAAGCTGCTGGGGGGGTTCTAGGCCCAGCAGCTAAAGGAAAATGTCCACTTGGCCCCAACTCTTGGTAGAGAGACAAGAGGTTGGTTGACGGTGGGGTAGGGGCCCCGCGTGAAGTCCTAGAGGCTTATATGGGTGAGGTGGTGTGGCCTCACCCACCCGAGGCCGAACGGCACGGCCTCCATGGGCATTGGCCCATTGTGAGGCCATAGTTGCCTAGTATGGTTCGGGTTGTTGTAGTGTTGCTCCGGCAACGCGATGATCAACATAGGATTGGACTTCCATGGATGGAAGTCCACATTGGGGAAATGGGTTACCGATTAAGGGGTGAGTCCCGAAAGCAAAGTAGGAGGGTTGGTTCCCTCCTATGAACTATTGGTCCGGGGTAAGAGGAGCTATCCATTAGCATGGCGGAATGCGAAGGGTTAGCGCTCGTAACCTTTGCTAGAAACGAAAATTGGCAAGATTATTAAGGGACCTAGCAAGGGTTGCGACACAGGCTGTGCCGCCGCAGCCTTGTGCCCGGCGGGGCCCCCGATTTTCGGGGAGCAGGGCCCGCGGCTGTACTGTGCAGGCTTGGCTGTACTTGTGCCCATCCCTTCTGTAGGTGATGAATGATTGCAATAAACATCATCGGACTCATATTTCAAGTAGAATGCATTGAATATTGCTGTTTCTATCACATGTTTGTTGCCACCACCAACAACAAAGGTTATCAACACGTATCAACAACTGAGATTAATATGACTTGCTTTAATTCTTTCACATTAAGTTGAAAAAGTGAGATGATACATGTCAAATTAGATTTACCTATAGAAAACAACGAGATTGATATTTTGAATGAAATGATTTCACTTCATTCTACCAATTGCAGTTCATAACATCAAGTAAGCACTATATAAGTAACTATTTGATTTTTTTAATAGTGGGCACCTAAGGTTTTGGATTTTTTTGGATGATCATTTTTCGATATTCCACTATCCTTATAAGAGCTTGGCGATGATACCTCCAAAGTTTCTTGTAATTATTACTGTTTGATACTCTTCAAGGTATGATGGCATGTTCGTGCTTATGTTTGTTATAGTAAGATTCAAGTGCACAAGTTTAGTTAAGAAGGATCTCTTGAGAGAGGTTTTAGCTCACCAACTGTCTTCACATTTATCTTGGAGTTAATAAATTATAATCAAGAGTAAATTAACATCATATCTTGAAACCTGATAAATAATAAGAAAACTAAAAAAAGCATAATAACTGTGAGTGCATAGATCATACAAACTTGGTTGTGTCAATGGAACCACTTATGGAAATGCAATGTCTGATTATGATTATAATAGATGAAATTAATGATTAGCATACTAAATATATAGGAAGTAAATTCAATATTGAATCTAAAATCTGGAGTTTGTTCAGCTAGCATGATTAAAATTTCATTAAATTTCATATATACATATCAAGAATTAACATGAAGATCTCCCATGTGTGGTGGACCAATCTTCATTTGTCACCTCACTCCTCATATCAATTATCAAAATGCTAAAAAATACTCATTTCAAACATTTATTTATGTTTGACAAATAATGTGATAGAGTTATAGGCAATCTAGTGTAAACCCTTCCTAAAAAGCAAATGTGATACTAAGGGCCAGCTCACAAGGGGTCCCAAGTATGACATGGATGCCTACATGACAACACATTTTGGAGGTGAGGCTTGGGACCCAACTCGCAACACAAGTCTTGAGAATTTATTTGCATAAAATTATCAATATGTGACTTTAATAAATATAAAATATATTTTAATGGTTTCCTAAGGCTCAAAAGTTAGGACTTTGCCTCCATGTTGGGACTTGCTAACATGAGTGGGACTTGGGACCCCATTTGAATTGGCCCTAAACACCAAAGTTAGTGTAGTTTTTAATATGAAACTTGCGCGAACTCAAGGACCACTTTGGGAGCGTGCATGGAACTCTCTCTCTCTCTCTCTCTCTCTCTCTCTCTCAGGAACCCATGGGAACAATTTTAGGAACTTGTAAGGAGCCATAGGGAACATTGATTTGTTGTAGGGAATCATAGAGAACTCGTCAAGAATGTAAGGCATAAATATGGAAAACGGAGAAGGCTTGCTAATGGTGCACTAAACTAGGAGTATAATGATTCTTGTATTGAGCCAAACTGGCTAATTGCAAAAGTGGTGACGCGAAAAAGATGTAGATAGATAGAAACTCCGGTCCCTTTTAAGGGGCCGGCGTGAATAAAGTGTCCGTTCGTAATGCCAATGACCCGATCCCCACTGGACAAGGGGACATTGGGACAATACTACTCTCCCCTTTCGAGGATGGACACTATAGTGACACACTATACTAGTTCCTAGCTAGCCACTAGTGCCTTGAAGATACCGGACATGGTATCCCCCCAAAGGGCTTTGAGGTACCCATACAACAAGGTCCAAGGACCCCCCACCATAGTTGGGTGGACTAAGGTGGTGAGCACCACGCCGGCATGGGGAATAGAACCCACAACCTCCTCATTGGGGGCCATGAGCCCTAAGTTCCTAACCACCAAGCCAAGGCCCGTGGTGCCTCGAAAAAGATGTAATGATAAGTTGGATGCCGTGATTGGCCAAACATGTATTGTTTCACACCACTTGAGATCACTCTTGGGTGCCATTTAGTTAACCATTTTGTGTGCATTTGTATGCATAGTAGAATATTTTGATATTCGAATTAGAGAAACTCTACTACGCAAGTAGGGGGTTTGACTTACTTGCCTCTTTGAAAAAATGTGACTAATTACATATAGGGAATAAAATTACGAAATAACTGGCATTCCTCATCATTTCCTCTACCCCATCTTTGAAAATAATATTGCACAAATTTCAACCCACACTTTGTGGCTGAATCAACTTATTTTCACCGTTTTCCATTTTTCTACCTTATAGTGACTTCAAGAAATGAGTCAATGCCCCTATCAAGGAGCATTGATGGGGGCTAGCCGGGAAACATTAAGGCGGATGAAGCCGAGCAAAAAAATCTATTGTGCCTCATGCACTCTTAACACATGCCACATGGCGCTTTGCCTAAATAATATCTACATTGTGAGTTAAGATCACAAATGTGCATGTACCCTTATAGACTCATTTTTGAGGTGGCTTGTGGAGCAACTTCACATGAGTGTAGAACATACATGAGTGTAGAGAAATTTGTGTTTTTTGATGAATTTTTTTGTGATTTCTCTTCCTTCTTGTGGACCATACTGTGGAGAATAGGAATTAGAATTGGCATGATGAAGCCAATTTCAGGAGACAAAGTGAGAGATATTGTTGCTCTTTTGATGAAAGGTAAGAGTACAAGAGTGGTTGCGAAGTCATTGGGTTTCTCACAGAGTACGGTGAATAGAGTGAGGAAGAAACATTGTAGTAACTTAGAATTGCCAAAACGAGGTGCTCCAAAGATTCTTAGCACTTCAGAGAGACGACGTGCTGTGCGTTTGGTCACGGTTGGAGGGCTGGAAACGGCAGTACAAGCAGCAAAAGTGTTGAGAGAGGGTAGAGAAGTGGGTTTTTGTGATAACACTTTGCGGTCTGCTTTGAGAGATGTTGGATTGAGTGCATGTGAGAAGATTCCTAAGCCTTGTTTGTCACATAAAAATGTACGAGAGAGGCTACGATTTGCAAGAATTCATGAAGAATGGACAATAGAGGATTGGAAGAGAGTTGTATTCAGTGATGAAACGAAGATAAATCGTTTCAATGTGGATGGGAGGACTTGGTGTTGGGTCAATGACCAAAAAAACTTCCCTGATCGTGCGGTGAAGCAAACAGTGAAGCATGGTGGAGGGTCTTTGATGCTATGGAGTTGTATGACAGCAAAAGGTGTAGGCGATTTACTAAAGGTGGATGGGCGTATAAATGCGAAGGACTATATTACAATCTTGCATGGAGATTTGTACTTGAGTTTAGAGAGATTAGGATACTTGAACCTCGATAATGTCATTTTCTAGCATGATAATGCTCCTATACATAAGGCAAAGATTGTTCATAAATGGTTCTTAGAGCAACCATTCACTATTTTAGAGTGGCCAGCTCAATCCCCAGACCTAAATCCCATAGAACATATTTGGGCAATTCTCAAACATCGTTTGAATTCCTATCCAACTCATCCTATAGGTCTTTTGCAATTATGGGAGCGTGTGGAGGAGACTTATAAGACGATCACTATAGAGCAGTGTGAGAGATTGTATGCTAGCATGCCAGATCGAATTGCAGCTGTTTGGGCTGCTCGTGGAAAGTGGACAAGATTTTGACCACTCTTTCTATAACGCCTCAAAAAATGAGTCTATGTACATAGTCAACTTTGGCACTATGTATTTTTTTAATCTAGTGGCAATTTCTTTTCAATTTTCTTGAGGTTGTCAGTTACTTCATGCTCTCAAACTTTCATGTTCAAAATTTATTGCTTTGATTCTTCATACTCTCTACGTTGTTACTTTTCTAAATCAAATACCCTCATAGACTCATTTCTTGAAGTCACTGTATATGGAACTTTGTGTGTCTCGCCCAGTCTCTCTCTCTTAGACGGTGTTTGACTCCAACCAGCAAGCGTGTGTCTGTGTGGTAACCAATGTTATGGGGAACTCATGGGGAACACCATTGGGAACTCACAAGGAGGTCGTAAAGGAACACATAGGAACACTGGGTTTATACAGGGAACTAAACTAGAGGGAGCTTGTAGGGAACTTATAGAGAATGTGATAACTCTATAGTAGAGGCGCCTATTCCTGATCAAGATCTCATTGGCAATCTATACGGTATCAAAATTTCAATCGGGTTGGAATTGAATTTCGATTAGGTCGGAACTACTTAGTGTCATGACACATGTCATGGTTTTGAGTGATGTATAGTAGAGGCGCCCATAACTGATCACTTAAGAGATTTGCACCACATCTGGAGAAGTATAAGGTGGTGCAAAAATTTCTCGTGTAGGAAGATAGAAATAAGGAGGATTGTAATTATTTTGGTATTTTATTCCTTAAATTGAAATTTATGTGGATTTATGAAGCCAAACGTTGGCCTAAACACACTACCGATGTCTAGAGTCTATCATAACCGCTCTTTTAAATTGCTTATTCCTCCCCACTTTAGCACTCAAAACCAAGACATGTGTCATGACACTATTGGATCTGACTTGATTAGAATTTAGTCCCAACCTTATTGTAATTAAGTCCCAACCTGATTGAAATTATGGGACCCTATAGATTGCAGATGGGTCCCGATCAGGAATAGGCGCCTCTACTATAGTAGGGAACAAAAGTGGGAACTCATAAGCATCTCATAAGGAACGCTGTTTTTTTAGGGGGAACTCCAGGGAACGTTTGGGGGAACTCGTAGGGAACTGTCTCTCTCTCGCAGTCTCTGTGTGTGAAGGAAGGTGTTCGACCGTGGCCAGCGAGTGAGCTTCTGTTTGTTGTGTGTGTGTGTGTGTGTGTGTGTGTGTGTTGCTGTCGAAGCGACGATGGCGATGGCGTCGCGCATGAGCTGTGGCCTGCAGCAGTGCGTGTTGCCAAGGGCCCGCCGCATCTCAGCGGCACTCACGCTCGTCCTGCTAATGTGTATCGTCAGCCACAACCTGATGGCACCCTTCACTTACGTGTTGGCGCAGGAATTTGAGGGTTTCCTTGAAGATGTGAACGATGGGGAGGACTTGGACGCATTCGTGCCTCCGGTGGCGAGAGTTCATCATTCGATGGGTTCCAACGCCGGTCCGAATGTGGCAATCAACCTGCCGAAGCGGAAGGAAGACACGCGTGGACGGTCTGCGGATCCGCTTCACGAGTTTTGGGACGAGGTTGAGTTTGAGGGTTTCCCTGTGGCGGATGAGGGTTTGAGCTCTTCTACTCCTGCTGCTGATGGTTTGCAGGAGAAAGCTGGAGGGGAGGTGAAGAAGAACGAAATTGTGACCAAACCACGGACATGGCAATCATACATTTTTGAGGCCGCAGGGGTGTTATTTTTCGTAATCTACGGGGTGGTGTTCTGGAAAGGGAGGAAGGCGAATGAGAACATCGCTCTTGCGTGGGCATCACAATTCGCTGGGAAGGATAGCATATTTGAGAAGAATTTCAGCTTATTAGGGTTTGGGGATAAACCGGATGACCCTTCCTTGATCAAAGAGGGACAGAGTACATTCAAGTTTTATGCCAGTGGAAGAAGGTACTGTAAGTCTCTACTGGCTACCATGGTGTTCCAGAACCGTCATGATTTACTCTCACAGCTCATTTATTTGGTGAGTCCTGTGAAAGATGAAGTCACCATCGAGGTCAACATGAATGAGGACATGGAGCCTTTAGTGTTTGCGTTGGTGCGGAAGAAAAAGGCTAAGGACGCGTTGAAGGATTTGAAGGATCTTCAGCAATTTGCCACCATCCTTAATCCACCTACCACTCGTAAGTGGGTCTCGGAGGATCTGGCTGTCATCAGCGAGTCTCGGGAGCTTGCAACTGATCTTTTGACTGAAGCATTATTGGACCAGGTTTTTGGAGAGAAGGCATTTCAAACTTACTCACCTTACTTTGTTTCCCTTCACTTTTCAGACCAGTTTCCTGATGTGAAGCAGGGTCAGGTGTTGCAGTTCACATTCCAGATCCCCCCTGCCAACAAGATGGCAGAAATGACACGCCTTATTGCCCTTGTTCCTCACTGCATTGATCTCATTGGAAGATACAAATTAAGTTCGGCTGCAAAAACTAAAGCCTCGGGTGTGCGGTCCAAAATCAAAGCAGACGAGTTCAAAGAAGCCGCAAAGCAGCGTTTGGAGGCCATTCAAAAGAAGAAAGCAGAGCAACAGGTTACCCTTTCAGGTAAGAGGGAGGAGAAGGAGCGATTGAGGCAGCTGAAAAAATCCATGCCCAAGGTGAAGATGTCCAGGCATTGATGAGGTGCTTTTTGTTCACTTCTGTGTACTTTTACAGTTATGTGACAAAAATGTTCATCACTATTGTGGGTTGCTTGCATCAGTTTCAACAACGCATGCATGGCAACAATGATTAGGTTGATATTTTATTTCCCCCACTTCAGCATGTTCTTAGCATTCCCAGAGGCACCTCTTATATTTGATTTGCAAGAGCCCGGATTCGCAGACTTCCAGTTCAGGGGTTTGAACCTGAACAGAGCTTCAGTCAGAGCTTCCATGGTTGTGGAGGCAATCTTGCCTAGTCTTTGTAATACTTTCCAGGTGCTATCAATTAGGTGATATCAGTTATGCTGTGAGGTGTTCTGGGGGTTAGCGAGGTAGGAGTTTTGATTACATACAGAAAATCTCCTTTGAGGAGAAATGCGATGGAATTTACTTGGGAAATGTCATGTAGGCCATGATTAGGGTTACGCTTCTTTCATCGACCTTGTAATTAGGGTTGCAACATATTACTTTCTCTCGACAACTGTGTTTTGTGATGGGTAGGGGAGAGTCTTGCTATCGATTGGATTCGGACTTGTATCTTATTCTCTTTTACAATCATTCCTGCAGAGCAGACAATTCTGTCTCAACACTCTTTTACAGCATAAGGCTTGGAGCTGGGTTTCTTTGCTGTTTTGTACGTCATGTTTTGTGCTCATGTTGTAAGTGATTCACAATCAGGGCTCTACTTCCTTGTGTCACAGTAACTCTGGACTTGGGGTTGATTTTATATGCGCTGTCTGATGGAATTCTGCTAAACCTTTCATATTCAAGTAGCAAGAATGTCGGAAGCTTTAGGTATTAAATCATTCTGCCTACTTTTGATAAAGTCACTTGGGGATGCTGGAGAACATAAATTCACTACACCATTTCGTGTATTTAGTTTGACTTAATTGTGTGGAGTTTCTTCGTCTTATACCAACAAAGCTTTTTTTATGAATTTACCACAAGAAGATACCTAGAATGCACATTATCAATCAAAACTTTTAGCAGTGTGTAACTTCATAGATGTCATCACTCACGGAGGCTACCGCACTCCAGCACTCTAGGGAATTAACTGGTATGAACCATCCTAATGTACTTTCAGTCCCATTAGCCTTTTCAGCTTTGTGGACTTTAAAATCAATTTCATTTAATAACATATGTAAACCATTCCACTTGATGCCAGATATACAGATGCATCTCTTATACATGAGAGGGTTCTCTATTCCGGCTAGGGATTTGTGGTGTCTATGGGGTTGTTTACACCATGGACCATGAAGTCGTCCCCAGACCCTCTAAAATTTGTGATTGGCTGTTGAACTTGTCCTGGGACCACTTCGGTTTACACCAAGAAAAAAAATTGCGAGAGTGATCATGGCGCTTAAGGTCCCCAAAAGACATATTTTAAGGCCTGCGTTATCCATTGTCCTGGTCCGACAGGTTTTGTAGTGGGAGAGGCAAAAGAGGTGATGTGGTGAATAAGGTAGGGGCCCATGGCAGAGAATTTTTGTTATAATAAAATTTTAATGAATTTTTTTTGGGAAAAAGAAGATGAACACAAGAGAAGTAAAGAGATGGTCAAACTTAATTATTTTTTTCGAATCTGTCCTTTTTGGGTATATATTAAAAAAATTAGCACATTCACTTTTTGGTGCATGGTCAAATCTGTTGGTCCACATTTGGTTTACACCTAGTGAGGGGCCAAAAGGTTTTATGAATTGATTCTCTACGAAATCGGACCATGGAAGTTGGACCATGAACAAAGGCCACCTTCCATGGTCCGACTTCAAGGTCCATGGTGTAAACCCGTTGTCAAATTGGAATGAATTGGCCCACAATCTTTTGGGGAACTTTTTTTAATGGAGCCCCTTCATCCACGATGGATGTGTTTACATAGATGCCATGAATCCCAAACCCTCTATTCCGATGAAATTTAATTCTTCCTCCTCCAAATTATGCCACTTGTCATGCTCACATTGGAAGACCACTTTATTCCATGAGGAATTTACTTTCCGGCATATGGGAAGATGACATAGAGCGTCCTCTGTAGTGTACTAGAAGAACTAGGTCCTGAGGTCCGCAGGGCTCCCATGATCATAACGTCTTGGATATTTTGTCACATTAATAAACATCTTGCCATGAGTTTGGACCTCAATGAGTTTGGTCCCTCTTTGGGAGAAATTTTCATTAAGATCTTGTTAGCTGCTTGTGTGTCGCAACCTATAGAATAGACAATTTATCTCAACACTCTTTTTTTAGCATAAGGATTGGAACTGGCCTAACATTATCGAGCTGAGTTGGTACGTTGGGCGGGACTAAGAACAAGCTAGACCTTATTGTGAATTATGCTTTGTTATTCTCTTAGCAAAACAAAACTTGATAAACTTGAATGAAGCAATATGCCATTGATATTATTAGAATGAAACGGCTCATAACAACTGAACAATGTTACAAGGTTGCTTTGCTCATTAATTTTGCAAACAACAAGGTTTGGAACCTCTACTGCCACGTGTCCATTGTCTTTGTCTTCCATATGTCTTTAAAGACTAGGCAATCTATCCCAATGAAGGCATCTACTTAAAAAGGTTAATTCCAATCTAGGTAATTTTCTGAAAGGTCGTTCTACTTTTGCTGGAAAAGAACATCAAACGCAGATGCCCATGTTCCACGTGTAATGTGCTTTTAAAAAAGGTCCTTTTGTGAAAACTTTTTAATGTAACTATTCCTACTCAATACGAAGCGAAAAATAAGTGTCGGAATTGGGTAACCAACGGTAATTGTACCTTACTCTTTACTCCGAAGATTGACCAAATTTTCATCAACTCGCCATTGCCGTAGATTCATGGTGCGCATCCTTGTCTTCACTGGATGGAGGGAAAGTAAGGTAGAAATACCATAACCCATGAAAACAAGATGATTTGCATTGAAGATCTGGTCTGACAATCATGAGATAATTTTCCAAGATAGACGAGAAGGATTCATGAAGAATGCAAGTTGTTTCATATTTTTCTGCCCTATACCAAAAAAAAATGCTACAATTTTTCAAAGTGGAAAGTTATCAAACCCCTTACTCGTTCACTAGATTCTCCCTACACCGAACATGGTAATCCGCATTTCCATATTGAACATCGTCTAAATCGGTTACCTCATGAGTACATTAACACTTGACTCCCATTGGCTACACTAAGTGTACACGCATTGAAGTTGTCGCCGAGCCATGATCGATTTTAGAAATGGCACTTCACCATTACGACGGCGGTCTAGTGCACGGCTAGAGGGTGGTTACCGGGTTATGGTATTTCTACCTTAATTCAATCCAGTTTCTCCTTTCACCTAACATTGCGACACGAGTGCCAAGGTTGCAAACGTCGAGACATGCAAAACCTCCGATGAACAGACAAACAAGTTGGGAGCATATGAGATTTGTGTGCAGTAAATTGAATTGAGTGTAGGGTTGTCACTTACTGCAGGTGGTAACTTCAGTGACTGGTTTCAGTGCAGTAATTGTAAGTAACGATGGGAAGGATAGGGCCGAGGCGAAACATCCCGTAAGGTGTAGGATGATTCGGGATTTCTAAAGCTACTTCCGGTGTCAAATCAACCAAAAATAATAACATCCGGGGCATGTTGGATGAATGAGAGGTACATTCGGATGCCCTTATTCCCTCTCTGCGTGCAAGATGTAGAAAAATCTGCCTTTCTTGGCATTTAGTGCAACTTGCTGCTGAGAGAGCTTGATGGTAAAGTTGGCTGGACCCCCCGGTGTGGTTGGCTAGGGTGAACCAACTCCTACACTCGTACCCTCTGGGGATGAAGGTCTCGCGGATGACACTCAAAAGTTCATCCTTCTTTATGGGAAAGCCCCCCTCCTAGAAAGCCTATCTTTATGGCATGGGAAATATAGGACCTACATGAGTTGGCATCCAAAGCCCGCATTAGATTAACTACAAGTCATGCATGAATCAACAATTAATATTGTTCCCTATAATTTAGATAAAGATGGAGTATTCTATAACGTCTTACTTTAATTTCAAAATACTTTTAAGTGGTGAAGGTTTGAAAGCCCTATATTTATGACAAGAGCAAGATATGAACCTCACATCTTCATCGTACATCTAACGGCCATAAATGACGAGACAAATGTTCACTATCTATACATCTATCTTGATTAGGGTTTAGGGTTTCAAACATATATAAGAACCCACCTTTCATTCTTATACTTGTCTACACTGAGTTTCACAAGAGGTATGTAACAAATTTTTTTCTTCTAATATTATTTTTTCTTGCATTTGTGAGGATTTGATGATATTTTCAAATAAAGTGAAATTCATAATATACCGCCATTTCGGATTTTGTGAGGTTTTTGCTATTCTGTCAGGTGTAGCATATAAAACCAGAAGTAATGTAAGGCATCATCAAGTTTAGGGTTGTATGTTGTTTAATATAGCATGTAGTAAAAACATAATTAAATTTCAAATAAGGTTCATATTTTTTTGTAACATATAAAACTATATAGAAATAGTCTTTTGTTGTAAATATTCATGTTTGGTATTGGATGTGTTTCTAGATTTGCCATCATTGGGAGGAAAAAAAATACTTTGAATATCCAATATCCAACATCAACCCCTATCAAATTTAAAGATCTTCAATGGACAGAAAAAACAAAGCAAAGATTTGCCAATTCGTGTTTAGTCATATTTGCTTTCATTTTGTGGAAGCGTGTTCCGAATTTCATAGATGGTCAAGACTTTGAATTTGAGAATAAAGTACGATGCAATATTGAGAAGACAATTGTAGGAGAGAAAAAATTCAACGTCAAGAAGATTGATTCTTTTATTACTCATACATACTATGAATGTACATATGAACCTGTTAAGATTAGGCGATAGCCGGTATAAGCAATAGTGCAAGTGGCCAGCAAGGGCCATGTGATCATATATATATGCTTCGAACTTAATTACAGTAATGGGGCTTAGCCGCCATTTAGCCGCCTACAGTGCTATATTAACTAATCCTAGACTCACTACCTCGGGGGCAGCGCAGCTACCTTCCGGTAGCTGCCGTCACCTATATAATCGGCTATAGGTCGTCCAGTCTAGCTATAGGCTACCTTAACAATCCTCCTCGAAATATAGCGACTACCTCATTAAAAACTTCACTGTAGTAAAACCCAAAGGAGAAAACCAGCAATAAAGAAAAGAATGTAGTCTAGTTTGAAGTGAGTTCATGTAAGGTTTTTATTCCTGCTTCTAACACAAGTTTCTTATGCTTGTGAGCCGGTAAGGCCTTAGTAAGCATATCTGTTATGTTATTTTCGGATTCGATCTTCTTTATTTCAATCTGACATGTTTCTATAAGGTCTTGAGCAAATCCGAATATATGTGGGCTCATGTGCTTCACATGATCAGCCTTAATGAATTATGTGTTCATTTGGGCGACACATGCTGCATTATCTTCGAATATGACCGTTGGTTTGAACTTCTAGTTCATCTTGTATTGTTTTGCTAGGATCTCTTGCATTGTCCTTAGCCATACCGCTTCTCTTGATGCTTCGTGAAATGCTAAGAGTTCAGCATAGTTCGTGGATGTAGCAGTCACGGTTTGTTTGGCCGATTTTCACGATATCGGCACTCCGTTCTTGATGAATATGTAACCGGTTTGAGACTTGTCTGTTACTTCATCGGTTTTGAATCCAGAGTCAACATATCTTGTGATTTCTCCATTTGTGTCATTTCTGTAGTACAACCCGAGGTTTTCCGTTCCTCGTAAATATCGGAGTAGATATTTGACACCATTCTAATGGCAGGCAGTTGGTTTTTGACTATGCCTTGCGAGAATATTTGTTGCGAATGCGATATCCGGTCTTGTATGTGTGGTCATGTACATGAATGCTCCAACCGCCATGAGGTATTTGAACCTGTCCACTATCTCCTCCCACTCCGAGCAAGGTTGATACGGATCATCGTCGCTGCGACTCCTCCCGATCATTGGCGCAGCCAATGCATGGGCTTGGTCCATGTTGAAGAATTTGAGTAGCTTACGGGTGTAAGATTGTTGATGTAGAAGAACACCATTCGGGAAGTGCTAAATCTCTAAACCAAGACAAAACGAGGTCTTTCCGAGCAATTTCATATCGAATTGGGCCGTGAGTAAGTTTCGGTGTGTTACACAATGAAGGGGATCCAATTATATTTAGATCATCTACATATACGGCTACAATCAGATATTTTGAATTCTGAATCAAAGTGAAAATACATGGTAAGGTCGGATCATACAAAAATCCATGTGAAATCAGAAAGTCTCGGAGTAGCTGATACCACATTCTGCTGGTTTGCTTTAAGCCGTATAATGCCTTACATATGTGTAGGCCAAGAAATTTTCTGGGTGAGGGGGTAGGCAACCTCGGTAGAAAATCTGGAGGGGGTGAGATATACAAGAGCATATCCATGTTGCCGTATAGGTACGCTGTTACAACATCCATGAAAAATATTTCAAGGCCGAAATGGATTGCGAATGCTAAAAAGTACTTGAATGAGGTGATATCCAAGACGGGGGCGTAAGTTTGGTCGAAATCCTCGCCCCGTCGTTGTGAAAAACCTCGGGCAACAAGGCGGACTTTGAATGTGAGCAATTTGCCGTTGGCGCCAAATTTCCTAGAGAAAATGAGTTTGTGACCCACTGGTGGTTTTGTGAGTTCAGTGGATACCTCTTCGAATACCTGGTGCTTTCTGAGGGATGCGTATTCGGTCTCAAAAGCTTTGCTCCAATGTGGCCATTCTGGTGAGGCCTTAGCCTCGGCTAATGTGAGTGGATCCGGTGCAACTTCGGTGCTGAATGTGGTCCGTTGGACCTTGGCACGGGGGGATCACACCCCCTTACATTTTGTAACTTCGTGCGATAATGGGATTTTTATGGGGGGATATTTATGCACCTCTCAATATTTTTCTTCTCCCTATTTGTAGATATAAAGCTACTTTGACATATTTTTTAGTACCCTCTATTTATTTATAATTATTTAGAGAGGCTATTTTTTGGCACCATATATAATTTTTAATAAATCGTACAAGTTCTAAATAGTGGACGGAATACTATAGCATTGCAAAATTCACTATGTTAGCAACAAACGTTCCATACCTTCCATCTTATCATTCAATCGGTTTTAATTAGTTATACCAATGCTAAACCATTTAAAGTCCCATTCAAAATACAACCAATAGCACTTGAATACTAGTTAAAAGTTTACCAATAAACATGGAGACAACAAAATGTACAAGCTAACATAAACAAGATTTAAACGCGGATAGAACAAAACAAAAAATACAATCAATTATCACAAGACATGAAAAGTTGTACAACTATATACTCCAAAACAAAATATTGCATTCAAATGTAAATACAAAAATTAAAAACATTTATTTTAATTGTATTCACAAACACATTCAATCTTGTACCAAATATTTATAATGTGAAGGGTTAGGATAAAACTATGCATCCTCCAATATATGTTAAGGTACATGTCAATATCCTCTACAATGTCATGATAAGACTAAAAATTTTGGAGAGGTTTAACATCAATGATGACGAATAACTAAAACTAATTGTTGGCATGAGGCGAGCAACCTTCAAAGTCTTCAACCACTCCAACACGTCTTCCTCCAAGGCAAAGCGCAATCCTCCTAGTCTACCATGGTGAGGTTGCCAAATGTTGTAGCACAAAAAGTTGTTATAACAAAAAGTTTTTATAACAAAAGGGCAATCAATAGTTAGTTGGCATATTGGACACTACTAGCAAGACAAGTAAAAGCAACAACAAAAACTCACGGGTAGATCACTCCATTGTCAAGTTGAACATCACGTGCGACCAAAACAAATCTTCTTTTGGTAAGTTGCACCACCAAAATGGGTCAAAATTTTATCAATTTTTTTTCATGAGTAGATATATACATTACCTATGACATAGTCAAAAGTAGTAACTAAATTTGATGATTTGTTTTTTTCATTAAACATACCATTTCTAACTAGAATGATACAGAATTGAACTAAAACAATTACAAAAAAAAATGACTAAAAATTTCCAAAAAGTATACAAAAGATACTATCAGTGGTCATGTATATGTAGAAAAAATAGCATAAATTTTAAAATTATATATGGCATGTAATATAGTGGTAGCAAACTTTGTCCGCACGTGGTGTCAACTTGACGATGAAGTGACCTCCCCGTGCAAAAACTGATGAAAATGAACCACAAACCAACCTTAATTCTCATAATTTCATGGCTTAAAAACTAGGTTTTAGATTTGGAGAATTGAAGATGCTCAATAAAAAATCTATTCAAAACCAAATAACAAGAAAATGTACAAATTTAAGGTTTAGGAGTACATAATACCTAACTTCCTCCGAATTTGGATTGAGAGTTAACTCATCATCTTCATGCATTTGAAAAGACGAATACATGCTTATCACTTTAACCATCCAATGCTCATTAATAAATGACATCATTGAATGAAGCAAGAGAATTTCATAGATTAAATAACACCTACTAACTTAGAAAACATTTTTTACAACAATCATTCATAATTTGTACACTAGAAA
This sequence comes from Polytrichum commune, assembly GCA_950295325.1. Classification (NCBI taxonomy): domain Eukaryota; kingdom Viridiplantae; phylum Streptophyta; class Polytrichopsida; order Polytrichales; family Polytrichaceae; genus Polytrichum; species Polytrichum commune. The sequence continues at coordinate 12,735,560 of OX485803.1, read as the reverse complement.
AAAAATAGTTATTTTGTGGTATGGGTATAGGGTCACAACCAATATCCTACATCCCTATCAATTTCATGTAGATTTCTCAACAAACTCATTCAAGGAATTATCATCAACCGGATCAAACTCAAAGACATCCCTCTCTACATCAAATGACATAGTCACTGTACAAATTATACTATATACATCAACCCAAATAGGATCCAAGTGGTCAGATTTGAATTTGAAGTGTCCAGGTACTTTTCTAAAATAATTAAGATAGACCATAAAACCGGTTCTGGCAATACTTGTTTATTTACCTTTGTTCACCTCTCGATTGAGACGATCAATGAGATGCCTGCAACTTCCTCACCTTGTACCTACCTTCCATCTCATTTTTTGAACTCGTCATATATACCACGTGTCATGGTCAACTCCATTGAGGATACATGTAGGTTGCATATTTTTTGAAGGTCTTCCCCTAATCCTCTTAACAACCGATTTAACTATAGATGAGATAGTTGTCGTACTGCTCTGCATAAAATATACTCCACAATTCCTCCCAAGATCCAACATTCTCTCTGTAGAAAATGAAGCATTGATGTAATCATCAACATCTCATCTTTCTATGCTCACATTCAGGTCTTGTAACTCTTCATCTTTCTACATCCCACACTCAGGATGGCGTCCAAAATCTATAGTATGTCGTCAAAAACGGACAATGGAAGGGGAAAATCAAAGAGGTGGAGTTTGAAATCGATTCTTACTGCACGAGAGCGGAGCAAGCCGAATCTTTGGTGTTTGTGAAACACCATGTGTGAATGCTATGGAGTAAAGAAGAAAACTCCAAAAAGTACGTCTTACCTACCGCTTTCGTGCCACTATGCTTGCCCAAACCCTAAGCAAGCCCAAGGGTCGTTGAGAAGTCGCAACATTCATTCCCCAAACAAAATCCACAACATTTCCTTCCATACTAACGCATTTCGTCCAAACTTGGACAAAATTTAAACAATATTCATCCAAGTAGTCAAACTCATATTATTCTATTGATCCTACTACGTACATTTGGGGGGATCCAATATCTATGATCCTATTTTTGTCTACTAATTACTAAAATGAAGGATATATTCACCACCTTATTTTACATATAATCATGTAGCAGACATATTTCCAATGCTATGGTAGATCTAACAAACTTATAAAATTTATCCTCAACGAATTAAATTGACCCTATGTTTTATCTCACGTGGTTTCTAAAATTTTGATAGTCACCTCCCCGAGGACCTTGGTCGACTTGGAGGTTAGCGGGGCTAACCTTTTGTTGGGTAGAACATTGCATGTCCCGGGTAGTGGGTTCCGAAGTACTCTAGGTCCCGAATAGAAACCATCAGGAATCTGTTCCGCTAGGTCCTTATGGTTGATGAGTTTAGTGACTTCGGTGTCGGTTAGTGATGTTCGAGAATCCGGGTTTAAGGTCAAAGTTTCGGGGGCCTGAAAATTCAGTGAGATTTGCTTGATCGTTTGGTCAACCGGTGGGTTGGAAAATATGTATTCAATGAACTTAGAGTTGGCTAGTCAAGCTTTTAGGATGGCCCCGGTCTTGGGGTCCATATATCTGATGATACTAGGGGAGTCATATCCGAGGTAAATAGCCTCGGATCAGTGAGTCCCTATGGTTTTTCGCTGTGGTTCAGGTACAGGTACCCAAACCTGGCAGCCAAATACACGTAGGTGGGTAATGTTGGGTGGCCGGCCGACAATAAGTTCATATGGGGTCTGCTGCTTGAGTAAGGTTGGTCTCAACCGTAGGAAGGCCGCGGCATGAAGGACAACGTGATCCCAGAACGAATATGGGAGCTTAGCATGAATGAATAAAGACCTGGTTACTAGCTAAACTTTCTTAATGAAAGCTTCCGCAAGACTATTTTGCGAATGTTCGTAAGGTACATCATAGGTAAGAGTAATGTCTGATGTGGTATAGTAATCCTCAAATGCATGTGATCGAAATTCCAATGCATTATTCATTCGGAGGAACTTGACAGGGTGTTCGGGAAAGTGGTTTTTATAGCGTATCAAAATTACAAGAATTCTGGAGAATACAAGGTTCCTAGTGGTCAAGAGGGCTACCTCTAGGTGGCTTCCGGATGCATATATGAGTACTAGAAAATATCGAAATGAATTTGAATGTGGGTTGATAGGTCCACAAATATCACCTTGAAGTCGATGAAGCGGCGGTGCTAATTCGGTGGGGAGTTGTCACTGGGACGACCTCTTGATTATCTTGCCCTGAATACATGCCTCGCACGGGGCTGTCTTGCTAGCATCCGCGGATGTAAGGTTATGGCCGGCCGGGAGGGGGAGCATCCTCCGAAATATAGTAGTGTCCGGGTGCCCAAGCCTTTTATGCCATATATCTGAGAGGGCAGCCGCTGTGAGATATAGGCCAGTTTTCCGGGCTAAGTTGCGGGCTCTCGCATCGGGACCTCTCTCCCGTGCAACCAAGCTAACTTCTTCATCAACCCTAGGGGCGGGGCTAATCGCTTTGATAGTGATTTCATATAGGCCATCGACTTCCGCTATAGCGGTGGCGAGGGTCCTCTGTCCGTGCCGGAGTTCGAGCGCCTCTTCATCATTGTCTATCTTGGTAGAGACGTGGATACCATTTGCCCTTAGGTCCCAGTAGTTGATCATGCTCCGAGGGACATTGGGAGCATACATAGTGTCCCGAGATGTCATCGGGTGGTTCCCAGGCAGCAAAACAATTGCTATACCTTCTTTGAATGTTATGTTTTCTGTCCCGCTATGGTGGTAACGTGGCTAGTTCGCCAACCTATGTTACCAGCCGGGAATGAGAAGAACATTAAACTCCTCAATGTGGTATGTATAGAGGCGTTGTCCAAGAGGGCAACCTCCATACCTTGAGTCATTGGAGTTGTGATAGTCATGTAGTTTTCTACATCCATATTAGGGATGGATGGGAATAGGATTGCATGAGACTCTCTATTTTGGCTACGTAACTTTTGTAGCTCTTTGTACATCTCAATGACATATGCCGATGCTCAGCAATCTCTAGCATAATGACCTGGGCGGCCACATTTATGGCATGAGGATGAAGTTTGCTTTGAGGCTTTATGTTTTGGTGGGACATACCTTGGTTTTTGGTCCCTAGGCTTGAATTTGAATGACCTAGGTGGGGCCCGGCGCTGAAATCCTCTTGGTAATCAACGTGAAGCCTCCGGAAGATGTACGGCTAGTGCTCCTTTTGATGGTCCAACAACTATCATGGCGTGGATTTCACGTGCGGGCCTGGATTCTGTATTTTTTAGCAACATGGCCTGATGTTTCTTTGCGAGAAGAAGGTGAGACATCAGCGTGCTATGTTTTTCAAATTCCATATTTCGGTATTGCCGGGTAAGGATTGCAGAAGCAGGTGGGAAGGTGGAGAGAGTCTTATCGATCAGTTGACCCTCGGTAACTTGCTCGCCATACAAGCTAAGTTGGGATGATATACGGTGGAATTCCCCGTTGAATGAGAGTAGATCGGGAAAATCAAGAGCACTGAGATTAATCCAGTCATTTCTGGCCTCGGGCAGAAAGATTGTTTGTTCGTGATGAAACCTGTCACATAGCTGAGTCCATAGATCAACGGGGTGAACTACTTTAATGTATTGTTGTCTCAGGGATGGGTGTATATGCCTTCGGAGAAGAATCAATACTTGGCATTTGAGGGAATCTGGCCGACCCTCGGCTGTGGTTTTATCGACATAGATAGTTGTTTCTCCGGCTCCTAGGGCTACCCTAGCGTCATTTTCCCATTCCAGATAATTCGATCCATCTGCAGCGAGGGGGGTGAATTCAGTCTTCATGAATCCACCGATATCTGCTGGTGGTCGACTTATTGTAGCTAGTGTTATTATTTGATTCGAAGATCATGACATGACATGTCATCTAGGAATCTGATGGTAACTAGGTGAGCTATCTCTATGTAGTGTGATGTAAATTATATACTAGAGTGATGATACTTTTTGGTTTCGGCCTATCAAAGTCTGATTCAACAAATGTAGCATCTGAAGTATATAAATATACTTCTGATTTAATAAAGTGAGGGTGTATGTACTCGGTGTGACTTCAGACTTCAATATGGTCAAGGCCGGGTATAAATTAAGCGTATAACCTACTGATTTTTGGAGGTCTGTCCTAATCATGAATCAGTTTAGAACAGATCCGAACTTTGATAATAAAATGAGGAGAAGGAAGTGAGCTTATCGGAGTTTATATTGGGCGATCCGAGGTCTAATTCGGTGTCAACGGAATGCCTGCAGCAACAACAAAATGCCTTCAGTAGCAGCCAGATGCCTGCAGCAACAATTTGAAGTTGGTATCTGCAGTAGAAATCAAGAGTTGGATCTGCAGCATCAATCTAGAGTTGTATCTGCAGCAACAATGCTTCTCTAAGTTTTCTAATGAGCCATCAGAACTTCTTTAAGTTGAGGTCAGAGCTTCTAGTACTAGTTGTGACTTGATCTAAGGAGTTAATCGGAAAAACTAATGTAAGACCAGCGCTTCCACATAGTATTGCGGGGAGTAGAGAGAAAACTAGATAGTGAGTAGAGAGTTATATAGGGCTGAAGCTTAGTCTTGAGCGGGAAATTTTTTTTGAACTAGGAGCTCTAAGCAATCGTGACTGATAACATGTTAAGACTAGGTGATAGCCGGTATGAGCAATAGTGCAAGTGGCCAGCAAAGGCCATGTGATCATATACACATGCTTCGAACTTAATTACAGTAATAGGGCTTAGCCGCCACTTAGCCGCCTACAGTGCTATATTAACTAACCTTGGACCCACTGCCTCGGGGGCAGCGCAACTACCTTCCGGTAGCTGCCGTCACCTATATAGTCGGCTATAGGTCGTCCAATCTAGCTATAGGCAGCTTAACAGAACCAAAAGATTATAGATTTGATCATTTACATAAACGTTCTATCAAAAGAGGTTGTTTTGCTCGGTTTTCAGTGAAGCAATTGTATAAGTATTTAGATGTATCAGAGATTGCATATTACATTGTTGAACATAAGAGAAAAGATGGGTCAATAGCACACGACCCCAAAGATTCGGACTCTACCTCTAGAAAATCTCAATTTGAACCTCGTATTAGTAAACAACTAGTTATTTGACTTAAAAACCAATTAGATAAAGGTTATACTTCAAAATATATTTATGAAGTTCATAAGAAGATTTGGATGAAGAAATTTAAACCTGAATAACAAATGATCACAGATGATTTTTTTGATTTACGAAATAATCAATATTATGAATCAAGACAACAAATGGGTGTTTAACATCGAAACAATAACCATACATTGAGTGTTTAAATGTCGGCATTAAAAAACAAAGAATCAATTTTTTCTTATAACAAAAAAAGATGATGTAGTTCGATATCCATTTACCTTGGGTATTCAAATGCAATGGCCATTTGATGTTATGTTAAAGTGGAAAAATAATGGAGTTATATCAATGAACGCTACATTTGATACCAACCATATGAAGTATCATTTATTTAGAGTAGTTGTTTTTTATGATTTTCGACATGCAGTGCTGATAACTTGGATCATTACCTTAAGATTGAAAAAATATGATTTGATACAATAATTGACAGTTTTACGATTGAAAGCCGTCAATATTGTACTCCAATGACGACTAAATTGTTTTATTGCGAATGATGCGATTCATGAACGCAATGCTATCAAATAAGTCTTATATTTATTTCGTTTCATAATTTTATTATTTAAAATCATGAATTGTACTTATGATATTCAAATTTCTCTTTCATTAGCCTTTTGTATTGGTAAAATAAATTTGTTTTGCGAGATGACAATGTTCTTATTTATTTGTGCATGACATATTTCGAAAAATTAGAAGAAAACTACAATATAAAAAATCAAAGACATTGCCATTCAAAATACAACTTTTCATCTTTGCCGAATATTCATATATGCCCAATTACAATATAAAGAAATAGTACAGTCGTTTTATGATCGCATAATCGTTTGTGCTAAACAAGCTTGCAAATGCAGAGCTATCATGTTTAAGATTTTGCCAAATATTTCACTACACATTATTTTTCTATAAAAAACAATATTTAATTGTTAGGAATAAAAATTTTATTACAAAATTTTATTTTTGAAATAATATAAATCTAATTAATATTATAATGTATGTTGAATACTAACATTCATTTTTAAACGTACTTGTTGTAGATCTTTGGATAATTGGTACGCGAAGGGTAATAAATTCACACATGGATATTCATTCTAGTATTGAGTCTTACCATGGTGCATTGAAAATATTGCTAAATGCAGATGTACGGCGAGTACAAGGTTGGAGAATAGATTGGTTAGTATGGCGCTTTCAAATCTGGTTCCCAATTATTACATTTATTTGATGGAACGAAAATTCAACAGTTTTATTGTAAACAAAGCCGTCGAAGACATACTTCAAAATAATATTACCAAGACTAGAGACATTTTGTCTACTCATACTATTCCACCAACATATCCAGGCGGAAGTTGGAAGGTCAAATTTTTTTATTCCAATTATTTGTATAAGGTTGATAGACCATATTCTAAATTCGTATGTTATTCGTGCCCGTGGGGATTACGCGAATTTTTTTATAAACATCAATGTGTCATTATATTACAAAATATCGATATTTTCGAAAATCTTCTTTTGGCATTTTGTGAAATATATTACAAAACAAAAAGAGGAGGTTTGTAGCTATGTTTGATACATCCGTTTTCTAAGACTTTTTTTAGGTTATGATAATAAAAAAATTGATGATGATTTTGAAATTTAACATAATATTAATATTTTTAAAAACAAAGTTCTAGATATCAATATATATCAACATCTTATGCAAGAGGGTATCTTACGCCAAGTTGAAGACGTACTTGCCGCAATCAAATCCGAGTGCGAAAAAGGACGTCAACTTCTTGCTCAACATACTCATGCAATACTAAAATTTTAAATATTTATCATACTTTGATTATTTATTAAAATATCTTTCAAATACGTCTCATTTTTGTGTTCATTCTTGGAGCCACTTCTAATCATTTACCATTCAAAAATATATGTTTGATTAAAATAAGAATTAAGCACGCCTACTTTAACATGTATAACTCATTAATTTTGACTATACTTTGAGACTATATATAAAATTGTGATACCATAAACTAGCATGAACACCCAAAATAAAATGTTAGAATTCCTAGTATTTGCGCATGTAATGCAGGTGGATATTTTTGTAACATTGTTCTCTTTGCACCCATTTCTTATAGAATATGAAACACATAATTATTGCGAGATAATTTGCAAATTAAAATCGTGCATGTAACCATTTGCTTCATGATCTTTAAAGCTCGTATGAATATCTAATTCATTATCAAAAGTCTAAATTCATATATTCATTAAGGGGTGATATGAGTCCTCACACTAATCCACATGCCATTGAATTATACTTGTGTTATTAATATAAATTACGGAATTACGCACAATATTTAGATCAAAGTTGTTATGATAGTACTACTTCAGAATAAAATTTACCCTTAAATAATATTAATATTAAAAAAAAAATTAGTCTTTTATTACAAATCATATGAAAATTTTCACCCGTAAAATCGATTAAATCCTAATGAAAAAAATGCATACGAAATTGAATGTATACTAAATTCTAAATTCTTAACCCCATAACAACATTAATCGCTATTTGCTTCAACATCATTATTATAAATTTTTTTCATCAATTCGGGATAATGAGCCGCATAGGTAGTACAAACTTGTGTTATACATTGTATTCGTTCCAGAGCCTTCGCCTTATATTGAATGCCATGTGCATTCACTATGGATTGGACATAATTGTTATGTCCCGTCTCCAATCTAAACACACCACTTAAACAAATTAAATATAAATTATATTTTATATTAATAAACAAATTAATCAATTATAAATAAAAATATAATAAAAAACTTACAATATCATATGTTTATTTTCATATTCCATCGAAGAAGATCGTCGACATGTTCTTTACGAGATGTTTCGCGATCTTTCTACGTCAATTTTTTCCAAGCATGCTTCAAAGGTTTCACACCATGAATGTTTTTTGTGGATCTTAAATATTCCGCAAAATCAGTTGTAGTGACAAACTTGTTGAAGCAAGCCGGAGAAATATGATGACTTCATTCTTAAATGTCCAAAAATCTTTCCAAGACCGGATCCAAAATGATTGCCAAAATGGACTTCTTTTTATTTTTATGAAGAACTTCCAAAGAGTTCAAGGTTTCCCAAACCTTCGTTGCTTCTTTGAACTATTTTTTCTCTTGCTAATTATGTTCTTTATGTTTCCTTGCCATTTCATCGCTTAAGACAAAAACACTATATTTCTTATAATTCTGAAGGCGTGATTTACCAATGATTTTTTTAGGACGTCCAGAAGAATTCCAAACTACACGTAAGTTATGCAAAAGCATATGCTTACGAAAATGATTCTTTGTCCCATACCTTTTAGATTTACAAGTATCAACGAAACACTATTTCAAAAAAAAATTGGTTGAAAATGTCCAATGCTCATTTTTTTACTACAAATGGGAGGTTGTTGGAATTCTCTACTAGGTTGGTACGAGTAGATAAAACCATCTGAAAACTTCCAAAAACAACATTTGAATGAAACACAAACATACAAATGAATTTTGAATGATTGAAATTATCTATTATGATCATTTTTATAATCAGTTAACATTTCTGCTATATATGCTATACATAACATGAAATGAAAAATGTGACATCAATTTTACCACTATATTATGATATTTAATGATAAACGTAACACAATGCTAAAAAAATTGAGACCAATCTTATCATGATATTTTGATTTTAGATGCAAGACGTGACAGTATTTAGAAAAACTTGACAGTAAAAGGAGATAGTGTACCAATATTATAGTGGGCCACACTAATAGGTGTAAAATGTGTATTAAGGAGTGAGTTGTACCAGAGCAAAAATTTCAATTTGATAACCACTGCTGACATTTCCACGGCTGGTTGAGAAACACCTCACAATTAGTAAGCAGTTGTTGTACGATAGTTGGAAGAGTTGGAAAAATTGCAGTACCTAGGGTCTCTATCATTTGATGCAGAAAAGAAATCACCTGCATGACATTAGTACATGTTAACATATACATTAAAACAACATACTATTGAAAAGGGTTTGCATTTGAACAAGACAAATTTTTCCCAGAGTAAAATATCATCAATTATTCTCAATAATAGGCTCTCACTGGCTGCATTCACATTCTTTTCAAATGTGAAACTGTAGAAACCACACACTTGCATAAAATTAGCCTGAACACAACTCTTATAGTCCTCAAGAGTTCATGGAAAAACAACCAACTTGATGTAACACAAACAAACACATACCAAGCAAGAGTTCAAACTTACCTTGCTACGCATCAGTTTGTGCCACCTAGGTCTACTACGTAGTGAAGATTTTTTTCATTTCTGCACAAAGCTCCAATTAGGGGTAAAAGTCTCTTTTCCAGAGATAGACAACTTCGCTCTCATCAAACAGTTGCATTGTCTGGTAAGCCAAGCAATAATAAAACACTAGAATCAGCAGAGCTTGTTTGTGTGCACGACCACCTCATGTATTGCCAAAACAAATCCGCTAAAGATTACTGAGCCGTAGGTCAATCACGTGGGCACCAGCAAACCCTACGCAATTAAAAGATCCTATGGCTTGAGAGTTCTAGTTTGTGCTACAAGCAAAAGAACCTCGTCTAACTTAAACAAACACGCCATTGGAACAAAAAACGACCTTATGTATTCCCTATGCCCAAACGAAATGAACTCCCTTAAGGGGAGGGTACTAAGTTGTTAGTGCAATATCGTGTTGTTTGTGAACTACTTCCTTCATCGACTGTCTTATATTCCTTGTTCTGCGAATTTGGTTTTGCATGAAATATTATTTGCAATGCAGAGAGTTCATTTCTACAAGTAGAAGCTCAGACACATGCCTCTCCACAAATCAAAATTTTTTGCATGATCATCGAAGTGTCCCCTTGTTTTGCAAAGTGGTTCTCGCATCAAAAATTATTTGCAGGTGCAGAGGCTCCACTTTGAAAGCATGATCTCCGACACCTCCCTTTCATGTCTTCCTGGTTACATGAGCCACACCCTAAACCCTAAACCCTCGGATACTTCAAAATACTTCAAATACTTCCTTCATCGATTCCTTGTGCGGAATTATTTTCATATAAAAAACTCATTTTCAGTGCAGAGACTTCATTTGGCAAAGCAGAAGCTCAGAAACCTCCCCTCTCCAAAAATATAAGAGACGCTCCCTTTCTTTCTTCACATTAGGACAAAAAATCTTTGCATGATCATCAAAGTGTCCCCTTGTTTTGCAAAGTGCTTCTCGCATCAAAAATTATTTGCAGGTGTAGAGGCTCCACTTTGAAAACAGGAGCTCCAACACCTCCCTCTCCTGTCTTCCTGGTTACATGAGCCACACCCTAAACCCTAAACCCTCAGATACACAATGCACAGTAAGTTAAGCTTTTCCAACCCCTTCATTGCCTTATTGCATTTTTCTAAAACCCTAACACAAAATTGTACAAATGTAGGTCAATTGTTATCCACCTAAACTCAAATTACTACCTAATCTCAAACACCTGCCACCTTAAGGAGCCACTCTCTATATATAGGATCTCATTGTTGTTGCTTTTCCTTATTGCTCACAACTTAGACCCCATAGTGTTGGTACTAAGCAATCTTCATGATTTAAGAGTCACACGAAATTGGCGAAATTGGTTTTCTGTAGTTGTACTAGAATCAGATTTATCTTACCAATTTTGAACAATGTCATTGCTAATTGCGTAGTCAATTCCAGCTGTTGCCGTTATTTTGAAGCTGCAGTTCCCACCACAATATCATGTACCATGAAATATCACAACCCTAAGTACAAAGAACCTCAACATGGCATCAAGAACTTTGCAAAGCTTTGCTTATTTTCCTTCTCTGTGCCAAGGGACGAGGCAAAGAGATTTCCCATGCCATAAAGATAGGCTTTCTAAGGGGGGCTTTCCCATAAAGAAGGATGAACTTTTGAGTGTCATCCGTGAGGCCTTCATCCCCAGAGGGTACGAGTGTAGGCCTGTGTAGACACAAGCGGCGTCACCAAAGTGGGTTAAGTTGCGTGACCAAAGTGGGTTATGTTGCGTGCCTGCAAGCTTATTATTAAGTCCACAACCTTCTCGTGACCTTGCGTGTCACCGATGACTTATGCTTCTGTTGTGGTGGATATGTAAGGTCGGTATTGAGCTGCACTAGAGGAGGAGGAGGAGGAGGAGGAGCAGCCTTGCAACTCTGAGCTTGGTGTTCAGTCTCTGCTCAAGTTCATTTCGACAAGCTGGTCTATACATACTGATACCTGCAGAGTTGGTGTTGGATGCAGGCCTCAAGTTGGATTAATTGTTCTTACAGGTGATGGAGCTCCATATGAGTTCTAGTAGCCGGGGTTAAGTTGTCGGATTTAAAGCTGGAGTATTATAAGATCACCCAGCGTCCTAGCTACCATAGCCACGCACGTGCAGCTCCACGGGGTGAGTAGTCTTTCAGAGTGCTGTTCAGCGATGGCCAGTGCGAATTAGTAAAATAGTTTGAAGTTGCAGGACTTCAAGTTGCATGTACGCGTCTTGCGCCGCAGCTTGTCATGTGTGCCAATCTAGAATGGGCAGATTCATGCGTTCAAGCATTTGTGACGATGTTTCTAGTGTTGCTAGTTTGCAAGATCTTTAGGTTCCGCATCTCCAGGCTTCTCGTTGGGATTATCAGAACTCCAATATTGCTGCTGCTTCTGGTTTTGGAAATTTTGTTTCGACTCTTGTTGATACCCCTGTCTGTCTTCTCGAGGAACGAATCCAAGTTGTATATGGATTTTGGGCCGTTCTTGAGTTTTGGTGTTTGTGGATGTAATTGTGGAAACCTAATGTAAAGATCTTCAATTTCTCAACCGTGTTGACCTCCCACCTCGAGCTATATGAGAGAGATGAGTAACTCCTCTCTAAAAGATGCTCTCCTCTCAAACTTTTTAGCTTCGCCCTCATGCTTCTCACTCTAGTTCATCAGTGGGTCCAAATGAAAGGGTATAGTCTCAATCATGGTTGTTCCTTCTAGGTAAAAAAGTAAGTCCCATGGGCCCATGGACTCACACGTACACCTACAATAAATGCAAAACCAATGGAAGTTGAGTCATCTTTGTACTTTGTAATGTGTTTCAGGTGTTGAGATTTCCCATACCCGTAACCATAAGCTAGTGTGACTTAATTGATGGCCACACACCTGTGGTCTGCGACATCCTTAAAGTGGGTGCAGGCCTCATCCAGGTCCCCAGAGAGCTCCTGTCACACACAGAGTGAGAACATATTTCAATCTCAGGAGAGGCCCAATGGCATTACTAATGATGAGATTGATTTTTGTGTTATTAGCTGCTAGTGTGATTATGTGAACAACTCTTTCTGCAGTTAGCCTTCTTCACTGTCTCCACCTGCAGCAATTAGGTCTTCCTTCAAACTTACTGCACCTTCTGATCATATTTATCAGCTTAGGATCCCCAAGTGTGTGAAAACTTCTTATATGTGGGTGCAGCAGTGAATCTTCTCATTAAAGGATTGAATCTTCTCTCCCAGGAGCAACTACGAGGCATTTGAATCCAGGAGTACTGTGCAGGAGCAGCAGAAGCTCCGTCAAAATGTCACTTGCAAAGGAGGTTTGCACTTCCACCCACACTTTGCTTCTTGCGGTGCCTCAAGGTAGATAGAGACATAGATAGATATAAGCGTCAGCTCCTAGAGGAGCAAGCATGAATGAAGAGGTTTTTTTGTCCACATGTTGCTAGCCTTTTTAAGAGATGGGCTCCATTATCCTAGGCAAAAATAACCAAGAAGCAAGTATACCAAATTGACCATCGTGCAAGGGTTTTTGGGGGGTGGGGTAAACAATGGATGTTTTAAATGTGTTAGGGGTGACATTGAAGCATCCTAGAGGTCTGTGGGCCAATTTTGAATTGGTGAGGGTGAGGTTTGTGTTTGGTGATGGCCCGGGTTTGAAAGTCTAAGAGGCCCTAAATATGGTAAATGTATACGAAATCAATATCCACCACCTACCCTAATTGAGACAAGTGAGACACTTATCCCCTAGATAAGTGTCTCCGAAGACTGAGGTTTTGGTTAAATTTATGACATGTGGTCTGGGTGCGTCTCGTCCCATCTCTTCAAGGTCTATTAAATTCATACATTCCGGTAAACCTCCAGCATATACTGTAACTCAGTGTTTCAGCCCGACATTATAGAGCATGTCAATTGCAGCACAATTGCATTTCAAAGTCTATGAGATGACCCCACCAGAATGGCATGGCCGGATGTTGCTTGATACAAAGGTTAAGCAAGAAGCCTCATTGTGACATTGTGACACTACTAGCAAAAGGTTTCTAGTTTGACTCCAACCACTTCACATGTGTGTCTTGGCACCCCTCGCGAAGACATCACAATTGGACATCAGATGTGTGTCGCACCCGGGTACGCAACTCCCGTATTATATGGTCCTGATTATAATCACTTATAATGCGTTTTAGTCCAATATTGAGTGACACAATATGTTTTAATGTAGGAAACCCTTGTAGCCCTTCTAACAAGGAATCCAAAAATGTAATTATATATAGGAAATGAATATATTTTGAAGCATATAATTGCATTAAAAACCTAATTATATGATTTTTTTTAATACAGGTACCATAGGTCAAACTACCCAACTTTTTGGACTTTTTAATAAAATTTTAAAATTGTGAATGAATTATAATTTTAATGGGAGGCAACTATTCGTGGCCTATAATTTTAATGGGAGGCAACTATTCGTGGCCTATAATTTTAATGGGAGGCTTAATAAATATGCAACCCAACTTTTTTTTCATCTCATTTATTTAATTTGGTCTTCACCCAACTTTTTTTTCATCTCATTTTATTTAATTTGGTCTTTACCCAACTTTTTTTTCATCTCATTTTATTTAATTTGGTCTTCACCCAACTTTTTGATCATTTTAATTTGATATAATTTGATATAATTTTTACAAAAGCCGTCCTCTAAGCCGTTTTAAGTACGATGCCCCCTGCGTATAATATGGGAGTTGCGTACCCGGGGTGTCGCATCAGTTCTTTTGGTATAAAAATGTGATGCTTTTGCACAAGGCCTAGATGACAGGGTGTCCAATGTGCCATGTTAGAAAGATCCCCTTTTTCTACGTTTGTTGAAATGAGCCTTTGCTGAAACTTTGATAAAAATATAAAAATATATAAAAAACGTAATTCTGTGCAGGGAATGGACATCGCTGAGGGTGCAGGGCCAGTGGTTTGGAGAATTCCGGACAGCAAGGGCATCGGGCCCGAGACAGTGGAGCAAGTCACCGCAAGTGACAACTGGAATTGGCTTGCTGATACACACTGGAAGCACTGGCACGGGTTTTGGACCCAGTATTTCCCCGACAAATCCAAGGAGGTGTGCAAGGAGTACAAGTCGGTGCGGTCGCTACAAATGGTGGACCCTGAACGAACCCGATTATTTCACAGGTGCGCGTGAATTGTGGGTCTTATCAAAGTGCTCCGGATTTAATGTGCATCTAAGCTCGTGAAATGAGCTGCTATTGCATAGTGGAAAGGCTCGAGTGGAGTTGCATCCATGCTTTAGTCCTTGAAAGCGCCCTCATACTTTCTAAACCATATTCGATGTTTGGTACAGGCCTTCAACAAATATTAAAGTCAACCTTTACTTGTTTTATAAGAGTGGAGTATACTTTAACCACAATCTGCTGCAATTAGGAAGTGGAAGTATGCAAGTCAAATGTGACAATGATAAGATATGCATAGTGGAAAATTTGAATCTAGATCAATTCTACGAACCCGACTCTCTCTATATGTCTTACATATATGTATGGTCTGATTTGGAAGAAAGTAAATGATCAATAAATAAAATTCCACAGGGCCACCATTGACATGGGCAATTCAATATAACAATAAGTAACTTAAATACCTCAATGCACGACATCTTGGTGCCCATAATGGGCCTCTTGGATGGGTGCCCGCAAAAACCCATCGTTGCATGACACAGAAGGCCCTTTCCCTGCGTGAAGCGTCATGGCATATTATTTTCTCCAGACCCCACGTTGTTTTTCTCCTGCCCTTCCTGGTTTCTTCCCCCTGTTCTGGTCCCCAGGACATTTCTTAATTTACGTGCATTTCTGAACAGGCTTCTGCAATTCTTGTCGGCAATGAAGATATGTTGGAGATGATAACATTAAAACATGACGACGTGTAAGGGAAAACAAGTTCAAGTGTGCATTCACATGCATAATAGTGGTGCATTCTGACATGCCTTGAATGCACTGTCCCCAGGTATTCTGGTTTGTGACGAGCAGGCATCACTGAACTAAGAGGAACATGACTAATATTATGGTGCATTATGTTTGGAGTCTCGTCGTATAAAAGAGGGAGCGTTGGGGTGCAGGAACCAGTGGTACGATGTACAGGGGTTCGGTGCGGATATGAATTGGGAGTATGGACCTTGGAACATCACCATGGAGGAGCACAATCTAGCAGACGGGATTTTGCACCCAAACTCTATTGATCATCGCGTTCTTTGTTTCCCGTCAGGCAATAACGGGTGGATCCAAATGTACCTAAAGCCGAACGACCCACGATCGGTGGTGTTTAGTGAACTCTTTTTCTATGCAAGTAAGAGATCATGACAGTTTTGCGTTCCTTGATAGCTAACCCTACTCACCACCTTCATGGTGCACACCACCTTCATCAGCGGCTTTGGAATGGCCCTACAACTCATCACCTCTGACGCAATATTTAGAAGAGTGGCTGATCGAATTCCCACTTCCAGCATTGGTACCTGCATGTACATACATCAGACTAATTCTAGACATAGGTGATGAACTTCAGGGCCCTTCTGCTAGATGGGGTGCTAGAAACAGTTAGAAACTCGAAAGGTGTAGCTTGGGGATAACTAACTTGAGTGGATGTGAGCTCTAAAGTTCATCACCTTTGTCTCAATCTTTGGGACGGTCGTAGATATTCTTCTACTTTCACTAAACCGTTTATGGTATTTAATGTCACGTGCACTATTTGCAAAGGGCCTAAACTAGACTAGATGCCTAGAGGTCTCGAAGTGTCACGTCTGCTAATTGTCAATATGATATTTTTTTTGCCAACAAAAGTAAATTTTTAAAGTGAAAATTTATTTATGTTATGACGTTTAGTGTAGCACCTTGGGGTACTTGAGATGATAGTTTTGTGTTTTGGTATGCAAGGGGAAGATTTTATTGAACATACTAATGGCAAGTGTCATATGTTCACATTCTAGAATACATGAGGAAGATATTTTTGAGCATACTAGTGACAAGTGTAATTTATGCACACTTGTAGATGATTCTGTAACATAGGCATACACCTCATAACACTATGGAACAACACATTAATAAGCACACTTGAATGCCAAGTGTCATGATGGGACAATAATGATGAAGT
Source organism: Polytrichum commune (assembly GCA_950295325.1). NCBI lineage: Eukaryota > Viridiplantae > Streptophyta > Polytrichopsida > Polytrichales > Polytrichaceae > Polytrichum > Polytrichum commune. The sequence goes on along the minus strand of OX485803.1, from coordinate 12,718,960 downwards.
TGTTGATCATGAGTGTAACTTAGCATACGCCTCAAAATAGGGTAAGCGACACTATCACGCATGTGACACTAAATACCATAAACAATGTAGTGGTACCGTGTATATCTATCCTACTAATATTGGATGAAGGTGATGTTCATGAAGGCCCTTGTGCTAGATGTGGTTAGGGATGTGAAAGAGGTGGCTTATGGGTCAGTGTCCGGGGAGATTTTTGGGCATCATTGGCTGGAATCCTAGTGTTTCCAAGTCCAACCGGTTACATGTTGTGATCTTTTGGTTTCTCTTGAGTAATTTGAGATATATTCTATAGATTCCTCTAAAATCATTGGTAATTTTCCTGGAGTCTTGAACTTTAACCGGTTATTTCTCGAACTCAACTGGTTCATTTGTAACCAGCAGCTGGTTCTCCCTATTCATTGTTATGGGCACATCTTGAATGGATGTGGTCCCTAAACTTCATCACCTTTGTCTCTACATCTAAGATGGCGATAGATGTTCCACTTTCATTATGTAGTGGTACTATGTGCATCCGCCCTACTGATACAGGTAACAGTACAGAGGTGGTGAACTTCAGGGCCCTTGTGGTAGATGTGGCGACTTGCGGACATTCCTTGAATGGATGTGTGAATTAGTTGATGCTTTGTGTTTGATTTTCAATCCATGTGCAGACCCAAAGATGAGGATGTCAGTCCCTGTGGGCTATGACAACCAAGGCTTTGTGGATGTGTGAATTAGTTGATGCTTTGTGTCTGATTTTCAATCCATGTGCAAACCCAAAGATGAGGATATCAGTCCCTCTGGGCTCTGACAACCAAGGCTTTGTGGATGTGTGAATTAGTTGATGCTTTGTTTTTTATTTTCAATCCATGTGCAAACCCAAAGATGAGGATGTCAGTCCCTGTGGGCTCTGACTACCAAGGCTTTGTGGATGTGTGAATTAGTCGATGCTTTGTGTTTGATTTTCAATTCATGTGCAGACCCAATGATGAGGATGTCAGTCCCTGTGGGCTATGACAACCAAGGCTTCCTTGGGGTATCCCTCCTGCTCGAAGAGGTGAAAGACAGCGAGGAGAAGTTAGAGTCTTCATGGGCCGGCACACTTTGGCAACACAGTAGGTATGTGCACATTCTTAGATTCTCTCTTTCACAAGTCTTGGTAAGGGATAAGGGGGTTTCGTAACCTAGCACCTACCATGGGGAGATGGTAAAAACCTACACCATATATGTTTGTTGTTGATTCATCCCAATTGAAGTTCACTAAACAATCAGGATTTACGTGTTAGTTTGTCTTAAAATGCTAGTACGCGAGATCTTTAAAGTAATCAAGGTTCTCACTTTCCTTGTTGCTAGTTGATAGGTGTTGTGGACATTAACCCAGTATAGGGCTTTCCGGGAAAGATATTTCAAGGATCGGAACTCTAGGTTTTTTATAAACCCAATGGGACTCTCACCGTTCCCCTCCCTCTCCCCTCATTCTTACATTATTATCACAAAAAGAAACTACCAATTATCACCACAAGAGCCTCATTCCCTCCCTCCCCCTCCAATCCACCCTATGATTGACAGCCGCACCAATTAGGTCAAGATGCGCATCATTTGATAATAGACCCCACCATTGAAAGGTAATAGTAGCTTGCAAGCCAAGAGTCCCTTCACTCACCCTATCCATTTCTAGAAAAAAAACATCTTCAATACAACATAAGATTCATAACAACATTCACATGCCCTCCTTAGACAATCTAAAGAATCGTAAATGGGTCTTATTTAGGGCACCCGTGGAGGAGACAAGGGATGAACCGAATGGCACATACCGTGGTCACGAGGAGGCTTTGACACCACAACTTGTGTTAACGAGACGCGAAGCCGAGTGGCAAGGATTCAAGGGAGGCGTGATGGTGGGAGAGGATGCGGCCGCCTACACATTGGTGCACATGCCCAACAATGTGAGTGTATTTGCACCAAAAGCACCCGCAATTGGCAAGGACTTCGCATTCTATGTGACGTGGGTGGAGAGTGAGGCCCGAGTTCGCGTTGCTTCATGTGCATATGGGGCCGACCTCAAGCTCGCGTACATCAAGTTTGGAGTTTATGACAAGGTCAAGTGATGTCAAAGACGTGGACATCGACTTTGGGATGTTATGACATTGTTGAGTGAACTCAAACTCACATACATCAAGTTTGGAATTGATGATAAGGTTGATGAGCGACCTCAAGAATATATATGCATAAATTTTGACATTCATGATGAGGACTTCGATATAACAAGTGGTTTTGGGGAATGTAAGTATATAGTTTGTCATACTATGGGTGAAAATGAAACGGAAGCAAGGGGAGCATGACAAGAGACAAGGGCACAAAAAGGTTGAGTCTTCTCAAATCGTGATACCCATAAACTCTAGAATTTTTAACGTATGTATTTTTGTGTAAATATAGTCATACTAGTTTATGACAACTTATAAAATGTGTTGTATATGGTGTCACCTTTCGAGTTTCAACTTCCAAGGTAATTACACGGTTTATTGAAACTTTCAATAAGGGAATGAATATCCACTCAATTGCTTGTTTACTAAGTGGAAATAAATATTTACTTTTGATTTTGGGCCTTGAAGGTGAGGTGCACTCAATATGGGTTTTGTGGACAAGGTGGCCTTTAAGAATTCAAGGGCAATTCCAATTTTGGAAATCAGGTTGGATGGGCAATTTTTTTTGGTCACGCTTAAAAAACTTGTTCCTAGTTGTGGGTTGCAAGCCCCAGGCCCTTATCTTATCAACATACCCCTTCTCCAACAAGCTTGTTGGGGAAGGGTTAACATCCACCCTTTTCATGACATCTCTTGAAGGGCATGATATACACGTATGGTGTGCATATGCATACAAAAACAAAGTGAAACTAATGTAATTTGTTTTGTTTGATGGATATTGAACCAAAACTCCTTTCAAATACTAAACAAATCATAATAAGCTTGGATTGATCTTTTCATCATACCTTTCTTTATGGAAGCTTTCTCCTTTAAATGAATTGACCCTTATTTTATGACTTTTCTATTTTTTAGCCCAAAACCCTTCGGTGGTAAGGGGTAGAGACTAATTAACAAGTGGAATAAAATGGGACAAGTAATGTTTTTTTTGTTCACGATACTTTGAGTTTTGATTGCGATCAAAATTACAAGATGCAGGCAAGGAAAGTCACAAGAACACACATGAAGCTAGAATTGTCAAAAATGTGGTAGACCCAAAAAAAACAGCCATAATTAAGGTTTGATTTGTTGGGAGGGTTTATGAAACACGTAAAAATTTTGGTAATCATTGGTTGGAGTATAGGCATCCAATTGACTTGATAGACTGTCTGTCAAAACATGGAGATTGGCTTATGTTGGTATCAAAAAGATCAACAACAAGTGAACTTACGATCTTACTAATCATTTGATGAAACTTTTTACAATCTTACCACTAGTACAAAACCATGTCACAATGGCTCGGCATAATTGACTCTCTGTGCTTTTCCCACTAAGATAGCCAAACTCAAGGGTTCGGATGTACTTGTTGACTGCTCATAGTCCAAATCACTCTTGGTTTTTTTGATTGAGCAACCCAACCATACTTACTGATTAAACATAGTCCACAAAACTAGAGGAAATATACTTCATGGGGAGCAAGCCATCTATGTACTCTATTTGTCTTCTTGACTCAATAACGCAATCATACATTAAGACTAGACATGGTCTTAAGAATTTAAGTAACACACACTATCGCGAACAAGCAACTTATCAACTACCTTTGTTTTACTCAACTCATAAATCTTTACACACATGTGGACTAAACATAGTCTAATTTAACATGAGAAAACAAACATTATTGGTAGCATGTAACCTATAACATGCATGCAAACATGCCACATGATCCTATATAAAAGGTCCATATATGCAATGCAATAGCAAATGTAAGTATGTTTATGTGCATTGTGGAATGACTAGGTCCTACCTATGAGATGCAATAGCTTATGTGATATTCATTCATCTGAAGATGAAATTCCAAAGTAGTCTTCATTATCTTCTGAGTCAAATTCATCCTCATTAATCTCTTGCCCTACATCATCTTCGTTTGCACTATCATCACTCTCCACATCATATGGACCAAGAGTTGGATTAGCCAAGCCTGAATAGTTTTGATCGTTCCCTAGCGTCAAACAAGGCACCTCTACCATTTTATCCTTAGCACATTCCACTCGTCGACTGCGAGGCTCATTCTTTAGAACCACTTTCCATCCATCGTCACTGCCAGGGTCATTTGAAAAGAAGACCTGCTCAATGTGGATTGGAAATGCAAAAGAATCTTCATAAATGGGCAACATTTGCTTGAAATTCACCAAAGTGAACCCATATTCATCGCGTTTCATAGTAGCCCCTGCTCCTCTATAATTGGCTCTCACCCAATTGCACAACAACACTATCACACATATGATGCCATAGTTCAACTCTAGGATCTCTTCAACATTATCCTACATATTCAACCTCATTGTCGACAGGGTTCCTGTCATTGACACTTGAGCGACACGTGGTTTCAAATACAGCTGCAACTCCAAAATCCATTGTAACTAGATTGGTCTCTGCACTCTTCACACGGATGTGATTTCCATATGTGGACATAGATCAGTATGTTGTAGCTTTCAAGGTAGGGGATATGCTCAATTGAATTATCTCTTCCTCAATTTTCTCTCCATCATTGATTGCATTTGAAATGGCAGATAGTATCCACTTTTCATAGGGTGGCAACGGCTTTAACTTTTCTGGAAATTACATCCTTGCCCTCCATCCCCTTCTCCTATGAATGTTTTGATATTGCGATCCAAATGTGTTTTGAGCTTTCACGGCATCCTCGTACCTCCTGCATCAAGAAGTTGAGTTCAAAAGTCTTGTCAAATTTCTAAATAAGACAATATGCTCAGACTATCTATAATTGTAGGGTATGGGATTATTAAGTGCTCCAAGCATGACCATTATTATTCATTGCATGCACTATAAATTACAACATATGATCATCAATGAAGCACACACCACCTATGGCAAACTAAAATCACCGCCACGTAAGTACAGTAGACCGCCACTTTTGACTAAAGTTTACATTGGAATTCACTTCTTTCAAGGTTGTAGTGCGGCTTCAAGACAAATGAGTGTGCCCAATCCCTCAAAATAGCTGGCATATGCCTATCATGACCCTCTTCTTCTGGCATTTCATCGTACATCTTGGGATCCTCACGGTCATCCCACATTCGTGTCTTTGTGCTCTTCGATTCTTTAATATACTTTGTACAAAATTCAAGTGATTCTTCAAAGGAATACCCCTCAGCCATGCTTCCTTCTAGCCTTGCCTTATTTCATACAAAATTCTTCAATGTCTTCATGTACCTTTCTATAGGGTACATCCATCTCGTGTGCACATAACCACAAAGATCCAACTCCTCCATTAGGTGGTACATCAAATGTGTCATTACGTTGAACAAAGAGGGGGGGAACTCTTTCTCAAGTATACACAATGTCATTGCAACCTCCTCTTTTAAGTCCTTCATAGTAGCAAGGTCCAAGGTTTTGGCATAGATTCGTTGAAAATCGCAAGTCAAACGAATTATTGCAAGCCTTGGTCCTTTGGGCAGTATAGTACGAACACTTAAAAGGGAGGACATGTTGCATGAGAATGTGGTAATCATGGGCTTTTAAGCCCTTCAATTTTTGAGTCTCAGGATGTATCCATTTCTTCAAGGAACTTGAGTATGAACTAGAGACCTTCAAATTTTGTACTATACCCACAAATGCCAATCGATCATCCGGGGACATCACATAGGGTGCAAGAGGGACAAACCTTACACAATATCCAATAGACCATGAAAAACTACCCACTTGCTGCCATGCAGGACACCTTGTAGATTTTCCATCCATTCGAATGTCCTTGGTCCCATAGGCCTTCAAGGTGCAGTGCAAAGGTCTCTCAACCACTCACATAATTTGTACATTATGGATTGAGGGCCCTTAAGCTCTAGTATAAAGTGGCCCTCAGGTGTGTGGCCAAAGTGTATGAGTGGACTAACTTTGCAGCTAAATATAAACGAAGACAAACAATCTCCATCGGCACCACTAATGAATATGATCAGTTCTTTGACTATAAAGGGCAACCTCTTTATACCTTCACCAGAAATAAGTAGAGATAATTAGCAATAAGTGCACTTAGTATTCATAAAAAGGTATCAGACAAATCAGGTCCAACATAAACAAGTACTCAATCGTGCCTTCGTAGCTGACATGTCATCCAGAGCTTTTATTTTACATGATACAGCAAAAGAGATTACTATAGAAACCAGGCACAAGCATCTAGGTTGATGTCACGGTACGCTGTCAAAGAGATTGAAGCCTGGACAAAAAAATTCAGACACAAATACAGAACCAAGAAACCACAAGACCAGCTATAATCTGGAAACCAACAGCATAGATTAAATATCTGTTCACCATCATGAAGATAGAGTATAAATACAGCAGAACAGATGCCAGATCATACAATTCATGAGTGAAAGCACACATGTAACTGGAGGACAATCATCATCAGTAATTGCAACGATGTCCTAGACTTCTATGTCTAGGACAGACAAATGTGTGCAAGGTCAAGAAGACCAGAAAACTGTTGAAACAAGTATGTCAGTTCAAACCTCAAAAGCTAACTTTCTCCTGATTGTTGCAATGTCAACAGCACTGCTCCAATCAACAAGCCTGCACGTGATATTCTTTCAATGTACACTTTACAAAGCTAAACCTCAGTCCTACACCCAGTGCTTGATTGCATCTCATGAGCACCTGCAAGTTGAATTTTCCAAGAATACAAAGTGTTAGACTAGAAGTGTTGGCCCTAGCATCCAATCTCTATGTGCTGAATTTCCTGGCATATCAGTTTTCCACCCTGAAAATTGCTCCCGTGTATGATGATCTCTTGGGATCCTACCAGAAGATAAACCTTCATGAACAATTAAACTAATTCTAAAGCAAACCGCGGGTCAGATTACATCTTGAAAAAGAAAAGGCTAAGAGGAAAAAACAAATCCGACTACGCCTTTAGCTTTTTCTTTAGCCGATTTTGAAGGAAGTCATCATCGCTATCACTATCACTAAAATTGTCCACCCTCTTCTTGCCCTTTGATGTGCCAGCCCCTTTCCCCTTGCCATTTGACGCAGGTGTCCTTGCCCCTGTGGAACCATTGGACATCTGTGAAGAGGGAGAGGACTTCATTGGTGTGCTATGCTTCAATCCATGCACCCTTTTCTGCTTTCGATCAAACGCAAGCTTGGCCTCATTATGGGCAAGCAATCCATGCTCCATCAACCTGCAATAAAATGGGTACTAAGAAGCCAATTCACCTTTGAACATAAACAAGTGAAATTGTGACAACCTTATCATGATCATCTGCTGAGGCTAGAAGCTTTTATGTACAGTGATATTTAGTAGACAACAGTTGTACAACGATATTGGAGGTTCGGTTCTTGCACTAGGGCTTTAGTTCAAAATACAACCCCCTTGCATGTGGAACAACAGATCTCTCCTAATTTAGGGCCTCCAAAGGGGTAAAATTGCAAAAAATGTTTTTATTTTAAAAAAAACTACTGGTCAATTGCTAAGGACCCTTGCAAGTACCTGCTGTAACCACAGAGCATAACCCTGCTCATTTATTGTAGTTTCTGAAGTAATGAGATATACCCCTAGATCTTTTAGTATTAAGGGGGCCAAAATGAATCTCCATAAATAAGTACATTGATTTATAGAGCATCTATTTCAAACGCAACAATATGATCAACACAAGAAATGCATACATAGTGGACATTAAATAATGCCATATTTTCAGAAAGGACAAAACTCATAGGAACTCACCATACTTCAGCCATCTCACTATCTGGCATCTGCTCTCGAAGAGTCGAGTAAAAGACCCTCAATGGATCTCTCTGCATAACCCACCCACATAACTTTCAAACTAAATACATTGAAACAAACATCTGGTAGAGTCATTAATCAAACTTTAGACCTTGTCAGAAGCACAGCTGTAATAGTAAAATACCATGAATCAAGCAATCTCAAGATTGGCTTTGTCAAGATATACAATTACACTCTTCAGCTCTGGAAGCTACATGAATCTGGAAAGATCATGCATATAACAATCAACCAGGAGTATCATCATCACCCTAGGAGTAAGCAACACATAGTGGATTTTAAAATTGTGAGTGCACACACGAACATCTGAAGAAACTGAACATAGCAATGAACAAAACATCTATTGAGGATGGAATTTAGGTCATTTACTTGCATTCAACTATATTATACGCCAAGAACTGATAAATGGTGAGAATCACACCTCTTCCGGAGGTTCATGCTTTTGTCCTGGTAAGGAGTAGACCTTCTTTTCTTTCTTCTCCTCCTTCACAGTCTTTGTCGTTGTGGTTTTGGTGGTTGTTGTAGTAGTCACCTTCTTCACAGCTTGCTTCTCTGAAGATGTGCCTCCCTGCTGAGCAGTAAATCCAAATGTCCGTTAAGATTACTACCTCACTTTCATGATCATAAATCAATCCCAATTTCTACAATCCGAAGAGCACTACATTAGAGATCTTTAGCCGGAATCCACAGATTACAGAGTGTGATTCTAAAACTGCAGTGGGAAGTCCTATAGGTTCTTCTTTCATACCATGAGAAAGATTTTATAAGAATAGAGGGTAGATATAAAATCTCAAAATAAATTAAGAAGCAGGCAATCAACAGCCACATCACAAACTATACTCACATTATTCGTGCTGCTTGGCTTGACTTTGCTAGCACTTCCTGGGGTCGATGGCTTTGAGAGAGGGGCTTTCCCTTTGTCCTTCTCCCTAACCTTGTCCTTCTCATCCTTTGTCTTGTCTTTCTCCCTCTTCTTGTCCCTCTCTTCCTTCACTTTAAAGGAGTCCTTGGATTTACCCGCCTCCTTGCCATTGGTAAGTCCCAGTTCCTGAGCAATTGACTTCTCTTCCTTCTTTACCACCTTCCCATGGTGTTCCTTTCCATTGCCATTCGCGTTTGCATTTGCATTGCCACTGCCCTTTCCCAGTTCTTTGCTCACCTTGAGAAGGTCTCTGCCAATACTCCTAATAGGTTCCTTCACAGAAGACTTCCCAGGCTCCTCCTTCACAGAGCTTCTTACTGGATCCTTACTACCGAGCTTCGATGAATCCTTACTACCCAACTTCAATGGATCCTTGCTACTGGACTTCAAAGCCTCTTTGCCTGTACTCCCAACGGGCTCCCTTATTATAGACCGTCCTAACTCCTTGCTGGACGAATTCAGCGTCTCCTTCCCCTCATAAAGAGCTTTATCTTTGTCTTTCCTGACAAGAATCCCCTTCTCTTTAGACTCCGTGTTTTCTGTCTTGGGCTTCTTCAATGCAGACTTTAAGACCTCTGACTTTCCTGTTTCATCCCTCTTTATCTTGAAGATCTTCCCCAAGGGCTTCTCCTCCACCATGGTTGTCTTCAATACCCTAAACCTCTAAAGCCGTAGTACTGGTCAAGAAGAGATCGTGTCTGCTGCTAGCTCCCTACCTGCTGCATTTCACAGCTTTCAACATCAGCCATGATTTCATCATGCTCGAACTCTCCCAACTGATGAACGCAGTACAAAAATGGCCACAATTACATTGGCAGTGGATCTCTACTGAAGAACTCAACGCTGAGAATGTAGGTTAGTCCATCCACTCGTCTCCCGTAACAATGTTAAACCAGCGTCATAATGTGTGGCATAAAACCCTCACCAGTTGAATGGACTGCTGATGATTAAAGATGCACTGCTCTAGTGCCCGACTAAATGTTAAAAAATTAAATCCTTAGTAAAGATGCACTTTCCAAGAATTGACTGAGAGCATCCTCTGTGATATGACAGGCGTTAACATTAAGACAAAGGCTCCAGAAACCAATCTCGATTCCAGTAAGTGCTTGCTGTAGACGAACACATTTCATTCAAACTTCCAAGTCCTAACATTACATTCTCGCCAATCATCCATATCTACAGTATCCGATACCTCAAAACACACAGTTCGATTAAAACAACAACTTAATCATCAAGATAGCTCTCAGTAAACACATATTCCCGACCCAAACCAATGAGGTCATTAATACACCCCAAGACTGCCGCAATCACCAGTTACCAAGACTCACACACATCCATATCCCAAGAAACACTCGACTCCAAGATCCACAATGCCTTGGCGTTCCTCTTTGCCACCTAAAAAGTACTACTACCATTTCGGTGTCCCCGGGAAATGCACGCACTCACCATGTCGAAAAGAAAGCAGAGCGCAACACGACCACGCCTGCTCTGCACTGACACACCATCACCACTTCGCTTGTGAGCTTCTTGACGAGCTTTTGATCGAGGCATGTAACGAATGCAAATCGCGGGAGGGGCGAATGGCGTCGATGGCGAGATGGCTATGGCATGTCGTGGCGGGAAGGCAAGGCAACGGAATTACTTCTTCCCGCGACACAAGGGTTTGGCGATGATGCAGCATAACAGGGGTTTCAAATGGGCGCCAAACCCTAACCCTAATGTATGTGTGTGAGGAGTGTTTGGTTAACAAGTTCTTTGTTTGTTGATGACAAAAGGTACACTAAATATGGTATTTAGTGTCATATGGTATTTAATGTCGCTATGGTAACTTTTCGGATGACACTACTTATGAATAAGTAAACAAATATTGTCATGGATGATGGATGAGTTCATCCATTGGCCAAAACCCTACCTTCTCTTGTCAACACCTTGTGATGAAATATTGTCATGGATGATTGGAATTTGGATGAAAATTCACTTGGTAAGTGACAGTAATTGTAACACTATAAATCTATAATGCGCCAAAAAATTCACAAGGATTGACATATAATATTGGTTAACATTTAGTGTTGGTGACACTATATCATTGTTTATAATTAGTATTAAGGAAGACTATTAGAAATGGTGACACTAATTATCATATATAGTGTAGTTCATCACATTACACTACCTACTATGTAATTGCATTCAAACATTACGCCCGTTATGTATATCGTAGGTGATAAGTAGGTTCACATTTCAAGTCAAGTGTCACATGTTGCTTTCTATAAGTTGAAACCTCTATAAAATCCCATGTGTCATTCCAAAAAAAATTGCATTTGAGCATCAAAGTGATGAACATGATTACCGTCCTACATGGGCAGCGTCGAATCTAGGAAGCAAACACCTATTATATTTCCAAAGAAAAAATTCGACAAACTTCAAAATTGATGTTTTTCCTAAAAAAAATTGATTGTGTGTGTGTGTATATATATACTCTCAAAACTAGTTTGTTATTTTGATATCTAGTTTTTTTATTTTTTTTAATATTTATAAATTATTTCAAGCTTAATATAAAGGCACATGTGTTTTGAAGCATTTATGTTCTGGATTTCAAAAAAAATCATATATAAAAAAATGTATTATTGGATGAAAGTGAAAAATGAAGTGAAAAATGTGTTATTTGTTTATTCAAGATCCTCATAGTATTCTTTTAAACCGTATTCTTTAAATAGTATTATATTTGACGTAAGCCAACAATATCCTCTTTTGTAAATTGATTACGTACAACTTGATCATGACACATTCAAATTAACATGACCAAGTCTTCTAATAAATAATTACATTGCCATCCATGATTAACCAACACAAGCATGAAAAAATATCCTCCCATCAAAAGCTTTACATTTTCTACACCACGGATGAAAGAGAACACAAAGAGAACACAAAGAGAAGATAAATTACCCTAGTGTTGTCACAAACGTGAAGAATGTTACTTCCATCTTTGAGTGGATCTAAGGGCTAGCCTAATCCCTAAAGGACTAGGTGTGAAAGCTCTTGCATTTCAAGAAAAAAGGCACGGTTTAGTGTTAAGGTCTATGTGTTGATTGTTGTAAATCTTGATTGTCGAGGAGGAGGCTTATAGCCTTTTCCCGAAATGTTGCCCTCTCAGGCGGCCACGTCACCAATTTGTTTTTTTTTTCCTCCCTTAAATTTGAATACTACCTTCTTTATGTATGTGAGGCAATGCAAAAAACCCCAACTGTATGTGTGCTTTCCAACCATTGAGATTAATGTCATTCTCCACACACTGCCATAATTGGCCAAGTGCCCGAACACATCAAGTATAGTTAGAGGACACTTTGCCTTTAGGATAAAATTTGGGTGGCATCTCCACATCAACACCTTTGTGGTGGAAATCCTCAAATATTTTGAAGAATATATATAAAACGTGGTTTGAGGGCCTTGTTTTTTGTGTTTGTAATAAATACTCCAAATAGGGTCTTTCATTCCACACAACACACACTTTCCATCATGTGGAATCCAAATAGTAGATGTGAATATATCTAGAAATATATTCAATTCCCCTACATCCAAAGGGGTCCATTGTCACCATCCCCTTGGTTTTGTTTTGACCATCCACAATCTGCATCGCATAGTGATTGCTTTCTTGTACCATTTTTTGGAATGCATTCACTCATCATATATCATTGAAATAGCTAATACCAATAGAAAGTTTGATGAAAAAAATAGTTAATCCGGGTGTGGGGCCGCTAAATGTAGCAAGTGCTAAATCATAAATCCTCATGGGTCCTTGACCAATTTCCATTACAATATAAATTGTGCCTTGTGAGTGGTTTGGGCACATTGTTTCCGGTGTTACAAGTGTAGGCCTCTCCCTTGGAGCATCCTCTATCATAACATCTACATTTTCTAGAGCCCCTTGTATCATCACCTTGGGCTAGTGAAAAACTCGCAGTAGAGTTTGTTGCTTCATTCCTTTTCAATAACCTACCCTTGGTGACTGCCGCGCTAGCTTTGGCATCGTTGTAGGTGGCACTTGTTGGATCTCCAACAAGATTTGTTAGTAACTATTGGCAGTAAATGCCCAAGCCCAATTGGTTTTATTTAACACGAGTGTCATGATTATCTAGGTTGCAAATTCACTCACAACCCGCTTTGCATTGGTCGCAAAAAGGAGATGCAAGTGTGAATATGGTCCTTGAAAACATCGACATTCTCATATTGCTCCCCATATGAATTTGCGTTGTTGTTGCTAGCATCATTTAAGGTTGAGGGTTTTGTGCATGTATCATTGAATTCTAAACTACTTTCAACCTCCTAAAGGAATCACACATCACAATCTTTTGGTTGGCACAATGTCTTAACCTTTTTCCTTTTCATTATATTTTCCCCTTATAATGCATTGAACATGCTCCGCGTCCATGTCCATTATGGTATCATATGAGAAATGAACTAGATATTTATATATGAAAGATTCACACTATTATAAATCTTTGTCCCCACATATACTAGCTTTGGAAATTGGCCATGCACTTCAATAATAACATTGGCATGTTTCATGATAGCCATTATAGGTTGTTATAATGGGGTTGGTTATTCTATTATGACATCTATGTCATATTGGGTTGCATCTATGTGCACATCAACGTCGCAATTGATTTGTTTGTGGCATTGAGTCACTTTGTTTTTAGCGTTGTTATATATTGTTTTTGTGCCAATTGTTGGGTCCACAACTATGCATTCCTAGTTGGTTGTAATCTCCTGCTAGATAACTCAGGTGGTCCCTCCGCGAGTTAGTTGTTTGATCCCCCACAATGCCATTCTCTCATTAACTATCGGTGGAGGCCAATACAACTCATTGTAGTTGGCAATAGATGGCTTGTCTTATGTGGCATCACTTGGGACTATTGTAGGCCTTGGTGCTGGAGACTTTGGGATGTTCTCATTCAAGCACCAACCTAGTTTGGGGTTGGGAGGTATGGGGACCGATCAACGACGAAGATGGTTGCAAAAACCAAATGCATGAACCCACATCATTTGCATCATTTATGGCATGTTTATGTTGGGTGATTTATGAGGTTATGCTACCAACTAACTTGGAGGTGTCGTTCACCACCAAATGGTAACCTTGCGATGCATGTTGGATTAATGCATATATAACAATAGCACATTCACATGGAACTTGGCAAGGCTGTCAACGTGGTGGGAGGGTGGGTGTTTCATTACCTAGCACAAATGGTCATCCATGGCACGAAGACCCAACTTGCATGCATTCTTCTTCTCTAACATTGCTCATAGTAGCTCGTTTGCCATCAATAGCTTGAAGGGATTCTTTCCACCACTCTAGAGGGGTATCATCGTTGGGCCACATGTAATTTCTTAAGTGGAAATTCAACTCAAAAGGGAATCTTGATGGGATTCTTTAGTCTTTGTGGCACGTCCTACCTAAAACCCAAACAATGAAAACCCAAAACTAGTGCCTACAATCATATGGTTCATGAGCAAAGATCGCACCCACAAGAAGAGGATTTTATTGCAAGTAGTCTTCATCTATAAATTGCCAACATTAATGCCACTTGTTGTTCACTTTCACCCTTGACGTCAAGCATCCAAGTTCTAAAGACCTTAAAAGTGGGAGCCAAATGTGTTGGAGGGGGATGGTAGAGGGTATGGGAAGGATGACATTGCAAAATGCTCCAATACTTGTAACATTGTGACTTGAAATAAAAGAAAGTTCATGTTGAGATTTTGCTTGAACTCCCACTTTGTCTTGCGGATGACTCACATGTCCGTGTTTTGTTATTTCAAGCAAATTATGATATTATGTGTTGTCTTTTCATTACTCTCACATTAGTGTTGTTCCTCTGATTGGCATGCCCTTTGTCAAAATTGGGGTATGAAATTTGCATCATGTTCAATTGGTTGCGCAACAAGTCATTCTTGAAGTTTTTGTTTGTGCCTCAAAGTGCGCTCGAGGGCATACAAGGTTCAACAATACTACACAAACATTCTTATTAGATTTGCTTGTGTTGGCTATGCACACATACATTATGACATGTGCGCATGCTAATTATGGGTTTGCCAAATTTGGGAGTTGTCAAACACAAAGCTAGTTCTTTGAGCCTAAGAAAACTGGGGCACATTGGGGGGCCCACGGAGCCAACTCCACCTGCATTGCTCAACCATGTTTGCTTTGTTGCTATAATTGGCCTATGTTAGGTCTTCCAAACACGCCCCGTGGTATAATATGGAGATGTCACCATGTTTTGGTACCTTTAAAAATAAACTATTGGGATTAAAGGGGTTTATCAATGCCAATGGGCCTTAAATTAACACAAGTGTTGATATAACAAATATGTTGATATAATTATTTGAATCAACACCATTATTTGGACACTAGTGGCCACCTAACCTATGCCCAACTTTAGGAGTGCCCTATTTTGGATTCTAGTGACCACCCCAACTTGCTCCAATCTCATATCAGCACCCTATATTGGTCTATAGTAGCATTCTTTTTAGGAACCATGTTTCACTCTCTTCTTCATGGCTTCCTTTAAATTACTTGCTCCAAGTGAAGAGCTTGTGAAAAATCATTGGCCTATTTTAAACCTATTGTCATCCTAGTTATCCATCTATTTAACGAAATAACTTTATAAATTATGTATAAGTTACTTATGCCCCTTTCCCACCTTACTTTAGCTTAGCCTAAAAGTTTGTTCTAAAAACACAGCCTTCACACCATCGACACTATCTATTCCCGAGCCTAGTTTGCAAAGGACATGGCATGGCTTAAAAGTGGAGGTTTTAAGCCTCAATTAGTAATCCTCTCATCAGGACCTAGAGACGAGGCGAGAATGCAAGACCTTTAAAAGTGTCACCTCAAGCCCTTGTGATTTGGTTGCTTTTGGTCTTAGCTATGAGGGCACGAGGAGCTCTATTAACAAAGACTAACGGTAAGATAGATGAGTGGTAAGGCATTTGGGGATGGGACAAAAGCTATCCAACATGTCATTGCTTGGTAGATAAAATAACGAATATGTGTTGAAAGTTGCTTAATTAAAACCTTTTTGAAAATCTTCAAAGCAAGTTCTTGTAGATGCTCCGGACAGCCGTGTGCCTCCCCTATAACCAAAAGGTTCTATATTTAGGAAAAACTTTGGTCATTTGGAAAGCCATGTGGGGATGTGCCTTTTACTTTATCTTCTTCTCTCATAAAACTTGTGTTTGATAGACTTGGGAATAATATCATGCTCCACCATTCCATTCAAAATACTTAAGGACATGTAAATGAGTCTACAAACCAGATGTAGTGGCATTTGCATGTTTATTATCACTCCAACTCGTTGAAAACTGCACTAAATATTCTTAATTGTGAGGGTGACCAGTTGGAGATACACATTGTAAAAACTATTAATTGACATGTCCATTTTTTACCAAATAAGTTATAGCATATTCCTTGTATTTATCATTCTTGAATTTATTTTTACTCCACTTTAATGACACACTTACCGCCCAAAAGCAATCCACTATCACATGATGAATCACAATAAGTAATTTTTATACTATAAATGGATACTATTTTAATTCATTGATGCACGCAAATTCAAGAATTTTGTTCTAGTTACAAAGGTTTGGGGAAAAAACAAGTACTCACACATGTTGAAGCTCCCTATTTATAAATCAATTTTTAAATCATAAAGTTGAGCATGTTCTAATGTAGGGCCCCACCATGTATCCAAGTCATTAAATCAATGCCCAACTGATTCAAATCAATGCTCCTTATTTCAACTTGCAAATGTTGTTTTAAGAAAGTCCCCTTTACCCCATGACTAGTGTTATTATCAACACAAGTACAATTCATACCCCCCTCCTGGTAGTGATACCAAATAAAACCCTTCAAACCCCATTTTTGGTCATCAAATTGAAAATGACAATACAAAGCCCCTAAAATTTATTTCATTGAATTTGATGTTGACCTTCACTTTGTGACCCTCCTCAAAATTGTCCAAAAAATCAAATTTGCCCACTTGATCCCCTAGGGATTAAGATGAACAACTTTCAATGCTCATATATGATTCGTACAAAAACCAAGCACATAGAACTTACATCTGGACAATTGAAATATAAGTTTGACATCTTGACGTGGCTTAGTTCCATTAACATTGTTTTGATTGTAAATATTGATTTCTAAAATATCAATATAATATATGATGAAATCGTGTCCCAAGGCTCAAAACTAACCTATGTACAACATTGAACGAAGGATTGAAGAAAAATATACTCATGCATAGAATTGGTGGTTGAAAGTACTAGACATTGCATACAATCATAAGTTGTATTCCTTCACATATATACCATACCTGCATCCTAATTCATGATGTTTTATATTTCTAAACATTAAGTCAAGAAGAAGAAGAAGAAGAGAAACTTCGGACTCCGTTAGGAGGCCGACGTGAATGAAGTGTATGTTCGTTCCACCCCTAGACCTATGTCCACTGGACAAAGGAATAGAGGTATAGAACTACTTCCCCCTTTCGAGAGTAGACACTATAGTCACAAGTAACCAGTAACAAATAGAACCAATACCCAATAAGGACTGGTTAGTCTTGGATTTGTTTGGTGCAAGGTTTTAACTCTTGGTGTTTTAGATTCTGGTGAGTGTGTTTGCGTAAGTATTGGGAGTGTGATGTTTATGTCACCTAGTAGTCCGTCTTTCGCGTGGCAGGGGGAATTGTGCCCGTTGCCAATATATACTAATGTGGTTTTAATTATTATATTTTTAGTATTTATTTATTTATTGACTAGGGGGGTCTTGTAATTGAGGTAGAGGTTGATTATTTTATAATCTTCTTTTGTGGAGGAGGATGGACATGGCATATTGTATGGCAATGGTGTTTATGTTTTTAAAGGTGTTTCGAATGGCTGACATATGTAGTTTGAATTTGTCTTCAAGTATTTTCATTGATGGGGTGTGTGTTGCAGCTCTAGCGCCTGCTGTAATAACGATGATCGGGTCAATTTTCCAGCCTCTAGCGGCTATGTTTTCTATTAAGGGTCTATATTTGTTAGCTTTAGCTTCGAGTGTTCCGGTGAGAATATGTCGTTACAATATGTGAATTCAATGAATTGTATGATAAGATTTTGGTCAATATTTGTGGGTGGTTCGTTTTGGTATGGCAAACCTTTAACGCAGAGGATGTCGGGTCTAAATCGGGCGTTACAATGGCATCTTTGGGTTCCACATGTACATGGTAATAGCCAGTTAGGGACGGTGTTTTCTTGGGGGTTGTTATTGAATGTACCAGCGTTCATGAGAGTGTAACATCTGGATTTTTCGGACGATATTAACATTTTTCTTATTTCCCATACAGCTTTGTTATGTCTTTTAACGTGAAGTGAGTGTATATGTTGTTGTCTACATGTAAGTAGTACGTGTAGTCACGTGTCTGGTTCATATGAGTTGCAGATAGGACAAGTAATGGTAGGGTATCTTTGCCTGCCAAAGAATAGTTGTTTTCTGGCGTGACCCATGTAAGTTCCCGTACGAAATTTGATGAGGCAAGATTTTTGTTTGTCTGTAATACTAGGGTTGTTCCAGAATTCATTGGAGAGTTCTTTATCGATGTTTGCATTTCCTGTCCATTTATAGATATTAGGGGTGTGTGTGGCCATAGGTTCTAGGTTTTTTATTCTATCGTATTTTATAATTTGTTTTTCTAGGAATCTAACGGGGCCTTTGTCTGGTGTGTCTATCATGGAGGGCCATTCGTCTTTTTGATAGTAGTATGATATAGCGTGGGCATGTTCGAATGGATGATGTATAGCGTTTTCGTGAGGTAGGCCTAGGCCTTCTTTTGCTAGTTTATCCGCTTGTTCGTTACCGTCTATGTTGATATGTGCCCTTATTTTGTATAGTGTGATAGGTTGGGATCGGTTTTGAAGCAGTCGGACCATGGAGGCGAGTGTGACTTGGTCGGGGTGACTATTATGTAGAGTGGGGTGTTTAATTTGTGTGTTTAGTAGATATAGTACGTTTAGATTATCAGTAAATATGTATGCGGGTTCGTTTGGGTATTGGTTATTAATAATTCGTAGTGTTTCATGGATAGCAATCATTTCTGCACGTAGGATATTTTGATGACCATGTAGTCTTTTGGAGATGCTAAGCCCTTTAGGACTATAGATGCCATATCATGTTTTTTCTCTTCTCCATGTTCCTAGGAGGATTTCTTTAGGTTTTTTGAATGAGCCATCGGTGTAGTAGCTAAATTGTGGGTGGAATTTTAGTGGTAAATTAGTTTGATAGTTAGGTAGTTGAGGTACAGGTGTTACATTGAATAAAGGGGTATTTGTGTAATTGAATTTGGACCATTTTTTACTAGCATTGACAGGGGTGCCTGGGGGAGTGTGTGTGGCAATTTGGGTGTGTAGTTGTTGTATTGAGAGATTGTTTGCTATATAGATGAGTTGGTTTAATTGGTCGTGGGTTCCTATGGTGTTATTTTGGTGGTGTATGCATAATATTTGTATCAAGGAAGGTTATTTTCTAGGTATGTTTAATTCTGGTGGTATAGTGGGTTCTTTGTATATAATGGTATCTGCGGCAAAGTGGGCGATGATATGTGTGTCTGGGTATGGATTGGAATGTGGGTCAGAGTTTTGGTACCAGTTGGTATCTGGTGATATGATTATTGTGATGGTATATGGGTCTATTTTGGCGGCAAGACGAGCCCAATGTATGGCCTGTAGTAGGTATGTTGCATTATTTGGGTGGGCATATCCTATTCCTTTCCATTTATGGTCGAAGGCTTTCCCTATGGATCCAAATATCTTGTCTCTTGGAAATGGTGAGTAGAATTGGTTGAGGTGTATAGGACATGTGACTGGAGATGAAAAATATGAGTGGTTAACATTAAATGATGTGGTGAGGAAGTTTAATATTGGTGTTGGTAGTGTGTATTGGGTTAGTTTCAAAGGATCATTCTTTGGGATGTGGTATTTGTATCGTTGGTATAGCCATACAATTTCAGTTTCAAATGATTGTGTGGGTGGTTATAGTCCATGTGGGGTATTTTTTACGAGTTGGTATTGTTTCCATAACCAATGTAGTCTGGTTTTGGGGATGGTGATGAGGTGTCACCCATTATCTTCATATATGTGGGCAACATCAAAATGTGTTTGTATAGTGTTGGCGTTGGTTTCTATATCACTCTCGGGGTTGCATTCGTAGATAGAGATATGTGCCATTGGTATAATTGTAGCGGGGGTAACATATATTGTATCACGTTGTTGTTCTATAGCGAAGTGGGCATTTATTAGATTTGAGAAATGTTTGTGTTGTTTTTTGGTATAGTATTGAGTTAATAGTTTAGTGTTATGGGTACATGTATTAGTGTCGTACCAAGGGAATAAGTCTCTTTGGGTTCGCCATTTTTTGTATGTGTTATTGTTTCTTATTATCCATTGGCATAGATATGATGTATCATTTCTCTTTATCCCATTGGAGTCAGTGTAGTGTCGTTGTTTATGATCAAGGATGATGTAGATAGGGAATTGTCTAGGGTTATTAAAGATGTTTCTTGGTGGGAGGGGGGGGGGGGGTTGGTGCGGGTGGGGTGGATTTGGGGGGTGTACTGGGGGTTCGGGTTGTCTAGGAAGAATGTTGTGATTTATTATAATGTATTTGTCTTTTAGTGTTCTTGGGGGATGGTGATGAGGGTACGGTTGTCGGCATTGCGGGGGACAGGATGGGTGGCATAATAGTTGTTGAGCAATGTTTAGTGCACTTTTAATTAGTTTGGTGGGGCTAGAATGATAGTTTCTAAAATCGGTTGGACTCATCATATTAAGGCCATTGGGTAGGGTGATTTGCTCTAGCCTAAGTATATTGTGCATTAGTAACTTTTGTAGTAGTTTAAGTGATGTTTGAGGGTTTAGGCCGTAGATATTTTGTGCTTCTTTCATCCAAACATTTTCGAGTGGGAAAGTGTTTAATAGGAAATTGTCCATTGTACTTTTTAAGTGGACTCTAACTTCTTTTTTGAGTAGGAATAATGTTCTAGTTATAGGTGAGCGGACATAGTGGTGATATTTGATGCAAGGTATTACTTCAGAGCCACCAAATTTTGCTAATATGGATTGTAGTAGTCCATTGTAAATTTTCCCTAGTCTTCCTGTGTCATTAAGGGCATGTTGTAGTTGTTCACCGATACATCGTAGGTAGGCGTTTTTAAGTAAGAAGGCTTCTATTCTAAATAGATTGTGAGGGAGTTGCGTGACTATGTTTGATGTGCATTTTGGAATTCCGCATATTGTTTTGTGGAGGGCGATAATATTTTTGTATAATTTCTTGATGGCAGGTAAAGAATATGGTACGGCGTAGAAGCTGTATGTAATTCCAGCCCGTATGACTGTGTCTGCCATATTAATTTTTTGTTGCATAGTAGTTGGACATGCTACTAGTTCTTTGCATTGTTTTACGACTTTGGTGGTGGTGGTATGTATTTGTGTTTTCCATTTTAGTAAGGGGGATAGGTTTATTCCAAAATATGTATATGGCTCGTTTTGATTAACATTGGAATAGGTTCATTTTTGTAGTGTATATTGGTGGCTTGAATATGGACTTTGAATGCTATGGGCTCATTTTGGATTTGTTTGGGCATCCAGTTACTGCGCATTTGGGGATCCCAAGGTCCATGCCAGCCCATTCACAAAATTTGTCAAGTTTGTTGAATTGTATTTGTAGGGATATACCGCACTTAGTTTGTTAGCAATGATTGCTAAGTCATCGGCATATGCTGCTGAGGAGATTTTTACTTTAGAGGTTCCGAATGTATATCCGTTATTTCCTTGTTGTAACCATCTAAGAAGGGGTTCTAGAAATATGAGGAATATGTATGGGCTTAGGGTATCTCCTTGTATTGTTCCTCTTTGAATGGGAATAGGCTTTGTTTTACCAAAATGTACTCCAGTGAATATAGTAGTAGATTGTGAATATATGTTCCCAATTAGTTTTATGACATCATTTGGATATCCGAGGTCTTTCATTATGGCTAGGAATCTTGCGTGGTCAATGAATCCAAAGGCATTTTTGAAGTCTATGTAGAGAATGTAGATGTTTTGGTTTATGAATCTTGCATCTTCTAATGCAGCAATAAGTACTTGGAGTTGTCTGGATGTTTCTCTTTTTGCTCTAAATCCTTCTTGACTATCATGTAGTGTTTGGTGTTTTTCTTCGTAGGCAGAGAGGATAGATGTCAATGTGCTTGTGTAAAGTTTGTATATGGTGTTAGCTAGAGCGATAGGTCTATGGTTCGTTAGTTGTGATGGATTTTTTTTTTTATAAAGTAGAACTGTGAGGCTAGTTTTCCATGATGCAGGGATTTGTTTCTCTTTATAGCAGTGTTTGAAAAATAAAAACAATAGTTTGTAAAAACATGGTGGCATGTTTTTTAGAATTGAGTTGGAAATTTTGTCAAGGCCAGGGGCTTTATTATTACCAAGGTTTTTTAGGCATAGATCATATGTTGCTTGATCAAAATATGTATGGAGTGGAATTTTAGGTTCTCCTCGTTGGTCTATGGTAAAGCCGTCAAGGTCGTGCCATGGGTATTGTCTTACACTACATGTACAATGTTGTGGGTGTCTTGGTTGGTGGTGGCAAATGAGAACTGTGGGGCGGTTACTAATGGATTGTTGTATGTGAATTTCTTTTGCGATGTTTTCAGGGTTGGTTAGGATGTTGTTTTGTCTATCCGTGATGGAGTCAAGCGGTGAGGTTTCGGAGTTTTTGAATATTTTCCTATTTACTTTCTTAGGGTTCTTTTCGTAGAGTTGTCTATATTTGGATATTGCTTTTAGTATACAATTTTTAGTGTATTTGGTGGTTATGTTTTTAGCTTGTTTATTGGCGGTTTTTGCGATAGCTGCTATTTCGTTTATCCATACGTTTAGCGAGGTGTTTGTTGTTGGAAGGTAGGAGATTTGTACATGTTGGTGGTTACGTATTTCAGTTAGTATTGGATGTGTTTGTAAGTTTGGGTCATTTTTTGTAATGTATATAGTTTTTCTGATAAGATGGTATGTAGCTAGGTGTTTTTTCCATTGTTTAGCTAGTTTGCGCGGTAGGGAGCCACCTTGTTGGGCTGTACGATTTGTAAGTTGTTGTATTGGAGTTGCACTACATGTTTCTTCTATGGTTTTTGAAATTTTTTCTATTATGTTGTCTAATGTAGCGCATGCCTCTTTCCATTGGGTGCATGTGAGATGGTCGTGATTTTCAAGGAGGGTGATTAGGGTGTCAATTTGCATGGTGTTTTCTTCAAAAAACTTAATATTAAACTTTCCCAAGTTGTTAGGTGGTATCGGGTTTAGAATCCTAGTATGTGTATTGTTGTTTTGGGGCATAGGTCTTGCTAGTAATGCGTTGTGTGGTATATGCAGGATGATTGGGTAATGGTCTGAGTTTAGGTCCATATGGGTGTTTGTTGTAGAGAATTATCTTCTATAATCCTTTGAGTTAATATAGAAATCATCGATCAGGCTGGTGGATGTATATATAGTTGTTGCCACCCTGTCTTGAAAATGTGGCATTTGTTGGGATATATTCTAAGTTTAGAGATGTAGTGAAGGTTTTATATTGTATATCTATGTCTTGTGGTGGTGTATTAAGATTGTCGTTTTGTCTACCAATAAGTGCAATATCACGGTTAAAGTCTCCGCACAGATTGTATATGTGATTTGGGTGGGCGGTGATTTGATTGGTGATTGTGGCTTTTATGTTAGGTATGAGTTGGATATCCTCTATGTGTGTGCATGTACATGTGGATAATTAGCCATGGTTGTAGTGGGTGATTGTTTATTCGTATTATTTGGAGATATGGTGAGATGTTTACAGGCGTTGGAATTTTGGTGATATTCCCCGGGAAGGCATATTTGTTGTGTATGAGTGTGAGCAGTCCACCCCTTCCTTGTGTGTAAGGCATTCTTTGATGAAGGCACCTTGTGAGTGCGTGTATGTTATTAAATATGACTTTATATTGGGGGAATAAGTTTTTGATGTATTTTGTGGATTTTGTTGCTGTGAGTTTGGTCTCTTGAATAACATGATTGCTATGTTTGTTTGTGTGTGGGTAATGAGACTTTGTAGGTTGGGTAAGGCTGTGTTAAGTGATGCTACATTCCAGGTTATTATGTTTGTTTCTTGGTTGGTGTTGATGTTTATTCTAGTTGTTTGTGTGAGGATGTTTGGGGGTGGCGGCGGGTGGGAGTATTCATTTAATGTTTCAAAGCATCGAAGGGATTCGTGTATTAGTTTATCTGGCAGAAAGGGAAATCTGTTTTGGATTTCAGTTGGGGTTGGCGGTGTTTCCTGGCTGTATATGAAATTATATAATTTTTTATTTATTGAGTCATGGGGTTGTATTATGTCTTGGTGTGTTGTGACAAATTTGGTATAGGGGTGTTGGGTACGGATATACCTTTCTGGGGGGTTGTTAAGGCTGGCTAACTCGTTTATGAGTGTATTAGTCCATTATGTGTTAAAGTGATAGGTATTAGGTTGAGCTAGTATATTATTGCATGTATTTATTGAAGGGCTAATTGTTGTAATAATGACATATAGTATATGGGGTAAAGGTGAGTGGTTTATCGTTTGTATGTATTGGTGTAGGTGTGGGAACGTCAAAATTGATTGTCGGTGCGACGGGTGATCATTTTTTAATATAGGAGCAAACATGTTTGTAAGGTGTTGGTATTCCGGGTGAAGTTTAATTGTGTTAGGGATGAAGTAGGTTCTAGCTTTTTGTTTGTGTATCGTTGGGTGTGTACGCGATACATTTGGCATTGGCCCTGGGTTGGTTTCAATGGCTCCGCATTGTAATAACGCTAGTTTATTAACGAAGTGGTATTCTTGGTGTTGTTTGGTTTTTGGATTTCTTTTATTTCTTTTATAATATTTTATTAGTATATATTTGTTTGTGGTAAATAGGTTGGGTAGGACATGTATTGGTTTTTGTGTATATTTGGGGGAGTAGTGTGTGTGTTTGGTTTGTTTTTGCATGAATTTTGTGTTTATGAAAAAGGTGTGATAGAAGTTGTGGTAGTGTGAGTGTTTTGTTTGTTTTATTTTGTGGCGAGGCCGGTAGGCCGAGGCCATTTGGTCCCAGGGAGTGCACTGTTCCAGTACTGTATTTATACACGTGGGTGCACAAAAGGGGTATTATTTAAAACAAGCATGTACAAAATGTACATACAAGAGACATATTGCTATTAAGCAAGAAGTAGATATACATGAGGCTATAGAAAAATATATGTAAAGTACGCATTTACGCGTTAACGCGTTCAAGTCAGACCTGGACCAAGAATCATGTGTTTTTTCATCCACTAAGTAACGACTTTATAACTAAAAATCCATGATTTGATATTATACATATAATAGGGCCATATTGTTGCATTTCCAAACATTTGTATACATGTTATATACAATTTCTGTATTTGTTTTTGGACCCTTGTGTACGTATGGAAATGTATTTTGAAGCAATGAGATTTGTAAGTATATTGCTTGATTTTAGCAAAAATAAAATGTATACAGGGGTATTTTAATAAGGGGCATGCACGCACGTGATGCTTGGTTTTAATGAATAGTGCACTCCTTGAGCATTTGGTGCTTTGTTTGGTGCTTTGTGGGGTGTTTGGTATTTAGTATTTTGGTTTTTATTGTGTATTGTTTTTTTGTTTTTGTGTGTGTGTTTCTTTGTGTGTATTTCTTTTTGTTGTGTATTAGAGGTTGGTTGTTTATTTGTATGTTATTTTTAATGTGTTCAATAAGTAACTTAGTTTTGAATTTAATTTGTATGTTATTTGTTTGTATTTTTGGGGTAGTATTGATAAATACTATGTTTATTTTGTTTGTATTAAATGTGTATTTTGTATATTTTTGTACAGTATTTAATAATACTATACGGTATTTATATTGGGGTTTGTTATTTTTTAATATATAAATATTTTTTTATTGCATTATATTTTCTTGTCACTACGTATGTCAAAACTAGTTTGACGTATCCATGTTACCTTCTATTTTGGGTGTGTTGGGGTGATCGGCTTGGAGAGTTTCAAGTGTGATGCACATTTGTTTTTGGAGGAGTGCAATTTGTATTCTTGAGTTGCGGTTTGACTCTGCTTGGACTTTGTCTGCATATATTTTTGCTTTTTGTACAATTTCTTCTTTGAGGAGGCTCATTTCTTTCCGAATTACCACTGCTTCTTTGTTGACCGCCTCTTCTACCATTTTGTTCAAGTCCGCCTTTGTGTAGCCTTTTGAGGGAGCATTCTCCAAGGCTTGAATTGTGTTGGCCAGTGCGATGTTAACATCGCGAAACCCTAGTCTAGTAAGTTATAGCGGGGAAGGAGTGTCAATTCCATCTAGACTCTTGGGGTGGGGTGAAAATTCCACATATTTGCTAAGAATCGAATGGTTTTGTTTCACGTATTTCTTATAGACTGCCGCATTTAGACATTGCACATTGCATGATCCTACATGTTTTCTTTTTTCCAATCTAAAGAAGATACCCGCTACATTTTTCTCTCCAAAAAGTTTCTTTATACCCTCTTCTAAGGCTGTGGTTGTTTTGGTTTTGTTTAGGTTTTTTACAATTAAAACCACCGCATTCTTTCTAGCCTTATCATCCTCAGAGAGTTTTTCGGTGCTAGCAAAGTTAACTTCCATGATTTCATTGAAGAATGAAATCTTGTAAGTTTTGATTTTCTTAGCTTAGTCCGGAGATGGTGTTTTTATCCATGCAAATTCTGCACTATCATTTTTTTGCACATTGGTAATTTCAAACTCATATCCTCGTTTGAAACTATCCTTTACAATCTCTTCATGGAGTTGAAACCATTTTTTGTCTTTTAGTGTTGGACTAGAGATTTTGACGGATAGTAAGCTTGTAATGGCTATTGAAACAAATGATTTAAAGACCTTTCCTCTACAATAGGTTATATTATCCAATTTGAGGATAAATGACCTTATACCTTGTAGAAGGTCATTGGCATCTTTCATTGGATTTTTGAAGTGGATTTTGATTGTACTACTCCACCTCTTAGAGCCATGAAAACAAATGATAGCTATCAGTTCTCCTAGCATTTCTCCTAATTCAATGTTCATAATTTTCAATCTAGCCTCCGTTTTTGCAAGTATTTCATCTCTTGACAAATTCCGGTGACATAACTCAAATGTTATAACTACTTGATAGTCTAGGGCAAATCCTCCCTCATCCACCTCTACATCAAAGGGGGGGGGGGAGTGCTATCTTGTGAGCGGTGAGCGATGAGCGGTAATTTGTGAGCGGTGAAGAAAACAAAATATTTGGTAATAGGACCTCTAGTATCCTATAACCGTGGCCTAAAGAAACAAATTTTTAGGGTTCAATAATAAGAAGATTGGGGAGGACAAACAATATGAATGCTAGATTGCAAGTAGTGAGCAATGAAAAATACCAATATGTACACGACTCGGGGTTGCTAGTATGTGAGCATGCGAGTGTGAACCTGTGAGCCTTTAATTTTTTTCCGGTTATGGTTTGTAAATCCGTTGGGGCCCTATGATTGTAGAAGTACATGTAAGGGTCTATAGTCCAAATGAACAACAAATGAGAATGTTGCTATAACAATTTTGTACTAAAAATGAACTAATATACATTCTACTGTTGAGATAATAATTATGTAATTGGAGACAATGTGTAAGCAAACTCATGTTGAAAACAAGTGTAGCACGTTAGAATGTCTCACTATAATACACATCAATGTAAAATTTGAATACATCATGACACCATCATGAGGGTGACATTTACGAAGTCCAAAACATAAAGAACAACAAAAGTGAATTGTAAATATAAATCGGGTAGTAGGTTTAAATTGTTGAAGTTCTTGGAAATCAAATATCAAAAATAAAAATAATGGGCAAAGGATCCATACCATCTGGAAGATAATTGATGGACATATGCATATCAGCCACAGTAGCATCAAAGAGCTTCTCGGTCTCAATAGCCAACTGCCAAATACAAAATAAAGATTAGAAAAATTGAATGATTGAAAAAATATTAAAAAACATAAAAAACATAGACAAAAAATTATCACCTGAGCCCACCAAGTAGCTTTATGAAGCCACTTAGGAAACTTGAGAGCCTCACGAAGAGCAGGTGAACTGTTCCACCTCTCAAGCCACTTAATCTTCATAGATGTATCCATTGCCGAAATTGCTAACATCCAAAGTTTTTCTTGAGTCATCTCATGATTTTCATCGTGAGTTTCATAATGAGACTTCACCTACTCTAAGAACATAGGAGAATATTTAGGATCTGCAATGGAAAGTTGTTTCTTTAGTTCCGAATGGGAAGTCAATCTAATCCTCTCAACAGCTTTGAAAACAAATTCATCCATTGCACTTGAAGTCCAATATGCATGATCAGGTTATTTCTCATAAAATTTCCTTTGAGCAGTAGCAGCAACATCTCCCAACTCTTGCTACACCAGGGAAAAAACATATAAGAGTATCATAAATCACACATAATAAAAATAAGATGCAATAAAACAAATCAAAATTAAAACAAGACAAAAAAATATACAAGACAAAAAAAATGCGTGAAAAACTAATACTTTACAAAAATTAACCTAGTATGGAAATCCATTAGGAGCCTCAACAGTCAAAGTTAACCAAGTCCTATGTTTTGATTTTTGTTTGGCATCAGTGTCAATAAGATCTTCTTTGGAGACAACTTTTTCAAAATATGAAAGTGGTTGCCCATCAATGCTTTGAATGCGGAAAAACTTATGAACAAGATTCGTACAAACATGGAATTTTTGGTTCCTCATGACAAAATAAAACAACCAATGATAAGCCAAGAAAAAAATATATACAATAAAAAATTTTTAAAAAGAAAACCAAATGAACCGAACAAATAAAAAGAGAAAAATGAAGGAATTACCAATTCAGTTCATGTAAAGCTGCCAACATGGTTGCAATATCTCTCTCGACGTCCAAAATAATACTTTGAACAACATAATGTCAAGCATAATCATGTGTATGATCTCGATTAATCATGTGCAATCATGCTTGCAAACGGTAATTTCCGTCCCACACCATGAACATTTTGCTTGAGAAAACTTTGAGGTCCTCATCAGTTTGAAATATTTTTTCAAAGGCATTATTTGTCCGTACCCAATTCTCACTTTATGATTCAATGATACTATCGATAATATCTATTATTTTCCCCTCATTGTTTTCCAAGGCCATGTAAAAAACCCCATTATTCTCCATATAACCACAAGCAACAAAATATGCATTTAGGTTCATAACGTTATTTTTCAAAAAATGCCTAACAACAGACAATGCAATCATTCGACGTAGTGGAATGTTGAATTTTGATTTCTCCCTTGATTGATACCTCAACCGTTTAAGACAGGAAGATGTGTTGACAATTTCTTTCTTAAAAAATACATGCAATTGCAACTCCAATTGATCTTCAGAAAGAGGTACAACTTTCATATCTAAAGCACAAAAAATATCACCTATATGAAACTCAAAAACAAATTAAAAGAAATATATACATATGAAATAAATCACATATGCAAACTAAAATAATATGCAAAAACATTTATAAAAGTGAGAGTATATATAAGAAAAAACCACATATACAAAAAAAATTGAAATTTCAATAAGGCTGGCTGTTAACGGCCACCCTTATTGGAGGATAAAACATTAAGGAAATGAATGTATACATGAAGAAAGAAACACATATAGAAAATAATATGAAATTTCAATAAAGGTGGCCGTTAACGGCTATCATTGTTGAAGGGAAAAAGAATAAGGAAATGGGTGTATATTTGAAGAAAGAAACACATATAGAAAAGAATATGAAATTTCAATAAGGGTGGCCGTTAACGGCTATCCTTGTTGAAGGGCAAAAAATGACGGAAATGAGTGTATACATGAAAAAAGAAACACATATACCAATAAATCTGAGATGCAACCAAGGGTGGCCGTTAATGGCCACACTTTTAGATGGAACAAACATAAAAAATATATGTATATATGTGATTTTATTTCAAAAAATTATGTTTGTTAAATAAAGACCGAAACCCAAGAAGGGGTGGCCGTTAACGGCTGCCCTAAATTAGAATAGAGAAGTTAGTATCATACAAAGGGTGGCCGTTGATGGCCGCCCTAAACTAGAACACAGAAGTTGGCATCAGAGAAAGGGTGGCCGTTAACGGCTACCCATTTGGAAGAGAAATGCACCTTGATTTGAATCACTTTCTGAAGTTGCTATAACATTTTTAAATATTTTAATTTATTTGCGCAAAAAATCAAGTGCATAGATTATAGCCTTGCCATTTACTCCAATTGTTTTCAGATTTTTTGGAGATGATATCAATTTTACATAAATTGCCAAAGTGTACTGAATTTAATATGGTTAGATTTCCTGCATAAAATCTTTATTTTTTTGAAGATTTTAGAAGAATCTAAGATGCTCTAATTGTTTTTTGGCTCTAAAACATGCAAAACAAAATCATTTTGTTCATGCTATATACCTTTGGAATCGTATTCTCGGTGTGCACAATATAGTATACATTACATACCTCCAAATTTATTTTGATTTTAAAGTTATTCTCTTACCATTTCGTTCGTACAACCTACTTCCATCTCCGCCTCAGAAGATTGTTCTTTTTTTTCGTATTGTGTGGCGTATTTCTCCATGGTTGCACGTAAGCGTACATGTTTTTTCCACTGGTCTGCGAGCTTGGATAAGGTGACCCAAAAATATATCAAACTATTCTTGCAGTTTCAACACAAGCAAATATGCAAGGATTACAAAGACGCGAAAACCATGGACGACACCGAGACTAAGTATTATGTGATTCGTTCTTGGTGGTTGTCATCCGGATCCGCCTTGCCTTTTAGAGGGGTTGGGTTTTTGGCACTTTCATTACAGACAATGGGGTGGTCATATGCTATTTGTAAGTACATATCAAAATTCATTATTCAATGTCATTCATTTTTCTTCCATTATTATATATATCTTATATTTTTTTATCCTCATATTTGTGTGTTGTCTATAGGATATGACAATAAAAGAACGTGCGGAAATGCCAACATGCAACCTTGCAGAAACTGTACACAAAAAATGGCTCCAACAATCCGGCAACAAGATAACTTGTTTATATGAAGCTACAGTGGATGACATGATCTGTGCCTTTATGCAAATTGCAAATTACCGGACATGGTTGAAAGGGGGTCTGATGGTAAAGGTCCTTATTCGGGATCCTTAAAATTCAAAACAGTTGCCATGTGTGGAGATCCAAAAATATTGGTTGATGCCACGAAGTCTTATCCAAGGGCAGAAGACGTCAACACTAAAGATTGTACATTGGAAGGGTTAGAGTTTTTTGGTTCCACCAAACGCAAACTCAACCTATCACCGGGTGTTGATTGTGACTTTCATCGACCTGACAAAGTAAACTATTTCATTCCTCGTCCCAACACCCGAACAACTCGTCAACGTATAGAGGAATCGTTGAGTTCTGCAATTCATGGTGTGGCTCATACTACATCTGTGTTAGAGACTGTTTGTCTTACTTCTAAGTGGCACATTACAAGATTGCCACCCAACTCAGCCAAACGATGTTGGGCACTGCAGGCCATTACAGGGACTATGTGCAATACCAAAGTCCGGATTGGGAAACATGGCACACCTGCTCCAACATACAAAGGGCTCAGGAAGGAATTTTGCTCTCCCAACAATGTGGAGTATGAATTTTGGTTTTGCCTTGACGATATCAAGCGTTGTGTGAGTGGTAGTAAGAAGAAATATGTGTTGGATTGGCCTATAGTACCCAACATGTGGCTGGTGAAGATAGGTACCAATCTATCGAGAGAGGAGGTTCTAGCACTTGAAGATGCTGAATTTCAACTACAGCAGAGGGAGACATTGTCCCCTCGTCGTAGACTTTCAACAATCGCAACTCTTCCCATTCCTCGCTCGCATTTTTGTACGCCACCAAACCCGGACGTCCACCCTACATTCAGGTTTGGGAAGACAGTGCGTCGTAATCCAACAGTACCGCTGGCGGATCACAAAAAGAAATGGGAGAGCACCGGACTCATGGAAGATTACTATGTGGTTGGGGTCACTGCCATTCCATATCTGGGCTTTGGAGTGATAATCAACATTGTCTCCAAGCTGGATATCACCTACCATGTCACAATTGGCGATATCTCGCATTGCACATGCCTGGATTTCATGAAAATGTCCTCTCATGCATTGGGAAAGAAAGGAAAATTGATGTATTGTAAACATCTTTATTATGTGTTTAGATTTTTGTGCAAGGTGGATTACGAGAGTGACAAGTTCATTCATGCACCTACATATACCTATAATGAGGTCATGCGACTACTTGAACTTGTTGGTATTGTAGAATGTGAGTAATATTGCAAATGTTCTATTAAGCAACATATATTTGAATGTCAATAAATGGGATGTTTTGATTTGGATTATTATAATATAAATTAGCAATGGACTAAAAGTATTTCAAATGATTCAGTAACTTCATTTTTATTTAGACTACGACCCAACTATGAGCAGTTTGATTGATTTACACGAATAAATAATAACAAGTTTCTAAAAATAAAAATAATCGAGAAAATTCTACGCACATCCGCGTAGTAACCTCTTCTTGGTATCTGCCTATAGATTATTCCTACTTTATCACTAGCTTAATTTGGGATAGCACCAGTCAATGTAACCAACCGGATTCGAACCCGGATTGATCTAGACCTAATACCAGTCTCTTACACAACTTGCATCCACAGGCGGATGTCTCAAAACCTAGTAGCTACCTACATATTGACTATTTCTAATATCTAATTTCTTTGTTTTTGTAGATTGTGGGCCTTAATTCAACCCGTGAGCGGTTTGAGTGGTTCACAATTATGGCACCTACATATACGTATAATGAGGTTATGCACCTACTTGAACTTACTGGTGTTGTGGAATGTGAGTAGTTGTGCAAGTGTTGGTTGTAACTACATGTATAAGGATGTCAATAAATGACATGTATTGGTTTGGATTATTATAATAAAAATCAACAATGAATTGAAAGTGCTTTAAATGATCCATGGCAATAGGGCCCTTTCACGTGTGCTTCATTTAAAATAATGGCAATTTATAATTAAAAATATACAATTAATTTGTCAAAATTCTGGTTGTGTACCCTAAACCCGTGTGTCTTTACTAAATTTGGATTCATTGCTCATATGTTACTGCTCATTACTCATGTGTTACTGCTCACCGCTCACCGCTCACTGCTCATCGCTCACCGCTCACTGCTCATCGCTCATAAGATAGTTTCCCTCCATCAAAGGGGACTTGGGTGAGATTGAAATGCCCACCCTCTTTTCCATCTATTCTCTTAGAAGACCAAGCTTCTTGGGGAATGTATGGAAAGGAGGGGTCTACCTTTAGGTGTTCCAATGCCTCATCATGTACCATCCCGAATTTGACAAGTTCACTTACGGAGAGTGTTGGTTCTAGTGGTTCACCATTTTCACATGCAATTGCATTAAGTGCATGATATCCAAGCCAAAAGGGGGGGCGTTGGGGTGTAATTTCTTTGCCTTTAGCCTTCTTTTGACTTGATACAATCATAACACCAACTTGCCGTTTTTGACCATGCAACATTATGTCCATATTATCATTTTTTTGCTCAAACAATTTCCTAGTAGTGGCAACAACATTTGCGGATGTAGACATTCTGTGGCAAGTACAATTTCTAAGTAAGTGACATAGTTGTTGTGGAGAGAGAATAAAGTTTATCACCCTTATTTCAAATCCATTCCACAAATTAAGTTGTGGGCCTTCTTGGATATTTTGGGATGATTTTTGGGATGATTTTTGGGAAAAAGCAAGCCTGTAATGTGTGTGAGTTTACACTATGAGAGTTTGTCCAATATGAGGTGGCTATGTGCCAAAGAACAAGAGTAATGTTGGTTGCATAAGCAACCCTCATTTCTAACTAAGTTGCCTACTTCTACTTCTAAGAATTAAAAATACTATGTGCCTAATGGGCTATTATGTGTGTGCAATCTAAGTGAAGATCTAATATG
Source organism: Polytrichum commune (assembly GCA_950295325.1). Taxonomy (NCBI): domain Eukaryota; kingdom Viridiplantae; phylum Streptophyta; class Polytrichopsida; order Polytrichales; family Polytrichaceae; genus Polytrichum; species Polytrichum commune. The sequence continues at coordinate 12,684,914 of OX485803.1, read as the reverse complement.
ATCTAGAATGAGATTTTTATTTGTGAAATTATGTGTGTTTGTGTGTGCACTATGTGCCTAATGGGCTATTATGTGTGTGCAATCTAAGTGAAGAACTAATATAATCTAGAATGAGATTTTTATTTGTGAAATTATGTGTGTTTGTGTGTGCACTATGTGGATAAGTGGAAAGCTACTGTGTTTTGTGGGAGTTAGAATTATTACCTGGGTATAGGTGCCGGCGGCGACTCCGGCGGCAATTCGTGGCGTCGGCAACGGCAGTTGGCGGCAGGTCGGCGGCAACTTCGACGGCGGGTAGCGGCGACTTCGGCGGCAGGTAGCAGCTCCTTGATAGCACCAGCAATTCACGTAGTGCAGTGGTCCTCCAACAACCTCTTGAATTCGGTGCAGGACCGGCAGCTCCAAATTTGATTTCGGTTTCAGCAGCACCAGTCTGTTTGCAGACTCCCAGCAACCACTATGTCAACAAATTTTTCTCGCACTGGATCCCTTAGCAGCGCGTATGTATCTTTTGGGCAACCGACCAGCTTCTTCTTCAAATTTGCAGCTTCTTTTTTAGATCAGTAGCTTCTTCGAATCATCAGTTTTCTTCTATTCGTCTATTTGGCAGTAGTTCCTTCCTGGGATATCGGCTCAAATCTTCTACAGAAACCTGCTATGGTTCCTTCTCTCGGTGGAGACGTCTGGTAGCTTTCTCCTAGTCCGGGCAGTGAACGGCTATGTGACTACATCACAGACAAATCTTCTGGGCTTTACAACACTAGGGTCTCAATTGTGTTCTCTCAGAGTACCGCGGTGACTAGGCGGCGATCTGTAGTTTTCCGCTCCACTCTCTTACAATCTATTCCAGAGGCCTCGTCTTACGAAGCTAGGATCTTGGGTTTCTCCGTCTATGGCTAAGCGGAGCGAATGTTTACACAAATTTGTGGGTTTACTTCGGTCTCCTTCAGATCCTGGATTTACAATACTTGGGTACAACTATGGTACAACCAACGGCGCCACAAGTCCCGGGTGTCACTCCGGGGTCCCCCTTGTGCCCATGGTGTTTCGGGCACTCCTCATGGAGAGGTGCGCGACAATCTTGGTGGCCAATTCATAATGAAATTTTATTCGGCTCATCATACTTTCACCCATCCTTTGCATACGAGCACGGTACAAAATATATGCATTGACAAGAGATGTATCTAATAAATGTAACAAAATTCTATGCCATCATTTGTGATCCCGTGTTTGTACAGAATATTTGCCTCGCAATTGATCTTGAACATCTACTCCCCGCATGTGGTCTTGGTAATGTACCAATGTGGGTGAGCAAGGGATGTCTTTTACGGCATTTTTATGTCATGTGCCCACAAACATGTCATTTGTTGCATCTATGGGGGACACAACCGTAGTAAAAATTGTCACCGGCTTATTGTCAAGCCAAATGACAACGACCAATTGATGTGATGCGTGCATTCGCCACCACATTGTACCACGAGGAACTGCTCTAACGGCCTTACCCTTGTTAATTAACAATGCACTTGGCCAACCTCGCCTATTGGTTCTATAAGTCCCAGTAGCTCTGAAACCGAGTTTCAAAAGATCCCAAAATAAAATTGGACTTGTAAACAAATTATCGCAAGTGATCACATGTCCCACGTGCTCCAACCCGCTCATTAAACTAGTCACCACTTTGTAACTAGTATTTTGATCTTCACCCTCACATTCTACACTTTTACCGCAATAAATTTTCATTTTTTGAATATACTTTGATACACTATTTGCTAAATACCAAATTTTTATGCCATATTGAGTGGTTTTGCCTTCATATATTTTCTAATAGGTGAATATTTCCCGCAATACTTTACCATCATCTCATCAATAGTAAGGTTTTGTTCGGGTTGCCAATATTAGGAATACAACGCATTATGCTAGCGCACTAACCACTCACATTTGGCGATTTTGGTATAACTTGGTTCATCTTTATTTGTAGTTATGTGGTCGTTATCAATAAGATGTATACATTTCAATATGTCCTCAAATCTTCTTCTACACATTATAGAGCTAATTTCTCGCAAATGAAACACATCAATAGAGGACCAATGCAACCTTTGGTTTGGAATTTTTTTTAGACCCATAAAAATTACAATTGTAAACCAAGATTTTAATTTGGACATGGTCAAATATACCCACTTTGGCCCACCTAATGTGCCATTTTTCCCGTTAGATTGACCGGCACACAAATTCGTCATGCATATAATTTTGTGCATCATGTCTAGTGGCCAAAACAACATCAAATATTCCTCTAAACTCTCAAACCCGCCCAATCCGTCCTTGAAACCTTCGGACCTACCTCGCCACTCTATATGTGGAATAGACGATACCGACGAATTCCACATGTGCTCCGCAAACCTTTCTTTATCGGATAATCCATCTAGATAGTCAAAATTTCCATATCCGATGCCAAGTTCATGGTGTGAGGCCAAACCTACCACCCTTAAGCGTCTTAGTCCGGGTAATAGGTTTGGAGATCACATGTGTAACATAAAACCTTGTGGTAACATGGGATGTACGTTCTACCTTGATGAGTTTCTAACTTAATTCAAATCATGACATTTTATTAGTGTGAACCTCGTGCATAGACACATCATTGGCTTTTTCCAGAGTCCACCCCACTGCCTTTGCTACGCATGCCTTCAATGATTTTCCCCTTGCAACTTTGGTTCAGGCTGTCGATTCTTCACTGGTGCATGACACCTCGCTGAGGTTATAATGTGTTGATTCCATGAGGCACATAAGTTTTAATACAAGTATTGAAAAACACTTATATAACTTAACATTACCTCCTTTTCCACAAGTCCCTCACAAATCCTTCCCAACTTCATCTCATAATGCAACCACTAAATGTGAGGCCAAACCCCCCACCCTTAAGCGTCCGTAGTCCGAGTAGTGGGTTTGGGCTCACATTCCTCCGCGGTATTGGATTTGGACTTGGATGAGTCCATAGTGCAATGTTCACCCTTCAAGTGGTCTTGGATTTAACTGGAATTTCACTTTTAACAACTCAATGTACGATTTCAATACGTATGTGGAGAATGCACAAGTTAACTATGTTATTTTAACCTCCTTATGCTCGGGTGTTATTTTGTCTTTGTTTGCTTCTAACGTCCATCCGGCTGCTTTAGCTACACAAGCCCTTAAGGATATCCCTCTCCTAAATGGAGTCCGTGCCGTTGACTCTATACTACCACTTGAACTATCACTTGTGTATTCCGTATCGCTACTATAAGAGGTCTCACTTGGTGTCTCCATACCGTACATAAGCCTTTAAGTATTAAGAAATACTTATGTGACTTATGTCAATCTCTCCCTCGCACCTTTGGTCTTTGCTTCCTTTGTCTTGCCATCGCGAGAGTGCTCCACATTCTCCATTAAGTTGTGCACGTGGTTTATTTTTAAAGAGAGGATGCAAGTGTTAAAAAAAACACTATTCTCTATAGTCAATCTCAAATACATTTACTTGTGAAAGCCACACATAACACTAACTAGCATAATGTAACTAACTACTTGTCTATGAGCTAATTAGGTAGGCTATCTACTAAGCTCCTTCATGAACCCATCTCTTTACTTTCTAATTATATAAACCTAGCTCCTTCATAAATCCAGCTCCTTCATAAACCCAGCTTCTTAGCTTCTAACTAAACAAACCCAGCTCCTTCATAAACCCAGCTCCTTTATGAACCCAGCTCCTTAGCTTCTAACTAAACAAACCCAGGTCCTTCATAAACCCAGCTCTTTACTTTCTAACTAAACAAACCCAGCTCCTTCATAAACCCAGCTCCTTCATGAACCCACAACTTTGTAGTTGTAATCCCCAACTACCTCACTAATTATTCAAGCCCTTAACTAATCTTCCTACCTAATTTCCCTAATTCTACTAACAACCCCTTTCTAATCACACAATTCTTCTCTAATCCTAAAATCCTAAAATCCTAGAGAGGAGAGGGGGAGAGAGAATTTCCTAACTTCACTAAAACTAACTAATCCACACAAGTATATTTTTGCACTCATCACAACATCAAGTGTTCAACTCTTAAACATGGAACTTGCAACCACGTGTATTCAAAACATGAACTTTAAGTACCACAAATTGGAATCATGAATTAACTTTAAAATCCTTCACGTCAACACTAATTCTACCAAGAGGTCAAGCCCTCTTCAAGGCTAACAAGCCTTGGCTCTCAAACTAAAAACTAAGCACACACATGTGCTCCAATATGGCTTCCCACACCCACACTTATAACTCGTGGGGTGCCTTGGAGCACAAAGGAAAGAGAGGATGAATGAGGGAAGAATGAGGAATTATATAGTAAGCTTGAGGGGGTGAGCACCCTCAAGGCTCACGATAAGCCCTTGAGATTTCCTCCTACTTAGTAGGCGCCAATCCTATCTTCTAAGCCTTCCTCCCTCAAATGATCAACAAGGATCCTAATTCGAACATTTAACTAGCCTTGGCTTTCTACCTACCACACTTTACCAAACTTGGGATGCTTCAACCCAAACTTAGCCTCCTTCGCTTTCCGCCGCCATAACTTTCTCCCCTTACTTTCCCAAATCGTCGCTCACCACTTAATTCAAACCACGATGCTTAACTCGTGGTTTGATTGGTGCTTTGAGAATTTGCTTATCCTCCACCTTGCATTCTTCCTTGGGCCTTCCCCATTAAGTGGCCATGATGAGGTGGTCCACTTGTGCGCTCCATGTGATCCTCCATTCATCCCAATTCGAATGCACTTGCCTCTTGAGTCACTTTGGTTGTCTCCATCCATTTGTACTAGCCTACTCACTAACTACTCAATCCAAGTTCTCCTTACCTATCCTCATTCACTCAAATCCTTCCGAAGGTAAAAACACAATAACAACTCACATCCTAGCCTCTTACAACATGGTACTTCTAAGACTAACATTTCACTCTTTTTATATTTTTGTGAAGTAACATGCTACTTCAAAGTGCATCAACTAACGTTTCAAGGGTCTAAGACTAAATGTGGGCACCCTTTTGGGCTCACATAATTGGCGACCATCGGGGGATGAATCCAAACATCTCTTGCTCCAAGGGTAAGTTGCCTAGTCAAGCTCGGTACTCCTTACATCTACTTCCCGATGTAAGATGGAAAGAGCTCACCATTCAACGTTTCCAATTGAATTGAATTATTAGGAAAGACCTCATAGACAAGGTAAGGTCCTAACCATACCGCATTGAATTTCGCCGGAAATTCAAGCTTTCGTGCGTCTTGAATCATGACCATCATTCCCGGTGTTAGGGCCCTTCTCTTATGTCGTTTGTCGAAAGTAATCTTTCTCCTTCTTTGGGTTGCCTCAATATGTTGAGCCGCCATTCTCCTCCCTTCGTCAAGTGCTTCCAAATCGGTTAGTCGATTTCGTAAGGATTGACTTTCGGTAAGTCTCGTACTCACGGCCACCCTAAGTGACTCGACTTCATATTCGATTGGTAGTGTCGCTTCAAGACCATAGACTAAGGAAAATGGTGTAGCACGCGTAGTTACCTTATAGGTTGTACGGTATGCCCAAAGTGCCGCCGTTAGTTTCGTATCCCAATCCCGCTTCGAGTCTATAACCGTCTTGCGTAGTATACTCACCAAAATTCCGTTAACCCTTTCCGTTTGTCCATTGGTTTGTGGGTGGTAGGGAGTAGTCTTCCGGTGATCAATTTTAAATTTCTCTGTCATCTCTCGAATCAAGTCATTCAAAAAGTGAGTACCCCTATCGCTTACTAGGATCTTCGGCACCCCGAACCGCGAAATTATGTTTTCGTACATAAATGTTGCCGCGTGTTCCGCCGTGTCGGTCTTCACCGCTTTGGCTTCCGCCCACTTGGTGAGGTACTCGGTTGCCACCACAATATATTTCATTCCTTTTGAAGATTGGGGATGGACCTCACCCACATAGTCGATGCCCCATTTTTCGAAAGGAATTAAGGGTAATGATACATGTAAAGGCATCTCCATTCTAAGGTCGTTTCGGGCATACCGTTGGCAAGCGTCGCATTTCCTTACATAGTCATGGGCGTCCTTAAATAGTGTAGGCCAAAAGTAGCCCGCTCTAAGTATTTTTTGCCCGGTGAGTTGACCCGAGAAGTGACCGCCGCAAGCGCTATCGTGGCAAGCGATTAAAATCGCTTCAACCTCCGTTTTTGACACGCATCGTCGTAAAATACCATCGGACCCCCTTCTAAACAACCTATGGCCCACTACAACAAATTGCCTACTATTTACCCTCACCTTCCTTCTCTCTTCTTTTGTCCACTCTTTGGGCAACTTGTGGGTTGTTAGAAATTCCACTATGCCCGCATACCACTCCGGTGTAGAAGTGACCACAAAGAGGCTATCATCTACTAACATATCATTTACCGGATTTTTTCCTATCTCCTCCGACAACCTAGACAAGTGGTCCGCTTGTAAATGCATACGACCCGGTTTATATTCCACCGTGTAGTCGAATTCTTCTAATAACAAAACCCACCTAGCTAACCTACCACTTAACTCCGCCTTGTTAATTAGATACTTGATAGCCATGTGGTCAACAAAAAATACAACCGGGTTGCACATGAGGTAATGCCTAAACTTTTTAACGGAAAACACCATGGCTAGGCACTCCCTCTCCGTTGTAGAGTAGTTTCTTTCGGCGGGGGTCAATTGCTTACTCGCATAAGCTATAGGTTGATCCTTCTCTTTTTCTCCCGTTGCTTGACAAAGCGCACTCCCTATTGCCACATTACTAGCATCACAATAGACGTGAAAAGGTTTACCCCAATTGGGTGGTATCAACACCGGATAGGTGCTCAACCTATCCCGCAATTCCTCAAAGGCTTTTTGACAAGCATCCGTCCACTCGAATTTGACATCCTTTTTGAGCAAATGGGTAATGGGCACCGCTATCTTTGAAAAATTAGGAATAAGTTCCCGGTACCATCCCACATGTCCTAACAACTTAGAGATCCCCTTGGAATTGGTTGGAGTTGCCAAGTCGCTTATGGCCGCAATCTTATCCGGATCGGGTTCTCTACCTTTCTCACTAACAACATAACCCAACAACACTCCCCTATTCACTCCCAAAAATGTCTTATCCGGGTTCAATGCTAACCTCATCTTCCTACACCTAACCAATGCCTCCCTAACACAATGTAGGTGATCATCCACATTACTTTGTGTGCTAAAATCGTCCACAAAGACGGTCATGGATTTGAACAACAAGTCGGTGAAGATATACATTACTAATCGTTGGAAAGTAGCCGGGGCATTACATAACCCAAATGGCATCACTACCCACACAAAAGTACCCCAAGGTGTAGTAAAAGCCGTTTTATGGATATCTTGGAGGGCTATGGAAATTTGATTATAACCCGCATACCCATCCATAAAGGTATATCGCGAATGACCTCCAACCTCCTCAAGCAACAAGGTGATAAAAGGTAAGGGGAAGTGATCCTTTTGTGTGCACGAATTCAATTTCCTATAGTCGACACAAACCCTTAATTTCCCATTTTTTTTCTTTACTAAGACCATAGGAGAAACCCAATCCGTGATTTCCACCGGCTTGATAAACCCGGCCTTCAATAACCTTTCCAATTCCGCTTTCACCAACAATTGCAATTGAGGATTCATCCTCCTCTCCTTTTGTCTAATTGGCCGCGCCCCCGGAATTAAAGGAATCCGGTGCTCTACCATTTCCCTAGGAATTCCCTTAAGCTCATCGTAGGACCATGCAAAAGTATCACTAAACTCATCCACCAAATTGCTATACTCCCTAACCTCTTTCTCCCCCAATTTGGAGCCCATCTTCATTTGTCGGGTTTTTCCATTCTTTAATTTCACATCCACGTACCGCCAATCCGCTTCCGACACATGTGCTTGTTCCTCTTTGTTCCAATACCAATCGGAAGGCACATTAGGGTAATCTTTCACATCTTGACCTACAACTATCCCCGTAGACGTGGTCTTGAAATGTAAAGGCTCCTCCAATTTCGATGACTCAATAATCACATCCTCCTCTTGAGTCCCATCTACATGAATTAAACTAACCTCACCCTCTTCCACGTCATCTACCCAAGATGTTAACCCACCGCTAACCCACTCTTCCTCGGTGAGCACCTCACATGGCTCCAACAATGAGCCCTCTCCTAAACTAACACTAGGAAATTCACTCCCTAAGCCTACTTGGTGAAATGTAACCATTACATCAACCTCGGACTCGGGGTACTCCCTTAGCCATTGGGCATAATCCCCATTATCCCCATAATTGTAAAAATTAGGACCTAGACTTCCCGAGCCCGAATCTATAACAACCCTTTGACCTTCGGGATGGACGACTCCCACCAATGCCTTGCCAATCTCATTCTCGTTTAAGTCATCAATTTCCTTCTCCAATGGCAAATACATCTCCTTCTTCATCCATCCTTCTAATGAACCAATGGACACTATGACCCTATTACCCTCCGGACCATAAGTGATGGATGGTTTAGGTCCACCCCAATTGACCATAGCATTCGCCATCCGCAACCAAGGCCTACCTAGCAAAATGGGGAAGGTGTCATTGTTGGAGTGCATTTTAATGACATGGAAGGTGACCAAGTACTCCTCACCTCCCGTAGTCATTCTACAATCCTTGATCATCCCCAAAGGCGTAGTCGAACTTTGATTTGCCATATTTATGACCAAAGGTGAAGGCCCCGTGAGTCCAAGTCCCAATTTTTTCATAGTATCCTCCGGTAGTATATTTAGACTACTCCCTCCGTCGACTAGCACATTAGGAACCACCTTATCTACTATAACAACTTCTATTTCTATAGCTTTCACGTCTCTTCCACCTTGTGATTGGATCCTAGCGGCTATTTTAGCTTTCACCTTCCTCATCCTCTTGTGTACCGGCATTCCCTCCTTTAATGTTTTCCTTGCCGTGGGTGAAATTTCCAATAGTTGGCCGAAAGTAATATCCGCCTTGAGTGTACTAAGGTCCGCCCACAAGTCGTACCCGGTAGATCTTTCCACCTTAGAATTACCCACTACGTCGAATTCGTCTACGGGAACCCCCGGTCCTTCCCATTCACCCACATCGCTATTATCCAAGTCATGTACCGCATTAGTCCTCTCCCTATCTTGTAAAATTATATTTTCCCTCTCCACATCCTTAGTAGCTCTTCTAGCTACCCTATCCAACTCGGAGAGATTAATCTCTTCATCCGAAGAGTAATTTCCTTGCTCTCCTATTCCTACCTCCAACGGGGCATCCCCTCTCCTAGCCCTAGTAGTTACCGCTAGTGCAGGTGCTTCTTCAACCACACCCTTACCCTTCACTAACTCATATGTAATAGCATTGGTGTGAGGAGGCCATTGACTTCGCTCCTCTCCAATTCTCGTTGGGAGAGGAAGCATGTCATCACATGTGGCCTCCAACACTCCATCCATGAACCTAACATCTTGGGAGTTAGATGGTCCCGGATCCGTTGGAGGCGCTTGTCTCCCGTTACTACCATTAGGTGGAACTCCTTGTCTATTTTGTATTGGAATGTAACCGGTTGTAGTTTGCAAGCCCGCCGGTGGATGAAAAGTTTGCCTAGCATTACTATGGTCATAGTATAAGTTAGGTGGCCTAAGTTCATTGGCCGGTACTCCTTGTGGCCTAGCACCTCGCATATTATCCCTTGCTTGTTGTTGTGGATTAGCCACCGGGTAAGGGACATTAATTATTTTGTCCGGTTGGCGACACGTATCCGAGGGATGACTTCCTCCACAATTGCTACAATTAAACTCTTGACCTTCGGACCAACATTGTCCTTGAGCGTGCCACCTTCCACAAAAGGGATGAAATTCCTTCTTCTCTAAATTTTGGCCACCTTGCCCTTTAGGTTGTGGTCCTCTATTGCTTCCATTTCCATAGTGAGGTGGCGCTTGACCTCGTTGATTTTGTTGAGGTGGGTTACCGTTTCCTCTTTGGTCACGGTTTTGTCCACTTCTACAAAATTGACGCGTGTGGCCCGGTTGGCCACATTGGACACACCATAATCCGGAAGAATGCCTACCCGACTCAACCGGGGGTGGAGGCCCCGGTTGTTGACTCCGGATCATTAATGACATTTGATCCGTGAGGCTTTGCATTTGTTTTATCATAGCCTCTTGGAATCCTAGTTGGCTAGCACCTAGTCTTCTCTCAACCTCCTCCAAGTGTGGATCCGTTCTAGGGGCCGGTAGTGCCAAAAGAGGTGCCGGTTCCCTAACCGCTAAAGGTCGGGGACCGGTGTCCACAATGGCATATGGAATTTGGTTCTCATACTTAGCGGGTTCTACCGCTACCACCCTAGGGCGTATGGGGATGAATTGTGGGATCAATTCATCCTCCCTTCTCCATAGCCTTTCGTGATCTTTATCCAAGTTTTCAATATCTCTAGCCGCACGCTTGGCATCCGCCAAGGTCAAGGGATTCCTTTCTAGAACACCCCTAATAGTTCCGGACTTAAAAAACCCTTGAATGAAAAATTGCTTTAGCGTGTCGTCGTTGAGCATGGTACCCACAAATCTAGTGCACACTAAATCAAACCTCCTAATGTAAGCCGAAATTTCTTCCTCCCTTCCTTGCTTCAATGACGACAATGCCCTTAATGCGGTACTTTGACCCACTTCCGGCCTAAATTCGTTAAGAAACTCCCTTTGTAATTGTTCCCATCCCCTAAAATGTCCCTCGGCATGATCCCGATACCATTCATAGGCTTCCCCCTCTAGAGTGGTAGGAAACCACACTAACCAATAACCCGGGTCGGTTATGAGGAAGCTAGCCAACCGTTCGATATACCGTTCCATGTGCCGAGAGGGGTCCTCATCCTTGGTCCCATAAAATTTAGGGAGATGAGATGGCATATCCATCGCCGCTAAATTTTGTGGAACCACAATTGGTAGGCCTCTTGGCCTAACCAATGGGTCTATTGGAGGTATAGGAGGTATGGGCGGAATTGGGGGTATGGGTGGTGGATCCATCCCCCGTTCCTCGGCCATGGTGACCGGTGAACTATTCAACAATCCCCTATCAACTTCTACCGGGAATTCTTCTCTAAGTGTGTAATTTTCCGAAGAAGTTTCACCACTCAATTTGGAGGGAGTGATCTCCTCTTCAAGTTGAGCTCCAAGTTCTAAGGTGTCTAGAATTGACCTAGTCCTAGGTTCGACGTTCAAACAACTCTCTATTCTAACATTATCTTGTTCTAATCTATCACTGATTTTAGAGGACCGCCTCTTTCGAGTACATTTCTCTAGTCCTACTATCAAACTTGGTTTTTGTGAGCGAGTCCTACCTTGCATTCCATAAGAATCGATCGACCCTCACTTGACCACACATAATCCTAGCAATTCCCCTCTTAATATTTTCACTTGTCTTGGTGTGGTTATAAATTTTTTTAGGGGGTGAGGAAAAGAACCTGCAAGCCCACTTAGGTGAAAGAATCCCAATAGGGGATAGGCATGTTCATGTTAATTTTTTGATTAAGTCGGAGCATCACCTCCGCACCTTCCCGCAAATTAACACTCACCACAATACCGATTGTGAGGGGGTGACCTTCCGAGTAGATTATGTTAAAAGTCGAGGCTTCACCCTTCAACTTCTCACACCATCCTCAATTCGGGAATTACCCTCTACAACGGATAACAACAATCACGAGTACAAAAGGCATTCCTTAATTAGTTAATGAGTTCACTTTGAAGAAATAAACATACCTTGAGCAATCGCATCCCCCTGTGAGTTAGCACTCCCCTCAATCGTGACTCAATGTAACAACACCATAAACTTTGTGAAATATTAATTTAATCTAGAGCATGAAATGACAACTCCCAAAACTTTGAGACTCACTCCGAGGTGAGTGTCAAAGTTCAATGTCCTAAGATGAATTTACCCTCTAATGTTTTAATGAGCTACTCGGTTATAGGTTCCTTTTAAGTTCTTAGCAAATCCCCAAAAAGGTTGAGGACGTACCTTCGCCGCGCTCCTTCCTCAAAAATGAATTTGCGTAATTGACAATGCAATTCATTCAAAGGAATAGTTGAAATACAATGAATTCAAATGTAACCCAAAGAGAGAATACTTACCGAGTTTCGGGTGCTCCTTCCCTTCTCTCAAGTTTGTGTCTCCAATTTTTCCTAGTTGCCTCCAAGTCTCCTAGTCGCCTCCAAGTCTTGTAACTACCTTCCGCTTCGCTCCCGGCAGACGCACCAATTATGTGAGGCCAAACCCCCCACCCTTAAGCGTCCGTAGTCCGAGTAGTGGGTTTGGGCTCACATTCCTCCGCGGTATTGGATTTGGACTTGGATGAGTCCATAGTGCAATGTTCACCCTTCAAGTGGTCTTGGATTTAACTGGAATTTCACTTTTAACAACTCAATGTACGATTTCAATACGTATGTGGAGAATGCACAAGTTAACTATGTTATTTTAACCTCCTTATGCTCGGGTGTTATTTTGTCTTTGTTTGCTTCTAACGTCCATCCGGCTGCTTTAGCTACACAAGCCCTTAAGGATATCCCTCTCCTAAATGGAGTCCGTGCCGTTGACTCTATACTACCACTTGAACTATCACTTGTGTATTCCGTATCGCTACTATAAGAGGTCTCACTTGGTGTCTCCATACCGTACATAAGCCTTTAAGTATTAAGAAATACTTATGTGACTTATGTCAATCTCTCCCTCGCACCTTTGGTCTTTGCTTCCTTTGTCTTGCCATCGCGAGAGTGCTCCACATTCTCCATTAAGTTGTGCACGTGGTTTATTTTTAAAGAGAGGATGCAAGTGTTAAAAAAAACACTATTCTCTATAGTCAATCTCAAATACATTTACTTGTGAAAGCCACACATAACACTAACTAGCATAATGTAACTAACTACTTGTCTATGAGCTAATTAGGTAGGCTATCTACTAAGCTCCTTCATGAACCCATCTCTTTACTTTCTAATTATATAAACCTAGCTCCTTCATAAATCCAGCTCCTTCATAAACCCAGCTTCTTAGCTTCTAACTAAACAAACCCAGCTCCTTCATAAACCCAGCTCCTTTATGAACCCAGCTCCTTAGCTTCTAACTAAACAAACCCAGGTCCTTCATAAACCCAGCTCTTTACTTTCTAACTAAACAAACCCAGCTCCTTCATAAACCCAGCTCCTTCATGAACCCACAACTTTGTAGTTGTAATCCCCAACTACCTCACTAATTATTCAAGCCCTTAACTAATCTTCCTACCTAATTTCCCTAATTCTACTAACAACCCCTTTCTAATCACACAATTCTTCTCTAATCCTAAAATCCTAAAATCCTAGAGAGGAGAGGGGGAGAGAGAATTTCCTAACTTCACTAAAACTAACTAATCCACACAAGTATATTTTTGCACTCATCACAACATCAAGTGTTCAACTCTTAAACATGGAACTTGCAACCACGTGTATTCAAAACATGAACTTTAAGTACCACAAATTGGAATCATGAATTAACTTTAAAATCCTTCACGTCAACACTAATTCTACCAAGAGGTCAAGCCCTCTTCAAGGCTAACAAGCCTTGGCTCTCAAACTAAAAACTAAGCACACACATGTGCTCCAATATGGCTTCCCACACCCACACTTATAACTCGTGGGGTGCCTTGGAGCACAAAGGAAAGAGAGGATGAATGAGGGAAGAATGAGGAATTATATAGTAAGCTTGAGGGGGTGAGCACCCTCAAGGCTCACGATAAGCCCTTGAGATTTCCTCCTACTTAGTAGGCGCCAATCCTATCTTCTAAGCCTTCCTCCCTCAAATGATCAACAAGGATCCTAATTCGAACATTTAACTAGCCTTGGCTTTCTACCTACCACACTTTACCAAACTTGGGATGCTTCAACCCAAACTTAGCCTCCTTCGCTTTCCGCCGCCATAACTTTCTCCCCTTACTTTCCCAAATCGTCGCTCACCACTTAATTCAAACCACGATGCTTAACTCGTGATTTGATTGGTGCTTTGAGAATTTGCTTATCCTCCACCTTGCATTCTTCCTTGGGCCTTCCCCATTAAGTGGCCATGATGAGGTGGTCCACTTGTGCGCTCCATGTGATCCTCCATTCATCCCAATTCGAATGCACTTGCCTCTTGAGTCACTTTGGTTGTCTCCATCCATTTGTACTAGCCTACTCACTAACTACTCAATCCAAGTTCTCCTTACCTATCCTCATTCACTCAAATCCTTCCGAAGGTAAAAACACAATAACAACTCACATCCTAGCCTCTTACAACATGGTACTTCTAAGACTAACATTTCACTCTTTTTATATTTTTGTGAAGTAACATGCTACTTCAAAGTGCATCAACTAACGTTTCAAGGGTCTAAGACTAAATGTGGGCACCCTTTTGGGCTCACACTAAACCAACTAGCCTAACCCTCTAGCCTAACTAATTAGTCTAATTAACCATCCTTACTAACTAGTAGTAACTTAGCTTGTCGATCTAGCTTAGACTCGGGAGTGCACAACTAGTTGGAATTAGATTCTTTCTTAACCCATTCGCTAAATCTAACTGGCTCTACTTAACCCAACCGCTAGGCCTAACTAGCCTCCCTCTTCAAACCAGCAGCTAAGCTCGACTGCCTCCAACTTCAAACCAACAACTAAGCCGACTGCCTCCAACTTCAAACCAGTTGCTAGCCTAAGTGGTTGAATGCTTTAAATCTAACATGAATCTAGATGTTACAATTCTAAATGTTATAATTCTAAACACTATAAATTTAAATGATATAAGTCTAAATTCTATAAGTTGAACACAACGAGCTAAACTCTAAATGCCTCAAACCAAAGACTACTCCTAACAAGTGTCAACTAACTTCAAGGCTAATTAGTCTTGGTTCTTCACCTTGAGACCTTGCACACATACGTGCTCCTTTCTTGCTTTCCACATACCCACACTCATAACACGTGGGGTGCCAAGGAGCACAAAAGAAAGAGATAAAGGGAGAGGGGAGAGTGAGAATTATATAGTGAGGTGAAAGGGAGTAGGTGAGCACCCCAAGGCTCAAGATGAACCTTTTGATCATTTTCTACTTTGTAGGCTATCATCCTATCCTTTAAGCCTTCAAGGGAGTAGGTGAGCATCCCCAAGGCTCAATATAAACCTTTTGATCATTTCCTACTTTATAGGCTTTCATCCTATCATTTAAGCCTTCAACTCTTAAACCAACAACATAGATTCTAATTCAAACATTTAACTTAAGGAGCCACCATTGGTTCACCACACACTATACTTACCTAACTAAGGAACTTTCTTCACACTGCTAAATTTCTAATCAACCTAAGGTCTAAACATAATTTCACTCAAGCCTCACTTTTTTTATATTTTTGTGAATAATCATAAAACATCAAAACATAACTTCTAATAATTTCAAAGGGTTAAGAACACATGTGGGCACCATTTTGGGCTCATATATGGTCCGCCTTATTAGACTTCATAAACCAAGTTCTGGTTTTTGGAGTCAATGTATTCGTGATTTCCAAGGGGTCCTTCTCTCATTGGTCACTCGGTTGGTAGTCACCATCATTGTCACTAGGATATTCCCTAGAAAGAACTCACATTTGTTGTGTGGGCATTTCAAGGACATCATCATTTTCATCCACCCATTCTACCACGGCCTTGGGTACATCGTATAACCCAAAAACACCATATAACTGGACGCTCAAAAATGTCAAACCATGGGTCGGTTCGTAATATTCGTTCATGACAATTCCCCAGAGGTAGTCAGACTCTGAGAAATTGGCATCTAACCATATGACATCGGGGAGTTCAATACACGAGACCCTCACAACTTGACCACAACGCCCAAGTGTATGCAATGGTGGGATAAACGGGCATTTAGAATTAGATCTCAAGCCCGGTTTCAAATGAGGAGTCTCTCGCGATAAATTAGGAGAACCCACTCCATCCAAATGAGAATTAGAACCCAATGGTTCATTTTCATTATTAGAATTGAACAAAGATTTCTGACTCGTGGACCTGGGACCTACTACTTTAGAGGACGTCCTAGCCTCACTACGAACAACAACATGATCACAACCCACATTCACAATCGGACTGCCGGTGCCAGAAATGTTGATAATGACAGGGGGAGGGGTGGTTTTACACCGCTTGCGAGCTCTGCCCATCGTTCTTGTCCACGCTGGCTCTGTCTGGCCACAAACGCCTCAGTGCAGAATTTACACTTGCTGTAAAGGATCCCTCGTCTCCTTCGCTCCGTCGTTGGCGCCACCCCAACCGATGCGCCATCACACGCTTCCACAAATATCGCAAGTTCCGTGCCTACGACTTTTTTGGCAATCTCACACCCTTTGGTCGCGGAGCTGTGACCAAAATATCCTCATCCAACAGGGAAACAAGGTCCGCTACAACATCATCTGATTTCTGCAAATCTTCTCTCACCCAAGCTGCCACGTACAACAACTCTCGCTTCAGATAGAACAGTGTGAGCCTCTCTAGGGACAATGGCCATCTTTTATGGCCTTCAACTCTAGCTCAGACCCAAAAAAATTGTAGCTCAGATGCTTAACTCTAACTCAAATTCTAGCTCAGATGCAAAAAAACTCTAGCTCAGATGCTCAACTCCAAGACATTGAGAGAAAACGACATAAAATTTTCCATCCGAAATGTGGAAGAACTTGTCTGCAGAAATTTGAATGTGTCACAGTGGAATCTCCCATAAGTACTATGGCCCAAAAAAGAAACGAGAATCTATCGAAGAGGATCCAAAACAAAAACAAAAAGCACCGAGAGGTTAGAGGGGTGGTAGCCGGCTAGGTAGAAAACCAAACAAAGATAGGTTTGCATTGTTTCGTGCATAATTGCTCTACAATGATTATTTTTTAGAAACACCCGTTTTTTATGCTGCCTCTTTTCGTTAGGTTTACATGATGCGGAGGTGTCTTTTTTTGCGATTGCATAATGTTGTTTGTTCAAGTGATGATTACTTTGCGCAGAAAACAAATTATGTAGGTGGTATTGGTTTGTCTTCATTGAAGAACACAACGACTGCCATACATATGCTATCGATTGGGGCACCTGCAAAGGCCCAAGAAGAGTATTGTAGGATGACACCTACCACTGCTCGAGAATCCATGTTGCATTGGTGTAGGGGGGTTCGAAGGTGTTTTGAAAATGAATATTTTTGCCAACCCACTCACGACGACATTGTAACACAAATGACTGTGAACCAAGATAGGGGACAACTTGGTATGTTTGGTAGTATTGATTGCATGCACTGGAAACGGAAGCTATGTCCTGTTGCTTTGCAATGGTCTTATCAAGACAAAAACAAAAACATATCCATCATCTTGGAGGTTGTTTGTGATTATAGGTTGTAGATTCGGCATGCATTCCTTGGCATTCCTGGGGGGAACAATGATTTGAACGTTCTTGATAGGAACCCCTTGGTGCGGAATTTACTAACTGGTCATACCAATGGAGTGGGCTTTTGGGTTAACGGTAATTGGTATGATAAATACTATTTGTTTGCTGATGGAATTTATCCAAAATGGAGTTGTTTTGTGCAAAGCCTCCAAGATCTAGAAGACCAAAAAGAAAGCAATTTCTTTGCTTCTTAAGAATTTGCGCGAAAAGATGTGGAGAGGTGTTTTGGTGTTTTGCAATCTAGATGGTTCATGATTGCACATCCTTGTAGATTGTGGAGCACCTCCGATATGGCCGATGTCATGTACACATGTATCATTATGCATAATATGATTATTGAGGATGAGGCTAATGAAAATCTCCATGGACAATTAGTCAAATATGATATGTAATGTGACTTACTATTTGTATTTACACGGTGCTATATCCTTTCATTAATGAAATATTTTTTTACCAAGTAAAGTTGTCAATATTTTATAATGTCCAAACTATCAATTTAGCATTTGTTGGTACAATATGAAATGTACAGTAAATAGATATAGCATTGCGTAATTCCACATAGTAAGCTTTGCCTAAATGTCATATTCAATGTACTTATAAAGAAAAATGAAGTCGTGGCCTTTATGTAAATTCACTCATTGCAAAAGTGAAAATGTAGTGAATTATCTCACTTGAAATTATTCAAAAGTGCAAAAATACCTCGCTTGAGATTATCATATAGTAAGAAAATATCCGGCGTGTGAATTTACCGATCGCAACAGCAAACAAGTGAGTGGCAGGTCCGATGCGGCCAGTCGCTGCCACTACTATAAAGATATTTAAAAGTGCGACCCTGCTGGTGGGAGCCAGCGACTGGCCTCACCACCAACAAATGTGGGGAGGTTATTACTAATGCAACACAATTTTGCAGCAACAAACGAGTGAATGGCAGGACCGATGCGGCCAATCGCTACCACTGCTATAAAGCTAGTAAAAAGTGCGACCCTGCTGGTGGGAGCCGACGACTAGCCTCACCACGAACAGGTGTGGGGAGGCTATTACCAATGCAACACAAATTTGCATCAGCGAACGAGCGAGTGGCAGGACCAATGCAGCGAGTCGTTGCCACTTCTATGAAGCTATTAAAAAATGCGACCTTGCTGGTGGGAGCCGGCGACTGACCTCACCACCAGCAGGTGTGGGGAGGCTATTACTAATGCAACACAATTTTGAAGATGTAATCTGATCACTAGAAGATGGAGAACAAGACAAACTAACCTAATAACACTGGCATAGCTTAGTGTGCGGGCCACATTTTTTAGATGTTTAGTGTAGCAACAAGTACAGAAAAGCAGCAGTCCAAGTTACCCCCTCCCACACCACATCACATGCAGTCAAACTAATTTGCATGCCACAAGAGCTTAAATGCCACCTGTCCGAATTGTGAAGCCACTTGGTAGAACCTAGGTGGCGATTCAAAGCTCTTCAGGGAAAATTTTGGCCATTCCCGTCAATTATGCATCCTACTTATAATTTAGTGCGCATGCAGGGGTCAACTTTGATGGATTCATCAGCAGGTCAAGTAATTCCTCAAATGAGTGGCAAGCTGTTGATATTGTCGGGGTTGCAAATTGAATCGAAGCTTACAGATAAGTATTAAGTAAGGACGAATTGCAATTTATGTCAAGGGCAAGCACTCCCAGAAGCACTGCATCTTCTGAAAACCTTATCCAATTTGGAGCATTTCTTATCTCCTGCAACTTGCCCAACTTGATCAATGCGGCGTGACATGAGTTTGCAAAGCTTTAGCATGGAATCTTGTGCTAGAGTAAGTCTTATGAATTCACTGGAATTTGAATGTGAAGAAAAGGTAACTTGGCAAACGAGACAACTCGGCACAATACTAGTGTCATGCGAAAGAGGAACTATACACCACTCGCACACGGCGAGCGTCGGCCATTCATAACTTCAAGGACCCTCCCGCTATTAGTATAATGCAAATAATGAAGTGTTGTTTACTTGTAGAGTCCTAATAGTAACTTACTACTTACTATTATATGAAATACTATTTTCTAGAAGCTTCGTCACTTTGCCTCTCAGGAAGCTCTACAGGTGTCTTCTAGAGGTTTCCATCACCTGCACATATAAGGGTGAACCAATTGTTTAGTAGTTAGTTGTTTCAGTTGTACATGGAGAGATAGAGATCAAGCAGGATAGTTTTCTAGTGTTAATTACAGTGACAGAAATCAAGTGTATATTCTTGTTTTGTAATAAACTGTTATTACTCTTTTACTATTGTCTGTTCATTTGTTTGCTAAACCTATTGTGTCAAAAGGTTATGGGCCCACACCGCTATTGATTAGCAAAGACTCAAAGGTTTATTTGAAACAACAAAAAGAGAGATGCAATAATGGAAAAAGAGGGAGGAATAGGAGCTGTTTTCAAGTTTACAGGGAAGCAGTTCAACCTGTGGAAGCATCAGCTTCGTATCGTGCTCGATGGACGTGATATCTTCACCATCGTTAATGGAACAGAGAAATGTGAAGATGCTGAAGACAAGGATGCCTGGAGGAAGAAGGACAACCTTGCTAAGTGGATCATTACCACAGCTGTCGATATGGAGCATCTCGACACGATAATTAACTGTAAAACATCTGCAGAGATGTGGGAACGGTTAGTGTCCATTCATGAACAGGTTTCTGCAGAGAGTATGTTTATGCTGATTCAGCAATTTGTTGATTATAAGTACAACAAAGGAGATTCTATCGCTACACATGTTGCTAAGATAGAAATGATGGCACGGAATTTAGAAGACATTGGCCAGAAGATGTCTGAAGAGCAGATCATCAGTAAATTGATAACTAGCCTACCAAGTGAGTATCGTCATGTACTTACCGCATGGAAGAGCATGCCGGCGGAGCAGAAGACAAGGAAGACTTTAATTATGCGAGTGTTCGAAGAAGAAGCAATGAACAAAATGCTGAACAATAGAGAGAATGAAGAGCATGACAGTGCATTGTTAATACGCAACAGGAGAGAAGAGCACAGACGAACTGATGCAGACAGCAAGTATAACAATGAGCGCATTAAGGAATTGAAAAGGAAATCCAGATGTCACAACTGCGGAGAGTTGGGACACTGGTGGCAAGACAATGTGTGTTCAAGAAAGGACAACAGGCAATATGGACAACGAAGACCGGAGTCAAGCAAGAGTGCAGCAAGGATTACAGAAACAAGAGATACAATAGCACTGGTTACACAGTCAATGTTGTTTACCTCGATATCAGAAGCAGTGTTAGCACAAGACAACACTCATGAGGTGTGGTATGCTGATGCAGGCGCCACCGAACATATGTCCGACAATCGTGCTGCCTTCATTGATTTTCAAGAAATCCCTAAGGGGACATGGCCAGTAGCCATTGCTAATGAGCAGAGCCTGTGGGTGCAAGGCAAAGGCAATATCAGAATAAAACGAAGAGCTCACAATCAATGGCTGGATGGTATTTTACATAATGTCTTATACATTCCAGAACTGCGAACAAATCTATTTTCTATTGGCAGGGCTGCAGACCGTGGTATCATTACCATATACAGAAAGAATGTCTGTCAAATGATTGCAGATAACGGCGAAGGAGAGATTATACTTACAGGTATAAGAACAGGGAGCAGCTTGTACAAACTTCAAATGAAAGCAATTATTCAAGACAATGCAACATCACATGCTTACCATGTCTCCACTGAAGCGCCTGAACCACATATAGGGGAAACCAGCCAGCCGGGAGATATACACAAGGATTCTATCGAGATGTGGCATCACAAATTCTGTCACATTAACACACAAGCTCTACGCCAAACAGAACATGCAGTTCAAGGTATGTCCATCAAAGATAACAAGACTACCAAGTTTTTTTGCGAAGGCTGTATACTAGGAAAACAACACAGAATTACATATCTAGCCCTAACAGAGAAGGAAAGAAACTCCATACCCGGTACGTATTTCCACATAGACCTATGTGGACCTATGAGCACTACTTCTTTCGGTGGTGCATCTTATTTTATGCTTTGCAAAGACAATAACACAGGCTATATGGTTATTTTCTTTCTAAAGACAAAATCAGAAGCTCTCATCTATCTCAAACAGCTCTATTCAATGATGAAGCAAGAGCTTCATGTTGACATTCAAAAGATTAAAACAGATCAAGGAGGAGAGTTCAAGAGTCAACAATTTGAAGATTATACACAAGAGAAGGGGATTATTCATGAGTTTTCAGCACCATATTCATCAGAGCAGAATGGATACATTGAACGCAACAACAGAACAATAGTTGAAGCCACAAGAAGCATGCTGCATTCAAAGGACTTACCTCTCAGTTTGTGGGCTGAGGCAGCCAGTACAGCAGTTCATATCTGGAATCGCACCGTCAGTCCCCAACGATCGGATCGTACTCCTTATGAACGAATGTTCAGACAGATCCCAGATGTGTCTTACTTCAGAGTTTTTGGTAGTGATGCATACTTGCACATACCCAAGAAACAGAGAAGCAAGTTAGAACCCAAAAGTCGGAAACTAATTTTTGTGGGATACGACCAGAAAGGGAGAGCATACAGATTATGGCAGCCTAAGACAAAACGCATCCATATTGGAACAGATGTAGTCATTCATGAAACACTTGGTACTATCACCAAGGACTACATATCCTCTTCTACTGAATCAGATCTGAGTATCATAGGATTACCTTATTCACAACAGCAGGTTATCCCAGCAGCCGCAGCAGCACCAGTTGCACCACATATGCATCAACAAGACAATCAAAGTATCAGTCTACCTTTTGTAAGTGAAAATTCTCATCCTCACGACAATCCAAATGCTCATGACCAACAAGATCATCAAGATGATGCTGCTCACTCTGACGCTGATACTACATATCCATTATTCAACAATATGGAAGCATTTCATCAGGGAGAGACAAATCAGAATATACAAGGTGTGACTACTGCTCATTCTCAGGGAGACAATAATACACTTATTCAGGGAGAGCTTACTCAACATAATCGGGAAGACACTGTTACACATCATCAGGGAGAGGAAATTGACAATACTCAGGGAGAGATTGTTCCAGACCATAATCACGAGATTCTTGTCACTTTACCTGTTCCCGATTTATCATCCCCGACACCAAGCAGTGCATCTGATCCTCTTGAGAGCAGCAACATTGAGACTGACAACATGCCAGATCCTGCTGATTCTGTTTTGAGACCTAGAACCCGTCAACCTCCCATTCGTTATGGAGATTGGGTTAAATATGACAACAATAAAAGCAATTCAGGTTCCACTGCATACATTGTTTCATCATCAACACAGATCATTGAACCTAAAACGTACAAGGAAGCCATGCAGTCCTCTCATGCTCAGCAATGGAAAGAAGCAATGGATAAAGAGTTTAACTCTTTATTGAACAACAAAACATGGGTTCTGAAACCCTTACCTGCAGACAGGAAAGCTGTGAAGTGCAAATGGATATACAAGGTCAAGTACAAACCTTCTGGCGAGATTGAACGGTTCAAAGCCCGTCTCGTTGCTAAAGGATTCTCTCAGGTTGCTGGTATTGACTTCACCGAAACATATGCACCAGTTATAAAGTACGATGCAGTCAGAGCAGTTTTTGTAATCAGTAATGCGCATGGAATGGTTACAGCCCAGTTTGATGTCTGTACAGCATATTTAAATGCTGACCTTATCGACATCATATTCATGGAACAACCTGAAGGTTATCAAGACGATCTATGGCCTCTTTATGTATGTCTTCTACTTAAGAGCCTATATGGTTTGAAGCAGAGTGCGCGACGTTGGAACAAGACATTCGACAAATTTGCGCAACAATTTCATCTCCTACCCAGCATAGCTGACCCTTGTGTATATTACAGTACAGACACCACACATCCAGACAAGGTTGAAACAATACTGGGAATTTTTGTCGATGATGGTCTCGTTTCCTCAACCAATGCAGCAAAGCTAGAAGATATATTGCAATATTTGGACAGGGTTTTCAAAATCACCCGAGGAGACATGGGCTATTATATTGGTCTTGAAGTCTATCAGAATCGACAGGCAGGACTTACCTTCCTACATCAACATCGATACATCCAGCATACACTCGAGCGCTTCGGCATGGCCGAATCTTATACTGTCAGCACTCCAGCAGACCCAAATGTCACGCTCTCCATTGTTCCTGACCCATCAGAAAGCACAACGCCGTTAACAGTTCCTTATAAAGAAGCTATAGGCTGTTTAATGTTCATCTCTTTACTTACACGCCCAGATATAACATATGCAGTAAATCATGCCGCAAAATTTTGCGAAAACCCCAGACAAATACATTGGACAGCAGTGAAACGGATACTACGCTACCTCAGAGGAACATCAGATCTTGGTCTTTTATATACGCGTACCTCAACAACTGCATATCTCCAAGGCTTCTGTGATGCTGATTACGGCGGAGATGTTGACTCTCGCCGATCCAGATCAGGGTACGTATTCCAACTCGGATCCAGTCTCATTGCTTGGAGTTCCAAAGCGCAACAATGCACTGCACAATCGACAACAGAAGCCGAGTACATCGCCGCTTGCATGGCCACCAAAGAAGCAGTATGGCTACACCGACTACTCACAAGCATTGGGTTCTCACAACCAGGTCCAACACCTTTATTTGGTGATAATCAGAGTGCCATACGGCTTGTCAAGAATCCAGAATACCATAAGCGGACAAAGCACATCGACATTCAGTATCACTTCATTCGCGAAAAGTTCGAAAGCGGCGACATCGACATTTTGTATATATCAACAGACCAACAACTTGCGGATATTATGACGAAAGCATTACCGCGTGACAGGTTCGAACGTCTTCGCCGCAGTCTACATATGGTCACCTTGACAGAGATACACGAATCACAACCTACCTGCCAATCGAAAGTTGCCGCTCATCCACAACTACCTGACACACAAGAACGCAAGCCCTGACAACACAAAGATTACATCTCACAACAAGGGTTTTTCAACAGACATCAAAGGTATTCTTCTCAGCACAAGGCAGCACTATTACATGCGGACAACACACGATGTCGAAGCCATACAAGTTTTCACACAAAGGGTTTCACTTCACATATAGAGGTTTTCTCTCACATCCAGATTATCAGCAGGCGTATCTCTTCTTGTTTATACAGACAGACTTTATTTTTCCTACTATTCTTCTTATCTCTGGCTATCCAGCTAAAGCAACATGTAGTCACCGGGGACAATACAACTTTGCTGACTCCAAGTCCTGGGATAGACAACATCATCTTTTATCAACACTGACGCAGAAATGTCAAGCAACACATGAGAACGAACGCAACACTCACACACAACAACGCTGAAGCAGTTCCTTGGCATGAAGCAGTGGGAGCATCACCTCTTCCGCATCTCTTAACAGCACAACATAATCACTCTCACTGGACACCCTCACCGCGACACCCTCAACGTGACATCCTCAGCGCGACGTTTGACACACACTTCAAACACACAGCTTCAACAATCAGTGTCACCCTCAACGTGTTTTCTCTCCGGCACTCCGCCACCACAACTCAACAAATCCTACTCACGCATACCAACCGACACATGCGCGCACTCAAGACAGACAAAGGAGGGCATCAGAATGACTCACATCTTTTTCTCTTTTTACATTCATCCTTCCTAACTCTAACCCTATTTTACTTTTTACCTATCCGGCCTACACGACTGACACGTCGACCTTTCCCGGACAGCATGCTGTCTTCACCGCATTCAGCCACGTGGCTGTTACCTATCTCATCGCCGTTTTCTTCCATCTTTCACATTTCTTTTACTCATTACCACATATCCCTTTTCTGATCTTGTACTACAAAGTTTCATTTGATTTCATTTGATTTCATTTCGTGATTTACAAGGGAGAGTATTTCAACAGTGAAATCACTTCATTATTTTGCAAGTGGGAGTATTAGTATAATGCAAATAATGAAGTGTTGTTTACTTGTAGAGTCCTAATAGTAACTTACTACTTACTATTATATGAAATACTATTTTCTAGAAGCTTCGTCACTTTGCCTCTCAGGAAGCTCTACAGGTGTCTTCTAGAGGTTTCCATCACCTGCACATATAAGGGTGAACCAATTGTTTAGTAGTTAGTTGTTTCAGTTGTACATGGAGAGATAGAGATCAAGTAGGATAGTTTTCTAGTGTTAATTACAGTGACAGAAATCAAGTGTATATTCTTGTTTTGTAATAAACTGTTATTACTCTTTTACTATTGTCTGTTCATTTGTTTGCTAAACCTATTGTGTCAAAACCCGCAAGTTGGGGAGCCACATGTTTTTGCACTTTAACGTCGGATGACCGAGAACATTTGACGTCCGATCGGGGTGTTCTACACGGTCGTCGTACGTTTTGGAAAATTCAACAACTCTGAAAACACCATAAGACAAAAGACTAAGTTATTTTCCTCGGCACAAATCTCGGCTTGCGATTGGTGACAACTTAATTGGTTGTCCGTCCTCATGTATGAGTCATGACTTTCTACCAAAACATTGTACTCGTTGAATGTTGGACGTTTTGGAACGTTTGACGTCTCAGAAGCTTTTTGCAGTTGCACACGTGAGATTACTTCTAGAGAATTCCACATCCATAC
This sequence comes from Polytrichum commune, assembly GCA_950295325.1. Taxonomy (NCBI): domain Eukaryota; kingdom Viridiplantae; phylum Streptophyta; class Polytrichopsida; order Polytrichales; family Polytrichaceae; genus Polytrichum; species Polytrichum commune. The sequence goes on along the minus strand of OX485803.1, from coordinate 12,658,782 downwards.
AGGGTAATAAGTAGCTGGGTCATCTGATGATCAGTTTTTGGTCTGCCTTCACGCCTATTATTTCTTTGATCACCACGACGGCTGATCACTCTTTGGTATCATCTGACTTTTTCTATATGCATCATCAGCGTGTAGATAAATTGATCAATGATGACAAACACAAATTTGCTGGACTTGTGTAGGCTAGGATTAAGCTTGTATGATGCCTTGATGAACGCAGAGATCATTGGTCAGCTCACGATCCAGGTTCAATTCGCCGTTTTGTGGATGGATCCGACTAGCAATTCCCCGCCGCGAAAGTGTATTTACTTAGGTGATGTCTTCTTCCATAGTTACTTGAGGGTTTCTCACCTGACAAATTTTCTGCTGGAATTGCACAAAGTTTCAATCTCGGCTATGGTGCCGACGTAAAGCTGCAACTCGCTTGATGAAAATGGTGCCGATTTCCAAAGAAAACGTGAAGACGGGGGGATCGGTGAAAAGTGGTCTCAGGGTTTCCTGTGGTGTATAAATTAAGTAGGTGAAACAATGTTTTGAATTCGGCTTTGTGGGAATTAGCGCTGCCTGCTAAAAGCGGCGATCTGCAAGGTGGCTCGCATTGGTGAGATCTGCTATCGATCCATCCAAATAGCCGACCGTTGTAAAATTATGAAGTCGAGGAAGGAGATTCAGACAAAACCAAGCATTCGAACTGACATACATATTGCAGCAACGCCAAATTGACATACCGACATTGTCGCCGCATGCTTTCCAACTCCCACTAGCTGAGTGTCACGTGAAGTGTCAGATGAGAAATATTTTCGCCCTGCCACTAGCCCTAATTTCGGAGGCCGCTAAAGACGCAGGCAGGGCCCAGGCTGCTATTTTGACCGATGATTGCGTCATCATCCGGCCTCCCCAAGCTTTGCATTCCTGATGTTCAATTTCGACAACATCATTACCACCAACTTCACAGTAATTCGGTGCCCAATGTTACCAAGATGAGCCGGTGAGTTTAAGGCCTAACCCGGTTGAAGTTCGTGACTTCACGGTAAATTGGTGCTAATAATACGAATTGTTTTTTTCCGAAAAGTGGGTAAATCGCTTGCGAACGGGCGAGCGGCGCGAACCTTGCGCCCAGTCGCTGCCGCTGCCGAATTTCTGTATAAAAGTGGCTCCCTGCTGGTGGGGGCCTGCAACTGGCCCTCCCACCAGCAGGTGTGGGTTGCCCATTAGCCTTCAACTTTCACTCGGTTCTCGACATTCTTGTTGGAGTCAGGCTTCTGATGAGTTTCAGAGGAATACTCTGGAGATCATAGTACATACCCGGAGTGTTCTATTTTGAACTTCTGGGCATGACGTTACAAGCTTCGAAAGGAATTAGGTTATCAGCCATCATAAACTCACTAAACTTCCTATAAGGTGATGCAAATCAAACGTAGGTGAAATCAATTAGTAAATTTCTGGTAAAGAGGGCAAAAAGCTCGTGGCAGGTTCTGTGATTCTTCTATGAATTACAAAGATTCCACTCGAACGAGTCTACCAGAAGGTCTGCACAGCAGTGACCACGATTACTTACATACATAAATTAAGTTACTTTACAGTCCCGTGAAAGAAAGCCATGACAAAACCTTCACTTGATTTGCCTCCCCTTCACTTCAATTTTCCTGCAGGCAGCCCTCGAGGGAAAGGTTCCGAAAGTTCAAGCGACATGTAGGCAGTACTCGAGGGACTTTTTCGGGGGACTGTAGCTGGCGAAAGTGCACCCCGAATGGTCCATTGCGCACGAGAAAGTGCGGCCTCTCGAATCTACAAGTCCAGTTCACTTGACACCTGATGAATGTCTCCCTTCTATATTTATTAAATTACTTTGGATAGATTGACCGCATTCCTTAATAAACTTGCGATCGTTTCTGATGAGTCTAAGAAGTCGCAGCTAATTATGTCTGTGGGCATTGCTGCTGATGAGTTAAGGGTTTGCTCTGTCTCTATGCAATTGTCTTTTCTGCTGTAAAGTTGAGTCCGCCAGCAACTGATAAATTCCGGTTTAGATGTACATGGCACAGATGCATGTCAGTCCAGAGTCGGTTCATGAATAATCTTCTTGCGTGTGGCCGTGTCTGCATTGCATGATTACCTCAAGAGAGCTGAAAAATTCGGACCTTACTCTTGTCTTCTTCTTCATCTTCTCCTGAAAGCCCAACATTATGTCATCGCAGACTGCACGCCCAATCGCCGCTTCAGATCTACGAGATTTGGAATTGGCTCAAATTGGGTGAAAAGCAAGTGATCAACCTTGATCTGATCATGACGTAAGGAATTCATTTTACTCTCTGTTTATGCCCCTCCCCGGGCCCCTCACAGAAAGTGGGAGTTTGTCCGGCGACAAATCAATACAGTCGCTTTGAATTCGCGATCGTCCCAATATACGCATATATATATATAAACAACTTGGTCTTTCCGCTGATCATCTGGGTGTCATATATGTATATATATAGTTGTGTGTGTATCTCCGTGCAACGTACTTGCAGATGGGATTTGGTAGGGCAGAAAGGTTTGCACCTTGTCAACTCGATGGGCATTGGGCAGTGTCTTTCTATATATCTATTGTGTAGAGAAACAAAAACAAAAGCAGAAAAGGATAAACACAGAGATATTTTCGAGATTCAAAATGTAAGTGATTCTACGATCCACTACTGAAGAGGCATGAACTACACCATATTGGCAACCAGCTCGGGACTCGGGACTTGATTAGCATCATGTAGTTCATACTCAAACTCTTATAAAGTGACATCCAGATGATCAGGGGGAGGACCAATTTAATTATTTTGGTGGTATCAGTGTGTCTGGGTTTCTTTCCCGACAGTTAAGTTATTGAACGTTTGTAGGTACTTGTCAAAACTGTTGGTACTTGACCAGTATAAGTTAGTGCACATATCAGGAGTCCGAGTACCGAGGTTGTAGTAATTGATCCATGAGACTGATGAAGGCCCACTGACATGAGCTGAATTGTAATTAGCTGGAGTTAATTAGCAGGGAAGGATTAGAACAGGCTATTCAGAGATGTCCACCGAAGATATCTAAACGAGGAAACATGCTTTCCATGCTTTCTTTATTCAAATGATTTTCCACTCCGGATGATCACTATCAAACAAAAAAGCGGGTTTACTTATATTGAATATATTGAATATATAGGCCAGGGCTAGACATCCACCTCTTTGAGCCGGGCCCCACAACATTCCCCAAGGTGGAAACGCTGTCATTCGTAACTATAATATCATGACATTCGTAATATCTTTAGCATGTTTTTAGCAAGATGACTCACCCCCGGAATTAGTATCAGAGGTCCAGGATTACTAATTAGTCTAGAGAGACTTGCATAAATTGACCACAAATCCATGGGGGTTAGTCGGTTCTTACTCCATTGATTATCCCAATTAGTGCATGTTACTATTCAGAGTTACACAAACCAATAAATTCCTACTCACGAGTTCACTTTTTGCCAAGGAAAGTTCAATAAGTTGTTTGGACATTGAAGGAATTTAAATGAATTTGTTTGATAATATATACCATTCTCTTTGAGTGGTTATAGCACTGCGTAACTCCGTATAGTAACATGCACTAATTGGGATAATCAGTGTAGACCCCTTACCTTGGTAATGTTCGTGGGGTCCAGCTCAAAGAGGCGGGTGTCTTGCTCTAGCCGAATCAATACTACTGCACGTTCTTAAAAAAACAAAGTTGGTGGAGCCCCATTGACAAAAAGTTCCCGTTTGTAAATTTCCTTTTTTAGGACCTCCCTGCATGCTCCAGGCCAGTGGTCACCACTAGTACTCATGACCACCCATTGTTCATGATTCCAGGGCAGCACACAGATTACAAAGTTTCATCTTATAAGTATTTGCAACTGACCCCATGGGTTGTACATGTTGGTTTTGTGAAATTTGCACATGCAATCAAACACAATGTTGGTGACAGCAATCAGAAGCCCATACATCTCGTTTGATAAAAAACAGTGTATTCTAGTATTTCTAATAAGTATCGTCTACAAAGGTATATGTAAAAAAATACATCTCAAGCTCCGTGGCTCTCAATTCCTCAGATTTGAAGGCTTTCAAGCAAGATACAGGGTGCACAACCTGATATCACGTTTCATCCGTAAAGGTTTCCATGAGCAACAATAACCCTTGGACACTCAGAAACGTCAACTAAGGTATACTTACAACTAAGTTACCGCTTCGGCTGGTCTTAAAGGTGATGCCGCCTGCGCCATGCCATGTGTCATGGCTGATAAAAAGTTAAGTTACTCCCTTTTCATGGTCCATTGCCAATCACCTTGCAATTGCTGCCTGCCTCTCTCATTAAGGCAAATGGAATGCCAATATGCCAACTCCGCCAGAAGTGCATATATATACCTAGCAGTTACTGCAATGAGAATGGGTTGAGTCTGGCAAAAACCGCCAGTCATTTAGGAGAATAAATATGATGAACAATGGTCAAGTGGATCCCGCCAAAATAGTGTTTTTGCAGTAGTGGCTTGGATAAGTTTTTGTACATTTCTTGAATGTATGTGAAGTAATGAGAGGCCGCCGTGTTCTGCAGCACCAACTCAAGCTTGGAGTAGAGATTTTGTTATATGTATGACGCAACGAGAGACCACGGACGACTGAATGTTCGGAACCTTTGGGCTTGCATTGGATTTCGTCCGAGCAGTGTGCACGTGTGCGTACCATCAAGGACATTGGGCTTCCGATGCAGTGTTGCTGAGCAGCTTAATAACAACTGAGGGGTGATTCCTGTAACTAAATCTCATCTCACTTTCCACAAGATCATCTCGGGAACTTCGACCTCTTTGCATCTATCCACGTGCAAACGCGCGTGTGCGTGTGCGTGTGCGTGTGCGTGTTTGTATAGTGTGTGTACACAGAAGATTTGGTGATGAGGAAAGAGATGTCACTTGTGGGCAGTTACGTATTTGCAGCAGCAGTGTGATTTCTTTGCAGTCGAGTGTCAGATGCTGATGAGTTAATGCGCGATATATCCTAATCCTCGATCTTTTTTGAGTTGAAAGAATAGTGACTCACAGCGCAGAAGATTTGTTAGATAGATATATATGTATAAATCTTAGTGTCAAGCACTGATGTTTAGTTCGACCATCACCAGTAACAAGGATTGAGAGATACTGAAAAGAGTACTGTTTGTGTAGGTTGCAGCATAAGGAATATTCATCATGGCTTGTGGGGGATTCTCGAAGGTGCAGAGATGGGCTGTGATTCTGTGCGCCATGATTTTTTCCTCTCAATCGGCAGCCACAGACAGCATGAATGCATGCAGCATAAATGTGAGTGACTCTTCTTAATTAGTTGTGCAGATACCCCTGTGGCAGATATCTGCAGTATTTGAAGCTGTCATTTATAGTGTGGTGTAGACAAACGAAAAGTTTCGAAGCTCGTATATGAAGGATCTCTCTCTCTCTCTCTCTCTGAGGATTACTCATTGCTCATGATGAGCAGGTTTCTTCATATGCACCGAAGCAATTTGTGTTTGTGCATGGTATGGGAGGTGGCGCTTGGTTCTGGTTTGAGGTGCAAACACTTCTGCGACAAAGTGGTTTCAACACAACTGCCGTGGATCTTACCTCCCATGGCATCAACAAAGCTGTCGCCGATAATGTGACCACCGTTGCAGAGTACACAAGTCCACTAATTGATGCCATCGCCGCTATACCCGGCCAGGTGCGTGGAAACATCAGGATGCTTGTAACCGACATGAATGCCGATGATCCGGTGCAGTAGTAGTAGTAGTAGTAGTAGTAGTAGTAGAGAGGATTTGATTAATTAGCTTTGTTGTAACAGTTTTGGATAATTTTGTCTTGTGGTGATTACGCTTGCAGGTCATCCTGGTGGGACACAGTCTCGGAGGAGGCTCCATCGCCTACGCATCTGAGAAATTCCCCACTAAAATTTCCAAGGCCATTTACCTCTCAGCCTGCATGCCTTCCAACAGTCAAAGCATGTTCGGGGCGTTCCCCAACACTGTAAACAATTTCTCATGACACCATCAATATGCATCAGTTTATAAACACTTGTTTTTGAAACGCTTTGTAAATGCTTCTCCTGAATTAGTTGTTTTTCTTTTCTTTCAATTTCACAAAGAGGAGCAAGTGAACATACATGCTTGAAAAAAAAGAAGGCATGGAGAGGAACCCAGTGATATGAAAATTTGTGTCTGTACTAGAAAGCTTCACAATTCAAGCTCCACAATTTTTCACGAATTAGTTGCAATGTTTCTAAATCATCCTGGGTCACCACTCAGAGACCCCTAGGGGATGATTTCTGGAAAAACGTATAAAAATTCATTGAACCTATAGTCTTGATGAAGATGATGATTAGATTAGGAAAGGAACTTCAAAATAGTGATGATGATGCTTCTTAAAAAAATTGAGCATCTTTAAACCCCGGGAGTTCTCATCACAACTCGGGCTAGCTTGAGCAGAATGCTGCAATTGAAATAACGCTCTCTAGATGCGGTAAGGCTGGGTGCCTCACTTGAATTTGTGATGATGGATATATATTTCTTAGCTCTGCCTAATTCTAAAGTAATGACATTATGAATCACCTGGCCTGCAGACATTCCCCCGTTTGTTGAATGGCAACGACTTGACTCTCAACTTCGCAAATGGTCCATCAATGCCAAGTTCTGCTTCCTTGAACTTAGCGCAGTTGAATAAGTTCTACATGAGCGCAACACCTCAAAAGGTAATGACTGAAATCCATACTTTGCAGAGGAGTTGCTGGAAATATTCTCTACTTGGATGAGTGACTGGTTTTGCCAATGATCTGGTGCCTTTGAAGGTCCCATTACACTAGAGAGGTTGAGAGCTTAGTCGATAGTGATGACTTGGTTGGATCTCACGTGGAATGACGACTACAAGCTCTCCGTCAAATTCCAAAGCTACCTCATGGATGAGGTCGCTTAGGAATGCTGAGAGTTATTTTGTATGTTCAATTGCAAGCATGTCATGAATGTCATTTGTACAGTAATGTTCCTCTCTCGATATCTCACTTTGAGCATGACCACTTCACACTTCCTCAAACTCTTGAGCGGTTGAAGATTGGTTAGGCTCAAAAGTTTGAGGTTTGGATGAGCTTGTCAAATCCACATATCAAACCAAACTTCCGAAGATTGCAAGTCCTAAGTTTCAACTTGGGGCCTTAGGAGTATTGGGAATTCAAGTTGCCTTTAACTTGTCATGAAATCTCCTTTGTTAGTACCATTAACTCTTGATACCTCACTTTGCACAGTGCCACCTTACACTTGAAGAGTGGCCAAGCTCAATAGTTTAAACTTTGGATGAATCTTAATAAGCTTGTAAAATCCAAGTAGATCTAGCTCGAAAGCTCTATCTCAATAGTTTGAGATTATCAACGACACCTTGTGAAATCCAAGTAGAGCGTGGAGATTAGTCGAGCTCTCCGTAAATTTGAGCTTCGAGATGAAATCCAAAAAGAGCTCACAGATTCAGTAAGCTCTAAGTAGTTTGAGCTTGGGTATGAAACTTTGTGGAATACTAGAGCTTGAAGATTGGTCGCAGTCTCATTGAAATGAAACATTGTAAAGTCCAATTAGAGCTTAAAAAAACTAAGCTTGTGAAACCATTCCAACTAGAGCTTGAAGATTTGGTGAGCTCTAAGTAGTTTAAGATTGTGGATGAAACTTTGAAATCCTAGTAGAGCTTGAAGATTGGTCACGCTCTCCTTGGGATATAACCTCAAGCTTAGTTTCATTGGACTAAGCTTATAGAATCCAAGAAGAGCTTGAAGATTTGGTAACCTATAGCTCATTAGTATGAGCTTGGGGCTGAAACTTTGTGAAATCCAAGTAGAGCTTGAGCACTGTTCACGTTGTCATTGAGATGAAACCTTGTAAACTTTAAGGAGAGCTTGAAGAATGGTCAAGCTTTCACTAGGATCAAACTAAAGTTGTGAAACTAATCCAACTAGAGATTGAAGGTTTGGTAAGCTCTAAGTAGCTTGAGCTTGGGGATGATCAAAACTAAGCTTATGAAATCCAACTAGAGCTTGAAGATTTGGTCAAGCTTTCAGTAACTTGAGGCTGGGGGTGAGATGAAACCCAAGCTTGTGATACTCATCAAGTATCCAACTCCCCCCGAACCAAACTGATTCCAAGATACTTCGATCGAGCTCTGAAGTGAATACTGTGGTTTTGGATCGGATGATCTGTGTGGTGCTGCAGTACATCAACCTGGCGATAAATCTGATGACCCCGACGCCTTACGTGATGGGCGTGGAGCCCCTGGCGCTAACAGCCTCCAACTACGGCCAAGTTCGGCGCTTCTACATCCGGACGGGCAAGGATTTGGGCGTTCTGACATCGGAACAAGATCTCATCATCGCCGCTAACCCACCAGAGCGCGTCTTCAACATGTCCAACGGCGACCACGCCGTCTTCTTCTCCGACCCCTTCACCCTCTTCAGGACCCTCCTTTGCATTTCCAGTCTCTAATAACGTCACTTCCTCATTAGCTTCTGGATCAGGTTCCGAAACTTGCAGCTCTAGATTTTTGGCTCCACAGATTCCAGACCTTTGGACTAGATGACCAGCAAGGGGAGGGTGGATGGCGAGCCACGGAAGCTGGTTATGAGTCGTAATCGATACGTTCATGGACATAATCTGTGAGTTATGGATGGAACTTCGTGCTTCCACGGAAGCACCATTGTGACAAGTTCGACAACCCTTTGTGCTCTTGATCATCAACATCTGAGACTCTTGTGTGCGCATGTGGCTCTCGCAGTTCACGAATATGTAGAAGCATTAGATTTGATTATTGCCTGATTCCACATGGTATCCAATAACCCAATATAATTGGGCAATATAAAACCGGTTGCACCAAACTAAAATTGGTTGCCATGAAAAGAATGTTTTCCAAGAAATGAGGTTGAGGTGGAGCTCATGTGACGTTGACATGATTCACCTTGCACACACATTCGTTGCCCATCATCAAAGTTTTATCGCCCGGATGGATGGTGAAGTAGGGTTCGTTTGAGTCCAAATCTGTTCAGGGCACTTGGTATACAATCACCATTGAGAGGACTTTCTTGCTCTCTTGTGGGCACTCTCAACTCCACATCCATTTCTGGTCGTTGGATCGAAAGGGAATTGAAATTTTGGCTAGCAGTTGCGACGACACATTTCGAGTTACAGATCGCAGTGAGATGCCAAAGTTATGGAATGTTTAGGGTTTGTGAAGATCCTCTTACTAATTGAGGTTTATTACGTAAATTTGTGAGCCCATTTGTTGAATGTAGAATGTTGTGTACAGTTGAGTGCTAGTCCAGTCTCATCAAAACACATGTCTTCTTGGTGTTCATTATTGACTAAAAGCCTGAGACCACTCCATCAGTTTTCAACTTGAGAACAGTGGTCACTACACTTGACCTACATAGCACACTTAGATTCCTAAGTGTTGCTTGCCACCTTGACACTTAAGCAAAATCTTTGTGGAAGTTGATGTTTGGAATCATTTCTAGGAAGAAGGGGGTTTCAATGCAAATGGACCTTTCAACCATTCAAATCAATGTGGTTGATGCTGCAAATGTGTTGATGAGCTTCTTTTCAACACCAATTTTTGGACTTTAGTAATTATTCAAGCCTTTCCAACTTTTCATCAACAATTGATTTTGGATTGACAAAATGAAGTGACCTTCTAATTTACAAATTGATTTCAAGAGATTTATGTATTGGACTTTTTACATCTATCTGAACGGTTATATGCCTATTTTGAATTTATAATCCCTTAATTTTGTGTGTATGTGGCAATACCTCTTTAGACCACCTTCAACTTTTGTGTAAGTTACTTGCAAGTTACTTGAGCATAAATTCTCACTTTATCCAATATCCCTCATAGAGTAGAATTTATCATATTTGACAAAAACTCTTCTAAATAATACCTATAGTACCTTTTATGTAAGTAGTCTCATGCATGAATCTAGTACACTTTATCCCATAACCTTCATAGCGTAATTTTGTCCCAAATTTTTCTATCTAAGTGATGAAAACCTCTTAAATAATATAATACTCTCCAAGTTTTGGGAAGTTGCTGCACAAGCCACAGAACATACATCTATCTCATAACCCTTGTAGAGTAGACTTTCTTTATATGCTACAAATAATATATATAATAAAATAAAATAATGTGTATGTTACTTTCATTGACTATTGTGTAACTTGCACTCATGCATGAACCTACAATCTATCCTATTATTAATCCTCATAGTGTAAATTTTCTTTCTATGTGACCAAATAACTCTTCATGTTACCGTCAACTTTAATGCAAATTACTTATGCATGGAATACAAATTTATCTCAAAATCCTTATAGTGGAAGTTTTATTTTGAAGTGAGTACACTAAATATGATTTTTAGTGTCACTTACGATTTGGAGTTGCACAATCCTATATCATTTTACTACTCATGTAATTATTAAGGTTGTTAATGTTCTATAATGTCCACTGTCAACTAGTTTGACATTTGTTGGTAGAATATGAGATACACAATAAATAGATATAGCATTGTGTGATTCCAAATAGTAGGTGACACTAAATACAATATTTAGTGTACTCATGCATGCATTTTCTTTACACATGTGACAAAAATAGCTTGGTGTTGTGCAAGTTACTCTTCCATAAACATTTATTTCATAAAGTAAGTTTTCTTTCTATGTAGTATATTTTGTATAATTACCTTCACCTTTTGTATAAGTTACTCATGCATGAATCCATTTATCTCTTCCATAACCCTCATGAAATAAATTTTCTTTATGTCTTTCAAAATAGTCCTTCATGACATTTACGTTCAACATCAATGGAAATTACCCCTGCATGAATCACAATTTATTTTCTTAATTGATTATTAGAAAAACAAATTCATTGCATGTGGCAAAAGTTGCCCCTTCCTAGTTTATGCAAGTCTTTATCCCTACCCTGCTCAACACTAATTTTCATTCCTTGACAATTAATGTTAGAAGATATGCTAGAAGATATGATGGAATTCTCCTTTTATCATTGATATTTTATTTTTTATATCTTTACTAACACTAAATTCAAACATGTAAGTTCCACATATTATCATAATTGATATTTAGTGTCAAAATTTTCATTTAATGTTACTTACTTTCATAGGATTATTGACATTGAGTGTATGTGTTCATATTTAGTATATTAAATACTAAATATCATATTTAGTGTAGTTGGATTTAGTTAAATATTGATTCCAAATGTAAATAATCCACAAATTACATGTGGCCTTCCATGCTTAGGCTATGGATTAGAGTTTTCTTAAACTCATCCATTATCACAAATGTAAGTAAATTTAGACGATGTAGTGAAAAACTGGACCAAAATTATTTGTGAAATTCTAGGAATTGGGTATGTGATTCATATTCATTCGTCATTTTTGCACAAAAAGGTGTTCCATTGTGGAAAATTGTATATGGATTTTTACTTTTGTTTGAACATTGTTGTGCATTGCACAAAGCTTAGGGTGGGATCCATCCATGTACATTGGCTGCAATTTGTATGGTGGGATTCCCCATTACATAAATCGAACCACCATCATTGTAATTGTGCCTAGGAGGTTCCCAATTTTGTTGCGTTTGCTACGTCCAAAGCCTCAATGGCACGCTATGTTGTTTTTGATGAAATTCATGTGTCTTTTGTAAATCCTTGGCATGATCGGTATACACCACACATGCTTAGTGGATGTATTATGCAAGTGGCAATGTTTTCCTCCATTGCTATCCCAATATATGGTTTTCTTGGAAGCCCCTCATGTTGCACATGGTTCCCACCACTAGATTACATGTATAACATGGGCATGTTATTGCGTTTCATTAGTGTCAACGCTCTTCCCAATCAAACATGATCATCTTTGTGCTCTAGTTTAACAAGAATAAAGTCCCCCACAAGTATGTCCCTCCATGGGTTGAATTGAGGAGTTGTTTACTTTTGTAGAGCCGCAGTGTTCAATCTAAGATGTAATGTCCTCAACCCCATCCACTATGTCAACTCTCACATTGTTGTGAAACATCCACTAATTACTTGTTGGCCATAACTCCTCAAGCAATATGGGAGATGCATTGAATCATTGTCAGAATTGGAAACCACATACGTGCATGGCCATGAAATTAATACCCCTAATATATAAGATTTTCCCCCTCTTAAAAATGAGATATGTACAAATACATAGCTAGGAAATCCCTTGAAATACATACACAAGTGAAAATAGATAAATAGTATAGACCCTAATCATATGTATATGCCAAATATATAGTGTGAAAAATATGGCTAAAATACTCTTAGCAAGACATGTTTATTTATCATTGAAAGGTCATTCGTTCATTGGATGTAATTCATACATATTTATTTCTACAATATGAGTCGTTATAGCCAACGCAATGAAAGTTCTTAACTCTATCATTAAATGCTTTGTCAAATCATAGGTCCACACCGACCCATTTTTATTTGATACCAACATAATCTCATCTCAATATTAGAATGCCAATCCAAGAGGTCAATTGGTTGTCGATACTTAATCCACCTTTTGCCAATATTGCGGTACATCCTATATAGACCCTTCCCAATTACCAAGTCTTGGTGGTCAATGTTTTGGTTGACTTGTTTTTTTCCCTCTTTTCTTAACTCCTTCAACTATTGCTTGAGAGACAAACGATACCACAAAATCACATCCCAATTTCAATCAATATTCATCATCCTTAGCTTTAGGTTCTCAAACTTTAGGAACTCTGTACAAGAAGAAGAGAAGAAAACGAGTCGCTAGGGGCCAAAGGCCCACCGTTGGTGGGAGAAGAAGTCCACAAGGAAGTTGGCAAAGCAGGAAGTTGACGAATCTCAACCTTCGTACCGAACGGAAAATCATGGGGGACCAACTCCCGAAAAAAATCCCATTAAATTAAAGGATAACTCTAATATGCAAAACTCAATATACATGCACGTACTTAAATTATACTGTGGCCTTCTGATCACACTTCTATTATCCAACAAATTGGGCGCATGCACCTTGACTAAACCGATCCGGAAGTAATCGCATCCATAAGCATAGAAAACTGCATGAAGCAGTGATGGATTACTACTATGCTGTAAAAATTCATGCTCCCAAGGTTCCTGATGTGATTAGAATGTTGTAATGGCTGACAAAAGTATTTGCTGTGAGTATAGGGTCACAATCAGTGGTCTTGGATGAACCAATACCGCTTCCTTGTTTGTTCAACCTTCGATTAATTCTTTCGCATTCATCCAACAACTCCCTACCTTAAACCAGGCACAACAACCCCACAATCTTCTTTTTAGAATCATCTCAACACCTGCAATGATTGACATCCAAAGCATGGCTAGCCAGAAAACTTTAGAAGCACAAAAAACCAAGACTTTGCAGGGAGTAAAGACTGTAAAGTAACATCAGAAATTGGCATTACCATAGAAGGCTCTATTATGACAGAAGACAATTGTTTCCTCCTCAAGATTGCCATGTGTGATTCATGCATTGGTTGAACCAAGTTACATCCCACATGGAACTACATTCCATAACTTGTAAAGATGAAATAGAGCACCTTCTACAATACTGACGCTTGTACTAGGTCTCCCTATTACAGTACATAATACTAACAGAATGAAAGATGAGACACACTTTACCTGCTGTCAGCCAGCCGTCCGTATACCTATCTGTGGTTGCAGAGAGGCTCCGCCACTCTGTCATTTGATCGTGAGTTAAAAGTTTCTCCAAACCCTAAATGAAGCCAATCAGCAGGAGCTACATCAGCTTCTCAACTAGCAACATCTTACAACCGCAGGAGATTTGATTTTTCAGGAATTGATTTTGGAGCGTGCTTTGAAAAATCTGTGAAGAGGGAGAATAAAAGAGGAGTATTGGTCCTGAAGACCTGGGTTGTGGCCTCGGCTAGGAGAGCACGCATGCTAAGCATGTGACCAATACGCATTGTGTTTGATATCAAAGTTCCCAACTCTTGCAACTCCTGCAACATATTCTGTCGGTGCGGTTGACTGTGTATGTTCCCAACTAATGATTCCAGCACCTCTTTATTTGAGCGTAATAAAGTATCAAGAGTGTCTGTAAGTGCTGTGAGTTGTGCCACCAAGCTATTGCATAGCTTATCAACACCATAAGGACCAAAGATCCTCACAAATGCCTTCAGCTCCGCTAAATCTGCAACCGACTCTGCATCCACACGTCCAATAGGCCTTGTGCTTCTAAAACACTTATCCAAGGGAGAGAATATGACTCCTGAAGCTTTTGCATCTTTTAGCAAGTTCTTCACATACCAATCTGTGATTGTGCACACAACATCACTACCTGCTCCAACTTCTCGATCATCAGGGTGCAAGTCTTGCATATGACGTGCAAAGGACTCAGTTAGGAGAACCTCCCGCACACCTCGTGTTAGGTCCAATTGTACATGTGAGAATTAGATCCCCCATGGTTGAATCAAAAATCGAGAGTTCCCAATACTTTAACCCTCCTCCTGCATACAAACTGGTGGTTTCGCAATTATGTTACAATGTTGCAACAATTTGACCTATTCTTCTGCAGCTTCTAAGCAGAATATTTACATGCATTTAAACTGGGATACACTGAGCGACAAAAAAGCTTAAAGACCGACAAAGGTTTCCTTCTTGGCTTTCTCGGCTGCCTCCTTAAAATTGCTCCTGGCCATAATTTACCGTGACTTTCATTGTTAAGGGATTATCCACATTAATTAGAACTTAGCAGACAGTCTGTTGAGCTATGTGACATTTTCTGAACAACGTGGATGTGAGTGACTGTGGTTCACAGGTGGAGGACATACAAATCACCTCCCAACAGAAACTATGCAGCCGGAAAATTTGTGTTCTACAAAAAGACTCCAGTGCAAGAACTGAAGCCCCCATAGCAATTTGCTCACCTCCCCCTGAGCGACAAAAAAACTTAAAGACCGACAAAGGTTTCCTTCTTGACTTTCTCGGCTGCCTCCTTAAAATTGCTCCTGGCCATAATTTACCGTGACTTTCATTGGAAAGGGATTATCCACATTAATTAGAACTTAGCAGACAGTCTGTTGAGCTATGTGACATTTTCAGAGCAACGTGGATGTGAGTGACTGTGGTTCATAGGTGGAGGACATACAAATCACCTCCCAACAGGAACTACGCAGCCGGAAGATTTGTGTTCTACAAAAGACTCCAGTGCGGGAACTGAAGCTCCCATAGCAATTTGCTCACCTCCTTGGATTATCTACAGTAAAGAGATTTTCATCGGAAAGAGATTATGTGCATATCATTAGAACCCATTAGACATTTTCTGGGTGACGTTGATGTGCTTGCATCTACCATCACATCTCTTGGAATATCTAAAATACAATTATTCATGAACACCACCCTCGCGTATCTATGTTGTGCGCAGACCTAATGCAGCGAACATAGTCCATTCCTATCCAAAGTACCCCTTTCTCAAAGGTGTTGTACATTTGTCAGCTCTCTGACATTGATCTTGCACAGAATATTTTGTTGCAACCTGATGTAGACAACCTGATGATATTCATGAAGACTACCCTCGGTATATCTATGTTGTGCGTAAACCCTAATGCAGCAAACGAAGTCACTTGCTACCTAAAGTTGCACTCAAAGATGTTAGAAACTTGTCAGCTCGCGCGTGCATAATAACTGCTGGAGTGTGATGACAAACTCTGAGACTATCGAAGGAATTTGAGTAGGTTGCAGAAAGATATAAGTTACCCGAGCTCCTCCTGGAGGACTGCAAGCTTTGCCTCTGAAGGGCGGTGTAATGTTCCCTTCATCTCCGTCATCGTGCTTGGCGCTGTCTGCGACACAAATCAAAGTAGTTTTCCCAACATGTACCAAAACAGTTTGGCAGCAGTGCTTTAATGTCACCAAGAGTGTTCTGGCAACAATTTAAAGACTTCAACTAGACTCAACTTACCTTCTGAGAAAGGGCAGATCCTGTAAAGAATCAAGCACAAAGTTCTCAACATACATTCGTCGCCAACAGCAACAAAGAAGAGGGAAAACACAAGAGCGAGGCGTACGCGAAGAAACAAACGGGGAAGACAAAAAATTACAGGATTACGAAGATACTAGGATTGGTAGATTTGGAACAACATGGACGGAGTCTCCAAGGTAGCAAAGAACGACGTGGCCTCACGAGAGGCCAGAAGCCCATTTCAGCCCCCATAGACTTCTTCTCGAAAACCACCTACGAGTTCCATCCTTGCTCCACCTGCACTTTAGGCTTTCCAAAGGGTGGTCTTTCTCCCTCTCATCCTAAACCCTAAATTTGAGGATGAATGCGGTTTACATATTGGATGAGATATTCATTTGGACCTCTTGTAGATTACCCACTTCACTACATAATTGACAATAGGCCTAAAGGTAGAAATACAATTAGGATTATGTGGATAATACACCTAGTATATGTACAAAGGTAGAATGAAGAATACTCGTACCTTACGTATAATTTGTAATCCCTAGGCACAAATAAACCCCTTTTGTGCACCCATGTGGGTTCATATAGGCCACATTGAATGCACCCCCCATGATGTTACATTGGTATGACTCTCTTAACTCCATCAATATGTGTTTTCAACATTCCACATATCCAGTCATGGCCAATGCATTGGATTGGTAAAACCTTTGAAATAAATTTCCAACAATAGTTCAATATCCTATTTAGGATAAGATCTTGTCAAGTTGCCTCTAGGAGGCAATATGAGGCTCCTTTCATGACAACCTTAACGCTTAATCTTCATAAGGCTCCAGTAAATATAATTTATGATTAATTAGGCTTAATTAATTTGGTAAGCATATTTTCTTATTTAATTGGGATTAATTAGGATTAATCAGAAATTATTAGACTTAGTTGCATTCAATCTTACTTAACTAGTTTAAATGCGTATGAAAACTTTGTGATAGTAGAAGGTATTAAATATATATTAGATATTATATAGCATATATTATATTAGATGATAGATATTATAATATATAATAATTTTTTTAATTTTTTTAATTTTAGTTCATTTTAGAATGACAAAGTCCCTTTCAATTGTAAGTGACAAAAATTATGACCTCAGTGCGAATGAGGATTTTGTAATATTTTTGACTTCCAAGTTAATTACATGCTTTATTGGCGGTTTCACTTTGAAAATGAAATCTAGTCAATTGCTTATTTACTCAATGGAAGTGAACATATATATTGGATTTGAGACCTTGAAAATGAAGTGCACTCAATATGGGATTTGTGGACAAGTAGCCTTCAAAAATGCAAGTACTATAGTTTTTTTGAAGTCGAGCGGGCGGGCAGCAGTTTTCGGTCGGGTGCAGAAAAATGGA
This sequence comes from Polytrichum commune, assembly GCA_950295325.1. Lineage (NCBI taxonomy): Eukaryota > Viridiplantae > Streptophyta > Polytrichopsida > Polytrichales > Polytrichaceae > Polytrichum > Polytrichum commune. The sequence continues at coordinate 12,641,366 of OX485803.1, read as the reverse complement.
CGGGCGGTTGCCCCTGACAGAATATTCCCCACCCGAAAAGTTCGTGGGGGGGTATTTAACGTCCCCCTTAAGTGACTCACTCATTACTCTATGTACTGAAGGCGTGTGTTCCTATACAAGAGTTTTTCTTTCTTTTTTTCTACACTCTTCTTGAGTTTTGGGGCTTTGTTTCCACTGCTTAGATTTTCCCATACTAACATAACTGTATTACATAACCTACATATTGTCAAACCAATCATGGAAGATTTATGATCAACAATATTCTCCCTCTTTATTAAGACACGTTTGGTCATGCACGAAAGTGTCATATTATATGAATGTTGTATTGTCGTTAATATGACATTTTGACCACAAATATTGTACTATCAAGAATTTTCAAGAAGATTGGTCTATTTCAATCTAAATGTGAACTTGTATACATTTGAAAATACATAAGTATGAAAAGACATTTGTATTGAAGAGACGTGCTCACAACATTCTCAAACATTCCCCAATGTGCACAATGTTCCTTAAGGTTCCCTAATGCTTACAATGTTCCCTAAGGTTCCCTAAGGTTCCCTTGCATGTTTCATAGTATTGATTACATGTGAAATTTTAAATATATGCGGGTGCCATCACTTGTGCACATTAATTACCTTGATCATAGGGAAAGTAGGACCTAAAAATGTCATTTTACGAGTGTCGTGGTTGTACATAACTTTATGCCGTAGGCAAACTGAAATTAACCAAATCTACCCACAAAACACCATGGTTAAGCTGAGTCATGTCATTTAGTATGGAGAAAAATTAACACTAGAAAGTTTGGTCGTTGGGGAATGTGTCATATAGTCAAGGTGTTGTATAATTGAGTGTCCTAAGGGTGAGTTTCCATGTATGTTGCTTGCACACTAGATTCTAGATAATAAAGGGTTGGAGATGGTTACATGTAGTTAAGCACAAGCTACTATCCGACCACATTTTGGTGGTCCACTAGAATGTGGAGGGCCGTGGACAAGGGCCGCTGGTCTTCCAAGTGCTCACTACAAAATCTCAAACCTAGAAGTGCCGGTCACCGAAGAATTGAAGACCACTTTTAGAAGGAGGAGGAGGTTTTAACTTGGAGGAGGAGGTTAGTAGGTTAGCCTGGATTCGAGAGGATGGGAGTAGCTAGTTGGCACATACAAACCCTACCCCACCAGATCCCCTCTACATTTGGGAGGGTTTGCCTTTATTCTCACTAGAATCTGGTGGGCAAGCGGTCTACATGTGAACTCACCCTATTATGGAGGTTAGACTGTACAGCCAATGGGGTACTTAGGGCCGCTTTACACTACGGTGGAGAAGTGCAATGGTCGGTCAAGAAATTTTGCCCAAGACATGGTTGTTTGAGGCGAGGGATGATATGCCGGAGAAGATGAAAAGACAATATAATAATGCCTTAAGAAGTCTTGACCGGCCGTAGTCTAACCACCTAGAGGAGAAGTGTATTAGACAACTTCATCAAGAGGAGAAGTCCACTGGACTACTTCACAAAACGGTCAAAGCCGGCCATAGTAGAAACCTTACCCCTTAAATGACCATTGTATTGATATTTAAACAATTTTATTGATAAAAAAATAAAATGTATATGGCAATGTTTTAGAACTTCTTTCATGACAATAATTTATTTGAAAATGTTCCACCTCTATAATACATCCAAATTAAGGTAAATAAGTAGGTAACATTACCTTCTTATTGATTTTTTAAGAAATTACATGTTGGTATAGTCCAACCTCATTAATACGACACTCGTTTATACGACACCTTCAATATTACAACACATTTTTACAAGACGAAACTTTTTAGTTCAAAACTCCCTCTTTTATACGACTACAACACTCGATGATGCAACATATAGAATCTATGTTTTGTCATATTAAAGAGGTAGTTAATGCTAGAATTCCTTTCATCTACAATGTACATCTAAAATACATCCATTTTCACTTGGGAACCACTTGGGAACTTCACTTATTATTGGGAACTTAATGATAATTAGGGTTACTAGTGTAGGATGGACATGGTTAGGGTGAGAGTGGCCTCATGCCTAGTATGTTGCCTTGTACACGGGTGATATAATATCACCAATATCTTGATGCTAAACGTCATGCATCATTGTAGTCTAGTTTCTTATTAGAGAACTCTTTATATTTTGGTGTTAATGAATTTATTAGATTCCAAAAGTTAGATGGGAATTTAGATAAGATGGCAGTTGCTAACCTGGGTAGGCAACACCAAAGATCTTTGGACTCTTATTGTAAGAGTTCTTGAGAATATTTGTAATTGTTTGGAGTTATAAGTTATTATTTCATATCATCTATATTGCCTAAACTCGTTGTATATATTTTAAAGCTCATATTACTTATGTTTTCATATTCCCTCAATAATATGACAACTTTACGTCATTTTTCATATTAATGAGAAGACGACAACTCGATAATACGAATTTTTTTGGATTACCCAAAAATGTCATACTAAAGAGGGAGAAAAATAGCTAGTGCAAAGATTTCTCTCGGGGCCATCACACCCCCTTACCTTCATAACCACGTGCAATAAAAGTTTGCTACCCTATATTATATGCCATACATAACTTTAATTTTTTTTTCTACATATGCATAACCATTGATAATATCTTTTGCATATTTTTTTGAAATTTTTAGGCATCTTAATTTTTTGTAGTACTTTTTTCAAGTCAATTTTGCGTCAATATTTTATTTTTATTTTAAAAAAATCATCAAATTTGGTTATTATTTTTTACTATGTAATAGATACCGTGTATATCTACACATGAAAAACAATTGATAAAATTTTGACCCATCTTGGTGACGCTATATGTAAACAATAAATTTGTATTATCGCACGTGGTGTTCAACTTGACAATGGAGTGCAGCCCCCGAGAGATTTCTCTAAGAAAGAAATATTTTATTGAAGTTGGAGTTATCCGCAGGCCAAGTTTGTTGTCCGAGGCTTTGAGGTTGCCCAAGAAACTTGACCTCCATAGAACTCCCCTTGGAAAAAGTGTGGCCACGTTGCCAACCATGTCATTTTTTCATCCATGTACAAAGTTCTCCACCAAAGGACTCTTGGCTGTAGTGTAAACCACCACCAGACAAGGGTGTCACTCTCGGCCAATCAAATTTCAGAATTCCCCTAGAATTCTTGACCGGAGGACTTCTCCACCGTAGTGTAAAGCGGCCCTAAGTATGAAAGTCTTCAACGTGCAGATGATGAGCTTTTTTGTCAGTGAGAACTTAGCATTTCTATTCAAGAGAGACCCCGTGCGTCATGAGAATGACAAGCAAGGAAAACGTTGCGGTTCTTGTGAGCTCTTTCAGGTGCCACGATGCGATATTAGTAAGTGGACTGTGTTGCAGTGGAAATGGAGGGTTAGAGGCTCCGGATATTTAATTTGTTGTTAGAAGGTTGCAGCTGAAAGTTAGGAAGGTTGGACTATCGGCTGAGTCCAGAGAGATATGGTGCCTAATAATCCCAGTCCATTACTGATTCAAAGTTCTCCGGCCACATGTTCTATAGCATTGTGAGTAGAGGCGCATTTTAGGGTGATCGATTGGGAGCTCTCACGACGTTGGAGTCAAACCTTCAAACTTCAGAGTTTCTACGAGGGAGAGTCATCAAGTTAGGTGTGGCATGCCTTGAGCTGCACTTTCAGTAACTTATGCAGGGTGCAACCTGCTGTGGACACCCGGAGGGTTTTAGAAGCCGAGGAGTGGGCTGAATCAAGGTTACTCTCTTTGTGTCGAACTCGTTATGCATTTAACCAGAAATGGGCGTGGCGAATTCAAGGACTCCTCAAATGCAATGGGGAAGTTAATGGACTGTCTAGTAGTGGATCTGGGGTATCTTTGGGGCGAGGTCAAATGAAGTAGTGGAGTGTTGCGAAGTTCGAAGAGTTTGACCACTTTTGTCGGTTTGCAAGGTGCTTACTAATCCATACCTCAGGCTACATTGACAGAGCAGCGAAAACTGCATGTAATCTGGCAGCAAGATTTTGAGGTCTGTAACTCTCTTAAGTTGAAGTGATCTTCCGACTTCTGTAACTCATGCAGGGTGGAGTGTCTATCTTCAATTAAGGTGAGCACTTGGCTCAAAGACCTTGTCAAAGCATTTGAATTCACACGTCTTGGTGATGTATTTAATCAGCATTGGACATGGCGAATTTCAAGGAGTCATCGAATGCATTGGGGACTGTCTTAGTGGATCTGGCATGTCTTTGGGCTAAATCAAACTGAAGTAGTGAAGTGTGAAGCTCGAGAATCTGGCCAGTTTCTCAATTTGCAAGGTGCTGACTAACTAATACCTGAATACAGGCAACATTGACAGAGCAACAAAAACCGTATGTAATCTGGCAGCAATAAGTAGAGGTCTGCAACTCTCCAGCGTTGGGAGTATTCTTCCGGCTTGTGGAGTGTCTTAACTTATTCCCAATTGAGTTGAAGGAACCAAAGATATACACGTAAATGTGGCTCCAAGTACTTGCAAAAGCTTTTGGAAATCACAGAATTTGATTGTTGGTGACATGCAAGTTCCCACCATTTTAAAATGTTTCAGGATTGGGAGAAGACATGGCGATGGGATTAGCAAGAGTAACGGACGCACAGGCGATGGACTCTGGGGAGAAGCGTTTGGCTGAGCTTGGATACAAGCAAGAGCTCAAGCGCGACCTTTCGTATGTCAATGTTCACATTGCTTCCATACATACATGAATTTAGTCAGATTACATCTAAATGGACCCTGACAATTATGATTCCTCATTGTGGATATTGCTGCAGACTGGTTTCCAACTTCGCATTCTCGTTCGCCATCATCTCCATCCTCACAGGCGTGTCGACGCTGTTCAACACGGGGCTGACGTATGGAGGAACAATCTCCATGGTCTATGGCTGGTTGTTGGTGGGAGCGTTCACGGTGGTGGTGGGCTTGTCCATGGCAGAGGTTTGCTCTGCTTTCCCCACATCAGGTGGACTTTACTACTGGAGCTCCCAGTTGGCTGGCCCTGAGTGGGGTCCTTTTGCATCGTGGTTCACTGGCTGGTACCATCATCCTCCTACTTCAATATCGCACTGTGTTAGTACTAATATGATTCACGAAAACAATCAATTGAATTGTTTTGATCTGAGTAGAGATCCTCTCTCCCTTTTCTCTGCTGTGTGATATGAATAAGCCTGTTACCATACTCTTGCTAGAACTCAATGCAAGTCGTGAGAGGACAAAGAGTGGTGCAATATCATATTCAATGACCTTAATCGGGCATAGGATTGTTCTGAATAATTTGTTGCTGGAAGCAGCCAGCGATGTCGTAGAGTATAACTTTCTAAAGTGTGACAGCAACCACGAGAACCATCAATATAATATTGTCCTCAGATTGAGTCAACAGGGCCTCAATAATATGGGATAATGACGCAACATGTTAGGAATCTGCTTCAGGAAAATTACAAAATTGAATGATTGTGATCTGATTAGAGTTCCTTTCTTCTTCTTGTCTCTGGTTTGTGACATGAGTCATTCTGCTGCCACACTCTTGCAAGAACTTAATGCAAGTTACAAGAGCACATAAGAGTGCTGCATTATGAAACGCAATGACCTAAACTTACTAGCCATAGGATTGTTCTCAATATTTTGTAGCTGGAAGCAGCCAGCAATGACGTAGAGTAAAACTTTCTAAAGTGTGAAAGGAACCATGAGATCCATCAGTACAACGTTGGTCAGACATCGAATCATCAGGGCCTCAATAATATGGATGGATGCTGCATATAATGACACAACGTGTTAGTAATATGCTTCTAGAAAAAAATGGAATTCGTTTGATCTGATTACAGCTCTATTCTCCCTGTTGTATCTGCCGTGTGATATTAGTAATCCTGCTGCCATACACACGAAAGAACTCAATGCAAGTTACAAGAGCACAAAAAGTGGTGCAATATCAAGTGCAATGACCTTAACTTACTGGCTATGGGCCATCCTCAATACTTTGCTGCTGGAAGCAGCCAGCAATGTCGCATATCAACTTTCTAAATCGTGGAAGGAAACATGAGAATCGTTAGTATAGTACATTGGTCACACAATGTGTTAACAGGGCCGAGTCAATAGTATGGATGGATGCTGTGTATAATGACAAAACATGTTAGTAATTCTCTTTGAGAAGAAAATTGAACTGGTTTGATCTGATTAGAGTTCCATCTTTTGTCTCTGGTGTTTTTTGATGTGAATTATCCTGCTTTCATACTCTTGCAAGAATTCACTGCAAGCCAGAAGAGCACAAAAAATGATGTGATATCAAATGCAATCACCGTAACTTGCTGGCCACGGATTTTTCTCTATATTTTGCTGCTGGAAGCAGATGACAACTTTCTATATTGTGAAAGGAACCGTGAGAATCATCAATATAACATTAGCCACACATTGAGTCAACAGGGCCTCAATAATATGGGTTGAATACTGGATATAATCAACCTTCGACAGTTCCTAACTATGTGTCTGATTTCTAACTAGTTGCATGCGTGGGTTCGTTAAAACATTGCAGGTACAATGTTGTTGGCCAGGTGCGTGCCCTACACAACTCTGAACCACTTTTGCTTAATGGTGTTGGAATTCTTGAGTTTTTTTGTTTTCTACCACTTTCCCCCATAGCAGACCTTTGCGTACAATCATCTCATAAACTTCACCGATGAGCCCTATTTTGACAACACTGACATTTGATATAGTGTGGCCCACTCTATTCAACATCATTAGTTTGCCTTGCAATCAGTGGGTGTGGTCATGCAATTGGTGTGACATGTTGATTAGTGTCATATGATACTTGGAGTTGCATGACCAGACATGGAGATCACTCTAATCAAGATGTCACACCAATTTTCATGCTGGCACACCATATCCGATATTCAATGTACTTGTGTCAAGCAAAAATATGTAACTAGTAAACACACACATAGCTTGGGCAATACTTTGCATTGAATTTGTGATGTTTGTGTTGTGCAGTGGGCCACAACATGTGCTGTGGAGTTCTCGTTGGCTCAACTATTGCAAGTTATGATTCTCCTTGCAACTGGTGGCGCCAATGGAGGTGGATACCTTGCGAGCAAGTATGTTCTTATTGCAATGCATGGGGGCATCTTATTCCTTCACGCACTGATCAATAGCTTGAACATCACATGGTTATCATACATCACTATTATAGCTGCTGCATGGAATGTTGTTGGTGAGTGTTCCAATTTAATCACCTGTATCCACCCCAACCCCCCAACTCGCGCGGGGGCGGAGGGGGAATAATGCGCATATTTAATATATTTGGTGAATATTATTGATATATACCTAATGTGTACTCAAGTCAAATGTTTAGTACCCTTTATTTACATACTTTTTCTATGGATTTTACTCATTTGGATTTTATTCCACCCTGTAATTTTTTCACATGCCGTTCTTAACATCTTACAAATTGTCACCTCCCCTCATGGCAACATTTTATTTGACTTGCTAATGACATCAACCACCTACTACAAGAACCAATATTTCAACAAAAATGTTAACAGGAAATAGTGGGATATGTGCTGGACAGGTGTGGTTTTGTTAATTGTGCTCATCCCAGCAGTAGCCACACAACGGCAGACGGCATCCAGTGTATTTACAACGTTCAATAAACCAGACGTTGGAATCCACAACAATGTCTATATTTTTCTATTGGGTCTACTCATGAGCCAGTATAACCTTTCTGCGTACGATGCCTCCGCTCACATGGTACGCAAAATACATTTTTGTACAAAATCTTGTTTAGTGAGTTTGACGTGTTCTCATCATAACAAGCCGGACTTCTCTAATTCATCTCTCATGAATTGAAGTGATCAATGCTTCAAGAATGAATCAGTCAATCTCAAATTGCAAGTGACCAGCGTCTAATGTAAGGTTGGCACTGTTGATTGATACATACCCTTCAGATTTAGTATCTTTTTAGTGCTACTAACTCGATTGTCAGATAATGATTTAACTTAAATCTATCAAACCTTTCAAAGCCTTGCAGCTATTAAAAAGTGACAAAAGATTAAAAATGAAACCCTATTTTTGGTAGACATTCTGTGGAGTCACTATTGTAGTGATATTTGAGTTACAAGTTTGTGACATTTTTGCATGACTTTAATTATGGCTTGCATTTTTTTTGTTTTGGCAGTCTGAAGAGACAAAGTCCTCAGACACAAACGGGGCATATGGGATCTTAACCTCAATCATCACCTCCATTGTGTTTGGTTGGGCATACATCTTAGGTCTCACATTTGTGGTGATCGACCCCGCGGCGTTACTTGACTCAACAAATGAAGCGGGAGGCTATGCAATTGCCCAAATCTTTTACAACGCGTTCAAATCACGATACGGCAATGGGACGGGTGGCATTGTGTGCCTCGGTATCATTGCTGTTGCGATTTTCTTGTGCGGCTTGTCCTCCGTCACTAGCAATTCAAGGTATATACTAATTATTTGATGTCTGAGGTGGCATTTTGGGATTGAGAAGAAGACGCCTTCCCCATAGCATATCCCTTGCCCTTTCCGGTCCTCAATCTAGGCCGGGGAGGGCACCAAAATGATGATGTCCAGTAACCCCAATTGGACCTGGTAGCCCTGGAGGGTTACCCAGGCCATATATCCATAAACCTTTTACCTTCTGTTAAAGAATAATGGCACCTGCCATAGTATCTCCAAATGTGGTTGAGAAAACATGGTTGAATGCTGGGCTTGTTCACATCAAAGGAACTGTCGATGAATTAATTGTATCAGCTGAATATCTTCTGACGGTCGACCTCTACATTGTTGCAGAATGCTGTATGCATTTTCCAGGGACGGAGCAGTACCATTGTCAAGGTTTTGGGTGAAGGTGAATCGACAAGAAGTGCCCTTGTATGCTGTTTGGCTCTCAGCTTTCATAGCATTTTGCATGGCGCTCACGGTACAAGTTTCTCTATCCTTCACAACTGCCGATGTATTAAATAGGAAAATCTTTCGGCTCGGCATTCTCATCAAATTAGGTTTAGAAGATTAAATCTCACTCAATAGCTATTCCTCTTGAAAGAGGCGGAAATTCCTAGCCCATAATTATATGCCACCCCTTAAATAAATTGACTTTATGCTAAAGCAGAAAGTGACAACACCACGCTACAACTATGCAGTAGTGAGGTAAGGAGTCTGTCTTGCAATTTTGAGTTCAAAATGAGGACTAGGTAATGGATGCGAGGAGCCCTACCACGGGTTGGAGTAGGCGCGCAATGTAGTACAACTGATGGTAGGGGTGATATGTGTATATGACCAAACGTAGTGGTCAGGCTACGGCAGACCGGGGATTCGTGGCACTCAAGTAAAATCATCCGTGCGGATGAAAAAAACACAGGATTCATCTAAATGGCTATTTTTGGGCAATTTGATTCCGGAAATAGAGTCAAAGGCCCCGAATTAGTCTAGTGACGTCACATTCGAATGAATCGGCCCTCAACCCCATAGGGGGGCTTTTTTTATTGAAGCCACTTCATCCACGATATCTTGGATGGATGATTTTACTTGAGTGCCACGAATCCCCAGCCGCTACGGCATGGTCATTACTATGGATGATAATGTGCTTCTTCCTATCCAATCTAATCAGGAATAGATACACTTGCAAAATCGCTTGGTTGGACTACTGTGTGCTAGGTAACCGGTGTCTAGAGACTGATCACCGGTTGTAATGTTGGGCTTGTCCACATTCAAAGGCGTAGCAACGAGGCATGAAACATGTCCCACACTACAACTGACAACTGGTTCCTAGACACTAAGTATCAAATGGTATTTCGAGCTTGTCGCTCCCATGACCATTGATTTAGCAAGTTGCCTATAATTACACAAGAAAAATATGGCTTACAATCCCTGCTGATATGGGCCAGTAGGAAGTCACCACGTCAGCAATAAGGCTCCAAAACATTGACTATGCATACTTACAATTTCTTCTTGTTTTGAGAATGTATGCAGTCACTTGGGAGCTTGGTGGCATTCCAAGCCATGGTGTCAATTGCTACAATTGGATTATACATCTCGTATGCGCTTCCTACCTTTTTTCGGATCACAATCGGTCGCAAATCCTTTCGACCTGGGCCATTCAACCTGGGCCGTTACAGCCTCATTGTGGGTTGGGTGGGGGTCACATGGGTGGCCTTCATCACAGTGCTCTTTTGCTTGCCAATCGTGTACCCTGTGTCTTCAACCACATTGAATTACACTCCTGTAGCCATTGGAGGCCTCTTTGTGTTAATAATGTCTTCATGGCTTTTGAGCGCCCGCAAATGGTTCAAGGGCCCCCAATTCTATGTTGACGATTCTCTTCATGGCATAAAGGATAACCATTCATAAAAAGACTAGCATACCCTTGATCACATTCAAGGTAATTTTACAATTAGATTATGTAGAGCAATTTAGAATAATAATATCTCACTTGTCAAGGACATGGTCCTTCATTAAGAGAGTGTAGGTGTACATAAGATAATATAAAATGGCAAAAATAAATTGCCACCCATGGAATAGGCTCTAGGATATGTTTGATCATGTTCAAGATTTTACATTTAGAATAAAATGTAGAGCAACTTAGATATCTCACGTGTCAAGGTTACGGCTTGGATTGTGTAATGTCTATGTATTATCATCTTGAAGCCCTAGGCAGTGGACTTTCATCTTAGTCAAATGGACTCTACTATATATCGGTCTAAGATTATAGTTTGTGTAAGACAATTCCTTGTCCAAGGGCTCTTATTTATCTTGATTTAAAGTGGATAGTAATCTACTTTCTCTAAGTGTTACCTCTTTAGTGTTATTTTGTCATAAGAGTTTTGTTTTCATACTCCCTTAAAAAATACACTAGTATATGGTAGAAATTACTTTGTTATAAAACATTTATTCCCCTCTTTGTTAATTTTCATTGTATAATTCATATTTGCACCCAAATCCATGAAACATATACTCTAATGATGTGAATTTACTACCACATGTGACATCGTTGGAGGGTGGAGAATGAGCCAATGCTAGATTAGTATTTTATATGGGTAAATGCGGAGAGTGGTTGAGAGTGAGCCAATGCAAAAGAGCCAAACAAGACACTCACAACACATGGACTCAATGGAGGCAAGAAAGACAAAGAGAGAAATGATGTGGCTCTTATTGCAACATGAAGTTGCGACCATTTGTCATCAAGTCAAGGATGCCTAGAGCTTTTGCTTGGAGGAATGCATGGATTGCAGAGAACTTGGGAATATTAAGGACAAGCAACAAGAAAGCATGGATGATCATTGTCACCTTTGAGAAGTTTTTGCTTGATATTGAGACTCAAATGAAAGATGAAGGTAAACATAAAGTCTTTCTCCTTTTTGATAATTTCAATGGACATAGCTGGGAATGAAATTCAAAATAACTGTTCACTACTAGGTGCACACTACAAGCACAGTCAAGTACACAATCCATTACCCCACATAGGTATAAGTGAAAGTGGTTAAAAATTATATACTGACTTTGAATTTTATGAAGGAAAAAATCATAAACATTTGAAAAACACATTGATTTACAAAGCGAAGTAATTTATGTTGACAAGAAATTTCAAAAAAAGTCTACATATTCTAGAAGATGGTGCAAGTAATGCAAGTAAATATATTGAGCACACAATTGTCTAAATTTGTTTAAAACATGATTCAATTATATGAAATTGATGTCATTTTAATGATTAGATCATGATTATAAAAATTATAATGTTGCCCTCAAGTTTATAATGAATTCAAGGAATATGAAATATTTTGCAACTTTGAAATATTTTAAGGTCATGAAATCTATGTCGAATACTAGATTTAGCCAATACCTTTTGAGGAGTACTTTTAATGATAAGTTTTGAAGATCTTATGTAAATATTTTGTATTTGAGTACCTAACATAGAAATAAAGGGCTACATAAAAAAATCCAATTTAAACAACACTTTGCTACTACTTTTAGGCGTTTGCCAAAAACAAATTATGGTTTTAATATACCGGAGCATTTTTTTCATATACTTGATTGTGCTTGCACCCTGTGAGCCACAGTTGCCTTCCAAGATACCTTCAATCTTCCAACCAATGGATGCATGTATGAATGATTCTTTGAACGCCTAGTACAGTAAGTCATGCATTCAACATAAGCAATTGTTTGATGTATGTAGAAATAGTTGACTCAAGCATTGACATTTACCAAACACTGAAGATACTAGAGAAAATTTGACGTGTCAATGCCACTACTAGAATCATTCAAAATTGTTGGAAGCACGTCAATATGATCCCTGGTGATACATTGACGTCATGTTCCATTGATACAATGTCGGTGATTTTTTCTCAAAATGTTGAGCTTGCAGATGTCTTAATTTTGCTTGATAGACTCTCTCAATTATCATTTAAAGCAAAAGACTGTGAGTCTAAGTGCTAATAAGTGCACAAAAATATGTGCACTTTGAAGTTGTATTCGATCTCAATCAACCTTATGTTCCAACTAAGAAAGATATCTTGAATAAACTTAGTGCATCTAGGTTATTTGAAATCATTAAGGTTTATTCAAAAATTAGTGAAAAAGGTAGCTCCTATCAATGGTCCATTTTCTTAAGCACAAGATGCAATGGAACTCATGTCTACATCTCTAGAACAACAATAGAGTAATGTTAGTAAGCTTAGGACAAATTTCTTGTCATTAGAAAAATGGACCATCGTTATTTCACATATTCAAGAGTCCCGTCAAACAACAATAGACTCATATTTTGGTCACTAAGTAAGTGTAAGTTTGTTTTCTATTAGTATATGTGACAATATTTTATAAGTGACACTAATGACTCTATTTTCTCCACATAATTCTTACTCTCATAAGTGTTATTTTTTTGGATTGGCTACCCTCTCTAACTAGTATTGTGGTAGAATTCCATAACGGTTACAACTTTTGCATATATGTGACAGTTAGAGAGGGTATATTATAGTAGGTTGTTTGACTCGTTTAGTAGGCCCAACTGGTTTTCAAGATATTTCAAGGGGTAGATGACCATAATTGGCCAAATCTTTAGGGTGTGTGGAAGAAAGGACTCTTAGCCCCACCCCACTAGTAACGCCACCCTAAGCTTTCTACTATATAACCTTATTGTGCAAAGAACCCTCTCTCTTTTCCATTTCCTTGTTTGCCATGCCTAAGCTCTCTTTGGTCCCTTCTCATACTCTCTAAGTAACAGCTATAAATCGTTGATGTTTTAGTTTTTGGATCTTGTCTAGTCTCTCCTATTTTTGTGATCTCTTAGTTTGTCTTATCGAGTCTCATGTTTTGTGTTGTTGGTTTTCAATATTGGCTTGGTATGCTTTAAATGAAACCACTGATTTTGATCTTGCGTTGAGATCTCATATTTATGTCATAGAGGGATCTAGATTTAGATTTAGATTTAGATGTTACTTTGCTCTCTTTGCGGGTGTCTGACCTTGCAAGTCTCCTTGCAGTTAGTTACCTCCTCGTTGCCACCTATCTAATACATTGAACGGCTTCCCTACTGCCTTCCTCGTACCTACTCAGCTCTATGACCTTCCCAACTTTGCGATCCTCTTACGCATTAATAAAAACCGCCCAATAATAGCATATACTCGCCCAATAGCAATGGCTCAAATTGTAGATTATAAAACATAAATGGTGCTTATCATCAAGCTTAGTAGTGGGCTTAGTGTTAGGGGTTGGATATTTGAATTAATTAGTCTTGGTGTTAGTAGTTGATTTAATGTTACTACTAGGCTTAATATTAGTATTTGATTTAGTATAACTGTTAGGCTTATTAGTGTTAGTATTTCATGTGATGTTACCATTAGGCTTAGTAATAGCATTAGATTGGTGTTAGCATTATGCTTATATGCTTTTGTGTGCTTGTGTGCCTACTATTGCATAATGCTTATATACCTGGCTTTATGTATTTTCGTTTATGTATTTTTTATATTGTTATTTTAATTTGCTAGTATTTGGTTTTGTTAATTTTAAGCCATTTTTGGTTATTTGGTTTAGTTTGTGTTGTTATGTGATTTTGCTTTAGAGTAATTTTCTATATACCTTATTAAATATGGTTTTTCTGCATAGGCTTTAGTTTAAGTTGGTTTAGATTGAATTAGTTAATTTCAACAAAGGTGTTAGATTTTTTTTGGGTTACTTTTGTAAAAAAAAAATTATTTCTTTTGGTTGTAGATTTTACTTATTTAGATGAGCAATTCATATAATTATTTTAACTTAGAAATTATTTTATGCATATCAGATAGCTTTTGATGGAAATTTGGTGGTGATCATAACCTCCCCATACTTGGTGGAGTTGAACCACCCCGTTGACTCTAGAGTGAATCCCCCTTCTACCACCTTTCAATAATTTTGTATTTTCCTATGGAGAAGCCTCCGAGAATTTGCCAACAAATAAACTAATCATTTGTTAATACATATTTGTATAATGTTGATGATTTTTTTGGTTTTTTAATTTTCTTCATAATGTAATTTGATGTGGTAATTTTTTTCAATCATGAAATTATTTTTTGCAATCACCTAATTTCTTTTTTTGTCCATATTGTGAAGAAGATCGGTGCTCAATATTATGAGATTCAATTAAAACCGTAAGCTTCGGTCCCCATAGATCTAGTGGATGAGTTTCAACCCATTTTGAAACCCCCTGAAGACCGTACTCAAAAAATATTATCTTCTTTTCCTAACAATGACATGTCCAATCTGATATCAACTCGAATATTGGTAATAAAAGTTGATAAAGTTGATTCCGGACCCCTTGTGAGGATGGAACATACATCCAAACAATACATCAAACGTCATTTCATTTAACATAACGAGATTGATGACATTGAGGTAGAACAAAACAAATCATAGGTAAATACATGAATTGTTTCACCTATCACATAAATAATATTTTTAGAAAGTAGGCGTCAAAATTACAATAAATCAGGTAGTGACAAATCAAGTAACGATAAACTAGGTAGCATAAATTTCCAAAACAATATGAGGCTATAAGGTGACAAAATTTCCATACCCCTATGAGGCTACAATGGCAAGAAATGAAACCGAATTATTGCATTCTATAAAAAAAATTAAAATTAAAAATTAAAAAACTTTGTCAGCCTCTTCTCAAATTATTTAAGCGCAAGTTTGTGGGTGATTCAACTATTGGAGGTGGATGACGAGGTGTTAGAGTAGAAGGCATGGTAATGTTCAAGCGGATTACAAACTCAATGAGTTAAATCCGAAACCCGAAGGCTAACAAATGTTCAAGATATCAAAGAGATGTGGAAGAAGATCAATTTCCATAACAAGGAATTCCATACAATTTGTAAGCAAGTGTTCCAAGAGTTGGCGAAAGTTAACACACTAATGTTTGCATACTATCATTTGTGTCAGTACTATGGATGCAATGATCACATTTTCAATGTGATGAACAAGAAACTTGTTCATGCGGCATAGGGCATTTTCAACGTAAAATGAGCTTAGAAAAGTTGAATAAGCTAGATGAGCTTAGTTAGAATGAGAGTGAGCATATAAAGAGTGAGATTTGACATCCTCTACAATTGAAAGCATAATTTTAATACATGTTAAAACTATCACAAAATTAGATATTGGTAAAAAACAATTTCAAAGTTAAATTAAAATAACTACAATATGTCAACGGATAACAAAGAAGCAAATAACCAAAAAAATCCCATCGACACTACTTATTGGAGAATTAGTTGAGACTTAGGGTCGGTTTACACTATGGACCATGACGTCGGACCATGGAAGATGACCTTTTCCATGGTCCGACTTGATGGTTCAACTCTCATGGTCTGATTTCTTGAAAAATCAATTTACAAAGCATGTGGGCCCCTCACTAGTTGTAAACCGAATGTGAACCAAGAGGAATGACCATGCACCAATTGCAAACAATGAATGTGTTGATTTTTTTAATATATGTCCGGAAAAGGCAATTTTGAAAAAACTCAAATTTGATCATTTTTGGGTCTTCTCTTGTCTTCATCTTCTCTTCCCCTGTGAGCCCAAAAGGGTGCCCACATTTAGTCTTAGACCCTTGAAACGTTAGTTGATGCACTTTGAAGTAGCATGTTACTTCACAAAAATATAAAAAGAGTGAAATGTTAGTCTTAGAAGTACCATGTTGTAAGAGGCTAGGATGTGAGTTGTTATTGTGTTTTTACCTTCGGAAGGATTTGAGTGAATGAGGATAGGTAAGGAGAACTTGGATTGAGTAGTTAGTGAGTAGGCTAGTACAAATGGATGGAGACAACCAAAGTGACTCAAGAGGCAAGTGCATTCGAATTGGGATGAATGGAGGATCACATGGAGCGCACAAGTGGACCACCTCATCATGGCCACTTAATGGGGAAGGCCCAAGGAAGAATGCAAGGTGGAGGATAAGCAAATTCTCAAAGCACCAATCAAATCACGAGCTAAGCATCGTGGTTTGAATTAAGTGGTGAGCGACGGTTTGGGAAAGTAAGGGGAGAAAGTTATGGCGGCGGAAAGCGAAGGAGGCTAAGTTTGGGTTGAAGCATCCCAAGTTTGGTAAAGTGTGGTAGGTAGAAAGCCAAGGCTAGTTAAATGTTCGAATTAGGATCCTTGTTGATCATTTGAGGGAGGAAGACTTAGAAGATAGGATTGGCGCCTACTAAGTAGGAGGAAATCTCAAGGGCTTATCGTGAGCCTTGAGGGTGCTCACCCCCTCAAGCTTACTATATAATCCCTCATTCTTCCCTCACTCACTCTCTCTTTCCGTTGTGCTCCAAGGCACCCCACGAGTTATAAGTGTGGGTGTGGGAAGCCATATTGGAGCACATGTGTGTGCTTAGTTTTTAGTTTGAGAGCCAAGGCTTGTTAGCCTTGAAGAGGGCTTGACCTCTTGGTAGAATTAGTGTTGACGTGAAGGATTTTAAAGTTAATTCATGATTCCAATTTGTGGTACTTAAAGTTCATGTTTTGAATACACGTGGTTGCAAGTTCCATGTTTAAGAGTTGAGCACTTGATGTTGTGATGAGTGCAAAAATATACTTGTGTGGATTAGTTTGTCTTAGTGAAGTTAGGAAATTCTCTCTCCCCCTCTCCTCTCTAGGATTTTAGGATTTTAGGATTAGAGAAGAATTGTGTGATTAGAAAGGGGTTGTTAGTAGAATTAGGGAAATTAGGTAGGAAGATTAGTTAAGGGCTTGAATAATTAGTGAGGTAGTTGGGGATTACAACTACAAAGTTGTGGGTTCATGAAGGAGCTGGGTTTATGAAGGAGCTGGGTTTGTTTAGTTAGAAAGTAAAGAGCTGGGTTTATGAAGGACCTGGGTTTGTTTAGTTAGAAGCTAAGGAACTGGGTTCATAAAGGAGCTGGGTTTATGAAGGAGCTGGGTTTGTTTAGTTAGAAGCTAAGAAGCTGGGTTTATGAAGGAGCTGGATTTATGAAGGAGCTAGGTTTATATAATTAGAAAGTAAAGAGATGGGTTCATGAAGGAGCTTAGTAGATAGCCTACCTAATTAGCTCATAGACAAGTAGTTAGTTACATTATGCTAGTTAGTGTTATGTGTGGCTTTCACAAGTAAATGTATTTGAGATTGACTATAGAGAATAGTGTTTTTTTTAACACTTGCATCCTCTCTTTAAAAATAAACCACGTGCACAACTTAATGGAGAATGTGGAGCACTCTCGCGATGGCAAGACAAAGGAAGCAAAGACCAAAGGTGCGAGGGAGAGATTGACATAAGTCACATAAGTATTTCTTAATACTTAAAGGCTTATGTACGGTATGGAGACACCAAGTGAGACCTCTTATAGTAGCGATACGGAATACACAAGTGATAGTTCAAGTGGTAGTATAGAGTCAACGGCACGGACTCCATTTAGGAGAGGGATATCCTTAAGGGCTTGTGTAGCTAAAGCGGCACTTGACCATTTTGTCTTTGTTTGGTCAAGTGCCGCTTTAGCTACACAAGCCCTTAAGGATATCCCTCTCCTAAATGGAGTCCGTGCCGTTGACTCTATACTACCACTTGAACTATCACTTGTGTATTCCGTATCGCTACTATAAGAGGTCTCACTTGGTGTCTCCATACCGTACATAAGCCTTTAAGTATTAAGAAATACTTATGTGACTTATGTCAATCTCTCCCTCGCACCTTTGGTCTTTGCTTCCTTTGTCTTGCCATCGCGAGAGTGCTCCACATTCTCCATTAAGTTGTGCACGTGGTTTATTTTTAAAGAGAGGATGCAAGTGTTAAAAAAAACACTATTCTCTATAGTCAATCTCAAATACATTTACTTGTGAAAGCCACACATAACACTAACTAGCATAATGTAACTAACTACTTGTCTATGAGCTAATTAGGTAGGCTATCTACTAAGCTCCTTCATGAACCCATCTCTTTACTTTCTAATTATATAAACCTAGCTCCTTCATAAATCCAGCTCCTTCATAAACCCAGCTTCTTAGCTTCTAACTAAACAAACCCAGCTCCTTCATAAACCCAGCTCCTTTATGAACCCAGTTCCTTAGCTTCTAACTAAACAAACCCAGGTCCTTCATAAACCCAGCTCTTTACTTTCTAACTAAACAAACCCAGCTCCTTCATAAACCCAGCTCCTTCATGAACCCACAACTTTGTAGTTGTAATCCCCAACTACCTCACTAATTATTCAAGCCCTTAACTAATCTTCCTACCTAATTTCCCTAATTCTACTAACAACCCCTTTCTAATCACACAATTCTTCTCTAATCCTAAAATCCTAAAATCCTAGAGAGGAGAGGGGGAGAGAGAATTTCCTAACTTCACTAAGACAAACTAATCCACACAAGTATATTTTTGCACTCATCACAACATCAAGTGCTCAACTCTTAAACATGGAACTTGCAACCACGTGTATTCAAAACATGAACTTTAAGTACCACAAATTGGAATCATGAATTAACTTTAAAATCCTTCACGTCAACACTAATTCTACCAAGAGGTCAAGCCCTCTTCAAGGCTAACAAGCCTTGGCTCTCAAACTAAAAACTAAGCACACACATGTGCTCCAATATGGCTTCCCACACCCACACTTATAACTCGTGGGGTGCCTTGGAGCACAACGGAAAGAGAGAGTGAGTGAGGGAAGAATGAGGGATTATATAGTAAGCTTGAGGGGGTGAGCACCCTCAAGGCTCACGATAAGCCCTTGAGATTTCCTCCTACTTAGTAGGCGCCAATCCTATCTTCTAAGTCTTCCTCCCTCAAATGATCAACAAGGATCCTAATTCGAACATTTAACTAGCCTTGGCTTTCTACCTACCACACTTTACCAAACTTGGGATGCTTCAACCCAAACTTAGCCTCCTTCGCTTTCCGCCGCCATAACTTTCTCCCCTTACTTTCCCAAACCGTCGCTCACCACTTAATTCAAACCACGATGCTTAGCTCGTGATTTGATTGGTGCTTTGAGAATTTGCTTATCCTCCACCTTGCATTCTTCCTTGGGCCTTCCCCATTAAGTGGCCATGATGAGGTGGTCCACTTGTGCGCTCCATGTGATCCTCCATTCATCCCAATTCGAATGCACTTGCCTCTTGAGTCACTTTGGTTGTCTCCATCCATTTGTACTAGCCTACTCACTAACTACTCAATCCAAGTTCTCCTTACCTATCCTCATTCACTCAAATCCTTCCGAAGGTAAAAACACAATAACAACTCACATCCTAGCCTCTTACAACATGGTACTTCTAAGACTAACATTTCACTCTTTTTATATTTTTGTGAAGTAACATGCTACTTCAAAGTGCATCAACTAACGTTTCAAGGGTCTAAGACTAAATGTGGGCACCCTTTTGGGCTCACATCCCCCCAAAAAAAAATCATTAAAATTTGATTATTACAACTTTTCTCTACCATGGAACCTTGCTTTTTCTACCAGAGCACCTCTTTTGCCTCTCCCACTCCAAACCTGTAGGATCATGTTAGTGGATAATGTAGGCCTTAAAACATGTCTTTTGGGACCTCAAACTTCATGATCACTTTGACATTTTTTCCTTGGTGTAAACTAAAGTGGTCATGGGATGAGCTCAACGGCCAATCACATATTTTACAGGGCCTTGGTACAACTCCATGGTCCATGGTGTAAACAACCCCTTATTGGTCTAAAGGCACAATGTGGATGGATGTTGAAGGGGATTTACTTTTGGAGTATTTTTGGAGTCAAAAAATGGCTTAATTCCACTATTTCTAGGTAGGTCATGACTAGTACATTAGCCCCATCGTAAGGCAAATAATAAAAATAATGAATAATAATGAATACATACATACAATACTCACATTTAAGCCAACAAGCAAAATAAACAACAAGAACAATTGGATTTAGACTACCATCATGAGAGAGAGAGAGAGAGAGAGAGAGAGAGAGAGAGAGAGAGAGAGAGAGAGAGAGAGAGAGAGAGAGAGAGAGAGCTTATCATTGCCTCGAGCTCATATGTGATCTCCGAGCAGGTTCATTGATCAAAACTATGGGACATGTGCAACTGCCTTTCATAAGAGGAGATCCCTATAGTGCCAAATGAAAGGGGCATTGTAGGCCCAGTTGGGGGGATTATAAACTTTGTTTGTCAATGTTGTGTATGCTAAGGGTGGGTGTCATGAGGGCATATAGTCTTGGCTCATTGCACCTATGTTGAATTCAAGTTTCTAGGGTTGACTCCTAGGGGTTTGGTTATCCCTTTATCTGAGCTATTTGAATGGGTTTGAGCAACATGTTGTAGAGTTCATTCTTGGGATTTCATGGTTTGTATTTGTTTGGGTGGGAAGCACCAGCGACTAATGGTTTTTTCAAATTTTGTTTGTTAAGCAGGTGTAGTGTAAGGTATTTGATAGCGATTGTGTGGATTTGTTGTATGCATGCATGTATAGGGATTAAAGGTATGTAGCATTGTTATAAGAGATTGGTGATATTCTTTGTGTGTATGCCTCCTTGAATGCTTGTTGTGAGGGTAGTGAATGTTACATATCATCTAGCCTCTTTGATTGCATCCACCAAAGGTTGGTATTTAAGTTTTTTTTGGTGGAAAGGGGAGAGTGAACTAGTGGATTGTTAAGCCATTTTGTTAAGTATAAATATTGAGTGAGTATAGTGGTCATGAGTTGGGATAAATATTCCTTCTATATGCAAGATTGAAAATGTATGATGAATGTAATATGGGATTGTCTATAAGGATTTTGGAAGGAGTTTGCTAGCGTTGAATTTGGTAAATTTATCGGTGGCTTTGTTACCTAGTATGCCAAATGTTTGTAGATTTTTTTGTAGTGTGAGGAGGGATGTATTGTGATAGTCATTGTACTATACTTTTTATGAGTAATATGTCTAGGTGAATATGCAAGGCAGAAGGTTGGGAGTGGTGGTTGTGGACAAAACAACTATAATTGTAATTGTCTGTTAAGATATATGAGTGGGTGGTGTTGTGTTTTGTGAGGCAGAAGGTCACGTAAATTGTTGTTAATTTTGTGCGTAGGATATTTTGTCTTCCCAAGAATGTGTAGGCGTGTCGGGTGTTGCGAGTGGGATGATAGGTACCTAGACCAACATTTCCTTCATTTGCTTGGCACGGATGGGTGAAGGAGCCACCTATGTAGTAAGTGTGGATGGAGTTATGTTAGTTTAGTTATGAAGTCATAGGACGGGGGCGTTAAGTGTTTGGATGAGTGAACAGTTGTAGTGGTGTTAGTATTGGTTCCAAAGCCATTGGGTGTCACGGGTAGATCACTCGACTGTCAAGTTGAACACCACGTGCGACCAAAAAAAATCTTCTTTTGGTAAGTTGCACCACCAAAATGG
The DNA here is from genome assembly GCA_950295325.1 of Polytrichum commune. Classification (NCBI taxonomy): domain Eukaryota; kingdom Viridiplantae; phylum Streptophyta; class Polytrichopsida; order Polytrichales; family Polytrichaceae; genus Polytrichum; species Polytrichum commune. The sequence continues at coordinate 12,619,490 of OX485803.1, read as the reverse complement.
GTCAAAATTTTATCAATTTTTTTTTCATGAGTAGATATACACAATACCTATGATATAGTCAAAAGTGGTAACTAAATTTGATGATTTGTTTTTTTCATAAAACATACCATTTCTAACTAGAATGACACAGAATTGAACTAAAACAATTACTAAAAAAAATAAAGATGACTAAAAATTTCAAAAAAGTATACGAAAGATACTACCAATGGTTATATATATGTAGAAAAAATATCATAAATTTTAAAATTATATATGGCATGTAATATAGGGGTAGCAAACTTTGTCCGCACGTGGTGTCAACTTGACCCTGAAGTGACCTCCCCATGTTGGGTGTGTGTGGCGGAGTATTCATGGTGGATGGAGCCATTGGATGTGTGGAGGCGTGCTATGGGGGAGGGGTGGGTGTTGTGGTGCTTATATCCGTAACAAGGTTACATTTTTGTGTTAAGGTGGATGTGTGGGATTTTGTAACAAACTAAACTGAGTAAAGAAAATTAATAAGAAAGACAATGGGGTTGCTAGGTCGACAATGAGGTTGCAGGCGTGGGAGTAAGGTCGTGAGCACGGTAAGTAGGAAGGAAGGAAGATAGCACATGGAGGGGTTCATTGCTCACAAATAGGTAGGTTGCAAGCTTTGACCCAAAAGGTTGCACCCTTGAAATAGAAGGTTGCAAGCTTGATAAGAAGGTTGCATCATGATAAGAAGGCTGCAACTTGATTGAGGGTGGGATTGATCCAAAAGTCTAGATCAACCATCTGTTAAGCAAATATTAAACATAGATTAAGCGATTGAAGCAAATTTGGATCAAAACTAATGCCACAAACCGCATCCTACAACCTAAAAGCAACAAACTAAAAGCCAAAAAGTTTGAACCGGACCGACGTACAAATTGAAACCCAAAAACTAATTCCAAATCCAAATTGATGCACAAGCTAAAATCCAAAAACCAAAGTTGAATTTGGCTTGATGGACAAACTGAAGCCTCCAAAACCACAAACTAGAGTGAAGGGAAAACCACAATTATAAATCTTCAAGGACCCACAAATGGGATGCCGAACTCCACCCTAAACCACAAGAGTTTGGATACCAAATGAGTGAGTTAGATCACCAAGTGAGCGAGAGACGGAAAGAAAGGTTCCCCAACACCTTCGCCAAAGAGAGTGGGCTGGGGGGGGGGGTGTTTGAGAGAGCCTTAGTCTTTAAGAAAATTGAGAAAAGATATTATGCCAAAGTGGGTGGGCCCACGACTAAGGTGCTCCCTAGAACCAAATCATGTCTACTTGGCTAAAGGCTAAGCACTAGTTGCGAATCAAGAAGAGTCAATAATATCCTCCATTAGACATGGAATCATTCTTGGTGTAAGTACCTTATTTAAAATCTTACAAATCAGACTCCAATTAATTAAAATTCAATCACGCCTTGCGTTCCCTTGATAAGAATATCAAGATGTTGCAAAACCCAAGTTGTCCGTCATAAGAGAACATGGGTGTATATATATATATATATATGTTAAGAGAAAATGGCAAGAAATGATGGCCACTCATGAAATAGGTTGTAGCATGTTTTTGATCAAATTCAAGACATTCACACTTGGTCCTTCATGCTTCATACCAAGTAGTTAAATCTTCTTGCTTGCAACAACAAAATCCACAACTACTCAATGCAATATGTTCAAGAATGTAACCGGTACATACATAAGAATTAAGCTAAACATGATTTTCATTGGTGGATTGGTAGAGGCAAGTGACACTCATGACACAACTTACAACGAATATCTATTTGTAGAGCTAGAGCTGGCAGCTTTGTCAAGATACATAGGCCAACCCACCAAACGAAGGACATTTACCTTATGTGGTACGCTCATTATAAATTTCAGTGGTGTACCAACGCTTTGTGGGTTCAAAATAAATCTTAAATTATAGCCATAGCAAATGTAGAATATCCTCTTGGTGCACCAAATGTTGAATCAAGTTACATCAAAGCCTCCAACATTACCATCTACCATTCACTAACTTCCTATCCTCGTCCCTTACCAATGCAGTTTATGTTAACCTCTTCAAAAATAGCCACTAATGGCTAACTTTAATTGGTCATTGGCAAGGGTGATGTGATAATGCAACAATGTCACAAGGGTGCTAACACAAAATTAGAATGGGAGCATGTATTTAGGGCATATATGAATTATTGGCTCAATCTCAATGACATGACATCAAGGATATCTATTCTACAATTTGGAACTTAGGGTGAACGATGATTGCATTGGGTGGTCAAGCGATCACCATTGAAAAGTTCCTAAACAGTTAACTCTAGAGCAAGCGGTGCGGGAATAACCTGGGACATAAATCCATATAAGTGTGTGAGACATGCTAGGATGACATGGACCCAAACTAGTTTAATTACAAGAGCAGAGATTGATGTGTTAGGGAAGTACAAGAATCTTGACCAGGCAAAGCTGATTTCTCTTTGGCCAACATTTGCCAAGAGAGTGTTGTGTGATACAACTCATTAATGTGATCAAAAGCACCCATATAATGCTAATTATATCTCCTCATAAGGAGACACAACTGCAGTACACAGGAGCTCCAAGTCTGGAGTGATCCCAAAAGGCCTCGATTTCTTCACCCAGAGTTTTCACAGAATTCAGCTCCAAAGGGCCTCCAAATTCACCTGTGCTCCACATGGCATAGCAAGCCACATTTCCCAAAAGTATGCCAAAAAGCATAATTGAGCTTTGAAGCCTATTCAATATCTTAAAAACCAGAACGAGAGAGACCCACACACACCAGTGGTGTGTTACCGTTGAAAGTGTCAATACCTCCCCAGAACCTCTTGCTCAAAACTCCATATCAATCAATTCCTTCAACTAGAAGCATATATACAACAAGATGGATGCTAGTCTTGCCCATACTTCGAAACAAGGGCAATACATGACCACATGCTGATATTGACGTGCAAGATATTGTCAAGAACAATGTGGAACAGAAAAAGAAAACAAGAGTGCCTAGAATGTACTATTCAACAAGCACGAATGGCAGATGTCTGGACAATAAGAGTCCCCACGTACATTTGAGCATATTCCAGAACTCCAAAAGACGAAGAGTCTTGCAAAAATAAGATGCATTCTGCATTCCAATGTAAAGCACAATACTGCCTCTGGAGATAGCAATACTTTAATAACCAACAATAACAATCAAGTTGCGCAATTGCAAACTTCTAGGATAACCCTTTATACAGTTCTTGAAGCCAATATCCTCCATAAAATGTCAAGACGCATTTTCAAATTATTACATCGGAATGACATACATCTATGATGAACTACAAAAGCTCAGTGCGATCTATGATTCTAAGACATTGGTCATGGGTGCCATCTGTTCATGGACTATGCAGAATCTCGTGTGAAGGTGACTGGGATAATATTTTCCGTTTTGCCACTTCCTGAGAAGTTCTTACCTTTAGCTGTAACTTCAATACTAGATCGACCAAAAAGCATTGTCACCTCCACTTTTCTCTTCTTGTCTAACTCCATCCCAGAGGACATGTCAAGTTCAAAAGACCCTTCTTCCTCTGCTCCGTCTTCCATTGTATACTTCGGATCACTCTTGGTAGAGCTGAAAATCGGAAATGACATGGACCTCTGGAAATGACTAACCGGAACAAATACTTTAGTTACAGTGTGGTTGACAGGTATGGCATCCCCAATTCGGACAAATACAGAGAACTTATGATCACACCTTGCTTCACCATCATCATTAACCCACTTGTAGCGCAACGGTTCTCCGACCTCAAATATTTCCACACTGGAGATGCCATACGTCTTCCTGCAGATTCGAGAAATTATGACGTCTCGTTTGGCGATCCCCCACATTGCTGCACCTTGGCAAACAGCGCTGCCTGGGTCAGGGGGACTCACAATCTCCCCCACAATGCCTGCAAACTCTTCTCGTAATCTTTTCATCAAGTATGGACTTCCAGAGAAACCCCCAACGGCCATCATTGCCTTCACCTCCCCCTTCGAAAATGGACGCAGCGCCTTTCCAATAAGCTCAATAATCTGGTCAACAACTTTGTCAAATATGCGCATTAAATCCTGTGCGGTGAACTCAACCTCATCAAAATTACCATCAACTTCGCTATCTGACATCTCTGTTGATTGTTGTTCACGTTCACACAGCTCCCAACCTGCAAGTTCACTATCACACTTTTGTACAGATTTATGCTGGCTCTCGTGGGTCTCCCACGCTCTAGCAAGCTTCGATGGTATGTCGAAAGTTGCGGAAGTCGTTCCATTGAATGTGCTTTTCACTCCTTCCCACCATCTAAGAATTGACAATAGTGACGAAGGATTCTCGTCAAGAAACGAGTGCAAACATCCAATGCGCTGAGAAAGATGATGTATGAAGTGCATGTCAACATAAGTTCCCCCACATAAATCTCCTGTGCTGCATGCCACCTCTTTCAACTGCAATACCAATTAATTTGGACAACAAGGCATGAGAAGCTAACTTTCTTGCAACCAACAAGATATGCTTTTCTTCTATCTTCCAAGTCTATGTACGATATGAACTAGTATATTCTCGTCCACAACACAGGCTATCACTACTTGCCGATTGCTCTTTATTATATGAATCGAAATGCTAAAAACTCAGAAAGTCTTTCAATAACTTGAGACATTTCCACTGACCTGAAGATCCGCGTCTTCGCCACTTTCCAGCTTCTCGTGAATGACAATGTCCACCGTGCCTCCACCAATATCTGCAGTCAGGAATTTGTCATGGATCTCAAAAGAGAGGGATTTCATCTTGTGAAGACAGTATACAGCTGCTGCCTCTGGCTCCAACACAATCAGTAGGGGATGCGGGCTTGCAGTGCTATCAGTATTTGCATTTGCACTTTGTATCAAACCTGCCTGCTCAGCATATGATTTCATCGACTGCTTTGCATGGTCGTCCCATATCGCAGGCACTGTCAAGCACCATTGCACTTCATGCATGTCAAAGTGCTCTCCAAATCGATTCTTCAGATGCTTCATAATGAATTGGGAAATCTCTCGCAGATAATCAGGGATAATCGTTCTTGCTGTCAACCCTTCCGGCAATGCTTCTGCTGAAAGTCCATCGCCATAGCTTGCAAGTTGAAGCTTAAACTTTGTTACAAACTCCCCAACTTTCAAAGGCGGTGCTCTTACATGTTTCGATCTCAAGGTCGTGAGTGCCTTCCTATATCCAACCAAAGCAGGCCAGCCCCAACTCTCGAGCTTGAGCACATCGTTGTCATCCTTGGAGTAGTAGATAGATGTTTGTGTCTTGCAATAAGGTTGTCCGCCACCACTCGCTTGCTCAGGCCACTCGTAGAATGTGAAAACTTTGGAAGGCTCCGAAATGTGGGCGTAAGCAAATCCAGAGAAAGTGGTGCCAAAGTCCAATCCCACCGCCACTCTTGGACCACCAGAAAATGCTCTAGAACTACCTTCCATGCTTCTGGATAATCTCAGCTCCGCCTGAACATTAAACTCAAATTAAGTTATAATTCTTAAACAAATGAATGAACTTCAAATGTGTGCCTAATTTACTGACAATATTGCAGTATCCAAATTGCAAGAAAACATGTGCAATCGTACTGACGGATAAGACCTTGAAGAGGTTGAGGTGGGATGAAGCAGCTGCACCGGATCCTTTCGCTCATCCACCTTAGAACAATTCAGCCACATGATAACGTCAACACTGTCACTGAGAAGCCTGTTGAAGAAAAATGACATAATTAGAGAAGCCTATTGAAGTTGAACTTCAACCTCTCACCGGAAGTGAACGATTGTGTTTGATTATGAACGAATTGATTTGCATTTGAACGATTGTGTCTGAATTTGAATGAAGAGCTGAATTAATTTTGGTTCATTGAGGGCCGACCTCATTTTAGCACCTCTTGACATGCCAAAATGGGTTTGACCCTCATTGAACCGATATATAATGTTCTTCGTTCAAACCTCCACACTACCTCCGAACATGCACCAAAAACTTACCAAACAAGGAAGGTGTTGTATACAAAATAAAACCAACTCCCGACTGAAAATCCCATTAAATTAAAGGATAACTCTAATAACCTACCAAAAATCCTGGAGGTTAATCAGGTTGTTCACTAAACTAAATATTCTTATTAGTGTGGGTGAAAATTTAGGTTCAAAATAAGGAGCAGTGGTCAGACTAACTTTGTAATCAAAGTGGAAATAATGTGGGTCCAAGACCCGGGGTCTTCCATTAGTCTTCTTGATGACATCCAACCAACACTGTGAATATTAGTTATAGGACTAAATTATAGAAGCATAGAGGAAAATAATCATCCGCATTAATTTTCTAGAAAAATAATAAATTTGGCCCACAATAAACTTCGACTAAAATTTTACTATGGGTTGAAAATCAATGTGGCCCACATCAATTCTCACTATGATAATTAGCGTGCGCTCTAGAAAATTAGAATAGCCCACAGTAATACGACTAATTATCAGTGTACGCACACTTGCATTCCTCCATTCACAAAGAGCATAATCCTACAAGAACATTGCAGTACTCTACCTTAACAAGTTCTGTGAAGCTTGACAGTACCAGACACAAATGGTGAAAACAGAAATTCAAGGCGATGTAATCTACACCAGCGCACACTCCAATGGCAACACTCTCAATCAACTCTTTCTTGAAATAGGTGCAATGAAACTGGAGAGCTTAGTTCCTACAGTGACTCGAACCAATTTCCGGGAATAATTTTTACCTTATACATGCCCTTGCCGAAGGTGCCTATGCCAGTATGGTTTTTATGCTGACTCTAGGTTGACCAGTACCAAAACTTGGATTATAACCACGCTTGATTCCATCTTTCCAAATGCTAAAGGGAGCCAGTGATCCGGACAATTCAAGCTTAAAGAAGGCTCAAGAAGGACTGGCATAAATACAGCAGATTCAAAGCAGAGTGTTTTAGCAACGCACAAGTTGAATACACGTAACTGCAGACGAGAATTCAGGAAAACCTAAGGTTCATCTTGGTCACACAAGTTACTCACACATGATTCTCTTTGACTCATTTTGTAATCCGCACTAAATTATGGACAAATCAATCGCAAACTGAGCCATCTCCAAAGAACCCAGCCAAAGCTATCAAACAGGTTGCAAAGTAAGCTAAAGAGTACCTGAGTACTTAGCGGCGACTTCCCTCCATGTTCAATTGCATGTTCAATTGTATGCTCGAATCCTCACTTCAATTCAGGAGGTAGTAGTCATTCACCTTCGATCCGCTCTATCCTTCTCGGCTATAAAAATCTCCTCCCCGTTCTTACGACTTCACAGTGGCAGGCGCTTCTACAACCTACTCACAAACTAAACAGACAAACAGCATGAGTGAACTTTCCTTGATAATCCTTAAAACATTATATCAGACCCTTGTAATGTGAAGAGCCTTGCGGAACCGCAATTGAAAATTGCCGGCTGTCAAGCTCCGAAATATCTAACTTGGCCTTATCAACTAAAATGAGCCAATTGGGTCATTATGAGACAATCCTTTTGTCATAATTGATGAGATCTGTCATATTAAAATTGATTATTTGCATGGTTTTATAAACATGTGTGGGTGTATTGAATTGGTTGAGTTGTATTTTAAGAATCCTCAACGGGTATTCTCTCGTACCATTTAGCAATCATTACGTTCCCATCACGTTCCCTACATTAAATTGAGTGAGTGGACCAATTGGCTCATTTTAGTTGGTAAGGCCATTAACTTGGAAACCGACAATTCCAAATTCTCGGTCTAAAATTGCGCACAATGTTTATCAATCAAAGCTTGCCCTGCCCGGCACCTCTGTGCATTCACGAAGGTGTTCAGAAGACGGCGGCCAAACTGCAAACCTCCCTTTATCCCTAATTAGGTTTGTGCGTAATTCATTATCTTAATCGAGAAGCTCTTTGAAAAGTCACATTAACAAGTTCTGATGTTAAATCACATGTTGAATAGCTTCTTGTGATGGTTGCCAACCTTTTCACTGGATGAATAAGATATACCTCCGCTCGTCCGAGTCCAATTTGTATCACATGGCCAACCGCCAACTCTAACATGTCGATGTGGGCCATCCGGCCAATGCCACTTAATTTAAGGACGTAGGCCATGCGGCCAATTCTACTCAATTAAGGACGTAGGCCATGCGGCCACTAGCACTTATTGAAGGAGGTCGGCCATGCAGCCCATGCCACTTAATTAAGGACGTAGGTCATACGGCCGGTTAACTTACAGTGCAGTGAAAACGTTAAAGGATTCCGGGGAGTCAGTGTCAGCAGGTAAGGCTGCATCAAAGTTAAGCTTTTGTTTTCCTTTCTAATCTTTCTATAATTTGGAACAAGTTAACGAAAAGGGCGGAACCACACCTTATGCGTCGTAAGCTTCACATCTCCATCCAGTAGGTATTCATTCGGCATGTAAGTACTCGTCATGTACATTGGTAACATGCGAGCCCTAATTGGTAACTTCACGCCAAGTAGCGCAGGTGGTTGCACTCCCTGCTGATTAGTGTGAGCACAACAGCGAGAGTAGCACCACCGTGTGCAACAAACTGTGAGGAGATTTTGCCATCTCGCAATGAAGAGGACGGTACTAGGAACCGTGTGCTGTTATAGATGAGGCCTGCGAAATCAGGAGGATGCATGGATAATTCTGGAGAGGAAGAGCTTTCCTTGAGGTTTGGTGCCGTTACAATTTCATCACCAATGCAGAGCACCAGAAGTTCCGGACGGATAGATTCTAAGGAAGGGGTTGGGGCCTCTCCTATCCTGGGTTTGAGGACCTTATTCCGAAATATTACGAAGCACTTCGGTTGTGGAGGACACAACCGTAAGGATGGTCAACTCTCAAGCAGTACGGATGTATTGCAGTTGCGAGAATCGCATCCCATGCAGATGGCAGCTGCGCAAGAATATATTAGAAAGCTCCTCTCTCACAAGGAGAATGAGAAGGGGAAGGAGATGGAAGCTGCAGCCAAAGTGATCAATCATCTCCAGACTGAGAAAAATGTGCTCTTGGAGACCGTGAGCCAATCAGATTGTCGCAATTTGCAGTTGCAGGATCGAATTTCTAAACTTGCACAGGAGATGCGGAAATGTTATCAGGAAAGAATGTCGATGCACCACGAAGTGCAAAGGCTCCAAGAGAACCGTTTGAGGCTAGAAGCCAACGAAGGGAAGCTTCACTTGCAAATTCAATCCCTTGAAAGGGAGCGGGCCAACGAAGGAGAGCACAAAAACGGCTCATATCTGGATTCTTCTGCTACCCCTGTGCTCCTCGAAGCAGCTGTGCGAGGGTTGGATATGGCTTCTCGGAATTTCACAAAGGAATACATCAGGAATGTGCACGGAAATAAAAGCGCCGACAAGCTGTTCGCAGAGATTCCATTCTCCAGGCGTAGCCATGTGAAGTACGCTCACCAAGCACATCTCTCTGCCATCTTCTTCTCCGACTTCGAACGTGAAGACTTCGGGGAGGATTCTCAGCTCGCCAATCTTTCACTTCCGCATCAACACCCCACTTCATTTTTTGAAGAGTATGAGGCATTCTCAAACGCTGCTGATTTTCCAGTCTCAAACGGGTTGCCAGCCAAGTACACAGAAGCTTTCAGTGCCTTTTGCTGTCGAAAGTATCTAGGAATTTTCCACAAGGACCTCGATCTAGACGAGAGTATGCTCCAGTGCAGCCAGGAAGTGGACGGGAAGGATCTGAAGGCCAATGGATCCGACCTTCAGCTACTCACCACTTTCTTTCAGTTGGCTAGAATAGTGTGGATGTTGCACAGACTTGCTTTCTCCTTCGAGCCGAATGCAAGGATTATCAGAGTTGGAAGAGGTGCGGCGTTCAACGGAGATTATATGGCGGACGTTGTTGAGGATTCGGCGATCGAGGAAGATGACTCGGTTAACGAAGACACGATGCCTCGACGAGTTGCTCTGGTTGTTCTCCCTGGCTTCTCTGTATCCAAGTGCATCGTGAAGAGTCTCGTATATGTCACCCAGCCACAAGTATCCACGACACGAGTCACATAGACCTGTGGTTTGCAAGGGTTCAAGAGACGAAGAGAACCTTTAATGGCTCGTCGCCATATGTGCACAGAAACCTTTTTTTGGATGTGGCACCTTCAATATCGATCGATGACGTGTAACCCTACCGCACAGAAAGCAGCTGCAGCAAGAGACGGAAATTTGAAGTAACTCGCGTAGTATATCTCTTTTCGGATACTTGAGATTGTTGCTATAGACAACCATGGTAGCAATCTGTCTCATTCTCCCAAAGTATGGTTTACTTTCTGGGTCTCTCGACGATACATGAACGTCCCTATGCCTTTACGGTTTTGAAGACACAGTCTTGATTGGAAATAAAGAAATGTTTTTTTGTTTTTTTTCGAAAGTGGACAGGTTCTTCTTTCCTTATTAAAGGGACACAAATTGGTAAGACAAATGTTGCAGAATTCAGAGCAAGCGGCGCAATCGACCAAACATACTGCAAATTTTGTGTGCTTCGAAAACACATTGGATGGTGTTGTATGCCTCCAGTGATAGGTACGCTTGGAGCATTTTGCAGCATTGCAGGGAAGTGAAGCACGTGATGCGAATAATTCTAACTTCTAATACGCAATAGCTCATAACTTCCACACCGATCTGAGCGGAAGGTCTCTCCCATAATGGGTCGGAGGTTCCTCTTATGAGTTTGATATTGGAGTAAGTAATTGCATTCGAAGGTTGTAGTTAAGCATATAGGGATGGAAGATATTGGCGGCCCACTAATTGCAGACTTAAGAATTATAATGACCATATAGTTATGAAGAATGACCATATAAAACACACATAACTTACTGAATTTTGTTGTTATGTTGCTGAAAACACAAGAATATGCAAGGGTAGGCAGACTGCAACCTTGCAAGCCCGAGTCCCAAGTTTGAACCCACCAGTCTACCCACCAGCTTGCTTCAGAACAACACTCCAGCAGCCATGGTTGTGCTTGGTAATGTAGCGCACCAACTTCTCTTCCTCTTTTGGCGACCACAGCCCTTTCTTGAGTTTTTGTTTGTGACAGCACGAATGGCGGCCCATGACTACAACGTGATGATTAACAACCTTCGACCCAAATCTTGAACCTCCTCCACTCTAAGAAATCATGGCTGCTGAAGCTGGCGCTCAATCTTGAACCCCTGGAGTACCATCACGCCTATTTCTTCCAGGTCGGAATCAGCTAGTAGCTAGCTAGTTGTGATAAAATCCTTACAATGAAAAGTTGTATGTCTGTAACCTTCGGCGCACTAGTCTTCGCTTCTCATTCTTCACGCGGGGTTTGATACCTAGTGCAGAGTCTGATAAATTGCTCTTGAATCAATGATGACCATCAGCTGGATTCCGGCGTCTCAGTATGGCATGCATTCATTTTCACATATCCTTCGTTCAATGTATGGAAAAAGATTAAGCAGTTGTCAAATCATCCGCCTATATATGTCAATCGTTTGAGTGGTGTCAATCGTTCTTCGAGTAGTAATATGCTCCCCAAAAGCTAATCCTATATTCTTTGGGTTCTCTAACTCCTTTATTCTTATAGTTTCATAAACGCAATGTACAGTGGAATCACTAACACACACATGAAGTCGAGATTGGTGCCACTACCACTTCACCACCACCACCACGCTCATGAAGATGAAATACAAGTAGCAGGTTGCTTTGAGGAAGACCCTACTTGCTCATATGACGAATTAGATAAGTATAATTAGAATATCATCTAGTTCAAAATGTTGGATGGCCAAGATGCATTTTTGCTCTTTTTGAAGACAAATGAAACATTTTATGTCATCACCAACAAACCAAGATGCGTTTTTCACCACTTGTATTTGTATGTTCACATCTATAAACATGTTTCATTTGATGAAGTTTCATTTGTTTTGGTGACATGGGCCAATATGTTTGTCTTGAACTTTTAATTCAACAATAATCGGAGCTTGAACATTTTATTGAACTTCACCACGCATTGAAAAGTAAGACTTAGAATCATAACATACCATTGTTTAGTCTTGGATGTTATAAGCAAAGTGCTTGAACTGGTATTTGATACCATTGCAAAGCCATAATTCTTGCATATTTAATATTATACCAAGCTCTACATTTCATGACACCTCTAGTACCTTGACAAGGCCTAATAGTGAGCTACAAAGTCATTGCATACCAGGACCCCACTGGTATCATAAAATAGTAATACCAGTCCAACATTGGTGGATACCTTACGAGAAAGTATGTTCTTATTGCAATGCATTGGGGCATCTTATTCCTTCACGCATTGATCAACAACTTCAACATCACATGGTTATCATACGTCATTATTATAGTTGTTGAATGGAATGTTGTTGGTGGGTGTTCCAATTTAATTACATCTATCTACCCAACCCGCGCGGTGGTGGGGGGGAGTAATGCGCATATTCATGGGATATTCAATATTTTGGAGAATATTATTGGAATATACCTAATGTACACTCCAGTCAAATGTTTAGTACCCTATATTTATGTAATTCTTCTATGGATTTTATTCCACCCTGTAATTTTTTTGCATGCCGTTCTTAACATCTTACAAAGTGTCATCTCCCCTCACGGCAACATTTTATTTGACTTGCCAATGACATCAACCACCTACTACAAGAACCAATATTTCAACAAAAACGTTAACAGGAAATAGTGGGGTATGTGTTGGACAGGTGTGGTTTTGTTAATTGTGCTCATCCCAGCAGTAGCCACACAGCGGCAGACGGCATCCAGTGTATTTACAGCATTCAATAAACCAGACGTTGGAATTCACAACAATGTCTATATTTTTCTAGTAGGTCTACTCATGAGCCAGTATAACATTTTTGCGTACAATGCCTTCGCTCACATGGTACGCAAAATACATTTCTGTACAAATCATGTTTAATGAGTTTGACATGTTCTCATCATAACAAGCCAGACTTCTCTAATTCATCTCTCATGAATTGCAATGATCAATGCTTCAAGAATAAATCAGTCAATTTCAAATTGCAAGTGACCGGCGTCTAGTGCTCGGGGAGGTCACTCCCTCTTTTATTAATGCATACACGTGCGCTCATGACTTATTTATGGGGGGGCTATTTACCTTGCGGAAAAGATTATAAGGTATGGTATTTTTCAAAATAAAGGTAAATACTTGTATTTTAATATACCCTATCAATAATCATATTTTTGGGAGAATCATTTTAAGATACCTTATTTTACTTATATTATCAAAGAAAATTGGAAAGAAGATTGCAATTCAAACAACACGCTGGAATATTTCCTCTTGGCACTTATGTCTTGCGCATATTGTTGGACACGTAATTTATAAGATGTCATGTTTTCATCGCAGTTTACCGAGTTTTCATGTGCAGGATTACACTTACTGTCCTTGGAGTTCACTTGGAATAATCGTCTTGTTCCTAACAAAATATTGATGATGCAATCGTGTCTTGCACATGTGGGTGGACGTGGACTTCTTTGTATATTATGTCTTCCTCACCGTTTACACATGTAGGAGTTGAGTGTACCCTCAATCTTTTGCTTAGAAAGGGATTTATGGAAACTTGTTGTTTTCTGCACATGTGGTTGGGCAGGGGGAACATTTGCACTGTAATATATGTTGTGCCGTCATGTAAGCTGAGCTTGATTTTAAAGATCTGTGAACAACGTATGAAGAGCTGTCCACTTTCAAGTTAGCCCAGCCTCTGGAGACACGACGGGGAGTTTGGATTTGCAAGCTAATGGATAGAGACAAATGCATCCACAGAAGGCTCCTGGTCCTCATGTTGCTCGACCTTCTATGGTCAGGGGCAAGGCATCCTCACTCCAGCTATCTCAGGTAAGTTAGAGACTCGTCAGTGTTTGCAAGTCCAACAGGTTACATGTTAACATCCTCCGGTTTTCCTTCATTAAGTTGGGGTATATCTTGTGTTGTTTCTGCTTGCACCAATCATTATGGCACAACTCTTTGCAACAACACCATTGTGTTGTACAACTTGCTCAACCATAACTTTGAAATCTTGTGAGCAGTGTCTCTTAACACACTATTTCAAGGTGTCTGGAAAGGATATGGTTGGATCTCAATTGGCGGTGTTCTCCTCTGAATCACAGTTAGGTTGCGTGGATTTCTCCCTTTTTTCTGCTAATTTATGTACCATGATTTCACGTCACCCCCAGAAGCAACTAATTTTTGAGGTGGGGTGAAAAATGTGCAGGAGCAAAGGCCATGTACACCTACCTAGCATACCTTTTTAGGCTGCAGGAGTTAGCAAATAAGGGGCACAATTTAGTAGCATGTTTCAAAAATGCTTGCAAATACTTTGTATACTTATAGAGGGAATCTGAGGTAGAGGGGGTGTGTTTAGGGGTTTAGGGTAGAGAAGATGGGAGATGTATGTTGGAAGCATTAGATTGTTCCATCAACATCTTCAATCCTATGCAACTTTCGAGGAACAACAATGCTTGAAGTAGTTGTGGCAGATTTACATGACTCATAGAGTAATTAGTATATGTCACAGTATGGCATGCCTAAACACATGACATGCTATTGTTGTACATGTTGTCTTTTTCATTTAATATAATATCTCATTCATTTGATAAGCTATATTTTTATAATAAATTTTATGATTGGTCAGTTTTACACATGTACAATCGTCCATTCGTATATAATATCAAATTGTCACATATTACACAATTTCCAATTGTCCCATTATATAAGTTCAATTGTCCCATTCTACAAGTCCAATCATCCCATTATACAAGTTCAATTGTCCCATTCTACAAGTTCAATCATCCCATTATACAAGTTCAATTGTCCCATTATACTAGTTCAATTGTCCCATTTTACAAGTTCAATCATCCCATTATACAAGTTCAATTGTCCCAGTATACAAGTTCAAGCATCCCATTCTACAAGTTCAAATGTCCCTTCTTCAAGTTGTTCATTTTTTAATAAAGTCCCTACATGCATATTTCAATATTCCCATGACATCTCCCTTTGAAAAAAAAACTCCCAAGTAGCATATTCCCGTCATCCATACAACATGTCCCATCTACACAATTTCCTCGGGGGGGGGGGGGGTAGTCATTGGTTGGAGTAGCAATATACGTGCGAACAAATGATAGGGTATTTTAAAAACATGGGGGCAAAAAATTATAAATGTACTTAAGAGTAATATAGGGTATCAAAAATGGCACTGGACATCTTTAAAGTACTATAGGGTATGGAATAATAGGTAATTTGGAATTACAAGTAATGCAAGCCATTTTTCTACTAACCCAAAGTAGAAATTTACACAATGATAGCATGTGAACAAAAGAAGAGAATTGAAAGTAATACCCCCCTATAAAATAGTGGTTGTTCGCACCTATATCCTTAACTTTTTAACACTCTGCCCCCTCCCCCCCGAGACAATTTCCCATGTACAAATGACATTCCCATTGTCAATCAAGGGACATGAGCAAAATTCCCACTCTTTCCACATTCCCTTCCAAGCCTTATGAACCACGGGACATGAAGGGGACATATTCCCAAATTCCCCATTGGGACACAAATGAAAGTTCCATGTGTGTGCACGTAGGTAGAGAACATTAACTCCACATCGGATACGTTGATACAACAACATTCAAGCCAACCAGCTAGCGAAGTCATCCATCCAAGTTCTTTCAACAAAAAATTATCTCTTTTCATCCACTAGCATAGACTCTACCCTAGACCCGCTACCCTTAGTAATTGTTTCCACGTTATTTTAAATGTACTCACTACATAAAAGAGGCCAATACATGTGATGATATTTTACATGTAAAAATGTTTCATTATTTTAAAAACCCCTATATTATATGTACATTTTTTACAAAGTTTACCTACAAGAAATATATTATACCCTATTTTTTTATCGCACGTTGTTTCTATGATTTTTGCTAGTGACCTCCCTGTGGTCTAATGTAGGGTTGCCAGTGTTGATTGATACCCACCCTTCAGATTTAGTATCTTTTCGGTGCTAACTCGATTTTTAAATAAATATATATTCAACAATGATTTAACTTACATCTATCAAAACTTCTAAAGCCTTCCAGCTATGAAATAAAGAAACAAAAGATTAAAATGCAACCTTATTTTTGGTAGACATTCTATGGAGTCACTATTGTAGTGATATTTGAGTTACAAGTTTGTGACATTTTTGCATGACTTTAATCATGGCTTGCATTTTTATTTTTTTTGGCAGTCTGAAGAGACAAAGTCCTCAAACACAAACGGGGCATATGGGATCTTAACCTCGATCATCACCTCCATTGTGTTTGGTTGGGCATACATCTTAGGTCTCACATTTTTCGTGATTGACCCCACCGTGTTACTTGACTCAACAAATGATGCGGGAGGCTATGCAATTGCCCAAATCTTTTACAACGCGTTCAAATCACGATACGGCAATGGGACGGGTGGCATTGTGTGCCTCGGTGTCATTGCTGTTGCGATTTTCTTGTGCGTCTTGTCCTCCGTCACTAGCAATTCAAGGTATATACTAATTCTTTGATGTGTGAGGTGGCATTTTGGGATTGAGAAGAAGACACCTTCCCCATAGCATATCCCTTGCCCATTCCGGTCCTCAATCTAGGCCGGGGAAGGCACCAAAATGGTGATGTCCAGTAATCCCAATTGGACCTCGTAGCCCTGGAGGGTTACCCATCCATATATCCATAAACCTTGAGCATGCTTCTTGAAGTGGGCATATACCTTCTGCTAAAGAATAATGGCACCTGCCATAGTATCTCCAAATGTGGTTGAGGAAACATGGTTGAATGCTGGGCTTGTTCACGTCAACGAATTAATTGTATCAGCTGAATATCTTCTGACGGTCGACCTCTACATTGTTGCAGAATGCTGTATGCATTTTCCAGGGACGGAGCGGTACCATTGTCAAGGTTTTGGGTGAAGGTGAATCGACAAGAAGTGCCCTTGTATGTGCTGTTTGGCTCTCAGCTTTCATAGCATTTTGCATGGCGCTCACGGTACAAGTTTCTCTATCCTTCAGAACTGCCGATTTATTAAATAGGAAAATCGTTCGGCTTGGCATTCTCATCAAATTAGGTTTAGAAGATTAAATCTCACTCAATAGCTATTCCTCTTGAAAGAGGCGGAAATTCCTAGCCCATAATTATATGCCACCTCTTAAATATATTGACTTTATGCTAAAGCAGAAAGTGACAACACCAGGCTACAACTATGCAGTAGTAAGGTAAGGAGTCTGTCTTGCAATTTTGACTTCAAAATGAGGACTAGGTAATGGATGCGAGGAGCCCTACCACGGGTTGGAGTAGGCGCGCAATGTAGTACAACTGATGGTAGGGGTGATACGTGTACATGATCAAACGTAGTGGTCAGGCTACGGCATGGTCATTACTATGGATGATAATGTGCTTCTTCCTATCCAATCTAATAAGGAATAGATACACTTGCGAAATCGCTTGGTTGGACTACTGTGTACTAGGTAACCAATGTCTAGAGATTGATCACCGGTTGTAATGTGGGGCTTGTCCACATTCAAAGGCGTAGCAACCAGGCATGAAACATGTCCCACACTACAATTGACAACTGGTTCCTAGACACTGAGTACCAACTGGTTTTTAGAGCTTGTTGCTCCCATGACCATTGATTTAGCAAGTTGCCTATAACACAAGAAAAATATGGCTTACAATCCCTGCCCATATGGGCCAGTAGGAAGTCAACACGTCAACAATAAGGCTCCAAAACATTGACTATGCATACTTACAAATTCTTCTTGTTTTGAGAATGTATGCAGTCGCTTGGGAGCTTTGTGGCATTCCAAGCCATGGTGTCAATTGCGACAGTTGGATTATACATCTCGTATGCGCTTCCTACCTTTTTCGGATCACAATCGGTCGCAAATCCTTTCGACCTGGGCCATTCAACCTAGGCCATTCAACCTAGGCCGTTACAGCCTCATTGTGGGTTGGGTGGGAGTCACATGGGTGGCCTTCATCACAGTGCTCTTTTGCTTGCCAATCGTATACCCTGTGTCTTCAACCACATTGAATTACACTCATGTAGCCATTGGAGGCCTCTTTGTGTTAATAATGTCTTCATGGCTTTTGAGCGCCCGCAAATGGTTCAAGGGCCCCCAATTCTATGTTGACGATTCTCTTCATGGCATAAAGGATAACCATTCATAAAAAGACTAGCATACCCTTGATCACATTCAAGATATTTTTACAATTAGATTTTGTAGAGCAATTTAGAATAATAATATCTCACTTGTCAAGGACATGGTCCTTCATTAAGAGAGTGTGGGTGTACATAAGATAATATAGAATGGCATAAATAGATTGCCACCCATCGAATAAGCTCTAGGATATGTTTGATCATGTTCAAGATTTTACATTTAGAATAAGATGTAGAGCAACTTAGATATCTCATGTGTCAAGCATACGGCTTGGATTGTGTAATGTCTACGTATTATCATCTTGAAGCCCAAGGCAGTGGACTTTCATCTTAGTCAAATGGACTCTACTATATATCAGTCTAAGATTATAGTTTGTGTAAGACAATTCCTTGTCCAAGGGCTCTTATTTATCTTGATTTAAAGTGGATAGTAATCTACTTTCTCTAAGTGTTACCTCTTTAGTGTTATTTTGTCATACGAGTTTTGTTTTCATACTCCCTTAAAAAATACACTAGTATATGGTAGAAATTACTTTGTTATAAAACATTTATTCCCCTCTTTGTTAATTTTCATTGTATAATTCATATTTGCACCCAAATCCATGAAACATATACTCTAAGGATGTGAATTTACTATCACATGTGACAACGTTGGAGGGTGGAGAATGAGCCAATGCTAGATTAGTATTTTATAATGGGTAAATGTGGAGAGCAGTTGAGAGTGAGCCAATGCAAAAGAGCCAAACAAGACACTCACAACACATGGACTCAATGGAGGCAAGAAAGACAAAGAGAGAAATGATGTGGCTCTTATTGCAATAATGGATGGCAACATTAAGTTGCGACCATTTGTCATCAAGTCAAGGATGCCTAGAGCTTTTGCTTGGAGGAATGCATGAATTGCAGAGAACTTGGGAATATTAGGACAAGCAACAAGAAAGCATGGATAAGCATTGTCACCTTTGAGAAGTTTTTGCTTGATATTGAGACTCAAATGAAAGATGAAGGTAAACATAAAGTCTCTCCTTTTTGATAATTTCAATGGACATAGCTGGGAATGAAATTCAAAACAACTGTTCATTACTAGGTGCACATTGCAAGCACGGTCAAGTACACAATCCATTACCCCACATAGGTATAAGTGAAAGTGGTTAAAAACTATATACTGACTTTGAATTTTATGAAGGAAAAAATCGTAAACATTTGAAAAACACATCGATCTACAAAGCCAAGCAATTTATGTTGACAAAAGAAATTTCAAAAAAAGTCTACATATTTTAGAAGATGGTGCAAGTAAATATATTGAGCAAACAATTGTCTAAAATTTGTTTAAAAGATGATTCAATTATATGAATTCATTTTAATGATTAAATGATGATTATAAAAATTGTAATGTTTCCCTCAAGTTTATAATGAATTCAAGGAATATGAAAAAATTTCCAACTTCAAAATATTTTAAGGTCATGAAATCTATGTCGAATACTAGATTTAGCCAATACCTTTTGAGCCCGGATACGCAACTCCCGTATTATATGGTCCTGATTATAATCACTTATAATGCATTTTAGTCCAATATTGAGTGAAACAATTTGTTTTAATGTAGGAAACCCTTGTAGCTCTTCTAACAAGGAATCCAAAAATGTAATTATATATAGGAAATGAATATATTTTGAAGCCTATAATTGCATTAAAAACCTAAACATATGATTTTTTTAATACATGTACCATAGGTCAAACTACCCAACTTTTTGGACTTTTTAATAAAATTTTAACATTGTGAATGAATTATAATTTTAATGGGAGGCTTAATAAATATGCATCCCAACTTTTTTTTCATCTCATTTATTTAATTTGGTCTTCACCCAACTTTTTTTTCATCTCATTTTATTTAATTTGGTCTTTACCCAACTTTTTTTTCATCTCATTTTATTTAATTTGGTCTTCACCCAACTTTTTGATCATTTTAATTTGATATAATTTGATATGATATTTACAAAAGCCGTCCTCTAAGCTGTTTTTAATACGATGCCCCCTGCGTATAATATGGGAGTTGCGTACCCGGGCTTTTGAGGAGTACTTTTAATGATAAATTTTGAAGATCTTATGTAAATATTTTGTATTTGAGTACCTAACACAAAAATAAAGGGTTGCATAAAAAGTCCAATTTAAACAACACTTTGCTACTACTTTTAGGCGTTTGACCAAAAACAATTATGGTTTTAGTATACTGGAGCATTTTTTTCATATACCTGATTGTGCTTGCACCCTGCGAGCCACAATTGCCTTCCAACATAGCTTCGATTTTCCAACCAATGGATGCATGTATGAATAATTTTTTTAACGCCTTGTACCGTAAGTCATGCATTCAACATAAGATCAATTGTTTGATGTATGTAGAAATAGTTGACTCAAGCATTGACATCTACCGAGCACTGAAGATACTAGAGAAAATTTGACGTGTCAATGCCACTACTAGAATCATTCAAAATTGTTGGAAGCACGTCAATATGATCCCTGGTAATACATTCATATCATGTTCCATTAATACAATGTCGGTGATTTCTTCCCCATAGATCTAGTGGATGAGTTTCAACCCATTTTGAAACCCCCTAAAGACCATACGCAAAATATATTATCTTCTTTTTCTAACAATGACATGTCCAATCTGATATCAACTCGAATATTGGTAATAAAAGTTGATAAAGTTGATTATGGACCCCTTGTGAGGATGGAATATACATTCAAACAATATATCAAACTTCATTTCATTTAACATAACGAGATTGATGACGTTGAGGTAGAACAAAAAAAATCATAGGTCCATACATGAATTGTTTCACCTATCGCATAAATAATATTTCTAGAAAGTAGGCGAAAAAATTGCACTAAGTCAGATAGTGACAAATCAAGCAAAAATAAAGTAGGTTGCAAAAAATTCCAAAAACAAATACCCTTATCAAACTACAACCGCAAGAAATGAATCCGAATTATTGCATTCCGTAGAAAAAACTTTTTTTAAAAAAAAAAAAAAAAAAAAAAAAACTTTGTCAGCCTCTTGTTAAATTATTTAAGCGCAATGTTTGTGGGTGTTAGAGTAGAAGGCTTGATAGTGTTCAAGAGGATTACAAACTCAATGAATAATATCCGAAACTTGAAGGCTAACAATGTTCAAGATATCAAAGAGATGTGGAAGAAGATCAATTTCCATAACAAGGAATTCCATACAATTTGTAAGCAGGTGTTCCAAGAGTTGGCGAAGGTTAACACACTAATCTTTGCATACTATTATTTGTCTTAGTACTATGAATGCAATGATCACATTTTCAATGTGATGAACAAGAAACTTGTTCATGTGGCATAGGGCATTTTCAACGTAAAATGAGCTTAGAAAAGTTGAATAAGCTAGAAGAGCTTAGTAAGAATGAGAGTGAGCATGAAGAGTGAGAGTTGACATCCTCTACAATTGAAAGCATTTTATACATGTTAAAAAAATCACAAAAAAAATATTGGTAAAAATTAATTTCAAAGTGAAATTAAAATAACTACAATATGTTAACGGATAACAAAGAAGCAAATAACCAAAAAAATCTCATCAATACTACTTATTGGAGAATTAGTTGAGACTTAGGGTCGGTTTACACTATGGACCATGGCGTCGGACCATGGAAGATGGCCTTTTCCGTGGTCCGCTTGATGGTTCAACTCTCATGGTCTGATTTCTTGAAAAATCAATTTAAAAAGCATGTGGGCCCCTCACTAGTTGTAAACTGAATGTGAACCAAGAGAAATGACCATGCACCAAACAATGAATCTGTTGATTTTTTAATATATGTCCGGAAAAGGCAATTTTGAAAAAACTCAAATTTGATCATTTTTTGGTCTTCTCTTGTCTTCATCTTCTCTTCCCCCAGAAAAAAAATTCATTAAAATTTTAATATAACAACTTTTCTCTACCATGGACCCTTGGTTATTCTACCAGAACACCTCTTTTGCCTCTCCCACCCCAAACGTGTAGGATCATGTTAGTGGATAATGTAGGCCTTAAAACATGTCTTTTGGGGACCTCGAACTTCATGATCACTCTGACATTTTTTCATTGGTGTAAACTGAAATGGTCATGGGATGAGCTCAACGGCCAACTCACATATTTTACAGGGCCTTGGTACGACTCCATGGTCCATGGTGTAAACAACCTCTTATTGGTCTAAAGGCACAATGTGGATGGATGTTGAAGGGGATTTACTTTTGGAGTGTTTTTGGAGTAAAACAATTTGCTTAATTCCACTATTTGTAGGTAGGTCATGACTAGTACATTAGCCCCATCCTAAGCCAAATAATAAAAATAATGGTTAATAATAATAATACTCACATTTAAGTCAACAAGCAAAATAAACAACAAAAACAAATGAATCTAGACTACCATCATGAGAGAGCTGACTAATCTTGTCCTGATCAAACTCTTGTTAAAATAGGATATATAATCACTATCATAGAGTTATGTCATGTAGAGTTAATGACAACATACATCCCTTCAGTTAGCAGGGTCTCGATAATCAAGTGGTACTATATCATACATATTTCCCTGTATATAGGATATAAACTGGTGTAGTTTCTTTTTTGTCAGTACTTGTTATAGTTATTCAAGTTTGACTGTAAAGAATGGTTCAATACTTCCAAGTCATCTGGATTTTTCTCAACAATCTATTCCTGTATTGTATATACATATTATTCTGCTTTCATCAGAGATATGTAATCACTTCTGTTAGTTCACATAAAGTGATATAGGCCTTTCAAGATGCATGGTTTTCAACCGGTCAATGGTATCCCTACGAAGGGGTATAAACTCCTTTGTGCTGTAAACATAATAATCTCAGTTTACTACTGTATACTGTACATTCTGCAGTGACTACTTACTGTTGGATTGGACTGCATTCCATCTTTTCTGCTATAAATGCATAGAGCAGAATGTGGCACATTTTCAATACTGAGGGTAAGCCTCCTTTTATAACAGATCTTCAACAAAAGCCCCTCAATTTATCATTCGGTATTAGTATTCTCGAAATCTTTAAACTCGAAAATACTTTTATATAGTTAGATCTCCTCTGATCAACAAACAAATAAGTAGAGGAAATGAGTTTTCTTCTGAATCTCTTTTTTCCTTTACATTTATACTTCTCAGATGGTCACCGAAAAAGGCTTAGGGTGTAAGTGTCCTCTGTACCGTTAGCAAATCTGTGCGACCAGTATTATCATAGTGGATCCCTGTGCTATTATTGTAATCATATCTCTTATTATATACAACTCCAGCCATATGAGCATTACAAATCTCTTCATATGTTTGAAAGAGATGTATACATGAGTTCCGTTCTTCACCTAATTTCTCAAATGGTCATTACGCCTGTCATGAGATGTAAGTATTTTCGAAATCACTTGATTCGAAAAACTGTTTTGTGTAGTTGGCTCTCATCTAGCTATCAGACAGATAGGAAGAGGATAAGAATTTCTTCTGAATCACTATTTCCAATAGTTCATCACTTCCTCTCACATGGTTACCGAAAATGCACAGATAAGTGTTTTCGATTTTTCTCAATCTTGAGCGACCAGTTTACATGGTTAATTTACAGAATATGGTATCAGTAACACCTTTTTCCTTAGAAGAAGCATTGTACACTTTAACGTTCATATAGTCGTTTTAAGAGTACAGATGGAGTAACTGCTGATATTATTCAATATTACAGTAGTCTCTTTATACACTGTATATTATTGGCTACTGAAAAGAAGCAGGGTAATATTTCAAGATATTCCTGCAATTTATTGGTCACTGTTTACACAAGCATGTACTAATATCCCGACTATATTATTTTTGGAAGTTCTAGTACGGGTATCAATCAGATTGTAGACATATTAGAATATTTTTGTCATGAAATATATACTCAATATTCCAGTATTTCGACGAGAAATATCTTGAAATTTTGCAATGAGTTGGCCAATTCTTCGGAAAGCATATAGCGCTTGTAGAAGAGGTCCTCACCTGTGCCCATGCTCCCCAAACATACATATAGTAGGTTAGTAAAGCGTACAACAGGTGTTAATGGACCTCTTGTCTTGTTATCGATGTCAACAAGGCTATTCTACTTCCTTAGAAATAGGTAATATTCATTATAGTCTACATATATTGTAAAAAAGATTGATATATACATGCGCTTTATCAAGATTTGTGTAGACCAAAGTATTATAGCAAGATATCAGGTACAATTTATCCATCAAAGTATAGTCTGTGTAGTCATATATCAACACCTTATACTCGACCTCAGATGAGTGAGTCTTGCTCATCTTGAAGCTGCAGTGATTTCTCCGAACACAGACTGTGTTACTTCTGGTTAGAACCAGACTCGTTTCACGGATATCTTCTAAGCACCTCCCATTCACTCTGTGCTTACTGTCTAATGCTGGTTGTAAGCGTCACAGATTCTACTTCCTACCCTGTTTTGCAGAGTCTCATCTCAGAGACACTTCTTCTGAGCAGAAGCTCTTGCAGGCAGAAAGTATCTGAATCCTAGTACAGTATTGAAAGCAGGGGGTCACACAGACTTGCCCATTCTCGTCATCTTTTTATATTCTGTTTTTTTCTTTTTTGTTCACGGGCAGCCCGTAAGGGTATATTTGGAACCAGATTTCAAGAGAGAGAGAGAGAGAGAGAGAGAGAGAGAGAGAGAGAGAGAGCTTCGCCTTGTTCATTGCCTTGAGCTTATATGTGATCTCCGAGCAGGTTCATTGATCAAAACTATGGGATATGGGCAACTACCTTTCATCAGAGGAGATCCCTATAGTGCCAAATGAAAGGGGCATTGTAGGCCCAATTGGGGGGGTTATAAACTTTGTTTGTCAATGTTGTGTATGCTAAGGGTGGGTGTCATGACGGCATATAGTCTTGGCTCATTGCACCTATGTTGAATTCAAGTTTCTGGGGTTGACTCCTAGGGGTTTGGTTATCCCTTTATCTGAGCTATTTGAATGGGTTTGAGCAACATGTTGTAGAGTTCATTCTTGGGATTTCATGGTTTGTATTTGTTTAGGAGGGTCGCACCAGCAGCTAATGGTTTTTTTAATTTTGTTTGTTAAGCATCTGGAGTGTAAGGTATTTGATAGCTATTGCGTGGATTTGTTGTATGCATGAATGTATAGGGATTAAAGGTATGTAGCATTGTTAAAAGAGATTGGTGATATTCCTCGTGTGTATGCCTCCTTGGATGCTTGTTGTGAGGGTAGTGAATGTTACATATCATCTGGCCTCTTTGATTGCATCCACCAAAGGTTGGTATTTAAGTTTTTCTTGTTGGAAAGGGGAGAGTGAACTAGTGGATTGTTAAGCCATTTTGTTACGTATAAATATTGAGTGAGTATAGTGGTCATGAGTTGGGATAAATATTCCTTCTATATGCAAGATTTAAAATGTATGATGGATGTAATATGGGGTTGTCTGTAAGGATTTTGGAAGGAGTTTGCTAGCATTGAATTTGGTAAATTTATCGGGTGGGTGGGTGAAATGTTATGCTAAGGGTGGGTGTCATGAAATCAAGGATATTTATTCTACAATTTGGAACTTAGGGTGAACGATGATTGCATTGGGTGGTCAAGCGATCACCATTGAAAAGTTCCTAAACAGTTAACCGTAGAGCAGGCGGTGCGGGAATAACCTGGGACATAAATCCACATGCATGGTTGAGACATGCTAGGATGGCCTGGACCCAAACTAGTTTAATTACAAGAGCAGAGATTGATGCGTTAGGGAAGTATAAGAATCTTGACCAGGCAAAGCTGATTTCTCTTTGGCCTGCATTTGCCAAGAGAGTGTTGTGTAATACAACTCATTAATGTGATCAACAGCACCCATATAATGCTAATTATATCTCCTTATAAGGAGATAAACTGCAGTACACAGGAGCTCCAAGTATGGAGTGATCCCAAAAGGCCTCGATTTCTTCACCCAGAGTTTTCACAGAATTCAGCTCCAAAGGGCCTCCAAATTCACCTGTCCTCCACATGGCATAGCAGGCCACATTTCCCAAAAGCATGCCAAAAAGCGTGATTGAGCTTTGAAGCCTATTCAATATCTTAAAAACCAGAACGAGAGAGACCCACACACACCAGTGGTGTGTTACCGTTGAAAGTGTCAATACCTCCCCAGAACCTCTTGCTCAAAAGCCCATATAAATCAATTCTTTCAACTAGAAGCATATATACAACAAGATGGATGCTAGTCTTGCCCATACTTCGAAACAAGGGCAAAACATGACCACATGCTGATATTGACGTGCAAGATATTGTCAAGAACAATGTTGAACAGAAAAAGAAAACAAGAGTGCCTAAAACGTACTATTCAACAAGCACGAATGGCAGATGTCTGGATAATAAGAGTCCACACGTACATTTGAGCATATTCCAAAACTTAGACTCCAAAAGACGAAGAGTCTTGCCAAAATAAGATGCATTCTGCATTCCAATGTAAAGCACAATACTACCTCTAGGGAGAGTAATACTTTAATAACCAACAATAGCAATCACGTTGCGCAATTGCAAACTTCTAGGATAATGCTTTATACAGTTCTTGAAGCCAATACCCTCCATAAAATGTCAAGACGCATTTTCAAATTATTACATCAGAATGACATACATCTATGATGAACTACAAAAGCTCAGTGCGATCTATGATTCTAAGACATTGGTCATGGGTGCCATCTGTTCATGGACTATGCAGAATCTCGTGTGAAGGTGACTGGGATAATATTTTCCGTTTTGCCACTTGCAGAGAAGTTCTTACCTTTAGCTGTAACTTCAATACTAGATCGACCAAAAAACATTGTCACCTCCACTTCTCTCTCCTTGTTTAACTCCATCCCAGAGGACGTGTCAAGCACAAAAGACCCTTCTTCCTCTGCTCCGTCTTCCATTGTATACTTCGGATCACTCTTGGTAGAGCTGAAAATCTCAATTGACATGGCCCTCTGGAAATGACTAACCGGAACAAATACTTTAGTTACAGTGTGGTTGACAGGTATGGCATGCCCAATTCGGACAAATACATCGAACTTATGATGACACATTGCTTCACCATCATCATCAACCCACTTGTAGCGCAATGGATCTCCGACCTCAAAAACACTGCTGTACCGAATGCCATACGTCTTCCTGCAGATTCGAGAAATTATGACGTCTCGTTTGGCGATCCCCCACATTGCTGCACCTTGGCAAACAGCGCTGCCTGGGTCAGGGGGACTCACAATCTCCCCCACAATGCCTGCAAACTCTTCTCGTAATCTTTTCATCAAGTATGGACTTCCGGAGAAACCCCCAACAGCCATCATTGCCTTCACCTCCCCTTTCGAAAATGGACGCAGCGCCTTTCCAATAAGCTCAATAATCTGGTCAACAACTTTGTCAAATATGCGCATTAAATCCTGTGCGGTGAACTCAACCTCATCAAAATTACCATCAACTTCGCTATCTGACATCTCTGTTGATTGTTGTTCACGTTCACACAACTCCCAACCTGCAAGTTCACTATCACACTTTTGCAAAGATTTATGCTGGCTCTCGTAGGCCTCCCATGCTCTAGCAAGCTTCGATGGTATGTCGAAAGTTGCAGAAGTCGTTCCATTGAATGTGCTTTTCACTCCTTCCCACCATCTAAGAATTGACAATAGTGACGAAGGATTTTCGTCAAGAAACGAGTGCAAACATCCAATGCGCTGAGAAAGATGATGTATGAAGTGCATGTCAACATAAGTTCCCCCACATAAATCTCCTGTGCTGCATGCCACCTCTTGCAACTGCAATACCAATTAAATTGGACAACAAGGCATAAGAAGGTTACTTTCTTGGATGCAACAAGATATGTTTTCCTTGTATTTTCCAAGTTTGTGTACGATGTGAACTAGTATATTCTCGTCCACAATACAGGCTATCACTACTTGCCAATTGCTCTTGATTATATGAATCGAAATGCTAAAAACTCAGAAAGTCTTTCAATAACTTGGGACATTTACACTGACCTGAAGATCCGCGTCTTCGCCACTTTCCAGCTTCTCGTGAATGACAATGTCCACCGTGCCTCCACCAATATCTGCAGTCAGAAATTTGTCATGGATCTCAAAAGATAGGGATTTCATCTTGTGAAGACAGTATACAGCTGCTGCCTCTGGCTCCAACACAATCAGTAGGGGATGCGGGCTTGCAGTGCTATCAGTATTTGCATTTGCACTTTGTATCAAACCTGCCTGCTCAGCATATGATTTCATCGACTGCTTTGCATGGTCATCCCATATCGCAGGCACTGTCAAGCACCATTGCACTTCATGCATGTCAAAGTGCTCTCCAAATCGATTCTTCAGATGCTTCATAATGAATTGGGAAATCTCTCGCAGATAATCAGGGATAATCGTTCTTGCTGTCAACCCTTCCGGCAATGCTTCTGCTGAAAGTCCATCGCCATAGCTTGCAAGTTGAAGCTTAAATTTTGTTACAAACTCCCCAACTTTCAAAGGCGGTGCTCTTACATGTTTCGATCTCAAGGTCGTGAGTGCCTTCCTATATCCAACCAAAGCAGGCCAGCCCCAACTCTCGAGCTTAAGCACATCGTTTTCATCCTTGGAGTAGTAGATAGATGTTTGTGTCTTGCAATAAGGTTGTCCGCCACCACTCGCTTGCTCAGGCCACTCGTAGAATGTGAAAACTTTGGAAGGCTCTGAAATGTGGGCGTAGGCAAATCCAGAAAAAGTGGTGCCAAAGTCCAATCCCACCGCCACTCTTGGACCACCAGAAAATGCTCTAGAACTACCTTCCATGCTTCTGGATAATCTCAGCTTCGCCTGAACATTAAACTCAAACTAAGTTATAATCCTTAAAGAAATGAAATAACTTCAAACGTGTGCCTAATTTACTGACAATAATGTAGTATCCAAATTGCAGGAAAACATGTGCAATCATACTGACGGATAAGACCTTGAAGAGGTTGAGGTGGGATGAAGCAGCTGCAGCGGATCCTTTCGCTCATCCACCTTAGAACAATTCAGCCATATGAGAACGTCAAGACTGTAACTAAGAAGCATGTTGAAGAAAAATGACATAATTAGAGTAGCCTGTTGAAGTTGAACTTCAACCTCTCACCGGAAGTTAACGATTGTATTTGATTATGAACGAATTGATTTGCATTTGAACGATTGTGTTTGAATTTGAATGAAGAGCTGAATTAAATTTGGTTCATTGAGGGCCGACCTCATTTTAGCACCTCTTGACATGCCAAAATGGGTTTGACCCTCATTGAACCGATTGAGAATGTTCTTCATTCAAACCTCCACACTACCTCCGAACATGCACCAAAAACTTACCAAACAAGGAAGGTGTTGTATACAAAATAAAACCAACTCCCTACTGAAAATCCCATTAAATTAAAGGATAACTCTAATAATCTACCAAAAATCCTAGAGGTTAATCAATTTGTTCACTTTATAAACTAACTAAATATTCCTATTAGTGTGGATGAAAATTTAGCTTTAAAATAATGAGCTCAGGCCACACTAACTTTGTAATCAGAGTAGAAATAATGTGGGTCCAAGACCCGGGGTCTTCCCTTAGTCTTCATGATGACATCCAACCAACACTGAATATTAGTTATAGGACTATATTAAAAAAGCATAGAAGAAAATAATCACCCGCATTAATTTTCTAGAAAAATAATCATTGTGGCCCACAATAAATTTCTATTGAAAATTTAGTGTGGGTTGAAAATCAATGTGGCCCACATCGATTCTCACTATGATAATTAGCGTGCGCTCTAGAAAATTAGAGTAGCCCACAGTAATTCGACTAATTATCAGTGTACGCGCACTTGCATTCCTCCATTCACAAAGAGCATAATCCTGCAAGAACATTGCAGTACTCTACCTTAACAAGTTCTGTGAAGCTTGACAGTATCAGACACGAATGGTGAAAACAGTAATTCAAGGCGATGTAATCTACACCAGCGCACACTCCAATGGCAACACTCTCAATCAACTCTTTCTTAAAATAGGTGCAACAAAACTGGAGAGCTTAGTTCCTATAGTGACTCGAACCAATTTCCGGGAAGAATTTTTACCTTATACATGCCCTTGCCGAAGGTGCCTATGCCAGTATGGTTTTTATGCTGACTCTAGGTTGACCAGTACCAAAACTTGGATTATAACCACGCTTGATTCCATCTTTCCAAATGCTAAAGGGAGCCAGTGATCCAAACAATTCAAGCTTAAAGAAGGCTCAGGAAGGACTTGCATAAATTCAGCAGATTCAAAGCAGAGTGTTTTAGCAACGCACAAGTTGAATACAAGTAACTGCAGACGAGAATTCAGGAAAACCTAAGGTTAATCTTGGTCACACAAGTTACTCACACATGATTCTCTTTGACTGATTTTCTAATCCGCCCTAAATTCTGGACAAATCAGTCGCAAACTGAGCCATCTCCAAAGAACCCAGCCAAAGCTATCAAACAAGTTGCAAAGTAAGCCAAAGAGCACCTGAGTACTTAGCGGCGACTTCCCTCCATGTTCAATTGCATGCTCGAATCCTCACTTCAATTCAGGAGGTAGTAGTCATTCACCTTCGATCCGCTCTATCCTTCTCGGCTATAAAAATCTCCTCCCCGTTCTTACGACTTCATAGTGGCAGGCGCTTCTACAACCTACTCACAAACTAAACAGACAAACAGCATGAGTGAACTTTCCTTGATAATCCTTAAAACATTATATCAGACCCTTGTAACGTGAAGAGCCTTGCGGAACCGCAATCCAAAATTGCCAGCTGTCAAACTCCGAAATATCTAAGTTGGAAACCGACAATTCCAAATTCTCAATCTAAAATTGCGCACAATTTTTATCAATCAAAGCTTGCCCTGCCCGGCACCTCTATGCATTCACAAAGGTGTTTAGAAGATGGCGGCCAACCTGCAAACCTCCCTCTATCCCTAATTAGGTCTGTGCTTAATTCTTTATCTTAATT
Source organism: Polytrichum commune (assembly GCA_950295325.1). Lineage (NCBI taxonomy): Eukaryota > Viridiplantae > Streptophyta > Polytrichopsida > Polytrichales > Polytrichaceae > Polytrichum > Polytrichum commune. The sequence continues at coordinate 12,588,220 of OX485803.1, read as the reverse complement.
GAGAAGCTCTTTGAAAAGTCACATTGACAAGTTCTGATGTAAAACACATGTTAAATAGCTTCTTGTGATGGTTGCCAATCTTTTTACTGGATGAAAACTTTAACTTGGAGTCAGTAGGTATTCATTCGGTATGCAAGTGCTCGTCATGTACATTGGTAACATGCGAGCCCTAATCGGTAACTTCACGCCAAGTAGCGCAGGTGGTTGCACTCCCTGCTGATTAGTGTGAGCACAGCAGCGAGAGAGTCGCACCACCGTGTGCGACAAACTGTGAGGAGATTTTGCCGTCTCGCAATGAAGAGGAGGGTGCTAGGAATCGTGTGTTGTTATAGATAAGGCCTGCGAAATCAGGAGGATGGATAATTCTGGAGAGGAAGAGCTTTCCTTGAGGTTTGGTGCCGTTACAATTTCATCACCGATGCAGAGCACCAGAGGTTCCGGACGGATAGATTCTAAGGAAGGGGTTGGGGCCTCTCCTATCCTGGGTTTGAGGACCACTTTCCGATGTATTAGGAAGCTCTTCGGCGGTGGAGGACACAATCGTACGGATGGCGAAGACTCAAGCAGTACGGATGTATTGGAGTTTCGAGAATCACATCCCATGGAGATGCCAGCTGCGGAAGAATATATTAGAAAGCTCCTCTCTCAGAAGGAGAAGGAGATGGAAGCTGCAGCCAAAGTGATAAATGATCTCCGGACTGAGAAGGATGAGCTCTTGGAGAGCGTGAGCCAATCAGATTGTTGCAATTCGCAGTTGCAGTATCGAATTTCTCAACGTGAACAGGAGGTGCGCAGATGTTATCAGGAAAGAGAATCGATGCAGCACGAAGTGCAAAGGCTCCAAGAGAACCTTTTGAGGCTAGAAGCCAACGAAGGGAAGCTTCACTTGCAAATTCAATCTCTTGAAAGGGAGCGGGCCAACGAAGGAAAGCACAAAAACGGCTCATATGTGGATTCTTCTGCTACCCCTGTGCTTCTCGAAACAGTTGTGCGAGGGCTGGATATGGCTTCTCGGAATTTCACAAAGGAATACATCAGGACGAATGTGCACGGAAATAAAAGCGCCGACAAGCTGTTCGCAGAGATTCCATTCTCCAGGCGTAGCCATGTGAAGTACGCTCACCAAGCACATCTCTCTGCCATCTTCTTCTCCGACTTCGAACGTGAAGACTTCGGGGACGATGCTCAACTCGCCAATCTTTCACTTCCGCATCAACACCCCACCTCATTTTTTGAAGAGTATGAGGCATTCTCAAACGCTGCTGATTTTCCAGTCTCAAACGTGTTGCCAGCCAAGTACACAGAAGCTTTCAGTGCCTTTTGCTGTCGAAAGTATCTAGGAATTTTCCACAAGGAGCTAGACCTAGACAAGAGCATGCTCCAATGCGGCCAGCAAATGGACGGGAAGGATCAGAAGGCCAATGGATCCGACCTTCAGCTACTCACCACTTTCTTTCAGTTGGCTAGAATAGTGTGGATGTTGCACAGACTTGCTTTCTCCTTCGAGCCGAATGCAAGAGTTATCAGAGTTGGAAGAGGTGCGGCGTTCAACGGAGATTATATGGCAGGCGTTGTTGAGGATTCGACGAGCGAGGAAGATGACTCGCTTAACGAAGATACGATGCCTCGACGAGTTGCTCTGGTTGTTCTCCCTGGCTTCTCTGTATGCAAGTGCATCGTGAAGAGTCTCGTATATGTCACCCAGCCACAAGTATCCAAGACACGAGTCACATAGTCCTGTGGTTTGCAAGGGTTTCAAGAGACGAAGAGAACCTTTAATGGCTCGTCGCCATATGTGCACAGTAACCTTTATTTAGATGTCGCACCTTCCATATCGATCGTTGACGTGTAACCCTAGCGCACAGAAAGCAGCTGCAGCAAGAGACGGCAATGTGGAGTAACTCGCGTAGTATTTCTGTTTTTGGATACTTGAGATTGTTATTATAGACAACAATGGTAGCAGTCTGTCTCATTCTCCCGAAGTATGGTTTACTTTCTAGTTCTCTCGATGATACACGAACGTCCCTCTGTTTCGAAAGTACAGGTTCTTCTTTCCTTATTAAAGAGACACAAATTGGTGAGACAAATGTTGCAGAATTCAGAGCAAGCGGCGCAATCGACCAAACATACTGCAGATTTTGTGTGCTTCGAAAACACATTGGATGGTGTTGTATGCCTCCAGTGATAGGTACGCTTGTAGCATTTCGCAGCATTGCAGGGAAGTGAAGTACGTGATGCGAATGATTCTAACTTCTAATACGCAGTACAGTCCACCCTCTATAAATGTTACACCTATAAGTGTTAACCCTCTCTAAATGTTAACTTTCTTCTACTCCCCACATATTGCACACTATAAATGTTAAACGTGTTAACTGTTAACAAAATGGTACTCCCTTCTTTGTAAATTTGACCCTATAAATGTTAACGAATGAAATACAACCATAATATGGATGATAAAAACTACACATCTAATTACATTCCTCTTATAGTGACTTGCAATCTAGTTTTGGTACCATTAGAAGGTACATGGAATCACGTTCATGTGATGTGTCCAAGTATGTGGGTTTGTTGGTGCAGATTGAGAAATATTTGCAAGTTGTGCATGCAGATGAATCTCACCAAAGAACCATTGATTCATACTTCACCTGTGATTTGTAAACTTGATATTGAATAAAGTTTTGATTGGGTTTGCAATTTTATGAATGGTATTCTCTCACAAGGACTCTTCACAATTGCTTATATTTATAAATGTTAAGATTTGTATATTGCTCAAAAAAGTAATTTTATAATTGTTAACTGTTAACACCTCTATAAATGTTAACTTTGATCCACTCCCGAGGGTTAACATTTATAGAGGGTAGACTGTAGCTCATAACTTCCACACCGATCTGAGCAGAAGGTCTCTCCCATAACGGTTCAGAGGTTCTTCTTATGAGTTTGATTTTGGAGTAAGTCGTCGGAGGGTGTCGTGTTTGTGTGCGTATAAGACCTGCATCGGCCCATGTTTATCCAACGAAGAGCAAGACCACACATTCCCATTAAGGACACCTCTAAACAAGTTTAAACAAAGGAGGTGGATTTAAGCAATGTAGGCATCCACACATTTAGAGGTGCATCTCATTGTCACCAATTTAGAGGTGGTCTTACCGTCCCTTTAAATATGCAACTTTTAAAGGGAGAGTTTCAACACCTCTACCATGGAATTGATTATCAACATCTCAAAATCTTTGGTCAAACAAAAATCTTGATCTCAACTCTTTTCATGTAGAACTATGTTAATAAGTTACTTTTCATCGTGGGATCCACAACTTAGAATGATTTTATAGAGTGAATGTGTGGAACTTAAAGAAGGATGTCTTTCCTCTAAATTGAAGTTACCCAATTTGAAATCATGCACCACCCTAGCAAAACACTTTGAACACTCATAACTAATTCATAGTATTTACAAAATTTATACATAAAAAACAAATATTTAGTTTACTTTTGAAAACACAACAACAAACATCTTGAATAATCATTTAATTCCCTAATTGATATAGTTGTTGAAGATAATCAGGCAGCTTAATTTACAATTTTAAAGGTTTGGTACCTAGAGGACATTTTGGAGGATATGCATTGATTTGGCATCTTTGGGACATTGCCTTTGCCTATGGCAAGTTGGGAGTGTGAATATCATATACGATGCAACCGATTCTTCCATTTTAGAGGATTGGGGCAATAAAAAGTTGTTGATACTTTCCTTGAAAGTTTAATCTCTTCAATTTCACCCTAAATTAATGCAAAGAAGCAGTTTCTTAACATCTTTGAAAACATGTTTGAGTGAGGCTTGCTATGCATGAATTCATGGCATGCCCAAACTCTTGGCTCAATTTGTGGGTGTTGAATCAAGGATAATTTTTAACAGGTTCAAAGATTGGTGTGGTTGGCTAAGCTCAAGAATCTCAAATACACAAAGTTGATCGCTATCTTTGGCTTGCATTTGCAAAAAGTGTAAAATGCACCCCATTATTATCACTAAAACAATCCTTACAATGCTAAGTAGATACAATTGCAATACACACGAGCTCTAAGGGTGTTGGGTAAACTTTGTGAAATGTTTTACGACGATGTGTTACTATTGGAGGTATATTTCACTCAATTGGAATGGACATAGGCATGGGACATTGTGTAGAGGGTGGGGGGTACAATGTATGGATGGTATCTCATGGGTGCATAGATGAGTTGGAAGTGGATGTCGAGATTGCATTTGTATGCAGTTGTAAGTTCAAGACTAGTCATATGGTTGACATTCTTGAATATATAACAAAACTTGACTACAAACATAGTTGCTCTTGTCAAACTAAGCTACTTTCTACTTCATAGCCTTTTCAATGTAAAGCACAATATTGACTTTGGTGAGAATAACAAGCTAATAACCAACAATTGCAATGAAAGTGCATAATTACAATGTTGACAAATCCCACCATAAACAATTCTTGAAACTAATATCCTTCATAAATTGTCAAGAGCCATTTTATGATTACCGCATCTAAATATTGTATATCCATGATGAAGTACAAAACGCCAATGCGTTCTACAAATCTAAGATATTGGTCATAGGTGCAATTTATTCATGGACTATGCAAAATCTCGTTTGAAGGTGATTGGAATAATATGTTGTCTCTTGCCACTTGAAAAGTTCTTACCTTCAGCTATAACTTCAATATTGGATCGGCTAAAAAACATTGTCACCTCCACTTCTCTCTCCTTGTCTAACTTCATCCCAAAGGACATGTCAAGTTCAAAAAGACCCTTCCTCCTTTGCTCCATCTTCCTTTGTATGCTTCAGATTACTCTTGGTAGAGTTGAAAATCTCAATTGACATGGACTTGTCAAAATGACCGATTGTGGAAGACTCCACTAGTCTAACAACTATTTTGTCTAGTATTATAGGGGGTTGGGAGGGGGGGGGCACACTAATTTAGGGGATAGAAGGCAAAGTGATTAGTGGACAGAATTTCTATCCATCAGTTGTAGACGGATTATGAGCTGGAGGTTTCTCATGAGTTTGATATTGGGTTAATTGATTGTCTTGTGGAGAGTGTTGTGATTGTGTGCAACTTAAGTTGCATTGGCCCAAGTTAATCCAAATTAACCCCTTCACAAGCCTAAAATGGGTCACTACCTATTCTTTTGACAAGGTTTGCACCCCATTATGTGGCAATCTACATGGCAACAAGGTACATACTGGTAGTATATGGGGGTTGAGTAACCTTTGTGGATTGTATTGCAATGGCATCTTACAGTTGGAGGGGTGTTTCACTCGGTTGAAGTTGGAGTAGGAGTAGGCATGAGATATTATGTAGAAGGTGTGAGGGTACAATGTATGGATGAGTACATCATAAGTGAAGAGATGAGCTAGAAGGGGATGTCTTTATAGTCTTATATGGTTGTAAGTTCAAGTCGTTCAAATGTGATGCACCCAAACTAATAATTTAGTGCGAGACACGCTAACTTCAACCCGAACACCAATAGCCCAATATTGGATAATAATCTAGGTTGAGGCTTAGGCGGCCTTGATTTGAGTCCTTATATTTTGTAGGGATATGCACATTGTAAGTGGCAGGATTGGAAAGCAACGGAAACAAACAAGAGGGAATTATTGCATCCAAGGTTACCTCTCATTCATTTAAAAAAATACGCCCTTACATATATAATTTATTACAAGAGCAAAGATAGATGTGGTTGGCTAAGGGTAAATTTCCATGTAAGCCACTTGCCCCCTAGATTCTAGATAATAGTGGGTTGGAGGTGTGGACATGTAGAGAAGCATATTCTACCAACCAACCACATTCTGATAGCCTACTAGAATGCTGAGGGCCGTGGACATGGGTTGCTAGACTTCCATGCACCCACTAAAGCACTTTTTAACCTACAAGTACAAGCCGTGAAGGATTGAAGACTAGTTTTAGGAGGAAATAGTTTAACCTAGAGAAGGAAGTTAGTAGTTGGGCCCGAATTTGAAATGATAAGAATAATTAGTTGGCATATACAAATCCTACCCCACCAAATTCCATCTACATTTGGACGGATTTGTCCAAATTCCCACTAGAATCTGGTGGGCGAATGGCCTACATGGAAACTCACCCTAACTACAAGATTGTCGACCAGGAAAGCTGATTACTCTCTTTGGCCTCCATTTGCAAAAAGAGTGTAAAATGCACCCCCATTATTGTGACTGAAAGCACCCATACAATGTAAGTAGATACAATTACAATACGCATGAGCTCTAAGTCTACAGAGATCCAAAAGAGCTCTAATTTATCACCCATAGATTTCACAAATGCAGCCCCAAATGGGCTCCAAAATCAAAGATACCTATTCATCATGTGCAAAACCAGAACGAGAAGACCGACGCACTTCAGTGGCATGTGACCTTTGCTGGTGTCAATACCTCTTTGAGACCTCTTTTTCAGAAGTACACATCAACAAATACTTCAACATACATACAACAAGATGGATGCTAGTTTCGCCCAAGCATCGAAACATCTGAACAACATGGTCACATGCTGAATTTCGTGTGCAACAACATTGTCAAGAACAAAGTTGAATAAAAAAAAAATTTAAGGCTACCCTAATCGTACTAGTCAACAAACACAAATTGCAGAAAATGAGATGTGTAAAACGTGTGTTTGAGAACCCAGACATAAAGTGAATATTTAGCAGAACTTTGACTGCACAACACAAATGTTCTTGCCAAAATTAAGGTACGTTTGGCTTCAAAGACTTTCCAATGTAAATCTCAATACTGGCTCTGGTGACAGGAACACCCCACTATCCAACTATCGCAATCAAGGTGTGCGCTTGCAATGTTCTCAGACACCCCCATAAAGAGTTCTTGAAACTCATATACTCCTCCATCCAATGACAAGAAGCAATTTCAGATTATTAGATCTAACTGCCACTCATCCATGATGAACTAAAAACGCCCACTGCGTTGTATGAATCTTAGATACATCTTGTTCAAAGGTGTAATCTGTTCATGGACTTCGTAGAATCTCGTTTGTAGGTGACTGGAATAATATAATCTCTTTTGCCACTTGAAAAGTTCTTACCTTCAGCTGTAACTTCAATACTGGATCGACCAAAAAACATTGTCACCTCCACTTCTCTCTCCTTGTCTAACTCCATCCCAGAGGACATGCCAAGCACAAAAGACCCTTCCTCCTCTGCTCTTGTCTTCCATTGTATACTTCGGATCACTCTTGGTAGAGCTGAAATTCTCAATTGACATGGACATTTGGAAATGAACACACGGAGTAAATACTTCAGTTACAGTGTAATGGACAAGTATGGCATCCCCAATTCGGACAAATACACAGGAAGCATCCCGACACTTTGCTTCACCATCATCATCAACCCACTTGTAGCCCAATGGATCTCCGATCTCAAATTCTCTTCCATAGCAAACGCCATACGTCTTCCTGCAGATCCGAGAAATCATGATGTCTTGTTTGGAAATCCCCCACATTGCTGCACCTTGTCAAACAGCACTGCCAGGAACAGGGGACTCACAATCTCCCCCACAATGCCTGAAAACTCCTCACGTAATCTTTTCATCAAGTAAAGACTTCCAGAGAAACCCCCAACAGCCATCATTGCCTTCACCTCCCCCTTAGAAAATGGACGCAGTACCTTTCCAATAATCTCAATAATCTGGTTAACTTTGTCAAATATGCGCATTAAAGCCTGTGCAGTGAACTCAACCTCATCAAAATTACCATCAACTTCGCTATCTGACATCTCTGTTGATTGTTGTTCACGTTCACACAACTCCCAACCTGCAAGTTCACTATCACACTTTTGTAAAGATTTATGCTGGCTCTCGTAGGCCTCCCACGCTCTAGCAAGCTTCGATGGTATGTCGAAAGTTGCAGAAGTCGTTCCATTGAATGTGCTTTTCACTCCTTCCCACCATCTATGAATTGACAATAGCGACAAAGGATTCTTGTCAAGAAACGAGTGCAAACATCCAATGCGCTGAGAAAGATGATGTATGAAGTGCATGTCAACATAAGTTCCCCCACATAAATCTCCTGTGCTGCATGCCACCTCTTTCAACTGCAATACCAATTAAATTGCACAACAAGGCATGAGAAGGTTACTTTCTTGCAACCAACAAGATATGCTTTTCTTCTGTACTTCAAGTTAGGGTAAACTTCCAACTAGCCAATTCTCGTCATAAACACAGGCTAACACATCTTGCCAATTGTTCAAGATGACATGAGTCAACATATTAAAATATTAAAACTGACCTGAACATCCACGTCTTCACCAGTTTCCAGCTTCTCCTGAATGACAATGTCCACTGTGCCACCACCAACATCTGCAGTCAGAAATTTGTCTTGGATCTCAAAAGAAAGGGATTTCATCTTTCGAAGACAGTATACAGCTATTGCCTCTGGCTCCAACACAATCAGTAGAGGATGCGGGCTTGCAGTGCTACCAGAATTTGCATTTCACTTTGTATCAAACCTGCCTGCTCAGGATATGATTTCATCAACTGCTTTGCATGATCATGCCATACCGCAGGCATAGTCGAGCACCATTGCACTTCATGCATGTCAAAGTGCTCTCCAAATCGATTCTTCAGATGCTTCATAATGAATTGGGAAATCTCTCGCAGATAATCAGCATTTATCATTCTTACTGTCAACTTGTCTGGCAATGCTTCTGCTGAAAGTCGTCCATCCTCATAGCTTGCAAGTTGAAGCTTAAATTTTGAAACACCCCAACTTTCAAAGGCGGTCCTCTAAGACGTTTCGATCTCAAGGTGGGGAGTGCCTTCCTATATTCAACCAAAGCAGGCCAGCCCCAACTCTCGAGCTTAAGCACATTGTTGTCATCCTTGGAGTAGTTGAGAGACGTTTGCGTCTTGCAATAGAATGTGAAAACATTGGAAGACTCTGAAATGTGGGCATAAGCAAATCCAAAAAACGTGGTGCCAAATTCAATCCCACCGCCACTCTTGGACCACCAGAAAATGCTCTTGAACTATTCTCCATGCTTCTTGATAATTTCAGTTCCACCTGAACATTAACCTCAAATTAGGTCGGAATGCTCACCCGAGGTCCACCTCAATGCTTGAACAAATCAAACCACTTCAAAGGTGTGTCTAAATTATTGAAACTATATATCCACCACTGTTTCGGAGAATGCAGCCATATGAGAACTTTAACCACCGTAGTCGAGTCGGAGAAGAAAATCGACATATAAAAAGAAAGAAAGCTGTTGTGGTGATTTACTTTACCCTCTCAGTACGGACTTTAACAATGTGTGTTGGAATTCAAAGAGTCTATAGGCTTTAATGTATATGAACAACCAATTGTCTGGTGTTCTAGTATCTTGACACGAAGTGTCAAGACACTACAAGTGTAATCTACACATGAATAAAAGATGTTCTGAATTGAGAGGAAGATCATCAACTTATGTGACTTCCTTTCCTGAGGTCGGATGAAGAGCCTCTCTCTCTCTCTCTCTCTCTCTCTCTCTCTCTCTCTCTCTCTCTCTCTCTCTCTCTCTCTCTCTCTCTCTCTCTCTCTCTGTGTGTCAAACGACTGCACATTAGTTTGAGCACTGTGCAATATGCTTGAAGGAGATGTTCACGTCTCGCACCGAAGAGATGAGTACTAAAAACCGTGTGTGTCACCTGTGAGACCTGAGAAAAGGAGAATTGGCGAGGTTGAACCGCCCTTGAAGTATGATGCCCTTGAGAATTCACCGGCGGTGCAGAGCACCACAGATTCCAGTCGACTGGATTCCCAGAAGGGGTTTGCGGCCTCTCCTTTGCAACGTGGATTCCTTGTTCGGAGCTTTTACTAGGCGTTTTGACAATGGAGGACACAAGCACAAGGATGATGAAGACTCAAGGAGTACGGATGTGTTAAAATTGCGAGAATTACATCCACGGAGATGCCAGCTGCGAAAGAAAACTTCAAAAAGCTCTTCACTCAGAAGGAGAAGGAGATGGAACCTGCGGTCGAAGAGATCAATGATCTCTTGACTCACAACAATGCACTTTCGGAGAACGTGAGCCAAGCAGTGTCACATTTCGCACTTGTGCAGTCGGATTTCTGAACTTGATCATCAGCGACAAATGCATTATAAACAAGGTGCATCGTTGTACAAAGTACAAAGGCTCCAAGACAACCGTCTGACGCTAAAAGCCAACGAAAGAAAGCTTCAGTTGCAGATTCAATACCTTGAAAGGGAGCGGGCCGACGAAGGATAGCACAAGAACGGCTTATGCGTGGATTCTTCTGCTACCCCTGTGCTCCTCGAAACAGTTGTGCGAGGGTTGCATATGGCTCCTCGGAATTTCACAAAGGCATTCCTCAGGACGAATGTCCACGCAAATACGAGCGCCGACAAGCTGTTTGCAGAGATTTAATTCTTCTGGCGTAGCCATGTGAAGTACGCTCACCAAGCACATCTCTCTGCCATCTTCATCTCCGACTTCGAACGTGAAGACTCCGGGGACGATGCTCAGCTCGCCAATCTTTCACTTCCGCATCAACACCTCACCACATTTTTTAAAGAGTATTGAGGTATTCTCAAACGCTGCTGATTTTTCAGTCTCAAATGTGTTGCCATCCAAGTACACAGAAGCTTTCAGTGCCTTTTGCTGTCAAAAATGTCTAGGAGTTTTCCACAAGGAGCTAGACCTAGAAGAGAGCATACTCCAATACAGCCAGCAAGTGGGCAGGAAGGATCTGAAGGCCAATGAATCCGACCTTAAGCTACTCACCACTTTCTTTCAGGTGGCTAGAATTGTGTGGACGTTGCAGACTTGCTTTCTCCTTCAAGCCAAATGCAAGAGTTATCAGAGTTGGACGAGGCTCGGATTTCAACAGCGAGTATATGGTGGACGTGATTAACGAGGATTTGGTTGACGAAGACATGATGCCCCCACGAGTTGCTCTGGTTGTTCTCCCTGGCCTCTCTGTATGCAAGTGCATCGTGAAGAGTCTCATGTATGTCACTCGGTCACAAGCATCCACATGAGTCAGATAGTCACCTGATTTGCAAGGCTTCCAAGAAAACAAGAGATAACCAGTAATCAGCCACCAACTAAGTGCCTATCATTGCCTTTATCAGTACTCACGGCAATTCCAGTCACCAACGGACCGTTCACATCAGCTCCTTAACAATCATGTACAATAATCACGTGCAATAATCCACATATGCTTCAAACACTGTTAGGTCAAGGACATTTGAGTGGGGCCCATAAAGTTCATTGGTAAAAAAATGTTCCAAAACTTTTTGACTCAGTCTGCACACTCAAAATGCAACCAGAAATTTGACAATGTTACTGGTCCAGATCCTAATTTGAAGACTTACTAACACCCAGAGGCCTAGCTTCAGGCTCTCAATATCCAGAGATAAGGTACTCATAATCCAAGATCTTCTAGATCTCGATGAATTGCAATGCTTGCACAGACTGCAAAATGCTTGAGAAATTAACTACTGTCTACCCTTTGCCCCAACACTGCCGAAGACTAAAGCTTCCACAGAGTCCTTGCTACAAAGTGAATGTATCCTTGACAGTAGGTCATAAATTGACACAAGCTGCCAGAGTTGAGAAGGCAAAATTGTAGAGTTGATTGACCATCCCAACCATCCAAGAGATGACCCAAGATTTCCTTCCAGCTCTAAAACTCACAATTCCTGGGTAAGTTCCGAATAACGTTATTCTTCAGAGCGATCTTTGATCGAATGTACTCAGCTCTTTGTGAAGCCTTCCTCTGCTGCTCCTCTGGCTTGTTACGCAGCCTCCACTTCTGGTCTTGAGTTGCCAACCCCATGCTCCTATACTTTGCAATCAGTGCATTAGCAGCAAAACCATCACGATTCTCTGTAGGAGCAGGTTTCTGGCGGAAGTAACGAGCCATATCCCTCGACCCAATCCTCTTCACACTGTTCTCATCGCCACCTGACCCCTTAATGACTAGTTCATGACCTCCAGCACTTAAGGATACTGTAGGACTCCCACCATTGTGCAATACCATATCAGTATTCTCAGAGGTTTTGTAACTGCTACTAAAATCGTAATAATCATCAATGTTCTCGTCTTCTGCCCCTTCACCATCACCATACCGCAACTTACAGTGGCTCTTGTTATCCATGTGCTTGCGAACGGCCTCCACACTATGGAATTGTTTTCCTTGTTCATCACAATAAAGACACATATGACCTTTCGTGATCTTCAGTCCTAAGTACCTCAATAGTCCAATTGGGTCCTTCAAATACTCTACATCAGGAATAAAGAACCCATGAACTTTGTGCATATGCTCTATGCATCTCTCAAAATCAGATTGATTCTTGCCGCAGAAGAGACAGTCGCTTGCATCCCAATCTCCGGACAACACGCCATCATCACTAGGACCAGCTTCGTCCATCTCAGCAATTGTATCCTCATCATCATCAGCAGCAGTGTCATCTCCATCCACTTCTTCCCATTCATCATCGCTATCATCTTCTTCATCCTCCAGGACTGCCTTAGAGTTCTGTGACTTGCTTTCCTCCTGACTCACTGCCGATGGCTTCATTGGCGCAGGTCGAGTTCCTGCAACACCTGCCAAGAAAAACAGCAACACATTGCCAAGCAAAATATTAATATTCCAGTAAGGTGGCCATTACTTGTCGAAGATGGAAACCTATATTTGAGTGGTGTGTAATTAGGTGTGGATCTAAGAATGAACACTAAGAAGACATGTGCTTGAAAGAGATTGGACTAAGTGTTCACTTCAATAGAGTCAACCATAAAGTCACCAAAAAGTGGGGAGCAACTGAACAAATTTGGAGGAATCTCCCACATTTGCCACTTCCAACACTGGTGTCGGCGACCTAAAAAATTTTGGTGTTCTTTTCATGAGTTTGATTTTAAGTGGTGAGAGGAGCAAAGTGGTGCATGTGCATATAGGTGTCAAAAAATGAAGGTTCTTAGTTATATAAAGATGAAACATGTGGGCACATAAAACTCAAAGAAACCCTCACAAGACTTTCTAGTTACACTCGAACAAGGCACCACTTGAGGATTTAAAGTCCAAATCACGACAGTTAATTCATACAGGTTAACTCGAATAGTCAACAATATTGGGGGGCCCTCTGTGACCGAGTTATGACTCCCTCACCATCACCTTTGGAAATTCGTATCAATTCAGTCAATTCAGGGCGGGCTCCAAATTTCCCTCCGATTGAACCTGGCTTCTCCGTCCACATTAGTGGATCAGCCAAAATTAGAGTTCAAGAATCGGAGTTTTATTCCATAGGGAACAGGAGAAAGTAACCATTTAAGACACATCCACCTTATACGAAAACCAAAAACACAGACAAAATTGGAAAACCCTAATCACAGATAACCTACTCACTACATCCAGAAAAAGAAGGCATCATGACCTGCATCAGCAGGAGCATCAGGGTTGGCCGCTTTGGAGATATGGAGCTTGGACTGGAGGTGATTTGCATGTGCCTTCAAAGTGGTGTACTCCTTGTTGCACAGAGCACACTTATACAACAGCTTCTCACCTTCTTTCTTCCTCTTCTCCTCCGCCAAAGCCTCAAGCCTTAAATTGAAAAACGCCTCGGTGATACCGGGCACACCGGCCACCTTGCGCCGCAGGTTGTACCGGTGCCATTCGGTCTTGTAGTGCGCCTTCTGTGCATCCTCGTCCGCAAGCTCCACATTACAAGCATTGCACGTGAGTCCTCGCATCGCAACGTGAGTCCTCAACTTCCTTTCTTCCTTCCTTCTTCTCCAACGCAAATCAATGAAGATATCTCCCTACCCAATTTCACTGCCACGATACAAAACCTTTTCCACAAAGGTGTAGGTCCAATCTAATGTAAACGTCCGTTACTTGCGATACAAGACTGCTGCCAGCGATGGCGAACATAACCCCAGCCTCAAACCCTAATTCACGAACGCCTCTTTGTTAGAATGTGAGGAGGGGCTTTCGAAGGGCGGCGACAGGGAGGAGCATCAGAAGCAACCAGAACGCCACGTGGCATGTTGAGGTGCCGTATTCTGTCAAGCTGGCGCAAGCTTCAAATCCGACGTGGCAGTTAGGTCAAGCCATCACCACAAGTAAAACATGGGCTTGCATTAGGGTCTAGGTCCAAGAAACTGGGGATGCAAGAAACCCCTTCATGGACCTTACTTTTGCACCCAAGCTTGAGGTTAGGTTTGCAAAATCGGGTGGTGTAATTTTTGAGTTGAGAATGACAAGCTTTTGCAAGAAAGTGGTGTTAATTCATTCTTTCATCCTTTGAAGTTGGACAATAGTGGAACTCTTTGGGTCTTCATTTTTTCCTCTCAACCAATAAGATCGCTTGAGCTCAACATCTAATTGACGTTGGACCCTAATGTAAACCAACTCAAAGCTTGAGGAATCCCCTCAGGACTTTTTGTTTTTCAAAATTTGAACTCCCCCTTGAAGATGGTTTCAACTAATTTATAGCTCAACCAATAAAATGAAATTATTGGAATCAACTTTCTATTCCACATTGCAACTCTGAAAAAAATCAAAATTGGAGATTTTTATTGAGTTTGCAAGTTTTGTAAGTTGAGGAATTCAATTACACTGTATTGCATGTTTTTCTTTCAACGTTCCATATTTAGATACTATACCTAAATTTGACCTTATCATAATTAGTATTGTGATATATGTGTTGAATAATTTGTGGAAATTTTATAATTTTTAGATCTCATTCATGATCTCTGTGGTCTAATACCTGTATCATTTCATGATATAATATTATTGGAATTCAGTTCCTTTGTTTTGAAAAAAAATTGGTCCTGAAGTGTGGTCAAAATGTATATATTTTGAGGATGGGGTGATTCAAGTACTAAGATATTTGTCCAACTTAGTTATGAAGTTGCATAACACAATTTTGAAGCATATTAAGACACATCATGCAAAAATTGAAGGCGATGTTGACAATTTAACAAATTTCAAACACAAGTTTCAACTCAGAATATGCTTGTTAGATTCATCACCTCCAGTGCTTGCAAAAGCACTTCCTGAAAATCAATGAGGTGGCCAAACCTAGGTACAGTAATAGGAGTATCCTCCAAGGGATGATTTCTCAGGTCACCGGCACTTAAAGGTTAACATATTGATGCCATAACTGTAGATCAACAGGGGTGGCATCAACTCTTTTGTGCAGATTAGAGACTGGGATGATTCTGTTTTAGTGATTCACTTTTTTACATCACAGAATTAACTGAAACCTTTTCAAGCATTAAAAACTTGATACTTGGATATCAAGCAAAGGGAATCCATAAACAATGCCATCGACTCAGTAACTGTATGGCAGTTGTCTTTTATATTCAATCCAAATATAACTCAAACACAGGTGCAGATAGGACTGCATAGAATAGCTGCACAACCATTGTACAATATTCAAGAATGGGTCTCATACTTCTAACAACTGCTCAAAATCTGCTAGCAAAATATGAACAAGTACTAACCGATTCTAAGGATTAGATGGAAAACATTGCTTGTTGACAGGGCTGTAACCAGCAAAGAAGCTGAATTTGTAACTATTCAATTTCAATTCGCATTTAGGGACGAAACAGAAGGTCAATACGAACGAGCATTCCATGCCTTGCATTGCAGGCTGTGATTGCTGAGCTAATCAGTAAATTTGTGAACTGTGAACTAAGTAATGATGTGTCTGCACCCATGGCAGTCAAGCATGAGAGATTTGTTTCATTTCCACTCACAAGTATCAGTTCTTACAAGAGCAGTTCCTGCCTTGCTACACAAAGACTACAAAGAGAGATAGCTTTGATTATTATCAGAATACAGGAAAGAGACTCACAATGAGCAGAAGACTCCAGAACAAGAGATGCCTCTTTGATACACTCACCACCTACAAAAACAAAGGCGTTTAAAGATGTACTGTCCTAACAGAAGAAATGAAATCTACTAATATGTCCTCCATTGAGCTGCAGCCATAGATGTAAAGTCAGAATTAGAGAATGGTGCTTGTGAAGAAACCACAGGGGGTGCAGGTCGTGCATAAAGGTCAGGGGGGCGGTAAAGCCCTGGAGGTCGATAAGGAGCAGGAGGGCGTCGTGTGGGAGGATTCACAACACTTGATTGCATGTTTGTAAACGAGTTGTTCACTGGGCTCGGCTGAATGGTATGTTGGGCAAAACTTGAAGCTGTTGTAATCGACACATTAGAACCAGGTGCTTGGTTTCCACTCATGGCAGTTGGGAAAAAATCTGAAGGGATATAAAGTGGCCTACCCATGCTGGAGGAGACTTGAGGGGTAGCTGTGAGGCTATTTGCGCTCTGGGAGCTCATGCTACGAGTCGAACTAGTTGGCTTCAAAGCTGGAATTCCAGGAGGAGGATGATCTGATGGTAAATGTCGGATGGAGTACAATGAAGTTCCTGAAGTTACAGTGTTGCTCTCAAAAGGTGATTCGCTGCTCTGAAACTGAGAGCTTGCTGGTGAATGCCGAGACAGAATTTCCCTGCTTAAATTTCCCCCACTAGAGGCTTCTATCAACCGAGTGGTGATTGCTGAAGCTGCATTGGACACTGAAGACATGTCCCATGCATTTGAAGTGCTATTAGGCTGTGGTTGAAGAGAAGATGAGGGGCTGGGTGGCATGCCCACAGGTCGAATATCTATTACACTTGAAACCTTGTTATGGCAGATTGGACATACCGTGACAACACGAGAGCATGCAGTGCAGCAACACATATGCGAGCAGGCCAAAAGCACCTGCATCAAGCGATCCACACAACCGTATCTTAGTACAATGTCAACAAACTGTGTCACATGTGCAATAAATAAATTAGGGCAGAATATTAAATCATTCTCTAGTTCCAATGTTCACTAATCCCCAGGAAAGTAAACATAAGCATGAAATTGCATCTATTGCTAACAGGAACAACAAGTCTTTGTGAAGAATAAACAGATCCATCTATTTGGATACCAGACAGGTAGTTGCCCTGAGTTTTCTTTCCCACAAAGTTCTTACAACAGAATAACTTGCACATACCGTATTTGCTGCATCTCGATTACAAACAGCACAGGCTTTGAAACCAGGCTGCCTGTTATTCCCTGATGGCTTTACTGCTTCTGCTGCACCTCCATCATCACTATTCTTTTTTAATGCAGGAGGATCAACAGTCTCTGAATTGAAGTCTAAGAAGTCTAAACTTCCATATGGGTGTAAACTTTGCCCATTAGAACCACCAGTAGGGGAATTTCCAGTGACATGCCCATTTCCGAAGGATCCATTAGCAGATGATTCTGTTTCACACCTAAAGTCTGAAAATCCAGTTGCTGACATTGAACTAGATGGACTTAGCTGACGCATATGAGGAGGGGCGTAGGAGCTAGATCTTGCTTCAGAACCTGGGAGCTGAGCTTGAGATGGCCCTAAACCACTCTGAGCCAAAGCGAGAGGAACTTTTTTGTCCCTTAGATGTGGTGGTGTATATGTGGAACTGCCAACAGGATTAGAACTCATTCGTGCCCCTAAAGTACCACTACTGGAGGATGTCACTGCCTGGGTACTCATTTGTTCTACAAGACTAGGTGATTCTCCAGATGAAGCAGATTCTAGTGGCATTAGTCGTGTACTAGGTGTAGAAGGACGAGAATTTGGAAGAGAGATTACTCTAGTTAAAGATTTTTCTATGTGGTCTGTTGAAAATAGTCCTCCTGATGGTCCCTCTTCAGACCATGGATCTGAGATGACCTGTCCATGTGGAAAACGCAGAAATCCAGACATAGAATTGGAAGTTAAATCAACCCTTGAGTTAACTGAAGTGGCACTGTTGTGGTCAAGAGAACGGGCTCTGGTTACTTGAGAGGCTGCCGGTGTAGAAGGTGCAGAAGAAATAAGATGAGGAATACTGGGCTGTGGGGTTTCATTGAAAAAATGCTTACGCAAATTTTCTACTCGATCCCTAAATACCGAATACTTGTCACGTTCAAGGTGCATAATCAGTGAATCCATTCTTTCATCCAGTACCCTGCATAGATAGAACACAATCAGTAAACACAGGGCCTCGTCAAGAGCGGTCTCTCTGAAACAAAACGAGGTCATTTATTAACCAGCAAACAGTCTCACTAATGATAGAGATGGAATCAGCATTTGGTTCAGCTATTGCCAGTTAAAGTATAATCCTAAAATTGTAGGTGGCAGAATACAACTCGCCACTTCACACTTCAAAGAGAGACAAGACACATTGCAACAAGCAACAGACCTGCGGGTAAGAAGGCACAGCCCAAATGCAAATGTGTCAATGCCAGCTGTTGTGTCAAACCAGGAGTGATGTCCAGATGGATATTTTACAGCACCAAGAAGTTCATCCACTATGAGAAGCCTCATGTTTTCTCCAACTGTAAACCCCCCAGCACCACCAACATCACTTTTGACCACACCAAATGACATTGAAATTTTGAATGCAAATGAAAAGTACACAATGTTTCCAGTGCAATGGCCTCTACAACAATGTAATCCTATCTACCATGGAGATAAACAAGCAACTGACAGAACAAGGCCACCATACTGGTCTCCAGGTAACAATGGCTGGTACATACCATGGATTCATATTCACTTAATCAAGACTACTGTCAATCTAAAATGATGCTCTCCAGGGGAAGTGTTCATTAGCCAGGACGAGTCTTCTATTTGCTCATCCTAAATACATCCCATGGACTACTCAAAGAGGCGCCCAAATAACATACCGCAAGGTGTTGCAAGGCAAGCTCGGACTAGCTTAAAACCACATCCAGTTGTATCAGCAGCCAATTCTACATAGTGTCCTTGAAGACCTTGAATGACTCGCTCTGCCACATCCTTTACCTCCAGACTAATTGGATACATAGAAAACAGAAATTATTAAACCTCAAAAAGAATCTCAGGTTTTATAACATAACCAGCTCATGACTTGCAGATCAACATTACCACTGTTCGACCCAACACACACTAATTTTACTAACAAACATCATTTGTAAATCTGGTATGACAAGAAAACAACTCAACAGGTAACAAATGCCCCTACAAGTAGATTTCCTAAAATGTCCTTGCCATAGATTTCTGATGGCACCAAATAGAACTATGAGCTCTGATCTCTGCACAAATTTGAGGACATAAGATGGACCAGGATGACACAATGGAGATGGATCAAAGTAGAACAAACCTAAGAATACCCTGCAGTGTGCGGTGAGAAAGCTTGGAACCAACAAGATCGCCAGACATATCAGCTATACCAATTGCTGCTGTCATTGCCTCTGATTGTGGTAATGCCCATCGTATGCACTCCACAAGCATAATGCCACTCACCTGCAGCCACACAAGGCCAGATCTTGTCTGAGCAAGTATACCCAGATATCTCTGACATAATGACCTAACCTACTCCGTACCTTTAACCTTGATACAGAAGCCAATCAGTTAAATAATAATGTAATTGTGCTTTTAGAGTGACTTTACATCGCCTGCAGACATGGATGATCACTAACAACCTGAGATTCTTCAAGGACAAGTTGATCAAAGAATGTATAATAAAATCATACACAGAGTTGCACAGAAAATCAAAAGTCAAGCTGCTTAACTCCACACACAGACACATTACTGTCGATGTTGACCTGGTGCTTGGCAATGCTGGCTAAGGCTTTTGAGTCGGCTTGCATTTCTTCACAAATCTGAGCCAATATTTTTGTGGCAACCTTTGAAGGAACTCGACCTTTCTTCCCCGGTGCTGGATTCAGGGAAGTGATAAGGGCCTCTACCTGTCACCATCCAATCAAATATAGAGTGACTTGGGCAGGGGAAGTGTGGTACCCATGGTAGATCAAACCACCAATGATCCAAATGATTCTCTGGAAAACTCATAAAGATCATAAACCAACAGCTTGATGGGATTTAGTTCTAGTCCCATGCAGTTGATACGTAACTGCTACGTAATTGACATTATTAGCTGTGTATTAAAGTCCATGTCCTAAGAATCAAGCAATCACTAATGGAGTAAGTCACAATGAAGGAAGAGTTGTAAGCGGACAGAAATAGAAAACTCCAAATACACAACTACACCATGCACAAAGATCATGTCAATGTTTTCTGAGACTCACCAACCGCTCCAATACATAAACTCCAAATTGATCTAGCGCTAGTTGTACCTGCATACAAATGTTCCAATTTTCTCACTAACATGAGAAAAGTCTTTGGTGATAGCAGGTTATTACAGCAAAGAACTTAACAATGCCAAGATAAACTCCTCATGAGCATAACAAACTAAAGTTTAAGATTTGATATGGATAGAGCTAAAAACAATTTACGTCAGATTTCCTCCTACAGTATGCACATAACCTGCTCCCAATAAAGTTGGAATCTGACAGCAGCACTCACCACAGAGCCTCGAATACATTGAGCTACCAAAGTTGCTTCTTCAGCTCCTTTCAAAGATACAAGCTGCATAAAAGATTCTCTTTGCTTCAGGATAGATCAACTTAATGCACAACTTCACAAAGATCCTGCATTTTTTAAAACCCCATAGACAACAGAGATGACAAGGCAGATATTGACAAAATATAGGCACATCTTATAATGATAATTTGACATGCAATTAATACCCATTCCAAAGTATCACGAGTGTCTCAATTGAACAAACTGGAATGGACAAACATATCTTCAGACTTTCTACTGGAGTGGGGGTCAAACTCACAAATCATTCAACTTATATGTTCACTGATATGCAGCAGCATTATACAGGTTTATCTCATGAAATGAAAACCAGGATAGTGGACAATGACCATTTTTTGAACAGAAAAGGTGCCCCGGTGGTCTTGGGCAGCCATCACCAATCCTTTATCTTGAGCAAAAGAACGGACTATGGCTGTGAAGAAGCTCTCAGTATTGCCACCTTCACCCCTATGAGTGGCAGCATACTCTAACATTCGCTGCAACACATAATTTCCAGATGCTGCCAAAGCAACCAGATTATTAGGAGTTATTTGACTCATACAACTCCTCTGTTGTACTGCTACATTACCTGATATCTAGGAAGTTTTAGTATCAAACACACAAGACGACTTTCAGAGATTGAATCTAAGTACGAAAATCAGCAGGTGCCATTGTCGCTCTAACTCCACATCCTTATAATTTCATGAAGAGAGGGAAGTACCCAGGAAAGATGCCCAGCTTACCATGGACAGCTAATTTGGCAGCAAAAGGTGTAAGCATCTCTCTACAAAGCTTCGCAACTTTATGCCGCTTTGTATACGCATCTCTTAACATAAAATCTAAATGTCGGGCACCCTGCACATACATTGCACATCCTATTATTACAAACATATCATCAAAGCTACTTAGACCAGCAATAGGAAACTAATTGCAAGGAATATTCACAAGTCAAACTGAACCCAGAAAGGGAAATATGGAAGACACAAATATAGTAGGGACTGCAGCTTACCGTCCGATCCATGGCCATACTGACTATATCATCTGTATCTTTCAAAGGTGGTACAACATAACCAGGCAAAAGATCATCCATACGTGTATTTGACCGCAAACCTCCCCCATCACTTCCAGTAACACCTTTAGGAGGAATGTAATCATTTCCACCACCAATCGACACAATTCCCCCTCGACCGTATGGCTTCTTTATTTCTGGTACTGCTTTGGAACCTGCTTCTACATTACCTCCCATAACAAGTGTAAAGGAAGCTGATTCTGGAGGAAAGGGAGAATTCACTGGCCGGCGTGGTGGAGGAGCATCTAGGTATGTCTCTATTACTTGTCGACAGAATGGACACCGAACACCTTTGTCAGCCTGCAATTCAAACACTCAGAAGTGAATTTCATGCAAATTCTACTAAATCCATGTGAGTCAGGTGCTTGTTATTAAGACCCCCATGAAAACCTAACTAAAGAATGTTTAACAAACTCACACAATTTTGACAAGATTCAAAATCAGGGTTGAACAAAAAAACAAACTGAATAGGAATCGTTAACCCTTATGCATAGGACAGAGTTTTAACACATTTTTATAGTTTTATATAAGACCCAACTTTAGATATGTAGTACATTGAGCTCCCCAATATTCTAAAATCATTAATAATTCCACATGCCAACCTCTACAGAATTCAGATAAGACATGGCCACATGTTCCCCCAACTTCCCATCAGTAAAGCAGTCATGATTATTCTATTCTTTCCGCTGATACATTCACCAGCAGATATAAAGCTTGATCACCATAACAATCAGACAATTAGATCAAATCTTGAGACGGAATTGAGGTCCCACCTTATAAACATTTGCAATACGCATCTTCTGAACACAGGAGGCACATGCTTTGTGTCCACATGGACTAAACCAAACGTCACATGCACCATCCTCGCCCATACATATATCACAAGAATCGTCATCTGGAATCATGTCTACTTGAGCTGATCTTATCCCTGACAAATCAAGAGCCCCAGGAGCCCCTGCGTTTCTCCAAACTGATGACATGTCTCTGACCTAATTCAAAACTAAAGAAAAAAATGAAATTCCTTGAACCTATACTTTAAACATGATTCGCATATTCCTGCTCAATCCATGGCTCATAATGATTTTGTGTTTGAACAACAGAGGCTGTACACTAATCCTACACTCTCCAAGTGTTACATCTCCTGCTACATGTATGTGATAAATATATATATATATATATATCTTCAATCCAGCAGGAAACCTAATTTGGGAAAATTAATCTTGATAGCACGGAAATCCAGGAACATAATGAGGGAAGGTTCATATGACCCTCTTGCCAAGGCCTACCTTGCCTGTGTACCCTCAATTTCTCATTTCCAAAGACTGCAAGTGAGATCCTCATGAAAATTTCAGAATTTCGAAGCTGTCTCACGAAGATTTCGTAAACCCTAATGCGTAAAGACCGCTTGTAACACTCATATATCTCACGATCCGCTAAATAGCTTGTAATAAGTTGGAAACTATGCTCCTTGCCTGGGAAAGGATCAGAAAGCCATTTATCAGGTCACTAGAGCTCTTTCCATAAAAAGAAAACATAAACATAATACGAAGTGATATTTTATCCACACCAGGAAATGGAGCGCCGCAATTGCTACTAGTAACAATTCTAATTCTACACCAGCTAGGACTTATTTCCAATATATAGAGCACACCACTGAAACATATATTCCGAAGAACTGACTTGATCCAAACGACGTGCTAGTAAGAAGAATCAAACGCAAAGAGACGTCAAGAAACGCTAAGATCTCAGCAAAGCTTGGATAAGGTGATAAGACGATCTCGAAGTACCTCGTATCTGATCACTTGACGATTTTTGAATGCACAAGAGTTCAGCAACCTTAAATAATAATACCGCAGATGTATCACGCAAGCTCAATAGCCTATTATAATTCGCTAACCACTGCATTCACAATTCACCCGAAGCTCGCAAACCAGCAAACCAGCACAGCCAATTCGACCACGACTTTTACAACAGCCTCGCCAAAAGACCTCCCGCACTGCTCCAATCCTCCACCGGAAAACACCTACCGACGCGAGTTTGAAACCAGAATTCCGCCGTTCTTTTCACAAAACATGCGAACCAAGGGAACTTCTAGCAGTTCGAGACCTCGATACCAATCCTGTCATCACCCAACACCTCCCCCCACTCTTGGAAACCCGCCCATCCTGCACCGAAAATGAAGTCCTGTCGCTCTGCTCCACCGATTTTCGCCGTTCAACTTCGAGAAGCTTCAAGATAGAGATTAGGCACACAGTTTTGCACTAAAGTGGTTGCACGGCGACCGCATGTGGCTCGTCCCAAACGATGAAGCTCTCCTGCGGCAACGCTAGCCTAACCCTTGCTCCCTCTCCTCTTGGTCCTGGCTAGACGAAGACGAAGGTCCCTCAGGACTCCACTTGGGACCTCATTTGAGATCTGCCTTTGCACCCAGGTTGGGCCCCCGACACCTCCCCCCATTGGCCCTCAAGCCGCGTGGCCCGGGCTAGGCCAATGGCGGGCTCCTGGAACTGGTCCCAACCGGGGTCCCCACTGTATGTCAGCTGAACCGGGTCGGGTGACGTGGCGCGGGTCGAACCCTAACGGAAGTGCCGTGGCCGCTCGTTCCTTTTCATTCGTTTCTGTGTTGGGAGCTCTGGGGAACGTGGGGAACGTCATTGCCAGCCTGGTGAGGTTGAAAGTCGAATATTTTATGAGGCATGATTAACACACGCCTGTGTATTTAATACTAATTTTCCACCACATTGTATACCGAGAATATCTAGAATATCACAGTATTATACGTATTAACATTTTGGAGTTTAGCTACAATAATAATGACCATGATATCTAAGTCGCCTTAAGGTACCGAGGCTTTAAAGCGACACATTAAGGGGAGAAAAAAAAAAAAAAAAAAAAAAAAACCATTTCATACATGTTGAATAGCTTGGAATTAAGTCTACCAAAAACTTTCAAAGATGATAAATTCATATGCAACCTACAAAAGTTTGTAAAGTCATCTTAAGGAAAGAGTCTTTTACTCTCCACTAGAGGGTATATTGATGTTGGATTGCCAGGTGAGAATCACCGCAAAATCAACCTCTTTTGCGAATGATGATGACCCTATGTGAAATGAAGGTTTTGGCCCCCTTCTGTGCATCACTTCTTACACCGCCTCGTTTAAGTGGATAGATCCCAAACTAGCCATTGTGATTGCCCAAAGCTTGTGCTCTTCTAAAAGCATTCTTTGCGTCCTTTTTTATACCACTATTATGAATGACCAAAGTGATGTTATTTTGTACTTGATGATGCATGTGATTAACCGCTTTTAACAATGACTTGTTCGATGGCACCATTGCACTCACTTGTCGATGGCTTAAGGATGAAACTAAGGTGTCGCCAAAAGGAAGGTGTTACTTTAAGCCTCGGTGCCTTAGGCAGTCTCGAGTTTTTCTTTCAATCGCATCATCGAGTTGACATTGGTCTTTATTTCACAAAGGTTATTGCACTCCAACACTGTGGGGAATTAGCCGGTTTGAAACCATCATGATGTGCTTTCTATCACATTAACTTTTGGCTTCCTAGACTCTAAAATTGATTTCATTTCATTGCATATGTTTACATTATGATCCATAACCAAAGAACTTTATGTCTAAATCACTTGACATATCTTCATTTTGGGAGTTCATTTGAAGTTTGGTACCTCAGTCCAATGCATTTCTTCTTTAAATGTTGAGACTATATTAATGATTATTTCATTGCATAGGTTTACATCTTGATCCAAAACCAAAGAACTTCATGTCCAAATTAACTCGACATATCTTCATTTTGGAGTTCATTTGAAGTTTGGTTCCTCGATCCAATGCATTCCTTCTTTAAAAGTTGGGACTATATTAATGACTATTTCATTGCATAGGTTTACATTAGGATCCATAACCAAAGAACTTCATGTCTAAATTACTTGACATATCTTCATTTTTGGAGTTCATTTGAAGTTTGGTTCCTCAATCCAATGCATTTCTTCTTTAAAAGTTGAGACTAGATTAATGACTATTTCATTGCATAGATTTACATTAGGATCCAAAACCAAAGAACTTCGTGTCCAAATTAACTCAACATATCTTCATTTTGGAGTTTATTTGAAGTTTGGTTCCTCAATCCAAAGCATTTCTTCTTTAAGGTGGGAGTATATCAACGATTATTCACCAAACCGTAGTTTCATGCAGGTGACACTCTGACATTTAAACCCATAAACAACGAGGAATTTTACATGAAATCAAAGATGTGTTATAAAGTGGGGCTTGGTGATTTACTTTGGAGCTGACATATAAAAGGTACTTGTTCAAGGTGTTTTGTAGACAACATCTATACGTTTGAAACCAACTTGGTGACTATTAACTTACTATCATTAAATCTACTTAGAAACATTCATCTTTCCCATTTACGTAACATCAAATTTACTAGATGAGATGTGTATTGATTGGGTGATGGCAAGAGATTCTAAGTCCATAGCATCTCTTTCTTTGTAATAGTACATTATGAATCAAAGGAATAAATATGATTTTTGAGCACCTCCGAATCCATGACGAAATGTTCGTAGTAAATTCTTTACAAATCAATTGACAAAGATGGTTTGGAACAACTATAACATTACTTGTATCCATAACAATGTTCTGTGGGACTCACAATATTCCACGGAATATTGTCAGTCCCACGAAACATTGTTATGGATCTGAATAATGTTATAACAACACACAACAACACATGTGTTCAATACATCTAGAGGTTGCTTCCAAAAACACACGCAACCCCCACTTTGGGTTTGGTTGGTTCCTTTGGACTCAAGATTAAAAGTATTATTCATAGGTCCCTCTTTCCCCTCAATTTTTGAAACTCCTTTCGACTTAGTACCCCAACGTAAACATGCCTAAGTTTTATAGGTACCTACCAAGATGTGTATTGAACTTATCACAATGCATTTGGAAATCTAACTATGTTGTGTACACGAATATGATGCAAATTACATGGTCGTATTAAGTAACACAATCACAAGTTTTGTGTTCTAACCATTGATTGATTTTCATATTGATAGGCAAAATTGACAATTATTTAATATAAACGGCATATATGAGAGAGATAGAGAGAGGGAAACGATGATGCCAACCCCATATACTAATATGTTGGCGTGAATAAGGGACGCATCACTTTGATCATAAACGTGAGCTCATATGTGAACCCAAAACGGGTTTATAGAACATGCTATGTTTACTGACAAATGACACATCGAAGGTCACTTTCTCACCTAAAAGTGATACGATAACCACTAAAGTTCTCATTGTATAGTTGTTTTTTTAATCTTCTTAAGTGAGTTTTATGTGGAAATTTTGTGAGTTATATTTTTGGTTTCTTTAATTTTCTGGGTAATGCTTCTATCTATGGGGTGTGTAGGAGTCAGGGGTATGAGGGTGGTGGTAAAGGAGTGTGGGTGTGATTGCGGAATTCCTGAATAATGGGGTGATTTTCCCAATTTTTGTTGTTTTACTATTATTACATCTATTGTTTTCATGATGAGGTGATATGTTGGAAGGTGTTTTTTCCAAGTTTTTTGGGGAGACAACTCCCTTGTTTGGCAATTTGATTTGAGATATTGGGGTTGGTGGTGTACTACATATATTTTGGACCGTGATTGACATGTTAGATATAAGGGTGTCCACTGCACTAAATGCAATTTGCCATTGTTTTGGTGTTAGTTGGTCATTAATTTCAAGCAGTTGTGTGATTTCGTCTATTTGAGTTTAGGTCGTCTTGAAGAATTATGTGTGGAAGGTTTCAAGGTTAATCTTTGGGATGAAATTAAGTATGCATTGTGTTGGGTTGGATGGTGACGGGGGTAGTTTGGTGATTAATGTATCTGGTGGGATATATAGTTATATAGCAAGGTGGTCTGAATTGAGGTTCATATTTGTGGTTGTAGTTGAGGTGTAGTGGTTGTTGTTGGGGTTTTAATGAAAAAACCACCAATCATACTACTTCGTGAGTAGTCGTGTCCTCCATGTCTTAATAAGTTTGTGGTTGTTGGATTGTATGTTAGGTTTAGATTGTATGTATATGCTCTCTGTTGGTGATTTTCAGTTTGCAGTGGCATTGTTTGTTGGTCATTTTGTCTTCCAATAAAATCTATATTCCAGTTGAAATTGATGTACATTGTGTAAGTATCATTAGGATGGGAGTTTATTTGGTCTGTTATGGTGTTTTTGATAGTTGGGAAGAATGATGGATCTTCTACATGCAAGGCCATATATAGGTTTGTCAAGAACCACAATTGCAGTGATTGTTTTGCCATATAGATTATTTGAAGGAAAGGTAATATATCTATCAGAGTGGGTATTTTAGATGGGTTGCCTGAGAATGCATATTTGAAGTGTATAAGTGTCAGTAGTCCTACTCGATGGCCTCTATAGTTCAATTGTTGTTGAATACTTTGTGTGAATTACTTTGTAATGTGGGAATAGGTCATGTATACATTTTGTGGATTTAGTATAGATAAGTTTGGTTTCTTGTATAGAGATGATTGTTGGGGAGTGTAAGAATTTGTAGTTCGATTCTATATGTATGGTATTGCAATGTTGTGGGATGATACATTCCATGCTATGATGCGTATTTCTTGGTTTGTTAGTAATATTTGAACTTTTAAAGTATTGGATGAAAAGACGTTTGGCATTGTTGGTATGGAACATGTATGTGTATAACAAAAGACATATATCTTATTACTGTGTTGATTATTTAGGTTTTTTGATGTACCATATGTTGGTATAGACTTTTGATGTTACGGTTTTGTAACTTATATTTTGGATAATAAGTTTTTTCTATTGGGGTGGTGATATTTATGAATACATCTTTATTTTATTTTTAAATTTGGGGAAAATTTGATTTTGTGTGTTGCGTAGGTGGTGAAGTCCTTTGTTTTGACTTGTAAGACGTGTTTCCATGATATGCCCTAATGAGATGATCTTTGAGTACCTGAGTTAATATCATGGTCAATTATCATTCTAAAACATATTGATACTAGAATGATTTCACCTAGGCTAAAGGCTCTTACATGATATATAAACCCAAACGGTATTGAATACAAAAGTCCTAAAATTTCCATATCGCATTGGTATCAAAAAAATGTGAAACCCTCATTATAGTTACATGAATGATAATGAACAAAATGACACTAGGCCAAATCCTAGTTCCAGCCGCAATACACAATTATAATAGCTAGAAATATTGCTCACATGATTTGTAACTAGATGAGAGCGTCAACATGTGTCCCAATACCATATCACCTTCACCACTATTGCTATTTATAAGAAAATGTTTAGTAAATTTTATATTTTAGATTAGGAAATCCCAAAATTCATGGAGAAATCCAAATTTACCATATTAATTTCTTATATTTAAAAAATACACCTCCCATTTTTTTTTGGTTTGTTCTACAAATAGTGTTGGAGTGGTAAAGATACTACAATAAGTATTTTATAGAGATTCATTGTGAACTCAATTATGACCATCATATATAAACCATCGTAACATACATACATACATACATACATACATATATAGCTGGCTTTTCAAAACTTGTACAAAGTTTGAACTTCCTCTTTTCAGAGGCCAAATCCTTCAATTTCTTCCTCTTTGCAATACAAGGCTGGGTGGGTGGGAACATCCTCAAGACTCTATCTATACATGTTTCATGCCTTTTCCTATTTGATAGTATAGTGCCACATTGCATAACAGAGTCATTTGCCTAATGTCTCATAGTATGTGTTGTACTACACATATACACTTTGCATACCTAGTTTGCCTTGCAAGAATACATACCTTATTTGGATTTTTTGCTATCATATGGTATTCACCTCCCAATGCTTGATTTTAACTATCCCATGCTTTGGAAGCTAATTGCCAACCTTCTTGCCTCCTTATCAAGTACATCTAACGATAACACCACATGTATGTTGTACTTACTAAGGAGAAGTACCTGGTAACCTCAACCAATATATGTGCATAAAATGTCATAATCATAATACATCACTGCTTTGACTTTGTGAAGGGCCTGCCTCACATGTGCCCATGCAACCAACCAACAAACAATTGAGGATTAGTTATGTACACGAGGTAAATAACATCAGGACCCAGTTGTTATCCATGTCACACACACTTAGTTCATTTCAAATGCAACAAAACATTTCAACCTCCAACACTCATTGTAAAACAACATATGGGTGTTCAAACCTGTTCTTTTGCCATGATTGGGTTACTCCAAGTAGAAAATCTCTCTTGGTGATGAACCCTAGTTACTCTTACTTCAAGCATGTATGTATTACCCTAATGTGTATACCCAGAGCTCGCCGCACCTCTCACTTGCATGAATGATAAAAAAGAGGTATTTTTTAGGGTTAAGGGCTTATATTGTAGTACTTACGTATGGTAAGTTATCGTAACCCTATTTTTACTTCATTCATTTGTATCTCTGTTACATCCGAACCATGGTAAGTATGACTTCTTTCCATGTGTGTAGATATAGTATTATCAGAGTTTATAGCATTTGTTTTACACAAGAGACCTTTGCTAGGTTTATTAATGTAAAAGTTTAAACTTTATTATTTTTGTAACATGACATTAGTCAAGAATGAGAGAGAGAGAGAGAAAGAGAGAGAATATTCCTCGCATATAGTATGGTATATGAAGAATATTCCACATGATATTGTTAGTCCCACATAACATTGTTATGGATCTGAATAATGTTATGAAGAGAAAGATGAAATTAATTTGATATGATGAGGACCGAGGTGAGCTCAAGCTGCTTGTCGTTTGTTATGTTTCCACATCTAAAAAGTTCTGCTTAAGTACCACCATCTGAGGGCTTTGATAACCACTTTACTGTACATGTCGAATCTTCGTCTACTTTTTGTGTCACATCAACTTTTTGACAAGTTGCGATCAATAGCCTTATTACATGTGGCGCTTTCAATTTCAAGAACTAATGTACTACTTGTATCATCAGAGTCAAAGTCGCCACAGCACTGTGCAGTGTCTGGGGAGATTTTTGGGCAAAGTCCTGGAGTTTCCGAGTCCAATCGTAAATTCTGAATTGTTTGGTAAAATGATTTGGCAGGGTAGAGCTTGAACTGCTTGTTTCTCAAACTCAACCAGTTCATGTGTGACTACACTAAATATGATATTTAGTGTTGTTACCACCCTATCTTGGTCAACACTAATTTTCAATTCTTTGATAATTAGTGTCAGACATAAATGCGCCACCACCTTCTCTACCACCACCTCCCTTCTCCTTTTATCATTGCTTTTTTTCTTCATATTCTTATTAACACTACATCGTGCATGTAACTTCCACATATTATCATAGTTGATATTTAGTGTTTGAGTTTACATTTAATGTTACTTACTTTCATAGGGTTAGTGATATTTAGTGTATCAAACACTAAATATCATATTTAGTGTAGCTGTCAGTTCTCCCCATTCATTGGTATTGTGATGCCATGTCCCTCTATCAATTGGTCACCACTTTTTCAATATCATTTTATAGCTACAGTTGTACTGAGGGCCACTTCACACATGAGCCAAGGGCCATGACCATGAATATTGTGAGAGCCCAAAAGAAAGTGTCCAAAGGCCGTCTCAAGGCACTTCCAAAATCATGTAGTGTGGTCACATATTCTCAAGTGTAGTGTGAAGTCGTATGTGACCGGGCTCTCAACTAAATGCTATTTCAATGAATTTCTATTCATGCGGGTCCTCACACATGATAATATAGAGTAAATCAACGGTTGTGAGCGTTTGGAGTGCCATGGTCTCCCAGTTTTGTGTTAGACCTACTTCCAAGAGGTGGTTTTTAAAAATAGTCCAAGTGACCGTGAAACATGATCCATTCGATGCCATGTAGGAGTCCATGTAGATTTTACATCCACCTTGCATTCACGTACTCCGCTACTCCGTTGGTCCCTCAAGCGTGGTGTGAAGCAAACTTGGCCCGATTGTGCCTTTTCCACCAATGAGAGTGCTTGAAGTGTAATGGTCACAGGCTCTCAGTCTCATGTGTGAAGTGGCCCTTCTCTCCCGCTCATCTATAAAATTGTCGTGTTCAATTCCAACAATTGGCCCCGATTTGGTTTTTTCCATAAATGTGATTGTTTTTAACCCTTCAAGCCTTTGAAACAACCCAAAGTGGAGTTGAATACACTTATTTCCCCATTCATCGAGGGTGACCTGATATTGCGTGTGGGAAATTAGTGAAGGTGATACTAGATTTCTTTACGCTATGAAATTAGTATCACCATAATATGTCGGGTTTCATGAGTAAAGTATCGGAAAATCTCGATGTAGGTTCTATTTGGTTTCTTTGTCTTAGGAGATGCCTCATAGTGTGAGTGGTGCCAACTCAAAAGATGAAGAATAAGCTTCTTTGAGGGCACCAAAACAAATTATGCACTTTACAAATAACTTGGAGCACACATTAATCATCTTGGAATGCATGGTAAATGAGCATGAGTTCACTTTTAACAAATGTTTTGTAAAAGAATATTACCAATTATATTGTGTACTCAAACACAAAAAGAATGCATATGTTGCCGAACTTAATATATATCGATAATTTACGTAATTTTTTTATATCACCCCTTAAAACTTGCATGTCAAGTCCAAATTAAGTCTTTGAATCATACTTTATAATCTACTTATTTGATTTATAGTATACTTTCACGACTCACGAAGTTGAGAGAGAGAGAGAGAGAGAGAGAGACTTCATCTTGATGATATTTGTGAGCCCATATGTGAACCTAAAACATGTTTATTGAGTAGGGCTATTGGATAATTGCGACTACCTCATGTCGGAGGTGGTTCCTTTAATCTATGAATACTGATTGTAGTGAATAAAAATAAGAATCCCCTATTTTATTGCAATGCAATTAAATATTAACGAAGCGTGTGTTCCTCCTTGTGTGTCTTAATTGCTTAGATTGGCCAAAGTGTATTATACCTATTGTATAACCTCAATTCAATAAATGAATGTGTGTCACAATAATTTACATTAATCCTCAATGGTATCAATATATATATATATATATATATAAGTTCTACAACCTACTCAATAGTTTGCATGCACCCCCCCACAACTAATCCCCAAACAAGTGTTGGACCCTTGTTATGATCCACACATTTTTCAATATAGACACAATTTACCTTACAAAGGCCACCCTAAAACATCAACATTATGCACTTCGATTGTTACCAACTTACATGGGTTTATAGCAATCAAGTATAAAATGTAAGAATATATCTACAATTTAGCCATGGTATGTAATGTGTTATCAACTGCTCATGTCTAAACAATTGCATACAACGAGCTATATAATTGTGCAAATAATTCTAACAATAATATAATTGTATATGTTATTAAAAAATTACATGTTGTAGTTGATTGACATTAAAATTAACTTCAAAGATTTCAAATCGGTCTAGTGGATTCAGTGGAATAGGGAACTATTTTTAGGTTGGATGGATGAGATATACACTCATGTAAAGGGTGGCTTCAACCCAAGGCCTTAAAATCCGGATTCCTTGGGACCTCCAACCTTAAGCCGCCTAAGGTCGAAATAGTGTTGAGATGGGTGACCTTTCTTAGCACTTGATTTCTAGTGCACCCTACCAACATGGTCCACCCATTCATAGTGGGAGTCTGTGGTGAATTGGAAGATTTCAGCCAATGTTGTGGGCACCTATATATTAGGCTCGACATTGGGGAAGATTAGGTATGGGGTGGCATGTATGCATGCATTCAATGTGTTAAAGGAGGCTATATTCTTCAATGCCCCTCTCATGATGCTTGTTTTGGAATTATATA
Source organism: Polytrichum commune (assembly GCA_950295325.1). NCBI lineage: Eukaryota > Viridiplantae > Streptophyta > Polytrichopsida > Polytrichales > Polytrichaceae > Polytrichum > Polytrichum commune. Next base: position 12,554,798 of record OX485803.1, on the reverse strand, counting down.
TAGAATTAGGCTAACTCGAAGGGGAAGCAACGCCATATTCATGCTTTTGGCAACATGGGAGTCATCTAATTCTTTTGAACTCATATGCAACACTCACCTATGGACCAAGTATACCAATTGCAATGACCATTGAACTAGGGATAGAAAGAATTTATTTGAAAATATCATTTATTTTGAATATGTTCACAACATTACTAAACAATCACTATTCATTCTATTTTCTAATCTCAGTAAAACCTTCCCAAATATTATAATGATAATAATAGTGTTTGTTCATCTTCAATCAATATTCATCATTGCATCCTCCCTTGAGCACCAAAGATTCTTTACTTGTGCACTTCATGAATAGTACTCAACATGAAACATCAACCTATCAAAAATATTTTGAAATATTGCATGGAATAACCAATCACACTATGGAGAATGCAAACCTTGTTGATTGATGTTATTTTCTTATTTAATACCCATAATAAACGTTGTTCCAAAATATGAGCACATACACAAGAATATGAATGTTGAGATTGTTACATGAACCTCCGGTGTCATGACCACAACATAAGTCATAGTAAATATCATACTTTCTAGAAGCCCAAGTTGCTCGTCAACTCTCAGTTGATTGCTGCAAGGTGCATTCCAATAAACTTGGAACTTTCACACTTGGGACTTACTATTAATTGAAGCATTCGAGTCTATTATTGCCAACAATGGCCATTTGTAAATACTTGAAGTCCAACTCCATGACGGAGAGAAAAAAAGTTTATACGATTCAACAACCTCTGATAAGATCCAACAATTGCAAAGTTGAAATTTTCATGTTGGGGGCAACTAATGATTTATTTGTGTTTTTTTAAATAAATTGGATGATGGGATGGATGAAAACCATGGACGACGCTCTCAACAACAAAATGATATTGGGTTCTCAATAAATTTTTTAAAGCAACACGCACGGTACCAAGAGCCTAAATTTTATGACAAAGATGACCAACATTTTGCTCATCTTGAATACAATGCTTTTTTGAGTTATCGAGACAAGTGTGAGAAATACTGACAATGTTTATCACATGTGAATGAAAAGAAGAGAGGAACTAACCAATCGAACAACAAGATGATGTTGGGCTCTCGAGGAAATGTGAGAAATTAATTCCACTTCAAGGCGATATGGAGAAGATTTTTACAAGAAACACGTCAACCCTAAGAAAGTGTTCACATCAAACATGTGTTTGTCGACTTGGACCGACCTCCCAAGTTTGAAACTTTGGACTTTCATATTTTATGCTCCGGTCTTTCTCAAATGAAGCCACCGATGAGTGGCTTTTGGTACACCTCTTTGAGCCTCGACGTATTGATGTATTCTTCGCCCAAGTCTGGCCAACCATTTGTATACAGTGGAGTTATTCTTCGTAAAGTAAAGCATATGAAAGCCCGAACCCCGAGGGCCACGTCACACACGAGCCAAGAGCCGTGACTATGAAAATTGTGAGAGCCCAAAAGAAAGTGTCCAAAGGCCGTCTCAAGGCACTTCCAAACCCATGTTAGTGTGGTCACATATCCTCAAGTGTAGTGTGAAGTCGTATGTGACCGGGCCCTCAACTAAATGCTCATTTAATGATTTCCTCTTCATGCGGGTCTTCAAACATGATAAAATAGAATAAATCAATGGTTGTGAGCGTTTGGAGTGCCATGGTCTCCCGGTTTTGTGTTGGGCTTACCTCCAAGAGGTGGTTTTTGAAAACAGTCCAAGTGACCATGAAACATGATCCAATTGATGTCATGTAGGAATCCATGTAGACTTTACATCCATCTTGCATTCACATACTCCGTTGGTCCCTCAAGCGTAGTGTGAAGCGAGCTTGGACAGGCTCTGCCTTTTCCATCAATGAGAGTGCTTGAAGTGTAATGGTCTCAGTCTCGTGTGTGAAGTGACCCTAAGTTTATGAGAATTGACATAAAAGTCACCCAAGTTTTCTTAATGCTTAAATAACCATACACAAAGAGTGGTGTTGGACTATTAAAAACTGGCTTTCGAACTTGATTAGTGTCCTACTAGGATGAGTGGACCAAGCTAGCCTTGCATAGGTTGATCCGAGGTTTACGAAGACGGGTCCCATGTGCATGCCTTATTTTAGATCCTAAAATTCTCTCAAAGTTTGACAAATGGAAAGAGGAGGTCCCAAAGTTTCACCCAACTTTTAAAATAGGCTTTGCTAAATGACAAGGTAGCAGACTCTTAACATAAAGTTTTCTCAAAGAAGGATCAAACCCATGGTTTCATCCCTCTTTGAAGGACTCTATGGATAACTTGAGTGTGTCTTCAAAATCTCAGGATCATGTTCTACCCTAAATCCAAAGTTCGCATGTGCATTGTTATGAATGGTAATTGGTCTCTTGTTCAAACCTTGCTCAAATGAAGCGAACAACGTGTCTATCTTGCTGACCTCTTTAAAAACTATCCAATGAATTGTCATCTGTCGCCAAATTCTCAAACACGAGTGAGCAGGTATCATTTAAAGATCTTGTTGAGAACCTTCATGAAGTTGATGACATTGTGCTCCTTACCTTTTTTTTTAAGGAGCTTATGGTTTAAACGTTCAAACCAAAGTGGAGCAGCAGGCATGCCAAGGGAGCTCGGCCGAAGATTTGTGCTACTCAAGTAAGTTGAAGGTGACAACATTGAGAACCTCTCATAACTAGGAGATGATTTCTCTCAGCAGATTTGTCCCCAGAATTAACATCTGATACCTCAAATTAGTTTAGTGAGATTAAGTTGTGTTGAATCAACCACAAACCCTATAGGGGTTTTTTTTTTTTGCGGACCCCCTTACTTGAGTGACAAGAATCCTAAGCCACGGAGCTTGGGAAAAGTCTAGTATTAGACTGGTTCACACAAAAAGCTCCCTGGACACTGGTATGCGTGTTAGTTTCACAGGTGCGAACTACATGTACTTGGTTATCAAGGTTTGCGTTTCCTTGTGTACAATGGACTCTACTGCATTTTGCATAAAAAACTGTGACTCCACAACCATAGATTACAGTACACGAACAAGCTCAAACTTGTACAAATCATAGCTTCTTCAGCATCTCTTACTTGCCTTGAGCTTCTTTACAATCTCTTGGAAAGAGTAGGTTGAAGGGTCATCCTACTTCCACTTGCCAATTGAGAAAATGCTCACATGAGTGAAAAGGATGAGCAAACAACCACACTGACGGCTGAGACCTAGGAGCAAATGTGGGCAGATTGGGTCTGTTGCCAATGGCTTTTTGCAAGCGTATCACCCTTTTGCAACAGTGGAGAAACACGTCAAGGTATCCTACTTATTCACGATAGTTCGGCAGTGGTGGTATATAGGTCAAGAATTACAGCAAGACCGATAATATTTCTGCACAAACAGAGTTAAGTGTTGAACATACCAACTCTAAAGGATGGCATGAGAGAAAGGGACAAAATCAATATTGCATGTGCAAGCTGAGCTGTGTGATGGCATTTTTGTGAAGTACACCTAGGAAATTCACACAACTAGGACGTTTTGGATAAGTCTGGATACAATACATTTTGACAGGATTGATACATGATGATTCAGCAGTGATGGGATATAGGTCAAGAATCACAGCAAGACCAATTTTACCATTGTGCAATCACAGTCAGTGTTGAACACACCGATTTAATGAGAGCAAGCACAATTTGACAATCAATATGGCATGTGCAAGCTCTGGGCTGTGTGATGGCAATTTTAAAAATTACAACTAGGAAATTCACACAGCTACGAAGTTTTTAAGTCTGGATATAATATACAGTGACAGGATTGGTACATGATAGAGAGCTAGTTCTTCATAAACATAAGCAACATCATACCTCATTGGCATTCATTATTGCTTACGATCTGGACTATCCTGGCTAGAAACATTAGCACTGCGGTCCTCGACCGAGGCAGTGATGACTGGTTCCCACAAAGTAGCACTGTTTGCAAGCAAATTTTGAACCTCAGGATCAGCTGCTGCCTCATCCACCAAGGCCCCAAGTGATTCAAGCTTCGCAGACATCTGATCAAGCTCTCTTGCAACTTCAACCTGAACAAAGCTTCCAAAGCAGAAGTGTGAACTAGCAGAACAGGTGTGCAATTGCAAGGAACAAGAATTGTAAAGAACCTACTTCTTCATGACTTCCTTAACCCCTAAATGCTTTTGGAGCCTGATTTGGACCTCTCATACATACGGTATTTTGAAATTGTACAACGTGAATATACATTGTTATGTGACTTTTTGGTAGATAGCAATAGCTCGTTCTCTTGGAAGATTACACTTCTTGAAAGTATTTGGAAAGACTTTGCTGAAGATTTTAAAACATCCAGTATAAAGAGAGAATACTCAATCAGTATGAAACTGCTCAAAAGGCTTTAAGGGTACTAGAATTACAAAAAGTTTCTGCAATTTTCTGGAGCTCCTCCAAAATGACAACATATTCAATTTCCCTTATACTTGATGATGTGAGATTCCCACCATACATACCTCGCTCATTTGACTCGAGGAAGCGGCTGGTGTTTTCCGGGTTTCAGCTTGAAGGGCAGCAATTTTGGCTTTCAACTCTGGTTCTTCCACTCCACTGCTAGCCTCGACCTGCAATTGACAATTCCACGATCAAACCCTAATCACAGAGTCTTAAAAATGTGCACTCTAGCTACATTTTGGGTGCACTTTCTGTCTGTGACAAAGAAAGTACCCAGAAAAAATGGAGAAAACATCAATACTAATGTTGGAGCAGCTGACATTCCGCCCTCGCAAAAGATCAAATACTTCTTATGAGAGAGGCATACAATCGAAATCTTCAAACCTACAAACGCCACTGAGGAGATCAGCTTAAGAGATTGTGATTTTTTTTCCTGAAACGGTAGGATAGAAACCAAAACTGGAAATTCAGGAAGAGCCACAAGAATCCAATCTCATTGTAAAGCGATATAAAACAGGTTGCAGATACACCTAATCCACAAACACATCCCAAAGTTCTGCATAAAAACAACCAATTTGTTTTGTGGCATTTTCATCACCATAGCCTTCCTGATCTGATAAAGTGCGTCCAACCTCGCAATCGCACCAGCACATCATGTGCCCTCTCAAATCCTGAAATTGTGCTCCGAGCTATACTGAGTGGATCTGTAGCACCACCATAACTTACTTCTGTACAAAATTCAAGAGACTGCTAGAAAGTTGGGAATTGTGAAAAAACTATTTACCTGCTGAAGGAGGCCGTTAAGGAAGAGAAACAATTGCTGGTGCTCGTCCAGTTCCGTTTCTTGCGGATTCTTCACAGGACCTCCCATAGCCACTTTCGAGCTTCCTGTTGATATTTTGTAATCCAGCTGGGAAGATGTAGCTCCCTGTAAGCAAATGCTCAATCACCCAACTGGAACTCCGAGGTTTTTGTCACGAAACAGAATTGGAGAAATTTGTGCGCACCGGTGTAATGATTTCGGGTTGACCTGATCGTCATTCTTGAACGAAACTTGGAGTTAAGTGAAAGAACCCGACCGTGAAATCCGAGGTGGCATATTTGAGGGCTGACGTGGTAACCAATAGGGCTGACGTGGCAAAAACCAACCGTGAGGTCCCAAAGTGATGATGTGCTTCGTTTCCTTCTTCCTTTCCCTCCTAACGCCTTGCCGCTGCTCCGTCGGAGCTCAGTGTTGCATCGCGTGAGAATCACTTGAGAGTTTCTGTTAGGGTTTTGTGGTGAACATTTTGTGAATTCAGAAGCAGGCTGAGTCGGAAAAGAGAGGGGAGAGATGAGGCCGATCTTGTTGAAGGGGCATGAGAGGCCACTTACGTTTCTCAAGTACAACAGGGATGGAGACTTGCTGTTTTCTTGCGCCAAGGATCACACGCCCACCGCATGGTATGCGCACAACGGCGAGCGGTTAGGAACATACCGCGGCCACAATGGAGCTGTGTGGTGCTGTGACGTTTCCAGTAAGTTTTTTTGTTGCCACCATTTTTGGGCCCTCTCTATGCGTTAGGGTTAGGTTCTTAAGGACGTTTTTTGGAGACATGTAGACATGTTGGTTAACTAGTTTGTGTTTGGGGTTCAGGGGACTCGTCACGCCTGGTGACCAGCTCAGCCGACCAGTCTGTCAAGCTATGGGACTGCGAGACCGGTGCCCTATTGCACTCATTCAACTTCGAGTCACCCGCAAGAGCTGTCAGCTTTTCAGAGGGAGACAAGATGATTGTTATCACCACTGATCCATTCATGGAGCAGCAGTCTGCCATCCATGTCAAGAATGTCGAAGCCGACAGTTCCAAGCGTAAGTTTTTCTCATTGGTGGCCAATTCCCTGCACCTTGCTATGAGTGACGTCCAGCTAATTTTGTGGAAATGAAAAGCTCGCAAAGAAGCTTTCAGATTTTCTCCTGGATTCGCAATGGTAGTGCCTTGTGATGTTTCTCCTCATTGACTGGTCGCAAAATTTCTGCTGGAGATCCTCTTCCAACAACTTCTTAGCTGATTTGTGCTTGATTATCTTCAACGAGTCACCACAATGAATGAAGTGTTTCAGGGCTCCCTTCAAAAGCAGGCATAACGCTCCTAGCCAAGCTGCTGTAGTACAAGGGTGGGCGAGAATGAAAATTATAGTTAACATTCTTGTTCACCTTTCTAAGATTTGGTTGAGTAAAACAAAGCGTTACTCTAGAAAATTCTGCTTACATGCATGTAGTTTGCTGTCATGATTTCTGCGGCTTACTTCTCTATGAGATATACTATGCAAAGTTGAGTCCTTAATCTTAGTTAGCAGAACAACATTGTGTAGGTTGCGGCTGGATCATAGCTCATTAGACTACAACCATTTAGTAATTCGGAATGTTCTCCTTGTCATGCAGTCTCATATATGATTCTAGTATTATAATTTAGTCAATATCATAGCTTAGATCTGTTTGCTAGTAGGTTTGACAACGGTGTCTGCTTAGGTGGTTATGTTCCTTCTTTCAAGTAGTGCCGAGAAGTTAATGGGATTATAGGTAGCTGATGCATAATAAATGTACATTTTGATTGTGAAGTCTAATAGAGATGGCAAAGGTTGTTACCAATCATAGAGTGCCTCAGCTGTCAGCATGTTCCGGCTTGAGGAGGCAAGGGTGGATGTGGATTACTTGCATTCTCTACTTATGCAGTGCCTGCACTCTGGATGATGTGGCAGGATAGGTTAATTGCACTAATTAATTTTGTTATTTATTGGTAAAATTTTCAGTCATGCCTACTTGTCCTATTGGTATCAACTTTTCAAAACCAATCTGAGGTGATGGTGGTTGTACAAAAATTATAAATATAAATTCATTCTTCTCATTTTGAATATGCTGACATTGGGAAATTCGATTCTGGAGTGCAGAATCAAGTGAGGACATCTTGACAATCACAGGGCCCCAAGGAAGAATAAATAGAGTAATGTGGGGACCACTTAACAAGACAATCATCAGTGCTGGTGAGGATGCTACAGTTCGTATTTGGGATGCTGAGGTATTTCCTAAACTCCTGAAATCCTTCTCATCTTTTATTTGTGATCTGGATGCAGATTATGCTTGAATATTTTTGTGAATTCAGGGATATGTTTTTGCTGGGTTCAAGCAAATCAATATGGTGAGTTCTTGGACTGTGGGGACTCATGGTCACGAATGTGCCCTTCCATTTGAAAATTGGTATGCACTCTTGTGTAGGATTTTATCCTCAGACCATGAGATGACAGTTTCACAATAACCATATTTCACTAATCATTAGACCCTTGGGAGCTATTTTAAGGTGTAGTGGTTTACATTTTATATTCTAGAATAACTATAAAAGATTCAATATGTTTGTCATCACTAAATCACTTACCTGGCTTGTTTGCAGACAGGAAGATTGTTGAAGGAGAGTGACCCTGACACTGGCCACCAGAAAGTCATCACATCGATGTCAAAATCTGCTGATGGATCTCATTTTATAACTGGCTCTCATGATAAGACAGCCAAACTGTGGGATATCCGGACCTTGACAGTATTGAAGACCTATACAACGGAACGACCTGTGAACGCAGCAGCAATTTCACCTCTTCTTGACCATGTATGGACTGCATACTTTAAGATCCAACTGTTTCCTTCTCATAAGAAGCCGATGTCTTGAGGGTTGAACATCTAAGGCTCTGATTTTGAAGGAGAGATATATCTGATAGTTGTCTTAGGTCTGATGACAATGTTGATGGTAACCAGATAGTCAAGATTGGTCAAAATCGGCTAACTGTTTCCTGATATTTTTGTACAGATTGTCATGGGTGGTGGTCAAGAGGCTTCTCAAGTGACAATGAGTGATCGACGAGCTGGAAAGTTTGAGGCCAAGTTTTTCCACAAGGTGAGTTCCATTTGTGGCTGCTCTTGTCTTAAACGTATCCAACAGAATTAGTTCCTGCGTGTGCTTATTGTTATTCCTTGCTAGGTTCATAACAGAAGAGAACTTTAACAGCCTAATGCTCAAAAAGTCCAGTGTTGTTACCAGGGCGTTGTCTGGAAGAGTATATTTAAAGAAGTGACAGAGAAGAGTTCATATTTATCTATTTTGAAAGCCTTGGCTTGACCCCATACAGCTGTATTTGAAATGAAGTGAAGGGGTAGGGAGGGCTAAAATTGGATAATAGTCTGAAACATATACCTACTTATGAATACTGAATGGGCAACATAGACGCCTGATATCATTATTCTAAGGACCAGGACTGCAACTCATTGATTCACATGGATAACAGTCAATGCTCAAGACTCTCCAGTTTTGGGAGAATATAGCTAAGAGGGGCCAAATAGACTCCATGCTTTACACCCGATTGACTATAGCACCACCTCAGTGCCATACACAATATTCTCCCATAGAGTACTTAGATAAAAGAAATAAAGAAGTGCTCACTACTTGTCATTCTGTGTGTAGATCTTTGAGGAGGAGATTGGTGGTGTGAAGGGACATTTTGGACCTATCAATGCTTTGGCTTTCAACCCTGATGGCAGAAGGTGCTCCTGCGACTATACTTTCAATGTTTTTTTCTGTTATGGTGTGTCGTGCTGTTGAGAATTTTATGATGAACACACAATGTTGTGGTGATATTACAGAGGCTTATTACTTTGCAGTGCTTATAGCCTTTGGTGTACTCCTTGCATGAACGTGTGGTTTGGTGTCAAACGTCCCATAATATTATCATGGAGATTATTCTGACCATGATTCTCATCTGTCATCTCGCAGTTTCAGCAGCGGTGGTGAGGATGGTTATGTCCGTGTACACCACTTTGATGCCGATTACTTCCACATCAAGATCTAAATTTTGCCTTTCATGTTGAGGCCTCCATTCTCCAACATTCAGGAAACTAGTTTGCATGTTGAGACACGAGTCCATCTAATGCAAATCAATTTCTGCGTCCATTTCTTGGTGTCCACACTTCGCAAGATATGTGAGTGTTCATCTGGGTCGAGTTCAAGTGAAATCCACAAATCAATTTTGTCAGCTTTGTGTTAGCTGCCTTTCTTTAAATGAGCATACAGAACAACTGTGAACCAGTAGCACACGAGTAATGCACTGGTACAATAGTATCAGTACACCAAGCATTCTCAGCCATGTGGATCAAGTACCAAGTTGATGAATATATGTTGAAGGCTTCCTCAGAACGGTGCTATCTTGGTGAATTGCCTTCCCAAACACGTCCTTAGCCCCCAACCGCTTTCTCTCTGCTTGTTCTCTAAACTCATTTTTCTCCAATGTTGTCCATACTTCTCATCTAAAACATTGGTGTCGTTGGGCCAGCTTAAGGCAGGTCATCACATGCACTTCAGTTCCATTGCATACTTCCAAATGACAGGAAACACCATTACATAATGATGTCTAGACATGCCCAATGTGGCGGCCAAAGTAAGGGGAATGATTTGGCTTTTCTCTTATTGTAGATCCTAGACGACTATCCAAATGATATTGTAATCGCTGTCAAAATTGTTGGGTATATGTTTTACCAATATGTTCATATCTTCGAAATCAGGAACTAAAATGTTTCCTCTGGAGATGCGGGGTATCGATCCCCGTACCTCTCGCATGCTAAGCGAGCGCTCTACCATCTGAGCTACATCCCCGTCACTTTAGAGAAACCAGCCAAGTCGCTTCGTGTTGATGTTCTTAGATCGATAGTTTACAATGTATTTGGTTTAAAAAGTGGAGGAATATTTCACTGGTTTTTTGTTGTTCCATCCCGTTGTTGGAGACACTTCGTTTGCTACTTTCCTTGCAATCATGGAACATGTTAATCTCGGCCATAAAAATAGATGACACCCATAAATATAGGAAAGCGGTGTTTTGGAGTAATTTTAATCTGAAGAGAAAGATGTATTGGAAGTTGAATGGGTTACCTTCCAATGTATGTGTAAAATAGTGCTACAATATCAGTAAGTATGCTTTCAGCTATGAAACTTGGACACAAATTAGGTTTTTAGGTATCTTGCTTTTCTTAGGTAGCAGCGTGCTGTGCTATGCTTAGGTCATGGTGTGTGCTGCATGCAGTATATGATTTTGTGTTTGAAAAACGCATCCTCTGCGACTCAAATAGGACTACCTACATAGCTGAATTTGAGATGTCCATGGATTGGGTTAGGGTGGATGGTGTTCTACTTGAGGGAGTAGTCGTCCATGACCAAGGAGGCTGTGGTGCACTTGCTGTCCTGCTTGTACCAGTGCACAATCTTCCACTAGTGTTGTCAATGCTTTGAGTGCGCTTCGAGCTACCAATCAGCAACAGCAGGAGCATGGTAAAGATGATGCATGGTGATAATATTCAGATTGTGCAGGATTATGTGTGATGATAAGTTCACCAGTGACAAGAATTAGGGTTGACTTTTTTTCTACTTGGAGAATATAGAAAAACGTCTCACTGATGGACTAAGATGGTGGTGGTGCGGGTTGAAGGTGGCTCTGCATTCAAACTTAGTGGCATGAATGTACTTGTGAATAATCCGTAAGTGGACTTAAGAAAGTCTCTCTAATAAGTAGTCCAGCCTCAATGTTTTAAGATCTACAATCATATTTAACCATCCACAAAATTTAAGATTCAATTTTCATTCCTCTCCCAACATGTTGAGAGACTAACCTTCAAATGGTGATTTCTTTCTCCAATATATGCCTACTGAATAGTGAATGGAGTCCTGATATTAGAAAATCTCAATATCTTTCTAATGAGCCTAGACCTATTATCTAATTCCTGTTGAACTCAATAAAATGGCTTACCATAGTTGTGATTGACTTTTACACAATTGATATGTGACCTGGGTAGTCACAAATAGCATGGGTCAAAAACAATTTCATCCACACAAATGTAAACCCATGCTAATAACACGATCGGTGTATTTGAATTCCAAAAATGTGATACCCGCAAGGTAAAAAAACAACCAAACCATTTTACAACAGGAACCTGGGCATGAATCTTTTTGACATTAAAACAATCAGTCCTTGAGAAAGAGCTTGAAGTTACTCCATAATTTCACTCAACATGTGATCAAGGCACACTAATGTCAACTGCAGACTTCACTATTCTGGTCTGAAGTGCCCAACACAAGGTTCTATTAATGGTTTCGCTTCTTTCACCCCTAGTTCTCCACATCTGCCCCACTTTGTTTGATTGTTCTAGCACTTTAAATAACTGAAAGTTGGCAAAAACACCTGGCTGATCCCACTTTGAAAGTGCCACTCTTGTGTTGTCTACAGGGTACCCTCTCCATAGAGTCATGGTTTCTGATTGATCCAATGATCAAAACTTCATAGCACCACAAATGTATTGTATTTCCCCACTTCTGTAGGGTATATCACAATGAATTTGTGGTTTTCAGGAACTAAACTAAAACTAATTGGTTAGGCAGTGCAATCTTGTATCCCACCTGAATAGAGGACACCAGCTGATTCCAAAAACACTAGATTGTTGTGGCTACATGCTCATTCTCTTGTTCTTCTTGACCTGGTTCACTCTCCACATGGTCTTCTACTGGGACCCTGCCTTCTTCATTGACATGAAGTGAGTCATCCTCAGCTGACTCTTGCTCCTGATCAATCCCTTTCTTGGTCCCATGTATCCAGTTGTTTCGTTGCTGTGCTTTCTGAATTATCTCCTTAGCAGCAGCTAGCCGAAAATCATCTCCGGGTACGTCATGACGCTGTAGCCACCAGGTTCACACAATTATTCCACATCCAAATGTTAAGGACCACTTTATCATAAAGTAATGAAAAACATAACCTAAATTGCAAATAGAAACCCAAACAAACAGATCTGAATAAATAATTACAGCAAATTTAACACTTGCAACCACTGAATGGAAAAAAGTGGACTGAAATGCTCAAGATGATGCACTAAGAAGTCACTGTTAATGCAAAGCTGGAAAGACAATGCTTAGAGACGAACCTGTAACCCCTCACAGAATGAGTTTACAGCTCTAAGTGATGGCTTCAGATCACGCTTGAGCATCATATCCCATATTGCACATGCCGTTGAGAAGTCTCCTCCCTTAAGAAACAACTCAAATATTTGAACCTCTCCCAAATGTGCATGCAGTAGTAATATATTTTGACCTCAAAATCTCGTGTTGATACTAAAAGTTATCCAAGAATGTAAGCCCCATACCATCTTTTCACCTTAGAAATTGAAAAGCAAAACAAACTGCTGCTCCTAAAAAACACAATTTCAACAACCAACAATCACAACCATCACCTGTGCTTGGCCAAAGTAAACAAAACAAAGAATCTTGTCACTTCCTCATCACTACCTTATGACCTCATCACATATTGAAGGAGTGTTCTTACCGATTCCATTGATGCAAACATGAGAAACATAGATCCAGTACTTGTGTTGAGGAAGTAGCCCCTTTCATCCATTTCTTGCTGTAAGACAAATCACATTGACTCCCATATTCAGTTTGTTTCACTTGTTTGAGAAAAATGAAGCTGACAAGTTCAGAAATGCAAGAATGAATAAGCTCTTTGTAGGGATACTTACCAGAAACTTTTTGGCAGCAGTCAAGCTAAAGGGGGTATGTTTTCGGAGTAGGCCTTCAATTGCTGTCTGAACCAGCAAAGAATGAAGTGAGTATACTGGCAACAGACAATAGATCTAACCATTCATTACACTTCCTTCCATACTAATATAAGGAGATACTTCAGAAAAATCAGAATATTAATTGACAAAGATTCTACATAAACGCAAATTGTTTTTTGCCCAGACATACTATCAGAGAGGAGAGCTCAAGGAGTATTGCACGTGCACTAGAGTGCCTTCAATTGACTACTACAATCATGTCACAAAAATGCTGCCCCCCCCCAAATCTTGGAATGATCTACATTTTCAAACCCTGAAGGTAGGGAATCAAGTAAATCACTCACTATGTAAAGGAACAATGATGGTTTTGTGCCAGCCTCAATGTATCGATCCAGAACAGTCACCACACTCTCCAGATCATTCTGGGCAATATATGACCTGTCAATGAAAGTCAGATTCGATACAAAGACATAGAGCTGCTTGCAGAGGAAAGGAGCAGCAAGAGACTTTCTGATTGACGCTAATGATACAATCCCGCCACTGCACTAGATGGAGGTCACTTACTTGATAAGTTCCGTAATGCAACTGGCATCAACTTGATGTCCATCTTGTTCCATCATTTCTATGATTTTCTCCACTGCCTGCAAGCACATACCCATCAGCTCTTGGAAAGAAGAGCATGTTCCAAGTGCAGGTGTAAAACACTACCAAAGGGTAATAGTACAATTTTTCCTGTGAAGAATCAAATAGACTGAGTAGCTAGGACAAACACTGATTGATACAAAGTGCACAATTCATAGATCATGAGCAGTTGCAAGTTGACTGGGCTCTAACACGTCTACAGTATTACAAGAGATAGATACAGACATGAGAGCATTTGAAATATCAAATTATGTTCTCTATCACTACGGTATTTAAAGAGATACCAATACTCCAGTAATATATTCATCACTTACCAACAGCCATATATACAAATCTTAGAATCTGCGCTTAAATAGCATCACACCAAAATTCACTAGATTGTCAGATGCTTCCTGAAAACAGATTTTTGTGTGAGGTCACATAGCACTCATTATTCTGTAGCCCTAGTCAATACTCTTGCAACAAACCACCAGTTCCTTCTGGTAACCCATAACTGACCTTGGTATTGCCGAGATCCCCGCAAGCTCGCAAAGCGGAATAGTAGACATTGAGGCGACGACTAACATAGCTGCGAGTGGCTTGAAGGCCTCCCCCTGTTACAAGATTGGCCAGTTCTTCCTCAAATTCTCCACGGCCTTCAACCCCTGTTGAACCAGCTTCACATCCTTTTGACTGCTCCAGAAGCTCAAAAATCTACAAAACAGCTTATAGTCATGGTGATCAGAAGTCATAACATACTACTACTGAGATTTGAAGCATTTCCTTTTCCATCAGATAGTAAGAACTAACAAGGGCTTATGCCAACAATAACCCTCTTGTATATCAAAGCCTCATCTTGTACATTGTACAAATACATTGCATAAACAACACAATATCAGAATTATTATCAACCTTATCAAAAGTTTCTTGGGTAACAGGCCGGCTGTTTTGATGAGCAGTTATAAGTGCACTGTAGCAGGGACTATTCAAAGTCAGACCACTTGCTGCCATCCTTCGCACCACACCATAACTGTAGCAAAAAGCACACTATCTTAAAATACATTCCTCAAAATTACAGGAATAACTCAGACTGAAGGTGGAATGTGCACGTAGTATAAGCAACCGGTTATAGACCACTTTAGATTGCAGACTAGTTTCTCAGAAACAGCACATTGATTATCAGAGCAAACAGGCCTGAAACAAAGTAGCCTGATAGGCCAGCAATTGAGAATAAAGAAAAGTTCATGAAGAGACATCCTAATACAGAAGTTTAATATTGGGATACATACGCTTCTTCTACACGACCAGCACTGCCACATGCATTCAAAAGGGCCAGAAATGTGCGGAGCTTTGGCTGGAGGCCGCTCTTTTCCATCTCTTCTGCTACCTGACAATGTTGGTCACCATAACAGTAAGCAAATTGAAACTACCATGAAATGAAAATGTACTTACATGTACTAAGCCAAAACTAATCTGTTGATATATGTGAAATGACACACAAGTTTTGGCAGGAACGCAGTGAATTGTGTCTAGAGGTGTAGAAGTGACTCATTTCACTACCATAAGTGGAAGCATTACCATATACTGCTATAGTACCTGGAAAGCACGGTCAATTTGGTTGGCTTTTCCACATGAAGAGATTACACAGTTGTAGAGTACGATCTGTGTAATCCAAATCATGTTAATTTCTTGCCAAAGGAGAAATATTAATACCAAAACCCAAAAACAACACACAAGCTCTTTCCACTCAATCAAGATACATGCATAGGAGGAACAAAAAACCTGCTACTACTTTCAGAACCAGCACAATAGTTCCACCTCGTACTTATAACACAACAGCAAGGACCAATACATCAAACACACAATAAGGCATAAAGATTCCAGACCAAACAAAGCAAAATTATATGAATAGGATCAAATCAAACCAGCACTTACATCAGGAGCGAGGCCCATTGATTTCATTTCATCAAAAAAGTGCATTACATCCTGGAGCCTGTCACCCCTCATGCAACCGGTGATCAGAGTGTGAAAGGTATCCCGTATTGGCCGCACTCCATCCATTTGCATATCCTCATAGACATCCCGCATCAAGTACTGCCTGCAGACTCTCCCACAAGAAATGTTTTAGCTCATCATAATCATCCACTGTAGTCCAACAGAAAACCTGGCAGGAAATTTGAGAAAATCCACCAAGGACTTGGTGCTAGAACCACAAGGCCCACGCGACCCTTAGCTTAAGGCATTCAGCTAATCCTCTTTGAATTTGAAAATGCCAAAGTAGACACTCCAATGATGTCATAAACCATTATAAGTACTTATCAAGGCACGCAAAACTCACTGCTTGCGGTGGCTAATTTCACCAAGGACTTTGTTGTACTCATTAATGTTACTTGCATAATTGCGGGCTTGATACCCTGCGTTTGATTGACTTGAATAGGTCCGTTGAGCCCTGGGTAACGTCCAATTTTCCCTGCTCAGATGCATGTAAACAGAGAGCTTAACAAAGTGCCAAAAATTTGTGGACCATCTCTTCCAGAAAAATGACATCACTAACACGCAACAAACACGTAATATTTACACACAACAAACGCAGCTTCATGAGGGATCAAGAAAGATGCCATGTCGTGAATCAGCTACATTGAACATTTTCCGAAGCATGCCACTTGTGGTCAAGGCAGTGCACAAACCTAGGTAGAACTGTGTTCCCCGCCACCCCAGGTTGTGAACTTGACTTCGGCAACTGCATTTGCAGAAATTCCCATTAGATAGATCATAATTACTGCCTCATTTCAACAATGCCAACGAACAGGTTTCAACAGAGAAACTGCAGTGCATCAGAACCTGCCCAAACTACCCCGGCAACTGAAATTGTGCCGGTAATTCAATAGAGCAAATAATAATTATTTCATGCAGAATGCCAATCCTTCGCCCGCCAGAAGAACCTGTGCCCTAGAATACTCAATTCTACAAGAGGACAACAGAATGAAAGATATGCTATCCAGCTGTGACATCCACAATTCATCCCACCATTTCTACTTCCATGCCTAATTCCAATTCATAGGTCGATTGCGGAACAATCCCACCCCCATTACTTGAATTGCCCACATGCTACTAGAATCCTCCAAGAGGCAAAAACCCTACGAAGATGCCTTTCAACTGTGCATCCACTGTGTCTCCCAATAGGGCTGCAATTACTCTTTCCATGCCTGAATCCAACCCACTGGTCGATGAAGCACCATTCGCAACCCCCATGTATTAAAATGCCCATTCCCCACTAAACCCTAAACCCTCACCCTTCAGCTGTGGCATCCAAAGCACTATCCACAAAGCTGTCATCCCTGCGTCAATGCACAGTTCCAAACCACTCTTCGATTGAACAGCAATGAAGCTCACAATCAATGCTCCTGGAATGCGATTGCGAGATGCATTCGATCAACCCCCACTTTTTCAATTCCACACACGCTACTAAAACCCGTCAAGATGTCCGACCTCTATGGGAATGCTTTTCAGCTTTGGTATCCACAACGCCTCCCATCATTGCTGAAATGTCGCTTTACGTGCCTGATTCCAATCCACTGGTGGATGGAACAACAATTGCAACTCACATTTCCTGAATGCCCACTTCTCACTAAAACCCTAAACCTTAAACCCTCGCCCTTCAGCTGTGGCATCCACAGCACCTTGCACAAAGCTGCCATCCCTGCCTCAAAGCACAATTCCAAACCACTAGTCCATTGCACAAAAACCAAGCTCAAAATCAATACTCCTGTAACGCGATTGCGAGAATCGGTGGATCAACAGTACCTCCTCAGTGGTGGCTGGCTGTGCGGCACACAGGGGAGCCGAGGCGTGCGTAAAGCGGGTGGAGATGCGCGCGAGCACCCTCTTCATGGCCATGGCGATCACCTCCTTGTGTTTTTTTTTTTCGTAGCAAACAAGTTAATGTGTGAAAGCAAGGTGCCTCCGCCTGTGCGTGGAGCGATGCAATGGCGGACTCGAAGTGTTGAGGTGCGGCAGCAATGCTAAACCCCTCCCTTTCAAGCCCTTCTCGGAACCGGGTTGCAAACCAAGTTGTGTCGCTTGGTTTATGCTTGGTTTACAAACCTACACTAATTTTGATTTATGGTAAGCGGGCCTTAAATGGATACTTTTAGCTCTGCAACCCACTTCTCGTAGGATACATAACACACAATAACTTTGAGATGATTGATAATTCCAGATCGTGGTTTCATATTAAATTGGTATCAAATTAGTCAACAAAATTAAAACCCCTTCAAAATTCGGGTAACTTAGATTCGATCTAATAGAGTTTATCCTTAAGATGATGGGAACGATCGTTTGATGTTTGAAGATTCATTTTGTCTTTGATATGTTAGCTGGAAATTCTTGATATTGACATGCTAGGTCCACCAACCTCACGGTTTGTAAGAACTTCCTAGGATCAATTTATATGTTCCCAACAGAAAATGATGAAACTTGGGACAAAATTTCAACAAGGATGAGTACATGAGGAGAATATCTTCAACCTTGTGTTTATTTATAGGTCCTAATTACATAAAGAGAGACAAGATATACAAGAAAAAAAGTTATGATTGAAACACGAGGTTTTTCTTGTATTTCACCTTTTATCCCAATGTTTTAATGATAACTCCATGTGTTCTTCTTCATGAACATTAGCCAAGGCTACCACAATGGAATTTCCTTCTAAAAGAATCCCCCAATTGTCCTTTGGTTAGGGGGAGTTGCTTTTGAGGTTCGGAAGTTGGCACTATGGGCCACATGCCCACATCAAGAGCTTGTATGGTGCCCAATTAGCTGGAGGGGAAGGCACACGGGGGATTTGGAAGGTGATGTTGGTTTTAGGAAATTAGCTTGGCGATTAGTTTTTATCTTTACTTATATCTCATGTATATATTTGTGTTAGTGGTTGTGTATGTTTTATGTATGTCTTTGTTTTGTCTCCTCTTTGTTTGCAAATTGATTAGTATACTTATCATTACTTATGATGTGTATTCAAATTGCGTTGCTTCTAATTTATGAGAGGTTAAGTGCAGTTGAATTGTTGTGTTTCTAATTCATTTGAGCAACAAAGTGAGTACTAGTTACCATGTTTGTTGGGATCTATAGTTTTCAAAGTTTGAAGTTAGTTGGGTTGCCTTTGTAAATATTGTATATTTTGTTCATGAATGTAGTGTGTATGTACTTGGTGATGTGTGTTTTTTTTTGTGGTGGCTAAGTTTCGAGTTTTTTGGGCAAACAACTGGATAGGTAATGAAATTGCCACAAGGAAATCATATGAGTTGTTTGTTAATGATAACTTGTATGTAATTACTTTATGATTCTTGCTGCATTTGATTCATGGCTTTTGATTCCTCATCTAGGGCCCCCCTAGAGGTAAGCTCCCTTGTGGCTCGAGAACAAGCATGACCATATGTGTACCTATCCTACACTAAGGTATGGGGGTCGTATTCGGTTACTTTTCTTAACCAAACACCACTATGTGTGTTATGTGATTAGGTGTGGATCTAAAAATGAACATAAAAATAAACATATGTTTAGAAGAAATTAGACTATGTGTTCAGAAATTCTTTGCCATTCTAGACTCAATTGTCAACATAAGTAGGGGTCTATACAACCGTTTTATGAGCTCGAGAATATTCACTTTAAATAAGATATTCATACGAGCTCCATAAATTATGAGGGAAGTTTGGAATATATGAGGGGAGCCATATAGTTGTTCAAGACGACGAATGGATGAAGAATAGCATTCATCATCCTACATTCGAGGGCAAAGCAACCAGAGAGACAGAGACAGAGAGAGGCGCTGCCAGCAAGACGCATTTTGAATGCCGCGCATTCGCATTCAAATCCGCGCATCTCTCAATCCAAATGTCTGCTTTATCGATGTAAAATTTCAGTGCTCTTGTCAAAGATTGTTGAGATGGGGTTTTGGGTGATGTCAACAAAAACTCAGAATGCTTGAGACACAGCATGATTCGTTGATTGATTGGTCGTCGACATTGGTGCGTTCTCTTTGCAGCATTTCTTCTTCCTGGCCATCTTTCCCCTCGGCTGTATTTGAGCTCGCTTCTCACTGTTATTTTTATCCATTTGTTATGATCTTCGGGTGTACATACTTGTCAGTGAGGTTTGAGAGGCTTCAACACCTATTTTGACACAGCCATTGCACAAACTGGTTGATGTGGGGGCATCATCTCAAATTCTTGCTCTTAAGGCTTTTGCAGAGAGGAAATACATTGTCTAAAGAATCTATTAAGCCTAATAGCAGCAAAATACTCCAACTCTTTTCTTCCTCTGAGGATTAGTATCCACAGTGATGGTATTCTTCATATTCTATTCAGCTTTTTGGATTGAATTTATGGGGTTTCGCACAATGGATACACTCTCATTTCCGGTTTCTTGTGATTATTGGTTGTGTGAAGGTTATGGAAGGTTATGGCGTTCTTTAGAGCTGGGGGAAGATGCATTGCTCTTTTCAACTTACAGTTAGTATAAGACATACATGGGGTACAGCTCTTTACTTTCTGTGAAATTTGTTCTTTAGACTAATATGCACAAGGTAAATCATTGCAGCAGTTTGTGAAAGAGTAGGATTGACATATGAAGTAAGGTGTGTGGGCCTTATGTGGTCACTTTTCTTAATCGGACACCTATTTTTTGAGTGGTACATGTCAAAGAGGCTTCTAGTTAAGAAACGAGGCAAAAAAGAAGTGTGTTGCGATGAGATTGAACTATGTGCTAAAAAAATAGGCACAGTTTTAGGTTCAGTACTTAACACAATTGGGAGGGTCTACGTGATCTCGTAAAGACAAAGAATATTCATTTTGTCATCTTATAACTTCTGCATCTCTACTCCAATTCCGAAGCTTGAAATGACAATCTTTGTGATTTTTAATTGCTAACCAGATGAGACAATTCCCAATCCAACCCAACAGCCAAAACTGTGTGTGGAGTTGGAAGTGCCCATACTAGGGTCACATATCTTAATTTGACACAAAAGTTTATTTGAACGTTGAAGTGGATTTTTTCCACAAAATGCAAGTTTTTCAATGTGGGTGCCTGGTTTATTTACAGAAGGCTTTTGCAGGCTTCAGGAGGTTTAGTCCAGCGAGCTATGCCTGCTTGTGAAGGCATAATGATTTCAGTGGAGGAGGGTACCGAGGATGTTAAAGAAAAGTTGCAAATGTGTTTGGACTTGTGGACTCTCCAAAAGGAGCAGTTAGAAGATGACATTGCTCAGGTATTCTTTATGCCTTCCCAAGCATCTTTCCTCTACTCATAATACACACTAATGGAGTTATCCTGAAAGTCTTTCAAAAACTCATGTTTTGGTAGGGGTGTTCGCTGCAATTTATCAGTTTCAAGGAGTGTTCAAGTGGTGTTGGAACCCCCCAATTTTGGTGAAATGGAGGGAGGCATTTGACTTTGGTCAAAAGATGGCTCTATAAAATTGAATTTCATGGCAAACTTTTGAAGGCACCTGAAAATGGTGCCTGTCAACACCTCCACTTCAATTCACCAAAATTGGGGGTTTTGACATCACTTGAATGCTCCTTAAACACTACAAAATTTTCAAAAGTGGGGTGAAACTCCCTTCCAAAACATGAGTCTTTGAGATAAAAAAAAGGGTTCATCTGATTAGATTGGCATCAACATCTTTGAAATACTATCAACCTTTGCCTAATTCATGCCAAATGGAGTGTAGTCCTTCTCATGTTATCCTCTTATGCATTTTCTGCAGGCAAGGAGAGCAGGAAAACAGACTGAATATGCTCTCACATACGAACTTGCAAAACTCAATGTTTCTCTGAATTCAGAGAAGCACCGTACCTATTTAGCTGAGTGCAAGTTAGGTAGGTAAAATATGATGAACATACCGATTTTTTATTGTGCTTCTATTATCCAAGCTTCTTGTGCTATTCCTTCATTTTCTGAGCTTGTCACATTTAGTTCACATTCTCCATGTTCTCTATCTGATTTTTTCAGATGATGCTACTGTTAAGATTGAGGACTTGCAAGAAAAGGTTGTTTACTATAAAAAGGTGGTCCAAAAGGAGGAGGTGAGTACACAAAGTTTCTTGTATTCTCCCTTATTTACTCATGCTGTGAAAGGCAACCTTTCCATACTTCCACTTTGAACAAAATGCTCTGTTATTGTTGCATCCTTGGCCAATATAGCATCACCCTGGTCTCTACATTAAACTTTGTGTCTCCAACACACGTTTACATACTGAGTTTTTATTTCATATTCTGCTTTTGTTGAAGAGCTGAAAATGATAAATCCGGTGAGTATAAAATCTCAAAAGTCTGCAAGTGTACCCAAGAATATGACACTAGACGGTTTCTGGGTTTCTTTACTAAGTCATGTTCCCAACATTTTGGCGCACTGCACCTCAACACTGAAGTTTATAAACTTCCTGTGCATTGGTTATTTACAGGATCAGCGATGTCAGCAGAAAGTACAAGAGCTGCAGAAGCTCTTGGAAGTAGCTGAGTCTTGCCATAAACAGGAGATTAAGGTGTTGCAGGAAAATTATGAGAAAAAAATGGATGAGAGCAATTTACGGTTTCAAAGCATAACACATGCAGTGAAGGTGAGTTTAGCTGTTCTACCTCACCACCATCAAATCGAATTTTGAGAACTTGCATAAAGTTCCTGGAATGCATTGGGAAATAGAGCTGAAAATGGGGTAAGCTCCCAATGCCGTTTCCTTTGCAGACATGCCAGTGCAATGTTCCTTTATATCCATCAAGATTTCGCTGCCTGAAATTTGATTTTGATTTGCTGTGTTAGATTAGGACCAAGGGCAGTGGCCACATAATTGTGAGGGCCCTTTTATAATTCATTCAAAAGCCGTAACATGGAAAATTGAAATTGAATTTGCGTGTTCACAGGTCTTCAAGTAGAGTGTAAAGACATAGGTGACCGGGCTCTCAACTGGATGCTCTTTCATTACCATCCTATACATATGTGGGCCCTTCTGTGCAAGACCTAATAGTAGATCAAGGGTTGTGAGATTTTGAAGTGTCATGGTTTCCTGGTTTTGTGTTAGGTCCACCTCTATGAGGTGGGTTGATGCAAAATCTAGAAGACCATGAAACATTATCCATTGTATGCCATGTAGGAGCTCATAATCCATTCAAACTTCCTTGGTCCCTTTGGCCCTCAACGTCTAGTCTAAAGTGAAGTGGAATAACCTCGGGCTGTTCCACCAATGACAGATTCTAGATTTCAATGGTCACGAGTTCTTAGTATTGCATATGGTGTGGACACATACAGGAGAAAGAGGAGCAGCTGAACAATGCCAGATATCTCATAAAACAATTGCAAGGGAAGCTGGAAGAGTCTGTTCAGACAAGAGACGACAGTATTATTCAGGTATGGCTATGGAGGGGGGTCACTCATGTTTGAAATCCCCATTTTGGAAATGGAATCCGGTAGGCCAATGTAAAAGAATTTTGGCCTTGACATGTGCCTAACCTTTAGGAGCTTCTTTTCAAGGTTGATCTCTCTATTTTTTTGGGTAGAAAGGTCCGTTTTTACCTCCAATTAGAAATGGTGGTTTGATCCTTACAAAACTTTGAAATGAAGCTCCCCAAGGTTAGGCACATGTCAAGGCCATAATTCTTCTACTTTGGCCCACCGAACTCTGTGTTAAGAACGGCAATTTCAAACATGTGTGACATCAACTCCACAAAGTGGTTTAGAGGCGGAGATAGCAGAATAATTTGGACCTCACATTTCTGAATGCTGTGGGTCCTTGTGACATTTGCGATTCGCTTCCTATATGATCATCAACATAAGTGGTTTTGAACACTCTAAAAAGACTAAAGATGTTGGGCCTTGTATTGACTATATATACCATCCATGGATCAATACAGGTAACTGTTGCTAATCTGGAACTCTCAGAGCTTAGAGTGGAGGCTGGTTGTCTCAAAGATAAAATAGCGGCCCTTGAGGAGCATGGCAGCCCTGCTACAATCGCAAATGTGCAAATCCTGCAGGATGTTGTCAAGCAAAAAGAACTTGAAATTGAAAGGCTTTCAAAGGATATTGGTGTTAAGGAGCGTGCCTTTCAGGACTTAAGCTCTGAAAAGGTCGCATTGCATGACCAGCTTGAGCTTTCCAGGAAAGAATTGCAGGAAGGGAAAGAGTTGGCTGAGAAGAACCAAAAAGAAGCGGCTGTTGTAAGTGCCAGTGTTAACTTCTTTGCTTTTGATCCAAGAAAAGAGTGTCCTGTAACTCAATAGGACTTTTTGTCGGGAGGTAGTCCCCTATGATTATTTATTGGTTGCTTTGCAGACAATATCAATAATGTATTTCTACTTGTGGTGCACACTCGGAGGTAGTGTTTGAATTTGAACAAAAAGCAATCTATTTTGGTTGATTGGGGGCCAAAGTCATTTTTGCACCTCTTGGCATGCCAAAATGAGTTTGACCTCGATGGACTGATGAAGAATGTTTCTTTGTTTAAATCGAAAACTTACTGAACATGGAAGGTGTTGTATGCAAAACAACCAACTCCCCGTCCAAAGTCAAGTTGAGTTAGAGGATAACTCTAATAGAAGCTGTGTAAATAAATTGCTAACATGGAGCTGAAGATATGCTCTGATTTGTGCTTTTAAATGGTTCAGCTCATAAAAGATACACTCTTATGAGAGGTCCACGTTGTAGGTTATAGTGTTTCTATTGAATTGAAAATAGTGTGCAATGTACTTCTATTTATTTGACAAGTGGCTTTCTCTCCTTGAAGTGAGTACATGCCTAGTAAAAGCATTGCTCACCACCAAAATCTACCAACAAGAAACATTTCTAGTCACTTCAAATGATGATGTCTCCTTCAAATCTTGCTCATTCTCAAGCTAATTTCATAGACACCAAGATCATCTCTTAACTCTTATCTGTTCAAAGATCAACTGTGATTCATGTCACTTTTTGATGTTTTCTCCCTCAATTCTTGGACTTAGGAAGTGAGATTAGGCTCTTTCGATTCACATTCTTAGTAGCTTTCAATTGAAACCTTCCACACAACTAGGAGTGGAAGAATGAGAATTTTGTGACCGGTTGAAGAGTCAAGTGTAAATAGGATTGCACACTGTTTTCTTGTGTGATGGTGTATTGTGTGGGCCACACTGTAGGGCTGCTCTGACTAAGTCACACGATCTGCCTGTTCTGTTTACCATAACCAGTGCAGTTTTAATCCATATTAACTTATCATTTTTTCACCAAGGGAGAAATCATGCTAATCTTGCAATATTTAACAATCAGGCAGAGAAAGGACACAAGAAGTCCCTGAATGAGCTGGAAAAGCAACTGACTGCAGCCACGAAGCTTGTTACAAAGAAGGAACATGCTCTTCAAAAGTCGACAGAAATGTTGGAGGAACTTCTGCAAGAGAAAATTGAAAACAAGAAGGTATGTAGTGTTGTCACAGATTGTTATTCAACATTTGTTGGCCCTTGAGAGTCTGAGTAGGGATAGATAGACTCTGCAGAAATGCTTTTCATTATTATTTTATTTTCTTTCTTACTTTCTTTCCCTAAATGCTCAAAATCTTCGATCTGCTTCATAGACTCGCCATTGAAACTGGCTGGGGGATGACTATCCCAATCCCCAAAGGTAACAGAATTAGCCACTTTTGCTCTTACAATGTAGTTGAAAGTGAGGCACACTGTGTATGGGAGTGTCCACTCTCAACTCCATTAGAGATAGGTTCCCCTCCCTATTTCAGAATGTAGTGCTAGGCAGTCTCAAGTCTCTTCCAACTGGACCATCAAGTTAATGTTAGCCGCTATATTACAGAAGCCACTGCACTCCGTTACTCTAAGGAAGAGCCTTTTTGACACCATCTTGATGTACTTCTAGTCCCATAAGCCTCTTGGCTTCCCAGGATTTAAAATCTAATTCATTTCATTTCAATTCATAGGTAGAGGAGAACTATTTAAAGCTGCTGAAGGACATGGAGGAGAAGTGCACTGAAGCTGCCAGACTTGTGGATGAGAAAAACAAGTTGTTTAAGGATTTGACGAAACGGTTCGATGAGGTTTTAAAGGAGGTTGAGCATCTCAGAATGCAATGTCTGGAATATGAAATACAGTCAAAGGTAAGAAGCTTGACAAAACTCAGGACTGAGAAATGTGTACATTGGTGTGCTCGCTTCCATTTTAATCTTGGCTTGTGGGCAGTAGTGACTACATGTGCAATTTCCAGTGAGCAAGATAACTTTTTTTCGCAGGAAGAGAAATTTGACAAGGTGAAGTTCAAGATAATTGAAGAGCAGTACATAACAGCAGCCAAGGCTGTGGAAACGAAGGATGAAAAACTGAAGGAAGTTATGCGACTCTTAGAAGCTTTGCAAGAGGACAATGAAACACTGTCATCAAAGTGCTTGAAACTAGGAGGAATTGAGCAGCAACTAGCTGAGGTGCCAAAATATTAATCTTAAGTTCTTGTACCTTGCCACCAATTGATGGTCTTCACCTTGATGTATTACAAGTACACTGCATAGTCATATTAGCGTAGGCCACAGTAATTCTCTAGAACCCACAATAATTTTCAAACCATGTCATCTTTAGTTCAAAATCAGTGAGGACCACATTAATTGTGATTTAGGAAATTGATGGCTGGGGTGAACCAACCTGTACACTGGTTCCTTGTTGGCAGGGCTGCAGTCATCCAACAAAGAACCAATGTATGGGCTGGTTCGCCTCCCCGAAATTGACGTGGATGATCATTTTCTTATATGCTACTTTTGATGTAGGGTGGCTGTTTTATTTTATGTAAGGTGTTGGTTAGAAGTCTTCCGGAAGACTTAGGGGAAGACCTGGGGTCTTGGAACCACAGTATTTCCACCCTGACCAGACAATTAGAGTGGCCCACATTGATTATTTCCACATTGATTGTCCACCCACATCAATAGGACTATTTAGTGTACTTATGTTGTAGGACTCACAGCTTGTTGCATGGAATTTACCACACTAAACCTCTTTATTGCAGGCACATACAACTCACAAGATGAAAGTGGAGGAGCTGGAAGAACAGTATTCTGTAGCCAACACATTGGTGACTAAACTTGACAAAAAGATCAAAAGACTCACTCAGAAACTGGAAGAGTCTGAGAATACATTTGCAACAGTGGAGAACCAACATTCTAAGGTGAGAATCATCAAATGAATGGTTGTTTAAACATATAGCTCATTTGCATTTCACATATAGCTCATTCTTCTGGTTTGCCATACCTTACCTATGATGCTCAGTTCTGGTTACTTATTGATTATTCCAGGAAGGCTGGAAACAATTATTTAACCCAGGAACAAGGGAGGTCCTAGGAGGATACTGGGCCTCCAAACATGGGTCGGGACATGGTCTGAAATCTACGTGATAAAAATTATCCTCCCTTCAAAAATGGCTCTAGTTGTATCAACTTTGAATGCTTTATCCTTTAAAACGGGTGCTGTTTATTATCAATTTTAACTAACCGAGGATGGGCAGGCGATGGAAATGAACAAGATAAAATTGATGGAGATCGGGCAGCGGTGTAATGAAAGCACAAAGCTTGTAAACGACAAGGAAATTTTGTTGAAGGAGGTTAAGCAGAAGCTTGAGGATATGCAGAAGGAGAATGAGCGATTAAAACAACAGATTATTGAGCAGGAACATGCATGTAAAAGTTCAGAACAGGAAATTGGGGTGGTAAGAATGCCCATCCAACCAAGCCAATCTAATTTCCCAAGTAATCCATTCTTTATTAGTGTGGTTTACCATGTGCAATTGCATAGTTGTAGAAAAAATTATGTATGTATATTTTTTTTATGAGAACCAAACCTTGTACATAAGAATTTTTTTCCTTTGAGCCATCCCTCATGTATGTATTTACATATGAAAAATTCTAACAAATCACACCCCTCTGTATATTTATGTACATATATTCCTTTTTTGAATGTAAATTGCTCTGTTGTATTTACATGTCAGATATTTCTAGGCAACCCTTTCGTTCATATTTGTAAATCTACATGAAGCCAAAATTCTACAGTGATGGTGACTCACAATTATTTTCATATTATGTCTATAAAGTTTGATTTCCTTAACACTGTTAGAGTTTCAATAAGATGGTGTCCAAATGCATGTTAGATTGATAGCAAGTTTGTTGTGCAATATCATGCGTGGCTTCCCAATTTACCAGGCGATGGATGTATAATTATCTTACACTTGACAGAAGCCCTAATAGTTATCCCTCCAACCCGCCATTAGATTGACCCACAAGCAAGGGAAACTTACAAAAAGAGCGAAGTGCCCCACCCACTTCATTACCCCATGCTACTGTCTGTTTTGTGGCTAACGTCTACCTAAAGGTTGTTGTCACTGCAAATCATTTGAAGGTTGACTCTAACAATGTTGTTGTTACAGGAAAATGTACCAGTAACCAATAAAGGGAAACCAAAAGCATTCCCAGCAAGCTCTCGAAAGCCATTGGCCGAGGTGCCTAGCAAGGATACAACAAAGTCTAAAGGAGGTGCACCTCCAAGACGGAGGAGCAAGCAGTTACCAAAGGTTGTTAGTTGAGTTCATCCTTGACTTCATCCACAAAGGTTAAAATATTAGAGCTATCTTTATTAGCTTAAAGATAATATCTTCTTTCCACTTGTGGTGGATGCTTGGAAGTAGTGTTTGAATTTGGATAAAGAATAAGCTATTTTGGTTCATTGAGGGCCAAACTCATTTTAGCACCTCTTGGCATCCAAAATAAGTTTGACCCTCAATGAACCGACATAGAATGTTCTTCCTTCATACCTCCACACTACCTCCTTAGTATGGTTGTTAGCATAACGTAAGGCTGTTAGTTAAGCTTGTCCTTGACGTCATCCACAATGGTAAGGATATTAGAGTTATCCTTTAGCTCAATGGGAGTTTTTGTTGGGAACTGGTCCTTCCCATTGGTTGTTTTGCATACAGAATCATAATGTTTTTTCCGCTTGGAAGTTGCTCGACAACTTGTTCTCTGTGTTTGTATTACTTCCATGGTCTTGAAGTTTCTCACATCCTAGGTGAAGCACTCGAATGAGTTGATAGTAACTTTCTTGTTCCCATATATTGAGCT
Source organism: Polytrichum commune (assembly GCA_950295325.1). NCBI lineage: Eukaryota > Viridiplantae > Streptophyta > Polytrichopsida > Polytrichales > Polytrichaceae > Polytrichum > Polytrichum commune. The sequence continues at coordinate 12,526,006 of OX485803.1, read as the reverse complement.
CAACCTGCAGTTATTCACTTCTATTGTCACTGTAGGAGTCTGGAGCAACAAACCTTGAAAACCGACTTGAGCAGGCAGTGGACACCTCAATTGATGGAATTCCTGCTCAAACTTCAGGTGATGAAGAGGAAAATGATAGTGGAGTAAGCGAACCAACACCTAAAAATAAGTTGACCAAGAAGCGTCCACGAAAGGCCACAGAAGAGGCCATGGACCGCACACCTCCTGTAAGCACCCTTTTCCTAGCAAACACTAATAAACAAGTTTTGAAGTTTCAAGAGTAATGCAATTCTGAACCTTTGGTTTCCAATGAATCCAACAGGTAAGGTAAGTGGGCCTTATTTGATTACTTATCTTAATCAGACAGCTATATTTGAGCAGTGTATGGATCTAGGAATAAACACCCAAAATAAAAATAAAAATATGAATTAAAGAGATTGGACTATGTGCTCAAAATCTGTTAATTATATTAGGTGCAGTATTCAACATAATTGGGGGGACCTACATGATCATTTAAGAACGAAATCTTCACTTTGATAATGAGTGAGATATTTGTACGAGCTCCAAAATTCTTGAGGAAAATAACTACAGCCTTGATTTGGAAATGCTAAGCATCTCATACGTATCAAGTGTTCAATATCCTAGTAGAAGCGGATGCAGAGCTGAAAGTGTCTGTTTTAGGCCCACTTATCTCAGTGCTTGATGCCAAATATGGTCCTATTATAAAGGTCAATCTCCACAACCTTTTTCCATCCCAGAAGGCTCATTTTTACTCACTGAAGATATGGCTTTGGGTTTGTGCTTGTAGGCAAAGAGAAAGCCGCCAAGGAGTACTAGAAAGCTTACAAAGGCGGTTGACAAAGGAGGACCTATACTGCTGCCAGCTCAGCTTTTGGTGGGATCAACACCCCTTCCTCTTAAGCCTAATGCACCTTCAATACCTGCAAGAAGAAAATTGGGTTCATTTTCTGGAAGCTTACCAAGATAGCATTACAAGAGAATTAAGATAGAAAATTCATGTGAGGCCCCTATCAACTTGCAATGCATTAGTATTTCATTCTAGCTTCTAGAATAGATGGGTCAATTCAGCAACCCCATATTTATTCATAGTAACATGTATTCTAGTGTAACATCCTCATATCAACTTTCTACTCTTGAATGAGAGTCCACAAAAACGCCCTATCAAATTGACAGCGTTGGTGTAATATTTTATATATATTCTCTGGCAGGCAATTTGTTGCTCCATGCAAAAAGGTTTTCTCTTAACCTGACTGAATTGATTCTTTTCTCATCTTGTCTGGAATACCTCAGTAGCTGTGGCAGCTTCAAACATTTATTTGTTAAGAACTGCTTTTGCTTGAGATTAGGACTGTCATGCTTAATCCTGGACTACTTTCCATGAAGCTTTCTGACTAAGGCAGATATGCCTGAATCCAACATGGAAAAAATCTTGACCTATATTTGAATGGGGTTTGGTTAGTTGTGCATCTAAGAATGGACACCAAAAATATTTGTTTAAACAAGATTGGATTATGTTTCTCAAATTATAATAACCATTCTAGGCTTGATAGTGAACATATTTTGGGGGGGGGGGGGGACTTATATGGATATTAAATAAGATATTCATACAAGCTTTGAAAATTATGAGGCAAATGAATACATGCATGATTTGGATATGCTAATTATCTTGCACTAATTATGTATTTCATGTTGTATGAGAAGTGGGTGTAGAGACAAAGTTTCCAAATAAAACATGTTTGTCTTAGTCCGCTTGGGTTTGGGATTTGCAAAGTTTGTGTATTCTTATCTTTAAGCCCAAGGTAATGGACTTTCATCTTTGTGAAATGGAGTTTATTTATGTGGTTTTAAGAATATCACTTGGTGTAAAACAACTCTTTGTCTAAGGGCTCTTATTTTATTATGACTTAAATCCAGACTAATAGGTTGTTGACTTTGTATCTGTATGTTTTAGCTACCCATAAGTAACATGCATTAAGTCTCAATAAGGGCGGCACTAAGCACTTCTGATCCAACCAACTTGCAAAAGAGGCTTCATAAAAGGTTGTTGTGACACTTTCCTCTTCCTCTTTCGTCTATCCTCTTGAGGCTTTTGGTGGTTGTGGCTCTTGGCTTGTACAATTTGTGTTTGTGACTCTTTATTTGTGTGAGAGTTGTTTGTGGTTATTAGATTATGCTTTGAGTAGTTTTTGGTTTGTGTTCTTAGTAGTTGTGGTCCTTCATTTGTATTATGGCGAGAGCTTTCACGTGAACACCGTTTGAAAATACACCCTAAATGAATGTGAACACCATTTCAATTAGTATGGAATTAAATTTAAGTTGATAACCTAGCCTTGTTACATCTTATATATATCTTCATCCAATGCAAATATTTTGTATTAACCCCAAATCATAACCATTCACATTAAACTTATTTATAATACAATTAGGGTTGCCATGATATGCTCTTAGATTTCTTCCCCAAAATAATCATTTTGAATGTGCATGTATTGACAATGCATTTGATAATTTCATATGCATTATTGAGTATAAACAAATCTTGTGTCTAGATATAAAGTTTTCGCACTTAAACCAATCTCATCATAAGATGCCACATGCCTTAGGTATCAACCACGTGTTCACCATCTTTCTTTAATTATCACCACATCTTTGGGTACAAAGAAACACCTATAGTTGTTAGGCACCTTCTTCCATCCTTAACAAATGCACCCATTTTCAACACATGAGCAATCTAAATATGTCACTAGCAACTTGAAATAACCCAATGAGCATGTGACACCACTTTCAAATTTGGGAATCTCGAGGTGATAGTAATTTTGGAGGCATTCATGTCACAATGTTAATTCTAGTACTTCTCAACTGCAATTCATAACATCTAAAAAATAGCTATGGACTCCTTATGTATTTGTCCTTATGGTATGTTGATTCAAAATTTGCACACTACCGTAGAGAAATCTCTATTCCGACACAAAATAATTATTCCCCCCTCAAAAGTTGCCATGTGTCACCCTCACATTCGCCAAACCCCCACTTGTATCCCATGTGGAAACTACATTCCGGCACATGTAAATATGAAATAGGGAGCCCTCAAAGTGCTGCAAATACTTTGGGGGGGGGGGCAGTCATTGGCTGGAGTAGCAATATACATGCGAACAAATGATAGGGTATTTTAAAAACATGGGAGCAAAAAATTATAATTGGGCTTAAGAGTAATATAGGGTATCAAAAATGGCACTGGACATTTTTAAAGTACTATAGGGTATGGAATAATAGGTAATTTGAAATTATAAGTAATGCAAGCCATTTTTCTATTGACCCAAAGTAGAAATTTATATAATGATAGCATGTGAAAAAAAAAAGAATTGAAAGTAATACCCCCCTATAAAATAGTGGTTATTCGCACCTATATCCTTAACTTTTTAACACACTGCCCCCCCCCCCGAGTGCAAATAGATGGTCCTACCAATAGACTTGTATATTTTTCAAAGGGTATTTCATAGGTCAATGTAGTATTTATGTAATGTAAGTTGCCTATGGAATATGTAAAATTAGTGTGTGCTTTTTGTCACGTGGTGTGTTTGGTGTCTCCCCATTCAAAATTTGTTTCATTTAAACCATTTTTGGGAAACACCTTAGCTGAGGTGCCCAGTTTAAATTACCTGCATATGTTTTGGCCAATTAGATAGTATGTGCCTGGCCCTATCTCATGCCAAAACAAGGGGTCCATGTCATGACAAACGTAATGTATTCCATGGTCACACGACTCAAATGCAAAGCTGTAATTGGATTATTGCAAAAGAATGGTATTCTTAAAGAAGGTTGCTCTCTACTACATGTGCACACAACTGTCTATGTTTCTCAAGCATCTAAGTGTTAAAAAATGTTGTGGTGGCTAACTTAACTTATTTGGCAACCACCTTCCATTCTTAAAGAAGGTTGCTCTCTACCACATGTGCACACAACTATCTCCGTTTCTCAAGCATCTAAGTGTTGAAAAATGTTGTGGTGGCTAACCTAACTTATTTGGCAACCACCTTCCAATCTTAAGAATAATGAATCGATTCAATACACATTAATATTGAATCTAGCTTATTGACTTTCTACTTCTCCCAAATCTACCAGCCTACCTAGGCTTCCCATTCCACCAAAAAGGTTAGCCAACCTGGGTCTCAACAATGTTATGCACATAACATCAGTCAGCTCCTTGGTTGCATTCCATGGGATCGAGTATCGGGCGAGCATAATTCTCCTTTAATTCCTGGATTTTCTATTTATGGGAAGCCCTCAAGATGTGTATTGTAAGGTTTTTGACAAGAAACCATAATTTATCAAAAAAATCAATTATTTTTATTTTTATTATTTTTATTATTTGGAAAAGGACCATCATCTAGAGCAAAGGTGTCCATTCCCAATCAGGACCCCATAGGAAATTTATAGGGCGCCATAATTTTGATCGGGTTGGGATCGATTTTAGTAGTTTCTTTTCATGGGTGGTTAAAATAAGATTCCACACTTCATGCTTTCTAAGGGTCAGTTTCCATGTAGGCTGCTTGTCCACTAGATTCTAGTGGAAATGTAGATGCCACTGAGTGGAATATACATTTCCACCAACATGTGGTGGGTGAAGCAACCTACATGAAATCTAACCCTAAGTCTCCAACTTTGGTTATGGTATCACTAGAGAATCAATAATGCTATGACACATGTCCTTGGTTTTGAGTGCTAAAGCAAGGAGGGATTCGTCTCAAAATGAGCAGTTATGGCAAACTCTAGACATTGGAAATGCGTTTAGGCCATCTCTTGGCTTCAAAAATTCACACTAGTTTCAATTCAAGGATTAAAATTACCAAAAAAATTAATTTCCTCCTTATTTTGATCTTCCTACACATAAAAAAAATGCACCGCCTTGTACTCCTCCAAAATTTGGCATAGAATCTCTCCAGAGATTGGTTATTAGTGTAGAATGGACATGATTAGGGTTAGAGTGACCTCTTGCCTAGTATGTTGCCTTATACACGGGTGATATAGTATCATCAATATCTTGATGTTAAACGCTATGCATCATTATTGTCTAATTTCTTATTAAAGAACTCTTTAGAATTTGGTGTTAATAAAATTATTAGTTTTCAAAAGTTAATAGGGAATTTAGATAAAAATGACAGTTGCTAATATGGGTAGGCAACACTAGAGATCTTTGGACTCCTATTTCAAGAGGTCTTGAGAATATTTGTATTTTTTTGGAGTTATAAGTTATTAATTCATACCATCTATATTGCTTAAACTTGTTGTATATATATTTTAAGCGCATTTTACTCATGTTTTCAAATTCTCTCAATAATAAGACAACTTTACGCCATTTGTCATATTAATGAGAAGACGACACCTCGATAATATGACTTTTTCTATGTTTTCAAAACGTGTCATACTAAAGAGGGAGAAAATACTATTTTTGATTAAAAAATCAACTCAATAAAGAAAAAAAGAAAATTTCACTTTGACCTCTTATATCTTTGGCATCTCAACTCCAATTCTAAAAATTGAAAGAATAATCTTTATGATTTGTAAGTGCTAAGCGGACGATGCCATTCCCAATCAGATCCAACAGTCAAAATTGTCCGCTTAGATTTAGTTGTCCACAAACATGGTTTGTTGATTATTTTTGCTCTTATATGCATGTATTTTAATGGACAAAACATGTAGGAGTTGTAATAGAAAGTATATAAAAATAAAGAATTACTGAATACTTACTTATGAATGTCGTAATTTATCTAGGTGACCCCGTTTTTTCTGCAACTTCTTCCTCCACTAAACATGGTTTGTTTTAGTGTGGCTCACACTGTTGATCATTAACCCACACTAATTTTCTCACTATAAGTAGATGACAACTAGAGAGGGGCCCACAAGATAGTTGGTGCCACATGACAAGTCATAAGGACCACTCTAATTATCATGGTCAATGTTGCACTCAATATTGTACATATGTTGGATTGTAGGAAGATTTCTTGCTTATAATATCTAGTATATAATTAATCATTCATCCAAGAACAAAACAATTATCAATGCTCGTCATGCTTTTTCATTCATGAAGGCACAATATTATGCATAATTCACAAATTGTGTCTATGAGCTGATCAGATTTTGATTGGCAACCAACTCGAGTAGATGGATGACTCACCGCTCCCATGGCTCGTCATCCACTCTCCTCTCGTTGGTCGGTCATATGAGGTAGATTGGTTTTACATGGTTACTGTTTTCCAACTTGCCCACTTGCCTAGGATATGAAACATGTGCTTTGTACAAGTGGTTAGCATATCCAAATTGAGGCTCTAGCCACTGTCCTCATATATAGTTTATGGAACTCATATCATTATCTTATTTAGTACTCGTTCTCATTGAATGGTCATATAGGTGCCCCCAAATATAATGATTGTTAAGCCTAAAATGATTATCATATCTTGAGCACATGATTCAATCTTATTCGGACACATATCTTTTTGGTATCCGTTTTTGGCGCCACATCAAGACATATTCTAGTCAAATATAGCAGACCCAATAAGAAAGTAACGAAACAAGGGTTGTCTACCTTAGGGCCAGTTTAGACTACAATGAAGAGGTGCACTAGTTGGTCAAGAAATTTAGCCCAAGACAAGGTTATTTGAGGCAACATTTCATATGAGGAATAAGATGGAAAATAAAATAAAACAAAAGCCTAAAGTTGGACTCCTCCACAACCCAAGTTTCTTGTCTGAGGGTTTGAAGCATTGATCGGGGAGATTTTTGGGCATAATCGGTTGAGATCCTAGTGTTTGCAAGTCCAACTGGTTACATGTTGACATCCACTGGTTTTCCTTCATTAAATTGGGGTAAATTCTATCAATTCCTCTAAAGCGATCGGTAATTTTCCTGCAGTCTTGAACTTCAACCGGTTACTTCTCAAGTTCACCTGGTTCATCTGTAACTAACTGTCGGTTCTCCCCAATCATTGGTTTGAAGTTGCCCAAGGAACTTCACCTCCATAAAACTCCCTCAACAAAAAATGTTCATAACATTATTCAGATCCATAACAATGTTCTGTGGGACTGACAATATTCCACACAATATTCCTGGATATTTCCCACATTCAACCTGAATACTCTAAACTGGCGCTAGGTCCATTATATCTCCTCTGCATGCAGCACACAAGCTTAGGATCTTACCTCGCCACCTTGGCTCCTTGACGAGAGGGCAGGTGTACTCTACGCTATACGTAGATTCCATAGACTAAAATCTACAAGTTCGAAGATTACTGAGGTAGCGAAGGAGAGAGAACGAGAGAAGACCGAAGGAGAGAGAGCGTTTGCTGCAGAGATAATTGCAGCTATGGCGTCCAAGAATTCGCAGCCTTCGTCGTCTTCATCTTCTCCTCTAGCTTCGGCCTCTCTTCATTCAACATCGTACCTGTCGCCGATCCCCGTCACATTGCTGCCATTACTGAACTCGGTTTACGGCTCGGGTAAGGTATCCGCCGCGCCTTGCAAGGTGCCTCCAGCAACGTTTCTGGCGAGAGCTCTCTTCTCTTCCTCGTCTTCGTCGTCTGCGGGTGTAAACGCAGAGCACAAGGAGTACAAGCTTCCGCCCCCCGTGAACCCGCCTGACGCAGAGAATCCAGATGCCGTCACGCTGAGGGCGCAGTGGAATAACGCCGTGCGCTTGTACAGCAGGTGGTACTCGCACGCCTGGGGTACCGCCATCCTGGCAGGGGGCGCATTCTTTGCCCTTGGCTGGTGGATCAAAGGCGAGAACCCTCTTAACCCTAAGAAGGCGAAAGAAGTCACCGAGTAGAGGGGAGTTCGATGTTCAGGCGGCCGATTGATGTTGTAAAGGTACGCTGTGAGGTCCTGACTGCCTTTTGATGTGCAATTGAAGGTTAATTCAGATGAATCACTGCACGGAAACTCTTGTAATGTGTCATCAATTAATTTCTCTACATTTGAAGAGATTAGGGAACGTTTTGTGTTCACAATTGTAGCTGTTTCTTCCTTTCTTTTTCAAGCGTGAATAATCTCGGTGTTTATCCTGAGTGCCTTTGATGTGCACTCCACGGGAAAATCAAACGGATCACTGCACGGTAAAGTTTTGTGCTTGTCATCAATCAATTTCTTCACATGTGGACGGAGTAGGGAACGTTTTATGTTTTACGATAGTAGCTGTTTCTTCCGTTCTTTTTCAAGCGTGGACACTATCGATGGTTATCCTGACTGCCTTTGATGTGCAATTTAAGGGAAAATCAGATGGATCACTGCACGGCAAAGCCTTGTATCTGTCATCAATCAATTTTTTCACATTTGGAAAGATTAGGCAACATTTTGTGTTGGCAATTGTAGTTGTTTCTTCCTTTCTTTTTGCAAGCGCCAGCATGGCTGAACATGAACATAATCCAGTCTGACTGCCTTCCATGTGAAATTCACGGGAAAATCAGATGAATAACTGCACGGGAAGGCTTTGTATGTGCCATCAATCAAGCCCTTCAACTTTGAAGAGATCGGGGAGCATTTTTTGTTGGCAATTGTAGATGTTTCTTCCTTTCTTTTCCAAGCGTCAGCACGGCTAAACATTATCTATTATAGTCCAGTGTGACTGTAGGAGCCTTTTTCTTAAGTTCTAAATGGCTTAACATGGAACAATTTTAGGGTTCAGGGTTTAGAGCATATAAAACCTGGCCGGTGTTATAAAGGTTGAGTTGTGCAATCCTGATTGCCTTTGATGTGCAATTGACGAGAAGTTCGGATGAATCATTTGGATGTCAGAAGCTTTGTATGTGTCATCGATCCACTTCACATTTGAAGAGATTAGGGAATATTTTGTGTTGGCAATTGTAGCTGTTTCTCCCTTTCCCAAGCGTGCACATTTTTCGATGGTTATTCTGACGACCTTTGATGTGAAATTCACGGGAATTCAGATGGATTAGTGTACAGAAAAGCTTTGTATGTGTCATCAATCAAACAATGTTTCAAATTTGAAGAAATTAGGGATTGTTTTGTGTTGGCAAATGGTGCTGTTACTTCCTTTGTTCTTCCTTTTGATTATAGTCCACTGCTGATTGCAACTCTTGAAGAGGTTAATATGTGGATAACACCAAGTGTGATGATCCACATCGGTGCCATTGACTGGGAAGAGCATGTATCACAGCAGTCTAACCCTAAGTGGGACAAATTTAGGAGCCTTTTTCTTATGTTCGAAATGGCTCAAATTTGATCAATCTTATGGTTCAGGGTTTAGGGCACAGACAATCTTATCATGTTTGCTATCAACTTGTTCATGTTCAGTAGACTAAACATCTGAATTAGTGTGGCATTAAAATTGGTGTGCCATGTTAAAGTGGTCTTGTATGACGTGTGATGCAGCCACCGAGTGGCACATGACATCCTCTGTAGATGCCACCCATTGATTGCAAGACAATTAGCATGGGTCGAAGGTGAGCAGTGTGGGCCACACTAAACCAGATGTTTAGTGTAGTTTAGGGACCTGTAAAAGGTTCAAGTGAGGTGGGTACTACCAAAACCTCGTGTAGAGTCGAACCGCCTATATGATGAGGACCTCGTCGGGAATCTATAGGGTACCAGAATTTCAATAAGGCTGGACTGATTTCGTGGGTGGTTAAAATCAGGTTCCACATTTCACAGCTTGGGCTTTTGTGCATAGCAGACATGATTGCCACTTGTCACTTTAATTAGTGCATGAGTTAGTGAGAATGGCGGCCTATATTATTATAGGTTCACACAAATGTAAGTTTTAGTAAACCCTTCTTGCCAACTTGTACACTAGCAATTCTTGGTTTCTAAGTCTCCAACTTCGGTTATGGTATCACCAAGGAATCGATATTGTCATGACACATGTCCTTGGATTTGAGTGCTAAAGTGAGAAGGGATTTGTCTCAAGAGCAGTGGTTATGGGGTACTCTAGACATTGGAAATGTGTTTGGACCAACTTTTGGCTTCAAAAATTCACAGTAATTTCAATTTAAGGAATAAAATCACTGAAAAAATTGTAGTCTTGATTTCTATTTTCCTCCACAGGAAAAATGTGCCCTGCCTTATACTTCTCCAGATCTGGTGCAAATTTTCTAAAGTGATCGGTTATGGGCAGCTCTTCCTTGGAATTGGGTTTGAGTAATTTTCCTAGAAATGTTATGTGCCATCACAGCTCCAGGGCTAGATAATCCTTGTGATTGGAAATTCGGCTGATGATCACCAACACATATGATTTGGCAATGTAGCAGGTATTCTACATTTGGTGCATTTTGACAACATATCAAGCAATGGCTTTCTTCGCAAGACCTATAATATTGAGGAATGAAGAAAAACGGGGACTAGGTTAATGTACTCCACCCACCAGGCGGTAGCTGTTGCTCAGTTGCACTGAAATCGTGCATTTACAGTTGTGGTGGATGGTAACCTCAGTATAACCAGGTTATGTGGAGGGTGTGTGACAGAAATCTTCTTTTTTACGTTCTTCCTGAGGTGAGGAGGCTGAATGTCAGTAAGGTATAGGTAGTATCAAGGTCAGTCACATTTGCAAATGCCGCAATGGAGTCTTGGTAGGGAAGGGTTTTTGGCACGTCCACAAGGATGATGACAGCACCTGTACAGGGAGGAAGAAAAGGGTATCGGAATAGGTTGTAAGATGTATATGGGAGTTCTTATTGATATCAATGTGCAGAGTAGAAATTAAAACTTCAAATATACATGGAGATGAGGACAACACCTAACCATTCCACATGCTGTTCTTTTTGTAAGGCTGTAATAGTACATTCGCTATCTGGCTTCACACTCCTGTTGAGTGCCTCTCATGTAGAAAGTCTTGCATTTCTGCAGCAGCCAAAAAACTTAAAATTCTGGCTTGCAAATCACAGATATTGATGGTTCACAGTGTTGATAATTAATACTATGCTATTCAATAGTGCTGTGCATGATGATGATTGCTTGTGGGGAAATGTGGAAACTGGGAATACAAAATTGTTGCATATATGTTCATGAGCTTTTTGTGTGCGACCTCCTTAGTTGACACCCACATACAGCACAGTATTCATATAGAAATGTTCTTTGTGGGCCTATACTTGAGATACCAACTTCTTGAACGAGTTGGACATTGAAGGCAGTTTCATGTTTTAATTTTTGAAGCTGAAGCAATGTCAAATGTGAGCTTCAGGTCTGGTCTTGTCCACTGCCAAAATGCTGCTATGTTGTCCTTCTTTGTCAAAATACAGATGGTCCATTGGTAGCAAATGAAGTACTTTTAAAAACGCCTTCGATATTGCACACCCAAGATTTGAAACTGGTCATGTAATATAAGTTTCAAGAATTAACCTGTGCAACTTAGTCTTTAAACTGATTCCAGCTGATTCCAGCACTGGCATATGAGGGCTCTATGATTGACCAGATTTAGCACCTTGAAGGCTTAATCAATTCTAGTGTTTGGAGCCCGACCATAGTATTTTGCAAGAGGTTCATGATTTGCCAGTTGTCAAAAACCTTTCATGCATAAGAGATAAAGGTCAGTACCTCAACTTGTTGAGTGATTGAACTTTGTTTAAGGCCAGGGTTCAAGGGAGTCTGGATGTCTGGACTCTGGAACACCCATATATTTACTCTAGATTTTCTTTTCCTTTTTGGGGGGCCTTGAATGGCAATTTACTCCACTGAGAAAGTCAAATTATGCACAATACACTAAATATTGTGTTTATTTCATATGGTATTTTATGTCACTGTGGTAACTTATCTAGTGACACTTCTAATGAATAAGTTTGCAAACACTGTATATCTATATCCCCAATTTTTTTTACAAGGAATGACAAATAATGTTAGGTTTACATCTAGTGTTGGTGACACTACATGGGTGGTTTACATTCAGTATTGAGCAAGACAAATAAAATTGGTGACACTAAATACAATATTTAGTGTAGCACCCCCTCACCCCAGGCCACGCTTGGGAGGGAGAACAGCTTGAGAAAAGGAACACACCTAACCCAACTCAATACTTAACCCCTAAAGGACCGTGAGGCCCCCAGGGGGCTTTTGATTGTAGAAAAGTGCAAATTGGATGAGATTGTTCCAAAGAAGTCCAAATTTGCGGGGAGAGGACCCTGGCTGTTTTTGCGAGATGGATCCAATGGTCTTTTTCGATCAGAAAATGATGAAGGATTGGATTTTTGGCGAATTCTTTGAGTTTTCAGTTTTTGGGCCCAATCTCATTGCTTGGAGACTTCAAAGTCCCATATCTTTTTTTCCACACCTCAAAATTTGACGAAAAAAATTCCACATGAGGGTCATAATGTTCTTTACATGTGGTAAAAAATTTAGATGTTTTGGAGCACTTCTAAGGACCGTAAGGCCCCCAGGGGGCTTTTGATTGTAGAAAAGTGCAAATTGGATGAGATTGTTCCAAAGAAGCTCAAATTTGCGGCGAGAGGACCCTGACTATTTTTGCGAGATGGATCCAATGGTTTTTCCGATCAGAAAATGATGAAGGATTGGATTTTTGGCAAATTCTTTGAGTTTTCAGTTTTTGGGCCCAATCTCATTGCTTGGAGACTTCAGAGTCCCATATCTTTTTTTCCACACCTCAGAATTTGACGAAAAAAATTCCACATGAGGATCATAATGTTCTTTACATGTGGTAAAAATTTCAGATGTTTTGGAGCACTTCTAAGCAATCTGATTCTAGCATAAGTACGAAGTACCCCCTGCCCAAACAATTTCCATCAATCTTCTCAACGGTGGCAATTTCTCAGAAATTGTGCGATCTTGTTGATCTTTTTTTCATAAACAAGCTATGTAAGTCTTCTTTAGTTTCAACAGTGCCGATCGTGAAAATTACCCCACACTAATAAGAAATTGAGCTTGCTACAAGAGCTAATCAAGAAAACATGACCTAAGCTAAAACACCCCCGGTCCTTTAGGGGTTAAGTGATTGACAAATGTATGCAATAAACTGAAAGTTATGACCGGGGGTAAGATTAGCAAGTAACCAAGGCCAAGCCCCAATAGAATGGCCCGAGGGCGAGCCAATCAACCAAACAACATAACCAACCTAAGGGTTGTTTACATCATGGACCATGATGTTGCCCCTTGCTCTTCTAAAATATGTGATTGATTATTGAACTCATTCTACAACTACGTCGGTTTACATCAAGGAAAAAAATGTAATACTGACCATGGAACTTGAAGTCTTTAAAAGGCATTTTTTCATGCCTACATTGTTCATTGTCATGGTTCAGCGGGTCTTGCTATGAGAGGTAAAAGGGGTTCTCTCATTGCAAACGTTTGGGGATCATGGCAGAGAAATGCCGTATTATTATATATATATATATTTAATTGGGGGGGGGGGCAAACATTACTGTAGTTAAGAGGAAAGAAGAAGGGGAGAAGGTAAATGATGGAAGAAAAATCCCAAACCTATTTTTTTTGGGCATTTATTAAAAAAATGAGCACATCCACTTTTGGGTGCATGGTCACTCCTCTTGGTCCACGTTTAGTTTCCACCTAGTGTGGGGCCCAAATGCTTTAAATTTTGCATTTAAAAGAAATTTGACCATGGAAAATGGGCCATCTGACATGGGACAACTTCATGGGTCGTGATGTAAACGACCCCCAAACAACACGTGAACCACCCATGCAAGGTAGGGAGTAACCAACTAATCATCCCGAAGTGCTCATCTTAGAGCATTACATAAGTTACGAAAGGTAAGAGCATTCAGGTTGACACGAAACCAAAGCTTCGGATCATTCTTAGAAAGCGGTGAGCTCAAATGCCTTAAAACAAAAACTACAAAGACACACAATCTATATGCATTGGACGATGTGGCGGTGGCTATGATGGTGTTCCCCAATGTTCCCCCAATGTTTGCCAATGCTTTGGAAAGGTAAGGGGACCACATTAAAGTGATGTGTCACATGCATGGGTGGTGAGGATATCGCCCCACCATTTCACTAAAAAACATAAGCTTGTGGCATGCATGGCTTGACTTGCAGGTTGGGACTAGGGGTTCATAGTTAGGGAGTGGGGGTTAAGGGGTGAGGTGTAGGGGTAGGAAGAAAAAGAGAGGAAGAAAATGGTGTTTTCAAAGCGTTTTGTTAAATTTTAAAACAATAAAAAATAAATACATATGACACATGAAGGCTACAATCTGGCACACACTAATTTGTATGCACATGTGAAACATTTGGAGACAAAAAAGAAATGTATTATGATGAGAATGGACTATTTATGCTCTAAACATAGACTCCATTTTAAGGTTAAATTTACTATATATTTAGGAGACGTTGAATGGTGACTGCACGGATGGTGAGGCCATCGATGCTCAACCTTTCTTAAATGGCCGGCCATTAATGAACGCATGTTGAGCAAATGGTGTGGGGATGGCATGAGACAATAACTCATGTGCACAATTGCAACATGCCGGATGGTGCATGCACAAACTAGTAAACTACAAAGACCCTAACTATGGCCCACTAGCAATGAGGATGAGCTCCTCAACAAATCAATTATAGGGACATAGACAAACACCCCACACTAAATGCCACATTATGTTGAACGGATGGAGTTTTTGCGGGAGCCCGTCCATACTTTAGGTTTACATCTCACAAGAATATTGGAAATAAGAGAGATCACTCTTTAGAATGAGGTTGCAATTGCGAGATTTGTAGCATCCAAGGTATGTGGGCCTTATGTGGTCACTCTTCTTAATCGGACACCTATATTTGAGTGGTAATAGCGATGCTTGTAGGTATAAACAACTACTAGAAAGATATGTGTCAAGATGAGATTGGACTCACTTTGTGCCCACCCTAGGTTCAAAAGTCAACACAACTAGAAGGGTCTATGCAATCATTTAAAGAGAAAGAGATATTATTTTTTACCTCCTATGATTCTTGCATCTCAACTACAAATATGAAAATCGTAATAACAATTTTTTGTGATTTGCAAATGCTCCCAAGATGAGACAATTCTCAATCCGATCCAATAGCCATAACTGCATGCGGAGCTGGAAGCACCCACTATATATAGGGCCACATACCTTACTTACAATTGGTGGCAAACATCTTTGGTTCCTCCTTATTTTCAAGTGAATTTCAAGTTCAAACCAAAACTTGAACTTGTAGTCATCAAACTTGACATGACTTCAAGCTCAAATCCATGCTCAATAAAAGTGTGGACCAACATTGAGACAAAGCTCCACCATCTTAGACACATGTACAGGGCTCAAATTCTTTTCCTTGGTCCACCAAACGTGCAAGCTTGAGGTGGTGGAGCTCAAGGTGTGTG
Source organism: Polytrichum commune (assembly GCA_950295325.1). NCBI lineage: Eukaryota > Viridiplantae > Streptophyta > Polytrichopsida > Polytrichales > Polytrichaceae > Polytrichum > Polytrichum commune. The sequence goes on along the minus strand of OX485803.1, from coordinate 12,510,685 downwards.
TGGCAACCTCATATAAAGACACCAAAAAGGATATTGTTCAACCATAACTCAACTTTATCAAATGACACTAAGATATGTTGGCCAACATCGAACACTAGTCTTATGCATACGTTTATATGAGTGGTATATGACAAGGCTTGCAGTTAAGGATGGACACCTAAAACAACACATGTAACACCGAGATTATGCTATATGCTCAAAATTAGGACGTCATTCTAGGTTCAGTAGTAAATATAATTGGGAGAGCACAATGTGATCACCTAAAGAGGAAGAATAAGCCTCACTTTGACTTCTTATGACTTTTACATCTCAAATTCAATTTTGACACTTGAAACATGAATTTTCATGATGCACAATTGCTAGTTAAATGAGACAATTTGTAATCCCATCCAATGGCCAAAGGTGTATATGAAGTTGGAAGTGTCCACTACATGCATGCTTACCTTAAGGTAGACCACCCTTATACGGTTACTTTTTCTTATTAGGACACTTATACTTAAGTAATATGTGGTTTAGTGTGGCTCCAAGAACAAATACCAAAAAGATGTGTTTAAAAGATTAGATTGTGTACTCAAAATATGAAAACCATTCCAGGCTCAACAATTAACATAATTGGGGGGGGGGGGACCTATATGATCATTTAATGAGCATGAGAATCTTCAATTTCATAATAAATAAAATGTTCATGCGAGCTCCAAATATCATGAGGAAAGTGGCTTCAATCTTGATTTAAATTTGCCACTTATCTTGTACAAATCGCGTGTTTCACATCCTAGGAGAAGTGGGCTAGTCGAAAAATGTAGCCATTCAAGACAAATGACCGGGGAGGACCGGCTCGTATACCGTTTTGTCGAAATAGTGTGGGTTACCATTTGGAGTTACACATTGCTATAACAGTTTACTGAGAGTATCATTTTTCTACTCAAACAACATAAGTAGTTAGTATGCACACCGAAGAATACAATATAACCGAGTTGATAAAGAACAATAATATCATTAAAAAGCTATACCAACACATAACTCCGACTAGCAACCCAGACTAATGAGACAAAACAGTGCAGTTACATATGCACCAGTTGGATTTGAGAAATAACTGGTTGATGTTTGAAGATTTCATGGAATTCACCTATCTTTCTTAGAGGAATCTATAGTATATACCTAAAACAATAAAGAAGAACTAAAAGATGTCAACATGTAACCAGTTGGACTTGGATGGCACTAGGATCTTGACTGATTATGCCCAAAAATCTCCCCGAGGCCTATGATCAGGAAGAACCGGCAGTTATGAACGAGTTGAGTTTGAGGATTAACCGGTTGAAGTTTAAGACTGCATGAAAATTATTGATCATTTAAGAGGAATTTGTAGAATATACCCCAATTTAATAAAGGAAAACCGAAGGATGTCAACATGTAACCAGTTGGACTTGGATGGCACTAGGATCTTGACTGATAGTGCCCAAAAATCTCCCCGAGGCCTATGATCAGGGAGAACCGGCAGTTATGAACGAGTTGAGTTTGAGGATTAACCGGTTGAAGTTCAAGACTATAGGAAAATTACCGATCATTTTAGAGGAATCTATGGAATACACCCCAATTTAATAAAGGGAAAATGGAAGGATGTGAACATGAAACCGGTTGGATTTACAAACACCAGGATCTCAACCAATTGATTATGCCCAAAAATCTCCCCGATCACTGCTCGAGACCCATCTACCTTATGAGGCAGCCACCTGTTGGGTCCCAAACAGCTTGAACATGAACCACCATCCTGTGCACTGACTGAGGCAGGTTGATGCGCGTGCGTTTTGATTTCCTGCCAACTTGTGTCCTGCCATCTAAGTTAATTGCGGAAATCGTAACTTACATTCTTACATTTGCTGTTCTGAAGAAGAGGGATGTATAAGTTAGATCATGTGGATCATCACCATGTGCAAGCCGGAGTTCCTCAAGAGTAGAAGCAGGTGTCAGTTCGATTGATAAGCTGTACTCTTCGTGTTCAGATCAGTCGAGATGGCTTTGGCTAAGCTTGAGTTTGTGGCGTCTAACTTATGCAAGGTAAGTGTATCAAGGGTCAGTTTGGCGTTAAATAGAACCATCGGGCATACAATGCTTATGTGTGCGTTTTCACTCTCCTCACCACCCCCTGGCTGGGGCAAACCAACCCGTACACCAGTTCCTTGGAGGCAAGGGTTTAGGCATCTAACAAGAAACGAGTGTATGGGTTGGTTCGCCCACCCCTCCCCCCCTTCTCCCCCTCCTCCTCAAGTATGTGTCACAAAAACTTGAGTTTGTGGTGTCTAACTTGTGCAAGGTAAGTGTATCAAGGGTTAGTTTGGCTTTGAATAGAAACATCGGGCATACAATGCTTATGTGCATTTTCACTCTCCTCACACCCCCCTGGCTGGGGCGAACCAACCCGTACATTGGTTCCTTGGAGGCAAGGGTTTAGGCATTTAACAAGGAACGAGTGTATGAGTTGGTTCGCCTAAATCCCCCCTCCCTCCTCAAGTATGTGTCACAAAAACTTAGAAAGTTATAGCACTTTAGGACAAACATGTTTGACCCCTAAGACCATGTGCTCCCCATCAGGGATCCATGTCAGCATCCATCACGTCGCATCACATCATGTGATAATGACATCACATCAGACCCAAAAACGTCGTGTGTGGGGGGGGGGGGCAAAATGTTTACCTTGGGGTAAAGTGTCAACTGTTAACATGCGACCAAATACTAAACTCATCAATTGTAGTAGTTGTAATCGACTTGGGCAGACGACTGCTTAAGAGTAGTCGTCATGGTGTGTCAACTACTCTTCAACAATCGTTTCCCCAAGTTGATTGCAACTAGTGCAATCAACAAGGCAAGCGTTTGTTCACGAGTAGTCGATATGTGGACTGCATGTCCACCCAAAGACATGTGGCATTCATGGGTTGGGTGGGGAAGGGTCACCTCCAATTAATACCCACCCCCAGTGGGTATATATATGGACCCCACTTCCATTCTACCCTCGCTCTGCCCTCACTCTAGTGGGTCCTTGGTTGTTAAACAACCATTGCGACTTGGCGATAGAGGTGAGTTGGAGGGCCCACATTGTGGGTTTGTGTTCAAGAATTATATGTCATTGCACCACATTCGCTTACATATGTCATACGTACATACGTGCATTCTCCATTCCACACGTGAAACCATAATACATTATGGCCGCTTTTATTTATTAAAAATATGGGATATCATTCTAAAACAATACCAGACATTATAAAATATCAACACTTATTTTGAAAGTGTTTTACATAATAAGATATTGTTTGATAAAAAAATGTAGGTTTATTTAAAATAAACTCATTGGATGTTAGCGCTTTATTTGGAAGCGGTACCATACTAGATTACATTAATTTTAGGCCAATTTTTTTGATTTAACGGCAATGATGGCGGATGAAGAGAACATACCATTGGAACCTCCGTGTGGCAGGGAATTAGGTTCGGGGTCACTCCGATACGGCCTCCAAGGTCAACATAATGAAATACACTTGGATAAGGGAGATTGAATGCACTGAGACGTAAACCATAAACCATCAATTTGGAGGTGGCGCGGGATCCCAATATTCTCACTAATCTTAAATGACAATATGAGAGGGGTATATGGATGTATAGCATTGTCCCAAGGATTGTGAAGTGAACACATATGATGAGGATGCTCGTTCCAAGCTCGAATGTCAATCAAATGTCCAAACAAAAGTATGGGTTATGAAAGGAGGTGAGCCACAAGATTTTTGGGGACCGGTGCAAGGAGGTTTGGGAGTATATATGGGGAGGACCAAGGGAGTTTGATCGTGGGCATATGCTAATGTGGTTGTGCCAAATGGTGTATGTCAAGGTCATTTTGGGCGTACAAATTGACTGGTCAATTGTCCCACATACTAGTGCAAATTTGAGGGCAACACGTTGGAGTAAGTTCATACCCGGTTCCATGCTAGGCCAAAATATTGGCCAACCAATCCCATTGGCATGGCCCTCCAAAAAATCCCTCTAGCATTCCAAGCTTATTTTGATCTCCTTTCGGTCCCAAGTCATCAACCTCTAGGAACTTCACCCTCTAATCGGGTAGACCTCAATGATGCGAACACAATGTTAAGGGTACATGTTGGACCACTTGCCAAACGATAATGAATGCACATGACACTGCCACATGGATGCCGCTTGGTTTGCCCATCATATTCGCCAGTTCATGTGGAGATAACATGGAAGGTTCCAACGCCACCACTAGTAGTTGTTGATAATGATGTGGTGGAGGCATTAAGGGCTGAGTTGGCAAAATGCAAGTTGGACCACCAACAGGAATTGGAGTTGGTTCACATGGAACACGCGTAGGAGGTCCACGGGTTGAAGGTATGGATTGAGGTGTTGACTGATCTTGCGACAATAAATAGTGAACAACAAGGCTTATCAACATGGGCCGTAATTGAAGGCACAAGTGGAAATACTGGAGGGCAAGGATAGCCACCGTCAACAAATTTGAAGACAATTCGGGTTAATTATGGCAGAATAATTAGGAGGAACCGGATGTTAGAGGATGACTATATGGGCATGGTCACAACTACCATCATGTAAGCAATGTGTGAGAGAGTGTTGATGAACGAGCTTGATAAACTTGGGAGTCCCTGCGATAAATGGCTTGATTGTCGACTTCTATTCATCTCATGGTTGCCCATGGATTTCATGTACCCTAAGGGGCTCCCAATCAATGATAAATATGACCATGTAATTGATTGGAATGTGAGACCCAAAGACGTTCCTCAATGGGTGACCGCGTGTGAGGCCAAACCCACCACCCTTAAGCGTCCTAGTCCGGGTGATGGTTTTGAGAATCACATGTATTGTATGTATCTTGAAAAATGCTCTCTTCACATCCCAAGGCCTTTATGTCATTTTGAATCACTTTGTTTATTAGTAGTAGCCTCTTGGCTTGGGACCGAATTGACCTTCTCAAGGGTCCAACCGGCGGCCTTGGCAACACAAGCTCTCAAGGATATTCTCCTTGCACCTTTGATTATCCTCTCCTTCACTTTGTCATTGCTAGAGTCTTCCTCTTTCTCCATTGTTATGTAAGTGATTGATTTTTACCAGAGAGGATGTAAGTGTTGAAAAACACTCCCTCAATGGTTAATCACCAATACGTTCAAGAGTCACACACACCCCTACCTAGCTTAATGAATCCAACACTTACCTAAGAGCCAAAATGGCCTAAGATAATTCTAACATGGTCTAGGTTAAATTTTGCTAAGCAACTACGTTGCTAGGCCTTGATTGCAAGATTGTAATCTTGCAAAGGCTTAGCCTCACCCACACCCTACTTAGCTAAATTAATTAATTAAAGGTCACCTAACTACCCTAGGCTTAATCCAACCTTAAGCCCAGCTAGACACTCATTACAACCTCCCTAGGCCTTGAGCTAGGTTACTGTCCGCCCCAGCCACCTCGGCCAGCAGGCTAACTTAATACAGTCCAGGGCCTTCGGCCAGCGGCCAGTAGCTCGCTTAATACAGTCCAGGGCCTTAGGCCGTGAGCTCTCCAACACTAAACTATCATTAAGTGCTCCTCTCCAATGTAAATTGAACACTACAAATCTAACATCATGAGTCTAACAACTATAAGAGTGAATACTATAAATCCAAATACTATAAGCCCAATACTAAAAATCTAAATGCTAGAGTTAGGCACTTGTTCATAAATGCCTTGAGTCTAAACCACATCTAATAATGTAAGGCTAATCTTCAAGACTAATTGATCTTGACTCTTCACCTTATAACCTCGCACACACACGTGTCTTTCTCTTACTCCACACACACACAAGCTCACCCACACACTTTCACATACTCCCCATAGTGGAGAGGTGAAGAAACAAAGAAAGAAAGAAAGAAAATTGAGAGAGTGAAAGATAAGAGGAGAGGGGAGGAGAGCACATGAGGGAAGGATAGGGTGAAAGAATTAGCACCTCCAATCACAATCTCCTAATCCCTTCCTCCTAAGTAGGGACTCACCCCATCCACAAAGCTCTTACATTCCTAAATTAATAAGGTGGATCCTAATGTGGGCATTTAACCCGCGGAGCTCACCTTGCCTCACCTTACTCCTTATTCACCTAGTCAAGGCATTACTTATTGAACTTAACCTTGAAACAATCACACAACACCCCTTAATGTCTAAACTTCAATCCACACCACACTTCACTCTTTTTATATTTTTGTGAACAATCATAACACTTCAAAGTCTAACTAAAATTGGTTTCAAAGAGTTAATCACCACATGTGGGCACCATTTTGGGCTCACACCGCGATACCATCTTGCATAGCGATACTTCCACCCATACTGGCCTTGTTGTGGCCAAAGTCCGAGGAGGTTTGTAGAGAAAACAGATAATTTCCTAGCTTTTAGGAGGTGGCTCGGATTTTCCAAATTTTTACCCAGAAGTGGGCCTAGAGAGTGCAAATTTTATCGGTTGATATCCCCCATTTCCTAATGTATTTAGGCAATTAGCCGGCATTTCTTTTTTTTCATTTATCCAATTTCCTAAATGTTTAAAATGGGGCCGGTTTTGTATTTTGGTGGTGGATGTTTTGTCCCTCTTCTTTTTTCCCTTCAATTTTCATTGTCATTTATTCATTTTTCCCAAGTGTTCATTGTTAAAGAATGTTGGCATTCTCTCTTCATTTTTTGTCTAAATAATATCCTTAGCAAGAGTTTTTGGCGAAGCCCCTACTAGGTTAGGGCTAAGGATTTGGCCTTCAAAAAATACAAGCACCACAAAGGGTCCAAGTAAAGTTAACAAATGTTCTACAAGCTTCCCAACAGTTGTGTTTCAGTTGTTTCACGAAGGATGTAATCACAAGTATTGATTTGACATTCTTGTTACATTTAAAACCCTAATCACACAAATCCACCACAATGTTCCCATACATTGTCAACTTACATATCAAGCAACTTAGCATATAGTGCGCCATTCTTTCAGATTGGTGCTTAGATTACTAACTGCGCATTGGAGATCTCAAAGTATGATCTCAAGACTACTGAGAAAAGCCGTGGGAAATGCAACCCTAAACATACTCGGCCGCAACCAAGAAATCACAGGCTAACCAAGAAATCGCATGAAACCAAGAAGAATACTTTGCACGAAGGCCAAACAGTGGCTAATCGGATGCAAGGGAACTCTCATGGCGGCTCCATGCCCTGAGAGCTCCATATGTGAAACAAGAGATGTCGGAGTGGCACATAGTCAGTCACTCAACGATTCAACGATTCAAGAAGTTAAGCACTCAAAAATTCGGAATGGAAACAAAAATGTAAGGTGTGGAATGCAAGTTGCGGCGGCAAGCAACTAACCCTAAACCACAAGCTAGCAAGGCAATGGTAACTCCAAGTCTCCAAGTCTGCATAGTATTAAAAATATCCTAAAAAATATGTTTGGTCGGCTGCCCTCTGTGAAAAATACCTTTTAATTGGTAATTTGCCGTGGATACTCTAGGGCAACTTGCCTAAATGCGGGCATTTTATTTTTTTTCTAATTAGCCCGTTTCCAAAAACCTTGATTTTCTTCCGGAACCCCTTCCTAAACATTTCTATTTTATTCAGAAATTCTCAAAATCGATTGGCTAGTTTGTAACTAACTGCCGGCACTACCCATTCATTGGTTGTGGCCAAGTGTCCCGGCATGGATCAAGGATGGGAGTTTTTGTGGCATATATACTAAACCTTGGAGACCCAAAGACGTGTGGATCATTGGCTCTTGCGGTCATATGGTCCATTTGAATTGCTTGCAGCCTCACATGATGCAAACTCATTATTGTCCTTCATGCAAAACCCCTCTACATTGCAAGTTGTAAAAACAATTTGGTGTGCAATGGGGAACGCCTCCAGATTATGAGTACAATATCATCCACGGTGTACCTCCTGCAGAATGTAGTAATCCTCCTATTTGTAATTGGCAGGAACGACAAATATGATCGCAGTTGAGCACATCACAAGGGCAGTGCATGAGTTTTACCCTGATTCTACACCTAAAGCTTGCGGTGACAAAGCATTTTGGTACCAAATCATGGGAGGCCATGATGGCGATACAAGGGAGTTTGTCAAAGGCCCACACCCCAAGGTTACATTTATGACTCGAACGGTTTCATGATCGTGGAGTATTGTCACACAAACTTGTTCTAGGTGAGATGATGACTTGTGACATAGAATATATGAATTAATATTGGATGTTCAACATTTTGAGCGTGATGAAAAAAAGGAAAAAAGACGTCATTGAAGCAATGTCATTCAATGGCAAAGATATTCATGTCAAGTTGAACAAATGAAAATACGTCAACGGCCTTTATGGACATTTGGATGGAGCCAATAGCCCTATTGGCCATTGGGAACCTCATGGGCACTTGTTCCTAAGTGGCCAAGGAGGCAGAAACTACGGAGTTGTGGGCTCTTTAACGAACGTAGGCGCAAGGCGAGATGCCAAACCCTTCGAGCATGGAATTTGAATGATGCAAGCTCAAGTCATTGTCCTCCCATACCCTTGGATATTGACTCCAAATCTAATGAGTTTTTCTAGACATATAGTAGTGAGATAGGCCTAGGAATGTGATGCACAGTCTTTGATTTAACTGTACATAATGTGGGAATTTCACTTTGTTATAATTTATAAGTGATCTTGTGTTCACTATCATTTCTTAGATGAATTTCTTTTTATTGCCGCTTGCTATGATTGGCTCTAGAGTCAAATCCTGCAAACATTTAATGAATTCATGGCCTTCAATTTCAAATGCATTGGAGTCCACATTTGGATCGAATTGGTATAAAAAATGAGATGGCTTTGATTGTCGAGGTCACCTTCAACCCTTTAGCCTTAGACGGTGTGACTTGCTACTGACTGGTTACATGAACATCACCCCTATCGGAATTAGACTTCACACAATTCCAAATTTCTTGAAGGTAGAAAAATGCACAATTAATTACAAGGGAAATTTGTTTTCTTAGTTGAATGGATTATCAAGTATTTTTTAATACTCCTAAGTATTAGGTGCTCTAGTGTTTTTTATTAGCCTATGTTCCCCTAAAAGCTTAATGCTAGAGCTAGGTGTCTTTGGGATAGAACTAGGATTATGTCTTCCAATATTATTATCAAGTGTAATGTTAAGGCTAAGTGATTTTTTACCCCCTTTATAACTTGCATGGACTAAGTGGAAAATCCTCCTATCTTGATTTCAAGTCCATTGGTCAAAGATCTTCTTTTAAATTCTTTCATGAGTTATCAAACATAATTGGCGGGTTTATTTCTTTCTTTATTAGTGCTTAACCCTACACAATTTGATTGAGGACCCTTATGATGTAGAATCTTAGTTTAAAACTTGAGGATGAGGTGATGATTGATTTGGCCTACTTGACTGCCTCATATGAATCATCTTCCACCCTTGAATCTCTTTTCCAATGATGGTTTTCATTGCGCCCCGATTAGATTTCCTATGTCATTCTCTGAGTCTCAAGTATCCATGTAAAACAAATTTTCCAAGCATAGTAAGTTTCTAAATAATCTTGAAGTGTCCAACTCTCACATTTGCTTAAGTGCTCAAGTTCTCAAATGCCAAGTAAAATTCTCAAGTACCCGATGTGAGCTCAGGATCGAGCCCACATCACGGGTAAATCACTCTAAGGCATTTTTGTGCACCACGTGCGGCTGGGGTTTTTGTTTTGTTTTGGGGCTATTTACCTTCAAGGGTTGAATTAAAGCCTCCCTATAATTACTTAAATTTAAAAAATGGCCCATTTGTTTGCACCCTTCCATTACTTATATTGTCCAAGTCACTGCAATTTTTTGTACTCTATATTCCTTTCAAGTAATAAGAGCTAATCTACTTCCAAACGCAATTGACGAGTGTTGAGGGAAAGCATGGAAACAAAGAAGGGTGCAAATAGTAATACCATTGCAAACAAAGTTGTGAAGAAAACACATAGGAGACCATAGCAAACATACTAAACATACCTTCTAGGATCCTTATCTTCAGCCCCTACATTAATTTTACAAAAAAATAATAGCCCACGTTTTATGTCCATCTAACTTACTTATAATGGGATTGTCTACATTTAATGGCCCCTTCATTATTTGGAATTCCTTTATAATTTTTATTTCAAATGATTTTAATCCTCTCTATATTATGCTACACGTGGTTTTTAAAATGCACTAAGTGATCTACCCGTGGCCCACATTTGTGGTTAAACTCTTCAAGTTATTAAAACTCGGACTTTGATTTCTCATCACATTAACTAAAACATAAAAAGAGTGGGTTTGGGATGGCATTGTCAATTATACATTAGACTTAAGTTTTAGCTTTTTGTAGGGTTGATAGTGGTAGAGACTAGTCGGGAGTGGATTAGCATCATGTTAAAAATCAGCTTGTTAAACTCTGGAGCTAAGCCAAGAGCTGGGGTTGGTGTCCGAATTGGGAGTTATGCATGTGGGCATTGGGTAAGGGGCACTATGCCCTAGGATTTCCCGGGACAGGGAAGGGGGGAGACAGTTGAGGTAGGCCAGCGCTTGCACTCTCTCTAGCGGCCCTAGAAGGCTCAGAACGGAGGAGGAGGAAGCTCTCGGCTAATAGCGGGACAGTGGCTGTGGGGATGGTTTTTTAGGGGGTTTGGTGTTGGATATTAAGGAGGTTGCTTACAGATGGGGGAAGGCGTCCTGTGAGCCCACCGAAAGTCCTCTGAACCGGGAAGTGGAGATTGGCCTAATGCCGTTGCCGCAAGACTGAGTCGGGGCGGCGGTGGGAGTACTGGAATTTGGCGAAGGAATGTAGACACCGACATAGGCGACTGCCTGGATGGCAGCCGAGCATGATGATGCTCGGGCTGGCATTGCTGGGCCAATGGAAGAAAACATCTAACCTGGGCAAAGGGATGCGACGTACTAGTCTGAAGGCTGGGAGATTGTTGGATTGAAGAGAATGAGGGAGGGAGTTGAATTCCACAGGGGAGCTAGTTGGAAGAACTCTTAAGTGGGTTTGAATCTGAATCTGAGACCTCGGGAAGCTTCTGGCCATTACTGGCGCCGAATTTTGACGGCTTGCTGGTTGAAGCAACCGTCTGGGCTTGGAATTGTTGTGTATAACTTCGCATTTCGACCACCAGCATTGGTAGGCAGCCAATGCCACAAGTACAGGGGAAGTGAAGGGGAGGAGGCGCTGCTTGGGGAAAAACCAGGGACCTCGTCTCGGCATTCGGGGGGTTTGGGAGACATGGCGGGTTGGAATATGTGAACTAGAGGCTAAAGGATCGGTCGCTGGGTGAGTGACATGTGGGTCAGAGCTTAGGAGCCTTCGGGAGCGAGGCCCCAACTGCTGGAGACCAACATTGAGCACCAAGGAGGCAAGGCCCTGGAGGAGGGTTGAGTGGGTGAGGCAAGACTGTTAGTAGTTAGGTGAGTTGAATGGGTTGTTGGGTAATTCAATAAGTCATTGGTGGGTGACATCTAGTGAAGCAAGCAAGCAGTGACACTAGACTATGTGCTAATTGTGTGTGGATAGGTACTTAGGGAGCAAGATGATGTTAGTTGATGTGGTGTGTTGTGGCTAGGGATACCACCGAAAGCATTTGTCAATGCTATTGTACAGTTCTCTTGCATTAGTAAAGTGTGTGACATATGAAGCCCAGTTAAGATTGCATGGAAAGAATGGTTGATGTAGTAAATGTGAGCTCAACACCCCACTCGGACACTGACGCATTAAAGGGTTCGGGTTTGAGGCTTACACCCGAGTTCAAAAATCTTCCAATCTTCAATTTGGAACTTCAAGTTATTCTCATATTTGGGTATCCATTCTAAATTTTATTCTAAGTATTTTAAACTTCCAAATTTGACTGTTCTTCCGTTGGTAACTTGATTATTCAAGTTCCAAGAAGCTAATAGGCCTTCAATGAATATCTTTTGATTCAAGCGCTCCAAGCTTTACAAAATTTCTAAGTATCAATTTCATGTGTCCAAAGGAATTTCTCTTCTCATTCATCTTGAAGGAGTTTACAAATCTCTTTATTCCCTCAATCACATCTTGAATATTCATGAGAAGTCTCAACCCTTGAGCCTTCGAGTTCCAAGTAATTTCTAATAGAAAGACTCAAATTGGAGCTTTTGGATTCCTAGGTAAAAATCTTGAGTATCCATGTGCCGAGTTCCAAGTGTCATGCTAGGTATTCAATTTCCAAGTCCCAAGTGGTTTCCCACTTATATCGAGACCTTAATAACACTTCATGTAAATTGTTTGAAGTCGAATGAAGTGTAATAGGGTCCTTTAGTTTCCCTTTTTTTATAGTCTATCGAATCTTTACATAACCTAATCATAGGCGGGTTCTCGGATTTACTAGATATAGAAATGTGATTTTCCTACATCCTATATTTAGTAACAATAAATCTACATTTTAAAGATGTGTCTCTAACTACTCCTAATACTCATATTCCACAAACATATGGTGGTTAATGTAGTTATTCTCAACTACTTTCTAAGTCCTAAGTCTTAATACTAGGTCTTTGTCATTTCCCAAGACTGAGGTCTTTGTTAGGGGTCTTGAGTTGGGGTCTTCATTGGTGGTCTTGAGCTGGGAGTATTGGGCAGGGTCTTAGACTTGGGGGGGGGGGTCTTTGCTAGGGTCTTAGGAAGGGAGTCTTGGGCAAGGTATGAATCCGCCTTTAAATCATCCCCCCCCCCCCATTGCCTTTCTTCCATCGTGGTTGTGCTTTTCTCCTTGATTTCATGCCCACTTCTTTTGCGCATAAGGTGTTGCTATAGTGACAAGTCGGTATGAATATCTTCTATAACAATCGGCATATTCATCCAATAAAAAAGTATTTGTATAGAAAATTTGATGGAAATATCATGTTTTCATCCATTGTATACTTGTAATCATATATTATATTTTACCTATATACCAATGTATATAATTATATGTCCACGTAAAATCTACAAACTAAACTCCTACCATATTGGTAGGGCTAAGCTTATACTCTCTATAAACCTGATACTCCCTCTGTTTCACAATAAAACCATGGTTTCTGCATAAACTCCGTGCCAGAATAAAACCATGGTTTCGTTATTACCACTACTCATGCCTATCATTCACGGCTAACAACGGCAGTGCAGCTGGGCCTACTAATAAATATGGTATATTTATCTAAGAAGCTACAGTAGCCTTGGTAAATACTGTATACTCCGTGCCAGCTTGCTAATTTTCGGCAGCTCCCAATTTTGGTTTAAAAACTCATTGTGGTTCAAAGCTGGTCACTGTTCTTAATCCCGCACTGTAATAGAAACCACGGTTTTATTTTGAAATAGAGGGAGTATTGTTTTTGATGCACAGTGCATCGGTTGAACCCCCAATGATTTGGGAGAGGCACGGAATGTTCTATGGTTTTGTAGAATTGCCACTAGGTCATGGAGTTTTTTTTAATATAAATATGATTGATTTTCCCCTTTCTTGAGAACGTCCTGAAGGTCCTCGACCAAATGCCATGGGAATAATTTCTCTTTGTCACCAATGCGGCATGCCAGTCTCTCTTGGGGGTCCAAGTAACCACGTTGGAGCTAATCAACCTTACTCCTCGGCAATCGAACCCAATAGAATTCACTTGATGCTTGAATTGGTCGTAACATGTTGCACAAGATGTCCTCATTTCGAGTGTTGTTCACAACCTTTTCGGTTGTAAACTCATCCGGTGAGCCCCACCCATGTTGGGGATTGTAATAAAAACTTCTGGATGAACCAATTATGGTCCTTGTCATTCCACTTCCAACCATAGTAAACCTATGGACCAAACCTCCAATACTTTTGGGCATTATATATAAGGCATACAAGGTCCTAAATATCACTTAGAGGTAGGGTGGGCTCCTCGTGGGCATGACACGAGATTTTATATGCCCCTTTTGTGTTAGCGATGGGGGTTAGGGTTAAGTAGTCGACCAAAATCGAGATCAATTGAAGCGTGAGCTTAGTCACAACACACACTAATTGCCCACAAGGGAGCAAACATGGTCGAATGTATGGAATAGTTGCTCCAATGTATAAAAACCATAATTTTTTGGTCAAACACCTAAAAGTAGTAGCTAAGTGTTGTTTGAATTGGTTTTTTTTCATGGCGCCCTTAATTGTTGTGTTAGGTACTCAAATATAGAATACCAAGATGAGATCTTCAAAACTTATCATTAAAAGTAGTGCTCGGAAGGTAGTGGCTAAATTTGGTTTTGGATGTGAATTTCATGACCTTACATATTTTGAAGTTGGAATTTTTTTTTCATATTCCTTGAACTCATTATAAAATTATAATATAGATCTCATATTTTACCAAAATATGTTAAATTGGTTGTTTGGACATTATAGAACATTAACAAATTTACTTGACAAAAAGTTTATATCAATAATAATATTTATATATTTATATTTATATATATAGCACGGTGTAAATCCAAATAATAAGTGACACTAAACATCATATTCAAGTGTAGCAGCCGATTTCGTTGCCCCGAGCCTTAGATTTGGGCGAACCAAACCATACACTCATTCCTTGTTGGATGCCTAAAACCCTTGCCTCCAAGGACCCAGTGTACGGGTTGGTTCGCCCCAGCCTGAGCCTTGTGCCTCATTTGGGCTAGGCTACGCAATTTTTGGCCTTTATATATGGATGGAGTATACTACCTAGGGGCCTTCACTTAAGTCAACACAAAGCAATCACGATTCACAAGCTATGCAAATAAAGTACTAAAGAAGCAACACAAACGGACAAGAGCTATGTTACATACATATATACATAGGTGACTCAAGGGAGTCATGATGAGTCATGCTATACGCCCTATAAGGGTTTAATAGGTCTACCTTAAATCCAATTAATATGAGCGTACCAGCACCTCCACAAAGCGCATGCAGGCATTCATTCATTCATTCAAAGGCCATTCTATATATTCTCATCCCGCGTTCGAGGTCCAGTCCCCCTTATTAAATAGTGTATCAATGTTGTAGGTCCAAATCAAGTGCACCTCTAGGTGGAGTCTAGGTGGATTTGGACTCTTGTAATTGGTAAACAACTAGGGCGCCGGGGCACATGATGGGATCATGATTCGAGATATTGACTCATGATTTGCACAAGCTTCAAGGACAATGGACGGCTCTCTCTCCTTATTCTTTATATATATATATATATATATATATATATGGTCCTACAAAGACTCAACCACCGAACGTAAAAGAAGTGAAGTGGGTCTAACTTACAACAAACACTTTAAGCTCCGCGTCCATTTGTTGCAGGGAGCCAAGTTGAGGAGAAGCCTATATATGAGCCCAAGAGTTTGGGGGGGGGGGGGAGGGTTGATGAGAGAATTGAAGCTATCGGCCAAGTGTATGCCTTAACAATCAATTTTGATGATAGGAAATGCTCTCATGACCTTGAAGTGCACAAGTTTTGTTGTCCAGTCATTGTCATATGAGGCGGAGTCGTTACAAAGGGACGCTATTTGTTGGGAGGAAAAAAATGTCACAGTCTACCTCCAGGGGATTGAATTGGAACTTGCAAGGATGAAGGTTTTGGGTGTTCGAAGACAGGGTGGTAGGGTTTAGGGTTTAGGGTTTAGGATTGTGAGAAGGATCCCAGTGCATCAAAGGCTCAACTTCAAACTTTGACCTCTAAGCTTGATATGTCGGAGTTCCAATGCACACATTCAAAGACGTGGATTCAAGGGCTCTTATGTGTTTGATTCATCTCATGTGCAATGGGGTTGGGATCATTAGCAACCCCCTTCCAATTCAAGGCCTTGAGAACATTATGTCCTATTCATCCTCCGTGGGTTTCGTATTTGCATGCCTCATATGTGCCCTATGTGTGGTTTTTTTTTATGCTTGCAACAATATTGTCATGGCCTCTTGTGGATGCACATGTCACCCATTTTGCATTGGTGTGCATTTGGACATGAATTCTAACTTTTTTTGCAAGTCATGTGTGTGGGAGATTGTTAGGGTTTATTTGAAGCTCATGTTTTGTCAAAACACAATGTTTTGAATTGGATAAGACCTTTGCAAAATTCCATAGCACTTGGCATCTAAAAGGGTGTTGCACTGGTAGGACTTGGTATTTGTGTGGGGATGACGAAGATTTTTCCAATGTAGTTGGATATTTCGTACATGATAGCAAAACGTAGGCTTCATCACTTGAATCACATGTATTTGTTGATCATTGACTAGAATGTGGATGAATTGTTTTGTGGTCTTCTTAGATTCTACCACCATTTGGTCTTGCGGAGAGCGTAGGATGCATACATTGCACGTTGGTGTGATTGTTGAATGTGTTGCACCCACATCTTAATCTCAATGGCAGTCATCATGGCTACCACACACTATCCCCTATAAAAACCAAAGGTTGATCTCATCATGCATAACAAAAATCCCAATATATCAAGCACATCAGGAAGTAGAGGCACCCCTTCCAGAAGTGGGCCCTCATGATCCATCCACATTCTAGTCAATGATCAACATATATGGTGGAGTGGGATCCCAACCACCTCTTGGTTACCAAGTGCTATGGTACAATGCTACTAAGTAATGGTAAGTTTTTGCTTGAAAATCAAATGGGATACAAAACCTGTGGCAAAGGCCGTTACTATGGGCTAGTCATCACAACTGAAAGTACATGAATTATGTGGGATGAATGTGTTTGCATTCACTTAAAATTTAGGGCAATAATATGAGGGTGCACAAGAAAAGAATGTCATTGATCACTTGGAAACTAACATGTGCATGAGGACTATAGAGGAGGCCGTTGCAAGTGAAACGCACATGGGAATACATATCAAATGGTCCACAAGATATTTGATTCCCATGGAAAGTACCGTAGAGGCCTAGATCGGTGGAAATTCAGGTAGGTGTATATGATCTAACAACTGCATAACGAGGTGTAAGCAAAAGCCTACATTTTTCATGAATAAGCGCAAGCATCACTGACATTTGAGATATGCAATAAATCAAAACATGCAAGTTTTGAGAATGGAAGTCGTCTCTTTGTGGTGTGGAAGTCCACATTATAGTATATGTGGAAAAGATCGTATAAGTTTGTTACTATAGATGAGATAGGTTCACATGCAGAACCAATCAAAATAAATAAATAATGAATCTTCTATATGCCTAGAGAGTAAAACATGCCTAGTTAATAATTGTGACTCGATAAACAAAAATTGTTGTTAAAACAAATGTGTTGGCACCAATAAAACCGCAGTAAATGACCCATGTAAGAAAATGTTATGTTGGTAATAAATGTGCCCAATGCAAAAATACTATTGTCATGAAAGGATGTGATTTTTAAGCGTTGATCCTATACTATATACAATGGGAATAGGGTAAGTGGACTGAACTCTAGCAGCTGTATTCATTACTACATTAGCCCAATGCAAAGAGGGCTAACCCTTAAAGCACACCCCTACTAATACAACATAGGCTCGGGGACCACGTGACAAACAACAATCAAAATGGGTCCTTTCATGTGATTATGGCTCCTTTTACCAATTCAAAGAACCACCATTTGTAATACACAAATCGGAATTGCATAAGAACAACCGTTTTAAAAGCCAATGTCCACATTTGGTGCACCCGCTTGATTGTGGTTGCTTGGATTCTTGACTACTTGATTCGTTGGTTACCCTGTTTCTCATGTGGAGGTCACACGCGTTCAAAAATGTTGGTTCCAAAAACGGAGTAAAAGAATTTTGGCCTTGACATGTGCCTAACCTTGAGAAACTTGGTTTCAAGGTTGGTCCCTTTTTTGAGTTAAAACCGTCCATTTTCAACTCCAATTGGAAACATAGCTTTTGAGCCTAATAAAATTACCGTCTTGTACCGGAGTTGAAAACGTACATTTATACCCAATAAAAGAGGAACCAACCTTGAAACCAACCTCCCCAAGATTAAGCACATGTCAAAGCCAAAATTCTTTTACCTTAGCCCACTTGCGTCTTTGAGGTGTTGTGAACGCCTCTTGTGTGGTCGTGGGTAAAGTAGATATCCACCGTCAATTGCATTCTACCATATCTGAAGGCTACTAAGCTGTCCCAACTCTACACTTCTCCCCCCCCTCAAACAAAGTTTATAAAACTTCAGGTAGGATGGAATTTCCACCTTCACCTTCTCGCAAAGCTTGGGATGAAAAAACCCAATTGAATATTGCATCAAATCGGCTATCTTAAGCATTGGAATGTGAGGGGATTCGAACCCCTACGTCCTCCTCCCCAAACGGTAGTTTATGGGGTGGTAACCACAATACCCAAGCCCTCTTTGATAAACATTAATGTGAAGCAATTAAATATAACCATGTGTATGGGACACGGGTAGATCACTTAGTGCATTTAAAAAACGACGTGCGGCATAATATAGAGAGGATTAAAATCATTTGAAATAAAAATTATAAAGGAATTCCAAATAATGAAGGGGCCATTAAATGTAGACAATCCCATTATAAGTAAGTTAGATGGACATAAAACACGGGCCATTATTTTTTGTAGAATTAATATAGGGGCTGAAGATAAGGATCCTAGAAGGTATGTTTAGTATGGTATGTAAACCGCTGCCGTTCTTCCCGTTTTGTGATGAGTTTGGATCAACATTTTGTAAACCGCATGTTGTGTTTGTGAACACACGGACACTTTTCCTCTGTTTCCACCCTTACCCTATTTGTGTTGTACTTGGGGTTATTTTGTACGCGCTGTAACATTGTGGACTCCACCCTAAATTGTAAATTCTAAACCCGCTTTACTATGCTCTATGTTTTTGGTCACTTGCATTGCAATGATCGCTATGGTATTTGTGCTGGCATCTCCTATGTGTTTTCATCATAACAATGTTTGCAATGGTATTACTTTGCTATGGTCTCCTATGTGTTTTTTTTCATAACTTTGTTTGCAATGGTATTACTGTTTGCACCCTTCTTTGTTACCATGCTTTCCCTCAACACTCGTCAATTGCGTTAGGAAGTAGATTAGCTTTTATTACTTAAAAGAAATATAGAGTACAAAAAATTGCAGTGACTTGGACAATATAAGTAATGGAAGGGTGCAAACAAATGGGCCATTTTTGAAATTTAAGTAATTATAGGGAGGCTTTAATTCAACCCTTGAAGGTAAATAGTCCCAAAACAAAACAAAAAAAACCCCAACCGCACGTGGTGCACAAAAATGCCTTAGCGTGATCTACCCGTGGTATGGGAGGTATTGCGTGGAATTTTAGAGGTTACCCTAGCATTCCCTTACCTTCCATACAACTAGGATTCATTAGAACAATTAGTTGATTCATTATGCAAACACTAATAATTCGTCCTTTAAAACTTCATTCATCAACATTTTATTCAGGTCGCCCAAATGGTTCTATGCACCGTAAGATGGGACTTTGTGAACGGATGGCTTGGATGTGGTTTGCCCACCACCACAAGCTCTATGTTCATAGCGCCTCAGTGACTTGGTTGGCCCATTGAACCGGTGCTTTTGAATGTGTGTGACCTCCACATTGAAGTCATTCCTCCAACACTTCCTTTGTTGGACATGGTCCACATTTCCAAGCTCGTCGCTCGATTGCATTTTGCTCTTGCACGTAGAAATACCATAAACCGTGAAAATAAGGTGATTCGCATTAAAGACATGGTCTTAAATTCACGAGACAATTTTCCAAGATAGAAGAGAAGGTTTCATCAAGAATGCAAGTTGTTTCATATTTTCATTCCCTGTAAAATAAATTCCACAATTTTTCAAAGTGGAAAGTTTGTCAAACCCCCTGCTCGTTCACTAGATTCTCCTTAAACCGAACATGGTAATGCTCATTTCCACACAGAACATCACCTAAACCGGTTAACTCATGAGTACATTAAACTGTGATTGATGGTAATCAAACATGACTAAATTTGGCTAAAGTGATTGTACACGCATATCAAGCCACCAACCTCGCAATCATTGGTTTCAGAAATGACACTTCACTATATTGACCCAAGTCTTCTGCACGGGCAGTGGGTAGTTCACGGTTTATGATATTTCTACCTTAGACAAATCCCTAGTTCTAATGCTCTTCCCTAGACACACAAGGCTTCACTTCCATTGTGGGGAAATGCAAGAATAATGCCTTTGTTTTTATTGAGTTAATCCCACATGTCGCATCCCCGGGGCCCCGGGAAAAAGTATTGAACGAACACGAAACAAACATAAAGAATGTGTTATCCAATGATTTTGCGTAAGGGATCCAGTTAGTTATGGAACCAATTGTTCCCCAGTTGTTTAGGTTAGGCACCTGCCGCCCAAGCATTGAGAGCCCAAATATAGATGCCCAAAACATGCACTGAACACGGATTCGGCCACTTACATGTGCTCCTGGAGAGAAATATCGGACCCATGGCCCGGATGATTGGGAGAATTTAAAGCTTTCATGAACATGCGCCAACAATAGCATCGTTCTAAACTTAGTCAAAGAGTCCGGCCAAGTTCAGAATCGTGACTGTTAGTGGATAAGCTGTGTGGATATACACACACATATATATATCTAGAGGGGGTTCTGGAAATCGACAGTGTAGTTTGTTAAATACATAATCCGACGACGATGCATATATATCTGGTGAGTACTACTGGTTCTCATTCCTCTTTCTTCGTGTTTCGGCTTTCTTACAACTAGAAATTGTTCGAGTTTCGACGTGTCATGTGAGTGCGCGTCTCGTCTCGTCTCTATGGTCGTTTTCATCAATGTGTGGCCGATTTAACAATCGCCAGTATAGATAGATAGATAGACAGATGGATATACGAGGTCTTTTTAACCCATGCGCACGTGTGGAGGTAGTACGGTGGTGGTGAATATAGAGTTAATAATACTAGGGCGCATCAATTAAGAAATGTAACCCTTGCCTGGGCTCTTGTATATGACAATGATGAGCTCCTCCCAGTCCCCATTCATGACTCCTGTGATTCTCGTAGAGTTGGCGGCGGCCATGTGAGGGCCTATTATTATACAAGGCTTTCTTACATGCACCCAGGGTTGGGACTTGAAGGCTGCCCAAGGCCTCTTCAAGGACCCCCCCCCCCCACACAAAAAAAAGGAGAGAAAAAAAACATGGTAAACTTCAATATCGGCATCAGTGATCGGGGAGATTTTTTGGGCATAATCGGTTGAGATCCTAGTGTTTGCAAGTCCAACCGGTTACATGTGGACATCCTCCAGTTTTCCTTTACTAAATTGGGGTATATTCTATAGATTCCTCTAAGATGATAAGTAATTCTCCTGTAGTCTTGAACTTCAACTGGTTATTTCTCAAACTCAACCGGTTCATCTGTAACTAACTGCAGGTTCTCCCATATCATAGCTCATGTCATTGGCATGCATCCCGGTTTAGTTTCCTAACACCTAAACCATGTACTTCCAATAGATTTAGTAATTTTCACCACCAATCTCACGTGGTCAAAGTTTGTTTCTCACATAGCAACTTTGAGTCTCGTTTCCATGATACTGGCCAAATTTCAATTGATTTTAAACACTAGCGACAATTACGATGATGCCGGGCCATTCATTTGCATATATGTGTTTGTTTTATGAAGATTACTAACTATTTAAATGCAAGTAGTGCAGTGTGTAGTTGTGCAAAGTTTTTTGTAAGACCCTACCCCACCAAAAAGAAGAAGAAAAAGAAAAGGAAGGCACATGCACACACACACACATCATAATATTTATTTTCAAGTGCAAAAATATCTACATTATGACATTTAGAGTAGCACATTGGGATTATTGAGATGATAGTCTTGTGATTTAGTATGCAATGGAAAGACATTTCTGAGCATACTAATGGCAAGTGCCATCTGCTTACATTTGAGTATGCAAGAGGAAGATATTCTTGACATACTAATGACGAGTGTCATTCGTGTACACTTTAGTGAATTGTAGACTGTTGTGTAACATAAGCACACATCTCATAGCATTATTGAACATACTCATGCCAAGATATTAGTAAGCGCACTTGAACGCCAAGTGTCATGAGGTGACACTTATGATGAAGTTTTAATTATCAATCTACACAACGTGACCACAACGACAGTGACCCATGCCACTATGGTCGCTTTTTGTTAGATTGGCATGTTATGAAACTACCACATTTCTTCTACACTAATTATCCTAATTAGGGTGTGATACTATTCAAAGTTATGCAGTGCAATAGAATCTTACTCATGAGTTCAAATTTTTACTATTGAAAGTTCAATAGGTTGTTTGGACATTATAGAACATATATGACTTTGCTTGGTAGAATGTTGCATTCTCATTAAATAGTTATAAAATTGTGTAACTGTGAATAGTTCCACACACTAATTGGAATAATTATTGTAATGACTACACTAGATATTGCACTCATCTCACTTACTATTTGGAATTATGCAATGTTGTATTTATTTATTGTATATCTCATATATTGTTTAAAAAAAGGCAAAATGGTTGTTTGGACCTTATAGAGCATTAAACACTAAACTTGGTAAAAAATTACATCAATAGTAAAAAGATATAACACTATGTAACTCAAATAGTAAGTGAGACTAAATTTCATATTTAGTTTAGTGTGAGGTTGCTAAGGGTGAGTTTCCATGTAGGTCGACCACCCACAAGATTCTAGATAATAGGGGGTTGGAGGTGTTTGCATGTAATTTAGCACAAACTGCCATCCAACCATATTCTGACGGTCTGCTAGAATATGGAGGGTCGTGAACACATGCCACTAGACTACCATGCACTCATTAAAAAACCTTAAACCTACAAGTGCCAGTCACCAAAGGATTGAAGACCACTTTAAAGAGGAGGAGGTTAGTAGGTGGGCTCGAATTTGAGGAGATGGGAGTAGCTACACTAATATATGATATTTAATGTCATTATGGTAACTTTTTGTATGACATTTCTTATGAATATGTGAACCAATACTGTCATAGATGATGGATGAGTCCATCCATTGGCCCAAACCCTACCTTCTTGTGTCAACAACTTGTGATGAGATATCGTCATGGATGATTGAAATTTGGTTAGTTCTCATGTAAGCCACTTGCCCACCAGATTCTAGTGGAAATGTAGACGTCACTAGGCGGAATCCAAATGTAACAAAACTTTAATTCTCTATTGGAAATTTCTTTAGCATGAACTACCCAATCACGAGATAAGATAAAGGAACCCTAGCACTTATGCAAGAGCCCTTTATATACCTTCCCACCATGCCCGGTTGTCTTAAGTTTAACTAAAATAAAAGCATGTTCATTATTAGCAAATATAATGAACTCTATGCTTTTGCTTTAAACTCATTCTAGACTACCGTTATCTTAGTTCTAGTCAACATGTACCAATAATGACCCATGTTCCACTAGAATTTGGTAGGCAACTGACCTTTATCACACCATAGTCCCTCTACATTTGGACGTGTTTGTCTTTATTAACACTAAAATGTGGTGGGCAGGCGATCCGTGTCACTAGGGTGCCTCATGAGCCCAAAATGCAGCTCCAATCTTGAAAAACTTCAACTGTCTCCTACAAATCAGAGGCCGGAAGGCTCCCAACTTGTGATCATGGAGTTTAAGGCTTACTATCATAGCAGCGCGCCGACCATCGAAGCCTGCAAGAGCCCTTACCTTGCTTGGGGTCCTTGAATTCCCTGCATAGACATCTAAAGCACAGTCGCCTCGTAGAATGTTTGTGCCATCTCCATTTCCATCAAGTGAGTCCACTGCATCATCATCAAGCACTACTGCATCTTTCTTCTCCTCTCCACTTGGAAGCACATCTGGCACCTGAGAGCACTCATCAAAACCACGGCAAGGACATGAAAGTGACGGAATTTCTGTCGGATTCGGACTGTCGATGGAGGGCTCAAAGAGAGAACAGACCGAGACTTTGTGGGAGGATAAGAATCGTAACTGCTGTAGACACTATGCCATTTGAAACAGAATGTGCATTCAGACCCAACATACTTTCACCTGTATTGGGTCTGTTGACTGATGATGTTGTACGAAAGACCTTACTTTCTATTTGGTACTGCCAGAGATTGCTCGGTAACACTTCGGAACCTTGCATTCGTAGGGATATCTGAGGTCTTTTTGTAAGTTTCCAGATGCAGATTTGTTACATCTGGAGTTGCATCACTTCCGATGGTGAAACAGAGCAGTACCTGTAAGAACCAGAAGAAGCGATTTCTCTAGGTACTGTACTAGCAGAGGATCCTCCATTCGTGAATTCGCCTCAAATCTAGAAACCGTTGCCCTCTGCTTGACTCTTAATTACTAGTAGACTAGATTGTTGTTTCTGAAATATAAGTCTCATTTTCATCAACCATACCTGTATGTGTCAAGGGTGCACTAATCAAATCACATAAAACAGAGTTATATGTACGAAACAGTGTTTCATACAATAAATAGAATAAAGAGTTCTAAGTCTAGAGGAAGAGTAAACCAGCTCGACAAGCAAAAAATTATCATGCTTTGTAATGTGACATATGGTGGTGCCATAATCATAGTGTACTCCCTCCATAAACTTTCAAATTGTAGAACAGTTAGTCTCTGTTGAGTGGGATATGTGTTGCAAGTGGTTTGCTATTGTGTACAGGCCTACATCAGGATGACAGGCAGTAGAAAGTGGTTGAATCCCAGTACATAAGCGAAAATAAATCCATCAAGGCCATGGATTGGTCTGCAAGATGAATTATCTATGCATGGATTGGTCTGCAAGTTGAATCATCAATGCATGGATGGATAAAATGTTGAGGAATAAAATTTTGATTTACGAAGCTCACTCCTCATTTATCCAACAAAGACAAAACACATGTGCAGACAACCATTGTGCCTTTATGTACTGTATATTAAAACCTGACTACAGTGAAAATAAATCAATCGCAAGATTAGTGACAAGTTCCTTATTTAGAGTTGGAGGTGCCACAATCTACATACTTAAGGTAGTCAATTTCACTTTACCTTGCAGCAAGCAGGAATTCACTTTGTAATGAGAGGCAATAGGATGCGACAAGAATTCAAAGCCAAGAGTTTCAAATACATCTTGAACACACCTCAAACCGTCATACCACAAGAATAATTATAAACATGCAAGTTGCATACGGGTCTGAAATATATAAAAAAATTCATGTCAGTAAAGGATTGTTCTATTAAAATTGTAGATACATCATATGAAGATGGAGCCTCTTGTTGAGCATTATTTGGGCCATGTTGGAAGTTCATTTGCTGTGCAAGTTTGAAGCTTCCAATTTACACGAGTCTTTCAGGTTGGAATTGTCCCGAACAATTGAGCTTGCAAACACTCAAGCTGAGTCGTGAGCTAGAAAAATAACATATTTGACGATGTAATCTCCAAGTGGCCATAGTAAGCCCACCTTAATAGCTTCTGCTTTACCACATTCACCAACTCTACTTGGCCCTGGCTGTTGGGGATGCAATCTCTGATCAAATTAACGGCTAAATTTGGAGTTCCTGACAAGTGAGTGGATATAAGATCAGAAGCCACAGGAAGTGATCACTGGCAGATTAACAAGTTTAAATTTGATTATACACACAAACTTTGGATACGTTTTGAGCAAGCAGTTGTTTCTGCTTCAAGTACACAGAAACAACTTCTTGTATTTCTCATTCTTGCTGTGCTTCTCGTAATTCCCTTTAAATGTAAGAGCTATAAGATTAAAATCTAAAACTGTTTAGGAGTTTTTAAGTGGAATGATGAGAGGATATGTCACTAAATTTGTAAGAGGACGCCACTGGCCAAAAAGCAAGCTGACGAAGTGGAGGATTCAGATGTGTGATTTGTTTTGATCGAGCTCTTTGCTTCTCCATTGAATGAACTATTTCTTCTTGAGTTTCTGTTTCTTTTGAATGCCTACTTAATGTTGAAGAGCTCCAAGAATCATGAGGAAAGTTGTTGCACCCTCAATCTAGATTTGATGGCCATCTCCTGCTCATATGGGGGCCACACTGGGGGGTCCAGCTGGTCCCCAGCTAGCCTGGCCGGTGCGGCCCCCCGGGACCGGGAGCTCTGCATCCACTCATACCAGGGCCACACCAAAAACCCCAGCAGCTCCAGTAGACAGAAACACCAGCCCTACGTATTCTCGGGGAATACAGGGCTGGGATTTCAGATGGCTGGAGCTACTGGAGCTACTAGAGTGGCTGGAAGAAGGCGGGTAGCCTGCAACCAACAGCTCCAGCCATATGAAATCCCAGCCCTGTATTCCCGGAGAATACGTAGGGCTGGTGTTTCTGGCTGGGCCTACCGGTGTGGCCCTGGTATCAGTTGGGGCCCTTTGGGACGTTGTCCCATCCAGCCTGGATGGGCGGCCCCAATCCGGGGGGGGGGGGGCATACTAGCCGGGCTGGCTAGGGGCTGGCTGTACTCCCGGGGTGGCCGCCATATCATTGCATGGGTTCCTTATTCCAAGAGAAGTAGGCCAAGTATAACCCTTCAAAACCCATCTTACCTCAACTTGTGGGAGCAGCCATGATAGTCAACCCCCCGCCCTCTTCCGTGGACCTGAATCGTAGCCCCCTGCCCGCTACCTAACTACAACCGCCCGCTACTCATCTCCACCGTCCACCAAGCCAGGGCGCTTGCATGGCCAAGATTGTGAACTGCGCTTGGGCTCATGGGGCGCCCTAGCGACATGGGCGAGAGGTCTACATGGAAACTAACCCTAACGCAATGAACGGGGAGAACCGGCCACTAGTTACACATGGGACCGATTGAGTTTGAGGAATAACCGGTTGAAGTTCAAGACTTCAGAAAAATTACCGATCGTTTTATAGAAATCTATGAAATATATCACAGTTTTGAAATGAACAACCCGAAAGATCACACCATGTCACCGATCGGACTTGGAAACACAAGGATTTGGACCGATCGTGCCCGAAAATCTCCCCAGACACGGCCCTAATAACGTATGTATGTCCCTATACAGCGGGGTAGGCTGGCCACATAATAGTAGATTCTAGAAGAAAGGTGATGGGAAATTCCCTAGTGTGTATTAAAAGAAGGTAGCATGTGCACAAACTACACAGGGGCAGGAGGTGAGTCAATTGAATTAAGTTAGGGAGGAGGTCATGATTGGGAGTACCAAAGATAGGACTGAGTCTGGCTTCCCAAGTAGCTACCGACATGGTGACTCAGCAGCAGAAACATACATCATCATCTGACGTGTCTCTGACACGTGTACTGCCCTCACCTTGGTCCCAAGCTAGCTCCTCGCCCCCATCATTTTGAGCTTTTATCCTATGTTCTGTACACCTAGTTTTTGGAAGCATTGACTTTAATACAGATATTTATAATATACACACGTACATAACATTTATATAGTACTTTCGCTCTTACCATCAGTGTTCGGGAAGATTTGTGGGCACAATCGGTAAAAAAAACCCTAGTGTTTACAAGTCCAACTGGTGACATGTGATCTTTTGGTTTTTCTTCATCAATTTGAGGTAGATTCCATAGATTCCTTTAAAATGATCAGCAATTGTTCCGAAGTCTTGAATTTCAATCAGTTGTTTCTTACACTCAACCACTTCATCTGTAACTAGCGGTCGGTTCTCTCTGTTCATTGTTTACCATATAGTAAGTTGAAAATGATGCACATTTTGTACTGGGGTGTTCCATGTACAATACAACTCTATGGAAGCTAAGTTTCTTTCCTTATAAAAAAATTTAATACTAGACATTGGTCTCAAGTCTTTCTTCCAATTAAACCATAAAGTTGGTATTAGGTTTTATTGCAAGTCAAGGGCATGTTCGGCACTGCACTTAATATACCATTTAGTGAAAGTGGTACTAATTCAAGTCACCCGCACAATCTAGCCAAATCTCAAAGTTACCGAGGGCTAAAGTTGCTACTGAGTGATGCTAAATTCATGATTAGTGTGTGCCACGTGCTTGTTAGTGAATAGTGCCAAGTGCCGGTACTTTGATGTCAAGTGCCGAGATGAACAATGCTTCCTAGATCTTTTAGTGGTACTAATTCATAGTGTAAAAAAAAAATAGTATCACCTTCACTAATTTCTCACCCTCGCTAATTTTCCACACGCTAATTGGTATATTTAGTGTAATGAGCCAAATAATTAATATAAGTGTGCCAAGGGCACATGCCCGATACTTAGGTGGCAATTTCTTACTTTTCCGGCACCGAGACATAGAATTAAGCAATCATTACCCTCGTATGACCACCTACATACATTTTGTTTCTAAAACTCTAAAATATAATACCTACATAAATGATTGGTGAGTCACACACATGTCAAACCCTAAATAAACCCACAAGATGGATGCATCAAGGTCCACCACTAATATGGGCAAATCAAGGGTTCATAAGAATTGGAAATCTTTAACTAAATCATGTCAAGTGAAGGCCAACGGCACGCCAACTCAAAACAGGGTCTCTCTAAATACCCCCGACGAGCGTTGCACTTGTCAGGGCGGCGGGCAAGGGCAGCCCCAAAAAAGCCAGAGGTTCGGACACCCGACCCTGGCCTAATCCCCCGAACATGTCCACCTGGTGTCCAACTCGGCCTCCAGCCTGGACAGACGCCTGGTTTTCCGTCCGGCTTCCAGCCTGACTGCCCGCCCCGCCCTCCACCTTCACTAGTGCACCGCCTTCCATTTGAATTTTTTTGGTTTTGCTTTGCTCATGGCTGTTGCAATGATGCGAGGAGCTTTGGTGTGGTTGTCAACAACATGCACTATAAGAAACTGGCGTTTTAGGGGTTGTTTTCCAAAAACGTGTATTGTTTTGTAGGACGTCAATATGATTGGCAATTAACGCGCGCAATACTTCGAATCAAATGTGATGCTGCTAGAAACATGCATGTTCACATTTGAAAACGTAGCCATGTTGGCATAGACGTGCGTGTCCTTGGGGGTGTCTGGTAAAACATGTCAACGTTGTGGTGGAGGGTGCCGGGGGGAAAGGGAGGCCACGACTGCATTGCTCGTACCGTTGCGGGAGACGTGGCGGGTAGACCCAAAACGCTGTCCCCACTACAAAAAATGTGATAGTGGGCAGGAACATACACTAGCATTGACTGTCATGGATTCTTTGATACAGGAGTACCCCAAATAAATGATTAATTACTGGAACTCTCCATATCCTTCATGGTAGTCATGGACACCTTCCGAACAATTTTTTTTTGACAAACAACACATGTTTGCCTCTCACACAGTGGTTTGCTAGAAGCGGGATGTGACATGCAATATAATCAAGAGGGTGAGGCAATGTTGGAAGAGCACCATAGACATGAACATTGTCGTGAAATTTGGTGCATGCGTCGTGTCCCGTGCCAGAATTGCAAGGTTGGGTGGAATTATTTCATGCATTTCTGGGAGTTGCAATTTCCAAACATCTTAAACATGTGTTCTTCGCCTTTGGGCTCACAATGTTGGTCCAATATAAATAGATGCTACTAACCGAGAACCAAATCAAGTGATATTGTGATATTGTTACGTGTTAACCAACATTGTGAGATGTCTGAAGCATGCTAAGGCCCAAACCACACGGGAGGAACGGCAATGAGTTGGATGAATAGCATTGGTTCAAATGAGCAAGTGGTTGCCACATGAGAGGAAGTATGGGGAGTGGCAACAATGACTTTTTAGCTTCAGATTTTGCTTTGGATCTTGCTTCGGGATCTACTTGGCAATAAAGTAGAGTGACATGGCACAATAAATGTAGTTCGCAACTACTGGGCACTAGTGCCCGGAAGTCCCACAATATAAGGAGAAAAATGAGGAAAAGAAGACTTTTCTTGGGCAAGGTGCCACGTTGGAGGAAGTTGTGAAACTTCCGGTGCCTCTCGTGTGGGAAGGGCCTAATTCTTTTGACTTTGTCACAACACGAAAGTGATAGAAAAAAAAATGCAGGCGTTGCCGCACGTGATCGTCTCCTCCCCGCAATTAGAATTGTGTGCCTCTCTTTGATCCATTGCAACCCTAAACCCTAAACGCCATGTCCATCGCCCTCAGATCCAAGATTCAATCCATGGGCTTCGCTGCCACCAAGAGATTGTGATCTCTTTGATCCATTGCAACCCTAAACCAAAAACGCCATGTCCATCGCCCTCAAATCCAAGATTTAGTCCATGGGCTTCGTTGCCACCATGAAATTGTGTCCCTCTCTTTGATCTATTGCAACCCTAAACCAAAAACACCCTGTCCATCTCAGATCCAAGATCCAATCCATGGGCTTCGCTGCCACCATGAAATTGTGTCCCTCTCTTGAATCCATTGCAACCCTAAACCCTAAACTCCCTGTCCATCGCCCTCAGATCCAAGATTTGGTCCATGTGCTTGGCCACATGCCATGAAATTATGTTATTCTCTTGGATCCATTGCATTTCTTGGAGCAACGCCCTGTCCTACTACCTCAGACCCAAGATCTAGTGCATATGCATGGTTGCCGCCATGTTATTGACAACCACACCAAAGCTCTTCGCATCATTGCAACAGCCATGAGCAAAGCAAAACCAAAAAAAATCAAATGGAAGGTGGTGCACTAGTGAAGGTGGAGGGTGGCTAGGTGCTAGGTGGAGGGCGGCCGGAAAACCGGGCGTATGTCCAAGCTAGAGGCCAGGCGGGAATCCATGTTGGAGGCCGGGCTGGACACCAGGTGGACAGGGTCGGGCTAGGCCAGGGTCGGGTGTCCGAACCTCTGGTTTTTTGGGGCTGCCTTTGCCCGCCGCCCTAACAAGTGCAACGCTCGTCGGGGGTATTTAGAGAGACCCCTCAAAACATGGCAACCTCAATTTGCTTTATGCCAAGCATCTTTAGAAAGACTTCATTTTCTTAAAGGAGATCCCCACACAAGGTGAGACTGCCTTTGACAAGCCATGACCTACACAAAAGTTTATTTAATGTTTTAAGGACTCTGGTGGAGGAGAATTCAATTTGGGGGAAGACAAATTAAACAATTAGATTAAGTTAAGTTAAATGTCTCTACTAATATTTTGGATGCATTAATGTGTTCATGATTTAGGTACTTTTCTTTTCATTGTTTGGAAAATTAGCCAAATTTTTGTTGCCAAGATAAAATTATTAGGCAATAGCCAAAATACCTAATTCTTGCCGGACATGTCCATGAAGTAGGGTATCTCATGGAGGCCATTGTAGTCTTATTACTCTAGGATATTAGCCTTTGTTGTCACCATCTTGATGTACAAACTTTTATCCCACAAGCCTTTTGACTTCTTGGACTCTCATACACCCCTCTTTTCCATGAAGAGAGGAAATTATTGCATACAAATGTATCTCTCATTCATGTGGGGGTCACACCTAGTTGGAAAAACCAATTTCAAAACAAAGTTTGGTAAGCCAACGTAAACGAATTTTGACCTTGACATGTGCCTAACTTTTGAGGAGGTTGGTTTCAAGGTTGGTCCCTTTTTTATTGACTAGAACCGTCAAATTCCAACTCCGATTCAAATCAACAATTTTGCGAAGATTAAAACCTCGTTTATAATAGGGAGCTAAAAAAAAAATTGGTTTTAAGTCTTAATGAAGAAAAAGAAGGACCAACTTTGAAACCAAGCCGTTGAAAGTTAGACACATGTCACGGCCAAAATTCTCTTACCATAGCCCACCAATCTTCATTTTGAAACCGACATATTCAAACATGTATGGCGTCCCTTTTACCAAACTTTATTTCAAGACCAATGTTTTCGAATGTGTGACATGGCCTCCCCTTCATGCAACAAGAACATCACGAAGTGATATATTGGAGGTTATTTACCAAAGATAGTTTGACAATAACGCTACACTAAATGTGATCTTTAGTGTCACTTACTATTTGGAATTACGCAATGCTGTGTATTTTTTTTATTATACATCTCATTTTTTACCAACAAAGGTCGAATTGATCATTTGAACATTATTGAACATTAACATTTCTACTTGATAAAATTTTACATCAATAGTAGAAAGATATCGGAATGTGTAACTACGAATAGTAAGTGACTTTAAATAACATATTTAGTGTAGTTCTAACATTTTATAGTTCCTATCACTAATCATACACATTTGTTCTCACATTTCATACATCTTTTTTTTTCGTTTTTCAGAGACAAAAGGTCAAAAAATTAACGCCAAAATGAACTAAGAAACAAACCCAAAAAAATCATAGCCACTATGAGGAGAGGTTGAGCCTCTCGGACGTGAAACACTGGCATGTAAAGAGTAAGAAGCACGTGAAACATGAGCCCACCAAGCATAATCCCCACACCACCCGGTGACCTACCAAAGTGCCTAACAACCTAGAATGCAAATTCCACAGCCCTCGGAGTCTCGGTTTGAATACAAGGACGGTCAATGGGGGTGAAGTAACCTTGTGGCCAAGTACCGTGCCTCTTTATTAGGCTAGTTGACTACTCAATGTACACACATACACACCCTAGCCTTCAATCGGGGTTAGAACTTGAAGCACCGGATTTTGTTTTATTTTGGCACAAATTGAACCAAATCATTTGCAAAGGAGAAGTACAAAACCACCTTGGGGAAACAATGGAAAACCGAGGGACAAGAAGTAATGCCCATCCGGGGCTACCTTTGCAAGTGACCGACAAATAACTACGAGTAATAATGAGACGTTTGACACATTATGCAAAGTCAAATTTGTTAAGAACATCTTCGTAGGCAACATCCTGAACATTTTTCAAAACCTGGAAAGTCCGTTGTCACTCAAGTCTACCATAACCAAGTAAGGTGTCCCACACCAGTTGATTTGTTTTCTCCAATGGCCACTTACTAGAATTTAAAAACTAAATCATTGTGTTGATGCCAAATAATCCAGGGGATGCCACTTCTTAAGAAGAACCAAATTCGACTAAGAGGTTTTAGAGTTTTGTTGAGAGGTTGATCAAAGAGGCATTGCATCATTGGAAAAAACTTCTGTGGGCATAGGTTACCTCTTCTTGCAAAGAATTGCCAAATGATGTTGGATGCATAGCACCACACTTGTTGAGTTAATAGGCAAGTGAAGAACTTGTGCTCCACCGATTCCGCAACTTCTTGCCCACAATGGGGACAACTCTTGTTACTCTCCATTGAGATCTGCTCACGCCATTCATTCACCACCACCGCCTTGTGAAGAGCTGACGAAAGAAATTTTGTTTCCTTCTGTGCTTTGTGTTTGTGCCAGATGATGTTCCATCTAAAGGAGGTGGAAGGTAGAATTTCATTCCGCCACGAATCTGGAATC
Organism: Polytrichum commune; assembly: GCA_950295325.1. NCBI lineage: Eukaryota > Viridiplantae > Streptophyta > Polytrichopsida > Polytrichales > Polytrichaceae > Polytrichum > Polytrichum commune. The sequence goes on along the minus strand of OX485803.1, from coordinate 12,477,414 downwards.
GATTTTCTAAGGGCAACTTGGGTAGTGATCCACGTCCTACCAAGCTTGGTTGTGTAAGCCAAGAAAATAGTAACTTCATGCCCCCACCATCTAGTTGGGTCAAAGAAAAATTGATTAAATATTCCAAATCACAAGTTGAATTGCAGATGAGCACTGCCATGAGAATGCCTATCCACCCTAACCTTTGTCATCCATCCTAAGAAGGTTGTGGAAGGTACTACTTTCCTTGCATTCGGTTTCACCTCAATAAGGGTAAAGTATTGCAACCCAACAATGGATTTAGGGAAGCTACCCATGAACTCAATGCTAAACTCCGCTAGACCAAAACTAAATTCCTTGAGGTATCCTGCACAAACAACCCATTCATGCATTGTATCCTCTATGTTTTTATACAAACCAACCCATTCTTGTGACGTAGGTTGAGCACCAAGTTGACTACACATTCTCTCTTTGAACAAACCAAATGCTCTACTAATTTGACCCATAAATCATAATAGACCTTTGCAAGGGAGAATTCAAGCTGTGCTTCCTCCCATTCCAAAAAATCATTCCTATAAGGGGTCCTAAATGTCTCAAGAAAATTTCAAACCTTTATTATAGAGGATAAAAGCCCTATTCATGGTGAAGCCGAAATAAAGGCCTTGGTACTCCTCTTGCCACCAAAGGTTTAAGTTGCAAAAAATCTTCTAAACATGAAGGAGAAAGAAAGGTGGCCATGCGCACCATCACCTTCTAGGACTGAGCAATATGGTACCATACTTTTGAGCCGTCTTTGACAAAGAGTTTGGGAGAGAACAAACACAAAGAGGAAGGGCCCCAAGAGCCATTACAAGACGGTTGCAGTTGCATGATGTGGTACCTCAAAAGAATTTGTAAATTCGATTGGCCATGTAGAAGTGCTTGAATAATCCATGTGCTCATGAGCACTCTCAAAGCATCTTCTAGGGAAGTAAGGCTTAGACCTCCGACTTTTAAAGGCAACATGTAGTCAGCTTAGCTAACACAACTAAGTAGACCTCCAAAGTGGCCTTGACCCTAGTGATAAGAAACTGATCAATAATTTGCAACTCTAGGTGTAGGCCACAAGGGGTGCCAAGTATCTTGGAAAGATCCAGGTTTGCAACCCATTTTCATTGGCAATTCTCCACCTATCTTGGACGGGTTCCTTAGCCGCACTAGTACACCACGTTTTTATGCCAATTAAGGTAGGTATACCCAAAACCATTACCAAACCTAAAACCACCACTATGTACCAAATGCGTACATTTGTTGCTTCCACATGCATGCATGTGGTACATACTGATGGTTTTAGGTTCGGTGATGGTTTTAGGTTCGGTGACGGTTTTGGGTATATCTACCTGTGAGCCCAAAATGGTGCCCACATGTGGTGATTAACTCTTCGAAACCAATTTTAGTTTGACTTTGATGTGTTATGATTATTCACAAAACATAAAAAGAGTGAAGTGTGGTTTGGATTTAAGTTTAGGCTTTAGAATGTGTTGTGTGATTATTTCAAGGTTGAATTCAATAAGAGTATGCCTTGATATTGTGAGTAGGGGGTAAGGTGAAGCAAGGTGAGCTCCGCGGGTTAAATGCCCACTTTTGGATCCACCTTGGTAGTTTAGGAAGAAGGAAGCTTGGTGGAAGGGGATTAGTCCCTACATTGAAGGTGAGGGTTAATGGATTGTGATTGGAGGTGCTAATCCTCTCACCCTATCCTCACCTCTCTCTCCCTCTCTCCCTCTCTCCCTCTTTACTACTTAAGGTGTTTTCTCTCTCATTTTTCTCTCTCTCCATCAAGCGCTCTCAAGAGAGCAAGCTCTTAAAGAGCTTGAGCCACGTGTGTGAGACATTAGTTCTTAGTGAAGTTAATTAGTTAAGCTCTCTCTCCCAATGCCTCCCAATTGAGGGAGCTCTTAGAGTTTAAAGTTGCACGTGTTGATTAGTTAGTAGTTAGTGGAATTAGTGTGTTAGATTAGTTTATTATTTAGGAGCAAGGAAAAAGAAAGAAGAAGAAAAACTTAGAAAACATGTGATTAGGGAAGGAGAGAGTTTGGATTAGGGTGCAACTAGTGGTTGGGATACCCATTCGGGTATTATAACTTCATATACTGAAATCAGAAGGCAGCTGGGCTTGGAGGTTAAACCACCCGGGACTGGAACAGAAGGCAGCTGGGCTTGGTAAGTTAGGCCACACCGCGATTGGAATCAAAGGCAGCTGGGCTTGGTAAGTTAGACCACCCGGGACTGGAACAGAAGGCAGCTGGGCTCGGTAAGTTAGGCCACACCGCGACTGGAATCAAAGGCAGCTGGGCTTGGAGGTTAGACCACCCGGGACTGGAACAGAAGGCAACTGGGCTCGGTAAGTTAGGCCACACCGCGACTGTAATCAGAAGGCAGCTGGGCTTGGTAAGTTAGGCCACACCGCGACTGTAATCAGAAGGCAGCTGGGCTTGGAGGTTAGACCACACCCGGGACTGGAATCAGAAGGCAGCTGGGTTGCCTAGCAACAATTCATTTAGACTATCTAGGGGTTAGCAAGGCTAGCTCAAGTAGTAAGTATTAGCACATAAAAAACTAGATCACATTAGGCCATCTTTAGTGGTAGCTAAGAAGTTATATTCATTTAGGCTAGTTGGTGCCACGTGTGGGTTTGTAGGAGTGTGTTTAACCATTGAGAAAAGTTTTTTTCAACACTTGCACCTCTTGGTCAAAATAACTCACTTGCATTATTAATGGAGAATGTGGAAGATTCTTGCAATGGCAAGAAAAAGGAAGTGAAGATTAAACGAGCGAGGGGAATGTCCTTAAGGGCATGTGTGGCTAAAGCCACGGGTTGGACGCTTGAGAAAGCCAACTCTACCACAAGCCAAGAGGCTAACATTAATAAAGTACAATGAGTGGAAACAATATGTGTTCTTTTGGACATAAAAATTACTTTGCACATGGTTCAAGTTGTAAGAGATACATGTGACTCGCAAAGCCATCACCCGGACTAGGACGCTTAAGGGTGGTGGATTTGGCCTCACACTACCATAATCTCCAAACCAAAAGCAAGCCCAAAATTTTGAAGAATCGCAACCATGTTCTCCACACCGACCTCTTATGCTCGCACTATAAAGGACGTGTTGTCAACATTACTAGCTAAAGATTTGTTGGGAATTACATTGAGGAAGAAAAATGCCTTTAATACAGCCAATTATCATCGCATTTTAATTGCAACATTCAATGTTGCCTCAATAATAATAATAAAATATGGGGCTAAAGGGCAACCCTGTCGGACACCTCTATGAAATTCAAAAGGAGATGTTGCCTAATTATTGATGATAACTAAAACCGATGTATCTTGGAGCAATGATTTAATCATGTCAATAAAGGAGTTAGGCATCCATAATTTCCTTATTACTTTGAACATAAATATCCAATCAACTCTATTATAGGCTTTGCTAAAATCTAATTTAAGAACAATTGAATCTTGGTGTGGCTTCTTAGCCCATTGAATGGATTCGTGTGTGAGAGGAATATTATCCAAGATGAATCTTAGTGGAAGAAAAGTAGTTTGGTCACCATCTATTACCTCTACCAACAAAGGTTGGAGTTACGTTTGTAAAGCTTTGGCAAAAGTCTTGTAGGTGTAAAAGACTATCATTTCTACTTTAGAATTGGAGTTTAAATGCAAAAGTTAGAAGAGGTTAACGTAAGAATTATTTTGTTTTTAAGTGATCACGTTGACCCTCTCAATTTTGGCAATTATTGAACTTAGAACGGTTTCTATATTTTGTGAGCACATACTCCAATCTCATCACAACAATGTCTTCTTGATGTTAAGTTAAACCCCTAACCTCTCCACACACCAATTGTCATAATTATATTTATGCTAATGTGGAGTGCCCGAAGTATAGTTTTGAATTACCTACTTTCATATTTGGCTAATTATGTCAAAATTCACATGATATTAAACTAGCTCATTGATAAAGTGCACTTGAAGATTGAGTTGATGTTAGATAGGCTTGTCCTTCTTGACACAATTGACTAAAATGGAAGTTTATAACTCAAAAATATTCAATATAGTGATCATTGATGTGACAAATGGCTATCCTTTTGTTTCTCCTTGGCATAAGATAAAGTACCCCACATTATTTGACACCCACTTAAATCAAACTAACATAAACCAAGACTTGCTGACAACTCATAGCAATTCTGCATACATGACTCAGACATTGAGAAGTTAAATACAAGCCTTAACTATAAACGTTAGCTACATTCATATATGCAATTAGGTTTCCCCATAGTAAAATATCAAAATTCTGCCATTTTTTGAATAATTACAATAATAGTAACAAAACACATTAACCACTCATTATTATTGTAGTTTCTATACGGATTAATCAAACAAGAGTTATAAATTGTTATAATCTTTTGACCCAAGGTAAATTGCATGGGTGAAGAGGTGTGGGAATGAAGTTGATGTGTCACATTAACTAGACCAATCTTAATGAATTATTGTGCAAACACTAAACGTCATGTGACATCCTCTCTAGTTTCCACCTAGTTATTTACAACACAAACCTAGTGGATCAATAACAATAATAAAATGTGGGAAAATAATAGTAAGCTCTTACACACTATAATCATGAAGATTGATGTTAATAATCATGAAGATTGATGTTAATAATCATGAAGATTGATGTTAATAATCATGATTATCGGTTGTGAGCGTTCAGAGTGCCATGGTCTCCTAGTTTTTGTGTTAGGCGTACCTCCAAGAGGTGGTTTTTGAAAACAATCCAAGTGACCATGAAACTTAATACATTTGATGTCATGTAGGAATCCATGTAGACTTTACATCCATCTTGCATTCACATACTCCTTTGGTCCCTCAAGTGTAGTGTGAAGCGAACTTGGACCTGCTCCGCCTTTTCCACCAATGAGAGTGCTTGAAGTGGAATGGTCTCGGGCTCTCAGTCTCTTGTGTGAAGTGGTCCTAATAAGTACTTACAGTCCTAGACTCTAGTAGTGTAGACCACACTCCAGAAAAGTAAACTTTTTTTTTCCTTTTAGACAAAATTTCCAAGTAAGTAAAGTTTAAGCAAAGTGATTCATGCATTGCATGCGGGCATGCGGGCATGCATGCATGCAATCGGAGTAGGGTGATGATCAAGAGTTAATCTATTAGAACTTAAAATGTGGCAATGCAGCCCCTTTTGCTATTTCTCGACCCTTGTTGGGAGCTTACAAGGCACCTTCCCACCACCAAAATCTTAGCAACCCCTTTGACCAACTTTAAAGTTGTCAACAAACTTGGAAGAACTTAATGTGGAACTCCATTCAATAGGCGGCAAAGTGCCCCGGTTTCCAAACCCAACTTGACGTTCGCTTCGATCTCATTCTCACCTTTGATGAGTCGACGACAACTGCTTTTTGTTTGTTTCTTTTGTGGATTTCAAGGGCATTTTGTCATAGGTATGCTTGGCAATTGCATCCTCATCACTCCACTAAAATGGTCACATCCTTTGGCTCGTATGTGAAGTGGCCCTTAACCCTTAAAGGACAATGCTGCCCTACGGGCTTGGTATTATTTTGGGAGAATCTTGTTCAAAACTTCTACTCCATTGCACCAAATGGGGTTTTTAGAATGCCAAATCGAGCACCTTAGCAAGATCTATACTTCTTTAGAATAGAGTCTATGTAAATTAATTGGTTAATCATGCTTTAAATGAATTTTAAAAGATATTTTGGGTGTGGTATCGGGAAAGCATATGTCCTTTAAGGGTTAAAGGTTCAAAGAGAAGGATTGGTTTGAGATTTGCAACACACTGCCATTCTTTACTAAATATATGATTTAGGGCCCAATGACAATAATGACCATGGACCATGACCCCACTTTCTAAATTCCCTCATCGGATGAGAAATGCTCCTTTGGTAAGATGAAGTCATAGAAGTGCAAACTAAATTTCATGATTTAATAAACCAATTTAGCAGTAGGTCCTACCAATTTCATTGGAATAGAGGACCAAGTTCACTACTTAGAGAACCGATTTATCTTGAACTTTCAACCAATTTCACTACATATTGTGAAGAACTTCATGATTTGGTACCCATATTCACAACCTCACATAATCAATTTCATGAACTTGTATAGCTTTATTTCACCAAGGACGGTACATCATGTACATGATTCTCCTGATCACTCCCCGTGACTAGCTCTACCAAAATATCAATTGACCTCTCTTATCCAATCTTGCACCATGTCTGCAATGATTGCTTGTACGTCATCATTAATGTAAAGGAGTAATGTTCGATGATTTTGGAGATCATTCCGTCGGACATGACTTTTGATGTGTTGAGATACTCATTTCGCAACATTGACAAATGGACTATATGATGGCAAACGGAAGTAGATGTGTCCAACATCTTCAAAAGCCTGTTGTATTTCATGAGATCCAGGAAATAAGACATTTTTCATGAGGATGAACCTTTCTTTATCAAGGCTAGGTGTGAACTTGGTTTGTTTGAATTCCAAGAACTTGTTTGTATTGTAGGCACCAAGTGTGACATCATGTGCAATGACTCCTTCACGACCAAGTGCAACCACCAAAAGAGAAATCTCGACCCCTTTGAGTTGCACAAATTCGTTGGCATCTTTGTCCTTGAGAAGCCCTTCCAAATCAACGTATCAAATGTAAATTGAAACCAACCTCATCCACATACACATCGTTAGCCATATTGCCACTGAGTTTTAAAATCTTTTAAGACCACTCTATGTGCTCTCAAGGCGTTCTTCATTGTTATAATCATATGGTTCATATTGCATCAACTTGAGGGTAAATCCAACTGTACACTTTGGAAACACAACTACTAGATACATGGCATGGGAATTTAAAAAAACTTCATTCAACTAACGATGAAGAGATTTCACGGTGATGTCTAGATCTACATGAAGCCTCTCTACTAACCATTGAATGTGCTCATCTTGTAAAATTATATGGCGAGCACTGTTTTTGTGTTTGGGCATTAATCAAGCATTTTCTTCAAAAGCTTTGGCTATGCTCCTAATAGTCTTGTAAGGATAACCGTAACATTCATTTTTGTCAGCATAAGATTAGAGCTCATTAAAAATAGAATGTGTAATTCGTGAACGAAGTGCATCACCTGTGCAGTTTTATCTAGGTGGGCGATTAGGCATAGCTACAGTAGGCCCCCACAAATTCAATCATTATGTAGGAGACAACTCAAGTGATATGGACCAAAACTAACTATGTTTTTTTTGTAAAGGAACAAACACAGTCACAATTTTTTGGTCATTTACAGTAGGCCCCGTAAATTCTATAATTATCTAGGAGACTACTCAAGTGATATGAATAAATCGTATAGTGATCATATTGAATAAATAAAATTCACATATTGTAGGTAATCATAGATTTTTCCAATTGACTCAAAGTTTGTTGATTTATTCATTTTGATTTATTAACTCTAAACAACTCGAGTGGTTTGAATAAATCGCAAATTCTATAATTATCTACAATCTATGAATACAAATAAACCTTTCGAATTTGAATGAAATTTGTGTATCAAAGTTTGTGAACATGGAGAATGCGGAGAGAAAACAAAGTATATTGTCCATCATATGTTGTTGAGTCCTACAAAAGTGGCCTTGAGGCATGTAACCATTACAAAATCTCGAAAGAGAACCCGAGCATGCTAGAACATCGGATCAATACACTAGAGAACGAGAGAATTGTATGTGGGCACATAAATACACTTCGAAAGCAATTCTAATGTTGGACCTAGTACGAAGGCTCTCACAAACAATCAAATGTTGTGAAACGAGGAGGCGAGAAGTTGAGAAGTTAAGAATACGAGAACCTCTTGGTTTGGAAGATTCATGAAGTTGCTAGAGGTAAAGGTCCACTATCATGAAATTAAGGTGTGCCACATGTCAAGCTAGTTTAGAGGAATCGTGAACTAATTTAGAAGGTACATGAAATTGGCATAACACTATAGTAACATGAGTTGGAAGGTTCATGAAGTAGCTTGGAACCTTCATGAAATTGACTTTGCAATTATGTGAAGACATCTTACCAAAGGAGTAAGTGACAATCTCATTTTGTTTTACACAAGACCACAAAAAATGATGAAATTGATCATGTAAAAAAAAGGATGAGACTTGATTCCAACTCCTCTTTGGCAAGCTTGAAAATTATTCCGTATTTTGACCTGAAGAGCAGCATATGTTCTTTGATACCCCTTTGGCCCAACGAAAGAAAAGAAAAGAAAAATTACGCCTGTACATTGTACCGGCATGAATGTGAGCCCGTTATCCAGATGTTTAACACGGCGAGCCGTGTTGTTACATAAGGAGTTATGCCTCTTGTGGGAGGTGGGCTCTTTTAGTTTGTAATGTTCGGTCCCTTTTTAGGGTGGTGCGACTGTATTTTGTTTATTGTCTAGTTTTCTTTTGTTAAGTACAAGGTATGTTAAGTATTTAATGGCATTTTGGTGTATGTTTTTCATGAGAGTTTTGACGCTAGTCTTTGGTATTTTGAGGTCTGTTAGCCTTGTGATGGATTGTTCGTGTATGGCGCCTCTTACGCCGGCTGTGATAGTTATGAGGGGGTTTGTTTTCCAGCCTTTGCTCCGTATAGCATTGATTAGTGGGTCGTATTTTGTATGTTTTTGTGTGATTGCTTGTTCCGGGAATCTTTCATGGCAATATGTGAATTCAATAAATTGTATTGTGTGAGCGGGTGAGGGTATAAGGGGTGTTGAGGCTTGGTTTGGGGCTCCTATTATACAAAGGATGTCTGGGCGTAATCTTGCTTGGCATTGACATTGTGCTTGTGGGCACGTGCATTCTAGGAGCCATTATGGGACCGTTTGTTGTTGGTTTGTGTTATTGAGGTTTCCTGCATTTGTTAATGTGTAGTATCTTGTGTGTTTGTTGGCTTGTAGTGTTTGAGTGATGAAGTGAACCGCGTTGTTGTGGCGGGCTATTCTTAGGCCTTTTAGATAGGGATGCTCGCACATTGATAGTAGATGGGGCCATGTGCCTCTATCATTTTTGTAGCATAGTGTGCAATTGGGGTTTCGGAATTTGAGGGGCCAGAAAATGTTTTTTCTGTGGTTACCCATATATTGGGCATATCTGAATTTTAGTGTTTGGGTGATTTGAGCGTCTGTTATTTTTGTGTTTTTCCAAAAGTGGTTGGAGAGTTTTTGATTTATATGGTCATTAGTTAACCATTTTTCTACATATGGGAATTTGTGTTGGGCATGTGTTTTTTCTCGGTTGGTGTGTTCTTTTAGTATGAATTTGTGAATATTTCTGATAGCTCCATCGTGGGTGGCGGTTGGGCAACTTGCTAGCCAGTAAGGTGTGGCGTGTGCCCGGTGGATGTGTGGGGTGTTGGTTGGTTTTTCTTGGAGGTTTCCTTCGTTGGCTAATATGTCCGCTTTTTCGTTTCCCGCAATTCCTGTGTGGGCTCGTACTTTGTGAATGTGGATGGAGTGTGGAGTCCAATAGATTTGGTGTATTATGGCTGCTATGAGGAGTTTATCGGGGTGGTGATGTTGCGAAGTTGGGCGTTGTATATGGTTGTTAATTAAGTATATACTGTTAAGGCTATCTGTGAATATGTGTGTGTCCATTTGGGTAGTTTGTATGGTTTTGACCGCTATGAGTATGGCGTTGAGTTCTGCTCTGAGTATGTTTTGGTATCCCGGTAATCTCTCTGAAATTTGGATGTCTTGGTGGGGACTATATACTCCGGAGCCGGCCGTGTTGCCTATTATTTGGCCTTCCGAGTTTTTTGATGGGGGGATGAATGACCCGTCGGTGTACATGCATTGTTGTGGTTGGTATTTAGGGGGGTGTTGGGTGTAGTATTTATTTGGTAAAGGTATTGGAGTGGTGGTTGTTGTTATGGGAGTATCTATTTTGGGAGCATTTTTCCATGTATTTGAGAATTTGATATGGTAGTTTGGTGTGGTGGGTTTGATGGGGTAGGTGTCAATGTGTGTGTTAGTGGTTAGTTTTACTGCATGTGTGAGTGCGGGGGGGGGGGGGGGGGGTTTAGGTTCGGTGCTAAGTGTGTTTGGCTATGTATACAAATTATTGAGACTAGGGATGGTTCTTCGTAGTGGTAGTATTTTGGCCATTCGGGTGTAGGGTTGTATTGTATTGTGTGTGGAGGGATAGTGGCTAGTATGTGTATGTCTCCCTTTGTTGAGATTGGGAATTGTTGTGGCGTCCAATCATTATGGTTGATTACGAGGATAGTTATTGTGTCTATGTCTTCCTTAGCTGCCATACGGGCCCAATGGATGGCTTCTATTGTGGTGTTGTAGTCCGTGGGGTGTGCGAGGCCAATACCTTTCCATCTAGAAGATTGGGCATGACCCAATGAGCCAAAGATTTTATCTCGGTTGTGTGGGGAGTAAAATTGTGTGAGTTGGGTGGGGCATGTGAGGGGGGATGAATAGTATGAGTGTGTGATGTTAAGTGATTCTATTAATGTCTTGGTGATTGTTGGGTGTAGTGTATGGTGGAGGTTGCTTGGTAGTGTGTTTTTTGGTTTTTTCTTAGGAAGGATTGTGATGTATCTTTGTATAAGCCATAGTACTTCTGTTTCAAAATTTTGGGGTGGGGGTTGGATTTCATTAATTAAGTGAGTATGGTTGTTGTGTGAGAATTGATCCCAAAGCCATTGTAGTCTTTCAATGGTAAGGGTGGCCATGTAGTTGCCTATGGAGTCGTATATGTTGGCCTCCAAGGCTTGTATTTGGATGGTAGGTTGGGTCGTTTGTATATCTTTATCGGGGTTGCATTCGTGTATAGATAGTGTTAGGTTGGTAATTCTTCGGGGTGGGTGTACATATTTGTTGTCTTTTGTTTGTTTGTGGTTGAGAAAGTTGGCGTATGTTTGTATATTTTGTTGTTTTGTTTGGGTGTGGTGGTATTGTGTTATGCGTAGTATGTTATGTTCAAGGAGGATGTTATCCGGGTGAATTAGTTCTTCTTCTTTGCGCCATTGTTGGGAGATTCCTTGTGGTAGTTGCCATTGGCATAGGTACATTTCGTTTTATGGCTTGTGCTCCCCATTTGTCTTTTCGGATGTTGGTTTTGTCATTGATTATTTTTTGGATGGGTTGCCCTAGTGTGGGTTGGGAGGTTATGGCGGGAGTGTTAGGAGCATAAGGGTCTTGAGAGAGGGACGTGGGTATTGTGACGGTGGGAGTAGGGAATAATATTGTGGCTTGTTGGAGGGCTTCTTTGATAAGTTTTGGGGCGTGTTTATATTTGGCTTGGAATTCTTGGGGGGTGAGGATGGTTTTTGTGTCGGGGTTTTGGATTTGGGGTAGTGTGGTTATGCCGTATGTGTAGAGTTTATTTAAATATTTTTGGGTTTTGGTTATGGAGTTTTCCGCGAGGTTGGCGTTGTTGGGATTAGTTGTCCAAGTTTGTTCTAATGGTGTCTTTCTGATGGGGAATGATCGTTTTGCGGAGGTGACATGTATTTCATATTCCCTTTCGAGGAGGAATAGCGTTCGAGCTATGGGCGATCTTATGCATGCTTGTTGCTTGAGTTTAGGTAGGTGGAGTGAGCCGCCATATTTGGCCGTAATATGTTTTGTGAGTCCTTGGTAGATGATACCTAATTGACCGGGGTCGTTAAGGGCTTGGATTAATTGTTGGCCTATGCATCTTACATAGTCCGGTAGTAGGGAGGTTGCATTGATTCCAAAGTTTTCGTGAGGGAGGTGAGTGAGGATATTGGCCGTGCTTTTGGGGATGTGACATATGTCTTTGGTTAACTTACTAATTATTTTGTCTAATTTTTTAATGTCAGGTTTGGAAAATGAGACTGCATAGTATGCGTATGCTATACGAGGTTTAATGACCGTGTTTAGGATTTTTATTTTTTGTATAAGGCTAGCTGGCGAGTTGGCTAACAATTGACTTTGTTGTTTGACTTTCTTTAATGTTGTTTCTTTTTGTAAATTCCATTTAAGTGATGGTGTCAATTGTATGCCTAGGTAGGTGTATGATTCATTTTGGGTGAGGATGGGAAAATTTTGTGATTTGTACGTGATATTTTGGGATTGGATGTAGGCTTTGAAGGTATTAGGCTTGAGTTTAGATTTATTAGGACATCCGGTGATGGCGCACTTTGAGAGGTTGAGATCCATGTAGGACCATTCCGCATATTTTTGTAGTTTGATGATTTGCGTTTGAATACTTTGTATGTTGTCCGTGAGGATGGCTAAGTCATCGGCGTAGGCGGTGGTGGTACACGTGGAGTGGGAGGTATTGAAGTGGTATCCTACATCATCTTTCTCTAGCCATCTTAGGAGTGGTTCAAGAAAGATAATAAATAAATATGGACTAAGGGTGTCTCCTTGTATCGTCCCTCTACTTATTCGTATTGGGGGAGTTGTCCCGAAATGGCTTCCCGCGAAGGAGGTGGAAGAATTTTCATATATGTTACCCACTATTTCGACCGTGTCTAGGGGTAGCCTAGGTCTTCCATTAGGGCGAGGAGGCGGGCGTGGTCTATGGATCCAAATGCGTTTCGGAAATCGATGTAGGTTAAGTATATGTCTTGTGTGGTAAGTTTGGCATCTTCTAGGGCCGCTATTATGGTTTGAATTTGGCGTGATGTATTTCGTTGTGGTCTAAAACCTTCTTGGCTAAGGTGGAGTAATCTATGTTGCTCTCCATAGTTCGTTAGTAATGTGGTTAGTGTGCTTGTGTATAGCTTATAAATCGTGTTGGCTAATGCTATTGGTCTATAGTTGGCTAGGTGGGTCGGGTCGTCTTTTTTGTGCAGTAATATTGTTTTACTGTGTTTCTAGTGGTGCGGGATTGTCCTTTGTTTGTAACAGTGGGTAAAGAAGAGGAAAAGGAGATCGTGCCATTGCGGTGGGAGCGCTTTGAGTATGTCATTAGGAATGTTGTCCGGGCCGGGGGCTTTTCCTCTTGTTAATCGTTTGATGCAGCAATTGTATATTTCTCTAGTAAATTGGGGGGTTATGTGTGCATTTAGGGGGCCTCTCTTATCTAGGATGAAGCCTTGTTGTGAGTGCCATGAGTATTTGCGGACTGCACATGTGCATGTGTTTGGGTGGTCCGTGACGTCATCACATAAGGGGGCTTGTCTTTGAAATGATTGTTGTTGTGTTTGGTATATTTCTTGGGCTATATCTCGGGGATTGACAAGGTTTGTCCGTGTATATTTTGGAGGCAATCTAGGGAGTTGTTGGTTGTCGGGTTAAATATCTTTTTGTGGATGGTTTTGGGTTTGCTATTAAGTAGGGCTCTATATTTTGTAATGGTTATTTTACAGTTGGTAGATGCTTGTTTAGTGATGATTTTGTGGGCTTCGCTCTTGGCATTTTTACCGATTTTGGCGAGTTCTTCCACCCAAGTATGTAAGTCCGCGGGGTTGGTAGGTAAGGGTGGGATATTAGGTGTTTGGATTAATTGGAGGGATATGATATCGGGTTCGTTGTGAAGGTGAGTGAGGGGGTATTGACATGTGGCTTTTATGGCTTTACGAATAGTATGGTGTACTTTTAGTAGCCGTTTCCATTTCTTTTGTTGTGGTCTAGGGAGGAAGCCTCCTTGATTTTTGACTATATTAGGTAGAGGCGGGGTAGGTTTTGTCATACAAATGTGTTCAATACATTGGCTTAGGGAGTTGATGATTTCTTGAAGTGTAGTTTGTGCGTTCTCCCATTGTGTGTGTGTGAGGTGGTCATGTTGGAGAATTTTTGTGAGGTCTTCTATTGCTAAGTTTTGTTTTTCTAGGAATGTGATTTGTAGGGTTTGGAGGCTTTTGGGGGATATGGGATATGTGATACGGGGTTGGTTTGTGGGTGTATTGTGGTCTTTGATGATTATGCTATTTGGATTTAGTTGGAGTTGGACCGGGTAGTGGTCCGAGTTTTGGTTGAGGTTAGTTATTGTGTGGCTTATGAGGTTCGGAGTGTGGGAAGTGTTAGTGTAAAAACCGTCTATGTGACTTGTGGATGTGTAGTTGTGGCCTCCTTGTCTTGTGAGCGGTTTTGGGTTAGGAACCACATTGAGGTTATTGGTTTGTGTGAAGCGGGCCCATTCTTGGTCGTTGTGGTTGGGTGGTATAGGGATGCCGTTATATATTCTACCTTTGAGTAAGATATCTCGATTGAAGTCTCCTCCTAATATTGTTTGGTGGTTAGCGTGTTGGGTCATGAGGGTAAGGATTTTATTTTGAATGTCCGGTATAAGGTGTATGTCTTGTGGATGTGTTGGCATATACATATTTAGTAGGAGTATTGGTGTTAAGGGTTTGTTGTTGATTAGGATGGCTTGGAGGTATGGTGATATGTGACTCGGGGTTGGGATTTTGGCGATGTTTTCATTTGTATATATCGATTTGGGTATCATGTTGTTGGAATTGTTGTATATTAGTTTGTAGTTTTGTAGTTGGCGGTCTATGTATGATGTGGATTTAGTTTTTGGGATTTTGGTTTCTTGGATAAGGATGATGTGAGGGTTTGGGTGTAATTTTCTTGTGAGCTCTTGGATACCGGGTAGGCTAGTGCTAATGAATCCGGTATTCCAGGTGATTATGTTTAAGGTTTGAGTTTGAGGGTTGTTTGGTCTTGTGTCGCTAGGTGGTGTTTGTCGGTGGTTTGTTGGTCTTGTGGTAGGGTGGTGTCCTATTATAGGTTGAGTGCATTTGGTTAGTTCTTGTAATATTTTTGTTGGGAAGTGAGGTAGTTCTATCCTTAGACTATTTAGACTTATAGGTATTCCTCTGGCTATTTTGTCATTAATGTTGGAATATGCTTGTGTTATGGTTGTTGTGGTTGTGTACATGAGGGGGTAGTTATTTATGTGTGTTGGTGTTGAGTATGTGTCTATGGGGAGTGCTTGAAGTCTCCGTAGGATGGTTAGGTATCTTGGGTCTAGTTTTTTGGACATTAGTTGATTACAAACTTGTGGTAGTGGGCTATATACTATTATAAGTGCATATCGTATGTGGTGTGTTGGATATTGTGAGAGGAGTAGACTATGTGTTCGTAAGTGTGTTAGTGCTAGATTTTGGGGATTATTGGTGTTGTATGAAAGATGAGGTTCGAATAGTTTTTCTAAGTGTGTGTATTGAGGTTTGAGTGTTAATGTGTCGGGTAGGAAGTATTGTTTTTGTCTTTTTATATATGCTTGGGGGAGGTTCTTGAGTATGTTGTATATTGGTCCCGGGTTAAGTTGGATGTCCCCACTTAGGAGGATGAGTGTAAAGTTATTCCATGTGTAGTATTGTATGGGTTTGTTTTTAGGGGTTTTGAGGTGTAGGTGTGTTATGTAGCAAATGTTACCTATTTTGTCTACATTGTTGATTATTATGTGTGGGGTGGGAAGTTTGTTAGGGGGTGTGTATTGTGGGGTGGTGATTGTATGGTTATTTAGTGCGTGGTTATAGTGGGGAACGGTGTTGGTAGCTTTGTGGACTGTGGGCATTATATTTTGTGTGTGTATTGTGGAGTGTGTTGTGTTGTAGGGTATTGGTGATTTAGTGTGTATGTGTGTTGTTGGGAGAAGGAGAATAATTGTGAGGATACATATATATCTAGTGGTGGGTATCTTTTTGTGCATGTTTATGTATGAGGCGATTTCTCCTAACAAAGTTGTGGTCTTTTTATTATATGGGAGTGAGGCGGTACAACCTATGAGAGGGAGGAGCCATTTGTGATATCCTAGGAGACACCTATTCATTATATGTGTGAGGTTAGGTATCCTTAGTTTCCTTAGATGGTGTTGGTTTATTATTGATGTGTTATGGGAATTTTCTTGTGTTTGGGGAGCGTATGTAGCATGGTATGGAGGTTGTAGTTGGTTAGGGGTAAGGAGGAGACTTAGCCATAGTGTGAAGGTAAGGCTAAGTGTGTTAAATTTATTTGGGTGGTATAGTATTTGTAGATATTGGAGTGTTGGTGTGTTATGGTATTGGGCTTTTATGGATTTATGGAGATGTTTTTGATAGTTGACATAATGGTTGTATTGGGTGGGCCCGTATAATAACCAAGTTGTGAATGTAAGGCTAAGTGTGATTGAGTTTCTTAGGTGATAGTATGTGTGTAGTTGTAGTTTTATATATGTGTTGTGTAGTTTTCTTTGGAGATGAATGAAGAGGCTTGATTGTTGGTAGATGTTTTGAGTGTCCTTGGAGATAGTGTGTGATAACAAAAGGATGAGTGCAAGCTCTTTATTATAAAGATATAAGAAAATATAACATATGGCATATACGATCCATTTGAGATAGCCTATGGGTTGTCTATTCATGGAATGTGGGAGGTCCTTGGTGGTTCATTTGTGGATTTCCGTGGAAGCCCGGGGGGGCTTGGAGTGGGAGCGGTGGTGCGGTCTTGTTGAGGCCTTGAGGTATGGGAGGTGGAATATTCCTTTGGAGGAGCTCCAGGGCGGCGGCGGATAGTCCGTTGACTAATCCTTGCATTCGGATGTTCGATTGTTGGAACTCGTGCGCTATCGTTCCAAGGAGCGATTGAAGGTGGGTTGTGTGATGGACGATAGTCGCCACCGTTGTTTCGAGTCGTTGATCCGTGTGTGTGTTGATGGTGGTGGTGAGGGTGCCGAATTTCTCTTCGAGTTTATCCTCGAACTCTTTCATGGTTTTAGAGAGATACCTTTCGGTAACTAATGGGTTGGGGTTGGCCGCGTTTGTCATTGTTTGGATTTTATCCGCGATGGCCTCTCGTGCGGGTGCGTGGGCAAGTCGGATTGCCGTGTCGTTGGGAAGCGCGCCGTCGATACTTCCGCGGTGTGGGATGAAGTCGACACGCCTCCCTAGTATGGATGTAGATTTGTGTAGCCACTCCGTGTAGACCGCGGCATTTAGGCAATGGATGTGGCACCATCCCGCTTGCTTATCGGTATGTGGGTGATTGTTGGCACCATAGTTGATGCCGACGATGTTGTCCGCCCCAAAGACTTGTTTAATGGCGCGCGTGATAGCGGTTTGAGTCTCCCTTTGTGGTAAGTTGTTGGCGACCAACGTTGTGCTAATTCTAAGCTCCGATGGGTGGCTAGCTCCTCTATCCCGGGTGAGACTCACTTGCAATTTCTCATGGTTAAAGGTGATTTCTTCCTTTAACACTAGGTCACGTGCCTCCTCCGTAGTTAGGGTAAGAAAAGCGAAATTCTTCTCGAGCTCCGGCTTGGCGAGTCCCATGAACTCGTGTTGTTTGCCGGTGTAGTAGTTCTCCCGGACAATGGCCTCAAAGATGTCAAAAGCGTGCTCGTGTCGTAATGAGTCCCCTTTGAGGTGAAGTCGGAAATTACGAGCCTTGGTGGCAAGTTCGTAACCTTTTTCTACTTTACCGATGACCCGCTCCCCATCCTCCATTGTCATTACAAATGCGCGGCTTCCTTGGAGGAGTGCAATCCCATCTTGTTGTGGTTGTTGTAAATGGAGCTTAATGAATCCCTCCCAATGCTTGGTGACAGCGTTGAGGCCTATGTCAAGCGGGTTAGCGTACATTGTACCTAGGGAGATATTCATTGTGCGAAGGCGCTCTAGGCAAGCTACACGTGCATCGTGTCTAGCTATACCTTTAAAACCATGATAAAAGCGGATAGTGACTTGAAAGCCCTCCGATAAACCGGTAGTGGGGTCTACCTTTTCGAATCTTGGGAGTTGAGTAAGTGAAGATGATTACCCGGGACCGCATCCGGTCGTTCGTTGGGGTAGAGCATTTGTGGCACCCTTGGGAATGCTCTTCGGAGTGTTGTGAACTCTATGACTTCTTGTGGGGGGGTGCCTACTCTTGCAAATTCCTCCTTGGTGCGGTGTTCTCGAATGATTTCCTTGCCTCTATGGTTGGCGACGGCTTCGTGGATTGGGAATCCGAGCCACATTCGTGAGACTATATCGATGCTAGGAATTGCTTCCTTGGGCCTCATGTTGTAAGATTTATTGGAATCGGAGTGTGTCTTGTGTCGTCCCTCTTCGTTTCGTCTCCTCTTGGCGCTATGGTTGTCGGTTGTGGCCGCTATCCTTGGGCTCTTGTGTGTGGTGGGTGTGGGAGTCATGTTGTCGAGGTTGATGTTGTCCAATCTTGATGTGGCCGCTTGGTTGAATACCGCGACAAACTCATCATTTGACATAGAGAGCCGGAGGGAGCTCCCACCACGCTCGGGGGATACATCATCAAGCTGCATGTTAATGTCGTAATCGTGAGAGGGAGGGGACTTATCTTGTTTAAGTAGCGGTTGCTTTGATGGAGTGGCAGCTTCCTCTTCTTCATCTTCATCGCTGGTGACTTCTAAGATGGCTCTTCTGCTCCTAGTCTTGTATTTCTGCGACCGGCCTCTGGTGCTCCCGGCCCCTGCACCTCGCGTGGCACCTGCACCTCTATCATTTACCTGCCATTGGCTGGTCTCCAGCCGTGTCTCCGCCCCTGCTCCGGTGCGGCTACGAGGTCCGTCGGTGTTCGACCTTCCCCCTGCTTCGCCAGCTGAGTTCTCGGCTCCTCCCCTCCCGACGACGATCTCCGAGGTTGCTTTCTTCGGGCCCTGCATTGCGAGTTTGTTGTGTGGGTCGGCTGCCGCTTTAGTTGAGGGTGCCCTGCGTCCAGTTCTTGTGGGGGCCGTTCTGCGAGGGATTGCTGTGGGAGAATGAGAGAGAGAGAGTGAGATGCGTCGCTGTGTGGTGAACAGAGTGCGGGGGAGGACCTGCTGGGGGGTGATCTGAGAGAGGGTGCTCTGCGCCCCGTTCTTGTGGGGGCCGTTCTGCAAGAGATTGTTGTGGGAGAATGAGAGAGATAGTGAGGTGCGTCGCTGTGTGGTGAACAGAGTGCGGAGGAGGACCTGCTGGGGGGGAGTGATCTGAGAGAGGGTGCCCTGCGCCCAGTTCTTGTGGGGGCCGTTCTGCAAGAGATTGCTGTGGAAGAATGAGAGAGAGACAGAGGTGTGTCGCTGTGTGGTGGACAGAGTGCGGGGGAGGACCTGTTGAGGAGGAGTGATTTGGGAGAGTGTGAGAAGGGTGAGGTGGGGAGTTTGATGGGAGAGAGTGATCTGGGGCAGTGGGATAGAGAGTGAAGTGTGGTGATGTATGGTACTGAGAGTGAGGTGAGGGATTCAGTGTGGAGGTGGGGTATTTGAAGGTTAGGGGGTGGGCGAGGGTGGTGTAGTCTTTGGTGCGGACTGGGGTCTTGTCGCGCACCTCTCCATGAGGAGTGGCCGAAACACCATGGGCACAAGGGGGACCCCGGAGTGACACCCGGGACTTGTGGCGCCGTTGGTGAGAGGGCCCAAGTGATCCTAGTGTGGGTGAGGGCCCCGGGCGTTGGGAACGCCTCCCACCCACGAAGACTAGGAGGCACAAGGGTAAGGCCATGAGCTATGCGTAGCTCATGGCGTGGTGATTCTAGAAAGCTCAAGAACACCTCAATCGGAGGTGTGAGCTAGGAGTTATGGCCATTTGAGTGGGGCGCTGTCCCGGGACAGCGCCCTGGTACAGCAGTGCCTGGGAGTGATTCCCGGGACTGCCAAGGTTCAAACAGGCATAACGTCCTCAATACTTGTCCGAATGGGGCAAGTGAGGAGTCCATCGGCATCTACGTGAAGCGTAGATGAAGATGGAGTGGTTGGTTGTTATGATCAGACATCATACAAGGAAGTTATGATGGTCTGAAGCTGCTAGGGGGTTCTAGGCCCAGCAGCTAAAGGAAAATGTCCACTTGGCCCCAACTCTTGGTAGAGAGACAAGAGGTTGGTTGACGGTGGGGTAGGGGCCCCGCGTGAAGTCCTAGAGGCTTATATGGGTGAGGTGGTGAGGCCTCACCCACCCGAGGCCGAACGGCAAGGCCTCCATGGGCTTTGGCCTATTGTGAGGCCATAGTTGCCTAGTATGGTTCGGGTTGTTGTAGTGTTGCTCCGGCAACGCGATGATCAACATAGGATTGGACTTCCATGGATGGAAGTCCACATTGGGGAAATGGGTTACCGATTAAGGGGTGAATCCCGAAAGCAAAGTAGGAGGGTTGGTTCCCTCCTATGAACTATTGGTCCGGGGTAAGAGGAGCTATCCATTAGCATGGCGGAATGCGAATGGTTAGCGCTCGTAACCTTTGCTAGAAACGAAAATTGGCAAGATTGTTAAGGGACCTAGCAAGGGTTGCGACACTTGGTATCAGAGCAGGGTTCCAAATTTTGAGCTCGCACTTTGAGGGAAACATGGCTATCAAAAATGCGGGTTATGATGGTGAGCCCGGGGTTTCCAAAAGGTTGTGAGGCTCAAATTGGAACAAGGATCATGTGCAAGTGGAATTTGACCATACCATTGGTTCTAATGACAATGGTGGGCATGAGGGTGGATTTGGTAAGGAAAATGGAGGAGTGCTTTGAAAAGGGCTCCCGGAAACCTCAAAAAACTTTTGGGGCCTAGAATACCGAAAGCACCCAAAACCTTGGAGGGCATTAATGTTGGATTGAAATTCCAATTCGAAATGCCTGGAAGGTATTGATGTTGGAATGAATTTGGTGCTAATGAGGCACCCGGGGCCTCTTAAGGCCTATGTGCGCTATTCAAACGCACAAATGAAGGATACACCTAAAACGGACGAGCTTTCTAAGAAATGCATCCTTTTAGGTGGGGTTTTAAAAGCGGGTGGTGGATGCCTTGTTTAAGTCCCTAAGGCTTCTTGAGGACATGGTGGGGACCATCAAGTTTGCAAGAGCATTGAAGCCGATGGTCCTAAAGAGAAGTTTGGCGGCGCATCACCACAAGTGGCTTTAGCCAAAGTAGGTCCCAAAGAAATGAGTGCAAATTGTTTGGTCCATTTTACTTAGGCAAAACATGTTGGTGCCGCGGACGGAATGTTGAAAGGTGGCTTTATGCTTCCAAAGCAAATCATACTTGTGCCGCGGACGGAATGTTGGGAGGTGGGTTTGTCCTACCAAGGCAATTCATGTTTGTGCCGCGGACGGAGTGTGGGAAGGTGGCTTTGTGCTACCAAGGCAAAACATGTTTGTTTTGCGGACAAACTATTAGAAATTGGTTTTGTGGCACCAAACCAATTTGTCCCGCGGACGAAATGTTTAAAGTTGGCTTTGCGGACCAAGCCAAGCCAAGTTGCGGAGGACCAAATGTAAGACGATGGCATTGTGGCCAAGGCTAGTAGCCTTAAGCCGAGGCCAAGTCTTTTGTACCTTGAGGCTCAAATGAATGGGAGAAATGTCTCATGGGTTGACAAAGAGGCAAGCCATTCCTTCTTGAGCCCAAAACTCACAAGGGAGTTGGGGCTTGCCGATTGATAGAGCGGGCAAGCCCACCAAGGTGCGGTTTGGAAAGGGCGAACCGCATGAGACAAAGGAGGCCGCGATGCATGTAACCTTTCAATGTGGGACATTGGATTTTTGTCAAAATTTTATACCATGTGAAATAGATGAAATGCATGTCATTGTGAAGGCCGCCTTCTTTGAAACTCACATGAAAGATGTGAGGTGCAAGCCGGTGTGCTTGCGGTGCATTATGATGTGTCATAATGGCAATGAGTTGATGTTCAAATTGACAAGGACTCCTATGGTAGGAGGACCCAAGTTGAATTTGGTCTTAATGGACCAACTGAAAAATAGAAAACATAATGGTCATGGTTCCATTGGAGGAACTCCAAGGAATGTATGGAGAGGCTAGGAAAGATGGGCCTCCTCCAAATCACATTGGTGGGATGTTGGTGAGATACAAGGATGTATTCACCAATGTGTTGCCCAAAAAGTTACCGCCAAGGAGTGAAAAATAACTTTGCTCAACGAGAAATTGAGTTCTTGAGGTATGTGGTGACAAAGGAAGTTGGTGGATGAACATGAAGAATGTCAAGGCAATCCAAGAAGAGAATTGGCCCTTGACTCAAGAAAAGGGCTTAGGTCATTTGTTGGCCTAACCAACTACTACCACCACTTCATTCATGGTTTTTCTAAGGTTGCTAGAACCTTAGTCAACATGTTGGAAAAAATGGCTATCCCAAGAGTGGGATGAGCCTTGTCACCAAGCCTTTGGGGAGCTCAAGAAAAAGTTCTCTTCACAAGATGTGGTTAAGTTTCGGATTTTCATGAGCATGTTGAGGTGCACATGAAGGCAAAGGACTTTACCATTGGCGGATGTTGATCCAAGATGGAGGACCATTGCTTATGGGAGCATTAAGCTCCATGGTTGTAGAAGCTTGTCCAACTTGTGCAAGAAATGGCTATCCCAAGAGTGGGATGAGCCTTGCCACCAAGTCTTTGAGGAGCTTAAGACCAAGTTCCTCTTTACCACCCGTGTTCAAGTTCGCGGAGCTTGACAAACCTTTTGAGGTGCATACGGGGGGCGAGGACTTTACCATTGGCGGATGTTGATGCAAGATGGATGGCCATTGCATACGAGAGCATGAAGCTCGATGGTTCGACTTGTGGAAGAAATGGCTATCCCAAGAGTGGGATGATGTTTGTCATGAGTCTTTGGGGAGCTTAACACCAAGTTCTCTTCGCCGCCCGTGCTCAAGTTCACGGAGCTTGACAAACCTTTTGAGGTGCATATGGGGGTGAATGATTTTGCCAATGGTGGATTATGTGTAAGATGGATGGCCATTGCATATGCGAGCATGTAGCTCGATGGTTGTCAAAGAAGACAACCAACTCATGACAAAGAACTTCTTTGCGTAGTGTATTGCTTGAAGATGTGGCGACACTAGTTGGGGTCGCACAAAGTAAAGGTCTACAAGGACAATGTGTCCTAAAAGTATTTTGACATACAAGCGCAAGTGAGCGCCAAGTCATTGCGTTGGCATGATAGTTTGGCGCTTATGAAGGTGGATTTGATCCACAAACCGGACCGTGGAAATGTGGTGCCGGATGCGCGAAGTAGACCGGATGAGTTCCAAGCAATGAGAACCATCCAAACCTTGTGGCTAATGTGTGCCGGCGAAGGAAACTTGTGATGCAAGATACGGGAGGGGTAAATTAACTACCCCAAAACACGAAAGCTTTTAGGTGAGCTTCGCAAGGGTAAGGTGCTTAAAGAGGTTAAGTTGGTGGACAAATTGTTCAAGTGCAAGCAAAGTTGGGTGTATGTGCCACAAGGCAAGTTGAGGCTATCGGTTTTGAAGGAGGAATATGATAGTCCTATTGCCGGCCATAAAGGAGAAAAAGAAAACCACCATAGAATGGTGTCAAAGAGGTACCATTGGCGGTGCATAAAGTAGGATATAACCCACTTTGTGAAGACTTGAATAAAGTGCCAACTGAACCGAGCCTCTTACCAAAAGCAAGGTGGTTTCTTGCAACCGTTGCCTATCCCGTTGGCACCATGGCATGGTATGTGCATGGACTTGATCACAAGTTTGCCGGAGTCACATGGGTATGATGCCATCTTGTTGATGGTAGAGCGGTTTGCCAAGTTGGCACACATGGTGCCGATTGTGGGAACCGCCACCGCGTTGGAGACCGCATAGCCTTTTCTCAAAGGATGGTTGAGGCACCACGGGTTGCCAAGAGTGATTGTGTGGGATCAAGATCCAAAGTTCACAAGTGCATTTTCAATGCATTTCTCTAAAGAGGTCGGAATGAAACTAAGGTTTAGCACGACCTTGCATTCCCAAGTGGATGGGAAAGCGGACGATGTGAATGGAGTCTTGAAGCAATACTTGAGGAACTTGGTGGGGGCGGACCAAGGAGATTGGGCGGACTATGTGGGTCGAGCGGAGTTTAGTTGTAATGTAGCCACGCACTTGGCGACCAAGGGGTTGTCTTTGATGGTGGCTTATGGAGTGGATGCGCTCCAACCTATTAACCTAGTTCTCGAGGGGGCACATTCAACACTAGAGTTCAACCAAGATGGTGAGGACTTGGCCAAGGATGGTAAACAAGTCTTGGAGATGACCAAGTTGTTGGTGGAGAAAGCCCGAAGGTGCTACAGAGTGCTAGTAAATGCGGGAAGACGCGAAGTGGAGAATGAGGTGGGCCAAAAGGTGTTGTTGAATGTGAACAACTTCACTTAGCCGGAAGGCCTCGCTCCAAAAGTTCATGTCCAAAATTGGAGCTTCGTTTTCCATTGTGGAACAAGTGTTCAAGGACATGTATAAGTTGGAATTACCGCCGGACATCAAAGTGCATCCGACATTTCATGTCTCATTACGAAAGTCGTTTTAGGACGACACCTTGTGGCCCGATCACAAGCAAGTGATTAGGCCACGTCCCGACCTTGTGGAGGTCATTTGGAACATGAGGTAGGAGGGCATCCTCAAGTGTAGGAAGTCCAAGTGAAAATGAAAGAAAATGTACAAAGGAGTACTTTGTGAAATGGTGAGGATACCATGAGAAAGAAACCGCTTGGGTGGCAGCAAGAGACATGGTGAACACCAATCAATTGGTGAAGCACTTTGAAGAAACTAAGGCTAAGGATTCCAATAAAATGAAGCGTAGGCATTGATGAGGACATCAATCTCCTTTAGTGGGGGAGAGACGCTAGTAGCACACTTAGCTTCGAGGCTAATTACTCCACAACATGAACTTGTTCTTTGGCTTGAGGGAATAAAGTCCAAACTTTAGTGGTGCAAAGAGAAAAATATGAGATGAGGTCCTAGTCTTGTACTTGTGCTTGGTTAATGGAAGAGGGGGAATAGATATGCCAAACTAGGTTGGGTAAGCCGAGTAATTGGGGGCCATGGCTTGGAGGGGCCTTGGATAAAACCAAGAAACTTCTTAGTTGTGGGCTTGTCCGGGCGGGGACAAGGTGATGGCGCGTGCTCATAAAAGTGCTACCCGCGAGCTAACGAGAGTTGGCGCATGGGAGTCATGAACCCATGTCTCGAAAGAGCAAAGTGGGAACCGAGTCGGGCGGGACTTGGCATCACCCCCGTGCGATCGAGGCGTGGCTTAACAATGGAAAGCCATCTCGGAGTTGCAACCGAGACAACTTAGTGGAAGCGTTGAGGTCTCGCCTAGATGTGTCACGTTAGGCTAGTGGAGCCTAACGGGGGGGGAGGCCCCAAAGGAGGGGCAACCCAAGTGAGTCCCAAAGTAGGTGGGTCTAGTATAGGTTAGGTCCTTGGATGAGAGATCCAAGGTCGCTAACGGACCACCTAGGAACGACACCTTTGGGACTATGCCAAATTTGAAGATGCATTGTGGGGGTCGCGCCCTAAGGTAAACACAATGCCGCACCATAGAGGATGGCAACTTGAGAATTGGTGTGCCGACTACGAGTATAGTCGATGAGGGCATCGACTCCGTTTGGTGGGGGTGAGTGTCGCGCACCTCTCCATGAGGAGTGGCCGAAACACCATGGGCACAAGGGGGACCCCGGAGTGACACCCGGGACTTGTGGCGCCGTTGGTGAGAGGGCCCAAGTGATCCTAGTGTGGGTGAGGGCCCCGGGCGTTGGGAACGCCTCCCACCCACGAAGACTAGGAGGCACAAGGGTAAGGCCATGAGCTATGCGTAGCTCATGGCGTGGTGATTCTAGAAAGCTCAAGAACACCTCAATCGGAGGTGTGAGCTAGGAGTTATGGCCATTTGAGTGGGGCGCTGTCCCGGGACAGCGCCCTGGTACAGCAGTGCCTGGGAGTGATTCCCGGGACTGCCAAGGTTCAAACAGGCATAACGTCCTCAATACTTGTCCGAATGGGGCAAGTGAGGAGT
The DNA here is from genome assembly GCA_950295325.1 of Polytrichum commune. Lineage (NCBI taxonomy): Eukaryota > Viridiplantae > Streptophyta > Polytrichopsida > Polytrichales > Polytrichaceae > Polytrichum > Polytrichum commune. The sequence goes on along the minus strand of OX485803.1, from coordinate 12,451,733 downwards.
CCATCGGCATCTACGTGAAGCGTAGATGAAGATGGAGTGGTTGGTTGTTATGATCAGACATCATACAAGGAAGTTATGATGGTCTGAAGCTGCTAGGGGGTTCTAGGCCCAGCAGCTAAAGGAAAATGTCCACTTGGCCCCAACTCTTGGTAGAGAGACAAGAGGTTGGTTGACGGTGGGGTAGGGGCCCCGCGTGAAGTCCTAGAGGCTTATATGGGTGAGGTGGTGAGGCCTCACCCACCCGAGGCCGAACGGCAAGGCCTCCATGGGCTTTGGCCTATTGTGAGGCCATAGTTGCCTAGTATGGTTCGGGTTGTTGTAGTGTTGCTCCGGCAACGCGATGATCAACATAGGATTGGACTTCCATGGATGGAAGTCCACATTGGGGAAATGGGTTACCGATTAAGGGGTGAATCCCGAAAGCAAAGTAGGAGGGTTGGTTCCCTCCTATGAACTATTGGTCCGGGGTAAGAGGAGCTATCCATTAGCATGGCGGAATGCGAATGGTTAGCGCTCGTAACCTTTGCTAGAAACGAAAATTGGCAAGATTGTTAAGGGACCTAGCAAGGGTTGCGACAGGTCTGCTTGGTTGGGTGAGGGATCGGTGGGTTGTGCATCCAGGTGTGTTTCAGCTGATTTTGGGTTGGATTTACGGCGTTGAGTGGCAGGTTGTTTGTCTCTTGTCTGGGTGTGGGATGGTATTTGTGCATATCTGCTTTGTTTAGGGTGGCTTAGTGTGTTAGATCTCAGCGTGATTAGTGGTGGTTCTGCTGTGATTTTGTTGTTTCCGATTCGGGGGACCTCTGTGTGTTGAGAGTGGTGTTGTTCTTGAGTAGGAGGGGGTATGCTGAGGTTGGATTGCTTGGCTGTCTGTATGGGGCTAGCTGTCGTAGCAGATCGTTGGCTGCCTGTTTTGGTGGTATGTGCGGGGGGTTGGGGATGATCCAGTGTGGCAGGTTGCGAGGGAGCGTAGTTCTTGTCTGCCTCGGTCCTGTGGATGTGTATGTCTGTGCGGCGATATGTGTTCGGAGCGGTTGCGGTCGTTTGGGAGGATGCATTCTGGGCTCGCGTAGGTAAGCTTTTTGAAAGTGTGATGTTGGGTGTGTGGTGTTTCTTGATGGTTGTGTTGCTTGTGTGATAGGTGCAAGTCTTTTTTCTAACCACTGTGGTGTGGCATTGTGTGGGTGGCGGCGGCGCTTTTGTGGGTCGAGGAGCTGGAGTGGTACGAGGAGGGAGCGTTAGCTGGTAGATGGGTGATCTGAGAGGACTGTATGAATCTTTGGGGGTGATTAGTGAGGGGGCAGCCATCTGGTGGGTGCGGTGCTGGAGGCGGGGTGGAGTGTAGACATCTTAGTGAGGAGGGGTAGATTGGAGAGTAGATTGGATGCAATTTTTTGTGTGAGTATTGTGTGGTGTGGGCATACCCACATATCATTGGTGCTTAGAAGCACCCATATTATGAGTAAAGAAAAAACCCTAAATGTTGCTGCTGCTCTTCTATCTTTCACTTGTTTCGGATCTGGATCTGCTTCTGTTGTCCTGTGTTTGGTTCTTGGTTGTCTCCGTCCGGTGTTGCTGTGGGTTGGCTGTTTGTCGGGCAGGGTTGAGGCTGCTTCTGTAGCATTGTTAGGGTTTTGGGCTCGGGTTTGTTGGTGGCGCAGTCGCCATTGATCCTCGGCGTTGTGTTTCTGGGTGTTGTCTTGATGTTGCTTGGCCGTGTTCGGCTCTGTCGGGGCTCTCCTCATGCTCCCCCACAAAATTCTGGGGCGACAAACTCTATACATATGGCATAACCACTCTATCACAAATCTTAAACAAAACTAGCACATCCATCCTTACCCCCGAAGAATTCCGCATCACATACAAAAACGCACCCAAAACCATTAAGGCGGCACTACAACAAGCACAAATACTATTCCCTCAACCACAACAACCCGCACCCCAAACAACGGCCCAACGAATCTAGAGGTATGGGGTGAAGATTGTGGGGCAACTTTCCACAAAACCAAATAACTTGGGTCCTCACTATTCCTTGTCCATTCTTCAGTGTCCATTTGGTAAGTGTCTTCATAAGTCTCTTCAAAAATTCTTTAGGACTTGGATTTTCATGAGGAGTTAGCGCCAATGGAATGATTTTGGTTTCAATACCAATAAGTGGCCGGGAATTGGCCGATTGAAAAGGTTCATCAATTGGGATTTGCTCATGGCCTATGGGAAAATTGAGTGGAAATGAACCATGAAAGATCTTGAGAAACCTCCGGATGTGGTTTACCAAAGTAGTTTGATTCGGTGATATGTGTTAAAGGTTTGGTTGTTTCTAGTACTAATTTAGTGGCTACTTGGAAGATTAGACCTTGCGACGGAATTTTTTTATCAATACCCCTTGGGCTTGACTTTCCTTTTTTTTCCTTGGTGGTTGCATTGTGTTATATCTTGCAATTGAACAAGTTCAATTTGTATCAATTTGTACGGAGTCGGAGTGTTTGAAATCACAGTGGCACAATTCTAGATTGCCTTGCCTATTGTAGAAACATTGTCATGCGTTGCATGTTAACATAGGGCATGCATGCAAGGCCAAAGTTGGGAAGAGTAAACATGACAAGCCCACGCTAAACCGAAAAATGTGTCTGGTCGTAATTTGGCTTGGCATTGGCATATTACTTGGGAACATGTACATTTGAGGAGCTAGTTTGGGATTTTTTGTTTGTGTGTTTTTTTTGTTAGGGTTGCCTCCATAAGTCAATGTGAAGAACCGGGTGTTTTTGCTAGCTTGTAGTGCTTGGGTAATGAGGTGTACCGCTTTATTGTGTTGTGCAATTCTTAGGCTTTTTTGTATGGGTGTTCGCATGTGGATAGAAGGTGGGGCGAGGTGTCTTTGTCTTTGTGTTGACACAGTGTGCAATTGGGGTTTTGATGTGTGAGGGGCCACAATACATTCTTCATGTGGTTGCCCATGTATTGTGCTTATCTTAAATTCAACGTCTGGGGGATGGGTGTTTGTTTGTTTTTGGGTTTTCTTTTGCTTATGACGAGATATGTGAGGTATTTGATGGTGTTCTGGTGTCTTTTGCATGAGGGTTTTAATGGTCGGTTTTGGGATTTTTAAATTGATGAGTTTGTTGATAGAGTATTCTTGTATGGTGCCTCTAACTCCTATTGTGTTATAATGAGGGGGTTGGTTTTCCATCCATTATTTTGTAAGGTATTGATTAGGGGATCATATTTATTGTGTTTGTGTGTGAGGGCTTGATTGGGATATCTATCATGACAATATGTGAATTCAATGAGTTGGATAGTGAATGTGGGGGAGGGTGATATTGGTGTTTGTGTGTGGTTTTGGGCGCCAATTATGCATAGAGTGTCTGGTCGTAATTTGGCTTGGCATTGGCATATTACTTGGGAACATGTACATTTGAGGAGCTAGTTTGGGATTTTTTGTTTGCGTGTTTTTTTTTTTGTTAAGGTTGCCTGCATAAGTCAATGTGAAGAACCAAGTGTTTTTGCTAGCTTGCAGTGCTTGGGTAATGAGGTGTACTGCTTTATTGTGTTGTGCAATTCTTAGGCTTTTTTGTATGGGTGTTCGCATGTGGATAGAAGGTGGGGCGAGGTGTCTTTGTGCTTGTGTTGACACAGTGTGCAGTTGGGGTTTTGATGTGTGAGGGGCCACAATAAATTCTTCATGTGGTTGCCCATGTATTGTGCTTATCTTAAATTCAACGTCTGGGTGATTTGGGCATTTGTTGCATTTTCATTTTTCCAAAAATGCTTGGAGAGTTTTTGGTTTATTTGAGTGTTTGATAGCCATTTGTTCATGTATGGGAATTTGGTTTTGGTTGTTTTAGTTTCGCAGCTTTTGTGTTCTTTTGTTATAAATGTGTGGAGGTTGCAAATGGTTCGTCATGTGTAGCTGTTGAGCAACTTGCTAGCTAGTAGAGAGTAAGGTGGGTTGTGTGGATATGTGGGGTAGTGGTCGGTTTTTCTTTAAGTGTTCCTTCGTTGGCTAGTGTGTCAACTATTTCATTTCCAGTAATGCCCGACTGTGCACATACTTTATGGATGTGAATTGTGTGTGGGGTCCAATATATTTGGTGTACAATTGTTGCTATTAGTAGTTTTTCGGGGTGATGGTGTTGGGATGTCGGATGTGGTATGTGATTGTTAATTAAGAATATGCTATTTAGGCTATCTATAAATACATGCATGTCTAGTTGGGTAGATTGTATGGTTTTGATAGCAACAAGTATTGCGTGAAGTTCTGCTCTTAGGATGTTTTGGTAGCCTGGGAGTTGCTTTATTATTTGTGTGTTGTTGTTGGGGCTATAGACTCCCGATCCGGTTGTAATGCCCTCTATTTGGCCTTCAGAGTTTTTGGTGGGTGGGATAAATGAGCCATTTTTGTAAATGCAATATTGTGGATGGTATTTAAGTAGATGGAAGTGATTATATTTGTATGGTAGGGGTGTTGTAGGGTGTTTATTGGGATGGGGGTGTTTGTTTTGGGGACATCATTCCATGCTTTAGAGAATTTAACGTAGTAGTCTGGGGGAGGTGGATTTAATGGAGTGTGTGTCTATGTGTGTGTTAATTATGTTCTTTAGGACTTGTTGTAATTTGTGTGGGGTTTGTAAGTTCGTTGTGAGGTTAGCTTGGTTATGTATGCATATGATCAATGTCAAGGATGGTTCTATGCGTTTGTGGTATTTTGGCCATTCTAGTGTGGGGTCATAATGTATAGTGTGGGGTGGGATGATTGCTAATATATGTCTACGTTTGTAGTGATTGGGAGTTGTTGTGATGTCCAATCATTATGGTTGATTATTAAGATGGTGACTGTGTGGGCATCTTCTTAGGTTGCCATTATGGCCCAGTGAATGGCTTTTAGGGTTGTGTCATGGTCTGTGGGGTAGGATATGCCTAAAAACCCCCATCGAGCGTGGCTCGGAGGCTAGGTTCGGGAGGGGGTGGCAGGGTTGGGATAAAACATGCCCCCTATTTTTTTAATTGGGTGGGGCCTTATTTGATCTCATAAGGGGCTCCCTAGGGTAATTTGGGGCCGCAGGACCCAAATTTAGCCAAAAAAAACCAAAAAAAATCACCAAGGGGCTAAAACGGGGAGGGCCAGAAAAATGAACCCCATCGAACCTAGCCTCCGAGCCTGACAGCTGCAACGCTCGTCGGGGGTATTTAGGGAGCCCCTGTGGGGTACGCTAGGCCTATTCTTTCCCATTTGGAGGATTTTGTGTCGCCTAAGGAACCGAATATTATATCCTAGTTGTGGGGTGAGTTGTATTGTGTGAGTTGAACGGGGCAAGTAAGTGGGGAGGAGTAGTATGAATGCGTGATTTTAAAGGAACCTATTAGTAGTTTCGTGATTTCCGAATGTAGTGTATGCTGGTTGTTGTTGGGTTGTACATTTTTTGGTTTTCTCTTGGGGAGTATAGTTATGTATCAATAAGCCATAGGTTTTCGGTTTCAAAGTCTTGTGGTGGGGGTTGTAGGAAGTTGGTTAGGTGCGGGAGGTTGTTGTGGGAGTATCGGTTCCATATCCAATGGAGTCTTTTTATAATGATGATGGCCCTGTAGTTTCTGCCTTGGTCGTATATGTGGAACTCTGCACCTTGTACTTCAAGGGTTGGTTTATTTGCGAGGATGTCCTTGTCTGGGTTGCACTCTTGTGTGGATAGCTTGAGGTTGTATGAATTTGTTGTCTTTTGTTTGTGTATGGGTTAGGTATGTAGCATAGGTTTGGCTGGTTTTTTTGCTTCATGCCATACATATAAGTACAATGAAATTCGAGAAGACTTGAACTCATGGAAATGACGTAGATTCAATATCATAGACCAAGTGAGACCTTCTTTCAAGCTTTGTTGAAGATTTGCACAAATTAGTGTCACGCAACCCATCTAAATACAACTTCCGGGCCTTTGAGGGCTAATATTTCAAGTCTGTGGGGAAAGAAACGGTGTAAGGTGTCTGGGTGTTGTTTCATTCGTTTTCATATTCTCCGACTTCTACAAGTTAGACTTACACAACAATAATTGTGTTGCATCAACAAATCTATGATGAAATATTTATAAATAATCCGGATTTGCTTTGCTTTAGTTATGGTTATCGAAAGTGCATGTTTGTAGATTTCGTAATTGAATATATTGGTCCTCTCAATTGTGTTCATTGTTGAGTGTAGAGTAGTTCTTATTATTTGAAGACGTAGTCCAATCTCTTTTAAGCATGTATCTTTTATGATCTCTTTGATCCCCACCGAACCACGTACTAATCAAACCTAGGGGTCCGATTAAGAAACCAAGCCACTTAAAACTTCATCTACCTTAAGTGAAACACGGACATTTGAAGAAGAATTTAGAGAGCAACTTGGACATTACCGTGTCCAAGTTGCCTTGAGTACAATTACTATTGATGGAGCTTTGGACGGTCAAACTCCCTTTATGTTTTTTTCACCCTAGTACCGCCCGGCTTTCCCTCCAATACAACAAGCCGGGAATATTTTCCACAACCTCTCTTTGATCAAAAGGTTGGGGAGCAAATTTGCAAACCATCTGTTGGTACTTATGCAATATGATAAGGGATAAGTTACCATGAATATTTTGGTGGTCGCATTTCGGGCACGGGACATTTACCCCCTTCATGGGACCATCTTATCTTGTAATTGATGGAGGGATTTCAAAAATGTCTCTCAAAACTAAATTAACATCACACAAAGTTTACATAGTATAGAAACAATCTTCATACTCAAAATTCTGACAATAACTGCAATTTTTTTTTAATTTTGTAATTATCATTTTGAAGCACCTGGTGCTTTGAGATAAATGATTTGTATATCTTTCCAATGTGTGTTTAATGTTACTTTATATTCGTATCACTCCTCTACATCCTAATTTGGTTGAGTATATTTTGAAACCACCAAATATTTTTGAAATAAAGGCTCCTTTTGCATGTTGCTTTATTGTGCGTAATCTATTGCCTTTATCTAAAATATGAATTTTATGAAGAAAAAAATGGATATTTACATATATGTGAGCCCCATGTTGATATTTATAGATTGGTTGAACTATTTTATATCTTGGAATGTATGTAACCACACGAAAGACGTTCCCTTACTTTGCTTCAAGAGAAAACATGCAGATGTGACAAGTCCTTCAGACAAGGACATGCAAAACTAAATTTATATCATTAAGTATCTTTAGTTTTGATTAGAACATCATCATATAGAGTATACAAAAAAGACTACCATCTCCCAATGTTTACAAGAAGATGCATTTATGATCGATATCAAAGTGTATCTAAAATTGGCGCTCTTGGTGGGGAGACATTCCATTTGGATACCCCAACTTGTAATGCCCTTCGCAAGTGGGGTACATTTTCCACCTCATTTGTTGCGAGACGGATGAAAATGGGAAGCTCCGCCCACCCAACAAGCGCATTTTGGTAGACTAGTAGCTTACTAGTATCTTACTAGTACGTACACAAGATATCTAGTGTAGACTTATACTTGCCTACAATGAAACTACTAGCCCATGTGACCCCTAACTTCAAATTTCGAGCCTAGATTCTCTATCTACACCGCTTATTGGAATACGAGGGATGGTTGTGTGGGTGTTATGTGGTATTCCAAATATTATGTGGGATTATGTGTTATTAATCTTAAAGGGCGTGTGATTACTTATTTCCCGGGGTTAGACAAGGTTGCCTGCTCACTCCTTATCTCTCCTTATCTCTCCTTCATGATTGGCGAGATAATTTTTGGCTCGAAATGTCAAGAAAGAAATGAGAAAGGATCGTCAATGTTTATATTGACATGTGATGTTTGTTCACCTCCTCCTGCCCATGCATGCGTTGGCATGGGAGGGAGGGGGGGTGAGGAGGTGGCTTAATACCTATTTCTTAATCAAGGGACCGTGTGTTTGTGTCTTATTTGCAATATATATACAAGGTTAAGAAGTTTTTGGAATGTTAGTTTCACTAACTTAAAAGAGATTCTCTTTATATTCCATCATGGGCACCTCAACTTCAATGAAGAATACCACTAAACTAAGATATAATGAAGGAACTTAACTAAGGGTCATTTTACACACATGACCAAGGGTTGTGAGAGCATCTGATTTAGGGTTTCTCATGAAATGGCCAGCAATCTGAAGTCATGACAACGAAATTTTCTAAATCATGTTAAAAATCTCGATCCTGGGACATCTAAGTGTAGAATGTAATTAGACATGGATGTAGTGTTTTAAATGAGAATCAAATATTTTAGATTTTAAATAGTCTATATTAAAATGGAAGTATATAATTCAATTTCCATGACAATCATCTTTATTTTTTGTATAATCAACCTGTATAGGTTGTCTTGACCAACAACATTATCCAGTCCTAGAAATGTAAGATTGCATGTTTCTTTCTCATGTTTTTTTCTCCGACATGGTTAATCTTATTATTGATGAATTCATTTGAAGCAAAATGGGACTGCCACTCATTTCTCAGCCAATGAGGGAACTTAAAAAACCAATGGTCATGATCCATGGTCACTAGTGTAAACATGCTTTAAGTGAGACTGCAACGATCTAGAGATCTAAAGTTGAGAAAATGTGCATGAAAGTTGGGATTAATTTGCTACGGATATAATAGCAATAATTGGGTAGTTTGTAGTATGATTATGCAATTGAATATTTAAATAGGCAACCGTAAATTCCTTTTTGCCACCTGACATAGGTTCACCTCCATGTGTTTGAGAAACAAAGGTTGGTATCTCTCTTTGATAACATTAAAAACTATAAATAATGTTGATACAATATCCTTGAGAAATAGTGTTATATATCTTAGAGTAATATCAACGTAACCAAATCAATTTTCTTCACTTCAATCTTGGTTGACATGAATGACAAACAACACAGAGATAGAGACATTGTCGTCAACATTGCATGATTTTTCAGTGTAAGAAATATTTAGGTTTACAAATTGGAAGTCAACACTACATCAACAAAGTAAAGACTTGAACAAATCCTCTTTAATGTCAAAATTTGAAAATCGGTAAATGAAGTTCTATTTTTGTTGGTTTTCCATCAACCACATATCTTGATGACTAGAAAGCAATGTGTAGTCTTATCCCATGCATTATGTTTGGTAGCAAAGGGTGTATTTAGTTTCTAACCACTCTACATTGTCAATGCCAAAGCTCCAACATGTCACTTGGAACTCCTTGGTTGATTATATAAAGGCTTGGACAGACATAAGAGCTTGAAAATAATGAGAAAAATCTCCTCTTTTGTACATAGTATCTTCACAATAGTTGGTGTGATAAGAAGATGCTCGTTTATTAGATTCACTCTAAGATTACATGAGGAGTTACACTGCATATGATATTTAGTGTCGCTTATTATTTGGAGTTACAAAATGTTCTGTCTTTTTCTATTGATGTATTTTTTATGCCAAGTGAATTTATTAATGTTCTATAATATCCAAACAACCAATTTCACATTTAGTGATAAAAACATGACATATATATATATAGTTAGTTAGTTAGTTAGTAGATATAGCATTGTGTAATTCCTTATAGTACGTGGCACTAAATACAATATTTAGTGTAGTGATCCACATATAGGTATAATTCCTTGAGTCCCGGTGGGACCCTTCAGAGTCCCAACGGTTAGTTTGTTTCTAGTTCCTTTCTAGCAATTGATTTGTTTTCAATTTTCTTCCCCCCCCCCCCCTAATAATAATACATAATAAAGGGGTGGTAGAAAAAAAAAGTTTCATTGTTTTTTGACGTTGTACTTTAACATGCCGGTGGGTCCCATTTGAGGCATTAGGGACAAAGCAAGTCACCTTAAACCCTAAACCCTAAACCCTTCCCCCCCTGCCCAACCCGTCTAGTGTGGCCCAACTATGAGTCCTACTCTTGCCACCAAACACCTAGCAATGATGACCTCATTGAGCAAATGGCACCCACAAAAGATGGGCCAAAGTCTCAAGTCCCAATCCAAGATGACCTTAAACTATCGGATGATAGTGGAGAGGCACTCAAAACCAAATGAAGTGGTTGGCGGTGCGGTTCTTGGCCATGAAATCTTCTATCTACTTGACGGAAAAACTACCCAGGTGGCCACGCACTTCCTATGTTCTCCCAAAAAACAAATCTCAAGTCCCGAGGGTCTCGTGGAGATAAGGGCGTTTGGATACTCAAGTAAGTAGAGTAAAAGTGAATGAAAGTGTCTCCATAAGGTAGACACATCTTGAATGGTTACTTTCCCATGAGAGCACTTCTCCTATACGATTTATTTAAGTAAATTTGGACATATTTTAAAATTTTGGACTTTTTGGTTGCTTCGATTCTATGAACGGATCCGTCAATATACTTATGATATATCTAAAATGTTATGGTAGATTCATGGGGAGATATTTGTCCTTAGAGATTACTCGAATATTGTGCTACTAAAATATGATGGAAAAATCGATGGTCTATTTTTTTGTTGTTAAATCTATATAAATCAATGTTGAATAGTGAAAATACAATCAAAACAAATGTTATAATATTATCATAATCAACTTTGCACATTCTATCGGCGGATTTGTACCATACAATCCTATCGTAGGATCCTATGATATAATTCAACATGTTATAATTTGAATCTATACTTAGTCCATTTTTACTTAAATACGAGTATTATGCTATTAAATGCTCAATTAGTCTGAGATGATTAGACAAGTCAAATGGAGGACATAAGCATTTTCTTCCCCAAAAAAATCAGCTCAGATGAATATCTTAGTCATCCTCAAAATGAATGCATGCATCCTTTCTTCTTAAATGATCATATTGACCTCCCCCGGGCTTCAAAGCTGCAATAGTCACCAAACCTCGAGCACACAATCCAAAAAAAAATTGTTGACACATGTTTGTTTGATGTTTGTCTAAGATCCCCACTTAATCACACACCACTCAAATATAAGTACCAACCATAGGAATTCCAAAAAATGCACACCAAATTCAAACCATGAGCATGCCCCTATAACCAAGATTACAAGAGTTGCATGGATGCACTTCTTGAATTGTTTCAAATGACATTTAGACTCCTATAACCAAGTATTTATGAGCATTTGAAAGGTAGGGCTCATATGCATTTGAGAATTAACTACTAACAAAACTATGACTTCCAAATCTATTTCGGACCTGCTCATTCAACACGAGGGTATTGAAGTGCCAACCAAGCCCTACTAAGCAACCGTTTTTCTCTCAACATTTGAGGTCAAACTGAACTTCATCTACTAAATCTATGCTATGTGACCAATAATCTTACACAAACAAATACAAATGAGTGGTACATGACAAGGCTCGTAGTTAAAGACAAGCACAAAATTGACACGCGTGATGATGAGATTGGGTTGCATTCTCAAAATGAATATATCAATTTAAGTTCAATAACTAACACAAGATAGGCATGTGTGATCCCTTAAAGAGAAAGAAGAATCTCCAATATGACATCTCGACTCTAACGTTGACACTTGAAATGATAATCTTCATGATCCACAGTTGCTAATTAGTTCAATCAATTTGCAGACCTATCCAATGGTCAAAATTGCATGTGACATTGGATGTGTTTATTACAAGCCCGCATACTATGCGCTCTCACATGATTCACATTTAAACTTCATTATTGGCTAATGCCATTTACTACAATGATTAGGTTGCCTTTTACTCATGCAAATATCTAGGGTCAAAATCAAGTTTGCAAAAACATATAACTTTGTTTATTCATCCGTATAGCACCCACGATAAGAAAACAATTCGTGTCTTTTGTTACTATAGTGGTATATAATAGTGTGATATGTTGATAAAATAGCATGAGGCAACCAAATTGCACATAAGATATGTGGGTGGTATTCGGTTTGTTTTCCATGTTCTCCAACTTCTACGGATTAGATTTACACAACGAAACTTGTGTTGCATGAGCAAATCTACAATGAAGCTTCAAAATTCCTTTTATTCAATCATGGATACTGGAAGTCCATATTTGTTGAATTCTAAAATAAATTCAGAAGTCCTCCCAATTTGTGTTCACTATTGAGTGTGGATAATGAATGCAATTTGAAAACGTAGTCCATTCTCTTCTAAACATGTCTCTTATGGTGTTTGTTCGTTGCTCCTCACCGAATAAAACACCAATCAAATTAAACTTAAGGTAGGAGCACCTGAAACCGAGAAACTAAGACATTTCGGATACATGTGGTAACTATATAATAAACTGGAAAAAAAGTTATAATCACGTAAGAAGAAAAAAAGATACCAGGTGTACTGCAATAGTATTTTATTTCCCCCAATATTAAAATAAATACAATTTTTTGAAATGAAAGTTGTGTTATTGCCCAAAACCGTTAGGGAGACAATTGTAGCTCTCTAGCAGTTTGGGTACCTATTTGCCTAAAAGTAAGTTAGGCAGCTCATAAAATAATATTCTAAAATCAGGCAAATTAAAAAGTAGTCTAAAATAAGTGAGACATCCATTCCCGTTTGCTTGTCTCATTTCTGTATTTATGGTTGTGTGTCAACATGACTTGTGGAACAAATTCATGCTTGTATTGTTTTTAAACCATAAGTGAGATTGATGTTGCGTGAGGACACTGTTGAAGTTATTTGATGCTACTTTGGTGGATCCCAATGAATGTCACTTGCATTACTGTGATTGTACGCACTCTTTGAATGTTTTTTTTTTTTTTTGGGGGGGGGGGGGGGGACACTCAACGAAATTAACTTCCCAGAAACTTGGACACCTTTAAAATTGGTTGTTTTCTGCCCGAGTTGCTAGAAAACTATAGTAATGTTCACATGGTGAACATTCTCATATGAAGGGTCTTGATTCTAGGGTTGTCTTGGTTTAAGATGCTCCTACCTTAGGGGTCCGATTTAGAAAAGTAACCAAACAACACCCGCATATAAAATGCTACCGGTGTAGTAGAATTTTACCATACAAAGTTTTACTCTCTTTTTAAAAGAAAAAAGTGAAAAAGAAAAAGGAAGAAGAGAGCGTGTGTCCCCACCCTTGGATGATGAGGATGGGGCACTTTCATAGCCGGCGGCGACTTACATCCTCCCTTTCTTCCACTTGGCACTCCTCTCCCCTCGATGGGGCCAATGCTGACTAGACGGTTATTGAATCCGGTCACTTGCCATTTGAAGCATGGAATCATAATGATAATAATAATATGATGCATTTGAATTCCGGGCCCATCCCCTAGGTCCTAGAAAGTTGACGGTGGGGCCTACCTTGATTAAAAGGAAAAAAAAGAGTCGGATGAACACTCCACTATTACAAAATATCCTTGTGTGGACTCAAGTTGTACTAACACAACGTGCAAAAGCGGGAGAGAGGGAGTTATCGTATACGAACGTACCTCTCATTCATCCAACATAAGGGCCGGTTTACACTACGGTGGAGAAGGCCTCCGGTCGGTCAAGAATGCTTGGCCAAGACATGGTTATATGAGGCAAATGGTGGATGTGCCGGAGAAGAATTAAAGGCAATAAAATATTTTTATTGAGTTGGGCTTCTCCGGCCTCTTGAGGCCGGAGAAGCCCAACTCCAAAAAGTGCCGCCATGTAGGCGGCCATGTCATTTTATCATCCATGAGAAAAGTTCACCACCATTGTTTTCTTCACCTAGTGTAAACACCCACCGGTCAAGAGTTGCATTTTCGACCAATCACAATTGAGAAACGCCCTTTTTTTCATGACCGGTGGACTTCTCCACCGTAGTGTAAACCGGCCCTAAAAGCCCCGAAATATTATGCAATCCGAAGGTTACCTTTTCCCAGTTCATTTGTTCATGATTTGGTTGTAACGACCCTGAATTAAGGTCCACTTTATACTCGGGGCTGGATTAAGGGCTAGCCCCATCTTTGAGAATTCCAACCATTAGAATCGCTTGGTTTCATCAAACCTAGCCCAAGGGGTGAATACTAGGGTTGGGCCCGAACATTTCCTCATCCTATGTAGCATCCTAGGTGGAAAAATTGATGCTACATCTTCGCACTGGCTGGAAAAAAAACTAAGATGAGGTTATCCTTGGCTCGAACTCTCTACATGGGTCAGATTGGGCTCATCCATTGGATAACGAACATCTCTATCATTGATCCATGGAAGCTAAATTCTCTTCGCTAAACTTTCCCCTCAAGAACATTGGACTTCAAATCGGGCCTCATCACATTAGATTTCACAAGGTTGAGCCTACCAAAAGTTGATAAAGTTAAGCTAGATTGAGGGCTTAATGCTTGAGAATCATGCCAGTGCTCGGGCTAGCCCCAAGCCGTGTATAAAGCCACCCTATTACACCGTTTATGGTATTTAGTGTCACATGCGTAATAGTGTCACTTACCCTATTTTGAGGCGTATGCTAGGTTGCGTTGATGATTGACAAATTCACCATAAGTGTCACCTCATGACACTTGGCGTTCAAGTGCACTTACTAATATCTTGGCACGAGTATGTTCAATAGCATTATGAGGTGCATGTCTATTAGCCCACCCACACTTATTGATGTGGGCCATCAGTGAACGGATCCTACCAGCAGGGGGGGCACTTTTAGAGTTGGTTTAGCCAATGAGAGTCACTGGATGCAACCAGTGTTGGTACTCACTGTTCACTAGTGGCCCACACCAGTAAGTGTGGGTGGGCTATATGTTACTACAAGTTGACTAAAGTGTACACGAATGATACATGTCATTAGTATGCTCAAGAATATCTTCCTCTTGCAAACTAAAATATAAACACATGGCACTTGCCATCATTACGCTCAAAAACATCCTCCCCTTGCATACTAAAACCCAAGATTTTCATCTAAAGTATGCCAACGTGCTACTCTAAATGTCATGATGTAGATATTTTTCACTTAAAGAAGTTACTATGTTGACAAATGAAATCATATTGGCAATTAGCGGGTGTGACACTTTGAGACCTTTGGGTATCTAGTTTAGGCCCTTCGCAAATAGTGTATGTGACACTAAATATCATTCATGGTGTAGTCTACTCAAGGTCATTTGAGATGAGTCAACAACAAACCTATAGGAGGTGAAGTTTGAATGTTGGATGGATGAGAAGTATGCTTGTATATGATAATTCCCTCGTTTTGCAAAAAGGAATGCTAACAAACTAGTGGGAAAAAAGGAGATGCTAACTATTCAGTGGACAATGAATTTTCACACCATGTAACTTAAGTACCTTCGATAAGTTTTGGCTTCGCATGTGTAAATGCATACACAAGGTTCATGCCTATTGTATAATACTCCTTTGGTAAGATGAATTCACATAACTGCAAATTCAATTTCATGATTTTCCAAACCAATTTAGCAATAAGTTCTACCAATTGCATTGGAATCATGAACCTAGTTCACTTTATGGAATCAATTTAACTTGAACTTTTGACCAATTTCACTACATGTTGTGAACAATCTCATGATTTGGTACCCATGTTCACAAATTTCCAAAATCAATTATATAAACTATGTAACATTATTTGACACTTTGTTCGAGTGGCGAACACTCATTCCACAATCAAATCCACAGCCTCACTACACTCTCAAATCCACAAGATTGTGCACTCCAACTACATCGCTTTTGTGTTGCTTTCTTCAATGTACAATACAATTCTATCTCTTTAATATAACACTCAATAATATGACAACCTCAATATATTGAAACAAATCTGTAAACCAAACTTTCTAGTTAAAACCTACCTGTATAATACGATTGTGACATTGTTAATATGACACTCCTAGACCCCCAAAATGTCATATTATAGAGGTAGTAAGTGCATACAAGGTGGGTTCCACAACGTTTAAGTACATAGTTAATATTAAATTTATGTAACTTTCACATGTGAAATGTGGATAAAATATATTTTTAATGTATAATGATGTTAAAACATGGGAATTAAGGGAACTAGGTTCTCAATCTCAAAATCTAAACAAAAAACTCATTAGTTTTTGTCTCATGAGCAACAGTTTCTCACCTAAACCCTAAACCAAGGTGCACAATTAGTTTTTGATCATATTTTTGACTCTTAATTGCACAAATATAGCGCAGTCACTTGGCCTAGGTATAATTGTTGCTTTTGAATTGTGATACAAACCCAAGTTGGTCGAGCATGTTTTATCACAATTTGACTCATATCAACAACATGATTTTCAAAAGGTTGTACCCAATATTATAAACAAACAATTCTCTAGAGCTATTAGGTTGGGAAAGTTATGGATCCTTGGATTAATTGAAATTGTTGGAGAAAATCATTAATATTACCACCTAGTTGATGTGCTACTTTGATAATTGACCAAGGACTCGGAAATTTTGGCATTCCTAATCTCAAAACTGCAACTTGGACAAGATGAGATGCCATTTGAACATTATTTAATAATGGACTTGGTGAAGACATTATTAAAGTTGATTATTGCATGTCAAAGTTGGTTAATATAGTGTTGGGACATAGAATAAAGTCACCTCTTTCTGACCTTAATGCAAAGCTTTTGGACTCCTTAGATGTTGATGAGAGACCTCCACCTATTGTGAAACTAGTAGATTTTTGATGGACAACCCATTAGAGTTTACTCCTACATACGTAATGAAATTTTTGGCCATATCCGAGAAGCTCAATAAGATATTTGTTGCTAATTTGAAGTGGCAACATTAGCAAACTATGAATTCCTCCTTCAAGTCCACATAGATATCATGAGAGAAATTTTCATATTTGTAAAGACATTTGGAAGAATATTTATTTAATATAAATTGTGTGTTTTCATGAAGTACCTTGCTATTATGATAAAGGGGTCCAATGTGTCATATTATTGAAATGTGACACCTTGATATTACGACGGTTTTCTTGTTTCCCAAATGTGTCATACTACAGTGGTAGGACTGTAATCAAAGACCCAAAAAAAAAACCAAAACTACTTGCTTTCGGCTTTGAGGTACTGTAATGAAAGACCAAAGAAAAATCAGCGTCGAGGCTAGAAGCTTCCAAGTAAACACAAAACAAAGAAAAACCAATGAACAACAAGAAGGAAGAAAATGCAAAACAAGGAGGCAAGAGGTTGAGAATACGAGAACCACATAGTGCGAACAAATTTATGAAATCGGTTGGAAGGTTCGTGAACTAGCTTGGAACCTTCATGGAATTGAGTTTGCACTTTTGTGAAGTCATCTTACCAAAGGAGTATGTTAAGCTACACCCTTAATATATTCCGTGTACTATCATATACTCGACATAATATTTTTCAATGGAGTGTGCACAGTCAGTGGATCCTGGCACATAGTGCCACTTATTCATGGGTTCATTCACTATCATAACATTACTCAACAGTACGTTTGTTCCAGCATGGGGGTTGGGGATTTTGTAAGCATAATGCCTTCTTTATGGTGGGCCACCCTTACAAAATGAACAATTTAATTATAAATTTAATTATGGTTGTTGATGGGGATCCACGTGGATGACAAACTTGCCAGGTAGGTCAAGGTTTCGATAGCTGGTAGCTTGGTTGTACCTAGGGGCCGAATATGTATGAATACTTGTGAAAGTAGAAGGCATTAACTAAACTAGTATAAACTAGAAAAACTAAAATTAGCCAAGTAATATAAGTTTCATTTTAGAATTACAAAATACCCTTGCAAATGGCAAGTCGCATACATTATAACCTCAATGCTAATGGGGATTTTGTAGTATTTTTTTTGACTTTCAAGTTCATCACATGCTTTATTGACATTCATTTACATGCTTTCAATTGTATTTTGGTAACGAAATCCCAGTCAATTGCTTATTTACTAAGGGGAAATGAACTTAGATTTTGAATTATGGGTCTTGAAGGTGAAAGTCTTGGACAAACGGCCTTCAAGAATGCAAGGGCGATTTTTTTTGGATCGGGCAGGGCGGGCAACAATTGTCGTTTGAGATTTTAAAATTTAAAAAATTTAAAAATGGTGAGATTGCCGGGAGTGCCAGATCGCGGGCCCCGACCTTGAAACCCCTTCCCAATGATCAGGGTGATTTTTGGGCATAATCGGTTGAGATCCTAGTGTTTGCAGGTCCAACCGGTTACATGTTGACATCCTTCGGTTTTCTTATATTAATCTGAGGTATATTCCATAAATTCCTCTAAAGTTATCAACAATTGTCCTGAAGTCTTGAACTTCAACCGGTTATTTCTCAAACTCAACCGGTTCATCTATAACTAACTGCCGGTTCTCCCCGATCATAGCCCCTTCCCCCGTGACGGGGTCATGACTCAGCCATCTGGGGCCCACGCAAATGGCATGAGCTCTAGGCCCAGCCGGAGAAGTAGGGCTAAACTTAGTTGGAAAACCATCCACCGACCCTTGAAACGATGATGTCAGTATTTCCACTCATATAAATAAAAGGAGAAGCCCACCCGGAAGTATAGTATTTTGGGGAGTGAGGCAGTGATGGAATTTTGTATGCATTCTAGTGGATTCCCTCTATTTGGGGATCACCCATTTTAGGCGTGTTTATTAGCCTCATGAATCTCATGCCGCCGTCGTTGTAGCCCAATGCTTTAACCTATTCACGAACCCTTAGATTGGACACGTCCATAACCAATCACTTCATAGATTGTGTGCCAGACACATGTTTGCGCAACCAAACTTTCTAGTTCAAAACCCCCTCTTCTATACGACCACAACACTCGATAATGCGACATTTAGAATCTCCGTTTTGTCACATTAAAGAGGTAGTTAATGCTAAAATTCTTTTCATGTATGTTATGTATATCAAAAAGACATCCATTTTCACTGAAGAACCACTTGGGAACTTCACTTACCATTGGGAACTTAATGAGTATTAGGGTTACTAGTGTCGAATGGACATGGTTAGGTTTAAAGTGGCCTCCTGCCTAGTATGTTGCTAAACGTCATGCATCATTGTTGTCTAGTTTCTTATCAGAGAATTATTTATATTATGGTGTTGATGAAATTATGAGTTTTCAAAAGGTAGTAGAGAATTTAGATAAGATGACGGTTGTTGACTTGGGTAAGCAACACCAAAGATCTTTGGACTCCTATTTCAAGAGTTCTTGAGAATATTTGTATTTGTTTGGAGTTATAGGTTATTATTTCATACCATCTATATTTCTTAAACTCGTTGTATGTATTTTTATAGCTAATCTTACTTATGTTTTCGTATTCCCTCGATAATACGACAACTTTGCACCATTTGTCATATTAATGAGAAGACGACACCTCGATAATACGACTTTTGTGTGTTTCCCAAACATGTCATACTAAAGAGGGAGAAAAATAGTGCAAAAAATTTACGTGTAGGAGGATAGAAATTAGGAGGATTGTTTAAAAAAGAAGATAAAAGAAAGAGGTAATTTTATTTTTTAAATTGAATTACTATGACTTTTTTGAAGCCAAAAGATGGTTTGAACATGTTACCAATGTTTAGAGTTTGTCTTAACCGCTCCTTCCTTTTCATTTTAGCACTCAAAACCCAAGGCATTTGTCATGGCATTATTAGTTGTGGCATGATTGAAATTCAGTCCCAACCTAATCGAATTTCCGGTACCCTGTAGATTGTTGATGGGTCTTGGTCAGGAACAACTGCCTCTATTATAATAGTCATGTGGAGGCCACACATGTTCGAAAACGTAGGCTTGAAATGGAGTTTAATAAGCCAAGGTAAAATTATTTGGCCTTGACATGTGCCTAACTTTGAGGAGCTCGGTCTCAAGGTTGGTCCTTTTTTCTTTTTCTTTTGGCTAGAAACGTCCATTTTCAACTCCAATCCAAGATGGCTGGGTTTGCAAGGCTTAAAACCTCCACTTGTGATTGGAGTTGGAAACAAACAATTTTAATGGAAAAAAGAGGGACCAACCTTGAAACCAAAATCCTGGAAGTTAGGCACATGTCAAGGTTGGTATTCTTTTACCTTGGCTTACCAAACTCCATTTCAAAACCAGCGTTTCTGAATGTGCGTGGCCTCTCCTTCACATGGATGGAGGGCCCCAAAAATCAAAATTTTGCGACTAAATTATAAATTCTACCAAATTTCATTGTAGTATTTAGGTCAGGTCATCAAACCACTCTTTACACCCTTACCCGCCCGGCTTGGGATTTGTGATGTTTGCGTAAACTCATCTATTGTGGATGAAGGGGCCCAAACAAAGTCCCCTACAATATTGAGCAAATTCATTCCAATCTAACTCCACTAGACTAATTCCGATGTCAAATCAATTAAAATAGTATCCTTTGGATTGCATACAATGAGAAATATGATAGTATTCGATAAGGTATACTCATTTCCAATAACTCAAGCAATTTTCCATAAGTGTAGTACGTGTGTGATACTAAAGTGATTTTTCACAAGCTTGGTAATTGATATCACGAAGTTTAATATAAGAAAATCACAAATTACATTGAAATTTCAAAGGCAAGAGTCTCTCCCAACCCATATTCATATATAGCATAGGTCGGAACTATTTCCAATAATTGATAGACAAAAACAGTTAATACTATTTTTGGGGAACCCAAATCCGTGCCTTTTAAACTTACCTTGTCCATCACGTTGAACTCTTCAACAGTCAAGACTCCTCCCTCACCTAGTCACCATCTATTTCCAACATTCCAAACTACAAAATGATGGCCACAAGTGTGGAACTTCATGACTCTAGGGAACTCTATGTATTATGATTGGAGTGGTATTGGAAATGGGTCCATCCACCTTAATTCCCTCTCTCCAGCTAGGGTTAGACACACACCTCTTTGAATTGTGCCCCCACCACTATTAGCAATGTAAAAGGAGATTTAGTAAAACACGACCCCTAGTAGTGGTTTATTCATCTCAAGTGGATCCCTCTACACTTGAAACCCATGATGATAATCCCAATACGAGATTGTCCAAACAAAAAATGTACATATTATAATAAAATTGTATGTGTTTCCACCTGAAGTAATTAGTGATATGGGCCCAACTAAAAGAGGTAAGCATCTAGCCATAGCCCCCTTACCCTATTCATACATATAACTCTTACTTTTAATTGTATTCTGGAAGGAAAATTTAAAAAAAAACAATTTTTGAAGCACAAAATCTTTACCTTTGTAAAAGTTTGTGACACCAACTCAAAGAGAACAAAATTATATTTTGTAAAAATATAATCATTCACATGATAAAATGGCTCTAACCATGTCATTTTTATAAAAAAATTAAAAAAGTTCTTGGATCCTTGGTCACAATGGCTAACGGTGTCTAAGCCAAGCATTCAAAAGAGCCTCTATTTCTATTAGAATCCAACCATTTGTATCCTTATATTTGAACTTCATGACTGGGAAAAACATAAACTTTCACTTAGGGATGCATAGTATCTATTATTTCAAAGTAGTATTTTGAGTTGTACGAGAAGTCTACAATATATCTTAGTTATACATAAACTCGTCCCGGGTTCACATATGAGCTAGCAGCTATGATCAAGTTGAAGCGACCCTCATTCACACTAACACTAATTGCTAGCATTCTCTTTTAGCTCTCTCATATTACAACTACACCACTCGCAATCTCAATCTCAAGCGCAAGATTAGCAAGATATAATTGGAACTTCCTAAATCTACGAGTGTTTGGAAGACACGGAGTGGAGGTCATTGATGAAACTAGCATGAATGTAACATGGCACAACAACTATTATAAAACAAAGTTCCATACGACACAATTTTTAACAATTGCTTTGGTAAACCAACAAGCCCTATCTAGACCCCTCATAAATTGGATGCGCCAACTTTACAAGTATGTAGTATGGAACCATGTTGTTTGGGATCAAGTTTTGATCTATGACATTGGTAATGGTAAATACTGTGGGCATACATAGAGTGTGGCCTACTTTTGTATCCCTACAATGTGGCTTAAATTATAGCACACCATCCCGCCTGAAAATAACATGCAATGCTAGTTACATTTTAATCTTCAGCCACTTACTATGTTCTCATTCTTTCGCTTCTATTCGTGAGTAAGATTCATATTGATAGCAACTCAGAGTGTGAATCCAAAGAGTCTAAAATCACTTTTTAAGTTGAAGACTCAAGTATGAGAGATTATCAAAAATTAACATGCTTGTGTTTCTTAGATGTATATGCAATTGATCTTTGAATGGTCATTGTGGCCAAATGGCTAAGAATTAGGAGGTGGTCTTGGTGTTGTTTAAAAAGCACGAAAATACTCTACAAAACATACTAGTTGTATGAGGAAATGACTAGATTAGAAGGAGGTGTCATCATTTGTTTCTTACACCAACAATGTTATATAGTACATGTTGATTTTGAGTATGTTCACCACCTTAAGATCATGCTCGTGTGTTGGTTTTGGGTCATCTACCAATAAAAACTTGAACCCTATAACTTTTGCATATGTAATTCAAATAAAGCATATTGTTGTGCATTGGAAGCCCATGTCAATTGCACTTATTGTTAAGGAAGAACCCGAATTCGATTTAAATAATATTAAAGAACAAGATAACTCAACCCTTTTGTTTACATGAAATGAAGCAATGATTTATTGCACATAATTGAACACCTCTAGACAAAGTATCATTGAATATTATGTCCCAATTAAAGTTTGGGCCGATATGAAAGATCTAGCAAAGCACAAGGCATGAGATATTCACGCATTTGAAACAAAAATTAAATATATAGCCAATGATCTTTTATGAGCCAATCAAAAAGTTATCAACTCAGTGGCTCGAGTATTCAAATAGTCTTCAATTATAATCATTGTGTTGTGCACATTATCCATCAAAACTGAATGGCTTCATCTTAGAATTACTCAATGGGCACTAGACAAAATTGAAAGGTGTTTGAGCGAGAGGACAAACATGTTTCAAGGAAGCTCGATATACTTAGAACCACATTGGGCTACATTACATAATTTAATTAACCAACAAATATATGTTGGTTATCATCTCTAATCTTGCTATGTCGATTTCAAAATCAACTTTTGCTATTGTTCCACAAGGAGGAAAAAAATATGGAAGCACATTGGAGACCATGCTGAAGTCATGTACATGTCTAGTTGTGTGGGAGAAAGGTACCCTTGTTTTAACACCAATGTCAAATATGAGTTCTTCATGTGTGTCATCATTGATTCATGCTTTTGTGGAAACCAATACACATGTCTTCTGCACTTGTTGCTTAATGATGAAGTCATGTTTGACATCATTGTTAAATGTCAATGCCCCCTTCTCCCTTGGAGACTATTTGGCATGTACATTGATGAACTCGAGATATATTTGGACGAGTTTGACAAGGATTCTTTATATTCATTAAACATGAAGTCGTCATTCTTCTTTACATTGGTGATGTTGTCTTGCTTTCCAAATAAGGAGCAAGATTACAAAGACTTCTCAATGAGCTACATTTTTTTTAGCTTTTGTGTCAAATTAATTGAGATCAAAATTATGATCTGTGGCCAAACCAAGAGAGAATTCGACCAATTTCTTTTCTACATGGCTGATGACCAAATACAATGAATCCATGAATATAAATACTTAAGGGTTAATTTATGTTTGCATGGCTAACTTTGAGCCATCAAGTAAAAGGTGACAAAGCACAATTATGAAAGTTGTAATAGCCACCTTGAGGAAATAAGAAATTGTGGTAGTTACATGTTGGGACCTCAAACTCCATTTATTAAAATCTTTGGTGCTTCCAATTTACACATACCATATGATGCCAATATACCATGATGCCAATATACCATGATGAGAAACCCATGACATCCCAATAATCACATTCGTTGTGCTTAAGCAAGCCTTTCCAGCTAACAAGTGGTATCATTTCCACCAAATGCAAAACTAGATTACCTTCGTCTCAAGGATTTTCTCAACTATGAATGCAATGTGTACTTGAACCAACCCTTGTAACCTTCCCAATGCAAATTTGTTTGCTCACCATCCCCTCCAAGCATAGACTTGCCATTCGATGTCACGTATGAATCCATGTAGACGTTACATCCATCTTGCCTTCACATACTCCATTGGTCCCTCAAGCGTAGTGTGAAGTGAACTTGGACCGGCTCCGCCTTTTCCACCACTGAGTGTGCTTGAAGTGTGATGGTCATGGGCTCTCAATCTCGTGTGTGAAGTGGCCCTTCTCTCCGGCTTATTTATGAAATTGTCGTGTTGAATTCCAACAATTGGCTCCTTGAAGCATTTGAAACAACCCAAAGTGGGGTTGAATACACTTATTTCCCCCATTCATTGAGGGTGACCTGGTAGTGTGTGTGGGAAATTATTGAAGGTGATACTAAATTTCTTTACTCTATGAAATTAGTATCACCATAATATGTCAGGTTTCAAGAGTTCAAAGTGTCAAAGTGTCGGAAACTCTCAATGTAGGTTCTATTTGGCCAACTTGCCTTTACACACTCCATTGGTCCCTCGAGCGTAGTGTGAAGCGAACTTGGACCGGCTCCGCCTTTTCCACCACTGAGAGTGCTTGAATTGTGATGGTCACGGGCTCTCAGTCTCGTGTGTGAAAAGTGGCCCTAAACCCATGGTTTCATGTGCTTCACTTTACGAATAACCCTATTCTCTCAATAAGGGCCGCTCATAAAGTTACAGGAATTGCCAAAACCCTAAAGTTAAGGTGTTAAGCATGTGACGAGATTTTGTGCATGGGGTGGGTCAACTCCAACTGGCAACATTCTATTTGCATTTTGCATGCAGGCATGTAGGGCCCAAGTTTGTCTTCAGGCCAAAACGGAAACCTAGCATGGGATAAATTTGGGACCCATGTTTCCGTAGCTAGTATATATGATAGACTTCAATACTAGACCTATATGCTACTTAAGGTAGTAGTATAACCCTCCCCATGTTTCTTGACGATTTGTGTTTTGGGTTCTAATAAGTCAACTTGGTCAAACTAGTTTCCGACTCAAGCTTTTTTGGGTGAGGAAGGTTAGGGACATGGGTAAGGGAAGAGCACCCTATTACCGATCTCAAGCCACCCATGACCATTCCTAGACGTTTCTAGTAAATTCCGATTTAAGCAAAGCCTTATTCAGTTGTTGATTAATCTGAAGCAAATGGATTTTCCCTTGCAGTAGCATAGATATGCAACCAGGACACCGGAACCCCAAAAAGGGGCTGTGTTTTGAAGGGTCATTATATAATAGTATATAAAGTTTGTACACTCTAAACCTCTGTAGTATCACTCCTATGACAACCAAAGTGCATGTGATATTACGAAGTTTTGTAGTGTTATCATGGATGTGTGTTTATAGAGAATTATTGTAGCATGTGACATTATGGAATAACAGAAAGTGCAACATTGTGATGTTGAAATTGATGATTCCGTACATGGGATATGGATAATCTCCCAAAGTTACATGCATACGTTGGGGCATATTATGTAATGATCAAGTAGTCGAAGAGGTCGAGAAACACTTTGTACAAGACCTTGGTGCAAGATCCCGACATGGAACATATCGGGGAGATTATGAAGAGGGCGGTAGGGAGAATGATAAAATTATGGATCTACAAAACTTCGGAGACGATGAAAATTGGATATGTTCTCTAGTGGGTGGGCAGTTGAATAATCTTGATTTTGGGTTAAGTGAAGATATAGAAGCTTTGGATTTAGGAGGGAGGTATTTGGGAAGCCGAGTCATTCAACATGGGCGTCATGACGATGATAAAGAAGAACATGAACTTGATGATTTTTGGACGACAGCGATTGTGTGGTGGACTTATGGTGTGTATGTGTCCGCATAATTGAACCTTTTTGAGAATTTGGATCTTACTCTTTTTTTGCCTTCAAGAAAAACATTTTGTAGATTTCAATTTTAGTAGAAAACTACATTTATATAAATTATGAAAGGGAATTTGCTAGCATTGCTAATTTATGTCATGTGTGGACCAAAATGAAGTGATGATATTGAAATCTTTGCAAAAATCAGACATTGAAGGCAAGAAGCTTGGGCTATAGTAGTTCTAATTTAAGAATGAAAAGACAAAGATTTTACCTTAGTTTGATTCATTTAGAGAAAGTTATAGAATATTCCTCAATTTAGCAAAGAAACAATGAGAGATGTCAACATGTAACTGGTTGGTCTTGGAAACACTAGGATCTTGACCAATTATGCCCAACATCCTCCAAGGACACTGACAACCATGTATGCATAATGGTCGAAACTTTGACTCATAGACCCCCCCCCCTATAATGGGCCTATAATATGGCACCACATCAACTCTCGAGCAAAAAAAAGTCCATTTTTTTAACATATTGATTGACAATTACGAGGGACATAGATTATGCACACTTGAGCTCACCAGAAATTTGTCTCAAGAAAAATACATGGAAAATATTTATCAATATAAGGGACATCAACCAAATGCAAAAAGGAGTGCATCTCACTGATGAAGAATTCCATTTTTTGCTAAGAAGGTATTTACAGTAATAAAAAATCGGTGTATGAAAATGAATCTTGAAATCACCACTATCATCCAATGCATTAAAGATCTTGCAATAGTACCAATTCCATGGTGCTTGACCTCAAATTCAAAACAACTTAGCTTCTAAGGATATGTAGAAAGCAAAATTAATAGGGTTGGCATTTGAGATTAGTACGGCGTGACCTTCACAATGAGTATTGCATGCACTTGTACATATGCAACTTCTTAAAGAGCTCACCACATTGATGGATCGAATTGCCGAGAGATGTGCAACACACGTGAGAGCGAGAAGATTGGGGTTCAAGATTAGGGTTTAGAACAAATCCTTGCATAGGAATTCTATGGTAGCATAACACATGATCTACCTTCACATATAAACCTCCCACTTGGCCTTCCTTGGCAATGTGGCAATGTGGCAGATCCATGCACCAAGAATTCAACAAGTGGCATAAGAAGAAGAAGAAGAAGAAGAAGAAGAAGAACCATATATTGATACGTGGCACAATGCGAGGGTATGGGTTGACTTGGTGGATTGCATTAATGGCAAACCCTTGATACAAGGGAGAGAAATGTGACAATAAGGAGTGGGATTTGAACTAAGAGCATTTGTTCCCTAGGGTCTTGGGATATTAGAGAGTGAGTGGCATTACATGAGTTGATATTATGGAGTTTAGAGTGTACCTCTCACTTGTCCATGGATAATGTTGGGAACCATCACCATGTTTTATCTCTCTTGATTCTAGAAATCCACACTTTGAAGAGATTTATGTTTCCCATCAATTAAAAAGCAAGGATTTTTTATTTATTTTTGCTTGTAGTTGAATGTTTTTGGTTTGTATCATACTGAAATACACTATGACCTCCCTAATATCATGCACGGGCAACCAAAATGCACATGATATCAAGGAGGCATGTCATGTTAACATGGGTGCATGATAATAATAAAATCAGTGTGGTGTGTAACATTATGGAATAACACAAAGTCAACATTACGATAATGACAATGATGACAATATGATGCATGCGAGCATGTGATTTGAAATCTTTGATGAGTTATCTTAATGTCAAAACATGATATATGGGAGGGAAATGTGACAACAAGGAGGGAGATTTAAATCGAGCACATCTGATCTTAGGGTTTTGGGATATAAGAGAGGGAGTGAAGTTACGGATGTTAGGGTGTATGTTTACAATAGGATGTATTATGAAGTCAATCAATGAGAATTCTCTTGCCTGGACATCACGTGGTATCATCACTACGTGCATCACATCACGTCATTTGACATCATGATCACAGCCTCTCTTCTTTTTTTTATTCTTTTACAAAAAAAATTGCTCACATGGCAACTGGTTTATTACTCATGTTGGTGTAATGATGCATTCGGAGTCACTATGGGTGACTACTACTGGCTACCCATGGCCAACAACAAACAAACCTTAAGCGAAATAAAATGAAAAATTGGCTAAACAATTTAACACACAAACTTCAAAGAAATATGCAAAGTGTTGGCTACGTTACTTTATTTAGTAAAAAAAGTGGCAACAATGGGACAATCTGCCATAGTTATATGGCAACAAGCATTAAATCCACGAAGTGTTCATGGCAACAAGCAGTAAGTCCAAGAAAAAGTATGGTAACTATCCAAGCAAGTTAAATGCAAAGTCCAAGCAAGTTCCACACAACTACACTGATTTGTCTGATTAGTGTGGGATACCATTCGGAGCTATGTGTTTCTATAGCTTTTACCAACATTATCACTTGTTTACCAACCAAGTTATCATATTTGGCGGTGTGCATACTAACTACTTATGTTATTTGAGCAAAAAATGACACTTGCAGTGAAATGTTATAGCAATGTGTAACTTAGTTGGTAAAAAAATGGTAATGTTGGTAAAAACTATAGCAACACGTAACTCCGAATGGTATCCCACACTAATTAGACCAAAAAAATGTACTATTGCTCCATTATAATAATAAAATAAAAGTAACGTCGGGGTTTCTCTTTACTCTCGTGAATAGGAGCCCGTTCCTCTATACCGTGATCATGTTTGACCAAGCGTCACTGTAAGGGTACTTCCTCCCTCTCGGAAGGTGGGCTCCTTTAGTTTTCAAAGAAAGCACTATACCTAACCTCTAGGGGGGGATCAACGGGGGGTTGTTTCTTGTCTAATATCATGTATGTGAGGTATTCTATGACAATTTGGTGTAGATGTTCCATGAGTGTTCTTATTTTGCTTTTGGGTATTTTGAGTTTTGCTTCACCACTCTTGTGCATGGTTTCAGACACCCCAAAAATATGCATCACACATAACAAACACAAACACACACTCCAATCCCTATCATAAGTAAAGACTCTTCAACAATTTTGAAATGAGAGTGGATCTTTTAGGATTCGTGTGATCGTATAGGCCATAGAATGAAGAGTTTCATTAACCTTTCCGAGATAATGGAACCAAAATAGCTTCCACATGGCTTTCATCATGGATGATACAAAATTAACATGAGCACAAGGCCATTGCACTAATTGAACACTGCCTCTCACAAACCAACCGAGACAAGATCGTCCATGCACATGTGTTGCCGCATTGCATTTATTGAAAACATCAACATGAGGAAACTTCTCCAAAGTGCACACCTTATGGTTGTATATTCCCACAACCACCGTGAGGTGGTTATCCAAGGTTGCTCACAATTTACTCTTCAAAATAGCAGATGAAGACTAGCAATCCTTATCCTAAACTCATCTCAAGACATGGACTAGGCACATCCCAACAACTGGGGCAAACCAACCCGTACACTGGTTTCTTGGAGGCAAGGGTTTTGGGCATCCAACAAGGAATGAGTGTATGGGTTGGTTCGTCCAAATCCATCACAACCAATTTCATGTATTCATGAAACGAGTGTGCAAGAACTCTAGACAAGGAGATTGTGAGCCACACTCTGGTCCCAAGGGTTGATGTCAATAGGGACTCCATGGCAGCTCTAAAGTTGCTCTTCATTGAAACCTTGAATGAGGTTTGTTGTGCGTTGAGGCACCCTCTGTCCAAGACACTCTCACTTTAGATCCCAGGGTGGCAACTCAAACAAATAATTATAGTGGGCTCGTCCAAAAATTTCACAAAGGCATAGATTATGTACACATAATCGTATATATAATCTAGATTTTGGTTCAAATAATCTACAACGTTCAACTATTGAATAGGGGTTGAAGAGTTTCACAAGAGAAGTGGAGAGAAGCCACCGAGAGGAGTAGGGAAGAGAGTTAGAATTAGGGCTTCCAAACCAAAATAATCTATATTATCTTCAATTTTTTATAGATTATATAAATTAGAATTAGGTATGATGGAGACCAAACTATGGACTAGCCCCCCTGTCCAAGAGAAAATCCACATTGTTTTCAAATTATTCATGTATTATAATGCATAGACATGTTCAAATCAAAAAATTATTACATATTATGGACGGTCTCAATGTGCATTGCATCACTACATTCTAAATTATGAATGTAAACAAAACAAAACAAAACAAAAAACCATGGAGCACATCAACAACCACAATGAACTCATCAGAAAGATAACATGATAATAAACATGGTAACCCACTAAGTCAAAGCACTTGGAGCTCATCCACCTCCCACCTAAGAGAAAATAGCATATAATGTTGTCATTTAGCAAGCTCACTTGCAGTGGATGCAAGTCATGTGGTAAAGCTTGACAATGGATTCACCTTGGTTAAATTCATCATCATGGGAGACATCATAAACTCGTACCTCCCCTCAAGTTGGACCAATCGGTGACATACTTGCAATGGAGTCTAGAGGCTCTCATTTGTACATGTAGGAGTGACATGATCTTGCTCATGTACATGCAACATTTTCATTCTCAACTAAGGCAAAGACTATGCTAACAAATGGTTCCACTAAGCAAGCGGTTCCTATTGAAGTAAACAACTCCCAAGTTTGCTCCCAAGCTTGACGAACCTTAGGCAACCTTACTCTACCTATTCGATTGCAATTAGAAGAGGAAAACAAATCCAAAGTAAGGCTCCTTGACACTAAGTACGGATGGAGGAATAAGGCTTTGCAAATTGGGAAGTATTGCATTGAAGATAACAACTCCGAAAAACTACGGACCCTTGAGGTGCTGATGAAAGAGCATAATGAAGGGACTTGGCAATGTTGGAAGATGTTTGTACCAATCCTTGGTGAGTGCAAGAATGAGAAAGGGAAATAGGAATCAATCTATGTATCTTGTAACGTGATTCCAATATTTTTGTATTTGGGATGAAGATGATAGCAAATGAAGGATGTTTGAAGACACCCGGTGCATCCTCTTCAACATTTGTGGTTTGCGATGTTTTTAAGACAGGTGCATATGATGATGTATTTACAAATAATCTCATTAGGGACCAAACTATATGATGGGAATAACTCACATTTGAACTTTTTAAGCATTAATCATTTGAAGGGTTTGAGATAAACACCACTGGAATGAGACTTTGAGTCTTGCCCAATAATGCATTACATAAACCTTTGTGTGAATCCTAAGAAAAGGTCAAGTACAAAACAATCTCCCATGAAATGCCACATCATGTGACTGCTATTTAGCTTAGGGATTGACATATTTGGACTAGCTGTTTTGGTGATTGCTATTATGCATGACTTAAAGTCTTTAAAAAGACTAAAATACATGATGATACTCACCATGACAACCTAAAAAGAACCCAGTCATCGAATACATAAGTGAAAGTAGAAAATGCACATGGATACTTACCAGTTTGGACAATAACAAGGCCAATCCTGGATGTATGGAATCTTTACACTCATTTAATTACTATGTAACTAAGACATGACCATATCATATATTGAACTGGACTTAAGGTAGATGGGTCTTTTTAAGTGGCTCATTTTCATAATTGGACTCCTATTTTTTTTTCCACGTAATTAGTTACTCACTATCCTTTAAGGGTTAGTTGCCCAAAAAATGATGGCATCTATCACCCACTACCCGTAATTGGGTAAACTAAGAAGTAAATAAAGAAAATGATGATAATAGCTTCCCCGCATACCACCTTCACAAAAGGCTGCAAACTTTGACAATATTGACAAACAGTGTAGTGCGGTAGCATGTGAGCTCCAATGGAGAATCCAAGGTGCCATATCTTGTCCTCCTACAAGTGTTTGTCTAACAATTTTATCAAGATACACATCCTTAACTTCTGACAGTTGACTTGCCAAATCATGTTTTCCCAAATAAAATAAATCTCTTGTTTGTAGCTATGGTGAAAATTACAATACAAAGAGACATTACAAATATAGATCAAAGTACTCATCCATATGTAGAACATGATGTATGCAATCAAAGAGACAATCATATGACCCATAAAATGAAGGGCAACTTTCATCATACACTTCAAAGTGGTGTTAATAAAGGCACATCCCTCATATTCTTCATATATTTCAAAGTAAGATTTGTATTTGAAAGCAAGGGCTATTTTTAAAGATATTAGTTCTATGCATGTGCACCTTGACATGAAGCATGTCTCTTAGGTGGAGCAAGCTAATAATTCATGTTGGTTGTATGAGGTTGCCCGAAGAGTCATTGAGCTTTGGGAGAGTACTTGAAGTTATTTTTAGGTGACATTTTGAGTTCCATTAAACTTAGGTTATTGATTGCGAGCTCACTTCAAGGCAATTTTTGCAGGCTCAACTGAATTTGCATTCTTGAAAGGAGCATCCACACATGCAAGGGTGAAGCCAAGAGGGTTGGATGACCACCCAACTTGCCACATAGATTTTGTGGCTCCCAACCCAACCCTTGCTCTCTGTCCACATCCTCACGAGTCAATGCTAGACCGTCAAGGGTTAAAGATGGCCCTACTTTGCGATCCCAACATCTCGTAATTTATAGTTTGAAAGTTGCCGTAGTCCAGGGTTCACACATGCCCCACCTAGCATGTGTCTAGAGGTGCCACACATGAAGAATAAAGGTAGAAGAGGTTCTACACTAATTATGAGGTGGACCATGGAGCAACTAGATGTGGCATTGGAAACATTTGAAGCTGACACAAAAACTAGAATGGTGGAATCATGATTTTGGGATTCCTTGCTCTACATTGAGGAATCATTTGTTTGGCGCCACCACATCACGGATGATAGGAAGTTGAGTGTCCTTACATTGGAGGAGGAGAGGAGCTTATGGTGTACATCAAAACAATGGCAATTCTTGGATATACCTTGACATTCTTGCAACTTCATATTGAAGGTGGCGGAAATGATCCTTTGGCAACCAACTCTGAGGGCGGGAGGTTTGCTTGGATGGAGTTGGGTAAAAATGGTGTTGGATCTAAAATCCGGATTTATCATTGTGGGTTGCACAAGGTCTTGAGACATCTAGAGCCCCATGGCAATGTCCAAAGAACGTGAATGGATTCTACGCCAATCTTTAAAATGCTTATGCTTTGCAAAAGCATGATGCTTGTTGCATTTGGAATGCCAATGAGAGTGAAGCTCAAGCCGGCAAGAATGGAAGAGATAGGGTGTTGTCCACATGAGGTGCAAGACAAGTATACCAACAATTTCTCGTTGAGAGAGACCACCTATCCGTACTAGCTTGCATCAATGAGAATGGAGAGAGCATTCCAAATGTCAAGGGTAAGCAATTATGGAGGAACTACATCAAATTGTGTGAGATGGTAGCATGCATGGCTATGAAATTAAGTGTATGGATGACTGCATTCCTATTCGAAATGTGATTTGACTACTTCATTATTTATGTGCATATGATTTTTTATTTTTTTTTGGGGGGGGGGGGGGGGGGGCGCAACATGTGTTTAAAGAACCGACATCTCTTGTTCATGGATTGATATGTAAGTCATGTTATGGGTGTAGTTATGATGACTGCAAAAATCATTAGATTAGATATTATTACATTGTCTTCACACACCTCACAAAATGAACCAAATTAGGCAACTAGTAGATCTACCATTCGTCAAAAGATATATCGCCAAAAAGGTTATTTTGTCATTAGATCGAATTCCCCTATAAAACCAATTGAAGAATTTGAACCCCTTCATTTAGAAAATCATAACTAAATCACACATTACTCAGTGCTCGGTCAGATTGTGCAATTACATTACAAATAGATTTGCTAACAAAACACAATTTTTGAGACTCAAATCATGTTAGTTACAAGTAGGAGATTTTAGGAAACGAGCCATGTAAAATCAATAAGTTGGACTAGTTGGTTGATCTAACATTTACGGATACAAATTTGGCATTCTCACTCAATTGAGAATTCAATACCACATAGCACCAAACCCATGATTGGGGAGAGCCGGCAGTTAGTTACAGATGAGCCGGTTATTTCTCGAACTCAACCGATTATGCCGGTTGAAGTTTGAGAAATAACCGGTTGAAGTTCAAGACTGCAAGAAAATTATTGATCATTTTGGAGGAATTCATAGAATATATCCTAGTTTAATAAAGCAAAACCGAAGGATGTCAACATGTAATTGGATGGACTTGCAAACACTAGGATCTTAACCGAATATGCCCAAAAATATCCCCAATCACTGCACCATACAAGAAGAAGAAGAAGAAGAAGAAGAAGAACCCTCGTCTCCAGAAGAGACCGGAATGAACAGAGTGTTTGTTCGTAGAACATCCTGGGTCATGCCCGAGGACAATAGCGTTAGATGTAGAAGTGCACCAAACAACTTCCATGCTCATCATCACATGACTAGGGCACTAGTCCACACTAACTTAGTCGCACTCTCGGCCACTTAACCTACTTCCCTCAGCTGATGCAGCCATGGGCTAGCGAGCCCTCCACCAAATGACGACAAAGCGGAGTGGATCTCGAGCCTCGTGCAATCAAATTAGAGCCACCAAATGAGAGTGGGGGGCAAGTGCTCACGGGCCCAATAACTTTACTAGACAAGTCCTCATTTTATCCATGTTCCTTCACATCCGTCCAAATGCCACATAGGCCTAGCCGGGTGCCCTTTATTTGGGCCAACATGGCTAGCGGCATGTGGCCATCATTGAAACGATATTGGCACACATTTTGATATGTGTGTTGCACGGCGATTGGTAAAGGAGCCTCCGGTCACCTCCCATCATGTGAGCCTATCCTTTATATGCCATAAGTATGGAGGAGTCCCTATTTAGGTAAGGTAGACGTGCCTTAAGGTAGATGCATGGGTCTTAAGGGGCACGCATTCTTAATCCAACCCCTAGATTTGATTGGCATGTGGTCCGGTGAGGATCAAAGAGCGAACATCATAAAGACGCACGTTTAAAAGAGACTGGATTATGTTTTCAAATATTAATAACTTATGAACTCAATAGTGAACACAATTGGGAGGACCTATATATGTATTCAACTGAGAAATCGACAACGATGCACTTCTGATAATCATAACTAAATGAGGGGAGGTGTGATCATCAATTTGATTTTTTTTGTAGATGTTTCATCATACATTTGCTAATGCAACACGAGCTTTGTTGTGTATATCTGATTGGAAGAAGTTGGAGAATATTGAATATGAACCAAATAAAACATACATACCTTAGATGGATTTTTTTCCTTTGCATTCACTCCTCGTAGGATATGAAAAACACAATTAGGCAATATGACTAGAAAATCCAAATCGTGCCCATAGCCACTTGTCTCATAAGTTGTAAAGCTCATATGAATATCTTATTGATTATCAAAGTGAAGATTCTCGTGTTCAATAAATGATCAAATAGGTTTCTTTTCTAAACACATGTCTATTTGGTATCCATTCTCAGACCCACTCTTGCCACATACCACTCAAGTATAGGTGTCCAATTGTGAGAAATGATCTAATTGAGCACATCCATCTTATGAAGTGGCAAGTTCTAATAGTCAATTCTCTAATATTGGAGGTGATACCATACCTAAAATTTGAATATGGCTTTTCCTTGATTGAACCATAATTAACTTACAAAGGATAGGGGCCGTTGGTTTACGTAAATGTAAAGTATGATTTTTACTAAAGTGAACTATACTCTAACTCTTGGAAGAAAGAGGCATGGGGGTGAGCGTAGGTTATAGGGAGGCTTCTTTGTATGAGCTACAAGGAGAGGTGGTTCATGCCCTCTTTGTTTTGTGCTATTCTTGAGCTCAAGACCTCTCCTAGCAAGACATTTTTTGGCTAATGATTCTTACAATTTCTTGGTATTTTCAAGCAAATTTCTTTGCATGTTATAAATTTGATCCAAAACATAACATATGTATTAACTTTTTATAGCTTTAGGATGGTTGTACATACTTGGGGCTATGGAAGCGAAATCCATGCCATGAAGTCCATTTGGGTCTATATAAGTTGTTGCTTCCACACAATTGTGTGGAAATTTTTCTCCATGTAGTTATCTACTAAGTAAGCATATATTGTGTTGGAACCATTTTAAATATATTCAATAAAAAATGGTAGGTCAGTTGTATAGAATCCAACTTCTCAAGTATGGGAGATTGTGATATTTATGATAAACCAACACCAAAAACATCGCGTATGTTATTATGGATGTGCATTACTCTCCAACCCACAATATATAACATCCTATGAATACACTTATAGGTCATAGTATCTATATTGGAAGAAAAACAGGGTGCACATGAGAAACTTCCAACAAAGTGAGATCCAATTCATACCCGTTCTACTTGAGATGTTTCCAATTTAAGATTCAAACATTTAACATTGTTTCTAGAAACAGGTTCAACCAAATTGATATCATCATTTTTTAAATATTAAAAAGTAACTAATCTAAAAACAATATCCCCATAAATTTTGGTAATTTAAAGACTAGTGTAGTTTTCACCATAGCCACCTAAATAGGACGAGTATGTGAGAAAAAGATGATGCAAGTATAAGGTTTCATACTATTTTAATGCGTGATGTTGTATATTGCAAACCATAGTATAGTGCATCAGCGCTAAAAAACCGTAAAAGGTGACCCGTGAAAGAAAGCTTGGCGGGTTGTCTAGGATGTACTCAGTGGAACCAAAACACACCACAAAATGCAACCAACTGAAACATGATTAACCAAGTCACATTAGGTGCTCTAATATGCCAGTTTGGGGTGGGAGTTAACATTGTTCTTGACACATGTTGGTTGATGTTTTAGGGGCTAATATTTACCTTGATTTAGACCCTACTTGTATTTTGTTTTGTTTTCCTTACATGGGGAAAGGAAATTTCTATATGGAAACTAGATTTGTCCACCCACCATGTTGAATATCAAAGCGACATACATTCTCAAACTTAAAATTATTAGCAAACACAATTCGTGATCATTATCATCATCATCATGAAGCACAAATCACCCTAATCAAATATAATATGTGTGTTAAGGTAGATGGGTCTTAAATAATTTCTTTTTCCGACTAGCCCACTTCTATGAGGATATGGAACATGCCACGAGTAGAAGATGGTTAGCATATCCGAATTGAGACTGTAGCCACTTTCTTTGTCGTTTTTGGAACTCACATAAATACCATATTCATTATCATACTGAAGATTTTTGTGTTCATTAAATGCTCATATAGGTTCTTCTAGTTATATTGGCTATAGAATTGAAATCGATTATCATATTCTGAGCACACAATCCAATCATTTAAAACACTTTTTGACATCCGTTCTTGGAGCCACACCTAATCACATACCAATTTGGAGTTTTTTTAAGTTCTTTCTTTTTTGAAAAGAGAAGTGTTTAATG
The DNA here is from genome assembly GCA_950295325.1 of Polytrichum commune. Classification (NCBI taxonomy): domain Eukaryota; kingdom Viridiplantae; phylum Streptophyta; class Polytrichopsida; order Polytrichales; family Polytrichaceae; genus Polytrichum; species Polytrichum commune. Next base: position 12,414,552 of record OX485803.1, on the reverse strand, counting down.
ATTCCATGTACCGAATCGAGTAAAAAATCGTATTAAAAGTTAGTAGGGCTGCCTTTTAGAAAGGAGTTGTTTATGTGATCCAAGCTCTATTGCCCTTGGCTATAGATCGGTCTTGTTAAAAAACTACGGGTAGTGGTTCATCAACTCCCGGCCGTCATAGAAGTTTATTTTTATATTATATTATTCCCACCGTCATTCCCGAAATCGACGACAAAGTTCTCCACAACAAATGATTGGGAAAGATTGTCAGTTGATGATATGTGGGTATAGTAATATTTGAATGCAGAAAAAAGAAACATATTTTTGATGTTGTATTAAGGGCCGCTTCACTCTATGGTTGTCCAAGTCGAGAGGCCGTGGGATTGAATGGTCAAACTTTGTTGAGAGTTCAATGAAATGGGCTGAAATAGCCAATAAAATATAAGAATTGGCTTTGGCAAGCATATTGTGAACCTTGCAAAGGCCAAGTCCAAAGGGAAGAAGGAGCATCCCACTTTATTCCCTATCCAAAACAATCCCTCCAATCTAATGGCCAAAATCTTGTCATTTTTTATTTTTCATTTTATTTTAATTTTGTATGAAGAAAATCGACGGGCTCTCGACCATAGTTTGGGTTTCCATTCATCTCTGACCCAAACTTCTTTTGAGAGTCCATCGCCTTGGTAAAAAAGTAGTGCCATGTAGACATTTTGGAGAGTGACGGTCTCTGGACTTTGGCCTCTAGTGTGAAGGGTCGAGAGGCCGAATTCTTGGTTTCTTGCAATCTGATTGGTGGAACTTGACGGCCTCTTGACCTTTAGCCATAGTGTGAAGCGGCCCTAAGATTGAAACTTCCAAACATTGGCGTTTGTAATAAGTAACATAGGTATTCATCAATTGTCTGAATAAGGTAGATGGGTCTAAAATGGTCACTTCTTCCAACTAGCCCACTTCTTTTAGGATATGAAACATGTGATTAGTACAGATGATTAGCAAGTCCAAAACAAGCCCGTTGCCATGTTCCTCATTATTTTTGGAGCTCATATGAATATCTTATTCAATTTCAAAGTGAAAATTCTCGTGCTTATCAAATGGTCATATAGGTCCCCACCCCACCCCAAACTATGATGACTATTGAGCATAGAATGGTTAGGATATTTTGAGCACATGATCCAATATGTCTCAAACATATGTTGAAGTATGGCATTTACTATTGGAGTCACACTTGACCACATAATACTTGAATATAGCTGCTCGATTAAGAAATTTAACTAAATAAGGGTTGTCCACCTTAATCATTATCCACAAAGCTAGAGTCTACATGGTCTATACATAAAAATCATTAAACATGGAAGTGTGGAAAACCAAGGACCTTTTGGAAGTCAAGTAAGTCATGTTAGTATTTGGTGCATTGTATGGATGATTGCTTCACCTTCGTTGCAAGTTGACTCTCCCCTTTGCCACCCAATCATGTGTGGGTTCTTTCTTATAGTTTAAGCAATTGACTTTAATATTTTTAATCAAGAAGAAGAGGTGTTGATTGTGGTGTGTATGTGTTTGTGTGTTTTCCTTGTATTTGTTTTTTGGGTGGGGGGCTAAATCCAAATATGCAAGGATAGCCAATTTGTGATGATCTTTTTCTTTTGGGTTCCAAATATCATGGATAATCATTATTATAATAATCCATGTTTTAAAATTATATGATCTACATAAATTCTTCAAATGGGATCCCACCCTAGAGAATAGAAATACACCAACATGTCACATAGCATCCTCATGTAGGACCCAAGAGGGGGCTGGGGCAAACCAACCCGTACACTGGTTCCTTGGAGGCAAGGGTTTAGGCATCCAACAAGGAATGAGTGTATGGGTTGGTTCGCCCAAATCCCAAGAGGGAGAACAAATGTAGCATGGAGGCTAAATATAAAAACTTAACCAATGAGTCACGAACAAACTCACTACAAGATCTAGTAGCCAAAACAATGTCATGTAGTGGCCAAGACAATTCTCATGCTACCAATTGAAAAGTAAGTGATGCGAGATGGCCCGAGCCTTTATCCCCCAAGTGCCCAAAAGACCCAAAAGTGGTCTATGTTTGTTGTATAAAGGCTCTAAGTTTTAGTAGTCTTTGTATTTGTGGGAAGTATGGAATTGGAATATGGGGGCATTAGTCACGTGTATCAAGTCAATTATTTATATATTATTATTATGATAACATTTGTGGCATTTTTACTACCTTAAGTGTCATGACTATGATCGGGGCAAGGTTGGTACGTACACTTGGCAATGCTTCGGTAATACATGTGACAATCATCACATATTATACAAAACATGCCATGATTTATAATATTAGTCACCAAGTTGTTTGTCATTGACTTAGTTGGGCTAGTATCATACTCAAAAGCCCTTTTACAAGACATGGAGGTCCAAATGTGACTTGGGCACCTAGATTCATGTACCCCTTACATGCCAATGAACCTTCTCCTTACAAGGCTCTATAGGTAGATGAGGCTAATGTGGACACCTTCGGCTTTGTGGAATCATCCAACCGATGGATTTGAGCATTAAAAGCTTGAGGATGTTAGCAATTGTGAATCAAGACCAATGAATTTTGAGCATTAAAAGCTTGAGGATGATGACAATTGCGAATCTAGACCAATGAATTTGAAATCGTTGGTATCAGGGTTGAGGAAGGTGTTGATCTAGGGTCCATAATTAAAAGATTCTCTACTTCCCAATGTGGTGTTATAAGGGGGAACTCTTTTATCGTTTGGTGTTGTGTAAATAGTAGATTCTACATGGGTCATTTACCAAATGAAAACCAAGTTGCCAGGGGGTGCACTCCATTGTCAAGTTGAACACCACGTGCAATAAAAAAAATTATAATTTTTACATAAAGCATCACCGAAATGGGTCAAAACTTTATCATTTTTTTTCATGAGTAGATATACACGGTATCTATTACATAGTAAAAAATAATAACCAAATTTGATGATTTAAAAAAACTATAAATATTGTTTCCAACTAGAATGACGCATAATTGAACTAAAACAATTACTACAAAAATGAAGATGACTAAAAAATTCAAGAAATTATAATTTTTTTAATCAATGGTTATGTATATGTAGAAAACATATCATAATTTTAAAATTATATATGGCATATAATATAGGGTAGCAAACTTTTATCACACGTGGTTATGAAACGTAAGGGGGTGTGATTGGCCCAAGCCAAGTTGAATGCCAATATTGGTTGTGTCATGTCTCTAAAGTGGTCACATGTAAGATAAAATGTTGCCAAATTATTTTTTCAATGTAGAATATCCCATAATACAAGTTGGTCAACACCTCATAGCCACATGTTGCCTCCTGATTTGACCAAGTTGTAGCCTCCTAATTTGCCCACCTCGGGCACAAAAGTCAAGCATGTCATAGCTTGATGGATAGTACTCCTCATTATGGACGATGGTGAGTGTAGTTTGATTTTTGCAAAGGTAATTAACCCAAATACCATCAATGCAACAACTAAATCACCATGTATTACTCACCCAGTGAATTAAAGTGATTGTACAGCTGATTGAGAACCAAAAATAAATGTTTGGTTACGGAAGCTAACTAAATCAACCTCGTCTACTTTATGAGCATTACGGACAATCACACATGCTCTAAAAAAAACCATGTTCATCCCTTGTTGACAACAACAAATGTCCATATGCTTGATCCACTCAAAATCACCAAGTGTCGTGGAAGATCCATGTTTGACTTAAGTAATAGACTTTAATAACATTGTCATAGAGGATGCCAAGTACATGCCATCTACATTCAATGGGGATGTCATTCTTATTTTGCCTCCTATAGAAAGGGAAGTTCTTGATGTTTATCGCAGGGCAATGGATGGTATGGACAACATTTATGACATACATGTTTGGAGTAGATCAAACACAACAAACATCCAAAGTGAATTTGGTTTGGCATTCAAGATGTCCTCATGCGTTGGCCATCTCCAACACCCTAAGAATTCTTGTAAGGACCTACGACAAAATGGTGGAGTACGCAACAGTACCAAGTGGATTGGGCGCATTTGTGGTGGGTTAGGGCCACCAAAGTTGCATAGGGTTTAGTGCATGGGTTGTGCATGGGTAGTTCATTTGTCTAGATGTTTGTCACATAAAGATTCTATATATTCATTATACATCTTTGGAAATGTCCCGTGCATGGATCCATCTAGGTGTGCACAACCACCCTATGTTCATTGGTGTGTGTCAAGAGCCCCTATATATGTCTTTCCTATGTTTTGCTAATGAGGTGTCCAAAACTTCAATAATTAAGAACTCAACAATCGTGATGGCTGCAAGTAAGCAATTCATGTTTGATTATATCCTCAAATCTCCTCTCTCTAGGGAATTGAATCATCGTCATGGAGCTTCATTGGAGGTCGTGATGGATAGATTCTCCACTCTAGCCTACCCTAACTACATGAAGTTCATGGTGGGTTCCAAGTGATTCATTCAAAGTGGGATGGGTTCCATGGGTAATAGAATGGCTCTTAAAGACCACTATGGATTAATTCAAGTATGTGCAAGTAAGTTTCTTTCACATATGGCACTTAAATTTAGGGAGGCAACTTGAAAAAATCTCATTGGAAGGTTTTCGAGAAGGACATGAAGATGCATACGATGTCTCACGGCAAAAGTTGTTCTTCAACTACCTATCATTATTTGTTGGTTGAATTGAAGAACTTCCCATATAAGTATATGCTCTCATGCTTATTATGGGCTTTCAACAATAACTTGTCCACCTATCCCCCTCTTGGTTAGTTAGTAAAGTTGCCTCAGTCTCCCAAAATTTGGCTTAACAAGGATTTAGCACCTAGTTGACAACCATGTGCAAGACCTCATGGGATCTATCTCATTGGCAAACCCATGACAACCCAGCTGCAACAAAAATAGCAAGTGGCTTTCTTGCTAAAGTATGAGACTCTTTCTATCTCTTGGGGAAGAAACTAAATTACCCCCACCTCAAAAAATTTCTTAAATACGAATGTGTATCGTACTTGAAGCAACCATTCACATTACCACAATGCAAGATCATTGTGCCTACCACACCTCAAATCATAAACTTGTCACCCAAAGTTCGCCACCCTTAATTTCGTCCTAGCCCGAGTGGAAAATGTTGGAATGACACGTAGTAACTCCTTCTTGATATTTCAATGTGTAATTATTTCAACCAAAATAGTGCGAGTGTTTAAAAACACTTACCTCGATGGTCAATTATCAATACATTCAAAGGTTACACACACCCATTTCTACCTAATGAATCCAACACTTCAAGTCTAAACATCATAAGTCAAAAACTATAAGAGTGTGTCACTATTTTTTTGGAAGTTTGGACATAATCTCGGTTTTTTGGCTCTCAAAAATTCATATGAAGTCCAAAAAATGAGTTCTTGGTATCCATGGATAGGTAGCGAAGTCCTCTACATGAATATGCAATAATATTTCTACTACCACAAAGTATATGGTTGCAATTCTATACTGTTCCCTTTGAATCTGCACTTTTTCACTAGTTTTTGGAAGTTTGGACATAGTCTCGGTTTTTTGGCTTTCAAAAATTCATATGAAGTCCAAAAAATGAGTTCTTGGTATCCATGGATAGGTAATGAAGTCCTCTACATGAATATGCAACAATATTTCTACTGCCACAAAGTATATGGTCACAATTCTACACTGTTCCCTTTAAATCTACATTTTTTCACTAGTTTTTGGAAGTTTGGATATAGTCTCGGTTTTTTGGCTCTCAAAAATTCATATGAAGTCCAACAAAATTAAATGCTCCAGTAAGAGACTTTGCACATCCGCATAAGTATAAGGCTAATCAATGTAAATCCAAGTATTCAAACAAAGTCATAAATTGAATTTTAAATTATTCACACCCAACTATTACTAACAAGAGGTCAAACCCTCTTCAAGGTCAACTAGCCTTGGCTCCTAACCTTACACCCATGCACACACACGTGCTCCTATCTTGTTTCCCACGCATCCACACTTATAACACGTGGGGTGCCAAGAAGCACGAAGGAAAGAGAAGATGAGTGAGGGAAGAACGAGGTCTTAAATAATAAGTTTGAGGAGGTGAGCACGCTCAAGACTCACGATAAGCCTTCGAGATCTCCTCATACTTTGTAGGCTCTCATCTTATCTCCTGAGCCTTCCTCCCTCAAACGATCAACAAATATTCTAATTCAAATATTTAACTATCTTTGGCTTTCTACCTACCACACTTTCCACCAAGGTCATGTCCTCACACTACTAAACTTATTCAATCCACTCCACACAAGCCTAATGCTTAAACTTAGTTTTCTTCAAGCTTCATTTTTTATATATTTTTATGAATAGTCATAAATCATAAAAACATCACTTGTAACGTTTTACAAGTGTTAACAACACATGTGGGCATCATTTTGGGCTCACAAAACTTCCCATTGAAATTGGATAATGGACGACTATCCCTATCTCAAGTGATACTATACTATGCCACTTTTGCTCATACAATGCAATTGAAAATGAGGCACATTTTATGTTGGAGTGACCCCTATATAACCTCATTAGAGATTAATTTCTGTCATTATTTGAGAACATAGTTCCAAGGAGCCTCAAGTATTTCTTTCAATTAGACCATCAAGTTGACATTAGCCTCTATCTCACACATGCTAACACAGTCCGTTGCACTAGAGAATTAGTTGGTTTGAAACCATCCCAATGTGCTTTTAATCTCATTAGCCTTTTCGGCTTCCCAGACTTTAAAATCAATTTCATTTCATTTGAAATAAACTCGTGCTTTACCTCCCCCCCCCACGCCCTCTCCCTCTAGACCCCTGGCTACAAGGCCCTGGCTCCACTACCATGTCATAGGGGCTAAGGAATGTCATGTCTATTATAAACCTCCTATATTCATTCAAATGTAGAGCATGTACCGTTTTTATCCCAAGTTTGGTACAACGCCAATCCCGGGGGTGAATTCTTCATACTACCTACAAACTAATGTGAGTGTAAGAAGGGGTATTTTTGGAGGTAGTAGCATACATAGTATACATAAAGGAGGTATTACTTTCCTCTTGTGTACACATTAAAATTTGTTATTCATTTTTTTTGAAGTAAAGGTAGATGTACAAAAGGGGGCCTTAATATTTAGAGAAAAATTTGATAATAAATGTGTTAGTTTCATCCAATCCATGTTCATTCATTATTGTCATATGGTAACAATCCTCAATGACTCCCTTGTCCATTCTTGTTAGGGTTTGCATTTGGGTTCTAGGACAAGCTAGAGGCTATTGCAGTGCTCATGGGCTCGTTTGAGTCTTGCTCTCCAAATTGTTATTGTGCTCTTCTCTTGGTTTGTTTCATTCAATCATTGAGTCACATGCTATGAATGAGAAAAAATTTCAATGACTTTCTCATTAGAAAGTAAACATGGATTTTACATGTAATAAAGGAAAATTTATATTTTGTGATTATATTTTGTATATGTAGTGGAGGCGTTTATCAAATTAAATTGAGAAGCTCAATATAAATACACAAGTCCAATTTCTAGCATGTTGTTAGTATGTATACATATTTTTTCTCTATATATTGCTCATGTATTGGAGGTTTAATTTCATAATGACCCACACATCATTTAGATTTCGAATGAAGAGTCCACCCCCCAGGACGCCAATAAACCAAGATTTTTTTTTAAATCCAAATAAGTTTGCTTGGTACAATTCTCTGCTCTACATGGTGTAATTGGTGTAATGGTTGGACCACCTAGTGGGTGGGGAGAGGCCTAACGCACCCACTGTACTTCCAAGCAACATTAGAAACATGACATTGGGCCATAATGGCGGCACACACAAACCATGATGCCCTTACCATTCTCATTCTACCATACGAAGATTAATATAACAAAAGACACCCTGTCACCCTACACCTAGACACCCAATTCTCGCTCACCTTGATCCACGCATCCTCAACCCCCCCCCCCCAAAAAAAAAATGTTTTCCAATGTGTACAACAATTCCGGAGATCCTCAATTATCACCATCTTTGCCAAAATTTTCAAAACATTGTCTTGAGGTTGCATCACAACCTCGGGGAGGTCACTGGCAAAAATCGTAGAAACAACGTGCGATAAAAAATAAGGTCTAATATATTCATTGTAGATAATTTTGGCAAATTGTACATATAATATAGGGGGTTCTAGAATAATGAAACATGTTTACATGTAAAATACCATCACATATAATGGCCTCTTTTATCTGTTCAGTACATGTAAAATTGTGTGGAAACAATTACTAGGGGTAGCGGGTCTAGGGTAGGGTCTATGCTTGTGGATGAAAAATAATAATTTTATGTTGAAAAAACTTGGGATGGATGACTTCGCAAGTTGGTTGGCTTGAACGTTACTGAACCAACATATCCAATGTGGAGTTAATGTTCTCTACCTACGTGCTAGGATGGATCATTTCAACGCGTTGTTTGAATTGCAACCTTCTTTCCAATTTTCTTTGGTGGTGTAAGTAAAATAGGGTATTTTAAAATTATTCCCCCAATATTTTATAAATATTGATAGGGTGTATTAAATTACAAGTATTTACCTTTATTTTGAAAAATACTATACCTTATAATATTTTCTACAAGGTAAATAGCCCCCCAATAAATATGTCATGAGCACATGTGTATGCATTAATTAAAGAGGGAGTGACCTCCCCGAGATCACAACTAACAAAACTCCCCTTCAAACAATACACCCACCCATTGGCCACACCCACCAAGGTCAACCTATCCAAGAAATGAAAACACCCCCCCCCCTTTACCACTTTGAATACCCCTCCCCCTCCCCCTCCCAACCTCGTTTTACACACGACCATAGCTAAAATATCCCACCCCTCGTCAAGGCAACGAAAGCACCACTAGGCTAGGAATCTACCATCCCACCGGAAACACCCAACATTCCTATTGTCACCCCGTAAGACAAATTATCCTACGTACATAACCAATAACCATTTACATAACCCTCCACTTCACCAAAGACAACACCATACACTCATATATCTTCATAAGTTGCCTCAAATCCATTTACCTTGTCCACAACCACCTCTGCCAACCCTCCTCCCAACCCAACCACCCTGAAAAATTACTCATGCAAGTCATAATCCGATGTCTATCACAACTCACACCTTCTTTCACACTCCCAAAAATTTTGCTCATACTTGGGAATACTTGGCAATGACATTGTTGATAAGCTTGCCAAATTCGGTGCTAACAACATTCTCACACACACACACCAATACACATCGCACATACCACCCCCATCTAACACTCCAAATCCTTATAGAGGACCCCCATACTACACCCATCAAGCACCTCAAACCTTGCACACATAAAGAATACACCTGCCAATTTACAACCACGATACTACCTCAATATCCATATGTAGCAAAATGGTTCAACAACCCACTAGTTTACTCCCCCTTCTCCAACTACTTTTGGTCAACACCCCGACCCTCAAACTCCGATATGAACAATACCATTTGACCTATCCAATCCCCCCCCCACACACACACACACTCACACACACCAATACACATTGCACATACCACCTCCATTTGGCACTCCAAAATCCTTATAGATTACCCCCATGCTACACCCATCAAGCACCTCACCCTTGCACACAAAAATAATACACCCGCCAACTTACAACCACAATACTACCTCAATACCCATATGTAGCAAAATAGCTCAGCAACCCACTAGTTCACTCCCCCCCGCCCCCCCCCCCCTCTCCAACTACTTATGGTCAACACCCAAACTCTCAAACTCTGATATGGACAATACATGGGCAACAAAAGAAAACACACCATTTGGCCTACCCCCCCCCCCCAAAAAAAAAAAAAAACCCAATTATTAGTAATCAACATGTGTCTCCACCTTCTCTCCATGTGCACCAAAACCATCATACACAACAAAAGAGTATGGCAAATACATAAGCTACCCCTCTCCCACTCCACAACAATAGATACACTCATAATTAACACAAAACACCCATCTAGGAGCCCCCCCATAGAACACAATCCCTACATGGCTATACCCACGCCTCTAAACCACAAATGCCTCGCCAAACTCAAACATGATGTCCTATCATTACCACCACCTCCCCAAAGAACATTACACACTATACCACCCAAAACTCGAGCCTAGAATTCATTGAATTCACTTTTTGGCAAGATCATGACCCCACATGTTGTAGCCCAACTAAAGAAAGTACAATACCAACTACTAGGGACACCCTAGAAGATGCCAGATGGTATGTAACACTTACTATCCTCAAAGAAAGCACTCAATGAGGCATCCACATGAACAACATCACCAACCTCTTTGAACAATGCTATATCCCCTTAATGCACATACATGCATGCATGCTTTGCAATTGAATTTTCAATTCGTGCCCCCGCCCCCGCACCCCCCCAAAAAAGAAAAAAGAAAAGAAAAGAAAAACAAACATACTTGGATGCATGCAACAAGTCCACTTGATATCTAACAAATATCTCACCCTACTCATCCTTAACAAACGAAAACTATTAAACGACCAACCACTAGTACTCCCCACGTAAGCACACCAAAACCACCGCACACAAACAACAAAATCCCAAGACTAAATCCTACAAAATGATACCTAAACCCACTTAGTCAGCTCAAATAAAGGGATAGACAACCTCCCCAAAGTAACCCTTGAGAATCAAACCCAACACAAGTTGCAATGAGTCAAGACACCATGCCCTCACAACACCCACCCTTGAGATACACAACATCAACAAACAAAAACCCACATCCCCCCAAATGGGCTTGTAGTGCCCTTCTCACTTGTTACCAATTGAGACCACCTCTGAAATGAGGTAGTTCCACTTATCCCATAGCCTTGCTTGGTAAATCCATTCCAGATTCAATATGAACTCATGGCTATGATCAAGGTGAAGCGTCCGTTATTCACGCCAACACTAGAGGTTGGTGTCATCCATGTGTGTGTAATGGCTGGAAAATGATCTAACAATGGTACGAAGGTAAGCGGGCTTGATTTGAGTACCCATCTTGGTCGGACATCCATATTCCACCGGTGTGTGGTTGTATGTGGATCTAAGAGCGGACACCAACTTGACAACCTATAAGGAGATTGAACCATGCGGTCAAAATTGTTAAGTATTCTAAGTTCAAAACCGTGCTTCCTAGCTAGGCGGCTTCAATTCTCGTATTCGAGGATTCAATTTATTTGAAATATAGATGTTGAAATTTTAGTTTTTAAAAATCTATATGTATAATTTATAATCAATCAGGAAAATGGACAAAGGTGAACATTTATATTTTGATCAAGGCTGCCTAGGTTGGATGGTAGTCAACATAATGGAAGGGGGATGCTATATGATCATTTAAGAAGAAGAAGATATTCAGACCTTGTACAGCCGCTAGCCCACGGACTTTTTGGGCTAGCGGCTAACCTAATAGCTAATAGTTATGGCTGAAAATGGTTCTCGAAAAAAATGGGCCAGCCCAGCTATGGCTAGATCGCGGCTTGAAAAAATATGGGCTAGCCTAGCTATGGCTAGATCGAGGCCTAAAAAAATATGGGCTAGTCTAGCTATGGCTAGATCGAGGCCTCAGATAATATGGGCTAGCCCAGCTAGTTATTAGCTAGCTAAAGATAAGTCATGTAACTAAATTGGCTCAAGCTAAGGCCCAACCATGTCATCCCTACCACTACCATAAAATTTTTAGGGTTGAGATCATCTGTCCATATCCAAGTGCATCCAAGTGCAACCGGTTACATGTTTACATCTTTTGATATGTCTTTACTCAAAGTAGGCTATATTCTCTACATTCCTCTAAAAAGATGGGTCGTTCTCTTGAGGATTTGCAGAGGCATCAATGATGTTTAAGTTGAACAAACATCTAATGCCATACAATCCTGAAAAGTTGATCTTGTTGGATAATTCCGATTGGAAGAATCACATTCCCAAACGCCCTATTTTCGATGAGGAGTTGCAGATAGAGGATGATGACAATTTGTTGGTAGAGAATGATGAGCAACATGTTTTAGATATTGATGACGATGAGTGATTTTGACCGATATGAAATATAATTGTATTGATGAGACAATGTCTCCTTGAATTCATTATATGAGCTACATGAATTAATTTATTAGGTCAGCTAGTCCAACTATATGGCTAAAAACGGTACCCGAAAAAAATGGGCTAGCCCAGCTATGGCTAGATCGAGGCCTTAGAAAATATGGGCTAGCCTAGCTATGGCTAGATTGAGGCCTTAAAAAATATGGGCTAGCCTAGCTATGGCAAGATTAAGGCCTCAAAAATATGGGCTAGCCCAGCTAGCTAATGGGCTATAAAAGGTGTGAAGATATTCTCAATTTGTGCCAAAAAGAAGAAGAAGATCACTTATACTTTGACAATGAAAGAAGTTAGTCACATGAGCTCCATAAGATTATGAGAAAAATGACTACATCCTCAATTTGGATTTGCTAAATTTCTCACAGTTGACACATGTATGACATCTTAAGAGAAACTTACCTATGTCCGGGGAGAACCGGTGGTTAGTTACAAATGAGCCGGTTGAGTTTGAGAAATAACCGGTCGAAGTTGGAGACTTCAGGAGAATTACCGATTGTTTTAGAGGAATCTATAGAAGGAATATGCCTCAAATGAATCAAGCAAAACCGGAAGATGTCAACATGTAACCGGGTGGATCACTAGGATCTTGACCGACTATGCCCAAAAACTTCCCGGGCACTGAAGCATACTAATTCGACAAGAAAGCATATAGGGTTTCATACCCGTGTACTTTAGAGTAGCTTGGGAACAAACAAAACGTGTTGAAATTTTGATGGTGCGAATAAACCCACATGCCTCCCACAACCCCCACCACATTATACCCTAGAAGAGGAATCTGCAAGACTACATACATACCTAGTGTAGCTTGAGCTTTGGTTAGACTAACATGAACTGGGCCCAAGAGAGGTTACTAATCTACAGTATGGCGTTTTCATAACATTATTCAGATCCATAACAATGTTTTGTGGGATTGACAGTATTCTACAAAATATTCTCCACATTCAGATTGAATGTGAGGAATATCCGGGAATATCTTGTGGAATATTGTCAGTCCCACACATCATTGTTATGAATATGAATAATGTTATCCCCTGGGTTACGATTTTTTTAGTTTTTTTTTGAAATACGTAGATTTTAAGTGCCTAACTATACTTAATTTCCACATGTGACTATGAAAGGGTCTCCAAAAGAGCACGACAATTACGTGACATAACATTATCCAACCTCTTTGGGGGGTGGGCCGTGGGCCTTGCATCTAAGAAGCCAAGAATATACTGTTAATTACTTAAAGAGACGAGAAAATGTTACCATAATCACTAGCACTATTGGAACTGTGGTTGTTTCACGACGCAAAGTGACCAGAATAAACCAAGTCGGGGCCCGAGTCATGCCCCGATCACACCAAACTTTCCATTCAGTTCCGGCCATGAAATTCTTGGAGATCATGTTGAGAAATAGGTGTTGGCCCATCACTTTTCACACTATTGCAGCCGGAGATGTTGACGAATGGCGTCAGAAATGGCCAGTGCGATCAACCCCTCATTCTGAACACTTTGTGTCGAGTCGTCGTGTCGTGAAACTACCACGGTTCTAGTAGTAGTGAATTGAGAGTGTAGACGAAGCTCGGAAGCGAGTTCTTATGCTGACTAATGTTATATACAAAGCTTCGAGAATAAGCCCATTTCGGTAAAGCTAGGAGAAGCTAGGTAGGAGCTGCAGCAGCAGTGGCACACTCCAACAGTGCGGTCAACACATAAAACAAGGCGCAGGTATTTCAATCTTTTGGAACTCTTAACCCTCCCCTTCCCTTTTTCGTAGTTCACGATTTTTGACCTTGGGAAAGATGGGCCCCATGCATCGCCACAGGTGGGGTTGATGGTGTAAGCTCCTTGGCATGAGTGCCTAGCTAAGATACTTGGTCCCGAGGACACACCTGACCACAAATTCAGATGCACAACATAGCCACCAATGATTGTGCAACAAATTATTCGATGAACGGGGAGAATCGACTGCTAAAGAGAGATAGTTACAAATGGAAGCCAACCGGTTGAGTATGTGATGTGTAACCCCTTGATATTCTACACCTCAAGACCCTCAAATAACAGTTCCTTCAACACAAAACACCTTCAGTGGTTTCAAACAAACCTTACAAAATTCAAGCTCCGAACCTCTCAAATAAATTTCTCGATACTCACGCCTTTCAAATCATGTGTTATTGGAGTCTAAACACCTTTAAAGCTTTCAAATAAGTCCTTGAACGCTCAAAACATTAAAGTCAAGTGCTTTTGAGATTTCAAAACCTCTAAACCTCTCAAATAAGGCTCTGAACACTCAAGACATTCAAGTCACATGCTCTTGCATCAAACATACATCCAAGCAAAAACAAAAAGACAAAGAAACGCTTATAACAACCAAATGCGCCCTTGGACACCTCCAACACTCCGAAGCGCCAACCTCGAGATCTACTTTGCAACCTCAAAGCAATCAAAGCTCTAGGCCCTTCACTTGCATGGCGAGTCCATGACCTATTGGAGATCACTAGAACTACAGATGAGTTTGCACAAAGGCATGTGAACAATGCTTGGAGTGAGATGATCTCATGCTCTCCTTGCTTTTGCCTTTTATTACTTTTCTTATTGCCATTGGTTCATACAAACAATATGGGATAACTTTTATCCCTCTTCGAACTAGCATTGTAGCCTTATTATAACCTTATTATTTCTCATGCCTTTCCCATTACATTTTATTTAACTACGAGCAATCTAATGCTCTACCTTCTACACCTTCCTCACGAGATACGCTACCACACTAAGCGAACAATGGAGGAGTAGCATACCTCCCCTCCTCAAATGCCAAGCTTGCGCACAATCACCTACATCAAAAGCCGTATACATCCTCAAAAAACAATTCCACATCTGCTAAGACTTTGTAGAAACCACTTTCCCAATGGAATATCTCCCCTTGCTGAAGAATGCTACAAAAGTCCCTCTACCCCGCCTTCCCAGCCACACAAAAATCCAACACTAAAAATTTAATCAATAAGTTAGCCACCCTTAACATTTTGGCTCTACCACAAATCCAAGACCCACGCACTTTCGCATCCTAAATCCCCCAAAATTCCAAACCAAATACCATAGCAAATCCAAAATACTCAATTATGCCCTCCTACAAGCCAACATTGTATTTTCCACCTCTGCCACCATCAAATAATCCCGCCATACAACATCCACTCAACACCCACACATCCCCCTTCAACATCACACATCACAACATTCAAAGCCGCCACCCATAAAAATAAATAGGGAGAGAAAAAACACACATATCATTTTAGTTGACAATGGAAAACACAACAACCAACTACTGGTAAAATGGATGCTCCATACTCTCTTACTTAATCCAAACAACATCCTCTATGAACCACAAAACAACAAGCTCTAAGAGAAAAACTCCTCAATGCACAAAGATCACCACAATCATGGGACCGCCGCTATGTCTATCCAAGCCTTACCATCCCGCACCTCACGCTACACACCCAAAAATGTAATCTAGACAATTACATCATCACTAACGTACCGGCCATTCAACTACACCCACCACTAGCACATGTAAATGACCAAGAAGGAAACCACCTAACCACCATCTCACTTGAAAATTACTCTAGTTATGGGACCAATGCTCCAAAAGCACCACCACGGTCACACTCCACCTTAGCTCCCCCCCGCAAGACTTTAACAACTGAAGTTCTACTCTTAACTAATAGATACATCAAAGTGATTCCCATGAAACAACCAAAAATCATCTCCTGCCCAAAGAATCACCAAGTCCTACCACCATCAATCCTTGGTACCTTAATAAGCACCTTTTATCTCACCTTTCTTCCTTCTCTAGTCCCGTCACTTGCCCCACCTCATTTACACAACATCACTCCCCAACACGAAAGAGACAAACACTTTGGCTCCCTATGCCTAGACTACTCTACAAAGTGGGTAAGGCATGGAAATGCACATATTACGGACACCGACCCCATCCCTAAGGCAGTCAAATGGGTTACAATGGCAACCCAAATTAGCCCAAACATTTTATTTATTTTTCCTTCTTAAGGTAGACCCTTACCCCTTAACATGGGTGCTACAAAAGTTTCCTTGTGTCATCCTTGAGAACATGTATTCAAGTAAATGACTTGCATACTCTATATGTATGATGGTTGTTGTCACATATGATTACTTTTGTACTTCTCATTGATTGAAGTCCTTTATAATCAAATGCTAACATTGCAACCATAATTGTTCAAGACTAAAGAATGAATTGTTTGAACATTGAAATGGGCTTATGTGCATCTTCACGAGCAACTTGTGCTCACACTTTTTCTTTGTTGCAAGGAATTTCAAAGTAAAACCTATTTATCTACACACACCATGTGGATCCTACCCCAAATCTTTGTAATGCATCATAATAATGAATACTTTTAATTCTAGAAGTCCAAAATATGACATGTGATTTGTTGAGTTTTACTCTCATTTTAGCAAAAGCAAATGAGAGTAGGGTGAAACATAGCTACAAGCCACGTAAAGTGCATTGTTAGTATGGACCATAGACCTTACAAAGTTTTAACCATGTGGGACCATAGATATAGGTTGGGTACGGTCCTTGAGATTTTCACTTTGGGATCCTAAAGTTCGAAATGTTTGAGACATTCAAAAGTTTGATGTGGAACTTATATGTGACATGTACAAAGGAATGATTTTGGAAAGATCAAAATCCATACCTTTTTCTGAAATATTGAAGGCTGGTCTAGACTACGGTGGAGAAATGCAATAATTTCAACCCAAGACAAGGTTATTTGAGGCAACGGTTGGTATGGCGGACAAGCTTGAGGCGTTTATTATTATTAAAAGAAACGCCTCTAGTTGGAGTTCTCTAGAGGCCAAGTTTCTTGTCTTAGGGTTTGAGGTTGCCCAAGAAATTGGACCTCTAAAGAACCCCCTAACAAAAAAGTGTGCCCATGTGGATAGCCGTGTCATTTTTTCATCCATGATTGGAATTTTTCACTGAAGAAGTCTTGGCCGTAGTGTAAACCCTCTATAAATAGTGGCTAGGGAAGAATCCATCTCGTAGCCAATCATATTGCTCCATTCCCCCAAGATTATTGACTGGTGCACTACTACACCATAGTCTAAACCGGCCCTCATCAATCAACACCATTGGTGTATCCATCTTTTTTGGTTCATTGTGTAGTAGATGTCATATGTACGTGGTGGGTACATTCTCTTGTTAGACACTCACTTACTATGAGTGCCTCAAAGACACGTAGATCAACATACTTGTTGATCCTTGTACGTACAAAGTTAAAAAGAGGGATGTTAATGATGTCTTCGTTTTTTTTCCGAGTTTTATATGCATCGCTTACGAACATTTGGAGTACATAAATGTGCAATAGCTTTTAGCATGGTTGCCAGATACATATAGTTGAGCACATAATACACAAATGCCATTGTACTTTACATATTGTAATCCATATTATCATAATATCTAAATTTTACATTCCATAAAACTAAAAATTATTAACTTATATATAGATTATAAATTTATAAATAATGATAATTTAGTGACAAGTTGATGTAGTTTGTTGTCGATAGTATGATGTAGTTTCATAGTTGTAGTATTGTTGTACTCGAGCATGCACTTTTGATATATTATATTCTATACATTGAAAATACTACATGATACAATAAATGAATGTTTGTATTATTACTTGTTGAGTATTGAATACATGAATATGATATTTGATGTTTAGCTTGGACTTTGTAGCATTCAAGTAAACTCATCCATCGTGGATAAAGGAGTTATAATATATATACATATAAAAACCTTGTGTTGGTTGTGAAAATTTTAATTTCAATGTATGATTATAATTGTATGTTGATTAACTAGGCTCATTAGTATGACTTCCATCAATTTCCCAGTATATTGTAAACATTCCAAATATTCATTTCATTGCAATAGTAACTATTATATTGGACCAACATTCATAAATAATGCAATTTTTTGTTGTAAACAAGTAAAAATAATATCATTGCTAGTTTCATTAATCCCTAATCTCCACAATGGCATACATACCTTTGCAATCTCACATGTTTTCATGCATCATATAGTGAACTTGGCTCTTCTTAATAACTTGGAACTCTCGGTAAATATCATAATAGCCCTAAATTATAGATTTTGGGTTTAGGGATTAGCGCTCGTTCGAGAATATCATCAAAGACTTCGAATTAGTATGGTGGGATTCAATTGGAATGCAATGATCCTCGACATGTAGGGGATTTTATTTTTTAACTATAATCACTTCATCCATGATGGATGAGTTTACATAAACGCCACTTCGAACTCCAATCCCAACCATCCAATTGTCCCTCCATCCACCCCTCCATCCAAATGGAATACATAGTGGCAAAGGATGGAAGCATTGTGACGACGAGAGAGAAATATGGCATACGCACCTGCCTCTCATACATCCAATATCAAAGCTATGAAACAATATGCAGCATGATAAGTTTTCCATACTTTCGTTAGTTACAATGAGACCATAATTAACTAGAAAACCCCAAAAATTACAAAATTGGTCTGATCCAAATCATTTGAGATGAATCAACCACAAACTTATAGAGGGGATGTCAAATATTTATGTTGGATGGATGAGGGGTACACCCGTATGCGACAATTCCCTCTTGCCTATTGTGATAATGTAGCTGACAAGGAACATTTAACAAACATAGATCTGAATGGATGTGTGGAGTTTGAGCTACATATATATCTAGTGACTTATGATGAGTCGTTACTTTACATATTCTTTGACTGTCTACCTAAGAGGAAAGAAGTTATCATGTGCCATGTGGAAGCACTTAAACATATATATATACAAGGGGTACCAAATATTGATTGTTCCAAGGACCCTTGACCGACTAATGATTGGGGATGTCCATGTGGCTCAAATAAAAGTTAACCCCCGCTAGCTATCTTCAAACCTAATCATGGGCAACATACATAACATAACTTAATTAACCTTGATGAATGCTTTGCATCATCATGATGTAAAGTGATTTGACAAGACCCACTTGAAGGACTTTTGAGCTTTGAAGCTTCTACCCCCAAGTTGGATTCCAAAAGGAGAAAAAAGAACAACTAAATTCCGTCTACATATAATCAAGATATTAGAGTTATCCATAAAGTCTCTTAAAAGGCCGATGAAACCGTGGGTTTGATCCTTCTTTGAGATTTTTTTCTGAGTTCACTAGCTTGTTGTGTATCGGAGCCTGTTTTGAAAACAAGTAAAACTTTTAGGACTTCCTTTTTCCATCTCACGAACTTTGAGAGAATATTAGGATTTAAAGTAGGCAATGCACATGGGACCCGCTACCCTAAATCTTGGATCGGCCTATGCAAGGCTAGTTTGGTTCACCCATTCTAGTAAGACAAGCTAGAAAGCTGGGTGGTTTTTTCTTTCTAGACAACACTCTTGTGTATGGTAATTCAACCAATGAGAAAACTTGGGTGACTTTGTGTTTAATTCTCATAAACTCGTGGTTTGGGACTTCATCTGTGGTTTCATTTGCTTTGCTTTATGAATAACTCTATTGCCTTGTTAATCGACGTCAAGGTGTTAGTAAACTATGATGTGCAAGTTCTTTGGAATCGTCAATGATTGGTTTATGTAGTGCTCACCGTCTCAAATTTTGTTGACGTGTCGTGTATTCATTGAACACAAGCATGACGAGTATAAATTGTAGGAAGTGGTCCTTGCAAAATGGCAAGCACAACACGTGTTAGCTTGTTACAAGTTGTAGCAAGGCTCTTTGTGTACCTATCTTTTGGCTCTCAATAGACCTCATAGCTACAACCATAGTAGGGCTTCTTGCGTACAATGTCTAATATGCAATAGGCATTTAAAATCATCGACATGTCACACATCACATTATTCACATGAGGGGACATGCATCCTTTCTAATTATAGTGACCTCTCTCACCAAGTGTCTTGGGTAGTATCCTAGGGCATTTTTGGGCATATTCCCCTATTGTTGCATGGCTCCATGGAGCATGTCATTGCAGTTGATTAATGTTATACATTGTCATGCGACTTTAAAATAAATAAATAAATAGGTTACTAATGACCATGATCTTTTTGGGAGGTTTGGGGGTTGGGGTGGGGTTGGGGTGGGGTTGGGGTGAAAGGCAACTAGGCCAACACAAAGCTCATGGCAAATGGGAAGAGAATTGGGTGGAGTTTGTATTCATATCTGAGTATGGATTTATTTAGGGCAATATTGTATTGTCTTGGTGTCCAACAAGTGGTTTTCTTTCCTTGAGGCACACCCATCCATCTTGCAAAGCTTCTCAAGACCTATCCATAGTAGCCAATATCGCCTCCTAACTCAACCGATTGAGTGCAGTGACCATTCAAAGATCAAGTTTTATTTTGGTTTTTGACACTTGAACTCTCTCATTTCTTGGACTTAGGAAGTGAGACTAAGCTCTTCAAAGTCACCTTCTCAAGAGCTTTCATTTGAGTGAGAATATGAAAATAGTGAGTGGGTGAAGAAGGTTCATGAATTATTGCACTATTGAGTGATTTTGTTATCACGAGCTCCCACATCACCATGTGTTTAGATAGTCTTTGTAGGGGGAGAATAAATTCTTGGATATGGAAATGAATAGGTATATTTATTGGTACAAAATATTATTTCATTAGAGATATGGAAAGCACATGTGTTTATTCAATAAACATGGATCAAAACTTGGTTGCAATACTTATTGTTCATGTGTAAATATCCATATATCCCATCCCTAGTCGTATTTTTTAGGATCAATGCTTCTCGATTGGGATCCACATAAGATGAAAGGATTGTTGGAAGTTGTAAGCTTATGACCATTTGTCATATGCCAAGGCTTGGAGAAAATTCATGTCTCAAATGTGACTTTATTGATTGATGGCCACATGTCTAAAAGGGTCATTTAAAGGATATTTTAACATTTGGCACCTCAATTTAAGGTATTCCAATTTTAGATAAAATGGAAATGTCATAATAAGGACATCATTTGGATATTCATAATACTCATCAATGCTCACATACCAAATTTCATATATCGGATGAATAAATGAATAAATGAATAAATAATGTTTTGCACTGCGAAAGGAAAAGATTGACATATGCGAGGGCAATTGACTGCGTGATTGGGTTTGAGGGTCCACAATAATGGTCAGTTCTGACATGCTAGACAACATGTGTTAAGTCTCGTGTACCCCTAGCTAGGTAAGCCAAATGTGCACTTAATCTGAGTTCAAAACCCAAGTGCAATTATGCCATACCCAAATAGAAAGGATGCATTGAAGCACAATTCATTCATGTTATGATTTGTAAACAATTTATTGAATCACATGATATTTAATAAGTGTGATGGTTGTGTTTGAATGTGTAGCTCACCTTAAATTTTTTGGTTGAAGGGCATGATTTAACATAACATTATTCAATTAAGGGGTAAGGCTAGGTAGGGTCAATAATATGTCATAGTTGATTACGTGCATCTTACTTGCGATATTCTTGAGTTAGTAGATTTAGCATGAACAACCATGGACTCCCTTGGTGAAAAGAACCAGTATATGCCCCCCAACAACTGTAAACAACATGTAACCCAAAATTGGAGGCATTCATGCCCACAACAAGCCCATAAATATATGCAAGATAGCAACAACGGCATTGTAAAGAGAGAGAAGATGCAAAAATGCACGAGATTGAAACCCTACTTGAAGTAAATGTAGTGTGGAGTTCCCACTTTGCAATCTACTTGTTGCACCACCTCCAAGGTGCCCACATATTGGTATTACGATCATAATCACTACACCCAACACAAAGAGGATGTGGAGTTCACAATGCAACAATGACCACAACAATCCAGGTCCAAAAGTCCAACTTTTTGAAGCAAATCCCAACTTGCTAGTACCAAGAATTTGCGACCTTGTGTGCCCATCACCAACCTTTGTGTCCCGCTTAGCAACCTCTCTACATTGGGAAACACCTAGTTGGCAACTGGCCTACATGGCACAACTAGAGCTATTGTTGTTGCTCAGTTATATACTAGTTACACGTGTTGACATACAATGCGTCCCTACACCCACACCCACTGGCGGTGGCAAGCAACGTGTTGTTGTCTCAAGTCCAGAAACACTAGTTGACATAGGTTAAATAAAAATCCATTACCCTAACAATTTAACCTCGGTTTTTTTACATGGACAATGACATTTAATTTTAGGATGGAACCACACCTCTCGGCTGTATAATGTTATGAATCTCCACTTGATGCAAATCGTGTAGCTGATTAGAAGAAGGCATGGGCTGTCCTTTGGATTAAGGGTTACCAAGCAATAAGGGAGTCTAAAATCCCTACCTATTAACATACTCTAGCTCTAAACCTACATGGAGATAGACCGGGTAGGTAGCTAAGAAAGGGCCTAAACTGTGGGCCATCAAAAGGGTGACCAATATAAAAAGGGTGCATTTTAGCACAATTGATTGATGTTACGTTTTGTACACAATCTATTGAACCGCATGTCAATTTATAAGCGAGATGGATGTGTTTGAATGTTTACAACAATTTGTGGAATTAGGTATGCTTTTGCAGATAGGTTGTTTTTTTCCCCATGCAAATTACCTTGGGTTAAAATCAAATTACAAATTTATAACTTCATTTATTCATTCCTATATTCTGTAGGTTCATAGCTGGTCCGACACTAATAATTAAAAAAAAAATTCAAAATTTTTGGAATATTATTGGCATTTTTTGCCGAATATAAAATTAATTATTTTTCAAAATTGCCGGAAAGTAAGAAATTTTACTTCTCACTAGAATTTTACTTACAATGGAAGCATATGTGAATTTTGAAAGAGAGAAGGTGCTCCTTTTGTAATCAAGCTCACTTACATTAGTCCACAAAGAATATGGGTTAAGAAGTAGCAAGACTCTAGGTGAGGCTTTTCAAATGTGTTGTACACAAATTTTTGGAGTCCAATTGAGCATAGAAGATGAAGTTTTATAGAATTTTGTCCAACTAACAAAAGTTGAGAAATCAATCCTTCTTCCACCTCCAACAAGTTTTGTGTCAAAATAAGTCTTTATGCAAAAGATATGGACAAAACATTGCAGCCGTGTAAAGATCAAAAAATTAAAATGCGTTCATAACAAATTTTCGGAGCTTATTTGTGCATAGAAGATCAATTTTTTTGGAATTTTGTTGGTCTAAGAAAAGTTTAGAAATCAAGTAATCTTTCACCTCCAACAAATTTTATGTCATTTGAAGACTCTATGCAAAAGTTATGCGTGTTATAAAAATGAAGTCTAACTCGGTGCTTCACCTCAAAGTTTACATATCCCCTATGCATTGTTGAACACAACTCCACTCTAATTGCATAAAGCACAGAGCATTCTCAACTCTTCACTCACATCTTACTTGTCATTCAATGCAAGAGAGATGTACAAGATATAAGCTTAAATAAAAAATAAAAAATGAATTTAAGTGGAATTTTAAAAATTAAAAGAGAAAATTGCCAAAAATATGAATATACTGTTTTTAGGTGCCGAACTTACTTTTTCAAATTTAATTAATTATTCGGCTAACATGTGTCAAACCAACTATGAACCTACGGTAATGTCAATAAATTAGCATTGGGAAACCTAATTGCATATGACATTCTTCAACAATGTTATCATGTTTTGTGGGCTTTGCTCACATCCCCGTACGCTTCTTGCATCTTGGCTTTGAATTTGTATATTAGTACTCTCTTGGTTTGAATGACATCGGTGTAGGTCGGGTTAAGCCACTTGCTACAGTACCGAGCTTTCAATCAATACCATTAGTAGTCAATTGGATGGATATTAGTGGCTTATGTTTTGCCTATGTTTAATTCAAATTAGAAAATGAACAACAATAATTGATTGAAGAATGTTACGCACATATCGGTGTACCTCACCCTAAGAAACATTGGGTGAAGGGCACAACGTAATCTCCACTCAACTAGTGTTGACTTTTGACAAAGGGTGTTGCCTTTCACGTGATGGTCAATTTTTGCATCATCGGTTTTTTGACATGCTGGTCAAATTTCCACACGTCTTTGACACCTAATTTTTCAAATTGACAGCTTGTAAGAACTCTTACTAGTTCCCAAATTCTTTTTTAGTCATCACAACATATAAAAGCAATCAAAATATGCAAATCTGAACCTTTGCAAACAACATGCAATCAAATCACGTTCATTATGTAGCTGTCAACAACCCCTATAACCATCACTTGTGATTCATATATATTATTCTACAGATCCATCTTATTTCTCAAACTCCACTGGTTCATCTGCAACGAACACTCGATTCTCCCCATTTGTCGTACAGGATGTCCAGAAGCTAATTGCTTTCTCAAAAGGACAGAGAAGGCGAATTACCGAAGAAACGAAGCTCAAACCAACACATCAAGGCAGATTGAGCTGATTGACATCCCAGAAAATCCAACAACATCAATCCCAGAAGCTTGTCGATTCCTCCAAAGGACAGACAGGGTGATTTACTGAAGAAATCCCTTACAGACAAGCCTAATCATGCATCCACCAAAACCCTAATACCTCAATCAGAATCACCACAAGAGAATTCAAAATCAGATCTGGCAGGCAAATATGTCCAGGAAACACACCATTGTAGAAGCAGTGGAGTGCAGAAAGCTTAGAAAATTTCCAGGCTTTCGATCAACACACCTCCCCCGCAAATCCATCACACACATCCTCACATCTTAAGTTGAATAGTCTCTAAGCTTCCCAAAGCTTCTTTCAAGTTCCGAGCGATAGAGCAGCGAGCTCCCTGAGGCAGTCGAGACTCGACGAATTTGAAGTTTGGATGCGATGAAAGATGACAAATATTCTAAATTTGCATCCATCAAGTGACGGGCAGTTTGGAAGTGATTTGTCAAGTGACAAATTAAAAGTCTTGGCCATTTATCTTTTGACGGGTCAGGTAAGACCAGTCACGGTGACATGCTGCCAAATGGAATGTGACGGGTGCAAATCTGAACCTTGCACTTGATGCAAGGCTACTATATCCGGAACTCACCGTTGTAGAAGTAGTGGAGTGCAAAAAGCCTAGAAATCTTCCTGGCTTCGGCCAACACACCTTCTCCACAATTCCACCACACACATCCTCGCATCTCAAGTTGGATAGTCCCTAAGCTTCCCAAAGCTTCTTTCAAGTTCCGAGCAATAGAGCAGTGAACTCCCTGAGGCAATTGAGACTTGACGAATTTGAAGTCTGGATGCGATGCGATGAAAGATGACAGATATTCTAAATTTTCATCCATCAAGTGATGGGCTTTTTGACAGTAATTTGTCGAACGGTAGACTAGAAGGTCTTGACTATTTGTCTTTTGATGCGTAAAGTAAGCCCAGTCACGGTGACAAGTTGTCGAATGGAATGTGAGGGGTGCAAATCCGAACCTTGCACTTGATGCAAATTGTGTAGCTTATTATAAGAAGGCATGGGCCCCTCCTTCGGACTAGGGGTGACCAAGTAATAAGGGGAGCCTAAAATCTCCTGACCTACCTACCTACATACTCTAGGTACCGACCTTCTAAGCTACAGGCCTAGCTGCTGTGGCGGTAGACTAGAGGTAGGAAGGTAGCTAAGGAAGGGACCTAAGACCGTGGGCGCCGTTCGTCCGTTTTGTTGTGTACGGCGTCGCCTTCGCCGGGCCAGCAACTTACATCGACAATAAATTCGTTGCGAGGCACAGGAAGGACGGAAAGGATCGCCATCGTCACAATGGCACCGTCCGCACGTGCACATGGCATCTAGTGGAGCTGCTAACTTAAGCTATCCATCATCTCCTCATCTCCTCCGCCGTCGCTGCGGCAAGATCGCAATACCCACTTAGCCTTCCGGACAGGAATAGCACAAGAGTGAAGGAATTTGACAAGAGAAAGTCGAGAGTTCTGGGGATAATCGGACTGAGGAGCAGGAGTAAGAAAGACAGAAAGGAACTTGCAAGAAGTGCAAGGGAGGAGGAGATAAGAGTTTGGAGTGGTTTGGTAGGTGGAGTTGTTAGAGAGAGAGAGAGAGAGAGAGAGAGAGAGGCATTTGGGATTTCGGGGAACGGTGACATGGTTCTGGGGACCTGGCAGGCGGTAGCAAAGAAAGTGCCTCCGAGTACACAGCCCCGAGCTCGTGCATCAATTTTCTTTTGGGTCGTGTGTGTGCACATGGTCTCCTGTTGTGGCCTGTGAATTTAGTTACGTACTGGATTGTTGTTTGTTTTTGTATTTCGGTTTTAAGAGGGGTGTTTGATCTGCTCTGTAGGAGCCAGAGTCTGTCCGTGGGCTCACACTTGGAGGTTGCTGTGTGAGTGTGTATTTTCTTTTGTCTCCACTGGGTTTGATTTTGGAAAGCTGTGATCTTTGATTTTTGTTTTGGTTCGTTCTGGAGCCTAACTTGGCACTTCCAATTGTGCCAAGTTTCTTCTTTCCAAGCTTCTTAGACCTCTGTGTCTCCCACTCTACCATTTTGGCAGAGAGGCACCGGTCATCGGTGACTTCATTCTTGAAAACTTGGGGGGGGGGGTTCGGAGGGAGCAGTTCCGAGTTCTTAAGTCAAGTGAAAGTTTTCAATTTTCCGGTGGTTGGATCTGCTTTGAGGACCACCCCAATTTTCTTTCTTCCATGAGCTGATCTTGATCACCTCCCTCCACTTCGTATCTTCAAGCACAGGTCTGCTTGATCTGCCTCTTCAAAATTTGCAGGTCCAAGGCCCCCTCGGCCCGGCTTCCGAAGGAGGAGAAGAAGAGCTTGGCAGGTGTCACATTGTCTAGTGAACGGAGCATTTTGCTTTCGGATCTGTCTCAGAGAGAGAGAGAGAGAGAGAGAGAGAGAGAGAGAGCAGGCAGCCAACTCTTCGAGTTCTTGAAAACTCTGATCTTGGCTACATTGTCACAAACCAATACAACCATTTTTCGATCTTAACAGCGGCGTTAATTTAAGGAACGAGAGGGGTTGAACTTTCTTGGCCACCGGATTCCACATCGTAGACACACACACACATACACACACTCTTACATCTCCTCCTCCAGATGGGAAGAAGCTCTGCAGAAAATCCTTGAGTATAACTTGAGAGTAGGTAGCTTCTGGAATCTCTTTGTGTGGGAGTTTACCATCAATCATCAGGACAACAACAACACCAATCTTACAACCACTATGACTCTTAGCTTGAGAGCCGATGACCGCATCCCACTCCAGTCCATGGACAAATGGTAAGAGCTTGTTACAATCCTCCTCCACCTCCTCCATCTCAGCCACTCCCATCGACAAGAAACATCATCAAAGCAAAGGTTCAGGGAATATCCAAACAATCTTACACACGGGATCCGGCATTCCATTGATCCCTCGTCACAATTCCATGTGCAAAATATCTACAGTGCCCTCAATTTGTGTGTAGGTTGTGCTTTTGTGCATCACTAAACCCCAAGATGTGCACGTTTCTTGAGCTCATGCTTGAGTTGAAGATTTTTGATGTTATTTTTGGTCCTCTCGGATTTGTTCCAGGATAGTGAGCATTTTCGTGTGCTGTCAGTCGTGAGAAGCAGCGGTCAGGCATCAGATTCCATGTGCAAAATGTCTACAGTGCCCTCAATTTGTGTGTAGGTTGTGCTTTTGTGCAGCACTAAACCCCAAGATATGCAAGTTTCTCGAGCTTATGCTTGAGTTGTTTTGGTCCTCTCCGATTGTTCCAGGATTATGAGCATATTCGTATGCTGTGAAGTTGCGATCACGCATCAGGTTGTCATCTCATGTTATGTGTATGTATATAGGGCAAACATGGGGGGTTGGGGTGGCGAACACTACACCGGAATGCATGGCGCTGGAATGTTCTACCACAGCAACAGCAACAGCAACAACAACGTAAACGAAATATTGCTGCCGCAGTTGATGATGTCGCAGGGCTTTGGTTGTGGTGGAGTTTCGGAAGCACCTAATCAAGTAGTTGGGCATTTAGAGTCGCCTCGGAGTCTGGACAGTTTGCTCCGGTCGAGCAACAGCTCCAGTATGGCGGACTCCACCAGCGAGATGAACTGCTGCGCCACCACCGGGGACGATGGCGAAGGACAGGGCGCTACGTCGCAGATCCTAACGACGACAAAAGCGTTGCTACAATCTCCCACCTTCCTGAGCAGCAGGGGGAGGGGAAAGAGTAAGGAGAGCGGCGACGAGTCGCGATCGCTCTCGATCCCTGTCGCAAGTGCTGACAATATCGTCATGAAGCGCCAGTTCGAAGAGCCGGGGGATGTGTGGGGTGAGAAGCTGCAGCCATCTCCCAAATTGCCCAAAAGGCACGCTGAAGATGGGGCCATTCTGTTCGCTGAGAATTTCCAGGATGGGGGAGCAGCATCGGGGTACCCCAACAACATTGGGGAATTTGCAGGCATGTCGAGCCCTGTCGATCCTTTAGCCAATCTGCCTCCGACCCCCTTCAATGCTGACACCACTAGCCCGGCCATGGCGGGCATGCGGAGCATCTTGTTCCCAGCTCCGTTGCAAGTGCCAAGTATGGAGGAGATTGCCAAGTCGCGACCCAAGCGACGCAATGTGAAAATCTCCAAGGATCCACAGAGCGTTGCGGCTCGCCATCGCCGCGAGAGGATAAGCGACCGCATTCGCGTCTTGCAGCGTCTGGTGCCTGGGGGCACTAAGATGGACACTGCCTCCATGCTTGACGAAGCCATCCACTATGTGAAATTCCTCAAGCTCCAATTGCAGGTCCTAAATACATCCATCCTCCCAAATTCTACTGCAATCTCTCTCTCTCACTTCTACTGAAGCACCTGCATTCATTGACCTACTGATGGTTGTGGTTAAGAATTCAATCCCAACTGATGGTTGTGCTCAATGCATGTTCATCTCATAGTTGGTCGTCCACATTAATTTCTTCTCAGCTTGGAGCCATGGGTTGTTGGTGCACCTTTGTTTCTCTCTCCTCGGAAAATAGGGTTGTGTTGAATGCAGAGGTAGTGTATTCAACTATCAACTTTTCTGGAACTATCAGATGTTTTAAACCTGGAGGCAGAGAATTTTGAGTAGCTGAATGTGGAGGCGTTCTCTGCAATGTCTCACTCTTACCGAAGCACCCACATTCTTTGACCTCCTTCAGAATGCAATCCCAACTTACAGCTGTGCTAGATGCATGTCCATCTCATAGCTGGTAGTCTACATCGATTTTGTCTTATATTGGAGCTATGGTTTGTTGGTGCATCTTTGTTTCTTGGACTTGGAAACGGGTTATGTTGATTGCAGAGGTAGTACATTCCACTATCAATAATTCTCTTCAACTGTCAGATGCTTTAAATCTGGAGGCAGAGGATTGTGAGTAGCTGAACGAGGAGGCATTCTCTGCAATCTCTCGCTTTTACAGCACCACCCACATTCATTGACCTCCTCAAGAATGCAATCCCAACTTATAGTCGTGCTCCATGCAGGTCCATCTCATAGTCGGTCATCCACATCAATTTCTTCTCACTTCGGAGCCATGGGTTGCTCGCATTTTTGTGTCTTGGAATTGGAAATGGGGTTCTGTTGATCACAGCGGTGGTACATTTAACTATCAAGGATTCTCTGTGACTATCACATCCGCTAAAACTGGTGGCGGAATTTTGTGGATAGTTGAATGTGAAGGCATTCTCAGTGGATGAAGACTTGTTTAAAGAAGACTAGTTCTGAAGATTTGCATGGATTTGAAGTTTGTGGGAACGTGCTCCAGGAGTTTGTTTCTGATGTGTATGCTTTGTTGCTATGTATGTTACAGACGTTGGAGCAGATAGGAAACAACTGTGACGCCCAATTCGGAGCTCAGATTGCAAATGCTGCACGGCCCTTTGACTTGAACTGTGCAGCATACCAACAAGCATCACCATGCCCGGCAACAACGGCCAACATGGTGCACCAATTTTCAAGCCCCTTGTCGGCCTGGCCAGGACCGCCGGTAGGGGCGAGTCCCTTCTGTGGGCAGGTTTTCCCGGATACGATGCAAGAGCAGTTTTGCCACTAGGCCAGGCCAGGGATCCGACATGTGTGGAAGCTGAATCCTCCAATGATGTCACCGCATCCGCCACATCTCTCATCCATCTCATACATCATACACAGACTCATCGATACGCGATTGAAGGATGATTCTTCGTGGGAGACAATGCATTTGTGCATCCACTGCCAATGGAAGATGCGATGCCCTTGTTTCTTCTGAAGGCTTCATGCGGAGGAGTGAACAAGCAGCAAGGGGGATCATCTGAATCTTACAACACTGGCCGAAGGGAAGGGGGGAAGCAGTCTACTATTGGCAGCAATTTTGTGCGAATTCTATTCAAAATTTTGCATCAATCGTTTTGGTGACGAGGATGATGACCACCGTTATCTTCCTATGATCTTGATGAGACGAGCCATGTTACTTTCACAACACTTTGCTCTCACTGTATCGTAAACTTGTGTGTGTGTGATATCCTCTTTTATCTGATCAGACCCAAACCCGAGCCCACAACAGCTAGGCTCCCATGTCCTCTTTTGTGTATACATCCAGTTTTTTAGTGCTGGGAGGGAGCAATGAATCCTACCCTCATGGTTTTAGTTAGTTGACCTTGCATGGTGAAAAGTGGTCGGCATGCAGATGCACCCACATTTGCCTCGGAAACGCAATGCATCTGGTTACTTGTAAATTAGCCAAAAAGAGGCAGAAGTAGCAGCTTCTCAAGATTCAGTTTTTTCTCAAGGTGCTCAAAGCCTCTGTTCTTGCTCTTGTTCTTGTTCTCAGTCTGGCTCTTTACGTGTGCCCTTCAATTTTATGCACAGGGATGAGAATCCGTTACTGGAACTTGGTAGCCTGACAGTTAGCTGAAAGAGCAGAGGACATCTTGTGATTAGATCCTCCTCAATTGTACATAAGCAATGCAAATGTGTTGCACACTCTATGCAAATTGGGGTGCCCTCAAGCAGGTGCCTCTAGTTTTTGACTCAACATGTTTCCATGGTATCAGTTCCTCTCCAAATGTCTTAGGTCACGGCACACCATTCAGATTCAGAATTGCTTGTTAGCGTGTCCTTACTTATCAAGCTGTGCAACTGTCTATCATACAACTGTATGACATGTCAAGAAAATCTGTGCCAGAGGAAAAAAAAGAAGTTTTTGAATTTCTTGTCCTGGCTATTATCATCATGTGCCTGACATGCCTCGGTTTACCCTATCTTGCCCAAACTTTGTATCCCAAAACCCTGCTCGAAACCAGATGCTTCGATTTACAACAGGCAATTCTGAGGCTAAGGTATCTATATATATATTCATGTGAAACCAACACTCTGTGCAGTCTACCACAGTCAAACAGTTGGGGGCTTTAAATGTATGAAGTGGGCCGATATGGTATATAGTAATGGTTTTAGGTCGTGTGTTGGGTTTTGGTTTTGGGTATGCCTGTGTTAGATCCCCTTCTACCCTAGCAAGCTACTCCTGCGTGTGGGCAGATGTACAATGCAAGTAGCGAGATGTACACAGTACTATAGGTATCTGCAATACGTGATCGACTCCCAATGCCATCTATCTATCGTGTCTATTTGTCTACTTATCTAACGCTCCTAGCTTACCTAGCTAGGCGTCCTTTTGTCCTCCACAAGGACTCGTCTCGTCTGCAGGGGCTGCTGCGACAACCCAGATTTTCGATTCCGAGGTTCAAGTTCTCTCTCAGTACACAGGCACAGGACAGTCAGAACCAGTCTATCTGCTAGCATGTTGGCCGCCACCCCCTGTTGCAGGTGGCTGGCTGGAGGGGGAAAATGACTTAGTAAAAGGGCCACTGCAAGATATCGCTTCTATTTTGAAGTACTTAAATAACGAGCCATCCACCCCTTCCTTGTTTTTCACATCTTAACACCTATGAACTGGGAGAGCCGACTGCTACACTAAACACGATATTTACTGTCACTTACCATTTGGAACTTCACAAAGCTATAACTGTTTACTGTACATGTCATTTTTTACCAACAAAGGTCTGTAGAACATTAACATCTTTACTTGTTAATAGGTTACATCAATAAGAAGAAGAATAATAATACTAATATAGGGATGTGTAACTCTGAACAGTAAGTGACAATAAATATCATATTTAGTGTAATTACAGATGAGCCAGTTGGGTTTGAGAAATAACCGGTTCAAGATCAAGATTTTAGGCAAACTGTCGATCACTTGAGAAGAATCTGTAGAATATACTTCAACTTAATAAAGAAAACCCAAAAGTGATGTTAAAAGTCCAAATACAGGTGATGGGAACACTTGGATTTTGACCAATTTTGCCCAAAATCTTCCCAGACACATTGTGTGCCTACACCATGTAGTAGACATGTCAAGTGAGGTTCATGACATGTCTATTTCTGATTGGATACGAGGAGGCACATTATTACCAGTAATTGATGACTGTGCCATGGTTTAACCATATGTTTTCTTGCCATCGATTGTAGTGGACACCCAATACCTACTACAATTGTGGTAGGGCTCCTGGCCTCCATTATCTATATCGCGAGAGAGACTTCCTCTCAAGATTGGACTATGTGTTCATAATAAGAAGTTCGGTTTGAATTTAATAATCAACACAATTGGGAGGAACTAATGTGATCACTTAAAGAGAAAGAAGGATTCTTACTTTGCATCTCTTATGACTTTTGCATCTCAACTTTGATTTTGACAATTAAAACGACAATCTTCATGATTCATAGTTGCTATCTAGTTGATACAATTTAGGATTACATCCAACGGCCAAAAGTGTATGTGGAGCTAGAACAAGTCTTTGTTAGAGGCCTACATACCTTATGTCGTGATTGGGGTTCAAATCCTCCACTTATAATAGAAAATGCCGTATAATCTTCAAAACCTCATTCATAAAATTATTAAACAATGTGCATTTGTTCATGTGGGCCCTGAGAATATAACCATGGGATGCCGCAACTGGTGCAGATTCAGAATGTATTTGCAATATATGTGGCATCCCATGGTTATATTCTTGAGGCCCACATGAACAAATGCACATTATTGAATAATGTTATGAATAAAAATGGCGGGCTGGTGGCAACAACACGAGTTTGTCAGTTAGCCATAAATCCAAGAAGCCAATCCATAGTAGCATGAAGGTATGTGGGTGTTATGCGGTTACTTTTCTTAATGAACACCTAGATTTGATCGGTACGTGGTTCAGTGAGGATCAAAGAGCAAACATCATAAAGACACATGCTTAAAAGAGATTGGACTACGTCCTCATATTTTAATAACTACTCTACACTCAGTAGTGAACATAATTGGAAGGACATGTGTATCCAGTCAAGAAATCAACAAACATGCACTTCCGATAGCCATAACTAAAGCAGAGGAAGTTTGATTTTCAATCTAGTTTTTGCACATGTTTCATCGTAGATTTGCTGATGCAACACGAGTTTTGTTGTGTAAATCGAATCGGTAGAAGTCGAAGAACATGAAAAAGGAACCAAATAACACCCACATATCTTACCTCCACTAATGTATTGACAAAGTGGATTCAAACCCGAGTATCTAGGAGGGAGAGTTCAATGTGAGTGTTTCGGTGGAGATCAATGACCAGGAGAACTGACCTCTAGTTATAGATGAACCAATTTGAGCTTGAGAAACAACCAGTTGAAGTTCAAGACTTCAGGAAAATTACCGATCATTTTAGAAGAATCTATGGAATATACCTCAAATTCATAAAGAAAAACCGGTTGGACTTGGAAACACTTGGATTTAGACCGACAATGCCCACAAAACCCCCCTAGACACTGGTGGAGATGCTCGGCTACTGTATATGAGTGAGTGAGTGAGGGGCGGTTATATAAAAAATGGTTGCCTCACCATAACCGCTCTCCAAAGAAGATACTCTTTGAGATAGTTTTGGTGCGATTGAGTAACATTTTAAAGGTGATGCCTACTGTAGTTGTCCTCCTGTTGGAATTCCCGGAATCATCCATGGTTCCCGTTGTGGAAGAAATCATCGCATGTGCAGGGCGATCACAATATAGGGTCTCCGTTGAAATTCCTCGAATCATTCATCCATGGATGACGGAACCCATTGTGGAGATAACATGTGTGCATGGGCAAAATACAATATTAAGTGCATTGTGGAACCCAAAAAAAAATAGGTGTTGGAATCGGGTCGCTAACGGAGTTGGACACTTCGACCTTGGGTGCGGTGTGGAAGAAAAAATTGCATGTGAACACGCATATTCATCCACACTAAGGTAGACGGGACGTAAATGGTTACATTTTCCGATTATTCCACTTCTCCTAGATAACAGACACGCGATTAGTGCAAGAGGATCGAGGCATCCAAATTGAGGTTGTAGCCATTTTCCTCATAGTTCTTGGAGCTCGTGTAAATAGCTGACTTGTTACCTTACCCTCCCTTCAGATTATTAAAAAAATGTTGACTAATGAAGGTTATAGTCCGATCTCTCTTGGAAAAATGTTTTTTAATGTTTGTCTCTAGATTTACACTTAACTACACACTAACCGCTCAAACAAAATGTTTGATGAAGATCACACAACACCAAATTAAACCCACGTAGCTAATTTGCGTCACACGTGTGAATTATAGTGTTTCTCTAAGTGCTCGTGTGCTAGGGTTAGGTTGTCTTCAAATGGCCAACCTCTACCTACCATGATTCCATGTGTGGGGCCTTTTGGTGTCCTCGCCCCATTCTTGATACCATTTGGGCATCTACAAAATTTCCACATTCTTTTGATAATGATAAGGTACGGGTATTTGAAGATATTTTGATACCACTTGGACCTATATACCGTGCAAGAGCCTCGAAACCTACGTACTATGATTACCCTAGCAACAAAATAATATTATTAGGATGGCATTGAACATGCACATATTCCCGATAAAAGCGGGATGTATATGCTTCTATAGGGTGACGAATGTGCCAATACGCCAAATTGCCCAATTGCCAACAAGTTGAATTTGACACCTCCAGTACTTGGGATGCTGAGGATGTGGGGACCCGGCGTCCCTTCAAACTTTGTAACTTGAGCATTAAATACTATCACACTTGGTCACGGTCGCCTCACATGAAGCAAAGCCAATGATGATGACCGACTTAGGATGGCTCTACACGTGCATGGATGTTTCTTTCTTGACAACACACAAGTAAATGTAGAAAGCCTAGTATAACGGACACTTTGGGCACTTGAAGCTCTTTATCGAGCATCCCCACTCATGGAGCCACAAACGGACCTTGATCATTGGCTTTTTTGAGACCTTTTGAGGTAAGCTCGTATGCTCCATCCCATCCTCTAGTTCATAGAAGGCGTGTGGATGTTGTTTGGTTTGTTTTTCATGTTCTCCAGCTTTTGTGATCGATTGGATGTATACAACGAAATTTGTGTTGAATGTTGTTGACAATCGTTGTTTGATGTCTTAACACTCACTGACGGGGCGACAATAAAAACATGCCCCCTATATAGTAAGTTGGTTGCTCATTCATCCCCCGACGTGAGCTCACTAACTAGTTCATGATCTTTGACCCTCTGTTTTAGAGGTTGATTTAATTGAAAATAACAATACGATGCTCTCCAATGTTATGAACCGTCGCTCCCCCTCCCCTGGTTTGCCCTCCCCTTGGTAGGTGTTGTGAACATTCACCGTTCACAAAGTTGAGCAGCCATGTGCCTAGTTACATGCACATGAACTTATGGTAGTTGAGATGCACTTCTCCCTCAATTGTCCTTACATGGTGGATATCATGTGGGTTGGATATCATGTTGATGAAAAATGATTGACACCATCAACAAAAGGAGATGCCCCTTGCTAGCTTTCGAAACCAAAACAAAAGTGTGATAATAAAAAAAAACCACCACCCCAAAAGAAAGAATAGACTCAAATGAATGTGATGCACTTTAGACTTTTGGGCTCAACATTCTTTGTCAATTGGGTTTATTGAAATATGTTGGAATCAACCGCTTTTTACATGACATTGAGGATTATGTTTTCATTTTAGAGGCGGTCAAAGGTTGGCACAATTACTTACTTTCTATGTGTGGAGGCACCTTTTGCGGTGCAAGTGTCCCTTCGTTTGGTAGCAAAGTTGATCGATACATGGAATGTCTACATGTGTGTCCTACTAAGCTATAATTGAGATATAAGAATGAATGGGTGGTTGTGAGGTCAATACCACTTAACTTGTGACAAGCTCATGTGGTATTTGAATCATGTTTACTCCTACTAAGGTATGGGGACCTTATGTTGTCACACTTTTTAGTTGGACACGTGTATTTGAGTGGTAATATGGTAAGGCTTGTAGTTATGAATGAACACAAAAAATACTAGGTGCTATGATGAGATTGGATTATGTGCTTAAAGTATGTTACCTTCATAGTCAACACAAATGTGAGAGAGTGAGTGAGTGAGTGGGTGACTTAGTGTGTATGTGTGTGTGGGTGGGGGGGGGGGGGGTTGTTGGGTATGGATCACTTTACCCTTAAAGGTCCAAGGGATTCACTTTGGAACTGAAGATGCCATACATAAGGATATAATAATAGTTGTGTCACAATTAAACCATTTGACTAAAGTACTTGTCACATGTATGCTATATCAAATAATTTTCGTCACAAAGTTTCTTTTTCTTTTTCTTTTTCATCAGTAGGTTGTGCTAAAATGGTTTCAATACCATGTACCAAATAAAATATTATTGCAATACTTGCTGCTTGGGGGTGGATTCTTCATAGGAAATCTAAATCACGTGCATGGGTGAAGTTATGAAATAAAATCCCCTATATATGAGCATTTTATATAGAAAAAAATGTGTACGTACTAATAGTAGGCTAGAAAACGAACTTATGTATTCAAACTAAGATTTTCAATTTAATATGATAAATGCCTCCACTACATACACAAATATATAAATCATGAAAGACATAGGCCTCTTTTACTTATACAAGTCATTGGGAACTATCATTATATGACAATAATGGATGGAAATGTCAATTGAATGAAATTAGCACATCTATTGTCAAATTTTCCTCTAAACCTTAGAGCCCTCTTGTGTGAATCTACATTTATTTCAAAAAAACTTAATAGCATACACTAGAGAAAAACAATACCTCTCCCTTATGTATACTATGTACGGTAATGCCTCAAGTACTGTCCCTTATTACACTTACATTAGTTCGTAAGTGCTATGAAGAGTCCATCCCCAATACTTGCTGGGACTTGTAGTCCATATAAATACATGTCAATTTTTTTTTTACGGGTACAAACATAACAATAATTATCTCCCAATCTTCACATTGACCTCTTCTAAGTTTTGCATCTCAACTTGAATTAAAAACCTAAGATGACAATCTTTGTGATTTGAAATTGCTAAGCGGATGAAGAAATTCCTAGTTTGATCCAATGCTAATATTGTACATGTGAAGTTGGAAGTGCCTACAATAGGGTCACATACCTTGTACTTCACCCAATATGATATTAGGGCTATGTGTACTATACATGAACTACATTTATGGAATGTTAACTATTCTATCGTTGTCACTTCAGTGCCTTTCCCCATGCTCAACCTGACCCACCCTCTAAAGTGGGTGGTGAGGGGAATGCTACCTTGTGAGCAGTGAGAGGAATAAACAACATGGATATAGGGGCACTTGGATCCTATAACCGTGGAATTGTGAGACATTTTGGGGATGCATAGGAAAATTAATAGCCCAAATCCTCTTTACTAAGAGGGTTTTAGAATGGGGAATGCTACCATATGAGCAATGAGCGTTAACATATGAGCAGTGAGGAAGGTAAAATATATGGAAATACACCCACTACTATATGTAGAGAATTAGGTTGTTTGTAGTCATAGGATGGTGAAGTTAGAGGTATAAGTACGAATAATGTTTGAATAGAACCATATGGTTTGTGAGAAGTGGGAGTTGATGTTGAAGGTAGAGCATTAAGTTCCTTGTAATAAAATGGTGTTTGTTAGATGTTCAAGAGTGAATAAGGTTTGAAGAGGGCTACATTTGAGTGATTTAAGGGTGCAAAGCATGTTTGAGTTGGGAAAGGCCTGATTTGAGTGGTTTGAGGTTGGAAAGGCATATTTGAGTTCAAGAGGCTTTCATTTGAGTGATTTGAGGTGCAAAAGCGCATTTGAATTGAACAAAACCTAATTTAAGTGATTTGAGGGTGCAAAAACACATTTGAGTTGAAGAGGGCTTATTTGGAGTGGATAGGCACACTAGAATTAAAGAGGGCCCGACTAGAGTGATTTGAATGTGCAAAGGCACATTTGAGTTGAACAATACTTGATTTGAATGGGATGAGGGTGCAAAGGCACATGAGATTTGAAGAAGATTTGTTTTGAATGGTTTAAGGATGCATATGCACATTTGATTTGAAGAGGACTTGATTTGAAAGCATTTGACTTAAGTGGATTGAGTGTACAAGGGCACAATTAAAAGCAAAAGGGCTTGGCTTGAGTAGATTGAATGTTCAAAGGGTCATTCGAGGCCAAGAGGATCCAACTTGAGTGGGTTGAGAGCAAGAGGATTTGACTTCAATGGATTGAGGTGCAAGATACTATTTTAGCCTAAGAGGGATTTTGATTGAGGGTTGTAAAGCCTTTGAATGGATATAAAAGCTTCGGAAAGGCTTATTTGAGCTAATAAAGATTATATCCCCAATCTTTGAGCGTAACTTGGCATAATTTGAGGGTGAAGGTGCTCGAACCATTAACAAATTCACTGGAGAGTACCTCAATCTTTGGAAGTTCAAACTAGAGATGAGGTTGGCTTTCGTGGACCATTGGGACATTGTGAACGAATCCAAGGCAACTCCACCTCTCAAAGTTAATACGAAAATGAAGAAAGAATACCAAAGGCATGTCAAGAAGACAATGCCCATCATGGCGTTCATCTGAAGGATATTCAACTTGCGCACATTAGGAGTCATAAAGACCGACGAGGTATGAAAGACCCTTTACAACATCTACAAGACGAGAAGCTTGTCGAATATTTTCTTTATTCGCTGCAAGTTCTTCACATGCAAGATGGTAGAAGGTAGTGACTTGTTGGACCATATCAATAAGGTCAAGGCACTTGTGGATTGCCTCACTTGTTTGAAGGTGCCTGTGAGAAACGAAGATATTGTCACCAAATTTAATTTAATTTAATTTTGGGAGGGGGGGGGGGAGTAATGGAAAAATCTTGAAATTTAGGGTCTCGGATCTGAGACACTAATGTCTTGTTTTTGGGAATTTCTTCTAGAACGTTTGGAAGTGCTACTAGGGTCATTTGAAGCCCACTCGATCAAATGTTTATTAATTATTTTTGGGAAAAAATGGTAAAATCTTGCAAATTAGTGTTTTAGTTCCGAGACGCAATTTATTTTTATTTTTGAGGACGTCTTCTAGAATTGTGGGAAAAGCTATTGGGGTCACTTGGAGCCCACTTGTTATTAGGGAATTTTTTTTTTTTTGAGATGTAGTGTCTTGGATCCAAGACACAAATTTCTCATCTTTTGGGATTTCTTCTAGAACCATGGGAAGCAATGTTAGGGTCATTTGGGGCCCACATGACCAAATTTAATTTAGTTTTTTCTTGTGAATATAAATGCTTATCATCTTCATATGTAGTGTTTAGGATTCAAAAAAAAAAGTGTCATCCTTATAGGTATTTTTGAAAACACCAAGAAACGTTGGTGGTCCATTGTTTGGGTTATTTGGAAACATCTTGATAAAAATTACATGTATATCATTGCAAATGATCTTTAGAAGGCCCAAAAATATATAATTTGTAGTCTTGGTATCAAGATGTAATATTCTCATTGTTGGAGTAATCACCAAATGCCCAAGGTTGCTTTGTTGTGACTTTAGTTTGATTCTCTGGAGACCACTTGAACAAATTTTATTATAATATTAAAAATTTGGAAGTTTCCATAATCTTCGTAATTTTACTTTTGGCACCAAGACAACTCGTCTCATTCTTTATGCAATATGTGAAATTGTGTTTCTCCATAGGTTTGTACCTTTGAAGGTTTTGTTATTATTAATGCATATTTGCCATAAGGTCTTTATGTTTCATTGTCTCCATATACCATCCCTCCTTGGAACAATCACAAGCAAAAGATTGAGATTAAGTTTGAATTTGATTTTGCGTGTCTCACTAATGACAACCCTTTGAATCAATTTGTCTCTCACAAGAAAGATGTTGGAAAAGATATAAGGACGTTTGTGGCCTTTTATGATTTTGTAATAGAAAAAGATTGGTGGAGTTTCAACAAGTTGTCATTGTGTTGTCCTCTTGACACAATATTACTTCCAAACCTTAATCCTCAAAAAAAAATTAAGGTCCCCCTCTTTAGTGCATTGCAATGTTAAATTGTTTTCCGGCAACTACCAATAGCAATAGTATACGTTGTGCAAACTCAAGGTTTTTTGTTATGATGTTTCTCTGTTCAAAGTCCAAATAAGAGTCTATTGTCCCAAAAAAATTACAAAATCTGAAGTAAACATGGAGGAGGCCTTGGAAGTTTACTTTACTCTAAGAGCATGCAACTCATAAACAAAGTGTCATGAGTGGTGGCAGAGAGAAAACTTATACATAATTGCAAATCCTAATTGAGGCCTTGACAACTCTTGGCCTTAGGGCATACTTCTATGCGGCTGCGAAGTCGGCGCAACCCATTAGATGACAAAAGTTTGGACACTCCTCCACATGCAATTGTACGTTGATTTCTATGGAAAACAATAATCAATGGCTAGCACAATTGTAGGGGATAGTTGAAGTTTGAGGAAGGCGACTTGACTACCTCTTTTTTTGGGGACTTGTTGATTTTCATTTCAAGGGAGAAATAAACCTATTTTCCACAAACTTGTTGGTGTGGACCCAAGATTGTCATATTTTGGAATATGAATATATATGGATATATAGGGTCATATGGTTATGATTCAAACCTTGCCCAAAGTTTTCATATGGATTATTTTTGAAATTTCTAGCATCTCAAGATATATAGTTCAATCAATCCAATCACGTAACATTCATAACAGGTAAGTGCAAGATGTTCACAATCCAACGTACATGTTGGACAACAAGGCAAACCTACTCTCCCATATTTTGCCCTCCCCACTCCACATAAAGTAGATTGCCCTTGTCCAATTACTTTTCTTATAGGACACCTATACTTGAGTTGTATGTGGTCTCATGTGACTTCGAGAACGGATACCAGAAAGACATGTGTTTAAAAGAGATTTAACTGCATGCTCATAATGTAATAATCATTTCAGACTCAATAGTCAACATTGTTGGTGAGTGGGGAGGAAGGGGGGGAGGGGGGAGGCTGGAGCTGTATGACTATTCGACGAGCACAAGAATCTTCACTTTGGTAACGAATAAGATGTTCATATGGGCTCTAGGATTATGAGGACAGGAGTTGGCTACGGCCTCGATTTGAATTTACTAATCATCTCTCGTGTATTGATTAAGTGTTTCGTATCTGGGAAGAAGTGGGCACATTGGACAATTCAACCATTCAAAACCCATCTATTTTGGAAGTGCTTGGCCATCAAGATGCTTGAAGATATCACACGACAAAGCTTCGCGGATGTCGGCGAAACTCTATTTTGCTCCGCCAACACATCAAGCACATTGGAAGTGTGGCCTTATTGGGTGGCTTCGTGTGGGAGTTTGTAATATACTCACACCCATATCATGTGAATAAGATTTTGGGATAAACTAAAGAATTGGAAGTACTACTATAAAAATGGTCGCCATAAGATCGTCCTCGGACCTCTACTGTAGTCACCAGATAAGCTGGGGAATCATGATAAGTTTGACAACATTTCATAAGCACTGTATGCATGCGAGATTTATTCCCTAGCCTTTTGAAGTGCCACGTGTGCATCTCATGCAGCCAATTCGAAGAAATGTTCTCACAATGTGTGCCCTTGCGAGAATCATTTGGTCTCCATGATTTGTTTAGGATGTTTGCCAAAATCAACAACAAGTACAACCCCGAATAGAGTAGTATATATATGATGGAAAAGCATTGACGATTCTTGTGTGTTTGTTTGTTTGTTTAGGGTGTTTTTGTGCTATATCCGCTAGTCCAACCTTGGGGGGCCCATAACCACACTCTAAGGCACCTTTGAAGAGCTCAAAGGAAGAACTAAAAAAATGCCCTCAAATATACTATCCCCAACGACCATTTTCACACCTAACAACGTAGGTGATAGCGTGGCCGGCTGTATTTTGTGTCTAGGTTGATGATTAGGGTTATATATGTATTAACAAACAATCCATCTTCAAATCTAGACTATTGACAAAAAAAGTTGATGTTTTGGTATAATAGCAATCTAATGTTTATAGTATATGTTGCAACCCACAACAATTCATGGTATAGAAAGCGTTCATTTTGTGTTCTTAAATTTGAGCATATGATATCGTGGGCTCAAAATTGGAGCGGGTCAAGAAATGTTGCATCGACCAAAATCTCGGGGTATGTCAAAGTTATAGTGGGCCACATTAACATGTGTGAAAGGTGCACATAGTCAAGTTTTGTGGCATGCATAATATGTCAAGGTCAGTGATATCCACATCTTGTTTGTCTCACAAGTAATATCTCAAGCGCGGCTTCCTCCTTGCAAAGTTATCCACCTTTGGGACATTGAGTTAAGGTAGCAATGCTCTTATGTCCTATGCTCAAATATAGCATTAGCAGTAGGCTCTTGCTATGTGGGGCCGGAAATTAAATGAACATACTGCCCCATTTATTTTAGGACTCATTTTCAAAACGGATGATAGTTAGCACGAGTATCGTTCACTACATGACACTACACTGGTACTTGTCCAACCCTAGGCTCACATTACTAGTACATTTACTTCTTGAAATCATCGACTATGTGGTGGCCGTCGGCGCTGGGCCCCGCGTGGCAACCAACATCTACTGTGCGTGTCGCAACATAGAATACTAGCTGGGTAGCCATAAATAATGGCTCTTCATTTCGGCTTGTTGCCCACCTATCACCCTAGTCATAGTTGCAATGAAACATGTTTCAAAACGAACAAAAATGAACATAAACGTTCGTTTCAAATGGTATCTCGAAACAAAAGTCTAAGTTTAGGGTTTGGGTTTCGTTGTGGTTGTGCATGCACCGCTCGTATGTTTCTCAGTGTTTCTAGAGACATTGCATTTCCTATTGTACTTGTAATTGGAAACTAAAAGTTGGTGTTGAGATCCGTATTCTTTCTTCTATCAAGAAAGAGCTCAACAATCTCAATGACAATGCCGACTTTAATAGATGAATCTCAATTTAAAGAAATAACTAAGCATGAACTTATAGAGGGCATGTATTTACGACACCTCCGAGGTTTAAGGAACATGGTTCATTGTCAAGCATGTACCAAAATGGTAACTGGTCCAAAGGAGGCTGGGTTTAAGGGACCGGATTCTTTGTGAAAATGGTAAAAGGTGGCATATAAATTTGAGATTACATCCCATGCGAAATTGATTGTATGTCCATTATACAAAGTTTCTAATGATGTCAAACCATGGCATTCTCATGACACCAATCCAAATCTTTCCTTCATAACACCTATCACAAACTAAGCACAAACATGACCAACTACATGTTTGTGTATTCCCTATGTTCATGATTCCACACCGTCTCCCTCTAATCTAGGGGGTCACTTCAAGTTGATTAGGATGCATTTCCATCAAGAAATGTTGATGCCACCGTGCTATCATCTTCTTCTAAGTGTGTAAGTGCATTTCTTAGGAGGACTTTCATAGTTAAACCTTTAGCGTTATGACGACGTAAGGTAGAGGGGTGCTTAAACCAACATTTGAAGCTATTGCACATACATATGGCTATGTGGTTGCTATTAAATAAAAACACACACACAGATATATCTATATCTATATATATAAATAAGCCTTTGGGCTAAACATAGGTATGAAGAAAGAAAAAATTGTTTTAGCCTCAATTGAATATTTGATGAATATTCGAAGTCAAAATCACTAGTTTTCTTCAACCAATCTCTAGGCTCCATGTATGATGACCTTGCATATGATGAGGACCTCCCACCTTCATTGCCTAGAACCAACACAACATAGTTGGATATTATAGTAGAGGTAGGATCCCATCAGCATTCGATAAGGTACCGTAATTTTGATTACATTGGGATTAAATTTCCGATCATGCTAGGGCTGAATTTTGATCGGGCTAGAACTAATAGTGCCCTAACACACGTCCTAGTTTTGAGTGCTAAAGTGAGGAGGAATGAGTAATAAAATTAGCGGTTATGGCAAACTTTAGACATTGGTAATGTGTGTGGGCCAACTTTTGGCTTCAAAAATCCACAATAATTCCAATTCAAGGAATAAAACTTCCAGTCCTCTTGATTTCTATCTTCCTATACAGGACAAAATTGCACTGCCTTATATATCTCCAAATTTGGCACAAATTCTCTTAAGCGATTGGTTATGGGCATCTCTACTCTAGACCCAAGCTAGATCAAAGCCCAACATGGCCACCTCCATGATCCTACCCAGTTCGGTTGTAGAACCATCCCCTTGCATCCCAAAACTGACCCCCTTTGTTCCAATATCAGACCCCCTTGGCTTTGCGGGCCTGATTCCCCCATAAATAGAATGGCTAGAATAGGCATTGACAAGCCACCTTGAACAAACCTAATATAGAGTGGAGCCCATTATG
Source organism: Polytrichum commune (assembly GCA_950295325.1). Taxonomy (NCBI): domain Eukaryota; kingdom Viridiplantae; phylum Streptophyta; class Polytrichopsida; order Polytrichales; family Polytrichaceae; genus Polytrichum; species Polytrichum commune. The sequence continues at coordinate 12,369,617 of OX485803.1, read as the reverse complement.
TACCCTACATGAAGGTAATGGAGACCAGTATGTGATGACGCCACTAATAGCATCCAAACCTTTCACTTTGTGGGTCCTGACACTCCTTTTCCATGGGGAACGATTCAAAGTAGTAGAGTGCTGGTGATTGGGAGGTGTTTATAGGTGTTGCTTTTAAGTGAGGTGTTGGATTTAGCACCCCCGTCTACCTTAAGCATTCCAATTCACTTCTCAATGGAGGATGCACCCTTGGACTCACATATATATGTAGTGGTGTGGTGGAGACACTAAGCATGGTCATAAGTCAAAAGTGTGTGTGGATAATTAGTGTGGCCTACCATGTGGAGTGGGCTACATTGATAATAAATTCTCACATCATTATTGTGGGTAACAAATATCAAGACATTGGGTGAAATGTTGCTGATTAAAACATATAGTTATTGATACACCATTGTCCGCCATGTCATAATGTGTGTTTTCAGCATCGGTTAGTGTACATATCTCCGATTAGGTACACTAAATGTGATATTTAGTGTTATATGGTATTTAATGTCACTCTGGTAACCTTTCGGATGACATTTTTTATGAATAAGTTTGCGAATACTATCATGGATGATGGATGAGTTCATCCATTGGCCAAAACCCTACCTTCTCTTGTCAGTAGCTTGTGATGAAATACTATCATGGATGATTGAAATTTGGATGAAAAATCACTTAGTAAGTGACAGTAATTGCAACACTGTAAATCTATAATCCCCCCCAAAATTTACAAGGACTGACAAATAATGTTGGGTTAACGCTTAGTGTTGGTGACACTATACCGCGGTTTACAATTAGTATTGAGCAAGACAATTAGAATTGGTGACACTAAATATCATATTTAGTGTAGTGTGGTGTACAATGCTCACATGTAAAGCAGAGTGCGGAGGATTCACGATAAGTGTGGGTCACACTAATGGACATATTTCCCAGGGTTGCACTGTACTAAACATGTACGACTATTCGTGGGTGCAAAAGGGGTATTAAATTGAACTTTTCCGTACTAACTGTACATATACTACAAAAATAATAGCTTGTAGTCATGTACATGTATGGATATACAACACTTGTACTTGTATGGTAGTGTCACTAGACTTTATAACATAAGTTTTTTTTAAATATTGGCTTGTGTTGATGGACATACGATCTCATTGGTCATTTAAAAATAGACTTAGAAACACAAATTGCATTAGCTTTTATGACATAGATTGCAAACTTAGATGTTGATGAGTTACATCCGGAGGATGAAACTGTCTTCAACAACTTTATTGATGAATGCAAGGGTTTTGCATTATGACCATATATGAATGTAAATTTCTCTATACATGCATGTTGTCACTTGTATTTTTATCATTGAAAATGTATATCTATTGCTTAGTTTTAGGAAAAGAAAAACTTGTATATAATGGACCGTTTTAGAGTATGTGCAAATGTGTGTGGTAATTGGTTTTAATGCAAGATGCAGCCCCTAGGACATATTAGTGTAATTGGTAATAGGTCCCGGGGGGTGGACTCCTCATTAGAAACCTAAATAATGTGCATGGGTGACTATGAAATAAAAGCCACTTGTACGAGACTTTTAAGAGAAAAACAAACGTACACGTAGTAACAATATGCTAGAAAATAGACTCATGTATTTATATTAAGCTTTTCAATTTAATGTGATAAATGTCTCCACTACATACACAAAATGTAAATCATGAAATAAATAGGCCTTTATTACATATGTAATCCACGATCACTTACCAAGAAGGAATTTATTCAACATTTTTTCATTCAAAGAATATAACTCATAATAATCTGATTCATTTTGGACACTTTGTGTTAGATTGCCACGTCGTATATACCCCCTTCCCTACTAGTGACATAGGGGGAGGGGCCTTAACATATTTTGGGTAGGTGGACTATGTGATGTTTAATATATATGGGTTAATTAATGTTAGTAAGTATATACTGCATTCACCTATATACCAAACCAACACTAGTTTGAACGTTTAAATCATTGTTGGACCAATATATAAGTGAATGCATGGTATCAATAATCTACATCAATAGTAGTATCAAAGAACCTACCAGTGGATATCAAAATTGTAATACTAGTCAAATATTGATATGTCAATGTGAGAATCTTTGTATACCCGAGTTATTATTTGGATCAATACCATTCTAAACCATATTGATACTAGGATGATTTTACCTAGGTATGATACTTCTTGCATGGTATATAGACACAAATGATATTGAAAACAAAATTGCCATCAAATACCCATACCCATATCAATACCCATCAACAAATACAAAATCCTCATTACAGATACCCAAATGATATGAAAAATCGACGATACCAGTCCAACACTGATTTGAACCTCCTCATGTGTGTTTTGTGCACATTCACCTTGAGGCATTGATATCTGTGCCTTGTCCAATATCATTCATGGAGACTAGCGTTACGGCCAAGTTCCCAGAATCCTTCTAGTGACAGTTCTTTACCATAAACAATCTGCAAATAGAGAGCGAGTCCTCATACCAATAAAGTGACGGACATTGGTATATGTAAAAAATGTTATCTGATCACAGATAGGTCCAGTGAACTGACAGTGCTCTAACATCAATGGAAGCAAGAAACAATTAATATTCCTGAACCACATGTGGACAACCTTCAAGTTAAGAAAAAGCTCTTTCGCATGAGTACTTCGACTGTGCAAAAATGCGTCCAATAAGGCAATTAAATGCATGAACATATTCTTTGTTTCCATGAAGAGAAGCTACGGTCTGCATTAAGGATGCTATACTATATGCACCTCCAAGATTTGAGAATCCAACATGAAGATGGGCTTGTAATGTATGCCCCTATATTTTAATGGTCAACACACATCCAAAGATGGACAAAGTGGTTAAAATCCAAAACACAGAAAGCAACCAGCCGCCCTCTTCTTCACAAGACACGTCAGAAAACAAGGCAGACATGAAGTCAGAATGAGCCTCTTGCAAACTTTACTCAACGCGGAAGGAATTTGTGCAGCTCTTTTGCAACAAATCGCGAAAGCTATGACGATAGCGGACATAGCTTGTAATAAAAAAAGTACACCCAGTATCGCCATATAAGCCCATGTAATTAATAGGTGAAAAGTATATGCATGTGCTTGCCAACTGATCTAACAGGAAGTCAGGGGTGTTAAAGAAGACTGACAATCATGTAGGGTTCAAAGAGTAATGCCCTGATTTTGGAATTGCCAGACGGACCTGTAAAATGCCACAACTTTCTGAAATGCCACATGTTACTTCAGCCATCAACCAACATCCAGCAGTTGTGACCTGTGTACAAAGTATACACTTGTTGCATACTGCACCCCATTTACTCTACTTGCAGATTGGGTTATGTGCACATTCATTGTTTGGGCAACAAAGTCCTACATGTGATTGTTTAGAGCCACTTAAAAGGTGACAGGGAAATTAAAGGCAGAGATGTGCCCAATCTGACCTGAACATGTGACATACCAGGGCCTGCTCAGATTCCCAAGATGGAGACGATGAGGTGCATTGCATTCCTGAGAGATGCATTGCAGTAATTCTCCGTATACACTTGTTCGTTGGAGTGTATAAATATACTTCTACATTCAGTTGGGTATGTACTTTTCGGACAATCAAGCTCTGCGTCAGCAATGTATTATATCCCTGGAAAGACTACTGCTGCGATACATTCAGATTGGTAAATTTGTTGCCTACACTAGATAACATCCCCATGGATGGGTTACTGCAAAGACAAAATAATGAGTTGAATCCGTCAAATCCTTTTCACCTACTTGTCAAGAATTATACAGTAAGAGGGGAAGAAACAGATATTTTGAGAGGGATAACTACAAGGTGCTATTCAAATAGATGAATGTTCCCACAAGGGCGACAACACCGACTGCAATCGCGATTGGCAGTACTTGCCTGCAAGAACAACATCAAGCACACAAAACATGTCAAATTTCTGGAGATCAAGAATTCAATAGGTAATACATGATGTATACACTCTCATAAGAAAATATGGCAGTTGCGACAGGGCCATACAGAAATTGCTGGCAAAACCTTTCTAGGCTTTGATTCCAGACGTTTCTGTTGGTCAGCACATCCAGGTATTTGTCACACGGGTTATGCAATTGGGCTATTATTTAAAACCCTTTGTGGCTACAATGTACACACAGGTGTGTATCAACATCCACATGCTCAAATGACATAGACCCCCAATGAACCAATATAAAATGTTCTTCATTCAAACCTTCACACCGACTCCAAGCAGCACCAAACACTTCCTAATTATAGAAAGATTTGTATGCAAAACAACCAACTCCTGACCAAAATTCCGGTTGAACTAAAAGAATAACTCTTCGATGTTGTTCCAAAATAGGGTCAGAAAGTGCAGAAAAAAAAGTTCGCAAATAGTGAAATCCTTACCCCACAGCTGCATCAGCCTTCTTCAAGTCCTCCTTGCGGGCCTTTCGCACAGACAAATCATTGGCATTCCGAGATACGGGTGCATCGTAGGGCTTGAACCTCCTCTTGGGTGCAGCGCAAACTGTCCCACCCAGTCAATTGACAAGGCACTTACATTAGTTTCCAATCCTACCTACACTGCCAATTGTGGATTAACTGGCTAAAGCCTAGGCCACATCCGACTTGCGCCACCGTAGTGGTTAGGCAATCAATATTTCTTACGTAACTATTCTGGATTAGATACAAGGAGGCATGGCGTATGGCATGACCTGAAACCTACCTCGTCGCTACCGCGGCTCGATAGATTGGACGCTTACTTATACCCGTGGTAGGGCTCCTCACATCCATTACCTAGTTCATAATGATCAGGTGAAGTGATTTGGCTGAATGAATAATTTTGATTGGATACGAGGAGGTACATCATCACTTGTATCTGATGACCATGGCATGAGCACTATGTCCCCGGTTATGGACACATGTCGCTCACCTTACCATAGGTTCTAATAAGCAACCATACCTACCTCACTGCTACTGCAGCAAGGGCGTCTCCTGTAGCCTGTAGCAAGGCTCCTCACATCCATAACCTAGTTCATAATGATCAGGTGAAGTGATTTGGCTGAGTGAATAATTTTGAATGGATACGAGGAGGCACATCATCACTGGTATTTGATGACCATGGCATGAGCACTACGTCCCCGGTTATGGACACATGTCGCTCACCTCACCATGGGTTCTAATAATCACCCATACTTACCTCACCGCTACTGCAGTGCGGGCGCCTGCTACAGCCTGTAGCAAGGCTCCTCACATCCATTACCTAGGTCGTTGCATAATTGTTGTGGTGCCCTACCTTCTGATAGCAAATACTCTTCCTCACAGCAGCCAGTACAAGAAATGTGGTACCCCTACAGAAAAAAATCCTACTACATTCACAACGTTCGATTCTTCCCCTCGGAACATTGCCAATACCAATTTAGAGTGCCATTCAGACCAGCTGTATCTTAATTCCAGGCCTCATAAATTGGCAAGCCAAAGTCCTTCTGAGGATGGATGACTTCATACTTTGCACCCAGATCAAGTCATCTATAACACATCCTTCCAATGCCCTAGTTATCTCTTCCATCCCAAATGTCACAGCTCAGGCACTGTCCTTCTGGCATTAAGAGCTTCAAGTTTCAGAGAACTCTCATGGAAAAATATCTTTACTGAGCCTTAATTTTCCTCTTTCAGCTTACAAACTTACAAACGCGACGACACATTGCTACTCGATCTACTAGTCGATGGCTAAACACTAAAGAATGGCAATTCGAATTCCACAATTTCACGAAACTTCCATAGCCAATTTCTTCACTAAACCTCACTTCTCTTCTTCCAGGTATCGCAAGCGAGACCGCACGTTTCTATTCAATCTACTATTCGATGTCTAAACACTGAAGAATGGAAATTAATCCACAATTTCACGAAACTTCCATGGCCAATTTCTTCAGTGAATCACAATTCTCTTCTTCCGGCTTAGAAACTTACAAGCACGACCACACATTGCTATTCGATCTGCTAATCAATATCTAAACACTAAAGAATGGTAATTCGGAATGGAAAAATTCCTTCACTAAACCTTAATTCTCTTCTTAAAGCTTAGAATTTTACAAGCACAACCAGAAATTGCTATTCAATCTACTCATCGCTGTCTACACACTATGAAACGGCAATTCCACAATTTCAGAAATCCTCCATAGCCAAGCTCTTCATTAGGCCTCAATTCTCTTCTGACAGCTTAGAAACTTCCAAGCACAAACACACATTTCCATAAAATCTACTACTCCATGTCTAAACACTTAAGAATGGCAGTTAATCCACAATGCTGAGGAAAATTAGAAAACCAACCTGGACACGAGTAATCGGCCGACAACGACTCGAATGCCTTGCGCTCATTGTAGATGTACCTGGAAACCCCAACACCAAATTAGCCCACAGCTCTCAATCCAGAACCACAGAAACCAACCCAAGACCAAATTAGTCCAAATTGGAGAAGGAGCTGAGTCCAATTGCGTTAGCTGGTACGTACCCGCAATCTTTGCAAATGTAGGCGGCATTCTTGGCTGCAGCTCGCATGGAGAGTCTGGAGGGCGCGGCCAGTCCTCCCGCTACCGCTGCCGCAGCCTTGTCCGCGAACGCCCCGCTCCCGCTCTGGAAAGCGCTCTTGAGTGCCGTGCGGCTGCTGGGCCGTCGCAGCCCCGCGGGTGAGGCGACTGTGGCCTGCACGCTCGTGGGCGCGCCTGGCGCCTGCATGGCCAGCAATCCGGTCGCCATAGCTGCGCAGCGGATGCAAATCGATTCGAATGGAGTCGGTGGCAATGCGATGCGAAGGAGCGATGGAGTTGTGAACACCGCAACTAAGCTTAAGCGGAGAAGAGACTAGAGGATTGAGGTCACTGTGAAGAGAGCGTGGTGGATAAATTCCAGTGCTGACATGGCGGGTTTCGGGAACCGATGTCCGGGTATCCGGGGTAGGAACCAATATCCTTGTTCACGGACTGGGGACCCACTCCCGGGTATCTGAATTGGGAATCGAGGTCCGGGTATCTGAATTGGAAATCGATGCCCGGTATCTGGACTGGGGACCAATGTCGGGTATCTAAATTGGGAATCCATACCCGGTATCTGGACTGGGGACCAATGTCGGGTATCTAAATTGGGAATACATACCCGGTATCTGGACTGGGGACCAATGTCGGGTATCTAAATTGGGAATCCATACCCGGTATCTGGACTGGGGACCAATGTCGGGTATCTAAATTGGGAATACATACCCGGTATCTGGACTGGGGACCAATGTCGGGTATCTAAATTGGGAATACATACCCGGTATCTGGACTGGGACCAATGTCCGGGTATCTGAATTGGGAATCGATGCCCGGTATCTGGACTGGGACCAATGTCCGGGTATCTGAATTGGGAATCGATGCCTGGTATCTGGACTGGGAGCAGATGTCCGGGTATCTGGACTGGGAACCAGGTCTGGGTATCCTCATCGCTACCTCAAGGCCCTCCACGGATTGTGATAAATTGTTTTGAAAATGACGACTTATTTTACAATTCCGACTTTGAATTGCGAGGATTGCGCATTCGACTCGAGCATTTTCATGGAGATTCTCTTCACAACATACATGGTTTACGGCCGGTTTGGACTATAGTGAAGAAGTACACCCGGTCAAAAAATTTAGGGCAATGGAGCAATGTGATTGGCTACGAAATGGTTATTTCACTGGTCAGGGTTTACACTGCAGCCAAGACTTCTTTGGTGGAGAATTTCAAGCATGGATAGAAAAATGACATGATTGCCAACATGGCAACACTTTTTGCTAGGAGAGAGAGTTCTTTGGAGGTCAAGTTTCTTGGGCAACTTCAAACCCGTGGACAAGAAACTTGATCTCCCGAGAACTCCAACTTGAGGCATTTTTGAAACATTTTTCCATCTTTTCACATGTTTCGAGTTCATTTAATGATAATGCTTGTAGATAGACACGTGACTCAGAAATATATACAATTTACCCAGGCAAGTTGTAATCTTATGCTTTAATCTATAAAGCATGATTTTATCATTTTTTGGAGATAACATATGAGAGTATGATCATTGATTTAATGTATTCACAAATTATCATGGTTGCCCTATTGACCCCTTATATGAAAATATTATGTTTGACCCTGTTGACCCCTTAAAGGAAAATACAATCTAACCTTGATAATGTCACACCATCCGTTTCACCAAAAAGAGTGATATAAACAAGGTGTGACATATTTGATAATGTCACATTTTGAAGATTTGCGCATAATGTGATATTATCAAAAAAAATAGGTAGAAAATAAAAATAAAATTACAATGTAAAAAAGAAAATAACAAATACGAGACTTCAATGTTTTTGAATGTAAAATCTAATTCAAAATTGTGAATAACAACAAGAGCACATCATAATGTGTCATTAAGATCATGTAAAGACCTCTCACTAGAGACAAAGAAGCTTCTAATGTCACATTGTTTTGTTGATGTTAAATGTGCAACACCAATTCTAATGAGTTTGTCATGGATTTTTTCCATTCCTAACAACTCCAGAGTGTTGAAAATTTGAGAACCTTGGCTAGCCATAAAATTCAAAACATCTTTAGCATATTTTTGTGCATCGCTTAGCTTCACTACTTTAGACTCATCAACACTGCTATCAACAATCAATGGGTCTACTTCCATGGAATCAAGAACATGTTCGCCATCTTGCACTAATTGCACAAGCTCCTCAGTAGAATATTCCACCTCAAAATCATCTTCACCTTCCATGTTTATGTACTCCAAAGGACAAAGCTTTTCTACAAGCTTGCCTTCGACATCCAAACCCAAATTCAATGCGGCGATAAGATTGCCCAATTCCAAAGTTGCTTCCTCCATTTTGGACTTCATATGTTCATCAAAATTGTTGATATATGCATTCCACTTTGTAGGCAATATGGCGGACTTTCTCCAACAATTTCTAATGGTTTGATCATCTAATTCATGCCATGCTGCCACACACCATAGCATAGCTTGAAATAGATCAACATTCAGTTTCCCCAAATCTTCATTTGAGTTGTTATCAATTTGTTGCAAAGTCCAGGCAACAAGCTTGCGCTTATAGCACATTTTGAATGCTGCAATCACTCCTTGATCCAAAGGCTGAACAACTGAAGTCACATTTGGTGGAAGGAACAAGATAGTGATATGGGAGCACGAGGAGGTTACTTCATTGTCAAGTTGACACCACGTGCGGACAAAGTTTGCTACCCCTATATTACATGCCATATATAATTTTAAAATTTATGATATTTTTTCTACATATACATAACCATTGATAGTATCTTTTGTATACTTTTTTGAAATTTTTAGTCATCTTTATTTATTTTAGTAATTGTTTTAGTTCAATTCTGTGTCATTCTAGTTAGAAATGGTATGTTTTATGAAAAAAACAAATCATCAAATTTAGTTACCACTTTTGACTATGTCATAGGTACTGTGTATATCTACTCATGAAAAAAAATTGATAAAATTTTTGACCCATTTTGGTGGTGCAACTTACCAAAAGAAGATTTTGGTGATGATGTATCAGATAGTTTCAGTGGTTATAGTATCATTCTCAAAAAAGAAAGACAAATTGTTTAAATAAAGACACATAGCATGTATCCACAGATTTGAAAGCCACAATTGATGAAGTGTGTGCACATACATCACACCACGAAGTGTCTTGCATCAAAAGAGAGATTTGTTCATTTTTGTTACATATAACAAATGATGTTATTGAGGTGAAATGTTCGTCACGCAGAAGTCAAACATGAGTGTAGAGATGATATCATTTAAAAAAAAAACCTAAGGCATTGAGATTATGTGGGTGTCATTTTCTTATGAGAGTTGTGGTCCTTTAACAAGCCCTGGTCTAAATCACATCTTCATTCGGCTGGGCCCCGCCCCTCCCACGCCTCCTTCCCTGCTCGGTCTTCCTCCCTGCACCTGCGTGGGAACTCTACCCTGTTGGGAACCAATGTGACAATACCCAGTCACTTAAGCCATTAAGCTCCTTTGGCATGTGAAGAAACTCCATCAATTAACTTGGGAATAATGAAAGTGATGTCAACTTGAATATTTATAATTTTGACCAGATATTATCACATTGGTTCTCAACGGGGAAGAGTTCCCGTCCCAATGCAGATAGGAAGACTAGGTAGTGAAGGAGGCGTGGGAAAGGCGGGGCCCAGCCGAATGAAGATGCGATCTAACCTAGGGCCCTTTACAATGTTTTAAATGCGCTTCAAGTCATTTGAATGTCAAAATTCATATTCACGGCCATCACACCCGCCACAAACTAGCATTTAATAAATACAAAATACCCATTCAGTTCATCCTTTTTTTTTTAGTAGGGCAAGAGAAGCTATGACATGCGTTGGTTTTTACATCATCTTTTGCCCTTGTATTCACCAAAGATGGAGATAATGATGAAATTATGGTCTTTAACTTGAAGCGTTTGATTTGTCGATCTGCATTTGTGTTTCAAAGAAGTGGAACACATTGGCTTATACCATGAGAAGAGAGTCAAAGATGTAATCCAACAAATATTGATCATTGGAGGCCTCCAATTGTTATCATAATGTGATATGGATGCATGCATAAGAATGTTGAAACTTCATACTTTGGACACTTGTGGGTGTAACTTCATATGTGATTATTGTTCCAAAGATAATGGGTTAGAAGTATGCCAATTTTCCACAAAAATAAAGAAAGTGGACAAGAAGCTGTGGGTTTTGAGTTTGTGGCCGAAAGTGGCTTTTCCATTGTATTAGTGATGTTTGACCATTTGGCATTATCCTTGACAAATCTCATACCTCGTCAAAGCATGGAGTGAAAATCTTCTCCCAAAAATGTATCAAGAGCAAGAAAGATCATATTTATGGCATTGCCTACACCTCTTAATGTGTTATTCTAGTGACGAGTTAATTGAAAAATATGTTATATTGAAGTAAATCAAGACATATTTTCAAAATCCTGATTTTTTGATTGTTTCAATTCTATCATAGCATCCTACAGTACACTTCTGATTTACCTAATTTTATGAGAGATGTGTGAATCCTTAGTGATTACTTGAAGTCTATGCTATCAGAATATGATGAAAAACTTTTTTTAATTTTTTAATTAAATATATATTAATAAATATTGAATAATGGAAATATAATCAAAACAATTGCTATAATATTATCATAATTAACTTTGCATACTTATCATCCAATCCTATCATAGGATCTTATGATGGAATTCAACATGTTATAATTTTGAACTTGAAATTAGTGCGGTTTTACTTAAATATGTGTTGAATTGTTGGAAGCGTATTAATGGAGTAAATAAAAATAGATAGAAACGTCAATTTTTCATGGACACAAGCGTGAAGGAAAAGTCACTTCGCCCGAGAGCTTCTTCCACCCTTCAATGGTGAATTCTATGTAACTAACTAGATCAAATGAAACCAATTGAATTGGGCTAGTTGAGGTATTTGTGATGGTTGCCATGTACTAAGCATTGTGGAATTTGAGGTGATGTGAGAGTATGTGGTGAAGTTAACCCAAAAGTGTTGAGGAGGTTGTTGTCCATTGAGGTTTTGTTGGCCCACCTATAGAAGGTTGGGTGGTGTGAAATGACTTATTGAATGAGGTGTTGCTTGTAAAAGAAGGGAAGTTGTGTGAAAAGGTTCTAGATGGCCAGGGGCATTTCCAAGGTTTAGGGTTTAGGGTTTAGGTGTAAGGTAGTAAATATTCATAGCATTGCCATTGGGTGCGTTAGGGGGAGCCTAAGTGCCAGACTTGGCAAGTTTACAAATCAAGTTGTTGCCTTGGTTGCTCATTTGTGATCTGACTTTGAATATATGCATTGGGTGAGGGTTAGATGAAATGTGTTTGAGGATGTCGGGGCAATGCTTGTGGCCATGGGGGAGTGTCTGTAGTTCCTTAGGAGGTAAATACAAACAAGGTTGCCCTTGAAGATGTAGGAGTGAATCAATATATTTGCACATGCTAAACAAATTGTGAAGTGCCTCGAAGAGATATGTTGCTAATGTTCACAAGACCATTGCAGTGTGGTGGGATGGATACTAGAAATCACATAGAGCATCATTGAAAATGGATAAAGTATATTCTTCTTGGAGCAAATGTTGATTGATTTGTACCAAATCGAATTGTCTCGATTGTTGGAATTATTGTAAATGAAATTTGCGTTGGAGGACCAACTATTTGATTATGTTCAACAATGCCTATTATTAGGTAAATGTAAAGATTCATAGTTTTGCAAGTATTCATATGAATGATGATCTCCTTGATGTTATGAATGAATTATGAATGTTTGTCTTACTGTGAGGTTTGTGATTTATGATTAATGTGTAGATGTTTGCATGTATGTAAATGAATCCAGAGAATTTGTGCCAAGGGCAAATGATAGAAGACACCAGAGTCTCTTGTTGTAGGAAAAACAAATATCATAAATTTGGAATGGATATTAAATATGCACTCTGAATTACGAATGAAGTGATTAAAAAAATTGTGTGAAAAGTGGGACAAATGTGGAAAGGTGGTATGATAGGTGGACTCTAAGAGGATGTAAACAAATGTATGGCAAACTCCTTGAATACGTCAAAACTGTTTGAAGATGTATCCTTGTTGATTGAAGGAATACTAATGTTGCTAATGGCTACTCCATTGGATAATTTGATAAATTATGGAGTGTATGGGTTAATCTTTGTACCCACAAAGGTATGCATATCACATGGCTCTACTAGTGCTCTCCTTTTTAACGGGTTCATAGTGGGAATGGGAATATGTGACTTTTGTCACAATACGTTGTTTTGTTCTTGAGTAAGTTGGTGGTTTCTAAGTTCACATGAGTCTTTGTCTTGATTCTTCAACTCTTCATTCCTTAGTATGTTATTGGAAGTATGCTTCCATGAGGTATGTTGGTTGTGCTTATTACTTCGGCAATATAATTTTTGTTTGGATATAATTTTATACCATGGATATAATTTTATACCATGGATATGGCTACATGAGCCAACAAGATCATGGGACCCAATGACACGGGTAGGTCACTTAGTGCATTTAAAAAACGACGTGCGGCATAATATAGAGAGGATTAAAGTCATTTGAAATAAAAATTATAAAGGAATTCCAAATAATGAAGGGGCCATTAAATGTAGACAATCTCATTATAAGTAAGTTAGATGGACATAAAATGTGGGCCATTATTTTTTTTGTAAAATTAATATAGGGGCTGAAGATAAGGATCCTAGAAGGTATGTTTAGTATGTTTGCTATGGTCTCCTATGTGTTTTCTTCATAACTTTGTTTGCAATGATATTATTGTTTGCACCCTTCTTTGTTTCCATGGTTTCCCTTAACACTCGTCAATGCATTAGGAAGTAGATTAACTTTTATTACTTAAAAGGAATATAGAGTACAAAAAATTGCAGTGACTTGGACAATATAAGTAATGGAAGGGTGCAAACAAATGGGCCATTTTTGAAATTTAAGTAATTATAGGGAGGCTTTAATTCAACCCTTGAAGGTAAATAGCCCCAAAACAAAAAAAACCCCAGCCACACATGGTGCACAAAAATGCCTTAGAGTGAACTACCCGTGCCCAATGATCGGGGAGATCCGACAGCCAGCAGGGTTGTCTATCCCGACGTCATAACGGTGTCGTGCCGTCATGACGTGTCGTGTCGTAACGGACGCCTCCGTCACGACACAATAGGGTCCACGTAGGGTCAGCCTAGGGGGAAGCTAGTAGGGTGGGTAAAATACTTACCTTCTTGCCAAGGTGGCGTCCTATGTGGCAAAAAAGGCTGATGTGGACGTGGATATGCCTAGCGCCAGGTAAACCATTTTGCCATTCTGTGTATCATTCTGTTAAAATCAAAGTAGTAAAATATGACTAAGGAGGGTGTGGGGCGGACGGGGGGAACGGGGGCAGATGGGGCGGGAACGGGGGGAACGGGGCGGACGGGGGTGGGAACGGGGACGGACGGGGGGAACGGGTGCGGACGGGCGCTAGTAATTTTTTCCCCACTTTACCTCTACTTTGCTGACATGTCATCACACGTGGACATCTTACATCCTACGTGTCCGAAATGGGGTAATGTAATTACACACAGAATTCGGTAAAATTCAAGTCCGTCAGGATAAAGACAACATCCGGCATAATGTCGTGACGGATACGTGTCGTGACGGCACGACATTATGCCGAGATTAGCCTCCGTCACGACACAATAGACAACCCTGGCAGCTAGTTGTAAGTTAGCCGAGTGAAATTGCAAAATTACCAATTTTTTTGGGAGATTTTGGCCGTATAACCGAGTTAAATATGAAGAGTATAGGAAATCAACCGACCAATATGAGATAATGCCGGAAATTTAACCCGAGGGTATATGCGGATATTGGTTGGTCTCCCGAGGGTATGGGTGGATATTGAATGAGGGAGGTTCTCAGTCATGTAGGTCACAGGAAACTTAACGATGCTTTTGCTTCATTATTGCATTTCATTGTTGACGGCTAGCGTTTAGAATGTATTATGAGTGTGTCTATGGAAGATCTTTGTGGTGATCTTGATAATGTACTAATGGAAGCCATAGCTTTATGAAGGAACTCTACAAAGTTTAGATGGTTGTTTTCACATCCACAAAGATACCTTTCAGGGCGTTTTCCTCTTGAAGGTGAAGATGATATTGTTGATTTTGACTCTAACAGTTGGTGGATTTCATTTTTGTATATAGTATGGTATGTTAGGTTACTCTTTTATCATGTTGTGGCCTCAAATCTAATATGAGGTTTTAAGACCTAGGTATGATAGAAAAGTTTATCCATGGCCATCAACCGGTTGATGGCTTATTTTAGGTTCAACTCCTGCTACGAATAAATTGTTGATCATTCTTGTTGGATGTTGATATCATTACATATTATTGTTGTATGCTGATATGTTCTTTGGACATTGTTGTTGAATGGTGTATGTTGTTTGTAGATATAATTGGAAAACCAACTTACTTATCAATGCCCGAGTTTTTGGCTGGTTGTCATTACAACGAAGAGGAAATTGACCGGCACTTGAAAGAAAATATAGGATATTGGCCGATCCAAATTAATGACAACAAGTTTGCAACCGATCAAATGCTAAAAAAACCGGTAGAAATTATGAAGGGACGGATTTTAGCTGGTTGCGCTCAAAAATCTCCCGAACCCTGATGGGACCTCAAAATACAAATAGTGATGGCATCTCTACTCATGAAGCTGGAAACAAACCTCAGTTGGAGGGTGCTTGAGAGTCCATCTCTTTGTGTCATAATCAGTGGGAATAAGAATCCTAAATATTTATGGATTTTGGAGGTCAACACTAATTGAAGTAAAAGGTGAATCAATAACTACTTTTACTACTGAGGTAAAATTCAGTAGATGTATTGCTTTAATCTGGACCCATACCTTTAACCTGTTCATCGAGTGTAGACCCAAACAAGAAAGATACCAAAAAAAAATCAAAAAGAAAAAGAAAAAAGACAAAGTTGTTCATTGTAGATTTGGTTCTCTGATTTTTCAAGGAAAGTATTCAAAGTCTCAAAGTTGTGTAGCTATGCATTCTGAACGAATCATTCAAACTTTGAGTAGTAGTACGAAGTTCAACAGAAGAAGTGGACAGCTTGGAACAGTTACTTGGTAATTTAAACCTTGACTAGATGATAAATACAGAGATTTCTCTGGTTTTACAGCAAGGGCCCAACCTACTTACCTGTAACAGGCCAATTCTTCACAAACCCTGCAGTTTAATCAATTTGAGCTAAATTTTAAAAGGACACTTAATTATCACTGAATGTGCACTGGCGGATTGCATCCTTCATGCTTTCTCGGTCAAGTGCTGTTTGGACCAACACCTGCATAGTCACATACAACAAAAAAAATTCATCAGAAAGTTAAACCTATAAACGCCTTTTATCCACCTTGAATCAGAGCTGTAATATAAAATAAGAAATAGAGACTATACTTTGGAGTTGATATACAACAGAAATTTGTAGAGAATGAACTTTAGACTACATCCATATGGTTGGAACACAGAGCATTAACCTTTTGACCTCCGTCAAATCATTTTGGAAGCATTTTCCTACATAAAATTCCAAGGTAAATCCAAATCACTTGATCTTTTTATTGATTGGCTAAAAGTATGAGTTGCATAACTTGGTGGGAAAAGCCAATTATTACTCATGTCACTAACCCTGTTTCTTTCCTCAAATAGTGCATTTTGTAAGAAAGCAAATGGAAGATGTCCAACAATTTCAAGGTCATACAAAAGAGTTGTTAATAGGTAACTTCAATCGTTTGTTTGAGATGGTGTAATGAGTTCGTAGTTCGAAGTGCAAAAAATAATCAAAGAAAAAATAAAGTTGGCCTTGAGAAAACTATCTTTAAACAATGTCTGCAACACTTTTTCATTTGTTGGCTTCTTAGGCATTTAGGGGTTAATGACACAAACCTCTTGAACTAAGTTCCCGGATCTGGCAAGAAGCTTGAAGCCATCCTCAAGTTGACCTGACAAGTACACCTGGAATGTGGGAGCCAACGCTGTGCCTTGGATCCGGCGACCCCTTTTCACATCTTCAATTCCTTTATATGCCTCTAGCCTTTGGATTACTCCACCAAGCTCTACAATCTCAGCTATCTGTGACAAACATAGTGAATAAAGTTCTTCAGCCAAAAGCCATTTGAGTCATAGTTTTGTTGCACACTTCACTGTCAGTTTTAGAGGGGCGAATCACATCGATAGTTTCCAGAGGCAAAATTTATCATGTAAATACAATCATGTAGTGAAAAACCATCATCTACCATCAATTAGTTTCTTCTTAATTGTGCATTATTGTAAAATTTTATATCATATGTCACGTCATACTACTACCCAGCAAATATTTATGTAAGAATAACAATTATATTGTAAATTAATTATGTTATCAACCACTGGGTGTTATTTTATATTAAGAGTACATAATAATATCACACTGGGAAGTTTGTGATGCATTTAGTGGCATAGTTGGAAAATCAAAGTTCTGAGCCAAAAAAAGGAGTAGAATACACATACCTCAGACTCTTCTTGTGAATTGACATCAGTCAAATCCATGTGTAAGTCATTTGATACTAGAGACTCTAGGGTTTCTTGCAGAGGGTCCGGCTGGCACACAAATCAAAACAATGAGGTATCAGGACTAGCGAAAAGTTATTGTACATGTAGAAATGTAGTCTAAGATAGCAAGAGACAATAAAGCTGTGAATGACATAACATTTGGAGTGAAACACATTCACAAATAACTGTGTTGGGTACTTATGTTATAACACAGTAGAGAGACCTAGAACAAAAGAAGACTCATTTCATATGGGCTCACATGATTGGCAGTCTGAGACACACCGGATTGCAGTTTCTGGGTTTAGGGTTAAAATACAGAGTGTTTTCTAACAGAAGTGTATGTAATATAAATGTTATTGGGCCATGTCATAGCTCTGAGAAGATGTAAAAGGGTGCTTGGCAAAAGAAAGCAGGCAGCTTTAACCTGAAAAGCCTACAGTGTGTTTATACAGGATACATGATGATTCGTACAAACCCCCAATAAGAATTCGTATAATATTTTATTTGATCCATGCTATTGAATCTGTAGTTAGTGCAACCTATTAAAAAGAGGAAATGCGATTATATTCACATGTGACTTATATTTATATGTGTCACAAGAATCATTTGGTATATTGAATTAGATATATGTGATTTGTATCTAGGTCATTTGTGCAAGCTCGAATCTCTCTACAATTTAATTTAAATATATGTATACTCTGATTGGAAGAATGCATATTATTAATGGGCTAAATTTTAGTAGGGTCACTTTTGACGTTTCTAGCTCAAAATATCAAGAAGTGATCTCAAACCCCTCCATTATGACACCTTGAGATTTTAGACAACATATTGAGGGTGAACCCTGTCTAAGTTAAACCTGCAGACTAGGTTACTTACCTCTCTTTCCTCTCTAAGGGTCAAGTTAAACTTTGCAGCAGATAAACAACAAGATGAAGCAACACAACACAAGTCAACATCTAGATACTATATTGTAGGCTAGTGAAGATTAAATTTAATAGGGCTTGGTGATCAAAAAATGTCTGAATTCAAACTTACTTGCATTTGCTTGAGGGAAAGATTGATGCGCTGCATATGACGATCGAGCCTGCAAACCTTCACAACTACCTCCTGCCCAATATTCACTACTGTCATTGGGTCGGAAATCCGGTTCCATGACATCTCTGAAATGTGGATAAGAGCTGGAACTCCTTGAATCTGCTTACAATACACAGACAATAATAAATGATAATTGTTCAATCATGAAGCAGTTACCATTCCACCTACCAAGTAAGGTAGACATGCCTAATTTGGTTACTTATTTTGATCGGACACTTATATTGAGTGGTGTTCGGTTAGGTGTGGCTCCAAGAACAGATACCAAAAAGACGTGTGTTTAAAAGAGAGATCAGACTACATCCTCAAAATACAATATGATTCCAGGCTTAATAGTCAACATGATTGGGGGAACCTATATGACCACTAAATGAGCACAATAATCTTCACTTTGATAATGAGTAAGATATTCATGAGCTTCAAAAATTATGTGGAAAGCAACTACAGCCTCCAATTGGATTTGCTAATTATCTCATACTAATTGCATGTCCTTGGAAAGTGGTTTAGTCTGAAAAATTAATTACTTAATGACCCATATACATCAGACCCTATAATAATAAGAACTACAACATGCACAAATACAACTTGATATCAAAAGCCTGGCTTTGAGGGAGCCACATAACATGATATTCAAGGACTCGAGATTTTCAAGTCTGCTAAGGACAATGTTCACACCTGTGCAGATATACATAACCACAAAAACTTGTATAGAAGACTTAACTTACCTCCACAAATGCACCAAAATCAGTGACCTTCTTGATGGTGCATGTGACCACATCCCCAACATTTAATGTTGCCTGCAAGAACAGAATGTATTACTAGGTAGGATATTTGGAAAAACTCATGTATACCAGAATATCCTAGATTTATTGCAATTAACTTTGTGATTCAAAATATATTAGTTATGAGAGTTATGATAAGCATGAACAACTGCAACTGTCTATAGAACCCCATCTTTAGGTGGGCTTGTTAATAGTGCTTAGATTATACTACAATCTAGAAAAGGTTCCAGAGAGAAGGAGTTTAACGGTTTGGTTGCAGTAACTAATTTTGAAGTACACTTTTATATTTGTTCCAATAGACATAGTAAAGAGGGACAGACATGTCTACATTTCTACACCTCGAACTTACCATGAGCTGAGCCTTCTTTTGTGCAAGTTCTTGACCTTCTCCTTCAGTAGCTTTTTCTGAAAAGCGCAACTGCCGCCTCTCTCGCTCTACTGCAACCACCACCACCTTTGCAGTCTGCAAATGATGTTGAAAGAAATCAGTGCTACAAACAACCACAAATTACTTAGTATTTTTAAATCTTAATTTTAAAAAAATGGCCCTATTTAAACTTATTGTCATTTGCATTACTCCAATCCAAGCATATATATATATATGTAGATTGGATTCTAGGGAGATTTAAGGTCGTATATATGACCTAGACTCAATAATACACACTACATACATAATTATTACCGTTGTCACATATGACTTTATTTAACTTCCTCTTCTTGATAAGTTGTTCTTAATATAGGTTCAATATCATAGACTATTTTAAATAATTATTCAATACTCATTGGGAATTTGTACATATAGTCACGTATCTCGTATAGACACACCCAGTTCTTTAAGGGTCAACAGGTTTGAAATTTGAGGAATTACCTCTCCAACCAGCACTGACAAGAGATTAGCACGTGCATCTCGATATTGCTGCAGCACTTTATTATATTCTGCATCATCAGTTACATGCTGGTTGTTTCCATCTCCAATAATCACTGTCTCATTTGGCTCCGATGAAATTGATGACTTTGCCCTTTTTAACGTGATGCCATTCTCTTGCATCCAAGTTGTAAATGAAGGAGGCCTCCTCTTGCCACTTAGCTCCCATGCAGGTAAAAAGCCGACCAGTGACCGAAAGTTCAACTGCACAAAAAATATTGAAAAGAAGAGAAACATCAGTTCCTACACTAAATAGTCCTATTAGTGTGGGTGGAAATAAAAAATGTGGGCCACTCTAATTGTCTAGTCCAGGTGGAAATAACATGGGCCCAAAGACTCTAGGTCTTCCCTAAGTCTTCCTGGAGACTTCCCACCAATACCTTGAATAATTAGTTCAAGAACAAAAGGTGTACAAAATAAAATAGTCACCCACATCAATTTCCTAGAAAAACGATTAATGTGGCCCACACTAGTAGGACCATTTAGTGTGGACACATACAATTAATAAATCAAAATCAAAATAAAACCGTAAAAGCTAGGATATTGCAGACACAACGTACCAGCATGCCACCTGCATTGGACCCAGCAAACACAACTTCCTCAACTGCCCTGGATTCCCGTAACGCTTCCGCATGTGCCCAATCCTGATCTTCCTCTTCCTGAACCAGTCAGCACCTATAAGTCCCTCCAAAGATGAATAAAAATGTTGATAAAAAGCAGCATTCTGAATAATTGAATCCTTAAAACCACCACTGAGGCTCCATGAAGTCCGTAGTGAACGAAGACAAAATGTGCCTGTCTAGTTAAAATGTATTTCAGTGGATCAACCACATAGTAAAAGTTCTGTTTGAAAGGGTGGCTATAACCCAAGGCCTTAACCCAGATCCTTAGCATTACCCCAACCAAAACCAACACCCAAAAAATCTTGCAATGTAAGTACATATTGATTATGAGAATATCCACCATCTTAACATCAGGCTCCCTCGTTGTTTTTAGGTCTTCTACCAATAAAGCTTTGAAACTCTTATAATCTTTGCATACAGAATTCAAATAAGGCAAACTTTGATGCATTGAAATCCTTGCAATCACTACTGAGAAGCATTTAAATTTTTTATCATTGTCTACCTTAGTGACTGATTTCCTGTCAAGCAACGGCTCTTCTGCATAATCTTGAGAACGTCCTTTATCAGGCTTTGGTACTGCAGGCCGGGTCGCAGCCAATTGCAGCCTTGTAACCTCAATGGGATCGGGTTTAGGTTCCATGGCAGCTGGAGGAGGAACAGGCCGCTTTAATAGCCTGGCTGATGGTCTGTTAAAAAACACAATTTAACACAATCTTAAACCTGGCATAGCATTCTTAAGCATGTATAAGGACGTTCTCTTTCTATTCTTGCATTCTTGAAATTATTCTTGCATGAAATGCCGAGGAGCATTGTCAAGTGCCAAGCTCTCATTGGTCAACATCTCTTTCATTGTTACCTATCTTCAGACACAAAGCCTTCTTCCAAGTACCCAAGATTCAATTGAAGAGGGTGCATCCCCAATGGATTCATTCTTAAATTATCCAGATTTACCTAAGAATCACTTCATTTGCATTAGAACCTAGGTATGCTACTTAGGAATCTTGTGGGTACTCTCAAAGGTGGAACTGTAGACATATACCTACCCCAGATGCACATTCTTTATGATACACATTTCATAAGAACCAAAAGCCAAAGAACAAACTTACACAAGAGTTGGACCTCCGTAAGATCTCCGAAAAGCAGAAATAATAGCTACTGCTACTGTGTCATTAACCTCGACTCCATATCGTAATAGGTTGATGATAAAGTGATTGCACTATGAACCAATATGCTTAAAGTCTATCTTTAACAATTATATTCCTAACAATATGTCAAAAAATAACTTGAAGTTAAAGTCAGAATGTAAGCTGAACTTACTCAGGCTTTTGCTGTTGGAGTAGTTGATCAAACTCTACTTCAGAGAAGCCAATTTTCTTCTCATTTTGTAGTGCAGCTTCACTCCTCCGCACAGCAGCCTTCACTTCTTCCGACCAGCCTGCTAACCTGTCTGACTTCACCTTTTCACCTTCACCTGTAGTTGAAACAAGCTCTGATGATTTTGTTGGCCGAACAGGTCCAGTAAGGCTCAACTTCCTTAACACTCCTAAAATGGGCTGTGTCGTGTCTCCTTGTTCAACATCTTCAATATCTGCCACTTTTTCTGATACACCACTTTGTCCCAACTCTGTACCTTCATTAATACCTGCCTTGTCTTCGATGTTTGCAGAATCAGATGTACTCACAGGTGATGTTAATTGCTGTTCTTCAGCTACTAACCTTTCCAAGACTTTGTTAACTGAAGCAGGGACAGTAGGAGGAGTTTGTGGTCTTACAACTGGCTTCTGAAGCCCAGGAGTAATAGGCCTCTTTGTTGGTTTTGATTCAACAGATGAACTCAAAATATTCTCAGATTTTGTAAGACCTGGCTTAGCAAAAGATTGCAAGCTTAGCTTTTCCACAATAGTAGGTCCAGACACTGTTTTTGGTGAGGGGGCCTTCACTTCAACAGGACGGCTGACTTTAGGTTCTGCGTCTTTATCAGTTGAGACCAATTTCTCATTCACAATTGGAGAAGAGGTTGGCTCTTTATTTACAACTTCTTCATTGGATGGGATGGGACTCAAAATTTCAGGGGCAGTCATTTCCTTGCTTTCATTGATTTGAGCAGCCCTTCTGGATGCTGGCATGGGCTTTGAGCCAAGTCTTGGTATTGCTTTCCTTGTACTAGATGTGTCTACAGTCACAACCTTTGCTGAAGTAGAGGCAGTAAAAGGCTCAGTCTGCAAAACACAAACTCGTTAAGATAATACAGTGTGCAAAACCCTGATTCTAATGTCAACCTGGCAGACAACTCAAGTTTACGGATGAACATCAAAAATCTCACGCCTACAAGGATAACCTAATTGACAACAATGAAATAAGGGCCACTTTACACAATGGCCAAGGGCCATGACCATGTAATTATCAAGGTTCTCAAAACTCATCTGAAGACCATACCATGGAAAATTGAAATTGAAGTACGAGTGGTCACAGGGACATACACGACTGGGCTCTCAACTGAATGCAGACTGCGCCTTTCACTGTCTCTACTTCAGCATCCTATTGATGTGGGTCCTTCTACATAATAAGTATTAATATATCAAGGGTTGTGAGATTTTGAAGTGTCATGGTCTCCCAGTTTTGTGTTACATGCACCTCTTTTAGGTGCAGTTGACACAAATTCCAGTAGACCATGAAACATTATCCATTGCATGCCAGGTAGGACTCCCTGTAGGTTTGTTCATCCATTCAAACTTCCTTGCTCCCTCAGGCCCTCAAGGTCTAGTGTAAAGTGAAGTGGACAGTCTCGACATTTTCCAACAATGAGATTTAAATTTCAATGGTCACCAGCCCTCAAGCTTAGTGTAAAGTGCCACTAAGAGTAGGCAAGTGGCAGACTACGCTCCCAATTACCAAAATGGAGCCACTACAGCTGATGTGCTCAAAGCCATTGTACATCATAGTACCAAGTACATGCAAAATTTGATACTAACTACATGAATCTGGAACATGACTTGTCATTATTAATATGCAGGATTAAAAACTTCGAAAGTGCAATGCTGCAAGAAGTGAAGAGGTGAAACCTGGCCATGATCACTGTCAGGTGATGCAGCAAGTTCCAAAAGTTGAGCAAATTTTTCCTCAGATATATCCACACCTGAAGTTGAAGCAGTTGCTTGCACTTGTGTAGGTTTAACAAGTCCTGGCTTGCCAGAAAGAGACGGAGAAAGGTTTGTATCTTTATTTTTCCTAAGCAGCGAATCCTTGTCAGCAATACTTGAAGGTGTTTTGCTCTTGCTTACTACCTCCCCAGGCATTGGTCGTCTTAACAAGGCATCATCATCTATTGAATCCATTGACCTATTTGATTTCCCCATCAACATGGGAGGGACGACCTCATCAGTAGGCCATGAAGGCGTGTACGAGTCCTGAGACCCAATGGTTGGCTTCTGAACAAGACCCATGTAATCATCTCCTTCTTTTTTTGCTTTCACTATCTTGCTTTGAGCTGCGAAGCCAGCAGGTCCAAATGTCACCATTGGTATTGCTTTCTTTCCTGGTGCAGTCATGCCACTTTTACTAGATTTGGCTGATGACGTTTTCCTGGAATCCTGGAGCACTCCCAAGAGAATGTGATTGTTAGTACCTATGTGCCTGTTAGTTTCTTAAATTATTGATTCTACCCATGAATGCTTAAAACCACATGTCATGTTGTCATTGGTCAAGAGTGTTAAAAATCCTATGTAGCAACTTGAAAATTGATTAACTCATCACATGGGTGTCAGAAACTGACTGTGACCTATGGTAAATTGAAATGTTCGAGAAAGTAACTGGCTCAACATGCCGTGGGGGATCAAAGTCCTGTTTACCAAGAACAAGTCTATCTACAAGTGTTTTCTGGTCACAGATGGTTATCAAAACCTGGCCATAGCATTCTTGAGCATGTGTAAGGACATCCTCTTTCTATTCTAGGTTCAAGAGCAATCCAATAATCACGCTCCTTGATTACATGCATGAATGCCAACCATAATCAAGTGGAAAGCTCTCATTAACTTAGTCGACACCTCATTGTTACCTATCTTCAGTCAAAGTCTTCTCCCATCTACCATGATTCAATTTGAAGACCTTGCCAAAAAGAATCTCTCCAAGTGTATACTCTCCAAGATGCTTCTCTAAAGAGAACACCCACTACAACACTTACTATTTAGATACTATAGCGTTCTATTATTGCTTTTATGGGAAACACTGAAGCACCCTATCTAAGCCCACCAAGATCTTAACATTATTTAGCCAAGCTAACCCATCAAATTTCTATCAGCATAGAAGAACAACCTCAAATAAGATATTATCTAGTAAACTAACTTTTATCTTGAAAAAGAAAGTCTGAAGACGGAGAGACAGGAGGGACCTGAGGTAGTGGCATTCCTGGACGCAATGGTGGCCTAACAATGCCAGGTAAATCCTCTGTTGTTGTCTTTGCGTCTCCTTTCCTTGTAGCCTGCTTCTACCAAAGTTTGAAATTATTTAGCCATGTGGTATGAAAATGGGTAGAACAGACTCAATTTTTTCAATGCAATTCAATCAGCTGAAACCAAAGAAGATGGAGAGGAAAACCTGAGGAGCCAGCATTCCTGGAAGCGATGGTGGCTTAACAAGGCCGGGATAATCCTCCTCCCTTGTCTTTGCTTCTCCTCCTTTCAGTGAAGTTTGATTCATGACATTTGGCGGCTGCAAAGTTGGGTTCCGTTCTTTATTCAACAGCTGCGCAAATTTGGCAACTGAAGAGTCACCTGAAGAAGGTGATTTTGTGTTTCTCTTGATGGGTTTTTTCTCAATATCAATGTAGGATGCCTCTGGATTCACTTTCCGACCAATGACCTGCAAGCCGCCCAGGCTGTACAATTTGCAATTACACTCCGACAAGTACAAACGCACAGGTGCATGTTGATGACAGTAATCAATTGCTTGGCAAAGACACAAGAATAGAGTGAATTTTATTTCTTTTAAATGAACATGTAACAAGAACAAGAATGTTTGCATGGGATTATTAACCATTTCCAACAAAAAGAAAAAACTGTCAGCCATAAGAGGTCTGAAGAAGAAACCTTTGCCAATGTCGCCTGGCGAGGCTCACCCAGCAGCCTGCCAAACTCAAGCTCCATCAAATCTGCCTGACTCAATTTGACTTCCTGTCTTTTGTTTTCCCCACCTTGTCCAACGTCCTTCTTCCCTGCCATAGCCATCACATGGCCTGCACCATTCCTCAGGGACGCTGACCTTGAGCATTTTCGTGTAAGTGATGACAAGCCAAAATTCCTCCCTACACTGTTGCAGCTGCTGCTTAATAGCTTCCCAGCCCCCACCTAATTTCCAAAATGTACATGAAAAATGGAAACAGAAACAATAATCAGAGTCCATCTGGGAAAGTGCTTGGTACAAGAAGTCTGCAAGAGCACTTTGCAGACTTCAATTAAAGTTGTTTAGGGATAAAAATTACTCTTTTCACTCCATGGCTCCATTTCCTCTAACGCACTTCAATCCACCCCATTTGAAACCAGAGAGCTTCAGAATGCATGTATATTGTCGCTTTACAGATCATTAGGTCAGAACTACAAGCAGAGCCATCATCGTCATCTATGATACCATCTTCATCTGGAAATGTTGTTCTCTTGCAAACTTTCCATTGCTCTTCTTTTACGGATGCACCAAGTAAGGGCAATCTCAATGTCATCACAACAAGTCTTTATCTCTCTAACAGGCTTCGTTGCACCCAATTTGAAGCAGAGAGCTTCAGAATGCATGTATACTAACACTTTAGAAATCCTTAGGTCAGAATTAAAAGCAGAGCCATCATCATGGTCACATGCAATATCTTCATCTGAAATTCATGCTCTATTGCCACCTTTCCAGTGCTCTCTTCTAAGGATGCACCAGTCAGCACAATCTCAATTTCATCACCAGAACACTTTTCTGATTGATACATCTCTTAGCTCCTTTGCAAAGCTTCATCTCAGGAAAAATTCAAGAAAGACATATTTTGCTTCCAAAGCCCATCAAGTTTTTGATCCGTTTTGCATTACAAGAATATTTGAAAAGAGAGGAGATAAGAAATTACCCCAAAAACCAACTGAATATTAGTGTGATTGGAAAATGGACCACCAGTTCTCTTGTAAACAAGACTACTGGAAGATAAGAAAATGTGAGCGAGATACTAAACCCTACCCTTACGGTCTTCACTGCAGCAACAAAATTCTTTAGAGAGATACAACAGGAATGAAAGTGGTATGTAATGCTGCAAGAACAAAACCCTTGTAGCTTAGAGTACCAAGTATGCACCGAGTAAGGTCAATTTCAATTTCATCACCACAACACTTCTCGCATTGATGCTCTTATTGCAAAGCTTCATCTCAGTACTCCATCAAGAAACACATATTTTCCTTCCAAACTCCATCAAGCCTTTGCTTGCATTTGCATTGCAAGAATTTTAGAAAAGAGCGTAGATAAAAAGAAATGATTACAGAAACCCACTGAACATTAGCGTGACTGGATAATGGTCCACAAGCTCTACAATCAAGACTACTTGAAGACAAGACAATGTGAGCGAGATTGCTAACAAAATTCTCTAGAACGGTACCACAGGATGAAAGTGGTGTGTAAAGCTGCAAGCACGGAACCCTTGTAGCTTAGAGCACCAAGTATCCAGCAAGTAAGGACAATCTCAATCTCAATCTCATCACCACGACTCTTTATCTGATTGACACGTTTCTTAGCTCCTATTACAGAGCTTCATCTCAGGACTCAATCAAGAAAACAGACACGTTTCTTCCAAAGCCAATCAAGCGCTTGCGTGCATTTGCATTGCAAGAATTTGGGAGTAGAAAGTAGATAGTGTATATATATCACAAAACCTCACTGAGTATTATCATGACTGGAAAATAGTCCACAAGCTCTACAAACAAGAATACTCGAAGATAAAACAAATGTGAGCGAGAACGCTAGCAAAATTCGCTAGGGAGATACAACAGTATGAAAGTGGTATGTAATCACCACAATTCTTTATTAGATTGATGCATTTCTTAGCTCCTCTGCAAACCTTCATCCCATGACTCAATCAAGAGAGGCATATTTTGCTTCTACACTCCATCAGGTGTTTGCTTGCATTTGCGTTGCAAGAATTTGAGAAAAGAAGGTAGATAAAATAAAAAGTATCACAAAAATTCACTGAACATTAGCATGATTGGAAAATGGTACACAAGCTCTACAAACAAGAC
Organism: Polytrichum commune; assembly: GCA_950295325.1. NCBI lineage: Eukaryota > Viridiplantae > Streptophyta > Polytrichopsida > Polytrichales > Polytrichaceae > Polytrichum > Polytrichum commune. The sequence continues at coordinate 12,341,739 of OX485803.1, read as the reverse complement.
TACTCGAAGATAAGACAACGTCAGCGACATACTAAACCCTACCCTTACGGTCCTCAATTCACCAACAAAATTCTCTAGAGAGATACAACAGGATGAAAGCGGTATGTAATTTGATGCAAGCACAAAACCCTTGCAACTTATTAAAGTGAAAGGGCAAGAATCACCTGGGAGCAAGGCAGCGTAAGCCCATTGGCACAGGGACACTTGAGGCTGTATGTGGGCATTGCCATAGCTGCTACCTCACATGCATACATTCACCAAAACCCCCTCAAGATTGCCTTGTCTTCCCCGATGTCAGAATTGCAACTCAACTTCCTCCCCTGCAATTCTGGGTCAATTCACCATTCCCTTCTGAAAGATTGCAATCTCTCCCTCTCCTCCAACATGGTACAAACCACTACTTCCAGCCTCACTTTGTTGTTTGTTTATTTGCAACCACAAAGATTGTTTCCCACATTGACAAGGTTTGAATTCCTGGCATCTTTTGTGTCTGTGAAGGGATTTGGGTTTGTGGAGTTCGCAATTTAAAGAAGAATGCGAGAGCCTAACCCATGATGATGCATAGTGAGCTACCAAGCAAAGATTGGAAGACCGAAAGCATGGTGGCGAGCTGAGAGTTCTCGTTCACAGATTCTGCTGGATTCCGACTCCGAAAGGAGTGTGTTCGCCCTTTCTCCAGACCGGTGGAGAGAGGCTCTGACCGGGGGACATAGAAAAAAACCGCTGGTTCGAGGTACGATCCATTGGGTGATAGCATAGCGACCAGCAGTAGCAACTGCCCCCTTCGGTTCTCTTACATCTGGTTATTCTCTCAAGCCCATAACTTTAATACATTAGAACCCCTCTTAACTGATCCCCCCATAACTAATACATTCTCAATTAATGAAAATCTCTGGTCCCAAGTTGGGACCAGGCCAAATATTAGAGCCCCTCTCTTTTAATAATCCCTTTTATTTAATAAAAATCTCCGGGCCCAAGGCCATTAATTAAGAGGGGTTCTATTATACTTGTGTCTACTTTATACTGGGGGGCGGATTGTTAGTTGGGCCTCAGTGGGTTGCTTGGATTGCTTGGGTTTAGTGATCGAAGTTTTGGGAGTTCCACATGTAAGTTATAGTGTAGTGTACACTAATCATGATATTTAGTGTCACCAATTCTAATTGGCTTGCTCAATACTATTTGTAAATTGCAGTAAAGTGTCACCAACACTATATGTTAACCCGACATTATTTGTCATTCCTTGTAAATTTTTGGAGGGATTTTAGATTTACAGTGTTGCAATTACCAAGTGTCACTTATCAAGTGATTTTTCATGCAAATTTCAATCATCCATGACAATATTTCATCACAAGTTGTTGACAAGAGAAGGTAGGAGTTTGGCCAATGGATGAACTCATCCATCGTCTATGACAACATTTTCTCAGTTATTCATAAGAAGTGTCATCTGAAAAAGCTACCCTAGTGACATCAAATACCATATGACACTAAATATCATATTTAATTGTTTTGAATCATTGGGTGGCAACTAGAAAGGGTGTCATTTGGCGCTATGTAGCAAGTCACAAACATTGTTCTAATTAATAGCACATTACTCAACAATAGTTTCTTGCACCGTGGAGCCAAGAATTTTCATGGCATAATGTCCCTTTTATGTTGGGGTTCCCTTACATAAGGAACATTGAGTCTCACTATTGTTCATGTTGCCACACTAAACCAACAAGTGGGAATATACATGCATAGTGTAATTGGGAATTTCTGGGCTTAGCCTAATTGGAAAATTTTGGGCTTAGCATGTCCTCGTCGAATTTCCAAATCAACAAATCCCTCAAGAATCTTACCCTGCTCAAGAATCCTCTTGATGCAGGGTGGGGTTTACTACTTACCTTGTAATGGATGGACTCTTGGCTTCCCTATCTACGTACGCTAATTAGGATATCTAGTGTTTCATACATTAAATACCGAACACATACACTAAATATCAATAACCCTATGAAAGTAAGTGACATTAAATGTAAACTCAAACACTAAATAATCAACAATGGTAATATGTGGAAGTTACATGTTTGCATTTAGTGTTAGTGAGGATATGAAATATATATAAAAAAATAAGGGAGGTGGCAGTAGGGAAGGTAGCGGCACATTTATGTCTAACACCAATTGTCAAGGAATTGAAAATTAGTATTGAGTAGGGTAGGGCAGTAACAACACTAAATATAATCACTAAACATCTTATATAGTGTATTTAGTTTTTCTTGTCAAGTAGAGAGAGGATTTCACAGTAGGAACCGAACCCCCAACCACTCCATTCGAAAATGGGTACCTCTCCACTATCACCCGGTACAATGCCCGGGAAGTTTTTGGACATAATCAGTCAAGATCCTAGTGATTCTAAATCCAACCGGTAACATGTTAACATCTTCCAGTTTTGTTATATTCGTTTGAGATATATTATTCTCTAGATTCCTCTAAAATGATCGGTAATTTTCCTGCGGTCTCGAACTCCAACCAGTTACTTCTCAAACTCAACCGGTTCATCTGTAACTAACCACCAGTTCTCCCCGGACATAGACCCGGTAGTTTAGGGTCATCTTGGACCTGGGGTTGAGCATAAAATCAATACATTCATCAAAGTACTGGAGAATGATTGTATGTAAACCAAACAACCAGAAGCACCGATGCACCCTTCGTTCACCTTCCATTGACAACCTCCCAACCAGTGATCGGGGAGGTTTTTGGGCATTCATAACCGGTTGAGATCCTAGTGTTTGCAAGTCCAACCGGTTACATCTTCCGGTTTTCCTTTATTAAATTGGGGTATCTTCTATAAATTCCTCTAAAATGATCGGTAATTTTCCTGCAGTCTCAAACTTCAACTGGTTATTTCTCAAACTCAACCGGTTCATCCATAACTAACCGCCGGTTCTCCCCGATCATAGCTCCCAAACCCCCTTCCTTCCTTGAGATGCAAACCAATTTGTTCCAACTCCAGAACGTCTCGATTTCCACAATCAAACACCAACACTATGATCCAGTATTCATCCCTATGATCTGTTGTAGAGAAGAAACGCTAACGTTAGTGGGATCAGCGTGATTGGAATGCTCGTTCGACCCACCCAAGATCTATTGCAAGCTTCAACTATGTGAAGGAGCAACAAAAGGAGCACAACTCAATTTGTTGCTCCTTCGTGACTTGAACTAGTTAAATTTCATCCACCATCAACAACTACCTCACCAACGACAACTTATTATGTAAGGTAACTGAGGCTAATGCGGTTAGCTTCCTTAATAGGACACCTATTTTTGGCTCCCTATCGGAGGTATAGTCACTCTAATTCAATGGGTGAGTAGTACATGGTGATTTAGCCACCGCCTTCATGATATCTGGGTTAGTCACCTTTGCAAAAGTCAAACTATGCCCACCATCCTCCATAATTAAGAGCGTTATTCATCGAGTTGTGACATGCTTGATTTGTGTGCGCGAGGTGGGCAAATTAGGATGCGGCATGTGGTTGTGAGGTGCCGACCAACTTGTATTGTGGGTATCCTATAATGAAAAGTTAATTTGGTTTTATTTTATCTTACATGTGACCAGTTTAGAGACACAACACAATGAATATTGGTATTGAACTTGGTTTTCATTGGCAAATGACCCATGTTGAATTTGATAATGATATTGTCCGCTTACACAACATTGAACGATAAAAGAGTTCCCCCTCATAACACTAAATTGGGAAGCAAAGAGTCTTTGATTCCAGAGCCTAGATCAACACCTTCCTTGACTCCGATTTCAACAATTTCAAATTCTTGGGTCCCAATTCACAATTGCTATCATGCTCAAGCTTCTAATACCCAAATCTATCGGCTGGATGATTTCACAAAGTTGAAGGTGTCCACATTAACCTCATCTACCTTATGTCATGTTCCTTACATTTCACATATGTAATACAATAACAACTGCACATAAGACACAAGAATTATGATCTTTTGGACTTTGTACATTATTAAACCTTCACAACTTACCATTGATAATTGTTCAAATTGTCATGTGGCTTGATACCTGAGCCACATTGGGGGGTCCAACTGCCCCCCCATCCAACATTTGGGGCACCCCCGCAGCTAGGGGCTCCCCGCTGGTCCCACAAGGTCCCAAACTGCTCTAGCTAGCTGCCCCCAACTGCAGTGGTGCCCTGAACCAGTTGGGCTAGCTAGGGGCGGCTAGACCCTCCAGTGTGGCTAGGGTATGAGAGACACAAATCCAAAGTGTTTCCCCTTGGTCAAGGTTTGTCCAATTATGGCCATGCAAGACTATTATTGGATTATAGAAGTCAGCTTAAACTTCCATCTCATAATCATATGATAGAATTCCATTTTGGAAATAACAACAAAAGTTCACCTTGATTATCAACCTCTGACAATCACTCTTCCCGGCAATTGACTGTCATTTCCAAACTTCTATTTCCTTTTACTTCTCTATGTATCCTTTCTCAATGGACCAACTTTCTTATTGGAAAAATGTGACCTTTAAGGTCACAACATTCATGTTGACTGGGTCCATTTAATCGCTCCCTAGGATCATATAATGCTAACATGGATGAGAACTACAATTTTTTACATAACATTACTCAACATTAAGCTCTCATTCTATGGGCCCTCACAATATAACAATCACATGCTAGAAATGATGTGCAAGGAGACTCAAATTTAGATTGAGATCCCAACATCCCACTGTTATATTATGAGGGCCCACGTCATTGAGTAATGTTATGTAAGTGAATGGAGTTAAAAATTGACGTGGTAGCAACTTGTGATTGATTATTCTCATAAGAAATTTGATAACTATCATAACCAAGTATTAGCATTTAGACGAGTGGTTATGATTAAACCTATAGAACAATTGTGTGTTAGCCCTAATCTTTACGCATCAAAAATTGTAATAATTTCCATATTTATAAGGTAAAAAATTCAAAAATTTCCTAAACATATGCAAACTCTTTTATTTATCAGCTGTAGGTGCCTCAATCTTAAATATGCACATCACACTTTATAATGTGGGTGTTTTTTTTTTTTTTTGGGGGGGGGGGGGGAGAGTGAAGGGATGACGGCCATAGTACAAGAGAGGGGCAAAAGAGGGGAAAACAGAAGGGGAACCCTACAATCCAAAATATGACTAAAGAATTATTTATTAAAAGAAATAGGGAATCTTGCTTCATATTAGAAACCCAAGTAGGTTTACATCATGGGCAAAACATGTCTTTGTGTAGTTTCATTATCTAGACATCAAATGAAATCATTGTCTTGAGTTGAACCCATCCAAACTATTCGCAAATAATACTTCATGTGAAGGTTGCACACATTTAAACACACCGGTTTTTAAATGGAGTTTGGTGAAGCCAAGATAAAAGAATTTTGGTCTTGATATATGTCTAAGGGCCTTGAAATTGGGACCGGAGTTTCTATCTATCTATCTAAGGGCCACTTTACATTACGGTGGACATGAATTCTAGGGGAATTCTGAAATTTGATTGGCCAAGAGTGACACTCTTGTCTAGTGGTGGTTTGCACTACGGTCAAGAGTCCTTTAGTGGAGAACTTTGTACATGGATGAAAAAATGACATGGCTGCCAACGTGGCGATATTTTTTTGAAGAGGAGTTCTTCAAAGGTCAAGTTTCTTGGGCAACCTCAAACCCTCAGACAAGAAACTTGGCCTCCGGAGAACTCCAACTTGAATAAAATATTTTTTCCTTAGAAAAATTTAAACCAATAAATTGAAAGTTTGTCATGTTCAAAACCTGTTGAGGCAGTTGGTTCTTCCTCTTTCACTTCGACGCTCTCTTGCTTGGTTGTAGAGGCCAATTGGAGGTTCATGTGTGAGAAATTTGTATGTAGAATTTTTTTTGCAAGATGGCCGGTTACTCGCATCTTCCATTTATTTGTAGCCAAGATGAGCACTACGCAGGTAGTGAGAAATTTTTTCAACATCCAAGTCAATTTTCAACTAATGTCTTTAGATCTTACAATCCGAATTCTTATTCAACAAGTAGAAACTTGATTCGAGAGTTTAAACCATGTGAAGACAACATAGATGCTGAAGGGGAAAAAATAAACGAAGGGAGCGACGTGCAAATTGTAGAACCTTCAGTCAAACCCACATACAAGAAGAGAGATGTAGTATGAAAGAAGAAAACCCCGACAAAGAAGAGAGTTACAAAGGTGAAGGTGGAAGGTGAAGAAGAAGAAGAAAGAAGAGAGGGCGATAAGAAGAAAAATTGGTTGAACAACGAAGTTGAGCACTTGATCGCACTTCGAGGGGAGATGCGGCCAGAGTTTGAGAAGAATGCAAAAAAATAAGGTATGTCACCAATCTATTGAAGGAACTTATATATGTTGTTTGTTATATAGTAGATGTTTTTAACAAAAGACATATGCCTTTTGATGCCTTTGATTTCTCTCGCAGCCAAAAAATGTCGGATTGGTCCCGATATGTGTCCCCCCTTTTCCCTTCATTTGATTTTCAAATCGAATGGGATTTTAATCAAAACGACGTCACTGAGCATCGAATCATGGACCTTATGGGTTTAAAACCTTATTCTTATACTTCACCAACCAACTTCCTTTCCATTTCCTTGATGCTAAAAGATCCATACACTACCATATTTTTTATATTTATTCTACAAAAAATATGCTAAAAGATGCATATACTACCTTAAATATTCCAAGGCCATTTTAAAAGATTTAGGACTTGTTTTTAAGCATTTTAACATGCTTCAACACATCATATTGCATCGTATTTTAATATTGTAATTTATTTTGAGCAAAAGTTGATATATGAATTCGACTTCAAGCACAAATGTTGGTTGCAATCCTTGAATATTCTCATACTGTTGAAACATGTTGGAATAAATTTGAGAATGTTTTTAAGTTTTATAAGGAAAACAAACTTGTCAATTCAATTTCAGGGAATGATAGACATAAATGTGAATTATATGATTTTTTAGATCAATGGTAGCACCAAGTCGGCTCTGTAATGAAGCATGTGAGTGCAATTACAATGAATAATACAAATGACAATGTACAAGATAATTTCGAGGATGCAAGTTTAGATATATATATCTCAGGATATACAAGTAGAACGCAACTCTCAATCCGAATCATCATTAGCTTCAAAAAATAACAAATTCCATAATCAAACTTTATTTTAATTCGAGAAGATAGTAGACAATGAAACTGCAATGTTCGACCACTTTGGAAAGACCAATGGATTGCTGTAGAAGGTAGATCATCAAATGAATCGACTCATTGACGATCTTTAGTTTTTTTTTTTATCAATGTCAATATTTGCTGGAAATATTAGTTTTGTTTTTTTCCTTACTTGCTATGTATAATAATTTTTTGCCAACATCACATAAACTCGGGCAACTTCTATATATATATATATATATATTTTTTCATGGTCTACTCTTGTTTCGATAACTTTCTTTTTGGACTGTACAATATCCAAGTTATTTGTATCATTCTCTACATGATCATTGAATTTTACTTATATATTTTGATTTAATATCTTCTTCATCTCAGCTATGTCTACTTCTAGGACATGAAATGTATCTATATTTTTGAGATCACCAAATGTTCCTAATGATGTCATTTTCATTTTTTTTAACACTCTTTGTCCAATTTAAGTCGAATTCATCACTATGTATGATGTACAAATTATAGAGTCATAATCAAGATGTAACAATATCTGGAATAGTTCGTAATGATATATCAATTATTTTCAACAACATTCTTCATCTTCCTTTTAAGATGCCAAATGCATGTTCAACTGTCATTCGAGTACTTAGTTGAATAAAATTCCAAGATTTTTTTTTAGAGACATGTCTTTTCACTTTTAAAAGGTGAATCAAATGATGAACGCATTGGATATGCAACATCTCCAATGAATTTGTATGATAAAAATACTTCATTCATAGGTCTCTTTTCAATTTATGATTTTTATAATAATGACCAGTCATATATATTTTCCACCCAACCACAATCATATTCCCAAAATTTGCATTGGCAATCCACTACATCTTGAACTAAAATTGTATGAAATCGTTTTTTATAATAATATGAAGTACGATCTATACTTGGAGTAGTATTTGGAATGTGACTACTATCTATTGCCCCTAGAATATATAGAATTTCATGGAAACTCTCGAATATTGCATTTATTTGCTTAATCTTTCCTAGTGTTTGTCTTTAGAAAACCAAGGGCCTCAACAATGTTTCAATCATATCACAAGTATTTATATCAATGATAAAACATTTGGCCTTAATATATCATATAAATCTGCAAGTGTGTGCAAAATATCACTGGAATCCAATCGATACAATGTAATTGAAATTTTAGCATGTGTTGGGATACAAGGTCTAAACTTTGTGTCTTCTTTTATTCAATATGGGTCCAAACAAATGACATAAATATGTGAATATAGGCCTAATGACATGTAGACGGTCTTGAAACATTCTTATATTATATGATCCAAGGAGATATTGTAATACATATCCACTTGGCCGATCGAATTTCTATACCATCCTCTCTTTGCTTCTATACAACGTATCAGAGTTGGAAATGAATGTTTAAACTTAAGAAAAGAGAGATCAATCTTGGAACCAAACTTCTCGAAGTTAGGCACACATTGAAGCCGAAATCCTTTTACCTTGGCTTACCAAACTCCACTTCGAAACTAGCATTTTCGAATGTGTGTAGCCTTTGCCCTTCACAATTCAAGGAAAAGAGGCTAAACCCCCCCGGCCAGCCAATTACGTTGGCCCTTCTTATTTGCTCCTGCTTGCCTCCCCACAACCAATACCCCCCACAAGGCTTATATATTGGTTACAACTATTTGATTTCAACTCCGATTCCAACCATCAGTTTTCTAAAGCTTATAACCTCCGTTTCCAATCAGAGTTGAAAATGGATGTTTTAACCTAAGAAAAGAAGGATCAATATTGGAACCAAGCTTCTTCAAAGTTTGGCACACATAAAAGCTGAGATTCTTCTTTTACCTTGGCTTACCAAACTCCATTTCAAAACTGGCGTTTTCGAACGTGTGTGGCCTTCGCCCTTCACAATTCAATGAAAAGAGTGTTTTAGTGGAGATGCGGGGATTCGATCCCCGGCCTTTCGGAGGGTATGGGCAGACTCCGAGACTGTACGGGTCCTTCGCAAGCAAGGTTTGGAGAGCTTAGATATCTGACTACAAAGCTTAGATAGCTTTGGTCCCGGGCACATGGGCGGAGGGCCGCCTCCGCCCCAGCCTGGCGGAAGCCAGGTGGCCCTCCGCGATTGGCCGGCGGGGGGGCCGGGGAGGTGGCTGACCAGCCAGGCCAAGTGCCTGCGCACTGGCCCTCAACCCTCCGCCCTCCGCCTCTCCTATCTGTCAGCATTTTTTATTATATATAGATTTTTTTTCTTGATTTGGTGTGGCTGATGGGGGCGGACCCGTCCCTTCCGGGCTGGGGCGGACGGTCCGCTCCGCCCCCACAGCCGGCGGAGGTCATCCAACGCCGGATGATTATCATCCTCCTCCGCCTGGCCAAGCGGCGGAGGAAGCTCATGTGCGCACCACAAAGTATACCCCTAGCTCAGCTTTTTGGCTATAGCGTGCGATCCAACCCTCACGTCGCATTCCAGACTGATTGAACAATTTGGACCCGATTTGGAGACTACCGCAGGAGGAGAGATTCTGAGGTGAGAGAGACGGATTTTCTGCTTCTTGTGGTCCGGTTTTTGGCTTCTGTTTGTGGAATAGAGGAGCAGAGCAGCCATGGATTGGCAGGGACAGAAAATGGTGGAGAATCTGATGCAGTATCTGCTTCTGGGATCAGCCCTAGTGGCTTTCCTCACCGGCTACTTCACATCGTCGTATAGCACAATGATGTACATGTACCTTGCGGGAATGGTGGTGACATTGTTGGTCACGGTTCCCAATTGGCCTTGCTTCAATCGCCATCCGTTCCATTGGCTGGAGCCTGTGTACGCTGGCATGGCGAGCTCCAGGCAGGTCAAATCGAAGGAGCAAGCTGCTGCCAGGAAGGCGTTTGTTAAGCCTCAGGGCAAGCGGTAGAGAAGAGCCCTTGCTCTGAATTATACCAGGAAAATGGCCATGGAACAAGCCCTCCTCCGACATGCATGTCACACATATGGAGGGTTTCAACATCCTGCTGATGCGCAGCATACATATACTGGAAGCAATTAGGGCTCTTTTGAGAACATGTTTGAGGACAATTGTTGTGAATGAACATCCCATATTAAGAAACATATATGTGCTTCTCTGTGACTTGCAATTTGAGTATCTTCAGGAATGTGCGAAGGATATGCACAGGGGCAATCACGATTTCTGAAGCTTTTGGTGTTTGGTGTGGTTTGTGGTCATAATTTATTGGATGTGGAGCGAAAATCTCATTGGATGTACCTTTAAGTATATCATGTTGATCAATTGTACTCGATGCGCAGATTTTGGTGAGAACGGAAGCATCTGAGTGACAAATGAGGATTAGGGTTTATGGCATTCTGTAATCACATTTGCAGTTTGTGATTCTCTAGGAGTCTGATTTTTCCTTGTTGCCGGTTACAGGGATGGCGAATTGTAGCTGTGAAGGCTTTGGTAGTTGATGTGCTTTGTGTTTATGTTCTTGCTGATGGATTGGTTAATGTGCTTTCTGAAGATTAATTGTGTTCATAATCTTGCTGATGTATTGGTTAATGTGCTTATGCAATCTGAAGATCAATTGTGTTCATATCATGCTGATGTATTGCTTATGATTATGAACACAATTATTATTGCTGATGCCAAAGCTTAAGGTTTTGCTTGTGTTCAGAGGCAATTTGTACTGTTGGATGTACATTGGAGTTTGTATAGTGTATATATTATGTGCACTTGGTGTGCAAATTTGGAGAGAATGGAAGTATTTGAGTGAACTTAAGGATTAGGGTTTATGGCATTCTGTAGTCACATTTGCAGTTGCAATCCTCTATGAGTCTCATTTCTCCTTTCTTGTCACCAGTTACAGGGATCGTGGTCACAAGAGAGGGAGGGAGGCACAATGAGAGCTGTGGTGCAGCGAGTCGTGTCTGCCCGAGTAGAGGCTTGTTCTCTATACCTTTCCAGTTTCTTCTTCCCCTAATAGAAAATGCGAAGAAATTCAGTGGCCGAAGAATATTAAGCAGTAGACTTGCACATGACACTGACCTCCCCTGATCACAAAATGCTATTTCTTGTCACCATTCAAGGCGTCAAAGCTGTGGATCAAGAGTTTATGGTGTCCCGTTGTGAATTACAATTTTGAACAATCTTTTGCAATTGAGGAATTCAGTGCAATGACAAAGATGTGATGGTCAGCTGGCAAATGACAAACTTTTTTTTTGTTCAATGTGAATCCTTGTCAAATTTTAGGAGGATTATTAGAGTTATCCTTTATCTCAATGGGGCTTTTTGTCGGGAGTTGGTCCCCTATAGTTTCTTATTGGTTGTTTTGCATACAAAATCATTAACTTCTTTCCACTTGTGGTGCATGCTTGGAGGTAGTGTTTGAATTTGAATAAAGGGCAACCTATTTTAGCACCTCTTGGCATGTCGAAATGAGTTTGACCCTCAATGGTGCTTTGTGCAAAACCTCCACACTACCTCCAAGCATGCATGAAAAATGTACAGAACATGGAAGGTGTTGTAAGGTAGATGGCGTTAAAATCAACATCTACCTTGCACCCCATCCAACACCAACACCCTAAAAGCTTGCACAATAAGTGAGTATTGGTTATGAGAATATCCACAACCTTAATGTCAGGCTCCTGTGCTGGTTTTTGGTCATCTATCAATAAGACTTTGAATCCTTATAACTTTGCATACGGAGTTCAAATGAGGCATATGTTGCTGCCCTGGATTCCCTTTCAATTGCTAAGTGAGATGCATCTACAAGTTTATCAATACAATAATGGATCACACACTCAGCACTTCAAGTGACTTTAAGTGACGGTTTTAGCACCATCTACCTTATGCAGACGAACCAATTCCTGACCTAAAGTCGTGTTGAGTTAAAGGATAACTTTGATCCCTATGAATTTTGCTTCAACTAATATGAGACTTGCACAGGACATGTATTATGAGGAGCGAAGGTATGGAGTTGGCTATGAACAATGTAATTCACTGGAGATAGAAATGGGCATAAATGGACTGTGAATGGATGGCAGGTTGATGGGAAAATAGTATCTGAAATTGGGCAAGGCCTGCTGGTGCTCGTGGGCCTGCTGGAGTCCGACACTGATGTAGACTCCGAGTTCATGTTTGTTTCCTATTCCGACCACTTTTTCATGTGCACAGCGGCTACAATTGGGGCATGTTTTGTTATACGTGTCTTGATGGTTTTCTATGGCAGACACTCTTGCTCTTAACAGGCAGCAATATGCAACTGCTTTGTGGATAGTTTTATTCTTGATGGCATCACAAAGCGTGAGCGCAATGAACTGAATTGCTTTCATGGGAAATTATCAGATGCCGCAAAATACTCAACATGCGAATCTTTCACAATGACAAAACTGGCAAGCCCTGGGATCAAAATGTAAGCCAGTGCTCCTATATGAATCTTTACTGTGAAATTATGGACATGCATGGAAGACATGCAGGCACAGCCTTGTCATGAATGACAGGAAACCTATAATTGTAGAATACTGCAACTACGTGTGAAGTGCATGTTCAAATGTGAGGTCACCATGGTGTTTTTTGCACTCTCTCATATTATCTGCAAGTATTTAAAGTGGATTAAGTCTGCAAAATTTGGCAGATGCCTGTGTTTGGTACGCCGAGGTTAAGGGACTGAGCACTGCTTGTTGTTTGTCCTGCAGGTGATGCAAAAGAATTACGAAGTTCTCCTTGGTATTGCTTGTTCTCATCGATCTACCTATTCTTTCAACTTACATGATTTTTACTGGCAATTGCTTTCCACATTCTGACCATTGTTGAGGCTTGAATAGTGTCCTGCCCTACTTGAAAGAGCACAATACAACCAAGGATGTGTTACACCATGAATTTAGCTGTGATAACTTATTTGTGCTAATTCTGCACATAGTAAGACTTAATGGTATTCATTTTCATCTGAGGGGCTCTTTGAGATACATGAGTGTTTGGGTGCAGTCAGCCAGTTTACACTTTATGGAGTGCTGAAAGGCAATAAGCCAGACTTCCATGTAGCCATGCCCCCAGAGCTTGCTAAGCCATTCTATGAGTCCTTTCTAGAAAGAGTGCGTAAAGCTTACAATCCAGATACTGTGAAAGGTAGGTCCATCAATTTGAACAACCTCTTTTATTTCTACGTTTCGCTTTAATCATCTTGTTTGCTATATTTTTTGTATACTTGGAGGCTTTTGATTACCTTCTGAAGGTGTTTTCATATATCTTACATAATTCCATCATTTGAAAAAATGAAGTCCTCATTGTGGATTGCAATCCTTGCAGATGGGGTTTTTGGGGCAATGATGCAGGTTTGTCTTGTGTGATCACCTCACTCAAGCTCTATCTACTTTGATTTTATACGATACAACTCTGTGGAATGCTTGTGTATTGAGTTACCATGAATTTTTTGGCAAAAGTTGCCTTCAAAGATGACTTAGTGGCTATGGTCACAAAGTAAAAAATGAGCAGGGAGACTTTTTGACATTGAGTGACCTGTTAATTTGCAGGTGCATCTAGTGAATGATGGGCCTGTCACTATGAACCTTGATTCTCGAAAGACCTCAAATGTAGATTCTGATGAGACAGTTGGAACTCAGAAGATGTGAGTCTCAAGCCAGACATGGAATGTTCAATGATGTCCACACTTTAAAAAACTGCTAGACATGAAAATGTCTGGCCGTTAGCAATATTTGTTTGAAGGATACCTATACAGTTTGTCAGTTTAGCACTAGGAGCTCATCTATTTTCATCACAAAAAAATTGATTCTTGTCTAAGCTGTTGTTTAAACGATATGTTGGCGATCATTCTTTTGGACTGGGCATCCATTTTCATATGTTGTCATGTGAATAGACATCATGTTCTGTGCACTGCCATCTAATTAGTGTCCAGCTAAATCACACAACAGATTTGTACATGGGAGAAGATTAAGGTCTCAATCCCTTAAAGCTTATGTGGGTTACATTAGATGGCTGCCTTTTGCATTTGTTGCATTAACAAAGTTTGGCATGGCTGCATGGAACAGAAAGGGAAACAGTAGGAGTACTCCCCAGGAGATGTCACTTTTAAAAGGACCACAAGGGAAGTTGGTTATGACAATTCAGAGCAGTAGTTATACGTCCTCGACTGTGAGGGTAAAGTGTATTGGGCAGTCTAAATTTACCTCTATGATTCTTCCAAGAAGTGCATGCCATTCCATGCATATAGCATTGAGGTCTTAGTGAGGCTGGCTTTGGAAAGGTGATACACCATTCAGATGATAGGGAGAAAATGCTAACACCTTTTGTATATCGCAATTTTGATTTGTAACAAGTTGATGTACCTCCAACCTTGCACCACCTCTTTCAAGTGGTGGTTTCTAGCGACAGGCAAGTCTCAGAAATAGAATATTGTGAAACCCATTTAAGAGATTCAATCAGCACTGTACATAATCAGACGTGAGGAAACCAAGTCGACCACTCTTAGAACGGTCCGTGAATGACTTTCTGTAACTGTACAATGCAAGGAATCCTTGTCAGTTGGACTCTCCCTTTGCATCATAACCAAACTCATCTTTGGGTGTAGTTCGATTTCATGTATTCAAAGAACTTGTAGACATGCACAGGCTAATCCTAGTTGCAACCACCACAATAAAGCCAGTTCTTTACATTCGAAGGGTTGATGTTCTCTGGAGATCTCAAGAAAACAAAGTGCAATCCAAGGCAAATGATTTCAGTTGGTCATCAAGTGTTCACAATCAAAGAATCAACCTAGTTCAAGCAAAATGAGAAATGTTACTGAGCTTTTTGTTGTACATGCACAATATATTGTGCAATATGATGAGGAGGATTGGTAGCTTGTGATGAAACCACAAGCACTGCTACCAGAAGAATATAAATGAGAACTAACCCCCACCCAAACAAGGAGCTTTTGAAAGGAGTACATTAAATACTGCATTTGAAATTACTTACTGTTTAAAATTACGCAATGCTCTATCTATTTACTGTATATCTCATCCTTTGTCAACAAATGTCAAATTGGTTGTTTGGATATTAACAGCTTTATTTGGTTCAAAATTACATCAATAGTTAAAAAGATATAGCATTGTGTAACTCCAAATATTAAGTGATACTAAATATCACATTTAGTGTAATTATCAAATCCCCAAAGCCCAACACTCTTTCAACATGTATGTTTAAGCTTCAATGCAAGAAAAAGAAAGGAAAAATAATGTCAGAGTCTTTTAGCATGACATGCGATGTTTGTTCACCACCTTTTCATGTCTACGTGAGCATGAGAGTGGGGACAGCTAAGTGCCTGTTTTTCATAGGTGGACCGTGTGATTAGTGTTAGGGCTATGTGTTCTGTGTTAGTTTTGGGTTTTAGTGTTAGTAATTATTAGAAATGAATATAAAGTTAATTTTATTTCATATATAGAAATATTTCCTTATATTTTATTCCTTTTTTGTTCTTTGTATTAAACTTGCACTCTACCCACCTTGCTTAGTTGGTGCATAATAGCTAGTATTTTTTTCAATGTGTTTTAGTTGTGAATGATCTTAAATAGATAAAGACATTTGATTTCAAAAACTTGCCACAACTTGCTCCTACGTCCAATTCTCACATGTCTTATAATTGTTGATAGATTTGGAAGTCTTCTTTATATATTTGGAAGTTTTTCTAGAAGTTGTGAGTGTTCCCGTGAGGTAAGTTCTATTTTAGTATAGCCTACTTTGTAACTTCATCACAACCTACCACAATCTTCATTTTCTATAGATTTTATACTTCTAGGTAGATATTATGGTTTTATTTCTAGTCTAGTAAATTTTATTTCATATTTTAATCGCAAGGTAATATAAATTTAATAAATTTAATTTTATATGAATGCAAAAATAAGAATATCAAGTATGAAAGGATGTTCATATATGAAAATATCATGTTGAAAAAATGCTCGACAATATTGGAAAAAAAATACTTAATGAGCATATGTTTAATTGGAAGAAAAAAAATGTAGGTTTAGAGCAATGATCATTGTTGTGATGTCATTTTGTGATGTCAATTAGAGCGAAGGTGGTGTTCTCGTTGTTGGATGTTTCTTCAAATGTTGGGTTGTCTTTAATGAGTAGAGTCATTTGTTTGTTGGTGAGTGAAGATACTTGAGTGGTTGAGTCGTTGGCGTATTTCAAATATAGTTTGTCCGAATGTGTAGACGGCTTACTCATTACTGTGGTAGTGATCTTCTTTTCCAATCTTTCCTTTTGAGAATCCATCTTTTCTTTATGCCTTATCCTCTAGTGCTTTAAATTCCGCCTTTCAAGTTATAAGCGTCGTACTAAAGGTGGATGTAGCAGCCGTAGATGAAGAGCTAGAACAATTCATGTACTCTAGAATGTTAGCAAAGTGTTGTAAATGTCCTCAATGCTGAACTTGTTGAGGATGTCCTTGGACGGCTTCATGCTCTCTTCGTTGCTCATATGATGAGCATAAAGTCTACAAAACTATGTTCACATGCTACGCTCTCTTTGTACAAATATTTGTTATATATTACCGCATTCGAGTATACAACAAGAGCTTTCCCAACGTAGGTAAATATTTCCCACTTCTTAGCTCCAACAAAATGAAGCGTTTTAAGATAAGATTTGGACACAAGTCTAATGAAGGCTTTGGAGAACTCGTCTTGAGTGTCTGTACGGGAGATTTCAGAAACCATTAGAGTGAGAGCGAAATCCATCTCTTTAGGTGGAGTCAATTGATTCTTATGTTACAGACACTAATAAGTTGCTTCAAATGATGTCTTCATAGTTTGAAGCTTCTTTGTATATTATGCAAAGTCAGCTGCATGATGGAAATGAGCGAAACTTGCTAGTTATGCATGAAAGCATGTCAAATGTTTCTGTGGGCACTATTACAAAACAACTGTCTCCAACCTACAACTATGGCATCACAAAATTATTAATAATCACTGTGCCAAGCTGGGATCGGGATGCATGAACGCTTCAGGACTGTGTCCACGGAGATTTTTGAGCATCATCGATCGAGATCCTAGCGTTTCCAATCAATAATCGGGGAGATTTTTGGGCATAATCGATCGAGATCCTAGTGTTTCCAATCAGTGATCGGGGAGAGTTTTGGGCATTCATAATCGGTTGAGATCCTAGTGTTTGCAAGTCCAACCAGTTACATGTTGACATTGTTCGGTTTTTCCTTTATTAAATTGGGGTATATTCTATAGATTCCTCTAAAATGATCGGTAATTCTCATGCAGTCTTCAACCTCAACCGGTGGTTATTTCTCAAACTCAACCGGTTCATCTGTAACTAACTGCTGGTTCTCCTCGATCATTGTTTCCAATATCAACTGGTTACATGTTGACATCTTTTGGTTTTTCTTGATTAAATTAGTGGAATATTTCGTGAACCCTCTAAATCGATCGGTACTTGCCCTACCTATGGTCTTCAATTTGGCCTGGGTCCAGGGAGATTTTGGGGCATAGTTGGTCGAGATCCTACTGTTTCCAGTATAAACTGGGTTACATGTTGACATCTTTCAGTTTTTTCTTCATTAAATGGAGGGAATATTCTGTAAATTCCTCTAGATCAATCCGTAATTTTCCTAAAGTCTTGAATTTGAACCAGTTATTTCTCAAACTCAACTAGTTCATCTGTAAGTACACTAGATGTGGTGTTTCATGTCATTATGGTAATTTTCAGACGACACTTGTTATGAATAAGTGAGAAAATGTTGTAGTGGATGATGGATGAGTTCATTCCATTGGCCAAAGCCCTACCTTCTCTTGCCAACAACTTGTGATGAGCATTGTCATGGATGATTGAAATTTGGATGAAACATCACTTGGTAAGTGACTGTGATTGCAACACTGTAAATGTATAATCCCCCAATTTTTTTACAAGGAATGACAAATAATGTTGGGTTGACATCTAGTGTTGGTGACACTAACACATCGGTTTACAATTAGTATTGAGCAAGACAATTAGGATTGGTGACACTAAATACCACATGTAGTGTAGATGTTAGTTCTCCTCGTTCATCAAAATGCAGTAGAGTAGAGGCGTCCATAACCAATCACTTAAGAGTATAAGGCAGTGCAAAATTTTCCCATGTAGGAATATAGAAATTATGAGAACTGCAATTTTTTGGTAACTTCATTCCTCAACTTGAAATTATTGTGAATTTTTAAGCCAAGAGTTGGCCTAAACATATTACCAATGTCTAGAGTTCACCATAGCCGCTCATTTTAACCACTCACTCCTCCTCACTTTAGCGCTCAAAGCCAAAACATGTGTCAAGGCATTATTGATTCCGACTTGATCAAAATTTAATCCCAATCTGCTCAAAATTCCGGTACCTTATAGATAGTTGATGGGGTCCTTATTGGGAATAGGTGCCTCTACTATACAGTAAATCACTCAGTTCTACAGAGTACATGGGTGGCTTTGGAAATTCTAGGTCACAGAATGTAAGGAAATGTGTGGCAACAAAGACTATCCTTAACATTCAGACCCAAAACCCTTACATATTGGTTTCTACTTTCTCATGTTCTTTGTTTTAAGCCCCTTGGAAATAGGTTCATCTATAGATCGAGAACAAGTCAGATCGCATTCTGCACTTCCATAACTTCTACTTTTTCCAAACTTGATGAAATCTTAGTAAGAGAAAAAATGTTGGAAATCTTCAATATATCTTCAATATATCTATTACCCAACAAGAGAAAATTATCCCTCACACCATTGCTCAATCACATATATGTGCTAAAATGCTTAACATTGTCGAAAATAGGCCGTATACTTTAGACCCACAAACCTCTTGGTCTTGCTCTACAAGAGTTTGAGATGTCCCACCAATTGTTTAAGTTGCATGGAATTGCTTTGTATCTACACTCGTTGGGAAGTGGATTGGTCCCATGCCATGGACTTTGTGAGGAAAATATCGACCACTTTCCGAAAGGAAGGTACTAAAGGTAGGAGCACCTTAAACTAAGAAGTTGAAGTATTTGGCATACATGTGACAGCTATACAAATCAAATTATAAGTCTTCTTAGGTAGGAAAAAAGAAGATCAAGTGTACTGGAAGATTTTTTTGGTAATTTTCCCCCAATATTGAAATAATTATAAAAAAATTAATATGAAAATTGTGTTGGCACCCAAACACATGTTGTACTTAGGGCCGCTTCACACTATGGCCAAAGGTCTAGAGGTCGTCGACTTCCACCAATCAGATTGCAAGAAACCAAGAATTCAGCCTCTCGACCCTTCACACTACAAGCCAAAGTCCAAAGGCCGTTGCTCTCCAAAATGCCTACATGGCAATACTCTTTGACCAAGGCGACGGACTCTCAAAGGACGTTTGGGTCGGACAAGAATGGAAACCCAATTTATGGTCAAGAGGCTATCGAATTTTTTTCATTAAAAAAAAATCTAAAAATGACAAGATCTTGGTTGTTGGATTGGAAGGGTTGTTTTGGACAAGGAATAAAGTGGGATGCTCCAAACAAATGATATGGGTTTGAGCTTTGGCCTTGGCCTTTGGAGGCTTCACACTATGCCCCGCCAAAGGCTCCGGTTCCCATATTTTATTGGCTATATTTTCAGCCCATTTCTTTGGACTCTCAACAAAGTTTCGCCATCCAATCCCACGGTCCCTCAACTTGGACAGCCATAGTGTGAAACGGCCCTTTCATGCAAGATTTTGAGAGTGTCGATTTTGGGTGTTGTCATGGTTTAAGGTGCTCCTACCTTATCCTTACGCTAAACCTTGGTAAAAACATGGTCATTGTAAGGGAACAAAAACGTCTGTAAGTGAACAAGAAAACGGTAGAACCGTGAGGCTCTGTCCTTTATTATGATAGACTACAATTATAGTTGTCCACTTTGCTCATGCCAATTTATGGCTATTCACTATATCAAACATTTCTTGGATTTTGTGCACCTTCTTCTCAAATACAGGTCGAGGATCGAAGCTACTCATTTATCACCCAAAATTTTTAAAATAAATAATCAAGAACTACCGAAATAACTATAGTTAACTAGATTTCTTTCAATGCATTTTAGGGAGCACTTACTTATATATATATATACTATAGTTAACATCCACGTTACATAAAGTGGACCAAAAATAACAAGAACAAGTAATGTCCAAGTGTGAACACAAAGTGGTTAGGAAATTTGCTCTTGAAACGAAGAAGTTGATGCATAGTCTCTGTCCTATAGACAGAGCCAACAAAAGCACTGACGTCTATAGTATGTTGTCTTGTTTTTCTTTGTGCCAAAAGGATCGGGAGAAACCTTTATGAGACCTGCCTTCACTTGCTTCGAAACCTTCTGGTTACATGGATCATGGAAGCTGCTACCACAATCCATTCATCCAATCCATCAAGGAGGATAATATTGGACCAGACCAGTTCCGGATAATGACACGTGGACACCACACAGCTTGCCACGTGTACAAGGAGCACCTATGTGGGACACCTCAGGTGCCAACTAGGACAGTCAATGTGTGGTACAAAGGCTTCAATAAACAATGTAAAGTCTATGGTACGACCATGGACTTGGGGTAAGCCTACAAAAGGTTCAATCTACGTTATCCTTTGATGGTGGAGAGAAAATGGGTCGCACAAGAGCGTACCTCTTATGCATCCAACATGAAAGCCTTGAAATAGCATGCATCCCATATTTTAGTAGTTTAAGTTGATTTGACATCGGAAGTAGCTTTAAAGACTCCGAAGTAGTATAGTTTAAGTCATTTGAGACGAATCAACCACTAATTTATAAGTAACCAAGTTTTTTATGTTGGATGGATGAGAGATGTAGTACGCTTGTATGCAGTAATTTTCTCTCTCCTACGATGGCTCGAGCTTCATATAGGCTAGGCAAACTCATCCATCTTAAATGAAGGGGCACTATTAAGGGCCACTTCACACACGAGCCAAGACCCGTGACTATGAAATTGTGAGAGCCCAAATGAAAGTGTCCAAAGGCCGTCCCAAGACACCTCCAAAGTCATGTAGTGTGGTCATGGATCCTCAAGTGTATTGTGAAGTTGTATGTGATTGGGCCCTCGACCAAATGCTATTTCAATGAATTGTTATTCATGCGGGTCCTCACACACGATAAAAATAGAATGAATAAATGGTTGTGAGTGTTCGGAGTGCCATGGTCTCTTGGTTTTGTGTTAGGCCTACCTCCAAGAGGTGGTTTTTGAAAATACTCCAAGTGATCATGAAACATGATCCATTCAATGCCATGTAGGAATCCATATAGACTTTACATCCATCTTGCATTCACATACTCAGTTGGTCCCTGAAGCGTAGTGTGAAGCGAACTTGGACCGGCTCCACCTTTTCCACCAATGAGAGTGCTTGAAGTGTAATGGTCATGGGCTCTCAGTCTTGTGTGTGAAGTGGCCCTAAGCTTAAAAGACTAACTTCTACCCCCAAATGGCCCTCAAAGCCTTATATTAGGCAAGGACACATGTCAGATGTGGAATAAGGACCTCTCTAGTTTGAAATAATAGTCATGAGTAAGTTTATACACAGTGGGGAGAATTGGTGCAACATACTAACAAGCCACTAAACACACTTAACCCATAAGCGTCTAAGAGGCCCGATTTGGAACTCAACATGCACAAAAATGTGTATTGAACTACATTGCTTCCATTCTAAACTAATTGTGTCAAGAATGGCTTTGGATGCAATTTTCTGCTTAGTATATTAATCCTCAACTTAAATACGTTGTACACCCTAAACTCCCTAATGTCACTCATTCTCTAATATCTAGAAACCCTAGGGAACATATGTTCTCAATTCAATTCTCACTTCTTATGGTCACATTTCCCTCCCTTATATCATGGGTTTTGCTATTAATGCAAACCACCAAATAAATGAGCCCTCACATTGTGCCATGTGTATCCACTTCTCAAACTGAATCAATATTTTGAGGGATTTGGTGATCACGAATATGCCAAGGTTTCGGTGATGTGAATGAGGGTTTATGGTTTTTGTAGGTTGGAAGTAGTTGGTGAGGAACGTTGGATTGATAAGTTTAGGAAGAATTTGAAGCTCAATACTCATCCCATAAAACTTGCAAGATTTTGACAACGGGTGTTAATTTTTTTTTTTACAATTGTAGTAGTCATGCATGATACTAAATCTACAAAACAATTGATCATGTGGAGTTTGGCGAAGAGAAATTGTGTTCTATTGTGAGCTTGTGCACAAAGTGCTCAATTGCCAAGGACTCCGTTGTACAAAGCTAGCAAGCATGGGAAGCAAAACCTCGAAATATCGTTGATCAAAATATCATGAGTGAGAATTTGGCAATTTGCAAAACTGTGAATTCAAGCTCCACACAAACCTCCTACACGTTTGTGGGTTGCACACCATTTTCCCACTTCGAGGGTTTTCGAGCAAGTTTGGATTCTGATGCCAATAATGATATGAAGTTACTCATTGAATACATCTTACTTGGGTGTAGAATCCTTGTGGAAGAAACTTAAAATCATGATTTTCATACCGTCCATAGTGGCAAATGAATTATATTTTTTGATATTCTAGCAGTGGTATTCTTCACATGAGAGTTAGATGTGGCACCCGTGTTGGGCAAGGTATTAGGATTTTAGTGTATGTTCATGTAGAGAGGATGATCATTGTCGTTATCCACAATGATCTAAACTTGTTCCTTCAAATTTCTCACAAATTGCTCCCTGCAGCAAGGGAGTGTGGCAAGTTGTTTTGATTGCGTCCCCACGGCACTCTCCATCTTGTATTCTTATCTCCTTCAAGAGGATCAATATAAGTACACTGTCAAGTGATCCGCACCAATTCGTATCATTTGTCGCAAACAAGAGAAATCTTTTGTACATCCTAGATTTTATCCACGCTTATTGTAATCGAAGTGTTGTCAATTGCTCCTCATTAGTGACACATGCGCATTTTGTTTCTTCAAATCTTGAGTTTGAAACCTTTAAGCACTTATTTTGGCCAATTGTGAGCGTCAATTTCAACATTACAAAGTTGCACTTTGTGTTATTCCAATATGTCACAAGCTACACTACTTCTCTATTATCACACATCCATATTGACACTACAGAACTTTGTAATATCACATGTACTCTAGTTATCATAGGTGTGATATTGTTGAGTTTAGAGTGTATTCTATGTTCTCCTTATGAGACAATGTACATATCTCAATCTCACACCCTTAAATATAAAAATATGTATTTATGGCTTGGTGAATCTCATTAGAATTAGGCCAGGACTAGAGACCGGCCTCTCTAATGTTTGCAAGGGCCTAGCTCAAAGAGATGGATGTCTAACCGTGGTCATAGAAATAGTGTATTGGATAGGTTGTACAATGTGTCACTTAACACATGCAAGGGTTCATTTTAATATGCTTACATGCTCACAATATACACTTGAACCTAAGTTGAATTCCCAATAACAACACTAGATTCATGGTATTGCTAAGTCTCTAGCTCCCTCACCCTAGGTCATAGAATAATACAGCCAAAGCCCATGAATAAACACTTTGTGATTTTGAAGAAATGACCACCTAGAGTAGAGGCGCTCATAACCAATCACTTCAGAGAATTTGTGTCAAATCTGGAGAAATATAAGGCGGTGCAAATTTTCCCCGTATATGAAGATAGAAATTAGAAAGGCTACAAAATTTTAATAATATTGAAGTCCTTAAATTGAAACTACTGTGAATTTTTTAAGCCAAAAGTTGGCATGAACACATTACCAATGTCTAGAGTTTGCCATAAACCGCTTTAGCATTAAAAACCGGGGACATGTGTCATGGCACTATCAATTCTCTGGTGATGTCATAACTGAAGTTGGAGACTTAGAGTTAGTTTTTGTAGGCGGCTTCACCCATCAAATTCTAGAGAAAATGAAGATTTCTCTTGGTGGCATCTACACATGTCCACTAGAATCTAGTGGGCAAGTAGCCTACACAGAAACTAACCCTTACAAATTGTGAAATACGGAACCTTCTTTTAGCCACCCACAAAAAGAAATTACCAAAATCAATAACAACCTGATCAAAATTAAGGCACCTTATAAATTCCCAATGAGATCTTGATTGGGAATAGGTGGTTTGACTCTAAGTCTTATTGGTGTTGTGACAAACTCCCATGAAACATGGTATCTCTGTTATTTAGAAAGGGTAAAAAACATGAGGCTTGACAATGTAATATCGATCCTTATCCAATATCAAACTCTTTGAGTAGGTCATCTCATATACTCATCTCACATTAATAAAACATTGTTCTCAAAAGATACTAAACTAGCATTTTTCCATGTTGATCAATCAAGACACCCATTCACAACTTCCTAAGCAACAACATTCTTTTGCACATTCATAATGGCCTCAAATCATTTTCACTAAAGTCCGTTTATCATTCTAGTGAATTGCATATCTCTTACTTTCGGTGTCAAAGGTTACATAGAATCCACTTCCCAATCGATTGCCAATAAGGATTGTGGGTGTTATGCAGTTTGTTAATTATGCCCTTGAGGGGAGAGACTATACAATGATGTCTCGTGGATTTGGTCCTTCATCATCTAGATGTATGATATTTGTACAAGATAAATATTAAAAGTGTAGAATACTTTGTATGAAAATTTTATGGCAAGAGTAAGACATGCAAATTTGAAATGATAATATAAATGAAACTTGCATGATTTCTACAAGGGATGTCATTGTGCATCATCTCATAAATTGTGTCCTAATAGGAACACATTTCAATCCACAAACATCACAAATTTAATCTTTCATTGATTCAACGAATTATTCAAGGATGAGTGTTTAGGGAAGAAATGGTGCAATGATTGTATATGATCATTATACAACATTGACATCACATGAAACAATGACCACTTTAGGAGTTGAATATATTGCTGCAACATTCAATGGAAATACAATGAAAGATATTCATGTCATCGTTGTCTACAAACCTCCAATATTGCTACTTTCAACATTGACATGCTTCAACAAAACTCAACACAATCAAATGAACTCCATAGCTTTATGCACCATCATTCAATGGATTTTCAATTTACATAAATCACAACAATGAACGGTTCTCATGTTGATCACATTTGGAGTTGTCGAGGCATATTAGACCGACCACAAGCCAATTTCTTTTGCATTCAAAATTCCATATTATGCTCCATAATACCATCACATAAGTTGAACAATAACATTGTCTTAATCTTGTGGTAGTAATGCATGATGGGGCAAAGACATTACACAACTAGTTGTTTGTTTTTCATGTTCCTCAATTTCTACCAATTGGAATTACACAACAAAAGTTGTGTTGGATTAGCAAGTTTACAATGACACATTACCAAGGTGGGATTGAAAATCGGACCAACCTTGAATATATATGGTTATCAGAAATGCATGTTTGTTGATTTCTTAACGGACTACATATGCCTTCTCAATTGTGTTCACTATTGAGTGTAGAGTATTTAATAAAAGTTGAAGGCATAGTCCAGTCTCTTAAACATGTGTCTTTATGATATTTGTTATTTGATCTTCACCCAACCCCACACCAATCAAATAGTGGTGTTGGATAGCCAACAAATTTCAATTTCGAAGGTTTGGATTGGTGGGTCAACGAGTTCATGTGATGGGGAGTGGGTTGTGGTTGTGTTGATTCCATAGCCAAGTGAGCCTATCTATGAGCTATATATGGAGAATTTGAAGAGCATGGATCAAGTGGAGTCGAAAATCTTAGCGAGGGACCTACATAGTTGGATTGTAGGGGGTTTGCACAAGTATATATATTTGTCAAGGTTGCATTCAATTGTATGCATGTGGGTGTTGGAAACCTCTATTGATTTATGGACTTATTGGGGGGTCTTTACTTTGCGGTAGTTAGAACGTTTTTTACGGGTATCGCGGAGATTTGTGTTGTAGTGAGTTGAGAGTGGTTGGTGAGAAAGACCATGTCATGGTTGGGGTGCTAAAGCGCTTGTCTTATGATTACCAAGTGCCTTCGGAATCTAGGTAACATAGAGTATGACATTGATAGGTGTGGTGGGTCTTCACATTATTGTTTGAGTTTATAACCTAGTTCAATATCATGTACATAATGGGACCCACTGGAAGATATAGCAACTCCATAAGTCACGTTGGTGACAACATTGGAGTCATCACTATCTTTGTAGACCCCTAGAGGTAGGTAGTTGAACGTGGTCATTGAGCTAATCTCCTGCTTAAGTATGCATCCCGGTTAAGTGCGCAATTTTTTTGACAAAAGTTAGGGTTCATATGTTGATGTTTGAACATGTCATGCAGAGTCATTTGCTGCGAATGCACGATTTTTTACCCTTGATGTTCAATGTCAGTTTGTTAACATTTCATTGAAACGTCTCAAACAATCATTGCAATTCATCATACATTTGTCCAACTTCCGTTTAGGGGTTTTGGCATCATTAGACATTGGAGCCATTCATTGCAGTATGTTCTCCCGATTGTCCCAGATTTTCCGGATGTCACCTTCATTGACTTCACACTCCCGCTCCAACGCCCGCTTGCTCATGTTTGGCTTGCTCAACTTTGCAATGATTTCACATCGTTGGGCTTCAATCAAGCATGTTGTCTCAAGTTTCATCCGTTTCTTGTTGTGATCCATTGAATCATAGGGCTTAGAAAATGATATGAATAAAGTACACACCCACCAACTAAGTGCGCACCAACGGCTCTGGTTCAAAGTGCGTACATAAGCGGGGGAACACTATAATAATACAGTTGTGAGACTATGTCCTACATAACCAAACATGTATTTTTAAATTCATTATGAAATATATTAGAACTTGAAATAATAATAAGTTAACATGTATCAGAAAAACCTTCATTAGTTTAAATACAATTATTATTGAAGTAGTGAAACTATTCGAGATGCTAACTAAGTAAGTCGTTCAATTAACAAAACTATGACATATATTTTAGGTATCCTCATAGGCATTGTCATTAATATATTAGATACCTGCAAAGTAGCTCCAACTATGGCCAATGACCAATCATCAGGCATATAGTTTTGAATTAAAGAAATAATAATCGATTGATGTCTCTCAAGTGCCCTATTATCATCATTTATATATGTAAAAGATGGGCTTACTATCATTTGGATGAGATTATTTAAATGCTATAGATTTTGTTCTCGGGTGAGAGAATATAAACACAATGCATGCTTGAAAGGAAATGGAAGTCTTCATGGAATCTTCAAACTCTTTGGATGTTGAGATGTGCCTTGAAAAACATGATTTCCCAATGTTGACGTGTCTTCTACTATGTTCACAAGATAATTGAAGCTCCCAAACTATTTCTTGCGCATACGAATTTGTAGGTAACAACATAATAACATTCCATCATATATTTTTGGTAGTCCACTTAGCAACATTTTTCATAAATTCCTCACAATTGTCAGATGTCCGAGGAATGTCACTTTTGCCACCAAATCTTGTGATCAAGGATAAAAGAAACCATCACCGTCCATAGGTACAAAATCCTCATGAAAACTTCCAAGCTTTACAGAACCACCAAATGGTATTTTTAACTTTCAAACCTCCCAATTTTGTTATCATTCCATATTCTTGCCACATCCAATTGTTTACCTTCAGTGAAGGTTGAGAATCATCTTTGTTGAGAAGACTTATTAAAATCATAAAGTTGTTGGGGTATTGACCTAACCAAAGTTTGGAATTTTGGAATATGATTAATTGAAATGTTAGCCCATTGAGTCTGAAAAATACTCTATAGCAAACCGCAACTTAAAACCAATGTGGTTTACATAAAATCAAAAAAATTGTATACATTGTTGACATCTGGTTTGCGTTGGTTTGTTGTAGTTTGTGAACTAGAAGCGTGCTCAATAGAAACATCAAACTTGAAGCTTTGCCCAAATATGCAACCTTTGTGAAGATTTTTAAAGGCATAAAACTCCAACCAAATTGTCAAATTGAGTTTATTCCTTCTCTTGTTGTTTTTGTTCCTCTTTTCATCGTCAAAAAAAGAAGAAAGTGAGTGGCTTAGATTACTTGTGTCACCTTGTTGATTTGATTGATTCAATGTACGTGAGTTATACATCAGAGCATAGGATTAAAATGAACATTCCCACATACAACGTTGATGCCTTCTTTGATTGGATTGACATTATTTAAGTAACTCCAAGTAGCATGGTCGATATTGCCTTCAAAAACACGTCTTATATTCCCAAGATTTTGAAGGTCTATTCAAATGGCACAAGATATACTTCATTATGAAAGTATCACATCATATTCCCCCATCTACAGTTGGTTTTGACATTCTATTAATACATGCATCCAAAGATTTAACCTTGAATGCATGAGGAATCTCAATATTGGTTTGAAGTATATTGAGTCATCATCATTATTTGATATGAATTCTCTTAGTTGATTGCTTTTTGAATTCATTAGCAAAAGCCTCGATTCATTTCTAGATTTATGATGCCCATGAAAATGAGTAAAATTTATTGCATAAAAGACATAACCTCCACCTCTATAATCATAATGTCAAACAGAAAAATTATTTTTGTTGCAACAATACGAGCAAAAGCTTCAAAATCCTTGTCTTCCAAGTCATGCTTATTCATCTTGGATGTCATGATTGCAAATGCAAATTTTAAGTTAGAATAGAAGAAAACATTCAAACAATATGTCGATAAGATCATTGAAAACACATATTTATATGAATTATAATTTAATAAAACATGCATATAAAAGTAATGTGTTATATATATATATATATAGTTCATAAAATCTATGAAAATACATTTAAAAACACAATCCTTATGATTAGACCAAGGGTTAATATTGTAAGGGTAGGTAACTAAGAAGAATTTTGAACATTATTAGAACATTGTTATGGGTTTTCAATTGGAGTAATTTTAATATTTTAATAATATGTCATATTTCAATAAAACATCTAAGGTGTCTCAAAATTTGATAGTTTCAATAAATTATATTCATTCATGATAAAATTGATATTGAATTTTATATCATTTAAATTATTTCATATTCAATTCATTATTTTATCAAGTATAAAATATAACTATATGTAAAATAAAATGGATGGACATGATTCTTAAACATTGGCAAAATGCTTGGTAGTTTGAAAGTAAAAATATAGATTCATGATAATTTGGCCAATATGCATCAATTACTTCACATTTGATATTTGATCTAGGTATATTGAACCAAATATGATCTACCAAATTTTGTGTAGTGGGTGTTCAATTCATTTGATATAAGTAGTGTTGGCTCATGCAATTTGAATTTTTTCTATATCATTGTGTTAAGTTGTTTGATTGGATACATCAACATTGAAATTCCCTAGAATAATGATTGGACATTCTACATGCACTTTATTAATTAATTTTAATAGAAAAGCCATTAGTATTGTGATTTTGGTTGTATGAGCTCAATATATAATAATAACATGTATCATTGTATAAGTACCTAAATTAAAGAGAGAACTATAAGTTTTTGTTTGAAATGATGACTCATTATTTGATGTCATATATCATAAGTAAACCAGGTTCATCATAATTATGTGTGCAATGATATCTAGAAATATATAATAATTTTTTTTCCTTGTTGAATTACATATTATGATCACTTCTATATTCTAAATATTTTTTCAAAGTGTTGCATATGCTTATTTATGTTTATTCACACAAGATAAATAAAAGCGTCATCATCCAATGACAAACCCTAATGTGAGGGAAGCTATCTTATGAGCGGTGAGCAACTAGCAGTGAGTGGTGAGCAGTGAGCGGTAACACATGAGTGATGAATCTAAATTTAGTAAATATGCACAAATTTAGGGTTCATAAATTAAATTTGGTACTACATTAATTGCATATTTTCAATTATAAATTGGAAACATTTTAAACGAAGCAAGAATGAACGAGGTGCATTACCATGGATCAATTGGAATACTTTTGGTCTATTGCTGATTTTTATTATAACAATCCAAACCAATACATGTCATTTATTGACATTCTTATACATGCAGCTTTATAGAACACTTGCAATACTACTCACACTCTATAATACCAACAAGTTCAAGTAATCACATGACCTCGTTGTAGGTATATGTAGGTGCATGAATGAACTTGTCACTCTCGTAATCCACTGTGTACAAAATCCTAAACACATAATAAAGATGTTTGCAATATACCCATTTCCCTTTCTTTCCCAATGCATGAGAGGACATTTTCGTGAAGCCATGTGACATGCGGGATGTCGCCAATTGTGACACGGTATGTAATATCCTCCTTGAAGACAATGTTAATTATCACTTCAAAGCCTGGATATGGAATGGTAGTGATCCTAACCACATAGTGACCGTCCATGAGCCTAGTGCTCTCTCATTTGTTTTTTCTGATCCGCCGGCAGTAATGTTGGATTGTGACGCATTGTCTTTCCATACCTAAATGTAGGGTGGGCGTTCAGTTCGGTGGCATACAAAAATGCTAGTGAGAGATGGGGAGGGTTACGATTGTTGAAAGCCTACAACGAGGGGACAATGCCTCCCTCTGTTGTAGTTGAAATCCGGCGTCCTCAAGTGCCAAAACCTCCTTTCTCGATAGATTGGTACTTATTTTCACCGGCCATATATTGGGTATTATAGGCCAATCCAACACATACTTCTTTTTACTACCACTCACACAACGTTTGATGTTATTAGGTCAAAACCAAACTTTATATTCCACATTGTTAGGAGCGAAATTCCTTCGTGAGCCCTTTGTATGTTGGAGTATGTGTGTCATGTTTGCCAGTCCCAACTTTGGCATTGCACATAATCCTTGTAATGGCATGTAGTGCCCAACATCGTTTGGTCGAGTTGGGTGACAATCTTGCAATGTGCCACTTGAAAACAAGACAATCAGTCTCTAACACGGATGTAGTATGAGCCACACTATGCTTTGCAAAACTCAACGATTCCTCTATGCGTTGACGAATTGCATGGGTGTTGGGGTGAGGAATGGAATAATTCACTTTGTTGATTCGATGAAAGTCACAATCAACACCCAATGGTAGGTTGAGTTTGCGTTTGGTGGAACCAAAGAGCTCAAACCCTTCCAATGCACAATCTTTGGTGTTGACATCTTATGCCCATGGGTAAGACTTCATGGCATCAACCAATATTTTGGGATCTCCACACCTGGCAACCGCTTTGAGTTTCAAGGGCGCCGAATCATGACCTTTATCATCACACTCCCTTTTCAACCATGCCTGGTAATTTGCGATTTGCATGAAAACATGGATCATGTCGTCCATTGTAGCTTCATATAAGCAAGTCCTCTTGTGTCAGACTGTTGGAGCCATTTGTTGTGTACAATTTCTACAAGGTTGCATGTTGGCATTTTTGCACGTTTTTTTTTATTGTCAT
The DNA here is from genome assembly GCA_950295325.1 of Polytrichum commune. Classification (NCBI taxonomy): domain Eukaryota; kingdom Viridiplantae; phylum Streptophyta; class Polytrichopsida; order Polytrichales; family Polytrichaceae; genus Polytrichum; species Polytrichum commune. The sequence goes on along the minus strand of OX485803.1, from coordinate 12,310,106 downwards.
ATCATATGAACAACACACAAATACGAGGATAACATAATCTCTCTCTCTCTCTCTCTCTCTCTCTCTCTCTCCCTCTCTCTCTATATATAATGAAATTGAATAATGAAGTTTGGTCGGCACTTACAAATAGCTGGGCATCCCCATTCTTTGTTAACGAAAGCTGGGCATTTCTTGAGTCTATCAAAACTTACTTTCAAGCTTCGTTGCTTCTTAAAACATCCTCTTGTTTAGAGGCCATCTATTCTTTTACATATCTATGGTCCTTTCAAGACTCGGGAGGGTAGTTGGGATTACCCTTCATGACCATATTTTTGCACATCTATTTCCATACTATTGTAATTATCTCATTTCAATATACTATTAAACAAGTTAAAACCTTAGCCATCTAAGCTATTAAGGTTTCATACTTTGTATGTTTAAGCAACATAATGCCTTCCATATCCTAAGTTTACAAAACCAAGTTCAATATAAGACGTATTCAAGGATACTTCAAAGTTCTATCACAACTCAAATATGCTCTACATTCCAAGTCATCTTGTGGAATATCTAAGCAACATATACATATTTTTGAAAGAAGATGAAATATAAAACCTAAAATTGCCGTCAAAATTGTGAAGGATCTGCCTCCCCTATGCTCATGTCACCAACCAAATCCATAGAGAGGGTAAGTAACGAACATGAGGTGAATATTAGTAGAACCCAATTGTTATCTATGCCACACAAACATGTACGGCATAATCATACATTTCATAACGAAGAATACATACATTACCAATGAGTATTCTATGTGTTCCTTAGCCATTTGAACCTTATCTGACCGAAATGTGTGGAAGGCTACATACACCTCCCACTTTTACTAGTCCACACCACTTACACTAATCCTAGAAGTTACTTAGGGTAAACAACCACTTGCAGCATAACCTTTGAAAGAAGGTTCATATGTTTCCTTTCACTTGATATAGGATTAGGTAACCATTCTTGACCATAGATTTTAGCATACTAGATCTATGGTGGGTATTTGTTAGGTAGCTTTTACCCAACCCTAAAGTATTTTTCTTTGGGGTTATATTTTGTTACCGTGTCAGTTCATTAAGGCTTAAGTAAAAACATAGTATGGAGGGAGCTGACTTTCTCTTGTCTCAAATTAATATATGGACCACAACAACATGGTCTAATGTTTGGGTCGTCCTACCTAAACCATCTTGATATGAGTTCTTAATTGGGTCCTTGATATGAACACCCGCTTCGAAGTATTTGCATCTTACAACATTCTCCAATATCTATGTGATTTTATCCATGTTCTTATATTTGTAACTGTCTCAAAATGCCGAAAAAGTCCCAAATTAACGAATATAGTGATCAATGCTTTATGCAAAGCTTGAACTTCCTCTTTTCAGAGGCTTAATCCTTCAACATCTTCCTCACTGCTTTGCAAGGGTGGGTGGGTGGGAACCCTCTTACCACTCAGTCTTTCAAACCATACCCTTCCTATACAATACCTTAATGCTAACAATGCATAATGCATAGTGTTTGTATCCATGCCTAATTGTATGTAACCAACATAAACATGCTACTTCATGTCATACTGTGCCTCATAAGTATTTGTTTTATACTTAGGGTTTCAGTATTCATATATTGTTCATAAGTATTGATAACAAACTGTGGCTGACTATTCCATACCTTGGTAGATTTAATCACCTATCCTCATGCCTTGCTCCAACATATAAGTAACCTATCTACTATACATATGGAATACATACCAGGGTATATGCCTAGTAGTCTTAACCAAAAGAAATGCATAATATGTCATAGTCACAATACATCATTGTATTGAGAGTGTGAAGGGTCTGCCTCACCTGTGCCCATGCAACCAACCAACAAATAATTGAGGATTAGTTACGTACACGAGGTAAATAACAGCAGAACCCAGTTGTTATCCATGTCGCACACATAAAACTTACATCAAATGCATAATAGTACTTCAAATGGTAACACTCATTACACAATGTCAAATGGGTGTTCAAACCTGTTCCTTAGCCATGAGTGTATCACCACAAGTAGAATACTCCGCTTGGTGAATAGCTCTAGTATCCTCTTCTTAACACACGTATCTAGTATCCCAGTAAGTGTGCACTAAGTTACCGCACCAAGCTCTTGTGTGAATGGTAAAAAAGAGCCTCTTTTAGGGTTTGAGGGTTTATATTGAAGATCTTACCCGTGGTAAGTTCTGCCAACCCTAAGTTCACCATGGGTTAAAAACGTGCTTCACGTCCTTAGCCCTGGTTACTTTGTTCCATTCATCCATACTCATGAAAACTTAATTCACATGGTAATTACATTTTCTTTCCATGTGTATATAAGATATATTTCATGACTCATCGTCCTTCTTTTTTTTTATTATATTTATAACAAAAAATGAAGTATTTACAAGGTGTATAAAGTGAGGGTTCATGGTCCTAGAGCGAACACTTGGTTTAAAGCAAGAACTAGAGAGAGAGAGAGAGAGAGAGAGAGAGAGAGAGAGAGCTACTATAATAATTATAAAAACTACATGCCCAAATTTTTCAACCCCATTCACACCTCATTGAGTCATAAAACGTTAGAAAATTCAAACCCCCGTGAGCATAGGGGTATGAAACATTTACACACCCATGAGCATATGGGTTTGCAAAATTCACACCCCATTGGCATAAGGAGTTTAAAAGTTTAGACCCCATAACCTTCAATTTCATATAGAAGATCTACTAGATCTAAGAACAAAACCTGATACATATACAAATATAGAAAGTAAAATATACTATAAGAATTATATGCCCAAATTTTTAAATCCCATCCACACCTTATTAAGCCACAAGGGGTTTGAAAACCTCACCCACCCATGGGCATACGGGTCTGAAAAATTCACACCCCATAAGCATCTAAGAATAGTTAGTTAGTTAGTTAGTTTTTGTTTGTTTGCTTGCTTCCTTGCTTGCTTGTTAGAAAATAATGCTTCTAAAAGAATTATAAGAACTATGTGTGGGTCTAAAACCCCTTTGTCCATGTGGTGTGAATTTTGACCCCTATGATGGTGAGTCTTAGAGGTTTGACAAACCATGGCTTTCTCATGTATCCGTTGCAAAATATGAGTGTGGAAAGGGTTGTAGATAGTACATTGAACCTTCATATGTTGTTGATGGGGTGTCATTGCTTAGACTTTGCCCTAGTGAACAAAGCCAATAAAATTCCAAGGTTCCATGAAATTTTTGCATGTGAAGTCAATGTGGAAGCATAACCCATAGTGTTTATATACACAATGAACTTGACATTAGAATTAGTATTAGAGACCCCAAATTAGTATAGTAAAACTATTGCAGTTGATGTCAAACTTGTAATGTCCCAAGTTTTAGTTTGGATGGATGGAAAGTAGGTTTATATGCAACCATTGCTTTGACCAAATTCTCATGGGAGGATCACATTGGAACTTGTATCCACATACACTGCAACACTCATTCTTTCATATGAAATACAAAATATGATTGCACCCTTTTCATATTAGGTGTGTGGCGTAATGGTGACACTTCCAACGTCAAAGACAATTTCAGTTCTTGGATTGGATTGGGAATTGTCTCAGTCGGTAGCAATTGATAGATTATCATTTCAAGTCTTAGATTCTCAATTGAGGCTTTATAAGAGATCAAAGTGAATTCTCTCTTTCTCTTTGAAGACTCACAATGATTGTCTCATTTGTTTACCTACTGGACTTATGATGGTGTCAATATTTAGAACACAAAAAATCATTTCATCGTGTTACATGTCTTTTTGATGGTCATTCTTAACAACATGGCTTCCCCTATACCACTCAAACATAAGTGTCCAATTAAGAAAATTGTCCACATAAGGCCCACATGCCTAACATAACGATGTGACTAGGCCGTAAAATATCATCCACCTACTCCCCATGCAACTCTCCTTCTGATGCCCAATTGGCCCTCCCTACCTCCTATCATTCATTTACTTATACTTGATTCCCACCTGCTAGATGGGAGAAGTATTCAATAGAAAGTTGAAGAGATGGTACCAAGCACACTTACAAGGTTTCATGTGTTGTTGGCCAAGTGTTGAAAATGCAATTGCCTCCTTTCAAGGTTGGACCCATGTCATCCCAATTTTGTTGCACCCATGCATATGAATTGATATCATGAATGAACCCAACCCCATCCCACCATGCAATGGTATGCCTCTCATGCCCGGGCATACATGTCATATGCATGTATGTCCATGCCATGCACATAAGCCTTCATGATCACTCATCATGCCTCATGGAGTGCTTTAACCAACTAAAATAGTAATAGTAATAGTAATAGTAATAAAAAATTAGTCCTATTTTTTGCTATTTGCCCATGTCATGTTGTCACCTTGGCTATGTGCCCGTCACCTCTCCCTAGTTTTCACCACTATACGTAGTTTTTGCACTTATAGTCCCCCTTCCTTCCTCATTTCCCTCCTCTGTCTTTTGTCACATGTTTGTTTTGGGTTGAAAGTTGTGCTTATGATATTCTTTCTTTGGAAGTTTGTTGTTTTTTTAGGCAAGCGCGCTAGAAACAATGGGGCGACAACCTCACCACCACCACCACCACCACTACCACCATCTCTTCCATTATATTAGATACATAAGCAACTCAACCCTTCAAGGACCAAGGTGTTTTTTTGAAAGGTGCATAACATTCTACAACCCTCGTATCTATTCACTAATATTTTAGTGGAGAATATTCACCCGTGTCGAATTTGGTTCATTTATTCTGAGACCTTCTAGACAAATGTTGTGACCTAAGGGTGAGTTTCCATGTAGGCCACTTACCCACCAGATTCTAGTGCAGATAAGGACAAACCCACCCGAATGTAGAGGGAATTTGGTGTGGTAGGGTTCGTATGTGCCAACTAGTTACTCCCATCTTCTCAAATTCAAGCCCACCTATTAAACCTCCCCCTCTAGGTTAAAACCTCCTCATCCTCCTAAAAACATTCTTCAATCCTTTGGTGACCAACACTTGTAGGTTCAAGATTCTTTAGTGAGTGGATGAAAGTCTAGCAGCCCATTTCCTCGGCCCTCCGCATTCAAGTGAACCACCAAAATGTGATTGGATGACATTTTGTGCTTATCTACATGCAAACACCTCCAACCCACTATTATCTAGAATATAGTGAGCTAGTGACCTACATGAAACTCACCCTAAGACGAAGATGAGAGATAGTTCTAAGATTCAACCTAATATCAATTATTGTCAGGTTTCATTGCTAGCGATACCGTGCTCCACCAAACATGCTCCATCTAGCCGAGCAATGTTATGTGAGATAGCTTAGGATGAAAGGCACAATGATTCCTGAGTAGACTCTTGAGTCATTTCTAAAATAGAACAAAATTGTTGGAAACAATGGAAATGTAACATAAATACCTATATTACAGTTGGACTATACTGTGACACTGAGTGTCACTAGGCAATTAAATAAGCACAATGTAGAAAATATGCTAAAAAATCGTAGTGTCTATATATCCCCTTACAATAAAACTCAATCCAAAATGTTGTTGCTCTTGCATACACATATACACTCTTGATACCTCTCCATATGGTGAGGTCTGCCACTGTGCTTGTAGTCAATAAATGGGGAGAATCGAGCACTTGTCACAGATGAACTGATTGAGGTTCAAGACTTCAGGAAATTTACCAATCATTTTAAAGAATCTATGGAACATACCTCTAAATCATTAAAGAAAAACCAAATGATCACAACATGTAATTGGTTGGACTCGGAAACACTAGGATCTTGACCGATTATGTCCAAAAATCTCCCCAGAGATTGCTTTAAGGGCTAGTTTAGACTACGGTGAAGAAATGCACATGTCAAGAAGTTTAGAGGATATGATTGACAACAAAATTGGTTCTTCACCGGCTAGGGTTTACACTACGCCCAAGACTTCTCTGGTGGGGAACTTCACGCATGAATGACAAAATGACATGGCTACTAACATGGCAACATTTTTTACTAGGGAAGTTCTCCAGAGGTCAGGTTTCTTGGACAACCTCTAACCTTCAGATAAGAGACTTGGCCTCCGGAGAACTCCAACTGAAGACATTTTCCTTTATTATCTTCCCCATCTTCTCCACCATACCAATCGTTGTCTCAAATAACATGGCCTTGGGCTGAAAATTATTGACCAACCAATGCACTCCTTCATTGTAATCTAAACCGACCCTTGGGGTGTCTATGAGAACTCAACGATTGACTCTCATGTGCATCATGATGGAATTTGCAGCCCATCATTCGGCACACCTTGAAACTTGAGTCTGCTATGAATTGGTCTAGATCAAGGTGCCATCTACTAGTCACCGAATCCATCAACAACCCCATAACTCGTTGACATCGACTGTCGAATTCATACCAATAATTTTGTGTTCAAATATCTGGAGGTGACGTACAACCAACAACTCCAACAACATCGAATGATATCCACATTTATGCACATTCAAACCAAGAGTTGCTATATTCGATAACAACAACATGGTATGAAGTTAAAAATAGATTTATACATGAATTTTGGACATATGGAACTTAGATTCATGCAATGTTCTTATTGGTTTGGGTTTATTTAATCAAGAGTCTACATTCTTTTGATACCAATAGGGTAAGTGCTTTTGAAGGTATGTTTGTTTTCGATATCATTCGGGTCTATGTACCATACAAAAGACTTCATACTAAGGTAACATTTCCTCGGTATGAATATGGTTCAGAATGATATTGCCCAAATAATAACTCAAATACACACAGACTCTCCCACCTTGTGGTACCCACCGAGTATCAACACACCATTTTATGAAATTTAGTGTCACATGCGTGATAGTGTCACTTACTCTGTTTTGAAGCGTTTGCTAAGTTATGTTCATGATCAACAATTTTAGCGTAAGTGTGAACACATGACACTTGGTGTTCAAGTGTGCTTACTGATATCTTGGCATGGGTACGTTCAATAGTGTTACGAGGTGCATGCCTATGTCACATAATGATCGGGAAGTTGACTAAGATATGTACACGAATTGCCATTGGTACGATGAAGAATATCTTCCTCTTGCATACTAAAAAGTAAAGACATGACACTTGCCATTAGTACGCTCAAAAATATCTTCCCCTTGCATGCTAAAATGCAAGACTATCATCTAACGTATCCCAATGTCCTACTCTAAATGTCATAATAAATATATTTTTTCACTTCAAGAAGTTGCTTTTGTTGACGAATGGAATCATATCGGCAATTAGCGGGCATGACACTTTGAGACCTCTAGGCATCTAGTTTAGGCCCTTCGCAAACAATGTATGTGACACTAAATACTAAAAACGATGCAGTTGATTGGTGTTACAAAATCGAGGTCCATGAGTAGATTCTTTGAAACCATTATTGATGTTGATTATTTATACTGTGCATTTCAGATGTAGTTTAGTATACATGCACAACATTTCACATGTAGTCTAGTATACATGCACAACGTTTCACATTTTTTCGGTACATGGTTAGACCTTGTCTCCCCTAAAAGAGTTAGCTCCAAACTAGAGAATCATCAAGAGGAGCGTGGACGATGATCTGTTGGAGCAGCAAGTCATCAACCTCCTCAAGTTGGTTCTCAGACATAACCGATCAGCTCATGGGTTGAGTTAGCCCTCCTCATTCATGCCAACAACTAGGGTTAGCATACTCTCTCTTGGAATTATGGACGATTTTACACCTACACAACTGAAACATTGTGACAAGTTCCCATAACCCTTATGCTCCTAGATGATCAATCAATTATGGTATGGTAACCCTTATGCACAACCGAGCCATAACATTTACTCATCCTTGATAGCATGTTCCCTTTTCCAGAAGGTAAAGGAGGTAGTTGACCCTACAAAACCACCATAGTAAATTCTTTCATTTGCAAAAAGTAACCGACAGTTGGGCCATGTAGACAATGACGAGCAAGGCATACAACAGTTGAGGCAATATACAAAAGCATGAAACATCCTCTTCAGTCTACTGCATTTAATTGAATTTTATGAATCGATGACTAACTACACCGTTTATGGCATTTAGTGTCACTTACTATTCGGAGTTACACATTGCTATAACAATTATTTTTTTATGTAAATTTTTACCAAGTAGAGATGTTAATGTTATATAGTGTCCAAACAACCAATTTGACCTTTTTTGGTAGAAAATGAGATCCATAGTAAAACGTCATAGCACAATGTAACTCCAACTAGTATGTGACAATAAATATTATAAGTGGTGTACCGGTGGGTACTATTCTACAATGAATAGTCACAGGCTTATGATATTCGAAATGTGAGTAGCATAATGCACAGGGGAGTTTCGGTTCCATAAAGCACTGGTATGCAACTTAGTACAATGTTTATGGTATTTAGTGTCACGTACACTATTTGCGGAGGGCCTAAACTAGATGCTTAGAGGTCTCAAAGTGTCATGCCTGCTAATTGTCAACATGATTCCATTTGTCAACGTAAGCAACTTCTTGAAGTGAAAAAATATCTACCTTGTGACATTTAGAGTAGCACACTGGGATATTGTGCGTTAGAGAGTAGTCTTGCATTTTTAGTATGCAAGGGAAACATATTTTTGAGTGTACTAATGGCAAGTGCCATGTGTTTGCATTCTAATATGCAGGAGGAAGATATTTTTGAGCATACTAATAGCAAGTGTCATTTGTGTACACTTTGGTGAACTTGTAGACCATTGTGTACCAAAGGCATGCACCTCATAACACTATTGAACATGCTCATGCCAAGACATTACATTAGTAAGTGCACTTGAACGCCAAGTGTCATGAGGTCACAATTATGATAGGCGACTGGCCTACATGAAAACTCACCCTTAATGCTCAGAGTGTGCTTGTGTAGGTTAAGTTAGCCACAACAAGTTCTTTTGTGCAAGTGAAAGTGCACACACAACACAACGAGACATGTATAACTTCTAACCTTATGTACATAGCGTATGGCTAGGGCAAACCAACCCGTAAACTAGTTCCTTGGAGGCAAGGATTTAGGCATCCAACAAGAAACAAATGTATGGGTTGGTTCGCCCAAATCCATAGTGTATGTACTTGAGATTCTAGCCTAATGGCCCATCCTCACCTGGCTTTATGTAAAACCGTGTTCTTAACCTAAAATTTGCTTTGCTAGCAGACCGGAACCAGCCTCATTCATACCGAGTGCAGGCTCGGTTGAGATATCTCCCGACACTTAGAAATCTGGGCATATTAACACAGCCATTTTCCTTCACTTGCTGCAGTGATCCGGGAGATTTTTGGGCATAATCAGTTGAGATCCTAGTGTTTGCAAGTCCAACCGGTTACATGTTGACATTCTCCAGTTTTCCTTTATTAAAATGGGGTATATTCTTCTATAAATTCCTCTAAAATGATCGGTAATTTTCCTACAGTCCCCAACTTCAACCGGTTATTTCTCAAATTCAACCAGTTCATTTGTAACTAACTGCCGGTTCTCCCCGATCATTGCTTGGCCGTTGTCGTTTTATCTTTATCGATGATGCCACATGTGCATGTCTCAGCTTACCGATTAACCCACCTTCTTACATGGTCAAGCTCTATCTACACACCAAGGCCTCGACTGTCGATATCTCGCTCAGCACACGCACATGGAGGAGCCTCACCAGCAGTGATTTGGCCCTTCAAAATATACCTCTCTCAAAACAACTTTTCAAAACGCAACCCCAAATTGAAAATGAAGACGTCATTTGAAGTTCTCGATGTAATATGCCCGCCACAAGAACCAACAAGCGTAGGGCATTGTCACTACAAGAAGTGGAGTTAGATGGTTGATTTTCCATTCTTCACATTGTACTAGAAACATGTACTATATAATCCATGCACAACTTCATTATGAGTTTTGTATTTCATTTCTATATTCTTAGATTGAATGAGCCCTTCAACTGAACAACTGTGAAATTTGAGAGCCCTTCAAAATGAGACTCATATGAGGGCTTCAATCTTGAACACTGCTCACCAGGACAATCACAGGCAATCGCATTCACCCTTCATTTGCGCACACACCTGCACGATGTCATACTGCCAACCAGCATCCGAAAGGTACGTTGCCCCTCCTCAGAATAATGCGATACTTCCTCCGCAAATCTGGCTTCTATTTCCTCTTTTTCCCCAGTCCAATGCCCTGTCACCTCGCCCGACTAATAAAAGCTTCAGACACCGGCACATGCATGTCCTTAAACCAGTATCCGTATCGAACACGCGTGATCCATTGTCGCAGGTTAAAAAAAATTCTCTCTGCTGTATTTCGAAAGCAACAACAGCAGTGTCGGTGAGCAATTGCAACAGGTGAATGCCATTCCCGTACTGTGTTTAATCCCCTCTCGAATCCCAACCAAATGCATCCCAGCTACTCAAACCGAGCAGCCCCGAAGTTATTTCAAAAACCCACCTCACTGCCGAAATGCATCGAATCGTCTGCAATCAGGTTGCACAGAATCTAACCTCAGTGCAACAAATGTCCCTCTGCTGCTCATAACCATGTCTCACCTCCAACACATGCATCGGCTGGGATTCCTCAATCTCAAATTTCCCACGTTTATTCAGTTGTTGCCAATTACCTCCAGTACTTGCATCCAACTTGCAACCATCGTTTCGGGTACAAGGAGAAAAAATTGTAGGTTTTTCAATGCCCGCTGTAAGCTAAACCAGGGGCCTACCATCCAACTACAGATCATGATAAACTGTCCATACACATTCATAGCACATAAATTTAAGTTCATTTTGTGACCTTCCCTCGGTGTCGATGCTTCACCATCCACAGTCTCTTCCTAATCACATACCTGATATTCACATACTCTCACTCATCTTGGAGAAATTACCTACCGGTGAATTCTCTGCCACCTACTGTTTTTGCATTTCTTGATATTGTTTCATGTACATCTTAAACTTTAAGACTTAAAGTGAAAAAAATCATGTGATTCATTTGTAGCTGTTTGCAGTAATGGCTGGCTTGGAGGATCCTAGCGCCTTCGTATCATTTGTGTTGGCAATGCTTATCATTCTTGTCAACGTCGAAGAATCTCTTTTACAATCCTTGCAGTTCAATTCATCACCGAGGCGCCTTCATTGATGGGGGTGCCTATACTGGATGATGATGGTGGTGGTGGTTGTCATGTGGCTCAATTAAATCGTGTTGCCGTTGCAGCCTTGCACTATTGTAGAGTATGCAACAATAATTTTCAACAACGACCATGTACTTGGACATTGGGTGAAGCCACGTTCCATGACTTGGTTCTAACAGTTCGTCTTCAAGGAGTATGATGATGATAGGTGATCATCGCTCTTCCGAATGACCAAAGACTTTGTGCGTCGACACTCAAACCTATTGCGTTCCCACTCCCAAAAGAATAACATAACGTACCGCCTTGCAATACCCACGGTGGTTAGGATTGCTTGCACTCTATTCAAATCATGCCAAGGTTCAAGTATGACTTTGTTTTTCACAATTATTTGCAATGAGTGTATCTATTGTTTCAAGTGTCATTCACAAAACCTACCGTGCCATTAATATAGCATTGTGGCACGAGATTTTGTGGCCTACCAATCAACATCTCTTACGAATTCAAAATGAATTCAAGACAATGTGGGGCTTACCATCTATGGTTGGTGCAATACATGGCACTCAAATATCTGTATCCAAGCTTAAGGTAGGGCCTGAAGATTTTTTTAAAATTTAAATACCTATCGATTCACCCTGAATTGTTAAGCCATAGTGGACTCTAGAAATATATATATATATATAAATCTTGATAATCGAGCTCTACTAATGACTCCTGCGTGTTTAGATGATCGTCTCTATACCATTGCGTCACAACGGGTTTGTTTTTAACACAACCTTAGGTACAAATGAGTTTCCTCCTTACTTCTTAAGGGATCCTAGCCATCCCTTGCTACCATAGCTTATGGTTCTAAATTGAGCCCAAAACCCTACTATCCAAGAGACTCTTTATAATCAGAATTTGCATAGGGGTAGGGGAGTTGTTGAAATGCCTTTGGAATTCTAAAAAAAATTGGCGAGAATTCTTGGGAAAACCCAAACTGAATGTTATGTACGTGCCCGATGTTATAATGAGTTGTACAATTTCGCACCATGTCCGTTGAAAATAAATGAGTGAGGACCTTGAGGCAATGATAGTCTTGTTTGAAAATAAAGGTATGGAAGATGATGGTGACGAAGATACGGAGGTTGAAGTTTATGATGCTCCCGAAAACCATCTTCCTCAAATACTAAAACGGAATGACGGGGAGCCCCTCCGACTCTTGCTTGCCAACTACCTAGGGTTCCAAAGGGGGGTTCCACTAAGTGATTAGAATGTAGATTTGGTGTTTTGGATTTTTAGTTTATGGTTTGAAGTTTGATTTTATAAATTCAAGTTTATGGTTTGAAGTTATTTGAAGTTGGACTTTAATTTTTGGCAATTTTGGAGTTGATATAAGTGCATGAAGATTGGGAAGTGAAATGCAAGTTTAATATTTACGATTGGAATTTATAAGTTTAGATGTCGTACTTTGTGAATTTGTAGATTACACCAAAGGGTAAGATTTCATTCTTTATGTGTGTATTGAGTTATTGATCATTTTGGTGTGATACAAGGGACCCCATTCCAAACCTTATTAGTTATCCACTTAGTAACCATTCTTTAGAATGTGAATTGAAATTCTATGTTATGATGTGACAAGGATGGATTTGAGGCCAACAGCCAAAACCAATCGTGTAAGTGAACATAAATCTCTTTTAAAACTGCCCAAGGAAGTTTCTCCGCAACATGCTCAAAAGATGTCAATAACCAATAGTCCTCATAATTGATCCATGTCATAGCATGGTAGTATGCCAACCTGCAATAGTCCGGTAAGAGAAGGTGTCATATAAGCCATTTCGTCACACATGCGGAAAGAAAACCCCACATTTATCACCTTCTCATATATAGATAGATAGATAGAAACTCCGGTCCCTTCTCATATATATATGTGTGTGTGTGTGTGTGTGTCCAGTTCGGACCTCGGTCCCTCCGCTATTTATGAGAAGGTTTCCTTGCAAAGATGACAGGGAAGAACACTTACCACAACTACAACTGAGAGAACCAATTGGAACATGATGTTGACTAAATTGAATAGCAAGGGGGTAAACAAAGCATGACAAAGAGGAAGATATTATATTAATATGAATTTCAAATGGCAAAGCGTTTGTAAAAAGCATAAATGAAGGTTAGGCATGGTGTAGCATCAAACATTGAAATGTGTACATATTGATATTAGGAAGTGTGGGTAGTGATGAAGTCTAGTGGACATGGGCCTTTCCCATTAAGAACCAAACATTGTACATATTGCAAGGCATTTCACATTCAACCATCATGATGGGTAAAATTTCAGGATTGTGACCCATTTGTAGTGAAAGTCAGTGATCACATGTAGTCACTTTGGAACTCAACTATCCGAAGTGGGGAATATTCAGTTCTAGATGATCCTAAACTACCAGATGATAATGGGGAGGTACCCAAACTGAACACAGTGGTTGACAATTCAATTCCCAGGCACGAAATTGTCTCTCTACTTGTCGGAAAACTAGCATGGTGATCAAGCGCCTCTTGTGTATCAAAAATTACAAAAATAAATAAATAAATAAATGGGGATAATTCACATGTTTGCCCAGGTCCCTCATTTTCAAATAAAGAATTGAACGGAAAGTTAAGGGCCAATAATTGTGTGACTTGGGTATAATTAGACTTACTGCCCTTGGACAGAGACCTCACATTAGCCCATAAAGCCTATGAAAATGAGCCATAGCTAGATGAACAGGAGCGAATGTTATGGGTGTGTGGCATCTCAGATGCTTGATAGTCAGATTTCATTTACTTGCCTGACATATCAACCACCTTTTTGAAGACAACCTCAAATTTGACAAGGGCCCGGCCTCACATACTTGGCGGACGGAAACAAAAATCAAAGTGGCAGTGAGTCAGGAAATTGGAATGTAGCTCTGCCACTTCACTTTGAGTTGCAAAGGACAAAGATTTGAGAGGCATGGTGTCCCTCTAACGACTAGATTGCTATAATTAATGTCAGGTGTCTGATAATCCAATGTTATTGAGTAGTTTGAATAATGTGTTTCAACATTCTTGAAACATGAACATATGATGTTTCAAGACAGCCTCGAATTATACTACGGGCCGGTTTACACCATGGACCATGAAGTTGGACCATGGAAGATGGCCTTTTTTCATGGTCCAACTTTCATGATCCAACATCCATGGTCTGATTTCTTTCAAGAAAAAATCAATTTACAAACTCTTTGGGCCCCTCACTAGGTATAAATTGTATGTGGACCAAGAGGAATGACCATGCACCACAAAATGAATGTGTTGATTTTTTTAGCATATGCCCAAAAAGGATAGTTTTTTTTTGGGGGGGGGGGAATCAAGTTTGACCACTCTCTTGTCTTCATCTTCTCTTCCCCCAAAAAAAAATCATTAAAATTTTATTATAACAACATTTCTCTGTCATGAGCCCCTGTCTTTTCCTACTAGAGCATCTCTTTTGCCTCTCCCACCACAAAACCCGTTGGACCATGTTAGTGGATAATGTAGACCTTTAAATAGATCTTTTGGGGACCTCAAACTCCATGGTCACTCCGACATTTTTTCCTTGATGTAAACCAAAGTGGTCCCGGGACGAGTTCAACAACCAATCACAACTTTCACAGGGCCTTGGGACGACTTTATGGTCCATGGTGTAAACAACCCCTAAGACCCAAACTGAGATATGACAAAGGTAAAGAAGTGGCAAAAACTTAAGAACTCATAAAGCAACATTGCGATTTCAATTGAGGTGGACAGGAGGAAGTTTGGAAAAAATGTGGTCTCTTCTCTCTCTAATGAGCAGAGCACTATCATATCCAAACAAACAATTGATCTGATGGGGGAGAAATAAACCAAGGCATGCAGTAGGGAAAAAAAATTAATAGCCTCCCCACACCTACTAGTGGTGAGGCCAGTCGCAGGCTCCCACCAGCAAGGTTGAATTTTTAAGTGACTTTAAAAGTGGTTTATAGGAATGGAATTTGAGAGGAATAGAGAAGCCCATACCATTATCATGAACCAAAGGAACTACATCAAAGAGGTCCTCAAGCATTTTAACAGCGAAGAATGCAACCAGTTATAATTCCGTTCGATGTAAATTCAAAATTATCAAAAGTTTTGGATGAGGAATTTGTGAATGTGCAAAGAGAAATGGAAGGTGTTCCATACAAAGCCGAAGTAGGATCTCTCATGTATGCAATGGTGGCCACAAGGGCCGATATTGTATTTGCAGTGAGTATGGTGTACCAATTCATGTTGAAGGCCGGTCCACTGCATTGGATGGTCGTAAAATGCATCATAAGGATTTGAAGTGCACTTTGGACTTCAAATTATGTCTCGGAGGCAAGGATATTGTCTTGAGAGGTTTTTGCGATGCGGATTGGGTGGGAGATGCAAACGACCGACAATTTACCATGGGGTACGTGTTTTTTCGTTGGCGTTGGAGTCATTTCGTGGAAATGCAAGAAATAACGAACCATTGCATTACGTACGACAGTGGCGGAGTACATGGCTACTAGCCATTGTACTAAGGAAACAGTTTGGCTTAGGCAACTTTTGGCGGATGTGGGATATGTGCAAAAAGGACCGACATCCATCATGTGTGACAATCAAGAATGCATAGCACTTGCAAAGAATCTCACACACCATTCTCGCACCAAACATATCGATCTACAACATCACTTCATTAGAGAGAAACTAGAAAACCAAGAGATATGTTTAAAGTATTGTCCAACAGAGGATATGATAGCGGACGTGCTAACCAAACCACTTGCAAAGGATAGGCATCAAACATTAACAAAGGCAATGGGTTTAGAATCCTTTAACTACTCAAAGTGGGAGTGTAGAGGGTAGAACATTAGATTGCTCGTAGTCAATAGAAATATAAAAGAAGAGGCATGAGAAAAAATAAGGTTAGAATAAGGCTACCATGGTAGTCCGAAGAGGGATAAGATTTATCCCATACTGTTTGTGTGAACCATGAAAGAGAAAAAAAACAATTAAAGGCAAAGCAAGAAGAGCAACCATCTCACTTCAAGCATTGTTCATATGCCTTTGTATAGGTGTCTATGCTTGTGCAATCTTATCTCCTATTGATTCCAATGGTCCCGCCTTTTGGGGGACCTCCCTCCTTCGACGTCCCCCCATTGTGCAAATTGGTAGAGAGTTGCAAGCTATTTTTTTGGTGAATTTTTTTTTTGTGAAACTTATGAAAATGGAGGCATGGAGGACAAGATTAAAGGAGGCCTCTCAAACTTTTTTGGACAATGACGAAGACGATGAGGTGAACATGGGAATGGTGCTCGATCGATTGTTTTCTCCATAACATGATTTTAGATGATGAACGTGGTGTGCATGGGCTAGAGAATGTCCTCAAAGTTGCAGCTATTGATAATGTGCCATTGCATAGAGTCATGTTTTTCGAGCAATTCACAGCACATACAGAAGAAATAAATAATGAAAACACACGCTATGATTTAAGATGTGATCTCATTTAACACTTGTGGGCATTGAAAGGTGCCAATACATATGCCTGAATTTATTTTCAATAAAAAATTTCTTGCAAGGTCAATCCAACATTCACATTGTGGTGCCCTATTACAACATATTCATCATCATTTACACGAATTGGCTATGAGCTATCACTAAGTGCCATGTTCCATTGCTCATTGCCCTCTCGCATTCCTATGACACCGATAGTGCGGTACTAAGTGGGTTGGTAGGGATCCACACAATCCATGTCCAACCAGCCTCGATTCAAGCTCCCACAACCACCTACATTCAACCCCCCCCCCCCCAAAACCCCAATATAAAAAAATTGATTGCAACCAAAAGCTAGCACCATGCACCCCTCCAATGCAAACCCCACCACCCCCCTCCACGCAGCCACACCAACACCAACTTCCTCCCGCCCAACACACCCCTTGGACCATCCAGACCAACACGTTGCAAAGAAAAATCGAGATGATTAGAAAAATCAAAATGCCACCTCCCAACCAACCACACCCCTTCGACCCTCAAGACCAACATGATGCAAAGAAAAATCGAGATCAGAATCATCAGAATGGCCATGGTGGCCGCCAGGCAGCTACTCCTTGAAATGGCCTTGGTTGTGGTACGTTGACATCTTTGTTGGCTTCAGCACCAACTTGAACATGGTCCTGGTCATCTTCATCACCATGCTCGCCCTGATCTTGGTCCTTGGTTTGGTCCACTTCATCGCCATGATCTTGGCCATGATGTTGGCCATCTACCTCTGCCTAGGCCATGGCCCGCGCCTCCTCGTGCAAGCGTCGTGAGGTCTTCACGACCTCGGCAAGCACCTCCTAGCACTCCCACTCCTCCTCGGCCTCCAACTTGCGGCGCAATTTTTTTAGCTCTTCCTCCCTCCGCAAACGCAAATACTCCTTCCCCTCTGCAGTCATGATTTAATCATCAAGCATGGTCATCAACATTAACATGTTTTGGTCTTCCAAGAGGGTTGCCTTCTTCGTCTGGGCCACAACCATGGTCTTAGTTGCATCAGCTTGCGTGTAGATCGCCCCCTCTTGCACATTCATGTTATTCAATTCCTCTTTCGCCCCCTTTGATCCACATGGCTAGCCCTTGAGCATGCGTTGAGATTTAGTGCCCCCGCCCTCTGACTGCAACCCACCCCCGCGCACTTGGTCACATCCACCATATTGCTCACCTCGCCCTCTGATGCTTGCGACTTCCTCTCCAACATGGAAGACTTCACATGTGACCAACCATCAACCCACTTGGGATGGTCTTGGAGCAAAACCCAACAATGTTGAAACGCGAAATTTGTCTTCTTTGCATTCTTCTACTTGAACAAGTCCCACGCCCTCCTCAATGCATCTGCAGTACTCATCCCGTTCAATCTCAGTACTTGTGAATAAATCCCACAAAAGCTAGAAACGTCGTGCTTGATCATACCCCACTTTGTCTCTAAAGTTTGCTACAGTCATGGTGCATCCGGTGTGTGGTCATCGTAATGCTCGCAAATTCGTTCCCATAATACACCAACTCTCCATTGATTCCCCACAATTCGATCCTACGAGACACAAAAAACACAGACCTACACAATTGCTCCTCCTCCAACATGTTGAAGTTCGTCCCCTTCACACTAGGCCTCGTCGGTCCTCCCTCAATCGCCACCCTTGCTCCAACTTGCTTCCTCCCTCCCACCATGACACAAATTTCCATAAACTAGATAAAATTCCACGGCACGTTGAAAGGGTCACAAAAATCAAGGTGTTTTGCATGGAGGAAGAGGTCACTGCAACTTGTAGGGAGGAGGTGTGGAAGTGTTGAGAGTGGGAGAGTTTCTCGCGTTGGCACCAGTGCAGTGGGGGGGAGGGACCAAGGGTAGCCTCGGTGAAGTTGTTGTTGGCGCCAATGGTGGCCATGCCCAAACACCACAAAAGATATAGCTAGGTGAGAAGGGCCCTTGAGTTAATCACGTACAAACAGACAACTCCACATTGGGAGAGACTCAGTGTAACAAACCTCCCACATGTTTGTCACCAACTTTTTAAATAACAATTATCAATCAAAATGATGAGTTGAAGAACTCAATTTATTTTCCTTGTAACGTCAAATTACAATCGTAGACCAAGTAGTCTTGGTCTAAGCTCAACCACCCAACCATAGAAGAGAGACAAAAAAGATCCTCTCCTCCCCTGAGCTTCCTCTTATGCCAAAGGCATTACTTTTACTTTTTATTTTTACATATATTAAAGTGTTCTATTCATAGCTCTATCTCTTAGTTCTGTTACGAAACTTCTATCTTTGGTTCTTCTATAATCTTCTTCCATTTTTTACTCGATCTCATTCTTCCAGTTCGAACTGTCTAATTCCAACTAGATTCATCCATCCTTCCTTCTAGTTGGAATTGTCTAATTCCAACTTGGTTCATCCGTCCATTCTTCTAGTTGGAACTGTCTAATTCTTACTAGATTTATTTATTCATTGAGAGTTGTCTAACTCCAATGAATAACATTCATCTTTCCAAATTTGGAGTAGTCTAACTTTAGTGCACCTCATCGAGAGTTGTCTAACTCATGTGCACATGTTCTCAATATGGAATGGTCTAATTCCAATGCACTAAATGCGGAGCTGTCTAACTCTAGTGCACATGTTGTCAATTTGGAGCTGTCTAACTCCAATCCATCTATCTTCAACTGGGAGTTGTCTAGCTCCCATCATCCTCTACTTACACACATGTGGTTAGAATATTCGATCATTCATGAATATTTCTAGTTACCTTACACTCATGGCCCGATCACACCAAACTTTCTATGCAGTTTTAACCGTGAAATTGTGTGGGATTATGTTCAGAAATAGATGTTGGCCCACCACTTTTCACATTATTACAACCGGAGATGCCAACGAATGGTACCAGTAGTGGCCGGTATGATCAACCCCTCAAGGATGTTGTGTGTTGATAGCCACCACATCCAAAACTTTACAAAACCTCACTAAATATTGTGTTTTCTACATATGATAGTTCACGTCACTATGGTAACTTCTCCAAGACACTTGCTATGGATAAATGAAATTTGGATGAAAAATCACTTAGCAAGTGACAATAATTGCAACATTGTAAATCTATAATGCCCATTTTCTATGTGACAAATAATATTCGGTTTACATTTACTGTTGGTGGCACTACACGGGCAGTTTACAATTAGTATATGAGCAAGACAAATAGAATTGGTGACCCCACTTACAATATTTAGTGTAGTCATCTCTTTGGGCCCAGGAGGAAACATTGATTTCCCCAAGTAGTGCGTGTGGTACTAATTCCCAAAACACACACTTTTTAGTGAGGGATGAACTTTTTGCCAAGTCTCAAAACTAACGAGGGTTGAAGTTTTCATTGAGTGGTACTAAATCCATGAATACATGCCCGTTTACAATACATTTCAAGAGAATCAATGTGTTCTTGAAGGTGCTTGTAGAATGATAAACACAATTTATTCGCAAAAGTGAATAGTCCTAGGATGAAGAGTGTTGGTATTTTTCAATGAATAATGTTGCTATGAATAGTTTTTCAATGAATAGTGTCGGGATGAACAATGCTTCCTATATTGTTTTAGTGGCACTAATTTCATAGTGTTAAGAAATTTAGAATCACCTTCATTAATTTCCCAAACTCACAATTGCCCTCCCTCACTAATTAAGATGACTAATGTACTAAGAAGAACCCCGGTGGACATGGAGATTACTCTTCTAACTTACTCAATTAATTTGAGCGGGGCCCGGAAACCTGTAGACCAAGTAAAATCATGTTGGCTGACAATATGTAGACCCGCCAAGTCATCTTCCCCTCCCCCTTTCAAAATGGGTGCCAAGGGAGTAGGCATATTGATGTTATGTACCTCTCATAACATAAAAACTTGACCCCTATAAGTTTGTGACCGATTAGTCTTAGGGACCTAGATTAGTTAGATTAGTTTCGGGTCTTTCAAGCTAATTTTGGTATCAAATCTACTATAATTAATAATAATTGGGTTACATATATTTCAAAGTTTTCATGTTGGATGAATGAGTGGCACACTTGTATACGATAATTTCCTCTCTCATGGAAGCGTAATTTATATATTTAGGGATATGGAAACAATTTTATGATATACAATGTTATACAGTAACATTTCTTTGAATGTTTTTTTGAGCACCGTCATGGGAGAGAAGTTGTGAGGCACTATCAAAGTACATTTCGCGTCCTACAATGTGTCAGAATTATCAAAATGTCTTCTGAGAAGTGAGAAGGTGCAGATAGTAATTAATAAACATTTTGTATGCTCGAGTTTTTGAATATGGGATGAATGTGATAATTATTTATGTTATGTTGTTTTATTTTGTTATTGGTATCACTACATTAAACATATCCTAGGAGAACTGGGCTAGTTGGAAAAGTAACCCTTTGAGGTCCATCTACTCTAGGTGACAAATGAGCCGGTTTTCCTACAAATTGAAATTCAGCAAGCTGCTACCTAGTATGGTACACTAAACAATCTTATTAGTGTGGGTGGAAACTTTGTGTGGGCCATAGTGACTTTCTAGTCAAGGTGGAATTAACATGGGTCCAAGATCCCAAGTCTTCCCTCAAGTCTTCTTGAAGAAAAGAAAGAAATAACATATTGAATATTAGTTATAGGACAAAAGTAAAGTAAAGTAAAATAATCATCCACATACATTTGCTCGAAAAGAAATCAATGTGACCCATGCTAATTTTCTACTAAAAATTTAGTGTGGTTTGAGAATTGTTGTGACCCACCTTTATTCTCATTACGAGAATTAGTGTGGGCTCTAGAAAATTACCACCTCAAGTCCAAAATTGATTAGAGCTTTGGGCCCTAATCCACCCGAGTGGCCCCAACGACATTTGTTTTTTTTTAATGGGGGGGGGGGGTTTACAAATTGAAAAATCAATTGCAAGAAAGGACCCAAAATACAACCACCTCGGGAGAACCAACGCAAACCGAGGGGATATCAAGAAGTAATACCCATTTGGGACCTAACCTTTCACGTGACCACTAAGTTACTCCGGGTCACAATAAGGCCTTTGACCCCCCTGAGTCGAATCAAATTCAGTAAGAGTGTCCTTTTCCAAATCCGAGAGAGATTGTTTCCACTCGATCCTACCATAATCATGTAAGGCGTCCCAAGTGACTTGACTTGTTTTCTCAATGGGACATTGCAAATTATCAAAAACCATATCATTCCGTTTGCGCCAACTAATTCATGGAAAACCGCTTCTCAAGAAGAACCATATGCGACTGAACCGTTCAAGAGTTGTGCATAAAGGTTGATCAAAGAGGCATTGCATCATAGAAAAGGATTTCCGCGGACCGAGATTCCCTCTTTTGGCAAAGAGTTGCCAAACGATGTTGGCAACATACCGCCACCCTTGTTGAGCAAGTGGTCGATTGTAGAACCTATGTTCCACCGATTCTACCGATTGTGGGTCACAACAAGGGCAACTTTTGTCAATCTCTACCGAGATTTCTCCGCGCCACTCGTTAACCGCCACAACCTTGTGGATGACTGACCATAGAAAGGCAACATGTTTTTGTGCCTTAGCTTTATGCCAAATGATGTTGCACTTAGGGGAGGTGGAGGGGGGATTTCATTCCGCCACTTATGCAGAATCGGCTTCGTAAGGGCCACTTGTTGATCCATTTCCTCCCCTCTTTGGTCAAATAAGAAAAATAAAAATAAAAATGTAACATCTAGCCACCACCAACAAGCAAGGTCAAAGAAAAGTTGATCCAATTTCCCAAAATACAAATTGAATTGGGTGTTTATTGCTTCCTCTTGTAAGTTTATCCACCCTAATATGCGCCATCCATCCGGAGAAGGCCATTGGTGGTGTCACATTCTCAATGTTTGGTTTTACCTCGGTGAGGGAGAAATATAGCGAACCCACGGTAGATTTAGGGAAAGTGTTCATGAACTCGTTGCTAAATTGAACAAGACCATGGCTAAATTCCTTGAGGTACCCAACGCTAACCACCCATTATGGCAATGCATCCTCCGTGCTCCTATAGAGGGCCAACCCATTCATGTGAAGTGAGTTGGGCACTTTGTTAGTTGAACACCCTATATCAGAAAGGTCCATAGAGTTCAATTAGTTTAAACTAGAAGTCATGATAAATCTCTTATAGGGCAAACTTATCTTTGGCAACCTCCTAGTTCAAGTAATCATATCTCCCGGGGTCCCAAATATCCCTGAAGTACCTTAATCCTTTCTTGTACAAGGTACAAACCCTATTCATGGTGGTGCCAAAGTAAAGACCTTGGTATTCCGTCCTCCACCAAATATTGAGTTGCATAATACCGTAGGTTCATAGCTGGTTCGACACATGTTAGCCGATTAATTAATTAAATTTCAAAAAGTCGGTTCGGCACCTAAAAATAGAATATTCATATTTTCGGCAATTTTCTCTTTTAATTTTTAAATTTTCGTTTATAATTTTCTATTTAAGCTTATATCTTGTACATCTCTCCTGCATTGAATGACAAGTAAGATGTGAGTGAAGAGTTGAGAATGCTTTGTGCTTTATGCAAGTAGAGTGGAGTTGTGTTCAACAATGCATATGGGATATGTAAACTTTGAGGTGAAGCACCGAGTTAGACTTCATTTTTATAACACGCATAACTTTTGCATAGAGTCTTCAAATGACATAAAATTTGTTGGAGGTGAAAGATTACTTGATTTCTAAACATTTCTTAGACCAACAAAATTCCAAAAAAGTTGATCTTCTATGCACAAATGAGCTCCGAAAAACTGTTATGAACGCATTTTAATTTTTTGATCTTTACACGGCTGCAATGTTTTGTCCATATCTTTTGCATAAAGACTTATTTTGACACAAAACTTGTTGGAGGTGGAAGAAGGATTGATTTCTCAACTTTTGTTAGTTGGACAAAATTCTATAAAACTTCATCTTCTATGCTCAATTGGACTCCAAAAATTTGTGTACAACACATTTGAAAAGCCTCACCTAGAGTCTTGCTATTTCTTAACCCATATTCTTTGTGGACTAATGTAACTGAGCTTGATTACAAAAGGAGCACCTTCTCTCTTTCAAAATTCACATATGCTTCCACTGTAACTAAAACTCTAGTGAGAAGTAAAAATTTCTTACTTTTTGGCAATTTTGAAAAATAATTAATTTTATATTCGGCAAAAAATGCCAATAATATTCCAAAACTTTCGGCATCTATTTTTAGAATTATTTTCTGTCGAGCCAGCTATGAACCTACGGTATCCTCTACAATTGAAGGAGAAAGGTATGTGACCTTGCTTGCCATCACCTTCCACGATTGAGTAATGTGGTGCCACACTTTGGATCCACCCTCGGTAGAGAAGTTTGGATCCCATCCATGAGTTGGACCGAGGTCGGCGGCGCGTTGACAGAGGAATAGTACACCAAATTCCATCGGAACTTTGAAGTTTAGCGCCAGAGAGATGGAAACTCCGGACCTCTCACAAGGCCGGTGTGAATAAAGTGTATGTTTGTAATGTTAATGACCCAGTGTCCACCAAATAAAGGGCCATTAGGACAACACTACTCTCCTCTGCCGAGAATAAACACTTTAGTGACCAATAACTAGTAAAAGTAACCATAAGCTGATAGTTTGGATAGTTGTTGTTGTTTAAGTATCAGTTGATCCCCAAACTCATGTACACCCTAAACTCCGTAATATCAACTTCCATAATGCCACTCACTCTCTAACATCCCGAAACCCTAGGGAACGTATGTTCGTAGTTCAAATCTCACTCCTTATTGTCACATTTCTCTCCCTTATATGACAAATTTTGTCATTAATGCATACTACCAAAGAAGTCAACCCACACCCTCGCATTGCGCCATGTGTCAATATGTGGAATGTCTTGTTCTTCTTGTTCTTCTTATTCTTCTTGTTCTTCCTCTTATGCCATTTGTTGAATGTCAATGCATGCATATGCCACATTGCCCGGGAAGGCCAAGTGGAGTGGACCACACCACACCGTTACAATGTTTGCACTTTGTGTTATTCCGTAGTGTCAGATGCTACACTAATCCACTAGTACCAGGCATCCATGTTAACACTACAAAACTCTATAATATCACGTACACTTTGATTGCCACATGTGTGATACTACAGAGTTTAGAGTGTAATACTATCTTTGGGATATCTTTCTTATAAGTTTTCGTAGTTTCATTCTGTTGGTATTGATTGGTTGTTTTCTATTCGTCCTTTTAGTCGTCAAGCGCCACTCCAAATTTGAAGTCACCTTCGTTGTCTGGACTCTCAAGTCGAGGCAAAGAAGGAGGGCACCGTGTCAGGCGGGTAAACGCTGCCTCCCTCTTTGGGCAACTTATTAATTAAGTGGATGGAGATGGACACCAGACCTGACTCCTGAGCCTTTGCAGGTGATCACCCTGGCTTCTGGTGTTATTACTGGAACACACAGTCTCCATCCTTTGGCCTATCTTTTTGGTGGATTTCTCATGTGACCTTCTGGAGGTGGATCGGTTGAAAGTGCCTAACTTATCCCTCTGTTCATGGAGAGGACACGCGTGTGTGGATTCTTCGATGAGAAGAGCATGGATTTCCAGGAGAAGGTTTTGGAGAGATCTGGATTGGGGGGGGGGGGGGGAGGGAGGGCTTATCTTCCCTCAGCTATGCACCAGATTCCACCATGTCCTAATAACACGAGGGCTGGGGCGAACCAACTTGTACACTGGTTCTTTGGAGGCAAGGGTTTAGGCATCCAACAAGGAACGAGTGTATGGGTTCGTTCGCTCACATCCTAACATGAGATCAGCCAGATTGGGAAGCTGAAGTAGTCATGTTCCATCTCCACGTCCTCATTGCTTGAATGCAATCCCACTCGTATTATGCATGAACTTTATGGGGTTAGAATGGGCAATTATGACAGCTTTAATCGGAAGCCAAGCATTGTTTGGGGAAAGGATCCTCCAAAAATATGGCAAAATGATTGAAATTTGGCACCTCCTTAGGGGCATTACGCTTTGGACCGTTTGGATCGAACGTAATGACTAAGTGTTCAACCATGAACAAGGGCACGAGTCTAAGGTCAAGCATTGGATTTGGGATGAACTCATCGTTTATGCCAAGGCGGCTTGGAATTGGGTTATTAAACAAATTAAGATTAGTAGCTTCTATGCGGCGGCCATGCTCCAAGGTTTGGACAAAACTTGGGGTGCTAGGAATGTTCTTCGTATAAGACATAATTTACATTATGAGTGGAGTTGGAGAAGACAACGTAGTAAAGTGGTCAAGCCCTCTCTCAGGGGCTGTCATGGTGGCTTGGGGGTTGTCCGTGGCTAGTGAGGTCAGTGGGTTGTCCTTGGTAGTGATCAGTTGGTGTTACTTTTAACATGGCAGTGTTTCGCGCCCGAGGGGGCCCGCCTCCCCTCATTGTGGGTGCGTTTTCTCCATTGTTTTGA
Organism: Polytrichum commune; assembly: GCA_950295325.1. Classification (NCBI taxonomy): domain Eukaryota; kingdom Viridiplantae; phylum Streptophyta; class Polytrichopsida; order Polytrichales; family Polytrichaceae; genus Polytrichum; species Polytrichum commune. The sequence continues at coordinate 12,283,964 of OX485803.1, read as the reverse complement.
TTCATTTTGGCGTTGGTTGTGTTGGCGTTGGTTGTGTTGGCCTTTTGTCTCAAAAGAAAAAAGAAAAGAAGCAGTCATGTTCAGATGTTGGATGAATTGTTTGAGAAGACGAAGGTTAAGCCTAAAGATGCGGGAGTTCTTGTGGTGAATGGCCCCAGTGGTATTTGGAGTACATACGAGGCTTCTTTTTATGTCTATTGATTACAAAGTTAGTATGTTAGGGCCACTTCACACACAAGTTTGAAGGCCCTAAATACACTAATTATGATAAATGAATTTTAGATGAACTTAGGTTGAATGAGAGCGGTTTTGTGAGGGATAAAATGATGGATTTAGGATGAACTAGAGTGATTTGCATGGATGAATGTAATGCATTTACATAATTGTAGGAGTTAGAAGGTCATTACTTGGAAGCACTAGAATAGTACACCCATCCGGCTAATCTCATGGGTTGTTACTTCGATTGGAGTAGCAATTGTCACCACATACTACAATCCTACTTCTTTAATATGACGCATTTGGGAAATGAGAAAATTGTTGTATTTTTGAGGTGTCACATATTCAATAATATGACAAATTGGACATTTTGGTCATGACAATGAGGTATTTCATGAAAATGCACATTACATATTTTTCCACACATATAAAATAAATATTCATTCAAATATTTTTGCAAATATGCAAAATTCTCTTATGAAATTTATGTGGTCTTGAAGAAGGAATCCATAGTCTAGTGATGTTGCCACTTCAAGTTAGCAACAAATATCTTATTGAGCTTCTCCAATATGGCATGCAACTTCATTACGTATGTAAGAGTAAACTCTAATGGGTTGTTCATCAAAATTGTTAAGCATGATGTTGAGCATCTGCTAGTTTCACAATAAGTGGAGGTCTCTCATCAATATCTAGATAGTTCAAGGGCTTTGCATTAAGCTCAAAACTAGGTGGCTTTGTTCTCTATCCCAACACCATATCAACCAACTCTCACATGCAATATTTAGTTATAATAATGTCTTCACCTTCCATTATTAAATAAATTTCAAATGGCATTTCAACTTGTCCAAGTTGCAACTTTGACATGATCTTCATAAATTTCAAGTGCCAGATCTTCGGGACTCCTTAGTCAGTTTTGATTTTTATCTCATTGATCCTCGTTAACAAATTTTACACTCTAATCATGTGACAAAATTCATGTTTTTCTCCAACATTATTCGATAACATGAGGATCCTTAATTGTCCAAATTTGATAGAGAATTGCTTGTTTAACATTAGGCACAACCTTTTTCAAATAATCATGTTGCTAATTTGAATCAAACCGTGGTAAAACCCACTCGACCAACTTGGACTTGTATCGCAATTTGAAAGCAACAATTATACCTTGGTCAAGTGATTGCACCATACTTGTGCAATTAGGCAAAAATACAATTGAAAACAAAATGTGCAGCTTGGTTCATGGTTTAGGTGAGCAACTGTTACAAAAGAGACAAGAGCTAATGAGTCTCTTGATTTGGTTTTGAGATAGAGAGCCCACCTCCCGAGAGGGAGGAAGTACCCCTTATAATGGCGCTTGGTCAAACAAGACCACGGTAAAGAGGAACGGGCTCCCATTCACATCAGGGTAAAAGAAACCCAGACGTTGTTTTTATTTTATTTATTTATTTATGAGATAGAGAACCTAGTTCCTTTAATTTACATGTTTTAACATCACTCTACATTACCCACACTTAATATGTGAAAATTACATAAATGTAGTATTATTTATGTACTTAAACATCTATGGGACCCACATTATGTTCATTTACTACCTCTATAATATGACATTTTGGGGGTCTAGGAGTGTCATATTAACAATGTCACACTCATATTATGGAGGTAGATTTTAACTAGAAAGTTTGGTTTTGGAAATTTGTGTCATGGTATCGAGGTTGTCTTATTATCGAGTGTCATATTAAAGAGTTAGGACTGAACATCCTATCATTCGTGACGGTAAGCTTTGTTTTTTTGCAAGTTCATTACTTGCCATGCATAGGTGACACATGGTGTGAATTGACAACTTTAGGAAGCCATTGCTCCATTGTCCTATTAGAGCCACAACTTTCATGGGCACGTGCGAAGTGTGAATGCAGAAGTAATCAAATTGAAGGCACCCGAGAAGCACTACATTCTTGTGACACCACCCAGCCGCCCCACTTCTATAATACCGTATTGCCTTTATCACACCCCCGCCTAGATCAAGGCTGGCACCACGTGGTTTTTTACAGTTGGGCTTTTCATAGTTTTAATTAATTTTTAATAAAAAAAAACCCAATCATATGAGGTTTAAGAAAATCCGGTTTTATTTGGTTCTATTGTAGATAAGTGGAGATTATAGGGCAGAGGGCCCAATGTCCGCCAACGATGGTGCCAATTGCTGAGATAAAACTATGATTTGTATTCGCAGAAATCGGGTTTCTTGCATTGAAATCAAAAACCAATGCATCATTTGGAAAAGTTGGGGGGTTTTTTTCACCCTTGCGCTAGATCACGTCTTCATTCGGTTGGGCCCTAGCCTCACATGCTCCTTCACTGTTTGATCATCCTGCTTGCACCTGCGTGGGAACTCCTCCTCGTTGGGAACCAATGTGATAATACTCGGTCAAACTTACAAATATTCAAGTTGACATCACTTTCATTATTCTCAAGTTAATCGATGGAGTTCCTTCACATGCCAAAGGAGCGTAATGGCTTAAGTGACCGGGTATTGTCATAGTGGTTCCCAACGGGGAAAAGTTCCCATGCATGTGTGGGTAAGAAGTTTGGATAGTGAAGGAGGCGTGGGAGGGGCGGGGCCAAGCCAAATGAAGATGTGATCTATCCCATGGCCTTTATCACTTTAGCACTAATTAAAACCCAATATTTGGATATTTTGCTTTAAAATATCACAAATTGATATGGAAAAAAACAACGTTTTCTTACAATCTGGGGTTGCCAAATCTGAAATAGAAATAGAAATTAGTATTATTCTATGAATAGCCAAAGTGGTAAAGGTACCACAATAAAGGGTTAGTTCACCCGGGTCCAAGTCCTAAGTCCCAAGTCACTCGAGGTCAATTCATGCAATCTGAACCGTTGAGAGCATGGAAGTTGGGACTTAACACTTCACATGGAGTCCCAAGTCTTAAGTCCCAAGTATGACATGGATGACTACATGGCAACACTTTTTGGAGTTGAGGCTTGGGGCTTGTGTTGAGAATTGGGTCAAGCAAAAAACTCTACCCAATTCTCAAGGGCTATTTACATCATGGACCATGAAGTTGTCCCATGTCATATGGTCATGTTCCATGGTCATACTTCCATTGTCAAAATTATGAGAAACACACGTTTTAAATTCCTTGGGCTTCTCACCAAGTGTAAACCAAGTGTGGACCAAGAGGAGTGACCATGCATCAAAAAGTGGATGTGTTGATTTTTTATTATATGCCCAAAAATAGTACTTTTAGGAATTTGTTTTTCATGTTTTATTTTCTCCCCAACTTCTTCCCTTCTTTCCTACAATAACGTTTGGAAAGAATAAAAATAAAACTAAAGACAACATTTCTCTATCATGGTCCCCATGACTTTCGCAACATGAAAACCTCTTTTGCCTCTCTCACCACGAAACCCGTTAAATCATGACAATGAATTATGTCGGCATGAAAATAGACCTTTTGGGGACCTCGAGCTCCATGGTCACTCTTACATTGTTTCCTTGATGTAAACTGAAGTTGACCCGGGACGAGTTCAACAACCAATCACATGTTTCAGGGGGAGCAACAAAAAACTTCATGATCCATGATGTAAACAACCCCTTGACACAAGACATACAAATATTTTTACATAAATTAATCAAGATCCAACTTTAATGATAATTAACCATATTCTAATGGTTTCTTGAGGCTCAAAAGTTAGGACTTGGCCTTCATGTTGGGATCCCATGTGAACCGGCCTCCTTACTATATGGCCCACCATGTGTAATGACAATTCACTCATATCTTGCAGTCACATACAAACTAAGTTAAGGGGACCCAATATGGCTTTATTGTATGTGATTGAATCCCGCACTATACATGTACTTAATCCCTAAAGGATGAGGGGATATACATACTATCAACGATGTGTTACAAAGTCTGACTTGGTGACCTAATTTGGAGTCAACATACCGAAGGTAGTTGTTACGCTTATTTCAAACTACATCTATGTGGTAAGCATCAAGGCAATTGTGAACTATTGTTATATTTTAAAATACCAAATTAGAAGCATTTTCTTCTAAACCATGCTAATAACTATATAACTATAACTATATATGATGATAACTATATATATATCGTCATATTTAAATAGACTGTGTTTTGATTGGTTAAAACCATGGGTTTTATCATATGGTCAAGAATGACAAAGATTATAAAGTCAATAATCTTATATTTTTCCTCTTATAGTAAATTTTGTAACAAAGCCAAATATTTTATGTTTGAGCACTTCAAAATCCACAAAGAAACGTTGATACTAAATTCTCACCAACCAAGTGACAATTTGGAGCTTGAATAGCTACATGTGGGAAGAAACTCATATTAGAAGATGAAGACTTGATCAAAACCTCTCAAGTAACTTCAAAAAACACATGCAACCACACTTTGGGTTGAATATTCCTTCTTAGAGGTAACAATGAAGAGTTGATTGTTGGTTATAAAAAAATGTGATACGGGGAGGCCTGTAGAACTCATTGATATGTTTTATAGTATTTACTTTCGTTCGATGAACTCATTGTTGTTTAGGTTGGTTTGTTTGTTATGCTAGATATTCCGGTATGGGTGTGGATAAGTGTTGCTTCATAATGGTAGAACGTTCCATTTGCACACAACCAAACTTAGCTATTGTGGTCATATAAAGAATATCAACAAGTATTTCCACGACATATATGAACATGACAACAACACAGCAACATTCTTGATCCATATATCAACACAAATCACACTTTCCAATGTAAATGAGTAAGTTTCATGCAATCTTTAAAAACCTAAGAACGCTTCACATTTAAGAACGTTGATTGTCAACATTTTGTTCTTGAATTTTAGTAGAATAGAAAGAGAACATCCTAACACATGCTTAAGAATGTTACATCTTGAGTTAACAACTTTGGCACGCTAAAGGGTATGTATCAAGAACAATATAGAGCATGCCCCCAAAAGAGGAAGTAGCCCTCAAGAAAAGATAAAGGCTTTTCATTTATGCTTGCTTATGCATAGATCTATCTATCTATCTATCTATAAGAATAACCCAATCACTACTACACTAAATATTGTACTTTGTGCCACTTATTATTTGACATTACTCAATGTTATCTCTATTTATTGTATATCTCATTCTTTGCCAACAAGGATCAAATTAGTTGTTTGAACATTATAGAAAATTGACATATTTTCTTATTAAGAACTTACATTGATGTTGAAAATATTTAGTATTTTGGAGCTCCAAATAAGAAGTGACACTAAATACAATACTTAGTGTAGCATACGAGTCCTACACAATCATCCCACGTCAGTGAAAGAATAATGCAAAGCTACCACTATGTTAGATTTGCATATTTTTTAGTTACACGGGACAAGTTCCAATGATGTAGGTCAATTGCCTAAGACTCATATGCTCGTACTAAACAATTAACACTCGTCAGTCTTAACTCTTAAGCATTTGACCATAATAATCATTCGAAGATCAGTTGCATATACCTTCAACAACATTTGCGTGTCAAATTTTTAATAAGTTCTCCCACTATTGTTGGGGTTAGGAAGCGAGTTTATGCTCGTTGGATTTGCATTCTTGATTGCTTTTAATTGCTTTCAATTGATAGCTTACCCACAACTAGAAGTGAAAGAACATGAACATAGTGAGTGGTTGAAGATTCAAGTGTAAGCGTTGCAAGTTATTTTCCATAACACTAATGGGGAATATTCTAGGCCACACTATATAAATTTGACATTATTTTTTCCTTTTTGTTGGGCCACACTGTAAGGATGTGTATGGTAAGTCACATGGGATGTATTATTTATCATAATTAACGTAGTTTGATTGGACGTTAAATGCACATAAATTCACTAGATTACAAACTCATGTACATCAAAAGTAATTAGTCCATCCTAGGCATAGTTGCACAACCTCAAAGCACATGTTCCCTTTCACTAGCATGCAACTTGATGCCACTAGTTGGAGAAGGAGCGATTCCAACGTTGACCACAATGATGTTAAAAAGCACTCATATGTAGTCTTATTTTACAACCACTTTGGGGACCACTTCCATATGTATTCAATAGGTGCCTCATAGGTAGAGTTTCAAACACAAGACATGCTTGTTTAAATTTGGCAAAGTATTATCTTACACACCAGTTAACACCCGAGCAAATACACACGAGAAATAACACTTTACACATTTGTGAACTTCGACCAACTAGAGACCATAAATCATTTTTTCCTCATGGCCCTTGGTCACATGTGTAAAACAACAACTCTCAATACGTAGAGCATGATGAAAGAGTGTTGGTTTGTTTGGAAAACTTCTAACTATTTTCACTTTTTTTTCAAATGCACTACATTCCAATCTGAAATCCGCTCCACAGTAGTATGTCCCATGACCACGGCTCTCAAAAAGTGACGTGGATCTCTCTAGGTCATGGTCATCGGACCGCCGACCGTGACCACAAGAAACCATAAACCACATTTTCCTCATGACCCTTGGTCACGTGTGTAAAACAACAACCCTCAGTACGTGGAGCATGATGAAAAATGATGGTTTGTTTGAAAAACTTCTAACTATTTTCATTTTCATCAAATACACTACATTTCAATCTAAAACCCGCTTCACAATAGTATGTCCCATGACCGAGGCTCTCGAAACGTGATGTGAATCTCTACGGATCATGGTTGTCGGACCATTGACCGTGACCACAAGAAACCATGAACCACATTTTCCTCATGGCCCTTGGTCACGAGTGTAAAACAACGAGCCCTCGGTAATGTAGAGCGTGATGGAAAAATGGTGGTTTGTTTGGATCGAACAACCGTGCAGCCGACACTCTTCAAGGAGGCGTCTCACGAACTTCGATGAAACATTGAAATTATTAGAGAAGAGAAGAGAAGAGAAAGAAGGAAGAAAAATAAAAATGGTGGGCGTTGTTCGAGTGGAGCCGTACGGTGACCATGGCGACAATAACATAAAATAGAAGCTTCCTTGGGGATTGATGGATTTGTGGTGGAGCCAAGTGGGAGATGAAAATAAGCATAGAGGAAGGTAGGAAGGAAGTAACCAAGCCAAGGGGAAGAAAGGGGGGGGGGGGGGGGGGTCGAGCCACAACAAGGGCCCTTTCCACATGCCTTCCATTTCCACATGCGTTGCCTTTCCTTCCTTTTTGGGGTCAAAGGCCAGTTTGGCAGCATTTTGAGGTGGCACCTAGTGTGGATCGCTGCCACTTGTCCATGTGCAAAGCCCACAATTTTTTTTTAAAAAAAAACCCTAAAAAACACTAGGCGTCCGTACCAAAAACTTCCTCGGTAACAAGTGCTTCTTTTTCCCCATGATGTCACAAAAGACTGGTGCCCAGAGGTAACAATGGTTTTTCTTTTCTTTTCTTCCTGTGATGTCACGAAGGATGGGCCCGGGTGTAAATTTGTTTTTGGGTAAAGGCAACCCCCCACAAGAATGTCAACAAATGTGCAGTCCAACAGAGGACTTTTATTAAGAGACGTATCTTAGACCGTAGGCGTTTTAGGGTTTCCACGAGCAGGGTCGGAAGACCAAAAGAAACTCTGGAATCGAAGCGATCTTGTTGGTTGAGAGCAAAGTTTTGACCCAAGGAGAGAGGCTCTGAGTCTAAAGTATGAGGAAAGCTCAAAATAAATACCGAAAACAATCTTAATCGTTCCTTACAAATTTACTGCGTCTGAAATTTTATTTGATGGAATTTACATTGTTTTATCCACCCTCCACTCCCAATCTACCCTCCTCCACTTACACAGGAGGCGCTTGACCGCCCGACTAGTTTTTCCGCGCAAGTAGAGAGACGATTTCACTGCCGGGAATCGAACCGCCAACTACTCCGTTCGGTTTCGGTGCCTCTCCACTATCATCCGGTAGTTTAGGGTCATCTCAAACCTAAAACCATGGAATTATCATCACGTGCAAAGGTAGTATCCCACCCATCTAACATAAAAGCTCGACCCCCTCAAAGTTTGTGGCCGGTTCATTTCAAATGACTCAGACTGGACTCATTCAGGGTCTCTAAATACGATTCCGATATCAAATCAACCAAACACTACACACACTATCCATGTTGCATCCTATTTCGGGGTTTTATTCAAACACACAAGAATGTTGACTGAACGAGAATCCCCTCTCTCAACCAATTCACTCCTCACCCCTGGTAATATTCCAGAAATCTACCGACATCTTCTATCATCCATGCACAGATCCACAAATGGCTCCCACCTTTCGAAACAACATCAACCCAGTTAACCTAGGACCGGGACGAACCAACCTGCACACTGGATCCTTGGAGGCAAGGGTTTAGGCATCCAACCAGGAACCAGTGTATGGGTTGGTTCGCCCAGATGTTAACCTAGTAGGTTAAGTGATTTAGTATTTTTACATCACCACCCACCGACACACACACACACACACAAATACACTCACAATTCAAGCCACTACCCCCATCCCCACAAACAATGAGAATTTCTTCTTTGTGTGGCAGAATTCCACGTGTCAGAACAAAGAGTGTGGTGGCCACAGATCAGATGAGTGTCCGAGATCCCCTTGTTTTCAATGCCAGCCGGTCACATGTTGACATCTTTCGATCCTCTTTATTAAATTAACAAAGGAATCTTCTGCAAAATCCTCTATAATCGGTCGGTGGTTTCCATGAAGTCTTGAATTTCAATGAACGGCACCAAAATATGATTTCTTGTGTCACTCACTGTTTGGGTTTACACTGTGCAATATCTCTTTCCGATTGATGTTCTTTTTGTCCAAGTACATGTAAAGTTGTTGAAGTTCTGTAATGTCCAAACTACCAATTTCACACATTTTTTGGTAGTACATGAGATATACGATAAATTGGTATAGCATTGCTGTAAGTCCAGGTGGTAAGTGACAGTATATTGATATCATATTTAGTGTAGTTATTTCACAAATCCAATTTGTTCGTCTGTAACTACATTGAGTTCTCTAATTAGTGTGGGTTACCATTTGGAGTTACGTGTTGCTATAGTTTTTTTCACCGATATTACCATTGTTCACCGACTAAGTTATATCATATTCTTCGGTGCACATATTAACTACACGTGTTATTTGGGTAAAAACGATACTCTTAGTAAAATGTAAAAAACCTGAACTCATGCGGTGGAGAGCGGGGAAGAAATTGTGGTGAAAAAGGTGTTGTGGTGGAGTGAAGGGCCGCTTCACACTATGGTGGAAGGTCGAGAGGCCGTCGATTTCCACCGATCACATTGCAAGAAACCAAGAATTCGGCCTCTCGACCCTTCACACCAGAGATCAAAAGTCCAAAGGCCGTCGCTCTCCAAAATGCCTACATGACACCATTTTTTTTTACCAAGGTGACATACTCTTGAAGGAAGTTTGGGTCGGACATGAATGGAAACCCAAACTATGGTCGAGAGGCCGTCGATCTTTTTCATCTGAGGGAAAAAATGAAATGACAAGATCTTGGCCGTTAAATTGGAAGGGTTGTTTTGGGGGCAGGGAATAAAGTGGGATGCTCCTCCTTCCTTTGGACTTTGGACTTGGCCTTTGGAGACTTCAAACTATGCCCCGCTGAAGGCTCCAATTCCTATATTTCATTTGGCTATGTATTTTCAGCCCATTTCTTTGGACTCTCAACAAAGTTTGGCCACTCAATCCCACGGCCTCTCGACGGCCATAGTGCGAAGCCAAAACGCCATATTGCTAAGAAGAACACGACACTTCTTGGCGCAACCCAACGTGTCTTAATTATAAAGAGGGAGAACAAATGCAAAAGCTGTAATACTAGAATCGACTGCGATAATACGTTCGGCTTTCGGTGATGTGTGTGGGGCCCAGCTGGGAGAGGTGGGTAGGTGGCCCAGTGCCACGTGGCAGCGGGCAGCGGGCAGGTCGAAGAATCGTGCGGCGTGGCTCCTCCACATGTGCTTTTGTTGTTACTTACAATATACAGCCTTTACTTGCAGGTGGGTAGCAGCTTCAAGTATGTTTTAAAAGTTTGCAGCTGCTTCTGCTTCCACTTCCACTTCGGAACTTCATTTTCATCATTCACTGCTCCACTTCTGCTGCTTACTTATTGAATCCCTGGGGGCTTTGTGGCTGCACGCCACATTTTGATCCTCACTCACACCCTTGCCATTTGGGTTTCAGTTTTGATTAGATTGGTGCCTATGTGCATGTGCGTATGATGACCTAGGCTTTTTGGGTGTGCCATTCTCACCACCACTGTCACCGTCAGAATTTGGGATTAAGCCCCCTGTGGATTAGTTAGAGATTTCAAGGTTGGGGGTTTTGGATGCGGTGGGCGGAGAGGGGGAGGGAGAGGGAGAGGCAGAGGCAGAGAGATGAATGAGGTGTGGAGCCGGCGAAGAAGCTTTTCTTCTTCTCCGTCTAACCCACCAACATCATCATCATCAGCTTATTAGCCTGCCACATTTTTTTGTAAGCAAGCTTCAATCTGCTCTCTTCTCTCGGTTGCATCTTTCTCTCCTCATATATATATTTTTTCCTTTCCTTTTTGGGTTTTTGTTCTTCTCTTCTTTCCCTTTCCTTCTAGGCGTTTCTGTGTTTTGTATTGGTCGTTCTGGGTTGGGTGGGCAGAGATAGATGGCTAACTTATGTGATCCGAAGGTTGGTAGATAGCGAAGAAAGATGGCATAGATTCCTGAATCGAGTTTGGTTGTGAGATCTGCTTTGTACTTCTTTGCGGTCTCCACATCATGTACTCTCCGCAATGGCGGTATAGTGACAGGGTTTGCTAGCCTCAATGTTCGTTCGTTTGCTCATGTGTTTGTTTGTTTTTCTTATTTTGTTTTGTTTGGTTTTAAGTACACCGTAGGAAGTTTGGTTCATTCGAGGCTAAGTTCCCTTCCTAGGAGTGCACATGCTATTTGATGGGAGAGAAAAATAATCTTTATGGTGACTCGAGGTTCTCGACATCGTTAACGACAGATTCGGTGGATGATTCTTGTGGCAGTAGTTGCATGGTGGTTCATTCGAGGAGCACCAACACCAGAGGAGCATCAACAGGTCGCTAGAAGCGCTGTTTTTTTTTGGGGGGGAGGGGGGTAGGAGAGAGAGTAGTTCCATTTGGTTGTGGTTTTTGATTGAGGCATGGCGAAGGGAGGGCAAGGAAGGGCGATGGAGCAATCGCCCATAGGGGGGGAAAGGGGAAGTATGGAGGCGGAGCGTGTTTCTGTGCAGATTCATCCTCGAAGACGTCTACCAGATTTCCTGCAGTCTGTGAATTTGAAGTATGTGAAGCTTGGGTACCATTACCTCATCACACATCTGTTGACACTTCTCTTCATCCCTTTGTTACTCGGCATTCTTCTTGAGGCAGGGAGGATGGGGACAGACGATTTATGGCAGCTATGGGACAATCTGCAGTTCAATCTTGTGAGTGTGATCATATGTTCGGCGCTTTTGGTGTTCGGAGGGACAGTTTACTTCATGTCACGACCCCGGCCTATCTTTTTGGTGGATTTCTCATGTTACCTTCCGGAGGATCGGTTGAAGGTGCCTATCCCTCTGTTCATGGAGAGGACACGCATGTCTGGATTCTTCGATGAGAAGAGCATGGATTTCCAGGAGAAGATTTTGGAGAGATCTGGATTGGGAGAGAGGACTTACCTTCCCCCAGCTATGCACGAGATTCCACCATGCCCTAACATGAGGTTAGCCAGAGAGGAAGCTGAAGCAGTCATGTTCGGATGCCTGGATGAACTTTTTGAGAAGACGAAGGTTAAGCCTAAAGATGTGGGAGTTCTTGTGGTGAATTGCTCACTTTTCAATCCTACCCCTTCACTTTCGGCTATGATTGTGAATAAGTACCACATGCGTGGTAATCTCCGGACATACAATCTGGGGGGAATGGGGTGTAGTGCTGGTGTGATATCCATCGACCTTGCCAAGGATATGTTGCAAGTTCACGGTGGGACATATGCTATTGTGGTTAGCACTGAGAATATCACACAGAACTGGTACTTTGGTAATAGGAGATCCATGCTTATCCCGAATTGTCTGTTTCGTGTTGGTGGAGCTGCCATTCTTCTGTCGAATCAAAGGAAGGATAGGCGGAGGTCCAAGTACATACTTAACCATGTGGTGAGAACACATAAAGGTGCAGACAACAAGTGCTACCAGTGTGTGTACCAGGAGGAAGATGAGCAAGGTAAAATGGGAGTTTTCCTCAGCAAAGATCTCATGGCCATTGCTGGAGACACTTTGAAGACGAACATCACGACATTAGGTCCCCTTGTACTCCCTCTCTCGGAGCAGCTGTTGTTCTTCGCCATCCTTGTTGCAAGAAAAGTTTTTAACATGAAGGTGAAGCCTTACATTCCAGATTTCAAGCTGGCTTTTGATCATTTTTGCATACATGCCGGTGGCCGAGCTGTGATTGATGAGCTTGAGAAAAATCTCCAGCTAACCACAGAGCATTGTGAGCCATCCCGAATGACTCTCCACAGATTTGGCAACACTTCCTCATCATCCATTTGGTACGAGTTGGCGTACACCGAAGCTAAAGGACGTATGAGGAAAGGGAACAGGGTCTGGCAGATTGCTTTTGGCAGTGGGTTTAAGTGCAACAGCGCTGTTTGGCAAGCTTTGCGTAACATTAAACCTTCACAGCAATCACCCTGGGCACATTGTATTGATGAGTATCCAGTGCATCTGGAAGAAATCCAGAAATTCACTTGATGAATTGAAACGAAGATGAAGAATGTTGTGCAGGTAACCGGTAAATCATTCTTCTGACTTACCCTATTCATCCTTCCTTCCTTTCTTCCTTTGCTTCCTTTTCTTAGAAGTTGCTCTTACAACCCGTGCCAAATTGCTGGAGGGAATTTGTACAAGTCATGGGTGAATTCCTTAACACTTGACAGAAGGTCACCCACGTTAAGGTGGTTCGTGATGGAACCTCCCCAGCAACAACTGCAGAAAATTTGATCTGCCATAGCCATAGCCATAGCCAGCCAGCCCTGCCTTTCTTTGCCCCCTTTGCTGGAATACTCCATGCACATTTGCCTTCTGCTGCTTCATTAATCGTTTGTAAGAATGATGATAGCTAGCCAGGCTCCCTCATTGAGAGCCGCATGAATTGAAGATGCAATGGCCTCTGTATTGTATGCTGTATCTGATGATAAACAAATAATACGGTGATTTATATTGTGATGATGCATGGGCTGTAATAATGCTGCAAAAAGTTGCTTCCCTGTCAATCAAATCTGATATGGTATGGTAGCCCAGTCTGCCGTGTCCAAATTTGTGAGATAAAATTTCTATTTCTCTGGAGTGACTTTCCTTCTCCCTCAGCTGGTTTTCCTTCTTTCTTGGGGTTATGCATGTCAATGGTGTTTGGGAGAGAGTGTGTGGCTATGGTTGTGACAGTGCAACTTTGGCCTCTTGGGTCAGTGTCCGGGGAGATTCTTGAGCATAATCGATCAAGATCTAGTGTTTGCAAGTCCAACCTTTTACATGCTGTAATCTTTCGGGTTTTCTTTATTATTTGAGGTATATTTAATAGATTCCTCTGAATTGATAACTACACTAAATGTGATATTTAGTGTCACCAGTCAATTCTAATTGTAATCCGCGGTATAGTGTCACCAACACTAAATGGTACCCAACATTATCTGTCATTCCTTGTAAATTGTTTGGGAGATTGCAGATTTACAGTGTTGCAAATACTGTTACTTATCAAGTGGATTTTCATTCCAATTTCAATCAGCCATGACAATATTCCATCATAAGTTGCTGATCAAGAGAAGGTAGAGTTTGGCCAATGGATAAACTCATCCATCATCCATGCCAGTATTTGCTCACATATTCGTAAGAAGTGTCGTCCAAAAAGTTATCATAGTTACATTACATACCATATGACACTAAATATCATATTTAATGTAGTTTTCTTCAAGTCTTGAACTTCGATCGGTTATTTCTTGAAACTCAACCGGTTCATTTGTAACTAGTGGTTGGTTCTCCCTTTTCATTGCCTTAACTGGTACACTAAACATCTGGTCTAGTGTGGCATTAAAATTGGTGTGCATGTTTATTAGAGTGGTCCTCTTGGCTGGCTATATAATACCAAGTGTTGTGTGGGACCCGTTTAGTTACCACCCAGTGATTGGTAAGATAGTTAATGAGGGTCAGCAATACATAGTGTGGACCACATTAACTCATTAGGATCTCTGTATTATTACAGGGTTGTCTTGTCTGCTTGCTGCCATTCAATGATGACATCCGCTTACATTTGGACGCAATGCTTAAATCCTTATTACCCTGTAGAAAGCCAAGATTCTGTTGAATCTGCTGCTACAGGAGTTGAGGTGTGCAGGGATTGAGGTATGTTGAATGATAAAGGTGTACACAGTGAAGTTACTTACTCTCATGGCCAACTGGTTACATGTTAATTTTTTTCTTTTTTCCCTTGGTCAATTTTAGGTAAGTTCTTTAGGTTCCTCTAAAATGACTGGTGATTTTTCTGAAGTCTTGAACTTTGAACTAGTCATTTCTCAAACTCCACAGGCCCATCTGTTACTACACTGTTTTGTCTAATTAGTGTGGGTTACCATTTGGAGTTATGCATTGCCATAACATTTTACCGAGAGTATCATTTTTGACGCAAATAACATAAGTAGTTAGTATGCACACCGAAGAATATAATATGACTTAGTTCGTAGAATATGATATTGTCAGCAAAAAGTTATAACATGAATGGTAACCCACACTTAGTACTAAACTGTGTAGTGGTGTGATTACCCTGTTCGTAGCTCATGGGTGTTTTTTTTTTTTTGATGAACTTTTACAACTTCAGATTCTGACCCTATCAATTCATTCAATAGCAGCTCTTTTTGTTTAGTCTATTCTCTCATTTCCTTACCTACACCACTCTGGCTTCTCATGTGTTTCATTATATAGTGTGCTACTTGCAACTATTTAAAAACTAACACAGGTTCCGTCCACACTTTTTGAATGATCTTATGTATCTGCAAAATAATAGAATCTTCAAGGCAATGGGTGTTGGCAGTTGGAGGCAGACTGACTATCGGTGTAGACAGTTTCTGGTATTTATTTCAAAAGAAAGGGTAGATGGATCTTAAATGGTTACTTTTTCGCTCAGCCTACTTCGTCTGTCATATGAAACAAGTGGTTCAGCACAAGTTGGTTAGCAAATCCATATGGCAGCTGTATCCACTTTCCTCATAATTTGGGCTCATATGAATAATTTGGATAATAAATGTGTCATTCGTCATCCAAGTGAAGATTCTCGTGCTCATTAAAAGGTCATATAATACACCCCTTAAGTATGTCGACTATTGAGTCTAGAATGGTTATCATATCATATTTTGAACATGCAGTCCAATCTCTATAAAAGACATCTATTTTTATTTTTGAATTCGTTCTGGGGGCCACATACACCAAACCGTCACATATGAGTCAAAAATAATAAAGAAAGGTATCCTAATAAGGGTTGTCTACCTGAATATGAGAAAAAGAGGGCCCTATATCTCAGTAACGCACATGCAGTGCAGCTAGCGTTGATGTGCATATGAATGTAGTGACTCATCACAGTGAGCCAAGATTAGCTCTCCAGAATACTGAATAGGTATTTATGTCCATAATAATTTAGCTGTTATTGGTTCGATTATCATGGCCTGACATTGTCTCTTTAATTACACACTGACGACAAGCCCACAAACTAGGGAGCAGGTCATGCTTGCTTAGAAAGATTCTGAGCTTCGACAGTGCCCATGTGACACCTGACTGCTGTAAATTACCCTTAAATGAAAACTGCAACACAGCGGAGTAAGTTGTCCACAGTTTAAGATGGCTGCTTAAACTTTTGCATAGTTTGTCCTTATGTCAGAGTTATTCCTAAAGTCTCAAAATCTCATGTTTTGGTAGGGAGCTTCACCCCTCCCTTTTTGAGATTTCATGATGTTTGAGGATGTGTTCAGGTGTTGTTGGAGCCCCTGATTTTGGTTACATGTAGGGGAAGTGTTTGTTTTTGGCCAAATATGGTTGTATGAACATGATTTTCATGGCAAACTTTCGAAGACACCTAAATTGGTGCCCTCAAAAGTTTGACAAGGAGTGTATTGTAGGTGTCTTGGAAAGTTTGCCATGAAATTCATTCACGTATGAACATAACATTTCTTTGACAAGGTCCAACACAAAAGGTAAATTTCTTTGTGGGTTTCATTTGTCATTCCTGAAGAGCAATCTATATATATTGTGGTCACTTGCAAGACCTGTCTAATTCTTTGTCGGCAGTTGTTTGTTATCTGGCAGACTGCAACAGCGACACATAACTTCTACACCAGTTGTCAATCCAATCAATTTTCTTTTCCCACCTCCATTAACCATGTTCTCATGCCACCACAGATAACATAAGCAACATGGGTGTACTTGAATCTTTCAAGCCATGGTGGAAGTAAAAAGCAAGCTGAATTGATGCTGGCAGTTAAAAAGTGGATGTTGGGGTTGGAATCGCAATCAAGAACGGACGATCCTTACAAACTGACTGACACCAAAGTGAGCCTAGCTACTATGTAGGGGACTGGGTTATCCTCATTTTCTGTACTACCCTCGAGTTCAAACTTCAACATCCACTTTTTAACTGCTTTTCACACTTTCAACTTCCTGCTCGCCATCAAGATATGTGCATATATATACCAGCCGTGCATATATACTCATAGGAATATTTTGTAGGCTATCAACTATGCCGGCTCGCATCCATGCAACCTGGATATTTGCATCATTTGTGTCTTGAAATAGACGTCCAGTCATGCTTGTGTTGCTATCTTTACTAATTCTTGGATCCACCATGATTTTCTTGTGGGGGGCTAAAATGTAACTTCGAGATAGGGTTGTCATGAGATTGGGCAGTGTTATCGTGAGTTTCCATATGGGCCACTTGCCCACTAGATTCTAGATAATAGTGGGTTGGAGGTGTTTGCATGTAGAGGAGCACAGCTGCCAACCAACCACATGTTGGTGGTCTACTGGGAGGGCCGTGGACAGGGCCATTAGATTTCCATGTGTCCACTAAAGCATATTCAAACTTAAAAGTGTCGATTATGGAAGGATTGAAGACCGGTTTTAGGAGGAGAGGGTTTAATGTGGAAGAGGGGTTAGTAGGTGGGCCTAGATTTGAGAACAAGAGAGTAGCTACACAAACTATGTCATTTAATGTCATATGGTATTTAATGTCATTGTGGTAACTTTTCATATGACACTTCTCATGAATAAGTGAACAAATATTGTCATGGATGATGGATGAGTTATCCATTGGCCAAAACCCTACCTTCTTTTGTAAGCAACTTGTGATGAAATATTATCACGGATGATTGAGATTTGGATGAATATCATTCCGTAAATGATAGTAATTGCAACATTTCAATCCTATAATCCTCCAAGAATGAAAAATAATGTTGGGTTAACATTTGCTGTTGATGACACTATGCTACGGTTTACAATCCGTACTGAGCAAAACAATTTATAACATTATTCAAATTCATAACATTTTTCTATGGGATTGTCAATTTTCCATAAAATATTCCCAAATATTTATACATTCAATTTGAATGTGGGAATATCCAAGAACATTCTATGGAATATTGTTAGTCCCACAAAACATTGTTATGGATCTGAATAATGTTATGTTAAAATTGGTGATGGTAGGCACATATGAAACGTACTCCACCATATTCCATCTACGTTTGGGTGGGTTTGTCCTTATTCCCACTAGCCTATGGTGGGCAAGTGGAGTACGTGGAAATTCACCCTTAAACAAACATTTTTCTCTTTGCACCCACTTCTCGTGGGATATGATGCACGCAATCCATAACGATTACCAAATCCAAATCATGCATGTAGACTTTGCTCACAATCTTTGGAGCTCATGTGGATATTGTGATATACTTGGATTAAGGGATTTAATGTTTGATTATGCAAGAAAGAATGTCTAACCATGTTTTGTTGTACTTAACATGTGAGTAGATGGTGTTGAAGTTAGAAAACTCCAAAGAAAGAACTGGGTCAGACAACCAAAGAGAGAATGCCACATAAGGGCTAGACAACTCATGATTGAATTGTGCACGTGACTTAGATTGCTCCCGATCGAAGATCTTTGCGTTGGAGTTAGACCATTTTAACGGAATTAGACAACTCCCAGCGGATGGATGTTATTCATTAGAGCTAGACAACTTTCTATGAATAAATGAATCTAGTTGGATTTAGATAATTCCAACTAGAAGCATAGATGAGTGAATTAAGTTGGAATTAGATGGTTCCAACTAGAAGAACGGATGGATGAACCAAGTTGGAATTTGACAATTGCAACTAGAAGAATGGATGAACGAATCAATTTGAAAATGGATAGTTCCAACTACAAGAATGGATGACTAGATCAAGTTGGAATTAGAAAACTCCAACTAGAAGAATAAATGAATGCATCAAGTTGGAATTAGACAATTCCAACTAGAAGATTACGATTGCGCAAATAGATAAAAAAGGATCATACGCAAAGTTCGGGAAGTTTTTGAAGCCTTAGTGGCTAATTGCCGGTAGTTGCTACGAAGGGTCGGATTTTTTCCAATTTACATCGGCAAGAGCCGGTCTTTTGTAAAATCAATCGGCCAATTGCCTATATTTTCATATTTTCATTGGCCAATATCTGATTAAATGGAATTCATATCGGCACTAATTGTTTAAAAAATGTATGAAAAGTTATTAGAAATCATTTCTTAGGTCAAAATCTTGAATAAGTGAAAAGAAAGGCACGTTCAAAACTTTAAATTTGAAGACGTAATATCCTTGGCAGGAATTGAACCTAGTAATGCCTTCACCGCTTGAAGGCCAAGGGTCCCCCAATTCTTCATAGAAGCAATTGGATTTGGACATGGAAAGGTTGCATAATTCAAAAAGTTTAAGGTTTAGGGTACTTCCTCAAGTGCATCATCAGATGCCCCAGACAAATAGCGCTCTGGATGCCTCCGGCTGAAATCCAGTAACTCACAAGAAGAATCGGCTACATTTCCGGGACATTTTCGGTCCATCGGCTAATTGCCGGAGGATTGAAATTACAGTCGGATTACCATCCGATGGTTGGAACTTTGGACCGGCCATGAGGGGAAATCCATCGGCTGATAATGAACTAGCCGTCGGTTTTCCCCGAACATAGATCATACGGTGAAATGATCCATGTATGTAGATAAGGAAACTTCAATTTATATTTAGGAAGAATTGAGACTTCTATAAGTGTCTCTTAGATACTATGGATAAAGATAGATAAGACTAGGAGTGCCTCGGGTATAAGAAAGAGCTCGAGGGAGGAGAGATGATTATCTTGTTGGTTATCCTCTTGTGGTCAGGTGGTTTGAGCTCATAGCAATCACAATAGTATGTTTAAGTTTGTAACGCTTTTGTAATGTACAAAATTTGAAAGTTCTCGATACTAGCTAGTGTCCCATGTGCATTCATGATTGTATTATTCTTGTTTAAAAAAAAACATGATAAATATTCTAATTATTATCAAAGTAACGCTTTTTGAGTTATTAAATGATCATATAGGTCTCCCCTAGTTATGTTGACTATTGCATCTAAAGTGGTTAATGAATTTTAAATATGTAGTCCACTTTTTTTTGAACACATGTCTTTTGGTGTCTAATCTTGTATTCACAAACAACTTAATATAAGCTTATAGGCTTACATGCCTAGTTTTCTTTGGTAAATATCCACAATGAGAACAAAAAAGAACACTATGATACAAAGTAATCAACTAAACCGATTCACTCAATTCCTCATTCTTTGTCACACTTTCCTCAAGATGAATCATTCTCTTTATTTGAGTGGATACTACACTGATGTGTGCAATTAGGTTGCCCATTGCTTATTTATCAATATTCCACACTATTTTGAGTATTTTTTTAATTACCTAATTAAAAAAAATTCTTTGTTGTGGTTGCTATATGGATGAACAAAGAAAGTTTTAAGTTTTTGCAATATAAATTTGATCCAAAAAGTAATGTTGCGCAGGTAAGAAGACAACCTATTCACAAAGTCAACCTAATTGCACATACTAGTGTAACAACTAGGCCTTAAGATTATCCTAAAGGGAGGTACACCAATGTGAAGGTTTTATTTGATTATTTTATCAAATAAATTTAGGGGATCGCTATTTCCACACCTTTTTTGGCTAGATTCACACCTTTTTGCCGGTTCGGTTGCCGTGTCACTGAGCCGCTATACATGAGATTCTTCATGGTGCATCCGGACCGTTGATCCACCAAGGCCCATCCAAGAGCCTCAATGATCCTAGGTGGCGGTGGGGTGGGGGGCGGGGGTGGTGCTTGCCACCAAGGCGGGGTGGGGCCGTGGGCCTCATGTCTTTTTTGGGGAGGCCGGATTTAGGGTGGTGTCGGGCCTAGTGGCTAGGCCTACTTATTATATAACTAGTTGGTTACCCTTACTCTACTTACTAAATAACTAGTTGATTAGCCTTACTCTACTTACTAAATGACTAGTTGGTTACCCTTCCTCTACTTACTAAATGACTAGTTGGTTACCCTTACTCTACTTACTAAATAACTAGTTGGTTAGCCTTACTCTACTTACTAAATAACTACACTAAATATGATATTTAGTGTTAGATACACTAAATACGAACACTACACTAAATCTCACTAACCCTATGAAAGTAACTAACATTAAATGTAAATTCAAATTGGAGTTAAGCTTTGATGCGTTAAAGTATTGGAGAGGCTAACCAACTAGTTATTTAGTAAGTAGAGGAAGGGTAACCAACTAGTCATTTAGTAAGTAGAGTAAAGCTAACCAACTAGTTATATAATAAGTAGGCCTAGCCACTGGGCCCGCCTAGCCACTAGGCCCGACACCACCCTAAATCCGGCCTCCCCAAAAAAGACATGAGGCCCACGGCCCCACCCCGCCTTGGTGGTAAGCACCACCCCCGCCTCCCACCCCACCGCCACCTAGGATCATTGAGGCCCTTGGATGGGCCTTGGTGGATCAACGGTCCGGATGCACCATGAAGAATCTCATGTATAGCGCCTCAGTGACACGGCAACCGAACCGGCAAAAAGGTGTGAATCTAGCCAAAAAAGGTGTGGAAATAGCGATCCCCTAAATTTAACATTGTTGTTATTCGGGTTACAAAGCAGTTATAAATTCAATTATCATAATCTTACTAATCAAATTTAGTATAGATAGATGAGGATTGAAATAATGAATGTTAGTGAGTTATTAATTTATTATCTAGGGAGGCTAAACTAAATTTGATTTGTATCATTAGAGGATGAAGGTAACTGGATAAGGACATAAGTTGGCTTGGGCAATAATGACTCAAAATAATTCATTTTAGATCCAAAAACCATCTTCAAAATTATCTGAGGTAGAGGCATCTAAGATGATTGGACCAAGTGGGTGGCAAGTCGACTTAAATGTGCATAATTGAAAATTTATCTTGATTTAGTACAAATTCTTTTGACGATGGAAATTTCTACTGACAATTGTCTTTTAATACTATGAAATCAATGGATGGATGAATATTAATCAGATGAACATCTATGGGAATCAAATCAAAAGCAAAGTTTCCTCCAATCAACCATAAGATTGACGATGCAAACGATAAAGAAGAGGCTTACTCCCCACCC
This sequence comes from Polytrichum commune, assembly GCA_950295325.1. Lineage (NCBI taxonomy): Eukaryota > Viridiplantae > Streptophyta > Polytrichopsida > Polytrichales > Polytrichaceae > Polytrichum > Polytrichum commune. The sequence continues at coordinate 12,262,022 of OX485803.1, read as the reverse complement.
CTTGAGGCAAGTCTTTAAAAAAGAGGCTCAACATCTTAATGTTTAGCTCTTATTTTCCCACTTCAACCTTCGGAGGGATGGGACCTCCAAAGGCTAATTCCTTCATCTTCCTTCTCCACCAACCCTCACCTTACTTTTGGTGTATTCTCACATTTAGTGAAACGCGTAGTGATTGGATTTCTATAGTTAACTATGCTTCTATAAAGGAGTAGGACTATCTAAAATATAGTTGGTATGAGGCATTTGAATGACAATTTAGTATTATAGGGTATAATAATATAACCTCTCTCTTACAAACTTATTTTCTTTTGTTCATTCTTTTTTCTTGAGTTTAGTTTGATTTGTAACTTATATTTTTGAGTTGTTAGAAGATAATTAGACTCTAAAATACATTTAGGTGCTAGATGATCTTCAGTTGGAAGGAGAATAATAGACGATTTTAGACTAGTAGTGAGTAGTTGAAAGCCCATGGTCTGTTAAACACAATCGACTATAAAGGCTCATCATGGGCTACGATAGTGTTCAATTTCATACCAACTTCATATACACGGATAGGTCTTTAAGTCTTCTTTCAAGTGTAATATTTCTTATAGCAATCTAGATGTTTTTTCTTAGAAGTTGTGGGCAATTCCATGAGACAACTGTAAAATCTAATAATTATTTTAAATATAATCTTCTTGCACCTGTAAATGATTAAATGGATCTTAGGCCACATTGGATTGTATTCTAATGACTAAAATATGTATTGAAAATTTGAAGTTGCTTGTTATACCTCAACTAAGTTTGGATTTTGAATTGAAATTGATGACCATGGTGAATTGCTTTGTGATTGTCTTGGGAGTCTTCATAACATCTTTCTTAAGATCCATATTGGCTTGAGTGACGTTTATTTCTAGTTTGGCCATCTTACCAATGGTAAATGGGTCATGATAGGATATTAGAAGTATCTCAAAGGGGGTGCCCATGAATATAATGGTGCATGTGACTTGATGGTAAACTTAGGCACCTACTTAGTTGTGAAGAGTATCCTTAGGTATGAAATTGTCCCATGTTCGAGACACATATTTTGCGGAGATGAATGCAAAGTCCGGGGTAATCGTATAATTTTACATTCATTCATTCTCTTTGTTTATGGTTTTATAAATTGTGGGTTTAGCTTCAGCCATGGTGATTGGATTCAAGTTCAAAATCTCTCGCATTGTATCATGCTTGTTAAACCCTTCAATGAAGTAATAGAGGATGATATTATCCGTCAGGTAGCCTCCTACGAACCGTGTAATCACCGTTTAAAATCTACAGATGAAATGTCCTCAATTGGACCTTGGCGAATACCGGTAAGTACAAATGATTTAATTTGTTAACCAATCTTGGGCCTAAATTGGCGAAGAAAAACTATTCGGATTGTAGGCCAATCACCAAAGCTGTTGGACACATGTAAGCAATATCACTCGTATGTTGGGCCTCCTAACATGGTGGAGAACCACATTAAACAATATATGTAGTTGGGGATGATATTGGTGACCAATGTCTTGATATGGTGGGAGAAGCCCGAAAATTTGGGAATGTGAGTTGACATTATACGAGGTGCCAAGTTACATGGGATGACTAATGACAACTCTCGAGGTGCCATCATGGCATCTATTTGGATTGTCACGTGTGAGGGACTTGTGGGTGGAGTGAGTGATAAAATATTGGAAGTTGGTTCCGCTTGTCTTGTTATTTTAATGCTTATTTGACTTCTAGGGGTCTTGGTTAGAGAATGGCTTGGCAAATGGTTTAATTTAGTGGATCGGGTTTGACCATTTGAAAATTATGAATTTTTTACATAGTCTTCATATACCGTAGTTTACTAGCAGGTTAGGCAACTTGCTGCCTAATATTTAATTAAAGTTCAAAAAGTAGGTTCGGCACCTAAAAATAGTATATTCATATTTTCGGCAATTTTCTCTTTTAATTTTTAAAAATTCAGCTTACATTCATTTTTAATTTTCTATTTCAACTTATATCTTGCACATCTCTCTTGCATTGAATGACAAGTAAGATGTGAGTGAAGAGTTGAGAATGCTCTGTGCTTTATGCAAGTAGAGTGGAGTTGTGTTCAACAATGCATATGGGATATGTAAACTTTGAGGTGAAGCACCTAGTTAGACGTCATTTTTATAACACGCATAACTTTTGCATAGAGTCTTCAAATGACATAAAATTTGTTGGAGGTGAAATATTACTTGATTTCTAAACTTTTCTTAGACCAACAAAATTCCAAAAAAGTTGATCTTCTATGCACAAATGAGCTCCAAAAAATTGTTATGAACGCATTTTAATTTTTTGATCTTTACACGGCTGCAATGTTTTGTCCATATCTTTTGCATAAAGACTTATTTTGACACAAAACTTGTTGGAGGTGGAAGAAGGATTGATTTCTCAACTTTTGTTAGTTGGACAAAATTCTATAAAAACTTCATCTTCTATGCTCAATTGGACTCCAAAAATTTGTGTACAACACATTTGAAAAGCCTCGCCTAGAGTCTTGCTACTTCTTAACCCATATTCTTTGTGGACTAATGTACGTGAGCTTGATTACAAAAGGAGCACCTTCTCTCCTTCAAAATTCACATATGCTTCCATTGTAAGTAAAACTCTAGTGAGAAGTAAAAATTTCTTACTTTTTGGCAATTTTGAAAAAGAATTAATTTTATATTCGGCAAAAAATGCCAATAATATTCCAAAATTTTAGGCACCTATTTTTAGAATTATTTTGTGCCGAACCTGCTATTAAACTACGGTATTTTTATTGGTGACCACATAAATGATTAAAACACTATGTAATTGATTGTAAAATTTCAAGAACTAGCTATTTAAAAGCCATGAGATACTTAGCTTGTAAATAATCACTTGTATAGCCATTTCCTACTACCCATTTTTTGGAATCAAATGGACCTATTCAAATCTATTTCATAAAATATGAACAAAAAATGCGTTTGTCCTTACATGGATGTGTTGTACAACCTTAAAGATGAACCCACTTCAAAACCATGTGCCGGTCATTGAAGTAGCGGAATCATCCATCTATCTTGGTTAATTCACAAGCACGGGTAGGTCACTTAGTGCATTTTAAAAATGACGTGCGGCATAATATAGAGAGGATTAAAATCATTTGAAATAAAAATTATAAAGGAATTCCAAATAATGAAGGGGCCATTAAATGTAGACAATCCCATTACAAGTAAGTTAGTGGACATAAAATGTGGGCCATTATTTTTTTGTAAAATTAATATAGGGGCTAAAGATAAGGATCCTAGAAGGTATGTTTAGTATGTTTGCTATGGTCTCCTATGTGTTTTCTTCATAACTTTGTTTGCAATGATATTACTGTTTGCACCCTTCTTTGTTTTCCATGGTTTCCCTTAACACTCGTCAATGCGTTAGGAAGTAGATTAGCTTTTATTACTTAAAAGGAATATAGAGTACAAAAAATTGCAGTGACTTGGACAATATAAGTAATGGAAGGGTGCAAACAAATGGGCCATTTTTGAAATTTAAGTAATTATAGGGAGGCTTTAATTCAACCCTTGAAGGTAAATAGCCCCAAAACAAAAAACCCCTAGCCGCACGTGGTGCACAAAAATGCCTTAGAGTGACCTACCCGTGTTCACAAGTAACTTGTAGCAAAAAAGGGATTTCAATTAATTTTTGTTCATAATTTATTTAATTACACGTGGCCAGACCACAAAATACGTGATGGATGGGGTTTAGGGCAACATGTATGGAGGCTTCTTTTGTGTCTCAAAGCATGTACAACACTAAAGTACTTGGCATTGGTGACGTATTTCTCTATGGATTTAAAAAAAAACATTGAAAATTTACAAGGGGGTGTGCTATATTTCTAGAACGTCCAAATAAAAAATAAATCCAACATGACTCATCCAACATTTTGAAGTAACACTACAATAAGAGCCCAATCATGTATGGCTTGTAATTGCACTTAAGGCCTACTAGTGCTCACATTAAGATTATTTTTATTTCTTCTTTGAAAATGGCTTTCAAATGTGGTATCATATAACAAGTTTGAAGGCCATTTCCAAAAGAATTCACTACAAGCATATAACTCTTGGGCAATTATCATGCATCACTAAAAACTTGTCTTGTACTCTTGAAAAATTTGTAAATTTACTATAGTGGTAATTATGAGTTAGAAGGTAAATGATAAGGTCGGTGGGATTGTTTTAGAAATTTGCTTAGCTAGATAAAACCCAAACAATGACATTAAATAGTTATTAGTAGAAAATAACTAAGCTAAAATTAAGGACTAAAATAGTAAATAAAAAGTTATATTTGGAGGAGATAAGTTACAAGAATCCGAGGTGATTACACGCCAAGCGATCAAACGAGTGGAAATAGATTAATTTAACTAATGATTGGTAGATCTACTTGTAGATCTAATCAAATATACCTCGAAAAGGTAGGATTAATCTTGAGAAATGTCTTTTGATCTTATAAAGTCAATGACGAATGAAAATTGACAAAAACTAGTCTTTGAATGGATATTCAAAGTAAGCACATGGTAAGCAAAGCTACACCAAGTCACGGGTAGATCACTTAGTGCATTTTAAAAACGACGTGCGGCATAATATAGAGAGGATTAAAATCATTTGAAATAAAAATTATAAAGGAATTCCAAATAATGAAGGGGCCATTAAATGTAGACAATCCCATTATAAGTAAGTTAGATGGACATAAAACGCGGGCCATTACTTTTTTTTTGTAAAATTAATATAGGGGCTGAAGATAAGGATCCTAGAAGGTATGTTAAGTATGGTATGTAAATGGGTTTAGGACTCACGGGGATGGATGATAATTGGGATTTCTGTCTGTCCAAAAATGGCTTAAAAGGAATATAGAGTACAAAAAATTGCAGTGACTTGGACAATATAAGTAATGGAAGGGTGCAAACAAATGGGCCATTTTTGAAATTTAAGTAATTATAGGGAGGCTTTAATTCAGCCCTTGAAGGTAAATAGCCCCAAAACAAAAAACCCCCAGCCGCACGTGGTGCACAAAAATGCCTTAGAGTGATCTACCCGTGCACCAAGTTCAGAGTAATGTGGTAAGGCGCAAGTAAAAGACATTTGCTCACCCCAACCGCATGAAGTGACCACTTATAAATGAGTTTCGACTTTGACTTCTTCATCACTTACTTATTCGACTTGGTTTTCACTTTGGACTTGGATCACCGAAGACTAGCTCCTCCCCTTTATCATCTTCCACCTTATTTCCCACCAACTATTACCTTTGAATAATGACACACGACTTAGTTCTTTTCAAACATTTGAATGATAATCTAATGCTATCTAAGAAAGAGTAAAGTAATGTTGATTATTTAAATAAATAATATTTATAATATAACCCATTTTTAGATATAGATGAAACTTAGTTTTGAGAAGGTGTTTGACTAGTAAATGATCTTATAATTCAATTAGTTTTTATCTCATTATAAAAATTTGACATAAAATTACAAATGATTTTGTGAAGAAACTCAATTTTTTTCTTCTTTAGAATATTTTGATATTTATAGAAAAATCATATTGGATGGATATCATTGGGTGGAGTATAGAAATCCAATCGACTTGATAGACCGTCCATCAAACATGGAGATTGGCTTATGTTGGTATCAAAAAGGCCAACAACAAATGGACTGACAATCTTACTCATCATTTGATGAGAAACTTATGATTTTACTAATCTTTGAAACAATAATTGCTCGGGGGGGGGGGGGGGGGTAGTCATTGGTTGGAGTAGCAATATTCGTGCGAACAAATGATAGGGTATTTTAAAAACATGGGAGCAAAAAATTATAATTGGGCTTAAGAGTAATATAGGGTATCAAAAATGGCACTGGACATCTTTAAAGTACTATAGGGTATGGAATAATAAGTAATTTGGAATTATAAGTAATACAAGCCATTTTTCTATTAACCCAAAGTAGAAATTTACATAATGATAGCATGTGAAAAAAAGAAGAGAATTGAAAGTAATACCCCCCTATAAAATAGTGGTTGTTCGCACCTATATCCTTAACTTTTTAACACACTGCCCCCCCCGAGAATAATTGCAATGTTAGCTTTTATGACATATATTGTAGACTTAAATGCTTATGAGTTACATCTAGGAGATGTAAAAGTCTTTAACAACTTTATGACGAATGCTAAGGTTTTGCATTTCACAGATGATAGGGGTTGATTGTTATTCAAAAGTATATAACGGTTTATTATGTTGATGACTATACATAAATTTTATCATTGAAATTGTATGTGTATTGCTTGAATTTACCAGAAACAAACTTGAATATAGAAGGTTTTTAGAGTACGTTGCAAATGCACATGGTTCTTAGTTTTTAAGGGAAGGTGCACCCCCCGGGAGTGAAGCACAAAGATGTTGAGCTAAGTGCAAAGAAGATAGAAGAATCAACCATCTAGCAACGAAGTTGGTGGAATTACATACTAATCAAATACAACAAAGTAGAAACAACCATCCGGCAACGAAGAGGGTGGAATTCATACTAGTGCCAAGAAAGCATTGATCTAATCACGAAAAGCACAGAAGAAAACAAGATTTAGCCATCCCACAATGGAAATCGGAGTGAAGCCACTAAGCGCAAAATACTTCAAAGAGAAGTGAGCACTTACACGTTGAATGTATTGATGCAGTGGCCACAGAGCTCCAAGAGCTTTCACCTTAACTAGAGAAATTGGTAGGCACAATGATCTTGTTTGGTGATGGATTCCCTTTGAGGAACCTGCTAGCGGTGACTGGTTTACCTGGCTTCTTATATAAACCTTTAGTTTATATAATATGAGGGCATTCAGAACACCTTCTGATGTGGCTTGTTTGTTCTTACACTGAAGCATAAGGTAGAAGCACCCACTCCTGACATTTGGGAGGGGAGGGGGGCGGTCTTAAAGTGAGTAGCTGCTATGGCTTGGGTGATGACCACCATGGCAACTTACAGTATACCCTGCACAAATTCATGGTAATATGTAGAATGCTCTAGGACTAGTATTAAACTGATTTATAGAAATAATGACACTGAAATCAAAGAAATAGACTTAGCCTAGAGTAGTGAAACAGAGAGCTACAAAGGGAGGCATTCTGTTTTTGTATAAATGGGATTTCATCTTGTTTTCAATCACTTTGGTGGTTGTCATCAAGCCTTGGCAATAAATACATTCTTCAGATTGTGCTGGAAGTGAATAAATTGAAATGCAACTCTGCTTGTGAAGTAGCTCAGATTGCTACAGATTATGCAATATATTTTGAATCTACAGAAACATTTTCCAGGTGACCTTTGGTTTAGTACATCCATCCCTTTTGGTTTGATAAACGCGAAGGGCTGGTTAACTCTTTGCTGTTCCATTTGAAGATGCTTGTGGCAGAGACTTGCACTTTTGTAGCTCCAACGCCACCTTCACATGTGATGCAACATTGCACACTATGAGGAAGCAAATTCAGCTGGACATGGCTATGAACTATACTGAAATGTGCAATTAGGTTGCCTTCACGAGTAGGTTGCCTCTTTACCCATGGAAAATTACCTTGGATCAAAACCATATTGCAAAAGCTTATAACTTTGTTTTTAATCCATATAAAAACCACAATAAGATTACAAATATTGTATTTTGTTATTGTGGAGATAAATACTAAAAATAGTGTGGAATGTCAAAATATTAACACAGCAGTAACCTAATTGCACATATCGGAGGTAATATATGCAAAGAGCCTTGTCTGATGCTATGATACTCATTTTAACCTATCGAGCCGCATCAGCAGTGAAGTAGGTATTGGGTGCATACAACAATCTCTGTCAGGGCAATATGTGTCCATTAATGAACGTAGTGGTAAGGCAATGGCAGGGAAATCCATTACGGGTGATAATGTGCCTTCTTGTATCCAATCAGGAATAGACACATCAAAAAATTGGCTTAGTCTGACCATGATGAGAGGGTTGGCTATGCTGTAGTGGCACCGTAATTCGTGGCTTCTTGACCTCAGTAGAACTGACATCCTCAACTGCGAATGGTAAGGCATTGGACAAGCCAGAGAGATCGTACAAACAACAAGGATACATGAATCTTTACTTCAGTTCATCGAGGATGATATCCATATACATGATAGCTAGACTAAACATCTGATTTAGTGTGGCATTAGAACTGGTGTGTCATGTTAAATACAGTGATCTTCAAGTGTTGTCATGTATCACCAAGTGTCATATGAGACCTCTGTAGTTGCCACTGAGTGATTGCAAGGCAATTAATGTGGGTTTATTATGTATAGTGCGGGCCAAACTAAATCAGATGTTTAGCATATAGATTTGCACATGTTTACAGACAGAAAGATTGGGACATAGAGGACTAACCTTGATGTAAGCAGGGTGTGTTCCAATGGCTGCCATAACCTGCAGACACGAAGAATTGACGCACAAATAACGTGTTACACTCCAGCAAACTGAATCAAATCTCGAAAGACGAAGTTTGGAATGAGAATGCAGAATCACCTTTGTGAAATCCATTGGAGATATTGAAGTCAAAAACTAAGTTTATTTGAAATGCATGCCCACAGGTGTTGGATTCTCACTGTTTCAAATCGCTCCCCACGCACACTCAGGCGCACGATTTGCATCCCCTTCCTCACCATCACACCTTGGTAGTCTTCTTCCGAACCATAGACAATGGCGCTCGTAGCAATGAGCTCATCGCCTGCGTCCACCAACCCTGACTTGTACGCATTCCCGTCCTTAATCACTTCACCCACAAATATTTTGCCAACCTTATCTTCTTCAAATGCAATCCCTGCACTTGAGAAAAAGTGTAATTTCTCGATGAGACATCCTGAATTGGAGTTCCCTGGATACATAGGGTTTCATCAAACATAACATGACATGAAATGATAACAAATAGGGTTGTATGATGACAAATAGGTTGTAAGTGTGCACTTACCCAGAGGTTTTGTGAGCTCCACTTTAATTCGGCTACAACCAGGAGGGATATCATTGCTGCCATTATCACTTGCGCTGGATGATGAATTTCGCTCAGAATTGAAGAAAGCTTTTAATTTGTGGGATTGGGGTGGTAAGACCCACATTCCGTGGCCTCCTCCTAGATTCTTCTCCACACCTGGCACTTATTCACTCCCAGGCTTCAATGTGAGCGGTGCATCAACTACTCTCACGTCCATTATTGGCCACTTTAGATTAGAAAGGTGTGCCAAGCATTGATGCATCCGACCTCATAATTAGTTCGCTTTGGTACCCTGAAGAAATTTGCTTCATTAGGACTAGTACCCTTTTTCCATGCCAAAAAGATTTCATAAATGGAAAAAAGATAAAAATAACACGGGATCCCCATCATGACAAGAGAAGTGAAGTGTTAACCAGCCACATGAGTCAGTTGCAAATTGTGATGATTGCAGAACTTATGCAAAGGAAAAGTCCTCTTGAAGAAGGTTTCTGTCTTATACGTGTGCACACAACCACTTCCAATTCTCAAGCAAGTCGCAATGCCTACCCTACTTGGTGGGCACATTGCATTTCTCAAGCATCTAAGTGTCGCGGTGGCTAACCTACTTGGTAGTCATTTCCCGAGTCATTGCCTTAAGTCGTTACGGGCAACTATCACATGTCGATTCAAGTTCACCTGCAAGTAGCGCTTCCTCTGCATGGTTCACGTGTTAAACGAACCAAAAACTAATAGGGAAATTTTTTTCTTCTCCACTTCCATTGCCCCATTCAGAAAACTCCCATCTAACATTGAGCGCACTGGAGTGCAACTGCAAAGGTGCCACATCCGCAAATTTCTATGGCGAACATTCAACTCCTCACTTACGATTATCCTGTCCCAATTGATTTCAGATTAGGAAGGGTTTCCGAAATCACCGAGAGAATGCATCCACTACAAAAGCACCCAGACACGCAATTCCAATCACGCTCGGTCAGCTCAAACTGCCCTCTAATCTGGTCCACAACTCACATGAGCGCCAACCCATCCCTACCCATTTTCCAATTCCTCAATTCTACCTTCATAGCGAAAAATACTAGAGAGCCAATCGAATTCAAAGGGAAGGCATTACCGCAGGGGACTCGAAATTGAGATGGAAGAGCTGATGAATTCCGTACCAGAACGGAGGCGGAAGCGCACCAGCTGCGTAGTGTGAGGGTGCACCAGCTGCGAGTGGCGGACGAAGGGCAGCGGAAGGGGTGTCGCCATCGCCGCGGGAGGGGCGGGCCTGGGACGAGGTGTGGGTTTGGCCAGCTAGAGCGCCATAGCTGCAGGTGGCGCTGCAATGGATTGCGAAAAGCAAGCGAACGGAGAAAGAGACACACCAAAAGCACTGCTGCTCACCACCAGTTGCTTCTCCCCCTTCTTTCATGGTGGGCCTTGCAATTGTGTGTGTGAACGTTGTTTAGTCCACACCAATTGGCCTATTTAGTGTGGGCCAAACTACACTAAGGGGCGCTTCACTATGGCCGAAGATCGAGAGGCCGTCGATTTCCACCAATCATATTGCAAGAAACCCAGAGTCCATAGTCCAAAGGCCGTCGCAATTTAAAATGATTGTTTTTTGAAGAAGGCGACAGACTCTCGAAGGAAGTTTGGGTCGGACGGGAATGGAAACCCAAACTATGGTTGAGAGTCTGTCGGTTTCTTTTCATTAAAATATCAATCATTGACAAGGTCTTGGTTGTTAGATTGGAGGGGTTGTTTTGGGCAAGGAATAAAGTGGGATGCTCCTTTGGGTTTAGACCTGGGCTTGGCCTTTGGAGGCTTCACACTATGGCCGTCCAAGTTGAGAGACCGTAGGAGTTCATGGCCAAAGGTTTGGACTTTGGGCTTGGCTTTTGGAGGCTTCACACTATGCCCAGCCAAAGGCTCCAATTCCTATATTTTATTAGTTATTTTCAGCCCATTTCTTTGGACTCTCAACAAAGTTTGGCCACTCAATCCCACGGCCTCTCGACTTCGATGGCCATAGTGTGAAGCAACCCTAAATATTATATTTAGGCATCACCAATTCCAATTGCCTTGCTCAATATTTAATTGTAAACTGCGGTATACAGTCACCAACACTAAATGTTAACCCAACATTATTTGTCATTCCTTGTAATTTTTTGGGGGGATTATAGATTTACAGTGTTGCAATTACCAAGTGTCACTTACCAAGTGACCTTTCATCCAAATTTCATTCATCCATGACAATATTTCCTCACAAGTTGATGACAAGAGAAGGTAGGGTTTGGCCAATGGATGAACTCATCCATCATCCATGACAAGTATTTGTTCACTTATTCGTAAGAAATGTCATCCGAAAAGTTACCATAGTGACACTAAATATTATATTTAGTGTAGTTGGCCACACAAATTGTTTTGTAGTCATTTAACTCAAAATTTGATTCCTTTTTTTTTGTGTGGGGTTGGGGGGGGGGGGGGGATTCAAATCAAAGATACATTATAAACTATGAGTTGGAGACCTTATTTGGCGTCATACTTGAAGGTTAAAATGATTTGGAAACACACAAAAATTAGGGTATCTAGTGTGGGACATGCTAAATTTTCCACATGATTAATTTGTACTGCTTAACCCCAAGTTACAGGCATCGCGTGTGTGTTCAAAGTTTTAAATCCACATTAATTGGGGTATTTAGTGTGGGCCACAACGATACGGCTACACAAACCGTTTTGTAGTCGCTTAACCTATAAATACATGGGAATCTAGCTCAAATCAAAGATGCAAAATTTTAGATAAGTTGGAGACCTTGTTTGGAGATTGCATGAAAGAGAAGTTTAGACCACATCCATGTGGTTGGAATGAAGATGTTTGTGGTCAATGAGAAATAGTGATAATTGGAGTGTCCTCTTCAATTACCACCCATAGATTGCAAGACAATTATTGTGGATCAAAGTTGAATAACATGGGCCACCCTAAAAGCACTATGGCCAAGGGCCTTGACCATGAACTTGCAAAGGCCCTTGAAACTCATTTTAAGGCCACACCATGAAAAATTCAACTTGAATTTTGTGTGGACATGAGCGTTCAAGTGTATTGTAAAGGCATAACACATAGTTAGGGCTCTCAACCAATTGCTCTTTCAGTACCATCATGTTCAAGGTGGCCTTGATGCAACATATGATAAAGCATGAAACATTTTCATTGCATGTCATGTGGGACTATGTTATCGGTTCCTCATCCATTAAACTTCCTTGACCTATAGGCCTTCAAGCTCTAGTGCAAAGTCCCCTAAAATAGATGGGTCTTAAGTGGCTCGTTTTCTTAATCGGACCCCTATATTTGATAGGTATATGTGTGGTTTGGTGAGGATCAAAGAGCAAACATCATAAAGACACGTGTTTAAAAATGATTGGATTGTGTCTTCAAATATAATAACTACTCCACACTCAATAATGAACACAATTGAGAGGATCTATTTATCTAGTTCAAAAATCAACAAATACGCACTTGCAATAATCATAACTAAATCAAGGGAGGTATGATTTTCAATCTAGTTTTTGCATATGTTTCATTGTAGGTTTGCTAATGCAACACGAGTTTTGATGTGTTAATATAACGGTTTAAGTTGGAGAACATGAAGAAAGAACCAAATAACACCAACATACCTTGAACCAAATGCTTATTGTATCTTCCATTCAGCTTGAAGGCCCATTTTGAGCATTTACTTAAAATCGTGCAGTAATCTTGAAGTTTTAATTGTAAGAAGTTGCTACTACTATAATACAATGAATGGTAGCCCACCTAACAAAAAGATGATCCATAAGCAACCAAGTTTGTTTCTAAGGCAATTGATTGAGAACCCTACCACACCAAGGGGACCAACGTCCCAACCAACCATTCCCCTTGGTTCGGAGCCCCCCGAAGCAGGCGGTGGCTAGCCAAGGAGCTGGGGACAAAGCCTTGCAGGTGCTCCGGCTGGCTAGCTGCAAGACTCCCCCCTTGTAGCATGCCCGCTACCCGCGGTCAGGCAAGTCAAGCAAGTATTGGATTTGCAAGTACATGAAAGGCAAGTGAATTTGAATTTGGAAGATATTTTTTATATCAATTTTTTTGCAAGCGGACATGCAAGCAACTCCCAACCACAACCCCATCCAGGCCTTGGCTAGAGTAGTGGTTGGTGCCCTGCCACACCGAGCCACCTCCTTGGCCAAGGCCACTGGCTGGCTAGCCTATGAGGGATGCAAACCACATCCAACAACTCAAACATGGAATGTATTTTTGACCTCATTAGAAACCAACTCTGACTAACTGCTAGGTGTTGTAAAAGTACACCTATATGTTAATCTTCCTCTACCATTGCTACATGATTATTGACTTCCGATAACTATACAAAATATGATATTTAGTGTTTGATACACTAAATACGAATGCATACACTAGATATCAATAACCCTATGAAAGTAAGTAACATTAAATGTAAACTTAAACACTAAATATCAACTATGGTAATACGTGGAAGTTACATGTTTGAATTTAGTGTTAGTAAGGATATGGAAAAATAAAAAAATAAAAAAATAAATAAAAAATAAAAATAAGGGAGGTGGCAGTAGTGAAGGTAGCGGCACATTTATGTCTAACACTAATTATCAAAGAATTGAAAATTAGTGTTGAGCATGGTAGGGTGGTAACAACACTAAATATAATCAAACACTAAATATCACTTCTTTGCTACAACAATCCAGTTCTTGTAAGCACAAATCCAATAAGCCAGTTCTTTGCTATTAGAATATGAGTTACAAGGACTATAAGTCGTGCTTAGGAACCTACTCCACAACGAATTGCTTCAGAGGATGATGGAAAACCTCTAAGAGGCTTGGCACTTCCAAACAAGCAACAGCTAAGACGAATAAGAAACGAAAGAGCACCGAACTGGAGATTGCCAGAGAAGGAAGTACACTGTGCACCATAGACACTGCTAGAATATAGATTTGAAAAATTGGCCAAAGAAGGAATTAGTACCCTTGTTTTGCGACAGCCGCGTGGGCTGAGAAGCACCACTGAGTCGTTGTGCCCATTCTGCCAAGAACGCTGAATCCAAGTCCATGCGCAAGTCGACATAATCTGCCACTCAGCATCTTTGGTTTCTAATAAGCCGATTTCAGGATTCGCTATTTGCAGTGGTGATACGAAATATTCAGACCTGCAGCTAGGACTGATATATACAAGGACAATGAGCACAAAATAATGTGACATATATTCCACAAAAGAGTATGGTCTAGGGTGTAGGAGGAGAATTCGCACCATCAACTCAATAGACACACTGGATGTTGTTGAAGTATGAACACGTCAATGCAAGTTGCAGTAAACAGCTAAACATCACTCTCGAGACACTGCAGCGATGCAACAGAGGGCTGATTACAAGGCGCTCAAGCACTGGATGCCAAAAAGCGGTTCTGAATATTATGCACAAAGATTTTAATGCAATTACTACATGTCTGTATAGGCATATGAAGTCGAATCCGCTCTGCCTTGAACAAAACCTGGATACATTGTTAGAACTACTACGCATCACTGTTGTTCCTTCTCTACGCAAAGAAAATAATGTCGCCTGAAAATTTCTTCTGTGTTCTGGCAGGAGCGGCAGCACAAATACACCCGGTCTGCTCCAAGCCATACCGCCTATTGGATTCCTTAAGAAATCCACCGCGGGCCGCATTCACCAACTTGATCGCAACTGGAATTCACAAGCAAGTGGACACTATGTTTCCAAATTGCAGCTGTCCTTCACCGTTTCTGTGCTCTCAAGCGCCTGCAATGTCCTATACGTGTACGTTGTCACGTTACCGCTGCCGCCCTGCTCTTCCATCCTATTTCCTCCTCTACTTTACCAGCTATGCCGATTCTTCAAGCTTCACCTAATTGAATTGGCTAGGGCTTGCGGTGAGTACTACCGTCATTTAATTTATAATCACTGTCCTTCTTCACATATTGCTTCAGAGATAATAGAGTTAATTACATAAGATTCACGTACAAGATTGTTTGACCACTCCAACCCTTCTCAATAGATAGATGATTCCATTGAAGCCTTGGAACCATTGATAAGGCTCGAGTCTGTTGAAGATCCTCCGGAGAAGTATCTACTGTTGGAAGATAAGATCTTCATCATGTACTCGGCGCTTTCTAGTGTGTATGCCGCAGCTCTCTTGAACGAAAAAGCGCGGTGAGTGCGTGTGTACTACAAATTAGAAGGATAGAGGTGCCGCAGATGGACACGGACCCCCTCAACAAGAACCAGTCCTGTATTCAAGAAGCAAGTTCGTCTATCCTCGAACAGCCAAAGCAAGAAATACTTTATTCTCAGATTCCCGTGGAAAGAAGTTGCTAATGTGGATGCAACTCGTTTTCAACATTTCAAGCAGACTAATCGATCCCGTGAAGGCTACTTCATGAACGGACAATAATCTAGGCCAATAACTGCAGACACATGTATTGATGCACATTTTGCAAGATTCATAATAAACAAAGTTGCTCTAGCAATAATCTTCAACGATATACATGAATGTAATTAATTGAATTCAATGGTGAGTTTATAATGGCCAGTGCTTTGGTAGCTCAGTGCCACTGATAGTGCTGCGCAAGTGGATTACAGAGCACACATTATTGCATCTGCTGAGATGTTGCAATTGTATATATTATCCTCCCACATGCGGACTCTAAGAAATAATGAGTACCATGTACGATCTGATCAACAATGGCAACGTTTGAATTTGAAGCATAGTGAAGGAATATCAATACCTTCCGAAAGGAAGCCAATAAGTGGACGTATTCGATGAAATTATCTCAACCACACACGACAGAGGAATTAAATCGATAGATTCCATCAAGGATAAACAAGAAGAACCTACGTGTGTGAATACCATGCCGAAGCAATTTATGTGTCTACTAAGCAAATCCGTTCCTTATTGAATATGAGCACATTACTATTGAGAAATCTTGGACGTCAAGACACCGACATTTCAATTCAAGAAGTCATACAAATGCTATCAGAAGAGTTTTGCTGCAAACCTGCACTTATGCTTCATAACCGAAATCATCATAACTACTATGCCAAACACAAACTACCAGTGCAATGCAGCACTAAAATAGTTTTTCTCACGCCACCAATCAAAGTCTTAGTTCATGTCATGTGTGAGTGAGTAACAAAAAAGAAACATTGACACGTGCCATTGACATGATTTGTGTAACGAAAGTCTCTTTATAGATGTGTTATGAAAATCGAACATGATTTAACCAACATGATTTACAGTGTGATTTACATCTACAGAATTCGTGCCAAGTAATTAGTGCACAACTCCGCAGCATCTACAGGAATTAGTAAACTGTATTGTTTACAAAAAGTGTGACAGTCAAATGTAGATGACTTGTACTATCCATTCGTGCCTACTCAAGGGATTAGACCTTTTAGTTGCATGACTGACATGACAGCGTTTCCATGGATCGGTCTTACGCCCTTCTTGCGAACATCAACTCCGAGCCAGTTCTCATTGCAAATCATTGCTGCGCGACTTGCATTACCTTAAAATCTAATTCTAGTTCACGAGGACCCGCCCGCCGCTGGTGCTGGATCCTGGCCGCCTTTTTCGTATCCTCCAATATCAATTCTGCGGGGCTTCCAGTTTGGGCACTATGACCGTCAGGACTCCATCCTCCACCTTCGCTGTCACGTGATCCAGATCCGCATTCTCTGGCAACTTGAACTTGCGCATGAACTGACCGCTGCTACGTTCCGCCCAGTGCCAGGTATCCGTCTTCTGCACTTCCTCCTTGATGCGCTGACCGCTGATACTGAGCGTCCTCTCCTCGACATTCACATGAATCTCCTCTTTCTTCAACCCCGGCATGTCCGCCTTGAAGACGTGCTCCTTCTCGGTCTCCTTCCAGTCCACGCTGATGCTCGGCACAGCATGCACCTCTCGATAAAACGAATTGGCAGGGCTGGAGTTGTCAAAAAAGATCGAAATAGTCTGGAAGGGGACAGGAAAGTCGTACAAGCTGCCCCGGCTATCGACGTATGGTGATATAAGCGCCATTGCCTGTAGAGCAATTGATCACAGACAGCTTTCCGGACTCAATTGGAGCGCAATCAAATCGAGAGGTAGAGTTTGACTGTACTGAGCAGATAGAACGCACTATCTCCTGAAGTGTACGCTTCGAAGTTGCTTGTGATCGTAGTAGGGATGCGAAGATAAGCTGAAACTGAATTTTCTAGTCCACACTCCGGAGAGTACTGAGCAGATAGAACGCACTATCTCCTGAAGTGTACGCTTCGAAGTTGCTTGTGATCGTAGTAAGGATGCGAAGATAAGCTGAAACTGAATTTTCTAGTCCACACTCCGGAGACGTTGAATTAATGAGTCATGTAGGGATTGTTGAAGAGGAAGAGAGGAGTGTAAAAACTATGTGGCAAGTTCCAGAAGAATGTAGAGTTCGAAGTGAGCTGCTGAATTTACGCACCAGTCGGTTTAACAATCTGTAAGTCTAGAAGAGTTTGATGTGGTACGAACCACGCAACCATGAGTTATGGAGAGGGAGGCTTGAGAGCAAACAACATGAGGAATGATGAATAAATGCATGCTCTCCTCCTCTACGCTTCTATGGTTCTCCCGTGCCCCAAAGAAATAGAGTTCTCTATGTCTCAGTTTTGTTTACACATCATCAGGTACATCACATGCTCATGATCTTAAGATTAAAGAACTGCACCAATTATCCCAATGAGCGCATGCTATTGTTCGGAGTTACACAGTGTAATAACGTCTTACTTAGGAGTTCAATTCTTATTAACGAAATTTCATTAGGTTGTTTGAACATTATCGAACATGTATGACTTTGCTGGGTAAAATATTACATTCTCGTTGATTAGTTATAGCATTGCGTAATTCCGAAAGTAACACGCATTTATTGGGATAATCAATGTAGAGTTCTTAATGTAGTCCCTTTTACATAGTCTTTACATGGTACAATGGGGGGGATGAAAGCGCCTAGAAACTTCTAGATGTTCATGTAATTTACAATATCCTCCAATGATTGTCATTTAAGTCAAATCCCCAACAATGTTTGTGAATACTCTTCATTTGGGCATTCCAATGTCGCCTCTCCATGCCTGAGCATCCATGTAGCCGGTTGCTCATCCAAGAGGATAAGGGTTATTAAAATCGTCATAATTTCATCTATTGGGTATGGTATCATCCATAGTTCCCACCTTATGTTCATGAGTTGATCGGTTATGACTAATCAAACACATGGTGGAAGCCTCGGCATATACCTATCCATTTGAAAAATAGTTTGAGTGAGTTTTTAAATTATCTAGAAAATAGAAAATCTAGGAAGTACCGCATCATCAAGTGTTGAGAAAAATCCGGGGGAGGGTATGATATACTTCCTCATCTCTCATGTCTAGCCAAAAGATTTCCTCTATTATTGAGTGCAAGTTTGCACAAAATCGGCAACCCAACAACAACCAAGTAAATGCAATAAAATCGAAGTAATCAATGCTCCCTCCCATCCTCCCTAATTCTCCTTCTAAATCTCACCTCCTCTCTCCCTATTCCTTCCCATCTTATGCCTTCCTTGGGTGTATTTTGCCCTTATATACATTATGTTCACCAAAGCTCTAATAAATTCCAAGTTACAACTACATGTTAAGGAAAAAGTAAAGGTATGTATGCAAGAAATAATGATATAACCAAAAAACACAACACTATAAAAACCTACACTGAACATCCTCAAATCATTTCTATCTAAGTTGTTGTATGCACCCTATATATAGCTATCAATCAACTTCATCTAAGATTCAAGCTAACACAGACCAAGTATCTATAAGACAAATGAACCACTCTATTTAATCACATTTATCATATTACCTACATCAGAGGCATTGAATGAATTTTCATCATTTCAAACTCTGATATGCATTGGAAGATGTATTGGTACATGAACAAATATAACTATGTATTCAAAGTTGTAGGGGATGCACCCTAACCGATGTGAATAAAAATTGAATTTTTTTTTGATGTATGGAATGTTGCTTCATTAACAACTAGAGAATATATATATATATATATATGGTTTGAAGCCATGTCTACAAACAAACTACAGCGGATGTTGGTTCCGAAAGACTTCTGATCACTTGTAAAGCATATGGTCCATTGCGTTATCGACTCACCAAGTGATCAAATTATGTTAGAATATGGACTAGAAACTCATCTGCAAAAAAAAAATCTATCAATTATTAAAAAAACTCATGTTTTGATATGTTCCAAAGTAAACCCAACGTTGAATGTGTAGTTTCGTTACAAAAACAATGTTAATAAAATCAAATTGTACATGCATACAATTCAGACATCATCTTGGGTAATCCCATCCACGGTAGTTAGCTCATAACGACCATCAACCTTGTCATGAACATCAATTACCACGCTTGCAATGCAAGCGTGGCAAATTATTCATGAAGCGCTCTTCTGAAAAAATAAGGTTGTTGTTAGTATGGAAAAATGCAATCGAGGTTGATTGTTACCTTCAATAACCTCAACTATTATAGCACTTGTGACCTTCAAACAAACCTCAAGGTCACATGTTTCAAATATGGTTTGATGTGTCACATAGAAGTTTATCCAGGCACAAATGTTTTGCCCTTCACAAACTTTGCCTCGTGGAAAGGCACCTAAACTCCCATACAAGGTTACTGTGGCAATTGCCTATCGTTTAGAATCAGTGAAGCTAAACACATATGGTTTCAAATGGCCTTATCAACTAAAATGAGCCAATTGGGTCATTATGAGACAATCCTTTTATCACAATTGATGAGATCTTCCATATTATAATTGATTATTTACATGATTTTATAAACATGTGTGGGTGTATTGAAATGGTTGAGTTGTATTTTAAGAACCCTCAACGGGTATTCTCTCATACCAACTAATGTTCAATCATTACATTCCCATCACGTTCCCTACATTAAATTGAGCAGACCAATTGACTCATTTTAGTTGACAAGGCCATTTTCATAGATTTTCCATAATGTTCAAAACAAGCAACTCATACACTGAAATCTACATCATTAAAACTCTCCAAATGCATGTCTACTTTCAAAACCCTGATGAATCATCAGCTCACAAGTTCATAGCTCATATCAATGATAGATAGCGTGCACCAATGCCAACATATGCAAATGCAAAAAGAGAAAGAGAGAGTGCGAGAATCGTGTTTGCAAGTATGAATCTGATCATAACCATACATTTTCCTTGCCATCGAATAATTACGGAGGTGATAATCAAATAGTCTTTCTATCTGCAAAGCAACCACATCATAAAGTAGATCCATGCTAAAAGCGGCAATAGAAACACAATCAACTCATAAAATATTTTTAAGTGCTTAATATTTAGGATTTAAAGCAACTCCAAATAGGATATGGTGCTCTTTGAAGACATTGGTGATCTGCATGCTTACATCACTAATTTAATGTTGAAAATTAAAATTTACAAGTTACGCAATATGACCAAATTGAATATATATATATATATGTGAAAGATATACCATTATGTTTATTCATTTTTGTCAACCCCCAAATTCACTGTAATTATTTGTAGACTATTTTAACCGAGGTATAGAATACTAAATGGTTTGTTTTCTTTTGTTTGTCATGCTTCTTGACATCGGTGTAGATGATAGTTAAATAGAATAAGACTAAGTCCAGGTCTAGAATCATAACATGTTGAATTGTATGATAGGATCTTCCCATAGGATTGTATGGTAGGATTCTAAGATAGAATGTGCAATTGTTGATTATGATAATATTATAGCATTTTCTTTGTTGTATTTCATTATTCAACATCTAATTATATAGATTGAACATCAAAAAATAAATATATTTTTCATTGTGTTTTAAGAGCATAACTTGCAAGTAATCACTAAGGATAGTAATAAGTGCATTTCATATAGTAATCTCCCACTTAAGTATGCACTTTGAACCAGAGCCGTTGGTGTGCACTTAGTTGGTAGGTGTGTACTTTACTCATATCGCTCTCTAGACCCTCTAATTTGATGAATCACAACGGGAAACATATGAAACCTAAAGCAACCCGCTGGACCAAAGCCCAACATTGTGAAATCTTTGCAAAGTTGAGCAAGACGAACACGCCAAGCAAGCAGGCGCTAGGGTGGGAGTATGAAGTTAGTGAAGGCACCATCTGAAGAGTCTAGGACAATCGGGAGAACATATTGCAACGAACGGCACTAATGTCTAATGATGCTAAATCGAAAACGTTTCGCGCCTCTGTTGGCCGATTTACCAAGACGGAAGATCAGCAATAAGGGTTGTGAAGCTCTACCGTGAGCTCTACACAACATTGTCCTCGATATTGATGACCAATTGCTTTGCTCCAATGTTCAAACACAAGCTGGACAGATGTATGATGAATTGCGATGATCGTTTGATATGTTTCAACAAAATGTTAACAAATTGACATTGAATGTTAAGCATAAAAAAATCATGCATTTGCGGCAAATGACTATGCATGACATCTTCAAACAATAAAGTATGAGCCCTGATTTTTGTCAAAAAAATTGCGAACTTAACTGGGATGCGTACTTAAACGGGTGCATACTTAAGCAAGATATTAGTATAATTAATTAGGATTAATTAGGATTAATTAGGATTAATTGGACTTAATTACATTCAATCAAACTTAATTAAAATTACAAAGATCCTTTCAATGGTAAGTCACAAACATTATAACCTCAGTGCTAATGAGGGTTTTGTAATATTTTTGACTTCCAAGTTAATCACATGTTGTATTGACGGTTTCACTTCGAAAATGAAATCCCAATCAATTGCTTATTTACTCAATGGAAGTGAGCATACATATTGGATTTTGAACTTTGAAGATGAAGTGCACTCAATATGGGTTATGGATAAGTGGTCTTAAAAAATGCAAGGGCAATCTTATTTTCCAAAGTCAGGCGGAGCGGGCAAGGAGCATAGGCTTCATCTGGGCAATGAAGGAGGTGTGCCCAGGGCGGGGGGGCTAGCTCAGGGCAGATGTGATCTATCCCGGGGCCCTCCTTGCCTATAGCTTGGGCCCCATGCCTTATTTTTAAGAGTGGGAGTTACCTTCGTATATAGATAAGTTTATCTAGTTTCTTAAATGAAACTCTTAGTAATCTATTGTTAACTTAGTTTCAGCCACATTAGTTTCACTTCACATGTTTCCCGTTTTGACTTCTAATGAAATAAACGCTAAAATAACGTCAATACATTGTTTATGATATTTTGTGTCATATGTGTAATAGTGTCACTTTCCCTATTATGAGACACATGCAAGGTTGCACGAAAGATGAATGACTTCAATTGTGTCACCCCATGACACTTGGCATTCAAGTGCCTTACAAATGTCATGACATGCATATGTTCAAGAGCGTTGTGAGGTGCATGCATGTGTTACACCGTGGTCTACAAGTTGGCCAAAGTGCACACAATTGACACTTGGCATTAATATACCCAAGAACACCTTCCTCTTGCATACCAAAATGTAAACACATGATGACACTTGGCCATTTGAATTGGGGTTTAAGTATATTTGGATTTGTGCATGAACTATTCCAACTGCCAATATGATGTACACTTGATCGCAAAATCACACAAATATGATGGTTGGCAATCATGGAATATAAACATTTGCAGTTGTAGTTGTTGTGTTGTTGTGTTGTTGCCTTTGATGTTGTCATTTGATGTTTTGATCCCCACAAGTGCACAACCCTTTGTTATTTTTGGACAAGTGATTGGTCCAAATATACAAAAAATGTTAGTTATTAGTATTCTCGGGGAGGTCACTCCCTCTTATATTAATGCATACACATGCGCTCAAGACCTATTTATCGGGGGGCTATTTACCTTGTAGAAAATATTATAAGGTATGGTATTTTCCAAAATTAAGGTAAATGCTTGTGTTTTAATACACCCTATCAATATTTATAATTTTGGGGGGAATTGTTTTAAAATATCCTATTTTACTTATATTGCAAAAGAAAATTAGAAAGAAGATTGCAATTCAAACAACACACTGAAATTTTCCCTCGTGGCATGTACATAGAGAACATTAACTCCACATTGGATACATTGGTTCAATAACGTTCAAGCCAACCAGCCCGCAAAGTCATCAATCCATGTTTTTTTCAATAGAAAATTACCTCTTTTCATCCACTAGCACAAACCCCACCCTAGACCCGCTACCCCTAATAATTGTTTCCACGCTATTTTACATGTACTAGATGAAAGAGGCCGTTATATGTGATGGTATTTTACATGCAAACATATTTCATTATTTTAAAACCCCCTATATTATATGCACATTTTTTGCAAAAAATATCTACAATGAATATATTAGACCTTATTTTTTATCGCACGTTGTCTCTACAATTTTCGCTAGTGACCTCCCCGAGTTAGTATTTCTCAGTAATATCTTCCCCTTGTGTAACACAAAACTATCATCTCAAGCATCCCGATGTGCTACACAAAATGTCATGATAATGTACATAAAATTTCACTCTTTAGAAGTTACAATACAAATCATATTGGCAATCAGCAGACATGACACTTTGAGACCTCTAGGCATCTAGTTTAGGCCCTTTGCAAAAAATGTACGTGACACTAAATACCATAGACAGTGTAATGTGTTTGATATTTACTATGACTTACCGCATGAAGCAACATTTGTCTTAATGAACATGACCTTGATCAGTGTATAAATTAACTTTCTATTTTTAGAAAATATATCATAAAAAGGTTCTAAATTACATGTAAAAAAAACTACTACTGCTTGTTTTACCCTGAAACTTTCCACTAAGTTAATTATAATATTGTGAAATTTGTTAATTCCATTTAGTAATAGTAATTTGATAATAAATAACTGAAAATAATAAATGAATCACCACATTAATCAAGTTCACATTCACAATTACAAAGGCCACGCCACATGGTAAGTTGCAGTAAAGATAACTCATGCTAATGGCATTATCATCCAAGTTAGGAATGCATTTTGGGGGATTTCTTTTTGTTACACATATTCCCTGTCAATTAATTAAGAATATGTTTTGTGATACCATTTGGATCTATATACCATGCACCTACCTTCATACCTAGGTAAAATCGCTCTAGTTTCAATAAGTTTTGAAATGGTAATAACCCGAATATTACCTCAAATACACAAAGGTTTTCTCAGCTTGAGATACCCACCAAATGTCACATACTTGATTGGTACATATATAATGTTCATACCCACCAGTAGGTTATTTAATACCACTATTGATGTTGATTATTGATACCATGCATTCACATGTATATCAATCCAACATTCTTATACACTTACCTAGAAAAAAAAGAAAAAAAATCCAAAAATTCTAAAGAGCATACAAGCCATTGACGTGGATTTGATTTTGATTCAAAATTTTGTGGTGGGTGACTCAAATTTACACCCATAAATGTGGGATTTTCCATCCAAAACAATCCAAAATTCTCTTTATCAAATTGAAGGCTCTCAGTATTGTACACGAGCGTACCTCTCATCCATCCCACATAAACTTGACCCCCTACAGATTTGTTGTTGATTCATCTTAAATGACTTCGAGTAGACTACTTCGGACTCTTTAGGACTACTTTTGGTATCAATTCAACTAAGAAACGTAGTCTCCGGATTGCATACTATTTCAAGCCTTTTATGTTGGATGAATGAGGTACGCTCTTATACAATAATTCCTTCTGTCCCTCATTCCATGATAGTACAGATTTTTAATAAACAAAACCCCAAACCCTAGATTATGGGGAGAACGGAAAACATGCAAATGCCAGGCAGAACGAACAGGTGGATGAAATCCGAAGGCCGGGAAGCTTCGAGGTCCTTCCTCGCATTCTCGCGAGTATTTCCACAAGACAAAAATATTCGCCGCGACTAAGCTTATTCTCGAACTCCCCACACAGTTCTAGACTCCTCGCTTCCTCTCCAACGATCCGTATATAAGTCATCCATCGCCACCGAGTTTGTCACTCGAGAATTCAGATTTCGATTCTTGTCGCATTCCTACAACGGTTATTGCCTGCACAGCGAAAGGATAGTTGGTTGAGTTCTATCTGCTCAATACAATCGAGCTCTTTTTTCTGGTTCTTTAGATAGAGTTGCGCTGCAATCGAGTTCGATAGCGATCTTTCTTGTTAGGTTGCGATCCATTTCTCTTCGAGACCATGGCACTTACGCCCTTCTTCGGTGGTCGTGGTAGCTTTTACGATTTTCCTGACCCCTTCCAGACCATATCGATCTTGTTTGACGACTCCAGCCCTGCCAATTCGTTTGCTCGAGACGCGCGTGCTGTGGCGAGCACCAGCGTGGACTGGAAGGAGACCGAGAAGGAGCACGTTTTCAAGGCCGACCTGCCGGGTTTGAAGAAGGAGGACATTCGTGTACAGGTCGAGGATGGGAGGATGCTCAGTATTACCGGTCAGCGCAGCAAGGAGGAAGTGCAGAAGACGGATACCTGGCACCGCGTGGAACGCAGTAGCGGTCAGTTCATGCGTAAGTTCAAGCTGCCTGAGAATGCAAACCTGGATGCCGTGAAAGCGAAGGTGGAGGATGGAGTTCTGACGGTCATAGTGCCGAAAGTGGAAACTAAAAGCTCCCAGCCCCGCAGCATTGAGATAGGCACCTCTGGATCAGGGGAACAAAGTGGCCAGGCTCCAGCGGTAGCGCCGAAAGAGTCCTCTTGAGTTTTGGATGCGCGCCCTACAGGATAGCATCGTTTGATGACCTCCATTCTGCAGAACCTCGTGAGTTTTGATACTACGTGCTTCGAGCTACTGCGGTCTTCGAGATACCGTTCTTTATGTTTTTATAAGGCAGTTGTATAAGTTGAATCCTCATTGATCACTCTACCATGAATCCGAATGGCTAACAAGCGACAGTCTACGTCGCTCGCCTGGGCATGGAGCACAGCGATGCATTCAACTCATGGTGAACACTGAGTAAATATCAGCTAGCGAAGTGCACGCTAACGTAGAATCCAGAGGGAGTAAAATGTTTGCAGATATGAAAAACTAATCTTGTATATATAATTCCAATACAGCAATAATTTTTTATAAAAGAGTTTTGAGTATACATGTTCTCCCTGCTTCTATACAGCTGATGTGACGATTGCTATGGAATGCTATGTCTTCACTAACATACAGCCATGTATTGTACTGGTCGACCTGCATGTGTAACTAAATTGTAGCGCATCTACTCTACCACCATCGAATCTCTCCCGATTTATGAAGATGAGATTGACTTGCAACAAAAACCTGTATTGAAGCCGATGCAAGTAAAATTCTAATTCTAATTGCCATGGATAGAATTCAAAAGGTTGTATGTAGTGATATGACATTTGAGGATGCTAGTTATGCTATATACTGTTTCGGTGCTCTGTGAATCCTTAATTGTTTCTGTTGTTAAGCAGACCGGGTCGCAGTTGGCTATGGATGGACTAGATAACCATTGAGAGGAGAGTGGATGACAAATGGCTTTTGCAGTTCATCATTCACTTTCTTGGGTTGATAATCGGTTTTCTCATGGATGTAAACCATATGTTATGGATGAAATGTTGTTTGCATGAATAAAAAAAAGCAAGAGTTGTTGGAGGTGTCTTCCACATGGATAAATGACCAGTTATGGAAAATCAACATAATTGTATTGTTGATGGAATTATCATCAAGTTAACACTAAATTTTTGTGATTAAAGGCAGCTCCAACCATTCCATGCAAACTTTAGAAAGGTAAAGTACATGTGACTCATCATGTCCCCCTTTGTTTCATAGGGTCTCACTCGGCCCATAAGTTTGTTTAATAAGGTGATTTGGCAACAAGCATGCAAAGTGTTTGGGTTTGGTAGATCTATAAATAAAAATGTGATCCGCCCATGTCATCCTTTGATTGCATAGGTTGACCCGGAAAACGAGTGGAATGAAGAGGTATTGTTTTTCTCTACTTTATACATTTAGAAGAAAAAAAGTATTAATTTTTTTGAGTAAAGGTAGACATACAAAGGGGGTTCTAAGTTTTAGAGTAAAAATTGACCATCGATGTGCTATAGTTTTATTGCCTTTGCTTCACTGACATGTGTTTTTGGGCCAGATTATTACGAGTTGAATACTAGGGATACAAAAATGTTCAACGACTTTTTTCATTGAAAAGTGAAAGAGGATTGCATGTGTAATATAAGCATACTTATTTCATGATTTGGATTTCATATATGTAGTGCAAGCGTTTACCACATTAAATTGAAAAACTTAGTAAAACACATGAGTCCATTTTTAAAGCTACCATTAGTACATATACAATTTACGTGTGTGGGCTTCATTTCATAGCCACCCACACACATCATTTAGGTTTTCAATGAAGAGTCCACTCCAAGGACAAAACACGTGATTAGTACGTATGAGATAATCAACAAATCCAATTAGAAGCCATAACAACTTTCCTCATAATGTTTGGAACTCATACGAATATCTTATTCATTATCAAAGTGAAGATTCTTGCACTCATTAAATGGTCACATATGTCCCCCCCATTTATGTTGATTATTAAACCTAAAATAGTTATCATATCATGAGCACATGATCCATCCTCTTTATAACGCATGTTTACTTTTAATGTTCGTTCTTAGAGCCAAACCTAACCACATACCATTCAAATATACGTGCCCGTTTTATATAAGTAACCGAATTAGGCACGTCTACTGACCTAATTGGGAACAACCTCCCTCCTCTCTCCTCCAATTTTTGAGAGTCAAGTCTCCCCTCTCTCTCTGTTTCTCTCTTTCTATTCCTCTTCTCTGCACTAAGCGAGCACTCATCACCAGCATCTCCTTTCCTTCGCACCTCTCGCTCTCTTCGGCGTCGCAGAAGACCGAGCGAAACATCTCTCGTGGAAGCAAGCAAGCAAGCATGGGGCAGGACGTAGAGATGAAGTCGACGTCGGAGCCTCCCGCTCCTCCTTCGCCCCTTTCCCGTGAGCTCACTACCACTCCCGCCCGCCCCTCTTCTGCAAGGCACACACCATGCACCTCGCTATTTTTAGGTTTCCTACACACCGTCACAAAGGCTCGTCAAAAGCTCCCACTCCGAATTGCACATGCTCGGGGGGCACTGCTTATGTAGCTGCTGCCGTTTCGTTAGGGTTGATCGGACATGGCCTGCGATGGTGTCGTTGGGATTGGTGAATTGCGTTGTGTGAGGTGATCATGTGTCGATCAGGGTTTCGAGTGTGGGAGTGGTCGACAAGTTTTAGGTCAGGTGATCAAGGAGGAGGGGTAGGCTGGTTGGTTGATTGATTGATTGATGATGAGGATGTTGTGGTGATGGATGATTGGATGGGTGGATGGATGGATGTCGGTGTGAATTGCAGAGCTGAAGGGGGTAATCACGTCGATAGAGAAGGGGGTGGCGAGCAAGGAGATGCGGTTGATGGCGCGTGCCATTCGTCAGCTGCTTGCTGTGCGTAGGTCGCTGAAATCTTCGACCGTAGCTGGATTTTTGAAGCATGCCCTGCCCCCTGGCTCCGAGGCTTTGTCTCGTTTGTCGCCTTATGTGGCCACGGTATGTTCCCTCGTTGTGGTGACGCCCAATTTATGAATTTCATATGTAGAGGAGCATAATTGTGGAATAGAGTTGGTCTCAGATTTGTATTATAAAACTACCTGTGGCAAGTAACTGGGTTTTTCTTTGCCCTTATTTAGTTCACATTCATAAGTGAGTTAGTGTTCAAAATTTTATCAGAATTCGGCATTGAGCTACTTTAATTTGTAGTTACATCAAGTGACCCAATTCGAGCTGCTGATTCAATGTTATTGATGAATCCAGTGGATTGTGGAGTGTTGGTCCAGTATCTTTTCGTCTATATTTATTTAAGTCACTATTGAAATTGTGCTGATATTATAAGGGAACATGTTTTAAAACTTACACTTAGCAAAGATATATGTGGTGCATAATAAATATTTTGTGGAGTATCTGCATTTACCTCATGATGAGCTGTTCTTGGCACATGTTGCATGGAACCACTTCTGAAAATGCCGTCACTTTGTGAACAAATTGTATTTGGAAAAGTTGAATAGGTCAATTGCATAATTTGTAGTGCTTGTGCTGAGTCTCTTGAACAGACATGCCCTCCTTTATCCAAGTTGATCTCAGAGTGTCGAGGGTTCCAGTTTGTGGCAGAGGCGTCATGTCATTGATGTTGTTCTGCAATGTATTCTAGAATCTGAACAACATGGCATACAGGAAGTTGTCAATGTTTTGTATGTTGGATCTGAAAGACTGTATTGGAATTGTACCCTAAAGGTTTCCATATATTTGTCCATGGAATGGATCAGACAATGGCAACATGACGTGCAGAATTTCTCTGAAAAAAAATTTGTTCTCTCCAGGTTGACAAGAGTGAGAAAGACATGGATGTAGACAGCCCTCCAACATCTGTGCAATCACAACTTTCTCATAGGCAGTCTGTGCTACCTGAAGTGGAGATGTTCTCCTACTTGCTGGTTATCATCTTTCTGATTGATCAAAAGCAGATAGAGGAGGTTAGCTGTCTTCCTACCTTTTTGACTCCTTTCCTCTGCATGGACAAGTTGTCGATTCCCATGCTTACACAAAGAAAATAAGCCAAGTAATTGTATTTTGGGTCAAGTGTCGAGGTCCAGATGTTGAGGCTCTGATGATTTCAACTACATACTCCAATAATGTGGAATTCAAGCACAAGGATGATTTGACCTTGTCATTTTGAGTTGGTGGGTGATCAGTATGTATAGTGAGATATGCATTGTTTATTTTGTAGTCTGTGCTCTTAAAGTTTGTGTACATTATCAAGATGGTGATGTAGGATTCTCAAAGATTATTTGTGCCTTTTCACTACCGTAGGTGCATCAATGTCCAATCTGCACAGGCTTGTAGATGTTAAATAGTGGATGTGGTGGTATTGATGCTTTTATCAATTAAATGTTAAAATTCACTAACTTGGATTTGCACGTTGAGTACAATTGACTCCCTCAAAAGTGCAGACTGCAATGCATATACATGTTGCCCAAACGTTTTTGGGACACTTTGGGACCTAACCAACAAACCACAGGCAGAAATGTACAGGGTTTGGCAAGGATCTGACTTAGGCCAGCTGATTGATCATTCCTGTCATTTTGGTTTACTGTAGGCAAAGAGTTGCTCAATGTCAGCAGTGAAAAGGCTACAGCAGTTGAATCGGCGGACTTTGGATGTCCTGGCTGCAAGAATCTACTTCTATTATTCCTACAGCTTTGAGCTGACAGACTCTCTTGCAGACATTCGTGGGTATGACAATTTATCAAGTTTTTGATGACTATCTGTCCAGGTTTCGGTTGGTAGGTTGGATTCATGTGTAATAAACAAACTTCTAATATATTGATTTCTGTTTTCAGGACTTTACTTGCTCTACATAGGACAGCAACACTACGACATGATGAGTTAGGACAGGTGATTTAGTTAACTATTTCCACTTGATTTTGACATGATATGGACATCACATTGGTGTAGAGAAGTTCATGTGCTAGATTGGAGGTTCTGGCTCAAGACATGTCAGATAGAAACTCATGCAGAGCACTATTTTTGTATTGAAGAGTGATGAGTCCTTGTTTGTTTTCTGTGGAGCAGGAGACACTTCTGAATCTATTGCTGCGCAACTACCTCCACTACAATTTGTATGATCAAGCAGAAAAACTCCGCTCAAAGACTCAACGTTCTGAGTCTCACTCAAACCAACAAGTAAGCATTTTGAAATACTTATAACCGAATATCTTCAAGACAAGAGAAAATGATTTTTATCTAATTCGAGTGTTCTTTGGTTATGGCAGCTCTGTCGATACTTGTATTACCTGGGAAGAATAAGGACAATTCAACTGGAATATACTGATGCAAAGGATTGCCTACTCCAAGCAGCTCGGAAAGCACCGGCCAGTGCAAGAGGTTTTAGGATTCAATGTACCAAGTGGGCTGCTATTGTACGCCTGCTTTTGGGCGAGATTCCAGAACGTACTACATTTATGCAGCCAGGAATGCGCAAGGCGCTAAGACCTTACTTTGAGCTTACCAATGTCTGAATCTCTGCCCTACCACACTACTTAAAACTTGCCTGTGTCTACTAATCATTCTACTATATGGAGTAATGTTGAACAGTCTTTAGTGAAAAGCTTAAAGGATCGTATAATCAAATGAATGCCTTTGTATGGCAGGCTGTGCGTATTGGAGATTTGGAGCTTTTCCGGTCTGTGGCCGAGAGAAATGCTACTGTCTTTGCTGATGACAAGAGCCAAAATCTTATCGTGCGATTGCGCCACAATGTGATCAGAACAGGTCTTCGGAATATTAGTATTTCATATTCTCGAATTGCATTAGTTGATGTTGCCACAAAATTACATTTGGACTCTGCAACCGCTGTTGATGATGCTGAAAGCATTGTCACCAAGGCCATTCGTGATGGAGGCATTGATGCAAGTGTGGACCATTCACAAGGCTGGATGCAGTCAAAAGAAACTGGTGACATCTACTCAACGCAGGTATGGCATCTTAAATGTTGTGTCATGTTTCATTTTATCAATGTGATTGGAACATAGGATATTTTAGAAATTGGCTCTGCAAAATTTTGGGACATGGACAGAGTTGATTTGGCAGGAGGACTTTCTGGGTGTCATTTGTTCTTCTCAGTGGGAATGTATTCTATCAGCACAAAAACATCATATTCAAAGAAATGAAATGGTTATCCTGTGTTATGGCTCCGTCTGTTGACAAATTATAACTAAAATTCTGGGCTGATAGGTTTGCTAAGTCTACTAGATTCTTGTAATTAGAGCATTTTCACTCGAGATTTTAAGTGTTGACTCGTGGTCTTCTGTGTTTGGAATTTGTATATATGGTCCCATCAGGAGCCCCAGCAGGCATTCCATTCTCGAATCGCATTTTGTCTGAATACACACAATGAAGCAGTCAAGGCCTTGCGTTTCCCTCCAGATGCTCACAAGAAAGAACTGGAGAGTGCTGAGAAACGACGGGAACGACAGCAACAAGAGCAGGAACTTGCAAAACATATTGCAGAAGAAGATGATGATGAGTTTTAGATAGTCCTGGGGTCTTGTATGTTTGACCGACCCACATAGCCTCTCAATTTTGTAATTTTTATTCAACTTGGACAGTTAAAGCTATTTCTTCAAACAGATGGCACCATCGGAATTTCCGAATGTAATAATGTTCCCCTCATTTTCATCGCAATCCTTGATTCTTCTTCTCATGGTTGCACCCAAGCACTGCTTTCCCTTGAATCTTCTTGCAACCTGGTTTTCTGGTACTGTGAGATAGTGAAACATCTGTCTACTGTGCACAGCTGTGAAACAGCTGACAAAATGGTTCAGGTGGCGAGGCTTTGAATCTGATTGTCAAGGCAGACATCACTTGGAAACCAATGTCTAGCCTGGCATGTGCCAATGGCTAGGAATTCTTGTGGTATCCTCTGAGCTCTCATGAAACAAGGTCTGCACAACCAAATACTAGTTGCTCGATCCATTGTATGCTCTCTTGTCCCTGCTCATAACAAATTTGTGAATCTCTCTTCCATAGCCTGTTAAGTAACCTATAAACTGGAACAGTGACTTCTACGAATTCAATATAGAGAGATAGATGTTCTCACCAGAATGCGTTTGAGTAGCTAGGTTCTAGTAGCATTGTTGAGGTAGGTCGATTCTGTCTCCCAAGTACTGTACCTACCTCTGGCAACAGAGACACATCTTAAATTATGTACAAAAACTGGGTTTACTCATCAAGTGGGCAGAGTATTCAAGGTTTCCACAGCTAGCTGTGCACTATTTCATTCACATACACGGTAGCTAGCTTAAGTTGCCTTGGAGACTGGAATCTGGAAGTGCACTTCGAAGTGTGTACCGAGGTTGACTTGGGTTGACTGACAGCCAGAGAAATGTGCCGGCAAATTAAAGCCATTTGGTCTAGGGTAAGCTTTAGTACTCAGATTCCCAAAGCAAGCAGGCCAGGGTTGCCTTGGAACATGCACCGAATGGCGAGTGGGCCAGTGAGCCTAAGTCTGCGAATTCCTAATGATGATTGGTGCCCGTCTTCCAGTGACTAAGGTAGACGTGCCTAATTCCAATGTAAGCAATAATCTGGACACCTATACATACACTTTGAACTCCGTCATACATATCAACCTCCTTAATGTCACTCCTCTCGTATCCCAAAACCCTAGGAAACGGATGTTCTCAGTTTGAATCTCACTCCTTGTTGTCACACTTCTCTCTCATATATGATGGGGTTCGACAATAAAATAAACCGCCAAAGAATCCAAACCACACACTCACACGCATCACGTTGTCATTGTTGTAAGTATTGTCATTATCGCAATGTTGAGTTTGTGTTATTCCATAATGTCACATGTTACACTAATTCTTGTTTATCACGCATCCGTGTCAACACTACAAAACTCCTTAATATCACGTGCACTTTGGTTGCCACGAGCATGATATGATGGAGTTTCGAGTGAGCCAGCGAGCCTAAGTTTGCGAATTCCTAATGATGATTGGTGCCCGTCTTCTAGTGACTAAGGTAGACGTGCCTAATTCCACTGTAAGCAATAATTTGGACACCTATACATACACTTTGAACTCCGTCATACATATCAACCTCCTTAATGTCACTCCTCTCGTATCCCAAAACCCTAGGAAACGGATGTTCTCGGTTTGAACCTCACTCCTTGTTGTCACACTTCTCTCTCATATACGATGGCGTTCGATAATAAAATAAACCACCAAAGAATCCAAACCATACACTCACACGCATCACGTTGTCATCGTTGTAAGTACTGTCATTATCGCAATGTTGAGTTTGTGTCATTCCATAATGTCACATGTTACACTAATTCTTGCTTATCACGCATCCATGTCAACACTACAAAACTCCTTAATATCACGTGCACTTTGGTTGCCACGAGCATGATATGATGGAGTTTCGAGTGAGCCGGCGAGCCTAAGTTTGCAAATTCCTAATGATGATTGGTGGTTGTCTTCTAGTGACTAAGGTAGACATACCTAATTCCAATGTAGCAATAATTTGGATACCTATACATACACTTTGAACTCCGTCATGTCAACCTCTTTAATGTCACTCCTCTCATATCCCGAAACCCTAGGAAACGGATGTTCTCAGTTTGAATCTCACTCTTTGTTGTCACACTTCTCTCCCATATATGATGGGGTTCGATAATAAAATAAACCACAAAAGAATCCAAAGCACACACTTACACGCATCACATTGTCATTGTTGTAAGTATTGTCATTATCGCAATGTTGAGTATGTGTTATCCATAATGTCACATGTTACACTAATTCTTGTTTATCACGCATCCATGTTAACACTACAAAACTCCTTAATATCACATGCACTTTGGTTGCCACGAGCATGATGATATAACAGACTTTCGAGTGTATTTGACTAATGTGTGCATGGGTGTGGGTCAAAGAACAAACACTAGAAAGATATGTGATTAAAAGAGATTGGACTACGTGCTCAAAGAATGCTAACCATTTTAAGCTCAATAATCAACAAGATTGGGGTGACTCCAATGACCACTTAATGAGCACAAGAACCTTCACATTGGTAATGAATCGTATATTCATATGAGCTCTAAGAATCATAAGGCAAATGGCTACATGCACGATTTACATTTGTTGATTGCGTGCTTCAAATCCTACATGAAGTCGGTGCAGAGAGAAAAAGTATATGATAAACACACGCCCACCTTTAAGCAACTTGCTTCTTGGGAGCTACATTCGTTCTTCACTTTAAAGTGAACCTTATTATTCAAACTTTTGTCACTAATTTAGTTAGCTTGATTTGATGTGATGCACATTATAGTACAACACCACAATACTCTACATAACAACAAAACTAGTGTATTGTGCAAGACATCACATTTCACAAATTGACATGGGCTTAAACTTATATTACATCATTTCATGTGGATTTTTGAAAGGCATTGTTCACATCTAGCGGTGAGGCATTAGAACTTGGCAAGTTTTGAGGTTTTTAGAGACATTGTTCACTTTGTGAGCGGTGGTGAAACTGTGATGGCAAAAGCCCATAGTGACACATGCAAACGGCATTTATTTTAGTAAGACTCTTTGTCTCAAACAAACATGTCAATTAAAGTAGGCCACTCTAATATGATGGCACCTTATTTAAGTACCCACACTAAAAGAGAAGAAAGAGTGTATCTAGTTACATGAAATGAAGTGAAATTGATTTGAAAGCGTAACAAGCCAAAGGCTTATGGACTAAAAGTACGTCAAGATGGTGTCAAAAAGGCTAATTCCCCATAGTAGCAAAGTGCGGTGCCCTCCGTGAGGCTAATATCAACTTGATGGTCCAATTGAAAGAAAGACTTAAGATTGCCTTGTGCTACACTTCGAAATAGGGAAGGGAACCTATCTCTAAATGGGGTTGTTAAGGGGACACTCCAACACAAATTGTGCCTCATTTTTAATTACATTGTAAGAGCAAAGTGGCAAAATTTGTTATCTCTATGGATTGGGATAGTACAGCAATGACCAATTTCAATGGCAACTCTATGATTCAAGGTGTGGCAAGCAACCGTGATTTTGCGTTGGGGTGCGGTCAGTGTTTGCTTCAATTGTGATTCATATTCATGGGTGAGAAGTCGTTGAGGTGAAGGTAATCTAATTTCTTCATGTGTGTGGGCTTTTATGTGGCCACTCTTCTCAATTGTTGGCCAATATAGAAGCATGTCGAATTGTTATAGGGTGGTATAGAGCAAAGGTTTGTAGTTAACAACGGGCACCAAAGATACATGTGTTACAATGAGGTAAAGCTATGTGCTCGGAATATAGACATCATTCTAGGTTCAAAAGTGAACACAATTCGAAAGGCCCCTATGATCACCTAAATAATATGTTCACTTTGGATTTTTAACACTTTTGATCTCTACTGTGATCCTAAAACTTGAAATGACAATCTTCATGATTTACAATTGCTAACTAAATGACACAAAATTAAAACCCATCCAATGGCCGGAACTATATGAATCAAGACTAGTGAAATAAGACTTGTGAGTTGATACATCTAGTCGACAAAATGACTACGCCGGCACTTTATGAAATATGTAGGTTGATAGCATGTTGGGATAAAAGAATCAAGCCTATTTTTTTGTAAATTAATGAGTCAAATGACCTAAATGGAAGGAAAAGTCATCTAAAAATGCCTAATTATTAGGAAATCTAGTGTTTTTTGAAATGAGGTCAAAGTCAACAACTCACATGCATTGACAACACTATCAATCACACGCATTCACTTTGACATTCACACAAAGTTAAGTTGGCATTCACGCATTATAAACTAAGCATCTTAAAATCAAGAGTCTTAAGTTATAGAAGTACATGGATTTGTATAGTATGTGCCTACATACATAAATACATAAATACATACATAAACATGTACATGTGCATATTTCCCCAATTGTTCATAAATGTTTTGCAGACCACCTAAGCCTTTTTTTGAAGTTAATTCATTATTGAGCATTTTCAACCCAACATTCTATCAACCTAGGGTAATCTAAGTTTAGAGGAAAGTCTCTTACGAAAATATGGTTGCACGACCAAGTTAGAATCGAATGAGGAAGTACATTGATTCTTATTAGTTGGATGATTGTCATGTTGTGCAATATATCCATGCAACCACTATTCTTAATTAATAATTGCATTGATGAAGCGACTCGGTCTAGAAAGAGAGAGTAGCAAAGTCTGACTTAGATAAGAAACAATATCCACACAAGCATAGGCACGCTGAACTCCCGGCCTAGAAACATTAATACTATCTATAAGGTAGACATCCATTGTTTGGTTACTTTTCTTATTAGGACACCTATATTTCAATAGTACGTGGTTTGGTGTGGATCCAAGAATGAATTTAAAAAAGACTTGTATTAAAAAAAAATTGAACTACATACTCAAAAGAATTTAACCATTCTAAATTCAATAGTCAACGTTTGTTAACCATTTGCAATAAACATGTGTTTTGTACCCTAGGAGAAGGGGGGGGGGGGGGGGACCACATTGAGACCTATCTACCTGAACTCAAGCATCATTGGTTGTCTACAAAGGGTGGTCTTTTGCTTCATAGTTTGCAAAATGTGCCTCACTTTCTTGGAAGATGACATGGATTCCAAGAATGTCACTCCATTGTTTAATTTGATTAAGTAAGTGACACTTTTCATAGAGGGAATTTTAAATCGTACATTATGAATTATATTTCATAGTATGTATGTATGTATTTATGAAACGCATGTTTAGTACTTAATATGCCTCTCTTTCACGAGGTAATTTTCATCATCAAACTAAGATTTCACAAGGTGTATCTTGAATTGTTATGTTTTAATATGTTGTTTTCATAATAAATAAAATTAAAGTAACATCGGTGCTTTTTATTTGCAGTGATGTGAATGGGAGCTCATTCTTCCTTACCCTATCTCCATTTTACCATGTGATAGGGCAAGCGTACTTCTTACCTTCCGGAAGGTGGGCTCTTTTAAATAATAGTTTCAGGGTTTGGGGGGGGGTGTGCCATTTGTGAGTTTTTGATGAAGTAGGTGTGGGTGTTTGGGTTGTCAGTTTTTCAGGTGATGATTGACACCCTACTTGTCTTTTCAGAATACCTAATAAGACCTTAGTGGGAGGAGAAATTTGATATTGACCTAGAAAGGATGAGAGAAAAATTAAAAGGGTTTGCATGTGATGAAAGAATTGCATCAACCGGGACTTCAATTTATTGCACTATAAAGTATGACTCAAAAGTGTGTTGGGTTGGGCCTACAATTGTTGGCGGAGTTGGAGACACAACCAACAACCGGGAGTGGATATCTATGAAGCCACCAAAGTCAAAAAAAAACAATTATGAACCAACCTATGCCATGCATCTAAGAAGAGAGTACCATGTATTGGGGTGACAACTTCACTTGAAGCTTATGTGAAGGACGCATGACTAATGTACAACAACATAGTCCTTGTCGATGTAGGCACCGATGAGTCTATTGTAATCATGGCAACATGTGTGTGGCACCACTTACCCTTTCAACAAGTTTGGCATGGAGATGTATGTATGTGATTGTGTATGTGTGTGTGTGTGTATGTATTCCTCCATCTCACTTACCTATCATAGTGCCATTTGTATAATGCCAAGGTAAAATTGTGTTGTGGACTAAGGGTGAGCTTCATTTAATGTCCCAATCCAAGAAACAAAGGGTCTAAAACACCCCTTATAACCTTGGTGTTTTTGAAGGCGACATAACTTAAGTTGGAATACCTTCCATACTCAAAAGTCATTGACAAAGTTTGTTACATGCCACCCAAAGATTACATCCATATGGTCAAGATTTAAATATAACATCTTGACATCGCATAAATTTGTGTTGAGTATTTGGAGATCATATTCAAGAGAAAGTTGTAAAAAGTGTTTTTTTTAAAATTACATCATTATAACAGAAACAAGGATCATTGTTCTGGATCTTCACCAAATCATTTAGAAGCATTTTAT
Organism: Polytrichum commune; assembly: GCA_950295325.1. Lineage (NCBI taxonomy): Eukaryota > Viridiplantae > Streptophyta > Polytrichopsida > Polytrichales > Polytrichaceae > Polytrichum > Polytrichum commune. The sequence continues at coordinate 12,223,324 of OX485803.1, read as the reverse complement.
CCCATCCCCATGTCCTCATGGACATAGATAGAAGATAATGAATGGGCACCTTATGTCATTGTAAAATACACATTGACATTCCTTTTTCTTTTTTTCTTTTCTTAGAAGCAATTTATTCCCTAAAATAAAATAAAAATTTCTAAGATGTAGCAAAATCATTTGATTTTTGATATGAATGGACAAAAATATGAGTTTCATAATTTCTTGGGAGAAACCACAAAATATTGTTGTCACTAACCTTGTTACTTTCCTCAAAGTAACAAAGAAAAAATTGACAGTGGCCACCACTTCAAATTCTGCATATATATATATATATATATATATAGCCTTTCGTTTTGGATGGTGTAAGATTGTGTTATTATAAACTTCAAGGAAAATAAGTAAGAAAAAAAACAAGTGGACCTTGAGACAAATATATATATGAAAAATACTCACAACCACGTTTTGGCTTCTTAGGCATTTAATGTAGACTTGTGATATTGAGATACTTTTCTTTCTACACCCACTTCGCATAGGATATGCTACATGCATTTAATGCGGGATGACTAGCAAATCCAAATCGTGCATGTAGCTATTCACCTCATAATTCTCAAAGCCCATATGAACATTTTGGTCATCATCAAAGTGAACATTCTCATGCTCACTAATGCTCACAAAAAGAGATCCCACCTATTAAGTGGTCATATAGCTCCCCCCCCCCCCCCCCAAAAAAAACCTAATTAATTTGACTATCAAACATAGAACGGTTAACATATTTTGAGCACATAGTACAATCTCTTTTGAACACATGTCTTTTTCAATGTTGGTTTCTAAATCCACACCTAACCAACCACAAACCACTCAAAATATAGGTGTCCAAATTATGGCTATGTTCGAATGACACATGTCCACATTAGGGGGCTAATCAAATTTTTAATCAAGCCCTAAATTGTGCATTTGGGAAGATAGGGACGGATGAAGTACGGCCTAAACCAACACAACAAACGCATGGGGCTCAAGAAGGGTCCAAAAAGAGATGGTCCTGAATATGCCCTCCAACATTCCTTTCCCGCATGGACTGTGCAACATTCTCTCCCCCAACATGCCCTCTAGCAATTCCCTCCACCTTCACTCACCCGTGTCCATGAAGGTTTTTGGAAGCATAATCAATCAAGGTCCTCGCGTTGTTTCCAAGTCCAACCGGGTACATGTTCACATCTTTCGGCTTTTCTTCTTTGTGAAATTGGGATATATATACTCCATAGATTCCTCTAAAATGGTCGGTAGTTTTTATGAAGTCTTGAGCTTCAACCGGTTGTCTCTCAAACTCAACCGGTTCACGAGCAACGACAATGGATGGGGAGAGCCGGCCGCTAGGTACAGATGAACCGGTTAAGTTTGAAAAACAACCGGTTGAAGCTCGAGACTTCATGAAAATTACCGACCGGTTTAGAGGAATCTAAGGTAGGGGTGGCAATTTCCGTGCGGGTCCTAAAGTCGACCCCTATGTCGGAAGCACTTATCTAGGTGCTTTTACCTGGGTTTACAAAAGCACCTATCAAGGTGCTTTTACCGTTCACAGCGCTGCCAGCATTTCATTGGCTGCCAGCGGTCGGTTTTAGAAATCCACCTTGTGGATATACCACGTACCCTATGTGCGAGTGTTGGTCACTCTACAAGGTTTCCTTTAAGAATTTGTAGGAAATCATAAACATGCTGGAAAATTTTGATTTTTTCATAGTTGCTCTTGCACCAGCTTTGCGGAGCGCTCAAAATTTATAAAAAAATAGTTTTAGCATCCCAACTAGGCACATCTGAAATTTGGACGGAAATTGCCACCCCTACCTTATGGAGTATATATATCCCGATCTCACAAAGGAAAGCTAAAAGATGTCAACATGTACCCCCGGTTGGACTTGGGAACAACACTAACTTAGGATCTTGATTGATTATGCTCCCAAAATCTCCCGGGACACGGGTAACTAGGCACTTGCTTAGGTAATCCACCTCGGGGCCTAGCTAGCTAGGTCGACTCCCTCCAACAAATGAAGAGAAATCGGGAGCCCGAAGTGTGTGTGTGTGTAAGTGTGTGTATGTATGAATGAGGGGGGATATATATACACATTAATAGAGAGGCTATACAAAACACACACACGGTGCGTGGCTTGGAGTCGTGAGCCACGGGGGCGTCCCCATGCCATTGGACCGCAACTCGTGTGGCCTGCATGCTTCACCCTGCGGAGTCGATAGAATTAATTCTCACCCCTCCATATCACACATCGTTCTATGGGACGTACTTCCCTCCTTCCTTCCACCCCACTTGCCATGCCTCACACACGGGAGGCTTGGTGCATGGTGGGTTTCCCGGGGGCCGGGGGGGGGGGGGTTAGAACTTAGGTTCTTTTCAAGCGAAGGAAGCATGTGCTTAATTTCATGCATTTGTATTTGAGTGGTATATATGTTGTTGGGTGTGAATCTAAGAACAAAATGCAAAAGGACATGTGTTTAAAAGGGTTTGATTTTAGGTTCTTTTCAAGCTAAGGAAGCGTGTGCTTAATTTCATGCATTTGTATTTGAGTGGTATATATGTTGTTAGGTGTGAATCTAAGAACAAAATGCAAAAGGACATGTGTTTAAAAGGGTTTGATTTTAGGTTCTTTTCAAGCTAAGGAAGCGTGTGCTTAATTTCATGCATTTGTATTTGAGTGGTATATATGTTGTTAGGTGTGAATCTAAGAACAGAAAGCAAAAGGACATGTGTTTAAAAGGGTTTGAACTTAGGTTCTTTTCAAGCGAAGGAAGCGTGTGCCTAATTTTAACATAGCAATTATTATTCACGCTGTATTTGAGTGGTATATATGTTGTTGGGTGTGAATCTAAGAATAGAAAGCAAAGGGACATGTGTTTAAAAGGGCTAGAACTTAGGTTCTTTTCGAGCTAAGGAAGCGTGTGCCTAATTTTAACATAGCAATTATTATTCACGCATTTGTAATTGAGTGGTATGTTGGTGGGTGTGAATCTAAGAACGGAAAGCAAAAGAGCATGTGTTTAAAAGGGTTTGAATTTAGGTTCTTTTCAAGCTAGGGAAGCGTGTGCCTAATTTTAACATAGCAATTATTATTCATGCATTTGTATTTGAGTGGTATATATGTTGTTAGGTGTGAATCTAAGAACAGAAAGCAAAGGGACATGTTTTTAAAAAGGCTAGAACTTAGGTTCTTTTCAAGCGAAGGAAGCGTGTGCCTGATTTTATCATAACAATTATTATTCACACATTTGAATTTGAGTGGTATGTTGGTGGGTGTGAATCTAAGAACAGAAAGCAAAAGAGCATGTGTTTAAAAGGGTTTGAATTTAGGTTCTTTTCAAGCTAGGGAAGCGTGTGCCTAATTTTAACATAGCAGTTATTATTCACGCATTTGTATTTGAGTGGTATATATGTTGTTAGGTGTGAATCTAAGACCAGAAAGCAAAAGGACATGTGTTTAAAAGGGCTAGAACTTAGGTTCTTTTTAAGCGAAGGAAGTGTGTGCCTAATTTTAACATAGCAATTATTATTCACGCATTTGTACTTGAGTGGTATGTTGGTAGGTGTGAATCTAAGAATAGAAAGCAAAAGGACATGTGTTTAAAAGGGTTTGAAGTTAGGTTCTTTTCAAGCTAAGGAAGCGTGTGCCTGATTTTAACCTAGCAATTATTATTCACGCATTTGTATTTGAGTGGTATGTTGTTAGGTGTGAATCTAAAAACGAAAAGCAAAAGGATATGTGTTTAAAAGAGTGTGAACTATGTGTTAAGAACACGGGGTTGATACTTGATGTGACTTGTGGGAATCATGTGAAATGAGGGTATACTTTTGTAGGGGTTATTATCTCACTAACAAGAAATTAAGTGACATGTTCAATTAGGTGATTTCCTAATTGTGCATATTTCGTAGTATCTTTTAATTACTTTCGAAGGTTGGGGTTGGTCAGTTTCATGTACCATATGTTTATCAAGAATCGACATATGGATGGTTAGAAGAGTGCCATGCCTTATGATTGTGCTCCACTCGTGAGCAGTTCTAGTTGGTTGTACAACCAAAGCCAAACTTCGGCTCATTTCAAAAACCATCTCAAAAGGCAAAGCCTATAAGTCATTGCAATGCAGTTTGGCCTCAACTTTTCATCCACTATGGGCGGGACAGGAGAATGTACACATTGTAACCATTTTGCAATTTTTTTAATACCATGCTATCTTAGAAATAATAAAAACCTAATTTCATGGAACTTATAACACCCTACATTATTTTGAACTCAAAGTCACATATTGTGTGGGATTTGAAACCACTTCAAAGTTTTTGATACCACCATTAGAAAAGACCCTACCTTTGGCCGCATGTAGTTTCAAAAATTTGGAGAGTGTCGGCGCCATGGCTGAATATATGCTGACCATTCTAGGTTCAATAATCAACATACGATTGTGGGGGGGGGGCCTACATGACCGATTTATGAGCATGAGAATCTTCACTTCATTATGCCTAGGATTGCTCTTTTTGACAATGTTTCAAAAGGGTGCATGCTAATCAGAATATGCCGAAAGTAGATAATGAATCAGATATTCATGTGAGCTCCAACAATCATGAGGTAAATGAAAACCGATGCAATGTGGATTTACTAACCATCTCGCCCTAATTGCATTTCACATTCTAGGAGAAGTGAACACACAAAGAAAAGTATCCCAATAACACACCTCTACCTTACACATCGAACCAAAAGTTCAACAACAACAACAAGGAGTGTATCGTATCACGGAGGAGAAACTAAACTATTACACCTCTCAATAGTATGGCTTGTCAAACCATACGTTGCAAGCCTACTTGGATAAATTAGCATGGGGCGACCTAATCTACAAATCCATGTAGATGATAAGCAAGTTTTGGTACACATCGAATTGGGTTTTTAACCCAAGTGCCACGTGCCATTCTTTGGTAGTCGGAAGTGCTAGTGAAATTCATGCATCCCCTCAAACTACTTCGGCACCAAAAGTGCTGAACTTGCTTTATTTTGTAGGGTCACCGATTGGTCTTGGTAATTAGAGCGGGCACACTAAAACCAAGAATTTGGTGTAGCGAGAATCACTTACCAAGGTAGTTTCCTATAACATAGATCTCTTATGTATGGACTTCAAGGTTCGGAGAGTGATAACTACAATCGACGAGTGCCAAAACGTGTGGAAACAACTATCCCCCACCATCAACAAATGAAACACCGTTTCTCATTGTTTCACCATATCACATGAAAACTTGTACAACATGCTTCCATTGAACTTCTACCCTATCAACTCTCAAAAGCATACCTAGGGTATCCAACATTATCAACTCCCATGAATTTGAGATACATTGAAAATGTATCAAAGCCCATGGAATCGAGGTAACCAAAAAGTCTACACTCTACACTAAATAAATAAATAATAAACTAAAGCACAAGTGTTCAAAATGCACAATTTGTGTGTATGTACGTACATGAGTATCCTCACTTACCGGAAGGTAGAAGAAAAGCAACAAACACACACTTCCAAGTATCTACAACTAAATGAATGGGAATGTGAGATTTTCAATCCGATTGCTATTGATGCTTCACCACCATAAGTTTGCGAATGCAACACAAGTTTCATTCTTCTCTCGAAACAAAAGAATAACACCCATATACCCTTTTTAAGAAAAAGTGGGTTCATTCCGCACATGTGACAAGACATCTCTCATGCATGAGGTGTGAGCGAAATGTCACATAACAAAAGTTTCCAAGGACAATATGGTGACTTACGTTGACTGGGGATGGTGAGTGGCGGTTCCGTTTGGGAAGAGTACTTATTGACACGGAGTTTTGGCTTGGGTTCTGAAGGTTTATATTATAGAATAGTGTAGTATAGTATAGTATTTTTTTTGGCATTCTAGGCGCAGCCACATTGTGCATTAAATGAGAGCCGCCTAATGGTCCCGGGCCTAGTCTAAGGCCCACCTTTCGCACGGTCTCTTGCAGGCCAAAGGCCCAAAAGGCTCATTAATGAACCTGTGCCTCAAGGACATGAGGCAATCTTGGAGGCCTCGAGTGTCCTTGGTGACCCGAAAATCAAATCGCTTGCACCGGTATATCATATTACTAGTTTAATGCTCACACGCCGCGGGTATCATAATTTGGAGTACAAGTAAGTAAAAGTTGGTGGCATAGCATTGACGGTCACCCTAGGAAATGGGTAAGTTAATGGGTCTAAGTTGGTTAGGTTTGTTATCTTAATCGGACATCTTTATTTGAGTCGTGTGTAGTTGGGTGCCAATCTAAGAATGGGGACATTGATACAAACATACGTTGGGTAATGCAAATGCAATGGAGAAGTGTGATGCATCGGGACACCATTTGCCCTACCTTTGAAGGTGTTGTGGAGGTGGCGTCTTTTTAGGGTTAAAAAGGGCCAAATAGTAAAACAAATTCGGGGACCGTGAAAAACATGTGTTACAGTATCCGGGTTCACACAGTGGCAAGGGTCACCATTACTCTGGCCGCCACCTATTTAGAGCCACAAAGCTCCATGAGTGCCACCCTCCACTAACCTAAAGGCCCTAAATGTCTTCTCTCAGCAGTTGCCCTCCTTTACATGTAGCCAAAGATGTGACACCCTTGCTAATGGATTTAAATCGCCACATGTAAGATCTCCCGTGTCCATTTCCCCCCTCCCTCAACTCTTCATTGCCTTTGAGCTCTTCATCACCATAACATTCACAAACTACCAGTCCACCATTGCCTTTAGTAGCGCCCTTATGTTTGGTTTCATCACCTATGATGAATGTGCATTGGCTACTAGTGCTTAGTGATGATCATTGTGATGAGCAATGACCAGTCTCTATGTTGATTACTCTGTAGCTCCAGCTTGCCAAGTTTTGTTTCCTTGATGGGGAGTTTGTACTTGTGCACTTCACGCTACAGTGGAGTTGGGTGGTGGTGAGCAATTGTCTTGCGGCGGTCGCCATCCAAGTTGTTGGAACTTGTGTGATTGTGGGGCATGGATTCAAGGGCCGATACCTTGATTACATGCAACCGCCTTGATCAAATAGGGAAATGCAAACCCTCCCTTGTTTATGTTTTATCTTGTGTCTATTTTGCTGTGATATGTGGTTGTTCTTATGAATATTATTGGTATAGCATGGGATGTGGTTGAATGCTAGGTGAATCTCATTTTCTTGGTAATCATTTCCCTTTTGGTAATTTGTTCCCTTCACGATCTAGTGCTCTTTGTGATCCGGTCCTCTTGGTAAATACTCTCTTGGTAATATGGTCCTCTTAGTAATTGTGCAGCCGACCCTCCTTCCGCGATCACCCTTGAATGTGAATCTTGAATATGTGTCAATCACAATCATGTCGAAGGGGGGTAAGTTGGAGCACAACACTCTCCACAAACTCTGCTTTGTAAGTTCAAGGAATGTGTGTAATCTAAGGCCTTTGGATGTGCCCTTTGCTCACAAGCATGCTCGCTTCACTCGTGACTCAAAGGCGTCCTCCTCAAGGAGCATGATTTCTAAACTAATGTGTGCCACCCCTCCCTGAGCAAATGTTGTTGTAAAGTTGATATGCCCATGAGGTTTTGCCCCTCAAGCTTGAGCCAAACATGTGAAGAAATACATACTTTTAGCCAATTTGAGTCTTGGCTTTAGACCCTCACAACAATTTTCTAGACTCAAACAATTTGTGTATTGCCTTTGGCTACTACTTTTTATTATAAATATCGCCATATATTTCAATCTTGCTTTCATTGTCACGTAAAGCCAATGCGTGAAATAATTATGTTATTTTCATCAATATATACTAAATAAACATGTTTGTCATATCTGCATATGCAACAATATGCGATTGCCTAAAGCCAACAAATCAATATACAAAATACTTTAAAAAAAGATTGGTAGGTGCTCATGTCTCATTTTTGTTACTTGTTGTCCATACCCTCTTGCCCTTCCCTTGTTTTACCATGTAAAACACGTTTCACTTCCGTTCACCCTTAGCATTAATCTAGCATATCGTTGTGTGAGGGTTCATGGCAAGCTTGTGGTGGTCACTTGTTTATCTTGTTTGCCTCTAATTCCTCTTTTTTCTCGGGCTTCCCCTTCTAAGTTGCGCTAGGGTTGGGGTTGTTGCGATGATTGTGATTTTATATTTTGGCAATAGAAACCTAGTGGTCACTCAAGGGAAAAAGAAAAAGACATATGTTTAAAGATGTTGAACTGCATGCTAAATTTTTTTTCAACCATTCTATTTTAATAGTAGTCTATATTCTTCTTCATTTCAATTCTTTTCAATTTTTCTAGGGACCTATGTGGCCTTCATCTAGCTCAATGTCAATCCACTTTGATAGTTCATAATTCAGTTTGGAATTAGCTATTAAATTTTCTAGGATCCATCATGGCTTCTTCATATCCATTTGCAGACGCACATAATTCTTTCGACCCCTGCGAAGCCGCGTAATACAAGGTAGCAAACACTAAAAAGGTAACTAAATACTCCCCCCCCCCCCCCTTCCCCCGGCTTTTCATACCATGTACGAATTAAGGTTAGCATAAAATGGGGTGTTACTTGAGACATTGTCGTACATAATATACAAGAGGGGAAGTTGTGTACACATAAAATTGCTATTGAGAATTTGAAAGTACATGCACATGTACAAAAAGGGGTCCTAGATTTTCTAGGAAATTATGATAATAGATGTTCTTGTTTCACCTTATTCATTGCCCTACCTTCACCAAAAAACATGTTTGCATCAAGTTGATACAAGTAACATCCTATAAAAGAATGTATCTTCAAAAACTTCCTCGATGGCGAGCAAAAGTAGATTGTAAATACAATAAAGATTATTTTCCCGTGATATCCAATGTGTGTATGTAGTCGAGGCATTTCCTCACATTAAATTTGAAATGCTTAGTATAAATAACATTACCTTGTGTGTGCATTTCTTTTCACGATTTCTTAAGGTCACTCATCTTAAATGAACACCTAGATTTGATTTGAGTGGTGCGTGAATGGTGTTCATTTAAGATGTCTCAACACATGTCTTGTTGATGTTTGTTCTTAGATCCACACCTTGTTTATAGTTAACATATACGAGTTGGACATTTTATAATTGTATAATATAAGAAAGAACTTTGTTCATAGCCCTAGAGCATATGCTTTGGGCATGCCTTTAGTCCCACCAAGTCATGTCCGAATGAATGTCTTAGGGGATGACACTAAATGCCACCAACTAATTGTTGAAAAATGGGGCATAATACCTAGTGAGGTCAACACCTTCAACATAATAGGTATGCTCATGTATTTGTGGCACTCAGTAAATATAAGGGAAGGGCTAGATGGGTGGAACTCATTATCTTGGAGCTAAAGAGGTGGTTGGAGACTTTGATATATACGAGGGTGAAGGTTCTACCATCAACTAGATTTTATTGGACCCAATCATCTCCATTCATATATTGTCCTCTAATACTATATATGCAAGGATAATGATATGCAAGTGTTGGAAAGCTATATTAGCTAGTCTTCACCTGGTGGATAATGCAAATGTGTGCAATGATAATAATAGTCCCTTGTACAAGCATTTGACAAAGGTTGGATGTTTTCCAAATGAATTTATTCTCAAGTCAAAGGAATTATACAACCTTGAGCAAACAATCACTACAAATGAAATAATTGTGCCCTATAGAAGCATAAATTGCAATGTAAGGCAGTTTACAAAAAATAAAATAAAAATAAAAATATTTGGACCATTTATTCATCTAAAAGCATATTTGTGTATGGGATAGATGTATATTTGGGGAAAGATGGTCACATTAAGCATGTTTGGCATGGGGTTCGTTGTGATCGCAAAACTTGTGAGAGATCTACACATGACGTATTCAAGTAAATCTAGACATATTTTCAAAATCTGGACTTTTTGGTTGCTTTAAATTCTATTGGTCAATAAATGTTGAATAATGAATACAACTAATACAAGTATTGTAAGACTATTCTACATATTCAAATCAACTTTGCACATTCTATTGGAGAGTTTTACCATACAATCCTATTGTAGGATCTTATGATAGAATCAACATGTTATAATTATGGACTTGGACTTAGTCTAGTTTTACTTAGATATCAAACACAACATAGAGGCCACATTATATTAATGGACAATTATTTCAATTTTGTCATGCTTTTTGCCCTGCTAATCCCATCATTTGGTTTTTATCATGGTTGTTGGGAACTCAATGTTTTCCCTTAACAATACCTATAGCTTTGATCCCCCACTTTTAGGGAAATATATGAATGAAAAATTATATTTTTCTATGGTGTAGACCAAAGTCTAGTAAACTCATATACATATAAGGGAAGGGGATGGCTACCTTGAGCCTAAAGGCCATATCCCATGTGAGTTTCTTGTTAAGAGTTGCAGATTTCTTGATCGAAACCTCTTACCAAAAGCTCTAGGGCCTAGGGAATTCCACCCTTGACGTTTTGATGTTGGAGTCATTTAAAGTGTGAAGAATGCTTACATAGTAATTTGTAGCATTGGTGCGATTACGCATATGGCATTGCATGGAGGTGGTTGTGTACTTGGAATGAGATACATAACCAATGTAGTATGTTGGATTCTTTGTGTGGGGTTGAGGTATGAGTTTGGGGTGTACTTGATGTGGAGCGTAGTTGTGTTGCCTAACATGGCGGTGCGCTTGTCGTTGTGCATGAGTTGTGGGACCAAGGGGTGGAAGCCAACTGGTTTGTGGTGGTGGTCCTTGGGTCGAGGGTGCGGCAACGCCAACTGGGAGCTTTGATGTAGGATTTGGTGGATTGGGGTATGTAGAAGTGTCGTAGTGCATCTGGATATATTGAACACGAGGAGAAGTGCTAAGATCATTGTTGTAAAACTACGGGTGTCATTGTTAATGTGATGTCATCATACTCTCTTTGAGTTTATCTTTGCATTGCTTTGTCGCATGTTGGATATGGTGTGTCTTGGCTTTCTTCATTGCTGTGAATTGTACTGGTAGTTTGTGGATGTGGTGAAGCATTGACCAATGTACCAGAGGCCAGCTATGGTGATGGGTGTGGCCATTTCTAAATGCCTTTGCTTGATTCTCTTCGTTGATTTTGCAAATTTTGCTTAGAGGTTGTATGTGATGTGGGGAAGTTTGCTCACGTAGTTGAATATGTGCATCCTTGTGCACAGGTTTGCTCCAACGCCCTCATCCTCCGGTGATCGCAGGTGAAGATAAGAGTAGCTAGTGGGCTCATATGAATCCTACTCCACTAAATTCCATCTACATTTGGCCCCATGCCCATATTTATGCCATGCTACATGTGGATTTGATGTTTCAATTTGTAACCAACTTCAACTACGAATGTAGTGTTCATCAACATTGTTGGGAGGAAAATGGAGTAAATACCACATCCACCACAATAATGAGGAGGCAAGGTGGGTACATGGGCGATTCTTTGGGATCAAATCTAGGCGATTTCGCAAGGACTACTCATACCGGCCCTATGACACTTTCATGAGCCCTTGGTCTTGTTTCCATCACTCACTTTGCTCACGTGAATGACAATTCCTATTCGACCTCTTACATGACAGTGAGGTTTGTGGCCCCTATCGAGGGCACTCTTAACGCCACGTACATTTTGAACGTTGGGTTCGATCAAGATTTGTTTGACATGACTAGCAATGTGCAAATCATAAAGATCGCTATTTCAAGTCTTAAAAATCATAGTCGACATGCAAAAGTTACAGGCAGTGAAACTAAAGTATTTTGTTTGTTTTATTTTCATTCTAAGTAAACATTTAGGCACTTCCAACTGTGTTCAATATTTAAGCTTGTAACATGGGTCCTCAAAATATAACGATGGGATGTTGAGAGGTCATTCTGAATAATGTAAAGTAAAATAACCATCCACATTAATACTCTAGAAAAAAAAATATTGTGACGCACATTACCTCTCAATATGAAAATTAGTGTGGGCTCTAGAAAACTACTGTGGCCCATAGTAATTGCACTATTTAGTGTGGTTGTTGGGTCTCCATTTTCAAAGGTTGAAGCATATTTCTTGTTTCAATGTCTCCTAGCATAGCTACAATATAGTGAATTGTAGGCCCATTTGTAGCGCTATTACACTCTCTGTGATTCCATCCCTCAAAGTGAGATCTCAAAGGTACTTGAGCACCCATAACCGCTAAGTCATCATTTAGGGTTAGACCCATTTACTCTCTCTAAGGACGTCCTAGAGCCTCCCCACCAATTGCACACTTTATCTTCTCCCCCGTGACCCATCCCGTTGACCTTATGGGTATTATAGTGTCAAAGGCCATGCCATGATAACACATTTTGAACATAAAAGTAAAGTGAGCAATCATATTTACAATCAATGGGTGTAGAAGTAGTAGTAGTACTACTACTACATCATTTAGTGTATGTGTCTAGTGTGACTTACTAGGTACTTGGGATTATACCATCCTATGAGTCTACAAAGTTCTATCAACTTATAACACGTAATTGTAGACCATGCTAAAAAAGCTTTATATGCCAAAACAAAGTTGGAGTATTGAATTGCAAGCCAATGTTATATGCATTCATCATACCGGGGCACTAGGGTACTTTAGGCAAATTGACGTCGAATAGTTTATTTATATTCAAGATTCTAATTTGAGACATGGAATAACTTCTTTATAGATTCTCAATGAGTGTCCTTTGTAAACCAACCCGTCAAAAACTGACTAGTTGGTTACATATTGTGAAAAGGGCAATAGGCCGGTTTACTAACTGATTCATGTTGAATATGCCCTTCATACAACAAGCTATTAGAACTTTCACTAGTTGGTTTTTATTTGTTTTACTATTGAAACATATGTTTAGTAGTGGGCAATATGTGGACTTAATAACTTAGTCGGTGAGAAACAAACTTATATGTCCAAAAATATTGAAATGACATTGTGAGTCTTTAACTGGTTGACCGTTTCCATGACCTTAGTGTGCCGACTCGTCATGAATTGGACATGGGGGCAAAAATGGGTGAAAATAGCTAGTTATAGTGTTGTGATAGGGTGTCAACTCACCAAGTTGACCCACTTAGTAGGTAGTTGCTTTGAAGTATATAAGGATAGTCTTAGAGCCTTTTGGCTTGTTTAGTTCACTTGTGCAAAGATATCTTGGAGAATGTGTATGCAGGGTTGTTTTTTCGATAACCCGAAAGATGTCGGCATGTGATTGGTGCACTTGCCACTTGGAAACAATAGTATCTTACTATCTTCGTTTATTTCTGCTTTTTCTATTATAATTACCAATTTGCCAGCCTGCCACTGCCCCATTTTGTCTGTTTGTCCACAACCTAGTTCAAAGAAACTGAACTAGACTCAATCACTCAAACTCAACCGGTTCATTTGAAACTAACTCCAATTCAAGAAGTTGGAGAGTGCCACTGGAACAATCTCCTCCTGCAATCTTGAACTTCAACAGTGTTTTCATGTGCAAATATTCCAGTTGAAAACATCGATTGGAATGCAGTGATGCTTGTTTGGAGAAACATGAAGGATAGGAGAATTCATCCACTTCTTTGAAGGGTAAGTAGCTCTTTATTTTTAAACTTTTTAACATGTTTATATATACTAATTCTTATTCAGTTACTAAGTTTACCTTCAATTGTAATCTTTGACATTATGTTAAAAAGGTTCTAAATTTTGTGGTTGATGAATTAATGTATGCAGGTGAATCAAGCACTTCAAGATTGATAGTTTGATTGGGTATTAGTGGATTGATTGCATTATGCTTATATTCACATGTCATATATGACATAACGTAATTGATATTTGTACTATTTTTTAAATTAAAAAATTGTTATTTTTAGAACCCGTCCAAAGTGAATTTGACACGTCCCAAAACCGGTTCATTTTCTAAGAACCCGTCCACTGGAAATGTTTTTTTTTATGAACATGTCCCTAGACATGTTAGGGACCTTGTGAAAAAACACCCCTGTGTGTATGCATGTGAGTTGAAGGTTTGGACATATAGCATCCTAGAAATATGTGGCAGTTTGGACAGACAACAATCCTTGAGAAACTAGTAAAGTGTTGAGCAAGGGATTTAAAGAGTAGACTTGTTGTTGGTATCATCTTACTGTTGATCTTCTTGTAAGCTAGCATATTCCTTAAGGTTGACAAGGCTAAGGTGTTGAATTTGTTAGTGAAAGTTCGCATCAACTTGTGATGCATTAGGAAATAGTTAGTGTGTGTACAAACGTGACGCTCATGGTAGGAAGTCCAACAAATGGTCATAATGACTTGAAAACAATACCATAGGTTAGTGGGAGGTTAAAAAGGCCATATTTGGACTCGGTTTACAAAAGAAAGGTGGTTGATTTGACCAAAATTGTTGGCTCGACTGAACAATGTAAGTCGTCATATTTACTATATAACTCTACCATAGGATGGTAGAAGGTTAAAGACACCAAATCCAAGCCTATTTTGTTGAATCAACCTCCATAAGTTGACCGATTGGACCCAAAATGTGAGTTGGTAAGTAGTGACGAGGACATGATTTCCGGCCTAAATAGACATCTTAGGGTAGTATATGGCAAAGGAGCATTCTAGGCATGAAGGACTAGCTTGGGAGGTGTTTTGGCAAGGCTTGGATGTGACCAACGGCAAACTAATTAATGCAGCAAGGAAGAATTGCGAAAACCCATTAACCTTTGGCAACCATGCAATGATATTGCACATTTCTCTCTCAACAGTATGTTGATGCTAAAGTTCATAGTAACAATATGTTATTGTTGAATCAAATAGTATTTTGGTTACAAATCAAGCATGCATTTTTAATTAATTAAATGTTATTTTATCCTAAAATATTGTGTAACTTAAAATGGAGATGACATTTTAGAATAAAATGTAGATTTCAAATGACATTTTATTTTATTTTGAGAACATAACGTGACACTTTGGATTTGAAGTTGGACATCAAATGAAATTTGTTAAACATACACACGGTCTAACCCCAACCTAAGGTTTCCTAGTTGTGGACCACTATTATATGGCTAACTTTGTCATGTATGTGACTTTAGGCTTTGAAATATTCCTCCTTTGGTAAGATGAATTCACGTAAGTGCAAACTCAATTTCATGATTTTACAAACCAATTTAGCAATAGGTTCTATCAATTTCATTGGAATCTCAAACCAAGTTCACTACATAGACAACCAATTTAACCTAAACTTTCAACCAGTTTCACTACATGTTGTGAGCAACTTCATGATTGGGTATGCATATTCACAACTTCACAAAATCAATTTCATGAAGCCTACAACTTTATTTCACAAAGAACAATACATTATGTATAATATTCTCCTAATCATTCCCATGACTAGCTCTACCAAAATTTATATTGACCTTTCTTATTCAACCTTGGACCATGTCTGTAATGATTATTTGTATGTCATCATTAATGTGACCTAATAATGCTCACAATTGAAACCCTAACAAACACGTAACAACACCTTCAAATGTTATTATATGAACCGCTTCCAAATCGATTTTAGTGTTAGACCTAGTACAAAGACAATGTTTGGAGGCTCTCACCAACAACCAGACACCACACTCCAACACTCTACCCACAATCAAATCCAAAACCACACCACAATCTCAAATTCACAAGATTGTGCACTTCAACTACATTTGGTTTGTGTTGCTTGCTTTGATGTACAATAATCACAGGCCAAAGAAGAACCAACATTGGTTGCTTTCAACTTTGACGTACTGTAATGAAAGACCAAAGAAAAATCAACGTCAAGGCTAGAGGCTTCCAGGTAAACACAGAACAAAGAGGAACCAATGAACAACAACAACAAGGCAAAGAATGCAAAATGAGGTGAGAAGTTCATAAGTTGATAATATGAAAACCACATAGTGTGAAAAGATTTATGAAATTGGTTTGGAAGATTCATTCGCTAGAGGCATATGCCCACTAGCATGAAATTGAGGTGTGCCACATGTCAAGTCGGTTTAAATGAATCATGAAACTATTAGAACACTCTGGTAGCAGTGGTTGCAAGGTTCATGAACTATCTTGGAACCTTCATGAGATTGAATTTTCATATTTGTGAAGCCATCTTACCAAAGGAGTAATGTTTGTGTTTCAAGATATTGGTTTTTGGGTGAGGTTATGATTTGGATTGCCATAAGACATGTGTGGCTAACCCACAAAACATGTCACTAAAGTCATGGGTTAAGAAAGTGCTTGACAAATCAAAGAAAGGGAGTTGTGCCAAAAACACACGTGTTCTCTTCCTAACTCCCATAAAGTGGATACAAATTCTTCATGAATTTGGTAGAAAAATAACATGCCCACACCTACTGGTGTGGTTGACCAACAAACAACTCCTACCAACAACGGCCACATGTAGCTCTAATTTGACCAATGATGGCCACTGGATGTCTCCATTCACCGGTCGCCCACACCAGTAAGTGTGGGCATGCTCAAAGTGTTGAGCACCACGGTAACACAACACCTTGATGTACATGGCCCTATCGTGGCACTTCTAACTCCACGTACACAATTGACAAATACTTAGTACCGGACAACAAGAGGAAATTATTGCTCGTGAACGTACATCTTATCCATCCATGTCAAAACCATGCCCCTCGCATGTTTATGGTTGGGTTTTTTAGTTGTTTGCTGCCTTATGTTGCTTGGATATGCAAGGTTAAGATTCTTATGCTTCCGCAAATATATGTGAAGAAACCAAGATTTATCCTAGGAACTTTTGAAAATGATCTCAAAAATGTTACAAATTCTCAAAGTTCAATGTCATTGCACCATAAGAAAGTCCCATAGGTCCCCCTCTCCCCTCCCAATTAAGTTGACTATTGAGCTTAAAATGGTTACCAATTTTGGACCACATACCAATCTCTTCTAGGCAAACGTTTTTTTCTTTCTTCTTTCTGGTATATGCTCTAAGATGTGCACCTAACCACCCACCACTCATACAATAAATGGGTGTCGGATTAAGGATAAGTGATGAGTAAGTAACTGACTTAGCCTTCGTACCTTAAAATCAAATGTCAAATTATCTTCAAAGAGTAATCTCCGGCATAGAACATGGTTTTAATTGCAGGACATTCTTTTTGGAGGAACGAGAGGTAGGCTTGCAGGCAATAATGGTGAGGTATAGCTAAGTAAAGTAATCCTAGCTACAAGTGTGTTTCATCATGACTTAAGCACATTGGTGTGTGCTAAGCTACTTACACGCGAATCGCTTTCGAAGAATGAAATCATTGTTGCTCATGAGAGTGAGGTCATGGTCAACCATGTCATAATACCCCATACATATTAAGATACACCACGGAGGTAAGAGGAGGGGTGCAAGATTACCGAGGTTGATATAAATTCATCCATTATGGATGAAAGGGTGAAGTAAATTATTAGCCTTTAAGGTGAGCATAGGTATCCAAAACTCACACATAACTTATAACAAACACAAATGTAGTATAGTCAAACAATTGAAGACACCACATGTATGGTCTTGATAGACAAAGCCTTAACATTGTTTAACACAATATCCTCTAAAGCAACCCCGACTCCCGATGCATTTGCCAACTAGCATTGCCACACAACTCACATGCTTACATGTCGTGTTTGTTGGGCGGGTCAATACCTTGTTGTTCCAAATACAACTCGGGCATCCGTTGTAATGGATGTTAGGGTGGCAATACACTCCAAACTATGTAGTATCACACCTATGGCAACCAAAGTGCATGTGGTATTACGGAGTTTTGAGTGTTATCGTGGATGCGTGATGTTATAGAATTAGTGTAGCATGTGGCATTATGGAATAACACAAAGGAGATGTGAGGACAATATGAATTCATTCTCCCATCACCTACGCTAGTGTGGTCCACTCCATGGCCTTCCCGGGCCATGTGGCGGACACAAGTACCAACATTCAACAAGTGGCATGAGAAGAAGAAGAAGAAGAAGACACTCCACATGTTGACACATGGTGCAATGTGAGGGTGTGTGTTGATTTCTTTGATGGATTGCATTAATGAAAAAATTGTGATCTAAGGGAGAGAAATGTGACAATAAGGAGTGAGATTTATACTACAAAGATCCGTTCCCTAGGGTTTGGGGATATTAGAGAGTGTGTGACATTATGGAGGTTGATAGTACGGAGTTTAGGGTGTACATGTCGTTTGCTATGGGTGGAGGTTGCCAGGTTGCCGTTACAGTGACGTCACTTGTAACGAGATGCCATCCCATGGCACTCGATACATGCATGCCATCATGGGGGCATCATGGCTCTATTCATGGGTCCCTCCCATCGTCCATTATGGGGATCACTGTAGCACTTCAAATTATGCCGCCAATTTTTTTGAACTTCAGTCTTGACAAGTGACACCAATGTTATTCTCCAATGGATCTCTTGTGGTTTTGCGCTTAGTAGAATGAAGACTCAACAATAAAATATTGGTGCAACTTGCACATGATAGTGGTAGGCATCTCGTTTTGTTGAGCTCTACATAACATTGTGTGGTAAATTTGAAAAGTATAACGGGCGGTTTACACTATGGACCATGAAGTTGGACCAGGGCTCTGCAAGGCAGCTGATTGGCTCCTGAAGTTCTCCCGGTGTCGTGATGTAAATACGTACACTATATAGATGTGTACGTATTTAATATTGCATTGTGAGTCTTGGTCTTGGAGAAAAATAATAAAGAATAGAAGTAGATTACTTTTTTTATTTACTCATAGTTTATTTTAGTTATCATTACCTAAGGATAGAAGTGGATAGAAGTTGCTTACCTTTATGTTTACTCATAGTTACTTTTAGTTACCTTTACCAAATGATAGAAATAGATTACCTTTTTATTTACTCATAGTTTATTTTTGTCTTTTAGTTATCTTGAGTTACTTTGGACCAATGGGTGATTAGAAGCCATGTGATGAGGATAAGAGAGAACTTTGTCTCTCGCATGGATAGGGAGAGGTGGTGAAGGAAAGATGTTATGTGATTATTGTGGGAGAGAAGTGGTAGAGAGAGAGAAGTGGATTCGAAGCTCACGGGGTGAGTTGTTTTGAGAAGAATATGAAATAAAATACGAGGGATTTGTGATTCATGAGAGATCTCACTTGTTGTTTTGGAAGTTAGCAATCAAGATTTGTGCTTGTTTGAGTGGAGGGAAGTCTGTTGGTTCTTAAAAGAAGAGCTGAGACTTCGACCGACCATAGAAGACGGACAGATTAAAGAATTGAAGGCTTCAAGACTCGAATGTGTGGTTGCTTGTGGCACGTTGTCTTTTTCTTGTGTGTGTGATTCCAAGCTGGTTTTGGAGGCTAGTTGCATTTCATTTCTGCATCGTAATTTGTTTCCTGTGTGACAACGAAGTGGGATTAATCACCCACAAGGTTGTTTGTGACAACGAAGTGGGATTAATCACCCACAAGGTTGTTTTCTGTCGTTCCCACTGGTGAGGCGCGATTGCTGGTCACCGTGGGTTTGAAAGTTTAGGAGCCAATCTTTCGGACGTCAGCTCGTGTTCTGACGTCCCGTTTTACCCGTCCGAAGCCCGTGGTTTCTTATCACACTACCCTTACCCTTTACCCATATAGAGCCGCAACAGGATAGGTCGACGGGAAAGAGGTTGAAGATTAGAAGAAATTGAAGAAATTGAAGACTAGAAGACCAGAAGACTCGATTGAAGACCAGAAGATTCGACGGGTCCGATAAAATCTAGTTGCAGCCAGAAGCCCAGTGCTTTCCCAAGGCGGAACCCTCTCTACCCGACACCGGGACAACTTCGGTTTACACTAAGGAAAAAATGGCAGAGGGACCATGGAGGTTGAGGTCCCCAAAATATAAATTTTAAGGCCTAATAAATGCACTGACATGGTCCAACGGGTTTTGCGGTGAGAGAGGCAAGAGAGGTGGTCTGGTAGGAAAAGGCAAGGGCCCCCCGGCCCAGGTCAAAGAAATGCCATTTCAAGAATGTTTTAATGAATCAACCTTTTATGTGCCTTAAGTATATTATAGTCCATGAGACATACCAGCACTACCTTGCCCTACCCCTTAAACCGGCTTACTCGTGTTTCATCAAACAACGCGGGACATCTAGAACTCAAGAATTCAAGTGCAGATTTGTTTTTTTGGTCTACCAGCTGGAATGTTTGGAATTTGGGGGCGTGTAATATACCTTTGGAAAGGTCTTGAAAATACCTTTCCAACGGTATATTACACACCCCAAATTTTCAAAAAGTACAGTTGAAAAAGAAAAAAGAAAAAAGCGTAGTCGTTTAGTGACTGTAGATCAAGGTGGTCAAAAGAAGCGCAATGGGAAATCTTCTAACATTAATTATCAAAGAATTGAAATTTAGTGTTGAGAAAGGTTGGGTGGTAACAACATTAGATATAATCAAACACTAAATATCCTATTTAATGTAGTGACAACACAAGGTACATGTCACATGTAAATTACGCTGAACATGTACAAATTGAATCGCTCAATTTTTTTTGTAAAAATTGTTGTGAGAAGATTTGCAAGCCACATCTTCGACACATTTAACAAGAAGTGAAGACAGTTGAAGCCCAAGAGATGACAAGAGAATGATCAAACTTTAAGGCGAAAAGAAGAAAAAACTAAGAGACAAGATAAGTGAAGGCATGTGTAGGCAAGTGAAGGCAAATTGAAGTCAACAAAATGGTCAAACTTCATTTTTTCCCAAAACTACCCTTTTTGGGCTTATATTAAAAAAATAGCACATCCACTTCTTGCCGTATGGTCATTCCTCTTGGTCTACATTCGGTTTACACCTAGTGAGGGGCCCAACAACGTTGTAAATCAATTTTTTAAGAACTCGGACCATGAAATGCAGACCATGAACTCGTACCGCGGAATAAGGCATCTTCTGTGGGACGAGTTCATGGTCTATGGTGTAAACTGCCCCTAACCATGAAACGGCTTGCACTACAGGGACTACATAGGCGTTTCTTGAAACTATAAATGGCAAGGCATTGTGTAGAGGTGGAGGGCAATGCAACAACAACACACAAAGGTGTTTACTAAACCTTGCACAAACCACAAATGCAAAAGCTCGATTCCGTTTTGTTGTCTTTGTAGGAAACTTTCACGAGCACAAATATGAACTAGAAGTATGAGAATTGTTTGAAGGGTACGGGGACAAATGCAAGGGTTGAGAACATAGTGCATGTCACATGTGCTCAATGGGCAAGAGTGCAATATTTTGTGGTTGGGAAAAGGGGACGTATTGAGCCCTTTTGTAGACTCATATGCCAGGGGGCTCAAATGTTCCCACAAACATCTATTCAATTATTACGAGTTGCAATGGATCATCTACCAATGTTCACAATTTTCATTGCATGTCATTGTCATTTGCATCATTATTGTTGGTGGAGGAGGTCATGCTTTGTTCTTCTTGTTATCCTCCTTATTGATCCTTCATGGTGCATCCATTATGTATTGTTGTAACATATACCATATCCTTGCCATTCTTCACAATTTTTGCATGATATTGTCATCACTAGTATTCATGTTCTTATGATCTTTGATATTCATGTTGTTGGATGCGCCCATGCTTTGCTCTTGTTACTATTGTCTCCCTCATTCTTCAATGTAGATCTTCTATACTATATTGTTGTAACATATACCATACCTTCACCAACGATCAATTTGCATGTTATTGTCGATCCTTGTTGTCCATATTGTTATGATATCTAATATTCATGTCGGTGTTCAATCCATAATTATTGTAACATTATAGTGCAAACTCTTGTAACAATACATAACAATACATAATGTTGTAACTTGTAACATAGCATTGTAACAATGCAACATAATAAAAATACTAATAATGGAGCATTGATAAACCTTCAAACACTCAAATGATCATCACAAAATTTAGAATGCTTTTGGAGAGAAATTGTTGTCTCCTTTAAAAAATGAATGCTTTAAATAGGCACAAATAATCCAGTCCACACCCATGAAGATCTACTCATCAAACTTTTACCAATATTCTACCATTCTATCTAGTTATTTAGACGGCCTTGTGAAAAATTAAAGAACTTTGATATGAAAACCAAATGTCCAAATTTGCAAGTACTCAATAGCCAAAACATGACGGCATGGTTAAGGCAAATCGCATGAAGACTACCTTAATCAAGTCCAAGGGATAAAACGCACATGGCAACCATTGCTAAGGAGCCACATCCAAGATTGCTAAGCTTCCTTGTTGGCTACATTTAAAAATAAAAATAAAAATTGCACAAATTGAAAATTCAATTGGAAGAGAGTAACCAAAATACAATCAAAGTGGGTGAACCAACGGAACCCAAGTGGAGATCAAGAAAGGCTACGATATGTGTTGAGCACATAGGTCAATGAGGTACCCTTTCTACTCAATGAGTGGTTTGTGAATGAGTTGCAATCTTATATTGAATATCACCCACCCACCATAAGGTAGGTAGTAAACCCCACCTACACCAAGGGGATTCTTGAGCAGGGTATGGCCATCGGGCTCAAATTCACGTCGGATTGCCTGACGTTGGTTTTTCTTTTTCTTTTTTGAATATTGCCAATGCAAGTGGATTGGTTGCAAGTCAATCAAACTTTAGAGCCGAGGAGGAATGCGTCTAGTTCACTTTGGACTATGAGCATATTCATGGCCACTTCACACATGAGACTAAGAGCCCGTGACCCTTACACTTCAAGCACTCTCATTGGTGGAGAAGGCAGAGCCAGTCCAAGTTCGCTTCACACTACGCTCGAGGGACCAACGGAGTATGTGAATGCAAGATGGATGTAAAGTCTACATGGATTCTTACATGGCATTGAATGGCTCGTGTTTCATGGTGACTTGGACTATTTTCAACAACCACCTATTGGAGGTAGGCCTAACACAAAACCAGGAGACCATGGCACTCCGAACGCTCACAACCGTTGATTTATTCTATTTTATCATGCGTGAGGATCCGCGTGAATAGAAATGCATTGAGAAAGCATTTGGTTGAGGGCCCGGTCACATATGACTTCACACTACACTTGAGGGTGCGTGACCACACTACATGATGTTGGAGGTGTGTTGGGGACGGCCTTTGGACACTTTCTTTTGGGCTCTCACAATTTCATGGTCACGGCTCTTGGCTCGTGTGTGAAGTGGCCCCTCATACTTGTATGAGAGTGAAATGCCAATCAATTGCCTGATCCAAATCAAGGAGCATGTGAATAAAATCCCAAGATGGATGGGGCAACTGGGATTTTATTTTCCCAATCCCCTTAGTCTGAAGAGTACGAGTGAGATTGACATGGAGAAATTGAAGATATCAATATCTCTGTTAATTGAGACCGAAACGGGTACTAATGTTACTTAAGAAAGGTGGATACGAATCAATCAATTGTAATTTCGGAGAAGCTTCGTGTAATAAACCATAGATTGAATGAAACTTGCAGCTGAAGCATGTGCGTGTAATCCTACTAAAAGGAGTTGATGTTGGTAAAAAAATTGAGTAGTTCGAGTCAACAGGCCAAGGGATTCTATTTTCGACATGCTAATAGAGACTCAGATCATAATCTGCAAACTTTGTAGACTTTGATTCCTTTCATAACATTATTTATATCCATAACAATGTTATGTGGGACTAACATTATTCTATAAAATATTCTCCATATTCGATATGGGTGTGGGAATATTCCGTGAAATGTTGTCAATCCCACATAACAATGTTATGGATCTGAATAATGTTATGTTGTTCAAACCGAGAAGCAATGAGAGAAGGGTTGATGTCTGTTTGGAATTGAATGGGACTTTAACTATTGGTAGGCAATGGACTGAACGGTCATCCTATCAGTACAAATTGCTTCTTCCAAATCCAAAGTGGAAGATTAATAGTCAATGGTCTTGCCTACTACCAATAAATATTGTGTTCATGAGTGACTGAACTTTCAAAGTAGTACAGTCTAACCTTGATAATGTCACACCATCCGTTTCACCAAAAAGAGTGATATAAACAAGGTGTGACATATTTGATAATGTCACATTTTGAAGATTTGTGCATAATGTGATATTATCAAAAAAATAGGTAGAAAATCAAAATAAAATTACAATGTAAAAAATAAAATAACAAATACGAGACTTCAATGTTTTTGAATGTAAAATCTAATTCAAAATTGTGAATAACAACAAGAGCACATCATAATGTGTCATTAAGATCAAGTAAAGACCTCTCACTAGAGACAAAGAAGCTTCTAATGTCACATTGTTTTGTTGATGTTAAATGTGCAACACAAATTCTAATGAGTTTTTCATGAATTTTTTCCACTCCTAACAACTCCAGAGTGTTGAAAATCTGAGAACCTTGGCTAGCCATAAAATTCAAAACATCTTTATCATATTTTTGTGCATCGCTTAGCTTCACTACTTTAGACTCATCATCACTGCTATCAACAATCAATGGGTCTACTTCCATGGAATCAAGAACTTGTTCGCCATCTTGCACTAATTGCACAAGCTCCTCAGTAGAATATTCCACCTCAAAATCATCTTCACCTTCCATGTTTATGTACTCCAAAAGACAAAGCTTTTCTACAAGTTTGCCTTCAACATCCAAACCCAAATTCAATGCGGCGATGAGATTGTTCAATTCCAAAGCTGCTTCCTCCATTTTGGACTTCATACTTTCATCAAAATTGTTGATATCTGCATTCCACTCTGTAGGCAATATGGCGGACTTTCTCCAACAATTTCTAATGTTTTGATCATCTAATTCATGCCATGCCACCACACCATAGCATAGCTTGAAATAGATCAACATTCAGTTTTCCCAAATCTTCATTTGAGTTGTTATCAATTTGTTGCAAAGTCCAGGCAACAAGCTTGCGCTTATAGCACATTTTGAATGTTGCAATCACTCCTTGATCCAAAGGGTGAACAACTGAAGTCACACTTGGTGGAAGGAACAAGATAGTGATATGGAAGAGTACAAAAGCATTAAACCCATCTATAACTTTCTTGACCTCACCATGAATATCATGGCATCCTGCATTGTCCATAATAATGCAAATCTTTATGTCTTTCAATGCCATTCTTCGGTTCTCACTCTTCACCCAATGTGTAAAAACATCACCATTCATCCAGGCCGAATTGTTGGAATAATATTGTACTGTACTATTTGGATCAAAATTATGAGGAAAGCATCTAGGACGTGTTGATTTGTGAATGAAAACAAGCTTCAATCGCTCCTTCCTTGAGATATTAGTGCAAAGCCCCAATGTCACACGGTCCTTCTTTTTCTTCCTTTCGCCTTCCCAATATTCAAAGTCTTGCAAGGAGAGGCTCTATAATACAAACCTGTCTCATCAAAATTGAAGATGTCTTCACGGATAGCATTGTGAAGTGCCGTGTATAGACAACACTGTTCAGGGATGGTGCACAATCAAGTTCCAAGAATAGCATTGCATTTATCACAGGGGCGGCGCATGACCCTTTCGGCTACTATAATGTGTCCATCCAACCATCACATACAATCCATCCATACTTGGTATTATCACATTTACACTACGGGTTTTGAAAAAAAATAGTGACATTACCAAGGGTGATAGGGATAATAACGAGGGAGTTTTACACTATGAAAATCGGTTTCAAACTTTTAGGTGACAATATCAAGGTGTTCTATTAACAAGGGTGACATTATCAAGGTTAGACTGTATGGAGATCGAAGAAAAGGATTGTGTCGATTGTCATTGTAGTAATGGAGATCGTAGTCACCTGTTTTCCTGCATTGACTAGCTACAAATGAAAAAGTCACTTGAATAGGCCATAGACTGTCCTTCGGCCATACCGAGGACTTTACCTTTCAACTACTAACGTTTCATGCTCCCCAATGAATAGAAGAAGCAATCCATAGTCTATTGCAAGACTTCAAATGAGTAAGAGAAGAGGACCGTCGTTATGGGGCACCTATACGACATGAGGTACCCAAGTATGGGTAACATTACTAAGTTGATAAGTCATGTTCAGGGGTTTAGCATAAGATTCAAGAATAAAGACCATGAATGGTGCAATCCCACTGCTTCACACTACATCTGAAGTCATGGTGGTTGAACACATTTCATCAGTTTAGTAATGTTATGTGTAACTTACAGGTATGGTTGAAGTATGATATTAAGTTGCACCCCGTTGTAGGGATTTTTTGAATGATACAACCAAACACTTAATAGATAAATCAAGCAAGTAGACTATAGTCTTTTAGACTGATTTGTGGTTTGGCTTATTGTGTCACACCAAGTAAATGACCATAATATGACAATGTAACTTTAAACAAGGTTTTATTGAAGGTACCATGTGAGGGTAATTGCACTACAAATTTAAGTTATCTTACATAAGCTTGATTTATATGAGATTATTAACTACACCAAAGTGCCCCTAGCTTTGATAAAGAAAGGAAAATGGGATACTTAATGCAAGACTATTGATGACGGTTGTGCCTATGTTTGTGCACCGCTCAAAGTCAAATGAACTCACTGCCATATTTTAGATTGTGCAATTAGTGTGAATATGGGTGATGGTCACGAATGTGTGTAATGTTGTTGAGAGATCTTGAAATCGCATGTAGAGAAATAATATACCCCATCGTATGTTTATACCTTATATAGTAATAAAACAAAACATCTATAAGTCTTGAATAAACTTACTTGAGGTATGTTGCCTTGTTCTCATGGTGATATAGTATCACCAATATCTTGTGCACTCTCTTGCATTCTTGTAGTCTCCGATTTTGTTTATGTCAGCATGCACACAATCATCACAAATTCCATATTGATCACCATAGACTCCAATTTCGCTTTGTCCGCATGCATACATTCACCACAGTTTATAGTCAGCACATACTCCATGCTAGTCACCACAATTTCCAGTCTCCATAATCACCACCTTCTTGTACTGCTTGTACAATCTTTTGGATGTTTTCACAATCTATATTGGCTTTCTTCTTATAGTGTCAGGTAAGTACTTCACTAATTTATATTGGGTTGAAATGTTTTAATTGGGTTTCTTATTTTTCCTCTGAACTTAGATGATTCAATAGCATAGGCTCAATAATATATTTCATTTTTCTCACACAATTTTGTTCATTATAATTCACAATGGAGGTGAATAATAAGAGAAATATGATTGGTTTGAGAA
Organism: Polytrichum commune; assembly: GCA_950295325.1. NCBI lineage: Eukaryota > Viridiplantae > Streptophyta > Polytrichopsida > Polytrichales > Polytrichaceae > Polytrichum > Polytrichum commune. The sequence goes on along the minus strand of OX485803.1, from coordinate 12,196,120 downwards.
TGGAGAACAAGAGACATATGCTTAGCATATTCAAGGTTAACCTTAGTTGGAGTCAACAAGCAATTGCTAATGAATTTAACAATAAATTATGTAAAGAGGTGAAAATGAACACAATATCTCAGGTCCTCAACTCTTCTAAAAAAGTTGTGGGTATTCAAAATGAGCTTGCCAAAGCTGTCCAGAGAGTCAAGGACTCCAAGTACCTAGAACTTGAAAATGCCTTGATGGCATTGTTCAAGCAGGTGAGAATTTCAATGCAATTTGAACGTGCTTGCTAATGATTTTAATCTTCTTCTTTTTCAATTGATTGCATGAACATTGAAATATCAAAGGTATTGTATCGATTTCAAGTAATTTTTATCTTTTCAATTTTGTGAACAAGTGAGAAGTAAAGACGGGACACTAATTAATGAGATGCTCATGCAAAATGCTACAATTCTTTGGGAATCTTTTGGCAAAGCTTGCAATGATCCAATCAAGGTTGAAAAGTACAAAATCTTCAATATTTTAAATGGTTGGTTGGAGAAATTCAAGAAAAGGAACTCTATTGCAAGGTAAGCATTGAATATGTTTTGTTTTTATCATTTGATCATGCAAGTCCTCATCTTATATGTGGAAGGTTAGACTAAGTATTGGTCATGCCTTAATTACATTTTATTGATTTATCCTCACATTATTGTACAAAGTGTATCTACATGGTGAAAGTGGCGATGTTGATGATCACGAAGTTGCCCAAGCAATGAGTCAACTTCATATTTTTGTCATATTATGTGCCTAAAGATGTTTACAACATGGATGAAACTGGATTGTATTTTTGAGCACATCCCAATAAAACATTAGCACAAGGGAAGGTGAAAGATCGGAAGTTACAGAAGAACCGTGTAACACTTGCTCTCGTTGTTGATGCAACTAGGATTGATAAGTTGAAGTTTCTTGTGATCTATAAATCTAAGCAACCATGATGTTTTGGAAGATGGCAACCTCATGAATATGTTCGGTGGCAAATAAAACAGTTTGGTTGAAAGGGGATATATTTGAAGCTTAGATTTTGTAGCTCAACAATCAGTTCATAGGCCAAAATCGAAAGGTGATCATGATTCTAGATAATGTATCTTCACATGTTGTTAGCTCTGCCAAAGTTGGTAAGTCTTGTGGTTTTTCAACCTTGGAATTGAGCAATATGACTTTGGTATTCCCACCTCCCAATGTTACAAAGACAGTTCAACCTTTGGATCAAGGCATGATAGCATCTTCAAAATTCAATACAAGAAGAAACTTTTGTAGTGGGTTTTATCATAGTATGATGATGCTACATTGAAGGAATTAAGGAAGGTGGTGCCCAACATCAGACATGTTATCATGTGGACTTATGAATTATGGAGTGAGTTAGATGCACAAATAGTTTGGAATTGTTGGAGGATGGCACGTATATTACCTGCAACATGGAATGCTGATTTTTCCCTGCTTGATGAAAAAGAGAATAATAGAAGGCAAAAATAATCATATAAAATTGGTGCTCTAATTGCAAAGTTGCAATTGGGTGATGATGAGATGTCAATCAAGATTTACATTCGAGATGGAAGGGGAAGAGATTACTAAGCTGGAATCGAGTATCTATGAGTTGGTAAATGCTACTTTGGGAACCAATTCTACACAAGATTTTGATCTTAATGTTGATCTAGATTCCATAGATGTGGATGATGTTACTTCTTAGTGATGCTAAACGTCATGCATCATTGTTATCTAGTTTCTAATTAGAGAACCCTTTATATTTTGATGTTAATGAAATTATTAGTTTTCAAAAGTTAGTACGGAATTTAGATAAGATGACAATCGCTAACTTGGGTAGGCGACACCATAGATCTTTAGACTCTTATTTCAAGAGTTCTTGAGGATGTTTGTATTTGTTTGGAGTTATAAGTTATTATTTCATACCATCTATGTTGCTTAAACTCGTTGTACATATTTTTAAGCTCATATTATTTATGTTTTCGTATTTCCTCAATAATACAACAACCTTACGCCATTTGTCATATTAATGAGAAGACGACACTTAGATAATAAGACTTTTTATGTTTCCCGAACATGTCATACTTAAGAGGGTTGACTATAGAGCCGTTGAAATTTCCACATAATCCAATGGATATGCTTTGCTAAAAATCATATTTTATTAAACAAAGTTAATCTATTGAAATATGACATTGGCCCCGAGACCAAGAATTGGCCTTCCATTTTGGGTGCACCCGATTCAATGAGCTCGGACCGTGTCATACCATGCATTTCTTGATGAAAATTTTCATACCACCAAATCGGCCCAACCTCTGGGTGTAAAGGGGTTGGGGCCGATTTCAGCCCTTTGGCCAATCATAAGTGAAGATTTCAAGCCTCTTACACAATGAATTGGCCCGGCCTCTATGTGTAAAGCGGCCCTTAGTTCCAATGCACTAAAAGACAACTACTTTGATCTCAACTTCCACCCTCCCTTGCTTGATCAATGTATTAAGTACTCTTAGGCTATTGCGTTGACAACATATTACTCCTTCCTTCCTCCTTTAACACGACTATAATTTTCACACTTTCTTAACAATCTATGTGCTTGGTTAAGTGGCCACGATCTAATGAGGAGCCTCCTACCCTCCATGCCAATTGATCAAGTTGATCACAAATCGAGTTCACTATATAGACAATCAATTTAACTTGAACCTTCAACCAACTTCGCCATAGGTTGTGAACAACTTCATGTATTGTAAGACTTTATTTCACAAAGAACATTACATCATGTATAAGATTCCCTTGATTGCTCCCCACAACCGTCTTCTATGGTTTGTAAAGGCCCTCGGAATGTCAAAAAAATTGGTTCACTTAGGTATTAGTGAGTATAACTTGGTAGCAAATGACTCTCAAGTGATATAAATTGAAGCTTATTATGTTTATGCTATAGCGGTATCAAAACCTATAAAGAAAGAGAATGCAAAGAATTTGATGCGCTTCCATATAAGGTGTAGCACCAAGGAAACAAAACAAATTATCATTGTTGTTGAGTCGTGCAAAAGAGGCCTTGAAGCACAAAACCACTACAAAATCTCGTAAGAGGAACCTGATTGTGCTAGAGAATTGGATCAACACACTAGATAATCAGATAATTGTATCACAACTAGAGAGCTAGAGAGTTGTATGTGGGTGCACAAAGTCACTTCCAAATCGATTCTACTATCAAATCCAGTACAAAAACTCTCACCAACGATCGGATGTTGGGAAATGAGAAGGCAAAGAATGTGAAATAAGGAGGTGAGAAGTTGAGAATACAAGAACGATTGGTTTGGAAGATTTATGAAATTGGTTTGGAATATTCTTGAAGTTGCTAGAGGTAAAGGTCCATGACCATAAAAATCGAGGTATTCCACATGTCAAGTCGGTTTAGAAGAATCATGAACTAATTTCAAAGGTTAATGAAATTGGTAGAACACTCCAATAACATGGATTGGAAGGTCCATGAAGTAGCTTGGAGCCTTCGTGAAAGCAACCTTGCACTTCCATGAAGTCATCTTACCAAAGGACTAATAGGGGTGAAATCACTTTGGTGAATGTAATCACGAACTTGGGCCTCGCAACGACTAAAAAACACTTGCAACAAAATGAACATAGGCAACTTAGGGCCACTTCAAACATGAGCCAAAAGCCCCATCCATAAAATTGCGAGAGCCCAAAAAGAAAACGTCCAAAGGCCGTCCCAAAACACCTCCAAAACCATGTACTGTGGTCACAAGCCCTCAATCGTAGTGTGAAACCATATGTGACCAAGCCCTCAACCAATGCTATTCCAATGAATCTCTATTCGCGCGAAGTCCTCCCACACGATAGAATAGACTAAATCAACGGTTGTGAGGTTTCGGAGTGCCATAGTCTCCCGATTTTGTGTTAGGCCTACCTCCAAGAGGTGGTTTTTAAAAATAATCCACGTGACCATGAAACACGATCCATTCAATGCCATGTAGGAATCCATGTAGACTTTACATCCATCTTGCAATCGCTCACATACTCCGATGGTCCCTCAAGCGTAGTGTGAAGCAAACTTGGACCGGCTCCACCTTTTCCACCAATGAAAGTGCAATATGGGCACTCCGTCTAACTATCTAAGTTATTAGGGCCACTTCACACACGGGACTAAGAGCCCATGACCATTACACTCCAAGCACTCTCATTGGTGGAAAGGACGGAGCCGATCCAAGTTCGCTTCACACTACGCTTGAGGGACCAACGGAGTATGTGAATGCAAGATGGATGTAAAGTCTACATGGATTCCTACGTGGCACCAAATGGATCATGTTTCACGGTCACTTGGACTATTTTCAAAAGCCACCTCTTGGAGGTAGGCCTAACACAAAACCGGGAGACCATGGCACTCCTAACGCTCACAACCGTTGGTTTATTATATTTTATCATGTGTGAGGACCCGCATGAATAGAATTTCATTGAAATAGCATTTGGTTGAGGGCCCGGTCACGTATGACTTCACACTACACTTGAGGGTCCGTGACCACACTACATGATTTTGGAGGTGTGTTGGGACAGCCTTTGGACGCTTTCTTTTGGGCTCTCACAATCTCATGGTGACGGCCCTTGGCTTGTGTGTGAAGTGGCCCTTAGTGTGTGAAGAAGTGGCCCTCGCTCGATGAGACAAGAATGTGAGTGCCGGGGCTGCCTTTGGCCCACTCGATCGGCCCCCCATTGGCCGACAAAGTTGGAAGGACAAAACCACCCAAATATGCAACTTATGTATGTATTGGCCATCAAGACCTGAAAGGGGGGCCTACTAACTAATACTAGGTCTGACTTTTCATATAAATATAAAAGCAAGCTTCAAAATAAAGTTCATTACGTATATTAAGACTGGCTCGCCCGCCCCCGTTCTTTATGGGAGCATGCAGCCTAGTTTTAGGTCTGACTTTGGTCCATTTGTCAGCGTATTCAATTACTCTGGCTTTGGGGCGTGGGCCTTGGCCCAATCCTAAACCCGAACCCCGACCGGCGGCAAGGCCATCATCACCCTCCCCGGCCCCTCGCCCGCAAATTTCATGGGACTCAGATTTGTGGCAGGATCGCTTCACGTTTTAAGGGTTGTTTACACCATGGACCATGAAGTCGTCCCAATGCGTTGTAAAATCTGCGATTGGCTGTTGAACTCGTCCTGGGACTATTTCGGTTTACACTAAGGGGGAAACGTCAGAGTGACCGTGGAGTTCGAGGTCTCCATAAGACATGTTCGAAGGGCTACACTATCCAGTGACACGGTCCAACGGGTGTTGCAGCGAGAGAGGCAAAAGAGGTGCTCATGTGGGAGAAGGCAAGGGCCCATGGCATAGAGATACTATTATAATGGTTTTTTGATGGATTTTTTTTTTTGGGGGGGGGGAGAAAAGATGAAGATAAAAGAAGACACGAGAATGGTCAAACTTGATTTTTTCCAAAACTGCCCCCTTTTTGGGCATATATTAAAAAAAACAGCTTGTGCATTTTTTTTGTATGGTCATTCCTCTTGGTCCACAATTGGTTTACACCTAGTGAGGGGCCCAAAGGCTTTGTAAATCGATTTGCTAAGGAATCGGACGGTGGGAAGTTGGACCATCAAGTTGGGCAGTGGAAAAAGGTGATCTTCCATGGTCTGATTTCATGGTCCATGGTGTAAACCGGCCCTTAGGGTGTCCATTCCAGCTTTCTCATATGCATCCATGAATTTCATCTAGTACCATGCCCACACTAGGGGCAGTTGTGAAGTTTAGTCCAAGGTGATAAGAGGAGTACCTTTTGTTAGGGAAAGTGCATCTCTCTCCAAAAATAATCGTGCACCAATAAGGATTGTTTGTCTTATCCACAATAACTTGACTGCACCGTTTATGGTATTTAATGTCACGTACACTTTTTGTGAAGGCCCAAACTAGACGCCTGCTAATTGCCAATATGATTCCATTCATCAACATAAAGTAAATTCTTCATGTGATTTTTTTATATATATTATGACATTTAGAGTAGCACGTTGGGATACTTTAGATGATAGTCTTGCATTTTGTATGCAAGGGGGTGATATTTTTTAGCGCACTAATGGAAGGTGTCGTGCCTTTGCATTTTACTATGCAAGAGGAAGATATTCTTGAACATACTAGTGGCAAGTGTCATTTGTGTACATGTTTGTCAACTTGTAGACCACTATCTAACATAGGCATGCACCTCATTACACTATTTAAGATACTCATGCCAAGATATTAGTAAGCACAGTTGAAAGCCAAGTGTCACTTATGGCGAAGTTGTTAATTATCGACATAACTTAGCATACGCCTCAAAATAGGGTAAGTGACACTATTACGCATGTGACACTAAATACCATAAGGGGTGTAGATGTAACGTGTTGCATTTTTGCTAATGCATGTAAGACAAAAACTCCTATCAAGATGGAAATCCACCCACTAGTGTGGCTAGTTGTTGGTCCTAGTGTGGGCATGGCCTAGAACACATTATGCCCTTCATTGATTACATCAACACTAGGATATTTCACCCTAGTATCATAAATTTGGGAAACATTGTGTCTGATTAATGATGGGCCACCCATGCATAATGAAAAGTATTTAGCTTGAGTATTGTTCATTCATCAATGGGTGAAGGGGAGGCCACACAAGTTGGAAAATTCATGTTTCGAAATAGAGTTTAGTAAGCCAAGGTAAAAATATTTTCAACCACTAATTCGTATACTTGGATGTGTCTCTACCTATGTTGCCTACAGTCGTCGTGCTATTAAAAGAAAACATGGCCTTTGGCCAATCTAAAATTTATATTTAAAAAACAACTAACTAAAAGAAATAAAAGGGAAATTGATGTCTTTGCACCAATGTGAAGATTGTCATTAGCCATCCTCATTACATTCCGTAAGGAAATGTAAGAGGAGGATGGGTCATGCATGTCTTCTGATAGGTGGGCCTTGGAAAGTTATTGGGGTAGAGGGCTTAATCTAAGGGGATGAGTGATTGACATTTTTTGAATTTTTGGTTGTTTAAAATAATAGCGGTGAGATATTTTTCACAAGGAGTTTAATTATGTAATGGAGATGTTAACCTTTTATTGCCCCTGGTGATCATAGTGATCAACTCTTGCCAGGAGAGTGTTCTAGACCACCACCTCAAACCGTCAGCCACGCTTCCCGCACAACACGGTGATTATTGTATACTTCAAGAACATATAGGCACAAGTCCCATTAGATTTTGATTTGATATGAAGGAGGATGATGCTCCGAGATGAATTTGATCTTTGCATAAGGTCATTGACACTTGAGGCATGAAGCACCTATCTTTAGCTATTTGGGCAAAACCCCAAGGCAAACAAGCTCCAAGTATGCCATTCAAGTTCAATACGAAATACATCTAGTTAGTGAATCTCCAGATTTGAAGGGTCAGGTCTTTAAACATGGAGATGTGGGAGGACTTGCTAGCCAAGTTAGTATAGCTACGGTCATATATTTCGTATGCTTTTGGGTCACTATGGTGGGTGTGGGGCGATCGTTACAATATGCCAATTTGATGAACACACTCAACAATGACTACAATTGGAAGGACCTTTGTATTCAAAGAATGAATCAATATACATGGAAACACTTCCATCAATCATAACTAAATAAAAGGAGGTCCAACCCTTTAATTTGATTTTCGTCGATGCTTCATCATAGGTTTACTAATGCATCAAAAGTTTGAAAACGTAAATCGAATGATTAGAAGACATAGAACAAGACAATGAACCGAATAACCCATGTACACCTTACTTTGGGGGGGGGGGGGGACTAACATTGACATCATACTAGCGTGAATTTGAGTCTATTGGCCCTATCATGACCAAGACTCCCCTTGACACATGATAACTTGAGGTTTGTAGTCTTACCTTGTAGTAGGTGGATTCGATTTAAGTTCCCTCGTCTAAGATAGGAGCACCTTAAACCAAGATAGCCCCCAAAATCAACACCCTCGAAATCCTGCATAATAAATACACGTTGATCATGAGAATGTTTGTCATGTAAACTTCAATGGTTTTGAGCGACAACATTGTTTTCACTTCAAGAATTTGTGTTTATTTCAATATTCGGGAAGGGGGGGGGGTAAAATTGCAATACACTTGGTATCTTCTTCTTTTTTTACTTGGGAATAAATTCGTCCGATTTATACGTTTACCAGACGTATGCTAAACACCTTAACTTCTCGGTTTAAGGTGCTCTTAAATAAAGAAACAAATAACCAACGTCAGGCAATCCGACGTGGATTTGAGCCCGTTCACCCTACCTTGCTCAAGAACCCTCTCGGTGCAGGGTGGGGTTTACCACCTACCTTCCGATGGGGGCGGGCTCTTGACTTCCTACCTACCTAGCTAGTTTCCCCCATCAAGTAGAGACAAGACTTCACAGCGGGAATCAAACCGCCAACCACTCCATTTAGAAAATGAGTACCTCTCCACCATCACACAGTAATTTAAGGTCATGTCGATTTAAGATGCTCTTACCCAACAATCGGAGAAATTTGTTGGCATTCATAACCGGTCAAGATCCGAGTGTTTCCAAATCCAACCGGTTCCATGTTGACGTCCCCCGATTTTCCTTTACGAAAGCGGGTATATTCCATAGATTCCTCCAAAACGATGGGTAATTTTCCAACAGTCTCCGACTTCAACCGGTGGTCATTTCTCAAACTCAACCGGTTCATGTGTAAACTAACCACCGGTTCTCCCCGATCAAAGCTCTTCCCTCACTCCCTCCTCCTAGGTACCAACTGTCTGTCTCTCGTCCATCAAGCAAGCTGTCCACTCCAAACGTCACTTATCAAACGTCACGCTCAAAGTCACCCCAAACTTAAACTCCTGACAAACAAACATTCCCATTCTCTCTCTCTCACTCTCAGCTCGCTCTTTCAGCTCTTGCGTCATCACCAAAAACACATCACGATCGAAAATTTGTCGTCAGTGGAATCCAAGGATGGAACACGGCATTCATATCTGACCTGGACCGGAACATCAAGTCAGAAGCATCACATATTTAATCAAGCCGCCGTGGATTTAAAATGACCCGATGGAACACCATTCGATCTGATAGATTCCTTCAAGTGAGTTCAAACCATGCAAGCAATGCATGATGATGATGCATGGCCCAATCACCCAAACTGTTCCAAAATTGACTGTCGACTAGTCACTTCTCACTCCAAATCTCATCACCTTGGAGCTTTCTCTAGGAACACTCGATCGTGAGCCGTGTGTGTGTGAGTGAATATAAAGGCATGCCGGTTGGAATCCGAGGAACCTCGAGTGTTTCTAACTAATTAATTAACCACCGATTCCATTGCCAACAACAAGGTTGTACCGATTAATTAAGGCACGTGGACATCATTCCGACACACCTTTCTCAATTGGACTCTTTCGAAAGAAAATGGATCTGTTTTTTTTTAAATGTAAGTGTTTTTTTTTCTACGACTGACATGTGATGTTCATTCGTCACAATCGTGTAATCGACTTTTGGGTTTAATAGTATCTATACCTACTGGTCACATCTAAAAAGAATACTTGTGTGTGTATAAAACTTCTTTTTGGAATCCGAGGAGCCTTGAGTGTTTTCTAACCCCCGATTTCACTGTCAACAACATCTTTTATTAAGACATAAAGATGTGATCAAATGCTTATGTTAATTGGACACCTAAAAAAGAAAAGACAAAAAGACAAAGAAAAATATCATTGTTTTTTTTACAAATAACATGTGATGTCCATTTACCAAACCTTGTAACCAACTCATGGGTTTAGTAGTATCTACACCCATCAATCACATCTACAAATAATACTTGCATGTAGATGCAAATGCCTTTTGGAATCTCGGAAACCTAAAGTGTCTTTAACTGTTGATTTCATTGCCAACATCAACTCTACTAATGTATGAGGGTGTTATTCATATGCTTATATATATACATCAATGTTCTTTTACAAAGGACATGCAACATTCGTTCACCAAACCTTGTAACCAATTTTTTGGGGTCTAATAGTATCTATAACTCTTAGCTACATCTAAAAGTAACACTTGTGTGTAAGTACAAATGCATGTTGGAATCCAAAGAACCTCGAGTATCCCTATTTGCCAAATTCATTATCAACACCAACTTCCACTAAGGTATGCATGTTTTATTCAATGAATTTTATAATTGGACCCCTATGTTTGATTGGTGTGTGATTAAGTGAGTGTCAAAGAATAAACATTGTTGTAGAACCGTTTTTTGGGCTATAGCCTAGCCGAAGCAGGCAATTTTCACTTTTTGATGAGAATCATCTGGCTATTAGCCATTGGAGGCCATCCAGTGTGAAAAAAGAAGGGCTATTGCTGTTGCAGAAGCGGTTAGACTACTAACCGACTGCCCCTCACCCTCAACGCTACGAGGAGGGGACAATCGAGGTTGAAGGCAAGCTATTATCACGTTGTAGAATCTCGCATAGTCTCAAAGTAATATTTTGTCAAGTCTCAAAATTGGCGAGGGCTTAACTTTTTGTTGAGTGATATTAAGTTAATGAATAGTGATGCTATGAACAATGTCAATATGTATGATGGTTCCTAGATCTGTTGGTGACATTCATTTCATAGCTTAAAGAACTTTAACACAATCTTCAATAATTTCCCACATACACTATTAGCCTTCCCTCACTAATTAGGATAATTTGTGTAGCATGGATACGCTTAGCACCACAAAGTTGTACCGGGTTTACATGTGAGCCTATTTTTATTTAATTTTTAATTTTAAGGGAAAAAGAAAAAAGTAGTAACAATTGGTGTGATGGTACAAGAAGGATTACACTATAAACTTGATGAAACCGTTCGTATGTCATATCAAGTTAATCTTCAAAGTGTACCAATTCATAAGTCATATGCACAAGTTCACCATAACAATATGACACAAGCTTAAACTAAATTGTGTGCAAGCAAACATATACTCCCTCCGTCCCAAAATGATTGTCCTACTTCCCGGATTTTTTGGTCCCAAAATGATTGTCCAGTTTATCTGCCCTGCTATAAATTTGAGGCTCAAAGTCACATATTTTTGCACCAAACTTTCTATATCAAGAAGGCTTTCAACACCGCAACTTCCGGGGGCGTTTCGGAGTAGTAGTTGTTTTAATTTTAAGAGTCATACTTACAATTACTCGGTCAATGGTCAACGGCCCTTAATCTCGCCAAAGTTAGAAACACAAACAATCAGTTTGGGATGGAGGGAGTACTTGTCTTGTGAAATGTGGATTTTGTTGCCGTATTTGAAAATGATAAATATGATTTCCAAAAACACGTACTTAGAAATTTCAACAACAATTGGAGTCTAATATGATGGGACAATATGAGTTTGGTTGACACTCAATATACAAATATAGACTAAAATTAGAACGGATGGGCATATTGATCCACTTTGTCGAATTTTCGTCTCTCATTCTACAAATATGTGCAAACAACGCGGAATACCATTTGAGCTATGCAATGGTGTAACACATTATTCAAATTATCTTCCCTTACAAACGAATTACTAACACACTCTTCAAAAATATATCTTACATGTCACATTGTTCATTTATACATATAGATAGATAGATAGTGCGCAACTCAATATCTCTAAACTTAAAATGGCAATCCATATGAATTCCCTGTACAAGGAGTCAGTGTGGTTGTTGTTGACAAAGAACGAAGTGTGCCTAGTATCTATCGGATTAAAGCATATGACAAACTAAATAATTATAGTGCCACATGTGCATAAAGACATTAAAATAATTGCGGATACAAGTTTTTTTTGCTTCATGTCACTAGACTCAACTCTTACCACACATTGTGAAGCATTATATTCAAGCTAGAGGGGGTCGTTCAAGCCCATCTCGATTGTGTTCATCATACCGAGGTTTGGGGTAGGAATGCCTCCGGACCTATATCGACATTCGAATATCTTCTTTTTGGCACAAATTGAAAATTCAATCATAAGAAAAGGAACCAAAAACATAACCACCTCGGGAGGACCAACACAAACCGAGGGGAGATCAAGAAATAATGCCCATTTGGGGCTTAATCTTCTATGTGACCACTAAGTTACTCTGGCCCACAATGAGACCTTTGACCCCCCCCCCCGAGTCAAATCGAATTCGTTAAGAACATCTTATACGCAATGTCCCTCGGGGAGGTCACTCCCTCTCATATTAATGCATACATATGCGTTCGAGACTTATTTATCAGGGGGGGCTATTTACCTTGCAGAAAACATTACAAGCTATGGTAAGATGAATGTTTTTTTTCAATACACCCTATCAATAATTTTTTACGGGGGGGAATCATTTAGAAACACCCTATTTTACTTATATTGTGAAAGAAATTTGGAAAGAAGATTGCAATTCAAACAACGCGCTGAAATTTTCTGTAACGTGTATTACATATTTATTGTTTTTTATTTATTTACAACCTCTCATTCAACTGGGACTCCTTTACTATAAAACTAGAGGCGCTATCCTGAGTGCTCTAGCAGTCCTAAAGGTAAAGGGAGTTAACTACTAGTTGATGACTGTGGTTCTACACGTAGTTCTCCCACGTAAGTAGAGACCACTATTTAACTGCACTTAGAGATATCCTAAAGGCATGGGGGAGAGCTCGTTAATATATATTTAACTACCACTTAACTACCAGTTGGAGGTGGCCTCAACTGCCAGTGGTGCTTGTATATAAGCTCTAAGGTTGGGTGGAACATGCCTCTTGAATCTCATAATATTTGAGAACGTTACATTGGTATCAGAGCCGGCGCTCTTGTACTTTGTTTTCATTTGGGTTTTTATTAACTTCCGCTGTGTAATTGTTATGCTGGTAATTTTTCTAGAGGGTGTTGCGGTCCTGGGGGGTCGCGTCTCGCCTCGTCTCGTCTCCTCTCGTCTCCTTACGGCCTAGCAGAGGGAGGCAGCCTGCTGCCTGGGCAGTGAGCGTCTCACAGGAGAGCTACGTCGTCTCTTGTGGCTCTCATTTTAGGGGGTCATAAATAATTGGTTTTAGTGATCACTGCTAAAATCTGAAGATGTTTTAAGTCAGTGGGGTGGAGTTATAGTATTCTGAAACCTGGGTAGATTTATGCACTAAAATGGGCATAACCTTCGGACAGAAAATAGGATAGGCTCGAAATTTGGTGAGATGATTTGTGTTTAGTCTCTCTAGTCACAGTTAAAATTTCAGGTCATTTCGAGAAAGTCAGAGGAAGCTATCCTATTCTGAAGTTCTTCTGAGAGCAGCATACGAAAAAGGGTATAACTCCTAGGCAGAAAATCAGATCGGGTCGAAATCTTGGGGCAAGATTTCTGAGTAGGTTGTTTACTCGAGGTTAAAATTTGAAAACTGCGGCTCTCAGACATGCGGTTAATTTTTTTGTTGGAGAAAGCTATTGGGGGGTAGAATTGTTTTGTCTCCTGTTTTGGTTTTTATTGTACAAGACCGCATGAGCAGTCCCGCAAATTTTTGGGATTGTATTTTGTGTGTTTATGTTATGGCCATCGAGGATATGGACACTTCTGGACCGTCAAGGGAGGATAGTCCTCCCCAGGTTTTCCCGATTGGCACATCCTCTTCACCGAGTGATGCAAGTATCCGTAGTTTGGTGGTCCAAGCTATTCATGATTACTGCAATGGGAAATTGATTGATGACTTAAGTCAATTTCAGTGTATAGAGCAGCAAGGTGAAATAACCTTTTCGATTGTGAACACGCATTCCAATCGCTTGGAAGCATTGGAATGCCAGGTCCAACTCTTGAAGAAGTATAATGAGGGGGACCGTTCTAAGTCCACCACAGCTATTGGCAAGCCGGAACGGTTCAAGGATAAGTCAAAAATTACCATTATGGCTTGGCTCAACCAGATGAAATTCTTTTTGGTTGCACGCCAGATTGCTCCTGAGGAGTGGGTCACAATTGCGTCAACATATCTGGAAACCAATGTGTCACAACATTGGGATATGCTTGCATTGGAGCTGGCAGCGGATAAGAAAGATCCGCAGCTCTGGGATAACTTCTATGATACATTACTCACTGCTTATGGCAGTGTCAATCAAGAGTTGGTAGCCCGGAACAAGCTTCGTGTTCTTAAACAGAAAGGTTCTGTTGGGGACTATGCAAATGAGTTTTAGCAGTTGTGCTCACACATTACTAAAAATCCTGTCTCCCCGGGAGATAAGATTGAGAGATTCATATCAGGGCTCAAGGAGGATATCCGCAAGAAGGTCTCGGTGGATCCTAAGGGCGATGGTGGGCCATGGGAGGACATCAAGCGTCTCATCAATTATGCAGTGACTATAGACGCTACGTACACACAAGATACAAAAGGACGGGACAATGATAAGTCTCATTTTGATGCACTGGTTGTCAAGACCAATGGCCACACAGGGCCTATTAGAGACAACAAGTCTCGCCGCTCTGAAGGACGCTCTTCCGCCTTTTACAAGAAGAGTAAGCAGGGTAAAGGGGAGGCCCATTCGGCAAGAAGCACTGACAAAAAAGATGGTCTTTGTTTTCAATGTCACAAGGAATGACACTTGGCTAGAGATTGTCCTGATGGCAAGAAGAGTGCTGAGCAACAACCTGCAAAGAAAGGCAAGAAGTCTTTTCACAAGTCCGACACTTAGGCAGTGGGCTAGTGTCAGGACTTGTTCAAGTTTCGGAGGGTATTTTTGATTTGCTTGGTGATGCTTTGGAAGTGATTCAAGGCTTAGTCAATAAGCAATTTAATGTAATCGTGTCTAATATTTTGAATAAAGACATTATTTTGCCAACTCCGTTACTCCCACTCAGTGATGTGTTAGATGTGAACTCCAAAGTTTATGGAGCGTTCTCATTGATTATATCATCAGTGGATGATTTGCAAAGTTTCTTGAGATCTTATTTGCACGGTAAAGAGGGAGCGCCCTATGAGACCGGTGCTTGTTTTATTGTTGACAAACGTAAAGCAAAAAATCTTAAGAGAACTTTACCACGATTTAAATTGGTCCATCAATTTGAATCAAACTCAGTGCAGTGGCATGTTTATTTAGATGAACCTAGGCCACGTGTGCTGAATCAGCTCACTTTGTCTTCTTAACTGATGATGAGTTTCTCAGGGCAAGTAGCTCATCAGGATGCATCTGTATTAATGGATAGTGCCACATCACATTGCTTTGTGAGTTCTGGTTTTGCTAAGACCTTCGGGTTAAAAGTGAAAAATGGCAGTAAGACACTGGTATTAGGCAATGGTGATGAAGTCCAAACGGACGGCAAGATTAAAGTTCATGTTAGAATACAGCAATATCAAAGCCAAATTACTTGCCTAGTGGCAAAGTTAAGTGAAGGCATTGATTTGATATTGGGCAATGATTGGCTAGTGCAACACAAGGCACGCTTGGATTTTTCTTCTGAATGTTGCGTGTTGTATAAGGGCCGCCGTAAAATGACACTGCATGTGAACCCAGTGCAATGTCAGAGTCCAAATCCCCATAGACTCACCGCCATGCAGTTCAAACGGTCAATACGGAAGGGAGCAACGTCGTTCCTAGTTCAGTTGACCGCGGTTGGAGACAACGTAGAGGACACAGTGGCAACACCTTATGCCACAGTGTTAGAGGAATATGCTGATGTTTTTCAGCCCATACCTACAGGGTTACCTCCAGAGCGGGAAATGGCCCATACTATTCCTTTAGAGCCAGATGACAAACCGCCATTTAGGCCGATCTATAGGTTGAGTCCTCTCGAGCTGCAGGAGGCCAAGAAACAAATCAAGGAGTATTTGGAAAAGGGATGGATAGAACCTAGTTCATCGCCTTATGGGTCTCCCATCTTGTTCGTCAAGAAAAAAGATGGAGCGCTGCGAATGGTGGTGGATTATCGGGCACTTAATAAGCAAACGGTAAATAATCGTTATCCGTTGCCTCGTATTGATGATCTTTTTTACCAGTTAGCCGACTCTATAGTATTTTCATCTCTTGATTTGGCACAAGATTATCACCAGATTAGGATATCCGAGGAGGATGCCCCTAAGACAGCGTTTAGAACACCGTTTGGTCATTACCAATTCAAAGTATTAAGTTTTGGATTGACCAATGCACCAGCAACTTTTCAAGGAGTAATGAATCGTATTTCTCACAAGTTCATTGGAAAGTTTGTTTTGGTATATCTGGATGACATCTTAATTTTTTTCAAAAAACGAGGAGGAACATGTCAGTCATTTGGCACAAGTACTTCAAATTCTACGAGAGAATCAGTTTTATGCAAAGATGTCTAAGTGTTATTTCGGAAAGAATGAATTGCATTATTTAGGACACGTGGTTGGCAAGGAGGGCATCAAGGTGGATCCTAAGAAAATTGAGACTGTGGCCAAGTGACATAGACCTCTTGAAGTCGGACAATTACGATCCTTCTTGGGGCTTTGCAATTACTTCCGCAGATTCATACATGGATATTCCACTTTGGTTGCGCCTTTGACTTCTTTGACGCGAAGCAAAGTCAAGTACATTTGGACTGACGAGTGTGAACGCGCTTTTGAGAATGTTAAGTATGCTTTAATACATGCACCAGTTCTGACCTTACCCAAGTTAGGGGAGCCATTTGAGGTCATTAATGACGCTTCTTTACTCGGAGCAGGGGCCGTCTTATTTCAGGGAGGTAAGCCCATTGCTTTTGAAAGTAAGAAATTTTCTCCCACTGAGAGAAATTACACTACTGGTGAACAAGAACTTGCAGCAGTTGTGCACGCCATGCGAACCTGGCGGTGTTACCTAGAGGGTGCAGATTGCACGATCGTCACAGATCATAACCCTCTGGTGTATTTAAAAACACAATAGACGTTATCAAGGCGTCAAGCTCGGTGGTTGGAGTTCTTGGAGAATTTTTTTGTCTATAGATGGGTGTATAGACCAGGAAGGATTAATATGGCAGATCCTCTGAGTCGGAATCCACTAGACCCGGGTGACCAGCCAGCCTTGATGGCACCGCGATCTGCTCCAAGTAATTCGGTCCTTCAAATGGTGGCTGCAGACGCTAGGCGAGGTGATCCTGTTGAGAAAGACAACAATCCGAAGGGGTACCCGGAGTTCATCAGTGATCAGAAGTTATATCAAACTATCATTGCCGGGTATGCTCTTGATCCTTGGTTCTCAAACCCGCACAATCTGAAACATTTTGTTTATGAGAATCACATCTGGTGGTATGAAAATGCGGTTGTGGTTCCAGATGTGTCATTCTAAGGATCGAATATCAAGTCATTTTTGCTCCGTGAGTATCATGATGCAATGTATAGCGGTCATGTAGGGGTAACTAAGACATATAAGAGGGTGCGAGTAAATTTTTGGTGGCCTGAGATGCAAGGGTCCATCAGAAGCTATATAAAATCTTGTGAGATTTGCCAAAGGAGTAAGGCCCCTACTCTTAAACCAGCAGGCCTTTTACAACCATTGGAGATTCCTGATAGAAATTGGGAAGTAGTGAGCATGGATTTTATCTCTGGATTGACTCCATCTGCTAATGGTTATGATGCCATCTTTGTGTGCGTGGATAAGTTGTCCAAGATGGCCCACTTTATGCCAACCACCACACACGTTACTGCTGAAGGTACGGCAAGGTTATTCCGTGATCATGTATATAAGTTGCATGGTCTACCCAGGGTAATCCTAAGCGACAGGGACGCTAGATTCACAAGTAGGTTTTGGGATGCGTTGCATAGTCTTTTGGGGACAAGGTTGGCCATGTCCACCGCATTTCATCCTCAAACTGATGGGCAGACGGAACGGGTAAACCGTATCCTGGAGGATATGTTGCGACATTATGTCAACCCAGTGCATGATGATTGGGATGAATTCCTTGCAGTAGTTGAATTTGCATATAATAGCTCTTGGCAAAAGTCTGTACGGAATACTCCGTTTGTCTTGACCTATGGTTAGCAGCCCCGGACACCAATTAGTGGGAACAGCAGGTGTCAAGTCCCTGTTGCGCAAAATTTTGTCGAGCATATGACACATGTGATTGGCGAGGCCAAGAAACATCTCATTGTTGCGCAACAACGACAAAAGTTCTATGCTGACAAGAACCGACGAGAGGTCTCGTTCGAAGTGGACTCGCAAGTGCTAGTAAGTACTGCCAACATTAAGTTGAAGGTCCCAGGAGCTCGAAAGCTTTTACCAAGGTGGATTGGCCCATTTCGGGTGGTGCAAAAGATAAGGGTGGTAGCATACCGCGTGCAACTGTCAGATACATTTAAGATCCACGATGTCTTTCATGTGTCACTTCTTAGGCCTTATGTGGCCGATGGCAGGGTACAGCCTCCCCCTCCGCCAGTCTTTGAGGAAGATGCATCTTATGAAGTAGAACACGAAGATAGAGGGTCTCGTTCTCGCCCCAAGAAATTCTATCTTATCAAATGGCTCGGATATGCACTTGAGCATAATTCATGGGAGCCCGAATGCAACTTGAGTGTAGAAGTCCTCAAGGAGTACTGGGATGCGGTAGCAAAGTCTGAGGACAGACTTACACGCTGTGGTATTAAGCGTGACCGCGAAGCCCCAGCTGCGCAAAAAACGTTTGAGGCGGAAGGTATCTTCAGGGTAGGTGCTTTCTGTTCTCTCCGGCCCGCACAGGATCCGGTAAACGGGGTGTTATTATTAACTTGTTTCACCCTGCCAATTGGCATGGAGCATGGTACATATACAGATCCCATGGCTCGCTTAAATTAGTGGTGGTCTTAACTATATTTGTCTTGATGCACTACGATTTGGGATCATTCATGAACGCGGACGTTCATTCCTAAGTGGGGAGGTGTGTAACGTGTATTACATATTTATTGTTTTATATTTATTTACAACCTCTCATTCAACTGGGACTCCTTTACTATAAAACTAGAGGCGCTACCCTGAGTGCTCTAGCAGTCCTGAAGGTAAAGGGAGTTAACTACTAGTTGATGATTGTGGTTCTACACGTAGTTCTCCCACGTAAGTAGAGACCACTATTTAACTGCACTTAGAGATATCCTAAAGGCATGGGGGAGAGCTCGTTAATATATATTTAACTACCAGTTGGAGGTGGCCTCAACTGCCAGTGGTACTTGTATATAAGCTCTAAGGTTGGGTGGAACATGCCTCTTGAATCTCATAATATTTGAGAACGTTACATTTTCCATCCCGGCACGTAGGTAGAGAACATTAACTCCACGTTGGATATGTTGGTGCAACCAACCAGCCTGTGAAGTCATCCATCCAAGTTTTTCAACAAAAAATTACTTCTTTTCATCCTTTTGCACTGACCCTACCCTAGACACACTACCCCTAGTAATTGTTTCCATGCTATTTTACATGTACTGACTAGGTAAAAGAGGCCGTTGTATGTGATGGTATTTTACATGTAAACACGATTCACTATTTTCAAACCCCTTATATTATATGTATGTTTTTTTGCAAAATTTATCTACAAAGAATATATTAGACCCTATTTTTTCATCGCAAGTTGTTTCTACGATTTTCACAAGTGACCTCCCGGAGCAACTTCCAGGGCCTTCTCTAATGTGCGAGAGTCCGTTGCCACTCAATCCTCCCATAATCTTGCAAGGCCTCCTGAATGATTTGATCGACATTCAAATATCAAGATATCGGGATATCGAGGTCAAGTTGAGGTTTAGATTGAGGTTGGCTTGGTAGCGTAGCCCTTCCAAATAATGAGTTCATGGGGTTGCGTTGAGGTCAAGGTGGATTTCCTTTAACAAACATCAACACCTTGGCTCCTTGGATATGTCAAGGAGTCTCCAATTCACTTTGAAGTTTGACGTCATATATCAAAATTTGATGCATTTAATATTTGTTGTTGTAGTCCACTAATATTGGCATGTGTTGTCACCACCATTGTCACCCCGCCTCTTGATCCTCCTAACTTCAACAGTGAGCAATCGTGGGGCAACGGCCTCACCATGTCCACCCACATCATATGATGTAAATAGACTAAAGGGTGTGTGTGTCACCTTGACATGGTGTACCATGACATGCGCATGTGAATTAATGTTTGGGGTCATATGTGCCACTGCCCACTCAACACACCATCGCCAGTTGAATGTTGTCTAGATGGTGGGGCAACATCATCACCGCTACAAATTTAGATATTTGAAAATTACAACCTCTCACTTTAAATTAAAATCATCATCTAGCTACTTAGTAATGTTACGTAGTACTTTGTGTATGGGTTTGAGTTTTGTATGCGACAATTTCCTTTTGGCAGTCATGTAATTTGCCCCACTCCAATATATCATTTGTGGTGTTTAGTGTCACTGACTATTCAGAAGTACGATATGTTGTGAAATTATACTTAGATTGCAACTGTCTACTAAGAAAATGTATGTACGTTCTTTGATGGCCAAACAACCAAGCTCACCTTTGTTGGCAAAGAAAGAGGTTTACACCAATAATTTATAGCGTTCCAAATAGGTAGTGACACAAAATACCACAAAATTCATATTCTGCCCAGGTAATTGAATTGTTTTTTGAGATTGAGTGTCACATGTTACTCATCTATAATATAGGATTTAAATATATTTGGATTTATGAACTCTAAACAATTTCACCCACTAATATGACGTACACTAGATCGGATTGAAAATCAGACTTCCCCTATTTTAGTTACGGATATTGGAAGTGCATGTTTGTTGATTTCTTAACTAGATACACATGTCCTCCCAATTGTGTTCACTATTGAATGTAGAGTAGTTATTAATATTTAAAGACGTAATCCAATCTCCTTTTAAATATGTGTCTTTACGCCGTTTGTTATTTGATCCTCGCCAAACCACATACCAATCAAATATAGGGATCCAATTAAGAAAAGTAACCGCATAACACCCCACATACCTTACCTTACATTGTCTCTTTGTCAAAACTCCCCCCCATTCCCCCTTTCCATTCTCCATTGAGCCACACCCGAAAGTACAAAATCTTGCCAAATCGTGAAGTACATTGAGCTTGAAAGCGTTGATAATCAAGCCACTCTCCATACTCAATTTGTTAGTATACAATACGCCCCAATGGGTACTTTGCAAGGGTAGCTTCTTATTCTTTCAGAGGAAGTTATAGGACACCGGGGGATGTAGTAAAAAACCCACCCCTATAAGTCCATTGTTTTTTACACCTAACTTGGGTCTATGAACCCAAGTTAGGTGTTGATTTTGCTAAAAGGAGAGCGGAACTTCACGAGTTCTACATAGTAATCAATGATTCCTCCTCTCCATTAGTGTTTTGGTATGTTAACCTCTTCATGTTGCCGCCGCTCACAAAGTTATTTTTCCATAATAGATTTGTCATAAGGCTTGGAGTGGCACCGTCCATGTTGGGATGGCACACAAGAGCCAAATTATGGAGCTTGCCAAGTTCGGTAGTGAGGAAAACCAAGCGGCTCTTGAGGCCAAGTTTGTTAACATATGGTGTTTCGGTGGGGTAATGTCTCTCACCTCCACTGGAAACTAACCCTTTTTATCTTTTTTTTTTTACCTTTCATGACAACCTCCTCGCTCAAGATGCGGACTGAATGGTCCAAGATGACCCTAAACTATCATATGATAGTGGAGATGTACTCAACCCAAACATAGTTCGATTCCCGGCCGTGTAATCGTCTCTCTACTCGACATAAAATCCAGCCAAGTGGTCAAATGCATCATGTGTTCCAAAAAGAAAGAAAAAGATGCGGACCGAAGGGTGGCCCCGTTTTGGGTTCGATGGATTTAGTTCAATTCTCTCCCAAAAGCGTTACGATGTAAGTTTTCCATGTTCACCGTTGCTTCGCTTCGCTTTAGTTGGTTTCACAATTCACGCCGTGTTTTTGTTTCCCTTTATCCAAAACAAGCAACTCCGCAACTTGTGGGGACATGCACCACCGAGCACGACTCAACCCTAACCTTTCAAAACAACTAATCCACTTCCCTTTAGCACGGCCCACAAACTTTGGACCCAATATTATAGCCGGACGGTGAGGTGGAGAACTACGATCATAGCTTGTTGTGGGGTTTGTCATATACAAGCTTAATTAACATTCAAAAGCCACCTTATTATTAGGATGATTCTAAGAGCCTAGCATGAGCCTCTTACTGGCCATAATGCCTATGTGTGACCTGGCAACCATCACCCCACTCATAAATTATAAAACGCCATTTTGGGTCATGGGCTTCCTGTGAGTGGTGTGTATTAAAGTTAGCATCCCATGTGGTTGGCAAACCCTAAAATGAAGCTAATTAGATGGGTCTTTAAATGGACACTTCTTTCCCGACGATCTCAAGGTGCCCACTTCTTCGACGAAAGCCTTACCGAGATAGATGCCTGACTCTTTGAGCGTCGATTCGATTATAGCATGTAATGTGCCTTTTTAAAAAGATAACGAAATCTCGGAATCGGCCCTGCATTAGCCTAACAT
The DNA here is from genome assembly GCA_950295325.1 of Polytrichum commune. Taxonomy (NCBI): domain Eukaryota; kingdom Viridiplantae; phylum Streptophyta; class Polytrichopsida; order Polytrichales; family Polytrichaceae; genus Polytrichum; species Polytrichum commune. Next base: position 12,173,662 of record OX485803.1, on the reverse strand, counting down.
TATTCCACTTCATGGGTTGTCTTCCATTCTATATTTAGCATCTGATACGGGCCTCCATTACTTTACCTTCGTGGGAAGAAACGTAGAAAATAGAAAGGAAAACGATGTTGGTACAAATGGTGAGCAGTGCCGGTGTTTTCAGTGATAGTGCTGCTACGAATAGTGTTTTTAAGTGAACAATGCATGGGTGAACAATGTATCTTGTGGTCTGGGTGAACCAACCCATACACTCGTTCCTTGTTGGATGCCTAAACCCTTGACTCCAAGGAACCAGTGTACGGTTTGGTTCGCCCCAGCCATTTCTTGTGAATGTCACTAGAAGGAACAATGATTCAAGTGAATAGTGTCGGAAGTATAACCCCCACCCGAATTTCCAAGTGTCGTCGTGAAGTCCTATACTTCTCTACTTATCATCGACCCACGTTTATGACAATTGGGTGTAATTGCATTCGATCGATGCCCCTTTGGGCTTTATCCATGAAGATGAGTGTAGGACAATGCTCCCCTACTTATACGTACTCGAAGTAAAAACAATAACATTTCTTGATGGTCAATCTCGTTCTCCACCTTGTGGTACTAGCTTAACCGTCATGCTTAGGTTGGCCTCCGATGTGACCATTTTGTACATCCCCCCGCATATGTTAAATTTTATGTAACTTAAGGGAGGGGTTTGACGAGGTACAAGTCTCATCTTTTGGGAAGCCGTCATGGTGGTTTCGTGTTGGCCACGTAAAACCAACCCCCTTTGTTGATATTGAGCGTTGGGGAAGACCTACCCTTGTGGTAGGTCTCCAAACGGGGTCCACACAACTAACACATTCATATTTGCTCATTTTGGCCCGGGTCAAATCAACTTTACAAAAGGATTTGTGAGCCTTGAGGTATTTCGTGACATCTCACATGTTGAAATGAAGTTCGTTTAAAAGTTGGGAAACACCAAAACAACTAATGGGACCGAAAGTATATCCAGGTGGTTTTAATCTGGTTAATTCCACAAAGTGGCGGATTGCGGTAGCCTCTTCGACGGGGAAACTAATGTCAGCTAGATGGTCCAATTGAAAGAAAGACTTGCGATTCCCTGGAACTACATGCCCAAATACAAAAATAGAAGATCAAATACAATATTGATTGAAGCTCGTCTCAAACGGGGTGAGTGGGTTTAAGTGACCACCCCTACGGTAGCAAATCGTATAAAAGTCATATAATTTCAATGAAAGGACTCTAGTTATAATCCGCTCTTGTAAGTATGTACTTGATTCATTTAAAATGTTTTTTGATAGACTAGTTTTGAGTCATAAAAGTCTTCATATATCAAACAACAACATATTATGAAATAATTCATCACATTCTCAATCTCCAAATGGACAAGTTCACATGGACCAACACATGTATGAGTCTACATGGTTGGAGCTTCATGACACCTATGTAAACAAGTCCATCGTGTGTGAAAGGACTTAGTAACAACCAACTCCTTCATGTTAAGGGCCGGTTCATCCCCGTTGCTCAAAACTTGGTGACCCTGATGCCATTGTCAAAATCGGAGTGTATGAAACTTGATAATTTTTATATTAGTTGTTTACAATGGTGTCCAAATGCACGAGTGTATGTAGACAACACAAAGCCCTAGCCACGTGGCCAACGACTTGTGGTGTCCATGTGAACTCGTCCATTAAGAAGGTGAAAGCATGTCAAACTATTCTACAACTTATGAATGGTGAGACTAAGACAAGTCGACTCTGGAAATGACATCAAAGACTTCAACGTAGACTCCAAGAGTCCAATTTAGATGAATCGACTCTTGACATGTAGGGGACTTGTTTGTTTTATTTTTATTTTTTAAATTACTACAACTCCTTCACCAACAAGGGATCATTTTAGGACTGGTTTACATCATGAACCATGAAAGATGGCCTTTTTTCTAGGGTCTGACTTGATGGTCCAACTTTCATGGTCATATTTTAAGAAAATCAATTTACAAAGCAGTTGGGCCCCTCACTAGGTGCAAATCGACTGTGGACCAAGAGGAATGACCATACACCAAAAAGTGAACGTGCTAGGTGGATTTTTTTTTATATGTATGCCCTAAAAGGGCAGTTGTGAACAAACTCGAGTTTGACCATGCTCTTGTCTTCTTTGGTCTTCGTATTCTCCTCCCCCAGAAAAATTCATTCAAAATTTATTATAACAACATTTCTTGGCCATGGGCCCCTGCTTTTTCCTACTAGAGCACCTCTTTTGCCTCTCTCACCGCAAAACCCATTGGACCATGTCAGTGGATAATGTACGTAGGCCTTAGAACATGTCTTTTGGGGACCTCGAACTCCATGGTCACTATGACATTTTTTTCTTGGTGTAAACCAAAGCGGTCCCATGACGATTTCAACATCCAATCGTAGATTTCATAGAGCCTTGGGACGACTTCATGGTCCACGGTGTCAACAACCCCTTACATAGCTGCAACAAAGCCTAAACCTTGGTCATGTGACCAAGAACTTGTGGTGTTTGCATAATCTCATCCACTATGAAGATGAAATGAAACAAACTACTTCATAGCTCTAAATGATTATTCTCAAATGATTTAAGTTTGAAAATGGGCTCCTCTTCTAAATGGTATTTAAACGAGTCCGGCTTTTGGGCCAATTCCGGACTAAACTGCTACCACACACACACTTTCACATCTTCACTATGGTGCCAAATGTATGCACACATCACGGTCCTTTAATACACGATCACCTGCACAACGGGTGCACAACAAGTACAAATAACAACACTCGAATCACAAAAAAAATTGTTTTAAAAGTTTGTTTCCTTCCACAATCGTCAAAAATACAAAACTACCTAAATACTAGTTGCCTCCACACTAGTATGATGGAGTTCACAACTTAGAATGATTCAACCCTCAACCTTTTAAAAGATTTGCTTCTTTTTCTTTTTCTTTTTTCATTTGCAACTTTTCATCCACGGTCCGTAAATGCCACAAAGTCCAAATCCTAGCCACGTAGGCCTACATGAATACCGCATACACATACAAAATCTAGGCATGTAGTAAACAACTTACATAGGTATCGGTATGAGCAATAACTATGACCGAGTGCGGTGTTCCAACATAGTCTACTATGAGACGATGACCGGCCCCCCAAAATCCCGCCATCGTTAATTCCTAGGCTTGCTTAATTAATCACCTTAATTAACGTGTCTGTTGAAAAGACAATGTACTAATTACGCTGGTAGTTGATAATTATGATGAAGGTGGGTGGTTTAATTAAGGTGGCAATCAATTAGCTTACTATCACATTGATTTCCAGCTGGTACCGAGGTCTGATAAGTGGACCTGAGGATCGATCAAGATCACTTGATTCAAGCATAATCTTGGTTATATTCCTCAAAATTTAGGCCGAATAAGCCCATATAATCTACGCAAATATGAACTATGATACATGGCACTTGCTCAAAACTCTAATTACTTTGTCCCAACACCGCTAATGTAGAGGGTCCTTAAACCAACACTTTAAGCATTTGCACATACATGTATGGCTATGTGGTTTGTATGTCTAAGTTGAATATTCGATGAATATTCAAAGTAAAAACCACTGGAGTCCTTAAACCAATCCTTGGGTCCCATGTATGACAACCTTGGATATGATGAGGATCCCCACTTTCATTGTCTAGAACCAACATGACATAGTTGGGTATTAGATCCAAGCTTGATCAAAGCTCAACTAGTAACGATGCGCAAAGCCACATGATCCCACCCGGTTCAGTTGCAAAACCATCACCTTGCATCTTGGGTGGCAACCCGTCCTGGGTGCCGACCCCCTTTGTGTCCATGATTGACCCCCCCCCCCTCCCTCCCTCCCCATGTGCACTGTGGGTCTACCTCCTTTGCTTTGTGAAAAGAATGGTTATAATTGGCCCGCCACCCCCCCCCCTTTTCCCCTGTTGAATAGAATGGCTAGAATAGGCACCGACAAGCCACCCCAAACCCACCTTGAACCGACCCAAAATAAAGTGGAGCCCGTTACCTACCCTACGTGGAGGTAGTGGAGGCCGATATGAGGTGGCGTCACTAATGGCACCTCAAACTATCACTATGTGGGCCCATGCACTCCTACACCATTGGGAATTGTTCAAGGTAGTAGAGTGTTGACGATTGGGAGGCGTTTATAGGTATTTGGTTTTGGGTGGGGTGTTGGGTTTAGCACCCTCCGCCTTAATCAATCACAGTTAGTAGATCAACATTCAAACTATGCAACTCCATTTTACATCCAAACACAACAAACATAGAGATCATCGAATAGTTGAGGCATTGAATAGTTTGTAGTTTGGAGGTTCACAAAGTTATTTGAATACTTTTTTTATCAGACACCTATATTTATTTGGCATGTGTCAATGCGAGGATCAAAGAACAAACACCACAAAAAAAAAACTAAAAAAACACATGCTTAAAAGAGATTGGGTTGTGTCTTTGAATTTGATCAATTTCTCTACACTCATCAATGAACACAATTGGAAGGACGCGTGTATTTGGTTAGGCAATCGACAAACACGCACTTCCGCAACCATAACTAAATCATAAGAAGTTCGATCTTCACGCTAATATTTGCTAATGCAATTCAAGTTTTGTTGTGTAAATGTAATCAATAGAAGTCGGAGAACATGAAAAGAACCGAATAACACCCACAAACCTTAGTTCCAATCATATGTTTTTGCTACAAGTGTGATGAGCAAAGTCTCCACGAGTAATGTTATTCCATAAACTACGATGACGTCAAGATGTTGCACTTATTTTTAAGTATAGGGCCCACCTCACACACGAGACCAAGGGCCCATGAGCATTACAAGGACTCTCATTGGTGGAAAAGGTGGAGCCGGTCCAAGTTCGCTCCACACTATGCTTGAGGGACGAATGGAGTATGTAAGTAATTGCAAAATGGATGTAAAGTCTACATGGCATCGAACATATCATGTTTCATGGTCCCTTGGATTGTTTTAAAAAACCACTTCTTGGAGATAGGCCTAACACAAAAACCCAGAGACCATGGAACTCCGAAACCTCACAACCGTTGATTTATTATATTTCATCGTGACCTCGCATGAATAGAAACTCAACTAAATAGCATTTGGTTGAGGGCCCTGTCACATATGACTCCACACTACACTTGAGTGCCCGTGACCGCACTACATAATTTGGGAAGTTGTTTTGGGACATCCTTTGGACACTTTCTTTTGGGCTCTCACAATTTTACGGTCACGGCTCTTGGGTCGTGTGTGACGTGGCCCTAATTTCCGAGGAAACAAAAGAAACGTAGCTTTGTAAGCTCACCCACTCATGTTTTGCTAAAAATGACACAAAGGGGCAACACTAAAGCGGCCGCCACTTAACTATAACCCCTTGAATTGGGGCATGGCAAGTGGATGTGGGGTCCCCGACTTGCCCTTATAGAATGTTATGGCCTTTACAGGGAACATGGGTATTTAAGTGAAGTATGTAGTGGCGTTGGCTTGTGTGGCCATAGGTGAGGACGCTTAGGCTATGTAAAGTTATCCCTTGGTGGATTGGGAGGGACCATGAGTATGAAGCCAATAGCAAAAAAGGAAAAGAGAAAGTTCAATATCCATGGTTTCATTGACATGAAAGTGAGCCCGTTTCGCTTGGTAGTGGCCAAGAGGTCGATAAGGTGATGATATCCATCATAATTCAAAAGAGGGTGCCATCAAAGGTTCTTAATCGGACACATATACCATAGTGGTATATGACGAGGCTTGGAACACCCAAAATATGCTTGTTACGATGGTATTGGATTATGTGCATGAAAAACATCGACCATTTTAGGGTTAGTTGTGAACATATATGGGAGGATCTGTGTGGTCACTTAAATAGGAGAACTTCAAATATGTGTATTTCGCTTTGAAATCTTATAACTTCTACATCTCTGTTGTGGTATCAGAGATTGAGATGACTTTGTGACTTGCAATTGTTGACCAAATAGGTAATCCCAAGTCCAGTTTAATCGCCAAATCGTATATGGAGTTGGAAGTGCCCACAATACAACTGCAATGTAAACTCATGCGTTCCAACAATAAGAGTGTATGTCATTCAACAAATTTACATCAAGTAACAAATCTTGTGTGTTCCTCAAAGTGCCACCATAGACTCCAAATCGCACCAAAGGAATATACTATGAGTCTTGACCACAACATGAAAGGATTTTTTTATGTTTTGAATTTTATTTTTGCAAAATTATGATCATTCAAAATGGCGATGCCATGAAGTTTCAAACCTGTAAGGTTGTGCAGTGGTATTAAAAGGTTAAGTCTCCATAATAATGTGAGTTAACGGCTAGTATCGACACGATGACCGAGTCGGTAGAAAGACTCTGAGCTACCCAATACTACACTTCGAAATAGAATACAAACCTTTCTCTAATGAAGTTCTAGATGAACATCCAATGGAGTTTTGAAGGGCTAGGGATTCATGGCAGAACCCTACAGTAGATTGAAGAATAAAGCCTCCGGATGTCAAAGTTGTAATACTTCAGAATAAATTTGAAGGCACGACAATTGAACACAACTCATTAGCTGAGTAGTGTTATGGGTGTCCATGTTAACTCGTCCACCATGAAGGTGAAAACGCATTGAACAACTCTATGCTTTGGAAACAAACTTTCTTAAAAGATATAACTTTTTAAAATAGCGTCACAAACCTTCGATCAATGTAACGAAGGTTAATTGAAATGAACAAGCCTTCGACACGTAAGGACTTGTTTTTACTAGAGCCCTTCCATCTATGATGGATGGATGGATGGATTAGTTTACATAGACACCATGAACCCCAAGCCGTTTTCAAACATGTTGTATAAGGGATGCCTACACATATGATGGATGGATGTTATTAGGTTGCCACGCGTTTCTTGTGTGGCAATTAGTTTGTGAGTTCCATCTCAAAGCTTCCTCAACTTATCGAACATAATACAACGTCGTGAGATGTAAGTGTAAAGTAGTAATTCCGACACAAACAAGTGTGTCATTTTCAAGTGCGTTTGAAGAGGATTGGTCTCACATCCAATGCATGAATGTTACTAGGAGACACACACATTTATTGCTCATACTTTGCCTTGTGGGCATTGGTGAATATTTTATCATTACACATCCCATGGATGAAAATTGTGGTGGGTTGGCGGCACACTTGGGGAGGAGCTATTGCACTTTGTGTGGTAATACTAACTTATATCTTGGGCTGTGGCCATGATCAAGGTGAATCTCTCTCTCTCACTTCTTTAGTCATCGAACATACTTAGTTGTCCCACAATGTAGTCACGATGGGGTCATTTTGACACAAATTGTGCTTCATTTTCAACTAAGTTACGTTGCAAGAAAGATGGTTGCACGTCCGATGCTTACTTTGATGGGGAATGGTAAATGTCATGTTATTATACACCGGATGGATGAAAACAACAACGGAACAAACCGCACGCTCGGGGAGGTTCCATTCGTACTTTGTGTGGTGTGTTGATTCTTCATGTATCGGAGCTTCCTATAGTCAATGGACACAATAAATTGCCCCGTGATGTAATTAACAACGACTCACTCCATCAAAAAAGCGTGCCTCATTTTCAACTAACCTACATTGCAAGAGGGATGGTCGCACTTGCAACGCTCGCCTTGGTGGGGAACGGCGGAGTTTTGTATCATTGTACATCCAATGGATGAGAAACGGTGGAGCATTGGCCGCACGCTTGGGGAGGACCCATCACACTTTGCGTGCCACTAATAAAAACCTATGTAATAAGTCCTGAAAGCTTTCTTTAGTCACCGAAGAACGTAAATTATGAAAGGGGGTCATGGCAACACAAAGCGTGCTTCATATTTTCACCTTCTTAATTAACCCCATGTTGCAAGAGGGGTGGGGAATTGTACACGAAATTATGGAAATGGTGATGGGTTGTGGCCGCACACGCGGGGAGGGCCCATCACACTTTGCATCACGATTAGTGAGGAAGTGACATGTTCATAATTTCCGTCCCGGGGGTACTTAACTTATTACCACACATACATAAGGGAGGGATGGATGGATGGATGGATGGATGATAAGTTAATGTGGGGGGGGGTAACAATAACACACACACACAACACACACTTGTCCCGTGATGCGTCATACAAGAATAGAAAGGGGGATGAAGTGGGTCCGTGGAGGGGGTGTGCTCATTAATGACAATGTCTGCCCGGCCCCCCCCCTTTTCGCTTGCTCGACGGCTATTGAAATTCCTCCATCCCCGAAAATTCTATTTCACCGCTTCTTGTGGGTCCCGTGGGGCCCACCGTTGGTGGGGGGGGGGGTTGTAGGGGGATGGATAATCCGTCCCCCTTGGCCTGGCCCAATTAAATTGAATTCGTGTACTATACCCGACCCCAACAACCTCCAGTGCTCGGTATTTTTGTATGTGCTCCCCGGTTTCCGTCCGGCTATACGCTTACGAATTCCTCCCCTCATCCGGCCTGGGGGAACCATTTCTCATCCATTTGCTTCCTTTTTCATCAAACATGGCCGCTCTGTTCATCCGATCCTTCGCTCCCAACAGCTTCCCGCCATGCCCCCATTCAAAATTCGAGAGCGCGGGCGTCGCCGACGTGGCGTCCCGGGCCCGTCGGGGGCACCCGGTCCCACAGCCTGCCCAATGACGCTCCTCCTCGTCAACCGCCGGAGGTCGACGTGGACCTACGTGGAGGTTAGTGCACGGGTCTGGCGAACCAGGCTACGACGTGTGGCAGATGTGGGCCAGCGGGGCGTCTTCCTCCCCCTTGGCCCTGCCCTAATGGCTCTTGTTTGAGTTTGAGCTTTGCGATGCCTCGCAGAGCTCGAGAGATTGAGAAACAAGGAGGAGAGGGGAACGAGCCGGGAGTCGGATTGTATTTTGAGTTTGCGATGATGAGTGTGGTAGCGATGGACTGACGAGTCGAGGAGGCTCCCTGTTTCCTCCTTCCGAGAGATTTCCAGGGAGCTTTTCGGTGCATTTCGAGGTGCAGAGGAGCAGGTTTCTGTGGCGTTCTTTTGGTTCTTTAGTTTCAGATCGCGTTCTTTCTTCCTCTGCGTGATGGAATCTAGGTCCTATTTGCCTTGTGAGGAGTCAGGGGAGCTAAAACTGTCCTAGGCTTGCATCGGGGTGCGGATTGAGGTTCTAAAGCGTTGAAATTGAGGTTGAGCTTGTGGTGAGAGGTTTGGTTGTGAGCCGGATTCTCTGCTTGTGGAGGAGTGCTAGAATGAGGAGAGGCACTGAGGTTCCTGGAGAGGAACCGGTGTTGGGAAGGAGTTAGACCGTCTGCTTGTGGTTTTAGTATCTTGTTCCTTATTGGATCGGAATTCAGTGCCGGTAGGTAAGATATACAGGCGGACTCGACTGTGAGTGGAAATATACCTTACAAGTGGCTGTTCTGGAAAAGGAACCCGAAATCGGACGAGTTTGTGTGTATCGAAGGGGCGTTGTTCTAGAGGAGATTGGTGTTTGTGGATCCTTATTGGAGGCACTAGAACTGCTAGGCAGTAGTGGGAGGAGAGACGTCGATGCGTGATTTTATCATGCCTGTAGGGGGATTGAATTGTTAGGGATTGAAATTTGGTAGCTGAGAGGGCAGCCAGGTATGTCGACAATGGCGGACTTGCCGTGTGACGCAGACGGAATGTGCATGGTGTGCAAAATCATCCCGCCCGACGGCGATGTCTTGTTGTGCGGAAGCTGTTGTAGCCCTTGGCACATGAGATGTCTCAATCCTCCCCTGGAATGTGTGCCTCTTGATGATTGGTCTTGCCCTGACTGTGCACCTCTTTCGCCGTCCTCCACGACACCTGCAACGGTTGTGAAAGCTCTGCCTCCCTCTGAGGACACCCTGGTGGGCAAGATCCGAGCCATTCAGGCAGACGATAAGCTCACCGATGACGAGAAGGCCAAAAGACGGCAGGAGCTCATGAGCAAGGGCTTGCATGACCATTTCCCTGCTATCAACAAGACAGATGCTGCGCAGAATACAAACAGAGACGCGAAGAATAATGGCACAGATGGGAAGAAGCAGGAGCAGCAGCGCAATGCGACCTTAGAATTACTAGACCAGAGCCTCAATTGCATTTTCTGCATGCAGCTTCCTGAGCGGCCAATCACTGTTAGTGTGCTTTACCTAACAACAGTCTTTTTTGCTCTTGTGTTAGTTCTCCTGTCCAGATGTTATTAGAGCTGTCTTTCTTTTCAGGAGTGAAGAAGAATCTCTTGGATGTCCCCTAATTTGCACAGTTTAAGTCCTTGAATTGGTGCTATGATATTGGATTTCTATTCAATTTACGTTACTACTTGGTCGAACGCAAAATGTGTCGTCGAAAGCCATTTACGACATACACTGGGCAGCAATGTCTTGTGGATGATCGAATGCATAGGTGCTATTTGCACGTTGCGTAGGTGTTCTTATTTCACCAGGCATTGCACTTGTCTTTGATTTTTGCGTTCTGTAGGGTCGAGGGTCTTGCAAGGACGACTGTATCTTGAAAGTGTATCGCTATATTTGAACTAGCTCTGAAGTTGGAAACACTCAGTGGTCACATAATCCTGTAGTTCAATGCAGCCTTGAAACAGGTGGAGAAATTGTAGAATGATGAAATGCGTCTTTAAAAAATTGTCGTCCTTGCATTTTGCGCTGAAGGCTTAGAATGTAATGGGATGCTCAAATAGTTCTATGAACTCTAGAGTAGTGCGGCCTTCCATATGCATGGTGCTCGTCGAATCAGCGACACAGATGCTCGTGTTCAGATCTTTGACATTTTGTTTATTGATTGGTCTATGATACCTCTGTGTAAGGTGTCCTTAACAGTAGGATCTTTACTCATGGAACAGTTCTGATATTTTGATTATCTTCACACGCAGACGCCTTGTGGACACAACTTCTGTCTGAAGTGTTTCCAACGGTGGGTTGGCCAAGGTAAGAAAACATGTGGGAAGTGCCGTGCTGCAATACCCGCGAAAATGGCTAGTCAGCCGCGAATTAACTCCGCCCTGGTCATGGCAATTCGTATGGCAAGAATGTCTGGGAAGAACAGTGGAGGTCCGCCTAAGGTATACACGTACAGAGACAATGATAGCAGGCCCGATAAATGTTTTACCACAAGCCGGGCAGTAAAGACCGGGAAAGCAAATGCTTGTAGTGGCAAGATATTCGTTACAACCCTGCCTGATCATTTCGGCCCTATTACAGCAGAACACGATCCTACTCGCGGTCAAGGGGTTTTAGTAGGAGAGTGCTGGGAGGATCGCATGGAGTGCAGACAATGGGGTGCGCATCTTCCACACGTTGCGGGTATTGCAGGACAGTCAGATTTTGGCTCTCAGTCTGTTGCTCTCTCTGGTGGCTATGAGGATGATGAAGACCATGGCGAGTGGTTCCTGTACACTGGAAGGTTCTTAATCTTTTCCAGGATGAATGATCCTAATGCTTCTTTTCTTTCCTCTTTGGAGTTACGTTGGCCTTTCTACCATGCATATTCATGGAGGTGGTACTGGATAGTGTTGTTTGTACATGAAAATATCCTCAACATACATAATTCAACATTGCTGTTTATATCGTCGCAATGAGAAGATGTTATCCATAGAGAAGCTATGATCATCACATTCCTGGACTAACCACAGTGATAACTGTCTTGCTATTTTGGCAGTGGTGGGAGGGATTTGAGTGGAAACAAGCGGACTAATAAGGAACAATCATTCGATCAGAAGTTCGACAAGATGAATGAAGCTCTGAGAGTCAGCTGCAAGCAGGGTTATCCTGTTCGTGTTGTGAGGTTCTCTATCCTATACTCGTCACTCATCAGTTTGATAAGACAGGTCTGCAAGATAGGAACGCGTGCCTTTCTCGTGTCCATACAGCAATCTGGGGCTACAGTCTGAATATTGCATTCCCTTACCCTTTGGAAGGACTTTAGGTCCTACAATGTATTTATGAAACATATCGAAAGAGAAGATTGGCATGCCATTGTGGCTATGTTCTTATTGGAGTTTTTGGTTCTCTCAGGTCTCATAAAGAAAAGCGCTCATCATATGCTCCAGAGGCCGGTGTAAGATATGATGGTGTTTACAGGATTGAAAAGTGCTGGAGGAAGAAAGGCATTCAGGTTCTTACTTTCCTTTCACTTCTTTCGTGTTTGAATGAGCGTAATATATCTCCAGGAAGTGACATCAGGTTTGTGGTTCTTTCTTCCCTTATATGGTTTTTTATGAATGCAGGGTCATCGAGTTTGTCGCTACCTGTTTGTTCGGTGTGACAATGAGCCTGCTCCTTGGACCAGGTTTGGTGAACTATCTGTTAACCACTGCTTGCAAATATTTCATAATAGTAGCATAGAGGTCTGAGTGTCTTTTAAAAGACATATTAGCTTGTGTATTTTGAGGACTTCCAAGAGAGTAGATTAGCGAATAATCTAGAGAATTCTCCCGGCAATCTCTCAGTTTAAGATCTCAACTTAAAACACCTCATCTGCAGTACATGGTTATTGAATGCGTCGTGCATTTTACTTATCGCTGTTTTGGCTAGTGAAACGTGCATTGTTGTCAATGTTCTTTCCCATCTCTTGTTATTTTTGCAAATTAACGTGCATTTATGAGCATAGAATAGCACTACTATTTTTGCAAGACTGCACTCATCCTCTATTTGTGCTGCAGTGATGAGCATGGAGATAAGCCGAGGTCTCTTCCCATTGTTGATGAGCTGAAGGCAGCAACAGATGTATTTGATAGGAAGTCATCACCTGCCTGGGATTATAAGGTACCGCGCTGGATACCGTATAAGATCATTGCAAGGCCTTGTTCAGAAGTCTCTTGTCAGTTGTTTTCCTGTGTAGATGGTATGGCTGGTTTTAATGCACCTTTAAATCAAGAACTGAATCTAGTTTGCTGTTTGTCTGGGGATTTGAAGGAGGGTGCTGGATGGGGTTGGACACGTGAACCACCTGCAAGCAGGAAGTCTGCTGGAGGAGGTCCAAGTGAGGCAACTCAGAAGAGAAAGCAGCTAACTATACAGCAGAGATTACTCAAAGGTGGGTTGGTCTTTCTGACCTATCTAAAGCTGAAGTGTTCAAATAGTCCGCGACCTATGACTTAAGTTAGAGACTCCGCGTCATTTTTCGTACGAAATGTCATTATTCCCAGTTGTGCTGTCATTAAGAGTTGGCTGATTTCCTATGTCAAAACAATCTAATTTTCTTACATTATCAGGGAAATGGTTTTAGATTGTTTTGGTATAATGCTAATATTCATTTTTTTTGGACTTTGCAGAATTTGGATGCAATTCTTGTCGGAAAGTTCTTAATCAGCCTCTCTCAATGCCATGTGGCCACAATTTTTGCAAGGGTTGCCTGGAAATTGTGTTTGCTGGCCAGGACTCCACAAGAGAGCGGAAAGGAGTTTCTGGTCGTTCTCTCCGAACTCAAAAAGTAACAAAGCTTTGTCCAACCTGCAAAGCTGATATCAGTGATTTTCTATTATCACCACAGGTACTGGAAGCTCTTGGAACATCAATCATTGAGTACTATTTTTGTCAACAATTGTTTGCAAATTAAAATGCTTGCAGGTTGACCTTGAGTTGTTTTTTGACCAGATAAACCGTCAAATGGAAGAAGTCATCGAAAACCTCCAGAATACAGCTAGTAATGAGCAAGCAATAGAATCAAATAAGGGTGCTGATGAGGCAGATGACTCCAAAACAGGTGCACCAAAATCACTTGTTTTGTAATAGCCTGTATTAGCTTGCCAAGGATACTCCTCTGCGAGCCATCTCTTACACAGATCACAGAACTCTTCTGGAGAACGCAAAGCTAGTGTTGCATATCAAATCTGGTATATGTTTACCTTCATATAATACAATGTAGACACTTAGCATATCACTTTTAGCGGACATCTCTTTTTCTTGAGTCAATTTGTGCTTTAGAGAATCTTGGGGAGTTGTAGGAATGTGTAGATTGGATGGTATAGCTTTTTATGTAGAGAAATTTATTTCTCACCGAGACAATCAACTGCATGTAGTAATTGTACCGGTTATCCTACATTGGTCTATTTTTTTGACCTTATTGGGCGCTTGTTCTTGCATGGTGTACTTTGAAACTACTTGAGCTTTGTGGTTCGTAAGTTCCCGGAGTGACGTGATTTGGTATTGATTTGTTTTGCAGGTGAAGACAGCGAGGAAGTTGAGGTGCAGGCAGGGAGTAACACGGCCCTTGATGGTAGCACTATAGAAGACTCTAGCCCAGCTGTTGGAGACCTTGCAGTTGAAGCAGAAAATGGACAATCTAAACAGATAGAATCACCCAACTCTGCAACTGTAGTTAGTCCCTTGTCAAATGGAAATGATGTTGCAACTCAAGGTGCAGATGTAGCAAAGGCTGCTATGGATGCTGAATTTTCTTCTCTTTGTGAAGCCTTCCCTGACTACTCACAGGATCTTCTTCGCAGCATGCTTGTAAGTTTCCATTTAAGGTTGATTCTTGTTTGAATGTCTGCTGCCCATATACCATCGCTTTAACTATTATCTATTTGTGATGCTTTGATGTTGTCGATGAAATGGCGCAGTATGTGTATAATATCAGATGTTGATGAATTAGCGGATCCCGCAGGCTGACCAGGAAGGTGATGTGAAAGAATTAAATGCACTGCTACTTCAACTTCAGAAGCAACAAAAACAGGCACTGTCTCGAAGCAGGGGTAGATCTAAAAAAGTGCAGGCTTCAGGAAGTGAGGAAGCAGTGCCTAATGGACATCACCATCCAAGTGCGAATGGAACAGGGGAAACTACGTCCAATGGAAATGGTCACTCTCTTGCAGAGCCAGGAGAGGCGAACGGTAATGGAAATGGTGTCTCAAAGAGGGAATCTGCCAAGAAACCTCGGAAGCGATCACAAGCAGCCTCTGATGTAGACGAAGAGTCGAAAAGAAATGGTCATGTGCCTAAGAAAGTGAGGCCTGCCCCTGTTGAGCTGCCTCCTAGAGTATCTCGAAGTCGAGGATGCAAGGAAGTGAAGATTGCCAATTCTTCAAACGGGAAGAGTTCCAAACATGCTTTAGATCTTAGTTCGGATGGTGACTCAGAGTAAAATCAATCGAATGATTTGCTATTGCTCGATCAGGAACTTGGTACTGAGAATCGGTGCCATGGTCTGCTTAGTGATTTGTCGTGCCAAAAGTGGCAATAGTCTACGACTGGTGCTCATCATACATCTTTTAGCTCATTTCGCAGCTCTGATTAATTTTGTTCATAGACCGTCTAATATCAGGCTGGCACAAGTGTTTTAGAAATTGAGGTTTACATGCAACATGCATCACGAAATTTCAAAGCTCTCACTTCAGGCTCTGTTTCCATGAGGATCTTGGTCGAGGTCTCCTCTTTTTCCTCTAAAATTTTGCTACTGGCACTTCTGTTCAGTGTGTGCCAATGTAATGGCTTCTACATATATGGTGAAGCAATTTTTGGGGTGCAGTAAAAGTCTGCCCCTATAGTTTCTGCTGAATCAACCACTGAATGGTTCGGAGTCCCTGATCCTTGACATATCTTAATCAAAAAGAGCAACTTGCGGGCTCTGCATAGTAATCACCGTTTTTACTTCGTGCAATGAAATGAAATGAGAAATTAGAAGTGAATGGGAGGGACTATGGCTCTTATGGAGAAGTCAGGATGGTGTCAAACCGGCGAGTGCTCTTGGGATAGAAAGTGTCGACTTCAGTGCAATTACAATGGCAAGTTTATAATTTGACGTGTGATAAGCAGCAAGGATCTTGCGTCAAGTTCAATTTACATTCATATTTGAGAAAATCTTCGAGGTGGATATGTAATATAGTTTTTTCCCAAAGAGATGGAAAGAGTTCCATTCCTCAATGAGGAAAACCTACTGAAGATTGGAAAATAATAGTTTTCATGGTGTTGGGTTGTCATGGGGTCCCAATGGCATAAACCCCATGATTTTTAGTTTGTGCCAAATGTCAAATCCTTGTTCTGCAAGGTGTTGGGAAAGTAAAGCTACTAACCAAGAAGAGGGTATATTGGAGGGCAAGTTGTTGTTGAAAACATATAGTTAGCTTTAGAGCATATAATTCCATGGGAAGCTTTTCAAATTCAGTCAACAAAATATGGCAGGTTGTCGATGAACATGAGACATCATATGTATCTTCATGCCCTTTTCCAAAACCTTCTAATGCGAGTTTTTTAAGCCACCTCCCAAAATTTTAGTGTCATATGTGAAAGTTAACAACACCAAAGCCTTGAATAGATGGGAAATGAGTTCCCTACACGTGACTCCAACTTTTGTTCTTTCCTTAAGGTGACCATCAAGGCTGTCATACCTGCAATGTGAAGCCTTTTACTTGATGGTTCAAGGTAACCATGTGAGTAGAAGTCAATCCCCAAGGTATTTACATTCATGGGTTATCTTACTTCGGTCTTTGACTAGATAAAATGCCTCTTGGTTTAAATTCCTTTTATTGCAACCAAAGACCATAAATTTGGCCTTAGATAAATTGACATCAAGGGTAGATAAGGTGCAAAACTCATATAGTTTGTTCATAAGTCTTTATAAGCTTGCTCTTGATTTAGAGAGTAGAACAACATTATCAACATAAAAGAGTATGACAACCATTGTGTTAAATGAGCACCGAGAATCCTTATCAATCTCGTTCAAATACATTTCAAGTTCATCAATGTACAATCTGTATAGTGTGCATGAAGGGGGACATCCTTGTTTAACACCAATGCTAGAACATATTATGGTAGGGGTTGTAAACATTTACCATGTGCAATTAGGTTGACTCTTAGCCCATGCAAACTATCTTGCGTCAAAACTAGATAACAAAACATTGTTAATTTATATGTTTAGCAACTAGAAGATTATATTTCCTTTGTTTTGATATTGTGGTTTTAGATTCCAAAACAATGTGGAATGCCAATAAGTTAGCATGGGTTAAGCTAATTGCACATACCAATGTAGAACTCTCCTTACTCTTTTTGTTGGTTGCAAACTTCATTTATTCTCTGACATTGCAATTACATATAGAACTCGACCGTATTCGTAACGAATTTGTGGGCCTTATTTAGTCACTCTTAAATGGACAACTTCATATAAATGGTATATTGGAGGACTTGTAGTTGAGAATCGACTACCGTAGAGGACTCTCTATATCATCTTTATGTGTGCCGGAATATAGTTTCCACATGACATACAAGTGGGTATGAGCGAATGTGAGCATGACACATGGCAAAACTCGAGGAGAGAAGAGCTACTTTGTGTCGAAATAAAGCGCCCTCTCCGGTATGTGCTCAAAATATATTAGCCATTTTGGGTTCAACAATTAACACACTTTGGAGGACTTAACTTGACGACTGTTAAAGGTTTGAGAGGCCTAATTTGGGTCTCATGAGATTGCTTGTTGGTGTTTAAAACTGAAAGTGTTCGCAGTGACCCTACCTAACATAAATTCATTTATCTTTTGTACTATTTCAATTGATTATTGGAGCAAACATATATGTAGTATGGATTATTAGCGGGCTTGGGATTTGTGGTGTGTATGTTAACTCTTCCATTGTGGATGAAGGGACTCTAGTAGAAACAAGTCTTCTAAGCTAGATAGTACTTAAATCAACTCCTTCGTTGATTTAATCTATTTTTGGATTCCATTTGGATTAGTGATATGCATGATGGACTTTGCAAATTGGCTAAGGCATGGCAAAAATTGCACATCATACAAATATACTAAAACTTTTTGCAGTCACTTACCCCTAGCATCCTAAATACCTTTCTAGACCATACTTCCATTGTAAACGGCTCCCAAAATCACCCCAATACAACCTAAAATTGTCCTCACCTTTCTCCCAAACCACCCCCACACTAAAACCAACCCTCTACCCAAAAAACATTTGAGCCCTTGCAACTTTTGTATACGCGATCTTAATAAACACATATATTAGTAACCTACCCCAAGCTACATCATGGCACGTTCTTAAATCAAATCCCACTTTCATCCAAAACCAACACCACTTCCTCTTGGCAACAACTCAGTTTTCACTCAAGTTTACCCTTGCTTTGCATCATATACATTCGGACATTGTAATGTGTGTTCTGATTACATAATTACGAGACATGCACATGGGACGCTTTTCGGATGGGGTTAGAATTAAGACCCTGTACCTTACACAATTGGGGACGTATCCATTTCAATTTTGACTCCACTTGACTAATTCAAGTTCTTTTATGTTATTTCCAGAGTCAAATCATCTAAAAATATCCACTTACAAGTTATAATATAAATTACTATGTTCTCACTTTTGTAATATGTGAGTTTACGTAAACATCACAAATCCCTAGCCAAATGCTTTCGACCCAAATATATACCACTAATATCCAATCACCTGTTATCACATCTAGCTTTCATTCCAATTCCTCTTTTAAAATAGGTTGTGTTGAAGAAAGATTGTATATCATAAACCACATAAGGTATTACTCAAATACTTGTTGGCAGTTCATACAAATTGTCACGTATAAACACATCCCAATCCTTTGAAGATTAAAGAGACCAAACATCTTCACTTTGACCTCCTACATTCTTTCCTTATCAACTCTCAAATCCGATATAGTTATAAAATTTGAAAGGACAATCTTCGCTATTCACAAATCCTAACCGGTGAGACAATACCCGAGCCCTTTCAGCCGTTGGAGAATTGTTTGTGGAGTTGGAAATGGGCGCGCGCATACACACATTTGTCCAGAATCTTCGAGGCTCTTCTCTATAGCTTCCGATCGGCCATGAAATCAAACAGCTCGCTGCATAAGTACACTAGAACACTTCGCATGGTTCCGGAACTCGCCACACAATTCTATACTCCTCTTTTTTTCTTTCTCTCCAACAATCATATAACTCATCCATCGTCTCCACATCGCTCACTCCAATTTTCAGTTTCAGGTTGTTTTCGAATCCCTGATACGATCACCAGCAACTTCGAAGCGTATAATTCCGCAGGTACTGTGTTTTGTCGGCTCAGCACAGTCAAGCTCTAGATCTCGATTGAATTGTGCTTCAGGTAATTGAGCCCGATGGATCTCTTCTCTCTTTCTTAATTTTCTGAGCAATTGCTCTGCAGGCAATGGTGCGTGTACCATGCTTCGATGGCGAGGGCACCTTGTACGAGATTACTGATTCCTTTGGGCAGACGATGTCGTTCGTCTTTGACAACTCCAGCCCTGCCAATTCGTTTGCTCGGGACATGCGTGCTGTCGCGAGCACCAGCGTGGACTGGAGAGAGACCGAGAAGGAGCACGTCTTGAAGGCCGATCTGCCGGGGGTGAAGAAGGAGGACATTCATGTGACGGTAGAGGGGAGGAACCTCAGTATCAGCGGTCAGCGCAGCAAGGAGGAAGTGCAGAAGACGGATACCTGGCACCGCGCGGAACGCAGTACCGGTCGGTTCTATCGCAAGTTCAAGCTGCCAGATAATGCGGACGTCGATCACGTGACAGCGAAGGATGCGGATGGGGTTCTGACGGTCATAGTGCCCAAATTGGAGACTAAAGGCTCCCAGCCCCGCAGAATCGATATTGGAACTTCTGGAGGTGGCGAGGAAAGCGGCCAGGCTCCAGTACCAGCGGCGCACGGACCCTCATAAACTGACACTGGATTTCACGTAGTACACGTCGCGCTGCAATGGTTTGCAATAAGAACTGGTTCAAGTTGATGTTTGTAAGAAGGCCTAATACCGAACGATAAATGTAATGTTGCCATGACAGTCATGCGACTCGCCGGAGAAGTTAGTACAAGTCATATACAAGTTATATACACTTGACAATTTTTGTATACTATACAGCTAGCTAATTCCTGTAGAACTGGGGAGTTGTGCACAGTAATCACTCGGCACGATTTTTGTAGAATTCATCGCGAGCTTATCACTGTATAAATTACGCTGGTAAAATCATATACTACTTTCAAGCACATCTATAAAGGAGAGTCTCGTTACATAAATCGTGTGAATGGGAGGTGTCAATGCTTCTTTCTTGTTAGTCACTCACACATAATTTGAATTGAGACGTCATTGGTGGCCGGAGAAAAAGTACGTTAGTGCTGCGGACAATCCAGAATTGCACTGGTTAATTTCTGCTTGGCATAGAAGTGAAGATAATTTCCGACGTGAAGCATGACTGCAGCTCTGCAGAAAAAATCTTCTGATATTATATGCATGACTTCTTGATTGAATTCTTAGTGTCTTGACGTTCAATCTTTCTCAATTGTAACGCGCTCGGATCGAATTAGTAACGGGTTCTACCTCGTAAATCACAGAAATCGCTTCGGCATATTAACCACACGGGTAGCTCCTTGCTGTTTATCCTTGAAGGGATCTATTGCTTAATCCCTCCCGTCATTTATGGTTTGAATGATTTGATCGGATTCGTCCACTTGTTACCTTCCTTTTGGAAGATATTCATATTCGTTCACTCTACTTCAAACGCAAACGTTGCCATTGTTGATCAGATTGTACATGATATTCTTTATATCTTAGAGTCTGCATGTGGGAATGTATGTCCCGTGGTAACCTTTTCAGCAGCTGCAATAATGTCTACTCTGTGATCCACTCGCATGGCACTATCAGTGACAATGAATTACCAAAGCACTGGCCATCTTCAGCTTAAAGTCACGCGTTCAAAGTAGATGTTTAAGGGTATTGTTAGAACAACTCTGTTTATGTATCCTGCAAAATCTGCATCAATGCATGCGTCTGCACTTATTGGTCCTAGAACTGTCTAATTGTTCTCCGTTCCTTAAGTAGCCCTCCCGGATTCCATTGTTCTGCTTGAAGTGATGAAAACGAGTTTCATCTTTAGCAACTTTCTTCCCCATGACGAACTTGAGTTTCATCAATGGTTCCATGGCTTCAAGGAAATAATCCCTTTAGTGCGAATGGTTGCAGTGGTCAAACGATCTTGTCCGTGAATCTTGTGTAACTCTATTTTCTCTGAAGTAATATGTGAACAACAGTGATTCTAAAGTGCGACAGTACTCACGGCAAGCCCTGGCCATTTCAATTACGTATAGCTTGAGGAATCACCATAGCTGGTGAAGCAGACGAGGAAAAAGGAGGGAAGAGCAGGGCGGTAGGGGGGAAGTGACACCATACATGTGTAGGACATTGTAGGCGATAGAAAGCACAGAAATAGTCAATGACATCTGCAATATGGAAATATATTGTGAACTTGCTCGCGAATTCGAGTTGCAATCAAGATGGTGAATGCAGGTCCCGGTGCAAGAAGCGGTAAATTTTCTAAGGAATCGGAGTGTATGCCAGGAACAAACCGGGTGTACTTGTGAAAGATACAGCGAATTCGACCTCATCTACCTGTGCAGACATGTAATAATCGTGGGAGAATAGTTGTGCATATTGATCGGATCCGCTTTGTGGCATCCAGTGCTTGAGCCATTTGTAATAACCCCTCTGTTGCATCGCTGGAATGTCTTAAGAGTGATGCTTAGCTGTTCAGTGCAACCTGCATTTGTAATGTTTATTTGATGTTTATCGATGGTCCAACGACATCCTACGTCTATTGAGTTGATCGTGTGAAAGTTTGCTCCTAAACTCTAGACCTTCATATTTTGTGAAATATATGTCACATCCTGCGCAGTGTCCTTGGATCATTGCTAGCTGCAGATTTTGATATTTCGTATCACCACTTCAAATAGCGTTCCTGAAAGTTGCTCGTTAGAAACCAAAGATGCTCAGTGGCTGAGTAGGTGGAAGCGTTCTTGGAAGAATGGGCACAACAACTCAGTGCTGCTCCTCGGCCCACGCGGCTGTAGCACAACAATGGTACTAATTTCTTCGTTGGCCAACTGCAGTATTTCAAATGAATAAATTTAATAATGATCTGGAGTGAGGTTTATCCCTCTTGCACAATCTACTTCCTCGCCTGGAATTCTTCAGTCTGTTGCGAGCCTTTGTTTCTTATTCGTATTAGTTGTTGCTTGTTTATAAGTGGCAAGGCTCTTATTGGTTTCCGTTCATTTTCTGAAATCAGATACGCTTTGGAGTCTTGGTGCGGCAACATTTGTTTCCTAACAAACTTTCATAACTGTTGCTTGACGAGTTACTAGATTTGCCAGCGAAACTTTTACAAGTAACAGACAGCTCGTGTGTACCCAAAGCTTGGAGGTGAATAGGAGAGGAAGAATTCCATATTTTGCAACTTAATTTGCTTTTCTTGGTAATCGGATGGTGCTAGTAAGTGTTGTAATTTCAGTGTCCGAGTTGCTACACAACCCTCAACTCTACCTGGCTTGCTAGCGATACTCACCCAACAACAAAAAGCGACACACTAAGAGAGATCTACTTATACCTCCGCACTGGCACCTGCAACTGGTAGGTGACTGATTGCTCAGGTAAACCCTAAGGACGTAAATTCTAACACCCTCCCTCGCTTCGAAGAGGGTTTACACTTTTTCGGTTCCTTTGTCGCACTATGATTCTTCGGTTGGCTGGAAAATTTGAATGTCGGGTGCCTCTGGTTGGTGCCATCGTTAATCACCTGGACTGTATGTTGGTGCACTTTGGATAGGCCTGACTTGAATTTCTTTTAATCACAGTGGCAAGGAACAAGAAAGACAAAGGTCAAGAGAATGGGGATTTCCTGGAGACCTCGGAAATTCCCATGATGTTGAGTCCGGTCCTAAAGTTTTGAAATAGAGGTTTCCCAAGTGTCTTGGTGAGATTTGATTTGAGGAATGAGTGTAAAGTAGTTTCACATCCCCACACTCAACCTTCTCTCAAGAGTAATGGTAGTGAATTGCAATGTGCCTCGAGTGCATGTTGATGATTAATATTTTTTGCCATGGAGATACTAGCTTGATTATCGCAGAAGATGGTGGTGGGCTTGATGTCTTCAATATCCATGTCTTTCGCGAAAATTTGAAGCCACGAGGCTTCCTTGCATGCATTTGCGATGGACCTGTGTTCAGCTTCTGAGCAGGAAATTGAAATGGAGGCTTGTTTCTTGGAAAATCAAGATACCGGTGAAGATCCAAGTCTAATCACAAGGCTAGTAGTGAACCTTCCTGAAGAAATTTCTCCTCCCCAATCGCTATCCACAAAGCCCGAAAGTATTGAGGATTCATGATTTGGAAAGAGAATCCCATAATTCCAGGTGCTTGCATCGTACCTCAAAATTCTTTTGCAAGCTTGAAGATGTGAGAGTTGAGGTTTTGACATGAATCTGCTCACGATTCCGACACAGTACGAGAGGTCGGGATGGGTGTGTGCCAGGTGGATAAGATTTCCAACAATTTTTCTATAGAAAATTGAGTCAACCTCCTCTTCTCCGATGTCTGGTTTAAGCCGAGGCCGTTCGACCATGGGTGTTGCAAGAGCTTGACATTCAAGCATGTTGAAGCACTCAAGGATTTGGCGTGCATAGCCACCTTGGGACATAAAGATCCCCTCCCTCACCTGCACACACTCCACCTTGAGATATAGGGTAACATCTTCATTTTCCAATTCACTCATTTCAAATTTTGCTCGAGTTGCTATTTGAACCAATCATTAGGATTGTTCAGAGAGATTAATATTGCCTTTGTCCTTGACAACATAGAGATTGTAGTCACCGTCACCTTCACAAACCCCTTGTTCTGTGAGATAAGAACCGATTTTGTCATACCAGGCCTTTGGAGCTTGTTTGAGCCCATACAATGCCTTCTTGAGTTTACAAACAAGTAGTTCAGAACCTTGTTTAGAAATTCCTTGAGGTTGAGTGATGTAAACGTCCTCGAACTCTCCATTCAAAAATTTGTGATGACGTCCATGTGATAAAGTGGCCACCTGTGATGAGCAGCGAGAGCCACTAGCATTCGAATTGTACTCCATTTGACGACGGGTGTAAAAGTTTCCTCATAATCAATCCCTTCTATTTGTTCGTATCCACGAACAACAAGTCTAGCCTTTCTCCTCTGAAGATTGCCATGGATGTCATCTTTTGCCTTGAATACCCATTTCGTAGATAGAGCTCGTTTTCCAAGCGGTAGCTTTGTGAGTTCCCAAGTTCCATTCTTCAAAATTGCATTCATTTCTTGAATCATTGCCTTCTTCCAATCCTGATCAGTTGTTGTAGCTTCATAGGAGGGTGGTTCAAGACTAACATGGATTGAAGTGCAAGCATGATAGTCCTTGAGCCATGAAGGTTTATTTGAGAGCCTGCCTAACCTTGTACGAGGTCTCTCTTCCGGAGCCACATCAAAACTCTTGTGAATTTTTGGATCGTTAAGCTCTTGCGGTACTCCTGCTTCCACAATGTCATACTCCCTGAATTGAGCTGAATTTGATGTGCTTCTTTCCAAGTTGGGTTGATCCTGGAAAACTTGTTAAGGTCTGAGGTTTTTGATGAACTTGACTCGAGTGAAGGTGATGGAAAAGGCACCAATTCTTCTAATCTTGTTCTTCTTAAGGGAAGCTCAAGTGGGCTGAGAATCACCTTCTCTAGAACTGTGACTGGTGAGACTCCGAGAGGAATAGGGGATTGAAGGTGCCGGAGGGATAGGCATCTTTGGTCGAAAGGGGTGGCTTAGAAACCAAAGGGATGCTCTCAGGTTAGTTCACTGAGAATGGTGCATGCCACCCTTTCCTTCTATCAAGATTTTAAGGGCGCGTGAGAACTTTTTAGAGATAGAGCCCCTCTGGAAGGGGCCATAGGAAATGCTTGCTCATTAAACGTTACATATCTGCTTACAACAACCTTGGATTTGAGATGTAATGAAGACTCTATAGCCTTTTGTAGAATTGTCATAGCCCATCATTAAGGCTTCGTTTGCCCTTTCACTGAGTTTGTCTCGTTTGTTACTCGGGTTATGTACAAGACTAAAACAACCAAAACACATAAGTGAGGTAAGTCAGGAATCTGTCCCGTGAACAATTCCTTAGGAGTCAAACTTCCATTAGTCTTTGTAGGAGATCTGTTCAATAGGTAGATTGATGTCTTCATTGCTTCGCCACAAACAGAGACGTTGAGCTTGCTACTAAGAAGCATTGCTCTCACCTTAGACATGATGCTTCTGTTCCTTCTCTCCACAACACCATTTTGTTGCGGTGTATAGGATTGGGTTTTCTGACGTTGGATACCCGCTTGTTGACAAAAGTTTGAAAACTCCTTGGAAAATATAATCTCCTCCATTATTACTTCTCAGAAATTTAATGGTCTTATCCATTTGTTTTTCTATCAATAATTTGAAAATCCTAAACTTTTCGAAGACTTGATTCTTCGTTTTCAAGAGAAAGACCCAGATTTAGTTACAAAATACTTAGAACCACCATAAGAGGTCACATGCAGTGGGCCATAAACATCTGAAGCTCTTGATTAAGACTCTTGAGGAAATTTAACTCGGGACTGACGTGTTTTGTTGACAAAGCTCACAAACACAAGGTTTTATTTTGAGCAAAGGGATTCCTGTACTCATCCTTATGAGATTATCAAGACTTTGGTAACTGATGTGCCCAAGTCTCTCATGCCATTTCCTAGTCAAACTCTCTATATCCTCAAGAGAGTTTACCTCAAGATTCGATGGAAAAGACAACAAATTGTAGAGACCGCTTCCTTTATTTCTAGCTCCTGAGGCAATTATTTCATGTGGAGAGGACTTCGATATGACAACACACTTCTCTCTATCAAACACAATCATATGTCCTCTATCCGCAGTTTGGCCTATAGACAATAAATTTTTGTGTAGACCTGGAACATGAAAAACGTCTTTGATAGTTTTATTTCTCCCGAAGATAGTTCAAAATCAACATTACCTCTCCCGTGAATCGCATGAGTTTGGCCTCCCGTAGATAACACGGGAAGGATTGTGGGACACTTCCAAGGTAGAAAACACATTAGGGTTGCATGTGAAGTGCTTTGACGCGCCATAATTCATAATCCGAGCAGGTTCAGGTCCTGGAGCCAGGGCTAATGCAGCCATGGCTTGTTCAATTTCTTCATCTGTCACTAGTTCTTTTAGTCGCGGTTCAATGCCAAGATTCTCCAATGGTGCAATCTCCGAGCTTGAATTTTTCATCTTCGCAGAGAAGACTTCTTCATTTTTCTCCGAAGTAAATGCTCCATGGTTACAGGATTTGCTCTCTCTCTCTCTCTCGCCATGAGACCAAATTTCAGCTCCTCTAGATGGAAAATGAGCTTTGCCACATGATTCGGACCACCACACTTGTGACAGATCACTTCTTCCCTTTTCAACTCGTCCCTGTGAAAGTTGCCCTCACGAGGAGAATAAGAAGGCGAACCTATCAATTGAGAGTTGAATTGGCCATGAGAGTAAGCATACCGATTTCCTCCTCACAAGCAGATCTAATTCGGACGATTAGTGCTTCTTCAACTGCATCGTGGTCCTTAAGACCAACATAGGTTTCATCCATTTGACGTCTACTCTTGAGTTCCTCAAGAGTAATCAAGACCTTTTTAGTTTGGACGATTCAACCAAATATGTCAAACCTAGATGGCAAGCTGTTAAGTGCCTTGTGAATTACCACAGTTAGAGCCAACGGCATGCCAATCTCCTTCAACTCTTGGAATTAGGCAAAAACTTGTTCCATGAAGCCCCAACCTTCATCCCAAGGATTTAAAAATATATATAAATCTTTGGAAAAATCAAATTAGTCACATCCGTGCCGAGGTGACTAATATTAAAATCTAGTAGCTCTTAACTTTCTATGACAACTTCCTTTATCTTTCTTGAATTGTTTAAATATGGCCCTCGTACCGCTTTCTAGGGCTTTAAAAACCTTTTTACAAATCTTTCAAATATTGAAATTAGGCACCTTAGTGCCAAGGTGACAAATATCAACATTTAGGTGCTCTTGAATTTCTATGAACATTTCCTATATTTTTCTTGAATTGTTTACAAATGGCCCTCATACCGCTTCTCAGGGAGGTTGTATGAGGATATATGGGGATGTATGGGGTTGAATGCGGTCCTATGTGGGTCGTATGATGAGGCAGTAGAAGGCTTTGCCTTTTATGTAAGGCCCTATGTCCCTCCTCCCCTAAGATTGGGTCGATTGTTGCCATAGGGGTTTTGAGGTTTATTTAATATGTATAGTTATTTCAGCACGCGAGAGGAATTGAACTTTCCTCTCTTGTATCTAAAGTATTTCTTCCTCCTTTATTTAACCACTAATCCATCTCATATTTATTATTCCTACCTAGTCATATTATTATTATATATGACATGTTCTTAAGTTCTTTTATGTTGGTTTTTCTTTAAAGTCACAAATATAAGTATTTTTTTGGGGGGATTTTTTTTGTTTTTCTTTTGTGTTGCATGCATGTGTTACTCTTTGATCAAATGACATATTCGATTAGTGAATGCAATCAAATGTTTCAATCATTCTTGGTTATTATATGGAAAAAAATAAAAATACGTTCTCAAATTATATAAGAATCACAAGAGGGCTAATGAGGTTTCTAGAATGGATAAATTACAATAATGTATACAATTTTATGAAATAGATGAATGACATAGCAACAAGTTAAGTATGCACAACAAAAACCCTGCAAATGCTACATGGTTGTGGGAAGAAAATATCATTCTATCTACACCTTTTTCATGGGAAACAACTATTGATATACCATCATCGATTGTCGCACCATCAACTGCTTTGACACAAGAGAAGAAAATAAAATTCAAAAGAAGATCAAAATTTTGCTGAAACTGGTTGTTGGTAGTTTTGGAGTTCTTCATAGATTATTTTAGGAATCTATAAATTTTAAAAAAAACATGATTACAAATTTTACTGCTCTCCTAGATATATGTTAGTTACCCTTCTATTGTATATGTCTCACCATCATAATATGTTTTTGTGATGCTAGATTTTTTGTATTTTGTACTATCATGATCTTTTAGCTAATAATTCATGCATCATTGTCGCTTCACGAAGAAATTCATTTGTTTTCTCATTTTCTCTCAGTAAAAATAAATTCATTTTTACATCATTTATTTCATTTGCAATTGGAGCATCTTCCCTATCTACAATCATTAATTTCACTTTAGCAAGTCTAATTTTTTCTCCTCATAATTTGTTGCCTTCTCATATTTTCCCTCATTAATTGTTCTAGCTAATTTATTTTATGCTTCAACAATCCATTCATCTTCAGTCCCTTTGTTGTTCATAATGCAATACTATGTAAATTGTATGCTCCTCAAAGGTACTTCGGATCATTTTATCGTCAACCTTCATGTACCCAAATGCCCTTTTCTACATACATCCTATTTGAACATTGAGTAAAATATTAAAACGGATATCATCTTTCTTCAAGTAGGGGCCCAACCTCTCACATAAGTAATATATTTCACTCGAGATCTCTTCTTAAACTCTTTCCAATGTCCATGAACCCAACAACAAACGGTCTACAAACCCGTATATATGTTTTTGACTATGTATGCTCCTCTATCTATGCCCCATATTCTATAAAAACAAAGTAAACATTACAAACTTCTCCCATTCTCCTTGCAAAAGCATTGTTTGAATGTCCACAACATGCTTTACGAGCATGTACAAAAACATGTATAATCCTAAGAGTAAAGTAAGTATCCTTCTTTTCTCATTCATTTTAATTATGTTTGCTGAAATTCAAGGTGAAAACAAACAAAAACAAGAAGATAAGAGAAGCAAAGACAAGACAAGAGAGTGGTTAAACTTGATTTTTTTTCTTCAAACTACCATTTTTGGATATATATTAAAAATACAAACACATTCATTTTTTGGTGCATGGTCATTTCTCTTGGTCCACATTTAGTTTACACCTCGTAAGGGGTCCAAGGGATTTGTAAATTCTTTTTCTAAGAAATCGGATCATGAAAGTTGGACCGTCAAGTTGGACCATGATGTGTAAACTAGTCCTCAAACATGTGACCTTGGAAAGTGTTTGTGCATGGGAACATTTGTATCCCCCATGGGTGTAGCATAACATTGTTCAATTACATGCTTGTGTTTCATTCTACATTTAGCATCAAATGCGGGCCTCCATCATCTTACCTTCATGGGAGGAAACTTAGATAATAGGAAGAAAATGGCGCGGTATGAACAGTGAATGTTGTTGGTATTGTCAATGAATAGTGATGTTGGGAATGATATTTGTAGTGAATAATGCTCGGATGAATGGTGCTTCATGCGAATAGTGTTGGGATGAACAACGGTTCTTGTGAGTAGGCTGGGAGTATAACTCCACCTCAATTTTCCAAGTGTCATCCTTAATGTATGAATAGTAAATGAATATTACTACTTTGTTCGGGGGGGGGGGGCACAAAATATAATTAGCATATTCTAGGGTCAATAATGTTATGATGTTTGTACTTACTTAAAACATTATTATATCACTTACTTGAGGACCATCAATGAAGAACCAAGGAAGAGGATCAATCACAAAGCATAGAGATTGGAGGTTGTTCGGTGAAAATTTAAATGGAAACAATAAAATTTGATGAGTAAGGTGTAAAATCACCCAAAGGAAAAGGACATAAAACAATACTTTGCACTTATGGGGGAGGGATAACAACTACCATACTAAAAGAAAGTTCTCTTGTTTGTTCAAAATATGCATCTATTGTTTACATGCATGTCTCTTCCTTAATCCCAATTTTTGTTGTTGCTATATTGACAATTGTCAATGTCATGCACTCATTGGTTGTTGCCAACTATTATTCTAGTTGCTTGCCATGCTTGGTTGTTTGTTCATGGCTTATTGGTTGCCTAAAACCAGTGTCCTAAAAACATTTACACAATTCGTGACCTAGGCCTAACAATAATACTCTACACTCTCATAAAGCCTACAACCAAGCAAAGGGTTAAAACTACTCAAGATAGACATGTGTTATTCATAGTTTTTCGTCGTGATCAAAGTGAAGATTCTTGTGCTTGTTAGGTGGTCATGTGGGACCCTCCAATCATGTTGACTTATGAGACTAGAAAGGTTAGCATATTTTGAGCACATAGTCCAATCTCTTTTGAATATGTGTCAGTCATTAGATCCACACCTAACCAAACACCACTCACATATAGGTGTCTAGATTGCCATGTTGGATCTAGGCATGCTTACCTTACATCCAAGAACAATAATAGAATTTCGATAAAAAGAAAACTAAGTTCCCAATTCTACCCCCAAATTTTGATTTTTTCCCTCCCAGTCCCACACTAACCATCTCTTTTGAAAATGTCTCGTTTCCCTCCCCTTCAATATTATATATATCATACTTTGCATTGGTCAAAATTGCATTCAATCCAACATGGAAATTAGCTTTTGGCATTCAAAATGTTGAATCCAACAACACTCCACGATATCTCATAAAGTCTACAACCAAACAAACAATTAAAAACATTGGCATCCAAGAACACTAATAAGATTCCTATAGAAAAACGAAGGTCTCAAATCACCTTCTCAAAATGATTGTTCCTTCCTAGTCCCACGTTGACCATTTCCTTGAAAACGTCTAATTGCCCCCCTCCCCCTCCCTGGGATTCTTGAGAAGGTCACCCAAAAGTATATTGAGCATTCCTTGTGGTTTCAACACAAGCAAATATGGAAACATTACAAGGATGTCAAAAGAATGGACGATGCAAATATCAACTATCATGTGATTTGTTCATGGTGGTTGTCGTCCAAAGTTGCCACAAAATTAAAAAAACATGTTGGGACTCTTATAGTGGTTGGGCATCTAATATTTTTGTTACAAGGTGTGGGGTGGTTTGTGGGTCCATTGCCAAACCTTATTCCTTAACGGTGTTTTTCTTTGAAAGTATCACCAATGTATATTGTGTTGTTCTCACATCCAACTCTTATGATGCTTACATAATATGATAGTAGATGAACGTCCAGAAATGCCAACATGCAACCTTGTAGAGATGGTGCACAACAAGTGTCTCCAATAATCCGGCAACAATATGACTTGCCTATATGAAACCATACTTGAAATTTTGATTTGAGCCTTCATGCATATTGCAAAATATATGGGACACGGTTGAAAATGTGATTATTTGGTAAGGTCCATGATTCAATGCCCTTGAAACTAAAGGATGTTGGCATGTGTGGAGATGCAAAGTTGTTGGCGAAGGCCATGAAGTCTTCTATGAGGGTAGATGATCTTAACACCGGGAATTGTGATTTGGAGGGCTTGAAATTGTTTGAGTGCACCAAACGGCAACTAGACATTCACCTTAGTCTAAGTTGGCCTTAATGAACAAGTTCACGATGTTCTTGGATTTTGTGCTTTATATTGCATATAGTAATCTTATATCAAGGAAAAATGAAAGTTGGTCCCTCTAGTGTTGCATGAAGATCACATCATTTAAAAACAGACTAACCATATAGCCAAATACACAATTTCTACAAGCCTCACCAAGTCTAAGGGCATGTTTAAACTACGGTGAAGAAGTGCACTGATTGGTCAAGAATTTTAGCCCAAAACAAGGTTATGTGAGGCAACGGATGGTATGGCAAATAAGTGGGAAAAAAACAAGAAAAAAATGCCTCAACTTGGAGTCTTTGGAGGCCAAGTTTCTTATATGAGGGTTTGCAATTGCCTAATAAACTTGGCCTATGGAGAACTCCCCTACCAAAAAGTGTTGCCATGTTGAAGTTGTTCATTGGAGAAGTCTTGGTTGTAGCGTAAACCCTGGCCAATGAAGAACCCATTTCGTACCCATCATATTGCTTCATTACCCTGAAATTCTTGTTTGATGGTACTTCTTCACCGTAAGGTATGTGGGTGTTATTTGGTTCATTTTTCATGTTCTCCAACTTCTACCAAGTAGATTTACACAAAAAAACCCCGTGTTGCATTATCAAATTTATGATGAAACATATGCAAAAAACGGATTGAAAATTGGACCTCCTTTGATTTAGTTATGGTTATTGGAAGTGTGTGTTTAATGATTTCTTAACTGGATACATAGGTCCTCCCAATTGTGTTCATTAACTAAGTGTAACTTAGTTATTACTATTTGAAGATGTAGTCCAATCTCTTTTAAACATGTATCTTTGTCATGTTTGCTTGTTGATCCTCACCGAACCACATACCAATCAAATCTAGGAGTTTGATTAAGAAAACGAGCCACTTAAGACCCATTCACCTTAGTCTAAGCTGGCCTTAATGAACAAGTTCACGATGTTCTTGGATTTTGTGCTTTATATTGCATATAGTAATCTTATATCAAGGAAAAATGAAAGTTGGTCCCTCTAGTGTTGCATGAAGATCACATCATTTAAAAATAATAATGTAGAAATTTGAACTTCTTACAATATTTAGTCCAAACTAAGAACTCTTTGATTCTTCGTGTTGAGCCATAAATCCAATATTGCCTTCCAATCCACATTGTCCACCTCTGTCCTGCATAATGATACTCGCATCAAAACTTCCAATTCTTCAACATTAGTGAAACTCACAAGTGGCTTTTGATAGCATTTTGTTTCGAAAATCCTCTTTCACAAATTGCAATACTCAAGGAAATAACAAGTATCTCAATCCACCCTCTTTACTTTCATAAATGAAGATTAACAAATCAACAAGTCACATTCTCATCACATCGTGGCTCTCTTGCATGCATCATTACATTTTGCTACCACAATTGAATATTTCAATTTTTAAGAAATGATGAAAAGACACCACATGGTTCACCACCTTTGTGCACCTTTGAATGTTCACTTTTCAAAATAATCATCAAGGTCTATGACTCGATAACTTTAATAAATAACGAATAAAAATCAACAAGTCACTTATTTACAACAGAATTCCCTTGTTATCACAATCATATCACAACTCATGTGTTGTTATTTACAAAACACCATGGTCAAAGTTGTGAAACAACCATCGAGCATAAATTCTTCAATGACAATTCATCCCATGTCAAGTTTGAAGCATAATTGTAAAGAATATGACATTTTAATTGACTGGAAAATAGTTCAATGGCCTAGTGGTATTGTTATTTGTAGGGTACATGATGCAATGATTATTGACCTTTTAGTTGACCCCACTAGGCGTTGCTTCTAAAAACCTATCCAACACCAAATCATAAGTATGACTTGGACATGATTCACATTTGCTCCTTTAAGGATAATGTAAATTACCTTCTACATACATGTTATCTATCATCATTATGATTTATGTTGGTCGCAGTTAGTTGAAGTCCACAACTTCTTTTTGATTGTAGGGTGTAGGTGCAAAAGTCATTGACCTTTTTAGCCAATTTTTTCGCATCCCGCTACCGGTTGCTTCCAAATACTCACACTTACACCAAACAATAACTGACCTCACAAGTTGTTGATCAATAACATTATTTAACACTTGTTTGTCTAACATATGTTATATTGTCATTGAGACTTGCTATTGCTCATGAAAACATAAGTGGATATTAGTTTATGGGAATCGTTCTAATTTCAGTTTGCTCAAGTTTATTCTCAGACTCTTCAATGAAACCCTTAACCTCCAACCCTAGACACTATTACCAACTACTTCCTCCCTAGACATTATCCAAAAATTCTATTCAGCTCTTGTTTGTAATCACATTCACATTGAAAACTCAACACAAACTCAAATCGGGTTTAGTTAGGTGTCACTTACAAGTGTTGAAGTTGACTCGTATCTCCTAAGTCATTGTGGAATCGAAGTGCGGCTGATAATATATTATGGGATACAACATTGTATTTCCATGTAGGTATGGGATATGGTTGACCGGTAATGGTTGAGAGAACCTTTTTTTTTGATGGGCTGAATTTCTTTTGCCTTTCCATGGGACATGCATTTTTTTTCGTTTTTTTTTTAAAATCAAATTTTCCTTGGGCCAAGATTAGTTTCATATGCCATTTCTTTTGGCTTGCGACGGGTGCACAAATAAGCCTTGGTTCCCTCCCAATCTCACATTGACCATCTCTCCCTTTGAAAACGTCCATTTTGCAAAAAAATTATTCAACTCATGTTTGTAATCATTTTGACATTGAATCTCAACACAAACTCAAATTGGGTTTAGTTAGATGTGACTTACAAGTGTCGAAGTTGACTCGTATCTCCTAAGTCACTGTGAAATCAAAGTGCACCTTATATATTATGGGATACAACATTGTTTTCTAATAGTTATGGGGTATGGTTGGTTGGTAATGGATAAATTTCTTTTGCCTTTCCATGCGATGGACATTTCCTTTCTTTTTTGCTTTTCTTTTGATGGCCAATATTAGTTTCAAATGCCATTCCTTTTGGCTTGTGACGGGTGCACAAATAAGCCTTGGTTCCCTCCCACTCTCACATTGACCATCTCTCTCTTTGAAAATGTCCATTTTGCAAAAAAATTATTCAACTCTTGTTTGTAATCACTTTCACATTGAAACCCAACACAAACTCAAATCGGGTTTAGTTAGATGTCACTTACAAGTGTCGAAGTTGACTCGTATCTCCTAAGTCACTTGTGAAATCGAAGTGCGGCTTATATGTATTACAGGATACAACATTGTTTCCCCGTAGTTATGAAATATGATTGATTGGTAATGGTTGAGAGAACCATTTTTTTTGACATGCTGGATTTCTTTGGCCTTTCCACGTGACAAACATTTTTTCCATATTCGTTTTTCTTTTGATGGCCAAGACTAGTTTCATTTGTCATTCCTTTTAGCTTGCGAGGGGTGCACAAATAAGCTTTGGTTCCTTCCTAGTCTCACACTGACCATCCCCCCCCCCCCCTTGAAAACGACTGACTACATGTTATGGGATACAACACTATTTCCCCATAGTTATGGGATATGGTTGACTAGTGAAGTTTGAGAGAACCTTTTTTTATTTTGATTGGGTGAATTTTCTTTTTTCCTTTCCATGTGATGGACATTTTTTCCGTTTTCGCTTTCTTTTGACGGCCAAGATTAGTTTCATATGCCATTCCTTTTGAGTTGTGAGGGGTGCACAAATAAGCCTTGGTTCCCTCCCAATCTCACACTGACCATCTCCCACTTTGAAAACGACCGATTATATATTACATGATACAACATTGTGTCCCCATAGTTATGGAATATTGTTGACTGGTAATGATTGAGATAACCTTTATTTTATTTTATGATATGCTGAATTTTCTTTTGCCTTTCCATGCAACATGCATTTTTCCGTTTCCGCTTTTCTTTTGACAGCCAAGATTAGTTTCATATGCCATTCCTTTTGAATTATGAAGGGTGCACAAATAAGCCTCGGTTCCATCCCAATCTCACACTGACCATCTCCCCCTTTGAAAACGACTGATTATATATTACATGATACAACATTGTGTCCCCATAGTTATGGAATATTGTTGACTGGTAATGGTTGAGATAACCTTTTTTTTATTTTTTATGATATGCTGAATTTCTTTTGCCTTTCCATGCGACATGCATTTATTCCATTTCCTTTTTTCTTTTGACGGCCAAGATGAGTTTCATATGCCATTCCTTTGGCTTGTGAGGGGTGCACAAATAAGCCTTTGGTTCCCTCCCAGTCTCCCACACTTACCATCTCCCCCTTTGAAAACGTCTCATTGCCTTTTCATTGCCCCCCCCCCCCCCCCCCAAACTGACAGGCCAACAAACTAATGCAATGCAAACCCCAGCCAGCCCTGCCTTTACTCTTCGCCCTCGGTCTGACCAAGACTAAGAACCAAAGAAGCAACGCATCGTCCTCCCTTCCCTTTCCCTGCATCGCCATAGCCAAAGCGCTTCGATCACGCCCGCCCGCGCCATTGCACCATCGCATCGCAGGCGAGCTATGGAGAAGCAGCGAGGCGCCAGGCAGCGCTGGTAGAGCAGGCACCTTAGGGTTTTCCGCGCTTAGGGTGGCACCTCGCCCTTACCCCCGCTTCGCTCCCCACCTCCCCTTGCGTGCACCCTAGCTGCCCTTCCCTCCCTCCCGCCATGGCGCTCTCCGGCATGCGCGGCCTCTCTGTCTTCATCAGCGACGTCCGGAATTGCCAGAACAAGGAGCAGGAGCGCGCGCGCGTCGACAAGGAGCTCGCCAACATCCGCACGCGCTTTAAGCACGAGAAGGTCAGTGTCTCCCTCGATCGTTGACGTGCCGTGAATCTGGGGTTGGATGGAGTGTAAACCCTAGCTAGCTGGGAAGGGTGGGTGAGTGTATAGGGTTTTACGAACGGGGAATGACAGGGATCGGGGGTCAGTGGTGAAGAATCACCATCGGGTCTGGTTTGGGAAGTGTGTTTATGGCGATCGGAGGTGTAGGATGTTGGAGGTGATGTGAAGAATGTGCTCGATGAGTAGAGCTGGCATGAGCTCAGAAGAACGTGAATGTGAACGAGAGTGAATCTCTAGTTGGGAGGCATTTGTCAGGTTGTGCTCAATTTGGCAAATGGCTAAGTGTTGCCATCAGCATTGTGGTTAATGCCCCCCCTCCCCCCCCAAGCGACGTATTTTTTTTGAGACAATTTTATACTGTCAGCAGCTGGCATACTGTGCCAACTCAATCTGTGGACAGAAATATCCGCATTTGCCCATGTGTGATGACGTTGTCAAGGTTGCAGGCAGGGTTCCAAGTGTTGATGTGACTCAAGAGGAACAGAGGGTTTGATATCGTAGCTGTGCAATTCAGTGGGCAGTCTATCTGGTATTTAAGTGACCGTTTAATACGAGGACCTAAATGCAGGACAAAATGGTCCTTGTATTTGACTTTGTAGATAAGTCATTTAACTTCAGAAGTGTGAACCCTAAGGTCTTAATTGGAATATCATGACCATCTGTAGCTCGCAAGTGATTGCTTCTGATTGATCCTAAACATGTGGAATGAGGAAAGTTTTAATGGAAGGCAGACGCTGGTTTTATTTTGATGTGGGAAATGGGAATTCGACAGTCAGGGTTGATCAGGGAGTTTGTTTCTGGTGTGGGTGCAGGGCTTATCTGTATATGAGAAGCGAAAATATGTCTGGAAGATGCTTTACATCTATATGCTTGGCTATGATGTGGACTTTGGACACATGGAAACGGTGGCCCTTATTTCAGCTGCCAAATATGCTGAGAAGCAGGTGTGCTTAATACTTTGATTACAATATGTAGTAGTTTAGTGTCCGTTTTCTAGTCCACCGTCAGACCTACAGAGCATGATTTGCAAAGAGAGAATTGGAATTGCAGAATGTGTACGTACTGTTGCAGTTTTAGGGCTGGACTCTCCATAAGGGTCTTCTGGACTGTACTGTCCTGGATTTTTGGGATAACTGGGATAAACAAAAGAGTGTATGGCAAGGAGAGGGGAATTAATAACAGGAATTTTGAAAACAGGTGGGCTACATTGTGACATCTTGCTTGCTGAATGAGAATCATGATTTCTTGAGGTTGGTGATCAACACTGTACGCAATGACATCATTGGCCGAAATGAGACATTTCAATGTCTTGCCCTGACAATGGTACGGTCTCTTTGCCACATCAAAGATTGTTCATGAACTTTCTTTTTTATGTAGGTTTGACTGGGACTGTGTGCAGTTTACAGCCGATTAGTCATATATGTTATTGTGGAACTTTGTTTCTGCACCTACATTCCTTTTGTGCTTCTATAACGGGGCTTCTCTTTCTCTATTTTCAAGGACCTTTCTTTCTTTGATGCAAGGCTTTGTCCTCCAGGAGAAACAGTACACAACCATTATACTGACATCTGACCATTTCTGTGATTATCTGTTGTCCTCGTTCTAATCTATAATAATTGGGGTTAGTAGTCTGCCACTTGTACACAATTGTGTCTCAAACAATAACCTGTTGACCTGTCATGCTTTTTAAGTATCAGTTCATTAAAAATCAGCTTCCATAAGCTCCTGTCAGCACATTTTGTTGTCTGTGGTGTAGTAGGTTAGATGTAAGATCTAGCCATTTCTTGCCACTGTGTACTCAAACCCCCTTGTTTGGACTGGTATGGTTGTCAATTTGTTTTGATGCTTTGCCATTGCCGTGCACAGGTTGGAAATGTGGGTGGTAGAGAGTTCTCAGAATCACTGGCTCCAGATGTACAGAAGCTGCTGGTAAGGACGAGATTAAGAAAGTTATAGATCACATGGAATTGTTTTCTGTAGTTGTCTATGTGTGTGTGTGTATAATATAGCACCTGATCTGTGGACCTTGGTAGCCTTTGATGCATTTGGCTAGATTTGTTTTTTGCCTTGGAACAACCAAGTCTCCTGGAGTGGAATAAAAAACATGTAGCCTTTAGAAGTTGTTGATACCAAAATTTTATCTACAGCATAAAGGAGCAAATTCTTGCTGTGGACAGGCAGAAGTAGACTAAACATTTCTCTTATGTGTAAGGTGTTGTGATGTTACAGATTTCAAATTCATGCAGACCTCTTGTACGCAAAAAAGCAGCACTTTGCCTACTGCGTCTTTATCGTAAGAACTCGGATGTGGTCAATGTGGATGGCTGGTAAGACTACTGCATTGTTCAGAGCAGTACATTTTCTTGCATTCAGATGGTTTGTGCTAGTATGTCACCTAAATGATTACAATAATCAGACTTCAATTAAGCATGGTCATCATCTACTGCGAGGTGTATGTTGTAAAGTTGCTGGCCTTGGAGCATGTTCTGGCCTGGTGAGATCTTATTTTCAAGATACTGAAAGCAGAACAGGATGTGACAGACTGATGGTTTTGGAATGAAACAGGTCAGAGAGAATGGTGCAATTACTAGATGAGCGGGATCTTGGGGTTCTGACTGCTGTTATGAGTTTGCTAGTGGCACTAGTGGCAAATAGTCCTGAGGCATATTGGAATTGTGTGCCGAAATGTGTACGCACTTTGGAGCGATTAACCAGAAGTCAAGATATTCCTCAAGAATACACATATTATGGAATTCCATCCCCATGGCTCCAGGTGTGCTCTAGCTTCAAAGTTGTCCCTGATGCTATTTCTTTTTGGATCCACTAGAGCTATTCATCCTTGTCATGCATGTTGAGCTCGAAGTTTGTATACAAGCTAACCTTTATGTTTAAGTGTTAGCTTTACAGCAGATTCAGAACTAAAAGTAACTAGTATTTGTATATCAATGCAAAGCTTGCTTACGATGTATGGATGTACGAATATTGTGTTGTTGTGAGTCAACAGGTCAAGACAATGCGTGTGCTACAATACTTCCCTTCAGTTGAAGACCCCAGCATCAGGAAGTCTTTGCTGGATGTAAGTTGTGGTCATGATTGTTAGTTGCTTTTATGATGCTGGAGTTGCAAAGAAAAAATATTTATTTATTGCAGACTGTTCTAATAGTTGGTGTGGATTTAATTTATTTAACTATCTATAGGATATTGTGAAGTATATTGTATATTGCTACAAGTTGTTCTGTGTTGAGGCTATAACATATTTGACATGTTCCTGGATGTCCTTGTGTGCAGGTCCTTCAAAGAATCTTGATGGGCACAGATGTTGTGAAGAATGTCAACAAAAATAATGCATCTCATGCTGTGCTTTTTGAGGCTCTTGCTTTGGTATTTCTCTACTTCCTGTACCTTGGTTCTCAAATGAGGACGTTGTCTTCTGGATAATTGTTGTGATGGTGATATTGAGTCCCACTGCCTGGTTTTGCAGACACGATTGATATTATGTTCTGTACAATTATCGCTTGATTCTGAATCTGCTGTTATCAGATGTAGTAATTCAAGATTGTGCTTTGTGTGTATCATGAGCTAATGAGTGTTGGCATATGAAGAGGAACACGAATAAATACTAGGCCTGTAGCCACTAGCCTATTAGCTACTGGTTTAGAGCAGTGTTTTTGTTCTTCTGAAGTATTGGTATTCTATTTATTTTAGGTCACAAGGATTATCTCACTATGAAGATTTAGTTATGAAGTGACATCAACTGACTCTGTTTTTCTACAGGTCATGCATTTGGATGCCGAAAAGGAGATGATGTCTCAATGTGTAGCATTGCTTGGAAAGTTTATTTCTGTTCGTGAGCCCAACATTCGATATCTGGGTCTGGTATGTTGTCAAAAGCTGTTAGTGAAGGCGACTTGCAAAACTCCTCTTTTCTTTGTTTGAGTTCCTTAGAAATTTCTTCTTTGATTGTTTAACATGTCGTAATTTGAGATGTTTGTTGAGATTGCAGGAAAACATGACAAGGATGTTGTTAGTAGCAGATGTGGCAGACAGCATTAAGAAGCATCAAGCACAGATTATCACTTCTCTGAAGGATCCTGATATCAGGTACCTGGGGGAACGGCTTTGGTTTTTGTTGTGTAACAAGAGTGATTCTCTTTAATGGAAATGCTTTATGACAAGGTGGTGGCTCTGGTTTATATTGCATCTTATTCTCCTTCAGTTCTTCCAATAATGGAACTAATGTAATAAATGGTATAATTTTTTTTTGCATATTATTCAAAGTATTGACTGGAAGTCTTGGTTTTTTTCTCTCTGTTTCCCATAGTGAATTGGATCTGATAGGGGACCTCATCAGGAGATATTGATAATTAGACTGGTGGTATGGCAGCATTCGAAGGCGCTCTTTGGACTTGCTATATGGCATGTGTGATGTCACCAATGCTAAGGAAATTGTGGAAGAGCTTCTGCAGGTCTCAACTCACACCAGTTATATGCCATTTTCAGTTGATTCTTGTATAGGAGCCATTTTTGCAGTTCAAATCAACTAAGTTTATCCACTTCTATGAGCTTCTTTGATGATACATATCTTTTCCTCATGACAGTATCTTACAACTGCTGACTTTGGTATTCGGGAAGAGCTTGCATTGAAGGCTGCCATTCTGGCAGAGAAGTTTGCTCCAGATTTATCATGGTAATATAAATATATCTGAGTAGGTCTTAAAGTGATTTCCAAATTGGGTTTTTGAGTACTTCTTATAGAGCTTCCTATAGTTACTGATCTTTAGGGGTATTGACTTGGTACTGTTAATTGCCATATGTGCAGTTCTGTCATTTGATGGATGTTTGTGTTCAACTCATGCTTTATCAGTAAGCAATATTTGTCATTTTATATCTTATGAATTATGTAATTTGGTCTGTGTTGCAGGTATGTGGACATCATTTTACAACTGATTGAAAAAGCAGGTGAATTTGTGGGTGACGATATCTGGTATCGAGTTGTCCAGTTTGTTACCAACAATGATGACCTTCAGGTAATGTCTGCATCCACATTCTGGGAAAACTTAAGCATTTTGTACTTACTCCCTCCGTCTTAAAATAATTGTTCTACACCCCGGAGTTTTATGTCACTTTAAGACCTACACAGATATAATTTACATAAGATTGTGTTTGAGTACTTATTCATCAGACCTACTCAACAGTTCACCCTAGTTCAGAAGAATGTCCACTCCGGGGGGTAGGACAACCATTTTGGGACGGAAGGAGTATATGATTTCTTCTTCAATAATTAGTGCAAGAACATCTAGATAGTTATTTTCAGTGTCTCTTTTGTTGACTTGTTTGACCATCACATATCTTCAATTAAAAGCGGTGCCTTCTTGGAAAGGAATTATGCTTCAAGCCACTTTGCTATGGGCAATTTGCAGGTTATCATGTCTTCTCCTCAAAATATGTCGTAGCATTATTCCTTATAGTGCCCCCTCATGTAAATGAGCTTCACTTGGCTAATATTCCTCCACATGTTTTAACATGTTTATTGCCTCTACTTGCTCTAAAACAGGTTCATGCTGCTCAAAAGGCTTTGGACTACTTAGATAAGCCTGCTGTGCATGAGACCATGGTGAAGGTTAGCATATCTCGTAATCCAGAAAATTTTGGTTCTGTTGCTGGTTTTTGGCTTGCAACTGGTTTAGGTGCCTTGGGTTTTGAGTTTTGCTCATTTGGCCAACTTCTAGATGCGACACATTTGATAAGGGCCTTTTCAGTAGATGTTGCTGAATATTATTGAATATTACTGAATATCAGCAAAGTGGAAAAATAGATCAATCCTCTTTGTTCATTTGTCAAAATTATATTCTCCTCAACATATTACAAGATGTCCATCAACTTCCTGTCATTGTGGTTTTTCTAAGAATTGTAATGTGTGAAATTTGCAGGTAGCAGGTTATCTGTTAGGAGAATATAGCCATCTATTAGCCAGGAAACCAGGCTGCAGCCCCAAGGACATCTTCTATGTTATTCATGACAAGTTCTCAGCAGTCACGTATGTATACCAGTTGTTCCAGTCTTTCTTTCTTTTAGACATTTATTTGAGTTGGCGCATGAAGTCATTGCCCAACACACAATGCTATACATATACCAGTATTTGTAGTTCTTTAGGCAGTGGGTGTTTGTGTCACTTTGCACAAGACTTCTCGCCTGCTGTTAACGAGTCCTGTTGATTGATATTGTTGTTCAGCACACCAACCAAGGCATTACTTCTATCAGCGTATGTCAAAATCTTAATGCATTCTCAGCCTGCGAATCCTGAGCTGCAGGATCTTGTTGTAGCGGTGTTCAAAAGGTGCGTCTTAATCTCTTGACAGATCTCTTAAAAAGAGCTCACATTTCAGGAATGACGCCTCTCCTATTGTCATGTATCTTGGTAAATTTTCTTTTTTTGGAAAGTATGCAGTATGTGAGGAGCAGGATGGAAGAGATTTACCTGTCAGTCTTTTCTTTGATGTGGTGCAAATTTCCTGTTTAGTTTATCACTGAGTGATTTGAATTTGGTAAAGGGCAAGGGTTGGTCTGTGTCTCTGACATTTTGCAAGAGACTATGGATCTCAAGGGACCATGACGGAT
This sequence comes from Polytrichum commune, assembly GCA_950295325.1. Classification (NCBI taxonomy): domain Eukaryota; kingdom Viridiplantae; phylum Streptophyta; class Polytrichopsida; order Polytrichales; family Polytrichaceae; genus Polytrichum; species Polytrichum commune. Next base: position 12,130,929 of record OX485803.1, on the reverse strand, counting down.
GACAGTACTATGTTGTTTACTTGTGACATGAGAGCTAGTGGACATCTGATGGCTCTCGTAGTTTCACCAAAATTCATTTTTCACATATCTTGTTGCTTACTTCAATTGACAGATGCACGTTGTGCTTTTGTGTGTAGGTATGAGAGCTCTGTGGATGCTGAAGTGCAGCAGAGGGCAGTGGAATTCTTAGCATTGAGCCAGAAGGGACCCTCAATGGTGGACATTATGGCTGAAATGCCTAAGTTTCCCGAGCGTCAGGTTTGAACTTCGTGTAACCATCTTATGGTTGACATCAAGTTGAATTGAACTGGTTTGTTTCAGATGTCACTTGAAATTTAGTAACTTGGCACACCAAGTTACCAGTAGTAATTACCCAACCTTTAATTACTCGTACCACCTTTAAATTCTGAACCGTTGATAAATCTCTGATTTCTGGGAATGTTGGTTTTATTGCAGTCAGCTTTGCTGAAAAAGGCAGAGGACACTGAAGCAGATACTGCCGAAATGAGTGCCACTAAGATCCGGTTACAGCAGCAAAGCTCCATGGCATTGGTAGTTGCAAATCCACAGCCTGCCAATGGTGGCCTCCATCTCCCTTCTATACCCAAGGGAGCCACTCCAGGAAAAACTCCAGTATGCCACGAACCTCACCTTTTCTTGAACAAGCAGTCCATTTTGTTTTGAAGCAAAGTCTTGGCTTGTTCAGGAGGACTTAGGGTGTGTACTTATGGGATAAATGATGATTAATTAGGACACCTGAAGATTTTCAAGCATCTCAAGGGTGGCATGGGTCAGATAATAAATTGAAAACCAGAAATTGAAACCACAGAGCTGCTTTGAGAAGATTTTTTCATATTTTCAGGTTTTAAAGCATCTGGAATAGGAAATGCTGTTGAGGAAGAGTAAACAGATCTTAAGAGAGAGCTTAAACTTTATTACAGCAACAAGAATGGCTTCAGAAATTGTATGAGGTTCTTTCATTCATGCCATCCTGTGTATGTAGGAGCAGTCAACGACATCAGAGCCTGCTCATGTGGCAGCAGTGCCACCTTCATCACAACCGCAACCACAACCACAATCACAACCTCATGCAAATGGAACAAGCCAGCAGTATGCACCTAAGGCAGCATCAGGGGATTTACTAGATCTCATGGGGAACATGGCTTTGGAGGCAGAGCCTTCGTCTGGACCATCTACTAGTCCAAGTGATCTACTTGCACTGGAAGCTCCTCCAGCTGCAACTCCACCGGCTCCACCAGCTGATCCAGCTGACTCTCTTGCACTTGCACTACTTGATGGAGGGCCGACTCAAGTGCAGGTATTGATTTCTGAGCCCGACTTATTACTTTATAAATCACCTTCCAAATACAGTTTCTGTGCTATTTCAACTAGACATTTGCTTAAACCAATGCTTGGTGTGCATTTTGTACAGGAATATGTATGCCATTTTTATGTTCTGAGGATAGGTACTTGGTCTTATTGGTTTGATGGAAGAAGGAAATAACTGTTGTTTGTGTTTGTATTCTGCAGCCAATTGGAAGTATTGCCGAGTGGTTCAAGGCCCTGGCTGTGAAGGATAGTGGTGTGATTTATGAAGATCCCTATGTACAGGTAGGTTGCTCTCTAATAGGAGAATTGCTGGGAAACTTATTGTTGCAGGAACGTAATGAAGTTGACTTTTAAATTATATTCTGTACCCAAAACGTATCCGCTGCTTTGGCAAGGTCTGTGTCATTCTTCATTCATCATAAATGGATGTTTTGGTCTTACCAAATTTGTGGTTGATTTGAGGATCTATACACCTTTGCAATCAAACCTGTTGGTGTATTTATGCAGATTGGTATCAAGGCAGATTGGCGCGGCTCTCAAGGGAGGATGGTTCTTTTTGTGGGAAACAAGCACACTGGTGCCCTGATGAATGTTAGGAGTTCCATCTTACCACCACCTCATTTAAGATTGAAGGCAGCAGTTGTACCCGAGTCCATTCCTCCACGGGCCCAGGTTGGTCTTTATGCATGCGCTGGTTTCCATTGTTAAAAGTTTGATGATATTGAGGATGCTTAAGATTAAGTACCTTATTGGCTCTCAAGAAGATAAAGACCTCTTGAAATGGTCTTCATTAAATATTACACCAATGCTGTAATGATCTTGTACATGCAAACCAATGCAGATGTAAATTTTCTATGCACAGGTGCTTTTTATCATGAATTTTGCAACAAAGTAAGTCGAGGACCTTCTGCTGTAGTTGTCATTTTCAGGGTCAAGTTTCTCACTATGACATGCCTTGGCAGGTGCAAATTCCTGTTGATGTGGCATGCCTTGCGGCGAGCAGAGAGGCTGCTGTCTTTGAGTTCAGCTACAATACTGCTAATTCACCTGTACGTGCTTTAAATTTTGTTTTCGTTAAGGGCCTGATATTTGAATAAATAAGAGACGTTTAAGTGGAAATGACAATGAAATGACAAGATGCTTGTACTCGGATAATCGGCGCTTTCTTATTTTGAATTGGTCCAATGTTTTATGCGAGAGATCCAGTCAAGGATGTTTGGCTTCATACAGCTAACTGATTACTGTATATTAATATCATCCATTCATCCTATGTTTGCATGGAATTCTTTAACGGAAGTTATGTAGGAGGGTTCTAGCTTGGGGGTTAATAGATGAGCGAAATTGGTGCTTTTTGGAACATTTGCTTGTTTATGTAGTATGATTACTTTTATACACAAAATGCAAGAATACAGAGTATTTGAGAGTGTGATAGAATTTTGAAGTTTGAATCACTTAACTTGTGTACTCCAAATTATGTTGCCCATGTTGGCTCATTTTGCAAGCAAGGCCTCAACAGTTATTCATGTCTCTATAAGCAAGGAGTGCAGTCCAGAATAGTTTTCTGTGGATTCCTTGTTAAAAGAAGCTTATCATTGTAACTCGAGTTGTAACCTCCACATTCCACTTATCAAGCCAGAAGTTAATATGTTGGCATTGAATGGCAGGTGAGTTTTCAACTACGTCTGCCAGCAGTTTTGAACAAATTTTTGCAAGTTGCTCCAGTATCAGCTAATGAGTTCGTTGCCCGGTGGAGAGCACTTGGTGGTCCACCAACAAAGCTACAAGAAGTGGTTAGCATAATTTACTCTTTTCTGCTGAGTTTTTCTTGTTCCACTTGATATGGAAGAGCATGCCTTGTGCCAGCTTTGCAAATCGTGAAGATCACATTTGTATGTTGCTGATATGGTTGTAATTTACCATTCTTGATCCTATCATGCTCTGATAGGCAACTTGCAGAGATATTCCTACAAGTCTTAGGTTATAAATGTGAAGCACAAAATCACATCTTCTTGGTAATAGATGTAGGACTAGGATCATTCATATCTTCTGTTTCCTTTCTGATTGGGTAAGTGGTGGTAATATGACAGGTTCGTGGTGTAAGGGCTATGCCTCTTTCAGAAATGTCAGAGCTCTTCATTAGTCTCCACATTGGTGTTGCTCCTGGCCTTGTGAGATTCTGACCTTTTGCTTTGTCGTGTTTGTTTATATCTGATCTTTTTTTGAGTGGTGTGATACTAGTCTGTACGACTAGTTGAGGTTTGCAACCCATATTTGATACATATTATGTAGAGCAGTGAGCATTAATCACCTCATTCTGGGATCTGCAGGATCCAAACGTCAATAACATTGTTGCTGCAACAACGTTTTACTCTGGAACAGCAGCTACGCTATGCTTGGTACGTTCTATACATCAGCAAATATACTCTCCTTTGGTTGAGCTATCCTCAGAATTGGTACCATAATTAAAAAGAGGTTTTGATGTGGACTACAGCTTTAAGTGGTTGATGGAATGGAAATGACCATCATGCCCTACTGTAAGATCATGCAAAATCATTAGAGGACTATTGCAATAATTGTGCATATGGCAAGACAACATCGCCTGATATTTTCCACAGTTTATAACTAAGAGGTTCATGTGTTACAGGTACGTGTTGAAACAGACCCATCAGACAGGACGCAGATGCGTCTAACAGTGGCTTCCGAAGATGCAAACACTACCTATGAGTATGTTCATTTGACTGAGTTCAATATCTTCTGTGTTTGTTTTCTTGCATTTCCACAAATCCAGACTAGTGAAGTATCTTCATTCTGGTGTTCTTTTCATGAATTTCATTAATTCGGCTATTGTTGTGGAAGTATGTACAAAGTGAGGTAACAAACATCAAACTGGCAAAGCATCATCATGTGTTTTTCCCACTTTATCGTCGGTGGACATTCTTCTGAACTAGGGTGAACTGATTGTGTTGAGTACTTGTCAGGTTGAAGGAGTTTATCAAGGAACAGTTGATGGATGTCCCATCTCTTACACAGCCTGCACCAATTCCAACAGCCTCGCCTGCTGCCACAGGGTTGACAGGGCCTGCTGCTGCCCTTGCAGGCCTCATTTGAAAGATTCATGATGTTTTGTCATGATCATTTTGTTTAGTGTTTTACATAGGGCCGTAGTTAGTCCCACATTGATTTACAAACAGATCTGTCAATCTTACAGAGGTCTCATACCTTGCACAGCTCATGCAAATTTTCATATAATGGTTCAGCAGTGCTCAAGTGCAGATTTAGATTAGATTTCCTATGTATTCATCATTTAACTACTTGATACCCTTTCAGCAGTTTGTTCAAAGGAAACGTTGGCAGGAGCTATACTGATCAGAAAAGTTACAGCAGCAGCACTAGCTCCTGAGGTAAAAGACACGATGACATGAGGAGCATGGACAATTGGTAGCCAGGGGTTGCAAGAAGTTTCAGATTTTTTGATGATTTTGATCAGATAAGCAAGCATCATAACAAGATGTTCATGTAGAGTAAGGACCTTGGATGTTTGTGCATTCAATTGTCCATCAGTTTCATCTATGTATCAAATAAGAATAAATTAGAGGTTCTCAATATTTGTTTCAAGAGTGGATTAATTGTTTCATCTTTCATGGCCTTGATCAATCAAACCCCCCGTTTTCCTTTTGAGAGTTGGTTTCAGATAGTCCTTATATTGTGGGAAACAGAAAATATTGCTTATTCACATGACAGGCCCTAGCAACACCTCAAGATTGTCACCGTGATATTAGATGTTATCAATAAGAGCTTTTTGAAGTGGTGATCTGCAATCTTTTTGGAAATATGCTCGTTATGTTTGTACTTGTGAACATCGCCTTATGTACTCATTGATGCATGAGTTGCTGGGAATCGAATTTTAATGCGGAGGTTCCCTTCAATCTTGGTCCTCAGCACCGAATTCAAGTATTTACTCACAATAGGTAGCTTGCAAATAATGTGTACCAGCTTGTATACAATCAAAGTCAGGAATTCAACATCAAAATAAGGTAAAGCGAAATCATGTTCTGTGTGTACGTGCGTTTTGGGGGTACTTCAATACACTAATTTAGACATATCCCATCGTCGAAACCTACGCCAATTTGATTGGTCGACTATTCAGAACATCTGTAACGAATGGGATGTTTTCAGCAGGATTCACCTACACACACCTCAATACTCTTTGCAGTACAGGTAATGCGTCTTGAGAATCCCATACAGAGATTCCAGGATTAGGTGAGTATGTTTCAATGAATCCAAGGCACACTTCACAACTTGCCTCATTGCAAGGGTGGCGTGGAGGACACCCCGAGTTTGAGATAGCATTTCCATCTCCAACGCATTTGATTCTACATGGACTTCATCTTGCTGGTCACGCCAAACAAAAGCACGAAGGTGTTGACAGCTGCGACCACACCTATCAAGGGCCCTGTCCAGTACACAAGACCGTGCTCCATTGTTGCATAATTTCGGTTTACATATGCCCATCCAAAGGCCTGCCATAACCCATCAAGCAAGAAGCAACACTTTTAAGGTCCATGTACAGCTCCCACAATTTCATGTAACAGACTGTTGCTTCGCACATATTCATGCCGCAAGTATCTGTACAGACACAAATTCTTCTAGGTTTGTGTAAAAAATCATGCATCTAGAATTTCCTCTAATTGCATAATACACATATGCCATCTGAATGCCTGCCATGACTGCATCCCACAAGACACAAACTTTTTAAGGCGCAGAAACATGTATACAACTACACAGCTACTTGTATCAGTATTTGTCTTCGTACATATTGACATACTTTATATCCGTAGAGACACAAACAATGTTCGAGTTTATGCAATGTGTCCATCGCATCTGGAATCTCCTCTCATTGAATCGGGTGAAGTATGCTCATCCCATGCCATTCTTCAGATGTTTGGGGAAGCTGTCGCCAGGAGGATGAACGAAGTCTCACCACTGAGGTAGATTTCTTTGATTCACAGGTTTTTGTCTGATGCCATAACTATGGATCTGATGCAAATAACTCCATAAAATACCCTACACTATGTTACAGAGGATCATGGCATCTATGTTACAGAGGACAAAGTGTGGAGTAGCTCACACATCCGGGGTTCATGGAAGGGCCTGTGAATCTTGCGCCGAGTCTAACGAGTGTGATGGTGGCAACCACCACAATGAGCATCTTCATTTGGGGGTTGCGTGGCCCTTTCAACCTCGTGTGAAGGGTCACCAGCGCGATGGTGTATGTCAACACTGCCTCCACCATCATCCCTATTGTGGGATGCACTTTGAGCTTCGGCCCACCAATGTATTGCTTGTACTTGGGTGGTGTCAAATTCATCATCGTTTGAGCTCCCGCCACTGCACCCATCACCTGGGCACACAAACTTTTTCTGAGAGATTCCAGATTCTCTCCCCCGCCCCGTGCTACACATTAGGATTTAACTTCCACTATGTTGCAAAGATTCCAACCTCACAGATCTCTTATTTCTAACATGCCCCAAACCACCCAATTGGATAATTTCCTCCTTTTTGGAATGACATGCCTGGGCAAGACTCAGTCGAAGGTGCATATCTCAAATTAGAGTTGCAAAGACCCAATCTCAGATTCTAAATTTTTCCAGCATGCCTTTAAACCATTGAAGAAGGTTGTACTTTTTTTCATTTTTTTTTTTTGCTTTTTTGGTTCTGGATGATATGCTTGGGTGAGAAGTCGAATTATGCATGCCCCAGGTTACGGTAGCAAAGTCTCCAATCTGATTTTCCTTTTTTCTTTCTTTCTAGCATGCCTCAAACCACCGAAGAGGACTGTTTTTGTTTTTGTTTTTGTTTTTTTCTTGGGGGCTGGGGGGATTGAATACATGCAGGCAAGAAGGCGGACTATGCATTCCCCAAATTAAGGCTGCCAAGACCCAATCTCAAACTCCCTTTTTCCATTCTAGCAGGCCTCTAACCACCGCACCTGCAGATTGCTAAGTTTTGGTTTTTTGGAGGGCGGATTCGATTGACATGCCTAAGCAAATAGCGGACTATGCATACCTCAAATTAGGGATGCAAAGACACCAATCTCAAATCCCTTTTCATGTTCTAGCATGCCTGACACCACCGAAGAGGATTGTTTCTTTGTTTGGTTAAATGACATGCCTGGGCAGGAAGGCGGACGAGGACTGATAAGAAAGTGACATGGCCAACTCCCAAGGAAGCCAAGGCCAACAACCCGACAGAGTTCCAACTCGCCCCGCCCATCCATCTCCCCACCGCAATGAAGGTGGGCAACACGACAAGCGCCAGCGCCACCAGAATGGACGTCTTCCCTGCATTTCCCCACCCGAGCTCCTTGGCTAGCACGTTTGCGATCACCGCCACGGACGCCCCGCTGAAAACCCAACAGAATGTGATGAAACTATCGGCCACCGCCAATACCAGGTCCCTCATCAACCCCTGCTCGTCGGCCCCGCTGACCCCCTCCTTCCTGACCTTCGGACTCGCCCGCCGCCTTGCTCTCCTCCGCTTGCGCATTTCCCGCATCGTCGGGCTCGCCGCCCGTGACAACGCTTCCCTCACCATCTCGTTCAATCCCTATACCCTTGATTGTCGTGGAACCCTTGTCCTCCTCCTCCTCCTCCTCCTCTTCTTCCCGCCTTCTCCTGCAATTGTTTGTAAGACGCACTTCCGTGGTCCAACACCCTTTCATTTTGGGGAGGGCACTTCTTCGTCTTCCTCTGCGATGTCGAGAAGAAGATGGGTCACGCCCACGTACCCTTTCGGACATGGTTGCCGCATAGACTATTGCCATTCGTGCGCCGTGTCTCTTCTTCTTCTTCTTCTTCTTCAAGGAGTCGTGCAATCTTGTGATCCTCTCTCTGTGCAGACATAGATTGCGTCAAGTCTATGTGTTGAAGATGAATCTGAGGTTGTTGCATGGGTGAAGATGGTGAAGATGGTTTTGGTGAAAGCTTCCACTGGTGCTGGACTTTTCTTCAACTACTTATCGAGCTTTCACAGCTCCGTGAAGTTGTTGACTCCTCGTCCTAACCGCCAACTGGCCTCTGGGTCCACGTCAGATGCCAAGTAAGCTTATGCTGATTGCCACATCATATTTCATTATTTGGCAGCTTGCCGCGTTTTTAAGGAAAGCCATGGTGCCATTAAGGATATTTCTGAATGGCATTTTGATTAGTATAGTGAGGTAGATAAGGCTAATTCGGTTGGCTTCCTTAATTGGACACTTGTTTTTTTTACTTCTAATTGGCGGTACATTCGCTTTAGTTTGGTGGGTGAGTAATACATGATGATTTACCTATCACCTTGATGATATTTGGGTTAGTCACCTTGGCAAAAGCCAAACTACACCCACCATCCTCCATAATGAGGAGTGCTATCCACTGAGATATGACATGCTTGATTTTTGTGCCCAAGGTGGGCAAATTAGAAGGTGCCATGTGGTTGTGAGGTGCCGATTAACTTGTATTGTGGATATTCAATAATGAAAAAACAATTTGGCAACATTTTATCTTACATGTGACCACTTTAGAGACACGACACAACCAATATTGGCATTAAACTTGGTTTTCATTGGCAAATGACTCATGTAGAATCTACTAATATGGTTGTCCACTTACACAATATTGAACGATAAAAGAGTCCCCCCTTATAACACCACATTGGGAAGTAGAGAATCTTTTATTGGGAAGCTTAGATCAACACCTTCCTCGACTCCAATTCTAGCGATTTCAAATTCTTTGGTCCCAATTCACAATTGCTAATGTGCTCAAGCTTTTAATGCTTGAATGCATCAACTAGATGATTCCACGGAGTTGGAGGTGTCCACATTAGCCTCATCTACCGTAGTTCCTTGGTAGACATACATAGAAAAGAAAAAAGCCACAAAAATACATGTTGGATTTGTATATAGGAACTAGAATTCTAGCTTTATTCACAAGCAGAAGCTAGAAATTCCTCTACATTGCAACTTTTGATAGGTATAGTCAAACCACCTATTCCCAATCAGGACCCCATCAGGAATCTATAGGGTATCATAATTGTGATCAAGTTGGGAGTAAATTTTGATTAGGTCGGAACCAATAGTGCCATGTTTTGAGTGCTACAATGAGGAGGAATGAACAATTAAAATGAGTAGTTGTCGTAGACTCTAACATTGGTAATGTATTTGGGCCAACTTTTGGCTTCAAAAATTCATAATAATTTCAATTTAAGGAATATCATCACCAACAAATTTGCAAGCCTCCTTATTTCTATCTTCCTACATCGCAAAAATTTGCACCACCTTATACTTCTCTAAAATTGGCGCAAAATCTTTGAAGTCGTCGGTTTTTGGCGCCTCTACTCTAGATAAAGAGAGACATCCCCCCCGAGGTGTGACAACACAAATACACCATGTAAATAAGGAGCCTCCAACCTCCACCAGAGCAAATTGAGGCAAACATAACAATAAATAATACTTTGCATGCTCTGCCAACGGCCATCAAAAAGCCCTTCAACTTTCCCCCACTTGACGTTTTCTATTTCCATCTATTTGATCACTTTCCCTCTGTCACAACTGGAGTTTCCTTTTGCCACTAAATCCACAGTGCCCCCCCCCCCCGGCCAATCCACGGGGAGGCACACTAATTTTGAGAGTAGAACCTTGAATTTGGAAGTTGTCTCCGTTTATCAACACCAATTTGCCACTGGGAATGGAGAACGTTGTGATTCCAAAAACTGGTGATCATCGATTTGCAGACATAGACACTGTCAAGTGCACGTGTTGAAGAAGAATCTGCGGTTTTTGCGTGGTTGAAGATGGTGAAGCTATGATCAGGGACAACCAACAGTTAGTTACACATGAACCGGTTGAGTTTGAGAAATAACCGGTTGAAGTTCGAGAAATAACCGGTTGAAGTTCAAGACTGCAGGAAAATTACTGATCGAATTAGAGGAATTTATGAAATATACCCCAATTTAATAAAGGAAACCCGGAGGATGTCAACATGTAACCGGTTGGACTTGCAAACACATGGATCTCAACCGATTATGAATGCCCCAAAATCTCCCCGATCACTGTGGTGAAGTTGATTTCGGCAGAAAGCTCCATTGGTGGGTGGATTTCTTCAACTTCCGAGCTTTCAGAGCTTCATGAAGCTGTGTCCCACCCTGTGCCAAGTGCCGATTGCCGCCTTGCTCCATGTCAAATGCCAAGTAAGGCTCTCTTTTTCTATTTTCTCTTTTTTGCCACCTCATACAGTAGATTGTTCTGCACCAACTTGCCTTCCCATCCTGTAATAGAAGGCCAGTCGCTACAGCTCCACTGCGGATACAGGGAGTCGAACCTGAAATTTGGGAAAACGTCTCCTGCACCCACTTGCCACTGTGATTGAAGTTACTCACATTGCAGAAAAGTGGTCCTGGTTGGAAACAGAAAGATCGTCAACTTGTTCCTTCCTACCTGTAAGCTTAAGTTTAATGCCAAGATTCCGTTGGGGGAGATGAACCTTCAATTTAGAATGCGAAATGTGCTGATAATAAATAAAGGAAGCAGACATGCACCTACTTTTTCCTTCATGCATGGAATCTTGGCATGGAATCTTAGCATGGAAGTCAAAAGTCAACTAGGAAACATGTGGTCAGTGATAGAAACAACTCTATAAAGGAGATGGGTCTTAAATGAATTACTTCTTCCAATTAGCTCACTTCTTGTAAGATATGGAACACATGATCACTACGACATCCTTCGCAAGTCCACATCGAGGCCGAAACCACTTTCCTTGTAGTTTTTGGGGGTCGTATGAATATCTGATTCACTATCAAAGTGAAGAGTCTCGTGTTCACAAAGTGGTCATATATTGAGCCTCGAATGGGTATCATGTTTTGAGCACGTAGTCCCATCTTCTGTAAACAAATGTCGTTTTGTAGTCTGCTCTTAGATGCACACCTAAACCGCCTACAACTCATAAATAGGTGTCCAGATTAATGTTGTGTTGGAATTAGGCACGTTGACCTTAAGTTGCGTTGCAGGCAGATCCATCGGTGGGCTTAGGAGCGTGTGTCTTTGGATTAAGTGTTTAGAATTTCTGAGCCAGCTGTGTGCTCAATTTCATGGGTTGCAGGGGATTATTGAACGTGGGCCATGTACTTCTCATACCTGCCCGTGAGAACGTCACAAAACTGCAAATTGTAGCCTACAAATTGTTGAGTTTAGCTGATTTAACATCCACTTTGGCTATAAAATTCCTAGATCAGTCTAGTGAAGCTCCATAACATTATTCAGATCTATAACAGTGTTCTGTGGGACTGACAATATTCAACAGAATATTTTCCACATTCAATATGAATGTGGGGAATATTCCACACAATACTGTCAATCTCACAAAACATTGTTATGGTTCTGAATAGTGTTATGTCGGTTGAAATGAATTAACCCTAACATGTTTTAAGCTACACTGATTATCCCATTTAGTGAGGGTGGGCTATTAGTGTGTGTGGAAGATTAGTGAAGGTGATGCAAAAATTCTTTATGCTATGAAATTAGTGCCACCAAAAGATGTAGGGTTTTGGGAATTCAAAGTGTCAAAGTGTCGGAAACTCTCAATGCAAGCTTTCTTCAATTTCTTAGTGTTAGGAGATGCCTCGGGAGTGAGTGGCATCAATTGAAAAGAAGAATAAGAAGGCACTTTGAGCTCGTTAGAACAAATTATGCACCCTACAAACACGTTAGAACACATGCTAATGTTTTTGAAGTGTATTCATGAATTTAGTATCACTTGGAAAAAAATTCACCCCTCACTAATTTTGAGATTTGGCAAAATAGCCCATGTTTCGGGAATTAGTACCACATGCACTGATTGGGATAACCTGTGTAGTAACATACCAACATTACTCAACTTTGTCCTAGTGCATTAATGGGTATGGAAATTAATATTGCATTGTGCTCCCATTTATTCATGGGATGCTCCCGTTCATGGGTGCTCAAGTTGAGCATTGTAGTTTGTGCATGGCCGTTACACATGCAATTGTGAGTGTAGAAGGGTGGCCTACATGCTCACCAAGGTACTAAAACTTACAACTAGCCAACAACAACAACTAAAGCAAATGCAAAAAGGTAGAAGACAAGTACCTAGCAAACAAGCAGCAAGGAGGGAAATGAAATAGAAATCTACCAAGAAGCAAGAAAAAATGCAATTGGAATAAAGAATGTCATCCAACAAGCTAGGTGGAAGCAATGAAGCTAGTGGGGAAAAAAAAGCTCGAAAGCAAGCAATTGATTAAAAAAAAACAGCAAGCATGCAAGTGGGAAAACTACAGACATTCAAGCTCCAAGCAAGAATTTGCAAGAAAAATACCAAAATTACACAAACAACAAGTAGGCAACAAACATGGAAGTGGAATGGAAAAAACAACCATCAAGCAAGCAATTGGGAAAGCTAGCAACAAGCAAGCAAAATTATTATTAAAAAAAAAACTTCAAGCACCCAAACTCCAAGCATGAATTTGCAAAGAAAATAAACCAAAAAAATATGTCAAGTAGCAAGCATAGAAGTGAGATGAAAAAAGAAAAAAGAAAAACCATCAAGCAAGAAATTGGGAAAAATTAGCAAGTAGCAAACAACAACCAACCAACCAACCAACATGGAAAAGGCAAAATACTAACATGTGTCAAAGAGTGGTAGCCCGCCCCTTTGAAGCGCCTTGTAGCCTCCCTCCCCCCCGCCCCCCCTCTAGCGCTCACGATGTGCTACCAATTGTTTCCTTCTGACAAAAGAAAATCTTGAGGCAAGAAATGTGGCTTGTAAACTTTCAGATGCAATTAATAAAGACTTGAGGTTCATCTTAACATACACATGAATGGTCAAGGTCATAAGATGGAAAATGTAGAAGTATGTTGTAAGGTGTGGTACATTATCCATGGGGTATCAAAGGCTGATTTTGATAGGTTCCGAGTTTATTCTTCTCAAGGACGCCATTCTTCCATCCATGACAACTTTGGCACAAAGAAACCTAGAGAGGCTACATGTCAAGTTGTTGCAACACTAACAACCATTATTATGCCCTTGGCTGATGTGATGTCGCACAAGACAATAACTCTTTCTTCAAGGGAGAGAGTTGTTCAAAAGGTTTTGTCTGCATGAACAAAATGGAAGAGCATATTGGTTGACGTTAATAATGTTGGCCAAGATTGTAGACCATTTTTTTTTGTTTAAATTGAGTGTCATCAAGAACCAACAATTTATGGAGTATATTACGTTGGCCCTGCTCACAACCATCCGGCTCTATTATTTCATGTGGCTATTGATTGCCACGAAGACTATATGGTCCTCATATGTGCCGGAAATGAGGAGCACCCACATCCATAAGGTTGGTGAAAGCATTGTCATCACCAAATTTTGTTCTAATTAGCCCCAATTTCCATCAGATTGAGGTGGAATATTGCCACCCAAACATCATAGACCTAAATGTGTTGTGCACAAATTCAGTTTCGGACACCAAGAAGGGTTTTAAGTGGACAATGGACTGAGTATATGCACCAACTTGGATAAACAAGGATATTGTACTTTGTGCTTGGAAGCCACCAAAAGGTTCCAAATTATAAACAATGACCATCCCCCAAAAAAACATGTATTTTGCCAAGGACAACTTAACTCATATTGTTGTTGTGGACGATGATGTTCAGGATGGAAATGAACATGAACACAAAGATGGTGAATGATGACGTCAGAGCTTGGGGTTAGTGTTTGAATTCGTTATCTTAGGAGTATTATGATATTGGGGTCGAAGATTAGATTAGGCGCATTTTTTAGGTTCAATTCAAGATATTCAATTTTGTCTTAGTTTCTGGATGTGGAAACCAACATAACATTATTCAGATCCATAACAATGTTTTGTGGCACTGACGGTATTCCACAAAATATTTCCGTCTATTTTCCACATTTAGACTAAATGTGGGAAATATCAGGAAAATTTGAATGGAATATTGTCAGTGCCACAAAACGCTATTATGGATATGAATAATGTTATGAACTTTCCATGTGCTATCCAATGTGTTTTACATGTTATGCTGCAAACATTGTGTAATCGCAAGCATATATTCCTCACATGACATCAAATTATTTGGCAACTTCTATGAGGTCAAATTATTTTGGGATGTGCCATCATGTTCAATATGACCTTTATTTTACGGATGTACATCCAAGCTCTATAATTGTAAAATCCAATGGATGTTTTTGGACTCTATAATTCATTTTTATACAAACTCAATTCATTGAAACGTCCCTTTGGTACATGTTTTGATCATAACATAAGTAATTACTATATTTGTAACCATGTTCATTTTTCATGCAAGAATATGCGAAACATTATGTTCCCATCATTCCCAATGTTCCCAACATTCACAGTATCAAAATCCCAAAAGTATGAGTAATATTTAGTTTGTGGCTTTCCAAAATCTCCTATTAATGAATATAGTGTTTAGGGATTATGGGGTAGGGAATATGGGGATTCTTATGTTCATGGGGAGACACGTGGCAATGAGATAAACACAAGACCATGTCCACAACATTTACTTGTGAGGGGCATAACCTCAACTTCAAAAAGCTTCAGTGGAGTACAATTGGTCCATGTGCTATGCCAGTATTTGTATTTTATGAATTGGACGAACATGCATTCCACCCCACTTCAAAGTCAACAATATCAAATAGACTTTCGAATTGTGTGGTCGATTTCTTTTTTAAGGTTTATATCATGCTTTTTGTGGTGGAATTTGAATCCGTGTGTTTTTCTAGGACATTAGTTTTCCACTTGATGTGTATTCAATATAACATAACATTACTCAGTTGGTGAGTTGTGTTGAACTACCCTGGCTTTAGATTCAGTATGAAGCAATGGGATTCTGGCATCTGAAGATTTTATTAATCTATTGTTGACCCATGCACACACCTCATCAGTTGAGTAATGTTATGAACTTGTGAGAACTTTTATTGATTAATTATCTATTATGAACAATACCTTAAATCTAAGGGTACAATGTAGTTATCCGTAAAGTCCCTCAAAGAGGGATGAAACCCATGGGTTTGATCCTTCTTAGAGAAACACCATGTTAATAGCTTGTTAGTTTGTCATATATCAGAGCCTATTATGAAAGTTGGGTGAAATTTTTGGGATCTCCTCTTTCCACCTCTCAAACTTTGAGAAGATTTTAGGATCTAAAATAATGTATGTGCATGGGACCTAGTGTCATAAATCATGGATCAACTTGTGCAAGGCTAGCTTGGCCCACTCATTCTAGTAGGACAAAGTAGAAAGTTGGTTTTTAATGGCCCAACACCACTCTTTGTGTATGATAACATAAGCATTAAGAAAACTTTGTGTTAATTCTCATAAAATCATGGTTTGGCACTAAACCAATGCTTTCATCTACTTTGCTTTACAAGTTACTCTACCATGCTACATGGTTCTCAAAAAATCTAAAAAAAGTAAGGTAAGGATGGGTCTTAGATGGTTCATTTTCCAACTAGCTCGACTCTCCAAGGATATGAATCACACAATTATTACATACAACTAGCAAATCCAAATGAAGATAACAACCACTTTCATCATGATTTTTGTAGCTCATGTGAAAATCCTATTCATTATCAAAAGTAATGATTCTTTTGCTCTTTAAATGGTCTTATAGGTTCCCCTCCCCCCCCCCCCCTTTACCCTAATTATGTTGACTATTCAAGCTAGCACGGATATCATACTTTGAGCACGCAATCCAATTCGGACATATGTCTTTTTGGTCTTCATTTTTGGAATCATACAAGACCACATACCACTCAAAAATAGGTTTCTTTGAGAAAATTATCAAATAAGGGTGTTCTACCGTAGAGGTATCATATCACCTATGTGCACACGTGGCAAGTCCACCGTATAGCAATGCATTGTGAAATGAACAAGTCTTATTGAAGGCTCCAATTTATGTAGGGTCATACATTTGTCAATTTCACATCTTAATGAACTATATATAAACATGGCATTTCAAGCAAGGAGGTGGCACGTACTCGTGGTCCCACATTCTCACAATCATGAGGTTTTAGGCAAGCTTATAATATGTTATTCAAGAAGCACTTTAAGCCTTGCAAAAGGTGATGCATGACCAAGCCATGTCACTTAGTACACATAGCCAAAGGCGGGCAATATACGAGTTAGGATTCAAAAATGAAGACATCAATCTTAGTGCCACGGCAAGGTCCCCATGGCAAAGCATCTCGTTTAATTGGAAAGGGTGAGGGAGCATGAGGTTGAATATTGATATGCTTTGAAACATTATTCTAGCAAGATTATTTGCACATAAATTGATCAAAACTGCCCAAACTTCCAAAAGTGTCAGGAATTGGTGTGACTACCTTAATCTTAGTGAAATGTATACTCACATAAATTTTGTTAGTTACACAACGCTATAGATATTGACTACGATTTGACTACCAAATTTATTGGAATCTTCAACGAAGTGCACTATATAGACAATTAATTTGACTTGAACCTTCGACCAATTTCACTACATGTTGTGAAAATCTCATGATTTGGCACCCACGTTCACAACTTCATAAAAATCAATTTCATGTATTGTATAGCGTTATTTCACAAGGAACGGTACATCGCGTATAAGATCCTCGTAATCGCTCCCCACAACTAGCTTTGCTAAACACACAACACTCCAACACATGTTTTGCGCCCTGCTCACGTGGTCAATGCTCTTGCCATAAGCGAATCCACAACCACACTACACTTTCAAATCTACAAGATTGTGCACCCAACTACATTGGGTTTATGTTGCTTGCTTTGACGCATAACAGTCAAAGACCATAGAAGAACTGACATTGTTTGCTTCCGGCTTTCAAATACTATAATGAAAGACCAAAGAAAAATCAACATCAAGGCTAGAGGCTTCTAAGTACACACATTACAAATGAAACCAATGAACAACGAGAAGGCAAAGAATGCGAAATGAGGAGGCAAGAGGTTGAGAATACGAAGGGTGCGAGAATATTCATGACATGGTTTGGAATATTCATGAAGTTGCTAGAGGTAAAGGTCCACTATCATGAAATCGAGGTGTGTCACATGTCAAGTTGGTTCAGAAGAACCATGAACTAATATAGAAGGTCATGAAATTGGTAGAACACTTTGGTAACATTGGTTGGAAGGTTCATGATTACACTAAACCATCTTATTATTGTGCGCCACAATAATTTTATAGAGCTTACACTAATCCTCATAATGAGAATTAATGTGGGACACTTTAGTTTCCAACCCACACGAAATTTCTAGTAGGAAATAAGCGTGGGCCACATTCATCGTTTCTCTAGAAAATTAATGGGTGGTTATTGGGTTTTGTGCTACTTCTTTCCTATAACTAATATTCAATGTATTGGTCGGAAGTCTTCATGAAGACTTAGGGGAAGACCTGGGGTCTTGGACCCATGTTGATTCCACCTTGACTAGAAAACTAGTGTGGCCAATGCTAATTTTCTACCCACACTAATAAGTCTACTTAGTGTAGCTTGGAACCTTCATGAAATTGAGTTTGCACTTATGTGAAGTCATCTTGTCAAAGGAATATTTTTGTTGCTATATAGTTGAATAAACAAAGTTATAAGTTTTTTGTAATGTATTTTGGACGCAAGGCAATTTGCATGGGTAAAGAGGCAACCTAGCTACTTGTGAAGGTTGTTAGGGCGAAGACTAGAATACACAGACGATACCCAAAATGGGTTGCTGGTAAGGAGCAAGTGGATTGACGGATCGCCAGCCAGGAAGAAACAACCAGGAATGAAGCTCGGAGCTAGAGTTACATAGCTGGAAGTTAGGGTTTACTGAGTGATTTCTTGCATTTGAGGCAATATATAGGGGCGCCATTTGGAAAGAAAGTAGTAGTAGTAAGTAGAGGATTTGGGCGAACCAACCCATACACTCGTTCATTGTTGGATGCTTAAACCCTTGTCTCCAAGGAACCAATGTACAGGATGGTTCGCCCCAGCCTTTCGAGAGTAAACTGCACCACCAGAGAGCAAGAAGACCATGTGGTGAAGGAGAGAGGATTTCGTAGATCCAATTCTTAGGAATAGGAGTAAAGCTTAATTATCATCCCGGATGGCAAGATTGATGTTAGATGTCCACACACGAGTCAAGGGCCGTGACCATGAAATTGTGAGAGCCCAAAAAAAGTGTGCAAAGGCCGTCCCAACACACCTCCAAAATCATGTAGTGTGGTCGCGGACCTCCCAAGTGTAGTGTGAAGCCATACGTGACTAACCCCTCAGCCAAATGTTGTGTCAATGAATGTCTATTCATGCGGGTCCTCACACATGATCAAAAATAATAAATCAACGGTTGTGAGCGTTCGGAGTGCCATGATCTCCCGGTTTTGCGTTACACCTACCTCCAAGAGGTGGTTTTTGAAAATAGTCCAAGTGACCATGAAACATGATCCATTCAATGCCATGTAAGAATCCATGTATACTCTACATCCATCTTGCATTCACTCACATACTCCGTTGGTCCCTTAAGCGTAGCGTGAAGTGAACTTGGACCGGCTCTGCCTTCTCCACCAACGAGAGTGCTGGAAGTGTAATAGTCACATGCTCTCAGTCTCGTGTGTGAAGGGGCCCTGAGTATGTATGATGCGTAACCAGGGTTAAGTTGGGCAGTCAGAGGGCTCGAACCAGGAGGATCAAAGACGGTGAGAGAAGGGCCCTCTCACCCCGATTTGGGCGAACCAACCAGTACACTTGTTCCTTGTTGACTGCCTAAACCTTGCCTCCAAGAAACCAGTGTACGGGTTAGTTTGCCCCAGCCCTCTCACCCCCTCTCACACAGACTCTAAGTTGGGTAGGAGTAGGAGGAAACCAGCTCCAAAGTCAAGTGCAAAACCTAGGATAGGCTCACAACACCCCTGGAGCAGGGACCGGCAGCTCTTCACTACGACCATGATCCTGACATAGATAACTAGGAGCTTAGGAAACCCAGTAAGGGCCGGTTCACACATGAGCCAAGAGCCCCCTGCCCATGAAATTGTGAGAGCTCAAAAGAAAGTGTCCAAAGGCCGTCCCAACACACCTCCAAAATCATGTAGTGTGGTCACGGGACCCCAAGTGTAGTGTGAAGTCATACGTGACCGCGCCCTCAACCAAATGCTATTTCAATGAATCTCTATTCATGTGGGGTCCTCACACATGCTAGAATATAAATAATCAACGGTTGTGAGATTTTGGCGTGTTCTGATCTTCCGTTGTTGTGTTAGGCCTACCTCCAAGAGGTTGTTTATGAAAATAGCCAAGTGACCATGAAACTCGATCCATTTGATGCCATGTAGGAATCCATGTAGCCTTTACATCCACCTTGCTATCACTTACTCCGTTGGTCTCTCAAGCGTAGTGTGAAGCGAACTTGGACTGGCTCCGCCTTTCCCACCAATGAGAGTGCTTGAAGTGCAATGGTCACGGGCCCTCAGTTTCATGTGTGAAGTGGGCCTAAGTTACTAGAATGTTGCCTCACTCATTCCACTCAGGGCAGTAGCCAGAACTAATGGTCATGGGATAGGATACCATGCCCAACTTCAATTAGTAGCACATAGACAGAGAAGATAGTATCCATGGCTGCTCCAGGGCCCTGGATTTGGAGTAGATCGTAACAAGAAAAGGCAAGAAATGTGGTTAACAAATTTACATATCAGTGTAAATAGCACCCTACCGTACACCAACTTGGTATTCAGTTTGGGCTTACAAATGATGTGGATGTAAATTTTTAACTCCCTGCATTGCAATCAAGATGTAGTTGCAAAAACGTGACCCTCCACTTCACTTAATCTTAGAGTCCATGGGAGTAAATCTATACACACTGTGACCCACACGCATAGTCCAACTCATAGAATTCATGTATTGCCATGACAGATTCCCTGAACAAGCACTCATGCACAAACATATCAAATATGATTCACTAGTTAATACCATACAAAACAATGGGTGAGAGACCAAACCCCTCATTACCATCACGGCAAGAGTTAGAGAAGTCATACATGAACACTCCCTAGATAAGCTGACTAAATTAAAAATCCCTAAAACCAACATCAAATCACTAATGAAAAACCTACACCAAAACGCCATCAAGTATCTCACATACCTAGTCCTCAACAAAAGAAAACTAGACAACAAACAAACACATGTCCCCCCACCCTAAAGAAAAAGGGAAAACTATTAAACTATTAAAGCCCACCTCCTGAAGGAGGCAAAACTCCTTATGTTGCATCATGGAACATTGTGATCAGCACAAGGCCGACGGGCTCACATTCATGCCGGTACCTTGATATGGGCATATTATTTCATTTTATTTGATTTTACAATGATATGTATATTTAGGTTTCCCCAAAAAAATGTATCAACATTCCACACTATTTTACGTATTTACTACCATAATAACCAAGTACATGAATTTCCTTCTTATTGTGGTTGCTATATGGATGAGTAAATAAACTTTTAATATTTTCATAGAAGATCTTGAGCTCATGTAATTTGCATGGGTAAATAGGCGACCTATTTCCAAAGGCAACCCAATTGCACATATCAATCCATATCACTATGGGTAAGTAGATATTGGATATCATACTTATCGTTTGAAATCAATTGTAAGAGTGATGACATGGACATCCAACTCCACAAGATGAAGATTGCGGAGACTTTCCTAGTGGGATTGGTATTCTTAAGTTTGTTAATAGTTGTTAAGAAACAAAGGCCTAAGGTACATGAGGCTAATTTGATTAGCTTCCTTAATTGGACACCTATTTTTAGCTCCTAATCAACGGTATAATCACTCTAATTTGGTGGGTGAGTAATACATGATGATTTAGACGCATGCCTTGATGATATTTGGGTTAGTCACCTCTGCAAAAGTCAAACTACACCCAACATCCTTCATAACTAGGAGTGTTATTCAGCGAGCTATGATACGCTTGATTTTTGTGCGCAAGGAGTCGGCAAATTGGGAGGCAACATGTGGTTGTGAGGTGCGACCAACTTGTATTGTGGGTATTTATAATTAAACAAATCATCTTCCATGTGACCACTTTAGAGACATGACACAATCAATAATGGCATTAAACTTGATTTTCATTGGCAAATGACCCATGTACAATTTTCTAATGATGTCATCCACTTACACAACATGAATGATAATAGAATCCCTCCCCCTATAACACCAGATTGGGAAACATACAGTCTTTGATTCCATAGTCTAGATCAACACCTTTTCAACAATGTTTTTTTAGCAATTTTAAAATCTCTGGTCCCGATTCGCAACTGCTAACCTATTCAAGTTGCTAATGCTCGAATCCATCCATTGGATATTTCCACAAAGGTGGAGGTGTTCACATTAGCCTCATTTACCTTACCCACAAAGCACCTGGAAGCCTACATACCACCTAAAAAATCTAACAACAAACCAAGCAAGGTGAATTCGATAAATGCTCAGTACTTCAGAATCCATGGAGGCGTAAGGTACAACATGGTAGCCTCATTTATTGGCTCTAAAGCTAACCCATCAAGAGTATTCTATTGGATATCAAATCCAATAAAGGTTTGGTGGTGGTGGTGGCCATCGTCCTATTGCTCAAATGAAAACAACCTTTTTTGGGGGTGTTTTGAATATGATTGGTCGGCTTTAGGCAATCGTTGACTATGGCATATGTGACAATGACAAACATGTTTATTTAGTACATATTGATGAAAATAACTCAATATTTTTTGTATTTTGGCATTACACAGTGAAATCAAGATTGAAATATATGGTGATATTTATAATACAAATAATAATAGCCAGAGGTGATACATAAATTGTTTGAGTCTAAAAATTGGATGTGAGGGCCTAAAGTCAAACCCCAAAATGGCTTAAATCATGGATTTTCTCTTAGAATTGGCCTCGGTTGTTACAACCAATGATAAAAACCTCCACTTTATATGTTACAACAATTCAAACACAAAACCAAATATGCACATTGCAATGACATTCTTTTTTGAGGGCTACAAGGGGCCACATAGAAAAACAATTTTAGTGGCCTTGAAAAACCTATGTTGAAGTACGTGGGGTTCACATAGAGGCAGGGGCCAACATACTCCCCAAAATAAGGATGCATTGCACATTCTGCACCTACATTTCGCAATCTACAAACAATTATATAATCCTCAATCAAAGCACATACTCAAATGTCAAGAGTCAAAGCTATACTCAAAGCATGTGAACCACACTTTGCAACTAAAACTACCATTTGAACCATAATGTGTAGCTACAACAAGCATATGACCCACACTATGTAGCTACAACTACCATTTGAACCACAATTTGCAGTCACAACAAACAACTGAAACTCAACCACAAATAAAGAATGACCTTAAACACAATTAAAGACCCATGGAGGTGTGTCTCATCCTGGTGGCCCAACATCCTTGAGCCAATGTGACTCTTCATCGAGAATTAGAGGGATTTGGAATGAAACTTGGAAACTGAGACAATTGAAGTTTTGGCAAACAACAAACATCTTGCACCTTGCGAGCATGTCCAATGTAGAGTAACCATCTAACAATCTGGTTGGCAACACCTATCTACATGCCATTCATCATACACAACATCAAATGGAAAACCATAAAGTGCATAAATTTGTTAGCTAAAGATGCCAACGCAAGCCATAAAATGGTCAGACAACTAGTTGTACAATTTAGATTTGGAGAAAACAAATTTTGAGAAAGTGCACCTGTCTTCCATGGAGCCGAGGTCCTAAATTGCCGTCAATTCAACAACCTTCAACTATTCCTCAATATGGCTCTTAAAAGATAGTGGACATTTTCAAACATCACCACAATTTTGTCAACATATTTAGGGTGATGGAGTGTTGCATTGCGTCTTCAAAATTACCGTGGATGGCACCTTTGAATTGGCTATATTGATGATTGAAGGCAAACATATTGAGTATTGCGGGTGAAAACACATCTCCCACATTTTTCTCGTAGTAATAATGTTTCTTTAAAACCATGAAGTGACCTTCAAATAGGTCATTGGCATGCCACTAGAGCCAATATTGGGCATAAGCGTTCAATAGGCTCAAAGCATGAAAGTGGTTAGAAAGCTCTCGAATGAGATTATTGGCAACTGCTACACCATATCCACATTTGTTTGTAATAATTAGGGCCAAATAAAATGAAGCCACAACAAAAGATGAACATAAGAATGACAAACAACAACGAATGACAAGCTTGGATAGAACATACCTTGACACAATGCTTTGACATCATCTACGATTTTGGTGAAATCATCGCAACTTACGAATTGTTGTCTTCCAAAGTAGTCAATGATTGTTGCCGGATGTGCGTTGGAACCAAACTTGAAGGCCAAATGCTCTGCCACCTCATTCAAATGTAGGGAGGAAGTCTCCTAGGACAAAGATGTAGTGTCATGGTGGCAGGACATAAGATTATTCATTTCTATGAATGTGTCTACCATGAATGAGATAGTCGGATCAACATAGACAATGTACAATTGGCCCTGCCAAAATTTCACAACAGCCAAATAAACACAAACAAAGGTATCACGTTGTTAAGAAGCCTTGATTAGGTAGTGTATAGTCTCTAGTAAAGGCAAAAAAAACATGCAAGGGCAATTGGTATAGGAACACCAATGAGCAATTCATACTTGAGCTTGGCAACCTCCCTAGAGCATGTGTTGTGGTGGCATCATTCTTGTCTTTGTGCATTTTGTGAACAAGGGTGCGATACTTTGACATCACCCTTTTCAAGGGTGATATCATACTCAACCATCTAGTTTTTACATTCCTATTGATTTTAAGCCCCTTGGAACACATCACCTCAACCAACTTAATGAACTCAATATGATACTTTGGTGATCTTGATACTTGGATCGCTAGCATTCTTTGAGCTTACAAAGTATAAGTCAAGGACAAAGTTCCTCTTTAGTTTACTACCCTTTGACATGGTTCAAGGTTGACCGTGGAGGGCAGGTTGGCAATACCAAGAAGGCCAAAAGGCAATCACAAATTGGACCAAGAGGGCCAGATCATGAAGAGGACCATGAGAACGCGATCATGAATAGGACCAAGGTTGATAGCGGTGGGCGTTCCTCAACAATTACCAAGAGGACCACATTGTGAAGATGACCCATATTACCAAAAAAAACTAGATCACCAAGATGAGCATATTGCAAAGGGAGAAAAATATCAAGAGGTAAGCAGAGGCAATTAAGGGCAAGCACACACAACAAAAAACAAGATTCACTTGGCATTCAACCACATCCCTAACTATACCAATGATGTATATAAAAACAATCACAAATCACAACAAAACACCCACAAGATAAAACATAATCGAGGGAGGGTTTGAGCTTCCCTATGTGGCAGAGGCGGTTGCATGCATTGCATGTATTGGCCCTTGAATCCATCACCCTAAACTTTCCAAGTTCCAACAACTTTGATTGCGACCGCCGCATGGCAATTGCTCACCACTCCCCCCGCTCCTCTTCGGCATGAAGTGCACATATGCAAACTCCACATCGAGGACCGGAAACTTGGCCAGATGGATTAGGGGATTAATCAACAGAGAGATTGGTCATTGGTCACTAATTACCACCACCAAGCACTAGAATTTACCAACCAATGCACATCCATCATGGCTGATGAAACCCACAGGATTGGTGGATCCAAAGATGATGAAGAACTCAAAACCCATGAACAAAGTGGTGATGAAGAGCCAAGGGAGGGGATAACGGATGCGGGAAAAGCCACATGTGGCGATAGGATTAGAATCCATTAGCCGGAGATCAGCTCCGCAAGCTAATTGTAGAGGAAATGGGCGGCTGTGAGAGGACATGTAGAGCCTCCAATTTAGTGGAAGCCAACACTCATGGTGTGTTGTGGCCCTGGACAAAGTGGTGGCCGGAGGGATTATGGCCCCTACCTCTGTGTGAACCCATGTATTCTAATATAGGTTTTAAGTGGCAACCAAATTGGTTTCACTAAATGGCCCCTTGTGGCCTACAAAAAAGAGTTGAATGAAACGTTTCCAAAAAGGGGGGTAGGATTATGGGCATAAAATAGATGAGGCTAATGGGGTTAGCTTCCCTAATCGGGCACCTATTTTTGGCTCCTAATTGGTAGTCGCTCTAATTCGGTGGGTGGGTAATGCATGCTAATTTAGCCACCACCTTGATGACATTTGGGTTAGACACCTTCACAAAAATCAAACTACACCCACCACCCTTCACAATTAGGAATGCTATCGACTGAGCTTTGACAAGCTTTATTTTGTGGGCAAGGTGGGCAAATTAGGTCCTTGACAAGCATAATTTAGAGTTTATGTGTAGAGTTTTTAGGTCATAAAAGGTGAATGCACAAACATTGGATGAAACACATAACATAATGGTGAAAAGCAACATCGGAGTTACCTACACATGTTGCTTGGCACCCAAGATAGACCAAGGTATAATGTTTCCAATTTTAAATATTGTGGCGGGCATATCCTAGGGTTGTGATTTGGTAAACCAACCCATACACTCATTTCTTGTTGGATGCCTAAACCCTTGCCTCCAAGGACTGAGTGCACAGGTTGTTTCACCCCAGCCCTAGGATTGTGGGGTAGCCCAAATGCCTATTTCTGCCACGTTGTGGGATCATGTGTGTGGCCTATTAGGTGAAAGGGTCCTTGGGGATGTTTATGTATATGCAAAGGTTGAATGGCTAGGACAACACAGGTCCAAGCTAATAACACACCATGAAAATGTTCGTGCTTTCAGAAAATATGTATTTTGAAGTGAAATTTTAAGGAGTGTAAATGTAAACACTTTCATTATTATGTAATTTGAACACAACATGATATATTAAATAACCTTGCACAGAGAGGTTGGGGTTATGCGTCACTAAAGAGCTGTGAACGCCTCCCGTGTGGTCGTGGGCTACGAAGATCTTGGCCATTGATTGTGATTTGACAGATCTAAGGGCTCTTATGTTGCCCCAACTTCTGGCCTCTTTCCCCTCAGGTAGAGCTTGAAAAACTTCACATTGGATGAAATCTTGGCCTCCATCCACTCACAAATCTTGGATGAAATTTTCAAAATAAGTCCTTCATTAAAAAGTCATGCGGAGGAGATGATGCCAACATGGGGAATTGAATTCCTACCTCTTCCTTCCGAAAGGAAGAACCAAGGGCACTAGCCATCATCTCCAAGCCCCTTTTGGTGACCAACCTTGAAATGAAATAAAAATTTAACTAGTTGTATGAGAGCATTTGTGTGGGATTTTCAAGGTACCCATAGGGTTGCCTATGTTCCCAACGGAGTTCCCTGGAAAACTCCGGGGAACTCCGTTGGGAACGTAGGCAACCTTCAAAATCCCACACAAATGCTCTCATATGATGGGATGAACAATCAACCCCTTCATCTTGCAAACATTGATTTTTCATTTGTTGAAGGTTTTTTTTTTTGGGTTGCCTGAGAAGTTTCGTAGATTGTAGAATGGGGTGCTTTGAATGGATGGCTTGGATGTGGTCTGCCCACGATCACACACCCTCCATTCACAGTGCCTCAGTGACATGGGTTAGGGTTTTGTATACTAGGGGTGCATGAGAATATTTTTTTAGAAACTTACAAGTGTTGAAGTACATCTTAACTCGGTCCATGATATTGAATGCATGTTTAACCTCTAAATGCAAAAATAAGGTCTCGGGTCCAAAATAGGCCCGTGGGAGGGGGTTGGGGCACTGTGCTTCAATTCTTGAAAACACATGCGTCCAAATGATACAGTATTTTTTATTGTAATTCCTGAAAGATTTGAAAGTCTTTAAAATAAGGATAGGCCCCAAACGATACCTTTATGGAATAGTATGAGAACATTCCAATGATATTCTTAATAATATGTGTTCTTCTATTGTTCATATATGCTCAAGAGAATGAGTGTTTTATTTCATACCTCTCCCCCATTTAGATACCCGTTAAATGCACATGGTATTGGGGGTTTTACACTTGGTGGTTCCCCTTGAAAAACGTCATCTCAAAGTCCCCTCTTTGAGAATTTATAGACAGAAATTGCGAAACACTTAACAAAATTGAATCATATGGGTGTACAAAACTTAAAGTCTGGAAACTTATGCATTTAATATCAACAATTAGAGTCTTAAAAATTGCAAGAAGATTACAAACAATTTATGAGACGATGTCATGCCTTTATTTGGAGTTACTTCGACAAAGTGCTTGTGGGAGTGGACCTTGGAGTGATACTAAAATCCGGCAAGGTGACGAGACAACAACCACCCACATGGGAGAGGGTGACTAGGCACATACAATATTTGGCACTAAAGAAGTGCTAAAGGATCACACTAAGCCTCAAGGCTAAATGTGAGGGGACCATCTTCAAGGGAGCCACACATTGCCTCCCTAGAGATAACAACATTGATTTGATTTCCCATCATTGAGATGTTGTCTTGTTTGGATGATTGAACTACCGTTTGAAAGTCGTTGTCAAGGGCTTTCCAACAATGTAAATTGAATAAGAGTTTTAGATTAAATCATTTCAATCATTTGAGTATCATTTGTGATAATCAAGTTCATTGATTTTTGACAAAATAAAAAAAATCAATTAAAGTGCAAGTAGGTGCAAATTAATTCAAGGTGCTAAGTAGGTTCGGTAGTTATAGAAAAACTTGAAATCTTTTTGGAAAGTTCTACTTTGTTTTGTTTTGTCTTTTTAGCTTGCATCCCTATGAAAACTTTATAGTCATATTATACAAGCACATTGATTTTCTTGTTAGATTTGGGACAAAACTGACATGCTCTATACAAGAGTAGTGGATTAATTAGTGTCTACAATGCCGTCCACCGCAAGGTAGGCAGTAAACCCCACCTTGCATCAAGCTTGCACCAAAGGGAGGTAGGGCCAACAGGCTCAAATTCATGTCGGATTGTCTAACTTTGGTTCTTCTTCTTCTGTCTACAATGCATGTAGGATGTGTAAACTTGACGTGAAGCCTCTACCTAGATATAAGTGGCCCTCTTCTTTCTCTTCTTTTGAGGTTACTTGCATAATTCATTCATAAGATTTCAAACCTTGAAATACTTTTCAGACCCTGCAAGATTACTTTATTCTCTCATTTTTCTTGGTTAAACAATAACTCATAAGATTTTATGTTTTGGTTCAATCGTAAGTTGGTCTTAACCCAAATTTTATAGGAGTGAGTTGAGTCGAACTTAATCACATAGTTAGCTTTCTCCATCCCGCTTCTTCAATGAATTACCAACAAACATATACATAAAATTTTGGAGGGTGGCAATTGTCACATATTTTGGCAATTATAAGGGATAAATAACTAGATTTTGGAAAGGAAAAAAAAAAAAAAAAAAAAAACGTGTCAATAATTTATAGGGAAAATAAACACTTAGTTTATGGATCGTTCTTTGCCAGATCTACATGTGACTTATGGTATGTTTGCCCTAATGGGTTGTCGTTATCACAATCTATCACAAAGAGAAATGTGAAAATATAAGTTGTCGTATATGAGCAATCAAAATTACATGTTTGTGGGATATATTTGAATACAAATTTATATATATAATTCATTTTACATGTTTATCCACTCCAATTGAATATTGCATTAGATATGTGGGTTGATTTTAGATGGATTTTAGATGTTATCCACTTTTAACATTCTATGTCAAAATATAGACAAATTGTTCCTTCAACTCCTACGTATGATGCCTTTAGACGTATGATGAGCTTACTGAGCTTTTCAACCACGAGTGTCTAGGAAACTCAATTTGGACCTCAATTTGCACAAAACATGCTTCAATTTTAAACTAGGCATGTTGGAACTAACTGTATGTATATATCATTCATTCACTAGATATTGAATTGTGATTGGCTCATACACATTTCTAATTTGGCCCAATAGATGTAGAGGTTCAAATACATGGAAAAGTGTATTATTTCATCAATGTCACAAATGACCATTGTTTTCTTCATATTTAGTGATCCTATTATAATATCAAATTCCCTATAGTCTCGTCGAAGTGTCATGACATGTGACCAAGGCTTTTAAAAAGTGATGTGGATTTTTTTTCTTGGTCACATTCTTCAAACCGCCAACCATGAGCACGAGAAATCCTATATCATTTTTTTTCTTCTCATGGCTATTGGTCACATGTGTAAACGGTCCTAATTGGGTCACAATAACACTTTACAATTAAAGTAATGTTTCACATGAGTTGATATTTGAGTTGTAAAGGAACACGATTTTCACATCCGACGAGATTGACCAACCAAAAGAGGTCGGCTCAAAGGGGGCAAAATAGTAACCCATTATCCATAACTTGTGACATTGCAAGGTTGCATTCACGGCTTGGGAGCTTTTGGGCCACTCCTTGTGGCCGGCGAGTCCAAGTGTCACCAACCGATTGGCACGTGATTATTTAGCATTGATGGTGAGGGGAGGGCCGCATGGTGAGGAATAGGCCGGCGTGGCCATTTGGGGTTTGCTTCTATAGCACTCTTTGAAATAGAACACCTAATAAAGTTAGCCCCCCTAAGCCACCGACTTGGCTTGTCTTTGCCATACATGAGTACGACATCACAAAAGACAAAGGTGGACTTTCTTCCAATCTTTGTGCTTTTCCCCGTTAACATGTATATATGTACGAGCATTCATACTCCACGATGGATTCCCGTTTGGAATTACGTAGTGTTCTAAATGATTTTTATATAGGAAATTTGTATCTTCATACTATAAAAGGTTTGTTGTGTTTTGAAAGTGCATCTTATTCAAATAAATGCATCTTTGGTATAAACTTCTAGCACTAGATATTTTGAACCAATAGCTCACAATAATTATTATAAAACGTGTGGTTGATGGGGCCAATTTCTTTTTTCATGTAATGCACTAGTGTATGTATAGTTATGATGTAACGGAATGGATTGAATGTGATACATTTTACATGACATCAAAATTCTATCATGTTCCATGTCATTGTGAACTCTTCACATGAGAATTGCAACCTTGATGGTGCATTACTACAATAATCACATGGTCATTCTAATAGTAAAACAACAATTTGGACAGTGAAATGTTAGATATCACTAAAACACTAAATATTGTGGGCCACTATGTTTACAAACTATCCACACTAAATACACCGGGGATAATAATGTAGGTGCATACTATTCACCAGCCCACATTATGTAACATCAAATGTCCACGTTGTAGATGTCACGATATATCTATTGAATTGAAGATAGTGTGATGTATATTACTATGTATCTGACAAGCGGTTTTCTCACCTTAAAGTTGGTAAACAAGCTTGGATCCAAACATTTCAACAACATGAATTCTACACAAGTACATGAAATGTACAAGTATTGTTGGTCAGTGCAAAATAAGGGGAAAAGAAATAATAATATTATAGCATTGTTTGTGAAGGAAGCCCATGACTTTTGGAAGGAAATCAAAATGACAAATATTTCAATGAAATTTAAAAGGAACATGCCTCATAATTTCAAATATGAATCTTACACTTGGCTTTCTTCACATTGTATGTCATATCATATGAACATGGGCACTATTGTAGGCAAATAGTTGGTATGATGCCGAATTATGCTCCAAATTATAGGCATGTTTTGTTGAATTTGCTTTTGTTTACCTTGCATGGTTCCCGACGGGTACATGCACGGTTGGGGCACCCCTTCAGGAGGCATATGGTACTTTGAGATGAATAAAATTATTATTTTAGGTTTGTATCACTCCTTAACTAGTATTTGAGTATATTTGGACATAAGCATGAAAAATGGACAATTCCAACTATTGATATCACGTACATTAGCTCGCAAAACT
Source organism: Polytrichum commune (assembly GCA_950295325.1). Classification (NCBI taxonomy): domain Eukaryota; kingdom Viridiplantae; phylum Streptophyta; class Polytrichopsida; order Polytrichales; family Polytrichaceae; genus Polytrichum; species Polytrichum commune. Next base: position 12,099,676 of record OX485803.1, on the reverse strand, counting down.
ACACAAATATGGTGGTTGGTGAACATGGAATACAAACATTGAAAGTTGTGGTGGTTGTGTTGTTGCTTCTGGTGTTTTCATTTGATGTTTTTGTACCCACAAGTGCACATTCCTTGTCATTTTTAGACAAGTGATTTGTCCAAATATACTTCAATGTTAGTTCCTTACATCCTAGTATGTTTGAATTTCTTTTGGAACCACCATATATATTCTCAAAATAAGGGTCATTTTGCAAATTGCCCTATTGTCCATAATCAAATGCATTTATCTAGAATCTAGAATTTGTAATAACATTGATTTTAACATATTTATGAGCTCCATGTTGATGTTTATAAACTGATTGAATTATGTTACATTTTATGATGTGTGCTCTCACACTAAAGGCATTCCTTTGCTTTCTTTAAGAAAAATTGTCTTTTGTAACAAGTCTCTAATGCAACAAAAAGGACATTGAAAACATATCAATATCATTAATTTGGGTCAAAACACTATGTAAGATTTACCAAGGACTATCATTACCTTATATATACAAGAAGATAAATTTATTAGCTACTTCATAGTTCTAGTGAGGGGCATTTCTGTTGGGTACCCAAACCATGCATGTAGCCCAAAATGTGGCAAGAGTTTTACTCTAGACAAGATTATCCATATGTTTGTTGGTGAATCATTGTAGGTTATTAGGTAGAGAAAGGGTTCACATTGTACTTGCGTTCATCCTAACTCACCACAATGAAAATGGGTCGACATAAAAATTTAATACTATATAGAATTTGGTCTAAATCCTCAACAAAATTTTGGACCTCAATCTCAATTACAGATGAATTTATTTAAAATTTTATCCAACTGAGAAAAAAAAGGAACTCAAACATAGCACCACTAGGTGTAAGCATGGTCAAGTACACAACTCCATTGCCTCACATGAGTTTAAGTGAAATTGATTCAAAACTATATACTAACTTTGAATTTTGTGAAGGAATAGTTGAAAAACATATTGATCTACAAAGCCAAGTAATTAATGTTGACAAAAAAAGATTTTATAAAAAGACTACATATTTTAGAAGACCGTGCAAGTAGTGCGCAAGTAGATATATTGAACACGTAATTGTTTAAAATTTGTTTAAAATTTGACAAAATTACATTAAATTATTTTTTTCACAAATTGTTGTAATGGTGCCCTCAAGTTTATAATGAAATAAAGTACTATTAAAAGAAAACTCAACTTTCAAAATATTTTAGTCATGAAATCTATGTCCAAATTCAAATTTAGCCATTACCTTTTGAGTAGTACTTTTGATGATAAAATTTGAATTTCTCATCCTAATATTCTATGTTTGAGTACTTGACACAACAGTAGAGGGCGGCATGAAAAGAAATCCAATTTAATGGATTCTTTGCTACTACTTTTAAACATTTGACCAAAAATTTTTATGGGTTTAGTACACCGGAGCACTTTTTCCGTATACTTGACCGTGCTTGCTCCCCACCACCAAAAAGAATTTGTGAACTGTAGTTCTTATGCAAAATATATGAAGCAGTGGATGAATGGTGGCATGAACAGAGGAGATCAGGGGAGGAGGGTTACATTGGTGGTCTAAGAAAAAAATATCAAATCCGACGATCGTGAAAGCACAGGCAACATGGCCTCACCAGAAGCCAGAAGTTGCTTTCATCGCCCATAGACTTCTTCTCAACAAAATTTAGCAAGCTTTTTGAAGGAGTGTAGGAGATTTGATGAATAGAAGTCTTTTGAACATATTTTTGAAGCTCAATTGTGCAAATAAATTGAACTGTTTTTTGGATTTGTGTTCAACTAAGATGACCTACAAAATTAGACATAGTACAACCTTCAACAAGAAATGTGTGATTTAAAGTTCTTGTGCAAAAGATATGAACAAATTTCAACAAGCTTTTCCATGAGGTGTGGGAAGTTTGAAGAAGAAAATGTGCTATGAACAAACTTGTGAACTTCAATTGGCAAAGAAGAGTCTTTTTTTGGAAGTTTGTTTAGCTAAGAAAACTTAGACAATCATACAAAGTACCACCTCTGAAGGAATTGTTTGATTTAGATTTGTTAGGCAAAAGACATCTATATACAATGAGCAATGTGGTGGGGGCATGGTGGTGTTGATGCGGGAGAAAACAACACTTGGCAAAAACCTGAAGAAAAAGAAAAAGAAAAACATGTGATGAGAAAAGAAGGAAAAGAGTGACATTCAACATAATTGGTTTTTGGGAAAAGGGCAGGGTGGGGTGTGCAACCCCACCTGTCACCCGGGGTGGGGATTGCAGGGCGAGCGAGGGGGGGGGGGGGAGGCAACTACCACTTGGGCTGGGGTGAACATATAGGGGATGGGGGGTGAAGGCTAGGGCTAGGGCTAGGGCTAGGTAGGCATGGTCTTGGGAGACTAGGTAGGTGGTAGGTTCCCTTTTTATGGTACATGTTTTTTTTAATCTTGCACGAGATGACACATGTCCAACTAATAACAAATACGTACAAGAGCACTAACTAGGGCTTCATCTTCAGTTCATGTATCCCACATAAATTGTGAACACTACTCCACACTACTCCCACTCTACTTATATGGAAAAGTTTTCCTCCCAAGTCTTATAATCAAGTCATTGTGCATTATGAACACGTATGAAATATTGATTGGATATTGTTGAACAAGCCAAAATTTAAGAAAAAAACAAGGAAACGCCAAAAAAATTAAACTTTTATTTTCAAGTCTCGGTTTGACTTCTGGCAAATCAATTAATGCATTGGCATAAGTGTGATGGACTGGCTAGTTGCCTCCATTAATATATGTGTTAAACTAATTAATATATGAAAAATATAGCTACATATAATTGCATCTAACAATAGTTTTACTACTATATCCTCGACTAACATCCTCATAGATTGTGCAAAACATGGTACTACAGCTTGTGAATTGCGGAGCACATGCAACTACCGATTTGCAAAATTTTGGGCTGAGAAGATTGTAACCGACTATCACCAACCCATCAAATTCCCTTGCAAAATGTAGGAAGGCAATAGGATGGTCCTATCAAATACTCCAACCATGAAGAGATTGACCTTGGAAATGCTTTTTACATGCAAAGTCCCAATTCACTACTTACATGTATTTAGACAAGGCACTATTCTTCACTACTAAACTGTCTAATTTACCAATAATCAATGGACATGAATCTGCATGGGCGGTTTTAAAAAATCTAACACACGTGTTGATTGTCCGCAAAAGTTTTGTTGCATTTTAGGGGCGCTTCACACTATGGCCGTCCAAGTCGAGAGGCCGTGGGATTGAATGGCCAGACTTTGTTGAGTGTCCAAAGAAGTGGGCTAAAAATAGCCAATAAAATATAGGAATTGGAGCCTTCAGTCTGGCACAATGTGAAGTCTCCAAAGGCCAAGCCCAAAGTCCAAACCGTTGGCCATGAACTCCCATGGCCTCTTGACTTGGACACTCGTAGTGCAAAGAAGGAGCATCCCACTTTATTCCTTGCCCAAAACAACCCCTCCAATCTAACATCTAAGATCTTGTCTATTTTTATTTTTATTTTTATGAAAAAAAATTGACGGCCTCATGGCCATAGTTTGGGTTTCCGTTTATGTCCGACCCAAACTTTTTTTGAGAGTTTGTCGCCTCGGTTAAAAAATATTGCCACGTAGACATTTTGAATTGCAATGGCCTTTGGACTTTGGCCTCTAGTGTGATGGGTTGAGGGGCCAAATTCTTGGTTTTTTGCAATCTGATTGGTGGAAATCGATGGCCTCTCGACCTTCAACCATATTGTGAAGCGGTCATTAATAGTTTACAAAAAAAGGCTCCTAATTATGGATTACTCCAAGAAGAGAAGTCAAGGAGAAACCCCTCCTGGTCAGCGCTAGACACTCATTTCTTTGAGTTGGGCCCCCGCCAACATTACACAGGGTAAAAACGCAATATGAGAGAGAGGGGTTGATCATACCAGACACTTCTGGCACCTTTTGTTGGCATCTCCAACTGTAATAGTGTGAAAAGCGGTGGGGCAACATCTATTTTTGAACATAATCCCCAACAATTTCACGGCTAGAACTGGACGGAATGTTTGGTGTGATCAATGGAAGAGAGAGAGAGAGCGAGAGAGAGTTCACCTTCATCATAGCCGCGAGCTCATATGTAAATATGGGCCAAGGTTATTGAGCCACACAATCGATTATATCATAGCATGTAGTTTTATGTTTCAAGACAATTTGACCCTAAAATTAATATTAGGAATCCCGAATTAGTCTAGAGAAAACCACTTGAAATGAATTAACCACAACTCTATGTGACACAAATCCGAGGTAAATGTTGTTGGAGGTCCAACTCAAAGAGGTGGGTGTCTAGCCATGCCCCCCCCCCTCCCTTCCCCCCTTCTCCCTCCCATTACATGGTTTTTTTGAACACGGTGCGATCTTTAGGTTAGTAAGAATAAGAAACAATGTGATTTAGTGCCACCCCAAAACTCACAACTACATTAATCTCTCACTTAAGTACACACCCGTTTAAGTACGCATCCCAGTTAAGTGTGCAATTTTTTTTAGAAAAATTAGGGTTCATACCTTATTGTTTGAACATATCATGCGGAGTCATTTGCGGCAAATGCATAAATTTTTTACGCTTGACGTTTTGTTAACGTTTTGTTGAAATGTCTCAAACAATCGTCACAATCCATCATACATATGTCTAAGCTTCCGTTTGAAATCGGAGCAAAGCAATTGGTTGTTGATGTTGAGGACAGTGTTGTGTAAAGCTTCGAAGCTTTTGAAGTCGGTAGCACTTTTAGATTCAACAAATGTCTCAATAGGTTGGATTTCGTTGTAATATGTTCTCCCGATTGTTTCAAACTTTCCGGTTGACGCCTTCATTGACTTCATACTCCCGCCCTAGCGCCCGCTTGCTCAACATTCCAATGATTTCACATCGATAGGCTTCGGTCAAGTAAGTTGCCTCAGGTTTCATATGTTTTTTGTTGTGATTCATTGAATCATAAGGTCTATAAAGTGATATGATTAAAGTACGCACCTACCGACAAAGTGCACACCAACGGCTCCGGTTCAAAGTGCATACTTAAGCGGGAGATTATTGTACTCAAAACAATGTGACTTAGCCCTTACAGACCATGAGGTTTCTTTGTAGTTTCAAGCTTGACTATGAAGATAAAGTGCAAAAGCTAGATAGTGAAACATACATGAAGAAATCTTATTTACACTAGAACAAATCATACACATATACTTACATTTTCTGTTTGATGGACTGATTGTAACATATACACTTTCAAAATGTAAATTGATTATTGGTTTATGTGAGCCCAAAATGATGCCCACATGTGTTGTTAACACTTGTGAAACATTACAAGTGGTGTTTTTATGATTTATGACTATTCATAAAAATATAAAAAGAATGAAGCTTGAAGAAAGCTAAGTTTTAGCATTAGGCTTGTGTGGAGTGGATTGAATAAGTTTAATAGTGTGAGGACATGACCTTGGTGGAAAGTATGGTAGGTAGAAAGCCAAAGTTAGTTAAATATTTGAATTAGGATCTTTGTTGATCGTTTGAGGGAGGAAGGCTTAGGAGATAAGATGAGAGCCTACAAAGTAGGAGGAGATTTCGAAGGCTGATCGTAAGCCTTGAGGGTGCTCACCTCCTCGAACTCACAATTTAAGGCCTCGTTCTTCCCTCACTCCTCTTCTCTTTCTTTCGTGCTCCTTGGCACCCCACGTGTTATAAGTGTAGGTGCGTGGGAAGCAAGATAGGAGTACGTGTGTGTGCATGGGTGTAAGGTTAGGAGCCAAGACTAGTTGGCCTTGAAGAGGGCTTGACCTCTTATTAGTAATAGTTGGGCGTGAATAATTTAAAGTTCAATTTATGGCTTTGTTTGAGTACTTGGATTTACATTGATTAGCCTTATACTTATACAGATGTGCAAAGTCTCTTATTAGAGCATTTAGTTTTGTTGGACTTCATATGAATTTTTGAGAGCAAAAAAACCGAGACTATGTCCAAACTTCTAAAAACTAGTGAAAAAATGCAGATTCAAAGGGAACAACGTAGAATTGCGACCATATACTTTTTGGCAGTAGAAATATTATTGCATATTCATGTAGAGGACTTTATTACCTATCCATGGATACCAAGAACTCATTTTTTGGACTTCATATGAATTTTTGAGAACGAAAAAACCGAGACTATGTCCAAACTTCCAAAAAAATAGTGACACACTCTTATAGTTTTTGACTTATAATGTTTAGATTTAAAGTGTTGGATTCATTAGATAGGAAGGGGTGTGTGTAACTTTTGAATGTATTGGTGATTGACCATTGAGGTTGAACTTAGTAATGGAATGTGAAGGCCTGTAAAGGAGAGGCCACCATAAGTTACACAAGTATTTGTTAATACTTAAACTTATGTGCTTCATGGAATCAACAAGCGAAGGTTCGTGCAGTAGTGTGGAATCAACGGCGAGGACTCGATTCACATGAGAAAAATCATTGAAGGCAGGCGTAGCCAAGGCGGCCGGGTGAAAATTGGAGAAGGCTAAGGATGTGACCTTACCCGAAGTTAAAGAATATAAGATTATATAGTGTGGGATTAATCAAGTTGTGTATATTCCAAGGGTATATTGGAATCATATATTGAATTACCGAGGGAGGATTTTCTACGTATCATTATAACTTTTCCACTCGGGCTAGGACGAAATCGAAGGGTGGAGAATTTTTTGTGACAGTTTATAGGCCAACATCAAACTAACATGAATTGAAAAAAAAAAAAAAAAAAACGTGTAGCTTGCTTAGCATATCTTACACTTATGATGTTAGTATTTGATGATGCTACATAAATATGGCCATAGTTTTTAATGTATTTGAATATATATAATGAAATCTTAACACAAACATATTGATAAACTTATTCTTTTTTTCGGTGAATTTTATATACTCAAGTACCATTCTTTTAATTTTGTGATCCAAAAATTAGTGTGAGGCACACAAGCTCACGTTCAAGAACTATGTTAATATTTTTTTGGTTTGTAAGGAGTGTGTTTTTATCACATTGGATTCAATTAGAACATTACATTTTTGGGCTTCATAACTTGGTAAAAAATACACGTTCATCCCACCTATGGAAAAACACACATTTGGATGAAAATAGGCATATTATCTTATATATCAATGCATTCTCAATGTTCCGCATATTTACAAATTTCAATTGACCCCCCGAATTACCAAGACGCCCAAAATGTGCGTCAACAATTTTTCATATTCATGTACTACAAGTGCTAAATATTGTGTTTAATGTCACAAATTCTATTAATCTTCTCAATACTAATTGTAAACCACCTGTAAACACTAAATGTGAACCTAACATTATTTATTATTTTTTGAAAACAAGATCGGGCATCATAGATTTATAATGTTGTAAAATTTACTGTCACTTACTAAGTGATTTGTTAATCAACTTCAAGTTTCTAATTACACGTCATCCTTTTATGATACATCAAGTTCGAGGGCCACTACATAAGAGCTTGAGGGCCCTTGACTTGTGATATACAACTTAGGTGACTTGGTCGAGAAGTCGAAAAATGGTCCAAATTCACTTTACAGTAGATCATGAGGGCATGAGGGATCAAAGAAATCTCAATGGATGAAAAAAAATCTTCTTGACGTCCTACATGGCACCAAATGGAAAATGTGTTTCATGGTCTATTGGATATTGCGTTAGAAACCATAAAAAAGATGTGGTCTAACGCAAAAGCAAGGGCTATGGCAAGCAATTAAATCCCCATTGGCTCCTATAATTACAATATTGGCAAGTGGGGGTCCCAGACTACCTACTATTATGGATTGTCCATAAAAAAATGTTGTGGTCATTGATATGCTCCACTGTCACTTTACCCTAAGCTTGAGGACTCATCAATTGCAAAATTGAGTTTCTATTTCCCATGTCACGGCCTTTGGATGGTTTTGATTGGCCTTTAGATTTTCATGGTCATGGCTCTTGGTCCGCATGTAAAGCAACCATGACTTCGAGTGAAGTCCTAAGTAGTGTACACTAATATGTGCAATTAGATAACCTTCGCGAGCATGTTGCCTCTTTAGCCATGTAAATTACTTTCGGTCATAAACATATTACAACACTTATAACTATGTATATTCATCCGCATAGAGAACACATTAAAAACATAATTTACGTATTTGGTTAATGAAACAATAAACATCAAGAGTAATGCGGAATGTGGGTATATTAGTGTGGGCAACCTAATTGCACATATTGGTGGAGTGGTTAACCATACTAGACAATATATTCAAGGTTGGTATTTTGGTCAAAGCGCATGCTACCATGTGGAGAGGATGTATATTGGTGCATGTAACATTTCCCTATATATGGCAAACACTTTAGGTTGAGCTTCAATGCCCAATTCGCCTCTTTGAATGGCTCTTGTGGACGTGTATTTCCACAAATCTATTTAAGGGTGAAGCATGCTAGGTGAGCATGCCTAATTTTATTACTTGTCTTACTCGGGCCTTTATATTTAAGCAGTATGGTGTTAGGATCAGACTTAAGAATAGTCTTCAAAAGGACACGTACTTATGAGAGAGAGTCAAACTACATTCTCAACATTTGTTAATTAGTCTAGTTCAACAATCAACATACTTGGGGTTGTGTGTGATGAGGGAGGGGGGGGGGTTGTTATGGGTTGCTATGTATTTTCCTCTCATGTGACATGGCAACAAAAAGGAAACGTTATATTATTTCATACGAAGGGTGCAAATTCATATTGAGAGGCACGACTTCTTTAACTGTCAGTTATTTTGTTATTGGAAAATAATGAACATTGGGACATCTTTATTCATGAATAAAAGTTCTCAATCCAAAAGGATGGAGTTTTGTATTCTTCATGTTTTTCCATTACTTAAAAAATGCATCGTCAATTCATTTCATCAACACCAATCTTGCATGTAGATACTCGCATAAGTGCACAAAAATCCATCATGATCCGTGTGACTTTACACTAAAACATTGAGTGTAACTTCTCATTCAACCGTTGCCCGTAAAGAAATTTAGAGTGAGAATGCTCGAGTGAATTGAGAATGCAGTGCTAGAATGACATGCAAGGAGATAAGCTTAATGAATTCAAGAGAACAATTGGAGTAAGTTGATAAAACTATGTACCAAGTACATTCAACATCTAATTCGATGTGGCCCACATTGATTGTTTTGCAATCACCGGTTGGCAACTAGAGAGTGTATCATATGACACTTGATGTTGTATGACAAGTCACGAGGACCCCTCAAATTAACAAGTAAAAAAAAAAGGTGACAAGATAAACCAAGTTGGATGACCAGTTTTCCCATATCTCTCATCACGTAGTTGTGAATGAATTCATAACTTCAAGTTTTGGGAGACATTAATCACCTGACCAATGATGCCAAAGTTCATGGAGGTAGTTCCTTCAAGCTTCATGGCATCCAACACAAAGATTAAACAACAAGATCAATGAAGGAATAAGTTCAAAGGAACAATGTTGCAAATATTTGAAGATTTGGGCCAAACTTGCAAGTTGTCTTTCAAATAATGGACGAAATTGATATATATGTATATATATATATAATCCTTGGTTGTTGTCGAGTTTTTTTCCATTGTCATAAATGCAAACCCAACCCATGGCTTATAACTAGTATGAAAACAAAAGATCTCCATTTTGATAATGAATAAGATATTCATGTGAACTTCAAAAATAAGGTAAAAAGTATGGATGCCTAAATATAGGTTTTATAATCATCTTGCGTTAAGGTTGAGGCACCATAGTTGACCATGTCCATTTAACCGCTCATTAGAGTCATGTAATGCCGACATGGACGAGATCTATAATTTTTAGGCAAAGAGAGATAAGGTTTATATGGTGGCTGCTTGTAATTGATTACCCTCATAAGAGTTTTGACAATTATCATAGCCAGACATTCGTATTTAGATGAGCAATTATGGGTTAACGTATAGACCGATTGTGTGAGACCCTAACCTGTACCATTTTGAAATTTGCAACAATTTCCATATTCATGAAAAAAAATTAAAAAAAAATTGCATTCTCCTTAGAATTTGTCTCTCTTCACAAGAAAAGTAATTCCCGCTATCACTCCTTCTAAACAAATGCACACTCTCTTATTTTATCAGTTGTAGATGCCTCAAGCTTGCAACTCACAAGTTAGAATTCCTAGAAGGAGAAGTGGATGCAGACTCCGGAGCTACACCACGTTCGGATGGGAAGTACACATGGGTAATGTTCGGCCTTATAATCGTTGTCCAATCATTTTATGACACATCACGATCTCATGTTGATAGAGTTATAAATTTCCACGAGCAATAGTAAACTTACAAGGTGTGTTGTGGGGTATTGTACAACACCACCGTTAAAAAAACACAACTAGTAGCTTTCGGCATGTTCTTCTCCAAAAACCCTTTAAGGTTTTAAGTAAGGGCCAAGACTTTCACAATGGCTAGAAAGAAGGAGGCCAATGAATCATGATAAGTTAGTTCGGGGAATAGTTGGTTGAGAGGGTTGGGTGCCAAAACATATGACTTCTCAAGTTTAGTTATAGATGAACCGGTCAAGGTTTAGGGGTCCAAGAAAATTACTGATCATTTTAGAGGAATCCATGGAATATACCTCAATTTAATGAAGAAAAATCAAAATATCACAAAATGTAATCAGTTGGACTTGGAGACACTAGGGTTTTGACTGATGAAGTTCAAAAACCTCCATGGTATTTTCCATGAAGTCTTGATCTTCAACCGGTTATTTCTCAAACTCAACCGGTTCATCTGTTCAGGGTAGTTTTCCTAACAACTCGAACCTCGACTGGTATTTGAGCCTTATGGTAGGATACCGGTGTCCCAAATAAATCGGAGCCTCCTTACTAAATGGTTTTGTGATTGTAAGTGATTAAAAAAAATTAAAAAAAAAACCCCAACTTTGATCGTCAGAGTGTGTACAAAACGTCGAGATAATCTCATCAACACCGCTTTGATCGCCTTCAACTAACCATTTTTGACGTTGAGACGGGCTTTAAGGTTAACCGGTGTATTATGGGACACCAGTGTCCCGCCATAAGGCTCATTTGATCAAACTCAACCGCTTCATCTATAACTATGTAGTTGTAACTAGCAAAAAGAGGTAGGTCAGCGGTTTAAAAGGTTGTTGTCTTATTATATATAACCCTCACTGCATGGGGGTTTTGCTTCGTTTGCAATTATTTTCATCCTAAATGGCATTTGCAAGCATGGCTAACCTCACTATCTTGCATATGCATATGTATTGCAGATGACAAAACGCAAAATGTTGATGTATATGCAAAACGAGTGGGCTTGCTCTAACATGTGAGAGTGCCCCAAAAATGATAGATGAAAAATATGGCATGGGCATAGGATCTGGAGGCATATGGTGGCATGGTTGCACGAGGTTGGGTTCATCTAGGATATTCGTTCATATGCACAAGTGCAAGGGCCGGGACGGCACATGTCCAGGTCATTATAACTTACGTATGCAACATGTGATTTTGTTGTTGTTACTTATGTGCCATGCACGCTGCTAGTATAGACTAGATAAACCAGCGAGAGGAAAATAGATGGTTCAAGTCATTCAAATATTTGAGTTGGTTATCACTCATAACCAATCAATATATGGAACAACATTTAAGAATTATGGATGTTGATATATCATTAATCTTTACAATATTCTTAATGAGATTAATATCATGCCTCCGTGGATGAGACATTGCAACTATGTTTGACTACCTTAGTGCTCTTGGATGAGCAATTGGTTATGTATATAAACATGTGTACATATGTTTGAATGCACTAAATGATTTGACATTGACCTAATTTTCAAGCACTTATATGGTGCACACACAACGCCGTTTGCAAATTAGTGTGGCTCATACTTAATAGAGTGTTTTGTCATTCGCAAAAGTGTAAAAATAGGCAAGATATTGCATTGATCATTGGATGTGGGTTTCGAGCTCAAATCTCATCATTAAAAAAAGGCCTGATATCTCTATACACGTAAACTAGTCACAAGTACAACTAAGTCCATAGCCTAGTAAACTTCATATATTTCAGTTAATTACATTTGTATAATCTGCTAATACAAACACTTTGGAGGGTTCTTTTGATTCCAAGAAAAACATGTACTATTATTCTAAGAAAAGCTATAATGTTATTTATGAGCTTATTATCATCTCAAATTACACAAAGATTCAATAGTGTTAAGGCCCGCTCGGAGTATACGTTGTACTTGGACACGGTACCGAGTACATTTGCCAACCCACACTTGTTTGTTATGAACTATAGTTGGAAATCTAAAGCTTTGTGGCAACCATAAGTTAAAGATGAAAACATTTGGAACAAATATCTCGTGCATTCTTGTTTTAGCATGTTCGATCCCGGGATTAGCATAAAGACCCCGAATTATCTAATGAAATGAAATGTGGATGATTCAACCGTGGAAGAATGGGTGGATTTTTTACCGCACCATTATTAAGCATGGTTGGGTGAGGTAGACATACACAACAATCGATGAGGTAAGTGTAAGTCTAACTTTATGGTCTAGAAGAGATGAATTGTATATATAGAATGAGGAAAAAAGTACATGTGTTCAATTGTTATATATTCGATTGTATTCCTTGCATGAGGAATTTCAAAAAAGAAGAATACTTTTGGAGATTTGGGGTCACCAAGAAGGTTAAAGACCCGGAAGGTGCGCTATATATTACTATACCTTCCCACGTGGGTGCACAAAAGGGGTAATAAATGAATATGTCGTCGGTACATCGTACACATAAGAGAGGATATTATCAAAGGCAATATCTGTATGTATGTTTGTGTTATTATGTGATGATTATAATCTATGAAGATATAGTAGGTCCATCATCCAGGCATGATATGCAAAATCGATATTCCAGAGTCGGTGAATATGCTTTGAACTGGTGATATGTTTGAGGTTATGTGTTGTTTTTCTTGCACTTCTTATATTTTTGGGTATGTAGTGGTTTTAGTTTGAAGGTGACGCACACAATTTATCATTGATCCTCATGAAGACTGCACACCCCCACAACCCCGAGGTAAGAGAGTAAGGTATGTGGGTTTTATGTAGCCATTTTTCTAGTCGTAGCACCAAAATTATTATGGTTTATGGCAAGACATGTAATTAAAAATGGACACCAAAAAGTCATGTGTATGATGAGATTAGACTATGTGTTCAAAATGCATACACCATTTGAGGTCCAAACAATGGATACAATTGGGAGGGCAAGTATGAACACTTTGAAAAATAAAACCTTCACTTTGAGCTTTTATACCTTTTGAAGTTCGACTCCGATTGTGGAAGTTGAAATGAATTGAATGTGATTCACAAGTGCTAACCCAATGAGATGATTCCCTAGCTGATCCAACAATGAGAAATGTTTGTGAAGTTTGGAGTGCCCACAATAGGGCCACCTATCTTAGTTGACCACGAGCATGTCTATGGATCCCATTGAATTAAAACCTTCTTATTCATTGGAATTCCTAGTAAAGATTTCAATGCCAAATATATATGCTCTTAGAAAAACAGTTAATGTACACTCATCATTGACAAATATTATTTGGTGCTTACTATTGTTCTAAGGTGAGTCAAGGACAAGAATGATCCTCGAATATTTGAAGGTGTATTATATCTTTGGTGTGTTAGCCGATGGGTGGCTTAATTCCCATGCCTTAACCCATATTCCACTTGAACTCCGAGGTTAACCCTTAAACGACAATGCAAGCCCCACGGGCTTGGTATTATTTTGGGAGAATCTTGTTCAAAACTTCTACTCCATTGCACCAAATGGGGTTTTTAGAATGCCAAATTGAGCACCTTAGCAAGATCTATACTTCTTTAGAATAGAGCCTATGTAAATTAATTGGTTAATCATGTTTAAAATGAATTTTAAAACAAATTTTGGGTGTGGTATCGGGAAAGCATATGTCCTTTAAGGGTTAACCCTCCCAAGACTACACTAAAAAGGATATTTAGTGTTTGATTACATTTAATTTTGTTACCACCCTACCCTACTCAACACTAATTTTGAATTCCTCAACAATTAGTGTTAGATATAAATGTGTCATTACCTTCCCTACTGCCACCTCCCTTCATTGTTTTTTTGAATTTTTTTTATCATATCCTTACTAACACTAAATTCAAACATGTAACTTCCACATATTGCCATAGTTGGTATTTAGTGTTTGAGTTTACATTTAATCTTACTTACTTTCGTAGGGTTATTGACATTTAGTGTATGCATTCATATTTAGTGTATCCAACACTAAATATCCTTTTTAGTGTAGTGGATGGGTGACCTTCCTAGCAATTGTTTTCAAGCGCACCCTAACACATGTGGTCCACCTAATCCTAGGGTGTTATATGGGTATACTAGAATTTTCAACCAACCACAAGGGAACTTAGGGGTTTCACCTTGGATGGCTTGTCCCAATGTGTTCATCTTTAAAAGGAGGTAGTAGCCTTTCAGGGCCGTTTAAATCTTGCGATGTCCCTTTTAGGCTAATAAATAGGATTACACCCACTTGAGATGAAGCAAATCATATTTATGTTGGTGGCAACATTAGAATTGTCTTTCACTCTTATTTCTTTCCATTCTAGCCATATGCTCTCAGGTTGCAAAAATGATATAGATATAGAAGACCATGCTCAATTATCTTGCAACCCCAAAGAGATTCCTAAGCTAAACTCACATAGTGTACTCCCAAGAGAAAATGAGCCTTGGACCTCCCTTGATTTAGTTATCATTGTCAAAAGTTTCATGTATGTTGATTAATTCATTGAATATCTAGGTCCCCCTCCCCCCTAATTTGTGTTGACTATTGAGTAGTGGTCATTCACTATTTTGCGGTTTGTTGACCTTATCACTCACAACTCTAGACATTCTTCCCAGGCATCGCCACCCAAAGCCATATACATAGCCGAGAGCACACCTTCAACGCTCCAACACCGCAACTTGAGAGCTGAAGAAGCTTTGAAGAGCACGATGCCAAGCCACAACGGCCGAAAAGTACACCACAATGTCTAAATGAAAGTTGGACAACAAACAACCCCCAATCGACTACCCTGAAAAAACCCCCCTCCCCCATTTAAAATAGACTTGGAAATTACTTGACCCATGGAGCTCACCTCCCAAAAGAAAGGAAAATGACCTTGATGTTCAGTAAAACATGATCAACAAAAAGAAAAATGGGCTCCTATTCACGTTGGGGTGCAAAATTAAAACCTTAGTGTTTTTTTTGTTTTTTTAGTTATGAGAGCTCATGTGCACGGAAACTTGGAGCTACCTAGAGTTAGTCAAGGTAATGTATGCAAGCCTTAATTGAACACTAACTAGTCTTTATGCAAAGGCTTCTACTCGAGTGATATGGTCGAAAAACCGAAAATAATGAATGACCACTACTGGTGCACTAGACTAGGGGTAGAATGATTATTAAGTGGACCCAAAATGGCTAGTTGTAGAAGTGGTGGCCCGCAAAGGATGCAATGATTGGGTGGATCAATGTTGTTTCACACCACTTGTGATCACTTTTGGGCACCATTGAGTTAGCCGTTTTGTGTGCATTCGTATGCAGATTGGGATTAAGAAGACTCTACTATAAAATAAGGGGGTTGACTTTCTTGCCTCTTTGGGAAAGTACAACTAAATATTTACATGGAGTAAAGTCTTGAAACAACTTGCATTCCTCATCATTTCCTCTACTCCATCCCCAAAAAGATTGCACAAATGTCAAGCCACTCAATCTGGCCGAATCATATTATTTCCATAATTTTCAAATCTACATCTACCTTAAATGGCAAGACATTTCATAAAGACACCAAGAAGACACATGTTACATAAGATTGAATTCTCAAAATAAGGACACCATCCTAGGTTTAGTACCAAACACGATTAGGAAGCCCAATGTGATCGCCTAAAGTGAAGAAGAATCACATTGACCTTCGTTAACTTTTGTATTCCCAACTCCAATTTTGACGCTTGAACCAACAACCTTTCCGATCACAATTCCTAAGCACATGAGACAAACCGCGATATCACCCAACGACCATACTTGTATGTGGAGGTGGAGGTGTCCATTTTAGGCCCCCATACCTTGGTTCCCCTCCTCCGCCCAAGAGTTCGTTACCAAGTGTTTTTGTCAAACGGCAAAGTGTTTCAATGAATGCCCTCCACGTCAAAATTAAAGCTCCAACGCAGGCCCACACGCTCTCGGAATTGTATGGCATGGCGTAAATGTCACCTTATTTTATATCATTTTTTTGTGAATTTAGTACTGCAAGGTAGAGTGAAATGCACGGGACTTTTAGTGGGATTTTCATCATGCTTGCTTGATGGGGCGTTTGTTTTTTTATGAGGAAGTTGGACTCAGATTTCCTCCCGGTTCAACGCCTCCTTCACCTTCGGCCATCATTTCACTGGCCACCGTTTTTTTCAAGAGCCAGAGTTGGCAGCCGGGCAAAGCACACTGCCACCGTGACTTACTTATTACACGCTGACGGCCCATACCTTTCCGCGTGTAAACTGACGCTTCCCCTTTCACACTGTGGGCTCGGGCTAAAACTTAAGGGCCGTTTCACACTATGGCCGTCGAAGTCGAGAGGCCGAGGGATTGAGTGGCCAAACTTTGTTGAGAGTCTAAAGAAATGGGCTGAAAATACATAGCCAATGAAATATAGGAATTGGAGCCTTCGGCCGGGCACATTGTGAAGCTTCCAAAGGCCAAGCCCAAAGTCCAAACCTTTGGCCATGAACTCCCACGGCCTCTCAACTTGGACATCCATAGTGTGAAGCCTCCAAAGTCCAGACGCAAAGGAGCATCCCACTTTATAGGCTCTGTCTGTAGGACAGAGACTATGCATCAATTTCTTCGTTTCAAGAGAAAATTTCCTAACCACTTTGCATTCACACTTGGACGTTACTTGTTCTTGTTATTTTTGGTCCACTTTATTTAATGTGGACTCTCTCTCTCTATATATATATATATAATTGCTCCCTAAAATGCATTGAAAGAAATCTAGTTAACTATAATTATTTCGGCAGTTCTTGATTATTCATTTTTAAATTTTTGAGTGATAAATGAGTAGCTTCAATCCTTGACTTGCATTTGAGAAGAAGGTGCCCAAAATCCAAGAAAGGTTTGGTATAGTGAATAACCATGGATTGGCATGAGCAAAGTGGACAACTACAATTGTAGTCTTTCATAGTAAAGGACAGAGCCTCACGGTTCTACTGTTTTCTTGTTCCATGCCCAAAACAACCCCTCCAATCTAACAGCCAATATCTTGTCAATGATTGATTTTTTTATATATATAAAAAAACCGACGGCCTCTCGACCATAGTTTGGGTTTCCAATCCCTATATGATCCAAACTTCCTTCGAGAGTCCGTCGCCTTGGTAAAAAAGTAAGCATTTTAAATTGCAACGGCCTTTGGACTTTGACCTTAGTATGAAGGGTCGAGCGGCCGAACTCTTGGTTTCTTGCAATATGATTGGTGGAAATCGACGGCCTCTCAACCTTCGGCCAAAGTTTCGTGACACCAAAGGCAAGCAGCAAGACCAAAACAAACACTTGTTCCTTTTCTCCTTGCACCCACTGCTCGCATGATTTTGAAACATCCCCCCAACTAGCGGTGTGAGACGACTATACTATACTAAATGTGATGTTAAGTGGCACCAATTCTTAATTGTTTTGCTTAATACTAATTATAGATCACGGTGTAGTGTCACCAACACTAAATGTTAACCCCAACATTATTTGTCATTCCTTGTAAAGAATTTGGGGGATTGTAGATTTACAGTGTTGCAATTATTGTCACTTACTAAGTGGTTTTTCATCCAAATTTCAATCACCCATGACAATATTTCATCACAAGTTGCTGACAAGAGAAGGTAGGGTTCTAGCCGATGGATGAACTCATCCATCATCCATGACAGTATTTTGTATCATTTATTCATAGGAAGTGTCATCGGAAAAGTTACCATAGTGACATTAAATACCATAGTGACACTAAATATCGTATTAAGTGTAGCAAATCTAAATCGTGAGGTAACCACTTTCCTTATATATATTAGAGCTCGTATGAATAATCTATTCGTTAAGTAACCCTAATCATGTCAAAGCCTATTTAGATGTACAGGCAATATTTTAATCAGAGCATACATACATGTGTAGGACGAATTATAGAAAAAGACACACACATTAGTTGATAGTTATATATTTTGGCCCAAAAACGTTCAAAGTAAATCTCAATCACACTTGTATGTAAATTTACCATTTTGTTTTCACCAGTTCAGTGTTTTGCATTGTATTAGTTTTTTTGGGTTGTTGTGTTGGGTACATGACATAACGAAGCAACAATACAATGGCGTGTGTAGTAGATTTGTAATTTCTTTAACGATACAAGACGTGTTGCCCAAGACTCATATGTTTTGGGACTACAACATACATTGATGTGATAACTTAGGTTTGTTCAAGTACCACATGCATTTCCGTGGTTATTCACAATTGCGTATGAATTCCTAAAGGGATAAACAACTTCCTTAGGCTAGCCCTTGAGGATCAACCTAACACAAGTTCCAACAAGTACAAACACCCTACCTTCATAATACCCACTCTCTCGACATACACACAATGATAAACAAAAGCCAATGTTCTAATGAACATGCTGACAAAACAACAAATAAACCCGATATCCCACCTACCTTTTCGTTTCAGGTTCACATATGAGCTCGTGGCTATGATCAAGGTGAAATCTCTCTCTCTCTCTCTCTCTCTCTCTCTCTCTCTCTCTCTCTCTATACTCTGTTTTTACTTTGCCAAACATAAATTACTGAGATCAGTAAATCTAATCTTTAAAGGATAATTATCTTAGGGTTAGAAGAACTCTACCTAACTATTGTCCACCATAGATTCTACTCATTGCATCTACGGACAAGATTGAAAACCTAATCATATATCAAGAGCAAGGACTTGAGAAAGTTCCTTTTCACTCAAAGGTTGAACCGCACTAAACGGTTATCTTTGGTAAACTCTGTGATTAGGGTAGAGGAAGTTAACTAGTGGGTGATTTAGGCTAAGTGCTTCAATCCGACCCCACAAGAAACTTCAATGGCAAAGGAACAGGTAAAATACTCTCTTACGGAGTATGTGGCAATGCAAAATCAATAGATGTATTGTTGTTTGATTGTGTGACATAGATAACAATTGGGTTCTGCTGTTATTCACCTCATGTACGTGACTAATCCTCATTTTTTGTTGGTTGGTTGCATGGGCACAGGTGAGGCAGACCCTTCACAATTTTGAACGACATCCTTAGAGTTTGCTTACCTTTTTGGGTTCATACACTTAGTGCTCATATATTGTATGTATTCCTTGATGAAGATGGTGAATACTTACACATATATTGATTATTGGGTTATATTTTGAAGTGCATATGATGACAAAGGTCCTTCCAAGTTTTTGACTAAGGAGTTGTATAGTATATACAAAGTAACTTCAAAAAATAAAAAATAAAAAATAAAAAATGCAAGGTATATAGAGTTAGTTGAATATGAGTTGTATACAATAGAAGGTGTCAAACCATGGTTACACCTTATGGTAGACCTACTAAGACATGCATTGTACTGATATGAGGAGGGATCCCACCCACCCACCCGGGTTTTTGCTAATAATACAAAGATATGTATATGAATGGAATGGCCTCCATATGGAGGATGTTTTCTGAATAGGACTATGCTTGAATACAAGCTTAGCTCTTACCAAGAAATGCCCAGCTCTCTCTCTCATGTTGGTTTGTAGTTACATGAATATGCATTAAAATGCACATGTTGTTGTTAAATTGGACCATGAGTTCAAAACATTGACATTAGTGAACACGATTGGAAGATTCTATGCGATTGTTTAACGAGAAAACTAATCCTCACTTTGACTTATTATTAAATTTGGTGCATGAACTTCAAAACTGAACTTGAAATGTTAGTTTATATAATACGCAAATACAAACTTGACGAAATGGTTTAGGAATTAGAGTTACTCATATTTACTTAAATGTGATACAAAGTCATCAATTGTGGTCGAAAGGACTCTAAGGTAAGCGGACCATAAACATACACTTTCAGCTATGTACCACTTCTACCACGTGACACTAAACTTGTGATCGATACGAGACGATTAACAAATCCGAATCGAGGCTGCAACCATGTTTTCTTATGATTTACGGGTCTCATACGAACACCTTATGCATTATCAACGTAAATATGATTGTTATTCTAAAACACATCTCTCAACTTCAGTTGACAACTGAACCTAGAATAGTCAACAAATTTTAAACACACAGTCCAGTTTGATTTAAACACAGGTATTGTTTTCATATTTATATGTGTCCTCAAATCCACACCTAACTACACACCACGTAAACATCCCATTCATGACACCTATTGGGTGTCCGAACTAAGCCCGATTACCTTAACTGTGACGGTTGGTGTGAACGTCTACTATAAGCCTTGGATTGATGCTTTGGGCCAATAAGCTCCATGTCTTGATTTATGGCGTTCTTTATTGACGTGACTGCACCTATGTTAGTTACACCAACTCATCACAATGCGGCTGATGAAGTTTGAGTAACTTAAGCTTATTTGGCCCCAAGAACATGCTAAGGTGAACAGTTTGTCGAGAATCTAGGTATTGGTGCATATATGTAAATAAACAAATGTTGTGGTTGACCTCTAATGATGCCATCAATGCAAAGTGGACACAATTTTTTGTTGCTGTATCACTAGACAGAGAATAAGTTGGCTACAGGGCATTGTACGGGGAGATTTTTGGGCATAATCGGTTGACACTACACCACAGTCTAGCCTCGTTTATACAACACCCTCGATATTATGACACATTTTTGCGAGACCACACTTCTTAGCTCAAAACTCCCTCTTTTGTGCGACTATGCCACTCGATAATGCAACATTTAGAATCTCTTTTTTGTCATATTAAAGAGTTTAGTTAATGCTATATTTCTTTTCATCTATGTTATGTACATCTAAAATATATCCATTGTCATTTGGGAATTACTTGGGAACTTCACTTATTATTGGGAATTTAATGAGAATTAGGGTTATTAGTGTAGAATGGACATAGTCAGGGTTAGAGTGGCCTCCTGCCTAGTATGTTGCATTATACATGGGTGATATAATATCACCAGTATCTTGATGCTAAATGTCATGCATCGTTGTTGTGTAATCAGAGAGCTCTTTATATTTTGGTGTTAATGAGATTATTTAGTACTCAAAAGTTAGTAGGGAATGTAGATAAGATGACAAGTTGCTAACTTGGGTAGGCAACACTGGAGATCTTTGGACTCCTATTTCAAGAGTTCTTGAGAATATTTGTATTTTCTTGGAGTTATAAGTTATTATTTCATACCATCTATATTGCTTGAACTCATTGTATATATTTTTATAGCTCATCTTACTTATGTTTTCATATTCCCTCAGTTATACGACAACTTATGTCATTTGTCATATTAATGAGAAGACGACACCTCGATAATACAACTTCTTTTTGTGTTTCTCAAATGTGTCACACTAAAGAGGGAGAACAATAGTAGGAAAGGTAGGTCTACATGACACACCGATCTAACACAAAGCGTTCATAATGACACCAATTTGTGTCATTATGGACACTTCATGTTAGTTTGGCGTGTCATGTAGACCCAATTTTCCTACTACAGTAGTGTGAGATCCCTATGTTTCCAATATCAACCAGTTACACGTTGACATCTTTCGGTTTTCCTTTGTTAAGTAGATGAATACTCTGCAATCACTCTAAATGCGTCGGCAAATATCGTGAAGTCCTAAATTTGAATTGGTTGTTTCTCAAATGCAACCGGTTCATCTGGAACTAGCGGTCGGTTCTCCCTGTTCATCGCTCCAGGGCCATACGGCCACCATGCAAAATCTAGTTTGTGTGGGCTATTGAATGCACCACCATAGCTCATCATCAACTCCAAAGACAACAACAAGTATATCTATACATGACACTGGAGCATAGTATGATATCATAAAATTCATGAGTGGGTCAAGTGATTGGGATTGATGTTTCTATAACAAGCTTCACCCCTCATGGCCCCGAGTGATAGCGTGATAGCTATAAGTGTCTCGTACATGTCGTACACCATCCAAACACATAATTGGCATGAAGAGGAGTGCTATTGATGTTTTGCCATTTGTAGGAGCTACGATGACTAGGTTGTATTATGTGACTCGTAGTCGAATCCCCTTGTGACAAGTATACCCAAAACCCCCAAGATAGAGTGATATATAGGTTCCACACATGGTTTGATTGTTTATCCTGTCAGTTATATACACGTGTAGACTAACTATGGGTTATAGGCATGTCCAAATCCTTGTTCGCAAGGTCAACGAGGACAATTGGATGTACTCCGTAATTGGGTTGGGCTCCTTGTGTCGGTTGCCATTTTAAGTTGTTGTCTCAAGTAGTTGGCGTCTTACCAACCACAACAAAGACATGAAAGATCGTGGTATGGAAAAGTTTAAGCAAGAGTCGTAGTCATAGTCCTAGTTGTTGTGATTTCAACTTATCTGATATTTTGTCAAGATAGTACAAAAAAACGCAAAGTAGGACATGAAAGCAAGTGTGAATAACTACAGAAATGCATGTGGCACTTGAATGAACCTAAGTCATCACATCAATGTTTGTTGTAGTCCCAAAACATACGAGTCTTGGGCAACACGTCTTGTTTCGTTAAAGCAATTATAAATCTACTACACACGCCATTGTGTTGTTGCTTCGTTATGTCAAGTATCCAACACAACAACCGAAAAAATCTAATACAATGCAAAACACTAAACTAGTGAAAAAAGATGGTAAATTGACATATAAGTGCGATTGAGATTTACTTTTAATGTTCTTGGACCAAACTATATAACTATTGACTAGTGTATGTATCTCTTTTTCTATATTTCATCCTACACATGTATGTATGCTCCGATTAAAACATTGCATATACATCTTAACAAACTTTGATATGATTAGGGTTACTTTTGATGGCTTTAGTTACAATTTCAATGAGTGATCTTGAATTCCTTTGCATGAAGCCTTAGACATTGAAGTGGGTTCACGTCAAGATCTAGGTCCAAGAAACTTTGGGTCCAAAACACCCCTACATGACCTTGCTTTTAGGCTCAAGTTGGACCTAAGCTCCAAATTTGGTTTATCAAATTCCCATCAAATTCAGTGGAGTATTTCTTGAGTCAAGATCATCGATGTTTGGTGGGAAAGTGGCACTATGCTAACACCACTTCAATTTTTCATACTTTGGATGTGGAACCTAGTGTAAATTCCTCAAGCCCAATTATTTTGCTCTTGACCAATGTGGGTGCTCGGTGTTGGAGTTTCTTTGGTCTTAAACCCTAATGTAACCCCACCTTTATAAAGAAAACCATGTTGATAATTGGTTCATGAGGTGTCGTGAGGTATGCATGCCTCACGACAACAACGAGAGAGCTCAGAAAATTCCGCAGATTATTGCTAAAATCTCATTGCACAAGAAAAGTCCGAACTCTAAAGGCCAAGCTGAAGTACTATGGCAAACAACACAAACTAGCCAGTTAAGATCTGTTTACCATAGTGGCGGCAGGAGGGCAGGTGTAGGCAACTTGAAAGCCTGCTTGACTACATAGTGTTGTAACTTTTAACTTTAGCTGCAGGAAAAGCTTCAAGGAGTGTTGTTGACAAAGGGAAAGAGACACCGAAAAGGGGGCGGAGCTCAGCAGGAAAAAAAAAAAAAAAAAAAACTTTGTTGGATTGAAACCTCCCAATTGGCCCACCGAAATAGGAGACATGACATCACCTCCTCTGTCTGCATCTCACACAAATATATATAATAAGTACATGTAGATTATGATCCTAAAAGACTACTACAACAACACACACACTGACATATTTATAAATATACACGAAATGTATCCACTGGTATTCGTACATATCAGCATCAGTATGTAAACCCGAGTAATAAGTATGTAGACGAACTTAACCCTCCCTGTGGGATTTCGAAGGCCTTTTGTAAGTAAGCTTTCGATGAGTGTGTGAATCCATCGCCGCGTTTGCAGCTGGTGGTGCCATGAAGTGAGTCGGCGCCACACACCTGGGTGGTTTGAAACCGGAGAAAGTTATATAATGGGTGGTGACTTCTATCTTTGCTTGGCTGGAGGATTTCACCGCTTTTTTTACTCACACACAGCGAGTCTGAGACTCTGATGCACAGGGATTGACTTCACACGGCCAGCTTGGGTTCGGGGTTGGGGTTGTACGCAAGTTATGTATGGCAACTCCGAGGTGGGTGGGGGAGAATGCCAATCGGAGTGGACAGGTGGGAAGAAAGGGAAGATTCCGTGGATGTGGTGTCCCAAAGTAGTTAGACTTCATCACTACCGTGGTCATCTCACACTTGCATATTTATTCTAATCAATCGCAGAGGTGGTGGAATCAATCATCCGGCGACCTCCGGGGCTGACATTAACTTAGTTTAGCTTCATTCACCGGTGGATGCTACCTGCTGCTGCTGCTGCTGCTGCTGCTGCAAGGGTTGGTCGAGCCTCGGAGGATGTCAGTAACTTAGTGTATGAGTGATCTACGGCTGCCCGAAGAACTCCTTATATGAGGGGGCGTGGGTTAGGGATGCATTGATGAGGCGGTACTAACTTATGCGTGGTCACCAGATCTTAGTGGTCGTGTGGGGTTGTGGTTGAAAGGGATAACAACTTAGTGATGCGGAGAAGGAAGAAGCTCTTGAGCGAAGTCGGAGGAGAGGCAACGACACGGATGTTAGTGAGAGAGAGACAGAACAAACAGAGCCAGAGAGAAGGGAGAAAGAAAGAGAGAGAAAGAGGGGGAGAGAGTGGGGTGAAAATTCATGCGAAGAACGCGGTGGGAGCGGTTGGTATACAGATGGTTGTTCAGCAGAGATAATGATGATGATGATGTTGCAGGAGTAATTAAGTTGGAGGCTGATGGCTTCTGATTCTGCGCGAGCCGTGCTCACGCACCCTTCACCGGGGCCTTTGAAATTTTTGACAACGCAGGAGCTTCAGAAAAGCTACGCAGATCAACTAAGAGCGGCCCAGAGGATCAACGTGAGTGTAGATCTAGTGCTGGCTGCGAAGCGCCAGTTGGGATTTCTTCGCAACATTGACAGCTTGCCGTGCCTGCATCGAGGCCCCGCCGTGCTCCGTGCCATCCGAAGGTCTCCCTACTCGCCCTCAAAATTTTAACAACGTGGCACGCCTGTAACGGCAATCGCCGCATGCGGAATCATTCTTTTTTGCTGTGCAGTTTGGAACTTCCCCCATTGAAGCTCAGATGAAAAATTCTCACAAAAATAAAAACTGGTCGTGCTCGACGAGGTCAAGATTCCGATCTGACCCTGGTTTAAGAAAGAAAAAAAACCGATCCGATTCTCTCCGTCTATCTTGTGACACTTACTGGACGTCACACGTCCTCCGAGTTTTTCTTCTTCTTTTACGAATAGTTTCAAGATCAGGATCGACTTCCGGATCTAAAATTTATTAAAGCTCTGATCCTCTTACAAATCTTACCTGTGAGGGATGCATCTTTAATACTAGGTTGTGAAGATTGAGTTGCTTGTTAGGTCAGCGTTCACAGCTGAATCTGGCCCTGCTTATGTTGAGCATGCGTAGGGTTGTGTTTATCTCGTCTGTAAGAAGAAGACTGGAATGTGTGCTTCAGAAAAAAGCTTTGGTAAAGAGATTCCGTCTTTTCAGACAAGTTCACAAACTGCGAAATTGAGAGAGTTGGTGAGTATGCTATTCTAAGCGCCCCCTTAAGCTTATTCCAGAGGTTTGATGCAAAACTGTTGATGAGCAGGTACCAGAATTTGTGGTTGCCGTTGATCGCTGATTCTTTGAAGTTCGATTCGCTACTCAACTTTGACTCAAAGGGGAAAATCCTCCTGCCTCCTCTGGATGTGCAGTGGGTGTGGCATTGCCATTGTTTAAATCCGGTTAGTTGCAACTTACCCTTAACATGTGCAACCCCATGCTCACCTGAATATTTTCTCTCACCTCAATGAAGTACTCGATGTCTTCGAAGATTCGTGTTCGTAGCTTAACCCAGGGGTGCACGACTTGTTGCAGAAAGTTAACGAAATTTGAGTGTTCTTCTCGACAGTGTCGCTAAATACTATTTATCGCATGCTGTCAGGTTCATTACAGGGAATACTGCACCTCCAGATTTGGCAGGGTGATCGATTATCCTCTCTTGCCCGATGTCGCCAGCGAGTCTTTCGCGCAGGAGAGGTGCAAAAGGTTATGGTCTATCGTGTACCCAAAGGAGCCCTTTGACATCATGGAATCACTTTGCAAACTTCCTGGAAGTTTTGCCACTTCTAGTCAAGTCTTCCCTATTGAGGAGTTCAATGGCTTGGAGCTCGAGGAGCTTGTATCTGCCGTTGCCAGGCAGAGCAGCTTCTACTACCAGGTAGGTCCACCATCACTCGTAATGTCCCCTTAAGATTCTTCTACTTTCTTAGAAAAAATCTTCGAACAGATTGCCCTGTTGTGATTCAAGAGACCCTCCAACAAGGCATTAGAGATGTGAAGCATTTACTACCCATGAACTGCACAAGCCATCCACAATCAGGCTGAACCATTCTCCGGATGCCTCCCTTTGAGTTTTCTCAGATGCAACCTAACCTGAACTCAGAGACAAACTTATCTAACAGACTAGAATTCACTAATGTGTTTTGATTGCGTTAATGTCAAAGTATTGAGCACAATAATGTCACAAATATGACACTTTCTCTCAGTGGAAACTTAGAATGTCACAAAGCTGACAAACGAAGATGACATTAAATCCACTGGATTCCAGTAGTCGAAGTCTGATGAGGTTGGCCAGATTGTGTACTGTATGTACAAAGTATGTATATTATGGCATTTTTCATCTTACTTTGCAATTCTTGTTGACTTTTGTATTAATACAGGTTTCCCAGCCATACATGTGGGAGGATAGCTTCCTCCAATCTGCAGTAGATAGATACAAGTGCTTCCTGCACATCTTGTACAAGTCAGAAGGAAAAATCCTTTGTGTTCCAACCTTCGACATTGATCTCATGTGGCACTCCCATCAGGTTCACTCTCGTGCTTTTCACTACACAATCACTCTTGTAAGTTGCTTGTGGTGAATCACTTAGTCACTCAACAGTTGTCACTGAAACCCTTTACGCACTGCGCCCTCCTGTACACCCATTTAATCTGCATCTTTTCAGAGTTTTCTAAAGTTTCTGATTTTATGTTTAATTTCGTATACAGCTTTCACCTGTAGCATACGCCAAGGATACGAAGGCCTTATTAGGGTGCTTGGTGGACCACGACGATACTCTGGAGAGAGGCCCTGGCACTCGACTGGCGCATGGATTTGAGGACACTGTAAGACTGTGGGAGAGCACCTTTGGTATTCCTTATGAAAGAGCTGGCACCATGTATCGCACCTCCAAACCAGTCAACCTGCCAGCTCCTCCTGCTTCGGAAGTAACCGGCAGCACTCAAGTGCTGGAGTCTGTCCCAACTTTCCTTCCCTGGGACTTTCGGATTGCAGATCACAATCCTACCAAGTACCCCAATCTCATCTCCAGGCACTCTCTTCAGGTATAATGTTGTCTACAATTGGGTGAAGTAGCTCTGCAATGAGCCCATTTCCGACCTCATCTAGATGTCATACTTATTTATACATAAGGGGTCTCAATGTTAGATGGGATCTTAAAAATAAATAAATCGGGGCACTAGAAGCGGAGAAAAAGACAATCTCCTATTTATCGTCGGTTCATTTAGTCATGAGATTCATCACTTGAAAAAAGCATAGCTTTTGCAAGTGAACTTGAACGACATGTGGATACTTGTTCATAGCGAGTAAATATGTTACCTAGTCACTGTTACACTCTGATACTTGAGAACTGAAGGGGTTACCACCAAGTAGATTAGTCACCACAACACTTCGATGATTCTTGGAAAATGAAAGACAGTTGTGTATGCTTAGAAGAGTGCAATCTTTTTCAAGAGGGCTTCCTCTTTGCACTAGTAGTACAATAAAAAGTTTACACTTGAGCCATATGGCCGGGAAATGCTTCATTTCTGTCATGATGTGGATCCCTTGTTTTATTTTGCTTTTGCTGAATCTTTTGGGTAAGGGAGAGGGGTACTTACGGTTCAAGTGGAACCACAAACATGAGGCTATTTCATCCTCCGGGATTTCTTTGGATATCTGGACTTCGTGACTGCAGCCACTGAACGGAAGGGAAGAAATTGGGTGTTGTGTGCTACAGGTTGGCATTATGGTGAAGTGTGACACGAACGTGATGCCTGTGGGTAGAGAGAACGCGGATCTGTTCGTGCGGCTGAAGCCCCTGGACTCGCACAAGCTGCTGAAGCTGGACGTCCCGGTGGTTCCGTTTGCGCAGGACTCGCAGTGGCAGAAGTTGTGGCTCCTGCAGTGCGAGGCGAGGACGAAAGGGGTGGTCATCGAGCTCCGGTATCACGTGGAGGGGTGCCTTCGGACTCTCCACAAGACCAAGCGCATCGGTGGGTACAGGCTCACATGGCAGGAGCTTCAGAAAGCGCCCATGCTCTTCCACGAGGTCGTCTTCACTCTTCGTGAGAAGCGGTTCAATTCCAAAGCTCGAAAACAACCGCTTCAGCTCCGTCTGGGCATCTCCATAACACCCCCAGTGCAGGTGAAACACCATAGCCATAACCTACTTTTGTTGGCACATTGTGGCCAGTTTCATCACGGAACCTGACACGCATTGTCAGGTGCCAGCTTCTGTATCTCATCGCTAATAGACGCAAGTTGTTATAGGATCTGGGCTTACGATTGAGTTCTTTGTTGCAGGCTCCATATCTGCTGAAATCTGTGCCAGATCAGGTTACAGATGATCAGGGGGCAATGCTGTCCAGCAAGATAGTAAGCATGAGACGGCATGTACCACAATCCGGAAGATGGATCTCACGAACTGTGCTCAACCATTCAGGCAAAGAGAATTTTGTTATCCGCATCAGGTGAGTAAACTCAAATATTGGATCCGCTGGCAGTCATTCATATATAGGACCACAATAGAAACTGTGGTCAGGTTGAAACCCGATTGTATCCCGTAGAAGTTAGCTCATATCACCGCAATTGGATATTCACCATTTGTTGATTTTGTGGCAGAGCTGCGAAGGGGACGTGGAAGAAAAATGGAGATCGGCCTGTGGGTGTGGACTGGAATGAGCGTGTAATCAAAGTGCACGAAGGAGGGTGGAACTATGTTGCACACAACGTCGGCATTGCTCCTGGTAACAAGCTCTATAATTAAGTATGTAGAATTGAAGGAATCTCATATCATCTGTCCTTTGTGGAGTTGCCAGTATTTGGGGTCTTGTGGCAGTTTGTCTGCCCTTCGTTAAGGTGACAGAGATGACATTGAGTATTCTGGTTTAGGCATGCTGCGCAATATGATTTCGGGAAGTGTGCCATTCAGTTTGGGTCAGAGTCAAGTGCTCTTCATATCTCCTACTCCCCCATTCTTAAGTTAAGGAAGTCCACATTATGACCAATTTCACATATTTTTATAGTGTCATGATTATAATAGGAACTTTTAACGCATGCGTGCATGACAAATACGACAAATTCATGAATTGTATAAATATATTATCTCTTTCCCAGAAGACTTGGGTTGCAGAGGCATTTGATAATCTTATTGACTTCTGCATTGTGGTCTGCATTGCAGAAAAGGTAGTGGCCACGGCAACACCTCTGGCTCACGAGCTTGAGGAGTACAAATTGAGCTGGTCTTTGTCCACCGGAGACACCCTGATCATATCTCGGCAGATGGGTGATCCGGAATGGGAGCGACACCTTGAGTTCACCCTCGAAACATCTGGACCTGGCGCTGGCCTGGTAAGTCCACAGAATCACCATCCCCTTCCAAGGCTCGCCTGATCAATGATTTATGTCAAGATGGTTTTATTTTCCTCGGTTCATCATGTCCAAAGCTCGCTCCGGTGGAGCTCCTGATGGAGGCTTTGCTGATGATTGATTGCAGGCAAGGTTAGTGAACGGAAGGAAACTCCAGTACGAGGTACCGGGCGCTCCGTCCGAGGAAGAGGAGGGATTCGTCACCCTCATCCGCTACAGCGCGCAACTGCCCCAAGGCAAGGCCACCGCGCTCTTCAACTTCAAAAACTCCGCCATGGAGGTTCTCCCCGAGGAAGACGTCTTGCTGGTGCTTCTCCTTTGTACAGCCACATTGCGCTCCATTGCAGACTTCGGAGGGTTAACCAGCGGCAACGAGTACACTCGCAGACGAGCCAAGGAGCCCAGGTCCGGTGCACGAGACTGGGGCTCCGTAGTTCTGGAAGACGACAACCAGCATCCCAACCTCGCGTGCTGGTACCACAAATGGGTGGTCGACCGAGACGAAGATGAGGCCGCAAGCGAGAGCATCTCCAGTACCGTTCTTAAACTCTGGAACCTCTTCGCTTTGCCACTCATAAAATTCCGATGTCAATGGTTTCACGTTGCATGTTCATCCTACCTAATCAGTGCCAAAATCCTCTTTAATCTTTATTGTGTTTTACTGGTCAACTTAATCTGTATGTGTTGTCTAAACCTCGATGCCTACGAGGATATTATTCATCTTGAAAGCTTCAACGTACGGGGATTAACATAGCAACATGGGCTAATTGCAGGAGGAAGTGGAGGGTCAGTGGCATTCGAGTCGAGCCGGAGGGGAGTGGACTGGGGCAGTGGCGACCATGGCTCCAGACCATCCTCAATCCAGCTTCCACCAGCGGCAGCCATAGCCCATGAATCGGCCACCCAGGCCACCACAGGCATGTGGGGCCGAAGAACAGGAAGCGGTATCCAAGTTAACATTCGAGCGCAGAGAGCAGCCGCAGCAGCCATCTCTTGACACATCTTGTACTATAACACAGCTCCGGCTTTTGGCACCCAAAACTTCACAAAAAAAATCATCACATCATCACCTTCTTATTGTACATCCTTGGATGTAGAGCCCCATGGTTGGGTTGGATCGAGCAGGTTCATGCCACACGCGAGGCTCTATTTTCTATCATTATTAAAGGCCAGGCTATAGTGTAGCGGTTCTAGAGGAATTGGTAAGATACAAGGTAGACCGGATTGTTGGACAGTAGACTGATAGATGTAATTTAGCCCCATCTTTTTTTGGGTAGGAATATCTACTTTACAGGTGCAAGGTTTGTGAAGGGAGAGGAGACAACACTTGATAGTGAGATCAGTAGTACAGAACATTCATTACAAAAGAATTGGTAAAGCATTTTTTAACCCGGTTTGTGCAATAAAAAGTGGACACTGCTTAATGAAGCAGTGGCAAGGTGAAATAGTTGAAAGGGGTTTTCTGTGATGTGCAGACACATGTTTTTGTGGGGTGATGCAATTGCCGAGGTGTTTGAAGGCTTCCAATTTGAACTTTTGTGAATTCTGGATTGCAATGAGTACTGCCTCTTTACTAGTCGCACTCATTCTCATGATGGCATGGTGCTTTTTTGACATTCTTACACTCTCTTGGACATGCTCTTGAGGAAGTCCAGGCAGAGTGCCCTCATCGCTTTATTGCTTTTGCACGTATCCATGTTACACTGTAATTACACCATGAATCTCTGTTTTTTGTACCTAAATGCAGCAGAGGAAGGATGAGTTGATAGTGTCAATGAGGGCACTTGGGGGTGTGTTTCATAGGTCAACCTCAACCAAATGTTGGCTACTTTCTGTGAATGTGTTATAACTATTCATCAACATTTCATGGCTTGAAAACGCTTGGGCACTATGACTCCAAAGTCCATGAGCTCAATCTTGTTGGCTTTCTTGTGATTTTTGCTGACTAAATAAATTAAAGTCTAGGTAGTCTTGTGCACTTGTCTTGGTAATCAGTTTTTTATGGTTATGGTTGACCCATTCACGTTATGCAGGAGCGATGTCAAGTGGTGTTCTGTTTTGGATCTTAAAATGAGATTATAAATGTTTGTTACATGTCTACAATTATGAAATTCAAACTTTAAAAGTAGGTGCCTATTATGGGTTGCTAATGAAATGAAATTGATTTTAAAGTTTGGGGAGCCGAAAAGGCTGATGGGATTGAAAGTACGTCAAGATGCTTTCAAACTCGCTAATTCTTTAGAGTGGCGGAGTGTAGTAGCCTTTGTGAGATAGAGGTTGATGTCAACTTGATGGTCTAATTGAAAGGAAGAATTGAAGCTCCGTAGAGCTGCGTTCTCAAATGGTGATGGAAACTTATCTCTAATGGGGTCATATAGGGACATTCCAATACAAAATGTGTTTCAACTGCATTATAGGAGCAAAAGTGACATAGTATAGTATCTCTCAAGATAAGGATAGTCGTTCATCATCCAATTTCAATGGCAAGTCTATGGTTCGAGGTGTGGTAAGCAACAATGATCTTGCATTGTTGTGGAGTCAATGGTTGCTTCAAGTACAATTCACATTTGTATTTGAGAAATCCTTAAGGTGGAGGTAATTTAATCTCTTCCCTAAGAGATGGAAAGAGCTCCAACCTTTAGCATGAAAAACCTCCTTGATATCATCATATGTTATTTTTTATGTGGTTGGGTTGTCATGGGGTTTCCCAATGAGATAGACCTCATGATGTCTTCCACACTAATTGACAATCAATATTGACCCTAGTGATTATTTAGCACTAACAAAGTCCTAAGCCACCAAGCTCAAACATATTACAATATATAACTCTTGATTAGTGGAGGTACATTGTTAATGGTATTTAGTGTCACGTGCGTAATAGTGTCACTTTCCCTATTTTGAGGTGTATGCTAGGTTATAGTCATGATCAACAACTTCATTGTTAGTGTCAACTTATGACACTTGGCGTTCAAGTGTGCTAACTAATATCTTGGCATGAGTATGTTCAATAATGTTATGAAGTGTATGCCTTTGTTACATAATGGTCTACAAATTGACTAAAGTTTACACAACTGGCACTTGGCATTTGTATGCTCAAGAATATCTTCCTCTTGCATACTAAAACGTGAAACTATCATCTAAAGTAGCCCAATGTGGTACACTAAATGTCATAATGTAAATATTTTTTCACTTAAAAGAGTTACTTATGTTGACGAAAAATATCCTATTGGCAATTAGCGGACTTGACACTTCGAGACCTCTAGGCATCTACACTTTTTGGTCTAATTAGTGTGAGTTTCCATTTGGAATTACACATTGCTATAACATTTTGCTGAGAGTATCACTTTTTACCCAAATAACAGTAATACACTAAACATGTTATTTAGTGTCACTATGGTAACTTTACGGATGACACTTCTTATGAATAAGTGAATAAATATTGTCATGGATGATGGATGAGTTTATCCATTGGCCAAAACCCTAGCTTCTCTCGTCAACAACTTATGATGAAATATTGTCACTGATGATTGAAATTTGGATGAAAAATCATTTGGTAAGTGATGGTAATTGCAACATTGTAAATCTATAGTCCCCCAATAAATTTACAAGGAATGACAAATAATGTTGGGTTAACATTTAGTGTTGGTGACACTATACCGCGGTTTGCAATTCGTATTGAGCAAGACAATTTAGAATTGGTGACAGTAAATATCATATTTAGTATAGTTAGTATGCACACTGAAGAGTATGATATAACTTAGTTGGTATAAATCAATAATCTCAATAGAAAGTAACTCCAAAGTAACCCACACTAATCAGACAAGTAAATGATGTAGTTTGCAACCCTCAAAAATAGCTAGTCATATTAAACGTGGGGAATATTCCATGAAATATTCTTAGTCCCACATAACACTGTTATGGATCTAAATAATGTTATGGTGGTATGTAAGAACTCACCACCTATGGAGCTTCCCATTCACGAGGCAAGTGCATCCACTTCAAGACTTTTACTTAGTCATAAACATTTAACTCCCCACCTTGCACCATGGGAACTCTTGAGCAGGGGTAAAGCAAAAAGGCTCAAATTCATGTCAGATTGCCCGATACTGGTTATTTTATTTATTTATTAAACAACTAATTCAAGTTATATTATTTCCTATTGGTTAAACTAGGGCAATTGTATACCTTATGAAAGCTTATGTAATATGGATAGGGTTGGATGGTATAAGTCCCAACATTCTCCAAGATAATGAGGATTCTCAAACTCCTTACCATGACCAATATTCACACCAAGGATCTCCTCTCTTGGAGTTCATTTATATCTAAAATGTATACGATTTACTTTGAGTACTTGCCATGAAATGACGCTTTGGAGGTTGGTAGGTGTAGTGCATAATATGGTGGACGCTAGATGGGAACCAACATGCCCTAGATATTTCCCTCTCCCTTTAGAATCATGTTCATGTGTTTTTTTGACTTGCACATTCTCATATATTTATCATTATAATAAAACTGTTTAACTAAATTCAGACAATTATGGAGTTTAAATTTAATTTTATATGCATTAATGAATATTAATGTTACATTAATTTAAAATGAACAATAGAAGTTTTAAAACATATTTCTAATAAATCATAATGGGACCAGGGCACTCCCAATGCCCAAATTATTCTTGGCTTCAAGTGAAAGAACAAGTATTTATGAGAAAAGAGAAGTACTAAAGTATACTACAAATTTCACAATAACAGATTTAATCTCCAAGAGTATAGGGAGGTCACCTCATCTATAGCACTGGAAATAAAATACACTCAATACAAAATATAAAAATGAAGCATATGTGGAGAATAAAAAATGAGATTTGGAAAATATAACTTCATTCATAAAATCTTAAACATAATTTGTGCATTGCATCAAGCAATGTGTAATAAACCAAAAAAATAAACTACAATCCAAAAACATATAAAAATCCTTGACTATATACTTCTACTACAGCAAGAGAAGGTTGGACTTTGCTTATTACGTGGACAATGATGAATGGCATTTTTTTTTAGTACAAAAGTGGTTGCCACAAAACAATTCAATTCTTATGTGGAAGAATGATGGTCGAAGTCGCTTATTTATTCCCAAAGGCAAACCAAACACTCTCCAAATTAGGCCTCCTTGGGGCCATGTTCTCGCTAGACATTACAGAAACAAGGAATTGATTGTTGAGGATGCTCATGATGCCAATAATAATAATAATAAGAAGAAAGGATTTGTGGTAGTATAAGGAAGTATATTGAAATTTGGGAGGGCAGTTTTTTTTAAAATGAAACTTATCACAAAACATTGAAGGATTTCATAACCTACTGGAAAGATGTTGTTGAGGAATTAGATAATCCACTTCTCTTAATGCCTCACAAACTACAACTTAGTTTTTGGCCATCAACCACACATACTATGGCATATGCAAGTTTTTGCCATGGTATATGTGGTTGATCTTTGGAATCATCCTATGGTGTCATACTTGAAGTGTGTCAAGCATGTTTGACACACTTCAAGTATGACACCAAAGGATGATTCCAAAGATCCCTTCTATGAAATTGCATGCGACAAACTCAAAGAGTCCTACAACCTTTACAAAGATGTTATTTTAGGTGATTATGTTCTTGTTTGCCCTTCGAACACTAATATCTACTCTGTGTGAATGGGTCGAGCACTTATAGCTGCGCAATTAGATAAAAAAAATTCTTAATATGGTCAATTTCAAATTTGGTATTTGGATACCTAGCAAAGGAAAAAATAAAATGTCAAACATCAAAGATTGCAAAGGAGCATGGGATGCTAACTGAGAGTGCAATCTAGCTTCCACGGCAATAATGTGGATGGAATGTAGTTTTATGCTTCATTCCAATAGAGCTAAGAAAAAACACAAAATGATGCTTCTGTTCGTGCAAATAAGAAAATCTGAGAAGAAACTCACCCAGTAAAATTTAGAATTAATGAGTTTTTCCAGCTAGCCAACACATGGAAAATATTGGGAGCGCTCATGTTGATTTTTCATGTAAGTTTTCTTGTTGAACTTCATGGAGCCATTTGGGATTACATTTTCTTGGAAGTTGGATAATTCTTTTGTCCTACTAATATAAGGTAATCATTTGACAATTCTAACCTTATATTGCTAGGTATCAATAATGTTGTTTCAGTTTCAATAAGCGTTGTTATGGTCGGTTTTTAAATGTGATAATGCATTTCCCCCCATCATACATTGGGAGGGCTCCCGATATTTTATTGTCCACATATAGACATATATTCCCATGTCATGTTATTGTCCACATTAACTCTTTTGTCTTATGTCTTAATCCTTAGTGTCTAATGTTTACAAACTTTTGTCTTTAACTCTCCTAAAGTTTATCGGAAAGTTTGGTGTTTTAAATTCTTCGACTTCATGTCACCTCTTTTGGTATATGTCTAAAATTTTATCTAAACTCTTGTAATTTGTATCTTAAATTCCATATCAAGGAAAGTACACTAAATATGATATTTAGTGTCACAACTACTCAGAGTTACACATTCCTATAATTATTTTTAACTACTATTATATTTTCTTACCTAGTACTCCCTCTATCCCAAAATAATCGTCCAAGATCAAATGTATATTTTTGTTGATAAAAAAATTGTTTGGCATACCATATTGTCTCGAATTTTTTTCTAAATCAACAATATCAATAAACATTTGATTTTGAACAATCATTTTGGGACAGAAAAACTTTGGGGGTAGGACAATCAATTTGGGATAGAGGGAGTAAAGATATTAATATTTTATAATGTCCAAACAACCAATTTGACCTTTATTGGTTAAAGAAAATAAGATGTATAGTACACAGTTATAGCGTTGTGTAATCTCAAATAGTAAGTGACACGAAATTTCATGTTACATGTAGTTTTTCTTCTTGTAAATCTCGTAGTTTTATTTACTTGAATTCTCATTTGGTATGATATCAGGAGATCTCCTGGTATGGCTCCAAAGGTAATATTTGTTCTCCAATATCAACCTTTGGAGCCACACCAAGAGATCTCCCCATTCTATTGTTCAGCACATTTAAAATATTCCATAGTAACATGGGGAGATTTCCCAGTCCACAAGGCACTAGGAAATCTCCACATGTTATTTGGGCTTTGTCTCCATTTATATTATATTATATAATTATTGCGAAATCTCTTTGCTAGTACATTTAACAATGAATTGAGGGTACTTATTTACCACTTAAAACCCTACATTTATGACATTAAATGCCATAAATGGCGCAAACTAATTCGGTGACTTTCATCCCAATTTCGAGGTTAACACATCTATAACTAGAAGTCCCTAAACTTTACAATAGTTATCAACGTTCACACCCTCCCCCTCAACAGGTGTTGTGAACATTCACCCAAGTGTATGCAAAAGTTTACAAAATGCTAAAAAAAAAACCATATTGGGTGGAGTGTCGTCGATTTTAGTGCAGGGTGGTTTTGGGAGAAAGTGGGAATGGCATTGGACAAAAAACGATGACAGTTTTTGGGAGCCATTCGCAGTGGGAAGGTGTGGGGCTAGGGAGGGATGCCGTGTCACTGGGGCACTCCCCCTCCCCCTCAACAGGTGTTGTGAACATTCACCCAAGCGTATGCAAAAGTTTACAAGAGGCTCAAAAGAATTATATTGGGTGGAGTGTCGTCAATTTTAGTGCAAGGTGGTTTTGGGAGAAAGTGGGATTGGCTTTGGACAAAAAATGATGACGGTATTTAGGAGCCATTCGCAGTGGGAAAGTGTGGGGCTAGGGAGGGATGCCGTGTCACTGGGGCACTCCCCCTCCCCCTCCCCCTCAACAGGTGTTGTGAACATTCACCCAAGCGTATGCAAAAGTTTACAAGAGGCTCAAAAGAATTATATTGGGTGGAGTGTCGTCGATTTTAGTGCAGGGTGGTTTCGGAAGAAAGTGGGATTGGCTTTGGACAAAAAACGATGACGGTATTTGGGAGCCATTCGCAGTGGGAAAGTGTGGGGCTAGGGAGGGATGCCGTGTCACTAGGGCGCTCCATGGCCCCAAGCACAGACTCAATCTGGGCCATTGGAGCGCCCCGGGCCCATCAACGGCCCCCAATACCCTGTTTCACCATCGGACGTGATGCAACCCCAGATGTAACAAATCTGCATCTGGAAACTTACAAAAAGACCTCAGATATCCCTACCAATACAAGGTTCCAAAGTGTTAAAATCTAAAACTGTTTAGGAAATTTTAAGTGGAATGATCAGAGGAACCGTCACTGAATCATTATTCTTAGCGATTTGTTTGCTGGTTTGCATCATCCTCTCCTTCCTTGCAGTATCAGTAGAATCTGATGCAGCTATTTTTATGTTATTGTATTGTACAGCTGATCCCCGCAATTATACTACAATCTCTGAAACAACTGGAGGTGCAGTCACCAGTCACGCTGGAAGCAGCAAATTTGTCAGAGGACGCCTGACCGGCCCAAAAGCAAGCTGACAAAGTGGCACCGACGAAGTGAGATTTGTTTCGATCGAGCTCTTTGCTTCTCCATTGAACAAACTGTTTCTGCTTGAGTTTCTGTTTCTGTTGAATGCGCACTTGATGTTGAAGTGCTCCAAGAATCATGAGGAAAGTTGTTGCACCCTCGATCTAGATTTGCTAGCCATCTCCTGCTCATTGCATGGGTTCCTTATTTGAGGAGAAGTAGGCTAGGTGTAACCCTTCAAACTCCACTCTGCCTCCCCTCCTCCATGGGCCCTGCCCTGCCCTGCCCTCAGCCTGGCAGTGGTGGCTGCCTGCAGGTATTGGGGGCCGTTGATGGGCCCGGGGCGCTCCCATGGCCCAGATTGAGTCTGGGCTTGGGGCCATGGAGAGCCCCAGTGACACGGCGAGGGATGGGCTAGCTAGGCATGGGTTTACTTCCAAAAATCTGCATGTCTCAGATAAGCATAGCACTTGATATTTCATGGGTTCACAGCTTATTCAAAGCAAAGCAAATCAACAATCCGACGTGCACATGCATAACAGTGGTAATGAAGCATATATATGCTTTGGAAAGTAGCAGAAAATTTGATTTTCAAAAAATTGATATATATACAAGTTGACATTTGGTCTACACTACATCAACTTGCACAGGATCCGAGGTGTACAGACAGATAACCTGCACTTGTTCCAAGATAGTCTACCTATATAACCAGTAATGTGTCCAATAACTGAGAAGTCCAATGTAACTATGTTGATAATGAGAAACTGCAGAAGATGAGAGAAATTGTAGATATCTCAGGTTGCAAAGAATATCAATATGAGAAGTGGCAAGGTTAGAACCACCAAAATAGCTTCAACATTAGTCTCCATGGCATTTTCGGTGTTAGTGTCAGTATTTGCCTGGGTTTCCCTTCCACAGAGGTCTATGAAACAGGACAGCCTTTCAAGTCACGCCACTTGAGATAGAGCAGGCCACCTTGATAATGTGTGTAAGCCCCAGCCACAACCAGGCAATGAAACAGCTGATGGCTGTTACCTACAATATCAAACGTCCCCGGTTTCCAGCGCTCGGGAATACGGGTGGCATAAACCAGGGCACCCAAGCCATACAGGATGCCCATGGTGATTTCTAGGTACAAAGTGTGGTATGCAATGGGCTCATCCTGGTACAGAAACACCTTGTGCACACAAGGAATGATTCCTGAGACACCCATGGTGAAGAATAGGGTCGCCCGGAATACACGAAACTCTGATGACTGAAACACTGGTAACAGTGATGCAAAGATTGTCATTACTCCCATGGTGGTGATGATGCCCAAGTACATTCTGCATAGAAATGGATTACACATAAAGCTATAATACACCTGCCACAAACCAACAACAACCAGCACCATTAGCCTGTGCGGATAATGTTGACTAATTTGGTATCTAGAAAAAGGTTTTCTATTAGTGGTTCAGCTTGACTGCTAAACAGTTCATGAAATTCGGAAGTGAGATGTCTGTTTGAACATTCTTCACTGCATTTAGTAGCAACGAAATATTGAATGAGAATTACACGCAAAGTAAACTTCAGTGGCAATCCAGCAGAAACATCTACTAATTATTCTTTCACCAGAGCTTTTTACAAAATTTGCAACAGCATGTGCTGATAATAAAATATGGTTTCGAATGCTAAAGTGGTATGCATACAGGTGGATAGAACGATGTTGCGATCAAAGTTGAGATTCCAGCATAATCCACCCGCAACAATGCATAAAATGCCTTTGCTGAAAGGCATCCCAGCAAATGACATGTTGTACTCGCCAGCAAGCAAAACATTGCACCTCCTAGAAACACAAAGAACGGCCATCTTGTGATGGGTCTCTGCAAAGCAATTCCACCTATTCAGAATTTTGTAGATGTAGTCCCCATATGTTCTTCAGAAAACAGGAAATGAGCATCAAAAGAAACTAAACATGAAACACTTCTCTCAGGTGAGGTTGCATGCAGGTCTTTCCAAATTGGCTTCAACCAGACTGGGCCAGCAAGTGAAGTGCGTCCCATTGAATTTGAAGGACTAATTTGTCAAAGCTTCCAGGTTCCAAGTGCGATGATGACATAATAAAAAATAAAAATCACAACTATAAGAGATTACTCCACATTGGGCATCAAATTAATGTCTATACAATAACAACAATGGAATCCTAGTCTGTGAACACCTGTGAGTACATCGAAACATCAGTCTACAAGATAAAAACTGCATAGATATATACACACCTGAATACATTGGGTACCATCGAATGTTCCAGGAACACAACTAGAAAGATCCTCCGGCAACTGCAACGAGGGCAGTGACGCCATAATATCAGAGCGCCACCGCTGCAGAGTTGATGGCTCCACTATGGTCGGCGAATTAGTTGCCGTGTAGATGGTCAATCCCACAAAAAGAAGAAACCCAATCAAGTGCCTGTCATCCACTCACCACAACCCTCCTCAGTACCCTTCACCTCCCAACCCCGCTCCATGTGCGTTCAGTTACTCACATGGAAGAGTACCAGCAAACAACAGATGCTGCAAAACCAAGGGTCGATGTAACAACCTACAATTCATCGTAAGATGGGAACAGAAATCCATCTACCTTCACTAATTATTGTCGGAGGAAATAGGTCTTAATTAGAAAATCCTTGGACTTTCCAAAAGTGACCAATTAAGCCTGCAGTAAATCTTCACACTCCATATTACCCTCAAACCCATCACCTGTTTTGCAATTCAAAAATTCTGGGTATTATAATAAAACAAAGAAATTAAAGCCTACAGTAAATCTCCAACCCCGCTCCATTTGCACTCATTTACTTGAATGGCGGAGTGCCAGCAAACCACAGATGCTGCTAAATCAAGGCTCATGCAACAGCCTACAATTCATCATAGGAGGGGGATCGAAATCCGCCTATTTTCACTAATTCTTGTATGAGATAATAGGTCTGAAGTCGACATCCTTACAATTTGCAACAGTGACCAAGTTAAGCCTACAGTAAATCTTCACACTCTCATATTACCCTCAAATCCAACCCCACTCCATGTGCATTCATTCACTTAAAATGACAAAGTATCAGCAAAACACAGATGCTGCTAAACCAAGGCTCATGCAACAACCTACAAATTATCGTACCATAGTAACAGAAATCCACCTATCTCCACTACTTCTTGTCTAAGGAAATAGGTCCGAATTCGAAATCCTTATAATTTCTAACAGTGACCAAGTAAGCCTACACTAAAATCTACACAATCCATATGACCCTCACATGCAGCAGCTGTTTTGCAATTCAAAAATTCCGGGAATCATAGTAGGCATGAATAGAAGGTGGAGGGAAGGGGAAGCTCACGTACGTCCATATGTTAAACGTTTCATTATGCAGGGAGAAAACGGAGAAAAG
Organism: Polytrichum commune; assembly: GCA_950295325.1. Lineage (NCBI taxonomy): Eukaryota > Viridiplantae > Streptophyta > Polytrichopsida > Polytrichales > Polytrichaceae > Polytrichum > Polytrichum commune. The sequence goes on along the minus strand of OX485803.1, from coordinate 12,057,684 downwards.
CGCTTGCTTCAATGTCCAATTAGCTCGGTAATAACGCAGGATGTAGTTGTTGTCCCTCAAATATTCTGGCAGGGAATGGAATTCCACAAGTTGGTGCTTCACAGTGCTCCACAAGTGGCTAGCCCTATCTCTGGGGCTTCCCAGCTTATTCTCCTCCTCTTTCTGACTTCCATCCATACTCTTCCTCCTCCTCGTGCTAACTGCGTGCCCATCCGCATCCCTATCAACCTTCCCATTCCTCATCTCCCCCATCTATCTCTACTACCTCGTAGGAGAGGGTGGATTACCCTTTCCCTCTGGACCCACGCAAATTGCCACTCTGGACTCACGCAAATAGTGCGCTATAAAAATGGGACCAAAAACAGACAAAAAGAACCGATAAACTCCGAGGTTGGTGTTCAGGTTTTTGCAATCTCTCACTTCACGTTCCTTAAGCTTCGGATCCCGTTCACAGAAAATTCCCAAATCCACAAACCACTCAACCAAATACCCAAAGATTTCAAAACCCGCCGCTCCCCAAATTCAGAATTCTCTGATCAACTCGCCTACTTTTATGTGTGAGGAGTTTCGGTCTCCGACCTTCCTTGCGCTCAGCATTTTCCACACATCAAAAACTGAAACAACAATACTAAGCCATCCCTGATCTTGCAGAAAAGCGGAAACACTGGAAACTACAAGCTCTTCAAGTGCTCTTCAAGCTTTAACCCATTCCAAATTTCTCCAAAACCTTGCTACAGAAATGAAAATCCCCGCCGCCAGATTCACAGACCTCACCAGATTCACAAATGAACAGGAGATGTAGGAAAGTGAATGAGACGAACGAGGCAGGCATTTGGTTTTCTGTTGTTGCGGCTGAGAGATAGAAAGAAAATGGGAGGATGGGGGACGGCCGCCGACCGACGCCAGGAGTCGCGGACAGTCTGCTGTTGTGGCCGCTTTGGGTGGCGTGGTAGCTTGGCGTTTGCGGGTAGGTTCTGCCACGTGGCTGCACTCCAGGGTCCGACTCGTGCCTTGCCTTGCCATGGCCCTTTTTATTTTACTTTATTTCGATTACCTACGTCACATTTGTCAATTTGTCGCAAACCAGTTGGGCCATTTGGATGTCAATAAAGTGCCTTAGGAGTTGATAGCGGTAACAATATTGACATTTTGAATAATTAAGTGTAAACTAAACTAACATGGTTTGTTGTGTGGCCAAGTGAAGTGTCACCACTACACTAAGTAGGATATTTAGTGTTTGATACACTAAATACGAACGCATACACTAAATGTCAATAACCCTATGAAAGTAAGTAACATTAAATGTAAAATCAAACACTAAATTTCAACTATGCTAATATGTGGAAGTTACATGTTTGAATTTACTGTTAGTAAGGATATAAAAAATAAAGTAATAATGATAAAAGAGAATTCCAACATATCTTCTAGTATATCTTCTAGCACTAATTGTCAAGGGATTGGAAATTAGTGTTGAGCAGGGTAGGGTGGTAACAACATTAAATATAATCAAACACTGGATATCCTATTTAGTGTAGTGAATTTGGTACTAGTCTAGAGTGAATGATAGGAAATTCTTGACCTCTTGCTTCAATGCAGCTGGCAGGGTGAGGCAAAATATTTTGTTAGAAGAGCAATGAGGGAGAAAGGCTTCGAGCATGGACTGCAAAATGCACCGTGTGTGGATACGTCAACCAATATACATTTCTTAGCAGAAGCATGTCAACTTGGTTTTCAAAACTTCTCTCATTCAAGATTGGTGAAATTCTCTCCTCTACATGGCTTTGAAATCAAATCCTAAAGGGGGCACTATGCCATAACCCCGTAAGCTCCCCACATCAATTTCTTAACAAATGCATATCAACTTGGTATTCAAAACCTTATTTCTTCATTATTGGTGAAATTATCTCCTCTAGATGGCCTTGAAATCAAATCCTGAAGGGGATATTGTGCCGAACCCCCCTCCCCTAGAATACACACCTTCACCTAGGCTTCCCCCCCCCCCCCCTAAATTTCATCATGATTGTGTATCAACTTGGTTTTGTATTTTTATATTTTTCAATACTGATGATATTCTCTCTTCTACATGACTTGGAAATCGAATCCTCAAGGGAGATATTGTGTTGTACCCCTATGGAACATGCACCTTCGTCTACATCTCCCCACACAAATTACATCACAAATGCATATCAAGTTATTGATTCCATATTCCAAACTTTTTATGTTCTTTTCCAATATTCACGAAATTCTCTCTTGTACATGACTTTCACATCAAAATCCTCAAGGGGAGTACTATGCCATACCCCCCCCCCCTTGAACACGCACCTTCACCTAGGCTCCCTAGCTACACAAATTTCTTAGCAAATTCATATTGATCAACTCTCATTTCAATATATATATATAAATATCATTGGGGGGGTGTCTTCCCCCTTTGATGGAGCTCTTAAAACAAATCATCCACCTTGAAAGAAATCCTCCAACCTAGAGCATACTAGAAATATGGGAGGACCTAAGGTGAACAATGGATAAACATGCCTTCTCAAATTGAGCATGTGAACATCAATATTGGTATTATTAGCTTTGACAAGACTCCCACCATTATCACTCCCTTGGGCACTATCCAGAGTTTCATTTCCATTTTATTTAATTTTCCTTTTTTTATTGGAAATTTCAAAAAATGAAATAAATCCCCATGCAGTTATCATCCAAGGGATAACTACATGCACGAACATTGAGAAAACAAGCCTCTCAAACTGAGAATCTAAATACTATTATTGTTAGGTTACGGTTCCAATAGCACTCCTAACATCAAAGTCGATATAGCAGAGAAATAAAGTGATTTATTCAACAACAACAACAAATAATAATTATAATAATAATTGGTTGTTATCGAGGGGTGCACATGTGCCAAATGTCAAATTCTAGAGTTTCTCAAATGTTTTTGCTGATGAGTATGGCTATTCTATTTGAGATTGTTGTGGCAAAATGTTGTTTTAAGGATTAGTTTACCTGCGCCTACATTTATACATTTGTATCATAATGGACACCTTCTCTTTTGTCATTCTAAACCACCTCTTCATGGACCACATTCACAAAAAAAATTTAGGACATGACATTCTAATGAAGTGACAAAGTTTCTTATTGAACCTCCATGCATCGTCACATATTATAGTGAGATTACCAAACATCCCATGTACTAGATTTGTCAATATCAAGCACTACATAACTTTTGGATATGCGGCCCATGCAAGAGGTTTCAATAACCATTTTTGGTGAAGATCAGAAGGGTTTGGGCTTGATGAATAGAAAGATTCTCCATAGAGTTTTTTGAGATAGAAAAATATTATAGAATATTTTGAGCTATAATTATGCATGAATTGTAGTGTTTATATGATGAGTTGGATTGTCATTAATTAAGAAAGTTGTGACACATGTGTGTATGTAATGTTTGCGTAGATGGTTTTAATTGCAATTCAAAATTGGCCCTGAATTATTTAGATGATATTTAATTTCAACAATAGTTTGAGCCATAGTCTTGGGCAATAGCCTAGAATGGTCTCCCCAATAGCTTAAGTTCATCGATTAATCCAAAGGCGTTCACCATTTGACAAAGAATGTCCTCTGATCTTAAATGAGGAAGGGCAACTTTGAGACACCAAGACCCATGATTATCTAAACTAGTGAAAACATAGTACAAATATAGAAGCATTGTCATAGAAAGGAGAGGCATGCACACTTTGGCTCCAAACAGAGGCCATGCAAAGCGTTTTGTTCATTTTTATATGCTATCCACGTTCTTATGCTACGTGGACCTCTCTCATATCACGAACTCATGGCATCATAGTTGGTGTCGCTTGATTGTTGGTTCATTAAACCCTATTTACAATAATTTGTTAATATTATAAACCTTGGACTATGTTTGTATTCATGTGGAATTGTCTTGGTTTATGAGCTCATCAAGAACTAATCCAAGGAATGACTGAAATTAAAGGTGGACCTTCTAATATTGTTTCATGTTTTCTTCTATTCTTGTTCAATTTGAATATACACTCAATTGTTGCAAGAAAATGATTACTTAATGGGCCTTGGCATTTCTTCAAAGCCCAACATTAAACTTCCACTTCCAAAAATAATTGTGGGCATTATAAAATAGCTACAAGTAGTCCCAAAATGTGAATGGCCCCACCTTTACATCATCCTAAGAAAATGGTTATAGGAGTCTAAAAGTCCATTAAAACAACCTCTAAAGGGTGTGGACAACTCCCAAAAGCTTGATGATAGGGCCATGGTCATGGTCACGCTCATGCTCATGCTCATGTCTTAGCTTCTCTTTAACAAGTCTAGACTAGGGACATCAAACCAATCTAGAAGACACATATGGATCTACCTTAGAATCTATTTCTTAAAAGGGCAAGTCACATTCATTTCTTTCATTTCTATAAACAATTCACTTGTATACACTAGACTAGGGGTAGATTGATGCTTGTGTGGACCCAAAATTGGTAATTATAAAAGTGGTGGCCCAAAAAGGATGCAGCAATTGGCCAGATAGGTGAAGTTTCACGGCACTTGCAATCACTTTTGGGTATATTGAGTTAACCATTTTGTGAGCATTCTTATGTAGAGTATGATATTTTGATGCTCAAATTAGGGAGACTCTACTATACAAGTAGGGGGTCTGACTTACTGGCCTCTTTGAGAAAATGTAACTAATTATTTACATGGAATAAAATTACAAAGCAAATTGCATTCCTCATCATTTCATGCACTCCATCTTTGAGAAATATTGCACAAATTCCAAGCCACTATTTTTGGCTAAAGCGACTTATTTTCACCATTTTTTTATACATCTATCTTAATTAAACTACCTTATTGAGGCTTGGGACTAGATAGCAACGATGGTGTGGAAGCCATGTTTTGAAAACAAACTTGACAACCAACGTGGCATGCTTTTAAAACAGAGGTTACAAACCTCAAGCACCTACACCCCATCGGTACATAGAGATGAGGTAAGAATGCAGAACCTTCAAAAGTGCCACCTCCGATCCTTGTGATTCGTTGTTTTCAGTTTTAGCTATAAGGCCACATGGAGCTCCATTCACAAAAAGCGACGATAAGGTAGATGAGTGGTAAAGCATTTTGGCCTCGCTTCAAAAAGCAGCCAACATGTCACTGCTTGGTAGATAAAACAACGAACATGAGTGAAAGCTACTTAACTAGAACCTACTTGAAAATCTCTAGAGCAAGTTCTTGTAAGTACAGCAAGATTGTTGGGATGCCTCCACCCATAACCGAGAGAGCTTCACACGGTGTTTAGGAAAGACTCTTTGGTTATTTGCTAAAGTCATGGTGTTTAGTCAAGGGGGAATTAGTGGGGTTTTTCTTAAGGCAAGCGTGGCTGGGTGGTTCTGAGGCACCTAGCGAAGCTTTATCTCAATTCCACCGAGATGCAACAAGTGGCATGGAAAATATCTTCACTCGTCAAACTCTCGACATGTGGCATTTGAGGGCCCTTGAAGCTTGCAAGGAAAGTTTTTTTTTTTTTCCTGCAGTGGCTCGGGATCTACTACATAGAAACCTATGAATTGAGATTTGGTCATGGAGATTTTGTATAAAGGAGAGAGGGGAACGTACCCCTCATTCATCCAACATAAAAGCTCTGAAATAGGATGCATTCCAGATGTTTACTATTTCTACGTTATTTGACACTAGGATTAGTTTTGAAGATCTCGAGTTAGTCTATTTCAAGTCACTTGAGATGAATCAATTATAAACTTATAAGTAAAAAAAGAAAAAAAAGAAATTGGGTTGGATAGATGAGATGTACGCTCATGAGCGTACTTCCCTCTCTGCGCATGTGGTGTGTTAAGATCACATTGACATACCGCGCATGTCTCCATGCAATAAATATCGAAGCGCACGTGATATTCAGGAGGTACGCGGTGTCAACAAGGATGCATGATAATAGTGAATCAGTGTAGTTTGTGATGTTATGGAATAACACGAAGTCAACATTGCAATAATGACAATGACGACGACGTGATGCGTGCGAACATGGGGTTTGAAATCTTTGGTGGATTGTTTTGATGTCAAAACCCATGATATATGAGAGGGAAATGGAACAACGAGGAGGGGGATTTGAACTTAGAAGCACATTCGTTCCCTAGGATTTTGGGATATAAAAGAGGGGAGTGACATTACAAAGGGTGATGTTCCAGAGGTTAGGGTGTAATTTGAATAATTATTACCAGGATAACAAAATATAAATTTATTAATATTAATATGGTTTCTATATGGACAAAGAAAGTTGGAGGTTTTGTAATATGATTTTTCCCCAAGGTAATTTGCATGCGTAAAGAGGCAACTTGTTTGCGAAGGCAACCTAATTGCACATATCAATGTAGTCACCCTTTCTATTGATGTGGCACCTTTAAATAATTTCCTTTCCCTAAATGTTTATGAGATCTTGTTAACCCTTTATTGCCCATTGAGGCCCATGGGGCCTCTCACAATAAGAGAAGCCACCGTTTATCCACTTCATGTCTTCATCCCCCCCCCCCCAAAAAAAAAAAAACTTGGCATGGAGATTCTTTAAGGTTTCAAGAAGAGGTAGGTGCAAGTCTCGTTCAATCTTCGTTTTGCTTTTAACCACCCCTAAACGCTCAAGCCTTCACATTCCATTTTCAGGCACCTCATCACCAATGCTGAAATTTTTTATTATGTAGAAGACTAGGCTTTGATCCTGGAAACCCCAACTGTACAAATGTGAAGTAGACTACCATGTATGCTTTTTGTGAAAAATTGAGGTCAATCAAACCACATTTACTAGGTCAAATTCACATAACCTTCATTTGAGGGGGCAGTTAGAGAAACCTATGAATTTTTCCTTTTCATGATCACTTCAATCATGCCATAAATTTTAGAAAGTTGTAAACTTTGCCATTATATGTTATGTGGTTGACAAATGAACTACTTCCAAAAAAAAATTTTTTTTTAGCAAATTCAAATGAAGCCTGTCACCCTCAAAGTTGGAAGGGCCACATGAGGTTATTGTAGGAGATTTCCCCTTTTTCATGGAGCAAGCAACTTGTGTACTAAGCTTTTCCCAAATCTAGCCAGTCAAGTTGTGCACAACCGTCATATTATCCTAAGTAGAAAAAAAAAAAAAAAAAAAAAAAAAAAACATCCCAATTGGGCATCATATGTGAAAGATATTGGCTCCTAAATTACACTCCTAGTTTTGTCTTTGCATTTGAGCAACACGTGGAACTGCCTCCCAAAACAAGCAATGCCAACCTAACAAAAACTCCTACATGCTTGGAGTGTGAGATTTTTATGTTGTTTTGGCCCACGTGGTAGTGGCCACCACTCTATTCCATTAGATACCTATCCACATAGCCATCCACATAGCTTGCCACCTAGTGGGTCGCAAACCCCAATACAGTGTTAGGTGGCAACCCATTTCGGGTTGCTTGAGCATTTAAGGGTTGAGGCGAATGGTGCTCTAAAGTTTTTTTAAAGCTCAAAGTCACAAAGGCTTGAACAAGGAAGCATATTCTCATGCCTAGGTTGTCCATACCAAGGACCACCCATTGTTAGTAATGTGGTCAACACTCCAAACCAAGATTGTTTCAAAAATTGACATTCAAGCTCATTATGAGATACTCATCATCCAGTCAATAAACCTTGATAACCTCTAGAATAGGCATATGAACATTTACCAAAGATTTCTTCAACTTTGTAACCATTGGATATTCTCAAATTTTATTGAAGCATAGATGTTTTTCTTCCTAATTATTCACAATGGAGTTGGTTTCCACATACAAGTGGCCAATCATAAAATATGGTGTTGATATTGAATTGAATTGCCTTTTACATCAAGGATGGTATGAAACTTCCAAGTTCATTGGAATACATCTTGTGGCAATAGAGGGTTAAGGGGTTCCATTATTGAAAGGTGAAATGAGGTAGAGGTGAAACACCCCTTTGGTAAGATTGATTCACAAAAGTATAAACTTGATCTCATGATTTTACAAACCAATTTAGCAATAAGTTCTACCAATTTCACAATAGGTCCTACCAATTCATTGGAATCGTGAATCAAGTTCATTACATAGGCAACCAATTTAACTTGAACTTTCAACCAATTTCACTACAAGTTGTGAACAATTTCATGATTTGGTACCCATATTCATAACTTTGCAAAGTCAATTTCATGAACTGTATAACTTTATTTCAAAAAGAATGGTACATCATGTATAAGATTTGCTTAATCACTCCCCACGACTAGCTCTACCCAAATGAATTTGAAAGTTGAGAATACCAAAACCATAAAGTGCAAAAAGATTTATAAAATTGGTATGGAGGATGCATGAAGTTGCTAGAAGTAAAGGTCCACTATCATGAAATTGAGGTGTGCCACATGTCAAGTCAGTTTAGAAGAATCATGAAATAATTTAGAAGGTTGATGAAACTGGTAGAACACTCTGATAACATTGGTTGGAAGGTTCATGACTAGCCTAGAACCTTCATAAAATTGAGTTTGCACTTCCATGAAGTCATCTTGCCAAAGGAGTAAATGGTTCCCACCATATATAGGAGTAGAAAGCTTTAGAAATGGAGTTATGCATGGAATTTCTAATCCATTTCCATAGGATTCCAGTCCCATAACATTACTAAGCTCCTTGGTTGTGTGCCATAGGACCATGTACCAGGCGAGCATAATTATCCTTTAATTCTAGAATACCCCATTATGGGGAACACTCATGCTATGCACTCTAGAGATTTCAACAAACAACTATGATTTATCAAAAGAGTTAAGCACAACCACTTTCTTTGGAAAGAGACCATCATGTAGTTGTGTAGTACACTAAATAAGATATTTAGTGTTTGATAATATTTTTTGTTGTTACCACCCTACCCTGCTCAACACTAATTTTCAATTTTTTGACAATTAGTGTTAGAAGATATGCTAGAAGATATGTTGAAATTCCCCTTTTATCATCGTTGTTTTATTTTCTTTCATGTCCTTACTAACACTAAATTCAAACATGTAACTTCCACATATTACCATAGTTGATATTTAGTGTTTGATTTCACATTTAATGTTACTTATTTCATAGGGTTATCGATACTTAGTGTATGCGTTCGTATTTTGTGTATCAAACACTAAATATCCACTCCAGTGGATGTTGATAATGTGGAAAGCACAAGGAACACACACCCACCCAAGGTGGTGAGGCAGGTACAAGCACATGTAAAGCGTTTGCTCAACTGTTTTCCAGTGGGCATCGCATTTTCACCTTTGGCAGTGCAATTCTAACTTACCATTCATCATATTTGTGTCATGAGATTGATGCTTTCATGCTTGCCACAGAGTAAAGTTATCTTCCTCACTTCAAGGGATTGCTAATGTTTCCCCACTTGTTCATGCGCTCATAAATTTCATGAACTTTGCAATGCAAGACAACTCAGTCTTGACTGCTGCAAGTTGTGTGAGAGGAATGGTCTACGGCAGGTAGGCATCATATCTTGCATCCAGCAAAGTGTCTCCATCTTTCACCAACTACACTAAAATAGTCCTATTAGTGTGGGTGAAAAGTAGTGTGGAAATGAATGATGTGGGCATTCGAATTGTCTAGCAGGGTGGAAATAATGTAAGTCCAAGACCCCAGGTCTTCCCCTAAGTCTTCCTTGAGATTTCCAATCAACATGTTACACGTAATAAAATAGACACCTTACATCAACAGTGGCATAAAATAGATATTCACCCACATCAATTTCCTCGAAGAGATTTAAACTAGATTTTGGACGTGGGTTGAAAATTAGCATTGCCCACAGTAATATGACTATTTAGTGTACTTACAGAAAACCACATTAATGTAGAAATGTACTTGTAGGTAGACTTGGATGAAATTTTTGTGAGAGGTACTGGAGAAAGACACAGTAAGCAATTGGACTGTTCATGTGAGAGAGGCCCTTGCTGATGATAATTTAGAACTTCCTTGTTTATGGCAACTCAGTAAACACTGGTATTAAGTGTTTATACCATGTCCTATGTGAAAACATCAGACCTACCAGTTTCCCAGACTTATTCTGAAAGACAACAGGAGAACTCGTGAATGCAATAACAACACAACAACACCAAATGACGTATTTGAAGCTCATATTTTCAATCAAACTCATTGACATGTTTCTCCCAGTTTCTCCAAGACTAAAGGGCCCAAACATACTCCAACTACACAAGCAAAAAACCTCGCATTCCTCTGATTTGGACTACTTTCTTCTCTGCACATGAAGAATCTTCTGATCTTTCTTTCTCTTTTCCTTGGCCAAAGGCTAAATAGCACGAGCCAAAAGCAGTACAGGGAGTCCGTATGGCTACATTATTGTGCAGTATCAATGTTCTTTGTCAACACATCTAAGAGGAAGTTCTTCTCCATGGACAATAAATACAACCTTGAACTACTAGTAGGTTAAAGTAGCACACATCACTCTCTATATCAAGTCCCACAGTACTCACAAGTAGTAAATGTTGAGCTTCACCCTGACACTCCTCCCTGACAAACCTAAGCACACTACAAATTACTCTGAAATCAAGTATATATCAAAAACTATTTATTACACTACGTTGGTGGGATATGGCTATCATAATAGCCAGACAACATTGAAACCACAATCCAAAGCAAGAAGAGCCCCCCAATCAACAACTGCAGAGTCCCTGAGTAGGACTGGTACATGGAAAGTCGTGCACTGTAGGCCCTCTCCTCCAAAGCCAATTCCTGATCTCCCAACTGCTCCAACTCTGCACGGGCCCTGTGAGCCACGAGTGACATATCGGAAGCCACCTTGTGCGTCCGAACCTTGTCACAAAAGTCACATGAGCACTTGCCCCCAAGTACAACAGGCACATTAAAGATGCCCCCAAGATGAGTTGCCAGATTGTTCATGTAATTGTCACCTTCCATGTGTACCTTTTCCTGCGTCGATGGCTTGACAACCTGCCCAAACCCATTAAAAATCAATAGCTTCTCATCATACAACAGTTTTTCCAGCTAGTCTAGACTGATAGCTATGAACAGCAAATCCCTAAAACATTCATGCCTCTGATTATGAGATGTGAAACAAGGCAGATTATTCAGCATGTGAAATGATGATTACAAGAAAGAGGTCATTCTAAACATTTGGTCATTTTTTATTGATAAACTCTTCAAATCATTATTAGTAACATTTATTACAGAATATATAGTATTTACTGTGCTCGATGAAGATTGAAGGTAAGTGAGCCTCAAATGGACACTTTTAGCTCTGCACCCACTTCTCCTAGGATGTCAAACACAAGATTACCTAGTACGAGATGATTAGCAAATCCAAATCTCGGCTGTAGCCATTTTCCTCATAATTTCGGAGCTCATATTGATATCTTATTCAATTTCAAGATGAAGATGTTCGTTACTCTTGTATGATGATGTAGGCCCCCTCAAATATGTTGTCTATTTTGGTCACCTTACATGTCTTTTTGGTGTCTGCTCTTAGATCCACACCTAACTACACACCACTCAAATATAGATGTCGAACTAAGATAGTAACCATGCTAGGTCTGCTTACCTTGCTACTTAACAAGTCAATCCAACTGGAGAACTGGACTCTTTGAACTGCTGTTACACATATTGTGTCATTCTTTTACCATAAAGCCCAAAGGTTACACAAACTAGAGAATTGGCAACCACTTGCACACACTTCTTGATCTATCTCAAAGGATGTAGATAGTACATACAGGGCACAGTATGCAGGACAGGCTAAGAACCAAACCTGCATGATAGCTTTTGCTAAGATGTGCACAACAGGTGGGAGATTGATGACAAAGAGAGCTGCTAAACGTGTTGGGTAATTCTCTTGAACAAGCACTGAGCACGACTTCATCATGTGCAGTGGAAAGCCCACAAGAGAAGTGCCTCGGCAGTCCATCACCACAGTAAGGCGGGCATCCTCCTTTAACACCATATTCTGTAGTCCATACTCAACCTGCGAAACTGCACCCTTGTGATTGAGGCCTGTGAACGATCACTTTCCAAAGAGTGGTGTATAGTGTAAATTCTATGCTAAGTTATACCTAGTGGCATATCATGTAATTATTAAATAATGCATATATTGTTCTATTGTAACAATTTGCTTCAGAGTAGCATAATGTGGCACATATTAAAAGAACTGTTTAAAATCATGCAATTCTTATGACATCAAGAAAGAATTTCTGATGTTATTGCAACAATTAATTGTTCTTAAATGATAATTCTGCCTCTGGAAGTTTGTGATGCATGACAACAATGAAATGGAGTCCGATAAGAGGTAGTTGTGCATACCCACTGCCTGAGCAAAGCGTGGACGATCAGAAGGAGCTATGGTGGAATATGCTGCACCGAGGCGAATGACGAGGATTGGGCGGCCCTGAGCATCATGAAGGTGCCAAAAGATGAGGTGCGACCACGTCTGAAGATCAGATTCAGGCAGAAAGTGGTAGTTCTCCCGCCATTGCACTGTCTTTTTCATAGTTGCCACAAACTTAGACATGTCTCCATTTGCTGCAACCCCAAACCTCTCCACTTCATCATCATCCATCCTGAAAGAATACATCCTGAATACCTGTAAGTATTCTAACAAGACGCTAATTACATGCATGTCCTCGTAGTAAAACTAGAAATATTTTGCCGTGAAGTGCTCAACAGCTGGTTCTGAGTCAACACAAAATGGAATGCAGGAATTTGGAGTATTTGCTGCACTGCAAGGAGTGCTCTGCTTGTAATTAAAGAGAACATACAAGATGGACAACTTCAACATTTAATTGATCAATATCTATATGTTCTTTCCACCGATATCAAATCAGCGACGACTTCATCAAGCAGGTTAAACATTCGCTCCCAATCCATATCACTGTAAGGAGTTTTCAGTCTCATCTCAACACACAACAGCCTATAGTGAAAAGTTTGCAGTTATCCTCACCGTTCCGTTAATATGACACCATTCCTCTCCAGCTCCTGTTTCAGCACTTCAAGAGAGAGAGCTTGCTGATCATGCTGATCAGTCACAAGAATTTCTTCCTCCTTGCCTTCACCAGTTCTGATGTTGGTTATTGCAAGGTCAGCAGCAGGAGCTGTGCCAGTAACAACAGGTTTCTCCTGACGTGACTCTTTATAGGCGCTTGCAACAACAGTTGCAACTGACAAGCAGATCATAGGTTTTGAGAAACTCTGCAGAAACAAAGCAGAATTGGCTTAATACAGAACAAAACATCCATTCCACACCTACATATTGCCACAAACGAGCCAGTGCTCTTGACATAGTATGATGGAAGTAATTTGTGACAAAACTCACCTCCGTAGCGTGTGCAAGTATTCGAAAAGGAGCCCAGCGCTGCAACCAGCTGAAAGGAGGAGCTTGGAAAACAGACAGGCCTTGGAGGCCCCACCAGATAGGCCGACATTTCCCCTGCGATCCTCGCCTTATGGCCTCAAGAGCAACTACTTTTGCTGCGAATAGAAGGAACTGCCCTGTTGAATCCTTGAAGCCCTTGCGTTTGAATGGACTATTTGTACTCCTGGATTTTGTCAATACAGTAGTTGCCGAAGAAACTGTGACATTTTGCTTACTTGTGACTGTTGGGCTTTCGGCCTTCTTCTCAGGCCTTACTTTCAATTTACTAACCTCGATACACATTGTAGGTATCTCTTCTCTTGTGTGCTCTATGACCCTCTGAAGGCCCTAATCGCCATACCTAACAGAAATCTCAATTAAGACTTATTGCATCGATCTGACAATACTGGAAACCTCTACCTAGTCCACTGTTTCTCAAACAAGGGTTTCAATCCTTCCTCAATATCTTCAGCTTCTCATCTTGAGGTCTTCAATCAGATGAGACATTTTATTGAGCTACCTGCAAACGCAAACAATATCAATGTCCTGATAGCACAATTTACTTATATTCAAATTACCCTGTAGCTCATTTTTTGGTCCCCTAATGAAGCACTGGCAATTCCTTTCCCGAAATGGCATCTCGAAAGTACCCTCACTTTTTCCTTAATTTTCTCTTCATTAATCCTCACGTCCAATACAAGAAACATTCTGCAGTCTACATCTCACTTCATAGTCATGGACACCATAAATTCCTCAACTCAAAACCAAGAAAATTCCTTGCTTCGACTCCGAGTGTCAACTTCAAATGCAATTCAACTGCACCAACTCTTCAAGCCGAGGCAGGATTGCACCAATTCTGAATGACGAAACCACAGAGCGATCACAACAATACAAACACTAAACTGCAACCAAAAAAAAAAAATGCCTTTCCCAGACCAATCAACCATCACACGACACTCCACATCAAATTGAGCAAATCCCACAAAAACCAACCAAACTTTTGATGTGGTGACGAAACCCTAATCCCTCAAAAAGACTCCAACCCACAACGAATCAAACATTTCCAAAGCACCCAAACCTTGCTGCCCAGTCATATGCAACCTTCATCCAACACAACAATGAAGCCTCCTCACCCACCTCCAAAAGCAGAGCTTGAAACTTGGAAAAGTACAAGGATCAATCCAGTCTACCCTGAACCACTGATAGACAGGAACACGTACAAAGAGCAAGAAGAACCAAAGACTCACCTGCAAATCTGGAATTGCTTCTATAAATCTGCGTTGAGCTTATGATACTGTAATTACATGGAGGATTTGGCAAGAGCAGAGAGTGCAATACTTGGAGATGGTAGTCACCGTGGCACAGCAAGGCAGCCAAAAAGTTGGAATGCAATTGTAATGTGGCGGAATTTGCAGGAAATCCAAGGAAATGAAATGCTTGTGAGCATCATCATGTGCCAGACTCTTCAGTGTTGCCACCTGGTGGCCTGTGCTTCGCCTTCTTTTGCTGGCTCGTGTGAACCTAGAATCTAGGAACTGAAGACATGATAACAAAGGGTGCTAACTTTACATCATATTTTGATGCATGTGCCAGATTCTAACAATTATTATATTCACATAAATTTTGTAATTATAAAATATTTACTAATAAATATATAAATATATATTGAAAAACAAGATTTATGTGTTGTAGAAGAATTGATAATATTTATGAAATTTTTATCATATTGAACAATTACAATGACCACATTTTTCTTTGTCTTTTTCTAGGTAAGCATGGTATTAACATATGAAGAACATGACATTACCGCTATGATATATAGTTATTATATGATGTCAGTTGAATTGTCGCGAAGTTTATACTACAATGTAAATCAGTTAATAATACAATACTAAAAAATATATCCATAATTTTCTCTCCAAAGAGTTGCATGAATGAATATTATGGGAGATACTAAGGGGGTAGCCACACAGGCGGTAGCCAGTTCCTGGCCTCTAGCTAGGGTTTCGAAGTCGTAGACTGCAGCCACGCCAACTGACAGTCCGTCCGGCCACCACACGAGTGGCACCGACAGAGCAACCGACCAGTAGCTGCAGCGAAGGTTCCGAGCCTGGGCCTGCAGGGATTTCGAGCCTCCAGCAGGTTTCACAAAGGCTAGACTCGGAGTAGAAGCCTTTTTCTTCACTCTGCTGCCTCATCTGTTCACTCCCAGCTGCCACTAACCTTTGAGAGCATGGTTGTTGTGAAAATGGACCCCGACGTCCACAAGCTCACAATTTTGCTCGTCTTCCAGCTCTCCTTGTTCACCACCTTGGAGTGTATGTCCAGAGACGATGAGGTGATTTTTCTGTGGCACTGGCAACAACTAGGTTGCATGACACTTGCACTGCATGGATTCAAGCTATGGAGCGGGAGACGGCAACGACATCTGTGGGCTCATGAGCGAGGGTTGCATCAACCAGAATTCTTCAACCAAAACTTGTTGGGCTCATTCAATGCGAGGGAGTATAAAGGGCGCATACGTATAGACGTCTCGACTTTTGAATACTTATGTAGTACTCTCGCACCCGACTTGCAGAGAGAAGACACGAACATGCGTTTGGCCATTCCAGTTCATGTGAAGGTTGTTGTATCAATTTCAAGATTGGCTACAGGTAATTTCATGCAGTGCATTGTCGATTTGTACAAGATTGGCCTATCATCAAGTCAGCTAACAGTCTCCCAATTTTGTCTTGTCATAAAAAAAATTGCTAAAAAAATTCATCAACTAGCATTCTCCTTCCACTATAAATAAATATACATAGGAATTTCAGGACTTGCAACAGATTCCGTACGTGGTGGGGACAGTCGATGGCTCCCACATACCTATCGTTGCACCCCGATTGCATGCTCTAGATTACTACAACCGCAAAGGATTTCATTCAATCTTTTTGCAGGGCGTGGTGTCAACCAAATGTTTGTTTCGGGATTTCGACATAGGTTGGGCGGATTCGATGCACTATGCCAACATGTGGGCTAGGACCGCAATCGGCTAGTACTGCGAAGTTGGCAAGCTCTCGCCTTATACTTTGATTGGCGATGCAGCGTACCCATGTCGTCCCTAGATGTTGGTTCCGTTCAAAGGTCACAAACACGGCTTGTCACGAGAGGAGTACCACTTGAACTTTGTCCAAAGTTTCACACACATATGCGTCGAACGAGCATTCAGAATGCTCAAAGGTAGATAACGAATTCTTCTAAAGAGGGTGGATGTGCATTTGAAGAATGTGCATGATTTGGTTTCGACATGCTTGGTTCTATACAACATGTGCATCATTTTCGGGGATATCTTTTAGAAACAAGAATGGATGCGGGAGGTCACCGATGAGGTGCACAACGGGCTAGCCATCGCAAAAGTGTCGGGTTCATCCATACAAGAGCGAATGGCTGTTGCGAACTTGACATTGCACAACTTGGCCGGCATTGACGACAACTCACGAGAAACTCTTGAATACATAAAACAAGAAGATGCTATGGACTTTGAGATTGCAATGAGCACTGATGGAAAATCATTCAAAGAGTTGTCCGCAAGACGAAATAACATTGCAAGAAGTCTTTGGATGGCAAAGACGAATGCATGCATTGCACAAACTTTCATTGATGACGAAGTTTATAGTGAACATGTATTCAAAGCTTCTCTACCAATTTTTGCATTGTTTGTTGCATGCTCATCAATAAAACCATTTTCATGTCATCACTGGCCTTCAAACTATCTATTAGATTTTTGCTACTTTCTTTAATTTCAATAATGCATTGTTCTAGAAAAATATCCTCTTTGCGCTTGGGATCGGGAGATTTTGATGTGTTCTCCCCACTCTTGTGTTCCATGGTATTGGTGTCCGAAGCGTTTGTGGACTTCGGCCCATCTGGATTCGTTGCACTCGCATGCGCATGTGAAATAACATGCGCCCTATCGGACATGAACTCATCCACAAGTTGATACCAACAGCATTTCTCGGAACGTTCGGATCCAGACCTCATATTTATGGCCTTATCTTCCTTGTAGTCGTTGTAGATGGAACTTCATTTCTTCCTGCAAGCCTCATTGTCTTTTATGAAATTCGGACAGAGAGACACAAATTTTGTGTGCAACTGGAACCAATTGTCCACACTTGCACAACGTTGCAAATAGTAAGCCATAATTTCAATCCGCACACCATGAACTAATACTTGGCGAATGCCATGTGAATTGAAAAAAAATTGTGCATATGGCCAACATTGAACGAAACAAAAAAATCAAAGTATGCAACTTCGGAGCCTAAAAATTCCAAACTACAGTCTACAACAGCACCACAAAGAACAATTTACAGTCTGCAACAGGAAAATTCCAGATTACAATATGCAGCAGGAAAATTCCACATTACAATCTGCAGCAGCAGATTACGGAATGCAGATTACAGCAGCAGCGTCTGTGGATTACAAAATGCAGATTACAGTTTGCAACAGCAATTTACAAATTGTAGGCTGTTACAGATGCCTGAACCCTTAACCAACTACATACAGGGGAAAAATAAAATTTTGGAAGTTGCATGCATGGGAAAAAAATTCAAAAAACCTAAATTCAAAAAATGTGCATACTTCTGCAATTGGGTAAACCAGCAAGCAGGTTGCGATTCCTCTGCATATACCAAAAACCTTAAAAAAAAAAAACGGAAAAAAAGGAACACCTTGCTTTGGCGGTGCGTTGAATGTGTTTTGCATCTCCCCCCGAAGTGAAATGAGTTGAATGACCCAGTGGTCCTTCCAATGGTGAGCATTCTTCAGGAGCTCTACATCCTCTTTGGCGGCGTCCAATTCAACAATTTCCGGTTTCTTTCGGGGGCCTCTCCGTTTCTTGTTGGACTTGGAGTGGTCAATGACGGATTCTTGGGGGCCTCGTTTTTGTGATCCTTCCGTGTGATTAATTGTGGCGCTAGGAGTGCCTTGGGCGGGAGCCCCGAACCCAAACCCTGGAATTGGAGGCATGTAGGAATGGGGATAGAGAAATGGCATTTGATTCCCCATTCCAGCAAAGCCATGAAAGAATGGTGTGGGAGGAATGGGAGGACGTTGTGCACAAATTGTGGTGCATGCGACAGGAGGGATTCCACCTGTGACAACACTAGGATTGGCACCACCCGCTTCCTGCAAATTCCCCTGCGACTCCATGGAAAGCACGACCCAATTTACAACAGAATGGAAAGTAGCAGAAATGGGAAGCAAAAAAACCAAAAAAAAAACTCCTCAGGAAGGCGAACAACGTTGGCGAGGAGGGTCCAGAGATGGCGAGGAGCGAGGGCCAGCCAACAGCGTGGAGTAGAAGTTGCCGATCGCGAGGAGCGAGAATGACGACCAGGCTGCTGGAGCGCGGGAGAGGCCGGGTCGGGGGGGGGGCCTATGTCTGGCAAAGTCGGAGTTCCAGCCTCCTTCCCCTGTAATTTCTACTCCGAGGATTGCCTCGCCACGTCATATTCCCACCGCGGAATTTGCCACCCATGTGGTAAGTGCTCCGCCTCCTCGCCCAATCACAACCCACGGTTCGGCCTGCCTACCGGCCGTGTGGTGCGGCCCTAACTAGAAAGTTGTTGATCATACTTCATTGATCAGGGGGAGAAGAAGAAGAAAGGTGTGAAAATATATCAATTAAAAATATCATTGGTTATAATAAAGGCGAATCCACCATTAGAGTTATTTCTTTGATTTTAAATGGGAAAAATGACACCATTAAATTCGGAATATGTTACACATTAGACCACTCTTATATTGTGTCCATGTATATCGTCTAAATTACTCGACATTACAAATAAGGTCTTATAGTATATTTAAAAATCATGTTTACAAACATATGGGGAGTAAGCGCAGTCAAGTATATGGAAAAAAAGTGCTATGGTGCATTGAAACCATCATTTTTTTGGGTCAAATGTTTTAAAAAAGCATCACAGTGTTGTTTAAATTGTATTTATTTTCATAGTGCCCTTTATTATTGTGTTAGGTACTCAAATATATCAAGATGAGATCTTCAAAACTTATCGTTAAAAGTATTGCTCAATAAGTAATGACTAATATGGTTTTGGACGTAGATTTCATCACTTGAAAATTTTTGGAGTTGGATTTTTTTTCATATTCCTTGAATTCATTATAAACTTCAGGGCATCATTACAAAAAAATTGTAGAAAAAAATCAACTTTTAATGTAATAATATCATATTTTAAACTATGCAATTTGTGTCCATTGCATTTTGTACTTCTCTCACATTACCTATAACTCCATTTTAGTTCTAGAGATGAGGGTTCTCTTAAATGGCCATGGTTATATTTTGTGTGCCAATGTGATGGTTTTGGTGACAATTTTGTGTAATGTATCCATTAATTCACATAATTAAACTATGCAAATGATAATTTTATATATACAAAGTGCATACTCAAAAATTGATACGTGCTCAAAATATGTAGGGTAATTTGATGTTGAACTTAACAACACATTGCGCACAAGTTATCACTCATCACTCATCACTCACCGCTCACTACTCACTGCTCATGCCACAACATTCCCCCGCCCAACGAGGTCCTTGATTGCAATCTTTTATGTATACATATCAACCCTTGGGCATGCCTTTATCCATGACACATCCCTCCCTAGGCCTAAGCTTGAATGTTGGTCCATATTCAAGGAAGGCCTTGTCCCCAGGGCCTCATCCATCACCATAACCACAATCATCTCTAAAATGCAAAAAATGTGGATTGATAGTATTATTTATAATCTCAGTTTCTTTTGATTTTTCATATCATGCGGTTTATGTAATGTGGATTTCACATTTTTGGATACCAATATGGTATGCATAGTTGAGCCCCCCCCCCCCAATATTTCTTCTCTTTTCCCTTTTTCTAATATCATTTGGGTTTATTAACCATGCAAAAGCTTTCACAATTGAGTAAAGTTACCCTAATGTCAATATGGTTTAGATTGATACACCTTAACCTCCTTAATATCACCCTCCTTAATGTCACTCCTTCTCTTATATCATGAAACCTTAGTGAACAAATCCTCCCAATTTCAATCTCCCTCCTTGATGTCACATTTCCCTCCCATATATCATGGATTTTTGCCATTAAAGTATTGAAACCACACGCTCGCACATATTATGTTATCATCATTGTGATTATTGCCATAATTGCAATGTAGACTTTGTGTTACTCCATAATATCACACATTGCACTCATTTTATTATTATTATTATCATGCATTCACGTTAAACACCACAAATCTTCTTAACATCATGTGCACTTTGGTTGCCACAAATATGATATTAGGAAGATTAGAGTGTATTAACATGAACATTAACTCATATATACAAAGATTCTCTCACCTTGAGATACACATCAAATACCAAATTTTGAATGGTGTTACATTTCGTATACCCACATGTAGGGTTCTTTGTTGCCATCATGTTAATGTTGATTATTGATATCATTCATTCACCTACTTATTATACATGGTCCTACATTGGTGTAAACGACCCTTCAGAAAAGGGAGAGGGAAATAATAGTAATATATTATATAGAACACCGAATAAAGGGATGAAACCCTGAGATCATCCATCCACAGTCTTCTGTCCAAGGTCCTCTCCTTCGGGGTTTTGGAGCAGCGCCGCGAACGTTGGAATTCCTTTTTCGCGAGCTTGCCTCGCTCGCTCGCTCGATCGTTTGGCCTCTCGCTGCCTCTTCTCTCCCGCGGAGGTCTGTCTCGCATTCTTCCCTTGTATTTGATCCAACTAAGTTAATATTCTTCGTATCTACGACTCTTTCCATGCCCAATTGGGTGCGCTGGCGACCCCGGGGGACAGCCAGCTTCTTTCTCGGGGATTTTAGGGTTCCCGAGCAATTTAAATAACAAAATGGAGTTTTTTGGAGTAGCTCAGTGCTTTCTGAGCACTCATGGTGTAGAGCGGTCTTCTGCATTAGGAATTTCTTCGAGGGCGGCTTGCAACCATATGCGTAGATGGGTTTAGGTACCACAAGTGATATGTTTCGATAGTTTGTCCCATCTTATTTTGCTAATTTTGACGACCTTTGTCCTCATTTGAGCATGTTATCCTGAAGGATGCTTTAATAGGCAAATTAGAGTTTCTGGGGGTAGTTCAGGATTTTTTGAGAAACTCATGGTCTACAGTGGTGTGCTATACTAGGGATTTCTTTAAAGGCGGTTTGCAAGTATATGTGTAGACGAGGTTTAGGTGCCACAAGAAATGTGTGTGTTTGATGGGTTTTCTGCACTTTTCTGACGCTGTTTCATCTCCTCGTGCCAGTTGATGACCTTTTTCCTCGTTGAATTCTGAAGGGTAAGTGCTAGGATTGACACATTTTGGGGTGTTTTTATTGCTGTGCAGGGAGAGCCAACAACCTGAGGTAGTTTGTCTTTTACAACCCCCCACCGTGAGGAAGTTTGGCTGAGACACTACTACTGAGTGGGGGTTTTACAAGAATAATCTGCCAAGATGTTGGCACTCTTTGAGACGCCCGCAGGTTTTGCCTTGTTTAAGGTCTTGAATGAGGGGAAGCTCGACAATGCCGAGGTACAGAGCTCAGAACTTTTGTAATCCGTAGTCACATCGAGTGGGATTTAGGGTGTAGGGTTTTAGTCATCTCGTTTTGTGCTTCGCAGAAAATTTAATCAACTTTGTTCTAGACTCCGCATTACTCTTTTAAAGTCTTAATCAGGGGTTCATGGTTGCAGAGCTTAGTTTTCCACAGAAATCCTTCCAGCAGATCCTTTGATGTGGTGATGTTCAGTTGAATGCTGAATATATTGCTGTTTTTATTGATTTTGCTGTTTCTACTATGACAGGATTTGTGGAAGGAGTTTGAGACTCCAGAAACTGCTAGAAAGGTAACTTGTCAGCTACTGCAAATTGTGTGCTTTCAGCTGATATATTCAAAGTGGAAACCTATTCGGAGCTACGGCGTGAGCTGTTTTTGTCTTAATTGGTGTTTAATCGAACTCTGTCTTTTGTAGTTGGTCCCAAACGTCCAATGCTCTTAGGAGTACATGGCTTACAAAGTTTGTGTGCAAGGCAACAGATGGTAAAGCTGAAGGCTTTTGACAAGTTTGAAAACACAACCGATGCTTTGAATGCTGCTTCACACCTTGTTGACAGCAAGCTACCAAAGGGTTTACGCAAGTTTCTCAAGGCACAATGTCAAGGAGAAACTTTGGTCATTGCTGACTCCAAGCTTGGAAAGGCTATCAGTGACAAGCTGGTGGGTTAATTTACTTAAGAGAAACAATTTCTTCTTGTGGACACAGATGTGCACTGTCTCACCAGTATGCATTCTCATATATGTACATGTAGTTCTCATTTTCTATCTTAGTTATGCTGGTTCTGTACAATCATTAAATGAGATGAACATCGGATCAATTTTGAAGTTTCCTCTGAAGTAGGGCGATGTTGGTTCTCACATAATGTTCTCAAATGATGTTATGTTACAGGAAATCAACTGTGTTAACAATGCTGCTGTGGCGGAGCTTATGAGAGGTTTGAGATCACAGCTGTCAGAACTGATCACAGGTCTTGCTGGACAAGATATGGCTCCCATGAGTCTTGGACTATCTCACAGTTTGTCACGATATAAATTGAAATTCAGTCCAGATAAGGTGATCGCCCTATCTACTCTCTGTTCCTGGGTGATTTTGGTTTTGTCATCTGTGCAGACCAGGTTGATTTTATGGTTGCCTGCATGAGTCTTGCTCCTTTTTAAACTGATTATTGTTATTCCTCATCAAAATTCAGGTGGATACTATGATAGTGCAAGCAATTGGCCTTCTAGATGATTTGGATAAGGAGCTCAATACATATGCCATGAGAGTACGCGAATGGTACGGCTGGCATTTTCCTGAACTCGGAAAGGTAGTCCAAGATAATGTTCAGTATGCAAAGGCAGTGAAGCTGATGGGCAGTCGTGTCAATGCTGCAGACCTCGACTTCTCTGGTGTAAGTACTCACATGTTTTGCAGTTCTTGTGTTTCTGGTTTGTGATCACATGATTATGGGTTTTTTTGGGTGCAAAATCTTTTGTATTTAAAGTTGTGATGAAATATACAGTTTGTGGCATTTTTATCCTAATTTGATTTCATTAAAGTTGGGATGTGGATGAATGAAGACTTTTTGTGTCTGTGGTGACAGATTCTTGCAGAAGAAGTTGAGGCTGAAATGAAGGAGGCAGCAGTTATCTCCATGGGTACTGAAGTTAGTGACCATGACATGTTAAACATCAAGTCCTTGTGTGATCAAGTCATTGCCCTTTCTGAATACAGGGGTCAGCTTTTTGACTATCTGAGGAGCAGGATGAACGCCATTGCTCCTAATTTGACTGTCATGGTGGGAGAGTTAGTTGGTGCTCGTCTTATTGCCCATGCAGGTAGTCTAATCAATCTGGCAAAGCATCCAGCCAGTACTGTGCAGATTTTGGGTGCTGAGAAGGTGAGTAAGCTATTAATTGATATTTCTCCTACTGTACAGCTGGATAACTTCCCTGGAGACCATGGTACAGAGTTGCTGTATTCCTGACAATAGGAACAAGTTGCTTTCTGTGCTGATCCTAAAGTAGTTTTATTTCTGACCTAATACATGTGGAAATCTTGTTGGTTGCTCCAGGCACTTTTTAGGGCTTTGAAGACAAAGCATGAGACTCCCAAGTATGGACTTATTTATCATGCTTCACTTATTGGACAAGCTGCTCCTAAGTTCAAGGGAAAGATTTCTCGGGTCCTTGCCGCTAAATCAGCCTTATCTATCCGCATGGATGCTCTAGGAGAAGGCACTGAAGCTACCATTGGTTTTGAGAGTCGTGCTAAAGTGAGTGGAATATTAGGCTGCCATTGCTCCTGATATGTGCCTGCACTCGATGATGTTGCTAAAGTGAAGTGGATTTTAATTTCAAAAGAAGCATGAGAGGCTTGTTCAAGTTTAGTCTCTTGACATTTCTTTCCTGTTGCCCGCACAGGTTGAAGCAAGGTTGAGGCAACTTGAGGGTAGAGCGTTAGGGAAAATTAGTGGATCGGCAAAGGGCAAGTCAAAGATTGATTCTTATGACAAGGACCGTAAAGCTGAGACACCTGGGTTGGTTTCTGCTGCTAAGGTATTGAACGCATGAAACCCTAATTGTCACTTTCTGTTGGTTATTTGTTCTGGTTACAAATGTTCCTGGTTTCAATGAGAAATCGGAGCTGTGGTTGTTATATTTTGCATTGTTTGATCTGGATCTTCTGTTTTGGAAACTTCGTCTGGTTGATATGGTGTGGATAATATTTGTATAAGTGACTGGCTAATGTCTTGATTTGAGCCTGGGTCTTTAATGACATTCTATACTCTTTTTCCCTGTTATTGGCACTATTTGCAACTCCATCTGACAATATCAGTAGGGGTTCATTGAATAGCCTCCTGATGCCATTGGACCTTTGTTGCAGACATACAACACATCTGCTGATGTGACAACCAATGCCACACCTTCGAAAACTCCAGAGAGGAAAAAGAAAAGAGAGGGTTCTCCACTCATAGAAGAAATTGAAGCTGCAGTCCCTGCAGTGACACCAGAACCAAGTAAGAAGAAGTCTAAGAAAGAGAAGAGCACGGCCACTCCCACACCTACTGCAGTGGAGGTTGAGGAAGAAGCAACAGAAGAGAAGGTGAGTTTTTTTTTTGTAGAATTTTCATTCTCTGGGTATGGAAGTGAGGTAGCTATGGTTGCCTTGAAATGGATGGTGGGAAGAAAACATGTTCGCACTCATTATCTTTGATACCGTTCCCCTTGCACCCACCTCTAGTATGATATGAAACCTCCAAATAGTGAGATAATTAGTAAATCCAAATTGTGTTCATAGCCATTTGCCTCATTATCTTGGGCACATAGGAATATCTTATTATTAGCAAAGCAAAGATTTTTGTAAGTGTTAAATGGTCATACAGCCCCCCCCCACAAATTATATTGACCATTAGGCCTACAATGATTAGCATATTTTGAGCACATAGTCCAATCTTTTTAAACACATGTCTTCTTGGTGTGCTTTCTTAGATCCACACCAAACCATATAGGCGTCCAGATTATTGCTGACGTAAATGTATCTCATTTGGTTAGTGGTCTTATTGGGTCACTTATTTCTGGCTCTTATAGGGTCTGCAGTAGCCATTAAAGGAACAATAATGCCATGAGATTCCAAACTGCCCAATAGATCAGAATTGAGCTGCCTCCCATGAAGGTCTTGCCTTCCTACTGTGCACAACACCTCCACATCTTGAACCTCCTAATTTGGCTAGTATGCCCAGTGAAGGTTGGGACAAGGTGGCGCCCACTATGGGTGGGTATTGTTGCCTCTAGAGTTGGGCTCTGGTTACTTATAGGCCATTTGGGTCCCCAACATGGTCTAGAGGGCAACATCATAGGGTCACTTAATGCCTCCAACACTTCGCACTTTGGTAAATCAGAGTACCTGGAGAAAAGATTAGAAAATTATGGGGATTGTTTCTAAATTCTGTAAATTTTCCAAAGAATTCAAGGCTCTTTGATTCCAAGTACAAGTTCATAGCAAACAGGAAAAACTAATCATTTGAGGAATGGTTACCTTATGTTGGATGTAGGCATGTGTTCTTTAGCTGACTTCCTCTGTGCAAATGCAGAAAAAGAAGAAAAAGAAATCAAAGGACACAGCAGCTACACCTGAGCCTGCAACTATTGCAGTTGCGGTGACAGTCACTCCAGAGGCTTCAAAGTCCTCAAAGAAGAAAAGGAAAGCTGAGATTGAAGCCGTTGCTGAAGCAGCAATGGAGGCATTAGAAGCAACCCCAACTGAGAAGAAGAAAAAGAAGAAAAACAAAGTGGAGTCCAGTTAGATGTTTCTCCCAACCTATGGTGGATGCATACTATGGGGTTAATGTGACTGGGATAAGTTTCCTGTCATGTTGAGGCTGGTGGCTCAATCAACACTCCAGGATGGTAGATGGGTTGTCCACTCCAGAGTATTTTCTGAGGACGAAGATCTCAGAGGCCTTCTTATTGAACTGGCTAAAGTACTCTGTTGCTTAGAGATTTAATTTATGAAGAATGAGACTGAGGTTGTTTCTAGAGATTCTACAGTAGCCAGAGCTGGGGGTGAATGATGTTACCAATTTTTGAGCCTTTTAGACTTAGCAACTCTCCGTCAAACTGCCTCGTGTACAATTTTGGATCTGCTCAATAGCAACAAGTTACTATTCAATTTGGATTGTTCCCACACATCTTGCCCAGTATGTTTCACACTTTTCTGTTAATGAATATCTCATTCTTTTCATTGTTCAACTTATATCTAACTGTAGTGTTGATTTTATGCTTCTATGAGCGTGATGTGCAATGCTCTGTTGAGGTTAATCATTGCCTGGCCTAGTGTTCTATCTCACAACAAACATGCCACAATAAATCTCACATCACAGTAGGTCATTCGCCACTGGCTATCCAGATGGTTTTTGTGACCACATTCTGCGCATGTGTGGCCCTCTCAGCACTCGAAGTAATCAATGCCTGTAAAATGAATGGCAAGGGGCATTGCAATCTCCAGAAAGTGAAGGCCAATATTGTTGAGCATAGTAATGAAGAAATTTAGAGTATGCAAGAGGTAGATATTGTTGAGCATACTGATGTCAATTGTCTGGTTTGTGGGTTTGGGTTGGTGATTGGAGGTAGGACCGTAGGAGTTAGTTGGGTGTTGGGTTGTGTGTGCATGTGGTTTGGTTTGGTCTGTAATAGGTGATGGCCATGAAGATGACTGTGGCTTGTAGAAGTGCATGTTTTATTATCTTAGATTTTCTATGATATTTTTATTGGAATTCTTGTAATGCAACCACTTTGGTGCTTGTGGGGTCTTGGAGTTGAGGTAAGGCGGCTATGTTGAATGTAATAAGTTTTTTGAAGAATTTTTCTATGTTTGATTTTTGGTTGGGGGTAACGCTAAGTGTAGAAAGGACTTTTGAACCAGTTTGTGTGAAGGAGTGATTGTATGAGTGGAAATGTGGTGTCTATGAAGTCGATATGGATCATAAAGTGTTTTTCGAGTATAAAGAGAGTGTGTGTTGTGGGTGATCTAGTGCATGCTTGGTATTTTAGGAGCATGATGTATTTGGAGCCACTATCTTTGGTAGTGATGAATTTGACAAATCCTTGGTATATTTATCCAAGTGGTCATGGGTCATTGAGTGTTTGTGTAAGTTGTTCATTGAGTGTTATGGCATATCTTCAAGGAGAGAGTATGCTCTGTAAGTAATTGAGTGAAGATATTGGGGGTGCTTGTGGGGAGGTTGCAAATGGAGTGCAAGGGGGGGGGGGGGGGGTGTGCATGGTGGTTTTGTTGGATTCATCGTTCAGTGAGGAAGATGCCCTAATTGAAATCTTCGACAAGAAGTGGAGTGTGCGTGGGGTATGTGTTGAGTGTTTGCTCAATTGTTGTTTGTATGATGGCAAGTAGATGTGAATGAGGATGATTGGTATGAAGGGTTCATTAGAAATGATGATGATTTGTAGGTATGGGGTTAGTTCAAGTGGTGTTGGTGTTGCTAATTTGGTGGTATTTCCGGAGGAGGTTATGAATTTGTGTATCAAAAGGAGTCCCCCCCCCCCCGCGGGTGGTGCATATTGGATATAGGGTCTTCGTAGGCATGTAGGGGCGTCCAGGGTGTTGTTGTATATGATTTTATATGATGGAAATTGTGCATCTATGAATCTTGCGGAATTGTCTTTGGGAATTTTGGTTTCTTGTATGCATATGAGTAGTGTGGGGTTATCATTAGTGGTGGTGACTTGTTCTAGGTAGTTCGGAAATTGTTGTTGTACGGTGTTTAACGAGGCTTTTAGATTCCTTGAGATGGTTTGTGTTATGTGGTCATAGATTTCTTGGTTGGTGTGTTCATGTCTTGTAGTGTTTGTGAGGATCTGTTTGATTGGCCACGTAGTGGTGATGGGGATCTATTGGATGTGGGAGCATTTGAAGGCATCTTAGGATGGTGAGGCTTCTAGGTGAGAACCCATTTTGTAGGATTTGGTTGCATTGGGTTTAGTGTGGGGCTTACAAACACAATTAGGGTGTATAATAGGTGCTAAATGGGGTGAGTTTGGAGTAGTTGTGTGTGTCGGGTGAGATGGGGAAATTGTTGGTTGCATGATCGGGAGGAATTAATATGCAAGGTGTTTATATTCAATTCTTAGAGTTGTGGTGTTTTTATGTAGTATTATGATTGTCTTTGTTTGAAGGCTTTTGGCATGTGCTTGAGAATTGGGGTGATGATCATGGGTTGCATGATATATCTCCATTTTGGAGAATGAGGTTGGAGTTGTTCCATGTGTAGTGGTGTATTATTTGGAGTTTTGGGTTTTAAAATATGGTTTGGGTTATGTACTAGAATATTCCTATGTAATGAGAAAAATTGATAAGTGGTAACATTGTGGGGCCTCTTTGTATGTATGGTTTAGGGTGGAATATTGCTATGACATGGATGTGGGTGTATGTAGTATGATGATATAATGGAGGATTTGTGAATAGTATTGTGATGTATATGATAATGTTGGTGTTAGGAGTGGTGGGTTTTGTATGTTTGGAATTGAGAGGGAGTATGTAATAATGATGAGGAGGATGGTGATTTTGGCAACATATGGGTAATGCTTTATGTGAGGGGTGGGTATGTGTTGGGTTTGATGTTGTGCAAGTTGTTTTTTTTTTTTTTTTTTCTTTTCCATTGATGTTTCTTTCTAGGGTATCTTTTGATGGTGGTTGTTTGGGGGTGGTAATGTTGTTGAGGGAAGCGGTTGAGACCTTTGAGTGGTGTTGAGTGTGGCCAAAATAATGTCATGAAGGCTTGATTGAAAGAAAGGTACGTCCTATAAGTTATGTAAGAGAGAGATAAGAAAATAGATAGCATCCAAGTCATGGGCTTGCATTTTTCATTAAATAGATAATAAATGAAGAAAACAACACAAAACATAAGTATGAAGGTCCTTGGTGGTATTTCTAAGGTTGCACTATCCAAGGTAAGAGCTCTGTCCTTGGTGGTGGCTTGATGGTGGACTGTGGTTGGTGTTGCACTAGTAGAAAATTCTACGTCCGGATCAACAGAAAGGCGTTGGTCGCGGTTGTTACTTAGGACGCGTTGACCTGGACATGATGTAACACAATTTTGTTGATTTTTTTCTGTTGATATGGTCACAAAAAGATTTTAAAAAAAAAACTTATTTTTTATTTTTTAATATATATATATATATATATTACATTAAAAAATAAAAAATATATAAATGGAAGATCTGCATTTCCTAACACCTCCCAAGTAACCCTCAACCTATACCTCACCTACAAAGTATAGACTACCTACCACTCACCTGAGTGGCAAGGCCCAAGCCGAAGGTATCGGCCACGAGAATCGAACCTTGCACCTAGTGACATCCACACATGTGGATTAACCACTAGGTCATCACATCACACATGATATAAATGGAGTGTTTTAAACCTTTCTAGAATAGGGCCACTATTTTCTCTTTACTACCTACTTGATGTATATATTTACAGTAAATATATACAGTATATAATTACAATATATATATAGTATATATAGTATATTTATAGTATATAATTACAGTATATATATAGTATCTATAGTATATCTATAGTATATAATTACAGTATATATATAGTATCTATAGTATATCTATAGTATATAATTACAGTATATATATAGTATATAATTACAGTAAATATATACTGTATATAATTACAGTAAATATATACTATATATAATTACAGTAAATATATACTGTATATAATTACTGTAAATGTATACATATATTATATATTATATATTATATACATATATATTATATACATACATGTTACATATATTGTATACATATATGTTACATATATTATATACATATATGTTACATATATGTTACATATATGTTACATATATTATATATATACATATTATATACATATATATTATGTACATATATATTATATACATACATATTATATACATATATACATATATACATACATACATATATATATTATATGTTACATATATTATATACATATTATACATATACATATTAATTCATATACATATATATTAATATATACATATATATACATATATATATATATTAATATATACATATATATATATTATATTAACAATCAACTAATATAATATTTGTAATATTTACACACCTTTGAATTCGTAATTATTTCCATACCCATACACTTACAATTCCATAAATTGCAAAAAATTAAAAAGATTTTACAATATTCCAATAGATCCTAGAATATTCCAAAAAGATTCCACATTTACTAAAATTTTGTTGATTTGGTCATTGTACTATTCTAATCAACAAAAATGTAGGCAATAAACAATTGATTTTTACAAAAATTCAAAAATCAGTGAAATCGGTCATTGCAGTGCCCGGATCGACAAAGATCTGTTGATTTTTTGTTGATTTGGTCATGATTTTCTAGTAGTGTTGTTGGGAAAACCTAGTGGTGCTTAGAGTTGTGTGTTGAGGCCTCCCGCATGTATGGCATTCGTGGAGGAGCTTGGAGCTTGTT
Source organism: Polytrichum commune (assembly GCA_950295325.1). Taxonomy (NCBI): domain Eukaryota; kingdom Viridiplantae; phylum Streptophyta; class Polytrichopsida; order Polytrichales; family Polytrichaceae; genus Polytrichum; species Polytrichum commune. Next base: position 12,026,649 of record OX485803.1, on the reverse strand, counting down.
GGGTGTGTGCGTTGTGGAGATGTTTAGGTTTTGGCAAGGTGGTGGTGAAAGTTTGTATGATGTTGTGGATGTGGTGGTTTGATTGTTAGAACGCCGTGGCTAGGACGCTCATGATGGTGTGGATGTTTGATGGCATGGACCTTGAGTGTCTTTGTTGATGCTTTGACTCACCTACATGTATTGAAATTAATGTTGTTGGCTAGCGTGGCTAGTTTTCCATCTACTGTGTCGACAAACTCCTTCAATGTTTCGAAGAGATGTTTCTCCATGACTAGAGGAGTGGTGGTGGCGGTGTTGTGCATTGCTTGTATCTTTTGTGCGATGACTTCTCTTGTGGGGGTGTGGACGAGACGAATGGCAATATTGTTGGGCTCTTGTGCCATCTATGCTCCCTTTATGAGAGGTGAAGTCTATTTGTCTCCCAAGAATGCATGTAAACTTATCGAGCCGCTCTGTGTACACGACCGCATTGAGATAATGTATGTGACACCAACCCGCTTGTTGGTCGTCTGAGTGGTTAGTGGCATACCCGAAGTGGACTCAAACTATGTTGATCTCCCAAAAATTCCGCTTTAATATCTTGCTAATTGTAGATTGTGACTCTTGTTGAAGTAAATTGTTGGTTACTAGGGTTATGTTTATCCTTAGCTCCAAGGGATTGGCGGTGTTTTTATCCTTTGGGATGCTTGTTTTGAGTTTTTTGGAGTGGTAAATGAAGCCGTTGTTAAGGAGGTTGTCTTGGGCCTCCTTTGTGATGAGAATGAGGATGATGAATGCAAAGTCCTTCTCATCTTCCGCCTTGGTAAGTGAGAGGATTTCAAGTTCAATTAGTCATAGTAACAATTCCACATGAGAGTCTTAAGTATGGCGGTGGTCGTGTTCTTGCAGACCGCTTCGCCTTTGAGGTGTAGTCACATGTGTCAAGCTTTCGTGATGAATCCAATTTTTCTCTTGACCTTTCCAATGACTTGCTTCCCATCCCCCATCGTCATAATGAATGCCCTTTTTCCTTGAAGTAAGGGTAGCATGTTTTGTTTTGAATTTCATAGATGGATTTTGATAAACCATGCCCAAATACGTGTAGCCGCATTGATGCCGGTGTCGAGTGGGTTGGGATAGGAAGTACCCAAAGGCATGTTCATCACTCATAACCTTTCCAAGCAAGCGGACTTCGTTTCACCTCGGCTAAGTGCTTTATACCCCCCAGTGTATGGTGACATTGAACTCCTATGTTAGTCCAATGTCGAATTTCCTGAGCATCCATGTCCATGTCTTCTTCTTCATCAAAATTGTTGGATAGAGAGGGTTTGTTTGTTTGTTGTGTAGTCTAGTGATCTTGTTGTTGGTTTTGTACTTTGTTCATGAACTTCTTATACTGACAATGTAGTTAATATGTTGGTTGTTGTTTTTCATGTTACTTGTGATGTGTCATGTTGCTAAATTTTGCAAAGGTTCAGTCTTGGGTGGTGTTGATGCTTTGTGACTCCATGGCATGTGTTTCTCCAATGTTGTGTAAACTGAGTCATGGGTGTTTGTACTCCCTCTGTTTCACAATAAAACCATGGCTTCTGCATAAAATCCGTGCCAGAATAAAACCATGGTTTCGTTATTACCACTACTCATGCCTATCATTCACGGCTAACAACGCCTCCGCACCCAAACGGACCTCCTCCGGGCATGACAGAGACGTCGGCAAGACATCATGGCGAAGCAACACGGCTTTAGCCATATGAGGAATCTTGTATCGATTCCTCCGCCACACTTCATGCATTCTATCATACAACCTTGCCATGTCAGAAAAATGTTCATGAGCTTTTGCCAATGCAGATCCTGGAAAGCATTGATGGTAGCTGAAATCAAGTCGTTAGTCCCCTTTTGATGGACCTGGTGTTGCAACGATTAAATTGCCCTGAAGAATCTGAGGTCAAGGACATTCATGTCCGGGCTGTTAGAAGGCTGTGACACCAATTCAATAACTCGTCCATCTTTAGAGAGTTCCGCTTCTTTAGACGGGTCATCGTTGGAAACATGAGGACGGGTGTTGTCTTGCTGTATTTTGAAGGTGTTTGTGCGTTTGCCATGCCAACCTCGCGGAAACCTCTCCCTCACTGCTGATTAACATTTTGCGGATCTCCTCCTTGTTGATAGACTTGTCACGGTATGCGGCGTCGATGGCCGCACCTTATCCGTTGGATTTCATCCATCTAGATTTGGATGGATGAATCTAGATGTGGAGAGGAAGGCTCCTAAGTGAGGAGCCTCCTCCTTGGCTTGGCATTCTTGCCATATCAAGTCTTGTGAGTTAGTGTGTGGAGAGAGCTTGTGTGAGGTGTAGATTGCATGATTTTGCAATAAATATTGAGTTTTTCTTCCCCTACTTACACTCTTGGATTCTCCCTTGGTGGAGTGAGAGATAGCTTGACTAGTTGTGTGCATTTGAAGAGAGATTTAAAGCTATTATGAGTGTTCTATTCTTTTCCTTCTCACTTGGCAAGAATTGCTTCATCTTTGATGTTTTCTTCTTCATTCTTCGATGTAACGCGCAAAGGAGGGCGTGAAGACAAGGAGTGACAAAGTTGTGAAGTTCCGGAACGAGAACACCGCGAATTTGCGAAGCAACGTGAAGAATGTTTGCTTGTGAATGTTTGCTTGTGAATGTTACTTCAAGGTGAATTGTGGTGATAAGGTGTTGCATTTTCCACGGAATTTCATGTTATTTTGCTTACATTCAAGCTTGAATTCATGACATTAAGCTTGGAAGCGGATTTGCGATTCTAAGCTCAAGAATCTGTGAATCAAACATAAAAAAATCAGTGAAATAATTTTTTTTTTAAAAAGAAAGAAAGGAGAGGAGTCCTTTGGGAGCCGGATCCCCCTGGCTCCTCCCTAGTCCGGACAGTGGCAGGCCCTGCCGGCGTCTACCCGCGTTAGTTGGCGGCAGGTCGACTGCTGCAGGTGGCTACAGTATGCAGCAGACAGCTGCATTGCGTAGCAGCAGCAGGCAGTTGCTGCTGCCTGTTTTTTTTTTTTTTTTTTTTAATTTCTCAAATTTTTTTTTGATCGTAACCGGTTGAGATCCGATTGTTTGCAAGTCCAACCGGTTACGTAGTGACAATCTGTCTTATTTTTATTATTTTTGTTTTATTTTAAAATTAATTAAGGCATTAATTAATTAAAAACCGGACAAATAAATAAATAATTTAAATAAATAAATAAAAACCGGATATTTTTTACCACACTAGTTAGTTGCGGAACAATCTTTCATTATCCATGCCCTTTAGATTGTCATTGGTCCTAGCTGCTTGGCGGGATTCCATGGTCAGCTGAGGGGGGGCATGTCGAGGTGTGTTGTTTATGTGTGACTTTGCTATGTTTTAGTGTTGTTTGTTAGTGGCGGTTGGTACTCGAGCTGCAGTGACACACGATCGCTATTTACACGACAAACTCAATACATTTTGTCACCATTGTACCACGCTGACGATTTTTACAACTGCGTTTAGCTAGTTCTTGATAGACAAACGGCCACACACCAAGCTTGCCGTCAAAACACTGATTCTTGACAGTGTCGTGGCGAGGTGCCGCGACTGCATACATGAACATCACCTTAGTAATGAACCGTTTGTTTTTTGCCGTTCGGTGCGGAGGTTCTTCGCTAGGGGCCAACAAGAAACAGACAGTTTGTTTCGTTATATATAACCACTTCTCGTCAATGTGGATTTGATCCATCATGTCTTGGAATTCGTTTTGATTGTCTGGGTTCAACATCTTTAAACAAAATTGGAGACGCTCAATTTGGTTTTCATCTGTTAGGAACGGCTTGATTGCATTGGAGTGTCTCTTAATCCGGCCATCCTTGATGGCGCGATGGATAGTTGACGCAGACAGACCCATACCTGCAACGAGCGCTCGAACGTTTTTTCGGTTCACCAAAGGAATCGATTTGATGAGGTCCGAGTCGATTTCCTTCTTCTTGCGACCCGAGCGGCCACGTTTACGGCCCATCACATGTATGCAAATGCTACCGTCAGCTTTGGATTCCATTGCGCGCTTCCAAATGCACGAGACGGTTGCACACGTGACACCGAACATGCTCACATCGTTCGATAAGGCGCCTCGCTTGAACTTCATCTCTTGTTGGTCGCCTTTGACTCGAGTCAGCAGGTATTCCACCAACGCACGCCGACTGTCTACCGTCATGTTGGGCTTCATCTTCCGATTGGAGGGAGATTTGATCTCCGGATGCACACGAATGGCACTGCTTCCAGCATCATCGAGACAATTCATGTGGACTTCTCTGTCAACAATAATTTCCTCATGATCATGTGACATTGGCACACAAGATAAATTCCAGGCAAAACGATTCACACACACTCAATGTCTTAATCACGAGCTGCAACTCTCTCGATCTTCTCACGATCTGCCGAGGTACTCACTCACTCACTCACTCACTCTCATTTCCAACCGTTGAAGCTAGCAAGCCTTATCTATGGCACTCCACCTGATTACAACATTATAATTCAAGGTGATGTATCAAGCTTTGTATATCAGCAACGAACGGTCCACTTGCTCAATCAGATTGACACAGAGCCCCCAATTTTTCTTTTCGGCAGCTCCCAATTTTGGTTAAAAAGCGCATTGTGGTTCAAAGCCGGTCACTGTTCTTAATCCCGCACTGAAATAGAAACCATGGTTTTATTTTGAAACAGAGGGAGTAATTATCTTATGGGTTGTGTCACTTGGTCGGAGTGAATATGTTGTGGTTATGGTTGGGATGTGTTGCAGCTTAATTGACCATGTTGTGCTACTTTTGAATGGCGTTTTGGTGGGTGATTCCTTGAATTTCAATGATGTTGGATGTAGGTGGGCTTCTTGGGAGATGTTGCTCATTGGGAGGAAAGCAAGTGGATCCAATTTTGACAATGGTTGTTTTTGATAGGCTTTGTAGGTGGTGGTGTTTGGAGACATGCAAGTGAGTGGATAGGAGACTATGAAGGGTGGAAAGTGGGGAGGGAGGTTATGTGATCTTCATGGTTGATGCCTTATGCAAATATGAGAGCAGACGGTGAGGAATATTGTGAGATGAGATGCTAAGGGGAGTGTATGGATGTGTATTAAATAGTGGCGGGGAAGAGGTTTGCCTTGTATGTTTTGTTGCATGCAAGTGGCCGTTGGTGTTTTCTGAAAGATGGTGTTGTTGTTTTGTGGGTGCGAAGGTCAAGTTTGGTATAACGACAATGTAGTGGTATTTGTATTGGATGCCAACTTAGGTGGTTGATGTGTGTTTACATGGGTTGCAAAGAGGTTGGGAGCTATTGTGAGGAGGTTGGATGCCATTGTGAGGAGATTGGTTGTTGTTGTACACATGTGAGTTGTAGTGTTTTCATGTTTGTAGGATGCTATGTCATTAAGGGTGGACTAGGGGGGGGGGGGGGAGGGAGGAGAGGGGTAGCTATGGTGGGTGGGCTATTAATCTTGGTTTTGCAAGTGTGTACACAACGATGTTGAAAAGTTGTGGATGCGGATGTAGCCATTCAGAGAGCTTGAAGGGGAGTTTGTACAACTGGTGCACAAAGGGTTTGTTTGGATTTATTGGTTTTTAGTTTTAGGGAGCCATGTGTGCATTCTCTTTATTTGGTGGTGGGGGTGAGGCTGAGGGATAGGAGCTTTTGAGTATGAGGGTTTGTGTGGTCATTGATTGTTGCTTTGGGTGATTGTATGGATTTTTATGGAGCTATGTACGCATGAGTGGGGATTGGGAGGTGTGTGATTGGGTCCTTAGGTGGTCCTTGTTGGTACATGTAAGTGTCTGAACCTTATGTGTTTGATTGGAGGTGTGTGGTGGGGTTTGGTAGACGAGATGAGTGTTTGCTGAAGTGGTTTTGTAGAATTTAATGTTTGAAGTTGGATATTTAGGAGGGTGAGGGCATGTGCAAGGAGTTAAATATTCTACTTTGGTGCGGGGGTTATTTTGCCGAAGTAGAATTGTGGTGTTGTATGAATGAGATTTGAGGATGTGGGTTGAGTTATTTTGGTTGGAGGTCAAGGGTATTTGGTTGAGTTGTTGGCGATTTGGGGCATGAAGTAATGCTTGGGAGGTGGGGTGGGTGTCTACAGGGTGACTTCTTGGATTTTTGTGTATGAAATTGGAGGGTTGGGCATGTGGGTATGTGTCTAGAGGATGATATGTATCCTTTCAGTGTGGAAGTACTTTTGAATGGAGTTTTTGAGTGGGTCTTTCTTAAGGGGCACTTTATATTAGGGCCCATTTCTAGGGCCCATTTCCAAACCCTAGGCATCTGTGAGCCAAATTTTTGGTCATTTCAGTTCAACAATAGGCTCATAGTTTAGAAAAGGATGTATCTCATCCCGAAGGATGACTATGGTTGAACAATAGACAAGGAGGAAGTTATGGCCATAGTCGCGGCCATAGAGAGCTTTAGCTAGTAGTTACTGTAACCACCATCTTCTCCCCGCCTCAGTAAGAGGGCTGGCGAGGGAGAGCTAGCCAGACATTTCTTAGATGGTTTTTGAGCGAACTGAGAAAACAATAGTCTTGTCTCCCTCGACACGGATTGTGCGAGGTTAATAGTTAAACTATTTTCTGGAAGACTGAGTAGTCAAGGCAGTGATTGCCGAATTACCAGCCCCTGTTTATGTTTATTATGTTTGAGATTGTTGTTGACACTGAATGGCCGAAGCCTTGTCAAATGGTTTACTTGTTGTGAATGTATGTGGAACTGGATAACTATCTTCTGCGAATGCAATATTGATTGATTGAGAATAAGAGAGTAAGAGAAAAGGAATAAGTTTACGAGGAACCAGAGAGAGAATTATACGAGCGGAAATTGCGAGTGAGTGAAGAAGAGAATTGTGTAACTATTGTTTGATTGAGCGAGCAATGTGAGATAGGAAGTGTGCGATCATTGTTGAAGTAATCTTTCCTGGAGAGAAAAACAGAAGGTGAGGACGTGCATAATAGATGCGAATTTGAGAGAAGGGAGGAAATTGGAAGGAAAACTATTGACCGTATGTAGAATCCGGGAATACAGTTGAAACTCCCTAAATTGGTAAATCAAGAGTGCACGGGTTGTGATGTAGACGAGCGAGTGTCTGAGTGTGAAGTTGTCTGCTCTGAGGGATAAACATTGAGAGTTTAGGACCTCGAGGGCGAGAAGAAAAGTAGAACTATGTGCATGATCTGAACAGAGTTTGAGAGAAGTGGAAATCTTAGCCGAGAATGGTTAAGGATGATGGGAGAGAGTGAAGCAAAACTATAATCTTCCTGTGAGAGAGTCTGCCGAGAGCAATTGAGGAGAAACAGAGAGGGAAGGGCAGAGAGCCAAGCGTTGGCCGAGCGTTAGCCTGATCATTGTGTAATTATTGGCTATCGTTAAGATCAACTATAGGCTGAGAGGAAGTCGAGAGGTCAAGAGTCTAACCATTGTGTGAAATGATTATTATTGGCCTGTAAGAGGCATGATGAAGTTAAAGGAGCATAGTTCAGCCTTAAGAGAATATAGTTGAAATCTAAACTTAGGTTGTTAGTGTTGTAATTGGGTAGAATGGAATTCACGAGAGGATCTCAATCAACTGAAGTGATGAGAATTCATTTCTGATTAGTTGATTAGAAGAAAGAGCGAAGTTTATAAGAGGGATCGAATGTAAGCAAATATAATTAACTTTGGGATTTAGAGAAGACCTAGGCATAAGTTAATCTCATCTTAATCGAAGTGGTAATGGTTAAGTAGTCAAGAGATAAGATCTTTGAGTATGGAATGCGATTTAATCCTTTCAACTATTGTCTTGTGTGTTACCCTGGTTGTTGTTGTTGCAGGTTGTGCAGGGCGACCAAGACTATAGCTTGGCTGATAATGGTTAATTGCATAAGTTGTGAGTAATGATTAAATCTAGAGTTAAGGAATAAACAATTGTTCTGCATTGGAATTAATATTGACCAAGTAATTAAGGAGCTGTTGTGAATTGAAAATGCATTGGCCAATGGTTACCAAAAGACAATTGTGTTACTCAAAGACTATTGTTCTCTCTTGACTATTGTTCTACAAAATCTCATGACGAGATGGTTACTACCGAGACTGACACACATACCCTACTGAATGAGATACAGTGAGAGGAAATCAAGAGAGAGAAAGAGAGTGAAAGACATACCAGTCATGTTTTAGAGTGAAGATAGCAAACCTTTGGTCTAATTAATGAACTATGGAGTGACAAATGCCTGTAATGGACACCAGTTAAGTCTTCCTTGAGAGTTTGTACCCTGGGTTTTGGGTTATTTAAGTGAGAGAAAAAACTAACTACAGCATCAACCAATCAGAGTGCTTAGATTGTCCAAATGGGCCCTAATATGGGCCCAAGGGCTTTATATTGAGAGTCGGCCCACTTCTCCTAAAGCTTGCGTGGTGGGTGACATGGCGGCGTTTTGGAGGGAAAAAACTGGGCCGAAGGCAAAAAAATGGGTCGAGGGTTTATGGAGACCCACTTCGCACCTACGGCCCACTTCACCAAACTTCCGTCATATAGTCATTTATGACTTTATGGTTTTATGACTTTATGACTTTATGACTTTAGTTCAAGCAAGGGCATAATTCAATTAAGCCCAAGTGGGCCATGGATTGGGCCTTATAATATAAAGTCCCTAGGCCCATTTGGAAGGCCCACTTTAAAGTAGAATTTCCAATTTGGGCCCTACAAGTGGGCCTATGGACTTTATATTGCAAGGCTCACCCCACGGCCCACTTTGTAAAGTAGGGCTAAAGTTAAGGCCCACTTCAAGTCCAAGTGGGCTCAACTCCAAATGGGCCCTAATATAAAGTGCCCCTAAGATTGGCTATGTGAGGTGTGACCTTTGTGGTAGGAACAATGAGTGAGAGACTTTGATGAGTTGAGAGGAGGAACCTTTGTGAGCATTGTTGGATGGAGGTTGAGGGAGAGTGGAAAGAGCAAGGTTGTACCTGGGGAGGTTGTCGTGTTGTTGTTGGCAAGGCAGCCATGGCAAGGGTGGTCGATCTTGGCAACATTGTTGGTGGAAGGGACAAATCTCGCAAGGTTGATCCGCTATTGCAAAAGGGCGACAATCGCTTTGTGGGTTAGGTCTTGGGTTCTATGCTTGGCGGGTACATAGTTGGGTGTCGATACACACCGATGGTGTATGTGAGGAGGAAGGCGAGGACTAGGTAGGGTATGGGATTATGCTCCTACTTGGGTTTGCGTGTGTGTTTGTATATCGGTTTTGGTCTATGAAATGTAATGGTTGTGTCATTTGGTGGGTGTTGATGCACACACTAGTGGTTTCTTTGTGTTGTGGTTATGTGATGTTTGTAGTTGTTATGCGTTGGTTTGATGGTGTGTAACTTTGGGCGTGCTCATGCTAGGGCTTCTCAATTTGGTCATTTTTCTTTCTTGATCCGGATCTAGCGGTTTCTTTTGTTGTATTTGGTTCTTCTTTCCTTCATTAGCCTATATGTGTTTCAGTTGGTGTTGATCACTCCTCTTCTTCGAATTGTGTTGGATGGAGTTGTTTTGTACACCATAGTCGTTTGCAAATCTCCTATTTGTGCATCTCCTTGTGAACTTTGTGTTGGCTATTGCATTTGAGCTCTGCGGAATGGAGCCCTCCAGAACGCTCTCATGATGCATTCTCTCACACCCCCTTATAGATATAGAATGTGATATGGGAGTAACTCTCAACACTAGTCCCAAGTCTTGCCTCCAAAAAATGTTGCCATGTAGTCATCCATGTCACACTTGGGACTTAGGACTTGGGACCCTTGTGAAGTGATAAGTCCCAACATACATGCTCCCAATGGTTGATATTGCACGGATTCACCTAAAGTGACTTTAGGACTTACGACTTGGGACCCATGTGAACCTACATGCTCCCAATGGTTGATATTGCACGGATTCACCTAAAGTGACTTTAGGACTTATGACTTGGGACCCATGTGAACCGGCTTTTAGGGCCGGTTCACACTATGCCCAAGTCGAGAGGAGAAGTGTCACTTTTCTAGACCAAACTATGTCGAGAGGAGAAACCTTTGGGTTGAAAAAGTATATTAAAATAATCCACTGTCACATTTTGAATATTTTAATGAAAAAAAAGTTCGGCCTCTCGACGGAAGTTTGGGTCGAGCATTTTGCTTGACCCAAACTTTGCTTGAGAGGTGAGAGGCCGAACTCTTGGCGCCATAACTTCCTAAAAGTGCTGCTACCTAGGCTCTTTTGGAGGCGATGTCCTTTGGACTTTGGCCTCTAGTGTGAAGGCCGAGAGGACGGACTTTGGACATTTCTGCATTTTCATTGGTCCAAACGCTTCTCCTCTCGAAGTGTGGCCATAGTGTGAACCGGCCCTTAGTCGCTTAGGGGTTCTCTTGTGGATGGCATGGCGCACATGACGAACATGACGTCACGAAGCATATGACGTGGCACCACAAAGAGACGAAGAGAGAGCGAGAGGGAGCGAGAGAGAGAGAGAGCGAGGCTCCGGTCTACCGCGCAAGTACGGCATCTCTCTCTCTCGCCGGACCACTGCAGAATTCAAATCTCACTTCTCTACAACATCTCACCTCCGCAAAGAATTTGAGACAAAACCGAGGCGATTTGGTGCAGAAATGACACCGTGAGGTTTGCGGAGGAGAATCACTCCTGTGCTTTTGGAATAGGGAAGGCATGGCGATGTCCAAGAGTAACCACGAGATGCCCAAGTGCGAGGCCAACTACGGTCCCTTGACGCCGATCACATATCTCGTCTGGGCTGCGTCTGTCTACGGCGATCGCACATCTATCATTTACGGCGACATCAAGTTCACATGGGCGCAAACATTGGAGCGCTGCCGCAGACTCGCTTGCAAAATCTCGCAGCTCGCGGCAGTTGGTGATACGGTGCGTCTGAATTCCGCGGCTATGGACCTGGAAGAATTGTGCAGGGTGATTTTAGATTTTGGGTCTTGGGATTGAGGGTGTCCGAATTTTGAGGTTTAGGGGAGGATACACGTAGTAATTGCATTCCTATGTCCCTCTGCCAATTTGCAAATGTGGGGATAGGTTCAGGGGTTTTCTTGATGAAGAGTTTTGCTATTGTCGATAATTGTGGAATTTGTGGCAGTTTTGTAGGTCTTCTTGAGTTCAGGTAGAGAGCTTCTTTTCTTGAATGAGGGCTACCTGGTGGTGAATTTCTGACCTAGGGTTTAGAGGCTCTATGTTACAGATGCGAGCTGCTATGAGAGTACCCATTTGCGGCCTTGAAATTTAATGAACTGAATAAACCTTGTCATTCTTGAATTTGATTGGGAAAGTGGGTGTAGAAATTCAACCCTTTTGCTGGTTGTGCGTCAAGAGGAAGTGACAGAATGGATTTTGGGATGGCAGGTTTCGGTTCTGTCGCCAAATTCTCCAGCAGTGTATGAATTAAATTTTGGGGCTCCAATGGCACGAGTTGTGCTCAATTCGATCAACTATCGACTGGACGCTCGGACGATTTCCGTTTTGCTCAGTCACAGTGAGACGAAGGTGTTGTTTGTAGATTCCCAGTTTCTGCAAGTTGTGCAGGAGTCACTTCAGATGTGGATGTCATCTCCTGAAGCTCCCAAGGAGCGGCCCCACATTATTGTCATAGAAGACAGATTGGATGCAGGAAGCAATAGTTGGAACACTTTTCTTCCAGGGTGGGGCGAGCTCATGGAGTACGAGGAGCTGCTCCAAAGCGGTGATCCTGCATTCGCGATACAGTGGCCAGAAGATGACTGGGAGACCATCTCCTTAAATTACACATCTGGCACCACTTCAAGGCCCAAAGGTGTGCTCTATCACCACAGGTAAGTCTTCAATAATTTGCAAAAGAAACTTTTGGTTCTTCTCCAAACACTAATTATAAGATAGCAGCCGAGAAGCCTCATGCTGCAACCACTGCCTTGGGGATGTGATGGTTTGATTCTCACTTCATTGACATGGGCTTAAGTTGCACAGAACTACCGAAATAGATGTTATGTAGCTCTGAACATGAACATTTCTTGGGAGTCATTGAGAGACTTTTCACCCTATATGCACCAATTCTCAAGACTCAGGTTCTAGGGTTCAGAGCTTGCCACAAACCTTTGATGTAGTTCTGAGTGGGTGGTGTTACTGTTTGAGCATTTGTCAATTGGTTGCGTAGCATGTTTACTTCGTCGGGATAAAGCGCCAGGTAACTAGGGATGGCCTCGAAGTCTAAGTGGTTGGCATTGTGGTCATGCTTCAGGGGGGCGTACCTGAATACCCTCATCTCCGTCCAATTTTGGGGCATGAAGGATGGTTCTGTGTACTTGTGGACACTGCCCATGTTCCATTGCAACGGCTGGAGCTTTCCGTGGGGAATTGCTGCAGTGGCTGGCACAAATGTCATCATCCGAAGTGTGGATTGCAAGGTCATCTATGATGCACTTGTGAAGCATAGAGTGACACACTTGTGTGGAGCGCCAGTGGTTCTCAACACGATTGCGAATGCAAGACCACATGAGAAGAAGCTTCTTCCTGGAAGAGTCGATGTGCTTACCGGTGGTGCTCCTCCACCCCCGTCCGTGCTCAGCAGTATGGAAGAACAGGGGTTTTCCATCACACATTCATACGGCCTCACTGAAACCTATGGCCCAGCTCTTGTGTGCAGCTGGAAATCTCAATGGGATCAGCTTCCTCCAGCCTCTCGAGCGTTGCTTAAAGCTCGACAAGGTGTGATGCATGTAGGTCTTCAATCAGCAGAAGTCATCAATCCCACAACCATGCAACCTGTCCACCACGATGGGAAAACGATTGGTGAAATTATGATTAAAGGTAGCACCGTGATGAAGGGCTACTTTAAAGATGAAGAGGCAACCAGATTGGCCTTTCACGGGGGATGGTTCCATACTGGGGATTTAGGAGTCATGCATCCAGATGGCTACATTGAGGTGAAGGATCGGTCGAAAGATATTATCATCTCGGGTGGAGAAAACATCAGCTCTATTGAGATTGAGTCGGTGTTGTTCAAGCATCCTGATATACTGGAAGCTGCAGTGGTTGCGCGACTGGATGAGAAATGGGGTGAAACACCATGTGCATTTGTGACGTTGCGGGAGTCTGCGAAAGATGTGACCTCAGGCAGGATCATTGCATACTGTCAGAAAAACCTGCCGAGGTTCTACGTGCCGAAGACTGTTGTGTTTTGTGACCTCCCCAAGACTTCGACAGGGAAGGTTAAGAAGTTTGTTCTTCGGGAAAAGGCCAACGCTTTGAATAGTAATAGCAGCAAATCAGTCAGCAAGTTGTAGGATGCAGCGAGCAGTATCTGTATAAAATGGATTCTCCTTGTATAAAAATCAAATGTTTCTAACTCCAAAATTTAGTTGACATGAAGGTGCTTCAGTGCTGAAATTCAATTTGAATGGAAATATGTGAGTTCACATCTTTGCTGATGATAATCTTCTAAGTTATTATTGTGGTCAGGTCTTCCACCAATTGTATGAAGAGTCTTTCGGACGGAATATTGGATTGACATATTGTCTTGAGGTTCAAAAGACATTGTGAGCTCTTTGAGTAGCTGAGGGTAAAGATAAAAGCTGGATGTTTCTGTTGTCACACTTGGTTACTGTTATGCAAAATCCTCAAATTGTTTCTGTGAGCAGCTGGATGACAGATCAGGATGCGTAACTCAGACACTTTCATGAGATGTTGTAACATTCATCAAGCAGATCATTTGCATGAGCTACTGCACTACCGACTACAACTTTTTCGACTTCCTCCGGTGCTCAGTTCTGGGTCTATATTTTAACAAGAGCAGCATCATACCGAAGTTGCCTAGGTGGTTCCACATGAATTAATTGCGTTTTGAAAGAATTTGCCTCGTATTGTCATCACATTGGTTGAGAAGAAGAGGAAGCAGACGATCATGCTCAAGTGCGCAGCCAACGCCAGTCCCTTGACTCCAATAACATACATCGTCTGGGCTGCATTTGTCTATGGTGATCGCACTTCTATTATTTATGGCGATCGAAAGTACACATGGGCGCAAACGATGGAGCACTGCCGTCGTCTCGCGGCCGTCGGCAAGACAGTGCCTGATATACTACCTTGGAAACCACCACACATGTGCAACTAGTTTGATGATCAATTTAATTAGATTGTGAGTTGATGCAGTTTCCAGAATTGGGGTGTCGAAATGGAGTGTCAACGTGAATGTGAATTTTGGGGGCCGCGTGGGGAGAGTTTGTAGGAAATTGGTCGCATTAAATTGAATCGCAACTTGGTTTTCACTCACGCGCTCAGTCAATTCTTTGGGGAATCCTTTTGCATTTGAAGAGGATTTTATGATTGTCGGCCAAATGGTCTGTTAGATAGCTTCTTCCCATCCAATGTGAGCTTCCTAGTGATAATTTTCTTGGTTAATCTTCAGAATTAACTGCCACTTATTGTAGATGTGAGCCATTGCGAGAGTTCCACCACGGCCATGGCCTTCAAATTCTAAGGTAACAATCTATTCATTCTTGACCTCGATTGTGGCATACGGCGTAGGAATTTAACCTTTTTCTGACAAGAAAGGTTTCTGAAATGGCAGGTGTTGGGGTTCCAATGGCACGAATTGTGCTCAATTCAATCAACGATCGACTAGACGCTCGGGCGCTTTCTATTTTGCTCAGCCACAGCGAGACGAATGTTTTGTTCGTAAAGTCCCAGTTTCTGCAAGGTGCGCGGGAGGCATTTCAAATGTGGATGTCATCTCCTCGAGTTCCGAAGGAGAGGGCCCAAATTGTTGTCAAAGAAGGCGGATTGGAGGCTGGGAGCAACAGTGGAAAGGCCTTTCTCTCAGGCTGGGGAGAGCTTATTGAGTACAAAGAGCTGCTTCAAATCGGCGATTCCGTATGCGCAATTCAGTGGCCAGAAGATGACTGGGAGACCATCTCCCTAAATTACACTTCAAGGTCTAAAGGTGTGATATTTCACCACAGGTGAAACCTTGAATCATGGCACAAGAATTTCTCCTTGCACTGCGAAGGAGGTAGGCAGAATGGTGATGATTTTGCAACTCTTAAGAATAGGGCATAGTGGTGCTGTGTTTGACTGACTGTCATATCATTCAAATGGCTGTTCTGAGCTGCACAGAAGTGCCGCATGAGATGTTGGTATGTCACTTGGGATTGCCTTTAGATTCTCAAGTGCTTGACAACGTCGTCGTCTTCCTCCAGGGGGGCGTATTTGAGTCCCTTCATCTCCATGCAGTTCTGGGGCCTGAGGCATGGTTCTGCGTGCTTGTGGACACTGCCCATGCTCCATTGCAACGGCTGATGCTTAACGTGGGGAGTTGCTGCACTGGCTGGCACGAACGTCATCATCTGAAATGTGGATTGCAAGGTCATCTATTATGCAAAGCATAAAGTGACACACTTTTGCGAAGCGCTGGTGGTTCTCAATACGATTGCAAATGCAGGACCACATGAGAAGAAGCCTCTTGTGTGCAGCTAGATATCTCAATGCGATCAGCTTCCTCCAGCTTCTCAAGCGCTGCTTAAAGCTCGACAAGGTGTAACGCATGTAGGCCTCCGACCGTAGGAAGACATCAACCCAACAACCATGCAACCTGTCCACCGCGATGGAAAGACCATCGGTGAAATTATGGTTAAAGGTAGCACCGTGATGAAGGGCTACTTGGAAGATGAGGAGGCGACCGGGTTGGCATTTGAGGGGGGATGGTTCCATACTGGGGTGGTGAATCGGTGGTCTTCATCGTCATGTACAAAGCGACTTCCCTCGTGGTAAACCAGAACCTTGTAGAGCTTTTCTTTGTCAAAGCTGGCAATCCTAGATATCCAACTTTGGAAATTGTAAACTTGGCTAATGTCGATTGTGTAATGTGATTATTGACTAATTTCGGCCACGCAGCTGCTAAATTTTGTACCTCCACTTTCACCGTTCATCACACAAAATCTGTACTGGAAAGAGATTGAAGTCGACGTTCACACACATCCTCGCATACGGATAAGCTAGACTTGTGGAATACAACTCGCTTGGAGCGGGTATGGCCAACAGCAGCATAATCAGTGTACAAAGGTCAATTCCACTCTTATGATGAATGTCAGTGAGAAATTGGATCTATGCAAAATGTGTCGGTCGAGCAGGAGGAACAGTGCTGGACATATCGATCTTCTTGTGAGGAGTTGGCACTTCAACTGTGAAACTCGAACCTCTACTTTGTAAAATCTTTACAGACGAGAGGACAACTTACAGTGAGCAACAGCTATGTCAAGTGTGACATGAATAAAAGGCTGCCACAGAATCCTTTCATTCGAAGCCGCGCCTCGCACCACCCGTTTGGCCCACCAAGCTTCATCCTTCAAGTGCCACACCTATTCGCAGCTGCATGTACGTATCTGCTACATATTATTCAACCCAATGACCAGATTCTCTACCTACCTATCTACCTGCCTGCCTGCCTTCCTACCTTTCTTCCTACTCCCTGAGTTTAAGGGCCACTTCACACACGAGCCAAGAGCCATGACCATGAAATTGTGAGAGCCCAAAAGAAAGTGTCCAAAGGCCGTCCCAATACACCTCCAAAATCATGTAATGTGGTCATGGATCCTCAAGTGAAGTGCGAAGTCGTATGTGACCGGGCCTTCAAGCAAATGCTATTTCAATGCATTTCTATTCATGCGGGTTCTCACACATGATAAAATAGAATAAATCAATGGTTGTGAGCATTCGGAGTGCCGTGGTCCTCCGCTTTTTTGTTAGGGATATCTCCAAGAGGTGGTTTTTGAAAATAATCCAAGTGACCATGAAACTTGATCCATTTGATGTCATGTAGGATTTCATGTAGATTTTACATCCATCTTGCATCACATACTCCGTTGGTCCCTCAAGCGTAATGTGAAGCGAACTTGGGCTAGCTCCGCCTTTTCCGCCAATGAGAGTGCTTGAAGTGTAATGGTCACGGGCTCTCAATCTCATGTGTGAAGTGGCCCTAACTCTAATGCAATGAACGGGAAGAACCGCAAGTTACACATGAACCGATCGAGTTTGAGAAATAACCGGATGAAGTCGAAGACTTCAACAGAACTACCCATCATTTCAGAGGAATTCAGAGAATATACCACAAAGTAATACAGAAAAACCAAAACATGTCAACATGTTACCTATTGGACTTGGAAACACTAGGATCTTGACCAATTATGTCAACGAATGGGGAGAACCGGTTGCTAGGTATAAATGAACGGGTTGAGTTTGAGAAATAACCAGTTGAAGTTCAAGGCTTCATGAAAATTGTTGATTCGTTTAAAAGGAATCCATAGAATATATCCAATTTTAATAAAGGAAAACCTAAAGATGACAACACATAACCGGTTGGGCTTGGAAACTCTATGCCCAACAGCTAAGGAAAATTATCTACCTAGCCCCGACGCTTAGGAGAGAGACAAAAGGTTACTTGACGGTGGGGTAGGGGCCCTGCCGAAAGTCCTAGAAGCTTATATGGGTGAGGCAGCTTTGCCAACCAACCCCACCTGCGGCAGAATGGTGTGGCCTTCATGGGCGTTGGCCCAACAATGTGATGATTAACTCAAGATTGGACTTCCATTCATGGAAGTTCACATCTAACCATTGGCTATCTACTAAGTGGAGAGTCCCAAATACATGTGTAGGAGGGTTGGTTACAAAGCTATGAGCTTGGAGGTTTGAGGTATGGGGAGCTCACCATGCGCGTGTGTGGGATGTGCATGGTCAACGCTCGTGACACTTGATAGAGTTGAGGAACAAGTTAAGGGGAGCTAGCAAGGGTTGCAACAAAGTCAATAGTCTTCATGAATGTAGTGATTCCATTGGGAAAACCTTTCACCAGTGGGGAGATTGGCCGTGAGCTCAACCATAAATAATATGGAGAACCGTAAATAATATGATGAACCCAAATCCACTTTTCAAAGCACCGTTATAACATCAAACTCCCCCCCCCCCCCCAAAAAAAAGAGAACCTCCAACCATGCGTTTAGGGAGCTACACACCACAATGTGGAGAGACGAATTTGTCCTAGATGAGCGTACCTCTCATTCATCCAACATAAAAATCATGAAATAATATGCAACCCGGAGGTCATTAAAAAAAAATTGGTTTGACATCAAAATTAGCTTTGAAGACCCCAAATTCAGTAGTACACTTGAGATGAATCGGCAATAAACCTACATGGAGTCAAGTTTCTAGGATGGATGGATGGATGAGAGGCATGCTTGCATACGATAATTCCCTCTCTCTCCCCACAATGTGGCCTCCAATGACATTAGGGGTTAAGGAGAATTACCCACCCACTTACCTACCTACCTACCTACCACCCAATCCCCCAGATTCTAGGCTGCTGCAAAATAGGGCGTCTTTGCGTAGACGAGGCAACCCCGAAGCACTCGAGCGCGCAACAAGAAAACTCTCCTCCGAACGCACGCCGGCCGAGCAAAGCGAGGCGACCTCCTCGCGTGCTACCGGTCTCCGCATCTCATCGCATCTCATCGCAGCGCAACTCACCATGGCCTTGCAGGCGGGCGCCAGCCTGCAATTTTCGCCCCATCTCCGCCATCGCCATGGCGCCCCTCTTGCCAACGCGCACATCTCAAAGCTCGCAGTCCGCCAATCCTTGAAACCTGCCGCTCTTGGGCAGGGAAGAACACGGGTCCTGCAGCCTGCGCTACTCGAGTGGAGCTCGCAATTCTCGAACTCCGATTCGGTGTTCGCGAGGAGATCTGTGGGTGCGAAGCGGAGAGCAGGGAGCGATGGCATCGTGGCGAGCGCAGCCACGGCGGGTGTTGCGAGTGCGAGCGAAGGGAGCGAGAGTTCCAAGAAGGCGTGGGAGGGAGTGAAACCCTTGCCGTTCGTATTATCAGTGGGAGTGGGGCTCGCATTGCGCTACTTGGTTCCCAAGCCAGACGCAGTGACGACGCAAGCATGGCAGCTGCTGGCCATTTTCGCATCGACCATCACGGGGTTGGTGCTATCGCCGCTCCCCGTGGGCGCATGGGCGTTCCTGGGCCTGACAGTCTCGGTTATTACGAAAACCTTGACGTTCGGAGCTGCGTTTGGGGCATTCACGAACGATGTCATTTGGTTGATCGTCATTTCCTTCTTCTTCGCCCGAGGGTTTGTGAAGACGGGACTAGGGGACCGCATTGCCACGTACTTTGTCAAGTGGCTGGGGAAGAGTACCCTGGGGCTTTCTTATGGTCTCGCTCTTAGTGAAACTCTCTTGGCTCCTGCTATGCCTAGCACTACAGCTCGAGCTGGAGGTGTGTTCTTGCCTATTATTAGCTCATTGTCTCTCTCCGCGGGAAGCAAGCCCAATGATAAGTCTGCTAGCAAGCTGGGAGCGTACCTCGTCGCAACTCAATTTCAGGTGAATCTGTCAAAAGTTCAGTTTTTCGTGAGAATCTAGTATTGTGATGAATCTCTGTGCTTCGGAAGAATGTTGTTGTGGATGAGGTGATAGATAGAAGATGTCGTGATGGGTATAGTTGCGGAGTATGGATCTGGTCGCTGGTAATCAAATGGGAAATTAGAGTAAGCCCTAACGAACTTCAAAGTACGTTGAAGATGAAGTCGGGCATATTGTTGGTGACTCTATTAGGAGTTTTTGTCAGAATCTAGTGTTATGAATTTCAGTTCTCTGGGAAAATGTAGTTGTGGATGAGGCTGTCGACAGAAAATCGTGATGGTATGGTTGCGGAGTATGTGTCTACGTAGACGTCTGTCGCTCTTGCCGTTTAATCATATGGGAAATCAGAGCAAGCCCTAACGAACTTGAAGTACGTTGAAGATGAATTCGGGCGTGTTGTTGGTAACTTAATTAGGAGTGTACAATCCTTTGTGGTGGCTCATCAATCTGCGAGTACGCGAGATTCTACATGGTGCCAATTTATGAGGGTATTGAGACTTTTCGGTTTTGAAGTGCTTTATAGACATCGCAGCTGTATAATTTGCTATAGGAGCCGTGTTGCAGGCCTTCTACAGTTGGTGGACTTTACTTTACATATGGGCTTGGGGAAAGACCTTCTAAAACTGAGGCCTGTATAAGCAGCTGTTCAAGGGATTCCAGCGGAATCCAGCAAGTTACTATCGCAGTTGTCGTCTACAATGCTTGAGCTTGGGGCTTGAATTGAATCTTTTTCCCGTTTCAGTTGTAGCCTTCGCTTCCTGAGAAGTTACATTGACGAGGTTATCCTTGTGAATGTGCATCCACGAATTCCTGCTTTTGAGCCCCTGAGTAAAATAATCCTAAGAATGGCTTTGCAGGGTTTTTGTGGTTTTCAGAGCCACATTGTGAACTCCCTGCTTGATAAGGGGAGTGGTGTTGTAGGCCTTGTCTTGTCACTGACATGATGTGTGTGGGTGTTTATTGCCAGTCAGCAGGAAATTCAAGTGCTCTGTTCCTCACTGCGGCAGCACAAAACCTTCTCTGCTTGAAGTTGGCACAAGAGCTTGGGGTCATTGTCTCAAACCCATGGGTGACCTGGTTCAAAGCAGCAAGTGTGCCAGCATTGGCGGCTCTGCTCACAACTCCACTTGTACTCTACAAACTCTTCCCACCCGAAGTCAAAGATACCCCGGAAGCGCCTGCTGCTGCTGCTAAGAAGCTGGAAGCCTTGGGACCTGTGACACAAAATGAATGGTCCATGGTGGCAACAATGCTGCTTGCAGTCACATTATGGGTGTTTGGGTATGTTGGCATCCCTTTTCTCTTGGTGTTTATAGTCCAGATAATTAAGTTCAGTGTTAACTCTTTGAGGTGTATCTGGTGTTTACATCTGCAATGCAAAGTGACACTTTGTTCTGCCATTTTTCCTTTCACATCTTCCTTGTGTTGGACTTCCTTGGTAGCCTCTGGCCTTAAACTTAGTCATTGACAAGTCCATTTTGCCTATCTACAGTGAAAAGCTTGGTATCGCGAGTGTGGTTGCAGCAATGCTGGGTCTCTGCATCCTCCTCCTTTCAGGGGTCCTCAAATGGGATGACTGCTTGAGTGAGAAGTCTGCTTGGGATACATTGACATGGTTTGCAGTCCTTGTTGGCATGGCCGGAAATCTATCCAGCCTTGGCCTTGTCAAGTGGATGTCCGATGCTGTTGCCAAGACACTTGCCTCTTACTCTCTAAGTTGGCCAGCTGCTTTTGGGGTACTCCAGGGCACATATTTTCTCTCCCACTATTTGTTTGCCAGTCAAACAGGGCATGTGGGCGCCCTCTACTCTGCATTCTTGGCAATGCATATTGCTTCTGGAGTGCCCACTGTGCTAGCAGCTTTGGTACTTGCATTCAACACTAACCTTTTTGGAGCGCTCACACATTACAGCAGTGGTCAAGCTGCAGTGTACTATGGCTGTAAGTTTACTCCCGACCTTGAATTTATGCTTTGCTGTGTGAAGGAAGAGGGAGAAAGGTTGCATCTGTGGGGTTATTGATGTGAATGTTAGTGTAGAATGCGAGATATCACTCGGTTACATGTAAATTTTGCTTTATCTGAAGCGGTTAGATAGTGTATCTCGCACTCCTTGATCTGGTCTTAAGTGTTTACTTTCTCCATTTAGCCCACTTTCCCTAGAATGCAAACATGCAATTTGTACAAGATGATTAGCAAATGAAAAATGAGGTCATATAACCTACAATATGTGGAGCTCATTTGAATGTCTTATTCATTATTGAACTGAAGATTCTGTTCTTAAATGGTCATACAGGGCCCCCCAATTATGTGAATAGGTAACATAATTTGAGCATGTCCTCCAATCTCATTAAAACACTTTTTTTTTTTGAGTGTCCATTCTTAGATGCACTCCTAACCACACACCACTCATATAGTTGTCTAATGGAGATTAGTAGCCAAATTAGGCCCATTTACATAGGTTTTGCCTTGAGGCTCTATGTTCCATCCACAGAAGTATGTTACATTTGAGCAATGCTGGATACATTCTGGATATCAGCAGGTCTCGTTTATTCTTATATCTCTGCTCTTTGGTGTTCTTTGCAGCTGGTTATGTGGAACTGAAGGATGTGTTCCGGCTGGGAGCTGTCTGTGCATTGTGGAATATCTCGGTTTGGGCAGTGGCTGGAGGCATTTGGTGGAAGGTGATCGGCTTATACTAGATCTAGAACCAACACAATCATCGTTCCCACCCTGAACAATGTCACTTGGGGTGTGTTCATGGCAATCACATTTTTAATGTCTTTTTAAATAAGCAGAGAGGCAGGTCTCCCATTGCCCCATGCACTTTTTAATGCGAGGACTGATAAGTTTTGTAGACTAAAAAACCAGTTTTGACCTCAAATTAGCCAGGGCTACTAACGGAAAGAGGACAACCAAAATTAGACACAAGTTCAGGTCGCAGAGAGCACTCCATTGATCTGAGCTTTTGATACTTGGGACATTCCAGAGGGTGGGTTTAGTGGTGATCAACGGATGTGGGTCACCTTGTAACTTGTTAAACTGGCAACTTCTCAGTTGCCCGCCAGCATTGAGAGTTTCAAATGAGGTACATGAGGATTCTTTATGCATTTCATCCTCTCAATTGGGACAAGAGCTATGGGATTTAGTGGAAGGTTTAGTGAGCCCTCTATCTCAGCGATGTTACCTTAGGTCTTGAACTTGACTAATTATCAACATGGGGGCTTAACTTATTACTTCTTGGCAGTCGTAGTACATGACCGCCCACAGATGCTTGCTCACTTTTTCATTGTAGCCAAACTTCTCTAATCACTAACTCCACATAAACAATTTCAGAACCCTTCAGGTGTCTGAAGAGCAATTTAGCAGTAGCCGTTCATTTAGGCTCTTGAAAAGTTCGATTCTCCACAGAATACAAGATTCTCTCCAATCCCATAAATCATGGATACACATGTGGACACGGGATTCCTTGCATATTTTCCTACAGTACTACTGCTTAGCTTTGAACCTTGATGCATTCTCATCATCATCTTCTAACTTGTCCCTTGTCATGAACAAGTCCACTTACCATGCCAACTTATCAACACAGTGACCATGTAAGTAATAACTTACATGTGTTGTACTGTGCCAGTTGCATACAAAGATGTCTTCTCCAAATCTCCATACAACTCCACGTTTTGAAGATTTTGTCTGTGAGAATAGTATGTTTTAACCTTTGATCATTGACTAAGGTAGATGAGGCCAATTCAGTTAGCTTCCTTAATCGGATATCTATTTGGTTCCTAATTGGGAGTACGGTCACTCTGATTCAACGGGTGAGTAATACATGCTGAATTAGCTGCCATCTTGATGATATTTGGGACAGTCACCTCCATCAAAGTCAAACTATATTCACTATCCTTCATAATTAGGAGTGTTATCCACCGAGTTATGATGCATTTGATTTTTGTGCGTGAGGTGGGCAAAATTACAAGGTGGCATGTGGCTGTGAGGTGCCAACCAACTTGCATTGATGGTATTTTATAACGAAAGCCAATTTGACAACACTCTATCTTACATGTGATCCCTTTAGAGCCATGACACAACCAATATTGGAATTAAACTTGGTTTTCATTGACAAATGACCCATGTAGAATTTGCTAATGATGTCGTCCAATTACACAACATCAAACTATAAAAGAGTTTCCCCCTTCAACACCAAATTGGAAAGTATAGAATCTTTGATTTTGGAGCCTAGATAAACACCTTCCTCAACTCCAATTTTAGTGATTTCAAATTCTTTGTCATGATTCGCAATTGTTAATTTGCTCAACCTTCTAATTTAGACTAAATTCAATAGCTACCCCAACTTAGATACTTCAACTTTGTGACCATTGAATCTTCTCCAATTATGCTAACATTGAAGAGTTTTTTTCCTTCCCAAATCTTCAAAATGAGCTTGATTTCCATATACAAGTGGCTGATCATAACCGATCACTCATCCAAGAGCAAAAGGGTTATTGAAACCACCACAACTTTCCATCTATGGAGGCCCATTTCATAACTTCCAGATTTTGTCTATTAATTGATCGATTACGTCCGATAACCAACTTTAGCTAGGTGGATGGGCAACTGTTGCCATGGCTCACCATCAACTCTCCTCCAAGTTGATTATCTATTCATAAAATATGTCGATGATGATGGGTTGAATTGCCTTGGATATTCAACATGGTGTCAAAAGTTCCAAGTTCATTGGAATGCACCCGGTGGCAATAAAAGGCTACGTTTCTAGATTCGGCTCCACACTCTAGAAATTTTTAGCATCAGAATCTTGGCCAAATGACATCATGTACATGATGATTTGTACAATGCACTCAGGAGATTGTTAGCACAAACTTTAAAAAATACCAGCTGTTTGGAAATTATTGGGCGATCAAAGTTATCGTTTAGTGTTGTTGGGGCAAGCCCACACACCTTGTTCTTCTAACAAACTCGAGTCCCAAACCATGCATAACATTACTCAACACTCACTTCTCGTTTGGTGGGCCCCTGGAATATAACAATTGGATGTTCGGAAAGTTGAGTCTCCTTGCTCAACTTTCCGAGCATCCGACTGTTATAATTCCAAGAGCCCATTAAATGAGAAGCGAGTGTTGAGTAATGTTATGTGCAAAATTGTGCCATGTAATAGAGTTATCCTTTATTTCAACAAGAGTTTTATATAGCATTATTTAGTTGAGTGACTAAGTTGGGTGGGGCCGGGAATATGTCATGGAAGGTGTTAGAATAATACCTTCTGGATGCCTGTAAGCATATCCAGCTTGATAAACATGGGTGAAGCACTGACATTGAATATTTTTAGAATGGAACTGTTGATAACAACCAAATAATGTCATGATGATTTTCAGGTTCAATAAGTTTTAAGTGCAATTTAAAGTCAATGTGGAGGTTTGTATGAAGAACACTCTATATGGGTTCATTGGGGGGCCAAACTTATTTTAGCACCTCTTAGCATGTCAAAATGAGTTTGGTCATAATGAACTAATATAGAATGTCCTTTGTTAAAATCTCTACACCAACTCCAAACATGCACCAAAAACTTATTGAACATGGAAAGTATCGTATGCAAAACAACCAACTCCCAAACAAAACTCCAGTTAAATTTATCAATAACTCTACTATCACAACACTTTACCAAGTATCATACAATTCAAGTATATATAGTCTACCCATGATAACGGCGCTTCGCAATAGACTATTTAAGGCATGCGGGTCTTACTCGATTACTTTGCTCGATCAAACACTTATATTTGAAAGGTGTGTAAATAGGTGTGGATCAAAGAATGGACACCGTAAAGACACATGTTTAAAAGAGATTGGACTAGTCTTGGAACTTTATTAACTACTTTACACTCAACAATCTACACAATTGGGGTTAGGAGAGGAGGATCTCCGCACTCATTCAAGGAATCAACACGTATGCACTTGAATCAGTAACCATAAGTAAATAAGAGGAAGTTAAAATCATTCAATTTGTGTTGTTATTACATCGTAGATTTGTTAATGCAACACAAATTCTAAGACTTCAATGTGATCAATAGAAGATGGAGAACAAGAAAACTAATCAAAATAACACATACCTTAGATGTTGTGTGTTCCACATGGTTTTCAATTGTTCTCAACAAACATATTCAAATAATATGTGGCTATATAAAACATAATAACTATCACTTGAAGAAAAAAATTCATGGGTGGAATCGTTAATTATTATGATTTCTTACATACACATGCAATATCATACATTCCTAAACAAGTTTACATGAATCACAAATAGCTCCATCCATTGATCTCGGAGCCATATCCAGAGTGCTACTTAGGGTTGGTTCACATGGGGTCCCAAGTCCACTCATGGAGGCAAGTCCCAACACAGAGGCAAAGTCCCACCTTTTGAGCATCAAAAAACCCTTAAAATATGGTTAATGATCATCAAAGTCAGATCTTGATAATTCCATGCAAAAATACTTGCAGGACTTGTGTTGAGAATTAGGTCTAGCTTTTTGCGCGACCCAACTCTCAACACAAGTCCCAAGCCTCACCTCCAAAAAATGTTGTCATGTAGACATCCATGTCATACTGGAGACTTAGGACTCGGGATCCTGTGTGAAGTGGTAAGTCCCAGCTTCCATGCTCTCAACGGCTGAGATTGCACAGATTGACCTCAAGTGACTTGGGACCTGTGTGAAGCAACCCTTAGTAGAGATCTAGAAGAACTGGTGACACGAGGTTTGTGAAGAATGTACACTGGTTGCCTTTGCCAACTGGACCAACATTTATGAAAGACTTTAAGTGAAGAGATGACGTAATGAGGCACACTTTACTAAACAAAGAAGGCCTTGGACCAAGAGAAAGTTCATCCACAAATCAAGTGCTTACGTAAGCCAAGCCCGTGGACCCATTCACCGATTCAAAGTATATATGGATCACACGCGTTGTACGTTCATTTACATGGAAGTGTTTGAACAACATGTTTAATGTTGGGGGAGTTCATGTTCAAAGTTCCATTGACATCCACAAAGTCTAATTATTTTAACTGGCACTAATGGAAGTACGCCTTTGATGAGCCTAGGTGCTCTCAAAGCTTGGGAAGACAATGAAATCACTTAAAATTTGAGACATGGGCAACCAACTTAGGAGAGTAGAGTAAGCCTTCCGGTTTCGAGCATGTCAACCTACTGACCCACTCCAAATAGTAAGAAACTTGGCGTCTACTTATTAAGGTAGACAACCCATTCTTGACTAGTTAAGCAATTTAGCATATATGTGATTTAGGTATGATTAGAGGGGGAAAAAATCCCCATGTAGGATAATAGAAATAAGAAGCATTTCACATTATTTCAAACAAACAAATTGCAATAACCAATTCAATATGATTTTTTTTACGGGGATATAATTTCCTTGACCTATACTTGTGATGTAGGCTACCTTATTTCGTATCACCAATTGATTATAAAACCAAGAACTCTTGACTCTTGTAATCTATAACTATGACACCTAATTTACTTGTAATCTAAAACCTAGTTGTCAAACTTATTTGACTACGTTGGATTTCAATCGTGATATATCAACATTGATAAGAGATTGATAAGGTGTTGCATAGAAATAAATGGGGTGCTCGCTACCTTAAATGACGTCTCATTGACATGCGATTAAATGTCACCTCAACTTGTGGGCCATCCTCATGGATATCTTATTTCGGAGCTTTTTCTTAAATCAAAACCTAAAAGGTCATCATTTCCCTGACCCCAAGTCTTGAAATCTCAAGCCTCCAAGACTTGGCCAAGGCCCACAAAATCCATCAGTCATTTGGTCTCCAATGAGAGAGAGAGAGAGGACTCCAACGAGTGGAACCCCTCAACACAAAAGACCTTCAAATAGCACCCCTTCCACTAACCATGAGGTATATGAGTGTTGTTTGGTTCATTTTCATGTTCTTCAATTTCTACTAATTAGATTTAACTAATAAAATTCGTGTTGCATTAGCAAGTCTCCCAATTGTGGTCACTATTGAGTGTAGAGTAGTTATCAATATTTAAAGACGTAATCCAATCTCTTTCAAATATGTGTCTTTATGGTTTTTGCTCTTTGATCCTCACTAAACCACATACTAATCATATATAGGGGTTCGATCAAGAAAACGAGCCACTTAAGACCCACCTACAGTACCTTAGACATGCTACGTTCCTATCCGGGCAGCACGGGTAGCGAGGCGAGAAATTATATGAAGGTAAAAAAATGAGGGAAGGGTGGTAGGTGTATGAGGCGGTTGGCATTAAAAGAACCCATTTATTATATAAGTCCACTGAGGTAAGTTACTTGATGGTGGATGGGCACGCACACCGGTGCCTTAAACTTAATGCACTGATTTTGGTAGATTCCATGAAATAGAATGCACCTAAGCCTTAGGGCCGGTTTACACTATGGTGGAGAAGGCCTCCAGTCGGTCAAGAATGCTTGGCCAAGACATGGTTATATGAGGCAAATGGTGGATGTGCCGGAGAAGAATTAAAAGCAATAAAATATTTCTTAAGGAGTCTTGACCGGTTGAAGTCTAAACAATTAGCGGAGAAGTCCACCGGAGAAGTCCACCGGTGAAGAGAAGTTCACCCAATGGTGAAGATTTTTTGTGATAAAAAACCATAATTCTCTACATTCACATTGTATCAAAAGATTTCAACAAGAATTGTGTAATATAATGTTCAATTTTATTCAAAAGATAATGAAAATTGCCAAATTGCCAATTGTCAAGTTTGGCCCATGTAGGAAATAAATGTCTCCTTGGGTGTTTAAGAATGAAGAGGGGAAAACCCATACACATTGGACAAAACACTACTCTTTGGTATTAATTTATTTAAGACATGCTCTCCTCTTAATCATCCTCATCAATTTCTCTCTTCTTATCTTTGATCTTCAATCATGGATAATCGAAGAAGAGAGATTTTGTGCTCTCTTATGATCTTTATGGTTTTGAAGTATTTTATCGTTTCAACTATGGCGATACAAAAAACCATCATGTATCACCATAATGCTTCAATTATGATGATGGCATATTTTTTGTTTGGGAGCAAGGAGAGGGTGGTGTGGAAATTTGACCGGCCAAGTGGATATGTGAAATCTACGGTCCAGATTTGTTTTTGAAAATTAATTTTTTATTGAGTTGGGCTTCTCCGGCCTCTTGAGGCCAGACAAGAAACTCCTCCTCCAGAGAAGCCCAACTCCAAAAAGTGCGGCCATGTCATTTTATCATCCATGAGAAAAGTTCACAACCATTGTTTTCTTCACCTAGTGTAAACACCCACCGGTCAAGAGTTGCATTTTCGACCAATCACAATTGAGAAACGCCCTTTTTTTCATGACCGGTGGACTTCTCCACCGTAGTGTAAACCGGCCCTTAAGGTAGTCACACCTATCGCTGACATTTTTGTGAGTACAAGTGCTTAGGGCCGGTTTACACCATGAACCATGAAGTCGGACCATGGAAGATGGCCTTAATTAATGGTCCGATTTCATGGTCGAACTTTCATGGTCCGATTCCTTAAGAAATCAATTTATAAAGCCTTTGGAAAACGTTAAATTCTTCAAGGCATGGAAAAACGCCCCCAAAATAAACACCCCCCTTTCCAACAACATCATTACAACACCTCTACCCATCACATACAACCATACCACCCCCTTAAATACCATCCACAATAGTGCATATACACGGATGGGTCATTTATCCCACCTTCCAAAAACCCCGAAGGACTAATAGAGGGCAACACCGCAGGCTCCGGGGTACACAACCCCAACAACAACACCCAAATATCATAAAGCTTACATGGATACCAAAATATCCTAAGGGTAGAGCTCATTGCAATACTCATCGCTATCAAAACCATACAAGCCACCCAACAAGATACACACACATTTACATATAGCCTTAACAACACATACTTAATCAACAACCACATACCACACCCAACATCCCAACATCATCACCCATATAAATTACTCATCGTAGCCATTGTCTCGGGGGGTGCACCTTTCATTAAAACCTAGAATCACGTGCGTTCACTGCATACTCTAAAAACCCCCTATATACAAGTTTTTTTTTGTGAAATGAAGTAATACACATACAATTGCAACAATAAATATACAAGTGACAATATGTATACACAAAAAAACATCCATTCATATATAGTCATTAACATAAGTATACAAATATACTTTTGAACAATAATCAACCCCTATAATATGTATAACAAAATAAAGGCACCACGGACCTTGGCTTGGTGGTTAGGGCTCATGACCCCCAATGAGGAGGTTGTGGGTTCTATTCCCCGTGCCGGCGTGGTGCTCACCACCTTAGTCCACCCAACTATGGTGGGGGGTCCTTGGACCTTGTTGTATGGGTACCTCAAAGTCCTTTTGGGGGGATACCATGTCCGGTATCTTCAAGGCACTAGTGGCTAGCTAGGAACTTGTATAGTGTGTCACTATAGTGTCCATCCTCGAAAGGGGAGAGTAGTATTTGTCCCAATGTCCCCTTGTCCAGTGGGCATCAGGTTATTGGCATTACGAACGGACACTTTATTCACGCCGGCCCCTTGCTTGAAAGGGGTTGGAGTTTCTATCTATCTATAACAAAATATCCTAGCTTTCATCAGCAAAGTTGTTGAAAACTTTTTCATCTCCCGGATGTAACTCATAAACAATTGACTCACCAATATATGTCATTGTAGCCAATGCAATTATTGTCTCTAAGTCTACCATCAAATGATCAGTAAGATCATATGTCCACTTGTTGTTAGCCCCTTGTTGATACCAACATAAACCTATCTCCTTGTTACTTTGAGTTGAACGAATCATTTCAAAACCCTAATACTGCCTCTTTCCCCGGTATTACCTTGACACCTTGTACATGGTTCATACTACCCTATAAGGTTGCTAACAAAAATCGTTAATCCTAGTTCATCCTAATTTCATCCAATATGAAAACTTATGATATGTAGTATAGAAACAATACCATACAAGTACAATTAGTGTATGCTTTTTAAAGGCCTTCCATATATGTACGTAACTATAAATTATAACATGTATACCATATGTATACGTAATACGGCAAGGTCCAAATCAATACCCCTCCTGTGCACTCACGTATACTCGTACATGTTTAGTACAGTGCACCCCCCGAGGCCATTGTACATCAAATATATTGGACCCCACATATGATCCATATACACAAAGTGCGAGCACACACGGACATTAGTGGAAATGAAATAGCAGACACACTAGCCAATGAGGGGACATTAAAAGAAAAACCAAACAATACGCCGCATATACACATAGCCCACCCTAACCCCTACTAGCTAGCAAGTTGCCCAACAACCACACATGATGGAGCCATTTGCAACCTCCACACATTCATAACAAAAAACCTTGAAACCGTGAAACGGAATCAGCCAAAAGAAAATTCCCATATGTAGACAAATGGCTATCAAACAAACAAATCAACCAGAAGATCTCTAACCACTTTTGGAAAGATGACAAAGTGCCGGATACGCAAGTTACCCAAACTCTAAAATTTAGATATGCCCAATACATGGGTAACCATAGGGAAAATATCTTCTGGCCCCCTAAGTACCAAAACCCCAATTGTACACTATGTCATAACAATGACAGAGACACGTGACCTCACTTATTATCAACATGCAAACATCCATACTTAAAGGGACTACGAATTGCAAGGCACAACAAAGCAGTCCACCTCATCACTCAGACACTACAAGCCAATAATAACACCCGGTTCTCCACTTTGACCAACGCAGGCAACCTAATCAACCAACCCCCGTACCAAACAATCCCATAATGGCTCCTTAAATGCACATGCCCACAAAGAATATGTCAATGCCATGCCAAACTAAGACCAGACATACTGTGCATCATTGGAGCCCCAAACCAAACACAAACACATGTATCACCTTCCCCCAAACACACAATTCAATTCATCAAAATCACATACTGCCACGACAAATTCCCTGAACAAGCCCTCATGCACAAACACACCAAATACGACCCACTAATCAATATCATACAAAACAATGGTTGGAAAACCAACCTCCTCATTACCATCATTGCTGGAGTAAGAGGAGCTATATGCAAACACTCCATAGACCAACTAATCAAACTAAAAATCCCGAAAACCAATATTAAAACCCTCGTAAAAAATATACACCAAAACGCCATCAAATACCTCACATACCTTGTCCTAAACAAAAGAAAACTATATAATAAACAAACCCCCATCCCTCCACCATAATGAAAGGGGTTAACTAGTACAACACCAGAGCCCACCTCCCAAAGGAGGCATAACACCCTATACAACATCACAAGATACCGTGATCAGCATAGGGCCAATGGGCTCGTATTCATGCCGGTACATTGGTATGGGCATCGAATATGTAGTTTAACCAAAAACCAAAAAGTTAACATCTAAATAATTTATTTATTTTTTGAATCCAACAAACAAGAAGAAGGGATTGTAAAAAAACCACAATTTAAAAAAACTAGCAATAGAACATTTAAGCGCATGTAATATATGAAAGCAATGTGAGTAGGTAGGGATAGAAAAATTAGACGAATTAGTGGTTAGAAGGAAGAGGAGGGTTTTTTTTGAATTAAATAGAGGCAGCTTCAAACTCTCTTGCGCGTGGAACAACAAAATATAGTATATATACCCCGAAGTCCCCATGACAACAACCAACCCGATTTTGGGGGAGGGCCTTCTACGGCCTCATCATACAGTCCACATACATCCGCAATCAACCTCATGCAACCTTACTTTTTGTAAAGAAATATACTAACGATTTAAATTTTTTACTACCACCAATCCATTGTAGATGCTAAGTGCAACACATTCTTTTTGCGAGGTCATCTAATTACAAGTTTCTTTTGAGGGGCCAAGTTGATTACTTTGCACATCAAAGTCCTCAATACTTCGAAATCCTCCTCCACCCCAACTCTAAGTTCTACTAGAATTCCATGAGTGTAAGATCTATAAGAGATGCCACCACAATGCTTATGTCCAATAACCCCGTTTAGACCTCCATGTCCTCAAGGGTTACCTAGTCCATCTAATTATAGGTACTTTGGTCATTTGATTATAGTTTTCTAATTTGTTCTTTGACTTTTGAAATTGAATATTCTGTGACCGTAAATTTTGAAGTCTATGTGTGTTTGTTAGTCCTATGTAAATCGAGTCATGGCTAACTCCATGCTGAGTTGTATGTGGAATTCAATATGATTACTACACTAAATATACCAATTAGTGGGTGTGAAAAAATAATGAAGGTGATACTAAATTCCTTTATGCTATGAATTCGTGCCACCAAAGATCTAGGTGATGGCTTGTGATTGATTATCCTCATAATAGTTTTTGACAATTGTTGTAGCCAAGAATTAGCATTTAAATGATCAGTCATGGGTTAAAAACATATAGATGGACTATGTGTTCCCCCAACCCTCACCGCTTGAAAATTGTAACAATTTCCATATTCATGTTTTTTAGTTCGTAAAATTCAATATTTTTCCACAGTCTCCTTAGAATTTGTTTCTCTTCGCAAGAAAAACAATCCCCAGCTATTACTCCTCCTCAACAGATGCAAACTCTCTTATTTTATCGATTTATAGATGCCTCGACCTTACATGCCCATCGTGAGGATACCCAGTATGCAAATCTGTAAGGTGAAGGTTCAATCGGAGTACATGGAATGCCTATTGGAAATGCAAGTGTATCAGTGTCCTCTAGCATTTTCCTCAATAGCCTTTGCAAACACTCAGGGGGCAACAATAAAGGAGAAGTCAAGAATGATCACCTTGGAGAACTGCCAAATTCCTCGAACATGAATGGCAATGCCAAACAAGACCATCGATTTCAAGTGTTCAAGGTCCCGGAGCCAATCTATTAGCAGGGCAACATTTAGGTCAACATTTCGAGTGGGAGGCAAGTTGGAGAAGTTGCACACATGTTAATCTGCGCGTGTGACTTGTTCCTTGAAAATGATACCCTACTTCAGCCCTCTTCAAGACCCAATAAGCAGTGGTTCGAAGGCTGAAGCCCTGCTTCATGCCAAGGATCTTTGAAATTGGTGAATAATGGGACCAATTCCAGGGTATGTCGATAAGAAACTCCAAGAATGTGAGCAAACGGATTGTAAATTTGAGCAAGTGGAGCTTTCAGACGACATGGTAGTGGAGTCTGATTGAAGTAATAAGGGTGTTTGTGTGTCGCCATACCTTAAAATTTCAGACTGTGTGCTTCAATTGACATATATTTCCGTGGATCGTCCTCTTCAATGTTATTATAATCTAAATTTGAAAATATTGGTATCCTACTATTAGATCCAAAACTGTCCAAGTAGAATGGGTATGAATTGGATCTCACTTCATTGGAAGCTTCTTACATAAATAAAATTTTCAATCTACTTGAAATATTGTGACTTATGGCGTAGTCCTCCAATGTTCATAACATTATTCAAATCCATAACAATGTTCTGTGGGACTGACAATATTCCCAGACATTGCCCACATTCAGTCTGAATAATATTATGTTACATACTTTGAGTTGGAAAAGAATTATGTATCGTATTATCCATGATGTGTTTTTTTTTTTTTTTTTTTTTTTTTTTTTTTTTGATGTCCTCGTATACAGTGTGGACCACAGTATTTACCGTAAACTGTGTACTGTAGTTATCTTCTGAAGTCATGCAGTGTATCTATTCTTCTGCATATGTACATTCCAACTCGAAGATGTACCTGGAAAAGGTTCGCCTGAGTCATCTGCTGTGCTTTCCATGTCTTTTTGGTGATGTATAAGATGTCCCAAAATACAAGAATCATCAGTGTCTTGAGTTGCAGCCATGTCTCGAACTGACACCAGTTCAGGCTTTTACAATTGTCACCGGACTCAACAACTATCAACGTCCTCTCCTCTCTCCTCCCCTCTCCTCCCCTTCCCCCTCGGTCAAGGGTGAAGACATGGGATTCGCGACGAAAGGCTGACGACATGGGTCTCCCTCGGTTGGAAAAAGAGCCAGCTTTCAGGAAAACTAGGACCAAAACACCCACTTTGACTCTCTGATCATCCTCTCCTGCTTGCCCTCGTTACAGGCTCCTCCTCTCATCAACAACCAAGCGATGCTTTTCCTTCATCACCTTAACATTTGAATCAAACAGTTGCGGCTCTCTAACTCTGCATGTGTGTAGTGTCATCAAATAGCCGCCTGCCCACACATGACGAGCATTTAGTTAGTATGATGCTAAAGCTGCGAGGTTTGGTGGCCTCCGAGGCATAGAATGCATCCCGAGAGGAAATGCAAGAATTGGGTTGTCACGAGATTAAGGTATTGAGATAAGTTTGGTGACATGTAGAACAGAGGGGCGTCCAAGGTGTTCAGAGTTTGGCAGCAAGTTGAAGGGTTAACGTGTGGGTGCCATGCCCAAAGATGCGAGTTTTGGTCGCCTCCGAGTAAAACAATGTTCTTCGGGAGGAAATGCAAGAGTTGGGTTTCCACGGGATTATGATTTTGAGGGGGATTTGGTGACAAGTAGGGCAGAGAGGCTTTCAATGTGCTCGAAGTTTGGCAGCAGGCTGGAGGATTGAGTTGTAGGTAGGGTGGGAATGCCGGAGTTCGGGAGTGTTGAGGTTTTGAGTTGGTGACAGAGTTGGTGGTGGTGGAGTGATCAAGGATCGAGCGTAACTTAGTGGTGGTGATGGGAGCCAAGGACAACGAGTCGAGGTTGGAGGAGGAGGAGTCACGGAGCAAAGGGCTAGGGGGTGAGGAGGACCAACAGCAGCAGCTGAAGCGGAAGGAGGATCAGAACCGGCGACAGAGAGCTTGCCGGGAGCGGAAACGAAGAGCTCGCCAACTGTTGCGGGAAGCACATCAGCAACAACAACAACAACCACAACCGCACCGAGGAGGGCAAGAAGAAGAAGAAGAAGAAGGCCAGCAACAACAGCAGCACCAAGCACCGGTGCAGGTCGCAACTACTCAAGCCGAAGAAGAAAGGAGGAAAATCTCGTCTTCCTCCTCCTCGGTGGCAGTGGTGGTGAAGGTGGAAAAGAGTCCCGGGGAGAAGCTCCACATCGAGTCTTCGGGTCCACAAGCTGTGCAGCAGGTGGACCCGATCGCGCAGAAGAGCTATGCGCAGCGGAAGAAGGAGGATCAGAACCGGAGGCAGAGGGAATGCAGGGAACGCAAGAGACGGTCGCAGGAACTGGAGAACCGGGAGAAGCAGAAGAGGGCACAACAGGAGCTCCTGAGCGAGTTAGGGAAGGAGATTAGGGAACCGCATCTCGGAGGAGGCGTCACTGAGGTGGTGGGGCATCATCAGCATCATCAACAATCGAAGGCAGTGCAGGTTGTTGAAGGTGAGAGTACAAGTATGGAACGATCTGCTTCGGAGAGAGCCAAGGAGCTCGCTCCCATCCTTCACGAACTTACTGCGGGCAACGGCGTGGAGTACCAAAAGCTAACCCTTGCGAAGCTGCTGCAGCAACCCTTGCTGCAACCTGTTTTGCCCACATTCGTCTCCGAGCTCGACAAAGGGGTGCGACATGCTCACTAGGTTGCTGCAGACTTCAGATCCGAGAAATTTGCAGAACTGAAGTTTCCAGACATGGTGATGTTGTCTTCGGCTATGGTGAAAGCAGACGAGGCGGATGAGAAGAAACCCTAGTAAGGAGGAGGACGAAGAAGCTGTACCATCTCCGAGACTAAAAAGCAGTGCGAAGAATTTGATCCCAGGTACCGCCCGCAGTGTGTATTATAATGGTTCCTGTCTGGACAGATGTTGATAGGGTTTCACGCGGACAACTGGAACAGTTTTCTTCTACGACATAGCCTGCCTCTGATACACCATGGCTTCTACATTTGCTCGTCACGGTGCATTACTTGAGGTGATTGGACAGTGGAAGAACAGGAAAAGGTTGCGTGAGGCCGGTGGTGATGAGCTTTCTCTCCACTCTTATGAGTCCTCGCAAAACTATGTAACATACCGGTCACGTAAATTTGTACAGTGGGAGTGCATTCCATTCCAATGTGCCGCACTCACGGCGCAACAATGTCAGCAAAATGCAGTGCTTCTTCT
The DNA here is from genome assembly GCA_950295325.1 of Polytrichum commune. NCBI lineage: Eukaryota > Viridiplantae > Streptophyta > Polytrichopsida > Polytrichales > Polytrichaceae > Polytrichum > Polytrichum commune. The sequence continues at coordinate 11,990,059 of OX485803.1, read as the reverse complement.
TCGCCCGAGGGTTTGTGAAGACGGGACTAGGGGACCACATTGCCACATACGTTGTCAGTGGCTGGGGAAGAGTGCCCTGGGGATTTTGTATGGTCTCTCTTATAGTGAGTCTCTCTTGGTTCCTGCTATGCCTAGCACTACAGCTTTAGCTGGAGGTGTGTTCTTGCCTATTATTAGCTCATTGTCCGTCTCCGCGGGAAGCAAGCTGGGAGCGTACCAACCCAATTTCAGGTGAATCTATCAAAAGTTCAGTTTTTTTGTGAGAAGCTAGGATTGTGATGAATCTCTGTGCTTCGGAAGAATGTGGATGAGGTGGTAGTTAGAAGATGTCGTGGTCGGTATGGTTGCGGAATATTGATCCGGTCGTTGGTTATCAAATGGAAAGTTGGAGTGAGCCGTAACGAACCTTAAAGTACGTTGAAGATGAATTTGGGCATATTGCCGGAGACTCTATTAGGAGATATTTTCAGAAGCTAGGATTGTGACTCTTTGTGCTTCGCAAGAATGTGATTGTGTATGAGGTGATCGACAGAAGAGGTCGTGATGGCTATGGTTGCAGAGTACGAATGTTGTTGTTGTTAATCAAATGGAGTATCAGAGTGAGCCCTAACAAACCCTAAAGTACGTTGAAGATGAATTTGGGCGTGTTGTTGCTGAATCTTTCAGGAGTGTACAGTCCTTTAGTCCTGACTCGTGAATCTCATAGTGCACGAGATTCAAATATTGTGTAAGTTTACTTCGGACCTTGATTATATGCTTTACTGCATGAAGGAAGAGGGAGAAAAGGTTGCATCTGTGGGGCTACTGATGTCAATGTTACTCAGTGAAAGACCACTTTGTTACATGTAAATTTTGCTATTTTTGAAGCGGAAAGAGAGGTCGTGTATCTTATACTTCTTGGTCATTGGAATTTGTATCCTGGAGCAGAATATCACTATGTCATTCATAGTATATAGTGTCATGTACACTATCTCATGAACGGCCTAAACTAGATGCCTGGAGGTGTCAAAGTGTCATGTCTGCTAATTATCAAGCTGATAATATTTGTCAATATAAGTAACTTTTCAAAGTGAAATTCTATTCACATAATGACATAAGCACATTGGGATGCTTGAGATGATAATTTTGCATTATAATATGCAAGGAGAAGATATTAATTAGTGTACCAGTCACAAGTGTCATGTGTTTCCATTTGACTATGTAAGAGGAAGATATTGTTGAGCTTACTAATGCTAAGTGTCACTTGTGCACACTTACAGTCAGCTTGTAGTCCATGGTGTAACATAGTCTTGAATATACCTCATAACAGTCTTGAATATACTCATGCCAAAATATTAGTAATCGCATTTGAATGCCAAGTGTCATGAGGTTATTGAACACTAATAGTGAAGTTGTTGATCATTAGTGCAACGTAGCATATGTTTCAAAATAGGCTAAGTAACATTGTTACACACGTGACACTAAATACCATAAACGGTGTAGAATATTTTGTATTCGATCTGGTGGTTGATCATGTACTTGTGGTATAAGGTAGACATCTCTTAAACAATTTCTTTTTCCACTTCTTTCAGGATACTAATCATGTGAGTAGAAGAAGGTGATTAGCAATGCAAATTGAGGCCATTTTCTGTATAATTTGTGGAGCTCATATGAATATCTCAATCATCGTCAAATTGAAGATACCCTTCTTATATGGTCATATTGCTCACCCTCCCAAAAAAAATTATGTTGGCAATATGATCATATAAGAAGGGTATCTTCACTTTGATAATGAATCAGATATTCATATGAGCTCCACGACTTATGCCTGTTGATGTAGGTCTGGCCTTGAGTCTGTATGTTCCATCCACAGAAGTATGTTGCATGAGACAAAAGCTCACTACAGTCTAAATTTTGGCAAGTCTCTTTCGTTTGTTTTATAGATCTGTTCTTGTGTTTTTTGACAAGAGAAAGACAATGTACTTTGAGGGAGTGTGTCTATTTAAGAGTGAAATTTGTGGATGGATGTGTATGTAAAAGAATAAATTGGTGGGCGAGCATGTATGTAAGAATATCGAAATTGGTGGGAGTGTGTGTATGTAAGAGAATGAAACTGGTTGGTGGGTAGGTATGTGCAAGTGTTAGATTGATGGATGGATGTGTATGTAAGGTAGAGGGTGCTAAATCCAACACCCCATCCAAAACCAACACCTATAAACACCTCCCAATTGCCAACACTCTACAACCTTGAACCGTACCCGGCGGTGTAGGAGTGTCTGGGCCCACGAAGTGACGGTTTTAGGTGCCATTAGTGGTGCCACCTCATAGCGGCCTCCATGACCTTCATGTAGGGTATGTAACGGGCTCCACTCTATCTCGGGTTGGTTCAAGGTGGGATCAGGGTGGCTTGTCAATGCCTATTCTAGTCATTCTATTCACACCGCCAAGGAGGTAGGCCCACAAAGCACAAAAGGGTCATTTCCCGGGATGCAAAGGGGGTCGGTTCCCGGGAGGGATCATGGAGGTAGCCGTGTGGCTTTGCATACCATTACTACTTGGGCTTTGATGTAGTTTGGGTCTAGTACCCAACTATGTTGTGTTGGTTCTAGGCAATGAAGGTGGGGGTCCTCATCATATGCGAGGTTGCCATACACGGGGCCTATGGATTGGTATAAGGAAGCTAGTAGTTTTGACTTTGAATATTCATCAAATATTCAATTGAGACTAAAAGTATTTTTTCTTTCTTGATACCTATGTTTAGCCCAAAGGCTAATGTGAATATATATTTTATATATCAACCACATAGTCATATGTATGTGCAATAGCTTAAAGTGTTGGTTTAAGCACCCTCTACCTTATGTATGTAAGAAAATTGAAATTGATGGGTATATTTGCACATAAGATAATGAAATAGTTGGTGTATGTGTTGATTGAATATGAAACTTTGATGAATTTTCAACCATTATCTTCACATCATTGGCATTTTTGGCAGATGCAAGAACGACAAATCATGTCAAATTAAGCGTGTCCAATGATCTTTTGCCTTGCTAAAAAAATAGGTTTAACAAGTAGAAAACTTTTTATCATCATTTGATCCCAGTTCATGTCTGGTATGACTGTTGTGGACATGAATTTTGACATTCAAATAACTTGAATCAAGTGTGGAATATTACAAAGCAATTACAATCCTCACAAGCAAATGACACCCACATAATATCAATATTTCAGGTTTTCTTTTTGAAATAGTTTCATTCTCATTCTCATATTTAGTTGTTATGTGCTGGATATTCTTGTCTTGATGACATTTGTAAAAAGTAAGAATTCCTCTCTTCGTAGTGTGATGTGTGTTCAACACTTTGCATTTGATTTGGTTTTCAAATCTTTCATATTCTAGGAACTTAACTTCAATTCACAGATGATATTTGCAATGCATACATCTTTTGATACATTGGTTTGAAAGTTCAATGAAAGACCATCAATTTTTTTATTAAAACTTCACTTGTTTTTTATGTTTCAAATGTTAACCCTTCAAAGAGAGATGACATGTGCATAAGCTAGTGTGCTTTAACCTTCAATACTCCAATCTCTTCAAACTTGGAAAATTACCTATCTAGTCTTTCAATAGTCAATTGTAAAATTGCATTGAAATGGTCAAAAAGTGCAACCATAATAATTTGCAGAGCCTTAAAAGATGGTATTTCTAGATTGAAGAACGTCCATAAAAATTAGGGAATTGTTAAAACCACCACGCCTTTTGTTAAAGCCACCACGCTCGTGATTTGCAGTCACGTCATTTGGGATTTTACGCGCGATGTCGAAGTATCTTAAATTAAACTAATCTCTTGGCGGGCCGGACGAGGGCCGCTATATGAACCATTTATGGCGGGGGAAGATCTTTACTATACGCGGGCCGGTTCTAGGGGGGCGGACATTGGTGGGGCTCACTTATGCCGTCAGCCTCGTGTCTTATTTCGGGGAGCCCACCTTTAGGCTCTTGTTGGGCTAGGCGGGCTCGGTGGTTACGTGGCTACGTGGCTAGGCGGATTAGGTAACTAAGTATAATTCCTTTCTAGACCTACTTATTACTAAATAACTAGTTGCTTAGGCCTACTTACTACTTAATAACTAGTTGGTTAGGCCTACTTACTACTAATAAGTAGTTCGTTAGTCTTACTTGCTTAGGGCATGCCCAGGAGAGATAGTAAGCAACCCGCCAAAAATAATGTATTATATGGTGTTTAGGGTGTTTGGGGAGCCCTCCATCTTGGGCAGGGCAGCTCATCTTGAGTCAGAGCCCACCAAAGCCTAGGCATACCCCCGGTATAATTAGGAAGCAATCAATAAGACAACGACACCTATTATCTGACATGGGATAAAGTAGGATATCGGATTATCTGATATTAAAGTAATATCTTGGTGGGCTGGAGGAGGGTCGCCATATGAACCATTTATGGCGTTGGAAGGCCTTTACTATACCCGGGCCGGTTCTAAATTATGCCGGACCGGACATTGGTGGGGCTCAATTTATGCTGGTACCGCCACCTAAGAACCCGGGATGCCCCATTTTTGGCGTTGGCATGCCCCATGGCGAGGCTGCTGGGGACGCCTTTAGTGGCAAAGGGTGACTAAGGTTGAGTCAATTCTATTATGTACTCACACATGATTTACAACTTGAAAGCAATGTGGGCACTTCCAACTTCGCCCAACATTGTAAGGTAACCGGGTCTTAAACGGACATTTTCATCTGCACCCACTTCTTGTAATATGATACTAGGATGCCGAACATACAATTAGTGCGAAATGATTAGCCAAGTGCCATAGTGGTCCTAGGTGGCGGGGGGCACTAAGCAAGTAAGACTAAGCAACTAGTTAATTAGTAGTAAGTAGGCCTAAGCAACTAGTTATTTAGTAGTAAGTAGGCCTAGAAAGGAATTATACTTAGTTGCCTAATCCGCCTAGTCACGTAGCCACGTAGCCACCGAGCCACCGAGCCCGCCTAGCCCAACAAGAACCTAAAGGTGGGCTCCCCGAAATAAGACATGAGGCCGACGGCATAAGTGAGCCCCACCAATGTCCGCCCCCCTAGAACCGGCCCGCATATAGTAAAGATCTTCCCCCGCCATAAATGGTTCATATAGCGGCCCTCGTCCGGCCCGCCAAGAGATTAGTTTAATTTAAGATACTCCGACATCGCGCGAAAAATCCCAAATGACATGACTACAAATCACGAGCGTGGTGGTTTTAACAATTCCCAAAAATTATTGGATGGTATAATTGACCAACATTTTTCGTGACTCTTTAAAATAATTATAAATGAAGGATTCAAATGATGCTATGACTTCAAATCTATCAATGTAAGAATATTGAAAATCTCAACTATGCATAGATACTTGCCACTAGGCCTAGACAAGCCATGAACATCATACATCATAACATTGAATTTTGTAAAAATCACATACATGTACCAGTTACAAACGATAAAATATAGGTGGTGACTTGGTAAAAAAATTGCAATCATTTTTATTGTAAAGAACCTAAACTAATTAGAACCATCAAATAATTTTGAGGCGAAAATTAGGACATGCATGGGTAATCAAAATGTAAGGAACATCTACTTCAAACATGATAAGAATTAGAAGCTCGCTGATACATTCGATATTTAATACTAGAGTGTTACAATCAATAAGATTTTTGTTAGAGAAATCATAAGCGCTAAAACAATACATTAAGTTTGTCCCTAATCCAAAAGGCATGGAAGGAATATCCAAACCTTTTGTAGAAGAACTTCCAAGACTGTGTTTAAATGAAATTAGCACTATCCTAGCGAACACAATAAAGGGGCTAGAAAATGGCCCATCCCAAAGTCGGGGGGGGGGGGGACATCAATAAAATAGTAGAAGAAGTAACAACCAAAGGAATCAAATAATCCACGGTAATGAAATGCAAACAACATAGATACACCTCATGAATCAAGCCAAGAACTTTGCTACCTATGCAGTAGGAGAGCAACCAAAACACTTGAAAGCAAAATGGCTATCATTTGACAAATCCTTAGCAAGATAAAGGCAAACCTTTAGTCTTTACGGACATGATAGACAAATGACACTCCTCCAATGACAAAGATGACGCAAACTTACAGCTACTAAATTCGCAAAACACATACGCGATTTATTCTTGAAGCTATAATTTTTTTTTTCAACAATACACATTACAACACATGAACTGTGCACCAAAGAATGACATACAAAAGTCATAAAGGAGGAGTGCTCACTCGTATTCATAACCAATCTCATGTAATTTCTCAAAAATTTCCACCCCAAAAAACATATCACCATTCCTCCAAATAATGCAAATAGCAAATCAACCACTCCGTCCATGATTTATGACAAGCATGTATATGCTATCGCATATGGAAGACCTACCAATCAACCGTACTAATAAAACAATGTAAACCTTTAATCATGTGCCCAATCACTATGAGACATGAGATAATATAGTTGACAAAATTATAAAAGTTGGTATTGCTCACAAATTCTATGTTGTCCCATTCTCACTACCAGCCATTAAGAAACCAAACAATGATAGTAATTGCCATACACAAACATGTTTGTTAATCTCCCAAGATGTATGTCAAACTCAATTGTACAACTACCACGTGACATGTTTGGGAGAGAAACTTTCTTACTCAACAATGCTTATCTCATATGCATTGGCAAACAACTGATCAATGGCCTTGATGATAAAGGTGTACTTGGGAAATATATAGGCTTAGTACAATGCATACTAGCTAGGTACGGAGTATCACAAAAATAAGATGTATCTTACATCATAATTGTACAAGATCACCAATCACTCAAACACTATTCCTACTTGAAACAGTTGGTGGGGCCCATCTCAAAAGTACATTGGAAGGTTTTCACCTCCTCCCTACACCACTAGAAAATCAATGGATGCTTCAAGCAAGTAGTATACCCACACTAACCCCAACACTATCCCTCAAATATCTACATAAATTACTCCTACACAACATATTTGAACTTAAACACATAACACACCCCAATGAAATACATGTAATGACTAACAAAGAATTCAAACACTACTATCATACACCCACCAAAGTAGAACAACCCGCATTAGACTATGCCAAACTTCTCTTTTGTATACCATCATGTCACAACCAATCTGTTGAACCATATCTAACACACCATACGCCAAACATATTGAAAATTGAATATACAATACAAAACCACCACATACACCCAAGAATACAAGAACATGCCAACCACCCCCTACCCCCACCACATCAAAGACACCCCAAAGCACCCCTATACAATCTCATAAATTCCACACAATTCCCTATACACACCATATATATGGTTGCCCATGCAAATCCACAGACAAATACAAAATTACAAAACACTCACATCCTACTTATGCCAATGGATGCTCCCAAACGAAATAACCTGCAACAAGTGGCTACCACAAAGAGACCTCTTTCCTTGGAATAATCAAAAATACCATCAACCCCAACATTCTACTCCTCACACAATACTACACCTAGAAACAATATTAACACTTTACTAGCATACTATGATTGAACTTTCATCAAGAACAAAGGAGGGAAACTAGAGATATACCACCACCACAAACCATCCCTCTTTGTAGCATTTTCATCAAGGAATGTAACCTAGAAATGATATAGCATACACAACAAATACCATCCAAATTCAACATGATGTGGCACACATTAATGAAGCTAGTGGTAGTTATCTGATCACCATTCCCTTAACCCAACTGCACTTGCTATGGAAACAATACAACTTAACACTAAATTAACCTCATAGCCTCAAACCTCCTACACAACCATTTGAAAAAAAAAACAAGTAAGGCTATACCAAACGTACAAATATAAAATTCCTAAAATTGACCCCCTCAAGCTTTCACAATATACACTCCCATACACTACCCTTGTACAACTCACAAAGTCCTTCCAAATAACCCACTCATACTTCTCATTACCAATAACACCTCCGCCATACTTACACAAATTTACCCTCCCTTTATGAGAGACGTAATATTTGGATGCTTAGGAATAACTTTCCAACACAAATCGCAGGGAAATGGATATGCCCACCCACACATTGAAAACGATACACAACAAGCTCTTCACTAGGCACACCTTGTAGCTAGAAACAACCCACACTTTGTTACAATCTTAGTAACACTAGAAAAAACTTCAATCTCCACAACGGACCCTTCCTAGACTCACATGTCATTACATACTTTAAAGCATAGTCCATCACCTATGAACAACCAACAATTCCATCATAACTGATCAACTTAGACTAATACCCATTTGTTTTATAGAAAATAAAATTAGACTCCGATATTGGTAGTCTTGGGCAGGCCCACATGTGTGTTTGCCTTCAAAAATTGAACAACACTCAGGCTAAACATTGTTCATTTTGTGAAGGTGGCCCAATAGAACCCACTCCTAACCCGTCATTTCACCTTGCTCCTCGGAACAACGAGCCGGGCGCCCCACCAATAGAACCTCACCGGGACCCGTGACTTGGCCCGGCTCATACGTAACGGGCCGGGTAAGCCAATATAACGGGTCGACCCCCCTGTTCCCCCGGGCGCCATTGTTGTTGTAGAGACAGTGTCAGCTTCGCGGATCCACAGTCTCCGGATCCTCAAACCCTACCGGGATATTCAAAGCTCGCCGATCGTCACATGTGCTTACTCCGGAGCGATTAACGGCGCGGTTTAGAACAGGTTCCAGGTTCTGCTGCCATATTTTATTATATGTTGTGAGCGCTTCGGGGGGGTTTGGCGTGGAAAGACGAGAAGAGACGTGGGTTTACAAGGGTTTGTAAGTACTCTCTGTTCTGAGCTGTGGATAGTTTGAGTGCAGCGTTTAAGTTAGTGAAGCTCCAGAGAGTGTGCAGTGGTGTGGGAGAGGAGTTCCATCATGTCGAAGAATGGGATAACCAACACTGTGGCCGTCGGGATCGCTGTTCAGTCTGACTGGGACAATCGCCATTTCTCGAGTTCATTGTCCCTGAATGTTCGTCGGCTTTTCGAGTTTCTCCTCCAGTTTGGTGAGTTCTGAAATTTTTCTTGAGATTTGTGCTACATGTTCTTTAACAATCTCTGTATGTTTTTATGCCTTTGGTTTTCCTGTACTTGATCTCTGTTCCACATCCTCGTTGAATCTTTTGTGAGTAAGTTTGTTGAGTTACATTCACACACACAGAGTTGCGGTGAGTGTACAGTCCCAAGCAGGACGAAATCATATCAGGAGGGCTGCAAATAGTGTGCGATCATGCTGATTTACATTACGGTAGAGTTTTGCCATGATTTGTGTTCACTTAGACAGCTTGTTCATTGACCTTGCTTTCAGATATCCTATTTCTAATATTGGGATTCGCTGATTTGCCTGTCATGTCTATAGTCTGGGCATGTGGACATGAGTGCAGTACATACATTAGTTTATAATGTGGATTATAACTCTTCGATCTCAAGGTGCGGAGTTTTTCATAGTCGTGTGCAGCCCACATTTTCTTAGTCACCAAATATGTAAAATAAGTGATGCTCTGGCCTCAAATGCTGAAGGAACTAAACCTTTTAAAAGGACTTGGTGTTCGTTTTCTGAAGATCAATTGTGTACTAGATCAAGAGTTTTAAGGGCTTTTAAAACTGTCCAAATCCTGCATACCTAGAGCGTCAAATGTGGTCGGAGTATGTTAGTGTGGTTGCACCAATTGATTGGAATTCACCGGAATATATGTCTGAGGCAATCATATTGGCCTATCAAGATGCTACACTAAGAGTGGGCTACAGTAATTCTCTAGAACCCACATTCATTTTCAGCCTACACCTAGTTCAGGATTAATGTGGGCCACATTAATTATTTTCTGGGAAATTGATGTGGGTTATTATCTTATTTTATGCTACCCTTGCTGTAAGGTGACTATTTTATATTATGCCCCTCTTGATGTAAGGGGACCATCTTATTCTATGGAAAATGTTGTTCGGAAGTCTTCAGAAAGACTTGGGGGAAGACCCTGCGACTTGCACCCACATTATTTCCATTTAAGTGGCCCATGTTAATTCTTTCCACATTAAATTTTCGCCCACCCTAATAGGATTATTTTAGTGTACTTTCCCCTTTTGCATGTAATTTTGTTGGCTCTCTGCTATCAAATGTCTTTAATTTGAAGCTGATTTCATGTGTTCATATTGAACAGAATCAGCTACGCGGAGTAAGCTGGCTACGCTAAATGAGAAACTCACAGTTCTTGAGCGGCAGCTGGAGTTTCTGGAGGCGCAATTCAGCACTGCGATTAACCCTCTGTAACATTAGCCACACCCATCTACTTTTAGGGACCTTCTGATCCCTGATGTTGTTTATCTCTCTCTAGAGAGTATGAACATTCTGTACAGAACCAATGTATCAAAAGCATCAACCGAAGTTGGTGTAGCATGCTGTTCTCGTAGTCCACCTTTTTGTAGAGGCACAGGAGATGTGACTTAAGTGTATTTTTAGAATATCTGCAGGGTGAGCATACTTGCAATAACCTCCTGGATGATCTCCATCCTGATGGTTTTGAACTGGAACTCTGGATCTTTTCTCCCAGATGCCGATTGTTCCAGTTTCTTGAGAACTTTAAAGGCATACCACACATAAGTTACCACATTTGTGCTGTAATCGGCATTATTAGTTGGATGAAATAATTTCACTCCTTCGTTTTCAAATCCTGATAATTGTTGAGCTGAAATTTGAAAGCACTGTAGGACATCATCTGTATCCTACCTTTCACACCATTGATATATTATGTCAAATTTCATTGGCCAGTGGTAATCATCCCTTCCCCTTCCTGGATGGCATACAGGACATTTGTGTCATGTGAATGGGTCATACTTTGTTACCTTTTTCTTTTATCTTTTTCCCTTTTTCTTTTTGCTTTCCCTTCTGTGCACACATGGTGAGATGATTGCATGAGGGTTGCAAGAGTAGATTGCAAATTGTCAAGCCTGCAAAGGGTACAGTACTTTCTACTAATTATTGTAGTATCATGGTGGCTTCAACTTCAATAATTCCCAAACCTTGAAACCTCCTTGAAATTGTTGATGTGGCACAAACCTAAATGACAATTCAACGTACAAAATGCTAAACCTGACATGGTACCAAGGTACCTCTAGTATACGAAACCATGAATTGCAACATAATTCACCACTTTACTTCTTGCCCAAAAGACACCAGCAGGGGACAATCACAAGCCAAATCCATCAATTACCTATGCTTCACAGATATGACAGCACACGGAGTGACAGGACTCTTAATAAGATCGTCGCAGAAATGACAGACTGATGATTCAATGAATAAAGCGGAGAAAGGAATACTCATGAAGCATTCAGCTGATTGTTAATCCGAAAATACGTGCGAGAATAGCGACTTCTCTGACGAAGGCCTTCTAGGTATATATAACAGTCATATTCCTTTCAAGAACATATCGGCCAAAGTGTTCCAATGCAACGGGGCACGGGGCTTCCGACCATAGCTCAGTTGGTAGAGCGGAGGACTGTAGAGGTGCAGGGATCCTTAGGTCACTGGTTCGAATCCGGTTGGTCGGACACTGCTTTTTGTTTTTTGGTTTCTCAAAACCTTCTGAATTTGAAATCTTCTTTTTGTCCATTTTGAATGTGGCATGGAGTTGGGCACGTTTTGGGTTGAAGTAGGATTCCTGTAGATTGAAGTTCTACATAAGTTAGTATGGAGACAGCAATCAATGTCTTTTGCAAAAGCTGACAATACACATACCACTTGAAACTTGCAATGCATTGTTGATTCACTTGTATCAGTGCAATCAATAAACTACACTAGATATTGTGTTTAGTGTCACTTATTATTTGGAATTACACAAATAAGTATTTTTTATTAATGTAATTTCTTACCAAGTAAAGATGTTAATGCTCTATAATGTCCAAACGACCAATTCGACCTTTGTTGGCAAAAATGATAAATATAGTAAATAATTATAGCATTGCATGTTTCCAAATATTATGTGACACTATATAGAATATATAGAGTAGTTGTCTAACCTGCAACTTCTAGTGCAACCACTTTAATCCACATGAGAGAAAAGAGCATAAGGTGGGAAAGCACTAACCTAAACTTGTAGAGGTGGGAAGCACTAACCTAGACTTGGGGAGATGGGAAACACTAACCTAAATCTAGAGAGATGGGAAACACTACACTAAAGATGATAGTTAGTGTCACTAGCTATTTGGTATTACGTAATGCTATATCTATTTATTGTATGTCTCATATTTAACCAACAAATTTCAAATTGGTTGTTTGGACATTATATAACATTGACAACTTCACTTGGTAACAAAATTACATCAATAGTAATATATATATATGTATATATAGCATTGCGCAATTCCAAATAGTAAGTGACACTAAATATCATATTTAGTGTAGTTCAAGCTAAACTACTGAGTTGGCATCTCAAATATATGTTGTGGCAGTGAACAATCATCAAGAGTGGAAGATATTAACTTCATCATTTAAACCTGGTAAGTTAGTGGAAGGATCATACAAAATATATGAATCATGTTGAATTCCTACCCATCGGATATACAGAGGTAACTGATTCAAATCCAGTTGGTCAGACACCACTTTGTTGTCAACATCTTTCAACAACCTCTGCATACACTTAGGGACAGCAACAAAGAAGAAGTCGAGGATGGTGACTTTGAAGAGTTGCTAGATTCCTGAAACACAAACTGCAGTAGCCAAACAAGACCATCGACCTTAAGTGCTCAAGGTCACGAAGCCAGTCTATCAGCATGGCAACATATAGGTCAACATTTTGAGTGGGAGGCTGAAAATTCAGCTCTGAACCCTCAATTGGTTTTTAATTTGTCTCTGTTGGCACTGAAGGTTTAGAGCTGTACTGTTGGGCGCGTTGTGTGTGTGTGTGAGAGAGAGAGAGAGAGAGAGAGAGAGAGTCCACCCAACTTTAGAGAAGGGAGTCACATAAGCTGATGTACATTGTCACCTTCGAACCACATCATTTATTCATATGTACATTGTCAGAAGACTAGAACATCAATCACTTGATTGCTCGTCTACTCTAACACTTGAGTTCATCATTTGTAGTGTATAAGGTCACTCGAGACCCTTCAGTGATTGAGCTTAGACTCTTCGAATTCCAACAACGGAATATTGATGTCACTTTAGTTCCTCCTTCTCCAAGTTGGTTATGTATATTAAAGGTTCATAGTTGAACCTTTCACCTTTTGGCTTTGTAAAATCTGTACTACAAAATGGATGGGGGTGAAAAGTCTATCCAAATTTGCTATTCTTGAAGACAACGCCCTCCTCGACTGGAGTGTGGATGTAAACTTCTGCAATGTAAAGTTCATGTCCATGATTTCTCCTCTTGTGTTCAACAATTGCCCCTCTTCATCCTTACTCCTTTGCTTAACCAATGATAATTCACTACAGTTTGGAGAAGTTGCACACACTTTAATCCACAAATTGTGACTTGTTCATCGGAAAGAATACCGTACTTCAGCCCTCTTCAAGAACTGGTAAGAGGTGGTTCAAAGCCCCCCTTTAGGCCAAAGATCTTTGAAATTGGTGTACGGGACCAATTCCAGTGGATGTTGATAAGAAACCACAAGAATGTGAGCATAATGATTTTGATATCTATGCACGCAGGGATATCCATTTCTGTATATGTACAATTCAACTTGAAGAAGAAATGGATATCACTGCGTGACTCCGGTTCATACAGTAGTCGGGTATCATCTTTACCCACGAAATCATACAATGTTCACACCGGTCATGTGCTGTACTTTACATGTCTTGACGATTTCTAAGATATTCAAAATACAAGAATCATTGTCTTGAGTTGCAGTCATGTCTCGTACTGACACCAGTTCAGGCTGATACAGTTGTCACCGGAATCAACAATAATCAACCTCCTCTCCTCTCCTCGGTCATGGGTGAAGACATGGGGTGCACGGCGAAAGGCTCATGACATACGTCTCCCTCGGTTGGAAAAGAGCCAGCTTTCACCAAAACTAAGTCCAAAAACACACACTTTTAGCCTTTGACTCCTCTGATGATCATCCCGAGTCCCCCTGCTTGCTTCGTCACAGGGACCTCCTCTCAGCAACAACCAGCGATGCTTTCCCATCGTATCATCAGCCTAACCCTTCAATCAGTCAGTTGCAGCTCCCTGACTCTGCATTTGTGTAGCATCATCAAATAGCCACGCACGACGAACAATTAGCATGATGCCGAAGATGCGATTTTTGGTCCCCTCCCAGGAATAGGAGGATGCGTCCCGGGAGGAATTGTAAGAGTTGGGTTGTTACAGGATTAAGGTTTTGAAGGAGGTTTGGTGACACGTAGAACAGAGTGGCGTCCAAGTTATTCAAAATTTTGGCAGCAAGCTGTAGAATTGAGATGTAGGTAGGGTAGGAATGCGGGAGTGATTAAACCTTTTGAGGTGGTGGAGTGATCGAGGGTAACTTAAAGGGGATGATGGGGGCCAAGGAAAATGAGTCGAGGTTGCAAAGACGAATCCTTGGGCGGTTCAGGTTTGGAGGGAGGTTTGGTGACAAGTAGGGCAGAGAGGGCCTCCAAGGTGCTCGGAGTCTGGCAGCAGGTTGTAGGATTGAGATGTGGGTATGATGCCAAAGATGGCCGCCTCCGAGTGATAGGATGCTTCTCGGGAGGTAATGCAAGAGTTCGGTTGTTATGGGATTAAAGTTTTGAGGAGGCTCGGTGACATGTGGGGCAGAGTAGCATGCAAAGTGCGTGTTTGGCAGGTTGAAGGTTGAGATGTGGGTAGGGTGGGAATGCAGGATTGTTGAGGTTTTAAAGTGTTGAGGTTGTGAGACGGTTGGTAGTGGTGGAGTGATCAAGGGTAACTTAGTGGTGGTGATGGGAGCCAAGGACAACGAGTCGAGGTTGGAGGAGGAGGAGTCACGGAGCAAAGGGCTAGGGGGTGAGGAGGACCAACAGCAGCAGCTGAAGCGGAAGGAGGATCAGAACCGGCGACAGAGAGCTTGCCGGGAGCGGAAGCGAAGAGCTCGCCAACTGTTGCGGGAAGCACATCAGCAACAACAACAACAACCACAACCACAACCGCACCGAGGAGGCCAAGAAGAAGAAGAAGACCAGCAGCAACAGCAGCACCAAGCACCGGTGCAGGTCGCAACTACTCAAGCCGAAGAAGAAAGGAGGAAAATCTCGTCTTCCTCCTCCTCGGTGGCAGTGGTGGTGAAGGTGGAAAAGAGTCCCGGGGAGAAGCTCCACATCGAGTCTTCGGGTCCACAAGTTGTGCAGCAGGTGGACCCGATCGCGCAGAAGAGCTATGCGCAGCGGAAGAAGGAGGATCAGAACCGGAGGCAGAGGGAATGCAGGGAACGCAAGAGACGGTCGCAGGAACTGGAGAACCGGGAGAAGCAGAAGAGGGCACAACAGGAGCTCCTGAGCGAGTTAGGGAAGGAGATTAGGGAACCGCATCTCGGAGGAGGCGCCACTGAGGTGGTGGGGCATCATCAGCATCATCAACAATCGAAGGCAGTGCAGGTTGTTGAAGGTGAGAGTACAAGTATGGAACGATCTGCTTCAGAGAGAGCCAAGGAGCTCGCTCCCATCCTTCACGAACTTACTGCGGGCAACGGCGTGGAGTACCAAAAGCTAACCCTTGCGAAGCTGCTGCAGCAACCCTTGCTGCAACCTGTTTTGCCCACATTCGTCTCCGAGCTCGACAAAGGGGTGCGACATGCTCACTAGGTTGCTGCAGACTTCAGATCCGAGAAATTTGCAGAACTGAAGTTTCCAGACATGGTGATGTTGTCTTCGGCTATGGTGAAAGCAGACGAGGCGGATGAGAAGAAACCCTAGTAAGGAGGAGGACGAAGAAGCTGTACCATCTCCGAGACTAAAAAGCAGTGCGAAGAATTTGATCCCAGGTACCGCCCGCAGTGTGTATTATAATGGTTCCTGTCTGGACAGATGTTGATAGGGTTTCACGCGGACAACTGGAACAGTTTTCTTCTACGACATAGCCTGCCTCTGATACACCATGGCTTCTACATTTGCTCGTCACGGTGCATTACTTGAGGTAATTGGACAGTGGAAGAACAGGAAAAGGTTGCGTGAGGCCGGTGGTGATGAGCTTTCTCTCCACTCTTATGAGTCCTCGCAAAACTAACTATGTAACATACCGGTCACGTAAATTTGTACAGTGGGAGTGCATTCCATTCCAATGTGCCGCACTCACGGCACAACAATGTCAGCAAAATGCAGTGCTTCTTCGTCAATTCCAGTGTGTGAGCATGCTCTAACCTAACTCCCTGTGCTTCATGAAAATTTGCACAATCGATGTTGGAATGTTTCTTGATGAAAGTGCTGAGGTGGATCACTTGCATTGAACTATACTTGAATCAAATCAAATAAAAACAAAACAAAATCGTTCAGGAGCTCCGAAGCCAGCTTCCTGGATGAGATTCCATGATCAGCTTAGACTCCACCTTTGTCGCTGTGAAGCCCGATTGTTGTTTTCATATGTATGTTCTCTCCGCTCACGCCTGAATCAAGTCTGACAGTTTCTTGGACCATTAAAGTAGGTGTGGTGTCCCAACTCTTGGCCTGGCATACTAGGCTTTCAAGTTTCATCCCGAGTGGGGATTCTCTCTCGCAAAGCACAGTGAGCGGCAAATCCCTAAAACTTAACGTTCAACCCAGATAGCAGGCGCCTGCCGAATCTCCCAGACCGACTCGCTCCATGATTTCCACCCAACATGCGCTAAGTCGGACAATAACAAAATGGAGCGATAGAGTGCTTTGATATCAAAAACTGTGGCAACTTGTGTATAAATATATTCTAAACATGTCATCACTTATGTTTGGTTCCTAGAGCTCACTCACTGACCCCACCTACCGAATTGGAGGCAATACGCCTTCTAATCCTACGAGGCTAACGGGCCCATATTCAAGTAGGTGAGGAAAACATCAATGTCAAGGTTTAATTATTTCCGCTATTTAGTTACTTGAAATCAGTTGCCACCAGCTGCATCCTCTACATTGACAACAGCTTGCACGATATTCATGTTTCAGGTTGCCTGCAATATTCAAGTGATGATTGAATTGTGTGCCGATTCCATATGGTCTCTAGGGAGGTGACGTGAGTAACTAGAAATCAAATCTGAAGTTGAATGAAGACAGTAATTAAGTTCAATCTCAAGCTTGAATATTGGTTTTTGTTAGTAACTGGCAGATCCAATACGAAAATGCCAAGAACCTCTCAAAACTACCTATCTGCAAGGGAGTCTGCTTTAAGTTCATACTTCAGATGAATTTATTGACTAACAAGAAGTTGCTGAAATTGATATTCTTCTGGATTTCAATTTACGATTCTCCTTATTGTGTCCTTTGTGTGGAGAATGAATTGAAGCCAATGTGCAGAGTTTTAGTAAACTAATCAAACAAACTTAAAGCACTTCTCGAGCTTCCTTCAAAACAGACGCCGAGTCGTATAACGTGTAATGCAAAAACTGTACAAATCAGTCAATTTTTCCAAGATCAACTACATGAGAATGTGGGTCTTATATTGGAAAAATAAATAAATTTGTATTTGTAATCTCAACATGTAATGGGGAGGTGCATTCCCAATGGCTCTTGATTCTGACTTGGAGAGGACATAATTGTGACAAAAAACAAGATCACTGACTCAGCTTCAACCCAACATGGTATGAAGGAGGCCTTGAGTTGATCCGCTCCCGAAATTGCTCCTTACATCAATGCACAGTTTCATATGCTATGTATGCCAAGATTCTTTGACTAGCGCGGAGAATTACCACAATTGCTAAAACGGAACTCGGTTCAGAACTGAGGAAGGTGATGCTTGCTATATAGTTAGTAAAAGTGCGCTTGTGTGCAATGTATGCTTATTATTTCTACTTAATGATATTCAACAACAACTTTGATTCTGGGTAGCAATGAATTTAAGGGATTTCATATCCCAGTACCTACCAGGGGAGAGTGAGGTAAAAACATGCCCCAAATAGCTGTGTTGCCGATTCATCCTAATTTAATCTGAATATACTATATTTAGGAATTAAATTGGCTTCATATTAGCATGGACCTATGATCGGAGAGAACCAGCAGTTAGTTACAGATGAACCGGTTGAATTTGAGAAACAACTGGTTGAGGTTCAAGACTTCAGGAGAATTACCGATCGCTTTAGAGGAATTTGTGGAATATACCTCAAATTAATATAGAAAAACCGAAGGATGTCAACATGTAACCGGGTGGAGTTGCAAACACTAGATTCTCAACTGATTATGCCAAAAATCTCCCTGATCGCTGGCATGGACCACAATAATTCTCTAGGTCCCAAGTATCATGATTTGATTTAAGTTTTGAATTGGTGAGAAACTTTTTGATTTGGCGCATGTGAAAGTGAATGACAAGATTGGCACGACTTGGAGGAGATTGGTCCAAAGATGGATATTCTCTGTCTATTGATAGATGATGAGGGAAGATGATAAGACTCGTACTTAGGGCCACTTCAGACCAGAGCCCAACATTTTCCTTTTTAATTGCACCCATACCCAGACCATGCCCATCAGCAGTGACCTATGCCCACCCATGCCCACCCATAGCATGACATGTGCGCACCCATGCCCACCCATGCCCACACATAGCATGACATGTGCCCACCCATGCCCACCCACGCCCCACCCACGCCCACCCATGCTATTCAAATTGCGCCCATGTATTCAAAAATTGTGTAATGTGTATTGTGTAATTGTGTAATGTGTCTTGTATGATTGTGTAATTATGCCCCACCCATGCCCACCCATTATAATATCAAACCCATGCCCACCCATGAACAATAATATCGCAGTCATGCCCACCCATGCCCACCCATGAACAATAATATCGCAGCCATGCCCACCCATGAACAATAATATTACACCCATGCCCACCCAAAACCCATGGGCATGGGCATGGGTATGGGCACCCAATGTAGGGCTCTGCTTCAAACACAAGACTGAGAGCCCGTGACCATTACATGTCAAGCACTCTCATTGGTGGAAAAGGCGGAGCTGGTCCAAGTGCGCTTCACAGTTGGCTTGAGGGACCAACGGAGTATGTGAATGCAAGATGGATGTAAAGTCTAAATGGATTCCTACAAGGCATTGAATAGATCATGTTTCATGGTCACTTGGACTATTTTCAAAAATCACCTCTTGGAGGTAGGCCTGACACAAAACTGGGAGACCATGGCATTTTGAATGCCTACAACCATTGCTATATTCTATTTTATCATGCATGAACCCCCCCACATGATTAGAAATTCATTGAAATAGCATTTGGTTGAAGGTCCGGTCACGTATGACTTCACACTACACTTAAGGGTCCGTGACCACACTACATCATTTTGGAGGTGTCTTAGGACGGTCTTTGGACACTTTCTACGGGCTCTCACAATTTCATGGTCACGGCTCTTGGCTCGTGTGTGAAGTGGCCCCTAGATGATGCAAACTTATAACTTGAAGTTGTGGAACTGCAATAGCTAAGATAAAAATAAAGGTTGAATTATGGATAGAAGATGTTTATTGTGCTATAAGAATAAGCTCGGGGGACGAGAAAATGCCTTTTGTCACTCTCCTATGGTTGGGGATTTTGAGCTATTGACAAACACTATGTTGCTATTAAGCTTGGAACTATTTTGGCTAATGCATTGACATTGAAAGTTACGTCCTTTTTGTCCATCTACATATCTCTAATACTGTTTTGTCAAGGGTACAAACAAGTTGGTAAAAGAGTGCATTGGCCTTAACCCCCAAGCATCTAAGAGGTTCAAACTAGGCCTCTCCAAGCAAAAAAAAATAACGTTATGTACTTCAGCAACACACTTTTATTTTTAATCAATCACTTCAAAAGTGACCCTATTTAATATCAACTTATTTTTCAAGTGTATTATTTGAATAAGTTAAACACTTTGATGCTATTGAAGATTTTAAGTTCAAATAAGTAGCATGAGTGCAAATACATACGTTGTATTTTGATCAACAAGTGTGCAAGTGCAGTTGGGGTTTTTGGAATCGCTATAGCCGTTTAAAGGAAACTTGTGGAACACTTTGTAATCAACTACCATATATTGTAAACTCTAAAACCAAAGCCCTTGCATTTGCCTATGAATTTGATGTCTTGTGCTTGTAGTGATGTGGTTAAATGTATGAATGTATTCCTTGGTTTGATTCTTCCCAATGTTATGTTTTTATTACATGACAACCATTAACAAACAAAAATTCCACTTCAATACCATGAGGAAAAAAACTAAACTCATACTTTTTATAAATAAAATAGGGTGCCTTCTATTATAGAACTTTGGAATGTATAATTACCTATAGGGTGGAGGTTATGGTGATAAGTAGGGATTTTTGATAATTATACGCCCCCCCCCCAAAAAAAATAAAAAATTCAGAGACGAAGGTAAATAGCCCCTTAACAAATATGTGGTTCTCACACATGTATGACAATTTTCTATAGAGTTGCCTTCCATGAGAGAGGGGGCTTTTATTTCATGAGCACCGTGACATGAGCATGCTCATGTCAAAGAGCACATGCATAGGTTTCATAGGCCTTTGACATATGAATATAGGAGATAACATGGTTTCAGGCAAGGCTCACTGCTAAAACAATTTATGATGTGAGATTGTAACTACACCATGGTCGAAATAGAAATCCAAGACAAAAGCTATTACACTTTTCTAGGATTGCCAATAGAAATTCTTGAGATCCCAAATCTATGGAGAATACGAAGACTTTGCATCATGATTGACTTCTCAAAGATCTAACGTACATTAGGTTTTTTGGGTCCCTCCTCAATATGTTTCATGGAAACAATTATGTGTTTCTCCCCCTTCTCTAATTGCTCCTCCTGCCATTCTTGGAAACCTTTAATTCCTTCAAGAGTTCAACTAGGCTTAACCCATTCCACCTTTTGCTCCCCTATGATAGCATACCCAATCAAGAAGAGGGCAACGGGCACAAAATCCTCTCCAACCTTGGCAATGCTTTCAACTCTTATGGCCAACTTTGGAAGCAATCAAGACATATCCGGGATATCCAAATATTATGGTCCACCCCACCTTCTTTATACAAGATAGGTCATACATGTTTTTATACATGCAATTGGCATCTATGGAAGACTTCCACAAAGCCTTGACAATTGGCACAAGCACTTCCAATATGTGCTCATAGTGTAACATCCAAGCAATTCATGACAAAATGAAGGGGAAAAACACAGAAGGAAAAAAAAGAACCTAAACAAAATGAATGGATTTGTTATTTAAGTTCTATTGTTCAATATTCATGGGCCTTGCCGTCAAGGCTAGTCCTTCATAGTACTGTTATGGGGTGAAAATCCATATAAGTGTAGAGGAGAGAAATTCATGAATATTGAACAAAATTAAAGAATTGAAATTAAAGTTTGTATGCACTTCGTATGAATTTTTGGAGATTGGGGGTTGAACCCTTGTATGGTACAGTGCATGTTTGGATGAAAAAATCATATAAATGTAGAGGAGAGAATTTCATGAATATTGAAAAGAAAAAAAATTGAAATGGAAGTTCAGTTGCACTTGTTATGAAAAATTGGAGATTGGGGCTTGAAGCCAAGTATGGTTTTATGCAATACCATGTGTGAGTGCATTTGGAGCAACCCACAATCAACTCAAATTCTTTTAAAAAGAATAGGGGTCCAAGTCATAGGCTTGGGAGAGGTTCCACAATAAGAACCAACATTCTTGAGATCACAAACTGAAGCCAAGTATGGTAACGTGCAATACCATGTTTGAGTGCATTTAGACTAGCCACAACAAGCTCACAAATTTAACAAAATATAGGTGCCCAAGCCAAAGGCTTGGGCTAGGTTCCACAAAAGGAATCAACATTCTTGAGATCACAAACTAAAGCCAAGTGTGGTACCATGTAGTACCATGTGTGAGTGCACTTAGAGCAACCCACAACAAGCTTAGGATTTTTAAAAATAAGTACCCAACCCAAAGGCTTGTGCCAAGTTCCACAAAAGGAATCAACATTCTTGAGATCACAAATTGAAGCCAAGTATGGTACTATGTGGTATCATGTTTGAGTGCACTTGGAGAAACCCATATCAAGCTCACAAATATCTAAAAAGGGTTAAGCCAAAGGCTTGGGTTAGGTTCTAGAAAAGAGTCAACAAAAATAAGAGCCCCAAGCTCGATGTGAAGCCTAATGGAGTGCCTCAATAGGAGGGGGAGATAGAGTTTGGATTTGCAAAGCAAATTTTTTCACTTGATTGGGTGGTGTTAATGATTCACATTTTGTGGGACATGTTAACTACAACACAAAACCTTTTCGCGGCCCACCCCTTCTTCTCTAGTGGGGAAGGTATTAGAGACTTTTTTTCCACTACACTCGTGTATTGTGGCATATTGTATGCATCAACAAGGGCTCCAATGTGAAATTCTTTTTCATCATGGCGTTAATTCATGAGAGTGCAAGAATCTCATTGAAAACAATACCCCTGCGCCAAGGTCCCTTTATAGTGCCTTCATCTAGAGAGTCAAAGTCAAAACTCCACCGGTCCACTAGTACCGCCCCAATGAGTGGAGATGCGGTTGGAGGTGGGGATGTGGTTGTTTGACACTTTTCTTGAAGTTGTTGTTGCTATAGTGTGGCGTCATGGGGTCTTCATCCATTGTTGGAGCTTAGGGTTTTGGAGTTTAGTGAGGGAGAAATGTTTTGGACCTTAGTGTTGGAGATGTTCATTGTAGGCCAATTTGTTTATTGCAGACATTCAATACTCCAATGAGGTTGTAGATTGTTCCTAAGTGCACTTTGTGTGAACATTGTGTGTGATGCCATCTCGTTGAAGGAATATACAAATTGAGAACATTGCTCATTGTTCATATCAAGTGTATGTTGTTTGTTGTTGGACATGGTCGTGGGGATGTTGTGTGTGCAATAGAGTCATGGCCAACTTGAAACCGTAATTCATGAAAACCCTAACAACATGTGGCTTATTTTCCATTGTGGAGGGAAGCTGACAAGTTTGAGTTTGTTGAAATCTTGAATGACTTTATCAAATACCACGTAAGTGCATATGAAAAAAATCCAGAGGAGCATGCTTTTGAAATTTGGGTGAAACTATGAGAGGCAACACGAGGTATGTGGGGCAGGAGAAAGACCCCAAGGACTTTGATTTAAGTCACAAGAGTCAGCATCGTATGAAGCCGTGGTTTGGTTGGAAGACATCAACTCACCACCCATGACCAAAAGAGTAGAGCAACTCCAATTCTAAAGGCAAGCTCGCTCTTAAGGAGCAAGACGAACACAAGAGAAAAAGGATTGTGCTTCAATTGCCATTAGCATGGTCACAAGGCTTAAAATTGTCCTACTATAGAGCACAAGGTAGGGAAACATATCTTTTGCAGTTGCCATGGAGCTGAACACCGTCTCTCTAGTGAATAAAACTATCAACATGTTGGTAGTAGTGATGAATGGTGAGGTGGAGCATTGGCCCACCAATGGTTTCACTTGTACAAGGTATGGTTGGTAACTACAACACCTTAATTCTTGTTGGTTTAAGTATTACTCAAATTATGAATTCAACCCATCTACATATATTGTCTTCTATCTGTCTTCTACTAAGATTAGGTCCAATTGGCATGTCCCTCAAAGATTAGTAATCAATTTCGATCTAAAATTTTACACCAAGAAAGTAACATCTCCATACCTTCAAAGCATGAATGACAATTTATTACTTCAACACCATGAACCATGTACTTCAATTTTGTTGTATAGAGTTTTCTAGACTCATAGGCAATTGTTTTTTTGTTTTTTTTCCCCTTGTATCAAGATGACACCAATCACTAAATCACTACACTAAGTTGTCATATTATTGTGGGCCACACTAATTTTCTAGAGCCCATGCTAATCTCACAATGAGAATTTGTGTGGGCCTCATTAATTTTTAACCCACGCTAAATTTCTAGTAGAAAATTATCATGGGGCGCAATAATTGTTTAATTACAAAATTAATGTGGGTGATTTTTTATTTTATTTTATTATTATTATTTGGTGCTACTTTTGTCATTGAACCAATATTCAGCTACTCACAATTTTTTCACAATGCACATGGTACATTGGTGGTTGATAGCCATTAATGTGATTGTCTCTGAAGAGTACTTTTGCAATTATTAGGTTGATTCATCCAAAGTGTATACATTTTCTTTAGCACAGTCCTTCATATTGGTTCTACTCAAATTATATCTAAATGAACCAAATATTCATTCTATCGCACGTGAGCTTTGCTTGTGATACGATGTTGAAAATTTCAGTTCATATCCACAAATAACCGGTTGATGTTCAAGACTTCAACCATATTACCCATCATTTTAGAGGAATCTGTGAAATGCACCTCAAATTCATAAAGAAAAACTGAAAGATCACAACCTCTTGATGTTCAAGACTTCATGATAATCATCCTCATCTTAGAGGAATATGTGAAATGTACCTCAAATTCACAAAGAAAAGCTGAAAGATTACAACCTTTTGATGTTTAAGACTTCAGGCATATTACCCATTATTCAGAGGAATCTATGAAATGCACCTCAAAATCATAAAGAAAATTCAAAAGATCACAATTTGTAACCAGTTGATGTTCAAGAATTCAAGATAATTACCCATCATTTTAGAGGAACTTGTGAAATGTACCTCAAATTCATGGAAAAAAAACCCGAAATATCACAACCTATAACCAGTTGGACTTGGAAACATTGGGATCCTAACCAATTACGCCCAAAAATCTCCCTGGACATTGTTTGCAAGGACCTGAAATTGAGTTTTTTTGCAAATAATATAAGATATATTTCCTATAAATACAAGATATTTGTGCTCTAAGCTCCACTTCTCATATAAGCTAAGAATACATCTTTAGATTGCAAGCTCACTGCTAACACCAACACAAGAAGTCACCAAACGCTACATTTGTAGAAGAGAACAAGAAAACAACACAAACTCAACTTATTCACAAGTTTGTGTTGTTTGGAGACACACCCATTTGCACCAATTTGACCACCAAGATAGGCAAACCGTGACTCACCTGAAACGGACACCCATAAATGACAACCAAAGAGATCAATAAAAGAGATCAAACTCTAAAAGGCATGTTTCAACACAACTCAACATAGAACACCAATCTTTGGGATGCAATTTTGATAGACAACAAAATTTTCAAGAACTGTACTTCCATGTGTGTATGAATGTCAATAAAGTGAAGCAGTAAGTTCCCCAAGGAAGTGAAGGAATTCCTTGCAACCAAGAGATTTGGCAATGTGGGAACCTAGTGCGGAAGTCTCCAAAGCAAAGTCCAAATGGTATTGATGGGAAGTCTTTAGAAAGACTTGAGGTTTTCCAAAATAATTTTCCACCCACACTAATAGTACAATTTAGTATAGCATCTATGCACTTGATGAAATCTCTTTTCAAATGATCATTGATTGTCAATACATGTGATTGCATGAATGCGCTCTTCAACAAAAGCCCTCATGACATGCTTAAGTCCATTTCATGGAGTCGTAGATTCCTTTCAACAACTTTGTCATAGGGGTTGTAATCTTAGAAAGTCCTTTCACAAATCTTTTATAGAAGACAAGTTCGGGGGAGGAGGATAAGGGCGGAGGGAGAGCAATGGGAGCTTCAAAGAATACGGAGCTTCAATGGCTCATTGGAAGATCATAGATCTCGAGAAGGAAACTTGCTAGATGATCGGTATATGCCCATAGATTCAATCTAGACAAACTACACAAGTTCACCTAAGGAGTGGTAGGTAGAGGAAGAAACAAAGGCATGTTAAGAGATTGGCATCACTAAATTAGTGGTTACCGTTCAAGGTTGGAGAGTAGATACTGCACATATATTAAGATAGGTAACTCGGCGATGAGCAATAGAATCGGGAGGCTTCGTACAATGTTGGAGGGACACATGAATGGTGGATCAAAGTGGACATAGCAAATCAACCGAAATGGAGTTGCAACTTGATTATGGGAGAGTCCGGAGTGTCAATACACAAAGCAACTTCCATGAGAGATGTGAATATGGAGGATGCACATCCCAAAGTCAGGGCAATAATCTCATAATTGCCATCACAAGGTAAGATTAGGAAACTCCGATGTCATTTCCACATCAACTGGCGAAGACGGTGGGCAAACCAAGTGAGGTCCATGTGGTGGTGTTATGTGGATTTTTTGTCACTTTGGAGGTGGTTCAATGGGAACTCCCTAACACATTGTTCACATCGTTAAGGTTTATGATGTTGGAGGATGGAGTTCCTAGAGGTTGATGACCTAGAACTGAAAAGAAATCAAAATAAGCTTGGACTGCCAAAGGATTTGTTGGAGGTTGCCACGCCAATGGGAACAGTTGGCCAATGCTCCAGCCTAGCACGAAACTAGGTGTGACCCTACTCTGGCGCACTACCCTCAAATTTGTGTTAGTACATGGGATGGTTGACTAGTCAATTTGTACACCCAAAATGACCTTGGCATACACCATTTGGCACAACCACAAGACCACATGCCCATGATCGAACTCCCTTGGTCCCCCCCCCCCCCGTATAGACCCCCAAACCTTTTGGCACCAGTATCCAACAATCTTCTGGCTCACCTCCTTTCATAACCCAAATTTTTGTTTGGACATTCAATTAATGTTTGCGCTCATAATGAATATCCTCATCAAATGTGTCCACTCTACATACCTTCAGTCATTGCTTTACATCCACATACCCCTCTCATCTTGCCATCCGGGATTGGCGAGAACATTGGCATCTAGCAGCACCTCCAATTTGAAGGGTTGTGGTCTACCCCTTGGTGCATTTAGTCTCATTCTTCCGTATGTACATCCTAGTGTTGACCCTACAGTCCCCCCCCCTGAACCCGATTCCTCGCCATGCGAAGGTTTTGGCAGTGTATTCTCTTCATCTGCCATTGTTGCCAAAACCAAACATTTTTGTGCCTAAAATTAATTTAATCTAGACTGGTAGTGATTCCAAAATGAGCGCTAACATCCAATGAGTTTATTTAACATAAAGCCTACACTTATATTATCTAGACAATATCCTATTGTGATAAACACTTCCAAAATAAGTGTTTATATTTTTCACATTCTACTAGTGTTTCAAAACTCTATCTTATATTTTACTAAATAAAAGTGGCCACAATGGATTATGATGTCACTTATGGAATGGAGAATGTATGTACATATCACATACGTTAGTCGATGTGGTGCAATAAAATACAATTCATGAACACGAACTCACCTTAGTCTCCAACTCACCTTAGTCTCCGAGTGGCAATGGTTGTTCCACAACCAAGGACCCACCAGAGCGAGTGCCGAGTAAGGGTGGCATGGAAGTGGGGTCCATATATACCCACATGGAGGGCATCAATTGGATATTATGACCCCTCCCCACCTAACCTATGGATGCCACATGTCCATGGGGGGACATGCAGTTAACATAACGATTTTTCATGAACAATCGCATGGCTTGACGATTGCTCTCCAATAATTAACAGTTTACCCCAAGGTAGAACATGCCATCCCACCCACCCCCCACCCACTTGATGAACTCATCCGGGAGTTGTTACCATATTAGCTTACATAGACGTTGCAAATCCTAGCTAAGGCTAGAGCTCATGCCATTTGGGAAGGGCCCAACCAACCAAGCCATGACCCCCATCATTAGGGGAAAGGGTGTCATGGCCAAGAAGCATGACCCGGCACCCCAAGCAGTCTTGCCAATTTATTTATTTATTTGATCCCAATTGACAATTGTTGCCCACCCCGCTTGATACCAAAAAAATGTCATCCTTGCATTCTTGAAGGTTGCTTGTTTATAAATCCCATATTGGTGCACTTCACCTTGAAAGCCCAAAATTCAATATATAAGTTCACTTCCCCTTAGTATACAAGCAATTGGTTGGGATTTCATTCCCAAGCTGAAATCGAAAGCATGTAAATGAATGTCAATAAAACATGCGATGAACTTGGAAGTAAAAGATATTCCAAAATCCTCATTAGCATGGAAGTTATTATGTATGTGACTTACAATTTGAAAGAGCCTTTTGTATTCTAAAATGAAACTTATATTTGTGTGCTATTTTTTGTTTGCTTAGTTTGTAATACTTTAGTCAATGCCTTCTACGTTCATGAGTATTCATACATATTTGAACTTATTAATGGTGATTGAATGTAAGAAATCATAATTAATTCAAGTAAGCACATTGTAGATATAAGTAGGCTTAATTACCTTGGTAAGCATAATTTATATATTAATTAAATTTAACTAGGCTTGATACACTTAATTACACTAATTCAGCTTAATGATTTTGAATATGTATGAATAATTGTGAAAGTAAAAGGCATTAAGTAGATTATCATAAAATAAAATAAAAATAGAAAAAGATAAGTGTCGTTTTAGAATGACAAAATATCCTTTCAAATGGTAAGTCACATACAATATAACCTCAATGCTAATGAGGATTTTGTTAAAAAAATGACTTCCAAGTTCACTACATCACGGGTAGGTCACTTAGTGCATTTTAAAAACGACGTGCGGCATAATATAGAGAGGATTAAAATCATTTGAAATAAAAATTATAAAGGAATTCCAAATAATGAAGGGGCCATTAAATGTAGACAATCCCATTATAAGTAAGTTAGATGGACATAAAATGTGGGCCATTATTTTGTTGTAAAATTAATATAGGGGCTGAAGATAAGGATCCTAGAAGGTATGTTTAGTATGTTTGCTATGGTCTCCTATGTGTTTTCTTCATAACTTTGTTTGCAATGATATTACTGTTTGCACCCGTTTTTGTTTCCATGGTTTCCCTTAACACTCGTCAATGCGTTAGGAAGTAGATTAGCTTTTATTACTTAAAAGGAATATAGAGTACAAAAAATTGCAGTGACTTGGACAATATAAGTAATGGAAGGGTGCAAACAAATGGGCAATTTTTGAAATTTAAGTAATTATAGGGAGGCTTTAATTCAGCCCTTGAAGGTAAATAGCCCCAAACAAAAAACCCCCAGCCGCACGTGGTGCACAAAAATGCCTTAGAGTGACCTACCCGTGCACTACATGCTTTATTGACATTCATTTACATGCTTTTGGTTTCAACTTGGGAATGAAATCCCAATCAATTGCTTATTTACTAAGGAGAAGTGAACATGTATATTGATTTTTGGGCCTTCGAGATGAAGTGGACTCAATATGGGATTTATGAATAAACGGCCTTCAAGAATACATTGCACTTTTCTTTGGAATCGGGTGGGGCAGGCAACAATTGTCAGTTGGGGTTAAAATAAATTAAAGTTTTGGCGGGACTTCCCGGGGGTGCCGGGTCATGGGCCTTGAACCTGACACCTCCTTCCCCCTGGTGATGGGGTCATGGCTCGGCTAGTTAGGGCCCACCCAAATGGCATGAGCTCCAACCCCACCTGGGAATCCTTGGGCGCATTTGAGTGCATGTCAAATACTAACAAACAGTGTCAACTCGCCTTCAAACAATTTAATCACTACCGATGCATATGCTAACCATGTCAATGATTTTAACATCCTTAGAAAGTGCCTAACTGTGCCTTTATTCAAAATCTTGCTTGATTATGTTCTCTCTCTCTCTCTCATATATATATATCACCATATCTATGTTCTGCTTAAAAATACGGATATTCTAAACTTTGTTCACTAAGTCACTTACATCACGTTAAAGATAAATATTAGGCAAAAGCATGTCCCATATGATTCCAATGTACATGAACTCCCCTTGAATTGTTTATAATATGTGGAGATCATGAGTAATATGGCAATTTCTTGTTTTAGGCAATTTGACAACGAAGTTAGCTTCCAAGATTCCATCAAGGCCCGATGAAGATGAGTCCATCACAAAGCCTATACGAGTCACGTTTTGTTTGAATGGATGAGAAGTATTCTTGCATGCAACATTTTTCCCCTTCACGTACACTGAACTTGCCATTTAAAGTAGCCAATAAGTAGTAGTATGTTTTCGACATGCATAACAATCACAAAACATGCATGCATCCAGAAAGTGCACATTATTATCAGTTGTTTTCACTCCCTTATTAGACCAGCTAAAGTACAAATGTAAACCGTCCCACTTGAAATGTTGTGAGTTTAAGGGCTAAACTTAGAAGTTTTGCATGCTAAGTTAGGGTCAATTTTAAGGGGATATCTAGATGTAACTCACCCATGTCTTGTATCCCCAACCAA
This sequence comes from Polytrichum commune, assembly GCA_950295325.1. Taxonomy (NCBI): domain Eukaryota; kingdom Viridiplantae; phylum Streptophyta; class Polytrichopsida; order Polytrichales; family Polytrichaceae; genus Polytrichum; species Polytrichum commune. Next base: position 11,959,693 of record OX485803.1, on the reverse strand, counting down.
ATCATGTGTGTCGTACTTATATGCATACTTTATAATACTCTTGCACCATCCGACTACAACGTACACAACACCACTTTTTTAATGACGATTTTCAAACGTCTTTTCAAAGAGCGAAAATAAATAAAAATCTATGGGTTCGTGTGAATTTCCTTGACTAAAGGCAACTACTAGTTATAGACATAATGAATGATGATCCATATATAACTTAGCCACCATACGTTAAATGAATTTAATATCATAATCAAAGTCGTAAACTTTTATTTAGTACACTAGGACCCAATTGGGGAAAAATTAGAATATATTCATGGGTGAAGAGATCTTTGTAATGCCTTTGTTATATACTCCACTTGAGAGTTACGTTAGGGCATGAGGACACATTGTACACCAAGCATCCATGGAATGTTTACACTCGTGACCAAGGGCCACGACCACCGTTATCAAAATTCTCTCATTGGTGGAGAAACGTGTGGGGGTCCCACTTCGCTTTACACTAGGTCAACAAAATTGAGATTGATCATGTTAGAGAATGGATGAGAAAATGATATAAAATACTACATGTTCTTAAATGAATAATGTTTCGAGCTCATCTGGCATCTGTTGCAAAACAAACCCAAATAGATGTCTCAAAGGAAAACAAGGTTGACCATTGAGAATGGTTTTTTTTTCCAATGACCTTAAAATATGTTTTGAATTATTGTGCCATCTTTTGGTTCTTGAAGAGTTTATCAACTCAGCTTATTTATTGATAAATAATCAATAGGTATCGATAATTAATGCACATTGAATCAATATCAAAATTTGGAAAGAAATCCATGCCTTTTTACAAGCGGAGTGGAATAGGGTACAAGGCATGTGACACATGTAATTTTGAGAGGACGCCTTGATACTACACCAATTATCATGTTTAGTGTGTGTGGTTCTAATTCCCACAACATGCATTATTTTGACAAATCTCAAAATCAGTTAGGGCTAAATTTTCATGAATACATGATCATTTACTGTAGATTTTAAGAAAACTAGTGCACGCTTGAAGGTGCTTTGAAGCTTGAGCCAAGTAACGAGACACTATGGGCTCTCAAAACCCTAGATCTTCTAGGGGCACTAATCCATAGGATAAAGAAATTTAGTATTACCTTCACAACTTTCCCACATGCATTATTAGCCAATCCTCACTGAATGGGATAATCAATATAGTCTTCTTCTATAGGGGTTCTATGTTATGATACCTCTGGGTAACTTATGCAAAAATACTTCAAACCTCAAAATGGTGTATGGATGTCGAAGTGTGTTTCATATAATATATATTTTTTAGTTGCATACAACTCATAAATTTCCTTTGCGTAGGTAAACTCCAAAGAAATGTTGAGCACATGTTTTCTTTTGAACCTCCTACATGTTGTCGTGATGCGGGCCAGTTACTAGTTAAAACATGAGCTTCTATATGTGTTATTATTATTCCGAGTATGTTTGTAGATGGAAATTAATATGATGTTGTATTAATCATGTTAGTTGAAAACCGGTCTTGAGTTCACAACCGAGATGATTTGATAGGAAGGGTTTGGTAGGAAGGGTTTGGTAGATAGAACTTGTAGTTAAGGTTAGGGAAGGTTAGACTTTACCAACATCGGCCATTACCTAGCCGTTTAGTGGTCTTTAACGCCCTAACCCCAATGGTTTCCTATTGGCTGAAGGGGGCAAGGGGAAAGAAAAATTAAGGGGTGGAAGAAGGATGGTGAGTCATTATGAATTGGGCATTCAAAATTTGAAGGAGTCGGAGACCTTGGAAGAATTTGTAGGCATTGGCGATCTTGGAGGAATATGGAGGCGTTGAGGACCTTGGATGAGCTTGAAGGTACTGATGAACTTAAAGGAGTTTGGAGGCATTTAAGATCTTGGAGGAGTTTAAAGGCATTGAAGACCTTCGACGTGCGGTGGAAATCATTGACCAAGCTTAGGAAATCACTGAAGACCATTGGTGAGAGGCCTAAAAACTCTACATGAATGACGTGACCTATGAATGATGTATGAGTTTGCAGAAGTGATATAAGAGACTTGAGTGATGAATACAACAAGTGATCATGCATGAAAAAAAAATGAGGTTTAAGTGGTTTGAGTGAACGATTGATTGGTTTAAATGAAGAGTAAAGAGTTTTGTTTAAATAGAGAAGTAAGGTTTTAGTTTTAAACATTAGAATAAGTGGATATCACAATCCATTGAATTGGTATCTAATTTTTTTTTAACTTGTATATAATAAATTTTAAATATCCTTATTAAAAAAATGAAGCGTTAGTACTAACTTATGTTTTTAAAACACATCTAGGTTACAAAACGTACACTATTGAAAGTTCCATGCTTCTAGATAAACACAAACGACAAAACATATTTTGGTAACCCAATGTGAACAACCGGAGTGTAGGTTTTGTGAGAGAGTATGTTTGTAAGTTACAAAATTGATGACAGATCAAGATAGGAGTGCGGGGGACTTGAGGCAACAACAACAAGGTATACAACGAAGGGGAGCCTTGGCCTCCAAAGTTTTGCAATACGTTGTGGATACAGTAGACCATTTTTATGGACATGATGTAATAAAAGACCTTTGTTGCTATAAAAGAGAGATGGAGGCTAATCTTATTTCCGAGGCCAAAATGATCAATAGTTTTGAGATTGCGGTAGTTCCCGATATTCGTAATAGAATCAAATAATTGAAACCAAGTCATTGGAAGGATTTCATGCAAACATTAAAAGATGAATATTTTGTTGAAGACTCGGAGCGAGTAACAAAGATGATGTTTTTGGAACGGGTTGCATGAAGAATAAAAAACCTCTCTGTAAATGAATTATTGCGGGAATTCAAGCAACAATTTGCACAATTGTCGGTATTCAAAAGGATGACATTGATATTGAAAAAGTATGAAATTGCTTGTACAAGCGGTGAATCCTTGGTTGCAAGAGATGATTGAACATTTTGTGGAAAATTGCAACAAGAAGCGAGGCTTGAAGACAGATTGGAAGGACGTCGAAGAAACAATTTCATCAGTTATAAAGAGACAACGACATCAAGATAAAACAATTGTAAGTGATAACGTTGCTTTTGCTTTCACCCTTCACAAACAAAGTCTCAAAAGGCTTTCCAATGTAATTATGAAGAGTGATGATTTGGATTTGGATGAGTTAATCAAATATGAGGGATTTGAAGTTTAAATTTGCAAAACCTGAAGGGAGAGGTCAAATATCCGCTCGTTGCCAAAATTATTATTGGAACCAATGTAAGGAAGAGTGATTCATTGTATATGGTGCGATAGTATGGACCATGCACAAAGGGAATGTAATGATTTTACAGACGTATTGCGCAAATATATTGAATTTTTTTTAAAGATGGAAAAAATTCATTTCAAGGAATGTGAGACACAATTGAAGAAAAAAATTAGATGAAGGTGAAATCAAGATACTTGTGGATATTTTCTTAGATATGGATGCATTCACATATGCTATTGGATTGGTATATGGTTCAAATTTTGAATCATGTCCTGAATCTAATACTTTGTGGTCATATGCTTTGAAAGACACATTCTCTAAAGAAATGTTATTTAGTACCGGTGAATCTATTCGCCAAATGGCATGATGGGATAATCTAATTTTACATTTCTTTGTTCATGCTTACATTGTGAGATCACAACATGAAGCAGTGTTTGAAAAAAAAACAAAGAAAAAATGAAGGAGATGAAGGATCATCCAAAGGACATACTCAAGGTGATAAAGGTTGGCAACAACAAATCCGGTACGTGAGGTAGCAATGGAAGAAGCAATGTCTTTTGCAAAGGGGAAAGTTGTGGAGTTTGTGAAAGAAAAAAAGTACATGCTAACAAAACTTATATTTGGCCAAAAGCCAGTAATGCCAAGTGAAGAAGTGGTGCCTACATGACATGAATTGCCTTAGGATGATGGTCTTAACATGGAACAACTTTTGGCATTATGCATTCAACAACTTGAAAGGAGGCTGGAAGACATTGCAATTGCCATTCAAAGGTTGAAGAATGCAACGATGAAGAATAAAAATAAGTTTGATCATAAACATTGATTACGACCTAGCCAATTGAGGTTGGTGATTGGGTGTTTGCTTATGATAGAAGTTTAGACAATCAACATAGTATGATAAGGAAGTTTGCAAAGAGATAGTTTGGACCTTATGTTGTGAAGAAAACTTATAACAATGCCACATATTTGTTGCGAGAACTCAATAGAACAAAGTTGAAAGTACATATTGCATACAAATGAGTTAAGTTGTTCCAAAGAAGAGGTGAAGTTGACAATGAAAATGTGCAAGAAGATGAGGAATATAATAGTTTTGGTCATAAAGGCAATTAGTTTGTAGATGGTTAAAGATCCATTGGCACATATCGGAGGATGTGCAAGTTTAGAAGGGGTGGATCTTCCTCATAGTTGTTTGGATCTTATGCAAGAAATATCTAACTCACAAAATTATCTTTGGAGGTGGTGCATTTGTCTGCTTCCTGACATTGCTATGTTGGACACATCATTACTTTTATTTATTTAAAGAAATCATTCTATGTGCAATTCAGTTCCAAATATTTGTACGTTGCACATTTTCTTCACTAAACCTCTCAGATGGTTTGAAAAAACTTGCTAATTCTTTTCATATATTTTGCAAGAATACTTCCAAATCACAAAATTTATTCTACAAGTGTTGTATTATTTTATATCCCAAGTTCTCTTAGTTGGATATATTTTCATCCTCAATGTACAGTTGAGGTTTGAAGTTATGTTGAGGACATGAGGCCAAGTTCTACACAAGCTTGCAATTGCTTCTTAACCCATATCCCTTGAGCATGGGATCGAATGAACTTGATTGTAAGATGAGCTCATGATCCACCTATTATCCAACAAGCAATTGCCCACAAACATCCACATAATCTCGAGAAAGTGGTAGTTTGCCAAATAAATCAAGTGAGATAAATATAAATATAAAACATGATTATATTTTCCATAATAACTTGTCATCTATTCTAAGGATGTTTATGTGTTGGGCCAACTATTAACTTACAAATGTGATGAACACTTAACTTTATGGAACAAGAAGTTGGGTTATTTTATTTATTATAATAATTGCTTCCCATTTGAACTAGTTTTATAGGTTTGATATAGCTATTGTCCTTTTGATCTAATATGCTTCACATTAAGTCTCATGATCAATACATTAAAAAGTGATTTGGATTTGTCATGGTCAAGGTCCTTGGACTAGAGCTATGACCACGAGAAATCCCAAATCATTTTTTCTCACAACCCTTGTGTAGAATGGCCTAATATATAGGGATGTTAAATCATGTAACTTTAGTTTATTGGGGAGTAGCCCCTCTATGTTCTACACATTCACTCTTTATCAACATTTTGAGTTGTGGGTAGAATGGTCAAAACTGGTATCTTAAAATACACAAGGTTCTATGTCGAAATAATTGAAGTTAAGATTCTATTTGGTCAAAGATTGTGAGATATTGATAGTTGATTTCCTTATATAGAGTCAAACCTCCCCCTTTATAACTTGCATATTTGAAAGGACAGAAGAATTAGAGGGGAGAGAGCACCTTTCAATCGATGATATGAAGAACGCGTGAGTACCTACTCTATTTAATTTCACCTCTAGATTGGTTGTATGAGTTTAGAAATATCCGTAATGAGAACGTGTGTTCATGATCTTAGCAACTTGAATTTTTTTGTTCACCCAATGTTGTTTGCATGTGGGGTTTAAGGAATGGGATAAGCTTATTAGGTAACCTTTCTAAGTACATACATTAAACATGCGTATTTAAGCAGTAAACGTACCCTTAAGCATATAAATGAATAGAAAGGGGTGTATAATTTAGTAATAGTAGTAAGCTAGATTTCCATATTTAACACCATGTAATTTGGTATAATAGTACACATTTGACTACTATGCAACTACCCATAGGTAACAACGCCTATTCATGGACAACTACTTAGGATAGCATTATTGAGGCTCTTTGTTTGGCATGAGATTTGGATTTGGTGACATGTTGACCATTTCTAGGCAATGGTCAATCACATTTAGCCTCTTGGAGGAGCACATAACTTCGATGTATGGTCCACCGACCATCGTACACCCCCGTCTACATTTCAAGTATGTACCAATGTGAGGGAGTGATCACCCTATAATGCTGGTGATTGTAGGTGGTTCTTTCCTCTAAAATTGGCAATTCAAAATACGTAAAAGACGTAAACAAGGGAAAATGATACCTATCTTATGTCGTTGGTGAAGTTTATAAAGTACAAGTGCCTATCACCAACTTAAAATTTTGACCAATTGTTCCCAACATATATATTTGGAAATGATGTGTCACGCATGGCTCATGCTAGATGCTTTGGTCTTTCAGTTGGGCCCCTACCAAGATTACTTAAGTAAAGGGGGTCTAGTGAAAAACCAACCCCCATGGGTTTGTGCTTAGTTTATCTTCTAGTGGGCCATTTTAAATCAATCCCATGCTTTTGATACTAATTTTGGGGTCTACATGCCATAAGATAATTGACAAACACTTTCACCTTGCGTATATAATGGTGGGGACCTCACATAAGGCATCTAGCCCTGGCTGCCATGCATGTCTCGTATGAAAAAAACAAACATCAATCTAAGAATAACTATGAATATTATATCAAGTCATCGTGATAATTTAACTCCCAAACATCTATGAAGCCAGGCTACTTGGATTGTTTGATATGCACAAAATCATTTATGTGACCTACACATTTTCACTTTGAGTTAATTGTTCAAAAACACAATTTCAATTTGAAGTAACTCATCCATCAAGTGCAAAAATCGCAAGATCTACATTTCGACATAAGAAGAGTTTGCACTTATCGAATATCGTCATGCAAGTAGCTATTCACATGTAAGCGTTGGACTACATAGGGACATGCATTTCCATTAAGAAGCATAAACAAAACACTATTGTCATGAAGGATCTAAGCCATGCCTTCTATTACATGGATTATAAAATTGAAGGGCCTTTCCACCTTTTCGCCTTGTACTGTCCCACACTGTTCTCATAGAGCAGAATCTCAAGGTTGAGCCATGAAACCCTATTAATATACTTAATAGACATACTTGAAGGAGAGAAGGAAGGGAGGGGGGGGGGGGACCAACTTGGCAACATTATAGCAACTCATTTTCCGCTTCTCAACGAACATGCACCTTTACCCCTCAAGCTACCTCGAGTACATGCCTCGTTCGCGAACTTGGGTTAGGTGATGGGGTTAAGTAACTTGGGTGGTGTTATGAGCACCTAACATAGATTGGCGATAAGCACATCGTACACTTTACATCCATCCGTCCATTGATCGCAAACTCAAGTCCATTGTCTATAATTAAACAAAGCTATTCATGAACATGGCAACAAATTTGTGGTGAACCCACCTCTAGCACCCAACACATTCATTGTCAACGGCTTGATTGCATTGAATGCCAACGGAGTATCGAATCCCCACTCCTTGTCCCGTAGTGTGAGGCCCTCGTTGGATGGCATGCCGTACACAAGTTGCGGGCCTTGATTAGTTACTTCATTATATGAGACTTTGGGTGATCTGGAATTTGGACGTTTTTAGATAAGATTGAAATAATAGTAGTAGTAGTCAGGCCCGGCCTCCATAGTAGTGGGCCATGCCGGCTGCTTTCAAGATGCCTTTCATTCATTGCACTTACGGTGAGTAGTTTTCCATGTACGCCGCTCGCCCACCAGTTTCTAGTGTGAATAAGGACAAACCCGCCCAAATGTAGAGGGAATCTTGCGGGGTGGGGTGGGGTTCGTATGTGCCAACTAGCTGCTCCCATCTTCTCAAATCCGGGCCCACTTAGTAATCTCCTCCTCCAGGTTAAATCTTCAACTTCTTTTTAAAACCGGGTTCTCAATCCTTTGGTGATCATAACTTATACGTTAAAGATTCGTTGATGGGCCCATGGAAGTCTAGTGGCCAATGTTCATGGCCCTCCATATTCTAGCGGACTGTTGTAATGTGGTTGGATGGTGGCTTGTGCTTAACTACATGCGAACACCTCCTACCTTTTATTTTCTAGAATTTGGTGGGCAAGTGGCCTACATGGAAGCTCACCCCATATTTCCACTAGACTTTGGTGGGCGAGTAGCCTACATGAAAGCCCAACCTAAGCACTATCCGCCAACCAACCACATTTTGGCAGTCCACTAGAATACGGAGGGCCATGGACACGTGCCAGTGGACTTCCATGCGCCCACTAAAGAATCTTTAACCTACAAGTGTTGGTCACTGAAGGATTCAAACCCGTTGAAGATTCAAGAGAACCAATGCTAGTCTAGAACTCCATCCTTGATGACCAAGAAGAAGAGGTTAGTAGGTGGGCCCAAATTTGCGAAGATGGGAGTAGCTAGTTGGCACATACAAACCTTACCCCACTATATTCCCTCTACATTTGGGCGGATTTGTCCTTATTCACACTAGAATATGGTGGGCGAGCGGACTACATGGAAACTCACCCTCAATGTGTTGTCTCTTGAAGCTTTGGTATGGATGTACACTGATATGTATGTGCAATTAGGTTGCCCCATACTAATTTATCATTTGTAACTAGTAGTTTTTCTTAAGTCTCAAACCTCGACCGCTTATTTCTCAAAGTCACCTGGATCATATGCAACTAGTAGTTTTTTCTGAAGTCTCGAACCTCTTGGTTAATTCTCAAACTCATTTGGTTCATCTACAACTAGTTGATACTAGAGAAAAGTAGTAGGTTGAAGATTAAGAAAAAAACTTGTCTTATTATATATAACCCTCCCTGCATATCTCTCACATATGCAAGGAGTTTGAACTTTCTAGCTTAAATTTTCATTCGTGTTTGATATTTATGTCAGTGAGTGGGCGGCTTCCTTACATCTGCATATGCATTGCGGATGTTAAAGTACATGTGTGAATGTAGATGCAAGGAGAACGGGCTTGCTCTAACATGATCCACATGTAGGGCAATATGCACTTTATAGAACACAAATGTAATACTAAAAGTTACATCTTTTGTGAGAAGTTACAAGTCTTTGGTAATTCCTATGATTATCTACTCACTCTATCTAAAATAAATAGTGTAGCATACAACTTCTACACTATACTCTAGTATATTGAGTGCAACTATAGTCTCCAAGACTTTCAAGGTTTGCAATGTAGGAAAGCGAGATTTATCGGTGTGAACTTCCAACTCTGTTTAGCTTTTTTTCTTCAAAATAGTTGTGGCCCATGGCATGACTAACTGGGATAGATTTTACGTGATCATGTCAATTGCAGAACATGGCCTCTTCTTGACTGAATTTTCAAACGCTAGTAAAGCATTTGCCATGTTACAACCAATGTCGAAGTGGTATCATCTTCTCTTACTACCATTTAAATGTACACAACGAGATTTTTGCATATTTTTGGGGGTATTGATAACATGCAAGTATTTAAGGATGGATATATATATATATATATATATATATATACTATTCAAGACTTTCATTTTTCTAAGTAAAATCATCCTAGCATCAATGTGGTATAAGGAACGAAGACATACACAAATTATGTCATCTTTCATACCCAATAGATACCAATATTTCATCCTTCTTACAAATTTGATATCGCTCAGGTACTTTTTTGTTATGCTATTAGGAAAAGTTGTGTATTGAGACCATGTATACACCTACTATATACACATCCAAGATTGTTTACAACTTTGCAAAGGTTCAACCCCAATTTTAGGGTTGCTTTTGAAAATAAAATAAAAATTAATGCGTCACAAATTTAGGTTCAACTTGCCTCTATTCTGCAAAATATGCGTAGCTATCAATCAATGAGGGGTTGCAGTGTTGTTGTACTCGTTTCCTTCAAATTGGTTATGAGAGTGAAGCCATGATATGAACTCATAATTTGCACTAACTAAGGGAGAAGATAGAGGAGGTAGGTTTCTAGGTGGCGTATTCATAAGGGAAAAGAGGCTTTGATTTGAAGCACCTGAAACTATATAATACAAGTGCTTTCTACCTACCACTAGTTGGATTCAAGTACATTGTTTCTAGTATTTAGTGTTCAGTGACACTAAGATGGAACACATTTAAGATGGAAAAACCGAAAACAGTAAGTGAATAAACTACACTGTTTATGGTACAGTAGCCTCCCGCCTAAATACGCACCCGTTTAAGTACGCATTATTTTTCCGAAAAAATAGGGTTAAGATTTATTTAGTTCAACATGTCATGGATTGTCATAGATTGGCACGACGCATGCTCTCAATCCAGATGTAAAGCATGTCTTCAAGCTCGGTGAAATGACCAATAGAGGATCGAAAAGTCTTCTCTTTAGCTTCATCAGACATTAAGGCAGATCGCTATAGGATTTGCTCCCGCTTGTCCCACACCTTTCTGATAGCTCCTTCACTAACATCGTACTCGCGCGCTATAGCCCTTTTACTGTGAGCATCCATCTTGCTCAACTTTGCTATGATCTCACATCGCTAAGACTCATTGAGGCGTTTCCCGTTCGGTTTCTTCGACATTGCAGCCGAATCAAGCGATTAGGAACCCTAAACCCTAAAGTGCGCACCTACCGGCTAAGTACGCACAATCCTGCCATGTTCAAGTTGCGTACTTAGGCGGGAGGCTACTGTATTCAGTGTCACTTGCTATTTGGAATTATGCGATGCAATAACTTCTTACTCTTGACTTCAATTTTTTCTCACAAAAGTTGAATAGGTTGTTCGGACATTATAGAACATACATGACTTTGCTTGGTAAACTTTTACATTCTTGATAAATAGTTATATCATTGCGTAACTTTGAATAGTAAGTGACACTAAATATCATGAACGGTGTATTGGTGCATTAGACCATGGGTAAGATGTTTCTTGTGTGAACCCAACATGGATAATTATAAAAGTGGTGGGCAGAGAAGGATGTAATGATAGGTGGTATGTAGTGATTGGTTGGATAGGTGTTGTTTCACACCACTTGCGATTGCTTTTGGGCGCTATTGAGTTAATTGTTTTGTGTGCATTTGTATGTAGGGTAGGATATTTTGATGCTCAGTTTGGGGAGACTCTAGTGTATGAATAGGAGGTTTGACTTGCTTTCCTCTTTGTGGAAAATGTAACTAATTATCTATAGGTAATAAAATTAACAAAACAACTTGCATTCCTCATCATTTCCTCTACTTCATCTCTGAAAAATATTGCACAAATTTCAAGCCACTCTTTATGGTCAAATCAACTTATTTTCACCATTTTCCATATATCTACCTTAAGTGTTGTTTCCCACCACATGCCATCACTTTTGGGTGCCATTAAGTTAATTGTTTTGTCTAGATTCGTATGCATAGTAGAATGTTTTGATGCTCAAATTAGGGAGACTCTAGTGTACAAGTAGGGGGTTAGACTTACTTGCCTCTGGGAAATTGTAACTAATTATTTACATAAAAACATTATGATGCAAGTTGCATTCCTTATCATTTCCTTTACTCCAAATTTGGAAAACATTGCACAAATTTCACGTCACTCTTTCTTGCGGAATCAACTTATTTTCACCGTTTTCCATATATCTACCTTTACATTATGGTGTTTAGCGTCACCAATTCAACAATGTCACTTATTTGAAAATTGAGACCTAAACTAGATGGGTCGTAACTGGCTTGTTTTCTTAATGAGACCCTATATTTGATTGGCATGGGTTGAGTGAGGATCAAAGAGCAACATCATAAAGACACATGTTTAAAAGAGATTGGACTACGTCTTCAAATATGAACAACTACTCTACACTCAATAGTGAACACAACTGGGAAGACCTTTGTATCCAATTAAGAAATCAACAAACATGCACTTCCAATAACCATAACTCAATCTTGGGAGGTCCGATTTTCAAAACGTTTTTTTTGCATATGTATCATCATAGATTTGCTAATGCAACACAAGTTTTGTTGTGTAAATGTAATTGGTAGAAGTTCAAGAACATGAAAAACGAACCAAGTTGTAGAGCAGATTTTTAGGCTATAGTCTGAATGTAGGTTTTTTGAGCCAAGTTTTTGGACGAATGGATGGAAAAATCGGACTATAGTCAGATGAAAGGACTTTTACAGTGGTTTTAGAAACCAAATGACCTCAGGAAGGAGTTGTAACCGCCTGAGAAGATGAGGACGATAAGAGACTATCGGCCGAGAGAGGAAACAGGCCATAATCAACGAGTGTTTTCAGGCTATAGTCTAGAGTAGTCGCTGATAAGCGAAGGATGAGTAGGATCGGCCAAATGCCGAGTGGAAAACTTAGCTTCAACTCTGTGATAGAGTGAAGTCTTGATACTGTAATCAATTTGAAAGTAATTAAGTTATGTTGCGGAGTATGCAAGTGTATGGAAATAATGTCAGGATGTGCATGGAATGATTGAAGCAAGTGAGAGAATAGGAATGTAAGTGAGAGATTGAAGTCACAGAGTGGTTGATAAATTACGGAATTGATTGTGTGAAGAGAAGAGTAATGTGATAGAGCAAGCAGGAGCGTAAGTATTTTGGAATACGAGTAGACACATCAAAGAAGGAATATATGAAAATAACAAAAATCTGAGGAAGCAAAGCGAAAATGAAATAAGCAATGGAAGGAAGAATAAAATGTTGTAAGAGTGATAGGACTATAGTCAATCAGAGCGCTACAGGAGAGGCAAGGACTGAGAGAAATGCGGAAAGACAAACCTGATTAGCGTTATCGAGAACCAGGCACGACCAAAATCTCTGCGCAGAGAGAGAGAGAGATAATGTCGCAGAGTTGAGCCTTAGCGTGAGTGTAAAGAGCCGCGAAAGACTATAGTCAGGACAGTGAGGGTTAGCAATATGCGAGGAAGGAAGGTGGAAGAGACAGAGAAGGAAGCATACAGGGATGCACAATACTTTAGAAAAGTGAGGACATACTTATCAATTAGGTTCAATGTGGGCAGGAGTGTTGTTTAATGATGGGAATACAGATAGGCTAACCCATGACATGATAGGAATGCAGGCTGAGAGATAAAGTGGTCATCATTGCCGAGCATGTGAGATTACATTGCAATGTTGAGATAATGAGTTGAAGAAGAAGTGACTAAGATTACATAGTTGATTGGTTGGAATAATACTAAGATACCTAAAGCTTAGAACTAATATGGAATATAGTCCCGTGTTGTTATTCTATCTTGGAATGTGCAGAGATTGTAGACCGGAATGGAATGGAAAATGGTTCATGATTGAGATAAGTTATTAAATGAAGATTAATACGAATAAAATAATTAACGAATCCATTGTATTGAATGAGATAATTTGAGTTTGAATTGAAGATCTTGTGATGTTGTTTTATGGAAATCAAATGATACTAACCCCAATAGGATGAAAATCCATTGGATGACTATGGACCGGATACTCAAAGACAATAGTCCAAGGTTACGAAATTTATGAGACTATAGTCCAAATTCACGACGGAAATAGGTCGAACCTTAGAGTGATAGTACCTACCTGAAAGATAGGACAGACAACACTCACTACCGAATTATCACATAAGAATTAATAAAGAAGAAAAAAGATGGGATAAATTAAGAGGGAAGGGAGTCAAGAGTGAGAATTACCCCATAATGTTATTGTGAACCTTAATCCAATGTGACATTAACCCTTATAGACACTATCTCAGTCTTCCTGGAGACTTTGTTCCCTGGGTTTTGTTGTTTTTAAGCCCTAGCAGAAAACTTACTACACAAGTAACACCCACATACCTTATGTATGGCATACCATTTCTTCAATGACATGATCACTCGTCATGTCGGTGAAGAATCAAACCACCAAGAATCTAACATAAAATCGTGACCATGATCCAAAACAATACCACACTTTCAGCAAGAATATGGTGACTAACTTACAGGGATTTGTTTATGCTAAAGAGCGGAGAATTTAGAGCACATGCCTTGTTGACTAACATTTGGAGATTTAAATAACGATTATCAACAATCTACAAATATATTCATCTCTCACAATTCCGTGACCTGTTGCACTGGCCCACTTATGTGATGGTTTGTGGACCTTATATAACCTCATCATTCTTCTTAAGCAGAAACTTGAATTTGAGTGGTATATGCATGGCTTGTAGTTAAGAGTGGACATCAAAGAAACATGTGTTACAATGAGATTGGCCTATGTGCTCAAAATACAAATATCATTCTAAGCTCAACAATGAACACAATTGAGAAGTCTTATGCGATCGTTTAATGATAGTAATAAATTTCACATTGAAATCTTATTTCTTTAATTAGCATCTTGAAACAATCATTTTTGTGATTCACAATTGTTAACCATATGAGACATAACTTGAGCCGATCCAAGAGTCATAAATGTGAGTGAAGTTGGAGGTGTCCATAATGGTGCCACTTACCTTACAACAAGAGTGGTGATTCTCTATCACAATTTCTCATTGGATTGGACACTAACGCAAGAGATGGGAACTTGTTCCAAAGGAAAGGCCCTAGAGAATTGCAAGAGCATACCTCTCATAGTGGCCCTAGAGAAGTAGTCTCCACACTGAACATTACTCAACCATAGTTGTATGTTCACTGCATCTTGGAATAAAGTAATTGTATTATGTGCCCCCCCCCCCAAAAAAAGTAGTAATATTCAGTTACTTTCCATTAAAGCTAGCACTTGGAAATTTGGATGGAATTATAATAAAACATGACCCCATCGGGAATCTATATGATACTAGAATTTTGATCAGGCCAAAATTGACAATGCCATGACTATTGATACCTAGCTCAAAACCAAGGTAAAGGGTAAGACTACACACTCTAGCCATAACGCTGGAGTAACCAACAATGCAATGGCAAGCCAACACCATAGCCAAGGAGAGAGAGCTGAAGAAGAGAGATGACAACGAAGGCGAAGCCTCTGAGGTGGACGGACCATATAGGAATTCACGAGAACTCATGGGAACGAGTGGAGAACCAACCACGGAACTAGAAGCTGCCACATGATTAGAGGGAAGATGCGTGGTAATAGGATACATTATCCACGGTAATAGATTAGGCAATATACATAGGGATATCTTACATATTAACACCATCTTTTTGAAAAAAACAAATAATAAGGATAAAATAAGAATCCAGTGTGAAAGTTATAAGACTATTGATTGTCACAAATTAAGTGGGAATTTTTTCCAAAAAAATCATTTGAACCCATGTCACCTATACCTTGAGGATTGGTAACTATCAATTATGTTTAGTAAAGAGTATGGGTAATTTTACACTCGTATTGAATGCAGAATATGTAGCTATCACAAAGATAAAAGTATAATTTTAGGTTACAAACATCCAAGAAGCTTAATTGTTGTAACCATTTAAGAGAAGCTCTCATCTAAGAACATTAGAGATGAACTAAGATCTAGGTAGAAGTTAGATGTCATTTGAAACATAGATTTTAGTTAAAAGGAAAAAAAATACTATCTAGAAGGAGATGTTTTTGGGAGACGAGACATTTTTCTTAAGTGTCAAAACAAGACTTGAGCTTACCTTGTATCTTCTCCCTTCGAGACATTCTTTGGGGATATACTTATAATAACCATCTACTCAAGAGTGTTATCTTTTTCTTCTTTTTTTTCTTTCTTCCAAATGTTTTTTGAGTTGTTGGGTGTTATGATACTTGAATGATTTGTCAATTGAGAGAAGAGTAGGTTTTTTTGAGCAAATGCTCAAAAGAGTAGCAAAATGATGGGATTCAAGTGCTCAAGGTTTCGGAAAATTAATAGAACTTTGAGAACCAAAGTGATATTGAATCAAACCTCAACTCACATTGGTAACTTGAGAAATTAAAATCAAGTATATTCATTTTGTCTTAAGGAAACACTCACAATTGAACTCCTCAAAAGGGAGTGTTGAAATTGATTATTATATAACTAAAGCTCGTGCTCTGTGAAAGTAATGATGGGTGCATATTTTGTTATTACATTATTAATGATATGTTTTATGATGATATATGATTAAGTATGAGAAATATTGCATTTATAATTATATTAATGTAGTCAGACTTATCATTGCATTCTTAATACACTTATAAGAATCATATTTACATCTTAAATGGTAACACTTGAGCTAAAAAGAGAGCAAGAACATGCAATTTCTACTTAAGACATTAACATACAATGCTCACTACTGTTACAACTTATAAAGAAAGTGATTGGATAACATACACTTATAATAACATCAAGTGTTGATTATGAGAATGAATACAACTATCTTATGAATGATTTGACGTTTATGTTTTTACGGAAATCATAAAGTGAACTAAGAGTTTGATCTTCTTTGGGAGATTTAATTAAGACCTTAAAGAGTTTTCTTGTCATCAACAATTCATAGTAAGGATTTAAATAACTTAACTAAATATGATATTAATGGAGCTTTACGATATTGATACACCTCCAAGAGTTCGCTATCTCTAATTGTTCTCATGAATAATGAGACTTACATTGAGAGTGAAGACAATTGAGATTGAGATCTCTTAACTCCAAAGCAATCATACTCAAATCAAACGAAGACAATGGAGGTTAAAACTTTATTAAAAGGGCTTCATCGAGCACGTTAATGAGATACAGTTATTTTCTAGCAATTATAAATTAACACGATGTTTCATCGTGAATCCTCCTAGCTTATGGCAAAGGAACGACCGATGGAGTTCATCATTTTTGGCAACCATCCTAGGGATTCTTGCCAATAATATGTCTCGGTAATTTAAGAGTGAAAGGAATGAAAGAGGAGGTTCTTGGCAAACGCTTACCCAAAGCACGTGGAGAATCACGCCAAGAAGATTGGAGCACTGCAGAGAATATCTACTAAACGGAGATCTAGCACATTTGGAGATCATGGACCTCACTAGTAAGAATGATTAGTGAGTGGACACATACGGAAGATGATCGGGAGATACAAGATACTTTGGATGTATTGAGTTTTCTTGACTTTTGTGAAACTATAATCGAGGAGATCATAACTCAAGGAAAATCTATTAAAGTAGACATAGAAGAGTCCCAACTTAACCAATTGTGGCAAGCCGCAATAGAAACCTTTAGTGAGTGACATTCAAGCGTGGAGAAACACTTACAAAAATTGGTAGAAGAGATCTTAACAAAAAAACAAGGAGAATTAATATCAAGTTGGCCATGGGAATATCCCAACAACATCAAGGAATCCAACAAAGCAGGAGAATGGACTGGCACCAACAAATTTCTTAACTTAATGATATGTATGAATCATGTGTACATTGATCAAGTGTGGTGATGTCTTGAAGAAATGCATATTAGTTTTGCATATCGATCAGAATTTGAAAGAAGAATCAAGGAATTATATGAAGAATTACAAACAATCATATTTTCCAAAGTATGGAACAAGGGCAAGGATACCTTGTGGGAATGTATGCCGGGGACAACTAAATAAGCCAAATAAAATCATGAAGGATTCCTTTACGACTTATACTTCATACAAACTTTGTTACCAATGTACGTTGGAAATCTTGAAAGCAATATCAAAATTCATTACCAACAATGATTAATGTTTCTATGGTTTGAGAACATCCATTGCTACAACAATTTACGAGAAAGACTACAAGATTGGTCTGAAGAAAAACAATTAATTGGACCACTTAATGCATCATATTCTGAAAGGAGAATTTTGCTAAACGTGGAGAAAACAAACGTAAAAGGGCATTACGTGATAAACGATATTGTCAAAGGCATAGACACCAAAAGACTTGTGATTCATTGGCTGTGGGAATACCCAAAGTTTAGTTGGGATCACAAAGTATTGACTCAATTAAAAGGAGTAAAGATATTTCACAACTTAATGTGGGACATGAACAAAGTTTATAAGAAGAAGACAACTAAAAATTTCTTTAATAAACATATTGGTTCTACTTATCATTTACAGTTTTGAAAGAAGAATCTAAGGACTTTTGGAAGAACTACAAGCAGAGATATTCTCGAAAAGTATATTGGTTTTACTTATCACGGAAAAGTTGGAATCAAGAAGTGGGTCCAAGTAGTTCACTTAGTGCATTTTAAAAACTAACTATGGCATAATATAGGGAGAATTAAATTCATTTGACATAAAATTTATAAAATAATTATAAATAATAAAGGGTTCATTAAAAATAGAGAATCCCATTACAAGTAAGGTAGATAGGTTTAAAACGTGGGCCGATCTTTAAAAATACTAAAAATACAGGGGTTGAAAATAAGGATTCTAGGATGTATGTTTAGTAGGATCAATTTTGTACACATGCCTCACAAAGGATGCATGAAAAATGGCTTATCGTTTGCCCAAAATGGATGAAAATCACAACGCATGTTACTGATTGTCTTCATGCACTGCCCTTTGTAAAAAAAACACCTAGGGTTTTGTTTCTTCCTCAAGTCCGTTGTGTTTTGGGCAACTTTTTTTTGAAGCTCTTCCTTGTTGAAGCTTATGGTAACAAAGTCCAACATGTATGTCTTGTTATAGTTGGTTTAGGATCTCCTTTGTAGAGTCTCCTTTGTAATTGTTTCACGATCAAGGGCGACCGTGAAGTTCCATGTAGGGTTTTGAATTTCTTGGTTGAAGGTCTTACAATTGTTTTGGAGGCGGTTTAGGGTTTAGAGTTTCCATGCGTGGTTGTGATTGTTTGTTCCACTTCTGCTGGGGCAGCCATGTTGGTGTTTATAGATGGCAACTCAAATGAAGATGTGGACTATGAAGGGCGATGCTATTGCGCTGCAATATTACAACAAGTTGAAGGTGTTTGAGGAGGAAATGTACACCTCGCTCAGGGTCACATAGGTTTGTTTGTTTTGCATACCCTAAACCCACATGCACAAATTTTGTAGGGAACCACAAAACTTCTGCATAGTTGCAATGGTTGTGGGTTTTTATGGGCAACACGGTGGAGTTTGGTGCATTTCAGCTCGCACAAGCCGATGCCGTTGCGTTTCCTCCACGTCGGCATGCATTTCGGGGGTTGGCAATTGTCAACAACTTCGATACCTACATGGAGTTGTTGTGTAAGTCGTGGGTTTTGAATAACCCGATGCCCGACTGCCTTCATACAAGCTCTTTTGCATGCCTCAACGTAACAAACCTCTATGCAATCCGTTTGCACCTCAAGTCAGGTTGGCCGCGATAATACTTTGTCTATCATGGTGATGGTTCGGTTGACAATGTGGAAGCATGGGTAACCCTACTCTTAGATCTTAATGTTTGTATTCTTTTGTTGTAAATTCTTTGGTGCATGATTGGACATTAAGGTATGGGATACATAGGTTTGTTTTGTTTTTCATACCCTAAACCCACTTGCACAAACTTATAGGGAACCATAGAACTTTTGCATAACTGCAATAGTTGCGGTTTTTTGTCTTTGGGTCAGACTTTTACGGAGCAGGTGTAGGGTTTGTGAAAGCATGCTCACTCTTGTTGTGTTTCCACCGTGAGTTTCATTTTTGATGCATGAAGATCATATTCTATGGACTATAAAATTACAAATTTTATAGTAAATTTTAAACTACATTATACTTAAGTATCTTTGTGTTCTTGTAGTTGTATGATTTCATTCAAATTATGGTCTTGGAATGATACGCATCATGTTATCACACTTGTTCTTTTGTGATGTGGTTACGATACACATATTTTGCACACGGTAAGATTTTTTTTGATAAGCACAAAACTTTCACTTGTATGATAAGTTTTTGCAATGCTTTATGCTTTATGCTTTTTTGTTTCCATGCTTTTTCCCACCACTTTTGCATTGCATACACTTTTTAATTAATTAATTTTAATTAAAAAGAATGTAGACTACAAAAAATTGCAATGACATGGGCACTATAAGTAATGGTAGGGTACAAATAAATAGGCCATTTTGGAGGATTAAACATTTATAGGGAGCTTTTAATTCGTGCCTTGGAGGTAAACAACCCTTAAACAAATACCCCTCTGCCCACGTGGTGCACAAAAATCTTATAAAATGACCTACCCAAGGAAGTGGGCTAAGGATGCCACAAGTCATAGAGGTTACCATTACCTACAAGAAGGATTATTTTACAATTTGTACTTCAAGCAAGTAATGATCAATCTCCATAACGGTGTAGGAAGGCTAAAGAGTAGTGAACAAGGAAGGACTAAGTTGAACAACTAGAAGAGTCTACTCAAGGAAAATCCAATTCAGTAGAAAGGGAGAACTAAGTTGCATACAAGAAGAATACCACAATGAAAATAGTGTGCTTCTCCAAGTAATATACTAGCGAACAGGTGAATATAGATGCACATAGTTTAGGCCGGGAGGGCCAAATTAGGGTGATCTAAGATCGTACTAAGTATTGTTAATGTACAATGAAGAGGAAAACACTGGAGAACGGAGTAGTTCACCACCATCTAGGAGAGAGGCCGAGGCCAAACCAAGGGGGGGGGGGCACTGGCAAAAATGTAGAAAACCACGTGTGAGAAAATATGGGGTGGATTTTATTCAAAACACATAATTTTTCCATTCTTCTTAGATATACAATAGGGTCCTGTAAATATGAATTTGGGAGTTATATGTAATGTACAGTGTGATTTAAGTTGTGTTTTTTTTATTAAAAAATAAAACCTAGATGTAAAGTAGCATTAATAGAATTAAGTTTAGATTTTTTATAGGTTCACATAAATCATCTACCATTAGTGGCATTGGATGAGGAATAGGCAACAAGTATGTGGACATGTGGATGGATTTGTTGAAACGATCGCCTTTGGATGAAAAATACCGTCATCCAACGATGAAGGGTTGGCTAGCTAATTTAGGGTTTCTTTGGGAGTTTAAGAACTATATGCAATATGCTAAAGTTTATAGTAAGATGCTTGTGTGATTATAATGTGTAGAATAATATTTGCACAATGTAATGTATGCATAGTACATTATATGCGTAATGTATGTGCAAATTGTTCACACGAAATTTCCACTAGGGTGATTATAATTATGCGAATCTAAAATTTATATATAATGATAGGGTGTTAGAGAGTACTATCAAGTAGAAATTTAACTACTTATAGGGTGGAAAATATTCAACAAAAAAGGTAAATATCCCTCTCCCCCCCCCCCCCCATTAAATAGGGGGTTCTCACACGTATATACATAAATCAAGTGTAGGTGCACCCCCCATGGGCCAAACGTAAACACATCATTTGGATGCAACATGGCGTAAACCCCAAGACCGTAGAAGATAGAGTTGAGAGACAAATGAAAGAGTGAGTTGAACGTTACGAAAGAATAGCTAGGCAAAGAGCCGTTGGGCTTGAAGTGTCTAGATCACTTTCACCTTCGTCTTCAAGCATCAATGAAGACTTAAACCAAAGCCCATCCTACCAGAGCCCAACATTGGGTGCCCATGCCCATGCCCATGCCCATGCCCACCCATGCCCATGGGTTTTGGGTGGGCATGGGTGCGATATTATGTTCATGGGCGGGCATGGGTGGGCGTGGGTGCGATATTATTTTTCATGGGTGGGCGTGGGTGCAATATTATTGTTCGTGGGTGGGCATGGGCTATAGCAAAGCATATTGAATGAGCTCTCATTCAAATGCTTTCGACGGTTGCGTGGAGGACCGGACTGTGTTACATGCTGGATTACTCTACTAACCCCTTATGACTTTCTCTTAAAGTAGTGAAGTTGAAAGCTCCAAAATACAAAAGCCACTGGGCAAGGTTGACTACATTGGCACAATTTTTGAATACATGGGCGCAATTTGAATAGCATGGGTGGGCATGGGTGGACACATTCATGCTATGGGTGGGCATGGGTGGGCATGGGTGGACACATTCATGCTATGGGTGGGCATGGGTGGGCATGAGTGGACACATGTCATGCTATGGGTGGGCATGGGTGGGCATAGGTCGTTGCTGATGGTCATGGTCTGGGTATGGGTACAAATTCGAAGGGAAATGTTGGGCTCTGCATCCTACAAACCCGATAGTGACACAGAGGTTAGTAGAAACCAAGGAGGAAGTGGAGACTCCGTCACTCATGTGGGAACATTTTAAACAAAGACTAGAGAAGGGAATCCTCGAAATCTATATTTTGCACAATAATCAAAAGGGAGCTAGGTAGGCAAGGGACCCCTCACAAGTGGAGAATCAACAACAACTCAAAGTGAAGAAAAAACATCAAGACAAGTTAACCAAAAATTTGAGAATTTCTTACAAAAAGTAAAGGCATTTAAGGAAGTGAGAACAACATCTTGGGAGAAAATATTCAACCAAGAGACACTGGAGGATTCAACCTCGGAAACTATAATTTAAACACAAGAGGAAACAACTTCAACACTTTAGGTGGGCAATTTGGTAGTGGAACAACTAATTCCGGAAGAAACCTTGGAGGAGGAGGAGAAAGTAGAAACACCACCATGTTGGGAGATATATTGCTAATACCTAGAAGGGAGAAGACACCTCTTCCTACCTAGAAGGGGAAAAGAGACCTTGACACCTACATACAAGAGTTCATCAACATATGTCAAGCAAATCAAGAAGGGGCCAATGCTGAGAAGCTAAGGTTGTTTCCAGTAACCCTCAAAAAGAAAGTACTAGAATGGTACACTCAATTCCCAAGCAACCACTTTTTGAATCGGGATGACATAAGAATGGCTTTCATACAACGACTCTCATCAACCGAATCGAAAGGAGAAATCATCAACAATCTATTGGATGTAAAACAAAAGAAAGGAGAATTTGTAGAAGAGTTCTACAAACGTGTAATGGTGGTAGCGGCAAAAATTCATCCCACACCCGCATAACAAATTAAGAAGACTTGGTTCATAAATGGAATAAGGAAAAGAATACAAAGAATACTTAGATATTTTACCAAGTGACACCTTGAAAGAGGCATTGGCCTCCGCATGAAAAGTGGAGATAGGCAAGATGAAAAGGAAAGAATGCGCAATGATGATTCAAGTGAAGAATCGAATAGTTATTCTGACGATGATGATCAAAGAAGGAAGAAGAAAAGGGGAATGCTAAGAAAGCCAATAATATTGAGGACTTAAAACCCCTTAAATAAAAAATAGACGAATTGGTTGTAGGTAGCCCGAAGTTTAGGACAAGAGTCGCTTGCCATAAAAGCCAAAACGAAGGTGATTATGTGAATTAGTGTCAATTAAAGTCTTGCTCAAATTGCAATAACACAACCCACAACATGAATGAATACGTATAGAGAAGACATGATGGAAGAAGACGAGAAAAATAGTATGGAGTGAATCAAGTGTATGTCGGCCAAATTAACCCACATTGATTGTGTCTTGTAGTTTGGTAGATTAACTTCACTCACATATAGGTAACCTATATTTTTAATGATTGATTTATATTTTTTCTTTCGATAACTTACTCAAAAGCACCTCATCACACCACAACAGCTTAACTAGACTCCAAGCAATAGAATTTTTTATTTTTTTTAATATCATATACCAAAATATGGCTTTACTAATCCGACCTCATTCAATGGCCAAAACATCACTTTTATGTACTATAAAAAAAATCCACTACTACATGTCATGAACTTTTTATAGACCTAAAACTCACTCCAACCATACAAGAAATGCAAGAGTTATGAGGTCTTGAAGGTACAATGTCCATTCATCCAGTCATTCCATTCTCATTCGTCTAAACATTCATCCAATGTTGATTTTCATCCATCCTACATCTTCATTCATTTAAAATGCATCCACTATTGATTCTCATCTATCCTACACTCTTCATTCACCTAACATCCATCCCATTAACCGCATTTGTTCAACATTCCCAGGTCATTTCCATTTTCTCGGAAAAATCTTTCTTTCAAGACCTCTAGCTTCAAAAGTTCATAACTAATTCATTATAACTTGGATTGGAGCTTGCCATACACCTTTGGAAAGCTAACAGAAAGATCTACTAGAAAATAATATGAACTTAGGATTATGAACCCGCATGGATCCTGCAGCCTCACTTAATGCATGTAGTCTAATTAGCAACCTAGAAACTATGTTCAACTTTGAAAAAAACATCAATAATTTATATCCCACTCAATTCATGCACGCAATACAAGTCTCAAAAAAAAATTGTAGTTTTCTATAAGGAAAATTTATCAAACTAGGTGTGCACTTCACCTCAAAACAACAACATCGATTGAATGCACATAAGTAGCAACAACGCCAAAACTATGTACTCAATCTTAAGATATTCATATCTAACGCACTAATTGATCAAATCATACGTTTAGGATGGCCCTCAAAAGTTAGAAAAATATCTAGTCGGAAAAAAATACAACATAAAAACTCAAAGCTATCATGAAGCCAATAGGTCTAATCCTACAACCGATACCCAAATAAACACCGTGCTTTGTATTCCAACTTTAGAAATCCATAACACCTTGCACCCTCAACCAAATCACAAAAATGGCTATGGGAAAATAAAGAAGATATCTACAATAAGAAAATGATGAGTCTTTTATTCAAAGTAATAACTTGAACATTATGTCATCAACCGCTAAGATTTAGAAGACCTCACTTCTAGAACATAAATTCTAAACCTACCTCCAAAGGGAAGGGAAAGAGAATCTACACATACACACATCATAACAAAGAGTAGAACAATGAGAGTGAGGAAAGGTGGTTAAGCAAAGCCAACCCCATGAACCCTAGCTGTCAAACCTCCTTTATCATTTATCCAATTTGATTAATTTTTCTACTACGCAAAGGTTGGTCCTTCATTTACCATACTACTTTTCATCCAATTAACTTGTTTTTACCCCAAATATCACATGCTTATTGTTGCCTTGGTTGCTTCTTAAAAGGTCTTTGTTCCCCTTCCATTTGATCTTTATTCCACTCTTTACAAATCCTTTTCTTGAACAAGTCTTATAATTGCCTTTACCTGCTCTTCAACCCAAACTAACTTTTTCTAAACTTTAAAGTTTTTTTTTTCAATCTAACTTCCATTTGGAAACAAACATGCCCCATTAACAATGCACCTTAACATTAAATTCTAAGGCAATTATTTCTAAACTCCCTCATTGACTAACATTTTAGCTATAACTACTAGATGAATCAAGATTTTTGGCTCACATAAATGGTGACCATTAGAGGACCAATCCAAAATATCTTGCTCGTTTTACCTCCGTACAAGTACTAATGTAGTAATGTAGTAATTAAAATAATTTTGTCAACAACATGAGATGTAGGTGGACTATCCCATCAAAAAGTAAATAAGAAGAAACCACTCACATACGCGTAGGAAAACATTCTTTGTATCCATCCTATAGATTTACTTCCTGCTTTACCACTAGTTCATTTCGGAGTAGTACTAGTCTATGCAACTAGTAAGATTTGATCTCGGGTTGGTGCAAACCTAAACATCAATCTCCTTCCACTACTCGCATCCACAAGTGGATGCCTTGGACCCTTATTGTCACACATATATTGATTTGTTTTTTTTTTTCAAAAGATATCTACAATAGCTGCAAGTTTACGAATCAAATTTTATATTCCTTGCAATGACTTCTTGAAATATGAGTCGGAAACAACTCTCCGTTCAATGTTTCCAACTGTATTGAGTTGTTGGGAAAAGAAAATCCTTTATAAAATATGGACCTAATCACACTGCATCAAATTTGCTAAGAAAGTCTAGGTTCCTTGCAGTTTATAATAAGAGCAACATCCCCCGTTAGAGAGCACGTAGTTTATAATTTTGGTGAAATAAAATCTTCTGTCAATGTTGGATTGTCTCAACATGCTGAGCATAACTCCTCCTTGCCTCATCTAAATTTTCCAACATTATTAGTTTATTATACACAAATTGATCCTCTCGTAGTCGGGTGTTTATTGCAACACGAAGAGAAGATATTTTGAACCCGATAGGCAAAACGACTTCAATTTTATAAACTAGAAAAAAAATGGTAGCTCGCGTTATGACTTTGTAGGTGGTCCGGTATGCCCACAACGTTGTCGGTAACTTGATGTTAGAGTCGTGCATTGTCTTCAACAATATACTTACTAACGTCTGGTTGACCCTCTCAGCTTGTCCATTTGTTTGAGGGTGGTAAGGTGTGGTCTTCCGATGATCAATTTGAAACCTCGTGGTCATATCTAGGATGACCTCGTTGAGGAAATGGGTTTCCATGTCATTAATGAGCCTTACATTGAGAAAGAAGATGATTGAGATTGAGATCTCTTAACTCTAAAGCAATCATATTCAAATCAAAAGAAGACAATGGAGGTTTAAACTTTATTAAAGGGGCTTAAGCGAGCATGTTAATGAGATACGGTTATTCTCTAGCAATTATAAATTAACATGATGTTTCATTGTGAGTCATCCTAGCTTATGACAAAGGAAGGACCCACGGAGTATCAGTGACACATGTCCTTGGTTTGAGTGCTAAATTGAGAAAGAATTTGTCTCAAAACGAGCGCTTATGGCAGACTCTAGACATTGGTTATATGTTCGAGCCAACTTTTGGCTTCAAATATTCACATCAATCATACTTTAAGGAATAAAATTATTGAAAACTTTGCAATCCTCCTACACAAGAAAAAATTGTACCACATGATACTTCTCTAAAAATGGCGCATATTCTCTTAAGTGATCGGTTATCAACACCTCTACTCTATATTCCCGGCATTATTCACATGATGCATTGTTCATCCAAGCAATATTCATTGAAAAATATTGGCATTATTCATACTATTCGTATTGGAGTTCGTTTCTTCTTATTATCTAAGTTTCTTCCCATGAAGGTAAGACAATGAAGGCCCATGTCATACCATGTCACTGAGGCGCTGTGAATGAAGGGTATGTGATTGTGGGCATACCACATCCAAGAGCCCCATCCTACGGTCTACGAAACTGCTCGGGCAACTTCAAAAAAAACTTCCGACATATGAAATTTGGGCACATGAAAAAACAATGTTTGCAAGATGAAGGGGTTGATTGTTCATCCCATCGTATGAGAGCATTTGTGTGGGATTTTGAAGGTTCCTAGAGGGTTTCCTAAGTTCTCAATGGAGTTTCCTGGAGCACTAATTGAGCATTTTCTTCAAAATCTTAGGCTATGTTTCTAATAGTTTCATGAGGATAACCATAACGTTCACTTGGGTCAACATAAGATAAGCCCTCATTAAAATAGAATGTATGATTTGTGAGCGAAGTGCATCATCTATGTAGTTATATCTATGCGGCAACTAGGCATAGCTATTGAATTGAACAAAATTAGAAGAAGAAACTATAACCCTAATCAAACAAAAAGCTAACTATAACGCATAATTGACAATAGTTCTAACCCAAATCAATACAAAGCAACGCAGAACGAATTGTTTCCAACTACTTCCAATCAATAAATAAATATAGTAGAACAATTGAATTGCTCACAACTGAAACCTTAACCAACATGGAACATACCCTTTAATTGAAATATTGTATGAGGCTTTATGAAAGAAATAAAGTGTGGACAATACAAGTAAACTTCAAAGAGTGATGCAATGACAAGGGTGTTATTGTTTACAACAGTAGCATAAACACAAACAAACACAAGCGAGGATCAAAACATGTGAAGAAAGAGAATGCGGAAAAATTGATGCAGCTCCATGTAAGTGTAGCAGTAACCTGGGCATGAAGAGAAGGCACAACACAACTATGTCATTGTTAGGTTTGTTTGAGTAGATTCTAATTTTGCTAAGTTGCATAGGATTTTGTATTGAGGATTTACACCTACACTCTTTTTGTTCTAAGGTAGATGCAGGAGCAATCAATGGAACAAGCAAAGACATACACCAAAACTCTATCAAATACCTCACATATCTAGTATTAAACAAGAGAAAACTAGACAACAAACAAACACATGTACCCCACCTTAACAAATTGGGATAACTAGTACATCACCAGAGTCCACCCCCTAAAGGAGGTATAACACTGTACGTTGCATCACGGAATACCATGAACAGTGTAAGGCCAACGGGCTCATATTCATGCTAGTATTTATATGCATGCGTCATTTTTTCTTTTTCTTTTCTTAGAACAAGTAAAAGGTTGATTTCAGTGACCCAATATATTTGAAGACACGAGCTCTAGTAGATCACGTGCTTTTCTATTCTCATATAGCACCTAAATCACATGAGATTTGACTTTCAGAACGTTACATTAAATGCTAATTTTCAATCTTTGAGTAAACAATCTTGTAAGCAAGATACAATATCGTGTTATAGTATAGATTCAAGCAGAAGACAAAACAAACTATCACTTTTGTTGAGTTGTGCAAAAGAGGCCTTGAGGTAGGGAACCATTACAAAACCTTGTGAGAGGAACCCAAGCATGCTATAGAATGGATCAACACACTAGAGACTAGAGAATTGTATCACTGCTACTGAACTAGAGAGTTGTATCCAGGCACACAAAGTTGCTTCCAACTTTACTCTATTGTCACACCTAGAATGAAGACAATGTTTGGAGGCTCTCACCAACAACCAGATGTTGTGAATTGAGAAGGCAAAGAATGCAAAACGAGGAAGTTAAAAATCTAAATACTGCTTGGTTTGAAAGATTTATAAAATTGGTTTGGAAGATTCGTGAAGTTGCTAAAGGTAAAGGTCCACTATCATAAAATTGAGGTGTGTTCCACGTCAAGTCGGCATAAAAGAATGATGAACTAATTTAAAAGGTTCATGAAATTGATAGTACACTCCGGTAACATGGATTGGAAGGTTCACGAAGTAGTGTGGAACCTTCATGAAATTGATTTCGCACTTCCGTAAAGTCATCTTATCAAAGGAACATGTATGTTGCTCTCTTTGATTTCCATCACATAATTATATTTGACTCATTTTAAAAAGGGGTATTTTTTACGATAGCCCGTTTGATATGTGTCACCCATGACTCAATAAACAATCATATGATCCATGTGAAGTGTGTGTCCAATCGGCAAAATCTTTGGGTTTGACTTTATTCAAATGTGTGTCAATCAAACTTTTTTCACACAAAATGTGATGTTTTGATGAAACCTAGATAACATTATGTCAAGTAGATTGTGTTGGAAATATCCTTTTATGAACTAGTGCATTCAACTCCTCCACCAAGTGAGTAATAATATATAATATTCTATTATCATGTCCACATTACACTTCAAGAAGGTATGGATCTAAATGACACAATTCAAATTGACCAAAATCACATCGTGTCATTTGGACCGATTCACATGTTTGTCATAAGGCAATTCCATTATTTGTCCCTTGTGAGCCGGTATGAGTGACACGATGTCATTTTGGTTGTTGTGGATCGTGTCATTAGACTCATGTTTCTTACCTAATAATTAGTGGGTGTTAAGGTAGAGTCCATTGGCACTATAGCAGCCAAAGCCCCACAACCCGTGAAGTTGTCATGTGTGCTATCACATGGCAATGTTGGACCATGCAACCTAAAGACTACATGATGGAATGTAGCACAAAACCGCCCCCCCCCTCTCATATGGACGCTTCTAACTTCTTCGTATCATAGTTGCTAGTTGACACAAATATATGCCTTTGGAAACACAAGGGAGGTGGTGGGGCCTTGTGTGTGTGTGGGGTGGGGGGGGGGGGGGGGAGGGGGATAAAAAAGGAAATTTCACACCGATCACAAGGCCCGGAGTTTTGAAACTAGACATGAGGACGAGTGCTTGACGTCACCAAGAGGAATTGTACAAGTCCGCATCTTGGACATGTGGGGGCAATGGCATGTACTAGGGGTTTATAAGGTTGTGCATCATAAATGTATGTAAATGTCAAATATTAATACCGAGGAAACCATTGTGTACTTGTGATGTAGTTATTTCAATTTGTAGAACGTGTTCGAGGTTACTTACCACATTCCAAATGTAACTAGTCATGTAGTTTTGACAATAATACACATAGATTCCAAGAGTCTAATTTCACCATGAGTCACATATTTGGAACCTAGTATACTCCATTTTTTCTAGTGTTGTGTGTTTAATTCTTTGATACTTAAGGATGGGCACAAAATTTACTAAGGTAAAACAAGAAGCATTATAGAATTCATTTTTTTTTAGAGATATGTATGAGGTGCAGATGTGACGCTTTGAATCTCCCACATAATTTTGAGGGGTATGCATATGGGTTTCAACAAATTAGCATTGCCTTATCTTGCAATCTAAAGATCCTCAAGAGCCGCTCACAATAGCCATCTCAACCCACGTGGGTATATGAAATGGAATATTTATGACATTACCTTGCATGATATACATAGGGCATGGATACCATTTCTTAAAATCATATGAACACACTTAAAATCTTGCAAGTCTCAAACATGGCCTCTAAAATATGACACTATAAATTTTTGGTTCATCCATCAGTCACTTTGTCATCCACCACATCTCATCTCCTATCATTTGTTTTGGTTGTTGTGAAAGATTCCAAGGTGCTTTAAAATGATGTTTTCGTGGTACGTATAGTAAAGGCAAATTTTACGAATGACCTAAACTTTCTACATGCAAAGTAGGGGTTTAGTTCATTAGCATTCAATAATTGATATACATTCTTGATCTGAGTATATAGACTACACTTATAAATATATTGTTGGTTTTCGCTACAATACTTACATACATATTAGGGGTATTAATTCAAAGTGCCTTATGCATATTATTATGACTTTCATGAGCCAATCCCCCCCCCCTCGGGCCAAAACAACAAATAATACCAAGGTAAACAAGGTTTACCTAGAGGGTGTTACCTAGTAGATGTCACACTCTTACTGTAACTACACATGTAGATTCAAATATTATGTGTATAGATTTCAAGAGTTTAATGTTTCCATGTCTCACATAACTTCTTCCCCCGCACATACGTAAGGTATTTACACCGCATGTGTAATACACCTTCCATGAAAGTAAGGTGTTGTACTTCTTGTATTTCAAATTGTATAACGAATCCCTCAAAAGATGAAACATCCCACACTTGTTAGCTTGAACATAATTGATTGCATGCTCACTCCAATTTTACGGTCAAAATATTATGGTCAACTTGCTCTGGTTACTTCATCACATTTACCGTCAATTGGCTATTATTTTGAATGCCCATTGTACTATGAAAACACCTTACCATCATGTGGATATTCTTGTTTCCACCTTCCGCTATGGTGTTGTACATCGAAAGGTGGCAAGAGAAAACTACAACATAAGACCATACCTCTCATCCATTCATGTTAAAAAACATGCCCCTTGTGGGTTTGTTGGCTTTGTCCACTGGGGCAAAGTTTCAATAATGACACCCCATCAATAACATATGAAGGTCCAATGTGCTATCTACAACCTTTTTCACACTCACGTTTGCAACATGTACATGAGAAAGCAATGGTTTGTCAAACCTCTAAGACTCACTATCATAGGGGTCAAACTTCACACCACATGGACAAAGGGGCTTTATACCCACGTGAAATTCTTATAATTTCTATAGTATTATTTACTTTGTCTACATATGTATATATATGAAAATGGCTTAATGAGGTGTGGATGGGGTTGAAAACCTTGGTTATGTAGTTGCTTATAGTAGCTTTTACTTTCTAAATATATATGTGGGAAATTCAAACCCTTTGTGCCAATTAGGTTTGAAAAATTCACCTAGAAATACCAAATACCCTCCATAGAATACCCGCCCAATATTCATGACCTGCTATCCACACTCATGTTATAATATTATAATCTTAGAAAACTCAAAATACAAGTTGCAAAACACATATAGATAGATAGATAGATAGATTAGAGAAATTGACTTATTATATTACAACATGTTAAGTTTTAAATAATAAATCTAAATTAACCATTGAAAAACTAGGCATAGAAAATTTGGAAAAAATTACATGACACATGATTTGGAAATTTAGACCTAGAATACCAAATACCCACACCCAATATCCACACTCAAATTACAATATTAGAATACTTTCAGATGTCTTTGAAAAACTTCCACGAAACAAATATGAATTTGTAAATTTCTATATACATACTTATGTATATGCTTATATAACTGCTTATTAAAGGGTTCATGTATTACAACATCATGATTTCTTAAACCTTTATATCTAAATCATAAACTCTAAGCTATATATGAACTTCTAGGATATATGGAAGATAAATTTCCATTGTTATGGATATTTGGCGCAATTGAAAGTTTTATCATCTTTGGATAATATATGGATGAATAGATGTCAATGATAATATAACAGTAAGTGTTCGGTGTAATTAATGAAGTTTGGTAAGCTTTGGAGTATATAGTTGGGGCATGTTTTAGAAGATTTCATTGTATTGTGTATGCATTAGAGTTTTGTCTTCATAACAATGGCTTTTATTGTCACCAAATACAAGCCAAGGTTAGTGATCTTTGTTGATGATATCAGTGAGGGTAGCAAAGATATAGGATTCCTAATTGATAGAGCATGATATATAACCATCACTATGAGTTTGATAAAAGCTCACATTCATCAACATGAACCAAAATTGCATGTTGGATCATATATTCATTGTGAGGACTTTGGAATGGTAAATAAGTCTGACAAAGCGTTTGAGAAAGGTGAATGTCCTTTGTATTGAAGGTGTTGTCTACAATGTTTGTTTTTGACATTAAAGGTGGTAAAAATGAGTTTATACATAAGTTCTATCACAACGATAGTATTGTTGAGTTTCAAAACACTCACATAAACAACGGATAGTAACAACAATTGTTGTTTGTGTCATTGGTTTGAGAGGCAAGTATGGATGTTTGACCGGTTGGTAAGTTGATGGATGCACTGAAAATGACGATGACAATATAGGACTTGGTCCTTATTTTATCATATAATAAAATAATATTGTTGAGGTATTCAACAATAGAGAATATGTCATGGTTTTGTTAAATATTGTTGGCATAACCCAACAAGGAGACTAATTATTATGCACTGAAGCGAGTACCATCATATTGATTGCAATGAATGATTTCATTCCATTGAGGTTGATGGAGATTCACAATAAGTTATGTTCCACAACACCAACTTCTACTAGAGAGGTAATCATTTCTACGTATTTCAAAATAATGTTAAGTATTTTTGTAGATTTGAAATACAATGTAATGTGTGTTTTATTTTATGTATGTTCATGGAACAATACCGATTGCTAATGCAATAGTGGCTCCTTATAGACATATTTGTACAAAATATAACCTCTCCAACTTCATTATTGTTGAGGAAGGGTTTTATTGCACCATGTGTCACAATCTTCAATCTATCACTAGACATATATACCTTCAAGCAAAGATTATTATTGATATATCTACCATAGTTGTTACGATGCATCTCGAAGGCCAAACCTCTGTTTGAATGTCAAAAGAACCAATTCTCAATCTATCAAATGAACAACAAATCAAAATGCCTAATTCTTATTTAATCAAATGGACATTCTCATTAACTTATATGCCATTCTTGAATGAATTTGAAGAAGATATGAATGTGACTCCTACCATATGTAATATACATAGTATTGTGAGTATACAAAACGCACTTATGAGCGAAATGGAAACAAATACAAGTACTCCACCTATTCAAAGTTGTAAAATAAAAATTGACAATGATAATGGAGAAACTTCTCTTGGAACTACTTCCACTAGCAAATTTAGAAGGATTTGATATTTTCAATGTCATTCAAATTTTTTAAATTTAGATACAAGGGGCATGCCCTCAACTTCTTTCATTGGCTAATTATATGTTTACCAGATTTTCATCGGTGGTCTTAAATTACAATCTTCATTTGCAATCTTACATCTGTCAAACAATTTTGTTTAGCAATATTAAAAATTACATACATACATATTCATTACCCATTTATCTCACAGTCTTGCTAAACAATTGTATTAATTGTATTTTGAAATTTTTTGAATGTTTTTTGAACTTTTTGTTTAATATTTTATGGAGGCCTAAGTTATCTACAACCATTAAGATATTTTAATATTTCTAAATATCTACATATGTTGAAATTTTATTATAATAAACAAATATTTATAGATGCAAAACTATCAAAATGTGATTTACATCGTAATACAACATATGAGTATATTTTTAGAGATTTTTTATTTGACTCAATGTCATACCTCTTGAATTTTGAAAGTTTTTCTACCTTGTTTAGAATGAATGCAATGTGTCACTTAGCATATTGCCTATGGAAATGTTATCAAATATAGCTTAAAATTCAATCAACCAAATCACATAAGAAAAAAACCAAAAATATTTTAGGATGCAAAACTTAATGATTATTTATTAATCTTAATGTCCAAATACTCAACAATTAAAGAAATAGCTTCAAATCATATGTTGGAAAAATAATACTAACGATTTGTCAAGTTGTTAAACATATTAGAAAAAATTGAGCTGGGGTAATTTTTTCTTTAAACTAAACATATTTTCAAATGAAACAAAGCAAGTCCACACACTTGAAATATTTAGCAGAAACCAACCTTGAGACTCATCACACATTCAAGGTTAAATCTTTGGAGAAAAATAAGAATAAAATATCAAAACCAATTGTGGACATGGAAAATATTGGATGATGTTTTCATAATGAAGTATATCGTGCATCATTTAAACATATATTTAAATCTTCGGAATGTAAGAGATGTTCTTGAAGAAAAAACTGATCATGCTACTTGGAGGTACTCAAATAAAGAAGATATCAATATATTGTACATGTGGATGCTCATTATTATCATATGACTCCGTTGAATAACTCATGTACATCAAATCAATTAAATCAACGAGGTGACATGAGTAATTTTACCCGCTTATTTATTCTTCTTTTACTAACGATTAAAAGAAAAAAAAAACAACAACAACAACAGATTGAAACTCAATTACAAGTTGAATTTTAATACTTTTAAAAATCTTCATGAAGGTTAGATATTTGGACAAAGCATTAGGTTTGATGTTTTTATTGAGCATGTTTCCAATCCACAAACTACGACAAACCAACCTGAACTTGATATCAACGATATAAACAAAAAAATTTATTGGATCAATTAAAATACAACTATCATATCGCCATTGACACTGAGACCAATTACAATCTAAGCATCTTACTCTTGTTACATTTTATATTTTTCACAAGACTATACTTTTGAGATTGTTTGCGAATATCAAAGCGCATGGTTGATGGTAGGCCGATATCAATATTTCTATACATACTAAGGTAGGAACCAATAAATGGCCAATATATTATACAAATATGGAAAAAAGTGAAGTTGAAAAATAAATACATATATCAAATTATTTATGATTGTAAAATTTTAAAAAAACTTGCAAATGTGGTTTATTATGTTGTGAACAATAAACATCTTGCTTGTCTTCTTATTTGAACAAACAAATATTGAAACGTGAAGTGTATAACAATGTTTCACAAACACTAGAAGATTTAAGAAAGCTTTACATAACCTATAAATTACCAGAGTCCGGAGATTTTGAAGATATCATTAACTATGTATGATTATTGAGGAATGTCATATATGCGCCTCACAAAAATTATGGCACCACTCTTATTGAGTATGTTCAAAGCTTGAACAAAAATTGTAAGTCCACGGATTACACATGCATTTGTGGATGATTTTTTTCAAGATTTAAATAACATGTGTTATGTTGACGAGGATAAAAAAAACGTTTTGTAACAAACAATAATTTACAACCAATCACAAAGGTCAAGCTTTGAAGATGAAACCTTTCAATTTTTATTGGTTGAAGCTTAGAAAAAATTGAGTGTTAAACATCATAGAAAATTGAGTTGATTATGCAACACTCCACAAACATGTCTCTTTGGTGGATCAAGACATTCTACAAGTATGGTTCATCAGATTTATAACGAAATGAAATGTAAATTTTCCATTTAAAGCATATTGCCATGATTGATAAAAAAATCAAGGACTACTTCCAAAGGATATGCAATTGTACAATCTATGAAGGTATAAAATCAAGGATGTTTTTAGTTGATTG
Source organism: Polytrichum commune (assembly GCA_950295325.1). NCBI lineage: Eukaryota > Viridiplantae > Streptophyta > Polytrichopsida > Polytrichales > Polytrichaceae > Polytrichum > Polytrichum commune. The sequence goes on along the minus strand of OX485803.1, from coordinate 11,923,634 downwards.
CTCCATACATGGACAAAGATATCAGTTAATCAAATAAAAAAGGAAAAAATAATGTTGATTTGATACTCCAACAACTTCGCGATTCTTTTGAGGCCAACAAAGACGCTTCTCAACCCCACCCAAGGCAAACAATTAGATGTGGCAAGAGTTTGGAATGATAATAAAATTGGGAGGTTTTTAAATAATAATAAAACCACTTGGTATTTCTACAAAACATGGAAGTTTTCATGAAGACTTTGTGCCTTAGATGGTGATGTGTTGTTTGTCATTGATACATGGCAAAATTGACAATCCTTGGACATTAGGCAATTACAATATATTTATGAAGAATATTGCTAAGTGGATTGCCAAAAATATACAGTGGAATCTTATTTTGATATTGCCTACAAATTGATATGCACGAGAAATAGTTTCAAAGCTTCAATTATCTTGTGAACATAGTAAATACATCGGATATATCAACATCGGTAGATACATTTTTCCAGGGCACATCACAACATCCAAGAAGGTCGAAGATTCCATGGAGACCTCAATGTCCTTCCAAGTGTACAATGAGATTGTGTTTAATTCTCTCATTTGAGCATAGAATTTCTTATAGACAATTTTCCTCATCTTGATGATAGTAGACCATCTTTTATTAATTATAGATATTGGTGATAGTAGGTCACTTGAGAGAAGTCAATCGATTCTTGTTACTTCAATTATAAGTTATATGCCTAATGATTGATCATTGGCCATAGCTGGAGCAACTTCTCACGTATTGAGTATATTAATGACAATGCTTATGAGAACGCCTAAAACATATGTCACAGATTTGTCAATTGAACGACTTATAGAGTTAGCCTCTCAAATACTTTCACTACTTCAATTGCAATAGTTATATTTACACTAATGAGGTTTCTTTTATACATGTAAACTTATGATATTTTGAATTCTAATATTGCATATGTGAATGTAAAAATATATGTTTAGGTATGTAAGACAGAGCCTCACGGTTTTACCGTTGTTGTTTTTAATTCATTCCCAATGTATTCCATTATACACTAAAAATACAATGCGCTTTTGTTTTATGGTTTGACCACCCCCGTACATCTACATCATTTAAGATATTTAGTCCCACTACCTATTAAGGATTAGGCAATGCTATAACATACCATAAACGGTATAGGACAACTCATCTAATGTTTTAGCATTGCATTGTTTTTCTGTCGCATCCACCTCACAAGTACTTGTACTATGCATAATTTTCTTGTGCTTACTATCTACCACAATAAATTGTCCTTCCACCATAAGCAAATATAAATCGTCAGGGGTTTTGCTCCGATACCCTTTGTAAAGCACATAAGGTCGAGGGGCCCTTTCCGGCTCGAATTTCAGATTGGCATGTTCATTGGGGAGTTATTAAGGGGGAATCAATCTTGGAAGATGTGCAAAGTACATTGGAAATTGGACCAATTGGAATAATTAATTTTGGATTAATATTGAATTAGTTATGAATTTTGGAAGGAGAACTCACCCCAAAAATGTACACCATGATTACATAGAAATTTGAGGTTGGAAGTTATAATGTACCTCTTGTTTGGATAGGTCTAGTGAGTGGTTTAAGGACCCGAGCGGGAAAGGGCCCCTCTACCTTAACAACCGTTGTATTTCAAGTGGGCAACAATGCTAAAGAAGATGTAATGCGTCCGAGTGGTCCTGCCTCCTCTCAAAGTGGTCGAATTTTTTTGGTTCTTTATTCATTTATGACGTTCATAACATTGGTAAGCTCTAGACTAGAGTTTGGTGGATCATGAAATCCTAGTTGAGGGGCTGATCACACCAACCACTTCTGGCACCATTCATCAGCATGTTAGACTGTTATAGTGTGAAAAGTGGTGGACCAACATCTATTTCTGAACATAATCCCCAACAATCTCACGGTTGGAATTGAACAAAAACTTTGGTGTGATCGGGACATGAGTGATTCATGACTCTACTACAATTTACAAAGGACGTTGTTACAATGTCAACTTGACACATCGACATCCCGGTCACGAATACCCTCCTATCCCTCATGCAGATAGAGAGTTTTCAAAAGTAAGTGATTACATGATGTGATAAGACTCCATCAAGACTCTTCTGCACTGCCAATGAAGGGCCACTTCACACACGAGACTGAGAGCCCATGACCATTACACTTCAAGCACTCTCATTGGTGGAAAAGGCGGAGCCGGTCCAACTTCGCTTCACACTATGCTCGAGGGACCAATGAAGTGAATGCAAGATGGATGTAAAGTCTACATGGATTCGTACATGGCATCTAATGGATCATGTTTCATGGTCACTTCGACTATCTTTAAAAACCACCTCTTGGAGGTAGGTCTAACACAAAACCAGAATATCATAGCACTCTTAACGCTCACATCCATTGATTTATTCTATTTTGTCATTCATGAAGACCCACATGTATAGAAATTCATTGAAATAGCATTTGGTTGAAGGCCCGGTCACATATGACTTCACACTAATTGCCTTTGGAGGTGTTTTGGGACGGCCTTTGGACACTTTCTTTTGGGCTCTCACAATTTCATGGTCACGGCTCTTGGCTCGTGTGTGAAGTGGCCTTAATTTTATGTTGGCTTATTGACATTCTATCTTCATACTAAAAAAAGGTGAAGAATGATACCTAGATATCATTCTTGGAAAAAATAATACATTTGGAGTACCATATTGCCATCTCTTCTCAAAGGATATCCATCAAGGAAATCCCTTTGCGAAAGCACAACACTCCGGTATATATTTCAACATGTCTACAATGAATATCAAATGCATGCATCTCTCCATATATGGAAAAAAGTACTTAGGTAAAACCAAAGCATCTAATTTCTCTCCTCTCTAAGAGCTCTTTCTTTTCATTTTGACTGTCTTTTCTTTTATCCCTTAACTTCTTAGAGCGTACTGTGGTTTCATAAGATCATCTTAAAAGTGAGATTTTTGAGACTTGAATTTCCTTGTACCTAAAGGAAACGTTGTTGCTAATGATTTTGAAGATCACATCAATATGGTATCAATATTTTGTAAATTTTGTAAATTGTCTATAATCGATTTAGAATCATCAATTTCAAGAGGTGGTGATACATATATGCAATAAAATGAGAGTCCAAACTTTCAAGATTATATTAAGAATAGATATACACTTTAAGGAAAGAAAAAGAGTCCAATTTTTAATTAAAATAAGATTAAGTTATTATATAAAGTAATGTATCAACAAAGGGAGAAGTTAGTTCATTCTTGACTTTAAAAATCTCTTGTGAACTACCATCTTGTCATATTGGAATGGGATCTTCGCCATTAACACAAAAATTTCATGAAGAACACAAATGAGACCTACTGTGACCTTCCTAACACCTTCTTTTGGATGAATTTGCCTTCAAGAGTCATTCATAAGGCCCAAAAGGGTCTCTCAAGAAGTTAAGGGTTAATCCAGTAATTCATATGTCAGTTTGTGAGGAACTTTGAACTTTCAATTATAGTAGCGTGTGGTATTTCAATGGTATTCCCTTGAGATTAGTTGTGGCCAAGACATCATCGAGGAGGAGCTTAACCCATGCAATAAAGGTGGGGCAAATCCTCGTATTTTTCATAGCCTCACATAAAAAACTCCACGACACTTTGTCTTACACTGACACTCAAAAACTGAGTTAATGACCCATTACATCAATTTTCACACACAATGCATAGCAAATACAAATAAAAACATACAAACTTTCACTTATGTAAGTTAATAATGATAGTCCAATACATCGTTTCCAAAATCTAATTTTGTAGCAAAATTACACATAGAGGGACAATGATTTTGAAGAGAATTATATACCTTGATTCAATTGTGTAACCTACATCTACCTAGATAGATCAATAATTTGTCCCATGTTCTTTAGAAGCTAAAACAACTTGGCTACGATTGGGCATGATATGATAAAACTTTTGACATTGCTCATGAGTGATGAAATAGAATAAGCTTGCACATGCTCCCACTCATTTAATTTCCGGTTCACAAGTGCCTGCACATTCTCAATTGGATTCAGGTCAAGTGATTGAGGAGGCTAAGTAACTACATTAAAATTTTGCATTGACATCATTGCTTGACTAATTTTGCAGTATGTTTAGGATCGTTATCATGTTGAAATATGACACGAGAAGGATTGAAACGGTACCATTCAATTGTCTTCATGACCCCATCTTGAAGAATGGTAAGATATAGAGCTTGTGTCATTTTTTCTTTTATCTTGCACATGTAACCCATGTTAGGGGAAGTCATATAACCCCACATAAAAATTATACGCATTGTTTGGAAATAGAAGCCAACATAATGCATGCCCTCCATTCATTAACTGCGATAGCTTTATGCCAAATGGACCACATGAAGGTTGCTTTCTTACCGGACCAAAGTGGGTCCCAAACTTGGGACCAATAGAACATGTAGTTCCCCGGGAGATATCCTTACCATTTCTCTATCGCGCGGGTGACACCTAGATTCCTATTGATGATTGAGTCCCTACCAAACTTAGTGTTATAGTTAAGGAAGTGGAGTCCATCCATACATTGCCACCGGTCCGGGTCCCAACCAAGGGTAGCAATTTTCCCGTACAAAAATGTGACCGATTCGATTTCACCTTCCTTCTTCAGACCTCTATGGGTACGGATAATTTTCACCTTGTGAAAGAATCCAACCACTTCACCTTCAGGGTTTTCCCATTCCCTAAGGCATTGTGCATGGTACCAACTGTAAAGCATTGCGCATGGAGAGGCATAGTGAGGTGGTGCAATTGCATGCAAGGTGGAGCAAAGTCATCAACACAGTTAAGGACGAAGGCGGGATGCTCCCCTCCGTCGATGTAGAAGCCAACCCATTGTCCCGGGTAGGTGGTATCCTCAACATCCTCCGGAAGGTGCCACCAAAAAAATATTCTTAACCCCGATGCGCACGAGGGCTTTTAACAATTTGCAAACATGCTTTATGAAAAGTATGCACCTCTCTTGTACAGAGAAATTCACCTCTCAAACCAAAGTTGCTTATAATAATCAATTCATAAATCTACATGGTTGGTGATTGGAGTAAATTGGAAATATGACAAGACAAGTTCCAATAGTTTAAACTTGTTTGCGAGTTGAAAGTGACCACAATAGGGCCACCCACACACCTAATTTTTAATGGGCTTTTAATGTAGATGTGCTTCATTTGGAGTATGTTTAAACATACATGTATAGTGACGAACAATACCAAGTACACATTGAATATACTCATTATTAACAGACAACCACAAATAATTCACATGCTCTTTTCAAATTTGAAAATCGGATATGATACTAAATAAACTTGTGCACATGTATGAGAAAATTCTCATTACATGGATAGTAAGAAAATATGTTGCAAAGCCAAATGATAAAGTATATACAAATACTTTGTTTTGTTCAAGTTGCCTACAAAATCTTTAGTAATTGGTCCAATAACCCCTACTCTTCAACACAACGTCAATTCTTTGTGGCATGCTCTCATAAAGCACCATGCAATCAAGTTCACTAAAATTGGGATACACTGAACCAACACGCTCCTACATTTCTTAAATACCTCTTGGAGGTGTCATAAATTCTTTCAAGCACCATTAAAGAAGTGCCCAAAAGTGTTTAATGGGATAAAAATCTGGAGATTGTGCAAGCCATTAAAGGAGTTGAAATGGTTGTGAAGCCAACCATTATTGCACGACCTTGCTTGTGTGCTTGGGGTCATTATCCTATTGAAAGACCAACCTACTTGAATCCAAATTGTAATTATGTATAGCAGACCACAAAAAGATTCTAAAGTAAAGCTGCACAAATGCCTAACCATCCTACCTTCAATTATGTACCATGCTCCCGGCCCAAAAGTTGTTATGCATCCCCAAATCATCACCGACCCACCACCATGTTTCACAATCTGATGGACATGTTGAGGTCCAACGTGTTCTCCATCTCCAATCCAACACCATGAATTACCATTTGAGTTAAACCTATTTATCTTTGTATTGCCACTAAAAATAAAGTGTTTTCAATCACCAATGATCCAATTCTCATACATTTGAGCAAACCTTGGGCGTGCAAGAACATGCTTACAACTCAAAAATGGTTTCCTTTGGTGCACTTGTGCACTCAATCCAACCTTTCTCAAAGCATGCCTCACATTGATGTCAAACAACAATTTACTTGTTTTCAAATCGAAGTTGTTTTGTTGTCGCAGATGTAGTTCCAAGTCGACCTTCGGTAACAAAAGTGACACAACACCTCTTCTCTTGGTCCGCAAGAAGCTTTGGATGCCATCCTCTTTGTTTCTCAATCTCACCCCCTACATCCTTCTTTAGATGCGTTACAGAAGGTTGGCTCATGCCCATTAAAGTGGCAACTTTGCGAATAGAAACATCGCTTCTAAGTTACACCAAAACTTGGTGCTTCTATTCTTGAGACAATTGAGGCATACGGCTACAAACAATTCTACAAATTGCACCTCACAGACTAAGAGAACCAAGGCTACACAATGCACAAGAAATCTCACAACAATCTTAACTACACAATGCACACATAGATGTCGATGTTGGAAGAATGGCAGTGAATAAAAACGAGCACTGTAACCCTAACCACTTCAACATTTCCTATTTTAGAAACCCTAAACCCTTTTCACTTTTTGGTTTTACATTTATGCAATTGACTACTTAACCTCTTGCTTTGATCACTTGATCATTTTGTTTTCTTAATCAGATCGGCTGACCATGGGAGCTGAAGTTGAGTTTGTGTACAACGTACTCAAATCTGTTCATATCTATATATATGAGTGGTGTGTGGTTGGGTGTGAATCTAAGAACAAACAACAAATTAAACATATTGTGTACTTCATATTATAGGGTTTGTGGGTGCTATTCGGTTAATTTTCTTTATCAAACACCTATATCTAATTGGTGTGTGGTTTGGTAAGGTTCAAAGATCAAACACTGTAAAAGTACATTTTTGAGAGATTGCAATATTGCAACTTCAAATCTCGTTGACACAGTTGGGAAGACCTATGTATTCAATCGGAAATCAACAAACATGTACTTAATGTAACCAAAACTAAATCAAAGGATGACTGATTTTTGCCAATGCTTCATCATAGGTTTGCTAATGCAACACAAATCTCATTATGTAATAGTCCACCCACATTTACTGATGCAAGCCATTATCAAATAGGCTTTACAACACAAGGTACATCCACTGACTCTCACTGGCCAAATCGGAGCTAAAAGTGGCCCCTACTGGTAGGAGCCGTTCTTTGGTCGCCCAAGCTAGTAAGTGTGGGCACATTCTAAGTGTAATTAGTAGAAGTTGGAGAGCATGGAAAACAATCTGAATAACACCCACATACGTGGAGGGGCAGGTGCAGAGAGAAAAGTGTCCGTTTTAGACCCGCATACCTTTTTCCCTTGTAGATGAGCCTGGTCACGGAGGGAGAATCTGTGGCAATGCCAAGGGCAGAAGTACTAAGGTAATAAGTTAAGAGCGCGAGAGGAGAGATGGTGATGCTGCTGCTGCTGCAGTCGCTCGGATCGGATGGATGGCGATGCGAATGATCGGTGCATTCCCCAGGGCAACGCACATCGATCATCAGACAGATGGACGCACAGCTTCGTCACATACCCGATCGTATGATGCTACCCGCCCGCATCTCGGAGGGAGGGATATTGGATTGACTGACCGAGGAAATATACATAAACTTACCGGCTCCTGGGAGATCGCGGCGGCGAGAAGAAGGCGCCGGAGCGTCGAGGGAAAGCAGGGGAGGTCACTGCCAGCGTCGACGGGGCGGAAAGATAGCTAGCTAGCTAGCTAGCTAGCCACCCACCTTCCCGCAGATGGGTTTGGTAGTAGGCCACTAAAGACGGGCAGGTAGGCTTGCAGGGATACAAAAGGCAAGTCAAACGCCTCACGCCCAAACAAGTTCGCGTTAGCTTGCTCGCCAACCCTGCGCGCACAAAATTCCCCCGCTCGCCTCGCCTCGCCTCGCCTCGACTTGCAGCGAGCGATCGATCGATCGATCTCGTCAACGTCTGCTGCAGATTCAACTTGCCAAGTTGTTGCAGGTAGTTAGCCAGAGGAGCTTTGAAGCTTCTTGAAGCTATCATGGCTCTCGGTGGCGGATCCGGGATGAGAGGAGGAGGAGGGCTGCTCATCACCCTCGCTTTGAGTGCCGTCCTCCTCCTCGTGTTGGTGTCCGACGTCGGAGCTCGCCAGGACTCCACCGCTGGTAAACTAAACTTCAACTCTTCATCTATCTACAACTTAGAGTCGCCCAACTGAGTGGCCCGTCCCGCTTGGATCATAGGTCCATCACCAGTTTGTGAACGTCAGAGGCTAAGTTTGTGGCAACGAAGTTCAAAGTGTCATATCCTCCTTGGTGATGGACATGGTGGTGCTTGCGCAATTGTGAAGACAATTGTGGTCGTGAAGGTGGAATTTAGCACTTGCAGTGTCTGGTTTCTACTGCCCGTTTTGGGAATCTGGGTGTACAACGAAAGGTTTGTGTTGGTGGGAAGTGAAAAGCTTCGTAGTGCATTCGACGTGTGAGTGTGGACGGCTCAAAGTTGTTGAGCGGGGTTAGAGCCGGGCGGTTGGTGGTGGTAGTGTCGCTTTGTGCATCCCTGCTTGCACAGAAGCAGTGTGTGTGTTTGTGTGGAACTTCAGTTTCTGATGTTAGCGTCTTTGGCGTTGACATCTGGTTGGTTGTTCAGAAGTTTATATGACCTAGTCTATTGAATCTCCTGCTCGTACAGTACACTGCAGTACTGAAGTCGAGATGCGAGGGGGTGAATTGGCTGTAGGAAACTTCTATGAATGTTGGTTGCTTTGTATGCAAGATGATCGTCAATTTCGCGAGTTCTTTGTGTTGGACTGTGGGATTAGCAGTAGTTTCTCCCTTTGCAGCCACTAATTGCTGGACTTGGGAATTTTTTGTGATGATGCAGTTGGGGCTGGGGAATTCTACCTCCGGGGAAACGCGGTATGTTCCAGTTATCGCTTACTCCCTCATTGGTTTATTTCTAAGTTTCTTTCCTTATAACCCCAAGTCCAGCGTGGAAGTTGAAGGAACGAGAGTAGCTAGTGTGTCTGATGCTTGTTGCATTGAATCTGGGAGTACTGAAATTTGTCATTGCGTCTATGCGTGTGAAGAATGTGGCAACACAGGAGGTGGAGACTGTGCATGTGTCCGAACAAGGACCTGTGGAGCGTCAGTTGGCGGAGAGTGAGATGCAGTACATGCTGGAAGGGAGAGAGTTGAGTGATTACGGAAGCAACCCAGCTTGTGCCAACCCCAAGCACGATCCATCCATCCGTTGTCCGTGAGTTGGACTGTGGCAAGCATGAATTCTCGAGTAGAGGGTTAAAGGATTGATGCGGTGTTTGTTCCAAGGAAGGAAGGATTTACCAGGAGGGGGTTGTGTTAGCCAGTGGTTTCAGATTGAAAGATTTGTAGAAGACGTGAGAGGATAGATACCGATTTCGTGATTGTGCGAATGAGATGATGATTTGGCCCATCAATGTTTCACTGCTGAGAAGAAGCACAAAGGAACGAGGTGATGAGATTAAGATGGAAGACTGTACATAAATTCATTTTTTCCTGTCATATACATGGATTCAGTTACCTGCTCATTACTGCTTGCATATTGTTCTGCCTTAACTTCATCTGTCGTCAGATTCCACCTTCTGCCGCTCCAAAGACATACTTTTGCTCCAAAGTATACTCTATTCCCACAAGCACGTAGAAAGTCACCAGGTGGCTTTTCCCTGCTAAATGTGAGAGATGAGGGTTCGTTGCATATGAGAATGCATTTAAAGTAATAAAAGATTGAAATCTTGAGCAATAACGCTTGGTTGTCAGCATTAACGGCAGGGTGTTATCAACATCATCTCACGACAGATTATAAATTTCTGCATCAGAAAAAAATCTTGTTGCGAACTTTCTTCCAAGTGGTATAATATAATCACAAGCGGCAGAGCTGGAATGATTTCCAATAAGAATAGTATTACCCAAATGCTGGAGTGAAATAACCTCATCAGTCGCATTTCCCCAAAATCCTGCCAGTTTACCTCTAGGGCGTTGACTCTGATAGATTAAAAAAACACCCACGTTCGAGAATTCGAGAACACATATCTGGCTTAGTATTCTCCACATCTTGCCGCCGACCTTGGGTGCAGTACATAAATTACACGTAGCACAATGCAACAAGAGCGTTGACCTCAACCTCATAGAATCTTATTGAATACTGTGTTGCTTGCTCCAGGGAGAGAAATTCGAAAGTCGAAGTATATGAGTTGCTAATCAGTAAATTTGCTGCAAAGAAGGGAATACGTATCTAGTGAAACCCTGGCATTAAAAGCTGACAAGAACAAAATGAAGCTGTATCATCTTATTGAATATGCCACCATCATGCGGAGGGTAGTGTCTGGCGGTGAGGTATTTTGCTTTGTTTTGCTGTATGTGTGTCAAATTCCTGTTACACCAGTCAGATGTGCATCATGGATACATTTGGAGTCGTGATTTCGGACATTTGGGGTTTGTGACGGGTGCAAATCTCAACCCAATACCTAGATGATAGTAGGAACCAGTTGACTTTGAAAAGAGGGGGAGGGTATATTTGGGTTCCGGGGCTTCAAGTGCAAAAGTTGCAGAGATTGTCAGAAGGAAAGTCACCACTTTCGCTGCAACTTGCGGATATGGACTTTCGGACGCAACGAAAAGGGCCACAGCTGCCACATCAACCCTTAGTTAAGGCTTATAATTATAAAGTTAACCACAAGTTGATCATTGTTGATAGGCCCGAAAACTTTTGGTGAGAGGAGGTCGGGGAGGTACTAGTACACAAGTCGATCAGTACATGATGATCAGTGAACAATTAGGTGGCCGAGGACGATTGGTGAGAATTGCATGGGCGACGAATCTGTCCGTCTTACTAATATTAACTCTCGAGAAAGCAGCTCTGCACGACGTATGTCCTCCGCAAACTCAAAATTTTCGGCACATCCCCAGGCGGAGGGATCTCTCGTTCGTTCGGCCGGCCGTCCGTCCGTCCGCCGTCGTCGTCCAACTTCCACTTCAGGTAAGGTAATTGAAACTTCCTCTAAATAATTCTCGACTCAACATATGGAATGTTCGTTCAACATATTCTGCACCCACAAGAAAATATCGTCAAAAATTCAAGATGCTTAGAAATTACTAGACTCACCGAAAAATATTAGAATTAGAACTTATGGGATCATCCTGCTGGCATGCACTTGAAATGGCGATCCTGGGTCACGTCGGATCACCTACAAAGAAATAACAAACAACAATGAAAAAACTATCGACGTTCTTGTCCACGAGATTAGGATGCTTTGGTTCACATTCCCAACTAATTACAGAGGCGAGGTTTGACCAATTATACGTATAAGTAAAGTTGTAAACTAGGCTCTTTTATTTCGCTCTTGGCCACGTTGGCCGCAATATTGGCCTTGATCTGTCTCTCCGAGTCTCAAAAAAAGGAAAAAGATGGGGAATGTAATTAACCATGGTAGACTTGCAGTGATGACACGGGAGTTCTTTTCGCTCAAGAAACAAAGAGATTCCTTATTCGTACCGAATTAAGTCCGTTTTGAGGAATGGTTATGTGGGCCCTGGAGCCTGGTTGGGATTGGGGGAGAGAGTCGTGGTGATTCCCTTGTGAAGCTTGAGGTAGGCCTAAATTTGTTCAAGTCCTTGGGTTCCGTCTAGCACAGGTGGCGTCTATGTAGGACCGGCTACTCATAATAGCCTTCCAGGATCTTTGCCTTTTCCAGATCTCAAACAACCTCAGCTGATCCGCTCCTCTCATCTCAATCTCATAGCTGACTCTCATCAGCAGATACAACTTACGGCATGTTGAATCGGCCCCACCATATGTTGATTAATTATGCACTCTAACCTCATATCAAGCCCGGGGCAATCAAAGTGCATGTGATATTAAGGAGGTCTGTACTGTTAAGAAGGATGTGTGATGTTAGATTATTAATGTAGCATGTGACATTATGGAATAATACAATGTCAATACTGCAGTAATGATGATAATGTGATAAGCACGTGGTTTGAATTCTTTGATGGATTACTATAATGTCAAAGCCTGTGATATATGGGAAAGAAATGTGACAACAAGCAGGGATTATAAATGAGCATATCCGTTTTCTAGAGTTACGGATCATAAGAGAGCGAGGGACATTACGGAGGACAACATCACGGAGGTTAGGGTGCATATGCATGTTTCCGTTCCGACAGCAGTATATTGTATGCACATACAAAAACTACTGTAGTCACCCCGCAGAACTTCGCCGGGATCATGTTCAAATCACATCAAAGTATCGATCTCTCTCTCTCTGCATTAACGTTTTCTGGGGGGAGACAGAAGGCCAACAAGCCAGTGCCAGAATGTATAAAAGGAAACAAGATGCGATTAACTGGGGTTCACTCCCACACGTTACACTTATATGTATGGTTTTTTTTTGTTGGTTTTGAGACACAAGGCTAAACTTTGGGCAATGCCTGCAAGATACTTATGTATGTAATGATCATCACGAGTACAACAGATCATGACGTGATGAGGAAAAATTCAAGGTTCGCTTGAATCCTGTTAAAGATTTGGGTGTCTGCAACGAAATACCACCTCGCAGGGACGACTGCATCGAAGCTGATGGTTGACATGTAGCCGGGATTGTTTGTATTACTAAAGTTGCGGCAGGCAGCAGGCTAATTGGATTCTGGCATATGATTAAAGTAGGATTAAGAAAGTCAAATCGAAAAGCCGCAATGATTTGTAAAGTCCGGCAGCTAAAATAGCCTGATGCTGCTTATTACCCCTGGACGTGCATCATGAGAGGTAGTAATTTTGAGCTTCAAACCCCTAACAACAAGGGAAAGCAAGCTTTCTTTTGGGAAATATAGAAGGCTCGTGGGTCGCGCTTCAGCCTATATCAGATCCCAGTATCTTGCTTATCGGGAAACAAATTTTATAAATAGCAATGCAACCCCAGGCAGGCACATGATATAATGAGAAAATTAAAACGCACTCGTGACCCCCCGTGCAACTAGATCCCACTCAGCTGCTCCCTCCCGCCCCGCCTCACCCAGGTCAAAAACAGAAATTAACCAAAAGTCAAAATCATCAAAATCGTGACTCGGAATCCGGCCACAAACATGTTCGATGCACGAGCACATGAGATGATGTCGATTCTCGAAGTACACGATACGACTTTACACGGCAGGTAGATGTGTTCTGGAAACGTTGTACTTATGGATGTACTTGTGGAGAGAATGATCTCCGCTTTGGCTTGGAGGTGAAGGTAAGTTACATGAGCTCATGACTTTGCATGAAGTTGTTATAGAATCTAGAGTGAGATGATGTTGGACTTCAAGGAGGTGGTGGAAAATGCTTTTTGTTGTCATTCCATAGCTTTCCCCACGTGAACAGAGTACAGTTCTTCAGACTTCTGATCCCCTAGCTTCACGGATGCATGCAATGCCACTTCATTCAAGTTTTGGGTTGGACCGGTCCTTGGCAGGGAGAGAGATGACTCATACAGATTGCTCATGACCTATGGGTGATCTTTTTTCTTCTTTTTTCTTCTTTTTTTGTGTGATTTGGAAACAAAAGACTGGAAGAAATCAACCAGTGAGGCTAAAGAGCCACCCATTTAGAACCATTAAGCCTTCCAGGCCTCAACGTCTCAAAATGGGACTCTCAACTCCAAGTGGCTAGATCTTGCTCAAAATAGGTCATTTCTTGTGATTCGTTCTCTTCCCATGTGTAGCTATTAATCGCCACAAGCTTGGCCAAAAACATTCATTGATGGTGATATCCACTACATCTTGTGAAGTTTTCACATCTTACAAGATATTGTGACGATTCTACCACTTGACAAACATGTAATGTTTGTGATTACCCAACACTCAATTATACACTACTCAACCTATACATTGGGCTCTCTTTGCAAAAAGAGGAGGCCTAGCATATGGCCAAGAATTGATGCTTGGTGATGCTTGACATTATTATTTTTTCAATGTATTTGCAGTCTAGACAAGTGTGAGCAAATTAGTTGCATCAATAGTTGTCCGCACATGGCAGATTGGTACATGTCAGCGAATAATAATAATTTTCTAACTTCAAATTTGGCCAATGTCCAGTAGTTAAAGTTGGGGTTGAATCCACATGTACATCCATCCTTGCAAAATGAGCAATTTTCAATCTTAATACTATTCATTTTGCAAGGGTGGTCCAACAAAAGGCTTATGCTTCCCAAATTCCTAGCATTAGGGGTGCAACACCCTAGTGTTGAGTAATGGTATGATGGCATCACAAAAATTAATAAATTATATAAATTTTCTCATCCAAATTATGAGATTTTCATTTATGATGAATTTTCAATGTAGTATTTCTTATTGAATAAGGAAATATCAAAAACATTTTTTACCCTATAAAAATGAATGGTCCTTTTGATAATTCCTCACACCTTTTCTTTTGTCACAAATCTCAAGCTCAACCCTCCCTATAAACATGCTTTTATAACACATCTTAGAATGTGCAATATCCCCAAGTTGTCCTTTAAGGGTCAAGAACCAAGAATACTTGGAGGGGAGATGGAGCTCCTTGAGTGTGCCATCATGCCATGCATTCCGCCACCCAAACAAGTTAATTTGCTCTTTACTTTACAACTCCATGTGACCGTGGTGCAAGTATTTTGCTCTTTACTTGACTAATGAGTAGTTCCATATCAACCCCCTAGTTTTCTTAATCTAGTTTTGGAAGAGCCTCCCCAAACTACAATGAAGATCAAAAGAGTGGAGAGAAGAGCTTGGTTCTCGATCATTGCTCTACCTACAAAAGTGAGTCTTACTGTGCTCCAATAATCAAGTTTTGTAATTATTTACGAATGAGAAAGTTGTCCACATCCATAATCGCCCAATTGAGACCAGAAGGGGTACCCGTACTATGGAGATCATTCTCATGTTGTGAGTACCGTAGAGGGCTCTCTATTCCGACACAAACTAATTAAATTCCCTCAAGGTTTGCCACATGATAATCATGCGTTGGCTGAGACCCTCTCGAATCCCGTGTAGAAACTTCATTTTGGCACTATATACAGATGAAATAGAGCGCCTTCTATGGTACGCACCTTTTTGCTGCCTGTAGTGAGCCTAGCCATGAAAACTCAACCATATTCTAAATGAAGTGACTAGTAGTAACATGCCCTACATAATACAATTTTGACACATGCTTGGCATGAACAATATCCTCTTAACTAGTGTCAAATTTGACAAGGAAAAAGAGGTCCATGTCATATTTGTGTCATCTTAACTTTTTATGTTCTCCTACATATGTATGTCTTTCTTATAAATTAACATGCATGCTTTGATTTTCCACATGGCATAATATATCTACATTGCCAAGAAAATAAATAAATAACTAAACCTTTGTATATTCCGTAACCCATTGTCATCATTAGCAGCTCTTTTTGTGCACCCACATGCTACAAGTACAAAAATCTAGTGCACCTCCCAATACAAACATGTACACAATTTTCTCTTTTTGCTCCACATGTTCTAGATGTACTTAAGATCATGATCCAAATCATGAATAATCCAAATCATCTATACCACACACATACCACCTACCTCCTTACCACTAGCGTCCACAATTGCTTTAGGCCTCCATGTGGGAGGTTAGGTAGGATTTGAATCCATGGTCTCCATTCCCACATGGAATGAGCTCAACCAACCAACCATCAAGAATCTTTGATAGTTATGTGATATTGAAAGTATACAAAGTAAATTAAGTGTACTCAAGTATGGACCTTATGGTTGTATGAAAATGGATGTCTATTTTCCTTGTAAATATATATGTATATCCTCACATAGTCAATTCCTATGATGTTCTACGAACATACACTTTATTCTAGCCTATGATGTTCTACGAACAGACACTTTATTCACTCCGGCCTCTACGGAGACCGGAGTTCTTCTTCTGTACATAGTCAATTCCTAAGTATTAGGAATAAAATGCGGCCTTTGTGGTTACTAGTCACTCGTTAGGACACGGCTTAAATAACATCAACCATATGTAAGAATAAGTCATGTCACTTGTATAATTACATGGCAATGGAACCTAGACTGTAGAGTGGAGTGGGCTAGAATTTGAGGATGATAAAAAAAAAATGCAAGGATGACTGTTCAAGACTAAGGAGCATGGATGAATCACAAGTTAATGGATGAGAAGTGGGATGGCTATGATCTAAATAATCCAAGAAGCATCATAAAATAATACCATGATTTTTGTATATATAAATATTAGACTTCAATCATACATTTGTTAAGACTTGAGACTTCTAAAAATATCTCTTAAACATTATATATAGATAGCGTTTGGGGAGGAAAACACATGTCATGTTTTTATGTGTGCCTCCGGTTGGGTGGTGAGCCTTTACAATAATGAACGATAATTTATTCATGTGAGAAATTGAGGTATTGTAATTATGATTATGAATGGTTTCACGCGTTTGAATAGAGATATGTTACATAGATTGGTAATAGATTTACATGGATTGTAATATTTCCATAGCCTATTATTTGCGTGAATGATATATACATGTGCCCATGACAAACCCACAATGACAATGAAGAGTTGCGCAACAAAACACCACAATAAATGTAACAGTGGCTGAAACTAACACATATATTGTTAATTTTTTGTCTAAACCTTAGGGCCCCCTTTTGTACATTTACTTTAAAATCAAAATTCTTAACAACCTTTCTAATATACACACTAAAATTAAAAAATTAAAAAAACCTCTCTCTTATGTATATTATGTACATCAATGCCTCAAATAATACCCCTTCTTACACTCACGTTAGTTCGTATGTTGTATAAAGAATCCACCCCCTGGGCACTACTTATCTATTGTTTTTCTTAGTTGCCATCATCGAGCAGTCTAATGCCCTAGAAATTGAACAAGAGTCTATCAATCCAGGATCAACCTCCTATATTGTTGGCTTCGTATACTGAGCCTCATTTATTTGTTACATATTTTATGACTTCCAACTCCATTTTGATTGAGGTCCATTCGGGTCACATATGAAACACAACATACACACCCAAGATGAAGTGGTCCTCCCTCTCTATATCCACCAACCCCCAGCAAATAAACGTGTTTGTTACATGTCTTCCTTTTTATAAGACAAGATTCCACGTGGCTTTTGAAACAATTATTTTTTTTCTTAGTTGCTATCATCGAGCAGTCTAATACCCTAGAAATTGAACAAGAGTCTATCAATCCAGGATCAGCCTCCTATATTGTTGGCTTCGTATACTGAGCCTCTTTTATTTGTTACATATTTTATGACTTCCGACTCCATTTTGATTGAGGTCCATTCGGGTCACATATGAAACACAACATACACACCCAAGATGAAGTGGTCCTCCCTCTCTATATCCACCAACCCCCAGCAAATAAACGTGTTTGTTACATGTCTCCCTTTTTATAAGACAAGATTCCACGTGGCTTTTGAAACAGTTTAGAAAGTACATCTGTCCTATGGGGAGTTTCCACCCAATCGCATATTAAAAAACTCCCTTCAAATTAAAGCCTCTAGAGGACATGGCCTATTGAGGCTTAAATTCTCAAAGCACATGGTCCTTTTTGTGTTGGAATGACGCCACTAGATTTCCTCACGCCGACAAGAAACACATTTCGGTAGTCAACAAGTTACTTTTCTCCATCTACACACGAGTGGCCTCCTAGCTACCTAGCTACCTAGTACGAAGGTGGGTTTCTTTAAAATATTTGATAATGTATGTGTCATTGAAGGCTTTTTTTAACATCGTCAATATATATATGGTCCCACATTGTTCGGATGGGCACGGTGTGCAATCTTGGGGAAAGATTCGATGAACATGGCAGGATTGGTGATCATGGACCCTTTCCAAGCAAGTGGGGTCCCTAAAATAAAAGGTCAATGACGGATCACTCGGCCCTCTATTTGTCCCCAAAAAACACCCCTACACCCGATGGAATATGTGAGGTTAGAGATTTTGACTTCTTCATTGTAGATTTGGGCGAACTAACCCATACACTCGTTCCTTGTTGGATGCCTAAACCCTTGCCCCTCCAAGGAACCAATGTACAGGTTGGTTCGCCCCAGCCCTTCATTGTATGTGTAGGATTGTCCCAATTTCAACATGTAAGTGTAATTTTGGTAGCTTTGAAGGGCCCCGGGCTAGATCATATCTTCATTCGGCTGGACCCCGCCCCCTCCCACGCCTTCTTCACTGTCCGGTCTCCCTGCCCGCACATGTGTGGGAACTCTTCCTCGTTGGGAACCAATGTGACAATACCCGGTCACTTTAGCCATTAAGCTCCTTTGGCATGTGAAGGAACTCCATCAATTAAATTGAGAATAATGAGAGTGATGTCAACTTGAATATTTGTAATTTTGACCAGGTATTGTCACATTGGTTCCCAACGAGGAGGAGTTCCCACGTGGGTGCGAGCAGGAATACCGGGCAGTGAAGGAGGCGTGGGAGGGGCGGGGCCCAGCCGAATGAAGATGTGATCTAGCCGGGGGCCTTTGAAGGTATGAACCAATTTTTAAATTGCGGGAAATAGACACGTCAAGGGTTGATCCTAGTCTTTAAAAAATTAGGTCACAAGTTAATTCTTGAAGGTTTCAAGTTATCATTGCATGGTCTAAGTGTCACTTTATAACATTGGTCAACAATCTTGGAGACTTCCATGCCTGACTAAGAGTTCGGGCTGACATTGTAGCATTCTACATGTAAAAAGATGCGGATCCTTAGCATATAATCACCCGATCCCATGGCTCACTGAACTCATGACGATAGTTGTTGAATAATGTTATATTTGTACAAACCCACGACATGTATTGAGTTATAACAAATTTTGAATTGATTGTGTATGAATACATGGGAGTAGGTGAATGTTCATAACACCAAACTGAGGGAGAGGGCGAACTCGGGAAAGGGGAGGACAAAACACTAATTACTATTGTAAAACCCGTTGATCACTATTTGTAGTCAAATTAACGTCTAAGTCAAGGGCATCTACCCCAAGTTAGTCTAATGAACAATCTTTTGGCAAGCTTTATGGCTTTGTTTTAGAAAAAATAATTAATTGATGAGCATAATTAAAAGGGATTAGGGCAAGATGACGTGCAAGTTTCAAGGAAGGTAGATCTACTTTAGACCACATCCTTACACTACGTACTTTATTCAAACAAGAGATATTTGTGAGTCAATGTCTCTGTTCTTGTTGTTCGATGTCTCTATTCTTGCTTTGTCAATTTCAGAATAGCTTTTGACACAGTTCCGTGTGACAAGCTTTGGGAACACCTCCAAAGATCAGGGATACCATCTCATTTGCAACATGATGTAAAAACCATGTACACCGTAATCTATGCAAAAGTTTGAATAAATGATGACCTACATGATGAAATAATGTCTAACATTGATGTTAAACAAGGATGTCCCCTCTCCCCCACCACAATTCGGCTTGTACACTGATGAACTTGAAACATATTTGGACAAGATCGATGGGGATTTTCTATGCTTATTTAACACAATGGTTGGCATTCTTCTTTATGCTGATGATGTTGTTCTACTCTCTAGATCATACATATGCCTACAACGACTTTCAACAAGCTATATGAGATTTTGCACTCCTTCTAGCCTTGAAATCAAACCAGCTAAGACTGAAATCATGATATTTGGCTGCAACAAAAGGAAATTAATCCAAGAGGCATTTTACCTAGACAAAGACCAAATTGAGATCACCCATGAATACAAACACCTTGGGATTGATTTTTATTCGCATGGTTACTTTGAGCCATCCAGTAAAAGGCAAGGAATTGCATGTGTGAAGCGTTGATGAAAACTTTAAGGGAAGAAGTGGTAGTCGGTGTCACTGTTGGAAACTCAAATCTCACCTATTCAAGGCTTTAGTGCTTCCTACTTTCAAGTATGGCACCAAAATTTGGGGAGGTGACTTGAAAAAACTCTCATTGGAAAGTCTTTGAGAAGGGCATGAAGATGCATGTGATGCCTCACATCAAAGTGTGTTCTTTGACTACCTATCATATCTTCTTATTAGCCAAATTCGGATAACTTCCCATAGAATTATATGCTCTCGAGCTTACTATGGGCTTTCAACAATGCCTCGCCCACCTCTCCCCGTCTTGGCTAGTCAATAAAGCAACCTCACTATCCATCACCTGGCCGAACAAGGAGTTAACACTTAGTACAAATTGACAACCGTCTAGAAGACATCATAGGGTTTATCTCATTGGGAAACCCATGACAACCCAACCACATCAAAAATGACATATGTTGATATCAAGGAGGTTTTTCTTGCTAAAGAGTGGAGCTTTTTCCATCTCTCTAGGAAGAAAGTAGACTACCTCCACCTCAAGGACTTTCTTAAATACGAATGTGAATTGTACTTGAAGCAACCATTGACTCCCCCACAATGCAAGATCATTGCTGCCTATCGCGCCTCGAACCATAGACTTGCCATTGAAACTAGACGATGGACGATTACCTCTATTTCTAGAGATAATAGACTATGCCACTTTTGCTCCTATAATGCAATTGAAAAAAAGGCACATTTCATGTTGGAAATGTCCCCTATACAACCCCATTAGAGATAAGTTTCCATCATTATTTGAGAACATAGTTCTAGGGAGCCTCAAGTTTTTCTTTCACCTAAACCAACAAGTTGACATTAGCCTCTATCTCACGGAGGCTACCACACTCTATCACTCTAGAAAATTAATTGGTTTGAAACCATCCTAATGTACTTTCAATCCCATTAGCCTTTTCGACTTCTCGGATTTTAAAATCAATTTCATTTCATTTCATTTCCATGAACTTAAATTGGATGAATCAACAACCAATAAGTTTTACTATTACCCCCTCAATAGGTGTTATGGAACTAAACCCCAAAAGTTGATGTGTAAACTTCCTAGCTACAAGTGAGAGTCCCCAAGGTTTGGTCAATTCAACAAAACCCAAGGACCCCCCTTGCTTTGACCTTCAAGACTTAATGGCTAATCAAGCAATCCATTTACTTTGTGTTGTGTACCTAAGTAGTGTTTGAGCTTCACACGTGGAAGCCCTAAAGAGAGAATAAAGTTAGGGGTACAGCCTCTCACGAGGACCACATTCAAAGCATGAAGATAAGTTGACAATGATTCTTCTCCCAGAGCTCCAATTTGTTAAGTAAATCCATTCTATTGGTAGTGGGTACGGAGGAGAAGACATCATAAAACAATTACCTATAAGGTAGGCATATCCAAAACCAACATGAAACCTTAAATAAACATCATGTAAGCCAAGTCACTGAGGTGTTGTGAACACCCTCCTGTGTGGTCGTGGGCAGAGCACATCCAAGCCATCTATTTACATAGTCCCATCCTCCGGTGCATAGAACCACCTGGGCAACGTGAACAAAATTTTGATGAATGAAGTTTTAGAGGATGAATAATCAATGTTTGCATAATAAAAGCAATTGGTTGTTCATTCCAACTATATGGGAAGTATTGCATGAAATTTTGAAGGTTCTTGTAGCATTCCCTAAGTTCCCGTTCGGAATTCCAAGCAATACCTCCCATACAACTGGGATGAACAACCAACTAATTATATTTGATTGCGTCGCATTAATCTTCATAGACAAGGGCTTGAGTATTGTGGTTGATACCCCTTGCACTACCATTTGGGAAGGAGTGGATAGGGATTCAAATCCCCTTGCCTTCACATGCTCAAGATAGCCTTAGATGGATTATTCAATTGGGTTTTTTCATCCCAAGCTTTGCGAGAGGGTGAAGGTGGAAATTCCATCTGACCTGAAGTTTTATAAGTTGTGCCCGAGGGGAAGAGAAATCGAGAGTTGGGACAATGTAGGAGCCTTTAGATCTAGTATAATGCAACCCATGGTGGAGATTCACTTTGCCCGCGACCACACGGGAACATTCACAATGTCTCAGTGACACGGCTATGTAAGTTACCATATACATACATTTGCATGTATCTATTATACAACATGTTCTCTAACTTGTGTGGACAAGATTAAAGCCAACAATCACTTTTAAATTGGTTCTAAATCACTAACTTTTCTAGTCTTCTTGGTTTGGCATGGTTGTTGTAAGGTGCTTCAAGGTTTGGCTATTTGTGGTAAGTATATTTCCCCCTCCCCCTAAAGTAATGTGTTTGACATCTTCTTTTTCTAAGTTCAAGAGATTCCAACGTATTTGAATATATTTGTTCAATCATTATTGCTAGACACCGGAAATTGAGTAGCTTGACGCTTTGTCGCCCATGGGTGCATTCCATTTGAACTTGAAACTTTCATACCACCCTTGATGCCAAGGGCAATTCAACTCACTGTCACCAACATATTTTATGATCAACCCCTTATGTGTGGACACCAACTTGATTCTAAAGATTCACGGGGAAAAATCTCTACATTTCAACAATATTTGAGAAGATCCAACAATTACAAAGTTGAAGTTCCAAGTTGGGGCAGCTAGTGAAAATTTGGATGGTGGGATAGATGAAGAAGTTCAATAAAGATAAATAAATAAATATGTATTGGTATATTTTTATGTAATACACATATTTTAAACTTAAAAATATAAAGTTATGGTTCATTTATGCCTATTCTAGAGGTGGTCAAAGTAAAATTCATTGACTAAATGTTGATTGTGTCTCACAATAAGCTTGAATACCAACCTTGAAACATATTTGTGTTTGGGGTGATGGCACACTATTGAGATGATGGATCCTTGCAATGGGCAACACCCCTGGGCATGAAAATGGCTTCCTCCTCCAAATCTTAGTGACCTTCTATGAGCTTCAAAATAACTTTGGAGCATTGTTCTCCTTCAATTCAAAACACAATTGGATGAAACTTGCACCTATCTATGCTTGAAACATTAAAAGATCTCCTTGCTGAATGAGGAGCTTGGATGAAGAGACGATGTGGCTTCACGGTGGCTTCTCTTTTTCAGAGACAACTCGTGCAAATCTTAGGTGCAATAAAATGTTAATAATAAGTTTGCAATTTCTAATTTAGAAGGCGGTTGGTTGGAACCCTTGCAAATTTTGGCACTTATGTTTTGGAAGTAGTAGAATTTTGACACATAATTTTTTCAAAGTTAAAAGCCAAACCTTTAAGTGCCGAACGGCAATGCTAATATGTGATTCTCATGTGTGATTCTAAAGGTACTTAAATAATGACATGTGATGTTTCATTTTTCTTATTGATCGACTAAAAAACGAGGTCCGCGTCAAGAATCATGTGGGACATGCTTATGAAAATCACTGTGGGGCGGGCTACCTTCAAGAATTATGTTATGAGTGTAGGAGTTGGGCCCTAGCTAGCTAAGAAGCATGTGCTTTTTTTTTGACACAGCCCATTTCACACATTATCATTTAGGAACCCTTAAAAAACCTAACGATAGTCCAATTGGTTCAAGCTCAAACAAAATATCAATGTTTTTGATGGCTCCTAGATGACAATTGTCAAAATGTGTTGAGAAGACCCTTGTTTTTCTACTACCTAGTGTGGTTTGTACCGCTTTTGAAGGAAGTCATTGGTGGTGCCTCGGGATTCCACTTGTCTTGTACCTTCAAACTTACGACTCCAAATCATTCTACGCACATGATTAAAGATAGCTTAAGAGGGATATTTTGGACCTTCTTTCGATGTCCATCTTAACCGCTTGATTGAAAGTGGTCAATGTACTAAGTGGACCCTCATTAATTTTAACGTGTGTGGTTTTAATGGCACAATCCTAGTCAAAATGAATTTCTTCAAGTTCTCCGCAACATACCCACTAGGTTTTGCTAAGGCCGGTTCACACGGGGTTCCAAGTCCTAAGTTCAAAGTCACTTGAGGTCAATCCGTGCCATCTCAGCAGTTGAGAGCATGAAAGTTGGGACTTTACCACTTCATATGGGGTCTCAATTCCTCAGTCCCAAAAATGGCATGGATGTCTACATGGCAACACTTTATGCAGGTGAGGCTTGGGACGTGTGTTGCGAGTTGGGTCGAGCAAAAAGCTAGACCCAACTCTCAGTTCAAGTCCCACAAATATTTTCGCATAAAATAATCAAGATCTAACTTTAATGATACCATATATTACTGGTTACTTGAGGCTTCACAAGTTTGGACTTTGCCTCCATGTTCGGATTTGCTAACATGAGTGGGACTTGGGACCCCGTGTGAACCGGCCCTTAGTAGGAAACAATAGCTCTCGAAGGTTAGGTTTCAAAATGTTATAATTGATGCATGCATCAATGCTTATTGGTTCACTTTATGTTAACTCTAAAAGGATCCGAGATTCTCAAAAAACTAAGTTTTCTTTCTGAGAATCAAAATAAATAAATTTCTGTTCAATATGATGACTTATAGATCACATATGCCAACAGCAAGTTGAAGTATTTTCATTAGTGGGATGTAAAAAAACCATATTCCATTCATTTGAGTTGAATGTCTAATTCTAAAAGAATAAAAGAACAAGATGTGGATACTATATAAAACACAATGTGTGCTTCTCTTGTCCATGAATAGGATACTAGAAATATACCACATTGAGTGACCACAACTTTGTTTTTTGTGTGTATAATATCATGATGTCTTTGATATTAGTTTTGACCCATGATGCCAAACATATGTTCGGTGATAATATAAATGATTTCATGCATGTGTGCTTGAGTCCTCACTAATTGGTGGTCTCTAATTCAGATGAATTTAACCATAATTTTGTGGACAAGGTCGAAGGTCCATAGCATTTCTTATCTATATAGAGGGCCAAAAAGTGGATGGTGACAAAGCAAACTTCGTTCCATTATTAAGTTGGCTATTCTTTTTGGGTCTTATTGTCCTAGTACATTATGTCATTGAAAAAGGTCAATGGAATTCCCAAATATTCCTTTCTGTGGTTTTTCAGGCATTGGAAACCTCAAATTTTACTTCGGGCACCTTCATCAAAGCCGGGCATGGCAAATGAAGCTTGGAAACTTATCCACCCAATGAACATGGAGAATAGACCGCTGTTTACATATGAGCCGGTTGAAGTTCAAGACTTCAGGAGAATTAAAGATCGTTTTAGTGCAATTTGAAGAATATACCATACTTCAATTTAATAGAAGAAAACCTAAAGTTGTCAACATGCAACTGGTTGGACTTGGAAACACTAGGACTTCAATCAATTTTGCCTAAAAAACCTCCCCGGACACTGTATCCACTGACTCAGATTGATAAATTCTGTGGGAAAGTCATGGATGACATAACATTATTCGGATCCATAACAATGTTATGTGGGATTGACAGTATGTTGCAAAATGTTCTCCACATTCAAACTGGATATGGGGAATATCCCACAAAATATTGTTAGTCCCACAAAACATTGTTATGAATCTGAATAAAGTTATGGATTAGGAGGCCCACATATTAGGGTTCTATTACTTCGTTTTGGTGGCCTCGTTAAAAACACAAAACTTCCACTTTCACTACAGTTTGAGTTCACCGAGACTCAGTGACTAGGCCCGTCTCGAGTCTCAAGTCTTTAAGGTCTTAAGCAACTAGCAAGTAACTTAAGGTGTCCGATTGTTTTAGTGCAAGTCCCAAACTAATACAACAACAAATGCATATAAAAGAAAAGGATTGAATAAAATTAGTTGAAGTAGTAGGTATTACAAGAGTCTCCCCACCCCCCAAAAAAGAATTTAAAAAAATCATGAATTGAAGCACATACACTGCTCATGTGGAGGGTTAGAAAATTTCATGTAGTGATTATACTTTGAAGTTTATTTCATGACTCATGATGGGTCCCCTACCACTATTACCTGAGGTGAAATGTAGGCAACTCTATTATAGCATGTACTTATATTCCCGGGTATAATTTGACCCTGAAATTAGCATCGAAGACCCTGAATTATTCTAGAGGCACCCACTTGAGATGAACAAGCGGCTTGTTGCTTTGCCCTATTATTATCCTGCACATGTGACTATTTCTAGTTGCAAGTTGTTTAACCAAGGCCAAACACTTTGACTCCTTTTAGAGACAACTTCAGATCACCACTCAACTTACAATTGGCCTCCACTTGAAGAGCGAGTTATTAACACCATAGAATCACAACACATATGTGGCCGGTTCCAATTGGTTGCCAAACGTTGGCCCCATTTCAGAGTCCACCCCTAGGTCTCTTCCCTCAGGGCAACGCCAATGAACCACACAACTTATGGGGTCATTTTAAAACCAGACCTCCTTTACCTTGGTAATTGTGGAGGGGACCCAACTCAAAGAGGTGGGCGTCTAGCCCTGGCCCCCCACAATGCTACCTTGTCATGATCCCAAACTGTCACCAATGACCATTCGAGCCTTTATCATTCCACTTTCTCTTCAATATTTTCGGAAGGGCGTTGTTACTTCTTCGCCATTGCCTCATAAAACAACACATGTTGTTCACTGCTATAGTGAAAGTTGGAAGTAGAGGACAACAAACAAATCTGGCCCACACCACTAACATAACATTATTAAGCAGTGTGCATTCGTTCACGTGGGCCCCAAGTATATAACAATGCATGCCGTAACTAGTGCAAATTCAATCTGAATGTGCACTAGCTACAACATCCCATGGTTATATTCTTGGGGGTCCACATGAACGAACGCACACTGCTTAATAATGTTATGAACAACTTCATTGGCATTCCCCATATTGTTTATTGGTTTATTACAGGTGAGCATAATTTGTTTATTGTCCAAAACCTTCAAATAGCTCATTTTGCACACATTGCCCTGTAAGAGTGGGCTCATTATATTTCACTTAACTTAGCACAGATGAAAGAACCTTCATAAAAGCATCATGCCTCCTTTTGCAATTGCATGATGTCATGTGGGTCTAAAAAATCACTTCCCCAAAAACATTTCTGAAATATTATAACAGCTTAACTAATTTTGAATAGAATCACCACACCAATTACTGAAGTTACATGATGTAATGCAACCGTGGCACGTTCAAACCCGCCGTACATGGTAATAGGTACTTATTAGTGTCACTTACTATTTGGAATAATGCTATGCTATGTAATGTAACAACTTCTTCGGATTCTAGAATTCAAATTTTTCCTTGCAAATGTTCAATAGGGAGTGAAGCTAGGACATGAGCATGAGCATGAGCAGCCCTATCACCAACTTTATCCGACATGCCCATGATTTCTGACCACCAAAATTTGCATGTATAAATATTTTTTGTTCAAGGTTGCTAAATTGTTTTTGGTGGGCACCTCTGTCCCTGGATCCTTAGGCCCCTATAATCGAGGGTCAAAACCCTATAACCCCTATAACTGAGGGACCTGACATGAGCATGCTCATGTCAAGGCACTTGTGAAATAGCAACCCCCGTTCAATAGGTTGTTCAAATTTTTTAGAACATAATTGACTTTACTTGGTCAAATATTTCATTCTCACTAAACAGTCATAGCACTGCGTGAATCTGAATAGAGCGTGACACTAGACACCATGAACGGGTGTTTATATTGTGATCTATATATGCAAGTAATCTACAACCCACCAAGCTAGGGGTTTGTGGTGTTTATGGAAACTCATCCATTAGGAAGGTGAAAATGCAACCAATTTTTTTTATAGTTTGAAACACCTACTTTTCAATATAATTTGACTTTGAAAATGTCATCATGGATTCTTAATCAGTTTGATGGGAGCTACTTGGAATGAAATTTGACTCGGCCTTCAACTTATGGGGGACTTGTTTATTCTAGGGTCTATTCGTCCACAATGGACAAGTTCACATGGATGCTATGAACCCCAAGTGTGAGGCCAAACCTCCCACCCTTATGCGTTGTAGTCCGGGTGAGGGCTTGTGGCTCACATCCAATGCTCAATGCATTCCACTTCCCCACGGTCTAGGATTCCCCCAAACATTCAATATTAATATCAAACATACCAATTTATTCCAGGTTAGGTTACAAGCATTAAAAAAATCTTTTCTTTCTTTATCCCTTCCCCCTCTACTCTCTCACACTTAGAACTATTCTTCCTACTCTAACTCACACCTCCACATTATGAGCCTCACACATTATGGTCTCTTAACCTCTAAATGCCCTACTTACTAACCCAGTCTACCCCCCTTGCCTAACTAATTAAACCCACCCATAGGAAGGTCCCAGGACCATGGGCCAGCCTCCTTCATTTCAGTTCAGTCTTGGCCCTTTGACCGGAATTCTACGCTGTTCATGCCGAGTGTCAACCCGTCATTGCCCGTCATCTCAATTGTTCTTGCGCCAGCAGCTCCCGGCTGGGCACTGCCCCGAACTGGTGGTTCCCTTCGACGCAGGTCAGTCACAATCCTTGGACAACTTAGTGCAGCACAGATATCCCTGCGACAGAACTTACCACCCCCTTTAGCCTGTCCTCAGCTTCAGAGCTGCTCCCAATCCATGATATAATCTCCCCTTTACCCATCATTGTAGTTGTGACCAAGGCGAGCTCGGCGAGAGCTTCCGCTGCGACAATTCAGTTCTGATCATAACCATCCGTGTGTACCCCCCTTCCTCCATCCTGTTCCAACCAGTAATGAGCAGCCATTTTTTTGGCTTTTTCCATTTGTGGAGAGGAAGGCTACAAGTTGGGTATTTTTGTTGAGAAGTTGGCTACAAATACATTCATAGAGGAGTTATTTTTCAACTTTAACTAATAATAATTTAGTTTGAAGTGGCTACAATTGAGTTTTTTATTTCACCATATGTGGCAAACATGACATTCAAAATATAGTAAAGTTGGGTGATAATTGAAATAATAGAGTGTAAATTTTGGCTATATTTCAAAAAATATTGTAGTACATTGGCGAAGTTGCTTTTCTAAAAACTAAATTTCCCTCAGTCCAGCTCTCTGCCGCATTTATCATTAGTCGTAGATGAAAACCTCCAGGATACACTAAGTTCTAACATTAAAAGTTCAAAGCCACAATCAAAATTCAAGCCTCAAAGCACAACGTTTACTCATGAAGGCACAACATATCAACTTATGAAGTCATAACACATCAAGCCCATGCCCTGCAATCCTTAGTACCAAGCACATCTACCCAAATTCATACCTAATGCAACCAAGACATCAACCAAGCTGACCATGTTTTTTTGGGGTGGATAAAAATAGCCACATAACGAAATGGTATAAGGGGCCGCGAAGAGACCTGTTGCCAATAGAAAGACCAACCAAATTGAACCAATACACAAACATCAAACCATAATGCAACCAAGTGAGCAATACAACAAAATCGGTAATAGACTTAATCCTGGAGGTAAACATCTACAACGACGCAACATCACAGAGCTGCGGTAGTTCATCCTAGGGAATTTAAGAACATGGCTACACAAACTGCATAATCAAAATTGCATTTCTACATGGAGGCATGCATCACATCGTTAACAGTCTGGCTGCCTCCTTCTATCTGCATGCCACTCATCATAGACTTTGTCAAATGGGAAATCCTCCAATTGGTAGAAATTTTGGCTGTAGACACCCACACATGCGGGAAGGTGCTCACTCAAGCGGTTGCGAAGCTTCGATTTAGAGAATGCGACTGTGGAGAAGGTTCTTTCATCCTCCACTGAACCAAGAACCTGGACGGCGGCAAGTTCCGCCACCTTGAACCATTCCCTGAAATGCTTCTTCAGGACCATGCTCATAGACAATGTCCGCCACAATTTTGTCAGAGGGTTCAAGGTGATGGGTTTCTGAAGGGCATCAGCCGCATTGGCTTTCATAGCCCCTTTGAACTGGCTACATTCGTGATTCAAGGCTGAGAGGTCTAGTACAGGAGGCGAATATACATCACCAATTTTTCTCTCATAGCAATAATGGTTTTTCAGAATGGCAAAGTGACCCTCAAAAAGCTCCTCTGCATGGGGCTGCAGCCAATACTGGGGGTACACCACTCCCAGTGCATCCATTAGACTTGATGCGGGGAATCGGCTTGACAACTCCGCAATTAGACTTGCGGCAGCCCCTGCACATACATCAGGTTCACAAATATCAGCCCCTGCACATACATCAGATTCATAGCCCCTGCACATACATCAGATCAACAAAAATTCAATCACATACACAAATAAACTGAAATCTGATATGAACTAGCAACTGCAATCTGATATGAACAAGCAACTGCAATCTGATATGAACTAGCAACTGCAATCTGAAATGAACACACAAATGCAATCTGAAATGAACAAGCAATCTGAAATGAACAAGCAATCTGAAATGAGCAAGCAATCTGAAATGAGCAAGGAATCTGAAATGAACAAGCAATCTGAAATGAACAAGCAATCTGAAATGAACAAGCAAGAAAGGTTTAGGGGGTTTAGCTTACCTGAAAGACAGAAGCTCCGTCTGCCCCAAAGGACGTGAACTTCTTTCGAAGGTCATCCTTATCAAGACCACCATGGGTGGCGAGTGCATCAACAATCACCGCTGCCAAAGGACCAGCGGATGCGTCCTCAGTTAGCCGCTCAAGGGACACAAGCACTGGCTGCCTGTAGAAGTCATGCACATAGTAGGCATGGATAGAAATCCATGATTGATTGTCCATAGTTGTCACCTCATCACATGTTACCGCAATGTAGTGTGCAGATGCCAGAACCTCCTTTGCTCGTCTCATGACTTGAGCATGCAAGTATTCGGCGATCATCCAGCCGCTATTATCCGACCAATGCTTGATGCTCAAGTGTGGCATCTTCAGAAATTGATAAAATCTCTTTATGCTCTCATACTCGAGCATCGGACGCCCAGTTTGCAAGAGGTGAAACACGGTTGCAAACTGGTTGATCTTCCGAGCTCTATCACCCTTGAATTCCTTTTGCACCTGCCATACACCCACCAAGTTAGTCATTGCAAACCACACCCAAACATGTAGGCAGCAATAAAAACAACAAAAAGGGTTAGCAAAGAATGGTGGCAATAAATGCAACAATAACGGCAACATGCAAGCACATAAAGAAAATGCAATTGT
Source organism: Polytrichum commune (assembly GCA_950295325.1). Lineage (NCBI taxonomy): Eukaryota > Viridiplantae > Streptophyta > Polytrichopsida > Polytrichales > Polytrichaceae > Polytrichum > Polytrichum commune. The sequence continues at coordinate 11,892,495 of OX485803.1, read as the reverse complement.
CTTACTTGTTGCAACATACTGGGGTGGCCCTGGCTCTGAGAACTATAAGATGCCGCAGCCCTCAGGTGACCGCATTTTTTGTTGACATAAAACTCATCTTTTTTTACATTAATATGTGGCAAATCTGATTTTGCTTGTCTCTTACCAGCATGTTTTTCCAACGTGTCGGATTTGGCTCCCATGGTCACCTCACGACCTTTCACATGACTGCAAACTATGCATTTCACTCTATCCACAATTCCATCACCACCTCGAAGCATTTCAGCCCAAGGATGGGCGATGGCCCATGCATCCTGACACTTTCGGGATACCTCATTTGTTTTTTTTTGGCCTTACAGGGGGTAGCAACTGGAGCATCAGAGGTGACATCAATTATTTCAACAACATCTGACCCAATTGAGGAGATGGCAGGCTCAGGGAGGCCACCAGGGCAAATCAGCTTCACTGCGGCATTGGCACGGGGCGGAGTAATACATGGATTGCTACTTACCTTGCTGCCGGATGAGGATGCCTCTGCATCACGGGCAAACCTGGCACATTTGCGGGCAGAGGGAAATTCCAAAGGACCAGGGTCATTAGCGTTCCGAGAAGACGCGAAATAAAGCTCAAGAACGGAGTTCCGCTTTGCCCTGGCGATCCGCTCCATCCCAGCAATCACCAGGTGACCAAGATCGACCAGCAATCACCAAGATTGTTCACCAAGATCTCAGGTGACCAAGATCAACAGCCCTCAGGTGACCAAGATCGACCAGCAATCACCAAGATTGCTCAAACACACAACACCCAAACGCAAGATTGATCAAACACACAATTAGCAAGATTGATCAAACACAATGAGCAGAGATTGAACAGCAATACCCTTCAGCAAGATTGAACAACAAGATTGAACAAACACAATCAGCAGGAAAAGACAAACTGAAATCATATAAAAGCTTGGGGGATGGAGGGTTTTGAGTCTCCCAGATAGTAAGTTCAGTGGTTCCGCAAATCTCCATTGCAGGCTGCAGGTTGCACAATGCGGAGTACAGGTTGCACAATGCACACAATCAAAGCTCAAAGCAACACTCCTGGCTCCTTGCTCTCAGTGTCTCACTCCACCACTCCTCCCACTCCTTGCTCTCATGAATGAAACCCTCAACGGATTGCGACAACACCCTCCCAAGACTCAAGAAGCAGGGTGAATGAAATGTGAATGGAATGTCTCCATTAGCCAATGAGATATTGCAGGTTCAACCCAAAGCTCAAAGGATGGCGATGAAAGCAGTAAGGAGGGCATAAGTTACTGTTGAAGATGGCGATGAAAGCAGTAAGGAGGGCATAAGTTACTGGCGCCGAGGCTGTAATTAGTGCCGCAAAACAGGCGAATTACTGGAGAGTTGGCAGAATTACTGGGCGAAACACTGGAGAGTGGGATTACATAGCTGGCGATGGAGTCGAAGTGGGGAGAGTGGCGGGGCGCGATGTGGCGCCACCTCAGAGGTCACATTCGCGGCGAAGTGAGATGGCAGGGCGACACATCAAGCACGGCGGAGTTATCATGGCGCAGAGTGGCGAGGGTGGTGGGAGGCGAGTGGACAGAGTGGCGACTGTCCGACTGGGAGGCGGCCCTAGACCCTTATAGCTTTTCGTCACCTCTGCTAACTTTTCGTCATGTGGCTATATTTAGACACCCCAAAAAAGGCTGGTAATGAGCACTTAGGCACAGATTCTTCCGAGTTCATTTGCGAATGTGGCACCCAGCTAGCTCTTCGAATCCCCCAAAAATCCGCTCGCAAGTTGGTAACTGAGGCAACAATCTGAGCATTTTCCACCTTCAACCTCGATTCCCTCTTGAATTCTGCAAGTCATAACTTCCGAGGGCTCCGACCTAGAATCGCTAGCTTTCTGCCTCCATTCCAGCAACCCTCCGCTCTGGACAGGTCCTCTTCACTGTATTGTAGAACTTCCCCATCGAACCATCTGTGTTGCTAGTTAGCTGCCCCCAGGGCCAGCTGTTTTCCCCTCCGACAACGGCCTTCCGCCTCCTTCTAACCGAGAGCGAGAGAGAGTGTAGAGAGCCGCACATTCCCAACTGACTGCCCTTCCTGGGGCCGTGAAAATCTAGGGCACAATTAGCATGCCCCAAAACAAACAGTGCATCACCCCATTCGGCCACCCCCTACAACCCTTAGTGATCAAGGCCTAAGCCCTGAACAAACACTTCACCGTCCCAATTACATTCCTACCCAATCCAAAGCCACTCCCGATTATCAACCCTCTTCCCCTAAGCAACGTTGTGGGCTCTAACCCGAACCATAAAGCCATGAATTCACCATCCTAATTCCAAGCGCTACCTAACTCTAATCAATCTTTCACCCAACAATTCCACTAATACTACCACATCAATCTTAATTCCAAGCCTAAAGCTTTAATCACCCTTCCACACATAATCCCACTCTTTTTATAAACTTTTAGATGCTTAATAAAATGCAAGCCCAAGGTTAACCGTTAACAGGGGTTAAGAAGAAATGTGTGCACAATATTTGGCTCACACCAAGCCAACCCACTAATTTTCCATACAGATGTGTACCATACAAGTCATGTTGTACAGAAGATTGTGAGGCACTTCCAACTCTGCAAACATTTCAGCCATTGGATCGGCTTAACAATTGTATCATGTAGTTAGCAATTGTAAATCATGGAGATTGTCATTTCCAATTTCAAAATTGAAGTAGAGATGCATTATTGTAAGAGGTCAAAGCGAAGATCCCTTCCTCTTCAATATGATCACATAGGTCCTCCCAATTGTGTCCACGATTGAACTAAGAATGGTGTCTATAATTTGAGCACATTGGCCAGTCTCATTGTAACACGTGTTTTTTTTTTTTTAAATGTCCATTTATCACATAAGCCTTGCTATATACCATCCAAATACAACCGCATAAACAAGACAAGTGACCACATAAGGCCCACCATACCTTGTGGTGGTGTGTCACTCATGTCATATATTAACAAGTAAGTAATTTAGTATTGGATTTGGACCCTAGATAGTAAGTTCAATGCCGATGGCTTCCACATTTTGAACTTTAAATTTTACCACACCACATCTACCGAAATGCCGCGTTGCAATGATTGGAGGAGCATAACATGTTCGACTCAATCATTGAGTTTCTCAATCATGCTCGTTGTGCAACCACTTTTGGGGTTCCGTATAAAATGAGCTCCACAATCGCACTTTTAGAAGACTGTTCTCTCTTTAGTATGACACGTTTGGGAAACACAAAAAAAAAAGTCGTATTATCGAGGGTGTCGTCTTCTCATTAGTATGACAAATGGCATAAACTTGTCGTATTATTGAGGGGATACGAAAACATAAGTAATATGAGCTTTAAAAATATATACAACGAGTTTAAGCAATACAGATGGTATGAAAAAATAACTTCTAGCTTCAAACAAATACAAATATGCTCAAGAACTCTTGGTATAGGAGTCCAAAGATCTTTGGTGTTGCCTACCCAAGTTAGAACTGTCATCTTATCTAAACTCCCTACTAACTTTTGAAAACTAATAATTTCATTAACACGCAAATATAAAGAGTTCTCTAATAAGAAACTAGACAACAATGATGCATGATGTTTAGCATCAAGATATTGGTGATACTATATCACCCATGTACAAGGCAACATATTAGGCACAATGCCACTCCAACCCTAACCATGTCCATTCTACACTAGTAACCCTAATTCTTATTAACTTCCCAATGATAAGTGATGTTCCCAAGTAGTTTCCAAGTGAAAATGGATGTATTTTAGATGTACATAACATAGATGAAAGGAATTTCAGCATGAACTACCTCTTTAATATGACAAAACGGAGATTCTAAACGTCGCATTATCGAGTGTCGTAGTCATATAAGAGAGGGAGTTTTGAACTAAAAAGTTTGGTCTCACAAAAATGTGTCGAAATATCAAGGGTGTCGTATAAACGAGTGTCGCATTAACAAGGTTAGTCCATAGTTGAGGTTGGCAATACCAAAGGCCTTCAAATCTTAGACAAAGACTTTAAGTGGAGGTAAACGTGAGCGTATTTGAATTTAATGGGCAGCTATAATTTTTTTATTTTTTTATTTTTGAGACAGAAGGCCGAAAGGCCAACGCTAAAGCACAGGAGGCAGTTGACCACATAACAAGCTTTCCGTCAAGTAGAGAGGAGATTTCACAGCCGGGATTTGAACAACCAACCTCTTCCTTGAGATTTGGGTATCTCTCCACCATCATCCGGTAGTTAAAGGTCATCTCAGACTGGGCAACTGTAATCAAATATCTGCAGTTCTAGGAAAAGGGTCCAGATTACATCATGTAAATAGATGCACACAAAAGATGCCGATTGACTTAACTTTAGTCCGAAAGATTGGGATAGTTGCAGATCCGGAAGATGTTAATGCACATCCATTTGAAAAATAACCCTGACTTTCATGACTTATTCCGGGCGCTTCCAATCCTACAAAAATTTCCGGCCACTGGATCAGGTCGTAAATTGTCTCATTTGGTTAGCACTTGTGGATCATGCAAATTGTCATTTTAAGGTTTTGGTATCATAGTTGAGATGCAAGCGTCATAAGAATTCAAAAGTGAAGGTTCTCTTGTGATAGAAGGAGCTTTCAATACGGCAATACAACGATTGCTATTGAGATAGTCCTGGTATTTCCATATGTATGTGGGTAATTGAAGCATTTATATCTCTGTGCATGAGCATTGAAAGAGAGATTCACGTATCACAGTCGAAGTGTGCTTTCACAACATTATGTGATTTAGAAGTCGGAGTGAAGTGTCTTATTATTTTGGACCCCTGTAAATTTTCGTACCAACTGGGTTGAGGTGTTGCTCCTAAGTATCTTCCTTGATTCCGAAGGTGTGAAGTAAGATCCAAAGGCAATACGATAGGTGAGAAGCTTGTTTGACACAAACTAATTAAAAACTTTACCAAAGTGCCATGTTTCATTTTTTCTTAATTAGTTGGAACCTCTACAACATCCCATGTATCACCTCAAAAAAATGATAATTTGTCATCAATGTGTCAAACATGCTTGTCACCTACAATACTTGAGTTGGTGAACATGTGTTTGGGTCAGTTTCATCATTCAAAAGAGATGTCGTGAAATGAAATCACGTTCATGTGTTGTGATTATAACTAGATGAACTAGATAATGAATGCAAGGAGCATTGCCACAGGTTCTAGTAGGCGTCCAAACTACCAAGCCACAGTAGCAGAGAGGTAGATATCGGGTGCTTACCATGGTCGATGACAAGGTGACATGTCTCCATTACCAAACACAATGGTCAATTGTGAGATGTAATGTGCCTCCTCGTATTCAATCAAGAATAGACTTACCAACAAAATCGATTCGCCTGACCACTATGGTCCTTTCTGAGTCCACTGATCACCATACTCCACATACTGCAATAGTAGATTGTTGTTGGTTAAACAAATGCTTGAGCTGTATTCAAAAACTCAAGAGTGCAATGCCAGAAACTATCGTTACCAGATTGTATTTGTGAGTGGCAATCGTCTCCTTGCAAATCAAATCAGACCAACCAGTGACATTATACATTTCCTGCACAGGCCGGTGAATCTCTTTGATCTCAGATTCCATGTTTTGGGATGAATGGATGGATCTCAGAATAGGATTGATAATCAACTTAAACAACAATGCTGCACCTCATTTTGTTAATTATCCAGCATTAATAAGTCATCATCGGCACAGCATCCTTAAACCTAAAAATTTGGTCTCCACATTCACCATGGATAAACCACGACAGCCTGCATCCATAACATAACCCATAAAAACACTCTACTCTCAAAACTGAATGACATGCATACCAAAATATCTGCTTCATAAAGAATTGGAGTTCACAAATACTCACAAGAAGCGACAACTGCTATGTAGAATAATATCCAGAGGAACTCCTGAATTATGGTTCAGGGCATCATATTATGAGGAGAAATTGTTCTTATAAATTTTGTTGTCAAAGTGACATTAGCATCTCTGACCACTTTTTCCTTCATGTCCATTTGGTACGAACACAAGAAATTTTTCTCCAGAAACACAGGTGAAAAAGGCAGAAAACATTTGTAAGAGTATTTCAGAAAATGCCAAACCCAAAGCATGACAGAGGTGGAAGAAATGAAACCATCAAGAACCTAACTACCCAGGGAGTGCACCTTTCATTAAAATCCAAGAACCACGTCCGTTCGAAACAAACTCTAAAAAAGCCCTATAAACAACTTTATTTTATTTTGTAATATTTGTACAATCTCAATGATAAAATTATAAGTGACAATATGTATTCATAAAAAAATTGAATTCATATGTAGTCATTAACATAAGTATACAAATTTACTTTTGAATAATATTGAACCCCTATCATATGTATAATGTAAAACCCTAGCATTCATTAATAAAGTTGTTGAAGACTATTTCATCCCCTAAATGTAACTCAGAACCATCTAAGTCTACAATATATGTCATAGAAGCTAATGCAATTATTATTTCTAAATCTGCCATCAAATGATCCGTAAGTCCACTTATTGTTGGTTCCTTTTGATACCAACAAAAACCAATCTCCATGCTTGATCCTAGAACTTGCAACAATTGCAATTCCTAAATGCTTGATCCAAATTGTTGCACACATCGGAGGTTTATTAATGATACGAAAATGATTGAGAGAAAACCCACCTTTGAAATTTCGATGCCGCCCATGATCTAACCAAGGCATCAACCACCCCCACCAACCCCAAGAAGTGCCACAAAGAAGCACTCCTCTTGCAACCCTAAGCACGAAGTGGCCTTGTTCTCAACTCAACCACCCCTTCCAAAACCCCAATATCGCCTCTTACATACATACATGGATGAGATAAGGAAATGAGAAAAAAATTCATCAAGTTTCATCCAATATTTAATACTTATTCATAATGTCTAGTGACCCTACCATACAAGTACAAATGTTATATCTTTTCTAGAGGTTCTCCATACATGTACATAACTATGAGTTATAATTTTTGTAGCATATGCATACGTAGTATGGAAAAAGTTCAAATTAGTACCCCTTTTGTGCACTTAATAATACTCATAGATGTTATGGAAGGTGCACCCCCCAAGCCTAACTACTACCAATTTCTCTCTCCCACAGGAAAAATTTGTATAACTAAACCCTAAACCTTGGTGATGAGTCTCAACAAATGCAGTCAAATATTAACAAAGTGATACTATACTTTATAGATGTAGAAACTGATACTACACTTTATAGTACATTTAATTTATTTAATATATATTATGAAACTTTATTGTAAAAAATTGGCAGTTACAGATCAGCTCACAGGAACAACAGAAGATGTTCAACGAAGGACACCAACCTTAGAAAATCTTTGCGCTCCAAATGCAGAAGGAGATCCCCATGCTGATACATCTTTGTACTAAAACGCGAGTTTAGGGTTTTCAGGTAGGTGCACCAATTTCGGTTGTGATCCATCATGAACACCTAAAATTAAGGGTGTAGTAGAGACGAAGCATATGTTACATGGTGCCCCATAAATAAAAATCAAGTGGAGGTATAGCATCATCATGTAGACTAGCACGACGTCACGTAAACAAGTGAGTGGAGACTCCAACATAGATAAGATCATGAATTTGTCAATTTCACACATGAATAAATATATTTAAGGCATCAAATTCATGTATGGTATGTCACTTGTGGTCCTGCATTCTCACAATTACGAGGTGTTAGGCAAGATCGTAATAGGTTGCAAGAAGCACTTAATTCCACGCAAAAGATGGGGCATGACCAAGATAGGTAGCACAAGTGAATGCCCTTATGAGACCACAACGGGTTCTAGAACATTTCTCACTTAGGAATCACATAGAAATTGAGATACGAGTCCAATATGCTAAGTTGCATGGATTCCTGATCCACTTTGAAAGGCTAATCCAACGAGATAATCAGAACATATATATCAGATCATTCTACGTACCCAACCTCGCCATTATGCCCAGAATAGGTGTGCTCACCTCAGGGTTTAGGTTTTGATTCATCTCCTTCACTTAGGAAGCAGAACAACAAAAAAATATCAATTCCCAATGAATCGACAACCCCCTCCACAACAACCTGAACTTCCAAAATCATGGACTTGGCCTAAACCCTAAACCTTGATGAAGAGTCTCAACACATGAAGTCAAATATCAACAAACTGCTCTTAAGGTATGTGGGCTTTAATTGGACACCTATGTTCAAATGGTACATGGCAAGGCTTCTGTGAAAGAACGGACAATAAAAAGACATTTGTTGAAATGATTTTGAACTATGTGCTCAAAAATATAGACACCATTTTAGGTTCAATAGTTAATACACTTGGAAGGGCCTATAAGATCACTTAAAGTGAAAGACGATCTTCACTTCGACTTCCTGGAACTTGTGTGTCTCAAGTCCGATTCTGAAACTTGAAATGGCCAAGTTGCATGATCTGCAATTGCTAAGCGGATGAGACAAAATTCATGTTCTATCCAACAGTCAAATGTCTGTGGAGTTGGAAGTGCCCACAATAAGCCCACATACCTTGTACTTAATAGATGTGAGGTAATCAGAAATTGGCAATAAAAGATCAACTCAATAGGAACCGAAGATATTTTCAAACCAGTGCCCGGGAAGTTTGGGCATAGTCGGTCAAGATCCTAGTGATTCTCAATCCAACCGGTTACATGTTGACATCTTCCGGTTTTGCTTTATTCATTTGAGGTATATTCTTTAGATTCCTCTAAAATGATCGGTCATTCTCCTGAAGTCTCGAACTTCAACCGGTTCATCTGTAACTAACTGCCAGTTCTCCCCAAGCATTGGGTCAAACAAGGACGCCGACCTTAGGAATCTTAGCGCTCCAAATGCAGAGGAGATCCATGTGGACCTGCTGATACTTCTTGTACTATAACGTCGGTTTGAGGTTTAGGGTTTAGGGTTTAATTTCATCTTCAAACCCTATGCATGACACAGAGGTGGAAGATATGAAACCATCAACAACCTAACTACGACCAATTTCCCTCCCACAGGAAAAGTTGTGTCACTGAACCCTTAACCATGGCGATGAGTCTCAACACATGCAGTCAAATATCGACAAACTGCTACTATACTTTATAAATTGGAAGTAATCAGAAATGGGCAATAACAGATCAGCTTGGATGGAATAACAAAAGGTGTCTAGGGTTTAGGGTTTAATTCATCCTCTTCACTACTGTGCACCACCGGAATTGCTATCATAGGAAGCAGAGCTTCGAAAAATCTCAATTCCCAAGGAATCAACAACTCCCTCAACAGCAACATGTGGCTTACAAATCATAACCCGAACTTCCGAAATCGTGGAGTGTGCACCTAGAATCTCTTTGGCAATGTTGTTTGCAACGGCCTCCACTAACCGAAACGGAGGGCCTTCAACGACAGTTTTTATCTGCTTATACAGATCTGCATAGCTCACCGAATGCTCCATCTGGTCACTCTCCCCCGCCTTGCGCAAATCGATCCATGCGTCCACGTCCACTAAGAATTTCTGACCCAGCTTCCGCTCCTCCTCGTACACACCGTGGTAGCCATGGAACTGCAATCCTCGAAGCAAAATTCGGTCTCGATTCCTCGTCGACCGGTCTGGGGTTTCACCGCAAGCCGTGCATGACGCCATGCTTGGAAATCCTTAAAACCCTGATTCTCTGTACCTTCAAGTGCTCACATCTGCAAATTGCTAAAATTGAAAGTGTGGTGGTTATTCTATATACCTAGTTCAGAATTGAGAATGTGAGCTGGCCATAGTGGAAAACATAGTACAATCATAGCAGAAATTAATGCAGCAACACTTGCAACATCGAAAGCAATCACTCCAAAAAGATCAACTCATCTAAATTCCCGATTCACTGTGGCCTTCAAGTGTTCACATCGGTGCAAATTGAAAGTGTAGCTATTGTCACCTAGTTCAGAATTGGAAAAAGCTGGCCATAGTTAAGGAACCTAGTATTATCTTAGCAGAAATTAATCCGTACAGCAACACCCACACCATCGAATGAAATCACTACAAAAGATCATTTCATCTGATCTAGTTACATTAACTGGCTATAAACATAATGTTTCATCCCATTAATGATGTACCAATCCGCACTTATTGGAATTAGAAATGGCATGCAACAACCCCTGGTATATATATGAAGCTCCCAAAACCTTATCTAGAAACCTTGTCTACATTTGTATGCAGTGTTGCAACTGCAAATCGCACCAAAAATCGTACAGACAAAGAATCTACCGCCAATCTAACTTACGGTGAGATTTAGACCCTAACCCACAACAACTCGCAGGAACCACCCCAACATTTTCTAGATTCTACACACACAATCCAATGCATCAAAGTATCAATCTCTTCAAATCTTCTGCTCCTTTCGAATGTGCTAAACCCTAATTGCAGATAACAGTTCCCTCATAGGTTATATGAAAGTGCCCATCTCATCGAGTACTTTGAACCTGATCTGTGCACACCTCCGATTTCCTCCAAACTGCTAAACACGCATTCAGCAAAATTCCAAGTAGAGAGAGAACTCACAATACTCGCATTGTAAGTTATGGCGATCAACAGCCAATTCGTCCTCTACAACTCCACCAACCACAGCTCCAAGCAATTCAAAATTCCTTGAATTCTCCACTGCACAATCCTCAGAAATGCTCTGAAAACTATCCCAACAGCATTCTGTACTTGCCCAATTTCTTACCAAACACCTAATTTCAACAGAATTTCACAGCTCTCACAAACCTAAGGCCCATGCCACACTACAGGAGGGCAAACGAGCGGTACAGGCTAGGGGAAATGGAGCTAACCTAGCTCCGAGGCTAGGTGCCGGGCAGACCAGCTGCCACACTCCCTTGGCCGGCAGAGGGAGTTCAGCGCGTCAGAAGGGGGAGGGTACTTTCCGGGAAGATTCTAGCTGCAGCCTGGTAAGCAGAGCCCGGTAAGACAGGAGGTGGAAGCGAGGGCGACAGGAGGTGGAGAAGAGGCGACACGCTGGCGGTCAAGCCCTGGTCGTGGGGCCCGGCGCCGGGGGGGTCGGAGTTCCAGGGGACTCCCCCTGGAAGTTGTACTCTGCAACCTGCGGTGACAGGTAAGCCTCCCGCCTTTTTAACTGCCGGCAGTGGGGTACCAACCCCATTGCCTAAACCAATCACATGCCACGATTTCGCAGCTATGCCCCTAGTGTGGTACCCCCCTAACTTAACTCCTTTGGCTTTCAAGCTTCCATGTGGGATTCGAGAGGTCTTCATCAATGTGAGTACGCCACGTGGCAGCCCAGACAACACCCTTTTGCACATCAAATGGGAGTCTTCATTGAAGCCCTATACTACTAGGAAACCAAAACAAGGTTTCGAGTTTTTTTTTTTCCCGGTAACCTAAAACTTTACAGGTTTGGGGAACCCAGAAAAAAAGTATTGAGTGTTGGTGCCACATGTCATGCAGTGGTTGGTTGAAACCTGTGCAAAGGTTGATGTGGCATGAAATCCCAGCAAGAAAAAGGTCTAAACTCATAAGATATTACGGTTTTCTGGGGGTCTAAAGAATCACTTTTATGTTGAATTATTTCTCACATAACAAGCATAAAAAGGTTACCTACAAAAGATCTATCTCACTTCATAATTTTCAAGGTCCTACTTAGCATTTTCATAAATGTGAGACCCTCAAATAATTTCTTTCTACATATTGAGGAGACAGTAATTGTTTTCTAACTTCAACCATGTTGTGCGGCTTACGCTTTTAGCCAATCAAACGAGAGTTCAATTGATAAAAATCTTTACCAAAATTATGTTCAAGTTTTGAAAGGAAATGTTTCTACAATGATGTGGTGGCAATCAATGATGATGTTTCTTGTTCCAACCAACATTTCATGTAGTATAAAATGCATCCAAATTAGGTCTTTAAAGTATGTTTCGTTGCCAAAGGTCCCAATTCTATATAGTTAAACCTTCCATCCTTTTGTTTTGCACAAAACTCACACCTAACAAAGTTGAAGTCAATGGAAGACAAGTGGGAGGTCCTGAAGACTCGCACATGTCATGGACAAGAAACTAGGATTGCCAAACATTTTGAAATTGTTGCATTCTTCAATAAACTAGATGTTTTCAAACTTAGCTTCCATGATTGATTGAGAAGAGATGATGTTATAAACAAGATCTAAGATTACTATTCCATAATGAAAGTCCGCTCTTCAACACAAATATGCTCTCGTTATGCCTTCGATCTCCCTTTTGAACAAGAACCTTCATCAAGAGGGATTCCGGGCACGTTTACATTTAACGTATGAAATTTGGGTGGTGAGTCCCATGTGGTACATCTCCCTAGTTTTGACCTAGATAAGGAAGGATATTGTTGGTGTTGCTATATACTTGTAACCTAGCGTTATAAGACATACACTTTTGCATGGAACAAAACCCAACAAAATATGGGCTAATCAAATAACCAAAATCACTACTATAGACCCTCAAAAGCCAACCGGCCTAAGGGGTCGAACTTTTCATTGGAAATTTAAATGACGTGCATGCGTGACTATGAGATAAATCAAAATTAAAAATAAAAAAATAAAACCCATATATACGAGAAATATAAATAGAAATATAAATGTATTTGTACTAATAGTAGGCTAGAAATGGACTCAAGTATTTATATTAAACTTATCAATTCAATATGGTAAATGCCTCCATTACATACACAATATGTATAAATCATGATATAAATATAGGCCTTTATTTCATGTATAATCCACTTTCATTTTTCATGAGAAAGTCTAGATTGAACATGTTTTCATCCATAGGATATAACTCATAATAATTGTGACCTTAAATCACACATTGTTTGGATAAAATAAGGTAAATTGGATGAAACTAGCACAAGTTTTGCCAAATTTTTCCTCTAAACCTTATAGCCCCTTCTTTGCATCTACTTAAACTTCATAATTCTTAATAGCTTTTTTAATGTACACACTAGAGAAAAACAATACCTCCGCCATATATATATACTATGTACGCTAATGTCTCAAATAATACCCATTTATACAATCACGTTACTTCGTACATGGTATGAAGAGTCCACCCCCTAAGCAATCAGCCACCAAGGAGTTATTAAGGTCCCCCTCTTTTTCCCCAAAATATCACCTCCAACCACTACACTTAGTCCATAGCTTAGCTCTATAACCCCATTCTAGATTCACATATGAGCTTAGTCTAAATCCAAGGGTGAAGCGTCTCTCGTTCTCTCTTATATGCTCCACTTAGCATGATCCCTCTCTCATATTAGATTAATTTTTAATTAATCCTTTGATTTTTGTGAGCTTCATAATTTTTGTGTTGTGCAAGGTGATAATGAAGACAAATGCATTGTAAGGTGGACATGCCTAATTCAATTACTTATCTAAATCAAACACCTATATTTGAGTGATGTGTGGTTAGGTGTGGCTCCAAGAACAAACATCAAAAACACATGTGTTTAAAAGAGATTGAACTACATGGTCAAAATGTGTTAACGATTATGGGCTCATTAGTCAACATAATTGGGGGGGACATGTATGACCATTGAATGAGCTAAAAAATGTTCACTATGAATAAGATATTCGTATGAGCTTCAAATATTATGGAGGAGTGGCTATGGCCTCAATTTGAATTTGTCACCCATCTCATACTAATCTTGTATTTCATGTCCTAGGAGAAGTGGGCTAATTGAAAAAGGCTCATCTACCTTAGCATTTATAGGTCAACAACAAACAAGTATCACATGGTATTCATTTTTGCTTCTCCATTTTCATCATGGATCCAAGAGATTCAAAAGATACTGCAAACAAGTATCTTCGTTAGTGTCAAGGTTTGATCTTTGAAGAACTTCAAGGGCACATATAATTCAATCGAGTGAATGAAAAGGTGCCTCTATGGATTGCTAGAGATTCCACATAGCAGATGGAATTACACATGCTGGAAATCCAAAAGAGAAACAATAGCCTGCACTGACATGAACTTATGAGAGCCAATACCACCTTCGATTTTCCGAGATTTGGTGTCAATTCTTGGCACGCACAAGTGTCTACTAAGCAGAGTAGTATTCAATTTGTTATGGAAACCCAAATTTGACGCCATATACACAATTTGCATCTCAACTTAAATCTCTCTCTCTCTCAACCAAATGTGTAACTTTATAGAAATGAGAAAAATGTTTGAGAAAGCCAGTTGTACACTAGAAGATCTCATCTGATCTATTTATCTCACTTGCAGAGGACCACATCAACATTGAATGTATAAATGTGTTAGTTTACTCTAACCACTAAGTCATAGTAATGATGATATTCACTCCTAACGAGTGCGAATGCCACTTGTGTGACTATGCAGCAGCATCTTCCTACACATTTCTATTCTAACCAAGTACTTGTCAGCATAGGAATTAGAGCACTAGAGGGTGTGCATAGTGCTGTCGAAGTCGAATGAACTCAAGAAAGGCGGACTGGATTCTAGGGTGACTGACCTAGAAGATCAATGCCATTGCCATGAAAGGAAATGTCCAATCATGGTTGGCATTGATGTTTAGAACATCAACATATTAGAACTGCATACAGAGTTACCGAGTTTCAATTGATTCCAATCTACCAAACGAAACCAAGTTAAGGCACTGTAGTGGGAGTCGAGAAAGTTTGAAAGCACTGGAGTAAAGAAATCTGTTTAAAGTCTTCCTGCATGTCCTTAATGAGAATCCAGTGAGCACGGGTTATGAATTACAAAGTAAAACTGACTTTTCAATGTAGTACTCACATCAAACAGTGAAGTGAATGTGAACTATCCCAGATCAAAGAAGACTAGTATGCAACCTATGTGTGTCCATATGAATAGAAGGACCATGTCAACAAAAAGTTCGATACGTGGCAAGCACAAAAGCACATAGGATAGCAAGACATATCAATAGCACCTAGAAAGCACCACCCCATATGGACATCTGGTGAAAGGAACCCAATAAAGCAGAGAATTATTATTGACTTGAGGATTGCATGGATATGAAGAGGATCTGAACAGATTATCAAATTCTGGTTGTATAGTGAAGAATTTCATACTAGCAGCCCCTCATGACACCAGGATCCTTGTGAAAAGGAGTCTGCACCACATATTAGCAATGTCACAAGAACAAGTACTCTTCACTTGGAAGTCAAAACTAGATTCCACCAAAAAAGGGATGATATACCATAGTCTGATCAAGAAAGAAACAGGTGGACAAGCTGTCTTCCTGCTGCTTTATTTGATATTGTACAATTGAGTCTCCATTCTTTACAAGTTCATGCAGATAGCTGCGCTGATGACTCTAATAATGAATATGTGAGCCAATTTTACATGGCTTCAATGAGGAAAGAAACTTCATAGCGTTCAGCCAAACAGTGGGAAAATACAACCACGTAATTTTCATAACCTTCGTTTGGTGATTAATTCAGGTACAAACATTGCCGGTTCTTCTTCAGCAGATGTCGGTGCCGAGTGCCTTGTACCTTGTTCTCATCGCCAGCCACTTTGGTGGACTTATCAGAAAAAAGTGCGTGATCAACGCCCAAAGATCACATTGCCCAGAAGTCGGTAAACCAAACCAGGTCTCGTCATGATTCCTGTGACCTAACATTATATGTTGAGATACAAGCAAGCCAAAGGCAAGGCTGCAAGCCAATCAATCAATCGTCTGTAGACCATGCGAGAGGAATATGGGCTACCTTTTGGGGTCACCGATGAAAGCTTGACTGAGATAAGAAATCTCAACTGTACTGCTCCTCATGTATCTCCTGCGCCTCTTCTGTGCCTCAGAATTGACTCCTGCCTCTGTAATCTCATCTGCTCCCGGAAATTCTTGATATACGCTTCAATCCGCTGATCCAAGTCATCGTCGCTTACGGGGTCGTGCTTTCCATCCGTCTCTTCCGCAGGGTCGTAATCCGCGACCATCACCTCCCTGGGTCGACGCGTCGGTATGGAGAGCTGCCTCTGCAAAATTGGTGCGCTCGTCTTCGATGCTGGGGCAGATGGCATTCTCTCCCCATTGGCCTGCCGGGAATCACTTGATACACCTTCGCTTTTCGATGATTTATGATGAGAAACCTCTTTAGGTGGGGCAACTGCAGCAAGGCTTTGGGTAGCAGATTCGCGACCCATCAATACAACAGGCTCAGCTTCAGGTCTTTTAGGGGAAGAAGGTCTGGATGATGACACAGGAGAAACGGGTTTTGGTACCTCGGACTTCTGTGCTTTCGGAGATGGCACCTTGGGCGTGGAAGAAGCAACAGCAGGACCAGAAACAACCATTTCTGAACGAGTTTTTGTTGATGATGCAACTTCCGGTTTGTGGGTTTTTGGAGAAGGCGTCTTAGACGTGGAAATTGTGGATGCTGCAACAGGGGCGACAATTTCCGGTCGAGTTGTTACTGCGACTTCGGGTTTAGGCGGTTTTGGAGGATCAAGAATCTTGGGTGAGGAAGTTGCTATAACATTTACAGGAGTACCAGTTTCCACTCGTGTGGTTGCAACAGCTTCGGAATTGAGTGGCTTCGGAGGAGACAACACCTTCGGTGGGGAATCTCTGACAGCACTAGAAACAGCAGCAACGACAGTTTCGGGAGGTTTAGTCATCACAACAGTTTCAAAGGTGGAAGGTCGTGGAGGAGAAGGAACCTTGCGCACAGGAGAAGAAGCCGTGGCAGCAACAGTGTGGGAATCAGGCGATAATGATTTCCTTGGAGGAGGTTCTTTGTGGTCGATGTAGGGTATCATCTCACGCATGTGAATCGAATTGACAGGTGAAATATCTGCGATGGGTAGAGCAGGAGGTGGGACTTGCACATTGATAAAGGTAGGCACACCATGAGATTGTCTTCTTGACGGAGCATTTGGAGGTATACCACTAAGAGGGTGGAAATCTTGCTCTTGAATATGGTGGGTAGAGACTTGAATTGGAGTCCACCTGCCAGGAGGAGGACGTGGATGAACAACAATGGGAGGAGGAGGTGAATCAATGGCTTTGGAAACAATCCCCGCTTGTGGGAAATGCTTTGTTGCTTGAGGTGATGACAATAAGGTCTCCAAAGGCATTGGGTGAACTTCAAACCCGGGATCGTATTTGCCCTCATCCTCAGAATCTGAATCTGACCCCTCCTCCGCATACCGAAAATCATCGAACCTAGTATTATGCTCATCGTCTTCAGTCTCCGACCCACCATCACCACCCTCAGAATGGTATCTCCTCTCATCTTCTGCGTCGTATATAACACTCGATTCATCAAGTTGAAATCTAACCTTATCCGCATGCACGAACCTTCCCTCATCCTCAGGTTCGTACCCCGCTTCGTGCTCATCAAATCTGTCCTCAGCCTCTGAATTATTCTCGTCCTCAGAATCCACTACTACTGCGGGTGTAAGATACCTTCCTCTTTCTGGAAATCTTCTCTCATCGAACCTCCTATCCTCGAAACTTCTTTCCTCGAACCTCCTTTCCCCGAATCTCCTATCCTGGAATCCTCTGTCCACAAACCCTCTATCCTCGAATCCTCTGTCTTCGAATCCTCTCTCCAAAAACACTCTTCTATCTTTGAAATCGTCCTCTGATTTGCGAACCAATTGTACAGCCTGAGGAGCAGCATACGCCGGATAGTATTCAGGGAGTCCAGTAGGAATGGGCGGCGAAATACAAACTGGGTTCGTGAAAGCGTTAGCTCTCGCAGCTCGATCGATAGCATTTGCTCTTGCGGCGTCTACACAAAAGAAAATATCAGGCATGCACAAGGGATCGATCTGCGAATTGGCAACGGGCCTTTGAATTAGAAGAGACTCTGTTATGATATTCCGTTCTTGATGAAGTTTCATAATGTTCCCTTCCTGTTGATGATGTTCCCCCCAGAGTACCCCGGATGTTGCAACCACCACGCCTGCAATGAGTACCAGGAAACAAATCGACGGTGTGCACCAGTCCGCCACAGCTTCCTTCACTTTAATCACGGATTCCGGAGCAGAAATTCGAGTCATTAGCACGGGGAGTGATGCAAGCATCAGTGTACACACCCCCACCACCGTACATTCAATCAATGCCTTTCCCGAAATGCGCCGAAATCTTCCTCCTGCCTTCGTCTTCTTCTGATTCGCCATAGCTGCTGCACCCTGATGAAATCCTGGATGCCCTTTGCGACCAAAGCTTCCCCTCCCAGAGATTCTATCATCGGAAACCTTGTAGGGGATCCCCAACACCATCATGACTATCTGCAAACGGTCAACATTAAGAATGGAATAACCAATGTTAGTCTCCTTGAGTGAAATACCCTCCACGTGTAAAACGCACAAGTACTTGTCATTTTTTGTCAAAAAGTCCAAAAGAATGAAGAGTGTAGGACCGGGAATTACCGACAGATGATGATGCCTAATTTTAAAACTCCCGTCGAGACGATAGAATTGAACACAGACGAACTTATAAGAGCCCTGATGAATGTCAGGCAGGCAAGACTATCCACCCGCAATACTAAGCATTGCTGTCTTGATTATTCGATTTTTTTTACTGCTGTCTTGATTCAAAAAAAATTGTGCGTGCAAATCTTGTTTGAGGCCTTTCCAGTGCAATCTGGCGGTGTAGTTGCAGCCTCTTCTCACACACGTCTAATGCTCACTGTAATCTTTCTCTAACCCCCGTGGACAGGACTCCAGGGACTCCGCAGGACCTGTGTTACATGCAGTAAGCACGCTATGAGCAGACTCATCGACATCAAGAGCGGCCAAATCACTACAAAGTCAGCTAAAAAACAGAGACATTGAACAGTCGGAAATGCGACAGAAGCTCCGCTGACTCGGCAGCACTACACTCTATGATGATTCCCAGCCCTTGCTTGGAATAAAGCTAAAGAGCTCTGCCGAATCAAAATCGCATAGCACACCCACACTGAAAAACGCAGGTACGAACAAAGAAACAAACACGCTCAGCTGCGAAGTGAAAGCACAACCGAATCCATCAATGCTTACACCGATACATTAACCCCTTGACGTACTATTAACTTACTAACTCGGCGAGTGGCTTCGTACCTCCTCCTCTGTTCACTGTTGTTCTTAAGTCGGCTCCATGCCCCTCGTGTCACCGGTAGCTTTACATGACTCCAACACCAGTCTTGCGCCAAGCCTACTCACCACAACCGCATGCACACCTTTTAATTAACTCTCTCTCTCTCTCTCTCTCTCTCTCTCTCTCTCTCTCTCTCTCTCTCTCTCTCTCTCTCTCTCTCTCTCTCTCCAGCAAATAACCAATACATCAACAAGAAAATGAAGAAAACAAAATTTCTGACAGCCTAACTGAAACTCATCTCTCTCCAAGAAACACTAAAACTCTATCCTCCCTCACAATTAAGTTACCTTACCTTAAAGAAACTGCACCATAGATACAGATAGCGAGCAGCCTGATGAAAAAGACACCTCCACCGGCCTGCTCCCACTCCCGCTTGTAACGGCCGACACAATCAAGCACACAATCCGGCCTCCCTTCCAAAACAGACTCCGTAAACAAACTACTCCCTCCGATCCAGAGCGTCACTGCAGGCACTCACTCCCTGTACTTCCCTTTAACACTTCCCCACACTTCCCCACACACACACACACACACGCACACTCTCTCACATATCTACCTTGCTGAAACATGCAAAGATCCTACGAAGTGCTCCGTTTCTCCTCCAACTGTGGTTGATGAGAAGCGAGTGTTTCCCAAGGAGCGGAGAGCCAAAGAAGAATCTGGAGGCAGCATTGCGGTCTCTTTAAGCTTGAGTCGAGTCTGATGAGTGCGAGGACTAGAGAGAGGTGTGTGTGAGTGCGCGCTTACCTATACACCTACCTACCGAGTACCTACTCCCCTAAGTTATCGGTTATGTTTAAGTTATCTTGATCGATCGGGGACGTCGCAAGTCGACAAGAATCGGGGGAGAGAAGAGCGGAGGAGAGAGGAGGCAAGGAGGGGGAGGAGAAGGCCACCCCCCAGCTGCCATGTGACGAGTTTGCTCTTCTTTCTCCGATGATAGCGGCTTTTCTTTTTCTCTTTCTCTTTCTTTCCCATTTCTTTTCCTTTCCATTTCTTTTCCTTCCCCCCCCCCCCGGCCTTTGCCTTGTGTGTTGCTCTCCACTTGGAGTAAAGTTGTTGCCGGGCGGGCGGGATGTGGGAAGGGAAGTTGTTGTGCCCGTACTTTGGTCCACTCTTGTAATAAGGATGCGATGGTTGTGGTGGCGTGTGATTACTAGGCTAAAGGCAAGATTGTGGTACCTATTCGTTCTTTGTGTTGGGATGATGTCACTATATATTTAGTTATGGTGCCATTGAGATCATTTTGACATACTTGACATGAAAAAAATCGATGTTCTGCGAACATACCATTATCTAGTTGAATAAATTTGATGTGTGGATTCAAGAATATGTCAGAGTTTGTTGTCGGACAATGTCATCAAGATCCTTCGTTGTTGTGGTTTAGCCTGAATCGTAAGTTATATGCTTGCGTAAATATACCGACAATTGTCTTGGTCCCACCCGTTTACCCTCGATAACAAGTGAACAACTTGTCTCTTGCCATTTTATGTGGTAAATTTTTCATAATTTTGGTAACAGGACGGTTTGCATCAAGGTTACCTTCCTACTAGGATTGACAGCTTACTAATGATGATGGTCTAGGAGACCAACTATCGAATAGGATAGGTCCACTAAATTTCAAATACAATTTCCCTTCGTAGGTTTTACTCTTTAACTTTCTTGTTGGTGGAATGGAACAAGCTTATGACCATTGAATAATGTTATGACACGTCCCATGTGACTTTTGTCATTTAAGAGGTGTCACCTCTCTCCCCTCCCCCCCCCCCCTTTCCTTTTCCTTGTAGTGGATGTAAGGCAAGTGGGCCTTAGCCGGTGACTCATCATAGAGTCATGGTGCGGATTTTTTGCCGTGAAAATGCCATGCAATTTATAGGGTGCAAGTGCCTACTATGGACCACGGTGGAGCCATCTTGAGTATATCATATACATCCGCTCATCAATCTTGCCTACACCCAACAGTCTAAATAAATAAAATTGTGCCTAGCATCTGCAAAATGTCCCCCTTCCTCCCAGCCCTTTTCTATCACTTAATCAGACACATGTATTTGAGTGGTATGTGGTTATGTGTGGATCTAGTACTAGACACATAACAAACATGTGAAAGATATTGAACTATATACCCATTATTAGTTTATTATTTATAGGTTTAACAAACAACACAGTTGGGAGATATGATCATTTATGAAGAAAGAGAATCTTCACTTTGATAATGGATAATGGCAGCTACAACCTCAATTTGCATTTGCTAATCATCTCAAGCTAACCATCCTATACTATCTACATGCTTAATATCCCAATAGAAGTGGGCTAATCGAAAAAGTACCCACTTAAGACCCGTCTCAGTTACCTTCCAACCTATCTACACCATTTCTATGAGTCCTCACCAAGTTTCAAAAATGATCTTGTTCGTTATAGGGGTTTGGAACTTTACATACTACACCATCTCGTGTCAAGAAGGAATCGATGTTGAATATACCAATTGTGTGTTGGCATCCAACTACACCAAAGATCGTGTATCTAAATCTCCAATCTTCAAATACATTGGCATATATGACCGCTTTCAAAACATAACATTATTGAGATCTATAGCAGTGTTCTGTGAGACTGACAGTATTCTACAAAATATTATTCATTTTCAGTTTGAATGTGGGGAATATTCCATATAATACTGTCAGTCCCACGGAACACTGCTATGGATCTTAATAATGTTATGAAGGGCACTCGACAAGTTAATCAATTTTGAACTAGGTCATTTTCTATATAGAACTATTGATGAATATATATATATATATATAGGTCAAATACATGTGTTGGGGGGGCATGGAAGGTCCATGTTGAACCCCCTCGGGCACTTAAAGAGTAAAATATTGTCGGCCGCTCATAATTAGCTAGCAACATCAATAAGCCCGCCAAGTCATGTCGGGAGTGGAATGAGCTCTTGGGTGAGCTCCGTACTTTGGGCTTGAGGTCTTGTTTAAGAATCCGATAACGAAAACACGTTATTGTTGTTGTGGTTGTTTTTGTTGTCACCCTATATTGTTGTGGTGGTGCGTGTCAATTGCAAACTAGGGTTTGAGTCACCTATCTAGTAGCTCATCAAAGCCCGTTTATCGTTGTTCGTTCTTCCACTCGCGACTACTTTGGAATCTTCGAGAAGAAGAAGTGGTTGTGTGGGGTGAAGTAAGTAGTTCTCTTGGTCATGATTTTGCTTTCTTTTTTACGCCTACGTGGCTTTGCGTGGGTTGTGAGTCAAGTTATCATGCGCGTGTGGGTGTTTGCAAGCAACTCCGCACTAAAGCCAATGGGAATGTCCCTAGTAGTTTGTGTTGCAAATTATAGTAGCCGTCGAAAGTGAATCCTAGTTAAGGGAATATATCGAAGCTATTTGGGATTAGTTATGAATTTACAAAGTGAATATCATGTAGATGGGTCACTTCCAACACTCAAACGAATGCAATGCTACTATTTGTTTTTTGCAAAAACATAGTACTTATTGTTGATACTCGGATTATTCATAAGGAATACTAAATATGATACGTAGTGTCACTTACTATTTGGAATTACACAACGCTATAATTGTTTCTTGTACGTCTCATTTGTTACCAACAAGGTTTGAATTGGTTGTTTGAACGTTATAGAACAATGGAATCTTTACTTGTTAAAAATTTACATCAATACGAAAAAGATATAGGAATGTATAACTCTGAATAGTAAGTGACACTAAATATCATATTTAGTTCAGTTTTCCACCACAATAAACTAACCACTCAATATGTTCATATTGCTAAAGGACGGGAGGTCTAAAAACAATTTGGTATGTTTATGTATTGATGTGAATGTGAACCCGTTATTCTTACCTTGACCATGGTTATCCAAGATGCTATGTATGGTAACCAAATGATTGTATGTGAAATCAAGCTCCAAGCAACGGAAGCCTTGCTTACAAAGTCGGTGATGCATCATGATGGCATCCACCATTGTTCCGACATACATTTGTTGCTCTCTTTTTTATTTGCACGGGGCGCGTAGGGGGGGTGGGACTCTTCACTGGAATACTGAATGATGTGCGTTGGTGGCTATCTCGGGGAGTTCACTGTGATAATATTAGAAAACAACGTGCGGGAAAATATTGGGTAATTTATATTCACAAAAGAAAAAACTTAGAATTTTCTTAGAAGTAATATAGGTGAGTATGTATTATAAAATTTGTATTATAAATAATATAGGCTTGATACAAATAACACATATTTTTTAAATATTTGTAAAAATATACCATAGGATTTAAGGATCCTAGGTTTTTTTGAAAAAGGGTGCCTTTTGTGTTCAGAAGCGGGAAGATTTTGGATGAAAAACTACGTCAATTCAGTTGAAACTCAGCACCATTGTGTTTAATTGTGCGTGTAACTTGATTGAGGAACATGGGCTGATTTTGTTGTTTGAAACTGTTTATGAACACTCTTAATGTAAAAACCTTGTTGTGCCTTGGATTTTGGTGACTTAGTACTTTGAATGCTCTTAAATCCTTTGGAGAAAAATCAAATAATTATAATGAACATACCTAGCTTAAAATTAGAGCTTCATCAAATTTCAAAGTAATTATAGGGTCATTTTAAAAACAAGAAATGAGCAAATTATATAATAATACGGTACCAAAAATTAAGGATGGATAATTAAATACCCCTTGAATAAATACCCTTGTCACGCACGTGTATACATATATACATGTCTAGTGAACTCCCCGAGGTGGCTATGAAATAAACCCCTCTATATACACGAGAATCATGAAGGAAAACAAATGTGTACATATTATGGTATGCTAGATAACATGCTCGTGTATTTATATGAAGGTTTCAATATAATGTGATAAATGCCTCCACTACTTGCAATTCGTAAATCATGGAACAAATAGGTATTTTTTACATATACAATACTTGTTTGGTTTCCAATGAGAAATTATAGAAGTTTCTCCATCTATAGCATGTAATATATGATCATTCAACCCTAGAATACACGTAATGAAGCTAGGACAAAGTTTACCATCATACGAGTAGTTACATCACAAGTCCGCTTTGATCGATTTGGATCTCTTAGCAACATAACCATGTCTCCATATGCAAAGGGCGGGCCATAAGTTCAATAGGTTCTCTATTTTCTATCAACTTAACACCATATTTTTGGCACAACCTATAAACCCTTCCAATATATCAAGTCTTGGTAATCAAAGGCTTTGTACATCTAGGTGGTCTTCCACAGCAGTGGCGCAATCCAAAGAGCATAATTAAAGAGCGCTTGAAGAGCCTCTAGCTTGGGAAAACCCATGACACAAAAACAAACCCTAGCAAAGATGGATCATTGTAGTCATTAGGGACAATTATCAAATGACAACACCAGTTGAAAATGTAGATTGGATAGAACTAGCACATCTATTATCATTTTTTCCTGTGAACCTTGGGACCCCTTTCTACATACTTTAAATTTCTCAACACTAGCTATTCTTTATGTATGCACTAGAAAAAAATATCATTTCCCCTTATGTGTACTATGTACAATGATGCCTCAAATAACAACCCATCTTACACTCACATTACTTCATATGTGGTATGAAGAGTCCACTCCCGGGCTTATTTGAGTTTTATTTGAGTTTAATTTTTTATAAAATACATCCCTCTAGGTCTAACCTTCATCTATGGTCCCACCCAAATATTGAAAGTCATATGCTACTTATTTCATCCTCAAGAACAAGGTCATGTTCACATGTATCAACCCTTAAAATGCCCATGAAGCCCAAAGTGTCAAAATGTACTTGTTTTTCATGGGTTATGGCAAGTTAGTTTTGATTGAATTCTTTGATTTTGTTTTTTAAAACTAAATTTGAGGTTCCACAACATTTGCAAGATGTTGAGGAAGATTACTTTTCATTTGGAGCAATCAAAAAATCATTCTAGATGCATAATTTTCACAAATAGCACAATGTTCATGCAACTAAACCATGTCTACAACAAGAGATGTGATCCACATTCAAGACTATTATACCCCATTTCTATTAGAGCGTCCATAGAAAGAAGTGCATGTATATAATTTCATTATGTCCAAAAGCACTACATATTGCTATATCATTAAAAATGTTGTGAACTTCATTGGTTTCCAAACTTGAATGGATTTGAATGGGTGAATGCTCACAACACCCATCGGGGTGGGACCATGGGAGGGGAGGATGAAAATGACGCATACTATTGTAAAGGCCAGGAGCTATTATTTTCAGCCAAATTAACTCCTAAAATGTCAAAGACCTTGAATAGTTTGGCAAAACATACAAATGGGATAAATCAACAACCAACCTAAAGAGGATCATATTTTACTATTACCCCTCAATAGGTTATAGGATACCAAGCCATAACTTGTGACACAAAACAAGGTGCCACGCATGTAAGGCTTTGCCCATTGGATAAATCAATGTTTGGGTAAAAGTTGTTATAGATCTCTCCATGACTATAGCTCCCTCCATGCCATCTCATCTTGCTTACATTCCTATCCATTTCATCATTCCTCGTACAATAGGTTTACTTAGCATCATTAGCAACTCCACAATCCATTCTCCAAGCCTTCACCGAAGCTGGAGGTTCATTACAACCTATCAAAGCGGGAGTTAACTTAGGTTCTAAATAGCTCTAGTAAGTGCATGGTTTCTTAAATGAATTTATAATTATTCAAAGTTAACTTAGTCTCGTCCACATTGTTTATCTATTTCTACATCCATCCACATAAATTATGTATTTCTACATTCATCCACATACATTCATTTAGGGACAAACTTATGGGAAATGGAAAAATCAAAGCGAGAGCTCTGCTATAGGGCAAAGCCAATGATTCTTGGGAATAGTAACTCTACATCACACTACAACCCAAAAACGTATGTTAGTTGGTGCATCATTGCACACATAACTTTATCCCTTGAACGATAGGTTTGTTTAGCATCATCATAGCAGCTCCGCAATCCATTCTCCAAGCCTTCACCGAAGCCAGAGGTTCGTTATAACCTATCAAAGTGGGAGTTAACTTAGGTTCTAAATAGCTCTAGTAAATACCTAGTTTCTTAATCGAATTTCTAATTATTCAAAGTTAACTTAGTGTCATCCACATTAGTTATCTATTTCTACATTCATCCACATACATCCATTTAGGGACAAACTTACGGGCAAGGGGAAAAAACAAACCAAGAAGGGCAAAGCCAATGATTCTTGGGAACAATAACTCATATATCACACTACATCCCAAAAACATATGTTAGTTGGTGCATCATTGCACACATAACTTCATTCCTCCAACGATAGGCTTATTTAGCATCATCAACAACTCCACACTCCATTCTCCAAGCCTTCACCAAAGCCGGAGGTTCATTACAACCTATCATAGTGGGAGTTAACTTAGGTTCCAAATAGCTCTAGTAAGTGCCTATTTTTTTAAATAAATCTCTATTTATTCAAAGTGAACTTGGTTTCATCCACATTAGTTATCTATTTCTACATTCATCCACATGCATCCATTTAGGGACACACTACGGGCAAGGGGAAAAAACGAACCGAGAAGGGCAAAGCCAATGATTCTTGGGAATAATAACTCATATATATCACACTACATCCCAAAAACGTATGTTAGTTGGTGCATCATTGCACACATAACTTCATTCCTCCAACGATAGGCTTATTTCGCATCATCAACAACTCCACACTCCATTCTCCAAGCCTTCACCAAAACTGGAGGTTCATTACAACCTATCAGAGTGGGAGTTAACTTAGGTTCCAAATAGCTCTAGTAAGTTCCTATTTTTTAAAATAAATCTCTATTTATTCAAAATTAACTTGGTTTCATCCACATGCATCCATTTAGAGACCAACTTACGGGCAAGGGGAAAAAACAAAGCGAGAAGGGCAAAGGCAATGATTCTTGGGAACCGTAAGTCAGATATCACACTACATCCCAAAAACGTAGGTTAGTTGGTGCATCATTGCACACATAACTTGCTCTCGATACACCCACTGTCTATCGAGCACATGGAGAAAATGTCTCGGGCTAGGCCCACCCAATGTCGATAGGGGATCTCGATAGCGGCCGCTCATTGTGCCGTATTGGGGACAAAGGTTATTATTCTTAAGCCTTCAAAGGACCGAGGGTGTGGTTATAATGGGACACGTGACAATGTGTACGAATGTCCGATAAGTATCGAAATCGCAATGTTATTTCACATATGATATTGAATCCCATGTTCGATACAACGTCGTATACGACAACATTGATTAGTTATATGCGATATGAATTTGAGTCTAATGAGCGTGTTCACACATGATCAATGTAGACCTTTGCAAACCTTCATTGTCAGTTTACATGGAATTTTTTTAACAAAATGGGTTTTCAGTTGTTTTCATTGTCATTGTTTTAGAGGAGTTCTCCTCCCTTCCCACCTTAAAGCATTCTGCCTATACAAGGGAATCAACTATCAATACCTCATGGTCTCTTATCAAATAGAATCTTAGCTGCAATTGTTTTTGTGTAAAGCCTTGTGTGTTGTGAGGTATTGGTTTTGATCATGGAACCTGTAGTTTATAGAGCTCGTATAGAGTGAACACGTGGGACATATAATGAGACTACTCCTTTTTTAAATAATGGTACTCAATTTAGCACCCCTTTGTGTTAGTGTTTGTTGTACAACGTGTGATCATCCTTTAAATCATTGATATGAGCTCAAATCTCCTTTATACTTCATACAACATACATACGTACATAATTCTTTGTGTGTGTATGTGTGTCTTGATTGGAATAGTCACATGCATATGATGAGTATGCTAATTCTAGATATGGCCACTTTAGACACTTTTAGCTGAAAATATCAAGGAGTAATTTGAATCCCCACATACCACACCTTGAGGCCCAAAATGGACCTCTCAACATTGACACTTGAAGTTTAGGTGTTTATAGGTGCACCATTGAACTTGTCACTTCAAGTTCTATTCAATACTAATGCTTCAGTTTCCCAGTTTCACAACATTATTAAGCATTGTGCATTCATTCATGTGGGCTCCAAGAATACAAGCATGGGATGCCCCAACCAAGTACACTCTCAACCTTAATTTAGGTCTCCTTACAATAGGTTGGGGCATCCCATGGTTATATTTTAAGGGCCTACATGAACAACTGCACACTGCCTAATAAGTTATGTTGATGAAGGTTCTTTTGTCAAATATATAAATAAATATATATATATATATATATTGATGTTCACAAGAGGTTCAACACTACTAATAAGATGGCATGTAGAATACCTCTATACCGAGCAATCGATATATATCTCTTTGAGTGTTCAACCCCATGACATTACTAAGCAACTAGATGATGGTCTTTTTCCAAAGAAGGAGGCTATGATTAAAAGAACTTTGATAAATTATAGTTGTTTGTCAAAAACTTTACAATACACATCATGAGTGCTCACCAAATACCTAGTCCCACAAAACATAACATTTATGTTGGATGCATGAGTGACACACTCATATGCAATGAGTCCCTACCACAAACCCTCCCAATCGTGGGAGAGAGGGAGTTATCTTATGTGAGCATACCTCTCATCCATCCAACATTAGAACTTGACCCCCTAAAATTTTGTTTCCAATTTATATCAGATGACCTCAAGTACACTAATTCATGACCTTTAAAACAAATTCCTTTGTCAAATCAACTTAATTAAAAACCCCTCTAGGTTACATGCTATTCCGGGGCTTTTATGTTGGATGAATGAGAGGTACACTCATATATGATAGTTCCCTCTCTCCCTAATTGTACCTAGAATTAACTTCACAAACACCCACAAAATACCCACCACACAACCCAAGGCCCACAACTTTCCCCCGTGAAGTACAAGCTCACCACTTGGCTTCCACCTGGCATGCGAGTGGCTCAGAGTTCCTTAAATATGCTCAAAGGTTCAAACTTATATTAATAAGCTTAATTATCGCTCATACATAAGTACATTGATTATCCCAATTAGTGTGTGTTACTATTCAGAGTTGTGTAGTGCTATAAACTACACAAAATAATAAATATTCTTGAACAACACAACCTTCACCCTTGTCAATATGGTAATCCACAACAACAATTGACAATCTTTGAATGGTGAGCATATGAATGTTTTCACTAAACCGAATCATTTATCCCTCACACTACATCATTATGGTAGTCATTGTCACTTACTTTTCAAAGTTATGTAGAGCTATACTTTTTTAATTGAGAATGTGAATGTTTACTAAGTAAAGTCACTTGTGTTCTACAAGGTCCAAAACAACCTATTTGACCTTCATTGGTAGGAAATGAAATCTATTGTAATTCCAAATAGTAAGTGACACCGAATATCACAAACTGTGTAGTGATGTAAACTACAAATGTGAATAAAGGAAAACATTTTTGTAAAGTTGTATGTTAGTTAGCTAGTGGGAGGCCATGAATTGGATAGATTAGTGTTCCGTAATGAAGCACTACACTAAGTAATTGTATTCATTGTCACCGATTCTAATTGTCTTGCTCAATACTAATTGGAAACCCTGGTGTAGTGTCAGCAACACTAAATGTTAATCTAACATTATTTGTCATTCCTTGTAAAAACAAAATTGGGATTATAGATTTACACTGTTGCAATTACTGTCACTTACTAAGTGATTTTTCATCTAAATTTCAATCATCCATTACAATATATCATCACATATTTGTTAGGATGCAAAGTATACCAAAACCTTGACTCAATAATTGGCATTTGGATGAACTGAAAGTATGTTGGATTGACAATATTCATAAACTTATTTATAGAAAGTGTCACTAAAAAGTTACTACAATGACATAAGATGTCATATGACACTAAATATAATATTTAGTGTAGCTAGTTGCTTCATGTCCTTTACCAACTGGATCACCATGTTGATATGAACCCCCTAAGGCCAAAGCAAAATTTACCCAAAATCACTTAAGACATTGTATCTCAATTCAACAACTTATTTAAAATGAAACATACCTCTAATGATGGATCTAGTTGTAGTTGTTTACCCAAA
Organism: Polytrichum commune; assembly: GCA_950295325.1. Lineage (NCBI taxonomy): Eukaryota > Viridiplantae > Streptophyta > Polytrichopsida > Polytrichales > Polytrichaceae > Polytrichum > Polytrichum commune. Next base: position 11,862,253 of record OX485803.1, on the reverse strand, counting down.
TAATAATAATAAATCAACTTTTCACATGTCCCAAATCATTAGATTGTATTGTAAACATTACGTTGGTATTGTTATGCAGAGGTGATTGCTCGGAGAAAAATGTCTTCTCAACTTTTAGGGGTTATAACCATTGTCTCACACAAGGTCTCACAAAGGCCACTGCACTTTGTTACTCTAGGAGATTAACATTGTGTTTACTCCACCTTGATATAAGTCAATTCAAATCCCCGAAGCTTTTTGGCTTCATGTTTTTTGAAACAATTATCATTCCAATACAGAGATTCAAGTTAGATTTTGGGCATAACATTACTCAACTCATGTGTTGTGTTCATCGGTCCAATAATAGAATCGAGAATAAAGATTCCAAGTGTTGAAATCACACTGCTTCATACTAAATCTAAAATCATGGTAACTTAACACATCTCCGTAATGTTATGGGAATTGATCCTCATTCAATATACTATGTATTAGAATTAAGAGTTGACCTTTGTGTTTGAAGTTTGAACCTTTGATCCTCCACTCCACACCAAACTTCAATGTGGTGTGGAAATCAAGGAGGGACAAAAAGGAACGGTCTTGAAACTTGCCACTTGTCCTAAAGTTCTACAAATATGATAACCAAACTATATTTGTACCTATAAGCCACTCGACTACACCCTAACCTTTGTAATATCACCCTTCTTAATGTTGCTCCCTCTCTATATCCCGAACCCTAGGGAGCAAATGTTCTCAATTTAAATCTCCCTCCTTGTTGTCACATTTCCCTCTCATATATCATAGGTTTTTAATACTAAAGTAATCCATCAAAGAATCCAAACCACACACTTGCACGCATCATGATGTCGTTTTGTCATTAGTGTCGTAATTGTAATGTTGAGTTTGTGATATTCCGGAATGTCATATGCTACACTAATTCTTTATTATCATGCATCCATGCTAACACTACATACTTTCTTAATATCACATGCACTTTAGTTGTCATAAGCGTGATATTAGGGGCACTAGGGTGTACCAGTGGGCAACTTGTTCATTTGTAGTTTCCATGTCTAGATTCCATGTCTTGATGCCATATGCAGGGTCAAATGAGGCTCAAATGATACTCCCTCCATCCCAAAATGATTGTCCTACCCCCCGAAGTTTTATGTTAGGACAATCGTTTTGGGACGAAGGGAGTATAGAATGTAGCTTATTATAAAGGGTTGTTGGAAGAAGAAGAGAGGGGAAGTGACAATATAGTTGCATGTGACATCGAATTAGCTAGAGCTTGGTGGTATATGGAAGTCATCTATTCTAAAGGTGAAAACACAGTCACAAACTATTATATAGCCTATTATTTTAGTTAGGGGGTTGTTTAATCAACCACACACTAGTTAAAATGACCACAATCAATGTGTAAGGTGTCGACTAGGCTTTGACTTGCCATCCAAGTTGGCCAAGTTTATTAAATCTAACATGTATTACTCCTCTTCATGTGTGTGATGAACAATCAAAATTTGACAAGTCGTGTGACCATACAACATGTCTTTGTGGTAGGTTTAACAAACTACATGATCGATTTAACAATTCCCTAGTTTTATGTCTTTGGATGAGTTGGTTCCGTGACATTAGAAATCCTTGATGAATTTTGAGTGGGTTCAAGTGGAATTCGAAATTGGCCCTCAATCTTTTTTAGTGGATTTTTTTTTACATTGAAGCCCCTTCATCCAACTGCATTGGTAATAACATATTCATAGCATATGTGTTCGACTCTGCGTCATATGTGAGAGCCTACTTCTTCTTCTATTTGTTTCTATGTTGGTATGATTTAAAGAATACAATTGGTAAATGAACCAACCCTAGAAGGGATCGATGTCTATAGAACATAACTAATAACGTGAACCACCTTAATGCATGATCTTGAGGTCTATTAAGGATGTAAGGAGCGCTTGAAAATTAAGGAGTTTTGTAAAGCACTCATGCAACACCCTTAACGATCACAAAATAGGTATAAACTAATGTGACATACATAAACTTACACACGATAGTAAGGGCTTGTTTACACTAATGACTAATTCTTGTGAATATTGTTTTTTTAGAATCTCTCACTAGTTAAGAATGAGTGGCGGTCCCATTTCCTCTTACACAAGGTCATAAAAAATAAGAGTGACCATGGTGAGTATGTCAGACAATATATGAGAGAGTGACATGGAATCTTACATGTCCAAAATCAAATAATCTTTGATGATCACCTAGATTTGTGGTGAGGTTACATGAATAAGTTGCCTTAGCAAGAATTAGGTGATCATGTTTAAAAAATCCATTTATGAAAGTATATTTTAATCAACATATTAAAAAAATTTATTTATTCATTTTTCAATTGAAGAAACTATGTCCCAGTCTAAGGGTGAGTTCCCATGTAGGTTGCTTAGCCGCTAAATTCTAGATAATAGTGGGTTGGAGGTGTTCTCATGTAAATAAGCACAAGCAACCAACCGATCACATTATGGTGGTTTACTATAATGTGGAGGGTTGTGGACATGGGCCACTAGACTTCTATGTGGACACTAAAGCATTTTTTTTTTAACCTATAAGTGTCGGTCACCGAAGGATTGAAGGAGGAGGTCCATGCTCGGTAACCTGGAGGAGGAGGTTAGTAGGTGGGCCCGGATTTGAGAAGATGAGAGTAGTTAGTTGGCACATACGAACCCTACCCCACCATATTCCATCTATAGTAGAGGCATCTATTCCCGAGCATGACCCCGTCGGCAATCTATAGGGTATTGGAATTTCAATTAGGTTGGGATTGAATGTCAATCAAGTCATGATTGATTTTGATCAGGCCGGAATCAATAGTGACATGACATATGTCCTAGTTTTGAGTGCTAGAGTGAGGAGGAATAAGCGGTTCAAATGAGCGCATATGACATATTGTAGACATTGGTAAAAGAAAATACCTCCTCCACACTATCTTCCTACACATCAAAAAATTGCACTACCTTACACTTTTTCAAATTTGACGCATAACGGTTATGGGTGCCTCTACTCTACATTTGAACGAGTTTGTGCTTATTCCCGCTAGAATCTAATGCACGAACGGCTTACACAGAAACTCATCCCAAGTCCGTCTTACACCATGGCTTTCAACAAATGATTTAGGATTTCTCTTTATCATGGTTTGCGGACCATTGCCCTTAATTGGTCACATGTGTAAAACAGCCCTAATTAGTGAACAACTTTTAAAAAAAACTAAACCTAGAATCACCATCAGTTATTCATGTTGTAAATGTTGCGGATTTGGGAGTGCACACTTCCCAACTCCCGACATTCCATGGCAATTTAGTTCACCTGCCAATGTCCCTATAAGCCTATTACCTAAGGTTAGATTGCCAACAAAACAAGCCTCTTATGTGGCAGAGAATAAGTAGGACTCTACTCTACCTTGCCAGGTGAGCCCTTATTTCCAAATGTATACATGCAATTGAGTTGCCCCACACTAATATGTCGACGTTCCACACTAATTTGCCAACGAAATGATCTGGTGTTTAATGATATGCAATGGCCCATTGAGCACGCCAAGTCACTTGGGACTTCCTGCAAGATTATGATAGGATTGATTATGGAAAAGGCCCCCAACGTGGCCTACTAGGACGTTCTTAATGAATTCGACTCAATTCGGAGGGGTCAAAGGTCTTATTGTGACCCGGAGTATTATTTCTTGATTTCCCCTCAGTTTGCATTGATTCTCCAAAGGTGGTTGTATTTTAGTTCCTTTCTTGCAATGGATTTTTCAATTTGTGCCAATAAAATAAACATTCCACACTAATTTGAATGTTCACTACCACAATAACAAAATATGTGTTTTTTTTTTTTTTTTTTTTTTTGTGTGTGTGTGTGTGTGTGTGTGTGTGTGTGTGTGTGTTTTATTTTATATTGTGATTCCTGTATGGATGAGTAAACAAGGTTACAATTTTTTTGTGATTTGTGACCCAATGTAAAGAAGCAACTTATTTGCAAAGGCAACCTAATTCCATATATCATTGTAGAACAATTGTTAGTCAAACTTCCCATGATACGCTTTAAATGTGACTTGGCAATGATTCCGCATGGCGAGCTTATTAGAGTAGGCCATGCGGAGACCAACATATTATTTAGTATTGCACTTTGGAGATGTCTTGTATCCCTTTGTAGTACCAAATAGTGTATGTGCAAGTCTATGTAGTGCATGTGTGCAATCAAGCATTAAGCTTTGGCATTGACCTCTCCCACTAGATCGTGATATTTATAATTAGTATTACGAACTGCGTAGAAATGGAATGTGATATGTTTTATCATTGAAACTCCGCTTTGTTCATAGTCTTAAGGGTGACATAAATATTGTTTCAAGAATAGATAGGTGCAAATCTCAGTTGATTTCATTTTCATTTGAAGGAGAACAATGCTTTGAAGTTTTTTTTTTGAAGCTTGTAGAAGGTCGCTGCAACTTGATGGAGGAAGCAAAATTTTATGTCTGAAAGTGTTGCATGTTGCAAGATCAATCATCGTTAGCAGTGTGGGCAACGTCCCAACGCATTTAAGATGTTTCAAAATTGGTAGACAGTTATCATCCGGTCAATGACTTTGGTCACCTCTAGTATAGGCATATGAACTCCAATTCTAAAGAATCAAAATCTTAAATAAGTGTACTCCAAAAACGTATTACATATTAATAAAAAAAACATTTGAGGGTCCTCGTCCACCATCATGTCAACTTATTTTATTTTATTTTATTATAAAAAAACATGATTTCTACTAGTTGCCCCAACTTGAGAACTTCAACTCTACAACCGTTAGATTTTCTCAAATTTTGTTGGTATAAAGAAAAAATTCTTTGCAAAATGTCATAAAGAAGTCGGTTTGCACATTCATGTGGTTGATCATAAAGTGTGTTGGTGATAGTGGATGGAATTGCTCTGGACATTGAGGGTGGTATGAAAATTTCAAGTTCATTGAATTGCACCCTTTGGCAATAAAGGGTGAAGGTATATGTGCCCAAATCGTATACAACAATAATTCAGACACCTATATTTGAGTGGTATGTGTTGGGTGTGGATCTAAGAACTATCACCACAAAGACATGTGTTTGAAAGAGATTAGACTACGTGCTCATAATATGCTAAAAATTATAGTCTCAACACTTTACCACTTCGGCTATGTACAAGGTGATCTAATATTATAATTTTATTTAAAGACACAAAATCCCGGATTTAAAGGAGGAATTGTCTCTTTCATATTAATTATTAATATGTAAAAACAAAAATTCAAAAATTTCAATGCTATCTACAAATAGTTCAAGTAGTGCCAAAGTGGTAAAGGTACTACAATAGTCAACATCATTGGGCATAGACCTATATGACCACGTAATGAACACAAGAATGTTCACTTTGAAAACGATTGAGATATTTGTGTGAGCTCTAAAAATTATGAGGGAAATGGCTATAAACATGGTTTGGATGTGCCAATCATCTTGCACTAGTTAAGTGTTTCATATCCTATGAGAAGTTGGTGTGGAGAGAAAAGGTATCCGTCTAAGGCATGCCACCTTAATCAAAAGAAGCACGAGGTTTGTCCAACAACACGCGTTCTTAGAATCCAAATGACATTTTTATAAGACGATGTTGTAGGGTGGACCATGAATCTAAGATATGTTACCATTTGGTATTCTATAGGGTCAAATATCATGGTAACAACATGTTGGCCCAACACATCTTCAAAGAGTCAAAAGCCTTATTCTTGACAACGAGTCAAAAAGCTAGACTCGTATAATGTGATCCTTCATAAGTAATCAACTAAGTATCAAAGCATTGAAAATTGGGGCGTAATCAAATTGTGTATGGCTCAAGAACTAAGTTGAAGAAAGAGATGCTAATAAGAAGTTGACTACTAACGGCAAGTGTTGACTAGAAGTGCGTATAGTTGAGGTCCATTGGTATTTGGAGCCTAGAGAGACCATTCGAGGTCAATGATACATGCACCTATATGCTTTGTTGTTGTTGTTGTTGTTGTCAAGATGAAATTGAAAATGGGACTCATCCATTTGGTGACGGACACTCTTGTGGTTGTCGGCCGTGTTTTTTAAAGTAGGTGTGGTACACTTTGAATGAAGAGCTTTTGATATTTTTTAGGAGATTTATGTTGCCAAAAGTGAATGTCAACATGAGCGTGTTCCATGCAAAAGCACCCACCAAACATCTCATTGTTGGCGTTTATGGATTCGTTTCATTTGAGGACGTCATGTCAACCAAGTTGGAGCTTCTATTATATGGAACGTTTGCTAAAGTGTTGCATCTCTTAGCTCATGTGGAATATGGGAGGGGTACTCGGTGAAGTCTATTTAGTTGTTTTATAAGTATATAAGGTACATGAGTTTGAACTGGACACCAATCATAAAGTAGACATGATCTTCTATAATGTAACATGTAGAGCTTCATGTTGAGTGCAAATCTAGGAATGTTGTACATTGATAAAAACATGACTATGGAGCTACGTCACGTCTTCTTCTACGGCCCCCACTTGGCATGAAGATTTTTGTTTATGTTTTAAGAATAGATAGGTGCAAATCCGATTCAATTTTTTTTTGGTTTTAAGGAGAACGATGGTTCGGAATGAATAGAAGGTTACTAAAACTTTCTTGCTCATGGGTACTGCTCATTATAAGGATCAACTATTTTTAGTTATGTGGACAACACCCCAAACCAAACATGCTTTTTTAAATGACATGCGAGCTCATTTATGAGACACTCATCATATGGTCAATGAACTTTGACCACCTCTAAAATAGGCAACATCTGGTCAATGAACTCCGAATTTGGAAATTAAGATCTCCATGTATATGTGCTTGTCATGGAAATACATATCTCTACACACAACACATCGCGTGGGAAACCAAACAAATTAGAATGTAAAAACACGTACAAGTATTCACTCCTAATTTTTGACAAGTATGCAAGGTTCTTAGAATAGTCCTCTCCCAACACACTTGCGTAACTTCAAGATACTCTCATCCAATTTCCATGGTGAATACAAGAGGTTCATGAGCAAAAGAACATCTTATAACATCTTCTAAAGTGACAATATGTCATGTACAAGAATGCTACATAGTAACAACTCTCTCTATCTCAAGATACAACATGCAACTTCTCAAGAATGACAAGCTCAAGCTCAAACCGTGGTGGATCCCATGCAATCGGATAAGGCCCTACGGGAGGTGGGCAAGACCATTTTTGTATTGGCATTATATAAACTTTATATAAGTTTAGTCTTGGTATTAGGGCATACCATAATTGTAACTCTAGTAAGCTCATGGTTTAAATTCTTTCGGGGGTTGAAATGTATTGGTTAGGTATTGGAATTGAGAGGTTAGCCCTCGAAATATGGTTATAGATATGGTGGCCATGGATTTGTGATGCTCAAGTATTTCCATAGCTAGAGCATTCCTCATTCGCTTTCATTTTGTCAATGATATTGACAATATTGTTTCAGACAATCTTAAGCAATAAGCAATGAGATGATACTTTATCTAAGTGAGATTTTATTACACGCATGTTGGCGATCTCTAAAATTACCAAATTCTCAAAAGTTGTTAACCATTATAAATTCATTAATCAACATGGTTGTGAGGACATAGCTAATCATTTTATGAATCAAACATTAGGCTTTAAAAAATAAAAACATGGGAGCTCATAAAATTTCACATATTGTTGTGCACATTTCAGATCACATTCGCAGATCCCACCAAAAAGAAAATGCTATTTTCAAAACATAAGTTGAGGAACATGACAAAGAACAAAAACTATCCATTTAAGACGCATATATCTTAACCCTTAACTTCCCACGCCCAATTTCCCTCAATTTTGCCCATGAAATCTGACCTCAACTTCAACAACCATAGCTAAAGATCTAATTTTTTTTTGGCAAATCCAACAATCTATATGTTTGCAGCTTAGAGGTGACTACTCACGTTCCAATATTTAAATGCCAAAGTTTTCTTATGTAGGTGATTATAATAAGAATGTCAATAGCGGTCTTGAGGCGCAACAATTTAGAAATTATATTAGGGTTGGGTTTTTGATCGAACCTTCACTCAAACTATCTCCAAGTGACAAAAAGTTACCCTCATTCAAAAGAGGGCCAATATACCTACTCAAATCAGCTCATAAATCTTGAAATCATTATTTTGTGATTTTTTGGCAAGCTTTGCAATTGAGGTAGGGGTGCCACAAATATGCACCTTCCACATGATTGACACCCACCAACACATGTCCAACTAAAAATTCCAACGGTAGATATTTAAGATATCTTGCGTTTGAGTGTCAAGCAATTTTTTCCATTCAATTAGGAAGCATTTGCACATAGGGATCAACATAAACCATGTCTAGGATATGTTGCCCTTAAATTGCGGAGGTGACAAATGTCAAGTATAGGTTCTTGGACCGGTTCCACTATAAACCAATTGAGAGCATACTCCCATATTTGAATTAATCAAAAATAACTAACTATGTTCAATCAAAATGATCCACGTGACAAAATGTAGCAGATTTGAGCATGAACAAAAAGAATAGTTGAAATAGTCAAGTAACCATCCAAACTAGTGTCAAAGGGGCTAGAACAAACTACTCACGACCAAAATATGGTCGCATTGGACATTAGTGTTTAAAGTACACCATCCCTACCACCCCACAACAAAAAGTCTCCATGTTTGTTAATATTTGGTTTTGTCCGTTTTCTTTTGGCCAATCCAAGTAGCTAGTAGCTAGGGGCTCTTACCAAGTATGAAGGTTATCTATGGCTAAGTCAACATGTACATTTGGTGTCAAAATGGTCATATGGCCTATCACCAAGTGTGTGGACCTTGCACCTCAAACCTTGACAAATTTTGACTAACCACAAAAGATCGATTGTGGGTGCCTTTGAGACGAGGAGCTTCACTACTCTCAAGGTTGTGCACCGCATTTATGGCGGCCAACACAAGGGCTCCAATTTGCCATGAGTCAATTGGCGGGGAAACTAAGTTGGTGGATGGGTGGGTGGCAAAGTTAGGCACCCAATGCAATTGCTCTAAATACAATCATAGAGAGGCCTATTTAGTTGGTTTACACAATAATTCTAATAAACACCAACTTAAGTTAGCGTGGGAGGAGCACATGGCTTGTGTGACGTGGAAATTGTGGTTTTTGAGGAACCTCGTGTTGGTTGCTTTTGGTTTCCCGGAGTTGAAGCTTTCACTCCAAGTTATTGGCTCACACCACCGCCAAAATCCTTAACACTAACGATGACTATTTCATCGAAAGAATGGGAGCATATAGCATAACCTTGTTAAAAGCACTTAAAGAGTAGGGCGATGTACCGACATGTGTGCCCTTTCACCTGTAAGTAACTCTAAAAAAACGTACAGTGATTTTCAAAATTGAGTCAATCAACAAAACAACAAATTTTGGGAAGTCGAATTTGGAAGAATATATATCTTTTTGTCAAACCATAAATCAGTTCAGTTGTGCAACCCAGTTGGCTATCATCCTTCCAGATTTTCGCTCGAGTACTGTAGCAACGAGAGAGAAATTGCATTATGGATGAACTTAGGTCTATTGACTCATTTTGGAATTGTTTTCATCACTAATCTTCAACTACAAGAACAAGTTCACAAAACTGCCTAGGGTATTTCCTCTCACTTTTGGTTAGTAGTGTGATCTCTTAAGACATTCTCTTTTATAATTGTGAAGGTTTCTCTGCCCATGAGAGCATTACTAAAAGAAATGAGGTTGAATGCTATAGCCTTGTTGCAACATGGGCATAACACATGTGAAGTGTCGAAATCGTTGGGTATCTCTCAATTTACATGCTCAAGGATTCACAGAGAGTGTGTTCCTCACGAGGCCTAACTTTTTGCTCGACCCAACTCTCAACACAAGCCCCAAAGCCTCGCCTCCATAAAACATTGCCAGGTAGGCATCCATGCCATACTCGGGACCCATGTGAAATGGTCAGTCCCAACTTCCATGCTCTCAACAACTAAGCTTGCATCGATTGACCACCTCAAGAGACTTGGGAATTAGGACCTGGGACCCCGTGTGAACCAATGAATGGGCAGAACCGGCTGCTAGTTACCAATGAACCGGTTGATGTCAAGATATCACCGGTTCAATTCAAGAGATGACCGGTTGAGTTCAAGAGATAACCGGTTGAAGTCGGAAGTCACTTGAGGTCAATCCCTGCAATCTTAGCCGTCGTCCTAGTGTGAAGCGGCCCTAGTTATTATGTGTACCTTTTACCTCCACACACATGTTATTTATTAGGGTCCTTCCATGGATTGAATCTCTCCAACTTTCTCGCATGGGAAAATATATTCAAAATCGAGCCGTGCAGGGAGTTAATGATTGTGGTCAGGAGGGTAGTGGTGGTAACGGGACATGAGACCATCATGGGTTTTTAAATTCAAAACCTCCTAATCCAAAAGCCTTAAGTTCCAGAGTGGCTGCAGGCCCAACGGTTTTGGCCTCTGCACATTTCACTGCAAAGTGGTCTGCCTCAGTACTTTGTTGGGCAAAATATTTGAATCGGTACTTTACATATTGCACACTTTATGAGTATTTTTTAAAGAAGCGTACATAGTACGTAATAAGGGCCGCTCTGGACACCGACCCAGAGCCGTGACCATGAAATTCTGAGGGCCCTTGAAACTCATCCAAATGTCATAAGTGGGAAGTATACTTCCAACTTTGCAATTGATGGGCCTCTTGAGGTTAGTATGAAAAGTGAACGTGGACTGTGTTGAGGAACCGCACCATATGTTCCACCATGATAATATCCATGGTCTCTAGGGACCAATGATTGTTTAAAGGATTGCCATGGGTCCTAGTTTTGCATTAGACCCACCTCTTTCTGATGGGCTTAATGTCATATATGATAGACTATGAGAAATTATCTACTTGGTTCCATGTAGGATGATTTGTCATTCATTTGAATTTCTTTGGTTATTTAGGCCTTCATGGTTCTAGTGTAAAGTGAACATGGATAACTTGTGGTTTCTCACATAATTTGTATATTAGAGGTCAAGGGCCCTCAAGCTCTAGTGTAGAGTGGCCTTAAGGTAGGCATACGCGTAACCAACATTGATGGACCAGTTGTGATTCCACGGGTGTCTAAGTAAACTCAGCCATTGTGTGTAAAAACACGGCTTTAGTGAAACCAAGTATCCTTTTAGTTGATGGTCAATACATGCTAGCTAAACCCCACTACATTGTTTATGGTTATTTAATACCATGCACACTATTGGTGAACATTGTAAAGTAGATGCCTACATGTCTCAAATTGTCACGTCCATTATTTGTCAACACATTATTGTTTGTCAAAATAAGTAACTTTTTAAAGAGAAAAAAAATTGCATTATGATATTTAACAAGAAGAGAAGCTAGCATGTGAGCGGTCAGCAATAACATGTGAGTAGTGAGACATAACATGATATATATAAATTTCCATTTAAAGAATACATTTCATGAAATTTGAATAGTTCAGCTATAAATGGAATGCAAAGGGACATTTGACATTCAATAAATGAACCTTATTACTATGGAATTCATGCTCTATGTCTTGTCAAGGTGCCTATTAATATATAATCAACTTGACATTTGTAGATCTAGAAATAAGCCTTAATATTCTATTGTAGCTTGAATGTTAGTAAGTTGGCCTCAAAAATACCTACAATTACCTACATATGCGGAATTTTCATTAAATTTCTATATCAATAATGAACTAACATCACATCATGTTTATATATTTATTGATTGTTAGTACTTCATATTAGTTGCAACTCTATATGATGTTGGTATGATGCCCATGACCTTGTTGTAGTTTAAAGTTATGCCTGCATACATGAAGGTGTTCGCATTTATGTAGTCAACCTTGCATAGATACATGAATAAATGATACACATGTGGTTGTAATTTGATCCATTGGCATTTCTTCCCCACCATAGCATATGTTGTAAGTGTCGTACTGTCACATTTGTTCCTATGCCTTGCAGCTTGTGCATTTGGATTGTGCCAAGTTGTCTTGTAGTACCAAGTGGTGGGCGTGGGTGTTTGAATTGGCTAGAACTTAAATATGAAAACATAATTAAGGGATGTTCGAATTAAATTCCAACATTTAACGTGATGATAATACTCTCATATTTATGGAGTTGGAAGCCAACAACCTCTAAAACAAATATCTCATCCCAAGGTTTGCTTACAAATTAAAAACCTCATCCCCAATCCACTTTCACTTTCAAATTTGAGAAAGGTTTAATTCTTTTTAAATATATATGATGTAGCTCATGATAATTTGACTATACAACATGTGTCATTGAAGCTAGGGAAATGATAGCATCTAGATTTACCAACAAACGATTGTACTAGTCATAAGGAAAGCACATAAAATAATTCTCTAAACTTTATAATTGTGATTTGTACATCTATGTCTACTTTAAAATTTAAAATAGACAATTTATTTGTAGACTACAACAAATTATGGTAAACAATAACTCCCCTTACATATATTACGTACATCAATGCCTCTAAAACCCCCTTCTATGCACTCATGTAATTAATTTGTGGTGTCCAAAGAGGACACTCTATTGAATTGTTGAAACTAGGTGTAACAATACTCCTCCCATATGTATACTTTGTAAGCCAAATTTGTAATAGTTGTCCTGGCTACTAGATTGTAGTGTATGTACTTTGTGTATGTTATGTTGGGTTGCTTGATGCAAGCACATATGTTATGGAACAACAAAAGTTATCAGTCATTTACAATCACGTTCCTTCATGGCTATAATGAAGGGAAGCTAAGACATGAGTGATGAGCGATGAGTATTGGGCGTCATCAATGATCATCAAACACTGGCGAGGCCATATTATAAACCCTAAACCTAAAAAGATGTATCTAGGATACATGATATGAACTTCAAGAATTGACAAACACCTTCATTGCAAGGAGACCATGACATGTTGTAGAGGAGACGCATGAGGAAGACTCGACTATTTTTTTCTTCCTTCAAACAACTGAAGAGCACAAGAATGGTAAAAGATGGTGTAGAATCTTAGAGTGTAACTGAGCATATCTCACACGAACAAAAATATTTCACCTAGAGGACAATCTTGCAAACACACATAGAACCAACATGTCACAACCAAATGATTTTGGGAAAGACAACGCAAATAGAGTGAGTGTCACAACATAAGATTTGTCAAGCACACAAGATGGTGTTGGCCAACGTCACTAAAATAAGGTGAGTAACATATAATAGTTGCTAGTCATTCCCATTTGCTAATCAATGGATACCAAAAAGACATATGTCTGAAAAAATTGAACTATGTGCTTAAATTATGCTAAGCAAATCTAAGTACAATAGTCAACATAGTTGCAAGGACCTATAGACCACTTAATGAGCACGAGAACCTTCACTTTGATGATGAATAAGGGATCCATGTGAGCTCTAGAAATTAAGAAGAAAAGTGCTATGGCCTCGAGACTATGATATCAAAAAAATCATAAATATTTATCTTGGTACAAAGATTATAGTTTCCAAAATTTTGAACACATGAAAGTTGATTCCAAATTTTGTTTGTTTTTTTAGAATTATTTTAAAATGACATTCATAATGCCTCCCAAACCTTCTTAGGGCTTCAAAAGAAAATGCTCGTAATTTTGGAGAACACCCTCTTGGTGCCAAGAGGATGTTTTCCATCATTTTGGAAATATGAAAGTTGTTTCTAAAGTTTTCCAAATTCTTTCAAATTGTCTTAGGGCTTTGCAAAAGTGCTCAAAATTTTGAAAAACATCCTCTTAGTGCCAAGAGGATGTTTCCCAACATTTTGGACACATGAATGTTGGTTCATAAGTTTTTTGATTTTTTTTTTAATTCTTTAAAAATGATGCCCCATTGCTTCTTGGGGCCTTCTTGCCGTCAGAGAAATGCTCAAACATTTTCCAACATTTTGGACACATGAAAGTTGGTTCAATTTTTATTTTATTTTTCAAATTCTTTTACAATGACGCTTGCAACTCTTTCCATGCCTTCTCAAAGCTTCACAAAAATGCCCAAACTTTTTTAAAAACATTGGCTCTTTGTGCCGAGTGGGTTTTTTCCAATATTTTGGCCATGTGAAAGTTGATTCCAAAATTTTAGTTTTCTAGGAATTCTTTAGAAATGGTGTTCCCAACACTTCCCAGAGCCTTCAAGGCTTCACAAATGTGCCCGAAAATTCGGAAAAGACCCTCTTGGTTTAGTTATTTTAAGTGGTTTTGGAACTTGCCCCAAGGGTTTCAACCTCATTCCTTTTGGGATTGTCCTTGCAAGTTTAAATGGGAGTTTGCTACCCTCATTGTTGGGTTTGCTAGTGTACTTAGGAGGCAACTTAGGGGGTTGATTGGTTTGGTGGCCAAAACCCTGAATTGGCAAGTGTTTAGAATGGCTATGAGGATTTGTTGAGGAGGTTTGGGGTGATGGCCAGTCCTCAATGATCCAAAAAATTGATTATTTGATGGCTTTTCAGTAGTCCACAAAGACGCACCAACAAGGTGCTTTCAAAAATTCCTCATCTATCTATCTATCTGTAATTTCCATTATGTGGAATAATTGATGGTGGATTGATCGTAATGCTCTCCACATTGGTGATGTTTTTGTGGTTGGTTTCTGTGTTGAACGATGGTGACACAATCCCAACTATAGAGTTCCCACGAGGATTTGAGAATGTAGATGATAGTGTGATCCAAATGTGTAGTATTCATCGATAGGGAGTTTGTGCATTGCTAAGTCTCATTTGTATGTACTACTCTATCATCTTTTTTTACTTCCATTACAAAGACCCATTTTTGGATGTGGATGTTTAGTTGCTCAAGAAAAGTTTGTCAACGGATACCGTGGCAGTGATAATGTTCTATATGTTTTTTTATTATTGATGGCAAAAGGAGAGGAAAAAAATACACAAAGTGAGTATGATTCATACGATGAGCAATGGCAAATTGTTAGTGACTTCTTTGAGTTGTTGTTGTTGTTGTTGTTGTTGTTGTTGTTATTATTATAACTACTTTTTATCACATATGATAAGTTGGATGTGTTCTAGAATAAAAAAATTTGGGTGTGGGAAAGAAAGGATAGGATCAATGCTTGGAGATGTCATGTTGATCATTTTCATCACAGTGACCCCGAATGGCATTATCGATGGATTGCATGGTTCTAAATTCGGGTGGTTGTGGTATTTTGTTGGATGTATGACACAATGTGAACATGTGCTCATGTACATTATTATATTGTTTAGTCTATCATCCTCTTTCATTACTTTATTATTGTTAACATGTACTTACTTGGGTTTGATATCGCCAATTATTATATAATGTCTGATGTATGTCTACATGCCATACTTGAGGAGCTTTCCAATTTTTCATTGGCTAAAAAACAAGAATTTATTAAGTTGGTCATTGGGCTTCCATTTTTTTAATAGATGAGTGTACGTAGACACCACAAAGCTTTGGACAAGTCAACACGGGAAGTGCGGTTACTTATTATTGGTTCTCTTCCACTATACAAGTTTGAAAATCTATGAATATGGATCAAGAATCTACTATCATAGGAGATCCTATCACCATTCAATGGTAAAGGACAACACTTTCAAAATGGATCATTTGACAATTACATACTTTTCATTGAACACTACACCAAATATCATATTTAGTGTCACATGGATTTGTTCTCACTATGGTTTTTCGGATGCCCCTTGTAACTAAGTTACAAACATTGTCATAGATGATGGATGAGTTCATCCATTGGCCAAAATCCTACCTTGGCTTGTCAACAGCTTTTGATGAAGTATTGTCATGGATGATTGATAATTGAGATGTACACTAAATAGTCCTATTATTGTGGGCCAAATTAATGTTTTAGAGCCCATGCTAAATTCATAATGACAGTTAATGTGGGCCATCGTAATTTTCGACACACGCTAAGTTTCTAGTAGAAATTAGCACGGGCCACAGTAATTGTTATCCTAGAAAATGAATGTGGGTGATTATTTTTATTTTGTGTTACCATTGTCGTAGAATCAATCTTCAATGTGTTGGTTGGAAGTCTTTCATAAAGACTCTGGAGAAGACCCGGGGTCTTGGACCCATGTCTTGTTACCACCTTGACTATAAATTAGTGTGGCCCACGCTAAATTTCCACATGGCAATCAAGAGGATCTTGACCAATGTCTGATCGACACATGGCGGAACTTAAGAGGAAGTAAGCCCTCTATGGTATTTCATTGTCCCATGCAAATATGACTATCCATCTATCGAAAAACAAATTGCATTGAAGGTGCGTCGGAAGCCCACATCATCCACCTCCAAAAGAGAAAGAAATGTTCTTGTTCTCGAGCATTCAACGGTTGCACTATTTTCCAACCATTTTATTGGTAGTGTGGGCCTATAGTTATTGTCATTTTGTAATGTACTTGGTAGCCCCTGTATATATTGACATAGAAAGCCTGCTCCATTTCGAACTCGAAGAAATATCCACACTCAGATTCAGTGGCCCACATTGGAAGTGCAATTAGTGTGGATCACAATATCTTTGTGTACTACACCGGACTCACTGTTTTGGAAAATAGTGTGGTGCACAATGAAGATGTCCTTAAAAAGTCGAATAAGTTAGAAGGTGAAACACAAGAAATCAAACTGCGTTTCATACACAGCTCTAATTTGTTTTCTATATAGTTTGCTATTCAGTGTCAGAACCCATAAATGAACACACGGTCAAAGAGTTATTTCCTCCTATCTTGACCGTTTTGATCATTTTTCCATTATGTACTAGAAAGTCTCATTGGTGTTGGAAAATAGCTTGGTGCACAATACAATTATCCTTGAAATGCTGCATAGAGGGTGGAACACAAGAAAAAATCATTAGCTTTGCAGGTAATCTTATTCTTGTATAGCTTGCATCTCATGTGTTTGAACATTTAAATAAACCATGGGGTGGGGGGGAAGGGGGGTGGACTCTTCATTGGAAATTAACCTACATGACCTGCGTGTGTGATTATGAATAAAAGTCCCTTGTGTATGGCATACTACAGAGAAAAACAAATGTATATGTACTAGTGGTGGGCTTGAAAATGGACTTGTGTATTTATACTAAGTTTTTCAACTCAATGTAATAAATGCCTCCACTACAAACATGAAATATAATTCAGAAATAAAAATATATAAAAATATATATCTTTAGTATATATACACAATTCAATACAACCTTCCAATGACAAGTCATTGAACACTTTTTTCAATCATAGGGTGTGACTCATTATGAAATTACCCTAAAACACACCCTAAATCATGAAAATAGCATCTAAATTCAACATCATATGATCATTTAAACCATAGGTCCATTTTGAGTCATTTGACTTTGATACCAACAAAACCCTATCTCCATGTGCAAAGGATGTGTCCTTAGGTCAATTCCCATAGTCTACCCACTTATTACCAAAATTTTTGACGAATTATATAAACCCTTTTTAATATACCAAGTCTTAGTAGTCAACAACATTATAGTTTTCAATTATCTTCCCCCTTTCTTAGCCTTCTCAATAACCTTTAAGGCTCAAATGTTCGCTCCAAGAGCCTCGAGTTTGGGAAAACCTAGTACCCAAATGTAAACCCTAAGAAGAATGGACATGATAGTCATTAGGGACTTATCACCGTATGATAATAATGGATGGAAACTTGACTTGGATAAAACTAGCACATCTATTGTCTCTTTTCTCCACTAAACCTTAGGGTCCCCTTCCATACATCTACATTTACTTCAAAATTCATAAATAACTTGTTAGATGGACACATTACAACACAACAATACCTTTCCCATATGTGTACTAGACATGTATACGATGATTCCTCAAGTAATGCCCCTTTTTACAATCTCGTTAGTTTGTACATGGTATGAAGAGTCCACCCCTAGGTAAATAACACATGGTCAAAGAGTTTTCCTCCTATTCTCGACGTCATTGAATACTGTACATTGGGTTTCATTTTGGTTGTGATCTCTTGGGAACATGCAAGTTTAGCACATGAAAATCTTGAGAACCGTGTATGAGCCATGATATTGGTGGGCTTGGTTTGTTTATATCCAGAGTATTTGTTAGAATACTATGTTTAAGTTTGTCTTCACTTAGTTAGCAAGTTAGTACACTCACCCTCAATGCTTTCTTCATTTTTAATTTTTTTTGTAAAACCCATATGATTGCACACCTATATGATCACTTTAGAAGATCGCCTATAAGTTCTTTTGAACAATTGCCACAAATTAAAGTATAGTGACCTTGATCTCATTCTTACGACATTGGATTCATGCAAAATATCCTAATCGACTAAGATCTATTCTTATTATGAATTCATTGCACTTAAAAATAGACCAAATCTTCTAGAAGTGGGTGTAACATGCTCATCTACCTTGTGGTACCCCCCAAAAAGAGCAAATAAGGGGGGCGCGGGGGGGGGGGGGGTGGTTCTAGTTGAGGAGATCCGTCCGTCCATCTATCCATTCATCCAAATTTTGGGGGTTAGATGGATGAAAGGATGGGCCGCCGTCGTCGACAACATGGAATAAATAAATTTACCTACAGAGTAGAAGGGGCTTCAGGATCCCACTTTCTACCCCCAAGGGCTAACTTAAGTCCCCATAAGTGGCCCGGAAGTTGTTGGGCGTATATACTCGGTCAAGATCCTAGTGATCCTAAATGAAACCGGTTACATGTTGACATCTTCCGGTTGTGCTTTCTTCACTTGAGGCATATTATTTTATAGATTCCTTTAAAGTGATTGGTAATTCTCCTACAGTCTCCGACTCCAACCGGACTGGGGTGAACTAACCCGTACATTGGTTCCTTGGAGGCAAGGGTTTAGACATCCAACAAGGAATGAGTGTATGGGTTGGTTTGCCCCAGTGATCGGGGAGTTATTTGGACAAGCATAATCAGTTGAGATCCTAGTGTTTGCAAGTCCCACCAGTTACATGTTGACATTCTCTGGTTTTTCTTTATGAAATTGGGGTATATTCTATAAATTCCTCTAAAATGGTCGATAATTTTCTTGCAATCTTGAACTTCAACCGGTTATTTCTCAAACTCAACCGGTTCATCTGTAACCAACTGCCGGTTCTTCCCGGATCATAGCTCATGAAGTCTCCGACTTCAACCGGTTGTTTCTCAAACTCGACTGGTTCATGTGCAACTAACCGCCGGTGCTTCCCAAGCAGTGGTCCCCATAAATACCCCCACTTACTTTGCGAATGAGGTTAGGACATCCCATGCCTGATGCCGGTGGATACGATGGAGTCTTGAGGCCTGGCACCAAATCCGGAGCTATCGTGCGCCCCACTCTTTATAAAGGTTGTGGCCCACCAACCCTAATTTAATATGACACCCCTAAAAGTCCCCCCCCCCCCCCATCCGAGTCGGCGGGGGAGGACGTGGACGCGGAGGCGGAGGTGGAATCGAGGCCTCCAAAGATTGCATAAAGTGGAAGGATTCCAACTCCCTCCATATTCCCCATGCCAATTATCAAAAGACACAAGGAGAGGGGATCACGTAACGGACCGGAACGTGATGGTCCTCACTACCCAAGACTTATTTCTCCTCCATGTGTAAAGGGGGGGGGGGAGTTAGGGTTGCTTTACACCTAGAGGTCGGGCTAATTCGTTGTGTAAGAGGCTTCAAATCTTCACTTGTGATTGGTCAAAAGGTTGAAATCGGTCCCAACCCCTTTACACTTGGAGGCTGGGCCGATTTGGTGGTATGATTATTTTAATCAAAAAATGCATGGTCTGACACGGCCCGAGCTCGTTGAATTGGGTGCACCCAAAATGGAGGGCCAATGTCACATTTCAATCATTTTTATTTATTTTTAACAAAACATGATTTTTCAACGAACTATATCCATTGGATTATGTGGAAATATGAACATCTCTATGCTAGATTATGCTAGATCCGTTGGATTATACTAGATTTATTGAACCAACCTAGCTTCTTGGCCCTAAGGCCTTTACATATGGAAAAATTAGCCAACCTCCAACTCAAAAGGGGCTGAAATTTCATACAATCGGCCTAAAGGGGAATTGGCTTGGCCTCTAGGTGTAAAGTGGCCCTTAGGACCACTTCACACATGAGATTGAGGGCCCGTGACCATTACACTTCAAGCACTCTCGTTGGTGGAAAAGGCGGAGCCGGTCTGAGTTCGCTTCACACTACGCTTGAGGGACCAACAGAGTATGTGAATGCAAGGTGGATGTAAAGTCTACATGGGTTCCTACGTGACATCGAATGGATCATGTTTCATGGTCGCTTGGATTGTTTTCAAGAACCACCACTTGGAGGTAGGCCTAACACAAAACTGGGAGACTATGGCATTCTAAATGCTCACAACCGCTGATTTATTCTATTTTATGATGTGTGATGATCTGCATGAATAAGAATTCATTGAAATAGCATTCAGTTGAGGGGCCGGTCACGTATGACTTCACACTACACTTGAGGGTCCGTGACCACACTACATGATTTAGGGGGTGTCTTGGGATGGCCTTCGGACACTTTCTTTTGGGCTCTCACAATTTTGTGGTCGTGGCTTTTGGCTCACGTGTGAAGTGGCCCTTAGAGTTATGTGGTGGCTCTGTGAATTCATCCATTAGAAAGTGAAAACGTGGTGTATGGTTTTGAATGCTCACTTACAGGATCTTTCTTCTAAATGATACTCAAAATTTCTAATTAGTCTAGTGGGGTCCAATCAAAATGCATTGGCCTTCAACTTCATAGGACACTTGCTTTTATTGTAACCTCTTCAACCATGATGAATGAGTTTATAGTCTTATGAACCCATCTATAATCTTACAATCAAAATGGGTGTGGGTTGACTCTAATTTTCTTCACACCAAAATGAAAGTATTTAATTAGTGTCGGGAGATCATTCAATAGTTAGTGTTGGGTAATTAACATGAATAATCGTTCCTTGAAGCAGAAAGAGCTTCTCAAAATACAACCCGTTTCTACCCAAATTAGGTTCAAGGGGTTGAGCAAGGGTCCGTGACTAAAGAATTTCCGAAATTGAGCGTTTTTTATGGTTGAGCAAACTTTTGGACTCAAGAAGTTTACACTAGGATTCAAGTCAAAGGTATTGAAAAAGGAAAAAATGGCGCTACTATGGCATCACTTCACTTCTGCCAACTCTTAGGGTCCCCACTCAAAGTCATGCTCCTCCTAAATTAGTTTGAGAATGCCTCAAGTTTGGGTTCATTATTGAGTATGAACAAAAATAAGGTATGTCATGTCAAGAGGTGTTTTGGACCCAAGTTTCTTGAACCCAAACCCTAATGTAAAATCCACTGTTATTTTTACTAGTTTACACTAAGGTAAAGGTGTGGACATGTCAAGAATTTTATGGGAATGAAGCAATATGAGTGGCTGCAAAATGGGTTCTTAATGGGCTAGAGTTTACACTACAACCAAGAATTCTCTGGTGGATAACTTGAAGCATGGGTGAAAAAATGTCATGGTTGCCAATATGGCAACATTTTTTGGCTAGGTGAATTCTTTGAAGCTCAAGTTTCTTGGGCAACCTCAAACCCTCGGATAAGAAACTTGGCCTCTAGAGAACTCCAACTTGAGGCATTTTTGTTATTGTTTTTCCACCTTGTCCACCATACCAATTGTTGCGTCAAATAACCTTGTCGTTCAAAAGGGATGATGGAGTGATCAATGTTGTGGTGTGATGTAACTCGCAATGTGGTTTGTGATGATGGCAATATTTTCTGAGAAGGGGGGGGGGGGGGTCAAAAGCTTGCTTGAAATTAAATACTCATTTACGGGATACTCATTTCAAGACAATTTTGATTCCCCTGGATGTTCATTTCAGCCAAGGTGGAGGTAGTGGCAACAATTGGAAGGAAAAAAAACCCTCGAGGGGGCACCAAAAGCTTCCTTGAAATGAGTATCTTGCACACAAGATACCCATTTCAACCAAAAAATTGATGCCCCCCCTAGATGTTTAACTTAGCTTGGCTGAAGGTAGCGACTATCATTGAGAAAAAAAACCTAAGGGGGGAGATCATAAGTTTTGCTTGAAATGAGTATCTCCTACACAAGATACCCATTTGAAGAAAAAGTTTGATCCCCCCCCTAGATGCTCATTTTAGCCTAGGTGAAGGAAGTGACGACCTTTGGGGAGGAAAAATCCTAAGGGGGGGATAGAAGTTTGCTTGAAAGAAGTATCTTGTATTTGAGATATATATTTCAATGAATTTTTTGACCTCCCCCCCCCCCCATTGGTCCTTTTAGCCTTGAAGGCGCGGATTTCAAAGCATGGATTTACGCAAATTTGGAATGCCAAATTCTAGCCACTCATAATAGTCACTATAGCTTGAGATTTTAGATCTTGAAGTCCACTTGTGAAGTTTATTGCTCAAGCATGTGGTATCGTAGACCTCGAACCTATGAGAAACTCACACGTTGTTCTTCCCGAGGAGGTGCAAGTGTTCGCGCCTCCAGCTCCATGTCCATGCCAGTCACCGCTTTGTCCTTGCTAGATGATGGTCCGAGCATGTTGGTCAATGTGCCCCTTTTGCAAACCGCTTGATCAACCAACTCCTTTGGAGCTTCCTATGGCACTCCCCCTCCCGCCCCCCCCCCCTTCACCATTCCCATTCCACTTCTCTTGCTTGCCTTGATCTCTGGTCATCCATTGTGTTGATTAAACCTTCATTCCCTTGGCCATACCGTTTTCTTTTGTGGGCCACCCCATGGTCTCGTTGCCTCAAATGTATATACAATGTGGAAAGGAGGAGTTGGTTCGGCCTACCCTTTACAACCCCATTACAATTTGTTTTATTTTATAGGAAACTACGCAAAAGATCCCATTTCCCTTGTTGAAATGCAATCTAATTTTGGAGGAAACAAAATCGCCCATCAAAACCCCCTTGGGGAATCAAAATGTGTTTCATGTATTTTTTCTATGTTTTATGCCATGGACATCCCTGGATCATAGTACATGTTCTAAATATAGTCCTACCTTTGTAATATGTCATGTTTGGGAAACAAAAACATGTCGTATTATTGAGGTGTCACATATTCAATAATATGAAAAATTGGGCCTCTTTGTCATATTACCCAGGTACTTCACAAAAACAAATATTAGATATTTTGCCAAATATAAAATAAATACCCTTTCTAATTCTTTACAAATATGCAAATATCTCTCATGAAATATATGTGGACTTGAAGAAGGAATCAATCTTCCGTTGATATTTCCACTTCAAATTAGCAAGATAAATCATATCGAGCTTCTCTAATATGGCATGCAGTTTCATTGCATTTGCACGAGTAAACTCTAATGGATTGTCCAGCATAAATATTACAACCAATGAGTGAGCATGATGTCGAGCATTTGCATGTTTCACAATAAGTGAAGGTATCTCATCAACACCTAAAGAGTCCAATCGCTTTGCTTAAGGTCAAAAGTAGGTGGCTCTATTCTCTATCCCAAGGCCATATCAACCTGCTATGACATGCAATATTGAGCAAAAATCAACTGCAAAAACTTAATATGCCTTCAAATTCTCATACTCTACCAAAATACAACGTGGAATCTAACAAAATTGCCGACCTTAAAATCATATCTCTTAAAATTAATACTTAGACAATCTCAATTTATATATATATATATATATATTCCATTTTTCTTGAGAATTGAAAAAACATTCCCATTAACTTCTGATTGGAGAGAAAAACTATTCAAGGATTGAAGGTCAACAATTTTCATGAGTTAGTGATATGTTAGGAAAATTGTCCATCGGTTGAGAAATTGATCATGAGCTCAATGGAGAACCATAAATAATATGGTAAATCCCACATTTACTTCTTGTAACATCAATATGAAGTAGAACCTTGGACACCTCCCCCCCTCCCTCCCTCCCTTCCTTCTTCTTCTTCTTCTTCTTCTTCTTTCCCCATAAAGGACCTCCGATTGGTGCTAAAGAGGTACTACCCCCCGACTACAAGACCACCATGTGGGCTCAAAAACCATCAAGAGGCAATTGAGATGTATCAACCACGATGTATGATGGACGTTTTCGTTTATTTTTACTATGCCCTCTTCACTTTGCTAAGGTTGGTGGGGGCCATACATCTAGCCCTAGATGTCACGTTAGGTTAGGTGCTCTTGATGTTCCTTGACAAAGAGTGAGATGAATAGAGGAGTGTCAATGAACTTCGCAACATTGCTTAACACTAGGGGGCTCCATTCTAGTACCAAGAATCTTGGGGATCTCATGAGAATAATTCTTCACTTATGTTGGGCCATCCTTATAAAATTAACAGTACCCAACTTGAGTACTATTCATCTTAGGGCCACTCCACAAATGGTCCCAAGTCCGTAGTCCCCAAGTCACATGAGGTCAATCCATGCACTCTCAATTGTTGAGAGGATGGAAGTAGGGACTTACCACTTCACAGAGGGTCCCAAATCCTAAGTCCAAACTATGACATGGATGCCTACATGGCAACACTAAACCCATCTCTCAACCCAAGTTCCACGAATATTTGTGCTTAAAATAATCAAGATCCGACTTTAATGATAATTAGCCATATTTTAGCGATTACTTGAGGCTCACAAGTTGGGACTTCGCCTCCATTTTAGGACTTGCTAACATGAGTGGGAGTTGGGACCTCGTGTGAACCAGCCCTTACACAAGAGGTACTGACACTCGAACCCAACAATCAAAATATTTTATACACAAAATATTTTTACATATTCAACCCGACAATTGTGTCTACTGGCAGGGGGCCCACATGGGTGACACCAACTATTTGCGCATGCAACTATATGAGCAATTAAGCATCCGCATAATCTACTAACACTCTCGCCATAACAAAAGGCCCATGAATTATGCAACCCGGCGGTATAGAAAGGGAGCCACAATGCGACTCTTCCCAATGTCATGTTACCAACCAACATAGGAGTCACGTTACTAAACGTGGAAAGAAGCTAGAACATGTCTTGCTCTTGGTGTTGAGCCCACCAACCTCATCTAAGTTGAAAACGCATATGAACATAGTATAATATGGAAAAAAAGGATTTTATACCCTTGCAACTAGTCAATTATGAAACCGAGATCACTAGAGGCCCCAAATTTACCTAGTATTGAGGATCGTGCATGACCCACAAACATATCGTGGGCACACTTTTACTAAGCCCCCTTTAACTAAGCCTCGTAAAAAGAGGGGTGGGGCCCACATAATTATTTTAGCCCTCGCCCTCACGTTATGCCCATGAGTGAGTGACGAGGGGTTCTTTTACAGACAGCCTATTTAATAATAAAAGGAGGGAGGGGAGGGGAGGGGGGGCGGGGGGCGGATGACGTTACCGACAAACATTCATCCATTGTCACGGCTCCGTTTCTCCGACCGACTTCAAAGGAGTCGTCGGAAGGTCACTTACGAACTTCACTTACTGCCAAGCTGCCAGGGATCTTTCCACCGCCCATTTTGTGAGGCTTGCTAGGCACCTGCCTTTGGGAGTTGGGTGGATGAATGTCTCCCTTATATATCATGACTTGGGCTTCTCCGTACCCACCCGGCCACCTCCCCCTTTGAAAACCAACCCCCAAACGGGCCCACTTCACACCACACTAAAACATTGTATTTGGTGTCACTCACTATTTGGAATCACGCAATGCTATGTCTATTTATTGTATACTGTATATTTCATGAACAAATGTTATTTTGGGTGTTATGACATTACATAACAATGACAACTTTTATTTGGTGGAAATTGACATCAATAGTAAAAAGATATGTCATTGTAACTCCAAAGTTTTGAGACTAAATTGATACTGCTCAAATTTCATTGAATGGAACCTAACTTTAGAAATCTTTTTTCTTTTTCTTTTGTGTCAAATGAAAAAATGACCACAACGACATGACAAGTGGATTTGAAATTAATGGTTGGTTTGCTGTAGCCATTGGTGTGTTTGTACGTATGCACACGTACATGCGGGTTTGGGATTTGTGGTGTCTATGTAAATTCATTCGTCGTGGTGGATGAAAGGATTCCAATGACCACAAGTTCATTCGTTCTTTGAGGTTCTTCAAGATCTTGAAGTCATTTTTGAAGCTAAATTGCATGAAAATCCTCATGTTCATGTTGTATAATTGTGCGTGTGCGTTTTCACCTTCATTGTGGTTGAGTTCGTGTAGATACCACGAATCCATGGAGTGAAGGGGAGAATGAAAACATTGATTGCTATGTTTACCATGGGGATTGCCAAATTAGGGTTAGAGGCTCCAAATCTCCAGGTAGGGGCGGGGGGGGGGGGGGGGAAGTTTTTACCACAACTCCCATGCTAGGCACTAGGAAACAAAAACCTTACAAATGTCCAAAGTTATCTTCTCATCCTTTGCAATTATTGAGGGTCCCAATGAACACCCATTTGATGCTCAGCTACATGATATATGTAATTAGCTTTCCCCACACTAATTTATCAACGGTCCACCCTCGTTTGAATAGTTATTACCATGGTAAAACATGAATTAGTTTTACCGTGGTTGCCATACATATTGATAAACAAAGTTATATATTTTTTGCAATATGAATCCAATCCACAGTAATTTGCATGGGTAAAGAGGAAACAAATTTGCAAAGGAAACCTAATTGCACCTATCATTGTACACTACAATTTCTTTCCCTACATTTTACAATAGTTATGGTGGTGCCACAGTGGAAGAGGAGCACAATGCTCCCCACATGCAACTAAAAGAATAAGGTAAATGTAGTATGTAATATCACTACACGCATATGAGTGATGGGCAATTATCACGCGACACTAGAAACTTATCCTACGTCACTGGAAAATGTGCAAATTTGCCACAAACATGAAATTACATATTTTGGTAAGCACTGATGCAAGACTATTCCCTAGACTCGTATGATTGTAGTGTATCTTCAATTTATAATATTTTTTGTCCTCATAAATTGTCATTCTAGTGTAGTTTTGGACCACACTAAATCATGCCCCAAGATAATTGACAAAGCAATTCCTTCCCCACAAATTTGAGGTACACTAATGTGGCATTAAAATTGGTGTGCCATGTTAATTAGAGCAGTCTTTTGTGACTTGTCATATCACACCCTCTATTGTCGCAAGAGAGAGAGATTGAGATTCCATACATATTTATTTTCAACCTTTGTCCACCCACCCCCTTCCCGAACACACACACACACACACACACACATTAGCATTGGAGTTATGATCATGCATGAGGACAGTGTAAGCCCATGGTGAAGTACAAAGGTTGGATCTCATGAGTATTGGTATGGCAATTAACCACAATGTTTTGATAAAAGGTGTTGATAGACCATTTATCTCATGGACATGTTGTTTCATTTTATTTAAGAGAAATTTGAGGATGGAAAAAAATGATATTTCCTATATTTCCGCATATAATTAGCTTGCATACATTATGATCAAGGCATTACCACGTGACATCTTTGAGCATTTTTGCAACCACCTCATCATCACTTCTCTCAAAGATGTACAAGCTCTACTTGATACCAATGCAATCACAAAGCATCATCAAAGAGGGTGTTATGAAAACTTACCACTGCAAGTCACGGAATCGGTTGGTGTAGCCTAGTGATTCCCCGCCTAGCAATTCCTATATATATTGTTGCTTCCCTTAATCAT
This sequence comes from Polytrichum commune, assembly GCA_950295325.1. Taxonomy (NCBI): domain Eukaryota; kingdom Viridiplantae; phylum Streptophyta; class Polytrichopsida; order Polytrichales; family Polytrichaceae; genus Polytrichum; species Polytrichum commune. The sequence goes on along the minus strand of OX485803.1, from coordinate 11,834,505 downwards.
GATCCTCGCAGTGACCACACCTTTCTCTCTCCCACCTCAAAGCATCTAAACAAAATACCACTCTTACAAATATCCACCAACCTAACAACAACAACAACAACATTTGTTAGAGTTTCTTGTTGATAACATGTTACAACAAATGATGACATGAGAAAGAGAATAACGATGGATAAAAATTCTACATCAACATTGGGGTTGTGTTATATATATATTGGTTGTTTGACTGATAAACCAACTGCTTGTGATAAAAACCAAAGAACGAGAAAGAACAAGGAAAACATGTCAACACTTCACATGTAATATAAAGTTTATTTACAACAAGCAGGTCATTTTTTACATGTGGCTCTCAGAACGCCTCCTCTTTACTGTCCTCTCATAGCCCTGTTGCAATGTGGGGGCCACTTCACACACGAGACTGAGAGCCCGTGACCAGTACACTTCAAGCACTCTCATTGGTGGGAAAGGCGGACCCGGTCCAAGTTCTCTTCACACTACGCGTGAGGGACCAACAGAGTATGTGAATGCAAGACACATGTAAAGTCTACATGGGTTCCTACATGGCATCAAATATATCATGTTTCATGGTCACTTGAATTATTTTCAAAAATCATTTCTTGGAGGTAAGCCTAACAGAAACCCCGGGAGACCATGGCACTCCGGACGCTCACAACCGTTGCTTTATTCTATTCTATCATGTGTGAGGACCCGCATGAATAGAAATTCATTGAAATAGCATTTGGTTGAGGGCCCGATCACGTATGGCTTCACACTACACTTGAGGATCCGTGACCACACTACATGATCTTGGAGGTGTGTTGGGACAGCCGTTGGACACTTTCTTTTGGGCTCCCACAATGTCTTGGTCACGGCTCTTGGCTCGCGTGTGAAGTGGCCCTAAGTATGTTGCCAATGACAAAGACCCTGCCGCCGACTGCCACCAACTGCCGCCAACTGCCGCCAACACCGAGACACCTTCGGAGCACAAGGCAAACAAGGAGTGTCGTTTCCTCCACCATTGCCACTCACTCATACACTCGCATCTTGCATGCCCATCTGGGACTCCTGCCTAGCATAAGACAGGGAGGAAAATGATGGGAAAAAAGACAAAGGGAAAAAAATATGAAGCATCTCAGAGTCACCGGTCCAAAGCAATTTGCATGCACAGGTTACATCTTTGGGGGGGGGACCTTTCATCAAAACCCAAGAATCGTGTGTGCTTGCAACACATTCGAAAAACTTCCTATATATGAGTTTTGTTTTGTAGAATCAAGCAATACATGTTGATAAAATTACAAGTGATAATATGTATATGTAAAAAAATTACATTTATATATAGTCATTAACATAAGCATACAAGTATACTTTTGAATGATATTGAACCCCTATCATGTATATATTGTAAAATCCTAGCATTCGTTAATAAAGTCATTGAAGACTTTTTCCATCCCCTGGATGTAACTCATAAGCATCTGGTCTATAATATATGTTAGAGAAGCTACTGCAATTATTGTTTCTAAATCCACCATCAAACGATCGGTAAGATTGTAAGTCCACTTATTGTTGGTCCCTTTTTGATATCAACATGCACCAATCTCCATGTTTGATGAACGGTCCATCAAGTCAATTAGATACCTATACTCCACCAAAGGATTACCAAAATTTTCATGCATCTTATAAACCCTTCCAACAAACCAAACCTTAATTTGAGTTTTTTAAATTGTTTTTGTTTTGTTTTTGTTTTTTTGAATTTATTTTTACAATTCTAGCTTCATGCGAGGGTTTACTAAATAATTATCCCATAAAGTCTAGTGACCCTATGATACGAGTACAAATGATGTATATTTTCTAAAGGTCCTCCATACATGTACATAACTACGAGTTACAACTTGTGTAGCACTAATATGGAAATGTTCAAATTAATAGCCTTTTGTGCACTCACATATACTCACATATACTACGTGTTATGAAAGGTGCACCTCCCAAGGGTTACATTCGACAAGTTGGGACAAATTCTTTCCATGATGTGAAGTTTTAGAATGGTAGGGAATTGATAGGAAAAGACAAAGTGAAAACATAGAGCATCTCAAACTCACCACTCCTAAACTGCACACACCACATGTTACATTCCACAACTCGGACCAAATTCTTGCACTCTTGCACAGTTTTACAATGATTGGAAAATGACAAGGGAAGAAGATGGAAGTATGTAAGACTCACCAACATAATCACAATGAATAAAGAAGACCCAAAAGATCACAACATTCAAGCAGTTGAACTTGGGAACACCAACATATGACCAAAAATATGGTCCCAAATGACCCTAAACTATCGGGTGATAGTGGAGAGATACCCATTTCCAAATGGGGTGGTTGGCAGTTCGATTCCCGCTGTGAAATTTTCTCTCTACTTGATGGAAAAAAAAACTAACTAGGTAGGTGGGAAGCCAAGAATCCACTCACCGCAAGATAGGCAGTAAACCCCACCCTTCACCAACATGATTCTTGAGCAGAGTAAGGCCAATGGGCTCAAATTCAGAGTGGATTGGCCGATGTTGGTTGTTTATTTATTTTATGACCAAAAAACTCCCTAGACACAGTTTGTGAAGGCATTGTGCCACCACCACTACTCCCACCGTCGAGACCTCCATCATGGCTACGGGCCAAGTGGATTACACCATAAACTTGCCCCTTCCACTTGGCACCCAATCTAAGGGTTGGCCCTCAACGTCCATCCACGCTAGCAACCCTCCACTAATGAGTTAGAACATGTCTCACTTATTTGGGAATGTAATCAAATGGGTTCTCCCCCACAAATGTTAGGAAGGATAATTTCTTCTTCTACAATGTGAGGTACATCAATGTCAGTTGTTACTAGGTCCAAGATGACCCTAAACTTCCGAGTGATAGTGGAGAGGTACCCAATTCTAAATGGAGTGGTTGGTGGTTTGATTCCTGTTGTGAAATCTTCTCTCTACTTGACGGAACTAGGTAGGTAAGTAGGAAGCCAAGAGCCCACTCACTGCAAGGTAAGCAGTAAACCCCACCCTGCATCAAGAGGGTTCTTGAGCAGGGTAGGGCTAACATGCTCAAATTCATGTCGGCTTGTCCGACATTGGTTATTTATTTATTTAGCTATTACTTTGGGTTTTCATTTAGAGGTCCACTTTGCAATAGCTTTAAAATGACAAAATCATTTTTTACCAGCATAACATAAACAACTACACTAAATATTGCATTTAGTGTCACATGGTATTTAATGTCATGGTGGTAGCTTTTGTAGTGACACATCTATGAATAAGTTTACAAGAATTGTCATGCCGACTTACTTTTAGTTCATCTAAATGCCAATTACTGGAACAAATGTTTGGTGCATTCTACATCCTAGCAATTCAGGGATAAAAGTATTGTCATGGATGATTGAAATATGGATGAGAAATAGTGACAGTAATTGTAACATTGGAAATCTCGAATGACTACATTTGTTTACAAGGAATGACAAATAATGCTAAGTTTGCATTTAGTGTTGGTGACGCTACACATGCGGTTTACGATTAGTACTGTGCAAGACAAATAGAATTGGTGACACTAAATAGAATATTTAGAGTAGTATGCACTTGATAAACAATGATACTTTCTCACTAAGATGTTACACTCTAAACTCTGTAATATCGCACCTATGACAACCAAAGTCCAAGTGCTATAAAGGAGTTTTGTAGTCTTAACATGGATGCATGACGAAAGAGAATTAGTGTAGCATGTGACATTATGGAATAACACAAAGTCAACATTGCAAATAATGACAATAATAACAATGATGACAATGTGATGTGTGGGAGCGAGTGCCTTGAAGTCGTCAGGGGTTTATTTTAATGTCGAAACCCATGATATATGGAAGGGAAACTTGACAATAAGGAGTGAGGTTTAAACTGAGCACATCCATTCCCTAGGGTTTCGGGATATAAGAGAAAGAGTGACATCAAAGAGGTTGATATTATAGAGTTTCGAGTGTATTAAAAGGTGGAACTTCAAATGGTATTCCACAATATTTTAATAGGTGATATGAATGTAAGATAATTATAGTGGTGCCACGTGGAGAACTTTGAAAAGGATGTAAAAGTTACCGTACTCCTGCAGTGTGTGTATAATATCTCTGTGGCATTCTCAGTTTTCAAGGTGGAAAGAATAAGAGGCCGTGATATTAATAACTTAGGTGGCAGTGGATTTCACTTATGTACAATTGTACCTCTTACGGACGTACATGTGGCATTGGTCTTCTTCTCCTCCAAGTAATGGAGTGCACATAAACAACATATGATTCTTATGGTGGGACACGGGCGTCTCAAATAAACTGGAGCCTCCTTAATGATTGGTCTTGTGGTTGTAAGTGATCGAAAATAAAAACCCAACTTCGATCATCAGAGTGTGTCCATGACGTCGAGATAATCTCAACGCCGCTTTGATCGCCTTCAACTAACCATTTTTGACATCGAATACAGGCTTTAGGGTTTAACTGGTGTATTATGGGACACCGGTGTCCTGTCATAAGGTTCATATAAAGGGCACATTGACGAGTGGAGTCTTGAAAAAATTACTACGCTAGATATTATCTTTACTGTCGCTTACTATTTGGAGTTACACAATGCTAGAGACTTTTATTATTAATGTAAAAATTTTAACCAAATAAAGATGTAAATTTCTATTATGTCCAAACAACCAATTCAATTTATTATTATATAAATAGATATATAGATATACTATAAATAGATATATCATTGCGTAATTTGAAAAAGTAAGTGACACTACATGCTCTTTTTAGTGTAATTACACCAACTTGTCCTATTAGGGTGGGTCACCATTTGTATATAAGATATGTGGTTGTTATTTGGTTATTTTTCCTTCACACAAAAAGCATATATGCATCTTAGACAAATTACATATGTGACTGGAAAATTGCCTTGCATCAGCAGAAAGTACCTAAATCTATCATGTTGGTAGATTTGCATACTTTTTCCAGTGGCGCAGAGTGATTGCGTAGGACTCGTATGTTGGTAGTGTCTTGTCCATCTTCTATTCATTATCTTTACGTAGTACCAAAACTTGAGTTGCATTAATGACTATATGGTGAAACACTAGTAAAGATCAAATTAAAGATTGAATCTCCTTTTGACTTAAGACAAGCGTATCTAATTTGGGTACCCATCTTAAACAAACGCCTATATTTGAGTGGAGTGTGGTCAAGTGTGGTTTTAAGAACAAACACCAAACAGTCATGTGTTGAAAAGAGATTGGACTACGTGCTCAAAATTGTTAACCAATCTAGGCTCAAAGTTCACACACATACACCTACACATACACACACACACACATATTATTATTATTATTATTATTATTAAATTTTCCAAAGAGGGGGGTGTTTATGGTCATTTCATCTGAAATAGAATCTTCACTTTGACAATGTGTAACGTACCCAGATGAGCCCCAAATATTATGAGGAAAATAGTTACATGGAAAGTTTTGAAATTGCTAATCATCTTGCACTAATGGCGTGCTTTGTATTATATGTGAAGTGCTTGTTTGAGGCTTGGTAACATTAATTATTGTTATCATAAGTGTATGTTTGTTAATTCTCTAAATGAATACATAGCCCCAAGAGTCATGTGACTATTGTATGTAGATTAGTTATATAGTTTGAGGACATAGTACAATCTCTTTTGAACATCTTTTTTTTGGTGGCATATGTTCTTAGACCCACACTTGACCACCCCCATTCAAATATGGGTATTTAATGAAAAATAGAAATAAAATATATTGCCCACCTACCTTACATGTTGCTATAGCTTTTATATCAAGAACATCATTTGTCATCAACTTCTTCATTTCGTACTTCTTCATGTGTATAATCTCTATATTATATATATAAGTTAGCATGACATTATAATCAATGTGCCATGTTAAGTAAAGTGGTCCCCACAAAGGCTTGTCCTACAAACAAAAAGTGTTCCATTCCACCTTGTTCAGTTGTCACCTAATGATCAACTATGAATGTCAATAAGGAACAAGATATGCCAAACCGAATCAAATGTCTAATGTATTCACATTACATGGTTGAAGAATACAATATTCTCATATAAAAGGTATAGCAACATCTAATCCCAAATGGTAACCCACACGAGTAGGACAAATCGGCATAGCTTTTGTAAAAGTACTTGTACAAGAGGTGGAAGGTGAAATTACTGGGTAATTCTAATGGACTAATTGAGAAATTGGAATATTGAGGATGATAAAAATTGTAGGGATGGATGCAAAGGGTAAGAAGCGTGGAGGAAAACAAGTCAATGGACGAGAAGTTGGACAATTATTCTCTATATAGAAGAGAGAGGATCACAAAGTGAAATGATCTATGTACATAGATAAGGAAACTTCATTCTACATATAAGAAGACCTCTAAAGTATCTCTTAGTGACATTATAATGAAATAGAGATAGGGCTCGGGGGTAAGGAAAACACTTAGTTTTGTGTGTGTCCCTAGGTTGGGAAGTGAGCCTTTAGATTGGTAATTGTGAACAATTTAACATGATTAAATAGAAATATCCTAAAATAACACTACAAAGAATCAAGTGTTTGGCCTCTTTGCACATGCAAATAAGAAAAATTGTTGCATATAAGCGCACCACACATTGATCCAGACTAAGAATTGTCTCCCTAAGGGGTTGTGGTTATTGGGTCCTAACACTATGACAATTTGGTCTTCATAATAGAGTGTATGGTGGAGCCAATTTAGTGTAAAGAACGTCTGGTGGCAGCAATGTTATCATTGGTGCACATCACACTAAACCGTTTGGCATCAAATATTTTGATGTTCTCAACAAATCACATTATCAAAGTAAACAACTTGTCCATATATTTTGTCTCACCAATGTTAATATTCTATATGCTTTGCACCATGCTACTTGTCTCATACCTTTGTAACTATATGAATCATCACAACATGCGACACATCATGCCATTTTTAAAAATAGTAATAAACTATTATACATGTTGCACTCTAATTATAGGGAAATTAAGAATTGGTGTGGTCCACTCTAATCCCATCCACATTAGTCCATAATCCACACTCATAGAAATAGAGGTGTCACACTTCTTGAAACAACAACTTCAAATAACTGGAGTTGTTACATTTTCAACCAAGTTCATCTCATTGAATTTGAACTTCACATTTATGGTATTTAATGTCACTTACTATTTAGAGATACACAACACTATAACTTTTTACTATTCATGTGATGTTTTTGGTCGAATAAAAACGTCAATGTTCCATAATGTCCAACCCAATGTTGGACTAGTATCATCTTTATCTGATACCATACGGGTGTCTATAACGAGGATTCATATTTTGATACCCATAAGGTATGGGTATTTGAGGATAAATAAAAATAAACATAATGTCCAAATCTAAATACCGGCATGAATGTGAGCCTATTGGCCTAATGCTTATCACGGGTATCGTAATGCAACATAAGGTGTCATGCCTCCTTTGGGTATTTGAGGACATTTGTGCTTTCGATACCATTCGGTTCTATATACCATGCAGGGACTTTCATGCTTAGGTAGAATTGTCCTAGTATCAATAGGGTTCAAAATGGTATTGACCCAAATAATAAATCTCATCGTAAACACATATCAACTTGGTGTTCATTCTTAACAACAAATCTTACCACTCAAACATACAAATGTTTGATCGAGAAGAATAACCATGCAAAACTCATAAACCTTATTAAATGAACAGAAAAGAAGCTAAGACACGAGCATGAGCAAACTCCTATGAACATGTTTTTTAGACATGCCTATAAATAGTGTGTGACGCACGACCTTCTTACTTGACAACCCGAACCTTTCATTGGAATATCTAGAGGGCAAGGGCCCTTTGCATGAAAAGTCGACCCAAATAAGGGCTTCTTTTGCAACTCAAGATCTCATCTCGCAATTCAAGGATTCTTGGGCAATAACTTTTGGATAAGAATGATGAATGCCATGTCGTTGGCTTGTTCATTTGCTTTTCAACGCATGAGGTTTCCAAAAGAAAGATGAAACTTCTTAAAATTACATGGGACTCATCAATCCCATTCATAATATTACTCAGCCCAATGTCATCCAATCTCATTGTAGCCTCTTTCTAGTATCGGTTCTTAAATACAAGCCTTGTCATGTACCACTTAAGTATAGATGTCCATTTGAGGGTCTCCCGCACCGCCTAGTTAAGATAATTAGTTAACTTACAAGTTAGTGAAGATTGGCTAACTAAAATGCTAGGTAATTAACATGGTAAACCGCTTGCACCATCCAGTTAGGATAATGAGCTAACATTATGGGTTAGTGAGAATCAACTGACTAATATGCTAGCTAACTAATCTCACACCTACACACCCCGCTTACAACTGACCAAAGATTAACCAATTTAAAAGAGGAGTTAAGGTTGAATGACCAAAGTTCTACTCAATTTGCCCAAGTTGAAAACATGACACTAATTATGAAGATTATGATTTTTGTGGTCCATGCCATTTGTGTTTCAATATTATTAAGTTGAATTACATATGATTGATTATCTAAAATTGAGCATGAATATTGGAAATGGAGTTATAATATTGAATTTTATGAATAGAATATAACTTGTGGTTTAAAATGTATGTTAATCTACAATGATGTAAGGAATATCGTGGTCCCACTTGTAGCAAAATAGAGAAGAGATGGAAAAATGAGAGGTGGGCAATAAAGTAAAAAATTGGACTAATCATTAGTAAAAAGATAGCTAGAATTAGGGTATGGAAACGCTAAGATTTATTCACAAAAACAAGGTAAGAAAAGTTAGCTTATTTCTACACTACTTTGTCTAATTATTGTGGGTTACCACTTGGAGTTACACATACCTATGTTATTTTACTAGGAGCATCATTTTAAACCCAAATTACATAAGTAGTTTGTATGCATACTGAAGAATATGATAGAACTTAGATCGTAAAAAATGATAATGCCAGTTAAATTCTTTTAGCTACATGTAACTTTGAATAGTAACCCACACTAATTAGACAAGATAGTGGAGTTTGATAACAACCTTGATAAACTAGGTGATGCGGGCATGAGATTGATCAACTCTCGTATAAGTTAACTACCTCATATGTTAGTTGATTCTCTCAAGTAGACAATGTAGATATAATATAACAAATCTAAATGGTTACTTACTTTAACAACAACCTTAGCTGGGAAGTGCAAGTGGACCCTAAGCCACATAATGCTCACATACCTTAAGTTTCTCTTGATTTGGATCACCATAAAATCTCCTCAAAGCACCACACATGAGTCAAAGTTTCTAAGGTATATATTATACTCAAAATTGCGGCGCCAACATAACATTACTCAATTGATGAGTTGTGTTCAATTGCCCTAACTTCATATTCAATCTAAATCAATGGGATTCCGACATCTAGAGTCTTCATTCTCGAATATACTGCTACGCCCATGAACACAACTCAATAGTTGAGTAATGTTATGAACTCAAGGGTGTTGAAACACGTGATTCTTAATCATAAACTATCTGTATCGGAATCACTAACCGTGTCAAAGTGAATGTTGGGCATACTCACGGAATCAGGGGCTTGGGCTTTGTGATGTCTACCCTAATATGTGCAATCTAGTTTGCCTTCATGAATAGGTTGCCTCTTTACCCATGCAAATTACTTCGGGTCAAAAATATGCCACAAAAATATGTATTTAATTCACTCATAAAAAGAGGTCTTATAGGTTATATTTGAAATTGTGGTAAAAAATATTCAAAATAGTGTGAAATGTTGATAAATAGCATGGGGCAACTTAAGTGCATGTATTGGTGTAAGTAAGTTCAATAGTTGTAAGTGAAGGACACTAGAAGAAAACTTATCCATTACAATGATTTGTTGCAACTAGTTCATTGCTACTCATGGCAAGAAAGTGTATTAAAGAAGTTTTGGTTGTCGTTTGGAGGGCTTTGGTTGCCAATTGTCCAAAAACTGCAATCAAAACCTCTAGTTGACAACCAAAATAAAGCAAATTACGCATTTTCTTTGCCATGATATGCAATGTATTTATGTTGTGGGGGTATCCATGATTCCACATGCAATTTTGACCATTCTGATTTTCTCTCATATCATGAGTAATTGCATCAATCATGAAGAATGTTACTATAAGTTTTAGAGTCAAAGTTGAGATGCAAATGATTTTAAAGGTCAAAGTATACACCATGTTTCTCTTTAGGTGATCACATAGGCTCTACCAATTATGTTCACAAAAAAACCATAATGTTGTCTATATTTTGAACACATGGTTCACTCCCATCATAAGACGTGTCTCTTTAGGTGTTTGTTCTTAATCACAAGTCTCGCCATATACCACTCAAATATAGTTGTCAAATTAAGAAGAGTGACTACACAAGGTCCAAATTTTTTATCATATGACCAACTACACCTTTTACACGTGTTATTGTGGTTTACTATTTGGAGTTACACGTTGCTATACATTTTACTAAGAGTATCATTTTTTACCAATTAAGTTATACTATGTTCCTTGATGTGCATAGTGTCAATTTATGTTGGGACAAATAATACTATTGGTTGAAAGCTATAGTAATGCATAACTCCAAATCGTAAACCACGTTATTAGGAGTGAGTTGTAACTAATAAGTTGTGGGTGTTGTTTGGTCTTTAAAACAAAATTAGTGTTCTTCAACACTAATTTTGGATTGGATTTACACAATGAAATTATGTTGCATTAGCATATCTACAATGAATAATCAACAATGTTAGACTCACCTTGATTTAGTTACAGTCATCAAAGGTGCATGTTTGCTGATATTCTAAGTGAATACATAGGTTCTCCCAATTGTGTACACTTGAGAGTGGAATAGTTGATAAAACTTGAAGATGTAGTCCAATCTGTTTTAACACAAGTGTAAGTATGGTGTTTGTTTGTCGATCCTCACCCAACCACACACCAATCGAATATAGGTGTCAATTCACGATGTTTTAAAAAAAACATTATTTCATTCTCCTTAGAATTTGTTTCTCTTCACAATAATGTTTTTCTCCTATTACTCCTCCTAGAAAATGATTTTTGAATTTTGTTATCAACTATATATGCCTCAACCTTAAATTTACATAAAGTATGCAGGCTATATTTGGTAATACACTACAACTTCCAAAGCGTAAATTTTAGGGTTACACATAGTCGATCTATAGGTCAACCCATGACCACTTGTCTCAATGCTACCCCTTGTCTATGATATTTGTCAAAAGTCTTATGAGGGTAATCGATCACAAGCTACCATCACATAAACTTTAACTTCGTTTGCCTAAAAAAATGTAGATCTCATCTATGTTGGCATTACATGACCCTAGAGAGTGGTTAAATGGACATGGTCGACTATGGATGCCTTAACCTTAGCCGGCCACAATGAATAGCACATGCCTAAAAGATCAAGATGACACATGGCATGAAGGCCATGATTTGGGGTGTCAATTCCATATGAAATCATTTTGTGAGAGTCGGTAAACTAAACAGTCCTATAAGTATGGGTGGAATATTTGTGTGGAAATAATTAGCATGGGCCACACTAATTTTCTAGTCAAGGTGGAATCATTGTGGGTCCAAGACCCTAAACCTTCCCTTCAGTCATCATGAAGAATTTTGACCAACACTTTACATAAAAATAAAATAGTCACCTCACATCAAAAGCAACACAAAGATAAACTATCACCCACAATAATTTTCTATAAAAAATTTATGTGGCGCATGCTAAATTTCTACTAGAATTTTAGCGTGGATTGAAAATATATGTGAGAGAAATTATTTCCCGCTATAAAAATTAACATGGGCTCTAGAAAATTATCGTGGCCAACACTAATAGGACTAATTAGTGTAGGTTCAAGTTGGCCCACCCGCGATTTCAAGAAGAAGAAAACTAGAGTGAATAGAGTGTCTATCGGTAGAACATCCGTGGCCACGTGCTGAAGGACAATGACTTTAGATGTAAAACTACTTCACCCTTTACATGGAGTAGACACTATGTCAATAATCAGTAACCATTAACAATAACCAATAGTATGTGGCAACAGTTGGTAAAACATGGTTCTAGTGAGATATAAGGGTGTGCTTTTCGTAGTAATTGGACATCAAGTCATGAGCACAATGTTGGTTGGGAGTGAGTGTTTATTCCATGGATCTGGTCCAAATTTTATTCATATGGGCCGTTTGAGTGGATATGGGTATACATTGGCTTGGAGCTGCTACGTGAATACATGCATGAAATGTGGTATCAATCAACAACCTATCCCCAAGTAATTGCTTAGTGAGCTAAAACATTGCTTTGAGCCACTACCAAACCTTTGTTGGTGTGTTATTCTATGGCGGGTCCTAGGGGTCTACCGTGGATTGTTTATGTTCAAGATGCCAAGCAATTTTGATAGAATTGGTTTGTGTCACTAATGTTTTCCCTTAGGTTAGTCACTTAGAAAAGTTAGAAAACCATGTGCAATCAAACATAAGCCACCTTTTATTATTTTTAAATATTTATTTTGAATATTTTAAGGAAAAAAATCCCTAGTAAAATATGAAAGCCATGTGTTTTAAAAACATAGGGGGTTTGATTATTCCTCGTAGTTTTTTTAAATTTTAAATTAACAAAGGGTATTAAAAGATTTATGGATGGAAATTGTACCTACATGTGGTATTTGCTTCCCTATACAAGGTTATATATGAATGAATCATGGTTCATTTCATCCACTATCATGGATGTTTTCGAAAGACATGTTTCTCCCTTGTCATCCCTACGGTGTGCCTTTATGTTTATGTGGTTTATTGTTCATTTTCCCATGGCACGATGTGTTTATGGGGTGACTTTTGAATGGGGTTTTCATAGGTAGTGGATTTTTTTAAACAATATACCCTTGAATAACATTTAGTGCACAACTTTTTGAAAATTAACTATGTGGCACCATTGAATCAAAAACAGTAGGTTTAATTTTTTAATTTTTTAATTTTTTTTACAATTGATGGGATCCAAAAAATACTACCATGCACCAAATTACACCCCATTTAATTACCCTCTGAATGCATGTCTATACATGAAAACATGCTAAGTGACCGACCTGGGTGTTTTCCTTTTATCATTATATTCGTTAATTTGAGATTTTCTCTTGTCTCAAATTAATATATGGACCACAACAACATGGTCTAATGTTTGGGTCGTCCTACCTAAACCATCTTGATATGAATTCTTAATTGGGTTGTTGATATGAACACCCGCTTCAAAGCATTTGCATCTTACAACATTCTCCAATATCTGTGTGATTTTATCCATGTTCTTATATTTGTAACTGTCTCAAAATGCTGAAAAAATCCCAAATTAACGAATATAGTGATTTTTGGTTTATTGGTTTATTTTAGGTCTTGGACATCTATGACATGTTTTTAGTTTTCTAGTCTACATTTATGGACTAGTATGGAGTGTGCATATTGTGTGGCAAATGTATTGATTTGTGTAAATGTACTCTTGATTTTTGTGATAGGGAGTTTCAAGTTTGTTTCCAAGCTTTTCATTGATGGGATGTGTGTGGTGGCTCTTGCGCTTGCAACTAACACCATGAGTGGGATCACGTTTTATCCTCTTGTTGTGATGTTGTTGATGAGCGATTAATATTTTGTAGTTTTTCTATCAAGGGTTTTGTAGCAAATCTATAATTATAGTATGTAAACTTTATGAATTGTGTTGTGAGTTCATGTGTAAGGGCTAGCACTACAGTTGCTAGGTATGACAACTATAGTGCGAGGTTGTGCCATTGTATTGTCTAGCTTGGAATTTGATTAGGCAAGTCTTTTGTTTATCTATAATATTGGAGTTTTTCTAGAATTCATTTGATAATACTTTATCTATATCATTGATTTTCAAGCCATTTGTATAATTGGTGCATTTGATTTGCTATAGTTGCTAAGTTATGTCTTTTGTCATAATTGAGGATGTGTTCTTCAAGGTGTCTAATGGGGCCTTTATATGGGATTACTTGCATGGAGTTCCACCAATCTTTGTGGAGGTAGTATGGTGTAAGGTGTGCATGCTCATATGGTGCTACAACATCTCTATGGTCCAATTTGCATCCATGTTTGGCTAGTGCGTTTGCTTGTTCATTTCCATCTATATTAGTGTGGGTTGTAACTTTGTGGAGTGTGGTGGTTTTTGTAACATTCGGACCATAGATTCAATGATAATTTATATGGGTGGCTATTATGTAGGGTGGGGTGCTTAATTTGGGTATTTAGTAGATATAGGACATTGAGGTAGTATGTGAAGATATGAGTTGGTTTGTCACAATTTATAGTAGTAAGGAGTTGGGGGGTGTGGTGTATAACCATCATTCTTCCTCGTATAATGTTTTGTAGCCCTGATAATATTTTGGCTATCTTTAGGTCTTTAATGGACTGTAAATGCCATAGCCTATTTTTTCACTAATCCATTGTCCACGGCTACTTTCTTCAGGTGGTTTGCACGATTCATTTGCGTAGTAACAAAATTTTGGTGGGTACTTGAGGGGTAGGCATCATTCGGGATTGTTAATTGGTGGCATATGAAGTATGAATTGTTTTTTTTTTTTTTTTAGTTTAAACCATTTTGCACTATGATTTACTGGGGGGTGTCAAGTGGTGTAGCTTGTGTGAACAATGTGAAAATTTGTAAGGTGTTAACAAGGTTGTATATAAGCTATGTGTGTTCTTCATATATGAAGGGTGGGTTTTTATGGTGAACGCAGAGTATATGGAGGGCATGACTTTGTTCTAAGTTCAATTCTCAATTCAGGTGGGATCATTGGTTCTTTGTAGATGATGGTGTCAACTTTGAAATATGTGATGACATGCGAGTATGGGAATGGCCCTTTGTGGGGATTGGTAGTTGTGATACCAATTCCCGGCAATCTCACATAATTATCAATAGATCGCTGACTGGCCGCATGCATGGTGATATGTGATGCAAAAGCCTATACATTAGCTCCTTGGTGTATGCACATTTGTCAACCCCTAAAGTGGCCCCAAGGGACCAAAA
The DNA here is from genome assembly GCA_950295325.1 of Polytrichum commune. Taxonomy (NCBI): domain Eukaryota; kingdom Viridiplantae; phylum Streptophyta; class Polytrichopsida; order Polytrichales; family Polytrichaceae; genus Polytrichum; species Polytrichum commune. Next base: position 11,819,388 of record OX485803.1, on the reverse strand, counting down.
AGTAGTCTAATTCACTGAGGTGCCACTCACTTATTTTCAAAACCTCACTCCTAGTAGTCTATGGTTCTCACTCAAGTTGTCTACGTATATGGTAGATGTGCCTAAAACTCCAACACAAATATTCAAGTGGCATGTGGTTAGGTTTGAATTTAAGAACGGACATCAAAAGACATGTGTTCAAAAGAGATTAAATTGTATGTTTAAATTATGTTAATTGTCATTGTCAACAATCTACACTACAATTAGGGTCATTAAGGCTTAATGACATCTGCTTCTTATTTATTTTAGGTTTAATAATGAACATGATTGGGAGTATGTATATGCCCACTTTAATGAGCGAGAGAAAATCACTTCGATAATGAATAAGATATCACATGAGCTCCGAAAATTATGAGGCAAATGGCCATTGGAGTTTGGCATGGTTTGGATTTTGCTAATCATCTTGCACTAATTGTATGTTGTTGTTTGATGTATGTTACATCTTCATTCGGATGGGCTCTGTCCTTCCCACGACTCCTTTAGTGCATGGACTTCCTGCCCGCACTTGTGTGGGAACTCTTCCTCGTTGGGAATCAATGTGACAATACCCGGTTTAAATTATAGCATCGACCTCCTATAGCTTCTGGAACTCAACTCTAGTTATGAAACTTGAAATGACAATCTTTGTGATTGACGCAATTGATAACCATGTGAGACAACTCTAGATCCGATGCAATGTTCAAGGAGCATGAAGTTCGACTTACCCACAATAGGGCCACATTATACCTTTAAAGGACGCAGAGTCTCAAAATACGACCACGTAAATAGTTTATGCTGACCTCGCCGAGTTCATAAACCATATGTATGGGTTTAAAACCTTCTTTTATACATTGTCTTATGTCAAGGAGAAAATAAAAATGTACTCAATACTTGACATTGATGATCAAACTACAACCCATGTACTTGCATACCAAGCCACTCAAGTTGTGTAGTTGAATCTAAATCTTCACCAGACATCGAGGCATTCAACCGATTCAAAAAGTGCATTGACATCGAACGACTTAGATTTAGACAAGGCCACGTTGACAAAATGACAAAAAAATGAGAACATGTAGCTGAAATACACGTCAATGTACATGAAAAGGCCCGATCCATCCAGGCCTCTTATACCACGCCCACACCAGTGGGAGAGTTTCCATCTTGACATGAGCACTTGTCTTGTACGCATAGTCGAAACTATAGTTCAGGATACTGCGAGTAGGACAAACCCTCAGTGATAACACCAATGACGGAAAGAGGCGCACCCTCCGTATGAAGAGAGGACTCCTCCTACAGCCCAGGACCAACAACTGGCCCTAGTGTGGGCATGGTATTAGACACTTAACGATTCAAGCACCCAACCCCGGGCAGGCGGGCGGGCGGGGCCTGCAAGTCAAGTAAAGTCTGTGCCAGTGTGTGCGTTCCATGTACGCATAATAAGTTAATAATACACGGTATGTCCACAGCCGGGTCACATATATATCCAAGCCTCCCTCGACTATCTTTTAGTTGGTGGTGGTGGTGGAGTCCTCCCTCGACTGCATAGAAAGTGGAGGGGGGGGGGGGTTGTGTGTCGCGATCGTAGTGGCCCACTTGTCACTCTGTCACTTCAGCTCACGCGAGGGTCGCTTGAAATGCAAGCAGGTGGGGATGCTATGCTAGTGGCCTAGCTGTGGGAAACTACTGTAACTTCTTATTAATACCCCTATGATAACAGGACAGACACCTGGCACAATTTACAATGGCTGACCCCACACGTTACCCGATGATGCCCACACCTTTTCCCCAGTGAAGGAGCCCACGGCAGTAGTGTCGGAGACATTTTCGGTCAAAGCCGAGAGTGTTTCCTAGTAAGTCCAACTGGTTAGAGTAGAGGTGCCTATACCCGATCACTTAAGAGATCCGTGCCAGATCTGGAGAAGTATATATAAGGCGGTGCAGGTTTCCCCTGTGTACGAAGAGAGAAACCAGGAGGATTGTGATTTTTTCGGCAATATTATTCCTTGGATTGAAATTACTGTGAATTTTTGAAGTTGAAAGCTGGTCCGAACATGTTACCAATATCTAGAGTACGTCATAACCGTTTGTTGTAACTGCTCGTTCCTCCTCACTTGAGCAGGACATGTGTCACGACACTATTGGTTCCAGCTTGATCGAAATACTGGTACCCTATAGATTGTCAATGGGTTCCATACCTTTTCCTCAGTGAAGAAGCCCACGGCAGTAGTGTCGGGAGATTTTCGGTCAAATCCAAGAGTGTTTCCCAAGTCCAACCGGTTAGAGTAGAGGTGCCTATACCCAATCACTTGAGAGATCTGTGCCAAATCCGGAGAAGTATATATAAGGCAGTGCATGTTCCCCTTGTGTATGAAGATAGAAACCAGGAGGATAGTGATTTTTTCGGCAATATTATGCCTTCAATTGAAATTACTGTGAATTCTTGAAGTTGAAAGTTGGTCCGAACATGTTACCAATATCTAGAGTACATCATAGCCGTTCATTGTAACTGCTCATTCCTCCTCACTTGAGCAGGACATGTGTCACGACACTATTGGTTCCAGCCTAATCAAAGTATTGGTGCCCTATAGATTGTCAATGGGTTCAATACCTTTTCCTCAGTGAAGAAGCCCACGGCAGTAGTGTTAGGGAGATTTTTGGTCAAATCCGAGAGTGTTTCCCAAGTCCAACCGGTTAGAGTAGAGGTGCATATACCCGATCACTTGAGAGATCTGTGCCAGATTTGGAGAAGTATAAGGCGGTGCAGGTTTCCCTTGTGTACGTAGAGAGAAACCAAGAGGATTGAGATTTTTTCAGCAATATCATTCTTTCAATTGAAATTACTCTGAATTTTTGAAGTCAAAAGTTGGCCTGAACATTTTACCAATATCTAGAGTACGTCATAACCGCTCGTTGTAACTGCTCATTCCTCCTCACTTGAGCAGTACATGTGTCACGACACTATTGGTTCCAACCTGATCGAAATACTGGTACCCTGTAGATTGTCAATGGGATCCTGGTTGGGAATATATAGGGCGAACCGCAACACATATTGTGATCTTTTGAATTTCTTTACTGATTTGAGGTATAAAGCATAGATTCCTCAAAAACGATCGGTAAATTTTCTGAAGTTTGGAACTTCAACTGGTTATTTCTCAGACTCAACCTTCCACCTCCCCTTTCAATGGGGGGGGGGGAGAACCGACCGCTACACTAAATATGATATTTTGTGTCATATGAGTTCATCCATTGGCCAAAACTCTACCTTCTCTTGTCAACAACTTGTGATGAAATATTGAAATTTGGATGAAAAATCACTTGGTAAGACAACAATTGGCAATCTTTAAATGGCAAGCATATGAATGTTTTCATTAAACCACATGATTTTTCCCTCACACTACACCATTTGTGGCATTCATACTAGTGAAATAATACTAGTCGGAAACCCTGGTGTAGTGTCACCAACACCAAATGCTAATCTAACATTATTTGTCCTTCCTTGTAATTTTTTGGAGGATCGTAGATTTACAGTGCTCCAATTACTGTCACTTACTAATTGGATTTTCATCTAAATTTTAGTCATCTATGACAATATTTAATCACATATATTGTTGAGGATGCAAAGTATACCAAGCCTTGTTTCAATAATCGGCATTTGGATGAATTGAAAATAGTTGGGATGACAATACTTGTAAACTTATTCATAAAAAGTGTCACTAAAAAAGTCACCACAATGACATAAGATTTCGTACAACACTATATACAATATTTAGTTTAGTTAATGATGAGAATGTAATATTTTACCAAGCAAAGTCATTCATGTTCTGTAATGTCTGAACGATCTATTGCACTTTCATTACTAAAAAATGATGAACTCTCGGAATAGAAACACACACTAATTGGGGTAATCAGTGTAGTAGTTTTCCAGTCGAGCAGAACAACAGCAGCTTTCAGGAGACCCAATCTCCTCTCCTCTCCTGCAACCAAAGCTGACTTGCATGATTAACATTATTATTCTTGAGGTGGGCCTCCTTCCATTTGGAGTCCTCTAGTTTACAAATGTTTAGAAAGATCAAAACACGCTAAGCAAGAACTTAGGTAAGGTAAGGTAAGATGAGTCTTAAAATGTGACTCTTTTTCCATCTATGTCATTTCTCCTAGGATATGAAACATGTGATTAGTACGAGATGGTTAGCGAATCTGAATCGAGTTTGTAGCCACTTTTCGTATAAGGTTTGGGGCTTATATGAATGTTTTACCCATTATCAAAGTGGAGATTCTCATGCTCTTTAAATGGTCATGTAGGTCCACCCGATTATGTTGGCTAGTGATGCTTCAAGGTTTAGTGATTTGGACCAGGGGTTGCACCTCCCAAAAGATGTACAAGTATACAGTCTAACCTCGATAATACAACACTTGATAATATGACACCTCGATTCAATGATGCATTTCCCATCGACCAAACTTTCTAGTATTAATTTACTCTGATTTTACAACTACGATGCTCGTAACACGCCATTTTTTGGCATGATTTGTGGTCATTATTGTGTGCATGTGATGGGACCCACACTAAGGATTTGCCTTGGGATCAGGGAGTACATGGTGAATTCATCAATGGGTTGACTTAAGTTAATTGTTTTAAATGTTGGTTCCAAAACAAAAGTTGCACTTTCGAGTTTTTGGGATTTGGGTGGAGGTTGAAGGGTTTAGGGTTTGCTGGATCTGTAGGCTAGAATTGAAGAGTTGTTGATTTATCTTCTTGATTCAAAATTTGTCCTCATAGATGAATCTCGTGTCTTTTTAGGTTGGCTTCGCTGACTTTTACTCCTAGATTTGCCCATGCCACTCCTCAATTTCTTGGCTCCGGAGGTGACGACAATCTTGAGTGGTGGATGCTTTTCATTTTGGCTATAATTTCAACAATTTTGGTGTTCATAACCACATCTACACACAAAACAACTTGCATGCAATTTGGTAAGCACTGACCTCCTCCGCATTGGTTATGGCACCGGAAGATGTTTACAATATGGATGAGATTGGTTAATTTTATTGTGCCCAACCAAACAAAACACTAAGGGCAAGGAATAATTCATGGGCAGGAAATTCAGAAGGATTGTCTCACTTTCCTCTTGTTGTAAACTTGTATTGACAAGTTGAAACATGTGATGATTTACAAATCTCTACGCTCAAGATGCTTTTGGAAGGTGGTTATCAACAAACTATGTGTGGTGGTTTGCAAACCAAATGGCCTACATGACATCAAATAAATTTGAGAGTTGGATGGTGAGCCTCAATGTACATTTACAATCTCAAAAGCAAAAGGTATTTCTAATTATGGACAATTATACTACTCATTCCCTTAAGCATGTTGGTAGGGGTAGATTTTCAACCTTGCTATTGAACAATATTACTATTGCTTTCTTACCACCTAATGTTACAAGTGTGGTACAACCCCTGGATCATGAATAATTGCTTCATTCAAAGTTCAATATAAGAAGAAGCTTTTGGAATGGGTTCTCTCTTAGTTTGATTCTCTTACTACTTACCAAGACTTGAGGAAAATAATGCCTTATGTAAGGCATGCTATTACGTGGTGCTCTCAAGTGTGGAGAGAGATGAATCCCCATATCATATAACATAGTTGAAGGATGTCTAGGATTAAACCTGTAGACTCGAGTGTTGATTTTGCCATGGATGATGAACATGGAAAATTGAGAATGAAAGAAGAAACAAATGAATTGCCAAGTTTCATTTCCTCTTTGAATCTTGGAAGTGAAGAAATGCCTATTGAAAAATATGTGTGATTGGCGGTTATGAAAGGGGTTGTTATGCTAAGAACGGGGGTACTTCTGCCTTAGGGTTGTAAGAGGAACGGGCCGTGCTGCTTTGTGGAGGCTAATCAAAGGGATGCAAATGGTTGACGTAGGTGGTTATACATATGATATGGGTTGATTTTGGTTCAAAAGCATATTTGTATGCTTATATTAATGACTATATACTAATGTTATATATATATATATATATATATATATATATATATTGTCACTTGTATTTTATCATTGAGATTGTCCGTGTATTGCTTGATTTTACAAAAGCACTTGTATATAGGATGTTCTAGAATATGTTACAAAATGCATGTGATTCTAGTTTTTGATGGAAGATGCACCCCGGGGAGATTTGGCCTGAAATGTCTAGCTAGAATTTTGGGGGTTTACAATCAAGGTTGGCATGAAAATATATGAAGCCCTTATTTTACACAAATAACTCAATTTATATGTATGCTATGATATTACCTTTCTATTTGAACTTTGTATGATGATAAACTTGATGCTATTTCTTAGCCATCTTTGTAGGTATATCTTCTTCTTTTTTCTCCACCGAAATGAAATAAATAGGGGTATTAATCTAAAGGTGAAGCATGCACATGAATTATGGTTTTAATAAGAGATGCATCTCCGGAGACTTCATTGCCTCCCCTACCTTCACATCTCTCAAATATGCAGGAACTTGATAATCCTAGGCCATTATTAGGGAACTTGACCAAGCTTTCCCTACATTTAGGTTATTTGTTAGAATCACATAACATTCCTCAGCCTCTCCAACTGCACTCTAAACTCCGTAGTATCACACCTATGGCAATCAAAGTGCATGTAATATTATGGAATTCTTTAGTGTTAACATGGATGCATGATAATAGAGAATTAGTGTAGTGTGTGACAATATGGAATGATACAAAGTGCAAAATTGTAATGTTGAAATTGATGATTTCATACATGGAACACAAATTATCTCTCAAAGTTGCACACATACGCAAAGTTTATGATATAATAGGACATATTATGATACGATTTGGCAGTCTAAGAAGTCAAGAAATACTTTGTACATGACCTTGGTGCAAGACCCCAACATGGAGCAAATCGAGAAGATTATGAAGAGGGCAGTGGGGAGAATGATACAATTATGGCTCTACTACACTTCAGAGACTCTGGTGGGGTGGGCAATTGGACGATCTTGATTTTGGGTTAGGTAAAGATATAGAAGCTTTGGATGTAGGAGGGAGGCATTTGGGCAGCTAGGGCATTCAATGTAGGGTTTATGAAGATGAAGAAGAATACAAACTTGAGGATTTTTGGACAACAACAGTATTGCGGTGTTCTCCTAGTGTGTATGTGTCCCCATAAGTGAATCTTTTTGACAAGTTGAATCTCACTGTTCTTTTGCCTTTAAGCAAAGCACTTTGTAGATCTTAATCTTAGTATAAAACTACACTTGTTTAAATGATGAAAGAAAACTTGCTAATGTGGACCATAGTGAAGTGATGATATTGAAATATGTGCAAAAGATTAGACACTGAAGACAAGAAGCTCAGGATGTAGTAGTTACAATTTAAGAGAGAAGAGATTGACTTTACCTCAATCTCATCCATTTACACTAATTCATAGAACATTCCTATAATACTAGCAAAGAAAAACTAAAAGATGTCAACCTATAACCGGTTGGTCTTGGAAACCCTAGGATCTTGACCAATTATGCCCAAAATCCTCCATGGACATTGATAGCCATGTATGTAAAATGGTCAAAACTTTGACTCATAGATCCCCCTGTAATGAGCCTATAATGTGGCACTACATCAACCCTCGAGCGAAAATGATACACTCTTTTCACAGACCAACCGACGACTACGAGGGACATACATTTTGCACATTTGAGCTCACTAGAAATTCATCTCAAGAAGCATACATGGAAAATAAATATTAATATAACGGACGTCAACCAAATGCAAATAGGAATGCAACTAACCTCATCTGCCCTTTCAAATTTCAAAGAGATGGCATTGCAAAGGTCAGCAAATTCCTCCCTATTTATCTGGTAACAACCAACACATCATATTTTCAACATGGACAAAGCCCTAAGCATCTTATGAAAAATTCCACTATTTGGTAAGAATATTTTTATAGTAATCAAAATCGGTGTAGGAAAACGAACCTTGAAATCACCACTATCATCCACTGCAAAAAAGATTGGTTCTATTTCTTCATCAACAATTGATGGACGTGTCCTGCAACAATACCAACTTTGTGGTGCTTGATCTCAAATTCAAAACAATTTAGATTCTAAGGATATGTAGAAAGAAAAATTAATAGGGCTTGCATTTGAGATTAGTAAGCGGTGACCTTCACAATCAGTATTGCACATACTTGTCATACGCAACTCCTTAAAGAGCTTACCACATTGATGGCTTGAATTGTTGAAACATGTGCAACACATGTGAGAGGGAGAAGACTAGGGTTCGAGATTAGGATTTGGGATTTAGAACAAATCCTCACATAGGAAATCTATAGTATCATAACACACAATCCACCTTCACATATCAACCTCTCACTTGGCCTTCCCGCGCAATGTGGCAGATCCATGAACCAAATATTTCACAAGAGGTAGAAGAAGAAGCTCCACACATGGACACATGACGCAATGCAAGGGTGTAGGAAGATAGAAATTAGGAGGATTGCAAATTATTCAATAATTTTTATTCCTTACATTGATATTACTAAGAATTTTTAAAGCCGAAAGTTGGCCCAAACATATAACCAATGTCTAGAGTGTACCATAACCGCTCATTCCTCCTCACTTTAGCACTCAAAACCATGACATGTGTCATAGCACTATTGGTTCTAGCTTGATCGAAATTGAGTCCTAGTCTGATTGAAATCGAGTCCCAACTTGATTCAAATTATGATACTCTAGAGACTACCGCTAGGGTTGTGATCGGGAATAGACACCTTTACCATAGATCCAGGGATGAAGATTTGGTTTCATAACACCTACTAAAATGGTACTAGTAAAAACTTGTGCCCACAAATTTGACAATGATTCATCCCAAGGATGAATGGGAGGAAGAGCCCCCGATTTACATCCCTTGTAAACGGACGAATGCCACCTTGGATGCAGATGCAGATGGGAAACGAGTGGCCTTCCTCTTCAGCCCACCATAAATCCGGTCCACCCAATCATGGAGCTCACCCACAGTGTCTTAACATGTGGTTCTTCTCCCAAGACGGCAATAAAAGTTGTCATTCTCATTGCTGGAATTATGGTCATCGTTATCCGCTATGTGCGACACATCATGCCTCCTCCTTCCACGTCCTCGGAAGGGGGTTTAGGCGAACCAACCCATACACTCGTTTCTTGTTGGATGCCTGAACAACCCTTGCCTCCAGGGAAGCAGTGTACGGGTGGGTCGTCCCAACCTTCGGAAGAGGCTAAACATAATTCTACGTTCCCCTCAGTTGGCATCATCATCTCACCAACACATTCACTAAGTACACTGAATATTGTATCTAGTGTCATGTGGGACTTTCTGCCACTATGGTAACTTTCCTAACGACATTTCTTATGAATAAGCTTACACATACTATGTCACCGGAGTGATCGGGGAGATTTTGGGGCATAATCGGTTGAGATCCTAGTGTTTGCAAGTCCAACCGGTTACATGTTGACATCCTTCGGTTTTCCTATACAAATTCAAGGTATATTCTATAGATTCCTCCAAAGTGATCTATAATTATCCTGAAGTCTTGAACTTCAACCGGTTATTTCTCAAACTCAACCGGTTCATCTGTGACTAACTGCCGGTTCTCCCCGATCATAGTGTCACCCACTTACATCCACTTTTTGTATTTTGTGCATCCTAACATTTCTATAATGGAAGATTGTTATGGATGATTTAAATTTGAATGAAAAGTCTCTGTGTTTACGGCTCCTGATACAACTTGTTTGCCAACAAGGGCTAACTACCAACCAACAGCCGAGCTCAATGGGTACACAACCTCCGCTCCAGTACGGTTACACAGTTCTAGATCACTTTCTAGCTCAGTTGATTCATCAACATGTACATTATTAGCAGGCCATGTAAGTAGCTATAGACTTGATAGTTGCAGATCAACAACTATAGTAGGTTTTTGGTGTTGCTCCACCAGACTAGCTCTTCATACTTCCTTTAGGGTTTCCGAGAAGATGAACACGAGTACTTGGTGTTTTTTCCCCAATGAAAGCTCCAATGACAAGATTCTTGAGGTGTTGGAGGATGAGTTCAGGGTTTTCTACACCATCATGTATGTTTGCGCTAACGCTTGGGAGGTTTTCAATCCTAATGAGCTAGAGGATGGAGGACAAGGTGTGGTTGATCACAACTGCGGTCTGTATGATGTTTTTTTTTTTGTTTGCATATGAGAGTCATTCTTCAAAATTTCGAGACCCTTATGAGTTCCAGTGTAGTTGAGTTTGATGAGCTTTGTGGATTAGTTGTGCTTGTCATTGCATCTCATGTTCGGTCCACTGGCGAGGTTGATGGCTTCTTGGGTTGTTCTATGAAGTTATGTTTGCAACAACGCTTCCTCAACTTCCTCCTTTACATGAAATATGACAACATCACTAGTCATGATGCATTTCAATGGAATTGGTCTCGTTCAACCTTAAATGATGATGTGTTGTTCATATCTTCATGCATTGACCATGCACTAGCTAGTGATATGGTATGGACTGATGTGGCAGAGCGGGATTGTTTGAGTACACTAAAAGCCCACTTTTCCAGATGCATTGATATTGTTGATGGAATCCTTGTGAAGATATGGAAAGCTTGGAACAATCAAGAGTAGTCGAAGTGGTTTAATGGCCACAAGAAGATGTGTTGTATGAATAATGCAATTGTTGACTCCCACGAGGGTTTGTTTTTGTATGTGAATTTGGGATATTTGGGGTCTTATCACAATGTCTCTATCTTGCAACACTCTTTCTTGTACAAAAATTGGCGTACAGATTTTGAACGCAGTGATGAAAACTTCCAATACCTTCTTAGGGATCTCGGGTATATGAGTGTGAAGATATCCATTCTTCATTCGATTGAAGTGAATGCACGTTCATCCGATGTGCCTCGGAACGCTATCGATGCATTCAATAAGATGCATGCAAACTCCATGATTTGTGTGAAGTGGGGCATTGAAAGCTTGAAGAGAAAATCTGCTAGGTGACGATATGATCCTATGAAATCCAAGTACACACACTTGTTTAGATCTTGTGCCCTCTTGATAAACTTTCTCTAGTGTAGAAGAATGGACTTGTCTCAAGACTTTATTGGAAATAAAGTGGATGACCCGGAAGCACACGAGTGGAAGGGAGATTACTAGTATATATGTTCACATTTTGACTTCATACATGTAAGCAAGATTGGGATTAAAGGCATACACATATATAGCACATGCAAACCACATGTGAGTACGTAAACTAATACTTTATCAAGGATTCCATATGATGAATAGAATATAAACATTTCTATGAATATAAAATGATGCTACATGTCATGTTCATAAATACTTTACACAAGTGCAACCACATTTTCATACAAAGATGTACTTCAACAAAAAAGTGATATATATATATATCCACATTGAAATGTGTGGACATTTTACAAGCTTTAAACCTCCATTAAATCTATGAAGCTAACTACAAATCCATCAAGATTTGGTCCCTCAATCTCTCTTCACTAATGATGCCTAAATCGCGAGCTTTCTTGAGGTTGGCTATTTTGAAATGAAGATCTTTTTGTTCAATGATCTTAACCCTAGGCACAAATAAGGAGTCCCTAGAGTCATTATTGGCCTCTTACATCCTTGCCATGCTAACCATGCTCTTTGATTGTGCTCCTAACATTTCACCCTTTGTCATAGGCCTTTCTACTTGCTTTTGTGTGGATGTGACGTTAGCAACCTCTGGTGTGGCGCGGAGACTAGAGACATTATCGTCTACCTGAGCATGTGGAGGGTTCTCTCCGGAAGTAGATGCAAAACCTTGCAAAATGGAGTGCCTATGCTTAAGAAAATTCTAAGTTGCATGCCCATATGTACTTGTTAATCTTGGCCAACATCTCATATTCCAAAGTAGGCTTGTATCCTTTTTTCTTTCCAAAGATCTCTTTGAGGGTGGCACGTCCTAGGGTGTGTTTTTAGGTGGGGAGAGTTGAGTTAAAAATAGGTGGTTGTTCTCACAAAGTATCTCTCATGTCATTTATAAATATGCAATCTTCGTCTTCTCTCGCCAATGACTCTTGCAACGCGTCATCATTGTCCAAGCTAAAGTAGTGACCACGATTGCGAGCGAGCTCATCATCTATCAAGCTCTCATAGTTTAGTGATATAAACCCTGGCCCATGCCATTCTACCACAGAAACCAACCACATGTGAGTTTTTTGGAGGATAATGTTAGGTTGTATTGGTGACATTATCCCATATGGATTGCCAACGCTGATTGTAACCTAATCATATAAATAAAGCATAAGGAAAAGAACTAATCACTTTCTTCATTGTATGGAATTAGTGTGTGTTATATACTATCTTTCTACGCGAATTTCTTTACCTTCTCTCATTTCAATGGGTTATGAGCCCACTTCGTTTTGGAAGAAGGATATTGACTTAGGAAGAGCTTGGAGAGGGCCGGATTTGATCAGAGGTGTTTCGGAGATATTTGAAGCTTTTGGAGGAGTTTTGGAGCTTTTGAGCAATGCTCGAGTACCTCAGAGTATTATGGAAGGAGTGAACCAATGTGGAACACCTTGGCATAGTGATGACACATAGGAAAGCTCATTTGGTGTGAGTCTATTCCTTTCGAATGTCTGAGTGTGGATCGGATTTGTTTTTGAGTGGAGATCCAACTTTTGTGAATGGTTTGATCTTAGTTGAATAGCAAACATCCTATAATTGCTTATTTGAAAGATTTGAGAGATATTACATTTGTCCAAAGTGTTAATGTATTGACTTGAACAAATATAATATTCATTGAATGATTTGAATTTATTTAAGTGCCAAATTATTTAGATGTTTTTTAAGGGTTTTGAGTGATATTGCATCAATCCGGAGTCTTAAGGTGCTGACTTGAGTGGATACAACCTTATGTGACTTCTTTGACTTCATTTGAGTGCCAAAGAACTTAGATTTGATTCTTTAGAAATTTTAAGTGACATTTCACCAATCCGGAGTATTAAGGTGATGACTTGAGTAATACTATCTTATGTGAATGTTTTGAGTTGATGTAAGTGCCAATAAGCTTAGATTTGGTTCCTTGAAGGCTTTGAGTGTTATTTGACCAATCCGGAGTGATGAAGGTGCTGACTTGAGTGAAATTTTGTTTTATTTGAGTAATTTGAGTTGATTTGAATGCCATGGAGCTTAGATTTGGTTCCTTGAGGGCTTTCAGTGTTATTTCACCAATCCGGAGTGTTAAGGTGTTGACTTGAATGTATACTACCTTATGTAAATGATTTGAATTCATATGAATGCCAAGGAACTTAGATTTGTCTCCTTGAAGTTGTTGGAGTAACATTGTATCAATATGAAGTGCTAAGTGGCTGACTTGAATAAATACAAACTTATGTGAATGCTTTGAGTTCATTTGAATTCCAATGAACTTACATTTCATTCCTTTACGTTGTAGGTTCTGAATGGTTTTGCACTAATTTGAAGTGTTAAAGTGGTGACTTGAATGTGGAGTGACCTTGGATGATTAGTTTAAGTTTAAGTTTATTTCAAATAGCTTAGGTTTGTTGCCTTGAGAGTTTTGGGGGACCTTGCTCATTTGTGGAGTGGAAAATATTGATTTAAAAGAATTTGAGAGTTTTCTGGTGTTTCTAAATACATATCACATTATTGTCCACAAGAGGGAAGGTTTCATCTTTGCCTTTAAGTACACAAATGTTGGTATGACTTTGGGAAAGAATGTCATATAGTTTTAGGTGTAATAAAAGTTTGATTGAATATTCTTCAACCCTCGTGGTACGTTGAATGGATAAGAGCTTGCATTTGAATCTTCAAATGGTTTCTGATGAGGGCGAAAGACTTACAATGGTTGATAAGTTCAATGATGAGAATTTCAACCTCTATAAGTTCAAATTAAAGATGTTATTGGCTATCAAAGATCTTTGGAAGATCGTGGACTGTTTGGAGGTGCCACCACCATCCACTACCAATGACAATGACAAGAAGACATATGAGCGATGATGCAAGATGACCTTTACTATTATTGCCACGAGCTTAGTGGAAGCAAGGAGTTGGTGCACATCAAAGGACAAACGGAAGCGTGAAGGGCATTATGCAACATAGATGAGACCAAAAGCTTGTCCAACATTTTGTTTATAAGGCGTAATTTCTTCACCATTAAGATGGATGAAGGTGATGATATGCTCGAACACATTAACATGGAAAAATATCTTAAGGACCAACTCACGTGCTTGGAGGTGCTTGTGAAGGACAAGGATATGCTCATGACCTTGCTTGATAGCCTATCCCCCTTGTTTGACTATTTGATCACTGCATTGGAGATACGTCCAATGAAGAAACTTACGTTGGATTTCATTATTACACGCCTCATGCATAAGGTGTGTCCATGATGAAGGAGATTTTGTACCAGGAAACGGTAGGGTCCTTGATGTATGCAGTGGTGGCCACAAGACTGGACCTCGCATTTGCGGTAAATGTGGTAAGCCGATTTATATCGAAACCGGGTCTGATGCATTTTCTTTGTTGGAGAGGGGGTTGTGTCGTGGTATAGCAAACGACAACAGACGGTAGCACAATCTATAATGAAGGTGGAGTACATGGCAATGAGCCGATGCACGAGGGAGGCTATTTGGCTTAATCAACTAATGGAGGATGTAGGTTGTGTGTAAGAGGAGGAAACAACTATCATATGCGATAATCAAGGTTCTGTGATTTTTGCCAAGAACCCCACAAATCATGATCGGTCAAAACATATTGATGTGCTACACCATTTTATTAGAGAAAATACTGAGAATAAAGTTGTAGAGTTAGAATATTCTTTAGCGCAATATATGGTAGCGGATATTCTAATAGAGGCTTTAGCAAGAGATAAGCATGAGATATTGAATGAAATAATGGGGTTGGAGTAAAATGCCACCTTGCAAAGTGGGAGTATTAGAAAATTATGCTAGATTGTCTTGGTGACATTGTTCCATATGGATTGCCAACGCTGGTTATAACCTAGTCATATAAATAAAGATATAAGGGAAGGAGCTAATCACTCTGTCCATTGTATGTAATCAATGTGTGTTGTGTACTACCTTTCTACGCTGGTCTCTGTACCTTCTTCTCTCATTGCCAATAAGAGCAAGTAGTGTGGAAGGGCCTCGGTTTCAGAGGGGAAGGTCGTTCACCCAAAAGGCATGATACATGAGAAATCCATGACACTTGAGTTTCTGAGCAGTAAAGGAGTTTTTACTGGCCTTGTTTTTAGTATACATAAAGCGGTAACCGGGAATAGCAAAACTGGTACTATTCACCCAAAACACCCGGTTTGGAACTTGGGTTTGTTATTTTCTGGTTGACATTCATGGCCAATTTTCTTTTTACAAGGAATGACAAATAATGTCAGGTTAACATTTAGTGTTGGTGAAACCACATGAATTAGTAAAAATAACTACAATATTTAGTGTAGTACTTAGAAGTTGAGATTAAGTTAGTCTTGGACTATGCAGATTTGATGATGGTGTGCCATGATTGAATAATGGCCACTTACCTAAGTTACATAAGATAGATGTGCCTACTTCAAGTACTTATCTTAATTGGACACCTGTATTTGAGTTGTGTTTGGTTGATTGTTCATCCAAGAACGTACACCAAAAAGAATGTGTTTAAAAAAAAAATTGCGTGTCATGTTCAAAGTATGTTAAGTATTCTAAACTCAAAAGTTAACATAATCTATTCGACCATTTAATGAGCGCAAGAATCTTCACTTTAACAATGCATGAGCTCAAAGAATTATAAGGAAAGTTGTTACGGCCTCAATTTAGATTCGCTAACCATCTCGTAGCCAAATTGTGTGTTTCAGATTCTTGAATACGTGGGGTAGTTGGAAAAAGTACCTGTTTAAGATCGAATCTACCTTAATATATACCAAAATGACTATGAGAGAATGTTGGGTAGAATGGGAGTGTTTTGGTGGTCAAAAGTCGACCATACATACATTTGCCCCAATTTTGACCAAAGTTGCATTCAGAGCATTGTATGTCGGGTACAACAAATTGTCCCTCAAAAAGGGATTTGAAGGAAAGGTGAGGGTTGGGTACGTAGTAGCTTTATCCAATAATGTGATGCAGCTCAACAAGCAACCAATGCAACACATCTTGGAGCTTTGAGACGTGGAATCATTGATAGTGGAGAATATTCCACCCTAGGATATTCAAAATCGGAAATTATTCTTCTTGGGCCGCTACCAAACATTGAAGAAAGGGAAATATTTTGCTGGTGGGTGGGGGATCATGGAGAGGGTGGAAACGATGAGAAACAGTTGATAACTTGGTGACGTTTATTAAAAGTCAAACCGTCTCCAAAATTGGTATTAGAGACCCCAATTTCATGGGATCAATTGAATGTATTAACCATACACCTACTTGGGAAGGTAAGTTTTTACATGCACTCTTCAAAGTAGGAGCTCTGAACTACATTCCATAGTCTACAATGAGAGAAAGTTATCGTATACACTATGAGAATTATGGTTCCTTATCATTGGTTCTCTTCTACTAGATGGACTTGAATCTATGAAATGAATTGAAATCTACTACAGTAGTAGATCATAAAACCATCACGTGAAAAGAACTCATGGTAAGGAACTGTGATTCTTGGATTATTACAAGCACACCTTTTATCCAGCCAACATATTAACTCGATCTCCTATAGATTTGTTGTTGTTTCATCTCACATGACTTGGACTAAACTAATTAGATGCTCTTAACCTAGTTCCTGTGACAAATCAACCTCAGAATGTAACCTCTAGGCTGCATACTATTTCAAAGCTTTAACATTGGATGAATGAGAGGTATGCTCGTATGCAATAATCCCCTATTGCCATAGTCCACAAGGCATTTCAAGTTTCCTTTCACTTTAGACTGATTCAGCTAAAAAGATTGAATGGTATTTCTGTTTATTTCTCTCCCTGGTTCAGAAGATATAATTTTGACAGTGCATGGGTAGCGTCTTGATTTCACACACTGGTGAGCTGCCCACTGAGTGACTTAAGAGACAGATTGAGACTCAACTCTCCAACTGGTGAGCAAGACTTTAAGGTATGTGGGTGTTATTCACTGTGTTCTTTAATCTTCTCCAACTTCTATCAATTAGATTTACACATCAAAAGTTGTGTTGCATTAGCAAATCTAAGATGAAGCTTGAACAAAAAATAGACCTCCCATGATTTGGTTATGGTTATCAAATGTGCGTGTTTGTTGATTCTTTAATTGAATACATAGATCTTCCCAATTACGTTCAATTCTAAGTGTGGAGTAGTTAAGAAAATTTGAAGACGTAGTTTAGTCCACTGAACGGGGAGAACCAACTACTAGTTACAGATGAATCAATTGAAGTTGAAGACTTCAAGAAAATTACAAATTGTTTTAGAGGAATTCACCTTAATTTAATAAACAAAACCCGAAAGATGTCAATATGTAACCGGTTGGACTTGAAAACACTGGGATATTGACAATTTATGCCCAAAAATCTCCCCAGACAATGGCCAAGTCTCTTTCAAACATGTATCTTCATTTGTTTGTTCTTCGATCCTCACCTAACCACACCCCAATCAAATACAGATGTTCCATTATGAAAAGTAGCTGAATAACACCTATACCTTTGACTTTCAGCTTCACCCTTTGATATCTAAATGCCGTCTGCTACCTTTCGGCTCAAAAAGGTACTTTGTGATTTTCTAATAAGCGAGCAGATGAAAGTCAAAAGCCTTACAATTCGCAGTGAGAGTGGCTAGATGGCAATGTGACATGAGCCACAAATAATGCACTGGATGTACAGTAATCTCCCGCTTAAGTACGCACTTTGAACATGAGCCGTTGGTGTGCACTTAGTTGGTGTGTACTTTACTTATATTGCTTTGTAGATCCTCTGATTCGATGAATCACAACAGGAAACGGATGAAACCCGAGGCAACCCACTTGACCGAAGCCCAACGATGTGAAATCATTACAAAGTTGAGCAAACCGAACACGCCAAGCAAGCGGGCTCTGGGGCGGGAGTATGAAGTTAGGCACCATCTGAAAAGTTTGGGACAATTGGAACATTTGTTGAATTTGATAGTGCTACCAACTTCATAGGCTTTGAAGCTCTACTCAACAATGTCCTCGACATCGACGACCAATTACTTTGCTCTAATATTCAAACAGAAGTTGAACAAATGTATGATGAACTGCAACGATTGCTTAAGACATTTCACTGAAACATTAACAAACTGACATTGAATTTCAACTGTAAAAAATTCATGCATTTGTGGCAAATGACTTTGCATGACATGTTCAAACAATGAAGTATGAACCCTATTTTTGGTCAAAAAATTGCACACTTAACCGGGATGCGTACTTAAACGGGTGCGTACTTAAGCGGGAGATTACTGTACTCACGTCTGAAGAACTCTTCATTCTTTTGCCACCTTATTGTACAAGGTTATAAGAGATCCCATATATTCACAGCAAACTAAACTTCGAAAATGAGACATCACCACACTATAACAACTACAAAGCACAGAAACATCTACCCATGAGCAGAACTATGATTTCCACAATATTGGTAAATATTGTGAAATATTGGTTGACTCTGAAAAGTTATCGTACTTTTATTTGAGCGACAATAGCAGTCATTAAATTAGACTTCGCACAAAAATATTTCACCACTGATAGGTAGTGATTCTGTGTAATCAGGTTTTGTGTGCTCTTTCAAGACATAATTATTTAAAAAAAACTCTATATGTCAAAATATACTGAATCTTCTCGGACACCAACAGTGATGATTACAAGCCTGAGAAAGAAACATTTTCTATCCAGCTTGGGCCGGCCTTATCAAAAGCAATCGAACATTGCTCATCTTTCTTGATCTGAAAGCCACGAATCCTAATTACTTCTGAGAATGCCTTGTCTCTGTAATCCACAGACCTGAATTCCCAACCCCTGTTCTGCACAAGCACATGTGACAGCCTTGCCTGCAAGCAAGGTAAACAATTATATTAAAAAAAGAGCACTTCGTCATTAATTGACTCAGAGGAAAAACTGGACCATCAAGTAACAGACCAACAGCTTGACAGATTGTATGTGAAATCATATCGTGGTGTAGCAACACGAGAGGTCTATCATGCCTAATGTGATTTAAACAAAATGGAAATAACTTGCAAAGCCTAAAGGAAAATTATAATAACCAGTTAAGCAACAAGACTCAATGATAAAGGTCCTTTGAAATATCAAATGTGACACAAGATTATCCCTGCTATCTCTCGATGTTCACAATTCCTTGAATTTCCATTCTCTGTGACCATGGGAAGGAAATTCGGACTTCACCCTGAAAGGTCTGAGAGGGTGTAATACTGAGGGAGTTTTAGATTGCTTCTTGATATTTCAAGCTAAAACTTTTACAAGTGATCCTATCTACAACTTCTTAGCCCATTTATCATATGCATTATTCCAATCATAGGATACAAATCTTTTAAATAAATAATGGGGAGGTTTGTACTCATTTAAAAGAACTAGACTCAAATACATACCGCATATATCTAATCACCATTGTCACAAATGAATTTATTTTCACTTCCTTTTTCTAAAAGGTTGTGCTATACATAGATTCAACATCATACACCAAGCTAATGAAATTGTCATGTATCCCGTATAAACACACCCCTGTTCCTTTAAGGGGTCATGTAAGAGAGTTTCCTTCACAGGTGTTTCAACAAATTGAATGCTCAAAAAGCTTGGTTCAAAATAAGTTCTCACCTGGGCATCTGGATTGCTGCGAAGGACAAGAGTGCCATCCAATGTAACATCCTTGAGTGAGATATCTCGGCCATCAATTACAAGGGTAGAGCGTTGTGATATTTTAATAAATCCACTCAACTTCTCGCAAACCTCAGCAAAGGTGAGCGCCCAGCTAGGGCTCCAAACAATGCGTGGCCATACTTCCACTTCTTGCCCATTGTAAACTTCCTGTTTTGGGTCTTCAATTTCCACGCCAGCCTACTCAAAAACAACACTACGTGAACAATTTCATTCACAAGTTGGTACAAGCTCACACATACAAGTTTGTTCTGAAAGCAGATATGCTGTAGAGTGCTTCCCATTTTGGCTTTGAAAAGATAGTCATTCTTGAAAATATCCACATGGAAATCTTATATATTCTTAAGACCCACTCAATTCCCAAGTGGAAATTCTAGCTCGGCATCAAGAAAGATGAGCCAGAATGCACCTTACCTTAGTCTTTGATATGATGCACCTTACCATCCACTCTAACCCAGAGACAAGCACAAGACATATATGCCCTCGTCACAAATTCCCAAATGGTAGTGTATAATAGGTACAATAACGTTAAAGTTATACCTTGTAGTGTACAATGTACTTATCTTACAATGTATGTAATAAATTTCTTCATATTAAGATAATATGGCACATAATAGAAGAAATAAGAAAGTTGTGCAATTACCACGACATTAATTGGGGATGTATGATGTTAATTCAACATTTTATTGTTTATACACGAAAATCTTGGCTCTTAAAGTTTGTCTACATCAAAATCAGTTTTGATGTAGGCAAATTTCTTTGTTTTAATGCCATATCACCTTTCTAAGGATGAAGCAATTGGCCTTGTAGATCGCCATTTCTCCTGATGTTGGGCTGTGTTTTGGGTTTCCTTGAGGTAACTGTATGCATCATACACATAAAAGTCAGTGTGCATAGACAAGATCTTTATATTCCTGCAAGTGTTCAAAAAGCTCTGAACATAGTGGAGGTCGTTCTTGAACATCAAAACAAGGTTAAACAAGACCTTTAGAAAATAAATGAAATAAAAATTTAGACGTGGAACCCTTGAACAGGGAGCCTCTGCAATCAAGAACCAATAAAGCATACGATACACATTAGGCCCTAAATGCTCACGAGGCCGTATAGTGGTTGGTGAATGATCAAATGCAGTCTCTTCATCTGAAAGGAAGCTTCTAGGACAAATGTTTTCTTTGACACAGAAGTGGTGCCATCTTGGTACGGTCAAGTATGTGATCACAAGAACATAAAGGCTACAAGAATGTCACACATTAGCCTTTTTAAAACACCCTATCATATATAGAAGTTTTGCTGATTTTCCTACATGTGACCAAACTTGCCTTGAATCTTTTCATAGCATGAAAGCATATGCAGTTATATATGACTTGGATTATTTTTTAACCCGTTATCATATCATGTGTTTCAAATTATAAATTTTAACTCAAGTATGGAGTTCATGAAAGAGTTTGCATATTATACCCGTATTGATAAGATCCTTAAAAACATCTCTAACAACTTTGTAGGACAAGACGACTTTTGACATCAAAAAATAACATTCTATAGAAAATCTTATGAAGGTGCTAAACCCTTTGGGCATTTAGGGGTTTAGTAGAGCTTGCCTTGGCTGCATCCTCAGGATTGTTCTTGACAGGGGCATAAGCCAGCCAGGTGTCCATAACCTACATGCCAACAAATATATATATCCAGTACAAAAAAATTCCGTTATCGCCAACATTGGAGAATGCCCACCAAGAGATGCACATTCTTTTAACCTACAGCCTTTTGCAGGGCATAATTATTCTTTTGAGGAATGCAACCAATTTCTGAACAGTGCAGTAAGGTTCGACAGGTATATAGGTGAATGGCATGGTATAAATAATCAACATCAATCATGGTATTGTAGAACCTGCCCATGGGTATCAAAATTCTAATACCAGTCAAGTATTGATATTTGGTGGGTACGTCAAGGTGAGAGAATCTTTGTATACCCAACTTCTTATTTGGGTCAAAACTAATCTAAACTATATTGATACTAGGGTGATTTTACCTAGGTCCAAAGGTCCTTGCATGGCATATAGACCCAAATGGTATTGAAAACAAAGATAACAGCAAATATTCATACCCAAATAGTATCAAAAAAAGACAACACCAGTCCGACACTCATGAGGACCCTTTGTGTTTGGCTCCCAGGACGAACATCTAATTTCTACCTATAAGAATCATGGGCCTGCAAAATTTCCTATTTTGCAGCAGATATAGCATGAAGACAGTCTCTTAAAAATTGACAATTTTGTAGTCAGATTGTCCTATTCATATTCAGCCAGTTCTAGATGATGTCAAGAAACAAAGGAAAAAAAATCAGTCATGTTTGTCAAGCTCCAAAAACATTTTAGTGGTCCATGAACCTACCCCATATTTGTGGCAGCCCTTGATGCAAAAAACTTACCGTGAATCCCACTTTTGCAGTTGGTGAGAGAGTCCTTGGATAGTCTTGCATCATACACTCTAGCCTTGTTGATGATTTGAATTCTGTCTTACTCGCATCTTTATACCTGTAGAAAATCTCATTATTATTACAAAGAGGAAATCCACAAACACTAAGATAGCTTGATGCATGTAAACAGACACTGAATAAAAGCAATGCATCCTTGCCATTTTGTGCATTGAGATTGAAATTATTATCTAAGGTGACCTTGAAAAGCCTGACAACAGAATGGGTTTGAAAATTGAGCTTTTGTCGCTCCTGCAAACCTGATGGAAACAAAGAGTTCAAAAGTCACTTACTTTGGATTAACAAACTCAACAATGGCTCCCCTGGTCCTTGATAGTTCTTGCAAATATGGGCCAATCTTCATTACCAGCTGCACATAAGTCAGCAAACACAGCTGTCCAATGTGAGTTTTAAAATCCTTCATGAGATGATCGACTAGGTAGATGGTCATAGTAGGATGTGTTCTAATATAAAAGTCGTCCGGTTATTGCAAGAGAGATGCAGCATGCCCCCATGTCAAGAGACTGTGATGACAGTCATAAGAAAGAAAAAACTTAGTGAACATTCTGAACGTTCAAGTGGGATTGGGCACGTCTCTACCTATATTCAATTTCCACATCATCTTTTGAGAGGTTCCAACCAATGTTGGACTGATATGTAGGTGAATGCATGGTATCAGAGAAATACCAGTCAAATATTGATATTTGATGGGTATTTCAAGGTGTGAGAATATTTGTGTAACCAAGTTCTTATTTGAATCAATATCATTCTAAACCATATTGATAGTAGGGCAATGTTTACCTAGGTATGAAGGTCCTTGCATGGTACATAGACCCAAATGGTGTCGGAAAGAAAAATAACGTCATATACCCATACCCTAATGGTATAAAAAAAGAAGACAATACCAGTCCAACACTGATCCCAACCATTCACATGATGACCTGGGGCACTTTGTTTCAGCACAGATCTGTGCAGTGAGTCTATGTGGTGAATCTGACCTGCGCATAGGGTACTTCAAGAGATTCACAATCTTGACCTCCCCCAGTAAATAACATTGCCATGGTGTAAGGGCATTCTAATCTTGAGCACTTCTAATTCTGGGGAAAACCCAACACAAGAAAAAAAACACTAACCTGATTGATATTGCCAGGGTATGGTGAATAACCACTAGCATCATTGACATCTCCGTCAGCATGGCCAGTTGCACGTAATAGTGGGTCTAGTTGATTGTACTCCACATTGAGGACCATCTGCGAGCCTGACCAACCCAAAAATACCCTTGATGTTAGGCTATGGACCTCATAAGAAAGACCTTTGACATGTAAAGAAAATAATGTAGTCGCAATCTGAACTTGCTTCTATATAATTATATATTGGATATCATTTACACTGACCGTTTTCATGTGTCAACCGTGTAATCCCTCCAATGGCCTCCTTTGCTTTCCGGGGCACCGCAAGAGAGTTGACATCCATGTCTTGTAGTGAACTTACACCCAATGCTGCAGGAATTGCCTGCAAAATTAATATTGTGAAGTTAATCATAAAGATGAGATTGTGCAATTACCAAATTATGAAATTATGACTCACGAGTCACGACCAAAAACCAAAACCCCAGAAAGAGACCATGTCTAGACCTTGAAGAGCAAGCCATTTGTATCTTGGAAAAATAGTAGCCACTTCCGTCCTTCGCTCTGCCTGCAAGTACCAACCATATGACTTAAATTTGATAGACCTAACCGTTGGGACAGTAGTGTGACCAATGTGGATGCACAAGGACTTTTAACATTAAGGTAGACGTGCCTAGTTGGGTTACTAATCTTACTTGGAAACCTATATTTGAGTGGTATGTGGTTAGGTGAGGCTCCAAAAACGGATACCAAAAAGACATGACTTTAAAAGAGATTAGAGTTATGTGCTCAAAATATAATAGCAATTCTAGACTCAAGAGTCAATATAATTGGGAGGACCTATATGAACAATTAATGAGCACGAGAATCTTCACCTTGATAATGTATAAGATATTCATATGAGCTCCGGCCTACAGCCTTAATTTAGATTTTGCTAAGGATCTCGTACTAATCGCATGCTTCGTATCCTTGAGCAGGCACCATTTAAGACCCAACTACCTTAACCAAGGTGTAACCATGTGCTCTTAATACATGTAAATTATGGAATGAAAAGTTAGAACTAGACTAACAATTTACACACAAAATATATTTGGTTGGAGGAATGTACCATTTAGGAAGAAGACCACTATTATAGAGCACAGTGTGTACATCTCCATGGCCATGTGGCTTTGTCTGAGGCACAGTAAGTATTGTTAAAATTCATAGTACAGATCTAACATTGCCCTAAAAAACGCATGGCATCTTTCATCCCTCGACTTTTAAACCTGACACTGTTGCTAGACCAATTACAACAAAGCACTCTTTAGATGAATGTCCCTTTCTCTTCTCTTTCTTTTCCCTTTGCTCCCAAACTGGAATTCAATTACATTTGGGGTGAACATATGTGCATACTTGGATGTAGTAGGAGTCGGAGGGATCAAGAGCAATCCTTGCATCATTATCTGCCAGGCATGCCACTTTCTCCTGGATAATTTCCCATCGCCTCAAAAAGTTACTTATGATGTAAAGCATAGCATAAACTTAGAAACTTAAAATCAGACCGGGAATTTAAGTAAACCTTAAACCCTAAACCCTAAACAGAAGGCAAGCTATAATTATAGATTTTCATCACAAGACACAGTTCTAGGCGGGAAAACAAGTGTTGTATAAACAAGGACACTATTAATAACTTCAATCCCATATTTGGAAAAGACAAATACAACAGCAGTCACCTAATCCCAAAATTCATGCAACTGGTTTTTCAGGAGAGGCTTTCTAGAATGCATGAAAGGAGGGTTAAAAGAGCACTTTGTAACCTGCTTCAGAAGGTGAACTTGATCTGGAGACATGCCAAAAAACTTATTGTCTTTCAGCAGCTGTTCAGTTTTCTGATGTGTATCATCAGAGGTCATGATCACAAGAGGGATTTGAATGTCCAACCCTCCTGGAAGAAACACATAACTGTGTTAAATTTTTTGGGTGCCAAGGTTAAAATGCTCAACAAAACAGTGGGTTAAATACAAATGACAAGGGCGATGTATTTATACCACTAGCCTTTTGAAGAGCCAAGATGTACTGGATGTAGAGATCCAAATAGCAAGTTCCAGTGGTTGTTTCAGAAGGCAATGCAATCTGGAAAAAAATGGCAATGTCACACAAAGCTAGTTAGTCATAAGGTAGACATGCCCAATTCGGTTCCTTATCTTGATTGGACACCTATATTTGAGTGGTATGTGGTTAGGTGTGCCTCCAAGAACGGACACCAGAAAAAGAAAGTGGTGTTTGAAAGAGAACATGTGTTTAAAAGAGAATTGGACTCTGTGTACAAAATATGATAACCATTCTAGGCTCAATAGTCAACATAATTGGAGGGACCTATATGACAATTTAGAGCATGAGAATCTTCACTGTGATAATGAATAAGATATTCATATGATCTCCAAAATTTATAAGGAAAGTGGCTACGGCCTTTGATTTGGATTTGCTAACCATCTTGAACTAATTGCGTGTTTCGTATCTTAGTAGAAATTGGGCTAGTCAGGAAACAGTAACCATTCAAGACCCATCTACCTTAAACTATTTTTGTTAGAGATGACAAAATAACATCTGGTTTTATTTTTTGATGCAGGTGTTGCTAATCTGCAATTATTCATCTGTAGAAAATGGTAGGGAAGAAGGTTGAATATATTTTACTTTGATGCCACTGTAGCCAAGGCGCTCACCAAGCCCTCCTGCCACCAACACAAAAATTGCCTTACTGGCTTCCTTCACACCCTCTTCCTCAAATTTCATAAAGGCCTCACTGCCATATGACAATTGCTCTCCTGTTGGAACCTGCAATTATTCAACTTCGAGTTTAAAAAATTATGCTTCACACCAGTTACCGCATCCGTATCCATAAACATTTATTATGGATGAAAAGTGAAGTTTATGTTGAAAAATATGTTGAGATGGCTCCCACCCGCCATTGCTGTATCCACATTTTGAATGCATAGAGTGGATGTGGCTGTCCACCTTTTTCATCAACAAATTGAGCTCATTTCTAGCCACCGAAAACCCTCAACAAACATAATTGAGACGAGAAATCAATGACCTTGTATCCTCTCGGGTTTCCACCTAAAGGTGATTGATTTACCTAAAATAGTTTAGGGCACTTTATTTGATGAGCTGTGGAGATGAAAAGTCTCAGTTCTACCATCATATCCTAAAAAATCATGTTGAGACCCTTTCATTACTCCTATTTACTCATTCCACAACAGGGTGTCTAAATGTCAAAAGATGATAATGTTTTTCTTACAGAGGGAGAGTAGCCATCAAAAGGGTTTCTTCCTGCTTTTGAATCAGCCAGCAACTTCCTTGCATTCGAAATATAAGCTGCGAGGCCCCCCGGGTAATTGTCATTCAACTTCTCCACCTATTCAGTCACGACATACAAATGTGTCATTTTGTAACCAATAATTTTCTTTCAAACCCAAATTCAAGGTCTCGCCCTAATTTCTCCTTGTTATTCACAGAACCACACCATATCCAATTCCCAACACACTCAAAATTTTGAAAAATATCCAGGATCCAGAATACGCAGAAAGTGCAAACTTGAGATAAAATAAAATAAAAAAATCTTCAAAGGCAGTTGACACCCCAAAATCACCTGATCAAGGAACCGAATTTTTTGGTCATCATCCTTTCCGGGTTGCCAATGTCCCAGAAGGTGCTCTTGTCCTTCCTGCAACAGAAGCTTCACCAAATTTCTCTGCAACAAGCCACTTACCAACAATCAGTTCCTTCTCTTTCAACGAATTGTTACATTAATAATTGTCATCTCTCACATCACCTCCAGAAATGTTGACAATACAAAAAGACAATCCAAAGTATTGTTAATGAATACATATCTTTGAGCACGTGACATGGTGACTCCAAACCCCAAATCATTAAAGACATCCAATCCTGATGGAGGGCTTTAATCATATAAAAAAATCTGTTTACAAATCAGTTCCTTCTCTTTTGACAAATTCGTACATTAAAAATTGTCATCTCTCACATCACCTCCATAAATGTTGACAATGCAAAAAGAAAATCCAAAGTTTTGTTCACGAATACATAGTTTTGAGCAGGTGACATGGTGACTCCAAACCCGATATCATCAAAGACATCCAAATCTGATGGAGAACATTATCATGTAAAGTACCCTGTTTACAATTCAGTTCCTTCTCTTTTGACGAATTCATACATTAAAACTTGTCATCTCTCACATCACCTCCGTAAATATTGATAATGCCAAAAAGATAAATCGATGCATTGTTGATGAATAGTTTTTGAGGAGGTGACATGGTGACTCCAAACCCCAAATCGTCGAGAACATCCAAATCTGATCAGGATGAACAGATGGGGTTTAAAGCGTCCAACATTACACCTCTACTTTGAGGACTGAACTTGGACTTGCAGGAATGTCCATAACCTTTTTCAGCGCATTTTGATCTTCTTCCACAAATTTATATCCAAAAAAATCAGATTACCTGCGATTCTGAAAGGTTGGGAAGATTGGGCGCCACCGTTTCTGGCATTGAAGGTGGCGCGTCCGCCAACACCGTCACACCCATGCTGAAAAGAGATCGAAATCCAACGCCCCTTCGCAGCTCCGAATCCAGCAAATCCCACGAACTTGAATTTGCGATTGCTCACTTCAAATCTGAGTTCACTTCCTCTCCTGCTTCATTTGAAGAACCCACAAAACTTTGGAGCCCCCACCGTAAGGTTTTGAGAAGACAGCAAATTTCGAGAAATTACAAATTGGGGTCGATCGGACAGTTGTTAAATTGCAGAGCACCCAATTACGGAAAAATAGAGAGCAGCCATATTATATAGGTAATTCTTGAGATTGAAGGACACAATATTTTTCCATTCTAGGAGAATCTACGAAATATTCTAACATTATATTTACGTTTTCCATTCGTTAAATTGGACTTTTTCATCTGAGTTGAGAAGAAGGTGGTCACTGAAATTGGTGAAGGCGGATGAACGATTCAAATATAGGGAAATGATTGGTGGCAAAAATACTGAAAAACTATAAAATTCTGAAAGTCATGCACAAGAGCATACTTTAGTATTAGTTGATTATAATAGAGAACTTGAGTTCTAAACTTATCGCCATAATTTCAAATTTTGAGACTCATGTGTGATTCATGCTATCATACAATTGAAGCTTCCTGAACTTGTTGACACACTTTTGACACTTATCAAACAACAAACATGTCTTTAGGTACGCATGCGAGGGTTTGTCTGATGGATTGGCAACGTAGTTGTAAACGAAGCACACTTTGTGTTGGAGTGTCTCCTCTATATTTACATTAGAGATGAGTCTCTTTCTTTATTCAAAATGTATTCTTAGGTAATCTCAAGTCTTTCTCCCAATTGGACCATCAAGTTGACATTAGCCTCTATCAAACTGAGGCCATTGCACTGTATTACTTTAGGGAATTTGTCTTTTTCACACCATCTTGATCTACTTCTAATCTTATAAGCCTTTTAACTTCTTAGAATTTTAACTCAATTTCATTTCATTGGTTGATGATTGGGTGGGAAATATTGTGTCCTAATAATTTGAGAGAATTGGAAATGGGTGACGTAATTTGTTGATTTGTAGGTGATGAATGTTGATTTATGATACGTCATTTTTTATTTTTTAAATTTTAAATTTCTATGACTGACACCATCAATTTCAATACTTAGGAAATAGTACACAATTAATAACATAGATTAGGTAGTAGAACTTATGTGGCCCAATTTTTATATTTATATTCTTTTAAATGTAACGTGGTTTGACTTAGAAACCCAAAGATAGAAAGAAACAACAAATCTAAAAATAAAGTAAAACTTAAGTTTATAAATTTACGATTTAGTTCGAAATAGATCACATTACACGTATGAACACAAAGAATCAACTACTAGCATGGTTGCAGTCAAGTATGTACCTAGCGTTCTAGCTTATTTCCCCAAAAAATTGATTGTATTCTCTTGAGTTTTGTGTGGCCCTCCATATATGGACCTTGGACCAACAACATTCCCAAATCACTTGTGCACGATAAGTTCATCAACTTGTCAAACTCCTATAGATGCATTCCATTCAAGGAAATATTTTATGGGCCTAAGCGCCAATGAAATTAAGTTGCTCACAATGTAGAGAACTTGTGCCCAATTTATCATCTCAAATGATAGAACAAGTACCCCAAAATTTACAATTTCTTCTTGTAAGATGTTTTGCAATCTGGAATGTGGACGTTGGCACTTTTGACTCAAGATAATGACTAAGGTAGACAGACATGCCTACTTCAACTACCTCTTAATCAGTCAAGTGGTATGTGGCCAAGTGTGCTTCCGAGAACAGACACCAAAAAGGACATGTGTTTGAACAAGGAGTATGTACTCAAAATACAAGAACCATTCTAAGCTCAATTGTCAACATAATTAGAGGCGACCTACATGACCACTTAGACAATGAATAAGATATAGATATTCATATGAGCTCCAAAAACTAGGAGGGTGCCTGCAGCCCAATTTGGACTTGCTAACCATCTCATGTGAATCACATGTTTCATATCCGAGAAGTGGGCTCAGCAGAAAAAGTAACCATTTAAGACCCATCTACCTTATCATCAAGGAAAATTGTCCAATCCTTGCTTTTTAGGGTGCTCCATAAATAACTCCTAAATGTACTAGGAGTCTGCAGTTTGAGAGGTCAAGTGCTGAATCTCTAGAATTTCAAGTATTGGGGGGAGCATTCTAAAGACTTACTTCTACAATCCAGGTTAATGAACATGCTAGATGTCAAAAGTATGTTAACCATTTTAGACTAAGTAGACATCAACATAATTGGGAGGACCTATGAGACCATTTAATGAGCACGAGAATCCTCACTATGATAATGAATAAAATATTTATACATCCTCCAAAGATGAGGAAAATGGCTACTGGCAAAATTTGAATGTGCTAACCATCTCCCACAAATTGCATGTTTCATTTCCTATGAGAAGTGGGTCCAGAGAGAAAAGCACCCAATTAAGGTCCATTTACCTTACAAGTGCAGTGAGAAGTTGAAGAAAATAAGGAACAAAACTCATACAGGAGATGCCCCAAAAGAACTCCCATGCTCGGCAAGAAACAACTTAGCCTGCAAATAAAGCTAACTTTTTCAGAGTGTACCCTGCTGGCTCTATACCAATGTTAGACTGTTGTATAGGTAGATGCAAGGGTATCAATAATGGTATCACAAAACCTTACTCATGGGTATCAAAATTCTAATACCAGTCCAATATTGATATTTGATGGGTAGGTCAAGGTGACAAAATCTTTGTATATCCGAATTATATTCAGGTCAATACCATTCTGAATCATATTGATACTAGGGTGATTTTATCTGGGTTTGAAGGTTCTTGCATGATATAAAGACCCAAATAGTAATGAAATCACAAATACCGTCAATACCCATACCCTACTGGCATCAAAGAATGTGAAAACCTTCTCATTATAGATACCCGAATGGTATCAAAAGACGATACCAGACCAACACTGCTCTATACCTTGTGTAAATACAAAATGACAAAAAAATTGGTCCCCATACACATCTGGTCACTGTAACCCAACTATCAATTGCAGAGCTGGGGTTGTTGATACACACAAGCTGTGCCAACTTAGAACCTTCAACATCCCAGACTTGTAATCTACCTAAGAGACAGAACAACAATATCCGTATACATCTAAAACAGAGTAACTGACTCTCCATGTCCTGAATAGGTAGGTAAAACAACCCTGAAAAAAGGGACCAGCTTTAATAGCCCCCTCCCCTCCCTCCATACCTCGTATGAAAAAGTAGCTAGGGCCTATATTTGACTCAACTGATTTAACTCAATTCCATGATGTCCCCACCACCCAATGTGTCGCTCTCATGTCGCACTGCATTGTACTTCTCCGCAAGAGGACCTACCTTCACCATGTGATTCATGAATGACTTAAATCGTGTAGTGGGCTCCCCGCTGCAAAGTGCACACAAAATTTGCGATCAACAACTTGTATGTGTGAATACTACCCAACACTGAAAACACCTTGGGTTTGTAATTATCCTTAAAGTCTCTCAAAAACTCATGGTTTTATAGGGAGTTTTGTCTCACTTTTGACATTTTTACAATGTTTAAATAGCATTCAAGTGGTGTGAGAACCCCCCAATTTTGGTGAAATGAAGGGGAAGCGTTTGACTTTTGCCAAAAGAGGGGTATGTAAAAATGAACAAACTTTCAAGAGCACCATTTAGGTGTCTTCAAAAGTTTGCCATGAAATTCATTTTTATATCAAAGTCAAACGCCTCCCCTTCATTTAATCATAATTGGGGGTTCAGACACCACTTAGACACTTAATCATTGTAAAGTGGGGTGAAATTCCCTACCAGAACATGAGTTTTTGAGAGATTTCATATTAACTCTCTTATACCTTCCTTATCGTGACTCTCTCTAATTGGATGCAGAAGCAAATATTACATGTTCTCTGAAGATCCAGGGTAACAGAAAACAGCAAACTGTCACTTGTCCATCAACTAAAATTCTACTGCAATCTTACAATGTCGTCAAATAATGTTGCATTATGTCAAGATGATTGGCATAGAGGTCACAAGATGTCTTCCTAATTGAGCATAGTATCCTTTACGAGACCGCTGTTCAGAAAACAGCCAGAGTACCTGATCCGATTGAGAGAATCTATTGCACGAAGCGCGCTGCGGATCATGTCTTCATTGCGGTCAACCTCTTGCTTCACAGCATCAGGCTTGGTTTTGTGTGTAACAGTCTTCTCCAAAGGCTCCACAAGTGTATCCATCACTGACAATAGAAAAAAGACCATCAGACTGTGAAGTATACAGGTATCCAATTGAAATTTCTGCCTATCTGCAAGATTCCTTATTCCTTAAATGCTTCCATTGTGAAAACATACATAGAGAAGAACGAGTTGAACTGTACCTGCTAGTACTGCAGCCCCACACTTTCTTGCCAACTTTGATAAGATAAGGTGGCACGGCATTTTCACGTCATAATGATCTGCACACAAAACATGAACGAAAAATGTGCTCACATGTTATTGAACAATGTATTGAACATCATTAATTGATCTTGCAACTGGACATCTTGCAAGTGGTGTGACTTTCCCAGATTGACTAATAAGTGCAATTATTGACTAGGGTAGATGGGTCTTAAATGGTTACTTTTTCTAACTAGCCCACTTCTCCTAGGCTATGAGACACATGATTAGTACAATTGGTTAGCAAATCCAAATTGAGGCCTCAGCCACTTTCCTCATAATTTTTGGAGATCATATGAATATCTTATTCATTATCAAAGTGCGTAGTCCATGCTCATGCTCATTCTCATACTCATGGAATGGTCATTTATGTTGACAATAGAGCCTAAAATGGTTATCAATACTTTGAGCGCATAGTCCAGTTGCTTTCAAACACATGTCTTTTTGGCATCTGTTCTTGGAGCCACACCAAACCACATGCCACTCACATATAGGTGTCCGAAAAAGAAAAGTAACCGAATAAGTGTTATCTACCTTAATAAGATTGGGTCTTGTTTAGGCTCAACAAGAGTCCTACCCAGGTTTGGCACAATGAGCCATAAATCTCCAAAGGTAAAAGCCTTAGAAATGACTGTCCTAATGGGTTCGGATTGGGCGAAGCTAAGAGCAATTTAGGTACCAGATGTTGAACAACCTTGACTAATGTCCATAGTAAATGCCCTTGAAGCTAACATTCACAGTGATTTTAAAACCAGGAAAAGTACAATGTTTGCATATATATGTATTTAAGGGGTGAATGTCTACTGTAACAACAAATGCCAAGTTTCTTGGATATCATCTAATGGTTGGTGAAGAGCATGTGAACCTCATTGGAACAAACCTGATAAGCCGGATAGGAGGAATGGAGTGATGAAGAAAGAAGGATCAATCTGATCAAGGCAGCTGTCGAGAAGAGTATCTATACACTCAAAAGCCCCCTTCCTAAGTTCCAACCCATCATCCACTATATGCTTAAAGGGGCCAAGATCCACAGTCCTGATAAGCTCTTTCTGCACACCCATCAATATTGGCTTAGAAAAGGCACAATCTTCTTGCACGAATATTCCTTGCAGGATAGCAACAGATGAAATTTGTGGAACAAATATAGCTGAACAAGGTGAACAAGAACCAGAATTGTAAAAACATACCTTGACAACAGTCTGGTCATACAGGAGTGGTAGTAATGTGGGGAGCAGATCCTTGACAAGGATAGGCTTGTTATGAGCTGCCGTACTCAGAGCTGACACAGCAGCTCTCCTAACATGCTGTGACCAACCCAATAACTATCAAAATCTGGAGACTTTCATTCAATACTCCAGTGAAACAATGCTCTAGCACACACAGCTGTCAAACAGGTCAAGAACACAGACTGTAATCTAAGGATTCAAACGGAAATCAACTATTCCAAAATCCTTGATCGTGGTAGAGAATCAAGCTGTACTCATGCTGAAGGTCTTTGTGGAAAATAATAAGAGTTATCAAATATTTATGACCAGCACTTAGCCAGTGTACCTTGCTATGAAAGCTATTGTGCAATTCAATTTCTGCCAGGTGGAAACATGAGTCCCTTACCCTGTCTTCATCCTTTATGAGCAAAAGGAAAGTTGCAATGCATGACTTTATATGGGAATCAATAGGTTGCGGTCGCTCCACAATAGTGTACTTGATTGCTATTACCATGGTCGCTCTTGTGTAGGCAGAAGGACTAGCTGTGCGTTCCTGCAACAACCAGATAACCATGTAGACACAAGATTATTTTCATCAGGTTCTCGTTACTAGACCTTCTGAGCACCCCAAAAGTCCTACAAACATGTGTAAAACAACTAATTTACGATATGTCTTAATTTCTGTAAATAAATCCCAGCACCTCCTACCTTGAGAGCAGGCACCAACTTCTCTGGCTCAATAAGGGCCAACTTCCCAAGACATTCTGCAACAACATTGCGTACACCCTCCTCTTCGCTCTCACAATGGGTGAATAGCAAGCTCAAGATCTTCTCAACATCTGCATCTTGCAGCTCCACTTTACCTTTAGCTTCGCCATCCAGGGACTGTCGTGCGATGACCTGAAAGCCATCAAACAAATTTGATTGTCAATTCAGTCAAAGTAGTAGACAACACCCACATACCTCAAGAACTGCGAGACCTTTATCAATCAGAAAAGGGAGGACATATATACCTCCTTTAGTGAGTGCAGCAGTAAATATTGGAGCTTTGCCTGGCGTCCAATTTGACTGAGAATGAAAGGCAGGTACTGTGCCAGGTTACCAACGGCAATATTACCCAGAGCATATGATGCTGCTGCTTTAATCTCCTCAGATGGAGACTGGAAAGATCCAATCACCACTACCTCTATGTTGGTGTGGTTACTCAAGTCCTTCCTCCTTCCAATTTCTCCAAGGCACAATAAGGATAGAAGCTGAGTCTGCAAAGCCAGTAAAAAATAATTTGTCTTCGATGTACACAGGTTGATGAATCCATAAACACAACATATCATTAAAATGTGTACCATATCAATCCTCCATACCTTGCAGAGTGGAGTGACATGCACTATGACAATCATAAAACAAGACATACTCACATAATCAAGAGCCAATAATTACAGATTGCCTTGCCATGACTTACTGCATCAGTGCCGTTGCTGGTTCTTAAAGTGGTGATCAGCATGCCTACAGTTTGGGAGCATTTTGCCTCTCCAGCTGCCAGGCACAACACAGCCGCACATTGAGCAGTGGAATGAAAAGCTTGCTTGCTGGCAGGTCCACCTGGGGATGCACTCCGTGATGTAGATAGCAGTGCTTCCAACAGTGTCTCAAAACTTGTGTTTGCTGACTGTACTAATGCTGCAAAGAAAGCTTGGAGTGTCTGCAACAAGGTGGAACCAGCTGTATTCAATAACCTACTCTCTGCATGCATACTTAAACATAAATTTGGTTTGAAAGCACTGATCAGAGGTATATGAGAGAACCTGAACAGGATCCTGATGCATCTTATAGAAGACTATTGCAAGGGAATGAATCTATAATTATTAGAGTACATGTAAAAAGCGTTTGGGATCTATGTGAAGAGTAAGAGCAGATCTGCAGTCTAAAAGATGGATTACATTCACAAAAGACAGATAAATATGCTCAGCAGAGGTCACAATTATAGCAGGATTGGTCCTTTATAAAGCTGCCAGTTTGGCTACAAGTAAGGTACCTGTAGTGCTTGACCCTGCAACAAAGCACTCTTTACAAGGATAAGAGCTTGAGGAAGTACACGTTCCCGAACAGCAGTGCCAGCATTTGCATGATGCTTCTTATCGACCATCATAGTGCAACACAACTCTAATGCTAGAGCTGTCATATGTAAATCTGCATCACTGTAGAACCAGTTACACTTTAAATAAGTTTCCACTTAAGAATGAACTGGACAAAGCGTTTCTATTTGCAGTGACATTTTCAGAGGTCAATTTAACATAGCTTATGAACTTGAAGGACGAGGATATAAATGAGCAGACAAGCCTGCAAATGACAAACTGGGGTGATTTATAACAGGCTAACCTCCACAAACAGTAGTTGAGAATGACTATCTAAGTGCTTATATGAACATGTTGTATGCTCAGCACACACCTGATAAGGGAGGATAGCTCTGTCACAATACATTCATAGCTGACTGAGCTGATTCTGTTGCTGTATGCGATGAGCAAAGCATTCAATGTACTTAATGAAGCTTGTCTAAGAGCTCGATTAGCCTGCCAAGTTCAGTCTCACTTCAAGTCAGATTTCAAGGGAACTTGATATGCTGATTTGTTATACATTACATAAGTTCTCAGACCTTTTCATAAGTAAAATACCATAAACCAATCAACAGTATATAAAGGGAAAAGAAGTGTAAAAGCATACCTTGCGCAAGAACGTTGTTAGTTCATTGACAACTTGTTCCAAAACAGATGACAAGTCTATTTTTAATGGAGACTCTGCAATTGTCGCAAATGCCTGCATTCCAGAAAGAAACATTTGTACATCAAGGACTTAGGTAACATACTGACAAGCTCATAGTGATTTTTTTTATAGTTCATACTTGCTCATAAACTACTCAAGATTGCGGGCAGTGAAGGATTTGTACACTTCAAACTTCCTAGTTGACATCACTTCATGGAGATTAGTATGATTCACATGGGCAGAAACCCATTAGATATAAAAACAATTAATACTGATTCCATCACTCTAGACTCTCATACCTTCACCGCTGTAAGCCTTGTGATCTCATTGCGCAGACGCTCCAAAAGCAGTGGCAAGCATGTGCCTAGCTCCACCTTTAAGTGATCTCCTAGAGTGGAAATAACAAGACCCATGCAAGATATAGCACACTCCTTCACTTCCTGAACTGCCAGATCAGTTTGTTAGACCTTCATCACAATGCTCTCCTTAGCAAGCCTATAATCTCTTCTCTGATTAGCCAGTCAAATAATCATCAAAACCTGCCTATTCAGATGATGATCACCAATTACAAGAAATGGTTTGAAAAAGTAATGAGAGAATGAACAATCTGATCATTTGAGAATGTTGTACAACAGATCCCTAATCCAGGGAAGCATTGGACAGACCTGGTCTTGGTCTTGAGCTGTCAACCTCTTGAAGATAGCATTGTAGATAGGTCGCACGAAGGGAACAAAGTCAAAAACAGGTGGCTGCAAGTCATACAAGCAAAAATTTACAGATTAGAAAGGTACAATTAGGTATCAGAGGTGAAAATTGGCTACTAAATCAGAAGTTTCACTAAATCCAGGTAGTACAAATTTACTTGTTAGTGCTAACTCCCACTCAATACATCAGTCTGCACAAATTCTGATATAAAAGCGACCCACAGGTCCTGTAGGGGCATCCCAACCCCCATATGCAGTCTGAAGGTGTCACATATGGTAGGCCACCTTGATACCAAATTCAATTGCGTACCAAATCAATCATACTTTCATCCAAAAAGGAGTCATATCTAAAATCAAACAGTATGATTTAAATACTGAACTGAGCGATTTCCTGCTGTAGTTCACTGATCAAGGCTGAACAAGATCCACCCTTAGTTTCTAGAATTGATGGTAACCTTACATTGTCAAAATTAGGACGAACAGCTTTGACAAGCTCTCCACAAACCCGTAATGCTTCTGCAGTTACTTTGTAGTACCTCTCTCCCACAGCTGCAAGCACAGGTGTTGACAATGCCTGAAACAAATACAGGTCAACCACTGTCACAGATGAATGCACCTCCCTCTTTTCTAACTTGCTCCACAATTGAGGCATGTGTATAACAATGAGTTCCTTTCAGTTGGCCACAGCTTGAAGACTTTGCTAAGCAAGATACATAATTTCCATCTATAGAACCCAACTCCAATATACACAAACGATTGATCGACAACAAAGAATTTTGCAACACTTAAAATAGATGTCAACACAAGGCCATGACCAGCATACCTTGATGTGAGGATGAAAAACTCCTGGAGAGTGAGATGCCATAACCAGTCGAGTGAAAACCAGGGCTTCAATTTTCAAGTTGGAATTTGAGGACTTATCCTGTGTTCATGAAGACAGAATCAGCAATATGTTCATAGAAATATCCACACCAAATCCAGCAAAGATTACCATGCTAGGCACTTACATTTAGAGCCTTTTCAATTCCTGGAACCAACGATCCCATATGCTCTGACAGAGAATTGGGTAGCACAATGACCAACTCCTTCAGAACAGAGAATGCTCCAACCTGCAGAATACACACCCACACCAAGTAGGCAAAATCATGGTCTGTGCTGTAGACACCTGGCTGCCATAACCACTCACATTACAGCAGCAAAGTTCTTGTTTGAATTCTGCACGGCCTGAACAATATATACAGTCTAATAGGAAAAGGTGTGACAAATCCAAATATCACATTTTCTAGAGATATATCTCCACATCTAGATCTGAACAAGAGGAAATAGATTTCACCTTAGTCTTCAAAGACTTTTCTCGAAGCTGCTTGTTCAGAGATTTGACCACCTTCGGCACTTCATGCTGCAGAACATGCAGAGGGCTGCATAAATTTCAACCAAAAGAGGCTGTTAGATTTGATGTATGGACACCTGGCTGTTATCTTTACCACAATGTAAGTACCAAGAAAGTTCAGAATTTTGTTGGTTTCCTCATCATAAGCATTTCTCTGGAGAGCAGTACTCTTCAATATTATTGTTTCTCAAAGATGCTTTCGATCCAAGAATGCTTGGTAGTGGAGAAACGCATGTCAGCACTTACATAAACATGGAACCAGTATGCTGAAGTCATAGTACCTTGACAGATTAGTGAGACCTCCAGATCCTTTCGTCACATTTCCAGTTTGTCGAAGAAGATCAATAAATGTATTGAAAACATCAATCTGGAGGCAAGTTTAAAGCAATTTAGAAACTGAATTAATAAGGAGACAAAGCGCAACGATACCTCTCTACAAAGTGGTCACATTGCACACACCTTCACATTTTCCTCCCTTTCCTTGAAGCGCTCAATCAACTTTGGACTAGCCTGGATTATCACAGAAGAACAAGATTGGTCAGAAAATGGTTTTTAGAAGATTTCTTGTTGTCAGTACTAGTATGAAAAAGCTACACATACTTCAATTCTACTTAACTTGTTGAAAATGTGCACAAAATTTCCAAAGCATAAGGAACTGTCCTTTAGACAGGTATATGACTAATATTTTTCTGGAAACCATAAAGTTCAAGCCCTAGACAGGCTCAATGTACCCTCAAATACCTTTCACAAAAGGTAGTTGATAGGTAAGGCACAAAAAGAGGTCTTACTTTTACATAAAGAGTTCCAAGCATTTCAGGACGTGAAGAAACAACAGCTGACAAGCATTTGGCAGCAGCCCTTCGCACTTTCCAACTGACATCTTCATCATCACTGTACTCATCTACACTTTCTCTGCAAATACAGACAATAACATTGCAAAGAAACCCGTATGAAGATCAACCAAGTGAGATTCATTCTCGTTGAGGAATATTTTAATACAGACAAGAATATCCATATTGATAATAAGAAACCTCCATACTTTATGGTCAAAGGTAACTCTAGAATATTGTTTTTAATGCATAGGTGTACTTTGTTGAAAAGGTTTCTTACTCATCCTCATCTTCTTCACCATCCATGTGTTCATCTTGATCTTCATCCATGTCATCTGTGAAATTAGGGTCATAGCTTAAGTAGTCCAAAGCTAGGTCCAAGATCATCTCAGTGTGTGGTGAGACATCTCTGGGGCATCGCAGGACAAAACTCTCAAGTGCCTGAAACCATCCAAAAGAAAAGTTGAAGTAACACTTGAAAATGACCAGTTGCTGCTGCTACCAGGAGTGATTCCTTGATCATAAAGAACTCATTACTAGCAAAATATCCTTGTGAATGGCCATGTGATGAATTGCATCCTCCTTGCAACAGAGCATACTATTTTTTGCAAGAAAGTGAATACCTTTGGTTTGGAGCCCATTCACGATGACCTAAGTACCAAGCTATTTGCGAGCAAGTGACAGGTATCACTAGATAAACTCCAAAGTGAGGGAAGTGTGTAAATATTATAGAAATGGCTCATAGAGTGGTACCTGCAAACTATTCTCTCTGAGTTCATCATCATTTTCAGATGCACTCTCACAGTAGCAGATAAGAAGTGGAACGACTTCACTTAGGTGCGGACCAAAACGATATCCAACTGCTCGACTGCAAGTAAACCACAGCACATACACATACTTCTAGTTTACCATACAGTGAAATTGATAGCCTTCTGCAATATTGTGTCACTGAGAATCGGTACAAAGAAATATGAAATGCAACTCAGTGGGCATAGCATTTTATAAACAATATGCAAAAAATGTTATGTGGAGAAATTACATTTCATACAAGTAGGACGTGAAAGATGAGTCAACATAACTCTCACCAGAAAGCACCAATCATTTGGATATTGGTGCGGGTCATGTCTGGTTTCACATCTTTATTTTTTAGAATCTGAACGACATTGATTGTTGCCCTTGCAAGTAGATCGTCTGACATACTGGCAGCCAATGTAGCTGTACAACAAAATTATGTCAGAAAGCATCTGGTATCTCATGGAACTAACAATCGTTAAGTTGCCAAACACAAACATATCTTCTTCCCCTACATTGTTTCATAATTGTAGAACATATCTGTGAAGCATATAAACATACCTTTTCCCTACTTCGCTAGCTAACAAAGGGTGAGCATACTTACCAAGACATTGAATTGCACGCTTGCGAAGGCCTGCACGTTGCAGATTAAGTTGCACTAGAAGAGCATTCATCAGCTTCTCATGATCAGCAGTCATGAGACCTCCAAATCGATGGAGCACATCACAGAGAATGTCCAAGCACTCACTCTTAACCTCTGTACTCATGTCCTGAAACAATCTCCAATTTCTCAAACAAAGAACCTGGATATGATGATTTCTTATGCTCCTGACATTGAAGACTTTAGCAAAATAGGTAATGATTGATTGTTGATATAAGATATCATATACATTAGCTGAAACAGGGAATTTGGACATACCGGAGAAGTGATGCCCTTGATCAGCTTAGGTGTGAGGGATACAACAACACATTGAGCAACATTTCCGCTGGAGATTTCTGCAACTACTGTCTTAAGGGCTATACTAGCAATGTCTCGTTGTTGCTCTTTTCCAGTTAGCAGCTTCTGGCACAAAGACTCCACTATCTCCACAACTCTACCCTCATGCACTTTCTTCACCAGAGGCGCAAGGCTGCATACAGGTGCCTGGATGTCAGGTCAACAGATGAAACTGCAATAACAGTTGAAAAAGGGTACCCTAAATATACTAATATGCTATTTCACCTTATTATGCATATAACAATCTCGCTTTGCAAAGTTGCAAACGTGAGGTGCAATTTTCATCTGATCTTGATGACAATATTATTTATACACAAAAGGCCAGAGATCAAGATAAAACTTAATCAGTCCCAATGACCTCCTTTAGCAGTATAAGAACAAGTGGCTGCCATTTATAATGGAATGAAAAGATGCTGGGATAAACTAATAACAAATCTCAATAATGTGCAAGAATTTTGCTGATGGAGAAATTTATGTTTGCAGTATGTAGAAATTACAGAAAATAGAATAATATTAAGGATATGATTTGGACGTCACTATCCTACATGCCTCTCCAATGGATCTTCTATTAATCCCACACAAAGCTTAAGAGAATTCCAATGTTAGTGCATACACCACCTTTTACATGGAACAGGCCTGAGTAGGGTGGAGAAAAATCTGAATGCACCATTAGGAGTGTCCATTGAGGGGTTGGTCAGATGTAGATATATGTCCAACTCTGCTCAAGCCTATTATTCTTTTCTGATCACCACAGTTATTCCCTTATATATAGATATTTCAGATTTATGCACAGGAAGATTTTTTCATTTGGAATTTCCAGCCTGTTTAAAAGTAGGACTCTTAAACATATTGTAAGCCAAGTCTGTTCTAAAAACAACCAACCTGCAACACACATGCAAATTCTTATAATGGATCACCTAATGCATAACTGTAATCAGCTCACACCATACCTAAGGCACAAAAGGAGGCACTGAAGCCTCACTTAACTTCTCAATCATGAGAACAGAAAAAGATTAATAAAACCCAATAATTCCCATTCAGAAGCTCAAGCTTTAGCCAAACATAAAGATCTCTAGTACTGAAGCTCAAATGCTGAAGCAATCCAGGCTTTTCCATACTTGCAGCCATTCTTTAGCTCCAAATAAATTAGTGTGGGCCAAGGAGCTCCCATTGAAGATCAAAGCGCAATAAACTCTATAGCATAGTCTTCTAAAATACAAGGAAGATATTCCCTTGTTAAGCTGTCAATGCTGTCCTAGACATATCTTTCAAACATACTGTATCAGTACATCTACAATTACAAAAAAGTATTTTTTGTACCAATGATAATCAACTTACCACTTGACTGCAAGCCCTGAAATATCTCCAGATGCATCATCAAGTTGCTGAAGAACTATCTGTGACACCTTTCGCTCTGTATCTGTGTCCAACTTGAAATTATCCTTCTGGAGTTCATTCAGCAGATCTGATGTGGCCATATATCGGAAATCCTTGTCCTTTGATGCAATCTGCAAAAGAATAGCAGGTTTAGCATCAATTAGCAAGTCCAACAGAAGGTTGTGTGCTCTGTTGATTCGAGTACTAAGCACTCTTGATGCATGCAATGCAATGCAATGACTTTATGCAATGAAAACAGCAGAAGCAATCACTATAACATTTAAGATATTATATGCAGCCATCTCCAAGCACAATTTAATCATAGTAACACACTTGCTCATCTCACACAGGACCACAGGATCAGAAGGATGGTGGACACACCTTCTCCAATATCAGGCCCACTGCAAGGCTTGCCATCTTGTCAAACTATGTTTGACCAGATCTCTCTGAATTTTCTAGCAGGCCTCCTACGACACCCTCCCCTGCGCAAACCTCTTCCTATTGCTCATAGATTATTACGTTGACGAGGCGGCTACATCAAGCACTGCAAGGGAGGTCTGGTCATAAGAGCTGCTGCAATGTACACATGGCGCCAAAATTTTAGCTGAATGATCAATTCTACTCCTTGAAACCCATAAGATGCATGTCAGAAATGTCATAACAGCATCTCAGAACATGGAATGTATAGCTAAATGGTGAAAATTCACTAGGCATAGGATGATGCAGAAACCCATTGAGATATTCATACCCCTGAACTGGTTTAAATCTTGCTCTCCTCTAACTGCAGATTTCTCAAAGGATTGCTGTAGTCTATAACATGAATCCATAGTTCCCAGCAACAAATAGCTGGCGTAGAACATGAATACGCTATAGATAGGGCTACGTCAGATTCCTCTAAAAAATTCAATACAAATCAACAACTGAAAACTGTTGCCAATATATAACTGCCAAGCTTCGCAGGCTGCTGGACACTCCCTGATTGGATTAGAACAGTCATGGGAAGGAAAAAAATGTAATCGGAGCTGAAATGCTTTTCTTGATCTTACTCATAGTCTAGAAATATTTAAGTACACTGCGGACCCAAACATTAAGATAGAGTATTTCAGATCCCATCAATACTGTTAATGAATTTATATAACGGCTCTCCTTGTATCTATCACCTGTATCTGAACAGTCTACTCTGGCTCGACCGTATAGAAGTTCCCACGGAAATATCTGGTGGGCCGATATCAAAATTGTAGTTTTACATCTCCTGGCACTTCTCTCGACTAAAGATGAAATGGTGGGTCTAATTCCTCT
The DNA here is from genome assembly GCA_950295325.1 of Polytrichum commune. NCBI lineage: Eukaryota > Viridiplantae > Streptophyta > Polytrichopsida > Polytrichales > Polytrichaceae > Polytrichum > Polytrichum commune. The sequence continues at coordinate 11,775,507 of OX485803.1, read as the reverse complement.
AAAAATGGCTCTCAAGTTAAAAAACGTTTTACTGCCTCCTGAGGGAAGAAAATTGCTGTACAATTTGCTTTCAAGCACTGGATATTGGGCGGAATTTTTGAAGAACTAAGCAGCGGTTTGCACTCCACTCTACACAATTAATACAATACAACTGAAAGAAATCTCCGCAGTAGAAATTTGTTTCCCCGCTCCAGCTTCTTTGCAGCTCACATACATTGACCAGATTGATTGATGTTGATATTGGCAACACACGGAAATTCAAAGTATAAAGAAATTCTATAGACTAAGCAAAATTAATTGCCATTCCTGCCAATCTGGAGGAAATAAGAAGATCGGGACTATCACTTAGATTTAGCATCAAATAATCCTCAGCTGACTAATCTCCTTCCTTCCGATGTCTCTCAAAATTCTTCTACCATGCAACAAAGCATGTCTTCACACGCCGAATCCATCAGTGCATTTTCCCCCGCTGCAATTCCTAACATACCAATCAAAGCAACTTATGCCCTCCCTCCCAAGCAAACAAAACAAACAAGGACTTCACATCTGTAGAGAGACTCATTCTTTCATTCAAGATCAGAGACTTCTCGATACACCTGGGAGCTCAGGAATTGCCAATCTTTGAAAGCATACGTGCATGTATACATACACACATTGTATCACCTATTTTGGAGGACCAAATTTACGACATTTTACCAAATCGAAGGAAGAAAGTTACAATACCTTCAGATCGTTGTCACTGCATCCGCGAACACGACGGCGAAGAGTGAGGATGAATTGAATTGCCAACACTAAACTTACTCCACCATGGATTGCAATGGAGCGAGCTCTCCCCTGTACAAAGAAGCCCTCCTGCAAACGATTCCCAAATTAGGGTTTGGGGAAGAAGAAGCAGAAGAAGACGAGTTTGCGTCTCGTAGAACTGGTTGTAGAGATCACGGTTTCGAATCCCTCCAGAGGTATTCCTACAAATGGCTGATTCCAAAGGTTATGCCCTTTAGAAATTACTGCAGTAACTATTTAACCAAAACCAACACTATGTACACGGTTATACATTTGTAGTCCAATTGTGGTTTTGAGTATATGTATCTTAATGTGCTGGTGCAGGGACATTTTATCATATAAGTTACAGACATCCTCACATCGTGAACTAAATAATGTTTGTTGAACATAAATTATTTGAAACTTTGAAATAGAGAAATAGATTTGACATAGTTCCCCGAAGAGTTTGCGAGGACTTTTTTTGATCCAAATGATAGATTTTGGAAAGGTGGATGTGGTTGTGGATGCAAATGAAATCACTTTGGCTTAAATATAGAGTAGAGGCACCCATAACCGATCACTTAAAAGATTTTGCACCAGATTGGGAGAAAGTATGAGGTGGTGTAATTTTTTCCAATATAAGAAGATAGAAATCAGGAGGATTGCACCTTTTTGGTAATTTTATTCTTTAAACTGGAATTGATATAAATTTTGAAGCTAAAAATTGGCCTAAACATATTTAAACCAATGTCTAGAGTCTACCATAACCGCTCACTCCTCCTCACTTTAGCACTCAAAACTAAGACATGTGTCATGCCACTATTGGTTCCAACTTGATCGAAATTCAATCTCATCCCAATCGAAATTCCAATACCCTATAGATTGTTGATGGGGTACTAATCAAGAACATTTTCCTCTACTATATATGGCATATATAATTACTTGTAAAGGGAGGGGGAGACTAAAGATTCCACAAATTCATATATTTGTTTATGTTACTTATAAAAATCATGAATTTTCTCAAATTATATGCGTAACTGGTGAACCCTTTTCATTGGTCCAATGTGAAGGAACTTTTGTTTTGAAAAAATAAAATAAAACAAACTAAAAAACATCCAAATGTCACTATGATTTCATAAATTTGAATGATTGTATGTTAGCATTTATAGAAGACAATCATGTACTGGAGAGAGAGAGAGGTTTGCCACCCCAAGTCAAAGTTTGGCAAAATTTCCCAAAATGTAATTGTCCATTTCACTTTAGTACTCATATCCTTGAGTGGGTGGGTAGGACCAAGTTCCTTCTAATTCATATTGGTTCACTAACTTAGCAAAACGTATAGTATCGAAATACATAGTAATATATAATATTAAGGCATGGTGTGTTGCATATCACGTTATTTTGATGAAAGAGTGTAAGTCCAGCAAAATTGACCATTTGCATAAAACTAAACTAAATATTGTATTCCATGTCACCAATTCTATATGTCTTGCTCAATACTAATTGTAAATCACCCATGTAGTGTCACCAACACTAAGTGTAAACCTAACATCATTTGTCATTCTTTGTAAAAACATTTTCAGCATTATAGGTTTAAAATCTCGCAATTATTGTCACTAAGTGATTTTCATCCAAATTTTAATCATCCATGACAATATTTCACTACAAAAGTGTCAGGATGCAGAATATACCAAGCTAAAAGTGGATGAACTGAAAGTAAATTGGGATGACAGTACTTGTAAATATATTTGTAAGAAGTGTCAATAGAAAAGTTACCACATTGACATTAAATACCATAGACATTGAATACAATATTTAGTGTAGCCATTTCAAAATAACTTTGAGGATTAAGGGTAAGTTTGCCTTGCATCTTGAAATCCATGGATTTAGCGAACAAAAACAAAACACAAAATCACAGTCATTTTACATATGTAAAATGCCTTAACAACAACTTGCATAAGTCACAAGTGCATGTGTAGAAGAAAAACAACAAGTGATCATATACATATGTGGTTGCTCCTTTAACTGAATGTAGAAGCTAATCTCTACATTAAAATATGGGTTCATCCTCACTTGTGCCCATGCCACCCAACATAAGCACAATTTTGTTAGGAAGCATATACGAGGTGTCTTCATATGAAACCGGTTAGTATCGCAATTATAACTAGTACAAAAGTTGTTTACTTCAACACATGGTCATGTGTGCCATCATTTCTCTACCTATGAGTAAGGTGAGTGTTATTTGTTGCACCTTTGTTGGTGCCATGAGGTAAAAGACATCATAAAAGTGTGCTTCTCTTAAAGTCATTTTGCGCTTCTAAAAAATCACATACATGCTAAGCATCATCCGCAATCCTAAGAAAGCAATCCATATATTATGGTTTGTTACGCTTCCTGATTCTTGTATACTTCGCACTACCTCTAGCAACACTCTTCCAGAAAACACACATCATTGTAATCTCTACACACTATACCTTCTTCAGCCTTATTTCTTGAATCCAACATAATCATTTCTCCCAACAAAACTTCCATGGCATGCATGGATGGGTAAATTTCCCATTGCAACCATTAACCACATGTCAACGTCTAAAAGCCTATACGATTTTCAACTGGACAAACCCGTTGTCGAAGAAGCTTTGTGTGAAGGGTATTTACTAGGGCAAAACAACACAAGAGCTCTTATCCCACTACTCCTGGTAAAATCCGATGTCAAAGTTCAAGTTAATTTATATATGGAGATGTCTTAGGGAAGATTAACATCCCTTCACTTCGCGGGCTATTTTTTGTATCCTATGTAAAGATGATTGTACATCTTTCATATTCATTCACTTTGCCAAATAGAACCCCAAAGCATTTTCTTTCTTCCAACACGTTTTTGCTCTAGTAGTCCAACGGGATACATGCATCCAATTCAAAATTTTCAATCGGACAAAGGAGACAAATTCTACAACACTGATTTCGATTTCGGAAGACACACAGGATCGATCATATGACAAGCACCCTTTTCACTCCTCAACAAAATGGGTATATAGAATGGGAGAACATGAATATTATGAAGATGGCAAGGAGTATTTTACATGCAAAAGGCTTACCTAGCTAGGCAGAGGCGGTTAATACCATTGTCTATATTTCAAACAAGCTTGTGAATATACAACTTGGTGATCAGACACCATTTGAGATGTGGTACAATACGAAACCCAATGTTCAACACTATCAAGTGTTGAAATCACATGCTTATGTATCTCTAAACAAGGAGGTGCGCACAAATCTCGACCCGAAAAGTTTTGTGGCGTACTCTGTCGCCTACAGTTTGACATCCAAGGCTTAATGATTTCGAGACCCTCAATGCAACAAAGTGATTGAGAGCTCTTACTACAAAATTGATGAAACCGCAGGGAAGTTTTCTCAATTTTACCATGTGTATTATTTTAGGATGTATCCATTATCACCACTCCCATTCCTTCTATTGCATTACCATCACCAGTGGGAGCAACCACCACAATATACAATCAATATGCTCCTATTCATCTTCCATCACACTACTAGCATTGCCGTCGTTGCTCACTGTTTAATATAGCAAAAAAGGGCTCCGGCGACACATAACACAATCGGCAGCAGGAGGTCTGCTGTCCCGCTGTTCTCGAGGGCTGTTGAGTGCTTAGAGTCACAAAAAACAAACCGTGGGCCCAGGCAACAACGACGGTTTCATATCCTGAGGTCCCTTCGATTGTATTTGATGTTGCGAATCCCTGTTCCTGCGATTTTGTGGTCTCGAGGCGTACGGTGTGGATTTGCATAGTGCTGACTTGGAGCACCGGGCTTGGAGCTGTTTCACTGGGGGGTTAAAACACCGGAATTACATGCCTTGTTGTGTGCGAAGTTACTCGGTTTGGGATTGGTTCGTCGAGGTGCTCGGAACAGATCTGAACGGCTCTGTGGACGTCGTTTCTCGGGTAAACATCGAATGGTACTTTGACGTGTGGCATCTATGTAAAATTACTGCAATTATGCCAATAGGTAATTTTCCAACCGCAGTATATTGCATGACAGAATATTTTTGTGTTTTCAGGGCTGTGGAGTGCACGGATGAAAAAATGGGAGGTAGCGACATCCACTGACTCATGTAATTTTTGAAATGTACCTACTAGGGTACAAATTTCCATATTTAAATTTACAGTAATGTGGCGTCTGAATCCACTTCCTAGGAGCACCTAGAGAACCATGAGCACACCACTTGCATTGACTCTCTAGTGCTCACCCTCAAGGGCTTCTACATACTCCAACATGTGGACTACACGCATACAACTACCCTGAAACTTTTAAAAGCCTCATATCTCCGACACAAACTGCTAATGAACAGAGTCACATTCGATTGGTCATGGCCCGCATCAGTCTCCAGAAACTATTATCGGACCTCCGGTGAAGGGTTGTTGCAAGAGTCTTCACCTCGTTTGCCTTCAAGGTTTTATCTTAGATGACCGTCTGACTTCTTGAGTTCGCTCTGGACATCTGGTTCCAATCGTGGTTCACCTTCAAGCTTGGTGTTGCAGAATTTGTTGTCCCCTCCGCACGCATAGTGGTTGCGTTAAAAATATGCATCCATGCTGAATTAGTTAACAATGTCAAGGCTCAACTTGTTATGAAATAAAATGTGAAAAATTACAACTTCCTTCTGCTCACTACGTCTATGTTGTTACGCACTACATTACTATATCCAAACATTATGCATCCACCCCATGCCTATTCCTTGGCCAACATTCGTTTCCAGGCGTACAACTAATTAGGGGACAGTCTCTCTTAACAGGCTTAGACAGCTCAGGAGTCAAAAACTCACCGTTAATTAAGTGTGCTCACTTCCACGAAGTTCAGGTATCGAGTCTCCCATAAAATAATGGCGTCCTCAGCAAACTCGCCTCTCATTGCATCCGAAATTGTAACTATCCCTTCGCGTTGATGGTCGGGGTACAATACCTTTGTATGCGCCCACTTAGGATATACATGTTCAATTGTCACTTGTTGCATCCCATGCTCCCAGGAGACCCCTTTCACATTAGGGACAAGTTTCTTCTTGTACGATCGCCAATGGGGACCACATCGGCCAAGAGCAATGGTTTTGTTTTGGTGGTCCGGATGTAGAATCCAGACAGCCTTGTTGGGCTTCAATGGTCCACACTACGCCAACAACAACACATGTTCAATACACAAGGTGAATAGGAAGGTCATGATCATATGGGACGTGTGATTTATACCCACTATAGTAATTAACGCACCTCCTCTCCTCGTGGTTTGTTTTCTGCAGGCGGTATGTAGTCAAGGAACTTCGACGGACGCTTCCGGGCGCGGCGTGGGCGTTGTCCGATTTCCATGGACTCAACGTGAGTGGTATTCTCGGACATTTTTATCGTCACACTCTGCATTGCCGGGGGCTTTGTTGCATTTGTTCTGGTGCTCGGCCTCCCTCGTTTCGTCACTGAGCGCTCTTGCAATACCTGCGTTTCACCTCCGACGCACGCCCACATAAATTGTTGGAATGCTTGGAATCTTTTCTGGTAGTAACTATTGAACCTGCATAGACGGCAACTTAACTCACCCTCAGGTGCCACCCGTTTCACCGTCCTAGGTTCGCAACGGACTGTCACATTTCCTCTTTATGTGGGCCCTGCATTGCATCATTGCACGGTTATTGATTGTGCCAATATTGGTTAATGCCATATATCAAAATTTACTGTAACTACATCCTGACTCACCGTGTTCGGCAAGCCTCTTGAATGGTTGAGTGTTGGCGACTGTGTCTAGCAACCCGAATGTTGCGGCCAGAGCGGATACAGGGGCCCTCGTGACCCCCCCAGATTGATTTACTCTGTGCTGCCCCTCGCCATCGGTTGATTCCACTGCCCCTTCTACATTACAACCAAATAATTCACATGTCATCCCTGCTGATATACTTAACTCTAACAACAGTCACACAACACCGATCATGGGGGTGCCGTCATCCTCATTGCTACATTATTTCGTAAGAGGTGATTCACGAGCACCTACCAGGAATTGCAGTCCCTGGAAATGTCTCGCCAAGCTCGTCGGACATCAATGACGCTGAGCATGCTCTCTCCTGACCGGCAACTGTAATTGTTATGACATCTGCCCTTTCACCATCGTCATCGCCCCCGACATGTTCGTGTTCCGCACTCGCAAAATCTTCCTTTTCTGGTTCGCAACTTTCCACCTTTGTAGCTGGTTTCACACTCGATGGGAGAATGGCTTGCAATAGGAGATCCAACTTTTTGTTCACAGCCGCCATGTCCTCCCTGTTCTCCGACATGTGTTGTACAACGCCTTCCCTCCACACTGACAGTGAATTTAGGGTCCTCTTCACAACATCAAGCTCTCTGCCAACCGATCGGGCAGCACTCGCTGTTTTGTTGGAGTGCGTAACAGCCACCGTTGTGTGGCTTGGTGTACCAACGTTGTCATTCAGGGCCTGTACAGGATACCGCATGGTGAAACAATTTAGATGAGCACTAGATACATGTGACGTAACCGGTGTGTGTGTTGTAATCTCGAAAATGAATTCAAGGCCAGTGTTGATTAATAAAACAACCCACTATGATAGCTAAAGTCCTACACATCCTTGACCCTACATTGGATCTCTTGCATTGCAAAACATTGATCATAACAAAGTCACAACCACCAACAGACTGCAAACTCATTGCCCCCTTCTAGCATCGCCTCCTGGAGCCCTTCCCCCACTGAATCTGAATTGACTCAGGTTGGGGTCAATATAATGCGCTCACCTGCACGGATCCCTCGTGATCCTTTGAAGCTGGTGCATTTCCTGAATCTGCATGTGCAGCATGGATTGCAGTATTAACACTGAGCAATGGAACGACATTCCAAGCATATTTGTCGACTCATAATTCAGTGACTCATGTAAAGCATATTTCCAGTGTATAAGAGCGCAATTTTCATTTTACGGTATACCATTGAACGCAGTTGGCTTGCACAAAGGTGAAAACCACAACTTACATTTATGTGGACATCATGGTTGCAGGCAGAAGGAATTAGCTCTCCATTGGCAATAGAGTCCTCGCTATCTTGGCAGTCGTCCCAGATGAAATTGTCGGCGTCCTCATCGAGTAATGGCTGCATTGCGACACATATCCTTGTTAGTATTTCTCGTTGCGGGGCCAATGTGAAAACTACGTACTCTACACCCAAACGGTTGTGGAGCTTACTGGAAACAAAACTATCAATGTTATCACCAGGTGTGCAATGGACTGTCAACTGACAACACTATAGCAGTCACTTAGTGGGCGACAAAGTCCACTCACATCCCACGCGTCATCGGAATCTCCCGAGGAGGAGACACCGTTCGTAAGCAGCATCTGTTTATTCTTTTTCGCTGCAGCTCGGGCCTCCTTCATTCGTTTGCTTTCCTCTTCTGCCTCCGTTGTCCGCCAATACTTCACAAGTGCTGGAAAGTAACGAATAGGGCAAAATTTGTGTTTCTCGCCACGACCTGTCTTCACCCAGTACTTGTGCCACAAGTACCTAGCTGTTCGGATAGAGTTTTCAATGTAAAACAGAATGTAGTCTTCCCGAAGAGGAGGGTTGAAGATAAATCGACGATCAAGGTCGTCCTTGATGAGCTTCAGGTCCGAGTCAGGATGGTCCCTAAAATGTATCACTGATAATTTCAAGAACCTTCGCGCGTTTGCCCTGAACTGGGAGTGCATGAATGTTCGTACTTCCTTGGGAATGTCACCTGACTTGGTGCATTGGATCGTCATTGGCCAGTTCTTTGATTTTGCCTTGAAAGCGTTTTTTCTCTCCCTCTGAACCCGACGCTGTATTGTTTTCTTAGATCCATCTTGCGTTGTAACCTCGTTCTCGCCTAAATTAGAAATTGTCTTCCCGGAGGAATTATGAAGGTTGTTGTAGCCCGCTGGAGTCGCTGAGCCTAACCCACCCATGTGTGAAGCTGGATCTGCAAAAGGAGACAGCACCGACGAGCCCCTCCATGAGGGCCACACTCCCGTGCCTGTATGGAAGTATGGCGGATGGGGAGCCTGCAATGGGGTCGTACCTGACCGATTGGAATGCCCACTCCCGGAGCCTTCGTTGTGCGACATGTATGTGCTCCCGCCGCTCTCTCCTCTGTTGTCGTTCTCTGAAAACGAATTTGGCGGCAATATCTTCCCTCCTAGATGTTGCGTCGGTTGGGGTCCAACTCCAACCGACGAACCAGTCCTTTGAAGATTATTTGTGCGTTTGTACTCCATCCCTTGGTCTGACAAGTTGACCGGCCCTGTTCTACTTGGGAGAGGTTGCATAATGGGTTGCTGTCCGGATGATTGGTGGTGCGGAAATCCATGATACATGTATTGCATCTGCGACCCTGCATCCACAGACGGCGACATTCCGGATTGAAACAATACTTGGGGTCCCCATGCCTGGACGTAAGGGGGTCTCTGGGAATAGGTCGATATCATTGGCATGTGCCCAACGGATGCGCCCTACAACGACAAGTAAAGTTAGTGCCATATTGTGGAAAAAAAAAACTAATAGATTCCGTTGAAATGGATCCCTAACTTGTGTACCTCTGGTACAAAGAGTTATAGTATATCACTTGACCTGATGGACTAGGCTGGTTGAAGCCATTGGATCCCATGGTGTCTCCGATTGTGGAGATCTTTTTGTTTTCGGCGTGGTTCCCTGAAAGCGTTACTAGCCAGCCTTCCTGGGAGACAACTCGAAACAACACCATCACAATATTTTAAAACCGTCGAACAAGTATTTTGCATCAACATATGGATAGACGCAACAAAACACATGAGGGTGTAAAGGTTTGACAACTGTCAACGCGGGTTATCCGCGGTAAATTAAATTTGAGCCTCATGGCCAGACACGATACACACTCCGGAACAAGGAGATATGACACCACTGCTAATCATGGTATCCTGAGAGTAGCGCTACAATACGTCGACAGCGGTCTCCTTCTACTCTAATTCTGAGTCCGAACCCCGGGAATTACGGAGCACCCATTCCTCGTCTGTTTCATCGTTGCACTCGGAGCGCGGGCTTGCGTACGGGTCCTCATCGCCTCCAAATACCACTCTTCCCTCACCCGTTGTCCATGCTTCCAGACCTTTCTCCCACTCCTTCGTACCCTCCACGAATTCCTTCCACCCTTTGCAAATGACTCGCAGACAACAACAAATATGGAAGGTCTCTACTGCCGACTGCCCGTCCACAATGAGGGGCCATAGGGTTCCCAGAACTACTGCCCTAGGTAGGGCGTCCATGAAACTCTCTTGTTTTACTGGCACTGGTTCCCACGGGCGGCGTTTCCTGGCTCTCCCCCACATGTGATCGTTTGTTGGGACCATAAAAGGCAAACTTTGTCGCTCACTCCAAGCGAAGATGCGAGCTCTCGCATCTTCGACAACGCTCCGCATTGCCTCGTGCAGGGGTATATCGAGCCGCACACGTCGACGAGGGCCTCTTGCATCTACAATTCTCCGCACTAAGTCGTTGAAACTCTGACTTTTATCGCCTACCTTCCAAACGGCGTAATTCGACATTCCGAGGTGCAAACAGTAGGGAATAGAGTCTGCGGCAATTGACGACCGTGTCTGTAACCCTAAGCGCTAATGAAGCTACAATGCGGGCGACAAACACAAAACAGTTGCATGGTTTAGGATCACTTACCTGTTGGAATTGCAGGACAAAAGTGTCTGCTGGCGTCTGTGCCCGATCCAGAGAAGGGAGTGCTCGTCCTTCAAAGCATCCGCCACACCGAGAGGCCATGCCGGAGGGATCCCCCCACACCTCCATCACTAGTCCACCCTAAATTGGATGTCTGCATGAAGCACCAAATCCAGTAATAAGACAAAGGAAGTACGCAAATTTCCCGATGGCAACGCACATTCATTAATTCCGAACGCAGCTAATTTTAGAATATCACTTACGTGCCCTGCCTGAAGACAACCTCCGACTGAATTGTATCGCCAGCAGGGCGGTTGCAGGGTAATGCGACTCCACCACTAGGTTGCGGGGTGCGGATCTGCTTTGCAGAAGAGTACGGGCGTCAAAACCGCAAGGAGTCCTTGGTCGACTCATTCCACTGGGAACTTCTTTGTGAGGGTAGACCGCAAATTAAGCACTACCTTCTATTACTCCTAGATCTCTCCCACTGGTGATTAGGGCGTAAGCCTCAACGGGTTTGCTCTTATCCGCATGCCTCGACAAGAGCATGTTGCGCGAAGGCTAGGCCGCGCGATCATGAAACCCCTGACACCACTGAACTCTAAAGCATGGAAAGTGTCACAAAAACTTAATGGCACGCCCATCGAAGTAGGAGGACTCTTTATGAGCTACCAATCGCTCCCACGTCGTCAGACTCCACCGTTGCCCACGCATACAGTCTAACCTTCACAATGAACCAACCTCCGTTGCACCATAAAGTGTGATATAAACAGGGTGTGTCATATTTGAGAAATGTCACATTTTGAAGATTTGTGCATAATGTGATAATATCATAAAAATAGGTAGAAAGTCAAAATATCATTACAATTAAAAAAATAACAAATACAATAATGCTTTAGAGTGATGTGACTGCACCACTTGGGTGCCGATATGCTTTCCAAGAGACTACGGGCTAAAAAACCGCAAAGAGACTTTAGTCTACTCATGCTCCTTCACTACATGGGACGACCGTAAATTAAGCCTTTCTGTTAACTAGTTCCAGATTTCGCCTAGTGGTTTTGGTGGCATAAGCCTCGACAGTATCTCTCTTATCCGCACAACTCGCCATGGAAACAAAAACATGTCGCATGAAGGCCTGGCCGCGCCCTGTCAATAGGGCGCTCCATGGCTTCAAGGGCAAAGTCATTTTGGGCCATGGATGCGCCCTAGGGTGCTTGACGGTCCGGATTTAGTGCGGGCAGCCAAGTATCGGGCAGGGCAAGGGCAGGCCCGGCCCCGGGCTCGTTAGTTATCCCCACATGGGTAGTTGCTGCATCAAGTATTAGAAGAGCTACGGTGTCCACACAGGGAGAGTAGACAGGTACGGCGGGGAGCTATCCACAACAGGGGAGGGGGGCAGGCTCTAAACCAGTGCCCCGGAAGATCTGGGCATATACAGTCCACCCTCTATAAATGTTACACCTATAAGTGTTAACCCTCTCTAAATGTTAACTTTCTTCTACTCCCCACATATTGCACACTATAAATGTTAACAAAATGGTACTCCCTTCTTTGTAAATTTGACTCTATAAATGTTAACAAATGAAATACAACTATAATATGGATGATAAAAACTACACATCCAATTACAATCCTCTCTCTCTCACCATGCGTTGATATTGAATAAAGTTTTGATTGGGTTTGCAATTTTATGAATGGTATTCTCTCACAAGGACTCTTCACAATTGCTTGTATTTATAAATGTTAAGATTTGTATATTGCTCAAAAAGGTAATTTTATAATCGTTAATTGTTAACACCTCTATAAATGTTAACTTTGATCCACTCCCGAGGGTTAACATTTATAGAGGGTAGACTGTATATAGTCGGTCAAGATCCTTGTGATTCTAAATCCAACCAGTCCAATGTTGACATCTGCCGGTTATGCTTTATACATTTATTTATTCTATACATTCCTCTAAAATTAGTGGCAAGTGCCCTTAAGTCTAGAACTTCTACTGGCTATTTCTCGAACTCAACCGGTTCATCTTCAACTGATCAAACAATTTCCTTAAGTCTTGATCTTCAACTTTCTTATAGCTAAACTAGTTTATTGGGGCACAAGTGTTAAATGATGTTGTATATTACTTATGTTTATTGCTACTTTAGTATATTGTAATGTATTCAGCAGACAATTGCCTGCTAGTTACAGATGAGTTGGGTTGAGTTTGAGAAATAATTGTTTCACGTTCAAGACTTTAAAGAAAATTACCAGTTATTTTACAATAACTTGTGGAATATACCTCAATGTAATGTGTCTCTTAAAATGAAATTTACAACTCTACCGATTGTGACAATCCATCAATACATAGAAATAACCGGTAGAAGTTCCAGAGTTAAGGAAATTTACTGATCAGTTGAAGATGAACCGGTTGAGTTTGAGAAATAACCAGTAGAAGCTGCAGACTCAAGGAAATTTACTGATCGGTTGAAGATGAACCGGTTGACTTCGAGAAATAACCAGTAGAAGCTGCAGACTCAAGGAAATTTACTGCTCAGTTGAAGATAAATGGGTTGAGTTCGAGAAATAACCGGTGGAAGCTCCAGACTCGATGGCATTTTACTGATTAGTTGAAGATGAACTGGTTGAGGTCGAGAAATAGCCGGTAGAAGTTCCAAACTTAAGGGCACTTGCCACTCATTTTAGAAGAATGTATAGAATAAATAAATGTATAAAGCATGACCGGCAGATGTCAACATCGGACTGGTTGGATTTAGAATCTCAAGGGCACTGGTTTAGAGCCTGCCCCCCTCCCCTTAGGGCCACAACACGAATGCTTAACACCTTGTCCTTTCAAATTTTGAGGGAGAATTTTATATATTCATATATAATTTTTTTATTCATTGTTATTATCAGAGTCAGAGTCAGAGTCACTGCTTTGCCAAGTCACTGGCGCTCCATCTCTAAGTTGATGTTTTATTCTTGTCCTAAGTTCTTGTTTGTTCACTAATGCTACCCCTAATTTATACACATTCTCTGCTAATGTCTTATGTATAAATCTTAATGTTCCATGGACAGCAGTCTTGCTTCGGACAAATACTCCAGCTCTTATATTTGTATCAAATTTCAAACAATGTTGGAACAAACCAAAATGTCCGCCTTTAGGATCTCCTCTTGTAAACCAAATAATAAAAGATGCTTCCATATCAGCCGCATCTAGATGAGGCTTGATGAACGAATTTTTGGAAATATGCATTTGATGGACCTTGGTGGCATATCCATCCAATCCAATCGAAACATGATCAAATTGGTCATTAAAATTTTTTTGTACCTGACTGCCGAATTGATCCAATTGCATCCAAATAGAGGAAGCAATGCTATCACCAAGTCCTTTAAAACTTTTTTGTATGGAATTTGGTATTTTATTTTGATGATATTTTACTACATTGCCTTTTGATTTTGCTCCACCATGTGCAACATAGCCGTGACTTACAGATTTGTATCTCCCCCGCTTTGGATTTTTTTGGTTATCTCTCGCTAGATATGGGGATGTTTCATAATAGTGATTTGCTTCAACGAGAGTTCGTTGGTAATGAAGGTCATTAGTCCACATATTGGGAATATATATCATTATTACATGGTCAAACTTGAAGTCTTCAATGTTCATGATTCCCATTTGTATAATATCAAGCCCATTCAATATCATTAAACTTTTGTTCACTGTTGGAAATATTGTATTGTTGTCGTAAATGTCTTGCCAATTTTCTTGGAAAGTTGAATCATCCCAAAAAGGTAATGCAACCTGCTTTTTTTTTTAACCTTCCTTGGAATATTTGAAAAACTAGTCATAACACGCATATTTTGTTTAATACCAAATTCCTTTAGTATTAATTGTTCTTGAAGTCCATGTTCTTCAAATTCGCATTGGAGAATCATAAAAGAACTACGTTCAAATCGAGTTTTAGATGATGTACACTCCCCATTGTTGGCCAAATACATATTGAATTGTTCATATACATCATGAAACTCTTGTAGAATTTGGATTTTGCATCCTTGAAGTATTGGGAGATTAAACACCCACTTTGTGTGGATGCCAAAGTCTATGCCGTGATTAGAATCACATACATGACATTTCATAGGGTTTGGACGTGTCAAACACTCCTCACATAGTTTGTGACAGAAACTGACATAATATTGTTGTTTGTTCAATATATCCAATTCCATGTCTATTGAATTATTCATAAATATTTTTTTAAAATATGCACAATCCAAAGTTTTCTTGCATGGCACAATATACAACTTTGAAAAATGTTGAAACAAATGGTGTTTTCCTTTGCATCCACGTCCCCCACCATTATCATATAGGGTTTAGGGTTTAGGGTTTAGGGTTTGTTGGTCCTGCCTCCAAGGAATGAGTGTACGGGTTGGTTCACCCCAACTGTACTTTCCACATAAGATTGTTGTGAAGGTTGCCTCTTAATAATATGATTGAGCTTGTGCGATCTTCACTTGGGCTCGACAAATACTCGGGGGGTGCATTGTACTAAACATGTACGAGTATACGTGAGTGCACAAGAGGGGTATTGATTTGGACCTTGCCATATTACGTATACATATGGTATACATGTTATAATTTATAATTACGTACATATATGGAAGGCCTTTAAAAAGTATACAATAATTGTACTTGTATGGTATTGTTACTATACTACATATCATAAGTTTTCATATTGGATGAAATTATGATTAACTAGGATTAACGATTTTCGTTAGCAACCTTATAGGGTAGTATGAACCATGTACAAGGTGTCAAGGTAATATCGGGGAAAGAGGCAGTATTAGGGTTTTGAAATGATTCGTTCAGCTCAAAGTAACAAGGAGATTGGTTTATGTTGGTATCAAAAAGGGGCTAACAACAAGTGGACATGTGATCTTATTGATCATTTGATGGTAGACTTAGAGACAATAATTGCATTGGCTATAATGACATATATTGGTGAATCAAATGTTTATGAGTTACATCCGGGAGATGAAAAAGTTTTCAACGACTTTGCTGATGAAAGCTAGGATATTTTGTTATACATATTATAAGGGTTTGTTATTGTTCAAAAGTATATTTGTATACTTATGTTAATGACTATATATGAATGGATGTTTTTTTGTGTATACATATTGTCACTTGTATATTTATTGTTGTAATTGTATGTGTATTACTTCATTTCACAAAAAATAACTTGTATATAGGGGGTTTTTAGAATATGTAGTGAACGCACGTGATTCTAGGTTTTAATGAAAGGTGCACCCCCCGAGGACAAATATAAGGTAGACAAACCTTTTTTGGTTACTTAATACATGTGTTTAACCCCTAACTGCCCGAGCGACCATATATGGTCGACCAAAAATTTTGGCTCGTTTGTGTGTGGGCAGTTAAATTCCTTTGACCGCGAAATTTTTTTTGGCGAGCAGTATGAAAGGGCAACTTTTGGATTGAGGCATTTTTGACCAAAAAGATTAAATATTTGATTTTAGAGAGGGTCGCAAAGGCATATATGTCCTACTAGTAGAAAAGGGCAGCATTGGAGAACCAATGAGAATTTCCCATCCATTGAGCGGTCAAGTAAAAAAAAAATTGTGGGGGCAATGGGTTTGGCTCTTGGTAAAGTGGAAAGTAATGGGCCCTTGATTGGAGAAAATGGCGCTTCGTTTGGCGCAGTAAATCATGAATTTGTAACTAATGAGATCACTCCATGCTTGCAACCTCCTAAATGAAAAAAAAAGTGCACTGTAGCCACTGTGGCAAGGTGTGGCGGGAACCTCATCACTTTCAACCGCCTCTATTGCTTTCACAACATGAAGACATGAAAATGGCGGTGCTCACAACGGATTGAAATGAGAAAAAATGGAAAAATTTATACCTACACAACGTTGCAAAGTGGTTCAACTAACAAATCAGTAAGGAATTTCATAAAGAACACCAACATTATGCAAGATAACGGTTAGTGATGGGTTGAATGCAAAAAGCGTGTATATATGTTTGAACCATTCAAATTCCAATTCACAGGTCTTCATTGTCATACACATTTGTCACAATGGACGACATTCCAAACCCTCCTATCTCTCTTTGCTACATCGGAGGACCAGTAGACATAGTTCGAAATTGGGTAAGGTTGCAAGGTGCAAGTGTACAACAAGAGAGAGTTATTCTAGCAGCATTGGATTCAAACTATCTTGCAAAGTTGCCCAAGCCAAAGAAGTGGCGAGAGATCGGCACTATACCAAAGAATAGAGCGTTTAGATCTAGGTACTATCAACAAGTAGCTCACATTTTAGGGTGGAAGGAGAGACATGTGCATGGATTTTCGGAGGCCGTGAGAGACACCTTGAGGAAAGAGGTGTGGCCAGACCATGGAGAGGAACAAAGAGACATGGCAACAGATAATTCTCAAGGCATTGGAGAGAAGAGGAGCCCACACATTGGGGCTTCAATGGAGCGATCTGCAATTGCCAAGGGAGGTAAATCTAAGTCGGAAGGCGCCCAAGTTAGCAGTAAGGAGGTGCACATCAAAGATAGCAACGACCACACAAGTCACATACACAAAAGGATGGTCAGAGGGAAGGAAGCGAACGGGGGAAAGATTGAGGATTGTTGCGAAGAAGGGGAGCATCATGACGGCGGACAAGGCATCTGCACCAAGAAACGATCAAGACCTGAAGAGGAAGGCAACGGAAGTAGTGGATTTGCAACCAAGTCCAAAGGGACAACGGGACGTGTACTCCCAAAGTGGTTTGAAAGACTTTAGATTTACAGAGCTTGTAGTACAAGACCATGAAGTAGCAGTGAGAGTTCCAAGGTATGTTGTGAGTGAGTCAGTACAATTGGGAGAGGAAGAACAAGATTTAGAGTGGATATTAGGCGTGGTGCAAAGGAGCTACATTGAAGAGCAATCAAATACTAGAATGTATGATGTTTTATTTGCTGATGGAAATAGAAAATGTATTCCAAGTGGATTCACGGAGCAAATACTAAGGCATGAAAAAAATGCAATACAACCCACAAACAATGTTGAGCCAACATGTAACATTTCCAGTGATGACGAGTCGGAAGATGACGATGGCAGTAGGGATGGAGATGACAGTTGGCCGGTAACATATGAAAATGACCTTCATGACGAAGCAGCCGAATGGGAAGCTTGGGCACAATCCCTTGGAGCGGCCAACACGAAGGCAGATTGTCAAGGAGGAATTGCATCTACAGCTGGTGTCGAGGATGTCCGATCACCAGTGAGGGTGCGGGCAGTGGCACCTGCAAAAACAGCGCAGCAGGTCAGCAGTGACATTTTTCATTAAAATATTTATAAGTCTATCATAGTGGTCGATTTGAATCTTTCTTTATCAGTCGCAAAAAATTGCCTAGACCTCTGATCCGTCTATGAAAACAGAGAAGATTGAGGCACTTGTATCCAACAATACAGTAATACACTATATGATGCATAGATGCCACTCTGAGAACAGACATAAGATACGAGTTCAAGTGCACACCTGCAAACTCAGCACACCTGCACACCTGAAAACTCAGCCACAATGAAATCTATAAGAAGTGGATCCCTGATGTGATGTTACAATCAACAAACATGCACCTTCGATAATCACAACCAATCAAAGATTCATGTCCGAATTTTCAACCCATTTTTTGTCGGTTTTCAATCCAATTTTTGTTAGTCTTCAATCGTAGATCTGCTAATGCAACACAAAGTTCCGTTGTCTAAACCTGATCAGTAGAAGTTGGATGAACACGAAACACAAACTGAATAACAACATCCCCATAACCTGCCTCGCATTAAATTATAGATCATTGCACTGCGAATGCCATCACGGGGACGCGAGTCTGTGGCAGTCCACACACACAACCTGCAGTCCTTTTCCGAGACTGGAGTTAAGTTACTGATCTTGAGAGCCAGTTCATGAGGTTGCTGTCAGGCTAGGTAGCTAATTGTCGCGGAGCACTTCGGAGACCTAATCTCTAATCGCGATCTGTCTCTGTTCCGAAACAGATAGCAATTTTAGAGAAAAGACCGCATGAATTGAACATACATAGATGCCACTCTGAGAACAGACATAGTGATTGACAGCAACTTGCAGGAAGAATTGAAATCGCGAAGTCTCACATGAATCAAACACTGACCCAGTCTCACATGAAATTAAACACCGACCCAGTCTCACATGAATCAAACACCGACCCATTCTCAAATTTCTTTTATTGCACCAACTCGAAGAAGCTATCAGTTACATTGGCAGATGTATTGAATTGCAGAAAACAAAAGCAGGTAGAGAGGAGCGAGACAGAAACTTACCTGCTCCTGTCAACAATGCTGGGGTTGCGAGGCGGATGGGCGAAGAAGAGCAGGTGTTCCCACATTTAGGCGCTTGGGAGGAGATTTCAAAGTGTCGGAGCGCAGTGCCGCTCGGCAGCACAGCGCGTGGCCAGCAGAGCAGGCGCCCTGGCGCGAACCAGCGAGGAGCGCAGGCAACGGCTGCTGGTAAGCTTTGGTTTTTTTCTATTTTTTTCTGTTTATTTAGCCACTGAGAAGTCATCCGGAAGATTTTTGGGGATAACCGGTTCAAATCCTTGTGTTTGCAAGTCCAACCTGTTACATGATCACATCCTCCGGTTTTCCTTTATTAAATTGGGGTACATTCTATAAATTTCCTCCAAGATGATAGTTATTTTTCTGCTAAATAGAACTTCAACCGGTTATTTCTAGAACTCAACCAGTTCATATGTAAATACCAGCCGGTTCTCCCCGATCATTGCATGTGAGAGGGCATTTTTTTGTTATTTTCTCTTTTCTAAATAAATGACTTGTTCACAGTAGAGACTGAAACCATATGCTTATCAAAGTTTATGCTTTTGTGGTGTTGGCAGCATGTGCAAAAAAGGGTGAATTGTTGGATAATGAAGTTGTGGGTAGACAGAAGATGGGGCGTATAAAATTACCAACCTTGAAAGAAATTTACTGTGATGCATCGTGGCAAAAGACAGTCTCCACATTTGATCCGGCACCTGCTAAATTTAGGGGTCCGACACCAGGCTTGCCAATCCCTTCTAATAAAATGCCCACGTTGTATACCTTGTTCCATAAGTTCTGGACTCCTCACACATTACGTAAAATATGTGCGGAGACAAATAGGTATGCATCGGAGATAAACCCACGTTCTAAATGCACTCCCAAAAAGTTACGGGGTGGGGATACGTGGTTTGCCTTACACCCATCGGAGTTGAGGGCCTTTTTAGCAATTTCTTTATATATGGGGATAAAAATTGAGCCCAATGTAAGGTCTTATTGGGAAAAATCTTGTGATTTTTTGTGGTGCCCGGTTATATCCTCAATTATGACCCGGAATCGCTATGAACACATTATTCGTTGCTTACATGTGCATAATGACCATGCCGCAACTACGGATCGGTCAAGCGGGGACTTTGACAAATTGGTAAAATTACGGTGGCTATTGGATGAGATTAGGGATCGTTGTAAGGGCATGTGGAATTTAGGGGATAAGGTTACCGTAGACGAGATGATGGTACAATACAAGGGCAAGTATTGTCTCATCCGTCAATACATGCCTAAAAAGCCCACTAAGTGGGGAATCAAGGTATGGTGTCTTACGGACTCTACATCGAGGTACGTATGGACTTTCGACGTATATTGTGGGGCCAATAAGGGGGTTCCCGGAATCAAGGGGTCTAAGAAAGGGGAGGCTAAGCAAGGGGCAATTGTGGTACACGCATTATTGGAGGGGTTGGAGAATAGGGGCCACATAGTAGTTATGGATAACTTTTTTTCTTCAGTGCCCTTGTTTATGGAACTTTTGGGGAAGGGCACCTATGCGACGGGCACGGTTAGGGCCGACCGTATTGGCCTTCCAACCGCCCTCGCTAAAAAATCACTTTATGCAAAGTCCCCTCAAGGGCATTTAGAGTGGAGGATGCATGCATCCAAAAAACTTAGTGCTATTGTATGGGTGGATAAAAAACCTGTCCTTGTGATGTCCACCGTGGCCCCACCAATCCATGGGGTAGGGGAGGAATGTCCGGTGGTCTCACGGCGGGTGGGTTCCGTGCGTAAGGATGTTGAGACCTCCCCTATGCATTACCAATACACAACCTATATGCGGGGGGTAGATGTGGCGGACCAACTAAGGGGAGAATATTCCTCTCAAGTTCGGACTCATAAGTGGTGGCACAGGCTTTTTTTCTTTCTTTTGGACACTACCGTGGTAAACATGTGGAAACTACATTGCGCACAGTCTTTGACTCTAGGAAACCGACCTTTGAGTCACAAATCTTTTCAATTGCGCTTGGCCAAAGTTTTGGCCTCACACCACCTCCGGTCCCGCAAGTGCACTTCTCGGTACAATCGGCATGTCGGACTTCTTCATATGCCCATGTGGAGCCCACACCGCAAAGTTTGTTGTGAATGCCGCATACGGTGCCAAACTTATTGTCCTTGTTGCCTTGGGCATCATATGCATATTGGAGAATGTTGGGCGGCGGTGCACCGGCCCATTTTCGATTGAAGGTAATGCTCATCAATAAGTTTTATTTTTTTAACATTTGTACCCTCAATATGCAAAAGGCAGCTAAAATGCCATTAGAAACAATGTTCATATGTAAAAGTTAGGCATGTTTGAAAATATATGTAAAAACCACGAGGTGAAAGTGATTTTAGTGACATTCTAGGGGGCTGTGATTCCTTTTTGTTGGATTGTACAACTGAGAACATGCACAAACATTGTAGCTACCGGTCAAAAAAAGTTGCACGCTAAAATAGTTGATTATGTAGAAGTTATGACCTATTGACTAATGTTGATTATTGGGGCAGCACCTTGTATGGCGGGACTGGGAGCGGCGGGCTAAATTTTAGAATAGATAAGTACTTCATTTAGTGGATAGGCTCAATTGAGGTGGCAAGTAGGTGGCAATTAGGTGACGACTAGGTGGTAGGTTGGAGGAAGTACCTTGTTAGCGGGAAAAGGGAACCACCCATGATGTAGGCAATAGGAGGTAGGTTGGACAAGGTACCTTGTAGGCGGAGAGGGGTCCCACCCATGATGTTGGGAATGGGCGGTGGTAGTTCTTCACTATTTCCCAAATGTTTTTGCTAATTGGACCAATTTACTTATTTTTGACATCCACGGAGTTCCCGTATGTCATTTCTTTTGAGAATTGTTGCACCGGAAAGAGTAAAAAAATCCTGTTCTTTTCACCGTCAAATATTACTAATCACGACCATTGATGTGAAGCAATTTTCCATATGAAATTGTCAAGTGTTAAAAAAAAACAAATGCGTTTCACCAATTGCAAGGAGGAGTGCGAATTAGATTTGGGTAGGTCTACATGCACACATAGGGTCATTGGATTCACATTTTTGTTCTCTTCAACATGATGGGTTGTTCGTGTCACCTCTAACTACCAAAAATACTTATGACCAATTTTAGCCAACATTGTGAGGAGGGGCAGCATACTAAAAAAAGATTACACACATTTATCTACATTGAATTTCACAACTATTATGCAATCAAGGACTCAAAATTGGTGTACTTACTAATATACAAGTTCTAATCACATCTATACGGTTAGATTTTGGATCAAAGATCAATTCATGGCTTGGGGATTGTAGTAAAGACATGCACTATTTTATTAGAAAAAACGTCCATGGAGGGACTCGGGCATTTAGGGGTTAAAGGAGATGGGACAACATGCTTGAAGCATGATAACCATTCTAGGTCAACAATCAACATATTGGTGGAGACCTATAGGACCATTAATGAGCACAAGAATCATCACTTTTGAGAATGAATAAGATGATCATATGAGCTCCAAAGACTATGAGAAAGGTAGTTGTGGCATCAATTGCATTTGTTCATTATCTTGTACTAGTAGCGTGTTTCATAACTTAGGAGAAGTGGACTAGTTGGAAGTCAATCATTCAGGATCCATCTACCTTAGGTTTAGGTGACATGTTCAGGTCACTACAACCAATTCACCTTGGTAAGACAAGGTGAAGGTGAAAGGATGTCATTTGACTTACACTTCAATATAAACACTCATTTGGGCTTGTACCACTCCGTCCAATTGCACCCGTGGATTTGAATTGATGTCCCATGCTACCCTACATCATCCACTCAACATGTGAACATTGATGGGTAGCCGCTTAAAAAGGTTGAGCGTTGACAACCTCACCACCCGTGCAATTATCATTCAACGTCTCCAAAATATATAGTAAATTGAACTAGAAATGGAATTTATGTTTAGAGCATAGGTAGTTCAATCTCATCACAACAACAATTCTTTTTCTTTTTCTTTTTGTCTCCAGTCGTTGCACCCATGCATACAAATTAGTGTATCTCAACTTGTAGCGCCCATGCGACATATGTTGTTTCCTTCTCTTTTTCTTATATTTTTCCTTCCCTACCCTTAACCCCAACCCCTTAACATCCATCCCTTAACTATGATACCGTGTCCCTGCCCTGAACCCCATACCCCAACCACTTAATCCCAACCCCCAAGTCAAGCCACCAATGCCCACAATGCCCCCAAGCCCATGTTAAGTGAAGTAGTGGGGCGGCAACCTCACCACCCATCATGTGACACATCACTTTAATGTGGTCCCTTACCTTTCCAAAATGTTGAGAAATAGTGGGGAACGTCACTACTATCACTACCACCACCACCACGTTTTCCATTTTGTATGTAAGATACTAAGGCCTTAAAGTAACACCTTCCTTTTGGTGACACTTATTTTTAATCCTTAAGCCATCAACAAGTGAGTGCAATGGTGCCATCAAGTAATTTATTTTTAAAAACGATTGATTACATGCAACATTAAGTATAAAATAGCACCACTTTGGCCATTCATAATAACGGTATAAGGGCGAGGTTCCATGTACCGGTTCCGGTTCATTTTTTGAAAAATAAATGGGTGGGCGGATGGGAAAAGGATGGTTCCATGTGCCCATCCCCCCTCACCTAAGGACCGGTACCCCCAATGGTGGGTGTCCCACATTGTACATTGTGCAAGGACTTGGTGCCAAAGGACCGGCGGTCCTAACGGTCAAGAGAAGGACATGTGCTGGTTAAAAAGCTCTGGTGATTGGAACGGCCGGTCACCTTGGGTAGTAAAGGCCATATTGTTCTTCAAGTCCTTTCTTTTGGGGCACTCCTAGGGCTCCTTGCTCTTGCATCATGCACTTTGTGTACACTCAAAGCTTAGTTGTGAGAAGAAATGAAAAGGAAAGAAGAGATAGAATATGATTGTATGTTATATCGTTGGAGATCTCATCATGAACTCATGGGAACATGTATCTCATGATGTTTTCAAGAATTTCGATCTTAATAACAAAAAATACATACAAAAAATGCAATGTGATAGTAAGTGTTGGGTTTAATAAATAAAAATAAAAGACTATTCAAATGTACAGAAAATCACTTATAAACAATGTATTATCACGATTTCAATTGAAAGTAAAATATATATTTATATATATATATTCCCATAGATGACATCCGTACCAACCTATACCAAGAACATATTATTTTAAATTCATTCAATAAATGTACATAAATTCTTGTACAAGTCAAATATCAAAAGTTAAATGATGATGACCCTCATTACCGGTCACCTTCACTAAGTATGACATCTTATTATTCACCAAATTTGGTAAGAAAGTAGGAAATCGAAATAAACCGGCACCCCACATAGAAGTACCCCTTCATTAAATGGGTGACATCACCCATTTTGTGGATGATGTCACCCATTTCTCACCCACTTAAAAAATGGACCGGCACCGGCACATGGAACTTGGCCCTAAGAAGGATGCATGAACATTTCTAGAAGAACACCAACTTTGACCAATCACAATGGCTAATCAAGGATCTATCCTCTCAACAAGGCAGCCGAAGAACTTACCCACAAAAGCGGGATAACACCTTCAGTATTAGAAGATCCTCATGTGCAATAAGGTTGATTTTGTGGTGAGTCTCACTTCGCAATCCAACATGAATAGACCCCCACCCCCCTTTTTCTCATTGGAGAGTCAAAGATTTTCCTTAAGACAACTTTGCAAATTTTGATGGGTTGCATATGAATTTATTAATTTTTGAGGATTTTTTTTAGACGCTGTATAAATTTGCTTATCGGTGGATTTTTTTTGGAAAAAATTCCGAGCTACTTAGCCTTCCTGAAATAGGAAAAAAGTTTCTTAAAGTGTCGCTCTAAGGCCTTAGTACCTTAGATTTAGTATCTCATACTACAAGAACTTTTGGGCTTCCATGCAAAGCAGAGTCCTACATTGGGTGCCCATACCCATGCCCATGCCCATGGGTTTTGGGTGGGCATGGGTGCAATATTATTGTTCATGGGTGGGCATAGGTCACTGCTGATGGGCATGGTCTAAGTATGGGTGGAATTAAAAAGGAAAATGTTGGGCTCTGATGCAAAGTGTACATTAACTGGTAGGACATGTGGTGCTGAGAAAGTGTTGTTCTTTTTATCTTTGTGAGGTTTCTGCAAGCCACAATGACAGTGAGAGTTGCTTTCCACTACAGCTTGAGTACCCTTGACCCATGATATACAAAGTTTGTGATTGGTCAAGAGGTTGGAGACAGTCCAAGTTTGCTTTACACTAGATCCTGAGGGCCTGTGGGACCAGGGAAATTTTTATGGATTAAAAATCTACATAACAGCCTACATGGCAACAAGTGGAGAAAGCTCAAAGACAAGTTCCAGAGGATTGACAAATAGAAGGTCCACCTATTGAATATTACCAATTGCACTCATTGAAAATTAGTACTAGAACTATTAAGGCACCTAGGATGCTCTACATTTCTTCCATTTTCAAAGCTATTTGACAACAAAAGAGAATCTTGGTGCCAATATGTAGAAACCTTGTACAATATCAGAGCTGTAGAGATGAAATCTTCAAATTCATGTATCCATGGAACAATAAACAGACCAACTTAGTCCTCACTGTTAGGCAACATTGAGAACATCAAAAACTCGGAAACAGTGCTTGGACCTACAAGTAGTTTATTCACATAAATCTGCGTCGACAAATATTTGGAGGTGGGATAAAAAATGCCCTACAGCAAGAGCATGTGCTCAACATATGGCTGGTGTAGCCAGGTGGAAAGTGATTTTCCATGACTGACAAAACAACCTGTATTGGAGCTATCTACATAAAATGGAGAGCTTAAGGCTCGAAGCAGATTATAAACCGAGTGTCGCACAAGTGAGCTTCCTGTTACCCGACTGTGCTTACCCCAGCCGGTGATGATCTCAATTCGCTCAGGAGCTATCCCAGTGCTGAGCATGTTCTCTCTAAATCCAGAAAGAGTCTGTGAAAGTGCCACTAATGCTGTACCCATTGACATTACATGGAGGTTGATGGAGTACTGGTTCTTGGCCTTCTCCCTCACCGCCTGTGGGTATAACTCAAATTCCCTAGCTACGTCCCAAACCACACCCGCTTCAGCTCTTCGCCCCAAATTGTGGAGGAACTCAATGAACGCATCAGTAAAGCCTCGTTTACAGTCGTGGGCCTCCCCGTGAAAACTTTCAAAATATTGCCGGACTACTGGTTTGAGTTCTAAATTGGGGACTTCCCTTGACAATAAGGTATACACAAGGGTGTATACCGGATGAGATGGGCTTGGAAATAGGCTAACTACTTGCTGATGTTGTGAACTAGCAGTGGAAGAACTCAAAAGAACTGTGTAAGTTTGAAGGGTTGGAACCAAACCCCATGCATTCATTGATTCCAGCACTTCACGGGCTGAGTCGAATCGATTCATGCGCAAGTAAGTGCCCAATAAAGAGTTGCTAACTTGTACATTAGGGGTCAGTCCTGAATCTAACATCTTCTGATACCACCCCTGTGCTTTATCTGCATTGCCAGTCTTTCCCCACATATCCACCATGGCTCCATAGATGGGAGCATCTGGTATCCAGCCAGCTTGTTCCATTTCATGAAAAACTTGCTCTGCCTCGTCTATATGTCCAGCTTGACCCAGAACTTCCATCATGATACTGTAGGTTACCCTGTCTGGATGGAAACCTGCATCTTGCATGTCATTATAGAGCTTCATTGCCATAACATGATTGCCAGCTTTGGCATGCAAGTCAATGATGATATTGTATGTGACTAAGCTGGGTGCACAACCTCGCTCAATCATCTCTTGGAAGAGCTTCAATGCTGCATTCGCTTTGTTTGCCTTACCAAGGCAATGTATTATGACACTGCACATTGACATCAGTAAATGAGTATTGAAGTCCATTTTTTACTGCAATAAGCTACTTTTCTTTCTTTTTTGCAGACGTGCAATTGAAGCCAAATTCATGATAGCTGCATTGGATATTATGAACCTTCAGCAAGCATGGCAATGGCCTGCCTATAGCGACTTAGAATAATAATCAGGATATAACATTGACATACACATACTCAAATCTCAATTCATCAAGTACATGTTTCTCACATAAGGCTAAAGGAGAGTGGAGGTGGCATCATCTCCTCCAAATATGACATGAATCCAGTTGAAAATTTGAATAAATGGTGTGTGTTTCCTTTCACCATGTTACTGTCAATTTCATTAGCATTGCTATACGAAAGATTAATGCCCACTCTTTTCCATTCCTCTCTTCATCACATGTAACAGCAATACCAAAATGTGAAAGGTTGCAAAATCTAGACCTGTATGTAAATGTGTCTGGCTGGAAACCTGCTTGCTGCATCTGCCGGTACATATCCATTGCAATGTCATGAAACCCAGCTTTGGAATGTAGATCCACAAGAGTGCAATATGTGACTCGGTCAGGTTTACATCCATCTTCTTGCATCTGATGGAAGATTCTGACAGCTTCTCCCAAGTAGTTTGCTCGTCCATAAGCATGAATCAACCTGTTGTACGTAACAACACAAGGCTCACACCCTTCTCTGCGCATCTCCTCAAGCAACTGAGTACAGGCTTCAAAATTCCTTGCTCGGCCAAGTATTCCTATCATCGTTGTATATGTGCAAACATCATGCTGATATCCATCCTGACCTTTCGCCCAATCAAAGAATTTCTTAGCTAAACCTGCCTCTTTTTGGTGCTTCAGAACCTCATTGATGTGGTAGGTACTAAGTGTTCTGTTGACATGTGAGAGCGCAACCAGGGTATCTGGTCGCCAATTCAGCTGCCTCAAGATATTGCAGACATGATCAACAACCTCCCCATTCACTGCTCGACTCTCTGAGGTAGACTTTTGGGAGTATCTCTTGTTTCCTGCTTGAGATCGCCCACCCTGTCCTCCCCTAGTGGATGTACCAACATACCGCTCTTTACTGCTCGGATTCGGAGAAACTGAATCATTCCTCACAGGATCCACTGCAGATCCTGGTGAGAGCTGCCTTGATAGAGATGTACCTGAAACTTGACGCAAGGAATTATTTGTGGGTGTCCATGGACGAGGAGCAGGTGTGTTAAAGGTTGAAGGTTTGGGCTGTGAGCTTCTTGCTTGCCATTCTGGTCTGGAATTGCCTACACCGTAATGAGAATTGTTATAATTACCTGTCCTCTGTGGTGGAATACTTCCATTTGAGGAGCCAGACACTGCTTTACGTGCTGGAATCAGAGGAGCCTCTCTCTCAGAGCTAAGAACTTGAACATCTCTCGTCTCCCTATCTTGTGCAACAGTTAAGTTCGTACTTGAAGGCACAGGGTGTGACTGTTGGTTAGGTAATCGAAAACTGCCGGCCCTATTCCCAGCTGTTGGTGACACAGCCTCCACAGAAGATAGACCTCCCACAGCTGCAAAGCCAACCTTCTGTGGTGATTGAGCAGCATTGCTACTAGATACAACTGCACTAACAACCCTAGAATCCGGTTGCCCACATTGATCTAGTACAGTACTTCCAGCAAGAGTTCCATCTCCAATTGATTCCTTTATAAATTGTCCTGGTATGGGTGCAGTGTGAAAAGGAAGTGGGCTTCTTCCCGGTGCTCCTGGAAATCCACTTGACGTGGGAGGGGAAGATCCAAACCCCCCAACCTGCCCACAGAAAAATGTGCACATTGTTAGCCCCGAAAAGATGCACTCCACTAAACTGACTCCATATAAAAGTGACGATCTCATGAAGGAGGTCAAAGTATAGCCCATACTTTAAAGCGACACAAGCACAATCAAGAAGAAGTGACGGAAGTAGGACAGGAAAGGTCATGAGCAATCACACAATATAGGCAGGAAGGTCACCTACCCCTTGGAGATGTCCAGAAGAAAGTATAGAAGAGGAAGGCGTTCTGCCATTCTCTCCTTCTCGGTCATCGGCAGCAGATACTCCATGTGGGTGGCTGGTGCCATCACCAGCACGAGTCCCACTAGTTGAGCCAGCTACAAGCCATGTTCGTTGGGATGCCTTCAACAAGGGCAGGAGCTGTTTTGGTCGAAGCATTTGGCTGCATTCATCCAAACGGTCCACACACAAAAACCTAATAAGAATTATAATAGCTGGGAAGCCTCCATGTAGAGGTTGAATAGAGGAGAATTGAGAACGAGAGACTAATTCTACATGTGCAGGAAAATGCTGTGAAATCACGACATTTGGGTAGGAAGCATACATTTCATAAAACTTCAAGATCAAGTCACAATGAATCATAAAATCATCACATTGTCGCCTATCAAAATTAACTACCAGTAAGTAACCAACACCTTGTAGAATTTGATGGTGAGGATAGTCAAAATCTGTGTCGACACAAATTTGAAGTTGGACACCCACCAGCTTCAAAACAAAAGGAGTTTCCAAGAGATGAAACTTCAGACTGAAAACTTCAATCAGGTTGTCCATAAACTGCACACATGTAGCACAATCAACATTCACAATGTTGAGCGTGGCTTTAGATTTCTTTGTCCCTTGAAACCACGTATCCTTGGTTACCTAGATACGTGAGTTGCAATGGGAACATAGTCCTACCAATTCAGATTGTTTTCACTGCAGCTGATATGTCAATGACTAAATTTCACCATTTACTTTTTAGGTTCTCCAGCTTGAGTACTTTGCTGTTCATTGTAAGTGTATGTTGTTAGTTTCCATCCCAGACAGTCTTCATTGGCATAAGGTATAGCTAACATGAAGGTAGTTGCTCTTGTTTGGCCAGCTAACAGTAGTGTTTTGTTTTGAGCTTCTTGGATATAGTCGAAGTGTAGCAGTTTTCAAGACTTGACCTCTACTGTAAAAGAGGCCACTAGTGTCAAATCACTGAAGTGTAGCAGTGTTCATGTCTCCATCACCATCCAGTAATTCTAGATGTGCAGAAATATGATGTTGCCAAAAACATGACAAGTGCATTCAAATGCTCTCTTGTCAATTGCAGAACTTGGGAAAACCCTTGCGGAATTACTAAAGAAAATATGTACAAATCAATTTCGTAGGTATGTATTTCCAATATGAAATATTTAAATGAGAAATATTTAGTCGACAATATATTGCATATGTAAATGACCACATGCTTTACTGTGCACTGTTGGACATAATTTAGAGGTCTAAAGTTGAATTTACATTAAAGTTGGTGAGACCTAAAGTTGACACTACCCCAAACTAATAACAATATTAATTGAATTTTCTGGAAACTGAAGTCAGCCAAGAACAGGAATCTTCATTGTAAGCCATCCTACAGAAGTCTCTCCATCTAAGAAAGGCCTACACATTGTAACACATTAAAAAACTGTATTGAACATAGATCAGAACATGTGTAACAAACCACATGAAAATATCCAAAGCCTCACAACCCACTCTCTCTGAGCAAACTAGCTTCCCAAGAGTAGAACTAACATACTCTGTATTCTATATGGCACGTTGCAGTTTTTTGCAGGTTTAACTACAGCTTCTGTCATTCATTTTTAGTCCAGGGATTTGAGTTAAATTTCACACAGCCACTCAACTTCTTCAAGTCATATGCCTATCACAGATTCAGTGACATGAATATTGCCTCTCAAATAAATATCTACATGTGATGCATGTCCTCCATAGTTTTCTCCTCAAACATATCAGGGACTGATTCTCCATGACTCATAATCAAGAAAAACCTACAATTGAGTGGCGCGTCTTGACTTCAATTGAAGCAGAACCAGTTAGAAATCACAACAGGTACTCTGCTTCAATCCATGACTTCTGTAATAATGGAACACCATCCTCCCGCCAGAATATTTTATACTCACAGAGTGATGCCACTGCTTCAGCGTACATTTTGTACTCCTGAAGACACCAACAATCTGTGAGTTGAGCGCAACATGTCTCTGTTCAAAGGTAAGGATATAATTGAGAGCTGGTGATAATTTCAGGTTGAATGAAATATATCACGAGAATGCACTATCGCTAAGCAGAGAGATAGCTTCACACTCACCATGCATACACCAAACCAAAAACATTGTGTCAGTCACTGATCGGCAAAGCAGGGTAGAATCTGGACATCTGAGGTTCTCTAAAACTCCAACT
Source organism: Polytrichum commune (assembly GCA_950295325.1). Classification (NCBI taxonomy): domain Eukaryota; kingdom Viridiplantae; phylum Streptophyta; class Polytrichopsida; order Polytrichales; family Polytrichaceae; genus Polytrichum; species Polytrichum commune. The sequence goes on along the minus strand of OX485803.1, from coordinate 11,744,535 downwards.
CTAGGTCCGTATCAAACTCTGATCTCTGCTGTCTTTGGTATTCTGTGACTGGTCTTTGTTGTTGTGTACGACTACTGAACTTTTGATAGGAACGCAAATGTGTGAAGGCTTTTGCAGCGAAAGTGATAACTTCATTAAATGCACATATTAAATAAGCATGTTCCACATATATGTGGTGTTCTATGCAAATATGGACCGGGTATACTCATGTTTGTCACACTTTGATATTATGTGGCTTAATAAGCAGCCTTAGAAAATGCCCTGCATAATTGGAAGGGCTCCTGTAACATAGATGTTCAAATATGATCGTTTCCAACTTTCTGATACATATCTTTATCAGAAAGTTGAATTGCATGACACACTTTTGAAGGAACCTCATATGATGTTATCGAAAATTTAACAAAGGAGGTCTGCACAGCCTTCTTTTGGCCAAAAGTCAAACACGTCCTTTTCATTTCACCAAAATTGGGGTTCCAACACCACTTGAACACTCCTTCAACAAAATAGAATTTCTATTTCAAAAGTGGGGCGACACTCCCTATCAAAACACGACTTTTGGAGAGACTTTAAAGATAAGTATATTACAATCAGCAGCAGAGTGGACGACCGACCAACCAAACCCTTGCAAGCACATGAATGACCATGCAGCTAGACAGAAACCTGCAGGCCCAATTAAGATAGACGTGTATTATTCGGATACATTTCTCTCCTCTGCACCCACTTCTCTTAGGATATGAAATGCTCAATTAGTACGAGATAATTAGCAAACCCAAATGTGCCCTAAGCCATTTGCCTCATAATTTTCGGAGCTCATATGAATATATCTCAATCATCTTCGAAGTTAAGATTCTCGTGCTCATTAAATGGTCGTACGTACGACCCCCCCACCAAATTATGTTGATGACAACTGAGCCTAGATTAACATATTTTGAGCACGCAGTCCAATCTCTTTTAAAAACCTGATGTGATTGTGGTGTCCGTTCTTGAATCCACACCTAACCAAACACCACTCAAATATAGGCGTCCGGATTTTTATCTTGGTTGGATTTAGGCTATTTTGCTATGTCTATCTCGTCTTACGCAGATAACGAGGAGGACGGACCAGCACGAAGCAAGAAACTCACTCGAAAATGTTCACCTAATTTCTACCTCCCTCGCTCTAGAAATGAGAAAAAAACCAACAACGAAACCAAACCCTGGCTAAAACCCTGATGTCTGCAAAGCAGCGTTTTACAAAACGCACAGACAACGGCACAACGTGAGCTGAAAGTGGCAGGGAACTAGAGACAGTTGGAATGGAGTTGCATGTACCTGGCATGGTGGAGCAAGATAACAAGCAGGCATCAGCAAAGGGAAGGTTGGGCCACGGGGGCCGCCATCGCCAAAGCAATCTGTGCTGCTCCTGCACCTTCGTCGTCGTGTTCTTCTCCGTCTTCCAGATTTGCTTAGGTCTCTCCTATATGGCTCTTATGGATGAATGCACTTGGAATGACATCCCTGCATGTGTAGGATGCAACACTGTAGGAGGCGGATGATACCTCCTTTTCGACCAGCGACGTGGTTCCATAGAACGCAGGCATTCGGTGGAATGCATGTGCATTTTGGATTCGACTTGTGGATGAACAACATTGATGAACTCGTGGGAAAATGGATGAGGTTTCTGCGATTGTTCATCCAGCTGGTGAAGGACCTAAGGGTTTCCTGCACCTTCCCGGTTGCGTACAGAGGTGGCCGGTTGTCTTATATGCCTCGCATGGATGAATGTACTCATAGACTCATCCATGTTTAAATGATGCGATATCATAGGAGGTGGGTGATAATACCCCCTTCTCATCTATACCGATGAGTGCAATTAGGTTGACCCACACAAATTTATCGACATTTCATACTATTTTGAGTATATATTATAATAGTAACAAAATACAAGAAAGTTGATGTATGAAAGATTACACAAAATTATAAGTTTTTGTAATATGGTTCCGAGCCAAAATAAGTTGCATATGTGTAGAGTGAACCTAATTACACATGTCAATGTAGAAACATGGATGTATAAACCACATGAATTAGACCAAAGATTCATGGCACTCAAGTAAAGTCCTCTGCCAATAAAAAACTAGATGAGTCCATCAAGAGGCTTGGATGGAGCTTAGTGTAAGTATGCACCTTCAAGTTGGCACATAAGCTACCTTTGTCCCCTCCTAGCTATTATGAAGCATTATGTTATTTTGTAAATAACAAACAATTGGGAAGGGGGCATAATGTGGCTTTTAGATACATTAGGCATGTGTTATAACCTCCCACAAGTTGTCACCAGAGACAAATGTGGCATTAGATTCCACATAGCCATTTTGACTAACAATGTAGGTATGCACACGTGTGATATGCAGCAAGTCACGACTCACTATGACATATCGTCATAGCCATATTGAATATGGGGAATATCTGGGAATATTGTCAATCCCACAAAACACTATTTTGGATATGAATAATGTTATGATGACACTAAATATCATATTTAGTGTTGTTTTATGTGGCAAGTGAAGGGTGAGGATGAGGAGGGTCCCACATGGCCACGAGTTGACAAAATTGCAAATTCAACAACTTAGTGTGTTAGTTAAGGATTTTTCAGAATTTGTAGACATGCATGTAAGGCATCCACGAGACATGGGACCGTCTTATTACTTGTTGTTTAAATTTATTATAATAAAATTGGCATTATCATCCATGAGATGAAAGCGAACGAAAATTTATGAAAATACTTGAGTGCCACAAATTTCCAACACAAAGAAACATGTGGTATGCATGCAGATGAAGGCTTTGGATGAACTCTTGGGCTTGCTATTACAAGTGGATGAGATTTTCTTCACTCGCTCATCCAACTAGGAAGGAACTTACATGGTGGTCAGCATCTTCTCTATGTTCCCAATTGCTTAAAGGTTGTCTCTCTCCTATATGTGCCTCGTGGATGATAAATGCATTTGTAATATCATCCATATGTGTGGGATGTGATATTGTAGGACGTAGATGATACTATCTATTTTATCGTCCACAGACGTGGTTGCCTACTTCAACCGCACAAAGTTTGTAGAATGCATGTGGATTTGATTGGTGGGTGAATTGGTGGTTCACTAAAGGATGGATGAGTCGTCTTTACTTGTTCATCCAAAATGTTGATGGTCTTACATGGTCGTCTTCCTGCTACTGTATTTATTATACACGGAGGGGCAATACTTTTTGTCTGTAACTGGGAGAGAAAAAAAGTTGACTACGGAAAATAAATCCACCCCTCTCATGCACACCAGTGGGGAACTTTCTTCATGGTGTGGGCAGATGATAACCCACGTTCATATCACACCCGTTGTTTGTCCATTCAAATCATGCTCCAACAAACTAGAGACTCACAAAAGGAACCCATGGGCCATGAAAACCCAATTGCTTATCTTCACCCCTATACATGGTAACAATTGGGGTGTCTCTATGTTGGAACTTGATTCAACACCCGTCCACGCTAATTATGTTCATGGAAAAACACTCTACCATGACAAATTGTTACATGCTTTGGTTTTGAACGTACAATTAATCTTGAGATTTTGCCACACGGCAACCTTAAATTAACGGAGACCTGCTCAATTCGAGGTGGAAATTAAACTTGAGCATCAAAATGATGAATCATGAAGCTTGGGATTTGTGGTGTCCATGTAAACTCATCCATCGTGGATGAAAGAGCTTTACCAAAAAAGATAAAATAAAAATAAAAATATACATGCAATCTTTGAGTTGGCTCGAGTGTCAAGTTTTTCGAAGGGAAATACACTGGCACATCTTGCATGTATGTTGTAAAGATTGATCTTTCAACTAGAAGTCCTCAATTGTTTTATCATTTGTTTTGCAGTGGTTGAATGTGCATGACAAACAATTGTAGGTATTTTTGGTATAAGTAGGTGGAAAGCTCACTGCTACATCTTACACTAAAATGTGATTGTCATAATCCACAAAAATTAGAATGTCAAAATCAACTTTAAAATTAAAAAAATTAATCTTTTTGTAGATTGCATACTACTTCAGGGCTTTTATGTTGGATGAATGAGATGTACATTATTATGTATCAACTTGTTGTCATCTTTTGTTTTCGAGCAATATGTTATACATCTATTTTGAATGATGTAGTCACTAAGCCGGTGTCCAGTCACTAGTTTATTATACATGAAGGTGGGGTGCTTTTTGTATGTGACCAGGAGATGGTTCCAGCCTCGGGAAAAAACACACCCCTCCCATGTTGCGGGCAATGAACGGGAAGAACCAACATGTAGTTACAAAATGAATCGGTTGAGTTTGAGAAATAATTTGTTGAAGTTCAAGACGTTCAAGAAAATTACCAATCCTTTTAGAGGACTCTATGGAATATACCTCAATCTAATGGAGGAAAATTGGAAGATCACAACATGTGACCATTTGGCCTTGGAAACACCACTAGGAGCTCGACTGATTATGCATGCCCCAAAAATCTCCTTGGGCATTGGATGTGGGACATGTGGATAACTTAAATGAAGGAAAGTTTCTATATTGATTGAGACTTAATTGGATAAACTATGACTTAATTGGATAGACTAAGACATGACTATAAATATTACACGATGTTGTAGTGTTTTGGAATTCAATGTTGAGTTACACTAAAAACTTACCGCTACATTGTTAATGGTGTTTAGTGTCACTTCGTATTTGGGATTATGTGATGTTATAACTTCTTATAATAGGTTTCATTTGTGTATACACAAAGATTAAATAGGTTGTATGAACATTATATAACTCAAATGACTTTTGCTTGGTAAAAACCTACCTTCTTAGCAAAACAATTGTAGTTATTGTGTAACTTCAAACAATAAGTGACACAAAAAGACATGAATGGTGTAGCCTAACAGTATTCAACCACATCACAAATTTTTGGGGGTAAGGGTTCACAAGACCTAAGCACCTGATTCCAATACCAACTTTTCTCCAAGGTGGGCAACTACGTACTTCAACAAGAACACAAAATGTATTATTCGAAGGAATACAAATACAACTCATTGGTTATTGAAGACAAAATCTTAATGATCACCACTATCCATTTTGAGGTGGCCTATGTCACTTGGAAAGGTCAAGTGAGGTTCTCGAGGTTTGTGAATAAACCTAACACGATCAACATTGAGAATAGCAAGATTGGAGTGCTTTTAGAATTGTATTCACACGAGCTTTATTAGCAATAAGAGATTCAAATCATCATTAACAATCATTCATGTAAAATGAGAAATCCATTGATTTTTTTTTAAATATCAATATATATTTGTTGAATGATATTGTCACCGAGCCAGTGTCCGGCACATGCCATCACTAGTATACCTACTATGGATGCATGAACTTGGGATATCATCCACATATGTGGCTGCAACTACCAACTATAGTGGAGACACCCATAACCAACCACTTAAGAGATCATGTGCCAAATATGAAGAAGAATAAAGGCGGTGCAGATTTTTCCTATGTAGGAAGATAGAAATTAGGAGGACTGCAATTTTTTTTGGTAATTTTATTCCTTAAAAATGAAAATATTATGAAACCAAAAGTTGGCCCAAACATATTACCAATGTCTAGAGTATGCCAAAACTGCTCATTTTAACTGCTCATTCCTCCTCAATTTAGCACTCAAAACCCATGACATGTGTCATGACACTATTGATTATGGCATGATCAAATTTAAATCCCAGCTTGATCAAATCATATCCAATCTTTGTTAAATATGTGTTTTCTAATGTTTGTTCTTTGATCCTCACCTATCCCCACGCCAATTAAATATAAGTGTATGATCAAGAAAGGTGACCAAATAACACCCGTAAAACAGAACAGTTCTTTTGTGGATTTGACTGGATGGATGAAGATGTTGGATGATATTGTTTCACTTGTAGTGAGGGACTACGTTGGCGATATCTCCGATCTCCGTGTCTGTAGTGGATGGATGAACAACTTCAGGTGCTGTCAACCCCACGAACAACCTTTTCATCCAATGAATGCTGGAATTCAGCCTGACTTTCTTTGGCAAGAATGTGAAGAGGAATGTGCATGCAGCACAATGCTACTGTAGCGGTCTGTATTCTGAGTCCATCCATAAGTGAGGATGCAGTCATCCACCTTATGGATGAATGATGTGGGGCTCCATGTTCATCCAATAGTATGCCACGTATGGGATTTCGTGTGCTCGTGCCACAAGGAGGTCTACTTGCATTTATTAGCCTTTTCCATTTGCCCCTGTGTATTCCAATGAACTCAGAACTTTCATACCACCCTTCGTGTTGAGGGTAATTTAGTCCACTTTCATCAACATATTTTATGTTTAACCACTTGTGTGTGGAAATCAACTCCATTAAGAAGAATTAGAAAGATTTTCAATTTTCAATTTTTTGTTTCAGCAAAATTTCAAAAGATTCAATGGTCGCAAAGTGGAATTTGGGGTAGGTAAATATTGTTTTTTAAATTTAAAATTTGATGACAGGGTGGATGAGGAAGTTGCATAATTTTTTAAAAATTGCAAGTTATATTTAAAACACGTATGTTTGAGAAACTTAATTTCCGAATTTTGGAGGTCATATGCCTATGCTAAAGGCGGTGAAAGTTCTTTAACCAGATGATGAGTATCTCTCACAATTTTGAAACATGTTTAATTTAGGGTGTTGTTGACACTACCAAAGATGGTTGACCCTTGCAAATGGAGAAACATCCCAAACATGAAAATTTGCTTCCTCTTTCAAGTCTTGGCGACCTTCTACGAGTTCCAAAAAAACAACTTTGACCATCAAACTCCTCGAATCAAAAAGAAAACCGAGCAAGACTTCATAACATTGTTCAGATTTTGCACACAAAAAGGTCACTTGAAGTGCTTACAATTGCAAGATATTCAAAGTGTTGCCTGAAATGAACTCACCAAATCCTTTCCCAAATTGCACAAAGTAATGAATCGAAGTCCGTGATCAAATGTGAAGGGATGTTGAATATGCCGTGTATATTATGGTTGACCTTACTGTGTTGTGTTTTTGCTCAATAACAACCCACAATCCTTCCACTAATTAAGTGATGTGGTGCAAGTTTTATTGCCGAAGACCCACAATGACCTTCATGCAACAACCTATTACTTAAAGCGAATGTGGAGGGCCCTTGCTACCTTCTACTGTTCTCCCTCTTTAGTATGACACGTTTGGGAAACACACAAAAAAACGTCGTATTATTGAGGTGTTGTCTTCTCATTAACATGACAAATGGCGTAAAGTTGTCATATTATGGAGGGAATATGAAAACATAAGTAATATGAGCTCAGAAATATACACAACGAATTTACGCAATATAGATGGTATGGAATAATAACTTATAGCTCCAAACAAATACAAATATTCTCGAGAACTTTTGAAATACTCCCTCTGTTTCACAATAAAACCATGGTTTCTGCATAAACTCCGTGCCAGAATAAAACCATGGTTTCGTTACGGACCTCCTCCGGGCATGACAGAGACGTCGGCAACTTTTCGGCAGCTCCCAATTTTGGTTAAAAAGCACATTGTGGTTCAAATCCGGTCATTGTTCTTAATCCCGCACTGAAATAGAAACCACAATTTTATTTTGAAACAGAGGGAGTAGGAGCCCAAAGATCTCTGGTGTTGCCTACCCAAGTTAGCAACTGTCATCTTATCTAAATTCCTTATTAACTTTTGAAAACTAAGAATTTCATTAACATCAAAATATAAAGAGTTTTGTAATAAGAAACTAGACAACAATGATGCATGACGTTTAGCATCAAGATATCAGTGATATTATATCACCTGTGTACAAGGCAACATGCTAGGCAAGATGCCACTCTAACCCTACCCATGTCCATTCTACACTAGTAGCCCTAATCATCATTAAGTTCCCAATGATAAGTGAAGTTCCCAAATAGTTCCCAAGTGAAAATGGATGTATTTTAGATGTACATAACATAGATGGAAAAAAAAATTAGCATTAACTACCTCTTTAATACGACAAAACGGAGATTCTAAATGTTGCATTGTCGAGTGTCGTGGTCGTATAACAGTGGGAGTTTTGAACCAACAAATTTTGGTCTCACAAACATGTGTCGTAATGTCGTAATATCGAGGGTGTCGTTTAAACGAGGTTAGGGCCGGTTCACACTATGCCCAAGTTGAGAGGAGAAGCGTCACTTTTCTAGACCAAACTATGTCGAGAGGAGAAGCTATATTCAGATTTTGAATATTTTAATGAAAAAAGGTTCGGCCTCTCGACGGAAGTTTGGGTCGAGCATTTTGCTCGACCCAAACTTTGCTCGAGAGGCCGAACTCTTGGCACCATAACTTCCTAAAAGTGTTGCCACCTAGGCTCTTTTGGAGGCGATGTCCTTTGGACTTTGGCCTCTAGTGTGAAGGCCGAGAGGACGGACTTTGGACATTTCTGCATTTTCATTGGTCCAAACGCTTCTCCTCTCGAAGTTTGGCCATAGTGTGAACCGGCCCTTAGACTGTACGTCCTTGCAACCCATCGGTTGCCAAAGAAGACCATGACGGTGTTGTGGGGTTGGCTAGCTACACTAAATAGGTATATTAGTGTTGGAAACACTAATAGTCGACGAAAACGCTAAATGTAAATTGTCTCTATAGTGTTAGAACACTAAATGTCAACTCTAACAGTATTTGTACCAAGTAGTAACTTTAAATATTTACATGAGCGCATTTAGTGTTAGATGATATTTTGTAAATCTTGGAATGAAGAATTGAAGGAAGAAGAATATGAGAACCTCGTAAAAGGTATAATTTGTTCAAACCCTATTCAAACACTACTTGTAATATCAGTTGAAAATTAGTGTTTTAGGTAACTATTGCATCCAACACTAATCTTCATCTAACACTAATCTACCTATTTAGTGTAGCTAGATCAGTAAAAATATCCCTCAAGCAAGGGCGGGGCCAATTGCCATACTTGGAAAACGTGCAAATCAATGGAGTTGGGGAATGTTATATTACACCTATTATTTGAGAATCTCCATGTTTACTTTGGGGGGGGGGGGATTTGGTAGGGTTTTACTAGATGCCTTCACGGAAGTTTTATCTAGCATTGACTTGGTATATGTGAATCTTGATAAAGAATGAACTTCCTATAATTATATTCAAGGTGAATATTCTGTGAGTTTTTAAAGTGGAAGACAAGGTCGACCCATAAATGGTTTCTTTTAAATATTTGCATTTTTTAATAGTCACAATTTACGACATTTGCAATCACCTAATGTCCGTTTCATTTTTCCTATAGTTTGCCCTCTATATATGTTAATAATGAGGGGTGGAGATTTTCTTAACATGTATAGAATATGAACACGTTAACAAATACATAGTTTAACAAACAAGAAGATAACACTTATAAAATGTAATGCATGTAAAATACTATTGTAACATTAAATGGGGGTTCAAAATACAAATGAGGAGTTTGACTCCTTCATTTCCATTCCTCTAGGATGGAAGAAGCTATCTATAGAGGTCTATTGGAGTTGATTCACATGAAGGACTGACTTTGTCGATACAACAATATCTCTTTCTTCTAAGCTAAACTAAACTTTGAAGCCTTCCCCAACTCTACTTCCCCTAGATTCAATCGAAAGATACTTATTAAAATGACCTTAACCGCAAGGACACAAAGTCTATCCACAAAAACAAACAAACACCGTACCTTTACACGTCATATTTCAGCAAAACTACTACCTTTGGAATCGTTGCTTTGATAGCTTTTTGATGGCATATGGCTTGACCTACAGTTTTGAAAGTAAGAAGCAACATTCTCAAAACTACGAGCACTAGTACATTCAATTTGTGGTTCAAGCAACTAGAGCAATTTGAGTTGACAAGACTTGAAAGGGGACTTGCAATCAATATCTTGGACTTCATCATTTCTAATTGGGGTTTATTTGAAGTTTTATATGATGTCTTATATAATATAATATAATAGTAAGTTAAAAAATATAGATGGAAAATATACAAAAAGGGGAGTAAATCTTCAGGTAACACTTAACATCTTTGTAGTCTTCCCAAGTAGGGAGTAGAAAATGTAAACACATATGGAGTTTTAACACTTATAGAGGTAACAAATATAGAAGGCAAATTGTACTAATCACTAAAAACTTAATTGGGATCAAGGACCAACGAAACTAAAGAATCAAACAATCTTACTAGTTGGGAGTGAAATTTTGTACCCAAGGATTTTACACTAAAATATGGATCCAAGGTATGAGAAAATGAAGTGAGACTATGTGGTATCACTTTCCCACCAAGTGTCCCCACTCAAGAATATATGTCTCCTAGTTTGAGAAAACAATCTCCAAACTCGGCTCCAATCTTGAGTCTAAAAACAAGGTCTAATGAGGTTCCCAAGTTTCTTGGATCCTGATGTAAACTATCCTTTGGTAAATTGACATCTAAAAATACCAAAAGTGAAGGGCCCACCACATAGAGAATATATGGGTCCACCACTAACCTCTGATCCACCCCACATACACCAACATGTGGTACAATGACCAATGACCACTGTCTCTTTCTTCCATGCCTTTTACATCCATCCGCGGTCATCCTTTAGGATGCCCGACCATTCCTCCGAGCATCGAGCCCACCTTGTGTGGACCCATAATAGAAATTACAAAGTCATCAACACATCATACTATGATCGTGGATCTATGAGACAATTGACCGCTACAACAGTGTGTTGGGTTCAACTACTTGCGAGCATCCACCAACTTACAACAAAATTCATAAAGTCATTAGCAAGATCGACAATCATCTCCCGAGCTGCAACCTCAAGCAATTTTGTGGGGCATGCCTTGGCTCCTTAAAAATTGAGTCAATAATAGAGCTTATGAACTCAAGCCCTGCCCCGAATACTCTCCCAACTACCTATTTGTTTTCCCATGATTCTCACCTAGCTGTCGGGCCCACCCATTAGTTGCCCCATCACTATGGTTCGCACCGCCTCGTTACCCAACACATAAAGGTGGTACAAGATTGCCTACATGGTACCAACTTGGCACACAAAGAGACTTGCATTTTATGCAACAAAGGAGAGACCAACAACTTCACCAACAACTTTAGTTCTAATGTGGCGATCTAAAGGGGGAGAAATGTGGTAGTAGAGGAGGTATTGTTGGTTAGATCATACCTATCAATTTCACAAGATCTAATGACTTTCATTCAACAAATTAATGATGTTTTTTTTGGGTGGGAATACAAAATGTTTGGAACAAAAATCGCCTTAATTAGAATGATTGTAGAGTGAACGACAAAAAACTTGGAGACGAAGTAGGGGATCATCAAGCACGATGTGTCCAAGTTTCATGGGATCTACCTAAATGTGAAAGCTCTCAATGGAAGTGGAAAAGTGATAAACCTCCTTTCATGATTTTCATCAATTTTATCAACTAAAGTATCCCAAGGGTTTGGATTTTGGATATGGACATTGTTGGCATATCTTGAGAAGGATACCATGTTGGATAGAGTTCCATAATGATTGGCAAAGACTTCCGAATTCCTCAAGAGGAAGAGAGTTTGTCGATGCTTTGGGTGATCTAGAGGTTTTTGCAATTGAGAGCTTGCAGTGCAAGGATTCAGGCGAGTGCATGGGAGGCGGCCACGACGACTGTGGGCTTACGAGAGAGGGTTGCGACAACCTAGTTTTTTCAATCAAAACCTGCTCGGATCATTTAATGCGAGGGAGTTCAAGGAACGCATGCGTATGAACGTCTCGACATTTGAGTATTTGTGTTCCACTCTCGCACGCTAATTGCAGAAACAAAATATGAATATGTGGTTAGCCATTCCAGTTCAAATTAAGGTAGCTGTATCGATCTCAAGATTAGCCACATGTAATTCCATGCAAAACATTGCAGATTTGTATACGATTGGCCTCTCAATAAGTCAACTAGCAGTCTCTCAATTCAGTAGTGCCATAAAAATATTTATACTCAAAAAATTTATCAGATGGCCTTCTACCACCGTGATGGACAAATTTGCACGGGAATTTCAAAATTTACATCAAGTACCACACGTGGTGGGGGTGGTCGATGGATCGCACATACCGATCATCGCACCCCGGCTGCATGCTGCTGATTATTACAACCGCAAAGGATTTCATTCAATTCTCTTGCAGGGAGTGATATGAAACAAATGTTTGTTTTGGAATTTTGACATAGGTTGGGCATGTTCAATGCATGATGCCAATCTGTGGGGACGGACCATGATAGGACAATTTTATAAGGCTGGAAAACTCTCGTCATATGCTTTGGTTGGCAATGTTGCATACCCATGTCGTCCCTAGATGTTGGTTCCGTTCAAGGGACATAAAGACGGATTGTCACGAGAGGACTTACACTGGAATTTCGTCTAGAGCTCAACACGCATGTGCATTGAGCGAGCATTCAATATGTTCAAAGGTAGATGGCGGATTTTCTTGAAGAGGATTGACGTGCATTTGAAGAATGTGCCCGAATTGGTCAACACGTGTTTGGTTTTACACAACATCTGCATCATTTTTGGGAACAACTTCTGGAAAAACGAGTGGATGTAGGAGGCTTCAGATGAAGTCCATAACGGCCTCACACTCGGGAAAGTTCCGGGGGCATCAACACAAGAGAGACTTGCAGTAGCAAACCATGTTTTGCATAACTTAGCTGACATTGAGAATAATTCGAGAGAAACCTTGGAATACATCAAACAGAAAGCTGCCAAAGAATTTTAGATTGCAATGAGCACATGAGGCAAAACATCCAGAGAACTATGTGCAAGAAGAAATGACATTGCCAAAAGTCTATGGATGGCGAAGACAAAGACGTGCATTGCACAAACCTTTCCTATGGATAGTGATTGACCATCCACCAACTACTGTATAGCTAGTTAGAGCTTCTCTACCAATTTCTGTATGGTTTGTTGCATGCTTATAAGTAAAACCATCTTTATGTCATCACTGGCCTTTAAACTTTCCATGAGATTCTTACTACTCTCTCTAATTTCACCTATACAACGTTCCATGAAAATGTCCTCCTTTCGTTTTGGTTCCGGAGATTTTGATGTGCTCTCCCCACTCCTCTGCTCCGTAGTGTTGGTATCCGATGTGACTGTAGACTTCAGTCCATCTGCATTCATGACGCTTGCGTGAGCATGTGAGACAACATTAGCTCTATCGAACATGAACATATCCACCAGCTGATACCAACTACATTTCTCGGATCGTTGGGAGCCATACTTCATGTTCATGGCCTTGTCCTCCTTATAATCGTTGTAGATGACACTCCATTTTTTCTTGCAAACCTCACTATCCTTCGTGAAATCCGGACATAGAGACACAAATTTTGTGTATACCCGCGACTAGTTGTCCACACTTGAATACCATTGTAAAATGTGAGATGGAATTGGAATTCACTAACGACCGCACAATATATGTTGCCTGCAAATTGCTTCCATTGCACGTTGCCAAAATTATAAGAAAATCACTAAGTAGTGCAGAAAGTGATCACAACCAACAACAACCAGAAAAAAGTTACTATACCCGAGAGCAGGGCCAAAATTCAAATGAAAACGCTAAGTACTGTAGGAACTAGTCAAAATCGAATGCAACCAAAACAGGAAGCCCCTATGCTTCAGACCAACCACCAAATTCAAATGTAATCGCCTAGCAGTGCAAAAACTTCTAAAAATTGAGAGCAGCTGTGAGACCTAAACCCCCACCCTTATGCGTCGTAGTCTGGGTAGGAGCTTAGGACCCCCATCTTCACAATCCATTACTTGGCCTGTGGTCATGCTTACTTAAATATTGATGAAGTAAAAATTCGACACACACTCTTTATTCCCGAAACACCAAGCGCCTAGTATTTAGAAAATACTCCGACCTTGTGCTCATCGGTCTTAAACAACTAAAACACCAACCCATCACACAAGAGGGTTTTGGCTAACCTAACCCCTCTCTCTATTTGCCCCTTCCTCACTAATGCAACCTTAATCATAATCTTGGGTCAATCTGAAATTCTTGCTACACCCTTAAACCCTGCTTAAACCTTAACACCCCCCCCTGTTCGACCAGCCGAGATCACCTCAGTTGGCCCAGTCTCCTCCTAACGCCGTCCAGCACTATGCTGCCACCGATTCACCCCTACGCCACAACCATAGTTCGGTGGTCCCCACTGGCACCGTTACATCCCCTGGACCGGCAGCCACAATTTCTCTTAGCCTTGCTACACACAGACCTATTGTGGCTGCATCTCCCTCACCTCGCAGTAGCCTGGTTGTTGAGCGACCTGCGCTCAAGGTAGCAGCGCCCAAGAGCTGCTTTGGCCCGAATTCAGCTGCCAAATATGAGGATGTAGTGGATAAATTCTCAACACTAAAAAACTCAATTCTCACCCAAGATGGCCGACTTCCCAGGAATGCACCTGATGCAACTCCTGCCTTTTCCTCTGTTTTCATTCACGACCCTCACACATTCGGCCTCTCTGTGCTCATGAGCAACACTTCTTAAATGGCCAACATGTGAACTGATTGATTTCGAAGACCATTCTCCAATTGCCTTACTTCCGCCTGTCTAGTCGAATCCTGGCAGTGTTCCGAGTTCGGAAAAACAGTAAATGCAACGTCATTTTGTCGCCAGAGTTCTCCCAATCCAACCGCCTCCCTGGGCTGCTGCTGACCATTTTCTCTCAGGAGTTCAGCCTTTTTTTCCCCGACCTCAGACTTCAACTTCCCAGTCGATCTAGGTTCCGATGCTTTCCCTTGGAAGCTCCTCCTCTGGAATTGAGCTCGCCCCCTTGCTTCAGGCCAGCGGCCTACCTTGAAGCCCCTTGTTGTCCTGCGAAGAGAGAGATAAAACTCACCGCAACCCAGAGCTTCGACCTTCCCCCCCCCCCCCACGAAATCTCGGGCCCTCACACGCCTTCTCCGCCTTCGAATTCCCAACTCATCCACACACCAAGGGACCCCCCCTAAACGACCATAATCAAAGCCTAAAACGAACACACTCCTTACTCAATACAACCCATTTGAACTCAGCTCCTTCTCGGAAAACCAGAATCCACACCTAGTTATTAATTAATGTTTTTAATTTCTTTTAACTGAAGAGGAACCCGCATTCAAGCCTATGGTTTAAATAACAATCAAATCTAGGACTCCACTCTTTTTATGTTTTTTTTAAAATGCAAAAATGAACATCAACTCAAAGATCCTATAGTATTTAGGGTCAAGAACACATGTGGGCACCATATTGGGCTCACAGCAGCCAAGACAGAAAGACCTTGTGCCCCGGAGCAGTGCCAAAAATCAAACAAAATCACTAACTACTGTAGAAAATGATTAAATTCTAGAGCAGCCAAAACATGATGTCTATGTACTTCAGAGCAGTGTGGGAGTTCATACGACTAGACTTTAGAAAGTAGAGCAAGGCATTCCCGACGTCGACAAAATGTGATGGTCACCGAAAATGAGAGGTAGCAAATTACAAGGGAAGTGTCTAAATTGAGAGGAAACCGGACAATAGAAAAAATTGAAACTCAAACTAAAGCTGACATTTACATATTGCAAAAAAAATCCACATTTTGGACATTCGAAGAACCTGTCTCGGAGAACTACTACCCTCTAGTGTTGGGCACATGAGGCCCAAATGTTGCCCTGCAGCCAAAAATGGCCACCTAGGAGGCATGGCAGCCACCTGGGAGGCGGCAGGGTACATTATAATTGTCGCGCACCTCTCCATGAGGAGTGCCCGAAACACCATGGGCACAAGGGGGACCCCGGAGTGACACCCGGGACTTGTGGCGCCATTGGTGAGAGGGCCCAAGTGATCCTAGTGTGGATGAGGTCCCCGGGCGTTGGGAACGCCTCCCATCCACGAAGACTAGGAGGCACAAGGGTAAGGCCATGAGCTATGCGTAGCTCATGGCGTGGTGATTCTAGAATGCTCAAGAACACCTCAATCGGAGGTGTGAGCTAGGAGTTATGGCCATTTGAGTGGGGAGCTGTCCCGGGACAGCGCTCTGGTACAGCAGTGCCTGGGAGTGATTCCCGGGACTGCCAAGGTTCAAACAGGCATAACTTCCTTACCACTTGCCCGAATGGGGCAAGTGAGGAGTCCATCGGCATCTACGTGAAGCGTAGATGAAGATGGAGTGGTTGGTTGCTGGAATCAGACATCATACAAGGAAGTTATGATGGTCTGAAGCTGCTGGGGGCTTCTAGGCCCAGCGGCTAAGGGAAAATGTCCACTTGGCCCCAACTCTTGGTAGAGAGACAAGAGGTTGGTTGACGGTGGGGTAGGGGCCCCGCGTAGAGTCCTAGAGGCTTATATGGGTGAGGTGGTGTGGCCTCACCCACCCGAGGCCGAACGGCAAGGCCTCCATGGGCATTGGCCCATTGTGAGGCCATAGTTGCCTAGTATGGTTCGGGTTGTTGTAGTGTTGCTCCGGCAATGCGATGATCAACATGGGATTGGACTTCCATGGATGGAAGTCCACATCTAGGAATGGGTTACGGATTAAGGGGTGAGTCCCGAAAGCAAAGTAGGAGGGTTGGTTCCCTCCTATGAACTATAAGGTCCGGGGTAGGAGGAGCTAATCATTGGCATGGCGGAATGCGAATGGTTAGCGCTCGTAACCTTTGCTAGAATTGAAAATTGGCAAGATTGTCAAGGGGGGCTAGCAAGGGTTGCGACAATAATAGCTGCAACCGCCCAGGCTGCCAGGGTTTTACTCGGTGCAATAAAAATTGCACTGCGTTTTATCTCGAAGCAGTAAAAACTTAGTTTTTTACATGAATGTTTTACCATAGTTTTTACCGTAGTTTTTTATACAATTTTTTTTACTGCTCCGAGTAGACACAACAGTTTGTTTGCACATCATACTTAGGATTTCCAGGAGTTTTTTCTCAGTTTTCAGTCATATTTGGATTTCCGCATATGCTCGATTATTTGATTGCCATTTGCTCGAATTTGCATGTTTTTTATGCCGTACATTGCATTAACTAGTTAGCATATTTCCCTGTGTTGGGTTTTAGTCCAAATTTTAAGACTTTTATGGAATCGATGGAGGGGCCTATTAGAGATGGGATTGTCCCCGCCGTTGCCCTGGTTGCTCATCCCAAGACGCGAGATATGTCTCAGAGACAATGCAAACTCCGTTGAGACTCTGTAACCTCTTCACGTGCCAAACAAGGTTTGTATCCGCATCCACGATTAAAAAATATATATATATAAAAACATTACAATGTCCGTATCATCCATCTCGATTAAATTGATCCAAAACCCACAAATTAATCCCGGAGAAAACACGCCAAATTGAAGCCGTGTTTGAAAAAAAAAAAAAAAAACTAAAGCTCTAAATTCTTGAAACACCCCTAGTCCTTAAGTTCCAACAAGCACAAAAAAATTCAAAGAAAAAAAACCTTAACCTATAAAAGTTATGGGGGCCCAGCCATCGCCATGTGGCGGCCCAAGCTGTGCCGCCGCAGCCTTGTGCCCAACGGGGCTGTGAGGCCAAACCCACCACCCTTAAGCGTCCTAGTCCAGGTGATGACTTTGAGAATCACATTTATCTATTACAACATTGAACCATGTGCAAGGTAATTTTCATGTCCAAATGAACATGTATTGTCTCACTCATTGTACTTTATTAATGTTGGCCTCTTGGCTTGTGCTAGAGTTGGCTTTCTCAAGAGTCCAACCCGCGGCCGTGGCCACACATGCCTTTAAAGACATCCCCCTCGCAACCTTTGGCCTAACCTCCTTTGTCTCGTCATCGCAGGGGTCATCCACCTTCTCCATTAATAATGCAAGTGATTTATTTGCCCAATAAGATGCGAGTGTTCAAAAACACTGTTCTTAGTAGTCCACCCCTGTGATAGCAATTTTTAGTTTATCTTTTTGCAAATTAGAATTCAGTGTAAAAAGGGACAAAATATGCACTGAAATCTTAAGATATTGTCCATGTGAACAGACTATAGTCTTCAGATTCTGAAAAGCATAACTTCCAAGGCTATAGTCTGATATGAAAGGATGTAAGGCTGAAGAGGACTCCCCACACAATATAAAGGAAGGGGGAGGTAAGAAAGAAGTTAGTCATCTCTGGGATAGAGATTGAACTCCATTGTTTTTAGACCTTTTGAAGTATAGTCTGCAAATTGATGCACTTTGGTTGTGCATGACGATAGTCTTTTGATGTAACATTGATCAATATTAAGTAATTACTTATATGGGAGTGAATCCTCAATTATTTCATTGTGAGAGATTTATCTTGTTTCTGTTGTTGTGTCTATTGGATATTAATTGTGAATTCAGGCTATAGTCTGATATTGGGATGGAAGACTGATTTGAAGTGATTGTCAGGGCTATAGTCTGTGGCTGTTGTAAGTACACCTTGCAGGGATTGCAAAGTGTAGGAATTACTGTTGTTAGAATTGTTTCTACCTTGCTACAGTGATTACAGTTCATGGCCTTGTGTGTTGTGTGTAATTGATTGCAAGACCACTTGAATCAATAGAATTGAGTAAACTCAATTACATGATCAGGCCATAGTCTAAATTTATCATTATATAATGATTCAGAGAAAATGTACACGGCCAGGCAATGGTCTGCATTAATAACTGAGATCATCTCTCATCATAGTTTAAGGCAATAGTCTGGGAAGTTACCTTCCTGTGGGAAGGGAAGATGAGATTTCATTCTCAATTACCTTGAGTGAAGGCTATCGTCTTCGTGATTGACTAGGGAATTTCCCGGAGGGATTGGGGTAGACCCAATTAAGGCAAGACTATAGTCTTGGTAATCAAGAGGAATTCTGATAGAGGAATTGTCATGGTGTAATCAAATGTAAATCTGAGAGCTTCATGGCAATGGAGTAAGAATGTGAAATTAATAAAGTAAGTGATGACATAAGCTAATAAGATGATTAAATGAAATCAAGGAATCTGTACTAGCCCAATGAGAGTGTGTGTGTGTGTTTGTAATCCTAAGTATAAGTAACTTAATGGATTGAGAAGGCAATAGTCATGCTGGGAGATGAAAGGGCCTAGTGGAAAGACTATAGCCTTGAACAGTTACCTTGGTGAGAAGCCGAAAGGACAACGCAATCATTGGCTGAATGTTTCCTATTCCAGGAAGGGGTAATCCTAATCTCGTTGTTTTGTAATTGATTAATAATTGAATGTATGCGCTCTTATCCTACATATGGTTTTGTTGGATTTATGATTCATAATGCATAAAGACTATATTAAAGGCTATAATCAAATGTGTATTATGCTAATATGAATCTAAAGACTATAGCAAAGATCAAAGTGCCCTTGGCTTTGATAATTAAGACACAATGATGATACTTATGCAAAGACTATAGTCGATGGTTGTGCCTATGTTTGTGCACCGCACTTGGTCCTAATAAAAAGAATTCACTGCCAGACGATTGCCATGAAAAGTAAAGTGAGGTGAGAGACTGTCACTCTTGCATGTACTGGAAAAGAGGGGTCTTTTAGATGTTTTTTACCCCTTACCTTTAAATGAATTGTCACACCAAAGATGAAGTAAAGTGTTATACCTTTGTGTTTATCCTAACAAAACCTTGTCTAAGACACCTAGATGATATAAGAATCACCTTTTAAGTCTTCCCTGACTTGTTCCCTGGGTTTGTTTGTAACCAAAAAGCTAACTACAACCCCAATTACATTTACTAGCAAGCCACACCTCACACTACCTAGCCTAATAAGTCTAAAACTTACATATGCACTAGAATAATCTAAAATGCATAACTTGCCCTATGCTTAGTTTTAGTGATAATGTTCGATTTGGGCTAAGCTTTAGGCCCCTAAACCCATTCCTCGGTAACCCAGCTTAAACCAACCATCCAGGTTCCCTTAAAGTTGTCCTTCGCTTTCACCACTTCAATGAGCTGGTCTCGGCCCTTTCGGCTATTGAGATAACGAGCCTTGGGAGGCCCCTGGACTAGCAGTCCCGGCAGCAGTTGAGCCTGGGAGGCCCTGGACTAAGCAGTCCCGGCAGCAGTTGAGCCTTGGGAGGCCCCTGGACTAGCAGTCCCGGCAGCAGTTGAGCCTGGGAGGCCCTGGACTAAGCAGTCCCGGCAGCAGTTGAGCCTTGGGAGGCCCCTGGACTAGTAGTCCCGGCAGCAGTTGAGCCTTGGGAGGCCCCTGGACTAAGCAGTCCCGGCAGCAGTTGAGCCTTGGGAGGCCCCTGGACTAGCAGTCGCGGCAGCAGTTGAGCCTGGGAGGCCCTGGACTAAGCAATCCCGACAGCAGTTGAGCCTGGGAGGCCCTGGATTAAGCAGTCCCGGCAGCAGTTGAGCCTTGGGAGGCCCCTGGACTAGTAGTCCCGGCAGCAGTTGAGCCTTGGGAGGCCCCTGGACCAGTAGTCCCGGCAGCAGTTGATGAAATCAACACCAAACTAATTTCAACTCTAGTGCTTAATCAATTGCTCATCTAAGCCTCTTAACTAATGAATGCACACCTCCCACTAAATTAATCCAATCTAACCACTACTCATGAGCTTAGTGCAATGACTCTAAGCTTCCCCTACTCATAAGAGGGATTAACTTCCTAACTTCACTATAACTAACTAATCCACACATAAGCCTCAAACTCTAAGAGCTCGCTCCCCTTTAGAGGATTTGAGAGGGAGAGCTTAACTACTTAACTTCACTAAAACTAACGACCCACACACGTGGCTCAAGCTCTTAAGAGCTTGCTCCCTTGAGAGCGCTTGATGGAGAGAGAGGCAAATGAGAGAAAGAACACCTTAAGTAGCAAAGAGGGAGAGAGGGAGAGAGGGAGAGAGAGGTGAGGATAGGGTGAGAGGATTAGCACCTCCAATCACAATCCTTTAACCCTCTCCTCCAAAGTAGGGACTAATCCCCATCCACCAAGCTTCCTTCTTCCTAAACTACCAAGGTGGATCCAAAAGTGGGCATTTAACCCGCGGAGCTCACCTTGCTTCACCTTACCCACTACTCACATAATCAAGGCATCCTCTTATTGAAATCAAACCTTGAAATAACTACACCACACATTCTAATGCCTAAACTTAAATCCACACCACACTTCACTCTTTTTATGTTTTGTGAATAATCATAACACATCAAAGTCAAACTAAAATTGGTTTCGAAGAGTTAATCACCACATGTGGGCACCATTTTGGTCTCACAGGGGCCAGCTGGCAGGAGCCCCTGTTTCCTGGGAAACGGGGCTCGCGGCTGCAAGGTACAACACTGCGCCGGTTGGGCACCACATGTGCCCAACCCCTCTGAATGCAATGTGGACAACGAGGACAATAACATTGCACATGCGAGGTTGGAGATGTCGAATGTGGCCTGAAAAAAAGGAAAAAAAGGAAAAATGAACATTACCTTGCTTCGGTGGTGCAGAGAAAATACTGTGCATCTCTCCCCGAATGGTAATCAACTGGATGACCCAGTGATCCTTCCAATGCCCACCAGTCTTCAGGAGCTCCACTTCGTCCTTCACGTCATCCAGTTCAACAATTTATGGTTTTTTCCGAGGACCTCTCCGTTTCTTGCTGGACTTGGATGGGTCCATGATACATTCCCGGGAACCTCGCTTTTGAGACCCTGCTGTGAGGTCGATGGTGGGGCTAGGCCCGCCTTGAGTCGGAGGTGCAAACCCCACCCTTGGAACTGGAGGCATGAAGGAGACAAAAATAGAAACGGCATTTGACTCCCAACATGTGGAAAACCCTGGAAATATGGTGCAAGAGGAATGCTACCTCGTTGTACACGGAATTTGTTGCCCCCGGCAGGAGGATTGGTAGTAGAGATGTCATTCGGATTGCTACTACCCACGTCTCGCAGAGGCCCTTGCGAATCCATGCAATTTAGAAGCAGGAAACCAACGAAATTTTGGAGAGGAGAGAGGGTTGCGATAAAAAAAACATTTTCGGTGCACAGTGTGATTGCAGCTAGGCTGCAAAGGTGATGTGGCAGGGAGGGCGGCTGGGATGGCGTGCGCGGAGAGCTCCACGAGGCGAGAGTGTAGGGGGAGGTTCGGCAGGCGCTCGCACAGGTTGCGCGGGGGAGGGTGTAGGGCTCGGCTCTGTGAGGGCAGCTGGACCTGGAGGAAAAAGTCCAAGACTGTGGGCCCAGGGCTGCTTCTCCCACAATCCATGGGTTTCCAGTGCACCTCGCCTGGTAGTTCGCTTAACAAAGATTCCTTGCCACGTCATGTTGCCTCCCCTCAAACGTCCTCTTGTGTGGTAATTAGGGGTTCGTTTCGGCCAATCGCAACTCCATGTTAGTTCTTCCTGCCGGTCGTGTGGCATGTGTACAAGCTTAAGCTTCATTAGAGATGACATGAGCAACACGCATGAAGGCCCACATTTTGCAAGACACCATTGCATAACATTTTTTTGAAATCGACATTGATGCCATAAGGGATCCTATGACACGTGAGTTTTACACCTTGAGGCGAGATGAAGAACTTGCAAAATAAAAGAAGAGATCGATGGAACATGATTTGGTACTCTCTGCTGCATTCGAGACATATGTCATGACTAATCATCTTCCATACTCACCTCCTACTCCTCGTGGTCAATCTCCTATTCGTCATGGTCAATCATTTCTTACTCTTCATGCTCATACATACACACCTCACCCAATACACGGATAAATCCGATTGAAGTGGGTGATCATGATTGGGGAGGAAGAATGTGAGAAGAGGCGTGATTCGGGTAAGGCAATTGGTTCTTAGCACATGTGGGTTGAAAAAACATTCGTTGAAAAAATTGGGGTGGTTTGATTATGTAGTTTAGAGATGTTTATGTGGTATTCTTCTAGTATCTCGGGTTACATATCAATCAGTCTAGCATTAGATAGGCAATCGTATGAAAAAATAACAACATTTGCTCATATTTATAAGAATGACAACCTCTCACAACTTTCACTTCAATTTCTCAGTTGTTTGTACTTTTTTTTATGTTTAATTGCTTCATTATGATTGCAATTAGCTGTAAAATGTTGGGGGTGCCTTTCAATTTTGGATGGGTGCCGTTGAATGTAGGTAGAGTTTTGGCCGGATTGAAGGCTGGTTTGTAAGATCGTTGTTTTGCAGAAGTAAGGTTGGAATTGCAGCTTTCTTCGCAAAGCGGGCATGATTTTTCTTTCTTTATTTATTTATTGGTAGCATGCAACCTAAAAAAATTTCGAGCAGAGTACAAAAAAAAAATTGGTTTCGGGCAATTGAGTTGCCCGTCGGAAATCAAATTGTGAATGGGCGGTTGCGGTTAGGGCCTACATTTGGAGCTTTCAGTTAAAGTTGGCCACTGTATATTAAAGCTTATTCATATTGAGTTTGCTACATAATGGGTGGTTGTGCTCTTAGGAGCTCGGCTCATGATATTGTAAACACATTGATGTGGGCCCGTGGCATCGTCCATGTATGTACAATATCATCCCCTAGTTAGGAGCTCGTGTTGTTTCATGTGCTTTCTACCTTTATCAATCAAATCGACATTCTAGGATTTCAAGAACGAAGCATCCACCACATGGAGTATCTTTGGGTTCACCACCAATGCTACAAGTATATTCACCTCTAATACAAGCACATATATATCTCTTTATTAAACACCAAGCCATATTCACATTGCTTGAGAGAATTAAGCACCATATGAGGTAGTTAACGTGTACGGGAAGCTAATCAATCTCACGTCCACACCACCTAGTGAAAATTTAGGTTCAAATGAAAGTTATCATACTAGAAGTTGGATTGCTTCTTGGACCTTGTTTTGTGAAGAACTCTAACCTCATTCCTACCCTTAATGTTAACTAACTTATTACCAATACTCAAACTTGGTTGGTTTCTTGAATGTTGTTTCTCATTTGGTCCATCTCTTCTCCCTATCCATTGTGAGGTAGACCACACCATTCTGAAAGCATCCTAAATTAGCATGTAGTTTAAATCATATATCAATATTTAATCAAAAAATAATATGAATGATTTCATTTCCAATGTTACAAATAGATATAATGATAATATAATTTGCTATAATAATAAATATATGTTTGGCTTTAATTTCATACTAATTGTACTGGAATACAAATGGTGTAAACCACAAAAATCATAATGTTTGTAATTGTGTCATGTTCAAATTTTGGACATGTTGATTAAGATTTTGGCTGGTCAACATTAATTCATCTTTTGAGTTGGTCAACATTTGGTTCATCGTAACCATGGGGTGTGAGATCAATCAACTCGCACAATGGTTAGCTAGTTCTCACTAAAATACTCATATAGTTAGCTAGTTCTTCTTAAGTAGTTGGTTCGAGTGATTTGACCATAATTGTGGTTAGCTAAGCATTTGGTGAGCTATTCTTCCTCAATTCATAAATTAACCAATTCTCTTATACCATCCCGACACTATTACCAATGACTAGCCCACATCGGTGGGAGAGTTTCCATCATGATAGGAGATATTGTCTTGCATGCATTGGCAAAACTATAGTACACTATATTAGTGAGGTTCTTATGAGTAGAACGAAGATTCTTATTGGTAGTAGTAAAATTCAAAAAGAGGTGAATTTTTCTATCAAAAGGGACTCCTCCTATTGCCAAGGAACATTGATTGGAACTACTACATATCAACTTCAGTAGGGCCTAGTGTGGGTGGACCCTTACGAGATGGCACTTTAGAACATGAAGAATGAAGGGCCCACCACCACCCTATGAGTGTTTTATGGGGGTTGCGTATTCATGTGCACCTTGACATGAGCATGCTCATCTTAGAGTACATGGACATATGTTTTATAAGTCTTCGACACATAAATATAGGGCGTGGAAGTGTATTGGGCAAGGTTGCCCAAAAAAAAAAGAAATTGTGGCAAGACATCCAACTGGAGCATCTTACAAAAGGAATTGGAAACATTATTTAGAAAAATTCATTGGTATGTTTTTAAAAATTAAAATAATTAAAAGCAAATTGTTACAAAAGGATTCCAACAACCAACATTTGGCTACTAGTAACCATTTTCAATTAGTTGCATGCAAAGTTCATATTCTTGGGAACTTGCTTCCTTGTGACACCTAATTGTGCACTTATGATGATCGGTTGATTTATTTTTTAATTGGGCAACATAGTATGAGTTGATCTATCAAAGTCATGTCCAACAACATTGCCACGTTTCAACCTTCTAAGTACCATAGAAGGTCCAAATGAATTTCAATTTCAATTTATTTTTCTTTTCAATATTCATGAAATTCTCTCATCTACATATATATATGAGTTTTGTCCTTCGAGATTGGTACTATATGAGGGCCGAGCTCAAGCCCTCGACCTTTAATATTTCACTAGAATTTGATTTTTCTTCTTCTTCAATATTCATGAAATTCTCTCATCAACATGTATATGAGCTTTGCCCCTCAAGACTTAGTATTTTGTAGTACTAGGGCCGAGGTCAAGCCCTCAATCTTCAAAATTTCACAAAAATGCAAATGATTTTATTTTAGTTGGAAAAATCCCCAATATTCGTGAAATTCTCTCATTCACATGTATACGAGCTTTGCCCTTTGGGATTAATATTGTGCCATACTAGGGCCGAGCTTAAGCCCTCAACCCTTAAGATTTCATAGAAAATGCAACAAAATCCAATTTCAATTTTTTTTACGTATACATACAATTCACTTATCTATCTATCTATCTATCTATCTATCTATCGTGTGTGTGTGTGTGTGTGTGTGTGTGTGTGTGTGTTACTAGCCTGACCAAGCTCAAGCCCTCAACCTTTAAAAAATCATAAATTGTGCAAATAAATAATTATTTTAATTTAGTTTAATATTCATGGAATTTAATATTCTACATGTATATGAGCTATGCCCCTCAAGACTAGGAATGTGTAGTACTAGGGCCACCCTCAAGCCCTCATCCCTTAAAAATTCACATAATGTGCAAATGAATTCCAACATTAATTTTTCTTTTCAATGTTCATGAAATTATCTCATCTACATGTATATGAGCTTTGCCCTTCAAGACTAGTACTGTGCATTATAAGGGCCGAGCTGAAGCCTTCAACCTTTAGAATCTCATAGAAAGTGCAAACAAATGCTGATTATAATTTGTTGTTCTTCTTTTCAATATTCATGAAAGTCACTCATCTACACATGTATATGAGCTTTGCCATTGCCCTCAACCTTCCAAGTTTCACATGAGGTGCAAACAAACTCCAATTTTTTTTTGTTTTTGTTTTTGTTTTTTATTTGTCAATAATCATGAAATTCTTTCATCTACATTCTTTGTGAGCCCCTTAAAGCAATTCAACCCCATTTTGTCACACCCCACCATGACGTGAATGGGTAACATAACGATTACAATGGGCAGCCCTCATGAAATCTTGGTTATAGGGGACTAAGAATCACTTAAAAAAAATCAATGAATTACGTACAAGTCCCAATCAATTGGTAATAGGGCCGCCTACTCCTCAAGTGGTGATTTTTCACAAGGTCCCTAACATGTCTAGGGACATGTTCGTAGAAAAAAACATTTATAGTGGACGGGTTCTTAGAAAATGAACCGGTTTTGGGACGTGTCAAATTCACTTTGGACGGGTTCTAAAAATAACATTTTAAAATAAGAAAGTCCAAAAAAATAAATGGTACAAATATCAATTACATTATGTCATATATGACATGTGAATATAAGCATAATGCAATCAAACCACTAATACCCAATCAAAATATCAATCTTGAAGTGCTTGATTCACATGCATACATTAATTCATCAACCACAAAATTTAGAACCTTTTTAACATAATGTCAAAGATTATAATTGAAGGTACACTTAGTAATTGAATATGAATTAGTATATATAAACATGTTCAAAATTTTAAAAACAAAGAGCTACTTACCCTTCAAAGAAGTGGATGAATTCTCCTATCCTCCATGTTTCTCCAAACAAGCATCATTGCATTCCAATTGATGTTTTCAATTGGAATATTTGCACATGAAATGCGCATCAAAGCATCTAAAGTTTCTAACTTCAACCTAGTACGTAGATGACTTTTGATAAGGTTTTGTTTAGAAAAACCTCTCTCACATATTGCAGTGCTCACTTATTGATGTTCCAAGTCTGTTGTCAATTTCCCTACCACATTCACAACTTCATGGAGTGGGTACTTGATTTCGTCCAGAAAACACTATGTTGTATTCGACAGACATAGCAGTACCGCGAGCTACAACTTTAATCTAATAATTTTGCCAATGAGCAGCTACAAACTCTCCCACATCCACATCACAGGATTGGACTCTTCTGAGGACACCCCACCAAGGCCGAATGCATTCACTTGGATTTTTAAATTGCAAACATTAGGATCTCAACTCACTTAACTTACTTAGCTGGCATGGTTGATGAGTCCTATTGGAGTTGCTTCAAGTTCATGAATCCTCATCATTGATCAGTGTGTTGCTTGAGTCACCGGAGTGCCATTTGTTTATTGAAGGTGAAACAGCCAAGGGAAAAGATGAACTTAAAGACTAGGTCAGAAAGTCCAACTTAGGAAAAAATAGAGGAAAGGAAACGGCACTCATCACCGCAATCGGTTCAAACCGCGACATGGAAAGAAGAATTGGAAGATATGATCAGTATCTTCGGAAGCAAATAAAGTCCCGAGAGAAAAGGATGAAGGAGACAACAAGCTGTTGTGAAGGATCTGAGTTTGTTTCTCTGAACTAGTCTATGTGGATGAAATGGGGCAGGTGGTAGCTAAAATAGATATAGCATAATTGAAGGAAGATACTATTGTTTCCAAGTGCAACCAATCACATGCCGACATCTTTCGGGTTATCTTTATCAATTTGTTTTTTTCTTTAACCTTTTCATGGACGGGTTGGTTTAGAAATTACCGGTTTTGGGATGGGTTGTTTTTTCTTTAACCTTTCCATGGACGGGTTGGTTTTGATATTACCGGTTTTGGGACGGGTTGCAATTTTTTTTGCCTTTCAATTCGAGGTTTTTGGACGTGGACGGGTAAAAACTTTGTGAAAAAACACCCCTGATCCTCATGCTCAGATTCTAGCTTCTGTCAGTGTAAGCCCCCGGGCCCACACACAAATTTCTTTCTGCCCTTTCCGCCACGTTCCATGGAACCCGTCCACGTGTCTTCATTTTGCCTCAAGGATGGCCAACCATTCCCCTGAAGACGCGGGCCCACTACTGTATATCGCGGTGGGCCCACATTGAGGCATTTTCAGGCCCACCAGCGCGTTGGGAGCTCTGCTTCCTCGCCACCTCTGTTTCCTGCGGACTTGTTGCTCCTTTCTGTGCAGCCCTCGTGCTGCTTCCACGGCCGCCGCCACCACCACCACCAATAAGGTACGATACTCGTCGCCAAACAATCACCAACGACCTTCTGCTGCTTGCCACACTCGTCACAAGTCGGTACCAAGACTTTCAGCAAGCAATTTGGTGAGATCTCGACCCGTTTGTGCCCTTTTCTGGGTCTCTGTTTTAAAGCATCTCTGACCGAGAGAACAACATACTGGTAGGTGTCTTTCGGGCCACTGACCTGCGACGATCCCTCAAGACTCGTCGCAAGTCGGTAGCCTAATTCGCTGAGGAGTAAGATGATGGTTGAGTCGTCGCCGCGTTTGGAGCCATTTTTGGTCCCCTGTTCCAGAGCATCTCTGACCAAGAGGACGTACTCGTAGGTTTCTTTCGTGCAAATGGCCTGCGACGATCCTGAAGAGTCGTTGCAAGTCGGTGGCTTAATTGGCAGAGGAATAAGATGATAGTGAAATTTCGCCGCGTTTGGACGTTTTAAGAAGCTGTAGCCCTAGTCCCCTGTTTTGACCGAGAACTCACGAGTAGGTTCCTGTTTTCTTTCCTTTTTCCCAAGTTTCTTACAAGGTCCTTATCGAAATAGCTTTGCTACAGATTACGTATCGCGAGTCTTCCTTTGACTATATGAGCTACGCTGAGCCGTGTGGTATCTTGAGGAGAGCATTTGGTCGATTTCTTGGGCAGCGAGTTTCTTGTGATTAGGAGGACTGTTTTAGTATTGAGACTTGTTGCGAGGTTTTTCTGTCCACAGTAGCTACGGTATGTGATTGGGATGTGGATTTTGGCTTGGTTGCAAGAGTGGAGTTAGATTCCTCTTTTCTTCTTTCAGTTTTCTTCGATTTCTGAGGTAGCAGTATGGTTCAGTGGGGTTTGAATAATCTCGTTCTGCACTTTTGATGTGATATCCGTTCTTGAAACTTGGTAAGGTATCTGTGATGAAGATTGTTGTAGGAAGCATCCCTATGATCTAAGTAGCTCTCTAGAATGCAATTGTAGATACTTGCAGGTTACCTTTCACACTCATTACAGGATTTTTTTGTAGTACAAGCAGAATTCCTATTCAATGGAGCATCTAGTCATCCAGGTTGACATTGTACTTTGGATATCTAGATGAGGAATCATTTCGGAAGACAATTTGCGCGAACTGGTCCGAGTTTGCATATGATCATCTGGGCCTTGCTTGGGTAGGGAGCTTGTCACCACATGTTAATCTGTTAAAGTGGTATTATCTACTCGCTTTGGGTGGGGGGATGGGGATTTGTTGTTTGGGTTTCTCTCTGTAAAGATACTGATCGGATATTATCCCATGTACAGCATAAGTATCTTACTTCTCAAATGTCCCTGTACAGATTGGGCAGCAGCAGTTGGTATTGGACTTTATCCAGACCCAAGCTATAAAAGCCTAGGAACCTTTGCGCAATGGTGAGAGGATATGTGCAAGAACATATCTACAGGCATCCATGGGAGCGAGTAACTGCAGCAAATTGGAGAAAATACTCGGACAAGGAACACAAGATGCTCCTTTCGCATGTTCTAGAGGTTGACATTGTTGATAGAACCTTAGACAAAGAGGCTGGTCAGCTACACACTACTCGAGCCATTACTGTAAATGCCCCTGGCCCCTGGTGGCTCCAACGGCTCATGGGAGAGACAGTGTGCCACTGTCTGGAGAAATCCACTGTTGATGCAGGTGAGGAATACAAAACCTTCAAACAGCCCTTTGCTATCCTATGAGAGCATGACATGAAGTGTATATACCAAGCACCATTTGGCACCTACCTTATATTTCCTAGTTTTGTGTGTGTATGCTGTCTGGAGGCTCTAATATATTGCAGTTCTTCATTGTTTCATTTGGCCAAGAAATTGGTATTTGTATTCATGTAATCTCAACTTGCTATCTTTTCACGAAGTTCTGATTTCCACTGTAAGAAATGACACAATAGTGTTTTTTTTTCTCCTTAAATCAGTAGACAAACCGCAGAGGTTATAGTCAACGGTAGGAGCTTCTTTTCCCCACCCCGTCTGACGCAATGAAGTGTAGAAAGTAGATACTTAGAAAGCTGCTTGTAAGTTGAAACAGAACTGACCACCTGTACAGGTGATGGTGTCTTTTGACTCTAGTTGCACTCAGATTTCTCAGTACTTTATGGGCTTGTTAAACTTGTTGCCACCAGGCACTGAACCCAAATAATTGTTCTAAATCTAAAAATGCATCAAATGCAGGTGTTGGGGGAGAACAATGTATGATGTAAAACTGCTAGCTTGATGTTAAGATTGTGACTTCTGGACCCTTCGTTGATTTTGGACGATGCTTATTGTAAATCAAATATGTATTCAAGATTTGCAGACACAGTCATTTGGTATGCTTGCTTATGATACTTGCATATGTGAATGGTTTGTTGGAAACTTCAGGCAAGCGCACTATGGAGATGGTAACCCGCAATGTGACTTTGAAAGACTTTGTGGAAGTGGAGGAAAAATGCTCTTATTTGCCACACCCGGAAAATCCTGAGTGGACATTATTTAGACAAGAGACCAACATTACGTGTGCAACAATGCCAGCTCTCAAATCCATGGCTGGGAAAATTGAGCAGAAGTGTGTGGAGAAGTTTCAGCAGAACAGTGCACGAGGTAGGGACGTTGTGGAGCAGGTATGCAAATTTTTGGAAAGGGCAGAAACTGTGGGTGCCACACTATAAGATGGCAAACGCTCAAGAGAGGTTGATCAGTTTCATTGCAGGAGACTCAAATCAATTCCATGGTTGGGATCCTCCTCAAACCCTTTCTGCTAAATTAGGCACTTGTACTGCTATGATTTGGTTGGATCTGTTTATGGTACCAAGTACCAAACAGGTAGAGTACAGAATTTGCAGGAATTCTTCCACTCGCATATTGACGCACATGATTGTGCAACATTTTTGCAGGAGAGGATTTTTATAGAATTTTTGGTTATTGCCCCTGAATTGTGGGGCAGACCTGCTCCACCATGTTCATCAACATTGTTGCTCCCACAAATGTTCATTGCAGAGTTCTCTAGTCACTTGTACAGATTATCCAACACTGTACCTGAATGTTCATGCTGAGAACTAGAGTGCTTGTTACTACAGATTGTGGATCAATGGGGTTTAGTAGACCCTAGTAGACAGTGCAATGATATTATTGTGGGTCAAATTCTGGTTTGGTTTAAGCAGGAACAAAGTTAGCCAGATCATTTAAATCGTGCACTTTAGGACAAGCCTGTTTGACTGAACATTCCTGTATGCAGCAGCCACATTGTGAGTGAGCTCAAGCTTTTCTCTGAGGTTTCCTGAGGTCTTGTCATTGGTTGGAATGCATTGTCGTTTTTTAGCCACTAGGTACTGTGGAAGAATGTTTGAAGTGCTTACAATTTTATTTAGAACATGTGAACATGTAATCTATCCTGGTTTACTTCAGAGAGTGGTATGCAGACTGTAGTAGCTGTTTTCATAATTAACCTTATCAAATACCAAAATTTCAACCCTGCATGAAATGTTCTGTCATCATGTTACTTACGCCTCTTCAGTTAAACTTTTGTTTCCTGAAATATTAAGTGATCTGGAAGATGTACTATTCTTTTTAATCATTGACCAACGTCAAAAACTCCCTGTGAACATCAAATAAATATTACATTGTGGATTCCAAGAGATTGCAGGCATGTATGATTTTCGTGATCATGATGTTCTAGATGTTCATGCCATGCCCAATTTGACTTGATTGTGCGGTTGCGTTGGGTGAATGAGATATTATCAACTGGAGCAAAGTCATTCCAATTTTTATCGTTCCCTAACAGAGGTAATGTGTGTATAGTGTATCCTTGATGAGTTGTTCCAACAATCAGGGAATTCTTACAAGGCAAAATCATCAGGTAATCATGCGGTCCTCAAATTATTCATGGCCTTTAAGTTAGTGCTAAAAGTATGAGGAGGTAAGGATGCCTGAAATCATTTTTTAGAACAATTCTCTCTGCCATCACATGGTGAGGAGAAATTGGTTTCTGTTGACTTTTGTAATAATGAAAGAATGTATGAAGTGAATGCATTTCTATGTGGTGTTACAAGAACATTCTATTTGATGGAGAGACTTGACATAACCTGATTGGTAACTAGCTTATATATGTTAAGAGTACGATATCTACGTACAAACTGCCAAAGCAGTTGTGTGCAGTTTGAGGGTTGTGTCCTTGGTGATTATAACTACTTAAGGGAGAGGTATATGAGGTACTTTGACAGAAGACTCCAGACCTTGTACAACCGCTAGCCCACGGATTTTCTGGGCTAGCGGTTAACCCAATAGCTAAAAACAGTACCTGAAAAAAATGGGCTAGCCTAGCTATAGCTAGATCGAGGTTTGAAAAAATTTGGCTAGCCCAGTTATAGTTGGATCGAGGCTTGAAAAATATGGGCTAGCCCAGCTAAAGCTAGATCGAGGCTTGAATAATATGGGCTAGCCTAGCTAGTTATTAGCTAGCTAAAGATAGGTCAGGTAGCTCAATCGGCTCAACCTAAGGCCCAACCACACCTAACATTAGGGTGTTTTGATTTTAAATGCTAAAACCTAGAATGCTCTTCTTGGCGGAAGTAGCCGCCGCTTTGCTAGCATCCAAGCCTAGATTAGGCGGGCTAGAATGTAACACGGCAGTCTAAATGATATCATGACCCCAAAGAGATGATCACTTGGCAAGTAAAATTTTACCAATACAATTGATTAATTATAATTGGTACTGTAGTCATCAATTATAACGTATAAGTGAGGTGGCTTCAAAATTGATTGATTTGGCAAAAAATCCTCATTTGTATACTCATTTATATACTAATCACATATATTTTCCTTCTTCTATGACCAATATTATCCTCATAAGTTGTTCTTCCAATCGATGATACTAATATTTATAATATTTTTTTGATATTTTTCATCAAAACCATTGCCTAATTTATCTCCATGGGTTAGCTCTCCTATAACCACGTGTCTTTTTCTTGTATTTATGTGGCCGGGTATCTATTTTCATAATTCCAACCCCCTATTATCACGTGTCTTCCTTGTAATTCCATGGATGAGTATATATTTTCGTGGCCGGTTCCCACTTCGGCCTCTTCCCATTCTACATGTGTTCTGCTCTTGCTCCAACATGCTAGTCCTCTCCTTCGTCTTCTTAGTTGTGGATTAAATATTGTTAAATCAAATGGATTTGTCATTCTAAAGTTCTTTTGGGAGTATAGGAATGAAAGCATGCTCGGGGGGTTCACTGGCAAAAATTGTAGAACAACGTGCGATAAAAAATAAGGTCTAATATATTCATTGTAGATAAATTTTGTAAAAAACTTACATATAATATAGGGGGTTTTAAAATAATGAAAAAGGATTACATGTAAAATACCATCACATGTAAAATACCATCACACCTTTATTTTGAAAAATACCATAGCTTGAAATCTTTTTTGCAAGGTAAATAGCCCCCCAATAAATAGGTCCCGAACGCACGTGTATGCAAAATATAAGAGGGAGTGAACCCCCCAAGAAAGCATGTTCACACATTATCAATACAATGTACACCTCTAAACCCACACTATCAATCTAAAGGGGATTTGAATTGCAACAATATAGGCTCCCATGGGTTCTCATTATCACCAATTTAGAAATATGCCCTCTAAAGCCTTATGCCCCTTCAAATATGCAACTTTAGAAAGGTGGGTTTCAAGGTTTTTAAGAGAATATCAACTATCAATACCTCATAATCTTTGACCAAATAGATACTTAGGTTCAACTATGTAAAGCCATGTACATTTTATATTGTAAAGTCATCGGACCTGCAACTTATAAAGCTCATATAGAGTGTATGTGTGGGACATAGAATAGAATTACTCCTCTCTAAAGTAATTTTATAACCTGATTTAGCACCCTCTTTTGTTATACTAAGTATTGGGTGCAAGCATGGCAAAGTCGACCAAGAAAATGCTCAGGTATATGAAAACCATAGTTTTTGTGGTCAAATGCCTAAACCTAGTAGCAAAATGTTGTTTAAATTAAACATTTTTTGATGTTGACCTCTATTATTGTGTTAAGTTCATAAATGTAGAATACCAAGATGAGATCTTAGAAACTTATCATGAAAAGTAATGCTCAAAAGCAAATAGCTAGATCTGGTTTTGGATGTAAATTTCATGACCTTAACTAATTGAAATTTGATTTTTTTTCTTTACATTACTTGAATCATTATACAATTGAGGTCATCATAAAATATTTTGTTTATCGAAATCATCAATTCAATGTAATTTTATCATATGTTAACATTTTTTTGACAGTTACTTGACTTGCACCACATTCTAAAATCTATAGATTTTTTTTGAGATTTTTTTGTCAACATCAATGGCTTGGCTTTGAAAATCAATATGTTTCTAAAACATTCATGATCTTAATTTTCAAAAAATTCAAAGTTAGATTATTTTTGAATTACTTTCACTTCAACATATGCATGGATCTTAGGTCCACTACACTGTGCTTGCCGTATTGTTTTTAGTGTCATCAAAATTTTCTATTTGTCTTGTTCAATAATGCTACTGACACTAAATGTAGACCTAAGAGAGTAGCCACTCACCCTGCAAATGCACTTTTACATCCACAATGCAGATGTGAATGAAGGGAAGTAGCCCATTCAATGCTACATAATATATTCTTGGATGAGATTGTTTAGAGGAACTTGCAAACTCCATGTATATGGTCGAGATATGCAAGAAGCCTAATACCCTATAGGACATGTAATTTATTGTAGCTTTTTGCAGAGTCAAGTCAAAAGTTAACCTACCTAGTGAATGATAGGTAAATAATTTTTTGTACTTTGCTAGTATGATGAAATTATATGATTTGCTAATTATTAATAATCTAATTACTCATTATTCATATGGTCTCATTATTTAACAACCTAATCAATATGTACATAATTATTTGTAGTTATCTATGTATTTATATAACTATGTTTGTAGTATTATTATATAAATATTATATAAAATTACAAAATTACAAAATAGTATATGGATAAATAAATAATTTTTAAAATTTAAGATTTATTAAAATTTGGATGACAATTCACTTATTAAGTGATAGTAATTGCAATATTGTGCATCATGCATAATATGATCATTGAGGATGAAAGAGATTATAATATATCATCTCTTCTTGAGCCTATGCGTGTTCGAAATCTTATCTTTGAAGAGTATCTCCAAGGACAAATTGAAATCCAAAACATACCTAAAGTTTTAATTAAGGAACGACCTCATAGAACATTGATGGAATTTGAGGGGGAATTTATGGCTTTTAGGCTTCTTTAGGGTGATTAGACTAGTATGCTAAGAATTTGTACATTATTAATATGTTATATTTAGTTTCATATTAAAAGGTATTAATCATCATTTAATGTCGGATTATAAAGTGCTTGCATTTCTTACATTCAAATGAAAAGTAGAGACACGTAAATGAGGCAGCCTATCATAGCCGACATTCATAATGGCCCAAATAAAATGCACTAATTTGTTTTTAGAATCACGTAATTTTTTTTATCGTAGTCAATGATGAAAATACGTATTTAAAATCTACATAAAAAATCACTTAGTAAGTGAGCATAATTATAGCCATTGGGTCTTAGTAAAGTGGGGGTTTTCAAAAAACATTGTCTATGTAACCCACTTCCCCTATGATATCAAACACGCATTCATGACAAATGATAAGCAAATGTTAATTAAGTTTGTTGTTCGCATTTTTAACAATTGTATATATTATTTGTAAAAAATATAAGATTTTATGAGCATTTATATATAAGGATATGATCATTTATTTATTTGTAGAGAGACAATTGATTATCATTTATCAACTTCAGCATGAATTATCTTATTAATGCTATTGTCAAATCATCTAATTATAAAATTTATCAACTTTTTATATTTTTAATTTTTACATCTATGATTATCTAATTGTAAAATCTACTATGTAATTATGATATTAACTCACAAATTATGGAAGGAAGCAATAAATGATATTAGTAAATCAGTAAATATAAATATAAATAATTAATTAGAAAAATTAAATAATATAGTTAAAAATAAACTAAATAATCAATCATGAAATTAATTGATTTGATTTGAAACTAACTTATTTACCATGAACTAAATAAAAATCAGTGTACTATTTCAGTAAATAATGGCATCATGTATGAATTTAGCCTAAATGCAGGCAGCGAGGGAACTGGTGCCCTGCATCTGCATCCACATCCAGGCCGGAAGCGACTTTTTGTTCTGGATGCAGATGCAGATCCGGGAACCACTAGTCTTGCTCTAACATTACATTACAGGACATAAAAGCCCATATGACACTGTATACAATATTCAGTGTAGTGTATGGTGTAAAATGTGTGATACGGCGGCCGGGGATTCGTGGCACTCAAGTAAAATCATCCGTAGAAGCTCATTCATCTTATTGAATGAGATCAACCACTTTAGAATGACCCTTATGGTGTCAGCTCCTTGTCTCAAGGTGACTAAACTTTTGTGTCTAAAACCATCTCAACCTAATTAAAAGGGTGTTGATAAATACAAAGTTTTGTGCACCTAAAATTGAGTGCCTAGTGTAGAGCAAGTGGATGAATCATGGGTTGGCAACCCATCACTATTAGTTGGGATATTTTTAAGAGCAAGTGGGTGCATCATGGGTTGCCAACCCATCACTACTCATGCGGTTATTTTTAAGAGATTAGCATGTCATTTTATTAAGCCATTTAAGGCTCCTTGCCCCCTCATCCTCTCATCTTTGTGTGAGCGGCTCTTCCCCCAACCTCCCGGGTTCTTCTCCCCCCTCTTCATTATTTCTCTTACACTCACTTTTGTCATACTCTCACATTCTCTCTCACATCACTCACCTTGCATTCATTTTGGCAATGTATTGTTTAGTGTATCATAGCTTAGCAATTGCAAAGTTGAAATGTAGGGAGAAAATGTTAGCACTCAACTTTTTTGAAATCTTGCAACTTGTATTTTGATCTATGAAATCATTTTTCTTCTTGTATATATAATGTTGTGCATTTGCTTAGACTAGGTGCTCAATGTATTAGACCTTGGCCTTGGAATTGTTGTAGTGCTAAATGGATGTAGTAATTTCTCATGCTATCTATCTTCTTCTGCTTACAAATCTGTAGATTACAAATCTAGTGATTAGATTTAGATTACTAGATTACAGATTAGTAATTTATACTAGATTACAGATTAGTAATTACAGATTATCTATCTTCTTCTGCTTACAAATATGTAGATTACAAATATGTAGATTACAAATATGTAGATTACAAATATGT
Source organism: Polytrichum commune (assembly GCA_950295325.1). Taxonomy (NCBI): domain Eukaryota; kingdom Viridiplantae; phylum Streptophyta; class Polytrichopsida; order Polytrichales; family Polytrichaceae; genus Polytrichum; species Polytrichum commune. Next base: position 11,706,821 of record OX485803.1, on the reverse strand, counting down.
AGATTACAAATATGTAGATTACAAATATGTAGATTACAAATCTAGTGATTAGATTTAGATTACTAGATTACAGATTAGTAATTTACAGATTACAGATTACTAGATTACTGATTACAGATTTACAGATTTAGATAACTTATCTGTTATTATAACTTATCTGTTACAGATTAGTCACTTAATCAGATTACAGATTTAGATTTACTAGATTTAGATTTAATCTATAATCTAAATCTAATCACTAGATTTAGATAACTCTAGATACAGATTAGTAAATTAGATTACTCTAGATACAAATATCTAAATTAGATAACTCTAGATACAAATATCTAGAGTAATTTGTAATTTGTAGATTTGTAATTAGTAATTAGTAATCTATAATCTAGATACAGATTTAGATAACTCTAGATACAGATAGTTATCTAATTTACAATAAATTACAGATTACAGATTACTAATCTATATCTAAGTTATCTAATTTACAGATTAGTAATCTAAATCTAATCTGTAATTTAAATATGTAATATGTAATCTAAATCTAATCACTAGATTATAATCTAAATATAGTAATCTAAATCTGTAATCTGATTAAGTGACTAATCTGTAACATATTAAGTTCATCTGTAACTAATCTGTAATCTTACAGATTAGGTTCATCTGTAACTAATCTGTAAGGTTCATCTGTAACTAATCTGGTTCTTATAAGGTTTCGTGAAAATTTACTTGGAAAACGAGTTGATTATTCAAGTCGATCTGTTATTGTAGTTGGCCCTTCATTACAATTACAACAATTTGGATTACCTAAAGAAATGGAGGTAGAACTTTTATAGCTTTTGTTATTCGAGGATTAATTGGACAAAATTTGGCCCCTAATCTAATATCAACTAAGTATGATATTTAGTGTCATGGTATTTATGTTACTATAGCAATATTTTGGATGATATCACTTTATGAATAAGTAAACAAATGTTATCATGGATGATGGATGAAATCATATCTTCTCATAACTTGTGATGAAATAGTGTTATGGATGACTGAAATTTGGATGAAAAGTCATTTGATAAAATACAGTTTACAACAAGCAACAACAAATGTTGGGCTCACTAGCGGTTAGTTTATTCATTTATTGACTCGATGTGATTTTTTGGGGATTTTGGTACAGAATTATGGCAAATATTCCAACTATTGTCACTCCACTAACCACAGAAATTCGGATGGCTCTTAACATTGAACCGCTTCCCCCAACAATAGTGGACATTGCCCTTTCGGAATGTACCATTGTAACCCATTCACAAGGTAATGTTTTAACCATCTTTGCTACTCTTTGAGTAGCAAAGATGGTTTTTTTTGCATTTTTTCTTTTACAATACCCTATCCCGTTAATTGTTTGTAATAATCCATGAAATTGAAAACTAACAATACCTTATCTTATTTGATTTTTGTAGATGTTCCACCCATCCATTTGGGATTGGCTTCACCATCATCTCTTCTTGAGGCAACGGAAGAGAATAATGCAATGGATGATGAAGAACAAACAAATTACATCCCAATGGATGAAGATGAAGTTTCCAAAGGTTTACCGCATCTACGGGAAAGTGAGCTCCCTATCGACGGGGTTGCTCAATTGGATGTACATTGGGCTATTCGAGGAGAAGGCGTTCGGAAGAAGTTTCATTGTTTTTGGGTGGAATGCAAAAGAAATTATGTAAGTAAACAAAAACTAAAAAAACATTTAATTAATGATAATTGTTTTCTTAATGTTGAAGGAGGTGGTAAAGGAGGAAGACCACGAATGTCGGGGCCCACGAGGACGCGTTCAACCATGGTGGAGGAGAATTGCATGAATAATCATCGGGCTTTATCCAATCCGGTTGCCCGGGTAAAACGTCAAGACGCGAAGGCCAAATCTAGATGGGCCATCGCTGCCGAACGACAATGGGAGAATATGCTTCGAGATGCAGCTGAGAATCCGTTGCCAGATGAATTGCCCCCCCTCGCCATGTTTTTCATCCGGTCAGTCAAAACTAATTTTTACTTTGCCATGTGGGGTAATGCTCTTTTTTATCCTACCACATGGACGGCCTTCAAGCGAAGCAAATCCATTCGGAACCGGATTGTGAGATCAAGATTGCCATACATGTCTACGCTTGCACCCGCGTTTTCCCGGGAACGATATGAATTGAAGGAATCCGCAAACATTCGTGAACTCACTTTTTGTGAGCTCGCGGAATATAACACCGTAGCGCATGTCCATAAAAAATGGAGTTTTTTGGAAATTTTGAGGCATTTCTTGAGCATTATGTTAAATTAAGAGCCCATCTTTGCGCATCTTCTTCGAGCATTCGCGCCCTCAAAGCGGAACGGGCCGCGGCATTGGCTCGTGAAACGCAATCCCGAGCAAGCGACGATGACATTGACTGGAGAGCGCCAAGTCCCGAAAATAGTGACGAAGTTAACTCGGTGGACGACAAAGAAGAAGAAGAAGAAGTAACATCAGGAAACTAGGATTTGTGGTATTTTCGAGCATATATGTATTGTTTTATAATATAAATAATTTTTTTAAATTGTTTTCCATATAATTTATAAAATATAACATAAGAATACCTTATCCATCATTATTATCATTTTGCATTTCTGAAGATAAACATATGGATAAGGTATCGATAACAAATATCGTATGGTTGAAGTTTCTAAGATAGGGTATAGTCAGCAACTATTCAATTTCTAAGTATACCCTATCCTTGTTTTTCATATTATCTTTAAAATGTAACATAACGATACCTTATCCATAATTATGATCATTTTGCATTTTTGAAGATAAGTATATGGATGAGGTATCGTTATGTTATAAATATCATATGGTTGAGGTTTCTAAGATAGGTTATAGTCAGTAACCATTCAATTTCTGAGAATACTCTATCATTGTTTTTCATATTATCTTTAAAATGTAACATAACGATACCTTATCCATAATTATGATCATTTTGCACTTTTGAAGATAAGTATATGGATAAGGTATCGATCACAAATATCATATAGTTTTAGTTTGTGAGATAGGATATAGTCAGTAACTATTCAATTTTTGAATATATCTTATCATTGATTTTTATATTATCTTCAAAATGTCACATAACGATACCTTATCCATATTTATGATAATTTTTTTTTGAAGATAAGTATATAGATAAGGTATCGATCACAAATATCATATAATTGAAGTTTATAAGATAGAATATAGTCAGAAACTATTCATTTCCTGAGTATACCTTATCCTTTTATTTTACATATTATCTCTAATATACAAAACTAAGATAGTCTATCCATAATTATCATCATTTAACATTTTAAAGATAAGAGGAGGGATAAGGTATTGTATACAAAAACAGTGATGAACATATGAAAACTAACAAAATAAAATCAATATAAAATTTTATTATATATGATGCCAAATATCTTCACCAATTGTAATAAACATCAAAATCATATATACGATTGTCATAATAATCATAAATATTATAAATATAAAACTAATTATTTTCACTAAGGGTTACATGAACGAGGTATTTTCGAAAACATTCTTTCATACCACCCTTGTTTTTCTACGAATTGAATTACCCATACCCCTATCCATATTCGCGAATTGAGTGTCCGGATAAAGAGTACCTTGGAAATCCGCGAGACACAACTCCGACATTCGATTCAACAACACACGAAATTCGGAAGTAGCATGCTCGGCCATTCGTAGTCCGTGCCCTTCAATCAATCTTTGAAATTTCTTATAATCCTTTGCGTGCTCTTTTATAACTCTTGCATGAAGAACATCTTCATCCACTTCAATCACGTCATTCTTTTGTAAAGATTCCACCCCAATTTCCAAATCATCTAGATTAGGTGTTGTATCGTGATTCGTGTCGGTTGAATCAATGATGATATCTTCATCCAATCCATCTTCGTCACAAAATCCTCTCTCCGCCTTGAAGAGGTCTCTTTCCAATTAGTAAGTTATTTGTTGTGTTCCGCGAACATCTATCGTTGATACAATCCGAGCTCTCCGACAGTCTTTTGCCGTATCAAATACAAAATTTGCATTTGCCTTTGCTCGCTCAATGAAATCATTTTTGGTTTCTTTCCATATAATGTCTATATACATCACGTTCCGCAAGCCGTAATAAATCCAATCCCGAGATTCCTCGTCCAATCTCATTTTCGCCAAAGCATTTGTTTTCCAACACTCCAAAATATGCCATTGACACAAATATATGGGAACGTCCTCTCCAAATACGCGTCTACACGCAAAATAAATGAATAAACATATAAGGATAACAAAATGAGGATAGACTATATGTAAAAAAAATGCTTGGATAACATATTCGGATAGACTATATTTTCAGACAAAAATAAAATTGAATTTGATTTTGATTATGTAAGTTGTAAAAAAATAAATTAGTAAATTGGGATAGAGTATATTGATATGAAAGTAAAAGAATATGATACACCCACCTCAAAGCGTTGTGTTCAGCTTCATCATTATCAACAATGAAAACATTAGGACACCATTCCGAATGCGCCGCTCGTAATTTATCCGCCAAAGGCTTTAAAAAGACAATGAGACTCTCGGAATCTTGCTTATTTGTTATAATTCATGCACCGGGAAACCCATTGCCACAAGCATCGAACACCATAAGTGTATAGAGAAAATAATTGCAAGCGCTAGTTTCAAATGTAGCATCCATAGATATAGCGGATTTGTCACCATACTCTATTATGACATTGAATTGTTCGGGTGATTGCAAACCCAACACAAATGCCGTATTTTTGCCATCTATATAATTTGACTCTTGCAAAATAAACACATCATCTTTATTTTCCGTAATTCACGAATCAACGTTTTTGCCTCGTTAGTGTGTCGTTTCCACTTACATCGTAAAAATGTACGCTCAATGTTTCGGATCTTCAAAAGAAGAGTATCATCTTTACGTATTGAATAACCCATCCGTGATCGATCTGCAAACACTTGATGATGCTCATCATAAATTTGACGACCATTAAGGCCACTCTTCAACCTATTGTCAATATACGTCTTCAATGAATCCGACCATCGTGTAGCAAGAGCGGAAGGACGTGCCGACGAATCCGGATCGTACACGCCATGCGTCGATGTTCCATCAATTCGGATATGTTCTTCATGGAAATAGGCTATCTCTACCGTATCCGCGGGTTTAGCCAAAATTTTGATAGAATATCGTGCAAGACATCCTCGTTTATGATTTTGTCTCAACTCCTTCTTGTTTCTATAGTCTTCAGGGCCATATGAACAATGATATCTGAAATAACATATATAAATGTTAATATATAGCAATATTATAAAAAAATACATATATCTGACTATACCATATCCAAATACATATCCAAGTTAGGTATCTTACGTGATGTGTCCAAGACTTGTTGTGGATCGAACTTGCTTTTGGAGGTGTGGAGGAACCTTCCGAATCTTGTGAATTGTCCAAAAAATTTCCATGCCTCCTTCACCAATTTTTTCTCATTTTTGGAAATCATCTAAACGATCTAATAGAATGCGAGCTATCCTACAAGGTCGCATTCCGCGAATAGATTTTGCCCATTGCAAATGGCGGTGGTTGAAAGTTCCCACATAGGGCGATTGGATGACCATAGAGTTAGCCATAATTTCGACGATAACCTATCCTGAACAAATCACACATGTTATCCAAAGATTCTATAAATTACAATACCTTATCTAATGAGTTATCCATATTCAAACTTAACAAAAATAACTTCAAATAGATAAAAGATTTATATATATACTGAATATATATTAAATATTTAGCTTATATGCAATTTATCTTTAACAAAATACAAATAGTCTTTAAATCCAATATCGATGTGACTAATTTTTTTTATAAATATACCTTATGCAATGACATCATATCCCAATACAAAAGCAAAATATAGAGAGAAAACATACCTTGGAAGTGGTACAAGAGAAAAACACCTTGAAATCCCTAAAATGAAGTTTATATAGTGGACATATTGGATGAATGAGAAAACGATTGGCAAATGAAATGTAGAAATATAATCTTCATTACTTTGAACCCTAGATCTTATATCTATGCACCATGCATATAAATTATATTATGAGATGACATCACATGATATTAATTATACGGACTTAAACGTACCATGTTTATCATTCTACAAACCTATGATAAAACCTTTAAATAATACAATATCATCGTAAATTAATGAAAATGTTTAATGTTTAATATATAAATATATAATTTTTAATAGAAATTCATAAATATTATATATATGATATAAGATATACATGATAATGAACACAAAATAAACTATCACAAGATAGACTATCTTGCCAAGTTATATCATCTTCTACTAGATCATTTATCTAAGTTTTGATCGGATATACATAATGAGTTATAAGATAGGGAATCCACAATAAATAACTTTAGAATATAATATTGTTTTATGAAATGTAATGTTCGCAAATCATGTATCTATTGTTAGTCCAATATGGTGGTTCATCAAATGGTCATGTAGGTCCTTCAAATTTTAAGTTTGACCCAACTTAAATCCAAACCTAAACCCTAGACCATAAAAAACATTAAGGTTATACGTTGGAAAAAAACATAAATCCCAAATTAGTAAGGTTCTAAAATGATAATAATTATAATATAATGCTTAAAGTTGAACATTAGTATATCATTATATAATTAAATATCATGTAGTTGTTTAAAGTTTAATTGTTGTTTTTCCTCCTTGTTTGGAAAACTATTTTCTATCTAAGGGCCGGTTCGGACAGGTTCCAAGTCCTAAGTCCCAAAGTCACATGAGATGTGTAGATAGGATTTTAGATTGGGTTCCAATTAAGAAAACCGCACAGGGTTATGTGTTACATCTAGAGATCACCATGAAGTTAATTGATAGATCACAAGGGAATTAAGGTGAATTTAGGACAACAAACTCCAAGGTCAAGGCACCTTGGTTGGATCCATAGTCTCTTCAATTAAATATCCAGGGACCATAGGCCATACCACAGGTTAGGAGATAGGTCAAACACACATGACACTCTTACCTTTATGCAAATAGATTAATGAATTAAACTCAATATCACAAACATGAATTGCTTCTTTAGTCCTTTTAGACTTAACGCCATCAAATTGAATTGAGTGTATTAAAATTAATTATTACAACTTGCAAAAGTCTAGTTACAAGTAACGGGAACCGAGCTAAGCGAACTGGCCTAAGCGTAGAGTCTACTCCCTAGGACCATAGTCTAGTTAGGCATGACCATAGTCTCAATGTCCAGCCATAGTCTCAAGTAACCTCTCTTACCAGAGTGGGCCATAGTCTTAGTAAGAAGTAACCAAATAACCAGTTCCAAGTCAATGTCATGTTCTCGAATGAGGTGCTAGCCACTCCTCCTTATATGCTTGCCCTTGAGCCTTCCCCCAAACGATATGGGATAAGGTGCACTCGCCTCGTCCTCTCCATGACTCACCTTTCTCACTTCGACGCTCCACCTCCTCTGCCTCTTCACATTCTCGAGAGATGATGGCCATGGCGAATGATTTTTAGAATATCTACTTACTCACGGGAGAATTAATCCTGATTAGAATCTCTCAAACAAGAATTGCTCTGATTCTCGTGGTAAGATTAAATCCAATTCGATCCACATTAATGCTTCATGTCTGGTAGGTTCATTCCATATTTTCCTAGACTACCACTCTTCTCCGCCCAACAACCACGGTGTGATTGCTACACGCTTGTCAACAACGTGAGGGTCGGCTTCCTCCAAGAAATCTTCTTCACATAAATAAGTTTTCATACACTAAAACATGAGATTGAGCAATCAAAAGAAGAATTATTCGGGGGGGGGGGGGAGTAGCCGAACTCCAGCCCTTACACAAGTTAATCGAAAGGTAAGGACTCATAACACTCTTCAATTACACTTGGAGGAAGAGATCAGAAACGTTGGGCTTCACACCAACGTACGGCTTGGGACTTGTGTTGCGAGTTGGGTCAAGCCAAAAACTAGACCCAACTCTCCATCCAAATCCCGTGAATATATTTACATGAAATAATCAAGATTTGACTACAATGATATTCAACCATATTTAAGACAACACTTAAGGCTCACAAGTTGGGAGTTTGCATCCGTGTTGGGGTTTGCTAATATGAATGGGACTTGGGACCATATGTGAAACGGCCCTAACGTAGATGGCTTGGTTTTCCAACAAGCATGTGTATTTTAGGATATGAAACACATAATTAGTACGAGATGGTTAGCAAATCTAAATCGAGGTTGAAGTCTATCTTCTCGTGATTCTTTGGAGCTCATATGAATATCTTGTTCAACTTCAAAGTGAAGATTATTGTTCTCCTTAAATGGTCAAATATAGTCATCCTCCCCACCAATTTGTTGAGTATTGACACAAGAAATGATAACATTATTTATTAAAGCACATAGTCACGATCCTTTTTAAAGACAAGTATTTTTGGAGTTAATTTTTTCATCCATGCCCAACCACATACCACTCAAATATAGGTGTCCAAATTATTGTCATGTTAGAATTAGACACATATACTTTAGAGGTTTTTGTGTGTTGTCATCATCATAATCATCTCGTTCATAAATTGTGATATTTTGTGAATGTGAATTGTTGATGTGAACGATGCTTGATAATATTGTTCTCTATTACAATTTCTAAGGTTACAACATGAATATGTTAATTATGTCTCCCAAATGCAGTTGACAATGAAACATATTTTGTGTTGGAGTGTCCCTGCTACAACTCCATTAGAGATAGATTAATTTTCCTATTTCATAATGTTAGACTAAGTTGTCTCAAGTGTCAATTCCAATCAGACCATTGAATTGATACAACATGGTGCCTCTTCCATGATACATTATTAGATCTAACAAATGCCGCTACACTTTATTACTCTAGGAAATTAGTTTTTTTGACACCATCTTGATGTACACCTAATGCCATAAGCCATTCGCTTCTTGGATTTTAAAAACAACATCATTTCATTTTCACAAAGGTTATTTATATAAACAAAAAATACTCTTGGGATGATTAGTTTGTAGGGTACCTATTGCAACTTGATCTATTACTGGCACTAATGTACATTGGTCTTAATTGTTTAATTTTTCTGCTAGCCCACCTCTCCTATGGTATAAAACACGCGACCAGTTCAAGGTTGCTAGCAAATCCAAATCAAGCCTATAACGACTTTCTTCGTAAAGTTTGAAGCACACACAAATATAATATTCATGATTACAGGTGCAAATTCTTGTGCTCATCAATTGCTCAAGATAAACTATAGTCTAGAAATAAATAACCTTGTACTATATTATTTAAGTAAATTTTAATTGGATATGTTTGATGGGTTGTAAGATAGGGAATATATAATAAATGAATAAAAAATCATATAAAAATTAACAAAATATGATTATTGTGGGTCAATTTGTAATATATTTATTATTAATCTATTTGTGGTGGTCGCAAAATATTTTAAAAAATAAGTTACACAATATATAAAATTAATCATAAAGATACAAATTACAAGATAAGGTATCTAAAGACATCCAAAAATATATTGCATGATCTATTATAACTAAAAGGAGTTGAGATGATGATTTTTGTAATAAAATTAAGATAAGGTATAAAATACAAAAATCATAAATGAGTGTAATGTTCATAAAACGACCAAAGTGAAATGATGAAGATAAAGTATATAATATATCCCAAAAAATGATATATATAAAGATAAATATGATCTTTAAGATAATATAATATAATGTGCAAATAAATATTATTTTAATTGGAATTAGACTTGTGGGATAACATTATAGATGGGGTATACTCAGAAAATCCTAAGTTCTGATTATAGTCTATCCGATGTACTGTAATGCTTTATCATCATCACATATGATATTATCTCTAAAATAATATGATGTATATTATATCTCTTCAAATAAATTATATTATATTTATCTCAACATATATATACTTAGATAATAGAGAAATGACAATAGTTATTATTTTGAACTGATTTTTATAGTTAACCAATTTATCATAAAATGATATGTCTTAGTTTTGAATTTTGCAAATGTGTAAGCAATTACACCCGTGCAAAATAAAAGAGTTGTGAAAGAAATTAAAAAAATGACTATGACAACACGTCATAACCACTTACCAAATATTGCACACATTGACAACTTGCAATATTTATCAATATAACCACGTGGAATCCAAGCCACATCATGGCCTTGGTGACAACTCATGAGGGGTTATAGAAAATAGGATTAGAGCATCCAAAGCCACATCATGGCCTTGGTGACAACTCATGAGGGGTTAGAAATTAGGCTTAGAGCATCCAAAGCCACATCATGGCCCTTTGCTAACTAATTGATATTTACAAAATAGCTAGTAGTTCATAATAGCTATGAGAGAACAAGGGGGTCTTACGTGCCAACTCATAGGTGTTTCACTAAAGTAAGCTCCATCCAAGCTTCTTGATGGATTCATCCAATTTTTGTTACCGGATGATTTTACTTGAGTGCCACGAATCCCCGGCCTGATACGGCCGGTGGGATATCGCCGTGGCGGGGATAAAGTTCGTCACTGTAGTCGTAGATGCTGCTGATGCCGTGAGAGATGCACACACATGGGAGCTGCACACAAACATATAGCCCAAGGATTTCACCGTTCCTTTTTCTACTCTGAAGCCATTTGAAAGTAGAAACGTGGATCCATAAGATTCCGCTAGTACTTTGGATAAGTTTTTTGTGGAAGCCGCTATCGCCCCCTGTGCGCTTGGCAACAGTCTTGCCCTTCCAATTCTGTCAAAGCCCAAATTATGAATGTGAACCTCATTTCCACGGTCTTAATCTCCGTGCCAGTTTTGCCTACATAGATCATTGCCCATGTGGGAACTGTCAACATTGCAAACTAGCTATCGGGCCATATCGATCCGTGGGACTCGACCCGTTTTGTGACTCATGGTTTTGAAGTGCATGGAATAGCCTGGTGATGAGGCTTGCAACTTTTAGGAGGCATTTTAGAAATGTTGGGTCTGAATTGGGTGGAGACAAGGACACTGGACTCCCCATAGCTCAGCAACTCGAGCGCAGTTGAAGGGGAGTTGAAGATGACGGCGGTGTGAGCTTGGCTGAGAATTCCATATCATCAACCTTCAGAGATCGATGCCTGCTTGTGCCACAAATACCACCAAATGCTCCCGAACAATCAAAAGTTTACATGCTCACATCGTGAATTCACTCTCTGTCAAGCTTTATTCTGCTTAATCTCCTGTTCATTTCTATCCTTTTTATGCTCTTGGAGCCTTCCATATGCCTGCTCGTGTGTACACTAATACATGAAAGCCACTGACAAATTACGACATGCTTTGAAGCCGTAGCATCGGGAGTTAATAAGCACACAAATTGCACAACTTATATAAATTGTGACTGATACTCACTTCCTGAAGGTTGTGGTGAAGTTCTTGAGGATGCAGTGGATAAATGAGGCCTGTGTTGCAGGTTCTGAGGAGAAGATGAGAATGATTACAAGAAGAACAATACACGAGGATCCACAATTTGGAAAACCGTTGCAGCGCAACCTGGTAAAAATGAATTGCTTACACTACTGGTGATATTTCTGTAATGAATGAGCTGAATGGGTGATATAAATTTATGTCCTGTCCTGGTGGTGCTGAATATCAGGAGACTTGAATCTCACGCAGCAGGCGGACCAGAAACCTTACGGGAATCTTACATCTGCTCTGCTCCCATCAAGGCAATACGAATCAGAATGAACTCCAAAACTGGTATTGGGGAGGCCTTGAAAGTTTCCTCCAATTTTCCTTGACAGCTTTTCTTGCTCAAAATCCAGCACCTACACGGTAGGTGCGGTTGACACGATGGTGGTTCCACAGTTTTAGATATAGCTTGAACTATTAGGTAGACATCGAAAGTTCTCACCCTCACTTGTCGTTAACTAGATTTCGCTACACAACGAAGTTCACAAGAACCAATGCTTGTACACATCGAACGCTTAAACTCAACTTTCTTTCGTTACCAATTTTTTTATGCTAAGCTTGCACTATACTTACAACCAAATCTCAAAAACGTCAAGAGGTCAAAATTCTCCACAGTTCCACTCACCCACAGGATTTCGCTACACAGCAACTATGTGAGAAAGCAATTCTTAACGCCACCACTTGCACTCATGTTCTTTTGTGTCTGGAGCATTTGGAGCACCTAATGATGAATCCAGAGACGCCCAACTTGAAGTGCGGAAGACTTCAATTTCTGAACGAAGGCTCCAACAAAAGGCAGATCGTGTGTGACGTACGACCTGATGAGATCCTACTTAATGCATCATGAAAAGAAGTGTCTACATTGCAGACATTTTCTAATATGACAAAAATTACCTGGAAGAGTTATGAACAGGCTTGATTTCTAGCGGAGCCACCGAAGACGTCACAAACTCAACGAGGACCCCACCGCAAAGCAGGGAGGTCGGTGGCCGGAGACATTTGCAGGATGTTAGGGGAGTCACGTTGTGATTTAACGGGGCCTTGAAATGGCAACATTAGCTAAAACTGGCTAGCAGCGACGGTGGGCCAATAAGATCACTAGAAATTTGCGGACTATTACCTACGCAAAAGCTGGTCAGTAAATATCAGGCCCCGCATTATGTGGATTTATACCACAGTAATAAGTGAGACAGGTCACGTGCCATGTAGGTTCGGCACTAAAACATCGCAGGTAAGAACGCCGGTTCTATAACATTACTGGGCACCCACTGTGAACATCCGAATGTTATATTACGAGAGCCCACTGAACATACAGTGGGTCCTAAGTAATGTTATGTTACTAATAAGATTTTTCATCACTAATACCCCTCACTGTAATGTAGGGTGGGCAGAATCCTACATTTCACACACTTCACACACGGGTTGGGGACGGCCAAAGCACCGGCCCAATTCACCTGCATTAAGCTCTAATCCGGCCCAACTTTATGAACTTATTTCGGGTCTGCCACCTTCTCACGAGTGAAGCTATGAGAAGTCAGTATAGGTCCCAATATTCTCAAGGAGAGAGTGCAGTGATGAGAATTAACCTTTCATGCTCATTATCCCAAATCTATTGTTATCACCAAATGTTGTTGGCGTAGTGAGCAAAAGGAAAAGAGGTGACCGCTAAGTTCATCCAAAAGGTGAATTATTGAACTACCCAGTACTTACATAATGTGCATGCAAATGCTAAATAGGCATTCAAATCATTCGTCAAAGGCTACCCCTCAGAACAGCCTTTCAAAGCCCGGAGGCGACAGTTATAGAAGTCCCCCATTCTTAGTTCATGTCGAGGAACGGATGGCAGGGTCGGAGCTCCAGGATTAAAACCTCCATCTTTAAACCATGCTCCCTCCTTTGCAAACAAGGCTCATGACTACATAGGATGGCAGAGTCAGTGCTCCAGGATTAAGACCTCCATTTTTAAACCATGCACCCTCGTTTGCAAAGTAGGCCCGTCACTACATAGCTAGATAGCGTCAGCGTCCATGGTCTGAAGTCCGTGTTTTCGGAACCAACTTTTAGGCTAAGCTGAAGTCAAGCGGGAGGGAGCAATAACGTTCTTAAACGAGAACAGCAGTGGAATCATCTCTCCTTCTCAGCCGTTACAACATTTGTTATCTTCACTCCGACCATGTCATGCATCAAACCAAACTACGTCGCATCTTACAACACCACCACGTTACTCAAGTGGTACAAATATGTTATCGTGCACTCATCGAGCTCTCAGACATCATATTTCGACAGAACAGACCGAATCTATTTCTGTGAGCCAAGCGATTGCTGACGAAGATAAGCCAGGCCCAGAGACAACCAGGAAAGGCTTTCGCTTTATTGAAGGAACAAGGGTGATGCACTTATAAATCACCATTGCACCAAAGAATGATTATTCCGAACAGTCCGAGCACTGAGTTGACCTCACAAGGAGTGTTCAGACTCTGCATATTCAATTCACAGTCGCCAGGTGCATTGTTGCACACTATCAACGTCCTAACCATAATTCAATCTTGATTACATACCATACACGCGAGCGCCTCGATAATGCGTGAGCTTCGAAATTCACTCGACCTCGATCCTGCTGCGGTCGGCACCACATTCCGTTGCACGCAATTCCCAGAGAATAAATCACCCAATCTTAGACACAGTGAAACAGTTTTGGCTTCAGACGTATAGTCCATCTAGTGGCCGTATCCGCACATGCCCATGTTGCACTTCACGCCCTTAGGACATTTCTTCCCGCAAGCTCCGCAGTTCTCCCTGTCGCTCTTGTGGACAAACTTGCATTCTCCCTTGCAACACACGGATCCGAAGTGGCACCTCTTTCCCCACTTACCGCAGTTCTGGTTGGTGCTGCTCCTGCACTTGCCCTTGCAGCAGAAGCTGCCACTGCCGCACTTCTTTCCGCATTGCCCGCAGTTGTGGCTGTCGTTCTTCAAGTCGGAGCACCTTCCGTGGCAGCACGTCTGCCCCCCCTTGCCGCAGGACTTCTTGGACCCGCATTGGGGCTTGTGCACTGGGGGCTTGTGTACTGGAGGCTTGTGCACAGGGGGCTTGTGGCTCTTCACTTTCTTGCACTTGCCGCTCTTGCAGACGCTGTTCTTGGGGCAGCACTTGCCACACCTGCCGCAGTGCTTGTTGTTGCTGCTCAGGTTCACGCACCAATGGTTGCAGCAACCGCCATTCTTGAACCACCGGTGGCACTTGCTGGCCGACTTGCAGGTCTTGGAGCTGCTCTTCGTCTCCGTCAACATGCGAGCGGAGCCGATCGTAGTCTCATCTCCAGTAACGTCGGGGACATCTGCAACCTCCGTCTCCTCCGCAGCTGCCTCGCTTGCGTAGAGCGATTCCGATCTCTCGTCAGCAAATGCCACAGGTACTGTCTCCTCGACTGCCAATGCAACCTGCAAGAAGAGCAGGGCACTCAACAATGCCAGCACCAACACACCAGATTTCGCCATAGTGTCCGACGAGGTGTCTGGACTGATGAACGCTGCAAGGAGTCTCAGTCTCTCAGCCGCTACTGCATATGGCTGGGTAGGCCTACCTGGGCGCCTACGATACCGAGTTCTAAAGTTTGCGCAGTCGGGAGGGATTATATGGCCGGACCTGGGTCATCAGATTTCGCTTGAAAGATGGAGGCTCTACCCTACGTCATTATTAATTTAGCCTCCCTTCGTGCATTGGCGCCTAGTCATTCCGCGCAGGCAGCTATAGGCAGCGTCCTTATAATCCCCCGCCTGTGACAATTTGTTTTTTTTTGTTTTTTTTGAGACAGAAGGCCAACCGGGCCAATTGATATCAAAGGCCAGATTACCAAACCGGGCCTAAATCTGGCCTTTGGGAATCGCTGTAAGGCCTGACCCTCGGCCTTTCTTTGCAAAACTCACCTACCCTCCGGCGGCAGATTTACCTCGTGTACAATGCCGAATTCTTGCTGTCCGTCAAGGTCGGTACCTGCTTTCGTGTGCTGAAGAATCAGACTGCGCGTTTTCCTTTTTGGTTCCTTTTGATCTTGGCGTTGGCGGTTGGCCTTCTGTCTCAAAAAAAAGAAGAAGAATCAGACTTCCGCAACTTCGACCAAGATTAGTATTTCCATGATCGGTAGTGTATCTTCTTCGTTCAAATAGCGAGTGATTCCATCGAATAAGTACACTACACATGATATTTAGTGTCACCAATTCTAATTGTCTTGCTCGATACTAATTCTAAACCGCATAGTGTCGCCAACACTAAATGATAATCCAACCTTATTTGTCATTCCTTGTAATTTTTGGGGGATTAGAGATTTTACAGTGTTGCAATTACAGTTAAATACCAAGTGATTTTTCATCCAAATTTCAATCATTCATGACTATATTTCATCACAAGTTTCATGACTATAGCTCATCCATCATCCACGATAATATTTGTTCACTCATTCATAAGAAGTCTCATCCGCAAAAGTTACCATAGCGACATAAAATACCACATGACACTGAATATCATATTTAGCGCAGCAATACGCCCCAACGGCACCCAGATCCCATTCACCCCAAACCGGGCAAGCGAGGAGAAGAACAAGTAAGTAAGGACCGGACGTCAATTACAAACTCAACAATCGCACTGTAAAGAAGTGATTGGATGCAGCTTACCTATTTGACTTCTCTGGACCATCCCCAGTCGACGTAGACCAAGGAGTCTTCGAAGAAATGGCAGAAATAATACTGCGAGTAACAAATCGAGTAACAAAAACTAAATTCTACCTCACACAAGCATCGGAGGAAGGTCTACAAGCCTGGACGGGCTTGAACAACCCCGTGGACAACCTTTCGGTTAATGAGAGTGTCTAACCCCGTCATAGTCCATCTCATATGGACTTTGGTTGGAAGTCATGGGGATTTTAGGGATATGTTTGGCATGATACAACCCCTCATTGAGTTCAAACACTACAAACGGTTTATGACTAGGCTCATGTTTATGACTAGGTCAAGAGCTATCTCCGATGGAGCATGGGATTGACATTTAACTAGGACACTGTTATTATGTAAGGAACAACGAAAAATTGACAAATCATAATGGATAGATAGCGTATGTCAGAGGATGTGACAGACATGGACATGAAATACCTGTGGGGTTTAGGAATGTTAGAATGAAAATCACATGGAATTGAAAACTACAATGTATGTAGGTAGTTGGCTACTTTGTCACTTGATGGGTTAGTGGGTTTTCCTTAGTGGATTTTCTTCAACGGGGTTTTAATTACTTGATTCTTTGGTACTTTTTATGTGGTCTGACCAAGGGGTTCTACCTCCCCTTAAAGTAGTTGTGTGTTCTCTGCAAGTCAGATCACACGTAGGAATTTGAATAGGGGACACTAAACTATCGGAAAGCATTCAAGTGCAGGTGTGTGGCACCTGATCAATCGAATGTTTTTATAGTACTACTGAAGTGTGCACATTCGGTGAAGGCGTTAATTGCCAGCCTGGTAGAGGTTGACTTATATGGGGACGGAAATGTAACAATATACAACCTTGAGATCTGTAACGGTGAAACCTATTCCGAATAGATGATTAAGCATGCACAGGTTTCTCAATAAACATCTCCCAAGTCATGCATATGAGTGCTCGTGATCATCATAATTCTCTTGGTACTTTGGAACCTGTAGGTGCAAGGAATTGAATTTCTTGTCTCCTCGCAGTCGCACTTCTGATCAGACCGGCGTCAATCAGAGGCCATGGATCGGAGCGGGAGGTCTTTTGTGTTACCCCTGGCACCTTGGAGTGGCAGTCGAGGAGAATGATGCCCAACTTTACCCCAGCGAGGCAGCTGGTGACGACACAGGAGTGACCGTCGGGGACGACGAGGCAACTACCGGGTCAATCAGCCGCATGTTGTTGGCAGACGAGCAGTTCCAAGACCTGCTAGTCGGCCGACAAGTTCCACCGGTGGTGAAAGACGCCTGGTTGCTGCAACCATTGGTGCGTGAACCTGAGCAGCAACAACAAGAATTGCGGCAGGTGTGGCAAGTGCTGCCCCAAGAACACCGTCTGCAAGACTGGCAAGTTCAAGAACGTGAGCAGCCACAAGACCCCAGTGCACAAGCCCCAATGCGGCTCCAAGAAGTCCTCTGCGGCAAAAGGGCCAGAAGTGCTGCCACTCAAGGTGCTCCCAACTTGAAGAATGACAGCCTCAACTGTTGGCAATGTGGGAAGAAGTGCGACTACGACAGCTACTGGTGCTTTGACAAGTGCAAGCCCAACAACAAGCACAACTGCGGTACTTCAGGAAAGCAGTGCAAGTTCGGTACCTTGTGCTGCAAGGGAGAATGCAAATTCGTCCACGAGAGCGACAGGGAGAACTGTGGCGCGTGGGGGGAGAATTGTCATCTTGGCGTGAAGTGTAAGTACGGTCTCTCTGGGCCACTCTCAGGAATATATACGCGACTCATAGCTCAACAGGAACATATGGAACGTTGTGGGTGGGATCGCGTGTAGCATGAATAATTGCTTCTAAATCATGCGGAACAACTGCAGTTTCACATATTAGTGCAGCAATGTGGGTGGCGAGGTACGGATCTGGAAGAACGGGGTAAACACTTTGCTTGAATCTCTAAGCAACCAGGGTTGGAGCTGCCGACTCAATAATGCCAGTGGCGAAATTATCTTTTAGTCCCCGATGTCGAGAATCAGTGCTGTATTTTCGTAGTTTTCGATAAGACTGGACACTGGCCTTGTCCTCAGACTTTTTAGGCATAGCCTTCAGCTGAATCTGGAAATTCGTTTAGTTTGCAATCCCTTGAACGCTGTGGTAGCTGCTAGTGCCGATTTAAACAGCATTGACACCATGTTTAGATCATAATTGAGCTAGAATCTTCTTCAGGCTTGATGATCCGACCAGTATTTCAATTGTTATGAGGCGGAGCTGTATTCCCGGTCGAAAGCCATCTAAACAATGTGGCATGATTTATTTCAAAGTCTTGGAGATTTTTCAACGAATTCTAGTAGATTCTTTATCTTCAAATCAAGATTACACAATTCTCAACATGCGTTCCACCATAGTGCAGTCTCCCAACGGAAATATTTGAATGCCCTCGGATCAATGGCCCAGTTCGCACCATTCAAGGCTTTGGGTTATCAATTGTCGCATGCATGCTTGATGAACCATTTCATCCACAAAAGTTGATAGATGTTTTTATGAATTCAAGAGCATGAAGACAAAGTTTATGACACACAATTCACATCCCAAGACTTTGAGTTGAGTTACGGCGCCCAACTTCACTTACCCTTTTGGCAACAAAGTATATATTCGCAAGTGCAACACAAAATGTCAAACATAATGATTGGATGCTTTCATAAACCCATGCGGTGGCATCAAGATGCATCACTACAATCACTATAATTTGAAGGCAACCATTTCAATAGTTTCAAAACCAAATGGAAGTTGTTAAAGCTTCATGGCATTATGTGCACAACCTGAAGCATCTTGACATCAAATTGCACCAAAACATGACCATGAGACCATGAAGATAGACACAAAGAACGACAACCACCTCAACTTTCAGAGAGATGTAACAACAAGTGGCCTCTACACCAATATCTAGGCTCCCACCACCCCACGCCTTCTTATACTTGAAGTTTGTCCACTCTCAATAACCCACCTAAGTGAAATTCCCAACCTCTTATTTCACAAAGTTGAAACAATTCAAGCCCATGATTATGTAGGAAAGGAGGAGAAACAATATCAAAATGAAGTTTGGCACACACCTCACATCTCCAACATGCTACATTGCTTGACCTACATGTGATTTTCTATTGCAATGCATGGTGATTTTCTTCGCACACCAACTCAACTTCAGTTCCCTAGGTTCTACAAGCCTACTCAAAGTCTTTGCACTTCTTCTTCCTAAATCCTAACCGACGCCTCAATCATGAGGTTAACTTGCCGAGAGAAAAGAGTAACATGTAATAAAAATAAATGTGCCGAGGTAATTCTACTAATTTTCCTCCACATGATCCGGCAACAAGTAGGGCTAAACTTGTATAGATGGGAGGGAAATGTGACAACAAGGAGCGAGATTTAAATTGAGGACATCCATTACCTAGCGTTTTAGGCAAGGTTATCAAGTACTATATGCACCAAGTATAGAGTAGAATCTTTCTTAAACATTACACATAACTAGTATATAAATGGACAAACATTTGTTGAGTGCAAAATTGAATTTAAAACAAGTTTGTGTAGAAAATTCATACAATCACATGCATAACTAGTATACAAATGGACCAAATTTTATGAAGGATGTTTTTCTTGCTAAAGAGTGGAATTCTTTCCATCTCTTGGGGAAGAAACTAGATGACCTGAAACCATAGACTTGATCTTGAAATTGAATCTAGACGGTAGTGGACTGTCCCTACTTGTAGAGATAATAAATTATGCCACTTTTGCTCCCATAATGCTTTGAAAGCGAGGTGCACTTTGTGTTGGAGTGTCCCCTATATAACCCCATTAGAGACAAGTTTCTATCGCTATTTGAGAATGTAGTATTTTAGAGCCTCAAGTCTTACTTTCAATCAGATCATGTAGTTGACATTAGTCTTTGTCCAATGCAAGCTATCGCATTCCACTGCTCTAGGAAATTAGCTAGTTTGAAACCATCTTGATGTACTTTCAGCCCCATGATCCTTTTGGCTTCAGGCTGGCCTCTAAAATCAATTTCATTACATTGGTCAATCCGTGAAGTAGAGTAGAGACAGTTAAATCTCAGTGAAGTAGAGACAGTCAAGTGTAAGGTAATTACGTTCAACCTAGGGCGACCTGTACGGCTGTGCATAGGCAACCTGCAAATTTTTGGCAGCAGAGACATAGACCTTCCTCCGATGCTTGTGTGAGGTAGAATTTAGTTTTTGTTACTCGATTTGTTACTCGCAGTATTATTTCTGCCATTTCTTCAAAGACTCCTTGGTCTACGTCGACTGGGGATGGTCCAGAGAAGTCAAATAGGTAAGCTGCATCCAATCACTTCTTTACAGTGTGATTGTTGAGTTTGTAATTGACGTCCGGTCCTTACTTACTTGTTCTTCTCCTCGCTTGCCCGGTTGGGGTTGAATGGGATCCGGGTGCCGTTGGGGCGTATTGCTGCGCTAAATATGATATTTAGTGTCATGTGGTATTTTATGTCACTATGGTAACTTTTGCGGATGAGACTTCTTATGAATGAGTGAACAAATATTCTTGTGGATGATGGATGAGCTCCTCCATTGGCCAAAACCCTACTTTCTCTTGTCCAAAACTTGTGATGACATATTATCATGGATGATTGAAATTTGGATGAAAAATAATTTGGTATGTGACTGTAATTGCAACACTGTAAAATCTCTAATCCCCCAAAAATTACAAGGAATGACAAATAAGGTTGGATTAACATTTAGTGTTGGCGACACTACCCTGCGGTTTAGAATTAGTATCGAGCAAGACAATTAGAATTGGTGACACTAAATATCATGTGTAGTGTACTTATTCGATGGAATCACTCGCTATTTGAATGAAGATGATACACTACCGATCATGGAAATACTAATCTTGGTCGAAGTTGCCGCAGTCTGATTCTTCAGCAGACGAAAGCAGGTACCGACCTCGACGGACAGCAAGAACTCGCCATTGCGCACGAGGTAAATCTGCTCGGGAGGGTAGGTGAGTTTTGCAAAGAAAGGCCGAGGGTCAGGCCTTACAGCGATTCCCAAAGGCCAGATTTAGGCGTGGGTTCCTACTTTCTAGCTCTCAAAGTTGCGGATGATATCAATTGTCACAGGCGGGGGATTATAAGGACGCTGCCTATAGCTGCCTGCGCGGAATGACTAGGCGCCAATGCACGAAGGGAGGCTAAATTAATAATGACGTAGGGTAGAGCCTCCATCTTTCAAGCGAAATCTGATGACCCAGGTCCAGGCCATATAATCCCTCCCGACTGCACAAACTTTAGCACTCAGTGTAACAGGCGCTCAGGTAGGCTTATCCAGCCGTATGCAGTAGCGGCTGAGAGACTGAGACTCCTTGCAGCGTTCATCAGTCCAGACACCTCGTCGGACACTATGGCGAAATCTGGTGTGTTGGTGCTGGCATTGTTGAGTGCCCTGCTCTTCTTGCAGGTTGCATTGGCAGTCGAGGAGACAGTACCTGTGGCATTTGCTGACGAGAGATCGGAATCGCTCTACGCAAGCGAGGCAGCTGCGGAGGAGACGGAGGTTGCAGATGTCCCCGACGTTACTGGAGATGAGACTACGATCGGCTCCGCTCGCATGTTGACGGAGACGAAGAGCAGCTCCAAGACCTGCAAGTCGGCCAGCAAGTGCCACCGGTGGTTCAAGAATGGCGGTTGCTGCAACCATTGGTGCGTGAACCTGAGCAGCAACAACAAGCACTGCGGCAGGTGTGGCAAGTGCTGCCCCAAGAACAGCGTCTGCAAGAGCGGCAAGTGCAAGAAAGTGAAGAGCCACAAGCCCCCTGTGCACAAGCCTCCAGTACACAAGCCCCCAGTGCACAAGCCCCAATGCGGGTCCAAGAAGTCCTGCGGCAAGGGGGGGCAGACGTGCTGCCACGGAAGGTGCTCCGACTTGAAGAACGACAGCCACAACTGCGGGCAATGCGGAAAGAAGTGCGGCAGTGGCAGCTTCTGCTGCAAGGGCAAGTGCAGGAGCAGCACCAACCAGAACTGCGGTAAGTGGGGAAAGAGGTGCCACTTCGGATCCGTGTGTTGCAAGGGAGAATGCAAGTTTGTCCACAAGAGCGACAGGGAGAACTGCGGAGCTTGCGGGAAGAAATGTCCTAAGGGCGTGAAGTGCAACATGGGCATGTGCGGATACGGCCACTAGATGGACTATACGTCTGAAGCCAAAACTGTTTCACTGTGTCTAAGATTGGGTGATTTATTCTCTGGGAATTGCGTGCAACGGAATGTGGTGCCGACCGCAGCAGGATCGAGGTCGAGTGAATTTCGAAGCTCACGCATTATCGAGGCGCTCGCGTGTATGGTATGTAATCAAGATTGAATTATGGTTAGGACGTTGATAGTGTGCAACAATGCACCTGGCGACTGTGAATTGAATATGCAGAGTCTGAACACTCCTTGTGAGGTCAACTCAGTGCTCGGACTGTTCGGAATAATCATTCTTTGGTGCAATGGTGATTTATAAGTGCATCACCCTTGTTCCTTCAATAAAGCGAAAGCCTTTCCTGGTTGTCTCTGGGCCTGGCTTATCTTCGTCAGCAATCGCTTGGCTCACAGAAATAGATTCGGTCTGTTCTGTCGAAATATGATGTCTGAGAGCTCGATGAGTGCACGATAACATATTTGTACCACTTGAGTAACGTGGTGGTGTTGTAAGATGCGACGTAGTTTGGTTTGATGCATGACATGGTCGGAGTGAAGATAACAAATGTTGTAACGGCTGAGAAGGAGAGATGATTCCACTGCTGTTCTCGTTTAAGAACGTTATTGCTCCCTCCCGCTTGACTTCAGCTTAGCCTAAAAGTTGGTTCCGAAAACACGGACTTCAGACCATGGACGCTGACGCTATCTAGCTATGTAGTCATGAGCCTTGTTTGCAAAGGAGGGAGCATGGTTTAAAAATGGAGGTTTTATTCCTGGAGCTCCGACTCTGCCATCTGTTCCTCGACATGAGGCAAGAATGGAGGATTTCTATAACTGTCAACCTTTGTTAGTTTGAGGGGCAGTTTTGAGAATTTGAAGCAAGCAGCCTTTTCTTAGCCGGAAAGCTCATTCGAAGTTGTTTACTTCAGTCTTGTGATCTGGAAATTGGAGCTTTTTATTCACGTTAAGATGAATTGATGACGCCGCCTTAAGTATTTCACGTGGAATGTTTGTTTGTTTTTTTTTGGGACAGAAGGCCAACACATGTGAACTCTTTGTGATGACCTTAAAAGGTTGCTGTGGAATGTTGAAAACTGATCCTTTTCACGTGACATGTGGACTGGTCAAGGATTTTAATAATATTAAATTAGGTGTGCCAGGAATATCTCCTTTGTATAAGAAAACTAGGATATAAGTATAGGTAGATTTAATCATGTATTACAATTCCAACCATCAACATTGGTACATTAGATCGCATTACACAAATATGATGGTTGGAGAATATCAAACTTATAAACATCCAAGCTTATAGTTATTGTGTTGTTGCTATTGATGTTGTTGTTTCAACGATATGTAATTGATGTGTTAACATATGAATGTACTTTTCCATACTAGAAGTACCTCCAATGCATAACTTTTTTTAATTTTTATCATTTTGAAGTTCATAATGTTATTGAGGGCACATGAGTTTTCATGTGGAAATGATACATTTTTATGTACCTTCACCCCACTATCCACCTACTTTCATTTTTTGACAAAGTACCGTGCATCATTTTTATGCCACACACATCTTATTCAACTTAAAACTAAAATGACAAAATGGTAAATTAGTTATTTCAGATTGAAAGATATCAAATACAATATCTTTTCTATTGTAATAAAAATTTTTCCAAACGAAATGTTCTTTTACTGCTCAATTAATCACTTTCCAATTCATAGGTGGATCATTCATGGTATCTTGCTTTGACCCTAAAGTGCAGCTTCTTGAGAAACTGACTACAATCTTGTCCAACACCTCATGATTGTGAGAATGTGAGACCAGAAGTGACATGCTACAGCTTACATTTGCTTCAAATGTCCTATGTATAGTTTAATCAAGTGTAATTATTTTTTGACAAATCCATGACCTTACCTAGTATGTTGAAACCTTCACTCACTTTTTTATGCCAAGACATGCTACAAGGTGAATTTTTCATGTGTGAACAAAGGGCATGCCATACCTTCACTTGATTTTCAATCTTTGTGACATTGCACTAACATATCCTTTGTGTCCACTACACCTTTAAACTTAGGTGTCCGTAATAGACCACAAATAAAATTAGTGCAACCACCTTAGTTCCTTTAGAAATTTGAAGACACACTGCATGAATAGAAATTATTTTACTTGGCTTATAAAAATTACATTAAAATATGCAAAAAGTTGTGTGCTACACAAATTGTTATAATCTCTTTCTCGAGAAGAGGGTCACTTACATTGGTTATAAGAGTGTGGTTTTTTTATTTATTCAACCAAGATCTAACCAAGGGCTCAATTTCCACCAACATGTCCTTCAACCAAGTTACCAACCGAAATAAATCACGACCAAAATTGGCATTGCCAAAAAAGGGAAAAACCTGCCAGATTGAATCCCTCCCCTCCCAAATATAAACAGAAATAATGTCTTTTATTGAATGTTCCAAATTGCAAAACCAAAAACTTATCATGTATACAGCTTTGGACAGTGGTAGATACTACAAGTTTGTGGAGCATTAAGTGTGCATGTAGTGTTAAATGCCACTCTAAAAGCTTGAAATTCATAACGAGTTGGAGATTGTGGCAGCAATTGTCACCGCCACCCTGAAGGTATTTGGAAAGTTAGACACTGCCTGCATGTGTTTAAAGGTCATTTACTTCATTTTTTATAAAGGTGATTTTCACTATGTCATTTTGAGAAATAAAGGAAAACCAAGAGATTTCCTTGAGCGGCCAGTTATTAAAGTAGATGGGTTTCAAATGGTTACTTTTCCCAACTAGACCACTTCTCCTAATATGAATTTATAAAACATGCGATTAGAACTAAATGGTTAGCACATCCAAATGATCATGGATTTAGTCATTTGCCTCATAAGTTTGGAACTCATATGAGAATCTAGTTCATTTTCAAAGTGGAGATTCTCAAACACTTTAAGTGGTCATACAAACCCCCACCCCAATTATGTTGACTACTGAGTCTAGAATGATTAGTATATTCAAACACGTAGTTCAATCTCATTTAAACATGTGTCTTTTTGGTGTCCATTCTTAGATCCCCACCTAATCACATACTACTAAAATATAAGTGTCTAATTTTTTTTATATGTCGGATTTAGGCACATCTCCTTTATCCCAAGAGAACCCCCAAGTCCCTCACGAGTTCCATGTCCATTATGATGTGAGTGGTTTCCACATTCCAAACTCAGTTCATGGAATACATGATGTCCATGTTGACATGAGAGCAAGGGTATATGGGGACAAATGAACTTGCTTGAGGGGGGATAAAGGTCATGGCTCGCCGGAGGAAGTGGCAGTGCCTTTGCTGGAGGCTGTGATGTCATGTTGACATGAGAGGGAGGGTATATGGGATCAAATGAACTTGATTGAGGGGGTTAAAGGACCCCCAAGTCCCTCACGAGTTCCATGTGCACTGTGGTATAAATTGTTTCCACATTCCAAGCTCAATTTAGGGGATACATGATGTCCCTGCTAACATGAGAGTGAGGGTATATGGGGTCAAGTGAACTTGCTTGAGGGGAAATAAAGGTCATGACTCGTTGGTGAAAGAGGCAGAGCCTTTGCAGTAGGCCCTATGCACATTGATGTGTGCCTTAGCATAGTTTGAAATTCAGATCTTGCGAAGCAATGCATAGTGTAGCAATGGATTGAGAGATCTACCTAAAGGAATACACATTTAACAAATCTAACTAGTGTGTTTGAGGCGCATAATGTGAGCCAGATCTTGATCTACAAGGGTTGTGATAGGAGGATCTCATAGTTCTGCGAAAGGCCACCACAAATCTGAGTGGTTGAAATGGAGCGTTGAGATGGAGACCTACGCCAAAAAAAAAGGAACAAAGGAAGAACATGTTTTGACCCAATGTTAGAAGAGGAAGAGGGGTGGATTTTAAGGGAGGCCCTAAGGCATGACTCCAATATGGCAGCCATTTAAATGGAATGCAGCTCACTTAATGGGAGAAGTCATAAACAAGCTTCTGGAACTCTAGGCTAGCCTACCAAAAGACATATCCTCCTTTTTAAAAACTTAGGCAAGTCTCTAAGTATTTCAGACAATCTAGTAAACATATGGCAAATGAGTACAAGAAAAAAAGCTAGACACTAGAGCCCACCTAGAGGTAGCAACCACCATCTTACACGATGATGTCTACAACGTGGATAAGCAAGGGGAGGCTGGTAAACTTAAAAGAGAATTAGAGGAAACTGAAACTAAAAAGGCTTAGAGTAACTATCAAATTTGGGGAAAAAAATTTGGAAATAGATGCTCAATGGAATTCTATAAGTTTGCAAGACAAAATAATTCCAAAGCATTTATCATTGAGCTTAGGGATGACCTAGGTTGGAGGTCCACAAAAAATGAAGATCTACAAAGAGTTTGCTTCGACTTCTAGCTACTAGGACCTATACAAACACATGGACATCTTGGACACAACATTGGAGGAGGTTCTTGAAGGCTTCCCTATCACAATTACTGAGGCAATGAATGTTATCCTCATATGAGATAGGTTAACCTAATACCTAAGGAGGGGGACACCAAGAGTCTTAACCATTGGCGGCCAACCACCCTCCTCACTATTATGCACAATACTTTGGCCAAAACCTTGCAACTCCAACTCCAACCCCATGTTGAGTGATGTAGTTAGCCTTGAACAAACAACATTCTTACCCTTGAGATTTATTCCCAACAATATTGTGTTAACTCAAGAAATCCTCCATTGGGCAAAGATCTCTAAGCAACAATCAATTTTTCCTTAAACTAGACTTCTCTAAAGCCTATGACAAAGTTTCATGTAGGTTTTTTTTAATGCTATGGACAATGGAATTAGTGAGGAAATTATTGGATGGGTTAAACTTCTTTTCCACAATGCATCGGCCGTGGTCCATCTCAATGGTAGTCCATTAAAGCACTTTAAGATTAAGAGGGGAGCTAAGCAAGGGTGTCCATTGGCCCCTTGCTTTTTTCTGATTGTTGGGGAAATGCTCACCTACATTATTAAAAAAACGGTGGCCAATGATAGACTTAGAGGGATCGTCATGCCAGGAGGGGACAGGGGATAGCAATGCATTTCCCTAGGGGATGGACTCTTCATACCACATACAAACTAACGTGAGTGTAGGAAGAGGTTTTAATTTGAGGTATTACCGTATATAATATACATAAAGGAGAGATTATTTTTCTCTTTAGTATGTCGGCGGCTGCACCTTATCCGTGGGATTTCATTCATTTAGATTTGGATGGATGAATCTTAGAAGTTGGAGAGATGCTCCTAAGTGAAGAGCCTCCTCCTTAGCTTGGCATTCTTGCCAAGTTAAGCCTTATGAATGAGTGTGTAGAGAGAGCTTGTGTAAAATGAAGATTGCATGTATTTGTAATAAATTTTGTGTTCTTCTCTCCCTACTTATACTTTTGGATCCTTCTATAATGGAGTGAGAGATAACTTAACTCATTATGCGCATTTGAAAAGAAAATTAGAGCTCTTACAAGGGTTTGACTATATTTCTTCTTACTTGGCAAGAATCCTTTATTTTTCTTCTTTACTTCTTCATTCTTGAGGTATGACACGCAAGGGAGGGTGTGAGGATAGATGGTTGGTTTGCCCTAGTTTCTATAGACTTCACCCTACATATTCGCGAATTCAACCCATATAAAGACATCACCGCAACATCAACCCAAATACATGACATTGACAACAATTTTGTGACCTCCATTACCCTTGAAAGACTATGTTAGCTATGGGAAAGGTACTCATCATACCTTCCAACCCCAACTATATCACCCCCTCACCTATCCAAGACTTCACCACAAAATGTTACTTCTTATAAATTGCTATATAATTCCACTACCAAGAAAAACACCCCCTAGCATCACGCCACTACGCAACCACCATACAAACCTTCCAACTCATAGGTTTATGAACACATATACTCAACAAACTCATACAAACCTTCCAACTCATAGGTTGCTACTTCTTGAGCCCCCTCACATACCTTACAAACCTCACACAATACCACTCCCCACACGAACAACACATAATATTCAGTTCATTGGGCCCCACCTTCTCTATCCAATGGGCAGGTAAACTAGCCCACATAATGAACATAGACCTCCTTCCCAAAAGCTTTAAATGGGCAAAACTTGTAGACCACAACATACTTAATTCCACTATAGTCATAATCATTATCCATGATAATTGGTCCAACCACCATATCAACTCACTCAAACAAACCAATGTTACCCTTATACTAACCATTCCTCCCCTCACCATGCAAGACCCTACGTCTTCATCCCTCCCATCATACTACAACAACAAAGAATCTCTCTTCACCTCCATATCCCATAACCTTCATACCTCGCAAATAACCACATGTCTACAACAACTCCCAACACATTCCTCACCTCCTATACCCCCCCCCTCCTCTACTCCACAACAAATATTCTACCCTTAAGATATCCCCATATACAATCGTACTATAAGGATGGCTCGTTCACACCTTTGGATGGTGAAGGTAATGGAAACATCGCAAATGTTGGGGTTTTCAATGGCCCACTTCAAACCAATATCTTCATGCACCTACCTAGATACCAAAACATCCTTGCGTGGAATTATATGCATTGCTACTAGTTGTGGAACACACTAATAACTAATGTATATTAGTGTATGTAGGCTATCTGCAAATGTGTATGTGTATGCCTACCATCTCGTCGGACACCAAATTCCATACTTGCCCTCCATTCCCCTAACGTGAACACAACACGATTGTTTGATCTAGAACCTCAAAAGGTACATTGAACATGAATACCTAAGCACACATATTACACAGAGTAAGAACACAATACCAAATGTCAATGAATGGCTCTCCAACACCGACATCCACCTAAAGTGGGACACCCCTTGCATCACCGCTACGCAAATCCTACAAACCCTTAAATTTAGATTTGGTCACTACTTAGGTAACTACCGTAGGAAACACATCCTCCAACAAAACATCCCTACTCTGCAATCTATGCCCATCCCGCCAAAACAATAAATGTTTACACCTCTTAGCATGTTGTAAAAACAAACATATAAATAACCTACATACCAACCTACATAACAAAGTTGTACATGAAGATATTTTACACTCATTAATGACGGGGAAAATCAACAATAAAACACCGGATAACACCATTCCCTCATGGCTCCTACCATGCACATGCTACCTTCCCTGGTCCCAATGCCATGCCAAACTAAGGTTGGGCATGTTGTGCGTCATAGGTGCACCTCCCTTTGTCCATCCCCCTTTTACACCAAACCCCCAACCTCAAAATACAAATATTTGAATCTACATATTATAATGAAAGGTTCCCAATAGAGGCCACCGTTTGCAAACCAAACAAATATGTGGTCCTTCTCCCACTCTTATCTCAACAAGGTTGGGAAACACTACCACCCATCACTTGCTCAGCAGGAATCCGAGGCACTATACACATACAGTCACCCATCTAAGCCCTATCAGCAATAGGTGGCCTAAGCTTGGAGTTTTTTTAATATTTTTTTTTCATCTTTGTTTTTCATGTGTTTTTGTTTGAGACACAATGCCAAAGGGGAGGGTAGGCTAGGGGTGGCTTGACCCTTAGGAAGGATAGTAAAAAACAAGTATGGTATGCTACACTTCTTAGGAACGATAATCATATGCATGTTGCTACATTTGTAAGTAAGGTGAAGCTATTGGGCTCCATGGCAGCCCTCGGAATAGGAGAGAGGAAATTATCGTATATGAGTGTACCTCTTGTCCATTCAACATAAAACCTTAACCTAGTATAGCTTTGTTGCTTATTCAACTCATATGACCTTGAGTAGATTAATTTGGGGTCAAATAACTCTAAAAAAGGAAAATCTTTGGGATGCAAATTATTTTAGAGTTTTGTTGTATTTGGATGGATGAGAGGTATGCTTGTAAACAATAATTCCTCTCCTCATCACAATATATTGTTGGGTGTTGTATTATAGAAAATGGCAAGCTTCATGAGGTGTCATATGAAAAACAATAAAGAATTGTAGGCTTTAATCTCTAAAAGTGGACTCTTGTAAGTAGTTTCATATTAACAATGTCTCATAGTTACGTAATCAAATTATGTCATATTTGGCATATAAATTGTTGTTTTTAAAGTCACTGTACCATGTTGACCTCGCGGGGGGGGGGTCATTGGTGAAAATCGTAGACACAACGTGCGATAAAAAATAAGGTCTAATATATTCATTGTAGATAAATTTTGCAAAATATGTACATATAATATAGGGGGTTTAAAAATAATGAAACATGTTACATGTAAATACCATCACATATAATGGCCTCTTTTATCTATTCAGTACATGTAAAATAACGTGGAAACAATTACTAGGGGTAGCGGGTCTAGAGTAGGGTCTATGCTAGTGGATGAAAAGAGGTAATTTTATGTTGGAAAAGCACAAGTTGGTTAGCTTGAACGTTACAAACCAACATATCCAATGTGGAGTTAATGTTCTTTATCTATGTGCCAGGAGGGGAAATTTCAACGCTTTGTTTGAATTGCAATCTTTTTTCAATTTTCTTTGGCAGTATATTAAGTAAAATAGGATATTTTAAAATGATTCCCCCAAAAATTTATAAATACTAATAGTGTGTATTAAAATACATGCATTTACCTTTATTTTGAAAATACCATACCTTGTAATCTTTTCTGCAAGATAAATAACCCCCCGATAAATAGGTCATGAGCACACGTGTATGCATTAATGTAAGAGAGAGTGACTCCCCGAGATGTCGACAAGTTAAGATAATAATATAATTATTTTTTGTTAAGGGCATTGACAAATAGAAAATATTAATGTGAAATGTGTTTATTTTGGTGCCCTTCAATTTGAAATGCATGTGAGCACTTCATTTTTGAACATTGGCTGGGCATTCTCTTCCTCCAAAAGCTGAAATACAGTTGCATGGCTGTAGAAGTGGATAAATGGTGCCAAGTGAATGTGTCTTTCTTAAAATCAAAAGTTTAAAGATGAGGGGAAATAGATAAAAGTAGCAAAGAATTGATGTGAATAACGGATGACATGGGTAGGGTTTTTTACCCACCACGGAAGGTGGTCACTTCAGCGCTTCTTTACGGCTTCCTGTGAAGACACTAAAATGTTAAAATAGTTCTAGAATTCATATCAAGCAGTCGTACTTGGAGCTTGCCAGGTTAGAAGAGTGCCATAGCCTGCAACCTTGGAGAATATATAAGATATTTCAATATAAGGATGTGACTAATGTTAGCAATTTGTAGCACATGCCAAGGGAGCGGGTCAAAGACCCCAGAATAGCTTCTTGAGGTTAAATAAGGATGAATGAACAACAAACTTATAAAGGGCATATGTTTACCACACTTCCCGTGGTAGTTGTTGGGAAACGACACAATTCCTTATAATGGCGATTGCAATAATAATGCAAATGGTTTTGGACCCCATTTGCAATTTTCAAGCTAGGAGTAGGTATGTGTATCCAACATGCTATCACTACTAGGATTATCTTTTGATTTTTTTCAGGGGGTGTTTCTAATGGTGTCAGGTTTGAGATTTGCATACACAATGCTTTCTTTTTCAAAGCTGGCACTCTCATGTTGTGTTGAGGGGTTGTATAGGGACACTATTATCAATATAACATTTTTCAAGAACTTTGTCTTCCAGATTAGTAAGGACAAAGCACAATGAGTCCATGGTCTAACAATCTAGGAGTTGGCTTCGAAAATTTTCAAGAGTTGCTCATAATTTGATCTATTCACTGTACATGGGTATTAAAACTCTTTTTGAATTTCAGAATGCCCCATTATTATTACCCATCCAACCAAACTCCGGGTACACAAGTCCCATATCATAGACAAAACTAGTATTTGGCCAATTCTGGATTAAATTATTGTTGCACGCTTGGTTTAATATTTCTACTATGGTACCAAATGTTTGCATACATCATGCTCACAACCCTCTAGTTTACAATCACCTACACAATGGCACAAGTGTTCACATGTCCAAAAATTGCATGTCTATTGAGTTTGAACTTATTATAAGTATAGAAATACCTAAATTCAAGTTATTAGGGGCAATTCCATTAATTTCAAACCACCTAGGGGCTTTCTTTGTGCATTTATATCTTGAGAAAAAGAAAGAACATTTTGGATCGTAACTTATCAAATAAAATAGTGGGGTCCTAAAGTGAATTGAGAACTTGAATTTTTGCTAAAGTCATTGAACCCCTCCTTGTGTGTAACCTTAAACCCCCAACCCCCAAGAAAAGACCATGCCAACCAATTAAGACAAAAAAAATCTCGAATATTCAAACAAATGGTGATAATAATTCAAATATACACCTTCAAAAACTTGGTGGCTTGCCCTCACCCTCCCCCCACCCCGTGTTAAAATTTCCTTCAAATTTTAGTGTAAAAGACATTATTGTATTCCTATACATTCCTCTTTCCAAAGACAACATGACTTTCTTGAACTAGAATAAAATACAAGACTTCTTGCATGAATTGCGTTAATATCTGTAATTAAAAGTTAGCTTTAAGCAAGAAAGGAGCTCGGTATCCGGTAATTGAACAATACCACACTGCCGCATTTCTACAAGTGAGTCCAATTCTAGACCTTTGGATGCAATGGTTCTACCAATTTACTAGTTGCAATGTAATTTAAATGATCCATGTTGAAGGTTGGACTTCTAATATGTGGAGAATGGCACCACAGTAGCAATTTGATGGCAGTGAGATGGAAATGTGGATTGTATGTTGATTTCTTATCACTTTTGCAGTGGAAGAGGATCTAAACTTGAAAGAGAGGGGCCCGCATTGCCGACACCAGATGTGTTGATTGCATCAACATTGCCACATTGGAAGAGCAAGATGTAATTAATTGACCCTCCAAGAAGAACCCCTGTCTTGAAGCTCGTCGACACCTCTGTTTAGGACGTTCAGCATTCCTGTACTGTAGTACATCCTCGACGTACATCCTCGATTTGTAGACTACCTGGGGAATCTTTGCAAAATCCTTATCTCAAATCTTAACCGGAAATAACCCTCCACTTTTCTCCATTTTCTTTCCAAATTGTATTAGAATTTGAGATTATGTCGCTCTGAACTCTTAAAACTGCGAAATATGTGGATCATGAATGCTGGAATATGTCCAAATATGTCCAATTTTACGTATAAATTCAA
This sequence comes from Polytrichum commune, assembly GCA_950295325.1. Classification (NCBI taxonomy): domain Eukaryota; kingdom Viridiplantae; phylum Streptophyta; class Polytrichopsida; order Polytrichales; family Polytrichaceae; genus Polytrichum; species Polytrichum commune. The sequence continues at coordinate 11,673,122 of OX485803.1, read as the reverse complement.
GATAATGGTTACTTATAGCCATCTTGGACACATACTAGACCTCACACACACACAGATATATATACATATACACACACATATACACCTCAAACAATAATGAGCATTCTGTTTTATCACGTTGTGCCCTCTAAAATGAGAGACTTTGCAGGGCCCCTTTACCCACTTGCCATTTGTATAGGTGCCAGCTGGCACTTTAACTACCATCGGGCCGCTCGGCGGTGCTCCGAAACCCGAAGATGCTGCTGCTACAGTTCGCCCCATCGCTATGTGTGCACTTTAGAACATCCCAGCAGATTGTAAAAGTTCAAAGTGCAAACTTATGTGTGGCTGGCCCTCCATGACGACCTCAGCTTGCTCGAAGTTCAAAGCCTCCATGAGTGATAATATCGTCATTACTAAGCTGCAGACATCGAGCTTCACACCCATGATCATGGTGCTAAGTCTTTTGTGATTAGCCTGAAAAGGTGGGTTTCTAAAATGGGCTAGAGTACATACTGAATGCAGCAAGCCAGGGAAGCACAACTCTAGGGAGATAATTTGGGATTTGGGCGAACACACCCATACACTTGTTCCTTGTTGGATGCGTAAACCCTTGCCTCCAAGGAACAAGTGTACGGGTTGGTTCGTCCCAGCCATAATTTTAATCTAACTGCAGGTGATTAACGCACATCTGTCGACAACCTGCTTCATTACTATCTGTAGGACTTGTGCCCCACTTGTGGAGCTGTAACTTGTTGGCTGGTGTTGATCGAGGAAGTTTGATTTCAGGTTCAGATTAATAAGATAATAAGTTAGCGTGCTCCAGTACTGCCGCATTCTGCTGCAGCGATAATCAGAATCTTCTGCTTTCGTGGAGAAGGTCGGTGGAGTCATGTAACTACATCTCTCTGCAAGAGCAAAATGTAGTTTTAGTACCCAAGGGAACAAAGTTTAACTTTTTATGCAGAAGAGAGTTACATTGTAATGCCATAATTCATACAATAAAATTCTGATGAAGTTCTTAGACTTGTTACTTGGACTTACTAACTTGCATGGAAAAAGTCTACCGTCGAGTGCCATCTCAAGAGAATTACCCAACCACAACTACACTATATAGTCCTATTACTGTGGCCCACAGTGGTTCTCTAGAACCCACTCTAATTCTCATAGTGAGAATTTATATGGCCCAGAGTCATTCTCGATCACGGTAAATTCTTACTAGAAAATTAGCATGGGCTATGTTACTTGTTTTCTAGAAAATTAATGTGCGTGATTATTTTATTATGTGCTACTTATGTTTTATAATTAATATTCAATGTGTTGGTTAAAAATTTCACCACAAACTTAGGGGAAGGCCATAGGTCTTGGACCTGTGTTATTTCTATCTCGACTAGAAATTAGTATGACCCACACTGATTATTTGCACGCTAATTTTCCACCCACACTAATAGGAGTACTTAGTGTACCACCGAGGTCAGAGGTCATGTACAGAAATCCGGTGGTCATCCATCCTAGTCCTAGGCTAGAGCTTTGTTTTTCTACGGAAACTCTACAGACATAAATCCATCCATCCAATGTCTCTGAACTTAAATCAAATCAAATGGTCATCCACTCTAGTTCTAGGCTGGAGCTTTTGGCAGAGCTTTGTGGTACCTACGTACGGAAATCCATCCATTGGGAAGGTGAACAAATCACAAGTGAACAAATCTTTGAAGCTCCAGCCCTACCAACTTCTATAACAGTAGACACCATGAGGAGGCTCCGGCAGCACAGCCCTACTACTGTGCCGTGTCTAGAGCTAAAAGTTGGCCATTGAAGGATGAGCCAGGACAATCCAGCTATAAGTAGAACGTGGCCATTGAAGGATGGGCCAGGACAAGTTGGTAATTATCGTAACCTTGTGGTTAAATTGCTCATAATCAAATACATTTACAGTCTACCGAAGTAAAAACAAGGAGTGCTCTAGGACATTACGATCATATAATAGGACCTGATAGACGTGACATGACTACATGAGAGATGGACTACCCTTGCAGCCTTTTTCTGATCAGATTCCAAACTTGGACATTCTCTAAATTTAGTGGAGAGGCAATTCGGGATTGAAAGGCCTGCTCAAGAAGCACCTTGAAACGAAGAGGAAGGCATCTCATGAGTAACTCTGCACCCTTATAATGAAGTAGTTTGGGCAACAATTTTGGCCTGTGCACAAGGTTGAGCCTTGGTGTTTTCAGTGTTGTTTACGTTAGCAGCAATGTGGTGATCCGGAGGGTTCAACTGATTTCACAAGCTCCAGCCTGGTTTTTAATGGTACTCATGTGAAATCCGCAGCAGTCCTAATGCGAACGCTGCACAACGAAATTGCTCCATACGAACCACGCAGTGTCCAAGTGTCGAGGGAAGAGTGTCCACAACATTGAGCTTCACAATCTTTCACATCGCCCATGTTCGGCATGAATCTGTATGTCCAGACTGGGTGCACACTCTAGGCATTGTGATGCACAACCAACCCTGTGTCAGCAAACACATGAGAATCATGCAACCCATCTTGGGTTCTTTGCTCGAAATTGGTGCAGATTTGCTTGAAACCGACAACAATTAAGCTTGCTTGCAAGTCTACAAGTCTGCAATCACTTGGCGATTGACTATCTTGGTCACTGGACTTTGTCCATAAACACCAAAGCCAGCAGGCTAACACTGCTACCATTAAGATTTAGCAAACATTCATTATGTGGTGACGAGAGGATTTACGGATTAATATTAATGTGGTGAAAATGTCTGCAGAGAACTAACATTATGAGTGTATATTCCTCTCCTCATCACACGCTTTAACTTATTGATGCCCCTCCCCACCTGTCTTTACCAAATAACCAAAGTCATTCCTAAAAACCAGGTAAAGCTCCCTCGGTTATAGGGGAGGCATCTACCTATCCCAATGCACCTACAAGAACTTGCTCCAGAGATTTTTGAGTAGGTTTTAGTTAAGTAGCTTTCACACATGTTCATGGTTTTATCTACCAAGCAATAAATGTTGGATAGTTTTTGTCCCATCCCCAAATCCCTTACTACTCATCTATCTTACCATCAGTTTTTGTTAATGAAGCTCCTCGTGCCCTTATAACTAAGACTAAAAAGCAACCAATCACAAGGATCACTATATTCGTTAATTTGAGACTTTTTCGGCATTTTGAGACAGTTACAAATATAAGAACATGGATAAAATCACACGAATATTGGAGAATGTTGTAAGATGCAAATACTTTGAAGCGGGTGTTCATATCAAGAACCCAATTAAGAACTCATATCAAGATGGTTTAGGTAGGACGACCCAAACATTAGACCATGTTGTTGTGGTCCATATATTAATTTGAGACAAGAGAAAGTCTCAAATTAACGAATATAGTGATAAGGGCAAGAGACGACACTTTAAAAAGTCCAATATTCTTGCCTCATGTCTAGGTACCGATGGGAGGGTCGGTGCTTGAGGCTTAAAAATTCCACTTTTAAACCATGCCACACCATTTGCCAACTAGGGCCGGCACTAGATAATGTCGATGGTGTGAAGGCCGTGTTTTTAGAACCAACTTTTAGGCTTAGCTAAAGTCAGGTGGGGAGGGGAGTGGGGAGGTTGAATGCTCTAAAACCACCACCAAATCTAAAACCAACACTATGTACCACATGCATGCATTTATTGCTTCCAAATGTATGCATGTGGTACATAGCACTGCAAGCACGGTAAAATGGACAACTCCTGATCCTTGCCTAGTGTTAAGTGAAAATGATTCAATTTTATGTACTAACTTTGTATTTTGTGAAGAAATAAACCATAGACATTTTAAAAACATCTTGATCTACAAAGCCAAGCAATTTATGATGACAAAAAGAATTCCAAGAAAAGTCTACCTATTTTAGAAGACGGTGCAAGTGGCGTGCAAGTAGGTGATATTGAATAAGTGACTGTCTAAAATTTGTTTAAAATATGATAAAATTACATTAAATTGATGGTTTTTTACAAAGTTTTGTGGTGATGCCCTCAAGTAGATAATGAATTCAAGGAATAATATAAAAAAAAATCTAACTTCAAAATAGTTAAGGTCATGAAATCTACATCCAAAACCAGACTCAACCATTTGTTTTTTAGCATCACTTTTGATGCTAAGTATTGAAGATCTCAACTTGATATTCTACATTTGAGTATTTAACACAACAATAGAGGTCATCATAAAAAAAATTCCAATTTAAATAACTCTTTGCTACTACTTTTAGGCCTTTGACCAAAAAAATTATGGTTTTCGTATACCAGAGCACTTTTTTGGTCCACTTTACCATGCTTGCACCCAGTGATGGTTTAAGGTCCAATGGTGGTTTTGGGTATACGTACATTAAAGGACAAGTAATGGGGAGAGGTGAGGGATAAGGCATGTGCTTAATGTCCCTGGCCACCCTAGACTAAGATTTTTTAGTTTTTAGTTTTTAGTTTTTTCCTTTGTTTGTTTTGTGAGACAAAAGGCCAACAAGCCAACGAAATGCATAAAGAACCAAGGAAGACACACCCACTTCAAGGGGAGGCAGAGTCCTTAGATGCACCACACAACCATGTAAAGAGTAACAAAGAGGCCAAGAGTAACAAGGACCCCACCAAGGACAACCCACCGAGCCATATAACCAAGGACCACCCCCACCCCACTAGCCAAGGACAACCCCTAGGCCACCAAGTAACAACCTAAGTGCCAAACTACCTACAAACTTTGACATTTTCAATTCCAAGTAATTCTCAAATTGCCGTGTCTACAAAGGACATTCCTAGCCTCCCAAGTTTGGTCGAAGCCTTTAAAAATAGTTTTGGCAGAATAGGCACTAATCTTAGCAAACTAAACCACCCTTGGTGTACAAAATGAGGTCATTCTAGATGAGGTGTTTGACCTTAGACTCATGCCATTGTTCTTGGTTAAACACCCGGTCAGTACGTTCAATCCAAATAGTCCAAAGAGTAATGCCATGGAGGTGACAAACCTTCATTTCCTTGGCGAACTTCTTAGGAATTCTCTACCCAAGAACATTTGTTTCCAATGGAAACTATCATAATTACCACTTTGGACCCCGCATAATTCATGCATGATGAAGGTGGCCCATTGCGAAGCTATGGGCTTGAATGCAATCCCAAAACTTGTGTTTAACCGATTCGCTTGTGTTAGGAAGGCAAAAAACACATTGCTTAGAGATGGAGGCTAGCGCAATGCGTGCCCCCCACTCATTAACTGCGACAACCTTGTGCCATTGCAAATAAACCACATGAATGCAACTTCTTTGCTGGAGTGTGCTGGATCCCATACCTGAGGCCAATAAATCTTATAATTCCGTGGAAGGTAACCTTGCCATTTGTCTGCCGCTCTAGTTATTTCGAGGATCCTATTGATGACCAAGTCTTTGCCAAATTATGTGGTATAGTTAAGGAAGCAGTGCCCTTTGATCCACCTCCATCAATCCGGATCTCAACCAAGCAGGGCCAGTTTGTCGTAGAAGAAAGTGATCTCCTCGTTGCCCTCCTTTGGATAATTTTAACATGGTGAATGAAACCCGTGAAATCCCCAATGGGTTGCCACCACTCACTAAGGCATCTCGAGTGGGTACCAACCGTGAAGCATTTGACCATGTTATACAAGGTGAGATGGCATTGGTCCCTACAGGAGGGGATGAAGTCCTCCGCACATTGTAACATAAAAGTTGGGTCCTCCACACAGTTACAATAAAAACATACCCATTGGCCAGGTAAGTAGCCTCTGCTTCTCGTTCTAGAAGGCTCCTCCATTTATCAATCATCTTGGAAGTGAGACTAATGCATTACCCACTGTGGTGAGTTAAAACTTTGCATAGCCTCATCATCCCATGAGAGAAGGTTGCGGTGCTCACTATCCCAATTGTCATACACACATGGGATTCATTTGCGGTAAAGTTTGTGGGCCCTAATATAGGTAAATCCATTATTGATGAGGTCAAGGCCATATAACCATCCTACATTAAAGTGTAGCAGTTCCATAAGGGTGCAAGAAGGAAGTTGGTAAGTGCCTTTAGCCATAATTTTACAAGTCTTATCAATGTGGCCCCAAACCTTGGAGCCTAAGTACCCTTGGTGTTGTTTACTAAGCCAATCAGGACTAACTCCCCAACTTCTACATCTTTGTGGGTTGAATTTAGCTAGTCTGTGCCTAGGCATGAGCTGGAGGTTAGATTCCCTAGGTTCTATTACGCTAGTTGTCCACTTTTAGAATAAACTAGTCTTAGCCGCCTCTAGGTCAACTAATCCGAGGCCTCCATTTTTTTCATGCTTTCCAACTAACCATGGTGCAAGTGTGTTGCTCATTCCCTTAGAGCATCCTCAGTCGGTCTAGGTAAAGCTCACTGCAAACCAAAACCTATCTTCTGACTGACCTAAAATTAGAAACTGAAATTACCATCATTAGAAGCACACCTAAATAAATGTGAGATATTTCTCAAGAAAAAAGAATTGTAAAAATTTGACGTAGGTGAAATCCCTCATTGAAAACACCACATTTTCAAAATTTAGAGGGAGTGCACCAAATCTTGCTTAAAAATGGAAAGATCCTCCCACACTCCCTCCAAATTTTTGACATTTAGAGGGAGTGTGGGAGGATCTGTCCATTTTAAGCAAGATTTGGTGCACTCCCTCTAAATTTTGAGCAATTTTAAGCAAGATAGGTCTTGGTTTGCAGTGAGCTTTACCTAGACCGACTGAGGATGCTCTTATCATATTAAGTAGTTCATGGTTGCCACCCAGATTTTTCCTTACGATTTTCTTAAAGCCCCCCAAATGGTGATGAAAGACCAGAGGGTGGAGAGCAAGACCTAGTTGCAAATTACTACCTAACATGCTAGAGAAAGTTTCACCGTGCTCCAATAGTCTAGCTTCCTCGATATTTTGTTAAAGAAATTGATCGACGTCCAGGGTGTGCAAATTAAGTTTGAATGGTGTGCCAAGAAGTTTTGACAAGCCTAGTCTTCTGCCCACTTCCAGTCATACCATGTTAGCCATATGGCCTTGGCTTTATGAGTAAATTTATCAAACCAATAGGTGCATGACTTTTCCAAGTTGATCTCCATCCCAAGGCATCGCTAAAGACCTTCAATAGCCTCACCAACTTGTCTACGTACCTTTTGTCCCCTCTAACTATGAAGAAGGAATCATTTGATACCTGGAAATGCACCCGCGGGGGGGGGGGGGGGGAGGGGGTTGGGCTCTCATTGGAAACTTGAATGACGTGCATGGGTAAATATGAAATAAAACCCCTACGCACAAAATTGTTTATAGAGAAAACCAAATGTATACGTACTCATAGTTAGGCTAGAAAATGGACTCATGTATTTGCACTAAGATTTTCAATTCAATGTGGTATATGCCTCCATTACAGGGTTGTCTATCGCGACGTCATGACGGGGTCGTGCCGTCATGACGCGTCGTGTCGGGTCGGACCCCTCTGTCACGACACAATAGGCTCCTCGTAGGGTCAAACTAGGGTCAACCTAGTAGGGTGGGTAAAATACTTACCTTCTTGCCAAGGTGGCGTCCTATGTGGCAAAAAATGCCGACGTGGATGTGCATATTTCCCTTGGCATGTAAACCATTTTGCCACTGTGTTTACCATTTTGTTAAAATCAAAGTAATAAAATATTACTAAGGAGGGTGTAGGTCGGACGGGGGAGAGGGTCGGACGGGGGGAACAGGTGGGGAGCGCGGGCGGACGGGGGGGGGGGGGGGGGGGAGGATCGGGTGGGGTGGGAAGGTAGGGAGGGAAGGTAGGGTAGGGTCGGGGTAGGGTCGGGGAGGGAAGGTCGGACGGGGAGGGAGGACGGGAAGGTACGGGGTTAGGGTACGGGGAACGGGGGGAAGGTAAGTGGGAACGGGGGGGGGGGGCGGACGGGGGGGGAACGCGGGGAGCGTGTGGGAACGTGGGGAGCGGGGGGAGCGGGGGGAGCGGGGGATGGGAGCGGGTTTAGGAGGTTTGGATAGGACGGGATGGATGGGAACAGGATTAGGGGAACGGGGGAGGGGAACGAGAGGGAGGACGGGGGGTCGGACGGGGGGGAGGGTCGGACGGGAGGGTCGGACGGGAAAAGGCAGGATGGGAAAAGGTCGGACGGGGGGGTCGGACGGGAGGGAACGTAGGGAACGGGTTAGGGAACATGTTAATGGGCTAAGGGAGCGGGGTTAGGGTACGGGGAACGGGGGGGAACGGGGGCGGACGGGAGGGCGGATGGGCGCTAGTAATTTTATTCCCCACTTTACCTCTACTTTGCTGACATGTCATCACACGTGGACATCGTAACTCCTACGTGTCCGCAATGGGGTAATGTAAATACACAAAAAATTCGGTAAAATTCAAGTCCGGCAGAATAAAGACATCATCCGGCATAATGTCGTGACGGATACGTGTCGTGACGGCACGACATTATGTCGGGATTACCCTCCGTCACGACACAATAGACAACCCTACTCCATTACATACACAAATATATAAATCATGAAATAAATAGGCTTCTTTTGCATATATAAGTCATTGGGAACTATCATAATATGACAACAATGGATGGAAATGTAAATTGAATGAAACTAACACATCTATTATCAAATTTTCCTCTGAACAATAGAGCATTTTTTTAAAAATCTGCATTTACTTCAAAGTTTATATTAGTTTTTTAAAATGTAAACATTTGTCGTGTAAACAACGATCGTATGTCACTGCAGCTTGAGTACAAACCACCATTAACAAATACAACTAAAACATGGCAAAAACACACATAAACAACACATCAACAGCAACGCTAGAAAACAAAGTGAGGTAAGTAGTTGCATGTCAACCTGGAACCGCCTCTCAATTACACAATCCCCATGCCACCTCGCCCCAGTCAAGTCCTCATCTAAAGGATTTGGATTGCATGAGAGTCCATCTGCATTCAAATTGGTAATTTTGGCACGGTGTATCACCTCAAAGTTATACTCCTGGAGCAATAAAGCCCACCTGGCGAGCTTGCTAGTAAGCTTATCCAACTCCATGAGCCACCGTAAAGGCTGATGGTTAGTCACCAAAGTAAAGCGCTAACCATAGAAATATGGCTGGAAATGGGCAATAGCCCACACCGCCGCCAACGTTTCTTCCTCGTAAGACGAATAATTGGCCTTCACAGTGTTGATGTTTTGCGAAGCATAAGTAACAACATACTCCCGACCATGGTCTTCTTTTTGAGTGAGAATTGCTTCCAAACCCAATGAACTCCAGCCTGTATGAAACTGGAAGAATTTGGAGACATTCGGACGTCGAAGCACTGGAGCCGCACCCAGTCTCTGCTTCAATGTCTCAAATGCATGTTGCTGCTCACAACCCAAGTCCAAGGTTGGTCCTTGCTCGTGAGAATGGTGAGAGGCTTGGCGATCAAACTAAAGTTTTTAACAAATCGACAGTAGTAATTCGCCAAGCCCAAGAAAGCACGAAGTCTCGGCACATCGACCGGTGCCGGGATCTTTTACAAAACGTCCACCTTAGCTTGCTGCATCCCAAAACCTCATGGAATAATCATATGACCTAGATATGCTAGTCGGTCATAGGAAAACTTGCACTTGCCATGGTGCAAGCGCAATCCCCACTGCCGCAACCGTTTAAAAATGGCTTGCATATGTCTTACATGGTCATGTGGTGTCTTGTTGAAGGTGATCAAGTCATCAATATAACACTCAGCAAAGGGCAAGCCAAAGTGGACATGGTCCATTACTCTCTAAAATTCAACAAGTACATTCTTGAGGCCAAATGGAAGAAATTTCCAATGGTACAGTTGATCCTTCCCATCTTGATCAACTCCCTAGAATGCGGTTTTCACTTGATCTCTCAAAAATAATAAGAGCTGGTGATAGCCGAATCTCAAGTCTAGGGTGCTAAAGACTCAAGAAAATCCGATGGCATCAAACAACTCCTCCGGAATTGGTATGGGATACCGATCCGACTTGGTCTTCCGGTTAACTAGACAGTAATCCCCGTACATCCGCTTCTCCGTCCAATTGCCAAAGATATTCTTCTTTGATGGCATAACTGTAGTACAAACATATTCCTTGTTAGAGAGTTTGATCAACCTTGCTGCCAATATCTTTTGGCAACGAGCTTGGACACCAATCCTCACGGAAACACTAAGCCTGGAAGGTCTCCGAAAAATAGGATGGTCATCCTCCAACTGAATGTGGATGGGTTTTCTTTTATAGCCTTCAAGATATTGAAGGCTGAAAGCAAAACATCTATGGTACGAGCGAATGAACGCTCGTACCTTCCATACCTCAGTACCGGTGAGATGAGGGCCTAATTCCAATGGTCAATCGTCAAACTCTGTGGTTTCCCTCTCCACCAAAGTGAAACCACCTGATGCTGGCACATACTCTAACTCCTACTGAGAGGAGGGGGCATGCACCATGCCCCTAACCCCAGTGCCAACAATAGAATCTGATCTCTCTTCATCACCACCAATATGTGATGATGAAGCCACCACCAGAGGCGAAGAAGCTGAAGAAGTTAAAATCCGTTGAACTTAAAGCTCTTCCATCACCTGCTGCTCAAATCGAGAGATTTGTTCGGCTCTTCCAACCATGGCTTCAATTTCCTCCTCCATGGATGTGGACCGTTGTGCCCCCTGACTAGGGTTCTCTGCCCCGAGAAACAACAACTGGTCACTATGATGCCATTGCAATGCAAGGCATAAACCGACAGTCCACACCATAATATTAAGATTCATGATTTGGCCCAACATGAAGCGCCGTTGGCCCTCAAAAAGGCTAGAAGCTCATGTGATGCTTGTACAAAATTCCATGACACGCTCCCATTCGTCAGCTAATGGCTTGGTATGGGTTTGGTGTGATCATCCAACACCATGTCAGACCCTCGATTGCGGAATACAAATGACTGTGGAAAAGTCATAAACTTGGTGGGGAAGGTCCTCCGTGGTGCTCCTACTTTGTTGACCAATGCCAACGGGGGTAGATCATCTCGAACAACCAACAAAGTAATCCGGTGTGGATCCAAGATGTCATCCACCTTTTGATCAGAAAGTGGAGGCACTGCAAAAAATGATGTAGCTAAAGTGGATAGTGGTGCGAGGTTGCACCAAGTCACTGAGGCCGGTGGGAATAAGAACCAAAGCTCGCGGCATCCACAAAAATGGGATCCCATTATGTGCTGACAAACATAATGTTTGGCTTCCAACACCTTGTCTCGAAAATCTCCCAACAAAGATACATTCTTGAATATGTATCCTAAAGGGGAAGGTTGGTGGACATACCGCCACTGCATGAACCGGATGAGGTCCCCAAAAAAACTAGATCAGGACCACGTGTAGGATTGGACGGATCCTCAGTCGGTTCCAACACGTGAGTGGCCTTGGCATGGGCATCCTACGATGACTTGATCCACGGGATCCAATCTGCGTAAGTTTGTTACACTGACAAGTGTAACATCACGAGGGAAACGTGCAAAATACTCACGAATGGCAGTTGGATCCAACTATTGCGGATACAACACCATCAACTTGTGGAAATGGTGGACACATGATTGTCATCCACATAGACATACTGTTGAACTGTGAGACCATCCTCCAACATAGCTGCGAATCATGTCCCAATGTCCCCAAACAGTTCTACCAAAGTGATCCCCTCATCTGGCGGATGCCATGAAATAGGATGTGCCAACGCCGATGGGGTGTCACGGGTGGGTAGTGTTGTAGAACTAAGAGAGAGGATAGTGTTCTCACACCTCCGAAATAGCTTGGCGGAATCGCGCTAGGGAGGAAGAGGATCCTTGGAACGGCGCACCAATGCACCCTTAGGTATCATCTCCCGTTGATCCTCAGCACTCTCTATGAATACCAATAAATCCTCTAATAATGCGGAAGCATGTGGCAATGTATCCACAATAACATCATATCCAAAAACCTTGGATAATGGTGCTATGGTCGTGGCCGCCGAAAATGCCACAGGAATAAGTTCCACGTAGCCATCTCCAGCCAACCAACCTAGTCGGATCCAAGCCTCCTTAGTCCAGTTGTCCAAACCAAAACTGAGGGAGTAGAGTGCTTGCTGACCAACTAAAATATCGTAGATGGTTGCATCTGTCACCTTACATCTGAGAAGAAGAAATGCGGGTGGATCTCCACGCTTCACGTGAAAGCTAAGCTGCAGTGGCTCCCGAATGTAATGAGTGGCCCGCTCCACGTGGCCAATAAAGGTGACGATGGTAAATGGGCAAGGAGCCAAGTCGTCGGCCGTAAACCGTAGTTCATAGGCAAGTCTTTTGCTGATCATAACTAATTGTGCCCCCGAATCCATCATCACACATTGGGGCGCAACCCGAATGGGATTGCCTCCAACCCGACTGACCACCAAAGTGTTGATATCATTCACCATACGCATGACACCAGGTCGAATGCCGCGGCACTCGCGAGCCAGCCTACCAGCTACATCAGACAAATAAGTTGTTCCTGCGGATTTGGTGAGTTATAAGATGTGGTCCAGCCCCTGTCATCTGAGGTGTGTGCGTAAAAAATAAGCCAATCCTAAATTCGCTGCAATCCCACGCCTTTCGCATGTTCCCGGATGTTCTTGTGAACTTCTTTTGCGATGCTCCACATCTTCCGAACCCCAAAAATCTTAATTTTCTATAAGGCATTTCAATTTGTAAACACCAGTATCGGATTGTCTTCGAGCCCCCAATTTTTTTCTTGATTAATGAAAAAAACCTTGGCAAAAGTGCTCTTGCAAAAATGTGTCTTTCATTAACCCAAGAGTAGTACCTCCAACCAATAAGATTTTGGAATACCTCCCTTCAATATGTGAATCTATTGTATTTTATTTTAAATAATTTTTTTGTTACCAACTCAAATATTTGGTTATCCAAAAAAATTAAAAATAAATAAATAAATAAAAGTTTTCCCACCCCCACAATTGTTGCCTGGTGGGGGGGAGTTGAGGGGTAGGTAGCTGGAGGGGTGGGGCCTAATTAGGGGGGGAGGGAAGTACAAGGGAGGGAAGGAGGAAGCAGGGGGGGCCAACCAGCTGCAGCAGCTTAGCTGCCCGAAACAGGAGCTCTTGAAGGGGCTCCTCCGCCTCTCCTCTTCTCTCTTTTTTATTTTATTTTTTGATTGAATTTCTTTTAAAATTAAATTTAAAAATATTTTTCACAAGCTCAATGATGTGAATTCAAGCGAACAAATGATAAGAAATTCTATGGACAATTCAATAATTCATTACCAAAATTCACCTTGATGTGCCATTCATAAACAAACATTCTTCTACTTCTTGCTCCGCAAATCCATGGTGTTCTTTACTATGACACTCCGCAACTTCGTCACTTTTTGATGGCTTGTGTGTTTTGTGAGTTATAAGGGATAAGTTGTGATTGTAGAGGATGTTGTCCGGTTTAGTAGGGTTGTTTGTGCAACCTATTTTGAGTAGTGGTGTGGTATAGATTGCCAATGGCAGTTGAAGGTATATGTGTGTTTTTGGGCTCCCCATTTGTCTTTCCAATGGTTGAATTTGAAGGAGGAGATGTATGAGATTAGGGTGCCCAGTGGTGGTGTGGAGGGGTTCTGTCGTATTATTGTGCTGAGGGAGGATGGGGGTTGGGGATTTGTGGCACTCAAATATTTTCATAGCTACAGTGATGAACAAAATTGAGTACTTTGTTGAAGAAGCCAACTTCGACAAGCCATTATAGACAATGTAGATATTTTTTTGCAAAGCTAAAAAGTGAGTTAAAAAACAAATAGAGGTATGTATATATATATATGCAAATTTATACATCAAATTGAAAACTAGATAATCTTCTACAATTTACAATCACCAACCATATACAAGTACTCAATATTGTTTAATCTATTTTTTTGAACTTCAATAATTTGTCCAATAGCCTTTAGCAGCCAATACAACAACAATCCTTCGCGGCATACTCTCATATAGTGCCATACAATCCTCTTCATTAAAATTAGAATAAACAATGCACACACACTCCCACAATTCTTCAATTCCTCGTGGAGGTGTAGAAAATTTATTCAAATGATGTTTGAGAAGAGCCCAAAAATGCTCCATGGGATTCACATGTGGTGATTGAACAGGCCACTGGAGAAGTTGGAATGGCTGCAATTTCAACCATTTTACCTCTTACTTGTGTGTTTTGGATCATTATCCTATTGAAACACAATAACTTAGTTTTCCAAAATACATTTGTACATGTGTTGATCTATTATACCTTCAATCCTATGCCAAGCTCCAGGTCCAAAAACTGTCATGCAACCCCAAATCATGATATGTTGGACATGTTGTGGTTGTACATGTTGTGGTTGTACATGCTCTCCATCTATTATCTAACACCAGGACCTACCATCAGAATTAAAGTTGTTTATCTTTGTCTCATCACTGAAAATAACGCGTTTCCAATCATGAACGGTCCAATTTGCATACCTACAAGCAAACCTCACCCGTGCCTGAACATGTCTTCTTGTCAACAACGGCTTCTTCTGTTGCACATGTGCAGCGAAACCTTCCCATCGCAAAGCACGTCTCACAACTACATCAGACACATTTTTACCTAATTCATTTCAAATCTTTGTTGCCACCTTTGATGCAACTCCCAAACGCCCTTCCATAAGCAAGGTGAAACATCTCCGCCTCTCTCTCACAATAACTAAAGGTGTCTTGGGTGCCCTCTTTTTTGCCTCTCAAGCTCCCCTGCGATCTCCTTTCTAAGCCTAACTACCCAAGATTGACTCATCCCAATTGCATCCGCAACTTTTTGTGTTGAATTGCCATTCCGAAATTGCTCAATTGCTTGGAGCTTTCGCGACGCAGATAAACAAGGCATACATAAGCAATTGCACAAATGCTCATTACTACACAATCTCCAACTACAAAGTGTCACAATGCACTAATGATCTAACGAAATTGACCACAAATTAGTATGCAAATGAAAATTGAAGTTCAGTTGGTGGCTCCAAACAAAATTGAGTCTATGAACCCTAGCCGCTTTGACATGGCTATTCTCATAATCCCTAATAAAAATTTTAATTTTTTCTTTTTACATACATGAAGAAGACTATTTTGTACACATACTTTGCTTAATTACTTCAATGATATCAAATTTCAATCGCCAGAGATTGCTTGCCGAAATTGAAGTTCTCAAGTGAGTACTCAATGTTGTTCTTCACTGTAGTGTAATTTTCATTTTGAATTCTTTCATCTCATCAATGATAATGCCAATTTTATTACAATCAATTTAGGCAATAAACAACAAGATGGTTTCATGTCTTGTGTGGGATAATAATACATGCATGTTGGAGAATCCTAAAAAACCCTAAGCTAGTACTAGGATGTTGACTTTGCAATTATATGCCAACTTGCGGTCACGTGGGAACCCTCCTCATCCTTGCCCCTTCACATGCCACATCAATTACTAATAGGGTATTGTATTGCTACTCTTCCTTTTTGTAATCGCCATGCCCAAGCTTTGCTCCACTTCTTCATTGTTTTTCTTTTCTTATGAGATCTTCATTTGTACTTATTCTTTTGATATTCAACATCTTTGAGAGTATTTTGCTTCTCAATTTTATTTTGACCTTAAAAAATTCCTCTTCTTCTTCTCCTTCATCTCCATTATATGTTTTATTTCTCATTATCTAGACCTTCATTTTTTTGGAGAGAAAATTACTTCTTTGAAATCACTTTGCTTTCTTAATCCTTAAAATTCCCTTCTTATACCTATCATGTGTGCATTATTTTCTTATTCAAAATATGTTCTCTCTTCCTATTCTATAATCTCATGTGTTTCTCTTCATTCTACAAATCTTTTACTTCTTTTGGTTTCTGAGATCAACTTGTTTCATTTAATTTGGTAGTATGTTCATCATTAACTTCCATCAACTGGGCTTCAGTAAAAAACTATTATGGACAAGCAGCCCATCGAGATTCCATTCTTCACCAACTAAATATTATTCCCTATAAGGGCAAGCTACAACTTGACATGAGTTTTTCCTAAAAATAATATTTCCATTTGGGGAAACTAACCTCATAGTTCACCTTCGAACTGTACAGTATTTCCAGGTCTCACCATTATTGAACACAGTTCATTTGGCACTGGATATTTCGAGGCTTTGTTACAGTACATCATTTACTAATTTATTGCAATTTGTGTTGCCAATTTGGGGTGGGGCTAGAGGGCTGGGGCGAATCAACCCGTACACTACAGTTTCTTGGAGGCAAGGGTTTAGGCATCCAACAAGGAACAAGTGTATGGGTTGGTTCACCCAACTCGGGGCTAGAGTTCATGCCATTTGGACGAGCCCCATCCAGCTGAGTCATGACCCCGTCATGGGGGGAAGGAGGTCTCAAGGCTGGAACTTGCAATCCGGCACCCGACGCAATCCCATCAGTTTTTTTTTTAGTTTTTTTGTATAATTTTTTCCATCTTTTTTTTCCGTCTCAACCAACTTTTGCCTGCTACGCCCAATTTTTTAAAAAAAAAACGCCCTTGCAAAAAAAGCCCAAGATTCAATATATATGTTCACTTCCCCTTAGGAAATAAACAATTGATTGGGGTTTCATCGGAGTGAAACCAAAAGCATGTAAATGGATGTTAATAAAGCATGTAATGAATTTGGAAATAAAAACTAAATATTACAAAGTTCTCATTAGCATTGAGATTATAATGTATGTGACTTACCATTTGAAAGGGTCTTTTTTCATTCTTAAAAAAACTTATATTATTGTTATATGTTTAGTTTTTAATATATTATATTATGCATTCTACTTTCACAATTATTCATACATATTTGAACTAATTAAGCTGAGTTAATGAATTTAAGTGTATCAAGCCTGATTAAATATAATAAAATCAGGAACAAATGCTTACCAAGGCAATTAAGCCTAATTATATATCAAATGCTTATACCATAATTAA
The DNA here is from genome assembly GCA_950295325.1 of Polytrichum commune. Classification (NCBI taxonomy): domain Eukaryota; kingdom Viridiplantae; phylum Streptophyta; class Polytrichopsida; order Polytrichales; family Polytrichaceae; genus Polytrichum; species Polytrichum commune. The sequence goes on along the minus strand of OX485803.1, from coordinate 11,656,152 downwards.
TTATGATATATTACTTCAATCATGTCGAATTAGTTTGAATATGCATGAATACTTGTGAAAGTAGAAGGCAGTAATTAAACTATTATAAATAAACAAACCAAGTATAAGTTTCATATTAGAATGACAAAAGACCCTTTCAAGTGGTAAGTCACATACATGATAACCTCAATGCTAATGAGGATTTCATAATTTTTTTTACTTCCAAGTTCATTACATGCTTTATTGACATTCATTTACAGGCTTTCAGTTTCATTTTGAGAATGAAATCCCAACAATTGTTTATTTACTAGAGGAAAGTGACCATATATGTTGAATTTGAAACTTTCAAAGTGAAGTGCACTCAACATGGAATTTGTGAATAAACAACCTTGAAAAATGCAAGAACGATTTTTTTTGAAATTGAGCAGGACGGGCAGAAATTGTGGGTTGGGATTTTTTTTTAAATTTTTTTTTTTAATGTGGCTGACCGGGCTGCCGGATTGCGGTCCCCGCTTAAGACCCCTTTCTATGATGGGTCATGTCTTGGCCGGCTACGGGCCGCCCAAATGGCATGAGCTGTAACCCCAGACGCCAAATTGTGTTTGTGTGTTCTGATCTGTGCATGTCGCACCACCATGGCAAGTGCAGGCTACCGATCAATCGAATTCAAGCAGCCTCGGCACATTACGATCAATCAATTTTTATAAATATAAAAGAAAGCAGTGTATACTATGCACATTATTAGGTCATGAATTTGGTGCTTGACAGCCTGGGCACACATCATTTCACATCGGAGCGGAAATATACAATCTTGAGATGTGCATCAAATCTTTCTCTTCCCAACTGATCAAGTGCACATAAGTTTCTCAATAAAAGTACCCCGTGCTTGTTTCGCCGTAAACCTCCTCCCACTTTGGAAACTGTAGGCGCAAGGAATTGAATTTCTTGTGCACAGTACTCCTCGCTGTGGCACTTCTGATCAGACCGGCGTCCTAATTTTGATCGGACGCCATGGATCAAAGCGCGAGGTGTTGTGTGTCACTTACTGGCATTGTTGGATGTCCTGCTTTTCCTGCAGCTTGCAATGGCAGCCGAGGAGAGTGATGCCCAGCTTTACCCCAACGAGGTAGCTGATGACGACACAGAAGTGGCTACCGAGGATGACGAGGCAGCTGCCGGATTGATCACCCGGATGTTGTGGGTCAACGATGATGCAGCCACAAGCCCCAATGGGGCTCCAAGAAATCCTGCCGCAAGGAGGGCCAGAAGTGCTCCCACGGAAGGTGCTCCGACTTGAAGTACGATAGCCACAACTGTGGGCAATGTGGGCAGAAGTGTGACAACAATAGCTACTGCTGCGGTGGCAAGTGCAGGCCCAACAACAAGCACAACTGCGGTAGTTCGGGAAAGTAGTGCAAGTTTGGTGCCTTGTGCTGCAAGGGAGTGTTGAATCTATTGAGTAGCGATGGTGAGAAAGAAGCCAAGACAGAGATCACTGTCTGGAACACACTTGTTCAAGAGAGAGTGTGAAGCACCCCGAGATATATACACAGGGTCGACCTTGTCAACAACTAAACTAAGTTAGCTATAAACCCTAATGAAAGTGTACAGTAATCTACAGTAACTTCTATCTACCCTAACAAGTAACATGCCATGTGGGCATAGTGTCCAACACCCCCTCTTGCACACATGTCAACAAGTTAGCTGTTGAACACAAGAGACGAGCATCGGTGAAAGAAGCGAGAGATGGATCTGAGGTTGAGAGAAATAACATGGGTCCGATTGCTTTCGCTGCTGCTGTGGATAGTCCTGGTGATGCTGAGGAAGGGAATAACGGCGTTGATAGAGGTCGTTGAAAAAAGAGTTTTCCAAGTGAATGAGCGATCGATGAGAGAAGAGGAAGGTCAGGAGGCAAAAGGAGAGAAATCGACTTTGCTACCCCCTCTTAGCGACGAACTGGTGCTCTCGCATATCTGGCCGCTTCTTCACCAGCGAGTAAATGTGTCGTTGTTGTGGCGCCTCAGAAGGGTTAATCATGCTTGGAAGAGAAGTGTAGGTGAAACTTTACAGTGGTCAGCCTTAGAGATTGTGAGAGTGGATTCTCCAGGCTTCGTGAGGTACCTCCGAGAGCGTAGCGAGCGTCGACCATCGCTGAGAGAGCGAGTGGAGAGCGAGATGAGATCAATTGCTGTGCTGCTGGCTGAAGACTTGGTAAGCGATTCGGCAGATTCGAAGTCGAGGATGAAGAACAAGAGGGTCGATGACAATGCAGAGAATTGGAGTCCAGCTAAGGAGACTTGGAGGGAGTCCAAGGTTGAAGAGTCAAGTGGTCATTTCTGTACATGTAGGAGAAGAGAGTCTACATATCCCGAAGAATCCTGGGATGAGAGTAATGAGGAAAGTTTCTGCTACAGGGACAGAGATTTTGAAGCAAGTGCTTCATCCTCTGAGGGCTCTCTGAGGGTTTATTACCCTCGTCACTCAGCAAGAGTAGTGTGATTGAGATAGTCGTAAAGATGAAATTTCTTTCGACATTTCTCAAATTTAGTTTTTCCAAGTGGTTTGGTGAGGAGGTCAGCCGGTTGATCTGTAGAGGATATGAATTCAACCCTGATTGTGTTGTTTTCAATTTGCTGTCGAGTAAAGTGAAGATCAATCTCAAAGTGCTTGGACTTCTCATGAAAAACAGGGTTATAACTCAATTTGATACTACTCTGATTGTCACAGAAAAGAAAGGTGGGTTTGTTGTCTAAGATTTTCAGTTCTTTTAACAACCTGCGAATCCAAATCGCTTCACATGAGCATTGGGCAAGAGCCCTATATTCAGATTCACATGAGGATCTAGATGTACTTGATTGCTTCTTGGAGTTCCAAGAAATAGGAGAATTCCCAAGAAAAAATATGTAGGCCCCTACTGAGATGCGATCGTCAATATCTTGGCCATAGTCAGCATCAGTGTAACCTTGAAGGCGATTTTCCTCCCCTTGTTTAAAAAACAAGCCTAAGCCGGGAAATTTTCGAATGTACCTAAGAATGTGTTTGGCAACCTGAAGATGGGCTTCTTGTGGGTTCTGCATGAACCTACTGACAACGCTGACGGCATGAGTGATATCAGGGCGAGTCTTAGTAAGAAATAGGAGTTTGCCTACTAGCATTCTATATAGAGTGGCATCGACTGAAGGGGTAGAGGAATTCTTTGACAGAGTCGTACCTTCAGGAAGAGGAGTAGAAACGGGGTTACAATTTTCCATGTTGAACTGTTGTAGAATGCTCTGGGCATACTCCGTTTGGTGCATGTAAAGCCCAGTGGATGTTCGATCAAATTGAACACCAAGATAGCGTTGGATAGGGCCAAGATCATTGGTTTTGAAAGTTTGATGAAGATGGCGTTTTAGTTGAGAGATGAGTTGAGGATTACTTCCTGTGATAAGAATATCATCTACATAGACTAAAAGAGCTATGGTGTCCGGACCAACATGGGTAAAGTAAAGATTGGGATCAGAATGAGACTGGGTAAGATGCCAAGCAAGAAGAGCAATATGAAGTCGAGCGTACCAAGCGCGAGGACTTTGTCGAAGGCCATAGAGTGACTTGTATAATTTGCAGACGAGATGTTCAGTCCCGGGTGTGACGAATCCGAGTGGTTGACACATGTAAACTTCCTCTTGGAGAATGCCATTTAGAAAGGCTGTAAGGACGTCTAGCTGATGAATGGGCCAGTTGAGATGGATTGCAACAGCAATGAGAATGCGGATTGTTTCCCATCGGACAACAGGAGCAAATGTGTCAAGAAAGTCGATGCCATCCTGTTGTTCAAAACCACGAGCCACAAGGCAGGCTTTGTAGCGTGTGGGACTGCCATTAACACTAGGTTTAATTTTGTATACCCATTTTGATGAAATAGCTCGCTTGCCAGGGGGAAGCGGAACAAGTGTCCAAGTATTGTTACTGCGAATGGATTCGAGTTCGGTTCGCATGGCCTTCTGCCAATGAGGAAGGAGATGAACTTGCTGAAAAGTGAGGTGATCGGTGTTGACTTCTGTCGAGTGATCATCGAGTTCGATGTGAGCGACAAAGTCTTGGAGGTGGCGTGGAAAACGCCTGATCCGATCGGATCGTCTGAGAGTATCAAAAATTTGAGGTGGTGGAAGAGTCGATGATGACACGGAATCTTGAGCTGGTTCCGATTGAACGGGTTCTGAGAGTGTCGGGGAAGGCGGAGCTGTTGGTTGAGGTGTGTGATGTGGACTTGGTTCCTGAGGATGATCTAAGGGAAAAGAAGATGACTGATGTTCAAGAAAAGTTCGATGTTCTTCTGTGTAAGTCGGTGCAAAGAGATTGTTGTCAGGGGGTACCTCCATTGAAGTAGAATTGTGATTTGCATGAGGAGGAGTGTCTTCATCAATGAAGATATCCTTGGAGACAAACACTTTCCTTGTGGATGGGCGGTAGCATCTATACGCCCGTGTTGTCTCGTCAAAGCTAAGAAGGATGCACCGTTCTGAACGGGGGTCGAGTTTTGACCGTGAGGTGTGTGGAATATGTGCAAAAGCTGAGGAACCAAAAATACGTAGATGGTTGACAGTAGGTTTCTTACCCGAAAATAATTCATTTGGTGTCCTGTCAGGGTGATGTTTTGTTGAGCGAAGGTTGAGGATGTCCCCTGCCGCCTTAACCACTTCGCCCCAAAGATGTCCCGGAAGTGATTTCTCAAGTAAGAGACATCTTGTGATATCAAGTAGAGAGCGATTTCTCCTCTCAGCAACGCCATTTCTTTGTGGCGTGTATGGGGGAGTAAGTTCTCGAGAAATGCCCTTTGAAGAACAAAAATTGCCAAAGTCAGTGGAGGTGTATTCTCCACCATTGTCTGTACGAAGAGTTTGAATGGATTGGCCTGTAGAGTTCTCCATGAGCCGAACAAAGTGCTGGAATTTAGCCAAGACATGGCTTTTGTGGGTTATGAAATATATCCAAATTTTCTTTGAGAAGTCATCTACAAATGTGACAAAATACCGTGCTCCTCCTGTAGAAGCTACTCTGAAAGGTCCGCATACATCGGAGTGGATTAGTTCCAAGATCTTCGATGCGTGATGTCTGGTCTCCTTCGGCATTTTTGTCTTGCTATGCTTGCCTAATTGGCAGCCAGTACAAGTATGTTTAGAGAATCTCAATGGAGGAAGTCCGTTGATAGCTCCTGTGTTGATCATTCGTTGAAGTCCTTTTGTATGAAAATGTCCTAGGCGCTTGTGCCAGAGGACTGCTTTTGTTGAGAGATGAAGGGAATTTACTTCGGAGCAGAATTGTTGTGAGACACCGGGGAGTCGGTATAAGCCTTTACTGGACTCTCTAGGGGCGAATGCTTCTATTTTGTGAGTGGGGTTGTTGATTACGAAACAACCTTCAGACTTGAAGACTAAGGTTTTATCTTGATCTGCTAGGGATCCAACGCTCAAGAGATTTTTCGTTATACCAGGGGTGTACAGAACATTTGAAATGTTTATTTCTTCAGACATGAAGCGAACATCAATATTTCCAACTCCGGTGACAGAGTGATTCTGTCCACCGGCTGACCTAACCTGTGCACCATTAGTTCGGTGAAGGGAAGAAAAAACGGAGGGATCACCAGATACATGGTGAGTGGCCCCTGAATCAAGGTACCAAGAGCTATTCTGCTTGGGATTCTCTACCAAATTGAGCTCCACTAAGCAGGCATCTACTACCTGATCAGCAGATTCGAAATTTTCTTCCTTCTGCTCCTGATTGAAGAGATCCAGTGGTTCTTCGATGTGATGTGCTTGAGCGTTGAGTGTCCTGGTGCGCCGTTCCTGTAATCGGTGCTCATACTCCTTCATTCTATCAAGGATGGATTTCAGGTCACATTCCCGTTCGAAGTGACCATCCAAGCCGCAGTAGTTGCACTTTTCGTTTCTGGGTCTCTCGGGTCCTCTTGGCCTGAATCTAGTTTGTTGAGCTTGTGAGTTGCGAGCTTGTGTCGATCCAGGGTGTCCCGAGAAATGTCCGAACCTTGAGATGGTTCCTCCCGATTCCGGTGCTGGGTAACGCGATCCTCCGATCGGCGTTGGATCCGGGTACCGCGATCCTCCCGACTCCGGGTGGCGTCTGTAGCCGTAGGAGTGTCTTTGTGGTGCCGAGACATGCTGGTGTCTTGATGCATTCGACTGTGGCCGCCTCTATCGATGCAGGAAGAAGGCCTCTCCCTCGTCTTTGTCTTGATTCTCCATCTTGATGGCAGTCTCTTCGGAGATCAGCTTGGCCTCCAGTTGCTCGTATGTTGGCAGAGTTTGGGCCGCAATCTGCATTCTCTTAAAGATCTCATACTCTTTAGGCAGATTTTTGAGAGTGTAATAGACAATGATATCTTCAGGGATTTTGACTTCTACTTCTTCTAGTTGATTAGCAACCTCCCTGACCTCTGTAAGATGCGAGTCCATGGAGATAGAGTCAGTCTTTCTCAATGCAAAAAACTTATCTATAAGCATTACTCTGCGAGGACCACTATCAGATTCGTATCTGGTTTTTAAACCAGTCCAGCATTCATACGGATCTTTGTAGCGGTGTAGCAGTTTGAGAGCGTTGTTCTTGGCGTTGCTGTTGATGATGCTCATCACCTGCTGCCTTGCCATCTTCTCTTCTTCGCTCATGGATTCGCTGGGCGGTGTGATGCAATATCGGAATCGTCCATCCTTCTGTAGGAGGTTCTTCATTCTGTAAGCCCATACCCCAAAGTTGTTTCCACCCTCAAGGTGGTAGGTTTCAGGAAGACCACTATCCCCTGTCATGACAATGCGACGGCCGTCACCTGTGTGTAAACTACTTTCTGTCTCTATGATCGACATCTCAGAATGATAGTAGAGAAGAGAGACTTGTCTATCCTACTCCACTCTACCATACCTGCTCTGATACCATGTTGAATCTATTGAGTAGCGATGGTGAGAAAGAAGCCAAGACAGAGATCACTGTCTGGAACACACTTGTTCAAGAGAGAGTGTGAAGCACCCCGAGATATATACACAGGGTCGACCTTGTCAACAACTAAACTAAGTTAGCTATAAACCCTAATGAAAGTGTACAGTAATCTACAGTAACTTCTATCTACCCTAACAAGTAACATGCCATGTGGGCATAGTGTCCAACAGGGAGAATGCAAATTCGTCCACAAGAGCGACAAGGAGAACTGTGGCGCGTGCGGGAAGAAATGTCATCCTGGCTTGAAGTGCAAGTACGGTCTCTGTAGATACGGCCACTGGGTTCTCGAAGTTGCTGTCAGCTCGGTCAGGACTATATACTTGACTCAAGGCTCAACAGGACCATATAGAACGTTGTGGGTGGAATCGAGTGCAGCATGAATAATTGCTTCTAGATCATGAGGAACAACTGCAGTTTCACATAGTAGTGCAGCATTGTGGGAGGCAAGATGTGGATTGGGTATACACGATTGGGTTGAAAGCAAAGGCACGATTAGCGATTTGGGGACTGACAGCAACAGCAGCAAGATATCGAAATTCGTGGTTGGAGCTGTCGCTTTAATATTGCAAGTGAGAAAATCAGTTCTGTATTTTCATATTTTCCGAAGGTAGTGTCCTATGATTTTAGGTGTAGACATCCGCTGAGTTCAAGGATTTGTCAAGTCTGGAATCTCTTCAATGCCATGGTACACTAAATATGATATTTGGTTTCACCAATTCTTATTGTCTTTCTCAATACTAATTGTAAACTGCAGTATTATAGTGCCACCAACACTAAATGTTAATCCTTGTAAATTTTGGGGGGGATTATAAATTCACAGTTTTGCAATTACTTTCACTTGCCAAGTGATTTTTCATCCAAATTTCAATCATCCATGACAATTTTCATCACAAGTTGCTCACAAGAGAAGGTAGGGTTTTGGCCAATGGATGAACTCATCCATTATCCATGAAATGTGTCAAGATTAAATTCAATCTATGCTTCAATCTCACCTTGGCATCGACTTATAGGGCCTTGACCTTCTTTTGAGGGGGGAGGGGGGATTTACATATCACTAAATGTAATATCCATCGGATATTCATCTGGCGCTGGCTGAGTTGGCCCTCTGTCTCAAAAAAAATTTAAAAAAAAATTACATAGATATATAGATATATAGATATAGATATATTCATTGGTCATCAATTATCTTCTTCCTTTTTCTTTTTCTTTTCTTTTTTTTTGAGACAGAAGGCCAAAAAAGCCCATGCCAGTAAATACCAAGAAAGTGAAAATGCGCCCATCAAGAGGGGAGGCGGGGCCCCTCAGACGCGAAACACTGCCACATAAAGAGAAAAGACAACCGACCCCCACCAAGGACAACCCCCGGACCCACCGAGCCAAGGACCACCCCCACCCCACTGGCCAAGGACAACCCCCAAACCACCAAGAGAAAACCACTACCTACCTACTTTGCCTTTCCAATTCCACTCAACATGTAAATTGCGTCTTCTACATAAGACGTTCCTAATTTCCTAGCACCCCAAGTTTTGTCAATCATCAAGTATCTTCCAATCCATGCATGAATTTTAGAATTGTTTATCTTCAGGTAAACCTTTGAGAAGACTAACAAATAATACCCAAATAGGTATCCCGGAAATTTGCGTACTGTAACACTGAACTCGGGATAGCACGCCAGAGCTGCCATAGGCATGTGGGTTGGGGTTGACCACAAATTTGGGCTTGAGTGCAACCATCCGCCTCTTCAGGGCTTGGTCCCCCCCCTGCTTACAAGCCTGGTTAGAAATTACAAAACGCAAGAAGGTTACGGCCTTCCTTTGAATAGATCCCAAGTATATCGTTTTCTTAATTTTAGCATATTGGGTAGGTAATCTTATGTGTACGTTGGAAGGGTATACAGTTTGAGCTGGTGAGATTGCTGGCATGGCAATTTGTGTGGTGAACTCTGTTGCGCTTGGATCGGCATAATATTTATATTCTAGTAAGGGAATATACTAGCCTCTTTCAGAAGTGAGTACATTGTCAAGTGCATCATCCCTTCCAGAAGTCTATTCAAATTTCTTCAACAACGTCCTATCTGATCAAGGTCACAATATTCAGGCTCCAAGATTAATGAATCTCAGAATGTTTCGCTGTACCAGATTCACAAGTCCCAAATGCAAGAAGGATGTCTTGAATTTCACAGGTTGCTACAGAAGTAATGTTGCATCTTTAGTTACTGTGGCCTGTCAAGACAAGTTTGGTAGTTAACGATTGTGCAATTAGCAAGAAGCAGGATCTATGAGTACAGCACACAAATGAACCTCGCATTCAGATGACAATGTCCACTAAGTAAACAGTGAGTACACGTGTGAAGGTACCACATTAATTGAATGCACATCCACATCACACTGTACATGACAGCAAAGAATGTCTATAGCCGAGTATTCACCGAACATCCACCAGACTTTTCAACCACTAAGCGAACTCACAACCACATTGCAATGTAGTACGGAATAGTAGACAAGGTGTGTAGGTATCTATCCTTCATGAAATTTCAGTACCTTCAAGGTTTTTGATATTTTTGGCGAGATGAATATTCCATGAACAAAGTGAGGAAACAAAAGACATATTAGAACATCGCAATGCAGCAATGTACATATGAAAGACCCAGGAAAGAAGACAACATAGCTGTCACTAAGTTCTCCCACTTATGTGTTAGGAGGTTGAAGACAAGGCAGTGTAGGCTACACTTTATTGAGGGACAGGGTTTGATACCCATTGATCCTTATTCCACAATGAATGGTTTTTCCAATTGTTGAGCACATGAGCTAGCGCATTGAATTGAACACACAAAAAACTATTTATATCTACACTTTACTTTGCACTTCGTCAAGCAATCCCGTCAAACTGCACTCCAAACTGGCTAGATTACATAAATGCCTCAGTGCAGTCTCTTTGTGAGCTGCGGCGTCAAATTGATTCCAATCTTGCTACGGTCGGTACCACACGTCTTTCGATGTGCCGCCCGAAGCATAATACAATCAACCAAAACAGACTAGAGCATTATATTTAGTGACTGTATCCGTACATACCGTAGTTGCACTTAACGCCCTTAGACCATATCTTTCTGCAAGCACCACAGTTATTGTTCTCGCTCTCTGGAGAAACTTGCATTCTCCCTTGCAGCACACGGACCCAAAGCGGCACTTCTTCCCCCCACTTACTACAGTGCTGGTTGTTGTTGGTCCTGCACTTTCCCTTGCAGCAGAAGCTACCGCTACCGCATTAATTTCTTCCTGCATTGGCCGCAGTTGTGATTGTCGTTTTTCAACTCTCAGCACCTTCCATGGCAGCACGTCTGGCCATTCTTGCCGCGTTGGGGCTCGTGCACTGGGGGCTTGTGGTTGCTCACCCTTTTGAACTTACCGCTCTTGCAGGCGGTGTTCTTGAGACAGCACTTGCCTCAGTCCTTGTTGTTGCTACTCAGGTTCACACACCAATGGTTTCAGCATCTGGGGCTTCTTGAACCACCGGTAGCACTTGCTGGCCGTCCTGTGAGTCTTGGAGTTGCTCTTAGTCTCCCAACAACAAGCGCCCAGTGGCGGCCTCGTCCTCGACGACGTCAGGAACATCTGCAACCTCCGTAGACTCACCACCATTGGGGTGGAGCACCTCAGCCGCGCTAGTCTCCACTGCAATTTGCAGAAGAAGAAACGATCCCAACAATGCCAAGAGCAACACAACAACCTTCGCCGTTGCAATTGTGTTGGACGTAATTGAAAGCCTCAGGCCACTTCACACACGAGACTGACAGCCCGTGACTATTACACTTCAATCATTGGTGGAAAAGGTAGAGCAGGTCCAAGTTCGCTTCACATGTTTAAGTTTGAGGGACCAACGGAGTATGTGAATGTAAGATGGATGTAAAGTCTACATGGATTCCTACATGGCATCGAATGGATCTTGTTTCATGGTCACTTGAACTATTTTCAAAAACCACCTCTTGGAGGTAGGCCTAACACAAAACTGGGAGATCATGGTTCTCTAAACACTCACAACTAATGATTATTCTATTTAATCATGTGAGGACCCGCACGAATAGAAATAGTATTTGGTTCAAGGCCGGCTACATATGACTTCACACTACACTTGAGGGTTCATGACCACATTACACGATCTTTGAGGTGTCTTTGAACGGCCTTTGGACACTTTCTTTTGGACTCTCAATGTCATGGTCACAACTCTTGGCTAGTGTGTGAAGTGGCCCTCAAGCAGAGATGCTTGGGCAAGCATATTGTGCCCAGGAATTAACCTCCTTGGCTCTAAGGTAGAAATACCATAACCCGTGAAAATAAGGTGATTCGCATTGAAGATTTGGTCTGACAATCATGAGATAATTCTCCAAGATAGACGAGAAGGTTTCATGAAGAATGCAAGTTGTTTCATAGTTTTATGCCTTATACAAAAAATGCTACAATTTTTCAAAGTGGAAAGTTGTCCAACCCCCTACTCGTTCACTAGATTCTCCCTACACCGAAGACGGAAATCTTCATTTCTATACTGAACATCGCATCAATCGGTTACCTCATGAGTACATTAACACTTGACTCTCATTGGCTACACTAAGTGTACACGCATTGAAGTTGCCGCCGAGCCATGATCTGCTTTAGAAATGGCACTTCACCATTATGACATCAGTCTAGTGCACGGCTAGAGGGTAGTTAACGGGTTATGGTATTTCTACCTTATAGCATCTGCAGCAGATTGTGCATTCCTAGAACAAAATCCACTTACCGGCCGTAAAGACGTACAGGCCCCGACATACAAGAAAGTACACGTGAGAAACCAAGGATAACAAGTTCTTCATTTGGCATGGTGGGTCATATTGCCACAGTTGGGAATGGAGAGCTCCACTTGACAGTGTGAGCATTATTACTTTATGGTTAATTTAGCCCAAATTTGTGCATTGGTGCCTACTCTCTCGTGCTAATCAGATCCGCACCTTTGCATGAAGGTAGGAGTAGCTGCACTAATCTACGCTCTACTTCGCCCTTCTCTGAGGCTAAATCTCGTATGTTAATCTGCAGTGGAGAGCCGGAGTCTTCACCCTCATGTTCAAACCATGGTTCCATGTTTATGAATCCAACTTGCCCACTTTTGGCATTCCATGGATGTTGGTAGTTGCATCCGCTGTAACAAACTGCAGGCAACTCGGCCAATATCAGCATAGTAAGGCAAACGGAATAACCATTGGCCATGATTCTTTGATTTTTGTTTCCTAACACCTACGATTAGGGCTGCAGTAAAAGTCTTCACTTACAGGTAAATTATTGATCCTGGCATGCGTAATTTATAGAAGTAGATTAAAATGATGCCACTTACCCCAGTATTTAAGATGTTGAAATTCATTAGTACAAACAATAATCATTGGATTCTATACAAGATTGAACCATTTCATCCTTCCCAATGGGAGATTGTTGTGAACATGTACCTCGACTCTTTCATTGATTAAATTTGAGTCTTCATTCATGACTCCTACCATGGTGGAGGGTGTTCAAATAAATAGTAACATTGTATATTAGTTTCTACATATTCTTCATTAGGAAGGGATCCTCAAATAGGGTTCAAAGACCCTGGTTTGGTGTAAGTGGATCTAATTGGAATGAATTCAACAACGAATTTGAGAAGGGCATGCTTTTCTTGCATCCCCATGCTAGAACCAACATCCTAATTGAAGTGTGTATTTTTTGAGAACAATGTTCCTTTTAGATTTTAGGTTTGGGTGGTGGGCAGCAATGAACGGGGAGTGCCAGCAGTTAGTTACAAGCTAGCCGGTTGATTTTGAGAAATTCCGAATGAAATAGAATGGTTAGGAAGGGGTTCTAGAAGAAAAAATCAAGGTTTTCGGAAATGGGCCGATTAGGGGGGAAAAAATGTCGGCATTTAGGCAAGTTGCCCTGGAGTATCCACAGAAAATTACCGATGGAAAGGCATTTTTTCACGGCGGGCAACCGACCATACATATGCTTTTTAGGATTAAAAAATTAATACTATGCATAGTTGGAGTTATGGTCCACTCACATGGAAGCTTCAAACTCCCTCCTCTTGTGGATCATGCATCATGTAAGTGTGAATTATTAGCCTTTAAAGTTCAGTGCACTACAGAATGGGGGGATAAGAATGTCAAGGGTTTGTGGGGCATGATAACTTGGAATCATGCTTTGCAAGCACGGTACCCCAACCTCCTCATTCTTGCAGAGTTAGCTCATGTGCAATGTGTCTCTACAAAAACGTGTGAGCGTGCTTTTAGTGTGCATAATTTGATCAAGACTAAAATTAGAAATAGGTTGGGTAGTAAGAATCTTGAGGCAATGTTGGATATTGGCTTGGAAGGGCCAAATGAGGGGGCATATGACATTATCAGTGACGATGTCCCACTTTGGAAGAATGACAGTAAATACCATTTTTTGTATGCTAATCTCTATTCTTATTTGAATTCTCCTAATACACCGAGTGTGAGTGATGTGCATTGTTTGTTTGGGTAGTTGATACTAACGGCAATGATACGCAGATTTTGTGACTTTTAATACTAACCAACCTCCAGAAAATACTTGGACCCTTTGTGGATCTTGTATTTTCTAAAGGCTACATCCTTGGCCCTAAGATGGTAAGGGCTTTGCCAAGTTCAACTCCTGCTAAGGATACTATTTAGACCCAAAAAAAAATGAAGAGTGAATGCCAACATTCTTTAACCCTAAACACTTGAAAAAAAGAAAAGACAATGAATGACAATGAAACTTAAAGGAAAAAAAAATGGGGAGGGAATAAACATCACCACCAAAATACAAAACCGACCCCATTTTAGACATTTAGGAAATTGGATTAACAAAAAATGAAATGTCGGCTAATTGCCCAAATACATTAGGAAATGGGGATATCAACTGATAAAATTTGCACTCTCTAGGCCCACTTCCAGGTAAAATTTGAAAAATCTGAGCCACCTCCTAGAAGCTAGGAATTTATCCGTTTTCTCTACAGAACTCCCCGGACTCTGTGGTGGGCGGGGATGTAGAAAATTTCTTTTTTGAATCCTAAAGAAGACACCAATCAATCCAGTTCCTAGGATACAACATATTCATGGTTGGTGAAGGAAGGAATAACTTCCATTGGAGGTGACCAGTAGGGAAGTTAACTTTGCAAAGCACCTTGTCTGACGCAACAATGTTATCAAAGTTAATCTCAAAGGTTGTTTGGTTTTTGCACTTCTGAACTCGTCTTGTTTTGGATTCTTGGATGTCTTATTTATTATCAATGTGAAGACAAATTTCATGCTCATTAAGTGGTCATATAGATCGTTTCAATCATGTTGACTATTAAATTCAAAATGGTTAGCATATTTTGAGCACATGGTCGGACCATTTTCAAACAAGTATTTTTTTGGTGTCCATTCTCATATTACGAATCACGGTTTTTTTATATATATTGAAAGTTGTCCATTTAATATAATTATACTCTAATAATATGTAATATATCTCAGTTTGAACTATAAATGTAGTATTTATAGCAATTAAGACTATAAACTATTGAGTCCTTTGAGAATATACAATAGGATGAATCACATCACTATCAATTATTCATGTTAAGTCACATGATAGAAAGAATAAGAAACATTGGTGTCTTTACACCAAGGTGAATATAAGGGCATGTTTACACAGTAGCCATTAGGCCATGGCTTTTAAGAATCCCTGAATTCTCATTGGTTGAGAGTGTCGTGGGTCCCCGCTTTAGGTTTACTCGAGGGCAATTTTGGACTATAACCCATAATAATTTCCTTGGAAGAAAATTCTACATGGAATCTTACACCGCAAATGTTTATAATGTTGGCCAAGATTGTAGGGGTTTTTTTAGACAACTCTTGAAAGTAGGCCAGGCGGAATATGTCGTGGGCCCTAGGGACAACCCATGACAACTTAAAAACAATACATATGAAACAATTTGTGAAGGCCATTTGTGGGATTTTTGAATGACAATACTTTCAACAACCTACACGGGAGGATTTGGATAAACAAATGACAATCAACAAAGGACAGGGTTGGCGTGGTATGTTTGCTTCCATAGATTGCATGCATTATCAATGAAAAAAATGTCCTATAAAATTGGGTGGGTGGGGTGGGGTGGGCAGGGACATCACAAAGGATTTGTCCTTCTAAGGGCTGCACATGGTGGTATGGAGTGAAATCAGGTATCCAATCCCAAATCAACCTAATCAAACATGCACTCCGTTTCAAGCTCACTTGTGTGATTTCAGTTCAGATGCATGATGGACTAGTCTAAGCAGGCCAAAAATGGGGTCATTGCTAATGTTATGTAGGAGGTCCTTTAAGGAGAATAGGGATGAGAGCATGTTCACACGTTATCACTACAATGTACACCTCTAAACCCAAACTGTCAATCTAAAGGGGATTTGAATTCCGACAATGTAGGCTCTCATGGGATTTCATTATTAGCAATTTAGAAATATTCCCTCTAAAGCATTCCGTCCCTTTTAATATGCAACTTTAGAAGGGTGAGTTTCAATTCCTCTAGAAGAGTATCAAGTATCAATACCTCATAATCTTTGACCAAATGAGTTCTTAGGTTCAACTATGTAAAGCCTTGTGCATTGTAAGAAATATTGTTGAGTCATGGGACCCGCAATTTATAGAGCTCATATAGAGTGAATGTGCAGGACATAGAGCAGAAATACTCCCCTCTAAAGTAATATTATAACCTTATTTAGCATCCCTTTTTGTTATACTAAGTATTGGATGCAAGCATGGCAAAGTGGACCAAAAAAGTGCTCCGGTATATTAAAACTAAATTTTTCTTTTGTCAAACGTTTGAAAGTAGTAGTAAAATGTTGTTTAAATTGAACATATTTTTATGGTGACCTCTATTATTATGTTCAGTAATCAAATGTAGAATACTAAGATGAGATCTTAGAACCTTATCTTTAAAAGTAATTGGCTAGATCCAGTTTTGGACGTAAATTTCATGATCTTAACTATTTTTAATTTGAATTCTTTTTCTTCAAATTGCTTGAATAAAAGTCAAGCAATTGAGCTCATCATCAAATATTTTAATCAAAATTATCAAATCAATGTAATTTTATCACATTCTAAACAAATTTGAACAATTACTTGTTTAATGATACCACTTGCACTCCCACTTGCACAACCTTCTAAAGTTTGGAAACTTATTTTTTTGTTTTTTTGTTAACATAAATTGCTTGCCTTTGTATATTATCCATATGTCTTTAAAAAAATTATGATTTATATTTCCACAAAATTCAAAGTTAGTATATATATTTTAAATCGTTTTCACTAAATATGTACATGGATCATAAGTTGTCCACTTTACCATGCTTGCCGTATGGAGTTTAGTGTCGATCATAAATTTCTATTTGTCTTGCTCAATACTGCTTATGAATCGCCCGTGTAGTGTCACCAACACTAAATGTAGACCTAACATTACAGTGACACAAAACACCATATGACACTATATACAATATTTAGTGTAGTGTATGGTGTAAAATGTGTGATACGGCCGGCGGGAAATCGCCGTCGCCGGGGTAAAGTTCGTCGCTGCAGTCGTAGATGCTGCTGATGCCGTGAGAGATTCACACACATGGGAGCTGCACACAAACATATAGCCCAAGGATTTCACCGTTCCTTTTTCTACTCTGAAGACATTTGAAAGTAGAAACGTGGATCCATAAGATTCCGCTAGTACTTTGGATAAGTTCTTTGTGGAAGCCGCTATCGCCCCCCGTGCGCTTGGCAACAGTCTTGCCCTTCCAATTCTGTCAAAGCCCAAATTATGAATGTGAACCTCATTTCCACGGTCTTAATCTCCGTGCCAGTTTTGCCTACATAGATCATTGCCCATGTGGGAACTGTCAACATTGCAAACTAGCTATCGGGCCATATCGATCCGTGGGACTCGACCCGTTTTGTGACTCATGGTTTTGAAGTGCATAGAATAGCCTGGTGATGAGGATTGCAACATTTAAGAGGCATTTTAGAAATGTTGGGTCTGAATTGGGTGGAGACAAGGACACTGGACTCCCCATAGCTCAGCAACTCGAGCGCAGTTGAAGGGGAGTTGAAGATGACGGCGGTGTCAGCTTGGCTGAGAATTCCATATCATCAACCTTCCGAGATCGATGCATGCTTGTGCCACAAATACCACAAAATGCTCCCGAACAATCAAAAGTTTACATGCTCACATCGTGAATTCACTCTCTGTCAAGCTTTATTCTGCTTAATCTCCTGTTCATTTCTATCCTTTTTATGCTCATGGAGCCTTCCATATGCTTGCTCGCGTGTACACTAATACATGAAAGCCACTTACAAATTACGACATGCTTTGAACCAGTAGCATCGGGAGTTAATAAGCACACAAATGGCACAACTTATATAAATTGTGACTGATACTCACTTCCTGAAGGTTGTGGTGAAGTTCTTGAGGATGCAGTGGATAAATGAGGCCTGTGTTGCAAGTTCTGAGAAGAAGATGAGAATGATTACAAGAACACTACACGAGGATACACAATTTTGAAAACCGTTGCACTACACTACTAGTGATCTTTCTGTAATGAATGAGCTGAATGGGTGATATAAATTTATGTCCTGTCCTGGTGGTTCTGAATATCAGGAGACTTCAATCTCACGCAGCAGGGGGACCAGAAACCTTACGGGAATCTTACATCTGCTCTGCTCCCATCAAGGCAACACGAATCAGAATGAACTCCAAAACTGGTATTGGGGAGGCCTTGATAGTTTCCTCCAACTTTCCTAACCAGCTTTTCTTGCTCAAAATCCAGCACCTACCGTGTACACGGTAGGTGCGGTTGACACGAAGGTGGTCCCACGGTTTTAGATAAAGCTTGGACTGTTAGGTAGGGTCAGGTGGGTAGAGATCGAAAGTTCTCACCCTTACTTGACGTTGACTAGATTTCGCTACACAACGAAGTTCACAAGAACCAATGCTTCTTCACACCGAACGCTTGAACTCAACTTTCTTTCATTACCAAAATTTCTTCTGCTAAGCTTGCACTATACTTACACCCAAATCTCCAAAACGTCAAGAGGTCAAAATTCTCCACGGTTCCACTTACCCACAGGATTTCGCTACACAGCAACTATGTGAGAAAGCAATTCTTAACGCCACCACTTGCGCTCATGTTCTTTTGTGTCTGGAGCATTTGGAGCAGCTAATGATGAATCCAGAGACGCCCAACTTCGAAGTGCGGAAGACTTCAATTTCTGAACGAAGGCTCCGACAAAAGGCAGATCGTGTGTGACGTACGACCTGACGAGATCCTAATTAACGCATCATGAAAAGAAGTGTCTACATTGCAGACATTTTCTAATATGACAAAAATTACCTGGAAGAGTTATGAACAGGCTTGATTTCTAGCGGAGCCACCGAAGACGTCACAAACTCAACGAGGACCCCACCGCAAAGCAGGGAAGTCGGTGGCCGGAGACATTTGCAGGATGTTAGGGGAGTCACGTTGTAATCTAACGAGGCCTTGAAATGGCTAAATTAGCTAAAACTGGCTAAAACTGGCTAGCTGCGACGGTGGGCCAGTAGGATCACTAGAAATTTGCGGACTATTACCTACGTAAAAGCTGGTCAGTAAATATCGGGCCCCGCAATATATGGGTTTATACCACAGTAATAAGTGAGCCAGGTCACGTGCCATGTAGGTTCTGCACTAAAACACACCACAGGTAAGAACGCCGGTTTCATAATATTACTGGGCACCCACTGTGAACATCCGAATGTTATATTATGAGGGCCCACTAGATGGAGTCTTGCTAAAGAGTGGAATTCTTTTCATCTTTCAGGGAAGAAACTAGATTACCTCCAGCTCGAGCATTTTTTAAAATACGAATGTGAATTGCACTTGAAGCAACCATTGACACCACCACAATGCAAGACCATTGTTGCTTACCGCAGCTGGAACCAGACTTTGACGATTGCAATTCAATCTAGGGCGAAGTGTACGCCCGGCTGTGCCTAGGCAACCTGCAAATATTCAGCAGCAGAGACATAGACATCTGGAGAGAGCGTGATCGTCAGATGCTTGTGTGAGGTAGAATTTAGTTTTTGTTACTCGATGTGTTACTCGCATTATTATATCTGCCATTTCTTCAAAGACTCCTTGGTCTACGTCGACTGGGGATGGTCCAGAGAAGTCAAATAGGTAAGCTGCATCCAATCACTTCGTAACAGCACGATTGTTGAGTTTGTAATTAACATCCGGTCCTTACTTACCTGTTCTTCTCCTCGTTGCCCGGTTTGGGGTGAATGGGATCCGGGTGCCGGTGGGGCGTATTGCTGCGCTAAATATGATATTCAGTGTCATATGGTATTTTATGTCGCTATGGTAACTTTTGCGGATGAGACTTCTTACGAATGAGTGAACAAATAGTATCATGGATGATGGATGAGTCCATCCATTGGCCAAAACCCTACCTTCTCTCGTCCGCAGCGTGTGATGAATATTGTCATGGATGATTGAAATTAAGAAGAAAAATCACTTGGTATGTGACTGTAATTGCAACACTGTAAAATCTCTAATCCCGAAAAAAATTACAAGGAATGACAAAGGAATGACAAATAAGGTTGGGTTAACATTTAGTGTTGGCGACACTACTCTGCGGTTTAAAATTACTATCGAGCAAGACAATTAGAATTGGTGACACTAAATGTCATGTGTAGTGCACTTATTCGATGGAATCACCCGCTATTTGAATGAAGATGATGCACTACGCGATCATGGAAATACTAATCTTGGTCGACGTTGCCGCAATCTGATTCTTCAGCAGACGAAAGCAGTACCGACCTCGACGGACAGCAAGAATTCTCCATTGCGCAAGAGGTAAATCTGCCCGGAAGGGTAGGTGAGTTGTGTAAAGAAAGGCCGAGGGTCAGGCCTTACAGCGATTCCCAGAGGCCAGATTTAGGCGTGGGTTCCTACCTTCTAGCTCTCAAAGTTGCGGGTGATACCAATTGTCACAGGCGGGGCGATTATAAGGACCCTGCCTATAGCTGCCTGCGCGGAATGACTAGGCGCCAATGCACGAAGGGAGGCTAAATTAATAATGACGTAGGGTAGAGCCTCCATCTTTCATGCGAAATCTGATGACCCAGATCCGGCCATATAATCCCTCCCGACTGCGTAAACTTTAGAACTCTATGTCGTAGGCGCCCAGGTAGGCCAACCCAGCCATATGCTGCAGCGGCTGAGAGATTGAGACTCTTTCTAGCGTTCATCAGTCCAGACACCTCGTCGGACACTATGGCGAAATCTGGTGTGTTGGTGCTGGCATTGTTGAGTGCCCTGCTCTTCTTGCAGGTTGCATTGGCAGTCGAGGAGACAGTACCTGTGGCATTTGCTGACGAGACATCCGAATCGCTCTACGCAAACGAGGCAGCTGCGGAGGAGACGGAGGTTGCAGATGTCCCCGACGTTACTGGAGATGAGACTACGATCGGCTCCGCTCGCATGTTGACGGAGACGAAGAGCAGCTCCAAGACCTGCAAGTCGGCCAGCAAGTGCCACCGGTGGTTCAAGAATGGCGGTTGCTGCAACCATTGGTGCGTGAACCTGAGCAGCAACAACAAGCACTGCGGCAGGTGTGGCAAGTGCTGCCCCAAGAACAGCGTCTGCAAGAGCGGCAAGTGCAAGAAAGTGAAGAGCCACAAGCCCCCTGTGCACAAGCCTCCAGTACACAAGCCCCCAGTGCACAAGCCCCAATGCGGGTCCAAGAAGTCCTGCGGCAAGGGGGGGCAGACGTGCTGCCACGGAAGGTGCTCCGACTTGAAGAACGACAGCCACAACTGCGGGCAATGCGGAAAGAAGTGCGGCAGTGGCAGCTTCTGCTGCAAGGGCAAGTGCAGGAGCAGCACCAACCAGAACTGCGGTAAGTGGGGAAAGAGGTGCCACTTCGGATCCGTGTGCTGCAAGGGAGAATGCAAGTTTGTCCACAAGAGCGACAGGGAGAACTGCGGAGCTTGCGGGAAGAAATGTCCTAAGGGCGTGAAGTGCAACATGGGCATGTGCGGATACGGCCACTAGATGGACTATACGTCTGAAGCAAACACTGTTTCACTGTGTCCAAGATTGGGTGATTTATTCTTTGGGAATTGTGTGCAACGGAATGTGGTGACGACCGCAGCAGGACCGAGGTCGAGTGAATCTCGACGGTCACGCACTACCGAGGCGCTCGTGTGTATGGTAGGTAATCAGGATTGAAATTTAGGTAGGACGTAGATAGTGTGCAACAATGCGCTTGGCGACTGTGAATTGAATATGCAAAGTCTGAACACTTCTTGTGAGGTCAACTTAGTGCACCGACTGTTCGGAATAATCATTCTTTTGTGCAATGAGGATTTATAAGTGCGTCACCCTTGTTCCTATAATAAAGCGAAAGCCTTGCCTGGTTGTTTCTGGGCCTGGCTTATCTTCGTCAGCAATCGCTTGGCTCACAGAAATAGATTCGGTCTGTTCTGTTGAAATATGATGTCTGAGAGCTCGATGAGTGCACGATAACATATGTGTACACTTGAGTAACGTGGTGGTGTTGTAAGATGCGACGTAGTTTAGTTCGATAGCATGGTCGGAGTGAAGATAAAAATGTTATATATAACTGCTGAGAAGGATTGATGATTTTACTACTGTACTCATTTAACAACGCTATTGCTCTCTCCCACTTGACTTCAGATTAGCCTAGAATGTGGTTTCGAAAACACGGTCTTCACACGACGGACGTCATTTAGCTATGTAGTCATGAGCGTAAATGACAAAGGAGGGTGTATGATTTTAGAACGGAGGTTTCAAGCAGCAAGTACAAATCTCTCATCGGGACTCAGAGATGAGTCCAAAATGGAGGATCTGTAAAAGGTTTGTCTCTTAAGATTGGTTGTCTTTAGTCTTAGCAATGAGGGATGAGGAGGTTCATAATCAAGAATTGGTCGTAACATAGATGAGTGATAAGGCACTTGTTCATTACATGAAAACTATCCAACATCTCATTGCTTTGTAGATAGAACATGTTTGAAAACTATTTAACTTAAATGTATATGGACTTTTCTGGAGCAAGTTCTTGTAGGTGCACCACGATGGTTGGGTGCCTTCCCTATGACCAAATTAGCTTTACCGGGCTTTTAGGAAAAAACGTTGGTTATTTTGTAAAGCCATGTGGGGTGGGTGTTAGTTAGGTTCTCAGTGAACATGTACACTGCACTTACCCGCAATGTGGTGATATTAGTGCCATGTGTGATGTAATGTATTGGAATGTATTGTCCTTCAGGAAGATGCCATTGGTTCTTAAATGACTCCTCTTCTTAATGGGACCCCTATATATTTGATTGATATGTGGTTCGGCGAGGATCAAAGAGCAAACATCATAAAGTCGTGTGTTTGAAAGAGAAAGGACAAAGTCTTTAAACATTAGTAACTACTCTGCACTCAATATTGAACATGATTGGGAGGACTTATGTGTCCAGCTAAGAATCAACAAACATGCACTTCTGATAAACATAACTTAATTAAAGGGAGGTCCAATTGTCAATCCTACATTTTCTGATTCAAGTGTGAGCACCATTGTCATGTCAAGAAGAGAAATGAACAACTTTGTATTTCTAGTTTGCAGATCCAATAATCCCTAAACCCTTCAACCTCCATCCCAACCCAAAGACTCAAAAGTGTAATGTATGTTTTGAAACCAAAGTTTAAAACAATTAACTTTAGTGAAACTTGTAAGTGAACCCGTTGATGAATTCACCATGCACTCCCCAATCCCAAGGCAAATTCTAATGTGGGACCTGTCACCTATACGCATGAATTGCCTTTGTTAGTGACAAATCGGGCCTAAACAATGTCGTATTACGAGCATCGTAGTCGTATTATCAGGGTAAAGTGACACTAGAAAGTTTGGTTGACAGGAAATGCATCCTATAATCGAGGTGTCGTATTAATTTATTGAGTGTCGTCTTATCGGGGTTATTAGACTGTACCTGTAGACTACTGTATGGATTGCATTTTCAGATAGAATATGGATGTCGGACTTGAGGAGTAATGGGAGTGTTCTTTCATCTATCGTTTTAGAAGGGCAAGGAGTACATTTACTGTATATTACTGCACAAAGTTACAATTTAAGGCATGGAATGTTAAGTGATGGATAATATACAGTTACCTGAACACCCTCATGAGAGCACCAAAATCCCTAACATTCTGGAAGGGTTAGAAGGTATGTCAGAATAGTCGCCATTCCTCATATGCTACAATGCGCATATCCGACCGGTCACAACTCTATAAGCTTATGTTAGTGGAAAACACTGTCAACGTTGGGGAAAAGGGGATTGTTGTACACAAGCGTAACTCTTATCCGTCCAACATAAAAACACAATTTTTAATAGTTGTTTGCAAGTACTTTTGAATGTCTCGGGGGTCGGTTGCACTACTAGCGTATGAGTCCTACACAATCGGCCCATGTCAATGTAAGAACAACACAAATTTATTATTGTGTTAGATTTGCAAATTCTCTAGTCACATAGAATAAGTTTTCAATGACATAGGACAATTGCCTAGGGTTCATATGCTTGTAGTGTTGGTATTGTGTCCAAATGGTTCCAATCAATCAAAGCACATGCATAATAAACAAGTGGTTTCTTGGGTTCCTTAATGTAGGTAAGACCGACCAATTTTGGGTTAACCACAATTAAGTGCGTGCCTCTAAAATCTATAGTATGACCATGATATGGAGGTTAGGAGCAGGGAGAGGGCCTCAAATATGTAGGGCCGTTTACAGATGTTGAGAAGCCATTTAAAAAAATGAATGACAATGGAGGATGTGATTGGCATTCATAGCTGGTGTTGTTTAAAGTTTGGTAGCTAGCGGAATGGAGTGAATGCCATCCATATCTTGCACATCTTGTCTAGAGGTGCCAAAATTGAGGGCTCAACTACAAAGAAAACACCATTATGATTTTATGATATACTGTACTTTTAAGCTCACATGGAATGCTTGTATTTGCCGCCCAGAGATTCCTTTGACATGGGAATTAGTATTGAAAACCCCAAAATATTTTTGTCCAAGTCATTTGAAAATGAACCGGCCACAATTGACCTAAAGGAGGTCAAGTTTTATGTTGGATAGATGATAGGTTTGCTCATACCTATGCAATAACTCCTTGTCTTACCAATTTTTGTCGCATTGAGTATTAAGTTGGCTCCCACCAATGACGGTCACTGACATAAACTTATTCATGAAAAGTGTCGCTAGAAAAGTTATCAAAGTGACATAAATACCATATGACACTAAGTACAACATTTAGTGTAGGGATTTATTCACATAGCCTAGGTTATCAATGCTTAGATTAAGATGGTTAGTCTAAGATGCCACAAAAATCAATTTGGTACATATAAGCTCTAAACATTTTTGAGGAATGTGGCTACATACTCCACTTGAAACTTTTGTTACCTCGGTGAAGAAAAAAATGAAAATTGTTTCATTCAAATCCATTCATTGTATTTTGAAATTTTATTAAAGCTATTTTTTGAGGATTTACATTTTACGTTAAAATTTGAAGCCAACTTTTGGGTGCTCAAAATGTTGAATTTTTATTTTGCATGATGGGATAGACTTCTATTTTGGGGGGGAATCTCGTTGGAATCTTGGGTATCAACTAGAGAGTAAAATTGTGTTTGTGGATGAATTTTGGATGTTAACCTTGATATGTTTAGGGGTTCCATCATTTCATTCCAAAGGGTGTAGGTATGATGAATCGCTCATCATGATCCTTAAGGGCCGCACTTGTTTGAAGTGTGAGCATTCGAAATATGTGACCATGGCCAACAATTGAAGGATAAAACCACAATTTCATGCCATGGGTGCAATAAGAAATAATATGCAATATGGATTGTTGCTTGTAATGATACACAATCCAAATATGTTATAACCTAACTATGATTTGGACATCTCCCTATGATCAAGATCATCCGCCAACACATGTAATTGTGGCTATAATTCTGGCACAAAAACCTTGCAAGAATTAGATGTACACAATACAATGGAGGATGTTGAAACCTCAGGGAGGTCACTAACAAAAATCATAGAAAAAACGTGCGATATAAAATACGGTCCAATATATTCATAGTGGATAAATTTTGCAAAAAGCGTACATATAATATAGGGGGTTTTTAAATAGTAAAACATGTTTACATGTAAATAACCATCACATGTAATGGCCTCTTTTATCTAATTAGTACACATAAAATAGCGTGGAAACAATTACTAGGGGTGGTGGGTCCAAGGTAGGGTTTGTGCTAGTGGATGAAAAGAGGTAACTTTCTCTTGAAAAAACTTGGATGGATGACTTCGCATGCTAGCTGGCTTGAACACTACTGAACCAACGTATCCAATGTGGGGTTAATGTTCTCCACCTACGTGATGGCGTGCTGGGAGGGAAAATTTCAACGCGTTATTTGAATTGCAATCATCTTTCCAATTTTCTTTGGTAGTATAAGTAAAATAGGGTATTTTAAAATAATTCCCCCCCCCAAAAAAATATAATTGTTGATAGGGTGTATTAAAATACAAGCATTTACCTTTATTTTGAGAAATACCATACATTATAATCTTTTCTACAAGGTAAAAGCCCCCCGATAAATAGGTCCAAAGCGCACGTGTATGCATTAATATAAGAGGGAGTAACCTCCCCAAGGTTGAAACACAATACCATGTCACTCTATGTCAAAATTTGGTACTCTATAGTTCCTATTTACTACGTGATTATTCATCCCAATTTTAACCATCCATGAAAATACTTCATTGCATTAATGTTCAGACGTAGGATATACCAAACTAAGTTTCAATGATTTGCGTCTAGATGAAAGTTCTAAAAGTAAATAAGGATGACAATATGTGTAGACTATAGTCATAAGAAATGTCATTAGAATTGGTATCACTATGACATGAAATACCATATGACAAATGTTAAATACAATATTTAGTGTAGTGTTAACTTAGGGTGGGTTCACATTAAAGACCAAGACCAAAATCAAGCGATATTATTGCTTGAAAGTAGTTTTTCTTTTCTTTTTAACTAAAGGAGTTTTCATGTAGGTCTGGGTGTAAGGAATGAAAAAAAGAAAGAAAGAAGTGGAGCTTTTGTAGCATCATTTTCTCACCTAATCTTGGCATTGGCATTCCCAAGTAATTATTCCTTTTAGGGTGAATAATTATATTGGGATCTTGGGTTCAAATTATTGGTGCCCAAAATAGGCCTTTTAATTGGACTCAAGATTGGATCAAGCTTGAAAATTGGTTTCTCAATTTTAGGCAGAGTATTTCAAGGTGGAGACCGAAGAGATTTGGCGCAACAACAATGCCACTACATTTTTTTCATATCTTGGACTTGAACCCTAATGTAAACTCGTTGGGGTCCAAAATTGTGCTTTCAACCAATAAGATCGTTTGATTTTAGAGTTTTTTTGGTCTTTGACCCAATTAAAGACCCATCCTTAGTTTGAGAAACCATTTGGTGGGTCTGAAAGTATGGTCCATTGGGGCACCTTTTGGATCCCAAGGTTCTTGGACATGGAACCTAATGCAAACCTATTATTAATGTTGTGATATATGTTGTTATTGTCGAAGTAGGGCTATACTTATCGCAAATATTGAACCACCCCAAATCCTAAACTCCAAACCCCCAAACCCTACATTGAACAATGTTTGTGGCATTTGCCAATTTAATGCCCACAACAATGAAGCTAGCATGTGAGCGGTGAGCAGTAACATGTGATAGAATTTTCCATTATTAGATTACATTTCCAAAAACATGAATAGCTTGGCTATAAATAAATGCAAGGGGACATTTGAAATCAAAATCCTAAACCCTATTACCATGGAATTCATGCACTACATTCTGTCAAGGGGTCTATTACTATGTTTTTAACCCTGGGTACGCAACTCCCATATTATACGCAGGGGGCATCGTATTAAAAACGACTTAGAGGACGGCTTTTGTAAAAATTATATCAAATTATATCAAATTAAAATGATCAAAAAGTTGGGTGAAGACCAAATTAAATAAAATGAGATGAAAAAAAAGTTGGGTTGCATATTTATTAAAAAAAACTCCAACGTATATAAACAATTGAAACACCTAGTTTTTTAACCTTGTAGAGCATCTAAGAGGGGTATTCAATGTAGATGTCGGATTAGTATTCACAAATGATAGAGGGTCCTTTCGAGGTCTCCCTCTTTTGGAAGGAGTTGTGGCAATTACAGGTGTAACATATTCCTTCTCCCTATCTCTACCTCCACTACATGAGCCTCTACGCTTCATCTCACAATCCATATGTTTGTTTAAGCCAAGGATGACCCTCCTAAATGAGCACAAGCACACTCCAAAGCGACGACACAAAGGCTCCAAAGCAAAGCCGCACACTCCAAAGCAAAGACACAAAGGCTCCAAAGCAAAGCCGCACACTCCAAAGCAAAGACACAAAGGCTCCAAAACCGAACACAAAAGCTTCAAAGTGAATATATAGAAGCCTCAAACCCTAAGCCCTAACCCTAAACCGGGAACCCATGATATTTTGAAATACCCCATGATATCCTTGAGTAGTCAGGGCACCATATGATGTATATGGTCTTAAAAATACATACCTCAACTGTATCCTAACACAAATCATTAGTTTTCTATCCCAACAGTTAGACCAGTAAGTTGCCTATACATAATTTTAAAAAATCCACACGAATATTTGCCTCCAATTATAATTATAAGCCACGAATAGTTGCCTCCCATTAAAATTATAAGTCATTCACAATGTTAAAATTTTATTAAAAAGTCCAAAAAGTTGGGTAGTTTGACCTATGGTACATGTATTAAAAAAAATCATATAATTAGGTTTTTAATGCAATTATATGCTTCAAAATATATTCATTTCCTATATATAATTACATTTTTGGATTCCTTGTTAGAAGGGCTACAAGGGTTTCCTACATTAAAATAAATTGTATCACTCAATATTGGACTAAAACGCATTATAAGTGATTATAATGAGGATCATATAATACGGGAGTTGCGTACCCGGGTTTTTAACATGGTATTTGTAGATCTAGAAATAAGCTTAATATATTATTGTAGCTTGAATTTTAGTAAATAGAACTCAAAAATAGCTACAATTACCTATATATATTGAAATTGCATTATATTAACATATCAACAATGTACTAACATCACATCCTAATCACATAATATTAATTATTGGTGCTCGACAATAGTTACAACCCTATGTGATTTGGGTGTGATGTGCATAGTTTAAAGTTACAACTGCATACATGAAGGAGTTTGCCATCATGTAGTCAACCTTGCATGCAAATACATGAATACATGATACACATATGTTTGTAGTATAACCCATTGGCATTTCTTCCCCATTGTGACATATGTTGTAAGTGTTCTACTCTCTCATTTGTTACTATGCTTTGTTGTAAGTGCATTTGGATTGTGCCCCTACTTGAAATTTCAATAGCCATATTATTTGTAGACAACAATAACTTATTAAAAACAATGTACTCAGAAAGCGTATAGAAACAAACACATTATTCAATTAACATATAGGTTATAAACTTCTTTGTAGATTTTAAATAACAAAAATATGGAAAGTGATGTTTTGCACAATACAAGCATATATGCAACTCAACCCAATGGATGTTAATTTCTCTATTGTTTCCACAAATCTGCTTATGAGAGTATAATTAACAAATTATCAAGTCCTTTAATATTCTGGAAATAAAATTTATTTTTAAAATGTTAAAGGTTAAAGGTTATACAAGCATTGACTTTATTACAAATTTATGGCATTATATGGCAAGTAAATGTTAGAGGCATATGATCATGATGTGAAAACCTTATTGATTGCATGACCGAAAGGTAGCCCTCCAAAATGCACCATTCTTGTCGAGCTGCACAAATTTTGCCCAACAAATTGAGAAATTAATTCTCTTACACATTTTGTATTAGTGTTCAGTGCAAAAAGTCAACTTCCAATTTTGCACATATTCTTAGAATATATGCTTGTCCAACCAGGTCCAATGGCAGATGCTTATCAAATTCTGAAGAAGGCAACTTGTGTTAAACACTCCAAAGAATTAAAAAAAAGAAATTGCCAAAACTTTGCCAAAGGAGAGAACAACAATTTCAAGATTAATAAGTGAGAAATTTGATGTATTTGAGCATCTAAGCTAGTAATTGGGATAGGAAGCTCTATACCAACTCTTCATAAAAACGCAGATGTATGATGGATGGGACATTACCTATTGCAAAAAGCTTCCCTATAAAGCATAACACCATGAAAATATTTTAGAAAATTGAATCACAACTAGTATAATTTGTCATCATTTCAAATCTTAATGGCCTAGGCAAACCAAAATTGGGTTGTGAGGGCTATTCACAAACTTGTGACTTTCTTGAAGTAACATATATCAAGGTAATTTTTGTTTGTAAGGTAAAGGGTGCTTAAATCAACAACCCACCCAAAACCAACACCTATAAACATCTCCCAATTGCTAACACTCTATTACCTTGAACCATTCCCTATGGTGTAGGAGTGTAACATTACCACCGACAATTAATATCCAATTAAATCAATTCCTAATGATTATAAGTGTTGTATACTTAGGGGGTTTTGTTGTTGCTTGTGAATAATTTATTCTATATCCTATAGGTTTAGGCTTTAGATACAATAGACAACTTAATCACATGACCTTTTTTTTTTTGAAATTTATACCATTCTCATTCAAATTTCAAACTAATTTTTTGTTGAACCCAAGTTTTATCCATACACAATCCTATTAACTCTTACTTCTTGTGAACATCATAGACCTACAAGTGCTCATAGCATCTAAACTTTTTCAACCCAATATCATGTGATTTTGGTTCAATGTCATGAACGAACAGACATTGCTCAATAACGTTATGTGTTTGTGTACATCAAGAATAATCATTAAGTATGATGGAAACTTTCATGATCATACTAATGTTGTGTTTTGCCCCCCCCCCTCCCTCCCCCTGCTCCTAACCTCCATATCATGGTCATACTATAGATTTTAGAGGCACGCACTTAATTGTGGTTAACCCAAAATTGGTCGGTCTTACCTACATTAAGGAACCCAAGAAACCACTTGTTTATTATGCATGTGCTTTGATTGATTGGAACCATTTGGACACAATACCAACACTACAAGCATATGAACCCTAGGCAATTGTCCTATGTCATTGAAAACTTATTCTATGTGACTAGAGAATTTGCAAATCTAACACAATAATAAATTTGTGTTGTTCTTACATTGACATGGGCCGATTGTGTAGGACTCATACGCTAGTAGTGCAACCGACCCCCGAGACATTCAAAAGTACTTGCAAACAACTATTAAAAATTGTGTTTTTATGTTGGACGGATAAGAGTTACGCTTGTGTACAACAATCCCCTTTTCCCCAACGTTGACAGTGTTTTCCACTAACATAAGCTTATAGAGTTGTGACCGGTCGGATATGCGCATTGTAGCATATGAGGAATGGCGACTATTCTGACATACCTTCTAACCCTTCCAGAATGTTAGGGATTTTGGTGCTCTCATGAGGGTGTTCAGGTAACTGTATATTATCCATCACTTAACATTCCATGCCTTAAATTGTAACTTTGTGCAGTAATATACAGTAAATGTACTCCTTGCCCTTCTAAAACGATAGATGAAAGAACACTCCCATTACTCCTCAAGTCCGACATCCATATTCTATCTGAAAATGCAATCCATACAGTAGTCTACAGGTACAGTCTAACCCCGATAAGACGACACTCAATAAATTAATACAACACCTCGATTATAGGATGCATTTCCTGTCGACCAAACTTTCTAGTGTCACTTTACCGGCTGGGGATTCGTGGCACTCAAGTAAAATCATCCATCCAAGATATCGTGGATGAAGTGGCTCCAATAAAAAAAGCCCCCTATGGGGTTGAGGGCCGATTCATTCGAATGTGACGTCACTAGACTAATTCGGGGCCTTTGACTCTATTTCCGGAATCAAATTGCCCAAAAATAGCCATTTAGATGATTCATGTGTTTTTTTCATCCGCACGGATGATTTTACTTGAGTGCCACGAATCCCCGGCCCACTTTACCCTGATAATACGACTACGATGATCGTAATACGACATTGTTTAGGCCCGATTTGTCACTAATAAAGGCAATTCATGCGTATAGGTGACAGGACCCACATTAGAATTTGCCTTGGGATTGGGGAGTGCATGGTGAATTCATCAACGGGTTCACTTAATTTCACTAAAGTTAATTGTTTTAAACTTTGGTTTCAAAACATACATTACACTTTTGAGTCTTTGGGTTGGGATCAGGGTTGTCTATTGTGTCGTGACGGAGGGTAATCCCGGCATAATGTCGTGCCGTCACGACACGTATCCGTCACGACATTATGCCGGATGCTGTCTTTATCCTGACGAACTTGAATTTTACCGATTTTTTTGTGTAATTACATTAACCCAATTCGGACACGTAGGATTTACAATGTCCACGTGTGATGACATGTCAGCAAAGTAAAGGTAAAGTGGGGAAAAATTTGCTAGAGCCCGTCCGCCCCCCCCGTCCGCCCCTGTTCCCGACCCCGTCCGCTCCGTTCCCAACCCCGTACGCCCCGTTCCCCCCCGTCCGCTCCCCCGTCCGCCCCAGTTTTTTTTTTTTTTCCCCCCCCCCCCTTCCCCCCCCCTTCCCCGTCCGCCCCCGTTCCCGACCCCGTCCGCTCCGTTCCCAACCCCGTACGCCCCGTTCCCCCCCGTCCGCGCCCCGTTCCCCCCCCCCCCGTCCGCCCCTCCGTCCGCCCCAGTTTTTTTTTCCCCCCCCCCCTTCCCCGTCCGCCCCATTTAAAAAAAAAAAAAAAAAAAATCCCCCCCCCCCGTCCGCCCCCGTTCCTGACCCCGTCCGCTCCGTTCCCAACCCCGTACGCCCCGTTCCCCCCTGTCCGCCCCTCCGTCCGCTCCCCCGTCCGCCCCAGTTTTGTTTTGTTTTGTTTTTTTTCCCCCCCCCCCCCGTCCGCCCCATTTTTAAAAAAAAAAATTCCCCCCCCCCCCCCGTCCGCTCCGTTCCCAACCCCGTACGCCCCGTTCCCCCCCGTCCGCGCCCCGTTCACCCCCGTCCGCCCCTCCGTCCGCTCCCCCGTCCGCCCCAGTTTTCTTTTTCTTTTTCTTTTCCCTTCCCCGTCCGCCCCATTTTAAAAAAAATAAAAATTTCCCCCCCCCTCCGTCCGCTCCCGTTCCCCCCCCCCCCCGTTCCCGCCCCCGTTCCCGACCCCGACCCCGTCCGCTCCGTTCCCCCCCCCCCCCACCCCCGTCCGCCCCACACCCTCCTTAGTCATTTTTTACTACTTTGATTTTAACAAAATGGTAAACAAAATGGCAAAATGATTTACCTAGCGCTAGGCATATCCACAACCACGTCGGCGTTTTCTGCCACATAGGACGTCACCTTGGCAAGAAGGTAAGTATTTTACCCACCCTAGTCCGTTCCCCTTATGTTGACCCTACGTGGACCCTATTGTGTCGTGACGGAGGGGTCCGTCACGACACGACACGACATGACGGCACGACACCGTCATGACGTCGCGATAGACAACCCTGGTTGGGATGGAGGTTGAAGGGTTTAGGGATTGTTGGATTTGCAAACTAGAAATACAAAGTTGTTCATTTCTAACCTTGATACGACAATGATGCTCGCACTTGAATCTGAAAATGTAGGATTGAGAATTGGACCTCCCTTAATTTAGTTATGTTTATCGGAAGTGCATGTTTGTTGATTTCTTAGCTGGACACATAAGTTCTTCCAATCATGTTCAATATTGAGTGTAGAGTAGTTACTAATGTTTAAAGACTTAGTCCTTTCTCTTTCAAACATGTGACTTTATGATGTTTGCTCTTTGATCCTCACCGAACCATATATCAATCAAATATATAGGGGTCCCATTAAGAAGAGGAGCCATTTAAGACCCATCTTCCTTAAGGATAGTACATTCCAATACATTACATCACACATGGCACTAATATCACCACATTCCGGGTAAGTGCAGTGTACATGTTCACTGAGAACCTAACTAACACCCAAACCACATGGCTTTACCAAATAACCAAAGTTTTTTCCTAAAAGCCTGGTAAAGTTGTCTTGGTCATAGGGAAGGCACCCAGCTATCGTGGTGCACCTACAAGAACTTGCTCCGGAGAAGTTCATATAGGTCTAAGTTAAGTAGTTTTCACACATGTTGATTGTTTTATCTACAAAGCAATGAAATGTTGGATAGTTTTTTCGTCTAATGAACAAGTGGCCTACCACTCATCTATGTTACGACCAATTTTTGATAATGAAACTCCTTATCCCTCATTGCTAAGACTAAAAACAACCAATCGTAAGAGACAACTTTTAGAAATCCTCCATTTTTTACTCATCTCTAAGTCCCAATGGGAGTTTCGTACTTGCTGCTTGAAACCTCCGTTCTAAAACCATGCATCCTCCTTTGTCAAAGCTAAATATTGTCCATCGTGTGAAGGCCGTGTTCTCGAAACCAACTTTTAGACTAATTTGAAGTCAAGTGGGAGAGAGCAATAGCGATCTTAAACGAGAACATTAGTAGAATCATCAATCCTTCTCAGCAATTATAACATTTGTAATCTTCACTCCCACCATGTTATCAAACCAAATTGTTTTCCATTTTTCATCCATCTCTCGTGAGGCATGCGTACAAAATCAATCCTACTAAACATACATCCTAGGATCCTTATTTTCAACCCCTTTATTAGTTTTACAAAAAATGAATGGCCCACATTTTAAACCTGCCTACCTTACTTGTAATGGGATTGTCTACTTTTAACGGACCCTTCATTATTTGGAATTCTTTTATAAATTATATGTCAAACGAATTTAATCCATCCTATATTATGCCGCACGTCATTTTTGAAATGCACTAAGTGAACTACCCGGATGTATACCATAGTTCTCTAGCAACTTGGGCACCTTTTTGCCTAATAATTAATTAAAGTGCAAAAGTAAGTTAGACTACCCAGAAATTAATATTCTTAAATTGGGTAGATTCATAAAGTAATTTAAATAAAGCTAGACATTCACTCCCGTTTTTATGGTAGTGTGTCAACATGACTTGTGGAGTGAATCCATGCTTGTATTGTAACCATGAGTGAGATTGATGCCGCGTGAAGACACTATTAAAGCTATTTGATACTACTTTGTTGGATTCCAATGAATGTCACTTGCATTATTGTGATTTTAGACACTCTTTGAATGTTATTTCTTTCTTTTTTGACACTCAACGAAATTGATTTCCCAGAAATTTAGGCTCCTTCAAAATTAGTTATTTTCTGCCCAAACCGCTAGAGTTACAGTAACCAAAATCCTCTAAGCTGAAAGACTTGAAAATGCATGACACTGGTAAATAATATCGGTTTTATGTTATGTGTTGATATTGGAATTGACCAGCATGATCTTCACATTTGAAACATTGTTGTGTTACTATTATAGATGCCTGAAAAATACTTTGATTCCAAGTTGCAAAAATGATCCAGAAACAGCTACAAACAGTTTACGCAACAGTAAATTATACTACCAGAGAACAATGTGCATCACACAGCTACCTCAACAACTTCACAGCATCCATAAGCTCTGAGCTTTGTTGCTGAATAAGCTTGACAACTCCAACGATATTAAAATTGACAACCAAAATCTTGTCCAATGATCTGGAAATGAGGTTCACATAAGGAGCCCGACGTGCATATTCACCATTTGGAAGGACAACAGCAATTAGAGTTTTAGTGCCAACTTTGTGCTATCATGTAACAAAATCAATCTGACTCATGCCAATCGAATTCATGCTCAGTCTGAACATTTTATTTTTTATAGAATCAGTTGAATGAGAATTTTCAGTGAATCAATGTAACTAATTAACTTTAATGGCACTATGCAAGACACTGGTCTAGTAATTTCCCCCCTAATCCTTGATGTCCTCTCAATCCCCTTCCCCCACATCACTAACAAATCTTGCCATCAGTTCATCAAGGAGAACGATTTAATCCAGATATTCAAGTGACCCAAGCAATCGGCATGTGGTATGCACTACCATAATACACTTCACGGTTGAAGAATCGCAGAGTTTTCCTCAATGTGGCTTGCATAGCTTCCTCGAGTATCCTCCTAGCTCCAATTCATGGTCCGTGGCTGAAATTCGATGGCCAAATTTGTCGAGCCAGTTTCAAGGTCTATTTCGTTTGCTGAGCTTTTCCGATATCCTCACCAGACACTGTTATGAAAGCCTCATGAAAGAAGTAGTTGTTTGATGTTCATGGGGTAGGAATAACCAACACCATCAAAGAAGTTTTGAGACAAATAGACATTTGCCTTCTCAGTGGGGTGGTAGGGGTCCCAGAACAGGTACTCGAACCGGTTTGGGCAGATCTTCATATTAGGCAAACAGGGGATGAGGCCCTTGTACGAACCTCCAGCACCACAGCATCCCACATCTTTCACTTTGAAACCTGCAGTAAAATTATATGTTAGCATTCACAAATGCCATGTAATTCCCTATACGTCATTCAATATAACAAGGAAATGTGAAAAAAGCTCCTGTCTGGTACTAAATTTATAGAATTAACTCACTTAGGCTCACATAGTTACAATGATGTGTTGGTACCCTTATCAGCCTAAAATGAATTCAGAGTACATAATTTTGCCAAATCTCTTTTCTCCTCCCATAGCTCATGCAACAGTAAGTGTAGTCAGTTTTTGAAGACAGATGTTATGACAATATGCTCTTCACAGTTCCTTGTTCTAATTCTAGAGTTCAAGTTATAATTCAAATTTTGTTTCACAAACCCCTGCCAATCCGAAGAAAATTTCAGTTCAACTCTGAAATCTTTTCCAGATAACTGAAGTTTGCCTTCGAGGTTATTGCAACTACGTCTATGATTAAACTCCTGAGGTAACACAGGCCCTCACCTCACAAAAGTACTCTACTCAAGTAACAAGAGGTGAATAGTTTTCTGAGAACCAAACTCTTGTTCAGGATCCTTTTGCTGGAGAAAATCTGTAAAGAGGTAACAAACACTGGGGTTTGTGGGTAGGAGCATGTTGGGAATACTTGAAGGTATGGAGATGAAAGATACATACCATAAGCTGCAGGGTTTGCAATCATTTCGGACACACCCTTGTATGCATCGACGACGATCAACTTCGCACCGGGAAGCTTGACATTCAGCTCCTTCACAATGCTCACAACACCAGCATTGAATTGTCGGGCTTCCGCGTTCACCTTGGGGTCACACTGCCCATTTTGGCGAAGGCGCAAGGTCAGCTGGTAAGGAATGCATCCAATGGGGCCCATTGTCGCCACCACTATCTTGCGCGCTCCCAAGTTGTACAATCTCTGAATTCAACCCAATTTCAGTTCAGCCCAAATAACCAGAGAAACCCCAAATTTCGTACTCACAAGACATTCAAATACTGGGAATGTGTCATCACGTTAGGTGGCTTACTGTAAGTTGTCCACGGTAGTCGTTGATGAGCATAGATGAAAGCTGGTCGGCAGTGAGGTTGCCCACTGGCGAGAGGGGTTGGTAGTAATTATTCAAGTAATCGTTTGACCCGAAGTTGGTTGAGAACAGAGACTTCGCGAGGAGATTCATGGCAGCCTGCTCTCCCAAGAGCTGAATTAGCTGGCCTCTGGTGTTCTCGAAGTTGTCTATCTGCTTGTTGAACGGAATGCGGCCATACTGGCAACCACCAACAACAAATGTCAGATCCCATGTTTACGAATGTATCATACTTTGGAAAGATTAACTTTTTGGTGCCATTGTTTGTCAAGAGAAAGGGGAGCCAGGAGCCTCACCAAGACATAACCAGAGGAGTCCAAGATTCCAGCAGCTCCAGACGCATAGTTGACACCATTAAGAATCGCTTGTCCTTTCGTTTCTGGGGCCATGTATGGTGGGGTAAATCCTGGAAGGCCCGCCAATTGTCCTGCACCAGAATCTACTTGTGAGAATCATTCTCATCACATCAATAGTAAAAAAAGTGAAACAAATAAAACAAGTAGTTCACATACAGGGGAGTTTTGAGCTGGTGGTTCTGCAGAAGTCTGGAACATAAACCTCCAGCTCTTAAAGTTGTGCTAGTGGGATTGCAGCAGAAAGTCTACAATGCAAGTATAAAGATGATGAAATGGACATCATTAAAAACACATATACAAGCTTGAGATTGCACAACAATACGCAGAAGGTTTGCAATAAGCTTCAAGGCTTGTCAATTTACCAACAATATCCACGGTGGTACGCCCGTTGCAGTATCGCCCTGTAGGCTTTCCGCCCGGGAAGTCGATGCCGTTGGGTGGAGTATTTGCCTTTGACAATGTGGTGATGTAGTTGTTGTTCCCAGGATCAGCTAGCGAGTCACCAAACACGAAGGACGCAGCTGCCAGCCGTGGCGGTTGCGCCATGGCAGAGCATGGAAGAAGCAGCAGGACGCAGAGTCCGGAGACAAGGCTCACCAAGCCAAAACTGGTACTGGCCTCCATCTCTCTAAAACTGCACCAAGAAAATGAAGAAATGACGAACTATCCAAGAAAAAATAGGCAATGGAAAGCATTCTACAGGTAATGCATGGTCGTGAATAGCAAGCCGTAACCAGAGGAGCTTCTAAACGTTGAATGCACTTACTCTGCGGGAAATGACTTGTGGTGAGTACGAGGTACGAGTTGTGGCATTCAGCCCACAATTTTCAAGGTCAGTCTAAATGCAATTGTAAGCAACACCAGTGGACTTCGAGGAGATGAGCTTTCAGAAACTAAGTTTAGGAGGAGAATGTCAATGCAAAAGTTACAGCAACGTCATGCTGTATGCACTTATAGTCCCCTTCCATACCTAAGCTCACTTTATCGCCTGAGGAATCTAAATGAGCCCTATTTGAACGGGAGGCACCATCAAACATATACCAAAAAACAGGATGGGATATCTGCACTGCGCAAATTAGTCCGAAACCACGGTGGTGCATTCATCGTCTCCGAGCTTTCACATAGTTTACATAGAGAGCGCCGTGTGTTTACTAGGTACCGCTATCTTTAACTTGGAAAATTCCAAATAAGTGTTATTTTCTCCTTTCCATGACGATGCACACGACACACCACAGAGGTGGGGAAGATAAATAAGGTCAGACTGCGAAGCGTCGAAGCCTGGGTCGAAGGGACGGGATATCCATATTGCCATGCAACATAAGAACACAACCAAAATTCACAGAGAGCAAATATCTTCCCTAATGACCAAAAATACGAGGTGATCTCTTACTCCACCTATCACAAACGCCCTAGACCACCATGTCTTGGAACCACCACAATCAATCACTCTCATCAACCCCTTAAGCCATAGCTGCCAGCTGCTCATGTGTTCTTCCACTATGTCTACTTCCATATGTGACTCAACGCATTCATCCCGACAACATCACCTGTACCACTGCACATAGAGATTCGTGGCCCATTTCTGCAGCCAATTTCTCGGCAGAGACGACAATATGTGGAGAGGTTCACAAATGCACGTCCGAGTCTTAAAACTGACGATGTGATCTAGTGGAAAATTGATGAGACAGAGACTAGAGTCCTCCTGCTGCGATCCTTTAAGCTATATATTGAGATTTAAAATGACCCATGACTAAAC
The DNA here is from genome assembly GCA_950295325.1 of Polytrichum commune. Classification (NCBI taxonomy): domain Eukaryota; kingdom Viridiplantae; phylum Streptophyta; class Polytrichopsida; order Polytrichales; family Polytrichaceae; genus Polytrichum; species Polytrichum commune. The sequence goes on along the minus strand of OX485803.1, from coordinate 11,617,373 downwards.
CCATCCACCTCGACAGTATGACCAGTACCACTACACTCGGACCATGCCCACCTGATTCCAGAGACGTTCCAGCTGCTGCAGCTCGACCTCGAGCTCAAGAAGACTCAATCTTTGTAATTCCACCTACTCCAAAATCATGAGCAGCAAGTTCTATTGCAAGTTAAGGCCCAGTTCGTGCACTGTGCTTACCTGTGAGCTCAGAGCCCGGGAGCTGCGTCCTCCTGCTGCATGCAGTCCGTCGACAGCGGCACCTACTGATTCTCCTTACACTGAATCTGATTCAGCTCCGACTGGACTTCCAAAAGGAAGGGGAGTGAAGTGAAGCTCTTGAGTTTTGACGAGTATGGGAGGTAGTGCCGGATGAGCCTTTATTGCACGACACCTTCCCGCCTGCCTGCCAGTTAAGCTCATTCACACCCGCCGGTTTGATTCCTGTTAATGCTTATTAGAATTAGGTTGGGTGCATTCGATGACGCAAGCTCTCGTGGCGATTTGCTGGCCTTCTGATTCAGCCACTGTTTTGCATCTAACTCAGTCATGTGATCATTATTGATAACATTCAACATGACCACCACCATTGACCATGGAGGTGGGTAGATGGTTATTAACTTAGATGGTAACTTCTTCCAATTAGTACCCTACTCCTTCTAGGATATTAAACATCCCATTACTAGTACAAAATGATATCAAACCCAAAGCGAGGAGGCCGAAGTCATTATCCTCGTCGTTTGAATGTCTTACCTGAGTCATTATCACAGCGAGATTCTCTTCTCAGGGAGTTCATTCAGCCTGGTGTTTGGTGTATAATGTACACACGTGCTTTATGGGGGGGGGGGCTATTATGTGAAGTTTTGGGAATGTAAGTGATCCTTAATCTAAAAATAATTGGCTTTCAAGCATTTAATTGAACCCTACTGGTACTTATAGTTTTATAGCCAAGTGTTTTTATAGGATCCCAACATTTGTTCTAGAAATCTAAAGCAATACCCTTATATTGTTCATAATATCATTAAATAAAGAAAATAAACCATGGTATAACTAGGATATAAGTAAACATAGAAAAAAGACCCGTCTAAAATTGATTATGCAACCGAGAGTATTTTTTGCACAGTTGAGACATGTACATTGCATATTAACAAATTATTTGAAGGAAGAAACTAGAAGTATATGATGAAATTCTTGACTATAATTAATTCGAGAAGCAATAGAGTTATCCATTAATTCAACCGAAGTTTTGGTCGGGAGTTGGTTGTTTCGCATGCATAACTTTCCATGTTCAGTAAGTTTTGGGTGCATGGTTGGAGTCAATGTGGAGGTTTGAACGAAGGACATTCCATATTGGTTCATTCAGGGCCAAACTCGTTTTGGCATGTAGATATGTGCAGCTAGAAGGGTGGGCATGCAAGAGGAGATTCCAAAAAGCCTTAGGGAGTCAGGGACCCAATCTTTGACCCTTGGTAGACTCACTGTTGGGTGGGGTCTACCACCTAACAACATATGCTTTAGGGTAGAGTTGCATGTATAGTTGAAGCACCTATTTCTCGTTCTCGATTAGGTCCCCATCATGAATCTAAAGGGTGTTATAGTTTTGATCAGGCTAGGAATGAATATCGATCAGGTCGGAATCAATAATATCATGACACATGTCCCTAATTTTGGTGCTAAAATGAGGAGGAATGAGCGGTTATGACACACTCTAGAAATTAGTAATATGTTTGGATCAACTTATGATTTCAAAAATTCATAATAAATTCAGTTCAAGGAATAAAATTACCAAAAAATCTGCAATGCTCTTGATTTCTATCTTCCTACTCGGGAAAAATTTGCACCGCCTTATACTTCTCTAGATCTGGTGCGGAATCTTTTTAGTGATCGGTTATGGGCACCTCTACTCTAGGTGGGGGCAGAGGGGTTTTTTTTTTGTTTTTTTTTTGTTTTTGAGACAGAAGGCCAACACGGCCAACGCCAAAAAGATTGATAACCAGAAAGAAAACCGCACCCATCACCGAGGGGAGGTGGAACCCCTCGGGTGCGGGCGGCAGAGGGGTTTGTTGTGCAGGAGTTTTGTGCTACTGTAAGTTATTGGCCAGAGGAGCAATAAGCCTGCACTCGCCTTCAAGACTGAACTATCAAATGTGTTTTTGTGTTGGCATTGGTTTATGAGGAGACAACAAAAACCCTCGATTTGGGTGCCCCCAATGCCAAAGGTGGCTGCAATCATGCCACATTCATGAGCAATAATTGTATTGCAGCCAAAATATATATATGCAACTAAAATCTAACTTCATTTATTGCACACTAAAAAGGATGTCCATATCTAAAAACATAAATGTGGCAGTATTTATAACATTATTCATCATATTGGAGAGGTTGGGTGGGGCCGGGAGTATGACATTATAAGGGCCACTTCACACTATGGCCGTCGAAGTCAAGAGGCTATGGGATTGAGTGGCCAAACTTTGTTGAGAGTCCAAAGAAATGGGTTTAAAATAGCCAATAAAAACTGTTATGAACGCATTTAAATTTTTTGATCTTTACACGGCTGCAATGTTTTGTCCATATCTTTTGCATAAAGACTTATTTTGACACAAAACTTGTTGGAGGTGGAAGAAGGATTGATTTCTCAACTTTTGTTAGTTGGACAAAATTCTATAAAACTTCATCTTCTATGCTCAATTGGACTCCAAAATTTTTGTGTACAACACATTTGAAAAGCCTCACCTAGAGTCTTGCTACTTCTTAACCCATATTCTTTGTGGACTAATGTAAGTGAGCTTGATTACAAAAGGAGCACCTTCTCTCCTTCAAAATTCACATATGCTTCCACTGTAAGTAAATCTCTAGTGAGAAGTAAAAAAATTTTACTTTTCGGCAATTTTGAAAAATAATTAATTTTATATTCGGCAAAAAATGCCAATAATATTCCAAAATTTTAGGCATCTATTTTTAGAATTATTTTGTGCCGAACCTGCTATTAAACTACGGTATAAAGAAAAGAGGATGACGTTTGGACGTTAGTAATATTGGTGGGTGTCGACAGTAGCCGTAGCCTGCTCATCCATCCATGATATGTATACAAGTTACACGTTCTTGTCGCTGCAAAAGTGCAAGCTCTTGAAGGTGTTTGGGAAGGGCATCGCCACTTTCATCCTTCAAAGTTCAAGAGCTGCATGCATGAGTAGTAGAGAGTCTTCGTGGGCTTCCCACACGCAATTAATGAGCCTGACCTGAGCTTGGGTGGTGTGACAGCTCTTCTGTGGAGTGGTTGTGGAGCGCTGACAGAAAATAAGTCGGGTGTCGGGAAAGACTACAATGGGTGATCAAGTATACCTTACAAAACCTCATTAAAACATTCGTTTTGATGGCCAATGAAGTACATGCCTAGCCTGGATCACATGCTTGACAACTTGTGGAGCCTGATATGATGCCTCTAGATATGATGGTGCCTTTGGCATTTGTTATCTTGACTCTCATGGATTAAGATGTGTTGCATATTTTAGACTTGGTTTTTGCTAATGGTTGAAGGAGGTTACTTACGCCGTAGCAATCCGGGCCTCCTTTGTTGTTTGTTATGAGAAGGGCAAGTAGCTAGTTATGAGAAGGGCTGGGCTGAAGGCGCTGTTTTGGCCTTCATTCGTTTTGTCAGGGTGCGAACATAATTTGTAGAGGAAAACTGAGTATGTTAGATTCTATTAATTAATAAAATTTCCATAATTTGTTGATGGAATGAGATTGGATTTAAATTTTGAGAAGCCGGAAAGGGTAATGATACGGAAAGTATATCATGATGGTTTCAAACCAGTTAATTCTCTAGAGTGGCGGAGTGCAGTAGCCTCCGTGAGACAGAGGCTAATGTCAACTCGATGGTCTATTTGAAAGAAAGGCTCAAAGCTCCCTGGAACTACGCTCTCAAATAGTGATGGAAACTTATCTTTAATGGGGTTGTACAGGGGACATACCAACACGAACCGGACCTCATTTTCAAATGCATTATAGGAGACAAAGTGGCATAGTCTAGTATCTCCAGAGATAGGGATAGTTGTCCAAAGGGAAGCTAGCGGTGAGCGGTGACATGTGAGTAGTAAACAATAACATGAGATAGAATCATCTATTTTAAGAATATGTTCCATGAAATTTGAACACATTGGCTATAAACGGAATGCAAAGGGACATTTGGCATTCAGAAAATAAACCTTATTACTGTGGAATTCATGCTCTACATCTTGTCAAGGGTTTATTACCATGCAACCAACATGGTATTAGTAAATCCAAAAATAAGCCTTGATATATTAATATAGTTTGAATGTTAGTAAATGAAACTCGAAATAGCTACAATTACCTACATATATTGAACTTCCATAAATTTTATATATCAACTATATACTAACATCATATCCCGATTATATCTCATTGACTATGAGCACTCAACAATAATTGCAACCCTATATGATTCGGGTGTAATGCACATGACCTTGTTGTAATTCAAAGTTATAGCTGCATACATGGAGGTGTTCACCATCATGTAGTCAACCTTGCATATAGATGCATGAATACATGATACACATGTATTTGTAGTATAACCTATTGGTATTTCTTCCCCATCGTGGCACACGTTGCAAAATTGGAGAAGGACAACTTTTCTATCAGAAATTGACCAACAACATTGTAATGGCCAATGTCATCGGACTCCCAACTGGTGGGGTCTACGAACCTCTATGAGGTTGATGCCATTGTTGTCAAGATGGAGTTCTTGTCCTTGGTGAGAATTAGATCAAGCATTAAAATCACCAACCAAAAAAAACCTCTCCTAAAGATTGATAATAAATAAACTCGGTGAAAAGAAGAATGTAAGGGTTTGTATTTGTAGATTTGTAGCTTTGGCACCAAAGGGTGCAAAGTAACATACACCTATGTATAGATCCATGGAGAGATCTATACCATTATGGAATCCAATCCAAATATGTGTATCCATGTGAGAAGAGGGGAGATGTACAAGACCCATGTGCAAATAGACATCCTAATAAATACAACACTACCCCATGTCCTCAAGTAGTGGTGCCTCAATGTATGTTGCTAGATCCATTTCATGTAGTGGAAATTGATTATAACCGGGAATTTTGGTATACCTATTCCATCCTTCTCTCAAGTTTCTACTAAGAGTATTAGATCTATAGTTGGAAAATGCTTGCTATTATAATATTGTTGTGCATAGAATAACCCTAGGGGGTGGATTCTTCATACCACATACGAAATAACGTTAGTGTAAGAAGGGGTATTATTTGCAGCATTAGTGCACATAGTATACATAAGGGAGAGGTATTATTTTTCTCTAGTGTGTACATTTTTAATTAAATGCTATTAAGAATTTTGCAGTAAAGGTAGTTGTACAAAAGGGGACGCTAAGGTTTAGAATTTCTTTTGACAATAGATGTGTTAGTCTCATCTAATACATTTTTGCATTCATTGTTGCCAAATGATAGTAGTCCCCAATGACTACCCTATCCATTCTTGTTAGAATTTGCATTTGGGTTTTAGAATTTTACCAATGAGACTATTGAAGCGCTTGGGCTTCTTTGAGTTTTGCTTTACAAATTAAGCCTAAATTATTGTGCTCTTGTCTTTGTTTGTTTGGTGCAACCATTAAGTTACATGCTATGGATGGAAAAACATTCAAAAGACTTTCTCATCAGAAAGTGAAGGTAGATTTTATCTGTAACACAACATGTTTAATTCATGAATTATATGTTTTTATACTTAGTGGAGGCATTAATCATATTAAATTTAGAATCTTGTATAAATACATGAGTCCATTTTCTAGCATGCCATTAGTATGTATACATTTGTTTTTCTCTACAAACTTGTCATATATAGGGTTTTTAATTTCATAGTGACCCACACACGTCATTTAGGTTTCCAATAAGGAGTCCACCCCCTAGGAGAATAACGAATTATCACTATATTCGTTAATTTGAGACTTTCTCTTGTCTCGAACTAATTTATGGACCACAACAACATGGTCTAATGTTTGGGTTGTCCTACCTAAACCATCTTGATATGAGTTCTTAATTGGGTTCTTGATATGAACACCTGCTTCAAAGTATTTGCATCTTACAACATTCTCCACAATCTGTGTGATTTTATCCATGTTCTTATATTTGTAACTGTCTCAAAATGCCGAAAAAGTCCCAAATTAACGAATATAGTGATTCTACAATGTTAAGAAACACATTAAATGAAGCACAAATTGTGAGGCTATATAAGGTTTGTTCCATGTTATTGCTCTAGTTAATGTGGATTGTGTGCTCGGGGGGGGGGGGGCAGTGTGTTAAAAAGTTAAGGATGTAGGTGCGAACAACCACTATTTTATAGGGGGGTATTACTTTCAATTTTTTTTTTTTCACATGCTATCATTATGTGATTTTCTACTTTGGGTTAATAGAAAAATGGCTTGCATTATTTATAATCCCAAATTACCTATTATTCCATACCCTATAGTACTTTAAAGATGTCCAGTGCCATTTTTGATACCCTATATTACTCTTAAGTCCAATTATAATTTTTTGCCCCCATGTTTTTAAAATACCCTATCATTTGTTCGCACGTATATTGCTACTCCAACCAATGACTACCCCCCCCCCCTGAGATCATTATGTAAATTTCTACTTTGGGTTAATAGAAAAATGGCTTGCATTACTTATAAATCACTATATTTGTTAATTTGGGACTTTTTCGGCATTTTGAGACAGTTACAAATATAAGAACATGGATAAAATCACACAGATTTTGGAGAATGTTGTAAGATGCAAATACTTTGAAGCAGGTGTTCATATCAAGAACCCAATTAAGAACTCATATCAAGATGGTTTAGGTAGGACGACCCAAACATTAGACCATGTTGTTGTGGTCCATAAATTAGTTCGAGACAAGAGAAAGTCTCAAATTAACGAATATAGTGATATAATTCCAAATTACCTATTATTCCATACCCTATAGTACTTTAAAGTTGTCCAGTGCCATTTTTGATACCCTATATTACTCTTAAGTCCATTTATAATTTTTTGCCCCCATGTTTTTAAAATACCCTATCATTTGTTCGCACGTATATTGCTACTTCAACCAATGACTACCCCCCCCCCCCCCCGAGATTGTGTGTCATGTTGTTCAACTTGATTTTAAACCCCTCCTTAAGTACTACAAATCTCCAAATATAATCTTGGCTAATTTTCCTAACTTCCAAAGCTCTTTCAAAATTTTGCGTTTTTTGCCAAATCAATTATCTTGAGTTGGTGTCTATCCTCATCAAGTCTAAATTGTATACCTACGAGTTTCTTGCAGTCTCAAGTAGTTTGTTTTTGTCTCCCAATTGGTGCATTTAATAATAATTGGGTTGGGATTTAGCTAGAGTGAATTTTCCAACCCTCCTAGCTTTCAAAATCCATGAAGTCCCTCCAAATGTGTCTTGTAAGAATCCTTGGGTGAGTTGGAGAGTGTTCTCATGCTCACTTTCGTCCATATTAGTTAGTTTTAAATGTAAGCTACATTTTCCCCTTTCCAATATCTCATGTACGTGTTGTGTTGTTTGATCATGAAAAGAATATGCTTGGCCATTGGGGTAGAGTTTATATGCCCATGTAGCCTCTTTTTCATGGGTTTTTAAATGGTCTTGTAGGATGGCTATGTCCCTTTGTAGCTTGAACATGTGAAAAATGTCAAAATTCTTTGATGTCATCATGGATGTCTCAAAATTAGAGATGTGGGAGTCTAATTCCTTTAGATGAGTATGAAGTGTACCAATGGTATGCATTGTTTCTAGGGTAAATGTTATTTCGTAAATATGATGCCTTTGTTCCATCAATTTCAAGTGATGTTCTAGGGTTTGTATAATGCTTTGTAGATTGTTGACTTCAGTAGAAAACGAGATAGTGAACTCAATTTATTCATCCTCTTTGAGTGTGTCCCCCTTTTGTCTATCCAAGATTTCCTAAGTAGGTGAGTTTTGCAACATCTAATGTTTTAAGAAGCTTCGCTTAAAGTTGTGTGACTTGCATGGAGAGACTTAATTTCTCACTAGATTTTGTCTGAATTTTGCGTTACCTCTAAAATAACCACATGTTACATTGCCGTCCACGAGTGCTACACATTTGCCATGACTCTTACATATTCTTGACTCTTGCAATCATGGGAACGACCTTGAAGGTTAGCCCAGAGAATCACAAGATAGACACACAAGTGCACATGAGTAGGACCAAGAAGGGCATATATAAAACCTATCAACCATTGCAGAGAGTTGCAAAGAAGGACTTCACAGGTTGAAATCTAGTTGCCTTGATAGCATAGACCTTGTCTCACTACAAACAATGAACGGGGAGAATCAAATCGGCCGTTAGCGACAGATGACCCGGTTAAGTTTCAGAAATAACCATTTGAAGTGCAAGACTTCAAAAAGGCTACTGATTATCCTAGAGGAATTCATATACCTCAATTCCATAAAGAAAACCCAAAAGGTAAGCATGAACTAAACCATTCAGATTGACATCACACTTTGTGAGTTAACCCATATATTATCCACATGTCCACATTCTTCACCGAGATAAGCAGAAACTGATCTTTCAGATTGGTCTGAAACTTTGTGACTTAGAGTCTTAGCCCATATACCCAAAAACCCACATTCCTCACCAAGATAAACATCCCATGGGGTGGACTTTTCATACAATGTACGACTAACATGAGTGTAAAGGGTATTAATTGAGGCATTTAGCATACATAGTGTACATATGGGAGAGGTATTATTCTTTCTAGTGTGTACATTTAGAAAGGCTTTTAAGAAATATGAAGTAAAGGTAAATGTACAAAAAGGGGTCCTAAGGTTTAGAGAAATTTTGACACCATATATGTTAGTTTCATTCAATTCACATTTTCATTCATTATTATCATATGTTAATAGTCCTCAATGATTACCAATGTCCATTCTTGTTAAGGTTTGCATATGGGTTCCAGGTTTTAAGCGAATAAGCCTATCTAATTCATGATTTATTTTGTGTATGTAGTGGAGACATTTATCACATTAAGTTGAAAAGCTTAGTATAAACACACGAGTCCATTTTCTAGCTTGCCGTTAGTATGTATACATTTATTTTTCTCCATATAATTCATGTATATAGGGAGTTTAATTTCATGTTGACTCATGCACGTCATTTAGGTATCCAATGAAGAATCCACCCCAGAGTAAACATGAACCAAACCATACAGATTGACATCCAACTATGTGACTAACCCACATATCTCCAGATCCGCATTCCTCACCAAGGTATATCTAAACTGAGCCATAAAGATTATCATGAAACTTTGTGAGTTAACCCACATACCCACATACTCACCAAGGTAAAGCTGAACCTTGGTATCCAGAGCACATTCGTGTCATTTTGCACCCTATTCATTATGCCTATATTGGAGCTATTCATTATGCCTATAGAAACCGGAGCTCGGTCATGCATTCTAAGCCCTATTCATCATTCCGATACTCGAATGTTGAATCTAGCTGCCTTAATGGCATACATCTTGTTTGACTACAACCAATGAATGGGGAGAGCCGGCTGCTAGTTATTGATGACCCAGTTAAGTTTGAGAAACAACCATTTGAGGTTCAAGACTTCAGGAAGATTACCAATCATCCCAGAGGGTATCCATATACCTCAATCTAATAAACAAAAACCGAGGTCAGCATGAACCGAACCAAACCAAACATGTTGACATCAAACTTTGTGAGTTAACTGACATATCCACATTCTTCACCGAGGTCAACATAAACTAACCCATTTAGATTGATCTGAAACGTTGTGACCTAACCTACAGATCCCCATATCCACATTCCTCACCGAGGTAAGACTGAACTAAGCCATACAGTTTATCATGAAACTTTGTGAGGTAAGCCACATACCCACATTCCTCATCGTAATAAGGTTGAATCTTGGTAACCAGAGCACATTCGTGTCATTCTAAACCCTATTCATTATGCTTGTATTCAAATGTTGAAATCTAGCTGCCTTGATAGCATGAACCTTGTCTCACTACAAATACAGAACGGGGAGAACCGACCGCTAGCTACAAATGATCCAGATAAGTTTGAGAAATAACCAGTTGCAGTTCAAGACTCCAGGAAGATTACCGATCATCCTAGCGGAATATGATCAATTCATAGGTCAGTAGTAAGATTTGTTATGCCGTTATAAACATCATGCTGAGTGGATCATCTAATTGTTCCGATAGTGGTGTTCATCTCGGACAATAGCTTGCACATCTAATAAAAGGTACGGTTATATGGGCTCAATCTGATTGGAGGTCTTCAAGCCGATATTGTTAAGAGTTTCAATCTCAAAAATTGCGGGGATGTATTTTGCATGCACAATAACTGGGGGTAATCACCAAGCTAGGCGAAACAAGTTTCTATTCTGATCAGAGAAGGTTGCCATATCCCACTCAATGGAAAATATACATGTTCGGGGTTTTGAGAAGTCGGATATGAACACAAAACCTCATTGGGTGGTGAAGATTCTTGAAAATCGTAAGTCTTTGATTGCTTTCTACAATCTGTTCTCGCACACCAACTAAGCTTCAATGACCTCAGACCCTGGGAGGTATTTGCATGCACGACGACTAGGCGAGGTTGGTTTTTGTGTATATATATACCGTGATCTGAGTCCAAAACAAACCTAAACCCACCTAGATCTAGAATCCGAAAGCTCTCGACACATTCCAGTATTACATGTCGAGAGTATTGAATGTTTGCCTTGATGTTATAGAGGGGAACAACCAAACCCCAATCTAAAATGGATTTGATGTAAAAACGTCGTGTAATATTCATTTTTATTAATAAGTTAGCCTTGACAACTAGGGGGGGGGTGAATTTTTTTTCTTAGTAGGGTGAGTTCAGTTGCTAAATGATAATATCTTATGGATGGAAAAATTGTGATGTCGTCGTTATTTTCTAGGGTGAAGGGTGGATGACAAGGGTTTTCTCCTCAGTCTTGCATTTCCTTTGCTTAGATGAAAGACCTGTTTGAGGGTTTTGCATACCTTCATTTCCATGCGGCTAGGGTTAGAGAGGGTTTTGGTCTGGATCCTTTGCAAATCTCGTCCATTTCAGTTGTGTGGGGATAGGGTTTGGCTTGGGCCTTCCATTCTCTCTTTGCAGCTTACCTTGGGACGATGACTGTTGATGTTATGCGTGGCTAGGGTTTGGCTTGGGGCCTTGGGCCTTCCATTTATTTTTTGTAACTTGCATTTGGCTGGTGATCTACTGTTGTTACGTGTGGCCACTCTTCTCAAGCAAAGATTATGTGGTGGTTGCATGAACACTTGCGGATCTCGTCAGATGTCAATCTACATGTGCGATTTATGTTTTCATTTCTATTTCATGTTGGTTTAGGGTTATATAAATGACGCGCAAGTTTCTAGTATGTTGATTGTTGTTGAATGTTGGTGGTTAAGGCATAGGGTGTGTAATGTCATTGATGGTTAAACTCTCCTTGTTAATTAGAGCATGAATGGAGTGATCCAAAGATGATTGGCCCAATTATTGCAAAGGAGGGTGAGTCTTATGTTGACTTCAAACTCAGATTGGAAGACATTGGCGTTGTAGATCGGCCATTCTTGTTTTGAGATGTAAAAGACAAAGTCAAGATCAAAAAGTAAAGCTTGAGAAACTTAACAACATCTTGCTAGAGATGCATGTCATTCCCATGGGGTATGATTATGTTGATGTCACAAAGCGTCGTCATGTTGGTGGTGACTCCTATGTCTTTGAATCGACTCCATCTGAGACCACAAAATTCGAGGTTGTTGCTTGCAAGGTTGTGGCTTGCGAGGATGTTGTTGTTGAAGGAACCCCCATACATCCAGCAGCTTGCTCTAGGGTTAGTGGGTCAGAATCCATGTCGTTGCTAAAATCTCTTTTAATTCCTAAAGAGGTTATGGAATTGTATTTTAAAAGGGAGAAGAAATTGAGGAATGAACTTAAGCATATTTCCCTTGAAAATCACAACTAGTCCCTCAAGTATTGGGATCAAGATGGGGTTGGGGTTGTAAAAGTTTATTGTGAGGAATGTTTAAATGCACTCTCTATCTCATGGGCCAAGTTTTCCTTAATACAATTGAACAATTGTTTGGGCCCAGGGCTCATGTAAATTATCATGTATAAATACACCCTTGGGCCTTTATTGGTTAAGTTGGTGTTTGGTTCATGTTCCAGTTTTAGCAAGTACATAAGCTAAGTAGATTAGCTTAGGCATGGTTCACACCCATGGGTATCTTTTCTTAAGATCATGGTTGTTTAACTACGTGCACACTTGGCCCATTGTTAACTTACCTCATACATTTAGTTATTATCGTTAGGTTAAGTTATTGAATAGCTATAATCTAACGGCATAATTAGGGCCTAATCTCGGTGGTAACGTACCATAGACGTACTAGAGTGGTTAGCTTAATTCAAAGACAATGATAGTGACTAGTGACTTACTAGTGATCACATGACATGTGGCAAGCAAGGTGAGTTTAATGATGGCCACATGTGCATAGAAGTAGTAACTCACTCTGGATAGGCGACATCTTTGATAAAGTTGCATGTAGGTGTGCATGAGACGACATTTAAGTATGTCAAGGTGAGAGAATCTTCGCATACCCGAGTTACTATTTGGGTCAAAACCATTCTAAACCATATTGATACCTAGATATGAAAGTTCTTGCATGGTACATAGACCCAAATGGTATCGAAAAAAAAAATACCGTCAAATACTCATAACCATACCCATCAACAAGTATGAAATCCTCGTGATAGATACTTAAACGGTATCAAAAGAGACGCTACCACTCGAACTCTGGTGTGTACCATCCCTTAGATAAGCAAGTTACCATCAACTGACCTTCTGCAACCAACCTTCAACCAACTCTGAGGTTGGAAGGCACTGAAACTTACCTCCGCAAGTTATTGAGATGACATTTAGGTATGTCAAGGTGAGAGAACCTTTGCATACCCGAATTATTATTTGGGTCAAAACCATTCTAAACCATATTGATACTAGGATGATTTCATCTCGATCTGAAAGTTCTTGCATGGTATATAGACCCGAATGATATCGAAAACAAAAATGCCATCAAATACCCATAACCATACCCATTGAAAAGTTTGAAATCCTCGTGATAGATACCCAAACGGTATCCAAAAAAGGCATTACCAGTCAAACTCTGGTGTGTACCATCCCTTAGATAAGAAAGTTACCATCAACTGACTTTCTGCAACCAACCTTCAACTAACTCTCCTTCAACTAACTCTGAGGTTGGAAAGCACCGAAAGTTACCTCCGCAAAATGCAAGTACAACAATACTTCTTACAGTGAGATGATGATGGTGCTCTCCACCCATGTCCAATCATCTCTTTCAGAGCAAATGGACATAAATGGAGCCTGCGAGTGCTATACCATTTGCATTCAACTTATTAGTACACACGAGATTATGGCCCCAGTTTTGCATAATAAGTAGTAGTAAGGATAACGGCTGTGCAACTTTAATAAGGGACACTATGTAAGAGCAGCATGTTACAGTTTATTAGTGTTGACTTTGCTCAACCGCATTGTACCACGTGAGCAACCGTCTTCAAAGTTCACGCTTCACATAACTTAGCTTACAACCAGTCCATTTTTATGCGACACTTTATGGACTTGTTAATTCCAGGTTTCTGGACATCCTAAGTTAAGTTAAGTGAGTACTCATTAAGCTAATTAGTGCAGCTACCTTGCATAACATAAGTATAAGTGGATGGAAAGCTTGTAAGCAGCCCCTTTTTGTTCTTCCCCCCCGGCTACAGTCTAACCTTGATAATGTCACCCTTGTTAATAGAACACCTTGATATTGTCACCTAAAAGTTTCAAATCGATTTTCATAGTGTAAAACTCCCTCGTTATTATCCCTATCACTCTTGGTAATGTCACTATTTTTTTCCAAAATCCGTAGTGTAAATGTGATAATACCAAGTATGGATGAATTGTACGTGATGGTTGGATGGACAGATTGTAGTAGCCGAAAGGGTCATGTGCCGCCCCTGTGATAAATGCAATGCTATTATTGGAACTTGATCGTGCACCAACCCTGAATGGTGTTGTCTATACACGGCACTCAAAGGTGTTGTCTTTTCACGGCACTGTCAAGACTTCTCGGCCTCTATGCAATGAACATCAGTACATAAACATGGAAGGTGAAGATGATTTTGAGGTGGAATATTCTACTAAGGAGCTTGTGCAATTAGTGCAAGATGGCGAACAGGTTCTTGATTCCATGGAAGTAGACTCATTGATTGTTGATAGTAGTGATGATGAGTCTAAAGTAGTGAAGCTAAGCGATGCACAAAAATATGCTAAAGATGTTTTGAATTTTATGGCTAGCCAATGTTCTCAGATTTTCAACACTCTGGAGTTGTTAGGAATGGAAAAAATCCATGACAAACTCATTAGAATTGGTGTTGCACATTCAACATCAACAAAACAATGTGACATTAGAAGCTTCTTTGTCTCTAGTGAGAGGTCTTTACCTGATCTCAATGACACATTATGATGTGCTCTTGTTGTTATTCACAATTTTGAATTAGATTTTATATCCAAAAACATTGAAGTCTTGTATTTGTTATTTTCTTTTTTACATTGTAATCTTATTTTGATTTTCTACCTTTTTTTGATAATATCACATTATGTACAAATCTTCAAAATGTGACATTATCAAATATGTCACACCTTGTTTATATCACTCTTTTTGGTGAAACGGATGGTGTGACATTATCAAGGTTAGACTGTACACTAAATGGGTTATTTAGTGCCACTTACTATTTGGAATTGTGCAATGATATACTCCCTCCTTTTCAAAATGATTGTCCATGTTTCTAACTTTGACAAGATTAAGGTCCATTGACCATTGACTGAGTAATTGAAAGTATGACTCTTACAATAGAAAACTATTCAGAAACACCCCCCCCAAAGTTGTGGTGTCGAAAGACATCTTGATGATGAAAGTTTGGTGCGAAAATATTTGACTTTGAGTCTCAAATTTCTAGCCGGGCAGATAAACCGGACAATCATTTTGAGACAAAAAATCCGGGAGGTAGGACAATCACTTTGGGATGGATGGAGTGTCTATTTATTATATATCTCATATCTTAGCAACAAATGTGAAATCGGTAGTCTACATTATAGAACATTAAACTTTACTTGGTAAAAAAAATCATTAATATTAAAAGTATATAGCAATGTGTAAATCCAAATAGTAAGTGACACTAAACATCATATTTAGTGTCATAGCCACTTTGCTACGGTGAGGTGAATTGATTTATACATACATGTTTAACAAATTGGATTTTTTCCTTGAAAGATGCCACCTCCACTCTTAGTGGGTCAAAGGTGGCACACGGGTAGGTCACTTAGTGCATTTTAAAAACGACGTGCGGCATAATATAGAGAGGATTAAAATCATTTGAAATAAAAATTATAAAGGAATTCCAAATAATGAAGGGGCCATTAAATGTAGACAATTCCATTATAAGTAAGTTAGATGGACATAAAATGTGGGCCATTATTTTTTTGTAAAATTAATATAGGGGCTGAAGATAAGGATCCTAGAAGGTATGTTTAGTATGTTTGCTATGGTCTCCTATGTGTTTTCTTCATAACTTTGTTTGCAATGATATTAATGTTTGCACCCTTCTTTGTTTCCATGGTTTCCCTTAACACTCGTCAATGCGTTAGGAAGTAGATTAGCTTTTATTACTTAAAAGGAATATAAAGTACAAAAAATTGCAGTGACTTGGACAATATAAGTAATGGAAGGGTGCAAACAAATGGGCCATTGTTGAAATTTAAGTAATTATAGGGAGGCTTTAATTTAGCCCTTGAAGGTAAATAGCCCCAAAACAAAAAAACCCCTAGCCGCACGTGGTGCACAAAAATGCCTTAGAGTGACCTACCCGTGAGGTGGCACCAACTAGCTTAACATAGGTGGAGTGGAGTCGTCTAGAAATTGGGACCCGCCACTAAGCTCCATAACTGGGAGTAACCAATGTGATTCATTGTGAGCCGTGGATGGAGCCCATCCTCCCATCCTCCCATCCTAGGGCTCACATCGCTTAGGGTTTAGTTGAGTGGGGTGAGTAATGTTGCCACTTTCTCATTCATTCTCTACCCCTTTGGTTGCCACCTCTTGCTCTCTCACCGAAACTCAGATCTTTATTTGTAGCCAATTTGAATGAGTTTGTTCAATTTCAATATATAGCCAATTTCCCCCCTAGTTTGTGGTGTGTGTAACCACATGTAGACTCCAAATATAAGTTTTTGGCCATCTATTCACTTATTGTTTTACATGAGGGGCCATTGTTCACCTTATCCAAAGATACATGTAGCGTTAGATTTCTACTCTATGCAATTAGAAGTTGCCACCCAAATTGACACTTAGGTTCCATGTATTTGCCAAATACTCCCTAAATTCATCTAAATGTAGCCACCCCAAACCTCACAAAAATCTCAAGCTTTCCACCTTGGTTGTTTGTAAACTCAACATGTGGCCAAACCTACTACTTTTTCAATATCAATATATATATATGGGTTGGTTGGTTGGTTGGTTGTAAATATATTAGTGTTGACATTGCCAATATATTGTACCAAATGAAAAGGAGATTTTCAAATCTAGAACCAGTCCATCGTTGTTCTGGTTTAAGATCTTCACTCTTGTTTATCTCATAGTTTCCACATCCACAATGAGCCCTCATGGAGTTCATGATGCAGCTACCTTGTTAAGATTGACATTCCACCCACATTTTACCATAGTATGACCAAGGCATATTGATATGAATTTAATTGACTCAGTTGTTACATAGCTGAAATAAAGATATGAGATGCAGCTCCATTGATCATGATAAATATTGGGGTCCACACTATTTAGCTCATTTTTAGACTAAAAATATTTGTGTATAATACCATGGGCACACACTATTTACCAACCCCCAATATATAACATCGGAGGTTCAGCACGTTGTGGGTTACAATATTTATGTTGAATTGAATGTATTGCTATCTATCAATAAATGCTTATTTTCTCCCTTTGAAGTGAGCACATGCTGCTCTCTTTGAAGTGAGCACAAGTATACATGTGCTCGTCACCAGAACCTACTTCAATTGGTCAAATCTCCTTTCAATGTTGCTCATTCCTCACAAACAAAGAGTTCACCATATAGAAATTTGCAAACTCTTCCATAGACACCAAGATCGCCTTCGAACTCTGAGCCCTTCGGGCACAATAGTCATTCCAAGGTCAGTTGCTTTTCATATCAAATTTTGATGTGTACTCCTTGGATCCTAAACTTAGGAAGCAAGTTTTTGCTATTTGTATCCTTGTTCTCAACAACGTCATTTGATGCCTTACTTATAAGTAGAAGTGGAAGAATGAGAACATAGTGAGTGGTTGAGAATTAAAGTGTAACTAGAGTTGCACCCTATTTGCATGAGCAATGGTGTATAATGTGGACTACTCTCATGTAGATGGATCTTAAACATTTACTTTTTGACTAGCCCACTTCTCCTAGGACAAGAAACATATGAATGGTAGGTGATGATGAGCAAATCCAAATCAAGGTCATAGCCACTTTCCACATGATTTTCGGAGCTCACATGAATATCTTACTCATCACCAATATGTAGATCCTCGTGGTGATTAACTGATCATATAAGTCCCCCAATTATGTTGATTATTGAACCTAGAATGGTTATTAAAATCTGAGCACATCATCTTATCTCTTTAAAACACATGTCTTTTTGGTATCCGTTCTTGAAGTCATACATATCACTCAAATATAGGTGTCCAATTAAGATATGTTATCCGAATTAGGCACGTCTACCTTATAGGGTTTCCAAGCCTAAGTCAAATCATACATCTACTTACAATATTTACCATATTGAGTGTAGCTATTATACCATGCAAAATCCATGGCCAATGAGTGAATGGAAAGACTGTAAGTGTAGATTAGTGGTGGAGTCATGGCTAGTGTCAGCCAGGCTGATCATCTTGTCTGCTCCTGGCACCAAGCCCCTGACAAACCAACCGGCTTCGCTAGTGGTGTAGTTGTTGGAAAACATAAGCCAATAAACTTAAATGCGCCCTCCCACTGCCGGCATTTTTGAATTAGGGTGCGTTTCCATGTAGGCCGCTCGCCCACTAGATTCTAGATAATAGTGGGTTGGAGGTGTTCGCATGTAGTTAAGCACATGTTGTCAACCAACCACATTATGGCGGTCTGTTAGAATGTGGAGGGTTGTGGAGACGGGGCGCTAGAGCTCCATGCACTCACTACAAAATCTTAAACTTACAAGTGCCGGTCATCAAAAGATTGAAATGATTGCTTGTAAGAGGAGGAGGAGGTTAGTAGGTGGGTCCGGATTTGAGAAGATGGGAGTAGCTGCACTGAATAAGATATTGCATGTCATATGGTATTTAATGTCACTATGATAACTTTCGGATAACACTTCTTATGAATAAGTGAACAAATATTGTCATGTATGATGGATGAGTTCATCCATGGACCAAAACCCTACCTTCTCTTGTCAACAACTTGTGATGAAATATTTTCCTGGATGATTGAAATTTGGATGAAAAATCACTTGGTAAGTGATAGAAATTGCAACACTGTCAAGCTATAATCCCCCCCAAAGCTTACAAGGAATGCCAAACAATGTTGGGTTAACATTTAGTGTTGATGACACTACACCTGCGGTTTACAATTAGTATTGAGCAAGACAACTAGAATTGGTGACACTAAATATAATATTTAGTGTAGTTGGCACATACGAATCCTACTCCACCAAATTCCCTCTGCATTTGTCCTTATTCACACTAGAATCTGGTGGGCAAGTGGCCTACATTAAAACTCACCACTACTCCACTGGATGGCCAATCCCTGGCCGTGCAATTTTGTGTTGATGAGCTATCCCTTACAATATGTATGTAACTCTTACCATGATGATCAAGTTTGCACGGGGCTATTATCCAGGAAACTCCATAGCTGGGTATAGGGAGGAATATACTCTATTGTGTACAGTCTAACCTTGATAATGTCACACCATCCGTTTCACCAAAAAGAGTGATATAAACAAGGTGTGACATATTTGATAATGTCACATTTTGAAGATTTGTGCATAATGTGATATTATCAAAAAAAAGGTAGAAAATCAAAAAAAAATTACAATGTAAAAAAAAATAACAAATACAAGACTTCAATGTTTTTGAATGTAAAATCTAATTCAAAATTGTGAATAACAACAAGAGCACATCATAATGTGTCATTGAGATCAGGTAAAGACCTCTCACTAGAGTCAAAGAAGCTTCTAATGTCACATTGTTTTGTTGATGTTAAATGTGCAACACCAATTCTAATGAGTTTGTCATGGATTTTTTCCATTCCTAACAACTCCAGAGTGTTGAAAATTTGAGTACCTTGGCTAGCCATAAAATTCAAAACATCTTTAGCATATTTTTGTGCATCGCTTAGCTTCACTACTTTAGACTCATCATCACTGCTATCAACAATCAATGGGTCTACTTCCATGGAATCAAGAACTTGTTCGCCATCTTGCACTAATTGCACAAGCTCCTCAATAGAATATTCCACCTCAAAATCATCTTCACCTTCCATGTTTATGTATTCCAAAGGACAAAGCTTTTCTACAGGCTTGCCTTCGACATCCAAACCCAAATTCAATGCGGCGATGAGATTGCCCAATTCCAAAGTTGCTTCCTCCATTTTGGACTTCATACATTCATCAAAATTGTTGATATCTGCATTCCACTCTGTAGGCAATATGAAGGACTTTCTCCAACAATTTCTAATGGTTAGATCATCTAATTCATGCCATGCCGCCACACACCATAGCATAGCTTGAAATAGATCAACATTCACTTTCCTCAAATCTTCATTTGAGTTGTTATCAATTTGTTGCAAAGTCCAGACAACAAGCTTGCCCTTATAGCACATTTTGAATGTTGCAATCACTCCTTGATCCAAAGGTTGAACAACTGAAGTCACATTTGGTGGAAGGAACAAGATAGTGATATGGGAGAGTACAAAAGCATTAAACCCATCTATAACTTTCTTGACCTCACCATGAATATCAAGGTTAGAATGTATCACAGGGGCGGCGCATGACCCTTTCGGCTACTACAATCTATCCATCCAACCATCACATACAATCCATCCATACTTGGTATTATCACATTTACATTACGGATTTTGGAAAAAAAATAGTGACATTACCAAGGGTGATAGGGATAATAACGAGGGAGTTTTACACTATGAAAATCGGTTTGAAACTTTTAGGTGACAATATCAAGGTGTTCTATTAACAAGGGTGACATTATCAAGGTTAGACTGTATGGGGATTGAAATTACCTATGTAAATTGAATGATGGCAGCGTAATTTTTACTGGAGAATACGTAGCAGCCACTCGGATTCAGGTTTCAGGAGAACTGCCCATGATAAAAATAGTTGTTGGCCCACTCATTCTGCCATCTATGGATATGTATCCGAAGGTCAGGTCCTTTGTAGTCATTTAGCAGTTGGGATCTTGCTTCTGTATTTACTGTGCTTTGATAATAGACACTTTCAGTCAACATTGTCGTTTCAGAATTTACATGAGGCACGTATGGTCTATTGGGTAAAAAACATATGTCGTGTAAATAGCGATCGTGTGTCATTGCAACTCGAGTATCAACCATCACTAATAAATAACACTAAAACATAACAAAGTCACACATAAACAACACACCTCGATAGAGAAAGAAGAGAGTCAAACCTTTGCAAGAGCTCTAATTATTTCTTCAAATGCACATAATGAGTCAAACTATCTTTCACTCCACCACGGGAGAATCCAAGAGTGTAAGAAAAGGGAATAACTCAAGATTTATTATAAAAATATGCAATATTCACCTCACACAAGCTCTCTCCACACACTCATTCACAAGACTTAACTTGGCAAGAATGCCAAGCCAAGGAGGAGGCTCCTCACTTAGGAGCCTTCCTCTCTACATTTAAGATTCATCCATCCAAATCTAAATGAATGAAACCCAACGGATAAGGTGTAGCCACCGACGCTGCATACCGTAACAACTATCGTGTAAATAGCGATTGTGTGTCACTGCAACTCGATTACCAATCACCATTAATAAACAACACTAAAACATAACAAAGTCACACATAAACAACACACCTCGACATGCCCCCCCCCTCAATTGACTATGGAGTCCCGCCAAGCAGTTAAGACCAATACCAATCCAAAGGGTTGGGTGCAATGTGAGCCCCATCCTTAATCGCCTCTGATGTTTGGCCATCAAATTCCAAAGAATTAATTCCACCGTCTCATGTTTGATTGCGTCTCTAAGCCATAATTCATCATTTTCCATTTGGACAGGTATAAGGTAATGAAAACCACATAGGATCATTGAGTACGATTGGTGGAAGCACCAAGTACCGAAGATCCTCGACAGCGAGGACAACTCCGTTGTCCAGATGGTAGAGAAGTCAAGGGTGGCTTCAAGCATGCCATATGCCAACCACGTTGACACTGATCACACAAGAGCATAGTAGTCGTTCATTTCTTCTCTTCACACACAAAATATGGAAGACCCTCTGGAACGATGGTCAGTTTATGATGAACTGTACCCTCAATTGCTGACCAACCAACATTTTCAGTTGAATTGGCCAACTTTTGAAGGTGGTTTTCGCAAAAACGAGTCCGAATTTGACCTCTCTAATGTTCTACCAACCTATGGTACAGTTTTTGGGTCATTTTGACCACTTTCTCCGGACGTCCTCCCATGAGCATCACGTCCGCACATACCCACCCTCTTTAGTTCCTAATGCATTCCTAAGTAATACATCACAAGTTGTCCAGTACACACTTTCAGTACCACATTCAACACCTTCGTCTTGTCAACATTGTTGACTATGTTAGCTTACAAGAATAGCAATATTAAGAGAATACCAAGAATGTGACTACTATTTAGATCCTCCTTTCATCACTTTACTCCTTGTTTTCCAAGGTTGTTGTCCGTCTAAACTGCCCCATATTTCCAAGACTCTACTTGTTTAGATCTAAAACTCACAAGCATACACACTCTCACTAAGTGTCTAAGTGATCTTTGCACATGTGAAGTAAGCGAGCCAAAAGGCTCTATGACAATCCTTATATACTTCAAAATAATTACCTACTAGGTTGGTCAACTTGGTAGGTTGACACCCACACAAAACACTGCAACTACACAAAATATGATATTTAGTGTTTGATTACATTTAGTGTTGTTACCACCCTATCATGGTCAACACTAATTTTCTATTCTTTGACATTTAGTGTTAGCCATAAATGTGCCGCTACCTTCCCTACTGCCACCTCCCTTATTATATATATTTTTTCATATCCTTACTAACACTAAATTCAAACATGTAACTTCCACATATTACCATAGTTGATATTTAGTGTTTGAGTTTACATTTAAGTTTACTTACTTTCATAGGGTTATTGATATTTAGTTTATGCATACGTATTTAGTGTATCTATTTAGTGTATCTATTTATGATATTTAGTGTACACTAAATATCATATTTTGTGTAGCTATCCTGACGCATTTTTACCCTCTATCCAGTTCATGATCAGCTGGCACACTGAGGTCATAAAAAACAGTCAACAAGGTAAAATACTCACAATGCCATAATATTGTCTTTGGAGCTACAAGTCATTATCTGACCAACTAAGTTACTAAGAACAAATAATTATTACTATTGAATAGACTGTTCAGTAGTGCAAGAGTAAAAAAACAAACTAGTGGACAATCTAACAACTAATTGTATTAAGGACAAATTTGATGTCAAATAATAAACTAGCATTTTTTTGCCTCGTTGACAATTTGTGACCAACTAGTCAATATTTGACGGGTTGGTTTCTTAAGGATATTTATGTTCTTAAAACACAATGCTAAATTCCACCTTAACAATAATAAGTCAAACAACTTTAGGAGTCAAAAAATGTAGGCGATAGTATGAGTCTCCCACATAGCACTAAGGCTGCTACATGTAAATAAGACGCTGAGATGTGGCTACATGTGCCCATTTTCATATGGTGAGGTGGCTACTCGAGCTCAAGTGATGCATATATGCAGGCTTCAAGGAAATTAACCAAGTATGTTAATGAAGTGTCTAAAAACATTGATATGCAAGTACATTTGGTTCCAACTTGCCGCAAATTGGCTAGCAACATTGAATGTGTTTGAATGTCATGTAGAGGTATCAAACCCCTAGTTCTAAAAGATCTTGCCCCATGGCAATACAAGATGGACACTTCATAGCTTCAAATCAAAGAGGCAAGTAAAAAATCTCATGCACTCAAGACCCAAGCACCAATGGATAGGCTCGGCCACCTGAGTTCCAAATTTTAACCACCCAAGCATCGAACATGGAAGTCTTTTCCAACAACACTGAACAAACTAGCTTAGATGGAGAGGCATTATTCATGATTTTTTCCGGAACCTTTTAAATCACAAAGTATGGGAGCTCGGGAGATGCACAAAGGCATTCTGCATAGATGAACTAGGCATAGTTCTGGGAGGACTTGGAGTGGGTGCTACAACTACATTTTTGGAGGCATGTGTATTCTTATCCTTGTCAATCTTAGAGCCACATTTACGCTGAACCTTTCATGTAGGTTTGGCAACTACTTCTACCACATCCTCAGAGTCCATCATGTCTACATCATCCGGAGGTAACTCTATTGGATTTGCCTTTCTCCTCATCTCCTCATCTCCTCATCTTCTTCAAAGCCGACCAAATGTTGTGAAGGTTTTTGGAAGTGGTTACCATTTTAGGTAAATGAGTGAGGATGTTGTTAGACTTTTGTACTATAAAGGGATGCATGTTAAGTTCAAGGTTGTGAAGTAGTTGGCTTTGTTTTGAAGAAGCATATGTAGTTAGCCATGTCAGGAACCTTAAGTGTTGGGATCCCATGTCAATATTGCTAACATTGCATTCTATCAAGGAGTCTGACAAGTCAAAAAAAAACTAGAGTTAGAAGGTAGTATTCTTATAGGTTACTTATATATGCTAGAGTCAAGTACTAGTAGATCAGTTGAGGCAGTAAGAGGATTCAAACCCCGTAGGTGACAGTAGATAATGTAGGGAACTGGCATGCTAGTAGCAAGGAAGATATCAAAGATGGTAGGGACATTATGATTTAGAGAAGACGGGTGTTTGGAAGGTAGAGTCAAACTTGGTAATTGGGAGAACTATGGTAATTAACATTGGAGTAATGCTTTGGGATATTACCAAGAATTTTAAATAACCATTCCGGTAGAACACTTAACGGATGGGGGGGTGAACACTAGGATTAAGAATTGATGTCAGCTACTAGGGAGGTGCATACCATAAGGGGAATGACCGGTTAGTGGTCTTAGGGGGGGGCCGCACCCGGTGGCTTAATGCCGGAAATGGGCATGGACCCGGGGGAAATCAGCTAACTGACACCGCACACAGAGGTCCCAGAACGGAGCGGGTTTAGGTGTGTCAGAGTTTGTCGGAGACTCCTTCCTGCCGGAATTCTTCAACTCCCTGCTCTTTCCACAACGCTCTCACCGTTGGTGTATACCAACGTTCTGGGCGACCATATGGATGAAGGCGATGAATTTCATTGACTACAGATGACCGTCATCCTGCGCGACAGACGTCCCTCGACGCAAGCGGCACCGCAATCTGGAGCGGAGGGTTTGCGTAGCTCTGCGAGTGGGAGTCTGTGGATGTGTGATGCTGTGTGGCGAGGGCGATCTCTTCCGCCGTGCCATCGCGGCCTGCGCTTCTCTTCAGGTGAGCTTCCCCGCTGTCTGCAACCTCGCGATGTCCTCACATTTTATAGTTTCGGATACAGAAGACAACATTGTGGGTTGTGAGCATAACCTCTGCTCCTGCGCAAGAGGTAGCCGGCAGCACACATCGACGTTGTGTTTGGATCGCGGAGGGAGTCTGTGGCAGCGTGGCCAGGTGCCATGTGGACCAGCTCGGGCCACTGTCAAATACACCGTTTGCTAGGATTTTTTTGGGCATCGTCACGCCCTCGCAAAGCAGGCAGACCTGCCTCCTAGCGCGCACAGTGGGGGTGCTGCGATCGTGGCCTCCTCTTCCCGTTTCTGGCATGTTCCTTGCTGCTTGCTTGAGCGGCACTGCACCGAAGTGCGGCACCCAGATAAATTGCGAAGATCACGTGCATCGGCCGGCCGCGAGGAGCTCGCGTACTGTGACAGCAGTCGCCACGAATGGCGGTGAACCCCATGGACCACAGGAGAGGTGGCGAGTACAGACAGATAGCGAAATTCTGAATTCATTTGAACTGTGTGCATTGCAGTGCACATCATGGACGCCTGGCTCAAAATTTCAGAATGGGAGAGCCCCCTTGGCGTGGCTGCTGTCATTCCGTACATGAATTTCCTGTCTGTTCAATTGTTGCGGTGTTGGGTGTAGTTGGTGGCTGTGTCTGCAATCGTTTGCAGTGTGCCGCCCTTCGGTCTGATTGCATTCCCCCGAGTGCACTTCACATTCCACTGCCTTCTTTGCTCGAATTCCAGGCTCCCCGCGTCAACCGAGGTCCCCATGTGATTCTGCCAACCTGTGCTGTGTTTATCCTCTCTCCCATTGCTGCACTCTGCACACAGTCACAGTTGATTCC
Organism: Polytrichum commune; assembly: GCA_950295325.1. Classification (NCBI taxonomy): domain Eukaryota; kingdom Viridiplantae; phylum Streptophyta; class Polytrichopsida; order Polytrichales; family Polytrichaceae; genus Polytrichum; species Polytrichum commune. The sequence continues at coordinate 11,591,594 of OX485803.1, read as the reverse complement.
CAATGTCGCCATGGACTCTGCAGTGTGGATGTGGCCTCTGTGCTTGCCGTATGTTCAATATTACCTGTCGTTGTCTATGCTGCTGCTGGCTGCACAATCCCTTCGGATGGAGTTTCCCTGCGCTACTGTTTGTTTTGTCCAAGGTTGTGGGCATCATGTAGGGGCAGTATACATTGAGTAATTCCGTGCAGCGTTCTGTTGTTGTTGCTGCAGAAATTGTGGCTGCTGTTTCTCCTTCTTGGATGCACTGAGTGTTTATTGGCCAATGGATGACATTGTGCAATTGGGGGAGCCCTCTCAACGTCCTGTCATAGATGTGGATTTTGAATACGGCTCGGAGTATGTGGACGAGGATGTCCCTGTTTCTTGTCTACCTGCCTCTACAATTGAGGCCTCCCATGCAAGAGTGAGATCGGGAAGCGCACGTTCCTTCTCTTCACCATCGCAATCGCAGACTGCACATCCCCAAAAGGTTAGGGGTCCTAACTGGACGGAGGCAGAAATGCTAGTCCTCATCGCTCAGAAACGTCTTGAGTGGGATGGGAGGCATAATTGCAATCAACCAGCCCTTGCCAAATTTGTGTATGGGGCTACGGCATGGAAATTGGTGCTAGCTGGATGCATGGCTGTGGTGGGATTTAGGGCTAGGGACACCGACCAGATCACTAACAAGTGGGATGGTTTAATTAAAGACTACAAGAAGCTTAAGGATTACATAGATGGCACAGGTTCGGCCAACTGGTGGGGATTGAGTAGAGAGGAGAAGAAGCATTTATCGAGGACTAGAAAAATGCCATTAGAGTTTAGTGAGTCGATGTACATAGAAATGGAGGGATTCGTAGGCAAGAGGCAAATATTTGGAAGAGCCGCTGATGTTGTGGATTCAGACCGTGTGCCACCGTCGGCTCCCAGACGTTTTGGGAGATCCCCACCCTCTCCGTCCAGTCGATCGCTGGGTGGTGCGGGGAGCCCCATTGGAAGTGCCAATACCGCACCGGATTCCCCAACCAGGGCAACCCCCGGAGACGATACACCTGGGTCGACAGGTCGAAAAAGAAAGGCTGCGGGCACAGACCATTTGGTGGATTTTGTGAAGGACTTCAATGTTGAGTACCTGGCGTGAGTTGAGGCCCAGGACAAAGACAAGCGTGCCTGGCGGACTCAGATGCTAGCATTCGACACTGCAAGGGAGGCACGAATTGCTCATAAAGACTTAGAGGCAATAAACATGGATCACAAACTTTATGAACTTGAGGTCGAGAGAACCAAGAATCTGGGTAATATGACAAGTGCCCTGCTCATGTTGGCATCCACCATGGACGCTCTAACAAGGTAAGCTATGCTATCCTATGCAATTCGTTTTTTTCATGTCATCATCTTCTCCGTGTCCTTGGTTGGGTTGGCATGTGTCCTGCATTTTGAACTCGCACCAGGTAGTCCAGGATGTCCTCCCTGGCCATTTGACCTTCCAATAGAGCCCTTTCCTCGCTCACGAGGCCCATTGGTCTAGGTGGCTGAAAACAATCATCTTCCTCTCTGTGTGTCGGGTACTCCCCATCCATTGGTGGGAGGTTGCAATCCTCGAGAATTTGTTCAAGTGTTCTGTCTTTACTTGCAAGCAATATGTTGTGAAGAATACAACAACAGTGGATCACTGTAGGCATGAAGTCCAGTTTTAATGACGATCTAGTGCCTATCTCTTTAAACCTGGCTTTAAGTATTCCAAACCCCCTCTCCACACTCATGCGGGTGGAGGAGTGCTTTCGGTTGAACCAAGCCTCCTCTCCTGACAATGGTAAACCCATGGGCCCCAGCTTGAAGGGAGTTATGCACCAGCTTAGAAGCGGGTAGCCACGGTCTGCCACCAAATAGGGAGGAAATGGCAGACCCAGATCCCAACCCAAAGGGTCGTCGTGGAACCCACCCATTGTTCCCGCCTCTGCCTTTCGATAGAGCTCCGTGCTCTTGAAGTGAGCACTATCGTGGAGGGAACCCGGGGGTCCTGTATTTATTGAGGTGAAATAGCATTTGCTATCCACCACTCCTTGCAGGAGCACTGAAAAGGATTTGTGTCGATTTCGGTGGTCTGCAGCGGCAATAGTGGTAGGAGGGGAATTAACATAAATGTGCGTCCCGTCAATGGCTCCTATGCAATTAGGGAAACCTTGTTTGGCCTGAAAGCCGGCGGCAACCCGCATTGGCCGCCGTCCGGTTGGCCAAGCAATAAGATGACCAAAGTGGATGCTAATGGCAGAGCACACTTGGCGTAGGATTTCGTGCACGGTTGACTTCCCAAGCGCAGCTTTGTCTGCGACCAACGGTATGCAGACGCCGTGCATGAGCTTAAACATTGCCACAACAACTTTCTTCTCAACGCCTATGGGCTCCCTCCAATGCGTGTGTTGTCCCTGAATGTGTGGGCGAAGGTCTTGAACGAGTCTGTCGAATGTTTGCTTGCGCATCCGCAATATGTCGTAAAACATATCGGGGGTATAGATGTTGAACAGGTACTCATCAAACCAGCAGGTGGACCTGGGCTTCACATACCATCTTCCGTGCATGGCATGAACGTGGCAGGCAAGGAGATCAACCACTTGCTTGCCATGTATGCGTCGAACCACCTCATCCTCCTCATCATGGGCCTCTGCCGTGTCCTGTGTCGAAGTGGACACATCTCCCCCCCCCCCCTCCTCCTCAGTTTCCTTCTCTGTGCTAAACGAGCTTCGCTCGTTTCTGTTGTTGTTATGTGCATGACAATCATGGACACACATATCTGTATGGAAGTGAGGAGTGAATGGATGCAGGAGGCCATATCGAGTGTGTCACTCCTAATTGTGGTTAAGGGTATGTGTAGGGGAATGCTTGCTGCTCCTGGAACAGGAGGCACTCGGGCCTCCTCTATGGCTCCCGAAGCGAGGCCGGGTGGAAACCACCGTTCGGGAGGAGGTGTCTCCCGAAGAACGGCACCTGGAGGCGATGGAGGTGAGTTGGGACCTCACACGCAGGTATTGGAGGAGCTTCGGGAAGTCGAGCGGTTGTGGGAGACTCAGAGTCGGAATCAGAATGAGGCCCCGCAATCTCATCTGGAGCAGGCACCTGCCACCGAAATGAAAGGGATTAGCCACACAGGGTAGCTTGCAAGCTTGAATTTTTGGCAGCTGGAATTTTAGTTTGCAGCACAGAAATGGTCCAGGCTTTTTTTATTTTGGTTCGACACATCCCATAGCCGTGACATGCATCTGGCACTAGTTGCCGAACTACTGCTGGGCTTGTCGCCCTGTTTTTTAAGAGGCATTTAAAGCTGCCTGTATGGCAAGGAATTTTTTGGCAGACTGTACTGCACTTGCACACAGAAATTGTCGAGAAATGGTGAATGGGAGTTCTGTGGTTTAATTGTCACGAGTCTGCTGTTGTTGCAGGCAATAGAATGTGTGAATACCAACATTTTAGAGACACCAAACTTGAATCCGGTATAGTGCCGACAGGTAACAACCAGAGAGCAGTGCACCTGGGGGTGGAGGCCGTGGATTGCCAAATCCACAGCTGCCAGTCTCTCTCTCAGAACGGAAAAAGGGTTGCCTGGAACGAGGGTAAGCCATGTGGGAGGGCAGCGTCGTCATTTCGAATCATGTACAATAGAGAGCGGCCCAGTTCATGGGATTCTAGCTCGGTTTCGGAGTCGAAGCGGTGCATGAGGGCTCCAAGATCGCTGCAGTCCTCTAGCAACTCCCACTTGCAGAACATCTCAACAAGTGGGAGAAGTTGCATGCATGTGGTGCGTAGTGCATGATGGGAGGGAGGAGGGAATTGAGTGTGACGCCTCCAAACAAGCTGGCCTGCGGAAACACCCAGCACATAGAGGCATAGACAAAGCCCAACAGTTGTTACTCCCAGTTGTGTGGAAAGGCACCCAACACGGACAGCCACATAGCAGAAAACATACGCTCCACAACAAAAAACGAACCTAGTTTTGAATGCAAAAATTCTGTCTCATGTTGTAAAGAATGCGAGTAATACGCGAAGCAAAAGAGCTTGTAGCCCTCCTAGTAGTCCGCCGCTCTGCAAAAACATCTCTAATTTGTCACAGAGCCAAAACAAACAGTGTTGTGCATAGCAATTCACAATTTGAGGGTCCTGTGGCAGGAGAGGGCAATGTGAGGCACCACATACGTCTCGACGACTGTGATCGAACTGTGGCATAATGTGGCACAAGATTTCAATGTTTAGCATTAAGAGCAGCGAAGGGAAATCAAATTCACGGCCACTCCATGATTTGATTCAAAACAGCAACGCCTGCCGAAGAGAGGTGCGAAATCCCGGCGATGGTTCCAGGGGACCTGGCTGTGTCTGTGGGTGTGCACATCCCTGTGGCGGAGGGAGCTGTGCAAGGGAGAGCAGATAGCATCTGCGATACCAAATCCTGGCAGCCCAGGAGCCCAACCGCATGGTGGACTAGTTCGAGATGAGCGTGGACATGCAGCGAGGGAGAGCTGGACAGCCAAGGGAAGTTGGAGCAGGAAATGCGGTGAGAAACAACAACACTCGGCATGTGAGGATGTGGCGGAGTCCACAACCAACGACGCGAATGCAATCCAGTTGCAGCAACAGAGTTTAGAACGCGGCGAAAAGAATTGAATGGGAAGTGTGCTCCCCGCACTGTGATGAATGGGAGCAACATGTGGATGGGGAGAGAGTCGAATACCAGGGGAGTGTATGCAGCGAAAAAAAATTGACGATGGGGACTCCAGCATCGGTGAGACACAAACCCGCATGGCGGGGGCACCAACAAAGCCATGGGCACAGCGCAGACTTGAAAATAACAAAGGTCGCGGAGCCTTGGGGACTGCCAATTGAGGTCCAACAAACACCGCCACAACACCCTCTTGCCAACAACAAGCCACATTCACAAAAGACAAGGAGGGTGCAGGAAAAAGACGACGAGGAGGAGGATTCAACGCATGCAATTGGGTGTGCAATTGACCCAGGACGCAGACACGAGGAGCGAGAGGTTTCAAAAAAAATTCCCCGCATGGAGATGAATTATGTAAAAGACAGCCAATACAGGCATGCCTGGATCCGCGCTGCCTTGCGGAATTGCTACCCCGAACCCTACAAACATGACGCGGACACATCGTCCTGTGAAAACCCCCCCAGGGAGGGAACACCGGACCAGAGCTCCAGCCCACCGCGCTCCGCGACTGCACGTGGCCATCGAAACCACACAGGCCCATGTGGACTGTGTGGGCAACCAAGGGCAGTAGATGAACTCCCGGTGAACACACGTCCCGTCCACTGTGAAGGTGCAGCATGAACCCACAGCAAATGTCGAAGCTTAGGCGATGTGAAGCACTAGCACCCTCTGCAAAGCATCGACCCCAACAGCCAGGAACACGGACGGCGCAACAAAGCGGATAAACAAAACCCGCGCGTGGAGGAGGGCGAACACAAAGAGGAGGGGAGAGACCTGGAGCGGTAGCTCACCCAAAATGCAGTTGGCGGAGTTCTGTGTCAATCGCCATCGGTGTCTGTTGCGGCATCGCTCTCTGCGGGAATCTACACAGGTGTGCGTCGAAGCGTGGGCGGAGACGAGCGCGTAAGGGGAAACGTGGCCGGATGCAAGTGTGTGGCAGTGGGAGTGTGGGAGTACAGCCGAGGGTGGGGCCACCTCAGCACTGGATGAAGCTCATCCGTGGCTCCGGTTCAAGCCCGCTGACTGCGGCCCCCATCCTGGACCCGCTTCGCCATCCCGGTACGCTGCCTACCCGGTTCGTGGGCTCTATGTGGTGCCGGAACGGCACCGGCGCCGGCCCAACACCACCTGGTGCGGGCAGCCCCTTAGTGCAACATGAAGTACATGTAGTATTGATAGTTAGAATATGCCAATCGCAAGCATGTGTAGGGAACCAAGATGGTTTATATTTCCTTAATGATAGATACCCAAGAGTTGTAGTAGTTTTGTACCCATCAGGAGAGTATCTAAAAGAACGGGTAAGCCCAAAAGTCATGCAAGAACATGTAATCTAATTGGTAAGGGGAATGACCATGGTGTTATGAATGGGTAGGAATACTTAATTAACCAGGGATAGAAAGAATTATTCTTTAATAGGTGGCCCTCAACCCACACCACACCAAGGCCATTATATTCATTGTTTGGGGTGGGAGGTGGGTGGGGTTTTGAACCCAACCCCCACCTTGGTGCTAACCATGAAGGCACTTCATGTGGCCATGTGGGCACCCTTAAAGCGCTAGCAATACACACACAACAACCAACCATGAACTAGCAAACACCCACATCCAAAAAACACTTTTACCTCGGTTGTTGCATTTGCCTCCATACTAGCCACCGCCTATGTGCTACCAACCGCCTCCCCCTTTGTATTGTCCACCTCCACATTCACTACCCCATTGCCTTTTCCCCTATCCTTGCCACCAACCTCCACATCCATCATCTCCTCCATTTCCCTTACATCCTCTCCCTCACCCTCAACCATTCCCTTACTTCCCCTACCATCCCTCATTCTCTTCTCTTTGTATCCAACAAAACTCCTTCTCCATGAGCACCAACATTTGAGAACAATGAGCCTCATTAGGGTTTCAAGAGGAAGGTCATTTGTGGAAACCTTACACCCCCCCCAAATGACCTTTTTCTTCACCTGCATCATGTGGAACCCACCACATCCTTAAAAAAAAATTGAGCATAATGCATGCTTCAAATTCCTTTTACTCACATTGTCGTAATGTAAATGCGTACACTATATAGATGTGTACTTAGGGCCGGTTTACACTACGGTGGAGAAGTCCACCGGTCATGAAAAAAAAGGTGTTTCTCAATTGTGATTGGTCGAAAATGCAACTCTTGACCGGTGGGTGTTTACACGAGGTGAAGAAAACAATGGTGGTGAACTTTTCTCATGGATGATAAAATGACATGGCCGCCTACATGGCGGCACTTTTTGGAGTTGGGCTTCTCCGGAGGAGGAGTTTCTTGTCCGGCCTCAAGAGGCCGTACAAGAAATTCCTCCTCCGGAGAAGCCCAACTCAATAAAAATTTAATTTTAAAAAACAGATTTGGACCGTAGATTGCCAATCGATGCAATGTCAAAGAAATTCTACACTCTATTGGAATACAAAGTCTTAATTTTGTATCTTTCTTGCTCAACATGGGTCCAAGCAAATGACATAAATAAATAAAAAGTAGGCTTACTCATCCGTACACGATCTTTGAACATTTTTGCATTATATGATCCAAGAAGAAATTGTGACACATATCCACTTGGCCGGTCAAATTTCCACACCACCCTCTCCTTGCTCCCAAACAAAAATATGCCATCATCATAATTGAAGCATTATGGTGATACATGATGGTTTTTTGTATCGCCATAGTTGAAACGATAAAATACTTCAAAACCATAAAGATCATAAGAGAGCACAAAATCTCTCTTCTTCGATTATCCATGATTGAAGATCAAAGATAAGAAGAGAGAAATTGATGAGGATGATTAAGAGGAGAGCATGTCTTAAATAATACCAAAGAGTAGTGTTTTGTCCAATGTGTATGGATTTTCCCCTCTTCATTCTTAAACACCCAAGGAGACATTTATTTCCTACATGGGCCAAACTTGACAATTGGCAATTTGGCAATTTTCATGATCTTTTGAATAAAATTGAACATTATATTACACAATTCTTATGAACACAATTCTTGTTGAAATCTTTTGGTACAATGTGAATGTAGAGAATTATGGTTTTTTATCACAAAAAATCTTCACCATTAGGTGAACTTCTCTTCACCGGTGGACTTCTCCGGTGGACTTCTCCGCTAAACTTCTCCTCTAGGTGTTTAGACTTCAACCGGTCAAGACTCCTTAAGAAATATTTTATTGCCTTTAATTCTTCTCCGGCACATCCACCATTTGCCTCATATAACCATGTCTTGGCCAAGCATTCTTGACCGACCGGAGGCCTTCTCCACCATAGTGTAAACCGGTCCTTACTTTGTGTTGCATTGTGATTCCTTGATTTGGAGGAAAGTAAATGATGACAACATTCTTGTCTTGTTGGATTTTAATGTCTCTCTTTGTCTGGTAGTTGATCTTCATGACACATCACCTTTTTGTTATAGAATCGAGTCTCCCACTCCGGTCAATGTCTCTATGGATACTGAGGTTTGTTTTTTAGATACCTTCAATAAAAAAAAATCTAATCTAGTTGTTGAGGACATGGGCATATGCTTCACTGATATTCAATATAATCTTCAGAAATTACAAGAAAAATAACCAAGTCAATCCACTTTACATGAGGTTGGCTAGGGAGGATTGTCCATCTCAACCTTTACCTCTTTATCCTAATTCATCCTCTTCTAATTTGAATATTGTCAAGGGATTGAAATTGACAATCTAGGAAACAGTCCAAATTGAATCTTACCATTGTTGACTTTGACAATATAGATGTGCATGATGTCAAGTATTTGTCCAAGGAGTGGACTCTTCATACCACATACGCACTAACGTGAGTGTAAGAAGGGGTATTATTTGAGGTATTAGTGTACATGGTATAGAAAAGGGAGAGATATTATTTTCCTCTAGTGTGTACATCTAGAAAGGCTAATATTTTTTTCGAGGTAAAGATAGATGTACAAAAAAGGGCCCTAAGGTTTAGGAAAAAAAATTGACAATTAAGTTACTAGTTTTGATCCTATTCACGTTATCATCCATTGGTGTCATATTCCTTAATAACTACCATGTATGTTCTTGTTAGGGGTTTGCATTTGGGTTCTAGGTTATTACAAACTAAAGGTCTTTAAAGCGCACATGGGCTTCTTTGAAATTTTCTCTCAAGATTGTGGTTAACTTATTGTACTCTTGTTTAAAACAATCATGACTTACATGCTATGAATGAAAAAATATTCAATGACTAGGAAATGAAAATGAATTTTATATATGATAAAGGTTTATTTAATTCATGATTTATATATGGTATATATAGTAGACTTATTAATCACATTAAATTGAAAGGCTTAGTATAAGTACATGAGTACCATTTTTTGCATGCCGTAAGTACACACACACACACACACACACAATATTTCTTCTCAATAAACTTCTTGTATATAGGGGGTTTAATTTCATAGTGACCCACGCATGTCATTTAGGTTTCCAATGAAGAGTCCACCCCCCACAAGTGCTTGCCACCATCTTTTGATGGTGATGTTTTGTTTTGTATTGCCTCTTATGTCCATGGGTGTTCCCAGAGTGTATGAACATTTCATGGTTGGTATGAACAAGATGTGCAATGAACACCCTTGGTGCACAACAAAAATACCAAATATCCAAAACAATTTTAAATTCTCATTCACTCGTTCGTCTTGTGCCGATTATCTCCAACACACAAACAACTACTGTAATTACATGTATCACAATGGGATGTTTGCAACAACAACAAATGAATTGGATCAATTCCTATACCATTCTTTGTGGGCAATATGGTCTGTGTAAAATCTAGATTGGAGTGTAAGTTATGTTGTTCCACACCAATTTGCATTGCTTTGTGCCTTCCTCATATAACATATGTTCACTCCACATCCTCTAGGATATCTAGGGTTTGTATTCATTTAGGTGTGCATGACCATTTTGTATCTAATAGTACATGTCATGAGTCATTGGACATGGCTTACTAATGCATTGCTAATAAGGTAATGAAAACACCCACTACCAGAATCTCTGCTATAGTGATGGTAGCAGCTTAATAGTTTTTAACAAATTATTTGCTAAACTCTCCATCAAATAGTGAAGGCCATCACCCCAAAGGTTTGTCATTAGAGGTGGTTAGATAAATTCAATACTCTTGCATTCCCAAATTGTTGTAACTATGTATTGGGTTCAAAGCGTTTTCTTTTTAGTGGAATGGGTACCATGGATAGCATTATGACGATCAAAAACCATTATATTTTCAAGTATGCTCATGGAGCATGTTTCCAAATTAATCCAAAGATAAAGTGTTTCTCTTCAAAATGTTAGTGGACCTTCCAGGGAGTGGTGTGGATGTTTTGAAGCGTATGCATGTCAAGGGGACATAAAATTTCCATAGATGATGCTTGATTATGTCAAATATTTGAAAGGCAAGACCGCCTTGGCATACTATGTGTATGATAGCAAGTATCATAAATTGTTGACGATTGAATGTTGTACAAATTCTTTTCTAGTAAAAATTGAATTATATTGTGGCTTTGAATGGAGTGCCAAATTTAAATCTCAAGGCTTTCATGGTGGATAGTGCTCACGCTAATTGAAATGCAATTAAGAAGACCTATGGGGACGGTGACCCAAGTTTGCCAATGGTCAATCGTAAATGCATTTGTCTTTTCCATTGGTCTGCTAGGTTGGGTAAGGTGACGCAAAAATATATTAATGCATCATTACAGTTTCAATACAATCAATTAGTATGCAAAGATTACAAGGATGCAGAAACATTGAACGGCACCAAAACTAATATCATGTGATTTGGTCATGTTGGTTGTCATCCGGCGTTGCCACCAAAGAAGGAATCCTCACTCTCATAGAGTGGCAATGTTTATGGCACTTTTGTTATAGACAATGGAGTGGTTATATAAATATAGTAAGTGAATTATCAAAATGTGTTTTGCAATGTATGTTATTTTGAATATCTAAGAAATATATGCAATTCGCCTCAATTTGTGTGGTGTTCATAGGCTATGTCAATAAATGAACATGCGGAGATGCCAACTTGTAATCTTATAGAGGCAGTGCACAACAAGTGGCTCCAACAATTCGGTTATAAGGTGATTTGCTTGTACAAAGTGACATGCTTGTATAAAGCAACGATGGACGATTCGATTCATGCATACATGCATATTACAAATTATAGGTTGTAGTTGAAAGGTGGTTCTATTAGTAAAAGCCTTGATTTAGTGTCCTTGAAGTTGAAGGATGTAGCCAAGTGTAGAAATCCCAAGCTTCTCGCAAATGCCATGAAGTCTTATCCTTATGTAGAAGATCTTAACAATAGGGATTATGCCTTGAAGAGGTCGGAGCTATTTGGGTCCACCAAACGGAAGCTTAACTTGCCACCCGGTGCCAATTGCAACTCCCATCAAGCTGACAAAATGAACTACTAAATTCCTCACCCCAACACTCGAGGTAAAAGGGCATACATAAAGGAGTTCTTGAATTCTATTGAGCATGGTGTGGCTTACACTACATATGTTTAAGAAATCGACTACCCTGCCTCTCAATGGCACATTGCCAAATTGGCCCCCACCTCAACCAAAAGATGTTGGGCAATGCAAGCGAATATAGGGACTTTGTGCAATGCCAAAATCGGAGCTAAAAAACATGGCACCATGGCTCCTATATACAAAGGTATGAAGAAAATCTATCGGTCCGCCAACAATGTGGAGTACAATATTTGGATGATAGTACCAAAAATTAGGAGTCAAGAGAACCACCAAAAAACCACAGTAGGGAAAAACCTTAAGGAGAGCGCCAATATCAACAAGGGTAGGAGATCGACAACAAGGGGCAAAGGATCAACAACAACCCAACATAAATGGACCCCATCACAATTGCCATTGCCAACAACCTTGGAGAAAAACGTAGAGTTGTTGAGGGGTTAACGGTTGGAAACAAGAACCCACAAGGCATGCAAGGGGATGCATGGGGACAAAATGGAATGCTTGGGGACCGACCATGGAGTTAAAAGCTACCATGAAATTACACGGAAGACATGTAGCTCTAGGGTTTCCAACCCACGGTAGTAGGAGTAGATAAAAGGTATTAAATGAGGAGATCTTAACACCATCATTTTGAGAAACAACTTATGAAAATATTTTTATGGATAAACTAGAATGTAGTATTAGAGTATGAGAGATTTAATACATTCAAAATGAATCTTTGCCAACTCAACCATTTTGAAGCAACATAACCTATACCTTGAGGATTGAGTATTACTTGAGGATTGAGTTTAGTATAGAAAATTGGTAATTTTACACTCATATGGAACTTGGATCATGTCACCCTCATGAAGATTGAAGCAAAAACTTAGGTTTATGAACATCTAAGAGGTGTAACAATTATAACCATTCAAGGAAGCTCTCATCTATGAATGTCGTAGATAGACTAAGCTCTAGACAAGAAAAGAAAGTTATTAAATAAAGTGTAGGTTCTATTTTAAAGGAAATATACTATATACATGGAGATCTTTTTAGGAGACGTGCCTCTTTTCATAGCACCAAAGTAATCTTAAGATTGAGTGTCCAACAACACTTGAGCTTACCTTGTATCTTGGAGACACTCTTTTAACATATATTTATATTACATTTTACTCAAGAATGTGATCTCAAATCACGTCTGAGTTGTTGGATGTTATGATACTTGAGTGAATTATCAATGAAAACAAGAGTAGCCTCTTTTGAGCAAACACTTAAAAGATTAGTGTAAGGGTGAGATTTTGGAATATGACTGTGACTTTGAATCAACATGATGATTGGGTTAACCTCGATAGATATCGAAGCTTGAGAGATCAAGTCTATTCCTTTCATCTTTAATTTTGAAACTTCTTAAAAATGAGTATTAACAAGTGCATATCTTTCATTATAAAATCAAGGATTTACTCACTTTAAGTTGAGATGTTTTGCAGGAGTAAATTACTAAGAGATAACAAATGTCTTGAATTTTGTGTCACAAGTGAGATTATTATGGTAATGTTTGACTACGCATGTGGGATATTATAAAAACAATTATGTTCATATAGTTAAACTTGTCATAGGTGTTGTCATTATATATATATATACACACACACACACACACACTAAGTGATAACACTTGAGCTAATTTGTTCATTGTTCATGTGTAACACTCTACTCTCAAGGGAGGAGGTGTTGGCCCTCAAAGACACCGGGTTCCAATTATAGTAGAGGCATGTGAGTAGAAGGAGGTTTTACCTCCTCGATGTAGGCTTTCTACCACACTCATTATCCCTCGGTTGCATTTCCACTTGCCACCAAATCTAGACACACACTCAACTTCCAAGTTTAGGAAAATAGTACATCACAACCTATCAAATCAACAGCAAATCATAAAAACAAATGGGAGACTGTTAGACTCATGGATGGTTATTATATGTTTGGAATCACTATCAGTTCATATCCTTGATTTAATGTGTTGATCAACATTGTCTCCAATAAGGACATCACATACCGTGTCACAATTGGTGACATATCGTATTGCATATGCCCGGACTTCACGAAAATGTCATCTCAAGCTTTGGGAAAGAAAGGGAAATGAATGTACTGCAAATATCTTTATTATGTACTTAGATTTTTGTGTAAGGTGGATTACGAGAGTGACAAGTTTGTTATTGCTCCAACCTACACATACAACAAGATTATGTGGTTACTTGAACTTGCCAATGAGTAATGTTCTAAGTGTTGTGTTCAACTACATGCTTGAAAATGTCATTATTTGGCATGTATTAGTATGGATTTTTATAATAAAAATCAGCAATGATATTATGGAAGTATCTATGGTTATAGATCCCCATCACTCTTATTCACTCACATTTTGATACTTCATGAGTGATAAATTGCTCTAAAATGAGTACCAATTTTAAAATGTGGACCTTAAAACCGTGCTCAATTACTAAATTTGGCGTCATTGCTCGCATGTTACCCACTCATTGTTCATGTGTAACCACTCACTGCTCATTGCTCATGTCTTAACTTCCCTCAAATGGGAGGTGGCCATTTGCAACGTCGATAAGTGATGGTGGGAGTGTTGAGTTGGACCAATGGAATTGAGCAAAGGCTCACTGCATCGGGGGTCGCCGCTACACCGGGGTTCATCAAGTCTTCGGTGTGATAAATGTTGACTCTTCCGTGCAAGGCATTGCTTTGTTGGTGGGAGGAGCACACATGTCAAGAGTCTTGGCACCCTCAAGGGGTGACCGACCGCAAAATAGAAACCACGTGAGGACAACTATAGGGTGTTTTTTATTCATTGGCAAGAATAAAATATAAAAACCATAGCCTACTTAAATTGCAATACATGTGATTATATATAATTTAGCATAAAAGGAAAACTCCCACTTTAGGTTTGAGGCAGAAAGAAATTAATATGACAAAAATAATAAAGGATTTTTGATAAATAAATAAAATCAGTTTATTCACATATAATACATGCAAAATGAATGAAAATTGAACGACTTGGCTATGATGTGCACAGTCTTCTTTCACCAATATATAGCAACGTGGATATACGCCATGCCATATTGAAGTCTTAAGTTTGCTTTCATACGGAACGAGTAAATCAAAATTTTATAACTAATTCAACATCATTTGAAATAGTCTAGGTTTTCTTTTTTAATTACCTATAGGGTGTTGAATATTTGGTAAAGTTGTTTTTTTCTACTTAAAGGGTTCCCTAAAATTAAATGAGGAGGTAAAGAGCCCCCATAAAAATACCCTGTGTACGCATGTGGTTACATAACACAAGAGGGAGTAACCCCCCCCCCCTCCCCCCCGAGTTGGCACCGCTTAGGTAGGGCTTTGATAGTTTTGGCATGGCTAATGGATCAAGATAGATCTTTATTGGTGGTATGTCCTCAAGGAAACGTACATCTTCGGACACTATTACATGACGTGTGGCAGTGTCAAAGCAACAATATCCTTTAGTCTTATCATTTGCATTTAGGTGTAGGCATTTCCTTAAACAACTATCTAGTTTGTTTTTTCATGGTTTGGTCTCAAACAATATAGTTGATCCAAAGATTCATAGTTTTGAGCCAATGAAGAGTTCATTTGCAGTTTTACTAGGCAATAGTTTTGTAGAGCGGAGGTTGAGAATATTGCATGCAGCTTATGTGACTTCCGCCCAGAGACTCCCTAGTAGGTCTTGATCAAGTAATAGACACCGTGTGATATCAAACAAGGACCAATTTTGTTGTTTTGCCACCCCATTGTGTTGTGGTGTGTACAACTAGGCCCGGGTACGCAACTCCCGTATTATATGGTCCTGATTATAATCATTTATAATGCGTTTTAGTCCAATATTGAGTGATACAATTTGTTTTAATGTAGGAAACCCTTGTAGCCCTTCTAACAAGGAATCCAAAAATGTAATTATATATAGGAAATTAATATATTTTGAAGCATATAATTGCATTAAAAACCTAATTATATGAATTTTTTTAATACATGTACCATAGGTCAAACTACCCAACTTTTTGGACTTTTAAAATTTTAACATTGTGAATGAATTATAATTTTAATGGGAGGCAACTATTCGTGGCTTATAATTTTAATGGGAGGCTTAATAAATATGCAACCCAACTTTTTTTTCATCTCATTTTATTTAATTTGGTCTTCACCTAACTTTTTGATCTTTTTAATTTGATATAATTTGATATAATTTTTACAAAAGCCGTCCTCTAAGCCGTTTTAAGTACGATGCCCCCTGCGTATAATATGGGTGTTGCGTACCCGGGCAACTAGATTAGTTGTCTCTTGATGCCATTCAAGGTGCAGTATTCATTCAATTCTCAAGAGGTGAATTCTCCCCCATTATCGGACCTAAGCATACGCGGCTTCTACTTTGTTTGTCTCTTGATCTTTTAGTGGAATGTTTGGAACTTCACAAAAACTCCATTTTGTCATGAATAAAGTAGACAAAGGTTTTGCGTGAATAATCATTGATAAAGCTAATGAAGTACTTTGCTCCACCAAGGGACTTCACACAAAATGGACCATTGATGTCTATGTATACCAATTCCAATACTTGAGTTGTCTCTGTTGTTCATAATTTCGGTATCTTGGTCCGGCTCTATTTGCACAAAGGCAAGTTTCACATGATAGGTTGCCGACTACAAGGTAGGGGATGCCCTTGGGAGGCCAGCGACTACCTCTTCCTTGATCATGCGTCTAATGCCTTGAAAGTTGAAATGGCCTAGCCATTTGTGCCATCACATGATCTATGAGAGGTGGTCTAATGCGGCGATCAATACCTCAGTGCAATTGGTGATTGTTTTCCCTTTCAATTTGTAGAGCCCATTTCTTGGGTTTCTCTTAGTAGTAATTGTTGTCTTCTCACTATGATCTTGGATAAGACAAACATGACATCTAAATTCTAGGGAGGATCCTCTCTCAATAAGAAAACCTACATAGAGTAATTTTTTTGTGATACCAAGGGAATAGAGAATGTGTGTGACATTCTGAATTTCACATGTGGGGAGCTGAATGGCTACACTGCCCACATCAGTTACATTGTGATCATGTCCTCCAATAGAGGTGATCTTAGTACCATTGCTAGGGTGTATAGTAGAGAAAGCTTTGGAGTCACCATAGACATGATGGGATGCTCCGGAATATAGGCACCATGGTGATGGGTCGCTATTGATTTCTGCTATGTTGACTTCAACAAAGCATGCGTCTATTACTTGAAAAACGGTGCAATCACTATCAAGTTGGTCATTTTCACATTGATGGCCATTTTCAAGGTGCCCATCATCATCGAAGCACTCTTCGACATTGTTTGCGTGGCCATGATTATTGTATGTCAGACATGGGCTTGGCTTGTGAGCCCATCGATCGTCTTGGGGTTTCATCTCCATCTCTTTTAGTCTCTCCATCATCGATTTGATTTCGACTTCAAGGTTGTCTGTCTTTGGTTGGTCCATTGTGGGCTTTGACAAGGGTCGGCCATTGTTGTAGCCACCGCAAGATCCGATATTGCCGCAACTATGGTTGTTGCTTGAGTAAGTACGTCATGCCAAATAGGTATTTGAATTGTTTCCATAATGGCTTTGGAAGCCGGGTGTTGAGTGGTTCAATCGTCCTCCTTGGTGAGATGTTTGGTGATGGTTGTTGGCTCCACGGCAGTAGTGGCATTGGTAGTTGTTCTGGTACATGGCAAGTGTTTCACCTTCCTTTTTGTCTAAGTTTTGGGTCTTCATGGCCATCTCAAGCTTCAAGATGTATGGGTAACTTGTCCCCTGGTATCATTTGCTTCAAGATGTCATACTCCTTTGGCAAGTTCCTTAGTGTGTTCCAAACGATCACAGGCTCTGATAGCAGCACATTCACATCCTCTAACTTGTCTAATGTTTCCTTCATAACAGTGAGGTATTCATGCATGCTCATGGAGCCAATTTTCTTAGTAGAAAAAAACTTGTCAATCAAAAATATTTTTCCAGGATTGTTGATAGCTTCATATAGGATTATTGATAGGGTTGTCTATTGTGTCGTGACGGAGGGTAATCCCGACATAATGTCGTGCCGTCACGACACGTATCCGTCACGACATTATGCCGGATGATGTCTTTATTCTGCCGGACTTGAATTTTACCGAATTTTTTGTGTATTTACATTACCCCATTGCGGACACGTAGGAGTTACGATGTCCACGTGTGATGACATGTCAGCAAAATAGAGGTAAAGTGGGGAATAAAATTACTAGCGCCCATCCGCCCTCCCGTCCGCCCCCGTTCCCCCCCATTCCCCGTACCCTAACCCCGCTCCCTTAGCCCATTAACATGTTCCCTAACCCGTTCCCTACGTTCCCTCCCGTCCGACCCCCCCGTCCGACCCCCCGTCCTCCCTCTCGTTCCCCTCCCCCGTTCCCCTAATCCTGTTCCCATCCATCCCGTCCTATCCAAACCTCCTAAACCCGCTCCCATCCCCCGCTCCCCACGTTCCCACACGCTCCCCGCGTTCCCCCCCCGTCCGCCCCCCCCCCCCCCGTTCCCACTTACCTTCCCCCCGTTCCCCGTACCCTAACCCCGTACCTTCCCGTCCTCCCTCCCCGTCCGACCTTCCCTCCCCGACCGACCTTCCCTCCCCGACCGACCTTCCCTCCCCGACCCTACCCCGACCCTACCCTACCTTCCCTCCCTACCTTCCCACCCCACCCGATCCTCCCCCCCCCCCCCCCGTCCGACCCTCTCCCCCGTCCGACCTACACCCTCCTTAGTAATATTTTATTACTTTGATTTTAACAAAATGGTAAACACAGTGGCAAAATGGTTTACATGCCAAAGGAAATATGCACATCCACGTCGGCATTTTTTGCCACATAGGACGCCACCTTGGCAAGAAGGTAAGTATTTTACCCACCCTACTAGGTTGACCCTAGTTTGACCCTACGAGGAGCCTATTGTGTCGTGACAGAGGGGTCCGACCCGACACGACGCGTCATGACGGCACGACCCCGTCATGACGTCGCGATAGACAACCCTGATTATTGATAACACGCATTGCTTGTAATAAGTTTCACAAAGTAGTCATCTTGACTACAAAATTCTAGTCCAATATGTCCTTAAATGGAGGACTTGTGCTAAGTCAATATTCCCTAGACTTTAATTTGGAACGAATCAATTCCAAAGCAAGCACTTTGACACAAACTTGAGGGATCAACTAAGCGAGAGGGAACTGTTGCCTACGAGCATACCTATCATCCATCCATCCATTTAAAACACCACCTACCTGCTATGTTGTTGTGGTTGATTCATTTTAATTGTGGCCCACTAGATTAATTCAGGGTCCCACAATAGCAACCTTCAACCTGCATTCTACTTCAGGGGCGTTTTTGTTGGCTGGGTGAGAGGACGCTTGTATGCAATAATGCCCTCTCGCTGACCAACTACAGTGCAACTGGCTCCCAGGAATGTCAGAAAAAAATGTTAGTATAATGGTATTTTGAAAGATTGTCTTGTCTATAATATGCAGAAATTGTACTGCCATAGGCAATTCCTTATACTTATGTCTCGGGGGGGGGGGGGGGGGGTAGTCATTGGTTGGAGTAGCAATACACGTGCGAACAAATGATAGGGTATTTTAAAAACATGGGGGCAAAAAATTATAAATGGACTTAAGAGTAATATAGGGTATCAAAAATGGCACTCAACATCTTTAAAGTACTATAGGGTATGGAATAATAGGTAATTTGATATTATAAGTAATGCAAGCCATTTTCCTATTAACCCAAAGTAGAAAATTACATAATGATAGCATGTGAAAAAAAAAAGAGAATTGAAAGTAATACCCCCTTATAAAATAGTGGTTGTTCGCACCTATATCCTTAACTTTTCAACACACTGCCCCCCCCCCCCCCCCCCCGAGACTTATGGACTGTATATATATACTCGACACAGGACTGTCCAATAAGTGTAGCACTAAGTGCTCAACAATCTAGACTGAAGCATGTAAGTCATTAAGCAAAGTATTTGACCCATGGCATTGCCGACAAGATTGGATTCTTACTGGAATACCAAAACGCCAATGGAACTGGATGTCACAGCTAATGGGCTCCTATAGTTGCCATTCAAACCTCTAATTCCTCAGCAGAATTTTTGTACTCTTCAAACAGGGCCTCCACATCTCTTGTTTCTACTTCATCAATAGTGGATGGCTGCCACTTAGGTTTCTGCAAAACTCAGTTGAAGATTTAAGTTATGATGTACACGCTGAATCACACACACTAGCATGAATACATCAAACTGATGTTTTGAAAGATAATTGCAGACACATGCATGAGTGCTAAAGTTTGGAACCCAGGAGGTGCACTATACTAAACACATATGACTATATGTGAGTGTAGAAAAGGGGTATTAATTTGAACTTCGCCGTACAGCATATACATATGCTACATAAATTATAACTTGTAGTTATGTACATGTATGGAGGACACTTAAAATATATACAACATTTGCATTGTATTCTTGGTTGTGAATGTGGTGTGTGTATTTTGAACACACTTGAAGGTAAAAAAATGAGATAACCCAAAAAAAAACCATCTCCAATTAGGGTTAATTTGTTGGAAGGGTTTAGAGGATGCGTAGAAAGTTTGGTAAACGTCGGTTGGAGTATAGGGATCCAATTGAATCAATGGACTGTCCATCAAACATGGAGATTGGCATTTGTTGGTATCAAAAAGGAACCAACAAGTCGATATACACTCTCATTAATCATTTGATGATAGACTTAAAAACAATAATTGCATTTGCTTCTATGATATATATTGCAAACTTACATCCAGGGGGTGAAAAAGTCTGATAAATTTATTAATGGTTGCTAGGATTTTGCATTATAAATATGATAGAGATTGATTGTTATTCAAAAGTACATGTGTATACTTATGTTGATGACTATATATGAAAATGGTTTTTTTTTTTTAATGTACACATATTGTCACTTGTATTTTTATCGTTGAAATTGTACGTGTATTGCTTAATTTTACAACAAAAAACTTGTATATAGGGGGTTTTTAGAGTACATTGTGAATGCACATGATTCTTGGTTTTAATGAGAGGTGCACCCCCAGGGGTTTGTTAAAAAAATTTCACACAGAACTATGGTCTCGTTGAAAGCATTATAATACAATTGAATAGGCCATTCAAGAGGTACCTCATAACAATCAAGAGATAGTATGCCAAAATACCTGGTCTTTATCAACAAGCACTGCCCTGACACCTTCCACAAAATCTGGCCGTGTTGCCATCCGCACAGCAAGTCTAAACTCAAGTTTCATGACCCCTTCAATCTGCAATGAAAGAATACATTAGTTTCTCAAGCTGCTTTTAACTCCAGTACTATACAACACATAAAGGCTTGGTTTTGCATGTTAACAGCTAAATTTAGTAAAAAGAGCTCATAGATTTCTGATGGGAAGTAGGTCCTCTTCTTCACCAGGCTTATGCCCAATGATTAGGATGTAAGGAATATCACAGAGCACAATATTTACAGTGCTTCATAAACTTTCAGTTGCATCAAGGCTTCCCCTGAACATATAGGCCCGAGTAAACACTTCTTATAATAAAAATACAGTTACCTGATGCACATTCTTGTTGCCATGTTGCAAGCAAAACTAAACTTGAAAGTATTTGAACCAGAAAGGGTGCAGTTTATGGACCTCAGCAAGATCAGTTGCAGGTGATTTTGCAGCGTGAGCTACAGCCGCATAGTGATGCTTTGTCACACTCAAACTAAACGGAGCTCCCTTGGCCAAGCCAGCAAGTGCCCCTTTCGCCCATTCTGACACTGCAGGGAAACCCTTGGAATGTCAGTCATTACATTCGTATCCAGAATCTGTAGTAAAGACCTTCCATATGTAAGACTTTGAAGGCCTGAGGTTTTGCATAAGTTTCAGGGGAGTCTTTCTAAATGACGTCAGTCATTGGAGCATAGGTGTGTGCCATTTAAACAGATTATAACAATTTTAATCTGCATAATGGAATCAGACATCATCTTAGAAGAAAGCAAATAACCTACCTGAGGGGTCATCAGAACTTTCGTGCTTTTTCAGAGCTTCAATAGTTTCTGACACTGAGAGATGACCAAAGCAAGCAGTGATGGCAGGCAGAAGAGCCTTCAGTGGAGGCTCAGAGTCCGGTACCACATGATAACGCCCTAGAACTTCTTCAACAGCTTCCCACGCATTTCCTGACCTGCACAACCAACAGAAAACCTAGATATATTGAAAAAACATGGACAAAATTCAGCCCCAAGATATTTGCTCCAAATTATGCATGAATATCTTAACAGAACACCAAGGAATGATGGCTAGCGCAATTTATTCCAAAGCAGATCATCAGGGGCTTTCTCTCCTTTCATGGGTCCATAACACATAATACATATAATGTTGTGAATTACAAGAATCCTCACACATAGAGAGTCAGGAACGCAGACTAGAGACATTTGAGATTGCCAAACCAACTCTTCTCCCACTGCCAGCGGAGATTCCCCTTTGGTGGATTAAGTAGATAAGTTGAGTACAAAGTCCAGGAAAAACTTACAATTCTTGATTGCGGAGAGCCTCCTGCAATGCTGGCAGCTTCTCACAAGGTACATAGTGTGTACCTAAACCAACGTAGAGAGCATCAGCTGGGTTGCCAAGCCTTGCTCCTGTCATCCCCATGTATGCACCTACGAATTCATAACACCAACACATATCAATGTCATTCACGATCAACATAATCTTCCATTATGTTCACAACTCACACAAAAAAATAAAGGGACACAATAGCAGATGAGGCAACAAATACATGCTTTGAAAAAGCACTATCCCCAGAATACAGTGAAAGTTGATTGCAGGGGCATTCTCCATGAGTGCATACCAACAACATACATCCACAATACAGGAAAGATGGAAAACTTACAGTACATACCAGGTGATTGGAAACAAAATTAGAGATTTTGTGGAACGACAACCATCAAGGAATATTTCCATAATAAGTCCTCATAAGTTACATGAGAGCAAGGGCTTGTAAGTCTTAGAGGCTCACCAACAGCTCCTTGTCCTGGAGTTCTGCTAGCAATGTGTGCAAAGCCAACATCTGGAAAGAGGCCGATTCCATTCTCCGGCATTGCAAGCAGTGTTTTCTGCCATGTCATACATAGCTATCACCTCTCTCACCCGATTTACAGACTTCTAAATTTTGTAAGAAAATTTCAGTGTGTTTATTTAGAAAGCATCAGCGTGTACTTTGGAACTACTTGCACATTCATCTCTAAATTAACTGTCCTTAGAAAGAACAAAACTTCAGGATTAAAAAGTGGAAAGTTATAAACTTCCCAGATTAGTGGGGCCAAAATAAAAATTCAAGGAATTCAGTAAAATCTTACCTCAGTGATCACACGGAAGCGCCCATGACCAGAAAGTCCAATCCCAAATCCCATGGTGACACCGTCCATCAAAGAAATATAGGGCTTCTTGTACCGAGCTATAGCACAAATTAACTTGTATTCATTACTCAATGCCTGCACCCTTGGCACAACTTTATAGTGAGCTACTAGGGGAGAGGTTCAAACACTAAAAGAAGAATTATCTGGATAGAGACGATGAAGAATGTTAAAACGGTTACTATTTCAAGAAGCCTAAGTCAAGCTGTTAAGCTTCTGTGTGCAAGCATGACCCTGTACTGTACCTCTCACAATTTAGACTATATTCAACTACAGACTTCTCTTCGCTGGATAAACAAGTGGCCCTTCAACAGAACTGTAAGTTCAGGTAAGCTTGAAGAGGTTATAACCTCAAGATGTGATGATTATGCTATTTGTCCCTGCCAAACATCAATGCCCTGAGGCTTCACCCATTTGGGCCACTATGGGCAACACCAAATCTCTTTGGGCTCATGGACCCTAGACTCTAGAATCTGTTACTATGACTTGCAACCAACCAAAATACTGTCAGGGCAGGAATATGTCCTTCTACTCCATTGGGTACTCCTAAAGGGTTTCACTATACCAAAAAAACACCCATTGAATTGCACTAACATCTTTCACTGTCTCTTTGATAACAGAGGTCCTGCTCAGGTTGGTACAGACCAGTGTTGGACCCACACCATCTTTTTTTGATATCACTCAGGTAAATATAAAGAGCTATTTGTAATTTTTTGATACCCGTAAGGTACAGATATTTGAGGATATTTTGATACCATCAAGGTCTATATGCCATGCAAGAACTTTTATACCTAGATATAATGGCCCTGGTATCAATATGGTATTAGGATGGTATTGACTATCTTAGATAAACAAAGGTTCTCTTGTCTTGTGATACCCACCAAGTATCAAAATTTGACAAGTAATTTGTGTTACTGGTCAGGTAGGTTCTTTGATGCGATTATGAATATTGTGTTTTGATGCCATGCATTAACCTATATACCAGCCCAACATTGGTACAGACCTGGCACGCCATTGTTAGCACTGCATGCCTGGGTGCAGTCGCCATTGCTTTCACATCCCCACCTGCATGCAAGCATGTGACGCTCTTTCAAATCATTCCTATGACCAACCGATTGTTAAATTACTCTGAGAGATTGAAACGACCTTGGGAATGACAGGTGTATTCACATCCTCTTGAACTGCAGCTGCACCCACTTTTACATCCATACCTGCAAAATTACAATCAAGGAAACCCTAGATCATCACCACTCCTGCATGGCCACATCTATAATAGATCTATAACAAACATAAGCTATGTGGGCCTTACTCAGGTATTTTTCTTAATCAGACACCTATATTTGAGTGGAGTGTGATTAGGTATGGATCTAAGAACGGACAGCAAAAAGACATGTGTTTAAAAGAGATTGGACTGCGTGCTCAAGTTTTGATAACCATACGCTCAATAGTCAACACAATCGGGGGGGGCTATATGACTATTTAATGAGCTCGATAATCTTCAATTTGATAATGAACAAGACATTCATATGAGCTCCAAAATTCATGAGGAAAATGGCCACGGACAAGATTTGGACTTGGCAATCAACTTGCACAATATTGCGTGGTTTCATCCTACAAGAAGTATGTGAAGAAAGAAAAGTGTCCATTTCAGGCCCGCTTACCTTATTAGAAGACAAAAAAGAGGGCCATATGTAGTAAACATCACTGCCAATAAATGCATATATTGCTCTGGAGCCCATGAGCATCCATCAAGGGCCTAGGAATGTGATGACAACAATTAAAGAGGCCACAGAAGTGGGTTATTCTACAAAAGTATATTCAAATGAAGCAAGGACAAGAGGGATGCACACCTGAAGAAAATGCACGAGCTGAGGAACTTTGAACCAGGACTGCCTGCACCTTACTGCTGTTCGCCCATTCGTCGAGGTATTTCTTATACAGTTCAGTCATATCTGTTGTGCAAAGAGGGAGGTTAGAATTTGCACCTCATCATCTTGTACCAACCAATGTTGGACTGGTGTACAAGTGAATGCAAGGTATCGATACACAATATCAATAATGGTATCAAATAGCCTACCCAACTGGTATCAAAATTATAACAGTAGTTAAATATTAATACTGGCTGGGTACCACAAGATGAGAGAATCTTTGTTTATCCAAATCATTATTTGGGTCATTACCATCCTAATACCAAATTGATACGGGGGTCACTTGACTTAGGTATGAAGGTTCTTAGATGGTATATAGACCCGAATAGTATCAAATACCAAAATGTCCCCAAGTACACATACCCTACTTGTATCCAAAAGATGCAAACTCCTCATTATATATACCCAAGTGGTATGAATACAAAAAAGTGATACCAGTCCACCACTAGTATCAACCCTAAACCCAAAACTCTTGGAATGGTTGTTGATGGACGAGAGATTAACTAAATTGGGCATTCTAATAATTGAAGATTGAACCAAAATTTTACCGGCGTTCATGGCGTTCAGGGGCTTGGGACGATCTAATGTGATGACAGCGAGGCCATTCGGGAGCACGGCGCCCTTCACCCAGTCTACCACTGAGCCTGCCATCCTCCAAGCCTTCACTGCTTCCCTCCCCGTCACTTAATGTCCCCTTACACCTTGAGACCTGTACAAACGAATGCCAATTGCAGCTGAAATCGTGCACATTTTGTCAGAAACTTGCAAACACAAATCAGAAGTTACATAGCACACATGCTGTTGATGCTAAGGTAAGAGTTTGAGCATGCATTCTATTCAGAATTACGGTATAATGTTTTGGATCCGAGGAGCATCAGATCGAGGATTTCTTAGCTGAAATGTGGATGATAAAGGTGGCTATATCATCTAAGGGTGTAGCTAATTCTCGAAGCAAAATCTCAACCAGGGAAGTAGAGAATTCTCTTTGCTCAACAACACCGTGAACTTGAGGGTACATTTCACAACTCAGCAAAGAAACGAAGTGCACTGGTCACGAACATCATACAAAGATTGATAGCATGTAGTGAAGAAGAATGAGCCCTATAGACCGGTGAATGCAGAACATGCTGCAAACAGCTGAATCGCGCATCAATGGTCAGGAAACTTGCAAACGCAAATCAGATGTTACACAGTGCACATGCTAAGTAACAGTTTGAGCATGCAATTTTTTGGATCCGGGGGCCATAAGAATCGAGGATTTCTTAGCTGAAATGTGGATGACAAGGTGGCTATATGCATCTAAGGATGCATCTAATTCTCAGAGCAAAATCTCAACCAGGGAAGTAGAGAATTCTCAGTGCTCAACAACACGGTTATTTAGCACGGAATCGAAGTGCCCTGGTCACGAACATCATACAGAGATTGATAGCATGTAGTGAAAAAGAATGAGCCCTATAGAATGGCAAATGCGGAACATGCTCCGAACAAAAGACAATATGTTAGGGTTTCTGGCAACAGGGATCATCATCGATGCTCCACAAACAGACACGAATTCCAGCTTAAGCTCAGAATCGATTCTTACAGGAATCAAATAGTAAATGTGACACAGCATTTCGCTCTATACTGGGAGGATTACTGAGGAAGGACAGAGAAACTCGTGGTGGCTCTAAGGTTTAGTGTCTGTGAGAGAATTGATCCACAAAGCTACTGAAACACTTGGTTACAATCGCTCAGAGGAAGGCGAACCCTCATCAACAAGGGCCAATTAGGATTAGAATTTGTGCGACCATTTGGTCATCAAGGAAAAATAAACGCGGGGAAAAATCTGATCAGTGGAAATATGTAGGGATGTTTACAACATGCCAGATTGATGCACCACATCAAAAAGCTTCAAAGAAGATGCCAATTGCACCCCCTTTCGACGATGTTGAGCTCTGCAGTAACAGCAGATGACTTGCAAAGTCTTCATTTTGAGTAGAAGTTGTGAAAGAGAGAAACATGACTGTTTAGAATGCATGCAACCCACCTGAAGGTGATGAGGAAAGATGCGAAATCGGGTGCAGGAAAACTTTGAGCTTTGAAGAATGCGAGGGGCGCAAGACCGAGTGAGGAATGGAGAGGAAGGCCACGTCACGTGTCCAGATGGGCCTTTTTCTTGGCCACGTGTATATGGTGGGCGACCTCTGTTTTCTCAGGGCTTTTCCACAATGACACAATAATAAGGTAAGGCATGCGGCCCCTAAAGAAACACCCCCAGAAACTTAATGGTTTCATTTGCTCTACATAAAGGAAGACATAAATTGCCTAAAATCAAGGAAACCTTCTCGAATATATATTTGGCCCACATCCAAACAACTGAACAAACATGCAATTAGTGCAAGTTGATTAGCAAGTCCAAATCAAGCTCATATGAATGTCTAATTCGTTGTCAAACTGAAGATTCTCTTTCTCATTAAATGATCACATAGGTTCTTCAATTATGTTGACTATTGCATTTAGACTAATTAACAAATTTAAGCATGTAGTCCAATTCTCTTTTTAATACATTATATCTTTTGGTGTTTGTTCTTAGATCCACACATAAGCACATGAGTTATCACTCAAATATAGGTGTCAATAAAGATGAACAACTTAGGTTTGCCTACCTTAAATGGATAAACAAATTGTAAATGAAGCTTGTGGATGTAATTGAGGCACATGCTCATGATACCTACCATCTAGGAGGATAAGAATGTTGAATCTATGTACAACTTGGTGATTATAATTTCAAACCAAACTAACACCTGCTTGGGATCAAATAACTCAATCAATCAATCGAGATACACCAATAGACCTATCAACAGTACATCAATGTGTAGGGACAAACAATTATTATGCCCTTGACAGTAGGTTTTGAGAAATGAAATCCATATAACTACCACCCATGAAACTTATTGAGAAAGATGAAAGGTGCCAATAAACAAAGGCTAGCACTTTTGGAGTGATCGGAGGAATGCTCAATCAATCCCAAAATATATGTTTGGTAATGTCCAATATTACGGTTAATACATGCAAAAACACGCTAGTAATTTGATCCGTGATCCCCAAAATAATATGTTGCACTTAACAGACTATCATGGGAGCTCAACAAATTACCGTAGTCGTTTCATTTATTTTTGACATAAAATGAATGAGTTATGGAATAAGTTTGTCCATAGTTGTTATCACATTGATTTGTGATGCAAAGAATTATGACATGGAAATATGTTTTGGCACTTAAAGTGTTGAACTAGATAGTTGCTATGATATTGTTGGGAATAACCATGCTTTGGGATTTGTGGAAGTTGTAAGCATAACATTATTCAAATCCATAACAATGTTTTGTGGGACTGACAATATTCCACATAATATTCCCAATTATTCAAATTGAATATGGGAATATCCGAGAATAATCTGTGAAATATTGTCAGTCCCACAAAACATTGTTATGGATTTGAATAATTTTACGAAGGGGTCCTGTAAAAATCTATCCCTTATAAGGTAAGCTTGTGAATGGAACTCACTAGAATAAAGGGCTTGCCCCACCTGACTCTATCTCAAGGGTTTCAAGTATGGGCAGGTTGCTTATTTACTATACCTTCCCGACAGGATTTGTAACTAAGTCACAATCATAACTGGCATAATACGTGGCTTCGATAAAATGGAGAGCTAACCTCTGAGCTTGCCTCCGGCATCTAGCAACCAACATACTCTGCTGATACTTCCACAACGCTAAACATGCAACCTGCTACACTAAATAGGTAGATTAGTGTTAGATGAAGATTAGTGTTAGATACAATAGTTACCTAAAACACTAATTTTCAACTGATATTACAATTAGTGTTTGAATAGGGTTTGAACAAATTATACCTTTTACGAGGTTCTCATATTCTTCTTCCTTCAATTCTTCATTCCAAGATTTACAAAATATCATCTAACACTAAATGCGCTCATGTAAATATTTAAAGTTACTACTTGGTACAAATAGTGTTAGAGTTGACATTTAGTGTTCTAACACTATAGAGACAATTTACATTTAGCGTTTTCGTCGACTATTAGTGTTTCCAACACTAATCTACCTATTTAGTGTAGTCATCAGATTGTCCGGAGCTAAGTTTTAGTTAACGACAGTATTTCGACATCCTTAACTTTGAACAACCATGGCAGTTGGCGGAAGATCGTTGACGGGATAGAGAAACACTAGGATTTTGACCGATCATGCCCATAAATCTCTTGAACACTGCACCTCTAGTGCAGGTGTGTAATCGAGAGTGGATATTGAAGGTCCGAGATGACCCTAAACTACCAGATGATGGTGGAGAGATACCCAAATCTCAAGGAAGAGGGTGGCGATTCGAATCCCGGATGTGAATCTCCTCTCTACTTGACAAAAAACTTGCCAAGTGATCAACTGCTTCTTGTACTTTGGTGTTGGCATGTCAGCCTTCTGTCTCAAAAAAATAAAAAAATAATTAGCATTCATTGACTCGGTATCTCTTCACCGGAAACCAGAGTTCAGGAAGTTTTTGAAGCCTTAGTGGCTAATTGCTGGTAGTTGCTAGGAAGGGTTGGATTTTTTCCAATTTACATCGGCAAGAGCCAGTCTTTTGTGAAAGCAATTGGCCAATTGCCTATATTTTCATATTTTCATTGGCGAATATCCGATTAAATGGAATTCATATCGGCACTAATTGTTTTAAAAATGTATGAAAAGTTATTAGAAATCATTTCTTAGTACAAAATTTTGAATAAGTGAAAAGAAAGGCATGTTCAAAACTTTAAATTTGAAGAGTTAATATCCTTGGCAGGAATTGAACCTAGCAATGCCTTCACCGCTTGAAGGCCAAGGGTCCCCCAATTCTTCATAGAAGCAATTGGATTTGGTCATGGAAAGGTTGCATAATTCAAAAGTTTAAGGTTTAGGGTACTTCCTCAAGTGCATCATCAGATGCCCCAGACAAATAGCGCTCTGGATGCTTCCGGCTGAAATCCAGTAACTCACAAGAAGAATTGGCTACATTTCTGGGACATTTTCTGGTCCATCGGCTAATTGCCGGAGGATTGAAATTACAGTCGGATTGCCATCCGATGGTTGGAAATTTGGACCGGCCATGAGGGAAAATCCATCGGTTGATAATGAACTAGCCGTCGGTTTTCCCCGAACATAGCCGGAAACTACCTCCAGAGGGTTGAACAGTGGACAGACAGACAACAATTACAGAAAACTATCAAAATCCCGGCCACTTTTATGGTTCAGGTGGGGCGGGGCCTTAAGTTGTGTGTTTTTGTCATGATCAGTTGCACTTGTTGTTAAGTCCCGAGTTTCTGATACGTGCTAATTCCGGAGTCAATTTGACTAGAATTGAAAATTCCAAGCAACAAAACTTTATTGTTCCCTAGTTTGCTCCTTTGACTTCTAAACATGCCACATATCCTTGACTACATGACCCTTCCAACAACGCTCACTTAATCCCCTAGCAATATTCAAGATTGAAGTCTTCAATGCCCTTCAAACGTGATTCGGTCCTTCAAAATATACCTTTCTCAAAATAGCCCTTCAAAATGCAACCCCAAATTGAAAATGAAGATATCACTTGAAGTCCTCAATATAATATGTCCGCCACAAGAACCAATAAGCGTAGGGCATTGTCATTATAAGAAGTGAAGTTAGATGGTTGATTCTTAATTCTTCACATTGTACTAGAAACATGTACCCTATCATTCATGCACAAGTTTGATATGAATTTTGTATTTCATTTCTATATTCTTGGATTAACGTCTTGGATTTGAACCAGCCCTTCAACATGACACTCACATGAGGACTTCAATCTTGAACATTGCCCCCCTAGCTTCCCAAGCAACCCAATTTTTGGTTGATGGATGATTTTATCCTTACTTTAAAATCCCACTGAACTCATTAATCCGCAATCGTAACAACTATAAAACATCGAGCTAACATGGATACCTACCCATAGACACATGAGCCGTGCAGTTTGGAGATGATTAGAATGTGGAAAAAGAATGTCAAAGTGGGAAGTGGTCATGTTTTTGTTGTGTTGGGAGCTCATGTGAGGGTGACATTGATTCCAATAATAGGGGATCATTGTGCACTTGTGGGGACAAAAACATCTAACATGGTATCCGTGAAAATGTCACATGGCATGCAAAAATGCCACAAATGCCGTTCTCTCAAATACAAGGTAGGGCGTCTTGGATTGGTCTTTGAATGCAACTTTTGCCAATTACATCCAAATGTATTTACAAAATGCTAGTAGCATGTGCAAGTGATAATGAGGGAAAAAATATTTTTATATCACCAATGTTATGTTTTTCATTGCTATTTCAAACACTCTTGATAGCAATCAAAACATAACAATCATGATAGAAAATGACTTCTTCTTACTCTATGAACGTGTAACATAGGTGCCCATACAAAATTTCTAAAAGTTGAAGTGCACTCCGCAAGACTAGAATTTGAGTCGGCCTTGAAAAACAAAAGCCACATCTGAATGTGTTGTTTTCATGAATATCATGTTCACAAAAAAAAAAAACACAATACACAACAATCACAACTTCAATATATTTGCATTCCATGTTCGCCAACCACCATATTTGTGTGGTTTTGAGATCCAATGTGTATCATATTCGTGGTTGAAATTGTCCAAAATTAATGCATAAATCCAAATATAGTCAAATCCTAGTTCATGGATAGTGCGATAAAAAGATGCCCCTCCCAAGTTTCCACAAGGCATTGTCACTTTATGCGCACATGAGAGAGGAAATTATTATGAAATTATTGCATATGAGCATACCTCTCATTCATCCAATTTGAAAGCCTTGAAATAAGATGTAATATGAATAATACTATTCTAGCCAATTCGACATCATAATTAGCTTTAAAAAGACTCTGGAATTAATCTAGTTTGAGTCATGTGAGATGAATCAACAACAAACTTATAGGGATTCAATATTTTATGTTGGATGCTCATCCTACCGCGGGGGGGGGGGGGGGGGCACTCATAGTAAATTTTTGGAAACACCTGTGACAACCACTTATTTTCAAGGGGGGTATTTATCTTTAAGAATTAGAATATTAGGAGTCCTTAAAGTAGAAAAAATCCTATCGAGCTTGAACTTTTAATACCCTATTGGTAATCAAAAATCTAGGATGCATTCAATATTAAATATCTTATTTTTCTTACAAATTTTTGATAGCCTTTAGTTTTTAGCCGAGGGAGGGGGGTGCATTGTGAATTGGCATTTTAATAACGGGATTGCATTGTTGTGGTATGACAAGAAGAAAACACAATAGAACTTAATTACAACAACAAGATTGTAATGAAGAATGCAAGTAGGGTGCAACCTTAAAATTGAGTGAGTTAAGAAACACAATTGTCCAACATTTGCAGGATAGCAAGAGTTCGTACAACATTTGCAAAAGAATTTCAAACATCAAATATTGTCTCAAATATACCCCCTTATGTCAACATTTAAACATAGTGGAGTTCAAAGTATCCTTAATGAAGAGAAACCTTCATGAAATAAAACTAAGCCCTCCATCTTCTTTGATGAAGCAAAATGTGAGCCCTTACACATGTTATATTGCATGGAATTTTTTAATAATTGGTTTCCAACATTAATGTACCCCTTATATTTTTTATTTTTTATTTCAAAATTTTACCTCAAATGAATATTAAATACCCTATATTTTATCGCACGTCATTTCTAAATTACATCTAGTGCCCCCCCTAGGGCATCCTACAAACCTAACCTTACAAGTTCGTGGCTGTATCATCTCAAATAACATCAAGTAGACTAAGTTGAGGTCTTTGTAGCTACGTTTGGTGTCAAATTAACTTTAAAAAAATACTCTTTGGATTGCACAATGCTTATGGGCTTTTAAGTTGGATAATTGAGAGGTATGTTCATATGCAATAATTCCCTCTTGTCCTCTCAAATTTGTTGTTGTTTCATTTCAACTAAGTTCTATTGGACTAAATCGGAATCTTTGACCCTAATGTTATCAAATTTTGAAAACCCCAAGCTACACAATTTTTCTCTGCATTTCACTAATCCCCACTACATAGTAGTTGTCATGAAACATCTTTACCTTTTGTACATCTTCCATGGATCTTCTACCAAAGACATGACATGAATCAAGTTTAACCTAAATGCTTTTGGAGCCCAATTTGAGCCTCTCATACATGTGAAATTTCATACTTGTACAACCTGAATATACATTTACATGCGATATTTCAGACTTGTACAACATGAATATACAATGTGATGTACAGAGACCAATTGGTAGAGTGATAGCTTATAGTCTTGGAAGGTTAAGCTTCTTGACACACACACACGCACACACACAAAGCAACTTAGAGAGAGTTTTTATGAAGGTTGCATATCATCTAGTATAAGGTATGCATACATTGTTTGGTTATGTCTCTCAATCAGACACCTGTATTTGATTGGTGTGTGGGTTGGTGACGATCAAAAAGCAAGCACCATAGAAACACATGTTTAAAAAAGATTGGACTACGTCTTCAAAAACTACTTCACACTCAATATTGAACATAATTAGGAGGACCTATATATTTAGTTAAAGAATCAACAAACATGCACTTTCAATAATCATTTCTGGACAAGGAGAGGTTCAATTTCTGTCGATGCTTTGTCGTAGATTTGCTATTACAACACGTGTTTCGTTTAAATTTGCTATAAGCGTTTAGCCTGGGTTAAAGAATTGCAATGAAGGTAAAATATTTGGGGAGTAAAGTTAATTTAGAATTACTACCGTTTGGCTTATCCAATTATCCAATCACCGCCGACCCACCGACGAAGCTTCCGGCGATGATGACTCACTGTAACATCCCCACAAGCAAGCGAGCAAGCGAGCAAGCATTCCACCACCCTCTAAGAAGTGATTCTTCCTTTAAACTTAAGTTATAAATTCCACACCCTCTGAGGTCTCTTGTGCTTCTCGATCATTCACCAATCCAGCTACCGGAACTTACAGGTGGGAGCGCTCTCTCTCTCTCTTCTTCTGTGCCGCTTTTGAGCTCCTTGTAAGTTGCAGTTGCTCTCCGATCAGGGGTTTGAACCTGCTGCTTGTAAGTCGCAGGTGCAGAATGGATTTATTTTTCAATCTTTTTCCTTTTTGAGACCCAATTAGGCCAATGTTTGCCGGTGATCAGGTTATGGAATTGACATGTGAGAGATGGTGATCAACGCCATGCATAATTAGTTTTGGGTTTTGAAACACACGCTGTTAAGCGACTTTGAGTTCAATCTGGTGAGGAACTTTTGTTGGGTTTGTGTAAATTCTTTGTGTCTTCTCGTCTTCTTCTATTTTGCAAGCTGTGCAAGAGTTTGGATGCACATTCGGTTTGTTTTATGGGTTTGAGTGTAGGTAGTATTTGAGTTTCATGTTTCCTCTTTTTTTAAGGCAAAGTGGATGTGTGCGAGTTTCCTGTTCTGTCTATTTTCGGTCGTGATTGTTAGGAAGTGTGACGGGTCAGGGCAAATCTATCTCGCTGTGTGCACATACATGCAATTCTATGTGGATTCAGAATTTTGTTTAATTTTAGTTTGGGGTTGTTAGGGCGTACGTGTCTGCTGCGTCTTTTATTTTTTTAGGAGAGGGATATAGAAAGGGAGAGAGAGTTACTTCGGATACCTTTTTAATTTTAAAAAAAAAATCACTAGTTGACGCTTATACGTGTACATCAGTGTTGACTTGAAATCCTTATACATTTTCATCTTACCAATTTTTTTGGTGCCTCTGGGATTTGTAGGATTTCGGTGTGGTGTTAATCGAAGAGTTGAAGATTTGGGATTTGGTGGAGGCGAAACTTAGAGATGGAGAAAATGAGGATGAGGCAGCAGGTGCTGCTCGACCACTTGAAGCCCGAATCTGGCCCTCGGGCATCCGCCAACGTCGTTGTGAGCCTCCGATATGACTCTAATCTTTTCTTCTTTTTGGAGATATAGTTTTGCCAAAAGGTTCGAGCGAACTTAATAGTTAGGAAAATTGATGCCAACCTCTCACTTATTGTCTTCACCTGGATAGAAACATTCACAAAACTTTCAGCCTGAATCTCACTATGAGTTTGACCTAATCAATATAAACAATAATGTGGACACATCAAAGGTGATGGTAATCAAGATGCTTAACATGGACATCTTCTCCACTTTGTTCTCAATGCTCCATTTTAGAATTATAATTCATAAATAGAACCCCTTAAGACATATTTATCTGGATTATCTCGATATTTAACTTGTACTTAGTTGACAAACATGTTGTCTGCAATGTTCAAGAATTGTTAATAAGATTTCTCTGCAGAAGTGAAGCAATAGAGAGGATTAGCATCTTTTGGAGGAATTATGTAGTAGATGGGTCAGATTTTCTGGTGTTTTGCAACCTAACAGTGTTGTTGAAGAGCTCACAAAAGCTGGAACTTTACCATGAAATCTTATTAGGATTGACTCTTTTTAACCTTTGGCTGAGTCTGTGTGTTGATTTTGGAAGTTGATGTAGTAGTTATGTATGTTGATTGGTGTGTGGATGGATTTTTGCAGTCATCAATTTGTGCTGCTGGCGACACCACCGCTTATACAAGGGCCTCGGATCTACTTGACGATGTTGTAATTGTTGCGTAAGCACTTCAAGCACTTCGCTTCGCTTCACTTCACTTCACTTCACTTCATTTCACTTGACTTGACTTGACTTGGTAAATAAAGCCAATTGGGAGTAATGCTAGCTTGTTTCTGCTTTCCACCATCGGTGCCCTATTGATCACTAGTGTTCTGAAGTGATTTGTTTTTTCCCTGGATGTATTATGTGCAGTGCATTTCGAACACCGATTTGTCGTGCGAAGCGAGGAGGTTTCAAGGATACCTTCCCAGATGACCTTTTGGCCCCCGTCCTGAAGGTTCAATGCAGTTCCTCATACCTGATTAAATTTTCTCAAATCCTTCTTTGTTCTACTTCTGGTCTTGCTCTCCATATTGCCTATATTCTATCACAGTCCCCTCCTCTCCCCCCTATATTGCCCTTTATACTCTCAGAGTTGGCTGATTTTGAACTGGTTCAACCTCATCTATGCTTACATGAGTATACTTTATTGAACCTCAACTAATAATCTCGGTGAAGCTAGTACTGAAATAGGTCTCAAAACTTGCTGGGTAGACGGTGTTCATGTACTGTGGAAAGAATGGTAAGGTAATCTTTGTTTTACTGGATTTGTGGTTGGATGTTGGAGAAATGGTATGGTATACAGTTTGGTGGGAGCTGGTTGCTTAGTGATTTGATTGGGTTTTTGGGGTTGGGACCAGGCTGTTGTGGAAAGTACAGGTGTCAACCCTGCTGAGGTTGGAGACATTGTGGTTGGTACTGTACTAGCTCCAGGTGCACAAAGAGCAAATGAGTGCCGTATGGCGGCATTTTTTGCTGGTTTTCCAGGTCCACCATCACTCTTCCTCCTATAACCACATTTGTCTCTCTTTGTTTTGAAGAAGACCTGATTTGGTCCTTATCACTAATATGAAAAGGAAATGTGGGGTTTACTTAGCGTTCCCTTTCTCTAGGTTTCTTCAAGGTGGAGTTATTCTTCTACTGGGGTTCAGGGGCAGTAGGTGATAAAATTTGGGTATATTGTAACAATGTAACAATCGTGCAGCTAAGTTTTAAATCAAATTTTTCTCTCATTCTCAATGTTCTCTTGTTGATGAAATAGTTGCCAATCATATATGCTTCTTTGAAGATAAGTGATAGGTCTTCAACTCTGAGTTATTGCATGTTCCAGAGCAACTTCGTGTTGCGGTCCTTATACGAATAGAGTTGCCTTGATGAAGAAGCAATGTTATTCTCCATGTTTTGTTTGTAAAGCTTTTGCATTCTGAAATTGTCTAACAAGCCTCTTTTTGGAAGCAGAGACGGTGCCTGTCAGAACTGTGAATAGACAGTGCTCCTCTGGACTGCAAGCAGTTGCCGATGTAGTGGCAGCAATTAAAGCTGGCTTTTATGACATTGGTATGTCCATGCTCTTCTTCATTGTACTTAAAAGCTCAAAGAAATACCTTTATGGGTGTTTTTGTCTATGGGTGTTTCAAATGCAATGGT
Organism: Polytrichum commune; assembly: GCA_950295325.1. NCBI lineage: Eukaryota > Viridiplantae > Streptophyta > Polytrichopsida > Polytrichales > Polytrichaceae > Polytrichum > Polytrichum commune. The sequence continues at coordinate 11,554,843 of OX485803.1, read as the reverse complement.
TTTACACATTTGGGAGTGAATCGCTTCTTTAAAAACATGTCAGATTTAAGTGGTATTCAACCTATTCAGGATTGAGTGTGGGAAGTATATGACATTTTTTCCTTGAAAAATTGGGTGGGAGAGAATTAATTTTTACTCTCTCCTAATTTCAATAGGTAGTTGTTTAATGATAGTTTAACAAGGCCTGTTCAATAAATTAGCTGCTAATTTACCACTTTGATATCAACAGGTATTGGAGCTGGCTTGGAGTCTATGTCTGTGAATCCTATGTCATGGGAAGGATCTGTTAATCCACGGGTATTATTCCATCACTATAAAAGTGTATTCTGTGACTTTGTTGTTGTGGCTGCTATGGTCGTGTCTTGCTCTGCTTTAGTGCTGAAGTAATGAGCATGTGCTATGAATGTTATGTTGTTTTGTGCATTTGATCTCAAGATAACATGATTGAGGATATACAATTGTTGTGTTGTAGGCTTGGGTACTTGTCACTACTTTACTTGTCCATGTCTAGTTGCCTGCTCTTCTCTGTTTTTCCAGAATCATTATATAGTCTATCCATTCATACTGTTTTTCCATGGCGGCAGCAATGTTTTTATTTCTTCATTAATTTGATTGATTAATTTATTATTATTATTATTTTTTGAATATGAGCAGGTGGAGATTGATCAAAGAGCTCAGGACTGCTTGCTGCCCATGGGCATTACTTCAGAGAATGTGGCAGAGCGCTATGGAGTTGGTCGTAAGCAACAAGATACTGCTGCAGTAAGTTAAACATCCATCACTTTTCTTAATGAAAAGTTACGTCTGCATGAACAATTTGTGCTTCATTTCTACCTTTGGTGGCCACTGAAAAATGCCTGAAATTTGTCCTACTGGCAGGTTGCCTCACATCATAAGGCGGCAGCGGCCAGATCTTCTGGCAGATTCAAAGATGAGATAATCCCTGTTCACACTAAGGTTACTAAACCTCTTCCTTTTGTTAACTGGCAGCACATTGTAAAGTTTGCAAGTTTTTCATAAATCAATAAATTTGTATGGTTTCAGTCGATGGTTGAACCTCTTTTCATTTGCTTGTTATCAGCCAATTTTGTTCTGTCCTTTGGTAATAGTGTGGATACTCTCAGCGAGTGGTCAATTGGTTCTCAAAGTGGTGCTTTTTCTGGCAGTTGGTTGACCCTAAAACTGGAGACGAGAAGAAAGTCACAATTACTGAGGATGACGGCATTCGCCCTAATGCATCTCTCGCTGATTTGTCAAAGTTGAAGACTGTGTTTAAGAAGTCTGGCACGACCACTGCTGGTATGTCTCTAGACTTGAGCTTTTTCCTACTTATGGTCTTCTGGGTTTGGGTAGCTCCTTCATGTGTAGGTTTCAAGATGATTCAAATTGTTGTCAGTGTCTAATCTGTGTTTTACATTGTAATAGAAGTTGTGCCTTCAATGGTTATTTTAGAATTCATACTAGCAGCTGAAATTTGATGTGGAAATTAAAGAGGTTTCTATTCAGGATTTTTTACTGATTGATATTTTTTTATCGACATTTTCAGGAAATTCGTCACAAGTGAGTGATGGAGCAGGTGCTGTGCTGCTCATGAAGCGTAGGACAGCTTTGGAGAAGAACCTACCAATCCTTGGTGTATTCAGGTGCATTTTTGTTGCATTACTTAGAGGTTTTTATGTATTACCTTATAACATATCTCAGGCAGCCTTCTTGGTGCTTGTATATGCTGAAATTTCAATGTTCTCTTAATGTGGGTGGATAATTAATGTGGAAATAATAAATGTGGGCAATTTTAATTCTCTACCTAGGCAGGGTGGAAATAATGTGGGCCCAAGACATGGGTCTTCTCTTAGTCTCCCTGGAGGCTTGTGACCAACATCTTGAGTATTCATTCAAGGAGAAAAGCACCACAAAATAAAATAGTCATCCCCATTGATTTCTTAAAAAATAATTAATTTGGCCCACACTAGTTTAAAACTAGAGATTTGGCACGGGTTGTAAATTGGTGTGGATTCTAGAGAATTACTGTGGCCTATTCTAATAGGACAATTTAGTGTAGTTGCAATAAAAATTGGGAAGCTGTCAAATGTAGCAGTGTCTTTTAAGGACTTCTCGTATTGCTTCTGAAGTCTAAACAATCAGCGCTGTTTAACTCATGTCTAATTATTCTGGTTATTTTCTGTGATTTGGTGCTTGCAAGCTTGTGGACGTTTTGGTTCTTCAGGGAGTAGGTTCATGGCTGGTCATCACCAAATATTATGGACTTGAAATTGCAATTATGAATAGAATCTTGCAGATAACAAGTGAAATTAATGATGGTGTGGTGTGCAGGAGCTTTGCTGCTGTTGGTGTTGATCCAGCTGTCATGGGTATTGGCCCTGCTGTTGCCATTCCAGCTGCTGTGAAAGCCGCAGGGCTCGAGATTGATGACATTGACCTTTTTGAGATTAATGAGGTATGAAGATTACATGTGCATATAAATTTTCAAATGGAATTTGACAAAGCGTGGCCTACTATAAAACTGCTGCTTTAAGATGCACCCTGCTTTGTTGAGCTGTTGTCATATCACTAATGTAAGTGAGGCTGAATTCGGTTACTTATCCTAATTGGACACCTATGTCTTGGAATTTAAGTAAAAACAATCTTTTTGAGTGCAGGCATTTGCATCACAGTTCACATATTGTGCACAAGAGCTTGGACTAGATGAAGCGAAGATCAATGTGAATGGGGGTGCTATTGCTCTTGGTCATCCACTGGGAGCTACTGGTGAGTTTGAACTTTAGAGAAATCACCAGTTGTTGGATTTTCTTAAAGGTTTTTTGGATATTACGTAAATAAGTGTGCATGTGTACTGGCTTTTCCAAGTTCAAACATCAAGCAGATATTAGACACCTACCTTTGTTTGCATATTTTGGGACCAACTTTCGTTTTCGCTTGAGCAGGTGCACGATGTGTTGCAACACTTTTGCATGAAATGAAGAAACGTGGCAAGGACTGCCGTTACGGTGTTGTTTCAATGTGTATTGGTGTGTACACTTCCCCCTTCTTCCTTAGTGTGCAACTTTGTTACTTGATAATGAAATTATCTTGCTTAATGTGCTTTCAGGTTTTAGTTTCCAGCATAGATTATTGAGGTTGTCATAGGCTCTGATTCTGCACTACTCTGTTGGTTGATGTTTTTTTAGGTGAAAAACACACAAGAGTTTTGGTTCCAATAATTTTTACAAGACTGCATTAGGGTCATCATTAACTGAATGGATACTTTTCTGGGAGTTCGTCTCTTATGATAACCCATTGGTTGTTTTGCATAAATTATCCATAATTTCTTTCCACTTGTGGTGCATGCCTGGAGACAGTGTTTGAATTTGTTTGAACAACACCCTATTTTGGTTAATGAGGGTCAAACTCATTTTAGCACATCTTGGCATGCCACAATGAATTTGACCCTCAATGAACTGATATGGTATGATTTTGGTTCAAATCTCCACATTAAATCCGAGCATGCTTGAAAAGTTACCAAACATGAAAAGTGTTGTGTGCAAAACAACCAACTCCCGACTAAAAGTCAGCGGGGTTAAGGATAACTGTTATTATCTATTTTTTCCTCACTTAATTCATTTCTCCAGTATATGGCTTTGCTCCCTGGTGACTTGTAGACATAATTTTTTTATTAAGTTATAGTTGGATCCTTTGATGAGAAACAAACAGAGCACCTGTATGGTGCTTTGGTTGTGATATTGTGTGTTGACCTGAAATCCTTGTACATTTCCATTGGAATTATTTTTCAACTTCAATTTCTTACATCTTTGACAGGCTCTGGAATGGGTGCTGCTGCTGTATTTGAGCGCGGGAGTGTGGTGGACAGGCTAAGTAATGCTCGACCCATTAACCAACACAATTTATTGTCAAAGGATGCCAAGTAAAATGGTGTGTAGGTACATTCATGCAGGGAAATCTACAACCTCGAGTCTTGCCACAAAATTCACAATCAAGTCAACAACATAATCACTTCAATTTATGAGTATAGGCTCATCTACACTATTATTTGATAAATATACATTTTATGCCATATATGGGCTTGATGTAAAGATTGTGGCATGCTTCACACACAATAGTATAAAGAATTGCAGAAGACCTTTTTGCTTCTTATGTTGCTTCAGATATGCTTCTGTCATTTTGCCTGTGCCTACTAGAGAGGAGACTTTTAAAAATGTGAAGTATGATACAATGTCAATGTCAATGTCCCAGAAAACTCATTGTGCACTAAAACCATCTGCAAATGGGTCCAGTGGCTTCATGTTGTTTGACATTTTCTTGAAAGCCTGCAGGCTTGAATCACCTTTACTTAGTAGACCATTCTTTCAAGTCTTTTCATGTCTCCACTATTCAGTTTCAGCATCAAATGTGATTATGCATGCTACATGGAACCCACATAAGGTATGCAAGCCTAAAATGTATTAAACATAAAGCAGTCAACATGGCCTAAAATGTATTAAACATCTACTCTAAGAATGATGACAACGACAAATTCACTAGAGTATGCAATGTTCAATGCTCGAGTGTTGCGGTATACAACAAATTGAATTTTTGAAAATTATGATATTTGCAAAAAAATTGTCGAATCTGCCCTCATCCAAAGAGTTTGGATGATATATCCAAACCCTCGGTGGAGGAACTCATATGACTAGGTTTTAATGATATCAACATGGTCTTAGCCAACACTGTAGAAGCAATGGAAAATGTCCCATCCAACGGACTAGGAAAAAAATATATACATAAAATAATACATGAAGCCATGGCTAAAGGAACAACAATAGTTTGCGACAAAATACAAACAATGGAAACACGCATCACAAGCCAAGTCAAAAACGTTGTCACATATGTAGCAGACAAAGTAGCTAAAGCCCTCAAGAAATAAATGGCCACGCTAAGACAAACCTTCAATAGAACTATGACAACCCTTGAATCTATGGACATGCTCGACAAAGGGGATTCATCCAGTGATAAAGACGATTTAATGGCGTTAAACTGAGCTTGACTAGCATCTTGATACTTTCGCCACCAAAGAATTTAAACCTCCAACAAACTTATAAACAAAATAAGATGGAATTTATAAATACCACCACCCTTATAAAAACATTTATCACCAAAATCATTACCAAAGAAAAAAATACCAAAAAAATAAAATAAAACTTATACCAACAACCGACATATCATAAGATTAAACACAATGATACAAACGACCAACACAATATACATATATTCATATATTCATATATATATATATATAAACAACATACTCCACCAATACCAAATCTTTTTTCATCTAATGTAACTTGAATGCAACTTATCATAAAAACACATACTAGAAAATCATAACTATACATAATCAAAACATATTTTGTTCCCAATCATCTCTTTTTGTTAAGTTGTGGAGATATCGAAGCTAATCTCAGTCCAATGCCAAATTTATTAAAAACACAGCCAACCACCCACAAAAGACGACAAACAACATACTTCTTGCCTAGCACAATAAAACTCCAACTAGAATACCAGCACTTGGCCAAAACATTCAAACCACTCTTCAAATATACACACCATCTACACATACAAACAACATTCCCACTCCCACACATACACAATTACATACAATAACATACTAACTATCCTCCCTCACTAATCGTAACAATTAACCCCTCCACTAAAATATGTAACATACACCTATAACAACAACCAACCCCAAATTGGACCTTACAATTATTAGATAAATGACAAGGCTATCCAATCCACCAAAACACCACATAGGAACCCCGCACTCATATACATAATTCCATAATACATATCTTGACAAAATCTCCCCTTCAAACACAATTCATACAAAACTCTATGACCATATACATCTCAGTCCAAAACCACCAAGTATTCAAAACATGCAAGAAATATTCTCATACCTACCACAACAACTCCTTATAGAAACACTAAAATATAATGAACCAATAACATAATATAGGCACCCTACTCTCCAAATACTAAACACCCAGACTCGGCCACACTAGCCAATATCACTCACAAGCCAAGAAGCACACATCATGACTTGGAATGTCTCCTCATTTAACACCGCAATACCATGCTTACATAATCTAGTTGATCGACATAACTAACATACATCCCAAACAGACATAACCTTCTCTAAACAAGGAGGATACAACTACACATAAAACAACATAAATGATGGTTTCTTCATGAAACCCCCCAACAACAATCAATACATCTTAATCATAAACCAAAATATCAACCTCAACTTAGACCACCTACCTATATATATCCCACCAAACATATTGATTGCCAAAATACCATCACCAATACCCAAGCCATCCCTAAGAATACTAAACCCATACCAAAGGAGAACCTGGAAAACCTTCACACACAATTCTTCGAGACGAATTCAAACCAAATAAACGAACTCACATAGTTACTTGAGAACAATGACCATCTAACAGGGGAACAACGGCACATGACTTGCACCTCACTAGACATCCTTATCTCTAACATCTCCACCACCGTCCTAGAAACATGTAGTGCCCCATCAATTCCCGACACTACCAAACAGAATTGCCAAACAGAGAGGTTACCCCCCCAGAAAAATCTCAAAAGAAATACAAAAGAAACCTCTCAACCTACTACCTCATACTAAAGAAAATATATATCATTAAAAAAATTAAAGTTGACGAAACCATCCTATCATCAAAGAAATCCGCAACCACACTTACAATATTATACCAACACCCCTAGACCCCCCCTATCCAGTATGATACATGTATAGAGGACTTGGCTTCAATAAGGTAATTTCTCCTTCTTCTGGATGTATTATCTTTGTTGCCTATCGCCTGCTTCTAACCCTTCCAATGTTCGGCACATAGATGATTAGTCTTTCTATACGTATATGATTCTTACTTTAATCGACTAATATCTTGGTGGGACCTAAACACCTGTCCTGGCTATGGCCTACTAGATGCTTCTCCTTCCCATACGTTACCCATCTCAAGTTTCTACATCTTCCTCTATCCAACCTGGTTTCGGCAACCTAGCTTTGCCTCGTCCACTGTCAAGCTATGGCCTCTCAGGATCTCTCTAACCCTCTCTTGCTCTTAGCAGCCTATTGCGTTCTTACTTAGCTACTGATCTCTCGATTATTCCCTCAAGATTATCACTTTTGTCTTTCCTCACTCGGCTAATTGCTTACACTTACCTCTCTTAGGCTAAGTGTCTTATTCTAAGTTTATTGCCTCTCATACTTCTTACTGCCATTATTCTTCTCTTGGCTTCTTTTTAAAATGCTTTTCTTACTCGTCAGGTTCCTTTTTGGAATAGATGTTTCGCTACTCTTTGGCCTCTCAGAGACTATTGCTTCACACATTTCCACATTACAACACAACCTTCATTGCTAGTTCATACTTCAGACATTTCCCTCTTTAAATTATTTTAAAGACATTGTAAGTCTTGGCCAATAGCCAAAATAACTCCCTCTCTTTCTTCAACACTGGTTTGCTCAACCTTCGCCTTAATCTCTGTTGCAACACAAGACTACTTGCCCTGGTCCACATCAACACTGACAAACTTTATATCATAACTTCACACACAACCAAACAACAACATACCTTGCTCTCTCTTCCAAAAACAACAAATACAATTGCTCATATGACTTCCAATCTTTACTATCAAGATTTCCAAAACAATTGTTGAGTTCGAATCACTTGACTCTTTTGTATATGGTTAATCCCTTCAAGCCTCTTGCTTTGGGATGTGACTAAGGCCTCGCTCAGCCATTGAGTCTCATGCCTTCTAAGACTATTGCTAAAGCTAATGCTAATTTGAGACTATGTCGGATATTTGCAAATTGATAACAGTCTTCTCTTCGAGTGGCCAACCCCCTCCTTATCAAAAGGGAGGAGGAGGTGATTACTACAACCATCTTGGGGCGGCAATAGCCCCCTGAATCCACTCATGATGAATTCCTAACTGCCTATTGCCTTCTAATTATCACTAATCTATGAAATTGAGCCTACATGCTAGGCTATAGCCAAAATTTTGAGCTTACACATCCCATCAATGAAAAACTTGGAAACAAAACTTAAACTCCCTGCCATGAAAATCAAAATTACATTCAAACAAATTAACATAATCACCATACAATATGCACACTCGATACTAGTCCATAAACAAAGACTAGAGAACCGCCAACCTATCATGGACCTCTAGGACTTACCATAACTAAATAATTAAACTTATAACCCGCCATGCCTCCCCCCCTTAAAGTAGTGCCATATTATTGGAGGACTTCTGCTAATTACGGTCACATGCTACCGGTTACCGGTAATAGCTATTAGTTACCAATGTAGAATTAGCATCTACCGTACGTTAAGGGCAGCTTCGGCACAAAATAATTCTAAAAATAGACGCCGAAAATTTTGGAAAATTATTGACATTTTTTGCCGAATATAAAATTAATTAATTTTCAAAATTGCCGAAAAGTAAGAAATTTTAACTTCTCACTAGAATTTTACTTACACTGGAAGCATATATGAATTCTGATGGAGAGAAGGTGCTCCTTTTGTAATCAAGCTCACTTACATTAGTCCACAAAGAATATGGGTTAAGAAGTAGCAAGACTCTAAGTGAGGCTTTTCAAACGTGTTGTACACAATTTTTTGGAGTCCAATTGAGCATAGAAGATGAAGTTTTATAGAATTTTGTCCAACTAACAAAAGTTGAGAAATCAAGTAATCTTCCACCCCCAACAAGTTTTGTGTCAGAATAAATCTTTATGCAAAAGATATGGACAAAACATTGCAGCCGTGTAAAGATCAAAAAATTAAAATGCGTTCATAAAAGTTTTTCGGAGCTCATTTGTGCATAGAAGATCAACTTTTTTGGAATTTTGTTGCTCTAAGAAAAGTTTAGAAATCAAGTAATCTTTCACCTCCAACAAATTTTATGTCATTTGAAGACTCTATGCAAAAGTTATGCGTGTTATAAAAATGAAGTCTAACTAGGTGCTTCACCTCAAACTTTACATATCCCATATGCATTGTTGAACACAACTCCACTCTACTTGTATAAAGCACAGAGCATTCTCAGCTCTTCACAAAATCGTGAAAGATTTATATCTTTTGTAAAACTCTTCACACAAATTGTGAAATCGTGAATAAACATTCTTGTTTACCGTTAGGTAATACCTTCTTGGATGTATGCCGAAATTGCATTATTAAACTATTTAAAATGCTGAAATTTTTAGTAATTTTTTTTTCCCGCCGAACACTGTTTTTTTACTTTTAATAATTATTCGGCAAGAGAGCGCCGAAGCTGCCCTTAACGTACGGTACTCCCTGATAAGGGTGAAGTACTTTTACATCTAACGCCATTCCCCTAGGGCGTGGCCAAAGATGTTTCACGAACAAACATGTTAATGGATTTTCGCACTCCTTCCTTGCTCCATTAACTAGTTCGCCGCTAGTCATATCCAAGCCTTGCAATAACACCTCCCAAGCTAGTTCCTCATCCCTAGAAATCCCCTTTGATGTATAATCCGTTAAAACATTTGTTTAAGGCTTGAAAACATGCCTTGGACATTACCTACCAGCTAACATTTTTGGCCTGATTGGTCAACTTCCGAAGGTTGTTTCCATAATACAAGCTTGGATCTAGCATCTCTAACATCCTACCAACCTATGGTAGAGTTTTTCGGGCCACTCTGACCACTTTCATATTTTTGACCAGGTCACGTTTTTGGTAAGATCCACCAACTTTTGGAGGTGGTTTCCGCAAACCGAGTATGGATCCGACCTCTCTAACCTTCTACCAACTTATGGTACATTTTTTAGGTCATTCTAACTACTTGCTCTGGACATCCTCCCATGAGTGTCACGTCTGCGCATACCCAGCCTTTCTACTTTCTAATGCATTCTTTGGTACTACATCACAAGTTGTCCAATGCACATTTTCAGTATCCCATTCAACACCTTCGTCGTGTCAACACTAAGGACTATGTTAGCTTACAAGAAGAGCAATGATAGGAGATCACCAACAATGAATTTACTCTTCAAATCCTTCTTTCAACACTTACTACTTGTTTTTCTAGGATTGTGGTATGTTCGGACTGCCATACACTTCCACGCGGCAACCCGTTTAGATCTAAGACTCACAAATATACACATCTTTTCTAAGAGTCTAAGCTATCTTTGCATATATGTACCAAGAGAGCCAATAGGCTCTAGGACAATCCTTATATACTTCAAAACAACTACCTACTAGGTGGGTCAACTTGGTAGGTTGCCACCTTGTCAAAACACTGCAACTAGCTGTCTTGATGCGTTCCTGCCCTTTGTCCAATTCATGACCAGTTGGCGCACTGAGATCATAAAAAACGATCAACTAGTTAAGACTCCCAATGCCATTTCAATAACTTTAGACCTACAAGTCATTTTATGATCAACTAAGTTACTAACACCAAATAATTACTTCTACTGAATAGACTATTCAGTAATAAACAATAAAAACTAACTAGTGGATGTTCTAACAATATATTGCATTAGGGGCATATTTGACGTCAACTAGTAAATTGACATTTTTTTGCCCTTTCAACAATTTGTGACCAACTAGTTAGTTTTTGATGGCTTAAAACACAATGCTAAATTCTACCTTAACAAAACACTATTCATTTTGGCCTCCTCTAGAGACCGGAGTTCTTCTTCTTCTTAATATAACATCTTTTCCCGGACATAAATGAAACCATGCAAACTCCCATGTCCTTGCACACATGTAGGTATTGTAGTTGACCCATCAATATTTAAAATAGCAATATGGGAGTGTTGGGCATGTGAAATGGACATTGCAAACATGTCCGTGGAAATGGTGTGCGGATAGAATATTCATACAAGAACAATTTTTGGTCCCAATACATTTACATGTATCTGCATGTGATGTCCTATACATGAGGTGTATGTGAAATGTTTGGTTTCCTGGTTCTCCTTTGGCGAAAGTGTCTAGGAGGATACAAATACTCATGTGCACTAATCCACTACCCCCTCATGTATTCCTCTTTAGTCATGTTGCCTCCATTTCAAGAGCGTTTGTTATGTTTAGTGTTGTGATTGTGTGCTTGACAACTTTCGGTGTTATGAAGTGCGTTGTTTGATCTTGTCACTTGTTGCGCTTCGTGTCATGCTTCATGTGCACCACACTTGCACAATGGATGTACTCGACAAGCGTCAAACCCTTTGTCCATTGCTTCATCCAACGAACCTTGTATAATGATCTTTTTGAAGCTCTTGCCTTTGCTGAAGACACCCACCACTGCATTATGAATTGCCCACGAAATGGGGTGGTTTCATCACGATCCACAACAATCAAACCTCTTGCTTGCCACACGTGATCATCTTCATTATTTATCCTCACAAGAACAAAATCTCCTAAGGTAAGTGCGCCAATGACCGCACGATCAATCTTCAAAACCTTGTAAGTACAAATTTACAAGCTTAAATTGTTTCAAATTTTGAAGGATTGTTAATTGTGAAGTGACGATTCTCTTACAAAAAAATAAAAATGAAAGATATTTTAATTTGTGAAAGCTATTACAAATTGAATCCAAACATACACAGGTGGATCTCAAGAGCTTAGTGAGCCCTTCACCGCACAGTGTGCGGTACATGCACATTCACGTTCTCTCCGAAATTCCCTAAACGTTCCCGAAGTTCCCGCGAGAGTTCTCAGGATTGAAAATTGTGTGGTGGTTGTGCGGTGGTTGTGTAGTGGCTGTGTGGTCCGTGGGCCGCGTTCGGTCAATGGCACACTTACCCTACTAGTATATCTTTCCAAGGATTCAACATGTGGTTTGGTTGATCTCTTGCTAGAATGCAATAATCAACCTCCTCCTCCTCCTCGGGTGTCTTGTCATCATCACCAACCACCGTGCCCTTTCCAACTACAACATGGCACCTCCTCCAGTCTGTGCACGCCCTTAACCTCTCAATCTATGTGGCAAGTGTTGTGTTGGTATGGGCTTTCTTAATTTTTCCAATATGCATTTCTATTAGTCCATATGGCATGTCATGGCCTTGGCGTATGATTCATTATTAGCCATCCTTGCATTCCAAACTTCAATGTACTTCTAACTAGGATTTAAGTCCATTTAGATTTATGCATGAATTTTGGACAATTCCAACTATGGATTTGACATACACTAGATTGCAAAACTACAAATATGATGGTTGATGAATATGGAATACAAACGTTTAGAAGTTGTGGTTTTTGTGTTGTTATGGCAAGGTTCAAATTAATGCCCCTTTTGTGCACTCACATATACTCGTATATATGTGTTATGAAAGATGCATCCCGGGGAGTCTAAACCGACCCTTAAGGTGGAGCCGCCCATAACCGATCACTTAAGAGATCTTACGCCAAATTTGGAGAAACATAGGGTGGTACAAATTTTTACTGTGTTGAATTGCTCAAGCCCCCAAGCCGGGCAATCAAAGTATGAAGGTTTGATGCCAACTATGGTGGGCATGTCCTGCTGCATGGAGGAGGTTTCCACCCTTGGGGTCAGCGACTGCGACAAGGCCAGTAGATAGGCATGGCACATGGGCCAAAATGGGGTTGTTTTGCGCCCTACTGCGGCGGTAGTTGTCGCCATGGTTGTGCTTGCCACGGGGCCTGAGGGTGCAGGGCCAGGGGCTGTAGCTGGTACCGCCTAGGTGACAGGTGCCCGAGGTTAACCACTTTCACTTTTTAGTAAAATAACAGGGAATTACATGGGTAAATAACAACTTTTTTTACTGCTGCTTACACACACTCTGCCAAGGTTGCATCTTCCTCTTTGCATTTTCAGTTATTTCCATATATATTTTTCAATTACCATATGAAGTTGTAACAATGTTAAACAAGTTTTCTTCTTACAAATCTTGAATAGATCAAAGCCTTGCCATGTATAGGCATTCGCGAAAGCTACAAAGTAAATGGATTGTTTCCATGTGAGAATTATGGAAGATATAGTGCATTGTGACTAATGTGACTAATGCCCTAGCTTGGCATTAGTCACATTAATTACATCGTACTAAAATCTCCGTGAAATTCACATATTTTTTTCTAAAATTCATGCACAAAATTCCAAAAAATGGTCTTTTCGGACCTTAAGGCTTCAGTAGATATTTGGACACCACAAAGTCAATTTTTTTTGGGAAGGGAATAGAGTTAAAACAACCCCAAAATTGTCAAATGCATATTCACATTAGTCTTTCCTTAGACAATCAAACAAAGAACTCTTATGTTTTCCATTCCATACGTCATTATAAAAAATATCTTCATATAACTTAAACCCTTTAAACCCCAAATTACCACCTCAAGATCTAAACCCTATACCCTTTACCAAGCCATACTCTAGGCTAAACCCTAAACTCATTTAATGAACCACCGTTGTTGAAATTAAGAAATAAAAATATCAACCGAGAACACTCAAATTTCAACCCAACCCCTAATTACCACACTAGGGCTCGAGGAGAACCGGCGGTTAGTCACAGATGAACCGGTTGAAGTTTGAGACTTTAGGAGAATTACCTATCAATTTAGAGGAATCTATATAATACACCTCAATTGAATAAAGCAAAACCGGAAGGTGCCAACATATGACCGGATGGATTTAGAATCACTAAGATCTTGACCGTCCATGCCCAAAAACTTTCCAGACTTTGTACCACACAAACTCCGCCCAGGCGCTGAAGCCTGCCTCATGTGCCTGCCTGCGGGCCTGCGGGCCTGCCCCACAGCCTGTGCGGGGCCCACCCCGGATAGAAAGGGGAGGTGGGGCCCAGACTCGCCAGAGGGTCGAAACATGGGTCCAGCTCGGACGCCACCTCAGCCGCCAAATGGTCACTGAAGTTCGCTTTGGACAAGTGTTTTTCGTTTTGTTGCTGATATGAGCCATAGACTCTCGGACATCCATGGCGCCGTGTCCGCAAGCAAGATTCGGAGGGAGGCCCAGACTTTCCCGGATGAGTTGGAGCATTCAGCTGGTAGCTTTCTAAAGAAAGCGAGGAAGGAGAAGGACGAGAACAGGGAATTTGGGCAGGTGGATCCCCGAATTACCTTACCGTTTCCCGCCACTCAAACTGCCGCAAGAAGGTTTTCAGCATCTTACCTTACTCCTGAGGGAAGTAATTAACATTTTGAGTGCCGCCACCTTAAACTGAAAAAAACCCTAAAATGGCAACATATCTCTGCCACTTCGAGTCCCGCAAGCATTGCATAACGGACTCGTAGAGCATCTATAGAAACTGCCTGCCTGTGCGTAGGAAACCTCGAACAAGCTGAATTTGACATGTGTAATTATGCGAAACCCTTCACACTTACACTTTCAATCCGACTACTGACAAGCTTCTGCAATATCACATCTGAATATATAAATTAATTGGTGACGCAGCAATATAAGTATGCAAATCTGTGTCATAAATTCAAAATGCACATTAGTATGTAGTGATTATAGAAGACTCCGTGTGTACAATTTGCACACATGAAAAGTCGCATAAAAGCTTCTGACAAACGCCCGGGGTGGCAACTAATATTCTGTAGCACTCGCCGGGGCCACCGTCTTTAGAAAATGATTTGGAGCTGCTAAACCATTTCTAAGAAGCATCAATTGGGAGCTATTTTTACATTAGAAGCAATTTCAGGACTTCTTTACTTCTAAGAAGTGATATCCAACACCTAGGGGTCCTGGATGGTGATCCCTGTTTTAGAAAAGTGGCTTTTAATTAATTCTAAAAAGGACAGTTGAAAGTGCAAACCTTTCAGTTTCAAGCACAAATTGTATCAATGGATTCCTCAAAATCCCCTCTTTCCAAGCATGTTTCTCCACTTTGTGAAAGAAGAAATCATCAATTCATTAGAAAGTATTAGAAGTGTTTTAGAAACAACTGTTCTAAAAGGGAGAGTTGCTACCCCAGGGTCAGGCGACGGATAACTCCAGGTAGAAATTGCATTTGTTTCCTTCAAAAAAAGTGCATATTGCACACGAGTGCGAGGCAGCAGAAAATTCCAGGTGGAAATTGGAAATTGCAGATCATAGGAGATGGGTCTTCCGACATGGCGACCATCATGCAATTCAGGATATTCCGTGTCATGCACCTCTCTTAAAAATTTCAAGTCGACATATCCCGTGGCGGTCACCTTCATATTACAGACTGCTTGAATCATATTCATGTATAATTGAAGAAGCTTGAATTCTGTGGATAATCAAACAAGTTATATAACTCCACTGATGATGCCTTGATGCCTGTCAGAGGTTCTTTTACTTAATGGTAGGATCAAATCCTTCTAATTTTCTGTCAAGTTCAAAAAGAGATGCCTGGCCCGCATCGATCGTTTCTTTGGATCTTAATTCTTTTGCTCTCCTTTTCCTCAAACCCGATTTTTCTGTCACCTACAACTGTTTCAGTGGAAATTGCTGTGAATCCTTTCTAAACAACGTGTTAACTATTTCTTGAAGTTTCTTAAAGATGATGATTTCTACATCAGTCAAGGTGTTCATAATCTCCATAAATCTCCAGGCCATCGTTGACAAGTAGCCTGCAAGAGCTTGGCTACTATAAAAGGCAATGGAGTGTTCACCTAAAGAAGCAAGAAGCGGAGGTTATGGCATTGATCTTGTCCCATTTGTCTTATGTTGTCCTGCAGCTCCCATTAGCCTCCACCGTCTCCGACTGCGTTGAAATCTGAGATAAGCCTAGCCTGTAGGATTTGTTGCATTTACGGTAGGTCAAATACCCGGTAGGCTACCCATGTCATTTTGATGAAAGCAGAATGCCGAATAAATATTTAGGTGAATTACCCAAATTGTAAGAAACAAGAAGCTGGACTAACTGACATGATTAGAAGCACACATGTATACAATTTCGCCGTTCGACAATCAAAAAGACCGGATCCACTATCCTTCTAAGATTATGAATTTAGTACACGAAGAAATTGGGTGCACTGAGAAAATGCGAACTACATTTTTTAATGGTCGTTAGACATAAAAGTGGTAACAAGTTTGGTCCGGTGAAAAACTGTGACAAGCCAGATAAATTCTTCTAAAATATGGCATTTGAAAGTGATTTTTTTTTCTAATTCAGAAACAAATCGCAATTTTCTTCTCATTGTGAAAGAACAGATCATCAAATCATTAGAAGTATTAGAAGTGATTTAGAACACCTGTTCTGAAAGGGTGAGTTGCCACCCCGGGATATTCAAAGGCTCTTTGTGGGTGAGAAGGCTATCTCATTGTTGAGTTTCTTCATCTAAGTCGGTTCTTCACCTATCTTGTAAAATGATGTTCGAAATATGTAACTGACAGCGAGATTTAGATAAGGAATGAATGTAACGAGAAGAATGAAGAGAATCCAAACAGAGGTTTAGTCGTCAATACTCTGTACATTTATTCAGGATTTACCACTTCGTACCACAGTATGCACCGAAATTACAAATGCAAGTCGTACAGACCTTCGAACACTTGAAAGCTCACCTCGCCTAGAGTGAGAAAGAAGAATTTAAGTCGACCGTAAGCACTTAATGCAAAACAACAACTGCCGCTAACACTGGAAATCTGAAAATGATGCAACCTTAAGACCCGACGTAGTGCATTCAGATCAGGATATTATTCACAAAGGGCTATTCAAAAATCTCATTATTTTTTACAACATCCATTGGACGTGAAAAAAAAAGCATTAAATTAATTAATACCTCGCCACCGCTGAGCTGAAGGAGCGGCATTATCATGCACCTCCTACAATTGAATTGACTTCAAGGCTAGCTAATCTCCAGTCTACACTTTAATAACTGAAACAACCAGAGCCTGTAAGTCTGGCCAAGACATTCAGAGGTGCACTATGCTCACTCCAATCCAGGATACAAAAGTGCTTCAAGCAGTCGTACTAAAATCATGGAGGAAAGTCTATGAATCCGGAGTCCACTGTTTCCGACTTATTCTATAGACACGACCGCACACGACATTTTCATCTGAAACAATGTTAACCTGAGCTCTATGGGTGAGGTATCAATTAGGTGACAGAATTACATCATGTACTAGATGACTTCTATTACATTCGGCATGGGCCAATGATGATCATGTCTCCGTCAGATTCACGTCGTTCGGGTTCAATTCCGACTCCTGATGGAATGTTGTAAATACTGTTTACGGCGTCCCGCCATAAGGGTTGTAAGGCTGCGGCTTGGGATGGCGAGGTGTGCCGCCATAAGGGTTGTAAGGCTGTGGCTTGGGATGGCGAGGTGTGCCGCCATAAGGGTTGTAAGGCTGCGGCTTGGGACGGCGAGGTGTGCCGCCATAAGAGCTGGGACCACGAGACCTGCGATGAACTGGCTTACTGTGTCGAGGATTGCGAGATGGTGATGACGGTCGACCCCGAGTGCCAGGTGTTCGAGGATTGTGGTAGGTCGGAGGACTTCTGCCGTGACGATGCCGCCGGGGCCTGCTGTGGCTGGGCGGTCTGTGCTGGTGATTATGATGTCCTCCACCATGTCTAGGTCTCGGGCGGGGTTCATGCCGAAACGGAGGTTTCGGATGATGGTGAGATGGAGGTTTCGGATGATGGTGAGATGGAGGTTTCGGATAATGGTGAGATGGAGGTTTCGGATAATGGTGAGATGGAGGTTTCGGATAATGGTGAGATGGAGGTTTCGGATAATGATGTCGGCCAGGTGGTGGTTTCGGCTTGCGAGGACGAGGTTTTGGTGCCGGAGGTGTTTTGGGAGGACGACCACCGCCATGGTGAGGAGGAGGACTCAGAGGAGGTTGATATCCACCACCACCACCACCACCGGAGGTGTATCCACACATGCCAAACATGCATCGGACGCCATATCCACAACGCTTGAAACATCCACCGCAGTTGTTCCGATCGCTGCCGTAGATGTTCCTGCACGTCCCCTCGCAGCAGACGTCGACAGGGCCGCACCGCCTACCACAGGCTCCGCAGTGTCGCTTGTCGTGGAACAAGTCGATGCACTGGTCGTTACAGCAACCTGCCTTGCCGTAGCGAGGGCCGCGACCGTCGGGTCTTTGCTCGTTCTGACACACCTCCACCTTGCAGTGACCAATGTTGTAGCCTCCGTAGTATGAAGAGGTTGACAGAAACCGGCTCTTGCCTCGATTAATCATCCCCGCCGCCGGCGACATCAGCATCGTGGGCCTACCGTCATCACCACTAACCTCATCCTGAACAGATTCGTGATGAATTCCCTCCACCTCTGCTGCCTGCACAACATACAGAGCTACAACGACAAAGACGATCCCCGCAAGCCACAGGAATCTGAATCTACGACTTAACCCTCTCGCCATGTCGCGGGTCGATCAATGTAACCTGCAGCGCCAGTACTGCTTCAGAGCGTGATGAGCTGCAGAACTTATAGTTACACCGGTGACTGCAAAAATAACTGCAATGAGGTCCGAAATGGATGACCTCCGAGTAGATGATGAGTACATCTGCTACTACCTTGTAGTCGATCGGTCCCGGAGCAGGAGCGGACCCACTGCAGCGACTACGAGGAGTAGACTGAAGACGCTGGAAATGAGGCAACGGAAGGCTTTTAAAGGAGGGCATCTACAGGAGAGGAAATTATGTCCAATGGAGGGTGTGGATTTCACATATAGTTCAGATCAGTACAAGATTCAGAGTTTACTATCCTCCGGTTGGTGACGACACTCGTCACTCCGAGAAAAAACAGTAAGTTTCTGCTCTCGGCGTGGTTTCCGTGCAAATTCTGGGCAGTGAGATTTCTTACTATGATGAAGTCAAGTGTTCTTTGTCCTGCTCTCAGAAGTACGTAAACTATTATAAAACACACTACTATATATGCTTCCATGAAGTTTAATTTGCAGTTATGAAAGTTACATTCAGTTTATTCTAATTAGTTAGTCATTTATAAAAATGGCATTTCTCCAGGCTGGAAGTAGGTAATGAACCCACAAAGGATTCTACACCATATAGTAGGCTTGGAAAGAATGGACATCGTGTACACTAGGCTACAAAATTTACGATGTAGGTCGATGTTGACATGACCAATTCGGAAATTCTTGTAAAAAACATATGATGTCGCTTACAGGCCTCTTGAGACGCAGAAAATGAATTTCAAGAACATCACATTCTGACCGTAGATTGGAGTATGAGAACCTTTGCGAGAAAATAAACGTGCAATTTCAATGAGATTAGAAGAATGGACACCTGTGCTTAAGTGTTTGAGTAACTGCTATTTCGCTTGAGGCAGCTATAATACTCAAACTCTACTTCTTGCCGATCCTAACGTTTTCTCTCGGAATGTCAGAAATATGCTGGAGGTACTTCGTGCTCCTCCAGTTGATTAGTTCAAGCAGAGGATAATTGAAACAAAGCAGCTGCTCCTGGTTTTTATTTGGGAAAACTTGCGAGCAGGTCCTTTAACTAAAGGCAACAGCGTCGTCGGCAGAAATGTACTTGCCAACTCAGCTGTTCTTCAAATGCTCTTGATTTTGATCAAGCAAGTCGGAAGTGGACTGAACTCGCAAGAAGAAGTTTCTGGAATTGAAACAATCATTTCTATGCCTGTTGATCTCGATGCGCAATAACTACCTAGCAACCCACAAAACGGCATTTAATTAAATTACCGAGACTTCGTATCCCTGTTATCTCCGACTCCTTTGGTACTTAAATCCTCGTAGATCAGTTTTGGGTGTACTTTCTTAATTATCGATAACTGAGGTTTAACGGAACTTCGAGTCCCCCAATGAATATGACCTCGCAGGTGGGCAATCTGAAAACCTTGTAACTAAAGGAGGCAGGAACTTAGGTCTTCTGATTGATCACCAATTCATCTATTTTGGAGATCACCGGCTCACTCAAGGGAAATAAATTGTGTAAAAGGGGTTTGAATCTCAGGCCCATCTCAAGCAAGTCACTTGCATTTCGGCTTAATTAAAATATGCTAAATTTCTCCCAACTGAAGTATCTAAGTAGAATCGAACATAAAAAGTCAAGATGCTTCTTTGTTGTCACCAAGATAGATGTACCGCATCCAGTCTGAAGTAATTGATGGGTAGTAACCCTGTGACCGTTAAGGTTATGATTTCTTAGACTTGTACTGGGCAACGGCCAGAGGGTATCGGTGATTGCACAGGTTCGTGTACTCATGATTGGGTAGTACCCAGGAGGTATAAGTGCACCCCAATAGGTAGGGATTTCTGGAGAACCATTCGAACCAATGAGTTTATCATGTTGTGTTAATTTCCACTGGACTGATTCTCAATGTCGCATAACCTCAGGTCATTGAAAGCTTAACCTGATGGATGACGTTGAATTTTAGAAATTGGGAACTGATATTACTAAATCTTACGTCCTGATGATGAAGTCACAGATTTAGACATTCTTGCTATGTCGAATGAATATAGGAATTTTCCTTTCGCGATTTGAAGTTTCCATACTTTCCACGGCTGCGAACGTAACGCTACATCTCGATTAAGAATTAGGAGTTTCCATGCTAACACCTCCTCTGCGCAGGTCCAGTATAAACTTTGTGACCTCATCGCAACATATTTATTATTACTTGTGCAGATCGATGTTCGGCATGTGCGAAACCAGTTCATCGCAGTCCTCGTGCTCAAAAGTGTTGGGGTAAGAGAACTTTGTTACCCAAAATCTTTTGAGGACGAGGACTGTGATGAACTGGTTTCGCACAGGCCTCGCCACAGGATGGAATTATGGGGAAGATTTCTTCTTGCGAACATGAAATTATGGTGGGATGCAAAATGGCCTTTAACAAATCAACCAACTGATTGTTGCTAGGTTCAAGGCACTCGTCAACAGTGAGATGAGCATCTCAGGAGCAGCTGCGCGCACATTCATGTGCAGGATCAGGGAATTTGATTGAGGCTTTGTAATCTGTGTGGAAAAGTGCAATTTCGTCAGTGACCTTCAGGTTTTCATCATTCAGAAGACCCCATTCAGCTCCAGGAGCCGATTTTATCAAAACAAATTGCCAAATTGCACTGAAATTTACATTGAGTTGCATCCTCAGATCATCATCACCAGTCCATGAGGTTGCGGCATCTGTCTACTCAGTTATGGAGATTAGAATGCAATATTAGGTGCTACAGGTTGTTAGTGCATAAGTACTTCCTGTGTACATGAATGGTTCAAACACTGAAATTTCAACAATGTCACAAAGTAAGGTTATTCTCAAAGTCACTAAGAAATCAAACGTCATAGGCAAATATGATACCGTTCAAACAATTGTTTAATAAGATGTAGGACTTTGATCCACTTCCAGATACTATGGGGAGTTGCGGCTTCTGCCAAACAGATAGAAAAAAACATCCCCAACATTCCGCATAAAATGACTGCTCTAGAAGGCATATCTTGCTTCCCTTCGAACAACAATTCCGGCACAAAATCTGCACCCTCTAAGGGTTGGAACTTTGTGAAACAATAATATTTCCAAAGCTGAGAAGCGAATTTTGTGTTGAGGCACAAACTTGAGAGAGGCTACATTTTGTACTTATATAGTGCCGGACACTTTCAACTAGCAATATTTTCCCTTTGTTGGAATTGTTAAGGAAAATGTTTGCACACCAGTTAGACACAATGTTGGAATGCAATTAGAGAGAGCTTTGCTCTGGCTTCATTCTATCATTTTTCAATTTGAATTTGAATTTGAATTTTTCACAGAGCCATAGATGTTCAAAGATAAGGCAAATTAGCAATATAACAAGTTACTAGTATTGGTAAACGAGTACCAATGAAAATGAATATAAATGTTGTAGTCTTTTATGTTTTCATCGCAAACTAGTCAATCGGAGGAACCTTTTTTGTTATTAGACACTTGAGAACCTACTTAAAAGATTCTATTGCTTTTGCTTGGAAGTGTGACACAAGCTTGTTAATCTTGAGGTGGAATATACTTTTCTTTTTGAGAGAACAAGCAAAGGGATGGGTGAGGAACCAAAGATGTAGCGTAGTATAGATTAAATTGATTAATAAATGGGTTAAATTGATTTACTTTTTTCAGCTTCAATTTTGGCTGCTTAAAATTGGGTTTGTCAATTATAAGTTGCAGCACCATAGACCCAAGAAATAATGAGTTTGGAGATAAATAACTGTGGCCCCTTGAGGGCCAAAAATTCTTGAAATGTGCTTACAGAATTCTGATGCATAAAATTGGATAAATAGAAATCATTAAGACATAAATGGCCACAAACTCCACTTGGGGCTTAATTTGGTTTTCTGAAATGACTGACAAGAGCACCATAACAGATGCCTTGAACTAGTTAAGTTTGCATTGAATATATCAGAATGGGGTTCTTGATCCTTCGTCCTGAGCCTCCAAAACTTCCACAGTTGAGACTAGTTTCTGCAAGGGCAGCCCAAATAACATGCGTCTATGTGCAGTGCCCTGATGTTGTACAATGTACAGAACGCCAATCAAAGTGTCATAACCTATAAAAATCTGAATAGACCATCTTCCCTTATCTCACTAAAGCTGTGAAATGTGATAGGAACATAAAGAAAAAAGAACTACCTGTTCCCTCTTTTCGATTGTTCTTCATGGTCCAAGTATACAGGCCCGACAATCACATGTTAAACCCCTTGAAGAACACTCACAAAAAGTGAATCTTACTGCACTAGAGTCTACTATGAACTAGGTATGGATGCGGAAAGCCTTCCCACAGGTAGTAGTAGTAAGCGCTGATGATGTATAGCTGGGTGAGCTAGCGGCTAGGTAGGTATTGGGTACCCACTGCAAGACTCCAACCAACACCAGGGTCATATGTATCCATTACTAAACTGCGGTCAGACCATGACATGCCCATCAATAAAGGGTAATAGTGTGCCTCCTTGCATCCAATAAGAAATAGACACGGCAGCAAATTGGCTTAACCTATCCACTATGGAGCTTTTGTATCCTGTGTAGACCCAGTTCTAAAAATGTGCTGTAGAGCTCCACCTATTAAGTGCTCTGCACTGCTGGACGACGCTCGTGATACTGGTTGGTTAATGGGACGCAGAAAGTCAGGCCCTTGAAGCTCAATCCGCTTGCACAGAGCTTCATAATTGTCCAGAACACTATTCAGTGCATGTTTCATTTCCCGAACTTCTACCTTCACATATTGCACTGCAGTCCAAGCAAAAAAGCCATATTTATGTGAACCAAACTGAAGAGCACCTTGTAATAGCAACATAATCCATATTTGGATAGGAAAATTGAGTAAATGACGGTCCCTGGGATGAAGAGGTACCCTAACGTCTTAACAAATGTGGCATTAAAATTGGTGGGCCATGCTAATTACAGTGCTCTTCATAACTTGTCATGTGGCACCAAGTGCCAGATGGCTCCCTCTCTAATTGCCACCCAGTGATTGCAAGGCAATTATGTAGGCCACACTAAAATAAGATGTTTAGCGTAGTTATGAACACAAAAAAGAGCCACGAGTGTCCACCCGAGAGTTGGAAACACCACTATTCTCTTTCTGTGCTAATTCTGTGCCAGTTTGTACAGAAAGTAAGAAGTGGGTGTCAGTTCTCACAGCTTGAGAACATGATTTCTTCTGAATAATCTTCAATGATTGCACTATTGATCTATGCCAGTTCAAATATGGTAACTCAGGTGTAGAATAGAGTATACATATCTCTATTGACATGAAATACAAAGTTAAATGGGTTAGTCATCAAGCACAACTATGAGTGAAATTGCAACACACATGCAATCTGAGTAAGATTTGCCAGCTGTTTGTGTACAGATTGGGAGTTTCTGATCGTGAAAGCTCAAATAGGATGCAAATTCGAAAGAAGGCTATTTTACCTTCTTCAAGGTGTGCAGCACTGGTCTTCATGACTGATGCTGAATAATTCAGCCGCTGTAGTAGTTTCATGGCAACTGCTTCTACTGCGTCTATTTTGAAGCCTATTTCCAGCTGTCCTCTCGAACAGAAATGGAAGGGGATCAGTTAAATGACACACATCTTTCTTCTCACCCTCACCTTACTAATAACTTGATTCAACATATTCCAACGAGAAAGAAATGACCAATTTGTAAATAGCGATTGTATGGCTCAGAAGTAAAGTTGAACAGCACATGATCACTAAGGTACTGACAATTGTTCAGATTTGCATTATTTACCTGGAGGGAGACCATACGGTAACAGATAATTCAATACTTCAATCTGTTCATGTTTTGTGAGAACCTCCCTTGGAAATTACTCAAAAAATTAATAGATAATGAACTGCTTGAGAAATAATGTTGTGAAAAAGAGAGGGACCTGATTTTTGCTAACTTGGGCAGCAGTGAGACGCTGCCACTCCTGATACAGTGCTAGTAGTTCAGCAGTCGTGCTGGCATCCAAAGCACCTGCAACCCAGACCATACATCCATGAAAGTTCTTTTTGAAGCAAACTACATGTGTCCTAAAAACTTTGAAGAACTACCATCAAAAGTAAAGAGGATTTTATCTACACAAACTGAAAGAGATTTTTGATGACCTATATGCCTTAGCAGTGTCGCCTACACCACAGACGATATTTAACCCTATAGACAATTGATCCAAGTAAGCTTGACAAAACATGTTCTAGTAGACATCAGTCCTTGACGATCACTATCTGTGCTTTTCCAAACTATCCTTTGATCAAATGTGACGTACTCATCCCTCCAATTTAAGAAAAATAAAATCTAGTTGGAGTGCTGTAGTGAAGAAAGTGGTAGGTCAGACTGCGATGTTTGTGTGTTCATGTTGAGTAGGTGACAGACCATAATCAACAGAACGAGATTGAGACAAGTTGTGCTGCAACAGAATGTCTGTGAAACTGCTCTCCCCCACCGGCGATTTCAGTAAAGGCTCTGCCTGCTCCCCACCAAGAAAAGATGGAAACTTCCATAAGGCTGTGCATGATATTATTATTATGTGACCAGATTTGGCAGCAGGACCCACCTGTTGGCCATGTTATGTTGTTTACAGAGCGTGAATGAGAGACATCTGGCTTTCTCTTCTTAGGCTCCACTAACAACGCCTACCACACGAGCAAGCAACATTCAACATTCAACATCAACATTAGCAGCATAGTGAGATACACGCCCTGTCAAGATTGGGTAATTATTTGCAAAGAAAAATAAGTGCATATTCCGATAATGTCTTGAAACCCACTGTCTCTATTACATCTTCAGTAGATTTTTACGTAGACATCAACCCCTAAGTTTCGCTCTGTTGTCGCTACCAATTAGCCCGAGCAATAAAACAAACCACTGTTGGTAATCCATTGACAAGCTACTACTATTGTCGGGAACCAAAAAGAGGTAGGTAAATTAGATACTCATGTCATGGGGTACCCTCCAAGTTTTTGATTAAGCATTTATGTTCAAGTCATACAACTCAGGTTACGACCCAAACATCATCAGGCTTCTCAAAGTCCATGACATCATCAGTAAAGACCGCTTCCAAGAGATCCTAAGATGGGAATATATTGCAAAAACAGAGATGCATAATATTCAGGACTCCACGTCTGAATCCTTATATTACTTACAACACGAAGATTCCGAAGTTTCTCCAAGCAGGGATCCAGTTCTTCGGCACTCCTTCCTTTGATTGTTGTGATCTCATCCACTCCTTCCTG
Organism: Polytrichum commune; assembly: GCA_950295325.1. NCBI lineage: Eukaryota > Viridiplantae > Streptophyta > Polytrichopsida > Polytrichales > Polytrichaceae > Polytrichum > Polytrichum commune. The sequence continues at coordinate 11,529,167 of OX485803.1, read as the reverse complement.
CACTTTCCAGACAAAGATTCTTGTGATTTTCTATAAGCACCAAATGCTGACAATTTACTGAGTTCTTAATACGACAACCATTGAATGCCCTACTTCTCAGAGATGTTCTTTGTCTCTTATCAGTAATTGAATAAACAAGAAAATCAACCGTATGAGATATTTAAATCTTAGTTCCAGAGAGTTTCTACACGATATAGTGAAAATTGTAATTGCTTGAAGACAAGTCAATAAACAAGAGATGAGCTGCATATACAACCACAACAGAGAAATTCCGCAACCCTACTTAGAAGCGGCAATGTTGTAGTTACGGGGTTAACCCCAATTTCGAATTGTGTGACAAAGTCAGGAGAAGAAACCTCTGAAGACAGCAACTTCGAGTCCGTTACCCCCATGGTAAAATCACCGAAGTCTTCCACGACCTTTCAAACTGCAATTGTTGATTCCTGACTTGCTCGATTAATCCTTTGGCTTTATCAAATCTTAACCTCCAGTCCTCCAATTTTCTGTTCTTGTACAAATCTTAAGACTCCTCTACATGTTGATGAAGCTCAAAGGAGACTGCATCTTAATCCTTTGCTTCTCCAAAGATTTCTTTGATTCAGAGAATATCACGACGCATCCGGGACCGTAACTTCACCGAGCTCATCCTCACAATCTCCCTCCCACGAGAAAACCCTAATTTTGTAGTCCATCTCTCTCCATTGCTCAGCGCCATACCCAACAACCACTGAATTCAATCAATTGCCAATCACTCTGAAAACACATTACTCATCGCTATGACAGTCAGGTTAAGGTCCCAAAACAATTTAGGATGGCCATCACCGCGATAGCTCCAATTCGTCATCACCTAACCTTGCTGCAAATCAGAAATGATGGACTCCTTAAACCCCGTGCAATTTTTTGGTAAAGATTTCCACCGTCCTCATCACTCTCCGAATCACTTTAAATGTCATCCTAAATTAGAACAACAACACCTAACAGAAGTTCGATGTGATTAAGCCTACTTAACTCTGCCTTCATGTAAGTTTCGCTTGGAACCGGCAGGAGACTTATTAAACAAACCATGAGTACTTCATACGCCAGGTAAGTCTGCTTAAGTTTCCATCCGCAACGTGGATGAAAAATACGTCACTCGACTGCTCATGGAAGTTGGGCCCACCATTTTCATTTGTTTTTCATTCTGGTCAGAGCTCTCCAAAAGGACTTTGGGCCCACCAATTCATGTTGGACCCACTTTGGAAGGTGATTTTGGAATTGGCTTCTTATCATTGGGGTTGGCCCAAGAGAAATGAGAGGGAAGAGAGGTTTTCAGAAAGTTGTTGTTCTCGGACTACTAACTTAAAAATTTGGCGATGCAAGCAACAGGGGTTCAAGTGTGAGCAGAATTGGGTCGCCGTCTCTTCAAGGCTAGAAGAAGCTCTTTGGGGATTCAACTGATGACCAGATTTTGGGAATTGTATAGAACTGATAGCGTGGTGGAGCTCTTCGATTTGGCTGCATGTGAATGTGTTGGGAGAGAGTGAGACTTTGGGAGAGGGATGTTGACGCAATTGCTGAGGCCCATCCGTGGAGGGCTTCGTTCTTTTGCAAGTGAGCAATGGAGAAAAATGTCAGGAATTCGAGAGAGGCAAAGATGGGTGGCTATGTGGGGCAATGGAGATTATGGGCGTCTTGGCCAAGCTTCACCTGAGTCACTTTGGGAGCCTACAATCTGTAAGAGTTTGCAATTCATGCAGCCCATAGCTGTGGCATGCGGCGGTGCACATACTCTTGTTCTCACCGGTCTGGCTTCTCTCTCCACCTTGTGTGCGTGTGTGTGCCTAAGTGGGTTATGATTACAGTGATGGTGATTCTTCAGTTTTAGATTTTTCTATACAATGTCCTCCACCATCTCATTCGCATGTTGCCAGTCTTCTAGTTGTTCATCTTTGGTGTGTGAACTACTCCCATTCATTGGGTTCATTCTTACCCTCACCGGTCTGGGTTCTTCCTCTCCCCTTTGTGTGTATGTGTGTGCCTAAGTGGGTGATGATTTAAATAGTGATGATTCTTCAGTTTCGGATTTTGCTATACAATGTGGTCCACCGTCTTATTCACATGGGAGCCAGTCTTTCTAGTTGTTCGTCACTTTGTTGTGTGCACTACGCCCATTAATTGGGTTCATTAGGAAACGATCCTCATCTTCCAGTCGTTGATCAAGCCACCTGCATTTGATGGTTATCCGCAAAACTACTCATGGTGAGCTTGTGAATATTGATTTGTGCTATTACTTCAAGTATGGCCACTGAGAAAATAAAGTCTGGCATGCGAGGGATATCTGTCTCCTGAACTGGTTATCAAGAATTCACTAGCCTGCTTTTCAGAAAGGGTTAAATAACTTGAAGCAAATTTGGCTCATGGTGGGGCTGTGAATGTTCATCAACAGAAGAAGGTCGAGTGTATGCAACAGGGTTGAATGATTGGGGCCAATTGGGCATGCCTTCAGCCACTGGCCATTCCCTGGTAATTTTCCAAAGCCCTCTATTGGATTTCATGAACATTTTCTTCAAATTCGAATCATATGTGCACTGCCAGCTCTGTGATCCAAATTCATTTATCTACCAACAAATATCAGTGCTTGCATTTTTCTACAATTTTTGTTTTGTACCTAGAATTAAAGCACCAATTGTGCAGGAACTCGTGGAAGTTGAGGGTTTACCAAATAACACAAGATTTATCCACATTGCGGCTGGGGATTACCATTCTGCTGCTGTCTCTGGTTCTCACTTCTCTTAAACCTGATAGCTGTGAAATTTGACTACACATTTGGAAGTGCAACCACTTTATGCCAGAGCTCGTAACTTGTTAGTATCTCAAATGAATGCAACGGGGAGCATTAACAAGTCGGACTAATGTCAAAACTGAGGGAGTTGCTGCTTTCTTTCTTGGCAACAGGTCTTGTTTGCAATCAAATGAACATAACTTTTTTCGAATTTATGTGCAGAGGATGGAGGCGTATATATGTGGGGTCGAAATACACAAGGGCAACTAGGCCTTGGTAAACGTGAGTCTTTAACCAGCTATTTGGTGTCCAGATCGTGATTTAATGCCTGGAGTAATTGGCGTTTACAGAACAGTGTTCCAGTTTGCATTGGGCTCCATCAATCGACCAATCTCCTGATATGCGCAATTTTGTATCACTGACCCGTGGAGAAGCTTTCATTTATTAGCGTTATCCTTTAATTCAACGGGAGTGTTGGGCGGGAGTTGGTTGTTTGGCATAACAAAACTTTCCATGTTCGGATAGATTTCGGTACATGCTTGGAGTTGGTGTGGAGGTTTGAACGAAGAACATTCTTACCGAACATGGAAGATACTGTATGCAAAATAATCAGCTCTCGACCATAAGTCCCGTTGAATTAAAGGATAACTCTATTGTCTTTTCGGTTATTGTATTAAGAAGGATACGCTCTGGAATGGTAGGGGCGCAGAGTAAGGTGTTTGCACCTCAGCGACTAGAATATTTGAAGGATTTCCATATCAGGATGTTAGCTCTTGGTGCTGAGCACACACTTGCTCTCTCTGGTAATTACCCACTATCTCCGCAGCACTTATGCCTCAAATTCTACCCCTTTTTCATACTGTAGAAGATGTTGAAAGATTACAGCATGCCCTCTCATAGCATTTCATGTAGTATAGTGGGTATACTTCCTACATAAGCATCTTCGAGAGTATAGACTCGGTGAGATTCTTTTGGCAAGATCTTTAAGTTGAATATTGGTAGATGAGGGAAGGCTTTGTCCTAAGACAGGTAACAATGAGGTGTCGACTAATAAGAGCTTGCCACTTGACTATGCTTGGCATTCATGTATCTAAGCAAGGACTTTGATTCTTGAATTTTTCCTTGAAGCCAGATTTAAAAGAGAATGTCATTACACATGGTTAAGAAATGCCACGTTGGATGCATTCTCAGGATAATATTCCATGATGAACTGAAGTATGGTTAGGCTTGTTGCTATAAACTCTATAACCTGCACTGCATTCTCTCATCAGCCTAGAATTTTGTTCACCTAGATGTAGTATAAATGCATAAACCCTTGTCTTCAACGATTACATTTGAGGCCCATTGGTATTTCAGACATTTCATTTTCAAGGTGACGCCAAATCTCCAGCATGACTTGAGATGAATGTATGAAGGATTTGTGAATTTTTTGTGAATTTGGATGGTATATGTGTGCATTCTAAGAGGAGGGTGCCGTTCTTAGCTGGGGTGCAATCCGGAATGGACGCCTTGGACACGAAGAAGGACACCAATCATCATCCATGTTTAGTTTCATTTGTTCTTCCAGGTAGGCGCCTTTTTTGTAGGATCAAGTTTTATTTTGGAGTATAAAAGTTAGAGGGTGTTCTAGGAAAATGAAACCTTGACCTGGACTAATTGCAGCTAAGTTCTGAAAACAGGCAAAGTTCTTCTCAAAGAATTTTTGTGTTGCCCTTTGACTTAATTTCACTTAATTGCAAAGTTTGCCTTTTACCCAAATTTTAAGCCTGTGATTTGTGCGCCTGATATATTTTATCAAATACCTGAGTGGGATGGAAAGTTTTTTCTGTGTTTGGGTTTGGCAGTGAGAATATACCAAGAATAATCAAGAGTCTTCGGCATGTCAAGGTTAGTGATAAGGGAACCCATTTCTGGACTGAAGAATGCCAGAAGTATACTCAGCCCAAAATATAACAGCTGGGAGGCAAGTTAGGGGTTGATAACAAACAAATATTTCCAGATTCTCACATGGACTGATTTTTGTCATTCAGGTGTGGAAGGTTGCTGCTGGGCTAGTGCATTCTGCTTGCCTTGATGGTGATTTCTTCGACCAGGATAAACTATCATTTTTATTATAGCTTATGAAAATGTTAAATGCATATAGCATGCCTCTGGACTTAAAGATTGCACAGGACAGACTTCAACTAGTGCAACCAACTCCATCTGTTATTTTCAATCGTTTATGTGGATTTTGTCTCTGCATTTATTCAATTCAGTTTCTTTTATCTTATTCCCTTTTGGGGGGGAATCATATGGGGTTTTTCATTGGATTTAAAATTACACCTCACAGAACATCTCAGTCAAAGGATGCAAGATGTGTCTGCTATCCTAGTAAAGCATTTAGGATCAGTTACAGTATCTACGTTCCTGCTGAGCTTTAAACCCAAGGTAGGTCCAAATATGGCACACCGCTACTCTAAAGAAAATGTCAAGTACGTCAACAAATATGCCAACAAGGGGGGATGGATGCAGAACAAGGTTCAGTATACACGTTTGGTAAAGGACGAGAGTGTCAACTGGTAAGATTTTCTGCTGCTACTAAGTACTGTCTGATGAGCAAGAACACAACATGCTTCTTTTAATAGAGTTTTTGTTGTGAGTTAGTCCCCTATGAGCTCCTATTGGTTGTTTCAAATACAAAATCAATCTTTTCGTTCTACTTGTGGTGCATGGTTCGAGGTGTTTGAATTTAAATGAAGAGCAACCTATTTTGGTTCATTAAGGATCAAATTCATTTTAGCACCTCTTGGCATGTCAAAATGAGTTTGACCCTCAATGATCTGATATAGAATGCTTTTCATTCAAACCTTCACACTCTCACCAACCATGGAAGGTGTTGTATGCAAATAACCAACTCCCGACCCAAAGACTTGTTGATTTAAAGGATAACTCTATTATCTTGTAGATACTCTGTAATACCCATCATAAGGTTTGTGGGTCTTGTTCTACCAGGGTTTGGGAGATGATCAAGATACTAGCAAGCCAAGTGAAGTCCCTGAACTTCCTCCAGCCGAGGAATTAGCATGTGGGGGATACCACTCTGGTGCAATTTCCCGTAAGTATTTAGTTATCTATTTTTGCACAGTTAGAAACCACTGCTGCCAAATCAACAAAATGCATATAAACAAATAATTGTCCATTAGGCAGCAGTTTTGTTGCCAATTTCTATATTAGGTGCTTAATGCTACCTTGAATCTTTTCTTAAATATCATTGTAAGAAATACTTCGTCCTCACTGGTGTTGCTTTCTAATGTATAATTGTAGGCAATGGACAACTTTACATGTGGGGCTCCAACGAATACGGTTGCCTCGGCTTTGGGTTTGTTGAATCCACCACTTGCCTTCAATTTTATAACAAAGGACCATTTAAAGTCGTTTGTCCTCCTAGAACACTTTCACATTCTCAAAAGACACAGCAGTCCCCTATTAGACCACTGTACATTGACCTAGTGTTACATAATATGTTTAAATTCTTCTGATCACATAATGGACACAGGTACAAGCACCAGAACTCCACTTCATTACCTATGCTTGTGGAAGGAGCATTGGCTGCACTTCGAGTGACTGAGGTCAACTTCTTTAACCTTTTTTTTTTCTTTAACTCTTGAAATCAACAAATTATGCAGAAATCTTGAGTTGTTTGTGCCCATTTAATATGATGTTGTTGCCTGTTGTCCTTGTAGGTTTCGTGCGGATGGAAGCACACCCTGGCTCTCACAGGTACTTTAACAGCTCTAAAGACATTGTCTTCAGAGCACTTTACACTAGAGCTTGAGGGCCTAAGGGACCAAGGAAGTTCAAAAGGATGAAAAATGTACATGGAGTCCTACGTGGCATGCAATGGATAATGTTTCATGGTCTACCGGATTTTGCGTCAAGCCCACCTCAAAGAGGTGGGCCTAAGACACAACCGGGAGACCATGACACTTCAAAATCTCACGACCCTTGATTTATGACAACTTATTGTGTGAAGGGCCCACATGAATAGGATGGTAATGAAATAGCACCTAGTTGACAGGTTGATCATGTATATCTTTATACTACACAAGAGTCAATTTCAATTTTCCATGGTACAGCCTTCAGATGAGTTTCAATGGCCCTCACAGTTTCCATCATGACACTTGGCCCTAGTGTGAAGTGGCCCTTAACAGCGAGTTTTTGTTTGTGGCAGTTGATGGCCAGCTGTATACATGGGGTTGGGGTGGCTCTCAAGGATCACATTCTGTGGATGGCCGTTCCTCCGGAGGTCAATTGGTAAGAGTTATGCCTTCTGTATCACCACCCTCCCCAACTTTCTTCAGAGCAACTCCTACGGTCACTGTAATATGATCTTCTCAAGAATCGGCTTGCTGGCTTTTTGGGCCACTGACTCGTCCTCATTTTAAACACGAAGTCTATATATCATAAATTCTCGTTGCACATTGACTATTGAGGGAGAGATAACCCTCTAAAGTCCTTTGACCCTCAATTCTTGAGGGTGGGAAGGGGTTTAGAGGGTTGCCTCTCAAATATCGGTGGGCAACAAGGGCTTAAAAACATAGACTTTGTGGGTGGAATGATTATGAGGTCTTGCCCCATGAATACCTAGAAAGCAGAGTATTTGGAGAAATCGTTTTCCAGTGACCATAGGAGTTGCTCTCAATGTGGAGATTTTTTAAGATTCTTGCCACAGTGCTTCTGGAACAAAATGAATAATGTAGTATACCTGAAAGTTCTCCTAGGAGTAATGGGATGTTATGGCTTGGCTGCATTATTCTCTGTGGTTGTTCTTTGTGGTCTTTAAGAGACAGACACGTTCAGAAATAAAAAGAGGGTGTCAACAAGCATATGAGAATGACCATTGGAGCTTCAACATACTCAGCGGAAAATATTTATTTTCAAAGAATTGGGCATGATCTGACTCTGTTGCTGTGCACTTGCAGGGGTTGGGCAATGAGAATGACTATTTGGAGCCTACACACCTTCAGCTAAAAAACAACATGAAAGCTCTCCAAATATCATGTGGGTTTAACCATTCTGGAGCTATCCTAGAGGAGATGTAAGCATGCGTCATGCCTTCCTCAACACCATAAAATTATGCTATTAATTCATCCCTATTTGTCATTGTCGGAGGTTATGATTCTCGCAGTATGAAATAGGCTTTATATGTGCTCAAGCAAAGGTCCATGATTATCTTGCTTGCAGGAGGAAGATTTCAATGTTATCCATTATATCTACACATAAGATGAGATCATGAGTAGGGAGAGCATTTCTTTCAAATAAGGTGGCACACAATGACAATCTCATTTTCATAGCTTTCTGCCTAACAAAGGGTCTGGCAATTTGAACTGCCTTCAAGTTCTCTAAGCATTCCCTCTCGCAGTTTTAATTAATTCTTCATTTTATTCATGGAAAAAAATTGCAGCAAATCTCATTGATATAGCAACAATGAAGATTTGTTGGCTTGTGATTTGTAACCAGCTGATCCAATGTTTGAGCATTGCAATTGTAATATTTTTCACCAATCGAATTGGAAAATACAAGAAGGTAGGCCCACCAAGGCGGTACTGCACTAAATATACCAATTAGTGTGGGTGGTACTAATTCAAGTCACATGCACAATCTAGCTAAATCTCAAAGTTGTTGAGGGTTGAAGTTGCTATTAAGTGACACTAAATTCATGATTATGGTAAATTTATTCTCAATACTAAAAATTTGAAGAAATTAGTGTGTGCTTGTGATTAGTGCATGCCACATGCTTGCTAGTGAATAGTTCCAAGTGCCGGTACTTTAGTGAATAGTGCCAAGTGCCAATACCTTCATGCTAAGGGCCAATAAAAAATAATCTCAAGAGGAGTTGTTTTTATAATACCATCCAATGTTGACATAGTAAGTGTTGCAAGGGTATTTTTCACCCTAGAAGGAATTGTTGGAGTTGGGTCCACCTCCAATTGTGTTGGAGACTTCGGTTTATCATGTTGAGTAACAACTAGCAATTTGGGTATTTTTTGTGCTTAGTAGATATTTTTACATGTGTGGGTTTGATATCATTGTCTCTACAATGTCTTCATGTACACACATTCATTGCTCATCCCATGAATCATATTTGTTTTTAGTAACTTCTCTCTCTTTTGCTTTGTCATTCATGATGGAAACACGCAAAAGTTTATCACCTTCATGATATCCACTAACAAACTCATTCTTGAACAATTGTACATCTACCTCCAAAATGATTCTAACTAATTACATTGACAATAGGCAACATTGAGTCACGCACGAACAAGAATTGGTCATTGGCTTCATGCCCAAACTCCCTATCATCAAATTGAAATTAGTGTTTTGAATGCTACATTGTGTGTCAAATTTTCATTTGCATTTGCCAATCCTCCATGTAATGCCTAAGTTGTTAGTAACCACAAGTCAAAAGATGTACACAAACAACACGTTACATACATGAATATTCCTATGCAAAGTGAATGACCAAATAATGCCATATTTAGTCAAATGCTACAATTTAGTGAGGGTGTGAATATCAATCCAACTTTATTTTCAAGATTGAAGCCCACATCAAGAATGTTCCACACCAAGGCTCAAAAGCATTTCAAAAGCCACATCAACCAACTAAAGGCATTCGGATGGGTTCATTGTCACTTCATAGCAGCCACATCAGTCCTAGCTAAGCACCTAGCAAAGCCATGTGGCAAATGCCACATTAGGCCTAGCTTGAGCCAAACAAACCATTGGTAAGTGGGATGAAGTGATGCCCACCCCCTCATTGCATTCCAAGTATGTGAATGCAAAGGCCAACTCCAGTGGCAAAAAACCTTTACATCATTAAAAACATCCCATAAACATCCTTTTGGCACTGAGATTTATGATGTTTATGAAATTTAACTGATTAACCTTTTTTCTTCTTTTTGGTTATGGTCACTAAATTAGGGCATTTTCCTTAGTGAATCCATTGCTAAAAGTTCAATAAGGGGTGGACATCATTCCAACCCCATTTCAAGACCCTAGACCGGGCTTCCCAAAAAGTGGCAGATGCTCATCATAGTGTCACCTTGTACCACTTTTAAGTTTGCCGAAGTGCCTCTTTTAACTTTATTGCACTTGTTGTGTGTGTATTGTTGGTTTTGGTTTGGCGACTTAAATTTTAGAGATTTGGGGGTGTGTAATGTACCGTTGGAAAGGTATTTTCAAGACCTTTCCAATAGTATATTACATGCTCCAAAAATTTCAAACTACACTTGCAAAACAAAACAAAAAATTGTAGTCGTTTAGCGACTACAAATCACGTTGGTCTAAAGAACCGCAACCAATTTCGGCTACAATTTTTTTAGGCATAGTTTTCTACTAATGTTATCATTCTCAAATGGGAGAAGAACGTGAATCGAACTTCGATCACCAACCTAGCATTGGAGGGCATCTTCCATAGCAAGCAGCACGATCACCTAACCAAATTTTGAGCGCAAACAAAACATTAAATTCACCAATGCCTCTTTTAATTTGCTTGGTGTGCCACTTTTAAGCTAAAAGTGGCAAAGGGTGGCATATGCCACTTTTTAGGAGGCCTACTCTAGACCCACAACATATCAAATGCCACATCAACCAATTAACGGCAACCACTTGGGTTCATTGCCACATCATAGTTCCCTTAAGAGTGTAAACCACAACAACATTCCTCCAACTACATACCACAACAAGTACCACAACAAGTACCACAACAACATACAAATTCATAGTGTATGGGCAAGGGGGTTACATGTGTCAATGTATCTACAATTGTGCCTTCATCTGCAATCATATTTCTTCGTGTGGCATCCTCCTTGTTCCTTCTAGCCTCCTCCATCACATTAACCAGCCACCCATCATACCTCAAATCAACCTCTCTCCTTCTAAGCTCTCCCTTGCAATGGCGCCCTCGGGCATCCTCCTACCTCTTCCATTTTTTCCCCTTATCTTCCCCTTTTCCTTCCACCTCATCTTGCCATAGCCTTTATGACCAAAAAGCGTGACCTAGGTTTTTGGTTAGAATAATGAGTATAAAATGTGTGAGATTTAGACGTTTTCTTTGCAAACAAAGCCATCTATTGGGACTTGTAAGATGTGCACATTATGATGAACTATTACAAGTGGAAATTGATTTTGTTAGCATTGAATCTTCAATTTTATCTACAATCACATGCTTTGGAAAATGTGTACGAAAAAATAATGTTGGTCCACATCTACAAATAATGCACAAATATCTTACCCTTTTGGAAATTTCTTCTACACCACCACTTTTGGTCAATCTATGCATTGTATTGCTGACCACATCCACTTGATTTCTTATGCAAATAGTGGATGGTTTGTGTCATGCTTTATCTATATTTTCCTCTTAGTAGTGTAGCATTTTGTTCCATGCTCATCTTCTGGAACGCGCTAGTAATGTGAACAAAGCTATTATGGAGCTATAGGTACACTAGTGGTGTGAGCAAGGCTATTATGGAGCTATAATACCACCAGTAGTGTGAACAAGGCTATTATGGAGCTTTAGTACCACTAGGAGTGTGAGCAAGGCTTTTAAGGAGCCTTAGCTGTAAGAATTGGAAGCAAAGCCATAATACCACTAGGAGTGTGAGCAAGGCTATCAAGGAGCCTTAGTTGTAAGGATTGGTGATAATCCAACTAGTAGGGTATTACTAGTGGCAAAGCCATTGTACCACTAGTAGTGTGAGCAAGGCTATCAAGGATCCTTAGCCATAAAGATTGATGGCGATCCAACTAGTGGAAATTAACTAGTGACAACTCCCCTTAATTTGGAAAAATGGCTTGGGAGTGAGCACCTTGCATAAAGAAGGTTTGCATGGCAAGGGGTCATCTTCCTCATGACTCTATGGTGGGGTGCTTCATGCCATTAGACACTTCTCTTCCTCGTGGTTTTTCTAGAGAGAGTTCTTAGTATTTCAAGCTAAACTAGCTTCATATATTGGTATTAGAGCTTTAACGAATCTCGGCATGGGTAAGTTTCCATTAAAAATCGTTTACTATTTTGAACTTTGTAGGGGTTGAATTCTCAATCAAAAACTTATTCCATCAAGTTGCAAAACTTACAGCAAATGGCTAGTGTAGCCGTACATGAGCTCTAAGAGTGGGTTGCGAGGTAGGTAGATGAAAAATCGGGTCTTAATTTACGAAAGGTAAATCAATTGGATAATTTATTTGATACTAAAACTATCAAGTGGACTTTATTGGAAGAACAATTGCTTGCCTTGAGAACGCAAGGTGTGAATGCCCAAAAGGCCTCTATCCAATGCATTAAGTTGATGTAATCCGAGCGCTTTAAGGATAAGCCGGGATCGAATATCTTACACTAGTTAGATTGTATGGAGCGCTACCTAAGCACGGGTCAAGTTGTTGAAGAGGAAAAAATCCAAGTTGCTTGGACTTACCTCAAGCCGCATGTAACCCAACATTGGCAAACTCTTGCCAAAGAGTTTGAGGTTGTTGAACAAAGATTTCCACCAAACATTGATTCAAGCTTATGGGAATGTCTTTCCCGAACAAGTTGCCCAAAATAAGTTTATGAAATTTGACACAAAAGAGGTTGGTGGAAGCTTATGCCACCGAATTCCAACTCCTTTGTGCGCAAATTACAAACTTAGAGTTGAGCATGGACGACAAAACTGATCGCTTGGTCCGCGGATTGAAACCAAGGTGGCTATAGGACTTTAAACGATTTGTCGTGTAAATAGCGATCGTGTATCACTGCAATTCGAGTACCAACCACCACTAACCAACAACACTGAAACATAGCAAAGTCGCACATAAACAACACACCTCAACATGCCCCCCCCCCCCCCCCCTCAGCTGACTATGGAATCCCGCCAAGCAGCTAGGACCAATGCCAATCCAAAGGGCATTGATAATGAAATATTGCTCCGCAACTAACTAGTGTGGTGAACGTCATTCCAGGGAACTGTAGGCTAGGTGCAATGTGAGCCCCATCCTTAATCGCCTCTGATGTTTGGCCATCAGATTTCAAAGAATTAATTCCACCGCCTCATGTTGATTGCGTCTCTAAGCCATAACTCCTCATTTTCCATTTGGGCAGGCACAAGATGATGAAAACCACACAGAATCATTGAATACGATTGGTAGAAGCACCCAGTACCGAAGATCCTTGACAGCAAGGACAACTTTATTGTCCAGATGGTAGAAAAGTCAAAGATGGCCTCAAGCATGTCATGTGCCAACCACGTTGACACTGATCACACAAGAGCATAGTAGTCGCTTATTTCTTCTTTCCTCACACAAAACATGGAAGACCCTCTGGCACGATGGTCAGTTCATGATGAATTGTACCCTCAATGGATAGATGACATGGGGCACATGTTTTGGAATGCTCGCGACATTCTCTGCCATCATTGTCTTCTAACAACAACAAACCACTCGGCAACACCTCCTTCACCTGAAGGATAATGTGCCCCGCCCTGACATCCAATGTCATAGGCACCTCACATTGGAGATAAACATAATCTCCATGCCGGAATCTCCGCAACTGAGGTCGGTAAATACCACTGCGAATGCGTGCATAACACAATGTGTCATGAAGCTAAGAAATGGATAGATTTTCCATAGCCATAGGCATGACCCTCTGAAAGAATTGAGCCCGCTTCTGCAAACACTCTGTCCAAATGTTTGGGTCATCCAAGTTCACAATAGGAGCTAGTTTTTCCCGAATAGAACTCGGGAGTATAGGCTCACGTCCATACAACAACTCATACGGGCAGTAGGACGGCAAAGAGGCATGCCTACTAAATTAATAGCCCATAGCAATCCAAGTCAACATAAGGTTCCAATCCCGGTGGCTCCCCCAAAGTAATCTATACTTCCTCAAACCACGTTTGGTTGTTTGAACAATCCGTTCAGCCAAGTCATCTGCCTCTGGATGATCCTGAGAGGTGGTGCGGTGATCTATGAGCGCCTTAATGTACAACTCCTCAAAAACACCGAGGAACTCCTTTCCTTGGTCCGTCAATACCTCAGCCGGTACTCCAAAACGTGCCAACATACGATCCAAAAAGGCAGTTGCGGCCAACTCTGCAGAATTTTGGGGTAGAGCAACAAGCTCAATCCACTTGCTAAAATGCTCCATCATCACCAACACGTACTTTGCTCTACGTGGTGTAACAACCAACGATCTTGCAAAGTCTAATGACCAACGGTAGCCCAATCCCATAATAGGTAAGGACTGTAACTGAGGTGACAAGGTGTTAAAGCTAGACATGACCCAGTCACAAACTTCACACCTCCCGACATAAGCAGCCACATGCTGATACATGTCAGTCCACCAATATTGGCCACGCAACATTGAATGTATCATGCATATGCCATAATGGCCAAGTTCCTCGTGCACTTGTCGCACCAAGGAGGCCTTCTGATCCGGTCTAGGGACAATACGCCTTGTCCCATCTGACCATAATCGAAATAACAAACCGTTCTCCCAACGGAACCTTCTTATTCGAGGTCTAATCCTATCATTTTTTATTGCCGAGGTAGACAAAGGAAAGGTCCCATGTTGAAGCTTATGCAATACGGGAAGATCCTCCCATGTATCCGCAATAGCTTGAGGTCGATCAGTCTCATCATCCGAGCCCTGTATCGGAACCTTAACAGCCGCACCAAAAAATAAAGTGAGGTATGCAGCTGCGTGCCAACCTGGAACCGCCTCTCGATCACAATCTCCATGCCACATGGCCCCGGTCAAATCCTCATCCGAAGGACTTGGATTGTGTAAGAGTCCATCTGCATCCAGGTTGGTAATCCCAGCACGGTGTATCACCTTAAAGTCATAATCATGGAGCAACAAAGCCCACCTGGCGAGCTTGCCGGTATGCTTATCCGACTTCATGAGCCACCGTAACAGTTGATGGTCAGTCACCAAAGTAAAGCGCTGACCATAAAGATATGGCCAAAAATGGGCAATAGCCCACACCGCCACCAATATTTCTCCCTCATAGGACGAATAATTGGCCTCCACCGTGTTATTGCTTCGCGAAGCGTAAGCGATAATATACTCCCGGCCAAAATTATCCTTTTGAATGAGAATTGCTCCCAAACCCAATAAACTCCACTCCGTATGCAACTTAAAGGATTTGAAGACATCCAAACGTCAAAGCACTGAAGCCGCACCCAGTTTCTGCTTCAATGTCTCAAATGCCTACTGCTGCTCACGACCCCAAGTTCAAGGTTGGTCCTTGCTCGTGAGAATGGTGAGAGGCTTGGCAATCAAACTAAAGTTCTTGACGAATCAACGATAGTAATTCGCCAAACCCAAGAAAGCACGAAGTCTTGGCACATCGACCGGTGCCAGAATCTTCTACAAGGCGTCCACCTTAGCTTGTTGCACTCCAAGACCTCCTGGAATAATCATATGACCTAGATATGCTAGTCGGTCATGGAAAAACTTACACCGTTGTGCGTCGTAGTCCGGGTGGAAACCTAAGGCATAAACCCTAAACCTGCATACCAATGACCGACTAGCATATGGGTTTACCAGTTAGCCAGGTTTATGCAGTAATGATTGGTATGCAGTTAGCCCTAAACTCCCACCCTTGTGCGTCGTAGTCCGGGTGGAAACCTAAGGCTCACATGCACTTGATTTACACCAATGACTCCTTGGGACTTGGCTCCCAATGCTCCCACATTACAAATTTCCAACACACAAGTTTTATTCGAGACCACAGGGTTCCGAGTATTTAGAAATACTCCGTTTCCTTACAGTCATTCCCAAATCAAAATCCAACCATAGCATGCATTGCACTAACCTAACCACACTTTAACCAATGACCTAGTAACAATTTTTCTATCTATGTAATCACTCCCAGCCCTCACCAATCCTAATCTCTACTTAACATCTGCTTACAAATCCTACTTTGCTAATCTTCCTTAAGCCCAACTCAACCCTGCTGGACCACCTAATTAGACAGTAGTAGGTTGGGGATTCCAGCAGCCACAACTTAGTCACTTCCGCATTCAACAGTCTGGAACCAGGTATTATGGTTCGATACTATGTTTTCTCACCTCCAGCTGCCTCCTCAGTCCCGAATCCTTCCACCGGTGCACTGCCCACATAGCCACTGAGTAGCTCAGTAAGCTCCCCTTCCTTCCTCTACCAATGAACTCAGATTGCCTCTTGGTCGAACCGCCATCTACGGCCAATGTCCAATCCTCCTCAACATTCCATTGCGGTCTAGTACGGTAGTAACCTCCCTACTAGCTGAGTTGCCCCCTCTGCATTGTAACAGCTTGAAGCCATAGTCTCCTCGCGCATAACTTCAAGTCCTCGCCCCTCAGTCAAATCCTTCCCACCACAGTCCTAAAGTAATTGTGTAGTTGGGCAGGGCTTCGCCCTCACTGCCTCCGAGAGAGAGAGGAGAATGAACCCAGCTCCCAGGCTTCCAGGGACCCCCGAACTGGGCCCGGAAATCCAGCTCTGATCCACACCCCTTACCGAGAGGGAGCTTCCCCTTAAACGAACAGTGCACAAGGCCTAAATGACCAATGCCCTCAGCCTACACAATTAAAAGTCTTAACCTAAACCATTCGAACTCAAGTGGCACATAAACCCCAATTACACTAATTACTTATTTTTGGTCTTTTCATTTTAATAGCACACCATTTCCCAACTCAACTTAATTCCACTTAGTTGCTAAACTTCAAGCTTCCTAGCGTCTAAACTAACTCAATCAAAACGTTACTACTAATGTTTGGATGTTATTACGGTTAACTTGATATGTGGGCACCATGTTGGGCTCACATAGTTGTGCAAAATTTCATGTCTTGTCACAACTGATTATGTTTCTTGTTTTGTTCTATCCGTGTTTGCAGCTTGTTTGTTTCAGCTTGTGTGTTTTGTTATCTCCAAGTTTATTGGTAACCCTTTAATTAGTATCCAAGTGCTATTGGTTGTGTTTTGAATGGTACTTTGAATGGTTTAGCATTGGTATTATTAATTGAAACCAAATGAATGACAATTTGAATGGTATGAAATGTTTGTTGCTCACATAGTCGGTTTCACAATGCTTTAGTATTCCATCTATTATTTTGTACTTGTACGATTTATTAAAATAATTATGCCAAAAATTAGCCTCTCTAAACAATTACAAACAAATATACGTCAAAATAGCTTTTTATCTACAAATAAGAAGCGAAAAAATATTGAGAAATGCATAAATATTCCCCCATTAAATTCCCCATTATCGCACGTGGTTACAAAATGTAAGGGGGTGTGATCGCCCCGAAGATGTACTCCACGAATGGTAATGTGTATGGGATCTTGATGCAAAAGACGAGGGGTGTAGATTTTAGGGTTGTAGGTCTTTCTAGAACCCAAGTGCAAGTTTCTACAATGATTTTGACAAACAAGTCTTACACATAACACTATATTCGTTAAATTGAGACTTTCTCTAGTCTCAAATTAATATATGGATCAAAGAACATTCCGTGTTCCGAAACTATATTGAGAACAATCTCAAATATATTATATGTTCTAATATCCCAAATCTATTATGTGTGGACATAAGCACATATGGTAGAGCACTGAACACCAACTTCATCAACAAAGACACTTTGGGTAGAGCACTCCAAACTAGTTTCACCCAAAAAACATATAAAATGATTTCGATTATTAGCATGGTCAATAAAATATAGACATTGCAACATACAAAGTGCATGTAATAAATGCATATTTCTTCAATGGAAAATTTAGTCCCAAACTTAATAAAAAAATGAACTTCACAATTGTATTGAAATATAGTAAATGGATATTCAACCAACCCCAAACAATATAGTATTCGCAAGTTCTACCCAAACTTTGCCCCAAGTTTGAGGAGCACACACATGAGTAATATATATTCGTCGAAATAATGTTTACACTATAATCATGCTAACACAATCCTACCAACTTCTCATTCAACGTGGGTTGCTTCTTCTGCGATCCGAGCAAGGTTGTCTTTTGCAAAAGTTATGTACTTTTGAGGGATGGACACTGATCCACTATGATTTTTCCGTGGTTTCCATGCTATGAATATGGAATCTGTATCTACCCAAGATGGACCGTGCTCAGAATCCACCTTCCACCGAAAGTTAGGGTTTGTATCCCAACCTGTATAATGCCGAATCACATCTTCATTCCTTGCCGTCGGTCGGTAGTACTCCACTTGTATTTGTCGAAAATGAGGGCTGGAAGTTACAAAATTGGGTTTGGACAAAGCTCTTGCCACCCACACTGGCTTCGCATATGTCTCGTCTCCAGGACGCAAAATGAGCATATAACCTTCATGACAATCCACTGCAATGCGGAAAGATGGTGGCGGACGACTACTAGCAGGCCCCACGTAATGGTCGTCCACATCAAACTCCTCTCGAACCTCTCCATTTCCCAAAAGACTAGCCTCTGAAGCTTGTACATCGACACGTGTTTGTGGCCAAAATCCATGCCTTAAAGTAAGAGGTGTATCTTGATGAAGGTTTGCCAAAGCGCCACGAACACGTGTCCAATATTGTATCCAACTTCCGTAACAAAGCCAACACGATCCACCAACATCCGCTACCCTCAAACTCTCCCAATATTGTATGAAGCCTGATATGCCTTTACAAATGTCCTCCAAATTCTTCATGGGTATTGGTTTGCAAGGCTTAGGCTTTCCGTCAGGCAACATCGTCCGTCCCTCCCCATCAACACGCCATACAAGGAGATCCTCCGGTGGGCTCCAGTCTTGTGACGTGCACAACAACTTGTATTGCATGGCGGGGACACCATCGTCACGCACGTAGAACCGAAATTGTTGTGCCTTCGTATATCCGATCAATCAGTGAGCTCCACTTCGAATATACGGTTCTATAAATGCCTTGAAGTCGGAAACCTCCTCGATCATATGGGGGATGACGGGAATGTTCTCCAAATCCATGTACGACTTCATCAACAATGGGATTGTTGGAAAATCCTCCTCGCGCAACTTCATGCTCCACCGCCCAAAAGATGCATCGATATCGTCGTGCGTGTGGCCTACCAATAGAAAGGACACAAAAACCTCCTTGAAAATGCCCTTCGCAACCAACAACGACCAATATGCAAAAACATATCTACTTTTATTGTCCTTCGCATAATTGTCCAATTGGATACGCAAAGTTGGGGGCAAATTCTTGGCAATCACATCTTCACTTGGTGGCTCCGGCAAGGAGTGCACGCATACATCTCTTCCATCTAAGACCGCTTCATATAGAGGTGTTGATCCCAAGTTTTCAAATAACAATCTTGATGAATAGGACGGCGGTTTCTCCAAATCACGTAAAAGCTTTGCAAATGACCCTATCGTGTGGTTAGAATCCGCCGGATACAAATCAAGAGCATAATGAGCATACTTGACATCACCATGTCCATGTGCAATCATCCCTGTAAAGCCAACCCAATGGTTTAATATTCAACTATAACACCAAAAAATTCACATGGTGTACATCTATGGCCCCAAGTATAAACCTAAAAGCACAAATTTGTGTTTAGGTAATGCAATGCAATTGTTATCGAAATCACCTATAACCGATACAGGAAGCTTGAAAAGGCCGTCCGTGGTTTTGATTCGATTTGCAAAACATGGTGAGGCTGTTTTGGCATGGTCCATTTTGTCATGGATGATTGTAAGGACCTCCAAAGGCCTAGAGATGGACAAAACTCTATTTGTGTAGTAATCATTACGGTGTGTCTCTTGCATGTTCACATGCTTGAAATAGTTCATTTGATGTGCGGCATAGGACTGTGTTCCCATCGTGTGTGCATCTCGAAGGCGTTTCAACTTCTCGCATTTGGAACAACGGGCAAATTTATCGCCTCGTCTGCTAAAGTTTGATTTTTTGATTGCACTCAGTTTCGACAATGAAATTGGGTCCAACCCGGCCTTCTCGCCAACTGCGTTTACGTCCAACAATATGTCTTTCCATTTCGTGCCTGTAGGAAGAACCTTCTCCACAACCCTTTCACCGGTTGAGAGTGTGCGTGTTTTGTGCGGCATTGCATCGGCAAGGGGGACAATGATGGTTGCCAGAGTGGTTGTTGCTTGTCTCGTTGCTTCCCTTGGTTTCTTTAAGCCAGTATTCCCATGGTGACGGGACCGGCATCCTTCCTTGGCATACGCGGCTTGTCTATAAAATTCCGCTTTCGACACACCGTTAATGGTGTACCATGCCGTACAACACACGTCTATGCTCTCAAGGATGATGACCTTGCGACCCGTTCCGTTCACATGTATCGCCCTATGGACATCAAGCTTTTTGGTGGATCTTAGACGGAAATGTGTTATTGATGGCGGTCACCCCAAGAATGGCTATAGTCGCGGGGCGGAGATTTTCAGGAATGTTGAAGCAATGCGAGCAAAAGAAGCCGCAGCAAAAGAAAAAGAGGCAAAAGCAAAAGAGGCAAAAGAAAAAAAAGAAAAAAAGATAGAGGCAGTCTCCGAGGCTAGATAGGCCATAGTAGGCGTAGGGTTTTGGACCATAGGCAAGAACATTTTGGGTCGCACTATCCAATGGATGTGTGGTGTTAGCATGCTATGCATTTTACATGCCATACTTTGTATGTTTTTTTTGCAATAATATAAGTGTCACATGATTTCCCCTTCCATATGGTTTAAGGTTTGGATTGCCCTACCTAAACCATCACAAATATGAGTTTGGAATATTTTGTATGCAATATTATATTGGTTAACATATTAACCCTTCAATAAGATCTATGGTTTGGATTGCTCTAATATTTTGTGTGCAATAATATGAATGTTTTAAGGTTTCCCCTTCAATTTGGTCTAAGGTTTGGGTTGCCCACCCTAAACCATCACAAATATGAGTTATATATGGGGTTCTTGGTCTAAACACCCGCTTCAAAGTGTTCGCATCTTACAACTTTTTCCAATATGTGTTCCATTTATCCTTGTTCTTATTTATGTGAATGTCTCAAAATGCCCAAAATGTCTCAATTTAACGAATATAGTGTTACATCCATCATTCATATTCCAAGTGTCGCCACTATTAAATTGGAAGCCGATGAAGACAGTGTGATTGTATTGCCTGATTATGACAATTAAATTTGTGTGGTGTTGATTTTTTGAACACATCACCATTTCCATTTAGAAATACACCTTCCACTTCTTCAAAACTTTGTGTGGACCTTCCAAAGTTCCCTTATAGTCCTCTTCACATGAGGCTAGCTCCCTAGGGTAAACCATCTCAACATCCTCCTTTGCATCCTTTTCCTTCTTTTGTAGGTTTGAACTTTGTGAACGCTTTGAAATTTAAAAATGTATATTGACGAAAACAATCGGAGTCTATTTTTCATCCATTGATTTTGACAACATAGACGCCCATGATGTCAAGTTCTTGCCTTCCTCGTTTGACGGTGACATAACGTTTCCGTTGCCCCCTAGTGCCAAGTGCCAAGATGAACAACCCTTCCTAAATCTTTTGGTGGCACTAATTCATAGCATAAAGGAATTTAGTACCACCTTTACTAATTTCCCACCCCTCAATAATTGACGTATTTAGGGTAACAAGTTGTTAACACCAAAAAGCTATATTTGCTATGTGCAATTAGGTTGCCTTTCGTGAATAGGTTGCCCTTGCAAATTACCTTGGATCAAAACCAGATTACAAAACCTTACAACTTTGTTAATTAATCCGTCTAACACCCAAAGTAGAAAAGTAGTTACTGTATTCTCTTACTTTGGTAGTAAATATTCTAGTTAGTGTGCATTGTTGATATATCAGGGAGGGCAACCTAATTGCACATATCAGTACCATATTAATGCCATCCTTAAGATCCACCCAAGCATTGCATTAACTCATCTGAGCAACTTCAGTTCGTTGTTTGTTTGCACATGAAGTTCAGCTTTCAAATCTTTGGGACCCATGTTGATATCAAATCCATACTTGCAAAAGTTCTTTTGTATGGCTGTAGACTTCCAAAAACGCCACCCCAGGGGCTCGAACCCTGGACCACAAGGTTAAGAGCCTTGCGCTCTACCAACTGAGCTAGAACGGCGTGAGGAGTCAAACCCGTAGTCTGATGCAGCGTGTACTCTGGAAGCACACACGCGCCAGGGAGTTCCATCTCCGAATCGATGTACACATCTTTGCTAACTATGTTATTATACAATCAATGTTTAAGAGGAATCACTGCTGTGAAGAAAATCTTCAGTAAACTGATGGAGAAGATCAGTATGTGACACTCAAATCCTCTGTGGCAAACAAACATGGATTTGCGACCATAGCATCCAAGGATTTGAGATCAACATTTGGCTCCAAGATGATCCCAAGAGTGTGCGTAACAGATAGATGGTTTCAAGAATTGGTAACCTACAAATGCTCAGCTGGCTAGAGCTCAACAGAGCTCTGCTTTTATGCTCTACATCCTAACATCTAAATTCCAACCAGGTTCTACACTAGATCCTAAATAGCAACTTTCCTACAACCTTTACCATAATAGTACACAGGACTTGCTGAACAGACATTCAGAGGTACCCACACCTATTCAAAAGGAACCTGAGAATGGCAGTCCAGCTATGTCAATCACATGTCAAGTCATCCGCAAAAAACTTAGTGCAGAAACTTGCTGCCTCATGTGATGTTGGAATCTGAGGAATGTATCACTTGGCATGCACGAGATTGTCAAATGTTTGGTTCTTGGTACAGGCATGAGATCGGTTATACGTTACTGTCTCCATAGCAGCTGGGTTGCATGGGGAGGGAGGGTGCCAAAGACACCGTCCCAGAAGCTGGTGGTCACCCCATACGAGTTGGTTTGGTCCTTGAAGTGATGATTCAAATGGAACCTCTGCACACATGGATCATGGCAGTCAAATCATCAACTGCACAAGCTAACAACATGTCAAAATCCAAGTGGCCAGTATTTGATCTTGAGTCAGTGTCATTACATTATACATACCCTTTAGGGTTTAAATTGTTTACAGTGCTCATCCAGCATCTGATTCATCTCACACTTCAACATTCTTAGATCTTGCAACTGTAAATTATAGAACTATAAGATGAAACTTGCAAACCTATGTTGGGCAGATATCGATTCAATGTTGTAGTTTGATGTGAAAACATTGTTGACATATGGATCCAAAGGTTTGTGATGAATTACATAAATATCTCCATATGTAAAAGTAAGCCAAGGACTCACGATGAGTTTCCTGAGCTATCAACTATGCAAATGATGAGTAAAGTTCTGTTGAGTTAGTGTCGTCTTATACCCGTAGGGTTTAGCATGTTTAGCATGTCACGACATTTGATTCATCTCACATTTCAACATTCTTAGATCTTGCAACTGTAAATTATAGAACTATAAGATGAAATATGCAACCCTACATTTGGTAGATATTGATCCAATATTGTAGTTTGACTTGATTGAATCGA
Source organism: Polytrichum commune (assembly GCA_950295325.1). Taxonomy (NCBI): domain Eukaryota; kingdom Viridiplantae; phylum Streptophyta; class Polytrichopsida; order Polytrichales; family Polytrichaceae; genus Polytrichum; species Polytrichum commune. The sequence goes on along the minus strand of OX485803.1, from coordinate 11,505,943 downwards.
TGTGAAAACAATGTTCACATATGGATCTAGAGGTTTGTAATGAATGATATAAACATCTACACATGTCAAAGTAGAGCCAATGACTCGCTATGAGTTTCCTGACCTATCAACTATTAAGTGATGAGTCACCAACGTTGAGTCTGTATTGTTACATGATACCTTTTATTGTTTAACATGTTTCAATGCTGATTCCACATTTGTTTCATCTCACATTCAACAAATATAGATCTTGGAACTGTAAATTATAGAACAAAGAGATGAAATTTGCGAACCCCATGTTCATTAGACATTGATCCAATGTTTGTAGTTTGATGTGATTGAATCAATGTGAAAACAGTGTTGACATATGGATCTAGAGGTTTGTGATGAATTACATGAACATCTACAAATTCAAAAAGGAAAGCCAATGTATCGCTATGAATATCCTGAGCTATCAACTATGAATGAAGATATTGTTTTGTGTTCCGGGCTTTGGAAGGCAAATATCTGGATGCAAGTTCTTGAACTACACTACATTCTGGACGAGTCGGACTTTTGTGAGATGTATGTTTGCAATATAGGCCAAGGATAGCATCAAAAGCAGGCTTTGTGGGAGAGGGTTATACATTACCTTCAAATCGCGGGATGCTTCGCTGAAAGCCGTGCCAAAGTGGAGGAAATAGTGTGTGAGATCATATGCAACATACATAAGAAGGCCGCCGCTGAATAAGCTTAGCTTCAACGGTCTTCCAACAATGTTTACTAATGGCTCCGTCACCACCCATATCTACACAACACGAGTTCAAGCAGACAAGACATTAGGTCGATTGTAGACATGTAGGCAGTTATCACCACTAAGGGCCTAACGTACCAAGGAAAGTTGAATGGAATGAAATACCTACATGGATGCCTACATGGCAAGCAATGGATTATGCTTCATGATCTACTGGATTTTGTGTCAAATTAAACTTTAAAAAATCGGTCTAACACAAAAACTGGGAGACCGTAACACTTCAAAATCTCAAAACCCTTGATTTATAATATTAACTTATTGTGTAGAAGGACCCATTCAAGTGAAAAAAACCACACTACCTATTTGATAGGATGATAATGAAATACTATTGGGTTGAGAGTGCAGTCACGTGAAGGCCTGTGACCACAGAAAATCCACTGGATGCACTGTTCGGCCTTCAAGTAAACTTTTAGGGTCCTGACAACTTCATGGTCACGGCCCTTGCCCATAGTGTAGAGTAGCCCTTCTAGTTCGTTCAACCACAACAAATGTGTGGGCAATTCACTAAACAGAAATTCGAATATGTGCCTTGAAATGTGCATAATATGCTGAGAAAATAGAGTGCCAACCCTGGCCATATATAGAAATAAGTAGAAAATACACTCATGGTTATCATCCACTTGACATGCAGTTACTTAACATGAGGAGCTGCAGGTGGTAAGGTTGTGAGGACTGAGGAGATGTCTTACGATGGCAACGATGAGGGCCGTGATGGCAGGGGGGAATACAAGGCGAGTGCCATCCATGGGATGCTTATGGTGGAACCCGTGAAGGAAATAGTGGAGTGTGCATGTCCTGCCACATGTAACAAAACAAACAATTTGTATCACCAAGCCAGGTTGATGAACTGACTTAAGCCTTTCTGTACGCCATGCATTCAAGCTTTTCGTACGTTGTTTGTCCGAACGTAAGTATTAAAAATGATTAAATTGTAACAGGAACACATTAAAACGATCCTGTAACCTGCTGCTTGATGTCAATCTTCTGGTACGCTATTCTTTGCCATGGAATTAACAGGGATTCTTTGCTAGAAAAGGTGGTTGTTATGGAATTTAGTACTCACCAGTAACTTGAGGCTTGCATGTGGAAGATGAAGCGGTGCAGCAAGTATTCGATGAATGTCCAAATGAAGGCTCCGACGCCCATGGCGAAGGGGGCTGCTGTCAACCACAAGCCATGTCTGTAGGCCATGACGGCCAGCTGAATTACCAGCGGCACCCAAACCACCGGTATCACCCACCATGCTGTCTGCGTGAAGAACTGCAGACGATATTCACAAAATTATGGCTTGACTCAGTGCACAGACATCACCAGGATACATCACCACAGTACACCTATAACCTCCAAACTGTGACAATAATACAATGGGCTGCAAAGGTCCTAGCCTTCTTCCCCTATTAGACAAACGTATCCATAATTTCTGCCACTGGCAGCCTGAGTACTCACTGGGAAGTGGTAAGAGACATGTATTTACCTCGGCTATGTCGCTTTCGAAGAACCGTGGGGGCTCCTTTTGCACTACTGGGTCATGTACCCACTTGTCATATCTAGAGCCCAATTTACCCACCTGTAAAATAGTCATAATTCCATCAATCGATCGATGATCATCGAGGCCGAATCAGAATAATATGAGGAGTTGTGATCTACTGATGTTTAGAGATCAATACTGCGTGATGCATTACCTGGAACACAAGCGGTTTTCCCAAGTCCACGCCATATTGGTCTATGTTGCTCCGGCTGGTGGACTCTACTTCATGCACCTTACCACTGCAGCCACACCGACATAGCCACTTTTAGTTATCACTTGTGGAGCTCAAGGAGGTTGAGATTTTGCACAGCTCAAAGGTAGTTGAAGATGTAGACTATCAACTTCTCTTCACCCTTTCTGAGACCTTTGAAGGTCAAGGTAGTGATGATGTATCTGGAAGGTTCAGTAGTAATGGCAGCAGGGTTGAAGTTTGATAGCGAGGAAACCTGAGCTAGACATATATACCTTCGGTAATCACTGACATATCCAATGCGGAACTGCTGCAGCATGCGGAATGCATATTTGCTGTGGGGATGCGAATCCGGCAAGTCAGCTTGCTCCCCTCTCATCAGCTTCCCAACATCCTTAGCGTTACTCAAATGCTCCATGATGAGCTGCATCAGGAGATACAAATTAAGAATCATCAATGACGTAGTCAACAATCCATATTATCACATACAGTTGCAGAAACACATATTTTCTACACTCGATGAATGCTCCTGCAATATGCATGTTACATGTTTCCTTTCTTTTCCTTTAAATCTGATTCACCTCGACGCCGCCAGGATGCGTCCCCAGAAATTCGGTGACGTCATATACAACGCCGTCCACCACAATCCAGGCATCCTTCTCGCCGTTGTGCTTGCTAATCTCCGCTGCAGTGAAGGTGATGAGGACCTCTTTCTCATCCTCCAACCCCTTCCTGTCCGACTCCACGGCTGCAGAAGTAGTACTGTTCGCTTCCGAAGCCTGCTGCAGGCGGGGTTGCAACGTCGACAGCGGTTGCTGCTCTGCGAAGCTGGCCATCAGGGGCACGGAGCTCATCGGTGCAGGTGTCGTCAAATCTTTTTCTCAGTAACTCCAAACTTTTGATCACACTCAACCTCGACTTTCCACCAAGAGCAGGGTAGCTACTGACTAGGAAAACGAAGCTCTGCGCGTGCACCAGCTCAACCCACTGTCAGAATGATATGGAAGGGGAGGCTTATTGTTGGGGAGGTGCTATGCTGCAACCCATGCATCATCAAGTTCGCCTAGTAAGTACTCCCTCGAAGAGCTACCTCCTCTTGAGAGGTACCGGGCAGCTAGGTAGGACTACTCCTTGTCTAACTTGCTGATGTAAGTGCGTCCACCCTATGTGCAACTGATTACAAGAATGAGACAAGAATGTGGTCATGCACTTGCTGGCTGGCAGCTAAGCTGATGAACTCCTAGACTGTAGCCGAAGATTGCCTATAACTTGAGATGGAGTTTGTCTTATGGCGATGTGCAAGGCCTGGTCAGCTAAATTACAGCCTATGGTAACATGACCGTAGTCTATGTGTCAGGATGGTGAGCAGCAATTTGTCCCACCTCTAGCGATGCAGGCGGTCACAGAATGTGCAATGTTCGGGGAGGGGTGATGAATTAATCAGCTCAGAGTCGGTGTCAGATTTCAGGTGTACCCTGCAGACTGACACCGGAAACTTCACCTTGTGCCTTCAATTCTTGCAAGGCATGATGCATGCCCTAGTACATGTACAGGTTCCTCCGAGCACATATCTCTCTCTATAATCTTCATCAGCTTATTCTTGCTGTTTCCTCGCCGGCCAGTTTCTCATGCCCATATTCTCACCTTGATGTGGCCGCTCTCGAATTGGCTCGACTACTGCATCAGTCGAGGTTAACCGACACACCCATAACTCGAGCGGCGTCGACACATTGCAGTAGCACTACTGTTGCAACTGGCGAGTCTTGTTCGTGATGATGACGACTGGCCAAACTCGTGTCGTCGACCTTACCACACTGAAACCTTGAAAGAGCCTTTGCCATATTTATGGACTCCGGCCATGTCCAGGTCATGCAGAGTGCATATTCTTCTGTCAGCGCACCGAAGGCAGGTATAGAAGCCACGTGCCAAACTGCAGGATCACCAAACTCCGAGGAGCTAGCTCACACCACTTACTTCACATAACTGAGCTGCAACTGGAAAGTCTCGAACAACACTAGCCTGACTAAGTTAGGTTGGCATCAGCTGCTAGCTTTCTCTTCTGCAGCATGACTTTTGCCATCTTGATATAGCTTGACATTGCATCAGAAGCATCCACTTGGATTTTGTGCACCTACGTTCCAGCTTATTATCAATCAATACCTCGGTGGCTTCAATCACGTGTCAACACTCCACTTACATAACCTCCACTTACATAACCTCTACTTACTGATTAAGGTTTTGCATAATAAGTGCAGAATTTGAATTGCACGACTTCTACACTTGCAGGATATAATATGCCTTTACGTACTGACGCCAGCTGGCAGATAGATAGGTAACCGCACACATCAACTGAGGATCATTTCATTGCACCTGTACTTACCACGATTACTAATAAGGCCCTAGACTCTTTATATTGAGCATCGCCTGTTTCTTCTGCCAAGTGCACAGCTTTGAGGATATTGAATCCAATGTCTTACCACTCACAAACTTGCAGTGCAACGCTGACAATGATGAGGCCTTTCATACAATAACAGTCAGCATTCAACTGCAGTCTTCCAGTTGTCAAATGTCTTCGCTTCCAAGTGGCATGAGCAGTTAATCAAAATTGTGCATTATGATTATTTTGAAGTGTGTATGATTAATAAGCTCCTGCGGGCTACATAGCATTCTGGATTGCTGCTGCGTATTGCAATGTTAGCCCCATATTTTGCCAAAATTTGAAGGAAACTAAATATATCCTGCATATCAGATCTGGTGCTGTGTAATAACTGATTCTCTAAAATTAGTAACAAATCCAGAGCAGTAGCCAGGTGATGCTTTATTAATTGCAACCCTGTCTGTGTAAATTGCATTCATCATATCTACAAGTGCAATATCATGCACCAAGTATTACCAACCAAGTCATTTCACATATAATTGAGATAAATTCAAGACGTAGCTGGAGCCTGGTTCTTGGAATACCTACTGTTTTCATTTACATTTTTAGCTTCTGGTGTTTGTAAAGGAGAGTTGACTAGGTAGACGGTTGGTCAACCATCATTCTTCACTTCTTTTCTTACCTTTTTGTACTCTTTGTTCAAACAACCAGCCAGGCATAATGCTAAACCCTCCCCCTATGAACTTTCAGGGGAGGTGGATAGGGGCCAGGGCCCATGATCCAACACCTTCGAGCAACCCCTACAAAATAAATCTAAATTTTTTTAGATCCCGACCAAAAATTGTTGCTCGCTTCGCCCGACTTCAAAAAATAAAATTGCCCTTGCATTCTTGAAGGCCGCTTGTCCATATAACCCATATTGAGCGCATTTTCATCTTCAAGGTCTAAAATCCAATATATATGTTCACTTCCATTGAGTAAATAAACAATTGATTGGGATTTCATTTTCAAAGTGAAAATGTTAAAAAGCATGTAATCAACTCAGAAGTTAAAAGCATTACAAAACCCTCATTGGCACTAAGGTTATAATTGTTGTGACTTTCCATTGAAAGAGTCTTTGTCATACTACTTTGGAACTAAAATTAGTGTTATATTTTTAGTATGTTTATTTTATAATATTTTAGTTGATGCCTTCTATTTCCACAAGTATTTATACACATTCAAACTGATAAAGTGTCATTGAAAGTAATTAAGTCTATTTAATTCTAATTAAGCCTAATTAATTATAAAATACACTTTCATGATTTAATTTTGATATGAGGAATGATGTGCTTAATCACACTTGTAGAAACCTAGGCCTTGTGCTCAATTCCCTTCTAATATGCTTATTTACACTTAATTACATTTAATCACACTTAATTAGTTTGAATGTGTATGAATACTTTGTGAAAGTAGAAGGTATAAACTAAACTATTATATAATAAACATACTTAAAATAAGACACTCATTTTAGTTCAATTAGAATGACAAAGACCCTTTCAATGGTAAGTCACAAAAACTATACCCTCAATGCTAATGAGGGTTTTTTCAATGTTTCTGACTTCCAAGTTAATTACATTCTTCATTGACGGTTTCACTTTGAAAATGAAATCTCAATCAATTGCTTACTTACTCAATGGAAGTGAATATATATATATAAAAGATTTTGGACCCTGGAGATGAAGTGCACTCAATATGGATTATATGGACAAGCGGCCTTCAAGAATACAAGGGCAATTTTATTTTTTGAGGTCCGACGGAGCGGGTAGAAGTTTTCGGTCAAAATTTTGTTTTAAAAAAATTGTTTTGTGGGGCCTGCCTAGAGGTGCCGGATCGTGGGCCCCGACCCCTATCCACCTCCCCTGAAAGTTCGTAAGGTGAGGTTTAACATCCGCCCAAACAGCCAAACAAACTTTCCACGCTTTTTCCTAGGCAAACTGCAATGGAAATCAGTGTGGGCCCCTTACACAATGGACATGAAGAATTAGGTGCACATCTGTTCTAAGTGAGTGAAAGGTGACCTTAAAGGAATCACGTGTAGGAGCCTCTCTACCAACTTTCAAGCACTGATAATTTACAACTGACCCAGTTCAAACAAGTGTGGACAGTTCTCCTACTGACATTCATTGCTCAATTTTAATTTGCTGGACTTGAGCAGGTTTGGAAAGCAAGCTAACGTAAGGCATAGTTACACCCTTATACCTCTTTCTTACTAGGAGTTAGGTCATGTCACAGCTTTTTTTCAATGATAACTGATTGCTTGCATGATTTCTGGGAATTGGTCGCACCCAGTGTCATCTGGGAGCATCGATCAGATGGTTTATTAGCACAATTGAATACGACCTGAAGAAGGATGGGATTATGCATGTACTCGACATCAAAGAGGGCATGGTCATCATACGATGAAGGGCAGGACACAGGAGCAGTAAATTCACAACCCTGGGATCATAACTTCTACCTGGATACCTTACTCTTCTATCCTGGATCTGAACTTCACCTGTCTACGTACGCACCTGCAGTTGCCAGTAAACAGTCCCCCTGTGGACACACTACCAGCATATGAGGGCCGCTTTACACTATACCATGAAGTCGGACCATGGAAGATGGCCTTTGTCAATGGTCCGACTTCCCTGGTCCGACTTCATAAAAAATGAGTTCTAAGAGCCTTGGGCCCCTCACTAGGTGTAAACCAAATGTGGACCAAGAAGAATGACTATGCACAAAAAAAGTGAAGGTGCTGACTTTTTTAATACATGCCAAAAAGGGCAATTTTGAAAAAATTCAAGTTTGACCATTCTCTTGTCTTCTCTTGGGCTTCACTTGTCTTCACTTCTTGTTAAATGTGTCGAAGATGTGGGTTGCAAATCTTCTCATAACAATTTTTACAAAAAAAATTGAGCAATTTAATTTGTACATGTGAAATGTACCTTGTGTTGTCACTACACTAAATAGGATATTTAGTGTTTGATTATATCTAATGTTGTTATCACCCTACCTTGATCAACACTAAAGTTCAATTCTTTGATAATTAGTGTTGGAAGATTTCCCATTGCAGTTCTTTTGACCACCCTGATCTACAGTCACTAAACGACTACAATTTTTCCGTTTTTCAACTGTAATTTTAGTCATTTTGAGGCATATAATATACCGTTGGAAAGGTATTTTCAAGACCTTTCCAACCGTATATTACAAGCTCCAAAATTCCAAACATTACAGTTGGTAGAGCAAAAACAAACTCTGCACTCATATTCTTGAGTTTTAGATGTCCCACATTGTTTGGTGAAACACGTGGGAGCCGGTTTAAGGGGTAGGGCAAGGTGGTAATAGTATATCTAATGGGCTATGATATGATTAAGGCATATTAGAGGGTAGGTCTTTTTAAAATTTATTAAAATGGCATTTCTTTGCTAGGGCCCTTGCCTTTTCCTAGCAGACCACCTCTCTTGCCTCTCTCACCGCAAAACCCGTTGGACCATGTCAGTGCATTTATTAGGCCTTAAAAATTATATTTTGGGGACCTCGACCTTCATGATTCCTCTGACATTTTTTCCTTAGTGTAAACCGAAGTTGTCCCGAGACAACTTCAGCAGCCAATCAGCTGCCTTGCAGAGCCCTGGTCCAACTTCATGGTCCATAGAGGAAACCCTCATGCGTCACTTGAAAAAATATGCAAATCTATCTGTGTGGTAAATTTGCAGTTTTTTCCAGTGACGTAGATCAATTTCTCAAGTACCTCATGATTCATATGCTTGCAGTGGCATGATCTCAATAACAAGCACAAGTAAGTAGGGTGAACCACAATTCAAATTGAGAACTGCTTGGCATTAAGATATTGGATCAAATAGTTCACCCACTTGTCACTTGACATAGTTAGCATCGTTATCGACTCGTCACTCACATGCATGAAGTGGAAACTCCCTTTTACCCACTAATTGCTTGCTTCTAATAGGAAAGAATCTTAGTCAAGAAATCTATGACATCACAATATTACTTCACGATACGTATTATTTTGGATATGAGAAAATCAATGGGGCAAGCATACATTTCAAAAATGAAGATGCTCTGAAATCAATGCAGTACACACTATTTGAAATAATTGGTGTACCTCGCCTACATGAAATAATTGTTTCTGCAAGGAACCCAAGTGAGGTAAACAGCCATATATATAACTTTCCAAGAAAAATATCTGCTCTTTAACATTTATAACATAGTTGCACATCTTCTGCCAACTTCCTGTTGTGTGAGTCTCTGCATTTTCAACTTCAAGATTGTCCACCCTGAGTTTACCTTCTCTTATGTTACATTGTACACTTGCAGAATCTCTCCTCCTCAGAAAGTCCAAATTTTTATTCTAAAATCCATAATGCACATGTAGGTAAACAAGGATTTCAAGTACAAACAGTGAGCATGATGAGCACAATAAATGGGCGGAACTGAGTGCTAGTTACAGATGAACCAGTTGAGTTTGAGAAATAACTGGTTAAAGTTCAAGACTTTAGGAAACCTGCCAATCAGTTTAGAGCTTCTTAAAGAATATACCTTGCGTTAGTAAAGAAAACCAAAAGATGTCAATATCATAACATTACTCAGCTAATGAGCGAGTTGTGCTCATGGGTCCCGTAGTAGATTCGAGAATAAAACCTCCGAATGTCGAAATTCCAGTGCCTCAAACCGAATCTGATGTGAGGGCAGCTGAACACAACTCATCAGCTGCTTAATTAACGTCTTGGAAACATTACGATCTCAACCGATGATGCTCAAAAATCCCCCGAGACATTCCATGAGAATCACTTACAAATCTTAAGCCGCGAGGGACACTATAACACCTCCCCCAGTATTACCCTAATAGATCAGGATGTAGTGCATGTCAGCCTTATATCGCATCGATGAAGGCTGCAAGTGATTACACAGATTGTAAAGGGCCACAAATTGCAACTTGAGAAGGCTTCATCTGTCTGGTGTCTCTATGTGTCTTACTAAGATACGTGACCTTTTCATTGTGAGTGGTGGCCATTTCCAACACCACATTTCAAGTCTCAGTATCAGAGGTGAGATGCAATCAAAAGTTGTAACATAGTCAAAGTGAAAATTCTCTTATTTTTACATGATGGATTAGATACAGCCGCCCAACTATGTTTACTAGACTATTTAGTATCAATTACTATTTAAAGTTACAGAATGCTATATCTTTTTACTATCAACGTAAGTTTTTACCAAGTAAAGATGTTAATGCTCTATAATGTCCAAACAATCAATTCGACCTTTGTTGATCAAAAAAAAAATGAGATATACAGTAAATAGTTATAGCGTTGCGTAAGTCCAAATAGTAAGTGACACTAAATACAAAATTTGGTGTATTGAACTTAGAATGATGTCCATATTATAAGATAGACATTGAATGATCTCATCGTAACACATGCCTTTCTTTATGTCCATTCTTAACTCCGAACGTTGCCATATACCACCCAAATACAAGCGTCCGATCAAGAAAACCCATATTAATCAGATTCCTGGCCTGCAAGTGAAGTTAGCCCTGCTTTCAGCCACACAATGTTAACTTTTTTCATATGAAGTGATGATTGACAATGGTTTTGAGGGGGTGCAATTTCAAACCGCATTTTCAGCACCAGAAATCCAGGGGAGGTATGGATGCGAGCCTAGAGACAAGAGCGGATCTTGCCAAATGATTCTTATGAGCAACATAAATATGCAAGTCCGTAAAGTGTGCGAAGAGTGCGACGGTGGAGGCAGGATCCAATCAACAGAGGGCCCTATCATTTACTCACCTGGGACCTGCCTGCCATACACTGACCATTGGACTTAAGTCTTGTCATTATTACAGATGTCACTCCGGGTACTATGAGACTTCAGGTAGATAAGGTAGAAATACCTAAAGCAGTAAAAATAAGCTGATTCGGCTAGAACAAGTGGCTTGACATTTTGTGCAATATTTTTGAGAGATGGAGAAGAGGAAATGATGAGGAATGCAAGTTGTTTCGTAATTTTATTCCTTGTAAGTAATTAGTTACATTTTTTCAAAGAGGCAAGTAAATCAAACCCCCTACTTGTACAATAGAGTCTCTCTAATCTAAACATCAAAATATTCTCCTCCGCATACAAAACACGCAAAACGGTTAACTTGGTGGCACCCAAAAGTGATCGCAAGTGGTGTGAAACAACATCTTTCCAGCCAATCATTGCATCCCATGTAACAGTGCATCTTTTTCGGGCCACCACTTTTTTAATTAGTCATTTTGGATATGCACAAGAATCCTTGTACCCCTAGTCTAGTAGACCACTACTGTAGTGGTCATTCACCACTTTAGGTATTTCTACCTTAGATGGGTCTTAAATGGTTACTTTTTCTAGCTAGCCCACTCCTTCTAGGATACAAATCACTCAATTAGTACGAGATGGTTAACGAATCCAAATCGAGGTTGTAGTTGCTTTCCACATAATTCTTGGAGCTCATTTGGATATCATCTTATTCACAATCAGACTGAAGATTCTCATGCTCATTAGATGATTACATAGCCTGCCCCCTTCTCCCAACACTTGATCTCATAATGGTTATCGTATTTTGAGCATGTAGTGGACAATCTCTTTTAAACATGTGACTTATTGGTATCAGTTCTTGGAGCCACACCTAAACACAAACCACTCCAATATAATTGTTCGATTTAGTCCATATCTCTCACTAATGCAATTTGACTATGTTAACGTCAACTTATTGAGCACAATAATCTCACAAATATGACACTATCTCTCAGTGGAAACTAAGAATGTCACAAAGTTGACAAACGAATATGACATTCAATCCATTGGATTCCAGTAATGTCTTTCTTTATTTGCCAACAAAGAATGTTTGCAGTGTAGACATGCACGTAGTCTGGGCATGCCTACCTTTGACTTGGTTGAATATAACTTTATGGTGGATTTCCATTACAAGTTCAACATCAAAGAAACTATGTAATCCAACAATTTTATTGATCAAGACTCAAACTTTTGGATCCCAAGGACTTTACACTAGAGTCCGAGTCCAAAGTACAAAAAATACAAAGTGACACTAATGTGCCACTGCTTCCCACCCAAATATCACTACTCCCAACTCTCGACTTAAAAAAGTACTCGTAGGTAGTTTGAGAAACCTCATTTTGAGTTTCCCAAACTACGTCGAGAGTTGGGAGCAACGATATTTGGGAAATTCGAAAACTAAACTCCATTTTTGGGAAGTTTTGGACCCGAAGCTTTTTGGGACCCGTTCTCAATGTGAATCAACCTCTAGGATTCACAATGTAGTCAACCTTTTCAATGACAACATGCTTTTTCTACTCCAACACCCGTTAACTTTCTAATATGGCATTGTGTCAACCTTTGGGATGCAAGTGTCTTTGTCCATCGAATCTTTATTAATTGTTAGGCAGAAAAACACCTAACTCAATATCCCGTGACCATCAGGCAAGAGGGAACAATTGCAATCCGACGGCACCTCTTAACAATTCACTCAACCCCTAGCCTCCACATGCATGCATAGCAATAGCAACTTAGTACAGCTCTTTACTCTTCACGTTGGATAAAAAAATCCTCATGGTGCCAAATGTTGAGCTTTTCACCAGTTCACTTTAACAGATCGGAACTGTATTTTACTAACTTATCCATTGAATAACAAAAACAGACCTCTACCCACAATGATCTCTGACTCTGAGATTCATTCGTCACTGCAGTTGAACAAGAATTCTTGGAATAAGTAACTCTTCAAACTAAGTTGATAAGTTGCAATCTTCTCACATTTGCAATTTATTATATTTCATTTCACATTGATCACCTTCTGACTACCTACACATGGGCAGTGCGTCCCCATCTGTTGACTTCGTTTGTTTAAGTTACAACCAGAAGTATATATATGAACTGTTTCATCACTGAAACATCTGCAGCATGTACGTCATCAATCAGCGTACCGTTGTCATGAAATTCTTTCATTCTGTGCTAGAAATTACATATTTAAGATAGCATTTTATATTGAGGAACACATCCGATGCTTGATTGGCAGACTCACACACAACCCAAACTCACTCACATGTTTTAAACACATTCGTGCATTAAACTGCTTTGCTGCACGGGGCACGATCCAACTGGATGCGACAACTTGCACTCCTCATTCTGATTTCTCTTCAGTGCATTCCTGCATCCACATTTGACTTCGTGGTTCGAGATGGCAGTTGGCAAAAAGTTGCCAACCACCACTGCAACCTCGACCTTGGTGACTCAACTCAGACCTAAGAGCATCCACACCGGTCCTCAGCAAGCCGGGACCCGGTGAAGTGTGTACAGGCCCCCAAACTCCTCATATTCCGGCCCACAGTACCAGGCCCCCACCGGTCCTCACTACCCTGACGCTCCGACCTCCACCGCGGCCACGTGGCCTTTGTCGAGCCCACAGTATCGGAGCGCTTCGGAGTTCGCCTGTTCTCGCGCTTCGGAACACTTCGGAGTTCTCACGAGTTCTGCGAGTTCTCGTGCTTCGGAACACTTCGGAGCACTTCGCAGGCTGACAGCTTTTCGGAGCACTTCGCAAGTTGACAGCACTTCGGAGCACTTCGCAACTTGCACAACATTGGTTCGACCTCCACGCCCTCCACGCTTGCGGCATGCTTTCCATGATTGATACTCCTACTATTGAGCATCGAGGGGTCACGTTGCGGAAGGATTCCAAGCTCCACCACCATCACTGAACAATGAAAACCAAGACCTCGAATCGGGGAACAGAGTTTTGAGTGACTGGGGTTTCAGGGTCAGCGTGCAGCTCCGAATCCCACTACAGTCGGCAGCTCTCTGGTTTGACACAGGTTGATTATTTTTTGGAAGAATGCTTAGGGTGTCGTATCCACATTACTGAAGAGCATTCTGAATCCAACTTTGAAGTCAAGTGTGCATCACTTGCTGAACTCTGAACTCGGTGTCCACCACTTCAAATCAGCAACCTCCTCGCAGTTCTCCAGCACAGAACTGTGGCTGAAGTTTTTTGGGCCTTTTTTTTTTTTTTTTTGCTCTTCGCTTGTTGTTCGGTGGGGAGTTTTTACAAGATGGACGCCTGGAGGGAGCAGATGCAAGCTGGTTGGGCCGCAATAATGGATGATGAAGAGGAGAGTGAGTTCATTGGTAGTGTAGTGTTGGGTTTGGGTGAAGATAGGGATGAGGAGTTGTTTGGTGCAACATCTAGAGGTTCTCGATTGGGGAAAGCTCCAAACGTTGATAGAGATAGGCTGTCAATGCACCTCCGTATGATGAGCGACTATTTCTCTCCTACCCCGGTTTATGGGGCCCGTTCATTTCGACGGCGATATCGAATGAGGCGTTCCCTTTTTTTGAGCATTTTGGAGGATGTTTGCAGGAGAGATTCATACTTTGTTCAAAGGTGTGATGCCGCTGGTGTTTTGGGCCTATCTCCTCACCAAAAAATTACCTCTGCTCTTCGAATGCTAGGGTACGGGCTTTGTGCTGATGCCACTGATGAGTATTGTCGCACAAGTGAGGCGACAGCGATGGAGTCATTGAAGAGATTTTGTGTTGCCATTAGGGAGGAGTACGAGGCTCATCACTTACGGCAACCCAATCAAGATGATTTTGAGAGGCAATTTGCTATTAATCGTGATCGTGGCTTTCCTGGAATGTTTGCTTCCCTGGATTGTATGCACTACGAGTGGAAAAACTGTCCCGTGGCGTGGCAGGGGGATTACGGGGATAGGAATGGGAAGAAATCCATTATTCTTGAGGCCATAGCTGATAAAGACTTGCACATTTGGCATGTTTTTTTTGGGCTCCCTGGTTCCAACAACGATCTGAATGTATTGGATCGTTCTCCTCTCATTCACAATATGCTCACTAGTGTGGCTCGTGACCACCACTTTGAGATCAACGGGAAGGAGTATGACCGGTTTTACCTTCTCACGGATGGCATATATCCTGAGTGGTCATGCTTTGTACAAAGCATACATTTGGCAGAGGATGAAAAGAGAGCCCATTTCGCATCCCGCCAGGAAGCAGTGCGCAAAGATGTTGAGCGTTGCTTTGGAGTCCTTCAGGCACGATTTGCAATCATCAAAAATCCCTGCCGTTTTTGGAGCATGGATGTTGTTTATGACATCATGTATGCATGTTGCATTCTACATAATATGATACTAGATGATGAGAGGGATGTGGAGGGGTTAGAAGATTTGATTCCAGAGTTGATGGATGATGCAATGCCGGTAGAGCGGGGATTGACATTTGACAATCTGGTGTCAAGTACTATAGCCATAGAGAATTCTGACACACATTTCTCTCTGCGAGGTGACCTCATTGAGCACTTATGGAAATTGAAAGGGGCCACACTTGCCTAGTTGTATTTCATTATCACATGTAAATTTTTTTGTTCAATGCAAGTCTCATGTTGTCATTTTCTACTTCCTGCACTCCCTGTTGATTATCACTCTCTGTAAGGGTTGAAGATTGAAAGTCCTATGTCAACATTGTCTTCTCCTGTGTCTACATGTGCCTGTCCCATTTCATGTTCATTTGCACTCTCTAGATTCAGGTTGCATCCTAAATTCCATCGTGGCACACTCTCAGTAAAGTGAGGTGAGTGATCAGTAAATTTCGAACGCTTCCTTTGCGATGAAGATTGACCAAGCTCCCAGCCGACTTCATCTTCGTGGTACTGTTCGTCCTCCTGGTCGTCTCCGTACTGATCGCCTTCCTGGCCGAACTCCTGCGAGGGGTAGAGCTGCTGCCGGCTCTCATTGAGGGAAGCCTCTCGCGCTGCCCTTGCCTGTTCGGCGACTCGGATTTTCTCCGCCTCCTCCTCCTGCTCCAAACGTTCTTCCTCTGCCAGCCTTTTTCTCAATTTTTTCAACTCCTCTGTTTGCCTGAGGCGTAGGTACTCTTGTGCTTCGGGTGAGTCGATTCTAGAGGGCAATGTCATGAGCATGATGTTGTTATGCTCTTCCATCTGCGCCACCTTTCGGACAGTGGCCTCTGCCATGATTTGTTGTGCGGCTGCCTGGGCATAACCTGCTCCTTCTTTAAATTTTTCATTCCTTTGCTTCTCCTTGGCGGCCTTGCATCCAGAGGGGCGCACCCTTGCACCTGCCATATCATCGACCTCAAGGGATTTTTCAATGATAGAGCCAGATTCACCAGCTTCGCTAGACTCTTGCTGAGATGAATTCCCACGCCGCTTCTGAGGAGTGACTTGCTTTCCCGTACTCCACCCATCAGCCCACCTTGGAAAATCCTTCACAAGCAACCAACAATGCTCAAACATGAAGTCCGTATTCTTTTGGCTCTTTGTCCTCCACAAATCTTTTGACATTTGCAACAAATCCGCAGCGCTTCTCCCACTTGGATGGAGACCCTGCACCTGCTGAAAAACACCAATAAACTTGCTCAAATCATGTTTAATTTGACCCCATTTGCTCTCCAAGGATCGCGTACCTCTAAAACCCATACCCACAGGCCTATGCTCTTCATAGTGAGCTCCAATTCTTTCCCAGAAAGCTGCAGCACGTTGCTGATTGCCTACAATCGGGTCCTGAGAAATTGAAAGCACACTTCGGGTTAGCTGTCGTTCTTCTTCAGGCACATAATTCTGTCCCTTTGACCCTCTAGCAGTGACTCCGTCTGCCTCATTCCCTCTGCCACGGGTTGCAGCACCTCGACCACGAGTGGCAGAGCCACGCCTCACTGCCGCATTGGCCCTTGCAGCAGACATCGCTCAAGTGATAGCTTCTGCGAGCGAGAGAGCGCTGGCTCTGGGGACTCGCTTACGTACGTCGGTGGTCGAGGACGAGCTGGATTCTTATGCTGCTGCTGTTGCTAACCAACAATGTTGTTGCTGCTGCTGCTTCAAGCAAGTAAGCAAGGACTACGGGTTTGCACATCAGAAGGTCATCAGAAAAGGAACACTCGATTAACAGAATTCACGGTGGCCTCACACTGTTGCCACCCAGATGCGGTACACACGCACACAGAAGGCAAACAATGCTTCATCCTAGAGTTCAACAATCTCTTGCCAAATTGCAACATATTAAACCCTCACTCCTCAAAATCCCAACCCAAAAATCACTTCGACTAGCTGAAACATGAATGCAAATTTACCTTATAAGGAGACTGTCCGTATGCTAAAATTTGAGCGGCTCCTGAGCTCTGACACAAAAATTCCTCTGTACTCATGATTAGCACGACCATTCCTTCCACTTGGCAGGAGATTGAGACCGAGGGCTCTACTGCCGCAGTTACTATCTAGAATTCATTCATGAGACTTGGAAAATCGATGTTTCAATATGGAGCAAAACCCGTGGACCAACATAAGTTGATCCGACACACATCCATTTCCACTTTGAAGTGAGCACTCCCCTACTATTTCGGACTTCCAATTCCATGCCATGAAATACACATTAGCGCATGGTGGATCGGCTGTGCAGGCCACGCTTGGGTCCTAGATCTGCGTCCCAGAGATTAGAAAAGCGACCCTAGCGGAAGAAGCAGCGGTAATTAGACTTGTCTAAGTGGGTGCTATATTGCATTTCCCGTCTTTTCTTGCATTATCACTCAAGATATCTCTTCGGCTCTTAATTTTCAAAGTTAGTGGTTACTTAGTTTGATAACTCACAAGTGAGGTTTCCGAGGTTATGTCTCAAGAAGAGCTTGTGAGGCAACAGAACAAAGTTAGATTGTCTGTAGAATGATGTGGAGGAACAATATGTCTTGGAAGTTGTGAAAATGCATGATCTGTGTCAATGAGAGGATGAGGCAGATGTTTAGGACATAGCCTGCTGTCCAATTCCTAACTTAAGGGATGTGTAATCATCGCAAACATCTAGCGATATGAATTGAATCGCGCTTAATTAAGAAACCTGACGACGAGATAGACACCTGGTGACTGATCCGTCGGTGACTGCAACCTCGGTGAATGCTCCGGTGACTGCTCCGGCGAAGTGCAGAATTGAGGACGCAACCGCAGCAACCGCACCAATCGCAGCAACCGCGTAGGAATCGCAGCAACCGCAGGAATCGCAGGAATCGCAGCAACCGCATCAACCGCAGCAATCGCAGCCAAGAAGAAGATGTCAAAATGGGAACACAGAGTGGATCCGACGCAAGGATCGACTGAGCAGAACAGAGAGGGAAGATGCCTGTCACGATAGTCCTCACCAAAATTCCAGCGGGGACCACAGGAATGACGGGATTGACAAAATTAGAAGCTAATTACTCTGACGCCTCCCCAAATTTCCCAGGATTAACGGTACAGGGGCCTAAAGCTGACTCGCTTGGTTGACGAGCGGGGGTCAGATTTTTCAGGGGCAGGAAGCGATGTCCGGCCCGGGCGAGCACCGGTGTGGGTGGGAACAGGGTGCGGCCCCTGAATACTGAGCCCGGTCCCGGCTTGCTGAGGACCGGTGTGGATGCTCTAACTCCGTACAATGAAATATTCTTAAATCGCTCCAAACTTAGGGCCGCTTAACACCATGGACCATGAAGTCAGATCATCATGGAAGATGGTCTTTCTCCATGGTCTGACAAATGTCTAGGGAGAATCGGTATTTAGTGTAATGGCAGCCGGTTTGGTTTTGTGAAAAGTCCGGTTGAATTGGGAAAGTGGAGGATGTGAAACTGGTGCGTTTTTTTTTAAGAAAAATGGATTTCAACTGGCAACCATTTTGAGGAGGAGGATTTTTTACCCGGATGAATTATGAAATAAGCGGATTTCATTTGGTTTGATTCATCCAAGGCCGGATATCATCTGGTCCTAGGGTTTGGGTCATGTGTTCGTTGTAGGCTTGTAGCGATTTGGTGAATGGCGGACAGGCGAAGCCTTTGCTCCATTATTGCATTTCATTATTGACGGCTAGCATTTAGAATGTATTATGAGTGTGTCTATGGAAGATCCTCATGGTAATCTTGATAACGTACTAATGGAAGCCGTAGCTTTATGGAGGAACTCTACAAAGTTTAGATGGTTGTTTTTGCATCCACAGAGGTACCTTTCAAGGCGTTTTCCTCTTGAAGGTTGTCGTAGCACGGTGGTGACGTATTCATTAAATTAACCTGATAAACGCGTAAAACGTCACAGCCGCGCCAAGTTCGTTCCCACGAAGAACCTGTGGTCGTTCACAACACAGAGGGGGGGAAAACTTTCACTCACACTCACACACAAGAAACACCAGAAACTAAGTTAACACAAATCGGATTAAGAAATCCGGGATATGACGGAAATTATAGCACGGAAATTTCCGCCTTCCCGGTAGTGGACCGAGGTAGGGAACACAACACAAAGTATGGACAAGCTCCCACCCTAGAGTAGTAACAACAATAGACTCAGTGTCCCGAATCCATAGTTTAACAACTATATATACTCCATTCTAAGATTCCTTATTACGGGTCATGACTTCCGGGATAAGGTTTCCGCGATAGAGGTAGCGGATATGACCTGTATTTCTACTATCCACTAGATTTTCGACCGTGTCACAAGGACCATAATTCTAGTGTTTTAGGCTAGAATGCTCAGAGAGACTTGGTAGTTGTTCATCAGGATTTTACACTTTGAGTTGATTTCTTAGGGTTGTCTCCCTATCTTCACTTCCTCTTTCTAACTACTACTCCCTTAGACTAGTGTTTCGAAGGGGGCAGCCCTCCCTCGGGAAGGTGTCCCGCTTAAGTATCCGACGCGTGCCACCCCCCTTTGACGGGGGGAAAGGTGGAGGAAGTTTTGGGTATACAAAACCAGCCTAATCCGCTTTCCGTGATGGCACAGTTTCCACTATACCACACGCAGAAACCGAATCCTCCCTCGAGAAAGGTGGAAACACAACATCTTCGCTTCTATCCTCACAATGGGTAGCTTGTGTTGTTCCACAGGTCACACAAGATAGGACCTAAGGTTTGTTGATTTCCGTGACGGCGGGGCTAACATAGGGATGGGGCTACCACGCCTACCATCCGCGGTGGGAACCAAGCGCCAGTCGCGGCAGGTGCATGAGTGTTCTAGACCATTCCGTTACTGCTGATCAGTGTAATCCACCTCCAGGTCACGGCAAGCGGAAGGCGTAAACCAGAACTCTCCCCCTACTATTGGACAGGTCTATCCACTGCTGCTCATTGTCGGTCCCTAGTTGGACGGAGTAAGTGGGAAAAAACCTACCGTGTGTGTAGAACTTCCCTTGCCCAACAACCCCACGGTGGGGTTCTTTTCCCTTGCTCGGCCAATATTTTCCTCCTTTCCGCGCTTAAGATTCCTTCGCCCATCACCTGCTCACACAGGGGCGTTTTAACCACACGCACCTCGGGGTATTACTGGCCCCTGTCCTATCACGGAATACTAACCTAACTAACCTACACAATGATAGGGAATGGCGGAAAACTCGGAAACCTCAAGTACGGAAAAGAGGGACCACTTGCATTACACATGTACTCAAGACTCAACTCAAACCGAAGGTGAAGTAAAGCATAAGGTCCGAATTGAACAAAATGACACTTGTATTGTAAAATGATGAGAGAAACACCGAAGTGTTCTCCCTTTAAAAACCAAACTAACACCCACATGCCATGGTTTCCATACCAGAAATCGCGGGCCACGTGGCAGTCATGACAATCCACCTCATGGAGAGGTCAAAACCTAAACAAAGAAAATGACGAGGCGCACAATCCGGGGCCACCTAACTACTTGCCCAAAACAAGCCAAAATGGAATCCTAACTAAAATCTACTCTTTATCCTTCCGCTTCTTTAACTTGGCTTCCTTCTTATTCTACTTCCGCTCCTCGCGGCGGTCCGTTGCAAAAAATGGAGCATATGGTGGCGCCACTTGCACATTGTGAGCATTCGGCGCGGAAATCACTCCCACGCGGTCCACCGGTTCCGCAACGTCCGGTGTCAATGGGGCGGATAGTGGGTTGTCCGGCGGAAATTCCGGAGCAAGAATGGCAAGTGGCGGCGGATCCCGGACAACGACTTGGAAGTCCGTGGCAAGGATTGGAGTTGAGACCTCGGCCACGTGGCAATCACCCAAGGTTTCCTCTCCAACCACAGCGGAAACTGGGGTGGCCTTGGGAACTAACACCTTAGTGGTGGAAACCGGAAGGGCCGTGATCGCCGTGATATCCTCCACCTGGTCCACCTCTTCCGCATGTTGGTTTCCACCTTCTACCGCGACACCTTGAATTTCCACCATGTCATGAGGGGTCAAGTCGAAGTAGCCGGATGAAGACTCCCTCTCCTCCGATGAGTCAACTACAACGGGAAACAACTCCGTGCAACTAGCAATGAGGGCCTTCATTGCTTTCAAAGATGCGTCCATCTTATTCCCTTGATCCCTGATGAAGGTAACCATTTTCGACCCGGAAACGTGGCCCGCGTTCTTCAATTCCGCGTCGAACATCTTGGCTTTCCACCACACGTTCCCCGGGATTTCTATCATATCACTCAACTTTTGTACCGCGAGAGTGGTATCCTTTACCTGCTTAAGGAGCTTCTCTCGCTCCGCCTCCAACTTCCGCACTCGCTCCGCGGTCTTCCGCTTTTCCGCAGTAAGGTGGTCCACTTTATGCTCCAGCTCCCGCAACCGATGCGGATCTTGAATGGCCTCTTTTATTGCGGCAACCAAATTCTCCCGCGGCGGGTTGCCCACCAGTTCCCCTACTTGGTGCATTTATAGCTCATAATCCACAATCCGGGACCGTACTCCCTCCAAGTCGCGGATAATGGAGTTCACCGGATTGTCCTCCAAGAAAAAGGTGGAGGTTCCACCTCCTACCGGCTTGTTGGCGGACCTGGTCCGCGTCGCACGATTTTCCAACATTAGTTTCCGCTTCTTGGTCACGGGCCGCTCTTTGTCGCCCATCTCCACCACGTCTTTCTCCTTCGAATCCTCATGGCCCATATCCGGCTCCGAGTCGGTAGTCTGGAGCTCCCGCATGAACTGATGCGATGTCCATAGGGTGTCATCTTCGTCCGTGAGTAGGTTTTCGTGTGCGTAAAGGTGGAAGAGGAAAGGCCTTATGTAGGAAGGTTGGCCGCGCTTAGTGTTGGTTGCCAACTTGTGCACCAACTCTCCAATGATGCTCCCCCAATCCAGCACCTTCTTCTCGGAGTATACAAGAAGTAAGGTGGTGGCAAGGGTAAGAGTGATGTTATAAGGCTTTTCCGGGCTAAAGATAAGCACTAGAAAAGCTAACATCATTCTTTCCCTCTCGTCTTTACAATCCTTCACAAAATATCCATACTTGGGGTCCAGCCTCTGAGAGAATTTGTCCCTGGTACAATCCTCTCTTAGTGGCCATACCTTCCCCTCCTTGCTTGAAGCCGTAAATTTGACTCCACAATTCCGCATTCCACCTATCCGGTTGGCCCCGGATGGTGGAAGCGTAAACGTGGTCCACCTCCCCCGTGACTAACTCCCTTACCATCTCCTCACAGCGCACTCTCCAAGATTTTTCCCATAATCCGAGGCAACCCATGCGCCTCAAGTCTGCCTCCAACTTATTGTTCTCCTCTCGACCAGTGGGGGTGACCACGTGCACCTTGCGGAGGGCTAGCGGCTTGTCCGCGATCCGTTTCCGTATTTGGGTGGCCATGGTGGTTGCGGCCCGCCGTCGCCGGTGCGGTCCGCTCCGCTCTAAGGTTTCCGAGTCGAAATGGAATTCCTAACACTAACTCAATTCGATATTTTTAACTACTTTAAGGACTTTAGTTTTTCTCCTCAATTCTAACTATCCTACCTAACAATCTACCTATAAAGTGCTATACTTATTATATTTTCCTTGCTCAAACCTATTCATTAGTCTTAAAACAAGGTTTCTTAAGAGTTTAAGAAAATGCGGGCCGCGACAAAGGTGAAGATGATACTGTTGATTTTGACTCTAACAGTTGATGAATTTCATTTTTGTATATAGTTTGGTATGTTAGGTTACACTTTTATCATGTTGTGGCCTCAAATCTGATATGAGGTTTTAAGACCTAGGTATGATAGAAGAGGAAATCCACGGCCATCAACCGGTTGATGGGTTATTTCAGGTTCAACTCATGCTATGGATTAATTGTTGATCATTGTTGTTGTTTCTTGTGTGTAATGAATTGTTGATCATTGTTGTTGGATGTTGATATCATTACATATCATTGTTGCATGTTGATATGATCTTTGGACGTTGTTGTTGAATAGTGTATGTTGTTAGTAGATTTGATTTTGCTACATTGGAAAACCGGTTTATTTATCAATGCCCAAGTTTTTGACCAATTGTCATTATAATGAAGAGGAAATTAGCCGGCACTTGAAAAAAAATATATAGGATATTGGCCGGTCCAAATTAATGGCAATAAGTTTGCAACTGGTCAAATCTTGAAAAAACTGGTAGAAGTTGTGAAGGGATGGGTTTTAGCTAGTCGAGCTCAAAAATCTCCCAAACCTTGGATCCGACTTCCATGGTCCAATTTTTTTTTTAAATGGATTTACAAAGCCTTTGGTCTCCTTCACTAGGTGTAACCCGAATGTGGACCAAGAGGAATGACCAAGCACCAAAAAGTGAATGTGTTTATTTTCTT
This sequence comes from Polytrichum commune, assembly GCA_950295325.1. Lineage (NCBI taxonomy): Eukaryota > Viridiplantae > Streptophyta > Polytrichopsida > Polytrichales > Polytrichaceae > Polytrichum > Polytrichum commune. Next base: position 11,482,465 of record OX485803.1, on the reverse strand, counting down.
AATATATGTCCAAAAAGGCAATTTTGAAAAGGAAAAAAAATCAAGTTTGACCATTCTTTTTCCTTCTCTTCTCTTCATCTCCAACAAACAAAAAATCATTAAAATTTGATTATAACAAGAATTATCTACCATGGACCCTTGCCTTTTTCTACCAAAGCACCTCTTTTGCCTCTCCCACCACAAAACCCATTGGACCACGTCAATGGATAATGTAGGCCTTAAAATATATCTTTTGGGGACCTCTTGAACTCCATGGCCACTTTGACATTTTTTCCTTGGTGTAAACCAAAGTGGTCCCAAGATAAATTCTACAGCCATCACATATTTTACAAGGCCTTGGGACGACTTCATGGTCCATGGTGTAAACAACCCTTTAGAACCAAATTACCACCACAAGCAAGTCATAGTTAGCAAGGAGATACAAACTGTAACATTAGATAGATAAATATGTAAGGACACACTTCCATGTGCAAACAATATTCCCCCCCCCCCCTCAAGCCCCCCGTGGTTTTTGCACATGGAAGTGTGCAAAATCTAAGTTATGGGTTCTCAAACCTTAGCTGCTCTGGAGAAAATCATTGGAGTAATGAAGCCATATATTATGGTTATACAACTTCCATTCAAATGGAAACATATCCATCTAAAATTTGGATATTTCATCCAATTTATATGATTCTCTGGATATTTTGGCAAGTTCATATGTGAAATAATGACAGGTTACAATTTTAACAACCAAGTACTTATTGGCATACACATGCACATGGTAATGAATGATCCAACAAGGTGTCATCTAAACTTTGTATACTTATAATTCGTATTTAGTACAAAATTACAACTTAAAAAGCCCCGATGTAAAATGATTTGATTGCACCACCACAACAACCAACCAATGAAAAAAATAAAGGAGGAGGAGGAGGAGGAGGAAGAAGAAGAAGAAGTCCACTATCAATAAGAAGGCACCCTCTCAATATTCAAGAGTCATCTATTTAGAAAAGCACTAGGCATTTCCACACAACTAGAGGTCTTCTTGCATTGTGAGGCCTAAACCCCCACCCTTATGCGTCGTAGTCCGGGTGGAGGCTAGGAGTCACATGCGCTACAATGGGCATTCCAAAAAATCCAGGCAACCACCCAAGGTCCCATAATATTCTAACAAAACACTTTCACTTTTATTCAAACATGTAGCCCACAAGTACTTAGAAATACTTGTGTGTATACAAGATCCTAACTAATTAACCAATGGACCTGACTTCCCTTCCCACTATTCACTAACCCTTAAATCCATGACTTTGCCTAATTGGTGCCCTTGGATTTACGGCTTCCAACCCACTGTAGCCCCAGCGGCCTCCCTTCAGTACCCCTCAGGCCCCTCGGTTCTCTTGACTGAACTCCCTCTCCTTCTGTGTTTTTACCGGCCTCAGTCAGCCTGTGAGGCTGCTGGCCTCTGTTCAAAATTGCAATGCCTCTCCCAATTCAGTCACCTCGAGCCCTCAGTGGCTGCCACCTAGCTCTTGGCACCAGCCTCGGTGCTGGCCCGGCCATATTGTATTGTGCGGTAGTTGGTTTACCAGGGTGCCGGAAGTCTGTGACCACCAGCGTTGCAATCCTTCCCTGGAATCCTCACTCATCACCTCCCCGCATTGGCAATTGGCCAATTCTTGGCCGCAATTAGTGCCTTTCTAGACTGCGCCAAAATTCAGAGTGCATTCGGCCCCAGAACCCTGAGAGGAAAACATTTTTTGATCTTTGTATCAACCTGACACAGAGTGTTCACATCATTCCAAGTTTTTCTCCCGCTCCTTTCCTGCTTACCCTCAATTCCGACCTAGTGTACTTGCCTGGCCTTCATTCTCTGCAGGACCCATGCCACAATTCATCTCTGCTGATCAATGCCACGCCCCTCAAGGTTGCGGCACTCCTCCTGGTTCAGGATTTGACCTACCTAACCTCAAGCTGAATCTCCTTCAGGTTGCATTTTTGTTCACCTCCCTTGCTTGTCAGCCCACCTGACTTCCTCGCCTTCGACCAACATCCTACTCCTATCAGGGCATTGCCCCCTGCAATGTTCCAGCTTCTCTCCGACCTAGTGCCGCCACCCCGTCTCCCAGTTTTCTTCTTCGGCCAACCGCAAGAGAGCCTCTCCGTGGGCAGCCATGGCTTCCTACCCCGTCTCTGAATTACCAGTAACCGGATCTACTACGGACCAGTCCTCCCCCTTAAACCAACAATCTCACAGCCTAAATTGGGCATCCCCCAAGCCTAATGGTGTTTTTGAAGGAGCACAATCCACGGCAGAAGGCATTCCCCCACACCCATTTTCCAGTAAAAAGAATAAAAAGAACACACTAACCTATACTCAAATCTAATCTCATCATTTTGAATAAAGATCAACCATAACACTCCGACTCAACCACTATTTCAATTGCATTGCTACTAACTAATTTTCACTTTTTTATATTTTTTTCTCGTGACATAAAAATCAAAGTCTAATTTGTAGTGATTTCAGAGGGTTAAGAACACATGTGGGCACCAACTTGGGCTCACATAATTGGCAAATAGAGAGAGAGAGTATATCACATGAAAGGTAGCTTCCTTGATTCTAACAACCATGAATGGGGGGGTGTTAAACCTCCCCCTACGAGCTTTTTGGGGGAGGTAGATACAAGCAGGGGCAACCCCCAGAGAAAATTTGAGATTTTCTAGACCCAACTGACAACTTTTGGCCGCCCCGCCCGACTTTGAAAAAAACCATTGCCCTTGCATTTTTGAATGTCACTTATCCACAAATCCCATATTGAGTGCACTTCACCTTCAAGGTCCGAAATCCTATATATTTGTGTGTGTATGTGTGTGTGTGTGTGTGTGTGTGTGAAATATTACAAAATCTTCACTAACATTGATGTTCTAACTTTTGTGACTTACCATTTGAAGGGAGCTTTGTCATTCTAAAATGAAACTTAAATGAGTGTGATGATTTTAGTATATAATTAGCCTTCAGAAATGCAAGGGCAATGGTTATTTCGAAGTCGGGCGGGGTGGACAGAAGTTTTCGGTTGGGTCTAGAAAAGCTCAATCTCTTTATGGAGGTTGCCCCCGCCCATATCTACCTCCCCCGAAAAGCTTGTAGGGGAGGTTTAATCAATGTCCCTCTCCCCCCCCCCACCCCCACGATCGTTTTGTCCAAAAGGTTAACTTTTTTTATGCCACAAAGGGATGTTGGAAGTGCTTGGCCCATATCTATAGCTAGGAATCGGATAAACTATTAGGTAGCCCACACCTACTGGTGGTGGGCATCAATGAGCGGGCGAACTCCGTTCACTGCCACTAGTAAGTGTGGGCGAGAACCAGGGAGAACCGGCGGTTACTTCCACATGAACTGTTTGATTTTGAGAAATAACATGGTCGAAGTTCAAGACTTCATGATAATTTGGTACCTAAAATTACAAAGATGAACCGTTGATTTGGAGAAATAACCTGGTTGAAGTTCGAGACTTCACAATAATTTGGTACCTAAAGTTACAAAGATGAACCGTTGATTTGGAGAAATAGCCCGGTTGAAGTTTGAGACTTCACGATAATTTGGTACCTAAAGTTACGAAGATGAACCGGTGAGTTTGAAAAATAACATGGTTGAAGTTTGAGACTTCATGATAATTTGGTACCTAAAGTTACAAAGATGAACTGGTGGGTTTAAGAAATAACCCGGTTGAAGTTTGAAACTTCATGATAATTTGGTACCTAAAGTTACAAAGATGAACTGGTGAGTTTAAGAAATAACCTGGTTGAACAAGACCTCACAAAACTTATCAAGCGTTCTAGAGGAATATAGAGAATATACCTCAAACTAATAAAGGAAAAACCAAAGTTCACGCAACATGTAACCAATCAGACTTGGAAAGAATAGAACTTTAACCGATCATGCGAAAAAAATCTTCATGGACAATTAGTCAAATATGACAATTTAGTGTGACTTACTATTTGGATTTACACGGTGCTATATCCCTCTACTGATGAAATAAATTCTTATAAAGTAAAGTTGTCAATGTTTTGTAATGTCCAAACTATCAATTTAATATTTGTTGGTAAAATATGAGATGTACAGTAAATAGATATAGCATTGCGTAATTCCACATAGTAAGCTTTGCCTAAATATCATATTCAATGTAGTTATAAAGAGATATGAATTTGTGGCCTCTATGTAGACGCACTCATTGCGAAGGTGAAAACGTAGTGATTTATCTCGCTTGAAATTATCCAGAAGTGAGAAATTATCTCACTCAATATTATGTAGTAGTGCGGAATTATCTCGCTCGAAATTATCTAATAGTGCAAAATTATCTCGCTTGAGATTTTCTAGTAGTACAAAATCATAAAGGTGTGTGAAATTACCGATTGTAGCAGCAAACGAGCGAGTGGCAAGGCCAATGTGACCAGTCGCTGCCACTGCTATAAAGCTCTTTAAAAGTGCAACCCTGCTGGTGGGAGTCGTTGACTGACCTCACCACCCGTAGGTGTGGGGAGGCTATATGTTGATGACCAACTATTGAAATCCCGGATCTTCCAAAGTGAACTACATGTTTTGTCCATCAGTTGTGTTCAAGGATAATTACGTAGGATTATCTTAATTCTTTGAAATGGTCACTCTTTTTTGTCCAAGGTTCAAACTCAAGTAGTGGTCTTGCCATTTCACTTAGTTGACACTAGCTACTAACACACGCGGAATTCATGAACTAAAGAAATGACTAGAACTGTTAGTGTTGATTTACAAACTCAACTAACTATGTGTGTGTGCCATGGGGTTGCTTGCCATAGACAGAATTAACTAGGGTGATCCACAACGGTCACATTTAATGCTGACAAAAATGCTTTCCACGAGGCATGGTTGGGGGATAATCAAAAAAATAGGAACAACACGTCATAGCCACGTGTGCAACTCGTCAATGGGCCAAGCCGTCAACGGGCCAAGTCATCAAATTCGCAATAAGAGCTGGTGACACTAAATACAAATATTTAGATAAATACAAATATTTAGGTGTAGTCGTCATAAGTGTAATCACATTCTTGATTCCTAGTGGCGTTGTCAACTTGTTGTTACATTGACCATCGTTCCAAGTCTCATATGCTTGTAGTGTGACTTCTTATAACTAACCTAGTTGTGGATTCTCCTCGTTCCTTGTGTGGAGCTTTTGGTCATCTTCTCGTCATGTGGAAAAGGCCTTAGAGCGACCCCACCAGACCGGGCATAGGGCATGCCAACGCCAAAAATGGGGCATCCCGGGTTCTTAGGTGGCGGTACCGGCATAAATTGAGCCCCACCAATGTCCGGTCCGGCATAATTTAGAACCGGCCCGGGTATAGTAAGGGCCTTCCCCCGCCATAAATGGTTCATACGGCGGCCCTCCTCCGGCCCGCCAAAAGATTACTTTAATATCAGATACTCCGATATCCTACTTTATCCCATGTCAGATAATAGGTGTCGTTGTCTTATTGATTGCTTCCTAATTATACCGGGGGTATGCCTAGGCTTTGGTGGGCTCTGACTCAAGATGAGCTGCCCCGCCCAAGATGGAGGGCTCCCCAAAGGTATAAAATGTTATATACTCTATTTGGCGTGTACCCGGTCTGGTGGGGACGCTCTTAGTGCGTGTAACGTGTACGAACTTACTCAACCCATGCCAAGACATCACGAGACCCCGGGTTCAAGAGAACTATTGTGTCTCACATTAATACACTACGAGCATATGGGTCTTGGACAGTTTGACGCATGTCATTGGAATGTTGTCATACATCACTTAACCCTAAACTCCCTAAGAGACCACATTTAGGCTTGTGAATCATATTTGAAGGCAATGTATATCAAAAAGGACGATGATGGGAAGGTCATAATAGATATCATTGTGTTCCTCATGACATTTTTCTTGTCAATGGCGACGATGTCATTCCAATTTGAAAAGATAAATGTTCACACGAATTTTTTTCAATCAAGAGTAAACTAACTTTTCCCTTTATTGACACATTACTATACACAATAACTTCATATTATTTTGATTGAAAATTTTCAAATTTTCTAGAGACTCCTTTTCTGACATGAAGGCTCGAAGTGTATACCTATTTCTCAATATATTTGAAACCTTGGAACATAATGTTATTGAATATGTTTATCACAATTTCTCGAAGTTTAATGCACCGGATCGACTACAAACAAATCACAAATCACTAAACATTGCTACTCATTTGACGTGATCTTAAAAATCACTAGCAACAACCTTCTTCTAGTTACAATAGAAATCGAGCTCTAGTAACCTTACATTTCGAAACGATCCAATGAAACCACAATACGCTCCATGAAATGCAGCACACTTTTCATAATCTATCACAATGTTAGATTTTACAAACGTCTTCCCATGACACGTGACGTCGGTTGCCTAGGACTCATAACATGATCGTGGTCATAGGACCGCTAGTTTGCGGTCACTTTGGACCCGGATTGAATATAATATAGCTAGCACCGACCACATGGCTTGATCGGTGCATGCCCAAGATCGGTTACATGCAAGGAAATGAAAGGACGGGCCCCACTCGGGCCCTTGCTTTTGGATGAAGATATGTGAGTACATCAATAATGGACTCGACGATTCCAAAAATATGATCCCTTAGGTGACGGACACCTAAGTGGCGAGGACAACATCTTAAACGCCCGATAGTTTTGGGGCTTGTCATTTGTGTGCATGTCCATGGCACCGTGCCAGATGGAACCGGCCCCATTTGGGGATAATAATTCGGCCAAAAAGACTCCAATATGCACACATAGTCGACAAGCCTTCATGCCAAGGCTCTCATATGAGTGGGTGAACCCCGTTTTGGAAATGTGCAAAAACCCAAAATGTAAAACAAAATTCCTCATTATTTTCTATTGTCATGTACTGGGTGGTACTTTTGCCATATCACTCATTGCAAGGGGCTTCTGCAATGTTGAGGAGGGTCTTGCCAGTTCCACGTGGCAAAAGTTCAATGCATGTGATTTGAGCGATTATTTTAAGTTTTTTTTACATGCAGGAGCATTTTCCTGCACGTTGGAGGGACTACAGAGTGTCCTGCATTGAAGTATAGAAAGAAAAGAAAAAAAAGAAAAAAAGAAAAAGAAACCTACAAATCCCAATGGCACTAGTAAAAAGAACCATGAAAATATTCACCAAATTGCTCTTAAATATCTAACATACTTAGTACTTAGTAAGGGCCCCTTCACACTATGGCCGTCCAAGTCGGATCTGCCTAAAAACCCCCATCGAGCGTGGCTCAGAGGCCATGTTCGGGAGGGGGTGGCAGGGTTGGGATAAAACATGCCCCCTATTTTTTTTAGTTGGGTGGGGCCTTACTTGATCTCATAGGGGGCTTCCTAGAGTAATTTGGGGCCGCAAGACCCAAATTTAGCAAAAAACCAAAAAATTCCCCAAGGGGCCAAAACGGGGAGGGCCAGAAAAATGAACCCCACCGAACCTGGCCTCCGAGCCACGCTCGATGGGGGTATTTAGACCCACCCGTCCAAGTCGAGAGGCTGTGGGATTGAATGGCCAAACTTTGTTGAGAGTCCAAAGAAATGGGTTGAAAATAGTTAGTAAAATATAGGAATTGGAACCTTCAGTCAAGTACAGTGTGAAGCCTCCGAAGGCCAAGCTCAAAGTCCAAAGGAAGCATGAGCATCCCACTTTATTCCTTGTCAAACACAACCCTTCCAATCAAACGGCCAAGATCTTGTCAATGATTGGATTTTTTAATGAAAAAATATCGATGACCTCTCGACCATGATTTGGGTTTCCATTCATGTCCAACCCAAACTTTCTTCAAGAATCCGTCGCCTTGCTCAAAAAGTAGGCATTTTAAATTGTGACGGCCTTTGGACTTTGGCCTCTAGTGTGAAGGGTTGGGAGGCCGGATTATAGGTTTCTTGCAATATGACGGTGGAAATCGATGGCCTTTCGACCTTCGGCCATAGTGTGAAGTGGCCCTAAGAGGAAACTCGATAACAAACAAGAACCCATACCCCCCCCCCCCCCCTCCCCCTCCCCCTTCACATAACAAAAGGGTATTGGGTAACATCATGTATTGGGTACATACAAGGGCCCCCCCAACCACATGGTAGGCAATAAACCCTCTTGAGCATGATATAGCCAACAAGCTCAAATTCACGTCAAATTGACTGATGTTAAATTTTCTTTTCTTGTCATGAAGACCACAAGTAATTTTTTTCTTTATTATCTTACAAAATCCCAATTCACATAGGTCCTAGTCTAAATGCTCATTAAGAAAGAACAACTTGGGTCTCCGAAGGAGCCGGAGTGAAATAGAGTGTATGTTCATATAACATCTTTGGCCATATATTAAAGGACAATGAATGTTGCTCATCATTGTATACGGACACGCAAAATGGATAGTCCCGACTCCCGACTCCTAGTCAATGATGATTGGTTGACAATGGTTGAGGTATGGTGGTGCTTAAACCAACCCTTTGGTTGATTTAGCTTATATATAGCATCCAAATTATATGAGAGATGGCATGTATGCCAAGTAGCAAGTGCAACCACAAGTGACTAGACCACTACCTAAGTGCAAAGCAAGTTTCTTATAGCCTCAATCCATCCACACCTACTCTTTTGAGTTAGCTTACCACAACCTTGATTTATTTGTGTTTGTTTCTAGCATGTGGGCCCAAAATTGTCCCCATTAACCCTATGAACCGGACCCCATATGGCTCAATCCGTCTATAAGCCAACACACCACTTACTAACTTTGGTGTTATATGCCATGTCATGCATCATACATCACTAAACCTAGCTAACTACATTTTCTAATTAACCGTAGTTGACCCCAAGTAGCCACTAACATGTCCAATCAATGCCCAACCTCATAACACAACACACTCAAAATTGACCACAATCCGAGGAGTTCTATACATTTCCTACCTTCTATAAAGAAGTTCATATTTTTTTTCTTTTTACTTAGAAGTTACCAAAAACCATTTTTTTCTCTGTTAATTTATGAGATTTAAATTTATCATTTGGTAATTTTTGTAGTTTCTAAATGTAACTTTGTTGTATTTCCAAAGTTATGTATAGTAAGTCGGATTTTTATTTTTATTTCTATTCTATACAAAAATTGGTGTTATGATTTTAAGGGGGTGAATTTGTGTTGAAAGAAATCCCAAGTATCCCTAGAAGGAGTTGAACGTTGCCAAGCCCCCACCATCTTGGAGCCAAGGATGTAGCCTTTGAAAAATGTATGGATCCAAAGAGGGTGCCTACATTTTTTTTAGAGGTTGGTTAGTACAATAATATATGCAACCTTTAAACTAATCGACATCCTTAGAATTGGAAAACATAACTAAAGTTATTGAACAAGAAGCGTCACTTGCATAAGACATATAATGTGAAGGGTTAGCATATAGGAATTACCGTAGCTTACAAGCAGCTTCGTCCATAAATAATTAAAAAAACAGAAGGCGGATTTTTTTGGAAATTACAGTTCAAGGCTGCCGAAACAAAGAGAAATTACAATATAATAATTTTGAAATATTAAAAAATGACAGCACATGGGCCGAAAATAGGAAAAACAATGAATCAAACAGTCCCTAAAGTCCACATACTCCACACACGAGCTCCTTGCACGATCAGAAAGTAACTACAGTACTCAGCACATGGTCCCCACATGGTCAAGCTCCCCACATGGTCTGTCAGCAAAAATGTAGGACGCCGAGCTCTTCCCACAAGGGTGGCATGCACCACAAACGGCATTCAAGCTTGCACCATATGAGAGCCTAGGGTTACGGAGTTCAGTCTTTTCTCCTGTCGATGGAGGTTTCTTGTCCCCAGCCTACGCACCTGATTCTGGATCCTTCTCTGCCACGGGATGCGACCAGCTGCAACTTGGATACCGGCTCCTGCAGCAAAGTGCACATCTGTTGCGGCTGCAGTAGGCTGCAGTGTAATTGGAGCTGCTAGTCGATCCTGAGGAGGAGTTTGGTCTTGCTGCAGCTGCACAGGGTTAAGTGCAACCGAACTCAAAAGATTGGTAATTCCTGCATGAGTAGAAGAAAGAATGCATGGCAATGGTCTGCGATCCTTAGCGAGTGCCATGAATCCCCAAGCCCCCCCCCCCCAATATCTTCTCGTGCATGCAGGGATCTGTACACATTCAAATCACAACATTTTAGTTCAGGTATCAAACATGGGGTTTGAGCCATCATGTGCAGTCTGGCTTGGGAGTTCTTAATATGACCTTTTCATGTGTTCACTCCAGAATCTGTCTTGTTGATTTTCTCAATACGGTACTGATACTTGTCTGGTAGCTGAGAGAAATGGAAAGAGGGGTGGACATCTTGGTGGCGACCCTAGGACGATTGAGTGACCTTCTAGAAAGGGCAAGGGTGTCACTATCTATGGTGCGGTATCTGGCCTTGGATGAGGCAGATCGAATGTTGGACATGGGGTTTGAGCCTCAAATCCGGAGAATTGTAGAGCATGTCCTCGGTACAATATTTAATGAATATGCTTAAGAACCAAAGCTCATACCATTTCAGACCTGAAACAAAATGTTTATTTGGATTGGTAGGGACGTACCTTTTGCGTGCAAGTTCTTTCAGAGAAGCGACCTTAGGTTGGTTCGCTGTTGCAACTTCTGCAGCGTGATGTAGACTTTGTTCCATGATGGCTTCAATGGGGATGTCTGTATCTATTTCCTCGTCATTTTCTTTTGAGTCTGGTTCAACTTCAAATGCTTCATCCTTGAACAAATATTTTTTCATGTGCTCATCCATGGCGCTGGTTTGAAAAACCTGGTTGAATGTTCTGTCCAGACCACACATTTCCCATCCTCTTCTTATCATTTTCGGTTTGTTCACATACCCCCATGCTTGCAGGAGCCAGGAGCATATATGTGGCTTTAAAGTGGTCATCTTTGTGTCCAACTTGACATCTTTCAGTTCTTTTTCGCCAATCTGCTTCTCAATACTTTATGTCGTGTAACTGTCAAATTGCTGCCTGAAGCTGTGTTTAAATGGTCTTTGTAAAATGACATCTGCCGGCTGAAATACACTGGTGCAATTTGCTGGGACGAAAATGAGCAAGATCTTTGGATGTGTCACTTTCACCCATGTTACAAACTCTTTTGAGATGTGGACGCTCCAACAATCCAACAGCCAGATCAATTTCGAGTCTTCCTCTAAACCCATCTTCTTCACCTGTTTCTCCCTATATGGTTGTAGAATGCATTCTACAAATTGCTTGCATGTTTCCATATTGCTCCAATGGTTACTTGTGCATGTCAGCTGCCATCCTTCATCTTCACATTGTTGACGTCCAGCATTCATACGAGGTAGGCATCTTTGAGTAGCTCCTGTAAATATCAATTGGAATGGTAGGAGGTTACATGCTGCTGCAGAGGATACTGCGACTGTAATCTGTCGTTTGTCCTCCATGCCATGGACCAAAACATGTTTTGTACCTTTCTCTGCCCAAGTTCTGGACCCCCTTGTTGGTACCAGGTGGATTCCTGTTTGATTTGTGTTAACCATCATCTCCGGAGTTATTGAATGGGCTCTCACCAAGTAAGTTGCCCTTTGAGCCATTTGTAAACCCTTCAGCTCCCAATCGCTTGGAAGTTTTCGAGCAGCGCCTGTTGCTTTTCTCAAATTCCAGTTCAAGTTTGTTCTCAAGAAGTCGCGTGTCCAATGCAAGCCAACCCTAAATCCGGTTTTGTTGTTGTAGTCAAGTAAATTAAGGTTTCTCATGCGGATTAATCCCCTAATTATACCTTGAGCAGATGAAGCGTACAAAGGTTGTCCGGCATCTCGATGGCTCTTGAGTAAAGTGATGATATCCTCTTCCAATTCGGGATGATTGGCAAGGATATAAGCATGTTGTGCACCCCCTGTATAAGCGGCTGTTTCTTTGAAAATAGATTGTTTGGTACCCGCTTTCAACTCTCCAGTGCTAGTGAACCATTCTCTTAAAGTGCTTGGGGTTAATTTGTCATAGACACTCACAGTTTCACCTGGACGTCTATATTTCAGCTGCAAGTAACGTAACGCACTCCTCAAATTCCTATGCTTGCTTACAGTTGCAAAAATAGGATCCCATAGGGAGGGCACAAACCAGTTCATGTATGTTCCCCTGCTCCTTGATGACTTTGATGATGATTTGACAAGCGTCTCCACTTTTGTTGGAAGTAGAACAACCTCCATCTCCTTCTTGGGCCTCCCTACATGTCTCTTTTCAGCTTCAGGCTTCTTCATGGCTTTCTCCAGCTCCAACTTCGAATTAAGTGCTGCAAACTCACGCTCCATATTGACCTCCATTTCTTCTTTACTCATTGTAGTAAACAAACTACTTAAAAGCTTCTGCTTCGCCATAGCCTCTCATTTTCTCCACACACAACCCTAAACCATAACCAAACTTGTCAATAAGACTCGCCACCTAATGAAATTAGGGAAGTTAAGTGAACATTAGGGAAAGCTAAATGAAGGAGCAGCCACTAGTCTTTAATGCATACTGTATAAAACGGCCATGAAAAATGAACAGTATTCTGGATGAAAGTCGAACTTATGAGTATTTATTTTTCAAAAAAATCGATTTAAAAAAATTCATTTTGGAGGTGACGAACATCATTTTTCCAAAATAATTAAATATTCGCCGGTGCATGCGGGAAGCTGCTTGTAAGCTACGGTAGTACTTAGTTCCATTTTCTCACAAAGGAATTGCCTCTATAGTGATATTATCAAAGGTCTCATCTGGCCCCTTCAAAGCAATTCTAACCATAGCTTCCAAATTTTTGTTTCCAACCCACCATGCCTCAAATCACTCGCAACCAACGCCCAAATTATATCCCCTAAACCACCAGAAGCACCCACAACTTACAATCAACCCATCAACATGAAAATCCAACATACATGTTCCTCAAACCTTCATGCATCCGTGAACAACAAGACTTGGCCTGCAATTGATTTGCCTCCATAATCGAATCTAATGGCATTGTAATGACTCGAAGTTCACTGATGCAAATCGAACCCACTGGGCCTTGAATCACTCACAATTGACACCACAAATTTGATCCCCCCTAACCATCATAAGCACCCACAACTTATAATCAACCCACCAACATGAAATTCCAACATAAATGTTCCTCGTACCTTCATGCATCCACGAACAACAACATTTGGCCTACAATCGATCAATTGTCTAGCTAGGGCCCCAATCAACATAATTATTGCTACCCACAATTACAAAACTAGAAGGAAAGATGAGGAGAAAACCAACATTTTAGCACCTAATTCAACGCATCCTTGAACGAGATTAACAAGTGGTGCAAGAATGGAAGCCACCCACTGAGGTCGAAACCGAACATGGAGCTTGAAAACATCAATTGAAAACAGAAGAGGAGAAGCGGAAGCTTGGAGCATGAATGGGGTAGAGAGGAAAATCCCAATGGAGGAGTGAGGTACTTTGCCCATGGGGCTCAAACTCTTCTTATACTTGTGAAAGAGGGTCCTTGGCTACTTAGAGCATCAAAACCCTAATCAGCCTAGTGACAACGGAACCAACCATAAATTAGCCTCCATGGTTTTTGACCTTATGATTCATGACTACAATATTACCCTAGTAACATTTCCGCCCTATCCCTAGTCCCTTCGGCTACTTGCCTAAAATTTTTAAAAAATGGCTTGGTGAATATCCCAAATTATGAAGCCTCAATTGGTCATATTGCCATTTTATTCTCCCTTGAACTGGTTGATTTCCAACCTCGATGATTTTACATCAGTTCCTCATCCAAATCATTGCAAACCCATTCGGAAATCTCCAAAAAACATTCGGCTAGCTCGTAATTAAACCTTTGTACTCCATGTACACTGCTCATATCTAAACCTTAGTACTCCCCGTACATCGATACCGACCCTCGAGCTATGTACGTAGTATAGTTGGACAAATGTAGGTTGCAAAAAGGTATTGGAATGGGGGGACGTTAAAGTTCCCCCAACGAACTTATAGGGGAGATAGATTCGGGCAGGGGCAGCCGTCCGCCCAAAAATTTTAGATTTTCTGGACCCGACTAAAAACTGTTGCCCGCCCGCCCGACTTCAAAAAAACCATTGCCCTTGCATTCTTGAAGACCACTTATCCACAAATCCCATATTGAGTGCATTTCACCTTCAAGGTCCAAAATCCAATATATATGTTCACTTCCATTGAGTAAATAAGCGATTGACTGGGATTTCATTTCAAAAAGAAACCACCAATAAAGCATGTAAATAACTAGGAAGTCAAAAATATTATAAAACCCTCATTAGCACCGAGGTTATGATTTTTGTGACTTGCCATTGCAAGGGTCTTTGTCATTCTAAAATGGAACTAAAATTAGTGGTTTAAATTTAGTATGTTAAATATTATAATCTTTTAGTAAATACCTTATACTTTCACAAAGTTTCTATACACATTTAAACTAATTAAGTGTGATTGAATGTAATTAAGTCATTGGATAACCTCTGCCCCCCCCCCCCCCCCCAATCCCAAGACTTGTGCGTTGAAGGACACAACTTGGAGGAGCACACCAAAGGTAATTCTTATTATTGTAAACATAACTTGGCATTGGAGGTTGAATGATGCCATTATAGTTGGCTTAGCTCTTTCATCTAAACTCTTGGCATTAAACAATGATGATTGAACACGAACTAAAGATGGTCAAAGATACACCATTCAATTAATTTCCCATCCAACCTGTCATCACATTCATCATCACCACCCATGTACGCACCCTTACATTGGATGGTTTCACTTGGATACCTATCACTTTGGCTACCCTCTCATGCTCCAATTGTACCCCACACACACACAAATTGGCTTCAGATTGGTCAAAGGATTACAATTGTTCACCCATGAAGTTGCATAACCTTCACTTCGATTGCCCTCCAAAACAATATATAATATGTAATGGATTTTTTCAAGATGATTATCATTGATTTGGGTTATGAAGAATCCATTTTGTCCCAATCTCCTAGGATAACATAACAATTGTATTGCTCCCTTTACAACTTCATGACTAATATGTTTTCTTTCCTTCCACAAGACAGTGCAATGCAAAGAAGCCTCAAGTCTTGCTAACTCTTCAACTTGATCACAATGTTGATATTAACAATTATCTCACACATACTATTGCACTCTGACACTCTAACTTTGTGAATCTTTGACTCCACATTGTCTACTTTTGCGGTAGTTTCAAATCTAATTCATTCATATACTTAATTCAATTTCAACATTGTATTCCTTTTTTGAAATTGTCATTTCCCATGTTTTTCCTTTTTAAAAAGTTATGTCATTTGGGGTTTTTTAAAATGAAATAAACCATCAAAGTCGCTTAAGTAAGATGGTATCTAGTACTAGACTCAAATGCTATCCTTGAAACATGTTCAGTTTGAGTGTTGCCCATATTGCAAAATGATGGTCAATAGTTGTAACAGGCACTACCCATAAGCAAAGGGGCTTGCCTCCTTGTGGAAGTCTTATTGCCATTCCACGAGCGGCAAATGCACTTTGATGCATGTGTCTTTTTGAAGTCAAAGCAAAATGTTACAAGACTTGCACATGCCTATTTTGCAACCGCGCTATAGTCTCTTTGCTCAAGTAAAGAAGGATGGAGGTGTAAAGTTATTTCCCTTCGAGAGCAAATCCCTTGAGCTTGATGGGGCAATAAAGGGTTTAACACTTAATTGTCCATGGTGACTAAGTGGAGGGGTTCACCTCTTGATATTAAGGTTCCGTTATTATTTCCTAGGTCACTATTTCATGCTATCATTTGTCCCCACCACCAAAACAAATAAAAAGTCTGCATGGAAATCTTATGTGTTTCCAAAATAAGCATGAGCAGTTCATGGTACAACTCACTTTGACTTTGATGGTGATTGATGACCTGAAGTGCATTTGATGCTTATAAAAGGTAATTGGTACTTGAAGGAGGAAGCATGTTTTATTTGCCTACTATAAACATCAAGTATTTGAACATCACCACAAACCAAACATGCTCCAAAGATAGTATTACAATCTCATTAAAGCTTAATGCAAGGGATTTGATAAAATGCACTTATCCTTGAGTCATCAAACTTTGATATCCTTTAGAGTGGGTGCATATGAACTCCAAACATGAAATACACAAATTCTCAACATTTTACACTTGGGCGAGGCAATTCAATGTACTATGTACGGTATCATGTGGATGTACACAAGGTATTTATTGAGGATAGGGCTTACAAATCATACACGTGGATAAGTATTGTTCCCTATAGTTTTGTAGAAATAAATAAATATTATGAACTTTTGAGGAGAGGTAAGTGTAGCCTAAGCCCCACACCCTTCAAACAAGGCCCAAGGGGTCCATTCTTTGTTGGAGAAAGAAAGAAAGAAAGACGACTATGATGTTGCCATTGGCATGAAGTATGGTGTTTCTAGTTGGTCTAAGTTACATGTAATCCCGAAATGAGTAGTACGAGAATTAGACAACCCCGGACGATTATTACCTTATTCCAAAGGTGAACACCTTGAACGGGTGCGGACAAGCTGGCTGACACTTATCTCACCCAAGGGCAAGCCCCTAGGTTCCCACATGGTTGGTTGAAATTATCTAGTTCGCCTGGATACCTCCGCTATAATTAGTTGGATCATATGTGGTAGGGTTCACTATAAATCAAGTGCTAAGAAGGTCACCCATCTAAGTACTATTCCAACCTTAGGTGGATTAAACAGAGTTCCCATGGGAATCATGTTAAGGCCTTGGTTCAAGCCACCCTTACTGTGTGTTGGAACTCTAAATGACGGTGTGTGGGCAACTGTGAAACAAACCCCCTTTATACACATGCATTTTATATAGGGAAAAAAATTAGGTGTACATATTGATAATGGGCGTGACAATAGACTTAATTATTTATACAAAGGTATTCAATTTTCATGTGATTAATGGCTCCACTCATACACAAAATAAGAATATATATTTTTTTGTACAATCAACTTTCACCAAAGACTATTTCATCTTGACTATGTAACTCATAATGATATGACCCTATGACATGCAATCATTCTCATTTCTTTGGGCCGTTTTTTCTTTTACATGTGCCTTACTTTAACATCCTCAACAACCCTTTTATTTGTACGCAATAGAGAAATACAACACCTCCCCCTTACACATATTATGTATGCTAATACCTCAAGAACTAACCCTTTTTCATACGCTCATGTTAGTTTGTATGTGGTATAAAGAGTGGACCCCTAGATCTGAAGGCATCTCACAAGAGAATTTACCTCATTCATATATACTTTATATTCTCCAAAGTTCATCCATGAATAAATGTTTGTCATCCCCCATGTCATACTTCAATGACTTTGTCAACATAAGTGATTTATAAGCATACATACAACAATTGCTTTGTTTTATTATTATTTTTTGTACACATAATGGAGACAATATAATCTACAACTTCAAAATTGCCACATACATACATGAGACTATTATTTATTCTATGAATTGGCCATGCGAACATGAGGAGTAGGCGGTGAATGCACTTTGCACGTAAGTGTATGAGAGCACTGACATTCCTTTTATTATTTAAAACTCTATGAATTATATGTATAGTTTTTTTGGGGGGTCATAACGAGGGGTTCCGCATGCACATGGATCTCCCACCATGATGGGTTCTCTCTCTCTCTCTCTCTCTCTCTCTCTCTCATATATATGAGAATACTTTTATCCAAGGTCATCATTCATCCCATCATCCAATATGGTTTTTGTGTTTTTTTAAAGATAAAAATTCTTTAAGTTGTCCCAATTTGAAAACTTCAACTATACAACTATTGGACCAATGGACGGGATGAACCGACCACTAGTTACACATGAATTGGTTGAATTTGAGAAATATTTGGTTGAAGTTCAAGACTTTTGAAAAATTACCAATCATTTTAAGAGGAATGTGTAGAATATACCCCAATTCAATAAAGAAAAATGAAATATGTGAACATGTTGGAACTTGAAAACACTAGGATATTGACTTATTATGCCCAAGAAGTTCCTTGGACACTGAGGGCTGCTTTACACTACGGTGGAGAAGTGCACCGGTCGGTCAAGAATTTTCGCTCAAGACATGGTTGTTTGAGGTGAGGGATGGTCTGCCGGAGAAGATGAAAAGACAATAAAATAATGCCTTAAGAAGTCTTGACCGGCCATAGTGTAACCACCTAGAGGAGAAGTCCACCGGACTACTTCACAAAACGGTCAAAGCCGGCCACAGTAGAAACCTTACCCCCTAAATGACCATTGTATTGATATTTTAAAAAATTATGATAAAAAAATAAAATATATATGGCAATGTTTTAGAACTTCTTTCATCACAATAATTTATTTGAAAATGTTCCACCTCTATAATACATCCAAATTAAGGTAAATAAGTAGGTAACATTATCTTCGTATTGATTTTTAAAGAAATTACATGTTGGTATAGTCCAACCCCGTTAATACGACACTTGTTTATACGACACCCTCAATATTACAACACATTTTTACGAGACCAAACTTTTTAGTTCAAAACTCCCTCTTTTATAAGACTACAACACTTGATAATGCAACATATAGAATCTCCATTTTGTCATATTAAAGAGCTAGTTCATGCTAGAATTCCTTTCATCTATGTACAATGTACATCTAAAATACACCCATTTCCACTTGGAAACCACTCGGGACTTCACTTATTGTTGGGAACTTAATGGTAACTAGGGTTATTAGTGTAGAATGGACATAGTTAGGGTGAGAGTGGCCTCCTGCCTATTATGTTGCCTTGTACATGGGTGATATAGTATCAGGTGCCAATATCTTGATGCTAAACATCATGCATCATTGTTGTCTAGTTTCTTATTAAAGAACTCTTTATATTTTGATGTTAATGAAATTATTAGTTTCCAAAAGTTAGATTGGAATTTAGATAAGATGACAATTGCTAGCTTGGGTAGGCAACACCAAAGATCTTTGGACTCTTATTTTAAGAGTTCTTGAGAATATTTGCAATTTTTTGGAGTTATTCGTTATTATTTCATACCATCTATATTGCTTAATTTTGTTGTATATATTTTAAGCTCATATTACTTATTTTTTCATATTCCCTCAATAATATGTCAACTTCACGTCATTTTTCATATTAATGAGAAGACGACAACTCGATAATACGACTTTTTTTGTATTTCCTAAAATTTTCATACTAAAGAGGGAGAAAAATAATGCAAAGATTTCTCTCGGGCCATCACACCCCCTTAAACCACGTGCGATAAAAGTTTGCTACCCTATATTATATGCCATGTATAATTTTAAAATTTATGATATTTTTTCTACATATGCATAACCATTGATAAAATCTTTTGTATATATTTTTTGAAATTTTTAGGCATCTTGATTTTTGTAGTAATTGTTTCAATTCAATTTTGCGTCATTCTAGTTAGAAGCGGTATGTTTTATTTTTATTTAAAAAAAAACAATCAAATTTTGTTACCATTTTTTACTATGTAATAGATGCCGTGTACTCATGAAAAAGAATTGATTAAATTTTGACCCATTTTGGTGATGCTATATGTTAAAAGTAGATTTGTTTTATCGCACATGGTGTTCAACTTGACAATGGAGTGCACCCCCCGAGAGATTTCATTTATTTATTTTATTGAAGTTGGAGTTCTCAGGAGGCCAAGTTTCTTGTCCGAGGCTTTGAGGTTGCCCAAGACACTTGACCTCCAGAGAACTCCCTTTGGAAAAAAGTGTGGCCACGTTGCTAACCATGTCATTACTTTATCCATGTACAAAGTTCTCCACCAAAGGACTCTTGGCCGCAGTGTAAACCACCACCGGACAAGAGTGTCACTCTTGGGCAATCAAATTTCAGAATTCCCCTAGAATTCTTGACTGGAGGACTTCTCCAGCGTAGTGTAAAGCGGCCCTAAGTTAGGTTTCTGAATTTGTTGAAATTAAGAGATATTTCTTCCCACATCTTCATTATGGATGAAAGGAATACCTACTTCAATCACCGAGTATTAGGAAATACAAGCATATTTTATTAAGTCTACTGGAATTACAAGAATTACGTAGTAATTCCCGTTCTGTTAACATATGGATGAGAGCGAGCATTCATCCAATGGATAGGACCAGGATGAATTAGGGTTTGGCGCTCTGCGTGGGGCTTGAAGAAGGTGCTCCAACGCCGGACCTACTCTTTTGCCTTCGCCATCCGTCGTCACAGCGACCTTCTCGCGCTCTCGCAATCATGGTAAGTCCGACATCAAACTCGTTCTCTTGCTTCAACAACCTTTGAAACTTCTGGAACTTTCGTTGCCTGGGGTGGCGACCTTACCGCCTGCCTAATAGGTTGCTTCCGGAACCCTAGGTTAGGGTTTCAAGTCTTGGTGGCTGTCTGAATGTCGCATGGTATCAGTCACACTCTGTTCTCGCGATGTGATGATGCCTGCTTCCTTTCTTATCGACTCAAGAGTTTCAGGGGTCTCAAAATGACGTGCGCGTTGGTTCACTTGTTGGTCCTCTTGTTAGGGTTTCGGCGCTATTAGACCCGATCGAAGTGTTAAGAGAAGCTTTTTCAGTCTTAGAGCCTTTAGGGTTTTTCAGCTCGATGATGTTCGAAAACCTTGAAATTTTCACGTCTGGGTGCAATATCATTGCGAGGTTTTTCTGTTGTGCACTAATTTGCAAAGTGTGTTTGATAACATTCACCATGCTTGTTTGAGGTGTTTAGTAGAATTTTTCTTGCATTTATGTGTAGACGGTGAAGCGGCGAAGTGGAGGCCGCAACAAGCATGGGCGAGGCCATGTTAACCCGATTCGGTGCTCTAACTGTGGGCGTTGTGTACCCAAGGTATCTTTCCTTTACTGCCATGTTTCTAAGCTCAGAATTCATAACACATGCATATTAGGGTTTGGTGGACAATCAGGGTTTAGTGGTAACTTCTGGTGTTTGCCCAGGTATTGCTATTGCAAATTTCTGAAACGATCAATTCGAGGTAGTACAGTTGTATCTAGCACTGTCACATTGGAACAATTTTTGGGATGTCAAGGGCGGGGAAGATCAGGGCAAGTAGGCTGGTTGCAATGTCAGTGATGATGACATAATGAAATAATCCGATCCACATGAGGATTTTCGTTAGACTACGACGAACTACGATTTTGCAACCCAGTTTCAGTCTTTGATATTGTGAAGCGGGCGGGTGATGTTTTGCATAGTTCAAATGAGCCGAATGGGCTATGAATAACTGCAGAAATTAGTCTTTCGCTCCTATCTGACGCCTTGCTTCACATTCACACTATTGGGGCATAGGTATCTTTAAGTGTCTCTCTGATGTGCCCACTTGAGACAAATCTATTAGAACTCTCTGGTGGCATTCTCATCCATTGTTTACGAACACATTCTAGTGCAATCCAGGAGCATTAGTAAATATTGGTGAATGTGCAGGACAAGGCTGTGAAGCGGTTCCTAGTCCGCAACATTGTCGAGCAGGCTGCTGTTCGGGATGTGCAGGAGGCATGTGTCTATGATGGTAAGATCCGCTGTGTTTGCTGCAATCACAGCGTCCACTTCTTGGATCTTTCCTTAATGTCTGATGATGTGTTTTCTGACCTGTTGTGAATTTTAAGATTTATTTGATGTCCATATTACATAATAAATGTAGGTGGGTATCAGCTTAAACATGCTTTACATATATATTTTAGATGCTGAAAGAATCTGATGTTGCAGGGTATGTGCTACCTAAGCTGTATGCCAAGATGCAGTACTGCATCTCATGTGCCATCCATTCACATGTGGTGCGAGTGAGGTCCCGTGAGGCCAGGCGCATCCGTGAGCCTCCTCAGAGATACAGGCGCAAGGTAATTTTGCTTTCAAGATTGAGCAACAGAACTTCATAGGAATGTGTGATGCACAGGCAGTCTCTTGGAATCCTGTTTTCTTTTGGGTCTTTCTGGCTTGGCCCTTATCTGGTCATATTCAAGAAATGGAATTGGGCCTTCTCTCCTGAACGTGAATCAAATATTTAGTTCTAGGATTTGATTGTAGGTGATTTGTTTTCTTATATAAGCATAATGCATCTACCATGAAAGATGGTTCTCTTTACATATTTTGTTATCTTGACAGATTATGCCTTGAGTATCCATTTTGAAAAATAGAACACCATATAGAGTGCTTCATTCTAGACAAATACATCGGACTAATTGGTGTGTTATTCTCACTTGTGTAGGAGGATGGACCGCCCCGAGTACCTGGAGCACCTGGAGCTCGTCCAGCCGGAGGACCTGGAGGCCCAAAGCAATCTTAGATAATTTCAGCAAGATTTTGAGGATTCTGGAATGGAAGCCTTGAAGTTATCTTTGTAACTTCATATGTATTTCCAGAGTTTTTCAAAGCTTTTCATGTGAATGTATCTATCCCTCTTTTTTGTAGGGAATTGTCACCACTTCGAAGTAAAAATTCTGGAGTTTATTGAGTGGAGGTTCTTTGTTTCATCCAATCTGGTTGAATTATCCTCATTCTATCTTCATCAATATGCTGGCGTTTCAATAAACGCAGTTAATTCACTGGCAGACCTACGTAAATCCTTAAAGAGAGTAGGGCTCATAAGTTGAATGGTTGCTAATCTTCACAGGTCTAGCTGCGGAAGTACGTTTTGTGATGAGCAGCAACTTATTGTATCTAGATTGTTTATGTATGGGAGATATCACATTACAATTTAACAGTATATGGTCAAAGAAAACTTCATTAGTTTGATTCAAAGTTAAAATAGCTCACATGTGTCACCATTATGTGATTTTCAAATGGATTTTTGAGGGTTAGTGAAGAATGGACATGGTGCTCTGATTTTAAAGTTGCAATTGGGTGATGATGAGATGTCAATCAAGACTTACCTTCAGATGGAAGGGAAAGAGATTATTGAGCTAGAATTGAGTATTGATGAGTTGGTGGATGATGCTTTGGGAACCAATTCTACACAAGACTTTGATCTTAATGTTGATCTTTATTCAGTAGATGTGGATGATGTCGCTCCACCTACAAAAAATCTTAGTGATGCTAAACATCATGCATCATTGTTGTTTGGTTTCTTATTAGAGAACTCTTTAAATTTTAGTGTTAATGAAATCATATATTTTTAAAAGTTAAGGAATTTGGATAAGATGATAGTTGCTAACATGGGTAGGCAACACCAGAGATCTTTGGACTCCTATTTCAAAAGTTCTTGAGAGTATTTGTATTTGATTGGAGTTTTTAGTTATAATTTCATACCATCTATATTGCTTAAAGTCGTTGTATATGTTTTAAAGCTCATATTACTTATGTTTTTGTATTTCCTTAATAATATGTCAACTTCATGCCATTTGTCATATTAATGAGAAGACGACACCTCGATAATAAGACTTTTTTTTGTGTTTCCCAAATGTGTCATACTAAAGAGGGAGAACAGTAGTATTGAGCAAGACAAGTAGAATTGGTGACACTAAATTTCCTACTTAGTGTAGTATGGTCACCAAAAAATATTGGCACAAGACTATCATGTTGCAAGACTGTTGAATATTGTCATTTTGCACAAGCTTGTGTCTTCTTCAAGGTTTTGTTAGCCATTGAAGGACGTGTAGTTTATTCATGGGGGATATCCTTGTTTAATGCATCAGTTTTTGAGTTGCAGATGTGTAGGATGCCTGAAGTCCATCATCCTCATTCCCTCGTCATATCTAAATTTTAGGATGGCCAGTATACACTTGCTGAAACCATTAAATGGTTGAAGATTGGTCAAGCTCTGAATATATTTGGATGAAAACCTCTGAAGTCCTGAAAGTGCAAGTTTAAGCTTTCAACTCGAGCTCTAGTGTGGAGGAACTAGTAAGCTTAAAATTGGACATATACAGTGGAAAATCCAGTAAACTGAAAATTTGTGGCAAGAGACTGCAATGTTTCATGACACATCAGTCACTTTTACCAGAACTGCATACCTGGTTAGCTTAGTGTACAGAACTCACAGATGTCAATGCCATTCATGTATTCCAATATCTTTTTTCAAAAGTCTACCTGGTATAATTGATCTTCTGC
The DNA here is from genome assembly GCA_950295325.1 of Polytrichum commune. Classification (NCBI taxonomy): domain Eukaryota; kingdom Viridiplantae; phylum Streptophyta; class Polytrichopsida; order Polytrichales; family Polytrichaceae; genus Polytrichum; species Polytrichum commune. Next base: position 11,458,320 of record OX485803.1, on the reverse strand, counting down.
TTAATCCTATCAAATGGACTGCTCTATCCTCTCCAGTAACATGTGTAAACCTCAGCAACTCAAATGTATGGCCGGTAAAATAATACGTATTCAGCACCTGCCCTTTGTTTGCCTATTCTTCTGTCCCTCTTCCTGTTCTTCTATATCAAGTTATGTAGATGATGAAATACAATACGTGGTGGCCCTATACAATTGATTGTCCAATGCTTCCTTGGCCTGAGGGGCAGCTTTTGGTCCCTATCACAGTGCTGTTAGACCAAGGACGTAGATTGCTGATTACATCCTTGAGTCACAAACATGGCTCAAATGCTAGCAAGGGTGCTAAAAGTACGTTGCAACAGATAAACATGTGTAACTTCTGCAAGATGTTCAAGAATTCTAATGTACAATGGTCTTGCTATACATAGTCTGTCAAGACATCTTGACACGCATGCGTCAATTTAGGCTGTTCAAGGTATTTGATATGTCATCAGGGGTCTTCGCATAGTGCAGGTGGCCTCAGCTTGCAACAACATGAGTTATTCTCCAGGCATGTGAAGTAGGGCGGAACCCACTCTCTGAGGCTGTAACCAACCAATTTAGAGAGGTCCTATCTTCCTTGTCAAGGAGACCTGCTTTCTGGTTGGGTAACTCCTGGGTTCATATCCTGAATGCTATGTCACAAAGGTGTATCGATATGAGAGGGTGTAATCAGGGGCATTGATGAATGTGGGCATCCACTCAGGCTCAGGCTCAGGCTCCTTCTCTGGTTCGGGTTGCTGTTCATCAGTTTTCACCTCTTGGATTTCCTCTGTCTTCTCTTCAGATTTCACCTCATCTTTTGTGCCCTCAGGTTTCTTTGACTCATCAGCCTTGACTTCGTCTTCGCTCTTCTCGGCAACCTTCTCCTCCACCTTTTCTTCTTTCTTTATGTGCACTTTGGTCTCCTGAAACACAACCCAAGTAACGAGACTGCTTAACCCCTAAAAAAACCTGTGGGTTTCAGCTTGAGTCAAAGAAATATGTATCATAGAATCTGAATTAAAGGCCTTATTTTGAGTTGGCATACAAGAGAAAGTTTTAGGGGTCTCATTTTATACCACATTCATACGGTTGGGATGAAGATTGTTATCCTTGATCTCCAACAAATCATTTTAGAAACATTTTCCTTCATAAAGTAATACAAGTTCTAAGATGAATCAAAATCACTTTAAGTTTTATACAATTGATTAAAGTGTGAGTTTCATAAGTTGTTTGGAAAAAACCAAAAATAATCATGTCACTGATCTTGTTACTTTCTCCATATAATATATTTTGTAACAAAGAAAATTTTAAGGGTTCCAAACACTTCAAGATTCATATCTTAGAGTCGTTAATAGATAGTTTCTATCGGTTTGCTCTAGATGGTGTAGAACTTTATAAGTTCAAAGTGGAAGGAAGAAATAAAAGTAAAAATAAAGTTCATCTTGAGAAGGATATCTTTGAAAAACGCTCGCAACCACTTTTTGGCTTCTTAGGCATTTAGGGTTAATGCACATCTTATATCATCTGGATCTGATCAAATTTTTCTGTGGTGCATCACAGAAAGCTTGCTGAATTCTACAGGTGATCTACCAAAGTCATGACCATAGAAGTGCCGATGTAAGGAAGGGAGGAGGGGAATTCAGTCACTGTCATATTTACTCTTCTTCAGCCAGTAAGATGAACAGGAAGTAAGGTTTGTAATGTTGAAGAACATGCATCATACCCGGGGTATACAAAATCTCCAGAGCCTGAGGATTTTCCAATGCGTCGACGCTCTCACAGTTGGAGTAAACTTCTCAAAACACAAGAAACATGAGAACGTTCAGTTAATGAGATCATTTTCCAGCTTGAACGTCAGAATCAGAAACTACAGCTTATCATCACAACATGCACCAGACAGCAACTTTACACCTGCAACCTCACTGATGCGGAAGGTGTGTTCAATGTACGTTAGCATTTCTGGTTCCAACTTTGAATACTCAAGATTCAAGTGTTTTAGAGTTTAGTGTTTAGGGCTTAGGGTTGAAGGTTTAGGGGTACCTCTTTTTTCTCTTCAGGTGCCGGTGCGGGTGTTGGTTCTTCTTTTGTCTCTTCAGGTTTGGCCTCCTCCTCTTTCTTTTCATCTGCCTTGGGCTCTTCCTCCTTTGGTTCTTCCTTCTTCTCCTCCTCTGCTTTTGGTTCCTCTTTCGCTTCCTCTTCCTTCTTTGGCTCCTCTGTTTTCTCTTCTTCCTTCTTGGGTTCCTCTTTGGGGGGCTCAGGCTTGGGTATCAATGTGGCACGCTTTCCTGATTTGAGGATTCGTTTCAGTACTTCCTCGCGGTCGACATTTCCCTCCACACTTACCTTCTGTGCATCCAGGTCAATCTTGTATGCTTCTATACCTGCACACATACACAGTTTAGGTAATCCAATTTGTGACTTGCAAATGTTCATGCAACAGATTCTGTTAAAATGTGTATATATTTTATCTGAAACCACCACCAATAGTTATAGTTAGTGAAGATTTGTGGACATTACAAATTACAGTTAAACCGTTATGGAGAAGATGTTTGGAGCATTCTGGACTTACGTGTTTCCTTCCAGTAAATAATATTCGAAACCGCATGGAGAGATGGAGCTGGTACCTGGTATCTTCTTGACTGCCCTCTTCACAGATGCCGCACACCCTTCACAGTGCATCATCACAATCGCCTCCACCAACTAGACATGTCCACAAATGCAGTCAATGGGGGCTGGGTTAGTGATTCTCAAAAAGGTTTGCTATAATTATTTCTGAAGTTCATACACCAACAGAGCTCATTTCCCCCTGTCAACAATCAGCGTGACCAGAACCAACTTGATCCTACCATTTCCTTGTACCTACTCTGACCTTTTTCTCAAGTATCTGCGCAGTGTTTTGGTGTGGATATTTTAATAGATTTGGTGAGAGGTTACATCCAGCACCAATCTGTTAATGCTATTTATGTTATTAAGAGGATACTTTTACAAAGATTAAGTGGCCCCATTGGCGCATTCATTCATTCCTTGTCCATGAATTTGCATGAAATGGAATGTGGGACTAAACAACTACTAGTCCTTTACATCTGTGGATAACTTGTATACTTTTGAGTCTTAAGACTGCCCTGAACACAAACTTTTGACACCCCTATGCACTAAACAACTGTGATTTAAATGGAATGTGCATCAGTCAGAATGTTGTGAATCATGCAAGAGCAACATATATCAAAGATGGTTTCCACTCTGTTATGATGGATCCACTAACTTAATGTAGACAGCCCTTAAATGTCTACTTTTTTCGAGTAGCCCACTTATCCTTGGATATGTAACATGCGATTAGTATGATTTGGGTAGCAAATTCAAATTGAGGCCACAGCCACTTTTCTTATAGTTTTCGGAGCTCACTTGAATATCTTATTCATTATCAAAGTGAACATTCTCATGCTCATTAGATGATCATATACGTCCCCCCAACTATGTTTGCTATTGAACCTAGAATGGTTAGCAAATCTTGAGCATGTAGTCCTTTCTCTTTTCAACATGCATTAAAAAAAATATAAATAAAATTCCGCCTTGGATGCTCATCTAACCACAAATCACTCAAATATAGGTGTCTTCATATGAAGTGTAACCGAATGAGGGTTCTCTACCTCAAGTGCAACATTAGTTTGCTGTGAGGAACATCTAAATACCTAACCTGATGTGACCCAGACTTTATGATAGTGCCTCATGTGCTTGTCCAAACTTCTAGAAATGTGTCACTTGGTGCATCCATGGGGTGGATGGAAGGTCTGCATCTTGACCATCTTGACCATGGTTGCCACTTTTAACAATGGACACAATACTTTGGTCGGCAACCAGTTAATGGATGGTCTGTATCCTTGATGTGTGTATCACTAGGAAAACATTTTCTACTGGCAATATATGTTTAGAAGATGGATCCTGCCACTTAATGTCCCAGGCATGGTGACCCTATCAATCAATGCAAAGAAGAATTACCCAAACTAATCCCAACTGATCCTTCGTTTCCAGCTCGTAAATGCATGTGACGCATTCCTTGGCCAAGATGATTGTAATAGCAGCCTTGGTGTTGGGGATGGGCAACTTGCGTCACCATATAATTAGATGTACATAATCTACTGTGAGCAAGGTGCAGGCAGGGACACTGGGCATGGAAAGGATTCCCAGTGCCCAGTGCTTGCACAATGTGGTCACCGGCACAGGACAAAGATGTAATAAGTGCTTACATCCTCCAGCACCTTATCTGCCTTCCTTACACTTCTCACATGAAGGGGCAGGCGACAGCTCTCATGAAGATGGACAAGTCCTTATAGTGGCTCTGGCCAGCTGCCCAACAGAAAATTCACTACAGCTGACCGGTGTCTGGGAGTACAAGTGGCAATTGCGTGTACCTACTGCACAAAGCTCGTGACTTGGACTGACCCACCACTGGGGCCCTACCGGCTGCCCAAAACAAAAAGAACTAAATGCGAGGTTGACCTGGTATTCATTAATGAGCTCATTGTTGTGAAACTTGGTGCATCACATAAGTTACTCTAGGAGGAGGGGACGTTGGGAGAAGGGCCATCAATGCTTATCTCCAGACCTTGACAAAGTCTTTAAACTAGCACTGGCCTGCACACTCTTTTTGAGGGATCAAATAAATTGGATGACTTCCACACCGTACAGTGGATGACTTTAATACATGTGGAATGTGCCATGGCCCAGGGGTGGGCTCTATCGGGTAACATGTAATAAGGTATGAGTCAATGCATGACATCATCTTCTCTATTGGAGAGAGAGAGAGAGAGAGAGAGAGAGAGAGAGAGAGAGAGAGATTTGTAAGTTTGACAATTGACATTGAGGACTCGAGGCCTATAACTTTTGACTAACTTTGTACCAGGCTCCGATTCGGACCCTCTTTAGAAAACTAAAGTATTATATGTTACATACTTATGGTTATAATTGCTGGGTAGGTGCTATTGTACCACTCCTAATCTTGTACAGGAACCAAATCATTGTTTTGATTAGACTCATAGCTCCAGTCTGATAATCAGGCTGCGGTATGAAGTTTGAAATTGGACATCCATCCGCTTGTGGCTTGTGAGAAGAATTTGCATAAGAACTGACTTTTTAAGCCCTGCTATCGCAAATCCTATACACTAAGCAACAAGAATCCTATACACAGACACCTAGTGTGTGTCAATGAACAACTAGCTGCTGGGTTGTTGCAATTGTGATGCCTGATAATCACAGATTGCCAGTATTTGATTGGGCAACTCTGTCACCGACAATCAACAAACTTCTCAAGATCCGAGCCAATTTCCAAACACCTAGGGATGACATCCGATTAGGAAAAGAGGCTAGGCTTCACCTGTGCCTATTTGTGAGATGCGCATTGTAACTGAATATTTGAGCCTTGCTGTACATTGACACAAGTGTACATCAACGTCCAACAAGGTGCTGGGTTTTTGTGATGCTTGATAATCGTGGATTGCCATCTGATTGGGCTCCTGACATTGCCAGTACTGTATATTAATCTTCTCAAGATGTGAGCCAAACACCTAGGGATGGCATCTAATAATTAGAGCATGAGGCTACGTTTCACCTATGCCCTATGTCAAACACTGAGGTTAATAGCTTCCGGTTGAGATAGACTGGAGCATGTGATCAAACAGTGCACGACATACTTGGAGTTCTTGCAGGTCTAGTGGTTCTTCAATGTGTAACCACTAGGTAATTAGGAATGGCCAATTCTGTATAATTTACAGCAGGGAAAAGGAAACAGAATTCTAGACCACCAACAGGTGGTGTGAGTGTATGCCAAGTGGAACCAGCTGGGGATTTCAGGGTAGTGCAGAAACTTTATGAAAAAAATTCCTGAATTTGAATGGACTTTGCGTTGTGCCGGAACCTATTTACCAGACAAAAATTAGACTTTTAAGCAATTGGATTGTCAAACGAATTCCATCAACCTAGGGAGGAGAAGGCTAGCTTCGAACTCGACTTGCTTTATTACCTTGAAAATCAGACTGCGCAGGAGTTGCATCCGATAGTGCACTACTCACGAGGGAAATTTACAACTTAGAACTTTGACCTTGGATCCATGTAGGATTCAAGAGGAATGCAGGAATAGGAGAATCTGCGTCCAAGATTGCAGCTCTGACGAAATGTATAATCGGTTGAGGTACGCTTATCTACATAGTTGGGGCATGACTCGAGTATGGAAACTTGAACTTGGTTGCATACTGACAAACAGAAAAGTTGAAAGTCTGCGGTTAGCTAGGCCCAAATTGGGCTTCGCAAGTGTGAAGTACGAATCTGCTCGAAGAAACTCTTAAAAGGAACGACCGCTATACGATTCTAGATTGAGACCTTAGCAAGCAATGCAAGCATACTCGTTCGATGCCCTTTGAAGACGAATGAGCATGAAGCAATTTAATTAGCAGGACACAAGGTCAGTCCGATATGTTTTTTTTTAAACAAATTGGTCAGGTTTCACAGGAATCTGGGGGTTTCCATCGGATCCGACACACCGTATTGACATTGCAGACCATAAATGCTCTAAAAAGTCATGTACACAAACACAAAAAGTACACTAGGGAACTGCTGCAGAGAAGTTGCACACCTCAGGCATTGTGGTCGATTTCGGAGGGACTCGTTTCAAACTGCAACACGTACTCCAGGCACTGTGCTGCCAAGGTCCAACTTTAATATATTCCGAACCACCTTGAAGTCTCAGTGTCAATCGCCTCACAGAAGCTGACTACTAAACTTCCAGTCCTCAATTACAAAGCAGCAGTGCGGCTTGTGCCACAAACCACCGCACTGCTGATGCCTCATACTTGACTTGATGAACCCTGCCTCACCTCCTGATTTCCGATCAAAACCATAGGAATCTAACTATCTCTAGACAATTGGCCCGGACTCTAATCTTGTCTCCAACACCGCACCTTTTCTTCCTGTCTACTTATTGCAGGATCCTTGTGCAAGCCCGGCTCGCGCGATGCCTAATCCAACCTTTCAGACTACCCCTGAACTGCAAAGAAGAACAAAAACAAGTAGAACACAAGGGTTATCTGAAGAAGAAGGGTTATGTCATGAGGTCAGGTTGAATTTCGTCAAGGGGTTGGCACTGTTGACCATGCACCCAAGGAGATTAAAATATTGAGATGTGCAAGTTCTGTCTGACCTATGCATTCAATCTTGACTCTCTGATGTGCACTTCAGAGAAGAAGAGAAGTGGTGGAAGACATAGAGGTGGAAGCCCAGCAGCAGCAGAAGCCGAAGAAAGAGGATGACGAAGAGCGTGTTAAGTCACACTGGAGACATGTTTCTTAAGCTTGGGAGTGACTGAAATGAGGGGAGGAAGAGACAAGTCTAGCTATGGTGGGGGGTGGGGGGTGGGGGAGGCCTTTTTCCAGGTACCTCCCACAAATTGGCAGCCCCACAAATTGATAACCTGATGCAGGCCACACCTTTGCCCTTTCCTTCATTATTGCCCACAGCTAAGTTAGGGCCCCCACCGCAGGCCATGGCCCCCCCAAAAAAAATCGTAACGAAATAACACATAAGCTGCACCCACAACACGTATTGCATCCGTACCTGAGCCCTTTGCATGCACGGGAATAATATAGATTCGTGAACTGTAGCAACTCCTCCTTTGTAACTAGACTTGACCATTGATGTAGTCCAGAGATTGTAAAGTACGTGGGTGTTGTTCACTTTGAGTTTCATGTTCTCCGACTCCTACCGAGTGGATTCACACAAACGACACGTGTGTTGCAGTAGTGAATGTATGATGAAGCGCCAGCAAAATTGGCCCTCCCCCCTTATCTAGATATGGCTATCGGAAGTGTGTGTTTGTTGAATCCTTAGCTGAATACCTACATACTAGGGCATCCGTTGTTTTCACTATTGTGTGTGGGATATTTATCAAAATTTCAAAATGTAGTCCAATTTCTTTGTAAACGTGTGTCTTTATGGTGTTTGTTCTTTGATCCTCACCAAGCCACACACCAATCAATTACAAGCGTTCGATTAAAAAAAATAACCGAACAACATCTGCAAGCCACACACCAATCAATTATAGGCGTCCGATTAAGAAAAGTAACCGAACAACATCCCTATATCTTGATGGAATTTGACCTGTCCAATGAGTTTCAGTGTGAGTTGTCAAAAAAACAAACAAAACCTTAAAATTTTAGAGTCAAAATGTTAATTTTGTCAAATGCTAATAGAAACTGCCTGTGTGATTATTACTAGTGTGACGACTGTGTCCCATCCATATATATGTATATATATACACACACTACGTGGATAGGAAACTCTAATTTGATCACTTTTTCTTCTATGGAAGGTGCCCTGCGTCTTGGATTTACAACATATACATTCCTAAAAGTGGACTCGATCTGTTAGCTCGCACAACCGACTTGGTTTAGCATTGGGGTGTGCGGCCAATCCGCAGCATATGTTGAAATCCACAACCGATCCCTATTCCATAGATATAGATAATGTAATAGTTAAGTTAGCTATAATCCGGGTGTGGCCATGAATTTTGTCCGTTTGCCATAGCTTCGTCAAAGATGTACACGATTTTCATGGCGCATGATTCCCTGATTGAAACACCATCACATCACGTCACATCCCACCACATAAAGGAAAATATGCTGCAAAAATTTCCTTCACAGAGCCTCTCAGGCTAACAGCTCAGCAACTCCGAAGTTGTGGAGATATTTCTCTTCATTTAAAATCAAATTGGGTGTCTACCAGAAATTTCTTCCATGATGGATTTTGATGAGTCAGGTTTCATTGACGATTAATAAAGTGGACTAAACTTGTTAGACTCTAATTTAAGTTACATCGGAAGTGGTTTACCTTTTACAGTTCGTCTGGGCACCTAGCATTTAGTGGCTTTTGCATTCATTCATATTTGCCGGACCACAAAGCAGAGGACTTTCACAAAACCTACAACAACTTGCCAACTAGCTCAAGCATCCCAGCACCAAAATCCAAACCTTTTGAAAACATCTCCATATCAATGGCCTCACCTCCCTCTCCACTTTAATATCAACAAACGACAATTCAAAGTCACCCACACACCTCTTCTCACCATCACCCCGTCCTGCCCTGCCTTTAAAATGTAACAAAATCTCAAAATTGCATCAACCATAGACAACTTAGTCTTTTCACTCCCTTAGCTCAAGATAAAAGAATTGCACTCAAATACCAAAAACACAGTATTGTAAAATTCAAATCCACATCATCCTTGGTTACCATGCATAGAATCCAACCCTAAAAGGGTTAGTAACCTACAAGCAAAGAGGCTCTTCATTCATGCTTGCTCTTCATAAAGTTGGTGTTTTATGTATGTATGTATATATATGTACGTACACACACATTTATATTTGCCATTGAATGATTATTTTGTGCATGATCAAAGATTAAAATTCACTAATTAGGGTAGATGGTGCATGTTGATGTCTAGGAGAATTTTGGGCATAATTGGTGAAGATCCTAGGAATTCCAAGTCCAACCCGTTACATGTCGACATCTTCCGGTTTTTCTTTATAGATTTGAGGTATATTCTATAGATTCTTGTAAAACAATGGGTAATTTTCCTGAAGTCTTGAACTTCAACCAGTTATTACTCAAACTCAACTGGTTCATCTGGGAACTAGCAGTCAGTTCTCCCTGTTCATTGGTGCCTGCTGCTATTCCGTACTGATTTGCATGCAACTGGTTTAATTCCCTTTTCATTCATTAATTGTCCGGGTCATCACCAACCCCCATCCAAAGTGTAGAACATTTGTGAATAATCCGACAAATAGTCCCCCATCAGTACCATGCTCCCTTGTGCATTCGAGTGTTAAAAGTGGTCCTTGCGATAAGCAAAAGACACATGACCGACATGACCCTCGTACAACAATGGGATAGAGGAGGCGTCCCCTTGCACCTTGTTCTTAATTAGAGTCCAATATTGCCAACTGGAGCCCTTATCTCAAAAGGCCGGAATAGGCAGTGAGTAGTAGTACCCTGGAGCTCCAAACCATTGTTGTTGCAGATTTCGCATGCCTTTTTGTTGAAAAGGTCAAGAAAAGGATAACTAGCGTGTAGCCAATTGAGGAGCCTCTGGCTATGACCGGTTTTGGCGGACACCCCACTTCTGGCGAGGGAGGAAAAAATAAAAACTCTCAACAACTAATTGTCGGCTGGGGATGAATGATGGGACTCTGTGCGTGCTGCCAGACGATGCTTGGAAATTACAAAGAATGTTTTGTTTGTCGTGTGGTCGGTCTTGGTGTCGTCGCTAACGCAGGTTTGGTCCAAGAGAAAATGAAAACGATGCTTCAAGATCTGAGGAAACAATCCGATTGCGATTTACCTGATGCGAATTTGCTCCAAGAGAACAGACGAACGTTGCTTGAACTTGAAGATCCAATGAAAACAATAAAATTGCGAGTTATGATGTTATCATTAAAAGAAAAAGATTACATCATGATACAAGCAGGACGCAAAACTTGTAATGAACTCTTGCTGAGTCATAAATATAAACTACACGTCAGCGAAATCTGAAGATCTACAGAGTCAGCAACTGATGACTGGGACTATGGTCATGTGAACTTGATTGTGTAATATTATTATATTCATTAGAATTTTGTACCTGGGGGGTGCACTTTTCATTAAAAACTAGGAACCATGTGCGTTTTCAACAAATTTAAAAAACCCCCTATATACAAGTCTTCTTCTTTGTAAAATCAAGCAATACACATACAATTCTAATGATAAAAATGCATGTGCCAATATGTATACATAAAAAAATTACATTCATATATAGTCATCAACATAAGTATATAATTATATTTTTGAGTAACAATCAACCTTTATCATATGTAAAATGCAAAATCCTAGCATTTATCATAAAGTCGTCGAAGATTTTTCCATCCTCATGATGTAACTCATAAGCATCTAAGTCTATAATATATGTCATAAAAGCTCATGAAATTATTGTTTCAAAAGATCAGTAAGATCACAAGAAGTTTTTCATAAAAAATGATTAGTAAGATCATAAGTCCACTTGTTGTTGGCATTTTTGATACCAACATAAGACAATCTCTATGTTTGATGGATGGTCCATCAAGTCAATTGGATCCCTATACTCCACCCAACAATTACCAAATTTTCTACGCATCTTATAAACCCTCCCAACAAACCAAACCTTAATTGGAGCTGAGTTTTTTGGTCTACCATTTTTTTGACAATTCTAATTTTAGATGTGTTCTTGTCTTGACTTTCATGGCATGCATTTTGTAGCTATGATAGCCATCAAAACCCAAAATATCTTGAACAAAAAACAACTACTTGACCCATTTTATTCCACCTGTTAATAAGCTTATGCCATGCATGCTTTAAGGATAGCCACAACTCAATTCGGAGATTTGACGAGCATTCTGCTCTCTATTCAAAACCAAGTACTCAATTGATGAAGGAATTTATCTATAAACACCTACTGTTGCCTTCACAATCAAATCCACAAAACCACTAATGTGACGAGCACCCAAGAGAAGGTAGGGGCAATGTGAAACACACAAAACAAATGAGGAAAAAAAGGAGTTTTGAGCAACTTCAAAATTCTTTTTGTTGGTCTTTGCAATCACTACCTGCATCAACCTCCCGTATCAACCACTTGCATCCCCTTTGATCAACCTCCACAAAGAAGCGCGGCATGTTCCTCCTGCAACAACCCTAAGCAAGAAGTGGCCTCGTTTTCAACTCCACGGCCCCTTCCAAAACCCCAATACTGCCTCCTCCATACATGCATGACTGAGATAAGGAAATGGCAATTTTATTCATCCTACTTTCAACCAATACTAAATACTTATCCCATGAAATCTCATGACACTACCACACAAATACAAACGATGTACACTTTTTAGAAATCATTCATGCATGTACTTAACTACGAGTTACAGATTGTGTAGCATATGTATACGTAATGTGGCAAACTTCAAAGTAATATCCCTAGTGTGCACTCATGCATACTCATACGTGTTATGAAAGGCACACCCCTGGGCTCGTGTATACAAAATGTCAAGTTTGGGACTTACTGTATCTGTAACTTAATGTACAACATCTACAGAACGTCTGGATTATATCACTTGTCAGGGAACTCAATGTTTTGTTTACCTTCTCAGCAAAGTTGGCTCCTGCAGCAGTCAGCTGGTACCAATTTTGCTGCCAAGATTTGCAAGAGAACCATATCCAATTCGTGGAGGACTATTTATTTACACCCATTTCCCCAAAATTTGATACAAATTTAGCAGTTCCTGAACAAGAATTTATAGTCATGCCTTCAAATCAATGTTCCTAGATAGCAACTATGTGATACTAGGCGTTAAATGCTTTCTGGTTCCTCATTTAGATTGCAAACTTTAAATCTCCACATTAGATGTTGTGAAGGGTTCTAACCCAGTGTGGTATGGTGTGTAGGTGACTACATGGTATCAATAATCTACCAATATTGGTATCAAAGAACCTAGTACCCATGGCTATCAAAATTGTGATACCAGTCAAATATTAGTTTATGATGGGTTTGTCAAGGTAAGATAATCTTTATTTATCCGAGTTTGGGTTAAGACCATTTTAAACCAAATTGATATTAGGACAATTTTGTTTAAATATGAAGGTTCTCGCATGGTACGTAGACCTGAAAGTTATCGAAAACAATATATTGTCAATTATCTATACCCAATTGGTATCAAAAGAATGCGAAGTACTCATTATAGATAGGTCCAAGTGGTATTAAAGAAAGATGATGCCAAATCAACACTAAGTTCTAACCTAGAGAGAGAGAGAGCGCCGAACGATAGTGTAATGGAGTGTGTTGTACGCTTGAGTTTGTTGCTAGGGTATTCGAGCCTAAACATACATTTTTCTTCAACGGTGTTCAATGTACGAAGTTTCTAGATTTGTATTTAAAATGAAGGGACATGGTACATTTTAGACGACTTTTTACCGCTTTACAATCGGTGTCCATTTCGATAGGCTTGCATACCTTAGTCAAACTAAGCACCCAACAAACTTTCTCGTATAACATTGTGGTGGCCCATGGCCCACGAATTTCGGATTCAACCAATGGTACGGCGACCTCATAATATACTCGATCCACAAATATTCTATCAACATGACCTTGTGAGTGTAGTTCCATCCCACCACAATTCAAGGTGCGTAGCTAGGGTTGGCGCCCCACAACATGATGAACCAAAACCCCCCATAAAGGGGAGCACCAAGCTTGAAAAAGCACTGCTGCAGTGTTCTCGAGGCTCAAGAAACGTGAGGCCAAAACGGACACCGATTGTAAAGTGGTCAGAATTTCTACGAAATGTAGCGCATCTCTTCATTTTAGGATGCAAATCTAGGAGTGTCGTACATGTGTAACCGATTAAGAGATTGAATTACCTTACAAGCATGGCCTTTTCTCAAAATGCACGTCAAAAGCTCACATCAAATGAGTGTACGTTAAATACACACTTTTAACTCTACGTCGCCTACTTTTCCACCTAATCTATACCGAATGTAAAAGTAGTAGGAGATGACTAAGGTAGACATGCCTGATTCGCTTATTGATCTTAATCAGACACCTGTGTTTGAGTGGTTTGTGGTTAGGAGTGGCTCCAAAGCTGGGTACCAAAAAGACATGTCTCTAAAAGAGATTGGATTACGTGTTCAAATGTAATAACCAATCTAAGTTCAGTTGTCAACATAATTGGGGGGGGGGGGGGGAGGGGTATATGACAATTTAATGAACGTGAGAATATTCACTTTTACTATGAATAAGATATTCATATGAGCTCTGAAAATTATGAGGAAAGTGACCACAACCTCAAGTTGGATTTGCTAACCATCTCATACTATTCACTTGTTTCAAATCCTTGGAGAAGTAGGTTATTCGGAAAAAGTAACCATTTGAGACCCATTCACCTTAGCAAATCCAAATCGACGCTACACCCATTCTCCTTACAAATTTGGAACTTGTATGACTATCTCATTCATATCAAAGTAAAGACTCAGGCATTTTTGTATAGGGTTAAGTTGGAGGACCTTTCAAGTCATTGTATTTAGAAATGTTTATTATTTTTCTAATGTTTTTTTATAAGGCTTACAATGAGTTGCATGAAAACTTGAAAGGGTTGTTGGTGTCTACTACTGGAGGACAAATTGTGAATTCTTCTTCTTCTTTCTTTCTTTTGGTAGAAGCAACAATATTGAACAACCACTATAACATTTTTGTAGAGTGCGTTATGTGGAACTTAGTTTGTAACTAACTCTAATGCTGTAAGGTAGAGGGTGCTAAGTTCAACTCCCTCTTAAAAGGATCCCCCTATGCATGCCTCCTAATCCCATAGTTAGAGAAGACCTTAAACTATCCGAATGTCCTTGGCGCAAAGTGGGGGAGTTCTGGCAGAATGCACAATTAATTTTGAACAAAAGTGGGATTGCATTTGGGCAAGGGTCGGGGTGTAGATAGGGGTGGTTAGTTATATGTTTTTATAAAGATCCCATATGCAAAAGTTATACGGGCTCAACTTTTCTACTGGGTGGAGTGTTGGTTTTAGTGCACGGGTGGTTGGAGACGATTTTAGAAGAAAGCAGAGTTGGTTTTGGACGAAAAACGCTGACGATTTTGGAGGAGTGTTGGGATGAATTTGGGAGTCCTTTGTAGTGGAAAAGGTGTGCATGTATGGAGAAATTTAGGAAACTAGAGTTAAGTGACTTAAAAAATTTGTAGTATATTCATACGGGGTGCATTTTATTTAAATTTCATTTTCATCATGTCTAAGCCAACTTACAAAGCATATCATGCATACCAATGAGATAAATTAAATTCAAAATTAGGCTAATCATCAAACAGTTGGTTTAAGCAACCTTCACCTTAAGAGCATGTTGACCACACAAAAATTGTCATTCTCTCTGGTCCTACTTCAAAGGGAGAAAATGTATAATGACCACATCCCACCCCATCTCCCTCCACAACATCCAACATAGTTTTGGAGGGACAATGACAAAGAAGACCCCCCGAAGACCCTCCATTTTGAGGTAATAGGATAGCGGGTCCTCTAATTTGGTCATACCTTGTTCTTTCAAATGCTAATATGTACTCTTTCATATGACTCTGTGCATTGCACTGTTGACATTTTTATGGATATTTTATTAATATGCACACATGCATGTTATCCTCCTACACATTTTAGGAATATTGTATTAAGTTTTAGTAGATGTACTCTAGCGGTCATGGTTGTTCCAATATAATGTTGGGGGCTTTTCCGCCTAGAACGGTAATTGCATGGTAAGTAGGCCTAAAAACAACCAAAAAATGGACACCTTTTATGGCTAGCCCATTTCTCCTTAGGGTGTTATACATGTGAGTTGCACAAGATGATTGCAAATTCAAACCAAGGCCTAAGCAATTTTCACATAATTTTTGTAGCTCGTATGAACATCTTATTTGTTATCAAAGCAAAAATTATCTTTCTTCATAATTCATCATGTAGGTCTGCTTCCATGTTTGTGTTCACTATTGAGCATAAAAATCTTAGCAATTGTTAATTTGTTATTTATTCAAATGGCGACTTATTGCATCAAAGACTCATGTAGAAATATAACACATTGGTGCTCAAAGCCCAAAGCCAAAGCCAAAGCCAAAGCCATCTATCTATCTAGATAGATAGAATTTGTTCTTATGGTGTTCATTTTGGTATCCACATCTATCATACACCACTCAAATATAGGCGTCTATTTAAGAGATTATCAAAATTGCTAACTGGATGAAACAATTTCCAATCCGATCCAACATTTTAAATTGTTTGGGGAGGTGAAAGTGTCCGACTCATATTTAAGTGAAACCAAACAAGGGCATGTTCCAAAACTACAATGCGTTCACTTGTATGGTGTGATCCTTTAATAAAATATGTAGAGATCATTATGATAACATAAAAATATTGGTTGTACCTACCCACATGGGTGCACAAAAAGGTGTATTGTTTGAAGGTAAGGGATACGCATTGCACACAATTGTAGGGTATTGATTTCCTTCACTTTGTACATATACTAGGCTACTTCTAACCTGATAAGGGTTGTAAGCCTACATTGAGGATTATAGGCATCATGTTTTTGGGGGCTATGCATATTAGGCATTTCATTGTTTACCATTTTTTATAACTTGTGTGTGCATACTTTAGTCTATTTCTCACCTATAAATTTGTACGCATATCTTTTTGTGGCCTAAAAATTTGCATATAGGAATAATAATTTCGTGGCAACACACACATGCCATTTTCTAATTTCAACTATATGTGCACCCCTTCAATATAAAAAATCGGTTCAATTAGATATTCACTATTTATCAATTGATGATATAAATTTAACATTAAATTGAAATATAATTCAGTTCTTCATCGTATTTTAATATCATCACTTTCAAACAATCATTGGGGATTCACAAATCTCCCATAAAAATTAGATACATTGAAAGTGGATTGATGGACATGCCCATAAAGTTGAGACAACTAAAAATTCTGTATATTTTAAATATGTCTAGTTTGACTTCAATATGAGCTGGCCCACAATTAGGTCATATGCCTTATATAATTTTTATTTTTGAAACTTGGTGTGTAGCATGGGGCACTCCTTGAACGGAACAGGATTAACGGATTCATATTCACGTTGGTGAGAACACCGATGCTTATTTTTCTTTTCTTTCTTTATTGGAGCATCTAACTTCTAAGGTAGCATCCAAGGTTGAGGGCCACTTTACACTAGAGCTCGAGGGCCCTTGACTTGTGGTATACAAATTGTGTGATTGGTTAAGAAGCCAAAGACAGTCCAAGTTCATGTTGCAATAGATCTTCAAGGCCTGAAAACCAAAGAAACTCGAATGGATAAAAATCCTACATGACATCCTACATGGCAACAAGTGGATATTGTTTCACGGTCTACCAAATATTGTATTAGACCCATAAAAATACTGGATCTAACGTAAAACGAGGAACCGTAGTAATTAATTAAATTATCATTGGCTCCTAGAAACACTATATTACACATGGTAGGGAACCAAACCTGAAAACATGTTGTGGTCCCTCAACATGGTCCACTTTCACTTCCCACTAACCTTGAAGACCCATACATTGCAAGATTAGATTCGAATTCTCCACAATACAACCTTTGGATGATTTTCAAAGACCGTTAGATTCTCATGGTCACAACTCTTGGTCTTTGTGTAAAACATCCCTGACCCATAGGTAGGCATCTTCTCATCCACACCCCCCCCCCCCCTCCCTCCCCAATTATTCAAGTTAGTTGAGCAATGAACAGGGAGAACCAACTGTGCTAGTTGCAGATGAACTGGCTGAGTTTGAGAATCAAGCGGCTCAAATTGAAGACTTCGAGAAACTTACAGATCCATTCAGACCAATTTAAAGAACAGTTTCCTGAATTCAACACAAAAAAACAACCACCAAAAGATGTCAACATGCATGTAACTGTTTGGATCTCGACCCATTATGCCCAGAAATCTCCCTGGAAACAGGACCTGAGACCTCGGGTCCACCTGCCACCAAGAATTTAATATTTTTCCAGCCTAGTGTGATGTGCAGATTAATGCGGGAAGCAAACACTGCGTGTGCCAGTTCTGTGCAACATTGAGCAAATAACTTTGTCTGTAAGTTATAACTTGAGAGCTTACGCTCTCCTCCCACTGCTGCCACGCCACGGGGCTCACAATTGTTGGGAGCGTTTGGAGCTTTCTGTGCATCGAGCAGTGACCCGTTAGCAGCGAGCGTTGGACCTCGAGCAGAGTGCTAAAATTCGGTGCAAGTTCACCAGTTTTGTGTTGGAAAATTGCCTGTTGGGTGGAGTGGCGGGTGACTGGCCTCACCAGTATTTCACCCCTGAAAGCAATAAAAATCTTTGAGCAGCCTGCATGTGAAGCCACTTAAAAACGTATTGTGAACATCGTACTGGAGCATAGGAATGTATGTGAATGGAGTTCATCGTGTGGTTGCTTTTAGAAATTGAGGTGGAGAGCATACTCTCTCTTCGTGATGGGGAATTGCCAAGCCAAGTTTCTCTTTTGTGTTGGAGCAGGAGGATGTTGTTGTGTACGAGCATACCTCTCGTCCATGCATTAGAAACTTGCTTTGTGTATAGGTTTGTGGTTAGTTTATCTCTATTTGGGTTCATCTCTATAGACTAATTTGTCAAGTAGATCTAAATTGTATATCCTTGGGTTTTATACTAATTTTAGGGCGTTTGTTGAATGCATGAAAGGTCCACTCGTATGTAGCAACTCCCTCTTGCCTGTTAGTGTGACACATGGTGACGATCAATGAACATGGTCTGGATTTAGAGGCTTTGACCTTGAAAAGCAACAAGAATTTATTGGATATGAACTCATACAATGAAAATGCTTTGAATCATTTGTAGCTCGTATTCTTAAAACATTACAAATCTCAACAACATGCAGTCGGTAAATTTAAACATTCTTCATCTCCCTCGGCTCCTCTGTAAACCATTGGGATTTCACTTGAATACATGATACATCCTCAAGCTTTAGTAATGGATTTATGTAAAGGATTGAAGAAATTCTGGAAAAAAAAAGCATTTCAATGGAGGATAAACTAATGGATAGGTATGGTACTTACCCATCACATGCAAATTTGGATTATATGTTTTGGAGGACAAGCATGTGGGAGTACCAAGTGGGCATTCATGTTGACAACATGCATGCAAAAGCAAGGATTGTCCAAAAAGACAACTACATTGCTAACATAAAGGCTAAGGGGTTGGACAATGATAGGCACAATCGAAAGGACAACATGATAATGCAAAAACTCAAACACGAGAAGAACATTGGAAAGAATGTGCCAAACCCAAAATCTTGGAAAAATCTCTTGTAAGGGAGAGCATTGAGATATCCAAGGAGGCGGGCGTGCTGCGACCTACTTTTGAGTACTAAAAAGTTGTGTTAGTTGCTTAGATTTCACAGAGATGAGAAACAAAGACTCCCTAAACCTTAACTTGGCCAAGTAAATGCAAAACCACTTATGTGTCAATGCATCTTTTGTAAAAAGGCTATTTCCTTTCCATTTCAAAGTGAGTGGGTGGGTGGGATATCTCCCATAGCAACATAAGAATTTAGCAAGCATATTTTGTAATAGCATGAATTCTTCACAACAATCAAGTACTAATAAACTTAGAATTTGGAGCCTAAACCTCTATAAAGGGCACAACTTATTGGACCAATGCAAGCGTCTAAGTTCATATATGAAACTTGAACATGTAATGCTTATAAGTTATCTTACAAATCCAATTATAGAAAGCTATGTCCACATGTTACCATAATTATGAAGTAAGAAAGTGCAATCATTTATGTAAACAAAAAGGAGTGAGTATGATTTGGTGTCAAATATGTGAAGAGCATGTCTCACATGTGTCCAATGTGCCTCTAACCAACTAGATGAGGTTTAGTAGCGTACATGAGGTGAGATGTAGCATGACTCAATGATAATTCTTGTTACATATAAACCTATTGTAGGAAAAAAGGCTTCAAAGTAAAAGAGAAGTCATGCATTCAAATGCCACGCATGTTCTTTTGCCACTATTTTCTACACACACAAGTAAGCACAACCCTTTCAAACTTTGAACAATAAGCACCAACCTTACTGCACTATGTGTTTGTACTATCCAATAACTTCAAAATGTAAACAACTCATTATGGGGTTGTGGTACTTATTTAAAGCATGCTAGGTTTAGGATATGTTGCAATCAGGTTAAAACAAAAACTAACCTCCTTTCAATCTTGTTAAGCACTTCCTAATACGATGTGACCAGTGGGTTAATTCATATATCTTGGAAATAAATTATAAAAACATGGAAGATATATGAAGTTATGTAAAATCAATTTTTGTCTTATGAGGTCCCAAGGAATGAGGCAAAGTGGAGAGAGTTGGGTCATCTTTGGTGGATGTAGGATTGAGGTTGTTTGTCTTTGGAGTAAGATGAAATGTTGATTTGTGTCTAGATGAAAACATTTTACATGGTTTATTTGGAAAATTTCAAGCATTTCATTACATGTTGAAAAAGGGTTTTAAAATATGCAATGGCTTGTAGGAATGATGGACATAGCATGACTTTTCAATTTGTTTCTCGGATGTTAGAGAAATCAATCATGTTATTTTTTATTTAAATTTTTAAACCCCTAGCATAGCTCCCCTACATGAGATTCATCACTCTTTATGACAAGTGTCTCCAATCACGGACTGATTAAATGCCCACAGTGATTTTCTGCTTGGAAATCTCATGCACTCATTGAAACTTCATATTGTATTATTCTTGGGATCCCTCTTAACTCTTGCCCCCCCCCCCCCCCCCCCGCGCAAGTCACCACATTGTGATAAGCAATGGATATTGAAACATATTACTCTTGCAAACCCTAACAATGTCATCTATTGCAAACACAAGAGCAAGCTAGTCATGCTACAACAAGGTGGTCCAACACAAGCCATTTTGACAATGTACTTGAAGTTCTCAAAAAACTCTTGCCTTTGCTCACCAACATTAGTATTATATTATAGAGTTTTTCTCCAAGTTGCATACTACCTTCATTAAAAGGTGGACACTTTCAAATACTTGTAATCAATGCCCCATGTTCATTCCTTACTAGGCTCCTCGAGCCCCTTCATACTCACAACTTTAACCTTTAAAGGTCCAAGGTCCTTCTTAAAGAACACGATGGTCACTATACATAAAGGCCCAAAAACATTTCAAGTCAAGAATGCTAATTTTTTTTTTTTAAGGCCTATTCTTGGCCCTTTCCCCAACTTCCCTTTGAAAGAGATGAAACCTTTTTTCGTGACTTGGGTGACACCAGAAATGGAAGGATATTATTGGGCTTGAGCCAAGAAAACACACTACGTTGAACAAACCCACCAATATGTTTTTCGGGTAGAACAAAAAATTTGTTCATCACATTTACATGTTAGGTTCGTGAATGTCTTAGGCCTCCATCAAAGGTGTAGTTAACATTTTTGCTATCACTTAAACCCAAAGAAAACAACCAAAGAATTAAGTCTCAAGGAAGACTAAGCTATTGTTTATAAAGATTAACGTTACGTTGGATTAAGGATTCTAATAACAATCTATGTTATTTCACTCCTTCATTCCTTCTTTATTAAGCTTAATCTCCACATTTATGAGTCATTGTGTTTTCTCAATCGTGTGTGATTTAATCCTGGTGTGGGGACTCCTACCACTTTAATTCCATCCTCTAAATCAGTCGTGAAGCTCAAGAGCTTGGCAAAAAATCTATGGCCAATAGTCTAGACAAAGTCTGGGGTAATGTCTTTTGAGTAACTGCATAGTCTTGAATTATCATGCATCATGCTTGCGATAATCTTAAATTATGTTAACTTAATCAACTTACAATCATCATGCAACTCTTCACAACTGTAATCACCAGGAATGCTATCTTGTGAGCGGTGAGCGGTGAGCAGTGAGCCGTGAGCAGAAAATTTGAATTTTTATTCTTCAAAATTTTCAATGAAATGTATGATATAGACCCTATGACCATTTTTCTCTATTTTTTATTCTCAATTGTGACTATAGAATATTCTTGTCTTGGATCCGAAAGGACCTTGACAAAAAAAATTCATTTTTTTTATTATCTGTTTTCCTTTTTTTGAGTTTTCGTGGATAAATACTTAAAATTTTAATTTACATTCTTATCCCTTATTTTATGTTCCCTATTATTTTGGAAGTTTTTTTTCTAATTTTTTTTTTGTTTTCTTCCGTTTCTTTTTATGGATGGTTTTTTCAAAAGTTTATAATTTCTTCCACTCCACGGTTATAGGCACCATCCACAGTTAAACGTATCATCTACCCTTAGTCCTATTTGTAAAGAAACTATACGAAGAGTCCTACTCGGTGTAAGAATTAAGTCAAATATTCTGATTTTTTTTTTAAATCAATTTTTTTTCAAAAATTTCAAATTTTCTGCTCACCGCTCGCCGCTCGCCGCTCGCCGCTCACTGCTCACAATATAGCGTCGCTGCTGTAATCACCACCTTCATCTTCGGTGGAGCTAGCAACTTATCTCAAGCTTCAACCACATAGGTTAACTTAACATTAACACATCATCAAGATAGGCTATATCCTTTGTTTATGTGCTCTTAGTCTATCTTGTAGACACAAATCACCTATATTATTTATCCACTTTCTTCAGTAAGGTAAAGTCATTCTCCTTTCAAGGTAATGTCCTTGGCAGTCTATTGCTTACACAAAGTATCACTAGGCTTCGTTATCATTGCTTGCATGCAGTCTCTCTGTATCCTTCCATTATGGTGCAGTAGACTTATTTAGGCCATTTTCTTTCAATATTTACCACAAGGTAATTCCTTCCACTTACTAGGCTATCTCATGATTTAAGTCTTGGCTATGGCCTATTGAACTTATACAGTCATGATTATGCCCATCGCAAGCCTCTCAGTCTTTACCTCTCTTGGTTAACTTTCAACCAAGTCTCAGCTATAGCCTTCCTCTTTCATTGCTCATGACTATGCCCATCGCATGCCCTCTTAGTCAATTCACTATCTCCATGCTATTTTCTTTCTTTGAACTTTGTCAATTTTTAATCTTCAGTTACACAACTCATTTGCTCCCATTTATACAGGCTATGACCCTTCTTAAGGTTTTCAATCATCTCCTTTATGGTTATTTATTCCACTCGGCTATTTGCCTTCTATTCTCATGCAAATATTATGTGTCTTTGGACCTCCAACTGGTCATGTACTTACACAATCTGAATAAGATTATTGCCCTCATATTGGAAAACAGTATTTACTCCCTCTCACAAGGTAAGTGAAGTAACTTACATGCTTATGGCCTATTGGATTTCACACATATCCTACCTCTCTCTTTGACTCACATTCGGTTGCTCTATTCGTTGGTCTCTAGCCATAATTTACTTATGATCAACTTTGACTTTTACACTCTTTAATCAATCTCACTCACGCTATTGATTAAAGCTCAAATTAACGTTCATAGCCACTGCTACTAAACATTCAAGACATCACTTTCATCCCAAAGTATAGCATGACAACAATCAAAGTTCCACTTCAAAGGCATCAAGACAATTGTACTTAACAAACTTTTACTCTCAATGTTAGAATTTCAAGACAAATTAGAGTCCGAATCACTCGGCTCTTTCAAGCTAATTCTATATCTACAAGCATCTTGCTTGGAAATTGACTAATGTCGAGTATTCAATCTCAATCATTGAGTGTTGAACCTTCAAGAAAGCCTATTGTTTCTATATTAAGAGTATGCCGGATTCTACACCAAGAAAACAACCTTTCTCTTTGCTAGCCAACCTTCTCCTTATCACATCGAGGGAGGAGAAGATGATTACAAGCCATAACCAAATTGATGTGGCGATAGCCTTCTAATCTCACACTAAGGAAGAGATCCTAAGTATCATTCACCGGATGAGAAAGCATATGAACTTGAAAAATGCCCTTCTAGGTCGGCTATGGCCAAAAAACTTAGTCTACAAAAGGTGTCATCATGTAAGACCAACTCATTCTCTCTAAAGCTGCTTCTCTAGAAGTGAGAATTGTTATAAATTTTTACCTAAAGATTGCATCTATAGGAATTGAAGTGTACACATTATTGTGGTGTGGAGGAACCACACTTCATATGTTTCATTTTTGTTTTATAGAATATATATATATATATATATGTCTTTGCGTGCCGACTTGATCTTACATTGAGCACATGACATGCCATGTAAAGAAGGTCATTGTGATTGCAAATTTCAAAACTACAAACAATGATCAAATATAGGGTCCCTAGAACCCATCGGGAATGAAAATTTTATTAAATAATCACACATATGTACCTAAGAATGTGATGAAGAATGTTATAAGTAACTTATGATGTTTGAGAACATGAGTAAATAACATTCATAAAACCAATGTGCATTGGCCCTCAATTGGTAACTTCAGCTCTTCAAAATCATAATAACACGAAATAAAGACAATATACACAAAGAAAGCATGAAATGCTTCCTCAACCTCAAACTTCACAAATATGTAAGAAACACTACTCATGATCAATCTACAACACACAACCCTAAAAATATTACATTTCTCATCCATATCAAATTCAAATGACAATAAACCCATGTAGACACCCCTCCACAGCCCAAGGCCCTGGGTGGTCACTCTTTTCTCAACTTCAAAACCACATACATTTAAAGAAGTACTATTTCTTATACGTTTTTTAATATTTAATAATAATAAATCATCGTTTTTTTCTTGAGTAAATATCCATGGTATATAATGCTATTCAAAGTATAGTCATAAAATTTGTTAAACTATTTTGTATGTAACCTACCCTTTTAACTAAAATGACATAGAAATTGACTTAAAAAAGACTATAAAAATTTGATGTCATGTACGTTTCACAAAATATCCCACAAAATATGATGTTGTGCTCTTTAGATCCAATAAAAAATTCATGAACTTCCCAAATATTCATAGTACATGATATAGGGGTGGGAAAACTCAAATTCACATGATATCGTAATACGCAGAGAGTGATATGCCAAATGGCAAAAATAATAAATGATAATGCATGATTCATAACTTTAAATAAAGTCAATAATCCTCTACACAATTTCAAATCTCACCTTCAAATGCATACAATATCTCCCCCCCCCCCCCTTCCCCCCCATATGGGAACCCACATTTATGATGTCATGTTTTATAGATGTAGTAGAAATTCTATGTTTTTTCCATGTATTTATAACATATGATATAGAGGTGAAAAGACTCAAATTCACATGATATCTTAATATGCGGGAGAGTTTCCCCCATGGCCTTGATAATAGTTTTGGCACTTTAAATCTAATGAATTGTTCTCTTCAAATTGACATTCTTACCTAAGATGAACACACACACACCAAAACAAATTCATGAAAAGAACACAACTCATAACTCTCTAAAACGACTTTCTCCATGTGAAAATCATCAACTTAATGAGCCCCACAAAATTCCAACAATCAAATGAGTGCAATGTTGTGAAATGCTCAGTATGAGAAGGAAAAAAATATCATGCACTCTTGTCTCACTAATCACAAGGAGGCCTCACAAGATTTCAAACCTAAATCTCTTTTTAAAAGAAAATTTTAAAAAAGTTGTCAACCACCCCTAGGAAACACAATTTTGAGGTACCTATGAAAAAAATCCCCAAACCCCTAGAATCTCCACAAACACCAATATGGGACAAATACACTCCCAACCAAATGAGATTGAACCTAATAATCTAACGAACTCATGAAACACTTTGCCAATTCCCCCCTCTAGCATATCACAAGCCATCCAATTGGAAATACATGCAACAAACAAATAAGCAAGGTGCAACTACACGAAATCCCCACAGCAGGTTGTCACCAAATGTCTATCCGGTGCACATTTTATTACTCCATAAATATTTCAGGCACCACGGGCCTTGGCTTGGTGGTTAGGGCTCATGACCCCCAATGAGGAGGTTGTGGGTTCTATTCCCCATGCCGGCGTGGTGCTCACTACCTTAGTCCACCCAACTATGGTGGGGGGTCCTTGGACCTTGTTGTATGGGTACCTCAAAGCCCTTTGGGGGGATACCATGTCCGGTATCTTCAAGGCACTAGTGGCTAGCTAGGAACTTGTATAGTGTGTCACTATAGTGTCCATCCTCGAAAGGGGAGAGTAGTATTTGTCCCAATGTCCCCTTGTCCAGTGGGCATCGGGTCATTGGCATTACGAACGGACACTTTATTCACGCCGGCCCCTTGCTTGAAAGGGGTTGGAGTTTCTATCTATTACTCCATAAATATTTCTCATCCATCACAACCTCGTCCATAAAGTAGACATAAGGGCCACTTCACACATGAGCCAAGAGCCATGACCTTGTAATGGTGAGGACCCTTAGACTCTCATCCAAAGGCCGTACCATGGGTGTTGGGAAAGCCGTTTTATGTGGTCACGGGCCCTCAAGCATAGTGTGAAGTGAGAATGGACCGTGTTTGCGGGACCATTGTATGTTTTATTGTCGGAAAAAGAGGGGAGGAGTTGGTTTAATATAAATATGTCTCAAACTCTATCAATTTGAGAGAATTACTTGGTGGTGTTTGTATGTCTTGAAATTTATTTTGGAATTTTGTCTTGAAATTTGTCCTACTTTATTTTTTATTTTTTTTAAAGTCATGGTCTTTAGGAATTTGCGTCATGCCCACCTCTTGGAAGTGGGCATGACGAAAATTCTAGGAGACCATGAAACTTTATCCAAAGTCTGCCATGTAGGACTTCATGTAGACTTTTCATCCATGAAGTCTTCTTTGGACATTTAGACCTTCACCTTCATGTGTGAAATGAACTTGGATAGTCTCCACCCTTTCGACCAATGAGAGCTCTTAGATTGCAATGGTCACATGCCTTCAGACTTGTGTGTGAAGAGAGAGAGAGAGAGCCAACTTGTATATGAACCCCAAGACGTGGCAAATAAACTAAAGAAACTCCCTATTAGTTACATGGGCTACGCTCACAAACAAAAACAATCTTCCGACCATAACGGAATAAAAAGAACAATCACATCATACCTATGCCAATGGACTACAACAAATAATCACACATACAACAAATGGCAAACGCCAAGGGACCTATATTCCTATTGCGATGCCAACACATGCAACCACAACACCGGCCTCCTTACCCACTACTACACGGAAAAACAACACAAACACTTCTCAAACATTATTAATGTTTGCTTCTCCACAGAACAACAAAGAGACACGAGATATGTCACACCTACCACAATAATCCCACTAGCACATATCTCCATTAATAAATGTAACCCAGAATATGACATCGAAACCAATTCCGATACTATCCAAATACAATTTGACGTCGCCCACATATACGAAGACAATGGTCGGCACCTCATCACCATCCCGAAAACCAGACTAATGTGGTTATGGAAACAATACCAATTGGCACAATATACCACACATGACTTAGAACCACCCACACAATCCTTCGAAACTGAAATTGTTTGGCTATATCAAAGGTACAAATACCGAATCTCGAAGAATGACCCACTCAAACGTGCCTAATACACATTACCGACCCCAATATTAGATCTCCTAATAACCACATTCAATATCACCCATTCATACTTCTTATCCCCAGTCACATGCCCCACGCAATTCTCCCAATTCTACTCGCCATTCTCGCGTGACATAATATTTGGATCCCTAGGAAAAGCGTTTGACCATAAATGGCAAGGAATAGGCTACGCTCACCCCCACACCGCAATTCACTTACAACAAGCCATTCACTGGGCTCGCATGACAGCCCACAATGACCCATATACAATCACTATAATTATATCCCCGGATACCGACTGGTACAAAAATCCAAACCCACACATAGGTCCTTTTCTGGACACACACGTCATTGCCCACTTTGCAGCTGATACGATTGCATATGAAGAACCCACAATACCTCCCGAACTCAATATTACAAAAAAAGAACCGTCTACCCTACACATATTTTGTGTACACCACCAAAACAATAACATAGGCACCCCCGAACAAATGAAATTACTAAAAGACATAGCAGCTAATCTCCAAATATTCCAAAGCCACACCCAAATTGCACCACCCACTCCTTCAAACATCACAGTGAATTCAAGTAAAAAGTGGTCTAAATCAAACTACCCAAATATACTCTCAAACAATAACATCCCCACCCCACAACTCCCACCCTATCAAACAAATCTACCTCTAAAATTCCACCCCAATTCAACTACTACACTGATGGCTCCTTTATGAAACCCAAAGAAATAGCCCCTGGGGAATGGAGAAGAGAAAGAGCTGGATACAGTATCTACAGCCCCAAAGGGCTAAACATCGCCAATAGATTACATGGACACCAAAACATATTGCGAGCAGAAATGATTGCTATCCACGACGCGCTAAGTATTATAAACACACAATACCCCAACGAACCCGCATTCATATTCATAGACAGTCTGAATGTATTATACCTGCTTAACACGCAAATTAAACACCCCACACTTCATAATAGTCACCCAGACCAAACCACACTAGCCTCCATGGTAAAAATTCTTCAAACAAGGACACAACCAATCACTCTATACAAAGTTAGAGCACACGTCAACATTGACGGAAATGAAAAAGCAGACAAACTAGCAAAAGAAGGATTAGAATTAGAGCACAAAATTGCCACTCACTCACACGAACACGCCCACGCCACCCCTTACTATTACCAAAAAGATGTATGGGCCTCCATGGACAAAGTTCCGGACAAAGGCCCAGTCAGATTCCTAGAAAAACAAATTAAAAAATATGATAGGGAAACGAACCTAGCAATTATGGCCACACAAACCCCCAACACACGTAAATGGACAGAATACACAGATATAGACAACGAGTTGTCGAACGACTTTTGGGCAAATCCCGCTATCACCGACAAACAAAAATCATGCCTCATCAAATTCCGCACAGGAACCTACATGGGTAATGCGAGGAAACAACTGTTTTTTGGTCACCAAAGATATCCCACTATTACGTGCCCCATATGCAACACAAACAAACCAGATACATGGCTACATGTACTACTTAAATGCAAATGCCAACATATACACTCACTCAGAGTTAAAAGACATAACAAAGCAGTTGGAGAAATTAGAAAGCTCCTAATCTCATCAGAAAAATCCCGATGCTTTACCCTCATGAATGCTGGCACCTTCAATAACAACCCCCAAGAAAACACAATTCCCAACTGGCTACTCCCCTGCACATGTAATACACAAAGATGTCACTACAACGCAAGATTTAGACCTGACATCCTTTGTGTTAAGGGATTGCCATATCAGAATGTCCCCCCCAGCGACGTTGACCCTAACCTTACCATACAATTCATTGAATCCACATACTGTAATGATAGATTCTCCCCAGAAGCAATTCAAGCAAAAAATAATAAATATAGCCCACTAATTGCTAGCATTGCTTCCAGAGGATGGAAAATAGACCCACTCATTGTCATCACTGCTGGGGCCAGAGCGACTGCCCACATCCCATCTATGAAAGCACTAGAGTCCAAATTCAAAATACCCATGGCCTCCATCAAAACTACTTTCAAAAATATTAACACCATTGCAATACAATATGCCATGTCTATCCTCCTCCATAAAAGGAGAATTGAAAACCACCAACCACTCCCCCACAATCCTGACCCCCCATAACTCAGAACTTAAAAGTTAGGGGTAAAGGGCACGGGGTATTATATTAGGTGTAGTCTACATTATTGGTTTCTTGTGTCTAAAGTGTCTACTCTCGAAAGGGAGGAGTAGATCTTCTCCTTCATACCTCTGTCCTGTGGGCTCGGGATTGAAGGTAGATCGAACAGACACTTAATTCACGTCAGTCTCCTGCGGAGACCGAAGTTGTTGTTATTATTATTATTACATGGGCTACTACCAGAAGTTATCATACATAGGTTCGTCCTCTTTGACAGGCAAAGTGATAAGCTACAGCAATCGGTTGGGTTGTGTTGCATTCAAGAATGTATTGAAGTCCTCCACCGTAAATGTTACAATCCAAAAATTAATTAATTGCCACCGTTTCACGTTGCAAAGTTGGAATTTGCATCATAGGTACACGCAATCATTGTTGATGAATGGAACCACCACATGCCACATAATATTACTAAGCAACTATATGATGGTCTCTTTCTAAAGAAAAGAGGTTGCGATTAAAAAACTCTAGTAATTTTGAGTTGCTTGTCAAAAAGTTAACAGTATTCAACGTGAGTGCTCCCCATATATTGGGAATCATGGAATCAAAGGAAAATCATGTTCGTGTGATACATGGTCCCACATAACGCAGCCAGGTAGTGATGTAATGCTATACTACCGTAGAGGGATGCGTCACATATTTCCAATCCCCACCAAACACCCTAGTACATTAATGGGGGTTGGTTGTGACTTAGCTCATACTCCTCTCCATGTCAAGGGAAGAATTTTGGGCATAATTGGTTGATATCCTAGTGTTTTCAAGTACAACCGGTTACATGTTGACATCTTTAGTAATAGGATTACTTAGTGTAGTTGTGAGTTAAGTACCTCATGGTGTTGGTGGGGAGACAAGGTCTTTGGGGGTGGTGCTATCTCACAATGTTCACATGAGGAGGAAGGCACAGGGATGTGGAGACTAAGGGCCGGTTTAGACTACGGTGAAGAAGTGCACCGGTCAAGAATTTTAGGGGAATGAAGCAATATAATTGGCTACAAAATGGGTTTTTCACCAGTCCAGGTTTACATTACAGCCAAGACTTCTCTAGTGGAAAAGTTCAAGTATGGATAGAAAAATGACATGGCTGCCAACATGGCAACATTTTTTTGCTAGGGGAGTTCTCCGGAGTTCAAGTTTCTTGGGCAACCTCAAACCCTTGGACAAGAAACTTGGCCTCCTGAGAACTCCAACTCGAGGTATTTTTTTGATTGTTTTTCCATCTTGTTTGCAATACCTCATGTTGCCTCAAATAACCTTGTCTTGGGTTGAAATTCTTGATGGGCCGGTGCACTTCTTCATTGTAGTCTAAACCAACCCTAAATCAATTGTTGTTGTTGGTTGGGGAGTGAGTATAGCTTTGGCTTTGAGAGTGTGTAGAGAGGAGGAAGGGGTGAGGAATTGGGGAAGGAAGTTGCTTAGATAAGTGTTACTCCTGAAATTGTGGTGGGATTGAGAGGGTTGTGCATGAGGTTGGGTGGAGCCTAATAGCCTAATAGCCCAACATTGAACAAATGGAAGAGTTCCCCCCTTATAACAACACAATGGGAAGCAAAGAATCTTTGATTGCAGAGCTTAGATCTATGCCTTTCTCAACTCCAATTTCACCAATTCTCTTCATTTAATGATCACATAAGTCCCCCACGCACACACAAAACCAAAAAAAATTGAATATTGAACTTAGAATGATTAACAAATTTTGACAAATATAGGTGTCCAATCAAGAGAAGTAATTGAATTAGGCCCACTTACTTAAGTGTTATTGAATCAAGTTCAATAGGAAACCACAATCTATAGGATTTCAACGAATCGGAGCAGTGATGAGTTCTCAAGTCACCAACATCAAGGGTCGAGTCAAGCTCCCATGGGGTCATTCTTTCATTGGAACTCTAAATGACATGCGTGGGTAACTATGAAACACAACTTTCTAAAATCAAGAAAAGTATTGCACAAAACTATGGCATACATACTAATGATACATCAAATAACAAACTCATGTATGCATACTAATGTTTTAAACTCAAAGTGATACATGCCTCCACTGTGACATACAAAAAATATAAAACACGAAAAAAATAAGTTTTTAAGTTATGTATACAATTCACTTTCAGTTTCCTTTGAGAAATTTATTGAAAGCATTTTCATCCATAAGACGTAACTCATAGCAGTTTTACATTACCACATATATGATGTCAATCTTTGTTCTAAACTTTAGAAGGCCCTTATGTACATCCACCTCTTCTTTGAAGTTACAAGACCCTTCTCATTTGTACACATTGGAAAAAAAATTCAAATATTCAAATATTAAAAATCCTCCCCTCATGTATGCTATGTGCACCAATGCCTCAAAAAACCCCTTTTTTTACACTCATATTAATTTCTATGTGCTATGAAGAGTGGACCCCTCGGGGGTCAAGCTTAAGTCAACTTGGTCTGTAAGCTAAGTAACTGAGGTTTCTAATTAAGTACACTAGGAGTCAAGCTTCTCATTTGGGTTGAGCTAATTGACAACTATGTTGACACGAACATTCCTAGCAATATGAAGTGGTTACGAGTGTACTCTACACCATTGACTTAGATTTGTATTCTTAAACAATATACGCATTAGAGTTATCTTTAAAGTCCCTCACGGAGAGTCAACACCATGGGTTTGATCCTTCATTGAGAAAAACTTTCCATTTAGAGCTTGTTAGCTCATCGTAAATGAAGTCTATTTTGAAAGTTGGGTGGACCTTTTTGAGACCTCCTCTTTTCACCTCTCAAAGTTTCATAGAATTTTAGGATTCAAAGTAAAATATGCACATGGGACATGAAAGGAGGCATAACATCCTACGTCGCATCATGACTAACCATGATCACCATACGGCTAACGGGCTCACATTCATGCTCGTACCTGGATACGGGCGTTCATTTCTATTTTTTGTTTTCTGCGCATGGGACACGCTGTACTAAATCATGCATTCAGCCTATGCAAGGCTGGCTTGGCCCACTCATCCTCGTAAAACAAGATGGAAAATTTTGATTTTTAGTAGTCCGCCGCCACTGTTTTGTGTATGATAATTTAAGAATTTTGAAAAACTTGGGCGACTTTGTGTTATATCTCATTAACTCGTGGTTTGGGACTAAGCCCATGGTTCCATCTCCTTCACTTTACAAATGAATCTATCTATGTTGTAGAAAACTATGTCCATTTTGGACCCTACGTCCATGTTGCTTTATCGTTCACATACCTCTCTCGACTTAGAAGTTTGTGTGAAGTTTGTGGCATCGGTGTCAAGATATTTCCAAAGCTCCATTCATGCACGTCAATTGGTGGTGGTGTATTAAGCCACCAAAACATCATGCGGTGGCCTCCACCGGGAGATCCACAAAGCTAAATCCCTATTTCCACAAACCGAAAAATTAAAAAAATTAAAAATCTAGATGCCACAACAACTTGAAGTCCATCCACGACGAGAATATCATGAGCATCAAATTCAAAGTGTTCTTTGGCTCGATTCTCAATTGAAGAAAGCGTTCCAAAACCGCCTTTCATCATGCCTACAAGGACCCCCTCGGTCTCCAATTGTGGGCTATGGAAGGTAGAAAAACCGGAACGGTGAAAATGAGTTGATTGGCCAGAAAGAGTGGCTTGAATATTTGTAAAATATGTCTTAGAGATGGAGAAGAGGATATGATGAAAAATGCAAGTTGTTTCAAAAACAAAATCCATGCAAAAATATTAGTTACATTATTCCAAAGAGGCAAGTAAGTCAGATCCCCTACTTGTACAATAGAGTCTTTCTAAGCAATAACGTATCCTACATGCATACAAATGCAACACAAAATGGTTAACTCAAAGGCACCCAAAAGCGGTCCCAAGTGGTGTGAAACAAGATTAATATGCTCCATCGTTGCATCCGGCCTATCACTACATCTTTTTCAAGCCACCACTTTTATAATTAGCCATTTTGGGTCCACTCAAGAATCACTCTCCTCTAAGTCTAGTGCACCAGAAGTGGTCATACCCCATTTCATGGTTTTCTACCTTAACTAGTGAAGGTTGGGAGGCCAAACTCAGGGAGGTCACTTCCTCTTAGAAAAGGTGTACATGTGCAATAACATAGTATCTTATAGGGAGCCATTTACCTACTAGAATGGACTATAAGGCATACTAATTTTCAAAATAATGGTAAATTGTTGTGATTATTGACAACCTATGCATAGTTTAGTTGAATGACTAATTTAGCGGTACTCTATAATACTTATATGTAGAAGAAATCCCCCAATTTCTTGAAGTCCTTAAAGTGTGTGATTAACTATAAGCCTTGCAAGATGAAAATACACAAAACAAGAAAAACAAACAAACTTTAGGAATTAGGGTTTATGGTTTGAAATCATAATCAAGCCCAATACACAATAAGGTTCACTACATTACAAGGATCTTCAAAAAGATCCCATCTACATCAAAACAAGTGATGATTTTTGCATTGAAACATTGTACTTTTGAAAAATATACCTTTTGTAATGTGTAGCAAAACCTCATGGGTTAATATAGATGTTTTCAATTGTGAGCCCTCTAGGCAAGCAATGATGAA
Source organism: Polytrichum commune (assembly GCA_950295325.1). NCBI lineage: Eukaryota > Viridiplantae > Streptophyta > Polytrichopsida > Polytrichales > Polytrichaceae > Polytrichum > Polytrichum commune. The sequence continues at coordinate 11,424,336 of OX485803.1, read as the reverse complement.
CAAATGTTCAAATCCTACCCTTGCTTACGTCAAATATCTACCATTTTGTGAAACTTGTATGGTTTAGACAAGTCACAATGATACAATTCATGTTCATGCCATTTATACTATTATTCCTCTAAACTTATCAAGTTCATCCTCAAACAATACCTAAAAACAATCAATTGATGATTCTTCTTCTTCTTCTTCTTCCCTTTTTTCCCTCCCTAGCAAAGCATAACTTACTCAATCATATGCAAATGCACCGAAGGCTTGGAAAATGTGTCCCTTTCCCCAACTTCCTTGAGCTTTAAGCATTGATTTCTATTAATGAGTGGTTTCAAGTGAAGCAAGATGCAACAACAAACCTGATTTTTGAGCCTCACATTAAACATGTGGAGTTTTCCAAAGCACAAGAATTGTCTAACCTTCAACTCACATTTGGGGGGGTGATTAGGTGGGTGATTTTGTGCCACATAACACCCTAAATATTAAGTGGAGTAAAAGGGCGGTGTTACTTGTAGGTCACACACGTATTCACTAAGGGCATGTTCACTCATGATGGTATACTCTACTTTTCTTTTTCTTCTATAAAGCAAACGAAAACCTTGCCTACTTGGTTGCAGTTAGTTTGAGACATATCTAGATTTAAGTCCTACAAAGACAGGACAAAGTCAATATCATAGTTAGGTATAAAAATGCATCGTGGAGGAAAGAGAAAGGAAGTGTTTGTAGCTTTATTAATGTATTAGTGTATGTATATGTTAATTTAGCAAGTTGTGAGTATTGAAAGCTCTATTTGTAGGGTATAGTTAGATCAATAATTGAAAACTACTACACAATTTTATTTATCATACATTAAATGATAATGCACATTTTTATTTATTTTTGCATAGTATTTACATATAAAGCAACCTTCTACAATAACTAAAAGAGTCACATTATGAATTAAATACAAATAGTATTGAATATGTCATTTTAAAAATTGTCATGGGTTGTCCTCTGGGCCCATCGCATATTCCGTCCAACCTATCTTCAAGAGTTGTCTAGAAGAAACCCTACAATCTTGGCCAAGACTATAAAAACTTGCCTACGTGGATTCCTACATGGATTCCTATGTAGAATTCTACGAAAGTATACTCTCAAAGGACTCTATAATTTATAGTCTTAATTGCCATAAATATGACATTTATATGTCATATTGAGATATATTATATATTTAATAAATATTTAAATAATTGAAATATATGTAATGCACAACACTCAATATTGAAAAATGACCGTGTGTCACAATATTAAAATCTTATTTGAAATGTTGTGAGTTCGTCAAAATTTCACATTCACATGTTATTCCAATAATTATAGTCTAAAAACATGATCTTATGTAATAAAGTTACCCATAAAGTCTCTCAAAGTGGGACAAAAATGTGGGTTTGATCCTTCTTTGAGAAAACTTTCTATGAAAAGCTTGTTAGCTTTTCATGTATTGGAGACTATTTTTCGAAAGTTGGGGTGAAACTTTTGGGACCTCCTCTTTCCACCTCTCAAACTTTGAGAGAATTTTAGGATCTAAAATAAGATATGCACATGGGACTCATTGTCCTAAATCTTGGAGCAAGGCTAGCTTGGCCCACTCATCGTAGTAGACAAGCTTGGATCCTAGTGTTCAATAGCTCAACACCATTATTTGTGTGTGGTAAATCCAACATTAAGAAAACTTGAGTGACTTTTGTTTGATTCTTATAAACTCATGGTTTGGGACTAAACATGGGGTTCATTAGCTTTACTTTACAATCAACTCTATTGTGGCCCACAATGTATACCATTTTTGGAGCAATTTATTTAACCCCTAACTTCCCAAGCCTATGAAAAAGGTTGTTTTGAGTACGTTTCACTCAATGTTGGTTGTGTAATTTTCATGGACAAGTTTGAGGTTGAAATGGGATTTACATGTAGGATCTTGAAACATGGGAGATGAACTAATTTGACGGAAATTTTTGGCATGAACAACCCTTGGATTCTTTAGATTTTAAAAATGTAGGAAGGTATGCATAAGAAAATGCCATATTTTATCCCTAAAAAAGATCTTTGACCAATAAAATTCACTTGGAAAATGAGCTGAATGCTTGTGTGATCCACTAAATGGGAACAACTACCTCCATAAATTCTCATGCCAAAATGTGCAATCCACAATAGGCTAGCCACCTTGCATTTGGATTATGCAAACTATCCCGTAGTTCTAACCGCATGTATGCAAAGAATTCCTTAAAAATTATAGAGTGTCCAAATGTTAATTTGAATGCTCAATGTGAGCAATAAAAGCATAATTACATGAACATGAAAACTAATCACTTTTCCTATAATAAGCATAATTGATGTTCTTGCAAAAGTTTGTGTTGGAGTGGCAACCATTAATTGGAGTCAACACCCTCACATCAACTCACAACACAACAAAAACATGACCACTTCATAATTTGACTTTGTTTATCACATTATAGTCATCTCCAAATTGCATAGCTCATCTATCTATAGGTCGATATTTAGGTTGGCTCAATATTTGTAGTTAATTTTACTGTGGAAAACGAGTTCGTTGGGTTGATGCATAAATAAATAATTCATCAACCAAAAATTGGGTTGCTTAGGAAGTTAGAGGTTGATATGACATTTTTCATCCAATATGAATAAGGATTTTGGACTTTAACCCTTGACATACGATATTCAATTTTTGGCAAATGATGAATCACGGGAGGCCAACCCAAAAAACAGGTGGGTATGTACAATTGCAAGGCATTTTCATTGAAGCTTAAATGGCGTGCATGTCTGACCATGAAACCCCAATTAGTTTATACATGGTATAAAGAGTGGACCCCCCCCCCCCACCGAGATTGTTGGGAGGTACGCTCAAATGTATTAATATGTCAATAAAATATATAATATCTTCTTGCTATGATGAGAGGGATTGAATTGCACATGAGTGTACCTCTTATCCATCCACATCAAAATGAACGTCCCCAATATTTTGTAGTTAATTCATTCTAAGTCCCACTAGACTAGTTTGGGGTCTTTGAAGCCACATTAACTAGTTTGTTAGTGTGGGTCGAAAATTAGCATACAAGTAGTTAAAGTGGGCCACCATAATTGTCTACCAAGGATGGCATTAATATGGGTCCAAGACCTCGGACCCTCCCTTGAATCTTTCTTGAGACTTCCACCCAACACCTTACATTGAAAAAAAGTCACAACTCATGATACATCAAGGAGGTAAAACTACAATATTCACCCACATCAATCTCCTTGGAAAAACAAAAAATTAATGTGGCCCACACGATTTCTAAAGATGAGATTTAGTGTGGGTTGAAAATTAACATGATCCACACACATTAACTCTCATTATGCGAATCAACGTGGTCTCTAGAGATGGACTATGGCCCACATGAAAATTATGACTATTTAGTGTAATCTCAAAGTCAAAAAAACTTCAAAACTTATAATCTATGGGCAACATAAAAGTTATAGACATTTTCAATGGATTAATGGGAGTTGTACTTGCATGAATCATGTGCCTCTTGTCATCCAACAGCCCACCCACACTTATTGATGCAGACCACCAGTGAACAATTCCTACCAGCACTGGTTGCATCCGGTGGTTCTCACTGGCTAAACCAACTCTAAAAGTGGCATGTGCTGGTAGAAACCGTTCACTAGTGACCCACACTAGTTAGTGTGGGCGGGCTATAAATTAACAAAACCTCTTATCCTCGGTTGTTTGTTGGAATTATCACGTTTTTCGTGAGAATGTTAGTTTCAATGTTAGTTGCACATGAGCCACAAATTCGATTGGATGGTTTGTAATGAAAGATAAGGCCAATTGAAAGTAGAAAGGCAAAGAGAGCAAAGAATAGAATGGCACGAAACCGCTTATAAATACATATGACTCCACATGGGACGGTGGCAGTGGGTCCCCCCGGTGGCTCCCGATTGTCATTTGCAACCAAAGGACAACACCTTATTGGCCAATGGGGCCCCTTCGGTGTCGGACCGTGTCAATGGTCGGAATGGCCCGGAATCGTTGTTGGGCCAAGTCACCCCTACAATTATATTCATGCGTTTGTTCTTGTACTAAATATATAAATGAATAAAAAGTTTGAATTCCCATTTGAAAGAATTCAAGATGATTGTAAGAGCTTTGAAGGCATGGTTCCCACCATTATTTTGACTCGACCGGTTGTGTATATTAAGTACATTTAGCTGATAGTTATCATCAAGCCCCGGTTTATGGAATTTGCTCACAAGTAGAGGGAGTCTCCAAACACATACTACACTAAATATGATATTTAGCGTCACCAATTCTAACTCTCTTGCTCAATACTAATTGTTAACCCAACGTTATGTGTCACTCCTTGTAAGTTGTTGGGGGGGGGGGGGATTATAAGTTAACAGTGTGGCAATTACTGTCACTTACCAAGTGATGTTTCATCCATATTTCAGTCATTCATGATAATATTTCATCACAAGTTGCTGACAAGAAAAGGTAGGGTTTTGGCCAACGGATGAATTCATCCATCAACCATGACAACACCAAACTTATTCATGAGAAGTGTCATCTGGATAGTAACCACAGTGCCATTAAATACCATATGACACTAAATATCATAATCTGAACATTATTAAGATCCATGACAATGTTTTGTGGGATTGGCAATATTCCATGGAATATTGCCAATCCCACAAAACATTGTCATGGATCTTAATAATGTTATGATTAGTGTTGCTATTTTGGATATTCAAAAAGCAAAGGCCCAATGCTTGCAATGGAAAAGATGTCCATTTTCGATTTTGTTCTTAATAAAGAGAGAGTAAGATGGGGGTGCTTATTGCTCATAACATTTGCTAAAGGCCGGTTCTCACACAGGGTCCCAAGTCCCATATCCCATGTTAGCAAGTCCCAACATGGTAGTTGTGGCTTTTTCCTTCTAAGAAGTGCTATGAACTTACCTATATGTATGATGCAAGAATTTTAATAACAACCTTAGACTGAGTTTTCAGCTTCCTTGACCCTGAACTTCCTGAGAGGCCATTTTTCGGCTTATGAATGACTCTTGGAGGCAAATTCATCCAGAAGAAAGGTGCTAGGAAGGTCACAATAGGTATCATTGTGTTCCTCATGAAATTTTCTTGGCAATGGCATTGGTTCCAATATAAAATGATGGTTGTTCACAAGAATTTAAAAAAGTCAAGAATGAAGTAAGTTTTCCCTTTGTTGATAGATTCCTATATGTAGTAACTTCGTATTATTTTGATTGGAATTGTCAATTTTCTATGAACTCTTTTTTCTTATCTCAAAGTGTATATCTACTCTTAATGTAATTATGCGAGTTTGGACTATAATTCAACTACATATATTTAGGGAGTTTTTAAATTGACCATACCATAGTAAAATGATCGCATAGATGTGGAGGCGGGGTCCCAACTTTTGAGCCTCAAGAAATCATTAAAATATGGCTATTATCATTAATGTTGGATCTTGATTATTTTATGCAAACATATTTGCGGGACTTGGGTTGGGAGTTGGGTCTAATGTTTAGGTTGACCCAAACCTCGGGAAAACATGTCCCAAGCCTCACCTCCAAAACGTGTTGCCATGTAGGCATCCATGTCATACTTGGGACTTAGGACTTGGGACCCCGTGTGAACCGGCCCTAACTTCCACTTGCCACTTACCCTAGACAAAAGAATAAGGTGACCAAGGGTTGGGAACAAACATGTTGTGATTCTCAAAAAACGATGGTCTAAGTCTTAGTGCCGTGGCAAGGTCCCATTGACCATGGCATCTTTTCTAATTGAAAACGAGACAAGTGAGCATAAGGCACGTAGCAATATTATGCCACTAAGAATCACAATTGCGTATGAGGAGATTAGATATTTCTTGAAACAAGTTATTGTGTAATAATATCTTGACACTTATCATATATGGGTGCATTCCAATGAACTTGAAATTTGAAATAGATGGCCCTTGAATCTTGGTATTGAGGGGTTTTGAGCCCACTTCCGTATAGGATGTGCAGGAAGAAATGTTGTCCATTTAAATTCAAATTTGAGATGTTCTAACAAAGTTGAAAATTTCAAATTATGACAAGTACTACTTTATTGATAATTTCTCCATAATTTTGTGTAGTTGACATTTTGACAACCACCCAATCAATCGCATTGGTTGCGTTTAGATTACATAAAATTGGAACCTTGAAATTTTCATCTTGAATAAATGCATTCTTATTGTATTCAAAATACACATCACACCCAAGAGAAAACTTCAACTCAAGGATCCGTGCAATGCCAATGAGATTCGCACCAGGACGGACTGATTTATGTAAATCAAAAGTCCATGAACAAAATAAATCAATGCAACACCCACTCAAAAAAGTTAATGGAGAGGTAAAAGATACATAGAGAGAAACACCAACATGGAAGTTCATGTGTCCCATGAGTATTGTGTTTTTGGTGTATGGAATGTCACCCTCGTTTAGGGAAACAATACATAGGTTCTTCCCAAACTTTGTTGAACTTATACGACTTTCAAACTCAAAGATCAATTTAAATTACAAATTTCTTTTAAATTATATATATATGTATGTATATATATACATTTATATATGTATATATGTATATATGGAAAGCAAATGGAATCTATATAAAACGGACAACACGATGGCAGTGGGGGTGGTGAGACCATCGACCCATCATTCTTTGATGTTCCAAAGGATATTCATCGTCAGGATCATGAGACCTCCCCTCCCCCCCCCCCCCTTGACATAAATATAAAACCGGATTTCACCACATTGGAGTGGTGACGGATGCAAGACTCACGAACCACATACCATGACCTCAAAGAGGTGTGTCAAACACAAAATTAAAAGACCATGACGCTTCAAAATCTCACAATGCTTGAATTTTTTATAAGTATTATGTAGAAAGGCCCACGTAAATAGAATGGTTAGTGACGAAATTACATTTGGTTGAGGATTCGATTATGCCTTTACACTAGACTTGAAGGCCTGTCACCATGCTAAATTCAAACTCAATTGTCCATGATACAACCTTCAGTTGAGTATCAACGACCTTCACAGTTTGATGGTCACCACCCTTGACTATAGTTTAAAGTATCCTTAAATTCTACAGATAGAGGAAATTTTTGCATACGAGCATACCTCTCATTCATTCAACATAAAAACTCTGAAATAATATGCAACATGAAGATTACTTTTTCTAGTTGATTTGACATGAAAATCAACTTTAACAAGACCCCAAAGAAGTCCACTCATCAATATTTGACATGAATCAACAACAAACCTATAACTTGGGGGGTCAAATTTGTATGTTAGATAGATGTGAAGGTACGCTTGTATACAATAATTCCCTCTCGCCAGGTCCGAGATGACCCTAAACTACCGGATGATAGTGGAGAGGTATCCAAAACCGAAGAGACTGGTTCACGGTTCGATTCCCAATTGCATAATCCTCTGTCTACTTGACGAAAAAACTAGCTAGGTGACTATGCACCTCCTACGTTTTCATGAGTTTTGGAATTGAAAGGGGAGGCATTATTTTTTCCGTGTCCGAGCTTGGATGAACCAAGCAAGGAGTCGTGGTAACGTTTGTTGGGGCCACGCCAGTTCCTTTTTTTGGTACAAATCAAATAACATACTTGCAGGTCGGCTGGATGAGTACGCCTTCTAGTCTTGTCATTTGGTGGCCTTGCTGATAATTTGTAGGTCCTACATTGACACTTTCAACACAATGACAGCTCTGCAGCACCCGCATCTTTCTCATGGACCGCCTCTTTAAATTTGCCACATCTTGTAAGTTTAGCGAAGGATCTAGCGTCGGAAAAGTATCCATGAGGCTATAAGTCCATTAAGGGCCGCTTTACACCTAGAGGCCGGGCCAATTTCCCTTGAGGCCGATTGCACAAAATTTCAGCCTTTTTTGGGTTGGAGGCCGGCCTCTACTACACATTATAATAAGATTATACCGGGGGCCAATTTTCCCATATGTAAAGGCCCTCGGGCCAAGAAGCCAAGCTGATTCAAAAACATTAGCCTAATCCAACGGATGTAGCATAATCTAAGATAGAGCCTTTAGATTCCACATAATCCAATGGATCTAGTTCACTTTAAAAAATTATACTTTATTTAAGAAGATTTTTTTAGTGGAATATGACATTGGCCTCTAGGCCAAGAATTGGCCTTCCATTTTGGGTGCACCCAATTCAACGAGCTCGGGCCGTGTCATAACATACATTTTTTAATTTAAAAAATCATACCACCAAATCGGCCCGGCCTCTAGATGTAAAGGGGTTGGGGCCGATTTGAGCCTTTTGACCAATCACAAATGAGGATTTCAAGCCTCTTACACAACGAATTGGCCCGGCCTCTAAGTGTAAAGCGGCCCTAAGGCATGTGGGTGTTATTCATTTCGTTGTTCACATCCTCCAACTTCTACCAATTAGATTTACACAACAAAACTTGTGTCGTATTCGTAAATCTACGATGAAGCATCAACAACAATCGGTTTGAACAACTGGACTTTCTTTGATTGACTTCCAGTTATCGGAAGGACGTATTTGTTGAATCTTGATTTGAAGATGCAGTTCAAACAAACTCTTTTAAACATGTGTCTTTACGGTCTTTGTCCTTTGTTCCTCACCTAACCACACACCACTCAAATACAGGTGTCCGATTGAGAAAAGTTGCGCATAACACCCTCGTACCTTATGGCAACTTCGTTGTAGTGAAACGAAGAGTAAAGTTCACTTAGGATGTTCAAAAATGATATACTAGTGAGAGTAAGTAATGCACAAGCTTGAAAGGTTTTCCTCATGTACACTGCAATTCATGAAGACCATGTAAATTTTGGCAAACACACTCGGAGTCTGGTACATTATATTGCATATTGCACTAGTATTATTAGATCCTCATGATAAAATGTTGTTGAACATGTCATTGAAATTCCAAGAGTGCATTATGACTACAATACTGTACTCAACTCCGCAACGAATTTACCATGTTATACTTGAAAGTAGGGATAGATTCCGATTCAATTTTTATTTTTTTGGCACAAATTGAAAATTCAATTGCAAGAGAGTAACCAAAAGATAGATTCCGATTCAAACCTCCCAATCTAGTCCATTATAAACACGCGTTGCGTTGTTATAACGGTTGATGTTCTTGGCAGTTTGGTGCAGGGCATAACTCAGATGCCTACCATTTTTTATTTGATACAAAAGCATAAGCTTCATAAGTCTCGACGAAGTCTACACTCACTCACCGTATTCACTACAAGGATCATGGGTCGTTGACACTATGAGGTAGATTTTAGGCATTCGAACCTATTGCATTCACCGTGATCTTTGTAGTGTTTTCACTTCTTTAGTCAACAACATGAGTTGCAAGTCGCATTTTTGTTTCAGGGTTGACAATCTTGGATATTTATTGATTTATAGAGGCATTGATATACATTCTAATTTGGTCTACACAATCTATATGAGGCAAAAAAACCAAAGTCTACTTAGTCAACGTGACTAATTGAAATCACATTCAACGTGACCTACTACAAGAGGAAGTGAAAATATAGTCATACATAACAAGAATGCAATTCATAAATGTGCAAAATTTAATTGAGGTCACTTTTGACATATTCATCTAGGAATAACAATGAGAATAAAATAAGCACCTCCATCCGACGTTTTGAAACTAACAATGGGCCTCTTGAACCTTTTACAAAGTAAGTTCTAACTAATACCATTTGGAGAAAGATCATTCATCGTTTGGGTTGTCAAGTTAAAGGAGAACGGGCTCCCCATTCACATCAATGTAAACAAAACAATGATGTTACTTTTATTCTATATCCATGACATCACCCATAAGGTAGAAAAACATAAAATAATGAATGACAAACACTTTGTTCACTAGACTAGGAATAAGAATGATTCTTGTGTGCACGTCAACTGGATAATTGTAAAAGTGGTGGCTCAAAAAGAGTGTAGTTAGAGGTTGGATGCAACAATTGGCTGGATATGTCTTATTTCACACCTCTTGGAATCACTTTTGGGTGCCATTGAGTTAACCATTTTGTGTGCATTTGTACATATAGTAATATATTTTGATGCTCAAATTAGGGAGACTCCATTGTACAAGTAGGGGTTTGATTTAATTGCCTCTTTTGAAAAAAATCAACTAATTATCTACAAGGGAATAATAATCATGAAACAACTTATTTTCCTCATCTTTCATCTACTCCATCTCTTCAAAACCATTGCACAAATTCAAGCCACTCTTTCTCATAACATTATTTAGCTATTAGACATTTCATTCTAATAATATTTAGTGACAATTAAATGGATCTCACTTGTTTGTCAAGCTCAATCTACTTGCCGACAAGCACTCGTAAGGGATAATTCTAGCACCTTTGATGACATAATTCTAGCACCTTCTTGGCGCCTCCCAACCTAGTCACTTTGTTGAATAATATTATGCTAGCCAAATCAACTTAACTTAAGAGTCATTTATATAAGGTCGAGGCATCCATAATCGACCAAGTCCATTTACATGCTCACTAGGGTCATGTCATGCCATCATGGATGAGATCTACATTTTTCAAACGAACATAGTTAAGATTTATGTGATGGCAGCTTGTGATTGATTATCCTCATAAGAGTTTTGACAACTATTGTAGCCAAGAATTAGCTTTCAAATGAGCAGTTATGAATCAACCTAGAGATTGGCTTTGTGTTACTCTAAACTTTGCCGCTTCAAAATTTATAACAATTTCCATGTTTTTGATTTTGTTTTTTTTTTTTGTTTTGAAAATTGCACTCTCCTTAGAACATGTTTCTCTTTGCAAGAAAACAACAATTCCTCACTATACCTCCTCCTAAACAAATGCAAACTCTCTTATTGTATCGGTTATAGATGCCGCGGCCTTCATATACAAAAGATGAGAGAACGTCACAATTTCACCAGGCTGCCACCACAAGTGACGGGACCCAAAGCTTCTGAGAACAGTTTGTGGAACTCCTCATGCTTTTGGGCAGGGACTGATGACCTGTTCCTGGAGGGTGGTTGCATTGCAGACGCTTTTGCAGCCGAGAAAAGAAACAGGCTAATATATGCCAACTGGACCCAGAAACAGTCAACAAAGAAGGAGAAGAAGAAATAGAAGAAGATAGGATCGGAGCTGAACTCTATGAGTTAAGGTATGACGTGGGTGTTAGTACTTGGTTCTTTTTCATGTTCTCCAGCTTCTACCGATTAGTTTTACATAGTAGCGTTATCCGTAAAGTCCCTCAACAAGCGATGAAACCGTGGGTTTCATTCTTCTCTGAGAAGAGCTTTGTACTAAGAGCTCATTATCTCGTCGTGCGTCGGAGCTTATTTTGAAAGTTGGGTGGAATATTTGGGACTTTCTCTTTTCATCTTCTCAACATTTGAGATGATTTCATGATCTAAAATAAGATGTGTGCATGGGATTTGTTTCCTAAGTCTCAATTCAGCCTATGCAAGGCAAGCTTGGCCCACCCATCATAGTAGGACAAGCTAGAGAGCCAATGTTTAATAGCTTGACACCACTCTTTGTGTATGGTGATTTAAGCATTAAGAAAACTTGGGTGACTTTGTGTTGATTCATATGAACTTAGGGTTCGGGACTAAACCCATGATTTCATTTGTTTTACTTCACAAATAACCCTAATGAAACTCTTGTGGTATTAGCAAATCTATGAAGAAGCATCAACAAAACTCGGACCTCCCTTCATTTGTTCATGGTTATCAAAAGTGTATGTTTGTCAAATTCCTTATTAAATTTTAGGTCCTCTCAATTGTATTCACTGTTGAGTGTGGAGTAGTCGATAAAATTTGAAGAAGTAGTCCAATTTATTTTTAATATGCCACTTTACCATGTTTGTTCTTTAATCCTCATTGAACCACACACCAATCAGATTTAGAGGTTTGATTAAGAAAAATAACTAATTCACACATGCATACCTCAATATCCAACACTACTCAACATAATTGGGGCGAGTTTACATTGAGATCTTGGTTCAAGAAACTTGGAGTTCAAAATACCCCTTAATGAACCTTCTGCATTTTTTTTTAATCACTTCAGTTCAGGAACTTGAAACGGTGGTAATTGTCATCAACATCCAATAGAATTGCTTGTCACACTGTTGTCAAGAGATTTTGCGTAGAGTTGGAATTAGAGCCCACAAAAGGCTTTACATGCCTCGGCGCATTATAAATTCTTGTGCTCAGTGGTGTCAAATGGGGAAGTAGGCAACAATCTGGAGACACATTCATGGAAACACTGGCTCAATTTGTCCAAGTATATTCTCCATAGCCAATTATGAGGTTACTACATTTGCATCATTATTCTTTCTATTTTCCTTATATATCTGTTAAAATCCAATATATTCCATCTGGCAAAAGAAACTTTCTTTGTGCATTGAACACCCCAGCTTCTGGGTTCCCAAGTTGCAAGTTACCATGTATCTTTAATGTCTTGCAGATGAATAATACTTTGCTTGTGTCAAAACAAACTTGTGAAATATACCGGAACCAAATAATGCCGTTTTCTTACCAACACGGGGAAGTCACTTCATTGTCAAGTTGACACCACGTGCAGACAAAGTTTGCTACCCCTATATTACATGCCATATATAATTTTAAAATTTATGATATTTTTTCTACATATACATAACCATTGATAGTATCTTTTGTATATTTTTTTGAAATTTTTAGTCATCTTTATTTTATTTTAGTAATTTTTAAAGTTCAATTCTGTGTCATTCTAGTTAGAAATGGTATGTTTTATGAAAAAAACAAATCATCAAAGTTAGTTACCACTTTTAACTATGTCATAGGTACTGTGTATATCTACTCATGAAAAAAAATTGGTAAAATTTTGACCCATTTTGGTGGTGCAACTTACCAAAAGAAGATTTTTTTTGGTCGCACGTGGTGTTCAACTTGACAATGGAGTGACCCCCCGTGCTTACCAATCTGGTCATGGTTCATAGAGAGAGAGAGAGGGAATTATTGCATACAAGTGTACCTCTCATTCATCCAATATAAAAGCCTTGAAATAATATGCAATCCGGAAGTTATTTTTTGAGTTCATTCGACATCATAATTTGTTTTAAAGACCCTGAATTAGTCTACTCGATGTCATCTTGAGTTCATCTAGCATAAAAGCCCTAACATAGTGTGCAACCCATGTGTTACTTTTTTTTAAGTTGATTCAATAGCGGAATTTATTTTAAAGACCATGAATTAGTGTACCGAGGTCAATCAAGGGGAATAGGCAAAACAACCTATAGGAGGTGAAGTTTTTATGTTGGATGGATGAGAGGTACGTTGATATAACGATAATTCCCTCTCTCCATGGTCGATGGATTGTGCAAGTTATGATCCAAGAAGTTTTGGAGATGTAACGTCTACCCAGTCGGGTAGGATTGATCAAGAATGAAATTGTGACCAAGTGAGCCTTTTCAATCATGATGCAAACCTTCAAGAGGATGTAGATGATTGTCTTTGTAGAAATTTGTTATGGTTGGTTTCTATGTAGGGAAACTTACCTTTCCAAATGAGCAAACATTTACCAAGTAGTGGAAAAGGAAAACAAGAGGGAGAGAGTGAATTATCGTATATGAGTGTACCTCTCATTCATTGAACCTAAGGCTCTAAACAATTGTGCATCCCGAGGTTATTGCTTTTAGTTGAATCAACCCAAAATTGGTTTAAAGACTCTGACTTGGTCTCCTCAAGGTCATTTGAGATGAATTGGCAACAAACCTATAGCATGTCAAGCTTCGATGTTGGAAATTACATCTTTCTTTTTCTCATTCCCTCTCTCTCTATGTATATATATATATATATTTCATAACACATGGTTGGAGATGTAGCAAAAACTTTATTGCAATTTTTTTGTTTGTTTGAATCTTATGGCAAGTAAGTTAGTCATCTATATAAGCTAACATGCTTGACATAAAGGCTTTGGGCGTGGCTCTAGTACACTAAATAGTTCTATTACTGTGGGTCATAATAATTTTCTAGAGCCCGCTCTTATTTTCACTCTTGGTATGTTTTGCATCATTACATTTCTGCAACGAGACGTTGTCATGGATGATTGACACGTGGACGGAAAATGACTTAGTAAGTGATAGTAATTGCAACATTATTTGTCTATAATGCCCGGAATGTTTCACAAAGGAATGACAAATAATGTTAGGTTTACATTTAGTGTTAGAGACCCTACGCGGGCAGTTTACAATTAGGGCCGCTTTACACCTAGAGGCCGGGCCAATTTCCCTTGAGGCCGATTGCACAAAATTTCAGCCTTTTTTGGGTTGGAGGCCGGCCTCTACTACACATTATAATAAGATTATACCGGGGGCCAATTTTCCCATATGTAAAGGCCCTCGGGCCAAGAAGCCAAGCTGATTCAAAAAAATTAGCCTAATCCAACGGATGTAGCATAATCTAAGATAGAGCCTTTAGATTTCACATAATCCAATGGATCTAGTTCACTTTAAAAAATTATACTTTATTTAAGAAGATTTTTTTAGTGGAATACGACATTGGCCTCTAGGCCAAGAATTGGCCTTCCATTTTGGGTGCACCCAATTCAACGAGCTCGGGCCGTGTCATAACATACATTTTTTAATTTAAAAAATCATACCACCAAATCGACCCGGCCTCTAGATGTAAAGGGGTTGGGGCCGATTTGAGCCTTTTGACCAATCACAAATGAGGATTTCAAGCCTCTTACACAATGAATTGGCCCGGCCTCTAAGTGTAAAGAGGCCCTTAGTATTGAAGCAAGACGAAATGGAATTGGTGACAGTAATTACAATATTTAGTGTGCATACTATCGGTGTGTCAGTGGAGTCCCTAGGAAGATAAATTGGGAAAAAGCATGAGAGCATCGTCACCCTCTGCCGGCTGGCCTGGTCGCCGTCTGATCCTAGGCTGCCTCGACAACAAGAGCATCATATTCATATTCAACAACGTCAAGACTGAATTACCTAAAACAACATCAATATTGCAATAAGTTAGTAATTGGGTGAAACCTAGTAATGCCCTTCGGAGGTCGGAAGGATTCGCATTCAACTCTTTCCCTGCAGATTCGGTAACAAGAGTTGCTGGGTCATGATCCGGCCAGATGGATCTGACAGCCACGGCCGGCCGGACTGCGTCATCGGCCAACTCACCAGCACCATCCCCATCTGACTACCCAAACTTGTTCCCTGGGCCATGATGCACAACATTCTGGGAGGCATGTGAGTTTAAGTATGTAGGTACATTGATTCATTCCACCATTCCCACCATCTCGAAAGCTCATCTTCCACCTCTCCGGATCCACCATTCCCACCATCTCAAAAGCTCATCTTCGACCTCTCCAGATCCACCATTACCCTTCCATCCATCCATCCTTCTCTCTCCGAGCGCCAGCTGGATTCCTGCAGCACGTTGGAGTTCATCACCTAAGTTAGCTTCGAACTAAAACTCACAGAGAGGTTCTTCAGTCTGGAGGGGGGAGCTCACCAAGAATCAACGGCTCACATTCCAGGTAAGCAAGCGTTTCATCGAGTCTCGCAGCAGTTGAATCACCTTTGAAATGGCGGGAGGGGGTAATGGTACTGGGGAGTGCGTTTTATGCAACTTTTTGGGGATTCAGCAAGGATTGCAGGCTGGGGGTTCAGTTACTGGTTGGATCTGGTCACGCACTCTTACTTTGGCCGGAGGCAATGGTTGTGTGAAAAAGTGTTGGGAAGAGTGCTGATGCTGATGCCTGGATGGCGTCGAGAATTGGAAAAGGATTTCACCACGAAGGACTTGCTCTCTTTTGGGTGGATGATCGGTTAGAATGATGATGTCGAAGAAGATTTGTGTGGTGGACTCATTCGCCGAAGTAGTGCTTGCATCATCTCTTAGAGAGTTGATGCTGTTCCCTGTCAGCAGGATTATTCCATTCTTCCCACTTTCTCCCCACAAGCCATCTTCGGTAGCTTTGATGGAGCTATGTCGGGTGAATTGAGGTTACTCGGTGGCAGAATCATACCTATACCCGATCCAGTTCTCCGATCCATGTTTTTCGGCACAGGATTCGAGTAGGATGGTGCTAGCCCCTTGCAAGGATGAGTCTCCACATTCGCATTGTCTGCAGATGTTCGGAGCTGTTTCATAGTAAGAGTAAGGACTGGAGTTAATTGTTTGTGTTTGTGATTGTCCAGCCATGGGTGTGTCCAAGCCTACGCATTTCGTGCTCGTCCATGGCGGCGGTCTGGGCGCCTGGTGCTGGTACAAAATTGTGGACATGTTGCGGAAGAAGGGCCACAAGGCGACGGCCATTGATCTTGCAAGCTGCGGCAGGGACCACCAAGACCCCAACACTCTTACCTCCTTCTTGGATTACAACCAGCCTCTCGCCGACTTTCTGGAATCATTGCCTGCCGACGAGAAGGTATCAATCATCTCAAAACCTCTTTACAAAATAAAATCAAGAGCTCTCCCATCTTCTTCCAGAGTCTAGACTGAGTGGACCGAGTCTCCAGTTCATTCAAAGCAGTAACTTGGGAAATGTCGCCTCAGTGGTGAGGATGCATTCATCTTTCTGTTATTGCACTCTAATCGCACAAAAGGTTAAGTCAGCATAATTTCTGTAAATATTGTAGGAACTTCAGATTTTTCTCCTGAATTGATGCAATTAGCATGAATTCACTCCTAAATTCGCAAAGTGACTCTGGTTACGCATCCCCTGTGTAACTCGTGTTCAAAGACCTAAGCAAGTTGGAACTCTGCAAGAATCTCTGGATATGGCTGAAGATGTGGTCCCGTGAATTGTGTGCAGGTGGTGGTAGTGGGACATGATCTCGGAGGCCTCAGCGTCACATTCTCAATGGAGAACTTCCATCAGAAAATCTTAGCAGGCGTCTTCTTGTCTGCCATGATGTTGCCCAGTGGCTTCCCTCTTACCCTGGAGGTAAGAACACACTCCCACTAATCACATTAAAATGGTCGATCAGAACCATCAAAATGCATCTTGGCAGTTCAATAGACTCTTTCTGGTCAAAGAAACAAGATAAAATGTGAGAGTGATTGAATTTGGAGACTGCAACCGAATGAAGTTTTGATCCTTATAGCTGGTCCATTGAGCATTATCGAACATGTGCTTGCATTCATTCTCAATGTGCAGTTATTCGAATTGGACCCTGCTGTGGGAAAGCACATTGAGTACACATTCGGCGACGGTATTCACAAGATGCCCACGGCATTGTATGTGATGGATAAAGTGCAGGCCCAAGTTTTCTACCACTTGAGTCCTTCCGAGGTACATTCTCCACCACAGCATTACTTATCAAGTTTGTTTACCTATTTTCTACTATTTTTTCCACTTTCTTGTTCTCTTTGCCCTACGTTTATTATTGATCAGCAGAGCATATGATTTCTCTTCATATGTAGCCGACATGTGTTTGGTGGAGGACAATTCTGTTTTATTCTAATCGAAAAGTTGTTGCGAAATGTGTGCAGGATATCGTGTTGGCCTCTTTGCTGTCAAAGCCTGTGCCTCTGCGAATTCTTGACGGCTCTTGCATCGAGTACTCAGACGACAAGCTTGGCACCATCCCTAGAATTTACATCAAAACTATGAAGGACAAGGTATTCCCTGCAGACGCACAGGAGGAGGCATTTTTATCAGACCCCGAATGCCAACCTGCTGAGGTTCGGGAGATTGACTCTGACCACAGCCCCTTCTTCTCCGCACCCCAAGCACTACTCCAACACCTCGAGGAAATTGCGTTGACCTACGCATGATGAGTTTGCATCACATCACGGCTTCCAAACACACGTGACTTGTGTACTTTTTAGCCTGTCCGTATGTGTTTCATTTTTGTTGCTGGTTACCGTAAATTAGTAGTGTTTCGTTTCTGGAAACAAACATGCAAGACAAACCTTCCCTTGGGCTCATCAGCAATAAGTAATTAAACTATGGCTGGCGTGTATCTGATGGCATGGGTGTTAGGTCGACCGCACTTGCAGCTTGTATTGAATAAGCGGATCCCTTGATGCAAGCATGGGCTCATTTTTTACAGTCCGTGCTACCTCTTCAGTTAGATTATCAATTATGGGTATCATGAACTATATTGTACAATTACAGTAACTAGTTGTGGAATTAAATCTTCAATACGTCCTTTTGCAATGCGTGGATCCACCACCATGTGAGTTATATGTTTGTGTATGTAGTTATGACTCCATCCAGGTTGATTTTGTGCATGGTTTACATTTGCGAGTTTTTGACATTCATACACTCAAAAACTTGCACCAAACGAAAGGCATGTCAATTGACACGCACAATTTAGAATTTGACATGTGGAGAACAAAACCACACATCATCTGACATGTTAGAAACTGAAATGACACGCACTGCTAGGCATGTGACATTGAAGTGGCATTTTAGAAGAGAATGTGGATGTCAATTGACATTCAATTTTGTCTTTGAAAATGTCACATTACACTTTGCATTTGGAGTTGAATGTCAAATGAAATTTGTCAAACATACCCACCGCTTGTGCCTTCCTTCATTGAACCGCATAATTATGTTACCTCCATATACAGGTATCAGTCAATCCCTCACATTTAAGCGCTGGCCTGCATAAATAAACAAGTGAACCTTCATCTCAGTGAACGGGGAGAACTGACTGCTAGTTACAGATGAACCACTTGAGTTTCAGAAAAAACCAGTTGAAGTTCAAGACTTCAACAGAATTACAGATCGTATTAGAGGGATGTAGAGATTACACCTCAAATTAGTGAAAGAAAAACCGAAAGATGTCAACATGTAACCAGTTGGACTTGTAAACACTAGGATCTCAACCGATTATGTCCAAAAATCTCCCCAACACTGCTTCACACATATAAGTTGTCACCTTCATTGCAAGGTGGAATCGTTTACTGGAATTACTGATATTTCAACAGTGAATTTATATTTATTATATGAGGCATATTCAACTCATTAAGCTTCCCTCCAAATTCATGAAAGCGGGGCCAAAAATTGTGGGATAAAGTAAGTGGCTGTCACTCCGGTTCCTGTAAGTTCCTATTACTGGTGCTGTTGCTGCTTTTCAGCGGATTGCATCCTCCTACGACAAATCTTACCGTTATGCTTGCTCGCTGGAAACAGGCCCACGAATGCGAAATTGAGCTCATTGGTGGCACATTGTGGCAAGACTGGAATGAAATATTCCAGTTCTTGACCACTATGTACCATGCAGGTGCAATAAAAACCTGCCCCAACAGGGTGTTAAGGGTTTAGGGTTTTACTTTGTAAAATCATTCCAACTGGGTCTCATTTCTTAAACATTTACAAGATTGGAAGGGCATCAGAGCATATCTTAGGGCCTTCTAAATAAGTACACTAAACATTTTATTTAGTGTCCCTTACTATTTGGAATTATGCAATGCTATATTTCTTTATTGTATATCTCATGTTTTGCCAACAAATGTTACATTGGTTGTCTAAACATTATAGAACATGAACAATTGTACTTGAATTTTTTTTTTAAAAAGCCTCGACAATTAAAAGATATAGGACTATGTAATTCCAAATAGTAAGTGACACTAAATATCATACTTAATGTAGTATGTTTTTCACATGTATAGGTAGCTGAGAGATCATAATCCCATTCACATGTAAATCTCATGTAAAATGGAGCTTTTCAATTAAGAGGAATGTTGGTCGTACAAAAAAGGTGGATATTGGGCAAGATAGCCACATAAAAAATGAGAGAGGAAATCATCAGATAGGAGGGTACCTCTCATTCAACCAACACAAATGCCTAGAAATACGATGCAATCTAGAAGTTACTTTTTAAAGTTAATTTGACACCGGAAATGGTTTTAAAGACCCTCAATTACTCCACTTGCGCTTATTTGAGATAAATTGGAAACAAACCCGTAAGGCTCACACTCTTATGTTAAATAATTCCCTTTTTCCCATAAAATATGACATTCTATGATCAATGAACAATGAGTTTGGGAGGTGGTACTTAATTTTCTACAAAACTAGGAGGGTTCTACTCTTCACTAATAATAGGGATCACGTGGTCTTACCACTAAATGGTTATAAAATCTACAAACACAGATATAATATATTGGACTTCCATAGATCATATATCCATCTAGTGACAAAGAATCATGCCCTGATCAAACCAAACTTTCCATCCGGTTTCGGCCGTGAATTGTTGGGAATTATGTTGAGAAATAGATGTTGGCCCACCAATTTTCACATTATTACAATTAGAGATGCTGACGGATGGTGCCAAAAATGGGTGGTGTGATCAACCCCTTAGTGTAATATTAATTCCATGTAGTCATTGTAGTGATCAAAAGAAAAGTCACTGACAGAGGGAGAGTCATATTCGGCTTCACAAAAACGACTAGAGCTACACTGGCTATGGTATTTAGTGCCACTGACTATTTGGAAGTCCGTTGTGCTATAACATTTTACTGTGGATCTCATTTCTTTTACCAAAAAGGTCAATTTGGTTGTTTGGACATTATGTAACAATAACATCTTCACTTGGTGAAAATTTACATTTACCAATAAAATGTTAAAGCAACACGTAACTCTAAATAATAAGTGGCACTAAATACCATAAATGGTGGAGATGTCTTAGTACGCTTTTGAGTTTGAGTACAAGTTTTCACCAACTATCCCTAAGGTAAAATCATAGTAAGCAAGACATGTATGTCGATAGAGGCGTGGTTGGAATAAGTGCCCACCCACAAGGCGGAGCCAAGTGCTAAGGTTATATTATAACAAGGCCCCTAACCAAGGACCTCACCGTATGTAAAATGCCCACCAACGGTAAAGAGTGGATCTTGTGAACGGCTTGGATTGATCACGTCATGGAGAGGGCGTTTTGAGATCAGAAAGGCCTTTGATCTTTAGGGCAGATTGTTCCATTCAAGGATTGCCATGTCGTAACACTACATAAAAATTGCCATATCATTACGAAATCATGTTCTATATTTTAGCACATTAACTATTTTGTTATTGAATTTATTTGACTTTGGAATGAGCATCAATGACCCCGAATTAGGTAAAGTCAACCACAAACCTATTGGGGATTTTGGGGGGAGGCTTCTAGGTTTTTACTAGATCCCCATATCTTCCTAAGATTGGGCGGGTCCAGACCAAGGAGCAAGAATTTGAGCTCTAGTTTACAATGGGAATTTGTTATTGAAGATGGGATTGGTTGTTTGCATGTTGCCAAGTAAAGTTTGTTTGGGGCCAGAGCTCATGCCAAATTGGCGGGACTGGTTGGCTGAGCCATAACCCCATCATGGGGGGATGGGGTGTCAACGCCGGGGGCCACGATTTGGTACCCTCATGCAACCTTGCCAAAATTTTAATATTTTTCTTCTAATCCCGACCGGAAATTGCTACTTGCCCCGCCCAATTTCAAAATAAAATAAAATTGCCATCACATTCTTGAAGGTTGCTTGTTCACAAACCCTATATTGAGAGCACTTCACCTTGAAAGTCCAAATTCATTATAGATGTTCACTTTCCCTTAGTAAATAAACAATTGATTGGGATATCATTCCCAAAGTGAAACCGTTAATGATATGACTTGGTTTTAGAGTCCAAGAAGCCGAAAGCATGTAAATGATTGTCAATAAAGCATCTAATAAACTTAGAAGTCAAAAATATTACAAAATCCTCATTAGCATTGAGGTTAAATTTATATGACTTACCATTCGAAAGGGTGTTTTGTCATTCTAAAATGAAACTTGTATTTGTGTGCTACTTTTAGTTTTTAGTTTTAGTTTTTAATAATTTAATGCCTTCTAATTCCACAAGTGTTCATACACATGTAAACTAATTAAGCGTTTATAAATGTAATTAAGCTTTAATAATTGTAATTGAACATAATTGAGCGCAAGGCCTAAGTATGCATTTTAACCTACTTTAGCGTAATGAAGCCTTAAATGCTGTAATTAAAACACTGTAATCAAGACATCAAATCTCATATCTGAATCAAATCGTAATTAATTCATGTATGCGGAATTTAGACAATTAGAGTTAATCACTTTGGTAAGCATAGTTTCTGATTTAGTTATATCTAATTAGGCTAAGTACACGTAAATTCCATTTAATCACACTTAATTAGTTGGAATGTGTATGAATATTTGTGAAAATAGAAGGGATAAACCAAAATATCATTAAAAAATAAAAAATAAAATAGCACACCAATATAAGTTTCATTTTTAAATGACAAAAGACCCTTTCGAATGGTAAGACACATAAATTATAACCTCAATGCTAATTATAACCTTGTAATATTTTCGACCTCCAAGTACATTACATGCTTTATTGGCATTCATTTACATGCTTTTGGCTTCCTAGAGTTTTAAATCAATTCATTTCATTGACGGTTTCACTTTGGGAATGAAATTCCAGTCAATTGCTTATTTACTAAGAAGAAATGAACATTTGTATTGAGATTGTGACCTTCAAGGTGAAGCGCACTTCATATCTTTGATCATATAATTTTTACAGCAAGAGATAGCGGTTGCAACTGAGGAGGCAACTAAGGTAACAATTAACTTCCTTCGAGTCAAGATCGGCGGCAAGTATGTGGGATGCCAAACATGCAACTTCAAAGAAAGCTATCAAGGATATTAGAAGGGCCAATTATGAAAAAATTCATTGCTTTAGCTAATCCAGCACATGGCCCTGAAGCTATGACATCTAACTCACATGTTTTGTAGAAACAATAATTTAATCGCATTTCTTTTTGTTTGCAATCCATCCATCACATTATGAATTCTAACATTCACAAGTACATTGTGTAGATCAATAAACATCTTGACATCCCTGCTAAACCTATAGTTAGTGGAATTTGAGCATGATCCCAAGAGAACCACTTCGATTTCCATTGAGAGAAGTCAAAGAAAATGAACTTGGCAGTTGGATTGTCAAAGCATTTTTTTGGGCTCAAGTAATATTTATATCTTTGTTATTTGTGTTGCTCTATAGTAAATTGTTTGTTTTGTCATAGTTGGGAAGTAACACATGTTTTTTTTTTTTTTTTTTTTGACTTTGCAAATGGAAGAGATTATTGTTAATGAGTTTGAAAGGCTTCAAAAGTCAATTGGGCAAACTTTGATGGTATGAAGGTGCCCTGCCTCCTATTGATTGTGTTGTAAAATGGAGGACTCAACTATGGTCAAAAGTATTTCAACCCATGTTCAAAGGGAAGATGCCATTCACTGAATCCTCTAAATTGAAGGATTCTCTAGATGGTGAAATCGCCATACCAAGAGTAGTATACATGCATCTTGTTTCAATAACTTGCATTACATTTTATAATGTAATGCTTGTTGCATTACATTTTGTGATGTGTCCTTGATGTATAGTTAATCATTTGATTAATCATTTTGATTTATTTTCTAATAGGTATGTGAAGAGGGAACTTTTGACTGCGTATGTCATGTCTATGAAATCCTTCCCACAATTTCTAGCGCTTTGGGTGCAAGAAGGGGGTCTTTGCATATCCACTTCGTCACATTGAGGACATGGGAATTCACAATTTTGTGGCAATGTCCTTGGTTTTTTTATTGTCCTCTGACGTCCTTACCACTTGAAGAAAAATTAAAGAGATCCTAATGGGCTCATACATATATTGAAGAGCTCGATGAAGATGTGGTGGATGACCATGTAATCAAACACACTCAAGTAGAAAAAGGTACAAAGCATAATTGAAGGTCCAAAATGGTAGTGACTACTCAACATGAGAAATCTAAGTCTCCAACACAATTTGGAGGTGGAGCCAAATCCAACAATTCCGTCTATGATGGAGGATACTTTTGCAACACCTACTCCTGAAATATGGGTTATAAACTATTCCTAGGGTTCCTCTTGGTACTAATATCCATCTACAACAAGAAGCACAAAGACGTAGTGGTGTGAATCATGTGTGGTCTTCTTCAATATCAAGCTCTCAGTGACTACCAACAGTGGGGACAAATACATCCACTGCATCAATATTGGACAATGGGGTTGCAGAGCATCCTATCATGGTCGAAATTCTAAAGTTCTTGAAGAAGTTTTTCAACTTTGTTTTATTTGTTTTTAGGTTTGATTGGCATTCATATTATATGTTATCTAATATGTTTTCATTTCCCTCTGCAAGCATCGTTCGGTGGTTGCAAGTTTGACCTTATGATTGCGAACTTGCTGAAAGGGCTACCCATCCCCAATGTTTCCTTCTCTTCTACTGTCGTTCTAGAGTGAAATTCACACTTAGCCTCCCAGATTAAAGTTTTTTTTTGAGTTTTCCGGAGCATACTTACATGAGGATGGTTATTTGTTTGTATTCTTGCTAAAAGCAAAAGAAGTTAGAGTGGACGTGATGACATATGCGGAAACCTATGATTTTGCAATTGCAAAGAATTGGTGGGGCATCAATGAATTGCCCTTGTGTTTTGGTGTTGACAAAACCCACACAATACGTGTTTTGTATGTTTGAATTCAACCAATTGTAATAAGCTTGATTTCTCATTTCATTTGTAATTATTATTTTTGATTTGATTTGATTGCATTCAAATTTGGCGTTCCCACATTTTGGTTTTCAATCACATGTCACATGCTTCATTGAGTTTTGCTTCCATATAAACATTGGTATGCCCAGAGTGGAATTAGAAGCATTGGCGTTTTCTCTAGTTTGACCACAACTTGTACTCAACTCATGAGCAAAGGTGCGCCTTTGACAGGTGGACAAGAAAAAGGTTCCAAATCCATGCAACTCTTCATCGAGCCATTAACTAAACTTGGAGTTGTGGTTCTTGATGCCTATGCATGCACATGTAATTGCAACCGATGTCTTTTTTGAGGTAAATCTTGAAACATGGCATTGTTTATAGGGTGTTTATAATATATGTTGTACATTGTGGTTTCTAGGGGCTTCTATTCATGCTTGTAAGCATAGTAAAGGACACCTTGTCGCATTTGAAGGAGGCACTACAATATTTGAGGCAATGCTCACTCTTTTGTCTAATGCTAATCCTCTTGTGACATGTGGAAGTATGCCTCACGTTACCAACCTTGTGGATGATGACGAACACATTTGCAAGGTGGTAAAGCGATCTCATATCAGTAAGTAAGTTTGGCAGTGCATTCAATATTGGAATCATCCGTTATTTACTACTATGTATTTAATCTTGTATTGGTACTACAACCAACCATTTATTTTGATGTTAGCATAAGCATGATAGCAGATGTTTCATCATCTTCTAGCTGGATGTTACTTCCTCCACATATAGAGAATGTGGTACAAGTTAAGGTAGCTACCTCGACACCGGTTGCTTATCAAAGGAGCCGACGGTCGGTTCTGTGTGCATATGTACATGACAAGGTAAAAGAAGGTAATGAAGAGGATGTGAAGGATGAATAGCATCATGGATAGTCTTAGACATAATATTTGGATTTGTGTTGGTTGGTTTTCATGTTATGCCTTTCTTTGATTAAATCATAAATAATTGGCTATGATTTGTGTGCCAATTTCATCTTCCCTCCTATCATTTCATTACACATATTACTAAGGTCAATTGTCCAATTTTCTATACGTTATCTCACTTGCTTCATGTATATGGGTTGGCAATTGGTAACACTCTATTGATCACAACAAAACCTTCTAAAATGCAATTGATTTTGAATTGTGAATGCAATAGCCATATGCATGATCCATATCCGTGAACATGGTCCATATTTTCATTGCCTCAAATCCATGGTTATAGGATATGGGTGCATGTATTACCATGGATATTTTATTCCTCACTACTCATATGTTACAGCTCGCCACTCACTACTCGCATTTCCCATTATGATGCATGTCATGTGTCCAATATAGCATGTACGTTGCCACTTGCAGTACCTTTCAAAGTCTTACAATACCTTATCATAGCCCCCTCTACAAGCGTCGGGTGCATCATAGTTAGGATTTGCACTTGATGCTTGCATATGATTTCCTTTAGTGAAGGTACACATTAACAACATGTCCATTTGGACTTAGGGTTATGCACCTAATACACTTTTCCATGGTGTTTCATGACCAAACTATAGCCGCTCCATTTGGGCGAATTGAAAGGATCACACACCATTCATTGCAACCCATGGTGAGAAAATGCATAAACATATCAATTTTTGGAAGACAACTGAAAACCTCCAATTGACAACCATAAGAATTTATTGATGCATTTTCTCGCCATGAGTTACAATAGGTAAGCTGCAATAGATGGTTAATTTGGACAAGTTTCAATAGGGGACCCAAAAAACTATACCTCTAAAACCATAATATGGTAGGAACTCAATGGTAGCTCCAAACCTTAAAAGGTTGCCCAAAATTAGCAATAACATTACTATTACTACAGTGATTATCCCAATTAGTTTGTGTTACTATCTAAACTAATTAATGAGAATGTATATTTTACCAAGAAAAGTCATTTATGTTTTGGAATGTCCGAAAAAAACCTATTGAACTTGTGCTACACTAAATATACCAATTAGTGAGAGTGGTACTAATTCAAGTCACACACACAGTTTAGCCAAATTCCAAAGGTACCATTGGTTGAAATTTTTACCCAATGACACTAAAATCAGGAATATATGCTCATTATCCATAAACTTCAAGAAAATTAATGCATGCTTGTGATTAGTGAGTCCCACATACTTGTCAGTGAGTGATGCCAAGTTCCAACACCGTCATTGAAAAGTGCCAAGACTTGGTACTTAATGAATAGTGCCAAGTGCCAGGATAAACACTGATTCCTAGATCTTTTGGTGGCACTAATTTCATAGCATAAAGGAATTTAGTATCACCCTCACTAATTTCCCACACTCACTAACTGGTATATTTAATGTAGTAAAAATTGCACTCCCGAGTAAGATATTATTTCACTGCATGACTCCGAAGAGTACCACACACTAATTGGGATAAACAGCGTAGTACTGGCAACGTGATAGACTTTATTTCTCAAAGAATATTCTAAGTTACAAACTAAATAAATGGTGTTGCCCTCCATTCAAAAAATCCAGAGACGTGGAACACAACTTCTAAGTTTCTTGCATGTTGGTTAGCTATTTATAATATATGTATGTACCATACAACATCTGCAAAAGATTTATTCTCTCCATGGAAAGTCAAAGTACCCTCTTCCTTGTTAATGGCCCATTTTTACAGCACAACATGGCTTTGAAGTTGTATGCCATGTTGTTTGGAGCCCTGCATATCCTATATATAGGAGCCTTATGGTTAGATTAACGGACCTCAAACGGGAATGTTTAAACTCAAATACCTATGCACGTCTTGTTAGTTTGTCAATACAATAAGAGTGAGTTTCCATGTATGTTCCTTGCCCACTAGATTCTGGTGGGAATGAGGACAAATGTTGATGAAAGTTGGTGGAGTAGGGTTTGGACATGCTAACCAACTATTGTCATTGTAAGTGTTTTAATGGGCGCATGGAAGTCTAATGGCTCATGGTCAAGGCTTTCCACATGCTATTGAAATGAATTGAAATTGATTTAAAAGTCCGGGAAGCCGACAAGGCTAATGAGACTAATAATACATCATGATGGTTTATAACCAGCTAATTCTCTAGAGTGGCGGAGTGCGGTAGCCTCTGTGAGATAAAGGTTAATGCCAATTTGATGGTCTAATCGAAAGAGAGACTTGGGGCTCATTGGAATTACGTTCTCAAATAGTGATGGAAACTTGTCTCTATGGAGATATATAGGAGGTATTCCAACACAAAATGTGCAACAATGTTTCGACGTTTTCAACACATTCCAATTTCAATGGCAAGTCTATGGTCTGAAATGTGCAACCTCGTAGGCAATAGTGATCTTGGGTTGTGGTGGAGTCAACGGTTGCTTCAAGTACAAATCACATTCGAATTTGAGAAAATCCTTGAGGTGGAGGTAATCTAGTTTCTTCCCTGAGAGATGGAAAAGAGTTCCACTCTTTACCAAGAGAAACCTCCTTGATATCAACATATGTTGTTTTCGATGTGGTTGGGTTG
Source organism: Polytrichum commune (assembly GCA_950295325.1). Taxonomy (NCBI): domain Eukaryota; kingdom Viridiplantae; phylum Streptophyta; class Polytrichopsida; order Polytrichales; family Polytrichaceae; genus Polytrichum; species Polytrichum commune. The sequence goes on along the minus strand of OX485803.1, from coordinate 11,396,218 downwards.
TCATGGGTTTCCCAATGAGATAGGCCCCATGATGTCTTCCAGATGGATGCAATTTGTGCTAGGTGTTAAATCCTTGTTTGGTCATGCGTTGGGAGAGTGAGGGTGCTCTATTGACTAACCAAAAGGGGGATAGGTGGGCAAGTTGTTTTTGAAAGCCATAGTAAGCTTGAGAGCCTATATTTATATGAGAAGTTCTCCGAATTTGGCCAATAATATATGATAGGTTGATGAAGAACACACTTTGACGTTGGGCGTCATATGCATCTTCATGCCCTTCTTAAAAACACTTTGATGAGAGTTTTCCAAGTCGCCTCCCCAAATTTCAGTGCCACGTGTGAAAGTGGGAAGCACCAAAGCCTTGAATAAATGGGATTTAAGTTCCCAATATGTGACTCCAATTACTGCTTCTTTCCTGTAAGTTCCCATCAATGCTTTTATACTTGCAATTTCTTTGCCTTTTACAAGATGGCTCAAAGTAACCATGTGAATAAAAAATCAATGCCAAGGCATTTGTATTCATAGGTGATCTCAATTGGGTCCTTATCCAAATAAAATGCCTCTTGGTTTAATTTTCTTTTGTTGCAACCATCTACCATGATTTAAGTTTACTACGCAACCATAATGTAATTGGTTGCTTGCTTGCTTTTGCTATATTCATGAGAACACATCCAACCCACTATTATCTAGAATCTAGTAGGTTAGTGATGGACATGGAAACCAACCTAAATATTATGCACAATGGAATTTTGGAGAGGCGTGTCATTTCGAGGCATTCTATTCCACCAAATATTCCAAGATTCAAAGCATTAGCAGGTCATAGTGCAATTATGATATGGCACCCATTCTTGGGAGATATTACCATTGATGGGGCACTTGAGTTGGTGCATTCCCCTATATATACTTATATGTATTTGATAGAGATAAATAGATGGTCATAAATGTCTATTTCAAGCAAGCATGAAGAGTCAATTTGGCCGTGGAGATTGGCTCTATCCTAGGTAACCTAATAACCTAAAGGTTGGGGTGGGTTAGGATAATATTCCATGTAGATTGCTCGCCCATCATATTCTAGTGGAAATGTAGATGCCACTATGTGGAATCTACAATTCCACTAGAATATGGTGGGCGGGCAACCTAAATGGAAACAAACCCTTAGTTGGTCAACTCGGCCAAGGTTTGATGGTAAGTTGGTGAAGCTAAGGACTGAGTGTGGTAGTGGTCCAAGTTCGAACTCCATAAAGTTGGCTAAAATTATAAAAGAAATTGCAGGTGGAGTTCCTAATAATGTGTCAACTTTGTATCCAACTTTTAATTTTGATAGCTAATTCTTTTTAACGCAACATAACATACATAGATTATTGCAAATAACAATGGACGTTGAAAAATGTGCTCTTGTTTGTTGCCATGTATTGTTATGATAAATATGTATCTAAATTAGCATGACTAAAACCAACTACTGGTTATACTTATGTATAGTCATGTTAATTCAATTATGTGTTAGTTATGCATACATGTATTAGTTATCTATAATTCTACATAGATAACTAAGTATATTGTAAGAACATCTTAAAATGATCATTATAAGGTTATATGATATCTCCCTATGTTTCCATTCTCCATATTATAAGGTATATTAAATATACACATATAACTATGAACATCGCAACATATGTAGGGTTTGAACATTTAAATAGAAATTGCATGAGCACCAAGGGGTAGCTGGCATTTCGTTGGCAAACATGATACAATAAAATATCGGGTCTCATTCAATATTCCAAAGTAAATAAATTAAAAATAAAGGGAATTGGAAATTCATTTTGAGAACATAATAGATATATGTCAAAATATTCATCTTATATACATGTAGTAATATCTTATGAATATGTGCATTACTTCATAATCATAGTGAAAATACCTCATCATAATTACTCATGACCCTTTAAATTGTAGGGACCCCCCCATCCAAAATTCAAACAAGGAACGTAATGAATGATGAAGTTGTTATATTTAGTTTAAACTTTAGAGTCAAGGTGTATTTGATGAACACCGTGGATCGCTCCCTTTGTAATAAAGATAGAAAGACTCACTATTGAGTCATCATATTTATTTATTATCACTTGAGGGATACCATGTCTCATTAATGTGCTCAGTTGGAAAGCATTTTTGCAATGTTAACCTCTCTTTATCCTTATGATTTCAATATGATTACTTCAAAGTTTAAAAGATCTTAAACTTAGTTTTATCCACTCTCAATGTAAGGCTCATTGATCGTGAGACAACTAAAATGGAGCTAGCTTTTAGAGGCATGTGTACTATCCTAAAGTTTCATCCATATCTTGTAGAACTAAATTATATCAGTCATTAATTATTGATGACAAAATAGCTTTCCAATAATTTGAATTAAGTTTTCCGAAGAAGATCAGTTTTGTAGTTCATTTTTATAATTTCCGTGGTATATGAATACTTCAATATCCAATCATTCATATATATGCTTGTGTTAAGTATATATATATATAAGGTATGTTATATAATATCAAATCACTTCCTTGATAAGTTTAAGATATTAGCAAGAATTTATTGTCAATGTCTTCAATAAGAATGCATGTGCTTGTGTCTTTCCTCTTTAAGCTCAAGTGTTATTATTAACAAATTATAAGTGTTTAAGAATGTATACGACAAGTTAACCGCATTGACATAATTATGAATACATTACTTATCACACTTAATCATATATCATCATTTAACCATCTTATTTATAATGCACTTCGATTTTTCTTTTACAAAGCAAGAGCTATATTTCTTTTTGGTTACAAACAATTAATTTCAACACTCCCTCTTGAGGAGTTTAATCATAAATATTTATTTATGAAAGGAGGAATAAAATTGATTCTAGTTTTATCCAATAATTGATGAAAATTATTGTTGATTCAATGACATTTTATCTCTCAAAGTTCCATTAATTCTCCAAAGTCTTGAATGCTTAAATCTAACCCTCACAATACTATTTTAAGTGCTTATCCAAAAGACGTTATTGTCCTTTCTAATGTTAATTCATTCAAGTATCACAACATCCATCAACTCATAATACATTTGAGAGAGAGAAAGGTTTTAAATTTAAGTAGAAAATAGTTATAGGTAGATTCCAAAAGAGTGTCTCAAAGAGAGAAGATACAAAGTAAGCTTCAGTGTTGCTGACACTTAATCTTAAGATAAGTTCATTGCTATAAAAAATATCCTTGCTCCCAAAAACTTCAATCTATATATAGTATTTATTCTTTAATCCTAAATCAATGTTTTGAGTGGTTGTTATCTTCTTCTTCCTAGATATCAACCTATCTATGATGTTTGTAGATGATGCCCATCACAAACTGTTATAACTGTCAAGCTACTTATATGTTCGTTGTTTAAGTTTTTCACCTTATCTTCGTGGTGGCTACATGGTAAGTGGGTAAAACATTCCCTTGAGATTTAACCTATTCTTTGTCATAATTAAGGTGATGATCTCATACTATTTTGAATTGGTAATATTCCCAATGGAATATCACTTGCTAGTCCTATATTCTATGTCCTATAATATCCTCATAAGCAATTTTACTTAATTGCTAGTACTAATAATCCTAATCCCCCTTGTAAATTAATGATTTCCTTCATCACAACCATTGCTTAACCTATCTTTGTGGGTTAGCCCTTCTATAACTATGCGTTGTATTTTTGTGGCCAAGTACTTATTCCCGTGGCCGCTTCCCACTTCGGCCTCTTCCCATTCTTTGTGCATTTTTCTCTTGCTCTAGCATGCTAGCCCTCTCCTCCATCTTAGTTGTGGATCAAATGTTTGTGTCATCAGTAGTTTATATTTCTTACTAGGATACGTTAGAAACCATTTAAGGTCTTACATTGTCCATTATATTCCAAAAAAAAACTCCGTCCTTCTCAAATTTGTCATATGTTGTTCTTACATGGACAAGACCCATTTGAATCCCACATGGAAAAATCCACGTAGAAATTACATTCCAACACTCGTAAAAATGGTAGGGATTGCTTCCAACGGTGTGCTTGCTTTCATCACCAAAAAAAAATCACTATCATGATCAATGCATGTGCAAGGAAATATTTTGATTTAAGTTAAGAATGTTATTGGCAATTGCATCACTGAACCAACCGATAGAGGGAATTCCCTCCAATATTAAGTTCAGTTACACACAATACATGATAAACCACTAGAAAATACATATTATGGCCACTCACACACACCAACCCCAATTATACATTATGCACAAACAACGATAGAGACCAATGGCCCCACCTCCTCTTACATGCGCAAACCAACACATCAAAGGCTTGTGTATAGCTTGACATAATAAAATCATCCATTTAATAGCACAAATACAACAAGCCAACAAATCCATTAGTCAAATACATTAGTCAATGCCACCCCTGGACTCGACAATACCATTATGGGTATTCCCATACACTTACCACACCACAATGTGCCAATGCATAACAAAACTATGAACTGTCATCCTATACATAATAGGTTCTCCCAACCAAAACCAAACACCACTAGCCCCCTCCCCATCACTCACAATACAATTCATAGAATTCACATACTACCATGATTGATATCCAAAAATACCACTTGCAACTAAGCACAACAAACGTGTCTCATTAATAGACATTCCCAAAACTAATGGACACATTGTAAACTCTCTATTACAATCAATGCTTACGTGAGAGGCGCCAAACATGAACAATCAATAGCAAAGCTCAACAACCTTCAAGACAAGATTTTGAGACTCCTCAAGCAACCACAAAACACTTTCTTTCAAATCACATAAAATAATATTTACAAAATGTAGTGGACACAACTTGTTAGCACGGCAACAAATGGACAAAAGAAATTAATAACAAGAATTGAGCTTCATTGCTTTTTAGAGGATTGGATCATAAAGTAATGTACTCCCAAAGGGATTGTCTCCCACATGTAGAACATCATCCTCATGGTTTGTATACACCACTTCCAAGCATCATCAAGTTGCCTATCTAGACTCAAAAAGATTGCCCGCATGCACCTCAATTTCACGTAGCTTTCACACTTTTTAAGATCAATTGTATGACATATTTCTCCCTTTTGAGAACCTATAACACAACAATCTCACAATTAAGCAATAAGCAAATCTTTACTAGGTTCCAGGACCAAGAGAATATTACATGCATTAGGTAGGCCTTATGTGGCCTCTCTTCTAAATTATTAACTACTTAACTATTCTAAATTCACATGTATAACATAATTGGGACTACCTAATTGTCACTATTTAAAGACAAAGACAATCTTTTCTTTGACATCCTTCGATTTTTGCATCTCAAATCTCAATTTGAACTTGAAATGACAAACTGCATGGTACATGATAAATAAGAGGAATGAGGCAATGTCCAATATGATCCAATAGTCAAAATAGTATGCCAAGTTGGAAAATCACAAATAAGGCCACAAATTTTACAAACAGATCTTGAGCAAATAGACTTAGCAAATACCAAACCGTGCACAATGTCTTCAAACACAAAAAGTCTCCACATCCATCCCGTATTTACCTCAAAGACATCCTACGATGCAATGATAATGCCTCCAAACTCATTAAGTCTAGAGCCCTCATCCAACGCCTCATTATCCCAGTTTTTCCAAACACTTCCACCTCCCCAACCCCTAGTATTTTCCTCAAAGACTTCCTTTCATAAAACGCTTATTCCTCCAAGCCTTGAAAGTGCGTATTCCGGAAGGGAACTCCTAAAGGGTCTTACAATCCCCCACATGTACAATTTCTTCAAACAAGTCAACCCCCCCCCCCCCCCCAACCCTTCCAGTATTTTCCTCAAAGATTTGCATCATTTGAATGATAATTCTTCCAAAGCCTTCAAAGTGCATATTCCCAGAAGGGAATTCCTCCAGGGCCTTGCAATCGCCCACATAAAATTTTTCTTCAAACAAATAAACCCCCCAACCTTTCCGGAATTTCCCTCAAAGATTTGCATTTATAGAATCTTCACATCTCCAAAGCCTTGAGAGTGCATATTCCAGAAGGGAACTCCTCCAAGGCATCACAATCCCACATGCACAATATCTTCAAACAAGTCAACCTCCCCAACCCTTCCGGTATTTTCCTCAAAGATTTGCATCCATTGAATGATAATTCCTCCAAAGCCTTGAGAGTGCATATTCCGGAAGGGAACTCTTTCAGAGCCTCGCAATCCCACATGCGCAATATTTTTAAACATGTCAACCCTCCCAACCCTTCCGGTATTGTCCTCAAAGATTTCCATCCATTGAATGATATTTCCTCCAAAGCCTTGAGAGTGCATATTCCGGAAGGAAACTCCTCCATGGCCTTGCAATCCCACATGCGCAATGTCTTTAAACAAGTCAAACCCCCCAACCCTTCTGGAATTCTCCTCAAAGATTTGCATCCTTTGAATGATAATTCCTCCAAAGCCTTGAGAGTGCATATTCCGGAGGGGAACTCTTCCAGGGCCTCACAATCCCCCATGCGCAATATTCTTAAACAATTCAACCCCCCCAACCCTTCCGGTATTGTTCTCAAAGATTTCCATCCATTGAATGCCAATTCCTCCAAAGCCTTGAGAGTGCATATTCCGGAAGGAAACTCCTCCAGGGCCTTGCAATTCCACATGCGCAATGTCTTTAAACAAGTCAACCCCCCAACCCTTCTGGAATTCTCCTCAAAGATTTGCATCCTTTGAATGATAATTCCTCCAAAGCCTTGAGAGTGCATATTCCGGAGGGGAACTCCTCCAGGGCTTCACAATCCCCCATGCGCAATATTCTTAAACAATTCAACCCCCCCAACCCTTCCGGTATTGTCCTCAAAGATTTCCATCCATTGAATGCCAATTCCTCCAAAGTCTTGAGAGTGCATATTCCGGAAGGGAACTCCTCCAGGGCCTTGCAATCCCACATGCGCAATGTCTTTAAACAAGTCAACCCCCCCAACCCTTCTGGAATTCTCCTCAAAGATTTGCATCCTTTGAATGATAATTCCTCCAAAGCCTTGAGAGTGCATATTCCGGAGGGGAACTCCTCCAGGGCTTCACAATCCCCCATGCGCAATATTCTTAAACAATATAACCCCCCCAACCCTTCCGGTATTGTTCTCAAATATTTCCATCCATTGAATGCCAATTCCTCCAAAGCCTTGAGAGTGCATATTCCGGAAGGGAACTCCTCCAAGGCCTTGCAATCCCACATGCGCAATATCTTTAAACAATTTAACCCCCCCAACCCTTCCGATATTTTCCTTAAAGATTTGCATTTAGTAAATGCTAATACCTCCAAAGCCTTTAAAGTGGATATTCCGCAAGGGAACTCTTCTAGGGCCTCACAATTCCACATGTACAATTTCTTCAAACAAAATAAACCCCCCAGCCCTTCCGGTATTTTCCTCAAAGATTTGCATCCATTGAATGCTAATTCTCCAAAGCCTTGAGAGTGCATATTCCGGAAGGGAAGTCCTCCAAGGCCTCACAATCCGACATGTACAATCTCTCCAAACATATCAACCCCGCCAAACCTTCTGGTATTTTCCTCAAAGATTTGCATCCATTGAATGATAATTCCTCCAAAGCCGTGAGAGTGCATATTCCAGAAGGAAACTCCTCGAGGGATTCGCAATAGCACATGAGCAACTTCGTCAAACAAGTCAACCCCCTCAACCCTTCTGGTATCCTCCTCAAAGTTTTGCAGTGATGAAGGTTGAGTACTTCCAATTCTAAGTTTCTGAGGCCAAGTGGAAGTTCTCCTTGTGGGAATGTGCATTCTATGAAAGATAATTCTTTCAAGAATTTAGGTTGGAAATTTTGAAAAATAACGGGTGTGCAAATTATGATTTTGAATAGTTCAAGTACACCCAATTGTTGAAGATGGTCTTCACCAATGTTCATGAATTCGTTGATGAAATATGTATGTTGCTCTAAAATGTTGTCATGTATAGTTGAAAAATGGATCCTCAACCATTTCAATGTTATAGTCTTGCTTATGATAGATAGAAGTATGTCGATATGTTCACAATTTTGAATACTCAAAAATCTTAGGTTTTTCATAGTGTTCATACTTACATTTGTTTGAAATGTAGAATTATTCCTTTCAAATGTTGTAAATGAAAGGCCTTCCACAAGTTCTATGCTCTGCAAGTACAACACCACATGCAATTAATTCTCTAGTATAATTATCACCATATTTTCACAAAGTACAAAGAATCAATAACTTCATTCATATTATGCGTCATACCTTGTGATTCCAATAATTAAGAAATGTTGTCAAAGATAAATTCCAAACTCGAGTTTGCTGAAACCCTTTTTCAACAATCATGTGGCCCATATCACGCAATTGATCATGTATTTTCAAAACGCCATTTTCTTGAAATTTCAACAATGATTTGTCTTGTAGACTTTCCAATGTTTGTTGGGTACTTTTGACATCATCATGAAACATTCTAAGTAGTGTTGCTTTTGTATAAGGCCAATCGCTAGTCCACGAGTCCTTGGAAAAGAAACAAGATATGTCTAAAAACATACTTTGTTCTTTCTCACCCAGTTCATCAAAGCTAATCCTCAATGTTTTCCATATTTTCCCATCTATGCTTCCATCATGTCTTGCCCTCAACAACCTTTGTAAAGTTCGCTCCCATATTCTCAACCTCCTTTCTCCATATAAAGAACTACCCATCACCTCCAAACTCAAAGGAAGCCCATCACAAGCCTTTACAATCTTCTCGACTACATGTTCCAAATATGGCAAGCATGGTTGGTTGGTCACAAATGCATGGATAGAAAATAATTCTTTGGATTGCTCTTTATCAAGGGTCTCCATATCTACCTTACCAACTATAGGTACATGTCGTTTCAAAGACTCCCAACTACGGGAAGTAGCAATTAGTTTACTACCATCAACATCAAAACATGTGCGATCACCCAATAGTACTTCCAGTTGCCTTGCATAGCCCACATTGTCCAAAACAATAAGGATTTTTTTCGTCTCTTGCAATTGTTTCAAAAATTTGTGTCCTTCTTCCAATGTTTTGGTTTGAGATGGCTCTTTCAAATCTTGCAGTTCGTATTTCACATGAATGGTACAATTTTCATATGTAAATTCACCTACAAAGCATGTCGCACCAAATTCGTGGGAGATGTGGCCGCTTAGAGAATTTGCCAAAGTTGACTTCCCAAGTCCTCCCATGCCAACAATCCCCAAACTACCAAGGTTGTGAAGTTGCTTCTCCAATTTCAATATCTTTCCTTCGAGACCGATCAATTTGGAGATTTGTTTTGTTTCCTTAGTGACCTGCATAATATGCCAAATGAAAAATTTAATTGACATGTAACAAACCTCACTAGAAGAATACCACGAAATTCCAATTTTTAATTAAGTGTTAACAATAAAGTCACAATGCGCAACCTTTACACTCCACTAAAAGTTCAACAATGAAGGTTGACCTAATTCAATAGTTACCTCATAAAGTGTTTTATTTGATGTGGTGATGTTTGAAGTCTCTTGAGCACTTGGTGACCGAATGGAATTTTTCTCCAAGAAATTTGGTAAGTAACATGACCACCATTGAGCGAAGGTGATAAACATTTGCCACAAAAGAAGAATTGGCCATATATTGTGTCCATGGAGTTTACTTTTGACCATTGTCCACCATTGCTTTGAATATTCAATAAAATTGCTAGGAGTTGTGGACTTGTGGAAATTTTTAGCCACTCTCACATCACTGGCAACCTTAAGCATTGCGTCACTTTTCAATTTTCTCAACTTCTTAGAGACGTTAAGAAATGTGGGCCTATCCGAAGGTTTTGAAGACCAACATTCATGTATCAAAGATTTCAAATCTTCAGAGCAAGTTTTGGGTAACTCTGGTCTCTCGTTTTCCAAAAACCTCACATAGTCACGAAACATCTTTCCGGTGTAAGGTCTCTTGTTTGACAGAATCTCATAGCACATCATGCCAAAACTAAACACATCAGTTTTAAATGCATCCACCTCCGAGCTTCGTTTCATATGAGCTTCAGGTGCCATATACCCGCTAGTACCAAAACAACCTCCATTTGTAGGCACTTGTGGAGAACTTTTCACTTCAATTTTTGAAATTCCAAAGTCAAGTATCTTCACATGCACATGTTCAAGTTTTGAGCCACCCTTTGAAGTCAATATAACATTATCAGGCTTCAAATCACGATGTGCCACTTTCATATCATGAAGGTAGCACATTGCACTTGCAATTTGTATCATAATGTCAACTGCCATGGCTTCTGTGAGCACACCTTCTTCCAAAAAACTAGATAAGCTCAAAATTCCTCGTTCCATGATGATTTCAAATCTTTTACTTTCTCCTGCATGTGTGTCACATTCTGTTGACAAGCCACAACAAAAAAAATTGATGATGTTGGGATGATTCAATCCGCCCAAGATACTAGCCTCTTTCCAAACGAGTCTTTCATGCTCAAGGTTATCAACTTTGACAACCTTTGTAGCACTTTCAAATCCTAACCATTGGGTTGAGTACACACTCCCAAAACCCCCCCCCCCACCCAAAGGCTTAGGTATTCTCCCATACTTAGGGGGTTCGTAGATATATGGAAAGACAATGCTATCTAATTCACCACCCGCAACCTTTTGCAACCCCCTTATTCGTTCCATTAAATACCGCAGAAGCATGCAATGATCTTTGCAATTCTCAATTCTGCACAAATCCACTTGCTTGGAAAGTCGTTCAAATATTTCATTTTGGTCTTGCTCAACTTCATCAATGGATGTTGGGTAGAATGTTGTAGACTTTTCCATATCCCATATTTCAACTTCACGATTGGGAAAAGATTGGGAAAAGATTTCGCACATTGTGTGGAAACAATACTCAAAATCCAAGAGAAGTTCTCTGAAGGATTCTTTGTTATTCAGTTGCATTACCACCACTCGAAACCAATCATCAACCTTGCAACATTCTTCAACCATATACCTTGCTTTCTTCATAATACCAAGCATCTCTTGCTCTACTTGGTGGAACACATCCACCCCATAAGAACCATCGATCATGCTTTGAATTGATTCCACACCATTTTGAATATTCACCAACAAATGCTTGCATTGCCTTCTATTCAAAACATCTAGTTTATTCTCCACCTTGGGGAAGTTTGTAACTTCCTCTAGTAAGTCTTGTATATTTGTCATTTTCATAAAACTTTGACAACCACCTTTTTGTCCGTCTTCCATCAAATCATACTTTGCACATATTCCTGGAAAATCATACACAATACATCACAAATCAATATAATTATGTAATATACCAATATGCAAGACAAAAAAATTATTTTCATTCTTTGATGACAATAAAACTACAAACATCCTCAAGCTTAGCTTAGCTTACCTAAGCCTTCCACTATGGACACAACTCCATGAACAAAATTTCAAAACTGAGAGTTTAAAAACACAATTCACCTTTTCTTAAAGAACTACAACAATGAAATCAACCAACATAATCAAAGATTTACAACTGTTAATGCACAATATTCCTTCCCTAACAACTTTTAATGATGAAACAAAAGTTACCTTAATTTAGGCCATAGCTAGACATTTAAGCCACGCGTGCTAATCAACATATCAAACCAAACATGTCAAACTAGATACACTTAGCAAGAGTGGTTGAGACAAAGTCGTTGTCGCTGAAGTAACAATTCAACTTCAACAAGCATAATGTGCACTATTGATTTTGTCAAGAGATCCCTCTACTTGCAATGGGCACATGCCTACCTCTAAATGTTCGCATGTAACGAATACAATAATAATCACAATGTTTGTATATCTATGTCTCAAAGACACCATTACTATAGACTATGAAGTTGGTCATCATTGGCTAGCTTTGCACAATGTCTACATAGTGTTGTTTATTTTATAGTTTGTATTTGCTCGACAAATCTTAAATTCTTAGTTCAAAGAGATCTTGTTGCATGGTAAAATGATCTTCCTATCAGATGACTCCCCTGACTTTAAGAACACTCCTAGCTTAGGATTCCAACTACATTGAATTAGCTAATTAATGTGACCACACAAAATGCAAAAAATCCTTCAATAAGGTATGTGAATCTTTCCCACTCACTTCAACTACACTAGATTGGCTCATCAATGCGACAATACCAATCACCCAACATTTCATGAATATTTTACAAATATTGTAATATTGAATGTCATATTGGACTAAAATTGCTACAAGAAAATATTCTATTGGTAAATAAGTAACAAGATCATTTTTGGTAATATTAAAAAAAATCTTACACCCTACTCTTCACAATAGCATGTAAACTCACATGGATCCACTTATCTAAGTGAAATTGACTTTACCATAATAACTTGGTATTGTAAGTTAGCACCTTAACTGCCATGCACAAAAATGTGTTTAAGCTACATACATCCATTTTTGGACGATTGTTTTAAAAATGACCCTATGTGATTCTCTCTTCAAATGCACTTTTAGAATCTGGTGTAATGTTATTGATTCAAACACACATCGTGGAAGCATATACTTAATACATATGTTGATCATCAATATCCCATATAAGTATTATTCTGTTTCCACCCTCACATGAGATCATTACTATATGAAGTTTCAAACCACCGAAGATAAAAATGTTTTTATATTTCAAATTCAAAGATAAACGATTTTTTTTTGCATATAGGTCGTACATCGATGCCCCTTTGTCCTTTAAGAATTGAATACATTGGATCCGAATCACCCATTCAAGCTTTTCAAACATCTACACTTGCAAACTCCTACTTACAATTGGCTTGGGATTGGATCTTACAACCTATTTCAATGATACATAATACTTTCTACAAGCCATAGCATAACTATAAGCTATTCCGCCTCTAGTTGACAACCATTTGATTATGGTTCTCCAACATCACAACATTACATGAAGATTACAACATTACAAAATCCTTCCTCCCTAGCTTGTTTGAGGGCAACATGAGTTTACAACACGAGAGGAGCTTGACTGTGAGGAGATCAAACTAATATATAGGTTTGCCTTTGGGCCAAAAAAACTCACTCCGGCAAAATTCTAGCAACTAAGAATGCAAATTTCCACTCACCAAGAACACTTATCCTCTCCACAAATGTCTAAATAACCTAGGACAAACAAAGGTGTACAACCCACATAGATCCCAACTTTTCAAAGACACTAATAGATTGCCACAATAAACTCACGTATATCTAAAACTAAATGAAGATGGCTCTGAAGCTCCTAATATTGTAATATACATATAAGAGAATATCAAACCAAAATGATTTAACTTCAACACAATTCCAACAAATTGTCAAAGACAAAAAAGTGAGAAAAGAACATAAGGAGCTTTAAGAGTCCACGTCCTCATGACATGAATGTCCAAAAATGATGAGCACACTTTCTCATTGATAATGCTTAGTGACCAAGTCTTTGAATATTGGAATGCATAATTCCAATAATTTAATATATCATTTCCTACCACACCTTCAAGGACAAGTGACAACAACATGACCACATATTCATAACTATGAGCATGAGGACCACTCTATCTTTTAATAAAATCATAAAAGACAACACAATGGTGTCCTTTCTGGAACTTGTATGTGCCTAAACATCAGATTTCTAATGTTGGGTTCACTCTTGAACAAGCCCAACGCATATTATAATCTTGGTTATCAATAATCTAACTACATTGTGGAATGACCTTCCTACCGTATGACTTGTTCCATCTCCTTCCCTAGGAATTCAACTTATGCAATGCAAAAGCTCCCCCCAACAAGGCTTCTAGATCTTTCCATTGCAATAAATGGCTAATCAATTTGATCAACACCAATTTCCAAACTTTTCATAAATGTTCGAAACCAATATTATTATTGTAATAGTAAATGTAATGGTAGACGAATACCAATATAGACAATGAAATTATGGGGGATATAAGCAAGAAGATTATTAATTCTAATCATGCTTAGCATATTAAACCCTATTATCTATAGTAGAGGATATGCTCACATGGAGAATAAACATGGAGTTATTCAAATACTTGTACTTGATTTTTCCTCAATGACTTTGAACCCCAAATCAACAAAATAAGTCACACTATTCAAAAGGTTGCACTAATGAGCCTATTTCATGGGGCATCTACGAGGACGCTTGCCACACATGTGGTTGGCACATTGATCTTACAACCTATGACATTGATACATAATGGTTTCTAAAAGCAATAGCATTATTATAGATTGTTGCACAACTAGCCAACAAGCATTTGTTATGGTTGTGCACCATGACAACATTGCTTGAAGTATCACCAACAAGATCCTTGGTCCATAACTTGTTTACAAACAACAACCAAAGCACGAGTGCATGTTGCCTATGGGACAATGAAAGTACTATGGTGAGTGGCCCCATGGGATAATAACAATACTATGCCAAGGAACAAAAGCAAGTTGATAGGTTCAACTTTGGGCCAAGAAGACAAACTTGGGCAGGATTCTAGCCACTAAGTGCTCAATATGCAAATTCTCACTAGCCAAGCGCACCTATGTTTGAACAACTACCACCAAACATACAACCCACATAATTCCCAACTTTTCCATGACACCAACAAAGTACTCCAATAAATTCATAGATCTCAAAATATCTAAAGATGTCACTGGAGCTGTGAATATTGCGATATGCACAAAGAGAATATTGAACCGATTTTTTTTTTTAAACTCAATACAATTCAAAACACTAACAAAGAGAGAGAAGATAGAAAAGAAAATCGGCGCCAAAACACGTACATCAATGATCTATTCGACAACAACCTATCACAAGCCCTTGCTCTTGACTTCTTTCTCGTGCAGAGTTATTTCCTACCTTTTGGTATAAGGACAATTAAACACTGACAAAAAATTTAACTTCCTCATCTTTTTGCATATCAAATCCTCACAGTTTAGGTTTATCCATACCTTCCACAAAGGCAGCCCTTCACAACAACAGAAGTAACACAAGTAAGAACTGCAAACCCTCATCTAGACGAACCAAAGGAGTAGACAATTGAACCAAAATGGTTACATACATCTTCGAATGATTTGGAAGTAACAAACTGGTCATCAGTCTGAACATCTAAGGATGCTCACCTTGTAGTCCGGCGCCATCTCCTTGAGCACCACCTAGAAGAAGGTAACTACTTGCCACAACTTTGCTCCCTTCTCAAAGAATTATACATCCCTCGGGTTGTACAATGATGATCACAGCCGTGATGTCCTAAAATGTACACCTGGAAGACACAATTAGATGCAAAAAAAATTAGTCTCGACATTCAGCTAGCATATAGTAAATGCCTCCACTATTTGTACTCATACAAAGATGAACAATCAACTGTGAATGTATGTTAATATCTATACCTCCATGAAAAAGCCCCACGAATGGTCTCTCACCTGATCAAAAGAAGTCCCCTTTCCCTAAAGGCAAGAAAGTATCAAGTTGCTTTAAAGTTGGAACATTCACTTTTGGCTTCCTCCACAACCAATGATCCTAGCTCCTGAAATTACACATCAGCGGTCAAAACTTCAATTTTCCCAACGAGGATCTATGAAACCCACATCGGGGAGATATTTGAGACGAATTCACGCATCTTCAATCATTGCAATCAATTATTCTGTAAGAAGGGCAATACAAATCTCCCATCAACGCTCAACACTATCAATGGCCTCGTGAACCACGTCATCATCATTATTGAATTACAGCACTGCGATGATTTTGAGAGATAAAATTTTCTACAAGAATTCCTCTCCGGGCTTGAAGTCTTTCTCGATCAGATGTGTGGAAGCAAACTTAAAAGCATCCAATTTGAGTGTTCAAACTATGGAACAGTTTCCAGTCATCTGCACGAGAGAGTACAAAAAAATAAGGGAGCCCATTTCCTCACTCCCCTCACAACTTCGCAAAGACTAGGTCTTTGTCCTCGCGTGAAATGATCTGAACCCCCTCAGATACTTTGGTACCGCCGAAATAGAAAGAGAGCAAAACATTACATATTCAAAGGCTAGAACACCAACTTTTCTAAGAAACCAAGAAACAGTTTGCAAGTGATCAAAACCCCATAAGTCACTTCGTATGAGGATCTTGGCACATCCACTTCCACTCCGAGAACCTTAAAACTCCCTCATATTGATTCATAAACCTTGACATGGCAACTCCGATAGGAACAAACGCACATCATCAGCAAGCACCTTCTAAGGACCTCTTCCCCCATCCCATGCTCAAAGAAATTCAGCACTCTTAACAATACGCGTAACAATAACCACTTGACTTTTATAACCGCAGGACATTATCAACTCATGCACAGCAGAACTACCTACGCATCCACCCCCGCTCCAAGAAGCCACCGCAGTCAAGAACACATGGGCGCTCCTCTGCAACAACATGATTCTCTCGAATAACTTACGATGTATAAATCACACGATGAACATTCTTCTCTAGATCCGGTGCAACACAGACATGCGGAGCGAAAGGGAGCGCGGTGTGTGGGAGTCGAGAGCTTCCACTGAGCACGATGCGAACAAGATTAGCCACCGAGTGCTGCGGTGGAACCGGCGTCAGCGGCAGCTGGCAGGCTCAGGCGACGTTGATATCTCGTCCGGCTTGTGGGTCTTCTGGGGATATTATTTTCCTTGAATTCTAGACGGTGTTGAGGGCCCAGTTCAAAGGATTCTTTGCATGATCGCAAGCAGATATTCGCTCATATATGTACACGTATTACGTGCAAATGTGCTGAGTCGGCATCCCACTCTTCCTTGGGAAAGGCGACGGCAGGGTCAACATTCACGTGCAGCTGCCCAGCTTATGTGTCCTGCTGCCCTATGCTCTAGCATTTTCTTCTCCTTTCCGACACTCGTGCATGACGAGGCTTCACTCGATTTGAGTCCAATTTGTCCGAAAATGTTTTTCTTGTTGCATACTAACCTAAGGGCGAATCTTCGGGTCCAAAACACCCCTTCATGGATCTTATATTCTGACTCCAAGGTTGGACCCATCTTTCTGTCATTGCACTCTCATCGCCCAAACGGTCAAGTCAGTATAATTTGTAAAGTCAAGTCAAGTCAAGTCACTAAATATTGTAGGAACTTCAGATTTTTCTCCTGAATTGATGCAATTTGCGTGAATTCACTCCTAAATTCGCAAAGTGACTCTGGTTACGCATTCCCTGTGTAACTCGTGTTCAAAAGACCTAAGCAAGTTGGAACTCTGCAAGAATCTCTGGATATGGCTGAAGATGTGGTCCCGTGAATTGTGTGCAGGTGGTGGTAGTGGGACATGATCTCGGAGGCCTCAGCGTCACATTCTCAATGGAGAACTTCCATCAGAAAATCTTAGCAGGCGTCTTCTTGTCTGCCATGATGTTGCCCAGTGGCTTCCCTCTTACCCTGGAGGTAAGAACACACTCCCACTAATCACATTAAAATGGTCGATCAGAACCATCAAAATGCATCTTGGCAGTTTGATAGACTCTTTCTGGTCAAAGAAACAAGATAAAACGTTAGAGTGATTGAATTTGGAGACTGCAACCGAATGAAGTTTTGATCCTAATAGCTGGTCCATTGAGCATTATCGAACCTGTGCTTGCATTCATTCTCAATGTGCATTTATTCGAATTGGACCCTGCTGTGGGAAAGCACATTGAGTACACATTCGGCGACGGTATTCACAAGATGCCCACGGCATTGTATGTGATGGATAAAGTGCAGGCCCAAGTTTTCTACCACTTGAGTCCTTCCGAGGTACATTCTCCACCACAGCATTACTTATCAAGTTTGTTTACCTATTTTCTACTATTTTTTCCACTTTGTTCTTCTCTTTGCCCTACGTTTATTATTGATCAGCAGAGCATATGATTTCTCTTCACATGTAGCTGACATGTGTTTGGTGGAGGACAATTCTGTTTTATTCTAATGCAAAAGTTGTTGCGAAATGTGTGCAGGATATCGTGTTGGCCTCTTTGCTGTCAAAGCCTGTGCCTCTGCGAATTCTTGACGGCACTTTCATCGAGTACTCGGCAGACAAGCTTGGCACCATCCCCAGAATTTACATCAAAACTATGAAGGACAAGGTATTCCCTGCAGACACCCCTTCTTCTCGGCACCCCAAGCACTACTCCAACACCTTGAGGAAATCGCGTTGACCTACGCATGATGAGTTCGCATCACATCACGGCTTCCAAACACACTTGACTTGTGTACTTTTTAGCCTGTCCGTATGTGTTTCATATTTGTTGCTGGTTACCGTAAATTAGTAGTGTTTCGTTTCTGGAAACAAACATGCAAGACAAACCTTCCCTTGGGCTCATCAGCAATAAGTAATTAAACTATGGCTGGTGTGTATCTGATGGCATGGGTGTTCGGTCGACCGCACTTGCAGCTTATATTGAATAAGCGGATCCCTTGATGCAAGCATGGGCTCAATTTTTACAGCCCGTGCTCCTCTACAGTTAGAATATCAATTACGGGTATCATGAACTATATTGTACAATTACAGTAACTAGTTGTGGAATTCAGTCTTCAATACATCCTTTTGCAATGCGTCGATCCACCACCATGTGAGTTATATGTTTGTGTATGTAGTCGTGATTCTATCCAGGTTGGTTTTGTGCATGGTTTACATTCTTGTATGATTTAATGTTGTCTCTCAATCAGCCTCCTTGTCATTTTGCTTGTGTCCAGTGTGTATTTTTGACAGGTTTTTTGCAAGTTTTTAACATTTGACACACAAAAACCTGCACCAAACAAAAAGCATGTCAATTGACACACACAATAGAGAATTTGACATGTAGTGTGACTTGTGGAGAACAAAACCACACATCATCTGACATGTTAGAAACTGAAATGACACGCACTACTAGGCATGTGACATTGAACTGACATTTTAGAAGAGAATGTGGATGTCATGTGAACGTCAAATCAAATTTGTCAAACATACCCACCGCTTGTGCCTTCTTTGATTGAAGCGCATAATTATGTTACCTCCATATACAGGTATCAGTCAATCCCTCACATTTAAGCGCTGGCCTGCATAAATAAACAAGAAAGCCACCTTCATCTCAGTGAACGGGGAGAACTGACTGCTAGTTACAGATGAACCACTTGAGTTTGAGAAAAAACCAGCTGAAGTTCAAGACTTCAAGAGAATTACAGATCGTATTAGAGGAATGTAGAGAATACACCTCGAATTAGTAAAAGCAAAACCGAAAGATGTCAACATGTAACCGGTTGGACTTGTAAACACTAGGATCTCAACCGATTATGTCCAAAAATCTCCCCGACACTGCTTCATACATATAAGTTGTCACCTCCATTGCAAGGTGGAATCGTTTACTGGAATTACTGATATTTCAACAGTGAATCTATATTTATTATATGAGGCATATTCAACTCATTAAGCTTCCCCCCATCAAATTCATGAAAGCGGGACCAAAAATTGTGGGATAAAGTAAGTGGCTGTCACTCCGGTTCCTGTAAGTTCCTATTACTGGTGCTGTTGCTGCTTTTCAGCGGATTGCATCCTCCTACGACAAATCTTACCGTTATGCTTGCTCGCTGGAAACAGGCCCACGAATGCGAAATTGAGCTCATTGGTGGCACATTGTGGCAAGACTGGAATGAAATATTCCAGTTCTTGACCACTATGTACCATGCAGGTGCAATAAAAACCTGCCCCAACAGGGTGTCAAGGGTTTAGGGTTTTACTTTGTAAAATCATTCCAACTGGGTCTCATTACTTAAACATTTACAAGATTGGAAGGGCATTAGAGCATATCTTAGGGCCTTCTAAATAAGTACACTAAACATTTTATTTAGTGTCCCTTCCTATTTGGAATTATGCAATGCTATATCTCTTTATTGTATATCTCATGTTTTGCCAACAAATGTTACATTGGTTGTCTAAACATTATAGAACATGAACAGTTGTACTTGAAAAAAAAAAAATGCCTTGACAGGAAAAAGATATAGGACTGTGTAATTCTAAATAGTAAGTGACACTAAATATCATACCTAGTGTAGTATGTTCTTCACATGTATAGGTAGCCGAGAGATCATAATCCCATTCACATGTGAATCTCATGTAAAATGGAGCCTTTCAATTAAGAGGAATGTTGGTCATACAAGAAAGGTAGATAGCCACATAATAAATGAGAGAGGTCAACACCCACAAACCACCCAAGAAGTCAGCCCACACCCCCGCATTGTGCCATGTGTCAACATGTGGAGTGTCACCTTCTTCTTCTTCTTCTTCTTCTGATGCCACTTGTTGAATGTTGGTGCATGTGTTGCCACATCGCCTGTGAAGGCCAAGTGGAGTGGACCACACTAGCGTAGGTGACGAGAGAACGAATTGAAATTGTCCTCACATCTCCTTTGTGTTATTCCATAATGTCACATGCTACACTAACTTTATAGTATCACGCATCCATGTTAACACTACAAAACTTTGTAATATCACGTGCGCTTTGGTTGCCACAAGGGTGATACTCCAGATTTTAGAGTACATACGATAATTCAACCTTTTTCCTATAAAATATAACGTTCTATGATCAATGAGCAGTGAGTTTGGGAGGTGGTACTTAATTGTCTACAAAACTAGGAAGGTTCTACTCTTCATGAATAATGGGGATCATGTGGTCTTACCACTAAATGGTTATAAAGTCTACGAACATGGATTTAATATATTGTACTTCCATAGATCATATATCCATCTAGTGACAAAGAATCATGCCCTGATCAAACCAAACTTTCCATCTGGTTCCGGCCGTGAAATTGTTGGGGATTATGTTAAGAAATAGATGTTGGCCCACCACGTTTCACATCATTACAATCGGAGATGCTAACGGATGGTGCCAGAATTAAGTGGTGTGATCAACCCCTTAGTGCAATATTAATTGCATGTAGTCATTGTAGTGATCGAAAGAAAAATCACTAACAAAGGGTGAGTCATATTTGGCTTCACAAAAACGACTAAAACTACATTGTTTATGGTATTTAGTGCCACTTACTATTTGAAATTATGTTGTGCTCTAATTTTTTTACTATGGATCTCATTTTTTTACCAAAAAGGTCAATTTGGTTGTTTGGACATTATATTACAATAACATCTTCACTTGGTGATAATTAACATTTACCAATAAAATGTTAAAGCAACGCATAACTCCAATTAGTAAGTGGCATTAAACACCATGAATGGTGTAGATGTCTTATGCCCCCTTCTCACTTGACTTTAGCTAAGACCCAAAGTATTTCCTAAAAACCGAGTAAAGCTCCCTCGATTATAGCGGAGACTTCCGGCTATCCCAAAGTACCTACAAGAACTTGCTCCAAAGATTTTCAAGTAGGTTTTGGTTAAGTAGCTTTCACACATGTTCATTGTTTTATCTTCCAAGCAATAAATGTTGGGTACTTTTTGTCCCATCCCCAAATGCCTTACTACTCACCTAAGTTATCTTACCATCGGTTTTTGTTAATGAAGCTCTTCGTGCCCTCATAGCTAAGACTAAAAAGCAACCAATCACAAGGACAGGAGGCGACACTTTTAAAGGTTCTATATTCTTGCCTCATGTTTAGGTACCGATGGGAGGGTCAGTGCTTGAGACTTAAAACCTCCACTCTTAAACCATGCCACATCATTTGCCAACTAGGCTCGGCACTAAATAATGTCGATGGTATGAAGGCCGGGTTGTTAGAACCAACTTTTAGTTTTAGCTAGGGTCAGGTGGGAAGGGGTACGTATGAGCCCAAAATGAGTGCTCATATTTGTTTTATGTTTAGAACTTATTTAGGATTGCATTTGGAGTGTTATTAAAACAATCAAAAGTATAAAAAGAGTGAGGCTTGGTGTGGATTTGTGTTTAGGCCTTAAGCCATTTTGTGTGGTGAATTAGAAGCTTAGTGACATTAGGGAGTGTTTTGATTAGAGGAGTAGTGCTTGATGAGGCAAGGGGAAGTGCCTTTGATTTAAATGTTTGAATTAGAACATGTTCTTGTTGGTTTAAGGGGTGAGGGCTTAGTGGATAGGATAAGGTCCTACTAAGTAGGAGAAGGCTAAGGAGGTTGTGGTTTGGGTGCCCTCCCTCCTTCCTTCCTCCTCCCTCTCATTCTCTCTCTCTCTCATGTGTGTGTGAGTGTGAGTGTGGATGTGTGTGTGTGTGTTGTAGTGTGGTAGAAAATATATTTGATTAGGGGGGAACTTAGAAATATAGTTGATTAAGGTAGGAATTAGTTAGTAGTTTATTAGGATTAGTAAGGCTTGGTTAGATTAATTAGCTAGGGGGGTTTGTAGAGATTAAGTAGACTAAGGTTTGAAGAGCTGGGATTATTAAGTTGTTGCCGCAGCTAGGTTGAGAGCTGGGATTATTAAGTTGCTGCCGAGCTAAGTGGAGAGCTGGGATTATTAAGCTGTTGCCGAGCTAAGGTTGAGAGTTGGAATTATTAAGCTGCTGCCAGCTAAGGTTTGGAGAGCTGGGATTATTAAGCTGCTGCCGCAGCTAAGTTGAGGAGCTGAGGTTTATAGCGGGGTTACCTACCTTAGACTAGGGTGGTAGTTAAGCAATGGTCCAAGGGGATGAGATGGCAATAGAATAGGGAAGAGTGTTTTTTAACACTTGTAATCTTATGATGGAATAAATTGGTGTACCCGAATCAATGAGAAATGTACTAACTTCTCACACATTTGGTAAGATGGAGTTATGCTAACACGAATGTGACATCCATTTCCTCACCTGGACTAGGACGCTTAAGGGTGGGTGGTTTGGCCTCACAAGGGGGCATTAGTGCTCTTTGAGTTAGAGTACAAGATAAGTTTTCACCAACTTTGCCTAAGGTAAAATCATAGTAAGCAAGACATGTCGATAGAGGCGTGGTTGGAATAAGTGCCCACCCACAAGGCAGAGCCAAGTGCTAAGGTTACATTATAACAAGGCCCCTAACCAAGGACCTCACCGTATGTAAAATGCCCACCAACAGTAAAGAGTGGATCTTGTGAACGGCTCGGATTGATCGTGTCACGAAGAGGGCGTTTTAAAATCAGAAAGCCCTTTGACCTTTAGGGCAGATTGTTCCATTCAAGGATTGCCATGTCATAACACTACATAAAAATTGTCATATCATTACGAAATCATGTTCTATATTTTACCACATGAACTATTTTCTTATTGAATTTATTTGACTTTGGAATGAGCATCAATGACCAAGAATTAGGTAAAGTCAACTACAAACCTATTGGGTTTTTGGGGGGAGGCTTCTAGGTTTTTACTAGATCCCTATATCTTCGTAAGATTGGTGGGGGGGTCCAGACCAAGGAGCAAGAATTTGAGCTCTAGTTCACAATGGGAATTTGTTATTGAAGATGGGATTTGTTGTTTGCATGTTGCCAAGTAAAGTTTGGTTGGGGCCAGAGCTCATGCCAAATTGGCGGGCCTAGTTGGTCGAGCCATGACCCCATCATGGGGGGATGGGGTGTCAACGCCAGGGGCCACGATCTGGCACCCTCAGGCAACCTTGCCAAATTTTTAATTGTTTTCTTCTAATCCCAACCGAAAATTGCTACTGTGAATAATATGAAACCGTTAATGATATGAGTTGATCTTAAAGTCCAAGAAGCCAAAAGGATGTAACTGATTGTCAATAAAGCATCTAAAGAACTTAGAAATCAAAAATATTACAAAATCCTCATTAGCATTGAGGTTAAATTTATGTGACTTACCATTCGAAAGGGTGTTTTGTCATTCTAAAATGAAACTTGTATTTGTGTGCTATTTTTATTTTTTATTTTTATTTTTTATTTTAAGTTAATGCCTTCTACTTTCACAAGTGTTCATACACATGTAAACTAATTAAGCGTTTATAAATGTAATTAAGCTTTAATAATTTTAAATGAACATAATTGAGCACAAGGCCTAAGGTATGCATTTTAACCTACTTTAGCGTAATGAAGCCTTAAATGCTGTAATTAAAACACTGTAATCAAGACATCAAATTTCATATCTGAATCAAATCGTAATTAATTCATGTATGTGGAATTTAGACAATTAGAGTTAATCACTTTGGTAAGCATATTTTCTGATTTAGTTATATCTAATTAGGCTTACTACACTTAAATTGCATTAAATCACACTTAATTAGTTTGAATGTGTATGAATACTTGTGAAAATAGAAGGGATTGATTTAAATATTATAAAATATAAATAAATATAAATAGCACACAAATATAAGTTTCATTTTCAAATGACAAAAGACCCTTTTGAATGGTAAGACACATAAATTATAACCTCAATGCTAATTAGGATCTTGTAATATTTTTGACCTCCAAGTACATTACATGCTTTATTGGCATTCATTTACATGCTTTCGGCTTCCTTAATTTTGAAATCAATTCATTTCATTGGCGATTTCACTTCAGGAATGTAATCCCAATCAATATCTTGTTTACTAAAGGAGAAGTGAACATATGTATTGAATTTGGGACCTTCAAGGTGAAGCGCACTTCATCTCTTTGGTCATATTATTTTTATAGCAACCGATTGCGGTTGCAACTGAGGAGGCAACTAAGGTAACAATTAACTTCCTTCGAGTCAAGATCGGTGGCAAGTATGTGGGATGCCAAACATGCAACTTCAAAGAAAGTTATCAAGGATATTAGAAAGGCCAATCTTGAGAAAACTCATTGCTATAGCTAATCCGGCACCTGACCTTGAGTTCCTTAAGAAGGTAGGACATCATTCTCACATGTTTTGTAGAAACAATATATTAATCGCATTTCTTTTCGTTTGCAATCCATCCATCACATTATGATCTCTAACATTCACAAGTACATTGTGTAGATCAATAAACATCTCGACATTCTTGGTAAACCTATAGTTGGTGGAATTTGAGCACAATCGCAAGAGAATCACTTCAACTTCCATTGAGAGAAGTCAAAGAAAACAAACTTGACAGTTGGATTGTCAAAGCAATTTTTTGGGCTCAAGTAATATTTATATCTTTGTTATTTGTGTTGCTCTACAGTAAATTGTTTGTTTTCTCATAGTTGGGAAGTAACACATGTTTTTTTTTTTACTTTGACTTTGACTTTGCAAATGGAAGAGATTATTGTTAATGAGTTTGAAAGGCTTCAAAAGTCAATTGGGCAAACTTTGATGGTATGAAGGTGCCCTGCCCCCTATTGATTATGTTGTAAAATGGAGGACTCAACTATGGTCAAAAGCATTTCAACCCATGTTCAAAAGGAAGATGCCACTCACTGAATCCTCTAAGTTAAAGGATTCTCTAGATGGTAAAATCACCATACCGAGAGTTATATACATGCATCTTGTTTCAATAACTTGCTTGTTGCATTATATTTTTGTGATGTGTCCTTGATGTATAGTTAATCATTTGATTAATGACTTTAATTTATTTTCTAATAGGTATGTGAAGAGCAAACTTTTGGCTACGTATGTCATATCTATGAAATCCCTCCCACAATTTCTAGCGCTTTGGGTGCAAGAAGGGGGTCTTTGCACATCCACTTCATCACATTGAGGACATGGGAATTCACAATTTTGTGGCAATGTCCTTGGTTTTTTTATTGTCCTGTGACGTTCTTACCACTTGAAGAAAAATTAAAGAGATCCTAATGGGCTCATACATATATTGAAGAGCTAGATGAAGATGTGGTGGATGACCATGTAATCAAATACACTCAAGTAGAAAAAGGTACAAAGATAATAAAAGGTCCAAAATGGTAGTTACTACTCAACATGGGAAATCTAAGTCTCCAACACAATTTGGAGGTGGAGCCAAATCCAACAATTCCGTCTATGATGGAGGATACTTTTGCAACACCTACTCCTGAAACATGGGTTGTAAACTACTCCTAGAGTTCCTCCTGGCATTAATATCCATTTCCAACAAGAAGCACAAAGACGTAGTGGTGTGAATCATGTGCGGTCTTCTTCAACATCAAGCTCTCAGTGACTATTAACAGTGGGGACAAATACATTCACTGCATCAATATTGGACGATGGGTTTGCAGAGCATCCTATTATGGTTGAAATTCTAAAGTTCTTGAAGAAGGTAACATTTCAACTTTATTTTATTTGTTTTTAGGTTTGATTGGCGTTCATATTATATGTTATCTTATATGTTTTCGTTTCCCTCTTCAAATACCGTTTGGTGGTTGCAAGTTTGACCTTATTATTGCAAACTTGTTGAAAGGGCTACCCATCCCCAATGTTTCCTTCTCTTCTAATGTCGTTCTAGAGTGAAATTCACACTTAGCCTCACACAATACAATTTTTTTTGAGTTTTTCGGAGCATACTTACACAAGTATGGTTGTTTGTTCGTCTTCTTGCTAAAAGCAAAAGAAGTTAGAGTGGACATGATGACTTATGCATAAACCTATGATTTTGCAATTGCAAAGAATTGGTGGAGCATCAATGAGTTGCCCTTGTGTTTTGGTGTTGACAAAACCCACACATTAGGTGTTTTGTATGTTTGAATTCAACCAATTGTAATAAGCTTTCATTTCATAGAGGCATTAACTAAACCTGGAGTTGTGGTTCTTGATGCTTATGTATTCACATGTAATTGCAACCGATGTCTTTTTTGAGGTAAATCACGGGGAGGTCACTCAGTAGGATTTTTGTGTACCACGTGCGGCGGAGGGGTATTTGTTTAGGGGCTATTTACCTCCAAGGCACGAATTAAAAGCTCCCTATAATTACATAATATTCTAAAATGGCCTATTTTTTTGTACCCTACCATTACTTATAATGCCCATGTCATTGAAATTTTTTGTAGTCTATATTCCTTTTAATTAAAAAAACTGAATTTAAGAATGTATGCAATGCAAAAGTGATGGGAAAAGCATGGCAACAAAAAAATATAAAAATTACGTACCATTGCAAAAACCAAGTACAAAAACTTAAAGTGAAAAACTTAAAGTGGATCGTTTCAGACCTGCTCTTCAAGGTTTCCGCATCAGATCACGCAGCATGGCTAAAAAACTCTACACAAGATTGAAGAAGAGGATGACGACAAGCAATCCTAAACCCTAAACACAACGGTGAGGCTCAAATGTTGTGCACAAACGGGCGCCCTACAATCGGGTTGAACACGGGGAGGTCACTTCATTGTCAAGTTGACACCACGTGCGGACAAAGTTTGCTACCCCTATATTACATGCCATATATAATTTTAAAATTTATGATATTTTTTCTACATATACATAACCATTGATAGTATCTTTTGTATATTTTTTTGAAATTTTTAGTCATCTTTAAATTTTTTTTAATAAATGTTTTAGTTCAATTCTGTGTCATTCTAGTTAGAAACGGTATGTTTTATGAAAAAAACAAATCATCTGATTTAGTTACCACTTTTACCTATGTCATAGGTACTGTGTATATCTACTCATGATAAAATTTTGATAAAATTTTGACCCATTTTGGTGGTGCAACTTACCAAAAGAAGATTTTTTTTGGTCGTACGTGGTGTTCAACTTGACAATGGAGTGATCTACCCGTGGGGTTGAAGAGTTTCAAAAGAGAAGGGGAGAAAAACCACCAAGAGAAGTCGGGCATAGAGTTAGGCTTCCAATTTCATCCATTTTGGGTGAATGATAAGTGATTTTTCATCCATCCCTCGTGAGGCATGCGTACGAAATTGATTCTACTAAACATACATCCTAAGATCCTTATTTTCAGCCCCTATATTATTTTTACTAAAAGGGAATGGCCCATATTTTATACCTATCTATTTTAATTGTAATGGGCTTATGTACTTTTAATGGACCCTTCATTATTTGGAATTCTTTTATAATTTTTATGTCAAATGATTTTAATCCTCCCTATATTATGCCGCACGTCGTTTTTAAAATGCACTAAGTGACCTCCCCGTGAGGTAAATCTTGAAACATGGCATTGTTTACAGGGTGTTTATAATATATGTTGTACATTGTGGTTTCTAGGGGCTTCTATTCATGCCATAGTAAATGACACCTTGTCGCATTTGAAGGAGGCACTGCAATATTTGAGGCAATGCTCACTCTTTTGTCTAATGCTAATCCTTTTGTGACATGCAGAAGTGTGCCTCGCACTACCGACCTTGTGGATGATGATGAACACGTTCGCAAGGTGGCAAAGCGATCTCGTATCAGTAAGTAAGTTTGGCAGTGCATTGAATATTGGAATTATCCATTATTTGCTACTAAGTATTTAATCTTGTATTGGTACATGCAACCAACCATTCATATTGATGTTAGCATAAGCATGATAGCAAATGTTTAATCACCTTCTAGCTCGATGTTACTTCCTCCACATATAGAGAATGTGGCACAAGTTATGGTAGCTACCTCGACACCGGTTGCTTATCAAAGGAGCCGACAATTGGTACAGTGTGCATATGTACATGACAAGGTAAAAGAAGATAATGAAGAGGATGTGAAGGATGAATAGCATCATGGACAGTCTTAGACGTAATATTTGGATTTGTGTTGGTTGGTTTTCATGTTATGCCTTTCTTTGATTAACCCATATATAATGGGCTATGATTTGTATGCCAATTTCATCTTCCCTCCTATCATTTCATTACACATATTACTAAATTCAATTGTCCAATTTTCTATACATTATCTCACTTGCTTCATGTATATGGGTTGGCAATTGGTAGCACTATATTGATCACAACAAAACCTTCTAAAATGGAATTGATTTTGAATTGTGAATGCAATAGCCATATGCATGATCCATATCCGTGTACATGGTCCATATTTTCATTGCCTCAAATCCACGGTTATAGAATATTGGTACATGTATTACCATGGATATTTTATTCCTCACTACTCATATGTTACCGCTCGCCACTCACTACTCGCATTTCCCATTATGATGCATGTCATGTGTCCAACATAGTATGTATGTTGCCACTTGCAGTACCTTTCAAAGTCTTACAATACCTTATCATAGCCTCTACAAGGGTCGGGTGCATCATAGTTAGGATTTGCACTTGATGCTTGCATATGATTTCCTTTAGTGAAGGCACACATTAACAACATGTCCATTTGGACTTAGGATTATGCACCCAATACACTTTTCCAGGTTGTTTTATGACCAAAATATAGCTGCTCCATTTGGGCAAATTGAAAGGATCACGCATCATTCATTGCAACCTATAGTGGAAAAATGCATAAACGTATCATTTTCTGGAAGACAACCAAAATCCTCCGATTGAAATCCATAAAAATTAGTTAATGCATTTTCTCGCCATGAGTTACAATAGGTAAGCTGCAATAGATGGTTAATTTGGACAAGTTGCAATAGCGGACCCAGAAAACTATACCTCTAAAACCATAATGTGGTAGTAACTTAATAGTAGCTCCAAACCTTAGAAGGTTGCCCAAAATTAGCAATAACATTAATATTACTACAGTGATTATCCCAATTAGTTTGTGTTAAAACTCTTTAATGAGAATGTAGATTTTATCAAGCAAAGTCATTTATGTTTTGTAATGTCCAAAAACAACCTATTGAACTTGTGCTACACAAAATATACCAATTAGTGAGGGTGGTACTAATTCAAGTCATACACACAGTCTAGCCAAATTTCAAAGTTACCAAGGGTTGAAATTTTTACTGAGTGACACTAAATTCATGAATATATGCTCATTAACCATAAACTTCAAGAAAAGCAGTGCATGCTTGTGATTAGTGCGTGCCAGATACGTGTCAATGAATGATGCCAAACTCCAACATTGTCAATGAAAAGTGCCAAGTTTTGGTACTTAACGAATAGTGCCAAGTGCCGGGATGAACAATGATATCTAGATCTTTTGGTGGCACTAATTTTATAGCATAAAGGAATTTAATATCACCCTCACTAATTTCCCACACTCACTAACTGGTATATTTAGTGTAGGAAAAATGGAACTCGTGAGTAAGATATTATTTCACTGCATGACCCCAAATAGTACCACAGACTAATTGGGATAAATAGCGTGGTACTGGCAACGTGATAGACTTTATTTCTCAAAGAATATCCTAAGTTCCAAACCAAATAAATGCTGTTGCCCTCCATTCATAAAATCCAAAGACATGGAACACAACTTCCAAGTTTCTTGCATGTTGGTTAGCTATTTATAATATATACGTACCATACAACATCTGCAAAAGATTTATTCTGTCCATGGAAAGTCAAAGTACGCTCCTCCCGGTTAATTAATGGCCAGTTCTTACAACACAACATGGCTTTGAAGTTGTATGCCATTGTAACAAACCTCTCACAGGTTTATCATCAACTTTCACACTAACACTTATCAATCAAAACGATGAGTTGAAGAACTTAATTTATTTTCTTTGTAATGTCAAATTACAATCATAGACCAAGTAGGTCTTGGTTTAAGCTCAACCACCCCGACCATAGGAGAGAGACCAAAAGATCCTCTCACCTCCCCCGAGCTTCCTCTTATGCCAAAGCACTACTTTTACTTTCTATTTTCACATATAATAAAAGTATTCTATTCATAGCTCTATCTCTTAGTTCTATTATGAATCTTCTATCTTTGGTTCTTCTAGAACCTTCTTCCATCTTTTAACTCAATCTCATTCTTCCAGTTGGAACTATCTAATTCCAACTGAATTCATCCATCCTTCTTTCTAGTTGGAACTGTCTAATTCCAACTGGATTCATCCATCATTCCTTCTAGTTGGAACTATCTAATTCCAACTTCATTCATCCATCATTCCTTCTAGTTGGAACTATCTAATTCCAACTTTAGAGTGGTCTAACTCCAATGCACCTCATCAAGAGCTTACTAACTCATGTGCACATGTTCTCAATATGGAATGGTCTAATTCCAATGCACTAAATGCGGAGATGTCTAACCCAAGTGCACATGTTGTCAATTCTGGAGTTGTGTAACTCCAATCCATCCATCTTCAACTGGGAGTTGTCTAGCTCCCATCATCCTCTGCTTACACACTGGCACATGTGGTTAGAATATTCAATCATCCATCAATATTTCTACTTACTTTACAACCATTTTCCTTGCAGCCATGCATATACTATAGGAGCCTTACGGTTAGATTACCGGACCTCAAATGGGAATGTTTAACCTCAAATACCTATGCACGTCTTGTTAGTTTGTCACTACAAATGTTGATGAAAGTTGGTGGAGGTAGGGTTTGCATGTGCTAACCAACTAATGTCATTGTAAGTGTTTTAATGGGGCGCATGAAAGCCTAGTGGTTCATGGTCAAGGCTTTCCACATGCTACTGAAATGAATTGAAATTGATTTAAAAGTCCGGGAAGCCGACAAGGCTAATGAGACTAATAATACATCATGATGGTTTATAACTAGCTAATTCTCAAGAGTGGCGGAGTGCGGTAGCCTTTGTGAGATAGAGGCTAATGCCAACTTAATGGTCTAATCGAAAGAAAGACTTGGGGCTCATTGAAACTACGTTCTCAAATAGTGATGGAAACTTATCTCTGTGGGGTTATATAAGGGGTATTCCAACACGAAACGTGCCTTGTTTTCAACCGCACTGTAGGAGCAAAAAGGGTAAGGGTCTAGTATCTCTAGAGATAGGGATAGTAGTCCTTCATCCAATTTCAATGGCAAGTCTATGGTTTGAGGTGTGGTAAGCAACAATGTTCTTACGTTGTGGTGGAGTCAATGGTTGCTTCAAGTACAATTCACATTCAAATTTGAGAAAATCATTGAGGTGGAGGTAATATAGTTTCTTCCCTAAGAGATGGAAAGAGTTCCACCCTTTAGCAAGAAAAACCTCCTTGATATCAGCATATGTTGTTTTCAATGTGGTTGGGTTGTCATGGGTTTCCCAATGAGATAGGCCCCATGATGTCTTCCAGATGGATGCAATTTGTGCCAGGTGTTAAATCCTTGTTTGGTCATGTGTTCGGAGAGTGAGGGTGCTCTACTGAAGAATTAAGAGGGGGATAGGTGGGCAAATTGTTGTTGATAACCATAGTAAGCTTGAGAGCCTATATTTATATGAGAAATTCTCCAAATTTGGCCAATAATATATGATAGGTTGACGCAGAACACACTTTGATGTGAGACATCATACACACCTTCATGCCCTTCTCAAAAACACTCTGATGAGAGTTTTTCAAGTCGCCTCCCCAAATTTTGGTGCCAGGCGTGAAAGTGGGAAGCACCAAAGCCTTGAATAAATGGAATTTAAGTTCCCAATATGTGACTTCAACTACTGCTTCTTTCCTCAAAGTTCCCATCAATGTTTTTATACTTGCGAATGTTTGCCTTTTACAAGATGGCTCAAAGTAACCATGTGAATAAAAATCATTGCCAAGGTATTTGTATTCATGGGTGAACCCAATTTAGTCCTTATCTAGGTAAATGCCTCTTGGTTTAATTCCTTTTGTTGAGGCCAAATATCATGATTTTAGTTTACTAGGCAGCCATAATGCAATTGGTTGGTTGGTTGCTTGCTTGCTTTTCATGAGAACATATTCAACCCACTATTATCTAGAATCTAGTAGCTTAGTGATGGACATGGAAACCAACCTAAATATTATGCACATTGGAATTTTGGAGAGGCATGCCATTTCAAGACATTCTATTCCACCATATATTTCATGATTCAATGCATTAGCAGGTCATAGCAGTTCCAATATGGCACCCATCCTTGGGAGATATTACCATTGACAGGGCACTCGAGTTGGTACTGAAACACGTAGAGTTTTATAGAGAATATCGCATAGCCTATTCTACACGAACCTCAAGTCAAATTATTTCGCACGCACTCAATCTTCTTTCCCGACAAACGACTTCCCAGCAGACGACAAAGCAGATGCCATTCATACTTAAACCAAAGTCATTTCCTTGCTTCATAACATTTGTATAGACTCGTCTACTCAATCCGGACTTAGACTTTACACCATGAAATATACATTCGGGATGTAGACCTTGCCTCATAAATCGAGATAATCTATCAAGATCAAATGTGTAATCGCACCGCACCGGCTGCACCACATTGGCTACACTGCACCGACTACATGACAAAAGTTGATTGAACTGTGTGACCACCCCCGTTTTGCAAGCAAAGGTAACTCTTTATTCATTGAAAGAAGTGAAGTGACAATCCGCTGGGACTCGGCTCCATCTCATGGAAGGGTCCAGCTCACAGAAAAGACCCGGAGGAAATTCCCCAAAAGATCCCAGGCCTCCTCAAAGGAGTCCTATAAATCCTCTTGGTAATGGTTTCTTGGCATGATTTGGCGGTTGCAACTTGTTTTCTTGCCAAAGTATGATGGTTGCGGATTGCTTGCGATTTTTCATAATGGGTAAGGGTTGAGAAGTTCGGGTTTCCCTCTCAAACAAGTGTGATCTTGGAGTGTGAGGGAAGTGGTTGACAAAAGAGAAGAAACTGTCATGCATAAAAGTAAAAAAAAAATGGTTAAAAACTAGGGATATCAATATATTCTCCTATATATAACTTATATGTATTTGATAGAGATAAACAGATGATCATAAATGTCTATTTCAAGCAAGCATGAATGGAGAGTCAATTTGGCTGTGGAGTTTGGCTCTATCCTAGGTAACATGATAACCTAAAGGTTGGGGTGGGCTAGGATAATTTTCCATGTAGATTGCTCACCCACCATATTCTAGTGGCAATGTATATGCCACCAGGTGGAATCTACAATTCCACTAGAATGTGGTGGGCGAGCAGCCTACATGGAAACAAACCCTTAGTTGGTCAACTCGGCCAAGTTCTGATGGTGAGTGGATGAAGCTAAGGACTAAGTGTGGCAGTGGTCCAAGTTCAAACTCCATAAGGCTAGCTAAAATTATAAAAGAAATTGTAGGTGGAGTTCACAACAATGTGTCAACTTTGTGTCCAACTTTTACTTTTGATAGCTAATTCTTTTTAACGCAACATGACATACATAGATTATTGCAAATAACAATGGATGTTGAATGATACGGTCTCATGTGTGGCCATGTATTGTTATGATATATATATATTGTCACCATGTTTCCATCCTCCATATCATAAGGCATATCAACTTTATTGTTTTGGCACAAATTGAAAAATCAATTGCAAGAAGAAAAAATACAATTACTATGGGAGAACCAATGCAACCCGATGGAAAATCAAGAGATAATGCTCATCTAAGGTTTAACCTTCCAAGTAACCACTAAATTTCTATGGGTCATAATAAGACCTTTGACGCCCCATATCGCATTAAATTCTTTAAGAACATCTTGGTAGGCAACATCCAGGGCCTTTTCCAAGTCCGAGAGAGTATGTTTCCACTCGATCCTACCGTAATCCTGCAAGGCGTCCCAAATGACTTGGTGTGTTTTCTCAATGGGCCATTGTAAAGCGTTGAAAACTAGATCATTCTTTTTATGCCAAATAATACACAGAAGACCATTTCTTAAGAAAAACTAGATGCAACTAAATCGTTTCAGTGACTTGTAGAAAGGTTGATCAAAGAGGCATTGCATCATGAAAAAAGATTTCCTCGCGCCAAGGTTTCTTCTTTTGGCAAAGAATTGCCAAATGATATTAGCATCATACTACCACCCATGTTGAGCAAGTGGACAACTAAAGAATGTGTGTTTAACAGATTCCACCGACTTTGGGCCATAGTGGAGGTAGCTTTTGTCAATCTCCAAGAGATTTTCCCACGCCATTCATCAATCACTACAACTTTATGAATGACCGACCAAAGGTGCCATATGACATTACATTTAGGGGAAGTGGAAGGGGGGGGGGTCATTCCTTCACTTATGAGGAATTGTCTTCTTGAGAACCATTTGCTTAGTAATCCATTTCCTTTCCTTCTTGACCGAATAGGCAAAGAAAGGTGTAGCCTCTGGCCATCACCAGCGGGCGGGGTCAAAAAATAGTTGATCAAGCTCTCCAAAATATAGATTGAGTGGAGTTTGGCTATTCCTTCTAGTAAGGCTATCCACTCTAACTCGTGCCATCCATCCTAAGAAAGCCATTGGTGGCGTTGCATTCTTAGTGTTGGGTTTAATTTTCGTGAGAGTGAAGTATTGCAGCTCGACAATGGATTTCAAAAACATGTTCATGAATTCCGCCCTAAGCTAGACTGGTATAATACTAAATTCTTTGAGATGACCCGCGCAAACCACCCATTCCAGTAAAACATCCTCATTGTTTTTGTAAAGGCCGACCCATTCTAGTGAAGTGAGGTGAGCATTCCGTTGGTTGAGCATCCTATCACAAAATTCATCACTTGAATCACAATGAGGGTTTGGCTTGCAAGCGACAAGTGTGTGGAGCTCTAGTATTTGAGTTTGTTTTTAACTTTGTTTACCAAGAATTGGTTCACATCTTGTACCTCCTGTTGAATACCAAACGGTATGCCTAGTAGTTTTCACAGGTCTCCATTTGCGGCCCACCGCCATTGGTATTTTCCACCCATCTCGGTGGTTGTCCTTGGCCGCATCATTATGCAACGCTCTTACGCCAATTGGTCTCTAATCCGGAGGCAATTCCAAACTTGTGCAGGATCCCAACAAGGCTATCAACACTAGTTTCTTCCACCTTCATTGTGAAAGACATGTCATCTGTATATTGGCTAATAATTTGTTGGGAACTACATTGAGAAAGGGTAATACCTTTGAGGTTATTCAATCTCATTGCATGTTTCATTTTTGCATTAATCGTTTCCGCCATGATAATGAACAAATAGGGGGCTAAAGGGCAGCCCTGACGGACTCCTCTATGATTGGCGTTGGTTACTTGGTTGTTGATATTCACTAAGACATTAGCGTCATGAAACAACATTCTAACCATTTTGGTGAAACCGTTGACATTCCTAGTTTCTCCATGACTCGGAACATAAATGCCCAGTCGACTCTATCTTATGCTTTGCTAAAATCTATTTTAAGAAAGATGGCCTCTTGACACGATTCCTTTGCCCATCGAATTGATTCATGTGTGAGGAAGATATTGTCTAGGATAAATTGGGTCGGAAGAAAGGTGGTTTGATCACTGTCAATTACCTCTACTAGCAGTGGATGGAGTCGCCATTGAAGAGTTTTGGCAAAACTCTTATAGATGGTATTAAAGTGCGTGATTGGTCGCTAGTTGGTCAATCTCAAGTGGTCCCCTTCTTTAGCTAGGAGTGCAATGAGCCCCCTTGTGACACCTTTTGGAAAATGGTTATGTGCCATCGACTCATTCACCATCCTTGTAAAATCTTCACTCATAAAACTCTAGTAAGCTTGCAAGAACTCGGTTGTCAACCCATTTGGGCTTGGGTTTTTTCCTCTTGCAAGTGCTTGGACTGCCTTGGTATGTTCATCTTCAGTGAGTGGTGCTTCCCTTTATCTTCTTTGCAGTTGGCAAGAATTTGTTTGGTACATAACTCAAAAGTTCTTCCTCACAATCCTTTTGTTGCTCATCCACGGTCGGGCATGCGTACAATTTAGAGTATTTTTTTTTTAACTACTCTAGCTAGATCCACGCTCAAGGATACAACTATATTATCTTCATCATAAAGTTATATGATAAGCCCACTTGCCAGCCGCTCCCTAATTGAGAAGAAGAAGTGTTTGTTCATTCTATCTCTAGATTGCATCCATTGGGTTTTGGACCGGATTCTTCACCCGTCCTCTTTCATGTTAGCTAAATTTTGCACATGATCCCTAAATTGCTTGATATGGGCTTTAGCTTCTCCGTTTGTAATGTCTGAATAAAGTCTAACTTGCCAAAATCCAAGGTGTTTCCTTTACCTAGTCTCTTATAGTTTGGCCTCTGTTGCTTTAGCTTTACAAAATTATTTATAATACTTGACTATTTTCCTAAGTTTAGTAAAAAACGCCATTTGTGGAGGGGAGGCTTCCCATAGTTTCTTAATCGGATCCTTGGCTTCTTGAAGAAATATGAAATTGAAGGTAAATCAACTTTACACATACAACTGTGAACATTGCAACATATCTTGGGTTTGGACATCAAAAGAGAAATTGCTTGAGCACCAAGGGGGTAACCTGCATTTCGTTGGCAAACGTGATGCAATAAAATATAGGGTCTCATTAAAAATTCCAAATTAAAAATCAAAGAAATTAAGGGAATTGGAAATTCATTTTGAGAACACAATAGATATATGCCAAAATATTCAACATATATACTTAACATCTTATGAATTATGTGCATTACTTCATAGCCACCATGAAAATACCTCATTATAATCACACGTAGCCCTTTAATTCAAAGGGACCCCCCCCCCCACCCACCCAAAATTCAAACAAGGAACATAATGAATGATGAAGTTGTTATATATAGTTGAAAGTTTAGAGTCAAGGTGAATTTTACATTTCTTATTAGGACATGTTAGAAGCCATTTAAGGTCTTGCATTGTCCATTATCTTCCAAAAACAAATAACTCCTTTCTTCTCAAATTTGTCATGTGTCGTTCCTATGTGGGAGAGACCCATTTGAATCCCACATGGAAAAACCCATGTAGAAATTACATTCTAGCATTCGTAGAAATGGAAGTGATTCTCCTCAATGGTGTGCCTGCTTTCATCACAAAAAAACATCTTTATCATGGTCAATGCATGCACAAGGAAGTATTTCTGAATCATGTAAGTTAAGGGTGTTACTGGCAGTTGCATTACTGAACAAACCGACAGAGAGAATTCCCTCAAATTCTCTGCATGTAAAACAAAACAAAACTTGTAAGTGAAAACAAAAACTGAATTCGTAGGATCTGCAACATTCCCAAAGCCTTTTCTCTCTATTTCTCCCCCGGTTGAGCAGGAGGCCATTAAGTCAAAGGCAAAATGAAGCCAAAGCCAAGTTCAGTGACTTGCAATGAAATTTAGTTGATTTTCTAGTTTGGGCAGCCAAAGGCTTCTGTGACTGAAAGTATATTAAGATGGTGTCAAATCGGTTAATTTCCTAGAGTGCAGAATGAGTAGATAGATTGATAGATAGATACTCCGGTCCCTTTTTAGCAAGGTATAGTACAGTAGAATGAGTACAGTAGAGGCAATCATTGTAGGACTTTAAAATAAGTTGTCATCAGTGAGATTTCTAACTTATAGTCAAATAGAATATTTTCTAAAATCTCTCAAAAGTTGATGTTTTAGTAGGGAGTTACTCCACATATTTGACATTTTTATAAATTTTAATGAGTATTCAAGTGGTGTTGGAATTCCTGATTTTGGTGAAACAAAAAGAAGGCATTGACATTGGCTAGAAGACGGCTATATAAAAAAATAAACTCCTTGAAATCTTTTAGAGAGCATCATTTGAAGCACTCATTGAATTTCTTATTTAATATATATAATTTTCACAAATTTTAGTTCTATATCACCATCTTTTGGCCAAAAGTCAAACGCCTATCCTTTCACCTAATTTAGGGGTTTCGACATCACTTAAACCATCCTCAAATTGTAAAATGTCGAAGATGGGGAGGACCTCCTATCAAAACATGAGTTATTGAGAGACGTTAAGGATAACTCTAGTGTGTTTTTTATTGAATAAAAATGCTCACTATGCTAAAATTTCATTTAGGAGTGCTATGTTAGTTATTGCTTGAAAACTAACATCTAGTTTCCAAATTTTAATTTGAAGGAAGTCTCCTATATAATTTCTCATAACATTGCTAAGTCGAATCATGCTCTCTTATTGTTTCTAAATTAAGAGATACCAAGTTCTTTGGGAACCTTTACCAACATACGAGTCTTGGACAATCGCTCTACATCACTAAAAGAAAGATGCAAATCTACCACCATGGTATGTTAATTTATTTTTCTAGCAACACATGACAATTTTGCAACTTGATGCAGGTCAATTGCCCACGACTCATATGCTTGTAGTCCTAAGACTTAGGATTCATTTTTTGAGAATCACAACATGTAATTCATTCCCGACACTTGACCATATTATTCCCATGCCTAGGGTAGAGGCAAGTGGAGCTTAGCAATGTTATAGGCTCTTTGAAACAACCAACTATTGACCATGTTGGAATTCTAGTATGATGGATATCAAACTACACTGGTCATCCCAATTAATGTGTGTTATTATTTGGAATTATATAATGCAATAACATCTTACTCATGAATTCAATAGGTTGTTTGGACATTGTAGAACATAATGACTTTGTTTGGTAAAATATTAAGCTCTCATTAATTAGTTATAGCACTACCATAACTCCGAATACATAGTAACACGCACTAGTTGGGATGCACTAATTTGTGTAGTCTTTAAATGTGCCTGAAGAAGACATGGCAGGAGCAACTCTTTACTATATTGTACCTTGGGAGGTACAACTCTTATTACAAATTATTTGTCCTTGATTGAGGAACACAACATGGGATACTTAAATTTCATGCCACCAGTGATTTTTTAAATTTATTATTATTCTTTTTTCCCCTAATTCATGGTCTTCAGCAACTTAAGATATCGGTCCTTCTGAGTCATACAAAATGAGACCAAAATGTTGATGGCTTTTTAATAGCACATTTTGTATGAACGCAATTGCAAGGTTGCATTACCTAACCATCTCACCACTTATTTCAATAAGTCTAGATCACATTAATTTCAAGTCAACTCAATCCCAGTACAGACACCATAAATGTGTTTGCACGCCCACCACGTTTATTTTGTACCATGAATATGTTTGACAAAACATATATCGCTTGTTTCTCTCATAATGCAGATCGTTTAAAAAGTCTAATGGTAAAGAGTGCTATCTTGGCTCTCAACTAACAACACCTACATGATTGAAAGAAGAAAACATGGTATAGTATTGTTGGTTTTTGAATACCTACTCAAGAATGAAAATTTATAGGTAAGTATTGGTGACAAAAGATTAATATGAACTTCACATATAAAGTGATTTCAGTGGTGATTCACCAAGTCTTATGACAAGTGAGTGGATTATTTGGTCAATATCAATCCCAAATAACTCTCAAGTTGATGTGGTACATTAATTAGAATAAGTGATGTAGTTGGTAACTTGGTCATGCCATGATGATAACGATGTTACATTTGCACATAATTATTCAATCCTTCTACATTTGTTGAAAACTTAGAGGCGGACTCTCCAAGTTGACAATAGTAGAAGCAGCTTGAAGAGACCAAGCTACCTGACACCGCCAGTGAGAGTAACTTAGGTATAATTAATTAGAAACTTAGATGGTACCGGATTCCACTAAACTTGACATCCAAGCTAAGCATAACCTAATTGATTTGTCTTCTGCATTTTTAGGTAATAAACCATGAAAGGAGTACTCAAACTTAACTAAAGCAATGAATCAAAAAAACTTAGATAACTGTCATTGTTACCGTAAAACTATCTATAGTTAAGCTAGCATGTTCCCCTAACCCTCCTCAACATTGGTCACCGGTAACCAACGGCGTGACCAGAGCCTTATTAAGCCCACACTAGGCTTTGAATATTATGACCATTCTTCCCTAATGCCCCTTCACATGGACTTTAAAGGTGAAGGGCATCAGAGATGGACTCTTCAAGTTTCCCAGCCCCCACAAATTTGGGTGCTTTATTCCCATTGTAATAACATAAATGAGTTCAACTGCTATGAGACTTTGATATCAAACTGCTGAACACAAAGCCCTGACCTCGTGTTGCTTGAATTCTAGTTGCTTTAAAAAGTAACCTTTGAAAATCTACATTACTGAATGAAGTCATTCTGATAGGTAAAATTTGAACAAACAAAATTCACACAGAATAAAATTTCCCACCTGACAATTGTCTGAAGCTACTGCCAGTGGCCCCAAGAATCCGACACTCTGTAAATCAATCACCTTAATGACTACTAAGCAAGACCTAGAGAAGCTACTTATGAAGGAGAAGTTTGGGCTCATCTGTCAGGTGTCGATTCCCATTCTCGTGTAAAGTATGTAATGCATGTTGGAATCGGTCACATTCAGGATTGGTGACCAGCAGCACCACTTGGAATGTCCATGTGTCATGCACCAGAGCTCATGAGAGGTTCGTCTACACCAATTAATCAGAGTCTATCTAATAAATCAAAGGACTCTTCCTCCCATTTTCCTTAATACTATCAATGCAAAAATTCTGCACATAGCAGATGCTCATCTTGTTGGAGCCCACGAGTCCGATTCCCAATGAAACATAGATGTGTCGGTATAAGTATCCTTTAAACATATGATACAAGGCAATGAATCATGCCAAGGCAAAATGTTGGAATCTATGAAAACTGGGTTAGCTATGAAACTGGCTGAATTGGGTGGTTTCGGGACGAAACTTGCGAAGGGGGGGGGGGGGGAACCCAATTGTGAACTGAAGAATAAGTGGTTGTCAAATGCGGTGATGTGTCAAAAGCATGGGTTCTGTGGAAGGAATTGATGTGAGGTCACTTAGGTGGCATGGGCTGCTCATCATTAGTAGCCAAGCGTCTGAGGCGGCAAACCGAGGAGGATCTGAGTGGTTTCGGGACGAAACTTGCGAGCGAACAGAAAACAGGGGGAGTCCGGCACCCCGTTGTGCACACAAGAATAAGTGGTGTTGTCGAACGCGGTGTCGTGTCTCTCCCCATCGGAGTCCCACGTCCGCGACTGCAGATCCTTGATCGTGTCGCTGCTCACGTCATTGCGGCCGTAGGTGAAAGGCGAGCCGCCATGAGGCGCCTTCCAATTCACATACACCACCGTGCGCTTGGCGATCCCCTCGCCGTCCCGGATCGATAGCAGAGTCTGGACATACTGCTCGTCCCATGTGCACCACATCTTGCACCCCTCCGTGAACTTGAAGTAGATGCGGGTATCCCCAACCACAACCCGGGCATGTCGTCTCTCCAGGGCCATCCAGAGCTCCCCTTTCCGGATCTCCGTGATGTTGAACTCGGGCTCCGTCTTCCACGAGTGGTACCTGTAGCATGTGAATGGGGGCAGTTCACAATACCTAGAATTAGCCCAATGTGAATGGAATTGAGAGATATCTTCCACTTCAAGATAGAAACTAGAGGCATGAGGAGAGCACAGCCCCCAGGTGGCAACCGTCTGTAGCACTCGCAGGGGGTCACCGTCTTCAGAACTTGGCCTGGAGCTACTAAACCAATTCTAAGAAGCATTTGGAGCTGCATTTGCATTACAAGTCTTTTTGAGACTATGGATCCTCAAGAGATTGTATAAATTTTCTTAGAAGTGAAATTCAACACCTAGGAAGGGATATAGATGGTGACCACTGTGTTTCAGATAAAAGCACTTCTACCAAGTTCTAAAACTGGCATTTGAAATTGGAAACCTTTTAATGGTAAGAAAAATTCAAAAAAATCGAAAAAAAAAACGTATGAAAGAATTTCTCTTAATGCCCTCTTTTCAACCATGTTTCCCTTCTTTGTGAAAGAGCAAATCATTGATCCTTTACAAGTATGAGAAGTGATTTAGAAGCAACTATTCTAAAAGGGAGAGTTGCCACCTCTGTGTGCTCATGGTTGCATGGTTAACACGCTAATAGGTCACAAGATCACGCTACAATACCTCTCATTTGGGAAAAACGACTCGATGAAGCTCACAGGGGAGGTCGCGAGGTAGTCGAACACGAACGGGAATGCGCGCAACGGGATGGTGGCCTCGCACGCGTTCACGAACCACCGGTTGTTGTAGCGCGGGTCAAGAAGCGCGTACGCCATTAGCCGACGGAGTGCGTCGACGATCCCCCGTGAAAACCTGGGGCAAGGTTTGCTCGGCACTTCGTTCCCACGAAACATCGAATTCTCGGGAAACGTGAACCCAGGCGCAGCGTGCACGTAGAGCGAATATTTCCCCTTGTGACCCTCCAGGAACCGCTTCCACAGAGGCTCGTGCGGAATCTCGCCTCGCACGATGAACAGAAACGCGATCCGGGGAGGTCCGGGCGCCGCGACGGCGTCGTAACCCTCCTGCAGCAGCTGTGCGTCCGTCAAGTACACCTTGAACTGGTAATCATCTGCAAGGGTCACATTTTCCAAATTTCTCTTGATGGCGTCATCGCCAGCCGCAATACCTTGCTGTTCATCATGTGGGATCGTCGTGGCCAGACTACTGGGAGATAGAATTACTGCCAAGCTCCCGTACTTGTGATGATGAAGAGACCTTGATGCAGACAAAAGAATTACCCCGACACAGGTCACCAGTACCAACAGCACCCTCCCTCGCCATTTGGAGAATTCTGCTGAACCGGCCTTCTCGCCCTTGCCCATTGCCTCCAACCGGCTTACAACTCCTAACGAAGAAACGAGATAATGTGAGCCTAGTAAATTTCGGCAGTGATGGAAACTGGATCCTTACCAAAATTCTGGGGTGTTTGGTCAGAACTCTCTACTTCCGGAGGAGTCTAGGTCTCGGAACTGAACAAAAACATTCATCTCCACCGCTCCTCTGTGAACCTTAAAACCTGGAAGTGAGCAAAAGTTCCACTGGGGTTTTAGGTTCGAGGTTCGGGTTCTGAATCTTGCACATGTAACTCGAAGTTTCATTCCATGACCCTCCACAATTAATCGCTGCACGTATTCATCTGACTCGCAAGATATACAATAGGAAACCATCTATCAAAGAGTAGCATGTTGTAGTTACAGTACTGTGGGTGGAAATAGGTTACTCGATCATGCAGCTAAACCTATCGACAACCTGGAATGCCCTCGGAATGTTGCTTTCTGCCTCCCCCCTATGCTGTTGGCGCTACATATACCCTGCATTTGGATCCCAAGTTGAGACTTAGCAACATTTATCATCTAAGACATGCATCGAGTTGGGGATAGTACTCAGTCCAAGTTCAGCCCCTGCTACACAGAGTCGCAAAGTATGACATTGTACTCGTAAGAGTCTAACTCTGCAACCAGACATGCCCTAGAACGTCGAGGAATCGCATGAGACTGGCAGACCAGGGTTGTACTATCTTCTTATTGGAGCCGCCGTTGTTGGAAGCACTGCAAAGAAACATTGAAGACATGGGGTGCCTAGAATCCTGCCTGTGCTCGATCGCACGTTGGGACGAATCTCTTCCATACCGATGTGGACACAAATGGAGGTGCCTCATCAAGTCGGCTAAGCAGTGTAGTTGTTGTTGATGTTGAAGAAGAAATGGCAAACGACTCTCGTACAGATTTAAAACA
This sequence comes from Polytrichum commune, assembly GCA_950295325.1. Taxonomy (NCBI): domain Eukaryota; kingdom Viridiplantae; phylum Streptophyta; class Polytrichopsida; order Polytrichales; family Polytrichaceae; genus Polytrichum; species Polytrichum commune. Next base: position 11,352,035 of record OX485803.1, on the reverse strand, counting down.
ATCTAATAAGATACGTGGCCTAGCACAGGAAGTTTCTTGAGTCACCCCCACTTTACTCACAGACTACTGCACTGAATATGATATTTATATAGTGTCACTTACTCTTTGGAATCACGCAACACTATACACCCTAAACTCCATAATGTCACACACTCTCTAATATCCCGAAACCCTAGGGAATGGATGTTCGTAGTTCAAATCTCACTCCTTATTATCACATTTCTCTCCCTTATATAATGAAATTTTCATTAATGTAAACCACCCAAGAAGTCAACCCACACCCTCGCATTGAGCCATGTGTCAACATTTGGAGTGTCATCTTCTTTTTCTTTTTCTTTTTCTTCTTCTTCTTATGCCACTTGTTGAATGTTGGTGCATGCGTCCGCCACATCGCCTGGGAAGGCCAAGTGGAGTGGACCACACTGCCATAGGTGTGACACTACGGAGCTTAGAGTGTAATTGTTACCGGACATCTCGTTTTTACCAACGAAGGTCAAATTGGTTGTTTGAACATTATAGAACATTAATATCTCTACTTGATAGAAAAATACATTGATAGTAAAAAGATATAGGAATGTGTAACTCCAAGTAGTAAGTTGGCACTAAATTTCATATTTAGTGTAGACTCTACGCTCCTCATTAGGTCCAAGTGCCCAAGGGAAGGGAAGCAATGAACGGGGAGAAGTAACTGCTACTTACAGATGAACCGGTTGAAGTTCAAGACGTTAGGGTATTTACCGATCGTTGTAGAGAAGTTCCAACATTTTGAAGTGGCTCAGGAATCGGCTCATTTGATTTGAACTTCCAAATCATGTTTCTTGTTAAAAAAAAAACTACATCCCAGTCTAAGTCCCGAGACCAAGGCTTTTAAAGAATGATTTAGGATTTCTCGTGTTCATGGCTTCAAACCGCCAACCGTGATGACCAAGAGAAATCCTAAATCAAAATTTCACATGGCCCTTGATCTAGACAAACTAACAAACCAAAAAATCAAAACCTTCAGATGAGTAAGCCCTGACTATCCCTCCTCCTTACTTAGATTTAAATGTCTAAGTTTGAAAAATTAGAAAAAACTACCTCTTCCTTAAACCTGGGAAAATATAAAATGTAGCCCTAGATATGTTACCCAAGACACGTGCATCCCCACGAAGAACTCTCTTTCATAAGTTCATGATTGCAATGAACAGCAAGAACCGACCGCTAGTTACAGATGAACCGGTTGAGTTTGAGAAATAATCAATTGAAGTTCAAGACTTCAGGAGATTTACTGATCATTTAAGAAGAATCTATGGAATATGCCTAAATTTAGTAAAGGAACAATTGAAAGACCACAACATGTAACTGTTTGGACTTGGAAACACTAACATGTTGTTACACCATGGACTATGAAGTCATCCCAAGGCCTTGTAAAATTTGCGATTGGTTGTTGAACTCATCCCGAGACGACTTTAGTTTACACCATAGAAAAAATGTCATAATGATCATGGAGTTCGAGGTCCCCAAAAGGCATATTTTAACGCCTACATCATCCGCTAACATGGTCCAACGAGTTATGCAAAAGGCAAAAGAGGTGCTCTAGTAGAAAAAGCAAGGGCCCATGGTAGACAAATGATGTTAATTTTACAATTTTACAATTTTATTTTAATGAAATCTTTTATGGGGAAGAGAAGAGGAAGACAAGAGAATGGCCAAACTTTAATTCTTTTCAAAACTGTCCTTTTTTGGCATATATTTTAAAAAATCGTCACACTCACTTTTGGTGCATGGTCATTCCTCTTGGTCCACATTCGGTTTACACCTAGTGAGGGGCTCAAAGGCTTTGTAAATTGATTCTATAAAGAAATCGGACCATGGATGTTGGACCATCAAGTCGAACCATGGAAAAAGGCCATCTTCCATGGTCCGATTCATGGTCCATGGTGTAAACCGGCCCTAAGATTTTAACTCATTATGCCCAAAAACTTCCTAACATTGCATGATATGAAAAAGTATAAGTTGCTTACAAAACTTCCATATTGGTTGTTCTGGAAGATAGAACAACGGTGTCTGGGAGGCGACCTAAAATGGAAACCCCATCAAAAACCATGTCCATCCACAACAAAAATTCAATAAATACAATTTTTTTAAATGCATCCTTGGACATTGGACCAATGTTGGACCAATATATAGGTGAAAGCATGGGTATCAATAATCAACATAAATAGTGATATCAAAGAACCTATCTGTGTGTATCAAAATTGTAATACCAATCAAATATTGATATTTGGTGGGTATCTCAAGGTGAAAAGAATCTTTGTACACTCTAACCTCCGTAATGACACCCTCTACAATCTCACTCACTCTTGTATCTTGAAACCCTAGGGAATGGATGTGCTCAGTTTAAGTCTCCCTCCTTGTTGTCACGTTTCCCTCTCATATATCATGGGTTTTGACATTAAAATATCCACCAAAGCATTCAAACCACATGTTCACATGCATCACATTATCATCATTATCATAATTGCAATGTTGACTTGTGTTATTCCATAAAGTCACATGCTACACTATTTCTCAATGATCACGCATCCATGTTAACACTGCAAACCTCCTTAATATCACATGCACCTTCGTTACCACATGCATGATATCAAGGAGGTTAGAGTGCATACTTGAGTTATTATTTGGATCAATACCATCCTAAACCATATTAATACTAGAGCAATTATATTTAGGTATGAAGATTCTTGCATGATATATAGACTTGAATGTTAACCAAAAAAAAAGCATAAACACAAATACCATCAATTACCCATACTCTAATGGGTATCAAAAAATGTGAAATCCTCGCTATAGATACCTAAAAGGTATAAACAAAAAGAACAATACCAGTCCAAGGTACCCTTGATCAGAACACACCCTCTAGAACCATGCTTTGTCCAAAAATTGGGGAAAAATTATGCCATCGACTTGAAGACTTTGATAGTTTCCTGCATACAATTTTGATCAATCCAGGTTCACAGCTTGAATCGTATAAGTGTTCACCATAGCTCTCATAAAAAATGTTAGAGGTTAGGGCCACTTCACACACAAGGCTGAAGGCCCTTGACCATGGCAATGTAAGAGTTCTCATTGGTCGAAAAGGCGGAGACCGTCCAAGTTCACTTCACACTAGGAGGTGAAGGCCTAAAGGCCCAAAGAAAATTTTGTGGATGAAAAGTCTACATGGAGTCCTACATGGTTGGTTGTGGATAAGGGTGCATGGTATACCGGAATCTGTGTCAGACCCACCTCCAAGAGGTGGGCTTGACGCAAATTCCGGGAGACCATGACTTTTTTAATATTTTTTCCAACATGACAGATTTCAGGACGGACTGCATGGCAGATTCCAAGACAGATTCCAAGACAGACAAACACCACCAAATAATTATCTTAAATTGATAAACTTGGAGACATGTTATATTAAACCAAATCCTCCCCTCTTTTTCCGCCAACAAAATATGCAATGGTCCCGCAACATGGTTCATTCTCACTTCACACTATGCTTGAGGGCCCAAGACTACATAAAAGGGCTTTCCCAACACCCATGGTACGGCTTTTGGATGAGAGTCAAGGGTCCTCACCATTACAAGGTCACGGCTCTTGGCTCATGTGTGAAGTGGCCCTTAGATTACCTATAAGAGCATCCCCAGGAGAGATAGTAAGCAACCCGCCAAAAATAATATATTATATGGTGTTTAGGAGCCCTCCATCTTGGGCGGGGCCGCTCATCTTGAGTCAGAGCCCACCAAAGCCTAGGTATACCCCCGGTATAATTAGGAAGCAATCAATAAGACAACGACACCTATTATCTGACATGGGATAAAGTAGGATATCGGAGTATCTGATATTAAAGTAATCTCTTGGCGGGCCGGAGGAGGGTCGCCATATGAACCATTTATGGCGTTGGAAGGCCTTTACTATACCCGGGCCGCTTCTAAATTATGCCGGACCGGACATTGGTGGGGCTCAATTTATGCCGGTACCGCCACCTAAGAACCCGGGATGCCCCATTTTTGGCGTTGGCATGCCCTATGGCGAGGCTGCTGGGGACGCTCTAAGCGGTATGAAGCCAACTCCAAACATTCAGTCCCTCAACTTGCTTGATACAGACTCGCAAGCATTTCGGGAATGGATCTATAAGAATGTCCAATATTGCTAAACTGCATAATATCTACAATTTTTGCTTCTCAAAATGTTTAATCTGGTCGACAAAGCAGCAGCCGAAGTCAGGAACAAAATGGGAAATTGAAGAATGACTGCGTTTTTATAAAGTAAACTCCAATTCATGACATGCCAAATGCACATACAAAATTCACATAAGACATACTATGGTGTGTTGGATACCCTTGTCAATTGCTAACATGTCCATTTAAGACTTTAGAATATGATAAGAGTACATATGATCAACACTTAAAAGTTCTAGCATCATTTACCTTCATGGTTGTGCATTAAGATTGGCTTGTATGATCATGGGTGAATATTTTTACATTCTAGTGATAGAGACTTGAAAGTAATCAACACGGCTCATGTTGTAGGACACAGTTGAGTTGATTGTAATATAATTAGGAAATTTGGGAGGATTTAAAGTGGATTCCTTCACTTTTGAGTGTAACTGGAAAGTCTTCAAGAACTTTTTTTGAGTTCTTTAGGCACTGATATGTTTCATCTTTATATAATTAAAAATCTTTCTTTCTTTTTGCCACCTTATAAACACATACTTTATCTAGGTAATCTTTTCTCCGCTCACTCAAGAATGGAACTTAAAAGTTTCTCAAAGTTATATAGTGCCGGAACAGTGGTAAAAATAGTTTTGACCCTACTTTTCATTTAGTCACTGACATGGATTTTTAAAATAAAAAATATATGAAAGATCCTTTCAAAAAAAGGATTATAGATCCCATTTTTTTGTGACTTTACAGTCAAGTTACTCTATGAGACCCTATAATTTAGCCCTCGCTTGAGCTTTGGTCATGGGTGTCCATGTGCGGAAAAGAGCTCACTAATGTTATCGAAAGCAAGGGTAATTGTTATAGAAGTCAAAGTAGGATTTTTTTCTTCCGGATAGTTCTCAAAACCTTGCCAACCAACCAAATTGCTCACTACATAAAGGGGTATTATTCCATGGTTACCATGTTTGTTGTAACATCCAAATTGCCATCCAAAAGTTGGGTTTCTTAATAAAGAACAATCATTTGTACTAATAAGGGTGGATGTAGGTCATAGTTTATTTTCTTGGTCCTATTTTCATGGATAAAGGCATAATAAATGTTAACGATAATCTCTGCAAACACCCTTTACTCCATTAACTCAACTACTTTGCATGATTAACCACCCCTAAGATAGTTGTTCATGCTCATGTGGCATCACTGGAGAGTTTTAAGCCCGTTTTGAAGAAGGTATGGGGGGAAAGTTGATACGAGACAACCCCACTAATCGAGATGTCATTAAGGAATTTGACTTGATTTGGTGCGTTAAAAGTCTTATTATTTCTAGAAGCAGTTTGGTAGTTACTTGGAAGGTTAGACCTAGGATGGGCATTATTTTTTGATTCCCCAAGGGTCATGTGCTGGGAGCTTGGGGGGTGGACCTTTCATACCACATACAAACTAATGTGAGTGTAGTAAGGGGTATTATTTGAGGCAGTAGCGTACATAGTATACATAATCTGATGTGTTGTTTGATTCACTCTCTCTTATACTTGGAGCACTGTGAGGCCCATTTATAAATTATTTGAGAAAACTAAATGAAATTCTAGTACATGAAACTTGAAGGTACCCAAACTTTGATCTTAGTCATCTCAGCACCAAGGTGCCTAATTTCAAATATTTGGAGATTTTCAGGGTAAAAGCCTTGGGAAGCGTTGCAAGGACCGTTTGTAAACCATTTAAGAAAAATAAAGGAAATTGTGAGAGGAACTTGAAGAAACCGAAATGTTGATATTTGTCACCTCAACAACGAGGTAACTAATTTCAAATATTTGGAAACTTTTTAAAATCATTTTGAACGCCTTGGCAAGTGTTGCGAAGACCATTTGTAAAGCATTTGAGAAAAATAAAGGAAATTATGAGAGAAACTTAAAGTACACATATGTTGATATTTGTCACCCTGGCATTGAGGTGACTAATTTCAAATATTTGAAAACTTTTCAAAATCATTTTGAAAGCCTTGGGAAGCGTTACAAGGGCAATTTGTAAAGAAATTGACAACAACAAAAAAAAACACAAGAAATTGTGAGAGATACTTGAAGATACCCAAATGTCAATTTTAGTCACCTCAACACCGAGGGGACCAATTTCAAATTTTTGAAGATTTTTTAAATCGATTCAAAAGCTTTGGGAAGCTATACAAGGGCCATTTGTAAACCGTTTGAGGAAAGATAAAGGAAATGTGAGAGAAACTTAAAGTACATAGATGTTGGTATTTGTAGGTATGAAGCATGTGGGATGTTGTGATGGTGAGAATGAGGTTTGCTTAAGCTACAGTTATGAGCAAAGAGACTTTACTAGTTTGAAAACTAAGTGATTTTGATTCAAACCCATATGACATCACATTTGGCACGCTTATATTAATAAAGCTGAAATTTTATATATTAAAAATTTCTGAAATTATTTTCTCAATTTAAAAAAAAATTAGTAGAAAGGCACTAAACTTGCTCTTAAAAACGATATTATGCCAATATTACATTGATACTACAATGTCTAATTATACCATCATTGTATTGTACCACCATTACGCCAATTCTTTTAAATTGAATATATCAATTGGGAGAGAGAGAGCCTATCATGGCCATGCCATCTCATTAACTCCTAAACACTCAATCCTTCACATGCCATTTTCGGGCACCTCCAACACCGATGCTAATTTTTTTTTGTTATACAGCAAAATAAGCTTTGTTTTCTTGAAATACAACCGTATGGATGTGAACTAGACTACCATAAATTTATTCTATTTTATGTGAGAATGTGAAGTCAATCATACCAAATTTGCTAGGTGAGATTAACATATGAACTGGGCTTTCATATGGGGGGCAGCTAAAGAAAACTCTAATATTTTTTTGTTTCATGACTATTTCGGTCATTTTACAAATTTTAGAAAGTTGGCAACTTTGTCATAATATGTTATGTGGATGACAAATGAGCTACTCCCAAGAATTTGGGTTCTTTTCAGCAAAGTTAGATGAAGCTCATCACCCTTCAAAGTTGGAGAGACCACATGATATCATTTTGGGAGATTTCCCAATATTCATGGAGCAAGCAACATGTGCACTAAGTTTTTTCCAAATCCATCCGGTTGAGTTAAGTCACCTTGTCCTAAGGAAAAAAAACCCCATCCAAACTGGGCATCATATGTGAAGGATATTGGCTCCTAAATTTGGCTCTTGCATTTGACCAACACATGGAATTGCCCCCCAAAACAAACAATGCTGACCTAATAAAAATTCCCACATGCTTGGAGTACGAGGTTTTTATATGTGATATTGGCACCACGGGCCTTGGCTTGGTGGTTAGGGCTCATGGCCCCCAATGAGGAGGTTGTGGGTTCTATTCCCCATGCCGGCGTGGTGCTCACCACCTTAGTCCACCCAACTATGGTGGGGGGTCCTTGGACCTTGTTGTATGGGTACCTCAAAGCCCTTTGGGGGGATACCATGTCCGGTATCTTCAAGGCACTAGTGGCTAGCTAGGAACTAGTATAGTGTGTCACTATAGTGTCCATCCTCGAAAGGGGAGAGTAGTATTGTCCCAATGTCCCCTTGTCCAGTGGGGATCGGGTCATTGGCATTACGAACGGACACTTTATTCACGCCGGCCCCTTGCTAAAAAGGGACCGCAGTTTCTATCTATCTTCTATCTATCTGATATTGGCCCACGTGGTAATGGGCACCACCCTACACCAATAGATACCTTTTCACATACGTAGATTGCCACCTAGTGGGTCGCAAACCTAGTAGAATATTAGGTGGCGACCCATTTGGGGTTGCTTGAGTGTTTAAGGGTTAAAACAAGCTCAATACTTTGCAGTTGCTCCTCGGGGAGTTCACTAGACATGCATATATGTATACACGTGCGTGACAAGGGTATTTATTCAAGGGGTATTTAATTATCCATCCTTAATTTTTTGTACCGTATTATTATGCAATTTGCTAATTTTTTGTTTTTTAAATGACCCTATAATTACTGTTAAATTTGATGAAGCTCTAATTTTAAGCTAGGTATGTTCATTATAATTATTTGATTTTGCTTCAAAGAGTTTAAGAGCATTCAAAGTACTAAGTCACCAAAATCCAAGGCACAACAAGGTTTTACATTAAGAGTGTTCATAAACAGTTTCAAACAACAAAATTAGCCCATGTTCCTCAATCAAGTTACACGCATAATTAAACACAACGGTACTGAGTGTGAAAAAAAAACAATTAAAACACCAACAACAAAGCAAGCAAAAATAGGGTCCATGCAATAATGTAGAAGGGTATAGAGTTAATATTACAACATCATGCTTGAAGCAGACAGACACAAGACCAACCAAAACTCCTCTAATTTATCTTGAGAAATTGTTTCTAGCATTTAAAAACACTAGCAAAACTGTTCATAGCAAATGAAAGATGTCATGTTCATCTTGCAAAACAATTCCTAGCTTTTGGGAACACTAGTATATAATCAACAAATAATACATGCCTTTAATCCTAAACCCAGGAATCCGTCATCCGCCCTCATCAATCTTTCATCCCATTTTTTCAACTGAATTGACGTAGTTTTTCATCCAAAATCTTCCCGCCTCTGAACACAAAGGACACCCTATTTCAAAAAAAACCTAGGATCCTTAAATCCTACGGTATATTTTTACAAATATTTTAAAAATCTGCGTTATTTGTATCAAGCCTATATTATTTATAATACAAATTTTATCATACATACTCACCTATATTACTTCTAAGAAAATTCTAGGTTTTTCCTTTTGTGAATATAAATTACCCTATATTTTCCTGCACGTTGTTTACTAATATTATCGCAGTGAACTCCCCAAGAGTTGCTCTCTACAATTCATTGCTCCCTAGGTGCACATACATTTGTGTGAAGAAACCAACACTAGAAGTGTTGGTTGAGTAGGTCGCTTGAAGCTAGAACTATTATTTTTGAAGGTTATGTGTGGATGGAGGACTTCTAGTAAGTGTCCAATACCTAGGTGACAATTCTTGTGGATATATAACACCACAACACTATGTGAAATGTGAAGTTAATTTCCTAGCTTGGGTAAGCAAAAAAAATCACTTCTTCCATGTGTAAACATGGCCCTAATTTTTTTATGGAATGGTACTATATAATAAAACCAGTCTTAGCTAGGGTCGGGTGAGAAGGGGCTTTAAGGTTAGTTTCATGTAGGCTGCTCGACCACAAGATTCTAATGAAAATATAAATGCATGCCATTAGGCGGAATCTACATTTCTACTAGAATATGGTGGGTGAGTAGCCTCCATGGAAACTAACCCTTAACACACTATGTCTTCTTGTGACTACGACTTTGAAAAAGTGATGTGATTTCTCTCGGTCATAGCTACAAATGTCAGGGTCTGGCATTGTTTGAGGTTAATTTGAAATGTCTCAATTTAGTTCATTACAAGCTCCTTCATTGAAGCCGGAGTGAATTCCCAAGAGGAATTTAGCAAATTTATGTAGGATAAGGTAATCACCTCTTTCATGTCAATCCGGTGTCTCATGTTTGGAGAGGATGCGGCAGAGGATGTTGGAAGGATTCTGCATCTTCACATGCTAAAGAACTCTTCCAGACAGTGATGTGAATGGTGAATTGTGTTGTCTGCAGTACACAACAGATGTGGAGGATGGAGAGTCGAGACTTAGTAATTGTGGTGACATAAGTGATGAGGTTAAATCCATGTCCTTCAAAGTAGAATGCGAGTGTCGGAATTTCAGGTTCTCAGGTGGCCATTTTTATTTATGTTTGGAGTGCTTGCTCTAGCCCATCGTGACAATTGGCAATGATGGATGTTCAATTTGTCTTGAGTTGAATTTGAAGCATCTCTTGCAGCCTCTCTGCCTCTTACAAGTGTTCTGCGATTTCTCTTTTGGGGCCGAATTGCAAGTGAATCACTAGGTTTTGGGGACATTAATGTTGTCAGCGTCTTGATTGAATCTTAATAAGAGGTCAATTATGACCAGGTAAGTGACTGGCTCTGGATGATGCTGGATGCTTTTGGGACAGGTTTATAGATTCATCCAAGAGATTGAGAGCTTGCATCTCGTGGAAAGAGTGAACATATGGTTGGCACTGGATGGATTAGGCCTGCAGATCAACTTCAATTGATTGTAGCTTTGAAGTTTAGGTGAATGTGTTTGGAGGCAAACCGTAATCTTGAACCCAACCCCTGAAGGAATGCCGCAGTGAGGACAGACACTGGAATCATGGGAAAGTTATGTGGAATCATCAAATTATGCTGATGATGGAAAGGCTGAATGTGAAGAATTGCGATTCGTGATTTCAATTGCATGGAAATCTTCTCGATTCAGGATGGGTCCCACATACATCAGGGTTATGTATGGAGTGCTTGCTCTTGCCCATCTTGATGGTGGTCAATGATGGGTGTTCAATTTGTCTTGAGGTAAACTTGATTCACCTCTTGCAGCGTGGCTTCTTGCAGTGTGTTAATTTGTCTTCTAGGGCTGAATTGCATAGTATGTCATTTGGTTTTGAGGTCAGGGTCATAAATTCATCCAATTGCTTGAGCTTGTATTCTCGTGGATTGGCAACACATTGTTGGCACTGGATGGGTTAGGTCTGCGGACCACAGAGGGTTCAACTTCAATAGAGTGTAGCTTTAGATTTTAGCTGAATGTGTTTGGAGGCAAACCCTAACTCTGAACCCAAACCCTGTAGGAATGTTGCAGTGAGGACAGGCTTTGGAAACATGGGGAACTTATGTGAAATCGTGAAATTATGCTGATGATGGAAGGGCTGAATATCGAGAATTGCGATTCGTGACTCAATTGCGTGAAGATCTGCTCGATCAGGTGTGTCACATACATACATACATACATACATTAGGGTTTTTGTATTCACGAACAATGCGGCCACAGAGGCAGAGGAGAGGGGCCGTGGGCGGAGGCAGCAGCAGAGATGTGGAGGAAAGTGGTGAGGATATGGCTATGGTGAGTAGTTTGGGTGATGACACGCTCCTCAACATTCTACATAGGCTCCCCACTCGTTATCTCCTCAGCACCGTGGCTCTCGTGTGTCGACACTGGAAGCGCCTATGTAAGGATCACCTGGTAAGTTATGCCTCCAAAGCTCACAACCGTGCAATTTCAAGGATTAGGGTTGGGTTGACATGAAACATCTGGTTGCGTGAACAACTGCAAGTTGTAATTGTGATTGTGAGCTTCTGACTTTTCATCTTGGACCGGTTTCAAATAAGAAAGACATCAAGTTGTATTTCTGTGATGAAGATGCACAATGCCAGCTAAACGATCTGTTGCATCCCTTTTTTTTTTGGTCCTTGTCAGTCCTCATCTTCCACACAGTTGTCATTCTGTAATTGTGAGCTTCTGACTTTTTATCTCCGGTCTCAAATGAGAAAGACAACTGGTTGTAATTCTGTGATGAAGATGCACAATATGAGCTATACAATTTGTTGCATCCCTTATTCTTTGTCCTTGTCAATCCTCATCTTCCACACACTTGTACTTTTGTGTGGGAGATACACAGAACATCTTCTAGGTGTCTGTTTCTTATTTGAAACTAGAAATGGAAAGTCACAAGCTCATATCCAACCAGTAATTTGCGCTGGACTGCTTCTATGAGGAAACTTCAGAATCGATGAGAATCTGGAGGGGATTGGTTTTGAGGGTGAGAGTGGTGTGTGCAGGTGCATGATCTGGTGCCTCCCCTTTTCAGCATTATGGCAAAGCCTTGGGGTAAATTGGTGAGTCTACAAATATTTCTCTCTTGCATCTCCCATTTTGGTTCCAGATTGAAGACTTATTTGTGGTAGTTGTGGATTCTGTAGCAAGTCTACAAGCTATTCATTCTGTTGTCTTTGTCTCAAAAACTCATGCTTCTGCAAAAGTCACAGAAATCTGTGGTATGATGAAGGGAAGTTTGTGGTTTGTAGACTGCAATTATGAACAAATGCAAAAATGGTATAGAGCTAATAGAGTTCCATTTGTAATGTAGACAGAGAAGCAACTGATGATGCTGGTGAAGCAGCACGCCTCCACTGTTGAGGTGCTTGAACTTTGTGGGTAAGATCTCAATTCCAGGTCAACGATGTTTTGCTGAAAGTTAAGGTGCCATTTGACATGGCTGAAGGGTTGTTTACACTACAAAGGTGGTCGTGGATGTGGTTGTGGTTGTGGTTAATCACCACAATCAACCACAACTACAAAAAATTTCTTCACTTGTCTTGTGTGAATCCTTGTGGTTGATGGTGGGGATGGTCTTCTAATCGCAATTCATTATTGGTTTAGGTCTTGGGCTCGAGAGGAATTAAAGATTGTAGTGTCAAAGTGGTTGCCTCAACTTTCTCCCTGAACCTTAGCCTTGAAGCTCTCTAATGGTGCCACATGAGCATGAACAACCACCTGAAGGGTGGTTAACCACACGGAGTATGGGGTGGTCATGGGTGTGGTTAGCATTTAACATGCCTATTCCATGGAAATAGAACCAAAGAAAGTAAACCACAACTACAACCACAATCACCCGTAGTGTAAACAACCCTGGGTCCCTCATGGCCTTGTTGTCGATTGTGTCACATGTTTGATTCTTTCACTTTTTCTCCACTGATCAGAGGAGGGGTGGGGTGGCCAGTTTGAAGAAGCTAAGTAGTGAGGAAATTCAAGAGATGGTCAGTGGACTGTCACGGCTGCAACGTCTGACAATCACATCACACCCACCTGTGATCACTAGCAATTTGCAAACTCTTGTACACCACCTACCTAGCCAGCTGAGCACTTTGGACCTGCACACACATAAGTGGGACCAGCACAAATACATATACACAAGACAACCTCCATCCATTACAGATGACTTTGTCACAGTTCTTCAGGAACGCTGTCCATCCCTGACAAAACTCATTCTGGATGCCGATTCATTGATTAGTGAACCATGCTTAGACAGCCTTCTCGAAACCTGGCCGTCACTCACTTTATTGCATCTCCACAGTTCTGCGTTGGGTTGGGGTGCAGTTCTTCGTGTATTTGAATCATGCCCTTCCTTGCAAGACTTATCCCTGACCTCCACCCGCCTCCTTGTCAGCATTACTTATAATAATCTAGGCACCAGTTCTTCCGACAACAAATCGACGGAACCCATAGCAATGTACTCAAAAGAAACCCTCGCGGCTGCGATGCCACGGTCGTTAGTGTCACTTCGCTTGTATTTGGATCTACATGCGTCAGTTCCTTGGGATTCTCTTCCTGCAGTAGACCTACTGAGGTTTAAAGGCCACCAACTGCAGCAGCTGCATGCTCCATGCCTATACAGCAACAGTTGGCACAGCATTTATTTGTGGTGTGTCAATTTGAGGTCCCTCGACTTGTCTCATACCTTCGACACATTGCCCCATGTGTACTCTCTTACTCAGGTATGAGGGAACCACTCTATCCTCCACAGTTTCATTAGTTCCTCCAAAAACTAATTAGTTTCTGCCATTGAAAGAGAGCACCAAATTGGCAGAACAAACACAATTTTATAGTTGCTAATTATTCCCCTATCCTTTGCAGAATGAGGAAAAAGTACTTTGCAATTTAGTACAGCATCTGAAGAAGCTTGAAGAGCTTGCCCTGCCTGGAGCTACAGATCGAGTTCTGGTCGAGATTGGTCGACATTGTGCTAATCTCTCCATGCTCTTCTTTAAGGTGTGTTTCTCCCCTCTCCAAGTTCAATCTCCTCTGAAGAATAAATCATTGTGAGTTGCATCTTTCATTATGCCATAGAATTATACATGAATGCAAAATAATTCAATGCATTTGGATGTGGGTTCTGGTAGTTGGAGATACTGCAAATGTAATGTCATCGATTAAACATGATTAAGCTCACAGTAGAGTTAGGATGCATGAGCAGCATGCACCTGCAACTGGTTGTACCTTTATTGCTTTCAAATTGAAAGAATTTATTCATGCCGAATTGGTTTATTGCGTTTGACAAAGTGTGTTTTGGTGTACATCAGGGTCAAATGCCTCAAAAATATGGGTCACTACTCAAGCAGCGTCATATTACTGATCGTGGTGTCATAGCCTTGGCAGAAGGCTGCCCTGCACTTCGTGTCCTAGGTCTTGGAGGTTGCATCAATGTGACAGTCTCACCCATCAGGTCTGTGAGGACTCAACTGACTCAATATTATTCTTTTGTGTAATGCAGTCTCCTCTTCCAAATTTAATTCATGTTTCTACTGCTCAATTGTAGTGATGGGATTTTTTTGTGGACCTCAGTATAAGGTAGGTGCACCTATTTCGGTTTGTGACCTGTTATGGAGGTCCAAAATAAAACGGTAAACTAGACATAAAGCTTATGTTACATGGCTGCGCCCCCCCCCCCCCCCAAAAAAAGCCAGGTGAAGGCTTAGCATGACCTATGTGCACATAGTGGAACACATTGGGACACAAAGAAGTGAATGGAGGCCCAACATAGGCAGGCCCATGGATTTGCCAACTTTTACCATTCAATTAATTAAATATAAGGCATGGCATGTTACTTGTGGTCCTACATTCTCAAAATCATGAGGTTTTAGGCGAAGATCATAACATGTTATTCAAGAAGCGTTGTATCCCATGCAAAAGGTGGGGCATGACCAAGATGCCCCTATATGTCCACAATGGTTTTGGAATATTCCTACTTAGAAACTCCGTAAGAAATTGAGATTTGATTACAAAATGTTTAGATCCATGACATCCGAGTCCACTATAAATGGCTAATCCATTGAGATAATATGCACATAAATCAGATCACTCTAAGAACCCACATTTGCCAAAAGTGTTGGGAATAGGCGTACTCACCTTATTCTCAACAGGATTATGAGAATTGCAAGTAAACTAAGGCAGAGGCAGTTTGGCAGGATTCTTGCCTTTGAGTGCAGGAAATTGGAGGTGTTGGAGCTGAATGGGTGCACAAAGTTAACAGATGATGTTGTACCGATTCTGCTCAATCGTCTTGGTTCTTCACTGGTGTATCTAGATATAGTTAACTGCCGGAGCATGACTTCCAATGCTCTCCATGCAGTGCTTCAGTATGTAAAGGTGGGTCAATGCAATTCCCCTAGCCTCAGTTGTTGTTATTCATTTTGTACTAAGGTAGAGGGTGCTTAAACCAACCCTTTGGCTGATTTAGCCTATTTCTGGATTCCATTTGGATTAAAGGTATGTATGATTGGCTTAGCATATTGGCTTAGACATGGTGGAAAAAAAAATAAAAAATAACACATCATACGAATATACAACAACTTTTTAAATTAGTTATACCTAGCTACTTAAATCCCTCCCTACACCCACACTTTTTCCATTGCAAACGGCTCCCAAATTCATCTTGACACTAACCCAAAACCAATCCCGCTTTCTCCCAAAACTATCCCCACCTTTTGCCCAAACCACCCCCGCACTAAAACCAATACTCCACCCAAAAAATAATTTGAGCCCTTGTAACTTTTGCATACATGATTTTAAAAAACATTTAAGTAACCCACTTTAGCTATGCGCCCAATGCTTGTCCAAAACCAACCTTGCATTCTCCTGGAACCACCTTGCTTTTCACCCAAATTCGCTCCTGGTTTGCGCTGGAGACACATCCGGATGATTTTATGTGTGCTATGGTTATGGGCGTGCATAGGGAACACTTTTTGAAGGGGGTTGGAATCAGCACCTCTACCTTGTTTTCAAGTTGCTCATTTGTGTTGTGTTGTATTTGCAACTCCAGGAACGAGAGACAACGCTTCGAGTTTTGGATATTCATACCACTCTCAAGCGATCAAGTAAACCTGTGCTCCATGAACTCAAGAAGTTGGCACCATATCTCAGTATCAGAGATGATAGCAGCGGCCTCAACTGGATTGGCTTTTACCGTAGCCCATCTTGGAGCTACAATATCTAGGAAGACATGAAACTGGATCACACAGTTATGTGGCTCGATTGTTGGCACTTCCTACTCCAGACAACTTTATCTGTTGGATCGAATCAGGAATTGTCTCATCTCATTAGCAATTGCAATGAATCAAAGATTGTCATTTCAAGTTTCAGAAATGGAGTTGGGATACAAAAGTTGTACGAGCTCGAAGTGAAGATTCTCTTTCTCATCAAATGATCACTTGGCCCTCTCAATTGTGGTCACTGTTGAACCTAGAATGGTGTCTATGTTTTGAGCACATAGTCCAATCTCATTGTAGCACATCTCTATTGGTGTATGTTCTTAACTACAAGCCTTGCCATATACCACTCAAATACAGGTGGTGTCTGATTAAGAAGCGTGACCACATAAGGTCCACATATCTTAGTAGCAAAAAATTCCACAAAATTTCTAAGATACGGGCTTATGTCTCCTGTTAAATTCCAGCTTCTCGTGTCTCTGGTTTGTGTGTCAATTCTCTCATCCTCATCTGTACCTTGCACTTCCTCACTATTTTTCAGTGAAGTATTAAGCCACATCTTGCTTTGTGTTTTTAAGAAAATGTGTACAGCTCAATGCACTGAGCATTCGGACATCATGAAAGCCATGACAAAACCTCCAAAATGGCATCACAAGAACTTACCTTCCAATTAATAACTCAGATCTCTAAAATGAGATCATCAAGAACTTGGAACTGCAGTACTCTCATTTTATTGTAAACCCTGTGAGAGAGATCCTTCCTAATGAGATAGATGCTTTGAGTGAGATAGTGTTTTGGCAGATGAAGGCAAATCACCCTAAAATTGTCAAGAAGTGATCACATAATTATGCAACTTCATGAAGAAGTGATCCATGGAGCAATTTGAGAGTTCTGCTTTTTCTTCGAAGATATTTGAGTATATTATATTGAAATGCACAAGCAACAAAGACTTTACCTTTATGTTTGCATGTCTGGAGTTTTCCCAGAGGATGGTGCAATCAATGATGCAAAGATGAATTGATCACTACAGATGTATGGAGGTGCATTAGGATGTAAAATTGGTACCAAAAATTTGCAATAACCAAGCAAAGTTTCTTACTTGATGGAGATAATTGGAGCCCACAATTTGTTAACTAAAATGCATATCTGATTTAATGTGACTTAGAATGGATACCATCCATAACGATGGGATTAAAAACAACAAAAACTTACATGGATTATATATAATTCACTACATTCATCCAAGTCCATCTTGTCCCTACATAGAAACTTCCAATATTTTAGGACATTTAGGATTTGAGATCAAAATAAGATTTCCTAAACAGATTAGCCCATCCAATGAGAAAACATGAAATTTGAACATTACATGTTTGGATTCATGGTGTGTATCTTTCAAAATGTTGAACTGTTGCTCATAGGTTCTCTTAATGAAATATAGTGAAATTAATCTAAAGTCCGGGAAGCCAGAAAGGCTAATGGGACTGGAAGTACATTAGATTGGCGGAGTGCAGTAGCCTTCGTGAGATAGAGGCTAATGTCAACTTGAAGGTTTTACTGAAAGAAAGACTTGAGGCTCCTTGGAACCACGTTCTCAAATAGTGATGGAAACTTGTCTCTAATGAGGGTATATAGGGGACATTCCAACACGAAACATGCCTCATTTTCGACTGCATTATAAGAGTGTAAGGGGCAGAGTCTAGTATCTCTATAGATAGGGATAGTTGTTCATCGTCCAGTTTCAATGGCCATTCTATGGTTTGAGATGCGGTAGGCAACAATGATCTTGTGTCATGGTGGAGTCCATGGTTGCTTCAAGTACAATTCACATTTGAATTTGAGAAAATCATTGAGGTGGAGGAAATCTAGTTTCTTCCCTAAGAGATGGAAAGAGTTCCTTGATATCATCATATGATATTTTAGATGTGGTTGGGTTGTTATGGGTTTCCCAATGAGATAAGCCCCATGATGTCTTCCACATGGTTGTTGATTTGTGCTAGGTGTTGAATCCTTGTTTGGCCAAGTGTCAGGAAATTGAGGTTGCTTTATTGACTAACCAAGAGGGGGATAGGTGGGCAAGTTGTTGTTGAAAGCCCATAGCGAGCTTGAGAGTGTATAATTATATGGGAAGTTCTCCAAATTCAGCGAGCAAATTATAATTTGTAGTCAAAGCACGCACTATGCATCATATGCATTTCATGCCCTTCTTGAAAACCTTCCACTGAGAGTTTTTCAAGTTGCCTCTCGAAATTTCAGTGCCATATGTGAAAGTTGGAAGCACCAAAGCCTCAATGAGATTTGAGTTCCCAACATGTGACTCCAACTACTACTTCTTTCCTTAAACATCAAGGCTTTCATACATGTGATACCTTGTCTTTTACTAGATGGCTCGAAGTAATCATGTGAATAAAACTCAATCCCAAGTTATTTATATTTTCTTCAAGACTCTTCCAAATCAAGTTTGGGTCACTTTTGAGTAAAAGATGTAGTTCCTTTTGTTTGCGCTCTAGGTAAGAGCAATTCTTATGCAAGATCATCATGTGGTACCTTTTGAAAGCCATTTTGGAAGTATTGTGCAAGTGACTAGAGTTTAACACCATATGGAAGTTTCACCGGGCCTCTCAATAATCCCTATCAAACCATATGTTCAATAGTCTACCTCATTGTTTCCCACCTAGTCTTTTTAGAGAAGATGAATTGAGTTGGGCATAGTATCAAATGCACCTAAGCTTGAGCGCGGTCATCTAATGAAGTGTTGGTCTCACCTTGCACATAAGCAAGTTTATGTTTGATATTTAGAACATATTGGTTTGCCTCGGGATTGAGATGAAGAACTTAACTTGAGTAGAGGGGGCTAGAAGCCTCGATCTTGCATTGTAATGGTTATCAACTTGAATATGTACGTATGTGTTAGAAACATTTAGGTACCTTTTTAAAATGACCTCCTACCTTAAGTTAATTCATTATAGCCGCGCCAACACCAAGAATTTCCATAGTCAAGAAGTGGAGTAAGGTCGATGTGCCTAAGGGTAGTTTCCATGTAGGCTGCTCTTCCACTAGAATTTGGTGGGTGAGCAACCCACATGGAAACTACACTTGATTTAGCTATTGGCCTCAATATGACACTTGTATTTGAGTGATTTGTGGTTGGGTGTGGTTCTAAGAACGGATACCAAAAAGAGATTGGACTAGATGCTCAAAATCTGATAACCATTCTAAACTCAATAGTCCTCATAATCGAGGGATTTATATGACCATTTAATGAGCATGAGAGTCTTCACTTTGATAATGAATAATCTATTTGTACAAGATCTGAAAATTATGAAGAAAGTGGCTATGGGCTTGATTTGGATTTGCTAACTATCTCATCCTACATTGCATATTTCATATCATAAGAAAAGTGGGCTAGTTGGAAAAAGTATCCATTTAACACACATCTACTTTACCTGAACACTGGGGTTTATATGTTTCCATTTCAAACGTTTGTGGTAATGTCATCCTAATTTAGTTGAAATACATCCCCAAAAATGAAATCTTTTGAAGTTGAACCTGGCATCGATTGAATAAAAAGTAATGAATACATCTTCCGATATTTTGGCATATCTAACCATCTATATTTGACACCAAAATACAACTACATGGAAAAAATTACCACATGTAAATGGAAGAACGCGACAAGTGAAAATTCTATTTTGAGACTCGAGATGTGTGTATCTCGTGAATTGTTGAATTGCTGCCCAAAGGTTTTCCTTACATGTTTTTCCTTCCAAGTTTGTACATTCTAGACTTGAATATGTACCTATATATTTGAAACCATTTAGATATGATTGATTAAGGATCACATGTTTTAGAGTGGGTTTACATTGAGGTCCAAGGTCTAAAATGCATCCTTTTTTGGACTCAAGATTGGACCCAAGCTTGAAGATTGATATCTTAAACTATGATTATGTTCTTGAGTGGGGGTCGTCAAAATGTGGTGAGAAAGTGATGCTACATTAGCACCACTCCATTTTTTTTTCATACTTTGGACCCAAACCCTATTGTAAACTCCCTAGGTTCAAAAATTTGCTATCAAACAATATGATTATTCAAAAATTTCGATGGTTTCTACCTTAGTGTAAACCCACCCTTAAGGTATGCAAGCCTTAACCAAACATTAGTCTTATGGCATATGCTTGTATTGGAGTGGTATATGGTAGGGCCTATAGTTAAGAGTGGTTGCCAAAAGGACACATGTTATGATGAGATTGGACTATGTGCTCAAACCAAGGACATCATTCTATATTGATTACTTAACACAATTGGGAGGGCTTATGTGATTGCTTAAAGAGAAAGAAGAATCTTCATTTTGACCTGGTAAAACTTTGCCATCTCAACTTTCAAGTTGACACTTGAAACAACAACCTTCATCATCCACAATTTCATGACTGGATGAGACAATTCACAATCCCATCCAACTCCCATAGATATATATGGATATGACAATGTTTGTTATAGGCCCATATACCTTATGGTGGTGGGTTTACATTAGGGTCGGGATCCAAGAAACCCATGATCCAAAACAACCCCTTCATGGACCTCACTTTCAGACCCAAGATTGGACCAAACTTGGGGTGTGGTTTCTCAAATGAGGTGGACTATTTACTAGAGTTGGGACCACCAACTTGATTTGTCATGACCAATGCTGCATTAGTGCTAGTTAAAACTCTTGGAGTCCAAACTTTTTCTCTCGACCAATAGGATCCCTTGGTTCTAGAATTTCTTTGGTCTAGACCCTAGTGTAAACTCACCCTTAACTTAGCTCATCATAGCCGCCGCCAACACGAAGAATTTCAACATTTGGCCCGAGACAAAGCTTGGAACGACCCAAAAGCCGGGGTGGGTCAAAAAACAACAATCACAATGGCTCCTTTCCACATGCTTCTAGTACCCAAATGCTACTAGATGCGAAGACCACCCCTCGAAGAGTCCGGTCTTTGGAGGCCCAAAGACCAGGTCTTACGCTTCGAGATGCGGTGGGGGTCTCGGAGGGGGTCTTGGCAGGGGTCTTGGTGGGGATCTTGAGGGCCTTGCCCCTGCCCCTTCTTGTAACTTCGTCTCCGTCGTTGCCCCTTGGGAGCTCGCATCCGCCATAGCTAGGGTCTGCTCGTCCGGAGCAGCGACAGGGTTTGTCTGTGCATCGCGGGGAGAGAACCAGGCATTGCAAGACATGGCGCTCCAAGCATGGCGACGCACGGGGAACGTACTGAGGGGATCCCTTCCCGCTGCGGCGAGGGCATTGACGACCAACACTGATGCGATCACTCTGGAGGTTCCGGTACCATTCATGGCACACAAGTGTGACCCGCCTTCGCAAACGGTGGAGACCTCATCAGCAGAGCTAATGAACTTCTTCAGAACAATGTTCGTGATGCGGAGGATGGAGATCGCGGCCGATTCATTGTATAAATCGAAGTTCATCCGAGGGTTTTGCCATCTCTATGATGGACAGGAAGCAGTGTGTGTGGGGATGGAGGCAGCCTTGAACAACAAGGATTGCATCATCACCGCATACAGGGACCATTGCACACATCTCGGAAGAGGTGGAACAGTGTATGAGGTTTTCGCTGAGCTTATGGGAAGGAAGGATGGATGTTCTTTAGGGAAAGGAGGATCCATGCACATGTACAACAAGAAGGGAGGGTTCTTCGGTGGGAACGGGATTGTGGGTGCTCAGACACCATTAGGTGCTGGATTGGCATTTGCACAAAAGTATCTCAAGGTGGAGGGAGTGACCATGTCGCTCTATGGTGATGGTGCTGCTAACCAGGGACAGCTCTTCGAGGCCATGAACATTGCTGCGTTATGGAATTTGCCTGTGATTTATGTGTGTGAGAACAACCATTATGGTATGGGAACTGCGGAGTGGCGATCAGCTAAAAGCCCCGAGTATTACAAGCGTGGAGATTATGTCCCTGGCATGAAGGTTGATGGTATGGACTGTTTGGCTGTGAAGCAAGCAGTGAAGTATGCTAAGGCTCATGCTTTGAAGAATGGCCCATTTGTTTTGGAGTTCGACACATACCGGTACCATGGTCACTCCATGTCTGATCCTGGTAGCACATACAGAACTCGTGATGAGATTTCGGGTGTTCGTCAGGAGCGTGATCCAATTGAGCGGATTAGGAAGCTTTTACTTTCACATAACATCGCCACAGTTGCTGAGTTGAAGACAATTGAGAAGGAGGCTAAGAAGGAAGTTGAAGATGCTTTGGAGAAGGCTAAGCAAAGCCCCCAGCCTGATCCATCGGAGCTTTACTCCCACATCTGGGTTAAGAGCTACGGTGCCGAAGCATATGGAGCCGATCGCAAGGAAATTGTCGTCAAGCTGCCTTGAAGAAAGAAGGTTAGCATATTTTGAACTTTAGAATTTGGAAATCTTTAGAGTCACTCTCCACATTGCGTAGGATATATAGCTCAAGCTACATCCCTTTTTGGGTCAAGCTGATGATGATTCTTCAAGCTCGTTCATGCATCTTATCTGTATGTAGGTAGCTTTGGGGCAATCGTGATGGCCCCTTGTTGTTTAGATAATAATCTCGACGAATCACAGGTTGGATGCATTATTAGATCAAGCTTCTACTGGTGTCTCCTTGGATTTGACCGACACCTCGTTTGTATAATGGGAGGAGAAATTCCTTCTGTGAAGCAGCCCAAAGGAATTGGGCAAGAGTTAGCCTGTAAACGTGAGTTGTTCTCTCTTATTTTATTGTGTTCTGCTAATGGCTTAAACAAGCCTGTTGCATTATGGGAGTTTTTCCACACTATGAGAGACAATGCCGAAAAGGTTTTTACTGGAATCCATTGGTTCAGTTTCTTTGCAATGTTTCCTGTGAATTCCAATTGTTCATAGCTCAAGCTACATTTTTTTCCGTCGAGCTGATGATTCTTCAATCTGGTGTATCGTACTGTATGTAGCTCTGGGGCCATCAATCATGTCCGTTGTTGTTAGTTAATAACCTCGAGATATCACACAGGTGGATGCATTATTAGGTCAGCTTCTGCTGGTGTCTCTTTGGGTGTGATTGACACCTTTTGTATATGGAAGGAGTGTTTCCTTATATGAGCAAGGGTTAGCCTGTGCAATTTGAGTTGTTCTCTCTTCCATTGTAACTCTGCTTATGATGGAGTGTCCTATGCTTTGAGGGACAAACCCGAGAAGGTTTTTACCGAAAGGTTTCTATTGGTTCATTTTCCTTGCAATGTTTGTTGAATTTCTTCTGTTAAGGAGTTTAAGTTTCAGAAGGATGAGTCCAATTCTCTGTTCTCTGGACCTTGTCTTATGCAAAGCATTCACAAAGACCATTCGAAGCAAAGAATCTGCAGGCTTGGGGTAATGGAAGGTATTCATGAGCACTGACTTCACCTGATGCTAAAGTGAAATCTCGTTGGCATTGATGTGCTGGCATTCACCTGTCCCCTCATGATTGTAGATTTTTTGAGATATTTTGCACAAAGCGTATTAACCTCTTCACTCGGATATTTTAGGGTTTCGCTCCTGGATTCTCAGAAATGGGAGTGAACGTAAACAGACAGCAATATATTGGTGTAGCCAATGATCTTCACCTTCTCATCTTTCGAAATGGCCTTGAACGCTTTCATCCCGACACAGCAATACTTATTAAGGAATATTTTAGAGCATCTTGTGTGTCGAATCTGTTATGATTTTCCCAGGATTGTTGAGAAGGGAGCAGAACGTTGTAAATGTCATGTGTCATGTACCTACAGAATTTAGGTCAACCCAATTACAGAAAATGTTTGTGCCCTTTATTAATATTTTACTCTTTTTTAGTAAATCCTGTGATTGGCCTTGTCAAAAGTGGGCACATTCTCATAATTGAGCTCAGGTGGAGTGCTTAACGCTGTATTGCTGCAGGTTGCATTCCAAAGAACTTGGAATTTTCATGCCACCCTTGATGTTGAGGGCATTTGAGCTCACTATCATTAACATTTGCTTTGACTGGCTTTGTAATGAAGTTCTGGGCACAAAAACATCATCTTTCCAACAAGAATTGAGAAGATTGAATGGTTGCAAAGTTTGAAGCATTAAGTTGGCATATGAATCACCATGCCAAGTGGGAGACTCATGATGATGTGAGGTGGTGATTTAAAACATTTTCCTGGCTAGAGATAACCCCTTGGGTCACCAGGGCAAATAAAAGGTTAAGGGTCATTAATAAAAAGAATGAAAAGACAAAGGAACAATATTCTTTTTACAATGACATGCAATGTGTTCAACAATTCCATTTCATGTCCAAATGGACATGCGGGGCGGAGTTGGCTTAATGCCTATTTTCACAAGTGGATTGTGGATTAGTTTTGATAGGGGTTAGCAATAAGTTTGGTCTAATAGAAACGGGGCATGGGAGTTACCATGAGGGGATGGTATTGTCATGTGTGCAATTTGTAGTTTTACCGACATTTATAAATGTGAAGCATTGGGTCTTCAGGTGGGCAAATAATGTATTAGTGAGTGCTTGGATTGCTTTGTTATGGAGATTTGTTCTTAGTTTATTTATATGTTTGTTTTTGCAACATGAGTGTAGGCGTAGGCATGTGTCATTTGGTGGGAGTTGCATAGATTGCAAAGTGGGGAAATATCTTGTTTGAGGATGTATATTTTGCAGTAGTTACCTAGATAACTGCCAACGTGGAAGTTAAGAACTTGAGTGATTTGTGCATTGGTAATCCTTGGGGCATCCCAAAATAGGTTTGACCAGGCATTGTGGATGTTAGGGTTAGACAACCATTTATTGGCAATTGGGATTGTGTTTTTGGAGTGTGATATAAGTGCAATTTCATATTCTTGTCAATGTATGGTTTTGTGTGGCAAATTAAGCCGTCATGTTGGGTGGAGATCGGGGGGATGGATGACCAATACAATGTTTGATGTCTGATTAGGTGGAATGGTGTGTCCAAGATGCAAGGTTTTTTCGCACCTTGTTTGGCTAGTTTATCTGCAACATCATTACTTGAAATATTTACGTGAGCTCTAACTTTGCAAATGGCGATGTTATGGTGCGAGTTGTTTAGATATTTATATTGGTAATGTGGAGTTTGTTGGGGTGGTTGTATTGTGCGGAGGGGCTTTTTGAGGTACTTAAGGAGTAGGTATATGCTATTAAGGTTGTTTGTAAAACTAAATGTGTCTATAGTTAGTGATTTTGTGTGTTCCATGGGTAGGAGGAGTGTGTATAATTCGGCTTGCATGATACAAGGATATCTAGGTAAGTGGGTAGCAATGTTACTTTGTGCCGGTTTGTTGAAAACGTATGCACTAGCAATGTTACCATTTCCATCGCCGTGAAGGAGCCGTAATGTATAGTAGGAATGGGGAGTTGGGTAGCAGAGAGGGAGGATGGTTGCTATAGGAATGGGAGAGGAGGGGGGTTGGTAGATGTGGTTGTAGTTGGTGGTGGTGGGTAGGCTATGTGCCATGTTTTGGGAACTTTTATAGGGGATGTTTTAAGTTGTGGGGGAGGATTGGGGTGGGTGGTATATGAGGAGGTTAGTGATGTGGGAAGATTTTGCATGAATAATGGGATTTGAGATGGGTTAGGTTTATGGGAATAAATTAGGATACATGTGAGGAGGGGTTCTTTATTGTTGTAGTATGATAGCATGGTCGGGGATGTTGGGTAATGCATTGTAAGGGGTAGAATAGTGATTATGGGAGTAATGTGGTTTTGTTGAAGTGGATTAATTTTGTCATTGGACTATTCGTCACAGTTAATAGTGATAATTGTGGTGGAGTTATGGTTGGTGGTTGTTGCAAGGCGGCCATTTTGTGATATTTGGGAAGAGGATGAGGTCCGTGATGTGGGTATAACCATTGCCTCCCCATTTGGATGGTAAAGGGCGAGTTTAGTGAACTAAATATTATGTCCCTTTCATATGGTGAGTGGTAGTATGAAAATTTTGTGGGACATGTGAGTGGGCTAAAGAAGGACAAATGTGTGAGTTAGAAGGTTTGAATGAGGTTGTTTGAAAGGGGTGTTGGGAGTGTGTGGTGATGATGGAGATGAGGGATGTTAGTTGGTTCTCCGCGTGGGAGTGATTTTATGTATTGATTGATAAGGGAAGTATTTTTGTGGCAAAGTCTTGGAGAGAGGGGGGGATGTACTCAGAGAACCTAACCCATAGCCATTCAAGTCTATCGAGTGGAATAGTGATTTGGAAGTTGCTTTCGGTGTCATGAAGTTGGGCTAGGAGCGGATGTATTTGTATGGTGGGGGATGTTGCAAAGACATCTTTGTGTGGGTTGCATTCTTGGATTTGTAGGGTGAGATGTGGTATCTCTAGATTAGGACGTATTGCCCTTTAGTCGTGTGATTGTCAAATGTGTACTAGTTTGTTCTTAATGGCTTGTTGTTTTATATTTTTTGAAAGTTTTGTGACAAGTAGGAGATTGTGTTCATATAGGACATTATCAAAATTAAGAATTTGGGCATGGGTTAACCATTTTGAATAGTTATGTTGGGGAATTGCCAATGACAATGGAACTTAAATCCATGTTTTATGGCACCTCATTTATCTTTATGGTAAATAGGTTTGAAGATAGAGAAATGTGAGATGGGTATTCCTAATGGCTTTGTGGAGGTACAATTTCTATAGTTTGAGGTGTGTCTTGATGTGGTGATGAGGGTGGTGGGGTTTGAGGGGGAAGGGGGGGGGGGGTTGTAGGTTGTGAGGCAGGTGGTGTGTAATGTGTGATTGGAGGGAAGCTTGTGGTAGCTTGGATGAGGGTGTTTTTAATGATTTTGGATATGGTATGATATTTACTGTGGAATTCTATGATGATGAGTATGCAGGTGCAACTGTGGTGTTGAAGTTGATTTAAGGTGGTAATATTGAATGTGGCTACTTTTTGGAGAAGTTTTTCTGTGTTGGATCTTTGGTGGGAGGTGAGGGAAGGGTAAAATGGAATTTTATACAATTATGATATAATAGTGAATTCTTAAGAGGGAAGATGGTGTCAAGTGAATCTATGTGGATGTTGAAGTGTTATTTTAGAATGTGTAGGGATCTAATGTTGGGCGATCTAGAGCAAGCTTGGTACCTAAGTGCAGGGAGGTATACCGCTCCACCACGTTTGTTGACTATGAATTCTACTAGACCTTGGTAGATTTGTCCTAGTGGGACCTAGATTTTAAGTGTATGTGTGAGTTGTTCACTAAGGGTGGTTGCATATCTTTGGGACAATGGAAAAAACATTGATACCACATGCAACTTGAGGCAATTGGGTGAAGATGTGGGGGGAGTCTTATGGGATGGCCTTTGTGAGTTTTAAAAAGACTTTGTCAAGTTTTTGATCATCTAGGACTGAGAATGGGGCTGCGGATAAGGCATATGCAATACTTGGGTGGATGATTGTATTTAGAATTTTTAGTTTTGTTGTAGCAAGGACTCCAAATATAGCCAATGCACCTTACACAAATAATCATGAAGGATATGCACTCTCAACCATGTTGCACATGGTTCAAAGTTTGAATGTCGATGATTGAGGTATAAATTCATGCCTTGCCTCATCATGTTCCAGATTTTGAGTGCAAGTCCAATACATTAGGTACCTCTCCTAGCTCTAGAGTTGCACTACATCTTCTTTTTCTAAGGCACTAAGTAGTTTTCATTGCAAGTTGCCTTTGACTTGTGCATACATCCACTACCATTGCATTTAGAAAATATTTCTAGCAATATATATTAGACCTCATCTACTCTTTCCCTCCATAGCAAACCCTCAAAGCTTTCCAATCTGATATCGCTACTTCGTAAGGAAATATGTTCAAGGTGTAAAAGTCTTTGGAAAACATGCGGACTACCAAGTTTAGATGGGTTGTGAGCCGGTTCTTCATCTTGCTCTTCAAAAACAACAAGGATCTCAATGTTCTCTCATCTTCCACACTACCCAACACTTGGACATGAGCAATCTATGCAACTTTCATGAAATTTGGGAGTTGCTAGAGATGAGGGCATTCCTAGAAAGTTCAAGCTGAAGACGGGACATCAGGTTCTTAATCTTGGGTAAGGACATAGCAACTTGTGCATTCAATATCATAGTGATTTAAAAAGAGGAGTATTCGAGGTCAAGGTTGTGGACATCAAGGGGTGGAGGCACCCACTCCTCAACATCCTCGGTTGAAGTATCAACAAGTACCCACAACTCCTTTGTTGTCCCATAGAATGATTTCAATGTTGCAATATGCCAAGGATACGTACCCCTAAATGTATCAATCAACCAATATTGGGGATAGCATGCCCAAGGCACGCACACTACCTCTTGATGTGGGAAATGCTTCTCTGACTCTATAAGATTTTTTGCTACACTAATTAGCTACAATTGCACCTCGCCAAGGATTACCTCGAGGTCAATCTTGTTCACCTCTTCCTATTGTCTTGGGAAGGCCACAGATCTCATTGTAGGCATGTGGGAGACACCTGCAATCTTGAAGACTAGGTGGTTTTCCTCACAATTATTACAAATAACTAGTCTTGCTTGATTACCATAGATGTGCCAACTGCCAAAGAACTAAAGGTGTTGAACTCCTCTCCATGGAAATTAAAAGCAAGATCAATGTTCAATTGATATAGTTCACCTTGGCAAATTTTTATTGTAGAGATGAAGTCTACAATGTAGCATGTTGGACTGTGCAAACTTGATGAAAAAATCCATAGAATGCAGCATGGGCATCAAACAAGGTATAATTAGCATATTATGCCGATCTAGGAGCATTGAAAGGTTCTTTGTTGTTGGCTCCTTTAAGGTATTGACTGCCATCTCTGTCACCAAGGGCTTGTACTCTTCAAGCACCCTCCTCTTTGCATGCCCAAACATAGATTTCCAACGAGTCTAAACATTCCTTAGGATCTAATTCCCTTTGGATTCCAAACAAGCTGCAAGCTTTTGAAACTCAAGGGTGCACTTTGGGAAAGAGATGAATAAGGAATACAACACTGGCAAGAGATCCTTCACATGTCCCACCCCCTCAAAGTCGGAGAGAGTTTGGACAAAAAGGTTAGTTTGATGTGCCATGCAATGGACACCCACCATGAAGGGTGCATACTTGTTGATAAGTTGCACTATAACACCAGATTTTGCACCTTGGAAGGCATAAATCCCATATGTCCCGAATGTAATCAACCCCTCCCTTATCTTTTGGTCAGATAGACCAACATAAGTACATATAACATTCACAATGATAATAGTGATATTATCTAATGTTCCACCTTCAACAACTCCAACATAAAGAGCAATGGGGTGCGCTTCCAATTTCTCACTATGTACCCATGGACACGGGTAGATCACTCTAAGGCATTTATGTGCACCACGTGCGGTTGGGGTTTTTTTGTTTTGGGGCTATTTACCTTCAAGGGTTGAATTAAAGCCTCCCTATAATTACTTAAATTTCAAAAATGGCCCATTTGTTTGCATCCTTCCATTACTTATATTGTCCAAGTCACTGCAATTTTTTGTACTCTATATTCCTTTTAATTAATAAAAGCTAATCTACTTCCTAACGCAATTGACGAGTATTGAGGGAAAGCATGGAAACAAAGAAGGGTGCAAACAATAATACCATTGCAAACATAGTTATGAAGAAAACACATAGGAGACCACAGCAAAGTAATACCATTGCAAACATTGTTATGATGAAAACACGTAGGAGATGCCAGCACAAATACCATAGCGGTCATTGCAATGCAAGTGACCAAAAACACAGAGCATAGTAAAACGGGTTTAGAATTTACAATTTAGGGTGGAGTCCACAATGTTACAACGCGTACAAAATAACCCCAAGTACACCACAAATAGGGTAAGTGTCGCGCACCTCTCCATGAGGAGTGCCCGAAACACCATGGGCACAAGGGGGACCCCGGAGTGACACCCGGGACTTGTGGCGCCGTTGGTGAGAGGGCCCAAGTGATCCTAGTGTGGATGAGGTCCCCGGGCGTTGGGAACGCCTCCCACCCACGAAGATTAGGAGGCACAAGGGTAAGGCCATGAGTTATGCGTAGCTCATGGCGTGGTGATTCTAGAAAGCTCAAGAACACCTCAATCGGAGGTGTGAGCTAGGAGTTATGGCCATTTGAGTGGGGCGCTGTCCCGGGACAGCGCCCTGGTACAGCAGTGCCTGGGAGTGATTCCCGGGACTGCCAAGGTTCAAACAGGCATAACTTCCTCAAGACTTGCTCAAATGGAGCAAGTGAGGAGTCCATCGGCATCTACGTGAAGCGTAGATGAACATGGAGTGGTTGGTTGTTATGATCAGACATCATACAAGGAAGTTATGATGGTCTGAAGCTGCTGGGGGGGTTCTAGGCCCAGCAGCTAAAGGAAAATGTCCACTTGGCCCCAACTCTTGGTAGAGAGACAAGAGGTTGGTTGACGGTGGGGTAGGGGCCCCGCGTGAAGTCCTAGAGGCTTATATGGGTGAGGTGGTGTGGCCTCACCCACCCGAGGCCGAACGGCAAGGCCTCCATGGGCTTTGGCCTATTGTGAGGCCATAGTTGCCTAGTATGGTTCGGGTTGTTGTAGTGTTGCTCCGGCAACGCGATGATCAACATAGGATTGGACTTCCATGGATGGAAGTCCACATTGGGGAAATGGGTTACCGATTAAGGGGTGAGTCCCGAAAGCAAAGTAGGAGGGTTGGTTCCCTCCTATGAACTATTGGTCCGGGGTAAGAGGAGCTATCCATTAGCATGGCGGAATGCGAATGGTTAGCGCTCGTAACCTTTGCTAGAAACGAAAATTGGCAAGATTGTTAAGGGACCTAGCAAGGGTTGCGACAGTAAGGGTGGAAACAGAGGAAAAATGTCCGTGTGTTCACAAACACAACATGCGGTTTACAAAATGCTGACCCGTTTACATACCATACTAAACACACCTTCTAGGATCCTTATCTTCAGCCCCTATATTAATTTTACAAAAAAATAATGGCCCACGTTTTATGTTCATCTAACTTACTTATAATGGGATTGTCTACATTTAATGAGCCCTTCATTATATGGAATTCCTTTATAATTTTATTTCAAATGATTTTAATCCTCTCTATATTATGCCGCACGTCGTTTTTAAAATGTACTAAGTGATCTACCCGTGTGAGGCCGTTGGTGAGGAGGTTGTGTTGAGCTTCCTCCATGATGAGTGATGAATGCAAAGTCTCAATCAACATCTAGTTTAGTGAGTGAGAGGATTCTACCTCTAGTCCGTTATAGTAGCACTCCTTCATGAGGAATTTGAGATTGTCATTGGCCATTTTTCCTCAGAGTGTGACTCCGTTGAGATGAAGATGCATGTTCCTTGCCTCAGTGATCAATTTGAAACATTTTAAAACTTTGCCTTTAACTCTCTCCCCTCCTCCCATTGTCATGACAAATGTGTGTTTGCGCTTGAGGAGTGCCAAGCCGTCATGCTTTGGATATTTTAGATGAAGCATGCCCAATTCCGTGTGACTGTGTTGATGCCAATGTCTAGTGGGTTAGAGTATGTTTTGCCCAGTGGTAAATCCATTCGTCGTAGTCACTCCAAGCATGCGGTCTTGACTTCTTGGTTACTCAACACCTTGAATCCTTCATCAAATTGAATGGTCACATGAAATCCCTCCATGAATCCCGTATCTTGACCCACCCTCTCATACATGGGGATTTGAGTGAAGTCGAAGTGTTGTCCATGGACTGCTTCCGGGCGTTCCATGGGGAAGAGTAATTGCTCCGCTCTTGGAAAGGCATGTTGAAGAGTGCGGAATTCTTCAGTTTCGCTAGCGGAGATGCCCATGGTGGCAAATTCCACATCGGTGCAATTCTCCTTAAGAAAGAGTTTGCCCTTTTAAATAACAATTACTTCATGCATTGGGTAGCCTAGCCACATTTGCCCGATCATGTCAATACTCAATGTATTACCTTTATGTTGAGAGTGAATGTGGGGTGAGGCAAGTACTGCATGTGATTTTGGTGAGGACGTAGTTAAATGATTCTCGTTTTTTGTCGTTTTGCGCTTTGGCTCTCCGAGTTGGTGTTGACCCTTGGGTTATGGTATTGAATTGTGGAGTGGAGCTTCCGTTGGGATTACCAAAGTTTGGTGAAACGCCTTGATGCAAGTGTTGAGAACTATGTGCAAGGATCGTTGAAGAGAGGTACTCCCACACTTGGGAGATACATCCTCTAGCTGCATGTCCACATCGTCAGCTTCATTGAGTTGTACAATTTGATGTGAGTTAGCCTTTGCTTATACTTGTTGTGATGTGTGGTGCGTGTGATGGAGTTCTCCTTCAAAGGCTTGATATTGTTCTATGAATGTCTTATGGCTACAAGTTACTTATGGTACCGCATTGTTGGTAATGATTAGGTTCTGGTGTGGAATTGTTGATGGTGGTGGCAGTCTGGTGGACTTTGGTTGCAAGTTTGATGGAGGATCATTGGGCATATTGTGAAGGGGCCTTGATAATCTGTGTGTTGTGGATCATGGTTGGACATGGAGGAAGAGTATTGTCAAGGTCGGTGTTGGGGCCGCTTAGGGTCGCTATTTTGTATTTGGAGGTGGATAGAGCCAGGTTGTGGGGTAGTGACAAGAGTGAGGTCACAGGTTGTGTTGGCGCAAGTGTTGGGGGGTGAAGTCCTTGGAGCAATGTAGCAATGAGTAAGGTCTTTCTAGTGTTGGTGATCTTCTAGGTGCAAAGGGATGATAGTGGGGGAAACATGGAGGTGAAGATGTGGAGCTATGGAGGATGTAGAAAAGTGAGTATGAGAGGCATAGGAATCCTACTAGAGAGATGTGTTAGCTAGTTGGGTGTTGTTGTGTGTGTTGTGGGATGCTTTGGGGTGGGTAGATTGCAAGCTTATATATTGATGTAAGGAGATTTTTCGGAAATGCAAAGGCAGTGAGAGGATTTTTTTATCGATATTGTGGTTGTGGTGATAGGTGGGTTCATTGTCCAAGCATGGGGATATGCCGTTGCAACGCAAACAGATGTTATGCATTGTGTGTTGGCCATTATGGTTTTACTTGTAGCTTGTTGGTAGCATGGAGGCGTTGGGAGGTGTCGCAAGGTAGTTGTTTAGAGGTCCTGCATGTTGGTGAGTTGGGGGTCTTAAGGTGTTTGTTTGGAGAATTTCCAAGGTGGACATTGTGGTTGGCGTGCGATGCAGACAAAGGCCAAGCTATGGATAGGATGGAAGGTGGCTAGTAGCTGGTTCGAGGTGTGTGTTTAGAGGTGAACATTGGATGTGGCTCTATGGGATGTGTTTGGTTAATTGTGCTTTGGGTAAGGGG
Organism: Polytrichum commune; assembly: GCA_950295325.1. Taxonomy (NCBI): domain Eukaryota; kingdom Viridiplantae; phylum Streptophyta; class Polytrichopsida; order Polytrichales; family Polytrichaceae; genus Polytrichum; species Polytrichum commune. Next base: position 11,318,628 of record OX485803.1, on the reverse strand, counting down.
TTGTCTATAGTGCAGGTGCACTCATGTATGTGTGAAATGGAGATGTATGAGGTTTGTTTGTGGTCTGTGGGTTAGGGAATGGGACATACCCGTAATGGCTTGGCATAGGTAGAATATGGTTGTCGTTGTTGACCTTGAGAGCATGTGTGCTCTTGACTATGTGTAACAAAGGAGGTGCTTTGTGGGATTTGGAAATGGGATACCAGTGGAGGTGTGGGACATACATGATGTGAAGCTAGAATGAGAGTGGCGGAGCGTGTTTGCGTGGATGGTGTTGGTGTTGGTGTTGACCATTGTGGAGTAGGAGCAACAAAGTTGGTGTCACTATGGGGCAAGTCATTGCTACAAGTGTTGAGGGTGGGCATCTTTGAGGGGTCACTTGGGTTGTTATTGTGGAAGTCAATTTTGCATGTGACAACGGTTGGGGACCACTGCAATTGGTGAAGAATAGTGCATTGAGGCGTAGGGTTGGAGCACATAGCATGCTTAAGATGAGAAGTACTCATAGCACAATTGTATTGTTGTTGGTAAGTGAAATTAAACCAAGTCTTTTATTCTTTGCGGTGTAGGTCGCTCTTGTAGTTCCTCTCATTTAGTGAAAAATTGTTTCTTTGGCTTTTGTTGATATTATGGTTCTAAGCATATTCCTTTTGTATGTGGGTGCATTGTTGTTCAATATCGTGTTGTTGTCCGTCTTGTCTTCTCGGTTGTGACATTCCTCCTAGACTAAGTTTGGGTGCTCATCTTTCTTGGTCTCAACAACATATTCATGTGAAGTTAGGTTTGTTGGATTCGTCTTGAGAATGAGACCCCCTTGGTCTCAAGTTGTTTGATCAATGTTGATTAATTATTTCTCTGGTATTGATGCCTACTTGGGGCCGAATTCAAGCACTTGCATTTTGTGGATACTTGCAACTATATGTAGAGAACCCAAAAAAAAAATTGTGATGAATTTTGTTTAACAACTATGTTGCCTAATTGTGACTCCCTGTTAAGCCACGTGTATTGAAATATGGGCACTCATTCATCCTAAATCCATTATATAAGATACGTAAAAGTTGGACACTCAAGCTTTGGAAATATAATATTGAGAACACATCAAGAGTGGTAGGCAAGGTAACAAGTTTCTTCAACTTGTTGGGTGCAAAGACTTTCATATGATGGGCACCTCCTTCATGTATATATGTTGTTGGGTTTCCTTAAATGAAGCATCTTTCTTGGTTGATTGTGAACTTGGAAAGTTAATGTCACTTTGTTGAAGTTGTTAGTTGCAAAACCACCCTTAAATAAGTGTTCACCATGGTGTTTTTGGGTTTATGAGTATTTGCATGTTGGCTGCACAATGCACAATGAAGAATGTCATTTGGCTACCGCTTGTTCGATCCAAGTTTAAAGTTGGTGAAGTGAGTGAACATTTACTAAAGTACTTGAGAACACCACATAAAGATAGACCCCAATTAAACTAAAGCTCAAGTTTAGTTGGTTTGCCAACTTGAAATAGTGACCAATACAGAACAAGACGCAAAGTTTGATTGCATGTTGATCACCATTTCGAGTTGATAAGCCCTCCTATGTTGACGGTGTGTAAGGTATGTGAGCTTATGTGGTCATCACTCTTCTTAATTGGACATCTATAATTGAGTCTTATATGGCTAGGCTTGTAGTTAATGAAACTGAAAAGATACATGTTGTGTGAGTGTTACTAGCTCAAAATAGAGACACCATTCTAAATTCAATACACAACACAATTAGGAGGGCCAAAGGTAGTTAAATGTAACAATAACACCAAACCTATGACCACCCAAGTGAATGGACAGGCTTCATTTTGAAATGCAAACTTAAGACTTCCAAGGATCTCCCATTTATTGAGAATCTACTAGAGATCCTCAAATTGCAGTCTCAAACGAAGCCCACCAAATTTGGATGGACATAGATTCAACGTTAGTGTTAGGTTGAGCTACCTTACATGATCATTTGAAGAGGATGAAAATCTTCATTTTAGCGTCCTATATTTTTTGCATCATTGAATTACCGATTCTGAATCTTTAAATCAACACTCTTCATGGATTCCAATCACAAACCAAATGGAACGATCCTCATCCGATCCAACATCCAAATTGCAGGGAGGATGGAAGTGACCAGATACCTTAAGTGTTTGCAAGTCTGGTAAAAAGTTGAAAACTCTAGTGTAAAGTGAACTTGAGTGAACAAGCATGAAGAAGCTCCCCACCATAGAGAAGGCTCGTTTCAAGCTCTCAACCTCTTGTATAAAGGGGGCCACATCTAGAGATAGTTGCAAACTGGGCCATGAGGACCTTTTGTGACCATGAAGATCCATGCTAACACTAACCATTCCGGTTATGAAAGGCATAATTTCATAAGGCACGCACAATAGTAATATGTAGGATAGTTACACTGCTCAAACATGAGATAACTTGGTAACAATACATCCTGTCACAATGAGGCGACATTGGCAGTGGATTTTTGTAGTAGAATAAACCATTGAGCTATTTATTGTCCATTCATTGTCCAATTCCCATACTGCAGATTTATTCTAATTTTATAATTCTACATTTCCTTGAAGAATCGTCATGTCCTGTGGATAAATCAAGATTCTTCAATTTCTTTTACCATACCTGTTACCTAACCTAAATCTTATTATATATTGAGTATCTTCGGAGAGACCAAAAACAACTTTTCCCTTGTGATGCATGCAAAGTCCCCACTCCTCTTGACACTCAGTATTGTTTTTAATTGACTCAGCTGAAGATGTTGGAAGATTCTCTTTATCAGAAGGTTTAACATCAACAAGATCAAGCATAGCAATCTCATGCTCCTGGAAGCTTGACAAAGTCTGGAACAAAAATTACACTTACTTCAGTGAAGCCTGCAAGTTCAGATGTTGATATAGTTACCTGTGCCACTCCTGCAGAGATTTCTTTGGACTTTGGTGGCAAGTCTACGTAGTCCTCCCAAAAGAGATTCAGGGCACCAGCAGAACTTCTGTAACACCACTGCATTACACTTTACCATGGCAATCCTTACATTGTGCACTTCTTCAGGTGATCCCTCGAAACAGGGCCTGAGCTGAAGTAAATCAAGACTTTCAGGCTTCACCTAGAATCAATTCAAGAGGCATCCATGAAGGCTTTTATGAAGCACTGTCAACTAGTAGGATTCAGCCTGCATTTCACTTTTTTGGTGAAAATCACAGGTATTCTGCTCTATTCCATCATTACCCTTTGCCTTATTGAGGTGCTCTTATCTTTCATTAAGAACAGGAGTGCATGACAAGGGATACCATTTCACGGTCCAAAGCTCGGGGCCTCAAACTTCACTGCAGATACTAATAACAAGCTCAGCAGAGCTCATATTGTAACTCTTAATTACGGAACTCTTCCATAAACCTTGAGTGGAAGGTTGTCAGACGGTCGATGACCCCTGGAAGTTTCTCTTCAGCAGGCAAAATTGTGCATCGGACATGCCATGTACCAGGTACCTGAAGAATCATCCAAATTCAACTGCAAAAATCAGACACATTGCTTCTATGCCAGATATCAAACTGCTAGGTTTCAAAACAACTCAACACTCCAGTGTCATCAAAACCATTTGGGAACATTCTGGCCTTTCCATAAGATACATGAAAAGAACTCCTTGAGAGAATATTCCAACATACCTGACCAAAACCTGAACCAGGCACCATGACAATGCCAGTTGAATCTAGTAACCTTCGTGTATAAAAAACATCAGCAAGCATTCCCACTGCACCGGCTGCCTTCATAGCTCGCTCTGGCAGGTGCAATCGAGGAAATACATACATTGCTCCCTCTGCCTTGTTGCAAGTTACACCTTCCAGCTTATTCATGGCATCAGTAAGTACCTGGATGTTCAACATTGAGCATTTCTCAGCACTATTACATATGACGCTGCCTATTAAAGCAAAACAATTAGGAGTTCAAAACCTGATGATGTTGAAGAGGATATACACTAGGACTAAGTGTTTTTCACAGCAACAACATAATAGCAAGAATGCCAGATATCTTCGTGGTAGCTTTGTTGGGAGCAGAATTTTACCTGTGCACGCCTAGCAAGGGAAGAGAGAATTGCTTCTTTTTCTTCCATGAATTGTTCATATGATTCTTCTCCATCCTGTAAGCAAGTAACCGTAGGAATCATATCAGAACACATACAAGGGAAGCTTTGAGCACTGGTGCCTACAAGTTATCTCTGCATGTAGAAAGCAGTGGGGCCCTCTCCAAAAAAGTACAGTGACAGGAACTCAAACTCTTGTCTAATAATTGATGATGCTGATCCATACAAAGCGTCAATACTCAACAGACAACAAGTATGTCATTGTGACATGAAAGTCTCTCTAACCTTTGGATAAATAGATAAATACATCCTAGTCTGAAAAGGAAGAGGCAGACATTTAACTTAAAAAGTGAATGTGTTAACCTTAGGAGGGTTCATGACCAGGCTCATGAGTATTTGGCCAGAGATATTAGAGCACAAGTTTACTGATGCAATCTTGTACAGTTGCTCCTTCACATCTTTATTTAAACCTGTCACCTCCATATAGCCTCCTCGCCTTCCACATTCTCCATAGTAGCCTGCAAAAAAATAAAAAATAAAATCAGTGTGCACCATTCCCCAATCATGAGAGGGAGAAGTTAAGGCTTTTAGTGGTAAGAGCAATGTGATCAAGTCATCATCATCAGGGATCACCTTTTGAAACTGACTGGAATGAGACAAGGATAAGCTCATTATCCTGCACGCCCATACTCCGTGCAACTTTCTTGAAGGAGTGGAACTTTTTGCCCTCTGCATATACGTTTTCTTGGTACACCTGCATGTCAAGAGATAAGTCAAGAGTTAGCTTCAAATACTGCTACTTTGTAAGATGGTCTTTGCGCAAGGAATTACTATAAGCATGGACAACATAACAGCCATAAAACGTATCAACTTTGAGAATGGTTAATCAGAAATAGTGTAACAATTTTCAAGATAACAGGCTGCTTATCACTTTGTAGTATACCTCATCCGCTAAGAGCACGAGACCTTCTTCCTTACAAAACTGGACAATACCCTGCTGGTTCTCCTCAGACAGAACCTGCCCCACAGAAGAAGTTACAAAGTCATATATTGACAAGAACACAAGCTTTTGCTCAAAAGATTTTTACATAATCCAATAAGCTCCATTTGTGTGGGAAGTGCTCAGACACCACCAATACATCTGCATTCATGAGGTTCCTCGCCTTATATTTCTTAATTCAGGTGAGTAAGAGCTATAAAGAAGACTAAGAATCCAGCGACATAAAAACTACCAGGCTTGTTTCCTCGTCCACATACCTCTATACACTTGCATAAGATTATCCTCTCTTTCAATATACAGTACATAAACCTACTATATTCATAACTAGAGGATGAGATTTAGTACCACATGAACAACATGTGGCCCAATCAAACCTTTCAATAGAATCAAAAAATGAGGAACAAGGGAAGTTTGACCCGAGTTGTCCACAGGACATACCTGACCAGTTGGATTCCCAGGGTTGATAACAACGAGTGCTCGCACATTTGTGCCTGCAGCACGTGCTGTCTGAAGTTGCTGCTTCAAATCAGACAACTCAAGACCCCATCCTGCACTCTCATTCAGATAATATGGAACCTGCATCAACCAGAGTGCCAATGATGCAATTACTAGAGTTTCAAAGGTCTTCTACTTGGCTTCCTTGAAGAGGCAGAACAGATGCTGGAAACCAATCGATGCCTTGATTATAATGATCCACTGTAATCTATGTGTAATGATAAGAAAATAAAAGAATTTTATGCAACGAAAAGTAAATTTCGAAGCTTTCAAGCACCTTTAAAGCAGCAAACTGGAGTTATCTCAGGAGAGTGAAAATGACCATGTCTACTTATTCAAAGGTATCATAATTATACATCACATCCACAAAGTTGGTGGAAAAGTTTCTGAATGTTCTATCTTCACTGTGTTGGAATGATGGTTGAACCTACAATAGGTAGGGCTACAGAGAGTTTTCATACCAAGGTGCCCCCATGCATTGCAATGGATGCCGAGTACAAGGGATACTGTGGAATGGGACAAAGGATTCCATCCTTTTCAGAGCCCAGAAGCAGCTGCATCATCATATGCACCTGCAGGAAAAGTCTAAAATCAATGGAAAGCTGGGTGTATGGAACAATATGAACAAAATAAGGCATATCTCATTTACAGATTAAAGCATAAAAACATTTCATCAAGGAAAGAGCAGAAGCCTATACCCCAGGACTGGCTCCATCTGTGATAAAAATATCCTCAGGATTTGCTGGGTAACCATCACGAGCCATGATACCTGCTGCAATATCATCTCGACAAACTTGTATACCCTGCAAGAAACACCCCATATTTCTTCAGCATAATTACAAATCTGAGAACCACAGCTATCTCTTTGATAAGCAAAAATCTAATTTAACAATTATTCTTGAAATAAAACTAGAGGTTTAATTTACTTAGAACGAATTACTTCTGTATCACCAACATTAGACAGGGCAAGCTCTTACCTGCTACTTCAATTCTTAAGAACTATATTCAGCATCCAATAATAAGAACTTAAGACATCGGTATATACAACCAGAAACACCAAAACACAGTGTGAAAATTGCTGAATCCTCTACAATAGATTGGAAGTTTGCTTTTATTTGACCAACAATCAAGTCAAGTGGTATTCTATTGCTTCAAGCACATTATTTTACATCTGTGGTGTGCATTTCAAAACCTTTCACCATTCCTGAAATTTTCAGTATCTAGAGTTCCCACTTCCTGCGTGTTTAAAGAGCAACTAGAAGATTCACCTGACTATGACTATAAGCTCCTGTGGCACGGCCAGGAATGTTGTCAATTATTCGGTAAGCTCTTGAGATGGCATCAGAACTGTACACCACAAAACGTTGTAAGTCTTGGCCTAAGCGGCAAACAAAAAATTTATCATCAGAATGGCACATTGGCTGTCATAGTCTTTGTTCAGGAAAACCCATCAGCACATCAAGACCTCATAGATAAGGCAATATCATCTCCCTCCAAGAAACAATTCATTATCCTCTCATTGAAGTGTACGAATGTGATAAATCAAGAATATCACATTCGGCTTTTTTAAGACACAACTAAGCTTCACAACATTTTAGCACATTTGCATCATCGCTTCCTCTGCCACTGAGCACAATGATCAGGACCAATGGATTTGCTTAAACAAAGATGTACCAGTTACAACTTGCTTCTTCCAAGTACTTTACAGTGGACAAAGATTACATAAGACCATCCAAGCATGCATAGGCAATGTATCCTTGCAATCTCAATAAATTTGATGGTAATTTCATAGGCAATTTGCAAAATATATAATTATGTTGAGAGTGCAGAAATTTTCTACAACTCGACTTCAAAAGGTATAGCATCAACAAGCCTTACTAACATGCTCAAAAATCAAACCATGTACAAAACCTTGGTAGTAGCACCACACATGCAAAAGAAGTAGCCTTATCGAGCAAATTAATACCTGAAAAGAGCATGTGTTTCTGACTTGTCAAGAAGAGCTGGATGGTCACAAAGTGCAACAACCTGCACATAATGATTCTTAGTGATGGGTCTGCCAGAATATTCCTCACAAAATAAAGTTCAGAAGTCATGTGCCCTACCAACAGATCAAATATAGAAATAACTGAGCACCTTGATCCAATTTAAAAATACCCAGTTCACAATCATCAGATAAGATTGCATAATTGCCACCACGGAAAGGTTACAAGTGTTTAACGTGAGCACCTTCAATCAGAAGATGCAAGCATTCTTAATGGAACTTAAATTGAGAACCACACTGTCAAACTTTTGCAGATTTGTACATCGCACATGTAACATGGTTGATAAACCTTAGTGTGCTTCAATGGAGATCTTAACAACCAAAGAAAGGGAAATATTGAGAGGTTGATATGTCCATTATACTTTGCTGTTAGTACATACTAGTCTAAATCCAAAAGGTGATCTGCAATTAGATATTTCCACAAATGCCTGGGCTGATTTTTCATGATAATTAAGAAAATTGATTGCATCCAGAGCCAATCGAATCACAATGGGATGTTATTTAATATTGAAGTACAAAGCACGACTCTTTAAATTGAGCAGTTCAGAACATGCAGAGAAACAGAAATATACTCTGAAAGAAGCAATTACCTCACGGAAGAAAGTAATTGGAGGTTGACCCAGTGACTGTGGGTTGCCAATATTGCAATACACAATCTGCAGAGGCAAGTAAACAGAATGCCCGTTTAACACATTCATTATATTCCTCTTTCCATCACTTGCTTTACTTACAATCTTGTCCACCTTTGCCATAATGAGCAGTTCCGTGTGCTGTCAATAAGGCCTCTGCCTAAGTCATCACATAGCAAACCAGAACCTTACTTGACATACACACTGAAAACCTTATATCTTCTTGTGCAACTGTACATACCTCATCAAATGGGTGGGACCCTGGCTTTGTAATCAACTCCTGCTGAAGAAGCTGCAGGAAGTGAACAAAGGTAACCTTCAGTTAACTAGAACATGTGCAGGGCCTCCCAAGTTGCTAAAACAAATATATCTCTTAAAGAGCTGATAAGACTGTCAAATCAAATCTGCTTGACACCTTGATGTACAGATTAAGCAGTAGATCTGTACACTCTTTGAAGAATACACACCTGAGCCCGAGAAACAATTTCCCCACGAACGGCATACTCAGTTTTCAGAACCTGCAAGGTTAAACTTGTCACCATCAAAATGTAGCACAGCATGCAACTTCAAGCACTCATTGAACAACAGGCAGAAAGTGCCAAAGAACACTGTAATATGGAACGCACACTATCTGATACAGACTTTGGTTTGTGTCTTAACAAGTTGAACAGAAGTAACCAGCAGAAACCACCTGTATCGAGAGCAGGGATTAATATTCCTGACTACCATGACAATGAAAAAAATTGCTATGTGAAGGGTGGTCATGTGTAAGACTCAAGGATATTTCAGCTCAAATAATGCTTGGCAATATTAAGATAAATAGGAGGAACAACAAAGGATTATGAGCATTAGTATCATCTACAATAGCCAATTGCTGAAGGATGTTATGCAACTGTTTTAGGCCAAAGGTATCAATGGCATGCACCAAGGAGAACACTCACGCATGCACATAAGCCACATGCATTCTTCTTTATATTTGCATATGACAGCCTCTGAATCTAGATTATCTCTGGTCTTATGTATCGCCCCTCATCTCCATACCTAAATAGATCAAGTAATTACCTGCTATAGATATAATTGCTATACATAGACACCAGTGGAGTATTGACTTCACATTAGTACATGTGGTATCAACATCTACAGGTGCTTACATATTCTACAAACTATCTACTATATTCCAAGTTTGAGGCAGTCCTCCAACAAAGGTAACTGATTGAATCCATGACATACATAACAACATGGTCACTTTCTAACAGCAACATTCTAATCCATAAAACACTCATTGTAGGGCTCCAGGAGGTTCACGGGTATCTTGTATTGCTCATATGTTGCCAATCCTCAAAGTTATGAAAATTTTACCAACTCCAATCCTGCACCATGGACTCTGAGTTTACATTAACCATCCATGTTGTGATTCAAAATTCAAGCATTGGCATTGCTTGGTGATCTACAGGACAGCATCTAATTAAGGCAAGGCATGCAAACATTGCATGAAGAGAGATATCTTCATTCATTCCTTGAGGACACCTCAAGAAGAAGCCCCCTGCTTCAGTAAAATTACAAAATAAGACCTCTATGTGGAATATTCAGGAGCTACACAAAGATTATCAATGCCAAGGCTGATTCTTCCTCCTGATAGAATTCAGCAACGAAGCTGGAACACTGTGTTTACTCTGCACAGCATATTACGAGCTGCAGCGAAAGTGATGACCCAAATACATAAGCAATCACAACTTAATTGCTTTTGGTGCCACTGGATCCTTTTACTTGCATTTTGCCATAAGTATAACTGCTCTAAAAGAATACGAAGACAGAGCACTGGCACAATTGCAAGAACAATACTAGAATTATCAAAGCCACCAGCTGATGATAACATCGAGAACCGGTAGAGAAATCAGATCTAGGGAGATGTTCCAATACGAATCTAGGAACATGAGACATCAGAATGTAATCTGAACACAATTGGCATTGAAACTCAACGCTCTGTGAATACTCCGCCATATGTAAACCCTCACAATTTGAGCAAGTAGCGATAGAGCTAGAAGACACCAAAAATATATAAGTGTGTGTGTGTGTGTGTGTATGTGCAAAGCAGACAAAAGTGACAGAGTGACGAACGAACCCTCGGATTGATGTTCTGAAGGGTGACAGAGGAGGTCCATGACATAGCCGAGAAATTTCTGAGCCATTGACTATTATTCGCTCCTTGATCTGGAATAAAATCTGGAGTCGCGACGCCTTGTTGCACTTCTGTTGCCACGTCTGGATTCTTCAAGCGCGCCGCTGCCGCACGACTTACCGCTCTCCTCGCTGCCCCCGCACCCCTCTGCATTTCTTCCGCCGTTTTGTTCTACTTGTATTTACTTCAACCCTGTACTCTGTCCGTAAGCTCAAACTCTTGCACAGCGGATTTGCAGCACTTCGCTTCCCTCTTTTCTCAAGAACAAGCGACAATCTACCTTCCCGTTCGATGAAATGAACAAACAGATTCACTTCTCCCTCTTCAATTTGCGCTTAATTAGCTTGAACCTATTTCTCCCTGGCGATCAAATCCAACACCGAATGACGAGCAGAGCTTCTTTCTTCACTTCTAACAGTTAGACTTCAACAGCTGTTCCGATTGCTATTCTTCTGATACGTTTCTGTAGCGCCGACCACTATCGAACACTGATGGCTTCTGATTCTGCTTCAAATCTCACAAATCGTTCCTCTTTCTATTTCAGCGTTCCTCTCCCACGTGCGCAAACTCTGCCAATAAAACTTGCCCTACTTGGAAATCGAGCTCGGTTCGAATCCTAATGCTCGATTTTCGATTCTCAGCACCTTCCCTGTATAACATATACCTCGCTATTCTGCTGCGATGACAACAACAAATGAGACACGATTGCTTCTGCTTCTGCTATTACTCAAAGGAAGAAATGCTCTGTTCTTTCTAATTGCTTCACACTTGCATGCTTGCACTCTGGAAAACACTTGCCCTACTTACCCAACAAGCCAGCTCGTAATAATCCACCAATCCCACTCGAGCAGGAGCATATTTTGTTTTTCGTGACGACCAAGCATTGACGGACGACATGGGAACGCCTTGATGCTGACGATGCAGAGCACCAGACAAGGGGAGCGTCGAAGGAAAGTTCAGACGCCTTTGCCTTGTCTTCGTAAGCACTTGACAGGCCGCGACGGGCCTGTTGGAACCTAAGTAAGTACCTAACCTATGGGTGTCACGAAAGGCTACACAAACCTAATCCCTGATTTGCTCCCTTCTGAACTCTATCTCTTCTACTTCTACAGGAGGTGCACGGAACCGCAGGCTTAGGAATTTGTCAGGCCAGGCTTCGTCAGCAGTTAGGTGGACGTGGCAGTTAGGTCAGATGACACACAACATAGTGGTATGTGCTGAGACATCAGCACGCTTACTTTGTTCTCTGTAAATTCTACTTGGATGTATTTCTCAGTGAAAAAGTCGACCAAAAGGTCCAGTTACTAAGGATGAGATTTCAAATTTGCGGAAACAGAGTCCTCAAGAATATTTCATGATACATCTGCCCTGAAGCAACCTACAGATCTACATGTCCCTGTTGCACAAAGCACTGAAATTGCATAATCACATATTCCGTAGATGATAAACAAGGTCGGCACCAAAATGCTGAAATGCTCATATTTCGAAGTTACACGTGGGATTCTGTACAGATTCCGACTTATAGAAAAATGACACGCGGCACTTTGCTAACATCTGAGTTAATTTGTGTCGAACCTGCCTATCACCTATGAGTAGCGTCTGTGATATTGCACCTAGAATTAAATATCATCTTTGACTGTATGCAGCCATGCTTTACTACACAGAATCAAGGAAAGGATGTAAATTGAGCAGAAACCTTCATTAAAGTGATGAGTGTGCATCTTTGAGTACGATTAGCTACTTGCATACAAGCAATCAAGAAGTTGCGTTTTTAATTGGCAGAAGTAAGCTGTCAGAAGATAATAAGCCTTACTTCTGTAGCCTTCTGATATATTATCAATTCAGGAGTGCAGACATACCCTTTCGTTTGATTGACGCCGGAATTTTCATATGCTTTTGGATTCTCGGTGTAAATCCAGCTGGGGGGTTTCTTTTGGTGCAATCTTATCGCTTCTTATTGCTAATTTACGGCATTCAATGGATCACAGGCTCTTCCACGTCAACGCTACAGTCCAAAATACGTTCTTTAGGTTTTCAATGCTTGGCTGTTGGATAGGTTTGGGATCGCCTGTTGCTGTCGTGCAAAGAAACAGTGGAAGATTCAGATAGAAATCTGGAGATTAGTTCGAGGTCTCAAAACGCCGTCATTTACGACTATACGATGGTAACTATGTCTCAAAGACTCTCAAATTTCTCAATCCTGACGGGTAGCGGGAGCTTAGCATGATGCACCTCATTGTTCAAATTCACCAAGTGTCTATTATTGCAATGCTTCTGTTCGAATGCGCCTCCTCTATCGCCTAGCGAATTTTCTTGCATTTTGGAGAGACCACGAGAGGGGTGCAGTGAACAACCTTCTCTCAGCAACTGATTTGCAAGAGCCAACCTACTTCTAGACTACAAAATTGTTGAGTATGGGAACTACTCCGATTCATGAGACGTTTGATTGCAATCCATGGTCCTACAGTCTCCTTAGGAATGGCGCTCTCTCTCTCTCTCTCTCTCTCACGCAATTTTGGCATACATCGACAAGCTGCAATGCCACCGACTTCAAATCTACCAAAGTAGATCTTCCATTTCTTGCAAGAGCGCGCGGGTCAGAAGATTTTTGAGGACAGAGAAGGAAGGATCTATGAGCTAATGCTCTGTCTCATAATGTATCAAATGCCCGAAAGCTAGGAAACTAAAAGGCCTGGATTCAGAAATAGTAACTACATGTCGTGGTGAAATAATCAATTGCCATGTCCAACCTTAGCCGGCATAATAATGAATTGAAAACTATGTCACATATTTGAACAGAATTGCTATACTAATGATTTCACGTTGTTGAAGTATCTTCCTGTACGTTCATTTTCTGCTTTCAGCCCGCTTTCAGTGTCCACGGACTTAGATAGTCCATAACCGATCAGCTCATGGACAGAATCTGGGAACTATGGATGGTATCAGCCTCGAAGGATGAAACACTGTGACGAGTTCTACATATCCCTCTTGCTCTTGGATGAGTGATCGATTACGACTCCTGAAGAGGAGATGGAAGAAGAAGTGTGGTAATAGTATCATTGGCAGCTGTGTACATCATGGAGGTGGAGCCAAGCACGTCTGAACAAAAGCCGCAAGAGCGAAAGAAAGGCCTTGTCTGAGCACCAGACATCACAGAGATGTCGCAAATGCCATACCGAACAATCTCTCGCACAATTCTATCCACAAGACGCCGGCCTAACCCCTGCCGCTGCAACGACGGGGCCACCGCGAGGTCGTGGATGGCAGCCGTGAGAGATCGATCCGACGTAGCACGGCCGAACGCCACCAACGTCCTCTTCTTCCCTAACCATGGCTTCTCAACGAGGTCCTTCGCTGGCCGGCCAAAATAGTAATCATCCTCAAGCTCACCTCGCATACTAATAGACACCACCACAGCGCTGTGCTTAATAGCGCGCTTAAGCTTGCGGACGTCCACTTCGAGTACCGCTCCCTCCGCATCCAGTCTTGGAAATTGCTCGCAGTTTTGCTCGGTGGCCGTCAACAACGCCCTCACCTCCTCAATATCCAAGTCTCGCCAATTCGTGCTAACCACGAGCTCCAATGGCCGCACCGCCACAGCCCCTGGCCGAGCTGCCGCTTCCAACTGCCATATCCTCCTCGCACCCGCACCGAAAGACCTCGAAACCTCGCAATTCACCCCAGACTGCCGGGGCGAACTCTCCACACCTCCACATAATCCAGTTTGCTTCACCGATTTTGCTTCCCACAGCTGCGGAAAAAAACCTCCGCGATGCACCAGAGCGTCAACGCAATGCCGTGACGATGCAGTCTCAAAGAGATTAAGAGACGCAATCGAGGAGGTCTTCTTGTTCTTCACACAAACCTCCTTCCGTGCTTGCCGCCATTCCGTAGCGTCGCTGTGGTCGAGAATTAACGACGATTGGTGACAATGCGATGATGGCAGCGCATGATGATGATGGCAGCGCATGGACATGGCCGGCTTCCACTCCGCTCCTTCTCGCGGGTTGTCTCTCTTCTCTCGCTCGGTCTCCTCTCTTCGACCTTCCTCGCCTTCTCTAATAAGTTCCGCTTCTCCTTCTTTCTGATGAGTATTCTAATGCTAATAAGTTATCCTGTGCAGAGCAAGGGGAACCAACTACTAAGGAAAGAATCCGGCTCCCTCTCTCTGGCCCTTCGGAAACTGCACCCCCCTTTTTCCCTTTGTCGTTGCATCCACTTTTACATATGTTTCTCATCAATGACTTTATGAACTTACAACTAGGGCTTTCTGAGTTCCATCTAATAAGGCCCATGGGCCGGCCCAAGCACCAGCCCCATTCTCAAGCACTAAGGGCCGGGCCGCTTCACACTATGGCTGTCAAAGTCGAGAGGCCGTGGGATTGAGTGGCCAAACTTTGTTGAGAGTCTGAAGAAATGGGCTCAAAATAGCCAAGAAATTATAGTATGATAATTGGAGCATTTGGCCGGGCATAGTGTGAAGCCTCCAAAGGCCAAGTCCAAAGTTCAAACCCAAAGGAGCATCTCATTTTATTCCTTGCCCAATACAACTCCTCCAATCTAACGGCCAAGATCTTGTCAATGATTGATTCTTTTTTTATGAAAAAAAACCGACATCTTCTCGACCATAGTTTGGGTTTCCATTCCCGTCTAACCCAAACTTCCTTCGAGAGTCCGTCGCCTTCTTCAAAAAGTAATCAATTAAATTACGACGGCCTTTGGACTTTGGCCTTAGAGTGAAGGGTCGAGAGGCCGAACTCTTGGTTTCTTGCAATATGATTGGTAGAAATCGATGACCTCTTGACCTTCGGCCATAGTGTGAAGCGCCCCTAAGCCCTCAAATTGGTCCAACTTTATCAACTCTTGTTGGATCCAATTTGTCATATATAAAGTGATGAGGTCCGATTTTAGGTCCCGATGTTCTTGAGGGAAAAGTTTAATGAACAAAATTAACTTTTCGTGGATTGATAGTAGAGAAGTTC
This sequence comes from Polytrichum commune, assembly GCA_950295325.1. Classification (NCBI taxonomy): domain Eukaryota; kingdom Viridiplantae; phylum Streptophyta; class Polytrichopsida; order Polytrichales; family Polytrichaceae; genus Polytrichum; species Polytrichum commune. The sequence continues at coordinate 11,303,207 of OX485803.1, read as the reverse complement.
ATTATCCAACAAATGAGCCCAATTTGGCCCATGTCGAGAATTTGGGCAGAGGAAAACCTCGTCCCAGTTTTTTCAAGCTGGCCAGAAGATTTGCAGCCAAATCTTTGCCACCTAGGACGCCACATAGGATGGCTAATGTTCAGGAGCGACCCTAGTATACAACCCTTGGGCCGGATTTGATGAAACCAAGCAGTCTTATTGGACCAATTTTTTAGAGATTGGGCCAGCCCTCAATCCAGCTTCAAGTATAAAGTGGGCCTTTAGATTTATACTAGGATTGGGCTTGAACATTTACTCATCCTATGTGGCGTTCTAGGTGCGTGGCTAGAATCTGGAGCCAAATCTTCAGGTCGGCTTGAAAATTTTGGGACGAGGTTTTCAAAGGTTGAAACTCTTAACATGGGTCGGATTAAGCTCATCCATTAAATAATGAACATCTATGTTGTTAATCCATTTTTTTCCCTCAAGAACGTTGAGACTTCAAGTTGGGCCTCATCACTTTACATGTGACAAGGTTGGACCTGATTGAGGGCTTAATGCTTGAGAATCAGGTTGGTCCCATATCCAGCCCCAAGCCATGTGTAAAGTCACCCTAATATATAATGTTTGAAAATGTGTTTAGGTTTGTTGAAATCACCATTCCAAAACAGTCAACCATCGATCACGGCATGTAGAGAGGACAATGCATGATGGTCCGGAACATTAATTCATGTGCACATGTGCAAACGGGTTGAGACAATATGGTCACAACTAGTTCTAGTACATTCAAACATTAAATATATGATTCTCAAATTTTTAAATCAAGTTAATAAGTTTTGAATGAAATTTTACATAATAATCACATAAAATGGAGCCTCGATTAAACATGTTAAGGGAGTGTACAACCTCAATGTTTTTGTGACCCTAGAAGTTTATCTGTGTTGTTCTTATTGGGGGTTCCTACATGGATGAAATTTATTTTTCTTAATCTTATGTGATTTTATTTGCAAGATGTTAGGTTCTATGTACATAGGACTAACTTAACTAAAGTTAACTAGAAACCCTCTAAATAAAGCTACGTGAAAGTTAAACTAAGTCATGCTCTCAAGATAATGCATGGACAAAGCTACAACTAAGGAGAGGTGAGAAACTAGATATATACATCCACCTTAAGGTTACCTTAACCTCTTCAATAGCTCAAGCTCTCCATTTAGCTCATGAAGGGGTGATTCATGGCTTCGATCAACCCACCACATGCCAAAATTCACATGTATTCATGTGTGTATAAGGCATATTTTGTGCCTTGAGCACCAATTTTTGGTTTAACCCAACACTACATTCGTTAATTGGAGATTTTAGAAAGTCTCTATATAAATATTACTCATAGTTTGGGATGTCAATATTGTGAACATTGGAAATGGTGGGAATGATGGGAACAATGGGAACACACCATTTTGCATATTCTTGCATGATAAATAAACATGTTTACAAATATAGTAAGTATCTAAATCATAATCAAAACATGCACCAAAGGGCATTTCAATGACACAAAATTAGATTATTGAATTTGTACCAAAAAGAAATATGGAGTAAAAAAAAACTATCAAGTTTTATATAGATTCTTGGATGTGCATCCATACCATAAGGATCATATTGAATAGGTCATTCCAAAATAATTTGATGACATACGCGTACAAATTGCCAAATTGCAATTACAAATTGTAATTTGAAATATATAATTGCAATTACACAATGTTTGCAACAAAAAATGTAAAAAAATATGATAGCACACGAAAAGTTGGTTTCCACATCTGCAAACTATTTCAATCATGAATAATATAAAATTGAGTATCTTAAAATTGAACCTCAAAAAATGTGCCTAATCCAATCTTCAACCCCAATGTCATATAATTCTTAAAATAACCAATACATATTTCAACCACTGACCCCAAATTCCTACGTTATCATTCACAATCTTCATCTTAGGGGCGGTTTACACTATGGACCATGAAGTCGTCCCACGTAAGAGGCCTATTTTGCGTGGGACGACTTCATGGGACGACTTCCATGGTCCGAGTTACTAAAATATTAGTTTTCATGGTTCATGGGCCCTTCACTAGGTGTAAACCAAATGTGGACCATGAAGAATGACCATGCACCAAAAAGGCTTAAAACGGCATTTTTCTGACATGGGCCCTTGCTCTTTTTCCCGGACCACCTCTTTTGCTTGTCCCAACGGAAAACCCGTTGGACCATGGCAGTGGATAGAGTAGGCTTAAAAAATAATATTTTGTGGACCTCAACCTCTGTGGTCACTCTGCCATTTTTTCCTTGGTGTAAACCCAAGTCGTCCCGGGACGACTTCAACGTCCAATCACATCGCTTAGACGGCCGTGGGACGACTTCATGGTCCATAGTGTAAACCGCCCCTTAATCTTCATTTCCATTCTCAACATCATCTTCCGCAACAACAATACAAGCCAAGTTGTCTTTGGCAAAATCTACATGCTTTTAAGGGATGGACATTGTCTCTAATTTAGAACATTTTTGCGGTTTCCAAGTACAAAGTATAGTATCATTGCTTACCAAACCAATGCATATGTGGAATCCACTGGCCACTTAAAACCTTTTTAGTGTCCCAACTTGAAAAGGTGCACAACATATTCGGGTCTCTGGTGCTTGGGTGGCAATATTCCACCTTAATTTGACGGAAATTAAAGCTAGTTAGAACAAAATTTGGTTTTTTCACCAAATTAATAAGGGTTTTGGGTGCTCCTCATCACTGGTACGTACGAGGACCATATAACCTTTGTGGCAATCAACAACCACACAAATGACGAAGCCAAATGATTGCAAGCAAGGCCAACGTAATGTTCGTCTGCATTGAATTCATCACGGATGTCCCAATTGTTGAAGAACATGATGTCGGACACAATGGTACCGTACGTTAAGGGCAGCTTCGGCGAAAAATAATTATAAAAAGGAAAGCCGAATTTTTTTGGAAATTCATGGTAAAGCATGTTGAAAAGAAATGAAATTAAAGTCCAATTATGCCGAACATCATGAAACTTCTGACACATACCAGTAATGCATAGGTAAAAGTGGAGAAAACAGCTCACACAAAGGCCACACAAACTACACGAGTTGCATGAAGTTACTAAAACCAGAGCTGACACCAAGCATGGCCTCTTGACAAAACTGAAATCACGGTATACATCAGGGCGCCGAGCTTGTGCGCGTGGGAATTGTAGCATGGAGCTGAGCTTGCGAGCGCGTGGGTCGCATGGGAGCAAACGTCTTAATTTCTTGGTTGCATAAGAAGTGCAAGCTAATCTTTTGAATTCATTCCTTAATCTCCTGCTCTTCAACTTGTCTTCTCTGCAACTCGAGACGCTCCTCATCGTCACCCACTCCTTTACACAGAGCAGAAGAAGATCCTGTAGGAAGCCGCCATTGGAGTGGCCAGGGGAAGCGGCGCCCGATCCCAAGCCTGCCTTCTAGAGCATTGACCGCGAGCACCGATGGCCTCTTCAAGGCTGGTGATGTTTGCCGATTTTTTTTGTGGGTGTCAAATTCGCTTGTGAAATTCGGCCAAAAAAATTCGGCGATGATGGTGGTCCCTTACAAGGCTGGTAATATTTGTCACATTTTTTTGTGGGTGTCGATTTTGATCGTGAAATTTCGATCCCAAGCCTGCCTTCTGGAGTATTCATTGCGAGCACCGGTGGCCTCTGCAAGGCTGGTGACATTCACCTCACATTTTTGTGGGTGTGCCAGCCTCCAGGTATCTTCTGTGATATGTTATGTCACAGAGCACCGTGTTGACTTTTTTTCATGACCTAGGAGCCAATCGAGATGCAAAGTTATTGTTGAGAGGTGCACATGAGGTGGCTGGGGGTTTTGTAAACATTCAGATTCTGAAAACTCATGTGCAGATCTTGTGCAGAATCTTGTGGCTGCATCATTCACTGCTGTGCACCGATGATCTCGCATTGCGCAAGCAAGGAGCTACATATCTAACAATTGAGGGTTTAGTGTAGATTTTGTGGTGCTCAACAATCTTGAGGGTTTAGTGTAGAATTGTTTTTTAGTGGGCAACATACGTAGGACAACATGCACTACATTTTCCTTGAGAAACAATGCACCTAAATCCATCTTGTTACACATTCTGGAGTGAGGAAGTTACAGTACCCCTTTCAAGTGGCTGATTAGGAATTTCTTTGTGGGTCATTGAGCGAATTGGTTGGTAAAAATCAATGTGAAAGGATTTGATGATTGTGGTCAAGTTTGTGTAGGACGATCAATCAATATGGCGTGGGCAATGTTGGGAGTAGTGCCGGGCCGGGAGGCTTGGATCGCACTGGCAGTCGTGTTGCTCACCACTGTAACAGTTGCCATATACAAATCCATGGTACCTGCGTTGCGGAAACACATGTGGGAGCCCTTGAGGCTTTGGCGGATCATGGTGAATTAGGGAGTGCAGGGCCCGCCCTTCCGATTTCTCCTTGGGAATTCGCCCGAACTCTTTGCCTTCGAGAAGACCTTCCCCGACGACATTCCTCAGGACGGCATCCATTATGACATTGGGCCGACTGTCACGCCTAAGTATACGCTCTACTTCCCGAAATACGGTGAGCAGGTGTAGAATCATATATAGTTAACGGTCACCCCAAGTTTCACTTAAATTACTACCGCACTATATCTGTCATATAAGTTCATAACTGTCATGCCAATCTATATATGGCAAATAAACAAACAAAAAAAACACACGATTGAAGAATAGTTGAATGTTTTGGAATTCTTTGGAACAGTCATCTGGGGCATGCAAGATTTTCAGTTCAATTCATCTATCAAAATTCTGTGTGCAGAATAATGCATTGTATTTATTAACGAGTGTACCAGCAGCGCACAGAGACAAGATTTGTCTTTCGAGACCCAGAGGTTGTGAAGGAAGTGCTCTCGTTGAAGCCTGACTTTCTTATGCGGTCGGAGCTGGAGAAATATGTGACCGAGCTGATTGTGGGAATAGGATTGTTGAGTGAAGTGGGAGAAAAATGGGTGACAGCGCGGCGAACTCTCAACCCCTTCTTTCACCAGGAAGCACTCAAGGTACCATAATTTACTATATGATGAAGCTATTTAAATCTACATTCCACATCATTGAATTCGATGGATGTAAACAAATTGTTGTTGGATCATCATAAGACATTTAATCCTGGATGAGGTGGAGGTGTTTGAATGTGTGTTCACATTGAAGTTGTTGTGAATATTCTTGGTTGATTCTTGCAGAACATGGTGGAAGCCATGGTGGAGAGTGCATTGCCAGTGGTGCAGTGTAGGGTCACAGAACTCGCCATTGAAGCTGCAACAGGAGCAAAGGGAGGACTGAGATCTGAGGGAAAGGAGTAATTCGACCAAACAGACAGCGGAAACAGGGGAGCAGTTGGAGCGACGAGACTAGAGGCCGGCGGACGCAAGGAGGTGACCGGGAGCCGAGCGAGGAGAGGAGCTGGTCGGACGTGCCACGTGGAAGGAGGAGCTGCCAGCCCGAGAGAAGGAGCCAGCTCGGCTTTGAGTGAGAAGGTGGAAACAATAACTTTATACATGGGCCTCCAGCAAAGCTTAGCCATTAGTGAGAGAGATAGGCTATTAGTGAAAGGAAGGACTATTAGTAGAAGGGAGGCCACTAGTAGGTGAGGTGGCCAAGGGCATTATACTACTTAGTGGGACTGTGAGTAGGATTAGTAAGGGGTCGGGAGAGCATGAACCCGAAGGGCAGATGAAAGGACATCATGGATGACCAATTTTGGATGACTGTAGCTAACTGTAAATGAATGAGGAAGAAACTTTAGGATGAATGGATGAAAGGGATATAACTACCAATTGACACATCTAAGCGGATGAGACATGCTCGTATGTACTTCTTGGGTAGATCTATTTTAAGCACGTGACAGATCTAATTATAGATCTATCAGGGCTGTATTTAGACTAAGAGGACATACATGGCTAAAATTAGTAAATACAGACATTTAGAGGCTTAACCGCCACATCTTTAAATCCTTTGATTTCCAAGCCTATATAAAGGGGCCACATATGGCCCCTAAAGCACCTCATTATAAAGCGAACTATCTGAGGTGGAGGACGACGAGCTTGAAGACCTAAAGGATCAAACATATCCTAGCTCTCGAAGACTTAAAGGATCAAACATATCCTCGTGCTCGAATAACTTAAAGGATCAAACATATCCTCACGTTCGAAAACTTAAAGGATTATAATCCTCGCATTTGAAGGCACAACGGGATTAGGGATTGAAATATTATCCCCGGAACTCAAAAGCTTAAAGGGATTGAAAATCCTTAGAAAGATTTCGGACTTGAAGAATAGATAATCATAGTGTCTCTTCAACACGGAGAGGATCAAAAGATCCATAAGTATTTAGGATTTTTGGAAATTCAATAATCGGAAGGACTTTGAAACATTGGTGAAACATGGAAATTATTTAGTTTGAAGGCGGAAGGCCAATTTGGAAATAATCAAAGGATTAACATGAGGCAAGGGACATCTAAAGCCACTTGAGATTGATTAGGGATAGTTTGAGTTAAAGTGGTGAAGTAGAATCATGACTTAGAGAACGAGTTGGACGCGCCGTGGAGATTATCAATCACGGAATCATTTCAACTTGATGCATCGGAATGCGGCCGGCAAATTGGACCCCGTCAACATATCAACTCAAGTTTAGGATTTCAACTCGTTAAAACTCTATCTCGAAGATTTAAAGAAAACTCTAAAAATCATGAGGAATATTACTTGAATACGGAACAAACATTAGATGAAAGCACTTTATGAGAAATTATGTGGATACTAGGACTTGGATATGGAATGAAATCTTGAGATGAAACTTTATCGAGGGAGTATGATTTGACTTTCAAAAGAGTTGTAACCTTTTCATAAATGCATGTTCTTGAATGGAATAAGAATCTTTTACGATCGTTCAAACCATGAAAGATATTGGATGTATGAACGATGTTCTCCCTAAAACACTTAACCTTGACATTAGGGTTTCGGGGAACATAAACTTAAAGACTTGGACACTTTATCCTTAGAGATTTATAAAGGGCTCTTGATTAGAAAGAAAAATTATGTTACTAAGTCCATATAAGATGCAAAATCTAATAAAGGTTTAGGAACACCTAACCTTGACATTAGATTTCGGGGGACATAAACTTGGAAACTTAGATCATTTTAATCCTCAAGGATTCCAAAAAGGGCATTAAGGGTTATAAAATTTTATGAGTACCAACACCTTCACCAAAGATATGGAAATCTAAAAGGAGTCTAATTTTGGTGAGAGTAACTTCCATGTAAACCGGTTCAGCAGCGGGTTACACCGTCTGAGGCTGGAAGGTTGAAGGTGACCTCCACATGCAGAAGTGGGAGGAGAAGGTGAGCCAGGTAGAAGGGGGCATGGCGGATATTGATGTGGAGCCAGGTGTACACGACATAGCTGGGAGGGTCATTGCGCGCACAATTTTCAACAACGAATTTGAGCAGGGGAGGGAAGTCTGCAAGCGCCAGAATGAGCTTGTCAAGGTTTTTTTCCAGGTGTTAATGGATCCAAAATTTTGGATTCATGGCTCCACGTATGTAGCCACCGAGAATAGTGAACACATTGCAAGTCATACCTGAAGTGATTCTTGCCATACTTGGGCAAACTGACCCATATTACATTGTCATCCTAATTGAACATAAACAACGTTGTTCCTGATTTCTGAAGCAGAATACCATTCTTGAGTAGCCTTGTATTCTCCCGGCGCAATTGGAGCAATTTTTATGTTATTCAAATAACCTAAGAATGAAGTAGTATTTACACACAGGGCGCACACCTTCCATCAAATTTTGAATCCTGGAAGATGGGAGAAGGCTTATGTCCGAAGATGGGCAACAATTAATTCAGAGGTATCGACTACTGAGAGCTTGCTACTCTCAACAGTCATGTTTGCAATCCAGACGTAATCAAAGACATTGATTCTTCCAAGAAATTGATTTGATTCTGAAGGTAGACTAGAAAGGGAGCGTCCATACAAGGCTCAAGAATGTTATGACCTGCGAGAGAAATGAACATAGGATGGACTTAACTCTTTCCCACTTGAATTGTTCATTCTAAGCACTCATACTTTTTATGACAAGCTTGGAGAACTTAAGTTTGATGCAAATTAGAGTCCCAATTAAATGTATGATCTAGAACAAAATTCGGTTCCGAAGAAATTTGAGATGTCACCGGTCAAGAAATGTGAGTGACACTTCGGGTGTCAAATTCGTGCAGTTTTTTCCCAACGAAAGGCATGAAATCAATCAGGAAAATAGAATCAAAGGTCCACAACCTCCTCACCGACGTGATTGAGTCTCGACGCGAGGCAGTACGCAAGGGGGCAACAAGTTCATTCGGGAACGACCTCCTGGGGCATACCAAATGGGAGTGGCTTAGGGATCCGTCCTAGCCGGTGATGCCTGTGATCAATGCCTTATGGGGCCCTTATCTATCACCATGGTTTTTGACCCTGCAATTATAGGGAAAAAAACAGAGCTTCAACACTTTTGTGTAGCAAAGAAATTAAAAACCCCAATTCAGACTCTTCGGCTGCTTTCGGAAAATCATATCCTCGGAAAATGGGAGTGGCTTAGTGAGTTAACTTATTCTCAACTCTAATAAATTTCTAATTCCTTATTTCTCCAATGAACATATCAAATGGGCACTAACTGAAATTATTGTTTGCAATGTGGCAGGAATTTACCTTTTTCGAGCTAGACTTTTCACTGCTGAAATGGTCAAATTTTTGTTGGTTGTAATGATTTCAGCAACTTGTACTAAACCATCTTCCATAATACCCTCCACACTGTCATCAGGGTTTGTTTCCTTTTCTTCCCTTGATTGAATTGTTTCCTCTTCTTCCTTTGATTCAAATGATGTCTCCTTGAAAAGTGGTGTCTTCGTATGTTCCTCCATTGCAGTGCACTAAAATGTTGAATTGAAAACTTATTCAAGTCCGCATTGTGCCCATTCGCGTCTGATCATTGCTGGTTTGTTGACATGGTGTCATGCCTCAAACAACCATGAGCAGAGTAAAGGTTTTAAAGATGACATGTGAAAGTCAAGCTTAACATCTTTTGCCTCTTTCTCCTCAAGTTGTTTGTCAATCATAGCTGTAGTGGTAAATATCAAACTCCTTTCTAAAACCATGTTTAAATGGCCGTTGAAGAATAACATCTGCAGGTTGATATATAGATGTACAATTTTCTGGAACAAATATTAGGAGAATAGTTGGATGTTTCTCCTTGATCCATGCAACAAATTCCTTTGATTTGTACACACTCCAACAGTCCAGTAACCAGATAAGGTTTGAATCCTTGTGCATGTTTAATCGATCAATAACTTGTTTCCTATAGGGTTGTAAGATTGTTTCCACAAATTCTTGGCAAGTAGACATGTTAGACCAATGGTTTTTAGAACATGTAAGTTGCCATCCAACCCCTTCGCATTGCAGGCGACCTGTATTTCGAGGAGGCAGACTTTTGTCCGTCAGGCCAGTAAATACGACTTGAAAAGGCAAGAGGTTACCATTCACTGAGGAAGACACCGAGACTATAACTTGTCTCTTAACCTCCATTCCGTGTACAAGTACATGCTTTGACCCTCTTTTTGCCCAAGTTCGAGTTCCACTTGTAGGAACAAGATGAATGTCGGTCTGGTCTGTATTGACAAACATTTCCGTAGGGATGGAATACGCCTTCATAAGAAATGCAGCCCTTTGTGCCATTCAAAGTCCTTGTTCTTCCCAATTGCTTGGTAATTTCCGAGATGCTCCTGTTGTTGCCCTGTAAGTCCAATCCAACTTGCTTCGAACAAACTCGCGAGTCCATGCTAGTGAAACCCTAAACCCGCTTGGATTTTCGGTTTCAAGTAAACTAGGTTCCCTTTTTCGAATTAAACTTCGAATTAAACCTCGTACAGTAGTTGTAAAGAGAGGTTGTCCAACATCTCGACGGCCCTCAAGCATCTTGATTATTTCCTCCTCTAACTCCATAAATTATGCGAGCAAATGACCATGTTGTGTGCCTCCGGTAAAAGAGGAAGATCCCTTCAAGATGTGTTGCTTGTATCTTTCTTTTAAAATGTCTGTAGATGAAAACCACTCGTATAGAGAGCCTCTAGAAAGTTTGTCATAAACAATATAAGTCTCTTGTGGTACCTTGTGCTTTGTGCGTAAATAATTCAAAGCAACTATGAGATTTTTATGTTGCTTCACAGCTGTATAGATGGGCTTCCATAGAGCAGGCAAAAACCAATTAGTGTAAGGTCCTCTAACCTTTGCTTTCTTTGATGCTTGTTCATTTGGTTCCACTTTCAGTGTCAACAACACAACTTCCATTTCCTTCTTTGGCCTTCCAACTGGCCGCTTCATCACTTCTTTGCACATGCCATGCTCCATCTCCAACTTCTCATTGAGAGCTACAAAATCCCGTTGCACACACACTTCCATCTCATCTTTGTTGATAACACTAAACATACTACTTAGAGTTTTTTGTCTCGCCATTTTCGCTCTTAAAAACATGTACAACACTGCATAGCAAGCAACAAATCTCTCAGTAGACAAAAACATTGGCAATTAGGACTAAGAGAGATTAGGGCAAGATTAGGGATATATTAGCGGCCAAACTTGGATGAAATCGTGAACGAACATCCTTGTTTACCGTTAGATAACAACTTCTTGGATGTATGCCGAAATTTGCATTATTAAACTATTGAAAATGCCGAATTTTTTAGTATTTTGTTTTTTGCCACCGAACACTGTTTTTTTACTTTTAATAATTATTCGGCAAGAGAGCGCCGAAGCTGCCCTTAACATATGGTAATCACTTGATTTTTTGGCCCAAAACCTCGTGCCAAAGTTGATTGAGTATCAACACCCATTGTTTGCAAAGGAAACATAATGTGATCCCAATATGCAATCGATGGCTCATGTGTACCCTGAACAACCTTTGTAATATCTTCCTCACACAACTATTTCCAATATTCAATAAATCATGATATACCCTTAATGATTTCCGGCCTATTTCTCATGGGGTTGGATGTGCAAGGGTTTGGCCTTCCATATGTTCAACTTGGCGCCAAATTAATATTCCGCCCTTTGAGCCCCACTTTGGTGAATTGCATGGTCAGTATACCATCATCACACGTATAGAAGCAGAACTGTTGAATTTTGGTATGCCCAAATAAACAATCACCTCCTTGTGAGCCCAAAGTTGAGTCCACATTGGTGGTTAACCTTAACATCATTAGAATTTAGACTTTTAAATTGCATCAACTATTCTAAAACCATAAAAAGAGTGCAAGCTACGGCTTGGGATTGAGATTAAGCTTAAGGGTAGTATTGGGTGTTTTTGTGTCAATTGGAGGCGATCGGCATTAATTAAAGTGGGGTGAGGGATTTATTTACAAGTTAGCTTTGGGAGGTGCCACTTAAGGGCCATGGGCCTTAAGGGTAGGGATTTTATTGGCATGAATGGGTTGGGATGGTGTTCATTCAAGGGTGGTACCACTGTTACCTAGAAAATTCAGGGACCTGAAATTGTTGGCGGTTGAAGATCCCGGCTCTCAGCGCTTGGCTCTCTCTCTCGGCCAGGGTCGATGCGGGAAGGGGGAGTTCGTCCCTGAGGGGGAAGCACAACAGATTCGGTGGGTCATGGTTTTTGAGTGTGGGCAGTTGATCCAACCAGGGCGGCAGAGCAGCAAACAATGGCGATGCAGCACTGTAGAGGTGGTTAGAGGTGAGGATAAGGGCGCCGCCACATTGGCTGTTGAATCGCCGAAACCAAGAGGTTGTGGCATTAGAGAGCAGGCCGATGGCAGCTTGACTATTCAAGGAGTTGCGGCTGGATTGTAAGTGGCCGAGGCCACAACATTGAATCAGTGCAAAGGGTTGTCACCGCAAGGGCGAAATCAAAAACATAATGAGGGTGGTTTGAAAACAGGGGAATGCATTGATAGCTTGGGTTTCTGTTTTTTAACATCAGGCCGAAAGTTTACACAAAGTGTGGCTGATGTATTCAGTCAATTCATTGTGGAGGATGGTGGTGAAGGGAGACTGGGGGCATATGAGCTTTCGGCAGGAAGTTACGAACCAAATTAGAGAAATTTGAGATCACAAAAGTTGTTGAAGGGTAAGCAGCTCAGGAGAGAAGGGAAAAGAAGGAATTCTGCAATTACTCGCAGCTAAGTGAATCCTTGCACCACTTGTTTGATCTGTCACTAAGTTGAAGTAAGTTGGGGGTGAGAGGCAGGGCTTACCTCGGTGGCTGTAATTGAGCATCTAGGTAAGCTTCACGGTCAACCAGCAGGATTCTACGTCCAAGGGCAAGGTGCTGCCGAGAGTCTGTACATATGAGGCAGCAGCTCTGTGGCCGTTTCGGCTACTCAATGTGGTGGTTACAGAAGGGTGGGTCGGTTGACTGTCACGGCTCTTTCAAGGTTAATGCTGCAAGGGTGAGTGGGGATTAAGAGGAGTTTAGGGACAGATTAGTTGCCCAATAGTGGTAGTTGGTTAGGAATGGGTTTGGGTGGTTAGGGATAATGGTGTGAAGGGTAGTGAGGAAGGGGCCGAAGGATAATTACTTACTCTCAGTGTGGGCTTGAATTCAATAGGGACTTCTTAGGGTGAGTGTGATTTTTTATTTAGTGTTAAGGGTGCAAGACGCCGGTGAAGGCCGGGAGCATTTTTTAATGCTTGTTATCAAGTGTCTTTGGAATAAAATTGTATAAGGGACATTGATCTTGGTGGTGCAATGGGTAATGGACCATAAAAAGGAAGCAAGTCAAGTAAGTTCATGTGAGCCTTGGGCCTTCACCCGGACTATGACGCATAAGGGTGGAGGTTTCTGGCTGACACTCCTTTAAGAATGAATGGTTTGATAAACACCTTCAAAATTGGGTACTTTTTCATTCAAATACGGAATGATCAGCACAATATCCAAATCTTTATACAACTTCATCAACAGTGGAATTATTGGAAAATCCTCTTCATACTTTAACGTCCAAATGAAGCATCAATGTTGTCATGCATATATTTAACCATCCAAAAAAAAAACACCTCATTGAAAAATCCCTTTGGTTATGAGCAACGACACAAAAACAAAACACGTATTAACATTTGTTATCATTTGCACAATTATCAAGTTGTACGTGCAGAGTTGGTGGAAATTGTTTACCAAGAACGGGTTGTTGAGGGGATTTTGCCAATGAAACCAAACACACATCCTTTCCATCAATAACTACCTCATAAAGAGGTGTTGTTCCAAAACCCACAAATAAAGCACAAGACAAAGACATTGGTGGTTTTTCAAGATCTTGTAGAAGTTTTGCAAAAGATTTTATTGTATGAATGGCATCACCAAGTTGGAAGTTCAACCATAATGCACATATTTTACATCCACATGGCCATGTATGATCATATTTGGGGATATTGCATTAAGGTAAAGAAAATTTGTAAGTTTGTATAAGTTGTGCATGCCAACAAATCCAAATTCTCTATTTAGCATGTGGATATGACCAACTTGCAGATGCGCATCCATAATAAACAAATTGCTAATATATTGCAAATCTTATAAACCTGTGATTGCTATTGAGAGCTTGAAAAATCCATCCGTGGCCTTGATTTTACAAGCATAACAAGGGCATGTAGTCTTGACATGGTCCACCTTGTCATGAATGATTGTCAAGACCTTATTTGGCCTCATTATGGAAAGTGCATGATTTTTGTAATAGTCTTGACAGTGTCTCTTTTGGTTATTCACATGCTTGATGCATTTCCTTTGGTGTCCATTGTGCAACTCCGTGCCGATTGGATGAGCGTCTCAAAGGCCTTTATATTTTCACAAGCAATACAACGTGCAAACTTGTCATCATGTCTCTTCGTAATATACTATTGGTTCTTGATGACACTCAACTTAGGCAAAGAAATGGGTCCACAATCCATTTTTGGCCAACATCATTAACGTCCACCAATATGTTCTTCCATTTTGTTCAGGCATGCAAAACTATTTGAACAAAGTTCTCCCCTAGAGGAAGAGTTTTTGTCTCATGCAACATCACATTAGCCAAGGGCAAAAATGATGGTTGATAGTGTTGCAACAACTTAATGTGTAGCCTCTCTAGATTTTTTGTGCCAAAGGCGCCATGGAAAGAAGAACAATGTCCTTAAAAGGATAAATTTGGAACCTATAAGAATTGACCTTTGATACCACATGGATGATGTACCACGGCTTACAACATACTTCTAGATTTTCCAGGGTCACCATCTTATGACGTTGACCATCCATATCCATCTGTAATGAACCTCAAGCTCCTTTATTGATAGCATTTGGAAGTCTACAAACCACATTTCTTGCCTCAAAGTTTTATTTTGTCATAGGGAAACAATTGGTAGCACTTCCTCCCACAACAATCCACCTAATAGATCCATCTTCTAATATACATTCTCGACAACATTGTATCACTTCGCGAGGCACACGTCCAGAGTTATATTTATGGACCTTATTTTGAGGGCGCATTGAGGCCAATGAAGCATGTTGAATTTACTTATGATGATGGGCATGGTTCCATAAGCTCACTTTGTCATGCTTAACAATGTGATGCGGCCAATGCCGAAGACAAACTTGCCAACCGGGAGGCACCTCCATAGGCGCCAAAGAATTCAAATTGCATTCAAAACACCCCAACGTCTTTAATAATGTGTATGTGGGGGGGGGGGGTAGCATCAACACAACACAATCTTAAATGTTTGAGTTCCTACTAAACCATCGGCAACAACAATACTATGGTCATTGAGAATAACAACATCGAGATATATCCATTGTTTCTTGAATAACTTTGATATGGTGGGAGGTATTCATTCTTGTTATCATCATCAAAGACCTCATCATGGGCAAGTTTGGAGTGGGAGCAACACCCTCCACAACGTTGCAAACACCAGGTCATTGCCATGGATATTTTTAAATTTGTCACTAGAGGTTGAAGGATCTAAGGACAATTCAAATGCATTATTGCCTTCATCAGTATGCAAACACCCTACACAAAAGAATAAATTAAAAATGCGTTAGCAAGGAATGGACACACAAAAACAACTAGAAAGAAAGGTGGGATTGCAAGTTTATGAAAGCGCGTTCATAGACATGACATACTATCATTGAACTAGTTACAAATGCGCATCCCAACCATGAGTTCCTATCTCCTAGAGAACGCCCACATGGCATAAAGACTCCTTATGATAATTGTCTACCAATGGATGAGGAATGAAAACATGAAACAATTCATCTTGGCAAAGATTGTTACAAATGCGCACATGCAAATAACTTCCTCTAACGTGAACTAGTGGTTCCTCACATGAAATGTGTGGAAAGACAACATTGGTCAATACTTAACAACGGAGTTGTTTGCGGACGCCCACCCATAAAACAAGCCACACAACTATGCACCCGAAAAGTATTCACAATGCATGGAGTGTATATATACAAGCATACATTAATTAAGTGTTAGCACATCTTGTAAATGAAAGCATGTCCCACTGACATTAAGAACTTGCACAAATGTCCTTAGGCCAGTTGTGAGCTTGCCATGGTTCATTAAGTTGATTTGTTGTGGACGCCTGTCCATAACTAGTCATAACAAATGACCTAATGAAGGCCCATATTAGGCCTTCATGTTATAAATGATATACATCGAGGCACTAAAACCTTGAAGGAGCATGGGTGATCCTTGAACATGTCATTTGATACTAAGATTGATTACATACGCATGTCCAAGACCATTCCGAAACCAATGACCATGCCAAGCCTCACACAAGGCACGTACGATAATTTGTGCATCGTTTGGGCATTGGTTCTCGGTCTACTTGCAGAGGCGCGTTCTTAAGGTATTATCGCTACCACTGACTCAATGAAGGGTATAGGGATCTACCAAGGGTCACTAACACCCCATATATTTATAGATACACGTCCATAAACTAGCCACACTATCATGACTCAATGAAACATGTCATAAGGCTCCATGTGACCCTAAGCCCTAGGGTGTTAGTCCATAAGTTCTTTATGGACACACATTTGCAAATAAGCCTCGTGATTATTGTTCCAACAAAGATGATATGTATCTTTCATGAAGCAATAGTCAGAGGCAAGTTTACGGACATGCATATGTAAACTAACCGAACTCAATCAAACCTCACAAGGGAAACTAAGACATGAGCAAATGAGCGGTGAGCAGTAGTACGTGAGCAATGAGCAATAATACCTAGTAAATCTAGTAAATAGTCATAGTTTTAGGGTACACATTTTAGAATTGGTACATATATTTATCAACTATAAAGTACTTGCATTTTGATAGAACAAGAACCAAGGGAGCCTATTACCGTAGATATTTTCAATAACTATTGATGCATTGTTGATTTTTATTATAACAATCCACACCAATACATATCACAAATTGACAAATATGTGGCTGAACACAATACTTGGTATACATTGGGACACTCTATCACACCTGCAAGTTCAAGTAGCCGCACGACCTCATTATAGGAGTACGTTGGAACATAAATGAATTTGTCACTCTTGGAATCCACCTTGCACAAAAATCTAAACACACAATAAAAATGTTTGCAATACATCCATTTCCATTTCCTTCCTAATGATTGAGATGAAACTTTTGTAAAATTAGGGCATGTGCAAAGTGGTATGTTACCAATTGTGACACGGTATGCAATGTCCTCCTTGGAGACGATGTTGATTAACACCTCAAATCCTAGGTAAGGAATAGGAGTTACTCCGACCACTTTTTAACTGTTCATGAGCTCGTTCCTCTCCCATTTGTTTTTGTGATATGCCATCGGTGTTGCTAGATTAAGGGCATTGTCTTTCCAAACCTGGAAATTGGATGGGCTACCAGTTTAGTGGAGCACATAAATATTTTTGAGGGATTGGGAATGTTGCAATTGTAGAAAGCATGCGAGGAGAGACCAAACATTTTTGAAAGTCAGTTTCTCATGCCTTGAGAAATTGGTATTTATTTTCACTGGCCATATGTTGGATACTACATGCCAATCCAACACATATTTCTTCTTGCTACCATTTACACAACGCTTGATGTCATGAAAGCAAAAGCAAAACCCTTATTCCACATTGTTGGTGGAGCGATACTCCTTCTTCAATCCCTTGTACGTAGGAGCAAGGGTGTCATATTCGCTAGTCTTCGGCACTGTACAAAGTTTTGGTATTGGCTTGCATCGCCCAACATCTTTTGGTATCATTAGTTGACTTTTGGCGATGTGTCAATGGGAAGAAGGATAATCAGTCTCTAACATTATTGGTTTATGTGACACATCATGCTCTACAAAATTAAAAGCTCCTCTATGCATGCCCTTTCAACTCTAGTATTTGGGTGTAGAATTGAGTAGTTCATTTCATGAAATCAATGTGAATTGTAATTTGCACATGATGATATATTAAGCTTCTATTTGGTATAATTAAAAAGCTTAGGTCCCCTCAAAGCACAATCCTTGGTGTTGAGATCTTCCGCCCGTAGTAGAACTACATGACATCTGCTAGTAGCTTCACATCTCTACACCTAGTAAAAACCTTCAAATGCAAGGACACAAAATCATGGTTTTTACTAGTAGAACCACCTCTCAATCATGATTTGTAATTTGCAATCTGCATGAATGCATAGATCAAATCGTCCATTGTTGCTTTGTAAAAACAAGTCATATTGTTTATGGATTTTTAGAGTCATTTGTTGTACATTGTCACTATAAGGTTATACATTTGGCATTTATACATGTTTCATCCATAGTCTTATCCTACAAACATTATACAAATTATAGTAGATTGTATATATCATGAATACTTAAAATTAAATAATAATATTAAATCACCACCTACAAAATCTTATTACCATCCCATTGCCTATAAGAAAAGTGCTAAGAGCTCGAGAGTGCCTTCTTGTGTGGTAGTTTTAGATTATAACCACTATGAACGAATGACATGATATTTGATTTTGGATTCATTGATTTTTTTTTATTTTTTTTTGCGTCCTTATAGTCCTTGTGTTGAAACTGCAAAGATGCCTTGATATATTTTTGTGTAATATCATCCAAACTTTGCAATCAAAGGACAAGATAATTGTGCTCGCAACCCACTATTGGCAGATATGGATCACTTTCACCATTTTTTTTTTACCGCACTTCAGTTGGTACGAACATTGTCCATCATAAGATCCTTCAAATTTACATTCGACACTTTATTCTCTACCATGGAAAAAAAAATAAAAAAAAGAGTTTGAGTTGTGCCATCTTCATATTATATGTTACAATACACAGTGGTCAACACCTTACAATGTTTGCTATCGTACACATGGCACGCTAGGGTGGTTTAATCCTTAATATGCTTCACATGGTTAAACATTATCCATGAATTGTCCAAATCTCCTCCAACTTGCATGCGCTTCACATGAATTAAACCACAATCTGAAAAATAAAATGATATTTTAAAGAATTTTTTTTATTTTTTTGGACTGCCCCGAGAATATGTTGCCATAAATGTATTTGAAGCCTAAATGGTCTTTAAGTGCTATAATACTATCTATCATGTTCATTCCACTTCGAATAAAATGTTTGGAGCCCCATACAAAGTTACGACAATTTGGAGACCCAAGAGTACCGAATTTATCCATGATGACCTCCAAGGACAAAATTGCCTGATATTGTCCTTCGCCGATTGATGCACATTTAAAAAAATAGTTTGCAAGAATTGTTTGTTATGAAAGTTCTTCGTAGTAGGTGTTTTTATGACCTCATTGGCGATACATTGGTAAGCCATGTCAAATGACTCACGGTATGTGCCATTTGACATATGGTGTTTATGAGCACCAAGGTGTATACAAACCCTTGACATCTCAAGAAATGTGGAGTGGATACATATTTTGAGAGCATGATACAATGCAATACACATTGATATAAAACGACATATGTTACTTATAATCTTAATTTTTTGGGTGCAGCATCTCCCACAAAAAAAGATAGGAGTTGAACCAATCTATTTTTTCTAAAGCATCTATTTTAGTACACTCTATTATTGTTCCTATTTTCATTCAATACACCATGTCCCGATTTGAGTTTGCTATACACTATGATGCATGACCAAGGCTTTTGCAATGTGATATGGATTTCTATTGGTCATGGTTTTCGGAGTGCCAACCTTGACCTCAATAAATTGTAAATCATTTTCTCTCATGCTCACTAGTCGTGTGTGTAAAGTGACTTTGATACCATGCACCGCATTCCACATAATTATTTATTATCTCATTGTGGAATCTCTAGGACCAAGGTTATACATGGCTTTTTGTGCACAACTAGGTCATGGCTTGAGTATTTAAGGAACATCAACATAAAATATTGTCATTTCCCGAAGCATTTTGTGTTAAAGCCACTATTGTTGCCTTGTACCTCTAACACCATAAATCGCTTGGTTGTTTGCTTGCACTCGTAAGAGGCCTATGGCACCTAACAAATGCTCTCTTTATCTTATATCAAAATAATATTGTTGTGTTTTTCATTTTTTTTGTTTTCTTTTTGTTTTAATGTAAGTGATAGAATGCGACATGAATAACAATTGAACAATGCCATAGGCGCAAGTTGACACTTCCTCAAAAAAAAATCATGTTGGGTGGTATGGGCACAAGTGAGGATTGCCCGCATAATATGTATGCACTCAAAATATGATGGGAACTAACAAGGGTATTTGTAGGATTGTGATTATATTTGCAATTTACTTGTAGCATATATGTGAAAGAATTTTTTTTACTAAAATTGTGGGAATCATGTGCATTCAATGAAATCTTACACTAAGACCATGTCCAAGTCCATAATGGCAATGGAAATGGCAATTTAATGAAGTTAGAAAGGAAAACCCCATATAGATTGTTTTTCCTAGGATTTATTATTTTAGGGTTAACAAACCTTGTGTGTATAGTTGGAACCCTATCTTAACAATGAATTATTCAATTTAGTTTGCAATTGTGTTGGTAGACTAAAGTACATGTACCCTATTGGTCCTACTAGCAAGGATACTTGTTCATTTGACATGTTGTTCCAATTATGTTTTGGCAAACGATCAATCAATCGTACATGTAAGCATACAAATATATGCATTATAGGCAATCATTATCCAACAAAGTGATTGGATTGAAAACTTATAGAATGTAATCCAAAGCATTCATACATCACATTAGTTGAAATCAAGATGAATGTCTAGAGTGAACCTTACAAAAAATAAAATAAAATGTATTACCTCAAACAACATATAAAACTTCTTAAAGACCAAGGAGGCAAAAAGTTATAATTGTTGACTATAATGTGATGCAACTAACATGTAGTGAAGAACATAAAATCATCGCCAATATTTAGGTCTACATTCTTGGAGTCGCCTCTCCCGCCATCGACAAGCTTCATCTCGTAACAAATGAGCATATTCTGTACCAATGCAATAGCGACGACAACACTTTGGTAAAGGTTCATGACAACACTTGTTGGAATCTTGTTTAGCTTCACGACACGGGTTTGATTTCGAAAAACTTATGTTTACAGTATCATCTGATAATTGCAATTGCACCCCTTCACGAGATCGATCACATGTGGGGGAATTAGGCCTTTCCAGGTTTGGGACATTTCTACAACGTGTGTAACAATGGCCAATTTTTTGATATGCCAATCTGGAAGTACGAGGACATTTTTTGGGATTTGGTGGTATCACTGGTTTACGACACTCAGATCCTGAGCCAAAAGGAACATGGCCCACGTGGCCATGGGAGGCACAACAATATTGGCACGTTGGTGTGCAAGAGCGTGTACACGGACGTGACTGCCGCCGTCTAAAAGTCGGGGTTGTTGACATCAGTCCAACCAATTGGTTTCGGGCACCCATCAATGCATGTGCCAATGAGGATACCACTTCCCATATATCGCACACTCTTTCCTTGCTATGGCAACTTGTCACTTCGTATGCACTTCTTGCGCGTCTGAGCCCCTACAATCAATTGCATGGCACTTTTACTAACCTTATCTTCAAAAATGTCTTTCAACCAAACACACGCACACACACATGACACACAACACAAAACACACCACTCTATTATAGGATGAAGCATGGATGTTTCAATTATATAAGATCATCACATATCAACAATAAATGACATGAATTGGGCATGAATTATGTGGGTCATGGCTTCTATGAGGAGATTTCCTTCTTAATTGTTTTGCAATAAAAAAGAAGAAGAGTTACACATATAGACGTAGGCATAAGAAAATATAAGAAAACATATATTATTGTCAATATGGTTTTGGCTTATTCCAATTTGCCTGAGCAATGTGCCTCTCAAAAGAAGTGAAATTGAAATGGGCCACAACAACAACAACAACGATTTGAAATTTTTGAACCTATTGCCATTTGTTACAGCCACATTGGTTGTTCTTGACAATAGTGATATCAAAAGAAGTTGCTCGTGAACAAGGCTCATTCACCTCCATTGTTGGTTGATCCCCCATTGTTGATTGATGGTTCTTGACACGTTGTTACCGCTACATCCGATCCTACAACAATAAATTTGGCATCATACTTGTTCTCTATGTAGCATGACTTATGCAACCCTCGCAATAAAAATTCAATTTGGGTAAATTTTGTTGCTCACATTGAGCATTGAAATCAAAATTTTGAGAGATTGGGGTGTGTGAATTTTGAGATAGCACAACATGCAATGCACATATCATGAGTTTAGCTCTTTCCATGATTCTTGAGCTTGGAGTATTAGATGCAAATCTATGTCGATATCATATTTCAATTTGACACATATATATTTTTTGGATTCTTATGTTACATTTCTTCAATGATGAAAATACCTTATTATGATCACACACTCGGGATTACTCTTATTTCCCCCCCTCCAACAAAAGACTAATTGTTGTGGATCTTGAGTTTGGATTGTATTAGGATGAGCACACTCTCATGAGATTCAAGAATGTTATGATCCTATTTGAATTGTCACACATATGCAACTTTAATGATTTGAGTATGAAGGAAAATTGTGAGTTGCCACATACATGAAACCACTTCATATCATTATAATTTTCTAGCACAAGTCTCATTCCCAAAAACTATATTGGAATTATTGAGCTACTAGAGTTGCAACTATATCACACCCAAAATTTGAATTCTTGTGAAGTGTTGTGACATGGTACTAGTGGTATTTGAGATTGGATGGATTGAGCCATTGACGTGTGTTGCAAAGAATTTTGTCCAAGCCTTCCATCTCAAAAATCACCAAAGTTTTCCCAAAAAAACAAGTGGAAGAGACAAGTGGTGATTGAAATGTCTCTTTATCACAACTAGTCACAAAAGAGATAGCAAGAGTTGTTCCTTGGGAGCAATGACTTTGTTAAGAGACTTGTGTGGGAGTTCTTTAGTCTAGAGTTTCTTGAGAATTTTGAGAATAAAGGATTGTGTTGGTTTCGTCACATTAGAGTGCTCATATTGGTGATAGTTGTTACTTTGATGTTCTTGATTGACATTGCGTCGCCTAATGTTTTAAAGTAGATTTGGCTTGAGCACCTGACCAAATATCCAATTTGATCTCCAAGTTGGGCCAACAAAATTTTGATTGATTAACACTAATGAATCTCAATGTGAAAGTCTAAAACCAAGAGAGAATACCAAAAATTCAAAATTTCATGGTACATCCATGGGTAATCACTTCCTTGTAGAACTACTTGAAATGAAAGGGGTATTTCCAAATCACTCATGTATTGGGTGTTTTGAATAGTAATGTGCATATTCACGGGCTATTTTAAACATGGTAAACATTTATAGAATATTCTTAACATGTTCTTCCCATGGATTTCCAATACCTTGTATTTTATAAATGTTAAAATGACATGTTGAATAAAACCCTATATGATAACACACTACATTAATCTAGTGAAATGTTGGTAACATCTCCGAACCATGGGTTTTTTTAAAAGAGTGAAGACGATTTAAAAACTCATGTTCCTTACCACCCAAGATAGTTTGTTTTTTACAATATAGGACATAATTACCCTTGAGTAGGTCAATGAAGAATTACGAGTTTACACATATGGCACTATTTCAATGGATATTCTAAGTATGGACTTTCCAAGCTTACTAATTATTGAGGAGCATTCTCCTCTATACATGCCTCTTGGCAATCACATCAAAATAAAGGGATTTGCAATCAAAAGTTCAACAAAAACTCTTGCAAATTGAGTGTATCATCAAGTGGGGACCAAGTTACTCAATGATCAAGCAAAACAAAAACAACTATTTCAACATCGTAGGAAGTTTTAAACAATTATTTAAGTAAAGTATTCCATTTCACCACATCATTTCAAAAGAACGTGAAGCACAACATCTTATCCATTATTATGAACCAACAATGTCACTTCCAATGTCAAAACATGCACAAATACGGTCACGGTTTCATCTCCCAAGTTGGATAACACAATTGCATGCAAGGGGCATTTCACATTCATCTAGTTGTTGTTGCATTGCAATGGAGCTGTATTCAAGGGCCTACCATATGCAACATGCAACTGCAAGAGTTGGGTAGTTTTTTTTTATAAGTTTCCTAATCGAAGTGCTAACCAAAGGCCACACACATCCACATACCCAACACTACACTATTTTTGTCTGATTGGTGTGGGTTACCATATGAAGTTACGTGTTGCTATAACTTTTTACCTATGTTATTAGTTTTTTATCACCTAAATCATATCATATTTTTCAGTGTGCATATTAACTACTTATGTTATTTGGATAAAAATTGATACTCTCACTAAAATGTTATAGCAATGCTTAACTCCGAATGGTAACCCACACTAATTAAACGAAATAGTGTACTTACTAGATCACGGTTGGCTTGACAAATGTTAATGTGGAATTTTAACAAACCTTGTTATGTTATTGGGAGGTGGATTTGGGGGTCCGACGTTGAGCTTGTGTTGATCAGGTGGAATTGAGCTGAGTGGATGTGACATTGGTTTTTTTTTCTTAGGTTTAGGTGTCCCTGGGTGTCGAAGTTAGGGCTGCTTCACACACGAGACTGAGAGCCCGTGACCATTACACTTCAAGCACTCTCATTGGTGGAATGGGCGGGCCCGGTCCAAGTTCGCTTCACACTACGCTTGAGGGACCAACGGAGTATGTGAGTGCAAGATGGATGTAAAGTCTACATGGATTCCTACTTGGCATTGAATGGATCATGTTTCATGGTCATTTGGACTATTTTCAAAAACCACTTCTTGGAGGTAGGCTTAACACAAAACCAGGAGACCACGGCACTCCAAATGCTTACAACCGTTGATTTATTCTATTTTATCATGCGTGAAGACCCGCATGAATAGAAATTCATCGAAATAGCATTTGGTTGAAGTTCCCGGTCAAATAATAATAAATAAAATAAATGAAAGTAACATCAGAGTTTTGGGTTTTACTCCGACGTGAATGGGAGTCCGTTCCTCATTACCGTGTTCATGTTTAACCAAGCTACACCATAGGAGTATTGTCTAACCTTGATAATGTCACCCTTGTTAATAGAACACCTTGATATTGTCACCTAAAAGTTTGAAACCGATTTTCATAGTGTAAAACTCCCTCGTTATTATCCCTATCACCCTTGATAATGTCATTTTTTTTTTTCAAAATCCGTAGTGTAAATGTGATAATATCAAGTATGGATGGATTGTATGGGTGGGCATGGGTTCGATATTATTGTTCATGGGTGAGCATGGGCTAAAGCAAAGCATATTGGGGGTCATTGAATGAGCTCTCATTCAATGCTTTCGGCATAGTGGGATGCCTTGTGTAATTTCAAATTAGATGATCAAACCATTAGAAATTGTTGGAGAAAGTCCGCCATATTGCATGCAGAGTGGAATGCAGATATAAACAATCTTGATGAACGTATGAAGTCCAAAATGGAGGAAGCAACTTTGGAATTGGGTAGACTCATCGCCGCATTAAATTTGGGTTTGGATGTTGAAGGCAAGCCTGTAGAAAAGCTTTGTCCTTTGGAGTACATAAACATGGAAGGTGAAGATGATTTTGAGGTGGAATTTTCTACTGAGGAGCTTGTGCAATTAGTGCAAGATGGTGAACAGGTTCTTGATTCCATGGAAGTGGACCCATTGATTGTTGATAGCAGTGATGATGAGTCTAAAGTAGTGAAGCTAAGTGATGCACAAAAATATGCTAAAGATGTTTTGAATTTTATGGCTAGCCAAGGCTCTCAGATTTTCAGCACTCATGAGTTGTTAGAAATGGAAAAAATCCATGACAAACTCATTAGAATTGGTGTTGCACATTTAACATCAGCAAAACAATGTGACATTAGAAGCTTCTTTGTCTCTAGTGAGAGGTCTTTACCTGATCTCAATGACACATTATGATGTGCTCTTGTTGTTATTCACAATTTTGAATTAGATTTTACATTCAAAAACATTGAAGTCTCGTATTTGTTATTTTTTAAAATTTTGTAATTCTATTTTGATTTTCTACATATTTTTTGATAATATCACATTATGCACAAAATGTGACATTATCAAGTATGTCACACCTTGTTTATATCACACTTTTTGGTGAAACGGAGGGTGTGACATTATCAAGGTTAGGGTGTACTTCCTCCCTCTCGGGAGGTGGGCTCCGATAGTGGACCCGATCACATATGACTTCTCACTACACTTGAGGGTCCGTGACCACACACTATATGACTTTGGAGGTGCCTTGGGACGGCCTTTCGACACTTTCTTTTGGGCTCTCACAAATTCATGGTCATTTGGCTTGTGTGTGAAGTGGCCCCGAGGTTCGAGTGGATTATGATCAATATTTGAGAATCCAGTATCGTATTCCCCCCATGGTTGAACATGTTTATCTACATGCAAATTGATACAATCAACTTACAATGTATCTTTAGTTATCCTCATGCTTTGTATACAAGTTTAATAGATAAGTTAAATTATGTTTACATTATTGTCTTTGTCTTTTGTTTTTGTCAACCCTACAGTGGTTTGTTTGATACTCAAAAAAAAAAAAAAACTTGATATTAGATAAGTGGCCATGCCCTTACATACCTTGTCATCCCTTGTTTTATTACACTAATAAAATACCCTAATTGTTGAATGAATGTATATACATTGGTTTGGGGTCATGTTATCCCAACCCATAGCACCGTGGACCAGTGCTGGGCAACCTTGTTGTCTACCCACCGTGGCAAATGAATTGAGGTAGATGTGCTTAATTGGGTTTCTAGTCCTAAACAAATACTTACATTTGAGTGGTGTATGGTTAGATGTGAATCTAAGAAATGGATATCAAAAAGACATGTGTTGGAAAAGATTGGACTTCGTGCTCAAAAAATGTTAACCATTCTAAATGTAATACATAACATTATTCAGATCCATAACAATATTATGTATGATTAACAATATTCCGTGGAATATTCTACCTTCAGACCGAATGCGGGGAATATCATGGAATATTGTCAATCCCATAGAACATTGTTATGTAGTCAACATAATCGAAGGGACCTATATGAACATCTATTAACTCATAGATTCTCCACTTTGACAATGAATAGGAAATTCATATGACCTTTGGAAATTACAAGGAAGGTGGCTACATGCACAATTTGGATTTGCTAATCATCTGCACCAATTACACGTTTCAGATCCTATCATAAGTGGGCGAAGAGCTAAAAATGTCCATTTAAGACCCACTTACCTTATGTTGACACCCTTGCGCCAACACTATCAAGTTTTGAACTATATGTTGACTAGTTTGGACCCATACCATCTCGACATGTTGCACCCATGCATATGGATTAATGTCCCATACCATCCATGAATTGTCCCCTCAAGATATCATGGTCAACAACCAACTACAAATGTCCATTTAAGACCCACTTACCTTATGTTGACACCCTTGCGCCAACACTATCAAGTTTTGAACTATATGTTGACTAGTTTGGACCCATACCATCTCAACATGTTGCACCCATGCATATGGATTAATGTCCCATACCATCCATGAATTGTCCCCTCAAGATATCATGGTCAACAACCAACTACAAATGTCCATTTAAGACCCACTTACCTTATGTTGACACCCTTGCGCCAACACTATCAAGTTTTGAACTATATGTTGACTAGTTTGGACCCATACCATCTCGACATGTTGCACCCATGCATATGGATTAATGTCCCATACCATCCATGAATTGTCCCCTCAAGATATCATGGTCAACAACCAACTACACTTTGACCTCTCCAATATCATGCATGTGGCAACCAAAGTGGACATGATATTAAGGAAGTATGCAATGTTAACATGGATGCGCGATAATAAAAAATTTAGTGTAGTGTGTGACATTATGGAACAATGCCGAAATTGATGATTCAGTATATGGGACATGAATAATCATCCAAAGTTGCACACATATGCAAAGCCCCGACCCTCTAGGACATGTTCATTCATAATTTCATAACAATACATACAAAATGACAATATTAAGTGCAAATACAACAAATGCTTCTACAAATATAACATGTAAATAGTCACTATCAACCATGCAACATGGAAGGTGTTGTATGCAAAACAATCAACTCCCAACCAAACAACTTGTTGAATCGAAGGATAACTCTTTATATGTTATCAAATAATGCACCACTCTTCTGCTTGGTTGTAAAGCTTTGTAGCAACAAATCTACCTCCTTGATCTTCAAAAAGACTTGTAGTAATTGATGCCTACAAACATATTCACATCATACATCCTAGTGAGGATGTAGCCGGCAACTCCGACTCAATGCATGCAACTCCATTTGATTGACTAGAATACGACACAAAATAGCGAAGATTTTTTTTCCCTTTGCTTTTGAAGAGGAAAATTTTGAATTTATGAGGGACAGGTTGAAAAAGAGGTAATAAGTGTTGGGGTTGTCTTTGAATTGGAAAATGATGCATTCTTGGATGAATTCTTAGCTCAGTCCAAATGAATTAGTGTGAATGTGTACTAGAAAATTGCATTTTGTAGGTGCAAGTGATCTATCTTTGCCATGATGGAGTTTCAAGGATTTTTAGAGAATTGTATTTGGCACGCAAAATCCGGTTCATCGTCAACAATGGTGGCACTTTTGACATAGGGATCCACAAGAAAGTCGGATTTGGCAATTAGGCAGATTTGGTAATAGTGGACACCCCATGGATTCCACATGTAGAAGTTACCCAGGCATGATCTTAAAAGTCCTAGGCTTGCTTCCAAACATAGTATCGAGTAGGCTTGCCATTAACAGAGATGCAACCGGATCTTTAAGCATATAATCAAACTTGGAGTTGCATCAACATTCTATGACATGATTTTCACAAGAACAACATCCTAAAACTAGTTGCTATCCAAATTAAAATCTAGACTTAGACCATGCAAACTCAAGAGTTGTCTTGTGTGGGATCCAAAAGAAAATGATTCATAGGTAATTGGATTAAGTACCTCATCAAGAATGAGGTCGTACATCACTCCAACAACAAGAATTGTGTTCATGACAAGTCCAATCGACACACATATAAAAAAGAATCTCATGTTTCTCAAATTGCACGGTTTTGCATGCTCCTGACTCCATTTTTTTTGTTGAGATTGTTCATGCATGCCTCTGCAATCTAAGTTTTTCAAACTTCCTCAAAGTTTTTGATTTGTGTTTCTTACACGTCCCCTAAACCCTAATTCACACAAATCCTCAACCATGAGGGTAAATTGATGAGAGAAAAGAGTAACACGTAATATCGGTAAATGGGCTGAGGTTATTCTACTAGCGCTTCCTTGATGATATATGGGAGGGAAATGTGACAACAAGGAAGGAGATTCGAACTGCGCACATCCGTCCCTAGGGTTTGGGATATAAGAGAAGGAGTGACATTACGAAGGGTGATATTACGGAGGTTAGAGTGTATTCTGAAACTTTGGATTGGTGATTGTTGCCAAAATGTAGTTTGGAATGAATGAATGTATTCTCATCCATAAGTTCTATTCATCAAACCACATAGCCTAGCTTAGCTTCCTTTACAATACGTTTAGGGAGGCGTGAGGTCAGTAGCCCAAACCACGTGTGAGACCAATGGAGGCCATGCTCACCCTCGTCCTCGCCTCCTGCTGCATGCTCGCATCATCGCATCCATACCCTACTCCGATCGATCTCCAGCCTCCCATGGACTGAGAAATCCTTTGAACTTTCGTTTCCGTTATAGTACCGCACTGGTTTAATTCACACTCTGTTGGATTTCTGGGCATCTCTGGCGGGCGGGTGGTCGAGATAAACAGGTTTAAGTAGAGATTGGTAGGGTTTTGCACTCAGGGCTTCAAAATTGGCCGTGATTTCTTATGGTTGCACGTCGATTTGTTGTGCCATTGTGTTGAGAAACTATTTTGAGATGGCTTCCATGTGCGTGCTTGCTGCGGCGAGCACCGTGAGCGGGTGGGGGTGCGATGGACTCTTTTTAGGGCAACGGATTCGGGTGGAGAGTAGGACGCCAATGGCTAGGAGGTCGATTGGATGTCGAGCAGAGGTAGGGAAAAGCTCAGCGGGGAAGGTTTCGAAGAATGCAGTGGGAAATCACGCGAGCCCATTGAGTTCATCTTCTGAGGATGGTCGAGATGATATGGCAGCGTCCAATTTGCTGAGGTCCAGTGAAGATGACGTGGAGAAGCCCGAAAGTGTGCAAGAAGAGAAGGGGCCGAAGAACCCTCTTGAGAAGATTTTGATGCAAAGGTTGGGCCTGGACAAGGCTATGGACGAAATTGTGGGGTTCATGGCCCCCAGAGAGAAAGGTGACATCAGGGATGTCATTTTGATGAGCCTTTCTTTTGCTGTGTTTGTTTACATCTCCCAGCGTCTAGTGTGTGCTTATTGCGTACTGCGCCACGCGATGCACAGTAATTTCTAGGCCCATGCATTCTTTCGTAAGTTGCTCATCGGTGATGATTTATTTCCTCCAGGAAGGGAAGGAGCTGGGACGTAGCCTAGCCCTTTAGGTCTCGCCCGCCCACTGGAGGGTGTAGTTTGTACATTCTTATGTTCATAGTGGAGAATCATTTCTCGTTTCTCCTGTAAAATATACCCACCATCTTTAAGAAGGTGGTTCCTTCTCTCACAAGTGTAACTTCTCAATGCGTTTCAAGTCTGGAGGGTTAGGGTGCACTGGATGTTTGATGATGATGCAATTCAGGTTGCAATTTCCTGCTTGTATGGAATATAGTAAGTTTGATATGGTTTATCGAAGTTGGGAGATGGTCGTTAAGCGCACGGCCAGGATCTTTGCTTCGGTGTGATGTCGAGGTTGCGCATTTGTGATGCATTGCACGGGATAGCACTTCTATGTTATTTGAAGATGCTTGGTGAGTACCTTACCCGCAGTCAAGTCGTTGTGCACACATGAATACGAACATGCACTGCATTGTTCAGAGTAATTTTTTTTGGGAGAGCTGAGTGAGCGATGTGGAGTACTCTCTTCCCATTGAATAGTATTATACTAACTACCCATATCACACTTCACTGTGGCTTCACATTCTGTGTTGGAACTAAAGCAGATCTCGAAAGCAAGTGAATGGGAAGCATCAAAATGTCATAAAAGGAAAATCGTTCTGCATAGTTATCAGGTTCGATTCCATGCTGGTCTTTTCACATTACACTCCTCTGCAAGGCGCCGCTCCCGCAAATGGTAAGCCTCCTCTTCCAACAAGGCAGCGTATTGTGTGCCAATGCAATGACGTTTTGAGTCTGGGTTGCAGCCAGTTAAATATCCACCCCTGGGACTGGAACCAGGACCGGGACCATAGGTCCGAGTACTTGTGACTGGCGCTGTTGGTGCGAAGCATATACTCAGAGGAGCTCCCTTCCTGCAATTATTGTTGTTAATGCTGTTAATGTGGACAGCATTGTTTGGGTCTACGTGCACCCCAAACTGCACTCTTCTCTTTGGTGAGCACCTGCTGGGACTCACGCACTGCTTGAAGTGAAGAGGATGTTGGCACAATCTCTGGCTTGCCATGGTCACAGGCCTGTACCTG
Source organism: Polytrichum commune (assembly GCA_950295325.1). NCBI lineage: Eukaryota > Viridiplantae > Streptophyta > Polytrichopsida > Polytrichales > Polytrichaceae > Polytrichum > Polytrichum commune. Next base: position 11,272,012 of record OX485803.1, on the reverse strand, counting down.
GGAGGACTTACATTTGGCTGCTGGCAATACTCTGAATTGCTCCCAAAAGCAACATGACCATGAGCATGGTTTCGGTGTATGTTGGGCACACGTGAACCTGCTTTTGGCAAGTACCTCCGGCCTGGGGGCCTCGTGGAAAACCCACCATTCCCACCATAGTTCTGGTGGCTTGGCATAAGACCCACAAGCTGATCACGCGCACTGGTGAGTGCCTGTGCTAAGGTTGACACAACCTCCCAAATGTTACCCATCTGCCTTCCCGCTCCCGGCCCTGCGTATCTTCTCCTTCCCTGCATTATCACCCGAGACTCCAATTTATATTTTTCAAGTAAGACATATCCAGCAGACATCAAGAGAACTGCAACGCCATAGGCTCGTCTTGGCACATGCTACAATTCCCAACAGAGGGATAGGGTTTATTCTGATGCTCAGTCTGCAGCCTTTGTCTCTAGTTGTACATACTTCGTTATGAACCAAAAGACTACAGCACCACAGAAAATATCCTCTACCCATCCTGGTTGGAAACCACTCCAGGATGTGGAATGGTTTTTGAGGCAGATGATGACGTTGTCAATATTGATGGCATGCAGTGGAGGACAATACAGGAAATCCAGTTGGAGACTCTTCAGCTGGAATGTCAGCATCAGTGGAGTCTTTGCCTATTGACGACGATTTCCAAGTTTTCCCTCTTAAGAGACTTTACAGATTTAGCCTGCAACACTAAATGGCTGTTGCAAGCAATAAAGCATTCGATGTGAATGGAGGTAGTAGAGGGGAGGAAGTGAACCATTTCACGCTCACAGCGGTCCTGCACTCTTGACTTCGAGCAGAATGCCGTGGAAGTTCCTGCTCAGCTGTGGTGTTGTCTATGTTACTGAATTCCATCCAGCTGCTCAAGGTTCTCTGGTGCTCCAACCGGCCTCTCGCTCCACCATCTTTTAACCAAAATCGGATCAGAAATATAACTGGTGAAATCAGAACTTTCAGTATGTAAGTGCTAGGTCGAATTCATCTATTAATGGGTAGTAATAAATTTGAAGAGAGGGAAAGAATGATGAGAAAGAGCACTGATATAGAGTTACATTTGGCATAAGATTCAGCGGATTTGTAGGGAACTCAAAACGGTAGTGACTTATTTGCTGTGTGTTGTGAATGAGACCATGTAGAAATGCTATGTCGATAAACCTCATCAACTGTACCATACAAATGGGGAAAATAATGCTGATTGACTTATTTCTGTGGTTACTGCCAATGGATTTATCCATTCATTCTACCAATCAACAACTCTACTGATTCTGACAGTGAATTTACAACGAAAGGTGTTCGATGTGAGAGACTTTGCATATCGTGGAATGAGTGTTGTTGACAATCTGTACCTGCAAAGAAGCCTTGTTGCGAGCCTCCCCTATGGAAGCCACTTATGTTGCGGTGGAGGGGCATGATGTTCGAAGCTCCCCTGGCTGCGAAGCATGGAAATTGCTCATATGGAAGGTGGAGTCAGAAATATGCAATTTCGACTTTGTGTTTCACTGTGCATGTTAACAAGATTGCGGTGGATCATTATAGACTCTTACTGCTTTGCCAGAACAGAATGTTGTAATGCAACACGAAATCTAGTGTCTCTATTTCACTGCAGAGACTACCACATTATTTTCAATCGTGGAAGGCAACTTCATGAAGAAGATGACTCTCATACGCTTGTTGTTGCACTCAGGAAGACTGTGAAGAGAGTTTCAATCCATCCGTCCAGAAGAATCTTCGTACGATGTTATTCGGGTAGAAACTCTGGTCAATGCTATTGCAGAAGATTTTTTGTGAGGTTTTGACATTTCTGGACCTACGAAATCAAATCGATTGCGCAGATCCGATGCAGATAGATGACGCCCTATTGTGCCACTTTGATCTGCATGTCACTGAGTTACTGAGGTACTTCTTCTTTTACTGAGAACATCTTGAACTCGAATGTATCCTGCTCGAATTATATGCAAGTGCCATCGGGTACCACCTGGAGGCATTTAACCGAGGAGAGTTTAGGGTCCTCTTTGAAAAGAGCAATAGCATTTCTTGGTAAGAGCTTATCCATGCATGGCACTCGATGTTGCGTCGTGTACTCCCCTCTTCCTCATACGCTCGTGATTTCGTACTAAACAATAACACACACAATTCCCTCCGGAATCGTGCATGTACTAGGCATTGCAGCCATTCAATACTAGACTGATTAAGACACGATTTTTGCCTGTGATATCCTTTCCCTCCCAGTGGAGAGCTAAAACCACCTCAGCTCAAAATTTCACATTGTCCGCGATCGTTGTCGTCGGACAAGCGCAGCAGAAAGGTCGAAGAGTGGGATGTTCAAGAAAATGCCTGATTCATCAACTTTCCCACTAATCTGTGCTCTTCACGACCAAATGGGGACACTGAAGAGCTCAAATTCATAGAGGAGGGATGATGAGCCCATCATATATTAAAGGCGCATTCGAAGAATGCGGAGCGAGGTGAGTTATTCACCTGGGGAAAAGCTCGAAAGATGACTTTAAGGGGCTCATCCTCATCTTCACAACATCGAATCTGCATCAAATGCCCTGCAATTCTTTTGGTGCGAAAGTAAATAATTTCTTGCATTAGATGGAGCCTTTTTTTCCCCCTGCATGTCGTTTGGGCGTCGAGGGTTGTTGCGTGGATCCGCCATGCAATTCGGCGCCGGTGCGAGAACTGTGCGGAGGTCGCCGTGCACCGGTGCGTCTCTTCCGTCAACCGTCATCGTCATCCACGTTCTCCCGTCATCGCCCGTCATCCCACGCATTTCATCCGCACTTCATCCAATGCATGTTGCGTCGTCACAAACAACTTCATAAGTCTCATGGGTGGGTTTATACCAATGTTGCCCGGTATGTATGTGAATGCATGGGTATCAAATAGTCAACATCAAATTTTTGTATTGAAGAATCAACGTGGATATCAAGATTATGATACCAATCAAATATTGATGTTTAGTGGGCATATCAAGGTAAGAAAATCTTTGTATACCTAATTTATCAATTGGGTCAATACCATTATGTATCATATTGATATCAATGCGATTTTACTTACGTATGAAGGTTCTTGCATGGTACATAGACCCAAATGGTATTGAAACATGGAAAATCCTCATTATAGATATTTGAGTGAACGAAAAAGAAAAAGAGAAAATAATGATGCTAGTCCAACACTGGTGTACAATAGGGTCCCATACCAAAATATGTAAACTCCAAAATCAAGTGATCTTATTGGCGGAGAGAAAAAACTTCAAACCCAATGAGTTTATACTAGGGTTTGTCCAAAGTACAAAAAAAACTTGTAGTGGTGTTGATGTGACATTACTTTCCTGCCAAATCTTGGCAATTCTCTAAGAAACTACTACTAGTTGAGAAACCAATCTTCAACCTTGGGTCCAATTTTGGAGTCTGATAGTAAGGTGTAGTAAGGGATGTATTGGACCCAAGAGCGAAGCCACGTGTTGGCTTGGGGGGGGGGGGGGGGCTATGTAGAAAACTATGCCAAAACAACTACATATTTTTATTAAATAAAAAATTGAAATTTGGGGCATGTAGTACATTTTTGGAAAGGTATTTTCAAGACCTTTGCAACGGTATATTACAAGCCCTTAAATTCCTAAATTTTCAGCCGATAAAACCAAAAAACAAATTTGCAGTCATTTAGCGACTACAAAGCAGGCTGGTCAGAAGAACCGCAATGGGAAAACGATTGCGGTTCTTTTTCGTAATGTTTTCTACTAGTGCATTGAAGGAAAGTTGGGAATTTGCTTACTATTGGCAATGTAATTGGCGATGATTGGATGGTCGATACGATGATCATCTATATTGAAAAGATCATTGCCAAAGCTTTGGATATTAACGACGTTTTCAATTTTGTTATGGGGATGTCAGCTCGATGAGTCCAAATCTCTTAGTAAATAATTAAATTCGACCACTTATTGAAATTTGAAAATAAAATATACATTGGATATTTCCATATTTTGAGGTAAGCCCCCCTAGGTGGCTTTGTCCTTGCTTGGACCACAAGTTTCTTGGACCCAAACCCTAATGTTACTCCACCTTCATATCCCCACATGTTGGAGCCTTGCTTGACCATCTAAACTCATCCATATGAAAGGTAAGGGCCACTTTAGACTATAGTGAAGGGCCATGACCATGAAATTGTGACGGCCCTTGAAACTCATATGAAGGCGGTACCATGGAAATTTGAAATTGAATTTTATGCGGTTACGGGCCTTAGGATTGTGAGATTTTGAAGTGTCATGGACTCTCAATTTTGTATTTGACTCAACTCTTTGAGATGGGCCTGACACAAAATCATGTAGAACATGAAAACAATATCCATTACATGCCATGTACAACTTCATGTAGGGTTTTTTCATCCTTTCAAAATTCCTTGGTCCTTTAGGTCCTCAAGCTCATGTGCAAAGTGCCCCTTAGGCATGTGTACCTTATGTGGTCACTCCTCTTTGTTGGACACCTACATTCAAGTGGTATATGACAAGGATTGTAATCACCAACGGACACCAAAAAGACACGTGTTACGTTGAGATTGGACTTCTGTGCTAAACAAATACTAACAACTCTAAGTTTAACACTCAATAAATTAAGGAGGGATATTTGTTTAATTATTTAGAGAGGAACACAATCTTCATGTGTGCAACTCAACTCCGATTTTGAAAAGTTGAAATGACAAATCTTTATGATTCACAATTGCTAGCTGGATGAACAATTTGCCAATTGGATTGAACGGCTAGATTTGTATGTGGAATTGGAAGTGCCCACAATAAGACCACATACCTTCTATAAAAATGCAATGATCTATTCCATAGCATGAAACATGTCTATAGAAGGTGATTTGAGTTCAACAATGGCTTAGGAAATTTCACATTAGCATAAGAGTGGGACCCATATGAGTGAGTTATTCACAAACATGTAAAACATTAGCTCTTAATAGAGCCCCTTTATCCACCATGGGTGAATTTACATGATAAGGTGGGGTGGGAACCCACTCACATGTATTGCATAGGCGAAATCTCAATGTGAGTATTTTTTTTTAAATTACATTTTTATCCCCGGTTAATTCTTTGAAGAAAAATAACAAGAGCACCGTGACTAGAAGAAGAGAAATAAAGAAATTTTACTATTATTTGTTGATTCATTTTACCATTTGGCCCATGAGGGAGGGGATCGCCACTTGCACGTGAACTCAAATCCACATGTTAATAGTTGCCCATATTGAGTAAAGAACATGGCTTCCAAGTAGGTTTGTCGTAGGGAGTGCATACTACATATTATTATTATTTTTGAGACAGAAGGCCAACATGCCAGCGCCAAAGCACAGGAGGCAGTTGACCACCTGGCAAGTTTTCCGTCAAGTAGAGAGGAGATTTCACAGCCGGGATTCGAACCGCCAACCTCTTCCTCATAGTACATATAAATTGATGGTGACATTCTGAAAGATAAGAACTTAAGTTTTTGGGCATGCAGTAGATGGAAGTCCAAGAAAAATTGTTCACTTGGACCAATGTCTACTAATCGTGGGAATTTAAGAGGAAGCCCAAGATCTAAACATTGTTACACAATCTGAAGTTATTATCACTTTGATTGTAGAAAAATTATCACAAAGTGGTTGTTTGAACTCATGGAGAGATGGGTATAGGGCAAAATGTGAATTGCGCACACAACATGATGGCCAAATTGTTATTACCTGAGAATGCAAAATCAAAACCATGTCACACACACTCACAAATATCTCTATAGTCATAACCTAGTCAAACTAATTTAGCATGATCATGAACATTAATGCACTCATCCGCCTCGTCATATATGAATGGAAGACAAACAATTTTTTTCAAGCCTACATCAAAAGATTGGTGTCATCGACTCCTCCATGATCCGAATGATGCCCTCTGCATGGAGGCAAAACCATAAAACTTGGAGGAGAAATCACACCAAAAAATGAAATTCTGCAAAATGAAATTGTAAATGTTAGACTTCATGTGGGCACTTCTCAAGCTACAGATGTCAACTAGTCAAGAGAATTTGAAAAAATGGTTAAATTTACATACTCAATTGATTTTTCCTTAACACTTCTTGATAGGCTCTTCATTGGAATTGACAGAGGTTGCCTTAGCCAAAGCTCCACCCGATCTAGGAGTTGATATTGTAACACACAATGGTGATAGGATAACATTGAACAATGAAGATTCTTCATTGCACGTGATTGGATGGCGGCCACTACGTCTGCAAGCATGAGTGAAGGCACCTAGCAATGAAATGATGAGAGGTCATTGAATTTGCACACGAGCCATGAACAAAACCATAGTGAAATCCATCCAGGGGGTGGACTCTTTGTTGAGAACCTAAATGACATGCGTGGATCACTATGAAATTAAACACTCTATATATGAGAAGTTTATAGACAAAAACAAATGTATATGTAACAGGCTAGAATATGGATTTGTGTATTTGTACTAACTTTTTCAATTTAATGTGGTAAATGCCTTCACTACATAAACAAATTACACGTCATGGATTAATAAGGCCTTCATTACATAGAAAATCTACTTTCATTTTTCAATGAAAAATTTATTTTCATCCATAGCATGCAACTCATCAATTGCATCAAACAAATAAAGGCAAGAGCACAATAACTTAGCCACAATCCGGAGAGCATAATTCAAGGAACCCCATGTGCGCTCCAAGAGCCTCTAGTTTGTAAAAGCCTATAACCCAAATGCAAACTCTAACAAGAATAGACATGGTAGCCATTAAGGACTATGACATATGACAACAATGAATGAAAATGTGAATTGAATGAACTAACACATCAATTGTCAATTCTTTTCTCTTAACCTTAGGGCCCTTTTTGGTACATCTACCATTATTTTATGAAATTTAATTACCTTTTCAAATGTATACACTAGAGGAAAACAATACCTCTCCCTTATGTATGTTATATACGCCTATGCCTCGAATATTACCCATTCTTACACTCATGTTAGTTCATACATGGTATGAAGAGTCCACCCCTGGGAAAATCCACGTGGCTTGAAACACCTTAAGAGTATGAGAAATACAAACATGTAGATGTGTAAGCATCAAGGACAATTGATGCAAGAGTTGTTAAGGTCTCAATTAGAATTTGCAATTATTTATATGTTTTCTCTCTACCATCTCTTTATGGTACTTTGTCGTTTATGAGCTACATGCTCGTTGACGTGAGAGTAAAGTAAACTTCCAAGGCCTCCTCTACGTCCACCTCAGACATTTCATTTTTCTTTTGAAAAATAGACTCCAATTTGGGCTTTGAACCAAGAAACACTATGATGAAAACCTCAAGTTCGCATAGCAGACTCTAATGTTTGGGTGGTTGCCTAAACCAAATTTAATATTGCAATCCACTAAAGAGGAAAACTTAAAGTAGCAAAGGGATTAAGGTTTGGAAGTAGTATTGTGTCAAGTAGACAACACAATGACAACTTGTTGAAACCCCACCAATCTTTTTCCAACATGAAATCATATTACATTTTTGGGTGTTCTACATATTGTTTGTTTTTACCAATATGTTTCCAAATGATCCAAACAATGAACCACAAATGCTTCTTGGCGTTTTCAAAAAAGCTTGTAAGGTTGATATTGTGCTCTCTTGATTCCCAAACACTACATATCAAGATGTTGGACTTTCATACTCACAAGAAACAACCAAATTAAATTTGGTCAAGTGCGTTGCAAATAACCCCAACAACGTTTTGTTAAATTCTCAAATCCTAGAAAATGAAAAGAAATTATGCCCAAGATCTAGGACACTAAATTTCAAGATTATCCCATTTCTTCCCACCAAAAATTGAATAAAATTTGGTCAAGTTGGCTCCAAATGACCCTAGTAGTGCTTCCAAGGGTTCTAGAATAAATCCCCAAAAATGACAAATTTGTGTCCAGGATCTAAGACACCAAATTTCAAGATTTTTCCATTTCTTTTCACACAAAAAATTAATTAAATGTGGTAAAGTTGTTCCAAATGACCCCAACATCGCTATCAAGGGTTCTATAATAAAACCCAAACAATGAGAAATTTTCATCATAGATATGAGACACTAAATGTCAAGATTTTGGACTTTTATTTTCTAAAGGGAAGATTGAGTTTAATATGGGTTTTTTCTCTAATTTTTTTAAGGAAAAATTGCATTTAGTGTTTTGGTACCAAGCTATTAAATTGAAAGATTTCAAGATTTTATTCTTTTGAGGACATCTTCAATTTGAAGTGGTCAAGTGCTCTCCAAACAACCCCAACAACATTTTCTAAGGTTGTAGAAAAATCCCCAAAGTGAGATTTTGGTGACCCCGGTCCAAGACATTTTTGGGTTTTGGTTTGTTTGTTTGTTTTTTTTTTTTTTTTCCCACATGCCATGATGGTCGGTTTTGATGAGGCAAGGGGAGTCATCAACCCTAACCCCATATTTCGATGGTTTAGGGTGGGAGAGCCATCACCCACACCAATTGAGACATGAATGCACTGTCCAAGTACACATGTGAGGGCTTTTCTAAATATGCATTATCTCCTTAGACCTATGTACAAGTTCATGGATTATTTGTGCCATTCACTTTGCCTCTAGGAGATGTTCGACACTCTTGTCTACAAATGTTTACTCAGTGTAGGATTCAACCTCTAGATAACACCATGTATGTTTAGCAAAAATTTACTCTATGGATGGAGAGGTGTTGTAGATAGTTTTTGGATTGGGTTCCGTTCAACAAAACCACACAAGGAAGATTGTGAGCCCAATACGGTGCCCACATTTCTTGTTAACCTTAATAATATCTTAAATAGGTGCAGTATTGTTTTGATTGAATAGTTGTAAGCTAGGAGGTGTTAAAGTTCTAAAAGTTAAGTGGAGGTAAGCTTTTATGTGAGACCGTGTGAAACGTAATGGAAAAGACCAAAAACAACTAATTAGTTATTTAAGTGTTAGGTGACACACAAGTTTAAGTGACCTAGGTTAGGATTATGGGTATGGTGCTTAGAAGTATTGTTTGTTTAAGCTCGGGGTTCTTGCCGTTTAAGGAGGGGGCCTCGCTCTAAGGAGATAGGGCAGTTGGATTTCCGTTGGGCCAACAGAGGGGTCCGGCAAGTCCAGGGACCCCTAACCGCACTCTCTCTCTCTCTCGGCGAAGGGTGGCAGCGGCTGGCCGTGGCGTTGACGTCGGCCAGGGAACCAAAAACATTTTTTGGGGCATTGGGTGAGAATGTAGTTGGTAGGTGAGCAAATTGCCGGGCAGTGGCTGTGGCAATGACAAATTCACCCAACATACAGGAAGGGAAATGCGGCGTAACAAAGACGAGAAGAATTTAGACATAGGGGACTGCTTGATCTGAAGGAAGAAGGGTTGGTTGGCTGTGAATTCAAAGGAGGCGAAGCTGCAGGCACAAGAAAGTAATCTAGAGGTCAACCTCTTTTCAGTTCCACATTCGGGCAGGGAGTTGGCCACCAGGCGTGCCAGACTTGCTTGTTGATTTGACTCAGTAGCTGATGCGGCGAGCAAGAGCTAATGAGGAAGGATTGCAATGCTGGCCTCATTCAAGCAGCAGTTGCTGGCTAGGTCAATGCTGGAATCAATGAGGGGTTGGTGCGAATTAGGCAAGGCATCTGATGGAAGGATGAATGTGTTGTGATCACTACACCGAATCGGAGAGAGAGGCGAAGGGTTCTGACGGGGGCCACAGACTTCCTCGAAGAGGAGGGCAGTCGGTCAAGGACTGATTTAACTGGGCTAGGGAGATCGAAGCAATTGGGTGTGCCGTGAGGCGAGGGGCGACCAGGCTGGGGAGAGATCGGTGAATTCCATGGAGAGGGTGAAGGGAGCAACTAGGAAATTCGGCAGCAAGCGGTGAATACAACTCAGCCTTGTACTGAGGGGGGGCGACAAAGTCCAGGGTCAAGGCTTTGCACGGGACGTGATAATACATAGCCCAAGGTCATTAAGCAAATGTCACAATTACTTAGATGGGGTTTTTTATGGACTTAATGTTGGGTGATCAGACAATGCGGCCATGAGGAGGTTCCCAAGTAGGAGCATTGGCAAGTCTAGTAGTTTTACTTAGGTGACTTTCACTAGTTGGGTAGATGGGTTAAGTGTGATGTACCAGACTCAAGGAGTAATGGAGTAGGGAAAGGATCCAAGAATAGAAGAGCATTTGTGAATGCTTGTACCATTATTTCTTTGAAATAAAATCGTGTGTGTAGCATTAAAATGTGAAGCATTGGAGGCTACATCACCGGTGCTAAAGTCGGGTAATCACTTACATGTGAACTTCATGCACTCACCCGGACTATGACGCATAAGGGTGAAGGTTTGGGGCTCACAAAGATGAAATAAATGTCAGATTGAACTCTCAGTGTCATTATTAGGTTGATTGATAGGTCACATTGACTTGAAAATGAGATTTGAGTACCAAGTCTAGGTAGGACTTTGTTTTATGTGACTTTAGCAAAAGGAGTGGAATATGAGGGTCACTTAGTGCATTGTATACAATTGCGCGGTCTTTTCCTTATAGCCAACCATAATCTTGTAGTCACAACTCAATATACCATGGATTTTCAATATAGGGAGTCTCAACTCATCAATAATACTTTACATTAACCAATAACCACATATAATTAGGGCCAAGGGCACCCCAATTTGAGCAATCTCTCCTTAATTATTTGATAATTTAGTGGATCAAGAAATCTTGTAGAACAAACCTTATGGGTTGCGGCGTTTATTAAATTATCTAAATTTTAATGAGTTAGTCGGACAATCGCCCTTACCAGGATTAACTAAAGGGCTTCATTTTGTAAGTATCCATAACCATAGGCCAAGGCAAATTAGATAGCAACCAAGACCATAGTCTTTAATGTACACCTTGGTTGATTAATCTCATTGTGTAATTCAATTCAAGGTTGATTCTCATTTTAGTTTAATGATGTAATGATTTTTTCATTAGTTTATTAATATCCTCTTAAATTCATTGATCCATGAAGTAATTAATTAATCCTCAAAAAAAATTAAAGGAATGCAAGGACGATGGTCATGCCTCACCAGAAATTGGCCATTCACAGTTCCTTGTTACAAAGATATTTTTTTTGGTCACCTTATGTGGCCTCTTCACTGGTGCATCAAGTACCATGTCTTTCCACTTGTCCATGGTCTTGCCACACATCTGCATTCTTGCTTCTTAGATTCCAAAGGATGATGGACATGTGTCGACCATGGCCATCACCTTGCTTTGACCCTTCGAATTCCAAAGGACAATAGTCAAGTCGCAACTTCAGGGTTCCACTCTTCAACTACGATGTTTGCTTTATTGAAGTAAGGTTGTTGATCACAAACCAAGTTTACAATGTCTTTGAAGTTGAAAATATTCTCACTTGCTAATGCTTATGCTAGTCCAAAACTTATTGAATTTTGCAAGTGTGTTGAGGGCAACACATGCAAGATTCATACCAATACTTCAGGGTATTCATATATTAGATTGGCCCTTTCAATTCTTTGATATGGAGAGTAGATGTAGGATTAACTACAAGCTCGAGGGCCTTAATAGAGTATTTTTTGGATGTATATGTTCTACCATTAGCTCATCCCAATCTTGAATCAGGAAAGTGCATGCGTGTGGTTGATCTAGATTTTTGTTTCTAACTTCCAAGAGATTCTAGAGTATAAAGCAAAGGAGGTTGAAATCCAAGATCTTAACCCTCTTGATGATTTGACCAGCCATTGCCTCGCATGCCGGTTCTAGAGTTAGTGGTGAGAGCATTGACACATGTGGCATCTAATCTAAACCCTACATTGGTAAGTGTTAAGGTCATGGCTAGAAACTTGCTGGCCAAAGAGAAATTTAAGAAAGATTTGGAACTAACAACTATGGAAGATCATCAATGGCACTTGAGGTCTTCGAACCATAATTTCGTGGGTGTATTAAAGGTAACATGTGTGGAGTATTGTAAAGAGTTTGGATCTACCACTGGAGATCATTCCAAAAACAAATCCACAACCTCTTTGCTAATTTAAAAGATTCACCTCATGTCTAACATACATAGTCAAAATTGGTGCCAAAGAAAGGGAGTCAACTTTAGTGATTATCCCCAATCACAAGCCTCTAAAGGGAAGTTTATTGTTTTGATCACATCTAACCATCAAGCACTAGTGGCTAAAACATTTAGATACTAAATGTTTTTGATAAAAAAAAAAACCATCTACCCTAGTTGGTGATCGTGAATCGAAGGAACTCGAGTCATGTTGGGGATTTGGTAGATAGTTGAGGGGTATTGTGGGTGGCAGCAAGTGAGTATGTGAGCAACCAAAATGTGCAAAATGTGGATTAGTTCAAGCATAGTCACCGCTTATCAAATCGATTCAAATTCGCGGGTTGTTGTCTGAGCCATTAACTTAGTTGAGTGTCATTGAGTGAATGGTTCTCCGGGATGCCCTATGTGACTCTTATTATAAAGTAGAGGTAATATGCAAAATTGGTTTGTTTGAGAAAATGCAAGAGTACAAACCTCTAGCTGCTCATTGGATTGTGAGAGTGCCAACAAAAATAAATATTTTATGGATTGGCCTATAGTACCCAACACATGGCCGATAAAGATAGTCATTAATGTCTCATGGGAGAAGGTATTGGCGCTAGAGTATATTATGTTCCAATTGCAACAGAGAGAGGCATTTTTGCCTTGTTGTGGGCTCTCAACAATTGGGACTCTCCCCATTCAATTACATCTTTTTGTGCCATTAAACCTTGACACTAACCCAACTTTCAAATTTTCAGAGATAGTGCATCATAATCCATAAACACCAACAACATATCACAAATATGAATGAAAGAGTGATGGACTTATGGACATATACTATGTTGTTGAAGTCATTGCCATTCCGTATCGAGGATTTGGAATGATCATCAACATTGTCACCGAGAGGATAACTCCTACTATATCACAATTGGTAACATCCCATTATGCACATGCATGGACTTCATCAAATTATCTTCTATGGCTTTGGGAAAGAAATGAAATTGGGTGTATTGCAAACACATGTACTACGAGTTCAATTTCCATCCAAGGTGAATTACAACAACAACAACAAGTTCATCTACGCTCCAACATATACCTATAACGAGGTCATGCATGTACTTGAGCTTGTTATTGTTGTTGAACACAAGTAGTGATCCTAATACAAGATTCATCGTAATGTTTCAAAATGTTAGTTGATAGCATTAATTACTTCTAATCTACTTTGGTTGCATGCAACATTGTTTTGGATAGTTACAATAAAAATCAGCAATTGATGAAATACTTTTCGAGTATTCCATGGTAATAGGCCCCTTTATCTTCTTGAATTTTGAAATGTTGGATCTATACAATTGAATCAAATCAATAAACATAGTACAAAGTTTTAAGTTATGACCCCTATAGGAAATCACTATATTTGACTTTATTATAGTAATCTCCCACTTAAGTACACACTTTGAATCAAAACCATTGTTGCACACTTAGTTGGTAGGTGCATACTTTACTCATATCATTTGCTAGACCCTCTACTTGGATGAATCGCAACGGGAAACAGATGAAACATGAGGCAACCCTCTTGACTGAAGCCCATTGATGTGAAGTAAGAAGAAATGAACGATTTTTTTAATATCGATGACACAAACAACGAAGAATATTGTCTTGTTATACTGGAGGACGTTGACAAAGTTCTGGAAACGATGCAAATTGAAGAAGAACCACCTATCGATGACGAAATCCAACCTATTGAGACATTTGTTGAATCTAAAAGTGCTACTGGCCTCAAAGGCTTTGAAGCTCTACACAACACTATTCACGACATCGGCGACCAATTGCTTTGCTCCAATGCGCAAACAGGAGTTGGACAGATAAATGATGAACTGCAACGATCGTTTGAGACTTTCCAACGAAACATTAACAAATTGAAATTGAATGTCAAGTGTAAAAAATTCATGCATTCACAGCAAATGACTCTACATGACATCGCTCATGTCCTAGCTTCCATCGGCTAGTCACTGGAACACGTAGATGCATAAAAATGAAAGACAACCACCAAGTAAGTTAGGCGCCGCAACACTCTTGTACGTGAGAAATGGAAGACGGTTGTGGGTAGCGTGCACACTTATGATGCCATCACGAGTTGTCACTTGAGCCGTGTGAGGAAGGAATACTTCACTTTTATCATGACGTGGATTGCTTGTTTTTTTGGTCCCCCCTTGCTAAATATTTTGTGACATGAGAGAGGGATGCTAGTGGAGTAGTACTAATGAATCGAATTTAGCACGAAATCCAACATGAACATGATATTCAACCTCCATCATGACTAAGTAACCTCGTCTATTTTGGAAGGTGAAAATACAGTGGTCTAATTTGCAACATGAAGTAGATGCATGTTAAAGGGTGCGATTCGAATCCAAAATGGCATTATTGATCTCAAAGTATTTCAATGGGACCTTCGCAAATGAATCAACCATAAACATGTAGGGCCTGATCCAATATGAATGAACTTACATGGTAATATTGGAGTTTGTATACCCATGTAAATCCCGGAGGATGGGATATAACATAGCTTCATATATTGCTCATTGATATTGTCATACTAGGGCACTTACTTGTTAGAGTTGTAATATTGTGCATTAATCACAATGAAGTTAGTACATAAATTTTTGAAGTAAATCCCGTCAATGCACATATAAAAATAGGTCAAATTAATAATCACAATTTATGTTTTCAATGAAATTCATTTCTAATGAAATGTACCCCTTATTTACAAGTACGAACTTTGTACCATCCTACAATATATGTACCTTGTAAGTACTATGATTTGTTTTAAAAAATATTGAACACTTTCTCAATCATTGGGTGAGGTGTAAAGCAATTTGGTCCTACAACATAGGTCATTGAAGTTGAAGCAACTGTAAAACCTAAAATGACCAATAACATGTTTGGTCAAGTTATTGAATTAATTGGCAGTTGGTACCAACATAGTCCTAACTATATTTAAAGATCGTGTCATGAGATCAATTGGATCTCTATATTTCATCACCTATCAAAATGGATGATTGGGGATGAGAGGGGATAAATGACAAGATGTATGATGGTTGAAACAAAAAATACTCATCTCAAATCTTAGGGGCTCTATATGTAAACTTGCAACTCAATTGAGATTTGCAATAACATAATTATTTGTGCATTTCTTGAAATACCTTTACCAAGAACCATAAATTATATGATATCCATATACGTGGTTATTTCATTTAGATGGAAGTCACAAACTACATCTTGATTTTTGAGTGAATTCTTGAAGGTGTAGTTTGTGTCTGCCGTCTAAAAGAATTGATTGCACTTTTAAAAGTCATCTACTTTGAAAGTTCAATTTTTATTTGGCTTTGTTCCAAACTTGGGATAGAGGCATTGTGGGAACTCCACATGAATGGGTATAGGGAGTGGGAAATGAAATGTAGAGTGAATGCAAAATAGTAGATTATAGTGTAGTAGAATAGAAAGTGAAAATAAATTATATAAGTTGACTCCCACATTTAAGATAAGCCATGGGGGGAGAGAATTAATAGTGTAGATGGGTCTTAAAAGGTCATTTTTTTCCGACTAGCGCACTTCTCCTAGGATATGAAACACATGATTACTACATGATGGTTAGCAAATTGAAGCCGTAGCCACTTTCCTCATACTTTTTGGGGCTCATACAAATATCTTATTCATTATCAAAGTGGAGATTCTTCTGCTCATCAAGTGGTCATATAAGTCTCACTAAATATGGTGGCTCATGAACCTATAATGGTTATCATATTCTAAGCACGCAATGGGTATGCAACCCAATCTCTTTTAAACACATGTTTTTTTGGTATTTGTTCTTGGAGCCACATGAAATTGCATACCACTTATATATAGGTATTCTAATAAGACAAGTCACCAAAGAAGGGTAGTCTACCTTAGATGAGGAGAGTTCGCACTTGCCTCAATGGGACGTAGGTCTATCTATCTATTTATTTATTTATCTATCTATCTATCTTTTGAGGAGAGGCATAGTGAAATGTATTGTCAATATTGAATAGGATTGAGTGTATTTTAATGAAGCTAGTTTTTGCAAACTACATCTCGAAGTTGGAGAAGTTTTAGTCAAGATTCACATCTTGAAGTTGAGATGCAAAACTTATAAGACATCAAAGTATTACTGGGTCAAAATTCAAGTTCAAACTAATTTTTAATTAAAATTATATCCTATAAATATTCACATAGTAGGCCCTCCCAATCAAGTTAGTGATTTAACCTAGAATGATGTCTATATTTTGAACACGGAGTCCAATCTCATCATAACATAAGTCTTTTGAGTGTCCGTTGTTAACAACGATTTGTGCCTTACAGTCTCCACAACACTACTCAAACAATTATCATGTGTTTAACTAAGAAGAGTAACTATGTAAGGTCCACATACCTTAGATTGTTTATTGTCCTTGCTCTACTTAATCATTTGTTATCTTAAATGCTTGACATTTCCCTCAACGTACTAAGGATGTTTGCATTTATTTTCAAAACCATGTGTCAAAACTATTACTTGACATATCCCTCTTTGGTCGCCCATTGTTTTTAAATTCATAATTGAGTGTCCCATGCCCATTCCATGGATGGCCACCTAAGGTATACGCACCCATTATGGACTAGAACTCCGTGGCCACAAAGCTCTAGATTTATCTAATGTTCTTTACGTTTGACATCCATGTCTTCCTTTTCTTTTTTTAGGTATGATTGTTTATTCATCCACAAATTCCGTGAAAAATGTCCTCCTTTCATCAATTACTTTTCATAAAAAACAAGAGTAAATGAAATTTCACATGGAAGCTCTTCTTTTTTCTTTTTTCTTTCATTAAGGTAAATTAATTTCATATGGAACATATGAATTGTATGTGTACATGCATGGCATGAGATTTTTCTTTGACAACACTCTCTAGATAAGTCTAGAGAATTTAACTTTTTTGTATGGTTTTTTTTGGGTCAATCCACATTCCACACATCAATTACATTTCTTTAAAAATAACAGTAAAATTGTATAAATTGTATTTTACCATGCATGCATACATGGCATGAGGATTTTCTTTGACAACACTCCACATAAATCTAGAGAATAATCTAGAGAACATTTTGCCTAAAATGGATACAACCTAAGAACGTTTTTCATCTCACATCTAGAATCTAAGATGTCATGAACTTTGTTCAATTTAGGTAATTGTTCATAATAGGTGCACATACCCTAAATTAGAGTGGCCATGTGATTTGGTGTGGATCTAAGAACGGACACCAAAATATATATGTGTTTAGCGTTTGCCCTATATTATGCAAATTGCGCTTTTAGGTTCAATAGGCGACATAATTTCGGAGACATGTATGATCATTTAAAATGAAAGAGACTCTTCATTCACATATTGAATAAGTTTTTCATATGACCTTCAAAAGTTGTGACGATAATGACTACAACCTTGATTTGTATTTGTTAATCGACATGTAAGCAATCACATGTTTAATGTCCTAGGAAAGATGTGGGTGCAAAGCAAAAAAAAATGTTTTTTTAGGCCCACAAATCCTAGCATTGACACATCTCAAATAGTGAGCCTTGTTGATGTGCTTTGTTACGTTCATTTTTGGCTTTGGAAGTTGTAACTATGCAACAATAGCAACTAAATGAAAGAAAAAGAAAATTGAAAATTCTAATTAGTTTTCACTGAAGTGAATGAGACCCCGCTCATCTTAGATGGAGCTTGGGTTCCCTTGATATATAAGATGTGGTTTCATGTGTATCTTTCTCATACAACTTACTCTAAAAGGGGAGACCCCCAAAGCCCTAGGGGTTGGACGCATAGTTGAAATACAAATAACGCACATGTATCACCCCCAAAATGAATATGCCTTTTATACAAAGTTTTAGGCCTTGCAAACGAATGTGCTAACTTATAGGTAAGAAATACTTAAATTACACAATGTAGAAGATTGATAAATAACAAATTGTTTAATATACAAATACCCCAAAAACTTGATGCATATAACCTTTAATGTAGGCTAACAACTCATATTGTACTAGGAATAGCCTATTGTATCTACGAAATGAAGAAATTCTATACCCTTAGTATAACTATGTATACTTTACATCCATGCTTTTAAATAACACCCTTTTTGTAGTGCAACGAATATTGTGTGTGTCCCCGATCCAAAAGCATATTGTTGTACCTTGTTGATTATGACACAAAAAGTTTTTGTTTTTTTTTTGTTTTTTTTTGTAAACACTAGTGTAACATATCACATTGTTGTTGGTCAAAGCATGTGGACAAGATGATCTACTATGATGGGAGGGGGAGGGGGGGGGGGGCTACAAGAAAAATGCCTAAACTGATAAGGTGTTTCATAGTACAATCTACCTTTGTAAGAATTTCTTATGTTAATGCCAAACATATGTTTCCCACAATCATGTGTAGCTTTATATGCAATTGCCATACCATATCGTCTATTGAATATGTGTAAATAACTTTCATGTGTTGGATGTAGCGATTTCACACATGTCATAGATGATGACCAAGTTTGACACGAGTCAATTGAAATTTCAAGCGAAGTGACCCATTTCACTTTTCTACAAGCCTAAACCCTACAAAAATCCATGTGTCACCGTAAGGAACGTTTATTTTGGCACCAAAATGCCGAAGTTGCATCAACGAGTGGCCTACGATAGTGCTTCATTTAAAACCATATCAATATTCTCCAAGGCCCACAACTAGGTGAGAACTTCACTTGTTTTTGTGACCCACAACAATCACTTGTACTACTCTTTATTTTGCGGTTGATGTTGTCTTCATGGCAATATGTTGTGACACGTACCTAACATAAGGGTGCCACGTCAATGTCCTTCATCAACTTATCGTGTTATAAAATATTCACAAAGAAGATGAGTCAAAGTACCACAAATTGCCAACTTTGATAATAACGCCACATTGGAGTAAAATAATAGAAGATGAGAGGCGAAAAGGGCGGCTTTACGAGCGTGCCTTCATTCATCTCACCCAAAAAGAAAGAGTCTTTAAGTAGTATGTAGATTGGAGGCTAATTTTCGGATGTAATTGACACCGAATTAGCTTCAAGTGACTTTGAAATAATCCAATGGGACACTTTTGAAACTTCGGATCAACTACAAAGTTAAGAGGGGGAGAAACATTTTGGCATGCATGGGTGTGAGGTACATTTTTATGCAACAATTCCCTCTCAATTAGATTACACTATATATTTTATTTAGTGTCACTTAATAATTGAGATTATGGAATGCTATAACTATTAAATGTATTTCTCAATTCTTTCCAACAAAGGTCAAATTGATTGTTTGAACATCATAGAACATTAACTATTATACTTGGTAGGAAAAATCACATCAAACGTAAGAAGATACAATATTGTGTAACTCTGAATAGTAAGTGACACTATATGCAATATTTAGTGACGTTTTTTGAAGTCATCGTAACAAGACTTACATTGCAATAATTTTTCAATGAACAAACGTTAACATCTTACATGCCCATGGTCATAGTCCTCTAATGACTACCATGTATGTTCTTGTTAGGGTTTGCATTTAAGTTCTAGGTTTTCACAAACTAGACACTCTTGGGGCGGTCATGAACTTCCTTGAGTTTTGCTCTTTGAATGGTAACCAACTTACTGTGCACTTGTCTTTTTCTGTATTTGATACAATCATTGAATTACATGCTATGGATGAAAAATTGCTTAACGACTTTCTCATTGGAAAGTGAACATGGCCTGCTGAATTCATGATGTATTTTGTGTATGTAGTGGAGACATTTACCACGTCTAATTGAAAAGCTTAGTATAAATATGCGAGGTGGTTTTCTAGCATGGCATTAGTACACATACACTTATTTTTCTCTCTATAAGCTTCTCGTATACAGGGGGTATAATTTCACAGTGACCCATGCACGTCATTTAGATTTCCAATGAATAGTCCAACCCCTGGGAGTGTACTAGTCCATGTATCTTTTTAGGCACGTGGTGCCATCATTGTTTCGCCACAACTTGGAGTAGCTAGAAACCATGAGATCCACTTTCATTATTCATCAATATTATGTAAATGTCGGCACTTAATGAACCGAAATGTCCCTATTGGCCAAACCCAATATATGCATCTTCTCTAGCTAGTGTATAATGTCTAAAGTGGCCCCATTGGGACACCAAGTAAGACTTTCAACGAGGAGCATTTTTTTTTCTCCTTTTGGGTTGATTGGTTACGGTGGTTGCCAAGGACTTTCAAGGACGTTTGGTACGTTCCGCCTTGAAGTTTCATCGAGCAATGACAGATATTATTTTGTACTTCACGAGACCACCGCCATATATGTCGGATGATTGTCAGGACAATACTGTTAGCTCGTCCCAACTCCGAAGCCATAAAGGCACAATTAAAGTATATGGTGTTGAAACCGTCACTTTGAGCACTGTGTGTATCAACTACTTGCTACTAAGGTAGAAATACCATAACCTGTGAAAATAAGGTGATTTTATGGCATTGAAGATCTGGTCTGACAATCATGAGATAATTTCCCAAGATAGACGAGAAGGATTCATGAAGAATGCAAGTTGTTTCATATTTTTCTGTCTTATACAAAAATTGCTACAATTTTTCAAAGTGGAAAGTTGTCCAAACCCCTACTCATTCACTAGATTCTCCCTACACCGAACACGGTAATCCGCATTTCCATACAGAATATCGCCTAAATCGGTTACCTCATGAGTATATTAACACTTGACTCCCATTGGCTACACTAAGTGTACACGCATTGAAGTTGTTGCCGAGCCATGATCGGTTTTAGAAATGGCACTTCACTATTATGACGGCGGTCTAGTGCACGGCTAGAGGGTGGTTAACGGGTTACGGTATTTCTACCTTAGATTCATGCACATTTAGATGCTCCTTGTTAGCAATTGGAAATGGATCGCAATGCACCAAAGTATGTCTTATTTGGGTTGTGTGTGGGAAAGTTACAAGGGTTCAAAGTTTTATTGGTAGATGACACAAAACAAATACGAAAACTTGATGTTGAGGTGGTGAACGTTTTTGAGATCGATATGTATTTGTAGTGCATGTTTTTAGGGTGTTGGTTTTGGATGGGATGTTAGTTTTGGCAACTTCTACCTTAGGCAAGGGAAGCATTAATCTTCCTCCAACAAATTCATAGTTGCATTTACTTTGGAATATAAAGCCTGTTGGAAACTCCTAATGTCCATGTATTTGGGATAAGACAAGGTCTTGCATTGAGTTTCCTTGTAGAGAGAGTTGGGCATGTCTTGATCATATCTATGCTTACATTCAAGCTTAGTCATGTTTGAATACATCCTCTTGTATAGAGGCCAAATCATTCCTTCCACGTATCTATGTTGCCCTCAAACTCCGGGAGGGTAGGTGGGACCCTCCCTTATGGAAAAACACTTTCCACCATAACCAATACTTTTCATAACTCGGTGGACAACTCAAAGTAATCATCATAACTTTATTTACTTCACTTATAGGGTATTGGTCAGGTAAACTTATGTATTATTCCATACCTCATACCCATCTCTCACTTAGTCAAAAAAAGAAAGATGTATGTAATATCAACACAAGCTAACCTCAAAGGTCTTTTTACTCAAATAAAAAATGCTTTGTATTACAAACTTTCTTGCAAAATATCTAAGCAAAATACACACTACTTGTAACAAAGGATGAGATGCAAAGTTTAAGAATATCGCCAAGTTTGTGAAGGCTATGCCAGACCTGTGCCCATACCACCAACCAAATCCACATAGAGGGTTAGTAGCGTACACGAGGTGAATAACATCATAGCCTAATTGTTATCTATGTCACACAATCAATCATGGTATAACCAAATACTTTGTATCAAAGAATACACATCCCTTTCATGAGTATTCTACATGTTCTTAGCCATTCGGACCTTGTGCAACCAAAGCTTGTGGTAGGTTACAAGCACCACCCGCTTTTACTAGTCTGCACCACTTACACTAATCCTAATTTTTTTAACGTAGGGTAAGCATCCACTTGTGGCTAAACCTTTGAAAGAAGGTGCTCACATTTCTCTACACTTAATATAAGATTAGGTAAAGAACATGCACCTTAGATATGTAGTGTCACATCTACGGTGGATATGTGTTAGGTAAACTTTGATGAACCCTATGATAGTTTCCTTTGGATTGATATCTTGATATCTAATAAAATCATTATGGCTAAAGTAGAGAGAGAGAGAGATCACCTTCTTCAAGGCACTACTATCTTGCCAAACAGTGTGATGTTTCCTTTATGGTTTAAACTTTTGGTTGTGTACTCGTCAAGGGCTACAAATAGTCGGTGACAATCAACAAAGCATGACTTAACCTTGTTCATATCAAAGCCAACACACCATAGAATTTTGGGATACAAATAAGAGGATTGGTGCTTGTAACCACACCCCCATACAAATACAAACTTTCTCATCTCATAGCCAAAGAATTACCCATGTCATTATCCACCTTGAGTTATAGTCCAAGGAAAACGTTTGTCTTAAGTGTGTATCCTTACAACCATATATGTAATCCACTTGGATACAAACAAACAAAAACAAGCAAACTCGCTTTGCATGCATCCTCCTTAGCACTCCAAACTTGAAGAAATTGGCTCACATGTGTTCATAAAAGCATCCATCACAAAATGAGGTTAGTTATGTACACGAGGTGTCCACAACATTACTCAACTTGTTTATCGATGTCACAAGTGTGAAGATATAAACACATTTAAAAACAAGCATGCATGTTTCTCTGCAACAAATTATACACAAGCAACTCCTCTAAACCTTGTATGTGTGAGTACTTGACGACATTACCCCTCGACACAACTCTAGATAACCACGCTCTAGAATTACCATCAATTCGCATGCAACACCTCTCTCATTCATGCCCTAATCACACCAATTTCTCCGTCCGATTCTAATCGTGAAATTGATGGGGATTATGTTGAAAAATAGATGTTGATCCATCACTTTTCACATTATTACAGCCAAAGATGGTGACAAATGGTGCCAGAAGTGGTTGCTTTGATCAGCCCCTCACTCACATAGATAAGTGGATGTCACTTAGTTTAACCCTAAGTATGCAAGTTAAGGACTAATCATAGGACAAGATGGCTTGATTTGTGCCATGTGTCCCCTCTCCTCATTTGGCAGGTAAGGATTTCCCAACATTTATAGTCTTCATATTAGGAAGGTCATTACCACTTTTGCAAATAGTGATTCATTAAAGCACCTTTTTGTTTTGTAGTCAAGTAATTGTCTACCAATATAGGTTTGTAACCTAACACTATTAAGATTCATAACAATGTTCTATGGGATTGACAATATTATGCAAAATATTCCTCACATTCATACTGGATGTGAGGAATATTCTACAAAATATCGTGAGTCCCACATAACACTGTTATGAATCTATATAATGTTATGAAAATTCCAAACATACATAGGCATTTCTATATGTGTGTGGACTGGAATTATAGTGGTTATCTGTAACTCAAAACTCTACTGAAAGTCGCTTCATATCTGCATATGCAAATGTACATTCAAAGGGAAGTTGAAGGAGGGGGGGGGGGTCCACACATATTATTCTTTATACAAATAATGATTGAGGAACCTCACAATGCACAAGATGTCGTGTTTTGAACTAAGCATATGCGTGTAGCATGTCTCTTTTGATGAAGTGTTTCTTATAGTTGTCAACCTTCTTCGGTTGATATCATTTCCTTCTCTTTCTCCTTCATATACTATGTGTAGTAGCAAGTGTTTGTAACAAATGAAGTCTCTGAAAGGCCCTTGAGGGTTCATTGTTCATACCACATACAAACCAAGGTGAGTGTAAAAAGAGATACCATATGAGGCATAAGTGTACACAATTTACATAAGAGGGGGGGGGGGCATTGTTTGTACCTCCTATGTGATCCCATCAGGGGTCAGCGTTTCTTCTCTAGCTCTCTCTACCTCCTATGTGTACAAATAAAAAGGCTATTAAAATTTAGAGTAGAATCAAATGTACAAAAGAGGGTCTCAAATTTTAGAGATATTTTGACAATGGGCTCGTGTTGTAGGATTGGATTATTATGAGTTCCATCCTATGAGAAAGTCATATTGAAGTCTTTGGTAAATCTTAATGTGAAGTGAAAGTAGAATGTACACATAGCAAGACTCCTTTTCATGATTTGTATTTTGTGTATGTAGTGGAGGCATTTATAACATTAGATTGAGAATCTTAGCATGAATCCAAAAGCCCATTTTTCTAGTTGACCTTCAATATGTACACCTTTGTTTTTTGTGTGAATTTCTCATATACATGGGTTTTATTTTATAGTCACTCACGCTCATCATTTAGAACTTCAATGAAGAGTGGACCCCTATATATATATATATATATATATGAGATCCTTCAAATCAATGATTTTTGGTCATCTATGTCAATGGGAACCACATTATGTTCCCTTCGTGTGGAATTCATGGCATTCAATTGATTGGGTCCCATTAGACTCGTACATGATTTTGGATATTGCTTTTGGGATCAAATAAGTCAAACTTTTCATTGTTTAAGTGATCATGTACCTTAGAGAGTTTTCATCTTCCGGATTGATGAGTTTATGTCGTCCATTACGAGAGTTGGGGTTCCTCACAGCTAGTTCTCTTCCACTAGATAATTTTACAATCTACTACAAGAATAGAATCCAAGTCCTTTATCATAGGGTTCAAACACATCTAATGGAAGAGAACCAACAATAAGAAACCAAAATTTATGTAGTGGTTCATGACCTAAGTTTGTTATCTCCACTTGATGGAGTTAAGTATACAATTAAGTTGGCATTTAATATACCCTACATAAATCAAACAACAAATCTGATGTAGTTACTAAATGACGATTAGGTCACAAAATGGATAACTCTAGGGTTTGCAAACCCTATGGAGTTTATATGGAATCTCGTTACCCAAAGGCCATTGTAAGTACCGCATTTCATCCAACACATTTGATATGAGAGAGAAGATTGGGTTTAAATTTAGGAGTGTCTCCAATTCAACCGAAGTTAATATTTAAGTTAAATCGAGCTAAGTACAAGTCCATAATTATAAAGTGATGAATTTTGTCATATAATACTCCAATAAGATTGTATGTAGGATCCTATGATAGAATATACATAATTAATTATGTTGATATTCTAGCAATTTTTACTTATATTTTCATTATTATATCATTTA
Organism: Polytrichum commune; assembly: GCA_950295325.1. Taxonomy (NCBI): domain Eukaryota; kingdom Viridiplantae; phylum Streptophyta; class Polytrichopsida; order Polytrichales; family Polytrichaceae; genus Polytrichum; species Polytrichum commune. The sequence continues at coordinate 11,246,623 of OX485803.1, read as the reverse complement.
ACTGTCTAAATTTATCATCAAAAAACATATATATATATATTTCTTTTTTTCATCATGTTTTAAGAGCATAACATTCAAGTAAACACTAAATATTCACATATTTTTCATGAAATTTAAGTATATCAAAAGTGTATCAATGGAACCACCCATAGAATTAAATCAACCAGAAAGTAGAGAATTTGAAAACATGCTCAAATCTTCCTAAACATGTCATCTGCATGTTGTTTAAGATGTCTAAGAACATCATGATTTATCTTGCTTAAGCAACACTTTGTTGTGGCATGGAAATTATATTATGATTTATAATGTACTTGTTTATCAAAGTGACAACTCAACTTTGGCATAGACCAATATTTCAGGGTTTTTTTGGTTATGGGTCCACACAACAAATATACAAAAATAAAACTAATTTGATTCACCTATTGAGTGTAGGCCATGTCTCAACCCTTAAAAGGACAAAGTCCTCACATGGGGGCTTGGATGTATCCTTGGGGCCTCAATGTTGTAATTGCAAATCATAAAGGCACAACCATAATGGAGACACACCTAGTGTCCTTATTTACTGCCATGACCCTACACACAAGGGAGAGAGAGAGAGAGGGAATTATCCCATACGAAAGTACTCTCATCCATCCAACATAAAAACTTGACCCTCATAGGTTTGTGGTTAATTCATGTCAAATGACTTCGATTACACTAATTTGGTGTGTTTTCAAAATAATTGATTCAAAATAACAACATTAGCAATGTATTTAATTTAGGGCTTTTATGTTGGATGAATGACACATACGCTCATATGAAATAATCCCTCTCCCCACACACAAGTCTTTCCATGTGAGCATATGTGCAACTTTTGCTCACCCACACAAGACTAGAAGGGTGGGTTCACATGGGGTCCCAACTCCCACTCATGTTAGCAAGTCTCAACATGGAGGCAAAGTCCCAACTTTTGAGCCTCAAGAAACCATTAAAATATGGTAAAATATAATTGAAAATTGATATTGATTATTTAATGCCCAAATATCATGGGACTTTAGTTGAGAGTTGGGTTCAGCTTTTTGCTCGACCGAACTCTCAACACAAGTCCCAAGAAGACCTTCGAAAAATGTTGCCATGTAGGCATTTCATTTCATAGTTGGGACTTGGGACTTGGGACTTTGCATGAAGTGTTAAGTCCCAACTTCCATGCTCTCAACAACTAAGATTGCGTGGATGACCTCAAGTGACTTGGGACTTGGGATTTGGGGTCGCATGTGAACTGGCCCTAACACACGCTTGGTGCCACCATATAAAAGCCAAACACAAAAGTTGATATTTTTTGGGGTTCACCGAAATACATTGACCAATAATGACGGTAGCATATTGGCGAAGAGGCTATTCATCAAACATGCTTGCTTGGTCAAGAGTTGGCATTCATGTTGTGGGTTTTGATCATTCCATATGTATGTATGTTAACATACCGTAACATTATTCAACTAAGTACCCATGTTGGGTGGGGCCAACCGGGCCCACTCCACCATGGCGGCTTACCAACTATTTGCCTCAACTAAGAATTACTACCTACAATTACTAGATAGATAGATAGAAACTCCGGTCCCTTTTAGGGGCCGGCGTGAATAGAGTGTCCGTTTGTAATGCCAACAACCCGATGCCCACAGGACATGGGGAAGCTGGGACAAGACTACTCTCCTCTTTCGAGGATGGACACTATAGTAACCGAGAAACAAATAACATGGGCCGATCATGGCCCATGGGGGTGCATGCCTTTTAAGTATAATTAGTGTTCTTGTAATGAGAGTGAACACCAAGTCATGATTCCTCGGTTGGTTGTGGGAGGATGTTTGAGTTAAGACGTTCCGGGTTCGATTCCAGTCGAGTCCGTATGACCGTTTAAAATGTAAGACGTGACTTGGTGCTGCAAGTGAGTAAAAGGCAGGAAATTTGTACCAACCAGCCGGCATCAATCCCTCATTATGAGCTGTAAATAGATATTAAATATTATATAAGTTTTTGGGTTTTATGGAGGGTCTAAGTTTTGGGGGAGCGGTTGGTGGTTTTCAATTCTCCTCTTATGGAGGAGGATGGACATGGCATATTGTATTGCAATGGTATTAATATTTTTAAAGGTATTTTTGATGGTAACCATGGGTATTTTGAGATTTTCTTCTAGTATTTTTATAGATGGGATGTGGGCCGTAGCTCGGGCCCCAGCTGTGATGACAATAAGTGGTTCGATTTTCCATCCTCTGGAAGCGATACTATCAATCAATGGTTTGTATTTGTTGTTTTTTGCTTCTATTGCTTCTGGGGAAAATCTGTCGTTACAATATGTGAATTCAATAAATTGTATGGTGAGGTTAGGGTCAATGTTAATGGGGGGGTCATTTTGATATGGTAATCCTTTAACGCAGAGTATATCAGGTCGAAATCTTGCGTTGCAATGACATCTTTGTGTGTTACATGTGCAGGGGAGTAGCCAATTGGGGACAATATTTTCTTGGGGATTATTATTGAAGGTACCGGCATTCATGAGAGTAAAACATCGGGATTTTTCGGACGAGATTAGGAGCTTCCTAATTTCTCCGACTGCTTTGTTATGTCTTTTAATTCGTAGTGAGTGTATATGTTGTTGGTTACATTTCAATAGTACATGTAGCCAAGTGTCTGGATCATTTGAATTGCATATAGGGCACATGATAGAGGGGTACCTCTGGTGACCGAAGAACATTTGTTTTCTAGCATAACCCATGTATGTTCCTGTGCGGAATTTGATAAGGCAAGATTTTTGTTTGTCTCTGATTAAGGGATTTGACCAGAATTCGTTGGACAGTTCTTTGTCAATGTCTATATTTTCTGTCCATTTACACGTGTTGGGGGTTTGTGTGGCCATGATTGCTATATTGGTTTCCCTATCATATTTTTTAATTTGTTTTTCTAAGAATCTTACTGGGCCTTTGTCTGGGACGTCTGCCATCGAGGCCCAGACGTCCTTTTGATAATAGTACGGGGTGGCGTGGGCATGTTCGTATGGGTGGATGGCAATTCTGTGTTCTAATTCTAACCCGTCTTTTGCTAGTTTATCCGCTTTTTCATTGCCGTCAATGTTGACGTGTGCTCTGACTTTGTATAGTGTGATTGGTTGTGTACGGTCTTGAAGGATTTTTACCATGGAGTTGAGTGTGGTTTGGTCTGGGTGACTATTATGGAGAGTGGGGTGTTTAATTTGTGTGTTGAGTAGGTATAATACGTTTAGACTGTCTGTGAATATAAATGCGGGTTCATTAGGGAATTGTGTATTGATGATTCTTAGTGTTTTGTGTATAGCCATCATTTCTGCACGTAGTATGTTATGATGCCCATGGAGTCTTTTGGCGATATTTAAGCCTTTGGGATTATATATACCGTATCCAGCTCTTTCTCTTCTCCATACCCCAGGGGCAATTTATTTGGGTTTTATAAAGGATCCGTCCGTGTAGTAACTAAATTGGGGGTGGAATTTTAGCGGTAAGTTAGTTTGGTAGTTTGGAAGTTGTGGGGTGGGGATATTATTGTGTAGGGGTGTGTTTGGGTAGTTTGATTTAGCCCATTTTTTACTAGGGTTAACGGTGATGTTCGGAGGGGTGGGTGTTGCAATTTGAGTGTGGCTTTGTAGTATTTGGAGGGTATTTGCTGTGTCATTTATTAACTTCATTTGTTCGTAGGTACCTATGTTATTATTTTGGTGATGGATACAAAATATTTGCATGGTAGATGGTTCTTTCCTTGTGATATTGAGCTCGGGGGGTATTGTTGGTTCTTCATATGTGATTGTGTCAGCGGCAAAATGGGCAATGACATGTGTGTCTGGGAATGGGCATGTGTGTGGGTTCGAGTTTTGGTCCAATCAGTGTCTGGGGATATAATTATAGTGATTGTGTAAGGGTCATTTTGGGCCGCCATGCGTGCCCAGTGGATGGCTTGTTGTAAGTCTGTTGAGTTGTGAGGATGTGCGTATCCGATTCCTTGCCATTTATAGTCAAACACTTTACCTAAGGATCCAAATATTATGTCTCGTGAGAATGGTGAGTAGAATTGGGTGAATTGTGTAGGACATGTAACTGGGGATGAAAAATATGAGTGGTTAATATTAAATGTTGTAATTAGTAGATCCGATATTTGAGTTGGTATCGTATATTGGGCTCCTTTGAGTGGGTCGTTTTTTGGGATACGGTATTTGTATCTTTGGTATAGCCAAACAATTTCAATTTCGAATGATTGGGTAGATGGTTCTAGACCGTGTGTGGTATTTTTTGCCAATTGGTATTGTTTCCATAGCCATGTTAGTCTAGCTTTCGGGATGGTGATGAGATGCCTTCCATTGTCTTCGTATATGTGAGCGACATCGAATTGTGTTTGGATAGTACCAGAGTTTGTTTCAATGTCGTTTTCTGGGTTGCATTCACTAATAGAGATATGTGCTAGCGGAATTATTGTGGTTGGTGTGACGTATCTTGTGTCTCGGTGTTGTTCTGTGGTGAAGTAGGCGTTAATGATGTTCGAAAAATGCTTGTGTTGTCTTTCTGTGTAATATTGGATAAGCAGGTGTGTGTTGTGATTGCATATGTTGGCTTCACAATAGGGGTATAGGTCCCTTTGGGTTCGCCATTTATTATATGTGTTGTTATTTGTTGTAGTCCATTGACATAGGTATGACGTGACTGTTCTTTTTATTCCGTCGTGGTCATTAGATTGTTTTTGTTTGTGATCGAGTATTTTGTGTATGGGGAATTGTCGGGGGTCTTTAAGCATGTTGTTGGGGGGAGGAGGTAGATGGGGGATGGGGAGGTTAGGGGGGTGTACGGGGGCGGTCGGTGTGTGAGGTAGGATGTTGTGATTTCTTATTATATATTTGTTTTTTAGGGATCTTGTTGGGTGATGTTGTTGGCAAGGTAGGGAGCATTGATTACAAGGGGGGTGGCAGAATAGTTGATTAGCTATATTAAGTGCGCTTTGGATAATTTTAGAAGGAGTGGAGTGGTAGATTTTGAATTCGTCCTTGTTCATTAGAGTGGTACCATTAGGCATGGTAATTTGGTCTAGTGTGGTTATATTATGTATAAGTAGTTTATGTAGTAGTTTAAGTGAGGTGTTGGGGTTTAGGCCATGTAGCATTTGTGCTTCTTGCATCCATGCAGTTTCAAGTGAGGATTGGGTTAGTAGAAAATTATTTATTGTGCTTTTTAGATGGACTCCGGCTTTATGTTTGAGCAAGAACAATGTTCTAGTGATGGGTGATCTAATACAGTGTTGGTATTTCATGCGAGTGATTTTTTGAGAGCCCCCATATTTGGCGAGTATGAATTGTAATAGACCAGTATATATTTTTCCAATTCTCCCTTTGTCATTGAGGGCATTTTGTAGTTGTTCTCCAATGCATCTTAGATAGGCATTTTGTAGTGAGAAAGCTTCGATTCCAAATAAGTTGTGTGGGAGTTGTGTAGCGATGTTAGATGTGCATTTGGGTATCCCGCAGATCGTTTTGTGAAGTCCTATGATTTTTTTATCTAGTTTTTTGATAGCTGGTATGGAGTAAGGTACTGCGTAGAAACTATATGCTATTGCAGCGCGTATGACTGTATCTGCCATGTTTATTTTTTGTTTCATAGTAGCTGGGCATGTTGCAAGGGCTTGACATTGTTTGATGACTTTAGCTGTAGTAGTATTTATTTGTGTTTTCCATTTGAATGATGGTGCAAGGTTTATTCCTAGATACGTGTATGGTTCATGTTGGTTTAAGACTGGTATAGGTTGATTCCTGTAGTTTATATTGGTGGATTGGATTAGGGCTTTAAAGGTTGTGGGGTGAAGTTTGGATTTGTTTGGGCAGCCAGTTATTGCACACTTGGGTATTCCAAGGTCCATTCCTGCCCATTTGCAGAATTTGTCTAGTTTGTTGAGTTGTGTTTGCAATGTCTCTAGTTTATTCGCGATTGCTGCAAGATCATCTACATATGCTGCTCATGAGATTTTTACTTTAGATGTGTCAAAAGTGTATCCATTATTTCTTTGTTGTAGCCATCTGAGGAGGGGTTCTAGGAATATGATAAATAGTATTAGCTAAGGGTATCCCCTTGTATTGTACATCTTGGAATAGGGATTGGTGAGTTTTTTCGGAAGTGTTCGCCAATGAATATTATTGAGAATTGAAAGTATATGTTTCCTATGAGGTTTATGGAATCAGTGGGATATCCCAAATCTTTGAATATGTCTAAAAGTCTGGCGTGATCAATGGAGCCAAAGGCGTTTTTGAAGTCAATGTAGAGGATATATATATTTTGGTTCGTGAGTCTTGCGTCTTCAAGCGCTCCGATGAGTAGTTGGATTTGTCTAGAAGTTCTTCTCTCTACTCTGAAGCCTTCTTGACTGTCATGTAATATTTGGTATTTTTCGCCATATGTTGATAGAATAGAGGTTAGTGTACTCGTGTAGAATTTATATATGGTGTTAGCTAGCGCAATAGGTCTGTGGTTTGTTAGTTGTGATGGGTTTCCTTTTTTATATAGTAATACTGTTAGACTGGTTTTCCATGATGCGGGAATTTGTTTTTGTTTATAACAGTGTTTAAAGAATAAGAAGAGTAGTTTGTGGAAGTGTGGAGGCATATTTTTTAGAATTGAATTAGGTATTTTGTCTAGGCCGGGGGCTTTGTTATTACTTAGGTTTTTAAGACAAAAGTCGTATGTTTCTTGGTCAAAATACGTGTATAGAGGGGTGTGGGGTTCTCCTCGCTTGTCAATTATGTATCCGTCTAGGTCATGCCATGGATATTGTCGGACTCCACATATGCAGTGTAGTAGGTGTGTATTTTGGTATTGACATGTGGGGACTGTAAGATGGTTACTGATGGATTGTTGTATGTAAATTTCTAATGCGATGTCTTCTGGGTTGGTTATTATATTGTTTTGTCTATCAATGATAGAGTCCACGGGTGAGGTTTCAGTATTCTTGAAACCTTTCCGATTTATTGTTTTGGGACTTCTTTCGTACATTTGTCTGTATTTTGATACGGCTTTTAGAATGCAGTCTTTGGTGTATTTTGTGGTGATTTTTCAGGCTTCTTTATTTGTCTTTTTTGCTATGGTTGCTATGGTATTAATCCACTCAGTAGGGGGTGCCGTTGTGATAGGTGGGTGTGGGATGTTTGTGTGTTGGTGGTTTCGTATATTGTTTAGGATGGGGTGTGCTTGCCAGAGTGGATCGTCTTGTGCAATGTATATGGTTTTTCTTATGAGGTTATATGTGTTGAGGTGTTTTTTCCATTCTCTGGCCAGTTTTCGTGGCAGAAAACCACCTTATTGTGATATTCTGCTCGTAAGGTTTGGTAACGGGTCTGCTTTACATGTTTTTTCAATTGTTTCTGAAATTTTGTTACAATATGGTTAAATGTTGTACAGGCTTCTACCCATTGATCCGGGCTTAAGTGTTGATGGTTTTCTAGTAATGTAGTAAGGGTTTTTATTTGGGCAGAGTTTTCTTCAAAGAATGTTATGTTGAATTTTTTAGTATTTTCTGATGATATTGGGTTTAGTATTCTAGTTGGTGACGTGGTTGTAGGGGGTGGGGATCTGGCTATAAGGGTGTTGTGGGGGGATATGTAGTGCAACTGGATAATGGTCTGAGTTTAGATTCATATTTGTATTTGTGGTGGAGATGAATTTGCTGTTGTCTGGTGAGTGGATGTAGAATCCATCTATTAGACTTGTTGATGTGTAATTATAGCCTCCTTATCTGGTGATGCGAGTGTTAGTTGGGATATATTCTAAGTTGAGTGATGCAGTAAATTTTTTCCATTGGTAGTCTTCTTCTTGTAGGGGGGTTGTTAATGTTGTTATTTTGCCTGCCCCTAAGTGCAATATCTTGATTAAAATCGCCACATAATGTGTATATGTGATTGGGATTTATAGTGATTTCGTTCTTAAGGTGTGGGAGGAGGTGTATGTCTTCTAAGTGTGTAGACATGTACATATGTATTATTAGCCAAGGTATTAGTGGGTGATTGTTTATTTTAATTATTTGTAGGTATGAGGAGATATTTGCTGGTGTGGGAATTTTGGTAATATTTCCAGGGAATGCATATTTTTTGTGGATAAGTGTGAGTAGGCCTCCTCTTCCGGGTGTATAGGGCATTCTTTGTTGTATGCATCTTGTGAGTGCATGTGTGTTGTTGAAAATGAGTTTAAATTCCGGAAATAGATTTTGTATATATTTTGTAAATTTGTTTGCATTTAGTTTGGTTTCTTGGATATGTATGATTGCTGTGTTGTTTAGCGAATTGTTTATTAGGCTTTGTAGGTTTGGCAGTGAAGTGTTGAATGATGATGCATTCCATGTTATTATGTTTGTTTCGTGTATAGTGTTTGTGTTGATTCTTATGGTTGGTGCGGGAGTAGCTGGGGGTAGGGGTGGGTGCGAGTATTCGTTTATGTTTTCTAGGCATCGAAGTGCTTTAGTGATCAATTGATTCGGGAGGAAGGGAAATTTGTTTTGGAGGGTGATGGGTGTGGGTGTAGTATCTTGGTTGTGAATGAATTCATATATTTCTGTGTATATTGAATTTTTTGGGAGTATTATATCTTGATTGTTTCCTACAAATGTTGTGTAGGGGTGAGGTGTCAATATGTGCCTTTCGGGGGGTTGGTGAGGTTAGCTAGTCTAATAATTAATGTGTTGGTCCATATGTCGTTAAAGTGGTGATTTTGGAGTTGGGCTAGTATGCTATTGCATGTGTCTATTGAGGGGTGGATGGTGATGACTATAGCATATAGCATATGAATTAGTGGTGATTGCCTTTGTGTTTGGATGTATTGATGTAGATGTGGGTGGGTATTTATTGCTTGATGATGTAGTGGGTGTGTATTTTTTAGTATGGGAGCAAATGTATTTACTATGTATTGGTATTCAGATTGTAGTTTTATAGTGTTTGGGATGAAGTATATGTTGGCTCTCTTTTTGTGTGTAGCAGGATGTGTATGTAGTATGTTAGGCATTGGTCCGGGGTTGGATTCTATGTCCCCGCATTTTAGCAGTTCTAGTTTGGTAATGAAGTAGTATCCGTGGAAGTGGATTATTTTTGGATATATTGTGATTGTGAATTTGGTTGTGATAGAGAGATTAGGTATAGCGGGTATGGTATTTTCTATTTGTATGGGTGAGAAGTGTGGTTTTGTATTATTTATAGATTTTTGGCTTGTTATTGAGTTAGGTTTCCAATTATTTATGAAGTGGCATTTGTTATTATTTGTGTGGCGAGGCCGGTAGGCCGAGGCCATTGTATTTTTTGGGTGGGGTTGGTATTTTGTATGAGGGCTTAATAGGTTTTTGATTTTGTGATGGAGTTCGAAGTTAGGGTAGGGTTTATTTTTGGAGCATTTGTTTTGTAGGTATGCTTTGGTATTTGTCGAGAGGTGAGGTTGGTAGGTTGAGGTTGCTTTGTTTTTCGGGTTGAGTTTTTGTTTAGTGTGCAAATTTAGTTTTGAGTAGGGGTGGTTTCTGGGGAATGATTTGTGGTTTTGGTGGGTGTTATATTTGGTTAAGAGGTGTGTATGGGAGTTGTCTTGGAGTACGTGTTTTGTAGTTGTGCGTGGTTTCCATTTGGTTGTGATAGGGTTTGGCTTGTGGTGGAGATGGTAGGACAAGGTCATTTTGTAATTGTGATATGATTTGTATTCCAAGTGGAGGTTGGATTTGGAACTAGGGTATGGTGTGTTTTTTGAGCGTAGGTTGGGATGTTTTTTAGATAGCGGGTGAGGTTCTAGGTTAGGTTGGGTTTCTTGTTTTGAGTAGGTATTATGCTTTGGGCGTTGTTGTGGATGCACTTTGTTTTTAAGGTAAAGTCTGAGGTTTGAGCGGATTCTATATTTCGGATGAAGTTTACTCTTTGAATGAGAGTTGTGTCTTGGATGGAGTCTATGTTTTGGATATGATATGTATTTTGAGTGAGGTTGGGGGTGTTTGTGGGTTGGATGGGCATTGTAGTGTAGGATGGATGTGATTTCTTCAAGTTGTTTGGGTAAGAGGTGTATGTTGTAGATTTTTATTACTTTTGGTTTCTCTTCGTTTGTAGATTGGTTTTTATAACTTTTATGGCGTGGCCGGTGGGCTAAAACCTTTTTGTGTTTGGGTGCAATTTTGTGCTTAGTGTGGGGATGGAGTTGTTTTTTAAGGTAAAGACTTGGGCTAATGTTTTGGTGTGGTTTGAGTGTTTGATATTTGTTTTTATTGGTTTTTTGGGGTGGAATGAGTATGGGTATGAGGCCGGTAGGCCGAGCCCTTCTTAGGTGGTTGTCATGGATTATGTTTTGTGTTTTTATGTTTTGGTGTTTTAGGGGATTTTTTTTTGAAAGGGGTGAGGTGGTATTGTGGGTTGTTGTGTTTGTAGTGATATGGTGTGTGTTTGTATGTTTTCTTATTATCTTTTGTGTTGGATATGGTTTTGGTTTTGTATATGTGTGTTTTGTATGTTGGATGTGTGCTTTGGTTATGTTTGTTTGTTTCTTGTGTTTGTCCGTAGGGTTTATGTTTAATTTCGGTAAGGTTTTATATGTATAATGAGGTTTGTATTTTTGTTGAGGTCTATATTTTGGGTGTAACATTGAGTTTGGGTGGGGTTTGCATTTTGGATGCGTGTAGTGTATTATTTGAGTATTTTTTTTGTGTGTGTATATAGTAAGGTAGTTGTACTTGTGTTTTATATGGTATTTTGGGTATTGTAGGATATCATGCTTAGTATGATAATATCTAGTTTTAAAGAGTGTGGACTTTGTTGTAGGTGTGTATATGGTACTAGGGTGTGGTTGGATTTCTTTGTTTTTTGATGGTATATCTTTTATTGCATAAGAGGTGTATTGTGGTTGTAGGGCAGTGTAGATGTTTGTATTATAGGAATACAAAAGGATTTCTAATCTCATAGGGGATATAGTAATTGGGTTGATGGGTCTTTGTTGGTAAAGGGTGTTGGGTGGTTTATGTCTTGTTATGTTAGCTGTGGTTTTGGTTTTTTGGTATGTTTTTGTTTTGTTCATCTTTTCTTTTATCTTTTTTTGTTTTTTGTTTTTTGTTTTCTTTATTGGCGAGGCCGGTAGGCCAATCTTGTTCTAGTTTATTATGCTTTTTGTTAATTTTTAACATGGAAGTTGAGTATTTTTCGTGGTATTTGTGTTTTGGGTTGTAGTATAGTTTTGGGTGGGTTTTGAGGTTTGGGTAAGGTGTGTTTGGTTTAGTGATATCTATTTTTTGATATTTTGTGCATATATATTTGGTTGTGGTGGAAGGGTTGGTTGTGGCGGGTGTTATGTTTCTTACTTGTTTGGGTAAGAAGTATGTGTATTTTGGATGTGTTTTGTATGTTGGGTGGGGTTTGTATTTTTGGTGGAGTTTATATGTTTGATGAGGGTTATATTTTGGGTGTAATATGTATTTTGTGTGGGGTTTGTATTTTGGGTGTGTATATTGTTTCGTTTGAGTTCTGTCTTTGTGCATGTGTAAAGTAAAGTGATTGTATTTATATTTCATATGGTATTTTGGCCGTCGTATGGTATCATGGCTAGTATGATGGTATCTTTTATTATAGAGTACGGTCTTTGTTGTAGGTGTGTGTATGATGTTTGGGTGTGGTCGGGTTTTAGTCTTATTTATTCTTTGGTTTTTTATGATTATGTTTTTGGTTATAGTGAAAGGGTTAGTTTTGGCGGGTGTTATGCTTTTTATTTGTTTGAGTAGGAAGTATGTGTATTTTGGATTAATTGTATGGTATTTGTATTTTGTTTGAGTATAGTGTTTTGCTTGGGTATTGTATTTTGCTTGAGTATGGTATTTTGCTTGAGTATAGTATTTTTCTTGAGCATGGCATTTTGCTTGAGTATGGTATTTTGCTTGAGTATGGTGTGTTGTTTGAGTATGGCATTTTGTTTGAGTATGGAATTTGTATTCGTATAAAGTAGATAACTTGTATTTCATATGGTATTTTGGACATTGTGGGATACTATGAGTAGTACGATGGTATCTAGTATTTATTCTAGGTGTAATAGTATATAGAATACTATGTGTAATACTATGTTTAATACTATGTCTACATATGTGTATTTATCTAAGATAGTATTGAAGTAAATACTTTTGTTTTACCCGGCGATTTGTGGTCAATCCACATTTGGCAGGTCTTTAATCATAAGATTTGGGTTTACCAACCCAGTAATTTGTTGCATCCCGGTAAGTGCCATGGTTAATGTGCTTTGGATGTCCAACATTTGCTTCTTCAATTTTTCGTTGATGTCATCTACATAGTTGTGGGCCTCTTTGACTATGTCATCCTTCAAGACCTTCATCTCTTCGTGTAGTTCAGGCTTGAGTTTCTTGTTCCCTTCTTCAATGGCCTCCTTCATGATGGTAAAAACTTCGTTTTTGGTGGCATTCTTCTCTCCTTGGCTTTGGTTTTGGATTGCTTCAATGGTGTTCACCAAGCAAGTGTTAGTATCTTCAAATCCAAACTTGACCAACAAATCTTTGGAGGGTTTGTCAATACCATCAAGACTCCTACGGTGTGGAGTAATTTCCACATGATAAACACCAATTTTTTCCTCTTTTCCTACAAACTTTTTGTATACAAAGGGGTTGAGGCATTCAACATTTGCACTACCATTGTGTCTAATTCCATCTTGCTTATGGAACCAAATGGAGACAACATTCTTGGTTCCAATTATCTTGCAAATTTCAAGAGATGTGTCATCTATGCTCATCAAGATGGGAAGGTTGTAGAAGGTGAGGGTTAGAGCTTATTTCCTTTGTTTTTGCTCAAAGGTGAGAGAAGGCCCTTTGTTCACTTGTCGTTCCAAAATTTCATGGTGTATTGCAACTTGAAGTGTTTGGATTTTCTTGGCTTGTGAGGGGGTTGGTGCAACAATGTAAGCATGATTGTTGGGAGTGCCCTTTTGCACCTCTACAATCTCAAATTCATGACCTCTCCTAAAACTATTCTCTAAGATATCTTTGAAGAGCATGTGTGAAGAGACATCAATCAAAGTTTCGCTAGTGATTTTGATTGAAAGGTTGTTGTTCCTAGCTATGGAGTGGTAAGTCTTACATACCTTTCCAAGAGTACCTTGGGTTGATTTGGGGTTTAATTGTAGAATGAAAGGTCTAAGTCCTTTCAACAAAGCCACACCATCAATTTCGGGGTGGAGAAGGTGGAGTTTGGCAATTCCCGCCCAAACTCATTTTTCTCCACCTCTCTTGACACTCATGCACATGATAGATATGGGCTCAATAAGGTTAGTGCCAAGAGGAATTTGCATAAACTCAAGTCTTTTCCTTACTAGTTCTTTCACATGGTTGTGTAGGAGAGGGGTGTTGGGTAATTGAAATTCAATAGCAACATGAAAGTCCAAAGCAAGACATGTATTGGGATCAATTGGGATATCATATGGGATTCGTGTTAGGTTGAGGTGTTGTCCAAGGACACCATCCTCTCTCTTACCTGAGTAGTAGATTTGGGATATCCTTGGGAAGGATATTGCGACCCCCTCCATTTCTTCCGCTTCCTTCCTTGGCACTCCCCTAAGTACCCTATCTTCAATGGATTCACCATCGAAGAGTTCTTCCAACCCTTCTTCCATAGCCAATTTCTCCATGTTAGTGAAACCATACCAAAATTTTTGACGGAACCTTCGTTCCGGGACAATAGAGTTTACCTGTGAGGTTTGTGGGCGTCGTTGTGGGGTTTGGTGTAGAGATTTATTCGGTGTTGTCTTCTCCCGGGTCCTCTTGATGCCTATTTCCTTCGCAGCCTGGTTCTCCTTTGCCTTTTCTGCTAAGAGCCGCATGAGGTTTTGTGAGGGTGTGTCTACCTCCATGTTGTCATCATCTCCAAAGATGGGTCGGAGGGTGGAAGGTGATGCCATGTTTTTGATTGGGGACACGATGGGCAGCAGCTCCCCTCTATGTCCTTCTCAACACCAAGTCGTTCGCAGCTTCTGATGGTGGGTGTGAGGTCTTCCAGATAGTTCGGCCCCCGTAGTCAGTCTAGCTGCTCTCTGTGGATGTCTTGGTGTTCGGTTTACTGGGCCTCGGCCTTGGCAGTGGCAGCTTCGTTGCTGGCAACAATATTCTTCCTCCTCGGCTCCTGCATCAGCGTTCTCCTTCGGTAGCGTCTCGCCTGATCCTTTCTTCTGCCGCAGCTGAGGGTTGCTGAGTTGGGGTTGTGTTAACTTCTTTTGAAATGGCAGCAGCTTGTGGCTAGACAACACTTTGTTGAGCTTGTGCAGAGTTTTGTTTGTCGGAAACGGGTTAGTCTTTGTAGGTTATCAGATTGCACTCGCGGCACTTTCCAGCTCCTTGTCAACTCCTCCGGCGATGCTTTGCTTGTGTAACTCCTGATTCGGCAGCAACGTCAGAAATGGGGTAGTCTCTGTGGGTTATTAGGCTGCACTCGCGGCACTTCCCAGCTACTTGTCAATTCCTCCGCCTATGCTTGTGCTTGTGTAGATTCCTGATTCGGCAACAACGTCGGAAATGGGGTAGTCTCTGTAGGTTATCAGACTGCATTGGCGGCACTTCCCAGCTCCTTGTCAACTTTTCCGGCGATGCTTGTGCTTGTGTAAACCCCTGATTCGGTAGCAACGTCGGAAATGGGTAGTCTTTGTAGGTTATCAGACTGCTCTCACGGCACTATCCAGTTCCTTGTCACTCCTCCGGCGATGCTTGTGCTTGTGTAAACTCCTGATTCGGTAAGAACTTGTGATCTTGGGTAATTACCCGCGTCGGGTCTCCAGCATGGGCAAGCTCGTGGCTTGTGTTTGGGGTGCAGGTTCCGTAGTGTAGAAGGGTGGGAGGTGGGATCTAAGAGATCCCTTACTAAGAAATCAGGGTTCCGGTGAAGGGTTTGGTTATGAGGGATCTTTTCTATCCTCCCTCGGGATGGGGTCTACTCGTAATGCAAGTACTATGTGGGTGAGAGGTAAGGTCTGAGAGTCCTGTTTTCGGCAATCTAACTATCAATCATGTCAAATATGCCACTGATCAATCTATGAATGTTTAGGAGACGTGATCTAGGGCAGACTATCCTATACTTATGGAGATGAGGGTGTAGTGTTTACAGTGATGTAATTTGAAAAAGTCCGCTGGTGTTTGGTGTTGCGAGGGCTGGTGCCAATGGTCTGGGCGGTCGAATGTCTGTCCTTTGTCACTGGTTACTTCCTCTGCTCGTTGGTGATCTCGCGTTGTGCGGCGTCTCCTTCGATCTTCTCCGATGCTCTTTCGGCGTTGTCTCTTTTTGGATCGGCGTTTCTTGTAGCAGCATTGCTTTAGAGGGTCCAACAGTGGGTTGGGCAGCGTCCGGGTGAGCAGATCCTTTGACAGCAAGGCGGTGCCGCCTCTACCCTGTTCGGCAGCAACTTAGTGAGGCCTTCAACGAACTCCTTCGGCGTTCTTCTTCGGTATCTGATGCGGTCGTTGTGGGTGACGCTCCTTTGGTAGCAGCTTAGTGAGTCCTTCGTCGTTCTCCTACGGCGTTCTTCTTCGGCATCTTCATTCTTGTAATATGTATCTCTTGTTTGTGTGTAAGCAGTTTGGGTCTTGCTGCGCTTGGGTGTGCAGGTACCCTCAGATCTCACATTCGTGTTGCTGCTCAGTAGCTTCCCGTTGGCACCAACACTTGCTCTTACTCCCGGATTCCAGCCCGCTTCAGTACTAATCCGTTTTGGAGCAGCTACAACACTTAGTGAGATCTGGGCTTAGATCTAATACTCTTCATTGTGGATCACGATTTGGGTACCACTCCTCCCGTAATCCAAACAAAGAGCTTAGATCTGTGACCTAACACCAACCATCACGCAACAATCCCTCACTGCACCTCAGCTCCACACAGCCATCGCACCATAAAATGCTTCCCCCATTAATATGAATTGTATGTGCAATAGCTTACCGTGTTCCTACAATTACTATGGTTAACTTACATCTCTTTAGTAGTCATATATTGACGGCTCCGTTAAGGCCGGTAGTAACTCATCATTCCATGGTTAGTTAGGCTTGTAGTGGAAAATTCAGCAACGTGGTTTTATTGGATAGTAATTCATAACTATTGCAAATTCCACTATATTGAAAGGCCAAAGTGTGACAATCACTGGGTTAAAATTATACATACGACATGTGCCAATCCTTTGTGTTCCTTGAAGTTAATTAATCGGTTTAGGGATTAGATTTTTTCCTAATCATCCCAATTCATCACTACATAAGGGATGTGAGTGTGTGATTTACATGGCCGATAACTAATCCCAAGTCCCAACTAATTTTATCTTGAATGCATGCTCACCTCTAATTACTTATTAACATTATTGATGCCCAAACGCCGTATTCCCATAATTAATGACACAATATTAGCCCTTATGAATAATAAAATAATAAAAAATAACATATTGAAGTGTGTGGTGTGTTTGCTCACATTTTGTCAACACACTCTCTTACAATGCCATGTGACGTGACGAATAGTTTCGATCTATGCTAGGCGATATTTTGAGTGAAAACATAATGCCGATGTTTCCCATGGTCTCCTTAATTTTTCGTTTATGTTGTGCATTCCACCAAGCCATCAATCACCTATTACAGGGCCTCCCCCCTCCCAACCCACCCACCCCAAACGCCATTGCCACTACTAGATATTATGTACAATCTAGACATGTAACAAGACATTTATTGAAGTAAATAAAGACGTGACCTAATAACATATATTACTAGAAAGTGTGTTGTCTACGACATGTCTTGGGGGACCATGCCCTACACTCCATGGATTGTCTATTTGGACATAGCTAATATGTTTAGGACCATTGCTTATGATGTCTAAATATACTAAAAGTTTTACGGGCTCCACACTAAATTATTACTTAACGTTAAAATGCGCATACATGTGTAGGGCTATCATTGGTTGATATGTTGAATAATGAGTGGTCCTATTTCATAACAAATGAATGCCATTTAAAAGAGATATCCACCATTAGTAAGTCCAATCCTCACCTCCCGAGCTTTGCCATCTATAAGCACCTATAGTTCTAAGTGCCTAGACACTTACCTAGTAGGCTAAGCCAAGGGCGGGGGGCCAAGGAATTTGATCCTTGAACCTCTTGGCTCCCACATAGAGGCCTTAGCCACTAAGCCACCACTCCGCGCATGATACATTAGAAGTATTTAAAACATTTGTATATAGAGGCCCCAAATTATTTTTTATTTTTTATTTATTGTATACAATATAATATCAACTATATACAGCATATATTATTTATTGTCTATTATTTACTGCTTATAATTTATTATCCAGTATTTGTTATATACTGCCTATTATTTATTATTAAGTATCTCGTATTTTCTATTTACTGCCTCGTATTTACTATTTATATTATCATATTTATTATGTACTACCTAATATTCATTGTTTATAGCTTATTATTTATAGTATTTTATATTTTATATTTTCAGTATGTTATTATTGTCTATTGTATATAATATATTATTTACTATTTATGGTATGATATTTACTATTTAATATTTATAGTATATTATTACTATTAATGGTCTGATGTTTATTATTCTTTATTCTTTATTATTTTCAGTATGTTATTATTATCTACTGTATGTAGTATATTGTTTATTCTAATATTTAATTTTCAATGTTCATAGTATATTAGTACTATTAATGGTCTTCTATTATTATTTATAGTATTTTATTATTGTATACTTTATATAGTATATTATTTATTGTTTTCAGTATGTTATTCTTATCTAATGTATATAGTATATTATTTACTATTTACGGTCTGATATTTATTATTTTGTTATATTATTATATTAGTTCTATTAATGGTGTGCTAGTATTATTTACTATTTATAGTATAATGTTTTACTATTAACATACTTTTATTTATTATATATTGGAAATTGTCTACTATTTACTGTGTACATGATTTTCCACATACGCTCTAAAAATTACCGACCATAATTCACACAATCTATTGGGAAATTGTCTGATTGTGTATAAGACGATGTGTGTCGTCCTATAAACAACATCGGGGCGTCAATGTGTCTACAATGACTATTTTCCAACACTTATACTAAAAACATGTCGATTTCCTTTTTTTCATGAAGTGTTGGTCCAATAAGCACATGCTTGCTAAAACACTGTACTAAAAACCCTTGTTTCTCTTGTAGTGTGCATATTAGCAAAACAATTAATCTTTCAAGTTTGGCGGCAATTTTGTTATTGAGCGAGGTTTCCCCCAATCCATTATCCGGCAACAATATTTTATATTTTATATAAATATGTGTGTGTGTGTGTGTGTGTGTGTGTGTGCATGCTAACAGGGAATTTGGTGCATGCTAACAAAGGAATGCATTCTAGTTCAACTCTCTTACATCGGCATGCATTATAATCCATAATTTAGTGACTACACATTGGCGAATCTTGTGCCAAGGTCAACCTATTGGTTCAGAGATCTTTTGTAGAAAATTTAACAATATGCACTTCCCAGCTCTAATTAATAGATGTTGGTTATGCACTTCAGTGTATTCAACTAATGGGTATAGATTACAATTAAAAAAACAAAAACCACACACACATGTCCTTAGTTCATGTCAATAATGTTTTTCTTTCCTTGAAATCATTATGATGACCATGTTGCATTGTTTTCATCCTTCCATGATTGCATGTGTGGGGTGGAGGGGATAAAATTTCTTAATCTTGACCTACTTTGCTTTTGTTTCTTTTGGGGTGTCACTGCTATCTGGTGGGTTAAAGGGTGTGGACTTCTGTCCATTCTTGATGTTGAATGCAGAGATATGTGATTTCCTAACTTTGTATCTTATCATGTTTTATTGACCTTTGTTGATTTGATTGAATCCTATTTTAACAATGTTTCAGTCAATGATGGGCAGGTGGGCTGATGGGCCAAACATCGTATTCATTTTATGTTTTGGGTGTACTTCTCGTTGTTCATTGTCAATCTCGTTGTTTGAACTTGTTCATTTCAAAGTCATTGTGTGTGTCTTTGAAGAAGCCACATATTGAAAATGTTTTAACGTGTGTGTGTGTGTGTGTGTGTTTTTTTTTGGGGGGGGGGAGTTTAAGGGGGTTCGAGGTTGCAATACTCAATTTGGTAACTTGGCGATTTTTATATTCCATGGCAATGCCTCCATCCCCCCACAACATGGGTTCTCTTTGAAGCCATCAACGATCTTCACCACCTCCATGTGTGGAGGAGTCGGTGTCTTGCCACCTTGGACATGACATTGACTTTCACGTATGGGCACCTTGCAAGAAAACAAGGCCACTGGTGCTTGATGTTCCGTTGTTGCATTCACCTAGTACTCAATTGAATCCATGAGGTACACCAGTTTTGTGATCCTCCATAAATTCTAGATTTGAAGTCTGAGCATATAGGGTGCTATGCCAATGATGTAGAGTTGGCACCCCCTAGGTCCCCAATCGTCCAATGCCCCATTGGGCTCAATTCTCCTATGTATTTGATGCCACCTAATGCAAAAGTATCTTAACCCTAGAGTAAGGATTATCATTATAATATGGGATTGCGTCATTCTTGATACATAAGGTATTAATCCCTTACTTTAATTCTTAAGTATTTAATCGGTGCCACTAATTGGAACCATAAATTCCATACATTCCAAAGGGAATTTCGAAATCTCAATATACCATGGCTTCATCAAGTCTTCATGTTCTCTAGTGCCCTTCGCACTGACCTTGGGTGTTGATGGATTTGTTGTAGTTTCAAAGGACTTGTTAGGTTAAGGTTTAATTTCTAAGTAGGTACAATGTATGTTGAACAAGAGTTGCATGCAAATAGCGGAGAGGTTTCATAAACACTATTGATTAAGAAAAACTAGATGTGTTGATGGTTTGTCTTGGACATTGGGTCTCGGTTCATAGGGTCATTGGTGTTTCCGATTCCCAAATGCAAGCATCAACAATTACTCTCACTAATGAAATCGGTACATTCACAGTTCACATCCCAAGTTTTTCCACTATTAAATTGGAGCCCAATGATGACAATATCCTTGTGTTCTCAGGTTAAGATGATGATGTCTATCCAATGGTGGATCTCTCTGATATATTGTTGTTTCCTTCTAGAAGTGTCCAATCTACACTATCCAAAGCAAGTCTTCATATCAAGGGGTTTCCCCACATCCCTCGATATATAAAATGGACACCATAACATCCACCTAGTCACCCTAATTTTATTGCCTCTGGATTGAACATTGTGGATGCATTGAAACAAACAAAGTGTAAGAAACATTCTAAGTATGATTCTGCATCAGTAGAGTTTGATAGTATTGATGTGCGTGAGGTATGCACCCTGATTCTATTGCCTTTGGATTGGACATTGTGAATGCATTGAAACAAACAAAGTGTAAGAAGTTCTAAGTACAATTTTGCATCAATAGATTTGATAGTATTGACGTGCATGAGATGAAGTACCATCCGTCTACTTTTGACAATGATGAAATATATTTATTTTGTCCCCCTTGCCACTTGGAGTTCCTTTCACATACACTTGTGGCATGGATGGGATGGACAAATCTATGATGGCCACACTTGGTATACCACAAAAACAACCATACCCAGAATGAATATGGGTTGTCATTCAAATGTTCAACATGTGCAAGTCATTTGCAATGCCCAAACGACTTCTGCAATTATCTCCTTTGTAATGAAGGTAATCAAAATAACAATAAGTAGACATGATTCACTCCAATCCCTTTTTGTGTAGGAGTAGTGGCCCTAGAATAATCTTTGTTGGAATGTAAGGTATGTCACTCCACCCTGGTGTGCCTAGCTTCATGCTTTGCATGTATAGTGTATGCCCATTCCATTCATGTGGGAATGGCTCGGGCTTGCAAACATTTGGGTGTACATAACCACCATGTTTGGAATGGCACGTGTCGTGAGACATTGGATATTGCGTACCAATGTGTAGCAATAGGGGTGATGAAAACTCCAACTATCAAAATTTTGCTATTATGATGGGCAATAAATAAACGATTATGTCTAATTACCTACTCAAGTCCCCTACAAATGGTATATCATCAAGAAAGTTCATTCTTAAAGATGGTTATGGACGAACTCACAACCCTTGCATCCCCCAATTGTCGTACCTTCATTCCATGTTAAAATGTTTTGTTCAAAGTGGAATGGACACTATGAATAACATGATGGCTTTGACAAACCACTATGGGTTCAATCCCGTCCATGGTTCAATCCTGTCCATGGTAGCCAATTCCCTGGCCAATCAAAAGACAAAGTGTTTGTCCTCAAGATGTCATTGGATATTGCGACGAGTGGGGTGGAGTTTTTAAAGCCGATGTAGGTTGGAGGGGACATAGAGAACTTTTGGATTATGTTCAATCATGTTATGCATTTGAAGAATTGGACGACTATGGCATGTCATGTGCACAACACCAAATAGTGTAAAGTATCTACTATAGCGCGTTGTGATATGCAATATGAAGATAATGATGCACAAACTTTGTTTTGGGAAAATCTAAATGGTGTTATGGCAGAGAAATGGGTGGCACAAGTGAATTTTAAGGGATTCATGGATTAACAACGCCTAGACAAATTGGAACGTTGTGAGGAAAATTTATGGGAATGGAGATCCAATTGTGCCAATTGAGGATGAGCTTACTTGCCTTTTTCATTGGTCTACATACCTTGACAAGATTACACAAAAGTTTATCAACCCATCTTTGCAATTTCAACACAAGCATATTTGCAAGGACTACAAGGACGCTATTGCAATGGAGGATGCTAAAACTAAATACCTAGTCATTCATTCATGATGGTTTTCTCCTAAAGGGGTTGCTAGGTCTTTTAGAGTGGCTAGGTTTTTTGCTACTTCATTACATGCAATGGGGTGGTCATATGTTACTTGTAAGTGCATATTATTTTCTCCTGAGTCATGTTTGGCTTTTATCAATTGGTTTTTTGACAAGTGTTGTAATCATTATGCCTTTGACATATGTATTGTTAAATATGCACATGACATGGTTGTAGACCAACATGCCGTAATGCCAACCTACAATTTTGCAAAGACGGTCCACAACAAAATGACTTTAGTAGTTTGCAAACAAGATGACATGTCCTCATGAAGCAAAGGTGGATGATTTGATTAGAACATTCATGCATATTGCTAATTACAAGTCTTGGTTGAAAAGTGGACCAACTGGTAAAGGTCTAGACCAATACTCTTTGAAATTTAAGGTTGCTACAAAGTGCAATGCCCTAGAAAGATTGGCATATGCCATGAATTCATTTCCTTGGACAACATACTTAACACAAAAGATTGTGCTCTTGAGGGTTCCAAGTTGTTTGAATCCACAAAACATAAACTCGACTTACCACATGGTGTTGAATGTGATTCACATCAACCCGACAAAGTGAACTACTCCGTTCCTTGCCCTAACACCTAGTCGAAAAATACATGCATAGAGGAGTCATTGAATTATGCATATCATGTTGTGGCTCATACCACATTAGTATTGGAGATTGAGTGCCTTGCTTCAAAATGGCACATTGCAAGATTGCCACCCAACACTGACAAAAGATGTTGGGCAATGGAGGCCAACACATGGACTTTGGGCAATGCCAAGTCAAAACCGGCAAACATGGCAACCCTACTCCAACATACATAGGGATGAAAAAGGAGTTCCGTTCCACCAACAATGTGGAGTATTGGTTTTGCCTTGACAACATCAATCATTGCGTGGGTGGCACCAAAAATAAATATATACTAGATTGGCCTATAGTACCCAACATGTGGCCGATGAATACAGGAACCAATCTTTCGAGAGAGGAGGTGTTGGCGCTTGAGGATGGTGGTTTTCAATTGCAACATAGGGAGGCTCTTTCAGCACGGCGCATGTTTTTGGCAATTGTGATACTCCCCATCCCCATGCCACATTTTTATGCCCCATCCAACTTCTAGATTCTCAAAAACAATACATTGGAATCCAACGACTCCAACGGCGTATCACAAAGCCAAGTGGGAGAGCCTTGGGCTCATGAATGGGTACTATGTTGATGGAGTTGATGCCATTCCATATCTAGGATTTGGAGTGATCATCCACATCATCTAAAAGAAGGACAACTCTTACCATGGCACAATGCACTTACCCTGACTTCACCAAAATGTCATATGGTGCTTTGCAAAAGAAAATAAAATGGGTGTATTGCAAACACCTATACTATGTAAGGCAGATTACGAAAACGACAAGTTCATTCATGCTCCGATGTATACCTTCAACAAGGTTATGCGACTACTTGAGCTTGATGGCGTTGTTGAACGCAAGTAATGATGGTAGTATTATGGACACCCGTTTGTTTGAGTATGTCAAAAAAATATAATATTTACAAGTTGTTTTTGTTGCATGGAATAATGTTGTGGATTATCATAATAAAAATCATGCAAATGAATAAATGTTTTCCAGCAATCCATGGTAATTGGCCCCTTTGATTACTAACTCTCATGTTTGTAAGTATATAAAATGATTTAATTTGATTATATTAATACAAAATGTAGAGTCATACGCCTATAGTCGTGTGAAACTTACTATATTTGTGATCGACACTTACGTGTTATAGCTCAATGCTCATGTGTTACTACTTATCGCTCACTACTCACTACTCAATGCTCAACACTCATGTTCTTAGCTTCCCTCTTCATAAGCCTTACAAAAGCACACAACAAAATTATGATGTCCCTCTACCTCAATCGATGCCTTTTAGTGCTTTAAACATCAGTGAGCCCAATGTTCAAGATTGGAGCCCTAATATGAGTTTCATTTTGCAGGGCTCTCAAATATTAGTCCTTCAGTTGAAGGGTTGGTTCAAATCCAAGATTTCAATCCAAAAATATAAAAATGAAATACAAATCTCATATAAAACTTGTGCATTAATTATATGATACATGTTTCTAGTACAATGTGAAAAATTAAGAATCGATCATCTAACTCCACTTCTTGTAGTGACAATGCCCTACACTTGTTGCTTCTTGTGATGGGCACATTGAATTGAGGACTTCAAGTGATGTCTTCATTTTCAATCTGGCGTTTTGGAAGGCTATTTTGAGAGAGGTATATTTTGAAGGGCCAAATCGCATTTGAAGGGCATTAAGGACTTCAATCTTGAACACTGAGTGAGCCCCTTGCTCTCCATTACCATGCGTTTGCTTTCTAAAGTGTCATAGGTACCACTTCAATACCCACCACAACAACCAACAAACAAACAACATATCAAGCTTGGAAAGTACTGAGACTCGGGCTCAAAAGTGGCACAACCGTTTCTTTTTCCAAAAGGTCACCAAACGAGGAGGAGGATGTTTTTTGTTCGATATTTGCTATTTGGAGCATATCCACTTTTTCCTTTTTGAAGGGCAAGTGGGGCCAACGTGAAGTCCAAACGTGTACCTAGTACATGTACTTTCTAATAATAGATTGTCAACTTGAAGAAGAATGTATGTGTTAAAGAATGAAACAATTGAAGCATATTCAAGCTTGCGTCATCTCGTATTTCAATACATTTGGACATATTTTCAATATTTGGGTCTTTTTGGTTGCTTCATAATATGGCCGCATCTGTGGATACACTTTTAATATACAAAATATCATGAAGACTATGTGAATCCTCAATAATTCTTAGAATTTTGTTATATTAAATCATGATCATGGGAAAAATAGACTTTATTTTCTTTGATATTAAATATAAATGAATAATCAGGATATAATCATAAGATTTCTATAATAATAGCATAATCAACTCTACATATTCCATAGGAGGTTCCTACAATGAATTCAATTTGTTGAAATTATGCACTTGGCATAATTATGTAAGTATTTGTTGATTGTGCATCAAGGCCATTAATTCTTTACTGTCCCCGGTGACCCAAGAGGTCATCTCTTCCCAAGAGAGTGTTCTAAATCGCTACCTCACATCATCATCCAAGTTTCCCACTTGGCATGGTGATTCTTGTATATTTCAAGGAGAGATAGACGCAAGTCCCGTTATTCCCATTATCAAAAATTCCAAGTTCATTGGAATGCACTTGGGCCAATAAAGCATTAAAGATGTCAACATGTTCATGACTTATTCTATTTACCATTCTACCTCAGGTTCAATGCATGCATCGGTTGATGAGTGAAAGACATTTACCAAATATTGTGGGTTTCTATCATTTTCTCAAACCTTTTAAATTTGGTAGGATGTATAAATTTTTGAATCTTCAATTGGCAGGTATTGTAATGAGGAAAGGTTAATCTAAACAATGTGGCAAAAAATACACTTGGGAAGTAAAATGACGCACACCCGGGGGGTGGACTCTTCATACCACATATGAACTAACGTGAGTTTAAGAAGGGGTATTATTGGAGGCATTGTCATACATAATATGCATAAGAGGGAGGTATTGTTTTTCTCAGTGTGTGCATTCAAAAATGCTATGAAGAATGTTGAAGTAAAGGTTGATGCACAAAAGGAGGCTCTAGGGTTTAGAGAAACAATTGACAATAGATGTGTTAGTTTCATCTACTTCACATTCTCATCCAATGTTGTCATATGGTAATAGTTCTCAATGACTACCTTGTCCATTCTTGTTGGGGTTTGTATTTGGGTTCTAGGTTTTAACAAACTAGAGGCTCACAGATCGCTCATGGGCTCCCTTGAGTTTTTTCTCTTTGGATTGTGGTTGAGTTATTGTGTTATTTTCTTTGTTTGCTTGATGCAATTGGTGAGTTACATGCTATGGATGAAAAAATGTTCAATGACTTTCTTATTGGAAAGTGAAAGTGGATTCTATATGTGATAAATTTTGATTTCATTAGAGATTTAATAGTTTATATATGTAGCGGAGGCATTCATTACATTACATTGACAAATTTAATATAAGTACACGAGTCCATTTTCTAGCCCACCATTAGAACGTACACATTTGTTTTTCTTTATAAACTTCTTGTGTATAGAGGGTTTGATTTCATAGCGACCCATGCACATCATTTAGGTTTCGTATGAAGAGTCCACCCCTCAAGGACATACAAAGAATCTTAGGGTTTTTATTTAATGTGTCAATTGAAGCATCATGTGACCAAAACACATTTCTCTTCTCACATGAGCATTAGGTGCAATAAGTCAAGCTCTTGTTCTTTTGGTTGAGAGAGAGAACTTTCATTGACTCCATTCTAATATGCGTTTACAATTTGACTTATAAGGTCCGTGCCATTCTCTAGATGAGAAACCTATATGGCCAAAGTACGCTAATGTTTATTGATATTTAGAAGACTTTTTTGGTTACCATCTCTTTGAGGTGGGTCAAATGTGGTTCTAAGATATTGTTACACCAAAACTAGGTTTAAGTAAATGTAGACTTAAGCATATATTATAGACATATTGAGAACATATACATGTATTTCTATCAACTGAATCTATGAAAGAAATGACAAATTTTGATATTGGATGTGGGCTGCAGCGGCTTGTTGTAGTACATTTTGGTTGCATGCATTTTGTGTTATTCTTGAAAAATACATACATAAAGTGATTCTTTGACCACAATGATTATCCAAGTATGTGTATGTAAGAAATTGATCAAATTCTTTAGTCTCTTTACCCATGTTGATGTATCTTGTCTCGTGCATGTCTTCACAACACAGTAAAATACTCACAATCCATTGTTAGTTAAGTCTTGTGTCCAAATTCACTTAATCCTAGTTAAGAATACACATGGAGGAGGAACCGGAAAGCCATAGAAGAAAGTGAATCCATTTATGACTTCTTGTTTTTCCATGTTGTTATATACATACTCCTTTGGTAAGATGACTTCACAAAAGTGCACACTCTATTTAATGAAGGTGCCAAGCTAGTTCATGAACCTTTCAACCAATGTTACCATAGTGTTCTACCAAATTCATGAACCTTCTAGAATTAGTTCATTATTATTCTAAACCGACTTGACATGTGGCACGCCTCAATTTCATGAATCTTTCAAACTAATTTCATAAATCTTTTCTCGCTATGTGGTTTTTGTATTCTCAACTTCTCGTTTCCTCGTTTCACATTCTTTGCCTTCTCGTTGTTCATTGGTTCCTTTTTGTTTTGTGTTTACATGAATGCCTACTTCCATTTGCCATATATAGTTCATTTCTCAATGTTGCATAATGGGTATTTGGACACATCAAAAGCCATGTACAGACATGATGATATCCAAAATCATTAAACATGGTGTACAAGCAATCACCGCAAACATGGTCGAAGACTAGATAAGAGAGGTCGATTAATATTTTTGATAGAGCTAGTCTTGTGGAGTGATTAGGAGAATCCTATTCATGATGGCCGTTCCTTGTGAAATACAATTATAAAATTTATGATATTGATTTTCGAAGTGATGAATATGGATACCAAACCATGAAATTGTTCACAACATGTGGAGAAATTGGTCGAAAGTTAGAGTTAAAATCGATTGTCTACAAAGTGAACTTGGTTCATGATCCCAATGAAATCAGTAGAACCTATTGCGAAATTGGGTTGTAAAATCATGAAATCGAGTTTGCACTTATGTGAATCCATCTTAGCAAAGGAGTGTTTGTTCTCACATAAAGATCGAGAAATCTTGGTGGACCCATTACAGCTGACCAATAAACTCTTTACATTCACGATATGACAAAATGGTGACTTGAGGTCTCAAAATGTAAAGTGCCACGGGTATCTCATGACAAGTTGAAGGAAAATGATGGTGTACTATTCAAAGGTGTCATATAACTGAGCATATTTATATTTTGAAGTCTCTTGTAAGTTATACGACACATGCCTAGCCTAGCCAAAGATGGTGAGGGCCCACCACCTTTGGCGGGACATCATTTGTGGCATAAAAGGATAAGCAATTCCTTGGCACGTCGGTGATGGGTGTGCCACGACATCAAAACATGGAGATGGGTGGCATTTGCATGGTGCCATTCACTAGCGGCTAGGGAGTCCATTTATTGGATGAGTTCTATTCTTTTTGGGTAGTAAATGGATAGCTCATGGAAGGTTTTCTCGACAATTCCTGATGTACATTTAGTCCCAATAGCCTTTTGGTTTTTTGGACTTTAATATCGATACCATTTCATTCATTACATTGGAGATATGTCTCTATTCTTATTTTAAAGCGAGGTTTTAGGTAGTCTCAAGTATGTCTTCCAATTGGATCATCAAGTTGATTTTAGCCTATCTATATACAACGGACAATATGGTGATGGTGGCGGCAACGAGGCCCTTGCCATGCTACTCCCCATCATTCGGAAAGGTGGGGGGAGTGATGTGTCATATGTATGCGTGCAATGGGCCGGGACGGCATGGACCCATACTACATTGAGCATCTCAAGTGACGTGTGTTACTATTCGGAGTTACGCAGTATTGTGACTATTTAACGTGAATGCAAAATTTCACCAAGCAAAGTCATTTATGTTCTATAACATCCAAACAACTTATTGGACTTTCGTTAGTAACCATCGAACTCCTAAGACAAACATTATAACACTACGTAACTCTAAAGAGTACACACAATAATTGGATTAATCATTTGTAGTACCTTATAGAGGTCCATGCACTCCGTGACTCTAGGGAATTAGGTCTTTGACACCCTCTTGATGCACCACCAATCCCCACAAGCCTCTCGACTTCATGAAATTTAGATGCCAAAATTGAAGTTCCAAGGGGAGGTACGGATCGGTCTCAAACAACAGAAGAGTGTCCTATGGCAGAATCTCAAGAGTAATTATTTACGAGAAGTTGAAGCACGAAGCTCCCCATCGACTAGATAGCCAAGACGAGGAGAGTGGATGACGAGCCGCAATATTGCGGCTCGTCATTCACCTGTGCAAGGTGTTCGTCAGACATAACTGATTAGGGCCGGGGATTCGTGGCACTCACTAAAAATCATCCGTGTGGATGAAAAAAAAACACGAGTCATCTAAATGGCTATTTTTGGGCAATTTGATTCCGGAAATAGAGTCAAAGGCCCCGAATTAGTCTAGTGATGTCACATTCGAATGAATCGGCCCTCAACCCCATAGGGGGGCTTTTTTTATTGGAGCCACTTCATCCACGATATCTTGGATGGATGATTTTTAGTGAGTGCCACGAATCCCCAGCCACTGATTAGCTCATGAACATAATACGAGAACCATGGATGATATCGCATCTACATGGATGAAAACCACAACGACTTCCGATAACCCAATTAGCCCTTGGACGAGAGATTGGTCGTGGACTCATAACGAGTATGGTGGATGACTCACCGCTTCTACAGCTCATTGTCCACTCTCCCATAGTATCTTATCCGGTCCATATCCATTTAGCTCATGGACAACCAATAATGTGTGGAATATAGATGATGGCCATGTGCCTCCATGGATGAAACATTGTGACACATTCTAATACTCCTCCTTTTCCTGCTCTTCCGTTCAATGAGCGATCAATTACTGATGCATAATGTGGGACCCTAAAAATAGCTAGGGAGAGAACAAGCCACACAAGTGGCCTTGTGTCTTATGCTGTCTGCCACTGCTCTGGCCCGATTCCTTACATTTCCGATCTGGAAATCCTGATAACTTATGCAGCCAAGCGTGTACGAACTTACATATTGTACCATTAAAGCCTGGCCTCGTGAACCCTGGGGAAAAAGAAGCATAAAATAAAAGGAACAAAGAGATATTTGTTATGATGTTCGGATTATTATTATGCGTCCGATCGACGACCTCGTGCCTTCTAGTAGCTAGTTGTGCTGCTGCTGTTGTAAAGGCACATGAATGTACGGCCGAGTCAAACTAATGTAGGAATAGACCCTCACCTGCACAAGCTCTCTTAAAAGCAACTAACAAAGGGCTCACGTTTTACTCCACCAGGAATAAATTGCACTGTGGTTGTGGGTGTGGGTGTGGTTAATTAAGCTTAGGGCAAGCTTGCAAAGTTCACCCATGGCCGCATCCACATATCGAGCATCATTTATAGATGACAAGTGGATGGTATTCCTTTGATTAGATGAATTTATGGAAGTGCAGACTTAATTTGATGATTCTACAAACCAGTTTAGTAGTGGGATTTACCATTTTTCATTGGAATCGTGAACCAAGTGTGAACTCGATTTTATGAGCAGAGACCGATTTAGCAATAGGTTCGACTAATTTCATTGGATTCGCGAGTCGAGGTCAGTGTATAGACAACCGATTTCACTTGAACTTTCAACCAATTTCACTACATGTTGTGGGATTCTTTATGATTTGGCACCCGTACTCACAACTTCACAAATTGAATTTCATGAACTTTATAACTTTGTTTCATAAAGAACGGCGCATCATGTATAAGATTCTCCTAATCACTACCCACGACTAGCTCTACCAAGATCTCTATCGACCTCTTTTATCCAACCTCGGGCCATGTATGTAATGATTGCTTGTGCGTCATGATTAATACGACCTACTACTGTTCAATGATTTTGGAGAGCAATTTCGTCAGACATGGTTTTTGATGTGTCCAAATACTCATTCTGCAACATTGAGAAACTAACAATATGATGGCAAACAAAAGTAGATGTGTCCAACCTCTTCAAAAACTTGTTGTATTTCACGAGATTTGTGAATTGGGACATTGTTCATGAGGATGAACGTTTGTCTATCAAGGCTAGGGATGACCTTTGGTCTGAATGAATTCTAAGACTTGTTTGTATTATAGGCACCAAGTGTGACATTGTGTGCAATGACTCCTTCACGACCAACTGCAACCACCAAAGATAAAATTTGACCCAGTTGGACGAATTTGTTGGCATCTTTGTCCTTGACGAGCCCTTCCAAACCAACTTGTCAAATGTAAATTGAAACCAACCTCATCCATGTATACAACATCAACCATATTGCCACGGAAATCTACAAACTTTTGACACCACTTTATATGTTCTCTAAGATGTTCTTCGTTGTTATAATCATATGGTTCATAGCTCGTCAACTTGAGGGTAAATCCAACTTGACTTTGAATGACTTTAGAAACACAACATGGCATGGAAATTGAAAAAACTTCATTCAACTAACGATGGGGAGATTCAATGGTGATGTCTAGATATGCACGAAGCCCCTTTACTAACCATCGAATGTGCACATCTTTTAGAAATTTGGATAGCGAATACGACCTCTGTGTTTGGGCACTAATTGACCAATTTCTTCATAAGTTGGCTATGCTCCTAATAATCTCATAAGGATAACCAAAACATTCACTGGTATCACCATAAGATAAGCCCTCATTAAAAATAGAACGTGTGATGCGTGACCGAAGTGCATCATTTATGCGGTTATATCTACACAAGCAACTAGGTATAGCTATTATACTAAACTAGTTTAGAAGAAGAAACTATAACCCTGACCAACTAAAAAGCTAATTGTTACTCGTAACCCACTCCAATTCCAACATGAATAAAACACAAAAAAATACCGGATTGTTTCCAATTGCTTCCAATCAAGAAACAAATATAGTACAACATTGAATCGTTCACAACCAAAACCCTAACAAACACGGAACATACCTTTCAATTGTAACATTGTAAGAGTCAATATGAAAGAGAGCTAGTCTAGGAAATACAAATATTCTAAAAAGAGTGATGCAATGACAAAGGCGGTAACGGTTTACAACAATGGTATAAACACAACATGTAAAGAAAGTATCAAAACTATGAAGAAATACAATATGTGTACAAACTTTGTTAATCTTTAGGAATTCACAAAACTAAAATTTCAAAGGTTTTGTACTTTAAGTTTGTTTCCACTATCATATTTTGGATCATTTTCTAAATACTAAAAAAACTAATGACAAAGGAGCAATAGGGTTTTTCCTCTAAAGTATAAGACATTGGACTGTCTTCTATGGTTTGTAAAGGAACCAACAAAGTCTGAATTTTTGTCACCTACATTAAACCCCCACAAAATTTATGATTATGGATGAGATGATTCAAGTGATATAAGCCAAAGGTAACTATGAATAAACTTTGTGAATATGAATAAAATATGTGGATTATAATATGTGAAGTCAAAGAATGTGGAGAATTTGGTGCAATTTCATGTATTGTAAGGTGTAGTAGTAAGAAAACAAAACATATTATCATTTTTCTATGGAGTTGTGCAAATGAGGCCTTGAGGCAAGTAACCATTACAAAACCTCATAAGAGACCTGAGCATGCTAGAGAACTGTATATTTTCTACAAAACTAGAGAGTTGTACGTGGACACACAAATTCCCTTCCAAATCAATTTTATTGTCAGACCTAGTATGAAACATGTCACCAATTACCGGATGTTGCGAAATGAGAAGGCAAAGAATGCGAAACGAGGAGGCAAGAAGTTGAGAAGTTGAGAACCATTTGGTTTGGAAGATTCATGAAGTTGCTAGATGTAAAGACCCACTATCAAGAAATTGAGGTGTGCCACATGTCATGTCAGTTTAGAAGAATCATGAACTAATATAGAAGTAGGTTGGCACCTTCATGAGATTGACTTTGCACTTTTGTGAAGTCATCTTACCAAAGGAGTATGTTGGAAAATTTGCAGCGGGGGACATGTTTCCACATCTTGTTGTATCCACAAACATTTGAGGAAAGTCAATATAGTCAATCCACATTTTCCAACACAATGATTATGTCTGTAACGACTACAAACCCCGAGGCCGACACTTAATGTGACTTACTGGACCAACGTGTGCGCCAAGGGTATAATTGTTTGTGGGGGCGGGGTATGATTTTGTTGACATACATTTAAATGACCCATTCGATTACATGATTATGGATATTTTGTAGTACTTTTCAATCACTTGGAAAGGTTGGGGTTAGTTGTATACATATACCATATGTTCAGTATAAATCAACAAGTAGCTTGTCATAGAAGTGTTGTGTTCTACAATTATCCTCCACACGTGGCCAATTCCAGTTGGTCATCCAACCGAGGTCAAACTTTAGCTCGTTTCAAGAACCATCTCAAAAGGCCAAACCATAATTTATCGTAGTGCAGTTTAGTCCTCTGATTATCTTCCACTACATGCGGGACGGGGGAGTGTATACACTATAACCCTTTGCAAGTTTTTATACAATGGAATCTAATAAAGATGTAAACCCCGATTCACGAAATCTAGAACAACCTCAAAGTCACATATTATGTGAGGCCTAATTTCTTCTTAAACTACTTCAAATTTTTTGTTGCCATCAATAAAAATAGACCCTATCTTTGACCACACATATATAGTTTCCAATTTTCGGGAAGCGTTGACCTCGGCCTACAAACTTGTCACGAACCTCCTTGAGTGGACAATCAATGCCCTTGTTTTCCACAATGTATGCAACCTAACAAATGTTTTGCCAAGGTGTCTAGAAGATTGGACCACATATCTTTAGCATGATGGTGACCGAGGATTTGTCATTGAAGGGTATGGAAGATATAGAATGCCCCAAGCTAGTTAAGCACAGTGATACCCGTGACCCAAATAACTCGGTCTCCAAATTTTCAATCTAGAACTTCAAGAAGTGTATAAAATCTATGGCCATGTTCTGGGAACTTTCAACTCCAAACACGAATGTGATAACTAAACTAAACATCGTATTTAGTGTCACTTACTATTCGGAGTTACACAATGCTATATTTTTTTAACATCAAATGTAATTTGTTTACCAAGTAAAGATGTAAATGCTCTATAATGTCCAAACCTTACATTATAACAATAGGGTTGCACATTTTACATTATAATTTGACCTTTGTTGGTAAAAAATGAAATGGTAAATAGTCATAGCATTGCGTAGTTTCAAACAGTTTGTGACACTAAATAGAATATTTATTGTAGCGAATCTATAATAATGTCTATAATTAGAGCACATAATCTATTCTTAATGGAAATGCTTGTTTGTTTATTTTTGTTCATTCTTAATTACTAGTCTTGCCATATATCACTCAACTCTAGGTGTCTAGTTAGGAAGAGTGACCACATGGGTCCGTATACCTTCTGTTCATTCATAGCATTATAAGGTGTGCAACCCAAATGTGGACACTTCCAACTCCACACGTAAGGTAGAGGGTGCTAAAACCAACACCTATAAATGCCTCCCAATTGCCAACACTCTACAACCTTGAACCGTACCCGGCAGTGTAGGAGTGTCTGGGCCCACAGAGTGACGGTTTTAGGTGCCATTAGTGGTGCCACCTCATAGCGGCCTCCATAACCTTCATGTAGGGTATGTAACGGGCTCCACTCTATCTCGGGTTGCTTCAACGTGGGATTAGGGTGGCTTGTCAATGCCTATTCTAGTCATTCTATTCACAACGCCAAGGAGGTAGGCCCACAAAGCACAAAAGGGTCATTTCCCGGGATGCAAGGGGGTCGGTTCCCGGGATGCAAGGTGATGATTTTGCAAGTGAACCGGGAGGGATCATGGAGGTAGCCCGTGTGGCTTTGCATACCATTACTACTTGGGCTTTGATGTAGTTTGGGTCTAATACCCAACTATGTTGTGTTGGTTCTAGGCAATGAAGGTGGGGGGGTCCTCATCATATGTGAGGTTGCCATATACGGGGCCTATGATTGGTGTAAGGAAGCTAGTAGTTTTGACTTTGAATATTCATCAAATATTCAATTGAGACTAAATTTATTTTTTCTTTCTTGATACCTATGTTTAGCCCAAAGGCTAATATGAATATATATTTTATATATCAACCACATAGCCATATGTATGTGCAATAGCTTAAAGTGTTGGTTTAAGCACCCTCTACCTTATATATATGATTGTTGGACCAACTTGAGATGTGTCTCATTTGAATCACACAGAGTCGTTGTTTTCATCCGAGATCCCAAACCATGGTGCACATGCAAAAGTTGCAAGAAATCAACATGAAGATTCTCATTCTTGTTGATTTATGCTATGGGATCTCCTGATAATGCTAGATGTTGAACCTAGATGGTCTCTATATAATGAGCAAATAGTCCACTCTCATGCCATGATCACACCAAAATTTCCGTCCGGTTCTAGCCGTGAAATTGTTGGGAATTATGTTGAGAAATAGATGTTGGCCCATCACTTTCACATTATTATAGTCGGAGATGCCAACAAATTGTGTATGAACTAGCCGGTGTGATCAGCCCCTAACCATAGCAAGTGTCTTTTAGGATTCCTTTTAGACGCAAGCCATGTCACATATGTGCCCAACTAAGAAGAGTGATCACATAAGGTCCATGCTTCCCAAGGACTTGCACTATGTTGAGCTTGCAGTACGAAGTGCTCCAAAAACTAAGTCAAGTCGAGAGCTTTTGCCAACACAAAACACAACATTTGAATATGGAATGGTTAACAAAAGTTTGAACACATGATCCAATCTCTTTAAACACACATTCTTCTGGTAACCATTCTTAGATCCACACATGACCACACACCACTCAATTGTAGGTGCACGTGTTTCATATCCAACGAGAAAGTGGGCGCAGTTCTAAAAGTGCCTGCTCACCTTAACTCAATGAACGGGCAGTATCGACTCCTAGTTACATATGAACCGATTGAGTTTGAAAGATAACCGGTTGGACTTCAAGACTTCAGAAAAATTACCGATCACGAATCTACAAAATATACTGCAATATAATAAAGACAAACTGTAAGATGCCAACACGTAACCGGTTGGACATGGAAGCACTAGGATGTAAGGTATGTGGGTGTTATTTGGCTTGTTTTTCATGTTCTCTAACTTTTACCAATTAGATTTACACAACAAAATTCGTGTGCATTTGCAAATCTACGATGAAGCACATGCAAGAACCAATTTGAAAATCATACTTTCCTTGATTTAGGACGGGTTTACACTATGGACCATGAAGTTGGACTAGGGCTCTGCAAGGCAACCGATTGGCTGCTGAACTTGTCCCGGGACAACTTCGGTTTACACTAAGGAAAAAATGTCAGAGGGGCTATGAAGGTCGAGGTCCCCAAAATATAATTTTTAAGGCCTGATCAATGCACTGAAATGGTCCAACGGGTTTTGCTATGAGAGAGGCAAGAGAAGTGGTATGGTAGGAAAAGGCAAGAGCCCATGTCTGAAAAATGTTGTTTTAATTATCTTTTAATGAGTCTATCCTCTATATGCCTTAATCATATCATAGCCCATGAGACATACCATTACTACCTTGCCCTACCCCTTAAACCAACTCCCACGTGTTTCACCAAACAACGTGGGGCTTCTAAACCTCAAGAATTTGAGTGCATATATTTTTTTTCTCTACCAACTGCAATGATTGGAATTTGGGGGCTTGTAATATACCGTTGGAAAGGTCTCGAAAATACCTTTCCAACAATATATTACACACCCCAAAAATGTTTAAAATTGCAGTTGCAAAACAAAACGAGAAATATGTAGTCGTTTAGTGACTGTAGATCATGGTGGTCAAAAGTACCGCAATGGGAAATCTTCTAACACTATTTATCAAAGAATTGAACTTGAGTGTTGAGCAAGGTAGGGCGGTAACAACATTAAATATAATTAAACACTAAATATCCTATTTAGTGTAGTGACAACACAAGTTACATGTCACATGTACAAATTAAATTGCTAATTTTTTTGTAAAAATTGTTGTGAGAAGATTTGCAAGCCACATCTTCGACACATTTAACAAGGAGTGAAGACAAGTGAAGCCGAAGAGAAGACAAGAGAATGGTCAAACTTGAATTTTTTTTTTCAAAATTCCCCTTTTTCAGCATGTATTTAAAAAATCAGCACCTTCACTTTTTGGCGCATGGTCATTCTTCTTGGTCCACATTCGGTTTACACCTAGTGAGGGGCCCAAGGCTCTCATGATTAATTTTTTATGAAGTCGGACCATGAAAGTCAGACCATTGACAAAGGCCATCTTTCATGGTCCGACTTCATGGTCTATAGTGTAAACCGGCCATGACTTTATGGTTGGACTTCATGGTCCATAGTGTAAACATGTTTACACTATAACCATGACTTCATGGTCCGACTTCATGGTCCATAATGTAAACCAACCATCTTCCATGGTCCCACTTCACGGTCCATAGTCATGGTTATTGGAAGTGCATGTTTGTTCATTGCTTAACATGATACACAAGTCCTCCCAATTGCGGTAACTATTGAATGTCCAGTCTCTTTTGAACACGTGTCTTTACGATATGTACTCTTTGATCCTCACCAGCCCACATAATTATCAAACATAGAGGTCCAATTAAGAGAGCGAGCCCACTTAATTAAGACCCATCTACCCTCAACCGATAATGCCCCCGGACACTGCCTTAACTTGGTTAATTAATTAAGGTCGGCGGAGCTTTGAAGAAGTTAAGGCCGACGGCGGCTCAACTAAGCTGAAGTTAGGTTTGTGTGTCGCTTTGGGGAGTGGTGAGGGAAGTGATTTGTTCACTGACAAAATCTAGGGCCTGCAGTTGAAGGTGATGGAGAGATGCATCAGGCACATTGGAGAGAGGGACTTAAGTTACCCTATACAAGCGTAAATACCATAACTTACATACCTCTCATGCATCCGACATACACTTTTGACCCCCTATAAGGGCCACTTCACACACGAGCCAAGAGCCGTGACCATGGGATTGTCAGAGCCCAAAAGAAAGTGTCCAAAGGCCGTCCCGAGACACCTTCAAAATCATGTAGTGCGGTCACGGATCCTCGAGTGTAGTATGAAGTCATATGTGACTGGGCCCTCGACCAAATGCTATTTGAATGAATTTTTATTCATGCGGGTCCTCACACATGATAAAATAGAATAAATCAACGGTTGTGAACATTCGGAGGGCCATGGTCTCCTGGTTTTGTGTGAGGCCTACCTCCAAGAGGTGGTTTTTGAAAATAATCCAAGTGACCGTGAAGCATGATCCATTTGATGCCATGTAAGAGTCCATGTAGACTTTACATCCATCGTGCATTCACATACTCCGTTGGTCCCTCAAGCGTAGTGTGAAGCGAACTTGGACTGGCTCCACCTCTTCCACGAATGAGAGTACTTGAAGTGTAATGGTAACGGGCTCTCAGTCTCGTGTGTGAAGTGGCCCTAAGTTTGTTGCCAATGCGTCTCAAATGACCTTGGGTAGACTAATTTGGGGTCTTTGAAGCTAAGCTTCCGCTGTCAAATTGACTCAAAAAAGCAACCTCCGGGCTCCATACTACGTTAGGTCTTTTTATGTTGGATGAATGAGAAGCATGTTGGTACATGATACTTCCTTGTCTCCAGGTACATTGGCATCACTCGGTGGTTGCCTTATCACACGTGATAACTTATAACGTATATGGGTGGCATTTGGTTAATTGAACCCCAGTGACTAATTGGTGTGTGGTTAGGTGAGGATCAAAAGATAAACACCATAAAGACACATGTTTAAAGAGATTGGACTACAACTTCAAACTTTATCAACTACAATAATCTCTCACTTAAGTACGCACCCGTTTAAGTAAGCATCCCGGTTAAGTGCGCAAATTTTTGACAATAATCATGGTTCATACTTTATTGCTTGAACATGTCATGCAAAGTCATTTGTCACAAATGCATGAATTTTTTATGCTTGACAGTCAATGTCACTTTGTTAAAGTTTCAATGAAACATCTCAAATGATTGTCGCAGTTCATCATACATTTGTCCAACTTCTATTTGAACATCATAACAAAGCAATTGGTCATCGATGTCGAGGACAATGTTGTGTAGAGCTTCAAAGCCTTTGAAGTCGGTAGCACTTTAGATTCATAAATGTCTTCGTAGGCTGGATTTTGTGATCGATAAGCGATTCTTCTTCAATATGCATCATTTCTAGAACTTCATTAACGTTCTCCAACATAACAACACAATATTTTAAAACCGCTCATTTCTTCTGGTTCGATGGAAATTTACAAAGTACGCACCTACCAACTAAGTGCGCACCAACGACTCTGGTTCAAAGTGCATACTTAAAGTGGGAGATCACTGTACTCTACACTCAAAAGTGAACACAATTGGGAGAACTTACATGTGCAAAAACATTATTATTGAACATGCACTTATGATAACTATGACTAAGTTCGAGGATGTCCGATCGTTCATAAGAGATGTGTTGGTGCAACCCAAGTTTCATTGTGTAAACCTAATGACCATTACTTGGAAAATATGAAAAACAAATTGAATAACATCCACGTACTTGAAGCCATAACTTAATAAGGTTTGTGGCCCAATTGTGGTCACTATTAAATCCACGACCAATTTTGATTGTTGGATCGGATTGGGAATTGTCCCATCCAATGCTTAGCAATTGCAACTTACAAAGATGGTCATTCAAGTGTCTCAATGGAGTTGCGATTTAAATGTTATAAATGATCAAAGTGAAGGCTAGCTTTGTATTTAAACCCATTAATGACTACTTGTTTGGAAGCCCCTTTGTGAATATTTGAAAATTTGACAATTTTATTGTCACGTCAAAAATGTGTGTTCTAAATCCCAATGTATGGATGTCCAAAGTGTGTAGTTGAGGAGTAACTCAATTCCTTCTCAACCACCCAAGTATTTCCAACTAGGATATTGCAACATTTATGTGATGCAATATCAAAATAAAAATCTCACCCTGATTTTATATATATATTTTGGGTGCATTGAATTCAATAGCACACCATTAGAAGGCAATTGAAAATACCAACCACGTGCAACTTACAACTCCCACAAATGTCATGTTTGAAAATTTGAAAGTCCTTGATATGGAAAGTGGATGTTGTCAACTCAATCTTAATCTTTTGAAAGAGGTACATGTGGACCTCATAATCCAAATCTTGTTGTGGCATAAACAATGCATCTTTTTGTTTAAAAAAATATCTGTGCATTAATTGATAAATCAAAGGGAGTAATGACCTCCAACAATCAACATTTTAGACCCACTAAAGCAATTGGAAGTGGGGGGTAGGGGCACAGTACGCTATAAATCCCAACTGATATGAAACCCTAGGTCTAATGATCTATCCAACATGCAAAAAAACATGCACATGTGCTCTTTTATAGCACCTAAACATATATGAAAAAATAG
Organism: Polytrichum commune; assembly: GCA_950295325.1. Classification (NCBI taxonomy): domain Eukaryota; kingdom Viridiplantae; phylum Streptophyta; class Polytrichopsida; order Polytrichales; family Polytrichaceae; genus Polytrichum; species Polytrichum commune. The sequence continues at coordinate 11,206,502 of OX485803.1, read as the reverse complement.
ATTCGATTGACATAGCCTACAAAATAAAAACTCGTCTATTTTGGCACATTTAGGCTTTTCTTGTATTTAGGGGCTAAGTAATCACATAGACCTCCCAATTTTGTTCACTATTGAATCTAGTGAATGTGTGCTCATGCATGTGAGCACTTTCTAACTTCGCATGCCAATATTAATTTCGAATTGAAAAGCTAACGATCTCATTATGCTAGCAACCATGAATGAGGACGAGTGCCAATGAGAAGTTTGCGGGTGAAGTTCGTGTGTCCCTATAGATTTCCAGTCAAAGTTCGGGTTCCATGATTTGTACATTGGGGGAGGGGAGATTTCGAGGTTCACATGTGCTTAAAATGACACCTTTGTGGGCCTATTCAACTACCATATGATATGTAAATGAATAGTCTACCGCATTCTACCAAACATGCCTTATGTTTTGCCTTTGAGACACCTTTTGGGTAGATAGAGTTGGTCTCAAAGTGGTCACAAAACAAAGATTTTGTTCATGCTTTAATCGGAAGTAGTCCCAAAGTGGTTTTGCTCCTCCTTTCATTGTCGACAACAAACTCCATGAATGACAATGGACATGTGCATCGAGGATGTACTATTATGCTTTAAACGACTTGATGACGTCCAATACACACAATATCATGTGACCAAGTTAGGTATGCTAAGACTCAAATTAGAATCCAAAACTAGCTAGCCACACACCTTATATCGGTGTTGATATTCAAAGCAATTACTCTAAACATATCATGGTCCATGTGTTATTTTGGCACACGTTCTCAAGCACAAAAATTTCCAAACACCACTCAAATGTAGGTGTTTGATTAAGATTTGTGATCACGTAGAACTCAAACTTGAAATTTGTATATTACAATATCAAAACTAGGCCCAAATTGTATTTGTGTTCCTACATATAAACAAGTAGGCACAAATTGCATATTAGAGTTCAACACATTAGCCATCACAATTTTGGTCAAATGTGATGGGTAATTAGAGTGATTGGTCACAAGATTAGATTCAAATGGGTGAGGGAGCATGAGTATTAGTCAAATTATGATACACTCTAAGCTCCATAACATCACTTGTGGCAACCAAAGCGCACATGATACTAGAGAGTTTTGTAGTGTTAACATTGGATGCGTGATCAAAAGGAACCAGTGTAGCATGTGACATTATGAAATAACACAAAGTCAACATTGCAACAATAACATCAATAACAACGATGACAATGTGATGCGCGCGAGCGCATGGGTTGAAATCTTTGACGGTTTACTTATTGTCAAAACTTGTGATACATGGGAGGGAAACGTGACAACAAGGAGTGAGATTTAGATTGAGAACACATGCTCCATAGGGTTTCGGGATACAAGAGGAGGAGTGGCATCGAGGAGGGTGATATTACGGAGTTTGAAGTGTACTTAGTTTGAACTATGAATGTGCCTTTTGTATTCAACAACACGAGCTTTCGTGTAGTGACATGTCACGGCAAGACCCACCATGACATGCAAGGTAACGTAATGGGACATATATACATTCTATCATGGATCACAATCTTATTTTGATTGGTGGGGGGGGGGACTCATGGATGAGGTGAAGGCCCCATCGTATAATCGGCCCTTGTTCCACCTTGGGGGTACCGAAAGTGGACTCAACACTACACTAAATATTGTATTTAGTGACATCAATTCTATTGGTCTTGCTCGATACTAATTGTAAACCACCAACACTAAATATAAATCCGGGGAGTGGATTCTTCGTACCATATATGAACTGATGTGAGTGTAGAAAAGGGTATTATTCGAGGCATTATCGTACATAGTATATATATAAGGCAGAGGTATTATTTTTCTCTAGTGTGTACATTCAACAAGGCTATTAATATTTTGAAGTAAACGTAGATGTACAAAAGGGGGGGGGGGCTATGTTTTAGAGAAACGATTAACAATAAATGTGTTAGTCTCATCCAATTTATGTTTTCATCCATTGTTGTCATATGGTAATAAACACCAATCACTATCCTATCCATTCTTGTTGAGATTATGCTTTTGGGTTCTAGGTTTTTATAAACTAGAGACTCTTGAAGTGCTCATCGGCTCCCTTGAGTTTGTTCTCTCTAGATTGTGGCTAGGTTCGTGTGCTCTTGTATTTGTTTGTTTGACGCAATTGTTCACTTTACATCACATCTCAGGGAGGTGACTATTGGAATTTTAGAAAACCATGCGAGATTAAAAAAGAGAATAAGGTCAATATAATTTGTCTCGGGTAAAATTTAGAATGTCGTTAGACCTACCATAGCATTGGAAATGTGTGCCTTACATGATTATATGTGAAATAGGGTGGTGGATAATTCCTCCATTTTAGTAATCAGTAGAAAAATAAGGTCATAGACATAGGATCCCCCTAAAAGTGTGTAATATGATTAATAAAAGAATGATGGGTTTGACTAATCGGATGAAGAAGTGTGTAGTTTCTGTCCAAATTTTAGCTTGTATATTTTTTTATCTCCATGTTTATTGGTTATGTTTTGAATGGAACTTTGAATCATCTAGGATTGGTATTACTAGTTGAGACTGAATGAATGACAATTTGAATGGTATGAAATGTCTGTTGCTCATAGTCGGTTTTGCAATACTATAGTATTCCGTCCACTATTTGGTCCTTGTACGATTTATTAAAAAAAATTATGCCAAAAATTAGCCTCTCTAAAAATTACAAGTAAATATAGTGTGCTAAAAATTACGTCAAAGTAGCTTTTTATTTACAAATAGGGAGGGAAAAAATATTGAGAGATGCATAAATTCCCCCATTAAATACCCCATTATCGCACGTGGTTACGAAACGTAAGGGGGTGTGATCGCCCCAAACATCATATGGATGAGGAAAATGTTCAATGACTTTCTCATGGGAAAGTGACAGTGGATCGTATATGCAGTAAAGGCTTATTTATTTCATAATTTATATTTTGTATATGTAGTGAAGACATTTATCACATTATATCAAAAAATATAACGACATGAGACCATTTTCTAGCCTATTGTGAATTACGTATGCTTTTGCTTTTCTCTATAAGTTTCTCACATATAAGGAGTTTAATTTCATAATGGCCCACGCACATCGTTTGAGTTTCCAATGGAAAGTCCTCCCCCCCCCCACGTTTGGATTGTAAACCTAATGTTATTTATCATTCCTAGTAAAATTTTGATGGTCATTATTGATTTACAATGTTGCAATTATTGTCAATAACTCAATGATTTCTCATCTAGATTCCATTCACTCGGGACAATAAATTTTCACTACAAAATGTTAGGACGTTGAATAAATCAAACTTTGTTTCAATAATTGGCATATGGATGAACTAAACCTACATGGGGATGACAAATCTTGTGAACTTGTTCATGAGAAGTGTCATTAGACAAGTTACCACAGTGGCATAGTATACTGTATGACACTAATTACAACATTGAGTAATAATCCGAAGCTTTGGCACTTCATCCCTAAATTCTTAAGCACCGTCTTTCTCAAAACCGTTTTAGAGTCCAAGTTTTTAAAAGACCGTCTGAAAATGGAATTGACAATCCAACTGTATGAAATATTAGTGTGACCTTTTTTACGAGTTACCAAAGATACATTTGAACCATCCACATGGCAATATGGCTGAGATATATACACCATTTAGGGGTTTTCAATGTCACTTACTATTCGGAGCATTGCTATAACATTTTATCATATATGTAAATTTTTACCAAGTAATGATGTTAGTGTTATATAGTGCCCAAACAACCAATATGATTTTTGTTGGTAAGAAATGAGATCCATAGTAACAAGTTATAGCACAATGTAACTCCAAGTGGTAAGTGACACTAAATACCATAAACAATGTAGTCTAAACTCGAATGTATCATGCGAGCGGTAGTTCTATGCAAACAAATTGAACCCTACTGACCTTGTGGAATCGGTGACAAGATTAGGCCCAATATTAATGGGGGAATCTGCATGAAATTAACAGCTAAGTTAATTGATAAAGGATGCAGGGTCTCAATGTATGACCAGATGCACAATTTACATAGGCCTCACCAAGTTCATACTTGACATTGATGATCAAAATACATCGTATGTATCTGCATCCAAGGTCACTCGTGCTACATATTTGAGTTCAAATATTCACCAACATCAAGGTATTTTACCGATTTAAAAAATACACGTGAAGAATGGGTTGATTTTAGATAGGATCACTTTTGACATAATTGGCTAAAAGTGGAGATATGTAGCTAAAATAAATGTTTTTATGCATGGACAAGCCCAATATGGGCCTCCTAGATGCTCAACCCCTAAAGGACCGTAAGGTCATAGTTGGCTTTTTGCACATTTTTAATTTTGTCCACAAACTTTGTCTCAAAGCCAGATAGTGATTTGTGACCATCGAGGGGTCGGTCTTGCAAGGCTTTATCTTTTGGCCACAAACAAAGTCATTTAATAACTATTTTCTATTTCCTACCTATATAAAACACGGTGACATTTGTGTTAGGGGTTTTCCGTGTATCTAAATGTTTTGACTTCACGAGTTAGTAGGAATATATACTTGTTTTGGGTTCAATAGTTGACATAATTTGCTAGGCAAACCATAGAAATGCCACTTTACCTTGGGTAGGAGAATAATTCGGTCACATGGTGGGAATAAACATGTTGTGATTCTCAAAACGTCGGGTTCAATCCTAGTGTTGTAGCAAGGTCATCATGGAACATGGCACCTCTATTTATTCAAAATGGGTGAGGGAGCACGAGGCTGAGTAATGTTCCAATTCATTGTGTAAAAAGAAAGAGGATACATACTTTGACCTCTTATGATTTCAGCATCTCCAATTCCAATTACGAATTTTGAAATGACACTCTTCGCGATTTGTATTAGCTAACCAGATGAGACAATTTCCGATCTGATCATAAGGCCAAAAGCATCACGGAATTCAAAGTGCCCACATCATGGTCACATAAGGTAGACGTGCCTACATCCAACACAACCATATATAATTTGGACACTTGTTATGAGTGGTACGTTGTTAGGTGGGAATCTAAGTACAAGCGCCAAAAAGACATGTGTTTGAAAGGGATTAGACTATGTGCTCAAAATATACTAACCATTCTAGGCTCACTAGTCAACATGATTGGAGAGACATGCATGACCATTTAATGAGCACGAGAATCCTCACTTCAATAATGAATGAAAATTCACACGAGCTCCGAAAATGATGAGGCAAACGGCTACAAACACGGTTTGGATTTGCTTATCAGCTTGGGACTATTTACATGTTTCATATTGCACAAGAAATGGACGCAGAGATAAAAGTCTCCAAATAACATACTTTTTTACCTTCCCTTGTTTGATCTCACTGCACTGGAGTGGTGTGGGAGTCATCATTTTTATCTTGCACGGGTCACGGCAAATACAGAGATTTTTTTGTAAGAAAATCACTGGTGATTCCAGTAAAGCCGGAAATCACTGGGTAGTTCCCAGTAAAGCCTGAGCTATACGAGATTTTTGCAGATTCTGTAAAAACATCTGCCAAAATCAGATTGAGATAAACTACCCTGAATTCCTTTGAGTTGATGGTGGGAAAGCCTCCATAATGTACTTAACTTACTGGATAGAACTCCGTCAACCGCGATTGTGGTGAATGCATTAACATAGTTTCCCGACAAGTTCTGAGTGATGCAAAATTACTCCATTGGTTTCAACTATGGCTTGTGTTCATGTCACAATGTGTGTGACTCAGGGTTTCAAAGATGTCGATCGGCTCTCAGTTTCACAGAGACCTGGTGCCTCTGATTAAGGTTATGTGGTCGCTCTTTGTAATTGAAAACATCGAGTGCGTGGTAAATGGCAAGGCTTGTTGTTAACAGTGGACGGCCTCAGAAAGACACGTATTATGAGGAGATTGGAATATATGCATAAAATATGGACACTGTTCTAGGTTCAATTGTTCTCACAATTAGGAAGGACCTATGTGATCACTTGATGAGAAGGAGATTCTCCACCTTTGACCTCTTATAACATGTTGCCCCTGAACTCCGTTTCTAAAACTTGAAACGACAATCCTCTTGCTTTGGAGTTGGTAACCGAATGAGACATTTCCCAATTCGACCCAACGGTCAAAAGTGTAACGTTTGGAAGTGCCGACAATAAGGCCTCATATGTACCTACCTCAACTGGAAGCTAATTAGAGAGAGCACGCACACGTTTGTGGAGAATCTGATCTAAGCACTCACACACACACACACAAACACACACACACAAGTGGCTAGCTGCCAAGTTACAGAAAATTGTCAAACAAAAAAGATACCATGCCTTAAAGTTTGGTGCTCAGCCAGGTCAATCTCCAACTGCAGAAAGTTGTCCAAGTACTTGATGCCAATGAGAGATGGGAATATAAATATATAACCCACGCACAGTTTCATAATTAAAAAATAAAACAGTTTCACTCGATTGCGGCCAGAGAACATTCATTTGTCCTATGGATGCATGCACCACCTTCTCTACTTAATCAGTGACGTATGCGGGTGTTATTCGGTTACTTATTCCTTAATCGGACACCTAAATACATTTGATTGGCATGTGGGTAGGTGTGCATCTAAGACTAAACACCAAAAAGGCATGTGCATTAAAGAGATTGGCCTATGTCTTCAAATTGAATTAACACTCAACGATGAATACAATTAGGGGGACTTATGTATGCAGTTAAAAAAATAATAAACACACACTTTTAATAACCATAATTAAATCAGATTTGATTTTCAATCTGATTTTCGCCGATGTGTTATTGTAGACTTGCTAATGCAACATACGTTTCGTTGTGTAAAAATCTAATTGGCATAAGTTGGGGAACATAAAATGAACCAACTAACATCCACCTAAAATAGACGTGGCTGAATTGAACATAGCAACACCTATATACGAGACAAACAACTATGGGCATGATATGGATGCGTTAATCATCTCGCACTAATCGTGTGTACATATCCTACGAGAAGTGGGTGCAGCGAGAAAAGTATTCGAACAACCCGGCTCACACCTAAGCTTTCCATGCCTTTAACTTTACTCAGGCAGCAGGCCTGCTGCTGTTGCGCGAAAACCTACATGTGTTTCATGTTGCGCTTTTGTTTGCAGCACCGCAGTGCAGTGGCAGCCATGATGGAATGGGATGCGGATTCCGAAGCTCAGATCAGCTCAGCTGTTGAACTTAGTCAGTATGTAACTTAATGAATAATTAAACAAAGAAATAGTAGTACAAGGCGGGATGGACGTGTACTACACGGGTTTCTGCGTTGCAGGTTGTATGAATGAATGAACGAATGAATGCACCTTCTGCCATAGCTGGCCCCCGCCTCGCCCTCGCCCCCGCCCCCACCCGCGGGTGCATGCACGAGGGAGGGAATGGGACTGGGTTGCTAACTTAACTCACTGCAGCTTGTTGTTGCAAGTTGCAGTGGTGGGGGCAGCATCATCATCATCATCATCATCCATCATCACCAGGAAGGTACTCACTTACACGGGACTCCAATTAACCAGGGACAGTAGAAATCGATTGGGTCAAAAGGACCAGCTTGGGTGGGGGGCTAATAAGCTTAACTGGACGCTGTTTCCGCACTTAGATTTGGATTTAGGCATGTGCATGGATGATTCGAGCAGGATTTGATGCCATGTTGATGGTGTGGTGATGGTGGGGGAGGGAGGGATGGAGGGGTGTACAAAAGGGGAGGGGGACTTGGACCATCAGGGCTGCTGCAGGAGTGCTAATATGCTAAGTAAAGTAGGTTGGTGACTTGGTCGGTCAGAGGCACAGGGGGGAGAAGTGAGAACGAACATACTTGCACACAGTCTATCTTTGTTGTTTGTTGTTTGTTTGTTGCGGTGATGAGAGAGAGAAAAGAGAGGGTTTGGCAAGGGAAGAGAGAGCATCATACTGTGTGGGAGTTTGGAGGGCTCTCTGAGGACTGATGTGTGGAGGTGAGGGGAGGGCATCTCTAGCCGGGGAACTCATGAGTGCTGCCGTTTTCATTGCCCGTGGATTCAAGGATTGGGAGTTTGACATATACATCCACCTGCAGAGCGAGTGTAGTAATTAGGATCACATAGGAACCAGGAGGAGAAGGAGGAAAAGAAGGTTGATCGACCCCGGTACTGAAGAAGGTACCTAACCCTCGCCCTCTCTATCTGTCCATGTGGAGGTTTGTTCATCTTGTTCTTTTCGATCTGTAGAATGTGAGGTTAGGATATGTGTGTATGTGTGCGCATGTGTATGTATATGTGTGTATGTGCGCGCGTGTGTATGTATACGTGTGCATGTGTTTGTATGTTGTTTTACGTGTTTGTATGTATTGGTTTGTACGTGTTTGGATATGTGTGTGGAGGGGGAGGGTCATGTGTTCGGCACTTTTTCTTGGTTTCTGGTTTGGTGCTGGTGTTGAGACCTGTGGAGCCCTATGTTGCAGATTAGGAAGGCGGAGGGGGAGGTTAATCGGCTACGATGTGTCACGGAAGCTTTCTTGAGCGTGCAGCGGTTTCGGTTCCCGACCTCCTTCGGTATGTATCGCCATCGACCACTTTGTGTTCTTTTGAGGAGTTTTATAGTCCAGGGGATGGAGTGACATGCCGAGAAGCCTTTCTCGTACTCTTTAATCTGTTTTGGGATGTTAGTGGAGGGGGTTGGCCATGCAATGGCTGTGAAGAAAGAGAGGTATATGTGTGTTGATCTTCGCAGTATGAAAGAAGATTTGTGACATGTCGAGACACATCGTACGCATGTCACTGCCATGTCGCATCCATGTCGCAGCTTTCTTGGGAAAGAAAGCTTAAGGAAAGAAATGAGGATGTGTATCGGATGGCATGTCATAAGAGCTTTTCTCACAGGGCGAGTAGGCCTTTCTATTCCGGTGACTATGGCGGCCATGGCGGCCATGATCTCATCATATGTGGTAATGGATGAACAGGTAACTTAGAGAAAATTTTGATGCATGTGGACCGCTTGTCTACTTTGTGAGACAGGGATGCAGTAGTGGACTACAGCTTGGAGCCTCAGTCTTATGATGATCTATCGTTCTATGGAAATGGCACCAGCAGAGCCGATCTGCTGCTGGTTGACGACTCTGTGCTGCGACCTCAGCCATCTGTGTCTGGAGAAATTTTGGCAGAGTTCATCGGGAACTCCAAGGAGCTCGACTCCACCGATGCCCTCGAGGATGACGACGAGGTGCTTGGGATGTCTGGGCCTCTTTCAGCATGGTTCGATTGCATAGTGAAAGAAGATGCTCTTCAAGTCTCGAGTCCTACTCCTTCTAATAAGAAAGGAGCTTCTACGACACATTCCAAGATAAGCTCCGAGGATAACTCACAGTATGCAGATTCTGCACCAACAAAGAGTCGGAAGGCAAGGAAATCCGCTGCCAAAGAGAATAACAACCATGGTGAACACGATTCGGAGATGGATGATGTGGCCCCTGCACTCATCGACGAGAAGAGGAAGAGAAGGTATTGGAATCCTCAACTTTTCCACTTGCATTTCAAATCAAACATTCCTTTGATTTTTTTCCTTGTGCATTTAAGTCGCATCTGAGTGTCAAGAGGCACTCTGTTCAAGGATGCTTTGCACCTTTGTGACATAAGGTATAGACCTCAGGGCCTCCATAGCTTAAGTGACAAGACGTTTTGTACGGTCATCAATTCCTTGATTTCTTTCTTTCTCTGACTTATGGATGTGGTGTGGTTTGCCAATATGTCTCAAATGCTCAGGGGAGAGAACCTCCATCTCCATAGCATATATAATGCTCTCTCGTGACATGTAAACCTGATGGCGAAGTTTGATACTCAGCCAAATAGAAGTTGAGGTAGGGAAAGGGAGGAGAACCCTGCAGATATGCATGCCATCCATTTTGCAGGGTGATAGGTTCATCACTGGAATTTGTCACGAGTCATACTTACTGGTATCGGTATTGAGCACGGCCGTAAGAGAAGAGAAGAGATGAAGGGTTTGTGCAGCTGTCCAAATGGCAGCTTATTTCTCTATGAATTAAGGTTGTTGTACTTGGTTAGTTAGTTTGTGAAGCAGAGAGGTTGAGGTTTCTGTCCTGCTTGGCTGATTGCAGGATGTCTTCGAACCGAGCCTCAGCGCAGCGATCAAGGCAGCGAAAGCAGGACCGCTTGGATGAATTGGAAGTCCTGGTATGAGACATTATCTAAGTCTGTCAGACCTTCGTTTTTGAGTTTATATATCTACAACTGGGTAAGAAGTCAAGTTGACATGCTTCACTGAAGCAATTGTTGAGGCCAGATAAAAATAGTGGCTTCAAAACCCAATTTTCAGTATGAATATCTTCACCTTATTGCACCATCCAATCCTTCAACTTTTCTGCTTCTGTTTTCCTATTTTGGTTCTAGTTGAGTGGCAGTTTTAGTGCGATCCTTTTCCCAATCAACGAACCACAAGATTGCCTGTTGGAAGTGTCTTGGTTCTACATGGAATCCGAGTCTAATTATATTCTGGTTCTCTGTAGACTGCCCAGTTGCGACTGGAGAACGCGACGCTGCTGCGCAAGTCAAAACTGGCTGTGCAGATGGCAAAGAAATATGAGACAGAGAAGAACAACCTGGCAAAGAAAGTGGAGGAGTTGATGAAAGAGCTGAAGTTGGCTCGCTGCCCACAGCCAGGTACACCAGATTCTGATGGGGATCGAAGTGCAATCAGTCAACATATGGCCTCTTCTGGCGTCTGTGATATGGTCCGTAAACCAAACCTCAACCATAGTTTCTACACTTGCAAACATTGACAGTTACTTGTCTATCAGTCATAGGATCATCACTTATGGGAGATCTTATTTATTGTGTTATTTTCCTTCACAGGTTGAAGGAGGTTTGAGCGATTCTGCTATTGAAGTTAAATCCAAGGGTGATATGGGCCAGAAACTACAGCTGTCCCCATGTAGCTTCCCACCTCCCAGTTCAAAGTCTCAGAATGGACCTCCCTCGAGTCCTTTCTCAATGAAGAAGCTTGAAGTGCCAGTCAGCGAGGAGATGCCACAAGCTCTCTTTCAGGAATTATTTGATTCGATTGAGTCACAAAACTTTGAAATTGGCGCAGTGGATGCTGTACAAGACATCATTCCACAGGAGTGGTTGGAGACTTTTGCCGAGTGCTTGAGTGCTTGATGCAGGAACTGGACTTCGATCTGAACTTTGTAACTAGTAGACATTTTCAGTAGCACTGTGAGGGATCACACATCTGAACACATGTATGTGCTTGTACTTGAAATTCAATAATCCTGTCTTTGGGCCTTATGAAATACCACAGGCAAGAAGGGGCTTTTGTGTTACCTGCTGAATGCGATTCTGGAAGTCATCTTCGAGCCTATCCAAGGCCTATCTTCTCAATTTTGTCTGCGGGGTGCCCAATTCCAGCCTCTCGCATTGGCTGGCCAGGTTGCAGTGCCAAAGTTGACATCAATGCCACACTAGGAATAGACAAGCTGTTCAAGAGGTTCTTGTTGTCATTCCCCAAGCTTGTTGCTTGATGATGGTGGTACCTGCAAGTGTACATTGTCAACTGAATCCTGGCGCGTATAGAAAACTTCTTCCTGTTGCATTGATGATATGTATAGAAGTAAAGAGAAACAAGGATTCTATTTCCAAATATCTTGTAGATTTCTTCATTGACAACAGATTGCTCCTCCTCCCTGGAGTTCTCAAGAAATGTTTGATTCCTACTGGCTTAAGTAGCAAGAAGAATCTCTTGTTTTGTGCAAATGGTTATATAGTAATTGGTGTAAGCCACATTGTTTATTTGATTTCTTAGGTAACTTAGTGGTTTTCTGAAATCTGGTGGATTATCACGACACCATCACACTTGCTCGAAGATAGATACAAGAACCATGGACCTGCTGTGTATTTGCATCCAACCACATACAACTGCCACATAGAGTTTTACAATTTATTGAAGGCTGACATACAAATGATGATCATGTATTCGTTTTCCCCAAAGATGCACAACAAATGAAACAACACCATGGGTTTGGCCAAACGACCAAACTTGTCTGGAATTGGCAGTGCTGAAACACTGTTCCAACTTCTTATTTCAGAGGAAACTTTGGTTGTTGGATCAGCTCAAGGATTGTCTTATCCTTTTAAGAATTGCAAATCACGCAGTTTGTCATTTCAAGTTTCAAATTTGATTTAAGATGCAAAAGTTATAAGAGGTCAAGGTGATGATTCATTTTCTCTTTAAGTGATCACAAAACTTAGGCTCTCTCAAGTTTGAACCCAGAATGGTTGACATATTATAAGCATATAGTCCAAGCTCCTCACAACATGTGTTCTTAACTATTGTAGCTCACATTCTCACAATCATGAGGCAAAACATATTATGTTATTAAAGAACCACTTTATCCCATGCAAAAAGTGGGGCGTGACCAATAAGATGTGCAACACAAGTGGATGCACTTGTATGACCACAATGGGCTATGAGAACTTTGTGCTCAAAAATCCCATAAAAACATGAAGATATGATACAAGTAATTTGAGTTACAAGGCTACTGAATCAACTTTGAATTGTCGATCCAACGATAACTATTGATCAAATGCATCAATTGAAAGTACCCAAATTTGTCAAAGTGTCCACAATAGGCATGGTCACCTTAAGTAATGCATGTGTATATTGTGCGCGCAAATGGAAGCCTGTACACGTAACTCACACTTGTTCAAAGCCGTATATATCATGGGCTCCACTCCATAAATCACCTCCAGGTTGCTTTTTAATGATGGGAGCTCCATCACTCTCACCAACCACAAAGTTAGGTTGTCTAAGGTACGTGGGCCTAACATAAGTGATCACTCTTCTTTATCAAACATCTAGTATTTTGCCAAGTGGTATATGGAAAGGCTACCTAGTAGTTACGAATGGACACCAAATTGACCCATGTTACAATGAGATTGGACTATGTCCTCAAAATATATTAGGAGGATTTGATGTTCACATGGAGAACATTCTCAAATCAACATGTACTTATCATGCAAGATTTTGAAGGTGTTGATTTTGGGTGCTGTCTTGGTTTAAGGTGCTCCTATAGGCACCACAATACCTGACTTGGAGGGCTCCTCCCATCCATAACCTAAGTTTATAATTATGTAAGTTACAGATCCTGATTAGCTTGACTTAATTTAGGGTTTCAATTGGTTTTTGATGTGCAAACTTTCAAGGAGAGAGTCAGAGATTGAGAGTCACTGCAATCTCAATCCAGCAATCTCAATTTCAATCGTTAGAAGTATGGATTGTCAACTTTTCATGACATCACCATCATTATCATCATCTTCATAATAGTATGGGTAGAGATCGTGGTTAGGGTTTCATTAGGGTTTTGATCTGCTTCCAAGGGGACTCAGAGATTGTCCACATTTTTGTCACTTCTGCACTTAATCTCGACTTCCGTATCCATTTCCATTTTCACAAGGCCATATTCAATCTACCAACTTCAAACTGTGGAAACATGATGGGGGACATGTTCGGCAACATGAGCTCCGACAACGAAGGCGACGAGGGTTTAAGGCCCAAGGGCGTTGCAAATTCGAGCGAGGAGGAGAAAGAGAACGATGGCACCGAATTCGCACCATCCGTGCCTGAATTGGTTGAGTCGGAATCAAGCCACGAGGTAGGGTACGAGCCCCGTAACGGCCCGCCGATTTTGGTAAAGCAGATTCGAGAAAGAGGTCTCTCGTTCCAGCTATGGCCGGCTGCGACAGGGTTGTGCTGGTACTTGGATAATGTGTACAATGGATGTGATTTGAAAGGGGCTAGGGTTGTGGAGCTCGGTGCAGGAACGGGAATGGTAGGGGTCATGGCTGCCCGCCTTGGCGCACATGTAACCCTTACCGATCTGCCACATGTTTTACCAAATTTACAGAGCAATTTGAAGCTGAACTCCGATGATGTGGAAGCTTGTGGCGGGAGTTTGGAAGTTCGGCCGCTACGGTGGGGAGTACAGGATGATATTGCACCTCTCGGTGCACCATTTGGTCTCATCCTCGCCTCGGACTGTGTGTATTATGATACGCTGTTTGAGCCCCTCATGCAAACCTTGAAGTGGCTATGTGGGATTGGTGTTTCCGGTAAGGCTGTCTATGATGGAGATCATAGTAATGGTGGAACAGAGGATGGAAATGTTTGTGTGCAAGAGGGTAAGGTGGATGGACCAATTGTGGTGTTGGCTCACTTGAGGAGATGGAAGAAGGATGGCCATTTCTTCCGCCTTGCAGGAAAGTTCTTCAATGTAGAAGTGGTCCATAAGCATCCCCCTCCAGAAAATGCACGCATTGGAGTTGTGGTGTATAAGTTCACACGGAAGACATCGCCTCGATGAAGGCTTATGGTGCATAAAATTGTCAAATAGAAGAACATTCATCTGCCGACCGACCTTGGACTGGGCATCGAATTTTGAGGTGCTGCGTTATTCACGCAGAATGAAGCCTTCAACAGTTCGGATTACGGATGCCACTGAGGTAAATAGATCACAATGCACGAAACGTGTGGATAGAGAATGTGCATCTTGCTTGCCTGCTCTATTTTTTGAACACAGTATGTCCAATGTCAGAAAGATAAGTGACAAGGATGGGTGATAACTTAGGTTGAAGCATGATACAGAAACCTTGTATAATCTTGTGTTTGAAATTGTGCTAGGACATACTTGACAATTTATCGTAACTTATTTTCAGTGATTGTATCTAGAGGTTGAAGTATTTCTATGTATATTAGTAGGTGCTGTTACCCTGCCAAATAGATTGAAATGTAACTGAATTGATTGCTTTCTTGTTTCTTTGTAGGCATTTCCTTGGAGGATGAAGTCTATTTTGGAAATTCATAAGCATTTTGTGAAACTTCTTGAGGACAAGGTTCTGGATTAAAGACTTACAGATTGATCAAGATCAGATTACCCTATGAAGTACCTTGAATATGTACTGGTGGGTACGAATTCAGTGCTGTACTTCAGTAAGTTCAAGCCTGGTTAGGGGTTTACGGTTGTAGGGTTTAAGGATCAAAATCTGCCTTGGTGCAGATTCTTGGTTGGTAAGGTGGCCTAGGGTTTATGGATCATGTAGATCATCAAACATATATCCTTATTCAGCCCAGTGCACATTTTGAGGGCTGTTGATGCGTCTCTATCATCCTTGAAGGTTGACAACTGGAAAATCCTCAACCTATGGAGTCGAGAAATTTGGCATGATTACAAGGGCTCGAGTGAGCTCTGTTCTCAACTCGGTTTTATTTCTTGGAACTTTTCAGAATTTGGGCATTGTGTGGTTGTCTTATTGTTAGTGTTTCTCTGATGTTGCCATTCATTTCTTTTGCAGCATGTTAAATTTTGTGTGCCCAATTGTGAAAACTTGGTTCTTCATAGTGCAAACCTTGCATAGGCCAAGGAACCTTAACAACTTTTGAGCTTTAAATGGAGCTGTAAATTTTGAAGTTTCAGACTCTCAGACACTTGTTTCAACATCTGGCGAAGAAGACTTTAGGAGTGGCTTGTTCCAAAATGACTTTTGAGAGTTGCAATTTGAATTTCAAGGCAAAACTACATGATGTTTTTACATATTTCATGTTGCATAACAAGCATTGTCTGAAACAAGGATTTCCATTTTGCAATACAGATTGAAAATTCTAACATTCATCTGCATTGTTGGCTAGCTATGCAGTGTAAAGATCTTGAACATAAATTGGAATGTATGTAGAGCAACCTTGGGATGAAGCAATTTCATATTTTATGTACAGGCCACTTAGGGCCACTTGGTGGACAAGGCTGAGCCAGTCCAAGTTTGCTTCACACTACACTTGAGGGACCAACGGAGTAAGTGCAAGATGGATGTAAAGTCTACATGGATTCATGGACTATTTTCAAAAACCGCCTCTTGGAGGTAGGCCCAACACAAAACTAGGAGGCCATGGTGCTCCGAAACTCCACAACCATTGTTTTATTATATTCTATCATATAGGAGGACGCCACATGAATAGAGATTCATTGAAATAGCATTTGGTTGAGGACTTGGTCATATATGGCTTCACACTACACTTGAGGGCATGTGACCACCCTACATGGTTGTGGAAGTGTCTTGGGATGGTCTTTGAACACTTCTTTTGGGCTCTCAAAATTTTGTAATCGTGGTTCTTGGCTTGTGCATGAGGTGGCCCTTAGACGTGTTTGACTTTGCCAATTTAATTTTTTTTCTCTTAAATAAAGCTAATTGATGAATATCTAGAGTGTAAGGGTGGTCTTCTATACCTACTCATAGGTTAAGCCAACATATGTTCAATGGAATGAAATCTATAGTCTCATTCCCATAGAATAGGAAGGTTGGTGTTCTTAGTAGGTCATGATCAACTAAACTTAAATTTAACCCCAACTTATGGGTGTGGGTTGACGTGGAACCTCTCATGACCTTCAAAAAAAAGGTATGGGGGTCATGTTTTTACTAGACCCCCTTCACCTTGTTAATAGGGGTAGGGGCTTAGCTTAAAGAGGTGTGTGTCTAGGCCTAGCCATATGATAAGTGTTGTAGCTTGGGCCATGTTCCATGCCAATTGTCTGTGAATATGAAGTATGCTTGGCATCCCATAGGCCCAAATTAGAAACAATGATGTTTTTCTCGTTTCTATGAGCAAATTTTCTTCCCATGTCTTGGGAGGTAGACCTAACGAAATTCCAAGAGATCGTGACACCTAAACTTCCTAAATATTGTTGTTAGAAAATCTCAACATCTATTAGAAACTATGTAAATAAAGGGGGGGGGGGGGGGTGCTAAACTCTCCCCAATGAGCTTTTTGGGGGAGGGGTCTCCTTGAGAAAAGTTTTTTTGAACTTGACTGAAAAGCATTGCATGCTCCGCCTTTGGTGCCTTGTCCGCAAAACCCATATTGAGTGCACCTACATACATGGTGCAACATACAGACAAAACGACCCCCTGATACCCACACCATACCTAACCATACAAATCATAGAATTCACCTTCACACATGACATATTTATTGAACAAACCATACAAACCAAAAAAAACCAAATACGCTAATAGACGCAATAAAAGCACAAGGTTAGAAAACGAGACCCCTCATAACTATCACCGCAGGAGTAAGAGGTGCAATACACACAAGAAGTATATAACTCCTCAAAAAACTACAAATCCCAATGGCACTCATAAAAATAACCATGAAAAATATTCACCAAATTGCTATTAAATACCTAACATACCTAGTACTCAATAAGAAGAAACTCTATAACAAACAAGAACCCATATCACCCCCCCCCCTCACATAACAAAATGATACTAGGTTACATGACCTCTACATACAAGGGCCCGCCTACCGTAAGGTATATAGTAAACCATGTCATGCACCAAGGGGACTCTTGAACATGATATGGCCAATGGGCTCAAATTCACGTTGAATTGATTGACGTTAAATTGTTATTGATGAGCGCACCTCAACTTCGAGGCCCAAAATCCAATATATATTTTCACTTCCACTTAGCAAATAAGCAATTGATTGGAATTTCATTCCCCAAGTGAAAATGCTAATAAAACATGTATTTAACTTTGAGTTTTATAATATGAAAAATCCTCATTACATTGATTATCCCAATCATAACATTACTCAACAACATGAGCCCTCAGATTTAATAGTGCGATGTTGGGAGCTCACTTTGAATTTGAGTCTCTTTGCGCAACTTTTCGAGCATCCCACTATTGTATTTTGAGGGCCCACAAAACATGTAACATGGGCCACTATTGGTACATGTTGGACTAGAACTAAGATAACTGTAGTTTAGAATGAGTTTGAAGTAAAAGCATAGAGTTCATTATAGTTGAACTTGCTTTTACTTCAGTTAAACTTAAGACAACTGGACATGGTGGGGAGCTATATAAAGGGCTCTTGCGCAAGAGTAAGAATCCTTTTATCTTACCTCGTGGTTGGGTGGTTCATGCCAAAGAAACTTCCAACAAGAAATTAGAGTTTCGTTACAAAACAAATGTTGAACACTAAGGGCGGGTTTAGACTTGGAGTCAGGGCTCAAAAATGGGCTGGGATGCAAGAAATCCACTCCTCTCATTGGTAGAGAGGTTGGGACTCGCCTCTTCAAGTTTACACCATGAGTTGGGGCCAATTAACAAATAAATTATTTTATTCATCATGACAATGGCCTCAAGCCTTGGAAAAGAGAGCTCCCAACCTTGTGAACTCTTTCCCTCTAGTTGAGGCCATTGTCAAAGCTTTTATTTGCTTGTAGTAGTTTATTCTTCGAGCATTGAATAGGAGGGGAGAAATTCTAAAATTATTATACTTTAATCATTATCTACAGAATAGTTCATGAGTACGTTGGTACGTGGATAAGCATCTCATAATTGCAACCTCCAAATGGCCCCAAACCCACCTAAATAGGTTTACACATGAAAGCAATGAATGGAGTTAGGTTACTTTCTTATTAATGGCATTGGGGGCCCATTTGCATGCCACATGGGACATTATTGGCCTTCGTTCCCAATGGCCTTGGCCCCAAGTCTAAACAGGCCCTAAGTAATGTTATGGTTAAGGAGGGAGGGCTAATAATGTGTTCGGGAAATTAGTTAAGGTAATACTAAATTACTATATGTTATGAAATTAGTGCCACCAAAAGATATAGGAAGCATTGTCCATCTTGGCACTATTTATTGATAATATTATACACAGTAACATTATTTATTGAATGTACCGGCTTTATTCACCTTGGCACTTTTCATTGACAAGCGTGTGTTTGCATTTTTAAAAAAAAAATTGCTCTACAAGCACCTTAGAGCACGCACTAATTTTGTGAAATGTATGGTAATTAAGCATGTATTCATAAATTTAGTATCACTCAGTAAAAATTTCAGCCCTCACTACTTTTGGGATTTGGCAAAATAGAGCACGTTTTTGGAATTAGTGCCACACACTCATTGTAGCAATGATGTACCTCTTTCACCTGTCATAGCAAAATCTATGCCAATGACTGGTAACTTCTTCTAGTACATAGATGAAGGGGACATAAACTTCAGTTTCCAGGATATCACATCCCAACAAGTTGGAGAGACTCTCCACCTTGTTGACAGACAGAAAGGTATAGATATGGAAAGATTTAAAAACCTGCTTTGATAAAGCACATTAAACCCTATGGGAAATTCAATTAGGATATATCCTAGAGCTATGCCACCAAAAAAATGCGGCTGTCAACAATGAGGGCAACAAATTCAGCTGGAACCTGGAAACATGCTAAGTAAAATGAATATATAGCAAAAGTGCATGTCACTCTACAACTTGAGGCCAACTGCCCAGTGAGTAAGATAGACTCGTTGCCAGGATATCACATCCAATGTGTTGAAGAAACTGTTCACCTCCTTAACAGAAAGAATGGTATACACGTGGGAAGATTTAAAACCTGTATTTGATAAACTACATTTAGGCCTACATGAAATTCAATTAGGATAAATCCTACAGCTATGCCACCAAAAAAATGTCAACAACTGCACAATGAGCGCAACAAATTCAGCTCAAACCTGGAAACATGCTCAACTATACTGGATATACACCAAAGTGCATGTTACTCTACAACTCAAGGCCTATTGATTGTCAAGTGAGTGAAATCAACTCGTTGCCATTGGCTGGTGGTGGAGTTCCAGGCCGAGCTGGGGCAGCAACTGGGTTTGCAGTAAATGCAGGTGTTGGAGAGAGGTCCATTAAGGCAGAAGCTGAAGAGGACGCAGGAAAGCCTGTGGGAGAAGAGAAAAATCCTCCCAAGGGCTGCGAAATACTGGGAGGAGGTGTTGAAGGTCTCGTGGCTTTGAATCCATCAAGGTCTGAGAAATCTGCAATTGGCTGCGCCACAAATGGAGCCATTCCAAGTGCTTCAAAACCAGTCACTGCACCTGGTCCAAGTGGTGGTTGTGTGCCTGGAGGGAAAGATAATCCCATGGGTTGGAAGCCTGGTGCACCTGGAAAAGTGACTCCCATATTGAGAGTGCTTGGTGGGCCACCAACCAAAGCACCTGGAAACTGGGTATCAACCATCATTGAAGGCCCAGGAGCACCAGCAACAGCAGGATTTTGAACCCCAGAAACAGGACCCTCAATCATGAGTTGCTGCTGTCCCGGTTGATCTGCTGCTACTGCTGGAGGACCTTCGATCATGAGTTGTTGTCCGGCTTGATTTGCAGGGGCGGGAGGGCCTTCGATCATAAGTTGTTGTCCCGGAGGTGCTATTCCTGCTATGAGGAGATTGGCTGCCTGTTGTTGGCCCATTGCATTTGCCTTGAGTGGTGGTGTTCCTGCTACCTTTACCCCAGATGTCAGAATGCTAGGTGGAGCGACTATTTCAATCACTGGCCTTTTTGCCACTGCTTGCTGTTGATTTGGGGTCCCTGGTATTGATTTGCCTTTCTCTGGAGTAACAGGGGGGGTAGCTTCCATTGGTGCAAGAAGGTCAGCTCCAGAGACTGGAGTCAAATTTAGAGGCTTGGGTTTCACTGCATCCCCAACTCCATGCTGCTTCTGGACAAGCTTGTTCCATTGCTGCATGATTAATTTGAGCGAGGGTCTCCCATTTGACTGCAAGAACATTACGCATCAGTACATGTGAGCACCTTGAACCCTATCATGTGAGTCATTCGTCCCTGAACCTTTCTAAGAAAAGATGGAGACGAGAGATACACTGAATATGATATTTAGTGTCACTTACTATTTGGAGTTACACAATGCTATACCTTTCCACTATTGATGTAATTTTTTAACAAGTGAAACTGTTAATGTTCAATAACGTCCAAACAACCAATTTGACATTTGTTGGTAAAATATGAGATATACAGTAAATAGATATAGCAGTATGAAAGTTCAAATTGTAAGTGACAATAAATACAATATTTACTGTAGTACTCATATCATTCACTTGCCATTATTTTCACTCAAACTTTTCCACCAAGGCAACACATATCAAGGTAACACAAGCACTTTCCCCCTGCTAACACACTAAGACAATGGGTGATGAACAGTTCTCATTTTTCTCAACAATTCTGTCATTCTTCTAAAGTGGAAGTTCTCAAACGGGAAAAAGTTAATACATAATTGCAGGACAAGTTTGTAAGAAAATAGTTACTCACATGGGCATGAAGAGCAGCCTCAGCAAACATGCCTGTATCCAACCAAGATTTTTCCATGAGATTGGGGTCATTCAGAAGAGCAGCTGCAAGTGCTGCCTCACGGCCCTGTCCAGCAGAGAGCATGGTGTTCACTTGCACCTGCAAAATTGTATCACATGTGTTCATATGTCAGAAATACTGACAAGATTTTGCATTACAAGGTATACCAGGTGTATTTTCACTCGACATCAGCTTCAATGGCATCAGTGCTGTGTGGACATGCAATACTTAGCTAATAATGAATTGCAGTACTTTCCAAGCTCTTCAACAGCATAAATCTTAACAATTGGGTTTATAAATACGGTTTTGAAGTAATAAACTAGACCATTAAATGCAGCATATCGGTACCATGCCTAGGTTGAGTTATTCATGGTCTGAAGGTTCCATTGCAAGTTATAACCGTATGATGGCCCTAAGGAGCAGACATAAACATACAACAAAGTAGTTTTTTCTTTATCAAATCCAACCAATTAGACATGAAGTTCTGATTGAGCAATTACCGCCAGTCTGGTCAGTTCCCCATGAGTTGCAAGGCGTAATGACAATCTTCTAAGTTCATTTGGTTGAAGAGCACCTTCCACAGCACCAGCAGCTGCAAGCCTTTTCAGAGCCTGCCCAGCTATGTCACCCTGTGCAGTAGCATCAGCAGCATCAATCAAGTCCAAAAACTCACTGGCAAATTTTACAACCCCAAAAACAGCCTCAGCCTTTGCCTCTTGGGTTGCTGTAAGAGAGAGTACTCCAATGCCATCAGCACTCAGCTCAATATCCTGCCCAATTCCCCTACTGTTGCTCAGGACTATGAGGGTTTGCAGAGCTCTCTTCAAGTCTCCACTCTGCATGGCAAGGTCAAACTCCAATCTGCAGGGCAGATACATATATTTAGTTGAATAGACCAATGGATATGTCAACGGGAAAATAGGGGGGAATGATTCACTGCAAGGGTTAAGTCTCTCTGCATTTGTAACCTTAGATTTCAGTAGCTACACTAAATATGTTACTCAGTGTCATATGGTATTTAATGTCGCTATGGTAACTTTTTGGATGACACTGCTTATGAATAAGCGAACAAAATACTGTCATGGATGATGGATGATGGATGAGTTCATCCATTGGCCAAAACCCTAACTTCTCTTGTCAGAAACTGGTGATGAAATATTGTCATGGATAATTGAAATTTGGATGAAAAATCATTTGGTACGTGACAGTAATTGCAACACTGTAAATCTATAATCCCCCCAAAAAATTACAAGGAGTGACAAATAATGTTGGGTTAACATTTAGTGTTGGTGACATTATATCACGGTTTACAATTAGTATTGAGCAAGACAATTAGAATGATGACACTAAATATCATATTTAGTGTAGTATTTCTGTGAAAGGTGTGCACCATAATAGAAGTCAGGACAGATAAAAACTAGAAATTTATTTTGCTGTTGCCAAAACAGAGTAGCTCTAATATGCTTACGAAGTAGCTGAGAAACTCCGAGTTTCAAATGATGGGCTCAAATTACTTATAGTAATGCACATGATCTGTCCTCAGCTAAGGAAAAGTGGCAAAGAAATGTAGAAAGAGCAAAGAGAATCTAAATTTGACCTTTTTGAAATGCCAGGAAGATGAAGCGCTTCAGTTGCATAACCCATGCCAACCATGAAGTGTGCCAAGTCGTCATGGTGCTCTCTCCCAAGTCGAGAAGCCCTGCCATTAGGTAAATAAGTCAACATAAAGCAGATTGCTATTTGCCTTCATAAAAGAGCCGCAATACAACATAAATCTGTCAACTCAAAGGGACATGCTCAGGAATGCCATAACCATCTCAAAATCCAATGAGATGTGTGCCTTGGGAAGGGAAACTTACCATTTCACAGCACTGACAGCATCTCCATATGCAGCTAAGCATCGACATCGAATTCCTGGATGACTTAGTGCTATTGCATGTGCTGTCATGTACCTGTTAAAAACAAAACAAATTTCAGGATGATTTTCACACATGAGCAATTAACACATGACCAACAACATTAATACTGATAGAAGATAAAGAAATAGGTTCCAAAGCAAAACTCTACAGAAGTGGTTATCTTCGCAATTCGTAATTGCAACTCAAGTGATTCTGAAAAGTGGAGATAGAATACCTGTCAACCAACCAAAGGACACCATCCTTCACACCCACAACCACAAGGGGTCCGACTGGCCGTTTCTGCTCTGGTGGCAATCTGGAAACAGCAACAGAAACACCGCCGCCAGCTACAGCTGGCTCATTATTCACTCTCCCTCCTTCCAGATCCTTCAACGGATTTGGCACTTCTCCATCAGTCTTAGTAATTTTATGCAGGGAAACAAACGGGGGTACTGAGGGAGCTGTTTGAAATGAAGCCAGCCTGACAACCTGTAGCATGGGAGGCCGCAAGGCCATTCTGTCTGTTATACTGACTGCTTTAGGCCCCTCCACAGTAAGCAATGCCAGCTCACTATTCTGTGCAAACACCCTTGACTGTGCCTCAAGAGCCTTCTGCTCTTCCTTCCTTCTTTTTCTTTCTAGATCCACAGGACTCACCCCAGCATCCACAAATACACACCTGGCAGAAGAAAAAAGGTTGGCCTTAATTTAGGTCATGCTAACATCCGTCAGAGTTATTTATGAAATTTAAACAATGAGTCATCTTGACTATCCCTCAGTTAAATCAAGCACTTAAGTTTCAGGTTCTCCAAGTATAGAACTTATCACAAAAAGGTAATCTCACACCTTGCTATCATGGTGATCTGCAATTCAAACCAAGCAGTACAGGGAATTACCAAAATGATAAATTGAAAGTTTGGGGGGGCCGGGGGGGGGGGGGGGGGAAGGTGCTCACTCAATTGTGGTTGGTGTGGCCAGAAATAGCTGGCGACGATGCCACATACCACCTGTTGCAGCTCCAATAGCTACATTACCTAGGTATCGATACTGTGGTCGCAATGCAGAGATGACAACATACTTTTGATAAGCAAGAGCACAGTATTCTACAGTCTGGTCCCAAGCACTCCATTCTGGTTGTGGCAACATCCCACTCACTGCCTTGAAAGTTTCCCAACTGCATCACACAAAGGACAACCATAACACTTTTCAGCTCACATGAAAGATAAACAGACCAACAGATCCTTGCAGATTTGACACGTAGAATGAATAAATAAGTTTGCCGAGTGGAATGTTCAAACCTGTGTTGAAACAAAAAAGCTTCAATGTCAACCACAATGATGGCCCAACTCATGCTGACTAAACCATGACTTTACCTGTAAAGTTGAAAGTTCTGTGGTGCTTCTGTGGTCTTCCCACTGCCTGCGGAGGGGTCCTCAAAGGAGCCACTTGCACCTGCCGCTGCTGAAAGTCCCAGATTTGTAGTACTGTGTCGTCTAGGCATCTTGTATATGACTCCCAAAAGTGCACCTCCTTGCAATCCAATCACCTGGTCAAAATACAACACATCAGGAATGGTGCTTTCACCAGGGCGCTAAATTTGCAATAACCTTCTATACATGATTATACAACAGTGTTGTATATCAATTCATAGCATGTGTAAGGATGTTCTCTTTCTATTCTAGCTTCAAGATTAAATCCAAGAATCAAGGTCCTTGATCACATGGCATAAAGTGCCAAGCAGATCCAAGTGGCAAACTCTCATTAGTCGACACCTCATGGTAACCTATCTTTGGATAAATCCTTCTCCCATCTACCAAGATTCAACATAAAAGACCATCCCAAAAAGAATCTCACTGCGTGTATGCTATCCAAGATGCTTATGTAGGGTTAACACCCACTACACCACTTAAGAATGCAATGTTTCATCACTACAACAATTATGGTATTTAGTATCATGTACACAGTTTGCAAAGGGCCTAAACTAGATGCCTTGAGGTCTCGAAGTTTCACATCCGCTAATTGCCAATATGATACTATTCGTCAACATAAGTAACTCTTTTAAGTGAAATATCATTTACATTATGACATTGAGCATAGCACATTGGGGTACTTAATTAATAGTCTTGTGTTTTAGTATACAAGGAAAAAATATTATTGAGTATACTACTGGAAGAGGAAGATATTCTTGAGCATACTAGTGCCAAGTGCCATTTGTGTACACTTCAAATAACTTGTAGCCCATTGTGTAACATAGGAATACACCTCATAACAATATTAAACATACTCATGCCAACATTAGTAAGCACACTTGAACACCAAGTGTCATGAGGTGACACTAATGGTGAAGTTTGGTGATCATTAGTGCAACCTAGCATACGCCTCAAAATAGGGTAAATGACACTGTTACGCATGTGACACTAAGTACCATAAATGGTGCACTGCATTTGGCCTAAATTATCCTAGTAATCAGTTAGACCTCCACAAAAGATATTCAACCATGGTAATCAACTTACTGGTTCAGCTCGTTTCTCAATTGACTTTGTGAGAAGATTTACACTCCCATCCTCAAAGATGATACGTATCTGTACAGTCGCAGCAGCGGCAGCCGCGGCTGCAGCAGCTTGAGCTTGTGCAGCCGCCGCCGCCGCTTCCTTTGCTTTTCTGGAAGAGCCACCTTTTGGTGGTGGAGGTGGCCTAGGAACTGGGAATGCCTCAATTATAGCAAAACGTTCTTTGCAAGAGTCCCATGCAAAATGGCGGGCTGACCCAGAATCAATCAGTGTCCAGTCGCTACTTCTGTAAACAGCAAATGACGAAGCATCTGGCCATACAACTGACACATATCTGTCATACATTACAAAGGGTCAGTCTGGTCCTTTGGAGCAAGCAGAAGGCTTCAAACAAACTGCACAATGCCAATATGAATTTGGCGGTCAAAAACTTCAAATGGTTCACACTTACTTTCCAGAATAGCTGGTGGACAGGACAGAATATGAATCATGACTTGCAATTGCCACTCGTCTGCGTCCCTGCTTCACCTGCACATGCAACAAGTAGAAAAAGTTGTTAGTAGGCATCTAAGTGGTGTCATAGGAAAAAAGAAACTCAACATCTTGAGATTTCCACATTCCGCCACTAGGCCATAGCTCTTCTTCAGTGCAGTATTTCATTGTTGACCCGATTGCAATATCTCTGATTGAGGGCATTAAGAGCATTGTAGTCTTCCTGCAAAGGGGGTCTTGTGTTGCAAAACATTATGCAACCAATAACTATTCAGAGAACTATAACATTTTCAGTCAATCCCACAAATTAAAAATCTCATTCAATCGTTTCACACTTGGCTGATGCCCAAAATAGTCAATACCAAGCCATAAATGGGTGCCTAGAGAAATTACAGTTCCAGAAAGTCACAAGTAATATATATATATATGGGTTATCACAGTTTGTTGATTGTTTGTAGGAGTGTTGTAAATGAACAAGTCTATCTTTGACTCAAAAGAATCGATGTTCAAAAAGTTCATGTGTCATCCATTGTTAGTACAACAAAAAACAGGTCAGGGGAGCAGTTTTGAAGCACTACCTGCATTTGCGGAGTCTCTGGGGTCTCATTCCGTGGACGACCATTAAGCTCAATCAGCACACCTGTATTTGAAACAGTAGGATTTGTAGGTGCTGCAAGCTGAAAGGTCAGCAACCGTAGCTCCCTTTCGCTGGAAAACACAACAGAATGCTCTTTGCTACCAGCTGGAGTGACAAGTGAAACAGCTGCTGGCAGAGCCCTGGCATCAAACTCGCTAAGGATTACCCCGAAATTGGTGCCACTTGCAACTAAATGAGGCTGGAGCGGGTGGACTGCCATACAGTATGCCTGAAAATTTGCCACATCTATCAGAACTTGAATGTCAAAACTCTTCACAGCTCAGTAATTCTGATATTAACACAATGTATCTTGAATTGAGTGCGCAGTGTTGCACAAAGTGGAGCCTGCCTCAATACTACAGTAGTACAGACGGATGTCCTCATGAATATAAAGATATTGGCACTACAATGTGATAAGACTGCCTTCAGGAAAGATCATCGCATTGAAGGTATAACAGAAGGAAAAGATAGGAAGGACAAGATTTACCTTCAGCTTCTTTCCAGTTGCTAGCAAGGGACTTGGAACTTGTGAAGTCAAGTCACACAATGGTCTAGTCGTGGCTCCATATGCAGAATGCTCTATAGCCCTGCCATATAAATAAACAGAAATGTAAGATACTCAATCGAAAGATGCCAGGTAGATGAAAACCAGAGTGACCTGGTGAAAAAAAGAAAGCTTCACTACACTGATTCCTAGATATGTGACAAAATGTTTAACAGCAAGCCACCTTATTATTACCAATGATGTGAATACTGTAACAGACTCTCTCATATACACCTTCCTCATGAATTTCATCCTCACCAGATGTGTGGATCCTTGACACAAACAAGTAGGTCAAGATTGGGAACTCGAGGATGACACCAAGATGCTACACTGTGGCATGACATCTTTGCAACTGGCTTTATACGCCGCAATTCCTGCATGGTATGCCATTAAGACACTTCCATCACTTTCTGCCATTATGTATACATCGATCTAAGAACTACCAAACATCTTGTATGAGATTATGATAATTTTCAATAGTACACACAATATTTGAGAATATGGGTAGATAAACTGCTTATACACTGTACTACTAATTAACCCACAAGCTAGACTGAATTCCTAAAGTAATGCGGGTGGAGAGAAGTGCCAAGTCAACTGTGACACCCATCTATTAGAAGTTCACTTTGAGTGTCATCATGAAATGAACTTGAGGGCTGTGTAACATCATTCAAGTGAGAGCAATGATAAGCCTTGAATATTAGCTGGGCCACATCCTTTGAGAAGCTTTGTGTGTTGACAAATGGATTGACTGTGGTTCTCTATTTTGCAGACTTGCAATAAATTTGCTATGCTAGAAGGAATTGCTGGAAGTTGCAGTAATAAGTTTTACAACCTTAAATGTGGCTGTGTCCCAGATTGCTAAGGTCTTGTCTGCCCCAATACTGACAAGTTGAGGTGCACCATCCTGCACCCTTGCAAGTTCTAGGGCATAAACCCCTCCATCATGTGCCTGCATCAATTAGAAACAAACAAAACCTGCTTAATTACTTCTTCCCATTGAGCTACATGTGAAGAGAGTCAGAGGTACACAATCAAATGCCAATAATATTCACCTCACACCCAGCTACAGTATCACCCAGAATAAGTTACAATGGATACACTTAAAATTATTCAATTCTCACATATAAGTTGGAAAGATAAAGCTGGTGGGAGCAGGAAATGAGTACAAAAACGAACAACCTTGACTGAGAGCTTGGGTGTGACCTCCCTTTGCGCCTGGGCACCATCAACATTCCATAGACTCAACGTTCCATCATTGCCTCCTGAAACCAACAATGTCTATACAAATACACAATACCAAATGTGAGAAATTAGAATGATTGAAAAGGATAACTTATTATTACAAAAACAATGATCTTGATTCCAGATTTTTCTCAGAGTTGATCCTCAAGGCAGCCCTCTTCGTGAGAACTTCTCCGATGTACTCTAGTGAGAAAGAACCTTCTGAACAACACCAATAGAAAGTAATGTGGAAAGCAAGAAGTACCTCGCCAGTTGAAGCCAAAAATGTCAGGAGGCATGAAACAGGACCCTTGTGACCACTTATATATCGCCGTACCAGCTGCACCACAACTTTCATATTAGGACTTGCATTTCCTCTGCAAACAAAAATTCTAACTCTTTCAGAACGACTAAAATAGGCTACTTCTGTGTGCATTCTAGGTTTAACTATCTCTGAGATGTTCTGAAAAGGACTACCAGATCCTGGTGCATAAGTAGGTCGAAGTTGACAACTAAATAGCTTGACATGCAGCACTTTTGGGAAAGATTATAACCTGCCATAGTGTCATAGAAAGAACTCTGATGACTCCATCAGAACTCCCAAAAGCAGCAAGAGGGCCCTCAACAACACCTGAGCGAGGTAGAAATACCACACTGTAGGACAAATTTGAGGATATTCAGTTGAATAATCAGCCCAGGGTTTGGTATTTTGTAGCAATATATGACAGCAAAACCCTTTCAGAACAAACATCTGGAATATAGCACAACAATGTCAACATGTTTTCTTATTTGACCAATACAGAATGGTTTCATTGCATCCATGGAGTTACCAGAGAGGAGACTTGTTGTCAAAGGTAGCCCTTGGAACATCTCGGGCACGCATGCTGACCAAGTCTAAGAAAATGACTTTATTCTCACAGCACACCACCAAGAAGTGTCTTCCTTTGATTGTCATATGGCCTCCCCCTATGGGGGCATACTGCTGGTTCACTGACACAGGAGCTTCCCCTGCAGCTGAACGGCTCATCCATGCTTGCCAAAATCGTACATCGTCGTCATAAAAGGTGACATGCTTGACACTGCAAGATAAGAGATCAATTTATCCTTCACCCAAAATGCAGTACAATGTAGACCATCAATCATCTACACAAATGAATTCAAGAACACACATTTTGAAAGCATTATCCAATTCTGCAATAATACTGATATCTTATGACTGCTCAGAATCTGGTCAACACAATAACACATAAGTGCCACCAGCTGGAATGGCGTCCAGACCAGGCACAACATTCCCAACTCCTCAGATCCACATTCTGGGATTCATAAAATTGGACCACAATGAAAACCAAATGGAAAGAAGGGACAAATTTGCTTACCTTCCTCCCCGAATAGCTTCAGGAGTAGCCTTTGATTTAGGCTCTGTATGTAAAAAATTAAAACACACAATCAGCAAAATGCAGTTGGCATGGCCTACTGTAAACTTGCAGCTATGATTCAAGATTTCTGAATCTCACGCTGGAATACTTAATTCAACTACTAAATTAATTCATGTAGATCTTTGATCCAAGTACAAAGAGTAAGATAGTTAGAAATATTTGAGAGAATGAGCCTATGTACCTGCTTCTCCTTCTGCAAGCTTTTGGAGCTGCACGCCCACCAGGCGGCGCTCATCAACTCCCTTCACATTCACCTCATACACCACCTGCAAACACATTTAACCGTCACCAAACCAATTAGCAACTCCCAGGAACCAATTGCAATGGCAGCATCCATGTGCAACTCAACTTTAATCATAATAACAGTCAGGTCAGGAGCATATAAAATTCACACTCATGCAATATTGGTCTTCCAAAGAAATTGAAGGTTCAAGTTATGAGGATGTGGATGGATTCTGCCATATTATTCCACCAGTTTCAAGGGGAATAAGAATAAGTGGTGATCAAAATGTTGAGGGTAAGTGAACCTCTCCTAGTAGTAACCCTAATGTACTGCTTCCCCACAAATGTCCCAAAATCTGGTAACCTACTCCCAGATTGATCTAAACTCTTGAGTCCAAGCAAAAGAAGCCCTATCAAAAACTCTTTGCAAAGTTGACCTAAGCTGGGAAAATAGGATTCAATCACTCAATCCCAGCTTGTGAACAGGGTAAAATTCTGGTCACCCTCGAGAGTCAGCTTCCCCATAAAAAACGCAAGGACAACGATTACTTACTACCCAGAGCCCCCATTTGATTATGAGCAAAACTAACCAGTCATTGATGAGCCCCCATGTCTTAACCCCAATCCCAGACATGTACAAGTTATCGCTGAATCTGTTTGCGTATGTTCAGATTCCTTCAAATGACTTCACGTTTCGATCGCCCTAAAATGGGCTAAATTCTTGAGTTCAAGCAAAAAAAAGGCTTTTCGAAAACTGATTGCAAAATTGACCTCAGCCAGGATAGTGAAATTCATTCACTTAGAACCCAGCTGTGATAAACATACTTCATTGTAAAATTCTGGTCACCCTCGACAGTCAGATTGCCCACAAAACCACAATGACAACAATTTCTTCCTACCCAGAGCCTCCATTTGATTACGAGTAAAACTACTTAGGTCCTGACGAACCCCAAATCGTAACCCCAGACCCCTGCATCTGTTTCCGAAGGTTCAGAAGCCTTCGAATGAGTTCACCCTACAAAAATCCAGCTTCTGATCTTGCAACAGGGTAATATACTAGTCACCCTTCAGTGTCAGCTTGCCCATAAAAACCACAATGACGACGATTGCGTCCTACCCAGAACCTCCCTCTGATTACGACTAAAGCAACTCAGTCCTTGACGAACCCCACATCTCAACCCCAATCCCAGACATGTAACCAATCTCTCCATCTGTTTGTGTAGGTTCAGGAGCCTTCACATGAGTTCACCCTAGAAATGTTGATCGCCCTAAAATTCCATATTCACATCCGGATCTTCTTCCCATATAAAATGTGTGTGAGGGGAGAGAAACAGAGGAGCAAAGTGAAGGTTGACAGAGAGACAGACCTGGCGATGCTCCCAGTCCCAGACAACAACATTGTCGCTAGCATCCGCAGTGACAAGCCATGGGTAAGTGGGATGCAGCAGAAGTTTCACTACTTTGTCCTGTGTGGGCCGAAAAGCCCTTAGCCTCAGCATTGTTCCCCGCCCTTGTTGCTCCTTTTTAATCTTCTTCTTCTTCTTCCCTCGCCCTCATCCCGCTCCAATCTCCTAACTTAGATCACACCCCGCCCCATCCAACACTCTCACCCCATCATCAGCCAGCTTAGCTCCAACTCAAACCCCAAATCTCTCGTCAGCTTTGCACAATCCAGCTCCCTCTTTCATTAACCGCAAGAAATCATCAAGGATCCACATAGCACATCCTAGGACACATAATTAGCCCTCCCCCTCTCTCTATGTCATACTTGGATCTCTAAAGGCACCAAGAAGGTTAGGTTGATATGATGTTGATGAGTGAGTATTGCGCACCAGAAAAATCGAGGGAATGTTGAGGAAAGCTCGGGCGGCAAGTTGGTGCCTCAGGATTCGGTCATAAGCATAAATGTGTTCGATCGAGTGTAAGTGTAGGTGTGATGAATCTGTGAGAAGATTGGAGCTGGAAATGATGCGAATGGGCTTTGATTGAAGCTCTGTGCGTGATTGAGGCGAGAAGTAAGGGAAGCTGAGGTGGAGAAAGTTGAGGTAGGACTTGCTCTTTGCTTCATCTAGGTTTCCGTTCTCGTGCAACTCTGAAACCCTCAATAATGGTGGGTTTCCAGAGTGAGGGGCCTGAATTGGAAAACCTGGGTTTTCCTCCTCTTGGGTTTTGAGGGCCAGGCCTACACTAAATATTGGTATTTAGTGTCACCAAAATAAAATTTGTCTTGCTCAATACTAATTGTAAGCCACATGTGTAATGCCACGAACGCTAAATGTAAACCTAACTAACATAATTTGTCATTCCTTGTATGGCAAAATTTCATCACAAAAATGTTAGGATGCATAATATATCAACCTTTGATTTAATAATTGACATAGAAGAGTGGGGGAGCAAAAGCATGCACACAACCTGCACATCAACAATAGGTAGAGCATGTAGGATTTTGGACAATATATGAACTAGAAGTAAGTTGGAATGACAGTGCTTGTAACTTATCCCTAAAAATGTCACTAGAAAAGCTACCACAATGACATAAAATACCATATGACATTAAATACAGTATTAAGTGTAGACACTCACCTCTTTGATTTGGGTCCCTACCACTATTACCAAGATAAAGAGGTCTAGTAAAAACATGACCCCATAAGTTTGTGGTCTACTCATTTCAAGGGGGTTCCTCTAGACTCGTATGGAATCTCTGATGTTACTTTTAGAATCAATGTTTTCCCCAGAAAGTAACATGTTATAATAAAACTGCATGTGTTTTCACCTCATGTAATAGTGATAGGGGCATAGCTCAAAGAGGCAAGCGCAAACCCATTCTAAGTTCAATGATCGACGTAATTGAGGGGACTTCTATGATTATCTAATGAGGATGAGAATGTTCACTTTGATAATGAATCAAAATATTCATATGAGCTCTGGAAAATTACGAGGAAAGTGGCTACAACCTCGATTTGGATTTGCTAACCATCTTGTACTACACCGTTTATGGTATTTATTGTCACGTGCATTGTTTGTGAAGGGCCTAAACTAGATGCCTAAAGGTCTCAAAGTGTCACATTTTGCTAATTGCCAATATGATACTTTTCGTCAACAAAAGTAAAATTTTAAAGTGAAATATTATTTACATGACATTGAGCGTAGCACATTGGGATATTTGAGATGATAGTTTTGCTTTTTAGTATGGAACGGGAAAATATTATTGAGCATACCAATGGCATGTGTCACGTGTTTACAATGTAGCCAGCAAGAGGAAGATGTTCTTGAGCGTACTAATGTCAAGTGCCATTTGTGTACACTTTAGTCAACTTGTAGCCCATTGTGTAACATAGGCATACACCTCATAACATTGTTAAACATACTCATGCCAATATTAGTAAGCACACTTGAACGCCAAGTGTCACGAGGTGACACTAATGATGAACTTTGTTGATCATTAATGTAACCTAGCATACACCTCAAAATAGAGTAAGTGATACTATTACACATGTGGCATTGAATATCATAAATGGTGTAGTTGCATGTTTCGTATCCTAGGAGAAGTGGGCTAGTTGGGAAAAGTAACCATTTAAAATCCATCTACAAAATGTCGATCATAATATTACAAGTTAATAGTTAGTAAGGTAGATGGGTCTTAAATTTATCCCCTTTTGACTAGCCCACTTCTTCTACAATATGAAACACATGATTATCACAAGATGGTTGGCAAATCTAATTTGAGGTTGTAGCCATTTTCCTCATGATCTTTAGAGCTCACATGAATAAGTTATTCACTATCATAAGTGATCATTCTTAAGTTCATTAAATGGTCACATAGGTCTCTTCAATTATGTTGATTATTAAGATTAGAATGAAAATCACATTTTGAGTGTGTGGTTTGATTTTTAACACATCTCTCGTTGGTTACTATTCTCATATCAAAATGTAACCACATACCACTCAAATATAGACACCCAATTAAGATAAATAACATGTGTTGTCTTAGCCCATTGTATTCGTGGACTACAACTTTAACATGATCCTTCCTGGTGGTTCAAGCCAAGCTAGAATGATTAGAAGTGGTGGGGCGACAATCTTATTACCACCATCCCCGAGCAAATGTTTTGTTGTCTATTAAATTACATGGTCTACCACATAAATCCACATATTTCAAACAATAGTTTAGTGACTTGTGGCATTTTGTTTCAAAAGTAAGGGCCAATTTATACTTTAATGAAGAAGTGCACTAGTCAAGAATTTAAGGGGAATGGAACAATATGATTGGCTACGAAACATGTTCTTCCTTGGTTGGGGTTTACACTACGGCCAAGACTTCTCCAGTGGAGAACTTTAAGCACGAATAAAAAAAATGGCATAATTTGGTTAGGGGAGTTTTCCGAAGGTCAACTTTCTTGAACAACCTCAAACCCTCAGACAATAACTTGACCTCTGGAGAACTCCAACTTGAGGGATTTTTTTAATGATTTTTTAATGATTTTTCATCTTGTCCGCCATACCAACTATTGCCTCAAAAAACCTTGTCTTGGTTGCGTTTCAAACGAGGAACTTGAATCAAAATAATTGGTTTTTTTTGGAGGGGGGATCCATGCTAATCAAAATACCTCACTTTAGTAATACTTGATATGTATCGACTTGTGGTTCTTAGTCTACCACATCAAGAAAGAAAAAATTGCACATCTCAAGTAATGGTTTTGTGGCTTGTGGCATTTCACTTCAAAAAGAGAATGTCACTTTACTTAGTTGTTTTGGTGTTATAGTAAATAGTCACGTAACCTTGAAACCCATAATGATATTAGCTTTACTGTTTTGATTTCTAGGCTAGGCCAATGAGAATACTGCAAGTTAACACTTAGCATGTCAACTTGTAATTTATTGGGTTACCACCCAAAAAAAACTGCACCTTTCAAGTTATAGTTTTGGACCTCGTGGCATTTCCGCTTCAAAAATGAAATGTCAAACTAGTTAGTTGTTTTGGTGTTACAATAGAAATTGCCATGTGACCTTGAACCACGCCTTGAACCCACAACAATGATGGGTTTTAGAGTCAGGGATATGAGTCCATAAACTTGAGGTTTCTCATCATTTTAGCTAGGCGAACCCTAATACCGTAAGTTAACACTCATTAGGTCAAATCGTAATCTATTGGTTTACCATATCAATGTTTTGCAAGTTAATAAGCAATAATAGTTTATGGCAATAACTACGTAATAATGGTTTATTCATAATGTTGATTTGAAACTCTTAACCTCTTGGTTTCAAGAGACATCTCATAATTTTTACAAAGTTGTGGATGGTTGTTTGTAGATTGCATTCATACAATTATAATGTCAAAATTTTCTTTAGCTTCATAAATGAATTAAAAAAGATAATGACTTCAAATATTCAAAAGATAATGACACTATGTATTTGAGGGAGTCCAACTTTTGTTAAATTTGTCACAAATATGTGCTTTGAATCTATGAAAGCCTACAAACAATGAAATATTGCATGTAGAATATATATATATATAGCTGACTAATCTTGTCTTGATCAATGTCTAGTCATGTTAGGATATGTCATCACTATACAGGTAGAGTTAAGTTATGATATGACAACATACATCCCATGATAGGGTCCTGGTAATCAAGTTTATCACATATTATTCATTCCTCATCCTTTCCCAAGAGTTTTGTTAGAATTTTGTTCGTAAAGGAAATTCACCTCTTAATAATTATGAAAACTATATATTAGTAAACATAATATTGTAATGTCAATGACTAATTCTATATTTCAATATAGAATAGTTTTATTGAAGAATTAGTTCAAAAAAACTCCTTCAGTCATAATACCACTTTTTGATATAACTAGTGCCTCGGTTATTGTGAATAACATAGACTTGAATATATGTATATATATATATATATATATATATATATATTTTTTTTTTATTTTGTATGAGACCTTCTATGTCCAGCAGGGTTAGTAAAAAATCATCAACATGATTTCGACCACTTATGTTAATTAAGAACAATGTAGACGTATGTTTTCAGTAAGTAGTATGCACAGCCTGGCCGTAAGCGCACTCATGGTAAGAAGCAAGATTCCTTTACTGACTTATGAAAACACTTCTCAATATGCAACAGATTCGTAGATATAGATATATCTCATGTTCAAGCTAGTCATAACCATGTAATTTCAGGAAATCGTGGCTAGTTTGATATGTATGACTAATCACAAAGTTCTCTGAACTCTACTTCTTTATTTTTTTGTAGGAAATCAAGAATCATGAATTTTATTCAGTTTTTCCACATATAGTGGTATGGTAGGACTAGTGATCATATTCTTGATGTTTATTTATTATAATCCCAACTGCTTCATATAGAGCATAAGTTGAGGATCTAATAGAGAATGTAGTATGAGAGAAAGATTGGTGTAAACACAAGAAATACTCAAAAACAATTCCAATCTTAAAACATAGTATTTAGGAATTGTAATGAGTGGACGGATTCTTCGTAAGGCGTGTAGCACTCGTAGAAGAGGTCCTCACCTGTGCCCATGTTCCCCCCAAAATACCACAAGATATGTTAGTGGAACGTACAACATGTGTATTTAGACCTCTTACTTGTTATTGATGTCAACAAGGCTATTACCCCTTCAAAGGTATGTAATGTACACCAATACTACAATTCTCATTGTAACTCATAGTCATAAACATATTACTTAGAAAGTGAAGTGACTTAAGCACAATTTGTGCTAATCTTAAGTCGTGTGTGGTATGTAAGTATTTGGTATACAGTTTCCTCTCGCCACCTTGAAATCATCAGAAGTAGTTGACCATGTTTTGCTCATCTTGGAAATATTACAGCAGTAACTCAATCAGTGCCACAATAAACAATGAATTTCGACTGTATATCAACCGGCTACCTTGTAGACCACTCCTCACGCTAGTATATACCCTTGCAGCAAACCTTCTACATGTAGGCGCAGGTGTAGGACAGTGCTAGTACTATTGGTTGCAGAGCTACTTCAGAGTATGCTACCTCTAGTATTCACTCGGTATTCAGTACCAATGCGACTACAAGACTCCTGACTCTACCACAAAGTAAGGCAAGCTGAGAGGATGTTGTGCCAGACCTTGGGGTATGTTTATATAGCATTTTCCTGCTAGTTTTTTCTGGGCAGCCCGTAAAGGAATACAAAAATTTCAAGAAATCAAGAATCAAGATGATGAGAGAGAGAGAGAGAGAGAGATCCCTCAAGAAAGTTAACTCATAACATTATGAGAAGTCTTCTCCAACACATGTTCCAAACTTTGTCTCAGTTTGTTCAAGCTAACCCCCCCCCCTAAAACTCAAGCATTGGTCATTTCAAAACATTTGAGCATTTAGGGGTTAATCATGAGCATATCCGTTTATACACTTTCAAGATATCTTAACTTCAAGGGAGATATGTGATTTTCCAATGATGGAATAAATGTTAAGACATGATTGAAATATGATGAGAAAAATGTAATATCTGTTTTTAGGTGAAATCAATACAATCTATTGATAAATAATGAATAACTAATCAAATAATCTAGTTTAGCATAATTACAAACATGTTTGCATATGTAATCATGTTGGAAGACTTTAGCATAGACCTCATGCATGTTGTAATTATGCATCGAGCCTTGGTCCAATCTTAATTACATATGAATTTTAAGAATAATGAGTGCACTGTGAAGGGAGGTCAACATGCTAGGCCACGAGCCCATAATCAAACCAATGTGTGCAAACGTTTGTATTGCTTTGCCTATATGATTCCTTCGAGGGAGAAGTCCGTTAGATTTTGTCGATAGTCGTTCTTTTTCCACTCAATAATGGAGAAGTCCCCCTCGACAACATTGTGTTTGGGAACATTGCTGCAAGTCCTCCACAAAACTCACAAAGTCCCTTGAAGCAACCATTGGTAGGAGCCCAACCCTTGTCAAAACTTGTTCGCTCAACACTACACCGGTTGACACTCGAAGCAAACTCAGGTTCAACATTGTACATGCGTAGCAAGTCGCGATGGTCTCGCTCGATCTATTCGATTGAAAAAGGCACCCACCTAGTTGCAATAAGGCGAGGCCTCAATTAGAAAATCAAACGGGAGACTTCAAATGTTCGGGTCTTGACGAGCATACCCCGCCTTGGTGGCAAGCACCACCCCCCACCACCTAGGACCACTGAGGCCCTTGGATGGGCCTTGGTGGATTAACGGCCCGGATGCACCATGCTCACAACCACACAAGGCCCATTCACATTGCCTCAATGACACGGGTGCTTGTGTTGTGGCGCAATCCTCCTACAATCCTTATTATAGGGTCGATGACACGTGCTAATATAGAGAAAATAGGGAGTTTTATCGATTTCCCTATATTAAAGTGGCATGGTTATCACGCATCCATGTTAACACTATAGAACTTTGTAATATCACGTGCACTTTGGTTGCCACAAGTGTGATATTACGGAGTGTAGAATGTACCCTATAAGAACTCGAATAAAAGACTATAGAGGTAAAACGACCTCTATTGCGTAAAGAACTAGGGTTGGTTCCCTTTGTTAATTTCTGTCCCTTATATAGGTGAACCACCCGTTTGTGCTTGTAGGTGACAAGGCATTATGGCGTCATAAACCACACCACACCGATCATTGGTGGCATAAGGTCTTGCTGAAATGGAATCAATCCATTTCTTTACGTTGGGTAGGTTCTCTCGGATCGGTCATTCCTAGCAAGGCTTCTCTTTGCACCCGTCACAAGCCAAAAGAAAGCCAAATGAAGTATGTAATCAAAATTGCTCATTGAAAGAAAAGCAAAATTGAAAGAATGCATGTCACATGGAAAGGCCAAAAAATTAAGAGCCTGTCAAAAATGAGGTCCCCTCAACCATGACATGCCAACCATATCCCATAACTATGGGCAAACAATGTCGTATCCCATAGTATAGAAGTCACTCTTCAAGTTCATAATGACTTAGAAGATACAAGTCAACTTCTACACATGTAAGTAACACCTAATTATGCCCAATTTGAATTTGTGTTGAGTTTTCAGTATGAATATAAATTTAATTTTACATTAAGTACATCAAGGCATCTCGTGAAAATTCATCAAACAACGTGGAGGCCCTGCTTCCAGCTATTGTTTACAAAGGATAATAAGAGAATTGGCTGAATTGTTGGCAAACATGTGTTCTTCTAAATCATACATCCGATTGGGGATTGTTAACAGGATGCCAAGACATGTTTCTAAATGTTTGGAAGTGTGTTTTGCAAAGCAAGGGTTTTGAACTTGCAGACTGACCTTTTCTGCTTAATCAAGGTCCTCATCTTCGTGTAGCCATATTACTACTGCTACCTGACATTTCTTAATAATGGTTCAATCAAGCCTAGAGTTCGGGAAGTTTTTGAAGCCTTAGTGGCTAATTGCCGGTAGTTGCTACGAAGGGTCGGATTTTTTCCAATTTACATCGGCAAGAGCCGGTCTTTTGTAAAATCAATCGGCCAATTGCCTATATTTTCATATTTTCATTGGCCAATATCCGATTAAATGGAATTCATATCGGCACTAATTGTTTAATTTTTTTATTAATTTTTATTAAAAATCATTTCTTAGTACAAAATCTTGAATAAGTGAAAAAAAAGGCATGTTCAAAACTTTAAATTTGAAGAGTTAATATCCTTGGCAGGAATTGAACCTAGCAATGCCTTCACCACTTGAAGGCCAAGGGTCCCCCGATTCTTCATAGAAGTAATTGGATTTGGTCATGGAAAGGTTGCATAATTCAAAAAGTTCAAGGTTTAGGGTACTTCCTCAAGTGCATCATCAGATGCTCCAGACAAATAGCGCTTTGGATTGCTATACAAATAGCGAAACTTAGCAGCATCCTTCCAAAGATCTAGAGCACTTGTTAGAATGTCATCAAAATCATTGTCCGGGCCTTCTATAGCAACACGCGTCATACTTTCTAAGTTAGATGTAGACATTCGATTACGAAGTTTTTGTTTAATAGTATTTTGAACATAAAACGCCCTTTCACATGTTGCAGTACTCACACATTGGCACTTAGCAATCTCAGCAAGAATCATAAGGTTAGAATACTTCACTTTCAAAGATTGAGATCAAGAAATTGATGTCCATACATCTGCAAAAGTAAGATCCATCCACTCTGACCCTAAACCCACAGATACCCATGCTCATGACCCGGAGGGTATCGGTTACCATTTCCCGGGTATCGGCCAATATTTGAATACTTCTTCCGGCTAAAATCCAGTAACTCACAAGAAGAATCGGCTACATTTCCGGGACATTTTCTAGTTCATCGGCTAATTGCCGGAGGATTGAAATTACAGTCGAAATGCCATCCAATGGTTGGAAAATTGGACCGGCCATGAGGGGAAATCCATCGGCTGATAATGAACTAGCCGTCGGTTTTCCCCGACCATTGATCAAGCCTACCGACTCTCCTTGCACCTCAACTTACAGCTTTTCTTTATCCCATGGCTTTCTTCTATTTTTCATTAACGTGTTTTTTCGTTTATAATATACATGCCACTTATGCACATCAATCGACATAAACAACTCAAAAAGTTTGATGATTGCATTTGATTTACAACCATTGGTTAGCTTGCGGTTCCATTTTGTTTGTTGCCTTTTTTTTGGTCAAAATAATGGAGCAGTCTTTGTATTATATGCCAATAATATTGGATGTTTCCAAGTGGAGGATGCCTATTGGTACCATCAAGCTACAACCTTTTAGTTACAATTTATGCTTCATCTTGTGGTGGATGTGTTGGTGGAACTAAATAAATCGAATTGAAAATTCCAATATGACTTGGTTGATATTTTAACAACTGGATCCACTTTGGACTCATCAATTTCTATTTCGATAACACATTTTTGACGTGGTCATGGACTTAACTTTGGATGCACCACTAAATTATAGGTGTATGATAAAGCGAAATAACCAAGCGAGGCATGCATACCTTAACCCTTAAAGGACCAAGGTGTTCAATGTACAACCTATGAACACAATATCTATGAGCCTCACCTGGTCTTAACATCATAGTTTTTATGTAAACTCATGGGTTTGAAACTTTATTGAGTACATTATGAAGTTATGTGATGTCAAAGGGACAATATTGAACATATTCATATGTGACATCGATAGTCAAAATATTATTCATACATACATATAGATAGTTAGATGAATAGATATGTGCATGTGTGGTGTGTGTGTGCGTGTGCATCTTAGGGCACCCACATTGTGAATATAAACCCATATGTTTATAACTAATTTGAAAATTACACTTGGGTAATGAGTTAGTTTTAGGTACTATTACTTTTGACACAATTTGCTAAAAATGGAAGCATATAGTATGATACATATATTTTGTGCATGCATAGACCCATACTAGGCCTCTTGAGCATTGAGGGGTTAAAATTTGTGGCTTGTGTTCAATTCCAGGTCGTTAGTGGGGGAGGGGGGGATTAAGAGGGGTGAACATCGTCCTTCTTTTGTACCATATCCTTTGTGGAGTAGAGGTGAATGTTAAGGTAGCCTATAGCTAGCATAGCCCGACGACCTATACACTACCTCCTAAGTAGCTGCACAACCGTCCAGGTAGCTGAACTACCCCCAAGGTATGTGGGTCCAGGGTATAATCAAGGTAATTAAAGATAGTATAGGCAGGCTAAACTGATTAGGCCGTAGGCGGCTAAAAATGGCGGCTACACCCCTTTACTGTAATTAATACAACGAATATATATATCTACACATGGCCCTTGCAGGTCACCAATCACATTGACTCTACCCAACTACTATCTAGTTTTAACACGTCATCAGTCACGATCGCTCAATACACTTGCCTAGTTCAAATTTTTTCTTCTTCTCTCATTCCTGCTCATACGCTCTCTCTCTCGCTCTCTTCTTGCTATTTGTAAGCCCAAAATGGTGCTCACATGTGTTCTTAACTCTTCGAAACCATTAGAAGTTATGTTTTGATGTTTTATGATTATTCACAAAAAAAAATAAAAAATGAAGCTTGAATGAAGTTATATTTAGACCTTAGGCTCGTGTGAAGTAGTTGATTAAAAGTTAGGGGTGTGAAGAAAATTCCTTAGTTAGGTGAGCGTAGGGAGTGGTGAACCAATGGTAGTTCCTTGGTTTAAATGTTTGAATTAGGATCTATGTTGTTAGTTTAAGAGGCAAAGACTTAGAAGATAGGATGAGAGCCTACAAAGTAAGAAATGATTACAAGGGCTTATCTTGAGGGTGCTCACCTACTCCCTCTCAACTCACTATATAAACCCTCACTCTTCACTCTCTCATCATTTTTCCTTCGTGCTCTTTGGCACCCCACGTGTTATAAGTGTGGGTGTGGGAAGCAAGAACGAAGCACATGTGC
Source organism: Polytrichum commune (assembly GCA_950295325.1). Classification (NCBI taxonomy): domain Eukaryota; kingdom Viridiplantae; phylum Streptophyta; class Polytrichopsida; order Polytrichales; family Polytrichaceae; genus Polytrichum; species Polytrichum commune. Next base: position 11,163,906 of record OX485803.1, on the reverse strand, counting down.
GTGCAAGGTCTCAAGGTGAAAAACCAAAATTAATTCACCTTGAAGTTAGTTTGACATTTGTTAGGAGTAGTCTTTGGTTGAGACATTTAGAGCTTAGCTTGTTGTATGTGACTTATATAATTTAGATTCATGATATTTAGATTTATAGTGTTTGGAATCATGGCATTTAGAATTGTAGCATCCACATTCATGTTGGGTTTAAAGTTCTCTCTCCTCTAAGGAGTTGAGCTCTTAGAGCTTTGGAAAATACAATATCTAGTTGCTGGAAATACAATATTTAGTTGCTGGAACTACAGTATTTAGTTGCTGGAAATACAATGTTTAGTTGCTGGAAATACAGTATTTAGTTGCTGGAAATACAGTGTTTAGTTGCTGGAAATACAGTATTTAGTTGCTGGAATTACAGTATTTAGTTGCTGGAAATACAGTGTTTAGTTGCTGGAAATACAATATTTAGTCAGAAGGTTAGTTGTTGGAAATACAGTATTGGGTTCAGAAGTTAGACAGTTGGGACATTAGATTGGGTCATAGTTAGTTAATAAGAATATTACCTAATGCTAATTAGGTAATGAGCATTTAGCTAGGGAGTTGACTACAAGGCATCATAAGGTGATATCAAAGGGGGGAACTTGTAGTTAAGTTGTTGGGATTGTAATCAAGCACTTAAAGGTGCCATGGCGAAGAATGAACGAACTTGGGAGTCAATGGCGAAGAATTGCGGAAGAGGATGTAACGCTAAGTGATGAGAGTGATGAGTATTTTTTAACACTTGTGTACTCATCACATGGAATCAACAAGTCACAACTTCAGCGAGGTGACGAGCACTAGTGAAGAATCAACGGCCATAACCAAGGTTTCAAGAGGGAAGTCCTTAAGAGCATGTGTAGCTAAGGCCGTGGGATGGACCCTTGAGGCGGCCAATGCTATACCCACTCAAGAAAATTGCATTAATAAAACATCATGACTTAAGAGAAGTTGGGGGTTCATTGAGATGGGACTTATATATTATGTTGCTACTTTTGGTGTGACACATGCGAGTTTCAAAACCATCACCCGGACTAGGACGCTTAAGGGTGGTGGGTTTGGCCTCACACTATCTAGCTCCTCCGCAAACACCATGCGGAAACTCTGATCTAGCATCATCTTTGCTTCTAATTAGCTCTAGATCAAGTCACTTCTAGTATCAGAAGACTAGAAGCCACCTTAGACAACAACTGAGAGAATATTAGATGCAAGTTGCTGCTGCCGCAACAACAACAACCCCTTTGCTGCTGTAGCCACCGCTGCAACCACCGCAACCACCGAAGCTGTTGCAGACATCGCCACAACTTCAAGTTGATGTTGCCGCAACCATCATCCGGTCCTGCTGCTGCAGCAATCACCCATCGGAGTTACAGTTGCTGAGATCATCCGAGAGACCTCTTACCCAACATCGGACACAACGCTCTGTCGCCGCACTCTGACTTCGGATAAAACTTCATACTCACTCTCTCTCTTATTCACAAACTCTAGACTTGATTCTAAGCTGATTTATGAACTCATATCTGTATCTATCAAACTTAGAATCTTAGATCAAGCCCACACTTACACAACTAGTAGGATACACACTTGATCTGCCGCTCACAACCTTTCGTTTTAGTTTGGTTATGAAGTCTGAAATGGTATCAAAATAGACTAAGACCTACATAACTTCATTTTGTTAGATCAGAGTATATTTGTATACTTAAGTTGCTCCAATCAATCACAATAGACCATTATAGGCCGAAACCAGAAAATATCATCACTCTAGTACAAGTCTTGCATCAGATTACATAAATGTAGCTCATCTTGATACATCAGCACTAAAAGTCGCCTCAGTATGGCATCCCCTTCGAACCAAATTGTAGCTATGGCTACAATCAATAGACCTCCAGCAGATACTAGCTTCCTTAAAGCACTTGGGGGCATTCACGGTTGAGGTACTACTTTTGGGACAAAGGACTTAAGGACTATGTCGCATTGATCTTGGTTTTTATCATGATTTACTATTATTTGATCAATAAATTTTACATAAATAAGTAGATAGTTTATAATCTTTATCAAGAAATATTATTATTATTATTTAATAATCACCCTAAACCCTAGGCCACATCAATGGCATTTTTTTGCTATTTAGGTGTGCATTGGAGGTCAATTATTTCTTGTTTTGCATCTTAGTACCTTGGTATAAGTGTCATGTGTCCGTTCATATAATTTTTTTGTCCAATTCTAATACTAGACATTCCTTTTACGTGTGGCCGTAATTATATGTATTTTTGGCCATGTTTGGTGCCTCATGTAAAATTGGGCAATTGGTATTCAATACATACTTGGCTATTGGTACACACTTGAACGATGATTGTGAGGAAAAAATTTGGGATCGTTTCGATTGATTCTTGTTGTCCTTTTCATTCCTTGATCCTAAGGTGAACAATTAAGACAACACTCATGAATGTCCTTTAAGGAATCAAAAAGATATCTTAGATGATCCTATTCCTTCTAAATTAACTTTGTCAGTGTACTCGATATGGAGTATGAAATGTAGGTATGATCCAAAATATGCTTCACAATACAAATCTAAGCATACCAAGCATGTGAAGTTATCCAAAAAAGTCCGTTTTCCGTTAGACGCCCAAAAGTAGTACCCCAACCGTGAATGGGCCCACTTAAGTTCAGGCCTCTTGCTCCAGATGGCTCGAACTTCCTAGAATGGGCAAATGACGCCAAAATAGTCTTAGGTGCTGAGGAACTAACAATATATCTAAACAAGGAAACGGCCGAAGGTCGGCCTAAAGTTCTCAAATGTCAAACGCTGCTTATTCTACGAATGCATATAGATCCATCCCTGAGACAACAATACATTTAAGTAGATCATTCCGCTAACTTGTGGACCCAACTGCATGACAGATTTCATCACGAGCAAACAATCTTCCTGCCTGAGGCACTTGATTGGATTAATCTCAGAGCACTTGATTTTCTTGATTTGCTTTCTTTCAATGCGGAGCTTCATTGCATTTCCGCTCAACTCCGCTTGTGTGGCGAGCAAGTCACCGAAACACAATTGATAGATAAGACTCTCTCCACCTTCCCACCTGCTACTACAATTCTTGCACAGAAATACCGGAATATGAATTTCACTAAGCACATCAAGTTGATGTCCCACCTCCTACTTGCAGAAAACCACCAGCATATCTTACTTAAAAATGCAGAGGCCAGACCTGCACGTGAGATCCACGCCATGATAGCTGATGGCTCATCAAATGGAGTGCCGACTGTCCACCTTTCGGAAGCTCCACGCCGATTGCCGAGAGGATTTAAGCATCGGCCTCCACTTAGGCAATTCAAATTTAAGCCTAGAGACCAGAAACAGAGGTATGTCCTTTCAAAACACAAAGCTTCAAAGCAAACTTCATCTTCATGCCACAAGTGTGACCGCCCATGCCACTATGTTAGGGACTGCCGAGCATCGGCCTACATAATTGAGATGTATAAAGAGCTACAGAAGTTACGTAGCCAACATAGAGAGTCTCATGCAGTCTTAATTCCATCCCCTTTCAATGCGGATGTAGAGAGTTACATGACTGTTACAACTCCAATGACTCAAGGTATGGAGGCTGCCCTCTTGGACATCGCATCCACACATATCGTTTTGAGGAGTTTGATGTTTTTCTCGTTCTCAGCTGGTAACATAGGTTGGCGAACTAGCCACGTTACCACAATAGCGGGGCAGAAAAACATAACCTTTAAAGAAGGTACAACAACTGTTTTGTTTCCCAGGAATTACCCGATAACCAGTCGGGACGCTATGTATGCTCCCGATGCCCCCCGGAGCCTGATAAGCTACCGGGACCTAAGGGCAAATGGAATCCACGTCTCTACCAAGATAGAGAATGATGAAGAGGCGCTCGAACTCCGGTAGGGGCAGAGGCCCCTCGCCACCGCTATAGCGGGAGTCGATGGCCTATATGAGATCGCTATCAAAGTGATTAGCCCCGCCCCTAGGGCTAAGGAAGAGGTTAGCCTGGCTGCACGGGAGAGAGGTCTTAGTACGAGAGCCCGCAATCTAGCCCGGGCAAAACTGGCCTATATCTCACGGAGGCTGCCCTCTCAGATATATGGCATAAAAGGCTTGGGCATCCTGGCACTACTATATTTTGGAGGATGCTCCCCCTCCTGGTTGGTCATAACCTCACCACCGCATATGCTAACAAAACAACCCCTTATGAAGCATGCATTCAAGGCAAGATGATCAAGAGGCCGTCCTAGTGGCAGCTCCCCACCGAACTACCACCACCGCTTCATCGAATTCAAGGTGACATTTGCGGACCTATCAACCCACCTTCAAGTTCATTCCGATACTTCTTGGTCCTCATAGATGCTTCAAGAAGCCATTTAGAGGTAGCCCTCTTGACCACCAGAAACCTTGTATTTTCCAGAATTCTTGCAATTATATTACGCTATAAAAACCATTTTCTTGAATACCATGTCAAGTTTCTCTGAATGGACAATGCATTGGAATTCAGGTTACATACATTTGAAGATTATTGTACCGCATGAGGTATCACCCTCACCTACTCTGCACCTTATGAGCATTTGCAAAATGGTTTTGCGGAAGCCTTCATTAAGAAAGTACAGTTAGTTTCCAGGCCTCTCTTTATCCATGCTAAGCTCTCAGATTCATTCTGCGGCCATGTTGTCCTAAATGTCGCAACCCTCCTACGTTTGAGACCTACATTACTCAACCTGCAGACCCCATATGAATTACTTGCCGCCCGGCCACCCAATATCACTCACCTACGCGTATTTGGGTGCCATGTATGGGTACCTGTCCCCAAACCGCAACGAAAAACCATAAGTACTCACAGGTCCAAAGCCATATACCTCGGATATGACTCTCCTAGTATCATCAGATATATGGACCCAAAGACAGAAGCCGTCCTCAAAGCCGGTAAATCAACTGTAAGTTTATCAAAAATATATTTCCCGCCCCACCAATTGACCGAACCATCAAACCAACACCACTAAACTTGAAGGCTCCAGAAATATTGACCTTAAACCCGGACCCCCGAACCGCTTTGGCCGACACCGAAGTAACCAATTTCATTAACCTTAAAGATCTAACGGACCATATTCCAGATGGATTCTACTCGGGCCCTCGAGTACTTCAGAACCCACTACCCAGGACAGACAATGTACTACCTACCAAGAGATTGGCCCCATTGACATCCAAGTTAACCAAAGTACAATGAACGACATTCAACACCGAAGTTGCCCCGGATCCAGCCTCACTAGCCGATGCTAAGGCCTCATCTGAATGGCCAGAATGGAGCAAAGCTCTCGAAATTGAATACGCTTCTCTCAGGAAGCACAAAGTATTCAGAGAGGTATCCACTGAACTTACAAAACCCCTAGTGGGCGACAAACTAAATTTTTCCAGGAAATTTGACGCAAACGGCAAGTTGCTCAGATTTAAAGTCCGCCTTGTTGCTCAAGGTTTCTCACAACGACCGGGAGAGGATTTCGATCAAACAGATCCTCTCGTCCTGGATATCACATCATTCATGTACATGTTAGCATTCACAGTTCATTTCGGCCTTGAAATATTTCTCATGAATGTTGTAACAACGTACTTGTATGGAAACCTGGATATGCTTTTGTATATCTCACCCCCTCCAGATTTCCTACCAAGATTGCCTACCTCCTCACCCAGAAAATTTCTCGGATTACGAATATGCAAAGCCTTGTACGGCTTAAAGCAAGCCGGCAGAATGTGGTATCACATACTCCGAGACTTTATGATTTCACACGGATTCTTGCATGATCCAGCTTTACCATGCATATTCACTTTAACTCAGAATTCAGAATATCTGATTGTGGTTGTATATGTGGACGATCTGAATCTGATCGGATCCTCATCATTGTATAAGCACACCGAAACCTTATTCACGACACAGTTCGATATGAAATTACTCGAAAAGACTTCCTTTTGTCTTGGCTTACAGTTCCAGCACTTTCCGAATGGCGTCCTCCTACACCAACAAGCTTACACCCGTAAGCTCCTCAAGTACTTTCAGATGGACCAAGCCCACACATTGGCTACGCCAATGATCGGGAGGAGCCGCAGCGATGACGATCCATACCAACCTTGCTTGGAGGAGGAGGAGATAGTGGATAGATCAAAATACCTCACAGTGGTTGGAGCATTCACGTACATGACCACGCATACAAGACCGGACATTGCATTTGCAACAAATATACTTGCGAAGCATAGTCAAAAGTCGACTGCCCGGCATTGGAATGGAGTTAAGCACCTACTCTGATACCTACGAGGAACAGAGGACCTCGGACTGTACTACATAAATGACACAGAAGGAGAAATCACGGGATACGTCGACTCCGGGGAAAACGGTGTGGCTAAGAATATGCAAAAGATCCTAGCTAAACAATGCAAGATGAATCAGATGCTCACTAAGGCCTTACCAGCCTACAAGTTGTGAGCCCAAAATGGTGTCCACAATTATCCTTAACCATTATTTCCTGTCAAGTGTGGATTTTCAATTTAATCATGCTATTGAAAAGCATAAAAAAGAGTGAGGCTTGGTGTGGGATTATATTTTAAGCTTTAGGCTTGTGTGTGCGTGTTTGATTAGAGGAATTAGTGGATGGTTGATAAACTTAGGAGTAGGTGTGTTAGGTTGAGGGAAGAGGGTCTAGGGTTTTAGTGTTTGAATAGGGGCTTTCTCATGTTGGATTAGGGGTTTAAGCGTTTAAGGGATAAGCTTCGACTTCCGGGTTTTTTGAATCAGATTCGGAGGCAGAGAGAGTGGGTGTAGGTATGGAGGGGAGACACAGATGTTGAGAGTGGCTGGCTATGAAGCTGGGAGGCCCCTGGAATCGGAATGCGGCGTCTACCAAGTTGGGAAACTCCTTAATCGGAATGAGAGCGGCTGGCTATGAAGTTGGGAGGCCCCTGGAATCGGAATGTGGCGTCTACCAAGCTGGGAAGCTCCTGAATTGGAATGAGAGCGGCTAGCTATGAAGCTGGGAGGCCCTTGGAATCGGAATGCGGCGTCTACCAAGCTGGGAAGCTCCTGAATCAGAATGAGAGCGGCTGGCTATGAAGCTGGGAGGCCCCTGGAATCGGAATGCGGCGTCTACCAAGTTGGGAAGCTCCTGAATTGGAATGAGAGCGGCTGGCTATGAAGCTGGGATGCCCCTGGAATCGGAATGCGGTGTCTACCAAGCTGGGAAACTCCTGAATCGGAATGAGAGCGGCTGGCTATGAAGCTGGGAGGCCCCTGGAATCGGAATGCGGCGTCTACCAAGCTGGGAAGCTCCTGAATCGGAATGAGAGCGGCTGGCCAAGAAGCGGGGGAGCCCCTGGAACTAGAGTGCGGTGTCTGCCAGGGACTTAAGGCTTCGGTCTGTCCCTTGACGGGCGATGACGGGCCAGCCCCGAGCCCAAACAACATAGATTTGTGGTTCGAACTCCGAGACTGAAGTTAAATTAGGAAAGGGAACTAGGGGTATTAGGACTATATTACCTTGTAGGCTAATTAATTAGGCAAGGGGTGAGGAATCACACTAGGAAATTAGATTACTAGTGTTTTAGGGGGCCACAAGTATAAGGTTGCGACATGAGGGAGTGAGCATTAGGTAGGGATTTGAGTGTGGGGTTGTGATAGAGTGTAGGAAGAGGGGAATAAGTAGAAGAGCATTTTTTAATGCTTGTACCCTTATTGTGGAATAAACCGGTGTGCCAATGTTGATGTGGAATGCGGTGGAGGTTGATGATATCGAGGAAGTAGGAGGTTGTAAGCAGTGAATGTGAGCTACATGCCCCCATCCGGACTACGACGCACAGGGGTGGGTGGTTTGGCCTCACATAAATGGTGCGTCCGCCGGGAGTGAAGCGGGATTAGGAGACAAGACTTAGAGGTGCTTAGGAAAGACTTGGAGACACGACCTTGTGAGAGAGGAAGGAACACTTGGTGTGTGGTAAGTGTTCATATTGGTTTTTGAATTTTGGGTTGATTAGATTAGTTGCATTTCAATTCTTTCCTTAGAATGAATTGCATTTTTAATTATGCATTTTGTTTTGAGGAAGGAGCACGGCTAAGGTATGTCCTAAACTCTCTTGGGAATGGCATAAGAATCTCACACTAATAGGATGCCCACTAAAATTTTAGAGGGATAATTAAATTTAGGAAGAATCAACGTCGACATTCACATTGGGTAAGTCTCCAAGTTAGGGGATTTTTGAATTTGATGTGTAGACTAGAATTGTTAGTTTAGAGTTGTTGTGTTGATGTCACGTGGAGTCACGGTCGAGTGTGAGTGCTAACGTGCAGGGGGAAGCGAATTGCTTGAGGTATGACATTCTTCCAAGTGAAATTGCTAATTAATTAAGGAAAGATTTTAGTACATGTCTTTGTCGTTATCCGTTGTAGAGGATAATTCCCTAGTCATCGCATTGTGTTGGAGACGAGAGGATGATGCCTCAGTCTTTAATGCGGTACATGGCAAAGGTCAGCCCCTCACTCTCGGTATTGTGGTGAGTACCAATTTGAGGAAGAGTGCGGAGGTGATTCTCCGGCTTGACTATGAATTGGCATGAACATGCCTATCCCCTATTTGGGATTTTTTTTATTTAAGTGGGTTTGCAGGTTCTCTTCCTCATCTCCTCAATTTTTAATTACACCAAGACAAGCGAAAACATTAATGAGAGAAGGTAGTGAGGGGTATGTTTGGTCAAATGAGGGTTGATCGATTCCTCGAGGAATGCAAGGTAAAATTCGATCTAAAAAACCAAACTTGGAATTAGGAGTAGACAAAATTACACGTAGGAGAAAATCATCTAGGATTCCCGAAGTTTAGAAGAAGTTGGAGTTACATTAGAAAGTTGCTTGAATGTGGAGCCTAGTGTTAGTCCGTTGTTAAGAATAGTAGAGGAAAAAGCTCAATTTGAGAACGAGGAGATTCTTTCTAAGTTGGGCGGTGAGATATTATCAGAGACTGATACACCTAGGGAAGGCATTTCAATAGGAATTGATAAGGACATAGGAGGGGATACACTAGTCACCATGGCACAGGATGGAGGCAGAGACGGGTCCATACCACCAGTGGACCCCATTGATCAATTGGTTAGACCGAGAGGACTGCCAATTGTGGTTCCACAAAACTTAGCGGCGGTGGACATGCCATCCCACCTCCCTAAGTTTTATGGCACTAAAGATGAGTATTCATCTAGGCATATGGAGAGATACATTGAGAGGTTGGCTAGTTCTCTTGTGACTAATCAGGGGTATTGGTTGGTTTGGTTCCCTACCACTCTAGAGGGTGAGGCTTATGAGTGGTATAGAGACCATGCCGAGGGATATTTTAGAGAATGGGAGCAATTACAAAGGCAATTTCTGAATAAATTTAGGCCGAAGGTTGGTCAAAGCACGACTTTGAGAGCATTGGCTTCAATTGAAACAAGGTAAAAAAGAGGAGATCTCGGCTTACATTAGGAGGTTTGATTTAGTGTGTACACGATTTGTGGGCACCATGCTCAATGATAACACACTAAAACAATTCTTCATTCAAGGATTCTTTAAGTCGGGAACAATTAGGGGTGTTCTTGAGAGGGGTCTTCAGACTTTGGCGGATGCCAAAAGAGCGGCTAGAGAGATGGAGAATTTTGATAGGGATCATGAGAGATTGTGGAGAAGGGAGGATGAATTAATTCCTCAATTCATCCCTATTCGGCCAAGAATGGTGGAGGGAGAGCAAGTAAGTATGGGAGTCAAACTCCATACGTTCTCATTGACGCAAGTCCATGTCCTTTGGCGGTTAGGAAACTGACACCACTTCTAGCATTACCGGCTTCTAGAGTGGATCCTCACCTGGAGAAAGTGGAGAAGAGATTATGAGCTAGTCGGTTGGGATTTCAAGAGGCCATGATTAAGCAAATGCAAAGTCTGACGGATCAAATGTCATTGATGGTTAGGAGCCAACAACCTGGTCCTCCTCCTCAAGTTGAGTCGGGTAGGCATGCCTCGGGATTGTGGTGTGTTCAGTGTAGCCAACCGGGTCACACTCGTCAGTTTTGTAAGAATGGACAAAACCGGGATCAAAGAATGAACGGTGGTCCACCTCCATAAAACCAAAGAGGTAAATGACAAATTCAATATGGACAGGGTAACAATAGAAGATCTCCTCCTAGAGGACAAGATGGTCAAAATGTGAAGAGGAAGGAGTTCCATCTTTTTTGTGGGCGATGACATGCACAAGGTCAATGTTGGTCCGAGAGACAAGGTTATGGTTGTAGTAATTGTGGTGGGAGCCATCCTTCGGACGAGTATCGTCAACCGGATAAGATTATTAGCATGCCCAATCTGGTGGCCAATCCACAACAACAAGCTAGAGACAATATGAGGGGAGCGAGGTGTAAGGCCAAACCGCCCACCTTTAAGCGTCCTAGTCCGGGTGAGGGAATGGATGTCACATTCGTTTTGTATAGCTTCCTCTTACCAACTTCATTGGAAGTCATTACATTGCTCATTAATTCGTACACACCAATTTATTCCATAACAATGTTACAAGTGTTAAGAAACACTCTTCTCTATCGTGGAGCTATTCGCGTGCTCAAGTACACTCCCCCACAACCGTACCCCCGATTACACGGAGAGCTAATTATCTAGTTAACCCATCCATTTAACTTAGGGTACTAGATCTAACTAACCCTCCTTCTAACTGCCCTTAATCCAGCTGCCCCTTAGTAAGCTGGTTGCAGCTACCTTACTAATCTGTCGCAGCTCCTTAGTATTATGTCGCAGCTACCTTATTAATCTGTCGCAGCTCCTTAGTAGTTGGTTACAGCTACCTTACTAATCTGTCGCAGCTCCTTAGTTAGCTAATTTTCTAAGCTCCCCCTAATCAAATGTATTATCTAAGTTCCCCCTAATCAAATCTATTCTCTAAGTTTCTCCCTAATCAAATCTATTCTCTACCACACTACACAACACACACACACCCACACGAGAAAAAGAGAGAATATGAGAGAGGAGGAAGGAAGATGAGAGAGGGCATCCCACAACCATGACCTCTCTAACTTTTTCCTACTTAGTAGGAACTTATTCTATCCACTAACTCCTTACCCCTTAAACCAACAAGAACACGTTCTAATTCAAACATTTAAATCCAAGGACCCTCCTCTTGCTTCATCAACCACTACTCACTTAATCACAACACTCCCTAATATCACTAAGCTTCTACTTATCCACACAAAATAGGCTTAAAGCCTAAAACATAAACCACACCAAGCCTCGCTCTTTTTATATTTTTAATTATTTCAATAACACTTCAAATGCAATTCTAAGTAGATTCTAAACATAAAACAAATATGAGCACTCATTTTGGGCTTATACGAGGCCACTAGGTGGGCCACCGAATGAGCTTAGGCCACCGAACTTGTATTATGCCCATGGGAATGCGAAGCAAACTTTTCATCCTCCATCGGGATTGCAAACGACAGCCGGATACATCCCGATTCAGAATAGGCAAGGGGCCCCACATAATTTCAACAATCGGAGGCAAGCTCCTCCCACGGATCCGGGTCCGTCGAATTCTCAGGATGTCAGGTTCACGGAGGGTATAGTGGAGCCACATCATGATGAGTATAAATCCTTTTCAAATGGGTGTTGGTGAGGAACAAAGTCAATGGCCTCCACACACCAATGTCATCACCTATGAGTTGAGGAGTTTAGATGATGAGGTTACTCATGAGGCGCCAGCATTGGCGGTCAGAGCTATGAGAGGAAGTCTTCCACGAGAGGAAGACGTGGAGCCACAAGAGGAGGATTCTTCAGGAGAGGCTCCCGAATTGTTGGATTTAGAGAAAGCAGCTAGGACAACTAGAAGAGCCACTAAGGTACTAGAGAGGGAGAATGTAATTCTCCAAGATAGGGAGAGGCCTAATGTCATTCATAATTTAGAGGGTAGTGAGATGGGAGAATGAGAAGGACCGGGAATTCCTTTGGATGAATTTGATGGTGTTGGCAATGCCAAGGCAAAAAAGCCTAATGGTTATGATTTATGGGCCGATCTTAGTTCACTTAAGGCCGACATTACCTTTGGACAATTATTGGAGATATCACCCATGACTCGTAAAACTCTCAAGGAAGGAATGCCGGTGAATAGAAGGACTAAGAAGGTGAAGACTATTATGGCCGCTAGAATTCAATTGCAAGGAGGGGGACATGATGTCAAAACAATTGAAATTGAAGTTATGGTGGTGGACAAAGTGGTTCCCAATGTGTTAGTGGATGAAGGTATTGATCTAAACATCTTGTTGGAGCACACCATGAAGAGGTTGGGTCTTAGTTTTACGGGTCTTTCATCATCAACATGGCGAATCAAACTCTGGCTGTGCCCTTGGGAATGATTTAGGATTGTAGGATTAGCACCGGAGGGGAGGAGTATGTGGTTATTTTTCATGTCATCAAGATACATTCTAACAAAGACACATTTCCTATCTTGTTAGGTAGACCATGGTTGAGAATGTCGGAGGCCATTGTAGAGTGGGGAGGAGCCAAACCTTCCATTACCTGTAGTCCTAAGGATAATAAAGTCAAGGTTTCCATAGGGTCGTTAGGAGATTGGATCAGAAAGGAAATCTCCTCATCCTCGGAGGATGAAATGGATGACAGAGAGGACGACAAGGATGGTGAGACATTGGTAGGAGTGGTCCACTCAGGTGGTCATGGTAAGGTCATAGTTTCAGGATCGGGTGGATTAGATCCCAGTTTCTATCATTATGGGGATGATGCATATGCATAGTGGTTGAGGGAATATTCTTTGTTGGAGCCATGTAAGGTACTCACTGAGGAGGAATGGATTTTAGGGGATTGACACCTTGGGTATATGGTATGGAAGAGAGTGACATTAGTTTAATACATGGGGATGGGACTCAAGATGAGGAGATTATGGTGGAAGCTGCGAGGTTGGAGAAGCCTCTGCACTTTAAGACTACATCAACGGTGATAATGGTTGGCCAGGATGTCAAAGATTTCCCTAAGGTTCTTCCGGATTGGTATAGGAACAAAGATGAACAAACTCATGTGTTGGAAGCGGATTGGAAGTATGTGGATGTAACGACACGAAATGGGAAGGTTAGAGAAATGAAGATGGGATCTAAGTTGGACGAGAAAGAGATCAAGGAATATAGTGAGTTGGTGGATGAATGTAGTGACACCTTTGCTTGGTCATATGATGAGCTTAAAGACATTCCTAGAGAAATAGTAGAGCATCGTATTCCCTTGATTCTGGGTGCTAGGCCAATTAGACAAAAGGAGAGAAGGATGAACCTACAACTACAATTGTTGGTTAAGGCGGAATTAGAGAGATTGTTGAAGGCCGGGTTTATTAAGCCAGTGGAGATTACGGATTGGATCTCTCCAATGGTCTTAGTGAACAAAAAGAATGGGAAGTTAAGGGTGTGTGTAAATTGTAGGAAACTAAATGTTTGTACACAAAATGATCATTTTCCTCTATCATTCATCACTCTCCTTTTAGAGGAGGTAGGAGGACATGCTCGCTATACGTTCATGGATGGTTATACGGGTTATAACCAAATCGCCATAGCATTACAAGATGTTCACAAAATGACTTTTACTACTCCTTGGGACATGTTTGTATGGGTGGTCATGCCATTTGGTTTGTATAACGCTCCGGCCACGTTTTAGAGGCTCGTCATGTACATCTTTATCGACTTGCTATACAAAACCATGATAGTCTTTATCGACGATTTTAGCACTCAGTCAAATTCTAGTCAACATATCGGATATGTGCGGGAGACATTGGTTAGGTGTAGACAAATGCGGCTAGCTCTGAACCCGGATAAGACATTTTTAGGTGTTCACAAGGGAGTCCTATTGGGTTATGTGGTGAGAGAGAAGGGAAGAGAACCGGATCCCGACAAGATCACGGTAATTGATGGATTGTCTACTCCCACTAACGCTAAGGGTATAGCCAAGTTATTAGGACATGTGGGTTGGTATAGAGAGTTGATTCCTAATTTTTCTAAGATAGATGTTCCCATTACTCAGTTGTTTAGGAAGGATTGTAGATTTGAATGCACAGAGGCTTGCCAAAGGGCATTTGAGGAATTGAGGGATAAATTGAACAGCTATCCGGTGTTGGTGCCACCGGACTGGAAAAAATATTTTCATGTGTTTTGTGATGCTAGCTCAGTAGCTGTAAGTAGCGCATTATGTCAGGCGACGGGAGAAAAAAAGAATGATCAACCTGTGGCTTATGCGAGTCGACAGTTGACACAGGCAGAAAGAACTTATTCTACCACGGAGAGGGAGTGCTTAGCCATGGTCTTCTCGGTCAAGAAATTTCGCCATTACCTCATGTGTAATCCAGTAGTTTTCTTTGTTGATCACATGGCGATCAAGTTTTTGGTCAACAAGGCGGAGCTGATGGTACGTTGGCTAGATGGGTGCTACTTTTGGAGGAGTTCGACTATACAGTTGAGTATAAACCTGGGTGTATGCACCTGCAAGTCGATCATTTATCAAGGTTGTCTGATGAGGCGGGCGACAGTCTGGTGGACGACAGTTTGAGGGACGACAACCTTTTCTTAGTCACGGCTAGGGCGGATTGATACTCAGGCATCGTGGAATTTCTTACGAATCAACAATGGACTGGGGATAGGACAAAGAAGGAGAGGAGAAATGTTAGAGTGAATAGTCGGTATTACACAGTCATAGGCCATAGACTATTTAGGAAGGAAATGGATGGTATCTTATGACGATGTGTATTGGAGGTCGATGCCCCCTCGATATTGGCAGTTTACCATGATAGTGCATGTGGTGGGCATTTTTCAAGATTACTTACAGGACAGAAGGTGTTTAGAGCAAGTTATTTTTTGCCAGACTTGTTTAAGGATGCTAAGGAATATGTTAGGAAATGTAATGCTTGTCAGAGGTATGCAAAGAACGACCTCCGCATGGAGATGCTTCTTCACATATGCTTACCTTTAGTTCCCTTTGAGAAATGGGGAATTGATTATGTCGATAAGGTTCAATCCCATTCTTCTAAAGGTATGGTTTACATTGTAGTTGTCACCGAGTACTTGACTAAGTGGGCGGAAGCAAAGGCGGTGAAGACGAATACTGCCGCCCATGCCGCCACATTCATGTATGAAAACATTATCTTAAGGTTCAGTTGTCCCAAGATATTGGTTAGCGATAGGGGCATCCACTTCTTGAATATAATCACGATGAGGTGCATGCGTTGCTAAAATGAGTTTGACCCTCAATTCCCTGATAGGTTATTGGTTATTGGTTATTGGTTATTGGTTATCCCTAATAAAGAATGTTATTGGTTCAAACCTCCACACGACCTCCGACTCATGCACCTCAAGCTTGCCAAACATGGAAGGTTTTGTAAGAAACTCCCTACCAAACTCCTTTGAATTAAAGGATAACTCTATTATCCTCTTAAATTACACCTTCACTTCTTGGAACCTCTATCTTTAAATCTTTGATATAGCCGTCATGATTTCGGGATTTACTATATGGAGTGTGGGTATCCACAATAGGAAGAGGCCTGGGCTCCACGGTATGCCCGAGTGAAGACGGGCATTCCTGTTAGGCAAAGAGGATGTAGATTCCATTGTGCTCAACGAAGCCCATTGTGTCATTAGAGATGGAAAAAAATTGTTGGAGGATCGCAGAAAGTTCCTTGTCTTTGCACCGACTGCAAAAGGTGTTCTTGCAGCTCATGTGTTGGGAGAGGTTTGCAATCAGCATAATTGCAGACAAGTTAAGTACTGTAAGTGGTGTGACTGCCGTCGACCCCCAAGTTCGTCAGATGGCCGTCTTTGATCGGCGACAATGAACGTGCCCAGATGCAGTGGAAGAGAAGAACTTCACGAGAAATATAATCGCGCTTATTCGTGATCTGCACAATAACCGAAAGGTTGATTCGTGCTTTGGTTTTAACATCTAGAGGTTCTGCAAATTCTTCGAGTTTATTTCAAGTTTCAAGCACCTGATAGATTATCACATTGTATTTGCAGGAAATGAGAGATCAGTTCTCAACACTTACAGCCCCACACTTTGTCACCATCACCCCAAGAAGAATTGGTGCAATATTTGTCAAACTTATTAGGTTTAGATCACTCCGAATTCCCTCCACGGGACCCGTGTGGTGAAAGGCTAGGGACATATATGCAGGCAAGACAAAGTCTTGTTTTTAGAACATCCTGGAAATCTGGATCAAACAACGTTCTAGTACTAAGCTGCAATGTTGTCTGGACTTTGGTAAACGCGAGAGATTTTGTTCCTGTGCGAAAGAATTAGGATTCACTTGTCCTCAAACATGAAGTCAATCATCAAACATGAACTTTCTCGAAATAATTTGCAGTAATTAAACTGACATATACATCTACAGATATCACATAAGGAACTACGAACTTAAGCTCATGAGTAGGGTAGTCAGTCTGCTGGCTCGTGTCTGCAGATTCGAGATAAACTGCAAGATCACGAGGAGAAAGTATCAACGTTCCTGACGTTCTACTGATAAGTGGGCCTCCGCTGCAATATCTTGCCAGTTTAGCAAGGATCAACAAATGAAGCCCTCCTCCTGTGCATCCTCATCAGAGTAGTTTTCTCGACGGTAAGGGAGTACCGGCCCAATTCGATATTCTACTGATATAAATTGGACCTCTGCATGTTGCCAGGTTGCTCGCTGATGAATCTCATCTCGGCACCGTCGCTATACATATTGCACTGTGCACTGATTTAAGCTCGGTAAGCCCACCTCGGGCGCAATAGGCCATTGTAGTAGTGGTCGATCAATCCATATCATCCGAGGACTCTCCTGAAAGCTCTGCATCATCCGAGTCCTGATCGGCCTGCTGATGGTGCGAATGATCAAGCGCAGCAGAGCCAATCGATCGCCCCGATGCAGCGGTCATCTGCCCTGACTGGGGCGACGTCGTTGTTCCCAAAGTGTTGACCACCTGCCCCACCGCATCTTCCATTAAATTCACAAACGTTGGGTCATCGAGAGGCAGAGGGGTGGGGCCTAGCAGCTGGAACACCTTCGTCTTCGAAGTAACAACGTTGAACCACTGCTTGAGCGCGTGGCTTTTGTCCAGCTTGCTCCTCATGCTGTTGATCCTAGGGCTCGTGCATATGTTCATCTGCAACGATGGCACCAAAGATGAGTACTTGGCATTTTTTCGGACAATTCTTGATAACATGGCTTGCGTTTCGATTGGCAGCACTGGGGGCCACACGAAATTTTTCTGCTTCCACTCGTAGAGGCTGTGATACTCCTTACAGATTGGGTCGCTGTCGTTGACATACAGGACGGGCTTCCAATCCACAATGCCGGCGAAGTGGTTGAACTCCTCCTTTAGCTTCTTGGCGTCGCCTAGCACCATCGCCAGGGCTATCTTGCTATTTTCCTTGAGGTAGTGGGCGGCTGTGAGACAGGGTCTGAACACTTCGTTGTCCCATAGCTTCTCTTTAAACATGTGCACACGCAAGAACTTCTGGATTATCATCACCACGGAGAGGAGGGGTGGGTTGAAGCAGTGCACATGGTGTCGATTCTCCTTTGCAAGCTCCTTGCCGATGAACAGAGCTATGGCCGCCCCCAGCGAGTGACCTGTGATGCAAACCTCGTCGTCTTTGCCACCATGTTGTTCCTTAAACACCGAGATGATCTGTTCGATGAGCTTAATCGTGGCCTTGAACCGCCTGCTGCAGTGGAGAGTGTGGTGAGCGGTTTTGACGTCATCCACCAGGTCTCGGAGGCTGCTCATCTTCGTTCCCCGCAAGGCGATCACCAGGCGATAAGGGAGACGGTTCTTGCAACGACTGAGATTTGAAGGCGATGATGTCTGGTCGGTACTGTTGGGCCAGAGGTAATGTATCAGCCCAACTTTCTTCTCATCTTCCAACGCTATCTCTTCCATGCGCGTCCAGTGTTTTGTGTACGCCTCCGTCTTCTCGTCCTCCTTGTACTCTTTCTCCATAAATCTGAGCGGGAAGTCCCTAGCACCTCTGTCTCGAGAGTAGACTCCATTGATCAGATGGGCCAGAAGCTGTTGTTCATTCGCTTTGCACAGATACTCAGCCATTGTGCCGATGTTATTACCCTTGGCAGCAACAACTTTCCCACCAGCAGTATACCCAAGTGTATCTGCAAGTTGATGATCGTTCGTCCGACTATTCTCATCACCCACATTGTCGTAGGACCCCGCTGGGTGCTGATCACGTTGAACAATTATATCAACATCGACATCGACTGTGATGTGTTCTTCCGGTGTCCCAGCTACGACGGCGAGATGTGCTGCACCTTTGACCTTGGCTTTGATCTTCCTGCATCCTCTATGTGCCAACCCCGCCCCATTCAAAAATAGGTGCTCCATCTTCTCCATTTCCTCCCCCCGCAGAGTAATGCAGCTCAATCTCACTAATTTAGCGCGGCCTCAGCTGTGGAAACAACAGTGATCTCTCTGCATCTATCAGTCCGTTCCTGCGTCTGACCCTTCCACCCTCCGTAGCTTGCAACTAGATGTATATACCTGAATCGTCGATCACACAAAACAACATCGATCAGTACCACAAATCCTGTCATGGAGAAGCAAAACCTGCAAACTCCAAGGCGGACACAGCATGAATTAGTTGTCTTGGAATATGGAGCACACCAATGCTGCCAGCTTAATTCAGAACCTTTCTGATGAATAGCAGGCCTTTCGGATGTACACAAACGAGAGGATGAGCAACAAAGCGCCCATACACAACGATTTGGATCACCTCACCTGCAGGCTACAGATATAGGAGCATGGAAGGCCGCCAAGCAGGAGTAAAATTTAGAGAATCTGAACTATTGATGTTCAATAGAAGTAGCCAACAGGATCTTGGGCCCTCGAATGCCGCCGTACTCCTGCGTGCGATTTTTGAGTTTAGTATTCTTGAGGAAATAAGATCTTGCGCAGTTTGAAACCTTGACAACTTTGTCGGTAGGTTTAGTACTACCTCCGCTGCCGATTAAGTATATTTTATTCGTGTCCGCTGTCCATGAGGCTATAAGAGCTTACACCTTTATTTACCCATCGAAATGAAATGAAATTGAGTTAAGAGTCAGAGAAGCCAAAAGGCTAATGGGAATGATAGTACACTAGGATGGTTTCAACCTACTTAATTTTCTAGAGTGGCGGAGTGCGATAGCTTCCATGAGATAGAGACTGATGTCAACTTGATGATCTGATTGGAAGAAAGACTTGAGGCTCCTTGAAGAAATATTACATTCTTAGATATTGATGGAAATTTAATTATGATGGGGTAATATAAGGGACACTCCAACATAAGTGTGCTTCATTTTCAACTTCATTATAAGAGCAAAAGTGGCATAGTCTATTATCCCTAGAGATAGGGATAGTCGACCGCCGTCCAATTTCAATTGCAAGTCTATGGTTCGCAGTGCGGTAAGCAACGATGATCTTGCGTTGTGGTGGTGTCCACGGTTGCCTCAAGTACAATTCACATTCATATTTGAGGAAAATCTTGGAGGTGGAGGTAATCTAGTTGCTTCCCTAAGAGATGGAAAGAATTCCACTCTTTAGCAAGAAAATCCTACTTTGACATCAACTGATGCGATTCTTTGTGTTGTTGGGTTGTTGTGGGTTTGCCAATGAGATAGACCCCGTGATGCCTCCCACATGCTTGTCAGTTTGTGCCAAGTGTTAAATCCTTGTTTGGCTAGGTGTTGGGAGAGTGAGGATGCTTGACTAACTAGCCAAGAGAAGGGCATGTGAGCAAGCCATTATTGAAAACCCATGGTGAGCTTTGGAGCATATAAGTTAAACCCATGCCATTACAAACTATGTCCAGCAATGAGAAGTGAGGTATGGTGTATGTATAAATTAACATATATAGATTCCAAAATATTGGTCAACCTAGCAGTTGGCTACACATCTAAATCAAACATCATTGTCCCATAAGTTGAATAATTACTACGCAACGAGATTGGAATTGGTGTTTTAAGGGTGAGTTCCATGTAAGCCACTAACCCACTAGATTCTAGGTAATAGTGGGTTGGAGGCATTCGTATGTAGTTAAGCACAAGCCACCATCCAACTACATTCTGGTGGTCCGCTAAAATGTGGAGGGTTGTGCACACATGTTGCTAGACTTCCATGCACTCATAAAAGAATATTTAACTTGCAAGTGTCGGTCGCCAAAGGATTAAGACCGGTTGAAGACTTGAGAGAACCAACAATAGTCAAGAACTCCATCCTTGGTAACCGGGAGGAGGAGGTTAGTAGGGGGCCTGGATTTGTGAAGATGGGAGTAAGTGCACTAAATATGATATTTAGTGTCATATGGTATTGTCACTATGGTAATTTTTTGGATGACACTTCTTATGAATAAGTGAACAAATATTGTCATGGATGATGGAAGAGTTCATCCATTTGCCAGAATCCTACCTTCTTTTGTCAACAACTTGCGATGAAACATTGTCATGCATGATTGAAATTTGGATGAAAAATCACTTGGGAAGTGACAATAATCACAACACTGTAAATCTATAAATCCCCCCCCCCCAAAAAAAACAAGGATTGACAAATAATGTTGGGTTAACATTTAGTGTTGGTGACACTACACTATGGTTTACAACTATTGAACAAGACAATTAGAATTGGTGACCATAAATTAGTGTAGTTGGCACATACAAATCCTACCCCATCATGTTCCCTCTATATTTGGGTAGGTTTGTCCCTATTCACACTAAATTGGTGCTAATGAGACTTTTGAAATGTTTTTGACTTCCAATTTAATTACATGTTTTATTGACGGTTTAACTTCGCAAAAAGAAGTCCTAATCAATTGCTTATTTATTCAATGGAAGTGAATATATATATATATTCAATTTTGGACCTTGAAAATGAAGTGCAATTAATATGGGTTATATGGAGAATTAGCCTTGAATCCTACTGTGAAGGACAACACACATGAAGGACAAAACTGAGTCCTGAAGGACAATTGCAGTGAAGGACAATAGTGATGAAGGACAATGTGTGTAAATACTTGCGGAAATAGAAGACATCAACCAGATTATTATAAAATAAACATACTAAAAATAGAAACGTTAATTTTAATTTCATTTTAGAATGACAATGTCCCTTTCAATGGTAAGTCTCAATAGATATTGCCTCAATGTTAATGAAGCTTTTGTAATGTTTTTGACTTCCAAGTTAATTACATGCTTTATTGTCGGTTTCACCTTGAAAAGGAAATTCCAATCAATTGCTTATTTACTCGCTGGAAGTGAACATATATATTGGATTTTGGACCTTGAAGATGAAGTGCATTCAATATGGGTTATACGGAGAAGCGGCCTTCAATCCTATTGAAGGACAATTGTAGTGAAGGACAACACCATGGTATTGAATTTTTTTTGTTAAAAGGCAATTGCTATTTTATTGAAGTGGCAGACATCAAAGAAGAGAAGCATTTGGAAAAAGATGTCGGGCAGCGTTGCCCGAACTGCGTGGGTAGGGACGCAAAAAGTTTTGGGGGGCAGAGGCGGTGGTGGGCCCCACCAGTGTCTGTCACGCCGGACAGAGCTCGTTGGGGTCTCTTTAGCGTCTACCGTAGATATTTGGTCACATATATTTATAGTGTTGCAATTACTGTCACTTAACTTCAGGACAACATTTCATCACAAGTTGTTGACAAGAGAAGGTAGGGTTTTGGCCAAAGGATGAACCCATCCATCATCCATGACAATAGTCGTTCACTTGTTCATAAGTAACGCCATTCCAAAAATTATCATAGTGACATAAAGTACCATATGACACTAAACATCATATTTAATGTAGTTAGCATATACAAATCCTACTCCACCAGATTCTCTCTACATTTGAGCGGGTTTGTCTTTATTAACACTAGAATAGTGGGCGAGCCGCCTTCATGGAAACTCACCCTCAATCAAAACAGCATCATCGCCCTTTTAAGTCAAGAAACTATTGTAATTAAACCAGTTAAAATATTGACCTTTACTGGTAGTCATGACGTCATGACCTCATGACCTAGGAATCTAGTTCATAGGGTTGCCTATTTCTGAGTTTTACATATACATACACTATATATGTAGTGTATGTAGTGTATGTATATATATAGTGTGAAGTATATATAGTATATGTATATGGGGCAAGTGTGGACTTTGAAGTGCATACTCTACATGCAGTTCAGCCTGTGCAGAAATTTGCACCCACTTGACCCTGGACTCTCATTAAGTTAAGTATTGTATTCATGTGCGAGGTGACTAATCAATTGAGTGTCTGTACCAGTGAACAGGGAGCATTCTAGGCTGCCTTCTTCGTTCAAAATCTAACCGATTGACACCCAGAATCAATCCATTGTTGCCTGTCACTTGTAATCTCAATTGGTTGATTTTCTACAGTTTGGCAAATCCATCACTTCTGTATCATCAAATCGAAATTTCAATTGGTACGCGGGA
Source organism: Polytrichum commune (assembly GCA_950295325.1). Taxonomy (NCBI): domain Eukaryota; kingdom Viridiplantae; phylum Streptophyta; class Polytrichopsida; order Polytrichales; family Polytrichaceae; genus Polytrichum; species Polytrichum commune. Next base: position 11,141,355 of record OX485803.1, on the reverse strand, counting down.
AACTATGGAGTTCCTTCGAATGTGAGGTATAAACCTTGATTTTGCAATTTGGAGATTTGAAATATCAAGCATGAATTGAAGTCAGCGAAACTAAATGGTTTTGTGCTTGAAATTTGAGTGTAGCTTACAAAGCGCGAGGTACAAAATTACTTGAGTTAAGGAACATTAAGATATATGTGGATTTATAAATTTTATTGTTTATTTTTGGGGAAAGAAGGTTGAAAAGTCAACGTCAAAATGAATTAAGAACCAAGGACAACTTCGACGGGATTTGGGCGAACCAACCCATACACTCGTTCCTTGTTGGATGCATAAACCCTTGCCTCCAAGGATCTAGTGTACGGGTTGTTTCGCCCCAACCCTTAGAGGGGGGGTGGAGCCCCAGGACATATAGCACTGCCACGTCAAGGGTAACAAGAACAACCCTCACCCCACCAACCAAGGACTACCTCCAAGTCACCAAGTGATAAAAAAATTAAAAAAAGGCCCTAGCTACTTAAGTGTGTTGCCATTCCCGATTCTAAGTAATCCATATGTTGCCTCTCCTACAAAGAATGTTCCTAGCTCCCCATATTTGGTTGAAACCTTCGACACTATTTCATGAGAAGACCCAAAAGCCTAATTTTGTGGATTTATAGGCCTACCTTCATTTTTGGGGCAGCCTAAAATTACTTCAAGATTGCTCGAGAAATTTTGCTAGATTACTTGAGGGAAAAAGGGGGGGGGGGGTTGCCCAAGAATTTGGTAGGATGGCTTCAATAAACATTTCAAATCATTTAATACTCCATTGGTTGTAATAAGAAGCTTTGTGTGATCTTGCTCAAGAATTAGTGTCAAACTTCTTAATTAAGGCAACCTTGAGGTTAGCAAATTTTTCCTACCAATAGGCAAGCAATACTCTTATGTTTGAAAAGTAGGCATTGGCTACAATAGAACATAAAAACAAAATTGTGAACTTGGTGCATGTGCATGTTTTAAATTGAGGTTATATATATATTTGTAGGTATTATATTCAATGTATACATAAAATCCAATTGGTTGATATATATGCCAACCACTTAGAGAGTGCATGAAGGTGTAGACGCAAAGATGATGAAAAATATTTACTTTACATTACTCGAATCGTTAATTACGGATTGCATAAACATAGCACACCTAAAGAAAATGCAAAGATTACACAAACTTCAAGAGCAATTGGGCCATGATTACCCTAATTGGGAGCAAGCACAGTCAAGTATATGAAAAAAATGCTCCGGTATACTAAATCCATATTTTTATGGTCAAATGCCTAAAAGTAGTAACAAAGTGTTGTCTAAATTGGAGTTTTTTTCATGGCACCCTCTATTGTTGTGTTAAGTGGTCAATTGTGAGCAGTGAGGTTGGCAAAATATTTGGAGATACACCCAATGGCATCTTATAACCATGGTATTTTGGGATAAATAGTAACATCTTTGTTTATAATAGTATGATTGGAAAGTTCACACAAAGTGCAATCAACCTTATGAATGTCCTACTTTACTCTTAAAATTAATAACCGCAAGCTTAGCATGAAAACTTAAAGATGGATTTTAACATTGTCGTTAAGTTCAACATTCAATTTTTAGAAGAAGAAAAATGCAACCACGTTCCAAGAATTGAGCATGCTCTAGACTATATTTCTAGAATTCATGTAGGTTTGGGAAATGAGTGATGGAGGCATTGTGGAAATTAGAAACTAAAGTTGTTGGTCATAGATGGAAATACAAGAGGAAATTACTCACACATATCAAAGCCCACAAAGAAATCAACACATTCAATGTTGTCAATGTGAAGCCATGCATAGAAGCTCCATATTACCCCTATCGTGTTCCATTCCGTCCTCTTTTTCACTAAAATGTTTAATACACTCCTTCGCCTCAAATCCACGAATGACAAGATGTGACGATCATAACCCGATGACCTACTACAATGTGATGGTGTTGAGGTTGAATCCACAACCATTGTGATTGCCTTGGCATGTACTGTGATAATTGTGCAAGTGGGAGGGGACATCAAGTTATTCATTAAAAAACAAAAACAAAAAAGCAAAACTCAAACGGTCAGCATTCATTATTGGATAAGAGCATGTTGAATGATGTAAAAAACGAACAAACATGGAACAAATGGCGATCTTCCGTGCTCCATCGGTATTTTTGAATATGTCCTCGTCATCATTGAAGGAGATCATTTTTGCCATTGAGCCAACACTATGAGGTGAGGATAGAGTATTGTATGATGGTGCCAAGATGATATCGAAAATGACATAGTCTCTCTTGAATGCAACGAAGTAGTGCTACTCCACCAAAGAGCATGTGCAATCCACATAGACGTACAAATTATATTCAGTGATTGAAATCCACGGTGTCATGAAGCAAACTTTTACAAAAAAATTAAATATAAATTAAATATATATATATATATTGATTTCATAGAATAGATAGTATAAAGGAAGGTTAAGAGTGATCACCTAGTTGTCTTGAGATAGTCGATAGTTATTCATAGAAAGTTTCTTAGAAAATAGAGAGTTGTCTTAAGTTAATAATTAAAAGTTAGTTGATTGGTAGTTATCCATAGAAAGTTGCTTAGAAGATAGTGAGGTATCTTAAGTTAGTAGTTAAGAGTTAGATAGTTGAGAGTTATCTATAGGAAGTTGCTAAAGAAAAGGTGAGTTGTCTTAAGTTAGGAGTATGGATGCCTAAAATGCGAATGGATATATAAAGATGGGGAAGAGGAAGTCTTCTCTCTCCTTGAACAGTTTTCCACACTCTCATGTTTTCATCAAGTTTTTCAAGTTTTTGAGTTGGATTTTCTCGTCCTTAATTTGATCTAGTTGCAGCTAGGAGCCCGGTGTTTTCCCTTAGCATAACTCTTTACATGACAACGGTTACAGTGTTAAAAAAGTCACATATAGATGCATAAGCATCAATAAATGATCCCAATTTAGTCAACACCTTTGTTGAGAATTGCAAAGACTTTGTTTTTTGTTTTTTTTCTTGTCCACTTCTTCATGATACATTTACTTTCATAATTTGCGTTTATGTAGTAGTATTATTGGAAAGGGTCAGTAGCTCTAATGGAATTCTCTCTACTAGCCATGTTAGCTACCCTTTATTGTCTACATTACCCTACTACCCAAACCTTAATACTACCATGTTATTAATGACGCTATTCTTGAAGGTTATAACGGTATTGCCCACCCTTGATATTGGTCGAAACTCATAGATGTATTACCTTATAATTTGACCCTACTTCCAACCATATCTATGTGCTAGTTACATGATATATCTTCTGATTTACTCCTCCTTCTACCGGTATTGTAATAACCAAGATTGGTATAATTTTTGTTTAATACCATTCAAGTATCTATAACGAGATGTCACATTTTGTTTAGTAACAATAAGGTATGGGTATTTGACAATATTTTGTTTTTTATACCATTCGGGTATATATGCCTATTTATACCTAGGTAAAATCGTATTGATATCAATATAGTTTAGAATGATATTGACCCAAATAAAAACTCAACTATACAAGATTCTCCCACCTTGATATGCCCATCAAATATAAATATTTAAATGGTATTACAATTTTGATACGCACAGGTAGGTTCTTTGGAACCATTATCAATGCCGATTATTGATATCATGCATCCACCTATATACCGGTCCAACATCAATTATAACCCTCCAACTTGTGATTATGTATTTTTGCCCTTATCAATCTATCATATTTAGTTCTAGCTTCCTAACTTAATGGCCAAGAACATTGCACTATACTATAGAGGGTGGTGAGTCCCCAACCAATAGTGATATTGAGGCGTTGGCCAACTCAGTCCTTTTTATTCTAACACTAATGCAATAGATAATCCTTGCTATTAGGGAAAATGAAGGTAAGACATACATAAGTTTGGTCTTTCCAAGACTCTCACAATGATAAGCCGTACTACAATCACAACCAACTTAAGGATTACTTCCAACCCAAATACTAATATTTCAGGGACCAACACTATTACATTTATTAGCAAGGTCGTACACCGCAAAACTTCACCACTCCCTTGTATTGGTCACCCACGTTTATACTTTCTAAGTATGTACTAGTATTTGTGGCCTAAGAAATCCTCAATACACTATCCCAACCACCACTTCTTATGCAGTCATCCTAAGGGCTACCAACACTGCTCTTATATTTATCCTTCATAAATCTTCTTCATCGCTAATGGTTAACTCTTCAAAACAACCAAAATCCACCATTGGCTAATTACTTAGTAAAGCACAACTGCTTGCCATAGGAGCATGTACAAAAGTTTTGACAACACCAATTACAAAGCATTTGAGAAATTAAAATACACTTTGCACTATCTTCAAGGTCACCCAAATGTTGATATTTGTATCCTTGGCATCTCCCTAACAACCAAACCCATCCTCTTGGCCTCCTCCTCTGTTGTCGCAAATCAAACATACCATCTCTTGAAAGTAATTATAGAGTAGAATTTTCCTTGAATAACTAGTTTTTAATGTGCACATGTAGGAGTGCTCATCATTACAACCACATAGAATATTTTCATAATATATCAAAAATATATATGTATTTCTAGCATTTTCTATAAATTTTTGAGGGCCTTGGAGTGTTGTTTCAAGCCCCAAAATGGGATTGTTGACAATGGGAGTCCCATTTTGACCTTCTTTTCAAGCTTCCCATCCAACCTTTGAGTCCCCTTGCTTTCCCTATTGGCCTTTGCAAATCAAGCTTACCACTCCATGTAAGAACTGGCATGTAAATAATTCCCCCAAAAAATTAGAATAAATAAAATGTATTTTAGCATGCTCGTTTCAAATTGCTCATCATTACAATCACATATAAATAATTAATTAATGCAACAAAAATTCTAGCATCTTCTTGCCTTTTGGGGGGGTCTTGCAATGCCGTTTTGGGCCCCAAAGTGGGACTTCTATTCTCGATATACCATTTTGGCATTTTTTTCAAGCTCCCCATCCTAGCTTTGTGTCCCCTTGGCCTCCCCTTTGGCCTTTGCAAATTGGGTTTACACATCTATTGCACATTTGTAGTAAACGCGCAATCAATTTCCAAAGATTTAAATTTTCAAAAATAAAAATTTGATGTAGATATTGTGGAGTGCTCATCATTCAAACCACCTATAAAGATTCCAATATATTCCCCCAAAATAATTCTAGCATTTGTGTGTCTTATGTGTGCACAGTGGGTGATGTATTGTGCTCTAGAACGGGATGGTTGGTAACGGTGGTGCCATTTGAGGCTCCCTTCCTATAAGCCCTTAACACAATCTTTGCACCCCCACTGTGCCTTTGCATTCCCCATTGCTCTCCTATATGGGGCTCACATGCATTTGTAAACCATTTCAATACAAGTAATTTGCCAAAATTGTAATCACAAAAATTATTTTTTGGATTGTGCCCACTCATTCATTTACGATCACCATCACTTCTAAAGGTATTGGATTAAAAGTATACGTAAAACAAATGCTACAACTCTAGCATTTTATTTATCTTTTTGAATCGCCGTGGAACTTTTCAATGACATTTCTCAAAGCACTTAGGTGTTTGAACAAACCTTGCACATAAAGTACTTAGGTGTATGTATGCAAAGTACTTAAAGTACTTAGATGTTTCTAAGTAAAGTTCCTTGTGTATGAAGCACTTGTGTTTGTAAGCAAAGTTCATGTGTTTGTATGTATTTGAATACTTTGTGCTTTTCAAAACGGTCACAACTATCAAGTGGTGGCTTCTTCTTTAGATTTGACAATGAAAATTGAAAGACAAAGAATGTAAGCATGTACCTGTGAACCTTTACCTCGCAAATTTTCATTTGGTTTTAATTTTAAGCATTATTAGCTTCATAAGAGTTATTTCCGATCTAGCAAGATATTGGCAATGGTCATGTTATCATGCAATTCACAGTGTGCATATGAAGTAAAAAACCACTAATTGAGAAATACAATAAAATGCCTTCTATTACTAAAATAAACATGTAAAGATGATATATTATATTATATTGAACAAGATGTGATGTGTTGCTCTTGTTTTGCATGTTGGCTAGAATGAAGTCAATTGGACATGTATTGCTTGACTGGTGTGCGATGTGGTAACCTCCCTTTGTGATTTGGGGTTTGTACATGGCATGACCTTCAAGGTTAATTCATGAAGCTAATGAGATGTTATCAAGTCCTTAGATCTAGGACATTAAAAAACATGTCATATACATGTTGCCAATTGGAAGTGATTTAGCATGGTTTGTTTTTCCCCTTGCAAAATAACTTCCTCCAAATGTTTCTATAAGGATGTAGACTAGAATTTAAAGGGCAATTTCATACGAAGAATAGGGCTAATCATGAATAATTGTGAGTAAAAACCTTCAACCATGAGAACTCTTGAAGGTGTTGTGGAGATTGGTTGTAAGTGCAGATTGCAATTACTCAAACTCAAATACTCAAGAACTTGACGATTATTAAACACTTAAGTATTTTTCTTGGCCAAACAATTTCTAAACGTGACTATTTTAAGTAGCTTGTGGCTTAAGCAAAAGAAAGTTCAATTTTTTGGAAATGATATTCTACCATGATTTGCTTATCTTGTTTCATATATATTTTTAAAGTTTTTAGTTCTTTTGTAAGGTAGTATCTTAGTTACTATAGCAACATTGTTTTTTTTTTGAGAGAGAGCTGACTAATCTTGTCATGATTAAACTCTAGTCATAATAGGTTATGTCACCTTTATGGTAGAGTCATGTTAGGTAGTATAACTGACAACATACATCCCTGGTTCATCAGAGTCTTGATAATCAAGTAGTATGGGGTAACAATTCTTCTGTAAGTAAAAAATGGTCTGGTCATGAATAATATAAGCAGGTAAATTACTTCTTGGTGTAGACCACTAATTTAGCAACACCACAGATTCCGTATAATATTTCAGATTATACGTACTCGGTTAGTAAAATTGTTTTAGAACGGCATAGTTTCCAAGCAGTCAGTATTATCTTATCATCCTGTCTTTCCTGTATCTGTGGAGTAGAATGAAATGAAGCCCTTCATTGTTCATTTCACTACAAAAGAATACAGGTGATGGTTATCCCATGAAAAACTTTTCGGGATACTTTACTGTGGCCATTACCTTAGACGGTCACCGATATTTCATCCGGTTATGAACCTTTATATTATCAGAGTACATTTCTGAGTCCATATTATTCTGATATGATCATCGAATCATAGGACAGAGATGTATCACCTCCGGGTTCTATTCCCAAGTGTCAGATTATCTCTCATTTGGTTAGTGAAAGATAACAAGTATGTGAGTATGCTAACTTAAACAGCAACAATCACACTCGCTCTTTATGATTGTGCTAAAAGACCCTCGTGTATTCAGATCTTGGAAAGATTCCTTCCCCAAGAATATTTCTGTATCCATTAGAACTCAACTGTTGGCTAAAAAGTAATAAGTAGTGGAAAATGACTTCTCAACGGATGTTCAAGCCAGTTTACAAATAATTAGCATGTAACTGGCTACTAGTGTTATTTTAGAACACCAGGTGACATAATATATGTGGTATCTGGTCCAAGAATGCAACTAGTTCAGATCCTCATATATAAATCCGTATACAGATAATTTCTTGTCAACATCCACTTATAACCATTTCCCGAATAGGCACCGAGATAATTCTAGGTTATGGGTATTCGCCACAGAATTGTAAACTGTTTGTGACCAGATTCTCAAACTACCTTAGAGATATCACATTTCAAGTGAGGGTGAGTTCTGGGTCTGGTAGAGCAAATACGGTAATTCATTCTTTATAGTTCAAATATCAGAAAGAACCATAATGAGTTACCCTCTCTTTACATTCCCCTTTATTCAGACTCAGTGTTTTCTGAACACTTCTCAATCTGGTGACATCAGCATGTAAAGGTAGTAAGTCCTCATACATGCTGTATTACTGTTTTATTGAAACATCGTTTCCCTTCCTGTTTACTGGGGTACCATATAGACAGAACATAGTGACGATTACTGAGTTAACTGCAACATCGTCACTGGGCAGTCCATGTAAGAATCACGGTGCATTCTGTTTAAGCAGAAAGGTTCAATAGACTAACAGGGTAGTGCCTAAGAATTCACATATTGTTCATATATCCTGGTTATAGAATCATAAACAGGAATACAGCAGCATGTAGAGCGAAAAAATATTTTTCAAAAAGAAAGAAAGACTCAAGTTCACTATTCCAGATTTCAAAGAGAAATTGCTTGGAAAGATGTGATGAGTGGACGTTTTCTTCGGAAGGTGCACAGCCTTGTAGAAGAGGTCCTCACCTGTGCCCATGCTCCCCAACATTACCAAACAATAAGTTAGTAGAGCGTACATCAGGTGTAGGCGGACCTTCTTACTTGTTATCGATGTCAACAAAGCAATACCCCTTTCTTGGAAATAGGTATAATTCATCATACTCTACATATTTAGATGCATTGATTGAAAAAGAACTAAGATCATGCAATCTTGAATCAAGAATTGGTTGAATTCACTTAGATAACTGCCGGTCCCATGTAGTCGCATTTTTCTTTCCATTGTAATCTGTGCAATGAAGTCAAATCATGGATCTACACCTTGAATTCGTCCTGAGATGAGCTATTATGTTTCATCTTGACGCTTCTGTGGGATCTTGAATATTGTGAATTGTAACTTTCAGAATCTGACTACCCTGTACTGAAATCAGATTGCACTTGGTCTTCGTAGTGTCTATAGACTGAAACTTATGCGAAGACAGAACATCGAGGTAGCATCACTGGGTATTACTCAGTCTGTCCTGGTTGCTTACAGAGGTCTGCACATGCTGAGCCTCGGACTGGGAAATCTACAAGCACTGTCTACTACTGTACAGAAGTGAGTCCGTCAGGCGGGCTTCTGTATTTAGACGGCCAGTATTTTTTGTTTCATTTCCGGGCAGCCCATAAGGGTTTTCATGGAGCCCGTTAGCCAAGAGATCAAGATGTAGAGAGAGAGAGAGATGTGTTTTTATTTTCACATTGAATTGATATCAAGTGAGTTATCTTTAAAACACACATTCAAGGTATATAATCAGATAGAGGAGCATTAAAACTTGGTCATGGGGGGTCTAGGGCCACAAACAAGCAACCCCTGTTTCATGACTAGGCTAACATGAGCATGCTCATGAAATAACATTTCCCAATGGTCCTTGACCCCCCATTGTTTCAATCATCAATTTTTGATTGTGACCTTGAACTTTGAATCTATTTCAACACATTTGAGGATTAAGTTGTATGATCATAGTCTTGAAAATAAACTATAAACCTTACTACTTTTAGTGATTGAGAGGATAAAGAAAGTGTGCCTTTTCAGACCATAGCTTGTTTCTTGGCCTTTTTTTGAGGATTACTTTTGAGATGAAGTATATGGGGGGAGGGGGGGCACAGGGGCTTACGGCTTACGGCTAAGGCCAAGGCCAAGGCCTTTTACGGCCCCATCATACGGCCAACATCAAAGGTCAACACTTTTTACCAAAAAAATTACAAAAAAATTACAAAATTACAAAAAAAATTACCTTGCTTGTTTGCTATTTTTGTGAATTCTTCGTCCATCTCCCCACAAATTGCTATCAGATGATGCATTTCGAAATTCTTCCATTTGATTATGGTTATATCTTCTTCTTTATCTTCCGATTCGCCAATTTCAATCGTGTTTTTCTTGTCGCCTTTCTTCATTTTCTTCGTTGTTTCTTTTGTGACACGCCTCCTCTTTCTTCATGTTAGTTGGCTCTTCGCTGCTCCTTCGGTTTCTTCTTTTTCTTCAAACATTTCTGCTCTAACATATGAATGATGACTATCTAATTGTCCTCTTTGGCTGTAATTTGTCATTGACAGAAGTGGAGGAGGATGAAATGCACTAAAAGACTGTGGAGCAAATTCGGACTTTGCAACAATTGGGAAATCGAATTTTGATTCTCTCTGAAATTTGGAATTGACACTCGTTGCATCCACTCTAAATTTTGTGACCACTCTCCTTGTGACTCTCTACGTGTTTCCTCATCAACAAAGTATCCTTCCATTTATGCGAAAAAAACTGTCACTCTATCATAACTATGCTGCAACAAAGAGAAATGACAAACCCTTCCTAAAACGGCCTTTTCAATGTGCCCTGAAATTGAACCGTTAGTCTATTTTAACATTAACCTGTAGCGGCTTCTACGAGGCAAATAATTTAAAATAAAATAAATTTTTTTGGCATTTTTCTGCCATGGGCCCCTGACATTTTTTTTCCAGACCACCTTTTTTGCCCCTCCCAACGGAAAAGCCGTTGGACCATGTCAGTGGATAGAATAGGGCTTAAATATTGTTTTTTGGGAACCTCAATATGTATGGGCTCTCTGACATTTTTTGCGTGGTGTTAACCGAACTGCTCCCGGGACGAGTTCAACATCCAATCACAAGCTTCGGATGGCCGTGGGACGAGTTCATGGTCTATGGTGTAAACCGCCCCTTAGTAGTTGTAGAAACCACTTGTACATTCAAGTCATGCAATTATACTATGTGAGAAGCGGGTTGAAAACCTTTTGATTATGAGTGGTTATAATGGCAGGACAATCTTCTCATTAATATTATGAGGGATTAAGATTAATCACGAATCATGACTAAGGATGATCATGAAGTTGGAAGATACTTATGAGTAGAAGGGAATGTTGATATGTTGGAGAATTGAATCAAGTAGAAAATATTGAATAAGACTCTGGAATGATTGAGCGATGATAGAAAATGGATTCCCCCTTATGAAGTAATGAGCAGCTCATCAATTTGTGTAGATCCTCGGTAAACTCCATAAGAACATGTGTGGACTAAGTGGCTAGACATCAACAAAATACTATTATAATGGCCTCATAGTAAAAATGATTGATCAAAGAGTATTGTCACCTATGGGTGAGAATTGTACTGGCATTTCAAGTTACACTAAAATGGAGGAATTAATATGAGACAATTGACCATATCAAAGTGCCTTTGGTTTTGGTAAAAAAAAACTAAAATGAGATACTTTATGCAAGACTATTGTCGATGGTTGTGCCTATGATTGAGCATTGCACAAGGTCCAATTAAAGTGAACCCACTACCAGACTATTGACCGGATAAATAAAGTGAGGTGTATGCATGTATTAAATTCAAGGGATTTCTCACACCCTTTGTTTGTGTAAATTAATGAATTACTAGCCTAAATTCTAAACCATCTAAAATAAACTTGTAATTGTCTTGATTAAACTTATCTAAGACATCTAGAAGATACAAGAATCACCTTTTAAGTCTTTCTTGATTGTTTTTTTGGGGTTTTTGTCTTATCTAAAATCTAAACTACAAACCACATGAAGGTTGTTTCCTTATAAGATCATAGAGGATCCCAAACATGTGACCAATACTACTTGTATTTCCCTGGAAGGTAGCCTTGCCATTTATATGCCTCATGTGTCGTCTCAAGAATCTTGTTGATGACATAGTCCCTCCCAAAATTTGTGGTGTAGTTAACAAAACGAAACCCTTCAACCCAATGCCAACGGTCCCATCGCAGAGTGGTGTTTTTGTTATAGAGAAGGTGATTTCTTGTTTCTTTTGGCCTCTAGTGGTCTGAATGATTTTAACCTCATGAAATGAATTAACAAAATCCCCGTTGGGGGCTTCCCATTTGATGTGACAATGGGAACACGCACCAACCATGAAAGCATTTAACAAAGAGAGGCACGGTGAGCACTGAGGTGTTGTTGATGCATGCATGGAGTGATGAGCCAAGCATGGTAGAATAAACTCCGTGTCACTAGCCCCATCTATGTAGAGGCCACTCTATTGTTTGGGGAGTGTAACATCCATGTCATCTTCCATTAAATACCGCCATTTGGTTGATGATTTTGGTAGTAAACATGATCCAAAATCTTCAATTGGAAGAAGGTTAAACTTAACCAATGTTTTGTCCCATGAGAGAAAAATGTAGTTATTGTTGTCCCAAATATCATCCTCACATTGAATCCATTTACAGTAGGGTTCATGTGGCCTATCATAAAAGAACATGCTATCAAGAAGTTCAAGGCATGTTGACCATCAGAGGTTTGAATTGAGAAGTTCAAAAAGAGTGCAAGGGGGGGAGTTGGTAGTTGGCTTCAATCATAATTTTCATGCTTTATTGACGTGTCCCCAAACGTTGGATCTAGAGAATCCTTGGTGTTGCTTGCTAGTGAACCTACCTAGGCTAACCCCAAGTTCAATACCTCTTTGTGGATTAAACCTTTTCAATCTAAATATAAACACAAGTTGAAGGTTGGACTCACCTAGCTCCATAGCTTGATGACCCATTCACAAAAGAGGTTGTTTTGGGCGCCTTTGGGTCTACCAACCTAAAACCACTGTATTTCTTCTTCATGCAACAATCCTTCCGATTGACCTTGGTGCAAGTTGTTTCTTTCCATACCAATGGTAGTTGCACTTCTCACCTTTTATTTTTTGAAGAATCTTGTTTAAGGCCCCCAACACATTATGAAAAAACCAAAGGGTAGAAAGAAGAGCATGGTTGCAATGGAAGAACATGGAAAGGTTCATGGTACTCAAGTAGTCCAATTTCTTGAAAATTTTAGTATAAAGAAATTGGTCAATGTTAAGGATATTAAAATTCAAGCTAAAAGGTGTGCCAAGTGATTTAGAGGGGTCCCTTATTTTCACCCATTTCCAGTTGTATATGGTGAGCCATACTAGTTTGTGCGTATATTTATTAAACCAATATGCACATGACTTTTCCCAATTAATGTCCATCCTTAATGCCTCACTAAACACTTTGAGAAGACACACTGGTTCATTTTTTATATTGTCTTCCCTACTAACCATGAATGACGAATCACTTGCACATTGAGAGATAGTTTGTTGTTTCTTGTCATATGGGAGAATGATCCCCCTTCAATTTTCCCATTGCCAAAACTTTCTTAATGATATGTGTAAGGACCTCCCCAATGATAAGGACAAGATAAGGGGCAAGAGGATGTGGAGGTCACCTTTCGGTCGTGTAGGTTTCCCCAGCTGTGAGCCCAAAATGGTGCTCACATGTGGTGATCGATTAACTCTTTGAAACCAATTTTAGTTAGACTTTGAAGTGTTATGATTGTTCACAAAAATATAAAAAGAGTGAAGTGTGGTGTGGATTTAAGTTTAGACATTAGGTGGTGTTGTGTGATTGTTTTAAGGTTTAAGTTCAATAAGGGAAAGCCTTGACTAGGTGAGTGTGGAGCAGGGTGAGGCAAGGTGAGCTCTGCGGATTAAATGCCCACATTAGGATCCACCTTGTTAGTTTAGGAAGGGAATGGCCTTGTGGATGGGAGGAGTCCCTACTTAGGAGGAAAGGATTAAGGGGTTGTGATTGGAGGTGCTAATTCCCTCACCCTATCCTTACCTCACTCTCCCTCTCTCCCTCTTGGCTACTTAAGGCTTCCCTCTCTCATTTTTGCTCTCTCTCTCATTATCTCTCAAGGGGGTGAGCTCTTAGAGCTTGAGACAAGGTGTGTGGATTAAGTAGCTCTTAGAGTAGTTGTGTGTTAGATTAGTTCATTAGCAGGGTAAGTTAGTTCATTTAGCCAAAGTACAAGAAAAAGGGAGTTAGTGTGATGTTTGATTAGCACCTAAGGTTGCCTTATTAAAGGGCAGCTCCATAACTAAGCTCTGCTGACCGAAGCCAACACTGGAGCAACCTGGCCAAGCCTTGCTGGACCGAAGCCAACACTGGAGCAACCTGGGCTAAGCTCTTGCGGGACTGCAATTAACCAATCAAAGCCTAGCAACTTTAGTTGCCTCGCCAAAACTAATCTAGACCATATTAGATTATTTTAGACTATCTTAGCTCTTAGGTAAGTGTTGGATTCATTAGGCTAGGTAGGGGTATGTGTGACTTTTGAATGTATTGGTGATTGACCATTGAGGCAAGCGTTTTTTAACACTTGCACTCTTTTGGTTGAATTAAATCACGTGCACAATCAATGGAGAAGGTGGAGGACCTCTGCGATGGCAAGACAAAGGAGGTTAGGCCAAAGGGTACAAGGGGGATGTCTTTAAGGGCATGTGTGGCCAAGGCGGCGGGATGGACTCTTGAGAAAGCCAATTCCACCACAAACCAAGAGACTAGCATTAATAAAGCATTGTGATTTAAAAATGAAATGGATGCCTTTGGACATGAAAGTTGCATTTCAAACCATTTCAATTCTATAGGATACATGTGATTCTCAAAACCATCATCCGGACTAAGACGCTTAAGGGTGGTGGGTTTGGCCTCACACCAGCCTTAGAAGATGTAACCCGCTACTGACCAATTTATACAATCTCATGATTTAAGAGATTAGGTTAGCTCATAAGCCATTGACTAGTTCTTATTTCCATAATCTTAAATGGATCGGCCAATTACTTAGACCTTTACAATTTAGCCCAATAATGTGTCTTTAGGATTTCATAACCTATATTATTACGAGTAATACACCCCTTAGAAATTGAGCAAGTAGAAGCCTTAATTCCTAAGAGTGAGGAGAAATATCATCTTCCAAGTAAATTTTGCATTGCTTGTTACCAAACACACCTCTATTTTGAATATTATGGGTATTTACTTCTAGGATTATAATATTGAATATCTTTAGCTTTAGTAATTCACATGGAATAGATGCTCAAGTATCTCAAGGTTATGTTCCCCTAAAACCCAAAAGGACACTAATTATACTCAAGTTTTCATCTCCTACTTATTGAAATAAATCAACCTGTGTTATGAGTATGGGTTGGGGGAGAATCTTGCCTTTGAAAATCTACACTTATTCCAAAACTTGAGAGTAAATTGTGATTTTTTTTTGTTAAACGTTGTGATAGCAATTTCCAAACTTGTGAAAAATCACCCCAATTTCACACATGTATTACACATGTGCAAAATTGCTGAAGTTGACGGAAGTAGGTTTGTCTACTCTAACCACCGGTTCTCCCCGTTCACAGGTCTGTACTCTTAACTAACTCATAATTCCTATGGTATAACTTAGATGATCAAACGATGTCAGAAGTTCCGTGACATTATTCAACTATTATCATCCGTTCCATTCTAATAATACTAGTGAAAGTGCTTCACCTGGGTTTATTAGATTGCATTTGCTGGTAAGAGTGAATAAGCAAGATATAATTCGAAATACTATCTAACTTATCCCGGCCCCACCCAACTTGGAATGACCATTGAATAATGTTATGTCACAAACATCAAAATTGCATTGGCCTACTTATGTATTTGCAAATGGCTGAAATTTCAGCGTGAGCATGAGAATTGCTGAAAGTGTTAATTTCAGGCACATACACATACCATCTTAGGGCCGGTTTACACTACAGTGGAGAAGGCCTCCGGTCGGTCAAGAATGCTTGGCCAAGACATGGTTATATGAGGCAAATGGTGGATGTGCCGGAGAAGAATTAAAGGCAATAGAATATTTCTTAAGGAGTCTTGACCGGTTGAAGTCTAAACACCTAGAGGAGAAGTTTAGCGGAGAAGTCCACCGGAGAAGTCCACCGGTGAAGAGAAGTTCACCTAATGGTGAAGAATTTTTGTGATAAAAAACCATAATTCTCTACATTCACATTGTATCAAAAGATTTCAACAAGAATTGTGTTCATAAGAATTGTGTAATATAATGTTCAATTTTATTCAAAAGATAATGAAAATTGCCAAATTGCCAATTGTCAAGTTTGGCCCATGTAGGAAATAAATGTCTCCTTGGGTGTTTAAGAATGAAGAGGGAAAAACCCATACACATTGGACAAAGCACTACTCTTTGGTATTATTTAAGACATGCTCTCCTCTTAATCATCCTCATCAATTTCTCTCTTCTTATCTTTGATCTTCAATCATGGATAATCGAAGAAGAGAGATTTTGTGCTCTCTTATGATCTTTATGGTTTTGAAGTATTTTATCGTTTCAACTATGGCGATACAAAAAATCATCATGTGGAGTAGGGTGTTGAACATAAGCCCTAAAAGCACTTCCTGGAAATTGCCTTGAGGGCTCAAAACAATTCTCACTACCAATGAGGTCATCCTCATCTTGGCTACTACCAAACTGAAATTATGAGTAACCAGCCATTGCGAAAAAAAATTGCACAAAAAAAAATCGCTAAGGAGCTACTATAGCAAAGAGAGAGAGAGAGAGAGAGAGAGAGAGAGAGAGAGAAGCTTGCCAACACCTTAGGTTTTGAAAAAAACCAGATCTGAAATCTACGGTCCAGATCAGTTTTTGAAAATTAAATTTTTATTGAGTTGGGCTTCTTCGGCCTCTTGAGGCCGGACAAGAAACTCCTCCTCCGGAGAAGCCCAACTCCAAAAAGTGCCGCCATGTAGGCGGCCATGTCATTTTATCATCCATGAGAAAAGTTCACCACCATTGTTTTCTTCACCTAGTGTAAACACCCACCGGTCAAGAGTTGCATTTTCAACCAATCACAATTGAGAAACGCCCTTTTTTCTTGACCGGTGGACTTCTCCACCGTAGTGTAAACCGGCCCTTATATATATCTAGAGTGTGAACCTTATCACATGATTCTGTGACTAGATTCCCATCCTGCTGCGACAGAAGCTTGGTCATCCTGTCTGCATGTGTGTGACTCGGATCTTGATAGTTTTGTTGTGGATTTCGAGTCATGGTGAGTTGCAAGGAAACTGGATGGACGTCAGTCTAATAAAGCTTCGATCTTTGCACTCCATGTCAGAATTGCCATCCATAACTTCAGCTTCTGGAAATGGTCTGAAAACTGGGAAATTCCACCCACAACACATAGGCCACACATAATGCAATTGTAACTGTTCGATGTGCATGGCTTATTTCAAAGTGGTTGCAGAATGCATGATATTAGTGCTACATAGTTTTGAAACCATTTCGTGACCACTGAATAATTGGAAGGCGAACTTACCTAGAAGACTGGATAATAAAATTCAAGAATTTTTTCTTGTAATTAAATGCCCTCTCCGAAGTTACCACTGTAGCTGGAAGAACATTCGGCGCAATGAAAGGGAACGAGGAGCGGCGTCTGTACACGCAAGGAATATATATGTAGATGCAAACCGGTCGACCTGGCGGATATTGGACAATTGCACACGAGAGGATGCGGCTGTCTGCGTCGTACGAGAGGTTTGATTAGAGTTCGATGTCCTGCAACTGATCTGTAACGTGAAGCCAGCACTAGAGAGTATGCTGGAGGCATGAATTAAATGGTTTTTTGATGCGTTTTGCGGACCCGGCGAACAGCTGATTCGGGGTGCTGTGAGTTCTTTTAACAGATTCTCCTTTGTGTTGTTAGCACCCCCGAGAGGAACTCTTAAGCTTTTGCACTGTCGAGAGACGAGCAATTGAAGAACATGTGAGAAGTCTTTGTGCAGAGTAATCGTCTTCAGGGTACGAGCAACACTAGCTCGAATTTATCGTGAACCCTAAAAGTCAAGGACTAGGAATTATCGTGAACCCCGACAAATTTCAGCACTCTGAGGGTCGAGCCCAACCTAGGTCTGAAGAACTCCTTAGAATCTCTAGAGCTGGTTAATTAGAGTTATGCCAAAGTGATTAGAGAGCACTGTGCGATTCCATAATTTCTCTGCTTCATGTACAGTTTTTAGAAACGCCGAAAGTGGAATCACAAAAGTTTTTCCGTTTGGATATATTCCTTGCGTGTAAAACACTCCGGAGTGGACAACAAAAATTACAACGCTGCTATACTCTTGTCCATTAGATCTTACTGAAATTCGTGGCGGGGTAATTAAACCTTGGTTTGCAGTGCTCTTATAATATTTGTAACTACCAAAATAATGCTTTCGACTTTCAACCTCTGCTTCTTCGTGTCCAATTCACTTTGTTCATTAGTCTTACTTAGATCACCCAATTACCCGTAATTCAAATTTTGACGACCCTTTGTGGTTGAGGTCAATCTGCCTCTCGTCACCATTTTTCAGGAGCACGCTATGGAGCGCAATCCAGTACAGAGTCTCGGTGGATTGCGATTGACGTCCGAAGACAATTGATCTTTGCTTGAAACTGAGGGGACACCAAACGATCATTTCAACAAAGAATCGCCTCCTAAACTCCAGGACTGATCTACACAAAAATATGTTTTAGCGACCATCCCTCTGGACATTACAAAATTGAGGTAAAAAGCATTCATAAAATTGTTTTTTGGATCGACAAAGCGAATTTTGTAGTTTTGGATCTAGTACTACTCATCAACATGCCAGAGCCTCGCCACATTTGTAAATCGGAACCATGTCCAGTATGCGGGCGGATGCGCCCCGACTTTTCTTCATCCCAAGGAGCATCGGATTTTTTATCTGCACTATCATCAGGCGGAGGTGGCAGAGACAGAGACAGACTCTTCAATCTTGGACAAAATATGTCAGAGTCTAAATTTTTTAGTAAACCTCCACCAGCACCCTACCATTCAACAATATCGAATCGTCCAACATCGGATTCTAAGGAGCCATGTCTTAAGAAGGTCAAAGCGGCCAGTAGCAGAGATGTTGTAGACCTAACCTGGTCTCCACTGATCCCCTCTCATAACAAAATCTTCGAGGCAAGATTGAAGCACTGGAGGAAGTGTAGACTTCCTTTCTGCCCACTCAAGCCTCGTGAAGGGGAAAGCTCCCAAACCCCGGCCGCATGGAAAGGCTTCCACTTCAATGTCACCCAGGGTTTGTATGTTGCGGAAGTGACACCACCACAGTGGAATAGTGAAGAGAAGATAGAGCTGGGCTCTTACAAATCGAGGGCAGATGCGGCGATGTCGTTTGATGTGGCTGCTCATTATGTTGGAGGTCATCCAGACGACTACAACTTTGGATCCCCACGGTGTGCGGTAAACCCCTTCCCCACCAATCTCTGTTGGGAGAGACCACAGGATAGAAGAGCTATCAAGAAGTTCATTCGAAAAGAAGCAAATGCTGTTCTTGAGAAATACAGCATCAAGCAGACATGTGAGGACCCTCTGGAATCAAACTGTTTGCTCTTGGAAACCCTAGGCGTTTGACTTTGTGCTGAGGACTCTCTGAAGAGGATTTGAGAGAAGCACCATCATGCCCGCTTCGAAAATTGCTGGGCCACAGAAACCAGAGCAAGGCCCAATTTCAAGAATATCTGTCGCTTGCTCTCATGTGAGCACATATTCGGTACGAACTTCTATGTTGGTGAGACATCCATTTTTCTTCCACAATAGCCACTCGAAGTTCTCTAAGCTCTAAGTATCCGTATACCAGACTGTTTTCTTGCGACTTAGATCAAATGCTGAAGTAAATTTACAACACACTGTCCAAAATGGGATCACCAAATCAGTTCTTCGTATACCTGTGCAGTGAATTGTCATTCCTGCCTTCTAAAAATGTGTTATGTTCATGTGCAGAGAACTCGGACAGGGTCAAGAATGAAGTGAAATCAAATGGCTTACAGACTCGGCCTCTCTGGTTAGACACCAGAAGGATTAATTAAGATCGCTCAAAATAAGCCCCTACCGTCTTGTCTGAGCTCCATGCGAGTACCTTTGTCTATCAAACTTGGGCCCAATTTCCAGGAATTATCGGTGTCGATGTCCGCATGGTTATCGCTAGCTATATCCAAGGTTGCAATGTGGTTGGGCTAGTGAATCTTTATCTGGTTTGGTAGACGTGATCTTCAGGTAGATCACCTTCTCCCTGAATTGCTAGTAGATGATGTGCGGACTTCATACTAGGAAGGCACTTCATTGATTGTTGCAATAGGTTTCAAAATTTCTGAACTTCCATCCCAGTTGAGTAGTGATTGCTTTTGCAGATATTTGTGGAGTGAGTTACAGCTCATTGGCGATGTGAGGTGAATCATTTGGCTTGCTTGTAAATTTGTGTTGAGAAGCATTTCCGTAATTTTGAAAGAAACGGTGTCAACTCTGTGTTGCAGTAAAGACATGACCTCACAATCTTTTCTTGTTTACTGGTCTAGAAGCTGCAAAAGCAATGCTCTTCAGGTGTGACATTCCTCAACGAAGCTTCTTATTACAATGATACAGTATTTCCTGTTTTGCAGAATCAAATACTGTATGCACAAGTTCGGATTTGTACATTGACAATTCTTTGAAAATCCATCAAGATTTTCGGTGCTGTAGAGAGTATATGTCAAGGAGAGCAGGTGGAAACTATCATTAATTAAAGTGGGCACAGTTGTTCAAGACAGCAGTTTTCTTAGCTTCATAAAGTCCTGAATATCACATAGCTTAGTGTTTCCAATTGAGAGATTTATCTTGTACGTGTTATGATGCAAATAAATCCAAAAGACATGCACCATTTATATAAACTTCAAATAGGTCAATAAGCTACTGAGCCATCAGAGTTCCCAGCATGCCATTGATGAATGTCATGACATACGCAAATCCCAACATTTCAATGTGTAGAATGGGTATTTGGGGATTCCAGATTGAATGATCTGAAACATCTTGACTCAGAAGTGAACATGCCTTGATTTCAGCTCATTATATAGTATAGATTATGATGACCAAAATCTCAAAAAACATACAACATACTGAAAAATGTATGAACTCAGAGTATCCACTTCATGCACACTTCAAAAAGGAAACCTCAGCTGATTGGGATTTTCCCTAGATGTACAAATTGCAGAAACTTCTTCACATATACAAAGTTGTTATTAATATAACCCAATATTACCAAAGAATCAACCGGTTATCTTTACTTTGGTCCATTTTCAAAACCTCAAAATGGATACAGATACTGACATACTTATGGGAACTCAAATTGGATCAACTCGAGCAGAAACTGTCCAATTTGAAAGAAGGTCCATGCACAACTTCACAAAAGCACCATACTTCATGTTGACAAAGAAAATTTCCAGAATTTTACAAAATGTGAAAACGTCATGGACACAAAGTTTTCAATATGGGTCGTCAAAGAATCCTCCAGTTCTGCTATTTCTTGACTGGACGAAACGACATAGGCCAGTTGAACATACAATATACCTATGTACAAAATACTAGATGATATGAACAAGCCACCATATCCGCAAGAAATGCTTTCTAATAAAGTTGACAAACTGTGAAATGTTTATGTAGGAAAGGACACAGTCAGTGTCATTCTTTTCTAACACCCGTGTCAAGCAGTGGTTAACCCTGCTAATCATGCCTTGGGCTTGAACTCTTCCACCTTCTTGAAGTTCTCCCATGGCTTCACCCACACCTTGGCCTCATACTCCTTGGGCTTGCTGGCCTCCATTACCTCAATCACCAGGTGATACATGGTTCCCTGCACCACCTGCTTGTGCGCTGACACCACCTTGGAGAAGGTCATCTTCTCCAAACTATTCTGCAAAAACACCAAACATCGACATCCTCACCATTACTACACGATGATTCATAACTTCGACAGACCACAAAAACGAAATCTGCTAGAGATTTCTTGGAGGTCATCTTCTCCAAACTATTTTGCAAATAACGCCAAACATAGACATCCTCACCATCATTACACGATGGTACATAACCCAGAAGACCAAACATAGACATCCGCATCATCACTACACGATGATCCATAACTTGGAAAGACCACAAAAACAAACAACAGCTCTGGGAATTTCTGAAAGGTCATTCTCCAGACTATTTTGCAAAGAATACCCAAAGAGACATTCTCACCATCACTAGAAGATGATTCATAACCCCGGAAGACCAAACATAGACATCCTCAGCATCACTATACAACGTTTCATGACTTCAAAAGACCACAAAACAACATCTCTTGAAGATTTCTTAAAGGCCGTCTTCTCCAGACTTGTTTGCAAAGAACACCAAAACAGACAACCTCGCCATCACTACGTGATGATTCATAACCCCGGAAGACCACAAAAACAACATTCTCTGAAAATTTTCTGTACGACAAACCCACAACACTACGAAACCCCAACATCAGGGTTCCTCTCGCAGATCAGAAGAAACGAATGAAGAACCCAATTACGACCTACATCTTTCAAATTAAAACGTTCAGAAACGCATTTTAAGAGAAAAACTAGGAGACACAAAAATGTGTTGAAAAATGAGCACCGACCAGGAGAGAAGAACAAACCTTACGATTATTGTGCTCGTTGACGGCATAGTTGGCCAACTCCTCGACCTCGAGATCGTTGGCAGCTGCGGACACTTCCTTCTTGCCTCCCAACATGGTGACAGACACCAAACCTGGCTTGAAATTGGCTTAAAACTGGCTTGGAAAAAAACAAAAGTCGCAATGCAAAACAAGACTGGCGGAAATCTCAGAAGAGCTTGGGAGTGGCCTTGTAATGTAGAGAAAGGGGGTTGTTTCGATATAAACAGAATGATTCCGTCGCTGGCTTCATGGTCTTCAACCTTGCTCTTCCTATCTTATAGCTCCCCGACTACGGCGGATCCGCTAACGTGGCTCGTGACGTGGCGGAGATACTGCCACGTGTTACATTATCTGAGCTACAGCCATTGGATGTAAGGTCAACGCACTACATTCACCTTGAAGACTAAGAATTACAACAATCTCAAGAAGCATGAAAAATCTTGCATTCTAGCACCGAAAGTGATGAAATAGGGTAGGTGAAGCCTTCCTGTTAAAGTTTATAGAGGAGCTGACTTCAAGTAGAACCACGCAGATTTCTGTTTTATGGAATTCGGAAATATGGGTCTCATCAGATTGGACAAAAAGAGCAAGGCTGCTATCAATGTCTCCTCATCCTTCTCTTGCGAGGTAGAAGAACCAGTTGTTGCTAATAATCTATTCCTGGCAGCTAAACCCTTGATTTGTTCCTGCAATTTGATGGTTCCACACCCTCCTCCTAATTCCGTCGTTTCCAATTCATGGTATCCGATGTTCTTTGAATCTTGGATCCATCGCCACTCACCCGTGAATGTTGATTCATTCAACTCGGATGATTTTCAACACAACGTTTGTGGTATAGCTCAATCAATCTGCCTGTGTTCATTTATGGGGTGCAATCGCAGTCTCATATAAAATCTCGGCAGATTGCAACTGAAGTTGAAGAATTTTGAGCTGTGCTTGAATTTGGGGGACACCAGTTTCCTCACGGACATTTCAACAGAGAATTATCACACTCCAGTATTAATACACAAAATTTGCTGGAGTGGTGTGGAGGAGCCAGGAGGAATATCAGGTTAGAGGTTACAAAAAAAAGATCCAAATAATCTTGCTTGCATCGAAGGGACTTACATACTTCTGGATCTTCACGCGACACTCTCGGATTGAATGTGCAATAGCTCCTCCGTTTGTAACATTGGATCCACTTTCAGAATGCGGATATCATAGCCTCACGTATGCATAGTCCCGACTTAATTTCTTCGTCAGAGGCAGACTGTTGAACCTTCGGCAAAAATCGTGAGAGTTTCAAATTCTTGGTAAATCTCCACAAGTACCTGACCATTCCGCACCATCGAGCCATCCAACCTCAAATTCTAAGGTGGCAGGGCTCTCGGCGTATGAGGAGCCATATATATCTTAAGAAGGTCAAAGTGGTCAGTAGAATAGAAGTCGCTCAAATAAATGTTATTCTTGAGAATTTTAGCATCAACGAGAAACGTGAGGACTCTCTGGAATCAATTTGTTTGCTTTCGAAAACCAGAGGCGTTTCACCTCGGTCTGAGGAATCCCTGAGGAGGATTTGAGAGATTTCAAGCAGATCTGTCACATGCTCCCACGTGAGGAACATATTGTTAGGTGCGAATTTCTATGTTGGTGAGCCATCCAATTTCTTCCACCATAGCTACTCGGAGATCTCTAAGCTCCCAAGCATCCATATATCAGACTGCTTCCTTGTGACTCAGGTCAAATGCTCAAGAATCTACTACAACACACTGTCCAAAATGGGATCACCAAAACAGTGTGTGCAGCCGATTGTCATTCATGTCTTTCAAAAACGTGCTAGGTTAAATGTTTTCCATGTGTAGAGAACGCGGACAGGTTCTCGAGTGGCTTCTAATTAATTTGAAGAAGGAAGTGATATCAGATGGATTAGAGACTCGTCCTCTCTGATGCCACACCAGAATGTTTTAAATAAGTAACCTCAAAATAAGCCCACAGTTGTCTGAGCTCCATATGAGTCATTGTATGGATCATGGATCCAATTTTCCAGGTTTTTGTGTAGAGATTATCGATGTCAATGTCCGCATGCATGGTTCTCGAATAGCCACATTAACAAAGATGATGGCAATGCAATTTGGTTAGTAAATCTTCCTCTGGTTTACAACAGATCGCCATAGCCATGTCCCTCAATTGCTGGTTGTGACAAGCTTGGACTAATTTGTTGCGCAGGTGCAGTGCAATTTTAAGTGTGACTTGCCCTGTGAACTCCAATCCAGGAACTGGAGCTAAAATTAAGTGAAGAATGCCGGAGTCTGCATCTGAACTCAAATTAATGGCCACCGATGTGAAAGAAAGTGGTAATTGGTGACCTAATTCTGGTACCATCTGAACAATTTGCATGAGGACAAGATGGATTCGAACTTCAGTTAGAATTCTAAGGTATGTGGGTGTTATTAGGTTCGTTTTTCATGTTCTCCACCTTCTACCAATTCGATTTACACAACGAAACTTGTTTTGCAATAGCAAATCTACAATAAAACATCAGCAGAAATTGGATTGGAAATCAGATCTCCCCTTATTTAGTTATGGTTATTGAAAATGCATGTTTGTTGGTTCTTTAACTGAACATTTAGGTCCTCCCAATTGTGTTCACTATTGAGTGTGGAGTGCTTAATAAAACTTGAAGACATAGTCCAATCTTTGTTAGCTATGTGTCTTTATGGAGTTTGTTTTGTGATACTCGTCAAACCACTCACCAATCAAGTATGGGTGTCCGATTAAGAAAAGTAATTGAATAACACTCACATACCTTAAGTTGTCACAAGTGTAAGATTTGCAACATTTTCAGGAAATGAAATATGGAAGTAAACATTGGCTTTAAGTTTCTAGTTGACAATATCGGTTGTGTAGATCGAGTACATGTTGAAATGCAATCCTACAGAGTAATTTTTGGAGCACATTTGGCTACATTGGATGCCACATCCTTCAACATTTAGTCCTCCAAGCCATCATTGTCATTCTATACGAAGATATGTGGGTGTTATTCGGTTACATTTCTTGTTCGGGTATTTTGTATTTAATTGGTGTGTGGTTAGGTGGACATCAAGGGACAAACACCACTATTGAACTTGTTTAAAAGAAATTGCACTAAGTCTTCAAATTATATTAACTACTCCACACTCAATAGTGAACATAATTGGGAGGATTTATGTATTCAATTACGGAATCAACAGACATGCACTTCCAATAACCATAACTAAATCAAAGGAGGTCCAGTTTTCAATATGGTTCTTGTTGATGTTTCATCGTAGATTTCTCATAGATTTGTTAATGCAAGGCATGACGAGTTTCGTGTGTAAATCTGATCAGTAGAAGTTGAAGAACATGAAATAATATGAAAAAATCAAATAACACCCACATAGATTCTATCACTACAGTTTATCAAATACATAGATTTAAATCATGGAAGTTTTATCACTACAGTTCTTTACATAGAATTTTGTTTATCCTTCGAACTTTTGCACTACATGAGCCGTGCTTTAACTTCACTCAATGGATTTTAGGTCGTGGCATTGTACTTCATTGAATATGAGCTCTGAACAAGTTTGTAATAGCATTCTCACAACTACGAACATAGTTTTTCAGAAACACCTATTCATCTCAAAATGAAAGTGACACACACTCTTTATGGTTTAATGTCTTTTCAGTGGTAAAACAACATTTAGATATTGATCCATTCAACATCGATTCACCGCATAAGTCAACCTTTTAGGTCTTGCAATTGTAAATTGTAAATTCAACGGATTAAAATTGCAACGCTCTGTTTGGTATGCATTGATTCAATGCTGTAGTTTGATGTGATTGAATCAATGTGAGTCAGTTTTGATGTATGGATTTTGTGATGGAGGATCTGCTTCAAATTTTGAAAGCATTCTTGTCATCCTGCAAGGCAGCTCAAATACTTCTCAAGTCCTTGCACGCAGATCTACATCCTTCAAAATTTGGCCAACTTGTGTTAGGATTCAAGTCAGATGAACATAAATATTGGCCTCAATTGTGACAGTGAAGCAGATAAGTCCTTTGGAAATTTCCTATTATGTGTAAGTCGTTCCAAAGGTTATGCCTACAGGTTGCCGAATGTCCACTTCAGTGACTGAGACTTCCAACAAACTTAAGGGAAGAGATTGTGTCTTCTTCAAGCTGAGAAAGGTTCAACACTGAATCTCGAGGGTTGAAATTATTGGGGGCAAATCACCTTCCGAGAACTTGCACTTTAATCATTCTTTCACCATTGATTTCGAGTTTGACATGTTCAAGTTTCAAGGAGTATGGACCTCAGTTTGCGCATGTGGCATCTTTACACCATAGTACTGTGGCGGTTTTGGCATTGATTACGTTATTTTAGGGTTTGTTGGGAATTTTTTTTCTTCTAAAAAGCTCTTGTCATCAAAATAATCTCATTTTTGTGAAGCAAAAGTGGGAATCTATCAAGATATTTTATTTGTCAAAATAAAAATCTGAAAATAAAATAAATACTTGATGGTTTGTCTAAATTGCCATGGGACTAAAGTACATCATTCATGATATTTAGTGTCACATGCATAATACTATCACTTAGCCTATTTTGAGGCGTATGCTAGGTTACATTGACAATTAACAACTTCACCATAATTGTCACCTCATGACACTTGGTGTTCAAGTGCGCTTACTAATATCTTGGCATGAGTATGTTCAATAGTGTTATGAGGAGTAAGCCTGTGTTACACAATGATCTTCAAGTTGACTTAAGTGTACACAAATGACACTGGGTATCAGTATGCTCAAGAATATCTTCCTCTTTCATATTAAAAGTGTAGACACATGATACTTGGCATTAGTATGCACAATATTATCTTCCCCTTGCATACCAAAACACAAAACTATCATCTCAAGTATCCCAATGTGCTACGCTAAATGTCATATTGTAAGTTACTTTTACACTTATAAAAAGTTACTTCGTGTTGACGAGGTGTATTATATTGGCAATTAGCTGACGCGACACTTTGAGACCTCTAACCATCTAGTTTTGGCCCTTTGCAAATAACGTGCATGACACTAATTATCATAACGGTGTAGTGGTCACGAAACATAGTATTCGTCAAAACGCCACATCCACATGTGACGTTCTATTTTCAAGGCCAGCTCAACTTTTAGTCTTGTGGAATGCACTTGAACTTTGGAAAAAGATGTAGTTGGCAAAAACTTGTGTAGTTGGCAAAAGTTGCCTCCAAAGACCAATTCAAGCCAGCCTTCTCTGCATTCAAGAAACAACAAATACGACTTTTTAAGTGCCATGTGATGTTTTCACAAATACCATGTTATGAATAGATGGCCTTATAGGGGGTGTTGGTTTGGTACAGTCTTATTTTTAATACCATTTGGATATCCATACTCAGGATTTCATATTTTTTTGATACCATGATACATCAATTTGAATGGTATTGAAATATAATACCAAGGATTTGACACATTTGATGGTATTTTTTTTTTCAATACCATTCAAGTCAATGAACCATGCTAGAACCTTCATACCTAAGTAAAATCTCCTAGTACCAACATGACATTGACTCAAATGATAACTTGGGTATACAAATATCCTCTCACCTCGACATACCCACCAAATACCAAAATTTGACTAGTCTTACAATTTATACCTATAAGTAGGTTCTTTAATATCATTAATGATCTTTTATAAATCTTCATATCAATCAAAACAAGTACACTAAATATTGTATTTAGTGTCACCAATTCCATTTGTCTTGCTCAATACGATTTGTAAAGCACCCATGGTAGTGTCACCAACACTTAATATAAACCTAACACTATTTGTCAGTCCTTGTTAAGAAAATTGAGCATTATGATTTCACAATGTTGCAATTACTGTCACTTATTAAGTGATTTTTATCCAAATTTCAATCATTCACGATAATATTTCATTACAAAATTGTTACGATGCAAAATATACCAAAGTTTGATTCAATACTTGGCATTTGGATGAACTTAAAGTACTTTAGGATGACAATAACACCATATGACACTAGATACAATATTTAGTGAAGTATATGTCTACACAAATAATCTTATCGGGTAGGTCATTGGGTTTTTGCTAATTCACCCCGTTGCAATAAATTTGCAGATGGAGAATTATCATGGTCTACGTTATTTTTCCAAATCTCAAAACTTTAGTGTGGTTCTTTGCATTCGATGTGGCCCATAAATCCATTTAGTATTGTAGCCGTGTTGGGCTTCTCAACTTGTCGTTTCCCCTCGACATGGCCACTCGTTTTGTGTGCCCAAATATTGGAAATTCTAACCATGCACACAAATCACATGGCTATCAAGCCAACCTCCAAACACATAACTGCTTTGTAAGGCCCACCCAAGGGTTTGGGATTCATAGGCTCCATAGGCATGATGATAAAGGTCAAAAGACCCTACTAGGTTGTCGGCAATAGTAGGAACGTGGTCCTAGAAGACACTTGCCATTTTACACACGCGGTCATTATGACATGGCCCCATTTACATGTGTCGAAATCAATCTACAACTGTCATACATTCAATTTCACACATGTAAACAAAGTCAAGTTCAATAACCATCCGTGTCAAATGACAAGTGTGTTCTAGGTCACACAATCCTACTCCATCAATTATACCAATTAGTGTGTGTTATTCGGAGTTAGGGCCACTTCACACACGACGACTAAGAGTCCGTGACCATCACACCTCAAGCACTCCCACTGGTGGAAAAGGTGGAGCCGGTTCAAGTTCGCTTCACACTACGTTTGAGGGACCGACCGAGTATGTGACTGCAAGATGGTTGTAAAGTCTACATGGATTCCTACATGGCATCGAATGGATCATGTTTCATGGTCACTTAGACTAATTTCAAAGACCACCTCTTGGAAGTAGGCCTCACACAAAACCGGGAGACCATGGCACTCCAAATGCTCACAACTGTTGATTTACTCTATTTTATCATATGTGATGACCCGCATAAATAGAAATTCATTGAAATAACATATGGTTGAGGGCCCGATCACATATGACTTCACACTACACCTGAGGATCCATGACCACACTACATGATTTTGGAGGTGTCTTGGGACGGCCTTTGGACACTTTCTTTGGGGCTCTCACAATTTCATGGTCACGGCTCTTGGCTCGTGTGTGAAGTGGCCCTTATTGCGGGTACATTGCTAAACGGTCGCCAAGTGCATGGCAACTTCATGACCCTCAATAGTGTCAACGCGACTCGATTCAAGTCAATATAATGCCAAATTTGATTGGTCAATAATTGATGGAACACACGTAGTAGGATATTCATGCTTGATTTAAGCACACCGGTGAACGGTGCGAGAGCATGGACATCAAGATAAACCTTCGTGATGTCATTCGCTTTAATTTTAGTGCTTTTTAAAAGCAACCCTTTTTGAAGGATTCTGCGTCGTACCATGAACAAAAAAGTTAGTTTTGTCGTACATTGTATATGCATATCTATCTCTAGAGGAAGACGTTTTCGTCAATGTCATTTCCTGCTTTTGGTGAATGATAAATCCTTGACGACAAGCCCCTGTTGAAGCAGCAGGAGACTGCCTGCACTGTTAATTGGTATTTAGTGGCACATACACTATTTGCAAGAGCCTAGACGCGTAGAGGTCTCAAAGTTTCAACTCCACTAATTGCCAATATGATTCTATTCATCAACATACGTCATTTTTTTCAAGTGAGAAAGGTTGTTTACATTCTGACATTTATAGTCCATTTATACTTACTAGTGCGGGCTACCAGTGAACAGTTGTTATCAACACTAGTTACATCCAGAGGTTGTTATTGGCTAAACCAACTCTAAAAGTGGCCCATGCTAGTAGGAACCGTTCACTGGTGGCCCGCACCAGTAAGTGAGGGTGGGTTGTTAGTTTAGTACATTGGGATACTTGAGATGACAGTTTTGCATTTCAATATGCAAGAAAAAATTATTGTTGAGATACCAATGCCAATTGTTATGTGTTTACATTTTAGTATGCAAGAGGAAGGTGTTCTTGAGCATAGTAATGCCACGTATCATTTGTGTGCAATTTAGTCAACTTATAGACCATTGTGTAACGTAGGCAGACACCTCATAATAGTTATTGAGCATACTCATGTCAAGAGTATTAGTAAGTGCACTTGAACGCCAAGTGTCATGAGGTGACGTTAATGGTGAAGGTATGGAGTGTTAGTGTAACCTAGCATATGCCTCAAAATTGGGTAAGTGACACTATTATGCATGTGATATTAAATACCATAAACGGTGAAGTCCTTCTAGATGGACTAGAGAGGACAATATCTTGGCATGAGTATGTTCAATATTGTTATAAGGTGCATACCTATACTACACAGTGGTCTACAAGTTGAGTAAAGTGTACACAAATGTAAACGTATGACACTTGCCATGTAGTACACTCAAAAATATCTTCCCCTTGCATACTAAAACACAAGACTATCATCTAAAGTATCCCAATTTGCTAGTATAAATGTCATGATGTAGATATTTAAACATGAAGGTACCTAAATTTCTAGGAAATTATTGACATGGTTTGCCAAAAACAAAGTTAAAAGATTAGAAGAATTCCCAAATCACAAAAGCTCAACTTAGCTTGCAAAGTCTTTTGTCTCGTCATTCTAACACTTCTAACCCCCGCAATCTTTCACAAATGCAACATATCTTTCACACATAATGAACCATGTCACAGAAGAGTGTAGGATAACTAATGGGAACTTCAAAGGTGAATGTAAGGGTTCGGGGTTCATCGGCCGCTTTAGATGAAATTAGCAATAGCCATCTTAAAGCCATCAAAACAAACTTAGATGAAAGTTTAAGTTATTTTAATATATTCCAAAATTGCCGGATTTTGATATATCATTTTCCAGGTTGCCTAGCTGTTTTGGGCACTTCAATTAACTATTAGGCAAACACCCGCTCACGTTGCTAGGAAACTACTGTACATCGCTTTCCAAATTAAAATATAAATGTGGCGAATATAAGCTAACCTTGTTCATTTGATTGTTGGTTAAACTTTGGTGATTGTAGGCAAGTAGTCAAGTTCAATGAATGGGGAGAACCAGATGCTACACTAAATAATCCTAGTATTGTGGGACACATTCATTTTTCTAGAGGCCATGCTCATTCTCATAATGCAAATTAGTGTGGGCCACATTAATTTTTTTTTAAAGAAAATCATTGTGGGTGACTACTTTATTTTTGTGCTACTTTTGTCTTATAACTAATATTTAATGTGTTGATCGGAAGTCTACATGAAGACTTAGGGGAAGACCCGAGGGTCTTGGACCCACATTAATTCCACCAAGTCTAGAAAATTAGTGTGGCCCATGCTAATATTTCAGACCTTGGACAACTAACCAACTAATTGAACTATTAGTTAACTAGTCGCCTTTCGTAACTATAATTGTTCGTGATTTGAACTATCAGAAAATGTAGTTAACTATAGTTATATCTAGTTAACTAAAGTTGAGTGCAACAACATGTTCACATAATTCTATTGTAGTGTTGTAGTGCCACTGTTGGTGTACATGGAGGTTGTTCCAAAGCCCATCACTTTGAGTGATCATATAAAGGCGTTTCTTGATGATTCTCAGTGGCCCGAACATGTTAAATAATACAACCTTTTTTGTGTTTCCTAAATGTGTAATACTAAAGAGGGAGAACAGTATAAAGAAATTTATTAAACCCCCCCCCCCCTCCCCCATAAGCTAAAAAAGAGGGGCGAAAAATCTGAGCCAGGAGATTCTTCTCAGGCTTCAAGCAGATATTTTACTACATATCCAATATTGTATGCACCGCTTAAAGTTTTTCCCAGTGCCACGTGGCATCAAAAGATCTTCACCAACCCCCCAATTGTCATTGAACCTGATAAGGTAAGTTGTGTGAGCCTATCATGTGGCCAATCTTCTTCATGACCAATGAACCAACCAACTGCTAGTGTACACTGCAAACTCTGTAATATCAACCTCCTTAATCTCACTCCTTCTCTTGCATTCCCAAACCCTCGGGAACGGATGTTCTCACTACTTGTTATCACGTTCCCTTCCCCTACATCCTGGGGTTTGACATAAAGTTAAACCACTGAAGAAATCAACCACACACATCACGTTGTGATCATTGTAGTTAGCGTCATTATTGTAATGTTGAGTTAGTGTCATTATTTCATAATGTCACATGCTACACACACTAATTCTCTCTCATCACGCATCCCTGTTAACGCTACATAACTCCTTAATATCATGTGCACTTTGGTTGCCACGAGTGTGATAATATGGAGTTTAGAGTGTGGTTATGGATGAACTGATTGAGTTTGAGAAATAACGGATTGAAGTTCAAACTTTCAGGAAATCTACCGTTATTGGAGATTTACGTCCGAATACGTAGCATGGGCGCCCTTGGATGCAAATCGTATGTTGTATATGATCATCAATGTCTAGTATAAGCATTTTTATTTTCTCCTTGACATAAGACAATGTATAAAATATGATTTATGAACTTGATGAAGCATGTATAAATTGTGAAGCGAGAAAAGAAAGTACCGAGCTAAAGTATGCTAATTCTTTGCTCAGAGCAGCCCACTTGGGCCTCGTAGACACTTCGGGATTACCAAAAGATTGGATTTTCATGTTCTAACCATTCTAGAATCAACACTAAATATGATTCGGGGGCATATATGACCACTTAATGAGCACAAGAATATGCTCTTTGAACACTTAATAAACACATTAATATGAGCTCTAAAAATCATAAGGCAATGGATGTGAGCATGATTTGGATTTGTTAACCATCTTGCATTATTTGCATATCCTACAAGAATATCCATGTTGCCCCCCCCCCCCCTTCCCCCCAGGAGACACACCACTTATTGGGTGCATAAAGAAAATTATCCATCTAAAGGCATGTCAACCTCAATGTGAAATGATAAAAGTAAAAGCTTAAAGATGTCAAAGGGCAGGCGGAGCCCCACGAGCATGTCACACCCCATGCAAAAGAATCAAACATGACCCACAAACCAACCACAATTTACCAAGGAGTCACTACACTAAATATAATATTTAGTGTTTGATTATACTCAATGTTGTTACCACCCTACCTTGTTCAACTACCTTTCCTACTGTCACCTCCCTTCTTGTGAAGCATGAATCTCACTGGACTTGAGATTTCATGGTTGGTGTCCCCATCTTCCTACTCATTGATCTCTCATCTGCCAAAGACGACGGCATTTTTTTTCATATCCCTACAAACATTAAATCCAAACATGTATAGTCTAACCTTGATAATGTCACACCATCCGTTTCACCAAAAAGAGTGATATAAACAAGGTGTGACATATTTGATAATGTCACATTTTGAAGATTTGTGCATAATGTGATGTAATAAAAAAAAAGGGTAGAAAATCAAAATAAAATTACAATGTAAAAAAGAAAATAACAAATACGAGACTTCAATGTTTTTGAATGTAAAATATAATTCAAAATTGTGAATAACAACAAGAGCACATCATAATGTGTCATTGAGATAAGGTAAAGACCTCTCACTAGAGACAAAGAAGCTTCTAATGTCATATTGTTTTGTTGATGTTAAATGTGCAACACCAATTCTAATGAGTTTGTCATGGATTTTTTCCATTCCTAACAACTCCATAGTGTTGAAAATCTGAGAACCTTGGCTAGCCATAAAATTCAAAACATCTTTAGCATATTTTTGTGCATCGCTTAGCTTCACTACTTTAGACTCATCATCACTACTATCAACAATCAATGGGTCTACTTCCATGGAATCAAGAACTTGTTCACCATCTTGCACTAATTGCACAAGCTCCTTAGTAGAATATTCCACCTCAAAATCATCTTGACCTTCCATGTTTATGTACTCCAAAGGACAAAGCTTTTCTACAGGCTTGCCTTCGACATCCAAACCCAAATTCAATGCGGCGATGAGATTGCCCAATTCCAAAGTTGCTTCCTCCATTTTGGACTTCATACGTTCATCAAAATTGTTGATATATGCATTCCACTATGTAAGCAATATGGCGGACTTTCTCCAACAATTTCTAATGGTTTGATCATCTAATTCATGCCATACCGCCACACACCATAGCATAGCTTGAAATAGATCAACATTCAGTTTCCCCAAATCTTCATTTGAGTTGTTATCAATTTGTTGCAAAGTCCAGGCAACAAGCTTGCGCTTATAGCACATTTTGAATGCTGCAATCACTCCTTGATCCAAAGGTTAAACAACTGAAGTCACATTTGGTGGAAGGAACAAGATAGTGCAGGGGGCGGCGCATGACCCTTTCGGCTACAACAATTTGTCCATCCAACCATCACATACAATCCATCCATACTTGGTATTATCACATTTACACTACGGATTTTGAAAAAAAAAATAGTGACATTACCAAGGGTGATAGGGATAATAACGAGGGAGTTTTACACTATGAAAATCGGTTTCAAACTTTTAGGTGACAATATCAAGGTGTTCTATTAACAAGGGTGACATTACCAAGGTTAGACTGTAACTTCCACATATTACCATAGTTGATATTTAGTGTTTGAGTTTACATTTAATATTACTTACTTTCATAGGGTTATGCATTCGTATTTAGTGTATCAAACACTAAATATCCTTTTTAGTGGACCTACCGACGGTCAATATTCTCAACTCTAGTGGACCATCATGCCATGTCTACAGCATAATATACCAAGAAGTCACTGTCTACCAACGGTCAATATTTTCAACTATAGTGGACCATCATGCCATTTCTACGGCATAGTATCTCTCCATACCCCAACTAAGATCAAACTTGTTGAAGTGGGTAACTTGTTCATAACGATACCAATATCCAAACAATCACATTCAACTATATTGTTCCAAAAGACAATATCATATCCTAACACATGCATGTGGGTATTGTATGCATACATTTGTCTAGGGTGCAACCATTTATTATATGCTCGGCAAGTTGGAATAAGACAATATCAAATTTTGCACAATAGTTTTTAAGTTTTATTTTCACATACAAATCAACGATTGCTCCAAAGAAACATATGCCTTGAAACATAATCATATTATTTAATACAATGTTAGGTATTGCAAAATGTAGTAGATGTGACATAGCAATACTAACATATTGGACTCGTTATGCATTGAAATTCTAGTCATTGCAATCTAAACCATAAGATCATGATGAAGGAGTTTGTGCAGAGAAGCAAGGCTCCAGGGGTTGTTGTGGATGAACATATCCACTTCCTCATCCGCACACAACAACAATAAAAACAAATTGTTTATGTGTTTACGTGGAATATATGGTTGTTTTCCACCAATGTTGGAGTTGTCCATCTTCAAGAAAGATGTGCACGAATATTAGGGTACTTGTTGACTATCGTGTGATAATGCTTGCCATGGGTAGCACTCTCTTGGTTTTAAACAACATAAAGCATACTATCCAAGGGTGGAGTCAAGTCCACCTCCTCCACAATCACCATTTTGACAAATAAGCAAGTGTCATTCATTGATGATGGGGCTTGGAAGGTTGACTATAATGGACAACCTTCCCATTTCGAGTTGTTGGGTGCTTTAAATTGAGACTGCCTTGTTGGACCCCACAGTACTCTCCAAATCAAGCGACTTTAAACCCATCATCTTCCAATATAGAGGCCTCCAAAGGAATCAGGTTTGCGCCCGTTTTTATTGGCCAAACATCATGTACATGGGGTAGGGCATCACACTGTACTCAATTTGGTCACCCACACACTACTTTTTGTCACCAAGACAAAGTCAAGATGTTTTGCAAATGGACCTCTTCGTGTTCTTTGATTGGAAGAGGCCATCATAACATGACACATGATTGAAGACGCCAACTTTTGCCTTGTAGGAGGACATGCCTCTTGCATGGATTGGAATGCGTATGACTTTCAAAGTGGCTAAAGTACGCACAATGTGCCACAAATTTTGGTGTGTATTTGTTGTCGCAATCAATTTTTGAGAATGGGAGCATAGTGGGAAGGTTTTGGGGGGCATTGGAATTCACACAATCTAGTCTATGAGATTCATTCTCTCCACCTAAGTCCTGAGTCAATCTCCATTTGTTGATATTGAATTATCAAAACAACCTTCCCAATTATGTCTTTTTCCAGAAACTCAATGTAACATGACTGCTGAACCAATGCTCTAGCAAGGTCGTCAACAATAGGCTTGACCATGTTGATGGCAATGACCGCTCCCAATGGAAATCACATGCCTTCTCCATGCCTTACATGGGTTGCTTCGCATTTCCACTTCCAAAGATCATGGGCATTGCATTCCAATTGGCTTGGGTGGAATATGTTATAAACCCATTAGGTCATTTATACTGAGACTAAAAATACATCCCTTTAATAATCAACCCTTAGGTCAATCTTATTGACTATAAATCCAATATACTAAACTGAGCGGGCACAATTACCATGAAATCAATTTTTTTATTGAGCATATGTAACCTAATTTATGTGTACATATGTGTGGGGGAGAATCCATATATGTAAAAATTATGGGGAGTGTTAGTAAAATTTCAGGCACTATCATAGGATACCCTTTGGCCACATCTATTCGACCCATGTTTCATAAGCATGCTCACATACACTTGCTCATGAAATATTTTTTTCTCAATAATTATGCACCTCAAAAGGTCATATATGTTAAAAAAGATGTCATGTTGACAATTAACTTATGTGTCACTACTACATCGTTTATGGTATTTAGTGTCACATGCATAATATTGTCACTTAGCCTACTTTGAGGCGTATACTAGGTTACATAATAAGTCAACAAGTTCACCATTATTGTCACCTCATGACACTTGGTGTTCAAATGCACTAATTAATATCTTGGCATGAGTATGTACAATAATGTTATGAGGTGTATGGCTATGTTACACAATGGTCTACAAGTTGAGTAAAGTGTACATGAATGACACTTGCCATTAGTATGCTCAAGAATATACTCCTCTTGCATACTAAAATGTAAACGCATGACACTTGCCATTAGTATCCTCAATAATATCTTCCCCTTGCATACTAAAACACAAAACTATTATCTCAAGCATCTCCATGTCCTACGCCAAATGTCATAATGTAAATAAATTTTCACTTCAAAATGTTACATATTTGGACCAAACATTGTCATATTGACAACTAGCGGATGTGACACTATGAGACCTCCGTGCATCTATTTTACTAATGTGCGTGACACTAAATACCATAAACCGTGTAGACCTCTAGACATCTAATTTAGACCACTCGCCAATAACACGACACTCAATACCATAAATGGTGGAGTGTAGTTTGTTGAGACCTCACCTTCACGATGGATGGGGTTCCGTAGACATTATGTAGCTCAAGCTTGGGGTAAGATATAGGGTAGAAAAAAACGGCAAAACCGGTGACTATAAGTTGAGTTGGCCAAAAAGAGTGGCTTGAAGTTTGCGCAATAGATGAAGAAGAGGACATGATGAGGAATGCAAGTTGTTTTGTAATTCTATTACATGTAAATGAATAGTTACATTTTCTCAAGGAGGCAAGAAAGTCAAACCCATGTAGAGTCTCCCTAATTTGAGCATCAAAATATCATGCTCTGCATGCGAATGCACACACGAACAAGTAACTCAATGGCACCCAAAATCGATCCCGAGTGGTGTGAAACAAGACCTATCCAGGCGACAACTGCATCCGTACCACTGCACCCTTTTCAGGCCACCACTTTTATAATCGACCGTTTTGAGCCCACACGAGAACCATTCTACTCCTAGCCTAATGCACCGGTAGTGGTCATTCACCGTTGCCCGTTTTCCTACCTTATTAAACTTGGTGGCTTTTTGTAGAGTACTATCGTACATGGGGAGTAAAAGCTCGTTCCTTATGTAGACTCCACATGTGTGTGTGTGGTCCACAACAGGATATTGAGGCAACTGTCAACCATCCCATGACCCAATCGGAATGTCGGGCTGCACCCCATTGGCCAGCCGGGCGGATTCACCGAAGCCCGTGATTGGTCCGGCCCTCTCGACCAATCCGGTGGGGTGGAGTCGGGGGGGCCGAGCCATTGGGCCGAAGTTTTGGGGCCAGGGCAACCAATGTTGGTCAAGTGTATATAGGTAACGTATGTGAGTGTTGTTGAGTTCGTTTGCCATGTTCTCCACCTTCTACCGATTCGATTTACACAACAAAACTCGTGTTGCGGTAGCAAACATACAATGAAACGTGTGTA
This sequence comes from Polytrichum commune, assembly GCA_950295325.1. NCBI lineage: Eukaryota > Viridiplantae > Streptophyta > Polytrichopsida > Polytrichales > Polytrichaceae > Polytrichum > Polytrichum commune. The sequence goes on along the minus strand of OX485803.1, from coordinate 11,102,879 downwards.
AGAATCGGATTGAAAATTGGATTCCCCCTCATTTCAGTCGTGGTTATCGGGAGTGGCATGTTTGTTGGTTTCGTAACCGAAAACATGGGTCTTCCGAATCGTGTTCGTTGTTGAGTGTAGAGTAGTTATGAGTATTTGAAGATGTAGCCCAATCTCTCTGTTAAACATATGGCTTTATGGTGCTTGCTCTTTGATCCTTGTCCAATTAAGGAGAGGAGCCAATAACACCCACATACGTTACGTATAATGGACCGATATAAGATTGGTGTCACTGTTGTGATACCCACGGGTAGGTTCTTTGATGCAGTTGGCGGGTATGTCAAGGTGAGCGCATCTTTGTATACCTAAATCATTATTTGGGTCAATGATATCATTCTAAACCATATTGATAGTAGGATGATTTTACCTAGGTATGAAAGTTCTCGGATGGTATTGGAAAAAAAAACCCACCGTACCCTAATGGTATAAAATGTGAATTACTCAATATAGATACCCGAATGGTACCAAAAAGACGAAACCGATCCCAACATCTGTGGAAACTGAACCCAACAAAGGTTTGTGTAATGTGGGGCCCCCAACTTCCCATAATGTATTTGGAGTAGTGCAATTGTATATAAGAATGCATATGTATATGTTATGGAAAATGTAATGCATGGGTGTGACCAACATTTATTATATGCAATCTAAACAATTTAGAGAGATTATGATTTCTATGTTGGAAAAAAACCATAGCAATGTGTGTGGTTTCAAATGATATTACGGTTCCCAAATGTTGTGGGTGAGTATGTTTATTATAGATGCTCGGATGGTATCAAAAGAAGAAGATTCCAATCCCAATACGGTTGAAACCAAGCCCAACAAAGTTCATGTAATGTGGGGCCCCTAGCTTCCACAATGTATTTGGAGTAGTCCACTTATATATGCATGCATGTATCTTTAATAAAAATTTGATTCTATGGTGTAACCAATATTTATTATGTACAATTTGAACTATTTTGAGTGAATGTGATTTCTATGTTGAAAAATAGAACTATAGCAATACATGCGTTTCAAATGATAAACCGATTCCCGGATGTTCCAAGCGAGCATTGTTCACGGAGCTCACTTCAAGAGGCAATTTGGGGATCTTAGTGAACTCAAATAAGTCCCGTTATTTTCATATTCTCTTTGAATTTGCAAAGACGCAAGTGATCATGCAATGTCACACCTTCTCCACATGATGAGGTTTGTTCATGATTTGTGTGTTGAGTGAAGTGTTCGGAATCGTTTCAAATCCTAGGGGGACCAAGACTATCTCTTCTATATATGTTGAGGGTGCTTTTTGACAATATGTAAGTAAAGGCTAACCAAATTAGACCTCCACTCATAAACCGTGATCATTTCCTCTTGGAAAAACAACACCAAGATCGATCCTTAAATTAATTTATTTGTCTATTTGAAAATTGTAAACAAACATAGAGCTTCAAATTGACATGTTCCAAACCTCTTGCAAACTTTCAAAACAAACACCTAAACTTTGTAGTCATTTTTTAGGGAATCCATTATATATTAGGGTTGAAAACAATTGTAATGAGAAAACCACAAAGAAATGAAAATCAATGCACATTGTTCTATAGAATGCGAGATAGTGCTTGCCCCTAACAATATCACCCAAAAAAGATCCGGGTACATATTGTGCATGAATCTTTACAAGGTGGCGTGTTTCCATTTAAGAATAAAAATTATGCAAGGTTTGGTCAGATTGTCGATAACAAGACGTGATTTGATTGAAAAAGGGGGGGATTATTAAATCAATCACATAGTTTGTTGAAATGATCATAGGAATGTGCTGCATGGTCACATAACTTGTCAAAATTTAATTTTTCATTGCACACATGAAAAAGAGTAAGGTATCACCTATGTATTTGTATTGATCAAATTGGCCAACTAAAGAAATTAAACAACTTGGCCAATGCTTTTGTATGCGTCCTTGTGGCCGTTTTTAACTAGTGTGTGGTCAATTCAAAGATCCCCCAAAAAGAACACAAAGACGTTTCCTCACAAGAACGATGTAGCGCATGAATGAGAGTCCATTTGCCTTATGTGAAACGGCCGACGATTGAATCTTCGAGGAGAATCAAGAAAATAATTTAATGGAATAAAATAAAAGCATTGTAATTTTGATGGCCTGTGTGTAGGGCCACAAGTTGGCTAAGCTCAAGACCGACTCCGATGTCCGGACGCTGGGAACCGCGTAACCGCAGGGATGCGACATACCGCAACCGCGCGGCCAACTGCGCCGCCTCACCAGACCCACACGCGGCAGGGGAGCCCAAAGAGTGGACGCTCCCCCTCCTCGCGGCGTCAGGCGGCGGGCATCGACGTCAACGTCAGCGGTGACCAGCGAGCGCCTCTCGTTTCTCGTCGCCCTGGTGGCCTCCCATCGTCCGCAAAAATCCCTCCACCCCTTCTTCAGCTCTTCATCACCATAGCCATCATAGTTATGATACTCGCCCCACCGTCGCATCCATATCTCGCTCTCCGCGCTCCATCGAGCGTACCCTCACAGTAGCTCGTCCCGTATCGACTTACATCTCGCTGTCCAAAGCTCTGAAGCTTGTCTTCGAGGTTTGCAATCTTTGAGGCCGTAGCGGTTGCCGTTTTGTGGCAATGGCGGCCTCGATGATGTGCCGGAAGGCCCTCACGGCCGCACAGATTGCACCCGTGGCTGCTCAGAATGTTTCAGCAGCTGAGAACCGCAGCCAAAGGGTTTCGTTCTCCGGTGGCTTGAGGGCGAGGAAGGGAGCGAAATTCGAAGGTCTGGAAGTTTTGAAGGTCCGGGGTTTAGGATTGGGGTTGCCAGGAGCGCGTAGGGGGTTAGGGCATCGCATGGTGGTGAACATCGCGGCGCCTATGACCTTTGTGCCTGAGCCTGAACAGGAAGTGGCTGAGGTGGAGCAGGAACAAGAGGGTGGGGAATTCGACCCCTCCAAGAAGCCCCCGTTCACATTGAGCGACATCCGGGCGGCCATCCCAAAGCATTGCTGGGAGAAGAACACTTGGAAGTCGCTGAGCTATGTGGCGAGAGATGTGGCTATTGTGTTTGGCCTCGCAGCTGGCGCTGCGGCTGTCAACAATTGGTTCGTCTGGCCCTTGTACTGGTTGGCTCAGGGTACCATGTTCTGGGCTCTTTTCGTTCTCGGACATGACTGGTATGATTCACACTTCCCTTTTTCCTTCCTTTTCTTCATTTGCATACCCCTCCTTTCCCATCCCTTAAGCCCTGTTCTTGTGAATTACAAAAGCTTCTGTTGAGGAGGACGACGAAAAAGCAGAGAGGGGGAGAGAGGGGGTCAAGATAAGTTTGGGGGTTTGGCGTGTTAATCTCTAGGTAGCTGCATTTTCCCCTGCCTTCCTCCAACGTGGATTTATTCCTTCGGTGGTTCTGCCGAGAAATGGAATGTAGGTGAACTATGTACATGTGTAGAATGTAGCCCAAGGACGAAGTAATAAACTTCACTGGTGATGAGACCTGTTGAGAGATTTTACTGCGAGCTTCATCCCATTTATACATCTTCTGAAAAATTTAATTTCTTTTATTTACCCTGATTAGAGTATACTCTTTTTTTGAGGTGATTGACCTTCCGAGGTTAGCGTCTTACGAGGTTGCTCGTGTATGAGGTTGTGGGCCTTTTCCTCCTGGATAAGGCATGAGCGAGAGACGTTTGCCTCGATTTCTGCAAATCAGTGCTTTGGCAGTCGAGAGTCTGAGTTTTGCAGCCAGAGCCAAACAAGTGGTGGTCTTGTTGGCGAGTGTGTCTGTAAATCAGTTTTGTCTGCATTTTATCGGATGAAAGTCATTAGGTTTACTCTGACAAGTATCCTTGTTCTTGTCTTTGTCAGCTTACCAGACTCTGACCTTTGAGTTCTTATGTACAGTGGCCATGGAAGTTTCTCCAACAACAAACGTCTCAACGACATTATTGGACACTTAACTCACTCTTCAATCTTGGTGCCTTACCACGGCTGGTGAGGATATTCTCGACTTTTCTACCCTGTTGTAGCCGGACTAGTGTTTATTAGTCTCGATTATCCTTGCAAGTTATCGAATCTCTCTACTTGTACCAATTTTTGCTTTCTTTTCGAAACTTTACAGGCGTATCAGCCACCGAACTCATCATCAGAACCACGGTCATGTGGAGAATGACGAGTCATGGCATCCGGTAAGGCTCTCTTTCTACTTATCATTCCTCGGATAAAGCATACTTGAATCTACAGCGACCTAGTGAGCAATTCTTTTCAGAATGTATCAAGTTGTGGTAGTCAACTGCTGACTGATGTGGAATTGGTGTTGGAATGTGCTGTATTGATGTATAATCTGACATTGACGCTTGTGTGTGTTCAATCTTTGCAGTTAAGTGAGAAAACATATAACAAATTAGACTTCTGGGCGAAGGTTGGACGCTTGAAGTTTCCATGGGCAATGTTTGCCTACCCATTCTATTTGGTATGTCTCCCTTGCCGCAGTTTGCCCTCTGTCTTTGCAATAGATAGAACCTGCTTATGTCTAGTGGCCTGTAAGCAAAACACACCATATAGATAAAAATTTAGGTATCTGCTCAATGTGTGTGTATGTCCTTTTTGCAACTGTGGCAACTTACGGCTAGCAGATTTGGATTTGGGCTTGAGAATGCTCAAGAAATTAGCGAGCTACAGTAGCTTAGTAATCGATTTTAATTGTAATGTCCTGCCCTTTGGTTTGCTGCTAAAGATATGTGTTTCATTGCAGTGGTCGAGGAGTCCTGGCAAGTCAGGATCTCATTACGATCCTAAGAGTGACTTGTTTGTACCCAATGAGGCAAAGCTAGTTACCACATCAACAACATGCTGGGTAGCTATGTTGGCGACTCTGACTGCCCTTACATTTGCTGTTGGCCCATTGTGGATGTTTAAGCTCTATGTTGTTCCTTACTGGGTGAGTTTCATGGCACTCTTTTCCCATTTGTTTCCTCTCCTTCTGTTTATTCAAGACTTTGCATTACTTTGGTTGATTTGGTTTGCATTTGATACTGCTGAAAACAGATGTGAATAGGGGCTGGTTTTTGGCCTGTTTTTCACACGCTCTGCAGATAGGTTCACTGAGATGTAGATTTGAATTACAGGGTGAAATTAACTGGTTGTACTGTTGCAGGTTAATGTTGTTTGGCTTGATGCGGTTACTTACTTGCATCACCATGGTTATGACAAGAAGGTCCCATGGTACAGAGGCACGGTAATAATACTCATCCTTTTGTTTGTTGTACGACTCAGTACGTTGGGATTGGGAATTTTTCTTCTGTTAATGTTACACAAATGGAGATCTGCAACGCAGGTATGATAGTGTCTTACAAATGCTGGTATTGTTACATTGAAACAGGAATGGAATTACATGCAAGGAGGTTTGTCCACAATTGACAGAGATTTTGGTTGGATCAACAACATCCATCATGACATTGGTACCCACGTGGTCCATCACTTGTTTCCCCAGATTCCTCACTACAACTTGATCGAAGCGGTAAGATTGTGTCTTTGAAGGAACATTGGCACGTTTTAGTTGAGTAATGGATCTTTTGGAAAGAATTTGGTGTTTTGTAAAATTTGGTATGTAGATGCATTTGTTGTACACATCTGTACACACATGTTTGTGAGACTCGTTTTTCTTATGTGATGCTCCTTCTTGAACTTGCTAATCTAAAGCATATGTCTTGTATATGTGTGCAGACTGAGGCTATCAAGCCTGTATTGGGAGAATATTACAGGGATCCAAAGAAGTCTGGACCTATTCCGATTCATCTTGTTGAGCCGTTGCTCAAGAGTCTGAAGGAAGATCATTTTGTCTCGGACACAGGCAATGTTGTCTACTACCAAACTGACCCGAATTTCTAAATCAAAGCGGGAATTATTGCTACAGCTCAAAGTAGGTTAGGTTCTACATTCAACATACAGATAACAAGCCTACCAGGGGAGTGTCAAGGGCACAGGGATGTGCACCTCGGATGCTGTTAATATGACCATGCTCATTCTGGCAGAAGGAAAAATGTTATCCTTGCACACGGAAGGTTATGATTCAAAGCTCAAGCTATCAAAATCTGTAGGGGAAACACCAACTAGGAGTTTTCTGTGCGCACCTGGTAGGTTTAACAACAATCAGTTTGTACACGTCGGGATTCTTTTTTGTCACAGGATTCTTTGGAACCGTTGACACTGGCAAATTGCCATTCCCATTCTTGCTCTGGTAGGAGTAGGGGTAACCTCCTCAATATGTACCATTATCCAATTATTCATTTCATTGGAAGTATTCGAAAGCTATTTTCTTGCGTCCAATCTGTTGAGTGAAATCTTCACATTGTCAGAAGTGATGTACAAATTGGGCCTTGCCTCTTTAAAGGTAGGTATTAAGTTTATCTGTGAAAGTATTTAAAACTGCAAAGGGACTACATGAGCACTGGACCTTTTCTTCTTTAAATTTTTATTTTTATTAGATGAGGTAGAAGGCCAACACAGACAACGCCAAGATGAATGGTAAGCAAGAAAACCGCACTCTCACCGAGGGGAGGTGGGGCCCCTCAGGCGTGAGACACTGCCACATAGAAAGAAACAAGCAACCAACCACCACCAAGGCAAACCCACCAAGTTAAGGACCACCCCTACCCCACCCCACCAACCAAGTACCATCCCCAAACTACTGTGACAACACCCAACACAATGCTTGACCACCTACCTAATTTGTCTTTTCCAATTCCACTCAATATGCAAATTGTGCTTCCTACAAAGAACATTCCTAGCTCCATAGGTTTTGTTGAAGCCTTGAAACATGGCCACCGTAGAGAACTTCCTAATCTTGATTTGTTTGAGAACTCATTTCCAAGCCACTTTGGTGTAAATGATAAGCTCATCTGTGAGCCCGAGAAGTCGTACTCACATGTTAATTAACCCTAACGCAAAGTGTTGGGAAGTAAGAAGCAAGCAAAAGAAGTGAACCTCACCCTTAGGAAGAGAGAAAAAGTAAAAAGTTAAGTGCAATTACCATGTGCGGGGAGGTGGAGCCTAAAAGGGGAGAAAAGGCCAATGAGAAGGGCCAACCCTGGTTTTTTTACCTTCGGGCGGCCCGAAGATGCCGGGCATAGTGAAAAAAAGGAGAAGGTTGGAGGGGTCTCGGGAGGTAGGAGAGGGAGAGCTCATTTTTTGGGTAAGGGGGAAGAGAGGTGGGGGTAGGAGGCGAAAGCACTATCTCAACCTCGAATGGGTGTGCACAAGCGTGTCTGTGCTAGTCAAATGCTGATCGGGTAGAAGTAAAGTGAGTAGAGGCTCAGACGATGTGAACTCGCGATCCTGAGGGAGACAAAATAACTAGCTAGAGAAATCAGAAGCGAGAGAGAGAGATTGCCTACAATCAATCAGTGATCGAATGGAAGAAGCGCAAGCAACCTCGACCGCCGTGGAGTCACAAATTTTTTTTTAAGCTTTTCAATTGGCACAATGCGGCCTGCCTCCGACGATACTATCGGTGCACACTCACACAATCGGCCAACAAAGATCAGTAAATTCAACATTTACAACGACTCAACCATCAGTCTTCCTCGCCACGGGCGCAGGTAGCAGGAGAGTGTGGGGTCCAAAGTTAATTAAGAGGGATCACATACGAGGAGTAATTCAGTGGCAGTATGTGTTTGGATCTGGATTCTCGGTCTAAAGAGGCTTTTGGTGTAGTATCGAATTTGAAATATCTGATTTTTTGTGGGTGAGAGAACGAGCGAGGAAAGGGCGTGAAGGAAGTTTGAGAGGGAAAGAGCGAAGAAATCTGGTTGCTCGGTTGTTTTTCTTGTTTGTTTCTTTGTTTGTTTCGATTAGAGGATGGTACGAGGATTTGGATGGAATTCTAGTTGCACAGTAGTAGTAGGATGGGGGGAACTGATGGTGGTCATCTTCTCCTCGTTCCTTGAAAAGAGCTGCGTCGTGTCTTGCCGCTGCTCAAGTTTGTGCAGCAGAGGTTTTCTCTGTGGTTTGTAGAGTGGGAGTGGAGGAGGAGAAGAAGAGGAAATATGAGGGAGTAGTCCTTAGGGCTACTACTATTAGTACAGAGAGGAACTAGACGAAGAGGAAGTGGTGTGGAGTTTTTGTAGAAGTTTTGTGAGAGGCCTGGCAGTTTGTTTTGGTTTGTTTTCGATATGCGGTGGTGCCAGTTTCAAGGCAAAGGAGAAGGTAGGAGATTTTTGAGAAGAGTTTTTACTGGAAGGGGTTGGGGAGAAAGGAGATTTAGAAACCTAATGTGTGTGTGTGTGTGTTTAGTTGCTTAAGGTTAAGTTATTTCCTTTGGGCCACATTCGGGGAATGGCCTCGACTTTAAACTAGAGACGAAGCGTGGGGGATAGTCTTGGGGCGTCGTGGATGGTGTGAGGCCGCAGGTCACACATTAACCAAACACGAACTACAGTCACAAGAACATTGTCGACACACCTTTCACTCACTCAACTCACACAAATGTAGCTTTGGATGCCAAGTGGCCCGCTGTCACTACGTCGATCTCAATCACAACGTGGTGCACTTTCTAACGTAGCTGAACTTGCGGCTATGACTTCCTATTTATCTGTTGCAGCTTAACTAAGACGTGGTGATTATGATATGTATGCATCTCTTGTACATGCAACCGAAGCATTGGAAGCTTGAGAGACTCGTGTACGAGATTAGCGTGAAGGTTGGGTCCAGGTTCGACATCCTCGCTAACCTTGTGACTTCGACTTTCTATTCATCGTAGTGCACTTTCTAGTCATCTGTTGCAGCTTAGACAATGTGCATATTGTGTGTGACCGTTGAAGCTTACACCGAGAGTTGCGGTGTTTTGCTTTCGAGCGGATCCTTGTCTGTTCCTCTGCTAATTGTTATGAGGGCGGTGGTTTGAGTTCAAATAATGTTTCAGAAATAACTTATTTACGAGCAAGGTTGGCATGCGATAATAAGCTGCTGGCGCCCAAATTGTCACGAGCAATCTAATCCGACAAGTGTATTGTTGGAAGTTTTTTACGGTAGTACTTATTGGGATTTGTGGGTTTCAAACTGTGTCTGATTTGTTCAAATGTCTTCTCTTTGTTATGATATTTGGCACGTAAATACAGGCAATTCCTATATTACCACCTTCCACTCCCTCTAATTTGATCCATACAACTTGGTTATCATATAGTGCTCCTTGCATTGTAACTAATCCTGCATATTTATGAACGAGTAAAATGCCCACCCCCCCCCCCCTTTGCTAGCCACGTTGGGATTAAGCCAACTCTTTTCTCCCGGTGTAGCTTCAAGAATCCAACTTGCACATCCCTGCACGAGTCTGTGGCCTAAATTATCTAATGCCCTTCCCCTTAATTTATGCTCTTATAACATAACAATGTCCGCCCTATGTACTAAGGAGTTAATAATACACCGTTCTTTTGTAATGCTTTCCGGGTCATTAAGCCCTTGGATATTGTGTGTGATAATATTCCAATTCATAGAAATATTTCCAGGGTATATATCCACCACTTGTTTTTACTCTCCCCCCATGTGGGACTTGTTCCAAAACTCCCAATTTCTCCCTTGTCTTGGTGTTAACACATGCTTGCCTAGTTCCATAAGACTAGCTTTGCTATTACGGATATGTTGCGCAGCTCTTCATGAGGAGTGCCCAAAACACCATGGGCACAAGGGGGACCGTGAAGTGACACTCAGGACTTGTGTTGCCATTGGTGAGAGGGTCCAACTGATCCTAATGTGGATGAGGGCCCTAGGCGTTGGGAACGCCTCCCGCCCATGGAGACTAGGAGGCACGAGGGTAAGGCCATGAGCTATGCGTAGCATATGGCGTGTTGATTCTAGAATGCTTAAGAACACCTTAATTGGAGGTGTAAGCTAGGAGATATGACAATTTGAGTGAGGCGTTGTCTCATGACGTATGAATACTTGTGAAAGTAGGCGGAGTTACTAAAATATAAAAATATATACATACTAAATCAACACACTAAATTTAAGTGTCATTTAGAATGACAAAGACAATTTCAAATGGTAAGTCATCAAAATTATAACCTCAATGTTAATGAGGATTTTGTAATTTTATTTGACCTCCAAGTTAATTACGTGTTTCATTGATGGTTTCATTTCCGGAATGAAATCCCAATGAATTGCTTATTTACTAATTGGAAGTGCACATATATATTGGATTTTAGACCTTGAAGGCGAAGTGCACTCAATATGGGATTTGTAGTCAAGCGGCCTTCAAGAATGCAAGGGCAATATTTTTTTCGAAGTTGGGCGGGGCGGGCAGCAGTTTTCGGTTGGGTTCAGAAATTTCCCTGGAGGCTGCCCCCGCCCGGATCTGATACCCCCTATAGTTCGTATGGGCGAACTTAATGTCCGCCGTACATAACCTTGATGATTGGATATTTTTATCTGCATATGGCAATCATTCTGACCTGCTTGCCTAAGATTATTATTGGAGCAAATTTTTGTCATGCTCACAGAAGTATGTGGCTATTTGCCGGTTACTTTTCTTATTTAGACACCTATATTTGATTGGTGTGTGGTTTGTGGGATTTAAGAACAGACATCATTAAGACACGTGTTTAGAATAGATTGATCTACATTTCTAAATTTATGTAATACTCCACATGCTATAATGAACATAACTGGAAGGATCTATGTATGAATCAACAAACAAGCACTTCACATAATCAAAACTAAATCTGCAAAGATCTTGGCATCGATTCATTGCAGGTTTGCTATTGCAATACAAGTTTTTTCGTGTAAGGCCTAGTGTTTCATTTTTATTCTAGAGGTCGGAGGCGGCTTTATAAAATACATTTAAAATTATTTCAAAACATTTTTAATGTTTTTTTATTGAAAATCATTGAAGACATCAATCCTTGAGGTTCTTTATGACAAATCATTGTCAGAAACATTCCCCTCTTCCGAGATTAGTTCTCCGAGCCCTTCTCCGTCCAAGTATTGATCCAAGACTACACATGGATCGTCCCCCGATGCAAAATCCGTATTCCGGTATTGGTTAGTTTGTGTGGCAGGGCTCAGGGCTTCGGCACTGCTGTTGAGTTTGAATGTACTAATGCTATATGGTAATATGGAATAATTGATGAAGTTACGTGTGTCTATATTTTCCCTATTGGCATGGACTCGCTGTAGTAGTGAATTTATAATTAAAAACTTTAAAAATGCCTCAAAATTTGTTGAGTTTTTGAAATGCATATTTAAAAATAGAAGATGTAGACCATGAAATAGACCTGAATAATATGTACATGTCTCACTATTTGTTTTTCCGAAAACATGTTTAGCACGTGATACTATTACCTACATGTGGTTTGAAAACTGGAATGTGGATCATAAGATATGTCTGGAATATGTCTGGAATGGGTGGTTAATGTTGGTGAATTTAAGAAATTTAGTTTCAAGCTAGTCCAATTTAGTGTCACGTTCATGGGTACTTTTCCTAAATCCATTGTTGGGTTGCAACACTTTACCCTTAGTGAGTTAAACCGTATGCTAGGGGTGTAGAACCCCCCATGGCATTCTTAGGTTGGATGTCATAAGTTAGGGTGGACAAACTTTCACGTGGCAGTGATCAAACCCAATTCAACTTATTTTTTGAATAATCGGATAATCTTTTCTTTGACCTGGCAAGGTTGGTGATGGCCTGAGATTACTCCCTTCCTGGCATATTCGGCCAAGTTTAGGAGGAATTGGATCACTACTCAAGAGACTCCTAAAAAGCCAATCTCCGACAAATGGCAGAACGAAATTCCTCCCTCCACTTCTCTAAATTGGAGGATCATTTGGCATAAGCACAAGGCACAAAAGGAGTTTGCCTTCCTTTGGTCATTCATTCATAAGGTAGTAGTGGTGAACGAATGATGTGGACAAATCTTGATAGAGATTGATAAGAGTTGCCCCCATTGTGGCTTGTTAGTTGTGGAGTGAGTGGATCACAAATTCTCCAGTTGCCCTTTGGCTCAACAAGTGTGTCACTATGTGGCTAACATCATTTGGCAATTCTTTGCTAAAACAGGTAACCTTGGCCCTCGGAAATCTTTTTCAATGATGCAATGCCTTTTTGATCAACCTCTCAACAAACCATTGAACCTTTTAATCTTATTTGGTTCTTCTTGAGGAGTGGTCTTCCATGGATTATTTAGCATCAACAGAATGATATGATTTTAATGCTCTTCAATGGCCGGTGGAGAAAACACACCAAATTGTGTGGGATTCCTTACTTGACTATGGTAGACTTGAGTGGTAAAGGACTCTCACGTATTTGGAAAAAACACTAGATGTTGCTCATGAGGATGTTTTTAAAGAATTTGACAATGTTTGGTGTGTCAAAGGTCTTATTGTTACTTGTAACAATTTAATGGTTACTCATAAAGTTAGGCCCTTGATGGGCATTATTTCTTAAGTCCCCTCATTTGCTTTGTTTTGCTTGAGGTGGTTATACTTTTCCTTTTGCAACTGAAATTTCTTTCAATTTGTGCCCAAAAATAGAACAAGAAAAAAGAAAATAAAAGATATGACCGGAATATGTGACAATGGCCAAGAGTAGTATTGCTGAGGATCTCGGTTGTGAAAGGTACTCTGATATCCTTTCTCATTGGTATCATTTTCCATCTACAAAAGTGTTTGTGCCCAGGTACGCAACTCCCGTATTATATGGTCCTGATTATAATCACTTATAATGCGTTTTAGTCCAATATTGAATGATACAATTTGTTTTAATGTAGAAAACCCTTGTAGCCCTTCTAACAAGGAATCCAAAAATGTAATTATATATAGGAAATGAATATATTTTGAAGCATATAATTGCATTAAAAACCCAATTATATTATTTTTTAATACATGTACCATAGGTCAAACTACCCAACTTTTTGGACTTTTTAATAAAAATTTAACATTGTGAATGACTTATAATTTTAATGGGAGGCAACTATTCGTGGCTTATAATTCTAACTGGAGGCAAATATTCGTGTGGATTTTTTTTAATTATGTATAGGCAACTTACTGGTCTAATTGTTGGGATAGAAAACTAATGATTTGTGTTAGGATACAATTGAGGTATGTATTTTTAAGACCATATACATCATATGGTGCCCTGACTACTCAAGGGTATCATGGAGTATTTCAAAATATCATGGGTTCCCGGTTTAGGGTTAGGGCTTAGGGTTTGAGGCTTCTATATATTCGCTTTGAAGCTTTTGTGTTCGGTTTTGGAGGCTTTGTGTCTTTGCTTTGGAGTGTGCGGCTTTGCTTTGGAGCCTTTGTGTCATCGCTTTGGAGTGTGCTTGTGCTCATTTGGGAGGGTCATCCTTGGCTTAAACAAACACATGGATTGTGAGATGAAGCATAGAGGCTCATGTAGTGGAGGTAGAGATAGGGAGAAGGAATATGTTACACCTGTAATTGCCACAACTCCTTCCAAAAGAGGGAGACCTCGAAAGGACCCTCTATCATTTGTGAATACTAATCCGACATCTACATTGAATACCCCTCTTAGATGCTCTACAAGGTTAAAAAACTAGGTGTTTCAATTGTTTATATACGTTGGAGTTTTTTTTTAATAAATACGCAACCCAACTTTTTTTTCATCTCATTTATTTAATTTGGTCTTCACCCAACTTTTTTTTAATCTCATTTTTTTTAATTTGTTCTTTACCCGACTTTTTTTTCATCTCACTTTATTTAATTTGGTCTTCACCCAACTTTTTTATCATTTTAATTTGATATAATTTGATATAATTTTTACAAAAACCGTCCTCTAAGCCGTTTTTAATACGATGCCCCCTGCGTATAATATGGGACTTGCATACCCGGGTGTTTGTGTTAGAGTTGACTTGATGAATTTTGATACTATTGACTTGTGTAAGATTTTTTCAGTTTAACTTATACTTTAGTCATGTTTTGTCTTCATTGTGCGGACCATGTGCACAATGCTCAAACTTCAGTGGACACTAAAGGGAATATAGAGGGTTAAAACATGTCCCTTATAGATGTGTTGTTGATTTATCCCAATTGAACTTCACTAGGCTAACTCTTTAACCCAATTTAGGGATTATTACAATAGTAGCATTTGGGGTCTACATAGTAATAAACTTTTTCATTCTCCCCCTTAAAAGGTGTTGTGAACCTTTACCTAATTTTGACTATCACAGCAACTCGATCAAGAAGGTTATGTTCTATGGCATTAATTGGTTTGTTTCTAAAATATGCATGTTGTGTGTCCAATTGAACATGTTTTGTTCTTAAACTTTGGACCATAATGAATAGCATTATTTCACTCATGTAATTCCTTACGATTTTTCAAGCTTTAATAACATGAATAGAGCTGAAGAATATATTTTTGGCTATGGTATATGTATACAAGCACCAAATGTAAAACCAATTACTACTTTTATATACCATAGCAGTTTTCTTCATCCCTCTTAAAATAATCATATAATTAAATTTTAAAAATATACAAAATCCTAGAGTGACGAGGGTGAAATTGGAAAATTGAATCTGACATTCAAGCAACAAGCCTGGCAATGCAATTCCATGATATCATCATCAATTTTACATGGCAATGCATGTTTTGAATACATTTCTGAATGGATTAAACTCTTGGAATTCTCAAACAAGCCTAACAAAATGATTTCATAAAATAAAAACAGTAAATTATCAATTCAATGGGCTTAGGGTTCATGGCATCTAGTATGTAAACTGTGAAGGGGCTCTAGTCAAACAATTCCCCGACAAGGTTGAGGGTCAATTTATTCCAACTAGACTCCACTAGACTAATTCGGGATCTTTGATGCCATTTCCAGAGTTGACTATTCTAAAAATAATTGTTTCCCAAACTCTAAAATACTTTGTTGCATTTTCACCTTGCTAGCAGATGAGTTTATGTAAGGTATGTGGGTGTTAAGTGACTACTTTTCTTAATTGGACCCTTGAATTTGATTGCTATGTGGTTCCAAGAGAATCAAAGAACACACATCATAAGGACATATGTTTAAAAGAGATTGGACTACATCTTCAAACATTAATAATTACTCTACACTCAATAGTGAACACAATTGGGAGGACCTTTGTATCCAGCTAAGAAATCAACAACATGCAATTTTATCAACCATAACTAAATCAGGGGGCGTCCGATTTTCAATCTGATTTTTGCAGATGTTTCATCATAGATTTGCTAGTGCAACGTAGAAGTTGAAGAACGTGAAAAAGGAACTACATAACACCCAAATACCTTGAACACCACGAACCCCCAGCCATTTCAATGATGAGCCAACTATGGTATGTGATCTTCGAGTGCAGGTATCTTACAACAATAATGCTTCATGAACAAATACCTTTGCTGTCTTTCCATTCTCACAAAATCTGTGAATGTAGCCGCTTTGATTGGTCCATAAATCTAAGTTCATAGGCTCCTGCAAATGCAAACGCTACACACCTGCTTGCGAAATATGAGTTGTGATTGGGAGTCTCCAGTGACTCCAGGTATGCCCAGGATTTGTTCTCTTCTTGCAATAATAAGTCATTTCGTTTAATTCAGACAAGATATATATTACAAAAATTTGTTGGGGTGGATGCTTGCAGTGCGTCATTCCAATTCATGCTCAAGTGAATCTTTACAGTTCCAGAGAACTCTAATTCGGGTTCCTGATTGAATTCCGTTTTATTCCCCACGTCTCTGCTCGCTATTGAGGATTTGAGGCTCCATTAGAGTAGTTTATCATGTTTCAAGGGATAGACTCCAAAGGAAGACAGTCCAGGCGTTAGTTCTGTATACAATAATTTGGGTAGGTTGTAGTTCACATTATATATATGTATATAAAAAAAAATTTAAAAAAACTGGTCACAAATTGCAAAAATTGTTTCAAACGCTATTAATATTTTCAAGAAAAGCTGCGTGCATGCAGCCATTATATAGCCTCCTAACATACTCAAGCCTAGTATCAAATATTGAAGTACCATACACCACTAGAGTCCCTGGGAGTCGTCATAGTTATCCAGTCGTTGAAGATGGAACCCCAGTGCCCCCCTGGTCATGATCTGGAGATTGCTCCCTGGTTGTCCGGACAACTGGAGATGACTTATCAGAACCCCAGCCATGATCTGTAGAAAATAAGCACTCATGTTACATTCATGTAGTTAAAAATATCAACCTCGAGCATGACCTGAATTTTCCAATCAGAATAGATTCATGTGTTTATGCTAGAAATACTAATTCAATACGAATTCATGTCTATTTAATAGATAGACACCTCCGTTGTGACAATCGGAAGAGATGAAGACACTTTTATTCTAGTCTAATTGCTCAAGTAGACTCAATAGTTTCTGAAAGCAACTATAGCTGAACAACTGTCCTAAGTTTTCAATTTGGGAATGAGGGCTGGACCCAAGGAATGTATAAGGTAGGAAGGAAGAGAGAGAGCAAGAGCGAGAGAGGGAGGGATAAAATTACAACAAAGGAGGGGTTGAGGAAGGAACTTGGAAGGATGGACAGGATGGAAGGTAAATTACTATGTTAGACTATATTATAGTGATCCATCCAATCATGTGGCACCTCTACAGAATTTTTACTCATTTCTTGTTGGCTACTGTTAAAGGGGTCTACTGGGGGTCTTACTATCGAAAGTTGAAACGGAGGGCTATACAAGTTGTGGGTATAACAAGTCACATGATTAACAAAGCGGAAAGAAGTTAAAACTCGCACGTAGAATTTCTATAGTATGAAACATATTTCAACCAAACATATATCAGCTTCGCATCTATCTGAATTTTGAAGGTTGGCAGGTCCTCCAAAATGAGGTTGTGGCCCAACTTAAGTTGACCAGGACATATCTTTCCAGTTACATTCCACTTCCTAACAACATATTGTGCATTGAAAATTCCCGAACTAGGGATAACTACGAATGGGTTAGAATAAGAGTGGGCAATTAGAGACTGAAGGCTAAGTCCAGAAAGTACACATTAAGGACGTAAAAGTTCCATTGTTGACAGACAAGTTTTTGGAGGAAGAGTGTATCCAGACCTCAACCGTGTCAAGAAATTGATCTCAGGTGCAGGATGATTCGTAATATCTTTGCAGTACCACTTGTCCTGGCCTTTGGTGTGTATCTCTATTGCCTTGAGTTCTTGCATTTCATCCGAAGATATCAGTCTGAGTTGTTCGTTGTTGGGTAGCATGATCATAATATACTCGCGATAAGTTGCGTTTGGGTCGACATGTATACATGCGTGTTCTTCAGGACTCAAACTTGCTAGCACTCGAGGAACTCCTGCATTGGACTCTTTCACTTGAACGCTCCTCTTGGTTTTGTTAAATACTTTGACTTTCACCATTCTGGCAGTGATCTGTCCAGGCCACCAGTGAGCGTTCAGAACCTTTATGAGAGAAGAAGGTACTCAAGAAAACTAAGGAAATCAAGAGAGAGACAGTTTCAGTAGACTTAAAGCAGACAACAACAAATCAGGAATACTCACCAGTGAACACTGCTAATTACGTAAGACTTTATTCAAATCTCCAACTCAACGAGCCGAGGCAGGGGCACGGTCATCTGCATGACACAATATTCTCCAATGCGAAACAGGGAATAATACTCCGAAGGCAACCAAAGTTACAGTGACAAGAAAATAGTAAACCCAGCGAAGAATTAAATTCTGCCAAGTTTGGCGAGTCCCCTCCGGTTTTGTGGGCCTCTCTGACGTGGCAAAACAAAATTTCTCGGTTCCTTCTTCTCGCAGCCTTGATCCCTTTGCCACTGCAATCTGGTAGCACACCGGGGCAATAGCCAAATCAGTATGTAAAACCTCTTACACTTAAAAACGTTACGTAACACAGAAGGGGTGCCCTACACGCACCCAGATAAGGGTATTGCCTCCCCACCAACCATGAAACTGAAATGAAATACAACTGATTTCAAAGTCCAGGAAGTTGAGCTAGGGCCAACCCTCACTCGAGAGAAACAATGTTTATCAAAGTCTAGCACTACATTATGCATCTGATGTAGTGTGACTCACAGTATTGATCATCATCATACATAAATGGCTTTCAATGCGTGGATGGCAACCAGAGTAGGTGGGATGAGACAAGTATTTGCTGCTACGTGACAGGTCATGCAGCCCCCTCAAGTTGACATCGAACGTCAATTTCAATGCCACACTAAATTACATATATAGATATGGTGGGCAGACTTCATTCAGTTACATATCTTAGGACCACCTATATTTGAATGGTGTGTGATTAGATGTGGATTTAGCAATGGGCACCAAAACGACCTGCTGTACAAAGACATTGAATTATAGGCTCAAAATCTGTAAGCTACTCTGAGATCAATAGGTTAGCAACATAATTGGAGGGCCTTTCTAATTATTTGAGAAGACAAAATTCTTCACTTCGATAAGGAACAAGATATTTTCGTTGGGAAACGTTATGGTCCGAGACTCGGGGGCAGACCTTCCAGGTGCTTTCTTCTGAATCGATGGTCCTTTGGAAGCTCTGGATTTGCATCAACTTGTGCACAACCCCAAAGATGCTTGCCACCGAGGCCAACACGGACAAGGAGATGGGGCTCCACAAGTTGTGGCAGTGGAGAAGGCTGGACTGAGCGACAGCTGTGAGCATCACGCCCTGGAACACGCTGAAGAAGCCAATCAACTGGTAAATCTCGTTCTTCAGATTGGAGACAATTTTCTTCTTGCGTTCCACCCGATTGCTGAACAATGCCTCCTTCCGACCCCACTCCTGAAGCGCCTTCACGTAAACCGGATGATTCTCAATGTCCAGCAGCCTCTTGATCTCCGTGTAGGAGCCGGGCAACTCTGGAACCCCTATACTACCATCCACGTACCCTATGTCGTCCTCAGCTGTGTCTCTCCGCTCTACGGTACTAGGTGCTTTTCCATGCTTTTTTGTACGTTTGTCTTTTATTCCCGCCTCTGCTATTTCCTCCCCTGCGTCCAGCTTCTCTATGAAGCGTCTATCGCCTTCGATACGACGCTCATACACTGCATCAAGTTCCTTCTGATCGAGCACCTGCAACAAGTATCGCAAATGGACCTCAGCCTCTACAGACTGAGATGCTTTTCCCTTCTCCAACAGATCCCTCTTCTTTCTTTCAATCTTCGGGGCTTCCTTCCAGAGCTTGTTCTCCAACTCCTTGCGCTCGCTCTCGTTCTCCGCAGTTTTGAATAGTTTCTGAAGCTTCACTTGCAACGAATGGGCCGGTGGCTCCTTCGAACGCGGCAATAAAGGCTGATCCTGCTGATCCGCAGTACCGGCAGATAGGTTCAACGAAGAAGAAGGTGCCCGCTCTGGATCCTGAAGCTCCGGAGGAGTGGCGCCTCTGATCTCCGGGTCCGTCTCTTCCGACCCAGACGATTGGGTGTCGTCGGGATCCTTGTTGGTGATACGATTGTAATATCCCTCCAACAGACAGTCGAGTTGGAGGTTGAAAAGGGCGGCAGCACGGCTAGGCTCCTCAAGGAGCTCCTCCCACAGCTTCCGCCTGTCGTCCTCGGCGAGCTTCTTCGCCTTCTCCTTCTTCTGTGTCAATCGCCCGTCCTTCCGCTTCTGCTCCCGCTCCCGCTCCTGCGCAGTCAATTCTACTTCTGGCGCCATGGGGAGTGGCGACGACGGTGATATAAGTCACCAGAGTGGACATGCACTGATGAATAAGGGCTGCTTCACACCATGGCCGTCCAAGTCCACAGGCCGGCCGACCTTTGTTGAGAGTCCAAAGAAATGGGCTGAAAATACATAGCCAATAAAATACAGGAATCGGAGCCTTTGGCCGGCCATAGTGTGAAGCCCCCAAAGGCCAAACTTATGGTCATGAATTTCCACGGCCTCTCAACTTGGACGGCCATACAATAATCTCCCACTTAAGTACGCACTTTGAACTGGAGCTGTTGGTGCGCACTTAGTTGGTAGATGTGTACTTTACTCATATCGTTCTTTTCTAGACCTTCTTATTCAACAATCGCAATGGGAAACGGATGAAACCTGAGGCAACCCGGCCGCTTGACCGAAATCCACCCTATCAAGACGTTTGTTGAATCTGAGAGTGCCACCGACTTCAAAGGTTTTGAAGCTCTACACAACATTGTCCTCAACATTGACAACCAATTGCTTTGCTCCAGTGTTCAGACGGAAGTTGGACAAATGTATGATGAATTGCGACAATCATTTGAGACGTTTCAGCAAAACGTTAACAAACTAGGATCAAATGTCAAGCGTAAAAAAATCATGCATTCACGGCAAATGACTTGCATGACAAGTTCAAACAATAAAGTATGAACCCTAATTTTTTCCAAAAAAAAATTGCACACTTAACCGGGATGCGTACTTAAATGGGTGTGTACTTAAGTGGGAGAATACTGTACTATGAAGCCTCCAAAGGCCAAGCCCAAAGTCCAAACCCAAAGGAGCACCCACTTTATTCCTTGCTCAAAACAACCCCTCCAATCTAACGGCCAAGATCTTGCCAATGAATGATTTCTTAATGCAAAAAAACCAATGGCCTCTCGACCACAGTTTGGGTTTCCATTCCCGTCCAACCCAAACTTCCTTCGAGAGTCCGTCGCTTTCGTCACAAAGTAAGCATTTCAAATTGCGACGGCCTTTGAACTTTGACCTCAGTGTGAAGGGTTGAGAGACTGAACTCTTGGTTTCTTGCAATCTGATTGGTGGAAATCGATGGCCTCTCGACCTTCAGCCATATTGTGAAGTGCCCCTTAGAATCGGCAAGGAGAGAGGCTCCGGGTGGTCAGCGCCTACAGGGCCCACGAGCCGGCCAGGCTTGCCCACCAAAACATGCGAAGTCGATGTTCGTTTCTTCATTAAATTCGGATGCCAGCTTTGTCCCAGCTATGAGCACTCACTGTGCGCAAATCGGTCAAAATCCTAGTGTTTCCAAGTCCAACCGGGTTACATGATGTCATCTTCCGGTTTTTCTTTCATAATTTGAGGAGGCACCACGGGCCTTGGCTTGGTGGTTAGGGCTCATGGCCCCCAATGAGGAGGTTGTGGGTTCTATTCCCCATGCCGGCGTGGTTCTCACCACCTTAGTCCACCCAATTATGGTGGGGGGTCCTTGGACCTTGTTGTATGGGTATCTAAAGCCCTTTGGGGGGATACCATGTCCGGTATCTTCAAGGCACTAGTGGCTAGCTAGGAACTAGTATAGTGTGTCATTATAGTGCCCATCCTCAAAAGGGGAGAGTAGTATTGCCCCAATGTCCCCTTGTCCGGTGGGCATCGGGTCATTGACACTACGAACGGACACTTTATTCACGCCGGCCCCTTGCTAAAAAGGGACCGGAGTTTCTATCTATGTTCATAATTTGAGGTATATTCCACAGGTTGCTCTAAAACGATCGGTTAATCTCCTGGAGTCTTGAACTTCCACCAGTTCATCTGTAACTCCACTAAACACTCAAACACTCATATTAGTGTGGGTCACCATGTGGAGTTGCATGTTGTTATAACTTTCTATCGAGGCTATCAAATCTTCCTCAATACAAAATACATTGTTTATGCTATTTAGTGTCACATGCATGATAGTGTCACTTACCCTCTTTCGAGGCGTAATATGCTAGGTTACACTAATGATTAACAAATGTCATCATTAATGTCACCTCGTGAAACTTGGCGTTCAAGTGCACTTACTAATATTGGCATGAGTATGTTCAGTAGTGTGAGGTGTGTGCCTATGTTACACAGTGGGCTACAAGTGGGCTAAAGGTACACAAATGGCACTTGACATTACTATGCTCAAGAATATCTTCCTCTTACATACTTCATTGTAAACATTGTATGACACATGACATTAGTATGCTCAATAATATCTCCCCTTGCATACTAAAGTGCAAAACTATCATCTCAAGTATCCCAATGTGCTACGCTAAATGTCATAATGTAAAGTACTTTTCAGTTGAAAAATTACTTATGTTGACGAATAGTATCATATTGGTAAGTAGTGGACGTGACACTTTGAGACCTCTAAGCATCTCATTTAGGCCCTTTACAAATAGTGTACGTGACACTAAATACCATAAGCAGTGCAATATGTAAGTTAAAGAACACGAAACAACTTACTTGGTAAAAATTGAACCATCTCAATTAAAACTTATAGCAGCATGTAATTCCAGATGGTAACCCAAACTATATAGACAATTTAGTGTAGCAGCCAGTACTCCCTGTTCATTGTTTCGGTCGGAGGAGAATGGATGTGATTAGTAGGGCCGCTTTAAACTAAGAGTTGACTTGGCCGTCAAATCTTGGGGCCAGCTTAACTCAAATTTGAATAACTTTGAAGCTCGAGGCACCCTCAAGCAACCACAAAAAAACACTGATAGAAAGTTATAACAACATGGCAAGGGGGAAGGCTAAATCCCCTGTAGTAACGCACAGTTGGCTCACGTGTGGCCACCATGGCACGTGGGCCCCGCGCTGGTGCCTAGCCCATTTGACCCCCCAGGGTTTAGGGTACGGTCGTACTTTGCTGACGCCCGAGACACTGCGCAGTGTCCCGAACTTTAGTCGCCAGAACACTGCAATGCCGGAACACTGGCCCCATCCATCGCCATGCCATCCCCTCATGCCCACGCCATGGTTGTGGGGCTCACCAATACGTCATCTCCCGTCAACCCAGAGTCTCGGAATGCGCGTTAGGAGACTGGAGTGAAGGAGGAGCAATCCTTTTAACCCATATTGTTTGGGGGACAACTCAAGGGCAAGCTTATAAGGAGAAGTGGCCAGCACCTCGTTCGAGAACAAGATGTTGACTTGGAACTGGTTACTTGCTACTTGTTGCTAAGACTATGGCCCCCTCTGATGAGAGAGGTTACTTGGAACTGGTTATTGGCTCTTGAGACTATGGCCGGATACAGAGACTATGGTCGCGCCCGTCTAGACTATGGTCCTAGGGATTAGACTCTTCGCTTAGGCCGGTTCGCTTAGCTCGGTCACTCAGTTCCCGTTACTTTGCCATTGCTTTTGCATGTAATCCCAAAAGTCCAAAAGTCTTTTTCTTCAGGGTATTTTTTGCTCAACTCGTCTAGCTTATCTTTTGCCCAAGTTGTTGATTCAAAGCCACTAGGTGATGACTTATCATACATCATGAGACCCAACTCTTGAAGGACCATTGCACGTCGTACAATGTCTTTGATCTTGTAACAAGAGTGTTTTTGCCATGCACGACGAGCATGCCACAAGCAAAGGAAAATTGGAGTTCCAGGCCCCGTCTCTCTGAAACATCCCAAAAATCAACCATGTCAATGCGAATACATTTTTTGAGTAACGGCTTTCACAATGACATAAAATGGCATTAAACTACGAATATGAGATAAATGGGTGGAATATATGTCTGCATGTTGTGAAGGTCATGCTCATGCTTCGACCGGATATTGTTGAGGGTACAATTGCACGTTTCTGTGGCAAACATGTTGGAACCGTCATAGGTGGTATGAGAGAACTCCTCACCCCTTGTACGCCGCTTCGTCATCCACAATTTCCTCCTGACACTGCCCCGGTATGTACCCCGAAGCAAACTCCGGTTCGGACCAGTGTTTTGTCAAAGGATCTCGGCGAAGCTTTGAGGCAATTGGTTGTAGACCTCTCTGAAGAAGTCACGGGGGACATTGTCCTCATGGAGCATCTTCTAGCAAATTTAAATCAAGTCGTGGGTAGGGTCCAAGCATTGAAAGCAGATTTGAAGTCTGGAACACTTCACCCACTTGTGGCTTCGCCAGTGCTGCGAGCCGTCAATGATGGCAGGGGGTTTAGCCTTCTTCGAGAAAAAAGATTTCTTGGAGCGAAAGGAAAAAACTGTGGCGAGACGTCTTAGAATGTTTGGCTGTTAATTCAAACACTAACATCATATCAATGTTTGCTCGCGTGACACTACCCCTGTTGGAACTTTAGAAAAAAATGTGGACTTTGAGGATTCTAGTGTCACGGAATACATTGTTGACATCCAATGTCCTACTCTTCATATAAGATTGTTATGCAATTTCCTACCAAGAAAGCCATCATCCTGTTTGTAGTTATATGTTTTTCTCAAATAGGCAGCCATGCATGTGTAAGTATCAACTTTGTTGTATTTTGAAATTGCGAATGGGTTATTACATCAGTTATAGTTTTGTTCATAGTTTCTTGCTACTCGGATAACCATAGTAATTCTATAGCTAATACGTACAGAAACTTCAGTGTTTAGGATTGCAGTGTTACAACTTTAGTGTTACGTATTCAGTGTTACAATCTCAGTGTAAGAAGTTCAGTTTTACAACTTTAGTGTTACAAGATCAGTGTTTCAACTTCAGTGTTAGAAGTTCGGTGTTACAACTTTAGTGTTACAAGATCAATGTTACATTCCCACGAATGTTTGAGTTAGTCAATCACTTCCAGACATATATTCCACCCATTTATCTCATATTCGTAGTTTAATGCCATTTTATGTCATTGTGAAAGCCGTTACTCAAAAAATGTATTCGCATTGACATGGTTGATTTTTGGGATGTTTCAGAGAGACGGGGCCTGGAACTCCAATTTTCCTTTGCTTGTGGCATGCTCGTCGTGCATGGCAAAAACACTCTTGTTACAAGATCAAAGACATTGTACGACGTGCAATGGTCCTTCAAGAGTTGGGTCTCATGATGTATGATAAGTCATCACCTAGTGGCTTTGAATCAACAACTTGGGCAAAAGATAAGCTAGACGAGTTGAGCAAAAAATACCCTGAAGAAAAAGACTTTTGGACTTTTGGGATTACATGCAAAAGCAATGGCAAAGTAACGGGAACTGAGTGACCGAGCTAAGCGAACCGGCCTAAGCGAAGAGTCTAATCCCTAGGACCATAGTCTAGACGGGCGCGACCATAGTCTCTGTATCCGGCCATAGTCTCAAGAGCCAATAACCAGTTCCAAGTAACCTCTCTCATCAGAGGGGGCCATAGTCTTAGCAACAAGTAGCAAGTAACCAGTTCCAAGTCAACATCTTGTTCTCGAACGAGGTGCTGGCCACTTCTCCTTATAAGCTTGCCCTTGAGTTGTCCCCCAAACAATATGGGTTAAAAGGATTGCTCCTCCTTCACTCCAGTCTCCTAACGCGCATTCCGAGACTCTGGGTTGACGGGAGATGACGTATTGGTGAGCCCCACAACCATGGCGTGGGCATGAGGGGATGGCATGGCGATGGATGGGGCCAGTGTTCCGGCATTGCAGTGTTCCGGCGACTAAAGTTCGGGACACTGCGCAGTGTCTCGGGCGTCAGCAAGGTACGACCGTACCCTAAACCCTGGGGGGTCAAATGGGCTAGGCACCAGCGCGGGGCCCACGTGCCATGGTGGCCACACGTGAGCCAACTGTGCGTTACTACAGGGGATTTAGCCTTCCCCCATGGCAAGGGGTAACAATGTAGACCCATTGTTACCCATGTTGTTATCTTAGGGGCCAAGGGTAACAATGTAGACCCTTTGGGGTCATGGGTTAGAGGCCAAGGCTTTAAAATTTCATATGTTTCTTTGCACCTTGTCATCCAAATTTCTAGATGAAATCTATTCATTTTGGCAATTTTTTTAGTGGTTAATTCATATCTTCTCTATAAACTTTTATTTAGTAAGCAATCATTGAAACTAGTGTTCTTAAAGTAAAACAAAGGATTGGTGAGTTAAGGGATGGATTGTTTATGACTATTGACAGGAGATGGCAAGAGTGTTGATTAAGGGCTATAAACATGTGCAAAATGTGGAGGATTAAGAAGCCCTTTTTGAGCTTGGCCATGGACAAACACATCTTTTGAGAACCAAACCACCTGTTGTTTTTTTTGTTGTTGTTTTATACCTTTGTAGGCCATAGTCAAAGGCAGTCAAATATTGACTCAAAGGTGTGAAGCCTTTAGTTTTTGAGGCAAAGTTTATGTGACAACTTTTGTCCAATTGTCTCGAAATGTGTATGGCCATAATCTAAGTTGGAGTTACAGGGTGTGAAGCCCATGATCAGAGAGTCCGAGTCTTTTAAATCATGATCGGGCGGACATATGGTCTTGAATACTCATAATTTCTTGAGAGGATAGCATGCATCGGAAATTGCTCATCATCATAGTTTGTGAATGAACGAACCTTGTGTGAGACACTATAAGTAAGCATTTGGATTTTTGAGCATAAGTTGTACATGGCCATTGCTTGAAAACATGTTTCATGTCTACTAAATGAATGATTTGGTCTAAAGTGAGAGACTATTTGTTTACAAGAGTCAAGGAGTTGTATTGTTAATGTAAGTCCAATTGAATCTATCTATGGAATAAGAGTAATTTTGACAAATAGTCTTATGAGCGAATTCATCAATGTCTATATCATGTGAAAGGATGGAAGAATGTTTATAATTCAAATTGATGAAATCCATGGTCATAAGTAAAATTACCTAGTGTGAAACTTTATGTCATGTGCTATGGTCAAAGTGAGAAAAATATAGTCGAGGATGAGAGTATCGGTCAAACAAAGGAATTGCCTTGTAATCAATGGGGACCACAAATAGAGTTCCCATAAAGGAGGAGTTGTGAAGGACCACAAGCAAGTGACACATACTAGACACTTGACAATTTCCCGACACATCTTGACCATAGTCTATTGAAAGGACAGAGCACTTGGATTGCGGAACGACCACATTTTGAGGATAATGTGACATGATTATAGAGGCCGATGACAACAGACAAATGACTCATGTTCTTTTTAATCTTTTCTCAAGTATTTTTTTAGGATTAATTCAATTCACAACTGCATAATGATATACGATTGAACTCTAAAATCAGAGATGTTATTAATGAACTCTCTTAATTACAGGCACAAGAGTTGCCCCTTAATTACAAAGACAACCCATTGTTGCATTCTGGTGTACCGATTGACGACTTAGACGATGCAATCTCCTCCAAATCGATGCTACGAAACCCCCCTAACAACAATAAATGATGAGTTTTCAACATTTTAGTGCCTACTGTGTGTTCTGGTTAAGTAGGAAATCGGCGTTCTTAATTAGAGTCTGTGTAGGTTTGATGCAAACAGTGATCTGGGATTCTGGGTATGTTGCCTCAATTGACTCGCATTGTGATTGTTTAGATCCATAATAATTTAGGTCTAATCTCCAAGAGGGAGGCAAGCTTTGAATTTGCCCTCGGTCCAAAGTTAGGTTTAGATCACATCCATCCTCCACCGGAGCAGTAAGATGCTCGGAGCAGGAATAAGTAAACGGACACTTCAATTTGTCTCGGGCAGCCCGCCTGGTGGGGCCAGCAGGCACTGACACCGCTGCCCTTGAGACTTGAGTCAAGGCCTTAGGGCCACTTCACACATGAGCCAAGAGCCGTGACCTTGTAATGGTGAGGACCCTTGACTCTCATCCAAAGGCCGTACCATGGGTGTTGGGAAAGCCATTTTATGTAGTCTTTGGCCCTCAAGCATAGTGTGAAGTGAGAATGAACCATGTTGCGGGACCATTGCATATTTTGTTGGCGGAAAAAGAGGGGAGGATTTGGTTTAATATAATATGTCTCCAAGTTTATCAATTTAAGATAACTACTTGGTGGTGTTTGTCTGTCTTGGAATCTGTCCTGGAATTTGCCATGCAGTCTGTCCTGAAATATGTCCTGCTGGAAAAAATATTAAAAAAATCATGGTCTCCCGGAATTTGCGTCAAGCCCACCTCTTGGAGGTGGGCCTGACGCAAATTCCGGTAGACCATGCACCCTTATCCACAACTAGCCATGTAGGACTCCATGTAGACTTTTCATTCACGAACTTTTCTTTGGGCCTTTAGGCTTTCACCTCCTAGTGTGAAGTGAACTTGGACGGTCTCTGCCTTTTCGACCAATGAGAGCTCTTACATTGCCGTGGTCAAGGGCCTTCAGCCTTGTGTGTGAAGTGGCCCTTACACATCACTTTCTCACTACACATAAAAGCTATTCATACTCATCTGCAACTTGCCATACTTTTGTGATTGTTTTCGTTTACCGACGAATCTGCAGACAATCAATTGAGATTGTGAGCCAGCCAAGGCGGGATTATAAAAAGGGTGTTTGTAAACATTACAGAGGCTTGGCAACCTGCACTTCTAGCTAGGTAGGTGCAATGACATAAAATGAAATGATATTGGATAATAAAGAAAATAAAAGTAACGTCGGGGTTTCTTTTACACCGACGTGAATGGGAGCCCATTCCTCTCTACTGTGATCATGTTTGATCAAGCGTTAGGCCGAGGCAAGGTAAGGTAATTTACCTTTTCTACCCGGTAAAAGGGTAAAGTTCTAGGGTAAATCACTAAGGTAGACAATGGGGTAAGTTAAAGGGTAGGGTAAAGGTAGTTGGTCAAGGTTACCTATAAATTACCCTAAACCCTTTAACCCTTTAACCCTTTAACCCTTTAACCCCATCGAATCGGGCTAAGGCAACGGCCGAGATGGAGAAGGTGCTTGGTGACACCGTTGCTGCCATTTTTTTTTATCAAATCCCAGTCGAGCAAGACCATTGGGAAGACGAGATCCTTGACGATGGGGTTGTAGAATTGATGAATTCGCAATTTGAACGCCTTGTTTGGGAGGCCGAAATCATTTGATAAACAATAATCAATGTCACAGGGTGGTTGCCCTTCGAAAGTGTGGGTAAGTGTAAACGGTAAACGTTAACAAGTAGCAATAGGGTAGGGTAATGGGTAAGGTTAAGGTAGCTCAACCGGATTACCCGTTTACCTTTTACCTTACCTTGCCGAGGCCTATCAAGCGTCACTGTAAGGGTACTTCCTCCCTCTCAGGAGGTGGGCTCCTTTAGTTTTTAGGGAAGCACTACCCTTAGCTTTCAGGAGGAATCAACGAGGGGTTGTTTGTTGTCTAATTTTCTTTTGTTTAATATCAGGTATGTGAGGTATCTAATGGCAATTTGGTGTGGGTGTTTCATAAGTGTTTTGATTTCTATTTTAGGTATTTTGAGTTTCTCTAATTGGTTGTTCGTGAATAGCCCCTCTAACGCCGGCTGTGATAGTGATGAGAGGGTTGACTTGCCACCCGGTTGTTCTGAGTGTTTGGATGAGTGGGTTGTATTTCACGGTTTTTTCATTGTGTGCGGTATTTGGGAATTTGTCGTGACAGTATGTGAATTCAATGAATTGTATGACGTTTGGTGGGGTTGGCGTTAGGGGGGGTTGGCTTTCGGAGGGGCACCTAGTACGCATAGTATGTTTGGTCTGAGTATGGCTAGACATGTGCATGGTGCGGTGTGGCATGTACATTGGAGTAGCCATGATGGGATTGTGTTGTCTTGTGGTCTGAAAGTTTTGGTTGCCTGCATTTATAAGGGTGTAGTATCTTGTATGTTTGCTTGATTGTAGTGTATGTACGATTTGGTGGATTGCTTTATTGTGTCGTGATATACGCTATCCCTTTAAGTGTTGGTTTGAGCATGTAGAAAGTAGATGTGGCCATGTGTCGAAGGCATTGCTAGGGCATTGTGTACAATTTTGGTTTGGGTATAAATTGGGCCAAAATATATTTTTACAGTGGTTACCCATGTATTGGGCGTATCGGAATTTTAGAGTTTGTGTAATTTGGGCGTTTGTTGTTCCGGGGTTTTTCCCAAATTGGTTGGAGAGTTTGGAGTTGATTTGGTCGTTGGATGTCCATTTGTCTATGTATGCGATTTGGATTGGGCCCACCTTAATTATTGGTTTTTTGTGTTATTTGTTTATGTAGGTTTGTAGGTTTGTATGGCACCCGTGTGGGTACCTGTTGGGACCCCGTTGAGCCAATATGGCGTAATATGGGCCGTATGTATGCTAGGGGTGTTGGTGGGTTTGTCTAAGAGGGTGCCATTGTTTGCTAGCTAATCCGCAATTTCATTACCTATTATTCCCATGTGTGGACCATGTTATGTGGTTGACTATGGTGGAAATGAGTAATTTATCCGGATGGTTATGCTAGGATGATGGATGTCGTATATGGTTATGTATTAGATATATACTATTAAGGTTGTCTATAAAGACATGCGTATATTGCGTGTGTTGTTGTGTTTCTTGGATTGCTATGAGGAGGGTGTTTAGTTCAACTCTAAGGATCTTTTGTAGGCATGGGAGTCTTTGCACAATTCGAAGGTTGTTGGCGGGGCAATATACACCTAAGCTAGTTGTGTTACCGACGCCGTTCTCGTCTGGGGGATAAACGATCCGTCAATGTGTATGCATTGTTGGGGCTTGAATTTAAGGGGGTGGGTGTGGTAGAACTCTATTGGTAGGGGTTGTGTTGGGTGACTGCCTTCTTGTTGGTCGTAGATTGGGGCTTTATGCCATACGTGGGAGAGTTTCACTTTATTCTTAGAATGGGTATTTTGTGGTGGGTGTATTTTGGCTCGAGTGTTATAAGCATCAAGTATGTTGGTTGTGAGTGTGTTGGGTATTTGTGAGTTGCTTGGGGGGCGGGGCTTTTGGTTATTTATGCTAATTATGGTGGTGTATTGGTTTTCTAGTTGGTGTAGATATTTTGGCCATTCCGTTGTGGGGTTGTATTGTATGGTTGTGGTGTTAGGTCCCGAGCCATTCGTGGCACTCATGTATTCTCATTAGTGAGAGTTCATTCATCTTTGCGGATGAGATGAACCACTTTAAATACTTCCATACGTCGTCGGCTCCTTGTCTCAAGGGTTTCAAAAATACCAAGTTTTAGTAGTTTTAAAAATCCCAGTCTAATCTAATACTTAAGGCACCAATATAAAGGGGTATAGACATTAAAAAAAACAATGCCTCATATAGAAGCAAGTGGGGGCATCTTGTGTTGCCAACCTATCACTACTAATCCGGTTATTTTAAAGAAAAATTAACATGGGCGGACGTTAAATACCCCCCTCACGAACTTTCGGACGTATCAAATCCGGGTTGGGGCAACCTTCTAGAGAAATTTTCTAAACCCGACCGAAAATTGTTGTCCGCCTTGCCCAACTTCGAAAAAAACATTGCTCTTGCATTCTTGAAGGCCACTTGACTACAAATCCCATATTGAGTGCACTTCACCTTCAAGGTCTAAAATCCAATATATATGTGCACTTCTAATTAGTAAATAAGCAATTGATTGGGATTTCATTCTGGAAGTGAAACCATCAATGAAGCACGTAATTAACTTGGAGGTCAAAAATATTACAAACTCATTAACGTTGAGGTTATAATTTTGTGACTTACCATTTAAAATTATCTTTGTCATTCTAATGATAAATTAGTGCAAGTGTTCATAAGATGACCAAAATGAAACAATGAAGATAGAATATAAAACATATAACAAAAATTTATATAAATATCAATTATACTTTTTTAAGGTAATATAATATAAGGTATAAATAAATGATATGTTACTTGAAATTAGACTTGTGGGACAACGTTATGGATGGGGTATACTTAGAAAATCATAAGTTTCTGACTATAGCCTATCTGAATTATTGTAATAATTTATTCTCATCACACATTATATTATCTTTAAAATCACATGGTGTATATTATTTATTTTCAAATAAATATCATATAATAATAATAACAATAATTGATTTTTTTAGTTCACCAATTTATCATAAGGTGATATATATTATTTTGACATATTACAAATGTTTGAGCAATCACACCCGTGCAAAATAAATGAATTATGAACAAACAAAAAAATGTCTATGACAACACGTCATAATTATATATTGCACGCGTTGATATCTTGCGATATTTATCAAAATAACCATGTGGAATTCAAAGCCACATCATGGCCTTGGAAACAACTCATGGGAGGTTAGAAAATAGGCTTAGAGCATCCAAGGCCACATCATTGCCCCTTGCCAACTAATTAATATTTATAAAATAACTATGAGGGAGAAAATAGGTCTTACATGCGAACTCGGAGGTGTTTCACTAAAGTAAGCTCCATCCGAGCTTCTTGATGGACTCATCCGATTTTCGTTACCAGATGATTTTACTTGAGTGCCACGAATCCCCGGGTAGTGTGGAGTGTGTAATTTTTGAATGAGTGATTGTGTGGTAAGGTTGGTGGCTTCTTGGAACCTGGTGTGTACTTTTTGAATTGTTTTTGTTGGTATGGGGTATGTAATTCTTGGGGTGTGTGTTATGGGTTTGTCAACTTTTTGGACCAGTGTGTTGGGACCAAGGTCTAGGTTGACGGGGTAGTGATCCAAGTTTTGATTTTGGTGGAGTAGGGTTGTGCATGTTATGTGCGTATGGCTTGGTATGTTAGTATAGAAACCATCAATGAGGCTAGTGGATGAGTAGTTTTGTCCTCCTTGTCATGAGAGGGTTCAGTGTTTCCAATTGGGTGTAGGTTTAGGATTTGCATGTGTCGTGCCCATTCTCTATCTTTGCGGGTGGGAGTTTGTGATGTGCCTTCGTGGATATGTCCTTGCAAGAAGATGTCTCTGTTGAAATCTCATGCGAGTATGCTTTTGTGTGTAGGGTGATGGTTTATTAGGATGTTGATTTGGAAAATAAAGTCAAGTATGAAATTTAGGTCTTGTGGGTGTGATGGCATATATAAAATCATAATGAGGAATGGTGTTAGCGGTTTGTTGACTATATCGAGGACTTGTAAATAAGGTGAGATATGGGTTGTGGTGGGGATTTTGATTATGTTTTCAGGTGTATATATAATTTTTTGAATTATGATTTGTACGCCTCCAGGGGGGGTTCGTTCATAGAGTATTGGTGTTTTCTTTCAGGGCCTTCGGTGTTCGTATTGTTGTATAGTATTTTGTAGTATGAGAACATGTTGTCTATGTACGTGGTATACTTGTTCTTGGTTAGTTTAGTTTCTTATAGTAGAATAACGTTGGGTTTGTTGTGTAGGGTATGCATAAGTTCTATGATGCCTGGTAGGCTTGAGCTAATGTGCCCCGTGTCCCATGTGACAATGTGGATGTTGGTGTTGTATGTGTTTGTGCATTGTGGTTGGGGGGGGGGGTTGTTTGTGTGTGAGGTTATGGGTATTTATGTAACCAATGACCTGGTGGGTGCGGGCAATCACTTGGAGGAGTTGTTTGGGTATGAGGGGGAAATGTTGTGCGAGGTTTTGTTGAGTGATGGATTTTCCTTGGGCTATTTTTTGGTTGACGTGGTTATGTATGGATATTATTGAAGGAGCTTGTGATGTATACTTGGTGAGTATTTGTGACAAGTAGGGAGGTTCCATGTATTGGTATGGTCCAATGTTTTGTAACCTTCGTAGTATAGTGAGTCATCTTGGATCGTGATGTTTGGAAAGTTGTTCATTGCATTGTCGGGGTACTATGCTCATGATGATTATGAAAGCATATACTTTGTAATGTGGGGGGTATAGTGTTAGGAGGAGATTGTGTCGTCGGAGGTGTGGCAGGGTTGTGTTGTGGTTGGATAGAGCATGTTGGGCCAAGTGTGAGGCAAAGAGCTCTTCTAGGTGTTGGTATTGGGATTATAGTTTTAGAATGTGGGTTATGAAGTATTGTCTTTGTCTTTTTGCGTATTTTTTTGGGAGGTTTTTAAGGATTTGTGTGAGCGGTCCAGGGTTGGGTTGTATATCTCCGCCTAGAAGTATGGGTGTTTAGAGATCGGTGGTGTATGTAGTTATTTTGAATATGTTTGGGGGTCTATGGTAAGGGCGTTTTATTATGTAGAAGGTGATGGTGGTTATGATGGTTCGGTGCGCACATACGGATTTTTGGTGTTGCATATGTAGTTGGTGTGGGGGGCGGGGTAGTATGATTGTTTGTGGGGCTATAGTATATGTGGGGGTATAGTGATTACCGTATTATGTGCATATATTATGTGTTGTGACATGGGTATCGTAGTTACCGTTTGTGGGGTTATGGTGTAGGTTTGGTTATGGGTAGTATGATGATGAAGGTTTGCTTGGTTGATGGAGGGGAGGTGGTTTAGCTATATTATGAGTGTAAGGCTTAGTGTTGCTAGTTTTCTTAGGTGATAGTGTGATTTTAGGTAGTGTGCTTTGGTGTTGAGTATTTGTGGGATTGTGGGGACATAATTGTTGGTAGATAGTGTGAATGCACGTGAAGGGTATATAGGGTGGCCAAAGTGTGAGTTTGCACTCTTTATTATAGAAATAATAGAAAGAATAAAACAAAACATACATGGACCCTTGAAGGTAGTCTATGTGGTAACTATCCATTAAATGTGTGAGGCCCTTGGTGGTGCATTGATGGGTTGCCATGGAAGCCCAGGGGCGCTTGGAGTGGGAGCGGTGGAGCGGTCGTATTGAGTCCTTGTGGCATTGAAGGTGGGATGATCCTTTGAAGGATTTCCGGGGCGGCAACAGATAGGCAGTTGACTATCCCTTGCATGCGAAGATTGGATGATTGGAACTTGCGGGTGATCGTCCCAAGGAGTGTTTGGAGATGGGTGGTGTGGTGGACAATTGTTGTCGTGGTTGTTTCGAGTCTCCGATCCATGTCGTGCACCTCTTCATGAGGAGTGCCCAAAACACCGTGGGCACAAGGGGGACCCCGGAGTGACACCCGAGACTTGTGGCGCCGTTGGTGAAAGGCCCAAGTGATCCTAGTGTGGATGAGGGCCCCAGGCGCAATGTTCAGGGAGAACCGGCAATTAGTCACAAATGAACCGATTGGTTTGGACAAAAAACCGGATATGGAGAGGTGTAGCCGGATGGGCATCCGATCCACCAAAGGAACCAACCGGATATTGACGGGTATTCATTTTGAATTCCTAGATAATTCACGGGTTTAATGAGTAAGTCCCCGGACATTAACCGTCCCCCCGAGGGTATTGGTGGATACCGGCCGACCACCGAGGGTATGGTCCGGATCCTGGCCGTGTATGGGGAGGGTCATGACAGAGATAGGGGTCCCCTCCCCCCGCCATTTCTGAGCTCACTCTCCCTCTCCTCTCCCCGCCTCTCCGAAGCCACTGCTCCCCACTTTATTTTCGCATTGGATCGAGCTCACCCTGCTTCAATGTGAGTGCATGCTGATCTAGGTTGGATGTTAGTGCAGCCTGGTTTAGGTTGAATGTTAATGGTTGTTGCTCTAAGTTGAATGTTAGTGGTTGCAAGTTTAGTGTGAAAGTTAGTGGTTGTTGGTCTAGGTTGAATGTTATTTGATGTTGCTTTCGTGTGGATGCTAGTGGTTGCTAGTCTAGGTTGGATGTTAGTGGATTGCTGCTCTAGGTTGAATCTTAGTTGATGTTGGTTTTAATGTGAATGTTAGTGGTTGTTGGTTTGATGTTGAATGTTTGTGCATGTTGATCTAGTTTGGATGTTAGTGGTTGCTGGCCTAGGTTGGATGTTAGTGGTTGTTGGTCTAGGTTGAATGTTAGTGAATGTTGGTTTTAGTGTGAATGTTAGTGGGTTGCTATTCTAGGTTGAATTTTAGTGGTTGTTGGTCTAGGTTGAATGCTACTTCATGCTGGTTTTAGTGTGAATGTTAGTGAATGCAAGTCAAGGTTGAATGTTAGTGAATGCTGGTCTAGGTTGGATGTTAGTGGATTGTTGGTCTAGGTTGAATGTTTAGTGGTTGCTGGTCTAGGTTGAATGTTAGTGGTTGTTGGTCTAGGTTGGATGTTAGTGGTTGCTGGTCTAGGTTGAATGTTAGTGAATGTTGGTATTAGTGTGAATGTTAGTGGTTGATGGTCTAGGTTGGATGTTAGTGGATTGTTGGTCTAGGTTGAATGTTAGTGAATGCTGGTATAGGTTGGATGTTAGTGGTTGCTGATATAGGTTGGATGTTAGTGGATGTTGATTTAGGTTGGATGTTAGTGGTTGTTGGTATAGGTTGGATGTTTGTGCATGCTAGTCTAGGTTGGATGTTAGTGGATGTTGGTTTAGGTTGAGTGTTAGTGGACTATTGGTTTAGTTTGAATGCTAGCGAAGGCTGGTTTAGTTTGAATGCTTGTGTTTGGTGGTTTAGTAGGGATGTTAGTGGATGTTGATTTAGTTTGAATATCAATGTAGACTGATTTAGTTTGAATGTTTGTGTTTGCTGGTTTAGGTTGAATGTTAGTGCAGGCTGGATTAGTTTGAATGTTAATGTAGGTTGGTTTAGTTTGGATGCTTGTGTTTGCTGGTTTAGGTTGAATGTTAGTGCAGGCTGGATTAGTTTGAATGTTTGTATTTGCTAGTTTAGTGGGAATGTTAGTGCATGCTGCTCTAGTTTGAATGTTAGTGTAGGTTGGTTTAGTTTGGATGGTAGTGGTTGCTGGTTTACTTTGAATGTTAGTTCATGCTGGTTTAGTTGGAATGCTTGTAGTTGCTAGTTTATGTTGAATGTTAGTGGTTGTTGGTTTGATGTTGAATGTTGGTGTTGGTTGGATGTGCAAGAACATGCTATTTTAACTCACGGGCACATTGAAATTGGGTTTTATTCTAGGATATTTGTGCAGTCTAGTAATTTTATCTTGTCATAGCGAAAAGAAAAAATGCATGCGCACTATGTTGTAGAAGATTTCACAGAGTGATGACTCAACATTTAATCAGACATCATCATCATCTGAGGGTTGTACCTCGCGTCCGGCAATGACTCCATTGCAAATTGTTGTGAGCATGTAGAAGGATGCATGGTATAGTACGTTTGATTGGATTGAATTTGATTCAGCAACAAATAGCGTTTTTTGCAAAGTTTGTAGACAAAAAGGGGGCAAATCAACCTTTGCCACTGTGGGCAGCATTAACATTCGAATATCAGCCTTTTAAAACCATGGAAAAAGTGCAGAATATGGGCGCTTGATTTGGGCAATGCAGAAAGAAGAACGAATAATGGAAAAAATAGATTGCAGAGGCGAATCGAACATGCGATGAAAGAATGCATTTTTTGTTCCAAATAACGTATTATATAGGGAAGGAAGTCATTCATTTCATAAATTCCCGGGTTTGTGTTCTCTGCTTGTAAATGTTAAAGCTAATATGATGGAGAAACTTTATCATAATGAAAAAAATAGTGGTGAAATTTTATTTTGCATTTTATCAGTGGTTCATAAAAATGTATTAAATAGGATTCGAGACTCTAGGTTTTATGGTATTATAATTGATGAGTCTACGGATATATCTATAACACGCCATATTGTTATCTTTGCTAGTTTTGTAGAGGAAGGTCTTCCTCTTTGCATTTTTCTTGGATTGTTGCATATTGAAGAGAGAAAGAAAGATGCATGCATGATATTTGAAACATTAACAGAAAACACAAAGGATTGGAATTAGATTTTGATAAGCGTGTGTGATTTGCCTCGGATGGAGCATAAAGTATGATCAATAAACAAAATGGGGTTGCTATTATCGTGATGTGGGCGGCTACTAGTTAAAACATAGGCATTTATGCATGTTATTGTTATCTTTAAAATAAAGATTAATATGATGTTCTAGTTAGTTTGGGTTGAGAACCGGTCTTGAGAACTCCAAATATTTGCTATTGGCTAGCCGCTTAGGAGTTTTAGAAGTCCTAATCCCACAAGTTTCATATTGGCTACCCGCTTAAGGGTTCCAGAAGCCTTAACCCGAAAGGTTTTCGATTGGTTATCCACTAAGGGTTCTAGAAGCCTTATCCCAATGATTTCTTATTGGCTATCCGCTTAAGGGTTCTAAAAAACCTTATCCCAATTGTTTCTTATTGGCCGAAGGAGCAATGAGGAAGAAAATTTAAGGGATGGAAAAAAATGGTTCAAGGGGGAGTTGGTATTTTGGAGTTGGTACTCGTGTGGAATTTAGAAGATCATTGAGCATTTGAGATAGAGAATTTAGAATTTTGTGGATTATGAATGATTTGAATATTCAATTAATATGAAATATGAGAGTTGTGCACAAAATTTAGAAACTTTAATCTTTGTGTAGAAAAAACTTCAAAGAGTTGAAGTAAAACGTATCTAGAACCAAAGACAATTAGGTGAGCGAAGTTAGAAAACATGGATCTTATAGAGTATAATGACTATGGCTACAAGGATTTGAAAATATCTTATAATCTTACTTATGTATTGTGTGTCAAAATGTGAGGTTCATTGGACTTAAAGATTAGAAATTATGAAAGTTCTAGTAACCGGATGTAATAAGATAACGTTTATGTTAGGAAGTTAAAGTTAGTAAATCATGCATAATATTTTGATTAGAGCTCTATTAGTGCTAATTTTTTGTGTATAAATTTTTAGTAAGGTATTTTATAAGTTTATCAAGTTTCATATAAAGGAAGTGAGCTAGTTGAAAATTATCTGTATCTAAAGTATAATAAGTTAGCATTGAGAGAAATCTAGAACTAGGGTATAAGAGAATAGGAAGGTAGTAGAGAGAGAACTTAAACACTACCATGAAGAGAAATATCGTGCTTATCGGATAGGTCACAATCATCTTGACACCGCGCGTTTGAAAGA
Organism: Polytrichum commune; assembly: GCA_950295325.1. Taxonomy (NCBI): domain Eukaryota; kingdom Viridiplantae; phylum Streptophyta; class Polytrichopsida; order Polytrichales; family Polytrichaceae; genus Polytrichum; species Polytrichum commune. The sequence goes on along the minus strand of OX485803.1, from coordinate 11,064,473 downwards.
GAATGTAAATAATATTTTAACGTCCGTCCATTGTCTGACACAAAGAATAAATTTAGCTGCTATAGATGCAACAAAGATTGGACCTTGCAAAGACATGTCTAGGGAAATATAGGCGCTCTTCAATTCAGTAGTCATGCATTCAAAAAGTCGTGCAAAAAAAATATATTGTTTTGATTACAAGAAGAATTTGTTGATTGTACAAAATGTTAGAAAGAATACCACAAAATTATGTGGTTATCACGACGACAAGCCGTTACAATTCTTTATCATTCTTTAGATAATGTTTCAATTTATTTTCAGGACAATCACGATGCTATGGAGGATGGAGTTGGGTCCAATATATTTAGAAAACTTCAAAGCTTCAAGCACATCTATATACTTTAGTTTTTGGCTGATATTTTACATATTTTATCTATGTTATGACTTCTAGTTCAAAATAAATTCATGGATATAACTACAATAGGCTTGGTGGTAAAGACCGATATTGTACAAATCCATATGTTCTTTATTGAAGAAACTACGGATTTGAATATTGGGACCTTCAATGAGCAAACTTAATATCATATTGTACCAAAATTTGATCTCCAAGGATGATATTTGAGTAGGCTATTAACTGAAATTAGACAAGATAAATTTCATGATATTGAAATCATACGGGATAGAACGGGACAAAACCTTATGGATGTAGTGGCATTTCAAAAGGATTTTGCCTTGGCCATATATAATGCACTATAATTTAGATTTGAAGACAACTACATGAGAACAGTTTTTAAAGTGTTGGATCCGACTAGTATGCCGTCTAAACAAGTTGGTTTGCCTAATTGGAGGGTGGTTGATTTGGAGTTGTCTTGTGGCCAATATGGAGTTGAGCGTGAAATTAGAGAAAAATAGATACCCCCATTGATAGATTCTATTGCAATCAAAAGATAGTTCTTTGCATTTAAGTTACAAGCAACTACCAATTGGTTGGACAAAAACTTCAAAGATATTTGGTCAATGATCACTTAAAATTACATCTTAAAAGTAAAGTATGAGAACTTCTTAGTTCTATCTGATATAGCTAGAGTACAATGCATTAGCACGGCGAGTTATAAGAGGGCATTTTCAGTTCAAAATTGCATGAACACCAAACAAAGAAATAAAATGTTAACAAATAATTTAGAGAGTGTTTTGCGGTTCACTTTAGAATGGCCAATTGATGATTGTGATGAAATCATCAATGAAGCCATGAAAATATGGATAAAGAATACCAAATTTAGGTATTTATTTTCTCACCCCAAACGGTATTTATGTGGAGTTATTGGTTCCGAGTAAGAAGATAATAATTTATTGTGATTTATACATAAAATGTGAATTATTGTATTGGTGGTTATTTGTACTAATTCAAATCCCTCTTGTCCTCAATGACTTCAAATCATTAAAGAATGTATGAGGATCATGAATTTGTATTTTTTTTGTTTTGTATTAGAACATATATATTCATTCTTAGATCAAGGAAGTTTATTATTGGGAGTTTGTATTCTATTGCATGATATGTGTATACGAATATGTCTGCAAGATGAATTTGTTGATCTTTGTAATCATAGAATAATTGAAGCCATTGGTGGTTTGAGGGATTGTAAATCCTTAGCGAGGGTAAGGCCATAAAATATGTGTAGCGTATGGCGTGTTGATTCTAGAATGCTCAAGAATACCTCAATAAGAGGTGTGAGCTAGGAGATATGGCAATTTGAGTGGGGTGTTGTCCCGGTACAGTGCCCTAGTACAATAGTGGTCTGGTAGTGACTACCGAGAGTGCCAAGGTTTGAATTAGTGTTGGACTGGTACATATATTAGGGCATGGTATAAGCACTAGTATCAAGTAGGGTATCGCAGACCATAACCAACTGGTATCAAAGTGGACAATATATTAGCTCTTATATGTGCATTATGGGTAGGATATATTTATGAACATACCATGTTTATGAACTAAGGTTGTAGTTAAGCATATAGGGATGGAAGATATTGGCGGCCCACCTTGATTTTGATACAGATTGGGAAGAGATTTGTTGCATTAGTTGTTGAAGATTCAAGCCGTCATTGCTTTCATGGTGGTTGTTGAGGTTTGGCCCCAAATATGTATCATCTAGTGTAGTTCAAGATTTCATGTTATTTTTCTTTGGTCGATGGGTGTCATTTTCGTTTTCTAGTTGTGACCAACATATGTTAACAAGATCCTTGTGTTCATGGTTTGGAAGGTCGCATGAATAAGATGTAATCTATTCACAAAGATTAGCTCTCAAAGACTAGGGTTTCCCTTTTAGGATTTCGTAGTTAGATTTAAACAAATATGACAACAACTTTGGTTCAATCTGAATGGGGAGGATAGGGTTTACCAGGAGGAGAGCCTTCCAACACAGAGCTAATAACAACAGAAGACACACACAACACCATTACGGATGCTGGAGTTACAATAGAAGAGTTGCATGTTGTAGAGAAGTTGGCAGTTTGGCATGTGCGATTCACTTATTTACAAGACAACCACATGTTTTGGACGAAGCTATTTTGCGAGCGGTGAGCGGTGAGCGGTAACTTCCGAGATATTTTGATTAAAATGTTACTTTAAGCAGTAAGTTCAGGGTATTTTTGGACTACATATATTTTTAGTAATTTTTTTTTCTAAACTTAGTGAACAGTGGGACCTATGACCGTGGGCAATTAAGGGCTCTGATACAGGAAAAAACGTTATTGTATCAGTGAGAAATATGGTTTAGGGTGTTAAATTGAACATTTGGAACTAATATCAGTAATAAATATGGGTTTAGGTCAAGTCAAACAAGTACTGTTTTAGTATAATAAGAAATAGTGGTACTCCAAAAGGGTCACGCAACTTTGGAAAAGAGAAATACATGTGGTGCGTCAAATGTCTTGTAGTGGCCCTTTTAGTCTCACTACATTATGATTATAAAAAATCTTGCATACATATGTTTCTTCAAAGAAACAGAAAACTCTAAGAGTCAAGGTACTTCAATAAACCAGCCTGCAAAACTCGCTTCACTTCGTTGAAGCTAAAACTAGCTGCATGAATGAACGTGTCTGAATCTGAGTCCAAACCACACAGTACAATAAACAAATAGTACAAATGCTTACAGTTGGTCCATTGACCCCGTTTTCCAATTGCCTTAGTTGCCATCTCCTTGAAGTTAGGACAAGTGCATGCTGGCAGCTGCAAAATCGTCAAGTAGTATTGCTGAACCTTTGGGGGCGTGCCGGAATCCAACGAGACTATGCATCCTAAGGCAGGGGCTGGAAGCATGCACAATTTGTGCACTTTGGCTTTCAGTGATAGGACTGATGCACAATTATTGGCGTGTTTTGTTGACGGGGCCTTCTTGTTGCGCCTAATCAACTTCCCTGAATGCCGGGTGGGAAACTCATCCGGATATGCAGGTGTCGTGTAGCTTGCTAAGTCCAAAGGTAACGGGTGGTCTTGAAAAATTCTGGAAGGTGTCATTTCCCTCCGCTGGGGCAGTCTAAATCATGCGTTTCCTAAGGAGAGGATCTCTTTGCAGGTTAAGTTGGTCCCCAACTTAACCGGCCATACCTCCGGAACGTTCGGGACTGAGACCACCCATCTTCTTTTTGTCCCCTTAACGCATCTCTCAATGTCGTCATTGCAGAAAAAGAAGTCTTGAGGGTCCAATCTCTTCTTCCGAAAGTTATCCATGAGGCCTGAGTAGGTAGGTGCAGCTGTGCTCTTCCCGTCTTGTACAATCCGAGCGACGCACTTCTTCTTGGTGATTGCTTGTAGAGCAAAGCAAGCCTTCGCAGATGTCTTAGGCAGCCGTGCGATGTGCCACTGGGCAGGGTTGCATAATGTCTCCTCAATCGCGGTGACATGGTGTCGATCCACATGCTGCGGAGCTACGTGTGTTGGAAGTTGCGGCTGCTCTTCATATGCGTTTGTGGGAGAATGTGGAGTTGTGGGAGAATCTTGAATTGTCACAGGAGGTGGAGAATCGTCAAGTCGGGCAGATCTGGTTTGGACGCGAGGTCGGGATATACTGATTTTGTCTGGCCTGTGAGATTCATGTTCGTCACCGAAAGCAGTGTCTGGTTTACGCTTCATAGAAACAAATACCTCTTCCCCTTCAAGGTGGGGAGTCCTGGTGCACCACTCATCACCGCCAGGCATCTTCAAGATGGCCTCATGCAGCGGTTTCGATATTCCTGTTTTTGCGGCAGACCTCTGAGCACGCCTCAGCTTCAATTCCTCCTTCGAGGGTCCAGTTCCAGGGTTGTCTCCCTTCAGGAATTGGGAATATGTTGAGCACTGCATGAAAGCACGCACGAAATCATCGACTGTTGCCACATAAAGGTCGTTGCCTCGATCGCCGGATTGCTGCTTCCACTTGTTATGGATAGATTCAGCAAGGTTACAGGATGGCATTTCCGCTAGTTCAGCTTCACTTAGATCTTGCAATGCCCATAGAGTTCGATTTAGGTTTTAGGGGATATCAATGTAGTTGAACTATAAAGAGTGAAATATATAGGAAAGGATTTGGCAAGTAGAGACTTACCAACTCCCTAAATCCACCCCATTGGCGGTAACGGAAATGCCAGAAGGCCAGCCAGAGCTCCAGTCGAGGTAGAGCTTGTTCAGTTGTTGCACCGGATGACATCCACCATGCCCGAATTGCCAGAAACTTTGTCTCTGCCTCCGCCATCGATTTCGCATTCTTGTATTGCTGGCATAGTATTCGATGCTGATATTGCAGGTCTTGACGGATATCGGCCTTGGTATGTTTCCCCAAGGACTGCGTCCAATGGAAAAGACAAGTCCTCTCTCTGTCCACCATCTTCTCAGACGCATCTCCACTTCCGTATATGATTCGAACAGCATTCCAGTTGGCTTGGGCACTGTCGGCCATGAAACCCTTAAAATTTACTTTGTGCACTCCATGTTGAGCCATGAGAGCGTTCAAGTTCTTCCACACGACTAACTGGGCAGCAACATCTTCAGACTACATGTCGCATATTGCGATGGTCATGACACGGCAATATGTGGAATCGTACACATTGCAAGCCATTGTGGTCCACGACCTGACCCGTTTGACATGGTCAAACATTATCCACGAGTTCTCCAGGTCACCACCGGGCTGCATTCGTTTGACGAGGTCGACGCCGCTCCCCGGCCCAACTTCAGACATCTTGAAATAAGGTCATAAGAATGACGACCGCCACGAAAAATGTGGAGAGCATGATAATAGGCATACAATAATAAATCCTAAACAATTGAGATTAACGACGAATACGCTTATGGGGCCCTTTGTCATTTTTGTCACACTCATGTTTATGACAATGGTCAATCCCTAAACTATGAACTGCAGTGCATCCTCCGCATCCTGCGCATCCGAGTCCCTGACCTTGGGGACGTGGGGCACTCCCTAATAGAGATCTAGAGTAAGTGCCCGGTTTAATAACTCTTACTCTAGAATAGGCATGAGTCTGTAAAGTAGACTTGTTCTCTATCAACGTTGCAACATCCGTCTGCAAAGATGGAATCCGGGGATGTGGACTCTGAACTGCGACCGCTGGAGTAACTGAGCAGTCAGGTGGGTTTAGACTCTTCATGTTGTCGACGTATGCAAAACCGGAGAAAGACGACGTGGTGTGGATTTGTGATGAACTAGGAGCACGTAAAGGAGCAAGGCTCGGGAGACTTGAGTCAGTACCCATTGGAGAAGAATATCATGAGATGAGATGAAGGAATGGGTGCAAGTAATCGGGTATTATATACACCTAGGGTGGACATCAATGCCCGAATATATGATGACCTGATAGATCAATTAATAGTCAATAGTTATTTATGTAAATTCTAGACAACATGTGTCATGTATGAATAGGATGTACTACAATAGTAGTCATCCCTTAATCACAACAATATAGCTGACACCGATTAGGTAGATAGACAATAGCGGCGCCTTTTGTAGTGTTTTAATGCAGTGTGGATAAAACGAGAAATAAATAAAGAAACTGCAGGTTAATTATCTAAATCCAAGATAATAGGAACATAATGATGGCCCATAGATGCTTGAGTATGGTTAGAGATGAACACTCGGTCGAGAGCGAGAGCAGATCGAGAAGAGAGGAAGACTATTCAAAAACAGAGGCGCATTGAGAGAAATGAGAGGTTCGCTACTAGAGATAAGGTAGTGACCCCGTACAAATTGAGGTCAACCATGGGAAGAAAAGGGGATAATTCAACAAAGGCTACTCACAGTCCTTCAAAACGAAATGTTGAGTCATTTGAAAAGGCAGAGGTTGCTCCCATCGTTTTATTTCCAGTAACGGAGGAAGACAACTAAGATGACAAAGGGGGCAGTGAGGTGTTGTATATCTAAAATCCTCATGATATTGTTTTCTTTAAAAACGAAATGTGAACCACTCTCACGGAGAATTAGAACAGTCGAGACCCATTAGCTTTCAATTATGTTATTTTTTATATGTTGGGTGATGGAATGTAAATAGGAATTGGATTGGGCATCAGGAACAAGGAATGACACAGACACAACTTCAACCTGGGGGAGCCTTGAGTGCCTCAACATCAGTTCACAGTGAGCAGCAGGTTTGTGAATATTGTGTAAAAATGGTGATTTCTACTGTAAGGGTTTAGCGTAAAGTTAATTTTCAATGCTTGCAGTTTCTAAGGGCAAGTTCATAGCTAATGAGGAAATGCAAAATATACTTAACAGAGCCTTGGAGAATTCGACGGCGATGCCGATGTTGTTGATCTTTGCGAAGGCAGCATGGACAATGGCGAGAATCAATTCAGAGAAGAGGTAATATGTGAAGCCCTAAACCGAAAGCCAAACCCATAATCTGCAGTCTTTCTTTAATGTGGTTTTTAGGGTTTAGGGTCCGAGACTAGGAAAACGAGGATTCAAGGCGCCTTCCTCTTCTTCTATCTTCTTCCCATAGAAGTTGTTTAGTCACGGAATAAATGGAGACGCAGAGGAGGCTGAGGGCGGGATAATGGCCGGGTGTGCGGATTCTGTTCACTCTCAATTGGAAATGGTGACTTGCCTCCCAAATGTGTTCGGGGGGGGGGGGGGGTCATATGCATATTGATTTCGATTTTCAATTTTGGCTGATATATCAAACTTCCAGCCTTGAGACGGTCCATTCGGGGCCGAGCTTAGTCTGTAGGGATTTTAGTTTGAAGGTAGAATTCAAGTCAATTCAGATTCAAGGGTTTCAAGGTCATAGGGTTAACGGGGTCATATGCATATTGATTTTGAAGTTCAATTTTGGCCGATATATCAACTTTCCAGCCTTTAGTGAGTCCATTCGGGGCCGAGCTTAGTCTGTAGGGATTTCAGTTTGAAGGTAGAATTCAAGTCAATTCAGATTCAAGGGTTTCAAGGTCATAGGGTTAGTGGGTCATATTCATATTGATTTTAGATTTTCAATTTTGGCTTATATATCAAACTTGCAACCTTTAGAGAGTGCATTCGGGGCCGAGTTTAGTCTGTAGGGATTTAAGTTTGAAGGTAGAATTCAAGTCAATTCAGATTCAAGGGTTTCAAGGTCATAGGGTTAGTGGGTCATATTCATAATGATTTTAGATTTTCAATTTTGGCGTATATATCAAACTTCTTGCCTTTAGAGAGTCCATTCGGGGCCGAGCATAGTATCTAGGGATTTCAGTTTGAAGGTAGAATTCAAGTCAATTCATGTTCAAGGGCATTAAGGTCATAACGTTATGGGGGGGGGGGGGGTCATATTCGTAATGATTTTAGATTTTCAATTTTGGCTGATATATCAAACTTCTTGCCTTTAGAGAGTCCATTCGGGGCCGAGCATAGTATCTAGGGATTTCAGTTTCAAGTTAGAATTCAAGTCAATTCAGGTTCAAGGGCATTAAGGTCATAACATTATGGGGGGGGGGGGTCATATTCATAATGATTTTAGATTTTCAATTTTGGCTGATATATCAAACTTCTTGCCTTTAAAAAGTCCATTCGGGGCCGAGCATAGTATCTAGGGATTTCAGTTTGAAGTTAGAATTCAAGTTAATTCAGGTTCAAGGGCTTTAAGGTCATAAGGCTAGGGGGGGGTGATATTCATATTGATTTTAGATTTTCAATTTTGGCTTATATATCAAACTTCTTGCCTTTAGAGAGTCCATTCGGGGCCGAGCATAGTATCTAGGGATTTCAGTTTGAAGTTAGAATTCAAGTTAATTCAGGTTCAAGGGCTTTAAGGTCATAAGCCTGGGGGGGGGGTGATATTCATATTGATTTTAGATTTTCAATTTTGGCTTATATATCAAACTTCTTGCCTTTAGAGAGTCCATTCGGGGCCGAGCATAGTATCTGGGGATTTCAGTTTGAAGTTAGAATTCAAGTCAATTCAGGTTCAAGGGCATTAAGGTCATAAGGTTCGGGGGGGGGGGGGTCATATGCATATTGATTTCGATTTTCAATTTTGGCTGATATATCAAACTTCTTGCCTTTAAAAAGTCCATTCGGGGCCGAGCATAGTATGTAGGGATTTCAGTTTGAAGTTAGAATTCAAGTCAATTGAGGTTCAAGGGCATTAAGGTCATAAGGCTAGGGGGGGTGATATTCATAATGATTTTAGATTTTCAATTTTGGCTTATATATCAAACTTCTTGCCTTTAGAGACTCCATTCGGGGCCGAGCATAGTATGTAGGGATTTCAATTTGAAGTTAGAATTCAAGTCAATTCAGGTTCAAGGGCTTTAAGGTCATAAGGTTAGGGGGGGGGGATCATATGCATATTGATTTCGATTTTCAATTTTGGCTGATATATCAAACTTCTTGCCTTTAAAAGTCCATTCGGGGCCGAGCATAGTCTGTAGGGATTTCAGTTTGAAGTTAGAATTCAAGTCAATTCAGGTTCAAGGGCTTTAAGGTCATAAGGCTAGGGGGGGGGTGATATTCATATTGATTTTAGATATTCAATTTTGGCTGATATATCAAACTTGCAGCCTTTAGAGAGTCCATTCGGGGCCGAGCATAGTATCTGGGGATTTCAGTTTGAAGTTAGAATTGAAGTCAATTCAGGTTCAAGGGCATTAAGGTCATCAGGTTCGGGGGGGGGGTAATATGCATATTGATTTCGATTTTCAATTTTGGCTGATATATCAAACTTCTTGCCTTTAAAAAGTCCACTCGGGGCCGAGCATAGTATGGAGGGATTTCAGTTTGAAGTTAGAATTCAAGTCAATTCAGGTTCAAGGGCATTAAGGTCATAAGTCTAGGGGGGGGGGGGTGATATTCATATTGATTTTAGATTTTCAATTTTGGCTTATATATCAAACTTCTTGCGTTTAGAGAGTCCATTCGGGGCCGAGCATAGTATCTAGGGATTTCAGTTTGAAGTTAGAATTCAAGTCAATTCAGGTTCAAGGGCATTAATGTCATAAGGTTCGGGGGGGGGGGGGTCATATGCATATTGATTTCGTTTTTCAATTTGGGCTGATATATCAAACTTCTTGTCTTTAAAAAGTCCATTTGGGGCCGAGCATAGTCTGTAGGGATTTCAGTTTGAAGTTAGAATTCAAGTCAATTCAGGTTCAAGGGCATTAAGGTCATAACGTTACGGGGGGGGGGGGGTCATATTCATAATGATTTTAGATTTTCAATTTTGGCTGATATATCAAACTTGAAGCCTTTAGAGAGTCCATTCGGGGCCGAGCATAGTATCTGGGGATTTCAGTTTGAAGTTAGAATTCAAGTCAATTCAGGTTCAAGGGCATTAAGGTCATCAGGTTCGGGGGGGGGGGGGGTCATATGCATATTGATTTCGATTTTCAATTTTGGCTGATATATCAAACTTCTTGCCTTTAAAAAGTCCACTCGGGGCCGAGCATAGTCTGTAGGGATTTCAGTTTGAAGTTAGAATTCAAGTCAATTCAGGTTCAAGGGCATTAAGGTCATAAGGCTAGGGGGGGTGATATTTATATTGATTTTAGATATTCAATTTTGGCTGATACATCAAACTTCTTGCCTTTAGAGAGTCCATTCGGGGCCGAGCATAGTATCTAGGGATTTCAATTTGAAGTTAGAATTCAAGTCAATTCAGGTTCAAGGGCATTAAGGTCATAAGGTTCGGGGGGGGGGGGGGAGGGTCATATGCATATTGATTCCGATTTTCAATTTTGGCTGATATATCAAACTTCTTGTCTTTAAAAAGTCCATTCGGGGCCGAGCATAGTCTGTAGGGATTTCAGTTTGAAGTTAGAATTCAAGTCAATTCAGGTTCAAAGGAATTAAGGTCATAACGTTAGGGGGGGGGGTGATGTTCATAATGATTTTAGATTTTCAATTTTGGCGTATATATCAAACTTCTTGCCTTTAGAGAGTCCATTCGGGGCCGAGCATAGTATCTAGGGATTTCAGTTTGAAGTTAGAATTCAAGTCAATTCAGGTTCAAGGGCTTTAAGGTCATAAGGCTAGGGGGCGGGGGGGTGATATTCATATTGATTTTAGATATTCAATTTTGGCTGATATATCAAACTTGCACCCTTTAGAGAGTCCATTCGGGGCCGAGCATAGTATCTGGGGATTTCAGTTTGAAGTTAGAATTCAAGTCAATTCAAATTCAAGGGTATTAAGGTCGTCAGGTTCGGGGGGGGGGGGTCATATTCATATTGATTTCGATTTTCAATTTTGGCTGATATATCAAACTTCTTGCCTTTAAAATGTCCACTCGGGGCCGAGCATAGTCTGGAGGGATTTTAGTTTGAAGTTAGAATTCAAGTCAATTCAGGTTCAAGGGCATTAAGGTCATAAGGCTAAGGGGGGGGGGGGGTGATATTCATATTGATTTTAGATATTCAATTTTGGCTGATATATCAAACTTCTTGCCTTTAGAGAGTCCATTCGGGGCCGAGCATAGTATCTAGGGATTTCAGTTTGAAGTTAGAATTCAAGTCAATTCAGGTTCAAGGGCATTAAGGTCATAAGGTTCGGGGGGGGGAGGGTCATATGCATATTGATTTCGATTTTCAATGTTGGCTAATATATCAAACTTCTTGTCTTTAAAAAGTCCATTCGGGGCCGAGCATAGTCTGTAGGGATTTCAGTTTGAAGTTAGAATTCAAGTCAATTCAGGTTCAAGGGCTTTAAGGTCATAAGGCTAGGTGGGGGGGGGGTGATATTCATAATGATTTTAGATTTTCAATTTTGGCTGATATATCAAACTTCTTGCCTTTAGAGAGTCCATTCGGGGCCGAGCATAGTATCTAGGGATTTCAGTTTGAAGTTAGAATTCAAGTTAATTCAGGTTCAAGGGCTTTAAGGTCATAAGGCTAGGCGGAGGGGGGGGGGTGATATTCATATTGATTTTAGATTTTCAATTTTGGCTTATATATCAAACTTCTTGCCTTTAGAGAGGCCATTCGGGGCCGAACATAGTCTCTAGGGATTTTAGTTTGACGTTAGAATTCAAATCAATTCAGATTCAAAGGCATTAAGGCCATAATGTTAGAGGGGGGGGGTCATATTCATAATGATTTTAGATTTTCAATTTTGGCTGATATATTAAACTTCTTGCCTTTAAAAAGTCCATTCGGAGCCGAGCATAGTCTGTAGGGATTTTAGTTTGAAGTTAGAATTAAAATCAATTCAGGTTCAAGGGCTTTAAGGTCATAAGGCTAGGGGGGGGGGGTGATATTCATATTGACTTTAGATATTCAATTTGGGCTGATATATCAAACTTGCAGCCTTTAGAGAGTCCATTCGGAGCCGAGCATAGTATCTGAAGGTTTCAGTTTGAAATTAGAATTCAAGTCAATTCAGGTTCAAGGGCATTAAGGTCATCAAGTTCGGGGGGGGGGGTCATATGCATATTGATTTCGATTTTCAATTTTGGCTGATATATCAAACTTCTTGCCTTTAAAAAGTCCACTCGGGGCCGAGCATAGTCTGTAAGGATTTCAATTTGAAGTTAGAATTCAAGTCAATTCAGGTTCAAGGGCATTAAGGTCATAACGTTAGGGGGGGGGGGTGATATTCATAATGATTTTAGATTTCAATTTTGCCTAATATATCAAACTTCTTGCCTTTAGAGAGTCCATTCGGGGCCGAGCATAGTATCTAGAGATTTCAGTTTGAAGTTAGAATTTAAGTCAATTCAGGTTCAACGGCTTTAAGGTCATAAGGCTAGGGGGGGGGGGTGATATTCATATTGATTTTAGATATTCAATTTTGGCTAATATATCAAACTTCTTGCCTTTAGAGAGTGCATTCGGGGCCGAGCATAGTATCTAGGGATTTCAGTTTGAAGTTAGAATTCAAGTCAATTCAGGTTCAAGGGCTTTAAGGTCATAAGGCTAGGGGGGGGGGTGATATTCATATTGATTTTAGATATTCAATTTTGGCTGATATATCAAACTTGAAGCCTTTAGAGAGTCCATTCGGGGCCGAGCATAGTATCTGGGGATTTCAGTTTGAAGTTAGAATTCAAGTCAATTCAGGTTCAAGGGCATTAAGGTCATCAGGTTCGGGGGGGGGGTCATATGCATATTGATTTCGATTTTCAATTTTGGCTGATATATCAAACTTCTTGCCTTTAAAAAGTCCACTCGGGGCCGAGCATAGTCTGTAGGGATTTCAGTTTGAAGTTAGAATTCAAGTCAATTCAGGTTCAAGGGCATTAAGGTCATAAGGCTAGGGGGGTGATATTTATATTGATTTTAGATATTCAATTTTGGCTGATACATCAAACTTATTGCCTTTAGAGAGTCCATTCGGGGCCGAGCATAGTATCTGGGGATTTCAGTTTGAAGTTAGAATTCAAGTTAATTCAGGTTCAAGGGCTTTAAGGTCATAAGGCGGGGGAGGGGGGGGTCATATTCATAATGATGTTAGATTTTCAATTTTGGCTGATATATCAAACTTCTTGTCTTTAAAAAGTCCATTCGGGGCCGAGCATAGTCTGTAGGGATTTTAGTTTGAAGTTAGAATTCAAGTCAATTCAGGTTCAAGGGCTTTAAGGTCACAAGGCTAGGTGGGGGGGGGGGGGTGATATTCATAATGATTTTAGATTTTCAATTTTGGCTGATATATCAAACTTCTTGCCTTTAGAGAGTCCATTCGGGGCCGAGCATAGTATCTAGGGATTTCAGTTTGAAGTTAGAATTCAAGTTAATTCAGGTTCAAGGGCTTTAAGGTCATAAGGCTAGGGGGGGGGGGTGATATTCATATTGATTTTAGATTTTCAATTTTGGCTTATATATCAAACTTCTTGCCTTTAGAGAGTCCATTCGGGGCCGAGCATAGTATCTGGGGATTTCAGTTTGAAGTTAGAATTCAAGTTAATTCAGGTTCAAGGGCTTTAAGGTCATAAGGCTAGGGAGGGGGGGGGGTCATATTCATAATGATGTTAGATTTTCAATTTTGGCTGATATATCAAACTTCTTGTCTTTAAAAAGTCCATTCGGGGCCGAGCATAGTCTGTAGGGATTTTAGTTTGAAGTTAGAATTCAAGTCAATTCAGGTTCAAGGGCTTTAAGGTCACAAGGCTAGGTGGGGGGGGGGGTGATATTCATAATGATTTTAGATTTTCAATTTTGGCGTATATATCAAACTTCTTGCCTTTAGAGAGTCCATTCGGGGCCGAGCATAGTCTTTAGGGATTTCAGTTTGAAGGTAGAATTCAAGTCAATTCAGGTTCAAGGGCATTAAGTTCATAACGTTATGGGGGGGGGGGCGTCATATTCATAATGATTTTAGATTTTCAATTTTGGCGTATATATCAAACTTCTTGCCTTTAGAGAGTCCATTCGGGGCCGAGCATAGTCTTTAGGGATTTCAGTTTGAAGGTAGAATTCAAGTCAATTCAGGTTCAAGGTGATTAAGGTCATAAGGTTAGGGGGGGGGGGTCATATTCATAATGATTTTAGATTTTCAATTTTGGCGTATATATCAAACTTGCAGCCTTTAGAGAGTCCATTCGGGGCCGAGCATAGTCTGTAGGGATTTCAGTTTGAAGTTAGAATTCAAGTCAATTCAGGTTCAAGGGCATTAAGGTCATAAGGCTAGGGGGGGTGATATTTATATTGATTTTAGATATTCAATTTTGGTTGATACATCAAACTTCTTGCCTTTAGAGAGTCCATTCGGGGCCGAGCATAGTATCTGGGGATTTCAGTTTGAAGTTAGAATTCAAGTCAATTCAAATTCAAGGGTATTAAGGTCATCAGGTTCGGGGGGGGGGGGGTCATATTCATATTGATTTCGATTTTCAATTTTGGCTGATATATCAAACTTCTTGCCTTTAAAAAGTCCACTCGGGCCGAGCATAGTCTGGAGGGATTTTAGTTTGAAGTTAGAATTCAAGTCAATTCAGGTTCAAGGGCATTAAGGTCATAAGGCTAAGGGGGGGGGTGATATTCATATTGATTTTAGATATTCAATTTTGGCTGATATATCAAACTTCTTGCCTTTAGAGAGTCCATTCGGGGCCGAGCATAGTATCTAGGGATTTCAGTTTGAAGTTAGAATTCAAGTCAATTCGGGTTCAAGGGCATTAAGGTCATAAGGTTCGGGGGGGGGGGGGAGGGTCATATGCATATTGATTTCGATTTTCAATGTTGGTTAATATATCAAACTTCTTGTCTTTAAAAAGTCCATTCGGGGCCGAGCATAGTCTGTAGGGATTTTAGTTTGAAGTTAGAATTCAAGTCAATTCAGGTTCAAGGGCTTTAAGGTCACAAGGCTAGGTGGGGGGGGGGGGTGATATTCATAATGATTTTAGATTTTCAATTTTGGCTGATATATCAAACTTCTTGCCTTTAAAAAGTCCATTCGGGGCCGAGCATAGTATCTAGGGATTTCAGTTTGAAGTTAGAATTCAAGTTAATTCAGGTTCAAGGGCTTTAAGGTCATAAGGCTAGGGGGGGGGGGTGATATTCATATTGATTTTAGATTTTCAATTTTGGCTTATATATCAAACTTCTTGCCTTTAGAGACTCCATTCGGGGCCGAGCATAGTATATGGGGATTTCAGTTTGAAGTTAGAATTCAAGTTAATTCAGGTTCAAGGGCTTTAAGGTCATAAGGCTAGGGAGGGGGGGGGTCATATTCATAATGATGTTAGATTTTCAATTTTGGCTGATATATCAAACTTCTTGTCTTTAAAAAGTCCATTCGGGGCCGAGCATTGTCTGTAGGGATTTTAGTTTGAAGTTAGAATTCAAGTCAATTCAGGTTCAAGGGCTTTAAGGTCACAAGGCTAGGTGGGGGGGGGGGTGATATTCATAATGATTTTAGATTTTCAATTTTGGCGTATATATCAAACTTCTTGCCTTTAAAAAGTCCATTCGGGGCCGAGCATAGTATCTAGGGATTTTAGTTTGAAGTTAGAATTCAAGTCAATTCAGGTTCAAGGGCTTTAAGGTCACAAGGCTAGGTGGGGGGGGGGGTGATATTCATAATGATTTTAGATTTTCAATTTTGGCGTATATATCAAACTTCTTGCCTTTAGAGAGTCCATTCGGGGCCGAGCATAGTCTTTAGGGATTTCAGTTTGAAGGTAGAATTCAAGTCAATTCAGGTTCAAGGGCATTAAGTTCATAACGTTATGGGGGGGGGGGGCGTCATATTCATAATGATTTTAGATTTTCAATTTTGGCGTATATATCAAACTTCTTGCCTTTAGAGAGTCCATTCGGGGCCGAGCATAGTCTTTAGGGATTTCAGTTTGAAGGTAGAATTCAAGTCAATTCAGGTTCAAGGTGATTAAGGTCATAAGGTTAGGGGGGGGGGTCATATTCATAATGATTTTAGATTTTCAATTTTGGCGTATATATCAAACTTGCAGCCTTTAGAGAGTCCATTCGGGGCCGAGCATAGTCTGTAGGGATTTCAGTTTGAAGTTAGAATTCAAGTCAATTCAGGTTCAAGGGCATTAAGGTCATAAGGCTAGGGGGGGTGATATTTATATTGATTTTAGATATTCAATTTTGGTTGATACATCAAACTTCTTGCCTTTAGAGAGTCCATTCGGGGCCGAGCATAGTATCTGGGGATTTCAGTTTGAAGTTAGAATTCAAGTCAATTCAAATTCAAGGGTATTAAGGTCATCAGGTTCGGGGGGGGGGGGTCATATTCATATTGATTTCGATTTTCAATTTTGGCTGATATATCAAACTTCTTGCCTTTAAAAAGTCCACTCGGGGCCGAGCATAGTCTGGAGGGATTTTAGTTTGAAGTTAGAATTCAAGTCAATTCAGGTTCAAGGGCATTAAGGTCATAAGGCTAAGGGGGGGGGGTGATATTCATATTGATTTTAGATATTCAATTTTGGCTGATATATCAAACTTCTTGCCTTTAGAGAGTCCATTCGGGGCCGAGCATAGTATCTAGGGATTTCAGTTTGAAGTTAGAATTCAAGTCAATTCGGGTTCAAGGGCATTAAGGTCATAAGGTTCGGGGGGGGGGGGGGGGAGGGTCATATGCATATTGATTTCGATTTTCAATGTTGGTTAATATATCAAACTTCTTGTCTTTAAAAAGTCCATTCGGGGCCGAGCATAGTCTGTAGGGATTTTAGTTTGAAGTTAGAATTCAAGTCAATTCAGGTTCAAGGGCTTTAAGGTCACAAGGCTAGGTGGGGGGGGGGGGGTGATATTCATAATGATTTTAGATTTTCAATTTTGGCTGATATATCAAACTTCTTGCCTTTAGAGAGTCCATTCGGGGCCGAGCATAGTATCTAGGGATTTCAGTTTGAAGTTAGAATTCAAGTTAATTCAGGTTCAAGGGCTTTAAGGTCATAAGGCTAGGGGGGGGGGTGATATTCATATTGATTTTAGATTTTCAATTTTGGCTTATATATCAAACTTCTTGCCTTTAGAGACTCCATTCGGGGCCGAGCATAGTATATGGGGATTTCAGTTTGAAGTTAGAATTCAAGTTAATTCAGGTTCAAGGGCTTTAAGGTCATAAGGCTAGGGAGGGGGGGGGGGGTCATATTCATAATGATGTTAGATTTTCAATTTTGGCTGATATATCAAACTTCTTGCCTTTAAAAAGTCCAGTCGGGGCCGAGCATAATCTGTAGGGATTTCAGTTTGAAGTTAGAATTCAAGTCAATTCAGGTTCAAGGGCTTTAAGGTCATAGGGCTAGGGGGGGGGGTGATATTCATATTGATTTGAGATTATCAATTTTGGCTGATATATCAAACTTGCATCCTTTAGAGAGTCCATTCGGGGCCGAGCATAGTATCTAGGGATTTCAGTTTGAAGTTAGAATTCAAGTCAATTCAGGTTCAAGGTCATTAAGGTCATAAGGTTAGGGGGGGGGTCATATTCATAATGATTTTAGATTTTCAATTTTGGCTGATATATCAAACTTCTTGCCTTTAAAGAGTCCATTCGGGGCCGAGCATAGTCTGTAGGGATTTAAGTTTGAAGTTAGAATTCAAGTCAATTCAGGTTCAAGGGCATTCAGGTCATAAGGTTAGGGAGGGGGGGGGGTCATATTCATAATGATTTTAGATTTTCAATTTTGGCGTATATATCAAACTTCTTGCCTTTAAAAAGTCCATTCGGGGCCAAGCATAGTCTGTAGGGATTTCAGTTTGAAGTTAGAATTCAAGTCAATTCAGGTTCAAGGGCATTAAGGTCATAAGGTTAGGGGGGGGGGGTCATATTCATATTGATTTCGATTTTCAATTTTGGCTAATATATCAAACTTCTTGTCTTTAAAAAGTCCATTCGGGCCCGAGCATAGTCTGTAGGGATTTTAGTTTGAACTTAGAATTCAAGTCAATTCAGGTTCAAGGGCTTTAAGGTCATAAGGCTAGGTGTGGGGGGGGGGTGATACTCATATTGATTTTAGATATTCAATTTTGGCTGATATATCAAACTTCTTGCCTTTAGAGAGTCCATTCGGGGCCGAGCATAGTATCTAGGGATTTCAGTTTGAAGTTAGAATTCAAGTCAATTCAGGTTCAAGGGCATTAAGGTCATAAGGCTAGGGGGGGTGATATTCATAATCATTTTAGATTTTCAATTTTGGCTTATATATCAAACTTCTTGCCTTTAGAGACTCCATTCGGGGCCGAGCATAGTATCTAGGGATTTCAATTTGAAGTTAGAATTCAAGTCAATTCAGGTTCAAGGGCATTAAGGTCATAAGGTTAGGGGGGGAGGTCATATTCATAATGATTTTAGATTTTCAATTTTGGCTAATATATCAAACTTCTTGCCTTTAGAGAGTCCATTCGGGGCAGAGTATAGTCTCTAGGGATTTCAGTTTGAAGTTAGAATTCAAGTCAATTCAGGTTCAAGGGCTTTAAGGTCATAAGGTTAGGGGGGGGGGTCATATTCATAATGATTTTAGAGTTTCAATTTTGGCTAATATATCAAACTTCTTGCCTTTAGAGAGTCCATTCGGGGCAGAGCATAGTCTCTAGGGATTTGAGTTTGACGTTAGAATTCAAATCAATTCAGGTTCAAAGGCATTAAGGTCATAAGGTTAGGGGGGGGGGTCATATTCATAATGATTTTAGATTTTCAATTTTGGCTGATATATCAAACTTCTTGTCTTTAGAGAGTCCATTCGGGGCCGAGCATAGTCTTAAGGGATTTCAGTTTGAAGTTAGAATTCAA
The DNA here is from genome assembly GCA_950295325.1 of Polytrichum commune. Taxonomy (NCBI): domain Eukaryota; kingdom Viridiplantae; phylum Streptophyta; class Polytrichopsida; order Polytrichales; family Polytrichaceae; genus Polytrichum; species Polytrichum commune. Next base: position 11,045,844 of record OX485803.1, on the reverse strand, counting down.
GTCAATTCAGGTTCAAGGGCATTAAGGTCATAAGGTTAGGGAGGGGGGGGGGTCATATTCATAATGATTTTAGATTTTCAATTTTGGCGTATATATCAAACTTCTTGCCTTTAGAGAGTCCATTCGGGGCCGAGCATAGTCTTAAGGGATTTCAGTTTGAAGGTAGAATTCAAGTCAATTCAGGTTCAAGGGCATTAAGTTCATAACGTTATGGGGGGGGGGGGGTGATATTCATAATGATTTTAGATTTTCAATTTTGGCTTATATATCAAACTTCTTGCCTTTAAAAAGTCCATTCGGGGCCGAGCATAGTCTGTAGGGATTTCAGTTTGAAGTTAGAATTCAAGTTAATTCAGGTTCAAGGTCATTAAGGTCATAAGGTTAGGGGGGGGGGGTCATATTCATAATGATTTTAGATTTTCAATTTTGGCGTATATATCAAACTTGCAGCCTTTAGAGAGTCCATTCGGGGCCGAGCATAGTCTGTAGGGATTTCAGTTTGAAGTTAGAATTCAAGTCAATTCAGGTTCAAGGGCATTAAGGTCATAAGGTTAGGGAGGGGGGGGGGTGATATTCATAATGATTTTAGATTTTCAATTTTGGCTTATATATCAAACTTGCAGCCTTTAGAGAGTCCATTCGGGGCCGAGCATAGTCTGTAGGGATTTCAGTTTGAAGTTAGAATTCAAGTCAATTCAGGTTCAAGGGCATTAAGGTCATAAGGTTAGGGAGGGGGGGGGGGGTGATATTCATAATGATTTTAGATTTTCAATTTTGGCTTATATATCAAACTTCTTGCCTTTAAAAAGTCCATTCGGGGCCGAGCATAGTCTGTACGGATTTCAGTTTGAAGTTAGAATTCAAGTCAATTCAGGTTCAAGGGCATTAAGGTCATAAGGTTAGGGAGGGGGGGGGGGTCATATTCATAATGATTTTAGATTTTCAATTTTGGCTTATACATCAAACTTCTTGCCTTTAGAGAGTCCATTCGGGGCCAAGCATAGTCTGTAGGGATTTCATTTTGAAGTTAGAATTCAAGTCAATTCAGGTTCAAGGGCTTTAAGGTCATAAGGTTAGGGAGGGGGGGGGGGTCATATTCATAATGATTTTAGATTTTCAAATTTGGCTTATATATCAAACTTCTTGCCTTTATAGAGTCCATTCGGGGCCGAGCATAGTCTGTAGGGATTTCAGTTTGAACTTAGAACTCAAGTCAATTTAGGTACAAGGGCATTAAGGTCATAAGGTTAGGGGGGGGGGGGTCATATTCATAATGATTTTAGATTTTCAATTTTGGCGTATATATCAGACTTCTTGCCTTTAGAGAGTCCATTCGGGGCCGAGCATAGTATATAGGGATTTCAGTTTGAAGTTAGAATTCAAGTCAATTCAAGTTCAAGGGCATTAAGGTCATAAGGTTAGCGGGGGGGGGGGGGGTCATATTCATATTGATTCTAGATTTTCAATTTTGGCGTATATATCAAACTTCTTGCCTTTAAAGAGTCCATTAGGGGCCGAGCATAGTATCTATGGATTTCAGTTTGAACTTAGAACTCAAGTCAATTCAGGTTGAAGGGCATTAAGGTCATAGGGCTGGGGGGGGGGGGGTAATATTTATATTGATTTTAGATTTTCAATTTTGGCGTATATATCAAACTTGCAGCCTTTAGAGAGTCCATTCGGGGCCAATCATAGTATCTAGGGATTTCAGTTTGAAGTTAGAATTCAAGTCAATTCAGGTTCAAGGTCATTAAGGTCATAAGGTTAGTGGGGGGGTCATATTCATAATGATTTTAGATTTTCAATTTTGGCTGATATATCAAACTTCCAACCTTTAGAGAGTCCATTCGGGGCCGAGTATAATCTGTAGGTATTTATGTTTGAAATTAGAATTCAAGTCAATTTAGGTTCAAGGGCATTAAGGTCATAAGGTTAGGGGGGGGGGTCATATGCATACTGATTTCGATTTTCAATTTTGGTTGATATATCAAATTTCCAGCCTTTAGAGAGTCTATCCTTGAAATTTGATGGAATGTTTGGGCGCATTGAAGATATTTGTTGAGTCTTTGGCCAGCTTGAACAGGATGCAGCTTGTCCACGCGATTTGCCTGTTCAGCGTTCTGTTGTCGCGATTATGGACACAGATATGGAGGACGATGGAGGAGAGGACCAAGATAAGTCCCAAAACGACAACGAGCATTTTTGAGATGACGAGGACGAGATTCGAAGCAGACATAAAATAAACTCCGTTGCCACCATTTCTAGCCTCAGATTCCAGCCAATTTCTGTTTCACGCTTCTCAATTCCACTTTGCAGGTTGGTTGCCATGCCTTTGGTGAGGCCTACCCTCCAGAGTGACCTCGATAAGCTTGAACAAGAGTTTGTTCATGGCTATCGCGACGGGGCTGCAGTGTTCTACGTTACATTGACTGATGAACATGGAAGTACTCATGAGGTTACATCTGCGGTGAAGGAGAAGTGGGGATCCATCTGGAATGCGCAGAATGAGGAATTCAACAGGTATCTCCTATCGGTACCTGAACTTTCACATATGGAGAATCTAATGTTTTTTGTCTGTGATGGTAATCACAGCCGCCAAGCATGGCTCAACCATATTGACCGCCTTCATAAGAATGATCATTTCTGGCATTTTAGAGTGGACTCCATTGTCCTCAACACGAAGGTCAAAATCGGCTTGGTTATGCAAGTGATGTACAACATAAACAAGTAAGTGTGATTTTCATAAACGTTTTTATTGTCTTTGAACATGTATCTGTATTCGATACATTTTCATATATGTATTGTTGTATTTCAGGCACACCGATGACTCCCATGTCAAAACGAACACCGTCCATACGCTATTTAGAGTTAGAAAATATGGACAAATAGATCTTGAGAAACTGAAAGACGTGTTGTCAGCAACTGACTTCATGCGTTGTAAGCGTGGTCAAAAGAAAACATGGTACACCTTACCATTGAATGTTTTCACCTCCTTCATCTTTCAGGTTTGTGCACTTGTTCCTTTTCATTTCAAGTCATTTCAAGTCATTACTAAGCTTCAGTCATTTTTTATTGAATGTATAGTTCGTTGACGTTACTGAATTCCTTTGTTTAAGGATTTTTTGTAACATGCCTGTGTATTGTTTGCAGCATGAACTAACTTGTTGATAATTGGCAGCATGAAATAAGCATGGGTGCTGACGAAGGTGTCCGCCAGCTTATTGAGCAGTCTGATGGGATTGTATCTCCTCCTCAAAAAGCGGCCGCGATGAAGTCCGCAGTGGAGAAACGATGTATTGCATTGCGCCAGAAGATGGAAAAACTGGTCGCAGTTGCAAAGCCAGACCTCACTGATGGTTGGTTTGATGAGGTTGTTTGCATTCCTTGAATCCAGTGATTTATCATGTTAGTCGTTCTAAATTTGATTTCAAGATATCTACTTTGTCCATTTTTAATGAGGACGTTGGCAATTGTCTAGATTGAGCGGCATTATGCCAATAATTCAATATCTCCAGAGCTCAACTTAGAAAAGCTTCAGCTAATTGCTACGTCAAGAGCATCCCCGATTTCCAAAATCAAGTGGCTTCAATACATAAACGCCTATGCCGCAACTCGAGAGGCAAGAAGAGTTCCTGCGAAGCCCGTTACCGAAGAAAAGTTTTCAATTTTCCTAGCAAAGGCATGCTGGTGGGTTGGGGTATGAATATCTTGACACTTCAGTGTTTTCCAATAAAGTTTACAATGTTCTTGCTGCATTCTAACTCATGTGTTAATTTTGAAATACTACATAAATTTGTTGTGTGGATCATATCAGTAGAAGTTTGAGAACTTGGAAAATTAAGCAAACACCTTTGCCCAAAACTTGACCTCCAATGGTTGCTTTGGATTATGATAGGCCTAGTTGGTGCCCTCTTGAACCTAAACACTAATTGCAACCTCAACACATAACCTTTGAGAAGGTATCGTGACATTCTGGAACTAACCGGACTCAGCTGAGTGCTCCTTAACATTCCGCCGCCGCAGTGTGTGTATCGGGGCCGATACGTGCAAATCCATCTTTTTTTTTCCAAGTTGAATAATCTGTCTTTGCTTTGCTTGTATCGGGACCGATACGTCCTCTATTGCATAATCAATTTGACCTCGTCCTTGACCATTAATTCGTTTCCTTGTTTTTCATTACTAATTTTTCATTTCATTTGGTAATTTTAATCCAACTCATTTATCAACTTGTTGATATTGTGTAATTTGTTTTCATTCAGATTTCCGATCATGCGACAAACATGTTTGAAGACATAGTTCAACAGGATCGCATCCCCATCGACATGTTTGTGTCTTCGGAGCCTTTAGAATTACAAATAATAAGAAGATACACTGGAAGAAGAATGGAATAACCCAAAAAAGGCTTGTGCATAAATTATGGACATCATCCTATGTTTTAGGTTCAAATCAAACATCAAACCCCAAGAAATCCGGGGCCATATCCAAAGTGGCCACTCCCACATGAAATATGAACCACTTGGCATGCCGAGACTCAACCTGAAACCAATGATTTGAGGTCAAATTTATAGATTCAGGTTGAATGTAGCTAAGCATGAAACCCAAACATTGCATGCCCTCATTCAACCTGAAGCTATCAACTTGACCTCAAATCAAACTTAAAACCCCTAGGCCTTGTCCAAAGTGGCCATATATGCCGAGACCGAACATGAAATCTAAGCCGTTGGGCATGTCGAGACCCAAATTAAAACCAATGATTTGAGGTCAAATTTATAACCATGGTTATAGGTTCCTCAACCACGGTTATAGGTTATTTTTGTCAAAAAAATTGTCAAAAAATATTTCAATATTTAGCTCTACACCGCGGTCATAGGGCATGTTTCACCACACAAAATTTCAATATTCTAGAAAACTTACCGCTCACCGCTCGCAAAATAGCTTTTCCCCACATGTTTTGGATACCTTATCATAAAACCTCTTTAGTGTGGGCATTTTTCTTGTTGCATCTATAAGGAATAAGGGTTGATGTAAAGGTATCACAAACAATGAGGTGAGTTTTGTGTCATCCAACATCATCCAATTCAACTGTGTCTGAAGGGCAATGCTCCACTGTCTCGCAACCAACTACTTGTTTCAGTAAATGTATCCTTAACTACAATCATGCACATGGATCTACCTTTATGATTAACCATGTGATGAATGAGCACGCTCCTGATATGGAGAGATATAAGGAAGTTGTAGCAACCACTGATGGAGATGAAAAAAATAGAAATGCAAAAAAAATAAACAAGTGAACCCTATTGCTATAACTGAATACTATGGTAGTACTAGCCCTTATGGGAAGAATGATGTAACACAACAAAAGTTTTTGAAGGATCTTGTTCTTTATACTGCAAACGGATACATTGCATTGTTTGTAGTGGAGAATCCATGGTTGAGGCGTTTGGTGCTGCGACGCGATCCGAAGGTCAAATTTCCCACACGAAAATAGTTGGTGAAGAAAATCATCCCGTCTATGTTGCAAAAGACTATAGAACGTTTTATGTTGCCAGCATTGGCAAGTTGTGCAACAATTGCAGTGATTTTTGATATGTGGATGTCGCGTACGGGAGTGGACACATTCTGTTTGGTTGTGAACTTCATGGAAAGCGATTGAGAACCCCGACATATCACTATAGGTATATTTGAAGCATCAGATATTGCAGGAGCAGCTTTAGCAGTTATTGTGAAGATATTGTTTTCAGATTTCCACCTTATAGACAAAGTAATTTTGTATGTGAAAGATGAAGGTAGTAATATGAGAACATTGGCGTTAGCTTAAATATTGGTTGTCTCTTGCAAGCTTTTGGCTTTGTCGCAGCCCTACCCGGGAGCGTGTTTTGGACACATTATGTCAAAGGCATGCCAATATTCTACAGATGACACAAAACTTTGTATTGGAATGAAGAAGGTGTTCATTAAAGAGGCTCAAACTAATTTGCAGAAAAAAATTACATGAACTACAAATAGCATGTGTTAAAGCGGGGGACTTGCCTCTCGAAAGTTAAAGACACTTGTGAAAACAAGATTCGCAAGCAAAATCGTGTTTTTTCAGGTGAGAACTTGAACTTGAACTTGAACATGCGCCTTCGCCTTCGGATCACGTCGTAGCACCGAGTCCTAAGTGGGCTAACTTGGGCTGTGACAAAGGCGATCACATAGACTTTGCACCCTGTCATGCAACAATACATTTTAAACCAATCTCGCGGATATTGGTTTTTGAGCGATGTATTGTATGCAACCTTCCATATAAGCATCCAACTACAAAATAAGTATGATCAGAGGATGCCTACGGTGCCAACACTTCGATGTGGACAGATGGACTCGGAGCTGCAACTACTTTATGGCCGCATGGCTTTTGAATCAATTGAAGTTACCAACCCATGTCTTGCATTTGCAGTTGATTTCGCTCGTGAGAAGGCACATAATATGTTGTCGTTGATGTTAGACCTTGGGTATAAAGGGTTGCAGGTGATTATTGACTACGTGGGATGCGAGAAGGCCATGCACATTGTGGCAGAATATGATCAACTTGTTTTGGTGCCTTTGCTTTTCAAAGTGTCACGGTTGTTGAATCCGAGCTTGGAGAATAACTTGGCACCCACATTGGAGGCTACAACTGATTCTCTTTTTGGGCACACGAGTTCTACAGAGGAGGCTAGTGAGGGCATGCTAAAATCGGAGCTCATTTTGTTTCGGAGGTTTTTTGTACATGCAGATAAAGACATTGCTCCACTTGCTTGGTGGAGGGATAATGCCCTTCGATTTCTGCATGTATCATTTCTTGCGAGGCAAATTTTAGCAACACCAAGTTCTCAGATCAAGACAGAAAGAATTTTTAGTGTTGCTGGTTTTTGTGTTCCTTACGTCGGTGTAGGTTGGGCATCCCAAATTTGGATGCACTTGTCATGATACTCAAAAATTGGCCCATAGATGCTAGAGATGAGTGCAACTCTTTTGCAAAATCCAATCTTGGTGATGTTTTTGTTGATGAGGTTGAATTAGTGGATGCTCATGAAGATGAATTACAAGTAGCAAGTTGCTTTAGGAAGACCTTACTTGCTCAGATGACGAATTAGATGAATATAATTAGTATAATGTCTAGTTCAAGATGTTAGATGGCCAAGATGCATTTAATTTAATTTATTTATTGAACATGCATAACTCCCTCAATACGCCATGTGATTGTTTAGATCCATAATAATTTAGGTCTAATCTCCAAGAGGGAGGCAAGCTTTGAATTTGCCCTCGGTCCAAAGTTAGGTTTAGATCACATCCATCCTCCACCGGAGCAGTAAGATGCTCGGAGCAGGAATAAGTAAACGGACACTTCAATTTGTCTCGGGCAGCCCGCCTGGTGGGGCCAGCGGGCACTGACACCGCTGCCCTTGAGACTTGAGTCAAGGCCTTACACATCACTTTCTCACTACACGTACATAAAAGCTATTCATACTCGTCTGCAACTTGCCATACTTTTGTGATTGTTTTCGTTTACCGACGAATCTGCAGGCAATCAATTGAGATTGGGAGCCAGCCAAGGCGGGATTATAAAAAGGGTGTCTGTAAATGTTACAGCGGCTTGGCAACCTGCACTTCTAGCTAGGTGCAATGACATGAAATCAAATGATATTGGATAATAAAGAAAATAAAAATAACGTCGGGGTTTCTTTTACACTGACGTGAATGGGAGCCCATTCCTCTTTACCGTGATCATGTTTGATCAAGCATCAGTGAATGGCTAGGGTGCATCAACTGCTACACTCGTACCCCTAGTTGATGAAGGCCTCACGGATGACTCTCAAACTTTCATCCTACTTTATGGGAAAGGGCCCCCCCTAAAAAGCCTATCTTTATGGCTTGGGAAATATAGGACCTACACGAGTTGGCATCCAAAGCCCAAATTAGATTACCTACAAGCAATGCATGAATCAACAATTACATTTTAGGGTTCTTCCTCTGCACCAACTTCATACTTGCGAGCCTATTTGCATCAACTTTGTGAATACAATTGTGGTTGTGGGTGTCAATCTTTGGAGAGTTCCTTGTGCATGTATGTGGGGGCTCCCAATCTTTAGTCAACATGTTTGCATTTGCTTCAACTTCAAGTCCTATCGTGTTTTAAGTTCTTCACAACATTTGAAACATGAATTAGCAAAAATGATGTTGAGCTATTTCAAATTTCAAATTCCAATGTGAGGGTTTTGTAATGATCCGGCGTTTTGAGTTCTTCAATCAACACCTACACTTCACCTTATTGTTGCTTACAATCAAGTTGTGATAGTCAATGGGTTGTAAGTGGCTTATTAGAGGTTCAGTTGAATGTGAGAGTACATTGTGGATGTTTGAGCATTCTGAAACTAGCCGAATCTTCAAAATTCGTGGGTGTTGTTCGCATCCTTGTTAGTAGACAAGAAACAACAAACCCTAAGCCTACATTATTTGTGATCTAATAAACAAATCCTAGAAGCCTACATTTATTTGCATTATTTGTGACCTAACAAACAAGCCCTAAGCCTACATTATTTGCATTTGGTTTAGTGTTACTTTGTTGGGGTTTTGGTGGGATATCATTCTTAATTGGTTCATGTAGACTCCTTTTCTCGAAGTCCGTGAGATTCGTGGGCATTTGTTCTTACTTTTTAATTAGTTGTGCGAAGTGGTTAGTATATCAAAGCCACCATTTTCTTTGTTGTGAAGGTGTGTACGTATTGAGAGGTTTTTGGCTTATTAAATTGTTTTATAAAGTTGTTGTGAAGGTGAAGTTTGGATGCATGAAAACAAACAACATTGTCAAAAATATGTTAGGTTGTGGATATTTTTGAGAACATGGTGTTGGTTATTGCATTCCTAGTCTCAATTTCACCACAATTTTCAACACCTGAAGCTCTTGAGGTTTAAGCACCCTCCACCTTATACCTATCAACTGAGACTTACATGCCGGCATTGCATGATTTAAGCGAATGCACAACCAAGGTTACAAACAAGTTGTAAACATATTGCCCATGCACTGTGCACAATCTTTTGCATGCAACAGATCGATGTGCTGGACATCCTTACCATTAATTATCAAGTTGCTTTTGAAAAGATAATTATTTTAAAGAAGGTGGATCACATCAATTCCGAGGGTGGGGACACTACAGAAATAGTGTTGTATTGTACATGGAATACCAAATACAAGTTCTGGTGATGTCCAATGAACAAACACCATTAATTCCCACCAATTCTTAAGTACTGGAGGAGTTCTTCTTCTATTCTTCTTCTTCGTCATCTTCAAGAATCCAGTGCACAAGTTACAGATGTCGTGACTTCTGTGTCCGGAACGCATTGTACACGCCAACATAACTGTAGCTAAGTTACGGACAATTTTGGCAATAAAACACCTAAGTTTGGAAAGACTTTCTTGCACTCTTCCTTCAAGAGCACCCACCGTCCGTCCTTGCATCTCTGACTTATGATGTCCCATGCGCTGCTCTGGTTAACTTAGGGCCACTTCACACACAAGGCTGAAGGCCCTTGACCATGGCAATGTAAGAGCTCTCATTGGTCGAAAAGGCGGAGACCGTCCAAGTTCACTTCACACTAGGAGGTGAAGGCCTAAAGGCCCAAAGAAAAGTTCGTGGATGAAAAGTCTACATGGAGTCCTACATGGCTAGTTGTGGATAAGGGTGCATGGTCTACCGGAATTTGCGTCAGACCCACCTCCAAGAGGTGGGCTTGACGCAAATTCTGGGAGACCATGACTTTTTAAATATTTTTTCCAGCAGGACAGATTTCAGGACAGACTGCATGGCAGATTCCAGGACAGATTCCAAGACAGATTCCAGGACAGACAAACACCACCAAGTAGTTATCTTAAATTAATAAACTTGGAGACATATTATATTAAACCAAATCCTCCCCTCTTTTTCCGCCAACAAAATATGCAATGGTCCCGCAACATGGTTCATTCTCACTTCACACTATGCTTGAGGGCCAAAGACTACATAAAATGGCTTTCCCAACACCCATGGTACGGCCTTTGGATGAGAGTCAAGGGTCCTCACCATTACAAGGTCACGGCTCTTGGCTCATGTGTGAAGTGGCCCTTATATCCCTACCGGTTCACAAATTTGTAGGAGATGCCTGTGAGCCGCGAATTGGGAGTTTGCTCGTGGGTTTGGGTTAAATGTACTGGGTGGTTCATACGAGTCGCAGAAGCGTGTGAGGAGTTATTCCTCGTGTATCTTTCCATGAGTCACTGGTCTCGCGTGACCTCAAAATCCTATGTCGCTGTGCCAGACTGATGTGGGGTGATTTGTTCTTGTTCGGACCCAGTAGATGAGTTTCCTTGTGACTTGAATCTGTGCAAGTTTAGCATGTACGTCTTGTTTCTGGCCCACTTAGATTTGGTCTGTTACATCGACGAACTACGTACCCTGCCTCTGGTTTTGGTGATCTTCAAAGTGAGCTGTATATCTCTGTAATTGTGGTAGGCATGGGGTGAGGTGGATTGGATTCATTATGTGAAGATTAAAAACTAAAATGTCTCTTCACGCGCGTGTTCGAGGATATAGTGACCTTCTAGAGACAAGATCCGTATGACGGTATGTCTCCGAATGCGCTCAAACAAATTGTGGCACGTAACATGGGTCTCTTTGATATTTGACATTTCTTCTGGCAATGTGAATAGCAGCTCATGTTGATTATTACGCTGGCTTTTGAGCTACGGCCTGTTGAAATTGTTCGTACACTTTTCTTTCTACTATCTAGCTCCCTATCTGCACAATCTCCTCTCGTGCAGTGTTGTAGTGTGCTCAACATGTGAATGCCCAGGTCAACTCCGGCTCCAACATGTACCTGCTGGATTAGAAAGTTTGCTATTGGAACCGATGTCAACGATATCAATCTTTCCTCGTTGGTGCTGGCAGATTGTGGAAGCAGTTACATCATTCAGGTATTTAGACTTTTCACTTATTCCTCTTATAAGATGTATTTGTTTACTAGAAATTGTAAGTGGATATGGTTTCTGGAAATCTCTTGATTTTGGTTGCGTTACATTCCTATCCATTAAATGGACCTCCAGCTGAATGACATGGTATCTCTGGTCAAACATGTGAAACCTTTAGGAGCAGCGAGCTGTTAAATCTCGAAGTTCATGCCAGATCCTCATCCAATGAAGCGCAAGATTACTGGGCACATTGCATGAAATCTGTTCAAGATATTGGAAACCTTGTAGGTCGTGGCCTCTTGTTAAATCAAAGGCAGTGCCAGGATCTCTGTTCAAAGGTTACCCAAACCGCCAAGAATGTTCAAAAACTAGTCCTGCACTTCAGAGCAGATCCTAAACTATTTCGACCATGTTTGAAGAACATGTATGGAGTCTTGGAGAGGTCGAGATTGCTCATCAATGACTGCTCCAGAGCAGATTGGTGTCAAGCATCTGTGTTTCAGATGCAAAATGGCGAAGCCTTTTCCGAGATCTTGATGGATTTAGGGTTATGCTACAATGTTATCTACGAGCAAGCGAGAAGTATAGTTGGACCGGACGGGCATGTCCAAGTAGAAGATCTTCGCAAGTTCCCAACATTTCTGCCCGCATCCAAAAGTGAGGTTCTTGAGGATCAGAAGACACTCCGCCTGAGACTTGAGGAGCGACTAGCCAGGAGTTCCGGTCTATCAGCTGATCAGACTCGTCAAAAATTATGGATACAAAGGAGTTCCTTCTCGTCATATGATGAATGCCTTGCAAGATACTTGGTGGGGAAATTAGAACCTAAGTTTGAAGAGCGCATGAAAGAGGGCTTAGGCATGTCTAATACGTTACTGTGGCCGAATGAAATGGAATCACAAATCAAAATAATCCATTGGCTTGGGTTTGGGGGATTTGCAACTGTTTTTCACATCGAATGGCTTGGCATACCCTCTGCAATGAAGATCTTTAAACTGGACGGTATAACTGACATCCCGTCAGCGTGTGACATATTTCGGAGAGAAGCAGAAATTCTGGCACGTCTCAACCACCCCCATATCGTTAAATTTTTCTGTTGCGGCCATGATACCATAAAGAGGCAGTACTATATTGGAATGGAGCTCATGGAGATGAACCTGTTTGATTTCATTCGGAAACTCCGAGAGGAAAAGAAACCACTCGCAGATTATCTCGCACTTCACATTATGATTCAAGTAGCACGTGGGATGTGCTATTTGCATGACCAAGGGATTGCGCATCGTGACATTAAACCGCACAATGTAGTAATCAGCCGCGTTCCCAGCGATCTTGATCTTATTGATTTTTTGGTGAAGTTGGTTGATTTTGGTTTGGCAAAGACAAGGGTGCACGTTTCCAAGTCCAATACTCCTTCTCAAAATAATATTGGCACCACAAACTATAGAGCCCCAGAGGTATTTTGCAAGGCACGCGACGATTTTCGACCAGAATATAACACCAGGGTGAATTGGTTTAAGGCGGATGTTTACAGTTTTGCGCTGACTTGCACAGAGCTACTTACCCTAAAGGAGCCATTCCAAGATCTTCCTCCAGATGTGCGGCGTGACGTGTCATCGAGACTTCGTTGGAAGCCAAAGTTTCCCTCAGAGTGCCCCCAAGAGTTGGTTGCACTCTTGGAGAAATGTTTGGATACCAAGCCTCAGTTAAGACCGAGTTTTAGGGAGATTTGCATAACATTGGAAAGGTACAAATATGACCTCCTGACACCAGTTATTACTGGTGAGGAAGGTTACACATACATTGACACATTGCTGACGCAACAGACTGCCAAAATCCCAAGTGCTACAGGGGCGAAGTCCAAGGCGCCAATGCAAAAATCCATGCAATGTATTGAGGATATTGCAAACCTTGTAGGTCGTGGAAACCTGCTAAATGGGAGTCAGTGTCAAGACCTGTCTTCGAAGCTTTTCAAAACTGTCAAGAATGTTGAGGAACTAATCTCACACCCTGGAGCTGCGTCCATCAATGATCCACACTTTCTACCAGCTTTGGAGAACTTCTATAGAATCTCGGAGAAGTCGAGGTTGCTTGTCAGTGACTGCTCCAGGAAAGATTGGTGTAGAGCAGCCTTCTTCCAGATTCAGAATGAGGAGGCCTTTCGAGAGATCTTGGTGGAGATGGGGTTGTGCTACAATGTCATCTACGAGCAAGCGAGAGAAATCTTTGAACAGGAAGGAGGGCATCTACAAACAGAAGACCTCCGCCAATTATCAACTTTTGAGCCCGCAGACGGAAATCAGGTTGTTGAAGATCGAAAATCACTCCAGCAGAGACTTGAGAAGCATGCTATTTACAATAATAGTATTACTGATCGACGCGTTACAGGATATTTTCCTGGGGATGCCGAGTTATCAAATGATCAGTGCGCCCTTGTCGGGTACTTGTTACACAAGCTCAAGCTCACATCATCCGGAGATCTCGAGTTCCGCATACATAATGCACTCTTGTCGGCGAATGAAACAGAAACACAAGTCGAAATTATTGGATACCTTGGAAAAGGAGCTTCCGGGACAGTGTTAAGAGCTCGGTGGCTTGGCCTTCCCTGCGCAATGAAGTATTTCCGAGGCGACGTATTTTCGGGCCCTGATCCCAAATTTCTGAAAGAAGCAGCGATTTTAGCAAGTCTGAACCACCCCAACGTTGTGAAGTTCTTCTGTTGTGGCCATGACCCTAGGAAAAATGAGTTTTCTATTGGGATGGAGGCTATGGAGATGGACCTGCACCATTTGCTACTAGAGCGTCGAGAGAAGGAGAAACCATTTCCGCCTCTTGTAGCTCTTGACATTATGCTCCAAATTGCAACTGGGATGCGCTATCTGCATGACAGGGGAACTGTACATCGCGACATGAAACCACAGAATGTGGTGGTCAGCAATGTCCCCGGCACTCCATATCTTGAGGATTGCTTTTGTGTGAAGTTGATAGATTTTGGGGTGTCCCAACGACTGTTGGGTAAAGAAGAGGGCACGTCAGAGTCAGCTCGTGTTGGGACCACTTCATACAGAGCTCCAGAGCTAATGTCTCCCCAACCACAAATGTTTAACCCGGAGCAATGGTTCAAGGCGGATGTTTTTAGTTTTGCCTTGACTTGCTCAGAGATACTCACTCTGCAGAAGGCCTTCGTTGAACTCCCTGAGAGACCGCTGCACCACATGGTGCTGAGTGGTTATAGGCCAGATCTTCCCAGAGACTGCCCTCCACAGTTGGCTGCACTCATCCATGAGGGTTGGGATATAAACCCTCGTTCGAGACCAAGTTTTGAAGAGATATGCACAAGGCTTGAGATGTGCAAATATGACCTCTTGAGCAGCCGTTTTACTGCTGATGCAGATGTGCAACAAAGGAGGGTGGAATATCCAAATAGCCACAAGTATCTGGAGACGACGCTGCGGGGTCTTTCCCAGCTACGACGACGTCAACACGTTCCGACACAAGTTGCAATGGAATACACTGTTGAGGTAATCACCACATTCCTCGTCGTTTGGATTGCTGGGTAGGCAACTCTCCTCTTTAAATCACTTCTTTTTTATAAACCACTTCTGATGCTCCTAATGAATTGATGATTTATCGTCGCAAAACAAATCTGGGGAGCGACATGCTTGGAAAGAGGGCATTGGGAGGATTCTATGGACTACTTTCCCTTTGATATTTAGTTGCTTGTAAATCACTTCTAGAAATACTTCTAATGGGTCCATGATTTTCTTTTCAAAAAAAGGAGAAATATGCTTGGAAAGAGGGCATAGAGAGGAATCCGTTCACACAAGTTGTGTTTGAGTTATTAAAAAAGTTCACATTATCAATGTCGGGTTTAGAATTGAATAGAAGTTTTTTTTTTTTCTTTCTAAAATAGGGGTCACCATCTAGATCCCTTAGGTGTTGAATTTCACTTCTAAGAAAAGTTTAGAATTTTTTTTATAATCTATCAAAGTATTATAAATGCTTATATTGCAAAAGTAGCTCTTTAAAACCGCTTCTTAAAAATGATGCTACAACAGCTCCAAACCAAGATCTAAAGACGGTGACCCCTGTGAGTGCTACAAATAGTTGCCACCCCAAGGGTGATTATTTGTGTCAAAAAAATTTTAGATACCTCTTCTACAACTTATTGGATGCATTCCCCCCTCCCTAAAGATAGGGTCACCATCTACACACCCTAGGTATCTATTTTCACCATAAAGAAAAATTCAAAATTTTCGTAGAGCTTAAAGTCTTTAAAAACACTTTTAATGCAAAAGAAACCTCCAAAACAATGCTTCTGAAAGAAGTCTTAACAACTTCAAATCAAGTTCTAATGACGTGAACCCCTGGAGGTGCTATATATAGATAGTTGCCAACATTTGGATAGTTACTAGACCACAACAAATTATGTTGTAATGTTGTGTTGGTGAAAGGTGAAGATATTTTTGTAAGTATCTGGCGTTGTTGGTTAATAATATGTTTCAAGAGGTGGTTGGTTCTAATACACAAGGCCATGCAATGAGCATGCGATACACATCACAACCTCCCTAAATATGTTTTACAACATAAAGATTATAGTATGTATGTAAATATAACATCCTGAATTTGAGCGTATATTACAGTTGTAATAATTAAGGTTGACATTATTCTCCATTTTTGTGGGCGACGTCATACTACAAGCACAAAGCAAAGTGTTACATGAGATCAATACATATAGTGCATGAAGATTGCATCGTGCCACATAAATCACCCTTTGGAAGTTGTGATGAATATATTAGAATTTGCAGAGATCCAGATAGGTGTATGTTTTTGGTGCTAACCATCGTCGATTCACTCTTCAGGCACCCCTTCTCTCAGCACACACAATCAGGAAAAGGCACACGCAATGAGGCAAAGGCAAGAGCAGCCAAGACCAACAGCTGACTCTTCCACAAGCTCAGACAAGCCCGAATCCTCAACATCGCGTGTAAACCAATCAATAACGCTGCAATTAAGCATGTCGTTTCATGTCGGCCTGGAGTCTGTGGATGTAAACATAGATATTCTTGCGGATGTGCAGAAGGCTTGCGAAGCCTTTTTGCAATGCCTAAACCGCGGCGAATTGGACCAGAGTGAGGATTTCAGGGAACAGGCAGCCCAAAGTATTGTGGCCTACCTCCGAGAATTTTATTTAAATTTTTGAATTTTTTGAAAATTTCTAAAAAGGCAGCTGCTTCCAATGGGGGACTTAGGGGTAGGGTGTGGGGTCCAAGGTTTGAGGGCCGCGAAGGGGCTCGGGCTTGCAAGAGTGTTGGTGTTGTTGGTGTTGTGTGTGACCCGTGTGAGCGGGGGATATGGGCAGTTGCTTGAGCAATAGATTATGTCCCCGATGAGTATGGATTATGTAGCAGTAAATGAGTCCCTGATTGAAGCATAAACAACAACAAAGCACCTTTCGCCTAAATCGGCTCATGAAGAAAATATGAGATCTTTGAGGTTCTCATGATTCATTACTTCTAAACATGATGAAGTTGTTCCCAAGTTGTTTCTCTTGTAAGACTTTAGAGTCGACTTCACAGGTGTATCTTCTTATGTATCTTCACAACTCATGTTTGTTAGTAGTTTTCTCTTCATTAGGTTTAAATGCCCTATAGATCCTAGTTAAGCCAACCTTCACATATCAACATTGTATCATATTATAGATGATTACGGTATCTTTGGCTCATCTCTACTTCTCATATTGGTACAAAGGAGGTCGGAGATGACGATCTAATCTTACCAATATGCAATTGCATGTCTAGTACATTCCATATATTATAGAAAAATTATATTGTACCCTTGGATTTGCAAATGAATATCAATTTGCATTTGCGCTTCTAGTCGACGTCGTAATAATCCATCATATTCCATTATATGATAATGTCCAAGTGTGAACTTTACATGTGCTCTACTTAGCTGAATGATTGTAGGTGTATATTGGTCTCCCATAGAATTTGGGTGACAACTTGAAATGAAATTAGTATTTCTAAATTTCAAATCATTCTCATGGTAAGAAAATTATCATTTATAACTTATAATTTTTTCAAAATTTTTCAAAATTTATCATTTCTTAAAATTTCTTATAATAACTTATAATAAGCTTACTATAAAAAACAATGCAACTTCAATTCCTCTTCTTTAGCCAATGATGTCGCGCACCTCTCTATGAGGACTACCCGAAACACCATGGACACAAGGGGGACCCCGGAGTGACACTCGGGACTTGTGAAGCCATTGGTGAGAGGGGCCAAGTGATCCTAGTGTGGGTGAGGGCCCCGAGCGTTGGGAACACCTCCCACCCACAGAAACTAAGAGGCACGAGGGTAAGGCCATGAGCTATGAATAGCTTATGGCATGCTAATTCTAGAATGCTCAAGAAATACCTCAATCGGAGCTGTGAGCTAGGAGATATGGCAATTTGAGTGGGGCGTTGTCCTGAGACAGTGCCCTACTGCAGTAGTGGCATGGGAGTGGCTCTCGGGGCTGCCAAGGTTTGAACAGGCATAACTTTCTCATTATTTGCCCAAATGGGAAAAGTGAGGAGTCCATTCGCATCTATGTGAAGCGTAGATGATTATGGAGTGGTCACTTATTAGCATTAGACATCAAACAAGGAAGTTATGGTGTATTGAAGCTGTTGGGGGCTTCTAACCGCAGCGGCTAAGGGAAAATGTCTACTTGGTCCCAACTTTTGGTAGAGAGACAAAAGTTTTCTTGACGGTGGGATAGGGGCGTTGCATAGAGTTCTAGAGGCTTATATGGGTGAGATGGTGTGGCTGAACTCACCTGAGGCCGAACAATACGGCTTTCATGGGCATTGGCCTAATGTGAGGACATAGTTGCCTAGTATAGTTCGGGTTGTTGTAGTGTTGCTCCGGCAACGCGATGATCAACATAAGATTGGACTTTCATGAATGGAAGACCACATCTAAGAATTAGTTACCAATTAAGGGGTGAATCCGGAAAGCAAAGTAGGAGGGTTGGTTCCCCTCTTATGAGTTATAAGGTCCCGGGTATGAAAAGATAATCATTGGCATGGTGGAATGCGAAGAGTTAGCGCTCGCGACCCTTGTTAGAAATGAAAATGATTAAGATGGTTAAGGGGAGCTAACAAAGATTGTGACAAGTGATTCATGCTTCTTATACATATTTTGTGATCTCAAGGTAGCATTGTCTTTCTTGAAGGTCATGAGCACCACCTTGAGCTCTACTACATACATGCCCCCACTTTTATAAAGGAAGAACGCATGTAAACACTTAGGAGTACATTACTATCCTAGGTATGCTTATATTTATCTTTCCATTAATTGTACATTGTTACATCTCTCAAAGTGGAGTTCCTTTCTTAATATCATTCCCTGGGCCCTGATGACCCCCTTAAGTACCTTCCTTTTCCAGCTTACTATTTTGTCTCCCCCTCCACAATTTCCTCTCCATAATATTGTTAAGCTACATGGTTGTGATTCATTCTATATTTAGCATCTAACATGGGCCTTGACTATCTTATCTTCATGAGAAGAAACTTAGATAATATGAAAAAATTGACACATGTATGAATAGTGAATAGTGTCAAAATGAATAGTATGAATATCATGATAGTATAGGTATTGTTAGTGAAAAGTTCTACTATGAATGGTGTCAAGATGAACAATGCTTCTTGTGAATAATGTCGGGATGAACAATGTTTTATGTGAAAGTGCCAGGATTATAACTCCACCCAAATTTCCAAGTGTCAACCTAAATGTATAAATAATGAACGAGTAGTATTTCTTTGTTCAGGGGGCTCACAAAAGTGATTTGACATATTCCAGGGTCAGTGGAAGTGACCCACATGGCTAAATAGTGTTATATTGTTGGCTAAATTAGTTTGTGTGCCAAGTGACAGGCCCCTTGGGTCCCCGAGCAAAGAACATGATACCTATCAATTAAGACTCACATGTTGACATTGCATGATTTAAGTGAATGCACAACCAAGGTTATAAACAAGTTGTACACATATCATTCATGCACTATGCACAATCTTTTAGGGATGTTTGCACCATGGACCATGAAGTCGTCCCAAGGCCCTATAAAACATGTGACTGGCTATTGAACTGGTCCCGAGACCACTTCGGCTTACATCAAGGAAAAAATGTTAGAGTGACCATGGAGTTCGAGGTCCCCAAAAGACATATTTTAAGGCCTACATTATCAACTAACATGGTCCAACGGGTTTTGCAATGGGAGAGGCAAAAGAGGTGCTATAGTAGAAATGGGTAGGGGCCCACGGCATTAAAAACGTTGTTATAATAAATTTTAATGATTTTTTTTTGGGGGGGAGAGAAGATGAAGACAAGAGAAGACAAGAGAATGGTCAAACTTTATTTTTTTCAAAACTGCCCTTTTTGGGCATAAATTACAAAAAAATGAGCACATTCACTTATGGGTGCATAGTCATTCCTCTTAGTCCACATTCGGTTTACACCTAGTGAGGGCCCAAAAGCTTTGTGTATTGCTTTTTTAAGTCCATGGTCCGACTTCATGGTCCATGGTGTAAACCGGCTATTAGATGCAACAGATCGATGTGATAGACATCCATACCATTAATTATTAAGTTACTTTTGAAAATATAGTTTTAAAAAATAAGGTGGACCATATCAATTCAGAGGGTGCGGACACTACATAAATAGTGTTGTACTACACATGGAGTACCAAATACAAGTTGTGGTGATGTCTAAAGAACAAACACCATTAATTCCCACCATCTATCATATAAAATTTGTAAAGAGAAAAGAGTATACATAGTAATCTGGTACACCAATTAATGGACTCATGTATGTATACTAAGGTTCTCAATATAATGTGAAAAATTCCAATCACATACACAAAATGTAAATCATGAAAATGCAATGTGTTTACTATATATACAATCCACTTCGTTTTCCAATGAAAATGCTATTAAATTTTATTTTTTAATCCATATGATGTAAGTCATGATAATTTGACCATGTAACATACGTTAATAGAGCTAGGACAATGACAACATCCAGATTTACCATCATGTGAACACTTAAGCCATGAGATAAGCACATTTATTGTCACTTAAATACGTGATTGAAATTATGTGATGGCAACAAAAGGATGGGCATGATGTAGCCTAGTTCCATCTACATGAGGGCAAGATCAACGGGCGTACAGTGTGTATCGTAGTGTCTCTAACTCAGAAGACACTATTTCCCCCCCCCCTTACGAACTCATTCGAGGTAGGGAGATGTCAAAGGATATGAAACCATGGGTCATTTTGTGTCAAGCAGGGCAACCCTCCTTAGACTACCCTACCCAACGGAAATTTCATGTCCCTTATATTTTAGAGGGGCCATTAATCCATACTAAGTGCATTTGAATTCGAAGGCCTAACTTTCAAAAAATAGCTTCACTTTCACTTGTAGATTAAGTGATTGACCCATATCGTAGTGGGAAAGTGAAAATATGAATAGTGCTTCCCAACTTTAAGTATATTTGTAGTATGAAATGGCCTTAGTATTTACGAGTAACTGAATATAATAGTAATCATAAGTCTACATTATTGCTATTTAGCTCACTACACCGTTTATGGTATTTAGTATCACTTACTATTTGGAGTTACACAATGCTATAACTATTTATTGAGAATGTAAAATTTACTAATCATTTATTGCATTGTGTAATTCCAAATAATAAGTGACACTAAACACCATAAACGGTGTATTTTTCTAATAAGTTGTGAACTTTGGATCTTCTTAAACCTTGGTTTCAACCATATGAGGAGTTGTTTCTTTTCTTATGAAATTTTCATTCAAGGAAGTAAAATATACTTAAATATAACCCAATATAGACCGAACTCACAACGAAGAGACAAACACAAAGTATATGTAACCAATTTATAAAAATGCAATCAAGATCTACACAGCCACAACAACTATCTTTAGCAATGAACCCGCCAATAATAAAAAACGTTTCCAGTCATTGCCTCAAAACATTTTTCCCAATAATCAAATTTTATTGAGGCACGAGGGTAAGGCCATAAGCTATGAGTAGCTTATGGCGTGTTGATTCTAGAATGCTCATAAACACCTCAATCGGAGGTGTGAGCTAAGAGATATGGCAAACGCCCTACTACAGCAGTGGCCTCGGAATGGCTCCTTGGACTGCTAAGGTTTGAACATGCATAACTCCTTCAATACTTGCCCAAATGGGGCAAGTGAGGGGACCATCCGCATATCTACATGAAGTGTAAATGATGATAAAGTGGTTGTTTGTTAGCATCTAAGATCATACAATGAAGTTATGATGTTCTAAAGCTGCTGGGGGTTTCTAGCCCCAGCGGCTAAGGGAAAATGCCTACTTGGCCCCAACTTTTGGTAGAGAAACAAAAGGTTTCTTGAGGGTGGGGTAAGGGCCCTGCCAAAAATCCTAGAGGTTTATATGGGTGAGGTGGTGTGGCCTCACCCACTCGAGGCCGAACGACATGGCCTCCATGGGCTTTGGTCCAATGTGAGGGCATAATTGCCTAATATGGTTTGGATTGTTATAGTGTTACTCCGGCAACGTGATGATCAACATAATATTAGACTTGCATGGATGGAAATTCACATCTAAGAATTGGTTACCGATTAAGGGGTGAGTTCCGAAAGCAAAGTAGGAGGGTTGGTTTCCATCCTATAAACTAAGGTCCGCTGTATGGAAAGCTAATTATTAGCATGGCGGAACGCGAAGAATTAGCGCTCGTGACCCTTGCGAGAAATAAAAATGAGCAAGTTAGTTAAAGGGAGTTGGCGAGGGTTGTAACAATCTGTGTGAATGTTGATTGTTGTAGTGAGGGTGCCATATTTCTCGTCAAGTTTCTTCTCGAGGTCTTTCATGATCTTGGTAAGGTATTTTTTGGTGATAAGTGGGTTGGGATTAGTGGCGTTATTCATTGCTTGGATTTTGTCCACTATTGCCTCTCTTACATATGTGTATGTAAAGCGAATTGCCATGTTGTTAGGGTACGTGCCATCGATACTCCCTCGCTGTGGTATGAAGTCTATGCGCGCCTCCCAAATATGTATATTGACTTGTGTAGCCATTCCGTGTATACTGTGGCATTGAGGCATTAAATGTGGCACCATCCCGTTTGCTTGTTGGTGTGGGGGTGATTGTTGGCGCCGAAGCTTACTCCAAATATGTAGTCCGCACCAAAGACTTGCTTTATGGGCCGTGTGATGGAAGTTTGAGTTTCACGTTGTAGGAGGTTGTTGGCAACGAGGGTTGCATTCTAGTGTACCGATTGACGACTTAGACGATACAATCTCCTCCAAATCGATGCTACAAAACCCCCCTAACAACAATAAATGATGAGTTTTTTGACATTTTAGTACCTACTGTATGTTCTGGTTGAGTAGGAAATTGGCATTCTTAGAGTCTGTATAGGTTTGATGCAAATAGTGCTCCGGGTTCGTTGCCTCAATTGACTCGTGTCAGCCAGAAACCCCCACCCTTATGCGTCGTAGTCCGGGTGAGAGCTGGTGGCTCATGTAACCTACTAGTGTTGTGAACATTGTGGCACGGTGATAATTCCACTCCCCATTGCAACATCAACAAGTGATATTTTATTTCAAGATATGAGGTAAAAACATTGATGAATGCTCTTTCTCATTAGCCCCTTGCTTTCTAATACCCAAGATTGTAAGGCCTAAACCCCCCCCCCTTTTGTGTGTGCGTCGTAGTCCAGGGAAAGATTTACAACCCACACATGTAATCCTCAGTCACCCTTAGCCAGGATGGAGTCTTCATCCTACAGGATATGATTCCCCATACAATATGTCCTCTTTATTTAAATGTACAAGAGGTGGAGTATTTAGAAATACTCCTCTTGCACTTGGTCATTACAAGCCACACTCACAATCCTAGCCCACTTAATAGCCTAATCTCCTAGTCACACTAATTCAACCCTAGTAGTTCAATTAACCAGCACCCGCTTAGATTAGTCTCGGCTGCCACAACCAGCTGCAGCCTAACTGTCCATCCTTAACCCAACACCTCGGCTGATTAACCACGAAGCCAACTACCTATGCCCACAGGTCCCGCTATCCCCCTTGGCCTAGTTCCAAGCCTTCTCTCCAGGCTTGCTGGTCCGATGACACCCTCTACTTGTATCACCTCCCATGTTGGCTCTCTGCGGAGCAGAACTCCACCTTCCCTTCCAGCTGCTTCCTCGACTCCTGATGCATTTCAATTATCCGAACAGAGATTGGTAACCCCCTCACACTTCGCCCAGGATTGCTACTCAATCAACGACCTCTGGCCACGCCCATCCCTGCCGAATAGATCCTCGTATTCAGAAAGAGAGGATTTCTCCTTCTCCGAATCCTCTTCGGTGCCGCATTGCATTCGCACCCTTCCCAACCACCAGCTAGTCACCCCTCGGCCCGCAATTGCTCTTTGTTGGCTCTCCGCCCTTCATCAGAATCTGCACTGTCTTCCCTTGTGGTTGCTCACCCCTGATCCCTACTTCCCAGCCGAGGCACTTCGGTGGCCTAACACCCTTCCTCAACATCCCAGCAGCTGCATTGTGAATTCTCCCTTACCTCCCCGAGAGCTGCCAGCCACCTCGGTGCCGCGTTGCGCCCACAGAAGCTCGGGTAAAACAGAGAGAGAGCCCGTTCGGGGGAGAACCGCAACTCAACTGCCCAGTCCCCGAGCCCGGAAATTGCTAGGGCGCACAGTGGCCCCACCTTAAAATGGATGGTGGTATATCTTAATTCGAACACTACCCTTCCCCAATTCTAACCACACAACAACCTAACTGAATTCTAGACATACCCAGTTCCACCTTACAACAAGTCTTCCTGAATGGTTTTTCACACATTCTAATCGAACACACTACCCCCCCAAAACCACTAAAAACCATTAGCTCAAGCTTAAATTCAACTTCAACTCAAAACCCACACTCTCACTATTTTTATGTTTTTATAAAATAATAATAAATCCAAACTAAAACCTTTATCCATTCTAAACTTAAAACACATGTGAGCACCTGCTTTTGGGCTCACAAAGATCATTGCTTTTTCACCCCACCCTTAACTTCCCAAGTCCTAATGCCATGAGCAAGGCAAGTTGTGGGTTGGTTACCACCCCTTTCCCTTCTTTACTCATCCCATCTTATTCCCAACACCATGCCAACTAGTCCAGCCTATGCCCGCTCGGAATCAGTCTGTATCAACCCCTTTTTGGTGCCCCCAGGCCCAACCGGTCTCCTCTAATTCTACGATGTTTGCCCCCGAGGTTCGCCCGTCATTGCCCGTCAAGGGGCTCTGATCTTCCCTTCCAGCTACCGCCTTGGTTCTTTAGTGACAGTCGCCGCTCCTTCAGCAGGTCCAGAGACCGCAACCCCTTAGCTATCGACCAACAGCCGAATGGGTATTGAAATCCCTTCTTCCTACACCCAGCTCCCTCATAATTGAGGAACTAAGCTTCCACAAGGATTCAATCCTGGCACTACCCTCTCAGCTTGCATCCAGGGGCAGTAGCTGCGGCAGCATCCGAGAACCCAACCCAGAAAAGAGCTTGAATTTTGTGGCTGACCCAGCATTCACGAATGCAGCATTGCCGCGAGAGTGCTGCATTCCTGCACTGGCTCTCCCTAGGTTCTGATCTTAGCTACTTGTCATCCTTTGATCTCAAATTCCTAACTGCCGCTCCCGCCTTGTCGCCTGAATTGTTCTCGACTTTCTGCCCAATCTTCACCGCAGTCTGTTTCCCTTGAGGCCCAATAGTCATCCTCCTCAGCTACACTTTAATTCCTTCAGCGTAGCCATCACTCCTCCATTCCCACACTGCCGAATTGCTCTCCTTCTTCCATCACCCTCTGTACCCGCATCTGCCTACCTCCCACACCCGGCCTTCTCCCAGCCCTCCTGAGACACCTCCCGAGAGGGCTCCTCGTCCAGCCTCCGAACCTTGGCTTGCCTGGATCCGACTTTTGCTAGGTCACAGTGACCTCTCCCCTAAAACAACTAACCATAGTGCCCACAATGGACAATATCCTGGCCCATGCTTGATTAACCCGAACCAATCCAGCCAATCTGAGCTTAAACTAATGGCCAAGGATTAATTTAACTACGCAACTCAATTAACCACTAGTTATCACCCCACCCTTAATTCTAATTTCACCCACTACTCTTCGACTCAAAATCCAATTCTCAAAGAATTACCAGTAACTTCAACGCCTATCTACTTTAAACTCAATTGTAACTACCAAAACCAAGCTTCACTCTTTTTATGTTTTTGAATGTAAAGTAAACGTCAAAGTCTAATTCCTAGTTACATCTTTGGTCCAAGAACAATTGTGGGCACCATCTAGGGCTCACAACTCGCCATGTGATTGTTTAGATCCATAATAATTTAGGTCTAATCTTCAAGAGGGAGGCAAGCTTTAAATTTGGCCCCCGGTCTGAAGTTAAGTTTAGATCACATCCATCCTCCACCGGAGCAGTAAGATGCTCGGAGCAGGAATAATAAGTAAACGGACACTTCAATTTGTCTCGGGCAGCCCGCCTGGTGGGGCCAGCGGGCACTGACACTGCTGCCCTTGAGTCAACACCTTACACATCACGTTCTCACTACACATAAGTTATTCATACTCATCTGCAACTTGCCATACTTTTCTGTTTGTTTTCGTTTACCGACAAATCTGCAGGCAATCAATTGAGATTGTGAGCCAGCCAAGGCGGGATTATAAAATGGGTGTCTGTAAACGTTACAGCGGCTTGGCAACCTGCACTTCTAGCTAGGTGCAAAAATATGAAATGAAATGATATTGGATTTAAAGTCAAGGAAGTCAAAAAGTTAATGGGACTGAAAGTACATCATGATGATTTCAAACTAGCTAATTCTCTAGAGTGGCAGAGTGCAGTAGCCTCCATGAGATAGAGGCCAATATCAACTTGGTGGTCTAATTGAAAGAAAAATTTGAGGTTCCTTGAGACTACATTCTCAAATAATGATGGAAATTTATCTCTAATGGGCTTATGCAAGGGACATTCCAATGTAAAATGTGCCTCATTTTCAACTGCATCATAGAAGCAAAAGTGGCATAGTCTAGTATCTCTAGAGATAGAGATGGTTGAGCATCATCCAATTTCACTGGCTAATCTATGATTGTAGGTGTGGTAAGCGGCAATGATCTTGCCTTGTGGTAGTGTTAATGGTTGCTTCTTCAAGTACAATTCAAGTTCGTATTTGAGAAAATCTTTGAGGTGGAGGTAATCTAGTTTCTTCCATGAGAGATGTAAAGAGTTCTACTCTTTGGCAAGAAAGGAATCCTTGATACCATCATATGTTATTGTAGATGTGGTTGGGTTGTCATGGGTGTCCTAGTGAGATAGATCCATGATGTCTTCCATATGGTCATCAATTTGTGCCATGTGTTAAATCCATATTTGACCAGGTGTTAGGAAAGTGAGGCTACTTACTAACTAACCAAGAGGGGGATACATGGACGAGCCATTGTTGAAAGCCTATCGTGAGCTGGAGAGTGTGTAATTTAATGGGAGGTTCTCCAAATCCGGCCAACAAAATATGATAGGTTGTCAAAGAACGCACTTTGACGTGAGACATCAATATGCATCTTCATGCCCTTCTTGAAAACCTTCCAAAGAGATTTTTCCAAGTCACCACCCCGAATTTTAGTGCCAAATGTGAAAGTTTGAAACACCAAAGCCTCGAATAGATGAGATTTCAATTCCCAACAATGAGATTGTCTTTGCAAAATAGGTCGCCTCTTTACCCATGCAAATTACCTTAGATCAAAACCATATTACAAGACCTTGTAACTTTGTTAATCCATCCATATAATAACCATGGTTGAATATAGTTATTGTACTTTGTTATTATTGTCATGAATATTCAAAATAGTGTGGATTGGCGATATATTAGTGCGGGCCAACTGTATGGTATGTATCAGTGAATGTATCAATGTATCAATGCCATATAGTTGGCCCACACTTCATTGAAGTGTTGTTCACACACATGTTTTTTGTTATTATTTGTTACAGTCTCTGTTGAGGCCATCCAACTATAATGGTGCTCGCAATTGGCAAGGTTTGCATTACTGTTATTCTTACATGTTAGAGCATCCACAACGCGCCCGCCAATGGTGCTTGGCGGGCATGGCAATTTTGGCGCACCTCAACGGGCTTGGGAAGACTCCCGTTAGTCTCATGTGTCTCGTCAAATACCTCCTCGTCTCGGCAAGTTTTGTCCCTTTGCCGTGAACCTTGTTCCTCCCGCTAGACGTAGTCAACGCCATGATGGCAGTCGTAGAGGCGGGAAGGCCAAGGATTCTTTTTAGTGTTTGTTTCGTGTCTTGATGTTGGCCTGATTTTTTGGTCTCTATCTTGTGTCTAGATGGTGGCTTGGTTTTTTGGTCTCCGTTTCATGTCTTCATGTTGGTGTGATTTTTTGCTTGTCGTTTTGTATCTTCATGCTAGGTTTTTTTTTTCCATCTTCACTCTTAATCACAATCATATTAGTCACATTAGTGCATGCCTTGGAGAACTGCCATAATAACTATAGTTAACTAGATTTTTTTTCAATACATTTTAGGGAACAACTATAGTTAACTAGAAAAATTCCAAGTAGCATTATATATTCAAAGAACTTTGCCTCTTGATTTGCTTCAATTGAGGGTCTCTAATATGCTCAAGCCACTGAGGATCATCAAGAAATGCCCTTATATGATCATTACAATAGATTGGGCTCAATGCTATACGTCACAATGTTGGGCTCTAGAACAATCTCCATGTACACCACCAACACAAATAACACACTAGTGACACTACAACATTACAATAGAAATCCGTGAACAGGTTGTGCTCAACTTGAGCTAACTAGATATTTAGTTAACTAAATATAACTATAGTTAACTATTATTTTTGGCAAATTTAATTTAAAAGAATTATAATTAACTACATTTTTTGGTAGGTCAAATCATGAACAACTATAGTTATGAAAGGCGACTAGTTAACTAATAATTGAATTAGTTGGTGAGTTACCCAAGGTCTACATTAGTGTGACTACTCTATGGGAGTCGGCCCATGCCTCTATGGCTACCTTGCTCAAGCCACCTTGGCCGGCCCGCGACGCCACCATGGCCGTGGGAATGGGTACCGGGACTGCATGGCAGGTGCTGCATTGAGGCTACTTCCCGGCACCTCCCCATGCCACTTGTGCATGCAATGCCCCGGGGGCCCTTCAAATGGCCTTTGACGAGAACATTTGACGGGCGCCCATTGGTGATGCTCTTACATATACTTTCTTTCTTCCAACACACACCAATCATGCTTCTTCCTTTTTTGCAAGTTCTTTTTAAAGTTCCCATTCTAGTGCGGGGAACAATGAATGAATTGAATCGGTTGTTTGTTACATATGAACCGGTTGAAACTTGAGTTTGCGAAATAACTGGTTAAATTTCAAGACTTTAGGAAAATGATTCTTGTGATAAATTTATCACAGGTCCAAATTTATTACAATATACGACTAGTTTGTATTATGATTTTAAATTTATATGAAGAATAAATAGACTAATGTCGCCCCGGGCTAAGGGCCGCTTTACACTAGTACGGTGGAGAAGTCCACCGGTCATGAATTCTAGGGGAATTTTGAAATTTGATTGGCTGAGAGTGACACTCTTGTCCGATGGTGGTTTACACTACAACCAAGAGTCCTTTGGTGGAGAGCTTTGTACATGAATGAAAAAATGACATGGTTGACAACATGGCGACACTTTTTTGAAGGGGAGTTCTCTGGAGGTCAAGTTTCTTGGGCAACCTCAAAGCCTTGGACAAGAAACTTGGCCTCCGGAGAACTCCAACTTGAATAAAATATTTCTTCCTTAGAGAAATCTTTGCACTATTTTTCTCCCTCTTTAGTATGACATTTTTGGGAAACACAAAAAAAAGTCATATTATTGAGGTGCCATCTTCTCATTAATATGAAAAATGACGTAAAGTTATCATATTATTGAGGGAATACGAAAACATAAGTAATATGAGCTTAAAAATATATACAACGAGTTTAAGCAATATAGATGGTATGAAATAATAACTTATAACTCCAAAAAAATACAAATATTCTCAAGAACTCTTAAAATAAGAGTCCAAAGATCTTTGGTGTTGCCTACCCAAGTTAGCAACTGTCATCTTATCTAAATTCCCATTTAACTTTTGGAAACTAATAAGAAACCAGACAACATTGATGCATGACGTTTAACATCAAGATATTGGTGATATTATATCACCTGTGTACAAGGTAACATACTAGGTTGGAGGCCAGTCTCACCTAACCATGTCCATTCTACATTAATAACCCTAATTACCATTAAGCTCCCAACAATAAGTGAAGTTTCCAAGTAGTTCCCAAGTAAGAATGGATGTGTTTTAGATGTACATAATATAGATGAAAGGAATTCTAGCATTAACTACCTCTTTAATATGACAAAACATAGATTCTAAATGTTGCATTATCGAGTGGTGTAGTCGTATAAAAGAGGGAGTTTTGAACTAAAATTTTTGGTCCCGCAAAAATGTGTCGTAATATCAAGGGTGTCGTATAAATGAGTGTTGTATTAACGAGGTTGGACTATACCAACATGTACTTTCTTTAAAAATCAATAAGAAGATAATGTTACCTACTTATTTACCTTAATTTGAATGTATTATAGAGGTGGAAAATTTTCGAATAAATACTTGTCATGAAAGAAGTTCTAAAACATTACCATATACATTTATTTTTTGATCAATACAAATTTTAAAATTATCAATACAATGGTCATTTAGGGGGTAAGGTTTCTACTATGGCCGGCTATGATTGTTTTGTGAAGTAGTCCAGTGGAATTCTGCTCTCGGTGAAG
Source organism: Polytrichum commune (assembly GCA_950295325.1). NCBI lineage: Eukaryota > Viridiplantae > Streptophyta > Polytrichopsida > Polytrichales > Polytrichaceae > Polytrichum > Polytrichum commune. The sequence goes on along the minus strand of OX485803.1, from coordinate 11,015,935 downwards.
TTGTCCAATACACTTCTCCTCTAGGTGGTTACACTACAGCCGGTCAAGACTTAAGGCATTATTTTATTGTCCTTTCATATTCTCCGGCATATATACCATCCCTCGCCTCAAATAACCATGTCTTGGGTTAAAATTCTTGACTGACCGGTGCACTTCTCCACTGTAGTGTAGAGCGACCCCAAATCACATCTTCAGTTGGTTGTGTCCCGTCCCTCCAACGCCTCTTTCCTGCTCGGTCTTCTTGCCTACACCTATGTGGGAATTCCTCCTCGTTGGGAACCGATGTGACAATACCCAGTCAAAATATCAAATATTGAAGTTGACATCACTCTCATTATTCCCAAGTTAATTGATGGAGTTCCTTCACATGCCAAAGAAGCTTGATAGCTTAAGTGACCCGGTTCCCAACGAGGAAGAGTTCCCACGCAAGTGCAGGCAGGATGACCAGGCAGTGAAGAAGGCGTGAAAAGGGCATGGCCCGGTCGAATGAAGATGTGATCTAGCCCGGGGTTACATCAATGTCCAAGGATATTTCTAGGAATAATCAAATGAGATCCTAGTGTTTCCAAGTCCAACCGGTTACATATTGACATCTTTTGGTATTTCTTTGTTACTTTTAGGTATATTCTTTAAATTCATCTAATATGATCGGTAAATTACCTGAAGTCTTGAAGTTCAACCGGTTATTCTTCAAACACAACCATTTCATATGCAGTCATAGTTGGTTCTCCCCGTTCATTGAGATATACACTTTAAGGTAGGAAAAATATTCCATATAAAATTGACACTTTTAATTTTTTAAATAAAATAAAAATATAGTAATATATTTAAAAAATAAAAAATAATTCACAAATACAAATTGTCAAAAAAAATCCATTGCAAATATACAATCCAAACTTGGGTATGATCTATCTTCCATGTTGTGAACAATGCACGTCGGTTTGCTTTCTCTTTATTTTTAGCTGCACGTTCACTTATGGAATCGGTCAAAATAGGATGATTTGGATTATCATTGTTAGCATCCATGTTCTCTGTTGGGGGCCTATCACATGTTTCCAAGCAATAGTTATGAAAATGCAACAAACTACTATTGTTTGGGCTGCCACAACTAATTTCACATTTGAAAATGACTCATTCAATTAGGTATTTTTTTATTTATGCATATTTTGTAGTAACTTGAAAGAATGGGGTTAGTAATTTCATGTACCATATGTCTATTACATATGAAGAAGTCGATGATTGGAAGAGTGGTATGCCTTATGATTATCCTCCACACGTGGCCAATTTTAATTGATTGGTTGATTGAGGCCAAACTTTAGCTCATTTTTGAAATCATCTCAAAAGGTTGAGCCAATAAGTGATTGCAATGCAATATAGCCTCAAATTTTCATCCACTATAGGTAGGACAGAAGAATGTATACACTGTACATCTTTTCCAATTATTTATAGCATGGTATCTTAGAAGTAATATAAACCTAATTTCATGGACTCTACAAACACCCCATATATTTTGAACTCAAAGTCACATATTATATGGGGCCTATTTTCTTTGAAACCACTTCAATTTTTCGATACCATCATTGAAAAAGATCCTATCTTTGGCCACACATAGTGCTAACTTTTGGGGAGTGTAGGCCCCATGGGGAGATTATATCGTTTTCGATTCTTGTTTTTTCCAAAAAAAATCAAACTTTCTATTTGATAAAGTTATCAACGCGCGTTTCAAGTTTATGCCAAACAAGAGAATATGCTCGAAGACTTTCCTAGAATTGGGTTAAGCATATGTGACGACATAAGAGCCTGTGAGCCCAAATTTGTGCCCACATTCTAACTTGATTCAAAATTACATCCAAACATTGGAATTAGCACTTGGTAGAATTAGCCTCAGAGCTATATAGAATTGAAGTGGTTTTAATGTAGTTGTTGTTGAACTCGATTTATGAAGCTCAATTATGAGAAAAAGGGAAAAAAACCAAAAAGACGGTAGTTCATTTTAATTAGATGTGGGTTGATGTTAAGTAAGGAATGGTGTGAGCCAATGTTAAGTGTTCGTTTTAGGTAGTTGTTATGGTTGTTTTGGGTAGAGGCTAGGTTGAGAGAGGAGAGGAACCGTCACTCCAAATTGTGGATGAGGCCCTGAATGCCGGATCCGGCAGAGGGGGTCCCTGGAAGGTTAGAGGGTGGCCGCATTTTCTCTCTCTTGAAGGGTTGAGCAAGGGGGGAGGCGGAAGCGCTGGCAACCTTGGAATTTAGGAGGCAAAGGCCATGGATTGTGGTTGAGAGCTTGGCACAGGGCAACGAGGGCCTCTCACCCCCCGTCTACATGGGAGGGTCGAATGAAACAGAAAAGAAGGATGAACACAGATGGTGTCTGCTCTGCTGGAGAGCCTGATCTCGGCTGAATTTGAAAGTCTGCCAACCTCGGAGGGTGAACCGCATACGGTAATGGTGGATGGGGAGGCTGCTGGCCTCTGGTCCGGGGGAGAAATCTAGTGTGAGGCGGGGTAGCTTCGACTCTGGAGGGAGGAGAGGATTTCAGGTAACACCCATCAGCGGAAGGAGAGGGAGAGATAAGGTTAATGCACCAGGGGAGGAAGTTCATGCATTGCAGAGTTGCTGGAAGCAGGGAGTTAATGCATTCAGCTACCTGCACCAATTCAACAGTAGAGTGGAAATGCGGAGGCGGTGACTGAGAATTGGCAGAATAGGCTAGGTAGTGACAGAGGGGAGAGCATTTGGCTTTGGGCGGCGATTCAACTATTCTGGGAGCAAGTCGGGTGATTGAACTGAGATGATGGCGGTGGACTGCCTTTATACCTTGCAATGTTCAATGCAGATGGCGGGTTGAGCAAGAACTCAGCTGCTTGGATCTCGGGGGGGGGGGGGGGGGACACTTCACTATACTTTGTGTGAACACGTGCGTTAAAGGAGTATTTAAATGAGGCTATCACATAATTGGAATATTTGAGGTATATTCTCAAATATTCTTGGTATATTCTCTAATTATTCCTTACTTGAATTTTAAGCATCCTATATTACATCTAATTTTTTTCTAAATTTTGTTGCTCATGAATAAAATACACCCTATATTTTAACGCACCATGTTTACTAATTTCCTAAGTGTCCTCCCCGAGGCCTGGATGGGTGGGCTGCTAAGGAGGAGATTTTTACCTATAGTAATCCTTGGACCAGGAGGTTGATGGTGACTCGGTGGCAGCACTGAGATTCCACCCGGAAGGATCAGTCTGTGAGCCGAGGGAGAGCCGACATTGAGATGTTTGGTGAGGCTCCAGGCATCAGTGCTTGGGGCTGCTAAGTCCAGGGGCTTGGTAATGGCTCTAATGCGGAACAGTCTGAGGGAGGGAGACCGGCAGAGCTGGAGGTTAATCAAATTGAAGGTCATGCATGGAGGCAAGTTGGAATGAGACTGGATTGAGGAGCTGGTGGACGGATGAGAGTAGGAAGTGTTTATGTGAGGGAAGAATTAATTAGATGATTCATAGTTGGAAGGGTGGCCAAGCCTAACTCTTAACTGAGGGTGGCTCAAACCCAAACTTAGGCTAGTGCAATAGGATAGGGTTGGGGGTTTAAGGTTAGTGTGTTGAAGAATTAATGAGTGAGTGTGTGGGGTAACGATCACAAAGAAGAAGAGCATTCCTAAATGCTTGTAACCTAGATCCCTTTGGAGCAAAGTTGTGTATGTGAAATCATCATTGTTGGAAACATTGGGTGCCGCCCTCAAGAGGCCGAGTGGTGTTGGTTGATCACATGTGAGCCACAGGCTCTCACCCGGACTACGATGCATAGGGTGGGAGTTTATGGCTGACATAAATGGTGCGTCCGCCGGGAATGAAGCGGGATTAAGATATTCAAACTTGGAGCAACAAGCGTAAGGGTGAGGAAGGAGCACTTGGTGCGAGGTAAGTACCTCACTTGGGTTTTGATTTTTGGTCATTAGTTAGGTTAGTTGAATTTCTTTTCCTTGGAATGAATTGCAATTTTATTTATGCATTTCGTTTTTGAGGAAGGAACGCGGCTTGAGGCAAACTTCTAAAACCTTCTTGGGATGGCATAAAAATATCACATTAATAGGACGACCATTAGCTTACTAAATCTTAGAGGGATAATTAATTTTAGAAAGAGTCAACTTGACACTTACCTTTCGGTGAGCTTCCAAGTTATGATTTTGGGGAACTCAATGTTGTAGAATTAGAATTTATTTAATGGGACAGTTACTAAGTTGGTTGAATCGAGTTGAGTCACGGTCGAGGGTGAGTGCTAACTTGTAGGGGGAAAGCAAATTGCTTCAGGTATGCAATTCTACAAAGTGAACGAGTTAATTAATTAAGGAATATTTTTTTATAATCGTCTGTGTCGTTATCCGATGTAGAGGGTCATTTCCTAGTCATAGTGTCGTATGGGAGACAAGAGGGTGATGCCTCAATTTTCGATGTGGTGCATGACGAAGGTCAACCCCTCACTCTCGGTATTGTGGTGATTTTCATCTTGAGGAAGAGTACGGAGGTGATTCTCCGACTCAACTAAGAGTTCACATGAGCATGCCCATCCTCTGTTTGGGATTCTTTCACTCAAGTTGGCTTGCATGGTCTCTCTCCTTACCTCCTTAATTTTTAATCCAACCCAGACAAGTGAAAATACTAAAGGAGTGAAGGTAGCAAGGGGTATGTTGGTCAAGTGAGGGTTGATCGATTCCTTAGGGAATGCAAGGTAAGACTCGAGCTCACAAGCCATAGTTGGAGTTAGGACTGGGGAAAGTTATACGTAGGAAGAAGTTAGCAAATACTAGTGAAGTTGTAGAAGAGGTGGGAGTTAGACTAGAGAGTTGTATGAATGTGGAGACCATTGTTAGTCCTTTGATAGGAAATTTAGAAGTAGAACCTCAACTTGAAAAGAAAGCAACTTCCTCCAATTTGATTGGCGAGATAGAGTTAGAGACTGAAGTAGGTAGAGGGGAGACTTCCATAGGAATTGATATTGGAATAGGAGTAGACGTACCAATCACCATGACTTAGGAAGGAGAAGAGGAGTCCCTCCTCCCGATCCATCCATTGATCCATTGGTGAGGCCAAGAGGTCTCCCAATTTTGGTTCCACAGAACTTGGCCGCAGTGGATATGCCATCCAACCTCCCTAAGTTTTGGGGAACCAAGGATGAGGACCCATCGAGGTACATGGAGAGATATATTGAGAGGTTAGCTAGTTCTCTTATTACAGATCTAGGATATTGCTTGGTGTGGTTTCCTACCACACTAGATGGCGAGGCTTACGAGTGGTATAGAGACCATGCAGAGGGTCATTTTAGAGGATGGGATCAAATGCAGAGGGAGTTCTTGAATGAATTTAGACCAGAGGTCGGTCAGAGCACCGCGTTGAGAGCATTGGCGTCGTTGAAACAAGGAAAGGAAGAGGAAATCTCGGCGTATATTAGGAGGTTTGATTTGGTGTGTACACGCTTTGTGGGTACAATGCTCAATGATGACACACTGAAACAATTCGTCATTCAGGGATTTTTTAAGACAGTCACCATTAGAGGTGTGTTAGAAAAAAACCCTAAGACCCTAACGGATGCTAAGGTAGCAGCTAGAGAGATGGAACACATAGACAATGACTATGAGAGGTTATGGAGGAAGGAGGACGAATTAATCCCTCAATTCATTCCCATTCGCCCGAGGATGGTAGAGGGAAAGTCAGGTAGGCACGGGAGTCAAGCTTCACATGCTTTTACTGATTAAGGTCCACGGCCCTTAGCGGTGAGAGAACCAACTCTATTGTTAGCATTGCCAGCTCCTCGAATAGATCCTCACGTAGAAGATGTAGAGAGAAGGTTAGGTGCTAGCCAGTTGGAATTTCAGGAGGCCATGATAAAGCAGATGTAGAGTTTGACCGGTTAAATGTCATTAATGATTAGAAATCAAGAACCAGGTCCTCCCCCACCAGTGAAGTCGGGTAGGCATGCTTTAGGATTGTGGTGTGTTTAGTGTGGCCAACCGGGACACACTAAGTAATTTTGTAGAGTGGGCCAAAATCGCGATCAGAGAATGATCGGCGCTCTACCTCCACAAAACCAAAGAGGTCAGAGATAGAATCAATATGGTGAGGGTAATTATAGGGGACCTCTTTCTAGAGGACATGTTGGTCAGAATGCTGAGAGAAAGGAATTCCATCCTTTTTGTGGAAGATGGCACGCACAGGGTCAATGTTGGTCTGAAGGTCATAATTATGGGTGTAGCAATTGTGGAGGAAATCATCCTTCAGACGAGTGTCTTCAACCTGACAAGGTCATTAGAATGCCTCAACCGGTGGCCAATCCATACCAACAGGCTAGAGACAACATGAGAGGTGCCAGACCACAGGGTGGACCTCCTAATGAGCTTAGGCCGCCAAATCTTTATTATGACCATGGGAATGCTCGGCAGACATTCCATCCTCCAGCTGGCTTACAGACGGCTAATGGATACATTCCTATTCAAAATAGACCAGTGGGTCCAGATCCTCACGACAATAGGAGGCAAGTTCCACCTAATGACCCTGGTCCATCGAACTCTCAGGATGTCAGGTTTATGGATGGTACCGTGGACGACCACCCGGATGAGTCTTTTCTTCTCCAAGTGCCACCTGGAGAAGAACAGAACCAATGGCCTCCAAACGCTAATGTAATTACCTATGAGTTGAGAAATTTGGATGAAAGAACTACACACGAGGCTTTGGCATTAGCAATCACCACTAGAGCAATGCAAGGTAATACCGACGCTGAGAAGGAAATGGAAGGGCAAGAGGAATACTCATCGGATGAGGCTCCCAATCTTTCTGATTTGGGGAGAGTGGCTAGGACAGCTAGGAGGACCGCCAAGGCTCTAGAACAAGAGAACGAAATTGTCCAGGATATAGAAAGGTCACCCATTATCCACGACTTGGAAGCTAGTGAGATGGGAGAATGGGAAGGACTTGGGATTCTGAGAGAGGAATTTGATGGAGTGACAAAGGCGGGGACGGAGAAACCAAATGGATATGACTTATGGGCCGACTTTAGTTCGCTCAAGGCTGATATCACCTTTGGATAATTGTTAGAAATATCACCCATGGCTCGTAAGATTCCTAAGGAGGGAATGCCTGTGACTAAGAGAACGAGGAAGGTGAAGACTAGGGTGGTTGCTAGAGTTCAGTTGCAAGGAGGAGGTTGTGATGTTAAGGCGGTGGAGATCGAGGTCATGGTGGTGGACAAGGTAGTGCCCAATGTATTGGTAGATGGAGGAAGTGGGCTAAACATTTTACCAGAGCACACCATGAAGAAGTTGGGTCTTAGCCTAACAGGTCCATCACCTTTGATCATCAACATGGCAAATCAAAGTCCGGCGGTACGTTTGGGAATGATAAAAGATTGTAGAATTAGCACAGGAGGTGATGAGTATGTTGTCACTTTTCACATCATCAAGATGCATTCCAACAAGGATACATTTCCCATTTTGTTGGGTCGACCTTGGTTGAGAATGGCGGATGCCATAGTAGATTGGGGAGGAGCTAAGCCATCCATTACTTATGGTCCTAAGGACAATAGAGTCAAGGTATCTATAGGGTTACTAGGTGGTTGGGTGAGGAAAAAAATTGCTACATCTTCAGATGAAGAAGAGGGAGACAAAGAGGAGGATAAGAAGAGTGAGACATTAGTGGGAGTAGTCCAGTTAGGTAGTCAAGGAGCTATGATAGACGCAATATTGGGCCATCTAGGTCCTAGTTTTTATCATTGGAGTGACAATGGTGAGTATGCTAAGTGGTTAAAAAATTATCCGGAGTCGGTGTGTGATGTGATGGTGACCTCTCACTATGAATACTTGAGGGATGATATGGATAGCTCAAAGACGGAAGAATATGCGTTGTTGGAGCCCTGTGAGGTGCTTACGGAAGAGGAGTGGTTACAAGGAGGATTGACTCCATGGGTAGATGGGATGGAGGAATGTAGTGTTAGTTTAGTGCACATAGATGGGACTCAAGATGAGGAGGCATTGCTCGAGGTTGCAAAGTTGGAAGAACCCTTGCACTTCAAGACCACATCAACAGACATTCTAGTGGGTCAAGATGTCAAGGATTATCCTAAGGTTCCTCCAGAGTGGTATAGAAACACGACGGAACAAACCCATGTGTCCGAGGCGGATTGGAAGTATGTGGAGGTGAAAACTAGGAATGGGAAGGTTAGGCAGATAAAGATGAGGTCTAAGTTGGAATAAAATGAAATCAAAGAGTATAGTGAATTAGTGGATGAGTTCAGTGACACATTTGCATGAACATATGACGAGCTTAGAGGCATACCTCGGGAGATGGTGGAGCACCGCATTCCTTTGATTCTAGGTGCTAGACCAATTAGACGGAAGGAGAATGATGAACCCACAGTTGTAGTTGTTAGTGAGGGCGGAGTTAGAGAGATTGTTAAAGGCTGGATTTATAAAGCTCGTAGAGATCACGGATTGGGTATCTCCCATGATGTTGGTGAAGAAGAAGAATGGGAAGTTGAGGGTGTGTGTGAATTATAGGAAGTTGAATGTTTCTATGCAGAAGGATCATTTTCCATTACCATTCATTACGCTACTTTTAGAGGAGGTAGGTGGGCATACTCGCTACACATTCATGGATGGACATGCGGGATATAACCAGATTTATATAGCGTTACAAGATATTCACAAGACGGCCTTTACCACTCCGTGGGTCACGTTCGTGTGGATGGTCATGCCATTTGGACTGTGGAATGCTCCCGCAACGTTCCAAAGACATGTCATGTATATCTTCACCAATTTATTGTACAAATCCATGACAGTATTCGTGGATAACTTTAGCACTCAGTCTAATTCTAAATATTTAGAGTGTATAAAAGAGGCTTTTATTAGATGTCGGAAGATGCAGTTGGCTTTGAATCCGGACAAGACCTTTTTAGGAGTGCAGAGAGGAATGTTGTTAGGATAAGTGGTGAGAGAGAAGGGAAGAGAGCCGGACCCGGAAAAGATAGCAGTCATAGATGAATTTGTCACGGTATGCGGCGTCGACGGCCGCACCTTATCCGTTGGGTTTCATTCATCTAGATTTGGATGGATGAATCTAGATGTAGAGAGGAAGGCTCCTAAGTGAGGAGCCTCCTTCTTGGCTTGGCATTCTTGCCAAATCAAGTATTGTGAGTTAGTGTGTGGAGAGAGCTTGTGTGAGGTGTAGATTGCATGATTTTGCAATAAATCTTGAGTCCTTCTTCCCCTACTTACACTCTTGGATTCTCCCTTGGTGGAGTGAGAGATAGCTTGACTAGTTGTGTGCATTTGAAGAGAAATTTAGAGCTATTATGAGTGTTCTATTCTCTTCCTTCTCACTTGACAAGAATGCTTGATTCCTTCTCTTTTATTCAAATCTTGAGCTACAACATTTAAGAAAGAGTGTGAGGACAAGTGGTGGCGGGATTTTGGAGTGGAGAACGACAAACATCGCAGATTATTGAAGCAACAAGAAGAAATAGATGTGCTTGTGAAGTTTAGACATCACTTTGAATTGTGGTGAGAAATCCTTGAATTTTCCGCAGAATTTCGTGTTGTCTTACTCACATTCAAGCTTGAATTCGTGACATTGAGCTTTGGAACCGGAGTTGTGATTCTAAGTGGAAGAATCTTTTAATCAAACACATTAAAAAAAAAGAAAAAAAAAAGAGGGAGGAGTCCTTTGGGAGCCGGAGCTCCTTGGCTCCTCCCTGGCCCGACAGTAGCCGGCGTCAGCTGGCGGTACTCGGCGTCCACCAGCGGCAATACACCAGGGCGGTCCCTACAGGCAGGGTAGTCCCTGCAGACAGGGCAGGCATGGCGGCCTCAGCAGGCAGGGCGACCTATGTAGGTCAGGGCGACCTCTGCAGGTCAGGGCGCCTTGTTTGCATTTTTTTTTTTAAATTTATTCATTTATTTTTGTGTTGTCCAAGTACCTTAATATTTTTGTTGTAATTAATTAATTAATTAATTTAAAAAACGGTTTTCCTATTTTATTTAATTAAATAATTAAAACCGGATTTTTTAATTTAATTAATTTAATTAATTAATTTATGTTTCCTTGAACTTCTAATGTTTTCTTTTCTCTCTAAAGGTTAATTTCTTAGGGATTGAAAAAGAAAATTTTAGCGGAAATTTGTTTTCATTAATAATAATAATAATAAAACACAAGGTAAAAAATCCAAAGTTCTTTGAAATATTAAGGTACTTAGAATTTCTTTTAGGGGTTGTGTTGCACAACATTTCCGAGGGGGTGTCATTGGAGATTGGATGACATATGGGATTTCTGTTCGGCCCCAAATAAATTATTATTAGGGTCGAATTGTGTTTGTCAACACATATTCTCGACATTCTTGTATGGAGGGATTTTTAGGTGGTAGTGGAGAGATGAGAGATGTGCTTATGCAATTTTCTTTTCCTAAGCAACAGGGCCTTTGATTTTTGACCACCAACCGCAGGCGGGTGCCGGTTGGTCGCGGTTGCTTTCAATTTTTGTTTAAGTGTTGTTTTGGGGAAGAGGATCCAGTGCTGTTCTTGCATTGTTCCTTGTATTTTGTTTTGGTACCTTCCCTTGTGGCGGGCTGGAGTGCTGGAGTGTTCTAGCACTGCCCCATTTTGTGTAGTCCTAAATTGTGATAGGGTACTGTGGAGGTGAGGTCGGATTAATGACCGACGGGACCTTTGTTTGTGCACCAAGTGGGCGGTGCTTGTTTTCACTTGTGGTGAGGCTGGGTTAATGACCAGCAGATCATAAGTTTTGGTGGTGGTTGCAGGTGCAGGTTGCCTTTGACCATTTTCTCTTTATACCTGGATACTAATTCATTTGGGTTGTTGATTCGGTGACCATCCCCTTGTGGGTTTATGGTTACAACTCGTACTCAGCACTATCGTTCCTCGTACTCAGCACTATCGTTCCCCGTCCCCAGGAGCATCGGAAGGTTACCCCTCGAACCTCTCAGACGTTGAACCAGTGGTAGCACCCAACGAGGCTTTTCAGCCTACTTCGGCGTGGGGGACTATCACTCGGTCTCACGTCATGTGGGTGGGAACCTTTGACGATATGGAGGAGGAGACTAGGGGAGGGATACGGGACCGGTTTTCCGGTCGAGCAGGGACCATTTCTCTACAAGACTGGAAAATCCGGTTTCGTACGTGGATGCGAGAGAAACGCCAACGTAATACCAATTTTAACGATTGGTATGCGTTCGAGCTTCTGCCTCAGCATTTGGAGCACGAAGCTCTCCAAACTTATGAGCAGTGGACGGAGACTCATTGGATGGAGTTGCGCCAGGTGGAGCGGTACTGGGAGACTCGGGTTGAGTTGGTATCGGCATTGAAGGAAGGCGCAGCTTCTAGTTTCATGGCATTCCCTGATGTTAAGACGTCGGAGGTGCCGGAGGGAGTATATGTGGTGGATGTGGAGGGAGCTTATCCTGGTGAATCCAAGGATAAGGGTTCTACTCCCGCAGTGGCGAGTACGTCGAGCCCCATTCTTCCACTCTCCCGTTATGCCCAGGCTACCCAGGCGGCTTTAGCCTCTTTGAGGGCTCCGCCAATTTTTGAGCCATTGTGGGCATTTGAGCTGCATCTACATGAGGAGTATGGAGGTTTCCGTCGGGACCAGATGTAGCGGATACAAGATTTTAGACGGGAGAAGGACGATACACCTCGTACCATGTATACGAGGTTGGCGAGGTTTGCCAGAGAATCTGGAGGTGTGTTTGCGGAAAGTCAATTGGTGAAGGTATTTTTGTCCAAGATTGACAAGCGCCTCCTTGACTTGGCGCTGCCCAGGATCATTATGGATTATGCTGGTCGGGCGACACTCGCAGAGGCATTCGCCATTGTGGAGCAGTGTGATCGTGCATTGTCTCAACACGATGCCACTGATTTGGTGTCCTTGCTAGTAGATTCTAGCAAATCCCGAAAAGTTCCGGTTGCGGCTGCGGGATTGGCGGAGGCCAAGGTGGACAAGACCATGTATTGTTGGTCTTGTGGGCAGGCCGGCCACGCTAAGAAAGATTGTCCTTCCAAACAAAAGCCAGCCCAGACTCTAGGTAATCTGAAGCGGAAACCATTTGTTCCCGCTAAGGATTCGACGAAGGGCACGGGTAAACATTTACCCAACCAGTTGAAGTGTTCCCATTGTGGGCGGAACAATCATACGGTGGAGAATTGCTTTGCTCTCCATCCTGAGAAACGTCCTTCTTCCGACCGGGAGAAGACGTTGGAGGCGAAGATTGGAGCCATGGAGGAGAGGTTCAAAAGCTTGGCGTCATCCGGCCAAATCTTGGCCTCACCGTCTTCCTCCGGAGCTCAGGCTAGTTCTTCCACTCCGGATTATTATATGTTCGGAGCCTCGGGCGAGGTGGTGAGTTCCGCGGCTGTGACACGTGCTCAAGCCATGTCACAATCCATACCTTCGACCACAAATGAATATGTGGCAAGCTCGCGAGCTCGGGATAATGCGCCCGCCGACCAAATTGGTCAGGCACGACTACCATTATCTTTTGGATTGGCTGAGGCCGTCCAATCTGTCATTGGTCGTCATCCGAACGATGAGGTTTTACATTCAGCGACCGATGTGGCGCACACGTTGGCATCCAAGGTGTTGCACACACCTTTGTTCACGGCCATGGAGTGGTCATCGCCAGAGTTCCAACCTGCTAAGGTTTTTCACTTAGCAGGTAGGATTTTGGAAGGGAAGGCATCCTTACCTTCTCTGACCGTGGCTCAAGCCACTATGGACATCCCTGCTTTTGAAGATCTTGAGGATGTGGCCAAACGGCGAGCGAGACTTGCAGCAGAGACCATTGCGTCTTTTGACGCACACGTCTCACATCACAAGGCACCGACCACGTCTTATGACTCACCAGTATCCGCGGGTGCAGCCTATCTGTTTGATGTCGCTGCTAGACCTGTCCGCGAGCGCCGCGGCATTCGACTCGGCGTTGTACGTATGGTGAATGATACCGGAATTTTGGTGGTCAGTCGCACTGGGAGCAATGCTACTCGGGTTGCTCCCCGTTGTGTGATGATGGATTCAGGGGCACAACTAGTTATGATCGGCAAGAGGCTTGCCCAAGAGTTGAAGTTGACGGCCGAGGATTTGGCTCCCTGTCCATTCACCATTGTCACATCCATTGGTCACGTGGAGCGGGACATGGGTTATACTCAAGAGCCATTACAGCTTAGCTTCCGAGTGAAGCCTGGAGATTCACCCGCACCTCTTCTTCTTAGGTGTGCGGTGACGGATGCAACCAACTATGACATTTTAGTTGGTCAGCAAGCACTTTACCCTCTTGGTTTTGGTTTGGACAACTGGACTGAGGAGGCGTGGATCCGTCCAGGTTGGTCGGCTGGGGATGGCCGCAGGGAACTTATTCCCGTGGCTTTCGCGGCGGCCGCGACCATAACACCATTATCTATGGTTTTTGGATGTGGTGCTATGGTAGACACATTGCCTTATGGTTCCGCATTGTTGGAGGAGTCATTGGCATTCATGGGGAGTACAGACGTTCAACGGGATATAGCACCTAACAGTGCATTGGTGTGCCATCCCAAGGATCCCCTTCCTCCTTGGCGTGATTCCGCCGAGCTATTTCGGAGGTGCGAGGATATTGTTCACTCTCTCACTCCTAGGACACCGGTCATACCGGGTGTCCTCTCGGCATTGGCACATCCCATTTTATGGCAGCCGCCAGACGCGGGAATTACTTTGGTGGAACTGTTTGGGGGCATCGGCACAGGCTTAGCGGCCGTATTGGAGGCTGGCCTCACGGTCAGACGGTATGTTTATGTGGACAACTCTCAAGTGTCCACCCGCGTGGCTCGTCACCATCTTCACCAATTGATGGTATTGTACCCCCAGCAGTTACCTCCAACTGCCATTCGTGGGTGTTTTTTACGTCTCCCTCGTGATGTCACACTCATTAGTGACACCGACTTACGACACTTGGGTCGGGTGGATATGGTCATTGTGGGATGGCCATGCCAGGGCCATTCACGTGCTGGAGCCGGCCGAGGTTTAGAAGATCCCCGGTCTAATCTATTTTGGGACCTCATCCGCCTCATGCAGTGGTGGTTTTCCCACCAACATACCCCTCCAGGGTATATCTTTGAGAATGTACCCTTGTTGGGAGACTCTCGGAATAAGGTGTTGGAAGGCGATCATTATGTTCGCCAACACCTTGGAGATCCCATTTTTGTGGATGCCGCGAGCATTGGTTCTTATGCCCACCGGCCTCGGTGGATTTGGACCAACCTCGCACCGCCATCTACTTTAGCTGCAGCATTTTCTGCAGTGCCTCCACCTTTGGATCAGAAGGTGGATGCCATCTTGGATCCAAACCGGACCTCTTTGCCGGTTGTTCGAGATGATTTACCCCCGTTGGCATTGGTCAACAAAGTGGGGGTACCACGGAGGGCATTTCCCACCTTTATGACGTTTCCACAGTCATTCGCTTTCCGCGATCGAAGGCCGGGTATGGTGTGGGATGCTAACACCAAAACCCACACCGAACCATTGGCTGACGAACGGGAGCGTGCCATGGAATTCCGCACTGGCACCACTGCAGATCCTGGCCTATCTAAGGGCCAACGACGCTTCGTGTTGGGCCAAGCTATGGATCTTCATACTATGGTGTGGACTGTTGCTTTATGCCTTTCATTGCAAAGGCATCGTGGTGACTAGTGGTTGTCTCTGGGGGCAGAGGACTCTGGTCAGGGGGCACATCGGTCCACACCCATGGAGGAGGGAATTCACGCCATGGTTGGAGAAGCCGAACGAATTTTTCAATCCAAGCAGCATGTGATGGAGGAGCTTCGAGCTCAACATTTTTACACTGCTTCGGTTTCTTTGCCTCCGGTGGTGGGTTCATCATCACATATTGGTGGTGATGAAGAAATGTCAGACTCTAGTACTATCACCGAGACTGGGGGCATGGTTAATGCCCCCTCCTCTCATTAGCAATTAGAGTCTGTGCCAGCATCAGGTGGTTCTCTTTTGGTGGAGAGGGAGACTACAGAGTTTGATGATTGGCCACTTGAATTAGGCCCTCGTCTCACTGGTGCTGAGGCACGGAAGGTACGAGCATTTATTCGCTCGTACCGTAGATGTTTTGCTTTTAGCCTTCAGGATCTTAAAGGTTATAAAGGAAAACCCATCCACATTCAGTTGGAGGACGACCATCCCATTTTTCGGAGACCTTACAGGCTCAGTGTTTCCGAGCGGATTGGCGTTCAGGCTCGTTGCCGAGAGCTTTTGGCAGCAGGGCTAATCGAACTTTCCAACGGGGAGTATGCTTGTGCTACGGTTATGCCATCGAAGAAGGATATCTTTGGCAATTGGACAGAGAAGCGGATGTGTGGGGATTATCATCCAGTTAATCGAAAGACCAAGTCGGATCGATATCCCATGCCAATCCCGGAGGAGTTGTTCGATGCCCTCGGATTTACTCGAGTCTTTAGCACGTTGGACTTGAGATCCGGCTATCACCAACTCCCATTACTTGTGGGAGACCGAGTGAAAACCGCATTCTGGGGAGTTGATCAAGATGGGAATGATCAACTTTACCATTGGAAGTTTCTTCCATTTGGCCTGAAGAATGCACCCGCTGAGTTTCAGTGGGTGATGGATCAGGTTCTCTCTGGCTTGCCC
Organism: Polytrichum commune; assembly: GCA_950295325.1. Classification (NCBI taxonomy): domain Eukaryota; kingdom Viridiplantae; phylum Streptophyta; class Polytrichopsida; order Polytrichales; family Polytrichaceae; genus Polytrichum; species Polytrichum commune. The sequence goes on along the minus strand of OX485803.1, from coordinate 11,000,249 downwards.
TTTGCTCGGTATTACATAGACGATGTGATCATCTTCAGTACAACACCACAAGAGCATGTGAGGCATCTGCAAGCCGTTTTTGAACGGTTGCAGCGGTTGGGATTGCGCTTGCACCACGGCAAGTGCAAGTTTTTCCATGACCGGTTGGCATATTTGGGGCATATGATTGTTCCAGGAGGTCTTGGGGTACAACAAGCTAAGGTGGACGCATTGCAGAAGATTCCGGCACCGGTAGATGTGCCGAGACTTCGTGCTTTCTTGGGCTTGGCGAATTACTATCGGCGATTCATCAAGAACTTTAGCTTGATTGCCAAGCCGCTCACCATTCTCACGAGCAAGGACCAACCTTGGACTTGGGGTCGTGAGCAACAACAGGCATTTGAGACATTGAAGCAGAAACTGGGTACGGCTCCAGTGCTTCGAAGTCCAGATGTCTCCAAATCTTTCCAGTTGCATACAGACTAGAGCTCATTGGGTTTGGGAGCAGTTCTTACTCAGAAAGATGATGTTGGCCGGGAGTATGTTGTTGCTTACGCGTCACGAAGCAACAACACGGCGGAGGCCAATTATTCGTCCTATGAGGGAGAAACATTGGCGGCGGTGTGGGCTATTGCCCATTTCCGGCCATATCTTTATGGTCAACACTTTACTTTGGTGACTGACCATCAGCCGTTACGGTGGCTCATGGAGTCGGATAAGCTTACTGGCAAGCTTGCCAGGTGGGTTTTGTTGCTCCAGGAGTATGACTTTGAGGTGGTACACCATGCTGGGATTACCAACATGGATGCAGATGGACTCTCACGCAATCCAAGTCCTTCGGATGAGGACTTGACTGGGGCCAGGTGGCATGGAGATTGTGATCGAGAGGCGGTTCCAGGTTGGCACGCAGCTGCCTACCTCACTTTATTTTCTGGTGCATCTGTTGAGATTCCGATACAGGGCTCGGATGATGAGACTGATCGGCCTCAAGCTATTGCGGATATATGGGTGGATCTTCCCGTATTGCATAAGCTTCAATAAGGTATCTTTTCTTTGTTTATTTCGGCAATGGAAAGGGATAGGATTGGACATCGAATAACAAGGTTCCGTTGGGAGAACGGTTTGTTATTTCGATTGTGGCCGGATGGGACAAGGCGTATTGTTCCTAGGCCGGATCAGAGGGCCTCCTTGGTGCGACAAGTGTATGAGGAACTTGGCCATTTTGGCATACGCAGGACACATTTGATGTTGCGTGGCCAATATTGGTGGACTGGCATGTATCAGCAGGTGGCTGCCTTTGTCGGGAGGTGTGAAGTTTGTGACCGGGTCAGGTCTAGCTTTAACACCTTATCACCTCAGTTACAGCCCTTACCTATCATGGGATTGGGCTACCGTTGGTCGCTGGACTTTGCAGGGCCGTTGGTGGTTACACCACGTGGAGCAAAGTACAATTTGGTGATGGTGGAGCATTTTAGCAAGTGGATTGAGCTTGTTGCTCTACCCCAAAACTCTGCAGAGTTGGCGGCGGCCGCCTTTTTGGATCGTGTGTTAGCACGTTTTGGAGCACCGGCTGAGGTGTTGACGGACCAAGGGAGGGAATTCCTTGGTGCTTTTGAGGAATTATGCACTATGGCGCTCATAGATCACCGTACCACCTCTTGGGATCATCCGGAGGCAGATGGCTTGGCTGAACGAGTTGTTCAGACAACCAAGCGTGGCTTGAGGAAGTATGGATTACTTCGGGGAAGCCACCGGGATTGGGACCTTATGTTGCCTTGGATTGCTATGGGCTATCGATTTAGTAGGCAGGCCTCTTTGGCTTCCTACAACCCGTATCAGTTGTTGTATGGACGTGAGCCTATACTCCCGAGTTCTATTCGGGAAAAACTAGCTCTTGTTGTGAATTTGGATGACCCAGACCTTTGGGCAGAGTGTTTGCAGGAGCGGGCTCAATTCTTCCAGAGGGCCATGCCTATGGCCATGGAGAATTTGTCCATTGCTCAGCATTGTGATACATTGCGTTATGCACGCATTCGCAGTGGTACGGGAAAAGCTATTTTGCGAGCGGTGAGCGGTAAGTTTTCTAGAATATTGAAATTTTGTGTGGTGAAACATGCCCTATTACCGCGGTGTAGAGCTAAATTTTGAAATATTTATTGACAAATTTATTGACAAAAAGAACCTATAACCGTGGTTGAGGAACCTATATTGTATTTGCTTGCTATACTGACTCCATAAATTTGAAATCGAATCATTGGTATCAATTTGGGTCTCGACATACCCAATGGCTTAGATTTCATGTTCGGTCTCGGCATGGCCACTTTGGACAAGGCCTAGGGGTTTTATGTTTAGGGTGAATTAAAGTTTATGGTTTCCAGTTGAATGTGGGCATGCCATGTTTGGGTTTCATGCTTAGCTACATTCAACCTGACTCCATAAATTTGACATCAAATCATTGGTTTCAGGTTGAGTCTCGGCATGCCAAGTGGTTCATATTTCATGTGGGAGTGGCCACTTTGGATATGGCCTCGGATTTCTTGGGGTTTGATGTTTGATTTGAACCAAAAACATAGGATGATGTCCATATTTATGCACAAGCCTTTTTTGGGTTATTCCATTCTTCTTCCATTCTATCTTCTGATTTTTTTATTCTTCCATTCTTCTTCTAGTCTCTCTTCTTATTTTTTGTAATTCTAAAAAACGTATTGATATTCTATACTTATCATCTTTAATTTTTTGGTTTAGTTTTTCGGTTTAGTTTTCCTTAGTCTTTGTTTCATGTTTTGATCTATATTTTTACAACTACATTTCTTTATGTATTTTGGGTTTTGTTTTGAATTTTGTGACATGGATGATGCTATGGTGGATAATGAGGTAGTTTACCTCTATGTCTTATTGAATAATAGAGTGCAAGGAGGGTGTAGGGTAAGAGTGTAAGAAGGCATTACAAAATATAATTCACTGTCTAAGGAAAACCATGAAGATTACCGCACTAAACGGACAATTAACAATCAAATGCAAAAATATATTATTATACAAGCAATAAGACACAAAAATCTACCTAAGACATATAATCGAAATCACAATTATCAGATAATGCTACAGAGACTTTAGAATCTGTACTATCTGCATCTGAAGAACCTTCATCCTCAGACTCAACAGCTTCTAAATCAACATACTCTATACCGCTTAGCATCAACTCCTTAGGTCTAAATGTACGATATGAACCTTCCGCTAATTCATTGGCAACGTCATTTGCGTATGAAGGGAACCGCCATGACTTTGGAGGGCTTGGATAGAACTTAGGGTCCCAAAAAAAAGGGCGGTGACTTGGGTATCTCAAATTACCGCTTCTGCAAATGCAAATGCCAACATGGTCATAAAACCGCCTCATATGAAAGCAAATAAGAAAATATATCACTAGTAGTAGAAATAGTAGCTATACTCACTTACTAAACCTTGACTTCTTCACGATCTTTTGAGCAACAATGATTTCGCTATCTGGATCCTCTGACATGACAACATCTCTTGATTTCACTTCTATGGCCGAAGCAGATCGAATTAGAGGAGCGATCAAGGCTTCAAAAATTGCCTTGTCAGCCTCTAATGCCGCAATGTGACGGTTCACATTGCGGCACGCATGAATAGAAACTCCTACAAAATAAGAAAACAATGAAGTTCAGATCTCAAACAACATAAAAATTAATTAACATTAAATGGTCAACGGTTATTTACTTAAACATGAAGAGATGTTCAACGTACCCGTAGCTGTAGAGCAGTCTAGAACAATATCCCCGGGTGAAGAAGATGCCTGAATGAGCATTTGTATAAGGGCGAGGGATTTTTCGCGAGGACCACGCCAAGGGGTGGATCCATCCATTAACTGATCCTCCCTTGACACCAAGTTCTGGAGAATGTCATCCCGTGCCACATCAACCCTGTGACGGTCTAGTGCAGGGATGTGTTGAAAGCAAAACCTGGAAGCACGCACCTCCGGAATGCTCCTCACAACTAAAGTTATTCCAAACCTCATGGTCTGCAGATTACAAAAATAGTTAATTACTTTACTTACGAAATAAGACAAAAATCATTAAGCACATTCCAGCAAATGAAATGGAAGATTAGTTTCACAAGATTAATAACATAAGATACAGCTATCAATCAAATTAGCAATAAGTCATATCATAAAATGAACTCACAGTCAAGACTGGATTAATTGGTGACGTCAGGTGAAGCTTGTTCATCCCCCACCACTCTTTGCGAACAGCAAATCCATACGTGGAACAGTACCCAAGAATGATTGACTTTGTAGACATTCGAAAAGGATGGAACAAAATTATCGCCCCATCGTCTTGGAGGTGATGGTCTGCGAAATCAAAGATTGTTTGAAACCAATCCTCAGGTTCTATGTTCCAGGCGGGAATAGACGAAGGTGGATTCGAAATTCCTGGAACAGGAAGGCCCTCTGGAAGATCTGCAAGAATCAAGTCCACACAGGGTACTTCCGCAGTAGATCCTTTGTAGCGTCGGCCTTTGTCACTTGAGTGCTACGCATGAAAATAAATTTATCAAAACTCCGACAAGAAAATCAAAGATTGCACACATTCTAACTTGACACCGTTCTGAATTAATGTGAATCAATTAATTGACTTCGAGATCAAATACATGAGAAGGAGATGTGTATGTAATGAAATCGCATATAACATACAAAAACAGATAGAAGTCAACGACTTAAGCAAGTGCTAAAGTTTTCATACAATGAAAACTAACAAAGAAATGTGTTGGATGACATTGTAATGAGAATGATGACCTATGAATGATTGAAATAAACTTGAGAACTCATTCATGAGACTCCACTGTGGTACTTTTGGGCCACCCCCTTTCGAGGGAGCCTAAAAGTATCACACAAGCCCTTCGGTGAAGGTGGCCTGCATTTGCAGGCGCCCAAGCCGAACCCGGATGATAGGTGTATAACGTGAGTAGTTAGATTTTTAAGGGAGATTAAATATGCGTCGTAGTACCTCCGGAGGTTAGGCCTTAGTTTTTTACTAGTGTGGCTTTAAACTCCACTAACCAATTTCATATCTAGTTCTAACCTTAACCTACAACCTATTCTACGCGCAGACGCACCAGCCTTGAAACCAAGGCAATCCTAATTTGTGAATTGGGATGGTTCTGATACACCCAACCGGGTGTGACTCATACCACCCTAACTCAACGAACGGAATAACGACAATTTGATGGACCATTCAATTCTTCCTATTTCTTTATTTAGTTTTATTTAGTTTTCTAAGCGGGGGAACTTGGCCTAAGTCCCACCCTTCACACAAATTCCTTCTTAATTACTTACTTTTGTTTGCACGTCCTAACTCACTACATTAACATATTAGGCATCACCCCTTACATCGGGTCTCTTGCCAACAAGGGTTTACGATTTATTTTGTATGTTTTGATTGTTAAATGTGTTTACACTGGATAGACCACGAAATGCAACTCAATGGGACCAGGGTGACGGGCGACCTGTAGGTTCAACCTGTTGCGCAATCTTCATAAATTGGGGCCATTACTCCCAATCTATGGGGCCAACAACATAATAGTGGATTCGCGGGTCATTAACCCCACCTTTCCACCAACAACATTCAGAGTGGTCGTGTCGGTGATTAATCCGACTTACCACACACGAAACTTGCTAATAAATGAAGCTACTACCACAAAACATACCAAGGGCCCCGAAAACAATGGAATTGGGTACTCCCTTGGCGGTCAAGTGGTCAAGCCACTTGACCTTACGAGATAGGTGAGTGGGTTTAGAGATGCGTACCTTAGCCGTGCTCCCTCCAATCCTAAATGGAAGGCTTAAGGTTAGTTAATTTACCTCAATTTTCCTCGGTTGATTTGGGCTTGATGTAGGCCGAGCCGCTACCTCCTTCCTTGCTCCACTTTCCGAGCGTCGACCTTGCCTCCTTCTTTGTAACTAGTTTGGTAGTAAGCGTACCTTAGTTAACAATTAAAATATAAAGTGTTATTCTGCCCTGTAATTTAATCCTAAGCATAATATTTATACTTAGTGCACCAAATTATCTTTCCAATGATCTAAAAATCACTCTAATCGGATAAGAAATGCAAAAGTTATGAGGGTTGGAAGTGTGAGGTCGATTCAACCGACCCTTCCAACCCACCTATCTACCTTCTAACTTCAAAAATTCATAGCACATTCCTTACTACTTGGATCTAGGCTTTCCTTATACCATTGGAAAGCTATGAACAAGCTCTAACTAGAAAAATTATGACATCAGCAGGTTAAGCTAATAGAAATTCAGCGGACTCCTTGTAACACAGCAGTCAATCAAGAAGGCTTAAACTATGTATCTCGCCTTCAACAATTCATATCTAATTCAAATCTTAGTCAAATCAAACGTTCTATATGACCCTGGAGAGATATTAAAAAGATGTATTTGATAAAAATATGTGATTAGAAAGGTAAGCCGAAGTGAACCCAGCAGGTCCTCTGTAATGCAGCAGTCAACCAAAAGTTCTCAAACTATGTGTCCCATCTTGCACAATTCATATCTAATTCAAATCATGCTCAAATCAAATGTTCTAAGCCATTTTGGAAAGCTACACAAAAGTTCTACTTGGGAAAAATATAATTTCTTGGAATTAAAATTCCTATTGGGCTCGCAGGTCTGATCCAGCAGCCGCTACCCACAAGACCACCCAGTTTTTCTACTCCATCTTTGAAAATCCATAACTAATTGTCATCTCAACCAAATCACAAATGGGAAACGGCTATGGATAGCTATATGAAATCTCTCTAAGAGAAAAATGATAAGTATCTTGTTCTAGCTTTTGAACTAAGCCTTCAGGGCATTGGCAGATGAGGTCTATAATGCCTCTACTCAAAACTCTACCATCCAACCTACCTCTACAAAAGAAGGAATAATTTTGTTGGTGTGTTAATAAACACACAACCTAACTAGGAGAGAGAGAGTAGAGGAGGTTCTCAAGCCTTTCTTTTAGACCATTGAGAATACATGCTAAAGGATTTTTTCCTAACTACATTGAAGCAGGGCTTCGCCCAAAAACTAGAGAAAGAGAGAGAGCTACAAGGTGGAAGGAGGGGTTTTTAAACCCTCTCACAAAAGGGTTGGACCCCTCCTCCATCGGATCCATTTTTCAAACCCTTTCTCGAAATTTTGGCTCGGGGGTTTTCCCGGTTGAGGTTGCCACCCTCTCGCCGAGGTGGCTCCGACAAAAAACCTTTAGAAATCTTTCTAATTTTTCGCCATCGAGTTGGCAAGGGGGCAAGTGGGCAAGTAGCCCCCTTGCTCTCTTTCTTTTTTGTCTTCAAAAGTCTTCACGCCGATTTTATCTTCTTACGTAAAACACCTCCAATAGTCTTGTGTGGCTCACACTAACTAATAAACTAACACTTGCTTAGCTAGCATCTACTAACATTTGCTTAATAGCTAGCATCTACTAATATTTGCTTAGCTAGTTGTTTTTACTAGCTAGCACATTTTTTCTACTTTGCTATCTTCTAGCACTACTTAGTTTCATTTTGACCTTCCTTCTTCTAGGCTAAATGCTAAATGAACTAATTTTTCCTAAATTCCCTATCAATTCTAACTTTTAATGCTAACATTCTAACTAAAAGTGATCCCGCAGAGTGGTGGACCACTCAAAGGGTTCACATCCGCAGCTTGAGAATTAGAATTGAATGAAAACATAAACAAAACAAAGCTGTTGAGCAGTATGGTACCTTAGAAATGAAGCTCTTTAACTCGTCATATAATGGACTCAAGCTGCCCGTGTCGCCACCAAGGACTTGCTCTAGTGAGAAGTTTTGAATCCACTCCCCAACTTGGCCATCATTCTCCTCAACCGATGTGAAAACAGGGATTCATTGGCTTAACTGCTCATAGGAGGAATCGCGTTTGGTTCCTCTAGACTGAATTGGAGCATGAGAACCAGAGTCATATGTAGGACTAGGCGCAGGTGGGCTCTTACATTCTGGCTCTGGAGGGGGGTTCATCTTCTTCTTCCCCCTCTTGTTAGTCTTCTCCAGAGAGTTGTGGAGTTTTGCCATCTCTTTCTGGGCCGCTTTCTCCTCAGCTTCCTTCACCTTAAGCGCTTTCTTCCTATCTTCTTCTAGACGTCGCGAGAGGGCCTTTGCCCTCTCGTGCTCGTCTTCAATGCCCTGTAAATCAACCATCTCAACACAAGACTCTCCAACTGCATCCCTCGACTTCCTAAGTTCAGTTTCAAAGGAGGGAGTGAAACTAGGAGCACAATCGAGGTACCATCCACCTCCTGTGAGATGCGAGGTAGACCACGTCCGTTGCTGATTTGCTGAGAACATGCACGTTGAGTTCGACCTGTCAAGCCATGTAGAGAGAAATATTGGGAGATCTTCTTTTGTTATTGCTCCTTTTGCAAGGAGCTCGTACTTGAAATACCTGCGGGTTAAAAAAAACCTCATCGTTATATACCTTGCAATCAAAATACATGTCATGTGAACAACCAAATCAATATGACAAATCAATAAGAGTTCTAGTTGGAGAAGGATAAATCTTACCGAAAGAGTACTCTTCTCACAATCAAGTCAGTTCCTTTGAAGCCCTCAAATTCGTGAGTTTTGTTAAAAGCATCCTGCCCTCGGAAGAAGGTGGGGAATGCATTGTCCCATAACTTCATTCTACAATCCTCGATGTATGCAACCAAGGATAAGGGCTCGCTGGGCACTTCAAAGTTGATAACCAGTCTATCTTGACGCACTGTTTCTTCATAGATAATGGAAGCCTGGTCGGATATCTGTGGAAAGAAAATATAATAGAAGCTCCCCGAATTCAAATAAGCGCATATGCACAATTCAGCTGAGGCCTAATCACAAACTGACTAACATTTAGCCTAAACTAAATTCAAAATCAAATCTGATTTCGGGCCTAATCACAACCTAAGCAACATATAACCCAAACTCAATTCACACTTAAATCAGATTCAGGCCTAATCACAACCTTATCAACTTCTAACCTTACCTCACTTGACACTAAAATCACATTTCGGGCATAATCATAAGTTTAGGAACATCTAACCCAACTGACTTCACACTTAGATCATATTCAACCTAATCAAAACCATAGCAACATCTAACCCAATTGATTGCACACTCAATTCATCCCACTTAAGACCCTTGGCGGGACCTAGACACACTTAAGCAACATTCAGGCCTAATCACAACCTTATCAACTTCTAATCTTAACTCACTTCACACTTAATTCAGCCCACTTAAGACCCTTGTCTAGGGTGTCTCGGGACCGAGACACACTTTTTTGAACAAAGCTGACTTTCAGAAATTTGATTTCAGGCCTTATAGCAGCCTTAACAACTTCACACTTAAATCATATTTCAGGCCCAATCACAACGTAGGCTACATATAACTCAAACTCATCTCACACTTAAATCAGATTCAGGCCTAACCACAACCTTATCAACTTCTAACCCAATTCATTTCACACTGAAGTTTGCCCACTTAATACTTGGGTGGATGCATGGTTGAGTGGACCACTTTTTGTGTCACACCCTATTTTACTGTGTACCCCCGTGCATTGCAAGCCACGTTGCATACAATTCATAGAAGCTATGGATGTGAGATTTGGGATACACAATGGTAACTTGAATAGGTAGATGACCACATATTCATTTACGTGTAATTCTTCTTCAATTAAGGGTGATGGACTTTAAAAATACAGTATGGACTGTGGTCAGCAGGTTTTAGTTTAGGAATTTTGCCGTAAACATCAAGAAAAATAGTGCATTCTACTGGGAGTGACTATGTATGTCATGTGGTGGACTATGAGGTCCATACTAGTGATGTTTTTTTCCACATTATGTGTATTAATATAGTTTGTATGGACTTTTAAGTAGGCCAAATTGGGACATTTTTTCGGAAGTCCATACGTGGGGCAAAAATAATCGTTTTTCATGATTTGTTTTGTGAAAACTACTCATGTACAATATCTTCAGGTGGGCTTCCTGTCAAAAATTTCACTCTTACTTGCTATAAACACTATATTCGTTAAATTGAGACTTTTTGGGCATTTTGAGACATTCACAAAAATAAGAACAAGGATAAATGGAACACATATTGGAGAAAGTTGTAAGATGCGAACACTTTGAAGCGGGTGTTTAGAACAAGATCCCCATTAATAACTCATATTTGGGATTGTTTAGGGTGGGCAATCCAAACCTTAGGCCAAGTTGAAGGGGAAATCTTAAAACATTCATATTATCGCACAAAAACTTGTATGAATATGGTTTAGGTAGGGCAATCCAAACCATAGATCATATTGAAGGGGAAATATGTGAACCAATATAATATAACATACAAAATATTCCAAACTCATATTTGTGATGGTTTAGGTAGGGCAATCCAAACCTTAGACCATATGGAAGGGGAAATCATGTGACACTTATATTATTGCAAAAAAAACATACAAAGTGTGGCATGTAAAATGCATAGCATGCTAACACCACACATCCATTGGATAGTGCGACCCAAAATGTTCTTGCCTATGGCCCACAACCCTACGCCTACTATGGCCTATCTAGCCTCGGAGACTACCTCTTTTTCTTTTGCTTCATTTTTTTTTCTTTTTTTTTTCTTTTGCCTCTTTTTCTTTTGCTGCGGCTTCTTTTGCTCGCATTGCTTCAACATTCCTGAAAATCTCCGCCCCGCGACTATAGCCATTCTTGGGGTGACCGCCATCAAAAACACATTTTGGATTCCGTCGGCCGCCCGAATTATACGACGAAGAATTCGAATACGATGAAGTGGACTGTCTTGCATTTCTGGTCATGGAGTAGAAACGCTCCAACTCGACGGACGCACTAGCCCGCATAGGTTTACGGGTGGGAGCAACCTGCAACGCGTCAATGCAAGAACACACGTGTTAGTTTAGGGAGGAAGACCCAAACGTGTCACACGTTCATTTTTTAAGTGCTGGATGATTGTAATGCGCGGTTAACCATGTTTGGGGGGGGGGGGGGGTTCACCTTGTCACCGGGGGCGTTCCCGTCGGAGTCGGCGAGGAGGGGCAATGCGTCCCGCAAAGGAATAGGAAGGGTGCCACTCTTCGTAGGCCGAGCGTCCATCCGCAGCCGCCGTTGAGGTGTACTACTGCCGCCGGGCCGAGACGGGGACGTCCGGACGCATTTGCGATTTATGCCCTTGAGCGGCGACGGGGACGGAGATGGCCGGAAGATTTGCTTGGGTGGGGGGCTATCGACGACGCCGGCGTCGATAGGCTCCTTGGAGTAGTCGATGGTGGACGCGGCATCGTAGACGGTCTCGTAGAAGAAGCTCCCCAAGTTTGATTCGCTGACGATCTCAATCGAGGGCTCCAAACGCTGGCGCAAAAAAGGAAACAAAACAAAACCCAAGGGGAGGGGGGGAGGGGGGAGCATGTGAAAATCGATATACAATTGAGGCATAATATATCACACACAATGGCACACCATGTAGTATCTCAAATGAGTTTATTATATTTCGCGTGAGCGTACAACTCTCTGTACATATAGTCCTTCGGATCCATGTATCTTTCGCCTATCGGATTACAACTAAGGAACCGGGGCACGGGTAGTCCGCTCCCCACGAGCGTTTGAATGTACTTAAGTAGGTCTAACAAAAAGCGGTCTCGGACCTTCTCGACCGTCCACGTGGGGCAAACTATGAAGTTCGAGGTCGGGTTCAAAATGTTTTTGGAAGCGCTGTCGTCCACCATCAACGTGTTGTCACGGGTGGGGCGAACGTCGTAGGGACAGCCGACCATGGTCGGACGCTGGTCCCATACGACTGGCTTCAAGACCTTAAGAAATTGGTTTACGGCGGGGTTGTTGGGCTTTTTCACAACTCTGCCCTCGGGGGTGTATAACGTTCTACAAGAGTCCTGTCCTAGGACCAAGCACGGGGGTTGGAGTCCCTTGAAGATGAACTCCACGACGGCCTGGGTGTTCTCGGACTTCATGGAGCTCCACACGATCACCCACCATTTGGATAGGGCGACCTGCAGGAAGCGCCGAAGCCACGGGCGGAGGTACACTAGCTTGCTTTTGATGTACGCGGGGGGACCATCGTAGTTGGCGTCCTCGGGCTTGCAGAAAGGCACCGTGGGGACCCTCGGACAATGCACGCACTGGACAAGGACCCCGTTGAGGTCTAGCACCAGGAACCGGGTCTTGGGAGGCGAAGGTGGCGAGGGCAAAATCGGGGGGACCACCGCGCTGTCCTCCACACTCCTCGGAGAGGATCGGTGGGGAGCTGCGACGCTATGCTCCGAACCCTGCGGCGACGAGCGAGAGAAGGCGGACGAGGACTATGTTATGCTATGTCCATCTCAAGCAGAACGGAAATTTTGTGCAAACACAAGAAGAATTGGACCATTGGTGGCAACAAAAACATACAAGGGGAACAACATACATTGGGACACGGATGCAAACATATGGGCGCCAAAAATAATAATTTTATTTTTACAAATCTCTATGTACAATTTGATTGGGGGGGGGGGGACCGCGGTGAACGAGGGCATTCACACTATCCTAATTCTACATCTACAAAATTGGTTGCGCGCCGCCAAGGTCGAGCATAGTCGAGTGCAGGTGAGACGAAGGGGATCGCGGGGGGGCACGTTGGGGGGAGGGGGAGCAAGTGTAGAGCATGGGGGGCAGGGGGTGTGCATTTCCTCCTAGCAAGGGGGACACGACCACGCCAACAAGACAATGACCCAGCAAGTTTGGGTCGGTCGACCCAAACTGGGGAGGGCTCAGTGTATTACCTCGCCCTGGTCATGTCTCGACGATGTGGAAGCCTCCACCGTCCCCGCTGCCCCGCCTCTCTCGCCACCGCCTTCTCCGACGACGTCAGGAACCTTCTCCTGCAAACGATTGGCATCAGGCCCTTGTCCTAAACCAATCTCCGCATTTGCATCATGCATGGGTTCATCGATTTGGTTAGGAGTAGAGGTATCACCAGGCCCTTGCAAGCCTTCAACATCTAGCATGGCCGTGTCTAGTTGACACCCATGTTGGTCAAGGGAGGACTGCGCTGCAACGGGGTTTGGGTCGGGCGACCCAAACTGTCCTGCATCTGGAGAGGGCCCTTCGGACACTCCAGTGGATGGTGGGTTTGGGTCGGTCGACCCAAACATCCTGGGGTCGTCCGATTGGTGAGGGGGCGCCATGACTATCGGGGGCCGAAGTGGTGGAGGGCCCAAAGGGGAGGAGGCTCCAGAGACGCGCCAGATGTTGGGGTCATCCACTTGCTGGACCGGCGCATACGGAACTTGGTGGGGCCGAATCAAGTGCTGGAAGCTGAAAGACGATTGCGGCACAGGCTGCTGAGGGATGCTCTGCGGAGGGAAGCCGGGGGGCAAGTGCGGGAAGGAGCTGGAGGGAGCCACCACCAAACCTTGCGCCCACATTCCTTGTATCACTTGTGATATCAATTCGGCGTGGGACGGAGGTTGGGCCATCGCCCTCTGTCATTCCTGCTCCAACAGGAGAGCCCTTAGCTCTGCTACCTCGTTCCGCATTGAGGGTTCTTCCGCGGCAGCCTTCTGCAGGCGGACTCGCTGCTCCTCGTCCCTCCTCATCTTCTCGTTCGCCTCCTCCACATTCAGGACCTCGGGCTTCACCCTAACCATGCCAGCGAACGCTGTCGGGGACGGGGGATCTGATCTTAGCCGTTTGGCGAGCTCAATGTCATCGTCGTCCTCGCTGCTTATGGCAATGGTCTCCTCCACGGAGTAGTCGCCATACAGCTTCTTCCCCTTCATCTTCCTCCTCTCCCTGAACGTGGCGGTCGCGTCCCTGGAGTACATGTCCCGTGCATCGTCCACCGTCAGGACGGGCACGAGCTTACTCTGCGGGGTTGCCGCCCGCATCGCCTTCTTCCGTTGAGGGGCTTCGGATTCTTGCGTGAAGCCCGTTGCCCCTTCCTCCACGTCGCCTTCCTTCTCCGCCTCCTCGTGCTCCTCTTCTTCCTCCTCCTCCTCGACATCGCCACCTTCTGTGCGGGACGGATTGCCCGGATGCAACCCGACAAGAGGTTCGGGTTCTTGGGTTGTGGCCCTCATGGCCATTTCTTCCGGGTTGATCCGCCTCACCCTATCAAGAGGGTTTTCGCCCCCCTGAACAACCTCGTCGACGTAGCTACCCGGGATCCAATCGAGGATGTCCATCTTCTTCGCCAACGATCTCTGCGTCCTGTAAAATGGCAGATCGCCATCCTCTATGTAGGAGTATATACTCAGCCCCGACATCTACACAATCCAAGTTATATAGACATTAGAATTAGGCGAGGGACATAAACAAGACCAAGTACAATGTGTAGTTTGGGTCGATCGACCCAAACCAACAAAGAGCCTAGTTTGGGTCGATCGACCCAAACCAACAAAGAGACTAGTTTGGGTCGATCGACCCAAACCAACAAAGAGCCTAGTTTGGGTCGATCGACCCAAACCAACACAGAGCCTAGTTTGGGTCGATCGACCCAAACTGCGCACGAGTTATAGAAAGTCGCTTACCATGGCAGCATAGATAGGTTTAGAGCCTCCGAAGACGTTGAAGATGCAATCCCCTCTCCTCGTCAGCGTCCTCATCATTCTCACGTAAAATTCCATCCGCAGCTCATCTAAAGGATAGTTCGCGTATTTAGCCTCGTCGTAGAGGCACTTGTTGACACCCAACCCTTCTGGAACTTGGAAGAGTTTGTCCATCCGCGATATAGGGTGGTTCGGCACCTTCAGCAACTCCGCTTTGTACACGAAGTACAAACACAAGACGTTGACGAACTTGGTCTTCTTGTCCCTCAACGTCGTGTAAGCTCCCTCCGCCGGTGCGGCGATGTAGTGAGACTTGGAGACTGCATACTCCGGCTGCAGTTTCCGGACAAGCTCGTACACCTGCTCCGCCCTCCTATCCTCGACTATCCAAAGCCAGATATCTACCTCCCTGAACTTAGGGCTTGCATAATCGACGAACTTAGATAGGAAGGGGTCATAGAAGAGGGTGCTCATCGTGCCCTCAAATGAGCTTCCAGGAATATTCCTGAAATCAATCATCCCAAAAGGAAAGCGGTCCCTTGCTTTCGTCCTTATCGCCATTCTGGCGTCTTGACCTGGCCAGCCCTGAATTTTCAACGGGTCGGCGGTGACAAGGTTGAAGTACGCTTCCCCTTCAAACTGGACAATCTTCTTCTCCTTGATGAAGTTCGAGAACGCACGCGCTGTGTGATCTGGAAGCGCCCGGTTCTTCCCACCCTTCACCATCTTGGCCCGCAAGAAGTCGTCCCCCGCTTCCCTTATTAGAGCCGCCATGGAGGCACTGGTGAACTTATATTCAGCTTTGAATGCTCTCCAGTTAGCCTCATGGACCTCGCCGTCCACGACAATATTCCTCTCTGGCACTAGTTTATGCAGCTCCTGCACGATAGTCGTCTTCTTTTTCCTGTTATCCGTCCATTCCTTCATGGTGTAGCATGAAGGAACGAAGGATTTGGGCTTTTGGAAGACAATCTTCGGGTGCACCCAACACCTCTTCGCCGTGGGTGCCACGTGCAGGATGTGAGATGCCGCCTTCTCCACCTCCGTCTCTGACAGCCCTTGAAGAGTTCTAAAGAACTCTCTCACGAGAGGCTTCATCTGCTTGAAGCGCGAGGTTTGGCTGAAGAAAATGCCAGTGTCGGGGTCGATCAAATCCCCCGTCTCGTACTTTTCAAACACGGTTTTCCACTTCCTCCAAACTGAGTCAGATGCTGTAATCAAGTAAATCTCCCCCTTGAGGTCGCTGTATTTCTTCTGCTTGTGGCTCGAATTATCAATGGAGGAGAATTTGTTGATCATTTGGTATTTGAAATCCTGCACGTCCACAAAACAGAACATTTGAATGCATGTTAGATATGTACATGTGATTTCCAACCCATATCATGACCAACATCTGCAACAACAGTTTGGGTCGATCGACCCAAACTAAATAAACTAGCTGCATCAGGAGTTTGGGTCGGTCGACCCAAACTAAATAAACTAGCTGCATCAGGAGTTTGGGTCGGTCGACCCAAACTAAATAAACAAGGCTGCATCAGGAGTTTGGGTCGGTCGACCTAAACAATACTCACCTCCCATTTGGGATTCTTGTCCTTCGCATTCTCCCTCTCCTTGGGAGGCCTACCATAGAACTCCCACACCTCCCGCGAGGCCATGATATTCCTTATCCAGGAAGCTTGGTAGGCCCTCTTCTTATTTCCCATATTGAAGTACCGGGAGATGTCGCTGAGCTTGGTCTCGTCGTCAGACCACACCACTAGTGCCTTCCAAACCTTCAGCTTTTCCTTCTGATTGTTCGGATCATCCCACTCATTCATGAGTTGGATTTTCTTGGATGCCTCCACGCTGTGCTGGCCGTCTATGAGCCAAAAATCGCCCTTCTGAATTGTGGGCCACATTTCAGGTGTAGGCATTTTCTTGAGACCCTGTGGCATCACTACTATCGTTTGCCTGTCGTCTTTAAACTGCTCGCAAACGATCTGCGCGATTATCCAGTCAACGTAGGCGTCCTCCTTTGCCCGGACACACTTCTCCGGTGGCGCTAGATGGCACTGGCTGATGTTCACGTCGAACTTAAAATCCCTGCCCATGAAAAAACAGTGGGAGCATTTCGTCGTGAAATTGTTCACGATTTTCTGCAGCTCCCCTGCATCCACCTCTTCGCCGGGCTTCGGCATGCGCAACTCCGGTGAGACTGGCTCGTCAGTCATCACAGATGACTCTCTCCCCCTCTTGGATGGAGTTGTTTGACGGCTCCCAGAAGGTGTAGGCGTCTCGCTATCCGCAGGTGTTTGGGAGGGAGTGGTCCTCCGCGAGTCAGTCGGTACTGGTCGCGGCTTCCTCACCGATTGAGGTCTTGACGACCCTGCTCCTTCCTCTGTGGTTGCTTTCCGCCTCACGGGTTGCTGAGACTTGGTTTTGCTCTGCAGGGCTTTGTTGAGCACGCTGATTGCATGCTTTAGTTTCGTGAATCTGCTCGACACCTTTGTGTTCGATGTACTGTTATCGATGAATATGGACTCCGGTTTGATGACGTCTGGTTCTACACATGTTTCTTTTGCATAGATAGCGTCAAAGGGTTCGGAGAACTGGTGCATAAACATATGCGCGTTCTGGACAGCGTTGTTCTCGAGGATGACATCCACGTAGTCTCCAAGAGACTGAACCGATGCCACCTCCCACCCCGTAAGAGTAGCCCATGTGTGCTTCTCCACGGTCCCAACCTTCACAACAAAAATCATTTTGTATTGCGAACCCTTAACCACTTGTATAGACCACGCGAGGACAAGCCCGTCCTTAGGGGAATAGGAGTCATCCTGCGGGGTTTCGTGCTCCTGCCACAACATGTCCGGCGCAGGCATGAACCACCTTTCGCCGGGTCTTTTCTTTGGAGCCATCTGTAAGAAAATAATGTGCAATGTTAGTTTCGGTCGTTCGACCCAAACATCTACGACATGAATAGGTTTAGGTGGATTGTATATTTATATATTTCAGCATCATTTGTATTGATAATAAGAATGTTTTGATTATTGGGTGGATTTGCATTTTATATTGTTTGTGACATGTAGGATTACTTGATACTTTTCCTTGATACATTCCTTGATTATTATTTTTTAGTGGATGTGAATTTTATATTGATGCAAAAATCATGGATTTCTTTATGAGTTTATAATTAGAAGACGTTGTTTGGGTCGGTCGACCCAAACAAGAGGCTGTGTTTGGGTCGTTCGGCCCAAACATGATGCTTTGTTTTGTGTTTGGGTCGGTCGACCCAAACAAGAGACTGTGTTTGGGTCGGTCGACCCAAACAAGAGGCTGTGTTTGGGTCGACCGACCCAAACCTGTGGCCGTGTTTGGGTCGTCTCCCCAAACTTTCCTATTTTAATGTAATTTTTAAAAGTTGGCACGTAGCATATACAATGCTTATGCGTTGTGTATGCTACAATACCTTCAATTGACAAACACTTATTGCATATAATAAAAGAAAATACCTTTGTTGTATGTAGCAGTTGTTGTAAACAGTTGCTTTAGAACAGGTGTTCTTCTTCCAATAACACAGAAACAGTTGAATGTAACCTCTCACACAAATCCACAATCTCTCATACAACTCCTAGATCTCTTTTGAATCTCTCAAACAACAATTCAATACTTCAAACAACCTCTGAATCTCTAAGAACAAGTGAATCTCTCAAAACAATAACTGACTCTCTCAAATGACTTAGATATCTCTCAAACAACAATTGAGTGTTTCAAACAACCTCTGAATCCCTAAGAACAAGTGAATCTCTCAAAACAATGACTGACTCTCTCAAATGACTTTTGTATCTCTCAAACAACAATTGAGTGTTTCAAACAACCTCTGAATCCCTAAGAACAAGTGAATCTCTCAAAACAATGACTGACTCTCTCAAATGACTTTTGTATCTCTCAAACAACAATTGAGTGTTTCAAACAACCTCTGAATCCCTAAGAACAAGTGAATCTCTCAAAACAATGACTGACTCTCTCAAATGACTTTTGTATCTCTCAAACACCTCCTGATTATCTTATAGAACTCCTAAATCTCACAAACTCTCCAACTACAATACAGCCTCCAAAACCCGCAAGCTTAGAATGTTGGAAAACCCTTCAACAATCTTCTACTTACTTCACTCTACAACAATCACTCTACTAACTCTCACGCACTCTAAAACTCTCTCCTTAGGTTTCTGTTCTATTGCAAACACTTCCTAACTTCTACAGCAAGAGAAGGGAGGGAAGGAGAAGAATCAGTAGGCGCCAAAGCAACAAGAAGGGAGGGAAGAGAAGAAAATCGCCACCCTGAATCGCCACGGCGCTTCGCGAAAGCGGCGCTTCAGGAGAGGCGGCGCTTCCACAAGAGGCGCGGAGCGAATGCTTGGCGCGGAGAGAGAGAGAAAGAGCGAAAAGTTGTGACGGCTGGGGTTTTGTATGCCTCGGGAATTGGCCCCCAACCGCACGAATAGGGTGCCAACGGGATTAGGGCACCAACGGAATTAGGATTACGGGGAACCCTAAATCCTAAAGCCAAACTGTAAACCCTTAGCGGGCATTAGTATTTTCAAGACACTTTGGAGTACCCTAATGGGGCATTCCCACTTGACTTTAGTTAAGACCCTCACTATTTTATAAAGACCGGGTAAAGCTCCCTCGGTTATAGCGGAGGCATCCAACTATCCCAATGCACCTACAAGAACTTGCTCCGGAGATTTTCAAGTAGGTTTTAGTTAAGTAGCTTTCACACATGTTCATGGTTTTATCTACCAAGCAATGAATGTTGGGTAGTTTTTGTCCCATCCCCAAATGCCTTACTACTCACCTATCTTACCATCGGTTTTTGTTAATGAAGCTCCTCGTGCCCTCATAGCTAAGACTAAAAAGCAACCAATCACAAGGGTGGGAGGTGACACTTTTAAAATTCCTATATTCTTGCCTAATGTTTAGGTACCGATGGGAGCGTCGGTGGTTGAGGCTTAAAACCTCCACTTTTAAGCCATGCCACATCATTTGCCACCTAGGCTCGGCACTAAAAAGAGCCATATGTGTGAAACCTAGATAACTAAAACCGCATTTAGACTAATACTACTTCTAACTAATGTCAAGTGGGAATGCCCCATAAGGTGCACATCAAATGCGGTATTCTACAAAATGAAACCATTTATACAACTAATGCATTTTTACAACGCAACGTTATGCTAAAACTAAGACTTAACCCCTACTCACATGACACCATAACCTAAATTTCCCAAACAAGTTGAAATCATTGGTTTCTCTTTTGTTTGAGCAAGTTAGAAAAATAATACAATTGCGTGACATTTAACGATGTAATCGTTGACATTTAGACTTTACCAATGATGCCAAGAACTCACACAATATGCAATGAATAAAAAATATAACCCCCGTCCCCCAACATGAAATTCGGAAATTTAGGATATTTGAATGTGTTTGCTAAATGTATACCTTCCCCAAGAGCATTTTCTCAGGGTTTGGAATTGCATGATCCTTATGTCGAAATGCTAACATGCTCAAGTTTTTAGTAAATCCCTTACATACTCACTTGAATGAATCACATAGTCGCCAATAAACCATGGATCGTGATATATGTACTTCGAATGTGATATAAAAGTAAATCGGAGAACCACAACATCAAATGAAGCCCTTTGACGCAATCATGTTGTTATTGAATGTTCCCTCCACGTATATTACATAATGGCGCAAGATAAAGTTCATGTTGTTTGTATGTGGAGGTAGCAGTGAACAACTACGAATTTTTGTATTTAGGGTTTAGGGTTTAGGGTTTAGGAGTTAGGTTTATAACATATTAATCTATCCAATATTAACATATAACATTGACTTACTGGTGAGAATAGGTTTTTACTGGAAGGTAATAGAAAAGACGATCTTGATTATGTTTATTTGTTATTACGGACGTTTAAACGTGATATAGTGAATGGTCTTGTGTTTATTCAAATAACATGAAATGTTGTGGATGTTATTAGGGGTAAGGGGTTCAACTTTGGATGTTTTGCTCACTTTAGGGAATCACATAGTCGCCAATAAACCATGGTTCATGATGTATTTAATATATGGAATGTGATGCAAAAGTAAATAAGAGAAGCACAACATCAAATGAAGCCATTCACGCAATCATGTTCTTATTCATTGTTCCCTCCACATGTATTGGATAATGGAGAAAGATATAACAGATATTGTTTGCATAATATGAAGAAGAGTCTAATAGGAAGGTTATAGTAAATACAATCTTGATCATGTTAATATGTTATTTGGGACGTTTAAACATGATATACTAATTGGTTTTGTATTTTGTCAATACGTATTTCATGTTGTGGATGTTATAAGGGTTTAGGGTCCAACTTTGGATGTTTTGGTCACACACATTAGTAAACTTGAAGTGAACTTGAGGATGGATTGAAATAACATTAAAAGATTGAACCAAAAAGCGACATTGCTAGTTAGTATCCCCTTAACAACGTCCACATACGTTTATCATTGCCACACTTCCATGTGAGATAACAGAGCCGCAATGTTCTAGGGTTTAGGGTTTAGGGGAGACAAATAAATAATTTTATTCATCATGACAATGGCCTCAAGCCTTGGAAACTCTCTCATAATTGCAACCTCCAAATGGCCCCAACCCCACCTAAATAGGTTTGCACTTGAAAGCATTGAATGGAGTTGTGGTTGGGTATACATATTGGTTAAAATATACCGTTGTGACACTTGAAAAAATTAATGTGGCCGCCACCCTTCCTCCCAATGTCGTATGTCATATACACACAAAACCAAAAAAAGATTAAATATCATAGACTAAGACATATGATGGCTGGGGTATGAGAGGGGCATTGAAAGATGCGCATTTTCTACAATAAACAGAAAACGGGGAATTCTGTCAGGAGGTTTGAAATAAGAAGGCGGGAAAGGCATCCAATGAGGAAGTCGGGCAAGTGGAGGTGGATAGTATAAAGGGGCGCACCCCCCAAAAGTTGGTTCTTTTTTGCTCTTCTCCCACTCCTGAATTCGTAGAGAGAACTCTTAGTCGGAGCTGTACTTCGAGGTTCGTTCACGCTGTTGTTCATGAGAACCTATTCACAGCATGCAAGTCCGCAGTGAACTTTGCAATGAGATGAAATTCCACACACCTCTCAATATCCGCTGCATTATACGCCGCATTATACGCTGTATTATACGTCGGTCGACACTAGTGTTGGCGGGTTTCAGTCTGACCCTTGTGAGGTTTGGGTCGGTCGACCCAAACCCCTCCACTAGTGTGGGCGGGTTCTAGTCTGACCATTCTGAGGTTTGGGTCGATCGACCCAAACCCCTCCACTAGTGTGGGCGGGTTCTAGTCTCACCCTTGTGAGGTTTGGGTCGGTCGACCCAAACCCCTTCACTAGTGTTGGGGGGGGGGGTCTAGCCTGACCCTTGTGAGGTTTGGGTCGATCGACCCAAACCCCTTCACTAGTGTTGGGGGGGGTCTAGTCTGACCCTTGTGAGGTTTGGGTCGGTCGACCCAAACCCCTTCACTAGTGTTTGGGGGGGGGGGGGTCTAGTCTGACCCTTGTGAGGTTTGGGTCGGTCGACCCAAACCCCTTCACTAGTGTTGGGGGGGGGGGTCTAGTCTGACCCTTCTGAGATTTGGGTCGGTCGACCCAAACCCCTACCCCACTATGGGCGTTTATCGTAAAACCTTTCAGAAGGTTTGGGTCGGTCGACCCAAACTTTTTCGCACATCGTGAACGAATTGTTAATGGCCCTTACCCAAGGTACTCAGAAGGTTTGGACGGACAGAGTAGGAACCTTATCCCATCATATGTAATGTTTGGGTCGAGCGACCCAAACCTCATCCCAGTGTGGGTGGATTTACACTGTGAAAGTTTGGGTCGACCGACCCAAACCCTTTCCCAGTGTGGGTGGACTTACCCTGTGAAAGTTTGGGTCGACCGACCCAAACCCCTTCCGAGTGTGGTGGGTTTACCCTGTGAAAGTTTGGGTCGGTCGACCCAAACCCCTTCCCAGTGTGGATGGATTTAGCCTGTGAAAGTTTGGGTCGACCGACCCAAACCCCTATCCAGTGTGGGTGGATTAACCCCGTCAAAGATTGGGTCGGTCGACCCAACCCCTTCCCCAGTTTCGGAGGTTGTAGTTGACCATGACAAGGATTGGGTCGGTCGACCCAAAATTTTCCCCACAGCGTGATGGAATTCTAAATGGCCCTCAACCCATCATTGTACAAGGTTTGAGTCGGTCGACCGGAACCCGACCCTATCCCACGGGCAAGGTGTGGATGGCCCTCAATCCCTGGTGCCACAGGGTTTAGGTCGGCCGACCCAAACTCCCACCCAAAATATTTTGTGGAACATTTTGTGGACTGGCGCATAGTATTGGGAGCTCACATTGCATTTGTGTTGCAAATGTCTTGATCCTCAGTGTCCCCATTTATCGTGATGTTTTGCATTTTCCAATATTTGATTTTTTTGGACCCTTACGTTGTGTCCATGTTTGTTGAGGTTTCATGTGCATTTGTGTAGGCGCAATGGAGGGAGTTGGTGGAAGAGGGGATTCCTTCTCTGAAGACATGGGCAGCACCCAATCTCTGTCTGGGGATGAGCTAGACATTGTCGGGGAGGATAGTTTTGATGATAGTGCAGATGAAGGTCATTTGGGGAGTCCTTCGCCATCTGACCCTTTTT
Source organism: Polytrichum commune (assembly GCA_950295325.1). Lineage (NCBI taxonomy): Eukaryota > Viridiplantae > Streptophyta > Polytrichopsida > Polytrichales > Polytrichaceae > Polytrichum > Polytrichum commune. Next base: position 10,976,941 of record OX485803.1, on the reverse strand, counting down.
GCCCCATTGTGGAATGTGCGGGGCTTTCACGAGCTTCATGGGTGAATTTGGATGTGGTACTTGTTAATGACAGTGGAGTTGCTGTGGCGGAGGGTATTTGTCGTAACACACATCCACAAGATTGCATTGATGAACACTCCCTTGGCACCGAGGACGTTGGAGTTGTTATATTAGAATCACTTGTACATTCGGAAGTCAATCCAACTCATAGGTTCTCGTTGCGAAGGTGGCCGTTGAGGAATGTGACAATTGAGGGGGTTAGTTTGCGCGACCATGAGCGACGACACGTCCAAATCCAACAGGAGCTCCAAGCAAACATTCGGCCACGCAAAGGCCTTCGGAAGTACGAAACATTGACACGTCCTACTCCGTCTGCAAATAAGTGTAAACGTCAAAGGTTGCTCTGTGAGGAGTCTATTAGAGAAGTTGCTACGAAGGATTGTTGTGTACATCGTTGTTGCCAATTGTTCCCAAGAGATAAATTGAAGGCCATCCGTGAAGAAATGTGGCTTGGAGATTTCCGTCTAAGATCCACCAAAAAACTTGATGTCCATAGGGCGATACATGTGAACGGAGCGGGTCGCAAGGTCATCACCCTTGAGAGCATAGACGTGTGTTGTACGGCATGGTACACCATTCACGGTGTGTCGAAAGCGGAATTTTATAGACAAGCCGCGTATGCCAATGAAGGCCGCCGTGCCCGTCACCATGGGAACACGGGCTTAAAGAAACCAAGACAAGCAACGAGACAAGCAACAGCCACTCTGGCAACCATCATTGTCCCCCTTGCCGATGCAATGCCGCACAAAACACGGACACTCGCAACCGGTGAAAAGGTTGTGGAGAAGGTTCTTCCTACAGGCACGAAATGGAAAGACATATTGTTGGACGTAAACGCAGTTGGCGAGAAGGCCGGGTTGGACCCTATTTCGTTGTCGAAACTGAGTGCTATCAAAAAATCTCACTTTAGCGAATACATCACAAAAAGACGAGGCGACAAATTTGCCCGTTGTTCCAAATGCGAGAAGTTGAAACGCCTTCGAGATGCACACACGATGGGGACAGAGTCCTATGCCGCACATCAAATGAACTATTTCAAGCATGTGAACATGCAAGAGGCACACCGTAATGATTACTACACAAATAGAGCTTTGTCCATCTCCAGGCCTTTGGAAGTCCTTACAATCATCCATGACAAAATGGACCATGCCAAAACAGCCTCACCATGTTTTGCAAATCGAATAAAAGCCACGGACGGTCTTTTTAAGCTTCCTGTTTCGGTTACAGGTGATTTTGATAACAATTGCATTGCATTACCTAAACACAAATTTGTGCGTTTAGGTTTGTACTTGGGGCCATACATGTACACCATGTGAATTTTTTGGTGTTATAGTTGAATATTAAACCATTGGGTTGCCTTTGCAGGAATGATTGCACATGGGCATGGAGATGTCAAGTATGCTCATTATGCTCTTGATTTGTATCCGGGGGATTCAAACCACACGATAGGGTCATTTGCAAAGCTTTTACGTGATTTGGAGAAACCGCCGTCCTATTCATCAAGATTGCTATTTGAAAACTCGGGATCAACACCTCTATATGAAGCGGTCTTGGATGGAAGAGATGTATGCGTGCACTCATTGCCGGAGCCACCAAGTGAAGATGTGATTGCCAAGAATTTGCCCCCAACTCTGCGTGTCCAATTGGACAATTGTGCGAAGGACAATAAAAGTAGATATGTTTTTGCATATTGGTCGTTGTTGGTTGCGAAAGGCATTTTCAAGGAGGTTTTTGTGTCCTTTCTATTGGTAGGCCACACGCACGATGATATTGATGCGTCCTTTGGGCGGTGGAGCATGAAGTTGCGCGAGGAGGATTTTCCAACAATCCCATTGTTGATGAAGTCGTACATGGATTTGGAGAACATTCCCGTCATTCCACATATGATTGAGGAGGTTCCAGACTTCAAGGCATTTATAGAACCGTATATTCGAAGCGGAGCTCACTGATTGATCGGGCATACGAAGGCACAACAATTTCGGTTCTACGTGCGTGACGATGGTGTCCCCGCCATGCAATACAAGTTGTTGTGCACATCACAAGACTGGAGCCCGCCGGAGGGTCTCCTTGTATGGCGTGTTGATGGGGAAGGAAGGACGATGTTGCCTGACGGAGAGCCTAAGCCTTGCAAACCAATACCCATGAAGAATTTGGAGGACATTTGTAAAGGCATATCAGGCTTCATACAATATTGGGAGAGTTTGAGGGTAGCGGATGTTGGTGGATCGTGTTGGCTTCGTTACGGAAGTTGGATACAATATTGGACACGTGTTCGTGGCGCTTTGGCAAACCTTCATGAAGATACACCCCTTACTTTAAGGCATGGGTTTTGGCCACAAACACGTGTCAATGTACAAGCTTCGGAGGCTAGTCTTTTGGGAAATGGAGAGGTTCGAGAGGAGTTTGATGTGGACGACCATTACGTGGGGCCTGCTAGTAGTCGTCCGCCACCATCTTTCCGCATTGCAGTGGATTGTCATGAAGGTTATATGCTCATTTTGCGTCCTGGAGATGAGACATATGCAAAGCCAGTGTGGGTGGCAAGAGCTTTGTCCAATCCAAATTTTGTAACTTCCAGCCCTCATTTTCGACAAATACAAGTAGAGTACTACCGACCGACATCACGGAATGAAGATGTTGTTCGGCATTATACAGGCTGGGATACAAACCCTAACTTTCGGTGGAAGGTGGATTCTGAGCATGGTCCATCTTGGATAGATACAGATTCCATATTCATAGCATGGAAACCACGGAAAAATCATAGTGGATCGGTGTCCATCCCTCAAAAGTACATAACTTTTGCAAAAGACAACCTTGCTCGGATCGCAGAAGAAGCAACCCACGTTAAATGAGAAGTTGGTAGGATTGTGTTAGCATGATTATAGTGTAATATGTAATTCGACGAATATATATTACTCATATGTGTGCTCCTCAAACTTGGGGCAAAGTTTGGGTAGAACTTGCGAATGCTATATTGTTTGGGGTTGGATGAATATTCATTTACTATATTTCAATACAAATGTGAAGTTCATTTTTTTATTAAGTTTGGGACTAAATTGTCCATTGAAGAAAAATGCATTTATTGCATGCACTTTGTATGTTGCAATGTCTATATTTTATTGACCATGTTAATAATATAAACCATTTTATATGTTTATTGGATGAAACTAGTTTGGAGTGCTCTACCCAAAGTGTTTTTGTTGATGAAGTTGGTGTTGAGTGCTCTACCATATGTGCTTATGTCCACACATAATAGATTTGGGATATTAGAACATATAATATATTTGAGATTGTTCGCAATATAGTTTCGGAACACGGAATGTTATTTGATCCATATATTAATTTGAGACTAGAGAAAGTCTCAATTTAACGAATATAGTGTTTATACTACAATTTTGTAATTGCGGTTTTCGGGTCCCACCGACTGTCGGAGGGTGGATGTGGATGAGTTTAGTTGTAGAGTGAAGTGCACACTGACGGATGTGACCCGTCACGTGGACTACAACCCTACGGTTTAGGGTTTAGCCATTCTGAACGTCCCGAAGCAGTTCTTGCATTGCCCGTTACAGATCGCATGTGTCTTGTTCTCACATGCATTAGGGTTTCGGATTTGCATCACTGGTTTAGTCACTTCTATGTTTGTTCGTGATGTGCATGAGTAGTGAGGTTTAGGAACCAGTTTTTGTATGTGTTGCACGCGGAAATGGGTAGTGCGAGAGCGAGAGATAGGAGGGTGGGTATTCGGAGAGAGGGCCCTCTGGAGAGGGCCCTCTGGAGAGGGCGAGAATCGAGGTTGCGCAAGAGCGCGCGAGGGAGCGCCAACGTGAATCATGGCGTCGGAGGAGAGAAAATGCAAACAGCTGTGTGCGTGTCACTGTGGATGAGGGATCTTGGTCGGAGGCTGATAACGCCTATGCTGATGGCATGAACCGCAGATTGGTGCACCGGGACGTTGCTGCAATTTTGAGCTGCGTTCACAGGACTTTAAGAGGAAGAGGGCGGTTACTTCCACACAAGCAAGCAGTAATGCGGTCGGTGTGGAACAGTCCTATCACGAAGGATCTCCTGCCACCAGGGACACGAAGGGTTTGTGCAGAAACAAAAGCGCGAGAGAAGATCGTTTCCAGTTTATTGCAATCGTTGTCGGAGGTGAAGACTTCAAAGACGAAGGCACACTTAGCTACAAAACACGCTATTCTGACAGCCGCTGTCACGAATGGAACGCGAGTCTCTGCTCGTCAGACAGCTCGCCTGCTAGGTGTTCATCACCGGAATGTTGCGATGGCAGCACAGAGGCGAGCGACGATGGTGAGTGAAGTGCATATGGAATGGACTTTGTCCGTCTGGAAGACAAGGAGAGATGCGACATCTTCGGTGGTCAAAGACATTGTCACTGCGTGGTGGGCTGCAGAGACACGGCCAAGTCCGAATCGCAAGGAAGTTGTAAGGAAGTGGGTTGCTCCAAAAACATATGTTCAACACCATGCTCAGTATTTGTTGGAATCTCTGGTGGGTGCTTGCATTCCAATGCATTACTCTGTATCACACTTCCATTGTTTAGGGGCAACGTGTGCATGGAACTATACGAAGTTTGCAGTCTTCTTTCTTTGTATGGACTGTAGCAAAAGTTTGTTGGATTTTCTTTTGATATTCTAGGGTTTATTGAGCAATCTGCGAATGTCTTAGGACTGTTTGCAGGGCCGTAGGTGTACACGGGGATCTGTGCATGTTATGTAGTTCTCTGGTCATTTGAAGACATGCGTGTGCAATCTGTCTATTTCTCAATAAAATGCACACACTGCATATGGGATCTCAACAGTTTGGTCGTAGTTTAGGGATGAATCAGTGGACTTCGTGTACAACTATATAGAATGTAAACACGGCATTGCGACTTGTGGAATCTCTGGAACTTACCACGCATGGGTGGGAGTTCAGAGTGATCCGTTTGAGTCTTCATAGGAAATGTTGGAGTTTATCCACTTCTCCACACACTGTATGTACTACGGTGGACATTTTCAAAGTAGCCATATAGGATATGGAAGGGAATTGTCTAATTATGGAATGTTTGGACATGGGCACTTATCGTATTGACAAATTTGGAATTTTTGACCGGTCCTTTGGACTATATGTAGTTAAGCATTGAATATGTGCACTATTGCAGATGTTATATGCACTGTGTGGGATTTTCTAGACTTCCTACTGAGTATATGGAAGTAATTATGTAATTGTAGACTCTCTAGACAGTCAACTAAGGTGTGGACTAGGGTTTGAGTTTCATGAATTTCTTTGGAGTTCTTGCAGTAAATATATGACGGTGTGGACTGTACACAGCCTCTATGGAGTGCTATGGGAACTTCTAAAGCTTTTACTTTTGGTGAAGGATTTACTAGTGTAGCAACCCAGTCTGATGAAGCAATCCAGTTTGTGCCATTCATGATTTCCAAAATTTAAACCAGGTGTTCTAGCCAGGTTCTATTTTGGGAAAAGTAAGTGGAGTTATTTCTTACAACAGAAAATGGGACCTAAGTTGTTCTATGTTGCTTTAGGGTGAATGCAAAATGTTGCCCACCCTTGGTTTGTATTTTCCGAGTGCTAAATGATGAGTACAATGGGAATTTGTGTGACAGATGGCGTTCTATATGCGCTTCCGTGAGGCCCATCCCGATGTAATTGTTGGTAAGCGTGTTTTTGATTCCTTGCAACCATACTGGGTGAAAAAATTGCATGAGAGAAATGTGTGTTGTTGTATATACCACGTAGAAATGGAAGAATTACTATCTGCATTTACTCAATTGAGGACAAAATCAGGGATACACAACAAAGTAGACTGTACTTGTCAATGTGAGGTTTGTCTCAGTGAATCAAATCTGGGCCATTGTGTTGCGGGAGTGTTTGTATATCCTGGACTGACAGCCATTTCAGAGGCAGTGTTGTGCCCAAAACCTCTTAATTCAACGTGGCATTCGAAGGATTGTTTGTTTGGTGATTGTTTGTGGTACTTTTGGGCCACCCCCTTTCGAGGGAGCCTAAAAGTATCACACAAGCCCTTCGGTGAAGGTGGCCTGCATTTGCAGGCGCCCAAGCCGAACCCGGATGATAGGTGTATAACGTGAGTAGTTAGATTTTTAAGGGAGATTAAATATGCGTCGTAGTACCTCCGGAGGTTAGGCCTTAGTTTTTTACTAGTGTGGCTTTAAACTCCACTAACCAATTTCATATCTAGTTCTAACCTTAACCTACAACCTATTCTACGCGCAGACGCACCAGCCTTGAAACCAAGGCAATCCTAATTTGTGAATTGGGATGGTTCTGATACACCCAACCGGGTGTGACTCATACCACCCTAACTCAACGAACGGAATAACGACAATTTGATGGACCATTCAATTCTTCCTATTTCTTTATTTAGTTTTATTTAGTTTTCTAAGCGGGGGAACTTGGCCTAAGTCCCACCCTTCACACAAATTCCTTCTTAATTACTTACTTTTGTTTGCACGTCCTAACTCACTACATTAACATATTAGGCATCACCCCTTACATCGGGTCTCTTGCCAACAAGGGTTTACGATTTATTTTGTATGTTTTGATTGTTAAATGTGTTTACACTGGATAGACCACGAAATGCAACTCAATGGGACCAGGGTGACGGGCGACCTGTAGGTTCAACCTGTTGCGCAATCTTCATAAATTGGGGCCATTACTCCCAATCTATGGGGCCAACAACATAATAGTGGATTCGCGGGTCATTAACCCCACCTTTCCACCAACAACATTCAGAGTGGTCGTGTCGGTGATTAATCCGACTTACCACACACGAAACTTGCTAATAAATGAAGCTACTACCACAAAACATACCAAGGGCCCCGAAAACAATGGAATTGGGTACTCCCTTGGCGGTCAAGTGGTCAAGCCACTTGACCTTACGAGATAGGTGAGTGGGTTTAGAGATGCGTACCTTAGCCGTGCTCCCTCCAATCCTAAATGGAAGGCTTAAGGTTAGTTAATTTACCTCAATTTTCCTCGGTTGATTTGGGCTTGATGTAGGCCGAGCCGCTACCTCCTTCCTTGCTCCACTTTCCGAGTGTCGCAACCCTTGCTAGGTCCCTTAATAATCTTGCCAATTTTTGTTTCTACCAAAGGTTACGAGCGCTAACCCTTCGCATTCCGCCATGCTAATGGATAGCTCCTCTTACCCCGGACCAATAGTTCATAGGAGGGAACCAACCCTCCTACTTTGCTTTCGGGACTCACCCCTTAATCGGTAACCCATTTCCCCAATGTGGACTTCCATCCATGGAAGTCCAATCCTATGTTGATCATCGCGTTGCCGGAGCAACACTACAACAACCCGAACCATACTAGGCAACTATGGCCTCACAATAGGCCAAAGCCCATGGAGGCCTTGCCGTTCGGCCTCGGGTGGGTGAGGCCACACCACCTCACCCATATAAGCCTCTAGGACTCTACGCGGGGCCCCTACCCCACCGTCAACCAACCTCTTGTCTCCCTACCAAGAGTTGGGGCCAAGTGGACATTTTCCCTTAGCTGCTGGGCCTACAACCCCCACCAGCAGCTTCAGACCATCATAACTTCCTTGTATGATGTCTGATCATAACAACCAACCACTCCATCCTCATCTACGCTTCACGTAGATGCCGATGGACTCCTCGCTTGCCCCATTCGGGCAAGTCTTGAGGAAGTTATGCCTGTTTGAACCTTGGCAGTCCCGGGAATCACTCCCAGGCACTGCTGTACCAGGGCGCTGTCCCGGGACAGCACCCCACTCAAATGGCCATAACTCCTAGCTCACACCTCGGATTGAGGTGTTCTTGAGCATTCTAGAATCACCACGCCATGAGCTACGCATAGCTCATGGCCTCACCCTCATGCCTCCTAGTCTTTGTGGGTGGGAGGCGTTCCCAACGCCCGGGGCCCTCACCCACACTAGGATCACTTGGGCCCTCTCACCAACGGCGCCACAAGTCCCGGGTGTCACTCCGGGGTCCCCCTTGTGCCCATGGTGTTTCGGGCACTCCTCATGGAGAGGTGCGCGACACTCACCCCCACCAAACGGAGTCGATGCCCTCATCGACTATACTCGTAGTCGGCACACCAATTCTCAAGTTGCCATCCTCTATGGTGCCGCATTGTGTTTACCTTAGGGCGCGACCCCCACAATGCATCTTCAAATTTGGCATGGTCCCAAAGGTGTCGTTCCTAGGTGGTCCGTTAGCGACCTTGGATCTCTCATCCAAGGACCTAACCTACACTAGGCCCACCTACTTTGGGACTCACTTGGGTTGCCCCTCCTTTGGGGCCTCCCCCGTTAGGCTCCACTAGCCTAACGTGACACATCTAGGCGAGACCTCAACGCTTCCACTAAGTTGTCTCGGTTGCAACTCCGAGATGGCTTTCCATTGTTAAGCCACGCCTCGATCGCACGGGGGTGATGCCAAGTCCCGCCCGACTCGGTTCCCACTTTGCTCTTTCGAGACATGGGTTCATGACTCCCATGCGCCAACTCTCGTTAGCTCGCGGGTAGCACTTTTATGAGCACGCGCCATCACCTTGTGCCCGCCCGGACAAGCCCACAACTAAGAAGTTTTTTGGTTTTATCCAAGGCCCCTCCTAGCCATGGCCCCAATTACTCGGCTTACCCAACCTAGTTTGGCATATCTATTCCCCCTCTTCCACTAACCAAGCACAAGTACAAGACTAGGACCTCATCTCGTACTTTTCTCTTTGCACCACTAAAGTTTGGACTTTATTCCCTCAAGCCAAAGAACAAGTTCATGTTGTGGAGCAATTAGCCTCGAAGCTAAGTGTGCTACTAGCGTCTCTCCCCCACTAAAGGAGATTGATGTCCTCATCAATGCCTACGCTTCATTTTATTGGAATGTCTAGCCTTAGTTTCTTCAAAGTGCTTTACCAATTCCTTGCCGTTCATCATGTCTCTTGCCGCTACCCAAACGGCTTCTTTCTCATGGTATCCTCACCATTTCACCAAGTACTCCTTTGTACATTTTCTTTCATTTTCACTTGGTCTTCCTACACTTGAGGATGCCCTCTTACCTCATGTTCCAAATGACCTCCACAAGGTCGGAAGGTGGCTTACTCACTTGCTTGTGATCGGCCCACAACGTATATTCCGTGAATGGCTTTAGTAATGAGACATGAAATGTTAGATGCACTTTGATCTCGGGCGGTAATTCCAACTTATATATGTCCTTGAACACTTGTTCCACAATGGAAAACGAAGCTCCAATTTTGGACATGAACTTTTGGAGCGAGGCCTTCCGGCTAAGTGAAGTTGTTCACATTCAACAACACCTTTTGGCCCACCTCATTCTCCACTTCGCGTCTTCCGGCATTGATTCGCACTTCGTACCACCTTCGGGCTTTCTCCACCAACAACTTGGTCATCTCCAAGACTTGTTTTTTTGCTCCTTGGCCAAGTCCTCACCATCTTGGTTGAACTCTAGTGTTGAATGTGCCCCCTCGAGAGCTAGGTTAATAGGTTGGAGCGCATCCACTCCATAAGCCACCACCAAAGACCACCCCTTGGTAGCCAAGTGCGTGGCTACATTGCAATTACACTCCGCTCGACCCACATAGTTCGCCCAATCTCCTTGGTCCGCCCCCACCAAGTTCCTCAAGTATTGCTTCAAGTCTCCATTCACACGCTTTGTTTTCCCATCCATTTGGGAATACACGGCCGTGCTAAACCTTAGTTTCAATACAACCTCCTTAGAGAAATGCATTGAAAATGCACTTGTGAACTTTGGATCTTGATCCCACACAATCACTCTTGGCAACCCGTGGTGCCTCAACCATCCTTTGAGAAAAGGCTATGCGGTCTCCAACGCGGTGGCGGTTCCCACAATCGGCACCATGTGTGCCAACTTGGCAAACCGCTCTACCATCAACAAGATGGCATCATACCCATGTGACTCCGGCAAACTTGTGATCAAGTCCATGCACATACTATGCCATGGCGCCGACGGGATAGGCAACGGTTGCAAGAAACCGCCTTGCTTTTGGTAAGAGCTCGGTTCACTTTGCACTTTAATTCAAGCCTTCACAAAGTGGGTTATATCTTCCTTTATGCACCGCCAATGGTACCTCCATGACACCATTCTATGGCGGTTTTTTTCTTTCTCCTCTAAGGCCGGCAATAGGACTATCAAATTCCTCCTTCAAAACCGATAGCCTCAACTTGCCTCGTGGCACATACACCCAACTTTGCTTGCACTTGAACAATCCGTCCACGAACTTAACCTCTTTGAGCACCTTGCTCTTGCGAAGTTCACCTAAAAGTTTTTGTGCTTTTGGGATAGTAAATTTACCCCTCCCGTATCTTGCATCACAAGTTTCCTTCGCCGGCACACATTAGCCACAAGGTTTGGATGGTTCTCATTGCTTGGAACTCATCCGGTGTACTTCGCGCATCCGTGTCGCAACCCTTGCTAAGCCCCTTTGACAATCTTGCCAATTTTCAATTTTAGCAAAGGTTACGAGCGCTAACCATTCGCATTCCGCCATGCTAATGGTTAGCTCCTCCTACCCCGGACCTTATAGTTCATAGGAGGGAACCAACCCTCCTACTTTGCTTTTGGGACTCACCCTTTAATCGGTAACCATTCCTTAGATGTGGACTTCCATCCATGGAAGTCCAATCCTATGTTGATCATCGCATTGCCGGAGCAACACTACAACAACCCGAACCATACTAGGCAACTATGGCCTCACAATGGGCCAATGCCCATGGAGGCCTTGCCTTTCGGCCTCGGGTGGGTGAGGCCACACCACCTCACCCATATAAGCCTCTAGGACTCTACACGGGGCCCCTACCCCACCGCCAACCAACCTCTTGTCTCTCTACCAAGAGTTGGGGCCAAGTGGACATTTTCCCTTAGCTGCTGGGCCTAGAACCCCCCCAGCAGCTTCAGACCATCATAACTTCCTTGTATGATGTCTGATCATAACAACCAACCACTCCATCCTCATCTACGCTTCACGTAGATGCCGATGGACTCCTCGCTTGCCCCATTCGGGCAAGTCTTGAGGAAGTTATGCCTGTTTGAACCTTGGCAGTCCCGGGAATCACTCCCAGGCACTGCTGTACCAGGGCGCTGTCCCGGGACAGCACCCCACTCAAATGGCCATAACTCCTAGCTCACACCTCCGATTGAGGTGATCTTGAGCATTCTAGAATCACCACGCCATGAGCTACGCATAGCTCATGGCCTCACCCTCATGCCTCCTAGTCTTTGTGGGTGGGAGGCGTTCCCAACGCCCGGGGCCCTCACCCACACTAGGATCACTTGGGCCCTCTCACCAACGGCGCCACAAGTCCCGGGTGTCACTCCGGGGTCCCCCTTGTGCCCATGGTGTTTTGGCCACTCCTCATGGAGAGGTGCGCGACACTCACCCCCACCAAACGGAGTCGATGCCCTCATCGACTATACTCGTAGTCGGCACACCAATTCTCAAGTTGCCATCCTCTATGGTGCGGCATTGTGTTTACCTTAGGGCGCGACCCCCACAATGCATCTTCAAATTTGGCATGGTCCCAAAGGTGTCGTTCCTAGGTGGTCCGTCAGCGACCTTGGATCTCTCATCCAAGGACCTAACCTATACTAGACCCACCTACTTTGGGATTCACTTGGGTTGCCCCTCCTTTGGGGCCTCCCCCGTTAGGCTCCACTAGCCTAACATGACACATCTAGGCGAGACCTCAACGCTTCCACTAAGTTGTCTCGGTTGCAACTCCGAGATGGCTTTCCATTGTTAAGCCACGCCTCGATCGCACGGGGGTGATGCCAAGTCCCGCCCGACTCGGTTCCCACTTTGTTGTTTCGAGACATGGGTTCATGACTCCCATGCGCCAACTCTCGTTAGCTCGCGGGTAGCACTTTTATGAGCACGCGCCATCACCTTGTCCCCGCCCGGACAAGCCCACAACTAAGAAGTTTCTTGGTTTTATCCAAGGCCCCTCCAAGCCATGGCCCCAATTACTCGGCTTACCCAACCTAGTTTGGCATGTCTATTCCCCCTCTTCCATTAACCAAGCACAAGTACAAGACTAGGACCTCATCTCATACTTTTCTCTTTGCACCACTAAAGTTTGGACTTTATTCCCTCAAGCCAAAGAACAAGTGCATGTTGTGGAGCAATTAACCTCGAAGCTATGTTTGCTACTAGAGTCTCTCCCTCACTAAAGGAGATTGATGTCCTCATCAATGCCTACGCTTCTTTTTATTGGAATGTCTAGCCTTAGTTTCTTCAAAGTGCTTCACCAATTCATTGGTGTTGACCATGTCTCTTGCCGCCACCCAAGCGGTTTTTTTCTCATGGTATCCTCACCATTTCACCAAGTACTCCTTTGTACTTTTTCTTTCCTTTTCACTTGGGCTTCCTACACTTGGGGATGCCCTCTTACCTCATGTTCCAAATGACGTCCACAAGGTCGGGAGGTGGCCTAATCACTTGCTTGTGATCGGGCCACAAGGTGTCGTCCTAAAATGACTTTCGTAATGAGACATGAAATGTCGGATGCACTTTGATCTCCGGCGGTAATTCCAACTTATATATGTCCTTGACCACTTGTTCCACAATGGGAAACGGAGCTCCAATTTTGGACATGAACTTTGGAGTGAGGCCTTCCGGCTAAGTGAAGTTGTTCACATTCAACAACGCCTTTTGGCCCACCTCATTCTCCACTTCGCGTCTTCCGGCATTGACTTGCACTCCGTAGCACCTTCGGGCTTTCTCCACCAACAACTTGGTCATCTCCAAGACTTGTTCACGCTTCTTGGCCAAGTCCTCACCATCTTGGTTGAACTCTAGTGTTGAATGTGCCCCCTCGAGAGCTAGGTTAATAGGTTGGAGCGCATCCACTCCATAAGCCACCACCAAAGACCACCCCTTGGTAGCCAAGTGCGTGGCTACATTGCAATTACACTCCGCTCGACCCACATAGTCCGCCCAATCTCCTTGGTCCGCCCCCACCAAGTTCCTCAAGTATTGCTTCAAGACTCCATTCACACGCTCCGATTTCCCATTCATTTGGGAATGCAAGGTCGTGCTAAACCTTAGTTTCATTCCGACCTCCTTAGAGAAATGCATTGAAAATGCACTTGTGAACTTTGGATCTTGATCCCACACAATCACTCTTGGCAACCCGTGGTGCCTCAACCATCCTTTGAGAAAAGGCTATGCGGTCTCCAACGCGGTGGCGGTTCCCACAATCGGCACCATGTGTGTCCACTTGGCAAACCACTCTACCATCAACAAGATGGCATCATACCCATGTGACTCCGGCAAACTTGTCATCAAGTCCATGCACATACCATGCCATGGCGCCAACGGGATAGGCAACGGTTGCAAGAAGCCGCCTTGCTTTTGGTAAGAGGCTCGGTTCACTTGGCACTTTGATTCAAGCCTTCACAAAGTGGGCTATATCTTCCTTTATGCACCGCCAATGGTTCCTCTTTGACACCATTCTATGGCGGCTTTTTCTTTCTCCTCTATGGCCGGCAATAGGACTATCATATTCCTCCTTCAAAACCGATAGCCTCAACTTGCCTTGTGGCACATATACCCGACTTTGGTTGCACTTGAACAATCCGTCCACCAACTTAACCTCTTTGAGCACCTTGCTCTTGCGAAGCTCACCTAAAAGCTTTTGTGCTTTGGGGTAGTTAATTTACCCCTCCCGTATCTTGCATCACAAGTTTCCTTTGCCGGCACACATTAGCCACAAGGTTTGGATGGTTCTCATTGCTTGGAACTCTTCCGGTCTACTTCGCGCATCCGGCACCACATTTCCACGGTCCGGTTTGTGGATCAAATCCACCTTCATAAGCGCCAAACTATCATGCCTCCACAATGACTTGGCGTTCACTTACGCTTGTATGTCAAAATACTTTTAGGACACATTGTCCATGTAGACCTTTGCTTTGTGCGACCCCATATAATGTCGCCACATTTTCAAGCAATGCACTACGGCAAAGAAGTTCTTTGTCATGAGTTGGTTGTCTTCTTTGACAACCATCGAGTTTTATGCTCCCATATGCAATGGCCATCCATCTTACACATAATCCACCATTGGCAAAGGCACTCACCCCCGTATGCACCTCGAAAGGTTTGTCAAGCTCCGCGAACTTGAGCACGGGCGGCGAAGAGAACTTGGTGTTAAGCTCCCCAAAGACTCGTGACAAACATCATCCCACTCTTGGGATAGCCATTTCTTCCACAAGTCGCACAAGGTGGGACAACCATCGAGCTTCATGCTCTCATATGCCATGGCCATCTATCTTGCCTCAACATCCGCCAATGGTAAAGTCACTCGCCCCCGTATGCACCTCAAAAGGTTTGTCAAACTCCGCGAACTTGAGCACGGGCGGCGAAGAGAACTTGCTCTTAAGCTTCTCAAAGACTTGGTGGCAAGGCTCATCCCACTCTTGGGATAGCCATTTCTTTCACAAGTCGCACAAGGTTTGACAACCTTTAAGCTTAGTGCTCCCATATGCAATGGGCATCCATCTTGGATCAACATCCGCCAATGGTAAAGTTACTCGCCCCCGTATGCACCTCAAAAGGTTTGTCAAATTTCGCAAACTTGAGCACGGGCGGCGAAGAAAACTTGGTCTTAAGCTCCTTAAAGACTTGGTGGCAAAGCTCATCCCACTTTTGGGATAGCCATTTCTTGCATAAGTTGGACAAGGTCGGACAACCATCGAGATTCATGCTCTTATATGCAATGGTCATCCATCTTACATTAACCATCCGCCAATGGCAAAGTCACTCGCCACCCCGTATTCACCTCAAAAGGTTTGTCAAGCTCCGCGAACTTGAACACGGGTGGCAAAGACAACTTTGTATTAAGCTCCCCAAAGACTTTGGGGGCAAGGCTCATCCCACTCTTAAGATAGCCATTTTCCTCAATAAGTTGAATAAGGTCCTAGCAACCTTAGAAAACTCTCGAATGAAGTTGTGGTACTAATTGGCTAGGCCAACAAATTACCTAAGCCCTTTTGAATCAAGGGCCAATTCTCCTTTTGGATTGCCTTGACATTCTTCATGTTCGTCCACCAACTTCATTTATCACCACATACCTCAAGAGCTCAATCTCTCGTTGAGCAAAGTTATTTTTCACTTCTTGGCGGTAATTTTTTTTTTTTTTTGTGCAACACATTGGTGAATACATCCTTGTATTTCACCAACATCACACCAATGTTGTTTGGGGGAGGCCCATCTTTCCTAGCCTCCCCATATGTTCCTTGGAGTTGCTCCAATTGAACCACGACCATTATGTTTTTTTATTTTTATTTTTATTCGGTCCATTAAGACCAAATTCAACTTAGGTCCTCCTACCATAGGAGTCATTGTTAATTTGAACTTCAATTCTTTGCCATTATGACACATCATAATGTACGGCAAGCACACCGGCTTGCACCTCACATCTATCATGTGAGTTTCAAAAAAGGCGGCCTTCACAATGACATGCATTTTATCTATTTCACTTGGTGTGAAATTTTGACAAAAATCCAATGTCCCACGTTGAAAGGTTACATGCATCGCGGCCTCCTTTGTCTCATGCGGATCGCCCTTTCCAAACCGCACCTTGGTGGGCTTGCCCGCTCTACCAATCGGCAAGCCCCAACTCCCTTATGAGTTTTGGGCTCAAGAAGAAGTGGTAGCCTCTTTATCAATACATAAGACATTTCTCCCATTCATTTGAGCCTCAAGGTACAAAAGACTTGGCCTCGGCTTAAGGCTACTAGCCTTGGCCACAATGCCATCGTCTTACATCCGGTTCGCGGCACAAGTATTATTTGGCGGGGAACCTATCTCCCCTCAACGTCCATTGTTGTAACGCACCGCCAAATTGCTTAATGGGGTCATCGGCCTTGATGCTCATGGCAATTTTGATGATCCCCGCTACAACCTCAATAAACTTTGGAAATTTGAACTTGGTATTCACTACCCGCTTTTGAAACCCACCTAAAACGATGCATTTCTTAGAAAGCTCGTTCATCAAAGATGTACTATTCATTTGGGTGTGAAATGCGCGCATATACGCCTTAAGAGGCCCGGACGCCTCATTTCCACCAAATTCATTCCAACATCAATACCTTCCAAGCATTTCGAATTGGAATTTCAATCCAACATTAATGCCCTCCAAGGTTTTGGGTGCATTCGGTATTCTAGGCCCCAAATGTTTTTTTGAGGTGTGCGGGAGCCCTTTCAAAGGACTCCACCAATTTCCTTACCGAATCCACCATCATGCCCACCATTGTCATTAGAACCAATGGTATGGTCAAATTCCCTTTACACATGATCTTTGTTCCAATTTGAGCCTCACAACCTTTTGGAAACCCCGAGCTAACCATAATAACCCTCACGTTTGATAGCCATGTCTCCCTCAAAGTGCTAGCTCAAATATTGGAACCCTCCTCTGATACCAAGTGTCGCAACCCTTGCTAAGCCCCTTTGACAATCTTGCCAATTTTCAATTTTAGCAAAGGTTACGAGCGCTAACCATTCGCATTCCGCCATGCTAATGGTTAGCTCCTCCTACCCCGGACCTTATAGTTCATAGGAGGGAACCAACCCTCCTACTTTGCTTTTGGGACTCACCCTTTAATCGGTAACCATTCCTTAGATGTGGACTTCCATCCATGGAAGTCCAATCCTATGTTGATCATCGCATTGCCGGAGCAACACTACAACAACCCGAACCATACTAGGCAACTATGGCCTCACAATGGGCCAATGCCCATGGAGGCCTTGCCTTTCGGCCTCGGGTGGGTGAGGCCACACCACCTCACCCATATAAGCCTCTAGGACTCTACACGGGGCCCCTACCCCACCGCCAACCAACCTCTTGTCTCTCTACCAAGAGTTGGGGCCAAGTGGACATTTTCCCTTAGCTGCTGGGCCTAGAACCCCCCCAGCAGCTTCAGACCATCATAACTTCCTTGTATGATGTCTGATCATAACAACCAACCACTCCATCCTCATCTACGCTTCACGTAGATGCCGATGGACTCCTCGCTTGCCCCATTCGGGCAAGTCTTGAGGAAGTTATGCCTGTTTGAACCTTGGCAGTCCCGGGAATCACTCCCAGGCACTGCTGTACCAGGGCGCTGTCCCGGGACAGCACCCCACTCAAATGGCCATAACTCCTAGCTCACACCTCCGATTGAGGTGATCTTGAGCATTCTAGAATCACCACGCCATGAGCTACGCATAGCTCATGGCCTCACCCTCATGCCTCCTAGTCTTTGTGGGTGGGAGGCGTTCCCAACGCCCGGGGCCCTCACCCACACTAGGATCACTTGGGCCCTCTCACCAATGGCGCCACAAGTCCCGGGTGTCACTCCGGGGTCCCCCTTGTGCCCATGGTGTTTTGGCCACTCCTCATGAAGAGGTGCGCGACAATCCGGCACCACATTTCCACGGTCCGGTTTGTGGATCAAATCCACCTTCATAAGCGCCAAACTATCATGCCACCGCAATGACTTGACGCTCACTTGCGCTTGAATGTCAAAATTCTTTTAGGACACATTGTCCATGTAGACCTTTGCTTTGTGCGACCCCAAATAGTGTCGCCACATCTTCAAGCAATGCACTACGACAAAGAAGTTCTTTGTCATGAGTTGGTTGTCTTCTTTGACAACCATCGAGCTTCATGCTCCCAAATGCAATGGCCATCCATCTTACATCAACAATCCGCCATTGGCAAAGTTAATCAACCCCGTATGCACCTCAAAAGGTTTGTCAAGCTCCGCGAACTTGACCACGGGCGGCGAAGAGAACTTGGTCTTAAGCTCCCCAAAGACTCATGACAAACATCATCCCACTCTTGGGATAGCCATTTCTTTCACAAGTCGGATAAGGTCGGATAACCATCAAGCTTAACGCTCTCATACGCAATGGCCATCCATCTTACATTAACCATCCGCCAATGGCAAAGTCACTCGCCACCCCGTATTCACCTCAAAAGGTTTGTCAAGCTCCGCGAACTTGAACACGGGTGGCAAAGACGACTTTGTATTAAGCTCCCCAAAGACTTTTGGGGCAAGGCTCATCCCACTCTTAAGATAGCCATTTCTTTCACAAGTCGCACAAGGTTTGACAACCTTTAAGCTTAATGCTTCCATATGCAATGGGCATCCATCTTGGATCAACATCCGCCAATGGTAAAGTCACTCGCCCCCGTATGCATTTCAAAAGGTTTGTCAAATTTCGCAAACTTGAGCACGGGCGGCGAAGAGAGCTTGCTCTTAAGCTCCTCAAAGACTTGGTAACAAGGCTCATCCCACTCTTGGGATAGCCATTTCTTGCACAAGTTGGACAAGGTCGGACAACCATCGAGCTTCATGCTCTTATATGCAAAGGGCATCCATTTTGCCTCAACATCCGCCAATGCTAAAGTCACTTGCCCCCGTATGCACCTCAAAGGTTTGTCAAACTCCACGAACTTGAGCACGGGTGGCGAAGAGAACTGGGTCTTAAGTTCCCCAAAAGGCTTGGTGGCAAGGCTCATCCCACTCTTGGGATAACCATTTCTTGCACAAGCCGTACAAGGTTCGACAACCATGGAGCTTAATGCTCCCATAAGCAATGGTCATCCATCTTGGACCAACATCCGCCGATGGTAAAGTCCTTCGCCTCCATGTGCATCTCAAAATGCTTGTGAAAACTCGGGAACTTAACCACATCTTGTGAAGGAAACTTGCTCTTGAGCTCCCCAAAGGCTTGGTGACAAGACTCATCCCACTCTTGGGATAGCCATTTTTCCAACAAGTTGACTAAGGTCCTAGCAACCTTAGAAACACCTCGAATGAAGTGGTGGTAGTAGTTGGCTAGGCCAACAAATGACCTTAGCCCTTCTCTTGAGTCAAGGGCCAATTCTCCTCTTGGATTGCCTTGACATTTGTCATGTTCATCCACCAACTTCCTTTGTCATCACATACCTCAGGAACTCAATCTCTGGTTGAGCAATTTTTAAATTTTTTTTAAATTTTTTTCCTCCACTCGTTGGCGGTAACATTTTGGACAACACATTGGTGAATACATCCTTGTACCTCACCAACATCCCACCAATGTGGTTTTGGGGAGGCCTATCTTTCCTAGCCTCCCCATGAGTTCCTTGGAGTTGCTCCAATTGAACCACGACCATTATAATTATGTTTTTCCGTTTATTCATTTGGTCCATTAAGACCAAATTCGAGTTGGTTCCTCCTACCATAGGAGTCCTTGTCAATTTGTAGTGCAATTCTTTGCCATCAAGACATCACAAATGCACCGCAAGCTCACCGGCTTGCACCTCACATCTATCATGTGAGTTCCAAAGAAGGCGGCCTTCACAATGACATGCATTTCATCTATTTCACATGGTGTGAAATTTTGACAAAAATCCAATGTCCCACATTGAAAAGTTACATGCATCGCGGCCTCCTTTGTTTCATGCGGTTCGCCCTTTCCAAACCGCACCTTGGAGGGCTTGCCCGCTCTATCAATCGGCAAGCCCCAACTCCCTTGCGAGTTTTGGGCTCAAGAAGGAATGGTAGCCTCTTTATCAACCCATGAGACATTTGTCCCATTCATTTGAGCCTCAAAGTACAAAAGACTTGGCCTCGGCTTGAGGCTACTAGCCTTGGCCACAATGCCATCGTCTTACATTTGGTCCGCGGCATAAGTATTATTTGGCGTGGTACCTATCTCCCCTTAACGTCCATTGTTGTAAGGCACCACCAAATTTCTTATTGGGGTCATTGGCCTTAATGCTCGTTGTAATTTTGATGATCCCCGCCACAACCTCAATAAACTTTTGGAAATTTGAACTTGGTATTCACCACCCGCTTTTAAAACCCCATCTAAAACGATGTACTTCTTAGAAAACTCGTTCATCTAAGATGCACAATTCATTTGGGTGTGAAATTTGCGCATATACGCCTTAAGAGGCCCGCACGCCTCATTTCCACCAAATTCATTCCAACATCATCAATATCTTCCAAGCATTTCGAATTGGAATTTCAATCCAACATTAATGCCCTCCAAGGTTTTGGGTGCATTCGGTATTCTAGGCCCCAAATGCTTTTTTGAGGTTTGCGGGAGCCTTTTCAAAGCACTCCTCCATTTTCCTCACCGAATCCACCCTCATGCCCACCATTGTCATTAGAACCAATGGTATGGTCAAATTCCATTTACACATGATCTTTGTTCCAATTTGAGCCTCACAACCTTTTGGAAACCCCGGGTCACCATCATAACCCGCTTATATGATAGCCATGCTTCCCTCAAAGTGCTAGCTCAAATATTGGAACCCTGCTCTGATACCAAGTGTCGCAACCCTTGCTAGGTCCCTTAATAATCTTGCCAATTTTTGTTTCTACCAAAGGTTACGAGCGCTAACCCTTCGCATTCCGCCATGCTAATGGATAGCTCCTCTTACCCCGGACCAATAGTTCATAGGAGGGAACCAACCCTCCTACTTTGCTTTCGGGACTCACCCCTTAATCGGTAACCCATTTCCCCAATGTGGACTTCCATCCATGGAAGTCCAATCCTATGTTGATCATCGCGTTGCCGGAGCAACACTACAACAACCCGAAGCATACTAGGCAACTATGGCCTCACAATGGGCCAATGCCCATGGAGGCCGTGCCGTTCGGCCTCGGGTGGATGAGGCCACACCACCTCACCCATATAAGCCTCTAGGACTCTACGCGGGGCCCCTACCCCACCGTCAACCAACCTCTTGTCTCCCTACCAAGAGTTGGGGCCAAGTGGACAATTTCCTTTAGCTGCTGGGCCTAGAACCCCCCAGCAGCTTCAGACCATCATAACTTCCTTGTATGATGTCTGATCATAACAACCAACCACTCCATCCTCATCTACGCTTCACGTAGATGCCGATGGACTCCTCACTTGCCCCATTCGGGCAAGTCTTGAGGAAGTTATGCCTGTTTGAACCTTGGCAGTCCCGGGAATCACTCCCAGGCACTGCTGTACCAGGGCGCTGTCCCGGGACAGCACCCCACTCAAATGGCCATAACTCCTAGCTCACACCTCGGATTGAGGTGTTCTTGAGCATTCTAGAATCACCACGCCATGAGCTACGCATAGCTCATGGCCTCACCCTCATGCCTCCTAGTCTTTGTGGGTGGGAGGCGTTCCCAACGCCCGGGGCCCTCACCCACACTAGGATCACTTGGGCCCTCTCACCAACGGCGCCACAAGTCCCGGGTGTCACTCCGGGGTCCCCCTTGTGCCCATGGTGTTTCGGGCACTCCTCATGGAGAGGTGCGCGACACCGAGCGTCGACCTTGCCTCCTTTTTTGTAACTAGTTTGGTAGTAAGCGTACCTTAGTTAACAATTAAAATATAAAGTGTTATTCTGCCCTGTAATTTAATCCTAAGCATAATATTTATACTTAGTGCACCAAATTATCTTTCCAATGATCTAAAAATCACTCTAATCGGATAAGAAATGCAAAAGTTATGAGGGTTGGAAGTGTGAGGTCGATTCAACCGACCCTTCCAACCCACCTATCTACCTTCTAACTTCAAAAATTCATAGCACATTCCTTACTACTTGGATCTAGGCTTTCCTTATACCATTGGAAAGCTATGAACAAGCTCTAACTAGAAAAATTATGACATCAGCAGGTTAAGCTAATAGAAATTCAGCGGACTCCTTGTAACACAGCAGTCAATCAAGAAGGCTTAAACTATGTATCTCGCCTTCAACAATTCATATCTAATTCAAATCTTAGTCAAATCAAACGTTCTATATGACCCTGGAGAGATATTAAAAAGATGTATTTGATAAAAATATGTGATTAGAAAGGTAAGCCGAAGTGAACCCAGCAGGTCCTCTGTAATGCAGCAGTCAACCAAAAGTTCTCAAACTATGTGTCCCATCTTGCACAATTCATATCTAATTCAAATCATGCTCAAATCAAATGTTCTAAGCCATTTTGGAAAGCTACACAAAAGTTCTACTTGGGAAAAATATAATTTCTTGGAATTAAAATTCCTATTGGGCTCGCAGGTCTGATCCAGCAGCCGCTACCCACAAGACCACCCAGTTTTTCTACTCCATCTTTGAAAATCCATAACTAATTGTCATCTCAACCAAATCACAAATGGGAAACGGCTATGGATAGCTATATGAAATCTCTCTAAGAGAAAAATGATAAGTATCTTGTTCTAGCTTTTGAACTAAGCCTTCAGGGCATTGGCAGATGAGGTCTATAATGCCTCTACTCAAAACTCTACCATCCAACCTACCTCTACAAAAGAAGGAATAATTTTGTTGGTGTGTTAATAAACACACAACCTAACTAGGAGAGAGAGAGTAGAGGAGGTTCTCAAGCCTTTCTTTTAGACCATTGAGAATACATGCTAAAGGATTTTTTCCTAACTACATTGAAGCAGGGCTTCGCCCAAAAACTAGAGAAAGAGAGAGAGCTACAAGGTGGAAGGAGGGGTTTTTAAACCCTCTCACAAAAGGGTTGGACCCCTCCTCCACCGGATCCATTTTTCAAACCCTTTCCCGAAATTTTGGCTCGGGGGTTTTCCTGGTTGAGGTTGCCACCCTCTCGCCGAGGTGGCTCCGACGGGGAACCTAGAAATCTTTCTAATTTTTCGCCATCGAGTTGGCAAGGGGGCAAGTGGGCAAGTAGCCCCCTTGCTCTCTTTCTTTTTTGTCTTCAAAAGTCTTCAAGCCGATTTTATCTTCTTACCTAAACCACCTCTAATAGTCTTGTGTGCCTCACACTAACTAATAAACTAACACTTGCTTAGCTAGCATTTACTAACATTTGCTTAATAGCTAGCATCTACTAATATTTGCTTAGCTAGTTGTTTTTACTAGCTAGCACATTTTTTCTACTTTGCTATCTTCTAGCACTACTTAGTTTCATTTTGACCTTCCTTCTTCTAGGCTAAATGCTAAATGAACTAATTTTTCCTAAATTCCCTATCAATTCTAACTTTTAATGCTAACATTCTAACTAAAAGTGATCCCGCAGAGTGGTGGACCACTCAAAGGGTTCACATTGTTTGAGTTGCGGTGTGGATATTCTGCCAATGTGTCCTACCGAAGAGGATGGACTGTCTCCAATAACTGTGCAATGGAAGCATTACGAGATGCAGTCAATCACTACGAGGAAAGGTCTACAACGGAAGAAATTGCAGTTGGTTTACAAAGACACAACATCGCGTGAGTTAATCAAATACCTCAAACCAAAACTCCAATTTTTTGTGCGTCATAGTTTTGTGGCGAAGTGGGAGGATGAGCAGTTTAGGACGTGCTTGAGGACCTCCCCTGCAGACACAATGGTGTCTGTCATTGACTATGCTGAAAACTATTCTTTTGAGGTACAAAATGAAGTCCAGTCCATGCACTGGCATAGCTACCAAATTAGCATCCTTGTACACATCACATACGTTCGAAATCCTCACCTAGATCCACATGATGAGAGCACACGCAATATCACAAGCTACCATTTCTACATTAGTGATGATATGAAACATGATAGCTATTTTGTGCAACACTGCCTGATATTGCATTGGGAGAGCGTTCTTCAGGGGGGTTTCACACCGAAACATCATTGGATATGGTCTGATGGCTGTGCAAATCAGTTCAAGAGTCGAGTCCCCTGGTACTTTGTAGCTCAGTATCCAGAGATTACTGGTGGTTGCACGTGCATGTGGTCTTTTTTTGGAACAGGGCATGGGAAAGGACCGCATGATGGAGCAGGTGCTGTCCTCAAACGGTACATTCGAACTGCCCAATTGGACATAAATGGCCCGAAGCTACAGTGCGCTGCAGATGTTGTCGGTTACTTGAGGAAAGAGTTGAGTGACCGCCCAAAGACTGTCTATGGCGATAGGAGGCCTGTGAATAGAACATTTTGGCATGTTCTCGAAGGGGATGTTGATAGGGAACATGAGTACGATTGTGAGCCCATACCTCGATGCAGAGATTTACACTCTATTCGCTCCGTCGGCAGCATGGAGGTGGGTAAGTTGCTGAAGCGCAATTTGGCATGTTTTTGTTTCTCATGTATTGAAGGCAACTGGGAGGAGTGTGAGAATAGAGCTTGGGCTGGGGACTGGATCTTGGAGGTCTTAGTGCCATTGAACGCTGCGTATGTCAGGAATGTCCAACTGACTGAATTTTCGGTGGATGATTGGCATGATGTTGGAGTGAATGGTACATATTTTGCATCAATACTCAAAGTGGGTGATAATTTTGCTGTTGCAGCTTCCCCTGATAATGAAGAAAATGTTGATTTTTATGTTCTTGTATGCACTAGGAAAGTTTACACTTGTAAGACAACATTTGTTTGCAAGTGGGGTGAGGAATTCATACCTGGAGACTTGGTTCTTGAAGGCTTGTACTACCAAAAGTATGGACTAGGGGCTGATAGTATGATACGTATGTCCTCTTGAGGAAGTCACATAGGGCGCACATTCTAGCAGATCATGTTTGTGCAGTGAAATTCCCGATGTTGTTGTGTGATCATCGTGTGTCTGGTAATGACCCAGTGTACAAGCTGCAGAGAAAAGTGGAAGAGGCCATTTTAGAGCAGGCGTGAACGCTGTCACTGCGAAGGAGGGTGCATATCGACGACACTGTTCGTATACAGTGTTGCATGTAGGTGGTTCAAGTTGTACTGCTACTTGTATGAGGTTCAATAGCCGAGATTCTCATCCTGCTGTAGGAAGTTAGCTATGCAGCTGGAATGTTGTAACAATGAATAAATAAATAGTATTTCAGATGTTCAAATTGTGTTGATGCTTGTACTCTGTCTGAAAAGTGGCCAATCTGTTTCTGTCAATGGATGAGCGCTCCATTAAGTAGCAATTGATGATTTACCCAATGGGTATGACTGTATATGGATTTCAAGAACAACGAGTTCAACCCATTACTGACATTTGATACATTGTGTGTTATCATGTGATTGTTTTATCTCTCCATCCACTCATTTGTACTGCCTTTAGTTCACAAAGCACTGAAAAACTAACTTAAAGAATTCACCATGTTTTTGAGGCATTGGTTTTCAAATTCTTCAAATCTAGTGGACATAGTATTCCTAACATGGAAATGCTCATGTATGAAACCCAGGTTTCAACAAGGCATTACTCTAAAACAAACTGCCCACATATGTTGGATACAAACTGGGGAAGACACTCATTAGATGTCTTCCTTTTGATGACTTACAATTAGTGTATGAATAAGAACAAGGTGCTACATGAAAGATAAACTGTAAGTTCATCAATTTCAATATTAAAAGACGAATTTATGTTCACCTGGCATAAACAATGCAATTCAGCAGAGTGAGGCTTTTCATAGTGATGCAAGAACATGTTACACTGATAAGACTCGGGCAAACATAATGATAAGAAAATATTTGGACCCCAAAAACTTTCACGGTCACAGATCAGCCAGTTTTCAAATATCACACGCGGCAGCTTTTGTAGATCCTCCATTGGTATCACTTTCGGATGATATCCCAAATTGAAGTGTATGAATACAATTGAACGATTTGTTTCCAAAAGAATTGACTAGAATACATGTTGAATTTTCAATGCACCTGCCCCTCCATTCCAAACCCCTACAAATGCCTGGTAACCACAGGGTGAACTAGAATTGCCACCCAAGATACTCATCTGAAACTTTGTGAAGTTGGTACTCCTCCATCATCATGGTGTTCTGTTTCAGTTCTTGCTCAAGCCCACAAATATAATTCAAGCCCACAAGAAGCTCCGTGATGGCTGCTTCTGTCTTATCCAAATCAGCGAAGTACAGTGTCTGAAGGAGTAGGACATTCGTTCGCGAAACAACTTATTGCTGCTCAAAGTTATGCTCCGACTGCCATCTGATCATGTTGTGGGCAAGCGGAGCCAACCAGCTTAGGATCCTCTCTAGTGCTTCTTTCCAAACTGCAGCAATAACAGAGTCATATGCTCCAAACTCACAAGACCTCATGTTGGCCCGTAGTCTTGAACGTAGAGACACTCGCACACTTTTTGGTAGCATGCGGTACAGGTCATCCCGGGCATCTTCTGCAATCAGGTGAGGATACTCTATCATCTTCTCAATGATGATGAACACATTGGCATTGTGCAGGGCCAATGCAGCTCCCCCCAACGTTGACCATGGTGCCATTCGGTGCATACTTTTAGGTTCACAAAACTCTCTAATGTCAACCTCATCTCTAGAGGCTGCTTCTTGAGAGTGCCCTGGCTTAATACTAAGTCGAGTTGCATGGAGAAGGGCAGTGGTGAACTCCTCAGTAGTTTCTGCTTGCATATTTGTGTTGATAGGCCTTTCAACCAATTGCTTGGTGGGCTCCACTGTAGAGGTTCCTGGCCCTTGTTGATTTAAAACCACATGACGGGCTCCAAGTGGAAGAAGAAAAATAGAATGTGGGGCAGTCACAAACCTCTACCTCAAACAAAAATCCTTACATATTTCATAGACGAACCTAACAAGACTAAAGTTATGAAAACATAACAAAAGAAACAGAACATTCCTGGCAGAAGGATCATGGCTTCATGGATCTCACCTCGATCTTCCCATAATCTCAAGCCTAGTTAGGGCCACTTCAGACACAAGACTGAGAGCCCGTGACCATTACACTTCAAGCATCCTCATTGGTGGAAAAGTTTATGGAGCCTGCAAAGCATCGAGTGAGCCACCTACCCACAAATAACAAGAATACAAAAGCAGTGCACCACTGCGATCAATTAAATTTCCATGAGTTGGCTTAGGCAATGCACAAGTCTGTTGCTTACTACTGGAGCTAAACCAACACCTGCTTACTACTAGAGCTAAACCAGGTAGTCTGTATAAGCACACATTCCCTAAACCATGTACTGCAATTGCCTGGACAAAATTATCCTTCAAGGCCATTCCTTAGTGTTGTTCAAGGCATGCAGGAATTCCAGAAACATCAAAGACAAAATTACGGAATCCCTAAGGCCTCCCCCGTTGGGACGATCTGGTCCTCGTTGAAATGCTCTTTCGATTAGCAAGGGGCAGTTTCTTCCCTTTGTTCATAGCAGAGTTTTTGCGGTCGTCTTCGTCACCGCTACCTCTCAGGAACCGATCAATGTGGGAGTCCTTCCCCCTAAAACCTAGCTGGGACAGTGATGGGGTGTCTTGAAAATCGTCCTCCGAACCCTCGGCTTCGTCGTCCTCGTCAGTGGAGAATTCAGCAGTGTCGCCCTCAATATCACAAGCGGCCTGTGATTGAGGACCCCGCCGGGAACTGCAACCATTCATCTTCTGTTTCTGAGATACGTCACCCTCTTGCAAGTTGATGCGCACCTCCCTCTCCTGTGGCTGAATCCGTTGGTGGCCTTTTTTCCTCTTCAACCGCCCATTGACTTCCTCGTCCCCGCAGGTGAGCCTCTCTTCCCACTGCACGTCGTTTCTGGATTTTGTGCGCCTCTCTAGAAACTGCACCTCATCAGAAGTGGCATCAGCCTCCGTCTCGGGTATGATAGAATCATGCTGCACAACAGGTACCTGCATTTGTGGAACAGTGAGATCTCGGATGGCAGGAGGTGCCATTCGGTGTAAATGTGGCAGCGGGTGAGTTGGGGGGGTGACCTTGTGCATCACAGAGTCATCTTGCCGGGGCCTCCTGGCGGCCAAGTCTTGAAAGCTTCCAACGGAGGGACTCGGAGTACGTGAAGGAGCTGGTTCCCGCACCCTCTGAACCCCAGAAATCATTCGGGACGTTTGTCCAAGGTCTGCAATAGACACATACAACCATTAGGGAGCCACATAAACTCAAACACTTTAGCAATATAGGAATTGCAATCCCTCAAACCTTGTTGAGTAACCCTTCCATGTCCATACCCTTTAGCAGTCACTACACATCCACACCCTAAACAACAAAATCCATGTAAGCCACAAGTGATCAATATCATATCAAACTCCCCCTAGAAGTCACTGTTCATCCACGTGGGAAATATAGAAACCCATTGCCATTGTTTGACATCCATGAAAGTCCCATCACAATCAAAACCACAAGATGTTGCCTCCATAGAAATCATCCAAAGATTGTAGATTCTCAACGGCGTTACGTGTATTCCCTAATCCTCTACAACATTCACTACGAAGCCATTTACAACACTGCACAGTCCACAACTCCTATACTGCCTGCATATTTTTTATACCATCATACAACGATGCCAAACTGTTCAAATTCACCCCTAACTCCTCTTTTGCAGTCACTGGACCTCCACATGAGATGGACTAAAGCCCATTCCTAGCACACCCTAAACATTGACAACCATGTGAAGTACATACCTCTGAATGTTGGCTCCATACAATCAATACAAACAATGCAGGGCTCCTAAAAACAAACATGTACTCTTAAATTCCCTACAAGTACCACGTGGAACCCACAATCACAGGTGAGAAGTCGACTTTGCTCACGACTAACTCATGTGTGCAGCTAGAAAGTCCAGAAGTCCTTTACTGCATCTATAGAGTCAACCCTAAAACCACAACAATGCCAAAGTCCAGAGAAAATTACACCCACCTCCCCTTCTGACTTCATTAGACATCGTATTGTAGGGGACAGAAGCCCATGTGCACCCAATGCATCCATACCCACAGCAATGCCAAACCCCCTAAACCAGCATGATAAAGATAAATTGGACAAAAAAACAGGGAAGTGAGGATTGCATTACGTGTAAGTGGTGCTCTTTCCCATGTTGCAGCCATGACAAGTCCATCCTTCCCCAACACCAGCTTCTGAATTCCTATACAGATCCACCAATCCTTGTGCATCTCCATAGCACAGTCCTTGTGAATGCATTTGGTGGACTCGCTGAAATGCGTGAGTGCACACCATGAATGGTAAGCGTGGCGGCAGGAGGCTAAACGACAATCCCACGAAGGCTGAAAGCCCCGCAAACAAAATGGGCACATATTGATGTCAATTGTCTCACTATCTACAGGCTCCTGTCGCCAGTCGTTGTAGATAGACGGCAACGGCGCAGGTGTTGTTGTAGGGCGCTCGTAGCCAGCCTGCATACCTCGAAGCTGGGACTGGAATGCAAGTCGGTGACGCTTCCACAAAAACTGCCTACACTTGGCGTTGTTCCAGGCTTCCTCTGCATTGGTCAACTTCGCCAATTCCAGTATCTCTGCTTGCCCACCACCGCAAGTCTCCTCAAAAACTGCGAGAATACCTTTTTGAGCATCAACTCGGAGCTGGAGGCCTTCAAGATCTCTGTGAATAAAGTCCAGCCTAGCATCCTTTTTAGCTTTCAAATCATCCCGCTTTGCCTCCAGCTCCGATAGCTTCGCTTGAGCATCGGAAATGAGCTTGCGGCCATACACTACTACAAAGCACGTCTTTTATTCCAACACCTACTTCACTACATGTCTTTTACTACTATAAACAGTGATTGGAGGAATTATAGAAATCCACATGGGCTCATTTGATGTCCGAATTAACTTTGCGGAGTCATAGTAGTGAAGTGGGACAACAATTCAGTTGGGAACGCTCTTGTAAACGTATTTGGGAACGTCCAGTAGAACGTGCATGACTGTGGGTAGTGAAGTGGTCCACATGGAGAGAATGTTAAGTCCAATTATCATATGTTTCAGGGTTTTAGACAGAATACTCACAAAAAATGACCCGTTAGTGTGTATGAGTGTGTGAGTGTGAGGGAGTATGTGAAAGTATGAATGAGAATGTGTTTGAGAGTGTGAATGACAATGTATGTGTGTGAGTATGAGAGTGTGAGAGTGTGAATGAGAATATGTGACAATGTGTGTGTTAGTGTAAGAATGTGAGTAAGAATGTGTATGTGGGTAGGAGTGAAAATGTAGTTGTGAGTGTGAGAATGGAAGTGTTGATGGACACCGTGGGTCGTTCCTTTGTAATTAGCTAAGAAGACTCACGATGAGACATCATGTAAATTTATATTCGCTTGAAAACTACCGTGTCTCATTAATATGCTCGGTCTCGAATTAGTAATATCTCTCTTCTCCTTGTGATATGAATATAATTATTGGAGTGAACACATTCTCATTATCATATATTCTTACTCTCAATGTAAGGCATCATTGATAATAAGAACAATTAGATTAGAGAAGATTTCAAGAGGTATAACAATATCGTTGATAACAATATAATTTTCAATAGGTTATATAAGTCTTCCAGAAGTTAAGTTCGTAGTTCATAAACGTCAATCACATACTTTATAATATTGCTCCATAACTTATAATAATAAGAAAAATATTGTGTTATTGAATCTTCGTTTTTAAGCTCAAGTGTTACTACTTATAGTATTGTAACTTTGATATGTGTAACATATAGTGGTTATAACCTTATATCCAAAACACCATTGATTGTTTTGCAATGTCACGTTTTTACTTCAAAGTGTTTCTTGATGACGAGAGTAATTATAACTCTCTTGAGTTTTGCTCAAGAGAGAGAACTCTTCTCTTTGATAGTTAATCGTTCACTTGTAATGACATCCAACAACTCACAAGAATCTTAAAGGTAAGAAGTTTCAATAACAATTGTTGTGAGTAGTTAATCAATCAATATTTGTTAGTATCAATAAAATCTTTGTTACTATCCTTACAATTTACTTAAAGAATTGAATATGAGTAAGTTCAACTATCATCCATAAGTCACATAATATGTATAGGTAGTTTATATTGAGAAGTTTCTCTCAATTAATTGTATCTCTTTCTTAGTAATATTTAAGAAGTCTTACTCTCAATTTAATTGAAATATGCATGCAAGTCTTATCAACTCAATCTTAATCATTCTATCACTTTATATTTGGATAATTCCCTTTTGAGGAGTTCAATGATAACTTCCACTTTTAAGAGACAATCTTGTTTCTTTCATTCACGTTGTATGAATTGACGTTTGCTTCATCATAACAACATCTCTCAAAGTTCCATTGATTCTCCGAATATCCTTGAGCGCTTTGTTCTCACCCTCACACACTAATCTTTTGAGTTCTTGCTCAAAAGAGTCTACTCTTCTCTCGGTTGCTTAATCACTTAAGTTCCAAGTACCGCTTAACAACTTGTAAGTCCAATTGAGAGAGAGAGATAGATCACACATATTTGTGGAAAAGATAGTATATTGCAAAAGTACTCCGAGATGATAGATACAAAAGGAACTCAAGTGTTTTTGACACTCAAATGTAAGATAGCTTCGTCGTATTGAAAATGAGGTGTAGTCTCCTAAAAGTGTTCCCTTTATATAGTCTTCTCTTCCTAACCCAAAATCTATATTTAAAATGGTTGTTAACTCCACTTTCCTAGATACCCGGGGAGGGCACTCATACATGTATTTAATAACCCATCTGCGACGGAAGGGTATTTATCATGGGGCTATTTATCTAAGAAATTGGAATTCTTTACACCCTATTAGTACAGATAAATCTAAATTTTGTCATTTTAGATGACCCTATTTGTATTTATAAAGTCGCAACTCAACTAGTTTCTAGTACCCTATGTTCCTTATAATTTTTATATTTGACCCCATGAATGACAACGCATAGGACTCTTGTGCAGAGTGTCTCTCGTCTGGTACAGTATCGTGAGAAACTTCGGCATCGGTTGCCCACAGAGAAATAATCAAATGATTCTACTACTAGAACTCCGAAAACCACAAGCATACCACTAGAACTCAGAAAACCGCACACAACCACAAAATGCACGTCAAGAACTTCAACACCAAATCATGCCTCACAAACAGCGTTGCATTGGTGCAAGCAACCCTAGGCAACGCACAAAGCAAAGAACACCAAAACCCTCGTCATCCAAATTTTTCATTCGGGAATTTGGATTCAAAATGGATAGTTTTTCATCCATTGACCACCATAAAATGCATTGTATACCTCTGCCTCAACATTTTTTTCTCTACCTACTATTCCCAACCCTATTTTAGATTGAAAGAATTAGATAAATTGATGCATTATATAGTATTCTTATTTATTTATACACACAACTTTGTATTTGTAGAGGTGCTTCATTATATCGAAGAATTGTATAAATTTTATCACAAATGAATAAAAAGTACCCTATATTCTTTCGCACATGGTTTAATAAATTTTCGCGAGTGCCCTCCCCGGGCCTAGATAACTACCTATCTCCGACATAGGTAGATGATATCTATTATAAACGGTTATAACCGTTTTACCACTCTAATGTTCGTCTTTCTAAGATTCCACTATATATTTGTCGTGGCTACATTCCAAATCCTTTTTGAGAATCCATCAAATCTTCATATTGATTGATTTAAATTCCAATGATCATACTAGTAGAATGTACCATATTCCTATATACTCTTTAATACTTATATACTCATCGTAATTGCTTAAATATTCTTCTTTCATAATTGTCCTTGAACAAAATCTCGTAAACTCATACTAATGGAATGTAATCCTAGTCCTATATACTTTCTAATATCCCTATATACTCCTATATATTCCTCATATAAGACCTTTCATACTTACATAGTGATCTTCTATCTCTAAGTTCTAAATTTCCTTCACTAGGCTGCTGGGGACCCATTGCCGTGGGTAAGGGGTCATATAACCGCGCGACTTCCTTGTATATCCGTGGAAAGGGGGCCTAAAACCGTGGCCGAGGGCTCTCCGAGTTCCTCTTGTCTTCGGTGCTCATTCTTCGTTTCGGTGGTGATTCTTTTCTCCTCTTGGTGATGTATGTTGTCGTTGGCTTCTCCATTGTGCCTCTTTTCTCTCTTATAATGTTGTTACTCAACAAGTATAAGTGTGGATATGAGAGACAAGCCAAAAGTGAGGAACTTAGAGTGTGGAACCCAATATTTGCAATATTAGGGTTTACCATAAATGTGTGAGGAAATAAATGAGAATGTATGTATGACTATGAGAGTGCTAGTGTGGATATAAGAGATAAATCAAAAGCGAGGAACTTGGAGTATGCAACCCCATGTCTTCACCAAATCCAATGACAAAGGTATGTTTATATATTTGTGTGAATGGAAATGTGTATGTGTGTGTGAATATATGTGTGAGTGTAATATAAGAATGTTAGTGTGAATATGAAAAATAATCCAAAAGGTTAGGGTTTGGAATGTATATCCTAATGTCTTCACCAAATACCTTGACAAAGGTATGTATATATTTGTATGAATGAAAATGTATGTGTATGTGTGTGTGTGAATATATATATATATAAGTGTAATGATAAGATTGTTAGTGTAGATATGAGAAATAATCCAAAGGTTAGGGTTTGGAATGTATAACCTAATGTCTTCACCAAATGCATTGATAAAGGTATGTGTATATTTGTATGAATAAAAATGTGTGTATGTGTGAATGTAATGATAAGATTGTTAGTGTGGATATGAGAAATAATCCAAATGTTAGGGTTTGGAATGTATAACCTAATGTCTTCACCAAATGCATTGACAAAGGTATGTGTATATTTGTATGAATGAAAATGTGTGTGTGTGTGTGTGTGTGTGTGTGTGTGAAAGAGGGGACCTAAACCAAAGCGTATACGTCTGAGTGAAGACGAGAAATTAACTTTGGAGGCCGGTGCAATGCTGCAGAAAGGTTACGTTCTCACGAAGGGGGGTTGCATTATTCTGAGTGTTTATGCTAAGTTATATTTTTATGTAAACATAACTCCTCATGGTGAAGTATCACTGTAGCCAGTATACAATAATGGCCATTGTCGTATTTTTTTACTACCCGTAGTCACTAACGCTTACTACGTATAGTTATTGGCCTGCAACATAGTTGTCCTATATTACTAGAAGCAGTAATGTGATAGCCATAAAGCCGTGGAGTGTTTAGACATTAGAGATGGATTTCAAGAGATATACATTTATGTAAGAAGTGGTGCATACTAAGAACCAGCTGTAGGAAATTCTAAAACTAGGAAATTCTAAAATTTTCGGCCATGTTCGGTAGAACTAACATTAATGTCCTTCTCTACATTAGTTTACAATGCATTAATCAATGTAAGGCTAAAATGGTTGAATAAACATTGCATAGAAATTGAGGTCTAGCCCATCAAAAACATTACTGCATATAGTAAACATTACTACACATAGTAAACATTACTGGACATAGTAAACACTACTGGACATGTAATAGTAAACATTACTTGACATAGTAAAGAAAACCTGACATAGCAAAGTAGATATGACGACAATGTAACTTTAGTACTTTGGATTGAATATTTCTTTGATCTGCAAATATCAACACCAGCAAAATAGTGTGATTTGTGCTCAAAATTTGGAACAGTAACATATGTACGTGGGAATTGTGCAGACTACGGGGGACTTGGTTTACCTGCGTGGCTATGATTCTCCGGATTTGAAAGCGAAAACCATTGGGAAGGGTGTAGTTCAAAATGTAGCAGGTGGGATACTGCATGGGAAGGTGATTGGCAATGGTTATGTATCATTGGCCGTCACGGAATCACTTGAAGACGACTATTATTTGTTCGAACCTCTCACTGGAGACGACCCTCCAGTGACTACTATTGGCAAAACGAAGGGCCATTACATTATTTGGTCAAGCGAATGTGTAAATTTATGTGCGGCTACGTGAGTGTGGGGTGGATTTGTAGACCTAGGTTGATTTGCAGATATTTGGAATTCAGTGTTTACCATTGTTAGAAGCAATTTGTGAAACATTCATGACACTATTGGATGAATATGATTTGGTTTTTGAACTAAATGATCATGTTTGCGATGATCCTCGTATGATAAATATCAATATATTGTTAATGCCATAAATTTATGACTATGTTGAGTCAGCCGCATGTTACTAGTTGCAGTAAACGCGCACAGTTGCAGCCTAATCATGCCACTTAGCGCAGTCGATATTCACTGCAGTACCAGTAATATACACTAAAGACATGTGAAGACCACATAACCTCACAACGTACAACAAAATACCAGAATTTGTTGTCTACATTACGTTACATAGTAATATAGATATCACGATTTCAAGTAAGAAATATATGCCATCTAAATATGTATTCACTCTTGGTAGTCACAGACACTTACTACGTACAATTACACATACACTTGGCAATATCATGTATACTTCACTGCTAGTAATACACAAAAAAAACATTCGTGAACCACATGACCTAACAACGTAGATCATAAACCACTGGTTAAGGTAAACATCATTCCAGACAGTGATGTTTACATGACGACGTGAAGTAAGAAAATATGCAGTTGTTGTATGTATTTACTACCTAAAGTCAAAGAAGCTAACTACGCAACGTTATTGACTACCCACTTGGTTGTCCGCGATTACTGGAATAAGTAATGTGTGAAAATTAATTCAATTAATCTTAGCCACGTGGTTACATATTTGTTTCAACCACGTTCTTATCGTTCACTAGTAATTTGGAATGTATGTATACGCATTTTTCATTGTATTACTTTGTTCAGTGAAGTAAACAAAACCTTACATGACTAGTGCCCGTGATATTGTATGACTTCATTGAGTTATATGGACGTGTGTCGTATCTTACTTATATTGCCAAAACATAGTGAAATAGGACATGACTCTATGAAGTAAGGCACGCGTCGCAAGTCCAACTTCACTGCCATTGGGAACGTATCCATTGGGAACGTCCTGTCCGATATTCCTGTACTGCTTGTCCGGAGCGACTGGTCGTTTTCCACGTCAGTAAAGTCATGGTTTTCTCACTTGTATGAGTTGGAAAACTCAGTTGTAAAAGACGTGTTTTGTAGTAGTGATACTCCATTTGGGAGGAAACCTTGTGCAAGGTCATTCTGGCCTCTTCCTTTTCGCCGAAGAGAAACTGGACATACCCATCCAACTCAAGCGACTCCCGCTCCAACATCTCCAAGCATTGTTGCCATTCTCCGATGGCCATTGCAATTTTCCCTAAGAACGAAATTTTGTGGCCCTGCCGCAGTAGTATGCCTGCAGAATTGATTCCTCCGCCGGCAACCTGCTCAAGCGCCCAATTCTCTTTGCCCGGATGACACTCCCCCAAATCCACGTCTCCCTTCACAGCTAAACCCTTCGACTTTGCGGCTTCCTCCTCCTCTGCCCGCAACTTCTTCAACTTATCCCAACAGGTCCACTCAGCGAAAAAGGCCCAGTTCGTCTCTTTTTTCTTCACAATCTCGTACGCAAACCCTTTTGCCTCGGAGACGTTCACCATGCGGGTGTTCGGCACCACAGTTTTTTGGTGGCAAATCATCCACATTGTCTCCACCTTGCGCACAAACTCCTCGTCCATTGTAGAGTATCGATACCCATTGCCATTCTGCCGCGGCCCAAACAAGCTTTCCACATCCGCCTCCTCTAAATGGTGCCCAATCTTTATCTGTTTCGGGGTGATTCCTCGGTTGCACAAGTTGTATTTCTCTACAAACCAATCCCTTGTGACTAATGACTTTCGATCCCACAGGATCTCAGGCTGGCAAGCATACAATGGATCCACCCAGCTCGATTTCTTTCCCCCTCGTTTTGGACAGAGTAACCTCTCTTCCAGCTCCTCCCGCGTATCCTCCGAATCACTCATGGCGTACCGATACAGGGCCTCCGGACAGCGTATGCGACAAAAAGGGACAGCATGTGTGGGCTCCAGCGTGCGACCGGGAAGAGAGGACAACCCACATGCGACAAAGGGAGGTCATGCTCCCAAAACCCTACTCGTTGTGGGCCATACGATCAGGTTCCATCTAACGGCCCAAACGCATGCCCGCCAATGCCTTTGAAAATCCATCATGGACGGATGAATGAGGGAGCATATTTGGATGACGGTCGTTTGCCATGTGTGGACGGAGAATTTCAAGGGTATGGACTTAAAAAAAAAAGGTATGGACCGGTATTGGGCCACTCAACCATGCATCCACCCACTTAATACCCTTGTCTAGGGTGTCTCGGGACCGAGACACACTATATTGAACAAATGTGACTTTCAAAAATTGGATTTCAGGCCTTATATCAGCCTTGCCAACTTCACACATAAATCAGATTTCAGGCCTAATCACAACCTAGGCTACATATAACCCAAACTCACTTCACACTTATATCAGAATGAGGCCTAATCACAACCTTTTCAACTTATAACCCAATTGATGTCACATTGAATTCAACCCACTTAATACCCTTGTCTAGGGTGTCTCGGGACCGAGACACACTATTTTGAACAAATGTGACTTTCAAAAATTGGATTTCAGGCCTTATATGTGCCTTACCAACTTCACACATAAATCAGATTTCAGGCCTAATCACAACCTAGGCTACATATAACCCAAACTCACTTCACACTTATATCAGAATGAGGCCTAATCACAACCTTTTCAACTTATAACCCAATTGATGTCACATTGAATTCAGCCCACTTAATAACCTTGTCTAGGGTGTCTCGGGACTGAGACACATTTTTTTGAACAAAGCTGACTTTCAGAAATTTGATTTCAGGCCTTATAGCAGCCTTAACAACTTCACACTTAAATCAGATTTCAGGCCTAATCACAACCTAGGCTACATATAACCCAAACTCACTTCACACTTATATCATAATGAGGCCTAATCACAACCTTTTCAACTTATAACCCAATTGATGTCACATTGAATTCAGCCCACTTAATACCCTTGTCTAGGGTGTCTCGGGACCGAGACACACTTTTTTGAACAAAGCTGACTTTCAGAAATTTGATTTCAGGCCTTATAGCAACCTTAACAACTTCACACTTAAATCAGATTTCAGGCCTAATCACAACCTAAGCAACATATAACCCAAACTCACTTGACACTTAAATCAGATTCAAGCCAAATCACAACCATAGCAAAATCTAACCCAATTGATTTCACACTTACTTCAGCCCACTTAAGACCCTTGTCTAGGGTGTCTCGGGACCGAGACACCCCTTATTGACCAAATCTTACTCTCAGAATTTTGATATCAGGCCTACTAAACACCTTAACAACTTCACACTTAAATCAGATTTCAGGCCTAATCACAACCTAAGCAACATATAACCAAAACTCACTTCACACTTAAATCAGATTCAAGCCTAATCACAACCATAGCAACATCTAACCCAACTGGTTACACACTCACATCAGATTCACGCCTATTCACAAGCTTACCAAAGTCTAACCATCACTCACTTGACACTGAAATCAACTGTCGGGCATCATCACAAGCTAAGCAACATATATCCCAAACTCAGTTCACACTTAGATCAGATTCAAGCCTAATCACAACCATAGCAACATCTATCCCAATTGATTTCACATTTAATTCAACCCACTTAAGACCCTTGTTGACCAAATCTTAATATTAGAAATTTGATTTCAAGCCTAATCACAACCTAAGCAACATATAACCCAAACAGATTTCAGGCCTCAAGACAAACATATTAAACGAATTGATTGGGAAGTATTAACTCACTCCGGCCCAAAAGCACGCCTTAGCTAGAAATGCACCCAGTTTCTCCTCGTTGGTGGGCTTAGGGGGCAGTTTGCGGGCCTCACGTGTAGATGCAGAGGAGTTTAAATATTCCAACCATTTAACCTTAGAAGCGGCCGATGCTTTTGCAGTAACGATCAACTGCAATTTCTCCATATTGAGCTCGGGTGTAATTGAGTTAAGACTATAGTGACGTCCAATCTGCGAAACATATAGCTATTTATTATAATCTCAGGGGTCATTAAAGAACATGAAGATTGAAAAATGTGCTTGTAAAGTAGAGTTTATACCTCTCGAAGCCATCCATCCGTCAAGTCCGGGTTTGCCAGAGCAACTAGTTTCGACATTTTCTTATGAAGTGCCTTGGCTCTTTTCTTTGTAGCAACTTTCATAGCGGTTGCTTTCTCAGCGGCGGACACTTCTACATCTGATTGCTCCACAAGTTGTCGAACACCCTCATCTGCAGCAAGTCCAAGTTCATGCTGCACAGGGGTAGACTTAGTTAGTCATCCAAGTATACTGTAACCTAGGTGATCATTTGATTTTAGATAATGACAATATGTTAGTGATTAAAACAATGCAGTACATATTATAGAGATCATACCCGGAAGATGAAGTTCGTGAATACTTGAAGATTCAATGTGTACCAAGTTTTTTTGGCATTTTGAGTTCTCTTGCACCTCTTGAACTCCGATGGAGTCAATATGTCTTGATAATGTTCGATTGGCATAAGACCATACTTTTGAATCCTAAAAAGGGTGTGAACAAAGTTGGTCTTGACGTGAGAGTCTTCAGTATGCCTGAAATTATCAATCAAAAAGGGCGAATTAGCACATGACATTAATGGTATAACAAGAAGTATTTTACATAGAAAGAATTAAAAATTAATTAACAAAACTTACTTGTTGATGTTATGCATCACTTGCATAACAACTCCAATTTTGCCTTTTGTGTCAAGTAGGATGCTATCCACCATATAATGCCAGGCCTCATTTGTTTTGTGAAGTCTTTCAATATGATTTAACCAAGCCTGACGCCTATGGTTACCGTCACATACAAAGAACATGAAATCCTTGAAACCGGCTAACTCCGGAACAGACTGAAGATAGGAATTAAATTCTTGATTTTTTGAATTCCAAATGGGACCCCAGGATGCCTTATCAGCTTCAGACACCTCCTGTGTTTTGCCTTCTTCATCTGTTAATGTCACATAAAAAACTGAGGAGCCCTCTCTATACCCATGGACAAACTCCTGCTCTAATTTATGAAGATCAGTTGAGAGTGTTGGCCTCACCATAGGCATGGCAAGCATTCTACATAAAGGAATATTGAACCTCGATGAACTGAAAGGTTTGACTCTCAATTGAGAGATCATGGCCACGGAATTAAATTTCTGACGGGATCTAAGTTCATCTTCATCCCCGTCAAACGTATCCTTATCTCCAAGCCCCTCTTCATCCTCATCCTGACCTTCATCAGAACTGTCAAGATCAATTGTAGTTTCTCTTGAAGCTTGAGTCGTTGCCGGTGAGTCCTGGGGGGTGGGGCACTCTACCTACAAAACACAGGTACGTATTTAAGACACAAAGCTGCATGGCATAAGGTACAACTAATTCACACATTATTTAACTACGTGAGTACTTACCTCTTCCCCAACATTCTGCTCATCATGGTCCATTAAGCCTTCAATAGCATTTGAAACGTAAGTTTCAAGATCGGTAGCTCCCAACCTCTGCGGAAAATCCAATGCTTAATTTTTCAATTTTGATGTCAGGCCTAATCACAACCTTCCCAACAACTAACCCAAACTAAATTCAAAGTCAAATACTATGTTTTGGCGTAATCAACATCTTGGCACGTAAACTAAATTCACACTCACATCAGATATCAGGCCTAATTACAATCCAAGAATCATTTCACCAACACTGAAATCACACACACATCAGGTTGTGATGAGAAAACTGACTTTCAGATTTCAGGCCTTATCACATTATTACCAACATCCAATTCAAACTCACTTCACAATAAAGGTTGATTTCAGGCCTAACCAAAAACTTACCAACATCCTAACAAGATTCATTTCACACATAGTTCAGCCCAGTTAAGACCTTGTTTAGGGTGTCTCGGGACTAAGACACACTATTTTGAACAATTCAGATTTCAGGCCTAATCCCAACCTAAGAAACATATAACCCAAACTCACTTCACACTTAAATCAGAGTTAAGCCTAATCACAACCTCAGCAACATCTAACCCAATTGATTTCACACTTACTTCAGCCCACTTAAGACCCTTGTCTAGGGTGTCTCGGGACAGAGACACACTATTTTGAACAAATGTGACTTTCAAAAATTGGATTTCAGGCCTTATATCACCTTTACCAAC
Organism: Polytrichum commune; assembly: GCA_950295325.1. Taxonomy (NCBI): domain Eukaryota; kingdom Viridiplantae; phylum Streptophyta; class Polytrichopsida; order Polytrichales; family Polytrichaceae; genus Polytrichum; species Polytrichum commune. Next base: position 10,935,999 of record OX485803.1, on the reverse strand, counting down.
TTCACACATAAATCAGATTTCAGGCCTAATCACAACCTAGGCTACATATAACTCAAACTCATCTCACACTTAAATCAGATTCAGGCCTAACCTCAACCTTATCAACTTCTAACCCAATTCATTTCACACTGATGTCTGCCCACTTCAGACCCTTGTCTAGGGTGTCTCGGGACCGAGACACATTATTTTGAACAAATGTGACTTTCAAAAATTGGATTTCAGGCCTTATATGTGCCTTACCAACTTCACACATAAATCAGATTTCAGGCCTAATCACAACCTAGGCTACATATAACCCAAACTCACTTCACACTTATATCAGAATGATGCATAATCACAACCTTTTCAACTTATAACCCAATTGATGTCACATTCAATTCAACCCACTTAAGACCCTTGTCTAGGGTGTCTCGGGACCGAGACACACTATTTTGAACAAATGTGGCTTTCAAAAATTGGATTTCAGGCCTTATATGCGCCTTACCAACTTCACACATAAATCAGATTTCAGGCCTAATCACAACCTAGGCTACATATAACCCAAACTCACTTCACACTTATATCAGAATGAGGCCTAATCACAACCTTTTCAACTTATAACCCAATTGATGTCACATTGAATTCAACCAACTTAATACCCTTGTCCAGGGTGTCTCGGGACCGAGACACACTATTTTGAACAAATGTGGCTTTCAAAAATTGGATTTCAGGCCTTATATCAGCCTTGCCAACTTCACACTTAAATCATATTTCAGGCCTAATCACAACCTAGGCTACATATAACTCAAACTCATCTCACACTTAAATCAGATTCAGGCCTAACCACAACCTTATCAACTTCTAACCCAATTCATTTCACACTGAAGTCTGCCCACTTAATACCCTTGTCTAGGGTGTCTCGGGACCGAGACATACTATTTTGAACAACTGTGGCTTTCAACAATTTGATTTCAGGCCTTATATCACCTTTACGAACTTCACACATAAATCAGATTTTAGGCCTAATAACAACCTAGGCTACATATAACTCAAACACATCTCACACTTAAAGCAGATTCAGGCCTAACCACAACCTTTTCAACTTATAACCCAATTGATGTCACATTGAATTCAGCCCACTTAATAACCTTGTCTAGGGTGTCTCGGGACCGAGACACACTATTTTGAACAAATGTGACTTTCAAAAATTGGATTTCAGGCCTTATATCACCTTTACCAACTTCACACATAAATCAGATTTAAGGCCTAATCACAACCTAGGCTACATATAACTCAAACTCATCTCACACTTAAATCAGATTCATGCCTAACCTCAACCTTATCAACTTCTAACCCAATTCATTTCACCCTGATGTCTGCCCACTTCACACCCTTGTGTAGGGTGTCTTGGGACAGAGACACACTATATTGAACAAATGTGACTTTCAAAAATTGGATTTCAGGCCTTATATGTGCCTTACCAACTTCACACTTAAGTCAGATTTCAGGCCCAATCACAACCTAGGCTACATATAACTCAAACATATCTCACACTTAAATCAGATTCAGGCCTAACCTCAACCTTATCAACTTCTAACCCAATTCATTTCACACTGATGTCTGCCCACTTCAGACCCTTGTGTAGGGTGTCTCGGGACCGAGACACACTATTTTGAACAAATTTGACTTTCAAAAATTGGATTTCAAGCCTTATATGTGCCTTACCAACCTCACATATAAATCAGATTTCAGGCCTAATCACAACCTAGGCTACATATAACCCAAACTCACTTCACACTTATATCAGAATGAGGCCTAATCACAACCTTTTCAACTTATAACCCAATTGATGTCACATTGAATTCAGCCCACTTAATAACCTTGTCTAGGGTGTCTCGGGACCGAGACACACTATTTTGAACAAATGTGACTTTCAAAAATTGGATTTCAGGCCTTATATCACCTTTACCAACTTCACACATAAATCAGATTTAAGGCCTAATCACAACCTAGGCTACATATAACTCAAACTCATCTCACACTTAAATCAGATTCAGGCCTAACCTCAACCTTATCAACTTCTAACCCAATTCATTTCACCCTGATGTCTGCCCACTTCACACCCTTGTGTAGGGTGTCTTGGGACAGAGACACACTATATTGAACAAATGTGACTTTCAAAAATTGGATTTCAGGCCTTATATGTGCCTTACCAACTTCACACTTAAGTCAGATTTCAGGCCCAATCACAACCTAGGCTACATATAACTCAAACATATCTCACACTTAAATCAGATTCAGGCCTAACCTCAACCTTATCAACTTCTAACCCAATTCATTTCACACTGATGTCTGCCCACTTCAGACCCTTGTGTAGGGTGTCTCGGGACCGAGACACACTATTTTGAACAAATTTGACTTTCAAAAATTGGATTTCAAGCCTTATATGTGCCTTACCAACCTCACATATAAATCAGATTTCAGGCCTAATCACAACCTAGGCTACATATAACCCAAACTCACTTCACACTTATATCAGAATGAGGCCTAATCACAACCTTTTCAACTTATAACCCAATTGATGTCACATTGAATTCAGCCCACTTAATAACCTTGTCTAGGGTGTCTCGGGACCGAGACACATTATTTTGGAAAAATGTGGCTTTCAACAATTTGATTTCAGGCCTTATATCACCTTTACCAACTTCACACATAAATCAGATTTAAGGCCTAATCACAACCTAGGCTACATATAACTCAAACTCATCTCACACTTAAATCAGATTCAGGCCTAACCTCAACCTTATCAACTTCTAACCCAATTCATTTCACACTGATGTCTGCCCACTTCAGACCCTTGTGTAGGGTGTCTCGGGACCGAGACACACTATTTTGAACAAATTTGACTTTCAAAAATTGGATTTCAGGCCTTATATCACCTTTACGAACTTCACACATAAATCAGATTTCAGGCCTAATCACAACCTAGGTTACATATAACCCAAATTCACTTCACACTTAAAGCAGATTCAGGCCTAACCACAACCTTTTCAACTTCCAGCCCAATTGATGTCACATTGAATTCAGCACACTTAATACCCTTGTCTAGGGTGTCTCGGGACAGAGACACACTATTTTGAACAAATGTGACTTTCAAAAATTGGATTTCAGGCCTTATATCACCTTTACCAACTTCACACATAAATCAGATTTCAGGCCTAATCACAACCTAGGCTACATATAACTCAAACTCATCTCACACTTAAATCAGATTCAGGCCTAACCTCAACCTTATCAACTTCTAACCCAATTCATTTCACACTGATGTCTGCCCACTTCAGACCCTTGTCTAGGGTGTCTCGGGACCGAGACACATTATTTTGAACAAATGTGACTTTCAAAAATTGGATTTCAGGCCTTATATGTGCCTTACCAACTTCACACATAAATCAGATTTCAGGCCTAATCACAACCTAGGCTACATATAACCCAAACTCACTTCACACTTATATCAGAATGAGGCCTAATCACAACCTTTTCAACTTATAACCCAATTGATGTCACATTCAATTCAACCCACTTAATAACCTTGTCTAGGGTGTCTCGGGACCGAGACACACTATTTTGAACAAATGTGGCTTTCAAAAATTGGATTTCAGGCCTTATATGCGCCTTACCAACTTCACACATAAATCAGATTTCAGGCCTAATCACAACCTAGGCTACATATAACCCAAACTCACTTCACACTTATATCAGAATGAGGCCTAATCACAACCTAAGCTACATATAATCCAAACTCACTTCACACTTTAATCAGATTCAGGCCTAATCACAACCTTATCAAATTCTAATCTTACCTCACTACACATTCACATCATATTTCGGGCCTGAGCAACATCTAACCAACACTGAAGTAACACTCACCTCAGATTCAAGCCTAATCACAACCTTGTCAACTTCTAACCTTACCTCACTTCACACTCACATCACATTTCGGGCCTATTCATAACCTAAGCAATATCAAACCAACACTGAATTGACACTCACATCAGATTCAGGCCTTATCACAACCGTATTGACTTCTAACCTAAACTAAATTCACACTCACATCAAATTCAGGTCTAATCACAACCTTACCAAAGTGTACCCTAAACTCACTTCACACTCAATTCATCCCACTTTAGACCCCCCCAAAGGGTATCTCGGAAATCTGACACACTTTGGAGAATAATGCTGGCTTTCAGAAATCTGATTTCAGGCCCGATAGCCACAAGTGGCAAGTGGCGCTCTAGCTAAAATTCTCTCTCGGGTGTCCATAAATCTGGCTCGGGTCTCCAAATGTCTCTCTTCGAACCCAACATCAGAAAACAGATTCAAGGAGCCTACCTCTTCCTCGAAGTGCATCTCGTCATTATCCATGGTCCCTTCGCAAAGGTCAGCTGTGTCCCGATCAAAATCTCCGAGTCCCTATTCAGTGAATAAACTATTTTCGTTGGATAGAAACATTACCCTAATCCCAAAACCATAGAAGTCACCAATTGAAAACAATTTTCACAAACCTGTTGCTCACTATGATCCAATGTTGAGGCACTCGAGGCTGCCCCAGGTTGAAGTTGTGTCTGTGTCATTCCCTGTTCCTGATGCCCAATCCAAATCCTATTTACATTCCATCACCAAAAATAAAAAACAACATAATGGAAAGCTATTGGGTCTCACCTGTTCTAATTATCCGTGAGAGTGGTTCACATTACGTTTTTAAAGAAAACAATATCATGAGGATTTTTGATAAACAACACCTCACTGCCCCCTTTGTCATTTGGGTTGTCTTCCTCCGTTACTGGAAATAAAACGATGGGAGCTACCGCTTCAACATCAAACGTCTTTTCCCCTTTGGAACCTCTACCTGTACCCTTAGAAGAAGTAACCCCTCTTCTACCCATTGTTGTCCGCAAATTGTACGGCGTCCCTAAGCTTACTCTTGATTCTAACCTTTGCCTTCTCTCAATTCGCCTCTGTTTCTCACTATTCCTCTTTACTTCTCGTTCTGCTCTTGCTCTCGACCTAGTGTTCATCTCTAACAAACATCTGGAGCAAACAGATCTTATATATCATTTTCAAGTCTGTCAGAATTAACATCTATGCGCCATCGTTATGTTCACATTTTCTTGTATTTAGATAGTTAATCTGCACTTACTTAAATTGATCCTTTGTTAATCCACCCTGCATTAATACACTACAAAAGGCGGCGCTAAATCCTTTTCTACATAATCGTATCCTTCCATGTCAGATAATTCGTGGTGATAAAGGGATGACTACTATTGTAGTACATTCTATTCCTACATGAAACAGGTTGTCCAAAATTTACATAATTAACTATTGACTATTAATTGATCTATCAGGTTATCAAATATTCGGGCATTGTTGTCTACCCTAGGTGTATATAATACCCGATTACTTGTACCCATTCCTTCATCTCATCTCATCAAATTCTTCTCCAATGGGTACTGACTCAATTCTCCCGAGCCTTGCTCCTTTACGTGCTCCTAGTTCATCACAAATCCACACCACATCGTCGATTGATGGTTTTCTAGACGTCAACAACATGAAGATTCTAAACCCACCTTACTTGTCACAACCCTTGCTAGCCCCCCCTTGACCATCTTGCCAATTTTCAATTCTAGCAAAGGTTACGAGTGGCTAACCCTTCGCATACCGCCATGCTAATGGTTAGCTCCTCTAACCCCGGACCAATAGTTCATAGGAGGGAACCAACCCTCCTACTTTGCTTTCGGGACTCACCCCTTAATCGGTAACCCATTTCCCCAATGTGGACTTCCATCCATGGAAGTCCAATCCTATGTTGATCATCGCGTTGCCGGAGCAACACTACAACAACCCGAACCATACTAGGCAACTATGGCCTCACAATAGGCCAAAGCCCATGGAGGCCTTGCCGTTCGGCCTCGGGTGGGTGAGGCCACACCACCTCACCCATATAAGCCTCTAGGACTCTACGCGGGGCCCCTACCCCACCGTCAACCAACCTCTTGTCTCCCTACCAAGAGTTGGGGCCAAGTGGACATTTTCCCTTAGCTGCTGGGCCTACAACCCCCACCAGCAGCTTCAGACCATCATAACTTCCTTGTATGATGTCTGATCATAACAACCAACCACTCCATCCTCATCTACGCTTCACGTAGATGCCGATGGACTCCTCGCTTGCCCCATTCGGGCAAGTCTTGAGGAAGTTATGCCTGTTTGAACCTTGGCAGTCCCGGGAATCACTCCCAGGCACTGCTGTACCAGGGCGCTGTCCCGGGACAGCACCCCACTCAAATGGCCATAACTCCTAGCTCACACCTCCGATTGAGGTGATCTTGAGCATTCTAGAATCACCACGCTATGAGCTACGCATAGCTCATGGCCTCACCCTCATGCCTCCTAGTCTTTGTGGGTGGGAGGCGTTCCCAACGCCCGGGGCCCTCACCCACACTAGGATCACTTGGGCCCTCTCACCAACGGCGCCACAAGTCCCGGGTGTCACTCCGGGGTCCCCCTTGTGCCCATGGTGTTTCGGGCACTCCTCATGGAGAGGTGCGCGACACTCACCCCCACCAAACGGAGTCGATGCCCTCTTCGACTATACTTGTAGTCGGCACACCAATTCTCAAGTTGCCATCCTCTATGGTGCCGCATTGTGTTTACCTTAGGGCGCGACCCCCACAATGCATCTTCAAATTTGGCATGGTCCCAAAGGTGTCGTTCCTAGGTGGTCCGTTAGCGACCTTGGATCTCTCATCCAAGGACCTAACCTATACTAGACCCACCTACTTTGGGACTCACTTGGGTTGCCCCTCCTTTGGGGCCTCCCCCGTTAGGCTCCACTAGCCTAACATGACACATCTAGGCGAGACCTCAACGCTTCCACTAAGTTGTCTCGGTTGCAACTCCGAGATGGCTTTCCATTGTTAAGCCACGCCTCGATCGCACGGGGGTGATGCCAAGTCCCGCCCGACTCGGTTCCCACTTTGCTCTTTCGAGACATGGGTTCATGACTCCCATGCGCCAACTCTCGTTAGCTCGCGGGTAGCACTTTTATGAGCACGTGCCATCACCTTGTCCCCGCCCGGACAAGCCCACAACTAAGAAGTTTCTTGGTTTTATCCAAGGCCCCTCCAAGCAATGGCCCCAATTACTCGGCTTACCCAACCTAGTTTGGCATGTCTTTTCCCCCTCTTCCATTAACCAAGCACAAGTACAAGACTAGGACCTCATCTCATACTTTTCTCTTTGCACCACTAAAGTTTGGACTTTATTCCCTCAAGCCAAAGAACAAGTTCATGTTGTGGAGCAATTAACCTCGAAGGTAAGTGTGCTACTAGCGTCTCTCCCCCACTAAAGGAGATTGATGTCCTCATCAATGCCTACACTTCATTTTATTGGAATCCTTAGCCTTAGTTTCTTCAAAGTGCTTCACCAATTCATTGGTGGTTACCATGTCTCTTGCCGCTATCCAAACGGCTTCTTTCTCATGGTATCCACACCATTTCACCAAGTACTCCTTTGTACATTTTTTTTTTTCCTTTTCACTTGGGCTTCCTACACTTGAGGATGCCCTCCTACCTCATGTTCCAAATGATGTCCACAAGGTCGGGAGGTGGCCTAATCACTTGCTTGTGATCGGGCCACAAGGTGTCGTCCTTAAATGACTTTAGGAATGAGACGTGAAATATGGGATGCACTTTGATCTCGGGCGGTAATTCCAACTTATACATGTCCTTGAACACTTGTTCCACAATGGGAAACGGAGCTCCAATTTTGGACATAAACTTTGGAGTGAGGCCTTTCGGGTAAGTGAAGTTGTTCACATTCAACAACACCTTTTGGCCCACCTCATTCTCCACTTTGCGTCTTCCGGCATTGATTCGCACTTCGTACCACCTTCGGGCTTTCTCCACCAACAACTTGGTCATCTCCAAGACTTGTTTTTTTGCTCCTTGGCCAAGTCCTCACCATCTTGGTTGAACTCTAGTGTTGAATGTGCCCCCTCGAGAGCTAGGTTAATAGGTTGGAGCGCATCCACTCCATAAGCCACCACCAAAGACCACCCCTTGGTAGCCAAGTGCGTGGCTACATTGCAATTACACTCCGCTTGACCCACATAGTCCGCCCAATCTCCTTGGTCCGCCCCCACCAAGTTCCTCAAGTATTGCTTCAAGACTCCATTCACACGCTCCGCTTCCCCATCCATTTGGGAATGCAAGGTCATGCTAAACCTTAGTTTCATTCCGACCTCCTTAGAGAAATGCATTGAAAATGCACTTGTGAACTTTGGATCTTGATCCCACACAATCACTCTTGGCAACCCGTGGTGCCTCAACCATCCTTTTGAGAAAAGGCTATGCGGTCTCCAACGCGGTGGCGGTTCCCACAATCGGCACCATGTGTGCCCACTTGGCAAACCACTCTACCATCAACAAGATGGCATCATACCCATGTGACTCCGGCAAACTTGTGATCAAGTCCATGCATATACCATGCCATGGCGCCAACGGGATAGGCAACGGTTGCAAGAAACCACCTTGGTTTTGGTTAGAGGCTCGGTTCACTTGGCACTTCATCCAAACCTTCACAAAGTGGGCTATATCCTCCTTTATGCACCGCCAATGGTACCTCCAAGACACCATTCTATGGCGGTTTTTTCTTTCTTCTCTTTGGCCGGCAATGTGGCTATCATATTCCTTCTTCAAAACCGATAGCCTCAACTTGCCTTGTGGCACATACACCCAACTTTGCTTGCACTTGAACAATCCGTCCACCAACTTAACCTCTTTGAGCACCTTGCTCTTGTGAATATCACCTAAAAGCTTTTGTGCTTTGGGGTAGTGAATTTACCCCTCCCGTATCTTGCATCACAAGTTTCCTTCGCCGCACACATTAGCCACAACTTTTGGATGGTTCTCATTGCTTGGAACTCTTCCGGTCTACTTCGCGCATCCGGCACCACATTTCCACGGTCCGGTTTGTGGATCAAATCCACCTTCATAAGCGCCAAACTATCATGCCACCGCAATGACTTGGCGCTCACTTGCGCTTGTATGTCAAAATACTTTTAGGACACATTGTCCATGTAGACTTTTGCTTTGTACGACCCCAAATAGTGTCGCCACATCTTCAAGCAATGCACTACGGCAAAGAAGTTCTTTGTCATGAGTTGGTTGTCTTCTTTGACAACCATCGAGCTTCATGCTCCCATATGCAATGGCCATCCATCTTACACATAATCCACCATTGGCAAAGTCACTCGCCCCCGTATGCACTTCAAAAGGTTTGTCAAGCTCCGCGAACTTGAGCACGGGCGGCGAAGAGAACTTGCTCTTAAGCTCCCCAAAGACTTGGTGAAAAGGCTCATCCCACTCTTCGGATAGCCTTTTCTTTCACAAGTCGCACAAGGTTCGACAACCGTTAAGCTTAATGCTCCCATATGCAATGGGCATCCATCTTGGATCACATCCGCCAATGGTAAAGTTACTCGCCCCCGTATGCACCTCAAAAGGTATGTCAAACTCCGCGAACTTGAGCACGGGCGGCGAAGAGAACTTGGTCTTAAGCTCCTCAAAGACTTGGTGGGAAGGTTCATCCCACTCTTGGGATAGCCATTTCTTGCACAAGTTGGACGAGGTCGGACAACCATCGAGCTTCATGCTCTTATATGCAATGGCCATCCATTTTGCCTCAACATCCGCCAATGGTAAAGTCACTCGCCCCCATATGCACCTCAAAAGGATAGTCAAGCTACGCGAACTTGAGCACGGGCGGCGAAGAAAACTTTCTCTTAAGTTCCCCAAAGGCTTTGTGGCAAGGCTCATCCCACTCTTGGGATAACCATTTCTTGCACAAGCCGGACAAGGTTTGACAACCATGGAGCTTAATGCTCCCACAAGCAATGGTCATCCATCTTGGATCAACATCCACCAATGGTAAAATCCTTCGCCTCCATGTGCACCTCAAAATGCTTATGAAAACCCGGAAACTTAACCACATCTTGTGAAGAGAACTTGCTCTTGAGCTCCCCAAAGGCTTGGCGACAAGGCTCATCCCACTCTTGGGATAGCCATTTCCCTCAATAAGTTGAATAAGGTCCTAGCAACCTTCAAAAACTCTTGAATGAAGTGGTGGTAGTAGTTGGCTAGGCCAACAAATGACCTAAACCCTTTTTGAATGAAGGGCCAATTCTCCTTTTGGATTGCCTTCACATTCTTCATGTTCGTCCACCAACTTCCTTTGTCACCACATACCTCAAGAACTCAATCTCTCGTTGAGCAAAGTTATTTTTCACTCCTTGGCGGTAACTTTTTGGGCAACACATTGGTGAATACATCCTTGTACCTCACCAACATCCCACCAAACGGTTTAGGGGAGGCCCATCTTTCCTAGCCTCCCCATAAGTTCTTTGGAGTTGCTCCAATTGAACTCCAACCATTATGTTTTCCATTTTGCATTTGGTCTATTAAGACCAAATTCAACTTGGATCCTCCTACCATAGGACTCCTTGTCAATTTGAACTTCATCTCCTTGTCATTATGACACATCATTATGACACATCATAATGCACCGCAAGCACACCGGCTTCGGCCTCACATCTATCATGTGAGTTTCAAAGAAGGTGACCTTTACAATGACATGCACCTTATTAATTTCACATGGTGTGAAATTTTGACAAAATTCAATGTCCCACATTGAAAGGTTACATGCATCGCGGCTTCCTTTGCTTCATGCGGTTCGCCCTTTGCAAACCGCACCTTGGTGGGCTTGCCCGCTCTATGCGTCGACAAGCCCCAACCCCCTTATGAGCTTTGGGCTCATGAAAGAGTCCATTGCCTCTTTGTCAACTCATGAGACATATCTCCGATTACTTGAGCCTCAAGGTATAAAAGACTTGGCCTTGGCTTAAGGCTATTAGCCTTGGCCACAAAGCCATAGTCTAACATTCGGTCCACGGCAACAATATGTTTTGGCTTGGTCCGCAAAGCCAACTTTTAACATCCCGTCCGCGGCACAAATATGTTCTAGCTTGGTACCACCAATTCACATTGTAACATTCCGTCCGCGGCCCAAACATTATATGGATTAGTAGCATAAAACCAACTTCTAACATTCCGCATACGGCACAAATATGATTTGGCTTGGTACCACAAAGCCACCTTCCCACATTGCGTCCGCGGAACGAGCATGATTTGCCTTGGTATAACGGCCACACTACTTACGCCCATTTCCTTGAGACCTTTTTCGGCTAAACCCACTTCCTGGTGGTACGCCGTCGAACTTCTTTTTAGGACCATCGACTTCAATGTTCTTCAAATCTTAAAGATTCCCGATACGTCCTCAAGAAGCTTTGGGGACTCGGACATGGAATTCACCACCCGCTTTTGAATTCCCACCTAAAACGATGCATGTCTCACAAGGTCGTCCATTTTAGGTGTATCCTTCACTTGTGCGTTTGAATAGCGCACATAGGCCTTAAGAGGCCCCGGATGCCTCATTTGCACCAATTCCAACATCAATACCTTCCAAGCATTTCGAATTGGAATTTCAATCCAACATTAATGCCCTCCAAGGTTTTGGGTGCTTTCGGTATTCTAGGCCCCAAATGTTTTTTTGAGGTTTGCGGGAGCCCTTTTCAAAGCACTCCTCCATTTTCCTTACCAAATCCACCCTCATGCCCACCATTGTCATTGGAACCAATGGTATGGTCAAATTCCACTTGCACATGATCCTTGTTCCAATTTGAGCCTCACAACCTTTTGGAAACCCCGGGCTCACCATCATAACCCGCATTTATGATAGCCATGTTTCCCTCAAAGTGCGAGCTCAAAACTTGGAACCCTGCTTTGATACCAAGTGTCGCAACCCTTGCTAGCCCCCCCTTGACCATCTTGCCAATTTTCAATTCTAGCAAAGGTTACGAGTGGCTAACCCTTCGCATACCGCCATGCTAATGGTTAGCTCCTCTAACCCCGGACCAATAGTTCATAGGAGGGAACCAACCCTCCTACTTTGCTTTCGGGACTCACCCCTTAATCGGTAACCCATTTCCCCAATGTGGACTTCCATCCATGGAAGTCCAATCCTATGTTGATCATCGCGTTGCCGGAGCAACACTACAACAACCCGAACCATACTAGGCAACTATGGCCTCACAATAGGCCAAAGCCCATGGAGGCCTTGCCGTTCGGCCTCGGGTGGGTGAGGCCACACCACCTCACCCATATAAGCCTCTAGGACTTCACGCGGGGCCCCTACCCCACCGTCAACCAACCTCTTGTCTCTCTACCAAGAGTTGGGGCCAAGTGAACATTTTCCTTTAGCTGCTGGGCCTAGAACCCCCACCAGCAGCTTCAGACCATCATAACTTCCTTGTATGATGTCTGATCATAACAACCAACATAACAACCAACCACTCCATCTTCATCTACGTTTCACGTAGATGCTGATGGACTCCTCATTTGCCCCATTTGGGCAAGTTATGAGGACGTTATGCCTCTTTGAACCTTGGCAGTCCCGGGAGTCACTCCCAGGCACTGCTGTACCAGGGCGCTGTCCCGGGACAGCGCCCCACTCAAATGGCCATAACTCCTAGCTCACACCTCCGATTGAGGTGTTCTTGAGCATTCTAGAATCACCACGCTATGAGCTACGCATAGCTCATGGCCTTACCCTCATGCTTCCTAGTCTCAGTGGGTGGGAGGCGTTCCCAACGCCCGGGGCCCTCACCCACACTAGGATCACTTGGGCCCTCTCACCAATGGCGCCACAAGTCCCGGGTGTCACTCCGGGGTCCCCCTTGTGCCCATGGTGTTTCGGGCACTCCTCATGGAGAGGTGCGCGACAGTAGGGGTTATTAAACCGGGCACTTACTCTAGATCTCTATTAAGGCAGGCCCCACGTCCCCAAGGTCAGGGACTCGGTTGCGCAGGATGCACTGCAGTTCATAGTTTAGGGATTGACCATTGTCATAAACATGACGGTGACAAAAATGGCAAAGGGCCCCATAAGCGTCTTCGTCGTTAATCACAATGTAGCATTCTAATATTATTGCCGAGCTACTATCATGCTCTCCACATTATTCTTGGCGGCCGTCATTCTTATGACCTTATTTGCCAATATATAATATAATCATCAATGTTTAGAATGTATGCCTGTTATTGGATTGTACTATTTGATATGTATGCCTGTTATAGGATTCTACTATTCGGTTTCTTGCCTATCTTGGACTTGCATCCAAAATTGGTTTTTCAGCCGTCTTTCAGCTTACTCTGCATGACTCTCTATTAACTTCTGAAATTCCGCTTGCTGGTATATAAATTACCAGTTTGCACAGTAATCTCTTTCCTGTTATATATTCTCGCCATTTCAATGTTCACAGTACTTGTTTTGTTCAGAGTTCAGTGCTTTATTATGGCCCTGCTTCGTGCTGAACCTCATTCTGTTCCGGTCCTCTTTCCATTAGGTGAAGACGGTCATGCTATAGTCACTTGTGCAACTTTGAGTTTGAGGTTTCAGTATCGTGAGGTCACTATCTTTGTCGAAGAAGAAATTTTTGACGATCATACCGGTCTAGTTTCACATGCAATTCGTCAAACTAGGGTAGAGAATGATGTCGGTACGTTCTGGTTGCTGAAGCCTGGAAAATATCGTGTATATGGAGTCTCAGAGTCTATGTTAGAGTGTTCGACTGAACTTCTAACACCTAAGGAGTCGTCCACTGTTAGCATTGAGAGACCGGTGCTGGCTAGGGTCAAAATTGAGCCCGGTCTAAATACAATATATGAGTTGAGTGATGATTCCGATGGCGATGTTGAATTCCTAAAATCAGAGAGGAAAGTCCCAGCTTCGCTCTCTCCACAAGTAGTTCGCAAGGAAACTCCTCCTGTTAGTTCGTATCGTAATCCTGGTGAGGCCAATGTTGTGACAAGTCATGTTGTCAGTATCATTCATTCATTAATGCGCCTTGGAGCTCGTAAGCGGTCCAAAAGTGTGTTATCTTGAATTAACTTTGATGCGATCAGACTCCAACAGGTTGATTACCTTCCCCCTCGTTACGATGGGGACGTTATCTTCGAATTTCCACCTTTAGGTGACCATGGCCATAATACAAAGGCCAAGCTACTTCGTGGAATGGATAGAAGGTACGATGGCCATGCTTGGTCTCGCACAATTACAACCAATATTCAGAATGATCTCAAGCTTTTGTTTCGTACATCTTCTTGTTTGGGCCACCTCCGTTGCGACAATCCTACTTGTGAGTATCTTCAACGAGACCACAGGACTTCCCAAGTGAATGAAACAGAGTGGGAAGGATTATCTGAGAAATTGTTTGAAGTAGGGTCCAAGCCTCCAACTGGTTCGACTGTTGTTTGCAAATCATGTAACGTCCCTCCCACCTGTGTTGCTGTCTGCACTGCCAAGATCTACTATGTTACCGTGACACCTCACATGACGAGGGCTTGTGTGCACTTGGGATCTCACGACCATCCCGTCAAGTCAGGTGATCATCGGGACTTCATCGATTTGACAAACACCTTGATTGGGGATCAAGTCGAACGCACCCCATCAGCCACTCGCTCCGCTATTGTGCTTGAAACTGCAAAGGAAGTACTGGGCCCACTCCTCCTTGCTAAAGAAGGTGACCCACAAAAGATCTTGGAGTTGGACGAGCAGCAAGTTATTTTCGATCGGTGTAAGCACCTCACCTCGCCCAACATTCGTAACGCAGTCACCACGTTCAGGACTATGCGTCGCTTTGGAGTCATGGACAATATTACCAAGTTACGCGGTGCTAGCAATTGGAGGTTCGTGCAGCAAAATAGGTTTCCAGGGCAAGGAGCGGACATGGACAAGGTCTTTGTCTTTAAGATGTCCGAAGTTGGACCGGGCAGCGGAGTCGACCTGGTCAAACGAATGCAACCCGGTGGTGACTTGGAGAACTCCTGGATAATGTTTGACCATGTCAAACGGGTCAGGTCGTGGACGACAATGGCTTGCCATATGTACGATTCCACATATTGCCGTGTCATGACCATCGCAGTATGCGACATGCAGTCTGAAGATGTTGCAGCCCAGTCAGTCGTATGGAAGAACCTGAACGCTCTCATGGCTCAACATGGAGTGGACAAAGTCAATTTTAAAGGTTTCATGGCCGACAGTGCCCAAGCCAACTGGAATGCTGTTCGAATCATATACGGAAGTGGAGATGCATCTGAGAAGATGGTGGATAGAAAGAGGACTTGTCTTTTCCATTGGACGCAGTCCTTGGAGAAACATACCAAGGCCAATATCCGTCAAGACCTGCAACATCAGCATCGAATACTATGCCAACAATACAAGAATGCAAAATCGATGGCGGAGGCCGAGACAAAGTATTTGGCAATTCGGGCATGGTGGATGTCATCCGGGGCAGCAACTGAACAAGGTCTACCTCGACTAGAGCTCTGGCTGGCCTTCTGGCATTTCCGTTACCGCCAATGGGGTGGATTTATGGAGTTGGTAAGTCTATGCTTCCCTCTATATTTCCTGTATAGTTCCCACTTTATGCTTCAACTACATTGATTCCGCCATTATTCTAATTCGGACTGTATGGGCATTGCAGGATCTAAGTGAAGCTGAACTAGCGGAAATGCCATCCTGTAACCTTGCTGAATCTATCCACAACAAGTGGAAGCAGCAATTTGGCGATCAGGGTAGCGACCTTTATGTGGCAACAATCGATGACTTCGTGCGTGCTTTCATGCAGTGCTCAGCATATTCCCAATTCCTGAAGGGAGAGAACCCTGGAACTGGACCGTCGAAGGAGGAATTGAAGCTGAGGCGTGCTCAGAGGTCTGCGTAAAAACAGGAATCTCGAAACCGCTGCATGAGGCCATCTTGAAGATGCCTGGCGGTGACGAGTGGTGCACCAGGACTCCCCACCTCGAAGGGGAAGAGGTATTTGTTTCTCTGAAGCGTAAACCGGATACTGCTTTCGGTGACGAACGTGAATCTCACAGGCCAGACAAGATCAGTATATCCCGACCACGCGTCCAAACCAGATCTGCCCGACTGAACGATTCTCCACCTCCTGTGACAACTCCACATTCTCCCACAACTGCAGATGAAGACCAACCGCAATTTCCAACACACGTAGCTCCGCAGCATGTGGATCGACACCACGTCACCGCGATTGAGGAGACATTATGCAACCCTGCCCAGTGGCACATCGCACGGCTGCCTAAGACATCTGCGAAGGCTTGCTTTGCTCTACAAGCAATCACCAAGAAGAAGTGCGTCGCTCGGATTGTACAAGACGGGAAGAGCACAGCTGCACCTACCTACTCAGGCCTCATGGATAACTTTCGGAAGAAGAGATTGGACCCTCAAGACTTTTTTTTTCTGTAATGACGACATTGAGAGATGCGTTAAGGGTACAAAAAGGAGATGGGTGGTCTCAGTCCCGAACGTTCCGGAGGTATGGCCGGTTAAGTTGGGGACCAACTTAACCTGCAAAGAGATCCTCTCTTTAGAAAACGCAGGATTTAGACTGCCCCAGCGGAAGGAGATGACACCTTCCATAATTTTTCAGGACCACCCATTACCTTTGGACTTAGCGAGCTACACGACTCCTGCATATCCGGATGAGTTTCCCACCCGCCGTTCAGGGAAGTTGATTAGGCGCAACAAAAAGGCCCCGTCAACAAAACACTCCAATAATTGTGCCTCAGCCCTATCACTGAAAGCCAAAGTGCACAAACTGTGCATGCTTCCAGCCCCTGTCTTAGGATGCATCATCTCGTTGGATTCCGGCACGCCCCCAAAGGTTCAGCAATACTACTTGACGATTTCGCAGCTGCCAGCATGCATGTCGCGCACCTCTCCATGAGGAGTGCCCGAAACACCATGGGCACAAGGGGGACCCCGGAGTGACACCCGGGACTTGTGGCGCCGTTGGTGAGAGGGCCCAAGTGATCCTAGTGTGGGTGAGGGCCCCGGGCGTTGGGAACGCCTCCCACCCACGAAGACTAGGAGGCACAAGGGTAAGGCCATGAGCTATGCGTAGCTCATGGCGTGGTGATTCTAGAATGCTCAAGAACACCTCAATCGGAGGTGTGAGCTAGGAGTTATGGCCATTTGAGTGGGGCGCTGTCCCGGGACAGCGCCCTGGTACAGCAGTGCCTGGGAGGGATTCCCGGGACTGCCAAGGTTCAAACAGGCATAACTTCCCCAAGACTTGCTCGAATGGAGCAAGTGAGGAGTCCATCGGCATCTACGTGAAGCGTAGATGAGGATGGAGTGGTTGGTTGTTATGATCAGACATCATACAAGAAAGTTATGATGGTCTGAAGCTGCTGGGGGGTTCTAGGCCCAGCAGCTAAAGGAAATTGTCCACTTGGCCCCAACTCTTGGTAGGGAGACAAGAGGTTGGTTGACGGTGGGGTAGGGGCCCCGCGTAGAGTCCTAGAGGCTTATATGGGTGAGGTGGTGTGGCCTCACCCACCCGAGGCCGAACGGCACGGCCTCCATTGGCATTGGCCTAATGTGAGGCCATAGTTGCCTAGTATGGTTCGGGTTGTTGTAGTGTTGCTCCGGCAACGCGATGATCAACATAAGATTGGACTTCCATGGATGGAAGTCCACATCTAAGGATTGGTTACCGATTAAAGGGGTTGGTTAGCGATTAAGGGGTGAGTCCCGAAAGCAAAGTAGGAGGGTTGGTTCCCTCCTATGAACTATTGGTCCGGGGTAAGAGGAGCTATCCATTAGCATGGCGGAATGCGAATGGTTAGCGCTCGTAACCTTTGGTAGAAATGAAAATTGGCAAGATTGTCAAGGGGGGCTAGCAAGGGTTGCGACAATGCACTTGTCCTAACTTCAAGGAGATGGCGACTAAAGCAATTGGAAAAAGGGGTCAATGGGCCAATTGTAAGCATTTGTACTATTTGTTTACTGTAGTGTGTGGTTTGGACTCAGATTCAGACACGTTCATTCATGCAGCTAGTTTTAGCTTCAACGAAGTGAAGCGAGTTTTGGAGGCTGGTTTACTGAAGTACCTTGACTCTTAGAGTTTTCAGTTTCTTTAAAGAAACATATGTATGCAAGATTTTTTATAATCATGATGTAGTGATACTAAAAGGGCCACTACAAGACATTTGACGCACCACATGTATTTCTCTTTTCCAAAGTTGCGTGACCTTTTTGGAGTACCACTAATTCTCCTTGTACTGAAACAGTACGTGTTTGACTTGAGACAAACCCATATTTATTACTGATATTAGTTCCAAATGTTCAATTTAACCCCCTAAACCATATTTTTCACTGATACAATAACATTTTTTCCTATATCATAGCCCTTAATTGTCCACGATCATAGGTCCCACTGTTCACTAAGTTTAGAAAAAAAAATTACTTAAAATACATTTAGTCCATATATACCCTAAACTTACTCCTTAAAATAATATTTTAATCAAAATATCGCGGAAGTTACCGCTCACCGCTCACCGCTCGCAAAATAGCTTCGTCTGCAGTGGTGTTTACCGACCTCAGTTGCGGAGATTCCGGCAGGGGGATTATGTCTATCTCCAACGTGAGGCGCTTACGACATTGGATGTCAGGGCGGGGCGCACTATCCTTCGAGTGAAGGAGGTGTTGCCGAGTGGTTTGTTGTTGTTGGAAGGCAAGGATGGCAGGCAATGTCACGAGCATTCCAAAAACTGTGCCCCATGTCATCTACCTATTGAGGGTACAGTTCATCCTGAACTGGCCGTCGTGCCAGAGGGTCTTCCATGTTTTGTGTGTGGAGAGAAGAAAAGAGCGGCTACTATGCTCTTGTGTGATCAGTGTCAACGCGGTTGGCACATGGCATGCTTGAGGCCACCCTTAATTTCTCTACCATCTGGACAGTGGAGTTGTCCTCGTTGTCGAGGATCTTCGGTACTTGGTGCTTCCACCAATCGTACTCAATGATCCTGTGTGGTTTTCATCATCTTGTGCCTGCCCAAATGGAAAATGAGGAATTATGACTTAGAGACGCAATCAACATGAGGCGGTGGATTTAATTCTTTGGGATCTGATGGCCAAACATCAGAGGCGATTAAGGATGGGGCTCACCTTGCACCCAGTCTACAGTTCCTTGGAATAACGATTACCACACTAGTTAGTTGCGGAGCAATCTTTCATTATCCATGCCCTTTAGATTGGCATTGGTCCTAGCTGCTTGGCGGGACTCCATAGTCAGCTGAGGGGGGGCATGTCGAGGTGTGTTGTTTATGTGTGACTTTGCTATGTTTTAGTGTTATTTGTTAGTGCTGGTTGGTACTCGAGTTGCAGTGACACACGATCGCTATTTACATGACAAATTGGCTACGCCAACCAATGCCAAGGGCATAGCCAAATTGTTGGGACATGTAGGGTGGTATAGAGAGTTGATCCCGGATTATGCGAAGATTGCAATACCTATCACGCAACTGCTTAAGAAGGATTGTAAGTTTGAGTGGACAGATGCATGCCAACATGCATTCGAGGAGCTGAGGTCGAAGCTTAGCACCTCCCCGGTGTTGAGGCCACCAGATTGGGGAAAGCCATTTCATGTGTTTTGTGATGCTAGTGCGGTGGCCGTAGGTAGTGCATTGTGTCAGTCAACGGGAGACAAAGGAAATGATCAACCAGTGACTTATGCAAGCCGATAATTAATTCCCGTGGAGAGGAATTATTCAACCACTGAAAGAGAGTGCTTGGCCATGGTCTTCTCTGTTAAGAAGTTCCGTCATTACCTCATGTGTATCCCAATGGTTTTCTTCGTCGATCACATGGCGATTAAATATTTGGTCAACAAGGCGGAGTTGAGTGGAAAGGCTGGTTAGGTGGGTTTTACTATTGGAAGAATTCGACTATACCGTGGAATATAAGCCCGGGCGTATGCACTTGCAAGCGGACCACTTGTCAAGGTTGTCTGATGAGGTTGGATCCAGTCCAGTTGACGATAGCTTGAGGGATGACAATCTTTTTCTGGTAACTGCTAAAGCGGATTGGTACTCAGGCATCGTCGAATTTCTAACAACTCAACATCTAACGGGAGACTGGACGAAGGAAGATAGGAGGAAGGTCAGACTCAATAGCAGGCACTATGTGGTAATAGGGTATAGATTATTCAGGAGAGAGGCTGATGGTCTATTGAGGCGTTGCGTATCGGAGGTAGAAGTGCCCTCCATCTTGGCCACATTTCACGACAGTGCGTGTGGTGGACACTTCTCAGGACAGCTCACAGGACGAAAGATACTCAGAGCAAGTTATTTTTAGCCTGATTTGTTTAAAGATGCAAATGACTATGTCAAGAGGTGTGATGCATGTCAAAGATATGCGAGGAACGACCTCCGCATAGAGATGCCACTTCATGTGTCCTTACCTCTAGTTCCTTTTAAGAAATGGAGAATTGATTATGTTGGAGAATTCACCCTCATTCCTCACCTACTTTGGGCCAATGATGCTAAATCAAGAGTTAAATTGTTTTAAAAGTTATGAGCTCTAATATAAATGACTACTTTTTGCTTAAGTGATGTTCGTGGGGCCCAACTCAACAAAAGAGGTGGATCATTGCCTAGCCATGGCCATGATGTTTGTGGGTGCACACTATTTATCAACACATACTAAGTATTATCAGTGGTCTATAAAAAAATGATGATATTTCTTGCAAATCTTGCTTATTTTTCACAAACTAACAGTGTAATGACTTGTACAATTTCTCGTACTTTTTTTTAAGACATTATGATTGCCTCCTAAGTTAAACTCTTAGCCATTTGACCAAAGTGAGCATTCAAAGCTCGCTTATAAGTATATACCTACAAGAAACACATGCATGTTGGTTTGTGATGTTTTCTTCCTCTATCTTGTGGACTTAGGAAGGGCTGGGGAAGTGAGTTATATTCTTTGGATTTGCATTCTCAATTGCTTTCAATTGATACCTTACCATGGTCTGACTTCATGGTCCATGATGTAAACTAACCCTAAATGTCATAATGTGGATATTTTTTCACTTGAAGAAGTTACTTATGTTGACAAATGGAATCAAAATGGCAATTAGTGGGCATGCCACTTTGAGACTTGTAAACATCTAGCTTAGGCCCTTCCCAAATAGTGCATGTGACACTAAATACCATAAATAGTGTAATATGACGCAATGTGATATCGCATGAGAAAAGGAGGAATTTTAAGCACCTTGCAATTACAACGAGCTGTTTTGTTGACCTTTGCAACAAAACCTAGCTTTTAAGTCACTAGATGCCTGCAATCACCACCTGCATCAACCACTTGCATCAACCATCCGCATCCCCTTTGATTAGCCTTCACAAAGGAATGCAACTATTTCCTCTTGCAACCCTAAGCAAAAAGTGGCCTTGTTCTCAACTCAACAATCCCTTCCAAAACCCTGATATTGCTTGAGTCTTCCATACATGCATGGATGAGATAAGGAAATAAGAAAATATCATCCTAATTTCATCCAATATTAAATAATTTTAGTGACATGACCATACAAGGACAAATGTTGTATATCTTCAAGAGGTCCTTCATACACGTACGTAATTACAAATCATAATTTGTGTAGCATATGTATACGTAGTACAACAAAGTTAAAATAAACACCCCTTTTGTGCACACATGTAGACTTAGACATGTTATGAAAGGTGCACTCTCTAGGGAAACAACCACATAAAACTCCAAACATCACATGTTTCAAATACGACATACTTAAGAAATAATGAAATACTCATGCAAAATGATTTTAATACCTTGAAGGGCTTGTTGACCCGTGCAGAATTCCGTGCCTGGTATAAGATGTAGCCATATGAAAAATAATGGCAAGCTGGACCTTAAATCTGCAAAGCATTGGATGATGATTTGTGAGAGGGAAAAGGAAGAAAATATGAAGAATGTCTGAATATGAAGAATTAACAAGAAGGCTGGAGGCTTTGTGCGTGCCCCTCACTGACACGCCAACTAGCCCTTATCAACCAGATTCACTGACATACAATTACCTCTTCCAACACATTAAAAGCTTCAAGCTGCACTCCAACACGCTTGCGCTTCATCCTAGCTACTCTCTTGAGCAACTTGATCATCGCTCAACAACAGTCTCACTGTGCACTTGGCCCTGGATGATGGTGGTCTAAGTTCGCAATCGTGCTTCGACACAAGAACTTTGAGTGATGCTGGAAAATGCCCGAGAGGTGTATGCACATCTGTACCTGACAAAATCCCACTGGCATTGCTCCATACGAAACAAGTGAAATTCTTCAATTCCTCCAGGTCCTCAAATGCTATCAACGTCCCCTTCACTCTCACTGAATTGCAAGCTTTTCAAACACACTATTCAAGAGGTGCAGGTCTAAATATCATTGGCAATGATGAGAATACTATTGTGTGACTTGTAGTTCTCTTTACCAGTGCTTCAGAGACTATGACCTTGATATATTGGAATTGATGTATTGTCGATGCCTGATCTCGAGCATCTTGTAAATTCCTGATTCGAGCAGGTGAGGGGTTGATTTGGCGAATTGTCAATTGAGGTGAATGTTAGGTATGTAGCATCATCTTTCTTGAAGGTCATGTGCATCATCTTGAGCTCTCATACTTTCATGCCCTTTACATGTCCCCCACTTCCATAAAGGATGAGTTACACATGTAAACAATTAGCAATGCATTTTGATCCTATGTGATGCATGTATAGACTATTTACACAAGTATCTGTGTGACCAACTCTGCAATGCAATGAAAATTTTATTTCCTGTATTCAAAACACCTTACAGAACATGACAAATGTTCCTACGCCTGGTGGATCTAGCCTGCTCATGTACTGCCATATCTAGACGTTCTCACTTGTCTGATACATTACATTCACTAAGATAATCTACTGTAATTCTATATCTGTATATAAAGCATTTCTATCAGACATCCATCTAGAAGTTTCGTCTCTGGAAAGTTCTTCTCCTTTCGTAACAGAGTCTGTTGTCTGGATGTAACTGGATGAACGTATACATCCATTACTCCCACTCGTTCATCTAGTTACAGAGAGGATGTAACCCTAACCCTAGGTTAAATCTCAGCTTCTAGGTTTTCTAAACCCTATAGGTATCTAGTTTGATCAAATGGTTTTTTTTTTCAAGTAATCTTTCCCTGCTCAAGTATAAGTGGTCTCACTGCCTATGAACTACTAGCCTTACTAGATAATGTCTTCTCAATCTTCTCCATTCCTGTCAATGATGAGTATCTATCTAGTCTAAACCCTAACCCTAGACCTAAATGATGACGATGAGTGGTGCCACGTCTTTGTTGCTGTCCCTGTGTGTCATTTCATCTTTCTGTGATGGCGTGATTTCCTGAGATCTGCCTTGGAGATCAACTCAGCCGTTTCCATTCCATGCTCTTCATTTCTCTTGTGTGTAGCTGTTTAGTATATAACCGTTTCTCTTTGAGCATCGTCATTTCGTCGGAGCACTCTCTTTCCTTATCCTACAAGTGAACTGTTCTTCCTTTACTATCTTCTTATCCTGTCTTGCTGACACTCTCTTGTGCACCGTTGCTCACATGCACACTTATTATCTGTCGTCTTCATCCTCCTTGTTAACTCATAGCACGATTAGCATCCATCTGTTTCTCTTCACCATCTTCTTTGCTACGGCTCAGTATTAGGCTTCTTCATCCTCGTCATATCACCTTATACCAAGAATTTCTCTCATGCTGTGTTGCTTCAACTTAGAAAACTTTTAGTTCTCATTTCATCCTGCATCATGTCATCTTGTACACTAATCTCTCATGCTGTGTTGCTTCAACTTAGAAAGCTTTTAGTTCTCATTTCATCCTGCATCATGTCATCTTGTACACTAACTTGGTTGTTCTTCTGTGAGAACGTTATCATCTAATCTCCCACTCGTTCGAGAAGGAGGAACAACAAGACCATGAAGATGACGGAGATACTGAAAAGTATCACGAGTAAGAGCCTTGGTAAGGATGTCTACTGGCTGTTGTTTAGTGTTAATATAGGACACATCGATCTGTTGTTGATCATACTTCTCACGAATAAGATAGTATTTGGTTTCAATATGTTTGGTGCGCTTATGATACCTGGGATTCTTGACCAGTTGGATTGCGCCTTGATTGTCATAATAAATTTGTGTGGGTTGGTGGGAAGGAAAACCCAAACTGTGAAGGAGACGGCGTAACCAGATGGCTTCCTTGACGGATTCGGCAAGGGCAACGAACTCGGCTTCGGTAGTGGAATCAGCGGTGCACCCTTGCCGTTTACTGCACCAAGCTATAGCGCCATTGGCGAGAAGAAACATGTATCCTGTGCGTGACTTGCGGTCGTCGTGATTGCCAGCGTAGTCAGCATCGCAATATCCTCGAAGAGTGAGATCTGATGGAGAACCATAATAAGATAGTCCCATGTGTTGAGTACCAGAAAGGTATCGAAAGATACGCTTGACCGCA
This sequence comes from Polytrichum commune, assembly GCA_950295325.1. Taxonomy (NCBI): domain Eukaryota; kingdom Viridiplantae; phylum Streptophyta; class Polytrichopsida; order Polytrichales; family Polytrichaceae; genus Polytrichum; species Polytrichum commune. The sequence continues at coordinate 10,911,504 of OX485803.1, read as the reverse complement.
GTCCAATGAGATTGTCGAGGTGTGTTGGTGAACTTCGCAACGCGACTGACCGCAAAAGCGATGTCAGGACGTGTGAGTACCATGGCGTACATAAGACAGCCGACTGCTTCTCTGTAAGGTATTGTTGATGGAAGAAGAGTGTCATCTGGGCCTAATGTCTCTTGAAGAGGTACGTGGTTGTCAGTTGGAGTAGAGATAGGGTTTGCATTTTGAAGCTAAAACCGGTGAAGAATGTCTGAAATATATCTAGCTTGATTGATGAAGATGGTATGATTAGATAAATCACGGTGAACTTGAAAACCCACATAGTAATCCATAGGGCCGTGAGTTACCTTGAACATACTGGCCAGATGTTGAATGACAGCATCAAGATCTTGTTCATTTGAAGCACATACAATACCATCATCCACGAAAATCCCGACGATAAGGTCCACAGATTGTTTAGAAGTTGTTGGCCAATAGTAAACACATGTGTCGGCGTCGCTTGGTAAAAGGTTATAAAGCTTCAGGAATGTATCAAAAGTATGATTCCAGAGTCGGCCAGATTGTTTAAGCCCATATAAACTCTTGAGGAGTTGGCAAACATGTGAGGGAAGTTTGGAATGAAGATAACCCTCGGGTTGACGCATGTAAATGCGTGTGGTTAGGTCACTGTTCAGATAAGCAGTACCAATATCAAATTGGCGCATATGCATGCGTAAGGTAGCAGCAATCGCAAATAATACCTGAATAGAGTCATGTTTAATAACTGGGCTGAATGTCTCGGTGTAATCAATACCATGAACTTGACTATATCCTTTTGCGACAAGTCTGGCCTTATACTTATCAATAGCACCAGTTGAGGTGTATTTGATTTTGTAGACCCATTTACACTGGATAATCTTGCGACCAGGAGGAGGAGGGACCAAAATCCAGGTATGATTGTCCATCAACGAATTGTATTCTCTGTCCATGGCTTCTTTCCAGAATTGAGCTTGAGGTGACATAGTTGCTTGTTGATAAGTGGCAGGTTCACGGTAGGACTCAGCAAATGAAACCATATTTGCGAATGAGGAGGATGAGGTTGAAGGAGTAGGATCAATATATAAGTCGGTAAGACTCTTAAACTTGGGTTGAAGAGGTTCATCAGATAAGGGAGTCGGATGTGAATAAGGAATTTCAAAATTATAAGGATCAGAAGAAGAAGAAGGAAGAGATTCATCATAACAGAGTGGTGTAGAATCTGGTAGATTAGGAAAAGATGAATGGGAATCGTCATCGAGAGGGGTTAACGAAATGGAAGATAATGGTTCTCCCACTGAATCAGCTACGTCATCTCCCACTGGATCAGCTAGTGGAGCGACATGAGGATCTCCCACTGGACCTCCCACTGGAATAGAAGGGAAAATATATAGTAGTAGGAAAATGTAGGTGAACTGGTATATTTACAGGGGATGCCTGTTCGGAAAGAAAGAGGGATGACGAGTAACCAGTTCGTTCGTCGAAAATGACATTAGAACTCTCAGAGACATGATCGGTAGAAGGATGCCAAAACCTCCACCCCTTGCTGGTAGGACTATAGCCAATGAAAACAACCATATGACCTTTGGCTTGAAACTTTGTGCGTAATGATTTGTCAATGAATATATAAGCAAGAGTGCCGAAGGTACGGTAATGGGACACACCAGGTTTAGTATGGAACCATAATTCGTATGGAGTAACGAATCCAACTTAAGTATTGATGGTGCGATTGAGAAGATACACAGCTGTGTGAACAGCCTCGGCCCAAAGCTTCAAGGGAATGTTGTGAAGATGAAGCATGCTGCGAGCAGCTTCGCAGATAGTGCGGTTGTCACGTTCAACATAACCATTCTGCTGTGGAGTATAAGGTGTACTGGTTTCTCGTAAAATGCCTTCGCGTTCGAGAAGTAAGTCAAATTCATCATTACAAAATTCTTTCCCGATCTGTCCGAAGAGTCTTGACATGATTGCCTGTGGTGCGTTCAATATAACGAAGAATCTTGTTGAAAAATCGAAGTGCATCACCTTTGGCTTTAAGGAATGCAACAAACCTGTAAGATGTGCAGTCGTCTTTGATCAGCATGTAATAAGATGTTCCTCCGAGGGAGAGTTGGGACATCTTCCCGCACAGATCGGCGTGTAAGACTTCTCCAGGTATGTTTGATCTTTCCTTGAATGGTCGGGAAACATATGATGCCTTGTGTTGTTTGCCGAGAGCACAGCCTTGACATACAGAAAGCAGTTTACCATGTGGAGAGACGGTGAAATCTTGAAGACTATTGTGTATACTCATTTGCTTAAGTACCTGTACATTTGCATGTCCCATCCTGTTATGCCAGAGTGTGAGATCTGTGTCACAGTTATTGCTAACTGTAAGGACAGTTGATGACTCTTGCATTGCTGTTCTTGAAGGTAAAACATGATCGATGGAGAGCTTGTACAGTCCCCCGATTCGAATTCCCTGCATGACTTTGGGACCCTTGCCGAAATCTTTGCGAATAACACATTTGTCACCAATAGTTTGAAAGGAGTACCCTGTTTCGGAGACGTGACCAATAGAAAAAAGATTTCGGCGTAGTTCAGGTATGAATAGGACCTGTTTGAGGATGCCCTGCTTTATTATGCCGTCAACAGTTCTTGTGATATGTATATCACCTATGCCTCGTACCCAGAGATTTCGATTATCAGCAACAGACACAGACCAAGTACCTGATGGTATATCCTTGAACGTTGTAAACCATTCCTTGTGTTCAGTCATGTGTTCTGTGGCTCCTAAATCAACAAACCAGGCTGTCTCGTCTAAGTGAACACTTAGCGCATGTGAGTGTCAACTTACAGTTACGAGTGCGCAGGAATCAGTATTTGATTGTGAAGAGTGATTACTGGAATCAGAGTGATGCTGTTCAGTTGCTACTGCATATGCTTCGCTTCGCTTGCTATTGGAATCTCTGTGTCGTCGGTCATGTTGTTGTTTCTTCTGATTTGAAAACTTAACTCGATCTTGTCGTGGACGAGGACACTCAGCAGTCCAGTGATCTGGTTCCCCGCAATTGAAGCATCTAGTGCAGCTCTTCAAGTCTTGTATATAATCCTTGTTGTATTCATGTTGTTGTTTCTTGCCTTTCGTGGATGATCTGCTTGGACGATCACTGGAGCGATCACTGGAGCGATCATTGAAGCGATCTCTGGAGCGATCAACATATATGTCACCAGATCGGTCATTGAAATGCTTGCTTGAGCGAGTGAAGTATGCTGCATCACTATTACTGTCAGTATTCTGGAGTGCCAGAAGATTCTCCAACTGAAGAAGCCTAACCTTGAGGTTGGCAACAGTTTGCTCAGTAGTAGGAAGATTCGCCCATGCTGTTATGATGCTGTTGTAGCTGGCTGGAAGACTACAAATAATTTTGGTGATCAACATTTTCTCAGTAAATGGTTCTCCCATTTCTTTGAGTAAGTTCCCCATACTGATTATCTTATTCACATGTGTATTGATGGAATCACCTGCATGCATCTTGTAATTGAAGGAACAAAGTGTTGCCCACATGCATGTAGCAGTAGTGCAATTGACTAAGTTTTCAAGAACTGAAATAGACACTGAAGAACTTATCATTCTTTTTGCTCGTGAGTCTGCTTTTTCCCAGGCGAGTTTCTCTTCTTCGGTAGCGGTCTCTGGTGGTTTTAGGAGGGTGCCGTTGACAATTGGCATGGTACCTGTGTCTCCGAAGCAGATTTCCATGTGAAATCGCCAGACGGGAAACTTTTCTCCATCAAAAATCTTAGGGAGCTCGACGTCTCGCTTCTCCATTGGAGCGAATCAGATCTAAGTATAGAATTGCAGAATTAATCCTATGGTTGTGGGCCCATAACCTGATGCATGTATAGACTATTTACACAAGTATCTGTGTGACCAACTCTGCAATGCAATGAAAATTTTATTTCATGTATTCAAAACACCTTACAGAACATGACAAATGTTCCTACGCCTGGTGGATCTAGCCTGCTCATGTACTGCCATATCTAGACGTTCTCACTTGTCTGATACATTACATTCACTAAGATAATCTACTGTAATTCTATATCTGTATATAAAGCATTTCTATCAGACATCCATCTAGAAGTTTCGTCTCTGGAAAGTTCTTCTTTCGTAATAGAGTTTGTTGTCTGGATGTAACTGGATGAACGTATACATCCATTACTATGCATGCCCCCAATTCTCTTTCCACTGTGCATTGAAACATCTCTTATTACATCACTCAATTCCTTGGCTGCGTTCCGTGGGACCATTTATCGGGTGTAAATAATCCTCTTCACACTTCTTATTTTGTCTTCCCCTTCACAACTGCCTCTCCATTGGCTAAATTAGTTTGTGTGCCAAGTGACAGGCCTCTTGGGTCCCCGAGCAAAGAACATGATACCTATCAACTGAGACTTACATGCCGGCATCGCATGATTTAAGCGAATGCACAACCAAGGTTATATACAAGTTGTACACATATTGCCCATGTTCTGTGCACAATCTTTTAGATGCAACAGGTCAATGTCCTGGACATCCATACCATTAATTATCAAGTTACTTTTGAAAGGATAGATATTTAAAATAAGGTGGATCATATCAATTCCGAGGTGGGGACACTACAGAAATAGTGCTGTACTGTACATGGAATACCAAATACAAGTTCTGGTGATGTCCAATGACCAAACACCATTAATTCCCACCAATTCTTAAGTACTGGAGGAGTTCTTCTTCTATTCTTCTTCACCAGGAATCCAGTGCACAAGTTACAGATGTCGTGAATTCTGCGTGCGGAACACATTGTACACGCCAACTTAACTGTAGCTAAGTTACCGACAATTTTGGCAATAAAACATTTAAGTTTGGAAAGACTTTCTTGCACTCTTCCTTCAAGAGCACCCACCGTCCGTCCTTGCATCTCTGACTTATGATGTCCCATGCGCTGCTCTGGTTAACTTATATCCCTACCGGTTCACAAATTTGTAGGAGATGCCTGCGAGTCGCGAATTGGGAGTTTGCTCGTGGATTTGGGTTAAATGTACTGGGTGGTTCATACGAGTAGCAGAAGCGTGGAGGAGTTATTCCTCGTGTATCTTTCCATGAGTCACTGGTCTCACGTGACCTCAAAATCCTATGTCGCTGTGCCAGACTGATGTGGGGTGATTTGTTCTTGTTCGGGCCCAGTACATGAGTTTCCTTGTGACTTGGATCTGTGCAAGTTTATCATGTACGTCTTGTTTCTGGCCCACTTAGATTTGGTCTGTTACATCGACGAACTACGTACCCTGCCTCTGGTTTTGGTGATCTTCAAAGTGAGCTGTATATCTCTGTAATTGTGGTAGGCATGGGGTGAGGTGGATTGGATTCATTATGTGAAGATTTAAAACTAAATTGTCTCTTCACGCGCGTGTTCGAGGATATAGTGACCTTCTAGAGAGAAGATCCGTATGACGGTGTGTCTCCGAATGCGCTCAAACAAATTGTGGCACTTAACATGGGTCTCTTTGATATTTGACATTTCTTCTGGCAATGTGAATAGCAGCTCATGTTGATTATTACGCTGGCTTTCGAACTACGGCCTGTTGAAATTGTTCGTACACTTTTCTTTCTACTATCTAGCTTCCTATCTGCACAATCTCCTCTCGTGCAGTGTTGTAGTGTGCCCGACATGTGAATGCCCAGGTCAACTCCGGCTCCAACATTTACCTGCTGGCTTAGAAAGTTTGCTATTGAAACCGATGTCAACGATATCAATCTTTCCTCCTTGCTGCTGGCAGATTGTGGAAGCAATCACATCATTCAGGTATTTAGACTTTTCACTTATTCCTCTTATAAGATGTATTTGTTTACTAGAAATTGTAAGTGGATATGGTTTCTGGAAATCTCTTAATTTTGGTTGCGTTACATTCCTATCCATTAAATAGACCTCCAGCTGAATGACATGGTATCGCTGCTCAAACTTGTGAAACCTTTAGGAGCAGCGAGCTGTTAAATCTCGAAGTTCATGCCAGATCCTCATCCAATGAAGCGCAAGGTTACTGGGCACATTGCATGGACTCTGTTCAAGATATTGGAAACCGTGTAGGTCGTGGCCTCTTGTTAAATCAAAGGCAGTGCCAGGATCTCTGTTCAAAGGTTACCCAAACCGCCAAGAATGTTCAAAAACTAGTCCTGCACTTCAGAGCAGATTCATATATTGAACAATTTCGACCAGCTTTAGAGAACTTGTATGGAGTCTTGGAGAGGTCGAGATTGCTCATCAATGACTGCTCCAGAGCAGATTGGTGCCAAGCGTCTGTGTTTCAGATGCATAATGGCGAAGCCTTTTCCGAGATCTTGATGGATTTAGGGTTATGCTACAATGTCATCTACGAGCAAGCGAGAGGTATAGTTGGACCGGACGGGCATGTCCAAGTAGAAGATCTTCGCAAGTTCCCAACATTTCTGCCCGCATCCAAAAGTGAGGTTCTTGAGGATCAGAAGACACTCCGCCTGAGACTTGAGGAGCAACTAGCCAGGAGTTCCGGTCTATCACCTGATCAGACTCGTCAAAAATTATGGATACAAAGGAGTTCCTTCTCGCCATATGATGAATGCCTTGCAAGATACTTGTTGGGGAAATTAGAACATATGTCTGAAGAGCGCATGAAAGAGGGCTTAGGCATGTCTAATACGTTACCGTGGCCGAATGAAATGGAATCACAAGTCAAAATAATTCATTACCTTGGGCAAGGGGGATTTGCAGCTGTTTTACGCATCGAATGGCTTGGCATGCCCTCTGCAATGAAGATCTTTAAACTGGAAAATATATGTGACATCCCGTCAGCGTGTGACACATTTCAGAGAGAAGCAGAAATTCTGGCACGTCTCAACCACCCCCATATCGTTAAATTTTTCTGTTGCGGCCATGATACCATAAAGAGGCAGTACTATATTGGAATGGAGCTCATGGAGATGAACCTGTTTGATTTCATTGGGAAACTACGAGAGGAAAAGAAACCATTCTCATATTATCTCGCACTTCACATTATAATTCAAGTAGCACGTGGGATGTGCTATTTGCATGACCAAGGGATTGCGCATCGTGACATTAAACCGCACAATGTAGTGATCAGCCGCGTTCCCAGCGATCTTGATCTTATTGATTTTTTGGTCAAGTTGGTTGATTTTGGTTTGGCAAAGACAAGGGTGCACTTTTCCAAGTCCAATACTCCTTCTCAAAATAATATTGGCACCACAAACTATAGAGCCCCAGAGGTATTTTGCAAGGCACGCGACGATTTTCGACCAGAATATAACACCAGGGTGAATTGGTTCAAGGCGGATGTTTACAGTTTTGCGCTGACTTGCACAGAGCTACTTACCCTAGAGGCGCCATTCCAAGATCTTCCTCCACATATGCGGCGTGACGTGTCATCGAGACTTCGTTGGAAGCCAATGTTTCCCTCAGAGTGCCCCCAAGAGTTGGTTGCACTCTTGGAGAAATGTTTGGATACCAAGCCTCAGTTAAGACCAACTTTTAGGGAGATTTGCATAACATTGGAAAGGTACAAATATGACCTCCTGACACCCGTTACTACTGGTGAGGAAGGTTACACATACATTGACACATTGCTGACACATCACCCTCACCTACGAATGCAACAGACTGCCAAAATCCCAAGTGCTGCACGGGCGAAGTCCAAGGCGCCAATGCAAAAATCCATGCAATGTGTTAAGGATATTGCAAACCTTGTAGGTCGTGGAAACCTGCTAAATGGGAGTCAGTGTCAAGATCTGTCTTCGAAGCTTTACAAAACTGTCAAGAATGTTGAGGAACTAATCTCACACCCTGGAGCTGCGTCCATCAATGATCCACACTTTCTACCAGCTTTGGAGAACTTCTATAGAATCTCGGAGAAGTCGAGGTTGCTTGTCAGTGACTGCTCCAGGAAAGATTGGTGTAGAGCAGCCTTAATCCAGATTCAGAATGAGGAGGCCTTTCGAGAGATCTTGGTGGAGATGGGGTTGTGCTACAATGTCATCTACGAGCAAGCGAGAGAAATCTTTGAACAGGAAGAAGGGCATCTACAAACAGAAGACCTCCGCCAATTATCAACTTTTGAGCCCGCAGACGATAATCAGGTTGTTGAAGATCGAAAGACATTCCAGCAGAGACTTGAGAAGTATGCCATTGACAATAATATAATTACTGATCCACGCGTTACAGGATACTTTCCTGGGGGTGTCGAATTATCAAATGATCAGTGCGGACTTGTAGGGTACTTGTTACACAATCTCAAGCTCACATCATCCGAAGATCTCAAGTTCGGCATATATGATGCACTCTTGTCGGCGAATGAAACAGAAACACAAGTCGAAATTATTGGATTCCTTGGAAAAGGAGCTTCCGGGACAGTATTAAGAACTAGGTGGCTTGGCCTTCCCTGCGCAATGAAGTATATCGGAGGCGACGTATTTTCGGGCCCTAATCCCATATTTCTGAAAGAAGCAGCGATTTTGGCAAGTCTCCACCACCCCAACGTTGTGAAGTTCTTCTGTTGTGGCCATGACCCTCAGAAAAATGAGCTCTCTTTTGGGATGGAGGCTATGGAGATGGACCTGCACCATTTGATACTAGAGCGTCGAGAGAAGGAGAAGCCATTTCCGCCCCTTGTAGCCCTTGACATTATGCTCCAAATTGCAAAGGGGATGTGCTATCTGCATGACATGAGAACTGCACATCGCGACATGAAACCACAGAATGTGGTGGTCAGCAATGTCCCCGGCACTCCATATCTTGAGGATTACTTTTTGGCGAAGTTGATCGATTTTGGGGTGTCCAAACAAGTGTGGTGTGAAAAAGAGAGCACGTCAGAGTCAGCTCGTGTTGGGACCAGTACATACAGAGCTCCAGAGCTAATGTCTCCCCAACCACAAAGGTTTAAGCCGGAGCAATGGTTCAAGGCGGATGTTTATAGTTTTGCCGTGACTTGCTCAGAGATACTCACTCTGCAGAAGGCCTTCGTTGAACTCCCTGAGAGACCGCTGCACCACATGGTGCTGAGTGGTTATAGGCCATATCTTCCCAGAGACTGCCCTCCACAGTTGGCTGCACTCATCCATGAGGCTTGGGATATAAACCCTCGTTCAAGACCAAGTTTTGAACAGATATGCACAAGGCTTGAGATGTGCAAATATGACCTCTTGAGCAGACGTTTTACTGCTGATGCAGATGTGCAACAAAGGAGGGTGGAATATCCAAATAGCCACAAGTATATTGAGACGACGCTGCGGGGTCGTTCCCAGCTACGACGACGTCAACACGTTGCGACACAAGTTGCAATCGAACACACTGTTGAGGTAATCATCACATTCCTCGTCGTTTGGATTGCTGGGTCGGCAACTCTCCTCTTTAAATCACTTCTTTCTTATAAACCACTTCTGATGCTCCTAATGAATTGATGATTTATCGTCGCAAAACAAATCTGGGGAGCGACATGCTTGGAAAGAGGGCATTGGGAGGATTCTATGGACTACTTTCCCTTTGATCTTTAGCTCGGGGGGTGCACCTTTCATTAAAACCTAGAATCACGTGCGTTCACTGCATACTCTAAAAACCCCCTATATACAAGTTATTTTTTGTGAAATGAAGTAATACACATACAATTGCAGCAATAAATATACAAGTAACAATATGTATACACAAAAAAACATCCATTCATATATAGTCATTAACATAAGTATACAAATATATTTTTGAACAATAATCAACCCCTATAATATGAATAACAAAATATCCTAACTTTCATAAGCAAAGTCGTTGAAAACTTTTTCATCTCCCCGATGTAACTCATAAACATTTGATTCACCAATATATGTCATTATAGCCAATGCAATTATTGTCTCTAAGTCTACCATCAAATGATCAGTAAGATCATATGTCCACTTGTTGTTAGCCCCTTTTTGATACCAACATAAACCAATCTCCACGTTTGATGGACGGTCCATCAAGTCAATTGGATCCCTATACTCCACCCCACGATTACCAAACTTCCTCCGCATCCTATAAACTCTCCCAACAAACCAAACCTTAACTCGAGTAGATTTTTTTGGCCTACCTTGTTTTTTCACAGTTTTAGCTTCAGGTGTGTTCAAAAAACACACAACATAGTCACAACCAGGCTTTAACAAAGTGTCATGGTTTCCAGCACTTAGGAGTTTAGGCTTCATATATAACATGCCAACTCTAATTCGAGTCAACCGATCTTTACATAAAGAAGGATTGCCATTCAATTGACTAACAAGTGTACTTTTAAAAATTCTAGACTCCCCTACCATTACATAAGCCACAACTAACTTTGCATTTGATAGAGAGGGAATTTTAGAACGAGGCCATGACAATGTCAGGACTTTCGGTGATTCCCACGGCATCAGTAACCGCAGGGTTGCTGAGAAGCGTTGGAAGCAACAAGTGAAACAAGGAAAAGTAAAGTAGTTGTCGGCAAAAGAAGCAGGCTATGCGAGAAGAGAAAACAAAAACCTTCAGCGCCCGACAAAAAGAGAAAACAAAAACCTAGGGATGGGAGGGGAAAAGGGACCTTGTTACTTTGAGCTGAATAAATCATTTCAGAACCCTAATATTGCCTCTTTCCCCGATATTACCTTGATACCTTGTACATGGTTCATACTACCCTATAAGGTTGCTAACAAAAATCGTTAATCCTAGTTAATCCTAATTTCATCCAATATGAAAACTTATGATATGTAGTATAGTAACACTACCATACAAGTACAATTATTGTATACTTTTTAAAGGCCTTCCATATATGTACGTAACTATAAATTATCACATGTATACCATATGTATACGTAATACGGCAAGGTCCAAATCAATACCCCTCCTGTGCACTCACGTATACTCGTACATGTTTAGTACAGTGCACCCCCCGAGATCTTTAGTTGCTTGTAAATCACTTCTAGTAATACTTCTTATGGATCCATGATTTTCTTTTCAAAAAAAGGAGAAATATGCTTGGAAAGAGGGCATAGAGAGGAATCCGTTCACACAAGTTGTGTTTGAGTTATAAAAAAAGTTCGCATAATCAATGTTGGGTTTAGAATTGAATAAAAGTATTTTTTTTTCTCTAAAATAGGGGTCACCATCTAGATCCCCTACGAGTTGAATTTCACTTCTAAGAAAAATTTAGAAAATTTCTTATAATCTATCAAAGTATTATAAATGCTTATATTGCAAAAGTAGCTCCTTAAAACTGCTTCTTAAAAATGATGCTACAACAGCTCCAAATCAAGATCTAAAGATAGTGACGCATGTGAGTGCTACAAATAGCTGCCACCCCAAGGGAGATCATTTGTGTCAAAATAAATTAGATACCTCTTCTACAACTTACTGGATGCATTCCCCCCTCCCTAAAGATAGGGTCACCATCTACACACCCTAGGTATTTATTTTCACCCTAAAGAAAAATTCAAAATTTTCTTAGAGCTTAAAGTCTTAAAAACGCTTTTAATGCAAAAGAAACCTCCAAAACAATGCTTTTGAAAGAAGTCTTAACAACTTCAAATCAAGTTCTAAAGACGCTAACCCGTGGAGGTGCTATATATAGACACTTGTCAACATTTGGATAGTTACTAGACCACAACAAATTATGTTGTAATGTTGTGTTGGTGAAAGGTGAAGATATTTTTGTAAGTATCTGGCGTTGTTGGTTAACAATATGTTTCAAGAGGTGGTTGGTTCTAATACACAAGGCCATGCAATGAGCATGCAATACACATCACCACCTCCCTGAATCTGTTTTACAACATAAAGATTATAGTATGTGTGTAAATATAACATCTTGAATTTGAGTGTATATTACAGTTGTAATAATTAATGTTGACATAATTCTCCATTTTTGTGGGCGACGTCATACTCCTAGTACAAAGCGAAGTGTTACATAAGATCAATACATATAGTGCATGGAGATTGCATCATGATGCCGCATAAATCACCATTTGGAAGTTGAGATGAATATATTTGAATTTGCAGAGATCCAGATAGGTGTATGTTTTTGGTGCTAACCATCGTCTATTCACTCTTCAGGCACCCCTTCTCTCAGCACACGCAATGAGGCAAACGCAAGAGCAACCAAGACCAACGGCTGACTCTTCCACGAGCTCAGACAAGCCCGAATCCTCAACATCGTGTGTAAACCAATCAATAACGCTGCAATTAAGCATGTCGTTTCATGTCAGTGTGGAGTCTGTGGCTGGAAACATAGATATTCGTGCGGATGTGCAGAAGGCTTGCGAAGCCTTTTTGCAATGGCTAAATCGCGGTGAATTGGACCAGAGTGAGGATTTCAGGGAACAGGCAGCCCAAAGTATTGTGGCCTACCTCCGAGTAGCACACCCCAAGCACAATGTTCTGGTACTCGCTTCTCCTCAACTGTGTTTGCAGAACTTTGAGGATTGTGCCTCCAGCCACATTGTGTTGCAACTGCCTGTGTTCTTTGGGGAGGTCCCCAAGATCTCGTTTGATGTGTTCGTCTTCAGCCATGGAAGCATCACTCTCATGGGCGACAACAGTGACCCAATCCAAGCCTTTGATGGGCCGAGCTTCCATAGAGATGGTCAGCAGATTGAGTTCTTTAGTCCTCCAGAGACATATGATGTTCCTGATTTGAGCAGGTGAAGGGTTGATTTGGTGAATTGTCAAGTGAGGTGAGCGTGAGGTGTGTAGCATCCCCGGGGTGGCAACTCTACTTTCCAAAACAGCTCCTTGTTATTCCCTTCTAATGCATCTAAGAGTTTACAATTTGCTAATTTTGTAAAAACAAACAACATGCATAGAAAGAGGACATTGAGAGGAATCCAATGACACCATAAATGTTCAAATTAGAAAAGTTTTGGACCTCCAAATTTTGTTTGTAGAGCTTATTATAAGTAGCTTTTCTTATGCGGGGATCACCATCTAGATCCCCTCAGTTTTATATTTCTTTTCTTAGAATTTATAGAATTTTATTTAAATTTTTGAATTTTTTGAAAATTTCTAAAAAGGCAGCTTCCAAGGGGGACTTAGGGGTAGGGTGTGAGGTCCAAGGTTTGAGGGCCGCGAAGGGGCTCAAGCTTGCACTTGTGTTGTTGTTGTTGTTGTTGTTGTGTGTGACCTGTGTGAGTGGGGGATATGGGCAGTTTCTTGAGCAATAGATTATGTCCCCGATGAGTATGGATTATGTAGGAGTAGATGAGTCCCTGATTGAAGCATAAACAACAACGACAAAGCACCTTTCGTCTAAATCGGCTCATGAAGAAAATATGAGATCTTTGAGGTTCTCATGATTCATTGCTTCTAAACATGATGAAGTTGTTCCCAAGTTGTTTCTCTTGTAAGACTTTAGAGTCGACTTCACAGGTGTATCTTCTTATGTATCTTCACAACTCATGTTCGTTAGTAGTTTTCTCTTCATTAGGTTTAAACGCCCTATTGATCCTAGATGAACCAACCTTCACATATCAACATTGTATCATATTATAGATGATTATGGTATCTTTGGCTCATCTCTACTTCTCATATTGGTACAAAGGAGGTCGGAGATGACGATCTAATCTTACCAATATGCAAATGCATGTCTAGTACATTCCATATATTACAGAAAAATTATATTGTACCTTTGGATTTGCAAATGAATATCAATTTGCATTTGCGCTTCTAGCCGACGTCGTAATAATCCATCATATTCCAGTGTTTGATAATGTCCAAGTCTAAACTTCATGTGTGCTCTACTTAGCTGAATGATTGTAGGTGTATATCGATCTCCCATAGAATTTGGGTGACAACTTGAAATGAAATTAGTATTTCTAAATTTCAAGTCATTCTCATGGTAAGCAAATTATCATTTATAACTTATTAGAATTACCAGGTGTAATTTTTTTCTTCAAATCTCTTATAATAACTGATAATAATCTTACTATAAATAATAATGCAACTTCAATTCCTCTTCTTTAGCCAGTGATGCCGCGCACCTCTCTATGAGGACTGCCCGAAACACCATGGGCACAAGGGGGACCCCGGAGTGACACCCGGAACTTGTGATGCCGTTGGTGATAAGGGCCAAATGGTCCTAGTGTGGGTGAAGGCCCCGAGCGTTGGGAACACCTCCCACCCACAAAAACTAGGAGGCACGAGGGTAAGGCCATGAGCTATGAGTAGCTTATGGTGTGCTGATTCTAGAATGCTCAAGAACACCTCAATTGGAGGTGTAAGCTAAGAGATATGGCAATTTGAGTGGGGCGTTGTCCCGAGATAGCGCCCTACTGCAGCAGTGGCTTGGGAGTGGCTCCCGGGACTGCCAAGGTTTGAACAAGCATAACTTCCTCATTACTTGCCCAAATGGGGAAAGTGAGGAGTCCATTCGCATCTATGTGAAGCGTAGATGATTATGGAGTGGTCGCTTGTTAGCATTAGACATCAAACAAGGAAGTTATGGTGTTTTGAAGTTGTTGGGGGCTTCTAGCCCCAGCGGCTAAGGGGAAATGTCTACTTGGTCCCAACTCTTGGTAGAGAGACAAAAGTTTTCTTGACGGTGGGGTAGGGGTCTTACCTAGAGTTCTAGAGGCTTATATGGGTGAGGTAGTGTGGCCGAACCCACCCGAGGCCAAACAACACGGCCTCCATGGGCATTGGCCTAATGTGAGGGCATAGTTGCCTAGTATGGTTCGGGTTGTTGTAGTGTTGCTCCGGCAACGCGATGATCAACATAAGATTGGACTTTCATGAATGAAAGACCACATCTAAGAATTAGTTACTGATTAAGGGGTGAGTCCCGAAAGCAAAGTAGGAGGGTTGGTTCCCCTCTTATGAATTATAAGGTCCGGGGTATGAGAAGCTAATCATTAGCATGGTGGAATGTGAAGGATTAGCGCTCATGACCCTTGTTAGAAATGAAAATGGTTAAGATGGTTAAGGGGAGCTAGCAAAGATTGCGACAAGTGATCCCTGCTTCTTACACATATGTTGCCACCTCAAGGTAGCATCATCTTTCTTGAAGGTCATGAGCACCACCTTGAACTCTACCACATACATGCCCCCATTTTTATAAAAGAAGAACACATGTAAATACTTAGGAGTACATTACTATCCTATGTATGCTTGTATTTATCTTTCCATTGTACATTGTAACATCTCTCAAGGTGGAGTTCCCTTCTTAATATCATTCCCCGGGCCATTATGTCCCCCCTAAGTACCTTCCCTTTCTAGCTTACTATTTTGTCTCCCCCTCCACAATTTCCTCTCCCATAATATTGTTCAGCTACATGGTTGTGATTCATTCTATATTTAGCATCTAACATGGGCCTTGACTATCTTATCTTCATTAGAAGAAACTTAGATAATATGAAGAAATTGACACATGTATGAATAGTGAATAATGTCAAAATAAATAGTATGAATATCATGATAGTGTTGGTATTTTCAGTGAAAAGTTCTACTATGAATGGCGCCAGGATGAACAATGCTTCTTGTGGAGAATGTCGGGATGAACAATGTTTTATGTGAAAGTGCCAGGATTATAACTCCACCCAAATTTCCAAGTGTCAACCTAAATGTATGAATAATGAACAAGTATTATTGCTTTGTTCATGGGGCTCACAAAATTAATTTGACATATTCCAGGGTCAATGGAAGTGACCCACATGGCTGAATGATGTTATGTTGTTGGCTAAGTAGTTTGTGTGCCAAGTGACAAGCCCCTCGGGTCCCCGAACAAAGAACATGATACCTATCAATTAAGACTTACATGTTGGCATGGCATGATTTAAGCAAATGCACAACCAAGGTTACAAAAGACAAATTTTAAGGCCTACATTATCAACTAACATGGTCCAATGGGTTTTGTGTACGGGGAGGTCACTTAGTGCATTTTAAAAACAACGTGTGGCATTATGTAGGGAGGATTAAAATCATTTGACATAAAAATTATAAAAGAATTCCAAATAATGAAGGGTCCATTAAAAGTACATAAGCCCATTACAAGTAAAATAGGCAGGTATAAAATATGGGTCATTCCCTTCTAGTAAAAATAATATAGGGGCTGAAAATAAGGATCTTAGGATGTATGTTTAGTAGAATCAATTTCGTACGCATGCCTCACGAGGGATGGATGAAAAATTACTCATCATTCACCCAAAAATGAATGAAATTGGAAGCCTAACTCTATGCCAGACTTCTCTTGGTGGTTTTTCTCCCCTTCTCTTTTGAAACTCTTCAACCCGATTGTAGGGCGCCTGTTTGTGCACAACATTTGAGCCTCACCGTTGTGTTTAGGGTTTAGGATTGCTTGTCGTCATCCTCTTCTCCAATCTTGTGTAGAGTTTTTTAGCCAGGCTGCGTGATCTGATGCGGAAACCTTGAAGAGCAGGTCTGAAACGATCCACTTTAAGTTTTTCACTTTAAGTTTTTGTACTTGGTTTTTGCAATGGTACGTAATTTTTATATTTTTTGTTGCCATGCTTTTCCCATCACTTTTGCATTGCATACATTCTTAAATTTAGTTTTTTAAATTAAAAGGAATATAGACTACAAAAAAATTCAATGACATGGGCATTATAAGTAATGCTAGGGTACAAAAAAATAGGCCATTTTAGAATATTATGTAATTATAGGGAGCTTTTAATTCGTGCCTTGGAGGTAAATAGCCCCTAAACAAATACCCCTCCGCCGCACGTGGTACACAAAAATCCTACTGAGTGACCTCCCCGTGGTTTTGCGGTGGGAGAGGCAAAAAAGAGGCTATAGTAGAAATAGGTAGGGGCCCACGGCAGGAAAAACGTTGTTATAATAAATTTCAATGATTTTTTTGGGGGGGGGAAAGAAGATGAAGACGAGAAGACAAGAGAATGGTCAAACTTTATTTTTTTCAAAACTGCCCTTTTTGGGCATAAATTACAAAAAAATCAGCACATTCACTTATGGGTGCATGGTCATTCCTCTTAGTCCACATTCGGTTTACACCTAGTGAGGGCCCAAAAACTTTGTGTATTGCTTTTTTAAGTCCATGGTCCGACTTCATGGTCCATGGTGTAAACCGGCTATTAGATGCAACAGATCGATGTGATAGGCATCCATACCATTAATTATTAAGTTACTTTTGAAAAGATAGTTCTTAAAAATAAGGTGGACCATATCAATTCAGAGGGTGCGGACACTACAGAAATAGTGTTATACTACACATGGAGTACCAAATACAAGTTGTGGTGATGTCTAAAGAACAAACACCATTAATTCCCACCATATATCATACAAAATTTGTAAAGAGAAAAGAGTATACATAGTAATCTGGTACACCAATTAATGGACTCATGTATGTATACTAAGGTTCTCAATATAATGTGATAAATTCCTATCACATACACAAAATGTAAATCATGAAAATGTAATTTGTTTACTATATATACGATCCACTTCGCTTTCCAATGAAAATGCTATTAAATTCTATTTTTTAATCCATATGATGTAACTCATGATAATTTGGCCATGTAACATACGTCATTAGAGCTAGGGCAATGACAACATCTAGATTTATCATCATGTGAACACTTAAGTCATAAGATAAGCACAATTATTGTAACTTAAATACGTGATTGAAATTATGTGATGGCAACAAAAGGATGGGCATGATGTAGCCTAGTTCCATCTACCGGAGGGCAAGATCAACGGGCGTACAGTGTGTATCGGGGTGTCTTTGACTCAGAAGACACTATCCCCCCCTTACGAACTCATTCGGGGTAAGGAGGTGTCAAAGGATATGAAACCATGGGTCATTTTGTGTCAAGCAAGGCAACCCTCCTCAGACTACCCTACCCAACTGAAATTCATGTCACTTATATTTTAGAGGGCCCATTAATCCATACTAAGTGCATTTACATTCGAAGGCCTAACTTTCAAAAAATAACTTCACTTTCACTTGTAGATTAAGTGATTGACCCATATCTTAGTGGAAAAGTGAAAATATAAACAGTGCTCCCCAACTTTAAGTATAGTTGTAGTATGAAATGGCCTTAGTATTTACGAGTAACTAAATGTAATCATAAGTCTACATTATTGCTATTTAGCTCACTACACCGTTTATGGTATTTAGTATCACTTACTATTTGGAGTTACACAATGCTATAACTATTTATTGAGAATATAAAATTTACTAACCATTTATTGCATTGTGTAATTTCAAATAGTAAGTGACACTAAACACCATGAACGGTGTACTTTTCTAATGAATTGTGAACTTTGGATCTTCTTAAACCTTGGTTTCAACCATATAAGGAGTTGTTTCTTTTCTTATGAAATTTTCATTCAAGGAAGTAAAATGTACTTAAATATAACCCAATATAGACCGAACCCACAACGAAGAGACAAACACAAAGTATATGTAACCAATTTATAAAAAGGCAATCAAGATCTATACAGCCACAACAACTATCTTTAGCAATGAACCCGCCAAGAATAAAGAGCGTCTCCAATCATTGCCTCAAAACATTTTTCCCAATAATCAAATTTTAATGAGCTCTTGAGGTAGCATGCTCACTCGGTCCATGCAATCCATGTACATGTCCTAGTATTCTATTGCCCACCAACTACATTTTGAAGTCCTTTGACATAAATGATTGGCACTAACAAATTGGAAACATTTGGGCTTTGCAAGTGGGTCCAAAATGCAGCTATACTCCAAAAAACCTACAAATCCAAATATAAAGAGTACAAATTTTAATGATGCTTGGAGATGCCCTAAATATACTAATTATCATGTTGGTCTAGGTGGCAATTTAGTGTGGGCCACCCTAATTGTCTAGTACGGATGGAAAGAATGGGGACCCAAAGGTCTCAAGTTTCCTCTTAAATCTTCCTAGAGATTTATGACCCAGACGACAAAGTTTCATATCAACATGGTTCTAAGAAACTATATATAAAATAAACAATCACCACATCAATTTCCTAACCATATATATATATATATAATTTATACTTTAGTCTACACTAATTTGTAATTAGAGATTTGGTGTGGGTTGAAAATTAATGTGCCCACATTATTGGTTCTAAAGAATTATTATGGCCCACACCAATAGGCCAATACAATGTAGCACTCAAGCTAAAGTATAGTAACCATGTTAGTCAACCTCACACCCTCACCCTCGGTGACAAATTCATCAATCCCAATACACATAATCTTGCAAGCCTTTCATTTAAGAAAATTAATGTGCTATGCCTAAAACTAAGGCAATCCAAAAATCACAACACATAGGACAATCACAACACACAAGTAGGTACATAAACATATCTTTTACAACCTGGGGTGGCAACTCCACCATAACCTGCAAGGGTGTGTGGATTATGAAATCCAATTTTGACCTAATTTCTTACTTAAGATAAGTGAATTCTCACTAATTAATTATAAAAATGAAATCAAACTCCATGATGCAATAATGGACTAAATAAGAAATGTTTCTTACTTTCATTTGTTGCTTACATTTTTAGATTGAAATTGTGTTGCTTGCCGTCCACTTCTTGTTGTAGTCTCCACTTATGATTATTTATTTCCAACAAAATGCGGTGCAGAGCTAGGATATTGCACCCTTTTGCTTTATGAAAATTTCAATTATTCATTTATGAATTGACATAATTATAATAGTATTAATAATCATATTGCAAGTTATATATCATGGGAATGTTAAAATGCCATAAATTTATTATTATTATTATTATTATGATATATTTAAGATAATTTAATTTTGAGATCCTTTCACAACAAAATGGAAGACCTTGCAAAGTCCATCATAAAGCACTATTTTGACATGTGTTGTCTAAGCCCGTTGCACCCATGCCCCTCCTCGGTCATTTCCCCCTTTCCAAAATGGTGAGTGATGGTGGGGAGTTGTCATGAGCTCACAAAGCTCGGACTAAAAATATAAATCGAATCCTCAAGCTAGCAACGAGAGAGAGAGATGAACCAAGCCACCTTAGAGCCATGAGGAAGGAGCCCCCTTGTCATGCAAGCCTTCCTCATGTATAGTGCTCACCGCCATGCAACTTGTCCAAGATAAGAGGAGTTACGAGGAGTTACAAGTATTATGAATAGCAAGATTGCCACTAAAAGTAGTCAACTAGATTGTAACTAATCCATTCTTATCCACTTGACTTTGTGATAGCCTAGTTGAGTTAACTTTTGAGACTTCATAATAATCTAGTCTATACTACTACCACATTACAAGAGTGGTGCAACAACAACCTCGACATTCTTTATTTTATATTTAACCATGAACCAGCACAACAATACTACTCCCTCTGTTTCACAATAAAACCATGGTTTCTATTTCAGTGCGGGATTAAGAACAGTGACCATCTTTGAACCACAATGCGTTTTTTAACCAAAATTGGGAGCTGCCAAAAATTAGCAAGTTGGCACGGAGTATACAGTATTTACCGAGGCTACTGTAGCTTCTTAGATAAATATACCATATTTATTAGTAGGCCCTGCTGCACTGCCGTTGTTAGCCGTGAATGATAGGCATGAGTAGTGGTAATAACGAAACCATGGTTTTATTCTGGCACGGAGTTTATGCAGAAACCATGGTTTTATTGTGAAACAGAGGGAGTAACACATTACAAGAGTGGTGCAACAACAACCTCGACATTCTTTATTTTATATTAAGTCATGAACCAGCACAACAAAACAAGTATCGGTCACTATACGAGTTTCGAGGTTGTTAAAATCTTAGAAATAAAGTTTGGTATGCAGTTGAATAGATAAACTACAAGGTCCAATATAATGTGCAAGTACTCGTCCAAATCCTCAACAGTGCTTTTAGATGAAACTTATCAAGTGCATTCCTTAAACTGTTGCTGATCATTTGTGAGATTTAGGCCTTTCCTATTTCCCAAAATAAAGATAAAACATTAAATCATAGGAAGCATTTTTCACTATCCATTTCATAACAACCACGATGTCTAATCACTTGTTTTGATCGATTGGGGTGAGTGTTACATCTTTGAATCCATTTTGAAACACCAAACTCTACATATGTTGCAGTAAAATGTAAAAACCTCAATTTTGAAAATCCCTGAAGTTGATGATTACAAGCACATGAACTTTGAGGTAGACGTGCCTGGTTCCATTACTTCTCTTAGTCAAACACCTAAATTTGGGTGGTATGTGGTTAGGCATGGCTCCAAAACTGGATAGCAAAAAGACATGTGTTTAAGAGAGATTGATCTGCGTGCTCAAAAATGATCACTATCTAAGACTCAATAGTCAACAAAATTGGGGAGGACCTACATGACCATTTAATGAGCACAAGAATCTTCACTTTGAAAATTGGATAAGATAGTCATATGAGCTCCGAAATCACGAGGAAAGTGACTATAGCCTTAATTTGGATTTGCTAACCATATTGAGTGTTTCATATCCTAGGAGAAGTGGGCTAGTTGGAAAAAAGTAACCATTTAAGACCCATCTACCTTATGACAACAGGGACGAGGTGATACTCAAGACATGGAAGATCAAGAACATGATGTGTCCAGAGTAAAACAATTTTTATGTTATTAAGCAGTTACAAATCTATTCACGTTTCCTCCTAGACATGTTGACAGCAATGTCAGCCCCAGCACGTATCTCTTTCCAATTGGTAGTAAGCTAGATACAATTGTAATTTAAGCTTGTACATTCTTCCATGAGTTGTATTCAACCCAGTCAGAGGCAATGGGACCAAGGAAGGACTGTGGGAGGCCAAAAGAGTCCACCAAATTCAATGCTTGTGGCCGAAGCTCTCCACAAAGGGTGGCAACCTCGGTGCGGATCAGCTGTGACTGCCTTGGTGTCAAGTAGCCATATCTGCATGATTCACAAAAAATCCACAACAAGCTCAAAATCCACGTCTTGCAGGTCAAACCTAAGGTCATACCAGAGCTCGTATGAATCTAATATTTATTATCAAAGTGATTCTTGTGACAAACATTTTGGGATATTAAACTCCCGGGAGTAGGACAATAATTTTGGGACGGAGGGAGTAACTAAAATAAGAGTTGTCTACCTTAATTCGATTACTCATCTTCAACAAACACCTATATTTGAGTGGTGTGTGGTTAGGTGTGGCTCAAAGAACGGATACCAAAAAGGCATCATGTGTTAAAAGAGATTGGACAACGTGCTCAAAATATAATAACCATTCTAGGCTCAAAAGTCAACATAATTCGGGGCACTTATAAGATCATTTAATGAGAAAGAGAATCTTTACTTTGATAATAAATAAGACATTCATATGAGCTCCAACAATTATGAAAAAAATGGCTATGGGCACAATTTGGATTTGCTATTCATCTTGCACTAATTTTGTGATTCATATCCTATGAGAAGTGGGTGCAAAAGGAAAAGCGTCTATTTAAGACCCGCTTACCTTATGTACACCTTGTCTAAAGAGGGAGAATATGAGAATGAGAATTAGTGTAGCGTACACTATAACTTTCACTGGTGGCTCATTGAAGTGGGATGTCTGTGAGCTTGTTTTCTTAAAGTTCAGGAATTTAGGTCCATTGAGTGAATGAATCGAGCACACTTAGGCGGATCATGTAGTTAAATTTCTCATTGTCCAAAATACCCTGTGTATTGCAATATTTGCACCAATTTCCACTCTTGAAATTAGTGTAACCATTAAAAGTAAGTTTACTCTAGAATAAACATTATTAATGGTGTAGCTATCCAGAAGTAAATAATTAACGACATAAAATATTGCATTTGCATAGGTTGACACTAACCGCAAGAAAACAGGCTCCTCATCTGCAGCCGATAGCACGTAGAGTGACCTTAACAAGCTAAGAATCTCCTGAAAATACAAGAGTTGTTGTTAGAAACTTGTAGTGTAAGAACAGAAAGAGAAAATATTTGTACAATGTATAATATCCTGGAGATTGTGCTATCACAAATTAGAGTTCTGTGAACCTTTCTACCTTTGTCGAGCCTGTTGCATTCTGCTCTGCTCTCAAGCAGCTTTCCAAGATTGAGCGCTCAGAGAATGCTTGTCCCAGATCCTCTGCTAATTGATAGCACTGCATGACAAAGAAAAGAGTTAAAGCCCAACTCAACCTCCCATTCTCTATCCACATATTCACTTCCAAGAATATAATTTAAATTACAAAATGTCAAACCACATAAAATTGTCACACAACGAACAGAAACCTTTCACACTGTTTCAGCATCGAAAAATCATTCACAAATATCATAGAAATGAAAAAAAATCCAACAGATAATTGGATGGGTATTGAACTTTGAATGGAAAGATACCGAGATGGTGGCATCTGTCATGGAGACCCCTTGTTTCACAAGATTCGTGACCTGTGCTGTCAAGAGTTCCAATAATCCTCGTTCTCGTAGCTGGAAGAGTGACAACTGGTACATGCATACTCACCAGTTAAGGCACAAAGCACAACAGCTTAAAAAGTATTAAAATTACAATAAACAACCAAAAAACCCATACCCAGCCTGTGCAAAAATACAGGTCTAAGGATTTCAAGTAAAGCATTTCCTTGACAAAGTTTTTTAATGTTATAAATTGTACCTGAGTTGAAGGATCACGAAGTAAGTTGCTCTTAAGTTCCTCAGGAATGACCGGGCGAGAGCTATTCATGTGTTCCAAGCCCAAACCCTTCATGGGTCTTCCCTTCCTTTGCGCAGCGATGTAGTCAGCAAGAAGTGCTTTGCTCACCTGCAATGACACAGGAAAAGGCTGAGTCCTAAACTCTAAAATTTCCAGCTCCTGCCATCATAATATGTGTCCAGAAAACTAGACAAATCAAATGAAGAAACACAAGCAAGAACCATGGAAAATCAAGTGATGATCTTTGAATGTTGGAATAGAGAAAATTATCGTGCACACACAATGAAGTTGGGAACTAGAACCTGTTGCATGAGTACGTTATTGTCGCCTTCGAATGTCAACTGCACATCATATTCTGCTTTCAGCTGACCAACTCGGTTATCGGTCTTCAGGCCCTGGCCTCCACATGCCTCTCGACATTCCTACAACACCATGGAGGTTTTGCAACAGTTGTTAGGACCTCTTGTCAGGAAACAACTTCGTGTACAGAAATGGAATAAATGTCACGAACTTTGACTCCGTAATAAATCAAAAATCACAGAAAAATATCATATTCATGTTGACCCACCATCAAAAAAATCTCTCCAAAAACACACCACACCAATGTCATCACAGAAATGCCCATAAAAACAACGATTGTTAGGAGCTCCCATGGGAACACAGCTTTGTGTACAAAAATGAAATAGATGTCACAAACCTTCACTCCATAGGCAATCAAAGAAAGATATCATAGTGATATTGACCAACCGTCAAAAAATTCTCCAAAACATCCTTGTTTGCACAGCAAAGAAGCTCTGGGGTTGAACTGAATGGCCACCTCCCAGAAGACCAATGTCATCACAAAAGTGCACAGAGAAGCAAGAAAACATATACTGAGAAGTAGACTGAGACCAACCTGGAGGGTGTGCATGTTATGCCATGAGAAGATGGCTTTCAAACCACTTGACAGCACATGGATAACCTTTGAATCTTCCGGCCTTCGCTTCATATACAATTTTTTAAGATCCACAGCAGCAAAGCTCATCGCATATCTGCAGCACACACACTCATCAACTTGCTTGAATTTAGGTGATGAACACAAAAAATGTATGATAAGATTAAACAGCAAGAACTCTAAGATTACCAATGATCAGTAGCTGTAATATGGTCATTCGAGCTCCTACCTAATGTTTGTGAAAGACGAGAATGGAGAACTCACGTCTTGGCTAAGAGAGGGAGTAATCGGTGCTGGTGACTAGGATAATCCAAAAGTAGTAGCTCAGGCTGATCTGGGGCAAGCGAGAAAGCACGCCGCGTCAATGCATATCGAATTGCAGTGGCCAAACCCACTTTGGCTTGATAAATAGCACTTACGGCAATCGTAACCCGACCTGATGTAAGAGGGGCCATAAAGGCACCAAATCTCTGCATACATGTACAAAATAACTTTCAAATGAGGCCCAGACAAATGTAAGATAACAATGGGACATAAGTAGGAAGTTATTGCACATTACTCCATACCCTGCGTGCCTATCATTTTTGTAAATATTTGATTCTACCCATGAATGCCTAAACCTCTAAGTTTCACCTGTCATGTTGTCATTGGTCAAGAACATTTATGTGTCCTATGTGGCACCTGGAGAATTTATTATTTCATCACACGGGTGTCCAAAACTGACCAAAATGTACAGTGTTGTTGCAGAAATTGATTAAAATAAAATAAAAAGGCCTAATATAGGTATTGTTGTTGCTCAAACAATCAAACTTGACAACCACACACCTGATCTGGGTCCTTGATGGCACTTTCGTAGCGCCCATCTGGAGTAACATCAGCAACTGCATTAAGCAAATTCTCACGAGGAATTCTCACTTTGTCAAACCTGCAATCCAAGGCAGAATCAGGTTCCAACATGTCAATATTGTATCACTTCAAGCTGAAAATAAATGTTTTCATCACCCTTCAAATTTAGAAGCACCACGATTTGTACACTTTATTCTCAAAAAATATTGCATTTGTAACTAGCATGGGAAGTTCAAACAATGCATCCTTTCAGGGTCATTCCTGATTAGCCTAAATTACATTAGCACTGCCTAAAGCTAATCAGGGCAATGTGACAACTGTGAGCATGGATGTTTATTGAAACATCCAACTTTCACTAACATAAGAGAACGTACCATATACGACCATTGTCAACGCCATTCAATCCAATCTTGTGACCACAATCAGCGACCCGAACACCAGGACACTCGCGTCCATTTTCATCCCGTATTTGACAAACAAAAGCATGAACACCCTCATTTCTTCCATTGATCAAAAGCTGGGAGAAGACAATTGTATGCGTAGCATGCTGCATGTATAACAGCAAATTATACGCGTCAGTATGTGATACTGGATCTTGGATGGCGCATATAATTATAACAGTAAATTATACGCGTCATAGCAGCAAACTGATACATTGCACTGCATCATCCAAGATTGAGAAACGATAGGCATCTGATGCTTTAAACAAGAGTAAATACTTATCAATCATTCAAAAGAAAAAAACCTTTAAAGAGAATTACCAATGCTGCACCTCCGATCCAGTACTTCTGAGCAGACTCACAGGGAGTATCAATTATAAACTCTTGTGTTGACGAGTCATATGTTGTCACTGTTTCAATTCCCCGCACCTGAAAAAACCAATTTACGTGATCGGATGTTTGCAAACAATAATTCTTGGTAAATGCTCAAGATTGGAAACCGAAAATCAACATAAAGAAATTTGCTCTGGATGCACAGCCGTTGATATAACATAGATGCAGTTTGGGGCACTAAAAACATACATTACTGCCATGGCCAAGTTCACTCATTGCAAAACATCCTCTGACTACATAGTCTTCAGTCAGCTGCAACCATTTGTCATGGTGTCTTTTTGTCCCCAAAAATTGAATGGAGCCTCCCCTGTAGCACAACCATCCCCAAACCCTAGTATTACTCTCAAAAAACTCCAACTCTTGGACTCGCATTATGTTTTCAGCAGATGTCAAGGACAGTGCATATAGTGCAATCAATAAAACCTTAAATACATTTTCAGAAATCTGCATTAAGAAAAACTTTGATTTGAGATGAATGCTCACCACAAGGTGACATGGACTCCAAGCTTGATAGCAAGAGAATGATCAAAAGTGCCCAACGCTTCAAAAATTGCAGCTCGCCGCAGCGAATCCTCAGGCGATTGCTTCGTCAGCCAGCCCTTGAAGATCCCTTTGTTGAGTAAAAAAAGAATTCGCTGCATAGTTTTCTCTCTTTGTTTCTCCATGGGTTGGTTGAAATCAGGAGACACAAAAACTTGGTCACCCACTCTTTTGGACACAAAAAGATCACTACCAGCCATCAATGCAAACATGGCATCTCTGACTTCTAGGTTATGTCCATCCAACATAAATCGCATCACAGACTTATCAAAAGCAGGGGCATCTGCACAGAATTGAAACAAAAGATGTCAACAACCCAATGATTCCTCAAACCCAGCTCACTTCGTTCTCTGGAAAAAGAGTGAAAATAAATAAAATTCAGTCTAGAGATCTTACAGGGGTTGCAAAGGACCTCTAGTTTGACTTTCATCACAACTTTCATCGCAACTGTTTGAAGACAAATTTTGATACCCAGTTCATGGCAGATTCCATCACATCTTGCAACTTCATCCCAAAAGCCCCAAACAGTTTCGGAACATCCACCACATCAACAGGCTCTTTCAACCCAAACCACTCAATTTTAGTACTCTCCTTGCACAAAATAAAGCAGTATGCTGCAATTGCAACCCTTCTTGGAGATATAAACAGTTTCTGAGTGACCCAACTTCAGCAATCTGGCGTAGAGCCCCCTTCTCTCTAGTTTCAAAAACACATACAGCTTCTCAAAAATCACCGTTGCTCAGAATGAAGATGTCAACGAAGGGGGAAGAAAAAAAAAGATTCAAAATCAAGAATGTCTAGCCTAGCCTGTACAAAATCCAGTTTCACAGAAACACTTAGAGAATGCCTTCTACGATCGACGTCTGCAAAGGCTGCCCAACCGACAAAGATGCAGACAATCCAAGTGTTTGAAAGTCTAGCCTGACTTAAGCTCGGGGTTTTGCATAAAAAAACCTCTAAACAATTAAGGGAGGGGTAAATTTTACCTGAATTAACCTCGGGAGGAGCATAAGCCAAGCATGCCTGGGGTTGCAAGAAAGCGCCATAGCACAACTCTTGAGTGAGATGCTTGGCTAGCACTGAAGTCCGCCATGCCGCGGCAGATGATGTCCATGACGATCCTTCTCTCTTCTCCTCCATGTCTTCTGCAACAACCCTCAAAAAACCCCTCCCACCGAACTCCTGCCTCCAACTTGCGAAGCAATCCCAAGAAATTGGCTCTGTCTGTCTGTCTGTCTAGACTCCGAAGCTTACACAGTGCAAATGAGTAATCTGAATTGAATTGGGGGGACTTGCTTTGTATATATGCAACTTTGTGATGTTAGCTATCCAGAAACATCATCTACAACCCAAGTTTTTGTATATAACTCTTTGAGCATGTGGGCACCTCTTTACGCGATCATTCCGGTCTCAGAACGGTGGATGCCTCATCCTATTGCTTCTCTTGAATCTCTTCTGATCTGTTAACAACTTCCTTCAGACGCAATTGTTGCGGAGCTGATGATCATTCCGCTTCTACCTACTTTTTTCCTCCAGGATTTTGACTTCCCAACTACCTCGACGACCACGTGGGAAATGGACCCACAAACATGTCCCCACAAAAAGTTTCGGAGCAGCGTCGACATGGTTCTCCTAAGTTGCCCCACGCCTCGTGGTGGGCCCCACACGTTCGGAGGGAACATCGTTGGGATCGTGTTTATGAACTTTGAGTATAATTAGGTAGATAACTTTTAGGGGGAGAAGATTATACCCTCCACCCAAAGCTTCTTAGGGTAAATCGTAAAATTGAGCACATAGTACACCTTGCTTATAACATGTCATATGAGCTAACTATAAATTTTTTCAACGGTTTGCAAAATTTCAACATTTATGCTATCTATCTACAATGGACAATATGGTGGTGGTGGTGGCGTCACAATGCCGTTCTCCATTGTTCCAGATTGGTGGGAGAAATGATGTGTCATATGCACATGGGCAAGGGGATGTGATGACATGGACCCAACTGGTCTAATATACAATGGACAATCGATGGTGATGGTGGTAGTCATAATTGTCGCCTTACCATTCTCCACCTTGGTCCACTGTTCTAGGAAGGTGGGGGGACCACAAGGGGCAATGGGATTGGGACAGAACATGTTAAGGCCATTGCACACACGAGACTGAAGGCCCATGATTATTGCATTCTAGGATCTCTTGTTAAGTTAGATGAAAATGATGAGACTATCCAAGTTCACTTCACACTAGAAAGTGAAGCCCTGAGGGTCCAAATATATTATAATGGTTGAAATGTCTACATGGATACCTACATGGCATACCATGTTACAATCAAAGGTCGTAGACATCTAGTACGGCCTTTGGATGAGAGTCAAGGGCCCTCACATTTACATGGATCGCAACCCTTGGCTCGTATGTGAAGTGGCCCTTAAACCACATAGTGGAATGTTGAGATTATGCCCTTCACCCCAAATTTCTTAGGGTGAACCACACAATCAAGCACATCTACCTCATTTATAAAATGTTATGTGATCCAACAAATTGCCTACAAATCTTTCATTGATTGCATAGTGTCCTTATGATGAAAATAATGATTTATTATGGCCATTGGGTGGATTCGACTTCCAGTTCCTTGCCGCTCAACCGGGTCCAACCATATGCCAATATTTTATATGTGATTTCTATCAAGTAGGGGTTGTGCCCTCTACTTGAAATTTTTGGGGGCGAATCACAAATTCATGTAGATCTGATGCATTGAGAAGATGCCATGCGGTCCAAAGGATTGATTTAAAAAGTTTCAAATGATGTGCATATTTTCAACCTAATGGAGATTAAGTTAGATAATGGCCATTTGGATCTAGCTCATGATCACATGCCACTTGATAAAGTCCATACAATAAACATTATCTAGCACATAACAAACTATGCACAGCAAGAGCAAAGCCAATCGCCGTGGATTTGCATACTAACAAAATTAGTAGGACTTAGTAACTTATTAAGCATATTCAACATTGTCAAATTCAAATAGATATTTGTACGCAAGCAAGGTGGCAGGCTTTTGTACCCACAAATTTTGCATATTCGTGGGTGATTCAACGACTAACAAACTATTGGTAGCTTATTACCTCAATTTTGACATTCCAACTCCCATCGATTTGTGGTATGTAGTATGTTTTTAGTCAAATAGACTTGCACTACATGGCAACTAGCATAGGAGTTTCATATTGCAATTGCATAACAAGTGGCCTTGCCCTAATTGCATCTAAAAACATCCAAATAAAGGATTTGAGTATGAATGTTAATGTTTAATACTTGTTGGCACTTGTTGTTGATTATCAAAGGATTTCAACACACTTTATCATGTCACTTTTTGGACATCAAATGAATAACCTATGAATGCTCAAAGCGGTGATTATAAGTGGTGTCCAAAACAAACCCTAGATTATCATGTTCAACTAAGAGAAATTGATGCATGAGCACAAGCAAAGTCCTATCACTATGGGTTTGGAGGTGCAACACATTCCCAAACATTCACGTGTTACTCAATTGTCTTAACCAAATTTGTCATGGGGGGCCAAAAACCTTTCATCTTGCCCTAAATAA
The DNA here is from genome assembly GCA_950295325.1 of Polytrichum commune. NCBI lineage: Eukaryota > Viridiplantae > Streptophyta > Polytrichopsida > Polytrichales > Polytrichaceae > Polytrichum > Polytrichum commune. The sequence goes on along the minus strand of OX485803.1, from coordinate 10,881,116 downwards.
ATTTGCACACAATCAAATAAGCCACAAGCAAGTGATTGAAGATGATTGAGATGAAAATATGATGTTTAATGGAAAGAATAATGCCACCGGGACTTCAATGCTCTTTATTCAAAAACACGCACATAGACAAAATTCTTCATGGGTTTACCAACACAAAAACCCTACATTGAAGTTATACAATGTGAATACTCTAATATTATGATTGCATACAAATAATCTCAAGGAGAGTTGCATACCTCTTCAACCTCCATGTAGACCATCTTATGCATCATAGGTAGTGTGTGCCTTTGCATATGATGGAATGTCAAAATCTTGGGTTGAATATCTTATGTGGGTCTTGGGAAAACATAATAAATTGGAAGAAAATATCAAAGAGAAGCCAAACAATGTTCATGTCCATGCAAATCTATAAATATGATTTATTTTAGGCAAGAAGTTAAATGTGCTCACACTTGGTAAATAAGGTAGGAGGCCCTTACACGGACATTTTTAGCTTTGCACTCATTTTTCTGTAGGATGTGAACTACACAGTTAGTTTGAGATGATTACCAAATGCAAGTAGTGTATGTAGCCACTTTATCTTTTTTCTTTTGTTTCCTTAGTTTATTTTAATAACTATACTTGTAAGATCTCATATGATTCCTTGCCCATTGTCAAAGTGACGTTTCTATTCCTTGTAAAATTTTCATTAAGGTCCCCCAATTTTATTGACTATTTGAGTCTAGAATGGTTGATAAATTTTGAGCACATAGTCTAATCTATTTTGAAAACACATGTTTTTGATGTCCATTCTCAACCTAACCACACACCTTCAATATATAGGTGGCCATTTGAGATGAGTAAATGTAGTAGGCCTACTCCCTTACCTCATGTATGTAGTACATCATCATAGTCATTGCTAGAGTCAGATGATATGTCATACTCACTTGTATCCAAGATCTTGGGTAAAAATGCTTTTAATCCTCCCATATTTATCATTCTTATCATTGCCATAAACACTTCAAATATTTGTGATAAACATGAATTTCATTTTAATTTCTTGGATGAGGACCAATAAAATTTGGTAGAATAGTGATGCCACGTTAACGCCACTTCATTTTTTCATACCTTGGACCTCGACCTAATGTAAACTCCTTGGGTCCCAAATTTTTGCTCTGAACCAATAAGACCACTCATTGCTACTGACCACACCTTAAATCACATACTTGATATTGAAACTAGATGATGATCAACTATCTCAATCTTTAGAGGTGATAGACTATGCCATTTATGCTCTTCTAATGTAATTGAAAACAAGGCACACTACGTGTTGAAGTGTCCCTGTATAACTCCATTAGAGTTAAGTTTTAATCATTATTTGAGAATGTAGTATTTGGGAGTCTTGAGTCTTTCTTTTAAGTGGACCATCAAGTGGATATTAGCTTCTACCTCACAAAGGCAACCACACTCCCCACTCTAAGGAATTAGCCAATTTGACACCATCCTCATATACTGTTAGTCCCATAAGCCTTTCGACTTCCCAAACTTTAAAATGAATTTCATTTCATTTTTAGAGTTTCTTCAGTCCTCGACCCTAGCGTAAACATGCCCTTAAGTAAAGTAGATGGGTCTTGAGTGGCTTGTTTCTTTATTAAACCCCTATATTTAAATGGTACATGGTCCAATGAAGATCAAGGAACTAACATCATAAAGACACATGTTCAAAAGTGACTGGACTACATCTTCAAAGATTAATAACTACTCTACACTCAGTAGTGAACACAATTGGAAGAACCTACATGTCCAATAAAGAAATCGACAAACATGCGCCTCCAATAACCAATAGTAATTCAAGGAGGATTTGATCTTCAAACCGATTTTTGCATACGTTTCGTCGTGGATCTTCTAATGCAACACGAGTTTTGTTGTGTAAATCTAATCAGTAGAAGTTGGAACACATGGAAAACGAACCAAATAACACCCACATACCTTAAAAGTAAATGTGGAGGCCGGAATCCAGGTGATGGGTGGGGGAAGACTTGAGCTTGTAACCCTCACTCTAACTTTATATTCAGTGCCAAGGGATTTTAGGGTTTGAAGCTCTCCATCGCGCATCGGAGCACATAGGGTTTTCCCATGTCCATCGCTCTAGCACCTCCGGAGCCTCCTCACCCAGGGTTTCAAATGAAGCGCGACCGGGAAGACGACGACGACGAGGCGCCCGCAGCCAGGCAAGTGCCACTGGATCCCGAGGATCGCACCAACGGCGACCTGAATGGCATCCGAAAGAAGTTCAAAATCCCCGATTCTCCCAAGGAGGGCGTCCTGTCCAACCTTGTGTCCTACGGGGAAGAGGAGGAGGAGGAGGAAGAGAAGTTGAAAGAGAAGGAGAAGGAGAAGGTGTACGAGTACGAGAGCGATGAGGAGCTGGAGCGGTCGCGGGCGGCTTTTCGTCGCGACACTGAGGTCCGCAAGGATTGTCCCTATCTGGATACTGTGAACAGACAGGTACGTGAAGCTTTCCTTGTATTCTGATCGATTTTATCCAATGCTCATACAATTCTGTGGTTCAATCTGGATACTGTGGAGCTCGAGCTCGAGAGAGGTCTCGGTTGTTAGGAGCTGGACAGGGCACGGCATTGCAGTTGTTTTGTCTCAGAAGGCGCTAGAGATAAGTTTATTCGATTGGTTCGCGCTTGCTCGAACCTTGGACACCCTGTTGCTTAAACCTAAAGGAAAACGGTCCTTAAGTGGGCAGTTTAAGCTCTGTACCCACTTCTCGCAGGATATGGAACACGCACTAATTAGTGCGAGATCATTGACAAATCCATATTGTGGCTGCAGCCATTTTACTCATAATATTGGAGCTCATAGGAATGTCTTATTCATTATCAAAGTGTAGATTTGTGATTAATTTGGTCATATAGGTCCCCCCCCAATTCTGTTGACTAATGTGTCTAGAATGGTATACAAATTTTGAGCATGTAGTCCAATCTCGTATTAACACATGCCCTTTTGGTTTCCGGTTTTAGATGCGCACGTAACCATACAGCACTCAATCATAGCTGTCTGATTAATAAAAGTAACCAAGGCAGGTCTGCATACCTTGAAGATAAAAGTATTGGATTGGTTTGAGCTTGCTCGAACATTGGACACAATATTGTCTAAACCCTAAGGCTTAAATCGTCACTTTTAGCTCTGCACCCAGATCTCATAGATAACGAAACATGGCATTTAGAGTGAGATGATTAGCAAATCCAAATCGCGCCCATCTTCCTCATAATTTATGGAGCTCATATGAACACCTTAGTTAGCATCAAAGTGAAGATTCGTGAGCTTATGAACTGGTCATATAGGCCTCCCCAAATTAAGTTGACTGTTGAGCCTAGAAAGGTTAACAAAATTTGAGCATGCAGTTCACTCTTTCTCAAAGACATGTCTTTTGGGAGTCCATTATTACATCCACACCTTAACACACACCACTCAAATGTAGGTGTCCACATTTTGGGCGTGTTGGATTAACAACAGTCTACCTTATGGAGCTTGAGCTCGAGAAATTTTTGGTTGTTAGGAGCTGGACAGGGCGAGGTATTACAGTTATTTTGCCTCAGAAGGTGCTAGAGATAAAGTATTGGATTGGTGCAAGCTTGCTCGAACCTTGGACACACTATTCTCTAAACCCTAATTACTGCGTTGAGCTTTGCTTTTATCGTGACACTGGGGTCTCAGGCGGTTGAGGCCCTCGATTCTGTTGGATTGCAATGTTAAAGTTTATGGTTTGTTCCCATGTGGACAGTACACACAGTTATCTGCTGCTCTGAAGTCTACCTGTCAAATATGTAAATGTGTTGCTGTCTCCTACAAGTTACCTCATCGTAATGGGTAGTTCAATTTCACATCCAAAAGCTCTCTCTGAAGTTATGTTCAGGATGGAAACAGCCGATTTTATTGTTGGCCGAAATTCTTCTTCTCTGAGGAATAAAGAACCGGCACTTTACTTTTGAAGCGATAGAAATCTCTAGATTCGATACTCTTCTTATCTGCTAGTAACTGTCCAGGATATCTACTGTAGGTTCTAGTGATATTTAGGGGAAGTGATTCCGGCCTTTCTGGACCATGGAGATTTTCTCAAGGAATGACAATGTAGGTGGTTTCTAAAATGTAAGTAATCATGAAGTGTTTTGATAACACAGAAGATGTCCTTTGGGTGGGTAGTATTCATACACTTATGGCAATTTCTAGAAAGAGGCAGCAGACAGGAAGTAAGCAGACATGTAACAACTTCTTGAGTACTTACTTTTGGCTGTGTTTTCCAGGTTCTGGACTTTGACTTCGAGAAATTTTGCTCAGTGTCACTTTCCAATCTGAATGTGTATGCATGCCTTGTGTGTGGAAAATACTTTCAAGGACGTGGACGGAAGTCACATGCCTACACACACAGTCTTGAGGCTGGTCACCATGTCTTCATTAATCTGCACACAGAGAAGGTTTACTGCCTTCCAGATGGCTATGAAGTGAATGACCCTTCACTAGATGACATTCGATATGTTTTGAACCCTAGGTATGTATTTCCCTTGCTCTAGGCAAACTTTGTACTTCACCGCAATTCTTTCCATCTTGTTTTGATTCTAGAGTTCTTAACCAAGGCTTTATGGGAGCTGGTTTTTTGCAATAAGTGAATCTATAGTGCCTTAGGCCGAGCGTTGTCCCCTTGAGAACTGAGGCAACGCGGTATTCCGCGAGAGAGGTTTCAACGCGGCACACCTTGTGTGTGATAGGCACACATTAAGTGAGTTCTCTGGAGGTTGCACTGTTGGAGCTATGCAGGTTGCACCTAGGAGTGGCACTACATTATAGGTATTGTCTTAGATATTATGACAGAGGGAAGGCCTAAATTCCCAAGTGCTTGCTTTGTCATCCATCACTCTGGTTGACTCTGAAGGATTGTAGTGCATGTAGAGCTCTAGTTTCTTTGGTTTTGGCATGAAACGTTTTTTAGATTTGGAGAAATGTGTACTGCCTTAGGCCGAGCGGTGTCCCCTTAAGGAATGGGGCAACGTGGTATTCCGCGGGAGAGGTTTTAACGCGGCACACCTTGTGTGTGATAGGCACAGAACAATTGAGGGTACTCTGTAGGTTGCACTCTTGGAGATTTGCAGATTGCACCAAGGAGTGGCCCTATATTTGTTGTTTGTCAAATTCTAGAAGTAATTATAGGACAGTAGTCAAAGTATTATCTCTGATTGTGCTTTTGGAATATCTTTGGATGCACCCCTCAAGTTTTTTTTCCATGTAGAGTGTCTACGTTTAAATGGCATTGGATTCCAATGTCAGTTGATTTAGACCCCTGCCTTAGGCCGAGCGTTGACCCCTTGTGGATTGGGGCAACGTGGTATTCCGCGAGAGAGGTTTCAACGCGGCACACCTTGTGTGTGATAGGCACAGAAAAAAATGAGTTCCTCTATGTTGCACTGCCAAGCCTTGCAGTCTGCATCTCAAGAGTGCCCAATATTTTTATGATTAGTTTCTATATTACAGTCTCTTAACAATGAGTTTTGTGGTGGGTTGTGCTATTCTTTTGTGGATCCCTGCAGATCTCTCATTAGAGTATGTATTGTTATATGAGATAGCTCTTTGATTTCTTTTAGCCTGTAGTATCATGGTTGGGTGTGCATGTATCGTGAGTTGGTTTTAATATGTATCAATGATGTTTTAGAAGTTCACAGTACCTATTTTTGATAGATCAAGATTTGTGGATTTGTTGCCGACTGTCTGATGAGCAAGGGATTGTTTTGTATATTGTTAGGTTCACAAGAGCACAAGTGGAGCAATTGGATAAGATCAAACAGTGGTCACGGGCATTAGATGGCTCAGATTATCTACCTGGAATGGTTAGTGGATCTTTTCAGTTGAAAGTGTATTTTTCTGCTTTCCTGTGGTAAACAACTGTTGTTATGAATATACAACGTTTGCAAATGTAGCTACTTTAGAATATCAACAAATTGATGATTTTGCTTTCACTTGTTGTGTGCACTTGTTGGATAATTAAGGAACTCTTGTTAACCTTGCACCTGTTGTGCCTGATTTCAAGTGCTGACACTGTTGCAGGTTGGAATCAATAATATCAAAGAGAATGATTTTGTAAATGTTACAATACAGTCACTGATGCGAGTTACTCCATTGAGGGACTTTTTCTTGATTCCTGAGAATTACAAAACATGCAAGTCCCCTTTGGTTCAACGCTTTGGGGAACTCACAAGGAAGATTTGGCATCTGAAGAACTTCAAGGGCCAGGTAATCTGATAATTATCACTTGCAATGGTTATGTAGGTTTGATTCAGACTTTGATGGGTTTTTAACAAGAGTCTGTAAAGGTTAATTTTGAATTTTATAGTTGACTCTTTCACATTGTCACCACCAGCTTCTTAAAATAATCTCAAAGAGGATGTCCTTTTCAATTTTTCTTTGCACTTGTTAAGCCTGTTCACTTGTTGTATGTTTATTGATTAGATACTTATAAATATAATTCTGAGCATATTATGGTGTTGGCAGGTCAGTCCCCATGAGTTTCTACAGGCAGTGATGGTAGCAAGTAAAAAGAGATTTCGAATTGGGGTACAGTCTGATCCTGTGGAGTTCATATCATGGCTCCTCAACACTCTTCATGCAGATCTTGGGGGCACAAAGAAATCAAACAGCAGCATTATTTACAAATGCTTTCAGGTATTCTATGTGAACAGGGTATTTGTCATCGTTTATGTTCTGCAAATGATTTTTCTATTCCTTCCAATAGTTTTGGAGGACATGCTTTGCAGGCAAGTCCATGTAAATCTTGTCAGGAAGAGTCAATACAGTTGTTATGTAGGTGCTTGTCAGGTTGAAACTGTCTGTAATTGCTCCTGTTCCTGTGCCTGCATCTGCTGGACATTAATACAGGGTACTTGTTCAGGGAGAGCTAAAGGTTACAAAGGAAACTCAGAAGAGGAGGCTGGCTGGGAAACGTGATGAGGGAGATGTACTGGCAGATGAAGAGGAGAAGGTGGATACCAGAACTTTAGAGAGAGAAGTGAGTCAAATGCCTTTTCTCATGCTGGGACTTGATTTGCCCCCACCTCCACTTTTCAAGGATGTTATGGAGAAAAACATTATTCCTCAGGTGACTTCCCTAATTCCCGAGTCTTGTATGGTAGCTCTTGTTTTGTAAAGTATGTGGTAAGGTTGTGTGATTAGTACCAAGCTTCAGTCAGTGAGAAGTCTTCATATCAATCCTTGATGCTCATGTGTTGTAGTTTGAGTTGCATAATATAGTCTTCACAACTGTCAGGTTGGAGATCCGTATTTAACATTTCCCTCAATTCAAGGTCATATGGGTATCCTGCAATACACTCCAGGGCCCTTCTTACTTACAGTTTGAGTGCATCTCATATGATTGATGTCTGGAGAAAGAACATGACAAGGTTCTTGTTTGTTCTCTACATCAAACCTGTCTTTAATGAGATGCTTGGTTGTCTTTCTATTGAGCAGATTCCTCTTTTCAATATATTGAAAAAGTTTGATGGAGAAATGGTAACTGAAGTTGTGAGGCCCCAGCTTGCTCGAATGCGTTATGAAATCACTCGGTTGCCCCATTACATAATTTTGCACATGCGACGCTTTACGAAAAATAACTTCTTTGTGGAAAAAAATCCTACACTGGGTGAGCATTCGTGCTGTGGCCTTCAATCTGCTGATATGCTTATTGTAGATTGTCTTATTTCTCTGGTGTTCTGTTTGTTCTGTAGTGTATATACTACACCCCATCTTTGAGAACTTTCCCAGGAGGGTTGCGTTTTTACCATTTCAGATTTACTTGGCATTTTTATTGAAGTGAGCCACTGCAACAATTGTTTAATTGATTACTGTGCGCTTTTGTAGTTGTGGTTGTAAAATTAATGACCAGTGCCTGCTATATTTTGAAAACAGTGAACTTTCCTGTCAAGAATCTGGAGCTGAAAGACTACATCCCTCTGCCAGCATCAAAAGATGGAGAGAAGCAAAAGACGAAATATGATCTGATTGCAAACCTTGTTCATGATGGGAAACCTGGAGAGGGCTCATATAGGGTTTTTGTACAACGCAGATCTGATGAGATGTGGTAAGTGCATTAATTCATGTTGTTTTGTTTCACATATTTCCAGGTATAGGAGTGTTTTTCACACTATTCTTTGTAAATGCTCTTCTAGACTTTCATTGCAGTTCATAGACGTGGTTGGCTTGAGCACTAGAGAGCAAGTGTAGGGCCATGGCTGTGGAGGAAAAAGTTGTGCCGACACAGTGCAATCTTTGTTCTATGTACATTAGTGGCTGCTGTTTCTAATGATAGCATGTGCTGTTTTCAGGTATGAGATGCAAGACCTTCACGTGGATGAGACATTGCCTCAGATGGTGGCTCTTTCAGAAACATACATGCAGATATATGAACAGCAACAATAGCCTTTTTGTATGAAATTGAACAGAAATCTATGAATTTTTCACTTACAGCCACTTAGCAGGCAGTGCCATTTTAGAATGGCAATGATGCGCATTTGTACAGATTTGAGATCAATGACACTGTTTAGCCTTCAGAGCTATGTCTATCTCTGGGGGCTTTTGTAGTCCTTGCGGCTTGGTAGAACCATCCCAAAGCCTGGAGTACAGTCAGCGCTGTATTTTACTGGTGATTGGATTCTACCATATTCATTTCATTTGAGTTGTCTCTGGTGCTACTTGGCAAATTCATGCACTGGTGCTACTTGGCAAATTCATGCACTGGTGCAATGACAGTACGCTTTTTCGTTATGAGGGGCAGCTAGAGAAAAACTCTGAAATTCTTCGTTTCATGACCATTTCGGTCATTCCACAAATTTTAGAAAGTTGGCAATTTTGTCATATTATGTTATGTGGATGACAAATGAGCTACTCTCAAAAATTTGGGATTTTGTGAGCAAGTTTAGATGAAGTCCGATACCCTCAAAGTCTACATGAGGAATTTCACATGAGGTCGATTTTTCATGGAGCAAGCAACATCTGCACTAAGTTTTATTTAAATCCATCTGGTCTAGTTGTGCACAACCGTCACCTTGTGCGAAGGGAAAAAGAACCCCATATGTGAAAGATTTTGGCTCCTAAATTTGGCTCTTGCATTTGAGCAACACATGGAACCGTCCCCAAAACAAGCAATGCCAAGTTGCCAACCTAATAAAAAATCCTACATGCTTGGAGTATGAGGTTTTCATATGTTATTTTGGCTCACATAGTAGCAGGCACCACCCTACACTAGTAGATACCTTTTCAATTCACGTAGATTGCCACCTAGTGGGTCGAAAACCCCAGTAGAATATTAGGTGGCGACCCATTTTGGGTTGCTAGAGCATTTAAAGGCTAAGCTACTGCACATACATATGACTACACTCTAAATTCCGTAATACCACATCTGTGGCAACCAAGGTGCACATGGTAATACAGAGTTTTGTAGTGTTTACATGGATGCGTGCTACTAGTGAATTAGTGTAGCATGTGACACTATGGAATAACACAAAGTGCAACATATTAAATGATGTGGTGTGGTCCACTCCACTTGGCCTTCCAGGGTGATGTGGCAGATGCATGCACCAACATTCAACAAGTGGCATAAGAGGAAGAAGAAGAATAAGAAGGTGACACTCCACATATTGACATATGGTGCAATCTGAGGGTGTGGGTTGACTTCTTTGGTGGTTTGCATTAATGAAAAATTTGTGATATAAGGGAGAGAAAGGTGACAATAAGGATAGAGATTTGAACTATAAACATCCGTTTCCTAGGGTTTTGGGATATTAGAGAGTGAGTGGCATTATGAAGGTTGATATTATGGAGTTTAGGGTGTATGTGGCTGACATTAAAATAAATATATTCATATTAGCATTTGGACTAAATATAGTTAAAAAGACAAAATGATTTAGCCTCAATTGGATATTTGATGAATATTCAAAGTCAAGCTCAGAAACGCCCAAGCTAGATCAAACCCCAGGTAGTAAATGTGTGCATAGCTACATGACCACCTCCATGATCCCACCCCAATTTGGTTGCAAAACTGTCACCTTGCATCTTGGTTACCAACCCCCTTTGTGCTTTGTGGGCCTACCTTCTTGACTTTGTGAATAGATTGGTTATAATTGTCCCCCCCTGTAAATAGAAATGGCTCGAGTAGGCATTGACAAGCCACCCGGAAGCCACCTTAAACCAACGTGAGATAGAGTGGAGCCCATTACCTACCCTACATGGAGGTAATGGAGGCCGGTATGAGGTGCACCACTAACGGCACCTAAAACCGTCACTCCATGGGCATGGGCACTCCTACACCATGGGCAACAATTCAAGGTAGTAGAGTGTTGGAGATTGGGAGGTATTTATAGGTGTTGGTTTTGGGCAGGGTGGCCGACCAACTCTGGCCAAAGATTTGTTGAGTGAAAGGATGGATGTTATATGACCCTATTCTCAAATCCATAACATCTACTCCCTCCGTTTCAGAATAAAAGTTACGTTTTAGAAAATCCGTGGGCTTAAGGTCATTTTTCGCACTTTTAGCCCGAAATTGCATGCGTTGCAAAGCTCTCACTAAGTGCTTTCTTGCGAGCTAGGGGTGTCCATAATAACGCCCGTTCATCGTCATTGACGATTGACACTGATTGATCTCACACATAAAATCGTGTTGATGTGCATCGACGCCGTCGAGTCCAAATATCAATTGTTAAACAAGTGTAAATTGTTATCTGACTTGGTAGTTCATCAACAACAACATTTACATTGTTTCTGGCAACATTCCAGTTCGTTTGGCGAAATTTGAAAGAAATTTCACCAAATGTTACTTTGATTTCGTAATGCAGTTTATGTCCAAACATAACTCTTATTTTGAAACAAAGGGAGTAATAAGGAGCAAATCAATAATGTGGGTCATGGTTAGAAGTCTCATGCTAATCCTACGTCCTTACAGCTGCGTTTTTCAAAGGACGCCATATGCCGCCTTGTAGGGTGTGATGTTTTGTAAGGCAAACACAAACTCAAGTCGACAACCTCCACGCCTCAAATTCACAAATGACAATTGCAAGGGAGGTGTGTGAGAAGTTGTGAGTTGGTGTAACTAAGGGGACCCACTACTTTTCTAAGGCAATGTATCCAACTTTCCCTTTGCGGTGAAGTGTTGTAGCAATGGAAAGCAACATAAGAGATTGTCGTAGTGCCATCCACCACATGCCGTTCATCCCTAGTCAAACAAGGTAACCCTCAAAAAAAACTAGTGTGAAGTTTTGGGGGTGGGTGGATGGGAATGCAAATATGAAAAATTTGTTCCAATTTGTCCCACGGGTAGATCACTCCATTGTCAAGTTGAACACCACGTGCGACCAAAAAAAATCTTCTTTTGGTAAGTTGCACCACCAAAATGGGTCAAATTTTTATCAAATTTTTTTCATGAGTAGATATACACAATACCTATGACATAGGTAAAAGTGGTAACTAAATTTGATGATTTTTTTTTCCCATAAAACATACCATTTCTAACTAGAATGACACAGAATTGAACAAAAACATTTATTTAAAAATATATATATGATTAAAATTTTCAAAAAATATATACAAAAGATACTGTCAATGATTATGTATATGTAGAAAAAATATCATAAATTTTAAAATTATATATGGCATGTAATATAGGGGTAGCAAACTTTGTCCGCATGTGGTGTCAACTTGACAATGAAGTGACCTCCCCATGATTTGTCCCCACCTCATTATTATTCATTCATTATCATGCATATGTCATGTGAATGATAACTAAATGGAGGTGAGGGCAGAGAGGGATGCCTATAGCAAACCTCAAAAGTTGTAGACTTGTAAGGGATTTGTGTATGAGAAGAGAGAGTTCACTTACACTTGAGCTGGTGTTGTTTGTGTGACATAGTTCGACCCGTGTTGTCTAGGCCCCATTGCACCCGTTGGCCCCCTCCCCCCACCTTTATGGAATGGTGGACTTTGGTTGGACAATGGCCTTATCACCATCACCAACACATTGTCTCTTGTATAGTACTAGCTTGGACTTGTGTTGTCTTGGTCTATTGCACCCGTGCTTATGAATTAATATCTTGAATGAACCCAACCCCATACACCCGTGCAACCATCCTGTGCCCGTGCATACCCATCATGTGCATGCATCTATGCCCATGCCCATGCCCATGTTCATAAGCGCCCATGACTTGTCACATGCCACCATGCCCCAATGCTGCACTTTTTATATTGAAATAATCCTTTTGATTTTTTTAAAACAATCCTATTTTGTCCTCTTGCCCATGCCATGTCACTAGCTCGGCTCCATGCTTGCCACCTCCCTTAGGTTTCCCACACACCCGCCTTTTGCACTTGTAGTCCCCCACCTTTCCACACTTGTTTCCTCTTTCTTTTGTCCCAAGCTTGTTTTGGGAGAGAGTCTTTGACATGTGGTCCTTTTTCTTTTGAACCATTTTGTTTTTTAGGCAAGAACGGCCGGAAATGATGAGGCGATGGCCTCGCCACCACCACCACATCTTTCATTGTATATAAACATGTTGAAACATATGGTATTGTGGTTTGTATAATTGGAACGAAACTTCAAGATTCTTACAACTAAGGGCCGGTTTACACTATGGACCATGAAGTCAGACCATGGAAGATGGCCTTTGTCAATGGTATGAGTTCATGGTCCAACTTTCATGAACCGACTTCTCAAAAAAACAATTTTGAGAGCCTTGGGCCCCTCACTAGATATAAACCGAATGTGAACCAAGAAGAATGACCATGCACCACGAAGGGAAGGTGTTGATTTTTTTAATACATGCCCAGAAAGGGCGGTTTAAGAAAAAAATCAAGTTTGACCATTCTCTTGTCTTCTCTTGGGCTTCACTTGCCTTCCCTTCTTGTTAAATGTGTCGAAGATGTGGCTTGCAAATCTTTTCACAACAATTTTTACAAATAAATGAGCGATATAATTTGTACATGATCAATGTAATTTACATGTGACATGTACCTTGTGTTGTCACTACACTAAATAAGATATTTAGTGTTTGATTATATTTAATGTTGTTACCACCCTACCTTGCTCAACACTAATTTTCAATTCTTTGATCATTATTCTTAGAAGATTTGCTAGAAGATGTGTTGGAATTCTCCTTTTATCATTGTTATTTATTTTTATATCCTTACTAACACTAAATTCAAACATGTAACTTCCACATATTACCAAAGTTGATATTTAGTGTTTGATTTTACATTTATTGTTACTTACTTTCATAGGGTTAATGATATTTAGTGTATGTATTTGTATTTATTGTATCAAACACTAAATATCCTATTTAATGTAGTAGAAAACTATGCAAAAAAGAACCACAATCGTTTTCCCATTGCGGTTCTTTTGACCACCCTGATCTACAGTCACTAAACAACTACGGATTTTTGTTTTTTGTTTTTCAGCTGTAATGTTTAAAACATTTGGGGGGTGTAATATACCGTTGGAAAGGTATCTTCAAGACCTTTCCAACAGTATATTACAAGCCCCCAAATGTTAAATATTGCAGTTGGTAGACCCAAAAAAAAAGTTGCACTTGAATTCTTGAGTTCGAGATGTCCCACGTTGTTTGGTGAAACATGTGGGAGCCGGTTTAAGGGGTAGGGCAAGGTAGTATATCTCATGGGCTATGATTTAATTAAGGCACCTAGAGGGTAGATTCATTGAAATTTTATTCAAACGGCATTTGTCTAACATGGGCCCTTGCCTTTTCCTACCAGACCACCTATCTTGCCTCTCTCACTGCAAAACACGTTGGACAATGTCAGTGCATTTATTAGGCCTTAAAATTTATATTTTGGGGAGCTCGACCTCCATGGTCCTTCTGCCATTTTTTCCTTAGTGTAAACCGAAGTTGTCTTGTGACAACTTTAACAGCCAATCAAGTACCTTGTAGAGCCTTGGTCCAACTTCATGGTCCATAGTGTAAACCAGCCCTAAAGCATGTCTCTCAATAGTGTGAATGAAAAAAATAAAATCACTCATTCTTAATTATGACTCATTATAATCATATCAACGTCTAGATATACCTTGATGACAATAAAGTACCTAAGATTGATGTGCCTAATTCAATCACTCATTTTAATCGGGCACCTATATTTGAATGGTATGTGCTTTGGTGGCTCCAAGAACAAATACCCAAGTTTTCAGATTTGAAATGCTTGCTGACAATATGATGACCATTCTAAATTCAGTAGTCAACATAATTGAGGGGACCTATATGACCATTTAATGAGCACAACGACCTTCACTTCGAAAATGAATAGAATATTAATACGAGCTCCACAAAGTATGAGGAAAGTGGCAACATACTTGATTTGGATTTGCTAACCATGTCGTACTAATCACATGCTTCATTCATATCCTAGGAGACTCAAGTGGGGCTAATTAGAAAAAGTAACCATTCAAGACCTCATTCCACAACAATTCTATGAGATTGAACTCTGCAATGTTTCATCATGGGTTGATAAGGTGATTCCAAGGGAGAGAAATAAATTATCGTATATGAGTGCAGCTCTCGTTCATCCAACATAAAAGTTTTGAAATAGTATCCAACTTGGAGGCTTCTTTTTAAAGTTGATCTAACACCAGAATTAGCTTTAAAAAGCATGAATAAGTTTGCTCAAGGTCATTTGAGATGAATTGGCATCAAACCTATTGATAGAAGAGAGTTATGCTTGTATATGATAATTCCTTCTCTCCAAGTCCAAGTGGGTAAGTTATACAATTCGTTTACTACACTAAATATTGTATTTAGTGTCACCAATTCTATTTGTCATGCTCAATACTAATTGTAAGCCGCCCATGTAGTGTCACCAACACTAAATGTAAACCCAACATTATTTTACATTCCTTGTAAAATTGTTTGGGCATTATAGATTTACAATGTTGCAATACTTGTCACTTACTAAGTGATTATTCATCCAGATTTCAATCATCCATCTCAATATTTCATTACAAGAATGTTAGGATTTCAAACTCTGTTTCAATAATTGGCATGGATTTCATCCAAATTTCTTTTATTCATCCATGTCACCATTTGTAAACTTATTCATAAGAATTGTGACTATAAAAGTTACCATAGTGACATAAAATAACATATGACAATAAATACAATATTTAGTGTACATATTTAGTGTACACTGTGAATTTTATTATTGTTGAGCTTGTGATATGGATCCACTTCTTAGGGTCGGTTTCCACTATGGACCATGAAGTTGGACCAAGGCTCTGCAAGGCAGCTGATTGGTTGCTGAAGTTGTCCCGGGAGAACTTCGGTTTGCACTAAGGAAAAAATGGCAGAAGGACCATGGAGGTCGAGCTCCCCAAAATATAAATTTTAAGGCCTAATAAATGCACTGACATTGTCCAACGTGTTTTGCAGTGAGAGAGGCAAGACAGGTGGTCTGGTAGGAAAAAGCAAGAGCCCATGTCAAACAAATGCCGTTTGAATAAAATTTCAATGAATCTACCCTCTAGGTGCCTTAATTAAATCATAGCCCATGAGATATACTACCTTGCCCTACCCCTTAAACCGGCTCCCACATGTTTCACCAAACAACGTGGGACATCTCGAACTCAAGAATTCAAGTGCAACTTTTTTTTTTTGGTCTACCAATTGCAATGTTTAAAATCTGCGGTCTTGTAATATACCGTTGGAAAGGTCTTGAAATATCTTTCCAACGGTATATTACACCCCCCAAATGTTTTAAACATTACAGCTGAAAAAAAATAAAAAAATCCGTAGTTGTTTAGTGACTGTAGATCAGGGTGGTCACAAGAACCGCAATGGGAAAACGATTGTGGTTCTTTTTTGTATATTTTTCTACTACATTAAGTAGGATATTTAGTGTTTGATACAATAAATACGAATGCATACACTAAATATCATTACCCCTGTGAAAGTAAGTAACAATAAATGTAAAATCAAACACTAAATATCAACTTTGGTAATATGTGGAAGTTACATGTTTGAATTTAGTGTTAGTAAGGATATAAAAATAAATAACAATGATAAAAGGAGAATTCCAACACATCTTCTAGCAAATCTTCCAAGAATAATTATCAAAGAATTGAAAAGTAGTGTTGAGCAAGGTAGGGTGGTAACAACATTAAATATAATCAAACACTAAATATCCTATTTAGTGTAGTGACAACACAAGGTACATGTCACATGTAAATTACATTGATCATGTACAAATTATATCGCTCATTTATTTGTAAAAATTGTTGTGAGAAGATTTGCAAGCCACATCTTCGACACATTTAACAAGAAGGGAAGGCAAGTGAAGCCCAAGAGAAGACAAGAGAATGGTCAAACTTGATTTTTTTCTTAAACTGCCATTTTTGGGCATGTATTAAAAAAATCAACACCTTCCCTTCGTGGTGCATGGTCATTCTTCTTGGTTCACATTCGGTTTATATCTAGTGAGGGGCCCAAGGCTCTCAAAATTGTTTTTTTGAGAAGTCGGTCCATGAAAGTTGGACCATGAACTCAAACCATTGACAAAGGCCATCTTCCATGGTCTGACTTCATGGTCCATAGTGTAAACCGGCCCTCAGTTGGCGTAAATCTTGACAAATAGAATGATCAACCACTCTATGAATATAGTCATTGACCAAAAATCACTAATGCTCAAGAGAACCACTGTTGGTCTAGGACTCCATCCTTTGTAACTGGAAAGAGGAGGTTAGTAGGTGGACCTCGATTTGAGAAGATGGGAGTAGTTGCACTAAATATGATATTTAATGTCATATGGTATTTAATGCTACTATGGTAACTTTTTGGATGACGCTTCTTATGAATAAGTGAACAAATATTGTCATAAATGATAGATGAGTTCATCCATTGGCCAAAACCCTACCTTCTCTTGTCAGCAACTTGTTATGAAATATCATCATGGATGATTGAAATTTGGATGAAAAATCACTTGGTAGGTGACAATATTTGAAACACTATAAATCAATTATACCCCCTTTAAAAAAATTAATTAATTTTTTTTTAAATTACAAGGAGTGACAAATAATGTCGGATTAACGTTGAGTGTTGGTGACACTATACCATGGTTTACAATCAATTGTTAGCAAGACAATTAGAATTGGTGACACTAGATATCATATTTAGTGTAGTTGGCACACACGAACCCTACCACACCAAATTCCCTCTACATTTGGACGGATTTGTCCTTATTCACTCGAAAATCTGGTGGATGAGCAGCCTACATGGAAACTCGCCCTTAGAGTATATTTGTAATACTAATTGCTCTAAAGGTAAACATACAGATGGTGACCTTCAAAATTTTGAAAGCTTATACATGATAGGAGCTAGAATTCCTATAAAAGATTCACTTCATGGAAGTTGCACATTTAAACTACAAAAGTACCTTGATGTGGAATATGTCTAACGCACATACTATGTTGTGTGAGAGAGATTTTGCATCCAACTAGGTACATAAGGTAGATGTGCTTAATTCAGTAACTAATCTTACTCGGACACCTTTATTGGAATGATATGTGGGTAGGTGCAGCTCCAAGAATGAATACAAAAGAAAAGATACATTGTTTTCAGAGAGATTGAACAACATGCCTAAAATATGATAACTATTATGGGTTCAATAGTGGACATGAATGGGGGATCCTATATGTATTGTGCCATCTACACTAAATATGATATTTAGTGTTTGATACACTAAATACGAACGCATACACTAAATATCACTAACCCTATGAAAGTAAGTAACATCAAAAGTAAACTCAAACACTAAATACCAACTATGGTAATATGTGGAAGTTACATTTACGAATTTAGTGTTAGTTAGGATATGAAAAAAAATTATCAATGATACAAGGAGAAAGGAGGTGGCAGTAGCTCGGGGGGTGCACCTTTCATTAAAACCTAGAATCACGTGCGTTCACTGCATACTCTAAAAACCCCCTATATACAAGTTATTTTTTGTGAAATGAAGTAATACACATACAATTGCAACAATAAATACACAAGTGACAATATGTATACACAAAAAAACATCCATTCATATATAGTCATTAACATAAGTATACAAATATACTTTTGAACAATAATCAACCCCTATAATATGTGTAACAAAATATCCTAGCTTTCATCAACAAAGTCGTTGAAATTTTTTTCATCTCCTGGATGTAACTCATCAACATTTGATTCACCAATATATGTCATTGTAGCCAATGCAATTATTGTCTCTAAGTCTACCATCAAATGATCAATAAGATCGTATGTCCACTTGTTGTTAGTCCCTTTTTGAAACCAACATAAACCAATCTCCACGTTTGATGGACGGTCCATCAAGTCAATTGGATCCCTATACTCCACCCAACGATTACCAAACTTCCTCCACATCCTATAAACTCTCCCAACAAACCAAACCTTAACTCGAGTAGATTTTTTTGGCCTACCTCGTTTTTTCATGGTTTTAGCTTCAGGTGTGTTCAAAAAACACACACCACAGTCACAACCAAGCTTTAACAAAGTGTCATGGTTTCCATCACTCAAGAGTTTAGGCTTCATATAGGCGTCCTCTAGCTCCGAATTTCAGAACAAGGCCATGATAATGTCAAGACTTTCGGTGATTCCCACGGCAGCAGTAACTGCACGGACGTTGAAAAGCGCTGGAAGCAACAGGTGAAAGAAGGAAAAGTGAAGCAGTTGTTGGCAAAAAAAAGCAAGCTATGCGAGAAGAGAAAACAAAAACCTTCAGCGCCCGACAAAAAGATAAAACAAAAACCTAGGGATGGGAGGGGAAAAGGGTCCTTGTTACTTTGAGCTGAACGAATCATTTCAAAACCCTAATACTGCCTCTTTCCCCGATATTACCTTGACACCTTGTACATGGTTCATACTACCCTATAAGGTTGCTAACGAAAATCGTTAATCCTAGTTAATCCTAATTTCATCCAATATGAAAACTTATGATATGTAGTATAGTAACAGTACCATACAAGTACAATTATTGTATACTTTTTAAAGGCCTTCCATATATGTACGTAACTATAAATTATAACATGTATACCATATGTATACGTAATACAACAAGGTCCAAATCAATACCCCTCCTGTGCACTCACGTATACTCGTACATGTTTAGTACAGTGCACCCCCCGAGGGCAGTAGGGAAGGTGGTGGCACATCTATCTCTAACACTAATTATCAAAGAATTGAAAATTAGTGTTGAGCAGGATAGGGTGGTAACAACACTAAATATAATCAAACACTAAATATCATATTTAGTGTAGTGAGCACGAAAATCTTCACTTTGATAGTGTATAAGTTATTCATGAGCTCCAAAAGCTACAAGGGAAAAGGCCACGACCTTGATTTAGATCTGCTAACCAACTCATATTAATCGTGTTTCATATCCTAGGGCTAGTTAGAATTAGTAACCATTTCAAACCCATCTACACTAACTCTATATGCACTTAGGTTTCCCCCATGTTAATTTCTCCACATTCCACACTATTTTGAGTATTTATTACCATACTAATGTAACAAAAGATTTTTATTTTATTGTGGTTGCTATACGGATGAAGTTACAAGTTTTTGCAATATGATTTGACCCAAGGCAATTTGCATGGGTTAAGAGGCAAATAATTCTCAATGGCAACCTAATTGCACATAGAACGGTACCTTCTTAACCTTAGCTCAATTTTACATTGTCCAAGACTTGAAAGGGGGAAATAGACTTTTAAAGTTTACCTTGACCCATGCACAACACGTGTGGAAGCTAGGATGCTTATGATTGCTCAAAGATTCCCTGATCTTGCCTAGTAATAAGAACTATCCTTAAAGTCTCTCAAAAAGCCATCGTTTGGTAGGGAGATTTGACCCACTTTTGATATTTTATAATAGAATTTTAAGGAGCTTTCAAGTGGTGACAAAACCCCTCATTATGTTGAAATGAAAGCGAAAGCATTTGACTTATGTCAAAAGATCGCTTTATAAAGTAGAGGGTGCTAAAACCAACACCTATAAACGTCTCCCAATGACCAACACCTCACTATCCCAACACTTGGCTGAACAAGGATTTAACAATTGGTACAAATTGACAACCATATGGAGGACATCGTGGGTTTATCTCATTGGGAAACCCATGACAATCCAACCACATCAAAAACAACATAAGTTGATATCAAGGAGGGTTTTCTTGCCAAAGAGTGGAACTCTTTCCATCTCTCATGGAAGAAACTAGATTACCTCCACCTCAAGGATTTTTCTTAAATACAAATGTTAATCGTACTTGAAACAACCATTGACTCCGTCACAACGCAAGATCATTGTTGCCAACCGCACCTCAAACCATAGACTTTTCATTAAAAATGGACAATGGACGAGTACCCCTGTCTCTAGAGGTACTAGACTTTGTCACTTTTGCTCCTATAATGCAATTGAAAATGAGGCGCATTTCGTGTTGGAATTTCCCTATATAATCCCATTAGAGATAAGTTTCCATCACTATTTTAAGACCATAGTTTCAAGGAGCCTCAAGTCTTTCTTTTAATTAGACCAACAAGTTAACATTAGCCTCTATCTCACAAAGGCTACCGCACTCCGCCATTCTAGAGAATTAATTGGTTTGAAACGATCATGATGTACTTTTAGTCCCATTACCGTTTTCAGCTTCCCGGACTTTAAAACCAATTTCATTTCACTTCATTCATTGTGTCCAACTGATCATCCCCATCGAAGGTTAACTTAAGTTAGAACAACTCAAACCTTGGCAAATTAAATCCCAAGTCTCTTAGGGCCACTTCACACACAAGGTTGAAGGCCCTTGACCATGGCAATGTAAGAGCTCTCATTGGTCGAAAAGGTGGAGACCGTCCAAGTTCACTTCACACTAGGAGGTGAAGGCCTAAAGGTCCAAAGAAAAGTTTGTGGATGAAAAGTCTACATGGAGTCCTACATGGCAAGTTGTGGATAAGGGCGCATGGTCTACCGGAATTTGCATCAGACCCACCTCCAAGAGGTGGGCCTGGCACAAATTTCGGGAGACCATGACTTTTTTAATATTTTCTTTCCTAACAAGACAAATTTCAGGACAAACTGCATGGCAAATTCCAGAACAAATTCCAGGACAAATTCCAGCACAGACAAACACCACCAAGTAATTCTCTGAAATTGATCAAATTTGAGACATATTAAGTTAAACCAAACCTCCCCTCTTTTTCCGCCAACAAAATATGCAATGATCCCGCAACATGGTCCATTCTCACTTCACACAATGCTTGAGGGCCCAAGACTACATAAAACGGCTTTCCCAACACCCATGGTACGGCCTTTGGATGAGAGTCAAGGGTCCTCAGCATTACAAGGTCACGGCTCTTGGCTCATGTGTGAAGTGGCTCTTTAAAGTCCTGAGTCTTCCAGCAATCTGAGCCGCCAGTTCTAGACATTCACATCCAGCGGCATCCGCCGCGTCATTTGAGAAAAGCCTCCGAAATCACTCAAAAAAGACACAAATCGACCCAGTACTCCATAAATATCCGCGTTCTGGAATCCCAACTTGTCTTTCTGTGCGAGAAAAAGCTAAATGCATCAGCGACGTCGGTGGGAGTACTGGTACTAAATGAACTTACTTTAGATCTAAGTTGCGGCTCGGTGGTCAGGTCAGAGGAAACAATAAGATATATTAGACGAATTAAGGTGTGAACGAGGTGATGGAAGCTCGCTCAGTTGTGGGACGTCGAACATGTCGTCAGTGCTGTAAGTTCCCCTGATTTTGTCTTGTGTTCTTGTGCTGAGTTACACCGATATCGACTCACACGGGTGAAGGAGTGGGAGTAGTATTTGTGGTGTGTGGTGTGTGGGATGCAGTGTCAAGTAGATTTTGCGCATTTTTCTTACTTCTCCTGCCTGCTCATTTGGGCCTCGCATCTTCTCATCGATGTCGACTAGTGCAGTTTTCTGAGACTGTTTCCTGCAAGGATATCGCGGTAGCTATGTGGTGTAATTTGTAGATGAGAATGAGAATGATGCAGTTTGGTCATGGTAGGAAGCAGCTACGTAAGCTTGGATGATTTAAGTACTTGCTCTTCTTCGACAATCGAATCAACAAAAGCAAGCCCCCTCAGTCGAGATTTATCTGCAGGTGGAGATTAAATGTTGGCGGGGTTGCTGCTGCTGAGCTTGGCGAACTGGGTGCTGTTGCTGGAGCATTTTCGGCTGGCGGCAACGTCGATGGAGATGGTGACTCGCACTTTGGAACACACCTTGGCCATTCCCCACATGTCGCCTACCCTTCGCATGCAGCACTTATGATCACCAACACTATTTTCCATCAACTTCCATTTTACTAAGCTCTCTCAATCCCTAGGAAGCTTGCCGGTTTTCGTTGCAGTGGAGTCAATGTAAGGATATTGATTGCAGGAGTAGAGGTCCTAGCTAAGTGCTTGAGAGCTTTGGCCATTCCCCATTTCTGATCATCCTCTTCCTCATCATCATCATCATCATCATCATCATTTTCCATGATTCCTCCTTTTCAGTAATCTCACTTAACTCTAGGAAGCTTGCCATTCTTCGTTGCAGTCAATGCACTTATATTGATTGCACAAGAGGAGGTCATAGGGTTTGAGAAGAGCCACGACGTCGGTAGTAGGGTTAGGAGTGTGTGGGAATGGCGAACTGGAGACTCATTCTGCAGCTCTTGGTGTTGGCGGCCGATTCGATCCACGCACTTGCACTTGCCTTGGAAATTGCTGCAGATCACCATTCGTACGACCTCCGTCGCATTCCCTTCTGACCAACATTTCTTCATCTTCTAATTCTTCTTCTGCTGCAGCTTTGTTCATCATTTTCTACAGTGCTCTACGAACCGAGGCGCATTTGGTGTTTGTTTGTTGTTGCCAACGTCTGGCTATGGTGGGCGAGGATTGGCAACATTCTTAATTTGTTTGGAAGTGGTGGATCAGCCGCCGAGCAAGTTAGCCTGTCAACACGCTCCAGAATTGAAGGACGATTGATTCATCGAACCCCAAGTGGAGTAATTCCATCTCCTCGAATCGGCCGACATGTTAGACTCTTGGAAGTACATATTTCGGAGTGGAAGCTTGCGCCTGCTCCAACCTCCTGTAGTCCCCAAATAAAAAATTTTGGTCGAGTTGACATTTTGCACTTCTCTGCAGTTTACGGCACTTGTAAATCGCACAAAGTATTTGCTCAGAGATTTAGCAGCTGCACAGTTTATGAGAGACGAATCAGAAGAAACATTTACTCGTGTATATGTGTACGCTCGTTTTGGTACACTCAGTAATACAACACAGAAAGACGATGTATTGTCAACCATTGTGAATGCTTCCTTTTTTTCTTGGCAATTTTGGAATTGATTTTGCTACATCTAATAAGTACATACGCCATGTTCAAGATTAGAATTACAATCTGGGTGATGGATAGAGACACAAAAACATACTGGTGAAGTGCATCCAAGATGCTGACTGAGTTGGACGGGGCGTTGACACGAGTCCTTAATTTCTGCCGCAGAATCAAAAATAAATAAAAATTGGAACTTGCAAGTTGTGATTGACAAACAACTCGTGCCTCTCGTGCCCTATTTTCATGAAGGCACATTTTCAGTGAGAGGTAGGCTTGCCTTTTTGGTATCCGTTCTTGGATCCCCACCAATGCACGGGGGAGAACTGACCGCTACACTGTTTTGTGTAATTAGTGTGGGTTGGAGTTTAGTGTGACCTACATTAGTTTTATAGTACTTGGCTTGCCTTTAATTTTTGTCAAAATATGCAGATGGGAAAACCCACACTAATTTTTTCACACTAGAAATTACAGTGGGCCACTTCAAATTATAATCAAAAAATGTAGTCTACAAATGAAGTTTTAGGTGAGTTTGAGAAATATCCGGTTTGAGCTCAAGACTTCAAGAAAATTACCAATTCAATTAGAGGAATTTATAGAATATTCTTCAATTTCTTGAAGGAAAAACCAAAACATGTCAACATGTAATTGGTTGGTCTTGGAAAGACTAGGATCTTGACCGATTATAGTGGAGGTGCGTATTCCCGATTAGAACCCCTATTAGTGTGGGTGGAAAAATTATCTTGGGCCACACCAATGTTTTAGTCAAAGGTGGAATTAATATGGGTCCAAGACCCGAGACTTCCCCTCAGTCTTCATAAAGACTTCCGATTGAGACATTGAATACTACATGTAGGACAATAGTAGCACAAAATAAAATAAGCACCCACATTCAATTTCTAGGAAAATAATTATTGTAGCCCGTGCTTTTAGTGTGCTTTTAGTGTGGGTTGTTCTTAGATCCACACCTAACCCAACACTGGTCAAATATAGGTGTTCAATTAAGAGAAGTAATTGAATTAGGCATGCATACTTAAGGCGGACTGACCTAGAGAGACAACCACATATATATAAATTGGTCCTCTTAAATGGACTTCAACAAAGAAGTGAATTTACTATTAAGTGAGTTGAGGTAGACATGTCTCTTCCAATACCTATTTTTTGGTGTAAAATGGTTCAATATTCTCCTTCCACAAAGACTTCAAATATTATGCTAAGGATCAATAAGACGGCTTGTTGGTTAGGAACTTAGGACAGCCAAAAAGTCAATGCTCAACAAGCCTTATTCAACACTAAGGCCAAGGTTCTATGTATCGGTCCCAGTCCGTTTTTTAAATGGGTGAGAAATGGGTGACTTCATCCAAAAAATGGGTGATGTCACCCATTTTATGAAGGGGTACTTCTATGTGGGGTGCTGGTTTATTTCGATTTCCTACTTTCTAACTAAATTTGGTGAGTGACAAGACATGACACTTTATGAAGGTCACCAACAATGAAGGTCACTAGGTTTTTAAATATTTCATGAGTGTTTCCTTTGATTTGTTTGCCTTATATATATATATATATATATATATATATAGTTAAGATCTAGATTCTAAAAACATCGTAAAATACACGTTGTCTAGGAGTACTCCTCAAAAGGAAGGACTTGAAGAACAAAATGGCCTTTAGTACCCAAGGGTGTACCATAGGTGACCAGCCGATCCGGTCACCGGAGCTTTCTAACCGGCACATGTCCTTCGTGTGTCCGTTAGGACCGCCGGTCCTTTGGCACCCGTTCTTGCACAACACAAAATGTGGGACACCCATCCATGGGGGGTACCAGTCCTTGGGTCAGAGAGATGGGCACATGACACCACCCTCTTTTCACCAGCCCACCCATTTAATTTTTTTAAAAACGGACCGGGACCGGTACATGAAACCTTGCCCTAACCACTATGGAAGACTTGATGTTACCCTAGGCGGCTTGGTGCCAACCCAACTCTCCCTTTGGAGCCTGCACATGCTTTTTGCATGACACTATGTATGACTTGATTAGTTTTCTCCAAAAGTAGAGAATATTCTACATCTTTTCCCATCCAACAAATCACTCCTCTCTCGAATGATGCCTGCATCTATGATGTTACTTTGGGACTCTTAAAGTCAATTTCCATGGAACATATAACCAGCCATCAAGAGACATATTTTGGTTTTGTCTCAATAGGTGTGGATATTCTCATGAAAGTATGAAGCATCGAAAAGATTTCAAAATCACCCAGTGTCCAGGGAGATTTTTAGGCATAATCGGTCTGGATCGACCGATTACATGTTGTGATTCTTTCCGTTTTATCATTACTAATTTGGGGTATATTCTTCTATAGATTCCTCTAAAATGATCGGTGATTTTGCTGAGGTCTTGAACTTCAACCAGTTATTTCTCAAAGCCAACCGGTTCATCTTTAACTAGCGGTCGGTTCTCCCCGTTCATTGTACCCATGCAGCAAATGTCACAAAACGGGAGGTCCCTTGACCATGTTGGCAGCATGGTCAACTTGCAACTTTGGATTGGAACTTAATAGTCTTGATTGGAGGCAAAGATTAGAGATGGAATGAATAGGTGATGGGCCATACTCTCTTGAGTGTGCAAAATGTGCACGTTGCACAAATGCTTGGCCCCTTGCATGAAAGTGTCTTGGGATACACGGACTCTTTCATGCAAGGGACATGCACGGACTCCTGTGGATAGAGGAGACCATTTGTGGGCAAAAAATGCTTGCCACCTCCTTACATGGATGTTGACACCAGTCATTTGCAAATCCCCCCAGTCATGAGGGTTGCTAGTGCACCCATCACCTTCCAACATAGTTTCCATTACTAATCTTGAATGCACAAGTTAATTATGGTTGTGTCAGAATTGGCAAAGCATATCACCTCGGAGACCGCATGGGTAGTTGTTCACATTCTACCCAATTTTTACACACATCCAACGTTTAGATGTTTCAATGTTTTAGAGTTGAGCATAAAGTTAAAGGAGATGATGGGAATTGAAACAAGAAAACGGTAGAACCGTGAGGCTCTGTCCTTTGCTATGAAAGGCTACAATTATAGAAGAATGTTGTATTTCGTTGAAGATTATATTGTTTTAGTACATAATCTAACTTCAACATTATGTTAAAAATATATTAATTTACAAAATATACTATAATAAAATAATAAATATAGAATTAGCTTACAAAGCGTATGATATAATGCAATTGAATATAGTATATTAATATATATATAATACAATTTTATAATATAATATGATTAGTTTATCATTTAAAAAATTAATTTAAATATAATCATATATATTATAATACAATAAAATACAATAAGGTACAATAAAATACAATAAGGTACAATAAAATACAATAAGGTACAATAAGGTACAATAAAATACAATAAGGTACAATAAGATATAATAAAATACAAAAAAAGTCAATAAGATACAAAAAAATCAACCAAATCACAGTGCATGTATGGAAATGGACTTGATCCTGATGCTCTCTTTAAACCTCCTGAACGAACAAAATCAAAAGTATCATATCGATTTAAAACCCTTCCCTCAAACCACACATCCCTGGAATTCTCGTTGATATCAGTGACAGAGATAACAGGCTTACAAACCCTACTGCTGCTAATTGTCGCCATGACAGTATTTAAACTATGGATAGGAGAGAAAGACTTACAACAGGGAACAAAATCAAGAAAGAAAAATGTTGTAGACACAAGGATAGAAGATGTGAAAGTGGTTTTTACAATAATGAAATTTGATAGGCATATTCCACCAAACCTTAGAGCTTATATACTATAAACTACTATGAATTGAGGCTCTCTTTCAACTAGTAGTTCAAATATCTTAACTATAGTGGTTTTAAATTTGGTCCTCTAAAATATACAATTAACAATAATTATATATAATTATCTAAAAGTTGAATGTATACTTATGAAAGTTGAATATATACTTATAAAAGTTGAATGCATAATTATAAAAGTTGAATGCATAATTATAAAAGTTGAATGCATAATCATAAAAGTTGAATGCATAAAAGTTGAATGTACAATTATTTAAAAGTAGATTACAAAAATCATTTAAAATAATATAGACATTCATCCAATTCATTTTTATGAATTATGAATGGTTTTCCTAATTTCATCTTTGGAGGCTTTAATTAACTTAAATATTTTCTATAACTAACATTATTTAATTAATTTTCTATGAATTTAGGCACTTTTAAAATATTTTGACATTACTTGAATATTATTGTTTGTAGACACCCAAAAAAATTAAATTTCCATGAATTTAGGCACTTTTAAAATTAGTTACTTTATGTCCAAGCTAGTAGAGAGCTACTATATAATATATTTTATTTGTTTTATATGTAGTTTGTTTTAAGAAACAAATATACTTAACTAGATACATATAATAATATAATTAACTACATATGTATAACTATAGTAACTATAGTTAACATCCACATTAAAATAGAATGGACCAAATAGAGCAAGAACAAGTAACGTTCAAGTGTGAACGCAAAGTAGTTAGGAAATTTGCTCAAATTGAAACATAAAACTTGACGCATAGTCTCTGTCCTATAGACAGAGCCAATAAAGAGGATCATGGGAGTGGATTTTGATTTTCCCCTCCAATGAACATCATGGGGAACATCAAAATTCATTCTCACCTTGCTCTTTAATATTAAGACCCTCTAGGGAACAAAATGGGAACATTGATCTACCATGTACACCTATCCTAATTGTGAAACATTTGTGCAGTGTAACATTGTAACACTAAAACATTACTACACTGTAATAGTGAAACGTTGGAAATTACAATGGGTAGATTACCCGTGTGCGGTCCCCAAGGCGATGACTTTTGCATAACCTGACATGGCCATAATTTAGCTCGTGGACTCAAGACTAGTGACAGAAGCTATGTTAGGGACCATCATCATCAAATGCGATCCCAATCCCTAGTATTGCAATGGAAATTTACATGACATGGGGGTAAACATTAGTGCAAACTACACAAATTAGCATCCTTTTGACTTCGATGAATTCTACACTAGATCATGCTAATTCCTAAATGTTTAGGAAGTCAAAAAATGGTTGTGAGTACTTTTCAAATAATTGTTTTTCAAGGTAAAATCATTTATGTTTTCGTCTTGCACTTGAAACTAGTAAATTTATACATTACTTCAAGCAAATCAAATAATGTTATATATTTTTATAATAAATTGGTGGAGTTGGAAGTGGTTGAAATCATTTGAAGCAAAATCCATATCACAAAATTACCTATTTGAGGAAAGTAGCGAAGTTAATGATTTGAAAATTGTAGTGATCACATTGCCATTCTAACGAAAATGCATATTTTCACTCAATTAAAAAAGAAAACCTTATGGATTTTTTTTTCATTTAAAATTTTGTTTTTCCAAAATGCGTTTGTGGATGTCAATGACGGTGCTCCTTGTTCCAGTTGAGTAGATGTAGTCCAAAATTCACCCCTTGCAACTTTCTCTTGTACGTCAACTCCTTATCAAGTTTCCAACTCACATTTCAAAATCGACCTTCAATACTTGTTTTTTTGCAAAAATAATGGAGAGGAACCACTCAAATAATGAAATGTGAAAGTTAGCTCAACTTCATTGTAAGATACTTATATAGAGAACCTAGGACATGCCAAGATGTATAGCAGTCAGCAAAGCACAAGAGAGAAGATATATATGATTGTCACAAGTTCTTAGGTTCCTATGAAGAGGAGGCCACTCATATTCAAAATCAACGGCTTTAAAACAAAGATTGGTGGACCAAGGTAAATGAATTATCGCCTTGATGTGTGCCTAATCTTCAGGAGCTTGGTTTGGAAGTTGGTTTCTATTTTTTGGTTTAAACTATCTAGTTCCCATTCTGATCGAAAACAAAGGTTTTACCACTTTACAAAACCGCCGTCTTGGATAGGAGTTGAAAATGACAATTCTACCCAAAAAACTAAACATCCTTGAAACCAAGCTTCCCAAAAATAAAGCACATGTCAAGGCCAAAATTCTTTTACCTTGGCTTACCAAACATTGCTTCGAAACCAGCATATTCAAACATGTGTGGCCTCCCTCCACATGAGAACTCAAGGTGACCAATATTACTGCTAAACCAAGTAACATCATTCATGTTCCATTTTTATACACATGCCTGGGCAGGAAAATTCAAGGCTTGAAATTCACATCGAAATTCAAGCGGTCTAGGAAAATTTCAGGGCTTGAAAAATCCACAAAAGATTTGGGCCAATCTTGAGACTTAATTTTAGCTTCTGATAGGTGCGCACACTGACAGGCCAGGATGTCATCGCTCAGCTCAGGAATTTTAAATGAAGCCACCTTCATAAGAAAAAATGTAAAGAGGAGCAATTTCAATGAACTCTTCGTGCAGGAGTACATCCTCTACAAAGTCTATTTTAAATTATATTTTAAACATCACTTCTAACATGTCCATTCACATTGATGATGAACATGCATCTCACCCACATCAAAGAATCTGACACTTCAAAGGCCGTCTTCCTATCAAGCTTCGGGATGTGGAGAAAGGATACCATACTTTTCCTGCTTTATTATGAGCCTGTCAGATTGCAACCCCTTTCCCAAATTTATCATTTCAAACCTCGATCCAAGGCGAAGTGTTCCACATGCGCAATATTCCTTATGAGAGCAACCCCAGCAGACATTAGTTTAACTGACGAAGTTTACCTCGTTGTACATGGTTTGCAATAGGGTCCCTCATACTCTATCAATGGCTCCATATTTCAATGCTTGCATATTTCCATATTCCACAATCAGCATTGGTCATAAACTGAACACCTTTTAACCATATGCACTAGAAACATAATGCATTTGCAATCCATACTTGTTGCACCAACCATGATTGAAGTTCCTCTAAGAATAAAGAGGGAACGGAATTAAAAACATAGCATCACCAACGCTTAGCTCAGCCCAGCTAAAAAATATGTCTGGTTTTTATACTTCTTAATGGTGCCCTCTAGTCTTACCCCATGACAAACCATCTCAAACTCCATTCAGGAAAGATACAGGTGACAACACACATCCCTACTTTCAGTCTTTATAGAACAAAAATTCACTTTGAATATCCAAAACTGCACACCATGCATAATTTCTAAGAGACGCATTTACAATCCTCCAAGCTCCGGTTTGGCTTTTCCTTCCTCAAAAGTTATTGCAGTGACGACTTAAAACACCACAGCAGCTGATGGTGGGAAATTGTCAGACATGAACAAAATCTGCTCTATTATTTATCATGTAACCTACATTGACTCAAAGGAGGTCATTTTACACAGCACAATACCCACGCCATCTGATAGTGGGGACTACAATTTTTCACCTATCTGGAGCTTGTTCTTTTTACGCCGGTTCATCGACCTACCCTGGGAAGGGATCTCACAAGTCAGCGAGAGAAATCAGGCTGCATAAACCACGTTCATTGATGAATAGTCAAAAAAGACTCTAATTTCACTTGTTGCTACAAGCTTGAGATCAAGAAACTTGTCCAATTAATAACAAGTGATACATTACACACAATTTTGAGCCACAATGTGCACTAAAGAGAGGATCCACCTCAATAAAATACCTGAAGCAAAGCCATTGACGACCCCGGGATTAAGAATAACTGGAAACACAGCTGATGCCAAATCAGGTAAGTTTTCCTCAGTTTGTTGACGAGTTGAATAGAGGACCAACAAATCGTGTGCTGCTTGTGTGAGGAGCACCTCTACAGATGCTTTCACCATCCATTATGCACTTGCTCATGCATGACAAATCATTTTCCTCTGAAGAACGCAGCGTGTGCTTCTTCATTTCGTCAACCTGTCCACAGAACTTATTCTACATGTGCATGTCATCCGTCCGCCATTGCTCCATAAAGTGGAAGACCTGGAGAATACTGTGAGAAACTCCAGAACCACACTCCACGCATTCCTGTCCCTACATTCCAACCTTATAAACCTGCCCACCCTCTCATTTAATTCTCTGGCTCTGCAAAGGAAAGTTATGATCATCGATTTGTAGCAGGCGTTGACTCGCCATTCACACGATTGTTGCCTCCTTCAGAAGACATGGCTAGGATATCAGGGGTGATCTCCCAGCTACCACTCTTTCGGCCCCAACTGGACCGCCGTGGGTGGGCAACAGGAGGGCGCGCTTGCTCCACCGGATTAGGGTCAAACCCATCCTTCATCTCCATCCCCACTTCGCTCCCAGTGCTAACACGACCCCCTGTCATCTCCAACTCTCCTCCTTCCCCCACCATTTCGTCTGCATTTGGCCATGTGGCTTTATAACCTAGCTCCAAGTCAGGGGCCTTCGCAGCATGAGTAGTCATTACCTCCCCAGTTTCCCTGGACTGAGGGACAGCCCCCATGTGTCCTGGTACTGCTTCTGGTACTTTACTCCTGAATTTGTTCTTGGAGGGTGGAATTGATGTGCAAAATATCTCTCTGAAATTACTCATACACCCCTGATTGTAGGGGTTCACCTTGTTGTCATATCGATACCGGAAATTCTCATAGGTTGTCTGCAGTCCATAGAGACATGGTGAGAAACATAAGAAACCTCCATATTCCCTACACTAAATTCCAAAATAAATCCTTCAAAATTTCTTCCACTCCATTTTCTTGTCATGGAACCACGAAGATACACTTCATGCCATAGTGATCATTGCGAATGTGATTAGAGCTCCAAGAAACTGCATATCACATTCCTGGTTTAATTCAGCCACCATAACTGTAATGCCTACCCTAAATAGAGAAATGCATTTAGACATGCATTACGAGGTGGTGTGTTACAAGGAGCGGTCAAGATTATTAGGGTTCCAAGATAACAGCCAAACCAATAACATTGGCATATATTGCATGATGGGTCACATCACTGAAAATTGCTGTGCCTGCAGGAGTAGACTAAGTACACACCTGGTTTGTACCAATAAGGTACAGATGAAATACGGTCAGTCCGCCAACAAACCACACACATATAAAGGTGTAAACCATGAGGACAATTGAAGCAGGTGAATGGCCAAGGGCCTTCCAGACATTCCGCCCCTCAGTATCCATAATAATTTTGATGTACAATGCACACATTGCGAAGACGTAAACACACAACAATGAAGTTGACGAGACAAACATGAAGAAAAAGCGGTAATTCCTCTGCACCCACAACCACACGCAACCCCTCATTAGAATCACCTTGCCACCATCATCCAAAATTCATAGAAATCAGAGCTCCTATGGGATACCAAAATGTGAGAGTGACAGTCAAGTACTAGCTCAAAAAACAAAGCAACTTTGGTATGACCTATCAGATATGGATCAGTGTAGGAGCAGTTTAGCACATCCAAAAATGCAGACCAGGACACAAAGGAGTTAAATCGTGCACCTGGCCAATGCATTGTCCAACCCAGGGGCAATGGTGGTCGAACCGGAGTACACAGTTGTTGCAAATGGAGCAATGAGAACACCGGGGTGGGCGGTAGAGCATGCACGTGTCACAGTACTTTGTCTTCACAGAGACGCCATTAACAATCACATCTTTCGTGCGCGGCAACCGCAGACGTGGGGTTTGTCCTCCCCAGTCGCCTGGAGAAGTGGTGGGATCAAAGTCGTCTTCAGGTTCAGGAGGATGAGTATTGCGAGGGATAATTCCTGGATCTCTTCCAGACGTCAATAGTAGCAGTACAAGAACCTGTTTCAGAACAATACACAAAAACCTAGCAGCATCAGTTGCACCCCACCAAGGAAGCTGTTAGACAGGATGAATTTTACAAATAGACTGATGACAGAAGGTTTGCACATATCAAACTAAACAATATGAAATTCGGATGGGAACTAACAAAGACTACTTTATTACATTGAATATTAACACAACCCATGAGACAATCTATTATAGATTCTGGATAATTCTAGAGTCTCCACATCTGGGTAACTGGAGACATGTAATTACTCACATAGACAGTATAGACAACTGTGACCGCAACGATAGCAATTCCAGCATGGTTGGCGAAGTGGTTGAGGAGGTGCCGGCCAACAAAGACACAAAAACAAACCGCCGGGGCCACAATCAGGAATACGGTGACCGCTAATGATCTCACATCTGGCCCAAAGATTAATCTTCCACATAAAAAGAACCTCTGCAAACATAAACCACCAACAATGCCCTCGTCAGACATCTGTTTGCTCTTTAGTCAGGGAATGCAACGACTCTCCATATAACCAGATGATTCCACTGAAGAAACACAAGGGATTCATGGCCATGCAGGAGTCAGGAAACTTGCAACATCGTCCAGGAAACTTCCTCCAGGAAGAAGAGAAAGCTGGACGCTCGCCAGCTTTCCAAGCTTCATTTAGTAGGCTCTCATTTGCTGCAAACTCGAACCTTATCCCACCAACAGGAAGTATAGGATATTCAACTCCTTACCCAGCCCTATAGCCCTATAGTCATGCAGTGAGCTGTTAGCTAATGTTGTCAGCATAACGAATGCTGAGCGCCTATGAAAAATCTCGTCTTAAGAGAAACACAGATTAGGTCCACACCAAAGAAATGCCGGCGGGTACTTTTCCCATGGCTCGAGTGGTAGCACACATTACTAATATCATCACAAGGGAACCAACTATAAGAAGCGTCCATGCTTCCCTTTTTCATTGCAATAAGGCTCAGTCCGTTAATGTAGATCGAATTTCACGGAAAGATGCGTCCAAATCGCGGGACATGATCCCCTTCCGCAATATAACGTTGCCATAATCCGATTTCTCCTCCGCTTACATTTGCAACACATTCTCTTATTGCCAGTCAATGCATCCCCCCGACACTAAGTTCACTGCTGCTATGCCAAAGAGCTCGCTCGTGTACTAAGAGGAAAAGTTGCTTGCTGGAGCTAGTACGGCCATCACCATAGCATAGAAACTCCGAGACTCCAATACATGCACAACCTGAACTACTTTTTTCCCAAAGACATAAATAAAAAAAGACTGCCTGAGCCTTAGATCCTGAATGATGATGCCACCCTCGTACTCCACTCCACTTCACTCCACACAAACCGCAGGATCCAACGAATCTCTCTCCGTCCCTCTGCAGACCAAATGGTGCACGGGGACAGCATCGTAGCTCGGTCCCAAGGTTCGGGCACAAAGCAAACCAGCAAAAGCAGCACAACATAAAAGGTGTAGCCAAAAGCAGTTCACTTACATTACTGCCCTTCCAAACTTGATATACGCGCTTGGCCATTATTCTCTGCTGCTGACTAGGGTTTTCGCCCAAGGCTCCAGCCATATAACCCGTTCTACCTCATCGCGCCAGGCACCAAACCCTGCCAAACCGCGCTTGCTCCCTCGCTCCACTCCCCTCTCTCTCTCTCTCACTTACTCACTCCCTCACTCTCTCCCTTCCCCCCCTCCCTCCCTCCCTTCCCCCCCTCCCTTCCTCCCCTCACTCACTCACTCACTCACTCACTCCTTTGTTAAAGGCAATCCCTCTTCCTCTCTCGCCATTTGCCACCGTAACCCCTTTCTCCGAAGTCGGTCACCCCTTGCAAACCCTGCTGCTGTGCGAGAGATCGAGGGCTGTTCGCCCCGCCATCCTCCCAGGCCTCGAGAGTCGAAGCCTGACCATCCTTGCCTTGTGGACCAGCCGAGAAAGAGGAAATGGGAAATGGAGAACGCCCCTCGCGTCGCGTCGCGTTGGAAGAGGTTGCGATGGAAATGCGAGAGCTCAGCGTGCCTGAGCAAACCCCACTCCCCCGAACGCCTCGCTCCCCCTCGCAGCCCCACCGCGCGATTGCGGGGCCAGCCAGTCTGGTAGCCAACGATGCACCCAAAGCGGACGAATGTCCGCCGACGACATTCATTCGCCCTCCTGTTCAAACTGGAAGTCGTTCGTCCATATCTGCCAGCTTCTCATCCAACATGCGATGTCCTATTGGGTCGATTCTGTGCATTTAGTTTCGCCCATAGTACATCCATCAGATGGCCGGATGTCATCCTTTTTACGTACCCGTTTCATCCGCACCATAGGCTTTCCCAAAAGCTGGAGGGAAATCTACCTGGAAGACATTCATCTGTTTATAAATATCATCCACCCATTCCCATGTTCACCACGCTTCACTTGGAGGATGAATTCATCCATATCTGCCAGGTTTTCATCCGATATGGGATGTCCTATAGGGTCCATTCCCTGCATTTAGTTTCGCCCATAGTACATCCTATCATATGGGGGTGAATGTCATCTTTTTCCCATTACCCATTCCATCCGCTACATAGCTTTTCCAAAGGAGTAGAGGGGAAATCTAGGCTGGGGATTGATTACTCCTCTGGAATACATCCATCCATATGCTAATGTGGATGATTTTCGTTCATGGTAGTGCTCTCTCTCCCATGGCATGGAGACAGCGGGACACTTGCTACACTTACTGGTGCATGTGCAAATAGGTTACCCCCTTGCAAATTATCTTGTGATCAAAAATCAGGTTCATGAATACTTTTAACTTTGTTCATTCATCCATATAGCAACTATTACACAAACATTGTTAGTGTGATTCGGTTAATGTGGTAATAGATATTTGAAGCAACCTAAATGCACGTATCGATGTAAGTAGTGGATGCATGATTATACTACACCCATGCAATTGCAGGTGTCCCTTGTGATTGTGATGAAAGATATTCAATATTGGGCTGATACTCACTGGGAATTGTTAAACTCCACAGGCAAAGTTAATGAATGTCATGTGACATTCATCAACAAGTTTATTTCTCACGTGTTGTATGGATGATGGTCAATTATATCCAATCTATCATCCAAAGGTCATCTATCCATCAAGCACAATTTGCATCCCCTCCCTATCTTGACACTCTGTTCATCCCATGTCAATTAAGGATGTTTTTCAACGATATTGTCCATGTTCGTTACATCCCCATGAAAAGGGAAGGGGGTTAGGGGTCAATTGAAGAGGGGATTATCTACAACATAGTAGCTAGGTTGTAATTAATTTCTAGCCATTTAGGGTATGGGTGCAGATTAATTTGTCGCACTACAATAGGGTGACATGACATGACATGGACATGGAATTACATGCAATAGAGGCCATCACAACTAACATATATCGATTTTTAAATTTTGTTATTGGGACCATGAGAGGGTGTTGTAAGTTAAGTTAGTCCATGCATGGACACATTTGTCAACCAACAAATGCTCCAAAACGGAAATCAATCAATCAATCAATATGTATTAAACATGTGGAACAATACTATGTCAACCAACTTCAAATTCTCCATAACAACGTATATATATAATACATATGGAGCAATAATATTTGAGTTTGCATATACCCAACTAAACCCTAACCATTTAGGAGCCTTGGAGAAAAAGGGTAGGAGACCAACCACCGTTTGTCACTCCAGTGATGACATATACTAACATACACACAGTTCCGCTATTCTTATTTAATGTATTTGTATTTGGTCCCACTTAGGGCCACCTCACACATGAGCCAAGAGCCGTGACCGTGAAATTATGAGAGCCCAAAAGAAAGTGTCCAAAGGTCGTCCCAACACACCTCCAAAAGCATGTAGTGTGGTCATGGACCCTCAAGTGTAGTGTGAAGTCATATGTGACTGGGCCCTTAACCAAATGCTATTTCAATGAATTTCTATTCATGCGGATCTTCACACATAATAAAAATAAAATAAAATAAATCAATGGTTGGGAGCGTTCAAAGTGCTATGGTCTCCCGGTTTTATGTTCGGCCTACCTCCAAGAGATGGTTTTTGGAAATAGTCCAAGTGACATGAAACGTGATTCATTCGATGCCATGTAGGAATCCATGTAGACTTTACATCCATCTTGCATTCACGTGCTCCGTTGGTCCCTCAAGCGTAGTGTGAAGCGAACTTGGACCGGCTCCGCCTTTTCCACCAATGAGAGTGCTCGAAGTGTAATGGTCACGGGCTCTCAGTCTCGTGTGTGAAGTGGCACTTGAACTCTTGTTAGGGGGTTATTGGTCCGGCAGCCTATGGACCTACTAAACTCCACCACTTTATTGAAATTATAAATAAACAAATAACGAACATCATGGGTGGGCATGGGGATTCGGGAAAGGCTTGTGTTGTGTTAACTTCCCCAGTCTTCTACCGGCAAACTTAAAGTTTAGATACTTCAATAAAACAAGAGGGGGAGGATATGCTTGCCAGATCGAACTATAAGATGTGATGAGGAAACCTCACTTCATGGGCAGTAAAATCCAGGCAAAAGGTAGACAACCAACTCTTTCGTTGCTTCTTATTTGGACACTTATATATATTTGAGTAAAATGTGTGTTTGGTGTGGCCCCAAGAACGGATACCAAAGAGAAAAGGTGTTTTGGAAGAGACTCGATTGCATGTTCAAAATATGATAACCGTTCTAGGCTCGATCGTCGACTCAATTGAGGTGGGGGTCTCTGCGCCCATGAGGAAAGTGGCCACAACCTCAATCTAGATTTCCTAACCATCGTATACTTAATTGCATGTCTCAACATCCTTGGAGAAGTGGGTTGGGTTAGAAAAATGGTAACCATTTAAGACCCATCTACCTCATACCTAGGTATTTGCATCCACCTTGATAGGGATCTCTCCTTTGTATTAGGGCCAAATGACAAAACACCCTTCCCATAATAGGGTTAAGTTTCATTGGATTTGGGTGACCCAAATCCATGCTAGAGCGCTTCCTTGATTTTATCTTGACTTGTAGAAAAAATATTACATACCTTTATGTAGCTCCAAATTCAGACATGTATGTGTAACTATAGTTATAAGTTACCTTTAGTCTTACATTTGACCCATTTCTACAGGTACGTTTTCTGAAAGATTAGAAAGTTGTGTACTTCACTATATATTTATAGTATTATGTAATATCATTGTTAAACTGATCACATGTTGGTTAAACAATGAACGTGTACAGTGTCAACTAAGGCTTTGACTTGTCATCCGAGTTGGTCAAGTTTATTAGTTTGTATTACGAAGTTGATACCTTGTCCCTTTTCATGTGTGCAATAAAAAAAAATCTAAGTTTGATAAGCTAGTGGACCGCGCAACACATATGTGGCCGTCTTAACAAATTATGTGATCGATTTAATAAACCCCTAATTGGATTACATAATTCTACTACATTGATTATCCCAATTAGTGTGTGTTACTGTCTCAAGTTACACAATGCAATAATGTCCGAACAACCTATTGAACTTTCGTTAGTGGAAATCGAACGCATGAGTTAGACATTATCGTATTATGTAACTTTGAAATGTAACACGCACTAATTGGGATGATCAATGTTCTAATGTTCTACTCAAAATGGGCCCGGGCTAGATCACATGTTCATTCAGCTGGACCCCACCCCTCCTATGCCTCCTTCACTGCCCGGTCACCTTGCCTGCACCTGCGTGGGAACTCTTCCTCGTTGGGACTGATTAAGCCATCAAGCTCCTTTGGCATGTGAAGGAACCCATCAATTAACTTGGAAACAATGAAAGTGATGCCAACTTGAATATTTGTAATTTTGACCGGATATTTGTCACATTGGTTCTTGATGAGGAGGAGTTCCCACGCAAGTGTGGGCAGGAAGACCAGGCAACAAAGGAGGCATGGGAGGGGCGGGGCCCAACTGAATGAAGATGTGATCTAACCCGGGGCCTCAAAATGTTGTTTATCACTAAACAAAATTAGACTAAACATGTTGCACAAATGTTCCAAAGTTTGCTTATCTGTTATTTTTTGTTTTATTTTATTTTTTCCACACTGGGGTAACTCCAAATAGGATGTGATGCTACCATTCATGTGTAGTAGATAAAGGTGCGAATCTGCAAGCTTGTTACTAAAGTTTTTGTGAGCTCACTCAATGTGAGCTTCAGTGCGAAGTTGACATTTTGTTGAGTCTCCATGTAACTTTGAGTGACGTGATGGAAACAAAGAGTGAATCTGAGAGACTTTACAGTCTGTAAGGTAATGTAGGTTTTAAGGTACGCGGGTGCTATCTCGTTACTTTTCTTAATCGGACACCTGTATATCATCGGTGTGTGGTTAGAGGTGAGGCAAGAGGAGCAAAGAAAAAACAAACACCATCAAGACACGTGTCTAAACGAGATTGGACTCCGTCTTTCAAATTTCATTAATATTGAACACATTTGAGATGACTTATGTATTCAGTTAAGGAATCAACAAACACGTATTTTCATAAAACCATGACCAAACTAAGAGAAGTCCGATTTTCAATGTGATTTTTGTGGATGCTTCATCATACATTCATTCATGCAACACAACTTTGAAAACGTCAATCTAATCAGTAGAAGATAGAGAACAACAACCAGATTTGAACAGCACCCACGAAGCTTAAACATGAGTTTCCAAACGTTTGCTAGTTTCAAGATTGAAGGCGAATGGGGGCCGGTGTGCGAGGTCCCCAACCCTAACTTATACAACTTCCACAACTTCTGGTTTGCTTGCCTTGGGAATCTGGTTTGTCAACGATGTTGTTATGGCACATAAAATGCAACGAGATGGGGCCACACAAAGTCCACACACACAGGGGGAAAAAAAGTACCACCCATGCTTCCCCTTGACCTTTGGGATAGCAAAGAAAAAAGGGTTCAAAAGCCACAGAAACTCCAACTGTTTTCCCTTAAAACAAAGTAATACTTTTTTTAAAGAGAAAATCCTTGATGAGGAGGGCTGCACATTCACGATTTTGTGATTGCAGATGCCTGTGTTGATGCTAAAGTAGTCGGCTTTTTTCAAAGTGTTTCGACCATCGCATACGAAATTGTGCGTCACGAGTTTAGGGTTTTCCCCCTTCCTCGGATTCGGGGACAATTTCACGATTGGAGCTGTACATGAAAAAAAAGAAAAAAGAAGGAGAAGTTCATTGACATTTCCGGAGGCTCTTGATTCAACTTCATAGAGGTGGACTCTCGGCGACTCGATTTTCACTTAAAATTCTTTCCGGTGTACGAGTGCTTGACAATGGAATGATTCCTATAGCAGCCGCCACCTAAATACATTAAAACCCCGGAACAGCATATGCTCGGCCACGACTTAGGGTCCAAGTCCTAAAAAAGGTCAAGAGGCGTGGTTTTCACAAAAAAAAGTCTTGGTCATTGTCCTCCTCTTCTTTCCCTAGTTCTCTCACCCAAAGGGGAAGAAACACAACAACAATAAAAAAAAATATCAAGTTGAAATGCGGTAAGCATGCATTTTCATATCAAACATATAAACTTGGACTCCTCATGTTTTTGGAGTTCGGTCAACATCACTCGTACGGGTTGAAAATTCTACGCATGGAAATTTTGGGGAAGCAAACCCCACCCCACATGGTAGTTTGGTTTATTGTAGAAGAGTCAATGCCAAGTTGTTCTCAAACATCATGGAAATGTGAACACATGGCAAAATCTAAAGATTCTTGACTATATGACAAAAACATAACATTCCTCAACACTAGGGTGTTGCTACCCTAGTGCAAGGAGTTTGGGAAGAGTTGTTTTCCACTTACTTTGGGGCATCCTTGCAAAATGAACAGTGTGTAGCCTCGATATTATCTACTCTATCCAGAGAGAAACAACTATGTGGATCCTATATATTGAAAATGGTATGAAATTATACAAGGGAAAAATCATCGGTAGACGTGCATGTTGCATGCTTGACACCTCACCGAATAATTGAGCTCATATTCTCCCAATTCAAGGGCCCCGGCAGGTACTATGTGGCCTCTTCTCTTTTAGAAAGGGACCAACCGGGCTAAGAAGTACTACTGAATGTTATGAATGTGAGGTAAGTGAACTTATTTCAATCATGGCTCACTCACTCTAAGATAAAGTGACCCTAGTTTGCTTATTTGGTTGATCGTGCATCTATATTTGAGTGGTGGGTGGTTAGGTGTAGATTTGAGAACAAACATCACAAACACATTTGCTCATAAGAGGTTGGACTACGCGCTTAGAATTTGTTAACCATCTTAGGTTTAGTAATCCACATGCTTGGGAGGACATGTGCGACCTTTTTATGGTTCACCGTTAGTGGACTTTGATAATTCATAACAACGTGACATTAGCTCCAACCCTTTATGAGAATTACCATAGCTTCTTCTTATGCATTTGAGGATGCACGCAAATTTGAACCTCACAAATCCAAGTAGCATAATGTAGCAAACGAGAACAAATAACCAAATAAGGCCCACATGTCTTAAACATTCTAAAAGTGAACATGCTGTCGAACTCTCTAAATCATCGTGCAATAATGTGACCTAACTTACCAATCCAATCCCCAAATGTTGTTGAGATGCCAATCTCGTAGCCCAATGCCAATCGGCCTCTCTCACACATGCAGACCATTGTGAAACCATTAAGTCTTCTAATCAACCCAAATGTACTCAAAATGAAACCAAGTGAGCTTACTATCGGTCATTCTTGGAGGAAAAAGTTTGCGTTTCACTACACCACTTCGAGAACCTAGTGGATTTACTCGGATGTCATGGAGCTCTAGCCCAATTGTGACATGTCATAGACACCTATTA
Source organism: Polytrichum commune (assembly GCA_950295325.1). NCBI lineage: Eukaryota > Viridiplantae > Streptophyta > Polytrichopsida > Polytrichales > Polytrichaceae > Polytrichum > Polytrichum commune. Next base: position 10,839,112 of record OX485803.1, on the reverse strand, counting down.
TTAACACGTATTATGTTTAGTTCATTGTCATAGATGAATACACGTGCTTAGATTACGAAGAGAATAAATTTATGTGCCTAGGATAGAGTGCACCCCCAAAAAGGGGTGGACGAAGAGGCTTTTCATTCATGCTTGCTCTAGTGAGAACCAATGTTCATATCCATCTATCCAATTGTAAGGATCGAAAGCAAGATCCGTTCGATCCACATGGAACAATTAAGTACTCGGTACTTTATCTCATATTTAGTTCACACAAATACCAAACCTCACAAACTCGAACAAATTTATCTTCTAGTGGATTGATCCATCACTTATTGTTTTAGACTTTGCCTGAGAAAACTATATGCATCTCTAAAAGGCGTTTGTTACAACTTCGCCCATTGCCTTAATTTGAAGAACCAAATGGACCAGAGTCTCACATCACAACTTGTAGTACGAAGGTCGACCCTTCCTTCTCAACCATACAACCGTCTTAGGATATTTTTTTTGGTTGTGAACATGAAAGCCCCAAAGCAATATGGTTCACAATTTATGCTCAAGAAAAGCATATGGACCTTTCAAAGTGTTTGTTATAACTTCACATATTGTAGTGAATTTCAAACCCCAATGGACCAACCTCATAACTTGCAATAAGCATTTCAAGCCTTCCGTTCCCAACCGATCAATCATTCCAAGACATTTTGTTGTGTACGTTAAGGTAGACGGGTCTTATGTGGCTCGTTTTCTTAATCAAACCTCTAGGTTCGATTGATACATGGTTTGGTGAAGATCAAAGAGCAAACATCATAAGGATAAATGTTTAAAGAGAGATTGGACCATGTCTTCAAATACTAATAATACTCTACACTCAACATCGAACACAATTGGGAATGTCTATGTATCTAACGAAGAAATCAACAAGCATTCACTAAATCAAGAAAGGTACGATTTTCAATCCGGTTTTTGCAGATGTTTCATCGTAGATATGTTCATGCAACACGAGTTTTGTTGTGTCAATTTAGAAGTCGGAGAACATGAAGAAACGAACCAAATAACACCCACATACCTTAAGTTTCATGAAAGCCCCACTCATAGCTTTTGATGCAACAAATCAATGAATAAAGCATAGGATACCGTTAGTGTGTTGTTATGAGGAGCCTGGCTGCATATACAAAATTGAATACATAACATATAATAATAATAATAGAGAAGGAAAAGGAACGTTTCAACACAAGCTATTAGGGTTTTGCGTGCTTTCTTCGCACTCACCGTCTCACGTCGCTGGTTGCGAGCTCGCAGGGATCCGCGGCCTCCTCGTCGCGGCGGTGCCACCACGGATCCGTGTTTCCAGGTCCTCTTTTGTTGCGCCTGCTTCCAGTTCCGGCGGACCTGCGCAGGCCGTTTCTTGCCCTTCATCCCTCCGATGTTGAACTTTCGCTTGTCTACACGGAACTGGCATCTCCGGAAATTGGAAGACAGGCTGCTGCGGTTAGGTCGCAGGTCGACCGCTCTGTAGAGCGCATTCGACTGAAGGTACTCCACCAGGGCTTCACTGTCGACGGTAGTGGGCACGGCAGACGCAGCAGATATGGCCTTGGTATTTCCATAAGGTTGCATTGGGAATATTGCATTTGGCGTCGGAGTTCATGAGATTTGATGTGCATATGACCAAGTGTACTCCACTAGGGCTTCATTGTCGATTGTGGACACGGCAGACGTAGCTATGGCCTTGAGATCTCCATGAGGTTGCATTGGGAATATCGCATTTGGCATCGGAGTTCATGAAATTCGATGTGTTTCTGTGTGGTGGAAATTTTACTTTCGTGCGGTTAGGTCTACGTGCGACTCTGCGGAGTGCATTATTAGACAGTAGGAGGCTCAACTAGTGTACGCAGCAGATCCGGAAATGCATTGGGCGTCGTGTTTTAGGAACTTTGATGGTGTTCTCTCCATGTACTGGGCTCTCAATCTTTTTGTCTTCATGCCTGCGATGTTGCAAGTTTGGTTTTCCACACGCAACTTGCATCTCCGAAGATTCGCGGACAGGTTGCAGTTAGGTCTAGGTTCGACTCTGTACAGTGCCCTCGACAACGGGAACGTTTATGTAATTTTGATATCAACGGTTGACACAGCAAACGCAGCAATGGCCTTTCCTCCACAGGGTTGCATTGGATTTCATGAAAGTCGGTGGTGTTCGCATTTCTATGTCTCCCATTCCAAAGACACTGTAATTAGCAGAATATTCGATGTGTTTGGCGTTTCTGAACGCCAACGGTTGCATATCGCAGGCATCGTGTCATGAATAAGATCCAGCACACCGATGATGCAGAGTGCGTCGGTTACGATGACTCTATTTCTTCGAGCAAAGTGTAGGTGGCGCAGTATGATCAGCCATGGAGACCTTATGGATTTACTCCAGAGCTACATTGTACTCATTTAAACTCGTGACAGCCTTTCTGTCTCGTTCTTCAACTCGCGACAATTTTCCTCAAATCCTCATGTCTTCCAAGAAATCCGCAAGGCTTGTGCCACACTATGGTAAGTAATCCTCGTTGCTGCACGCAACAACTTTTTAGTCCACAACATCAGGGACGCACAACCTTTTGCATTGATGAAGTCTCGTCAATCTTCAACGATCTGCTTCGTCACATTGCGTGGCCCTTCCACATGCGTTTCACGATGACGTGACCATCAAGGTACCATCTTAGACATTCACGAACTTTAAATTTCAAAAACGGCGAATAAGTAACGTATCTTGTGGATCTGCAGCTGCATTCGAAGACGCGAAACTCTAAACTGAGAAAAAACTGATCTTCTTCCGCGGAGACAGAGGAGCGGTAGAAACCACAGAGAAGCTGGTAAAATTCTAACCATGGAGCTGGGGGTTTTAACTGCGGTGAAATTCACCTCGGGGCTAATTTGGAGTGCTATGAAATGGGGTAAAGAGTCTTGGCGCCTACTATGGGAAAGGTGGAAAAGCAGAGAAATAATCTAGAAGCATCTACTGTAGGGTTTTTTTTAAATTTTTAAATTAAAAAATAAACTAATTGTTCTCCCCTCAAATTTTGCCACGTATCAATCTTGCATTGGTTGTGACCTCCTTGAATCCCATATGGAAACTACATTCCAACACTACTGTAGTAAAGATAAATGTGGTCTCTCTATGGTGGTCAGATGTCTCCATTTTAAAAGGCAACTTACTTTGCTTCTATTTCAATCTCGACTTAGTTTAATGGAACCAAGTTGGAATGAATTAACAATACATGTGAGAGGGGGAAGTTATATCGCACCGTTATTGTGGGCCATAGTAATGTATAGAGCCCATGCTAATTCTCATAATTAAAATTGATGTGGGTGACATTAATTTCAGGCCATCCTAAATTTACAGTAGAAAATTAGTGTGTATGTGGAAATTTAATATGGATGATTATTTCATTTTGTGCTACTTTTGACTTATACCTAATATTCAATGTGTTAGTCTAAAATCTTCATGAAGACTTAGGGGAGAAGACCTAGGATCTTGGACCCATGTTGGTTAGAATATATAAAAGTATCAACACGTGTTGTGCTCTAAAATGACCCCCTACTACTACCCAACGTAGCCCCAAAAGCCTACCTTGAAGCATGCAAACAATGTGTTGTCTTCCTCTCAAAGTGAGCACCATAGTTAAAAGTTACAACTTTTGAAGTTTGAAGACACATGTGGCCAGGCCCCACACATTGGAGCGTAAAGCCCAATGCATGCGAGGTGTGAGCTGTCTACTAAGGTAGGTGGGTCTCAAATGGTTACTTTTTCCCAACCAACCAACTGCTCCTAGTATATGAAAAACACACACAATTAGTTCGAGATGGTTACCAGATCCCAATTGAGGTCGTAGCCACTTTTCTCGTGATCTTTGGAGCTCATATGAATATCTTCATCATTAAAGTGAAGATATATCCCCACCCCTCCTTTTCTGTTGATTATTGAATCTAGAATGGTTATCATGTTTTGAGAACACAATCTAATATTTTTTCAAACACATGTCTGTTTGGTATCCGTTCTTGGAGCTACACCAAACAACATACCATTCAAATATAGGTGTATGATTCAAATAAGTATTTAGATTAGCACGTCTACATCGCGTTGCTTCTCTTGAACAAGCTAACTACTCGATACATACATTAGGCCTTAAACTTGGATCCCCTTTGACACTAAGGTGAGGTAGTTGAGCTTATTATAGTCACTTCGAAAAGTTTGGCATTATCTTATGTGTTGACTATCCATGATAAATATGAAGTTGAATAGCAAAATTTGTGCGGATCCGAATATGTGAGCCATGTTCATGTGCATTAGGGCCGCTTTACACCTAGAGGCCGGGCCAATTTCCCTTGAGGCCGATTGCACAAAATTTGAGCTTTTTTTGGGTTGGAGGCCGGCCTCTACTACACATTATAATAAGATTATAACGGGGGCCAATTTTCCCATATGTAAAGGCCCTCGGGCCAAGAAGCCAAGCCGATTCAATAAATTTAGGAAAATTTCAGCCCTTCTTTCTTTCTTTTCATTGTCATTTGTACAAGATGGATGAACATAGACGGAAGATTTTAGTTGCTCTTGTGTTCTTCATGGCCGTGCGACATGTTATGGCGGTTGTTGCAATTTTACAAAAAATTGCTTTGCATGAACATTATGCTGCCATGACAATCGTTTTTGCTACGATGGTTGTGGAGAGTAGTACGTCTAGGAGGACACGGAGTATTTGGATGTATGACCGGAGTACTATTTTTGCGGATAGATTGTTATTTGGATGTTACTCGGTTAAGTTATTCAAACAACATACAAGGTTACTTCCCGAAACTTTTGATTATTTGTGCGGTGTCTTATCTCCATCATTAAGTCGTAAGGATACAAATTTCAGAGCATCCATTCCTCTTAGAAACCGGATTGCTCTTTCTTTGAATAGACTTAGTAGTGGTAATTCATTACGCGGTTGTGCTGAAACTTATGGAATTCATGAAAGTACTGCATCTATCATTGTAAGGGAGTTTTGTGCAGCAATTGAAAAACATTTAAAACCATTAGTAATTGAGAAACAATCTAAAACTACATTGAATAGAATTGCAGCCGAGTTTGAGAAGCTTAGGGGATTACCTTATGTAATTGGAGCGGTTGATGGTAGTCATATACCTATCATTGCTCCTCCTATAGATCATACTTCATATTATTGTAGAAAAGGTTTCTATTCAGCTCTACTTCAAGGTGTAGTGGATAGCAAATGTAGGTTTTGGGATTATGATTTTGGATGGGCTGGGCGCTGCCATGATTGGACTTTGTTCCAAAATTCAGATATTGGGAAAAAAATGATGAAAGGTGAGCTATTACCTTACAAACTTATGGATGATGTTGCTTATCCAATGAGACCATGGTTCTACTCTCCTTTCAAAGGTGAAAAAGATGGATTACCTAGAGCAAAGGCGCATTGGAATTTCATCCAATCATCAACAAGAATGGCAGTAGAAAGAGCTTTTGGCATATTGAAAGGGAGGTGGAGGATACTATTGAAAAGAATTGACATGCCTCTCCGACATGTACCTAATTTGGTTACTACTTGCATTTGTCTTCACAACTTGTGCATAGTACACCGAGACAAATTTAATGATGAATGGGCAAAATAAAAAGAAAGAATCATGCATAGGGAGACTACAAATGAACTTGGACAGCTAGAAAATGTAGATATATTTATGGCAGCTACACAAGCTGCAAAAGAGATGAGGAGGTACCTGAAAATGGACGAGGTTGAAGCAGGAACCATACAAATTGAAGACCTTGAAGAAACTAAGGTAAATGCATTTGAAGATGTAGATGAAGATGAAGATGAGAGTGCGGAGGTTGTTGAAACAAAAAAAGACAAAGAAACAAGGATTAAAAACTTGCTGGTGCAAGCAACACAAGCACATGAATTACTAGCTCAATCTTTTTGGGAAGCTCATTTGAGGATGGAGGGAAAAAATCTCTTCCCTCGTAACCATGATGTATCTGATTCGGAAGAGGATTAGTTCTAAAGTTTGTCTATAAGCCTATCCATCTGTCGGTCTACCCTTTCTAATAAAGCATTGGTTTTCTCAAAATTCTTCAGCATGACTGAACTGTTTTCGGCCATTTGTACAAAAACTCCATAGCATCGCTCTTGAAAATTCCTCTTGTCCACTTTTATTGTTGAATTTGGAGTCGCTGTCATAGTTGGAATTGGGGTGTCATTTGAATGCAAATCATTCTCATTGCCTGTGGTGTTGTCTTCGACACTAATAGAATCGCTAGCGGATGCTGTCACATGCTTCATTACAGTTCCAGTTTGATGCCACCACTGATCAAATGAATCATAGAACTTACAAGCATGACGATCTGATCCTGAAATTCCATTTGCCAGCTTGTCTTCTTTGTACAACTTGTACAAGGTATTGAATTTTTTTTTGCAACCCTCGGAAGTTCGGTTCAGTCCAGGAATTACTGCAAGCAGATGAGCATGTAATTTCAACCATGTATCTACCCCTGCACATAACATGAGAGCGTCATAAAGACGATAAATTACAGAAATGATTCTAGTTTAATTACTACATATGAGACAAAGTGGACATGGCGGAAATGAATGTAGAGTTGGTAGTCCGATGGATACATCTTCTCGCGTGTGGGAGGTGGAGGGATAAAACCTTAGCGCCCTCAAGATGCTCTCCCAATGCTAGACCCAAGCATTGGGGGGGAAAGGGGGGGCTCGGGGGCGAGAGGCGAAGGCCAAGGCCTTTAAAAAGGCCAAATTGGCCAAATCTGAAATCATAACTTTTTTTTTCAAAAATTTTAGGGATGCAAAAATCTTACCTTGTTTCTTTGCGTTCTTCAAAAATTCAGGTTCCATTTCACCGCGCATTGCAATCATTGTCTCCACATCGCGATCCCTCCAGTTCTTTGATCCGAGTTCTTCATCTTCTTCCACCTCCTTCACGTTCTTTTTCCGAGGTTTTTTTGAAGTTGCGATTCCTTTTTTCTTTGGTGCTAAGGGAGCTATAATCTGGACATCCTCATCCCCAATCTCTTCCGTAGCCTTTCTCTTCAAATTACTTGCACATATGTCTATAATCAACGGAGGCGGAGGAGGAATATGATTTCCACAAAGTGGTTGAAAAAATTCGGGAACCCCTACACTACCTCCATGTTCTTGTAGAGGAGCTTGATAGGGTTGGAAAGCATGAGCTTCAGCACTTTGATACCTTTGCATCGCCTCATACACTTCACTAGAATTCCATCCACTCCTCTCTAAAGACCCCTCCATGCTAACCCTAGAAACGGTAGCAACAATCTTGCAAGTGCAAAAAAAATCAGCAAGAAAAATTCTAAGGAAAAGAGAGAGAGAGAGAGAGAGAGAGAGAGAGAGAGAGAGAGAGAGAGAGAGAGAGAGAGAGAGAGAGAGAGAGAGAGAGAGAGAGAGAGAGAGAGAGAGAGAAGAGAAGAGAGGATGAAGTCACGATGAACCATAAGAGCCGTTCAGATTTCCACATAATCCAACGGAGCTGTTTTGCTGAAAAAAATATTTTTTATTGGGAAAAAATATTTTTTATTAAAATCTGACATTGGCCCCTAGGCCATGAATTGGCCTTCCATTTTCGGTGCACCCATTTGAGTGAGCTCGGGCCGTGTCAGACCATCCATTTTTTGATTAAAAAAATCATACCACCAAATCGGCCCGGCCTCTAGGTGTAAAGGGGTTGGGGCCGATTTCAGCCTTTTGACCAATCACAAGCGAGGATTTCAAGCCTCTTACACAACAAATTGGCCCGGCCTCTAGGTGTAAAGCGGCCCTTAGTTTGGGGTGGGGGGGGGGGGCTTTAGTTTTCTTGCCCAACGAGGCACTTCAACGGAAGGGAGGCGATACTTGTCACCCGTGTTTGGAAATTGCCGTAGTTTTGGCAACAAAGTGAGGAATAAGATGAAGGTGACTAAACCTCGATTGTTGACAATATTTTGAACTACATACATGTGGGATTCTTTAGCTGTAATATAAGTGTGCTTAACAATGGTCAATGTTAAGCGGGTGTTCTACATTGACTTTTCGACTATTCCAACAAATGGAACGTCATATCATTTCTTAAGATTATACTACAAATGCTCAGTTCATGAGGATATTGAACAAATTGAGCACCCAAAAATAGTTGCAAAAATAGTGATAAGCTATTAAGCACATGAAGCTCCTCGTGTTTTATGCATTTGTACGTCCATCTATGATATAGGAAATCTCAGTTTAACAATCACACCTGGGCGACATAAAGTGCACTAAGAGATATTATGAATAAAAGTCAAAATGACCCCATGGAGTTCATTTGCTTTCTATAATTCAGAAGCAAAAGTACACTAGATAAGCTTATGCTCATAAGAACCTCAAATTACCAAATATAGGCCCTATATCATTCCCATTGACAGCTCTTCGAGATGATCACTTTGTTATCCAGGTGAATGCATTGAGATATGTGGGCCTAATTTGGTTACTTTTATTAATCAGAGGTGCCTATATTTCAGTTATGTGTGTTTAGGTGTGGATCTATGATTAAAGAGATAGGACTGCATACTCAAAGTTCATTAACTACTGTAGATTCAATAATGAACCCAATTTGGGGACCTGTCTTTTTCTTAAACATAAAACATAAGCACACATCAGAACATTATTCAAATCCATAACAATGTTATGTGGGACTGACAATATTCCACAAAATATTCTTGGATATTTCCCACATTTAGTTTGAATGTGGGAAATATTCAAGAATATATTGTGGAACACTGTCAGTCCCATACAACGTTGTTGTGGATCTAAATAATGTTCTGATGCAATTTTGATAATCGTAATAAATTTTTAAGATAGGTTCAATTGTTGTCAATGCTTCGTCGTAGGTTTCTTGTTGCCCTTAATATACTAAAGGCCCAAACCACACGGGAGGAACGGTAGTGAGTTGGGTGAATAGCATTGGTTCAAATGAGCAAGTGGTTGCCACATGAGAGGAAGTATGAGGAGTGGCAACAATGACTTTTTAGCTTTGGATTTTGCTTTGGGTTTAGGGTTGGGATCTACTTGGCAATAAAGTGGAGTGACATGGCACAATAAATGTAGTTCAATACTACCGAGCACTAGTGCCCGGAATTCCACAGTTTAAGGAGAAAAACAAGGATGTTGGAGGAAGTTGTGAAACTTCCTCTGGCTCTCGTGTGGCATCCACCTAAATGTTACATAAACACGATCGATAGAAGATGAAGAACATGAAAGATTAACTGAATACCACCCACAAATTTTATAAGAACTAACAAGCATATTTGATGGTTTGAAATCAAGATAAGGTACATGCAATTGAAGAATATGAGAGTTGAGTTGGCTATTTTGGGGGTTAAAGTAAATATTAATTCAATGATTAAACTGTTGCTCATAGATGTCCTTAGATGGGTTGCTTCCAAGTATGCACATTTTGAACTTTAACACACATTTGTTTGTTGGAGACCATTTAGAATTTGAGGTCAATGTTTGTTGAAGGACTATCTACCTTTATCTCACTCATTGTAGATCAACCATCACGTAGCTTGATAACATTGGTCACTAGGTTGGTCAATTTAGTGGCGGTTTGGGTATTACCATTCCATTTGCATTCATGTATGCAAAGATAACTACTAATGACAAAAATTCAACAACTAGTACACTGTTTGTTAGAATTGTCAATGTAGGAAGAGAAAGCAATATATATCTACTCCAACAACATGACATTGTTTGCCCTTCATGGGATTGATTTCATGTCCCGATGATCAAGTTGTGGTATTATACTAGACACCCCCTTGATTCATGCTAGGTTATTCTATGGTTCTTTTAGTTAAATTCAGGTTGGTGAAGAGTGATGGTGAGGATCACCGTGTGCCTCTCTACCCACAACCTCACTTATAAAGATAAAGTCACCAAAAATAATTGTGTGTGCGCGTGTGTGTATCAATTGTGTACTTGGTGCATTACTAGTGGTAGACCTTTGCAAATGAAGGTACAAGCAATTATACTTGAAATAAAATATGTGATTGTAACTTATATCTCCAAGCATATCTCTCAAACTTTCAATCACGTTGGCGGGAAATGGAGTCCCTCTTTATTCATAGAGCCCTCCACTAAAAGGTGGCAACAACTTATGAGCAAAGAGGCTCTTCCTTTTTGTTTGCTTCCTCAAGATGCCATGTAAATGTATAGATGGCATGAATTTGAGTAGAAATCGCTTCAACGAGATTCCAAGGAGGAGCTCAATGCAACCTCATTCCAAAATGTATGTTTACAAAAATATGCACCACAATGTTGAGCCCTCACGGGTTTGTTCTTAGTTTGTTCTTGGGGGGTCTATATATTAGTAATTCTCTCAAATCGTGTTGAATTAAGGTAGATGTGCCTAATTTGGTGCCTCGTCTTAAACGAACATGGGCACATACACCTATATTTTAGTGATGTATGCTTGGGTGCGGATCTAAGAATGGACACCAAAAAGACACGTGTTGAAAAGAGATTGGACTACATGTTCAAAAGATACTAACCATTCTAGACACAATAATCAATTTATAGATTTTGGGGGGAGGGGGACCTACGTGGTCATTTAATAACTCAGAGAATCTGCACTTGGACAATGAATATCATATCCATATGAGCTCCAAAAATTATGAGGAAAGTAGATGCACGCACAATGTGGATCACTAATCATCCCACATGAATCATGTGTTTCACAACTTACGATAAGTAAAGTGCAAAGAGAAAAAAAATTGCATGTTCAAGAATCGCTTGCTTCATTTTCTCGTTCATCTAGTTTTCACTCAAAGTTGAAAAACCTTCCCATTGCTCACCATTCCTATGCGATTGAAAACCATGAATCGACACTGTGGGAACTGTGATTCTTTACCATTGGTTCTCTTCCCATCTAAACATGTTTGAATCTATGAATACGGATTGAAAACCTACTATCTTAGTAGAACATAAAACATCGTGGCGGCAGAGAGCCAATGATAACGAACCGCAATTCCCATAGTGCACTCATTGGGTAGCTTGCACGAGACTAAATTTATTGTTCCATGAATTTAAATGCACGTCCATGCACACTGAGTGCCATGACGTCACCTTCGTAGCAGTTTAATATATGAATATCGGCTCAAATTACATGTTTGTCTCGCATGCCAAAAGTTGCCATTCAACATTCCATTTTGTCTGCCACCATATTTTGTGCATATTTTGTGAGCATCCAGTCAATGTGGCACCAAAGTGCTTGGAGATCATCAGTTGTTAGGTTACAAGTGGCATTCTTGAGACGAAGTGGATGAAGTCAATGGAAAACTGCATAATGCGGGCATAATAATATGACTAATTTTCCGGGTTGGCAACTCAAACAAATAATTACAGGGGGCTCCTCCAAAAATTTCAAAAAGACATAGATTATGTACACATAATCGTACATATAATTTGGATTATTTTCAACTTATCTGGATTCAAGAGTTTCAAAAGAGAAGCGGGAGAGAAGCCACCGAGAGAAGTCGGGAAGAGAGTTAGGGTTAGGGCTTACAAGCCGAAATAATCTAAATTATCTTCAAATTTTTGTAAATTATCTAAATTATAATTAGGTTTGATGGAGACCAAATTATGAACGAGCCCCCTTGTCCAAGAGAAAGTCCATGTTATTTTCATATCATTGATGTATTATGATACATAGACATGCTCAAATCAAAAAATTATTATGTATTATGGATGGTCTCAATGTGCACTACGTCACTCCATTCTAAATTTTGTAAAAAGTTTCTTTGGTATGAATGCACAAGAATAACATGGATGGATAATATGTTACAATGTTTTGCACTACTGTAGTTGTCACCCCATCACTAATTTGAGTGCTTTATTTACTCTAATCAAAGCCTTAACCAAGAAGTGGACTAAGTAACCTTAACTACTAGGTGTTTGGAAACCATGCATGCTTCACAAGTGGTGTGATTTCGCTAACTCGTTTATCAACATATGGGTCGTTTTCTTATTATGGCTCTCTAACCACCGCCAATACCGTAGGAATGAGGCGAGTTTGTCATTTGAGTGACGAAATGTTGATTCATTGCGATGAAAGCACTTCATAAAGGTTTATATTTGAAAGAAAGAAAAAAGAAAAATCAGTAATTCCATTGTTGGTTTAGGAAAGATATTGAAAATATGAATGTTACATGTGAAGATGATGGAGGTAGCATGATTTTGCATATAGTTTGTTGCTTCCAAGTCAGTATTTATTAGTCTCCATAAATTCATCATCATGAGTTTAGGATTGTGCTTATTTGCAATTTTTTTGTTCTTTTTCATGTAATCATTGAAAAAACTAAGGTCATTATTAGGACAATAGGTTGTTTTAGGTTACAGTTTTGTGGGAGTTTGGGACCTTAGATTTTATACGAGTGTTGGATTGGTATACCGTAGAGGGCTCTCAATTTCATCTTTATATGTGTCGGAATTGTGATATATCTAAATTAAAAGATTTAAAGTTTGAATGTGCAAGAAAGAAAGACTAACCATACTTTGATATACTTAGCATGTGCGGAGATGGTGTTTGGAGCCAGACAACTCCAAAGAAAGAGACCAACACAAGGGCTAGACAATCCATGAATAATTGTGTATGGGAATTAGACAATTCGCAGTTGAAGGTCTTTGTGTTGGAGTTAGACAACTCCAACTAGAATATATGAATTGGAGTTAGAGAACTCCTAGCGTATGGATGTTATTCATTGGAGCTAGACAACTCTCAATGAATAAATGAATCTAGTTGGAATTAGATAGTTCCAACTAGAAGAATGGATTAATGAATATCTAGTTGGAATCAAACAATTCCTACTAGAAGAATGGATTAATGATTATCTAGTTGGAATCAGACAATTCCAACTAGAAGAATGGATTAATGAATATCTAGTTGGAATCAGATAGTTCCAACTAGAAGAATGGATGAATGAATCAAGTTAAAATTAAACACTTCCAATTAAAGAATAAATGAATGCATCAAGTTGGATTTAGACAATTCCAACTAGAAGAATAGATGAATGCATCAAGTTGGAATTAGACACTTCCAATTAAAGAATAAATGAATGCATCAAGTTGGGATTAGACAGTTCCAACTAGTGGATCATGATTGAGCCAAAAGATTCATAATAAAACCAAAGACAGAGCTATGAATATAAGACTTTTACTATATGCCAACGTGTAACTCCAAATGGCAACCCACACTAAAAGGACGATTTAGTGTTGTATTGTATTGGCAATGAGTGGACATGATACTTTGAGACCCTCTAGGCAGTTAATTTAGGCCCTTTGCATATACTTTATGTGACACTAAACACCATAAAAGGTGTAGTTAGGCTGATTGTCAGATTGGCCATGCAGTCAAATTTACTAGAGTTAAGTTAATGAAACTCTTGACTTGAAGTTAATGAAACTCTCGGTGCGGACGAGACCAGTTTGAGAGCCAGTGAAATACAAAGGTCATGCACATTTGAGGTGGGTTTATATTAAAGCTCGGGGTTCAAGAAGCATGGGTTCCAAAACATCCCTTCATTGATGATATTTACGGAGCTTGCCCTTCGGGGAGATAGGTGCCGGTTGGCTTGTCCACGCCCATTCAAGGCTTTCACCTTCAAAAGGAGGTAGTAGTTGTTATCGGATGCCTCTAACGCTCGTGATGCCCGTTTTAAAATTACATGTAGGTGGCTTAAACAAAGTTGGAAAATGAAGTAATTCCATGAGATAGATGGGTCTTAAGTGGCTCGTTTTCTTAATCGGACCCCTACATTAGATTGGTATGTGGTTCAGTGAGGATCAACGAGTAAACATCATCATAAAGACACATGTTTAAAAGAGTTTGGACTACATCTTCAAGTATTAATAACTACTCCACATGCAATAGTGAACACAATTGGGAGGACCTATGTATCCATTTTAAGAAATCAACAAACATGCACTTCTGATAACTATAACTAAATAAGGGGAAGTTCGATTTTCAATCCAATATTTGCATAGGTTTCTTTGTAGATTTGCTAATGCAACACGAGTTTTGTTGTGTAAACCTAAACACTAGTTATTGGAGAACATGAAAGACGAACCAAATAACACCCACATACCTTAAGTTTCACGCCGATGGCAACCTATGATCGGAGAGAACCGGCAGTTAGTTACAGATGAACCGGTTGAAGTTCAATAATTCAGGAGAATTACTGATCACTTTAGAGGAATTTATGAAATATACCTCAAACGAATATAATAAAACCGAAGGATGTCAACATGTTACCAATTGGACTTGCAAACACTAAGATCTCAACCGATTATGCCCAAAAATCTCCCCCGATCACCAATGGCAACATTGAACGAGTCGCCTTTCTTTCATTCTTTCTCCGATTACTTTCTCTCCCACTAGCCAATGCCCAACCACACCCGGTCTCGCACACGTGTCAATTCCACACCGCCACGTCACCCTAAACCCTAAACCCTAAACCCCAAGCCCACAACCCCTCATCATCATCATCACCATCATCATCGGCTCACCGGCGCCATCAATGCGGAGGCGCCTACGGCTTAATAGTCCTCGAAACCGGGCATTAAGACGCAATAACAACATATGATCACCTCGCCTCCTCCTCCGCCCCATTGGCCCACCCTTGTGTACGTTCCATAGGTGCCACGAGCTATGGATTGTTTGGGATGGGCGGGAGTGATGATGATGATGATGATGTATTGAGGGGCCTAGCTTTAGTTCCTCATTAATTGTTTTAACTTTGGCCCAATACATGGGGGATGTGGGATCCGCTCTTCACTCTTTGTGTGGCTGCTTAGGGTTATGGTTGGGCTTACATTAAGGCAGAGATGGTGCTAAAATCGTCACGAGTGTATCTACCATTATTATTATATTGGTACGTATTTATATTTTGTTGTAGAGGTTTTTGTGTCATGATTTGGTTAGGAATAGAAGTGGGTTTTCAGTGCACTAAAGTATGTTTGATTTGAGTTTCATTTGTAAAAGATATAAGGGTTCAGAGTTTTATTTGTAGGCGATCCAAAACCAACACGGGAGACTGATGTCGAGGTGGTGGATGTTCTTCAAAATTGACGTGTACTTGTAGTGCAAGATTTCAGGGCGTTGGTTGTAGGTGACGTGTATTGGTTGTAGCGTGCTCTACCTTATTAGAGTCCGGTCCAAGAAACTTGGGGTCCAAAACACCCCTTTCGTGGATGGACCTTGGTTTTGGACTCGAGGTCGGATCCAAACTTGAAGATTGGTTTTTCAAACTGGGAGGATTATTTTCTTGAGTGAAGATAGACGAGATTTGGTAGGAAAGTGGTGCCGTGTTAATTCAACTTCAACTAGTGTAAACTCCTTGGGTCTAAAACATAAATCACTCAACCAATAGTATCGTTGGATTTGGGAGTTTCTTTTATCTTGGACCTTGCATAAACCCACCCTTAGCTTTGGGTTTATACTATGGTTCAAGAAAAAAGAAAAAAGACTCCAAAATCAAGCCACGCTACTAGTCAAGAGCAAAATTCTAGACCCAAGGAATTTACACTAGGATTGGGGACCAAGGTATGAGAAAATGAAGGAAGTGGTGGTCACGTGGCATCACTTCCTTGCCAAATCTCGATAGTCCTCACCCAAGATAACAATCTTGGACAAGTTTGGGAAACCAATCTTGAGGCTGAAAATAAGGTCCATGAAGATAGGAGTGTTTTGGATGTAGACCCTAATAATGTAAAGCCACCCTCAACTTAAATTGAAGGTTCACATGATGAGCTATGTGGTCATAAGCCACGCTACTAGTTGAGAGCATAAATTTGGACCCAAGGACTTTACACTAAGGTTTGGGACCAATGTATGAGAAAATGAACAAAGTGGTGTTGATGTGGCCATCAGTTCCTTGCCAAAACTTGGTAGTCCTCACTCAAGAAAACACTCCTTCAAGTTTGAGAAACCACTCTTCAAACTTGCAAGGTCCAATCTTGAGCCCGAAAATAAGGTTCATGCAAATAGAGAGACATGTTTTGGACCCGGAGCCTAATAATGTAAACCCAACCCACCCTTACCTTAATTGAAGGTTCATATGATAAGCTCTCTAGTGGTCACGAGTCCAAGAGATAGAGAATTATCGTATATGAGCACACATATCATTTATCCAACATAAAAGGCTGAAATAGCATGCATCCCGCAAGTTGCTTTCTTCAGTTGATTTGACACCGACATTAGCATTAAAAACCCCCAATTTAGTGTACCCAAACATCATTTGAGATGAATTGACAACAAACCTATATGGAGTCAAGTTTCTATGTTCGATGCATGAGACAAACACTTGTATAGAATATCTCCCTCTCTATAGGCTTGGTGAACGGAAGTAAGTATGAGAGCATAGACAGAAGAGGGTGTGAGGAGGGTGGGAGTGCTTTTGAAGGTTTAGGCACTTCATACTTGCACATGTCAATCATCTCCCCATCACAGGCTCTGCTGATATTGTTGCCAAGGGAAGGCAAGGTGGAAGACATTAACCCATAAAGGACGTGGACTCTCAATATACGGCCATATACACAATCTATATGGGCTTCACCGAGTTCATAAATCGTATTTGAAACCGTATTCATGTAAATTGTCTTATATCAAGGATAGAATCAATATATATATTCATACTCGACATTGGTGATCAATATACAATAGATGTGTTTGCACCCAAGGACACGCAAGCTACGCATTTTAACTCAAAATCTTCAATATTTTCAAGATATTCAACCAATGTTTGAGAAGTGTATTGTGAAGAACACGTTAATGTGTGAAGTCACTTTTGACACTACAAGATAAAATTGAGAGTTTGTAGCTCAAATACGCTACTCCCTCTGTCCCAAAGTGATTGTCCTACCCCCTGGAGTTTTCTATCCCAAAATGTTTGTCGGGTGGGGAGGGGGTAGGACAATCATTTTGGGACGGAGGGAGTACTTTGTGCATGGAGAGGCCTAGTCTGGCCTCTCAGATGCCCAGGGGTTAAGGTGTGTGGTCATGCTTCGTAATTGGACACCTATATTTGAGTGGTAAGGTATGTGGGTGTTATTCATTTTTTCATCCCTTGTTCTGCATCTTCTGTTGATGAGATTTACATCTTCAATTTGTGTGTTGCATTAGCAAATCTATGATGAATCAACGACACGAATCATTTTGAAAATTGGGTCTCCCATGGTTTAATTATGGTTTACTAAAGTGCATGTTTGTTGATCCTTAATCGAATACACACATCCTCTCAATTGTGTTCATTGTTGAGTGTGGAACTTGGGGGGTGGACTCTCAATTGGAAACCAAAATAAACGTGTGTGGGTCACTATGAAATTAAACCCATGTATACAAGAAGCATATAGAGAAAAAAAAATGTATATGTACTAATGGCATGACAGAAAATGGACTCATGTATTTATACGAAGCTTTTCAATAGAATTTTATAAATGCCTCCACTACATATACAAAATAAAGAAATTGTGGACTAAATAGGCCTTTACTACAAATAAATTCCACCTTCACTTTCCAATGAGAAAGTCACTGAACATTTTCTCATCCATAGCATGTAACTCAACAACTACATCAAACTAACAAAGACAAGAGCATAATAACTTAGCCACAATCTAGAGAGAAAATCTCAACGTAGGCCACGAGCGCTCCAAGAGACTCTAGTTTGTAAAACCTAGAACCCAAATGAAAACCCCAACAAAAATGTACAAGTAGTCATTGAGGACTACCAACATATGACAACAATGGGACGAAAACGTGAATTGGATGAAACTAGCACATATGTTGCCAATTTTTTCTCTATACCTTAGGGCCCCTCTATACAATTACCTTTACTTTGAAATTCTTAATATACTCTCTAAATGTATACACTAGAGATTAATAAATACGTCTCTCTTATGTATACTATGTACGTTAATGCCTCAAATAATACCCCTTGTTACACTCACGTTTAGTGTGCAAAGGTGAATTTGAGAGTTAAAAAACTTGGCTCGAATGGATTGAATTTTCAAAAGTTCATTTGAAAGCAAAAACACATGGGTTGAGTGGATTCAATGTTCAAAGGCTCATTTGAGTTCAAGAGGATCCAACTTGAGTAGTTTAAGAGCAAGAAGATTTGACTTGAGTGGATTGAGGTGCAAGGGTACTTTTAGCTTATGAAGGGTTGATTGAGGCTTGTCAAGTCATTGAGTACATATAATAGCTTGGAAAGGATTGATTTGTATAAATAGAGAGTACATCCCTAATCTTTGAGCGTAAGATGGTATCACTTGAGGATGAGGGTGCTAGAGTTACTCACAAGTTCAATGAAGAGTAATTCAATATTTGGAAGCTCAAATTGGAGATGGGGTTGGCTTCCATGGACCTTTGGGGCATTGTGAAGGAAGCTCCACCTTCCAACGTTGATACGAAAGTGAAGAAAGAATACCAAAGTTGTATCAAGAAGGCAATGCCCATCATTGCGCTCAATTTCCAAAGTCCTTTTTAGTCATATCACCTTCCTTGTGCAATTTAGTTTAGTTATTGCAATAGTGTACTTGTTCAAGGCATTATATTACAATGTCATGGAGTTCTAAGTTGTGCGTTCTGAGAAACATGACACAACCACGAATTTCTAATTACAAAATATTCACTTACTGGATGCAGGACATAAACTATAGAAGATGCATGTTATTTTACACAAAAACAAAGGTCTTAAGAAATTACGGCGAGACTTAAGTAGAAAACATGTCGTAAAAGTCCATTTTTATGACACCTTCTTTCCAACAATTATAAGTACATTGCCTCTAAAAATGGGCCTAATTTCATGAATTAAACTAGATTCTTGAGAAGAAATACGCTATTAAATACTATTGGGTTGGGCAGTGAGATTGTCTATGGATAAAAAGAATGTGATGCTTCTAAATTTGGGTCATAAACACTTATATCATGCTCGTACTAGGACCAATGATTGGTTCATAACACTATGAGAGTTTTCATCTTGATATGAATTTTTATCTTGTATGCAATGAAGTGAACGGGCAAAATTGCAATTTTGCAAGAGGTTACTGTGAGTAGGATGAAAAATCCTTAGTGGTAGCAATACATTTTGGTAAGAGATAAACTTTCCCTTATCAAGAGGGACTTTTCTTGATGGCAAGGAACTATTAGTTATTCACATACAACAAGTTTTGTATGATTGCTTCAACGGATTGAGTTTTGCAAATTCAATGTATGCTCATCCATAGTGTTTCACAAGTGAGACACTTTCTACCTTGAAACACATGATTGCTTCAAGGATAACTCTATTGTTAATTTATTTCATGGTTATGGGTTGTTGCATGGCAACATGACATAGTTCTACTACAAATTAGGATACAAATTACATTACATGTTGTTGCTTATCCTCGAGCCAACTTGCCAATGTACAAGGCTTGGGGTTCATGGTATCTATGTAAACCCATACATCGTGGATGAAGAGGCTATAGTAAATACAATTCTCTTAGAATGTTGAGGGCCGATTCGTTTGAGTGTAGACCCACCACACCCTTTATGGCATTTAGTGTCACATGTGTAATAGTGTCATTTACCCTATTTTGAGGTGTATGCTAGGTTACACTAATGACCAACAACTTCACCATGAGTGTCACCCCATGACACTTGGCATTTCAGTGCGCTTACTAAAACCTTGGCACGAGCACACATGTTCAATAATGTTATGAGGTGCATGCCTATGTTACACAATGGTCTACAAGTTCACTAAATTGTACACAAATGACAATTGACATCAATACGCTAAAAAATATCTTCCCCTTGCATACCACGACGTGAAACTATCATCTCAAGTATCCCAACGTGCTGCGCTACATGCTATGATGTAAAAACAAATTTTCCACTTTGAAATGTTACTTATGTTGACAAACGATATGATATTAATGGTAATGAGCGGACATGACACTTTGAGACCTTTGGGCATCTAATTTAGACCTTTCGCAAATAGTGTATGTGACACTAAACACCATAAACGGCGTAATACTAATGCGGGGTCCTCTCGTGTAGTGCCCGGGAAGTGTTTGGGCATACATAGTCGGTCAAGATCCTAGTGATTCTAAATCCAACCGGTTACATGTTGACATCTTCCGGTGTGGCTTTCATTCATTGGAGGTATATTCCACTATAGATTCCTCTAAAACGATCCGCAATTCTCCTGGAGTCTCCAACTTCAACCGGTTATTTCTCCAACTCAACCGGTTCATCCGTAACTCACCGCCGGTTCTCCGGGAGCCGAATTGTTTTGAAACAACCTACTATTTCCCATCAACGATCGGGGGAGAACCGGCATTTAGGTATAAATGAACCGGCTGAGTTTGAGAAACAACCGGTCGAAGTTCAAGACTTCAGGAGAATTACCGATCACTTTAGAGGAATCTACGGTGGAATATACCTCAAGTTCATACAGAAACACCGGAGGATGTCAACAACATTGTAACCTAACCGGGACATGGCCAAGTGGTAAGGCAGGGGACTGTAAATCCTCTATCCCCAGCTCAAATCTGGGCATCGCTTCAGTAAATGAAATTATAAAAAAGCTTTGGGTCATCTATTCACAATTCTCAAATAAAAAGCATGCTGCTTAATAAAGTATAATTTTAAAAAATAACAATTTTTTGATAAATAAAAAATGTTTTATTTATATATGCGCACTTGCAAACACTAGCTAGGATCTCAACCGATTATGCCCCAAAATCTCCCCGGCCACCACCGTTTCCCATAGAGTTAAGTGCATTGTCACGGTTGCCGAGAATTTGGTTCTTGGTCTTGCGTAGACACCACGAACCCTAGCCCAGTGTACAACCGACTACCTTCTGGTAGGTTTCTGACACTGGCTGGCGGGCTGGCTGGCAAGTGCACACTTATTATTATTACCCGAGAGAGTCCCCTCCCTCCCAAATGCCCCAAAAGCCACTGCCAACTTGCCAAGGCCTATGCATGCACAGTAGTCGCCACTCGTGGTAATAAGCTAAGGTTTAGGGTTACCCCGCCCCGGCCCGTGTGAAATGGGCCTTGTGGGGCTCCGCTCGTGGCACTTGGAACGCGGCAACAAGAGTAAGGGTGCTCACTCCCCATTCAAATGCTCCCAAAAGTCACCCCCACTCTTCCCGGCTGCTTGCCAAGCTCTCAAACGTCTCCGTGTCTTTAAGGGCCGGTTTACACCGTGGACCATGAAGTGGGACTATGGAAGATGGTCTTTTTCCATGGTTCAGTTTCCATGGTTTGGTTTTTCTTAATAAACCAGTTTACAAAGTCTTTGGGCCTCTTGCTACGTGTAAATCGAATGTGGACCAAGAGGAATGACCATGCACCAAAAAGTAAATGTGCCAATTTCGGAAAAAATGAAAATAAGAATCAAGTTTCATCATTCTCTTGTCTTCTTTTGTCTTCATCTTCTCTTCCCCCGACTTTATTTATTATGACAACATTTCTCTGCCATGGGCCCTTGTTTTTTTCTTCTACTAGAGCACCTCTTTTGCCTCTCCCACTGCAAAATCCGTTGGACCATGTCAGTGGATATTAGAGGCCTTAAAATATGTCCTTTGGGGACCTCGAACTGCATGGTCACTCTGACAATTTTTTTTTCTTGGTGTAAATCGAAGTGATCCCAAGACGAGTTCAACATCCAATCACAAATCTTACAAGGCCTTGGGACAACTTCATGGTCCATGGTGTAAACAACCCCTAAGTATGGTAAATGAGCATAGCGTAATCGTGGATTTAATCAGTGTCACTCAATAGCAACTTCAACCCTCAGCGACTTTGAGATCTGGCTAAATTATACACGTGTGACTTGATTTAGTACCACCCTCACTAATTGGAATATTTTAGTGGGCTCGTCGTTTTCTATCTTACGTCATTGCAAAAGTTCTCAAAATTTGTTGGGTAAGTGCCAGTTGTTGAAATGCCAGCGACCATTAGCCTTGAGACGAATTTCCTGTAAAGGGACTTTATGGATAACTCTATTGCATACAAGGCGTTGGCTTTAGAAACACACTTCGGTTTCCTTTAGTAATGGGAGTGTTCATCATAAAGGGGTTGGCCTTTTAGTCAAGGTGAATTTTCTCTTGTGAGGTTTTTTTTTTAATAAAAAAAAGCCCTAAAAATTACATCAGAGCAGTGCCTGGGAAGTTTGGGGGCATAGTTGGTCAAGATCCTAGTGATTCTAAACCCAACCGGTTACATGTTGACATCTTCCGCTTTTGCTTTATTCGTTTGAAGTATATTCTTCTATAAACTCCTCTAAAAGGATCAGTAATTTTCATGAAGTCTCCAACTTCAATTGGTTATTTTTCAAACTCAACCGGTTCATTTGTAACTAACCGCCGATTCTTCCCGAGTAGTGATCCACAGAGAGCCTTGTGGCGACATTTACACTAAAATAGTCCTAGAAGTGTGAGTTACTATTTGGAGTTACATGGTGTCATGCATTTCTAACGAGGTTATCTTTTTTTTACTCTGATAAGACGATCAACTACACTAAGTATCCCAATTAGTGCGTGTTAGTATTCATAGTTATGTGGTGCTATAACTATTTAATGAGGATGTAATACTTTACCAAGCGAAGTCATTCATGTTCCTTAATGTCCAAACAATGTATTGAACTTTCATCAAGAAAAATTGAACCCCTAAGTAAGACGTTATTGCTTTGCATAACTTTGAAGAGTAACACGCAATAATTGGGATAATTAGGGTAGCATGCACGTCAAAGAACATGAAATAACATACTTGGAAATTAACGATAATCTTATTAACAAGTTATAGCAACATGTAACTCCAAATGGTAATCCACACTCATGGAACTATTTAGCGTAATTGTCATGTGTCTTTGCTGCAAACTTAGTGTCCATGCATCATGGCCACTAAGGTAGACCAATGCTAATTGAACTCTCTCTAAGATCGGTGCCATCTTGTGCCCAAATGCAAGCACTACAATGTTCTAGACACTTGCATATATATGTGGAAAACATAAAAACACTAGGTGATACTTTCTCTTTTTCATCAAATGTTTCTGCAATTTTCCAAAGACATGATTCTCTTGCTCATTCAGTAGCCATGTTGTACTTCTGATAACCATAACCAAATCAAGGGAGGTCCATTTTCAATATTAGTTTTGTTATGCTTCATTATAGATTTTGCTAATGCAACACAAGATTCCGTTGTGTAAACCTAATCGGAAGAAGTTGGAGAACTTGAAGAATAAACCGAATACCCCCCACATATCTTAGCAAGGGACGAGCCAACTTACAATACAAGTGTCATGCTTAGGGCTAATTTAGACTATGGTGAAGAAGTGCACCAATCAAGAATGTAAGGGGAATGGAGAAATACAATTGGCTACAAAATGGGTTCTTCACTGGCTAGGCTTTACAATATGGACAAGATTTATCCGGTGAAGAACTTCAAGCATGGATGAAAAAGTGACATGGTTGCCAACATGGCAACACTTATTTGCTTAGGAATTCTCCGCATGTCAAATTTCTTGGACAACTTCAAACCCTCAGACAAGAAACTTGGCCTTTGGAGAACTCCAACTTGAGATTTTTTTAATTTTAATTTTAATTTTTGGGTGGTTTTTCCATCTTATACGCCATACCAACTAGTGCACTTCTTCACCGTAGTCTAAACTCAATTCTCGCTTGCTTTAACATTCACATATGGAGGTTGTAATTAGGCTCCACTTGTGTGGCCCTCGTGTTGCTTGAATTGTTGCTATTGCTTGGGATCGAGGATTTGAACAGCTCAAAAAGCATCAATATGGCCGGCCTCCACACTCCAAACTAACAAGTTACAAGTAGGGAAATGAGGGCGGACCCGGAGGTGGCCACCACATTTGGCCCTAGTAGCTCGCAACCTACTTAACCTCATCCTTTGAAATCAAACTCCAACTTGAAGTGTTGGGGGGGAGGGTAGAATATCACATACGAGCATACTTCTCACCCATCCAACATAGGATCATGATTTTTATATAGGTTTGTGGCTGATTCATCTCAAATGACTTGGACTCCACTAAGACCATACCCACATCAATTGGAGAGTTTCCATCTTGATAAGAGTTTTTATCATCCGAGATGACCCTAAACTACCGGATGTTAATGGAGCGGTACCCAAAATCAAATGGAGTGGTTGGCAATTTGATTCCTAGCCGTGAAATCTTCTCTCTAATTGACGGAAAAACTAGTTAGGTGGCCACACGCCTCATGGGTTCCCCCAAAAAGAAGAAAGATAGGAATTCTTGTCTTGTATGCACTGGGGAAACTGCAATTTGTTACACCTAGTGGAGGCTAACTATGAGCATGACAAAAAAATCTTCTTGGTAGCAGTAAATTTTGGAAAGAGATGGAGTTCCCTCTATCAAGAGGGACTCCTACTACTGAGAACGAGCGATTGGCCCTAGTGTGGGCATGGTATAATACGAGGCCTTATAAGCTAATTCTAGTGTCAAATAAATAAATGAAACAATTTCCTCCGAGTTGCAAATTATTTAAGATTGTTTATATTGGACGAATGAGAGGTACGCTCGAATGCGATAATTCCGTCTTTCCGTTGGGAGGTAGGAGACAAAAACCATCCCACTTTCTCTTCACCATGGACAACGTTCTCCTTTTGGCAAGTATACATGTACTCCCTTGCTTTCAAGTAAAATGCCACTACCACCTGTGCCACAGAATGTCCAGTTTTGTTGCTTTGCATGGAGGATAAGTTAACTTGGAGAGACTGGGCTCAGAAGCACAGGACAAAGGCCCGTCTGTAAACCCCCACTCAAATACTCCACTATGAACGGGCTTTGAAATTTCACGGGAATTGTGGTTAAGTCACTCCTCAAATTCAGGCCCCCCGGGTCTCCGGAGGACTCGGGAGGCCCGAATTCGAGGAACTCCATTTCACCGAAGTTCTTTGTCGATGGGGCATCGGGATACACTCTCACTCCGTAGTATCACACCTGTGGCAATCAAAGTGCACGTGATATTACGGAGTTTTATAGTGTTGACATGGATGTTGTGATACTAGTGAATTAGTGTAGCATGTGATAGTATGGAACAACACAAAGGAGATGTGAGGACGATTTGAGTTCGTTCTCCAGTCACCTATGTTAGTGTGGTCCACCCCACTTGGCCTTCCTGGGCGATGTGGCGGACGCATGCACCAACATTCAACAAGTGGCATCAGAAGAAGAATAAGATGAGTAAGAAGGTGACACTCCACATGTTGACACGTGGTGCAGTGCGAGGGTGTGGGTTGACTTCTTTGATGGTTTGCATTAATGCCAAATTTCGTGATATAAGGGAGAGAAGTGTGACAGTAAGGAGTGAGATTTGAACTACGAACATCCGTTCCCTAGGGTTTTGGGATATTAGAGAGTGTGTGACATTATGGAGGTTGATATTGCGGAGTTTAGGGTGTAGTAGTTTGGCATGACATCCGACACAATGCACTTCGAGAGCAATAGATGCATTTGTAAAGTGAAAGTAGCTAAAAACTATGCGTTTCGTCCCAACCCTTGAGTTAATGAGAATTAGCACAACGCCGTCCACGTTCTCGGCTTAAATTATCATACACAAAGAGGGGTGTCGGGTCATTAAAAACTGATTTTCTAGCTTGTTCTAGTAGGAAGGGTGGACCAAGCTAGCATTGATCCATGATTTGTCAACGGGTCCCATGCGCATTCCTCATTTTAGATCCTAAAATTCTCTCAAAGTATGAGAGATGAAAAGAGAAGGTCCCAAAAGTTTACCCAACTTTCGAAATAGGGTCCGATACATGAGAAATTAATGAGATTTTAACATTACTACTTTCTCAAAGAAGGATGAAACTCACAGTTTCATCCCTCTCTGTTCGAGGGGCTTTATGAGTAGCTCAATATTTGAGGCAAGGGTAAGCATGTCTTTAATGAACATTTTTCTCTCTGGACCCACTTCTCGTAGGAGACGGAACACATCACCATTAGTGCGAGATGGTTAGCCAATCCGAATTGTGCACATAGCCACTTTCGTCACCATTTTTGGAGCTTGTAAGGATATCCTATTCATCGTCAAAGTGAAGATTCTCTAGATTGTTAAATGATCGTATAGGTCCCCCACCCAATTATGTTGACTATTGCGTCTAGAATGGTTGATGATGTTTGAGCACGTAGTCCAATCTCTTTTTGGTGTCCATTCTTAGATTCACACCCAACTATGCACCACTCACATAGAGGTGTATGTTTAAGATCAGACACCAAATGAGGCATATGAGCCTTAAATCGTTACTTTTCCCGACTACCACTTCTCCTAGGAACTGAAACACACGAGTAGTATGAGATGGATACCAAATACAAAAAAAGGTCGCAACCACTTTCCTAACAAGTTCCTCATAATAGCTCATATGAGTATCTTACCCATTATCAAAGTGAAGATTCGCATGCCCAATAAGTGGTCATACAAGTCCCCCCAAGTATAAGAAAATTGTTGAACCTAGAAATATTAACATATTATGTGCACGTAATCCAATCTTTTTAAACACATGTCTTTTTGGTGTCCACTCTTTTTTTCAAACTTTACTAGACACCACTCAAATATAGGGGTCCGTTTAAGACAAGTCACTAAATTAGGCACATCTACCTTACATCATGATCTTGGACCTATATCTACTTAGTTAGGCTTTTCTTGAGAGGGGAGGGGCAATATGAAGTCACTTCATCTGCAAATGGAAGAAAATCCTTTCTACATCAATAAGTGCAATTAGGTTCCACCATGGCTATATTCATCACATTCCACAATATTTGAACATTCACCGCCATCGTAACAAAGAAAATGGTAACTTGATTTTTGATATAGGTGCAATATGAAGTTATTGATTTTTGTACTCTGATTTTAACCCAAGGGTAAATTTGCGTTGGAAAAGAGGCAACCCATTCGTGAGCCCACAACCTAATTGCACACAAACCCAGTCATTGTATGTAGATAGATGACATATCGTAATTTACTATCATACATGGGTAAATTTTTTGATAGAAATTTACGGCATATCGTAAATTTACGGAGAGGACATATCATAATTTACTATCAGAACATTTGTCTGGGAGCTGGATGCAGACTTTGCATGTTCTAAGAAACTCCCAGTTTCTTAGTCCAGAAAGACTCGTGTGAACTTAAAGTTAAAGCTTCTGAAAAGTAACTTCTGATGCTTGGGCAGGGCAGTTGGGAGAAAGAGAGGGAATTAACGTACACAAGCACACCTCTCATCCATCCAACATTACAAAAAAATTATTAAAAAAAAAATCACCTGTAAAGAAAGAAAGAAAGAAAGAAAGACGACTTCAATGTTGTCACTAGCGTGAACTATGATGTTGCTTCATTTCCGAGTTGGTATGGATCTATATGTATTTTCAAAATGGGTATTATGAGAATTGAAGGGGTTGCAATGACTATTGCTTCCTTTCAATGGTGAACAACTTGAACAGGTGTCAATAGGTTGGGCATCACCTATCTCCCCGAAGGGTAAGCCCCTAGGTTCTCACATGGTTGGTTGAAAATGTCCAGTTCACCCGAATACCCCCACTATGATTGGGTGGATGATGAGTGGGTGGGTGCACCAGAAATCAAGTGCTAGGACGGTCACCCACATGAGCACTATTCTGGCCTTAGGGTCACTTCACACACAAGACTGAGGGCCCGCAACCATTGCACTTCAAGCACTCTCATTGGTGGAAAAAAAAGGAGCCAGTCCAAGTTCGCTTCACACTACGCTTGAGGGACCAACTGAGTAAGTGAGTGCGAGATGGATGTAAAGTCTACATGGATTCCTGCATGGCATCAAATGGATCATGTTTCATGGTCACTTGGGTTATTTTCATAATCCACCTCTTGGAGGTAGGCCTCACACTAAACTGGGAGACCATGGTGCTCCGTAACCTCACAACCATTGGCATATTATATTTTTATCATGTCTGAGGACCACACATGAATAGAAATTCATTGAAATAGCATTCGGTTGAGGGTTGGTCAAATATGACTTCACACTACACTTGAAGGCCCGTGACCATACTACGTGATTTTGGGAGTGTCTTGGGACAACCTTTGGGACACTTCTTTTGGGCTCTCACAATTTCATTGTCACGGCTCTTGGCTCGTGTGTGAAGTGGCCCTTAGGCAACTTAACCTTGGAGATCCCATGGGATTTGGGTTAAGGCCTTGGGATTAAGCCACCCCTTAGCCTTAAATAGTGTGCAACCCAAAGTTGTTTGTAGTTGATTTGACACCAGAATTAGTTTTGAAGACCCCAAATTAGTTTACTCAAGGTCATTTGAGATGAGTTTGGAAGTGTCTGCATTTATCAACAAACATAAAGACTCGATCTAGTGTCTAGGGACATTTTTGGGCATAATTGGTCGGGATCCTAGTGTTTGCAAGACCATCCGGTTACACATTGACATCTTTCATGTTTTCTTTACTCGAATGTGGAATATTCTCTAAATTTCTCTAAATGAATCGGTAATTTTCCTGAAGTCCTAAATTTGAATCGGTTATTTCTCAAACTCAACTGGTTCATCTGCATCTTGTGGTCACTTCTCCATGTTCATTGCCCTTATAGATTTCAAAAACTTGATCCACTTCCAAATTCATCTCAAATGCCCTCGAGTAGCCTAATTCGGAGTCTTCAATACTAATTACAACGTGAAATCGACCTTCAAAAAAAAACCTCCGGGTTGCATACTATTTCAGGTCTTTTTATGTTGGATGGTAGAGAGGTACTCTTGTATACAATAACTCCCTCTCTCCGGGAAGTTCACAATCCTGTACAAATTTACTACACCCCCGTAAATAGAAGTTTATTTGGGAATATACACCCCTAAAACATTCTTAAGTACAAGCTTCCCTTCAGTCTTAAGCCGGTGATTGGGCAAGAGTGGTAAGTCGTGTGAGATGTCGCCCTTTCTCTCAACTTTGGTTGAAGAGTTTGACATTCTAAGAATAAAATCAAAATCATTTGAAAATGATTATGAGTTGCCTCCACATAGTGTGAGTTAAGCTCTAAAAGTTGGCCAAAATTTGCTTTATGGGTGCACCGCAGTCAGAACACAATGGAGCATTTAGAGTTGAAATAGTACTTATTCTTAGATGACACACATTTTACCATTCCCTCCTCTACTTCTAGACACATGGGATTGAACAAAGTTCAAACTATAGGCTAGTTATAGACACTACAATAGTGTCCACAATATAAACTTTTCCTTCTTCTTTTGTTCCTCTCTTCCTAGGCACAACGTAAGGTAGATGGGTCTGAAGTGGCCCATCTTCTTAAGCGGACCTTTGTATTTGATCGGTATGTGGTTTTGTGAGGATCAAAGAGCAATCATCATGAAGACACATGTTCAAAGAGATTGGACTACATTTTCAAACATTAACAACTACTCTACACTCAATAGTGAACACGATTGAAAGGACCTATGTATCCAAATAAGAAATCAACAAAATGCATTTTCGATAACCATAACTAAATCAAGGGATGTTAGAATTTCAATCCGGTTTTGGCAAATGTTTCATCGTAGATTTGCTAATGCAACAGAAATTTTGTTGTGTAAATCTAATTGGTAGAAGTTGGAAAAATGGAAAACAAACTAAATACTACCCAGACTCTTGAGGGGTGTCTTGGTTGTACTTTTTGGTTATCTTGACGATGAATTTTTTTTATGTGCATGACAGTGAATAGTAATGATGATAATTTTAAAATTTTAAAATTTTCTGTTTTATTTAAACAAATCCTTTTTAGGCTTGAGATCAATTCATCCTTATTGGATTCATCCAGATTAATGGTGATGTCCGCAATTTTCACATTAGTTACTAGATTGTCACATGTCTTGTGAAGACATGTACTTAATTCCAATGATCTAATTGTTAGGGCAAGCTTACTACTTAACCTCTCCAGTTTGAAGGAAGCAATTGAATACCTAATATTAGAAGTATGTGAATTTTTCCTTTTGTCATTGAAATGACATTCCTACTGGTGGTGATTCCAGTGTATCAAACATCACCATTCCTCTGAAGTCATTATAAATGAAGACCATAGGGAAGCTTAAAAATGTTTGATCGAACATTTAGGGCTCCATGGTTATCCTGCAATTGTGTCTAAAGTTGGTGCCTACTGAAGATTTCCCTACCCATTATCTGAAAATTCACCTCCATATTTATAACAGGGTGGTATGTTCTTATTCTAAGAAGCAGGCGCTCATAGAATACAAAAACATTGCAATCTTGGTCATGTGCTCCCCATAATCTGAGCTGTGTAGTGACAAGTCTTTACCCGTCACAAATCCCTGTAAATAGTTAACAACACTGAGGTGAGAGTGTAGTTCTACCAATCCCTAAGCACATATACTGCTTGAATAAAGATGTTGTATGATCCTAATAGTATTGGCAAATAAAGATAATTATCTGCTAGAAACAATCAATCTAGCCACATGGAAAAATAGAAGCAAAGAAACCACTCTTTCCAGTATCATCATCATTTATAATACAAGTTGTGCCTGCTCAGGGGTACATTTACACATTTTGGACCAAATTAGAAACCTGTTACTAATCTACCCTACTCTCCTGCACATTGGGATTCTCCAGCTTGAATGGCAAGCTTCTGGAGAAAAGCAAGAGTTCTTGAATACGCAGGGTCAGACCGACTAAGAGGCTTGCATGAATTGATGTGATCTGTGCCATCCAACAGCTGTCACACATGACACAACACATCATCAACACTCAATAAGCAAAGTCCATAACCCGTATAAGAGTTATCTTAAAACCTCTCAGAACCCCATGTTTTGGTAGGGAGATTTTCGCCCCAACTTTGGTGAAGTGGAAGGGGAGGCATTTGACTTTGGCCAAGAGACAACTACACTCAATATGATATTTAGTGTCACCAATCATAATTGTCTTGCTCAATATTAATTGTAAACCGTGGTAGTGTCACCAACAGTAAATGTTAACCCAACATTATTTGTCATTGCTTGTAAGTTTTTTGGGGGGATTATAGATTTACTAAATTGATTTAAATTACTGTAAATGCCTTGGAGAGAGCCTTACCACTAGCTCACCAAACCCCGGGTAAGCAGATTCAATGGGTACAACTTCCATACGCAGCCCATAACCTCCGTAGCCCTCCACCAAGGGTGTGACCTTTGTCTGCCAATATCCAAAGTGATACCCAAAGTATGTGAGGTTCTTAATTGACCAACATAGGCTCCAGGCTATACATCTTAGAATCCACAATACCCTTCTTGGAGACTACAAACATACACCAAAGATTACTGATTCCTACTATATCAACCTTCTCATAACTCATTTATGTCATAGAATGATACTATACGATGCGGCAAACCGCACCTTACCTTTGTAGAGGTCAAAAAGTTAAATGACTTGCACCAACTCAGCAAGTTACTGGTTGCATACCTCACTGAAACTGAGGACCTCCAACCCACGCTTAATGTGGAGCTGTCGGATGTAGCGATTGAGTTCTTCCAGCTTTGGAGAACCACTCCTCAAATCCCCTATCTGTAGAATAATTAACAGAACCGCCCCACCCTTAGAAAAGATGACCAGTATTGGGCACTTTACTTTTTGAAAAAAGTCTTGGCAAACCAGGCTTTGCAAGTGTTTTAGAGTATCTGGAGCTGAACAGCTACTGTAGCGACCTTGTCTTAGTGATTTTATTATTTACATTCCTAGTCCGATGTGGGAAATATTTACCGAAGGTGCTGGTCGCAAAACATAGCCAAAACGCCAGGGCATGTCAGCAAGCTTGCTTCCAAAATGTGGACAGCTATAAAATACCTGCACAACCAGATAAGATCAGGAAGAGAAGGGACATGTACATGGTGAAGCACTCATTTCATTGGATGTAAATTCGAATTGGAAAGCAAGCACACAACCTCATAGTAACAATCTTGAGTGGTCAGAACTTAGCATGCTCTCAGAATAGATATAACCCTAGGTGCTATCCATAAACATCAACTGTGATCATGAACTCTTGTGCTCCAGAATACACCTACAAGAAAGGCTTTGGGCACTGGCTAGAGTGTGGATTTGATCTCTCTAGCTGACAACTGTACAGACAAATAACTTAAAAATCTCAAATAAAAAGAAGAGAACAAAAGGGTGTAAACTAACAATGCCAGATGTTTGTTTCACAATACGGGCTCGATTTTCGTCTTGGCTTGCTTGCAGCAACAGTTGCTTCACCACCAGACCTCCCATGCTGCATCACATCCATGATAGTGTTCAAAATTGAGATCTCTATACATAAGACTCTTACATATAAAGTTTGTCCAGGATCTTTGTTCCCGATTTCGCATCACAAAATTGGTACTAAGCAGACTGACCTCACCTGTGAGTAACAAAAACTACAGGACGCTCTCCAACGCCTGCTGCAAGCAGTTTATCAAGCAACATTGAGCTTACTTCCTGCAATCCAGCCAAATAATATACACCATGCCCATCACTTTTAGAATATTCTCTGTTGCATGTGACACTTATCTGTGAGATAGCACATGAAAGTGGACTTACATACTATCATGAGTTCTTCCTTACCAGCTATGATTTACAGAACCACTGCTAAACAGTCATAGAAGTTAACAAGCTGAATATAGCTCAAGACCCTACATCACATGTGTGAGACCTCTACTAATAAATTCAAAATGCTGCAATTTTTTTCACAATTTCAATAGATGCCATATCCTGCAGTATCCAAGACCCAAGTGCCCAAGTACCCAAGTGATGGACTTGCCAGAGTAAAACATGAAATCTAAAACTACCTGGAGAGGAAGAGTTGCTCCAGACCACTGAGATAAATTAGTCTGCATGTAAACAACATCAACATATCAAGTTGTGAAAATATAGAATAACCCAAAAAATCATGACTCTAACATTATTAACTGCATGAATCAGTATTCAGCTCAATAAGATCCCACCTACTCTTATATTAAATGTTCACAATAAAGTGTGGTGCACTGAATCAGCTCTAAAGGGTAAGCTTCCCAAGCCATTCAAATTGGATGATCTTGCACATCAACATGCAAGATAATATCGGATGAAAACCATTACCTTATACTTGACAGTTAGTAAACGACTACCAGGAACATCACCGGCAAGCCATTCTTCAGGCCAACATGTGCCTTCCTTCCCAGCATCCTCATCAATTTTCTCTATTATACCACTAGTTGTTGAAGTCTTGTCATCAGCAATGCGCCAAGTTCTATAGGGCCCCCCCATTAAACCATGCACAAAGACAACATCTATAACAGGTCCAACA
This sequence comes from Polytrichum commune, assembly GCA_950295325.1. NCBI lineage: Eukaryota > Viridiplantae > Streptophyta > Polytrichopsida > Polytrichales > Polytrichaceae > Polytrichum > Polytrichum commune. Next base: position 10,805,749 of record OX485803.1, on the reverse strand, counting down.
TTCTCCACCTGCAAAAATGCACATCAATTCCTAGAATTCAGGTGCATAGAACATACATAACCACCCAGGACTCTCCAAGAAGGTGATCACAAAATTCCCAACAGGTCATCCCTCCCCATATCTGTTTATAACAAATAGATGATATCTTGCAGCTCATACAAATGGAAGTAAAGGCATTCAAATTGGTAAAGAGATATGCATCTGGCTTCCTTTTAAAAAACATTAGCCATAATTCCCTAAAGATACATCAAACCAAATCAAACTAGATGGTGATCTACAAGGCAGAAACCAATGTCATTTTTCAAATAAGAGTACTACCTTCTGTGAGTAGCTTCTATCATGCTGAAATCCAACAAAGGAATGATCACCTAAGAAGCTACTGTTTGTGGCCCCAACACATCCTCTTGCTGATTGTGCATTCCAATAAACAGGGTCAGAGTTCATCAGGAAGACTGTGTCTTCATATCGTGGCCAAATTTCGCCTAGTTTGTCCTTTGAGGCCACTTGGACTGCACTTCCTGATAACGGTTTCTCTTCGTCTACCATTCCCTTCACTTGAGACACGTGATACAATACTGCTCGAGCATAGCTGCTCACCTTATTTCCATCAGCATGACCTTGAGCACAGGATTCTAACCATGCACACCATTCCAGGTCCTTTGCTATAGTTCTACAAGCTGAAGGGTGCAAAGAAAGATTGGATAGTAGCCGGGCAGCATGCTTCTGAATGTGGGTTGTAAGGGGGGCAATGGATTCCCCCTTGGCTTTAACTGGAGGCGTTTTATCTTGGTGACCTCCATTAGAAGGCTCAGGTGAAACATCCTCTCTCTGGCATTCATCCTGTTCAGCAGCTGCCCATTGGTCGAAGTCATCACAAAGTAGGAGACGCCTCAGCAGACATAAACCACCTGCCTCTATGATCCGCTGTCTGCTGACCTGTTAAATTGATCCAGATTAGCAACCTTGATGGAACTCTCATTCATGGTGAAAAGGGAAAGCAGCAACTAAAACAGATATGACGAGCATGGGCTTTGAAGCGCAACAAACCTGGTCCTCCGCTATTAACTCCGTCAAGGCCTTCACAGCTCTGAGTGTAGAATATGCTGCCTCACGGGCTGTTACCTTCCGTACACTCTCCTTATTACCAGAAGAATGATCTTGAGCTGGGGACATATCAAAGCCTAGTAAGTCCACCATAGGAAGCTCACGAGCACTTGCTGCAACAGCTTGATCTGTCACTTTCGTTTCTGCACTTGAATTTTCAGCCTCACGTGCAACCACTTTTGCAATCTCTGATGCAGCAGCTGTTGCCACTCGCACTCTCTCACTCTACAATCAGCCACAGTACATCTACACTTGATCAATAAACTCTCCTAATCCCAGCATTTTCCATAATTCTTTATCTCCTGATCTGAAGTATACTTTGGGTGAAAACAAGTGTACATCTGCAACATGTTTTTTCGAACAAACACACAGTAATGCGTCAATAAAAGGCATGGATATACCTGGACAAGATCTCTCTCCCTGGCCTCGCTGCCAGTATTTGAAGTTCCTTTACCTCTTCCAAGTTTTGGCTTGCTTTCAGTTACTATGTCCATCAGAAGCATAGCTAGCCAAGCTTGTGAAATTGGAATGCCTCCTTGTCCTAGGTTATTCACCACACGATTTAAAACACGGCACCCACAAGATCTTGCCAAACTATCTGGCTTGTGGATGCATACCCATCTCAGAAGAATGGGCGACCATTTTTTGCCCTCGTCTAAGGAGAGCCCTGACCCAGCAGCTGTAAGCACATCAAGACTCTGTGCAAGTGCCCCCTGCACACTATCAGCTGATTCTGTCTGCTTGGCAAGGTCTCGAAGCAATGGAAGACCTTTCTCAAGCACTAACATGTGAGCACCTGCCACAAAGACAGTCCCGAGACATATTGTATTCAATTGTCAAGGTCTGGAACATTGCTTCAGGGAAGCCAATCTGAGCTATGACTCAACTTCAATCCTGGTGAAACATCCTATAGGGACGATGTTAGCATGAATCTAGTCATCATGTGAGGGATTCCCAATAATTATGCAGCTGAAAGTTAGTGACACATACTCTTGCTGTGGGCAATGCAGGATGTGAGGGAAGTTATAGCTGAGTACGCCAATTGCGAATCTTCACATACGCTAGCTTGAGTTGCCATTGCCAGAAGTGCAGTGCTCCACCGGGCAGCTACTTCATCAAATCCCTTATCCACATTCTGCAAGAGGTATTTCATGGCCATGGCACCATGCCACCTCACTGATCTCTCTGGTGCAACTACAGCAGCCAGCAAAGCATCACCTTCTTTATCTATTTGGGTGATAATTAACCTGTTTTCACTAGAGGCCTGCGCCCATGTAGCAAGTGCCCAAGCTGCCAAAGGGACTGCTACAAATCTACCAGGGAGATCATCCCAAAGACCATAACTGCTCCCCAAGCTCTCACTAGACCTCTTCCTACTAAATCTGGACACATGCCCTTCAGGTGCAAGCATGTGAAAATCTTTAAATTCACCAGAAGCCCCACCCAGTTGATTGCGCAAAGGTTGGGTCTGTGGCCACAAATTGGCTGTGGCTGATCTCACATTGTCATTGAAGGAAGCAAAATTAGAAAATCCAAGGAACTTAGCTGCAAGTCTTTGCACACCAACAATTTCTGTCCCTCCAAGCACCCGAATTCCAATCCCATGCATGCCACCTCTGTCATTACCATTTTTCTCTCCAGAGCCCCCATCATCATCCACTAGCCACCCACCTTCTACCACCTGCAAAGCAGCTGCTACATCTGCTGGATCTGCTTTACCTGAATAAGTCAAAGCAGAAAAGAAATCCCTTGTCACCACTGTCCATTTTCAAGCAGGAGAGAGGATTGCTGTTTGCACTAAAATAACTAGGAGAGTGGAACCCCACTGAGGAGAGTCAAGCTTCTCTACATCATCAATTGATGTAACACTAGAAATGTGGAAAAGAATTTAACAGTCCCCAGACATTGACAACCTGGTTTATATTTATATGTTCACCTGGAAGCATAGGCCGAAAGGAAGTAGCTTGGTCCCCAGTATCGCAATTCGAGGTAACAAGGTCCATGATTGCTGCCACAAGTAGACTCTTGCCCCTAGGCACACTGGCTGCTTCTGCTGCACCTTGGTCTTTCCTTCCTGAACTTAGGCTCTGCAGTACCCATTTCAGAATCTACTTCATCAGAAAATCAGGCCACTGCACAATAGGTGCAGATGTTATAGAAATAAGGAATTGCACTTCAGAAGGGCTTTCATTGCTGCAAGATGGAAGTACAAATACAAATACTCTCAAGGTTGAGCACAAACCTCAACAGCATCATTCACATGGAGCGAAGCTGCAAAATGAAGAAGGTACGGCAGAGCATGTGGCCTGCCTAATACACTTTCAGATGTATTAGGATCTGACAGAAGGGAGGCAAGTGCTCTCGATGCCTCTGCCTGAGTAAATGCACAGGCTGGCCTGCCATACAACGTGAACATGAAGTTTCTCAGTGTTTCCATTAGCAACATGTTCGTAGCTAGGCATAACAGTTTTCTGTCAAGAGCTGACCATTTCTTGAAACCAAGTGGGTGTTCAAAGTGGCCAACCAACCTCATAAATTTCAACAGCTACAAATCCTCCTTCACCAACCTCAGCTGTATTCTTTACTGGCTACTGAGCAATGTCGGATCTAGAAGTACAAAATATCAAGTGTGCTCTGTGAACAATGACCTGCAATTGGAGATGATTATTAAGACACTAATTTAAACATCACCTGTTTCCGCCAACGGCTTTGAGTAGCCAGTCCACCACAAAGCCATCTCCTGATTCCACAATAGCCTTTCTCCGAGACTCATGTGCTGCCAAATCTGATGCACCAAGGAGATGCTTCGATCAGAAATAATAGACAGAAAAATCCAGAAAATAATGGGTGCCTAGCTCCTTCTATTGCTTTCATGAAGCATTTGCACAAGACCCATTAAACCAAGTAACAACCGATGTGAAAGTCCAGAGATGGAATGGATGGAGCTTAAAAATCGTTCCTGGCCATCTCAATATCGATTAAGAGTGCCTCTCAATCTCTGCCATGCAACTTTGTTCACTTCACAAATTTCACTGTCGTACGTATTTGCAACAGGTGCGGCATTTACTCTATTGTAAACTTCCTTTCCCAAAACGACCACCATACATTTGACCAAGTTTGGATGTTGTCAAAATAAATGAACGAGATTCTCAATACGAGGATAGACGGTCGATAAGGATAAGAAAAAGATCGAAGATATACCAGCCAATAGAGATGCAACCCGAGGACGCCACCAAGAACCCATCTCAAAGTTTGCATTCTCAACAGCTGAATCTAGAACGGAAGATAAGCATCGAGCTAATACCCAAATTGAGGCAGCTGCTTCCACAAAGTCCACAATTGTCTGAACAGATGCATCCTTGATGCCCCTGGCCATCTTTACCAACTCCCGGCCTATCCCAGCACCCGAATTTAGAATCGCAGACACTCCAGCTTCCACATGAAGCTTCACATCCGATGTATTGAACACATCAGTCGATGCTACAACTAGTGTCAACAATGCGACCGTGCCCGCTCCCACTACATACATTACTCCATTTCCACCTTTTACACCAAAAGCTTCTTCCTCTTTGGGCGACTCGGGTACTCCACCCAGCTCTGCCTCCACCTTCGGCTCGAAATCCTTGCGGATACGATTCGCTGGTGACTGATGATCGGGCGGCAGCGATGACGAAGCGGATGAAGAGAATCCATACTGTGCACTCCTAAACCCTAAAAATGCATCCCCTGGAAATTTCGTCGACGGTGTAGGGGGCCCAAGAACAATTCTCGTAGGAAACGCCAATAATCCACTATCAGGTGCAATCCGCACTCTATGCCTCCTTAATTGCCCCCACAATTGCCGATGTGCTCGCATGCGGGTGAGCATTTGAATCCTCTTCTATCCCTCCCCAAAACCCACCCTTCCAATCCTATCCAATCAAATACAAAATAATTCACTTCGATCCAATTCACTTCAATCCAGCCGCAACAATCTTCGTCTCCTCCTCTACATTGCTGCCGCAACGAAGCAAGCCCCAGATCAGATCCCGAACATACAATCCCAAAGTGAAGCGCGGCAGACACCTTGATGAACGAAAACGAACTATTAATCCTCCTCCTCCTCCTCCTCTTCGTCTTCGATAAAATCAATCACAACCACGAAACCCCTGTCTTCTCCTCTTTATCTTTTCTGCAACCAACCAAACCCCTGTCTCAATTCCAACCACCATACAATCACATACGAGGAGCACCCGAAATCTTGAACGCAAATTGACTCATTCTCAATTTACCTTCCTCTTCCTCTCCTTCAATCCAATTCACAAACACGACACCTCTTGTGTGCTTCTCTATACTGTTGCCTCAACCAAGCGACCCTAAACCCCAATCCCAACCACCAGAATTTCGAACACCGGTAGCTCCACAAATCTTGAACGCGGAATGACTTTTTGTCTCTTTCGTTCCCCCTTTTCGATAGAGATCAATCCAGTCAACCACATCGGGACACGTCTGTTCTGCTACTTTGTGTCGTTGCCACAACCAAACAATCTCAAAACCTAATTTCCAACTACCAGAGCTTCAAACATCGATAGGCGCCACAAAACCTGTCTGCAAACAGACACTGTGGATCAATATTTGCTGACGCTTGTTCTTCTTCTCCTTCTTTTTCTTCTTCTTCCGCATATAGTTGAGGTTGAATATTGAGTCGAATCACAAGGCAGGTTATGAGCAAGGATTTCTGTGAGCTCGAAGCTCGCTTCGATGCCAAGCGTGCTAAGCTGACATCGGTGAAGATGCTTAAAAGAAATTGCCACGCTGGAAAGAATGCTCTTCCACGTGTCGCACGCATAGCAACTGCTGACATAATAGGGACTAAATGACACGCTGGCTGTATGTTCAACTCGGAGGGACGGAGCTACTAGTTTGGGCCCATGCCGTTCTAGTCCACTGCACATGTGAGTGGATATGAGGGCCACTTCACACATGAGCCAAGAGCCATGACCTTGTAATGGTGAGGACTCTTGACTCTCATCCAAAGGCCATACCATGGGTGTCGGGAAAGCCGTTTTACGTACTCACGGGCCCTCAAGCATAGTGTGAAGTGAGAATGGACCATGTTGCGGGATCATTGCACATTTTGTTGTGGAAAAAGAGAAGAGGATTTGGTTTTATATAATATGTCTCAAACTTTATCAACTTAAGAGAATTATTTGGTGGTGTTTGTCTGTCTTGGAATCTATTATGGAATATGCCTTGGAATTTGTCATGCTAGAAAAAAACATTAATAAAAGTCATGGTCTCCTGGAATTTGTGTCAGGCCCACCTCTTGGAAGTGAGCTTGATGCAAATTCCAAGAGACCATGAAACCTTATCCATAGTCCGCCATGTAGACTTTTCATCCATGACGTCTTCTTTGGGCCTTTAGGCCTTCACCTTCGTGTGTGCAGTGAACTTGAACGGTCTCCGCCCTTTTGACCAATGAGAGCTCTTAGATTGCAATGGTCACAAGCCTTCAGTCTCGTGTGTGTGAAGTGGCCCTTAATTAATGTCCCAAGCCATCTCCACACCATCCATTCATCATGTTGTCGTCGACATACAGTTGTTTTGGAGGTTTAGAGCAGCAACTACGTTATCACCCATGCATTCTTGTCGTTCCAAAACATTGTCCAAGGAAACCGGCGGCTAGTTACATGTGAACCAGTTGAGTTTCAGAAATAACCGGTTGAAGTTCGAAACTCCAAGAGAATTGCCAATCACTTTAGAGGGTTCTATAGAAGAATATACCTCATATGAATAAAGCAAAACCGGAAGATGTCAACATGTAACCGGTTGAATTTAGAATCACTAGGATCTTGACCGACTATGTATTAGGTAATCGTTTTATTGGAACCGGTTATCGGTGCAGAACCGGTTCCAATAAAACAATTACCGGACGTAACCGGTTGGCCGCTTTGTTGAGCCGCGCAGGTGACCTAAACAGTGGGTCACCTGTCACCATAACCAATTTAGATGATCATAACCGGCTGGGATGTCGAGGTTATCGTCTGCAAACCTGTGTGCTCAGAGCCAAACATGTAGTGCCACCTCGGCGAAACAAAGCGGCCAACCGGTTACGCCCAAAAACTTCCCGGGCACTGTTCCAAAACATTTAAATGTTTTGTACATATATAAGGCCTTGTCTATGTCCTCTTGGCCTAGTTGAATTAAACCACGAATTGGAACACTTGTATATTTGTAGTCACAATGCAACATCGTTCCCCAACTGCATCAGTAATCCCCCACCCACCTCAGTTGTTGTTCTCATCCATCATATTGAGAAGTGAAACAAATGGCATGTATATTAGATGTGAACACATGTTTTTTAGTGGTATTGTGCTTGATTGGTAGGCACTTCCAAATTGCAGTGCTCCATATTTATTTTGATTTGTAAATTAAATAAGCACTTCTTAATTTTTGTGATGTTCTTTGGTCGAATTGAAAAGACATGGAAATACATAAAAATGTTATTTATATAAATATACAACATTTTAGGCAATTAATTTAGTTTATGCAAAATCGTCTATCTAGCTAAAGTATATGGCATGGCTTGCAATTTAGAAGGACACCAAACATACATGTGTTACGTTGAGATTGGACTATGTGCTAAGAATCAAGACGTTATTCTTGAGTCTTAGTAGTTGTTGTTATTTGGTTTCTGAATACTTATTGAGGTCCAAACATTAATACCATTGAGTTTGAATTTGCCCACCTAATAGCACTACATATTGTAACTCCAACCAATACTCCACATTCACATTAAGATTTTTTTTTGACAAAATAATTCAAGTAAGTATGTGGTCTTATTATAGGCACCTCCAATGCCACATACAATTTTTTAACCATAAATGTTAAGGGAGAATGAGTGGTACAAAACCTAGGATAAGACTAGGATACTAATGCACCAAAGACCTATTACTAGGTGATATGCACATTCATTGGGCAATTGTGATCATTGAAACTAAATTGAACTAAGCATTAGGTAATGCAAGTTCTTAATGCAATAATCATTTTGGTGTCATATGGTATTTAATGTCGCTATGGTAGCTTCTCGGATGACACTTCTTATGAATAAGTGAACAAAAATTGTCATAGATGATGGACGAGTTCGTTCTTTGGCCAACACTCTACCTTCTCTTGTCAGCAATTCCTCATGAAATATTTTCATGGGTGATTGAGATTTGGATGAAAAAGCACTTGGTAAGTGATAGTAATTGCAACAATGTAAATCTATAATCCCCCAAATTGTTTACAAGGAATGACAAATAATGTTGGGTTAACATTTAGTGCCGGTGATACACTATACCATAGTTTACAATTAGTATTGAGCAAGACAATTAGAAATGGTGACACTAAATATCATATTTAGTGTAATTATTGCATGTCTTTTCTTTTGATTAGTTATTCCATTGCTTATTGCAAGCCTTTTGTTTATTCTTGGAACACATATCTACTACCTAGTCATAATCTTGAAGCTTACCATAACTTTCATGAATATTCAAAGAGATAATGGAAAGCCATGGTATGCATGAGGAAGGAAGGAAGGAAGGAAGAGGAGGTCAGAGTTGCAATGAAAAATTCAAACAATGACATGCCATTTGAGACCTCTATAGAATATTAGTTTATTAATATGATAGGATATTGTTAAGGAAATTTAATTGTACAAAACATAGATATTTATACCCAACTATGAGTCTTAAGTCCCAAGTTCCAAGTCCCAAGTCCCAAGTATGACATGGATGTCAACATGGCAACATTTTTTGGAGGTGAGGCTTGGGACTTGTGTTGAGAAAATAGCTAGACCCAACTCTCAACACAAGTCATGTGAATATTTTTACATGAAATAATCAAGACTTGAATGTAATGACAATTAGCCATGTTCTAATGGTTTCTTGACGCTGAAAGTTGGGACTTTGCCTCCATGTTGGGACTTGCTAAAGTGAGTGGGACTTGAGACCCCATGTGAACCGGCCCTAAGGCATGTCTACCCTAAATGTAGAAATGCGACACGTGTGTGGGATTTCATCCTAGGCAAAAAGGGTTTTAAAACAAGCCGCATATCCACAAGCGGGTCCCACCTTAACAAATAGCTTAACATATTATTTGAAAGAGGTGAGTGACAAAGACAAAAAACTAGTTTTGATGGTCTGTGTGAACGTTAATGGAGTAGATAAAAATTGTGTTGAATAGCTTTTTGAGATTTTGTAAGGCTTTGGTGTGTACCCATGAGTCTTGGGTAAGATTGCAAAGGTGGCAAAATATGGAGAAGCGCGCATTTTCCGTGTATGAAGACAAGTTGTTTTTCATCATTACTTGTGTATTGGCCGTACACATAGTTGCAATGAAACACATTTCTGAATGTTTCAAAACAAATGGAAGTGTTTGTTTCGAATGGTGTTTCAAAACAAGAGTCTAAGTTTAGGGTTTAGGCTTTCACAACAAGATTGAACCTTGGAAAAATCCTTTAGGTGAAGGACAAATTAACATGAAGGTGGAGTTGGTTCCAACATCCTTTACACATGATATCTCACATATTGCACTCATTATGGAGGATTGAATATGGCATTATTTCCCATCTTCTCCAAAATGGATAGATTGCATATTTGAATACAATATGTGGTGATTCTATTGTGAAGAGTGATATGGAAGATTCGCTTCTACAGTTTTTGCGTAGAGAAGGACATTTTTTTCTAGAGGAGAAGTTCTTTTGAGAGAATCAATGTTGAGACATATTTCTTGGTGAGAAAAAGTATTGCAGACAAGTGCCAAATTCACAGCGTATTGCATTACATTTGTTATCACAAGATTGTAGTTCTTTTGTGAGCGAGCGGACTTGGACGACCTTTGGCTTGGTACAAACCAAAAAACATAATTGGTTATCCTTCTCTCAAATGAAAAAGTTGGTTTTCATTAAAACAAAGTTGAGAATGCCGAAGAGCATGGGAACTAATGATGCCATCCAATAATTACATCCCAATGAAATTGCCATTACAAAGGTTCCTTCTTTGCCTTCTTGGTCGGAAATTAAAGATCTTCATTCTTTCTTGTATGAAGAAAGAGTTTATGCATCTTAATATGTGCCATGGTAACAAGAATCTAAGAGTTTGAGAGAAGTTTTGACCATGCCAACTTTTGCAAATGAATTACAATTGCAAGAAACATCTACTCCAAGCCAGAGCCATTTTGAAAGAAGCAAATTGGAAAGCAACACTCATCATCATTTCATAATTGGCAAACATGATGACCATTTCAGTGTTTAAGATGACTTAATTTGCTTACGAGTCATAAGAAGTTGACAATTACGAAGACCCTTGTGCTTATTCTCACAAAGACCACGTTTTAGCCTTGTTAGGGCTTTATAAAAAGTGATGGAGTGTAATCCTAGAGCTTATAATATACTCTAGTTCTTTTGACATGAAATTAGTGTGTTCCGCAACGTTTGGAAACATTTCGAATCGTTTTTAAAAAAATGTTTCATTCGTTTCAAAATGTAAGTTGCAACCACATGCTTACATAAGCTTGAGGGCCACACATCGAGCCAAGTCATGTCCACATAGGGTGAATGATGTGGCATAGATGGAGAAGTGGACCGATTCAAAGGCAAGAGACATCTTATAACGAGAAAACACATAACAAAAAGTGCAGTGGCCCTTATCATGAAAGTATGTTAGTAGGCATATCGTAGACATCCACATTGCCGCCCATGTTGGTTGTTTGTCATGTGACATGTATGTGTTATAGGTGAGACTAGGAGAATACACGTCACTATGACATGTCATCACCTCCTTAGGGGCTAGGTGGGGCAAGTTGATGGCCCTTGAGACCCCCCAAAAATGTTTTGTCATGGTTTTACCCTAAAACCTTGTTTGTAACAACATTACCGCAACAATATGTTCCATGTAGCAAAGTAATTGTTCGTGAAGACACTTTCAATTCGGGGAACCAAAGTGTTAAAAAACCAAAGTGCATATTAGTAGTGATAGAGCTTGTGAAAACTCTACGAGATCAAAGCAACCACTTGCTCGATTTGCATTAGCATTGGTTTCAAAATGTCGATACAAAGATCCAATGAATCTTGGGCGGTTTCTTGGGGTTTTTAGTAAGGGGGGCTCACTCTATGTAGTTTTCGACCCAAAGCATTTACGCTAAAGGTCCAGAACCGGCTTTCATAACAATATTTCAACGACTTCTCAAGTCCTAAAGTTGAGTCCCCATTAAGGAGCGTTTTTTGGACCCCCAAACTTCTTGAAACTCAAACCTAATGTAGACCCATCGGTTGTTGTTTTAATTTTTAATTTTTAATTTTTTTAAAGTCTTTGCACTAACATTGTTGTTTCCATCTTGGCAACAAGAAAAGAAAAACAAATTTAACATTTATGTTTCCACAACATGAATTTGAGCCCATTGACCCAACTCTATTCAAGAGTCCCTTTGTTAAGTGGTAGATTTTACTGCCTATCCTTATGGTAAGTGGGCATTTACACTCATGATTCAATATCAACATTGGTAACAATATTTCAACGGCTTCTCAAGTTCCAAACTTGGCTCCATGACAAAGGACTGTTCTCCGGACCCCACTTTTCTTGAAACTCGAACCCTAATGTACTAGACCAATCCTTTTTCGTTGCACAACCATTGTTGTTGCCACCTCAACATCAAGTGGGATCACCAACTCCACGTTTGATAGTCTATCGGAGACACCATAGCAATCCATTGTAGTGCTCATTCTTGTGATGAGCTAGAGGTCCGGTGCCCTAACTACTTAGGGTAAGTTTCCGTGTAGGTTGTTCACCCGCTAGATTATAGTGGGTCGGAGAGGTTCGCATGTAGTTAAGCACAAGGCGTCATCCAACTACATGTTCATGGCCAATTACAATGTGGAGGGTCGTGGACACATGTTGCTAGACTTCCATGTGCCCACTAAAAAATCTTTAATCTACAAGTGCTAGTCACCAAAGGATTAAGACATAAGAGAACTCCCATCCTTGATAACCAAGAGGAGGAGGTTAGTAGGTGGGCTTTCAGTAGATGGGAATAACTACACTAGATATGATATTTCGTGTCACTAATTCTAATTGTCTTGCTCAACACTAATTGTAGATTGTGTTGAAGTGTCACCAACACTAAATGTTACCCCAACATTATTTGTCATTCCTTGTAAATAAATATATTGGGGGATTATAGATTTACATTGTTGCGATTCCTGCACTTACCAAGTGATCTTTCATCCATCATCAATGACAATATTTCATCCGAAGTTGTTGACAAGAGAAGGTAGGGATTTGGCCAAAGGATGAACTCATCCATCATCCATGACAACATTTGTTCACTTATTCATAAGAAGTGTCATCTGGAAAGTTACGACGGTGATATAAAAATACCCTAAATATCATATTTAATGTAGTTGGCACATATGAACCCTGCCCCACCAAATCCCCTCTACATTTGAGCGGCTTCATCCTTATTCACACTAGAATCTAGTGTGCAAAGTGGCCTACATAAAAACTAACCCTTGGTCATCATTATAAGTTGGCTTTAGGGCTCCATGCAAGTTGACCCACAACCGCCTTCTCGCCACCGTCCAAAATGGAGATGCACTTTTATCTTCCGAGAATTGTCACAACTAACAAGGATTTGATTCGGATCCATCACCCGCCCCTCATGCGGCATCTCCTCATGAGATTATGCAGCAGCTCAGAACTCCAACACAAGGAACCAACTCCTCGGCTATGAAAGCTAGCTAAGTAGTGTGGACCCCTTGTAACCCTAGCCCGAGGCACTATTTGATCCGCCTTGATCTGATGTGGCAACCCGTGATTGGCCGCCACAATTATCTCCCTACAATGGGACTTAATTGGCTTGAGTGACCGGCGGCACACGTGACGCAAGCCTGAGCTTCTATTAGATTGCCTAAGAATTTGGCTCCTTCTTCCATCACGGCTCATTGAACGTATAAGTTATAAGTAAGCTAGTGATAAGTTGTGGGGCTCCTTGTATAAGATGTAGATTGAGCCTTTACATGCACAAAGTTGTGTGGAGTGATACCATGGGCAAATTCACATGTGATGGATACCACACTAAATATTTGGAGTTACCCAATGCTAGATCTTATGTTACTATTAATGTAATTGTTTACCAAGTAGATATATGGATGTTTTATAATGTCCAAACAACCAATTTGACTTTTGTTAACAAAAATGAGATACATAGGTTATAGTTATAGCATTGCGTAGGTCCAAATCGTAAGTGATGTTAAATACAATGTTTAGTGTAGTTTGTCCTTACACTCTCACTTTCACGGACTAAATAGGTGATGGTCGAACCATGTTATTTTATGTCCACAAAAATTTAATTGGTTGCGATGAATAGATTAAGGTAAGATGGTGCTTAAAATATCACGTTAATTGCTAAGCGAATATTTTATTTTATATATTTATAGTTGTTTATATATGTATAAATCAATGAATATTGTTAAGAATGTATAAGGACTTCAACACACCAAAGTATGTTGTATTTGAATTTCATATGCAAATGTTATGTAGCTTCAAAGTGTCATTTGCATAAGGCACAAAGTTTATTATTAAAAATTAAAAATTAATGTTTTTCTTAAAATAACTTTGATGTTGAGGTGGTGGATGTTCCTATAAGCTATGCGTACTTATATTGTGCAAGATTTTAAAGGTTTTGATTTAGGATTGAATGTTGGTTATAGCACCATCCACTTTAGGTATTTGTCATGGTGAGGGCATGCTACTGCGAGTAGCATGAAACACAAACATGAAACACAAACATGAGATGAAGTGAGGCACGAGAGCACCAAAACTGTACATGTAACATCCTTCGTTCAATAGACAATTGGATCGCCATAAATATTGGACATAGCCAATGTTAAGTTGCTCAAGCTCCACAAAACCATCCAAAGTTCATCCACAAATTTCATGTCGAATATGATTCGTGTACACATATGGTAGAAAAATTTATTTGGTTTTACTTATTCAATTTCTAGACTCATGCATGGGCCTTCAAGGCTTCATCCTTTTGTTCTCAGTGTTGTTGGGATTTTGTTACAATTATTCAATTTGTTTCCAATAAAATGATGTATTTACACTAAGAAATTTATGCCCAAAAAAACTGCACCCAAAATTGGCTACAATTCTTTTGACCATCTTGATCTGCAATCACTAAACGATTATAGATTTTTCCTTTTCATTTTGGGACTGGAATTGTCCAAACATTTGGACATGTAATATACCGCTGGAAAGGTATTTTCAAGACCTCTCCAACGGTATATTACACGCCCCCACATTCCTAAAATTTTGAGTCGCTAAACCAAAAAAAAACAAATCTGCAGTCGTCTAGCGACTGCATATCAGGCTGGTCAAAAGATTCGCAACCGATTTCGGTTGCGGTTCTTTTTCGCACAGTTTTCTACTAGTGTCATCATTGCACGTCATGTGTTGGGATGGATTGCATTCTAGACATATCCCCACAACTTCCTTAACATCAAATTCCACTAAAGTTTTGACCTCGTGAGGAAACAAACATAAATGAATAACCATTTTGCTCACAAACTAGTGGTACTTTTCAATGTGGGAATTTCCTTGGATTTTTATAGTGCTGACCATGTTAATTCTTCACCACCCCTTCATGACATATTGTCTCCTCATTGGACAAAAACATGCTAATTGTAGTCATGACGATTGCATATGACTCACATGTTGGTAGTGACATAACTTGCTTATGTGTTTTTTGTTAACATAAATTAAAAGTTAATTAGGAGGGGGCCACACCCGGTGTGTTTGTGCCGGATATGGTGTTGTGACCGGTGAGTATCGGGTAACTGGTACCGCACATGGGGTGCCCAAGATGGGGCGGGGAACATGGTGTCAGGGGCTGTCGCTTCGTGCTCCCTGCCGGAAGTGGTCCCAAACCCGCCTTGAATGCCGTTTTCTTAACGCAGCCCAGCACCAACTTCCTGGGCCAGGCAGCGGATTTCGTGAATGAAATCTTGCATGATTGGATGGAGTTCATCCACAGCGGTGCAGCCCCGCGATGCCTCCCTGCCGTTTGCTTGCGTGGTGCAGGGTTTGGCGACCGGCGAGCGTTGGACGAGGTTCGGCGAATCGATGCTCGCTCTCGCGTGCTGGAGTCCGGGTTTTCTTTGCGGGGAGGAGATCTGTGTCTGCAGCTGGGCGTGGGGGAGAGTGGAGGGGAGGGGAGGGGAAGAAGGAGGGGGTGCGTTGGGCAGTGGACGATCAACGAGGAGCTGCGTGGAGGGTTTCGTGGTGGGTCTCGCTGCCGGGGAAGAGAGGGGGGGTGGCTGGATGCACAAATGTCCACAGGGTTCATTGGAAAAGGATCCGTGGTTGGGGTCGGAGGTGCTGAGGCGGGTGTTGGGGAGTGTTTAGGAGGGGAGGGTGTGTTCAGGTTGGGGAGTGTATTGCACGCGGTGGAGAGGGTGTCTTGGCGGGCCGCCGAGGTGTTTGCGCTGGGTGGGACGAGGGAATGGCAAAGTACGTTGGGGGACTGCCTGGGACGCTGCCAAGTGCCGCTTGGTTGACGGGAGAAGGAGGTACTTGCTTTAGCATCCCTGTGGGTTGCAGATTGGGGTCCTTGTCCTGTTGTTTGCTAGTATTCGGCTGCTGGGCATTGTGCAACCTGTTCCAGCTTTGTGGCGTCGCTAGGCATTCCGTTTCGCTTCGCTGGCGTGCATAGGTGCGCCTCTTTCGCCCGATTGCTATCCTGGAAGCGGCGAAGCGCAAGGCACTTGTCGCCATGCGGTCGACGCCCCGCGGTGGACAGGCGTGTGCTCCACGGCCCCAAGGTACCCTGGGACCCTTCCCCGCTCCGGTTTGATTTCGTCGCTGTGTTTTTTGTGTTGTTCTTCGCTCGTCTATGCTTGACGCCCCGGACTCGGTGAATCATGTCGGGGATCCTGAACTGCTGTGTTTCGGGGTCGCTTCCAGGATTGATGTGGGCTCTTCGTGCGTCTACGCGGCCCGTTTGTGTGTGTTGCTGCAGGTTCTGCGGCACACATCCAGCATTGCTTCTCTGTTCTTTGTTCAATGGGAGTGTATTGTGTTCCCTGTGACAAGATGGATTCTTGTATCTTAATTTTTTCTCCGCCCCCCGCTCCTCCAACAGGGTCCAGGTCAATTTGTGTTTTTCATCCCTCGCATTCGCCCTTCCTTGCACCATGTGCGTCCTCCTTGTAATCCTCGCCGGCAAAACCCATAGATTTTCACTGTCCGACATGGTCTGCTGCGTCAATTTGGGCCTGCAGGTTCTCTGCTCGTTTTGGGTTGTGTCGCATCCATTGCTGGTATGGTCATTTCGGCGTGTGTAGGTGGGCACCTGGTCCACGGTGGACGCCCTCTCGACTTGGCGTGGACAACAAAACTTTCCCACAGTGGGCACGATATTTGTTTCTTTTTTTTGTACACACAACCCCCTTCCTGCAGCCAGCCATGCATATTTTTTTGGGTCCTGGGTCAATGACAAGTCTTGTGGGTGTTCCTTTGTTCGTGTCAATGGAGAGTCAATGCTAGGCCTCCTCTGTGTGCTATGATTTCAAGCGAGGTGTCCTTTCCGCAATCTCTTGCCAGCAGCTGACATTACTCAATTCCTGCTCAGGAATCCGGGGGTGTCTGTCTGCCGACCTCCTCCGCAATGTCACCAATCCACCCCCACTGCTCCGTGTGCGCCCGACATTCCAACCTTGCCTTGGGCAGGTGCCGTATAGCTTCTGAGCTGCAGTGTGCCTGACAAATTGTTCGGTTTCGGTGTGCAGGTTCCCCCGCGTACGGTAGTGCAATGGAAGAGGGCATTTCGCAATCAGCCCTTTCTGGGTGCAGGAGACAGGCCACGTTCTGCGTTTTTGCACATTGTCAAAGTCCAGTAGTATGCGTGTTGTGCCGAACTATGTCCGGACACCGCAAGAAGCCTAGGCAGTTTGTGTAGCCGTCCTCCTGGACATTTGGGTGTGCCGTTCGTTTTTGGGAGCAAAGCGTAACGGCTGTAGGAGTCCTCCGATAGTTGTGGACACAGTCCCTCCCAGCAGGTTGCATTGGTCATCCCATTGTCGTTATCCTTCTTTGACTGCCACTGCGCAATACAGATGGCAATACTCAATATATTTTTTCTTTCTCTCCTCTTGGTTTTCATGGATCATTGTTGCGTGGTTTTCTTCGTGTGATGCAACTGTTACATCCCTTGCGTCAAGTGGATTTCTGCGTCAAGTGGACTTCTGCCGCATTTGTGGGTCTCGGCCTCTGGATTCACTGGCCACCTGCTTCCTTGTACATATCGGTGCCTTTAGGCACCCTGTACTGCGTTTATGCAGTTCTCTTTTGTTCGTGCTTGCCTTTACGTGGTGTGCATATTTTTAACATCATCATTTGAATGGCTGCAATTCGGTGGCAGAATGTGTCTGCCATGGGTGTGTCTGTTCGGATTATGCCTCTTTTGTGCAGCTGCAGAACCCTTGCGGGCCAGTGTCTTTTCCTAGGCATTTTTCGTGTGCGAGTTTGTTTCTGTTCGGTGCACTCATTGACACACTCCAGTTCTGTGATGCATTTCGGATACACTTCATCTTCCATTCAGTTGTTGGCTTTGACCTTCATTGGGCACTTTTTTTTATCGTTTTCGGTTGTAAACTTTATGTGTGTTTGTGCTGGTTGCGTTGCCAAGAAATGGACGACATCGTAGAATTGGGTGACAACTCTCAATGCCCCTCCACCCAGGTGCCCATTGACGCTGACTGTGACTTCCACCCGGATTTCATCGATGACCCTGTCATGCCAACTTCTGCAGCAGCTTCTGCAAGAGGGCCTGTGCGCACTGGGGGCAGATCAAACACGGCAAGATCAACTCCAAATTGCTCTCAGTCTCAAGCTGCGCCTTCCCACAAGGTTAGGGGACCCAATTGGACAGAGGCAGAAATGCTAGTGCTCATAGGTCAGAAACGTCTAGAATGGGATGGGAGACACAACTCCAATCAGCCATTTCTCGCCAAGTTTGTGTATGGTACCACGGCGTGGAAATTGGTTCTAGCTGGTTGCATGGGTGTGGTTGGTTTTAGAGCAAGGGATATTGACCAGATAACCAACAAATGGGATGGATTGATCAAGGACTACAAGAAGCTGAAGGATTACATCGAGGGAACGGCCAACTGGTGGGGAATGAACAGAGAGGAGAATAAACAATTGTCTAGAACACGCAAAATGCCATTAGAGTTCAGTGAGGCAATGTATATAGAAATGGAGGGATTTGTTGGCCGTAGACAGATATTTGGCCGTGCCGTGGATGTTGTTGACACCGATAGGGTGGCTCCTCCGGTGGCTAGGCACTTTGGCCGTTCTTCTCCAGCGTCGCGGGAGGCTTCCTTTGTTGGAGTGGAGAGTCCCGCTCCCAGCACCACAGCGGCATCGGGGTCTCCTCAAGCAGCTACGCCTGGCAATGACACACCCGGGTCCACTGGCCGCAAGAGGAAGGCTGTGGGCACCGACAACCTGGTGGACTTCGTGAAGGACTTTAATCATGAGTACCTAGCTCGTGTGGAGGCCCAGGACTTAGAGAAGCGGGCATGGCGGACTGATGTTCTAGCATTCGACACGGCGAGGGAGGCAAGACTCACACACAAGGAAAACCAGGCCACAGACATGGACCACAAATTGTATGAGCTCGAAGTGGAGAGGACGAGGAATTTGGGCAATATGACCACCGCTTTACTCATGTTGGCTTCATCCATGGACACTTTGACTAGGTATGAAATTGCCGACACATCTCTTATGCTATTTGACCTCATCATAACCCTCGCCTACTCCCATGGTTTCTTGAGTGATGTGCATTCTGAATCCGAACCAAGTAGTCTAAAATATCCTCCCGTGCCATGGAGCCTTCTAATAGTGCTCTCTCCTCACTAACAAGGCCTGTTGGTCTTGGAGGATGCCAAGCCTCGTCCTCTTCTCTACGATGCATTTCGGAGTCGTCCATAGGTGGGAGGTGGCAGTCCACCAGAATCTGGTCCAAGGTCCGGTCTTTGCTTGCCAATAGGATGTTGTGGAGTACACAACATGAATGCACGACTGTGGGTAGAAAGTCGAGTTTCAAAGAGGTCTTTGTTCCAATTTCTTTAAATCTCGCCTTGAGAATACCAAAAGCCCTTTCGACACTCATTCTTGTCGAAGAGTGCTTCCTGTTGAACCAGGTCTCCTCTCTAGATAGAGGCGTCCCCATGGGACCCATCTTGAATGGTGTGATGCACCAACTCAAGAGGGGGTACCCGCGGTCCGCCACAATGTAGGGCGGAAATGCAAGGCCGCTGGGCCATGTGAGAGGGTCGTCATGGAACCCACCCATGATGCCCTCATCCACCTTCCGATAGAGCTTTGAGCTTCTGAAATGAGCACTATCATGCAAAGAGCCTGGCGGGCCTGTGTTGACCGACGTGAAGTAACATCTACTATCCACTACACCCTGTAGGAATATGGAGAATGACTTGTTCCTGTTGCGATGATCGGCTGCTGTAGTAAGTTTTTGCTATGGCTTAAAACAACAAAACCCAGGGAACAAAGTCTCCAGGAAGACTGAGATAGTGTCTATAAGGGTTATTGTCACATTGGATTAAGGACTTTATTAACAACTTAGGACTTTTCCTTCTTCGTTCCTCCATTATTCCACTTATTCCACTTATTCCACACTCTTATGATTCTTTTGTGCACCTCCAGTAGTGAGTGATTCCGTCCTATCATAAGGTAATTTTCTATCACTCTATGGTTGTGACTTATATCAGTCGTGAAGCTCAAAAGCTTGGCAAGTTGGCACTAACTCTTAGGCAGGACTACGCGTCCAACACACGTCTTTTGAGTAGCCTTCTTTGTCTTTATGGGTTATGACTTATGCTTGCGATCAATTCAAATTAATTCCAGTTAGTTTTACTTACAGCTATCGGCATTCCTTCAGAGACTGTAACCGTCTCCATCACTCTCCGATCCACCTGGTCGTCCATCTCATAGAGTATCTATTCCGTCAATATATAAGATATATATATATTTTGAACAAGCTATATCCTTTAGTTAACAAGTTGTTATTACTTAGAAGGATTTATCTGCAACAAGTTCATCTCACCGGGTAAAGTCTTGCTTCTACCATGCGGGTGTTGTTTTCAGTCTTTTCTCTATTTCAGTCTATAAATTCTCTCAGACCTAACTGGCGATATTCTATCAGGCTTACCCAGGCGATATCCTATTGTGGGGTAATTACCCTAAGGTGAGGTCAGTCCTCATCCTCGTACTAGGCTGTAACTCCTCACATTCTCTCAGGTAGGGTCTTGCCTCCCTCAGGCTTCTACGTCTGTGATTCCTCTACTGGCTATTGCCCTTTCGTCTCTCTGTAGACTGTTGGCCTTGCCATGACCACTCTCTGGTCTTGCCTTTACCCTTCCAGCCTCAGACTATGGCTTTACTCACTCATCAGTCTCTATTCTCCATCCCAGGGTAAGTGGCTATGCTCTCAAGATTATTGCCTCTTAATCTTCCTTTCACTCACATCTTGACTCCCTCATGCCCTCAAACCTGACTCCATAGCCAACTGCTTGGGATTTCGCACTCTTCCTCGTACATCAAACTCTTCTTGCTTATGTGTCCTCTTTCGGCGCTCACAGCCTATTGCCTTTCCAGCGCATCTTGGTGTCTCTACCTCGGAAAGGCTATTGCCTGAGTATGCTTGCCTTTTCTAAGTATCTCATTCAATCACACGCTTCTCTCCTGTTCTTACAACTTAAGAGCACTCTTGACTATGCTTCCAGACTACTTTGCGCTCTTAACAGCTTATATGTCTATTTCAATGCTCACGATTATCGCCATTGCACTTCATCACTCCACATACTTTCTTGACATTATCTTCACACTAAAAACTAACTCTCATCATTCTTACGACCATTGCTCACAACACCTCTTGACTCCAGCCAATTTGCACTGACTCACCCGACCACAAGTATCAGTAAAACTTCATTGCACATACAACCAGATTATTGCTCATCACGTTAACACTTCACTTCTATTCAAATGCAATGTTGCCCAAAGACTGTATCACACAGTTCTTCTTTGCCTATTGCTAATACTCCTTCTCGGAGGAAACCAAGTAACACTCAGACTCAATCACTGAGCTCTGATGTCGCTAAAGCCTATTGCCAAACACTAGGAGACTATGCCTGATTTCTAACTCTGAAAATAGCCTGCCTACTTTCTGATTCGCCTCCTCCTTGAACTGACGAAGGAGGAGAAGTCGGTTAAGGATTGTAACCGATTCTTGACGGCAATAGCCTTCCAATGCCGCTACAGATGACGTTCGAAGTCCATTTGCCGGATGAATATCGTCACTTTTCAAAAAATGGCCCACTTCGGGCAGGCGATAGCCAAAAATTGGTCTCACAGCTGCCCCA
The DNA here is from genome assembly GCA_950295325.1 of Polytrichum commune. NCBI lineage: Eukaryota > Viridiplantae > Streptophyta > Polytrichopsida > Polytrichales > Polytrichaceae > Polytrichum > Polytrichum commune. Next base: position 10,784,187 of record OX485803.1, on the reverse strand, counting down.
CACAGAATCATTTTGCGTCCCGCAAAATTTCACCTCTTCATCCTCTTGCTGGTGTGATCCATCGGCTTGAATGGCCGCTGAGATGATGGCCCATAATCTTCTATGTATCCGGGTGCCATTACCTCCTCCTGGGGTACCACTGTATTATGCACAAGTCGCTGAGCTTTCAATGCCCGACTGATGACTCCGTAGCGAGTCGCGCCAAATTCATTCACCATGCTGTGGTGTGGCCCAATTATGAAATAGGTAGCACACATAGCTTCTAGGCACCTGTACCACCTCGCCGAATTGTAGTTAATCTTGGTCAGGAACATCGCCTCACGGTTAGCCTTGCTGAGCAGGTTCACGTTGTAGACGAATTCGTACTTCTTGCACCAGTATCCTAAAATAGCCGTGAATATCGCCGCTCGAAAGCACACCGGGTCTTGGTGTTCCCTGTGAGCGTAAGAAAATTGCATGTAGGATTCGTAGCACTCCTGGTACGTCAAAAAATTTCCTGGAATTACCGGCCAGTTATACTCAAGACTGTCAATGAGTGCTTGGGGTGGCCACTTGTAGCGCCTCGGACAATCGCAGAATCTTGGGTCGTTGGTGACTGTTACAGGGGGTGTCGGGCTCCAGCCATGGCAAATCCTCCTGTACACGACGTCGTGAGCATCCTCAGGTCGAGTGCCGATTTGCCTTGACAAGCCAACGTCCTCGAAGATCCAGTCGAATGCCTTCCAGCTAGGTATTGGCTCTTCAACGTCGCTCTCGAACAATGCTGCATAGTTGCCCAAAAATTGATTCGCTAGAAGGGAACCAGGTGGCCTCCTCCTTGTCGATTGCAGTGTTCGCTGCACTAAATGCGATGGGGGTAGGAAGAAGGTAACCTGGTTCTGTAATTGTACCTGCACTTGACCTCCTGGTTGGGCGATCGCCTGTAAGCTCCTTGTGAGCCTCTCAGTCAGTTGATCAAACTTCAGCTGGTATTGTCCTGCACCCACATCCAGGTGCTTGGCGATAGCCAATCTTTCTGTGGCTGCGTCCATAATAGCCTGCAGGTAGGTATCATTGCCCAAGCTCGACCTCAGCCGCGTAAGCTCTGTATGCCACGGCGGCATCAACGTAGGTGGGCAGATTGCCAATGCTGTGTTGACAGCTCTGGTCCAGTGGTGGATGTCGATGGGGCGACTAGGCTGACTTGCCTCTACATTAGCGACTAATCGCCTTTTTGAACTCAGAGCTAACTCTAGTTCACTGTAATACAAAAAGACATGAACACCTAAATCGGCTATGGCCTGGAAACCTCTGAACAGGTCATGCAACTTAAGCTCTCCTTGGACCAGAATTTCTGTCAGTAAGTTCTCTCGTCCGTCAGTGGTGACTTCCTCCCATAGTTGCTCAAATTCAATGGGATCTAGGACTTGGGAAGGTCGCAGGCTATAAGCAATGAAGAAAATGTCTCTCTGTAACTCATAATTTTTGAACAGACTGTTGAAAGGTGGGCAAATACTCTCTATTGCCCAAATACCAGACTTCAGCCTCTCTACTTTCTGCTTCAAAGAGTCTATCACTGCACCCTGTGTATCGCTTAACGACCTAAGACTGTTTACCTAATGCTGCAGGTTAATAATATTACTCTCATCAGTCAATAGTGAATGCACCTGACTCTGTAAACTTTTTATTTTGGCTGACTTGGTGGCGATAGCCTGTTCTTGTCTCTCTCTCAGACTTAACCACTCCATCTTCTCAATTGCCAAGTCACTTCTACTTTTCTCAAGAGCCTTTTTTTCCTTCAGTAACTGACCAGTCAAGGATATGGCCTCTTCACACTTGATTTGCCATTCTCTTTTCTCTTTTTCTGCCTGCTGGCGCCTCTCTGACATGCTCTGAGTCATCCCTGTCAATTTTACATTTTCTACCTCCATGCGGGACATTTCCCCTTTGACTGAGTCTAATTCTAACTGCTGGCTCTTCACTAGCCCTTTCTGAGCCTCTAATTCTTCTAAGACCCTTTCAATTCTCTCTTCCAGGGTTTGGACATGTAGAACTGACCTAGACGGGGAAGATGCTTCTTTCCATATAAGACAAAAGGGGTCAGGCTCCCTCTTCGCTGGGCTATTGCCATATAACTCTACAGTCTCCTCCAAAATGACAGGGGGTTCTGGACTGGGAAGGGGGCTGGTGGTTTGAGGGACAGCCTCCTCTCTTATAAACCCTGTTGGTTTAGACAGAAAAGGTGCAACCTTTCGACGGCTTGACGAAGCAGTTTCAGGACCAAATGAATTTTGACACAACAACCCTATATAGCCAGCTGATTTTAAGGGTAATGGCCTTGAAAGTTTGTGAATGTCAATTTCTTCCTTAATTCTTGATCTCACTTCTTCTGCCCAATTAAACTTAGTACCTCTAATCCACGCCGCCAATGCTGCACATACGACGCAGTGTTCCATGAAGTCACCATCTCTCCCTAGCTCAATTCGTTGCTGGATCAGCAATAACCAGTCGCGCCAAGGGGGTAACGCCTTCTGGAGATCCCAGCCTCGTCTCTTGCTGTCGAACGCTGATTGCCCATTCTCGAACGCCACTCCCCACTCTGGAGCGTTGATAGCCCGGCACGACTCCGCCACAGACACGCTGTCTCCGCCCGGTAGGGTGGTCACTTGGGCGATCGCCTCCGTGTCGAACCGGATCAGCTGCTTCCTCACCACGATCTGCTGGAACTCACTTGCACAAGCTGAGAGGAAAAACTCCGAAAGATCAGCAGGCCATGGCCATGGAATTTCCAACTCAGCTACAAACTCCCATAGCCCTGCCGCCACAAGATAAGGCTGTCTCTCCATCAATTGCTCTATGAAAGACTCCGTCAATTGCTCAAAGGCGATGGGCTCAATGGGCACACTCCCTCTCTTTCTCCCTTTCTTGGATGACTCTGCCATCGCTCTTGCTTATCGCCCTCTCACAATCTCTCAGCAACTAGCCTGATTTCTCAATTTCCTTTCACTCTCCAGACTATTTGCCAATTCTTTCCTCTCAAGGGCAGACAATTGCAGTGTTTCAGTAGCTACATTCAGGGATTATGAGACACTATCTTGACAATGTAATGACTTAACCTGCAACAACCTGGCTATAGCCTGTCTGAGTGAAGAGACTCCCTTTGAGCTGGACCACCGCAAGGTCCCATTGAAGTGACTGGGAGGTGGTTACAGTCTTGTCGCCGCCAATTTGCCATGATGATTTGTTGGCAATCGCCTCCCTCACTCAGGGTGATGATTACACTTAACTAATTTAGTAATCATTTCAAGATCCAATTTTGATTATTAGCCCAAATCCTACAATTCTGGCATTATGGCTTAGATCTATACTCTTCATTCCAGATTATAGCCTCTTAGGTTCTTTGCCTATCCCGGTTAGATTATAGCCATTTATGAACAATTCCTTAGAACTAGTAATTCGAATTTATAAGGATTTTGCTTTAAATTCTGTACTTGCCCTTATTAGGCTTAGTGTTTACAAAATAGTGTAAGATTCTAATACTACGTACGAATCCGAAAAAACGTAATTATATGTGTACAAATTTATAGAAATAAAAATAAAAATCTAACTAATACTCATTATGTCACTTAATGGCCTAACTGCCCCCCCCCTCTGAACTAATAGTGCTAACTGTCCTCAGTTAGTATGATATACTTTGAGACGATTGCCATTGATACGAGTCGCTAAGGGTCGGCCTTGAAAATCTTCTAGGTCGTATGAGCCATTGTCATAGGCCTTAACCACCTTATAGGGTCCTTGCCAACGAATTTTAAATTTGCCTGGAAATTTCTGGAAACGACTATCGTAAAGTAAGACTAAGTCGTTTTCGGAAATTATTTTGTTTTTAAGCTTGCTATCGTAGTATGTTTTACGCCATTTCTGGATAGCAGCCGTATTAAGGTACGCTTGACCACGTGTTTCATCCAACTTCTCTAACATTGCTACACGTTCGTTTAGTGATTTGGAGTCATCTAGGCGTTCTTCCAAGGCTATGCGCAACGAGGGTAATTCTAGCTCAATGGGTAGAATGGCCTCTTGTCCATAGACCAATTGGAATGGGGTAAATTTTGTGGTAACCTTGTAGGTTGTCCGATATGCCCATAAGGCATCTAATAACTTAACATCCCAATCCACCATAGAGCCTTGGACGGTTTTAGTTATAATTTTACACAAAATTCCATTTGTTTTTTCCGTTTGACCATTAGCTCTCGGGTGGTATGGGGTTGTGAGTCGATGTTTGATTTTATATTTCTCTGTTAATAGCTCAATAACATCATTCACAAAGTGAGTGCCTCTATCGCTAATCAATTCTCGTGGACATCCAAATCTTGAGAATATGTTAGTTTTAAGAAATTTAGCCACTGTCTCCTTGTCATCACGTTTAGTTGCTTCAGCCTCAGCCCACTTAGTGGCGTAGTCAGTCGCAACTAAGATGTAACGATGACGGCCACTTTTACTAGGAGGGTTGATTGGACCAACAAAATCAATCCCCCACTTCTCAAAGGGTGCTAATGCTAGGATGGGGTGTAAAGGCATAGCTGACGTGTCTGTGGGTTTGCCAACTCGTTGACACACGTCACACTGTCTAGCATAAGTGACACAATCATTAAATAGGGTAGGCCACCAATATCCTGCTTGTAATACCTTTCTAGCAGTGACATTGCCTGCAAAATGGCCTCCTGCTGGGTCACTATGACATCCTTGTAAAATTAAGGGTATTTCTGAGCTCATAATGCATCGTCTCAATACACCATCCTTGCCCTTCTTATATAAGGTATCGGCAATGATAGAATATGGGGCTGCTTTGAATATCAGACGTTGTTGCTGTTTTTTAGAGAAATCCAAAGGAAAAGTGTTGGTTTGGAGGTAATTAATTATCTCCGCATATTCAGGTGACACTTTCTCTATAAAAAACAAATTAGCATTAGGGAAAGAATCATCAATGGGTTCTGTGCCCAAGGTGTCGCTCAACCTTGATAAGTGGTCCGCATTAGCATGACTCTTACCGGGGCGTACTTGAATAGTAAAATTGAACTCTTGTAATAATAAGACCCATTTTGCTATCCTTCCACTTAATTGGGGTTTGTTTATCATATACTTAAGGGCATCGTGGTCCACATGGAACACGAACTTATACCCTAGTAGGTAGTGTCTAAACTTTTGTACTGAGAATATCATTCCTAATGCTTCCCTCTCTGTAACTGTATAATTACGTTCCGCTTGGACTAGTTGACGACTAGCAAAGTATATAGGATGGTCATGACCTTTCTCGTCCTTTTGACTTAAGACCGCACCTACAGCAACGTTCGACGCATCTACATACACCTCAAAATCCTTTTCCCAATTAGGGGCAACTAGGATAGGTGCTGACACTAATTTCTTTTTAAGCGTATTAAATGCTTGGGTGCATGCCTCAGTCCAAATTGGTGGAGTGTCGGTTTTCTTTAGCAATTCGGTCAAGGGCATTGCGATGACGGAATAGCGAAAGATAAAACGACGATAATATCCTGCATGTCCCAAAAATCCCTTAACTTCAGTAACAGTAGTTGGTATGGGTAACGAAGCAATGATAGCAATTTTCTCAGGATCAGTGGCTACTCCTTGCTTAGATATTATATGGCCAACTAATTTACCAAAGGGTACCAGAAATACAGACTTAGCAGTATTAATAGAGATTCCGACTGCCATACATTCATCAAAACATTCTTGTAGATGTTTGGCATGTCTCTCCAGAGTACTATATACTGCAAAATCATCTAGAAACACCTCCATCGTGCGATGAAGATATTTCCGAAAGGTGTTAATTCCTAACCTGGAAAAAGTTCCAGGGGAATTGCACATTCCAAACGGCATGCGAGCATATGCAAAAATGCCCCATGGTGTGGTAAAAGCAGTCAAAATCCGATGTGGTGGATATATGGAAATTTGATTATAGCCTGAAAATCCATCCATGAATGAATAGCAATCATATCCTGCCACTTCATCTAACATAGTGTCAGTGAATGACAAGGGAAAATAATCTTTCTTAGTGACACTATTCAACCTCCGATAATCCACACATATACGGAGTTTGCCATTCTTTTTGGGTACTACGACAATGGGTGAGACCCATTCACTATATGGGATGGGGTAGATGATACCCACTTCCAATAACTTGTCAACTTCCTCTTTAACCAATAGAGAATACTTTGGATTCATTCGATATTGTCTTTGATGGACGGGGGTAGTCCCTTCTTCCAATATGATCTTATGCTCACAAATCTCCGGGGGAACTCCTCTCAAATCCTTATACGTCCACGCAAAGACTTTAATATTTCTCTTAAAAAACTCCTTCCAAAACTTCCACTCATCTTTGGTTATTTTCTCATATATCTTGATGATACGGGGTGTCTCATCATCACTCAAATCCATATCTCTACATACATCTTTGACCACATAATGCTTAGCAGGTTGATCGGACTCGAACATTGAGGATTCCCATTTTTCGGCCAAATCATCTTTAGTTGGTACTTTAAGTGTGGTTTCCTCTCGTACATTATATACTGGTTTCGACTCTCGAAGTTCGTCAACTAGTGATGCATAGGTGGAGATCATATTAACCGGCATGGTGTTTTGCCATGCCAAAATGGCATCATCAGAATCTCCATCACCAAGCGCACATAAATACTCCCCCATTCCCACGGGAGTGTATTTATACGGCTTATCATTCACACGGTGTATGGACTCACTTGCAGTGGTTTCTTTCTCAGTTTCATAACTCTCATCAGTCGTAAACTCAGTCTCGTCATCTTGAGTCTCGCCATGATATTGGGTAGGAAACAAAGGTAGAATTATCTTCTTTAGACCCTTTCCTATTGTAAGTGTACCCTTCCCCCAATCTTCTTTGGCATGGGCATCTAGCAACCATGTTCGTCCAAGAAGGCCTGGATAGGATGGTACACCATCCATAGTCTTAAAAACAACATAATCCACCTTATACTCTATGTTAGCAATGAGGGTGGAGATTTACTCTAAGACTCCCAATGGCTTAACTCGACTGCTATCTGCCATTTTTAGAATGATGGTAGTAGATACTACATTGGATATTCCCAATTCATTCATGGTGTCAACATTCATCAAATTGACACTTGATCCAGTGTCAATTTGGAATCCCGGTATAAGAGCACCTCCTATAATGACATCAACTGTAGGAGCCCCCGGATCTCGACTCAAGGTAATATCATGTACTGCGGCGGGTCTCGACCTTCTACGTATCATGGATGAACTCAAGGAACTACGACATTGTGGTGCTACTGCCAACAATTGTTTCATCGTGATTGTGGGTTGTATTTTATCCAGATCTTCCATGATATCATAAGGTTTAAGATCCTTAGACAACATCATCGTCCGTGATGATCGGGCCGATGATGGCTTAATCTTAGGTCTTTGGTTTTTTATGGGTATCTTTGGGTAAGGATAAAAGTTATCTGTCGGTGACATAGGTAAACGGATTGAACTTGGGGGGTTAACCACAACAGTAGGTAATGGAACTCTTGCATTGTCAGGAGTTACGACAGGTGGTAAATTTGTCGATGGTAAATTAGGTTCCACTGTTGGTTTATCCTTTGGGTCTCTCATCAAAGGAACTTGTGAATATTCCGAAAAACTAGTTCCATCATCACTATGTTGTTTATTAAACCTCTCAGTACTAGATCCTTCTCGTTGTATGGCGGGTTTCTTGTGGGATCTAGTAGTGACAGCGTTGACGTGTTCTTCCATTCGCTCAATTTTTGACAACTGTACCCTATGCACATTACGATCTTGCCCCTCATCTTCTCGTATAGTCACATGTTTACTCTTTTTCCAATCTCTCTCAGAAGGTGGGCCTTCCTTCTTCTGTTGGGTACACTCAACTGTAGGATGTCCTGCTTCTTTACAGTTTCCACATAATGGGATATACTGTTGAACTTTTCTAGGGTTGGGGCAATCTCCTGCATAATGACCTATCTCTCCACATCGGAAACATACTACAAACTGGTTGGGCATTGGTGTCTTATAATTTTGGGTTCGGGGGTTATATGGAGGACCCCTCCAATTGGGTGGTTGGTTAACTTCACCCCAACTTGGTTGATTCCCAAAATTTAGAGGCACCGGCCTACGGTTGAAATTCCTTTTGGGATTGTAACTTGCATTAGGCCCACTATCCATGCGCTCTTGTTGCCAAGGTCGTGACTGGTTAGTTTCTACCTGGTGAACAGCTCGACTCTTAGACAAATTCCAACACTCATTTACCGAATGGTTCCCTCCGCAAAAGGTGCATTTAACTCTCAGCCCTTTTGGTGTGGGGCACTCGTTGGATAAATGACCATGTCCCTTACAATTATTACACCAAATATTAGTCCTTTCCTCAGTCGGTTGTGGTCGTTTATTAGCTCCTCTAGTTATTTTGACTTCCAAGTATGCTAATTTCTTAGTAATGTCCATAAGGGCTAATTCTTGTGGAGTAGATTGAACAGCTGGTGGAGGCTTTTGTATGACCTTAGGTGGTGCAAACAAATCTGCACTCGGGTGTTTGAATTGTGTGGCGTCAACCATGGGTTTAGCGCCCGGATATGTCAGTGATTGTCCTGGTAAAACTGGATAATAGGCTTGGTCCCTCCTAGGTTGCTCATAAAGGTCGTAATTGTAGGTATCGAAAGTATATCGATCCTCAACACGAGACTCCTCCCAAGCCTTTGCCAATGCAAACGCATCCTCTCTGGTGGCTGGGGTGCGTTCTCTCACATAAAGTTTCAACTCAAAGGGGTATAGTCCTCCTATAAAGATATTCCTCAAGAAATTATCTGGGATCTGATGAGCTCCCATTCTCAGTAGGATGTCACTCATTCTCCCCCAATAATTATCAACAGTTTCATTTGTACCCATACGAATGGTTCTCAATCTTTCCATTAGACTGTTCTCAAACCCTAAAGGTCTAAAGTATACAAGAAATGCATCTTTAAGGGCATCCCAGTCGGCAAATGGTGTCTAACGGGAAAACCATAAGAACGCATTTTCTTGTAGGGTGGCGGCAAATACTTCCATCATTTTATCCTGTGGAACACTGTTTGCGGCACACGCAATTTCAAATTTTCTGACATGGACATCAGGGTCTGTTCCTGGTCTACCCTGAAAATAGGGTAAATTCACTACACTATTGATTCTAGGAGGATTAGCCGCCATATTGGGAAGCGGTACTACAGGTTGTACTACAGGTCGTAAGGGAGGAGGTATTAATTGTGCTACGGGTATTAGTGGTGAATAAGGTGTGAACAAGGGGTTGCCTTGTATATTGGCGTAAACCGTTGTGTCAAGTATAGGAGATGGTGTGCGTTCATAGGCGGTAGCCCACAATGGTGGAGTGGGTGAACTGGTGTGAGGTGAATTATCAGTAAATAAAACTTTCGGTGATAAGAATTCCCTCTCAGCACTTGTGGTAGGTTTATTTACTGGTGTCTGAAAATTCCCTCCTGAACCACTACCTGAAAACCTCCTTGCTACGTCTAAAAATGGTTGAACCCAACTTCTTCTCTTTTCTTGTAATTGCTTCCTATACTCTCTGGCTGCTGCTCTATCTTCTCTAGCTTTAGCGTTAGCTGCATTCCTCACGGATGCAGTTTGAGAATGAGATTTTTCATGAGCGGGTTCCAGCTTGACTTCCTACAAGCATATTGTTCTAAAATCAACTGGGTTGAAATACAAGGGATTTCGGTCTATGAAGTCAGGTATAAAAGGTGTGGCCCTTAGGTTCGGTTTTCCAAACACAAATTTATACTCTGTGCTAGACAACTTAGTCCCTTGCCAGGTTCCGTCAACTGGTGGCACTACTTCTGATGTTATGTGCTTCAATCTTCCGTAAACAGAAAATAGGAACCTAAGGGATAAAGGTAAGACAGGGGAATTGTTGTCAACAATTACTCGTCTGTATCCCTTCCCGTAGTTCCAAATGCGATTAGTGATATCCCGTTGTAACTCTAAAGGTAATGCTACAAACGACTCAATAAAGTCTTTGGGTAAGGCTACATCAGGAGTAATATAGATTCCGTTCCCGTGATAGCTGAAACGAAAGAACCTATATAAAGCTGAGAATAAATATCCCCCTGAATATATCTTGTGTTTGGCAGAGTCCGGGACTTGCCAACACCACTCCATCAGTTCATCAGGGTCTAACTACAACAATAGCGACATTGAGTTATGTCGATGGTCCTAGGTTTCCCAGTTGACTTCGTCAGATCCTCTCTATAATATCCTCTACGGTTCTTTCTAGTTTGGTTTCTAGACACACTACTGTCTTCTCTAAACTCTCCGGCCTTTCCTAGTTGGATTTGTCTCCACAATGTTTCAGCACCGGGGAGATTATCCTCCCTATATTGGTTTCTCTTCAATCTATCTGACACGTTATACACGTAGTTTTCTAGTCTAGTGAGCCTATCGATAAAGATGCTCAACAATTCATAAATTCGGTTGTCAAATCTTACAATGGGTTCGGACACTGGGCAAACATGGCGAGGCTTAGGATAAAATGTAGGACTAGTGACAGGTAAGCGACGTTGGTTGTCACTCCTAATCACTTGTGCCTTGTCCCTAGTTCTATGTCCTCTAAGTCTCCATTTGTTTTGTGTATTCATTGTGATTGACACCGGTCATTTGCTAATTATTCCTTCCCAATTTAACCTTAAAAGACGACCACAGCCTTCCCCGGCAGCGGCGCCAAAAATGTAGTAAGTTTTTGCTATGGCTTAAAACAACAAAACCCAGGGAACAAAGTCTCCAGGAAGACTGAGATAGTGTCTATAAGGGTTATTGTCACATTGGATTAAGGACTTTATTAACAACTTAGGACTTTTCCTTCTTCGTTCCTCCATTATTCCACTTATTCCACTTATTCCACACTCTTATGATTCTTTTGTGCACCTCCAGTAGTGAGTGATTCCGTCCTATCATAAGGTAATTTTCTATCACTCTATGGTTGTGACTTATATCAGTCGTGAAGCTCAAAAGCTTGGCAAGTTGGCACTAACTCTTAGGCAGGACTACGCGTCCAACACACGTCTTTTGAGTAGCCTTCTTTGTCTTTATGGGTTATGACTTATGCTTGCGATCAATTCAAATTAATTCCAGTTAGTTTTACTTACAGCTATCGGCATTCCTTCAGAGACTGTAACCGTCTCCATCACTCTCCGATCCACCTGGTCGTCCATCTCATAGAGTATCTATTCCGTCAATATATAAGATATATATATATTTTGAACAAGCTATATCCTTTAGTTAACAAGTTGTTATTACTTAGAAGGATTTATCTGCAACAAGTTCATCTCACCGGGTAAAGTCTTGCTTCTACCATGCGGGTGTTGTTTTCAGTCTTTTCTCTATTTCAGTCTATAAATTCTCTCAGACCTAACTGGCGATATTCTATCAGGCTTACCCAGGCGATATCCTATTGTGGGGTAATTACCCTAAGGTGAGGTCAGTCCTCATCCTCGTACTAGGCTGTAACTCCTCACATTCTCTCAGGTAGGGTCTTGCCTCCCTCAGGCTTCTACGTCTGTGATTCCTCTACTGGCTATTGCCCTTTCGTCTCTCTGTAGACTGTTGGCCTTGCCATGACCACTCTCTGGTCTTGCCTTTACCCTTCCAGCCTCAGACTATGGCTTTACTCACTCATCAGTCTCTATTCTCCATCCCAGGGTAAGTGGCTATGCTCTCAAGATTATTGCCTCTTAATCTTCCTTTCACTCACATCTTGACTCCCTCATGCCCTCAAACCTGACTCCATAGCCAACTGCTTGGGATTTCGCACTCTTCCTCGTACATCAAACTCTTCTTGCTTATGTGTCCTCTTTCGGCGCTCACAGCCTATTGCCTTTCCAGCGCATCTTGGTGTCTCTACCTCGGAAAGGCTATTGCCTGAGTATGCTTGCCTTTTCTAAGTATCTCATTCAATCACACGCTTCTCTCCTGTTCTTACAACTTAAGAGCACTCTTGACTATGCTTCCAGACTACTTTGCGCTCTTAACAGCTTATATGTCTATTTCAATGCTCACGATTATCGCCATTGCACTTCATCACTCCACATACTTTCTTGACATTATCTTCACACTAAAAACTAACTCTCATCATTCTTACGACCATTGCTCACAACACCTCTTGACTCCAGCCAATTTGCACTGACTCACCCGACCACAAGTATCAGTAAAACTTCATTGCACATACAACCAGATTATTGCTCATCACGTTAACACTTCACTTCTATTCAAATGCAATGTTGCCCAAAGACTGTATCACACAGTTCTTCTTTGCCTATTGCTAATACTCCTTCTCGGAGGAAACCAAGTAACACTCAGACTCAATCACTGAGCTCTGATGTCGCTAAAGCCTATTGCCAAACACTAGGAGACTATGCCTGATTTCTAACTCTGAAAATAGCCTGCCTACTTTCTGATTCGCCTCCTCCTTGAACTGACGAAGGAGGAGAAGTCGGTTAAGGATTGTAACCGATTCTTGACGGCAATAGCCTTCCAATGCCGCTACAGATGACGTTCGAAGTCCATTTGCCGGATGAATATCGTCACTTTTCAAAAAATGGCCCACTTCGGGCAGGCGATAGCCAAAAATTGGTCTCACAGCTGCCACTATAGTGTTCGAGGGAGTTGCAATATAGATGTGAGAGCCATCTATGGCGCCAATGCAGTTCGGTAGACCTTGTTTGGATTGGAATGTCGTCGCTGTCCGTGCTAACCTCCGGCCAACTGGCCACGCTATGAGATGCCCAAAGCGGGTGCTGATGGCTGAACACACCTGCCTCAAGATCTCACTCACAGTTGACTTCCCCAATGCCGCTTTGTCTGCTACCAAAGGGATGGAAGCTCCGTGCATGAGCTTGAACAAAGTGACTACCACCTTTTTTTCGACTCCAATAGGCTCCCTCTAGTGTGTGTGTTGACCCTCAATGAAAGGCCTCAAGTCGTGTACCAATCTGTCAAATGTCCTTCTCCTCATACGGAGTATGTCGTAAAACATGTCGGGGGTGTAGATTTTGAATAAATACTCCTCAAACCAGCACGTAGATCGGGGTTTGACATACCAACGCGCATCCAAGACTTCAACCTGCCAAGCTAGAAGATCCATAACATGCTTGTCGTGTGGGTGCTCCAATGTCTCCTCTTCAGGCACATGTGTTGACAATGACCTTGGCGGCGTGTCAGACTCCTCCTCTTGAGCCCTTCTTCTCAATTTTTTCCTTCGTGCATAATGAGTGACGCATGCCTCTGTTGAAGTCAGGTACATGGACACCATAACCACACAGATGTCAATGCATGCTAACAATATGTGGGTGGCCGTTGGAACATCGAATGTGGCCACTGAATTGGTTGATGTTGCGTGGTGCAGGGGCATGTTGGCACGTGGTGGGAGCGGAGGTGCAGGTGTGCCGCGCCCATACAACGAGTATGACGGTGGCGGAGAGGCCCCACAGCCCAGAGGCTCGTCTGGAAGGGCAGAAGATGTGCGTGCTCCGGATGTTGCGGGAACGTCACACTCGCGGGGGCGAAGAGGAGGTCAACGAGTTGAGGGAGGGTCAAGCTCGGAGGCGGACTGAGCTACTTCTGGACATTGTGATGTAGGGTCCTGGTTGCATGAAGAATGCAGAGAACATTAGGCATGATTCACAATTTTTAAATTTTGCAAGGGGGCAGTGCCATAACTTGAAGTTGTTGACATACTTCTAGAAGCATCACTCCATCTACCATAAATCCTAGACATGTAATAGGCATTGAATGTGTAGAGGCAGAAGGGAATGAAATGAAGGACACATTTTAGAGCATTGGAGATGAGGCGTCAAATTTTGGATTGTGATCAAACTTGCAATGTGGATGCTTATGTAAAATTGTTGGACAAGTTGGAATGGTAGCCAAATTAATGCACAGTCCAAATCCAAAGAGAGCGACACACTGAAAGTCATATCGTTATCGTTGGGTAGGCTGCACATGCAAAACAATTGATTGCGAGTGTGCACCTGTTGTTGGAGGCCCCGAATTGCCGATCCAGCAGCTGCCAGCCTCTCCCTTACGAGTTGAAAAGGGTCAGTCGGTGCCATGATGGGGGCGAGTCTTGGCATACCCTCGATGCCAATGCCATCATCCCTAACCATGAACAAGAGCGACCGGCCCAAGGAATGCGATTCCAGCTCAACCTCCGAATCAAAACGAAGCATGAGAGCCCGCAGGTTCGAGCAATCCTCCTCCAACTCCCATTTGCAATACATCTCCACAAGAGGGAGCAACTGCATGCAAGTGGCACGGACAGCATGACGAGAAGGAGGAGGTAGATGCACATGCCGACGCCACACAAGTTGCCATGTGCACCAAAACCATGGTGGGAGCCATTTGTGAACAACAACACACATTCGTAACATAAAGGGAAGCGGAGGGAAAAAACAAAACCGAACACCACACATTCCAAGTTTGAAGGAAATGCACGAACCCAATTTGGAATGTCGAAACTCCGATTCATGCTGGGTCGAGTGTGAATAGTAAGCATAGCAAAAAAGCTTGTACCCTAGCCAGTAATCGTCCGGCCTACAAAAAAGCCACAGGGAGACAGCAAAACAGAACATGAGTAATTGACCAGATTATGCAGACCTCTTGCAGATTGCACACTGGCGAGCGTGCACAACACAAAAGCATGAAAATCTGTGGCGATGACTATCTGCTGCACAGACTGCCTGGACAGGGATGTGCTCCAATTTGCCGAACCCTGTGGCACTATCCAAACACCGCAGCACATGGGGGAGAGTCCAGGATGATGGTTTCCAACCATTACGAACGATTGGATTGTATGGCATTGAAAACCGCAGGTGGCGGAACTCGGGAGCCACGCAGTGGGGAGCATTGCTGCGAGGGAGCTGTGCGCAGTTAGGCCACGTATATCTGGGCGCAGGGGATTCATGGCTTCAAGGATCGGAGACAACCTGTAGACGTCGAATCCCAATGAAAAATGAAAAACTGCACTCAAACAACACCCAGAAATGTGCAGACGGCACAGGTCCGCAAGAGGACGTACAACCAGGTGCGCAACAGATGCAGGAGCCTGGAAAAAAAAAATTACGATGTACACGCTAACATTGGCGACCATTGGCACTGCTGTTCGGACACACGAGGAGACTCACAACCCGAGATGGCCTGTGGGCGCATGCATGTTGCGGTCTGTCATGCACAGGTACGTGCGAATGGGGGACTCGACCGGTGCGGCAGTACCTTGGCGTGAACCAGGATGGAGGTATAGGCGAAGTCGCAAAACAAAAAGCACATCTGCAAGTTGGTAGCTGCTGGAGATATGCAATATATTACGCCAGACGGCATGCACTGTGGAAAACACTGCGCATGTCTGCAGAGAATTGCAGAGATGGCGGAAAATGCAGCATTGGAGACCCACCGAGCTGTCGTTCCCCAGGAAGGGCTGCGCTTAAAACAGAATTGCACGGACATGCCAATTGCGTGGAATTGAAAACATTGCAATCGTGAATGCAGCAAAAACAACACACCGAAGTTGGCCAGGTGAGAGCCCAGAGCTCGCCAGGTCTCACCCACAATGTTGGGCACACCCGCTGCAGCAAAAACAAAACACCGAAGGTGGCCTGGCGAGAGCCCAGAGACAGCCAAGTCTCACCCACAGTGTTGGGCACACCCGGTGAACCAAAACAATATAAAAGCAGAAAACACACGAAAAAAGCCAGTAGGCCATGGCGAGGGCATAACACGGCTGCCATACACGCACACAGAAAACGGCCGCAACCAGTGGCAGGGGATGGGAGGGCACACATGTAAACGTGAAAAAATAATTGATCATATTTATGTAATGTGCACAAAGGTGCATCCCTGGAGCGGCACAAACGGAGAAAGCCGTGAACAGATAAATGCAAATTCGACTACAAAAACAAGTCCACAGCTATGGCACGTGAGGCCTGGGGCGAAGTTGCCTCTGCCAAATGCCTCCCGCATGCATAGGCGAGCACTGCCACTAACGCATGAATGCCAGAGGAGAGGCAAGGTCTGCCTGGAGACTCCCGCAACCCGGACTGCACTCACGCGAAGGCCGAAGGCGTCCTCTCCCCGAATGCCAGCCGCGCCACCAATTTATCCTCTGCTGCGTGGGAGTCGCAGGTGTGGTGTCCGCATTGTCGTAGCGTCCCATTCAATCACGGCTCCAGTGACCTGCGCAGGCGACTGTCGGATATGTGTTAACCCACAGTGGCAGAGGGATTTGTATGGCGACCGTGACCCTGGGTGGAAAGGGGAGGATGTGCAAGTGCCAATACAAGGAGGACGTGGAGTACACGCGGACGACGGAGAGAAGGGGGAGGGGAGGGTGTGGACAGTGTAGTGGCATGCGGAGGGGATGGAATGGACTCGACGTTGGGGGGTGGAGAGAAAACCTGCAGACTACGGGAAGAGCACAGCCTGCCGTGCCCCCCAGCACACCGAAAACGTGTGTCGCAGGCAGGGAGCGGACCTAAACCCATTGTGCAAGCGGGGAGCCGTCGCTAGGCCCAGAGGTCGCCGGGAGCGCTGCGTCCCAAGCACACGACCGTAGAAGCGACCAAAACTGCGCTGCGGACGTTGAAGAAAATACTCCCACCCGACACCATAGAAGCCCCCCAACACACCCTTAACCAAGCACACAGGAACAAGCAGCACTCACCCAAACTGCAGGCTTCGAAGCTCGGAGTCAATCGCCGTCGATGCAGCACCCTCCATCTTGCTCTGCACGGATCCGGGAGCGTGCGAGGACAGTGAGCTTGGGTGCACGGTGCGGCAGCGGGGAGCGAAGCGTGGGAGGCAGGATGCCGTGCACCGTGGGTAGAACCTCGACGGGTCCTCTCTGTCGACGTGGCGTGGATGAATATCTGGATGAAAGTGCAGGGCGGTCCGGCACGTCACCGCCCGGTGCGGCCCCCCTGCATGCAGCCCTACTGTGGACCGGAACAGCTCCCAACCCGGCACAGGGATTATTAGCAAAGATTGTTACAAGACGGACCCGGCCCAACACCAAGTGGTGCGGGGAGGCCCTTAGTTGTAAGAGGAACTCAATTTTGTACGATTCCCTAGGCCTTTGTTACCCTATCGGTTAAGGGCAAGTTATGTTAAAGGTAGTTACACCCCCAACCTTCGGAATATTGCCCTCCTTAATGTCACTCCTTCTCATTTTATCCCAAAATCCTACGGAATTGATGCTCTCAGTTCAAATCTCCTTTTTTGTTGTCACATTTCCCTCCCATATATCATGGGTTTTGACATTGACACTAATTCTCTATTATCACACATCCATGTAACACTACATACCTCCTTCATATTAAGTGCACTTTGATTGCCACATGCATGATATTTAGGTTATTAAAGTTTATGCTGAGATCATATATGACTTAGTTTGGGGCCCACAAACAAATGCTTGCCATGAATGAATCTTTTTTTGTGCATTGATGTCATGGCTTCTTCATAGTTGCTCAACTATTGAGCATGAAGATTGGTCAAGCTCTCAATAGTTCAAGTGTTGGATAAAATTGTTAACTGTAAGTATCAAACTCTCAAAAATTTGCAATTTTGATCTCTCAACTCAAGCTCTAGTGTAAGGAGGCCCTAGGTTGATTGTCAAATAGAAGTTGTGGATGTGGCAAGTTGACCACACCGATATGTGCAATTAGGTTGTGTTTGTGAATATGTTGCCTCTTTACCTATACAAATTACCTCGGGTCAAACCCATATCACAAACATTGATAACTATGCCTATCCATCCATATAGCAAGTATACATCAATAATAATTGCATTTTGACATTGTGGTAACAAATATCCAAAATAATGTGAAATGTTGATAAATGTGGTGGGCAACCCAATTGCATGTATTAGGGCTTGTTTACACCATATTGTTTATGGCAATCACTATCACTTACTATTTGGGGTACACAATGCTATATTTCGTTGTTGCTAAGAATGTATGTTTTACCAACTATAGTCATTTTTGTTGTATAATGACCATACAATTCACTTTGTCTCTATTGGTAAAAAAAACTGAGAATTTATAGTAAAAATCATAGCATTGTGTAATTCCAATAATAAGTGACACTAAATACCCTAACTAATGTAGTGACCACAGACCATGACCGTTGCTTTCTAGATTCTCTCATCAATTGAGAAATATGTGGTGGTCCCATATTGTTTTACACAAGGTCACCATAAATACAAGCGAACATGTCAAAAAATGAATGAGAAAGTGACATGAACTATTACATGTCCATAAATGGACAATATTTGGTGGTCACCCGTATTTTACAGCGAGAGAACCCCAATTAATTTGTCTTAACATTTCCTATGTTAGATTTTCATTAAAAACAATAGGTCTCTGATCTAAATCATCTATACATTTGTGTCTTGTGACTCAAACTTCAAGAAGTGATCACTAGTAGAAAATTTTGCGTCCGGATCAACAGAAAGGCGTTGGTCGCGGTTGTTACTTAGGACGCGTTGACCTGGACATGATGTAACACAATTTTGTTGATTTTTTCTGTTGATATGGTCACAAAAATATTTTTTTAAAAAAACTTATTATATATATATATATATCATTAAAAATTAATAAATGAATAAATGTCAGATCTACAATTCCTAACCCCTCCCAAATAACCCTCAATATATACCTCACCTACAAGTATAGACTACCTACCACTCACATAGGTGGCAAGGCCAAGGCCGAAGGTGTCGGCCACGGGAATCGAACCTTGCACCTAGTGATACCCACACATGTACCTTAACCACTAGGTCATCACATCACACATGATATAAATGGAGTGTTTTAAACCTTTCTAGAATAAGGCCATTAATTTCTCTTTACTACCTACTTGATGTATATATTTACAGTAAATATATACAGTATATAATTACAGTAAATATATACTGTATATATTTACTGTAAATGTATACATATTTATATATTATATATTATATACATACATGTTACATATATTGTATACATATATGTTACATATATTATATGCATATATGTTACATATATTATATATATACATACATACATACATACATACATACATACATACATACATATATATACATATATATACATATATATTATATGTTACATATATTATATATATATTATTATTAACTATCAACTAATATAATATTTATAATATTTAAACACCTTTGAATTTGTAATTATTTCCATACCCATACACTTACAAGTCCATAAATTGCAAAAAATTAAAAAGATTTTACAATATTCCAATAGATCCTAGAATATTCCAAAAAAGATTCAAAAAAGATTTCACATTTACTAAAATTTTGTTGATTTGGTCATTGTACTATTCTAATCAACAAAAATGTAGGCAGTAAACTGTTGATTTTTACAAAAATTCAAAAATCAGTGAAATCGGTCATTGCAGTGCCCGGATCGACAAAGATCTGTTGATTTTTTGTTGATTTGGTCATGATTTTCTAGTAGTGGATATAAGTTTTTGTTTGTGTTCATGGTATTGGACCGCCGATTGTGACCACGAAAAATCCTAAATTGTTTTTCCTCGTGACTCTTGGTTGCACTTGTAAACACAACCCTTTATTAAAGTATAATGTCCCCAATCTTAATTCAGGTGTGGTCATTGGGGTCCCAAAACCTTAAGGATGTGGATTGAGGTCCCAAGTCAACCCCACGTTGCCTTGGACCGGGTTGTGGACACTCCCATGTGTACAAATGTTCAATCATGTGGGGGTGGCAATGGTGGCTTATCCCTTTGAACGTCTAGGAGGACCCAATCGTTCCTCAAAAGAACACGTTTTTGTAAATTGTAATTTTAAAAATTTCAAGAATCACCTACTACGTATCAAGGTTTTTCTTTTATATATATATATATGGAAACGTAGATAAGAAGCATATAATGGTACATGAGATCCCACAATTGGTGGTACCAACCAACGTATCAAAATTTTGACCTTTTGACTATCATTATGACTTATCATGCAAGATGTGCACACAAAGATAACGAATCGGGCATCCAAACGGCACCGACATTTGAGTGATAGGCTAGTATGCTAAGGAGGTAAAGGCAAAGGTGGAACCGGAGGAGATGTACAAAATTATACAAGCTTCACATTGGGAAAAGGAACTTGGAAAGATGATGGGCCACCGGCCAAGAGAAACTAACTTAGACCTCATCAACATCTAAAGCTTTAGTCCACAAAACACGATCACGAAAGACCTCCTTTGCATGTCAAAGGTTTCCATGTGAGTATAGGGCACTCTTCCATGTGTCAGCCAAGTCATCGAAAATCACTAGATGACAAACATTAGATCCTTCGTTCGAGAAGTAGTGTGTTGGACTGATGGTCAAGTTATGTAGGCCATTTTTGTGTGTATTGTTTTTACCCGAGAAAGGGAATTAACGATGACCAAAATAATAGATTGGAAAATCATGTCGGTGTAATCCACAATTGTTGTATTTTACACTAGTTTGTTTAGGAATGGCATGTTTTTGTCATTCAATCCTTCTATGCATCTTTATTTATTTTATAAATTACTTTCATAACTTAATTTTCATGATCCAATGGTTGAGAAATCCACTCATTTGACATTCAAAATGGAAAAAGGGATGATGTTCACATTCTAACCTACATCTTTAACAACATGAAAATTACTCTCGTATCTTGAAACCCCCCCCCCCTCCCCTACTCCACGTGGAAGTGCTCAACTAATATAATGCTAAGAGTTGCCCTCCAAAGCTTCAATGACATCAACAAAATATAGTTTCCTTTGCCAAAATGGCCAACCCATCAAAATATGTCGAAGTATGCCTTTAGGGTTAATCCACAATACGAAGTTCCCAATATTGTTTAGGAAAATAATTATTTATTCACAATACTACATTCAATATACGAATAGCATGCCATTTTCCTTTTTCCTTTTAGAGAAATGAAATATCGTGATGACAATAATTCCCATAATTTCCATGAAATACTCAAAAATAAGAAACCCCAAAACTACCATGACAATGTGGCAATTGGGTCAGAGTAGATAGAAAGCGACAATGCCACTTTATGGTGTTTGTGTGAATGAGAACCAATATCTTTCACATATAATGTCCAATTCGGGTGGAGTTTTTTTCTCTTATGATAAGGTGACGGTTGCGTACAACTTGACTCGATGGATTCAGGAAAAAAAATGAGTGCACATGTTGCTTGCTCCAAGAAGAAGATAAAATCTTTCAAACTGACCTCAATGTGGCCCCTTCAACTTTGATGGTAACAAACTTCATCTAATTTTTCTCAAAAAAACCCAAATTCTTGGGAGTAGCTCATTTGTCAACCGCACAACACATTGTGAAAAAGTTACCAACTTTCTAAAATTTGTGGCATGACCGAAAATGGTCATGGAATGAAAAATTCCAAATTTTTTGTACATGCCCCATGATGAAAGGCCTTGTTCATACGTCAAGGTGACCTAGCAAATGTGGTCCGAATAACTTCAATTTTGCT
This sequence comes from Polytrichum commune, assembly GCA_950295325.1. Lineage (NCBI taxonomy): Eukaryota > Viridiplantae > Streptophyta > Polytrichopsida > Polytrichales > Polytrichaceae > Polytrichum > Polytrichum commune. The sequence goes on along the minus strand of OX485803.1, from coordinate 10,762,616 downwards.
CTTAAAGAATACATGGTAGTCTAAGTTCACATCCGTGCAATTAGATTTCAAGAAAACAAAGTCTATTTAGCTACATTATAGAAAATGTCAACATTGGTGCTGGAAATGCATGAACATGGAATGTAAAGCCTTGAGCGTTTACATGATAACTAAGTGTAATTTGTGGTCCATTGTGTTATATACCAATAGGATGTGGTTAGCCAACAGTTTTCTTAATACTAGTACCATTATGGTTTGTGTACCATGTAAGAACCTCATACCTAGGTAAAATCACCCTAGTATCAATACATATTAGGATTGTATTGATCCAACTAATAACTCATGTATACAAAGATTCCCTCACCTTGACATGCCCACCAAATATTAATATTTGACTAGAATTATAAATTTGTTATCACAAGTAGGTTCTTTGATATCATTATTGATGTTGTTTATTGATATTATGCATTCACATATATACCATAGCAACACTCATCTAGTCCAACTCATATGAGACAAACCGACCACAAACCTATAGGGGGTCAAGTATTTATGTTGGATGAATAAAAGGTACGCTTGTATGTGATAAGTACCTCTGTCCAAACAATTGGACCGATGATAAGCTCAATCCACCACGACATTAGACATGCTTTAAAGCCTAGTCAAATTTCAAATTGATTTGGCCCCTTAATTCAAACAAACATATTCTTAGTGATATGGTGATGACCCATAGTTGGGTTGCGAACCAGTTAAGCAACACCAATTAAATCCACTATCAAATATCATATATTTCAAACATCATAGTTGCGACTACAATTCTTACATAGAACTTCGTTGATACAATGTCTTTATATTAGTGGCTAGTTGCTGGTGATTTTGAATATGCAATAAATAATACTCGAGCTAAATATACCCCAAATGTGGGGAAACTCCATAATAGAAGTGGCATAGTCCTCGGGGATTCCAACCCCCTCATAACAATGATACACATATGAATAATGTTATGATGCATCATAGAGTTACGCCAATAACAAGTATAGTTTCCCACTTGGGTATGAGTACGCATCATATGCCTCTTGAGGATGTTGAACTATGCCTCAACTCGCAAACTATTGTAGTTCCCTTTGATAAAAGAGGAAGAAAGAAAGGCTTGTTAATGCATGAGTTATCCCACTTCCCAACTGAGTCAATCCATTAAGGTAAGTGGACCTTAAATGGACACTTTTAGCTTTGCACCCACTTATTGTACGATATGAAATGCGTGATTAGTGCAAGACGATTGCCAACTCCAAATTGTGACTGTAGCCATTTCCTTTGTAAATTTTTGGAGTTCGTATGAATATCTTATTCATTGTCAAAGCGAAGAATTTTGTGCTCAATGAATGATCGTGTATGTCCCCCAATTATGTTCATTTTAAACTTAGAATGGTTAACATAAAAAGTTGTCCGTAGTTCAACCTCTTTTAAAAGCATGTATATTTGGTGTATGTTCTTATCTCCACACCTAAATCACACACCACTCAAATAAAAGGTGTCTAATTATGTCCATACGCATCTGAGGATGGATGGGGACACATTTTCTTACAAATATGAACATATTAAAATAAATAAGAAGAAACCATAACTATGATAGATACATCATTTCATATTCAATTGACATTGAAATGTATTTAAACAAACCGGTTGTCCAAAAACAAAAAGGGAAGTGCACTTGTGGGGACAAAATTATCAAATGATGCACAACTTTGAATGTTTGTATTCCATGTTCGCCAACCACCATATTTGTGTAGTTTATGATCTCAAGTACGTCACATTTGCGGTTGGAATTGTCCAAAATTCATGCATAAATCCAAACATACTCAAATCCTAGATCTTTGTGATATAATACTAAAGTAACATCCAAACTTCGAGAGCCAAATTGGTAAATATTCAACTATCCATGTAGCTTGTTGCAAAAAATAAAGCACTCAACCATATGTTGCTAGTAAAATACACATGTACAAGCTTGTGGTGGTAATGATAGAATATTGACCAAAAAATCAAAAGAAAACAAGTGAAGTTCTAAATTTGGAAACTTACATGTGCACCATGTCACCATATCATTCAAGAGGGTTGATTTGAGGGCCCGTTGTATTTCTCCACAATAATATGGCATCATCACAATCAATTTCCTCCACGTGAATATCGGCCAATGAACTCCACATTAGTAGATCAAGTAATTCAAATTTCAAACCAGCTTGTAGATGACTTTTGATAAAGTTTTGCTTGGAGGAACCTCTCTCACAAGTGTTGATGTAGCAAAATGGATTGCTGCACCAAACAAAGTACTTAGTGTCATATGGTATTTTATATCCTTGTGGTAACTTTTCCAATGATACTTCTTGGTATCTAATGACATTCTCACTAATGCACGGAAAGAGGTCCCACCTTTTATGAACAAGTCTACAAGTATTATCATCCCATCTCACTTTTAGTTCAACCATTATATGAAGACTTTTTATAAGTCTGAAGTCTTTAACAACGAGCAAAATAGATGCCTATGCAAGTGCCTCGAGAGGACTAATATACATGTGTGAGAATTCTTCCCCATTGGGAACTAATATGACAATAACTAGTCACTTAAACCATCAAGCTCCTCTGACATGTGAAGGAACTCCATCACTTAACTTGGAAATAATGAAAGTGACGTCAACTTGAATATTTGTAATTATAACCAGGTATTGTCACATTGGTTCCCAACGAGGAAGAGTTCCCACGCAGGTGCAGGCAAGAAGACCGGACAAGGACGGAGGTGTAGGAGGGGTGGAGCCCAGCTGAACACAAATGTGATTTAGCCCAGCGCTAAACTGGACAAATAATCCAAGTCTATGCTTTTGCATGTATCGCCCTAATTTGGCCTCTCCCTCATAAAACAAGGGTAAACTGTTCCGCCAGGTCGCAATTTGAATCGTGTACGGAAGCCATTTATGTACTTACTTATAAGATTACAGGGAATTCAAACCTTTACTATTTAATTAGGTATGTGTTTGGGAATTAAAACCCATCATATTTTGAATCTCAACATCTAGGTTTAGAATGTTACCAGTATGTTATCAGGGCCATAGGTATTAGTGAACAGGATATTTAAGATATTCCCATCCACAGTCAAGTATTTCGTGAATCAGTTCCTCATGTATAATGTATTCAAGCAAATTACGACTGTTAAGAGAAATCGTACACTCTGAAGAGAGGGTTTGTCCCTCTTTCCCTCCATACAAACTACACTAAGTATGATATTTAGTGTCACTCACTATTTGGATTTACATAGTGCTGTATGTTTGTGCTATTCATGTAAATTTGGTTACGAAGTAAAGTTGTAAATGCTCTACAATGTCCAAACTAACAATTTTACATTTGTTGGTAAGATATGAGATATTTAGTAAATAAATATACCACTGTTGTACTTTAGATTATAAGTTTTCGCTCGACCCCCTTAAATCTTACCATAGGAATATGGTCAAAGTTTCATGATAAACTACCGCAAAGAACGGGATTTTGTTTCCCAACACCTATCATGGCGAGTGAGGTAAAAACTCGATCTTACAAGGTTTGTTGTTGATTCATCCTTGTTTAACTTCAAGATATTAATTTGGAGTCTACGAACCCACATGAAATGTTTGATTGGACTAAAAATGTCAGTCCCCCCCCTCTTTTGGTACGTGCTATGGATAGAACTTAGGGTCGGTTCACACATGGTCCCAAGTCACTTGAGGTCAATCCATGTAATCTTAGCCATTGAGAGCATAGAAGTTGGGACTGACCACTTCACACGGGGTCCCAAATATGACATGGATGCCCACATGGCAACACTTTTTGGACGTGAGGCTCGGGACTTGTGTTGAGAGTTGGGTCGAGCATAAAGCTAGACCCAACTCTTGACACAAATCCCGTGAATATTTGTGCATCAAATAATCAAGATCCGGCTTTAAAGATAATTAACCATACTTTAATGATTTCTTGAGGCCAAAAGGCTGGGACATTGCCTCCATGTTGGGGCTTAAGAACATGAGTGGGACTTGGGAGCCCGTGTGAACCGGCCCTTAGCACCAAGAGGGACATGAGGGGTCCTTGGGTTGTCCAAAAACGTTCTATATTTGTGCTACTAAAGATCACATAGAACATGGAATTGAGATTGGTTGATAAGAATGTCACCCATCCCAATACCATTCTAGATTCGAGTGCTTAACCTATAGGTGCTCATGTATGGATATGATCGTAAATATTTTCAAGTGCTTTTTCGATGGGTAGATCCAAGCCGTGGATAGCATGCTTTTCTTGGGTAGGTGGGGGGTTGATAACTGCGTGACACGTGGCATGCAAGGGGCTCAAGTTTAGTGCCAAATGCAGGCAATGGTATAATTGGATATTTCTAAAAGTTCCTTCCTATTGATGTACAAGTACAAATCTATACTCTCTAAAGGTGGGGGCGGATGTTTTTGTCCATATAGTCATTGTTGGGTGACAACACCATCATACACGTTTACATGATGATCTTCTATTCTAAGACAAGGGGACGGTTGCAAATTTTGTGTGAACAATTTTAACTACACGACGCTTCCACCAATGCGGTCAGATCTAACATAAGAGGTGTCGACTATCTTAAGTGAGTTTCTGAACTTGATTAAAGTGTTTTAGACAATTTTGGGCGATTTTGCTTTGACTTTCAAGGGCTTGTAGGAGGTACCCAAACGTGATCGCTTTGCTTCATGTACTTGTGAAGCACTGACGGATTCTAGAGCCAATTGTCATGTAAATATGTTTTGTAAATGCGATGTGGGTTAACATTCAAGTTTGTGGCTTACATCAAAGGTGAAGGAATTATGTTTCACAACATCTACACATGGGGTATAGTCAAAATTTGTCCCCTGTATGTTTGTTGTTGATTCACTTACAAGTACCAACCCCACAGGCTTGGTGTTGGTTCTTATGGATGTGAGCGAGGTGGGTATTTTTCCTACTTTGCAAACATTCCAGGGTTTCAATTGTTGAACATTGCACAACTTATGTGTTGATGGTCTACACCTCTTTTACATGAAATGCTCCATAGTTGTTGTTTGCATTTGGCAAGAAGATTCATCTTTAAAGTTTTCTCTTGAGAATAAAGACATGGGCCAAAACAAGAGTTGATGCCACAAATAAGATCATACAAGTTTGAAGAATATTTGCCAAAGCTTGGCTAGCTTGAGAAATTAACTTCTCATATGAATGGCCCCTTTGGAGGGTATATGCAAGTTAGTGTTATTTATATTAAAAATAAGATTATGAGAGAGTGGTGGACATGATCTCTCTCTATACCTTGTTATTATTTTAGTGTAAATGAATCTATCCACGTGACGAAAAAATCACCTTATCAAAAAAGGTTTGGTAAAATCTTCATGACAAATGTCCACCATAGATCCACATCTATGAATCTATGTTTAAGGGAACTTACCTAATATTATCACAAGTAAAGGAAAACCCATGAGAGCTTTCATTCATAGTCTATGCAATAATTCTTGCTTATCCTTATTAACCCATTAGATAAGGTTAAGTAGAGAGGACTAGTAAAGGTGGAAGGAGCGTGTAACTTGCTACAAAGTTCAGTCTCACGTGGTTTAAATGGCTAAAGATAATGTAGAATGCTCGACGGCAATACGTGTATTTGGTGATACAAAATGATTGTTAATGTCGAACATGATTGTGTCACATAGATAACAATTGGGTTCTATTGATATTTATCTTGTGAACATTACTACTCTTTATGGATTTGTTCAGTGGCATGGGCACATGTGAGGTAGACCCTTCACAAATTTGGCAACACTCTTAAGTCTTGTATCTTGTCTTTTTCCAAGCTTTTTGTATGTTGCTTAGGTATTCTACAAGACAATTTAAAATACAAAGCACATGGATTTTAGGCCTCCACTCAAAGCTCTATTGATTTTGTCTTGCACATAATTTTGAACTTGAACATGTAAACTTTGGATATTTAGCACAACACTTTACCTAAGCATAAAGAGGGTGGAATCCTAATAGGTTGACGATTGAGGTTGTAACTTTCTACTATGAGGAGACAAACTTATATTAAAAAGCACCGAGTTAGGAAAGATAATTAGACAACAAAATTCCTTGCAGGATGGTCCCCACCCTCTTGGGTATTGAAGGATACACAAATATGTAGGAGAATATAATGGCTTGTGAATAAGAAAATGTGCTAAGAAGTGACTAAGCTTGAAAGTCATCATAGAATTACTCAAGAAATGCCCAACTCTCTCTCTCTCTTTCTCCATGTGCCTAGTTGCTCAAAGAAATACAACTCTATCTATGCTTTACCTAGCATCTACAATTGTTTGAGGAAATCGGTGATGACCAATGGCACATCTCTACTCATGATGATAGATCAAACATAAGTTGCCATGTCATAACCAATCCTTGATATACTTAAGAACAAGCATAATTGACCATGGTGAGTGGATGACTAACCTCATTTTAATGACAAGTTAAATTACCTTGCTTAGGTATTCCAATATAAATCTCAATCCCTAAAACTAATAACTCTCTCACTCTTAGGGCCACTTCACACATGAGCCAAGAGCCGTGACCTTGTAATGGTGAGGACCCTTGACTCTCATCCAAAGGCCGTATCATGGGTGTTGGGAAAGCCATTTTATGTAGTCTTGGGCCCTCAAGCATAGTGTGAAGTGAGAATGAACCATGTTGCACGACCATTGCATATTTTGTTGGCAGAAAAAGAGGGGAGGGTTTGGTTTAATATAATATATCTCCAAGTTTATCAATTTAAGATAATTACTTGGTGGTGGTTGTCTGTCCTAGAATTTGTCTTGGAATATGTTATGGAATATGCCATGCAGTATGTCATGAAATTTGTCCAACTGGAAAAAATATTAAAAAAGGCATGGTCTCCTGGAATTTGCGTCAAGTCCACCTCTTGGAGGTGGGTCTGACGCAAATTCCGGTAGACCATGCACCCTTATCCACAACCAGCCATGTAGGACTCCATGTAGACTTTTCATTCATGAACTTTTCTTTGGACCTTTAGGCCTTCACCTCCCAGTGCGAAGTGAACTTGGACGGTCTCCGCCTTTTCGACCAATGAGAGCTCTTACATTGCCATGGTCAAGGGCCTTCAGCCTTGTGTGTGAAGTGGCCCTTATTATGAGCAAGTGAGGCTTGGAGTATTTCACCGGATCAACATACTAGTGCTAAGTGTGTGAACACTTAGACTGAACAAAGAGGTTCTTTGAAATATGGAGAGACTCAACATGGCAAAGAAAAACATATTTGGATGTTCACATGTTTGTTGTAATGGGCATTGTTATTTTCGACACACTTGAAAAGGTTACCCTTGAAAAAAATTACTATATTTTAGTGGTGACAATGTTACACTTAACAATTTAAGGTATGGAGGTTATGAGCAGTCCATTGAGGCATGATACATTCACACCTCACCCATATTTTGTTTCTTAATACTCGTTTGACTGAATCCCTAACTACGGTTACATAATAATTGACAGCAAGTAGGTTACTTAGCTTTCATCATCAACATGTAAATAGAGTAGAGGCGGCCATAACCAATCACTTAAGAGATTTTGTGTTAAATTTGGAGAACTCTAAGGTTGTGTAAATATTTTACATGTAGGAAGATAGAAATCAAGAGGATTGCAAAAGAATTGGTAATATTGTTACTTAAAATGAAATCACTCTTATTTTTTGAAGCCAAAAGTCGTCCCAATCACATTGTCCATGTCTAGAGTCTACCAAAACTAAAGTTGAAGATTTAGGTTAGTTTTCATGTAGGCCACTCGCCCACCACATTCTAGTGGAAATGTAGATGCCACCACGTTGAAACTAACCCTTAGAAACCGTGAAACATGAAACCTTATTTTAGCCACCCATGGAAAAAAAAACCAAAATCAATCCCAACCCAATAATCAAAACTATGACACCCTATATATTGCCAATGGGGTCTTGATTGGGAATGGATGCCTCTACTTCACATAATATTACATCACAAATTGTTCGATTTTGGTCCATTATGATAAAATCACATCATGTACATACATACGATTTCATACTTGGCACAAATAGCAAGTGAGTTGCACTTGCTTGAGGGTTTATTAATGTTGGGATAAAAAATCTACCCTAATTTCCAAAGTCTTGCAAAATAAAAGAAAAACTAAATTAATAAATCAATTGAAAGGGCAAGACCTTGAAAATAGAAAGATCAAGCTTTGGTAACTGGGTTGCATTTGCCTCAAAAATCATCTCTCTCTCTCTCTCTCTCTCTCTCTCTCTCTCTCTCAAGGTTCTACGAGCCCAATTTGGATCTTAATGCATTAGATGAAGATGTTTGACATACACACCATTTATATCTATCTACATGTCTATCTATACATGTATATCTATATACATCCTTATGTATATGTATGTGTGTCTCTCTATATAAAAGGATGCTATACTAAGGATAAGAAAAAGCATATATATATATATATATATATATATATATATATGTGTGTGTGTGTGTGTGTGTGTGGATGCTATACCTAATGATAAGAAAAATACATCTATATATATGTATGTGTCTAAATAAATAAATAAATAAAAGGTTACTATACTTCAAGATAAGAAAAATATATCCTTACATATCCTTATATATAGATGTGTCTATGTATATATAAAATGGTGTTATATTCAAGGAAAATAAATATATGTACATATACATCTCTACACACACACACACACACACACACATATATATATGTATACCTATATATACCTAATTTACCTAAATTTATATAAATATAAATGTTGGATGCTAGTGGTCCCTAAAGCGAGCTCGTCTAGAATCAATTAATTTAACATTTACATTATCCTAATCGGACCAATAGGCCATGCAATGGTTGCTTGAAACCACATTCATGGTGTGAACTTTGTGCAAACATGAATTAAAACACGAGACCCTTAAATCAAAAGATATTTGAAAGTGTGGAGATTCCATAACTGTCGAGGTTAAGGCTTATGTTATGATGGGTTGTTTCAATGTTACTGGTTTAATTTCCTTTTAACCAACTCCTACTTATTCAATCATGGCCTAAACGTGTTGCTACGTGTATTCAAATCAAAACTTGCTATACTTGAACACTCAATTTTGCTTTTGCTTTTTTAATACAAAGAGATCAAGGTATTGCAATGGAAGAGATTAATAGTTGCAACTCAACAACAAATTCAACTTACATACCTATCCAAGATAGCATCACATACTTCTTAGACCCCACTCCCAAGGAGTTCACTACCTAAAGGGTTTCACTAACGATTTGCATGCAAAGGGGTGATTTTATGAAGGGGAAGCTATAATGTAAAAGCATACCATATGAACATTCCATTCAATTTAGATGATGTTGTTTAAATAGTTATAATATCATTACTCAAATCTTGCTTGAAGCACCTTATGTTACTTATAGCTTTCTTCATCACATTGTCGGGTACCTATACCAAAATTTATACTTTACAATCTTGACGTCTAATGAATCTTATGATCTCCCTACACGATTGTTGATGAATTCGTAAATTGCAATCCTTGTGAACAATTACCCTCTTAGGCCCCACTACTCCCCGATCTTTAAATTTGGCATACTTTCTCATCCTTATGGATTTCATGACCCGAGACTTGGCACGGAGTCCCCATTTACATGTAATGAGTAGAATGTGCTTTACACGAGTCGTTTCATGTGGATGAACGACTACTCCATAAAGTCCACTCACTTTGAGCAATGAATAGTTCCTCTAATCTTGGGGGCGAACTCACCTAAAAGACCACTGCAGATGATAAAAAGCGGAGCCAAGTTGTGCCCGGCTTTTTACGAAGTCTTTATACCCAACCGCATTCTGACACCTGGCATGGACGCAAACAAAAGAGATCAGTTAGAAGTAAGGTGACACGTGGATGGGGGAGCCGATGACAGTGAAAAGTGCAAACTGTTGGAGGACTCGACTACTGCACAAGTTATTACAACAGGCCCATGGTATGATTTGATTTCTCCGACATTCTTGACAAGGAGACAAGTCTGTCAATGCCCCCCCCCCCCCGCCCAAGGACTCCACTTCACCTAACTCTTAACTTCCCTTTGTTGCCAAGCCTCTCAACGATTCCCATGTTCCCATGTAAAAGTTATTATAATACCATGCCCGCACTAGGGCTAGTCACGATTTGAACAAACCAACCCATACACTCGTTGCTTGTTGGATGTCTAAACCCTTGTCTCCAAGGAATCAATGTACGGGGGTTGGTTCGTCCCAGTCGGCTAGTCGTTGGTCTTGGGCAGTAGTACAAGTAGTCTCTCTTGATAGGCAAAGTGTATATCTTTTTGAAGTTTGTTGCTATCAATAATAATATTCATCTTATTCATAGTAACCTCGCTAGATGTAACTTGATGGATTTTTGAACACCAACAAAAATACCCAGTTCACATGGGATCCCAAGTCCCGAGTGTCAAGGCCCACTCATGTCAACAAGTCCCAACTTTTGAGCCTCAAGAGCCCATTACCGAGTATGATTTATATGAGATTTTGAATGATTCATGCACACGATTATTGGGACTTTTGTTGCTAGTTGGGTCTAGCTTTTTGCTCAACCCTACCCTCGACACAAGTCGCGAGCCTCACCTCCAAATAATGTTGCCATGTAGACATCCATGTTGTGCTTGGGGCCTTGTGTGAAGTGACAATTCCCAACTTCCATCCTCTCGATTGCTGAGATTGTACAGATTGACCTCATGTGAACTAGGAAGTAGGACTTGGGGACCCCCTGTGAACTGGCCCGTTCGTATAAGTTAGTTGACGATCAAATAGTGTGGGTCCCAATACCAGTAACATTTTTACTGCATGTGAATACTCAACCATATGAACCTAGCATATTTCTTAATGACAATTTGTCTCTTTCAACCAAATGTTGTGTCCCAAATTCCATATTCTAGAAAATGGATAAAATCATCAATTTGAGTAGAGTTTTATTTTTGAAGAGGATGAAATTGTTGGATTGTGGATGTTTTCATCTTCATTTTACATACTTGAGGCTAAGGCAATGCTCTTTGGACCCAACATATGTAAAGTTTGATGCGTGTCTAATGAATTATAACCCCTGGTATTTTTGTTGGTGTTGAAGTAAACATGAGATCACCATGCAAATCAAGTCAACATGCATGTAACTCACAAAATTTCATGCATTTGTAGACTTTGATGTCAAGATAACACTGGTGGATGCAAGACCTTTTTTTTTTTTTTTTGGTTTTGTTTTGTTTTGTTTGTGAGAGACACAAATCTCACACATGTGCATTCTAACTATACACATCCTTGTGCAAATTTTGCTTGAAACATCAATCCCTAATGGGCAAGGTGGACGTTTTTGTCCGAGCAGTCACCGTTGCACGACCATACCAATATGCACATCTACATTAAAATATTTTGATTATGGATATGTGGACGGTTGAAACTTTGTCTGAACAATCCCAACTTTACAAACATGCCATCTGTACGGCTAAATTGACCATAAGAAGTGTCGATTTTCCACAATAAGATGATGAATTGAATTGAATTGAATTGATTTGAAGGTTTCGCTCTGGCTTGTGAGGGGGTAAGGATTATGAAGGAAGTTAAGCCTGGGCTCTTGTGACTCCTCATGGCCACAATGCCGTGAAGGGAAAGCGGGATAGTTTTGCGGTGGCCATTCATTCATTCCCGGTCACTGAAGGCAATCTGAAAGAGGAGAGCGATTGGCTGGAGCTCCTCCACAAAATCAGCTGTAGTGAGTGGAGTTGGAGTTGGAGTTGAGTAAACTATATAGGTGGGGAGTGAGCTAAACCTGAAGGTCCGTAGAGTAGGGTGACAAGAAGTGCCATGGGCAGGGCAACCCCAGTCCCAAGCCCAGGCCCAGGTGGAAAAGCCTGCGGCGGCAGTAAAGACAAGCCAAGCCGCCTCGGGCCGCGAGATAGCCACCCAAATTCGCTCCTGTCCCGGGCAGCCCGTCATGGCCCGTCGCAAATCCGGGACTGGCGGCGGTTCATGGGCGGGCTGGTCACACGCCCCGAGGGGAGATGTCCCAACGCCCGTCAATGCCTGCCACTACGACTGGCGTCCTCCGCTGATCCCAAGACTCGTCATGCGGGCCGAGGGAGGTGTCCCGCCACCCGTCAGAGCCCGTCAATGCGATTGGCCGACCTCCCTGGAGCTCGTCATGCGCCCCGAGTCGGGATGCGTCCCGGCGCCCGCCCGTTAGCCACCCGTCCCGCGGGCGTCTCCCGACTCCCGATCGCCTTGGACGCGTCGCCGACCCAAGGGGGGGGGGGGGCTTGGCCTGTCGCGCAGCCCGTCCCTCGCCCCGTCACGACCCGACCCGACCCGACCCAGCGCCCGCCTCGGCCTCGGTGCGTGTGGCCCAAAGGCACAAAGGGAGCGAGAGGGCGCCCATCAGCAGCAGAAGGCGAGTCCCAACTCCGGAGAACTTACGCTTCTCCCTTCACGCCCTCCGCAGCACAAGAGCGCACGGACGGAGACGGAGAGAGAGAATTAGAGAGAACAAAAGAGGCAGAGAGAGATAGAGGCGCGCGCGAGAGAACGGAAGCGGCGAGGGATTGTGGTTGTGAGCATTGCAGAGATCACGGTGGGAGGGGGACGCAGAGGAGGGAGGGAGAGAGACAGAGAGAGAGCAGGAATTTGGATTGGAGGTGGAGTTGAGAGAGGGAGAAGACAGGAGGAGGGAGGGAGAGAGAGAAGAGGCAGGGAGGGAGGAAGGACGGGGTGCTGTATGTCTGAAAGAAGAGCAGGACTGGGGAAGGAGAAGGTTGGAGGCGGGGCGCTTGCAAATCCCTGTCAATGGCCTCACGTGCGGGCGCGCAGACGCTTTGCTGCCACGCGCCCGCCTCTCCTCATTTGGATACAAGAACTGGAGCGGGCACAGCAGAAGGCACTGGCATTGCTGTTGCAGCAACAGCAGGAGGAGCAGGGAATGTTTCCTCTGCATCCGCATCTGCATCAGGGGCGGGAGGCGGCTCTCTGGAGCCTGTACCCGCATCCGGGGAGGTAGACTTGGTAGGCGACAATAACCATCAACAACGTGCCCACCTTGATAATCACCCGGAGCTTCACCGCCTCAATGCCAAGCCTGCACCTTTCGTATCCCTGGATTCCGCCTCCGCCATCGCCACCACTGCTAAAGGTTGTTGTCCTCAGCGGGGATTGCATCTCTTTTTTGTTTATTTGTTTTTATTTAATTTTTAATCCAGTCTTTCTCCATCTCTCGTGGGTCGCATGTTACGTCCCAATTGCCCTGGACTTGGTGAAGATTCCGAAGTTCGGCATTGTGTCCAGCTATGGTGATGAGAAATCCTCATCATTGTATTGCATCGAGGGTCTCGTGGAAGCAAAAGACATGGGAGAGGGAGAGGCTCTGGGTTTTGCGATGGAGCGTAATCTCGAATTTTCATTCTATTTCCGAACTGATCTCGCAATTGCCTTCTTTATGTCCCCATCTGAGTGCGGCAGATGGGGAACGTATGGGTTTTGCGATGGAGAGTAACCTCGATTTTTTATTCTATTTCACAACAGATCCCCCAATTGCCTTTTTTAATGTCCCCATCTGAGTGCGGCAGGCGAGAAAGTAATTGCTCAGGTTCTAATTTTGGTGTACATCATGGGCCTTTGTCGAGTTATTTCAAGCCAACCGGCGAGACAGTGGCATTGTAGCTAAAGATTGGGAAACCAAATTGGCGCTTACGGTTGTGTATGCGTTGCCGTTGTATGTACAGGACCTGGAATTCCGATATTGCGTTCGCAATCAGCACATCCGCTGGACCCACTGAGCCCCACGGAGATTGCCGTTGCCATAGCCACCGTCAGGGCAGCCGGTGCCACTCCAAAAGTATGCTCGCCTTCATCTTTGTCTTATTGCAAATTTCTCAACATGAATTGAATCTTGGGGGTTCATATTGTCTCTCACGCACTTCACATTGCCATGCCGCTGCAGGAAAGCAGTTGATTTACGTGCTATGTGTTGCGCATGCTGTCGATTTGCAACGGGATGTAATGTGATTTGTGACGAGCTTGGGAACTGCGAACTCTTCGCTTGATTTGATCGTTTTGACGGCCTTGGATTGATATTCATTGTGGATCCGCGGCCTGGGATGGGATTATATTTTCTGGAGGAATTGATATGGTCTTGTCTGTTGAATAGAAAAGGATTGTCTACTGTAAGTTCGTCCATCGGGGTTTTTGAAATTGAGGTTCATTGGTGTCTATCCAACATAATTAATTGGGATCTGCAGTGCAGGTGCGAGATGGAATGCGCTTTGTCGAGGTTGTGCTGAATGAACCAGACAAAAACGTTGTGGCGCTTGCAGATGCGTACTTCTTCCCTCCATATCAGCCTACTCTGTTCCGCCCGAAAGCTAAAGGAGGGGCGATTTATCCTTTGCAACTGCCCCCAAGGCAGGCAAGGCTGGTTGTGTACAACAAGACGACCAATGAGACCAGTGTCTGGATGGTGGAGCTCAGTGAGGTCCATGCTACCGCACGAGGTGGCCATCATCGTGGAAAGGTTCTCTCGACAGAAGTTATTCCCGATGTTCAGCCACCTATGGTAAGTATCGATTTGAGGCATGCTGGGGACAAGACACGGGTTGTTTAGGAACTGAGGTTTTTAGAGTTTTTAGTTGTCGTTGTATGACACCTGTTAAACTAGTTTACATTTCGTGGACCTGGAATATTAGAAATTCTCCTGTTACATTGCACTTTGTAGCAATGCATATCTGCAAAACGCATAACAGCACTATCTTTCACATATTACTGGAAGATTGCACAAACCTTGGAGAGTGCAAATCTGAAATCTTCATTTTGATATAGGATTTTTTTATGCGGTAAAATGGAAAAAAGTTTGTGTTTCCTGTCAACATGGTGCATTATGCAGAATTAGTTCAGATGTGGGTAAGTCATGTACTGATATCGAACATGGTACGGGAAACGGCAGGATGCAATGGAGTATGCCGAATGTGAAGCTGTAGTGAAGGAGTACCCCCCGTTTGTGGAGGCCATGAAGAAGCGGGGTATTGATGACATGGATCTTGTCATGGTGGATCCATGGTATACTGCCTTCCAGCTTGTATAATTAAGTACAAATTGTTCCAATAGTTGAAGAAATCTTGTCTCAGTCATGAACTTGGTGATAGTTGTGAGAATTAATATTTGCAAACGATAACTGCCCGTTTGTCACCAAAGAGTATAATGTGAGCTTCCTGGTGTCTGGTATCGTAGGGCTAAACTATGTTTATGGGTGATGTGTGTTATATACCATTTGCCTGTGGGCCGTAGAGAAATATAACATTCATGTGCTTTAGTTGATAAGTAGTGTGTGCCATATGCATGCATACCTGGTGGGGTGAAGCACTTCCAGCATTGGCCCTTGCGTTGCCGTTGTATGTATTGGCGCATAGGGTTCTGCATGAAAAGTTTACAGGTCTGTGCTGGTGTTGCCCTTGCAATTATGTATGTTGTCAGTAGTTAATCAAGTAAAGTTTCAGTGTTTGCTGTTCTACACTTTCTTTTAATACAGGAGACGTTGGTTTCATAGGTGTGTAGGCTACTATGGAGAAGAAGACTCTCCAAGTCGTAGACTTGGGAGACCATTGGTATTCTGTCGAACTGAAAGCGATTGCCCCTTGGAGAATGGTTATGCTAGACCTGTTGAGGGCATCCACGTGCTTGTGGACATGCGACAGATGGAGGTTTAGCTTGCTCAAGCTTCTTTACCTGCAGAGTTTGTGTAGTCTGTGGTGGGGTGTTTGGATTCATCAAGTCCAGTATTATGGAGATTGTATTGCAGCTAAAACTGAGTCTGCTTAACCTGTAGTTGCGTAGCCTCCCTTGTGAGATAAGGTTTACTATGGTCAAATCGTTTTCTTCTTTAATTGATAGCAGGGGCTTTTCATCTATATATATATATATATATTAGTTAGTCTGGATTTGAAACTGAACTTGATGATGTTGGCAGGTCATAGAGTTTGAGGACCGGCATGTTGTCCCTTTACCACCTCCAGACCCCTTGCGCAACTACACAGCTGCAGCGTCTCGTGGTGGAGTTGACCGCACAGACATCAAGCCCTTGCTCATCACCCAACCTGAAGGGCCTAGCTTCCGTGTCAATGGGCATGCAGTGGAGTGGCAAAAGGTAGTTCAGGATGTGTGTTGGTGAACTACTCGACTCCTTTTTGTTGCAAGCAGTCTCCTTTAGTAGTTTGGCTACATACAGCGATACATGAAATGAGCAGAGCAGAGCTCACAGTTGTAATTTGTAGACCACATGCCCACCTCTCCCTTGTCGTGGCCAATTTTTATCTGTTACCTTTCCATTATCTCTATGAATTCCCCAAAACTGATCTACGATGTTTTGAGCGAGCAGTGGAATTTTCGTGTGGGCTTTACACCCCGAGAAGGCTTGGTTATCCACACAGTTGCCTATGATGACGGCAGTCGGGGCAGGCGGTCAGTGGCACATCGCCTGAGCTTTGTCGAAATGGTTGTTCCTTATGGAGATCCACACGATCCACACTATCGGAAAAATGCATTTGATGCAGGAGAGGACGGGCTTGGCAAGAATGCTCACTCTTTAAAGCGGGTGAGTTATTGGCTTGTCTCTGTGGTCCAATCACACCTTTTCATGACATCTATCTTCGTCTAAGTGCTGCTGCTAGCTTTGATAAGTTGATGACGGTGCTCAGATTTTGAGTGAGCATTGATGCTTTGTGCTGGATTATAATTGTTATTTTCTGCAACATCAGTGAGTGTTTCTTACTATTGATTCCAGCATTGACTTTCTTTGTTGTGAACAATGCAGGGATGCGATTGTCTTGGTTACATCAAGTATTTTGATGCACATTTCACAAATTTTCTTGGAGGAGTGGAGACATTGGAGAATTGTGTATGTATGCATGAAGAAGACAATGGTATACTGTGGAAGCATCAGGACTGGCGGACTGGTATGACTGAAGTTCGGCGATCACGAAGACTTACAGTCTCCTTTTTCTGCACTGTTGCGAACTATGAATATGGATTTTTCTGGCATTTCTATCAGGTTTGTAGTCAACCCACTAATGTTCATTTATAAATGCAGGTATTAGAGTGACATTGCAGGTTGTAAGATTCTTTACAATATTGTTTCTGGAAGTAGCATATTCTATGTGTGGTGGCTGTGAAGCAGTCGATGAGGGCTATATAGATTGAAAGATTAATCACAATCTGAGACGTGGTCATCCTTGTGACGGGTGATATTAAATTGATAGGACTTGAGAGCATTTAATAGCACTGGGACGCCCTAAATGTTGAAGAGAACAAAGGAAAGTACTGTCTGTGTACTGCACCATGTTCTTTCTCTTGATTTCGATTAATTCATAGAGGTAGGCTGCTTCGTGCCTCTGATCTTCATATGAAAATACCTTAAAGGCAGAATTTTTAAAGTCTATCTGATAGGACTTTCAAGAACTCAAGGTTTCACATGTCCTGAAAAGCCTTCACAAGAACTTTCCAGTCTGACCTGATCAGGCATCTTGATGCTACAATTTGCTCAAAATTTCTGAAAGAAGAGCTACTTCCATCTTTATGGTAGTGGGACAGGTTGAATCTCTCTACAGGAACTTGTTAGCTTTAAGGGTGGTTAGAAGCGATTTCCTTCATTTTATTTCAATTTACAATATTTGTATTTATATTTATTTTATTTTATTTGCTTAGGATGCTGATTTGTGCTGATAATATGATGATGGTGACAGGATGGGCACATTGAGGCGGAGGTAAAACTGACAGGTATCTTAAGTCTGGGAGCCTTGAAGTCAGATGAAAATCGAAGGCATGGAACTGTGATTGCTCCTGGCTTATATGCCCCAGTGCACCAGCACTTTTTTGTTGCACGTCTTGACATGGCTGTTGATTGCAATCCTGGCGAAGGATTAAATCAGGTGCAGAAAGCAGCACATTTGAAATTTCTCCAGACCAATAGTGTGGCCTATTGCGGTGTCTAGCTTACATGCAGCATAAAATTTGGCATTGATGCACAAGTTTGATCTCATGATTAGATTTTCACAAAGCTGCACATTGACTGTCTCATTTGTACTGAAGATGCTTAGTAAGCACATCCATTTAGGTGCAAGGTTACATTCTTTCCTTATATTAATCTGCTACAAGTGTATGTATGGTTGATACTTAACTTCTAAGTCATGGAGAATCGATGCGGGTCTACACAGAAAGTTACATATGTTTACTCCAAGCATTTCTGACAAAATTAATTTTCAGGTTGTTGAAGTGAACATGAAAGTTGAAGAACCTGGACCAGATAATCCTCATAAGAATGCGTTCTATGCTGAGGAAACACTTTTGCACTCAGAGGTGCAGGCTCAGCGAGATTGCAATGCACTATCTCATCGCCATTGGATTGTGAGTTACTTTTAGTCCTTCCTTCGTTTTTTGCTAGTAATGGTCAATCTGAATTGTTATCACTCATGTTTCTATATACAAGCAACAATTGCAAATTAAATTTAAGGGTATTGTCACTATGTGTAACACATGATATTGAAGTTGATGGTACAGATTATAGTCTGATAATAAAGTGAACGGTCTTGTATTCATTTGCTGTAGAATAATGGTCAAATGAAGTTGTTTGTAATTTGGATTTCAAGGAGGGTCATAATCCTAAACAAAAATTCGAACTGGAAGAGTCATGATATGTACCAGCAAAGGTAACGAGCTATACATGCCACTCAATGCTTTGTGGTATTATGGTTGGTGGCTGAATTTCGGTTAAAATTTGAGTGGTTTGCTCAAGTTGACATGACGAACTCTAACTCCTTTGATGGCACGTTTTCATTCTTGTTTTTGGGGTAAGCAAGTTGTACCTATGCTATTTCACTCCTAGGTACAGGTGGCTCTGAGTCTCACCAGTGTAAAAAGACATATCCCCCTAGGCAGAAATCCAAGGGAGGGATGTGCTGTTTCAACAGATGCACGATTTGTTCGTATTTATTTAATACAAAATCTGTCTTGCTGTAGGTACGGAACACAAGAACTTTCAACCGAACTGGCCAGTTGACTGGCTACAAGCTCATGCCAGGGCGTAACTGCCTTCCTCTAGCAGGCCCAGATGCCAAATTTCTCAGGCGAGCTGCCTTTCTGAATCACAACCTTTGGGTTACAGAATATAAGCGGGATGAATGCTTTCCAGGAGGGGAATTTCCAAATCAGAATCCTCGAGTTGGTGAAGGACTTCCCACTTGGGTGAAGCAGGATCGCAAGCTGGAGGAGACGGATATTGTTCTCTGGTATCATCTTTTATAGCTCAGTCTTATGGCAACAAGAGCCATCATTTCCAACGGTTTAGAGCTTTGTAGCAGTGAAATACATTCAAGGAAACCTGGCTTGCACCTTTTGTCAGTAGTTTTACCTTGAATACATAATTCTAAGCTGATAATTTAGCTACAAGTCGATTTGGAGGGCCTGGATAAGGTCGTGGTTGTTCATTAGGATTTTTGGATGATTCTCAAATTAATTCCATGTGTATGGTGTCTACAGGTATGTGTTTGGTGTCACTCATGTGCCTCGTCTTGAAGACTGGCCTGTAATGCCTGTGGAGCATGTTGGCTTTAACCTTTTGGTATGTTCCTTTAGCCAACTTCTTAGTTCTACACTAGAGTTATCCTTTACCTCAATGCGGAAATCTCATTGGTTGTCTTGCAATAATTTCTTTCCAATTTTAATTGGTGCATTCTCGGAGGTAGTGTTTGAATTTGAAAGAAGAGCAAGCTCTTTTGGTTCATTGAGGGGCAAACTCTTTGTAGCACCTCTTGGCAAAAGAAAATGAGTTCGATCCTCAAGGACCTGAAATATGATGTGTTTCGTTGAAACCTCCATGGAACATGGAAGGTATTCTATGCAAAACAACTAACTCCTGACTGAAAGTCATGTTGAGTTAGAGGATAGCTCTACTGATCTGGACATTTTGCTCAAACTTCTGTTGAAACTAGTACCAGCTTTCATTTATCTACATGACACCTCAATTGATCCGACTGAGATTAATTTGGATGTGGTACTCTGTGCAGCCTCATGGGTTCTTTAATTGCTCACCTGCAGTGGATGTTCCACCAAGTGATCCAGCAGTAGACGACGCACGCCTAAAGGAAGCACGTGTAAAAGGGGTAGGGCAAGCAGACGCAATACAGCCCACCCTTTTATCAAAATTGTAGAATCTAAAACATGTACTATGGGATATGCAGTAGTTGTCGACATATATAGGTAGCTCTGCAAGCGTGACACATGCTTCTGATATTACAGATGAGAAGAAAATTCAAGTAGATTAATCAATAGCATCTGTATTTCATAGGTATGGGTACGTTTACAGTATTGTAAACATTAGTCACATTGTTTACGTTCATGATACTTTCTTGTTTGCGGATTGGTGGGTGTTCAAGCTGGTCTTCGAATCAGCATGTTAACCTTGGAAAAACACAGAGGAGCGTGGTCCTGTACAAAGTGAGTAAATTGGTACCCATTTACCATTTTTTATTATGCACTTGGAGCTGGAGTTCTTTGTTACCGAGTGTTGTTTTTCCCGTGTGAACCCATGTTGTTAATCATAGATTTGCAAACAGGAATACATGATTTCAGCATTGAGGCAACCATAAGATGTCAATGCACTTAATATGGTCTCTGCCAAAGCACAACATCTCAATTGAGGGACACAAAGTCGTACATTGTGAATATGTAACCCGTGTATCAGGAGGGTAACTGGTTTGAGACAAATTATTCTCAACCTAACCAAATTTGCCTTGAAACGTTTAACAGTTAAGGATTGTTCTGTAGTCATTTACAAGGCAACAGTCTACTTGATAAATTTTCGTCCTGTAGCCGGTCATCAATAACCTTTTTGCAGTATATACTGCAACCTAGATTTCATTCTAGTTAATCCGTTTACTAGCAAAGTCAGCTGCTTTTTAAGTTGATATCAATGATCAGATGACATTTATAGTTGGATGCTCCCAAATGTCATGACTGTCCAGTGTAATCTAGTTAATATACTGAAGAACCCACCTTCTGAATTTGGCACATAGAGCGCACTGGTGGAAGAACTCATAGGTACCTTGCTCCTTTTCTAGATAGGCACATTTGCTTCTGCCTTGTGTCGCTTCACCCATTTGTAATCGAATTAATGAAGAAGAGTTGAGACTAAAGCTAGACTTCCAAATCATTACACAAGCACTGTGCTTCAGTCGTCACAGTTAGACCCAATAACTAGAAAATTCAAGGTTAAATCCTTGTTTGAGATGTTTAGAAACGCACTGCAGGGTATAAACTCTGAACTTTAAGCCATAGCAAACTACCTCTGAACTAACCTGCTACACTTTCAGGCATGAGTGGATGAACTTATTCTGTCAGTACATCAAAATGAGGCATGAACTGCACAGAATCTTTTGCACGTTGTCAATAATCTGCGTTTTATTATTCGAAGATTTATCATCACAAACAGTGTCCACACTGATGGGAATCTAGTAGAACAGTGGCTGACTGGGTTGTGCTGTTGGCCATCAAGTGGAGAAGCCTTTCCTACATCTAAGAGACTCGCAAATGGAAAAAAAGCATATTCTGGAAAGTGAAATAGCTTTCTCGCCAGATAACGCAAAAGGCCCAGGACTGCATTTGTGCAGGTGTATTATCTCGCCACACATCAGTGTCCACCCTATTTCTTGAATACAATCCTTACCAGCCTTGGTGATGTACTTGACAACCTAATTAGAGGTGACATGTTGACATTGTGAGCCCCATGTGAAGGCGACAAGACAACTGGAACATCTCTGATGCATTCCAAAGGGTTGTGGGTTGAGCACATCATAACTGAAAACACTTAGTTTTCTTGTAGTACTCCCCTCTTGGAAGTAGTGATTGCCCCAAAAATGAAATGGGTGCTGCATATTCACGATATTACACCTGATACCCATGATACGATTACAGGTGCAGTTGGAAACTGCTGCCTGAATTCTTCAGCATAGTGCCCTTTGTAATTAATCTCGGGGTCATCTGCCTGTCAATCATACAGGGTCCATCAATTTAGTAAGTGTTGCCACTTCCAATAGATTATGCATATGTTGACTCTGAAGTCTTTGTGACAAATTGCTTTAGAAAGGCCTGTTACATCTCAAAGTTGGAGGGATAGATTAAATAAATAAATAAATAAATAAGAGAATAATCAAGTGAGCCGACCTGCTTGAGCCAACATTCTTGTTCCCTATGCTTGTATTTGTCTGGGGAAAAACATCCACCTGCATCTGGGCAGTAAACCCAAACATTGCATTTCTTTTCGTTGGCTTGCGAGTTTTTGGCTTGGTCTAGGCAAGCTTGACAGCAATCAGCTGCGTTTGCTACATGAAATGTAAGTCCCCAACGAACTGCTAACCCAGCATATTCTGTATGTGCCTCTGCATGACATTCTGGTGGTAGCTGCCTACCTGGGATAAACTCATGCTCTGCAATTATATGTATAAGGGTTAATAAGTAACAATATTGCTCCTGAAATAATATACAATTTTGTGATCTGGTTTTGACCCAGGACATTTGCGTGGGTAAAAGAGTCAACCTATTCATGAGGTCAACCAAATTGCAATCAGTGTACATACCTAATAACTTGTGACAATTCGACAAAATGGCTCACAAAGTGCACTTCTCACTTCAGGTGCTGAGATATCAATGACTTGTAGGGTAGGCAACAGGGACGGAAGTCATATGAGGACATCTATGTGTAGTTGAGATGTTTCTCAAGGAAAAATAAAAGCCATGACCTAATGACATTTACCCATGTCAAGTTGCTCCATCGACATGCCGTCATCCGATGCAATCTCATCAACTGGCAGCTGCAGCACAGGATCCAGTGTTGTTGAATCCTCTTCTGTCAGGGCACAAACTGGCATTGAATTCCTTGGCTTGATGAGCTTTCAAAATGAATTGCACAGGTTTTTCTTATCAGTTATTACATTGGTGTTATAAGTGCAACATACGTTGTTTGGAACCAAGGTCCCCTTTACACTAGTGTTCGAGTTGAGATCTCAAACTTGCAATTTTTCAATACTTGGATTGACAAGCTTTTATCCCAAAGCTCAAACTATTGAGAGCTTCATCAATCTTCAAGCTCAAAATAGTTCAAGCAAGTGTAAAGCGGCCATGCTCAAGGTGAGAGATGGAGGGAATGGTAGTAAACAAAGAAGCAATCATGACAAGTCAATTGAACATTCATGACAAGCCAAAGAATGCTTGAAAGCCCATTGGCTTGGGACTCACAAAACAAGAGCTCTTGAAAATTCCTAGGATTTCAACCCAGAGCTTATCAAAACTTGCCGAGAGCTTGTCATAGTCATTCCAAATAGGATCCATCTAAGCATTGTAAGTCCGGTAGAAAGTTCAAGTTGAGAGCTCGTGTGTAGAGTGGATTTGAGCGAACAAGCACACGCATGAGGCACCCCGCCAAAGAGAAGGTTCCTTTCTTCGAGCTCTCAACTCAAGCTCTCAACACGAGCACGAGTGTGAAGGGGCCTAACTTTGCAGTTGTGGCCTACTGTAACCGTAGGCTGCTGTCCGGTTATACAGAAACTAAATATGTTTCGAAAATTTCCCACGTGTCGTATCTACATTGGCCAAGATCTGGCTCAATCCAACGTGGAAGCTAATTTCCAGACAACATTCTACGAAAAGTATGAGCCAGGACAGCAACAACTGCTTTCCAGGTCTAACAAATTTGCTCTGAACGAAATTGAGATCCAAAGATTTGCGAGAGGGTAGGTATACCGCTAGGTTTGGTGTCTTCAATCTGTTTTACTTGCTTTGCAATAACACCTTGGAGTCTCTTCTTCCTCCATGCTTCTAATCCTGCACCACAGCAACTGGAGGCGAGTTGTTAAACCAGCTCAAGGTTGTCAGAGCCTTCTTGGGTTGAATGAAGCCCACTTTACAAGGTCACTGCAACAAGCAAAGAGGATGTTCAAAAGAACATGAAGGAGTTAGTTAACTTAAGTTAGGTCATCATCATAAATTGAGAAGAACCACCTTGTTGATTAGATTGGCTGTGGCTGCGCTTGATCTCTCGCAACCGTTGAGCAAGCTCGTCGGCCACCTTCTGTCTCGCTTGATTCGACTTCCTGGAGTTGTCGATCTCCATCTCTGTCTCTGCTTCTATTTCCTTCACCTTTACACCCATCCCAGACAGAAGTTCGCAAATGGCACTAATTGATACTAACAATAGCTCTTCTCGCATGCATAATTCTTCGAAACACATACACCTACTTCTTATGAATGAATTAGATGCAAAATATGACACACTGTTTGAGGACAATACATAATCGGGAATCCATACAGACAGATATTTACCCGCTGTATCAATTGAATGGGCAGCAAGGCATGGCGCTGCCGATTGGATTCCACTCTACGCTCCAGCTCTTTCTTAGTGACGTATGACACTCCTGCTTGCACTCCGCCTGCCATAACCGTAGCCATAGCCATTCCCCCCTTTCAGTATCTCCACAACAGCCTACCCCCAGATCCCACCTAGCCCTGGAAAGAGGATTGGGAATTGGTCCCATTCCCGGTGACAAGACGACATTATTCAATACTCCATGGCAAAGAACTCGAATTTTGTGTGGCTTTCATGCCAGAGATGTGGGCTTATTACCTTTGGGCAACATGACCAAATTGACGGGAGAAGATTTCATCTGCAACGGCGACAGGGCCGCATGCAGGATACAGATCACGAGTAGGAGGTTCGCCGAGCAAACCACAATTGTACCTCTCCTGTATGAGCACCGCCATCTGCCTCTCCAATCCGTACAGGCCATTACATCCCTACCTACAATTCCTGTTTCCAAATTCTCCCTATTTCGCACCTAAATCTGCTCTTTTCTTGCCACCATCGGATCTTAATTCCAAAATTCCTACCATAGGAGGTATGTATGCACCACACCAAGGGCCCTGGAATGTTGATGCAGATGCAGATTGCACTTTGAGATTTGTGGAAGGAAAGTGACCACCTAAACCTTGCAGATGAGCTCTTGCGGAGCTTCGGAGGCAACCTTGGTGAGCAATCTGGAACCACAAAAGTGAGCGATTGCAACTTCAATTTCCTCCTCCATCATCATTTGTGATGTCCGTACCCTCAATGATTCAGAACTCCTGTTTCCGAATTTTCCCCATTGCGCACAGAATCTGCTCTTCACTTGCGACCATCGGATCTTAATTCCAAAATTCTAACAATAGGATGTATGCACCACACCATGGCCCTCGGATCTTGCTGCACGAGATTTGTGAAAGGAAAGTGACCATCTAAACCTTGCAGATGAGCTCTTGTGGAGCTTCGGAGGCAACCCTGGTGAGCGATCTTGAACCACAAAAGTGAGCGATTGCAATTTCAATTCCCCCCTTCATCATCATTTTTTATGTCCGTATCCTCAATGATTCAGAACTCCTGTTGCCGAATTTTCCCTATTACGCTCAAAATCTGCTCTTCACTTGCGACCATCGGATCTTAACCCCCAAAATTCTAATAATAAGATGTATGCACCACACCATGGCCCTCGGATCTTGCTGCACGAGATTTGTGAAAGGAAAGTGACCACCTAAACCTTGCAGATGAGCTCTTGTGGAGCTTCGGAGGCAATCCTGGTAAGCAATTTGGAACCAAGAAAGTGAGGGATTGCAACTTCAATTCCCTCCTCCACAACATTTATGATATCCGCACCCACAATAATGATTCATCACACTGGCTTCACGTCTTGTGATTCTGAAGGTTGAACTCCTTTGCCCAAAACTTCGTCGTCAGTGGGTAGCCTGTGAATTGGCCAGACATGAGTGCATCCTAGCTTACCAACCATGACCATGGTTGCCCAAATACTAGTTCTTTCTTCATCGTCCGAACCTGAGTCGCTTCGAGCAATCAAGGTGCAGGCGGGCCCCAGGGAAGCTGGAATCTTGGCATGTTGTAGATTTGAAGCCAACTACTTACCCGTGCCTTCAAGTGAGCGCCGTCGCTTCTGTGCAGACAGGCTGTGCTCATGAGCTGATGTTGCAAAGTTCTCACTGTCGATGATGATCTCAACTACACTAATTAATCGCACTTTAGTACTTCCAATCACATCAACTTGTGTAAATCTGTTGAGTGAAAGGGCGAGAATTTACTTCACAGCACTCCGTCATAACTGCTTTCAGGTTGTGTCACAAAGGAGTAAATTACCTGGCTGAGGTCATCACAGAATTGCATTTGAAGTCATCAGGTTGGAGAATAGGTATTGATTAAACAGGTGTGTCGGCAATTTGATTTCATGTGCAATTTTTACAAAGTACTGCAGTCATGCTTGAACTAGGGAATTTTGTGAGGCATGTACTTAAAGAAATTGAAATCTCATTCTCCAAAGAACGGCGTGTAATCTCGACACTAACTTGCCAACTGATGCACAGCAAGATCTCCATGGCCAAGGACAGTAATGTAATGCAATGCAATGCAATCCATCGATCTGTTCTTCCTTCTCTCTTTAACTGATTGCTTTTGGGAGACATGAGTAGTGGCATAGAGCTATCTAAACAAATCGGTTGTGATGCTCGAAGAAGAATATTTGGTAAACAAGTTTCAGTATAGGGTGCCAAATGATGAACATCAACTCAACTCGTAGCAGTGCTCATTACCTTTGCACTCGATGATTGTACTAGGTGGTGGCTTTTCCCTTGAACTCCAATACCTGTCTTTGGCTGACCGTTTTATGTGCACTTTTTCTTTGTCCATGGAACTTTCTCGACATGCATTTCCACATGCATAAAATTGCATGAGGTCGTCAATGATTTGTCACAACCCACTGATGGCAAGCAGAATCAGAATCTTTTTCTACATGCTGAACTTGGATAAAAATTTTGAGCTTGGTATGGGCTGTGAATCACATTATCATGTAGCCTGTCATGTAGCCTGTCGATCTATTATTCAAATTTCAGTAGGTGTCAATTTCATGATACACATCCAGAAAAGAATAGTAGAGCCTGATGCTTCTGTATTTCGATAGGCAGAAACCGAACAGAGAAAGAAAAAGTTCTGGTCCTTCATGATCTTTTCAATCTATCTTTGAAATCCATGATAGATTAGTGACATGCAATAAAGTGGTTCTCTTTTGGCAAACTTCTTTATAACAATGTGGGGATAAGTGTAATTCCATGCTCAGGATTCAATCATGCAGCGCTGGAATGAGAACTAAAATCAGAGCCTATCGACGTTGAAACTACTTTGAACATTGGATATATGGTGATGAGAATAAAATGAAAACCGGGGCATCAAATCCTAACAATACGTACCTACCAACTGATAAGGTTTAATTGTATAGCCTCCAATGCCAAAATCTACAACCACCAGCGGACAATTGAAGTATAAGGGTATGAATACAGACATGGTCTGTGTGATCTGATCAAGTATTGAGAATATTAATTGGCTGTAATGTTTTACATTCATCGATACAAAGACTCTGGACTAAAACACCTAACTAAACAGCCACGGGGGTTTTCTGGACAGGGTTGAGTGTGACCACACCATAGCAGCGCTCACACAAACAAGGATGCCCTTCCAAAGTGCCAACTGCAGGTGAGTAATTCCAGCATCTATCACACTTGCTTCCATCTGCCCGTGTTACTCCTACCCATAACTTGTCATCATTCTCTAATGTTGACAATGATGCGTAAGACAGGTTTAAGCTTTCTCCAGCCTCCATCGATGACAGCATCTCAACCTATATCACCACATTATTTTTTTTTGTAAATTTACATCAGATAAATATGGTGTATAAATCCATAAAAAGCAATGAAGAAAATTGGGCCTACAAATGGACACTTCAGCTCTGTACCCACTCCTCCTAAGATATCAAAGATACCTGTGATATCATACGATATGATTAGCAAATCCAAATCGAGGCCATAACCATTTTCCTCAAAATTTTCGTAGCTCATACGAATATCTTATTCACTGCCAAATTCTCGTCTTAACTAATATAGGTCCCCCAATTATGTTGACTATTGAACCTAAAACAGTTAACAGATTTTCAGCACAAAGTTCAAATTCTTTTATCCTCATTGGTGTCTGTTCTTAGGTCCATAGCTGATCACATATCACTCAAATATAGGTGTTTGATTAAAGTAAGCAACTGAATTAGAACCGCTACCCTTAGGTCTTTTCTAAAAACTATGACAGAACTATGGATGAACCAGTTTAGTCCTGAAAGCAGTAAGCTAGATATAAGTATGGCGTTCTGATTTGTAAAGAGATTTGGGAGGCAAAATAGAAAGCTTGACCATACTTTTTTTTGCAAATTCATGCAAATGTACCCTAGAGGGAAAAATGCAGAAGAAAGCCTGATAAAGTGATTCTTCAGAGAGGGGTCTATGTCGCCTTCAAAATTATGTGAAAAATTAAGTGATACCTGGGAAGTCAGAAAGATGCGCTTTAGATGATCAACATCATTTGATCCACACATTGAAATAAGCTCCTCCTGTAGCTTTGGTGAAGAAGCATGCAGGTAGACCTTCGCCTCCAAGCTAGCACCAATCAGTTTGCCATTTCGTGCCTCCTCTAATTTTTGATTTACCACTCCCCGCACCTGAAACATTCATTCTGTTTCTTTCAGCTAATAATTCAGCCTTAAAAGAGTGAGGACTTCAAAGTCTTAGAAAATTTTAGAGTGAGAACTTAAAGAGTTATAAGATGTAGTTCCAAACGTCTTTCTTTTTGAGTGGTGATCTATTGTAGTGAAGGAAGTGAGATAAGAGCTGCTTGGACTCTTACATGATTAGAAAAAGATAAAAATATAATCCCATAAGTTCATGTCTGATCAGGCACGTCTATGCCTGAATAAAGCTTCCACATCATCTTTTCGAGGTTCTAACCAATCACATGATTACATGTGGCACTTTTGGGCAAAATAAAACAACCTTAAATTGCTTAATCTGACCAGACAAAGCCTAGTACATCAGAACTCCAGAAGCACAATTGCGAGATTGGTTACCTGGAGTAAAGAAGCCCAAAGTGATGAGTCTTCTTCGGAAAATGAACACCATCTCTCATCGACTGTAGGCCAACCTGCTTCAAAAACTGTCTCCACGGGAGAGCCGTTATCTTCATTAAAAGCAAATGGCAGGTGCGACCAAGCATCCTCAGCCATGTGTGGCAGCACAGGTGCAATGCCACGCACAAGACATAGTAAATGTGCAGCTAAAACTGTTTGGCAGCTTCTCCTCGTGTAACTATCTTTACCTCTGCAGAGTACAGAAAAAGTTGTCAAATTCTAAGTCCTTAGTCCACAAAAAAATAATCATTTGACAACCCATAATTTGAACTTTGAAAGATCCTGTTTCCAAACTTTCCTTGTCAACAGAGTTATGTGTAAGGTCTTGAGATCAACCTTCCAATGGGTTGGCTAAAATGTGTGTTTGACAGCTAATCCTTAAAGTTACCCAAGTTTCCTTGAGGTCCAAAGAGCAGTGTTGGGCTATCAAAAACCAGATCTCATGTTTGTCATACTAGGATGGCTGGGCCAACATAGCCTTGCATAGGCTGGTCCAGGATTTAGGGTGGCAGGTCCCATGGACAGTCCCTATTTAGATCCTAGAGTTCTCTCAGTTTTTGGGATGGCAAGAGGAGTTTCACCCAACTGTCAAAAGTAGGCTCCCACACACAACGAGCTAGCAAGCTCTTAAAAGGAAATATTCTCAAAGAGGGACTGAACTTGGGAGTTTGGTCCCTCTTTGACGTACTTTGCACATAACTCTAATGAGCCAGAACCTTAATTATGGGTGATGCTATGGACCATTACAACATACACAAGTCCTTCAACTGCTTGGAACAAAATAAAAATGATCATGCGTTCTACCAGATGTAAGACACTTCCATTATCAGAACTCTCAATAAGTCTCATTACCATCTTGCTATGCAAAGTGAGAAAGTTCAATGTCATTTGATTGCACATACCCAACGTATAGACGGTCCTTGGCAGTATCAAAGTAGAAATTTGATAGATCAACCACTGCAAACCGTTGCATAAGCTGCTCAACACATGTCCAAGTAGAATAAATAAACCACTGTCCAATCTACTGTTTGGTTATTAGGAACTGGTGGAACATAAAATAGAACAAATATCAAAGATGAGACTTCACCAAACAAAGTAAAAATACTCAAAACATCTCAAATATCCATTCAACCTGTTAAACTTGCTGCCAAAGTGTGGAGTGGAAGGCTGGCATGATCAAGTTCCCAAAAAATGTTTGCTGTTATGAGAGAGCCACCTACCTGGAAAAACCTGTAGAACTGATACTTGCTGTAACTTTCTTGAATTCCATCCATAAGAGTGGCCAGTTGAACGAGTGCATACTTATCCAATTTAGGCAGTTCCTCATAAGTGACACTGTCCTCTGGCTGGCAAAAGGAAGAGCATTTACTGTAAGTACCAATGCCAAATTGAAACACAAGCAGATTCTAAGAACCTATATGAATAAAAGTTGATTTGTCCAAAAAGCCAAACTACCATAATTGCTCAGTTGAAGGTTTAGAAATGTAGATTGATGTTTGTAAGTGTAGAAGAACTGCTCAGAACTATTGATGTTTGCTGCTGTTCCAGAAATAACCCATCACAGGGTGATTCTTTTCAGGAAATCAGATCAGCACTATTCAGGTGCAACACAAATGTGCTGCAAAATAAAATGCAGCAAGAGATTGAGGACAGGCAGTAAATGATAATCGAATCCGGAAGTTCATGCTGGTCTCTACCTTCCAGTCATGCAGGTTGGACAGCAAATAACGGAGGGTGCCCCGAAGCTTGCGGTAGATTTCTGACATTTGACGCAAGATCTGTGGTCCAATCATAACATCCCCAGTATAGTCGACACTTGATACCCACAGCCTCAAAACATCTGCTCCATACCCTGGTTCAGTCTGCATCATACAGAACAGATGATATTTTTGTGACCAAAAAGAGAGGTGAGTACAGAATCTTACTAAAAGTTGGAAGTAGCTGCATGTGGGTGTTGGACCAAGGCACTACCAAAGAAATTTAAATTGAAGTCCTCAACTTGTGACTTCTATCCAGAGCGTACTCCATCACTAGTGATGCATAAGGTGCAGCATATGTGAAATTGCTTGGATCACACTCTTGTTGACTGCACATACTTATTGATAAATCTGGCAGCTCAAAAGATAATTATCTCAACACCAGGGTGCTGGATCTGAGGGGCAAGATAGATATACTCAAGAGAAGAAAAGATGGAATCTGTACTGAAGAATGATAATCGTGCCAGTCGATAGTGCTTTCTAAACCAGTTAAGCCACACATCAACATTGCAAACACAGTATATTAGGTTATTAGGTTATTAGGTTATACCTATAGCCAAATGGAAGCACAAAGTAACTAACCTTCTGGTTCTTGCCACCCTCAATCACAGTTCGAGGGTCCACAATGTTGCCAATTGACTTGCTCATTTTATGACCCTTTTCATCAAGCACAAATCCATGTGTCAACACTGCCTTATATGGTGCCGTTCCTGCCAGAATATAACAAAGAAAACCAAAGAAAATCAGTAACATGGATGCAGAGAGATCCTAACCAGACATCACTGTTGATGCCTTTCGACTCTGGATTAAGGAGTTCAAATCTATTTAAATGAAAAGATGTGAACTTTCCAGGACGCACTTGCACGACAGTTGACTCAATATAAATAAATATATGGGTTAATTCTTCACCAAGATGAATAACCCATAAAACTTTACAAACCTTGAGTAGCTACACTAGTGAGAAGTGAACTTTGGAACCAGCCCCGATGTTGATCACTGCCTTCCAGATATAAGTCAGCTGGTGACCTCAACCCCTTCCTGGTAGCAACAACTGCTGCCCATGAGGACCCTGATATCAAATTCATAACTCCTGAGGGTCAGAATACTGGACCAAGAAAACTGCTGAGAAAGTATAAGAAATTAGGCTCAAAAACCTTCATAGTAACAAAAATTTGAGAAAAAATCCTCTTTGCAGCCCAATATTAACTCCAACTTTATGATTTAAAGTTCCTAATAGACCATTACAAAATGTTATCGCAAGGCCAGAAGAGTGCACATTTGTAAAATTGTTGCAAATTTATCAAGTATCAATGAGACTGTAAAAATTGTCAAGACACAAACAATTAAGCTTTGAGCTTCAAATATGTACCAGAATCAAACCAAACATCCATTGTATCAGTGCCCTTCTTATACATGTTGGCCTGTGCACTGTATTGAGCTGGTAGAAGATCTTCAACACTCATGTACCACCAAGCATCGCTTCCCTTTTGAGCAACAATAGCTGCACATCCCATCAGCACAGAAATTTGAAACTGGGATATAATGAACTACATACAATATTGACACAAAACAATCTAGTATACCAAAAAAAATTGCATGTTGTAACTTGATTTGACGAGGGTACCTATCATATTGTACTTAATGGCATCCAATATAGTTCTTTCCCCACTCTTCATTACATTGCATCCCACTCTTCATTACATTGCATTCTCAAGAAGAGTGATTAGACAAGACGCTGAAATCAACAACGTTTACTGTGCACCAAGAGACTGGTTGCTCTCAAGTCTACAAAAATCACAAACAAGAACTCACAAAACTTCCTGGAACAAATACATGGGCTCATCCACAGATTCTTTTCATATAATGAATTTGTGAAACTGGTCAAAGTTGGTTCACACCAGTAGTGGCAAGATTCAGGGTTTACCTTGCACATGTGCAATTGTTTCTTCAGTCATAAGAGGCGCATTAGTTTCCACGTGATAGAAAACAGGAATTGGAACACCCCAGCTCCTCTGTCTGGAGATACACCAATCTGAGCGGCTAACAGTCATTGATGTGATCCTTTTCTCACCCTACATGACAGTGTTACATGTCAAATTAAGCAACCAAAACACTTCTGCTTTAACTTATTATATTCTGTTATGCCCAGGGAACATGGATCCTGGAAATCACAAGCACACTTGAGTTCCTTCTTACTTTGCACTAGAACAGGAACATACCGTTGGGGGCACCCACTGCACTTTGCAAATCGCCTCCAATGCTGATTCTCTGAAGCCTTCCACAGATGCAAACCACTGCTCTGTTGCCCTGAAGATGGTTGGCTTCTTTGTTCTCCAATCATAGGGATATTTATGAACTGCCATTCCACATTACACTTTAGAAATTTTCTAAACCCAATAGCAATTACTTGACATGCTTAATTGTTTGCTGACAGGCATCATGAACCGCATTGACCACTTTAAGCTGAGCCCTTCCTTTTAAAGAAGGTTATATCCTCAATTAACAGTATAATTCAGACACCCAGAGCACACCAGCTTATACCCATGA
The DNA here is from genome assembly GCA_950295325.1 of Polytrichum commune. Classification (NCBI taxonomy): domain Eukaryota; kingdom Viridiplantae; phylum Streptophyta; class Polytrichopsida; order Polytrichales; family Polytrichaceae; genus Polytrichum; species Polytrichum commune. The sequence goes on along the minus strand of OX485803.1, from coordinate 10,729,147 downwards.
CTGAATGTCCCACCGCGAAGCTATTATGGCCCAGTCTATCGTGTCAGCAAGTTTGGTGGTATTACCAGAGAAAATTGGACTAGCTAATTTCCACCTCAATCTTGTCATTATACATCTACAGTTCAGATATGCAACTAAAGAGAACCTAAAAGCAGGATGGAGCTGTAAAGCACCGATAGTCACCATAAGCTTCCTCCAGTAGCAGAGCTGACTGTGAATCCAAAGCTGTCACAACTGCTGTGTTACCATCCCCTAACACATTGAGACCTGCAAACTGCCCTGCTTCCGAAGTAAAATCCCCATTATCATCCACTGGAGAGAGCAGTGGCAGTCCATATTTTTGACCCGTGATGTAATCTTCTTGACCATGGCCGGGGGCTGTGTGAACCAGACCAGTTCCTGATTCGGTTGAGATATAATCTCCACCAATTACCACAGGGTTTTCACGCTTTTCCAAAGGATGTGTATATCTGTATGACAATAATTCACTTGACATTAGACCTATAACAGAATCTCTTCAGTTTATAGATGATCTGTTTCATCATAATAGGAACAAAATGCTGCACACACATCCACAATTTAGTGATACCCTCCACCTCCTTTCTCCACCTGAAATTAAGCTTCAAAAGTAGACAAGACCAGAAGCGCTATGACATTTTGCACTTCTTTACTATGTAAATCTGTACCATATAAGAGCATTTCCAAATGATCTCAATACCCGATGGCTGTATACACAACACATAGCCCATCAATACTAATGACAAGGCTGTCATTGCAATTAGTAATATTTGCCAGAGAAAGAGAAATAGGTATAAATATACATATGTCCCTGCCCTGTTTGCTGATGATTATGTGACCGCTTTGCAAGATTTTTGCTAAAGTTGAGATAACAATTAAACCCAGGTGACTGAGGAGAAATATATTGGGGAAATGTATACCTGCAGTGTTCAAGGGCTGAACCAAGACAAGTTCCCTTAACTTCCAAAGAGACACCCCACTTTGCTTGTAATGCAGGGACAAGGTCAGCTGCTACTATCAGATACTTCACCTGGGGTTTCTCTAAAGCAGCACCAACTCTTCTTTTCCCTTTGCCAGTTTTTGTAGCAGCTGATTCTTCCTCAGATGTACCAGATTGCTGGATTTCAACCACAGCGTAAGTGAGCTGATCATTTACTGCGACAGCTGCACTTCCAGAAGTATGCATTTAAGTTAATGTGGAGCATAATCTCCAGGAACTGGAGTAGGTGACAAGTTCATTCTGATTTTCAGTGAATAATCCAGGATTTCAAAATTGAAATACCTGACATTCTTAATAAGTAGTTATTCCGATGCTGTAATTGTATTTCAGATACAGTCATCAATTTTTAACCTGTCTTTCAGCTAATATGACACAACATGATGGAGAGTAGGGTCCTAGAACTTTGCTCACCGGCATTGGCGGGAATGGTCCAAGGAGTTGTTGTCCATATAGCAACACCCATGCTAGGTAGAAGTGACTTCAAATCTTCTGGAAACTTGTCACTTAACGTGGTCATTTTAAAGACCACATATATGCTTCTTGATGTGTGACCCTCAGGATACTGCCAATTGGAGAAACAAAGGACAAGGTCAGCAAGGTAATAACTGCTTCTTTTTCCTTTTTTTGCACTGAGACACCAATGAAGAAACAAAGGCAAAAGATGGAACAGAAAATACATTGCGTTCAACACAGTTTTTAGGTTCAGACTTGATGAATGACTCCCATGAATCCAGACAGTATGTTGATGGCATCCTCACTCAAAATTGAAAGAGAGGGCACTGCCCACAAAGTACAAGTCAAAAGACCAAAATGGATGCCTGTTGCATGTATGAGAAAAAGCTCATAAGAAAATTCAAGGACATTCAAACAGAAGGATTTACTTGTGAAAGAGCACCTCAAGCTCTGCTTCAGCAAGTGCGGTTCCGGATGATGGGCTCCAATGTACAGGTTTACGACCTCGGTAAATATGTCCATTCAGAACCATTTTTCCAAATACCCCAATCTGTCTCCAATCACCAAAAAATACCATCAGAATTTGGGATTTCATAAGCAACTTCCACTAAAAAGTAGTCTATGAATCACACCTTCAACTTGAAATATGTAAATTTAACAACCACCTGTGCAGCTTCATAGTCTGGATGGAGAGTCAAATAAGGATTCTCCCAATCTCCCCACACTCCACATCTCTGCAAAAAAAAGATGTAATAATAAGAACAGTAGTCACACATGTGTTCAACCTTGCCTCAATGACAGAATGTACAAAGTGTACATCTGACAGTTGCTACAATCAATTAAGAGAAAAATCATTCAGTCTAAACTGGCTTGGTAATATTTGAACCAGGTCCCTGAACTGGCAGCCACAATATTTGTATCGACAGATTGTGTTCTGTGTCCAGAATTTTTTTGTCATCTGCCAGTCCAACAGACATCTCATATTTTGGTGCACTTACCTTGAAAGATTTTCGTTGTTCATTTACAGTCTTCAGTGCAAATTGAGCAGCCTTTTTACGAAGCTTAATAGGTGTCAAGTCTTTTCTGGCATCTGCATCCATTGACTGAAGCACTGCACAAACCAGCAAATTTTCTAGGCAGGAATTAGAGAGTAGTCAAACATGCTTGGTGACTGAAAATAAAAATTAATATGCATGGAAAACAAAATATTCATGCAGAGAATGATGCCAATTAACAAATGGGCTGCACAATGACACTCTGTATAGATCTCATCGATGAGAATACAAGGCAAAGTCAACAAATTTTTCACCTTTCAGTTCAATCGGTAAGCCATGACAATCCCAACCAGGTACATAATGAACCTTCCGCCCTTGCATGAGCTGCAAAAATCATTTCAGATCATGCAACAAGAATCTGAGCACCACCTCAATACATCATTGATACTCTCTTCTCTCTTGGACACAAACCAAAGGACCCCCAGATCCTTATGAGAGCAGAAAGTTGAACTAAGACAATCCAGAAAAAAACCATTCTATCAATGCTGCACACATATGCACCTGGTATCTGTTTATAAAGTCCTTCAGGATTTTATTCAGAGCATGGCCCATGTGTAGATCCCCATTAGCATAAGGTGGTCCATCATGCAGTGTGTACGGTTCCTGCAAAAAGAGACAGACAGGTAGCCTCAGTTCATTAGCCCTGATCTTTCCTGCACAGTATTATTCATAATACCTCCAGGGCCAATACATATTACTATGTTGCACCATCTGCTTTGGAAACCAACATCCTTGTCAAATATAAAAAAATAAACCCTAAATAAAGAGCCAAAGGTGAATCGGTAAAACCCTGACGAGCTCTAAACCCTAGGGTCAGAATCCAGCCTTATGCTGAACTGAAGTTAGCAAGGAAGGATGTGTCAAGATCGCGCTATCTTCCACATTGACAACAACCTCAAATGCGTGAAGTGAAAAAATCTGGTCACTGACGATAACACATACCCCAGTGTTCCTCTCGACAATCTTTTGAAGAATCTGCTTATCCTCCCAGAGTTTTTGGATCTCAGGCTCTCTTTGAACTGCATTAGCCTTCATGTTAAAATTCGTCTGTGGCAAATCTACTGTGTCTTTGTACAATCCACCCTGCTGGACCCCTCCTGATGATAACAAACAAAGCCATTGTCAGCCAGAACCTTAAACCCTGGCACCAAAATGCAGCCTCAGGATGAGGTCGTGTCACCTTCCCATATAATTCGAAACCAAAAACGTCCCTTCAACGAACACAATGCAGTGATAAAGAGTTATACATAAGCAAAAAACCCCTTCTTCAGAGGACTTTATAACCACAAAAACCAAGTTTAACTAGGATTGCGCACCCTAGAGTCGGTACCAATAGTTATGAATTCTTGCACATTCTGCTACATCCTGTAAATTTAAGGTCCACACGAGTACATAAACCTCCGAGCTTCTCAGAAATACCTAAAGTTACAACACAAACCTACAACCGGATTCTGCAGGGATGTATTCAAATTTTCAAGTCCAAAGTTTTCGAGGTCTTTCCCAATGGTACTTGGGATTTGTGAATCCGACAATTCCAACAGACCCAGCTCCTCATTACCCCTTCACTCAGAAGGGTAAGAATCCACGACACTCAAATAGCAACCTTATCCCCTCAATTCTTGCACTTATGACAAGCTCCTACAAATAAATCCTCGCAGCCACTTCAATCTTCAAAAATTCACCCCCACAACCCACACATTGCGATAAAATTCCTCCTCCTCCCCTCCACCACCCACAAAGCCAAATCACGAGAGAACCCAAAAACTCTGCCACGCTACGACCGCAGCAAACCACCACCCAGCTCGCCAATTCGGTTCCCAAACAAGAGAAAAACAGCCCCTCTCACCTCAGGCAGCCTTCTTCGCGGCCACGATGAGCACCACACCCCACACATTGCAAATTTCCCCTCACCACTTACGAAGCTAAATCGTGAGAGAAACCAAAGGAAATCCACCATCCAGCTGGCGAATTCGGATCTTAAACAAGAAGAAAATAATAATAATCTCTCTCTCTCTCTCCCCCCACCTTCGGCGGCCTTCTTGGCGGCCATGATGGGACCCCTGGCCCGGCGCTTGGACGCAGCTCCCACTTCCGAAGGTACATTGGAACAGCTCCGCGGGTGCAATCGTAAGCCGGCGAGAGCGGTCCACGCCCAAGGGCGGTGGTGCTTGAGGTGGCGGAAGCCCTGCTGCATCCCTCCCGAGGAGGCGGGCATCGCCATCGCCATGGCCAGAGCCATCGCTTGCCCTTGCGCCGCTGCTGCTGCCGCCACTCCCGAGCCGCAGCGGCAGCAGGGCATCTCTACCAAATTCCTTTCCCCCCTATTATAAGAACCTCCAGTTTCTTCCTCCTGTTCCCCCCCTGCTGTTGTTCGTCTTCGCTAACTTATAACTTCTCCCATGCGACTCCGCTGCTGTTGCTCGTCTTCGCTACCTTATAGCTTCTCCCATGCGACTCCGCTGCTGTTGTTGCGTCGGTGACGAAGAGCTCCGGAGATGGACTCTTCTCGTGGTGCTGTTGCGAAGGACGGACTTCACTTATCTCTCGCTCCTTCCTTTGGAGTAGCCTATCCATTGGCTTTCCTCCTATGACCATTCATTCATGCAATGGAAGGGTTGAGAATTTAGGTAGAGAATGAAGTAAGGTATGTGAGGTGTTATTTTCACTTCGATTAGATTTACACCCAAAAAAAAACGTGTTGCATTAGCAAATCTATGATGAAGCATCCGCAAAAATTGGGTTGAAAATTAAACCTCCCCTTATTTAGTTATGATTATCAGAAATGCATGTCTGTTGATTACATTAACTAGATACGTAGGTTCTCTCAATGAGTGTGGCATAGTTAGTAAAAATTTGAAGACCTAGCGCAATCTCTTTTAAACGTGTGTCTTTATGGTGTCTATTCTTTGATCCTCACCTAACCACACACCAATCAAATATGGGTGTTTGATTAAGGAAGTAATTGAATAACACCCACATATATTATGGGTCTTACATGGTTACTTTTTCGGCTCACCCACTTCTCCTAGGATATGAAACTCGCGATTAGTACAAGATGGTTAGGAAATTTAAATTGGAGTCATTACTAGTTATTTTCCTCATCATTTTTGGAGCTCATATGAATATATTTTTCATTATCATAATGAAGGTTCTCATGTTCATTAAATCTTCATATAGGTCTCCCCACCCCCCAAAAAATAATGTTGACTATTGAGCCCAGAATGCCATCTTATCTTTTGCTTATAGTCCAATCTCTTTTTAACACATATCTACCCATTCTTAGCACATGGTGTCCATTCTTGGAGCCACACCAAATCACATACCGCTCAAATACAGGTGTCCAAACAAGAAAAGTACCTAAATAAGGTTTGACTACCTTATTCTTAAGCTTCCTCCTTACAACATGAATTTTATGAACTCACAATCCTCTTCAAGTTTGGTCTAACATTGAAGCGTTGAGCCCCTAATATGCTAAATTTTGCAAATAAATACTATTGAAACTAGCGCACTTGCTTCAGTTGACTTTTCAAGATAAAATGGTGTTATATATTAAAATATGGCACAACAATAATCATATTCTACTAATAAATTGAGATAGGCCCCAAGCAAATGGGGCAAGCCAATGTGTCAGTATAAGATAAGAGTGGTGTTTTGAACCTTTGACATACATGACCATGATCAAAATGACATCTTTCTCTAAAAACAATTCTTCCTATCATTGATGCTCAAATATCCTTGAATATAGATTTTCAAGTCTATCATGAGGTTTTTCCTTTGGGATATCTTCTTTGATTCAAACAACCAAGGAGATCATTTCTTGGGTTTCACTTTCAACTACTTTTGGTCCTCTCCTACCATCAACCATTGGCTTTAATCGTGAGATCACCTTTGCAAAATCCATTGGTGTTCCGCCATCTTTTGGAAAAATGGAAGGAATCCTTTCATGCGGTTCTATTGATAAATTCATCTTTGTATAAGGAATCACCAATGTATCCACTACACCAATTAATGTTTGAGAATCTCTAGGTGAGATTTGTAAGTGCCCATTTTCATCTTCGTGTGACCTTCCTTTGTCTATTGAAACAGCCAAGGAGGTTTTTTTCTTCTAGGTTCTCAACTATGCCATCTTCTCTCGGAAACGTCTCATTGTTTTGAGTGAGTGATGGTTGTATATGTGACATTGCATTGACAATTTCCGATGATTTCCCCCCATCTTTGAATCATTTGAAGACAAAATTCCTTGTGGAAACACATCTGCACCGTCAAATGTACATGCATCTTTTGCCTTCTTCAATCTTTAAAATTTTCTAGGTGCATCATTTGGAAATACAATTTCATCATCTCTTGGTCTTTTGTTTGTCTTTCTTTGCCCCAAGCCTAGATCTTTCTTGTGGCTTGGTAAGTGGAATGACCTTTTTGCCATCCACTCTCTTATCCAATTTTTATGTTCAGTTCAGTGGCATCACCTTTGTGTCATATATTGTCCTTGAATCCACTTTGCTATCCAATTTTTTTCATTTTGGTAAGTGGAGTCACCTTTCTGTTACTTATTGTCCTTGAATCCACTTCCCTTTCTAATTGTTTCATTTGTTTAAATGCATGATGTAGCACGTGTTTTGATTCAATGTCGTATTCTTTGTGCACCTTGTCCATCAAAGCACTGGCCATGTGGATGTGATGGAGACCCACTTGGTGAATGTCAATATATGAACTCACTTGCAACGCTAATTGGACGCTTTAAATCTCTTGAAGAGCCATATTGAATTTGGACTCCAATGCATAACCCAAAGAGCACAACGTCTTTGGGGACCGATTCAAAGTACGAGTCAAACACCCACAATGCTTAAAAAACTTCTTTGTCTAAGGTAGAAATACCATAAGCGGTTAACCACCCTCTAGCCGTGCACTAGATCGCCGTCAGAATGGTGAAGTGTCATTTCTAAAACGGATCATGGCTCGGCGGCAAATTCAATGCGTGCACACTTAGTGTAGCCAATGGGAGTCAAGTGTTAATGTACTCATGAGGTAACCGATTTAGGCGATGTTCTGTATGGAAATGCGGATTACCGTGTTCGGTGTAGGAAGAATCTAGTGAACGAGTAGGGGGTTTGACAACTTTTCACTTTGAAAATTTGTAGCATTTTTTGTACAAGACAAAAAAATATAAAACAACTTGCATTCTTCATGAATCCTTCTCGTCTATCTTGGAAAATTATCTCATGATTGTCATACCATATCTTCAATGCAAATCACCTTATTTTCACGGGTTATGGTATTTCTACCTTACAATGATCTCCCGCTTAAGTATGCACTTTGAACCGGAGCTGTTGGTGTGCACTAAGTTGGTAGGTGCGCACTTTAATCATATCGCTTTCTAGACCTTCTGATTCGATGAATCACAACGGGAAACGGATGAAACTTGAGGCAACCTGAGGCAACTCGATCGATGTGAAATCATTGCAAAGTTAAGCAAGTTGAATGCGCCAAGCAAGCGGGCACTAAGGCGGGAGTATGAAGCCAATGAAGGTGCCATCCGGAAAGTTTGGGACAATCAGGAGAACATACTGCAACGAAATGCAGCCTATTGAGACATTTTGTTGAATCTATAAGTGTTACTGACTTCAAAGGCTTTGAAGCTTTACACAACATTGTCCTCGACATCAACAACCAATTGCTTTGCTCTGATGTTCAAATGAAAGCTTGACAAATGTATGATGAATTGCGATAATCGTTTGAGACATTTCAACGAACCGTTAACAAACTGATATTGTACGTCAAGCTTAAAAAGATCATGCATTTGCAGCAAATGACTCTGCATGACATGTTCAAACAATAAAATATGAACCCCCTATTTTTGTCAAAAAAATTGCGCACTTAACTAGGATGCGTACTTAAACAGGTGCGTACTTAAACGGGTGCGTACTTAAGCGGGAGATTGTTATAGTCCATTTGTTGCAATTCTTTTCCTTTGAGTCATGTCAGTGCCCCATAAAGTATAAGCAAGATAGTTGTTGTAACTATAGTCTTTTATATCCACGATCATGTCCTCATCCAACTTGCCACGTTCCTTAATACCATCAATTTTTATCAAGTTTCGCTCTGTAACTCTAAGCACTTGTAGTTTGCCATGGTTGAGATGTGTAACCCCTGCATTGATGCATACTTTTGCACACAAATGTCCTTCTTCACATTGTATGCAAAATATGGCCTGTAGTGGGTTGCTATTTTTCAAAATAAAAAAGTCTCGCCATTCTTTCTATGTTTGTCATTTTCATCAAAGTAATCATTCGCCATCCATATTGGGAGATTCTCAATGCCACCCATTGTTAAACCCACAAATCACACAATACAATCTCCAAGGAAAGGTTGTAGATCAATTGAGGTTTAAGAAGATGATGAATAACTTGCGTATATATTGGATGCTATATATATATGTAGATGTATTAAAATGAAATTAATAATTAAATGCTAGGTTTTTAAACATAAAATAATAGAATGACCAAAAAAAGTAAAAGAACTCATATTCACAAGTCAACCATTTTTTGAGGTGACAATCGCATATGCATCCCTCCAGTGAGAAGCAGAGTCCGGGGAGTTTTTTACCAAAATCGGTAGATTTCCGATCTTTTATGAAAAGATTCGGATTTTTATTTTTTTGATCGGAAGCTACCTAAATCCAATTTTTTTTGTCGGTTAAATTCCGATATTTAACTTTCTCATTCGGTAATTTTCCGATTTTGTGAATTTCAATTCGGTATGTTTCCGAAGATTTGTATTGTATGTCGGATTTGTTTTTTTTAATATTATAAAAAAATTCATATTATGCTTTTAAATGGGTGAATTTGTGTTGATATAAAAGCTCTGAATCAAGAAAGCTGCAGAAATAAGCATTTCGATGGGTAAGCTTTGATCAAGACAGCTACAGAAATAAACATTTCGATGGGTAAGCTCTGAATCAAGACAGCTGCATAAATAAGCCTTACAGACTGCAGAAATAAGCATTTCGATGGGTAAGCTCTGAATCAAGACAGCCTGCAGAAATAAGCATTTCGATCTACAGAAATAAACATTTCGATGGGTAAGCTCTGAATCAAGACAACCTGCAGAAATAAGCATTTTGATCTGCAGAAATAAGTATTTCGATGGGTAAGGGCTGAATCAAAACAGACTGCAGAAATAAGCATTTTGATGGGTAAGGGCTGAATCAAGACAGACTGCAGAAATAAGCATTTCGATGGGTACCTCTGAATCAAAACAGATTGCAGAAATAAGCATTTCGATGGGTAAGCTCTGAATCAAGACAAAATCAAGGTCGCAAAGGCTAGCACAAACTCCTCTTCGCAGTGTCGCACCCAAATGAAGATGAATCTAGCAGAAGCGGAAGAGCAGTACAGAGAGCACTCAACACAGAGAGAAATCCCGATGGAGGAGTGAGATACTCTGTAGAAAGGACTGCAGCTCCTTATACTCGTGATAGAGGGTCCTTGGATGCTTAGAGCAGCTCAAAACCCTAATCGGCCTTGTGAACGGAACCTTCCCTAAATTACTTAGCCTTCATGGTTCTTAGAATCTTAACCTTATGAGTTATGACTCTAGTATTAGGGATAGGGCGGACATTTTTACTAGGGTAATAGAGTTATCCTTTAATTCAAATGAGTTTGGTAGGGAGTTTCTTACAAAACCTTCCATGTTTGGCAAGCTTGAGGTGCATGCGTCCGCCCTATCCCTAATCCCTTCGGCTACTTGCCTAAAATTTAAAAATTGGCTCGGTAAATATCCTAAAATATGATGCCTCAACCGGCTATATTGCCGATATTTTCTCATTTCAACCGGTCAATTTCCGACCTTTCTAATTTTAAGTCGGTACCTCGTCCGAATCATTGCAAACTCATTGGGAAATCTTCAAAAAATTTCGGCTAGCTCGTAACTAAAGTTCGGTACTCCCCGTTCATCACTGAGAAGTAACGAGCATGTGGATGCGACCAAAAGGGAACTGTCACAAACTAGTGTACTTTTTATGCCCCGATCACACCAAGTTTTTTGTCCAATTCCAGTCGTGAAATTGTTGGGGATTATGTTGAGAAATAAATGTTGGCCCACCACTTTTCACATTATTACAGCTAGAGATGTTGACGGATGATGTCATAAGTGGTTGGTGTGATCAACCCCTCATTCATCCAACATAAGAACTTGACCCCCTTATAGAGTTGTAGCTGATTCGTCTCAAGTGATGTCCTCTAGACCAAGTCGTGGTCTTTGTGGCTAAATCATGTGTCAAATTAACCCAAAAAGTAAGCTTTGGGTGGCATGCTATTTAGGGCTTTTATGCTAGTTGAATGAGAGGTACACTTGTATGTGATAATTTCCTCTCGCCACGGATGCGTGTGTTAGTATTCATGCTCCATCCTTTAAATGACATGTTCTAGCTTCCACAAACTACCATAGAGTGATCACTGGTTCAATACAAAATTATTATCTTTTGGAATAACATTTCTACTATTGTAGTCACATTGGTCATGGTCAAGTCCAAAGTTGTATTGGTATTTGTTTTTTTTTTTTATAAATTTTATAAATATCATTTGAGAATCTATACTGTGGGCTTTACATTGAAAATGTACTCATGTATTTATACTAAGATTTTCAAATTAATGCAATAAATGCCTCACCACATATAAAAATATAAATAATGAATTAAATGGGCCTTTATTACATCTAGAAGCCACTTTCATATTCCAATGAGAAAGTCATTGAATATTTTTTCATCCATGGCATGTAACTCATCAATTTCATCAAACAAATAAAGACAAGAGCACAGTTACTTAGCCACAATCCGAGAGCAAAACTCAAGGGAGCTCGTGATCATGAGTGCTTCAAGAGCCTCTAATTTGCAAAAACCTATAACCCAAATGCAAGCCCTAACAAGAATGAACATGGTGCATAATGAGGACTATTATCATATGACACCAACGAATGAAAATTGAATTGGATGAAACTAACACATCTATTGTCAACTTTCTTCTCTTAATTTTAGGGCCCCCTTTTGTACATCTACCTTTTAATTAAAAGTCTTAAGAGGCTTCTTAAATGTACATACTAGAGAAAAATAACACCTCTCCCTTATGTGCATTATGTACTCTAATGCCTCAAATTATACCCTTCTTATAGTCACATTAGTTCGTATGTGGCATGAAGAGTCCACCCCCTGGGCGGTAGTATTGTTTTCAATACCATTGAATCTATATACCTACCATGTAGGAACCTTTGTAACTAGTTAGATTTGGCTTAGTACAATATGTTTAGGATGGTATTGACCCAAATAATAACTCGGGTAAGCATTGATTCTCTCATCTTGACATACCTACCAAATATCAATATTTGATCGGTATACAATTTTGAAACCCATGGGTAGGTTCTTTATTACCATTATTGATGTTGATTATTGAAACCATGTATTCACATGTATACCGGTCTAACATTAGTCATGACCTTGTTCAATCCAACATGGAAATTAACTTACAGAGCTGAAAATGATGAAGCGGACAACACTCTACAGAAAGGCACGGATGTGTTTTGCAATAAGTTTTTCTTGTTCTTCATCTCCTATTGATTGATTTACGTCTTCAAATTTGTGTTGCATTAACAAATGGATGAAGAAAAATCAACTTAAAAATCAGATGCCCCCCCCCCCAAATTGGTTATGTTTATCACTAATGCATGTTTGTCGATTCATTAATTGAATACATAGGTTGTACCAATTGTGAATTTCACTTTTAAGTGTGTAGTAGTTAATAAAATACGATTACATAGTCCAATCTTTTACACATATGTCTTTATGGTGTTTGGCCTTTGATCCCCACTTAATCACACACCAATCAAATATAGGTGGCTGATTAAGAAAAGTAACCAATTACCACCCACACAAGGTATGTGGTGTTGTTCAATTCGTTTTCCGTGTTCTCCAACTTCTACCAATTAGATTCACACAACGGAAACCTGTGTTGCATTAACAAATCTATAATAAAGTGCCAACATAAATTAGACTGAAAATCAAACCTCCCTTGATTTAGTTATGGTTATTGACAATACACATTTGTTGACTCCTTAACTGAATACACATTTCCTCCCAACTGTGATTACTATTGTATCGAATGTAGAGTAGATAATATTATTTGACGATGTAGTCCATCTCTTTTAAACGTGTCTTTATGATGTTTGCACTTTGATCCTCACCAAATCACATACCAATCAAATAAGTTGTAGGGGTCCGATTAAGAAGAGGAACCAAATAACACCCACATACCTTACCTTATTGAAACACCATTAATGAGAGTGGGTGAGGTGGCAGAAGCAGAGCCCAAAGCTGCTGCGTGCCACTTGGCATGGCATGAGGGTGCAATCCCATGCCTGCACCATGCAACCCACTTGGCTCAGAATCCCATTTTCATTCTTGGGTTCGATTTTTTGCAACAAACTTGAGGTGCACAGTTGTAAGATTGTTGAGTTGAGCACACTCGCAGCCCCAATTCCTTCAGGATTTTGTGAACTTTTTGATAGGGGTTGAGACTCCATCACAGCAAGTACACCTTGTAAGTCGAGACTCTGCCAAAGATTGCAAGCGAAGAGCAGACCAGGTGCTTCTGAGAAAGGTCTGCATCTTGTTAGGGTTGTTGATTGTAGCATGAGTTTGAGAATCGTATATCTGGTCACAATCCCTCAGGTGTGGGTTGCCTCAGAAGACCTGATGGTTTTTGGGGTTTGGGCTGCAAATTGGGTTGGTTTCCAATTAAGGGTATATGAGAAGGATGAATGTTCTAATTTGGTAGTCCTGAAAGATTGTAGAGGTGATGTGAAGCATTCACAATCAATATTAAGTTATCAAGATCCTGGTGATGGTATTGAGTAGCAAACTAATCGGCTATGGAGTGTCCATACTTGATTGTCGAGTGCTCAAGGAGTGTAAGACATTGAGCATTTGCAAGAAGATTGCAGAGCTTAGGATAAGTTCAATGTGCAGATAGTTGTCATTTCCTATCCTAATCAGATTTGCAAGCTGTTCTGGATTCCTTGTTGTGTGTGTTTGATGGAGTGCATGGCATAAACCTCATTTTTGAGCAACTTCTGAGCCATGATGCATCCCAGGTTTGGAATTCGATGGAATCATTACCATCTTGCTCAAAGCTATAGAAAGTATTTGGTGTGTTGAATCATCCCTCGCTGAACTTGGGCCTCAAGGTTTCCATTTGTGAAGGGGAGGTTTTCTATGTTTACTGAATATTGTGTAATAGGGGAAAGAGACATAGGTTTGTCTGGATGTCCTTGTTACTCTGGTGGCCTGCGACAGAGATTGAGAGAGCATTATATGCTGCCAATTGTATTGCAGGTTGGTAAGAATCAGGTACCCGGCCATGGCAGCAGTTGGAAAAGGACCTGTGTCCCACGCCGATGATTTGCCTGGAGATGCCACCAAGACAACCACAAGCATGTTGGGCTTGGGATCATCGGCACTTCAAAGCTTCAATCCGATTAAGAGAATCCACGCCCACTTATGCGCGTAAGGAGTACTTTGTCTCACCCTTGGCGCCTTATTTTCACTAGGGAATCAGATAAAGGATGTGTTTATTGTGCATGTCACTGATGTTTTGGAAGAAGTCAAACCCTCAAGATTATCTATAAGAATGTGCATCAGATAAACATGCACCAGCATTGACAGTGATTCTCCTGGGGCCAGAATGAGCAATACGAAATAATCCTAGCCATCATGTCAGAATTATGGGAATCAAGTAGAGGAGTGGAGCTGCAGGAAAAAATTGTCAAGTTTAAGAGGGCCTGTTGCATGACAAGTATTCTCAACTTGTTGGAACCTGTGTTGCCTGATTGAGCAGCTGTGGAAAAGATAGCTTTCCTAATATAGAGTTTTGCACACACTTTTCATCCGAGAGTGAGATTCATATCCTCTTCGAATTAAATATAGTTATACGGTTGTAAGGCGGTTAAACTCATGCCTTGTACAAGAAATTTGACTAAAACTACCATGTTCTGTTATTTACAGGTTCCATTTCTATGCATATGACATGAACCGGCAAGTTGAGGCACACCATTACTGTACTCACTACAACCAGGACATGCGACAGTGTTTGATATATGACAGTCCCGAGCCAAATGCACGCCTAATTGGTGTGGAGTACATTGTCTCCGAGAAGCTGTACCAGGAATTACCTGATGAGGAGAAGAAGTTATGGCATACTCATGAATTTGAGGTCAAGGGCGGTATCTTGTTCATTCCAGGAATCCCCAAAGCGGCTGAGCATGCGGAGCTGAGTGAGGTACTCCCAAATTCCTAGTTTCCAACCTCAACTCCTCCCAAACTGTCAACATTCTGGAACTCGTGCCTTTGTAGATGTTTAAGCAACTTCCTCAAATTATCACTGTATATACTGTCTTTAAACATTCTGTGACATAGTCTTAACTCATGCATTATAGCATTCTTAAGTCGTTTAGTGGGTGTTCTCCCTAGATAAGCATCTTGGATGGTATGCACTCGGCGAGAGTTTTTTTTGTCAAGGTCTTTAAGTTGAATCTTGGTAGATGGGCGAAGGCTTTGTCCGAAGATAAGGTAACACTGAAGTGTCGATTAATGAGAGATTGTCACGTGTCTATGCTTGGTATTCATGCATGTAATCAAGGACCTTGATTCTTGGATTAATACTTAAACCTAGAATAGAAAGAGAACGTCTTTACCCACGCTTAAGAATGTTCTTAGATAGTTTTGTTTTTATGTGCAACGTGTGGTGATGACAAATTTGCAACTTAGGCATTTTAGGGGTTGGCTGATCTTGAGTGAACTGTGTGGGTGGGTGGGTGGTCTACCAGGTCGCCAAGACATACGGAAAAGTCTTCCACTTTTGGCAGTTTGACAAAGGAGACACCCTGCCCCTCGGCTTGCCCCAACTCATGATGTCTTTCACAGACTATGGCCAGCTCAATCCAGAGCTTGCATCAGGTAAAATCTTTCATATAAAGATGTCGTTGGTTAATTGAAAACTTTGCAAACATCTGTATATAATGTTGATTTGATCATTTTATGGGTGTAGTTCGATGCCACTTGATTGATTACTAATGAAGTGAGTGGATCGTTCATTGGGCAGCAGTCACGTCTGTATTATTTTAGCACATGTGGTTGAACTTCGGACAATTCTTGCATTGTCAATTAAGTAATTAAGTCGCACTGATGTCTAGTATTTAGTCTTAGGGAGATGGAGAACCTCGCATTGTACCCACTGCGAATTCCTTGTTCTGTTGGAATATTGCCCACTTACTGTGACACTCAAAATGTAGTGGAGATTGTGATGAGGATGATGATTGGCATCCTTGATCAGATGTAGAATTTACTCATGGGTTTCTAGAAGCTAACATTTCAATGCATTACTAGAGTTGGATCTTGAAACTAGGATTTCTTGTTGGAAGACTTTGTTCCTCACTATCTTGCATAATTTACACTGAACTCTTGTACAGATGTGGAGAAGAGGTTTGGAGTCAATTTTAAGGAAAATTCAGAGAGTCGACAAGACATCCAGGGCCCTGACCTTGGCATCCACCCTCTTGCAAACCCTTGGACCAAGGGCATTGGCCTGAAACCTGAGCTCCGTGAAGTTAATCTTCAGGACAAGCTTTGAAAACCTATGGTGCTGAATTGGGAGCTGCCAGGTCTTAGTATATATTGTCTGTTTCAGAAATCAAGTCTCGCAATTTGTTACACATAAAACATTTTGGAGGTGTGGCGGACAACCTGTCCATTTTGGAGCTATACCTTTGTGAATTTGTAGAAACTGTGTTGAAATTTAGAGAGACATGAAGGAGTTTGGGGATGAGTTTTATTGATATTTTGGGAGTATGTGTGGGGTTGACAGAGTAAGTTCCATACTGGATACTCACCCATCACAGATAGAACAGGATGTTTATGGTTGAATTCACGCCTCTCACCTTTCTAGTTTGCAACTCTCAGAATAACCCCCGGGGTGCACCTTTCATTAAAAGCCAAGAACCATGTGCGTTTGCAACATACTCTAAAACCTCCCTATATACAAGTTTTTTTTTGTTTTTGTTTTTTTGTTTGTAAAGTCAAGCATTACATGTACAATTTCAATGGTAAAAATGCAAGTGACAATATGTATATGTAAAACAAAAAAAACATTCATATAGAGTCATTCACATAAGTATACAAATATACTTATGAATAATAATGGACCCCTATCATATGTATATTGTAAACCCTAACATTCATCAATAAAGTTGTTGAAGGTTTTTTCATTCCTGAGATGTAACTCATAAGCATCTAAGTCTACAACATATGTCATAAAAGCTAATGCAATTATTGTTTCTAAATTTGCCATCAAATGATCTCTTAGATTGTAAGTTCACTTATTGTTGGTTCATTTTTTATATCAACATAAACCAATCTCCATGTTTGGTGGATGGTACATCAAGTCAATTGGGTTTCTATACTCCACCCAACGATTGCCAAATTTTCTATGATTCTTATAAACCCTCCCAAGAAACCAAACCTTAATTGGAGATAAGTTTTTTGGTCTACGACATATTTTTTGACAATTCTAGCTTTAGGTGTGTTAAAAAAACACACTCCCCAATCACAACCATGATTTAACATAGTATCATAGATTCAACTATAATATGCCAGCCTTAATTTGAGTCAATTGATCTTTAAATAAAGTTAGATTGCCATTGAATTGAACTAACAAGTGTACTTTTGAAAATCCTAGACTCCCCTATCTCTACATAAGCCATAATGAACTTTACATTAGATTGAGAGAGAATTTCAACATTTTCATGTTCATCAATTAGAACATTCAAAGC
This sequence comes from Polytrichum commune, assembly GCA_950295325.1. Lineage (NCBI taxonomy): Eukaryota > Viridiplantae > Streptophyta > Polytrichopsida > Polytrichales > Polytrichaceae > Polytrichum > Polytrichum commune. The sequence continues at coordinate 10,711,750 of OX485803.1, read as the reverse complement.
ATGTCGAAGTTCAGTTTGCAACTCCAAATCTTCATGCAAATCATTTTCAATCTACAATTGCATTAATTCCATCTCTATGACAACATCCTTGCACATGTTTGAATCGTCTTCTCCAACACTACAATTTTCTTTCTCACTACCTTGTGCACTAGAATCATCAATCCATGTGTGATCATAATCACACTCATCCTTCTTCATACTTCAATAAGTGATCCTACCATACAAGTACAAATGTTGTATATTTTCTAGAAGTCCTCCAGACATGTACATAACTATGAGTTATAATTTGTGTAGTATACATTGTATGAAAAAGATCAAATTAATACCCCTTCTGTGCACTTACGTATACTCATATGTGTTATGAAAGGTGCACTTCATGGGGAAATAACAGGAAATTGTTGTATTGCAACCAGCAAAACTTGTCTATTGATCGGAGGCACAAAAGGTCTTTCCTTGGTAGACTGATTTGAAACATTGCGAGATTTTGCATGCAATTAGCAGTTATTGAGCACACCTTGAAAACCTTGATTCTGGATGAAATTTTGACGAACACAGTGGCCACATTGTCAGCTTGGAAAAATCTGAGGAACATAGATGACAACATACAGATATGCATATGAGTATAAAGCTTAGGTTGCCAGGTGCAGGCCAACCCTACCTAAGCTGTAGACCAACAGGATGAATCTGGCTGAAAGAGTAGAGTGCACCAATAATCCAATTCACGGAACTGGCTCATAAATTACAAAAGTTCAAGAACAAAGTGAGTCACTTCAATGAGAAGTCACGATGTCTCTTAAAAGAAGGGTACATAAAAGCTACTTGCATCAATGTGATAACCTAAACTTCTCTCGAGCAGAATGTGCCTGTTTTAGTGTTAAATTTTGAGATCTGGTGAAAGACCATTCTTAAATTCTGTAGTCCAAACCAGTAGTGACTCTGATTGAATGGGCTGGTGGTGTCAACAAAGTTTGCATCCACAGGAAGTCTAGCCTTTTGTATACTGACAAGATTACTGCTGATAGGTCACAAATTAACAATGACTCACACTGTCATTTTCCAAATCCTCTCTTGAAAGCTACAGTAGTCCGACTTGCTACAGCATCATATGATGGTTCCTGCACTCGAAGAACGAATGTACTGCTGTAAGATACAACAAACAGTCCCTGAAATTACGTCCAGGTTCCCATCTCCAGGAGGAAGTCTACATGATTCAACCCCCGGAAATCGTCAGGAATGCAAGGTCCCGAAATAGCCAACAATATGTTACACTGATCTCACCCATGCGGAAGAGAAATTTCAATCAAGTACACACCCAGCATATTTGGACCTCAAATGGTCTTATCAAAGTGATGTGAGGTTCCTAAAGCGCCTAAAGTGCATTGTTGTAGGGAATGGATGTAGCAGGTAACCATTGTTGTCCGGCAATGAAGCTACCGACCGTAAATTTGTTGGCATCGGTGATGGAAATCTGTTTACTCCATTTCACACGGCTTGCAGTATTGGCTCCAGCACCGGTGTTTCCATATTCTCCGTAATTCACAGTGTTTCCGGAGTTAGGATCACCATTCCACAGTAGCCATCCGGCGGGGTTGATGCAGCTTGCAAGGGTGCTTTTGATGAATACGGTTTGGGCATAGGGTTTCCACGGTCGCCCCAAATATGTCGGGAAGGAGTCTGGCAATCCAGGCGCCGGTCCAACATTGCACGAGAGGAAAGATAGCCCGGTGGTTTGGCCAGGATCCGTTCGGCCACTTGCGGTGTAGGTATTCTGTGATCCGGTTCTTCCAAGTCTGGCCAGGAGATTGCAATTCTGGAAAACAGCAGCTGCGTTTCCGAAGATGTAGTCTACTGTGCCATAGATATTGCAGCCGCTGTAGAATTGGCGTAAACTAAGTGCATAGAGTGTATCCTGCGCGAGGAATGGCAACACAATTGTTGGTGAATCCACACAGGTAGACATTTCAACGAAATTCAGAAACGCTTGTGAGATCACATCTGTGTGTCTGTTTGGTCTTTCTACTTTACCAGACGAAGTGTTCCTTGAGGGTTTAGGGACTCACAAAGCATGGAATGGATAACTAGACGGTTTTGGTTATGTGATTCTCTGGACATGGCTAGATCTGCTTCTGAATATTGCAAGCATGTGCAGGCTAAGCTATCTTCACTGTCATATCCAAACAAGAAGTGACAAGGCATAGAGATCACATTCGAGCAATGGGAGCACAATTTGTTGCTTCCAGACAAGAAGTTGACACTTCAACGAAATTTCAGAGAAGTTTGTGAGATCACGTCTCTGTGTTTCTGTGCGGTCTTCTCCATTCCAAGACGAAGGGTTTTTGGGGTCAAAAACTACTCAGAAAGGATGGAATTGATAAGTAGAAGGTTTAGTTATGTGAGTCCCTGGATATGGCTAAATCTGCATTTAGATATTGCACAGATGTATAGGTTAGGTTATCTTCACTGTTGTATTGGAAAGAGAAGTGATTAAACTTAGAGATATTGAATTTAGTGATATCCTGCTACTAGAAATCTTGAAATGTTAGCATACCTGATAGCCTTCTAAATTCATGTTGGCAAAAGCCTGCTGATCTCCGCTGGCTCTCAAGGCAACAGCCTGCTGCCCAACCGCACCAGCTGTGTTCTGGATCGTCATGTCTCTCCCAATGAATCCCGACCCCATAACCGCTGTATAAACACGTTCATGCCGGAAATAGGAACACAAGGCATCAGACTCCACGATACGCTTCAATGTGCGATTGAAGCTTCAGGTTCAACCATTTATGTAGGAATCTAGCTAAACACATTCAAACTCCGACAGATAATACAGCTCTATATCACTTCCTCACAATTTCTCTTTTGAAGGAGTCAAGTAGAGAGTAGAGAAATCTGACAATCTAGATATCCCGAGGTTATAAAATGCAGTAAGACTGTTTTTTCATAGGCTCCCTGTATAGAATGCAATTGCAGAATTTCCAAGGCCTGCTACCCCATTCTGAACTTGGCCCCAATTGATTCTCGGAGTGTAAAGTGTCGCTTCACACTTCGAAAACAACAATGAGAGTCATTTCCGAAATCCTTATAAGAGGTATTACAAGAGATTACCTGCATTGATCACTGACTTTGACAAAACAACTAAACTTGCATTCACTACAAACAGATATACCAGAAACTCACCAAAAGTGGCAGTGTAGAATGTTGACAGCCCACTGCCGATTACACTCTTGCTTCCAGTGATGATAGTTACCCCAGGTCCATCACCATACATCATAAGATTCTTTTTATTCTTTGGAATGTTGACTTGCTCAGTGTAAGTTCCCTTCTTCACATAGATCACCCACCGTGCACCGCTCGTAGGTGCTGCATTCACCGCAGCTTGGATGGTTTTATACTGTCCAGAACCGTCTTGAGCAACTACAGCATTCGCAGTTGGTCTTGTGGTTTGGAGCAATCGGCGACCTTCACGAGTGAACCAGTGAGGAAACTCTTTGCCACTATCCCTGTCTTCTACCAATTCATAAGGAGTATTAATATTCTCGGAGATGATGCTAGGGTTACTGGTGGCCATGAGGAGACGTCGGGTATGTTGAGGAATCAGGCTGTTTAGGTCAGCGAGCTTGGAAAGAGAATTAACAAGGGAGAGTGCGTTACTAAGAAGCTGGGTAGTGTGTGTTGCTTGAGTACCGTTCACAGCATTGCTTCCATCGTAGACACCAAACATCTTGACACCATCGAGACAAGTGTCTTGGTAAGTTAGGGCAGCACTCATGAATTGTTGAATGTCTCCCACTTGAGACCTCACCGACGAAAGCTTCAGGTCCGAAACTCTGTAGAGCGAGGTGTTGAGCTGGTCGAAAGCGTCGCCTAGCACTTGCTTGCATGTTGCAAGAGCTGAGAATTGTGTACCGTTTTGTACAGGAGAATTTGACTGGAGATCGGTCACCACATACATGGACTCGTTCACAGCTACCATGGCCGCCTTCATGGCCGCCTGAACATATTTCTGTGGGTTACTAAGATCGGTGCCAGAAATTGTGCTGTTGCAAACCTCGGGGTACCTGCAGTCGAGAAGAAAGAATTTGTTTATCATCAGCAAGCACGGAACAGGTATCTCGGCAAGACATGATCAAGAAAAACCCAATCGCATCACAGAAAAAGCACATAAAAAATCTGAAAATGCTCAAGTCTGATAATCAAAGACGACTAACTGAGTCCACATCAGCAAGACGTTATGAAGAGACCCCATAGCATCACAACAAAAACACAACTTTTTTGAAAATGCTCGAGATCATCCAAGACTAACTGAGTCCACTTCGGCAAGACATCAAGAGAACCCAATAACATCACAAGAAAAACACACAAAAATTTGAAATGCTCTAGAGTATCAAAGACTAAGTCCACATCTCGGACATCATGTCTGAAGATCTTTGCATTTTGCAGGAGCAGCGCCAACCCTCCATCACACCTAAAACCTAAGTGAAAGATGCCTTCCACAGATGCTACCCAAACTTGTCCATAGTTCTATCACAGCTTATGTAGCGGACATAAGAATCAAGACTCCTGTTCCGTTATGTTGCCACATGATGCAAAGCTGTTTTCCAGCTCCGATGCATTTCAATGTGACAGAAGCAGCAAGAGAGGTTAGGTGTTAGAAGCAAAAGACTTACAAGGTGTTACTGCAAATGGCAGTGACAGAATTAGCACTGACGGCACCACCGCTGCCGTCATGGTTTTTCTTGGAGACCTCCACACCCACCACTGTGGCGACAACGACAACAACAACAAGCAGGAGGCATGCACTCAGAGCAATCCACCCCTTCTTGGATGACTTCCTTGGTGATGGCTGCTCGGCCGCTCCCCGCCCTTCATGGGTTCCAGCAGCACCTCCATTGGTGAGATCGACTTTCGAGTAGCTCTTGAATGCACCCATTGCACTCACCACATTCCTCGCTTTCTGCCATAACTTTTGGCCCGAACTCGTCGACCTCGCCCTCCCCATGGACCTCGACCGCATCTATCTGGTTTATATACCCCCTCCCAACCAACTTAACCCGACTCTGCTGTGCAATGTGCACACAAGTAGTAATCCTCTTGACAGCTGGTTGGAGTTCGCTCAAAGCTCAAACTCTTACAGGAGCTCACCTACTTACTAAGTCTCCGTCCGCTAACAACTGCACAAAATGCACCGATTCTTTTCACTACAAATATCCTCCCTGTTTCGTGCTGCAGGCCAGCCGGCGGCTAGACCACACGTTTTAGAAAACAACCACCGTGCAAGCTAGTCTCTCAAACGCCGAGTGCAGGCCCGGCCTCTTCTTTGACGCACAAGAGTACGTCACCTATGTCGATGATTCCAGCTGCTCTACACTTGTCGAGAAAACCAAAAGGTGGGAAGAATGTCAGGCACCCAGCTGCGAAAAGTTGCAGCGTTCGTTTGTACTAATTTCACACGCACAGCTCAGTCTAGCTCGATCCTATTCCTCCCCATCCACTACTGGGATATAAGTTCATTTCCTCTAAGTACCACTGTAAGCTGTTCAGGCAGCAGCTACCCAGTACCCACAAGCATCATCAACGGCAGCAATCACAATCGAGTTCATAAAAACTTGGATAAAACTGTTAACTTTGACAGCTTCCAGGGTTCGGGTATTCTTGAGTTTCACCCTGCTGCAGCTGTCTTATGCTCATCACCACACCCACCCACTTGGAGTTGGCGCCGTGGACATGGAGGCTGGGGCTTGACTATGATAGTAGAGTTCTCAGCACATGTGGGATGGCCAAGGACGCACATGGACGACGCGGTCCGTGCCCCCAGCTGTCTGGCCCTTAAGACCATCCATCCATCGCCGCTGACAACACGGAGCAGCCCTGACTAATCTCTTTTGTTGCTGTTTGAACTTGTCTTGAAGCAGGCTCATAAATGCCTCCTTTACACCAATCATGCCTCCCATTCTTGGTCTTTCTATTCTGCTTGCTTTATTTTGATTGCGGATTACAGTTGTGGTGACTGGTGGAATAGTTCCATAACATTACTCAGTTGATGAGTTGTGTTCAATTGCTTTGTGTTCACTCTGATTGCAGTGGGATTCTGGCATCCGGAGTCTTTATTCTCGAATCTACCGTCAGGCCAACGAACATAGCTCATCAGCTAAGTAATGTTGAGACTGATGTGGTGATTGATGTATATAAATATATGTAACGAGGGCAATTGGTGCATTGGCTTGCGCATTTCCAGCTCCCCAAATTTCACCAATCATGCCACCCTTTATCTTCCCTTTCTACCCGCTTTCTTTTTATTGCAGATTGCAATTGTGGTAGTGGATGGATTTGCTCTCAAGTGATAATTGATGTACTGGCTATGATGTGATGAATGATGAATTAGGATTCACACTATTGACAACCAGTGGATTTAATGTCATATTCGTTTGTCAACTTTGTGACATTCTTAATGTCCATTGAGAGAAAGTGTCATATTTGAGACATTATTATGCTCAATAAGTTGACATTAACGCAGTCAAAACGCATTAGTGTCAGCTTGTGCAGTTCCAGCTACCCGATTTACACAATTCATGCTACCCTTCATCCTCCCTTGCTGCCCACTTCACTAATTTGGATTGCAGCTTACAGTTGTGGTAATCGATGGATTAGCTATGATATGGTGATTGATAGATAAGCTTTACTTCGATTGTGGATTACAGTCAGGGTAAGTAATGAAGTAGCTCTAAAATGGCAATTGCTATAAATATTAGCTATGTTGTGGTGATTGATAAATAAGCTGTAATTTGGCAATTGATATAACAGCTAACTCATGCATTTCCACTCCCCAATTTGCACAAATCATGCCACCCTTTGTCCTCCCTTGCTGCCTGCTTCACATTGGATTGCGAATTACAGCTCTATAGTGTTAATTGATGTATTAGCCATGGTGTGGTGATCGATGGATTTAAAGCTGTAATGTGGCAATTGATGGAACAGCTTGCGCATTTCCAACTCCCCAATTTCCACGGGCACGACTTGGCATGGGTTGTTGCAAGGAAGGTCCAATTTGAGTACTGTAAATTCACTATTGTGATGATACTGATTTCATGCTGCAAATTGCTGCTTGAATTGCACCTGTGTTATATGTATTTGTGTATGTATATGTATACGAATTTCGTCGCATTTTAGGCAGTGGTCAGCAATTCAGGATACTTTGATAATCGATGGATGATTACTTTGGTAATCAGCTTGCACGTTTTTAATTTCCTCCCTAATTTCCACATATTTATAGCTTGCATAAGTATTATATATACCTTTGTTACATATAAAATCCACTTTTGCTTTTAAATGAGAAAGTCATTGATCATTTTCTTTACTTAGGACGTAACTCAACGATTGCATCAAACAAACGATGACAAGAGCATAATAACTTAGCCATAATCCAAAAAGCAAAAGTCAAGGAGTCCATGAGCACTCTAAGAGCCTCCAATTGGTAAAAACCTAGAACCCAAATGCAAACCCTAACAAAAATGAACAAGGTAGTCATTGAGGACTATCAGCTTATGACAACAATAAACGAAAATATGAATTGGATGAAACTAACACATCTATTGTCGATTTAATCTCAAAACCTCAGGGCCCCATTTTCTACATCTACATTTACTTCAAAGAATTAAATAGCCTTTCTAAGTGTACACACTAGAGAAAAATAATACCTCTTGCTTATGTATACTTTGCATGCTAATGCTTCAAATAATACCCCTTCTTACACTCACGTTAATTCGTACATGGTATGAAGAGTCCACCCCCAAGTGCGCAAGGTACCTACATTGTTTAAGGTTTGGTTACTGTTGAAGTTGGAAAATTTGATGAGCTTATGTGTCTTACAATTTGCGGCAATATATGTAGTACGGGTGTTACTAGGGTTACAAGTGGAATTTTTGCTCAATTTCATTATGTATTTGAAGCATGATAATGTGGTTAACTATGAATCATTTGAATGCAATATTAATGTTGTGCACTCCAATTTGTGTGACAATATGATGTTTATTGTTTCGTAAATCACAATGTTTTTGTTCATGAGATAGCTTGGCCCGATGAGGTAGAGGAGCGGCACTTGATGGCTTTAAATTTGGATTTTTTGGATTACATTAGAACCATGGACAATGCACTCGTCAAGATTCGGAAGCCTTGGAATAATTCAAACCATGTCAAATTGTTTAATGACCACAAAAAAATATTACATTGTTGAGCTCAGAAGAATACGGTGATGGTGTCGTGCAAAGGTCCTTTCACCCACTTGAATTTAGAATTTTCACGTTCTTATCATGATGTACGATTCTCTACCACTTTGACCTCTATAGGTGCTAGGGTGCTCACTTCACTCATGATGACGGTTGCATTGAGAATTTTCTTGCAAATCTTGAGTATCCTAGAGAGAACATGTCCATGACATGGAGATGAGATAATGAGGAGAGGCCCCTGGATATGGATCAAGGAGCACTAACCACATACAACATGATACATGTCGGCTACTGTGTTCGAGTCGAATGGGGCTTTGGCGGTGTGAAATTTTGGAGACTCATGGAGGGGTTTGATCCCATCAAGACCAAACAACCACTTGTTTAGAACCTACATCCATTTTGACAAACTTCATTCATAGGCGCCGATTGAATATTGCTCATGCTGTTGTTTAGGGTTTATGCACATCCTCGTGGATGGGAGGGAGACTTTTGAGGATCATCGTTACATTTTAGGCATTCAAATGTGTACTAGGTTGTTTGCAATCCACACTTATGAATACAATGGTCACAAGTATCTTAAGCCTTAAGTATGAATTACCCATTGTGCAATCAAGCGTGTACTAGGTTTATTGGAATGCATGGATATGATTGTAATGCATACAAATTTGGGTGAGCAGGAGTGTGAAGTATGAGATATGCATTCAAATATAGACTAGGTTGGTTTAGAATCTGTGGATGTGATGGAATGCACTCAAGACTAGGGTGAGCATATTAATAAGTGTGAGCAAAAAAACATTCAAGTATGCACTAGGTTGGTTTAGAATCCATGGATGTGATTGGAATGCACTCAAGACTAGAGTGAATCACGAGTGAACATAAGTGAGAACATAAGTATGAGCACAAATGCGTTCATCTGCCCAACGAGCAGATGGTGCTAGATCGTTCGTTCTTGTTGTTAGATCGTTGCAGACACCGCAAAACTCCTCACAGCAACACCCTATTTGGAAGCCAACCTCGCACAGAAGCGCCCTCAACAATCTTCACAGCAACGCCAGAAATTGGAAGCCAGCCTCTCATGGCATAAGCAAGCGAATCCATACGCACTCCATACACGGCACTGTCTCTGGTAGATAATCCCTCACGAGTCCACCAACACTCTGCACGACAACACCCGCAACTCTAGACAGCTTCTCACGGAACCAGTGTTTGGAGAGTCGGTGTTTTGCAGCTGCACTGCGCTAGACAACCTCTCACGGATGTGATGAAGGAAAAATGAAGCTTTCACTTCAATCGTTCAAGGGATAGGTCAACTCCTGGAGTCCCAAGCCAGGATCATATTTTGTAACCCAACGGATACAAACCGAGGGTCCCCGCCCGCACTTCGACCCCCAAGGCTAAATTTCGCAGCACGACACACGACTGCTGGAGCGTTAATATCAACTCCAGACTCTCGTCTCGGGGTCCAGCCCTCTCTTTGACCCGGCATTCAGAGTATTAATTTTACAGATAATTTTTGATAATTCATGGGGAACAGTGTCCATGAGCCCTATAACTTACTCTTTTCGCAACTGCACCTTTGCTTTGAACAACGATTAATTCAAGTATCCTTTCTTCATTTGCTCAGACCGAACATGCATGTAAACGGAATCATGTTCTCAACAGGTTACGTTCAACTTCAAATCCAAAGTGTCACGTGATGTTTTCAAAAACAAAAATAAATGTCAATGGCCATCTATATTTCCTTGTCACCTCAATGTCACATGCCTAGTAATACGTGTCATTTCAATTTCTAAAGCGTCAATTGACGTGTGGTCTTCTTCTTCACAAGTCACACTACATGTCAAAATCTAAATTGTGCGTGTCAATTGACGTGCATTTTATTTTTGTGCAAGTTTTTGCATGTCAAATGTCAAAAACTTGCAAAAACTTTGTCAAAAAATTACACTGATCTTAACTGCAAGTGGGCCGCATTTGATCAAACCTCTTCTGTGCGTCATTTTGGGGTCCTTTTGCAATGCAGCACTCGTGAGTCCGGGTCCTCATGACTTGGCCTGAAATCAAGCAAAATCAAACCCCTCAGGAATCTCGCATTTACTGCTGAATACTAGGATTTCACAGTGATCAGCATAACTTACTGCCCTCCATTCAAGGAAATTTCACAGCAGCTCAGATAACCCAAAACTTCCCATGCAACCCAAATTGGATTGATGGAAGTCTTGGGTAGGTTCTTACAATTTAAGTATGTCGCTTTTTTCCATCCAAACCTGTGGCTGTGGTATAGCATGCGTGTCTTTGTGTGGGGCCCACCAAGGCAATTTTGTGTGGGACCAACATTTGGGGGTTGATTCCTCGTCAAGTTTTTCTTTGAGCTAGCTTTCAAGGGGAGGGTGAAACCGACTCATACCGTAGTTCTATAGCAGCTTGGGCAGAAAATAATTAATTTAAAAGGTGTCTAAATTTATGGTATATTAATTTCGTTGAGTGTCCAAAAAAAACGATATTCAAAGAGTGCCTGAAATCATAATAATGCAAGTGACATTCACTGGAATCCAACAAAGTAGTATCAAATCAAAGCAAAATATTTTGTCAAGCAAAACCCTAATATACAAGTAAAAGACAAACTTTAGGGTAAGGAATGTTGGTTAAGGGAGGTATTAAGGTTAATTATAGCCACGATAGATGAAATTAGGAAAACCATCCATGAATTATAGAAATGACTTGGATGAATGTGTAACTTATTTTTAATTACTTTTTTAAATTTCCCAATTTTAGAATATTATTTTTTGGACTGCCTAACTTACTTCCGCACTTTAATTAGTTATTAGGTAGAAAGGTGCCCAAGCTACTAGAGAGCTACAGTACACCGGTTTCTTGTTGAATGATTGTAGCCCTACCTTCAAGGAACGAATGTACATATTGTTTCGCCCCGGTCGATTTCAAGAGGCCGGCCGACTTGAATAGACCAATCTAAGTATGTGCTTGCTTTAAGCTATTCATTCATTACGAGTCCCCCAATGATGGAGTCTTTGCTTATTTTTAAGCACGGTGTAAGTTGAAGGTGGAAACTTTGGGAACCCTTCTAGCTAGTCTAGAAGGTTTTTTTTTAAGATGATTTGACCCGAAATAAACATATGTGACTCCGAAGTGGTCTAGTGAGATTAATTAGGATGACTTAATCACAATCTTGGTATAATACATATCTAGTATGTCATCACAAGTTCACAAAATGCACTTCCAACATATTGGGTACATCCCAAAATTAGTAATGACATTCAACGTGCAATTCTGAGCATTCGTCCATGTACTTTGGGATGGTCATGCGTGTAGAGTCCCCCCATCCCCCCCGCCCCCATGATGAAGTCATTGCTTCAAAGTTGTGACAACCATGAAATTGAAGATGAAAATGTTGGAAACTCTTTTAGTTCGGAAAATCCTTTGGGGCCATTCACGGTTGGGGTACTACTTTTGGCCGTCTAACGGAAAACGGACTTTTTTGGATAACTTCACATGCTTGGTATGCTTAGATTTGTATTGTGAAGCATATTTTGGATCATACCTACATTTCATACTCCATATCGAGTACACTGACAAAGTTAATTTAGAAGGAATAGGGTCATCTAAGATATCCTTTTGATTCCTTAAAGGACATTCAGGAGTGCTATCTTAATTGTTCACCTTAGGATCAAGGAATGAAAAGGACAACAAGAATCAATCGAAACGATCCCAAATTTTTTTCCTCACACTCATCGTTCAAGTGTGTACCAATAGAACCAAATATGTATTGAATAGCAATTGCCCAACTTTACATGTGGCACCAAACATGTCCAAATATACATATACTCACGGCCACACGTAAAAGGAACGTCTAGTATTAGAATTGGACAAAAAAATTTATATGAATGGACACATGACACTTTTACCAAGGTACCAAGATACATAACAGGAAATAATTGACCACCAATGCACACCTAAATAGCAAAAAAATGCCACTGATGTGGCCTAGGGCTGGGGCCTAGGGTTTAGGGTGATTATTAAATAATAATAAAAATCTTTCTTGATAAAGCTTATGAACTATCTACTTATTTATGTAAAATTTATTGATCAAATAATAGTAAATCATGATAAAAACCAAGATCAATGCGACAAAGTCCTTAAGTCCTTTGTCCCAAAAGTAGTACCCCAACCGTGAATGGCCCCCTTTCTTTAGTTGATTTGACTCCGGAATTAGGATCGTCGAGCAACTTGTGATGAAATATTGTCATGGATAATTGAAATTTGGATGAAAATTTACTTGGTGAGTGACAGTAACTGCAACACTGTAAATCTTTCATCCCCAAAATTTTTACAAGGAATGACACATAATGTCAGGTTAATGTTTAGTGTTGGTGACACTACACCACGGTTTACAATTAGTATTGAGCAAGATAATTAGAATTGGTGACACTAAATATCATATTCAATGTAGTGCATGTTGTGATGGGTGAGAAGGAATCGTTGCTTGCAAACATACCTCTCATCCATCCATGTTAACCCACCCCTCCTCCCTTGCGGTTTGTGGTTGATGCGTTTTGAATGTGGATGCATAGTACACTAATTTAGGATCTTTGAAGCTAATTATGGTGTCAAATTAGCATTGAACAAGAACTTTCTAACCTACATACTATTTCATAGCTATTTTTTCCGGATGAACAAGAAGCACATCGCTTATATGTGATAATTCTCTCTCACCATTGTGATGTAAAGTATTTACCATATACCGACCTAATATATTACGTAGGTGGGCCACCTATACGTGTAAAAAAGGGAGTATTTCTATCGGAGATGGGGGTAATTTGTATGGACCTACGGGAGGGATGGAAGAAGACCCAAATGTTGCAAATGTTGTTTGGAGGGTTGTAACATTATCTTTCGTTCTTCTGTGAGGATGCTATAAGCTCATATTTGGTGCAGTTGGCCTTGGCGTTTGGGTGGCAGGTGGGTACTGAATATGGGTTTAGGTACGTGCACAATCTATCCTTGCCCTAACCCTAACCCTAACCCTAGGAAGTGATGTGGCCACCTCAGAGGGCGGCATTTCCGGAAAGGACTTTAAGCATCCTCCTCGATGATAGAAAATTGGGATTCTCATGCATTAGAATATGCGAGGTTTTGTGCAAATTGACACTCCCATTTCCATAGCCGGCTCTAGAGATGAGTGGTGGTGGTGGACAATGAATGGGGAGAATTGACCGCTACACTAAATATTGTGTTTAGTGTCATAGGGTATTTTTGTGTCATGGTGGTGACTTTTCTAATGACACTTCTTATAGAATAAGTGCACGAGTATTGTCATGCATGATTGAAATTTGGATGATATCTATGTCAATTATTGAAACAAAGTTTGGTATATTTTGCATCCTAACATTTTTGTAACGAAATTATGTCATGAAAGATTGAAATTTGGATGAAACATCAATTAGTAAGTGATACTAATTGCAACAATGTAAATACATAATGCGTGAATATTTTCACTAGGAATGGTAAATAATGTTAGGTTTACTTTAAGTGTTGATGACACTATACGGGCGGTTCACAATTAGTTTTGAGCAAGACAAATAGAATTGGTGGCACTAAATACAATGTTTAGGGTAGTTACAGATAAATTGGTTGAGTTTGAGGAATAGGCGGTTGAAGTTCAAGACTTCAAGAAAATTGCCGAACAATTAAGGGGAATTTTAAAAATAGTCCTCAATAACATAGAAAGACCGAAAGGTGTCAACAAGTAACTGGTTGGTCTTGGAAACACTAGGATCTCAACTGATTATGCCCAAAAATCTCCCCAGACACTAGTGGTGGATCAAGCACAAAGGGAGGGAGAGGGAATTGTCGTATACGAGCGTACCTCTCATTCATCCAACATAAAAATATGTAGTCTATAGTAAAACATAGTATGTAGTATGGAGGTTGCTTATTTTAGTTGATTTGACATTGGAATTAGTTTTAACGACCTCAAATTAGTGTAATCGAGGCTATTTGTGATGAATCGGCAACGGACCTATAGGGGGTCAAGTTTAGATGTTGGATGGATGAGAGGTTCGCTCATATACGATAAATCCCTCTCTCTAGTACAAAGGACCTCTTTAAGTTGGGCTCCTACCACTATTACTCAAGTGAAAACCCAATCCATTACTTTAGAGCCTATAGATGTCTTGTATTGATTATTTGACCCCGGTGTTAGTATCAATTGCCATGAATTAGTTCAGAGGGATGCACTTGAGATGAATTGCCCATAAGCCTATTGGGGTCATACTTTTACTAGGCCCTCTTTACCTCAGTCATATTAAATAGTGGTGGGGCATAGTTCAAAGAGGTGGGTGTCTAGCTCTAAGCGGTACAGATGGCCTCCATTTGAAAGAGGCTAGTACACTACACGAAACCTTATCGTGTCTACTCTTGTTGATATCACGAGGGTTTTGGACTCGTAGAAATGACCTAGAAGTAAATATATAATGTGTATGCACTAGTAGAAAACTATGTCCAAAAAAATCGTAGCCGAAATCGACTGCGGTTCTTTTGACCAGCATGATATGCCGTTGCTAAACAACTACATATTTTTATGAAATTGGAGGCGTATAATATACCATTGGAAAGGTATTTGTTGCATTAATATACCGATTTTGGCTGCAGTTTCTTTTTTTGGAATAATTTTCTACTAGTGATGTTTAGATATTATTTTATATTCCATTCCTTTATATAACAAGTTGTGTTAAACACAGTGTCAAATGCATCGATCAAGCAAAACTAGCTTTAAAACCTTCATGGTCATTCAAGAAGAAAATTAATTCACTTTCATGATGAAAAGGATATACATACAAGCTCCAAAAACTATTCAAGGAAAATGGTCACACCCTTGTTTGAATACACTAATCATATGTTAATGATCACGTGTGTCATATACAGTCCACCCTCGATAAATGTTACACTTATAAACGTTAACTCATTATATTTGTTAACAAAATCGTACTCCCCTCATATTGCTAACTAGAATGTTAACTATGTTAAATGTTAACAATAATTTACTCCCCTCTTTGTTAATTTTCCACTTATAAATGTTAACCTACGAAATACATCCAATATTGTGTGATGACATCCATTACATTGACTCACAACCTTTCAAAGTGGCAAAAGCCACCAAATTTGACTTTTGTGATCAAATTATTCATCTAGACTATATTGATTCTTATTTTGTTTCATAAAAATAAAAGATTGATTTGATACACATATTTTATATATGATAATTTTGCAAAACTCTCCCTCCATAATTGTAATGAATTTATATTTGTTAAGCATTCAAAAAGCTCCCTTTATAACTGTTACAATGTTAACTCACTATAAATGTTAGGAAAATTTTACTCCAGAGCCTAACATTTATAGAGGGTGTATTGTATGAGGAGAAGCGGGTTAATCAAGAAAGTGTGTCCATTCTAGGCCGTATACACCTTAGCCAAGATGTGTTATTAACGGGGTTAAGCTTGACTCGGTACCCAAGGATTCAAGCACGCAACTAACCCTATATGTAGATGGTGGAGAGATACGTGATGCGAATTTTGAAATGGAGTTTAATTTGGAAATTATTGGACGCACATCGAGAGTCCGCTTCCTCTAACTAAAAATGGAATTGCAAGAATTGGTTTCCCGTCTACTTTGAAGTTTGTGCAATAATGTCATGAGGGTGATGTTAGTCAAGAGAATCTATCTATCTGTTTGTTTTTTTTTTTTAATTTGATTTTATATTTCATTGATGCATGTGGTGGGAATTAGTTTGTTATAGGAATTAGAGCCACATGAATTCGATGTGGGACCCCCCAAAACATGGATGAAGACCATAGGAAGGGGCGTGGTACCCCTCGTGGTTGGATGTGACCACTTGAAGTTGGGATGTTACTTCACAACACCTTTCAAGGTGGTTGTTGTAAAAACATGTCGCTCTCAAGTCTGTTGTTAATTCATTTCATTTGGGTTTCATTGGACTAAATATGGGTCTCTGATCTTGAATTAGGGTTCAACAAGGCTACAAATAAAAACAACTTGCATACATAACGTTTCTGTGCATTTTCATCATCCCCCCCCCCGATCCAGAGTCCCGGTCATGTCATGAAGCTTACTTCGGAAGTAGGGGCTCAAGCATAAGACTCCAATGGTTGTTTCGGAGTAGACCCAAGAAATAACATAGCATGATGCCATACTATCTACTTTCAAACTTGATATGCAAACCGTATGATTAATTGAATCCCATTAAATGGTCAATATTGGGCCCCCAATTATGTTCACTATTGAGGAGCTATTGAGCCTACAACTTAAGGGGCGAACTCTTCATTAAGGGTGGTAGCCACATGTGTGCGGGACCCCTTATGAGAACCTCCCTATATACCAATTTTTCATCACCAAAAAGAAGACTATACACAGAATCATACACAGTCATATACTAGACAATAGTCTCTAGTATGTATATAGAAGTTTTGAGCTTCTACAATAAATTACTTTAACTATGTATACAACATATCAATGATTTAGGGGGCGGGGGGACCAAATTTTAAAATCCATTCCTTGCATATATGCTCGTAACTCAAATTTTATTGACAAAGTCACTAAAGTGTGACACGGGGCATGACAAGTATTGCTACTTGAAAGAATACATGTGAACTTTTGGGGGCTATGAGGGACACTTGGATGACATAACATGTCTTAATATGAAAATCCTTGAGAGAGAGAGGGGGGGGGTGTGAGCCCAAATTGGTGCCCACATGAGTTTTTAGTTCTGGAAATTATTAAATCCTAGGCTTGGTGTTGACAATGAATGGGTTAAAACATAAAAAAAGTGAGGCTTTTACTTAAATGTCCTTGTAAGCTAAAGGGATTGAGTGTGTGTAATTTGGTAATTAGATATTTAATAATTAGTGTGTGTCGTTGTTACGGCTCGGAATGGCTTTGATTAAGGAGGTGGTGGGATTTAGGTTGCTTTTGCTTCCATTGTCAAGGCTTGGACTGGGGGGTTATTGGTTGTTTTAGGCTTTCAATGAGTTAGTTTAAGGGAGGGGGGTCAGATTCAAAGGGAGAGCAGGTGCTGGATTTTCGGCAGCAGGGGAGGCCTCAGAAGGCCGCTCCCGACCTCGGCATTCTCTCTCAGAGGTTACAGAATTAAGGAGGTTGCGGCTGGCGAAGGGGGCAGGGGGTCCCCGCTGGAAGTGGTGGATCTATCTGCACGGCTAAGAGATGGCAACATCAAGCTGATGTTGCATTGACCGAGGGTGAGGGAGGAAACCGAATGAAAAAAGCAGTTCTCAGCCTTGCGAGGCAACCGCCGCCGAATGTAGCCAGATTCATCACAAAATTGAGGCGACCTGACTGAGAGGGAGGCTGCCGAAGCAGATAGGCTAGCACTGGCACATTGCATCAGAATAGTCACAGAGTGGTAGAAAGGAATTTGCTGGAAGTGGGCTTGAGAGTCCTCAAAGGATCAGTGAGGATTCGGGAGAGGCACTAATAAAAGAGCCTCCCTACTCAGAGATTTGAGCTCAAGGTAGGATTGGGCATTGCATTCAAAACTCTTAGTTGGCTGTGCACGTATTGATAGCTGCCGCAAGCGACTGTGAGTGTAAGTTCAGATTCGGGTAGGAATGGGTGAAGAATGCTCTGTTCGAACAGAAACTAATGGCACTGAGCTCAACTCAGCCGAATGGCTCAAGAGTGAGAGCATCCCCTAAGCTGAATCAATGTGGGGGCCTAAGATTCAGATCCAGAAGGGGTGAATGTGAAGGTGGGTCTAGATGTTGGGGCGCGGCCGAAGGGAAACTGGGTTATTGCATTCGGCACCGATCTCTGCCATCCTCCGAGGGCCACAGTCACACAGCCAGGAGGTTGATCCAACAAGGGAGCAACATTGGGAACGCAACTCTTGGTGGCAGGTCACATGGGAACGTTGGGACGTAACAGAGGGGGGCTGCAAGGGCTGAAAGAGGCCAGCAGCTACTTGCAATAATCAAATGTATGTTGGATTAGGCTAGGAAGTTAAGTAAGATTTAAAACATTGGGGTTGTCATGGGTTGAGTAGTTTAGGATAATGGGGATGGGCCAACATCAAGTGTGGATGATGTGCACTAAGGCCATTAGGATTGTGGTTAAGTAGTTAGCTAGCTTGTTGTTGTGTGGGGAAGATTAGAGAAGGGATGGTGTTGGAGATGCCCACAAGGGAATTAGAAAAAGTATTCTTGAATACTGATCACGAGTGATCTTTGAATAAAGAATTGTGAGTTCAACATAAAACTGGAGGAGTCTTGGGAGTGGGATTCTAACGACAAAGGGATAGATCATTGACATGTGAGCCATGGGTTCTCACCCGGACTATGGCGCATAAGGGTGGGGGTTTATGGCTGACAGGGGGGCACTACAATACATTAACCTCTCCTTTAAAATTCATACTATCATGTATATTTGTACAATGCTAGGTGGAATAATACCGTCCATTATGTACAATTTGCAAATTATCCACTCCAATCTATTTTAAACATGTATCTTCTTGGTGTCCATTTTTAGTTTCAAACCTAACAACACGCCACTTACATATAGGTGTATGTTTGAGATGAGTTCTAAATTAGGCGGCATCCTTGCTTACCTTAAGGGATGTCTGCCTCATAGGCAAAGTTTCAAACACAACACGTGCATGTTGGATTCCATGTGAAACCTAAGTATGCACACATAAATACCCTTCTAAACACACGTGAACCTCATAATGGCCCCCACTAGAAGACCAATTTGTTTAGCATGGAAATTTGCACTTGAAATGGATACTCCCCTGATTGCAGATTTCTTCATGATATTTTTTTTGTCATTTAGAATTGCTAGCAAAATGAGTTCTTCAACTCTTTGATCCAATGCCAAATGATTGTGTGGAGTCAAAAGTGCTCACACAAGGCACACATACCTTATATGCGGGCATTTCTATTTCATGAATACAAATGACACGAGCACATAACATCAACCAACAACTTAACAACCATGTTAATATTTTCAAACCGGGTTTCTTAATGAATTTTAGGAGTGTTACCACACAAGACTAGGGATGTGGCACGTTGGCCATACATTTGGGAGTCCCGGGGCAACTATGTACTATTCTCCCTCTTTAGTATGTCACGTTTGGGATACACAAAAAAAGGGTGTATTATCGAGGTGTCGTCTTCTCATTAATATGACAAATGGCGTAAAGTTGTTGTATTATTGAGGGAATACAAAAACGTAAGTAATACGAGCTTAAAATATATATACAAGGAGTTTAAGCAATATAGATGGTATGAAATAGTAACTTATAACTCCTAACATATGCAAATATTCTCAAGAACTCTTGAAATAGGAGTCTAAAGATCTCTAGTGTTGCCTACCCAAGTTAGCAACTGTCATCTTATCTAAATTCCCAATTAAGTTTTGAGAACGAATAATTTTATTAACACCAAAATATAAAGAGTTCTCTAATAAGAAACTAGACAACAATGATGCATGACGTTTAGCAACATAGTCTAGGCAGGAGGGCACTCTAACCCTGACCATGTTCATTCTGCACTAGTAACCCTAATTATCATTAAGTTTCCAATGGTAAGTGAAGTTCCCAAGTAGATCCCAAGTGAAAATGGATGTATTTTAGATGTACATAACATGGATGAAAATAATTTTAGCATTAACAACCTCTTTTAATATGACAAAACGGAGATTCTAAATGTTGCATTATCGAATGTTGTAGTCGTATAAAAGAGGGAGTTTTGAACTAAAATGTTTGGTCGCGCAACAATGTGTCGTAATATTGAGGGTGCTGTATAACCGAGTGTATTAACGAGTTCAGACTGTAGAGCCAATACCCCATGTTGCATCAATGATATTAATATTAATTTATTAAAGTCGCACAATGTGTAATACCAAATATATGGGGCCACGTGGCATGGCGTAGGTAGACTAGCATAAGCTAGCTTCTCCCACATATGTGGCCACACCTTCAAGTCTAGGCGTCTAGGCTACTAACATAAGGTCTTGCACTCTTGTTGTGGGCATATGCACATGTTGTTATTTCTCTATCATTTTGAGCTTGCAAGGAATCGAGCCCGAAACCCCCAACCGGCGGTAACCACTAGACTAAACTTCACACAACTTCCACTCCCTTAACAAATTTCGAGCAAAGCCCAATTTCAAGATGAATCCGGGTGCATGGGTATCCCTAGGGTATCCCTTTAGGAACGATTCCAAGTGAACATAATATTAAGTAGCAATGCTAGCGGGGTACCCATTGAGTACCCACAATATTACCTCGACAAGAAGGCAAAAGCTTGCAAAGCTAGGGTGAATGAATAGGCAATTAACCAAATATAATATCTTCAAAAAGGTGTCGAAATGGTTTCCAATGTGGTTTTCGTTGGGAAGACTTTTCAAGAAAGTGCAAGTATCTTTTTGATCCCACCCAATGATCAAGGAGATTTTTGGGCATAATCGGTTGAGATTTGAGTGTTTGCAAGTCCAACCGGTTACATGTTGACATCCTCCGGTTTTCCTTGATTAAATTGGGGTATATTCTATAAATTCCTCTAGAATGATCGATAATTTTCATGCAGTCTCGAACTTCAACCGGTTATTTCTCAAACTCAACCGGTTCATTTGTAACTAATTGCAGGTTCTCCCCGATCATTGATCCCACCAACTTTTTCCGTTGCAGTATAGCTATTAAATGTGTTTAGATTCTTGTTTGGCCTAGATTAGAACCTTTACTACCACTTAGCATTAGTTTTGTCCTAGAACCGACATAATTAATTCTTAGTAATGAAAATAACTACCCAAATAAATTCAAAATAGCCTAAGCAAAACTCAAAGGTAACGCCACCTTTGCTCTCGAAGGAGCATCAAACCGGTGCACACCAATTTGATGCTCTTTCGAGAAGGTCATTCTAGACTTGTCACTTGATGTTATGAATACGTGAACCCACGGTAACACTTGACATTATTCAGATCCATAACAATGTTATGTGGGACTGACAATATTCCACATAATATTTTCCATGTTCAAACTGAATATGAAAAATATTATGTGGAATATTGTCGGTCCCGCACAACATTGTTATGGATCTGAATAATGGTATGCATGGTCTCACATCTGATTAGTGTTATTTAAATTGAAGCTCATATTGAGATGGCATCCCCAATGATAACCAATTGTGTCAAAACAAGGTTGATTCTGAAGATGACGCAGAACAGGGTCCGAGATGACCTTAAACTACCGGGTGATGGTAGAGGGATACCCAAATCTCAAGGAAGAGGTTGGCGGTTCGAATCCCGGCTGTGAAATCTCCTCTCTACTTGACGGAAAACTTGTCAGGTGGTGAATTGCCTCCTGTGCTTTGGCGCTGGCCTGTCGGCCTTCTGTCTCAAAAATAAAATAAAATGAAGATGACGCAGAACATATAAAATACATGGTATGATATGTACCTAGCTAGCTAGTGTTCATTGCGAGCCACCTTCTGAGATGCCAATTTTTTTTTAAATTATTATTATTTTTTCATGTTTGCCAGCCGGACCTAATCGGTATTGATGATTTGATGACGTGGCCATGTTAGTCATGATGTCATGAGCTTGTGTTTTCCCAGAACCAATAATTTGTCAGATCTTAAGATGGTCCAACCAACTCAGATTGATGGCCTGGTTCCCAAGAGTTGGGATATTGCAGTCCCTCTTACTCTTCTCCCTCTTTAGTATGACACGTTTGGGAAACACAAAAAAAAGTTGTATAATTGAGGTGTCGTCTTCTCAATAATATGACAAATGGCATAAAGTTGTCGTATTATTGAGTAAATACGAAAACATAAGTAATATGCGCTTAAAAATATATACAACGAGTTTAAGCAATATAGATGGTATGGAATGATAACTTGTAACTTTAAATAAACACAAATATTCTCAAGAACTCTTGAAATAGGAGTCCAAAGATTTTTGGTGTTGCAGGCCACTCTAACCCCAACCATGTCCATTCTACACTAATAACCCTCAATATTATTGAGTTCCCAATTGTAAGTGAAATTCCCAAGTACTTCCCAAGTGAAAATGGATGTATTTTAGATGTACATAACATAGATGAAAAAAACTTTAGCATTAACTACGTCTTTAATACGACAAAACGGAGATTTTTTAATGCCGCATTATCGAGTGTCGTAGCCGTATAAAAGAGGGAGTTTTGAACTGAAAAGTCTAGTCGCGCAAAAATGTGTCGTAATATCGAGGGTGTCGTATAAATGAGCATCGTATTAACGAGGTTAGATTGTATTGTAGTTTGGACTACACATAACATAGAATTCTAGATGGGTTCTAAATGGTTACTTTTTCCGACTAGTCCACAAGTTCTCTCCTAGGACATGAAACACGCAATTAGTACAAGATGGTTTGCAAATCCAAACCGAGGTCGTAGCCATTCTCTTCAAAATTTTAGAGCTCATATGAACATCTTATTCATCATCAAAGTGAAGATTCTTGTGCTCATTAAATGGTTGACGTATGGGTCCTCTCATTTATGTTGACTATTCAACCTAGAATCTTGGGGTTGACACTTAGTCAGACTTATGGGGGCCACGTGCAACAAGGGTGTTATTGTTTGGGGGGTATTACCAAGGCGACAAGAAATTAAATGACCCATTCAACTAAGTGCTTTTCTAACTGTCCATATTTTGTAGTACCTCAATTACTTTGAAACACCGGGATGGGTCATTTTCATGAACCATATGTTTATTATAAATCAACAAGCAGCTTGTCACAAGAGCGCTATGCCATATGATTAACCTCCACACGAGGCCAAACTTTGGCTTATTTCTAAAACCATCTCGAAAGGAAGAGCCAAAAATTTATTGCAATGCGGTTTAGCTTCAAAGCAATTTTAGAACTCCACATAACAAAACAAAAAGATACCCAAAATAGATATGTGCACTCAAGAACAAGATGAATTGCTTTTATCACAAAACCATAGACCGATGCTATATGACTTATACCATGGTATCTTAGAAATAATGTGAAGTTAACAATCTACATTATCTTGAACTCAACGTCACATATTGAGTGGGGCCTATTGTATTTTGTAATTGCTGCAATTTTTTTGATACCATAGAAAAGAAACCATGTTTTTGGCCGCACGTAGCTTCTAATTTTCTGGGGAGTGTCAACCCCATGCCTAGAATAGATATCATATATTGAGCACACAAGCTAATCTCTTTTAAACATATTTCTTTTTGGTAACTGTTCTTGGTGCCACACAAACCACAGACCACTCAAATATATTTGTCCTAATATTAGGAGAAAGAATTGAACAAGAGTCATCTACCTTGAGACCGGAAGACACCCGCCTACTTTGATGTCTTTATGCAAACATGTGACATGCATATTCTTAGAACTCCTATGTGCTCCAACGCTTATTGAAATTTTTTTTATGTTTAAAACATAAGACCTCAATTTGAGGATATCAAATATCTTCATACCAAGATGAAACATGGCAAGTGCAAGTTGCACTTAATTCTTCCAAGTGAACTTATTGAAGTGGAAACTAAGCATTAGGGTACCAAACCTGACAAGTGACCAATTTGGAGCTGAATTTTGGGTGAAAAATTAGGAGATTATCGCACCTAGACAACCAATTACTACATGGTACAATATTTAGTAAGTTTAGGTACCTCCTATCCTGTGAGAGTCATCAATGGA
Organism: Polytrichum commune; assembly: GCA_950295325.1. Classification (NCBI taxonomy): domain Eukaryota; kingdom Viridiplantae; phylum Streptophyta; class Polytrichopsida; order Polytrichales; family Polytrichaceae; genus Polytrichum; species Polytrichum commune. The sequence goes on along the minus strand of OX485803.1, from coordinate 10,687,784 downwards.
GAGCATTGCTAGGAATAATGTACCCATTGAAGGCGGTTAGATTAATGCCACTAATCCATTGACAAAAAACAATTAAAATCACAAGGTGTGCCTCTTTAATGCACGTGGTCATAAATTCTACCAAAATGTCAATACTTAATTGCCATGAGTGGAGGTGGTCATCATCTACAATCATCATTCACTCCAAGTAGCATGCCATTTAAGCTATAAAGGTGAGTTATGGTTCATTAACTTCAGTATGATTTTCACACAAGGTCTCATTCATCTTGCTTCAATTGATGGAGTCATGAGCATTAAAACAAACAATATTTTCTAGCATATCAAGTACCTATCGGCTAAACATGCAATGTGATTTTCCCAAATGAACTGCAATTGAAACCATACAAGTGATTTTGTCAGTTTGTCAGCGATGGTCAACATAAATTGAAGAATAAAAACCTAGCTGATATGAAGCCTATAGTTAAGTTTGGTTGACAATTCAAAATGGATATAACTTATATCCACACTCACACTTATTGCTCTTTCTAAACTTGTGCTAAATTTAAATGCCGCTAGGAAATATAGAGCACCACATGCGATCGCCACACATGTGATCGCCACACATATGTACTTTGGGAAAACCATGTAAATGGAAGGTGAAATGCTGGGAACAATGATCAAGGAGAATCGACCACTAGCCCTAGATGAACCGGTGGAGTTTGAGAAACCGCTGGTTGAAGTTCAAGATTTTAGGAAAACTACCTATCATTCTACAAGAATTCAGAGAATATACCTCAAATCAATACAAAAAAACTGAAGGATGTCAGCATGTAACCGCTTGAACTTGGAAACACTAGGATCTCAACTGATTACGCCCAAAACTCTCACCGAACACTAGTTGGATACCTCTTACGTACGGCTTGGATATGCATCCAAATCTTAGCATCAGAGACCCCAAATTAATCCAGTGAGATTATGCTGGAATAGAGATCCCCATAAATCCAACTACAAACATATGATGGAGGATCTCATTACCACACCCTTGAACATGGCTCTCATCCATCTCCATTACCATCGCAAAGAAACAGAATACTAAAGTTACTAGACATGCTTTATTGCAACACTGGCTTTGAGTGATTTTAGGCATGTGTATGTCATATTCAGATCTGAAATATGCATATCCCAAAGAACTTTGTTGATGAATATCTCCAAGAATCACATTTTGTCCTTTTCAAATTGGGCCCCAACTACCTATACACTGTGCATGGAGGAGGTGAGAATTTTGAGTTTTGCAGAAACCACCACGACATAAGTTGTACTCCAGGTTGTACGTGAACAACCGGACTCATGAGAAGAATATATGGAGGTATGAGAACAAAAACACATCAGAGGCTAGAAATAATATATTGCTGTCTTTGAGTGACAATTCATTTTAAAGACAATTTAATTATATCTGTCCTAAACCCACACAATCTAATTGTTTGCCTCTAACGACATTCTAATTCTGGACATCCATCCACCCAATCTTTTCCGATTCTGAGGTAATATAAATTTGTGGTTAGTAGAGCTTAGTAGGTCTTTCTGAATCAAGTCAGAGCTCCTCTTTTGCCCACTTTTGATTTGTTTCGATGGTCTTTTGGAATGCAGGTCGAGAAATCACATCCTGGGCCCACGCGATGACATGCTTGCGGCCAGTGAACACTTCCTTCTTGAATCTCATAAGACTATTGATCATCGGAGCATGAAATATGTCGGCCAACGTATAATCGTCACCCGCAATGTACTTGTATTTGGAAAGTTGCGCCTCATAAATATCCAAGACTTGCCCGAGCTTTGACACCCCGGCAGCTACAATCTGCTCATCTACTGGTCGTTTCTCATTTGCCGCAATAAATATTTCCCGAAGCATAGGTAAGGCGGCCGCATTGAAGTTTTGGCTCTCCACTTCACACCACTGGTTGATGATGGCCCTCTCCTCCAATGTTTTCCCCAGCAAGGGGACACCTTGGTCCTGGTATTTCTCGGCTATGTAGCGCGAAATGGCCCGAGACTCTGCAAATCAATAACCCAAGTGCGAAAGATTACATTGACAATCCCCAATCATGTTGCACCAGTACATAGGTGAATACATGAGTATTAATAATCAACATCAATTACAATGGTAACAAAAAGGACCTACCCGTGGGTGTCAAAATTGTACTACCAGTCAAATATGGATATTTGGTGGGTATGACGTCAAAGGTGAGAGGATCTTTGTATACCCGAGTCATAATTTGGGTCAATGCCCTTCTAATTCATATTAATACTAGGGTGACTTACCTAGGTATGAAGGATCTTGCATGGTATAACAACTGGAATGGGATTGGAAAAAGAAACACATATACCATCAAATAGCCATGCCCTTGCAGATACCTGAATGGTATTAAAAAAAAAAGACGATACCAGTCCAACACTGGTCTCTACCTAAGATCAAAGTGTAATCCATTCTATAATGCAAGTTTCTAGTTGCGTAATGGTGGCAGGTGCTCAAACATATAGTTCAACTGTACAGCAGCAATTAAGTTTTGCTGCAAATACAGGGAAGAACAACAATAAACAGTTATAAGTCGTGTTGACCTTACCAATCAAGATGAGGTCACCGTCTTCAAAGCAGGGAACAACTCCAAAGGGCTGCAGGTAATTCAACCAACAAAGATTAATAAAATAGGTATATTTTATCATCATCAAACCTAATTATTATCTATATCCAACAAGTTTGTGAACACAACAATTTACTGAGAGGCAAGCTTGTTAACGATTACAGAATTAACTAGATTGAGCAGCAGCAGAAGTGATACTTGTTCAAGCTCCTGTGGATCACAAGATCATGGTCGTCAAATTCAAGAACCGAATGTGCGTGAGACTGTTTTCTTATGACCATAATGCATCACCAGTCAAACTTGGAGATTAGGTATACCACCTTGATTACTATTTCGTTGAACTACCACAAGCCAAAGTGCACCACAAGTAAGGTGTGTGGGGGTGTTGATTGGTTACTCTTCTTAATGGGACACCTATACTTGATGGTGTGTGGTTAGGTGAGGAGCAAACAGCAAACGGCATAAAGACACATGTTCAAAAGAGATTGCACTGCGTCTTTAGATTTCATTAACTACTCCACACATAATAGTGAACAGATGTGGGAGGACCTATGAGATATTCAGTGAAGGATTCAATAAACATGCACTTCCAATAACCAGAAATAAATAAGGGGAGGTCCAATTTTCAATCCCAGTTTTGTTGATGTTTCATCATACATCTGCTGACGGAACACAAACTTAAAGATGTAAATCTGATCAATAGAAGATAGAGGACAAGGTAATCAAGCCACCTAACACCTGCATGCCTTCAGGAATATTACAATCCATAATGACTTTTTGTGGAGACGAATATCTCACCTGCTTAGCCAGGAAAGCCTGCTGCTTCTGCTCCTTAGCAGACAGGCTCACCAGCACTAACTTCACATCTTTGTCGACGTCCACCTGTAAATTCATCACATTTTCCAGAGAAAGAATCAATGCATACGAAACCAACGTTTTTGTACTTTACATGTATAGTTATTGGGACATAGTGTCACTGAGAAAGCACTGGAACTGATTGAGGTAGCTGATTCACAGGTTCTGGCTATGGCAAATGAGACCTCACAGTAGTGACCTGACTTGGTACGAATCAAGGACGCCTGAAGCACGATGCCATCACTCAGAATTAATCTCAGAATTCACAAAAACTGGAGAGGCCTCAAAAAATTAACCATCAACAATTGCAACCTAGGGCAAGGTATGCGTATGGTCCAGAAGCTCTGTTAAATAGAATTGTGCTGGAATGCTCACTGCAATAAATTGGAAATGTACAGATTTCAACCATCTAAAACCTACCGGTCAGCACAACCATGCATTGAACATTCTAAGGTTTAAAAAAGAGAAGTGTGAGCAAGAGCGAACCTGTGCTTCGAAGAGCGTTAAAACGACACGCTGCACGTTAGGAGTGACAGTGCCATATAGCTTCATGGCCATGGCTGGTGTCGAGACCTGCAATACACATTGATGTTACTTTTCTCTGGATCTGGGGTTTTAATTGCCTCCAGAAGGAAAATTAACTACATTGGAATGAGAAACCCCGAACTTAAAATATTGGACATTGACAATGAGCATCCAAAATAACGCAAAAGAGAGAATTTGTCTCTCAAGTAGGAATCCTCGATACAGACTCCACATAGATACTAAGCTGCTGAGCATAAAACCAAGAGGAATTTGGCGAGTAGAATTCGGCCATACATAAAGATCAAATGCTCAGTTCTCAACTCGACACAGGACTGTGAAAACTACGGTGCCGTTTATGTTATTTAGTGTCACATGCGTAATAGTGTCACTTACCCTATTTTGAGGTGTATCCTAGGTTACGCAAATGATCAATAACTTCACTATTAGTGTCACCTTATGACACTTGGCAAGCAAGCGCACTTGCTTTAATATCTTGGCAAAAGTATGATTAGTAGGGTTATGAGGTGTATGCTTAATAGGTTATACAATGGTCTACAAGTTGACCAAAATGTATACGGAAAATGACACTTGGCATTAGTATGCTCAATGATACCTTTCCCTTGCATACTAGAATGCAAATCTATCATCTCGAGTATTCAAATCTGCTATGCTAAAATGTCATAATGTCATCTAGTTTCATTATGCCCTTTGCAAACAATGTACATGACTCTGAAAACCAGAAGCGGTGCAGTATGAACAGCCTCGTACCCACCTTATAACACAATCGCTGTAAAACTATAAAGATATCAAGATACTTGGCTCCCTGAACGGTAGCAGCAGGCTTTGGGGCTGTGATGAATCCCTATGCGAGCTAGAGTAGCAGTGACTTGGCTGTATGGAAATCGTTATGCACAGGCAACTAGAATTTGTATGTGTGTGATGCAGTTGTGATGATAGTGGAGTGAGATCCTTTTATAGTCACGGAGCTCTTTTACAGACACGCACGACAACTTCACGAACACTTTCCTCAACCGTGATCAGGAACTTAACTTAGCAGGAACCGTGATCAGGACTGACTTCACATAACTTGTTTAGTGCACCAGCGTCGATTTGTCAGACAATATTTGAATGGAAGGTGAGTTGGAAGACATCTGCATGGGGTCTTTCCGAAGGGGCTATGAATTCAAGATATATTCTGGGTGTTTTCCAAGATAAGGAGCGGATACTTGCAGGAAAGTGTTCCGGCAATTGCCAGTGACAGTGTTTCACAGGGGTATCTTATGTAGGGGTAGACCCTCAGTATGTAGGCGGTGAAGACAAGCTTGATATCTGGAAGCGTTTGCATAGGATAAAGTCAATGCGCCTAATTTAATTACCTAGAGATGGAGTATCAGAGCAAATGATGAGGATTGCAAGTCGTTTCGTAATTTTATTCCCTATAAATATTTAGTTACATGTTTTTCAAGAGGCAAGTAAGATCTCCTACTTGTACAATACAGTCTCTATAATTTGAGCATCAAAATACTTTATTTCATATACGATTGCAACATAAAACGGTTTATTCAATGACATCCAAAAGTGATGTCAAGTGGTGTGAAACATGACCCGTCCGGTCAATCATTGCATCTGACCTATCACTACATCCTTTTTAGACCGTCACTTTTATAATCAATCATTTTGGGTCCACTCAAGAATCAATTTAGTCCTAGGCGAGTGCACCAATAGTGGTCATTCACGACACTATATATACTATTTAGTGTCGTATGGTATTTAATGTCACTATCGTAACTTTTCGGATGACATTTCTTGTGAAAAATTGAACAAATGTTGTCATGGATGATAACTGACTTCATCCATTGGCCAAAACTCTACCTTCTCTTGTCAGCAGCTTGTGATGAAAAATCACTCGGTAAGTGACAATAATTGAAACACTGTAAATCTATAATCCCCCAAAAAAATCTTCAAGGAATTAACAAATAATGTTGGGTTAACATTTAGTGTTGGTGACACTATAGCGAGTCTTAGAATTAGTATTGAGCAAGACGATTACTAGAATTGATAACACTAAATATCATATTTAGTGTACTTTCTGTATTTCTACCTTATACGTGCATTTAAGAATGGACACCAAAAAAGATGTCACGTATTCAAAAGAGGTTGGACTATGTGCTCAAAATATACATGTATACCATTCCAGGTGTTTCATTAGTCAACATGATTGCGGGAGAAACCTATATGACCATTCAGTGAATGCAAAAATCTTCACTTTCATAATGAATAAGACATTCACATGAGCTCCAGATAATATAGGGAAAGTTGCTACAACCTCGAATTAGACTTGCTAAGCATCTCATTTTAAACGTGTGTTTGATACTGTAAGAGAAGAAGGATAGTCGGGAGAAAGTAACCATTTAAGACCCATCTACCTCACCAGGACCCAAAGAGGAGGCAGTTGCCGGGGGAGTTGCCAGTGGACCAATATTGCCTTGAACCAGGTAGGCATCATGTACGATCAGGTGTATGGGGAGAGGTCCACAGGGTATAAGGACAGGTGTAAACCCAGGTATGTGTAATGTCCCACCGGGTATATGGATGCAGGTCCACAGGGTATGTAGAGGACTGAGACCCGTGCATCAAAACCAGATCAGGACCAAAGAGGCAGAAAGTGTTGGGTGAGTTGCCAGTGTACTTGTGTCGGTCCAATTCGGGTATGTGAGCACGCCATGTTTGGATAAGCACCATCAGTTATGTACTAGGGGGATGATGACCGGCATTATGGACATTAGGGTTTTTTAATTAAAGCTTGGGGTTCATGGTGGCTTTATGAACTAGTCGATTAAGAAGGTGAGAACGCAGTGAAGTGTTCTATGATCTGAATATATGTTTTTATTTTTTAGATGATTTGATTCCCTAAATAGTATGAGAGATCTTGAATTAGTCTACACCGTTCATAGTATTTAGTGTCATGTGCACTATTTGCGAAGGGCTTACTGTCATAGTCCTCTCTATGTACTATGGAGAGCTTTATTCTTTATGCAAGTATTTCATTGTAATGTATCCCTACTCAAGCAAGTTAAATGATTATTCACAATCACAATTATCTCATCATAAACTTATCATAAACTTATCACATGAATAAAAAATCATTTCCTGATCTAAAGGTTCACCACCCAACCTAGAGGCACACACAAATTATAAACATGTGTTCTCTTTCCGTGGAGCCATATCTATATATAATATATGAAGGATTTTTTAGATGTCTTGAGTCTTTTTAATGGGGGAACAAGGCTCGTTTTTGCACCTGTTACAACAAAAAGAAAGGCATATAAAATTTGAGATTAATGTTGCATGTTGAATAAAAAAAGAATATATAAAAATGCCTATCACATGGAAAGAAAGAACGAAATTAGCGCAACAAAATAAAGGTCCCCTAAACCATTACCCGTCAACCATATCCCATAACTATGGGCAAATAATGTTGTATCCCATAATATATGAGCCACGCTTTGATTTCATAACTTAGGAAATACAAATCAACTTATGCACCTATAAGTGACACCTAATTGAACCCATTTTGGGTTTGTGTTGAGCTTTTGTTGTACATGCTCTCATACTCGATTGAACTATATCAATGATGGCGATTTCCAACTTGCAATCTCAAACTATTCTAGGAGCTTGCTAGTGATCGAATTTAATTTACATCCATTGGCTATCTTGTAATACCATTTAGTTTGTTGGCTTTCTTGGGGTCAAGTGTTGGAGCGGATTTTGTATTACATGCCAATAATATTGGATTTTTTCCAAGTGCGGGATGGTTGTTGGTACCATCAAGCTACAACTTTCTAGTTTCAATTTATGCTTCATCTTGTGGTGGATGTGTTGGCAGAGCTAAATAACTTGAATCAAAAATTTATTTCAATGACTTGGTTAAGATTTCAACAATTGGATCCACTTTGGATTCATCAAATTCTATTCATCAAATGAAGAGACATTTTTAAAGCGGTCATAGACCTAACTGTGGACGATTGACCAAGAACTTGGGTCCATTTTTTTCTTGAGCTTGGGTGGTTAGTGTGTTAAGATGGAGGGAAATGATGATGTTGAAGGCACATATCATCCTATGCTTATGAGCCGAATTTTCGTTTGGGAGGACACATTAGAAGAACGCAAGATGATGGGAGTTGTGTATGTGCAAGTAGTTGTGGATAGCTTGAACAAAAGGTTACTTGATGTACCTATTTTCTACGCATCTAAACTTTTCAATCCAAAGCATTATCCAAAGTTGTGTATGTGCAAGTGCTGAAGAAGTTTGTATAACTAAGTTAAAGCAATGGTTGGAGAGATTGATCATACAATTTGGATTGACGGCGGTTGAAAGTGATGCAAATAGAGTTGAGTTGCTTAAGTTTGTAGAAACTTTGAGGCATGTATATCACAACAAACCATTGTGTAAGGCATGGCAATTTTGTGGGGGCATCAATGAGTGGTATGTCAATTGGTCACTTCTCATGCAACTTTGGCAAAAAATACTTGACATTCCCCCAAGTATTAAGATTTGTGAAATGGAATTTTCAAAAAAAAATGCTATCAAGAGCCACTTGCTAGCCACTTGCAAGCTTCATTGAAGTTGGACACTTTGGATGCTTTGATACGAGTATCATTATGCTCGATAGAGTTGATGAATATGGATTGGAGGGCAATATTTGATTTATGGCCCAACATGAGGAACCGAAGAGTTCTTGATTTGGATTTAATAATGTAAGGAATTTACACTTCTCTACATTTGTTTTTGAAAGAATATAATTTTTTCTTCAAATTTGTATGAAAATTTTAGATTTTCTCAACCGTCATTTGAAACATAGTTTTTGATGTTGTCTGTGGAGGACACGCAAGGGGAGCTCGATTGAAACGATAGGGGTCCAAAGGATGGACGTCAAGGACAACCCTGCGCAGGATCGGCATCCCTCCACATCCATGGGGGATGTACACATGGGGAGACTCAACCTAGGTGACAAAGATGACCACACGGAGCACATCCTGCAGACCCATGTGTCTCAAGCAGAGCGTGTGGATGACGTCATGGAAATGGAGGTGCCTGCACTGGTGGAGATTATGAACGCGCGTTCGTTAATCGCTGAAGAGGGAGCTGCTGTTCGGTCCAGCGCTGTTGCCCCTCCCCCCGATGACGAGGTAACTCATATTTGCGAATACCACATGCATTGACGAACGCACGTTTGTATCAATTCTAACCACCTGCGTTGTGTTTTTGGTGCATTCTCTTCATCGACATCCGAGACCAACGAGAGCTTTTTTTTGCGTACTGCCTTAGGTCGATCAGTTTTGTAGGACACGGCATCATGTTGCCTTAGGAACCTATGTGATAGATTATCACCTGAGACAAATTGTACATTTTTAGCGAATTAATATATGATCAAATGAGCTTTGCATTGGATCGTCCAAACGTTGTATCGTCTTGCATTTCTAGTATTGTGTATGTTTATGCGGGTTCACTTGCTTGTGCAATTCTACCTCGTTCACAAATGGACGCTCGTAAAAGCGTGCGACCCCGCATTCACCTCATTCACGAATCACCGTTCATAAATGTTCATTGAGGCGCGCTCACGAATGAACGTTCATGAATGATACGCCTTGCCACTGCTAGCCTTCATTCACGAACAAACATTCACAAATGTACCCTTCAACACATTTTCTTTACAATCTTGTTCTCGCTCTTCGTTTTTTTTCCATAATGCATCGCCTTCATGTTTGACGCATATTTCTTTACTGGATCATAGCATTAAACTAGTCAAATTGTTAATCACCGGACCCCCCGAAGATAGATCGCAACCCCTCAGCCAATGGACTTGAGACCCGAAACAAACCGTTCATAGATTTTGACCTCAACGGGGTGTTGTGTCACACCAAACACATCCCCAAGATCCCCACGTGTCCCTTTCGTCATCCCGACAAGAGGGACTATGACGGTGAGCTCGACACCCTCATAAACCGCAAGGTTGTCCACGCCCGTCCCGGTTTGTGAGACTTCTTTCTCGAGGTGCTCAACTTTGCTCACATCGTCGTGTGGAGCTGTATGGTCATGGAGAACATGGAACCCATCGTCAACTTCCTATTCTGTGATCTCCCGAGCCCTTGCTTTGTTCTCGGCCAAGAGGCATGCGATGAGCTACTCAACAAGAAGGGTCTGCTGGTGCCCAAGTTCGGTGGTCGAGGCGGAGGACAACAGTTCCTCAATGTCCTCAGGTCCAGACTGTGGCGAGGTGTCCCCCTGCTGGAGGGGGTACCCCATGGGTGTTGGCCAACTCCGAAGAATACCCTCCTCATTGATGATAGGCCCACCAAAAGCATTTTGAACCCCCCGGGCAACGTCATCTTCCCCGACCCCTGGACCGGCGATAGGAACGACACATTTTTGGTCCATAGGCTAGCACCTTACCTTAAAAGGCTTGTGCTCCACCCCAGAAGCATCCCTGATTTTGTTAGGTCCAACCCCATCGGCAATGCGGCACTCAGCCCCCGCGATCATGTATATAAGAGCATCGTGCGGCTCGCAAAATTCAATAAATTGATTTGAAATATCTCCGTGCATGTGGTTGTGTCCATGTGGTTCACATATCTAATGCTTGCTCCATATTTGGGTGTTTTTTTTGGTTGCCCATAGTTGCCCCCTATGTGACACCCCTCTCCTCGACGGCCCTTCCCCTCCCCCCGCGTCCCTTGGCTCCCTTTCCCGTGACGTGACGGATTCCTAGATCCTCTCCCTCTACCAGTTTTTGGCAGTGGACGCAACCTTAGCCATGGATTACTCCCGGGACGTTGGCATCGACGACGACGTTGTGAACAACCCACCCCCCAGAGTTGTCGCCTGCGCGTACGCCTTGTCACCCTCTCCCCTCTCCAAGGAGAAGCGAACGCTCGTTCGGTTGGGATATGTGTCGCCCTCAAGGGATGACGTTGTCGCTCGTTGTGGGCTAAGCCGATGTCTCCGCATGGAAGCTCCCTGGTGCGATCCTTCCACTGTCGACTCCGTTCCTCCTCCCGCAAACTCGTCCACGATCGTCGGCCCTCCATGCCTTGCTTCCCCCCCCCCCCCCCCCCATTACTAAACAGTGCCACAATTCAATTGGCTCCGGATGCTCCCATCGACGCCCCCGCCGTGCCTATCGTCCCCGGGATCGACGTCACCAAAGCTAAGGTGCCCTTCTTTGTCTCCTAAACCCTTTTTCACAATTGCTTTTCTCTTGTCTCTGTGTGCCGGGAGCTTTACGAGTGCCCATCCCAAACCGCCCTCATTATTTTCCCTACTCCATTCTTATTCTTATTTTCCTATGGCATTGTTTCGTAGGTGGCTCCCCGCTCACTTGGTGGTTGGCCCTCCTCGACTTCTTCATTGGATAGGTATGCCCTCAAGGCCGCATCTTCCAAGTCCAATTGTTCGTTGTCTCAATTTGCAATCATTCTCATATTCCCTTCCATTAGCATTGATTTCTCATTTCATACGCAAATGTTTTCATGTATGCTTCATATTCTTTCCTTCACTTTGATGCATTTATGTTTGATAATTATATCCAAAACTATATATATGGGATTTTTATGTTGTCATTATTGGTCCAAATTTGAGAAGCGCGTCCTTAAAAAGTCTCAAAATCATCAAAAAATCTCCGGTTAGTGAATATAGTGATAGGTTTACAATTAGACAAATAACATGACAAAGAGTATTAGGTTCACAATCACAATTGGTGACACTAAGTACACTAGATAGTGTAGTTCCAAGTTCCTATACATTGTTGCGATGCTCATCACATTCAAGATTGTGAGAATTCATGTCCACATCATCTTGCTGTAGCAAATAAAAGCCTTGAGTGGAGCATAGAAGCATTGCTGAATACCTGTTCGTAAGAAGAACCCTGTCATCCTCACTTCTCATTATCTCACGATGAGCAATTTGAAAGTCAGTCCATTCCATGGGTAGATCACTCTAAGGCATTTTTGTGCACCACGTGCGGCTGGGTTTTTTTTGTTTTGGGGCTATTTACCTTCAAGGGCTGAATTAAAACCTCCCTATAATTACTTAAATTTCAAAAATGGCCCATTTGTTTGCACCCTTCCATTACTTATAATGTCCAAGTCACTACAATTTTTTGTACTCTATAATCCTTTTAACGACGGCGCGTTCCTTTTTTATCCATTTTTGGACAGACGGAAATCCCAATTATCATCCATCCCCGTGAGTCCTAAACCCATTTACATACCATACTAAACATACCTTCTAGGATCCTTATCTTCAGCCCCTATATAAATTTTACAAAAAAATAATGGCCCACGTTTTATATCCATCTAACTTACTTATAATGGGATTGTCTACATTTAATGGCCCCTTCATTATTTGGAATTCCTTTACAATTTTTATTTCAAATGATTTTAATCCTCTCTATATTATGCCGCACGTCGTTTTTAAAATGCACTAAGTGATCTACCCGTGGTCCATTCGGGCAACAAATTCTATCAACTTCATTGCATTGTCAAGACAACATTGCCAACCTTTGAACTACATTCTTTTCTTGTTTCTCTCATCAATTCATCCGCTTAACATTGTTTAGTGCCAATGGTAGTGGGTTCTTTCAAGTTGGTGATGAATACTTTGATGTTTAAGATATGAGAATGGCCTCATATTTTAGAGAACGGGGTGTCACCTTTTTTTGGGAAAATCAATACACCTCTTGATTATTGTAGATATCTAGAAATATCATCACAAATCATCAAAAATGGCATACATGCACTAACTTGGATCAAACTTGCATACATGAATCGACTATGGCGGGCCAAAGGATAACCTTTGAATGACAATCCTCATCGGTAATTCTATGAATCATCAGCCTCAACACTTTCATTACGCTTGTGTGGCAAGATCTCAGCTTGTCCTAGTCTAATGAATGTCCTCACCAGGATTGGATATATGCTTGTCATTAGATGGTCATCCCTGACCTTGTGACTCTCTCACATCACAAGAAAGTGATTCTAACATTGGCTTTCAGCAATCTAAAAGCCCAGCAAATGTCGAAGCACCACTATTGCGACTCTTGGGAACCCCTAAACCCTAATCCGCATTTTGAGCATCAATATACGAGCGTCTTCTGACAACAGCCAAATTGAGTGTTGATATCGTAAATTTCACTTGAAAATAAAAAAATGTGAAGAACGCAAATGATCCAATCCATTCTAAAAGTATGCTAATAATAAATAACTCAGATCTACAAACACCCTTGCACCACAGACGGAGGGTCTGTCACTGTAGAAACCCATGAGACTGATGAAAGGGTCCATGTAAGTGGGTCGGGAAATGTGTTGACATGATGACGACAGAGTGAGCTTCTTATGGGTAACAAATTGGTGCTGGGTTGTGGGAAACTTTTAGGGTTAGGGTTAGGGTTAGCTACACTCTCTATGGAATTTAGTGTCACTTACTATTCGGAATTATGTGATGCTATAGCTAATCACAAAATGTTTCATTGTTTACAAACAAAGAACACTTAAGAACCCGCACCTATTCTGGACACTTTGCAAGTTTGGGTACTTTGAGTGATCCAAATTATAGGCTGTTTATCTTATTGGCAATCGACAATTCAAAGCGACTTCAGAAGTCATCCAACACAGACATAATGAATCAAATTTCAATTTCTTGCATGGTATTAAAGTCAGTTCCCATGGCTCATTGTGGTCAGTCACAGACATTCATTTGTGCTGCTCATCTTGCTCGCGCCCCACCTTTTGCACTCCCAAAACTATGAGGAAAATGGCTACAGGCATGATTTGGATCTGCAAATCATTTCTTTTTCACACTAATTGCGTGTTTCATCTCCTTAGAGAGGTAAGCGCACAACTACAAGTGTCCGTTCAAGTAACATTCAAGAACTCATATAGGCTAAAAGTTCATATGTGGCAGGTATCATTCTCTATAACACTAAGATATCATGGAGTTTGTTGCTTCAGCCACTTGGCATCCAACTCCACAACCTTCTGGAATGCGGGTCGTGAAATTATGTTCTCAGCCCATGCAAGCACTCGAGGGTGGTTTCCATACGCTTCCGTCTTCAAGGTCTTCATTAGGTAGTTGAGATTTGGGGCGTGGAAAAGATCGGCAAGGGAGTATTCATCGCCAGCAATATACTTGTGTTTGGACAGCTGCGCCTCGTAAACGTCGAACACTGGCTTCAGCTTTGCCAGCGCTGCATTGACAACTGCCTCGTTCAAAGGCCTATTTGTCACACCCGAAATGAAATGATCTGTGAGCATTTGGCCAACGGCCGCGATGAAGGTTTGGCTCTCCACCTCAATCCATTGATTGATGATTGCCCTCTCTTTCAGACTCTTGCCCAGGAGCGGCACACCCTGATCCTGGTACATCTCGGCAAAGTATCTTGTAATAGCTCGAGACTCTGCAATAAATCCAGCGAATAACAAAATATTAGAGTTGTGGCTATGGCTATAGCTATGGAAGCACTTCAAACATGATGGAGCGATGAGTGCCTTTGCTGACGGTTTTGCATCAGTCGCTAGGTTGAGGATATTACAAGAAATACAACTGCGACATGCTAAGGATGTACGTCATTTCACATTGCAATCTATGGCACTTCAATTCCTTGTAGAATATAGATCGTTGTCATTTTGAAGCTCGTGGTGTAGGTGATTGAGAACTTACCATAGAGTATGAAGTCACCATCTTCAAGGCACGGTATTAGTCCAAAGGGCTGACAATCATAGTACACAACATTAATATATGATTGTTGAATCATACTTAATCTACTACCAACTAATTAAGTCCTCATAACATTACTTAGCGATGTGGGCCCTCGGAATATAACAATTGGCTGCTCCAATCAAAATCTGAGTCTCCCTGCACGACTTTTTGAGCATCTGATTGTTTCATTCTGAGGGCCCATTGAACAAGAATTAAATGTTGAATAATGTTAGGAATTCTTTGTGTCACGATCAATGTCCAGAGCTACTTTAATTTAATCCCAAAATTTGCTCCTTTGTGTATTTTCAAGAATCACAGAATTCAACGACTCAGGTATGTCGTGATGATTACATTAGATATAAACTAAGTTACACACATCAAGTGTTGATATTCAACCAATATGGTGGGGCGCACGGTTGAATCTCACCTGCTTTGCTAGATATGCAGGGCTCTTTTGTTCACCCTTGAACAGATCCACAAACTCTAGCTCCAATACATCGTCAATGTCCACCTTCAAAATTCATTGAATGGTTAGATATGGATATGAACATTACAGCTGACTCCATGGAATGCAATAACAACGACTGATGTCATACATGATGCACAAAATGTCAAAACGAGACTCGAGTGCGTCATTCTCGATGGACCTGCTCCTACCTAGTTGATCTGCTAGAGGTAGCCCCCAGGTAGTAGCTGCCACCCTTAGTTGTACTCACAAGGCTTTCTTTAGTCCCGGTCTACGTTAGCATTACGCAGTGACACTCAACATGGAAGTAATTGTTGATCTTTGAACGATGCATCAACCCTGATAGATGTTAGAATTTGCATTTGTGCATGGAAGTTTGATATACCTCTGCCTCCAAGATGGGCAATATTGCACGCTGGACGTTGGTGGTGATTGTGCCATATAGTTTCATCCCCATGGCTGCAGCTCC
Organism: Polytrichum commune; assembly: GCA_950295325.1. Lineage (NCBI taxonomy): Eukaryota > Viridiplantae > Streptophyta > Polytrichopsida > Polytrichales > Polytrichaceae > Polytrichum > Polytrichum commune. The sequence continues at coordinate 10,672,095 of OX485803.1, read as the reverse complement.
ACACCTGTGTTTCGTGTTGTCTGTACGCAAAACAGAGCACAATTAATTTTAATAAACCAGCACAAATTATGTGGGGGCAAGTCCGCAATGCATCACTGATCCATAAGCGCTTACACATAACTAATATACTCGAGCAGAATCGTGCCAAAAAATGGCATCTACTCATGAATTGCTACTGCTTTAGCTTCATGCAAGAGTCGAGAATGGAGGTCATGAAAATCACTCATGATATTTGGCAATCAGGCACGGATCAAAATAACAAGAATTGTTCTGTCCCACCACTAGTTCTGGCCACTATCATTCAATTTTATGGTCCACAAAGATTATGATGACATACTTCAAATTCAGAGTCATAACTTCCATAACCATCTCGTGGAAAGAACGTCTAGTCAATGGAATATTCTAAATCCACATTCATGGACTCTAAAACCAATGGCAAGACCACCCAGTTCCTGTAGTGAATCGTGATGGACTCGAGAGCACCTAAAGTACATACCAGAATTATTCACTTTGAGAAATAAGTCACAGCAATTGTGTAAGAAAGTTGCACGAAAGTTAAGCCAAACATTTGACCTAATGCTCAGTGGAATATTACGGGCATGCACCTACCTTGCACAAGTGGCAGATTTTCAAATTCAAGCTCTACACACAAAGTTTGAGAATAATTAGCTCCAGCGTCCCCTCGAAAACAGCTTCAAGTCAAGAAAGAAATTAGAGGTTCTGGTGTGAGGACTCTGTTCGATGTTACTAAAGCTCACAGCTAACTGGGTTGTATTGATATCTTGCTCTATCAGAATGCTGTCTTTATATTGGACGCGCATGTTGCCAATGTGGAAATATCGATTTGGAAACCCCCGGAATACCTTCCTACATCGATCTGAGATGAGGCCAAGCCTGCATCGTGAAGCTTGACAACCCCCACTGCAATTTCATTCTGCATTAAGATAATCATGGTTTTGGCTCTTTGAATTCATGTCCAGGGTGGCTAAGTTAGGCCCAGGGAAGGCTCACTGGGAGCTCACTCAATTGTTATCCCTCCTGCAAGGGAAGCTCTTTGAGCAGAAGCCTTAACTGAAGTCTAGTAAGCAGAAGCGTTGTCTCAAGTCCACTAGGTAGCCGCTGGCAGTGTTCTAGAATTTTGGGACCAATTCAGGAGCCACGGTGGAAAGTGAGTGGTCTGATGGTGCGGTTCTAGAGTTTTCACACTAGATTATGGTCGGTGACCAGCCTACATGGAAACTCATCCTAAAAAACAAACTTGCCCAAATGTAGATGGAGTTTGGTGGGGTAGGGTTTGTATGCGCCAACCAACTACTCTCATTTTCTCAAATCCAGGCCCACCTATTACCTCCTCCTCTTCCTACCTAGAACCGTTCTTTATTCCTTCTCTGACCAACACTTGTGAGTTTAAAAAGTGTTGCATGGAGGTCTAGCAGCATGTGACCACGGCCGTCCACATTCTATTAGGCCACAAGAATGTGGTCTGTTGTTAGCTCGTGCATATCTACATTTCAACACCCACTATCATTTGGGATTTAGTGGGCGAGCGGCTTGCATGGAGACTCGCCCTTATTTGGCAAAAAAACTCAGAGCACTTCACCCACGAGATTGAAGGCCTGTGACTATTGCATTCTAAGTTCTCTTATTGGTCAAAAAGGCTGAGACGGTCCAAGGTCACTTTACATTATTAGGTGAAGGCCTAAGCGCCCAAAGAAATTCTTATGGATGAGACGTCTACATGGATTCCTACATGGCAAACTATAATAAAGTATCATGATATGCAGGAATTTGTGTCAAGCCCACCTCCAAGATGCAAATTTTGACATATCATGGATGGAACTGATAGTAAGTGTTTATTACAATACTTGTAAACTTAGTACCGCTTCACACTATGGCCGTCGAAGTTGAGAGGCCATGGGATTGAGTGACCAAACTTTGTTGAGAGACCAAAGAAATGGGTTGAAAATAGCCAATGAAGTATAGTAATTGGAGCCTTTGGCTGGGCATAGTGCGAAGCCTCCAAAGGCCAAGCCCAAGGACCTTAGGCCATGAACTCCCACAACCTCTCAACTTGGATGGCCATAGTGTGAAGCCTCCAAAGGCCAAGCCCAAAGTCCAAACTCAAAGGAGCATCCCACTTTATTTCATGCCCAAAATAACCCTTTGAATCTACTGGCCAAGATCTTGTCAATGATTGATTTTTTTAAGAAAAAAAATTGACAGCCTCTTGATCATAGTTTGGGTTTCCATTCCCGGCCGACCCAAACTTCCTTCGAGAGTCCATTGCCTTCTTCAAAAAGTAATCATTCTAAATTACGACGGCCTTTGGACTTTGGCCTTATTGTGAAGGGTCAAGAGGCCGAAGTCTTGGTTTCTTGCAATCTGATTGGTGGTAATCGACGGCCTCTCGACCTTCAGCCATAGTGTGAAGTGCCCCTTATTCACAAGAAGTGCCATCAAAAAAGTTACCACAATGACATTAGATTCCGTATGACACTAGATACAATATTTAGAGTCTACTATTCTAGACATGAATTAATCTATAAATTTGTGTTTGTTTCAAAAGCGAATGTGGTGTTCCCCAATAATAAGACTTGAGACTTTTATAAATATATCTTTCTTACTATATATAAATAGGGCTCATGGGAACAAGGGCATGTGTTATGTTTTGATTTGCCTCTAGGTTGAGTGGTGAACCTTTAGGTCAACAAGTGATTGCTTACTCATGTGATAAGTTTTTAGTGGAGATGATTGTGAGTGTGAACAATTTAATGTGCTTGAGTAGAGATACATCACAAGTGGGCAACTTGTTGCCATGCATACGAAGTTTTAAAGCTCCATAGTACACAGAGAGGACTATGTACAATATCATGGTGAACCGAGTTTGTTGTTGATTAAAATATAATGAGATCATCATGTTGTTGCAAAAGATGTTCCTTATCATGTTCCTACTAGTCTAGAAGTAGGAAGGACACAAGCAAAGTTACCTAAACTAAACTAAACTACTATATGGTACCTAAACAATTATTCTATTTCACAAGTTTTGAAGTGCTATCCATAGTGACAAATCATCATACATAGAGTCAAGTAGCATGGTGGTTGCATTTCATATCGTAACCATGCTCTTTGTAAAACAAGCAAAATTCACCACATAAAAATCTCATTCAATACATAATATGGATAGGATCAAGACAAACTAACTTGTCTGATCTAGACAAGAAAGCACCTTCCAATGCCCCCGGTTTTCACATGCATTATAGTCCCATCTAATCATCAATTCCCCCTTTGGATGTGTGTGGCGTAGTTTTAACGAGTGCTACTTAATAACATTATGTGTAATGTTCAAACACCTAGATGCCCTTTTGCAATTGAATTTTCAATTTGTGCCAAAAAACTAACAAACAAACACCTAGACGTCCGATCATCACCTAATACTTGTTAATTAATTCCCAATGAATGCTTCTTCCTTCCTTCCTTCTTACCTTCCTTCCTTCATTTGCTGCTCAATGTCACAGTTACTTCCAATGTCTTCTGCAACGCACGACGCACAATCAGATTTTCGGCCCATGCCAAAACGTGTGGGCGGCCCATGAAGATATCCCTCTTTGCATCCATCAATCTCTTGAGGGCCGAAACGTGGAACAAATCTGCGAGACTGTACGAATCACCGGCAAGGAATTTGTTCATCGACAACTGCTTCTCGTAGACGTCGAGAACCACCCCAGTCTTTGCAAGGCAGGAAGCCACGAGCTCTTCATTGACCGGTCGTTTCTGCACTAATTTGGCGATGTACATCTCCCGGAACATTGGATTGACTGCGGTGTTGAAGTTCTGGCCCTCCACTTCACACCACTGGTCGATCATAGCCCTTTCTCGCGGGGTCTTGCCCAACAGTGGCACTCCCTGGTGCTGGTATTTCTCGGCTAGGTACCTTGCAATGGCCCGAGACTCTGAAATCCAACAAAGGTCCAGATCGTCATGGCAGTAAGTCAATGGGTCTTAAATAAGTGATTACTTTCCCAACAAGTCCACTTCTCCTAGGATATGGAACACGCAATTGATACCTACAAGATGGTTAGCATATCAAAATCGAGGCCATTGCCACTTCTCTCGTAATTTTTAGAGCTCATATGGCTATTTTATTCATTATCAAAGTGACGGTTCTCATGTTGATCAAAGTGGTCATATAGGTCCCCCAATTATGTTGATTATTGAGTTTAGAATGATTATCATATTTTGAGCATGTAGTGAAACCTCGTTTGAACACATGTCTTTTAAGGATCCATTGTTGGAGCCACATCTACGTTAGACAAATAGAATTGGTGACTCTAAATACAATATATAGTGTAGTCATGTTACGACCTTACCATAAAGTATGAAGTCACCATCTTCAAAACATGGTATCTTCCCAAAGGGCTGCATCATTACACACAGGATTTTAGATGGTTCAATAAGAATAGATTCATGCCACAGCCAGAGAAGTGTACAGTACTTATACCATTTCATTTATAACTCTATACCATATATTCAAATACCATATATGATCCCTGTCTAGTTTTCTTTTGATTTGAAATTCACAGACAGATTTAGTTATAATGTCCGGAAATACAGATTCAACATTCTCTAATGGTTAATATGCTGTGAAAGTCTCGCCTGCTTCGCCAAAAATTCAGGTTTTTGGTTGTCACCCTTGAGCAGATCCACGAACACTAGCTCCACTTCATTCTCGACGTCCACCTACAATTTCCTCACAGTCCATTTAACATGAGACATAATGCAATGATTATTTATCAAATTCTCATGTGCACATAAATTCCTGCCAGTTGGAGTTCTAGTCTCGGGGCAGCAACTCTCCCTATTTGAAGAGTTGCTTTAGAATTATTTCTAATTATTCTTCTAATGGGTCGATGATTTCTTCTTTCACAAAGAGGAGAAACACGCTCAGAAAGAGGGCATTAAGAGTCATCCATCGATACTATTTGTTTTTGAATTAGAAAAGGTTTGCATTTCCAAATACCAGTTTAAAAGCATTTACAAGCAATGTTTTCTAAAACAGGGGTCACCCTCCAAACCTTCTAGGTGTTGAAATTCGCTTCCAAGAAATTCTTTTCCAAAATTTCTTAGAATCCGTAATCTTAAAGTGACTCAAGAAAGCGCTTCCTAGAAATGATGGTTTAGCAGCTCCAAACCGAATTCTAAGCACGTGACGCGGCGAGTGCCACCTGGGGTTCTAGTTTGGCAAGGAGATCTATGTAGTACTTACAGATGTAAATTCAGAGGGCTGGCAACTTATACTCTAACTTAGTTGACAAACCCATTGATTTCTTTCGCTGAATTGGCACACCTCTAATGCCTTGATGAATTTCTGAGAACCACTAATTTAGAAGCAGCCCAACAGATGAAGAGGAATAAGAGTGTGAAGCAAGGTTACCCCTGCTTCAAAGAGCGGCAATATGGCCCGCTGAACATTGCTGCCTATTGTGCCATAAATCTTCATCACCATGGTTGCTCCGAGCTGGTTCCTGTGCAATGAAATCACAGAGTTACTTTGAAATCTCTCCTTAATTGCAGGTTGTCCATCATGAGATTAAGTAATGAATGAGGTTCTAGCCACCCATCACGACTCATCCAATGAAAGCAGCGATGGTCCTCAAAACACTTGATCATGGGAGTCCATCAGAAAGTCATTGTGATTATTCCTGTCAGGGCCTCAATTGTGTTATAATAGAATTGCAATGGAATATATACTGCGCTCATCCTGGACCAATTCAATGTTCAAGGCTGAATTACCCAACAACTGGAGCAGCTTTACTGGCTTCAATTGATCAGCCTAAACCAGATGAAGCGTATAATTTGTGGCCAATTGCAATCACACCTACCTTGCACAAAAATCCCTCCAACTACTTCAAGGGATCTAGTCTAGCTTCAGGTTTCACCAACTTGAACTGATCGAGTGGTTTACATGAGGTGCAAGATTGCTGTGAATCTCGATCAGACTTGAGCTCTAAAGTGATGGTCCAATTTTGTGCTTTGATGAAGATTGTGTACTGTTGTAGCTGTATTTAGATACAATCCAAAGGGTCGTGGGTTGCCTCAGGGGCTGTTTAGACTAGGGTGCATGGTCATTCCTCTTTGTCCATATTCGGTTTACACCGAAGGCTTTGTAAATTGATTCTTTAAGAAGTCGGACCATGAAAGTTGGACCATCAAGTTGGACTATGGAAAAAGGCCACCTTCCATGATCGGACTTCATGGTCCATGATGTAAACAAGCCTTCAGAAAACCTTCCTGATTGACTCCACGGTTTGTTGAGTAAAAATAATTCCATTTTTTATTTACACTTTCTGAAGACGGACTTACTACAATAAATATGATAATTAGTGTCACCAATTCTAATATGAATTGTCTTGCTCAATACTAATTGCAAACCGTTGTATATTGTCATCAACACTAAATGTTAACCCCACATTATTTGTCATTCCTTGTAAACTTTCAGGGGATTATAGATTTATAGTGTTGCAATTACTGTCACTTATCTAGTGATTTATCACCCAAATTTTGATCATCCATGACAGTATATCATCACAAGTTGTTGATAAGAGAAGGTAGGGTTTGAGCCAATGGATGAACTCATCCATCATCCATGACAATATTTGTTCACTTATTCAAAAGAAGTGCCATCCGAAAACTTACCATAGTGACATTAAATTCCATACAACACTAAATATCATGCTTGGTGTATATTTTGAAGAAGGGAACTATAGGATCAACTTCCTTATTGATGTAGGTTCGGATTTCTTTTCTTTTTACTTGGAACCTAGTGAAAGCCAGTTTATTATCGCGGTTAAATTATGAGATTCGATGATGAACCTCCTCGCAAAGTAGCAAGGAAATCACGTTTGAGTACGCGAGTTCTGTCCAACCTATTTGAATTTATTGATTTTTGTGAGTTTGTGTATCATCATAGTAACTAACCATCATAATGCAGTGTTGGCAAGATGATGAAGCAACTATCATCTCCTCCTAGGTCACTGTTGCTTCCCGAATATGCGGAGAGCGTTGCTCTTGCACAAGCGGCCACATCAACACCAACACGTCGTCCAAAGTCTTGCAAGTTTAATCCCAATGTGGAAATGTTGTTTCATTTAGAGGCATCAGAAGACGATAGGGTCATCTAGATAGTTCACCATATGATTGATTGGATTGGATTTGATTGGATTGGATTGGATTGGATGTGGTTGGTTTGGAACGTGAATGACATTGAATTTGGTATTCTAATAAAACTAAAAACTTGAGGCCATTGCTTTGTATTGTTTTTAATTACCACAACTAGTGTACATTGACTATATATGAGCAAATCCCTCTTATTACTAATTGATATGCCCAAATAACTTAGTTTCTTTCCACCCCAACGCCTTTGTCACTTCATTTCTCAATAATTGGAATGTGTTTGCATTTGTTTTGTTGAATTTGGCAACAACATTAAGATTCATCATGAAACCCTCGTGCCAATCTTGTAGTTATTGATTTTGAAAAAAGATTGTAAGAAACTTATTAGGTTTATTGCATTTTGTTTACACTCCCCACCTCTATTATTACAAAGAACTATGCAACTAATTATGCCAAAATACCATGGTTATAGGATAACATTGGGTGTAATTCCAAATATATTTTTTGTCCCTCACTGCTCACAACTTACCGCTCATTGTTCACTGCTCACATGATAGCACCCCCCGGGCTATAACAATGCTACCAATAGTTCTAACATTCATTTTGAAAGACTTTTGACAACAAAACCTAATAATGCAAGATATCAAGTCTCAACAGTCTAAACAGTCACAAGAAAATAAAAAATAAAAATGTACTTGAAGTACTTTAACTTGGTAAAAACTGACTTTTTTTGTTCAAGGTCTTTTTTATTTTCACATCACGAACAAAAATATAAAACTGACTTTCATGAATTACAAAAAGTTGTCACAGTCTGTCATCTACTAAAATATAAATCTTATGATAGCATTTCATCATTTTTTTAGCATCAAAGAGTTTTTATTGCAAGGTTGTACGTGTATGTTTATGCTTATTTGGCATGTTGGAGAAATAAAAAATTATATTAAAAAATGTATCAACCTCACTAGATATTATCTTGCAATTTGGCGCTTGAAATACATGCAGCCAGATTAGTTTTTTTAACAACACAATGATAAAATAGAATAATGGGTTTTTCTTACTTTTGAATTTTGTTGCTACTCCACCATAAAAGCTCATCATGTTGCTAGCACCATCACTGCCAAATGGTACAAACTTGTATAAATCAAGCTCCTAATTTTTTAAATGGTTGATTAAATCATCATAGATAACAACATATATCATTTTTGATAAATTCAGAAAAATAGTCATAGACAAACCCTCATGTGTAATCGTAGCAAACATTACAAAATGATCAATAATACTTATATTCATGGATTCATTAATCATGATATTATAGAATTAAGAAATTCGAACTTCTACATATAGATATTCAAAAAAAATTACAGCTTATATGCAGACAACTAAATTGCCACACAATTTTTTATTATACTACATAGATGCAGTCATAAAAGCCTTCATACTAAAAAAAAACAAATATAAAATAAGAAATTTAGAATAAGAGAGGATTTATTTCCATCTTAATTATGTCATACAAAATAATAATGTCAATGATTCATTATATGTATGTTATTATTGCTTGATTGTTTTCTTCATCACTCTACCATTATTATCTAAAATCCTAGAAAATATTTTATGTTCATTAGAACATCTATGATCTTGAAATACACTTATCTTTAGAATTTTTAGTCCCTCATTGGCAAAGACAGATTGTTCACCATTCTCTTTGTAAATTTTGTAAAATATTCTTCCTATATCTAATGATCTAATTAATTAAATAAGCTATATCATTGATCTTTTTATGTTTGATGTGCAATCTCAACTTAAGAAGGCGGATGTAAATCAACATAAGACTTATCCAATCTAAATTTCTTACTAGATGCTAACTGTGATGACAATTGCTACTCCAAGCAAAGTAACAACCTACAAGATTGGCCAAATAAGTGGACTACTCTAGTGCCTTCAAGCAATGACCTTCTAATTTTTATAATGCACAATGTTAATGTAATTAACTAATGCAGACTACTAATTCAGAACAATAATGTTGAACACTAATACAAAGCCTAATTCAGAGGATTAACGAATAACATAATTTGGAAAATTAATACACAATCTAATGTAGAAAAATAATCTAGAACACTAATGCAGAGCCTCACGTAAATCCTAATGTAGAGCCATACATAAAATCTAATGTAGAATATTAATGTAGTAGAGTCATATAGAAGACTAATACAAAGGACTAATACAGAATACTAATGCAAAATCTAATGCAAAAGACCAATATACAAGATTAATGTAGAAGACTAATGCGAACAACTAATGTAAGGGACTAATGCAGAGTTTAACGCAGAACCTAATGTCAAAGACTAATATAAAAACCTAATAAAGGAGACTAATGCAAAACATAATGCAGAAGACTATTGCGGATTTAATGCACTAATAATGTAAAAACTAATGCAAAATTTAATGCAAAAATTAATGCCAAATTAATACATAAACTAATAGAGCAAGATGTGAAGTAATAACTTATACAATCGTAAACTTAGGATATCAAAAGCTAATGTAACTAGAAAATTATACAACTCCTCAATAGAGTTTAATTTTTTTTTCTCAACATTCATAAGGTTTATAAATTCTTTGGTCCAATATTCATATTCATATTCTTCTATGCACCTTATGCTTCTACCTACATGATGAGGAGTGAGAGAGGAAGATAGTCCTAACTGCGAGAGTGAAAATAAGAGAGTTAAACTCCCGCACTCTTCTTCGGAGGACTACACCTTCTAATCACAAAACCCTAGCAATCATTGATCTAAACAAACCTACATCTAACGGTTGGCAACTATAGCCGCTACTATCCTAGCCGACCTTTTTTAAATCTTTAAATCCAACGGTTTCCATTCGTTGTCATCCTACGTTTATGCCTTCATTCAGTTGATATCTTATCCGCTCGATCCCATCTTTTATTTGTTATCTTTCCATACTTATGCCTTCATCAATTTGACGCCTCATTTGCTCAATGTTATTCTCCGTTCGTCGCCATCTTTTATTTAATGTTGTCCTACATTGTCCTACATTGTCCTACATTTATTTGATGTAATCCTATGTTGTTATTCAATATCATTTGTTGTTCTTTGCTGACTTTTGTTATCCTTCGTTTATAGTCTAAATTTCTTCATACTAACTAGTTGGCCTTAATATAATTTCTAATTACTATTTTTTTTCTTCTAATTAAACCGCAAATTTTAACCCAATAACGAGCGGTTTGGTTAATTCACGTGGGTATACAATAAAATGTTTCTAAAAATATTAATTTTTTTTTAAAAGCTATACGTATACATGCGTAGTAATTTTTTCTTGGTATCCGTCTACATATTATTATTATTTTAATATTAGATCAATTTAGAATAACACATGTGAGCCAAATTTTTGGCCAATTAGTTAAACTATGGATGGACAGCTTGAAACTGGATGAAGTAGCCTTCCAGTGGATGAAAATAGTTGAACCATAGGCTGGGAAGGTAGTTATAACTATTAGCATGGCCATAGTTGGTAACGGAAACTATCGTCTTCCCCGCCTAGCTAAGGGGGCTGGCGAGGGAGAGGTAACCAAACAGTCTTTGATCATAGTTGAGCGCAGAGAAAAAACTAGTCTCACTTAGCACCGCATTCGGACGAGGACAATAATTAATTATTTTCTTTGAGTAATCACCGTAATGATTGCGGGTTACCAATTTCCGTGAAGGAACTTTGTTATTTGAATTTTAAGTTATGTTGAATGGCCAAGAGTGGTCAAACTATTATCTATTTTGATTATTGGAATGCAAGAGTGAAGCACTATTGTTTATTTATGAGAGTGCTAATAACGAAGATTAAAATGTGAGAGAAATTGAGTACGTTGGAGTGAGAGGATAAGCATGTGAGAGCTGATGAAGAGGAAGCAAAGAGGACAGTGAATTGAGCGAATTGTGGGAATAGAAGAGATTATGAGATTGAGAGATGTATGAGGATCTGTTGAGTGAATTCGGGAACGAAGACGATTGCCGCAAGACATTGAACATTGTGTAACTATTGTCTGAGCGTAAACAGTTGAATATGGTTGAGACAAATTGAAATTGTGAATCAAAAGTGTGAGGATTGTTGCAGAAGGAAACTATTGTTTGAGTGAACAATCTCTTCAGTTAGAGAGATAGAGATTGAGGGATAAGAATAATGTAGATAAGAGTTTGAGTAACTATGGGCGGTGAGTCCCATTGAAATTAAAACTTATGTTATATTTTTGGCCGAAGAAGGTGAAGCATAAATAAAAGAAAGTGAGAAAACCATTACCTGAGAATAAAGCAAGTGGAACTATAGGCCGTTGCCGCTAAAGAGCAGAGACCTGAGTGACCGAGAGTGAGAGAGTAAAACTATAATCCGATAGTGCCAAGAGAAAGAGAACCTAGCCCTATCGAAAGATACACAGGGTAGAAATAGAGTATTGTTGAGCGCCAATGGAACCAAACCCTGAGAGAGGAAGATGAAAGGCCGAGTCTTAGGCGAGAGTTAAACTATTGACGATTGTTGAGGCCTAAGATGGGCATGATGAGGAAGTGTAAGGCCAAGGGCCAGACCACAAAGTGGAATAATTGATTATAGTTGAGCCTGTGAGAGGCCATATTAAAAGAAGCAAATAGATCAGCCGAATGAGAATATAGTTAAAATGATAACTTTAGGCTGATAGGATTATGATTTGAAAAGTGAATATAATGAGAGGATCCCAATCAACTGAAGTGATAAGAAATCACTTCTGATTAGTTGATTAGGGGGGATTTGGGAAGTTAGGGTTATTGAGAGTAAGTCTAAGATATGATGAACTTTGGATTATCAATGAGATCTAGGCATAAGTTATCCTAGTCTTCAGTTGAGTTGTAAATTGAGACTTAGTCAAGGGATTTGATCTTTGAGTATGAAATGTGAATTAACACAATCAACTATTGTCCTGTGGGTTATTCTGGTTGTTGTTGTTGTAGGTTGTGCAGGGCAATCAAGACTATAGCTTGACCTTGTTGTTCGTTGTTAGTTGCATAAGTTGTGAGTAATGATTAAATATGGGAATTAAGAAATAAATAATTTGTCTTGTATTGGAATTAACCTTGACCCAATGTTGAAGGAATTGTTGTGATTTGAAGATGCATTGGCCAATGGTTACCAAAGACAATTGTGATACTCAAAGACTATTGTTCTCTCTTGACTATTGTTATACAAAATCTCATGGCGAGATGGAAACTACAATTTACTGACACACATACCCCATTAACTGAGAAATATTGAGAGGAAAACCAAGAGAAAAAATGAGAGTAAAAGACATACCAGTCATGATTTAGAGTGAATATAGCAACCTTCTGGTCTAATTGATGAACTATGAAGTGACAAATGCATGTAATAGACACTAGTAAAACCTTCCTTGAGAGTCTGTACCCTAGGTTTTGGGTTATTTAAATGAGAGAAAAAACTTACTACAACACCAATCAATATAACCAATCGAATTCGAACCTAGGTTGGTTTGGATCTAATACCAATCTTTTGCACAACTTAGATCCACATGCGGATATTCTAAAATCTAGTAGCCACATGTATATTGACTATTCCTTATAATAATAATAATAATTATTTTGTAGACCGTGGGCCTTAAGTTAAACCGCGAGCAGTTTGAGTGCCTCACATTGAGGGTTCTAAATTGATGATGTCAATATTTTGAAAATTGACAAAAAATTGGCCCTTTAGTAATTTTTGTCGTTTTGCCATACCTAGTTCTAAGCCCAACATGCCACTAATAATGACAACAACAATATATTTGAAATTAAGCCGCACCAAATTGTTAGAAGCACTTAGTTTTGAACAACATGAACAATACTTAGCTTCAAATAGCATATAGCCTTGAACATCACGAACAACATTCATCCTCAAACAACATTCAACCTCGAACAATGGTACTTGGCAGGCAATCAATTTGCCTTCGCCAAGACCAAAATCAAACTAAACCTATTAAGGCCAATTTTTCGATTATGGAAAATTATAAAACCCGATGACTCTGATGTGCATTGAAAAAAAAAATTATGAACACAATCACAACTACGATACAAAAAAATCACAAATCACCTTGTGCTCATAAAAATATACTCAAAATATTATAGGAGCATATCCTTAAACAATCTCTTACTTAAAAGAAGAGCATTTAACACTACAACACTACCGAAGATCCAAAAACTAAATTGCACTAGATTGCTGGAAGTGTCCAAAATTCCTCCAAACCACTACCGCCGACAACACACAGTCAACCCACTACCATGAAAATCCACGAGAAACCATCCCTCAAACTTGCAGCACTTAGCCTGAGTCGGACAATACTAAGCCTCGCTTCAAACAACACTCAGCCTCGAACAACAACACTTGGTCTTGAACAACAGTACATGGCCTACAATCGATTTGACTATACCAAAACCAAAATCAAACTAGAATTAGTGGGCGCCACTGAAAGCGAAAGAGTAGAAGCAAAACAGGGTAAAGAAACATCCCCAATGGAGGAGTGAGGTACTTTGCCCTAAACCCGCATGCTTTTTTTGCACTCATGAGAGAGGGTCCCTGGAACACCATATTCGAAATTTTGGGAAAATTCCATGATTTTGGGAAAATACAGTTTAGGTTGAGTCGACCTAAAATGTACCCACTGGGTACATTTTAGGTCAACTCCACCTAAACTGTCATCAAATTGGGAGACTGGAAATCTCCCAAAATTTTGAATATGGTGTTCTGGTTGCTTAGAGCCTCAAAACCCTAATCAATCCAATGACAACGGATCCAACCATAAGTTAGCCTCTATGGTTTTTGATGTTATGACTCTACTAATACCCTAGTGACATTTACGCCCTATTCCTAGTCCCCTCAGCTACTTGCCTAAAATGAAAAATATCCCAAACTATTATGCCTCAACTAACCATATTGTTGGTCTATTCTCCCTTGAACCGGTTGATTTCCGACCTTGACAATTTTACATCGGTATCTCATCCTAATCTTTGCAAACTCATTTGGAAATCTCCAAAAAAATTCGGCTAGCTCATAACAAAACCTCCGTACTCCCCGGTAAATTGGTCTAGTCAACTATGTGAGGAAGGTGCCATTGGAGAACCCCATGATGGTGGGGAATAATATCAATAAAGTCATGCACACATTAGAGTTATCCTTTAATTCAAAGGAGTTTGGTAGGGAGTTTCTTACAAAACCTTCCATGTTTGGCAAGCTTGAGGTGCATGCGTCGGAGGTCGTGTGGAGGTTTGAACCAATAACATTCTATATCAGTTCATTGAGGGTCAAACTCATTTTAGTCACCCTTTTGATAAGGGGATCATTTTGATATAATTGCCATCTTTTGGCCAAAGTCAAACGCATGCCAGTTTGATGTTCTTAAAAGAACTAGCTCTAAAGAACATCAAACTCTCAAAAGTTGTCGGTTTCTAAGACAAAACCAATGCCAAGTGGTGGTAAAGGTTCTAGTCTAGGCTAAATTATGATCTGAAAAAATCTAAATAGCTATAAAGCAACGGAAAAACTTGGTGAGGTCAAAAAGGTAGTTGCACGTTTTGGAAAAGTCTCCCAACATCCGCATTGGAAACCTCTTTGATACCTTTTTGAAGCTATTATTTTTTACTAATTATGCATTCATTCCCCCTTGCTTTGCAAGCTTTGCCCTTCTTGTTGAGATACTATTGCGGGTACTTAAATGGTACCCTCCTAGCATTGCTAATTAATGTTATGCTCTTTGTGACAATTGATCTTCTCTTAGGTTTTGCACTTAATTTCAATTGTTTTGTAGTTTGTTGAGCAAGTTCAAATTCAACTTCTAATTAATTCATTAATTCATAATTTTAAAGTAGCAATGGTCAACTCTTTTGTCGGAAGTCCTCCTAATTGGTTGGCCAATGGCTTGCCCTTCACAAACCTCACCCTCCGGGGGGGGGGGTGACCGGCCGAAAAGTAGAAACCACATGAGAACAACAATAAGGTGTTTTTTATTCATTGGCAGGAAAAAATATAAAAACTTTGGATCTACCATAGCCTACTTAAATTATGAAACATGTGATTATATATTATTTAACATATTAAGGGAAAAAATCCCACTTTAGGTTTGAGGCAGAAGGAAATTAATATGACAAAAATAATAAAGGAATTTTTTAAAATGAGTTTATTCACATACAATACATGCAAAATGAATGAAAATTCAACAACTCGGTTATGATGTGTACACTCTTCTTTCATCAATATATAGCAATGTGCATACACGTCATGCCATATTGGAGTCTAAAGTTTGCCTTCGTATGGAATGAGTTAATCAAAACCCGCCCAAGTGTAGAGGGAATATAATGGGCTAGGGTTCATATGTGCCAACTAGCTACTAACCTCAAATCCAAGCCCACCTACTAAGCTCCTCTTCCTGGTTACCAAGGACGAAGTTCTAAACCATCATTGGTTCTCTTGAACCTTCAACCGATCTTAATCCTTTGGTGACTGACACTTGTAAGTTAAAAAGTCTTTAGTGGACACATGGAAGTCTAGCGGCCCTTGTCCATGGCCCTCCGCATTCTACACACCACCATAATGTGATTGGATAGCGGCTTGTGGTTATCCACTTGCGAACACCTCGGACCCACTATTCTAGAATCGAGTGGCCGGGAAGCCTACATGGAAACGCAACCTCAAACCACTCACTTTCCACCTTGGCTCCTGAAATTGGTCCCAAAATATTAAAACACTGCAGGCAGCTACCTTGTGGACTTCTGCTTCTGCTTAAAGAGCTTCCCTTGCAGGAGGGGTAACAATTGAGTGATCTCCCAGTGAGCCTTCCCTGGGCCCAACTTAGCCATCTGGACATGAATTCAAAGAGCCAAAACCATGATTATTTTAATGCAGAATGAAATTGCAGTGGGGGTTGTCAAGCTTCTTGATCCAGGGCTGGCCACATCTCAGATCGATGTGGGAAGGTGAGTGATAGGTTGACTACCTTCAGAATATTAATTTCACAATAAGTTGGAGCGGTTTCCAATAAGGTGGACTTTTGTCACCTCTTCACAAATCAAGGAAGGTGATCCAGGGGTTTCCAAACTGATTATTCCCACACTGGCAACATGTGTGTCTGATATAAAGACAGCATTGTGATGGAGCAATATATCAGTACAATCCAGTTAGCTGTGAGCTTGAGTAACATCGATCAGAGTCTTCACACCAGAACCTCTAATTTCTTTCTTGACTTGAAGCTGTTTTCGAGGGGACGCCGGAGCTAATTATTCTCAAACTTTGTGTGTGGAGCTTGAATTTGAAAATCTGCCACTTGTGCAAGGTAGGTGTATACCCACTGAGCATTAGGTCAACTGTTTTGCTTAACTTTTGCTTAACTTTCTTAGACAACTGCCGTGACTAATTGCTCAAAGTGAATAATTCTGGTACATACTTTAGGTGCTCTGGAGTCCATCACGATTCACTACGGGAAGTGCATGGTCTTGCCATTGGTCTTAAGAGTCCATGAATGTGGAATTTTAGAGTATACCATTGACTAGACGTTCTTTCCATGAGATGGTTAAGGAAGTTATGACTCTGAATTTGAAATATGTCACCGTAATCTCTGTGGACCATACAACTGAATGAGAGTGGCCAGAACTAGTGGTGGGACTGAGCAATTCTTATGATTCTGACATGTTCCTGATTGCCAAATATCACAAGTGAATCCTTTGACCCATTCTCGACTCTTGCAGGAAGCTAAAGCAGTAGCAATTCATGAGTAGATGCCATTTTCTGGCACGATTAATATGCTCCAGTATATTAGTTACGTGGAAGCGTTTAAGGATCAGTGATGCCTTGTGGAGTTGCCCCCATATAATTCGTGTTGGTTTATTGAAATTAATTGTGCTCTGTTTTGTGGACGGACAACAGAAAACACAGGCGTGGAGCTGCAGCCATGGGGATGAAACTATATGGGACAACCACCACCAACGTCCAGCGCGCAATTTTGCCCATCTTGGAGGCAGAGGTATATCAAACTTCCATGCACAAATGCAAATTCTAACATCTGTCAGGGTTGATACGTTGTTCAAAGAGCAGCAATTACTTCCATGTTGCGTGTCACTACGTAACGCTAACGTAGACCGGGACTAAAAAGAGCTTTGTGAGTACATCCATGGGTTGCAGCTACTACCTGGGGGGCTAGCTCTAGCAGATCAACTAGGTAGGAGGAGGTCCATCGAGAATGATGCGCTCGAGTCTCGTTTTGATATTTTGTGCATCATGTATGACATCAGTCGTTGCTATTGCATTCCATGGACTCAGCTGTAAAGCTCATATCCACATCTAACCATTCAATGAATTTTGAAGGTGGACATTGACGATGTATTGGAGCTAGAGCTTGTGGATCTACTCAAGGCTGAACACAAGAGCCCTGCATATCTAACAAAGCAGGTGAGATTCAACTGTGTGCCCCACCATATTGGTTAAATATCAACACCGAAGTAATCATGTTCTGAGGGCCCAGATCACTAAATAATTATATGAGAACATAATTGGTTGGGAGTAGATTAGGTATGATTCAATAATCAATAATGTTGTGTATTATGTTTGCAGCCCTTTGGACAAGTACCGTGCCTTGAAGATGGTGACTTCGTACTCTATGGTAAGTTCTCAACCACCTACACCACGAGCTTCAAAATCACAACGATCTATATTCTACAAGGAATTGAAGTGCCGCAGATTGCAATATCAAATGATGTACATCCTTAGCATGTCGCAGTTGTTTTTCTTGTAATATCCTCAACCTAGCAATTGATGTAAAACTGTCAGCTAAGGCACTCATTGGCCCATCATGTCTGAAGTGCCTCCATAGCTCTAACCATAGCCATAGCCACAACTCTAATTTTATGTTATTCGCTGAACTTATTGCAGAGTCTCGAGCTATTGCAAGATACTTTGCTGAGATGTACCAGGACCAGGGCATGCCGCTCCTGGGCAAGAGTCTGAAAGAGAGGGCAATCATCAACCAATGGATTGAAGTGGAGAGCCAAACCTTTGTCCCGGCCGTTGCCCCAATGATCAGAGAGTTGTTCGTTTCGGCTGTGACCAACAAGCCTTTGAACGAGGCAGTTGTCGATGCGGGGCTGGCAAAGCTGAAGCCGGTGTTCGACGTTTACGAGGTGCAGCTGTCCAAGCACAAGTATATTGCTGGCGATGAATACTCCCTCGCCGATCTTTTCCACGCCCCAAGTCTCAACTACCTAATGAAGACCTTGAAGACGGAAGTGTATGGAAACCACCCTCACGTGCTTGCATGGGCTGAGAACATAATTTCACGACCCGCATTCCAGAAGGTTGTGGAGTTGGATGCCAAGTGGCTGAAGCAACAAACGCAATGATATCTTAGCGTTATAGAGAATGATGCCTGCTACATATGAACTTATTAGCCTTAAATGTTACTTGAACAGACACTTGTAGCTGTGCGCTTACCTCTTGAAGGAGATGAACACGCAATTAGTGTGAGATGATTTGCAAATCCAAATCATGCCTGTAGCCATTTTCCTCATAGTTTTGGGAGCGCAAAAGGTGGGGCACGAGCAAGATGAGCAGCACAAATGAATATCTGTGTCTGATCACAATGAGGCATGGGAACTGACTTTAATACCCTGCAAGAAATTGAAATTTGATTCATTAAGTTTGTGTTGGATGACTTCTGAAGTCGCTTTGAATTGCCGATTTCCAATATGATAATCAGCCTATAATATGGATCACTCGAAGTACCCAATATGAGCTTATTAGCCTCACATGAACTTATTAGCCTTAAATGTTACTTGAACAGACACTTGTAGCTGTGCGCTTACCTCTTGAAGGAGATGAACACGCAATTAGTGTGAGATGATTTGCAAATCCAAATCATGCCTGTAGCCATTTTCCTCATAGTTTTGGGAGCGCAAAAGGTGGGGCACGAGCAAGATGAGCAGCACAAATGAATATTCGCGTCTGACCACAATGAGGCATGGGAACTGACTTTAATACCCTGCAAGAAATTGAAATTTGATTCATTAAGTTTGTGTTGGATGACTTCTGAAGTCGCTTTGAATTGCCGATTTCCAATATGATAATCAGCCTATAATATGGATCACTCGAAGTACCCAATATGAGCTTATTAGCCTCACATGAACTTATTAGCCTTAAATGTTACTTGAACAGACACTTGTAGCTGTGCGCTTACCTCTTGAAGGAGATGAACACGCAATTAGTGTGAGATGATTTGCAAATCCAAATCATGCCTGTAGCCATTTTCCTCATAGTTTTGGGAGCGCAAAAGGTGGGGCACGAGCAAGATGAGCAGCACAAATGAATATTCGCGTCTGACCACAATGAGGCATGGGAACTGACTTTAATACCCTGCAAGAAATTGAAATTTGATTCATTAAGTTTGTGTTGGATGACTTCTGAAGTCGCTTTGAATTGCCGATATCCAATATGATAATCAGCCTATAATATGGATCACTCGAAGTACCCAAGTGTGCCAAAGTGTCCGGAATAGGTGCAGGTCCTTATGTGTACTTTGTTTGGTAACAATGAAATATATTGTGGAAAGCTATAGCATCGCATAATTCCGAATAGTGACACTAAATTCCATAGAAAGTGTAGCAAACCCTAACTCTAACCCTAAATGTTTCCCACAACCCAGAGCCAATTTGTTTCCTATAAGAAACTCACTCTCTCGTCATTGTGTTCTGACTTTCCCCGACCCATTTACATGGGAGCCTTTCGTCAATCTCATGGGTTTCTACAGTGACAGAGCCTCCGTATGTGGTGCAAGGGCGTTTGTAGATCTGAGTTATTTATTACTAGCATAGTTTTGGAACGGATTGGATCATTTGCGTTCTTGACATTTTATTGTTTTCAAGTGAAATTTACGATGTCAACACTCAATTTGGCTGTCATCAGAAGACACTCGTATATTGATGCTCAAAATGCGGTTTATAGTTCTTGGCATGCACATGTCTCTGTGACTGAGTTAAGGTATTATCACTACATGCTCGTTCCAATTGAACTCATCTGGACTATTAGTTTGCAAGGGGTTGTGCTCACGAATCTGTTATTTTCTGAAGTTGATTGAGTCGATCTTGCAGCATCTTGTTTTATTTGATTTGAATAATCCTGCCAAGCTGAAGTGGACAATAGCCCCTGAGTTTGCTTCAAAGGTTGTGGATGTTCCCGAAAGTCGCAATAGTGGTGCTTTGACATTTGCTGGGGTTTTAGATTGCTGAAAGCACATGCTGAACTACGATGCAAGATAATGTTAGAATCACTTTCTTGTTATGTGAGAGAGTGGCAAGGTCAGGGATGACCAACTAATGACAAGCATATATCCGATCCTGATGAGGACATTCATTACACTAGGATGAGCTGTGATCTTGCCACACAAGCATAATGAAAGTATTGAGGCTGATGATTCATAAAATTACCGATGAGGACTGTCATTCAAAGGTTATCCTCCGACCCTCCATATAGCCATGGCACATGTGCACATATTTGGCCGCTTTGGGCCTCGCCACGGCGGTAGGTGCCGCTAGGCCCAAGGGCAAAGCTTTCACCATTTAGTTAAAGCATAGGAGATTTATGAAGGGTTTTATTTTTAACTTTAATTTTTTTTAATACTACCATCTATAGAGAGTTTGTTGTAGTTAATTCCGTTTTTTTTCAATCACTATATGAAGTTGTAACAATGTTTAACAAGTTTTTTTTTCTAGAAATCTTGAATATCTAGAAGCCTTGCTATGTATAAATTTTGTGAAAATTAGGCCTCCCTCTATGAGAGTTATAAAAGATTTGGTACTTTGTGATTGATGTGCCTAATGCCTTGGCTAGGCATTAGTCACATTAGTCACATTAGTCACAAAGTACCAAATCTTTTATAAAACTTGCATATTGTTTCCTAAATCCATGTACAACATTCCTTTAATTATAATAATATTAAAATGACACATTACCATAGATATTTGGACCCTACTCAACCAATCTCTTTTTTATTCAAGGTTTGAAGTTAAATCAACCCAAAAATTTGTAAAAATTTATTGAAGAATCCAATGCTCACAAAAACCGACATGCTTGCAACTTATATAGTTGATTCGTGTATGCGAGTTAGAGCCAAGATGGCATGTGTATGCCATATTTGATGATTTGTGATGATATTTCTAGATATCTACAATAATCAAGAGGTGTATTGATTTTCCTAAAGAAAACTGACATGCCACTTTCACAAATATGAGGCCAATTCCATGTACTAAACATCAAAGTATTCATCAACAACTTGAAAGAACCCAGTGCCATTGGCATCAAACAGTGTGAAGCTAGATGAATTTTCGAAAGAAACAAGAAAAGAATGCAATTCAAAGGTCGGCAATGTTGTTTTGGCAATGTAACGAAGTTGATAGAAATTTGTTGTCCCAAATGAATTGACATTCAAATTGCTCATTATGAGATAATGAGAAGTGTGGATGATAGGGTTCATGTTACAGACATGTATTCCGCAATGTTTCCACGCTCCTCTCGAGGTTTTTACTTGCCACTGCAAGATGATGTGGACATGAATTCTCACAATCTTGAATGTGACAAGAACCGCCACAATGTATAGGAACTTGAAACTACACTATCTAGTGTACATAGTGTCACCAATTGTAATTGTGAACCTAATACTACTTGTCATACTATTTGTCTAGTTGTAAACCTAATATTATTTGTCATTCCTTGTAAAAAAAATGTTGAGGCATTATAGAATTACAATGCTACAATAAGTGTCACTTGCTAAGTGGTTTTTCATCCAATTTTAATCATCATGATCATAATATTTTCTTACAGAAATCATGTTAGGATGTGGAATATATTGAACTAGAAGTGGTTAGAACCAAAAGTAAGTTGCAATGACATAACTTGTAAACTGATTGATAAGAAGTGTCATTGGAAAAGTTACCCCAATGGAATAAAATACCATATGACGCTCTAAGAAAATTCAGAATGTAGTGTTTTAAAGGTGAATTAATCTTAAAGTCATATGTGTAACTCAACTTATTGAATATGATGTTCCCCATGAGTAATCATCTTTTACATGTCCACCTTCATTTCATGTGACAGGTTACTTTTTTCTTTGGCCTTCATTTTAATGTGACAGACAACATCAAAAACTGTGATTCAAATGATAGGTTGAGAAAATCTTAATCTTTCACACAAAATTGAAGATGGAATCATTTTTTCCAAAAACAAGTGTAGAGAAGTTTGAACTCCTTACAATATTTAATCCAAACTAAGAACTCTTCGGTTCCTCATGTTTGGCCATAACTCAAATAATGCCTTCCAATTCATTATCACCAACTCTATCCCGCATTATGATACTTGCATCAAAGCATTCAAATTGTCCAACTTCAATGAAGCTCGCAAGTGGCTAGCAAGTGGCTCTTGATAGCATTTTGTTCTGAAAATCCCCTTTCACAAATTGCAATACTTGAGGGACTGTCAAATATATCAATTTTTTGGGGACACCAACGAGTGGTATATCAATTCATCCGTGATGCATAGGATGATATGTACCTTCAAATCATCATTGCCCTCCATCTTAACACACCATCCACCCAAGCTCAAGACAAAATTGGCCGGGCCCAAGTTCATGGTCAATCATCCACATTTAGGTCTATGGCCGCATTAAAATGTCTCGTTAAAATAGAATTTGATGAATTTAAAGTGGATCCAATTCTTGAAATCTCAACCAAGTGAAACTGAGTCTTCCTTCTTGAGTCTCATTAGACTATTGATCATCGGAGCATGAAATATGTCAACCAATGTATAATCGTCACCCGCAATGTACTTGTATTTGGACAGCTGCGCCTCATAAATATCCAAGAGTTGCCCGAGCTTTGACACCCTGGCAGCTACAATCTACTCATCTATTGGTTGTTTCTCATTTGCTGCAGTAAATATTTCCCGAAGCATAGGTAAGGTGATTGGGGTGAAGTTTTGGCTCTGCACTTCACACCACTGGTTGATGATGGCCCTCTCCTCCGAGGTTTTCCCCAGCAAGGGGACACCTTGGTCCTGGTATTTCTTGACTATGTAGCGTGAAATGGCCCAAGACTGCAAATCAATAACCCAAGCGCAAAAGATTACATTGACAAGCCCCAATCATGTTGCACCGGTACATAGGTAAATACATGAGTATTAATAAGCAACATCAATTACAATGGTAACAAAAAGAACCTACCCGTGGGTGTCAAAATTGTATTACCAGTCAAATATGGATATTTGGTGGGTATGACGTCAAAGATGAGAGGATCTTTGTATACCCGAGTCATAATTTGGGTCAATGTCCTTCTAATTCATATTAATACTAGGGTGACTTATCTGGGTATGAAGGATCTTGCATGGAATGGGATTGGGAAAAAAAACACATATACCATCAAATAGCCATGCCCTTGCAGATACCCGAATGGTATTAAAAGAAAAGACAATACCAATCCAACAATGGTCTCTACCTAAGATCAAAGTGTAATCAATTCTATAATGCAAGTTTCTAGTCGTGTAACGGTGGCAGGTGCTCAAACATATCGTTCAACTGTCCAGCAGCAATTAAGGTTTGCTGCAAATACAAGGAAGAACAATAATAAATAGTTATAAGTGGTATTGACCTTACCAATCAAGATGAGGTCACCGTCTTCAAAGCAGGGAACAACTCCAAAGGGCTGCAGGTAATTCAACCAACAAAGATTAATGAAACAGGTATATTTCAACATTGTCAAACCTAATGATTATCTATACCCAACAAGTTTGTGAACACAACAATTTACTGAGAAGCAAGCTTGTTAACGATTACAGAATTAACTAGATTGAGCAGCAGCAGAAGTGATATTTGTTCAAGCTCCTGTGGATCACAAGATCATGGTCGTCAAATTCAAGAACCGAATGTGCGTGAGACTGTTTTCTTATGACCATAATGCATCACCAGTTAAACTTGGAGATCAGGTATACCACCTTGATTACTAAATCATTGAACTACCGCAAGCCAAAGTGCACCACAAGTAAGGTGTGTGGGGTGTTGATTGGTTACTCTTTTAATGGGACACCTATACTTGATGGTGTGTGATTAGGTGAGGAGCAAATAACAAACAACATAAAGACACATGTTCAAAAGAGATTGCACTGCGTCTTTAAATTTCATCAACTACTCCACACATAATGGTGAACGGATGTGGGAGGACCTATGAGATATTCAATAAAGGATATAATAAACATGCACTTCCAATACACTTCCAACACAACCTCTTATTTGGGTCGGTCGACCCAAACACAGTACACAACAACTTGTTTGAGTCGGTCGACCCAAACACGGCACACAACATTTTGTTTGAGTCGGTCAACCGAAAGACATCATACAACCTCTTGTTTGGGTCGTTCGACCTAAACACAACCTCTAACTTCTAAACTTACCAACATATCCTTGATGTTGCATAAAATACAAATCCAACCAAAAATATCAAAATACCATATCAAAATCAAATGATGTTGACATATAACAATACACAATCCACCCAAACAGATGTGCCAAGACTTGTGTGATTTGTGTTTGGGTCGATCGACCGAAATTAACATTGTTGTTTCTCTCCTTGCAGATGGCCCCAAAGAAAAAACCCGTAGAAAGATGGTTCGTGCTTGTGCCAAACGTGTTATGACAGTAACACGAAACAACCCAGGATGACTCCTACGTTCCTAAGGACGGGCTTGTTCTTACTTGGTCTTTACAAGTAGTCAAAGCCTCGCAGTATAAAATGATATTTGTTGTGAAAGTTGGGGCCGTGGAGCAACATACATGGGCCACTCTTACAAGGTTGGAGGTGGCATCGGTTCAAGCTCTTGGAGACTACGTGGACGTCATCCTCAAGAACTCCGATGTGCAGAATGTCCATATGTTCATGCACCAGTTCTCCAAGCCTTTCGACGCAATTTATGTGAAAGAATCATGTGTTGAGCCAGACATGATTAAACCGGAGTCGATATTCATCGATGGCAGTACATCGAGCACAATTGTTTCAAGCCGGTTTACAAAACTCAAACATGCAGTCACCGTGTTGAACAAGGCCCTGCAGAGCAAACCAAAATCTCAGCAACTTGTGAAGCGGAAAACCACCATTGAATGTCGCGCACCTCTCCAAGAGGAGTGCCTAAAACACCATGGGCACAAGGGGGACCCCAAAGTGACACCCAGGACTTGTGGCGCCGTTGGTGAGAAGGCCCAAGTAATCTTAGTGTGGGTGAGGGCCCTGGGCGTTGGGAACGCCTCCAACCCTCGCAGACTAGGAGGCATGAGGGTAAGGCCATGAGCTATGCGTAGCTTATGGCGTGTAGATTCTAGAATGCTCAAGAACACCTCAATCGGAGGTGTGAGCTAGGAGTTATGGCAATTTGAGTGGGGGGCTGTCCCTGGACAGCGCCCTTGTACAGCAGTGGCCTGGGAGTGGCTCCCGGGACTGCCAAGGTTTGAACAGGCATAACTTCCTTAATACTTGCCCAAATGGGGCAAGTGAGGAGTCCATTGGCATCTACATGAAGCGTAAAGGAAGATGGAGTGGTCATTTGTTATCATTAGACATCATACAAGGAAGTTATGATGGTCTGAAGCTGTTGGGGGCTTCCGGCCCAGCGGCTAAGGGAAAATGTCTACTTGGCCCTAACTCTTGGTAGAGAGACAAAAGGTTTCTTGACGGTGAGGCAAGGGCCCCGCCTAAAGGCTTATATGGGTGAGGTGGTGTGGCCTCCCCCACCCGAGGCCAAACGGCATGGCCTCCGTGGGCTTTGGCCCAATGTGAGGGCATAGTTGCCTAGTATGGTTCGGGTTGTTATAGTGTTACTCCGGCAATGCGATGATCAACATAAGGTTGGACTTCCATGCATGAAAGTCCACATCTAAGAATTGGTTACCGATTAAAGGGTAGGTCTCAAAAGCAAAGTAGGAGGGTTGGTTCCCCTCCTATGAACTATAAGGTCCGGGGTAGGAGGAGTTAATCATTAGCATGGCGGAATGCGAAGGGTTAGCACTCGTAACATTTGCTAGAAATAAAAATTGGCAAGATTGTTAAGGGGGCTAGCAAGGGTTGCGACACTAAGGAATGTGTAGGGTTGTCAAGGCCTCAATTGGTGAGGAAGCCGCGAGCGGTTCCGGTTGACACAAGAAGAACCACTACTTCAGCAACACCGGTGGATAGCAAGACGCCTTCGCCTTCTACCAGCCGGCAAACGACACCATCGAAGAGGACAAGAGAGTCATTAGTGATGACTGACGAGCCACTTTTCCCTCGGTTGCGCATGCCAAAGCCCGGACAAGAAGTGGATGCAGGGGATATCCAAAAAATTGTGAACAATTTCACGACCAAGTGCTTCCACTGTTTTTTCATGGGTAGGGATTTCAAGTTCGACGTGAACATCATCCAATGCCATCTAGCGCCACCAGAAAAGTGTGTCTGGGCAAAAGAAGACGCCTATGTCGATTGGATAATCGCGCAGATTTTGAGCAAACAATTCAAAGATAATAGATAGACTATTGTAGTCATGCCCCATGGACTAAAGAAAATGCATGCCCCGGATATGTGGCCGACAATTCAGAAAGGCTATTTCTGGCTAATAGACGGCCAACACAGTGTGGAGGCATCCAAGTATGGACACAAAAAAGATGTCACGTATTCAAAAGAGGTTGAACTACGTGTTCAAAATATGTGAACCATTCTAGGTGTATCAATAATCAATATAATTGGGGGAGAGGTGTGAGGCCAAACCCACCACCCTTAAGCGTCTTAGTCCGGGTGGTGGTTTTGAGAATCACATGTGTCATACCCAAACTCGTGGTAACATGGAATGTAACTCCCATCTCAATGAACTCCCAACTTACTTAGAATCATGATGTTTTATTGATGTTAGCCTCTTGAATAGGTAGAGCATTGGCCTTCTCAAGGGTCCACCCTGCGGCCTTGGCCACACATGCCCTTAAGGATGTTCCTCTTGAAACCTTGGCCTTGGCCAATGTTTTCTCATCAGTGTTCTTCACCTCAGTGAGGCTATGGGTTGCCGACTCCATGATTCAATTAAGTTTCTAGTGTCTTAATTCCCAATTGTCAACCCAAAGACATTTTCCTTGTGTGGGGTCAACAATCCAATCTCGTGCTTCACATCAATATTAGCACATCAATTTACTCCATGATGAGAATACAAGTGTTGAAAAACACTTCTCTCTCTTATCACTCTCATGTCATCCTCCTCACAAGTTTACTCCCAAGTGTCACTTCCCGCTATACGGGATTTCCTAACTATAACTCTAATCCTAACCCAGCAAACCTCTTAAATTCTAACCTATCTAGTTACTTAATTCCTAACCCAACCCCTGCTCTTTGATGCAGCCTCTACCCCAGCAGTCCCGGTCCAGTAGCCCCTTAGATTCAACTAGCAGCTAGCTGGGCTTGCCGAAACCACCCTCTGCAGTTCCGGTCCAGTAGCCTCTTAGATTCAACCAGCAGCTAGCTGGGCTTGCCGAAACCACCCTCTGCAGTTTCGGTCCAGTAGCCCCTTAGACTCAACCAGCAGCCTGCTGGGCTTGCCGAAACCACCCTCTGCAGTCCCGGTCCAGTAGCCTCTTAGATTCAACCAGCAGCTAGCTAGGCTTGCCGAAACCACCCTCTGCACTTCCGGTCCAGTACCCTCTTAGATTCAACCAGCAGCTAGCTAGGCTTGCCGAAACCACCCTCTGCAGTCCCGGTCCAGTAACTTTGCTGCAGTCTCAGAACCCGAGAGTCGACCAAGCACCAAAATTGAATGCCACGGCCAAAAATCATAACTGGATGCTACAAATTAAATCTTATGAACTAAGCCCTATAAACTAAATACTACAAACTAAATATTATGAGCTAATCACTATAAAATGCCACTAATCCCAACACTATAACTAAGCACTATAAAACTAACCTCACAACCGGTTGGCACCGGTTTTCCCCCAAAGAAACTTGCACTTCCCCGTGCCTCCTTTCTAATCACACTCTTTTTCTCTAATTCTAAGAGCTCAAAAATCCTAGAGAGGAGAGGAAGAGAGAGAGAGAGTATGCATGAGAAGAAGGTTAAGAGAGGGAACTCAAGGAGAGGAGAGGATAAGGGAGGAAGAGGAGAGATAGGGCATCCAATCACAACCCCTTAACCTTCTCCCCCTTAGTAGGACCTCATCATCTCCGCTAACCCTTCAACCCCTAAACCAACAA
Source organism: Polytrichum commune (assembly GCA_950295325.1). Classification (NCBI taxonomy): domain Eukaryota; kingdom Viridiplantae; phylum Streptophyta; class Polytrichopsida; order Polytrichales; family Polytrichaceae; genus Polytrichum; species Polytrichum commune. Next base: position 10,643,623 of record OX485803.1, on the reverse strand, counting down.
GAACACGTTCTAATTCAAACAATTAAATCAAAGGCACTTCCCCTTGCCTCATCAAGCACTACTCCTCTAATCAAAACACTCCCTAATGTCACTAAGCTTCTAATTCACCACACAAAATGGCTTAAGGCCTAAACATAAATCCACACCAAGCCTCATTCTTTTTATACTTTTGATTGTTTCAATAACACTCCAATTGCAATTCTAATTAAATTCTAAACATAAAACAAATATGAGCACTCATTTTGGGCTCATAAGAGGCCTATATGACCATTCAATGAGCGAAGCATTCTTCACTTTCATAATGAATATTAAGACATTCACATGAGCTCCAGATAATATAGGGAAAGTTGCTACAACCTTGAATTAGACTTGATAAGCATCTCATATTAAAGGTGTGTTTAATTCTGTAAGATAAGAAGGATAGTCAAGAAAAAGTAACCATTTAAGACCCATCTACCTCACCAGGACCCTGAGAGGAGGCAGTTGCCAGTGGACCAGTATTGCCCTGAACCGGGTAGGCGTCATGTACGATCAGGTGTATGGGGAGAGGTGCATAGGATATATGGAGAGGTGTAAACCCGTGTATGTGTGGTGGTGTCCCACCGGGTATAAGGATGTAGGTCCACAGGGTATGTAGAGGACTGAGACCTCTGCATCAGAACACGATTAGGACCGGAGAGGCGGAAAGTGTTGGGTGAGTTGCCAATGTATTTGGGTAGATACTAAAGAGACCCCAACGAGCTTTGTCCGGTGTGACAGACGCTGGTGGGGCCCACCACCGAATCTGCCCCCCAAAACTTTTCGCATCCCTACCCACGCGGTTCGGGCAACGTTGCCCAACATCTCTTCCTTGATGTTTGCCACTTAAATAAAATAGCAATTGCCTTAGCAAAATTTCTTCAATACCATGGTGTTGTCCTTCACTATGATTGTCTTTCAAGACTCAAATTTGTCCTTCATGCCTATTGTCCTTCAGTAGGATTGAAGGCCGCTTCTCCATATAACCCATATTGAGTGCACTTCGTCTTCAAGGTCCAAAATCCAATATATATGTTCACTTCCATTGAGTAATAAGTAATTGATTAGGATTTCATTTTCAAGGTGAAACCGACAATAAAACATGTAATTAACTTGGAAGTCAAAAACATTACAAAAGCCTCATTAATATTGAGGCAATATCTATTGAGACTTACCATTGAAAGGGAAATTGTCATTCTAAAATGAAACTAAAATTAACGTCTCTATTTTTAGTATGTTTATTTTATAATAATCTAATTAATGCCTTCTATTTCCGCAAGTATTCATACACATTGCCCTTCAGGACTGCAATTGTCCTTCATGACTCAGTCTTGTCATGTACTGCGATTGTCCTTCATCACTCTTGTCCTTCACTGCGATTATCTTTCAGGACTCAGTTTTGTCCTTCATGTGTGTTGTCCTTCATAGTAGGATTCAAGGCTGCTTCTCCATATAACCCATATTAAGTACACTTCATTTTCAAGGTCCAAAATTGAATATATATGTTCACTTCCATTGAATAAATAAGCAATTGATTGGGACTTCCTTTTGCGAAGTTAAACCGTCAATAAAACATGTAATTAACTTGGAAGTAAAAAACATTTCAAAAGTCTCATTAGCACTGGGAAAGGAGGAGTGGGAATAATCCTAGCACACAAGTATGCGAAATTGGTAACGACATATGGGGCTCTATATGACAATAGGGTAGTTTGGATTAAGCTAGAAGGGATTGAAGGTGGGAACTTAGGACTTGCACCCAATATTCCAACAGAAAGGAGACATCTTTGACACATCATGGTTGATTCTTTACCGAAGGATTGTAAATGGATACCGTAGGTTCATAGTTGGTTTCGACACATGTTAGCCGAATAATTAATTAAAGTTCAAAAAGTAGGTTTGGCACCTAAAAATAATATATTCATATTTTCGGCAATTTTCTCTTTTAATTTTTAAAAATTCGGCTTAAATTCATTTTTAATTTTCTATTTAAGCTTATATCTTGTACATCTCTCTTGTATTGAATGATAAGTAAGATGTGAGTGAAAAGTTGAGAATGCTTTGTGCTTTATGCAAGTAGAGTGGAATTGTGTTCAACAATGCATATGGGATATGTAAACTTTGAGGTGAAGCACCGAGTTAGACTTCATTTTTATAACACGCATAACTTTTGCATAGAGTCTTCAAATGACATAAAATTTGTTGGAGGTGAAAGATTACTTGATTTCTAAACTTTTCTTAGACCAACAAAATTCCAAAAAAGTTGATTTTCTATGCACAAATGAGCTCCGAAAATTTGTTATGAACGCATTTTAATTTTTTGATCTTTACACAGCTGCAATGTTTTGTCCATATCTTTTGCATAAAGACTTATTTTGACACAAAACTTGTTGGAGGTGGAAGAAGGATTGATTTCTTAACTTTTGTTAGTTGGACAAAATTCTATAAAACTTCATCTTCTATGCTCAATTGGACTCCAAAAATTTGTGTACAACACATTTGAAAAGCCTCACCTAGAGTCTTGCTATTTCTTAACCCATATTCTTTGTGGACTAATGTAAGTGAGCTTGATTACAAAAGGAGCACCTTCTCTCTTTCAAAATTCACATATGCTTTCACTGTAAGTAAAACTCTAGTAAGAAGTAAAAATTTCTTACTTTTCGGCAATTTTGAAAAATAATTAATTTTATATTCGGCAAAAAAATGCCAATAATATTCCAAAATTTTCGGCATCTATTTTTAGAATTATTTTGTGTCGAACCAGCTATGAACCTACGGTAATAGGTGGAGACTTCAATATGACGGAAATAACACAAGATAAATCCAATGATTGTGGGAGGGCAATAAGTGATTTAGAGAGACTAACATGGAATGGTTTATTAAATGCCTTTCAATTACATGATGCTTATATACATCACGGAGGTCCTAGATTTTCTTGGCATAATGGCCAAAAAGGTCATGCCCGCCGGCTAGCACGACTCGATAGGTTCTACACACCAACATAAAGTAGGCTAGGTGTGAATCACACAACATATTTCATTCATGGATACTCGGTAGGGTCGGACCATTCCCCCGTACAAATTGAGGTATATGTGGGAGAGGAAGGGGCAAGGAAGTCCACATTCAAGTGGAATATCTCACACCTAAAAGGAGAGACGACAACGGCTCTTAGAGATAGATGGTCTAGCCTTCCGGGTGAAAGCTCCTTCTTCTACAAATTACAGAATGTTACTACTAGGCAATATAGGCAACTTAGCATACTCAAGGCCAAAGAATTTAGAAAAGAAGAACTTGATGCAAGGGCCAAGTTGGAAATTGCCATTGCCACTCTTCACGAGGATATCTATAACACAGATAAACAAAGGGAAGTAAGTAGATTGAACAACATCCTAGAGGAAATAGAGACACGAAAGGCAAGAGGTGCTACCATAAGAGCTAGAATCAAATGACAACAGATTGGGATAATTGCTCCGCGGAATTCTTCAAATTTGTGAGACAGAAAAACCCTCAAACAGTTCTATCAGAACTACGGAATAAGCACGGCCGATGTTTCACTAGGAAAGAAGATTTGGATTCAATATGCTATGACTTCTATAAGAATTTATATGTATATAAAGAGGTATCGGAAAGGGCACTTCTGGAAGTGTTTGAAGGATTTCAAGCTATCTTCACAGAGGAGATGAACGCATCACTTACGAAGGAAATCACGGAAAGGGAATTAGGGGTGGTAGTTAGGGACATGGCCAAAGGGAAAGTATCAAGTCATGATGGAATCCCAATCGAATTATTTCAACGGTTATGACCCACCATTGGCCAAGACTTTCACCAAATGTTACTAAGGAGCATTGAGAGAGGGGTTCTGCACGAGGGGGTCACGAAAAGAATCATATGCCTTATACCCAAAAAATGATACTCTAAGGACTTAAATTACTGGCGGCCAATAATTTTGCTTATGGTGATTTACAAAATATTCGCCAAAACACTCCAACTCAGACTCCAACCAATGTTAAGAGACGTGATTAGTCCAGAACAAACAACTTTTCTACCGCTGCAATTCATTCTGGACAACATTGTCCTAACTCAAGAAACTTTATACTGGGCAAAGGCATCTAGACAACCAACATTATTCCTTAAACTAGACTTTTCCAAAGCATACGACAAGGTCTCATAGAGGTTCCTTTTCCACGCAATGCACAAGATGGACATCAACACACAGTACATCGGGTGGGTGAAGCTCCTTTTTGGGAACGCGACCGCATCGGTTAATATTAATGGTAGCCCCGGAAGTAGCTTTAAAGTGGAGAGAGGGGTTAGGCAAGGATGCCCTCTAACGCCGTATTTATTCTTGATTGTTGGAGAGGCACTTACCCATATCATTAAAAAGGCGATGGTAGAAAGAAGAATAAAAGGGATAGTGTTACCAGGAGGTAAGAAACAACAATGCATTTCACAATATGCAGATGATTCGTTCTTCATAGTTAGGGGTGAAAAGAAGGATATAGACGAATTGGTTAGATTACTCAAGACATTCAGTGAAGCATCAGGTATGGAAATCAACTGGGAGAAGTCGTGCGCCTATCGGTTCGACAAGTACACGCATAAGCCGGAATGGCTAGTAGGGTACAATTGGAAATGGGCGGAGGAGGGCGATTTATCCAAACTTTTAGGCACTCCGTTTGGACTTAACCTCAACACACCGGACGTGGACAATTCTCTCTATACTAAAATTCCTAAAAAACTAGACTATTGGAGCACAATGAAACTTTCCCTGGGTGGGAGGATTGTCATATGTAATCAAGTACTCTTGTCAACATTGTGGTTTTTTATCACGGTATAGGGTGGCTCCAACAAAAATTTAACCAAGATTAGGGGAGCAATTAGGAACTATCTCTGGTCAATGAAGGAACAACTTACGAGCACAAGAGTTAGCTGGAGGGAGTGTTGTCTAAAGAAGAAATACGGTGGGTTAGGTCTCGTAGACCCGGAGGCAGCCAAAACCAGTCTTCTATGTAAATGGATTGTGAAGGCGATGGAACCTGGAGAATCTAATCTCCAACTCATGCTTAGATACAGGTTGGCTAGATTTAACCCACAAAGTGGACGGAGATGGGGAGTGAGCCTGAATTGGTTTACCAGTAGACAACACCAAGGTTTTCCGAGATCTAAGATTTGGGGTCACATAAGCAAGGCCTGGAAGGTAATGGTCAAAGGGACCTATCAACTCCCCCCTCGCACTAGGATGGAATTACTACGTCAAATATATGGTGGTCAGAGGGCGTTGATCTCCTCAATAAAGGAATAGATTACACTAAAGGCCTACATCTCTATCGCAAAGGAATCCGGTGTGTGGACGACGTTTGGGATAGCACTCAACAAGAATTTCTCACATGGAAGAGAGCACAAGGAAAATTTAAGCTTACTAACCTGGAACAAGGAGATTGGGAGGAGGTGACGGATGAAATCTCTAGAAAGTTGTGCCAATTACTAGAATCCGAGGAAGATACCACGTATGCCGGTCAATGGCTAGGGTTCTATGTAGGCACGGAAGAAGACCCGGCCTTAGTCTTAAGATGCGATGGGGACTTCACTCCCGAGTGCTTTCAACGGAAAACCCTGACATTGCCTCTCCCGGTGCAATGCTTTACGGTAGGAACACACTCAAGATGCCTTAGGGAGTGGGAACACCCCCAGGGAGAACTTGAAGGTTTCTTTCACAAGGTCAAGATTACACACACTAACAGGGGGCCTAAGAAGGAAGGAAAAAGGGAGGAAATTATTTCCTTCTATGACAAACTTGCCACTCTTGGATGGGACCCGGACAAATGGAGGTGGATTGATGGTGGCCGGTTTCTGGACTACACCACCAAGGATGGCCGTGCCAACATCCTTAATAGGAACCCAAACATCACACGGGCGGCCGACAAATGGCAAGGTTATCTCCCAGGGAACTACAGGTTCCACTGGTCACAGGTGTGGGATCCGTTGCGGTCGGGTAAGGAAGCAACGTTTATTTGGTCAATATGGCATAAGGTGGTAGCCGTTAATGAGTGGAGGGCATGCATTGCTCCGGCTTCAATTTCCAAACAATGTGTGTTTTGTCTGCCTAACACTAGTGAATCAGTCAAACACAAATTTTGGGATTGCATTCAAGCTAGGCGGGCATGGAGATGGGCTACCTATATCATGCATGATCTCTGCGGAGTTAGATCCGGAAACTATGATTGCTTCAATTGGAAACAAGTGGTGTTTGGGGAAAGAATTCCCAAAAGATATGGAAAAATGGTTAAAGTTTGGCACCTTCTTAGGGGCATTACTCTTTGGACCATTTGGATTGAACGGAATGACAAAGTGTTCAATCAGGAATAATGGCATGAATCTAAGGTTAAGCAACAAATTTGGGATGCGTTGATTATCTATTCCAAGATGGCTTGGAAAAGGGTGGTGGCACAAATCAAGATTAGTAGCTTCTCAAAAATGGCTATGTTGCGTGGCTTCGACAAGACTTGGGGGGCGAGGAGCGTTCTTTGTCGACGGCATGATATGCATATCGATTGGAATTGGAGAAGACATCGTAGGTAGGGTGGTGAGGCCCCTTCGGGGGTCCGGGTGGCTTGGTGGTGTGGGGGTCATCCTTGGTAGGTGGGGTGGGGGTTGTCCTTGGCTTGGTGGGTCCGGGGGGTTGTCCTTGGTAGGGGTCGTGTCTTGTTTCTCTTACGTGGCGGTGTTTTCACGCCCGAGGGGCCCCGCCTCCCCTCTGTGAGGGCGTGAATTTTGTCTTTTGTGGTATCCATTTTGGCGTTGGCCCGGTTGGTCTTCTGTCTCAAAAGAAGAAGAAAAAGAGATGAATTGAACTTGTGATACTTGAAAGAGAGCATAAGTTACAATCATTGGATTTCTCCTCTGTCTTGCTCAAGCCCTTTGACAATTGGAATTGGCACACTTCCTACTACACCCTAACCTTGATAATGTCACACCCTCTGTTTCACCAAAAAGTGTGATATAAACAAGGTGTGACATACTTGATAATGTCACATTTTGTGCATAATGTGATATTATCAAAAAATATGTAGAAAATCAAAATATAATTACAATTTTAAAAAAATAACAAATACGAGACTTCAATGTTTTTGAATGTAAAATCTAATTCAAAATTGTGAATAACAACAAGAGCACATCATAATGTGTCATTGAGATCAGGTAAAGACCTCTCACTAGAGACAAAGAAGCTTCAAATGTCACATTGTTTTGTTGATGTTAAATGTGCAACACCAATTCTAATGAGTTTGTCATGGATTTTTTCCATTTCTAACAACTCATGAGTGCTGAAAATCTGAGAACCTTGGCTAGCCATAAAATTCAAAACATCTTTAGCATATTTTTGTGCATCGCTTAGCTTCACTACTTTAGACTCATCATCACTGCTATCAACAATCAATGGGTCCACTTCCATGGAATCAAGAACCTGTTCGCCATCTTGCACTAATTGCACAAGCTCCTCAGTAGAAAATTCCACCTCAAAATCATCTTCACCTTCCATGTTTATGTACTCCAAAGGACAAAGCTTTTCTATAGGCTTGCCTTCAACATCCAAACCCAAATTTAATGCGGCGATGAGTCTACCCAATTCCAAAGTTGCTTCCTCCATTTTGGACTTCATACGTTCATCAAGATTGTTTATATCTGCATTCCACTCTGCAGGCAACATGACGGACTTTCTCCAACAATTTCTAATGGTTTGATCATCTAATTCATGCCATGCCGCCACACACCATAGCATAGCTTGAAATACATCAACATTCAATTTCCCCAAATTTTCATTTGAGTTGTTATCAATTTGTTGCAAAGTCCAAGCAACAAGCTTGCGCTTATAACACATTTTGAATGTTGCAATCACTCCTTGATCCAAAGGCTGAACAACTGAAGTCACATTTGGTGGAAGGAACAAGATAGTGATATGGGAGAGTACAAAAGCATTAAACCCATCTATAACTTTCTTGACCTCACCATGAATATCATGGCTTCCTGCATTATCCATAATAATGCAAATCTTTCTGTCTTTCAATGCCATTCTTCGGTTCTCACTCTTCACCCAATGTGTAAAAACATCATCATTCATCCAGGCTGAATTGTTAGAATAATAGTGTACTGTCCTATTTGGATCAAAATTATGAGGAAAGCATCTGGGACGCGCTGCTTTGTGAATGAAAACAAGCTTCAATCGCTCCTTCCCTGAGATATTAGTGCAAAGCCCCAATGTCACACGGTCCTTCTTTTTCTTATTTCCTTTCGCCTTCCCAATATTCAAAGTCTTATAAGGAGAGGCTCTATAATACAAACCTGTCTCATCAAAATTGAAGATGTCTTCTGGGTCATATTTCTTCAATATGAATGGGATCTTTGCCATGGCCAATGTATCTGTGTGTTTGTGAACTTCCACCTTTGGCCTCAACTTACAGACAACTGCGAGTATGTAGAATTGAGCATTTGGACTCCGAAACACGTACCAAATTTGAAATTACACAAGGCATCCCACTATGCCGAAAGCATTGAATGAGAGCTCATTCAATGACCCCCAATATGCTTTGCTTTAGCCCATGCTCACCCATGAACAATAATATCGAACCCATGCCCACCCATACAATCCATCCATACTTGATATTATCACATTTACACTACGGATTTTGAAAAAAAATAGTGACATTATCAAGGGTGATAGGGATAATAATGAGGGAGTTTTACACTATGAAAATCGGTTTCAAACTTTTAGGTGACAATATCAAGGTGTTCTATTAACAAGGGTGACATTATCAAGGTTAGACTGTACACGCCAGGGATGAACTAAATTAATGAAGCCAAATGATATCGGCAGGAATTTTTTAACACTAGCTGTCTGTATTGTACATATACACATGCTGGTACACTCTGTTTGAGCTGAATAAATTTTGGGTCACGTATCTGGTGGCTGGCATGATCGACATCACAAGTACATATGCACGGAAAGGGGTCTCACCTAGAATTTAGAAGCAACTGTCGAACACTACAATCACTACTTCTACACCTAAGTTATCTATACTCTAAGTAAAGTCGTTGAGCCATCCACTTGGTCCCGTTTTTAAATTGATGCATGGGGTCATAGATATGAGGATAATATCTATGGATATTAGATCCAGCTCTGAGATTTACCCACTTTGAGTTGAGTTCCTACGTCTTTCTATAGGATGGGCGTGAATTAAGAGCCTCGGCCCATGCCAATACGTGCCTGCGGCCGGTGAAAACTCCATTTTGCTTGTTCAACAATCTATTCAGGAGGGGAACATGGAGTGCATCGGCAGGAGAATATGTGTTACCCGCAATGAACTTGTTCTTGGACAAGTGGACTTCATAAACATTCAGTATCGCTTCTAATTTGGTTTTAGTATATAGGTATGGCTCCGTGGAAGAAAACACATCATTGTTTATGTTTTGTATGTGCCTCTAGGTTGGGTGGTGAACCTTTAGATCAAGAAATGATTGTTAATTCATGAGATTAGTTTATGGTGAGATAATTGTGATTGTGAAAAGTCGTTTAACTTACTTCAATAGGGATACATTACAGTGGAATACTTATTGCCTTGCATAAAAAATAAAGCTCTCCATAGTACATAGAGAGCACTATAACACTAGGCCCTTCGCAAATAATGCACATGACACTAAATACCGTAAACCATGTAGACTAATTCATGATCTCTTATATTATTTAGGGAATGAAATCATCTATAAAATATATATAAATATTTTCAGTTTATAGAACACTTCACTACATTCTCACCTTCTTAATCGACGAGTTTAGAAATATACCACTAACCCCTAGCCTTAATTACAACACCCTAATGTCCATGGTGCCGGTCTTCCTCCCCCTACATATATACCTAAGGGTGCTTATCCGAATATAGCATGCTCACATACCCTAATTAGACCGACATAAATACACTGGCAACTCACCCAACACTTTCCCAACTCTCCGGTCTTGATTTGGACCAGACTGCACGGGTCTGAGTCCTCTACATACATCAGTGCCTAATGACTTTAGAATAATTATTTAGGGTGAGTTTTCATGTAGGCCGCTCGCCCACCAGATTCTAGTGTGAAAAACTCTAGAAACGCACCCTGAGACCACTCACTTTCCACCTTGGCTCCTGAATTGGTCCCAAAATTTTAGAACATTGCCGGTGGCTACCTAGTGGACTTGAGTCAACGCTTATGGTTAGACTTGAGTTGACTCTTCTGCTTAAAGAGCTTCCCTTGCAAGAGGGATAACAATCGAGTAAGCTCCCAGTGAGCCTTCCCTGGGCCTAACTTAGCCACCCTGGACATGAATTCAAAGAGCCAAAACCATGATTATCTTAATGCAGAATGAAATTGCAGTGGGGGTTGTCAAGCTTCATTATATATGATGCACACTTGGCCTCATTACAGATTGATGTGGGAAGGTGTTCCGGGAGTTTCCAAATTGATATTTCCACATTGGCAGCATTCACGTCCAATATAAAGACAACATTCTGATAGAGCAAGATATCAATACAACCCAGTTGGCTGTGAGCTTTACTAGCATCGAACAGAGTCCTCACACAAGAACCTCAAATTTCTTTCTTGACTTGAAGCTGTTTTCGAGGGGACGCTGGAGCTAATTATTCTCAAACTTTGTGTGTGGAGCTTGAATTTGAAAATCTGCCACTTGTGCAAGGTGGGTGCATGCCCGTAATATTCCACTGAGCATTAGGTCAAATGTTTGGCTTAACTTTCGTGCAACTTTCTTAGACAATTGCTGTGACTTATTTCTCAAAGTGAATAATTCTGGTACGTACTTTAGGTGCTCTCGAGTCCATCACGATTCACTACAGGAACTATGTAGTCTTGCCATTGGTTTAAGAGTCCATGAATTTGGAATTAGAATATACCATTGACTAGACGTTCTTTCCACGAGATGGTTATGGAAGTTATGACTCTGAATTTGAAGTATGTCATCATAATTTTTGTGGACCATAAAACTGAATGATAGTGGCCAGAACTAGTGGTGGGACTTAGCAATCCCTGTGATTCTGACCCGTTCCTGATTGCCAAATATCACAAGTGAATCCCTTGACCCTTGAACCTAAAGCAGTAGCAATTCATGAGTAGATGCCATTTTTTGGCACGATTCTGCTCAAGTATATTAGTTACGTGTAAGCGCTTATGGATCAGTGATGCCTTGTGGAGTTGCCCCCATATAGTTCGTGCTGGTTTAGTGAAACTAATTGTGCTCTGTTTTGCGTACAGACAACAGGACACACAGGCGTGGAGCTGCAGCCATGGGGATGAAACTATATGGCACAAACACCACCAACGTCCAGCGTTCAATATTGCCCATCTTGGAGGCAGAGGTATATCAACTTCCATGCACAAATGCAAATTCTAACATCTGTCAGGGTTGATGCATCGTTCAAAGAGCAACAATTACTTTGTCACTACATAACGCTAACGTAGACAGGGACTAAAAAAAGCCTTGTGAGTACATCTATGGGTGGCAGCTACTAGCAGATCAACTAGGTAGGAGCAGGTCCATCGAGAATGACGTGCTTGAGTCTTGTTTTGATATTTTGTGCATCATGTATGACATCAGTCCTTGCTATTGCATTCCATGGAGTCAGCTGTAATGCTCATATCCATATCTAACCATTCAATGAATTTTGAAGGTGGACATTGACGATGTATTGGAGCTAGTGTTTGTGGATCTGGTCAAGGAGGAACAGAAGAACCCTGCATATCTAGCAATACAGGTGAGATTCAACCGTGCACCCCACCATATTGGTTGAATATCAACTACTAAACATGTGTAACTTAGTTTATATCCAATGTAATCATGACAATATACTTGAGTTGTAGACTTGTGTAATTCTTGAAAATACGTAGAGGTTCAGAATTTGGGATTAAATTAAAGTAGCTCTAGACATTGATCGTGCCATAAAGAATTCCTAACATTACTCAACATTTAGTGCTTGCTCAGTGGGTCCTCAAAATGTGGCACTCACATGCTCAGATTGTCGTGCAGGGAGACTCACATTTTAATTGGAGCTCCCAACAACAACCAACTGTTATATTCCGAGGGCCCAAATCACTAAATAATTTTATGAGGACTTAATTAGTTGGTAGTAGATTAAGTATGATTCAATAATCATTGATGTTGTGTGTTATGTTTGTCAGCCCTTTGGACTACTACCATGCCTTGAAGATGGCGACTTCATACTCTATGGTAAGTTCTCAACCACCTACACTCCGAGCGTCAAAATCACAACGATCTATAGTCTACACAAAGATGAAGTGCCGCAGATTGCAATGTTAAATGACATACATCCTTAGCATGTCACAATTGGATTTCTTGTAATATCCTCAACCTAGCGACTAGCAAAGGCACTCATCGCTCCATCATGTTTGAAGTGCCTCCATAGCTATAGCCATAGCCATAGCCACAACTCTAATTTTTTATTATTCGTTGGATTTATTGCAGAGTCTCGAGCTATTGCAAGATACTTTGCCGAGATGTACCAGGACCACGGTGTGCCGGTCTTGGGCAAGAGCCTGAAAGGGAGGGCAATCATCAATCAATGGACTGAAGTGGAGAGCCAAACCTTCAACCCGGTCGTTAGCGCAATGGTCGTAGAGTCTTACATATCGGGTGCGACGAAAAGGCCTTTGAACGAGGCAATTATTGTTGAGGGGCTGGTAAAGCTGAAGCCGGTGTTCGACGTTTACGAGGCGCAGCTGTCCAAGCACAAGTATATTGCTGGCGATGAATACTCCCTCGCCGATCTTCTCCACGCCCCAAATCTCAACTTCCTAATGACGACCTTGAAGACGGAAGCATATGGAAACCACCCTCACGTGCTTGCATGGGCTCAGAACATAATTTCACGACCCGCAGTCCAGAAGGTTGTGGAGTTAAATGCCAAGTGGCTGAAGCAACAAACTCCATGATATCTTAGCGTTATAGAGAATGATGCCTGCTACATATGAACTTATTAGCCTACATGAGCTCTTAGATGTTACTTGAACAGACACTTGTAGCTGTGCACTTACCTCTCTAAGGAGATGAAACATGCAATTAGTGTGACTGTGAAATGATTTGCAGATCCAAATTGTGCCTGTAGCCATTATCCTCATAGTTTTGGGAAGGCAAAAGGTGGGGCATAAGCAAGATGAGCAGCACAAAGGAATGTCCATGTCTGACCACAATGAGCCATGGGAACTAACTTTAATACCATGCAAGAAAATGAAATTTGATTCATTTACTTTGTGTTGGATGACTTCTGAAGTCACTTTGAATTGTCAATTGTCAATAAGATAATTAGCCTATAATTTGGATCACTCGAAGTACCCAAACTTGCAAAGTGTCCGGAATAGGTGCGGGTTCTTATGTGTTCTTTGTTTGTAAAAAATGAGATATATTGTGAAAAGCTATAGCATGCATAATTCTAAATAGTAAGTGACACTAAATTCCATAGACAATGTAGCTAACCCTAACCCTAAACGTTTCCCACAACCCAATGCCAACTTGTTTCCCATAAGCTCACTTTGTCATCATTGTGTTATGACTTCCCCCGACCCAGTCACATGGGGCCCTTTCGTCAATCTCATGGGTTTCTACAGTGACAAACCCTTCGTCTGTGGTGCAAGGGCATTTGTAGATCTGAGTTAATTCTTATTAGCATAGATTTGGAACGGATTGGATCATTTGCGTTCTTCACATTTTATTGTTTTCAAGTGAAATTTATGATGTCAACACTCAATTTGGCTGTCATCAGAAGACACTTGTATATTGATGCTCAAATGCGGTTTATAGTACTCTTGGCATGCACATGTATCTGTGACCGAGTTGAGGTTTTATCATTACATGCTCGTTCCAATCGAACACATTTGCACTATTAGTTTGCAAGGGGTTGTGCTCACAAATCTGTTATTTTCTGAAGTTGATTAAGGAGTCGATCTTGCAGCATCTTGTTTTATTTTATTTGGATAACCCTGCCAAGGCGAAGTGGACAATAGCCCCTGAGATTGCTTTGAAGGTCGTGGATGTTCCCGAAAGTCGAAATAGTGGTGCTCCGACATTTGCTGGGGTTTTAGATTGCTGAAAGCACATGCTAAACTACGATGCAAGATAATGTTAGAATCACTTTCTTGTGATGTGAGAGAGCCGCAAGGTCAGGGATGACCAACTAATAACAAGCATATATCCGATACGATGAGGACATTCATTAGACTACGACGAGTTGAGATCTTGCCACACAAGCGTAATGAAAGTGTTGAGGCTGATGATTCATAGAATTACTGATGAGGATTGTCATTCAAAGGTTATTCTTTGGCCCGCCATAGTCGATTCATGTATGCAACTTTGATCCAAGTTAGTGCGTGTATGCCATTTTTTATGCATTGTGATGATATCTCTAGATACCTACAATATTCAAGAGGTGTATTGATTTCCTAAAGAAAGGTGACAGACACTTTCCCGAATATGAGGCCATCCCCATATCTTAAACATCAAAGTATTCATCAGCAACTTGAAAGAACCCACTGTCATTGGCAGTAAACAGTATGAAGCGGATGAATTGATGAGAGAAACTACAAAAGAATGTAGTTCAAAAGTTGGCAATGTTGTCTTGACAATGCAATGAAGTTGATAGAAATTTGTTGCCCGAATGGATTGAGATTCAAATTGCTCATCGTGAGATAATGAGAAGTGCGGATGATAGGGTTCTTCTTACGAACAGGTATTTGGCAATGCTTCTATGCTCCACTCAAGGTTTTTACTTGCCACAGCAAGATGATGTGGGCATGAATTCTCACAATCTTGAATGCGATGAGCACCGCAACAATGTATAGGAACTTGGAACTACACTATCTACACAAAATATGATATTCAGTGTTTGATACACTAAATACGAACGCACACACTAAATATCAATAACCCTCGGGGGGGGGGGGTAGTCATTGGTTGGAGTAGCTATATACGTGCAAACAAATGATAGGGTATTTTTAAAACATGGGGGCAAAAATTTATAATTGGACTTAAGAGTAATATAGGGTATCAAAAATGCCATTGGACATCTTTAAAGTACTATAGGGTATGGAATAATAGGGAATTTGGAATTATAAGTAATGCAAGCCAATTTTCTATTAACCCAAAGTAGAAATTTACATAATGATAGCATGTGGAAAAAAGAAGAGAATTGAAAGTAATACCCCCCTATAAAATAGTGGTTGTTCGCACCTATATCCTTAACTTTCTAACACACTGCCCCCCCCCCCCGAGCAATAACCCTATGAAACTAAGTAACATTAAATGTAAACTCAAACACTAAATATCAACTATGGTAATATGTGGAAGCTACATGTTTGAATTTAGTGTTAGTAAGGATATGAAAAAAAGAGGATATAATAAGGGAGGTGGTAGTAGGGAAGGCAGCGGCACATTTATGTCTAACACTAATTTTCAAAGAATTGAAAAATAGCGTTGAGCATGGTAGGGTGGTAACAACACTAAATATAATCAAACACTAAATATCGTATTTTGTGTAGTGTACTTAGTGCCACCAATTGTAATTGTGAACCTAATACTCTTTGTCATATCATTTGTCTTATTGTAAACCTAACATCGTTTGTCATTCCTTCTAAAAGTAGTGTGTAGGCATTATAGATTCACAATGTTGCAATAAGTGTCACTTGCGAAGTGGTTTTCCATCCAATTCTAGGTTGCGGAATATACTGAACTAGAAGTGGTTGGAACCAAAAGCAAGTTGGGACGACATTACTTGTAAACTTATTCATGAGAAATGTCATTAGAAAAGTTGCCACAGTGGAATGAAATCCCATATGAAGCTTTAAGAAAATTTAGAATGTAGTGTTTTATAGGTGAATTAATCTAAAAACCATATGTGTAACTCAACTTATTGAATATGATGTTCCCCATCAATGCTCGTTTTTTTACAGGTCCACCTTCATTTCATGTGACGTGTTCCTTTTTTTTTGGCCTTCATTTGAATGTGACATCCAACATCAAAAACTATGTTCCAAATGACGGGTTGAGAAAGTCTAAACTTTTCACACAAATTTGAAGAACAAATCATATTCTTTCAGAAATAAATGTAGAGAAGTGTGAACTCCTTACAATTTTTAATCCAATGTAAGAACTCTTCGGTTCCTCATGTTGGGCCATAAATCAAATAGTGCCCTCCAATTCATTATCACCAACTCTATCCCGCATTTTGATACTCGCACCAAAGCATCTAAAGTGTCCAACTTCAATGAAGCTTGCAAGTGGCTCATGGGGAGGTCACTCCATTGTCAAGTTGAACACCACCTGTGAACAAAGTTTGCTACCCCTATATTACATGCCATAGATAATATTTTAAAATTTATGATATTTTTTCTACATATACATAACCATTGATAGTATATTTTGTAAATTTTTTGAAATTTTTAGTCAGCTTCAATTTTTTTAGTAATTTGTTATCTCAATTTTGCGTCATTCAAGTTAAAAACAATCTGTTTTATGGAAAAAAAACATATCATCAAATTTAGTTACTATTTTTTACTATGTAATAGGTACCGTGTATACTACTCATGAAAAAAAATTGATAAAAGTTTGACCCATTTTGGTGATGCTTTATGTAAAAGGTAGGATTTTTTACATGTAAAATGTTTGCATGTGGTTGTTCAACTATACAATGGAGTGACCTCCCCGTGAAGTGGCTCTTGATAGTATTTTGTTTTGAAAATTCCCTTTCACAAATTGCAATACTTGAGGGAATGTCAAGTATTCTTTGCCAAAGGTTCATGAGAAGTGGCCCATTGATATACCACTCATTGATGCCCCCACAAAATTGCCATGCCTTACACAATGGTTTGTTGTGACATACATGCCTCAAAGTTTCTACAAACTTAAGCAACTCAACTCTACTTGCATCACTTTCAACCGCCATCAATCCAAATTTTATGATTAATCTCTCCAACCATTGCTTTAACCTAGTTATACAAACTTCTTCATCACTTGGATAATGCTTTGGATTTAAAAGTTTTGATGCGTAGAAAATAGGTACATCAAGTAACCTTTTGTTCAAGCTATCCACAACTGCTTGCACATACACAACTGCCATCATCTTGCGTTCTTCTAGTGTGTCCTCCCAACCGAAAATTCGGCTCATAAGCATAGGATGATATGTGCCTTCAACATCATCATTTCCCTCCATCTTAGCACACTAGCCAACCAAGCTCAAGACAAAAATGGACCCAAGTTCTTGGTTGATCGTTCACAGTTAGGTCTATGACCACATTAAAAATGTCTCTTTAATTGATGAATAGAATTTGATGAATCCAAAGTGGATCCAATTGTTGAAATCTCAACCAAGTCGTATTGAAATAAATTTTTTATTCAAGTTATTTAGCTCTGCCAACACATCCACCACAAGATGAAGCATAAATTGAAACTAGAAGGTTGTAGCTTGATGGTACCAATGACCATCCCGCACTTGGAAAAACTCCAATATTATTGGCATATAATACAAAATCCACTCCAACACTTGACCTCAAGAAAGCCAACAAACTAAATGGTATTACAAGATAGCCAATGGTTGTAAATCAAATTCGATCATTAGCAAGCTCCCAGAATAGTTTGAGATTGCAAATTGGGAATTGCCATCATAGATATAGTTTAATCTAGTATGAGAGCATGTACAAAAAAAGCTCAACATAAACCCAAAATGGGGTCAGTTAGGTAGGTGCATAAGTTGATTCGTATTTCCTAAGATACTATGAAATCAAAGTGTGGCGCACATATTATGGGATACAACATTATTTGCCAATAGTTATGGGATATGGTTGATGGGTAATGGTTGAGGGGACCTTTATTTTGCTGGGCTAATTTCTTTTTTCCCTTTCAATGTGACAAGCATTTTTACATTTTTTTTATTCGACATGCAATATTAATTTCAGATTTTATATGCTTTTCTTTTTGCTTGTGGCAAGTGCAAAAATGAGCCTTGTTCCCCATTAAAAAGACTTGAGACATCTAGAATATTCCTCATATACTATATATAGATATGGCTCCGTGGAAAGAGAGCACATGTTTATGTTTTGTATGTGCCTCTAGGTTGGGTGGTGAACCTTTAGATCAGGAAATGATTGTTTATTTATGTAATAAGTTTATGGTGAGATAATTGTGATTGTGAATAATCGTTTAACTTGCTTGAGTAGGGATACATTACAGTGGAATACTTATTGCCTTGCATAAAAAAATAAAGCTCTCCATATTACATAGAGAGGACTATAACACTAGGCCCTTCGCAAATAGTGCACATGACACTTGATACAGTTAACCGTGTGGACTAATTCATGATCTCTTGTACTATTTAGGACACGAAATCATCTAAATAATAATAATATATTTTCAATTTGTATAACACTTCAGTACGTTCTGACCTTCTTGATTGACAAGTTCAAAAATATACCACGAACCTTGAGCCTTAATTAAAAGAAAAACACTATAAACGTTAATTTGGGATTTTTTTGGCATTTTGAGACATTTACAAACATAAGAACAAGGATAGAATGGAACACATATTGAAGAATGTTGTAAGATGGAAATACTTTGAAGCGGGTGTTCATACCAAGAACCCAATTAAGAACTCATATCAAGATGGTTTAGGTAGGACAATCCAAACATTAGACCATATTGAAAGGGAAATCGTATAACACTCATATTATTGCAAACAAAATATACAATGTATGGCATGTAAATTGAATAGCATACTAACACCACAAATCCATTGGATAGTGTGACCTAAAATCATCCCGCCTACGTGCAATGCTACGCCTACGATGGCTTATCTAGCCTTCGAGACCGCATCTTTTTCTTTTGCCGCCAATTATTTTGCTCGCATCGCCTCAACAATCTTGAAAATCTTTGTCCCGCGACTATAGCCAAGGTTAGGACCTGGGCCCACCATAACACATTTTGGAGTCCGTCGAGCGCCTGAATTATAGGAGGAAGAATTCGAATACGACGAAGTGGAATGTCTGGCATTTCTACACATGGCGTAGAAACACTCCAACTTGGTGGACGTGGCGGACCGTGGAGGTTTAGGGCTGGGAACAACCTGCAACCGATCATACCAACAAACATGAGTTAGTTTGAGGGGAAAGACCCAAACATGTCACACGATTCTTTTAGGATAGAAGGATTCTAATGTATGATGCAGCCATGGGAGGATGGGTCACCTTGACACGATGGGCACTTGCATCCGAGTTGGTAGGGAGGGGCAAAGCGTCCCGCAAAGGAATAGGGAGGGGTCCACTATTTGCAGGTCAAGCCTCCATCCGCAGCCGCCGTTGAGGTGGAATACTATCACCAGACCGAGAGTGGGACGGCTGGATGCAGTTGCGCTCTTTGCCCCTGAGTGGTGATAGGGGCGGAGATTGTCGGCATCTTTATTTGGGTGGGGGGCTATCGACGACGTAGGCATCAAGAGGCTCCATGGAGTAGTCAAGGACAATAAAAGTAGATATGTTTCTGCATATTGGTTGTTGTTGGTTGCGAAAGGCATTTTCAAGGAGGTTTTTGTGTCTTTTCTTCTAGTAGGCCACACGCATGATGATATTGATGCATCTTTTGGGCAGTGGAGCATGAAGTTGCGAGAGGAGGATTTTCTAACAATCTCATTGTTGGTGAAGTTGTACATGGATTTGGAGAACATTCATGTCATCCCCCATATGATCAAGGAGGTGTCCGACTTCAAGGCATTTATAGAACCGTATATTTGAAGTGGAGCTCAACAATTGATTGGGTATACGAAGGCACAACAATTCCAATTCTACATGCGTGGCGATGGTGTCCCCGCTATGCAATACAAGTTGTTGTGCACGACACAAGACTAGAGCCCACCGGAGGGTCTCCTTGTGTGGCGCGTTGATGCGGATGGAAAGACAATGTTACAGGACGGGGAGCCTAGGACTTGCAAACCAATACTCATAAAGAATTTGGAGGATATTGTAAAAATCATATCATGCTTCATACAATATTGGGAGAGTTTGAAGATAGCGGATGTTGGTGGATCATGTTGACATCGTTACGGGAGTTGGATATAGTATTGGACATATATTCGTGCCGCCTTGGCAAACCTTCACCAAGATACCCCCCTTACTTTGAGGCATGGATTTTAGCCACAAACTCGTGTCGATGTACAAGCTTCTGAGGCTAGCCTTTTGGGAAATGAAGAGGTTTGTAAGGAATTTGATGTGGACGACCATTACGTCGGGCCTGCTAGTAATTGTCCCCCGCCATCTTTCCACATTGTAGTGGATTGTCATGAAGGTTATATGCTCATTTTGCGTCCTAGAGATGAGACATATGCAAATCTAGTGTGGGTGGCAAGAGCTTTGTCCAAACCAACTTTTGCAACCTCTAGCCCTCATTTTCGACAAATTCAAGTGGAATATTACCGACCGATGGCACGAAATGAAGATGTGATTCGGCATTATACAGGTTGGGATACAAACCATAACTTTTGGTGGAAGGTGGATTTTGAGCACAGTCCATCTTGGATAGATACAAATTCTATATTTATAGCATGGAATCCACGGAAAAATCATAGTGGATCAGTGTCCATCCCTCAAAAGTACATAACTTTTGCAAAAAACAACCTTGCTCAGATCGCACAAGAAGCAAGCCACCTTGAATGAGAAGTTGGTTGGATTGTGTTATCATGATTATAGTTTCATATGTAGCTGTAGTAGACACGTATTAATCATATGTGTGCTCTTCAAAATTGGGGTAGCGTTTGGGTTGAACTTAGGATCGCTATATTGTTTGGTGTTGGATGAATATCCACATAGAATATTTCATAACAACTGTGAATTTTATTTTATTATTATGTTTGGAACTAAATTGTAGGGTTGAATAAATATGCATTTACTACATGACGCTATGTAAGTCGTAGTGTCTATATTTTATTGTTCATGCTAATAATAGCCATCATTCTATATGATTTTTTTGGCGAAGTTGGTTTCAAATGCTCTACCCAATGTGTTTTTGTTGATGAAGTTGGTATCAAGTGCTCTACCCAATATGCTTATGTCGGCCAACCATTGATTTTGGGATACTAGGACTTATAATATATTTGAGATTGTTGACAATATAGTTTTGGGCAACTTCATGTTGTTGTGGTCCAAATATTAATTTGAGACAAGAGAAAGTCTCAAATTAATGAATATAGTGTTATTATTTGAAGCATTAGTGTTCATAGTATACATAATGAAGAGGTATTGTTTTTCTCTAGTGCGTACATTCAAAAAGGTTGTTTAAAAATCTAAAGTAAATGTAGATGCACAATAGGGGGCCGCAAACTTTAGAAAAAAACTTGACAACAGATGTGTATCCAATCTATTTTTGTCATATTGTAATAGTCCTCACTGACTACCTTGTCCATTCTTGTTAGGATTTGCATTTTGGGTTATGGGAGTTTACAAACTGGAGGATCTTGGAATGGTCATAAGTTTCCTTCAGTTTTTCTCTTCATATTGTGGCTAAGTTATTGTGCTTCGTCTTTGTTTGTTTGATGCAATTGTTGCGTTGCAGGCTGTGGATGAAAAAATGCTCAATGGTTTTCTCATTGAAAAGTGAAAGTGAATTTCATATGTAATAAAGGAATATCAAAATTTAAACAAAATTAAATAAAAATTTAAATAAAGAAAAAGCTTGTTAAAAGAAAAACTAAATCTGAAAATGAAAATGAAATTTTTATTTAAAATTGCCATGGGGTTTTTGTTGTCAACGAAAAATCTCATGTGATGCATGCATAATACATTCCGTATAGAAATCATGTGTGCATGCATGGCATGACAATGGATGTAAGAGGACATGTTTGAAAGGTCAACATGGTTTGGAAGATATGAAAGGTTAATAATAAATCATCTTATTATTTGCTAGTCTTAGTTAAATGTGAATGTTACAAGAAATGGATTATTCAAGTTTCAAATTATAAACATATGTGGAGAATATGGGAGAGCAGACCATAAATTCTTTGGAGCTTAACCCTTAAGTCAAATAAGGTTTATACGTATGATCTCCATATGAAAAGTAAATAAAGTAAATTTGATGTAAAGTAATTGATGAAAGGAGGGTATTATGTATGGAATTTGTGGATGAGAAAAAACCATTAAAAATTGTGAATAGAAAGTCAAAAGGGAACAAGATGTGAAGGTGTGACATGTAAAACCAACTAAAATCAAAAATGAATTTGATGAATAGTAGTTGATGAAAGGAGAGTATTTTTGCATGGAATTTTGTGGATGAAAAAAAACCATACAAAAATAAGTTAAATAAAATGTAAATAGAGAAGAATAGATAAATCTAGAGCTCCCTTCCTCAACCACAGGGACCTATGTTCAATAATGCTATGAGGTGTATGCCTATGTCACACAATGGTCTACAAGTTGACGAAAGTGTACAAAAATGACACTTGACATTCGTATGCTCTTAAATATCTTTCTCTTGCACACCAAATGTGACACTTGCCATTAGTATGCTCATTAATATTTCCCCCTTGTATACTAAATCAAAAAACTATCTTCCCAAGTATTTCAGCGTGCTACGCTACATGTCACAATATGAATATTTTTTCACTTTGAAAAGTCTCTTTGGTTGTCGAATAGTATAATATTGCAATTAGCAAACGTGACATGTTGAAACCTCAAGGCATCTAATTTAGGTCCTTCGCAAATAGTGTACACGACACTCAAAACCATAAACAGTGTAGTTACACAGATTCCATTGATCAATACGCTGGTAAGTTTCTAGTCATCTGTCAACTGATGTCAAGACAAATTGGAATCTATTCAACATTTCCAGGGCTGGAAATCAATACTAGAACATCGGCAATCACTGCAGAGTCCATGGAAAACCCTTGCCTGTGTTCGAAGTTTGATATATCTAGTTTGAACTTTATCATAACATATAACTATATAACATTCAGTTTGATATTATCTAGTTCGAACTTTGATATAATATACAGTATACACATTTTGAGGAAACCTAACTTTCTAAGGTAAGTCATCTCCTTTTCCCACACGAAGTTAACTGCCAAGCCTGGCTTCTCAAAAGCTGGCCTAGAATTTTTAAGACTTTCAAGCCCACACAAGGTTGCGTCTGTGTTCCATGAAGAACTCCTTCTTTATGGCCATCGACCTGATGAGGTGAAGCACATCTGCAAGGGTGAAATTATCCCCAGCAAGATACTAATTCCAAGACAAATGGACTTCATAAACTTCCAAGATGGCCTCAACTTGTGGGGCACGTGATGTTACAAATTCTTCGTTTAAGGAATGTGGGTGTTATTTGGTTCATGTTTCACGTCTTCATCTTCTACCAATTAGGTTTACACAACCAAACTTGTGTTGCATTAGCATACCTATGATGAAACATATCCAAAAACTAGATTGAAAATCGTACCTCCTCTCAATTCAGTTATGGTAATTGAAAGCGCATGTTTGTTGATTTCTTAAGTGAATACAAAGGTCCTCCCAACGGTGTTCATTATTGAGTGACGAGTCGTTATTAATATCTGGAGACATAGTCCAATCTCTTGTAAACATGTGTTTTTATGATGTTTGCTCTTTGATCCTCACCGAACCACATACCAATCAAATATAGAAGTCCGATTAAGAAAACGAACCACTTAAGAACCCATCTGCCTTACAGGTCGCTTCTCTACGCTCGCAAAATATCCTTCCTGAACAACAACCACAAGGCGGCAGGTGTGGCTCTCTATTTCCACACAAGTGCTTGATGATCGCCCTCCCTCTCTCTATCAAGGTCTTGTGCTTGCTCAAGAATGGTTCAAAACTACCTTCATGTAAACCTAAGGCACGGGGTCCGTGACACTATCAACTAATGAGAATTCAAGGATTCTCAAGAGCCATGATCTAATTAGCTTTAATGTAAACATGCCCTCATCACATGGAAATTTATTGATGCCTGTTTTTGGTGAGATGTTGTCAATACTGCACGATTTGAAAATAAATGACTGCGACAACGTTGCAAATTCAGGTTAGAACAAAGCTGTGCTCACATTCTTCACCACATATTCAGACGTTTTCTGATCACGGTTTGTAAATTCCTTGTGCACTTGCTTCACATCCTTCATAGACATCCACCTTCAAATTAATCAAGGTATTAGGCATATCAGAACAACTCCCGTAGATAATGATGTCAGTTTCTTAATAATCATCTTTTCCACAAGCACAAGCACAAACATAACATTATTCAGATTCATAACAGTGTTATGTGGAACTGACAATATTCCATGGAATATTTCCATATAAAGATTGAATGTGAGGAATATTCTGTGGAATACAGTTAGTCCCACAATTCATTGTTATGGATCTGCATAATGTTACGAACCCGTACATGTTCACATTATTGTTGACCATATATATTTTACTTGCATTGCTAAGCATTGTAGTTTCTGTGCTCACTGACATTGGTGATTACACCCACATGTTAATGGATTTTATGACAAAACATAACTGTCTAGAATCTAACAACTACACTAAATATGATGTTTAGTGTCACCAATACTAATTGTCTTGCTCAATACTAATTGTAAATCACAGTTTAGTGTCACCAACACTAAATGTTAATCCAACATTATTTGCCACTCCTTGAAAATTTGTTCGGGGGTTATAGATTTACAGTTGTTACATACATGTATGGAGGTTCCCTACAAAATATATAACATTATACTTGTATTGTAGGGTCATTTATTAAGGTTCATTTATTTGGAAGTATAAAGGAGGACGAGGAGTGTGATTATGATCACACATGGATTGATGATTCTAGTGCACAAGGTAGGGATAAGGAAAAAAATAGTGTTGGAGAAGACAATCAAACATGTGCAAATTGTGGTCATAGAGAACAAATTGATGCAGTTGTAGGGTGAAATGAAGATGTGGAGTTGCAAAGTGAGCTTCGACATGCTTTGGATGTTCTAATTGGTGAACATGAAAATGTTGAAATCATGGGGGGTGCACTTCATTGTCAAGTTGAACACCACGTGCGATAAAACAAAATCTACTTTTTACATAAAGCATCACCAAAATGGTTCAAAAGTTTATGATTTTTTTTTCATGAGTAGATATACATAGTATCTATTACATAGTAAAAATTGGTAACCAAATTTGATGATTTGTTTTTTTATAAAACATACCGTTTCTAACTAGAATGACGCAACATTGAACTGAAAAAATTACTACAAAAAATGAAGATGACTAAAAATTTCAAAAAAATATACAAAAGATATTATCAATGGTTATGTGTATGTAGAAAAAATATCATAATTTAAAATTTTATCTATGGCATGTAATATAGGGTAGCAAACTTTTATCGCACGTGGTTATGAAATGTAAGGGGGTGTGACCCCCCCGTGGTTAAAATGCCCTCACAATCTAATGAAAGTCCATTGTGGCTTTTGTAGAGGTAGGGGAGTCTAGACTTTCAAAAGTCCATTTATTAGTCAATTGAATGGTAATGCAACTTCAATCAAACGTCATTTGACTTGGATTAAGGTTGGCATATTATATATGAAGCTTAAACTCCTCACCGCCGCCGATTGTGATATTATATTAAATCTTGGTTGTGAATGTGGAGTGTGCATTTTAAACATATCTAAAGCTAGAATTATGAGAAAAAAAAACATGGTAGACCATAAAAATTAGCTCCAATTAAGGTTTGCTTTGTTGGGGGGGATTTTATAATGTGTAAAGAAATTGGTAATTGTTGGGTGGAGTATAGAGATCCAATTGACTTGATGGACAATCCATCAAACACGGACATTGGTTTATGTTGGTACCAAAAAGGAACCAACAATAAGTGGACTTCCGATCTTATGGTTCATTTGATGGAAGATTTAGAAACAATAATTGCATTAGCTTCTACCACATATATTGTGGACTCGGATGCTTATGAGTTACATCCGGGTAATGAAAAAGTCTTCAACAACTTAATTAATGAATGCTAGAGTTTTACAATATACATATAATAGGGGTTCTTTATTTATTCAAAAATATATTTGTATACTTATGCTAATGACTATATATGCATGTGATTTTATTTAACCCATGCATATTGTTACTTGTATTGAAATTTCTTGATTTTACAAAGAAAAGAAAAAATTGTATATAGGGGGTATTTACAATATGTTGTGAACGCACGTGCTTCTTGGTTTTTCAATTGAAAGGTGCAACCCCCAAGGGTGGACCCATGTTATCATTTAAGGAATCAACAAACGTGTGTTTCCAATAACCATAACTAAATCACGGGAAGATCCCTACTCCATCAAAAAATTGTTATAATGGCATCTGGATACACATCACTCCATATATACATGCAACCCCCAGATCACAATATAAATTAGTAACAATACAATTTGTAATGTGAAACAGCCAACTCATGGCCAAGAAATTGCAAGTATGAATTTCCAAGTCAATGACATGGAAAATGGACACCTGCCACCTTCCTCTCAGATGGAATTATCATATTACAATATAATTAAGAAAACACTGAAGATGTTTGGCTTGACACAGAGTGTTGCTTAGCCTTCTGACTCAACTGGCTGTTCTTATTTAACACCTTTTATTTAATTTCTGAATTTAAAGCAGTGGCCCAATATAGATTTCATTACTTGCACGCCAAATTACCAGTCACGGATTGGTTCAACAGCGCAAAACAACAAGAGTATTCGGTTGAAGGAGGTCACTCGAATCCTCGGAAGCCCCTTCATTTTTAGGGATCTAGCAGATGCAAAACCCCATAACCCGATTTTGTGATTGTGAGAGATGAATTGAACTCGTGATCCTTGAAAGAGAGTTTTAGTTACAATCATTGGATTTCTCCTCTGTCTTGCTCAAGCCCTTTGACAATTGGAATTGGCACACTTCCTACTACACACCAGGGATGAACTAAATTAATGAAGCCAAATGATATCGGCAGGAATTTTTTAACACTAGCTGTCTGTATTGTACATATATATATGCTGACACACTCTGTTTGAGCTGAATAAATTTTGGGTCACGTATCTGGTGGCTGGCATGATCGACATCACAGGTACATATGCACGGAAAGGGGCCTCACCTATAATTTAGAAGCAACTGTCGAACACTACAATCACTACTTCTACACCTAAGTTATCTCTACTCTAGGTAAAGTTGTTGAGCTATCCACTTGGTCCCGTTTTTAAATTGATGCACGGGGTCATAGATATGAGGACAATATCTATGGATATTAGATCCAGCTCACTTCAACGCTCTGAGATTTACCCACTTTGAGTTGAGTTCCTGCGTTTTTTTATAGGATGGGCGTGAATTAAGAGCCTTGGCCCATGCCAAGACATGCCTGCGGCCGGTGAAAACTTCATTTTTCTTGTTCAACAACCTGTTTAGGAGGGGAACATGGAGTGCATCGGCAAGAGAATATGTGTTACCTGCAATGAACTTGTTCTTGGACAAGTGGACATCGTAAACATCCAGTATTGCCTCTAATTTGGTTTTGCAAGAATCCAAGTATTCTTCATTGATCGGCCTTTTCTCAAGGGAAGACATGTACATTTCTCTGATTAGGGATGCCGCTGCCACGTTAAAGTTCTGGCTCTCTACCTCACACCATTGATTGATAATGGCCCTCTCCTTCAAGGTCTTGCCCAAGAGTGGCACCCCTTGGTCCTGGTATTTTTCTGCAAGGTACCTTGCAATGGCGCGGGACTCTGCAGTTGGCCCATTCATTTAAACCATTAGTCAAAACGTGTGACAACAGCAAGCATGTCTATCATTCTACTTACAAATTCTAGATTCCTTCATAACCAACACGGCAGGAGTACGAAGCACCA
Organism: Polytrichum commune; assembly: GCA_950295325.1. Classification (NCBI taxonomy): domain Eukaryota; kingdom Viridiplantae; phylum Streptophyta; class Polytrichopsida; order Polytrichales; family Polytrichaceae; genus Polytrichum; species Polytrichum commune. The sequence goes on along the minus strand of OX485803.1, from coordinate 10,615,667 downwards.
CACTTGATTACTCATTTGCGAAACTCAAAGACCTCAACATCCTCAAGCCCACCACCACCACAAACCCAATTATGCCAGAATGCCAACAAATACCTCACCTACCTATTAATCCTAATTAATAGAAAACTTGACTTTCGACAAGCACCCATGCCATCCCTGCCAGAAGTTCCCGTAACCCCAACCTAACCCCTCTAGCCCCTTTTTGTTTCCCCCTAACCTCACGGAACCAATGTTCCGAAAGGAAAACTATACACCCTATCCTGCATCATGGATACCCATGATAGGTATAAAGAGAATGGGTTCACATTCATCATGAACACCAACGTTTCTTTTGCTTTTTGTTTTTACAATTTCTTGTATAGAGTTCTATCAATTGAAGGCATGAACCGTCCTTTTGACATGAGCTTTTGAGAGGTTGAGCAACAACCAGCAACCAAGTAGGTGGAGATCATGCTCCCAGTACAACAGTTCCAATAATAGTGAATCAATAAATTGTCACATTCATGTAGTCATGTCTCCTCTTCCATAGCTCACCTTAAGTTTCTTAATTAAGAGCCTTGGGAGGTAATTCCACAGAGCTCTATTTAGTTCCTTACATGGAACATGGAACATGGAACATGAAGTTAACTCAGTCCCATATACATGGGACCTTACATGTTACACATGATCAATACATCATCACTGCTATACATGTAAGGAGGTGGACGAAACTCCTGCAGTTTGGTAGGCTCAGTTCAAAAAATTTATAAGGATGCAGTGTTTATTGATGTGCAAAATGAAAGGTATCAGAACTACTAGGGTTACTAGAACTAGCTGAAGACCTAAATTCTACTGTATACATCAACTTACCAAGAAGGAGAAGGTCACCATCCTCAAAACATGGCACGAGTCCAAAAGGCTGCAATCATAGTATGATACAATTGTGTCAGTTATTGTTCACTAGCTAAATTTTCATTGCCTAACTTTGCTGAATCATGGACATTTTACTCTCATTACACTGCAAAGCACAATTGAATTTCCATAAATGAAATCTTCATCCCAACTCTAAACAGTGATCAGAGAAGCTGCGCTTCCATAGAAGCAGCAGCTTGACACATGTTTACTATAGCAGGAAAACCAATATTGGATGCACAACTAGTGAACCTTACCTGCTTGGCTAGGTATGCAGGTTTCTTGTGTTCTCTTTTCAGCATATCGACCAACACTAGCTCTAACTCCTTGTCAACGTCCACCTTCAAATTTTTAAGAGCTCAATGCTATTAGGGCAAAATTGTAATGAAAATATCAATGTAATCTAATTCACATGAACATACAACTATCAGTACAAGCACATGAGCATAATGGTGACAGCGATACCCACAAAGTTCAAGCTTGGCATGAGGCACAGCATCATATGGATTTGTGTTGCCTAAAGCCAAAATATAGTTGCATTGGTGACGATTGTTCGAGAGATTTAATTTTCTCTCAAACAATTGTCAGGAACTACCCCAGTGTCAATGAAAATCAGGTCAATTGAGGCAATTTGTCGACAAGTCTAGGCTTTAGATTGTCACATGCTAGAAACTCTAGGTGATGGGTACTATTCTTGAACCCCTTGAAGAACCAAAGAGATGAGGTAGGATAATAGGAAAAGCACATAAGTAATTAATGTGTTTGGCTGTGACTATCTCCTGTATTTCAAGATGTTTTTGAGATATCTACAGGTAAGGCATACAATTTATACTTCTCGTATTCCAAGATAGCTTATAAGCAGTTAAGTAACTAGCACATCTAACTTATTGAGTGACTTGCCAACAGATATTCTAAGAGCCTGAGAAACTGATGGGCTTACCTCTGCCTCAAAGAGGGGTAATAATGCACGCTCCACATTGGTGGCAGCTGCGCCATAAATCCTCATCACCATGGCAGATCCCCAGTAATTTGATGATTACTATCTACAGGAAGGGTAAATTAGGTCTCAGAATTATATCAGCTGCCAAGCAGAGGAGTTTGTGAAAGCAACTTAGAACGCACGATTCCGGAAAATGAAGACTAGATCAAGTTCCAAAAATTGCATCCTCCAAATGAAGGGAAGTCACAACCTTGCTCAGCTGCACCAATCTTTGGCATAACCTACTCACCAGGTGCCGATGCATGCAATCTTCACCTATTAACTTACACAAGGATAACACTCAAATTGTAAGGATGAAAGGCAGCTTCAGTTAAGCTAGGTTGTGGTTTATCTGGCTATAAACAGCCTGGGATAGCTGAGATTTGTGCAGATGTCCATCGCTGTTGCACTACTCTTATACATATTGGGATGCAGGCATCATGACTTTTCCCGGCCATTTACTTCAGGTTTAATGTTCTCACTTTGTCAGCTCGTGTAATTGACAGTATGGAAAGTGTGGCATGAGCTTCTGGACTTCTGGACGTGCATGTTCAAATTACAGAATTGTCTGCAGTCTACCAGTATTGAACTGCCGCACAGCAGTTAAATGACTAGCATCAAGTTCGTAGCCCACCTCAATTTTAAAAATTTAAACTCAAGCAGCCGTCAAGACAATCACAAACTCATCAACATTATCACATAAGGTCTATTAAGGTGTAAGGTAGATGGGTATTGGACGGCTACTTTTTCCAACTAGCCCACTTCTCCTAAGATACGGAACACAAAATCCCAGTCCACAGCCACTTTCCTCATAATTTTTAAAGCTCACATGAACATCTTATTCAATATCAAAGTGAAGATTCTCGTGACTATAAAATGGCAATATCTAGGTCTTCTAAGTACATTGACTATTGAATCTAAATGGTTAACACATTTGGAACATGTACTAGTCAATTTTTTTCATAACACATGTCTTTCCGACATCACTTTAGGAATCACACCTATCCACATACCCACTCAGATGTAGTAACCAAAATAATGTCCGATTAAGAAAAGTAACCAAAATAACCATGTTGTGTACCTTATTACTCAAAACTAACACATAACCAAGACTATGATGTACCAAGTTTTGATACATTTGATTCCCTCATAATTGTATGATCGTGGTACATAGTGGTGGTTTTGGATATTAATATACGGTCCATGACAGAAACTGCAGCTTGCTCCTTGAAGTGGATTACTTGGTGCCCTATATATTGAAATTGACAACATATCATTCTTTATACTACAATATGTCAAGTCAAAACTAGTAGTCTTATACACACAGTCTGAATCCACTCACAAAGTCATCAACACTGTTGCACGTGACATGACAGGAGGACTGTAGTCTACCTTTAGCTATTTGATGCAATTTTAATTTCCGCAATCATAGCAACAATTTTGAGCAGAATATTATCCAACACCATGTTGAAGTGTTCCCACGAGGTCTACCAGAGGTCAGTTTTGAGTTATCGTAGGACACCTTATTAAGGGGGAATGAACAGGGTGATGTCATTTTCAAGCCTCCCCACGACAAGTATCCAAATTTGATTCAGGGATTTGGGGGTATTGGTACAGCAGTGACGCCAGTGAAGTGCACAAGTTATCAACTATTGACGAGGCCGGCGACATGTAGATGAAGAGGAAGAATATTTGGCCTTTATGCTTTGCCGAGTCAATATATATAAGCTATATTGTGCACTGTGAAAGTTGCAACGAAGTTCCTGCATTGAATAATTTGTGTATGATAACTATGCACATGTGGCAGGTGTGGTCTTGGTCAAAAGAATGCCACATGATCAGACGGGGACTCAATGTTCCTTTGCTTTCGTGCCGCGGATTCTGATTGCCCTCACGCTCTGTTGAATGTGACGTCGTGTCGACTGCCAGTTTTGCTGCAAATATTTATATTTGATTTGATCCCGAATCATAACCAAATTTAAAGCTGAAGTGCCTCTTAAAGCCCCTGCACAGAGATTCTCATTCAACATACCTAGGTGCATCATAACAAATGAACACTCTTTACGTTTCTGGGCTGGTTGTTTGCAGTATAATGATCTGTGTTGTCGGTGTTTTACACCGGATAAGGCCCTCTCCTAAGGGCTTTCCATGAACAAAGGTCACTATTCTAGGGACATTCTTATTTGGGAGGGTATTACTTGCAGAACATCTTGGGACTTGGGCCTTATCTACCAACGTGCTTATCAATCATAATCCACTCAGGCGATTTGTAACGTGAGTCATAAGTTGAGGTCGTTATTTTGGACTCAAGGGGTATGACATTATATGGTTGGGGCTAACCAACCCGTACACTGGTTCCTTGGAGGCAAGGGTATACGCATCCAACAAGAAACGAGTCTATGAGTTGGTTCGCCCAAATCGACATCATATGAATTCAGTAAGTGAAAGTTACAGATGAACTATAATTGTTTCCTTCTTGTTTGCTGTCAAATTTGTACATAAGGTAGTTGAGCCTAAAAATGACATTTTCATGACTTTGGCTATTTCAAGCAAGTTAAATAATTTTCAATAATTTTTTTAAATCCATAGATTTAAAAATCTATACAAAGTCTTCAAACTATAAAAAAATAAAAAATCCATATGCAACCATGTATAGAAGTTGCAAAGTCATTTTTAGAAATGAGCCTTTTCTTGAGTCCCCACTAGGGGGTTCCATTGATGTTGGATTGCTAGGTGAGAATCACCACAAATTCAACCTTATTGTAGATGAGAGTCTTCTATAAAATGAAGGTGTTGTCCACCTTTTGTGGATCACTTCTTACACCGCCTCGTTGAGTGGATAGATCCTTGATTAGCCATTGTGATTGGCCAAAGTTGATGCTCTTCTTATAGCATTCTTGCATCCGTCTTACACTGTTATTGTGAATGGCCAAAGTGGTGTTATTTTGTACATAATGCTGCATATTATTATTAATCATTTTTGACAATTACGACTTACTTGATGGCATTGTTGCACTCACTTGTTGCTCAAGTCAGTCACTTAGTATGTTATCATGTATACACATGCGTCCAAGGGTTAATAAAATGGAGGGTAGCTTGGTGCACTGTAGTATTTTTTGGACCCCTTTAGTTTTCAAAAGAAAATTCACTTATGATTTAATGGTACCATACTCAGGGGGCGGACTCTTCAAACCATGCACAAACATGAGTGTAAGAAGGGTTATTTACTTGAAGTATACATAAGCAAGAAGTATTATTTTTCTCTAGTGTGTACATTTCAAAATGCTATTCAATATTTTGACGTAAATGTAGATGTACAAAAGGGTGCCCTAAGGTGAGATTAAATTGACAATAAATATGTTAGTTTCATCCCATTCATGTTTTTGTCCATTGTTGTCATATGGTGATAGTACTCAATGACTACCTTGTCCATTTTTGTTAGGGTTTGCATTTGGGTTCTAGGTTTTTACCAATTGGAGGTTCTAGGTTTGCTCATGGGCTCCTTGACTTTTGCTCTTTGGATTGTGGGTAAGTCTTTATGCTCTTGTCTTTGTTTGTTTGATGCAATCGTTGAGTTACGTGTTAATATGTATGAAAAAGTGTTCAATGATTTTCTCATTGGAAGTGAAAGTGGATTCTATATGTAAAAAGGCATATATAATTCATAAATTATATTTTGTATATGTAGTGCATTTATTTATCAACTAATTTAAATTGAAAATCTTAGTATAAATACCTAAGTCCATTGTCTAGTCAACCATTAGTATGTATACATTTTATTTTTCTCTACAAACTTCTTGTGTATAGGGGACTTAATTTCATAGTGACCCACGCACATCATTTAGGTTTCTAATGAACAATGCACCCCTTGAGGTACCATATAGTTACTTTTTATTTTTATTTTATTGAGGGGTATGTTTGTTTAAGAACAATTCCCCACCCGTGAAAGCCCCATTCAAAGTCACCACAAAAATGCATAATGCAGTGGGAAACACAACTTTAGACCACACCAACTTTAGACCACACAAATACGAAGGCACAAAGCTTAGGGATGACAAAGAAGAAACAAGTTCTTACAAAATCATCTATGATAGTGGATGAAAATGAAGAATTTTCATCCATCTATACCCTTCTATGGGGACCTGACTGTCACATAATTGCACATGGGTTTCTAACTTTTTTGAGTGACAAACCCATAAATTATTGACCTTGATGATGAAAGTGTTGCCAAAAAGAAGGTGGTATTTTGAAGGCATTGGTACCTTATCATTTGAATATGCACCTATACAATAGAAGATATTAAAGGTCATGTTCTATGGTAGATGCACTCACTTTATAAATTGCACTCACTTGGTTGACAAGTGCATGACACCAAGAGGGGGGCGGGGGCGTGACTTCAAAGGGCACAAAGTAGAGGGTAGAAGGTGTAGCGGCCCCAAAGGTAGGTGATAAGGGATTGGGGGGGGGGGGGGCATATGCCAAGCCTAAGTTGGAACCATATTGGGAAAAGAAAAATAACTCTTGGAAGACTAGAGTGAATAGAGTGTTTGCTTGTAAGACATCCGTGGCCACATCTTAAGGGACAATGGCGTTAGATGTAGAACTACTTTCCTTTGTAAAGAGTAGACAATTTGTTAATAACCGGTAATGGGTTACCAATAATAGTAGCATGTAGCATGTAGCATGTAACCATGTTTGTTGGGTGTTGTCCAGAAGTATAGTATTTTTGGGAGGTAGGCTATAAGGGTGTATTGTTGGCATCGAGTGGGCACCAGGTCATTAAATCCATGTTGGTTGGAAGTGAATTTGAATTCCATATAATTTGGTCCGAGTTTGATCCTTGTGGAGCTCATTTGAGTGGGTGTAATTGTAAAATGGCTTGGTGTTGCTCTTGTGAATAAAGGCAGGAAATGTACTTTCAACTAGTGACTAGTCCCTAATCAATTGAGCTAAAACAATGATTTGTACCACTACCAAATATATATCTATAATGGTGGGTTTAGGAATTTTGTAATGGGTTGTTTGTTTGCAAGATGTAGTGTAAGTATGATAGCATAAGTTTGTATTTCTAATGCGTTCTTTTCAATTTATGATCTATGGTGGGTCTTGAAGATCTGCGATAGATTGTTGGTTTTCTAGTCGCCGTTTATGAACTAGTAGGGAGTGTGCACATTGTATGGAGATTGTGTGGCGATTGTGTTGATTTGCGTAAATGTATTTTTGAATTTTGTGACAAGGAGTTTTAGTTTTGTTTCCAAACTTTTCATCGATGGGATGTTCAAAGAAAAAACTTGCTTCTCCCGACTCCCCTTGCCTCTTTGTGCTCGGCGGGGAAGACGATGGTTGAACTATAACCAACTATGGGCCCTTAAGCTTGTGCCTATGGTTATAACTACCTACCATTGCCTATAGTTAATTATTTTCATCTACCTAGGTGTTACTTCATCTAGCTACTTTCCTATTTGCCTATAGTGAAACTAGTTGACCAAAAATTTGACTCACACATGCCTTGAAGGTAAATAGCCCCTAAACAAACAACCCCCCGCCTCACGTAATCCCCCAAAAAACTTATAGAGTGCATATGGCCAGAAAACTTAGTCTACATGGCTCACCATTTTCCATATGCCTCTGTGTAGTAGATGGACGACCCTACACGTGGGGAGCACCTAGGGGCCCCAACACTTTTGCCCCCTTGTGAGGCCAATTCCACCACCCTTAAGCGTCCTAGTCCGGGTGATGGTCTTGGGAATCACATGTAGTGTATGTAGCGTGAAAATTGATCTCTTCACATCATTAAGCATTCATGTCATTTTGAATTACTTTGTTTATTTAGAGGTAGCCTCTTGGCTCGTGGTCGCGTTGGCCTTTTCTAGAGTCCAACCGGCGGCCTTGGCAACACAAGCTCTCAAGGATATTCTCCTTTGGCCTTTGATTATCCTTTCCTTCACATTGCCTTTGCTAGAGTCCTCCATTTTGTCCATTTTTTATAAGCGATTGATTTTTACCAAAAAGATGTAAGTGTTGAAAAACACTTCCTCAATGGTTAACCTCAAACACAATTGCTTGTAAAAACCACACACCCTCCTAGCTATCTAATCACACAACTCACACATTGATTGATCTAAGTAAGCCATCTCCCTAAGTCCTAATTCTAAAGTCACCCACATCACTCATTAGGTGATGGTTTAGCTAGCCTAGTCTTCAACTAATTATCAGGTCTACCCATCTCAGCTCGGCTTGGTTTACCCTTGCTCCTTAATCGGCTGGTCCGAGGACAGTAGCTCCTTAGTATGCTGGTAGCCCTTAGTAGGCTGGGCCGAGGCCAGTAGCTCCTCGGCCGGCTGGTCCGAGGACAGTAGCACCTTAGTATGCTGGACCGAGGCCAGTAGCTCCTCGGCCAGCTGGTCCGAGGACAGTAGCTCCTTAGTATGCTAGTAGCCCTTAGTATGCTGGACCGAGGCCAGTAGCTCCTCGGCCGGCTGGTCCGAGGACAGTAGCTCCTTAGTATGCTGGTAGCCCTTAGTATGTTGGACCGAGGCCAGTAGTTCCTCAGTATGCTGGACCTTCTAAACTACAAACTAATTTGGTGACCCTAAGCCTCTAATTAGATACTTACTACTCGATTTCGTGATTTGAACTAATTAACTAAACTAACTCTCTAACATTACTAAGGCTAACTAATCCACACACGTGGCTTTCAAGCTATAAGAGCTCACTCCCGTGGGAGAACTTGAGAGAGAGAGCTTAACTAATTAACTTCACTAAAAACTACTAACCCACACACGTGGCTCAAGCTCTTAAGAGCTTGCTCCCTTGAGAGCGCTTGATGGAGAGAGAAGAAAATGAGAGAAAAAACACCTTAAGTAACAAAGAGGGAGAGAGGGAGAGAGGGAGAGAGAGGTGAGGATAGGGGAGAGGATTAGCACCCCCAATCACAATCCTTTAACCTTCTCCTCCAAAGTAGGGACTAATCCCCATCCACCAAGCTTCCTTCTTCCTAAACTACCAAGGTGGATCCAAAAGTGGGCATTTAACCCGCAGAGCTCACCTTGCTTCACCTTACCCCCTACTCACATTATCAAGGCATACTCTTATTGAATTCAACCTTGAAATAATCACACAACACATTCTAATGCCTAAACTTAAATTCACACCACACTTCACTCTTTTTATGTTTTGTGAATAAACATAACACATCAAAGTCAAACACAAATTGGGTTCGAAGAGTTAATCACCACATGTGGGCACCATTTTGGGCTCACACCCCTCCCTCCTCATATGCCTACAACATAAACCCCCTCCCACTAGCGGAATGACCATGCCATCTTTGGGTTGGGTGCCCCAATCTCTCCCTCTCTTGAAGTCCCTCTTGGTGCCCTCGACACCCCACCCGTGGTTGAGTAGTTTGGGTCGGCCAACCCAAACCCACCACTACCTCTAGGCCAAGGCAAGGTAAGGTAATTTACCTTTTCTACCCGGTAAAAGGGTAAAGTTCTAGGGTAAATCACTAAGGTAGACAATGGAGTAAGTTAAAGGGTAGGGTAAAGGTAGTTGATCAAGGTTACCTGTAAATTACCCTAAACCCTTTAACCCTAAACCCTTACCAGTGGCTAGTGCATCGGTAGTGCAGCACCTTGGCGGCTCGGCCCTCGTATCCGGATTCGGGGCTTCGGAGACCGGACGTCCGTACGGAGTTCGAATTGAGGCAGTGAGGTTTGATTGAGTCCCGGACGGCTTGCTTAGAGATCGGCGGTGAAGATGGGAAGCTCCAGCAGCGAAGCCGGAGATGAAGACCGCATCAGCAACGATGTCGGATCCCATTCCGATGTTGTGGTGATTGATTTGGCGGATGCCGGTCGCACAACCCTGGCCCACAAAACGCAAGCGTGCTCGTGGGGAATTTTCCTGGGCGCACACCCATGGTTGGATGGAGGGCGATCCCTTGGCATAAAAGGGGAAGCGCCAATGCGGCCACTGCAAGAAATGGTTCGCGAGCAAGACAAACTGCTCTGGTTGGAAGGCCCATCTCTCCAGCAAGCACGGTTTTTCCCATGCTGGTAGCGACAAGGTATCGTCTGCCCCAGGTTCCGACATTTTGGTACAAACAACACTAAAACCAATGTCCTTTCCAGATCATGTTGGTCGTAAATACGAGAATGTTGTTGTTGATTTTGTCATTGGTGGAGACATCTCATTTCGAGCGGCAGGAGGCACTCGATTCAAGGAACTATTGCAATCTCTGACAAATGGGTACTCGCCACCATCGACACGCACAATCCTTAGGCGCATCATGGAGTTGTACCTGATCGCAAGGACTTTGTTGGCTGCATTCTTCTCTTCATTAAATGTCGCTATCTCATTGACGTTGGATGGGTGGTCAAACCGCAATTTGAAAAGGTTCTATGTTGTGACTACACATTGGATCGACACTGTCACAACCAAGTCGAAGAGCTTGTTGTTGACCATCATCGACGTTACGAGTGGACGTGGCGTTGGCGTGCGCATTGCTAAAGACCTTTTCGAGCATTTGAAGGGGATGGGATTGAACGTGCTAACCAAACTGTTAAATGTCGTGAGTGACAACGACTCTGATGCGACTGCTGCCGTGAAGCACATGTTCTAGCTGATCAATGCTACAGTCGGATACGAACATATGCGCTCATGCAATCACGTCCATTGCGCCGACCATTCCGTTCAGCTAGTTGTTTTGAAGGTGTTGATGCGCATCAAAGACATCAATGCACAACTCCGGCAGGCACTTGTATGTATTCGTCGTAGCAAGACCATGCGCCAAGCATATCGTCGCGAAGCTGATCTGGCTGGTTTCGCGAGCAAAGAACCAACACATCAAGATTGTCCAACGATGTGGAACTCGACCCATGAAATGGGTAGCGATGCCTTCAGCAAGAGGGTTCCAGTGGATCACATCATGAATCTTTACAACAACGAAATTGGCGTTGGTGTGTTGTCTGATGAACAATGGGAACGTATTGCTGGTGTGACTGCGTTCCTGCGTCCACCCCGGCAGGTTATGGAATCGTTGGTGGCTAATCGCAAAACATCTCTGGATTTGGTGTCCGCATCCATCACACATCTCATCAAACACTACGATAATGGAGAGATAGCGCTCAAAGGTATTGCTCAGGACCTAACGGCTACCGGCATGAAGGCGAAGCTAAAGCAGTACGAGAAGCTTCTTGTTCAAGAACCGGCTATCGTGGCCGCGTACCTAAACCTGTAGCTACCACAGCCGACCGATCCTGCGGCAATGGGCCAAATCACAGCTCTAATTTGCTCTCTGATTTAGCGTTGGTACTCGAACATCGTTGCCGCGCTGACTCCTCTACTTGATCATGTCGATACGCTCTTCATTGCCATGTTCAAGCAGGTGCAAAACGTCGGGGAAGAGATTGGTGACGAGGTTGAAAAATACCTCAGCCTTGGCGTCGTCCCATCATCGTCGTTTATCGACGTGATGGAGTGGTGGATGGCGCGGAAGGATGTGTTTCCTGCACATTACCAGATGGCAGCAGACTGCCTTGGCACGCATGCAACGTCAACGCCATCAGAGCGCGTGAATAGCGTGGCAGGACGCGAGTTCACGGCCGTGAGGCAGTCGCTGTCATCGTCCGTGTTTATTTAGACAATGTGCTTGCGGTCTTGGATTGACGCATGCGTGATAAAGGTAGCATCGAATCGGGCTAAGGCAGCGGCCGAGATGGAGAAGGTGCTCGGTGACATTGTTGCTGCCATTTTTGATCAAATCGCAGTCGAGCAAGACCATTGGGAAGACGAGATCCTTGACAATGGGGTTGTAGAATTGATGAATTCGCAATTTGAATGCCTTGTTTGGGAGGCCGAAATCATTTGATAAACAATAATCAATGTCACAGGGTAATTACCTTTCAAAAATGTGGGTAAGTGTAAACGGTAAATGTTAACAAGTAGCAATAGGGTAGGGTAATGGGTAAGGTTAAGGTAGCTCAACTAGATTACCCGTTTACCTTTTACCTTACCTTGCCAAGGCCTAACTACCTCTAGGTGGCTAAGAGCAACATTATAACGCTTGCAAAGCCCTAATCATAAATGATGAAGGCCCGCAACGGACTTGTGATACTTATACTCCCAACCCAGTTGATGATCCAATCCATGATGCACATGTGGAGGGTGGATTGGAAGACGAGCTTGATATTCAACTTGTGCAGAAGCAAGTTGTTGATTGCATTGGCAAAGGCGGTGGCACAATAGACCAAGTGCCAGAGGGGTGGAGGCTTCTGCAACTACCGAGCATTACCGGGATATACTATTTCATTGAATCCTCCCAATTTGGGTCAGCCAACCAAAACTTCCTAGGTCATGTTTAGTTAATGTGTGGTTGCTTCCTCGCTACACTCGCCCTCGCCCCCTCATGCCCTCGTGATCTCCTCCATGCAACTAGGCTCGACCTTTGCAGTGCGATATCAATTTTGTTGAATTGTTCATTCATACCGGATTCTAGATTAATTGTACATAGAGCTTTAGAAAATAAATCATTCTTTTTGGACCCTTCTTTTAAAAGCTCCTCTACCTTGTATTCATCATGATGGATTTTTAAGTATAATTTAAAAGTCATATTTTGTTTTAGTGAACTTCTTTTCTTGATGATATCTCTTCAAGTAGTCTTGTTTGACCAAGTGTTGATTCTAATCTATCAACTTATTTGTTTGTAACTTTCTTCTTGTGTTGAACTTCTTCATGTGCCGCAGTTGTCTCTTTAAGCTCGAGTGTTACTTCCTATTTTGATCTAGATCTTGTTCTCTTCTCTTCGTGTGTCATAGTGTTCTAACTTCTTCACGTGTTGCAGTTATCTCCTCTTCTTCTCAAGTAACTAGTTCACTATTTCTACAATAACTAAGTATCTTAAGTAACTAAGTAACCATGTAACAAATTAGCTCTTCTTCTAAAATTGGTAAGTAGCCAAGTAACAAATCTTCTCCTTTCTTCTAAGTATCTTGAGTTGCACATAACCTTCTTCAAGTAACCAAGTAGCCTTTCTTCAAGCAACACGTAACTTTTCTTCAAATTGCCAAGTAATCAAGTAGTTAAATAAACAAGTTGCCAAGTAATCAAGTAGCTAAATAAACAAGTAGCCAAGTAACCAAATAACAAGCACGTAACATCTCTTCAAGTAATCAAGTTACCTTTCGTTCCAGAAAAAATTCTCTCTCAACTCTTATTTTCTAGTCTCCTAATTGTTAGTCTATGTTACCGGAACTTCTTCCATTAAAACATGTGTGGATAACAACTTAATAATATTGAAATTGTTGTTAGACACTTTCTTTCCATGTACTGAAGATTTCCTCTTTACATGTGTGGTAATGCCTCTACTAACCTTCCAATTTCTTATCAACTCTTGAGGCATCCTTGACTCATTCTATCAACTTAGTAAGACCTCTTAAATTTCAATCCTTCTTATAATAATCCTCTTCTCATAACAATGTCATTTGGATACCACAACTATGTGTAGTACAGTCTATTTTAAGCACATTCATAATAGTTGTATTACAATCTCTCCTACAACTCAATTACACTCTATTTATAGTGCAACATCTTAGTGTATGATAGTTCAGCTATAAACAGTCAGTCTAAATTTAGTGCCATCAATATATCACAAGTCTAGTTATGAATAAAGAATATTCTATAATTAGTGGAGCTCTTAATTATTTTAAGGTTTAGCTATAACATTCACAGTCTATTTTTAGAGCATAAATAATACAACATACAATCTTGGTAATATATTCATATACTCAAATTTTATCATTTTAAAGATTATATCATGACACCCTTTATAGTCATATCACTCGTCGTATTTAATTATCTTAGGCAATCAATCATAATTATGAAACATAGATTATGTAAGTTCAAGAATCATTATAATAAGAATGTAGTGGAATGAAATAGATATGTAAGGAATAAATTTTGATTGGCTTATATCAAGAACTTGATAACTCTTAGTCTCATAGCGACATTGATTCAGAGAGTTACACATATTCAAATATCAACATCCTTGCATGCAACCTCATACATTCTCCTTCCGATATTCTCTCTTACACATATGAGTGCTAAATTTTCTTGAGTCTTTCTTGGTAAACCATTCCAATCATAAACTTGGAATACTCTCACCTCATGTGAACTTCTATGATCTCTCCACACTTACACAATTGCCTTTCATTACTACAGTTTCTCTCACCACATGTTCATGTTTATAATTTCACTCCTTATACAATTGCCTTTCAATTTTTACAATGTCTCACAGCTTGTAAGCTCTATAAAAATTTCTCAATCATATTCAATTTCTGACTCATATGTCTATATCACCTCATGTGAGTTCCTATGCATGGCACTCATCAACTCTCTCAAACATAATCAACTTGATGATGTCTACGCTATCAATTACTCTATCTTGAATAACTAAGAAGAAGGTTTGAGCTTCAAGCTCTTGTATTCCAAAATGGTAAAGATACAAAGGACCTAGCTCTCATGTAGCCTATCGTCGTGAAAAGGTATGGTAACTCTAATCCCGACTCGATATATAGCAGAAGGTGGTGTCTAACATGTACCACCCTATTATATTCCTATATCTCTTATTTTTCTAAGAAGATGAAGATAGCTTTTCCGGACATCCTCAAAGGGAATACATATAACTCCATCTTCTTTTACAATAAAAAATGTGGTAGACTGCATTCTAGAATCTACCTATGTATTATCTAGATATGGTAAAAATTCCTAAGGCTAACCAAGAAGTCATTTCTTGGCCTTATTTACTTCCACCTCCGTTTGATCTCACCTATGTGGCCTAAGTGGTAGTTGGTTGATCTAGAGTCCATTCATCCTAAGTGGCTTGCAATGTGGCTTACTAAATTCTAAATAGTTCATTAAGTGGCTACTGTTCTCAAAAGTTTATTAATTGTAGCCTTAACTCACTAATCTTAAGTGATGTACTAATGGTGGATGCGGCCTACTAATTGTATAACGGCTTGCTAACTTTAAGTGACACATAATTTTGCAAGTGGCTCATTGGTTAATTGAAGGCTTACTTAATGGTTTTACTCATAAAGTAAGCTTGTGTGGCCTCTACCCTCGTGGTAACCATGTTGATGACCAGCCGTTACCCAAGTTGAGGACGTGAATCCTTGGTTAAGGATGGTTGATACTCAGTCCAATACCCAAGCCGAGGTTCGAGACCCTCGTGGTACCTGGTCTTGTTTTTGTTGTTAAAAAGATTCCCCACCTGTGAGGCCAAACCCCCCACCCTTAAGCGTCCGTAGTCCGAGTAGTGGGTTTGGGCTCACATTCCTCCGCGGTATTGGATTTGGACTTGGATGAGTCCATAGTGCAAGGTTCACCCTTCAAGTGGTCTTGGATTTAACTGGAATTTCACTTTTAACAACTCAATGTACGATTTCAATACGTATGTGGAGAATGCACAAGTTAACTATGTTATTTTAACCTCCTTATGCTCGGGTGCTATTTTGTCTTTGTTTGCTTCTAACGTCCATCCGGCTACTTTAGCTACACAAGCCCTTAAGGATATCCCTCTCCTAAATGGAGTCCGTGCCGTTGACTCTATACTACCACTTGAACTATCACTTGTGTATTCCGTATCGCTACTATAAGAGGTCTCACTTGGTGTCTCCATACCGTACATAAGCCTTTAAGTATTAAGAAATACTTATGTGACTTATGTCAATCTCTCCCTCGCACCTTTGGTCTTTGCTTCCTTTGTCTTGCCATCGCGAGAGTGCTCCACATTCTCCATTAAGTTGTGCACGTGGTTTATTTTTAAAGAGAGGATGCAAGTGTTAAAAAAAACACCATTCTCTATAGTCAATCTCAAATACATTTACTTGTGAAAGCCACACATAACACTAACTAGCATAATGTAACTAACTACTTGTCTATGAGCTAATTAGGTAGGCTATCTACTAAGCTCCTTCATGAACCCATCTCTTTACTTTCTAATTACATAAACCTAGCTCCTTCATAAACCCAGCTCCTTCATAAACCCAGCTTCTTAGCTTCTAACTAAACAAACCCAGCTCCTTCATAAACCCAGCTCCTTCATAAACCCAGCTCCTTCATGAACCCAGCTCCTTAGCTTCTAACTAAACAAACCCAGGTCCTTCATAAACCCAGCTCTTTACTTTCTAACTAAACAAACCCAGCTCCTTCATGAACCCACAACTTTGTAGTTGTAATCTCCAACTACCTCACTAATTATTTAAGCCCTTAACTAATCTTCCTACCTAATTTCCCTAATTCTACTAACAACCCCTTTCTAATCACACAATTCTTCTCTAATCCTAAAATCCTAAAATCCTAGAGAGGAGAGGGGGAGAGAGAATTTCCTAACTTCACTAAGACTAACTAATCCACACAAGTATATTTTTGCACTCATCACAACATCAAGTGCTCAACTCTTAAACATGGAACTTGCAACCACGTGTATTCAAAACATGAACTTTAAGTACCACAAATTGGAATCATGAATTAACTTTAAAATCCTTCACGTCAACACTAATTCTACCAAGAGGTCAAGCCCTCTTCAAGGCTAACAAGCCTTGGCTCTCAAACTAAAAACTAAGCACACACATGTGCTCCAATATGGCTTCCCACACCCACACTTATAACTCGTGGGGTGCCTTGGAGCACAAAGGAAAGAGAGGATGAGTGAGGGAAGAATGAGGGATTATATAGTAAGCTTGAGGGGGTGAGCACCCTCAAGGCTCACGATAAGCCCTTGAGATTTCCTCCTACTTAGTAGGCGCCAATCCTATCTTCTAAGCCTTCCTCCCTCAAATGATCAACAAGGATCCTAATTCGAACATTTAACTAGCCTTGGCTTTCTACCTACCACACTTTACCAAACTTGGGATGCTTCAACCCAAACTTAGCCTCCTTCGCTTTCCGCCGCCATAACTTTCTCCCCTTACTTTCCCAAATCGTCGCTCACCACTTAATTCAAACCACGATGCTTAACTCGTGATTTGATTGGTGCTTTGAGAATTTGCTTATCCTCCACCTTGCATTCTTCCTTGGGCCTTCCCCATTAAGTGGCCATGATGAGGTGGTCCACTTGTGCGCTCCATGTGATCCTCCATTCATCCCAATTCGAATGCACTTGCCTCTTGAGTCACTTTGGTTGTCTCCATCCATTTGTACTAGCCTACTCACTAACTACTCAATCCAAGTTCTCCTTACCTATCCTCATTCACTCAAATCCTTCCGAAGGTAAAAACACAATAACAACTCACATCCTAGCCTCTTACAACATGGTACTTCTAAGACTAACATTTCACTCTTTTTATATTTTTGTGAAGTAACATGCTACTTCAAAGTGCATCAACTAACGTTTCAAGGGTCTAAGACTAAATGTGGGCACCCTTTTGGGCTCACACCACCCTTGGTCCCATGGTACTCAGTATTATTGTCCTTCAGTGATTTTTCTTTGCCACTAGCCGCTACCTTCCCCGTTGTTTTCTCCCTGCTTCTCTTGCTTTGTCGCGCACCTCTCCATGAGGAGTGCCCGAAACACCATGGGCACAAGGGGGACCCCGGAGTGACACCCGGGACTTGTGGAGCCGTTGGTGAGAGGGCCCAAGTGATCCTAGTGTGGGCGTTGGGAACGCCTCCCACCCACGGAGACTAGGAGGCATGAGGGTGAGGCCATGATGTATGCGTAGCTCATGACGTGGTGATTCTAGAATGCTTAAGAACATCTCAATCGGAGGTGTGAGCTAGGAGTTATGGCAATTTGAGTGGGGCGCTATCCCGGGACAGCGCCCTGGTACAGCAGTGCCTGGGAGGGATTCCCGGGACTGCCAAGGTTCAAACAGGCATAACTTCCTCAATACTTGCCCGAATGGGGCAAGTGAGGCGTCCATAAGCATTTACATAAAGCGAAGATGACGATGGAGCGGTTGCTTGTTAGCATCAGACATCAAACAAGGAAGTTATGATCGTCTGAAGCTGCTGGGGGATTCTAGGCCCAGCAGCTAAGGGAAAATGTCTACTTGGCCCCAACTCTTGGTAGAGAGACAAGAGGTCTCTTGACGGTGGGGTAGGGGCCCTGCGTAGAGTCCTAGAGGCTTATATGGGTGAGGTGGTGTGGCCTCACCCACCCGAGGCCGAACGGCACGGCCTCCATGGGCTTTGGCCCAACGTGAGGCCATAGTTGCCTAGTATGGTTCGGGTTGTTGTAGTGTTGCTCCGGCAATGCGATGATCAACATGAGATTGGACTTCCATGGATGGAAGTCCACATCTAAGGATTGGTTACCGATTAAGGGGGTGAGTCCCGAATGCAAAGTAGGAGGGTTGGTTCCCCTCCTATGAACTATAAGGTCCGGGGTAGGAGGAGCTAACCATTAGCATGGCGGTATGCGAAGGGTTAGCGCTCATAACCTTTGCTAGGAATGAAAATTGGCAAGATGGTCAAGGGGGGCTAGCAAGGGTTGCGACACGCTTGCCTCAATGTTTGTTCATTTTATTGATCTCGCCTTCGCTTGCCCCCCAGTGCTTGTTCATTGAAATGTTGTGTTGATCCCGGTTTTGGTGTATGTTGCTCCCTCGCACTGCTTCTCTCTGGTGTTACTTCACTTTGTCATGCTCTTGGTGCTGCTTAATACCTAATGTTGCTGCTTTATCTGTGTTGGTTATTCTGGATTCTGTTTTTGGTGTCCGCTTCGCCTGTCTTGGTTGTTGATCTTCTTCTTCGACTGCTGACCTTCTCTCCATTGGCTGCTGATCTTCTTCCTTTCACTTTGCCCATCGTCTTCAACATGTGTGCATTGTCCTAGTTCCCCAACAAGGTCCTTCTCTAATCCTGAGAACATGGACCACAACGGGCTCCCGTCGTACATCAAGAACAAGCTTGTTTACTTGCGGCCTGGACTCCGCCATTTCCTTCAAATTGACCAATCCAAACAATGCATAACCATCTAGAGCTTCAAGAAATTGGAGAACACCCATGCTATCGTAGAGTTCATATTCATGGGATTGAGCCCCCTTGCATGGTTCTAGGGCAAGTATAGTGCATGATGTTGTTGATCCCGGAGGGCAGAGTTGTAAAGAAGCCTACGAACCATGCTTGAAGGTGTTGAAACCCATATTATGGGACTATGATATAGTCCCATAATATAGTGTCCCACCATGATATAGTGTCCCTACAATTTGCAGCCCACCCGTGACAAGACGCTCATGGTAAGAACAACCCCTTCAAGAACATTTTCAACCCCACCTCCAACTACATAGTATACCCATTTGGATGGTTGGGAAGGTCAAGGAATGATTTTGGATAAACCTTGGGAGATATTTTCATGCTCCCCGTCCCCCAATTCATATAGAAAAATCGAATATGGGATAGATACATGAATGTGATATACCCTAGTGGTGTTTTAATGAAGAGATTTATTGATTGATGGATTGGGAAAAAATTGATAACACCATATTCGAAATTTTGGGAAAATTCCATGATTTTGGGAAAATACAGTTTAGGTTGAGTCGACCTAAAATGTACTCACTGGGTACATTTTAGGTCGACTCCACCTAAACTGTCATCAAATTGGGAGACTGGAAATCTCCCAAAATTTCGAATATGGTGTTTGATGACTAATCATGCTTTAATGTATTTAGCATGTGAGCAAATGGTGATTGGAGTCAGACAACTCTAGAGGAAGAAATGGGCTAGATATCCCATAGACATATTGTGCGCGGGAGTTAGACAACTCTTGATGGAAGATCTTTGTGTTGGAGTTAGACAACTCCAACTAGAAGATATGAACTAGAGTTAGACAACTCCTAGCGGATGGATGTTATTCATTGGAGTTAGTCAACTCTTAATGGATAGATGAATCAAGTTGGAATTAGACTGTTCCAACAAGAACACGGGTAGGTCACTCCATTGTCAAGTTGAACACCACGTGCGACCAAAAAAAATCTTCTTTTGGTAAGTTGCACCACCAAAATGGGTCAAAATTTTATCAATTTTTTTTCATGAGTAGATATACACAGGACCTATGACATAGTCAAAAGTGGTAACTAAATTTGGTGATTTATTTTTTTCATAAAACATACCGTTTCTAACTAGAATGACACAAAATTGAACTAAAAAAATTACTAAAAAAAATTAAGATGACTAAAAATTTCAAAAAAATATACAAAAGATACTATCAATGGTTATGTATATGTAGAAAAAATATCATAAATTTAAAAAATATATATGGCATGTAATATAGGGGTAGCAAACTTTGTCCGCACGTGGTGTCAACTTGACAATGAAGTGACCTCCCCGTGAACAAGAATATTGGATGAATGAATCAAGTTGGAATTAGACAAATCATACGGTGAAATGATTTATGTATATAGATAAGGGAACTTGGATCTAAGTTTAGTATGACTTGAGACTTCTGAAAGTATCTATTAGATACTATGAATAAAGATGGATAAGACTAGGAGTCTCTTTGTGGGATATAAGAGAGAGCTTGGGGGAGGAGAGGGGATCTTTCTTTTATCTCTCTCCTATGGTCGGGTGGTTTGAGCTTATAGTCAATCACATTGTATTTGTTAAGGGTAAAATCTTTGTAATATATTGCATTGAAAGTTCACAATTGTTGTCTTGAGTGTAATTGTTTTTGTATTATTGATGAGCGATTGAGGCACGCTAAAATGAATTCTAGAAGACTACATGTACAAAGAGTTGTATGCTTGTGAGGCCAAACCGCCCACCCTTAAGCGTCCTAGTCCGGGTGAGGGAATGGGGATCACATTCATGTTTACATAACTCCCTCTTGCCAATTCGTAAAAACCCATCACATTTCCTCATTAATCATTGCACACCAATCCATTCCACGATAATATTACAAGCGTTGACAAACGCTCTTCTCTATCATCACAATCCTCACCTCCTGTTCTACTATCTTACTAATGAACTAATTATCTAAAGTAACATTAAGTAACAACCCAATCAACTAACTATCATTTAGTCCAATATAGCACTACGGCTTCTCCCTTTATTATCAATAAGGTTCCTCCTTAATCATCTACCCAAGTCACTAAAGGCCTAGCGTTAAGCCTTGAAGTTGCCCTACTAATTCACCTTACAAGTGCCGGCCGCCTCAAAACAGTAGCTGCAGCTGCCCCAATAAACCTTGCAACCTCACCCGTAGCCAACAGCCTCAAACAGTAGCTGCAGCTGCCCAGTAAACCTTGCAACCTCACCCGCAGCCGGCAGCTGCTCCAGTAAGCTTGCAACCTTAAAACAGTAGCTGCAGCTGCTCAGTAAACTGTGAGGCCAAACCTACCACCCTTAAGCGTCCTAGTCCGGGTGATGGTTTTGAGACTCACATGTGTCACACCAAAAGTAGCAACATAAGATATAAGTCCCATCTCAATGAACCCTCAACTTCTCTTAAGTCATGATGTTTTATTAATGTAATTTTCTTGAGTGGGCATAGCATTGGCCGCCTCAAGGGTCCATCCCACGGCCTTAGCTACACATGCTCTTAAAGACTTCCTTCTTGAAACCTTAGTTCTGGCCGTTGATTCTTCACTAGTGTTCATCACCTCGCTGAAGTTGTGATTTGTTGACTCCATGTGATGAGCACACAAGTGTTAAAAAAACACTCATTACTCTCATCACTTAGCGTTACATCCTCTTCCGCAATTCTTCGTCATTCACTCCCAAGTTCGTTCATTCTTCGCCATGGCACCTTTAAGTGCTTGATTACAATCCCAACAACTTAATTACAAGTTTTCCCCCTTGATATCACCTTATAATGTCTTGTAGTCAACCCCTTAGCTAAATGCTCATAACATAATTAGCATTAGGTAATATTCTTGTTAACTAACTATGACCCAATCTAATGTCCCAGTTGTCTAATTTCTGAACTAAATACTGTATTTCCAGCAACCTACCCTCCGATTAAATATTATATTTCCAACAACTAAATATTGTATCTCCAGCAACCTACCCTCTGACTAAACAATGTATTTCCAGCAACTAAATACTGTATTTCCAACAACTAAATATTGTATTTCCAACAACTAAATACTGTATTTCCAGCAACCTACCCTCTGACTAAACATTGTACTTCCCAAAGCTCTAAGAGCTCAACTTCTTAGAGGAGAGAGAGAGCTTTAAATTCAACATGAATGTGGATGCTACAATTCTAAATGTCATGATTCCAAACACTATAAATCTAAATATCATGAATTTAAATTCTATAAGTCACATACAACAAGCTAAGCTCTAAATGTCTCAACCAAAGACTACTCCTAACAAATGTCAAACTAACTTCAAGGTGAATTAGTCTTGGTTCTTCACCTTGAGACCTTGCACGCTCATGTGCTCCGTTCTTGCTTTCCACACCCACACTTATAACACGTGGGGTGCCAAGGAGCACGAAGGAAAAGATGATGAGAGAAAGAAAAGTGAAGGTTTATATAGTGAGTTGAGAGGGAGTAGGTGAGCACCCTCAAAATAAGCCCTTGTAATCATTTCCTACTTTGTAGGCTCTCATCCTATCTTCTAAGCCTTTGTCTCTTAAATTAACAACATAGATCCTAATTCAAACATTTAAACCAATGAACTACCCTTGGTTCACCACTCCCTACGCTCACCTAACTAAGGAACTTCTTCACGCTATCTACTTCTAATAAATCCTTTCAACACTAGCCTAATGACTAAACATAACTTTATTCAAGCTTCACTCTTTTTATATTTTTGTGGATAATCATAAAACATCAAAACATAACTTCTAATGGTTTTGAAGGGTTAAGAACACATGTGAGCGCCATTTTGGGCTCACATAAACCTTGCAATCTCACAAGTAGCCGGCAACCTCAAAACAATAGCTGCAGCTACCCCAGTAAACTTTGCAACCTCACCCGTAGCTGGCAGCTGCTCCAGTAAGCTTGCAACCTTACCAGTAGCCGGCAGCTTCAAAACAGTAGCTGCAGCTGCCCCAGTAAACCTTGCAACCTCACCCGTAGCCGACAGCTGCTCCAGTAAGCTTGCAACCTTAAAACAGTAGCTGCAGCTGCCCAATAAACCTTGCAACCTCAACCCACAACCGGCAGTTGCCCAATAAGCCTTGCAACCTTAATAATATGATTTTCTAGGCTCCTCCTAATCAAATCTATCTTCTAAACTACCCCTAATCCAATCTATCCTCTAAGTCCCCCTACTCAAATCTATTATCTAATTTCCTCCTAATCAAACCTATTCTCTAACTTCCCCCTAATCAAATTTATTCTCTAACACACTACACCACATACACACTCCCACACACACACCTCCAAGAGGGAGAGAGAGAATGAGAGAGAGGAGGAAGGAAGGAGGGAGGGCACCCAAACCACAACCTCCTTAGCCTTCTCCTACTTAGTAGGACCTTATCCTATTCATTAACTCATTACCTCCTAAACCAACAAGAACACGTTCTAATTCAAACAATTAAGTCAAAGGCACTTCCCCTTGCCTCATCAAGCACTACTCCTCTAATCAAAACACTCCCTAATGTCACTAAGCTTTTAATTCACCACACAAAATGGCTTAAGGCCTAAACATAAATCCACACCAAGCCTCACTCTTTTTAAACTTTTGATTGTTTGAATAACACTCTAATTGCAATTCTAAACATAAAACAAATATGAGCACTCATTTTGGGCTCATAACACTCAAACAAAATATAAATAAACTTTCTTGGGATAGTTTTTTTGGTTGTGTGTAACTGTGCTTTGCATATATATATTGGTGCTTACATATATCCCCCCTTCTTCCCCTCCTCCCTGTATTTTGGTTTTTGTCTTGTCCACTAGCTCTCCAAGGACTCGGTCCAAGCCATCACTGATTTCAACTTGCAAAGCCTCTTGTGAGCAAGAATCCTTACCTCCCCTTGAATGCGTCCTAGTCCGGGTGGGGAATCCTTCTTCACACATCCTAGGTCATCACTTACACATGCATCTTCATTCCATTCAATTGTGAGTGAAGTGGTGTGTATAACACCCTTTTATTTAAGGTGTGCAAGCATTCACAAATACTTGGGTAGCACTTGGAAACTCTTGAACCAAACACCAAGTCAATGAGGCACTCAACCTCCCCAACTCCTTTCCTTGCCTACTGTTAAACTTCACGTATGGCAGTCTATCCCTTCCCACTAACCCCTGCCCTACAACAATTCCATGGCCCTACAATCTAAGCCTACAAGCTTCCACTGTTTCCCCGTTTGGCTACAACAACAATCACCACCGGTTAACTCCAGCAGCGGTCCCAATCCTGGAATTTCAACTGCGGCCTTTGCGATGTCCAGTGACTACCAGCACTACCGAACCTCGCACCTAGTTTGCCTCGCTCCCCCCGCTTCAACCTGCATTCACAACACACTCTTTATGGACTGCCAACTAATTAATAATACTAGTGCCAATCATGACAAAAGCAACCCTACAGGATTAGTGCCTTGCGCAACTCACCGAGTGGTGTCTTGCCCTCTGTCCTTGTCCATTCGGCCGGACCAGTTAGGCATCATTATGTTGGGCTGAAATTTCATGCAATTGGCCTCAAGGGGAATTGGCCCGGCCTCTAGGTGTAAAGCGGCCCTGGGAGCGTTGTTGTCATTCATCTTTCATGATGCCGGGGAGGCGGCGATGAGAGAGAGCCAGGAGAGCGCAACCAGGGGAGCGTCGGAGAGCGACAGAAGAGTGCCGGAGAGAGCCAGGAGAAAGCCGGAGCAGAACAGAAGAGAACCAGAGCCGAATGGCCGAACGAAACAGGAGCCAGTAACAACCCTAAGCGGCGCCCACCGACGCCCGAAGCAAGCAGATCAACAGAGTAGGGCAAGTATATTCCAAGAGGTCGAAACAAGACACCATAGCAGCGGAGACAGGAGCAAAAGCCTAGATCTAAACTTAAGAGGCAAGGAAGGAAGGAGCGAAGCTTCACCAACACCCATCAACACAAATAGGGTTTCACTCTTCTTTACAAAATGGGTGCTCATAAGCACCATTATCTTGTATGCTTGCACACACCACAATACATTCCCATCAATACCTACTGTCACCAAAAAGCCTCCACCCTTCAATTTCGTCTTAGCCCGAATGGAGAAGTTTATAATGACATGTAGAGATTTTTCTCTTTGTAACACAATGTATGATTCCAATCTATCGTTGGAATATACGCAACTTAGCCAAGTCTATACTATGTCTTCTTACACTCCTTAATCTCGAAGTTTGGAAGTTTGGACATAGTCTCGGTTTTTTGGCCCTCAAAAATTCATATGAAGTCCAAAAAATGAGTTCTTGATATCCATGGATAGGTAATGAAGTCCTCTACATGAATATGCAATAATATTTCTACTGCCACAAAGTATATGGTCGCAATTCTACGCTGTTCCCTTTGAATCTACACTTTTTCACTAGTTTTTGGAAGTTTGGACATAGTCTCGGTTTTTTGGCTCTCAAAAATTCATATGAAGTCCAAAAAATGAGTTCTTGGTATCCATGGATAGGTAATGAAGTCCTGTACATGAATATGCAATAATATTTCTACTGCCACAAAGTATATGGTCGCAATTCTACGCTGTTCCCTTTGAATCTATACTTTTTCACTAGTTTTTGGAAGTTTGGACATAGTCTCGGTTTTTTGGCTCTCAAAAATTCATATGAAGTCCAACAAAACTAAATGCTCCAATAAGAGACTTTGCACATCCGCATAAGTATAAGGCTAATCAATGTAAATCCAAGTATTCAAACAAAGCCATAAATTGAACTTTAAATCATTCACGCCCAACTATTACTAACAAGAGGTCAAGCCCTCTTCAAGGCCAACTAGCTTTGGCTCCTAACCTTACATCCATACATACACACGTGCTCCTATCTTGCTTTCCACTCACCCACACTTATAACACGTGGAGTGTCAAGGAGTACGAAGGAAAGAGAGGATAAGTGAGGGAAGAATGAGGGATTATATAGTGAGTTTGAGGGGGTGAGCACCCTCAAGGCTTACGATAAGCCCTCGAGATTTCCTCCTACTTTGTAGGCTCTTATCCTATCTCCTAAGCCTTCCTCCCTCAAATGATCAACAAGGATCCTAATTCAAACATTTAACTAACCTTGGTTTTCTACCTACCACACTTTACCAAGGTTTGTCCTTCTCCTACTTAAATCCACTCCACAAAAGCCTAATGCTTCAAACAAAATTTTCTTCAAGCTTCACTCTTTTTATATTTTTGTGAATAATCATAAATCACCAAAACACCACTTGTAATGTTTTACAAGTGTTAACAACCAATGTGGGCATCAATTTTGGGCTCACACCTACCCACACTCTCTATTCACCAAGCTATCACTCACCAAAGGCACCACCTACAATCTACCCACTAAGAAGCTACCACTCAATAATCTACAATGCTCACTCATCAAAATTCTACCCAAGAGTCTACCTACCACACTACCTCCAACACTCAACACCTCCATCAAGCTACCACTCCTCCCCTCCAAAGGCAAAACCACAAAATCACTCATCAAACTACCTCTCCCCACTATCAATCCTCACAACCCCACCCTCAAGCGTCCACCAAGAGCCACCTCCAAGATCGGATTGCACCACATGCACGCCAATGTCTCCACCATCACCCACACAACACAAGCCCACACACACAATGGTAAGCAAAACCACAAGCACTCACCAAACCCTCACCTCCACCAAAAATCACCAAAATACAAGAAACAAACTATCTATAAACTTACCTCCAAAAAAATCACATCGGAGCCTCTTGCTTCTCCATTTAGAAAAGGCCCAGCAGCTCCCCTGTAAGAAAACCACCAAAAAACACACAAGACATACACAAACCCCCAACAATGCCGATGCACCCAAAGCCCACCTCACAAACCAATTCACATGCCCAAAAATCACAAACAGCCACTCACCTGCTACACCACACCCAAGCACTCAAATACCCCCATCCCCTCAACACCCTCTCACTCATCTTCCTCACTCATTCCCACAAGTCAGCATGGCCCCCAATACAGAGCTTCAAGATCTCCCCACAATGAGCATGGACGGAGCAACAGTCCGAACCAGAGGCGGCCCCAGCACAGGAGCTCCACAGAAAACCCAAGATTCACAGCACAGAGATCGACACACAGGCAGGAGCGACGGCAGAGCTCCCAACACCGAAGTTAGCCGGAGTCGGGGACCAGAAGGAGGCGGCCAGGGAGAATGCCGCACCGAAAACACCAGAGGGAGGGGACCAGAAGGAGGCGGCCAGGAAGGAGGCACCGAGGGCATCCAGGAAGGGGTAGGGCTCTAGAATGCCGGCAAGCACTACTCCGGAGCCAGGCCAGGGAATCGATTAAACAGGCTCAGGCTAGGCACCCGAACGGCTAGTGGAACCGGGAGCAGACCCATGGGCATAGAGACTAGGAGCAGTGAAGGAGTGAAGACAAGAAGCGGATCCCGAAGGAGAGCCCTATTAGAGAGCTATAGTGAAGAAGAGGAGGAGAGAGACAATGACCAACAAGCAAGCCAACCCATTAATTTGAAGGAGAAGGCCTCTCCATCACAAGACTAAGACATCGACATGCAATTAGTTGATGTCTCCCCCGAGCACGGAGGGAGCTCACTTCAACTTTCAACATCAAGAGACGATTACATGGCCACCCCCAATCAAGCCGCCATACCGATGTCACGTCTAGACGCCATCAACCTAGCCGATAGGACCCCCCCGACATCCATACACAAGACCAAAACCACCGACACTCAAAGCGCCAAAAGAAGGAAGAGCGAGATGGGTGAACACACATTCAACTCCGACACGAGCAAGCAACAAAGCACACGGAGAAAAGAAGCAATCCCAAGCATTGACATCGTATCACATATGTGGCTAGGCTTCCCGATTCATGAGGCCATGGCACTACATAGCGGAGCCGATATCATAAGAGAGTCACGCACCAATGAGGAGTTCACTAAGAATGGGACCCCTTCAAGGGAGATTCTTGATTTCCGCACCATCCGTAGGGCATTCCCCCACGTACCTCAAATGTGCTACCCGAACGAGAGACCGGATGCGGTCCCGGGACACCACCTCCACTTCACCCAAGTACCAAGACAAGAAAAGATCGACCCAACCACCAGCCTATCCGAAGGTTTCCACATCACCATCCGCTTCGACCACGGCTTCAAGGAGATTAGTCGACACGAGGCGAGGAGTGCATGTCTAGAACGGCTTCAACAAATGGACATCCCACTTGGTAACACGTACTCTAACCCCCTTGACATAGGAATCAATGCCGTTACCAAGAATTGGGCGGGCTTCATAAAAGTGCACTTACTCCACCCCAAGAAAGATGGACTAGCACTCCTTAGAGGTGACCGAGCATTTGTCATGCAAATGGATGATGGAGAGAAGATGATAGGCAAAGTAGAGAAAATATATGAATTAGTCACAAAGGCTAGCAATCTTCGCCTCCACCTTAAAGGGGAGACCCTCCGTCATGAGCATGCATTCAATATCTTTGAAAAGTTAGTACATGAGAGCTATTACATAGGCAAGCAACATGAGTTTATGGGGCTTACTAAACCGGAGATAGATAAGAACTATGTTTTTCTCACCCTAACCACGGAAGAAGCAAGAGACAACATACTAACGGAGGGCCTCACCTACAACCATGAGAAACTCCAAGTTAGCATCACCCGCGACCGAGGCGGCGGCAACCCATCGGAGCTCCGCATTAGCACCACACTTATTGCTAACAATCTTCCACAACGAGAGACACAAATTACCATCTCAAAGGTCATCAAGCACACATTTGGAGCGGACAACATAGTGGGCATTAGCTTCGGCAACAACAACCCACCCCACACCGACAAGCAAGCGGGTTGGTGCCATATACAATGCCTCAACACCGCGGTCTACACGGAGTGGCTTCACAAATCTACCTACATCCTTGGACGACGTGTCAACTTCATCCCACATCGTGGAAGCATCGACGGCACGGACCCCAACAAAATGGCAATTCGACTAGCACAAGCACCCGTGCGGGAGGTGATAGCGGAAAAAATCCAAGCCATGAGCAATGCCACGAATTCTCACCCTCCCCTTACCGAAAAGTACCTCACCAAAACCATGAAGGAGCTCGAAGACAAGTTGGATGAAAAGTTTGGCACACTAACCACCTCCATCAACAACCACACGGACCAGAGGTTCGAGGCGACTACGGCAACGATCACACATCACACCGCCAACCTCCAAGCGCTCTTCGGGACGATTGCTCACGAATTCCAACAATCAAACCTTCGTATGCAAGGTTTAGTTAACGGCCTCTCCGCCGCCGCACCGGAAATCCTACAAAGGACCGCCCAACCCCCGCTACCGCAAGGACACAATGTGACTGCCCCACCACTCCCCCTCCAAGCCCCCCGGGCTTACACGGTAACCCACAAATTCACCATCAAGGACCAAACAACTTTAATGGATAGTAGCCACATGCAACACCATCAATGGTCCATAGCCCTTATATGTTGTATTTTGTATTTTCTATATAATAAAGAGAAAATATTATTTCTCATTTACACAACTCGCATCCACTCCCCTCCAACCTCTATGAGGAATTTACACGCAAAACCCATTCTATACTATATGTATTGTCTTTTTTACTATCTCTATAAAAAAGAGTCTACACTCACAATTCGGATTCACTCAAAAACTCACACCCACATACACAATGCCTCCCACCAAAAACACACACATACTAATTCCAATAAGCAATTTGCCCAACGGTCCAACCTACCACACCACATATACAAACTAGCAACAATAAGCATCATGATCATAATAGGACTTAGTTACTCTCCTACTACCCAATATACACAATCCTCGGATATAATCACTTACATTCACTCACATCACAAAGCCTCCACTACTTCACCATATAATAACCACAACAACAAGCACAACACAATAAACACCCTTTCAACCATACCACTAATATACCTTGAAACCCCAATCATACCCATCAATACCATAACATACATAGGCAACTTTCAACATATAACCCACATCAATCTTAAAAAACCCAAAAGCAAGGCCATCAAATACTACACATGGAACAACTCAATAATCATCCTACTAGGTGGTGATATACAAACAAACCCGGGTCCTCAAACACACATCAACATAAACCTTACACAACCTATAAGGGAATACCACCCTAACACAAGATATGAGAACCACAATTTAACATACTCACACCTCAAAACTTCTAAAAACAAACCCATACAATATTACACATGGAATAACTCTATACTCATCCTCTTGAGCGGAGACATCCAACTTAACCCGGGACCAATATACAACATACTCAGGAATCTTCCCCAAGCATATACAAAAAGACAAAAACAATACTTCCTACCCAACACATTAACACCCAAACCCCAATACACACACTTAGAAAAACTATTCGAACCTCATCTTTCACACACCACCACTAATCCCCAAAATCTAGCACTAACACATCTGCGAACACATAGTCTACTCCTCTCACAATATCCAACACACCACATACGATATGCACTCATAATAGTATATAGCCCACTACCACAAGTTTGTAACCAATTAATGACCACAAAACTAGACCCAAGATACCTAACCATCCTAAGGAGACTCCAAGCACTTCCCATAGACACACACTCAACACCAACACACATAAATAACTACCCCCTCATGTACACCACCACAACAACCATAACACAAGCATACTCCAACATTAATGACAAAATAGCCAGAGGAATACCTATAACTCTAAATAATCTAAGGACAAAACTACCTCAACTCCCAACAAAAATATTACAAGAACTAACCAAATGCACCCAACCTATACTAGGACACCACCCTACCACACGACCAACAAACAACCAACACACACCACCTAGTGACATAAGACCAAACAACCCCCAAACTCAAACCTTAAACATAATCACCTGGAATACCGGATGCATTAGCACTAGCCTACCCGGTATCCAAGAGTTAACAAGAAAATTGCACCCAGACCCTTACATCATCCTTATCCAAGAAACCAAAATCCCAAAAACAAAATCCACATCATACATAGACCGCCAACTACAAAACTACAAACTAATATACAACAATTCCAACAACATGACACAAAAACATAATAGATACTCCGGACCCACACAAACAAGAGGTGACATACTTACCATGATACCCAAATCAATATATACAAACGAAAACATCGCCAAAATCCCAACCCCGAGTCACATATCACCATACCTCCAAGCCATCCTAATCAACAACAAACCCTTAACACCAATACTTCTATTAAATATGTATATGCCAACACATCCCCAAGACATACACCTTATACCGGACATTCAAAATCATATCGTTACCCTCATGACCCAATACGCTAATCACCAAACAATATTAGGATCGGAGGAGACTTCAATCGAGATATTTTACTCAAAGGTAGAATATATAATGGCATCCCTACACCACCCAACCACAACGACCAAGAATGGGCCCGCTTCACACAAGCCAACAACCTCAAGGCGGTTCCTAACCCACAATCACTCACAAGACAAGGAGGCCACAACTACACATCCACAAGTCACATAGATGGTTTTTACACTAACACTTCCCACACTCCAAATCTCATAAGCCATACAATAACTAACCTCAACCAAAACTCGGACCACTACCCGGTCCAACTCCAACTAAACCCAAATAGCATAATCATCAAAGACCACAATACACCCACAAACCAACCTCGTATCACATATCCCATACCCCCCAAAAGCCTCCAAACCCTACAAATCACATTCCTAGAAAAACAAAACTTAGCAATAGAAGACCTCACAAAAATTCTCCAACATGATCACCTCACACGCACACAATGGGAGAACGCACAAACTACACTTCAATCAATCATCGCCTCCCTAAATCGATGTATTGAACACACTTGTATGACAAAACCTACCCCGCCCTTACCTAATAGAATCAAGAACCAAGGAGGTTTCCTCCCTAGAACGCAACAAAAGAAATGGAAACGACTACTAAAAGCACACCATACCATTCGCAAAGCCATAAGAGCCACATGTCAATACCCCCTCACCCACCTTCACAACGAACCGGACATCATATCCCTTCAATTAATCCAAGCACCTAATATCCCACCATTACCTACCAACCCCGTGGACTTACATAATTGGGTAGAAGAACTCGCCAAGATCGGTAAAAATGCCAAGAACGAAGCCCACAAAATCATCACTAAACAAACATCTACCAATTGTAAAATAACCATTACAAAATATAGAGCCCTACTTAATAGCAAACCCAAAACCATCCACAAAAAAATATTTAACCCGACAACCAACAACTCCCTAGATTGCCTCCAAAATATACACGGACAAATTCTTGTCAACCCCCCAAGACATAGCCCAAGAAATATACCACACACAACAACAATCATTTCAAAGACAAACCCCTTTATATGATGACGTCACGGACCACCCAAACACATACACATGTGCAGTCCGTAAATATCCATGACATTCACAACAAGGCTTCATCCTAGATAAGAGAGGCCCCCCAAATACACAAATAACCTACCAATTTACTAGAGAAATATACGATTGTTGCATCAAGCGATTAACAAGAGGGAAAGCCCCCGGCCCGGATAACATTCCTAATGACATACTCAAAGCACTCCCACTGCAATGGTACAATCTCCTTTTCCTCTTCTTTACCCATTGTTACAAACAAAAGACAATCCCGCACCATTGGAAACACAGTAAAACAATATTACTACACAAAAAAGACGACCCGACCCACCTAGCCAACTATAGACCAATAGCATTAGCCAACACGATCTATAAATTCTACACAAGCACACTAACCACATTACTAACGAACTATGGAGAGCAACATAGATTACTCCACTTTAGCCAAGAAGGCTTTCGACCACAACGAAATACATCACGCCAAATTCAAACCATCATAGCGGCCCTAGAAGATGCCAAACTTACTACACAAGACATATATTTAACCTACATAGACTTCCGAAATGCATTTGGATCCATAGACCACGCCCGTCTCCTCGCCCTAATGGAAGACGTAGGCTACCCCCTAGACGCGGTTGAAATAGTGGGCAACATATATGAAAATTCCTCCACCTCCTTCGCGGGGAGCCACTTCGGAACAACCCCCCCAATAAGAATAAGTAGAGGGACGATACAAGAAGACACCCTTAGTCCATATTTATTCATTATCTTTCTTGAACCACTCCTAACATGGCTAGAGAAAGATGATGTAGGATACCACTTCAATACCTCCCATTCTACGTGTACCACCACGGCATACGCCGATGACTTAGCCATCCTCACGGACAACATCCAAAACATTCAAACACAAATCATCAAATTACAAAAATATGCGGAATGGTCCTACATGGATCTCAACCTCTCAAAGTGCGCCATCACCGGGTGCCCTAATAAATCTAAACTCAAGCCCAATACCTTCAAAGCCTACATCCAATCCCAATATATCACGTACAAATCACAAAATTTCCCCATCCTCACCCAAAATGAATCCTACACATACCTAGGCATACAATTGACACCATCACTTAAATGGAATCTACAAAAAGAAGCAACATTAAATAAAGTCAAACAACAAAGTCAATTGTTAGCTAACTCACCGGCTAGCCTTACACAAAAAATAAAAATCCTAAACACGGTCATTAAACCTCGCATAGCATACGCATACTATGCAGTCCCATTTTCCAAACCGGACATTAACAAATTGGACAAAATAATTAGTAAGTTAACCAAAGACATATGCCACATCCCCAAAAGCACGGCCAATATCCTCACTCACCTCCCTCACGAAAACTTTGGAATCAATGCAACTTCCCTACTACCGGACTATGTAAGATGCATAGGCCAACAATTAATCCAAGCCCTTAACGATCCCGGGCAATTAGGCATCATCTACCAAGGACTCACAAAACATATTACGGCCAAATATGGTGGCTCGCTCCACCTACCTAAACTCAAGCAACAAGCATGCATAAGATCGCCCATAGCCCGAACGTTATTTCTCCTCGAGAGGGAATATGAAATACATGTCACCTCCGCAAAACGATCATTCCCCATTAGAAAGACACCTTTAGAACAAACATGGACAACTAATCCCAACTACGCCAACCTCATGGAAAATTCCATAACCAAAACCCAAAAATATTTAAATAAACTCTACATATACGGCATCACCACGCTACCCCAAATCCAAAACCCCGACACAAAAACCATCCTCACCCCACAAGAATTCCAAGCCAAATATAAACACGCCCCAAAACTCATCAAAGAAGCCCTCCAACAAGCCACAATATTATTCCCTACTCCAACCATCACAATACCCACGTCCCTCCCTCAAGACCCTCATACCTCTAACACACCAACCATAACCTCACAACCCACACTAGGGCAACCCATCCAAAAAATAATCAATGACAAAACCAACATCCGAAAAGACAAATGGGGAGCACAAGCCATAAAACGAATGTACCTATGCCAATGGCAACTACCACAAGGAATCTCCCAACAATGGCGCACAGAAGAAGAACTAATTCACCCAGATAACATCCTCCTTGAACATAACATACTACGCATAACACAATACCATCACACCCCAACAAAACATACAAACATACACCAACTTTCTCAACCACAAACAAACAAAAGATAACAAATATGTACACCCACCCCGAAGAATTACCAATCTAACACTATCTATACACGAATGCAACCCCGATAAAGACATACAAACGACCCAACCTACCATCCAAATACAAGCCTCGGAAGCCAACATATACGACTCCTCAGGCAAATACATGGCTACCCTTACCATTGAAAGACTACAATGGCTTTGGGATCAATTCTCACATAACAACCATACCCACTTAATCAATGAAATCCAACCCCCACCCCAAAATTTTGAAACAGAAGTACTATGGCTTATACAAAGATACATCACAATCCTTCCTAAGAAAAAACCAAAAAACACACTACCAAACAACCTTCACCACACACTACACCCAACAATCACCAAGATATTAATAGAATCATTTAACATCACACACTCATACTACTCATCCCCCCTCACGTGCCCCACCCAACTCACACACTTTTACTCCCCCCACAACCGAGATAAAATCTTTGGCTCCTTGGGTCATGCCCAATCTTCTAGATGGAAAGGTATTGGCCTCGCACACCCCACGGACTACAACACCACGATAGAAGCCATCCATTGGGCCCGTATGGCGGCTAAGGAAGACATAGACACAATAACTATCCTCATAATCAACCACAATGATTGGACGCCACAACAATTCCCAATCTCAACAAAGGGAGACATACACATATTAGCCACTATCCCTCCACACACAATACAATACAACCCCACGCCCGAATGGCCAAAATACTACCACTACGAAGAACCATCCCTAGTCTCAATAATTTGTATACATAGCCAAACACATTTAGCACCGAACCTAACAACCCCCCCCCCCCCCCCCCGGCACTCACACACGCACTAAAACAAACCACTAACACACACATTGACACCTACCCCATCAAACCCACTACACCAAACTACCATATCAAATTCTCAAATACATGGAAAAATGCTCCCAAAATAGATACTCCCGTAACAACAACCCCCACTCCAATGCCTTTACCAAATAAATACTACAACCAACACCCCCCTAAATACCAACCACAACAATGCATATACACCGACGGATCATTCATCCCCCCATCGAAAAACTCGGAAGGCCAAATAATAGGCAACACGGCCGGCTCCGGAGTATATAGTCCCCACCAAGACATCCAAATCTCAGAGAGACTACCGGGATACCAAAACATACTCAGAGCAGAACTCAACGCCATGCTCATAGCGGTCAAAACCATACAAACTACCCAAATGGACACACACATATTCACAGATAGCCTTAACAGTATATACTTAATTAACAACCATATACAACGCCCAACCTCACAACATCACCACCCCGATAAACTCCTCATAGCAGCCATAATACAACAAATCTATTGGACCCCACACTCCATTCACATCCACAAAGTACGAGCCCACACAGGAATTGTGGGAAACGAAAAAGCGGATATACTAGCCAACGAAGGAAACCTCCAAGAAAAACCAACCAACACCCCACACATCCACCTGGCACACGCCACACCGTACTGGCTAGCAAGTTGCCCAACCGCCACCCACGATGGAGCTATCAGAAATATTCACAAATTCATACTAAAAGAACACACCAACCGAGAAAAAACCCATGCCCAACACAAATTTCCATATGTAGAAAAATGGTTAACCAACGACCATATAAATCAAAAACTCTCCAACCACTTTTGGAAAAACACAAAAATAACAGACGCTCAAATCACCCAAACACTAAAATTCAGATATGCCCAATATATGGGTAATCACAGAAAAAAACATTTTTTGGCCCCTCAAATTCCAAAACCCCAATTGCACACTATGCCACAAAAATGATAGAGACACATGGCCACATCTACTATCAATGTGCGAACATCCCTATCTAAAAGGCCTAAGAATAGCCCGCCACAACAACGCGGTTCACCTCATCACACAAACACTACAAGCCAACAAACACACAAGATACTACACATTAACAAATGCAGGAAACCTCAATAACATAAATCAACAACAAACGGTCCCAGAATGGCTTCTAGAATGCACATGCCCACAAGCACAATGCCAATGCCAAGCAAGACTACGACCAG
This sequence comes from Polytrichum commune, assembly GCA_950295325.1. Classification (NCBI taxonomy): domain Eukaryota; kingdom Viridiplantae; phylum Streptophyta; class Polytrichopsida; order Polytrichales; family Polytrichaceae; genus Polytrichum; species Polytrichum commune. Next base: position 10,578,922 of record OX485803.1, on the reverse strand, counting down.
ACATTCTTTGTATACTAGGAGCCCCAAACCAAGCCTCAACACCCCTTATAACCTCACCCGCCCACACAATACAATTCATTGAATTCACATATTGCCATGACAGATTCCCGGAACAAGCACTCACACAAAAACATACAAAATACGACCCACTAATCAATGCTATACGGAGCAAAGGCTGGAAAACAAATCCCCTCATAACTATCACAGCCGGCGTAAGAGGCGCCATACACGAACAATCCATCACAAGGCTAACGGACCTCAAAATACCAAAATCTAACGTCAAAACTCTCATGAAAAACATACACCAAAATGCCATTAAATACTTAACATACCTTGTACTTAACAAAAGAAAACTAGACAATAAACAAAATACCGTCGCACCACCCTAAAACGGGACCGAACATTACAAACTAACAGAGCCCACCTCCCACAAGAGGCATAACTCCTTATGTGACAACACGGCTCGCCGTGTTAAACATTTGGATAACGGGCTCACATTCATGCCGGTACAATGTACAGGCGTAATTTTTCTTTTCTTTCATTATGTTGACATACCATTCAAAGGCCTAGAATCCAGAAAGTTGATTAGTCTTTTCTTTCCCATTTTTTTTGTTAGTTTCGCCTACCCAGCGGGAATTCCCGTCTTGAGTTGAAGGTTTTTAGCATCCCCATCAAAGATTACTCAACTCTCAATCTCCTCATTGTTCACTACTGACACATATCTCCTCACTCACCCTGCTCGGTATGGGTTGGACCAAGGTTCTCAGTGCACTAATCTAGCACTCGCTCACAGTTTAGATCGACTTCGGTGTGCGGGGGGTTGATGAATTGGTGTCCAAGACCAGGCAAGATCAAGCACCCATTCCTCTCACCTTCCTACACATTTATAGAGAACCATGTATAATAAATTATTATATCTACCCTGCGGACTAACAAAATCCCTCACAGTTGCCTCTTGCACATAGCCTCCCCCCTCACGACGTAGATTGATGTCCATGATTTAAGGGCCTAACCATTATCCTAGAACAACTTTAGCCATTCTGTAACCATTGGGTTTCCGACAGCATGAACTCATACTTGTCCCCCCCACCCTTAGCGGTGACAAAGAAGACAACCAAAGCAGCCCCTTCACCTGAACCCTAAAGCCCAAACCACCCACATTTGCTCGCAAAATGGTGATTGTGTACACACAATGGCAACCCAACAACGACCCAATGAGATCCCACAGCGCAACCACTTATTGTGACTATCGCTGACAACAAAAAACAACAAGAAAAAAAAGAAACTTAGCTGGTGAGGGCTTGGTGGGGGTCAGCACTGAGGATGACTTTGGGAGTCGTTGCCGACCCAGTGCCTCGCTCCCTTTGACTAAGACCTTGTGGCGCCATCCTCCTTGCCTGACATCATCCTGTCGCGCTTCATTCAGTCCTATCAGCCTGGACATCCTAAGTTGATAACTCCTCCCCATTCTTCCTTAGTCGCTTCGGCGTTTCAATCACTCGCAAACACCGAATCTACAGCAGGGTCTCTCGGTTTGTTGCTCGCTCCCTTCTCAGTGCTAGCATCGAGTGTGAAATGTGGCCCACGCGGAAGTTGTCCCCTCCTCTAGTTCACGCTAGGATCACAGGGAGGTCACTTCATTGTCAAGTTGACACCACGTGCGGACATAGTTTGCTACCCCAATATTACATGCCATATATAATTTTAAAATTTATGATATTTTTCCACATATACATAACCATTGATAGTATCATTTATATATATTATATATATATATAGTCATTTTTATTTTATTTTAATAAATGTTTTAGTTCAATTCTGTGTCATTCTAGTTAGAAACGGTATGTTTTATGAAAAAAACCAAATCATCAGATTTAGTTACCACTTTTACCTATGTCATAGGTACTATGTATATCTACTCATGAAAAAAAATTGATAAAATTTTGATCCATTTTTGTGGTGCAACTTACCAAAAGAAGATTTTTTTTGGTCGCACGTGGTGTTCAACTTGACAATGGAGTGATCTACCCGTGGCTAGGATTCGCAAGTGCAAATGCTCCGATCCAAGAACCAGTATTTGTTGCCTCTGGCCTCCACCACCTAGGGTCCCGTCCCCGAAGGAAAACCTCTTCTGCCGCTTGTTTCGTGCCGCACTGAGTGCTCGGCCTAACCTGGACTCCGCCTGCCGCTAGTTCTCACCATTCTCCTACCTTCAAATTGTTTTTCTAGATGCCACCCATCTACCCTCTATTCCCTCTACCTAAGAATCACCATCTTCAATTCGTGCATACAAGGTCTTGAAGTGGGGGTGCTCGGAAGTACTGAAAAACGGAAAAAAAATTCTAAGCAGCGGCATGGCTTCCTCATTCCACACCTAGTGCTTCCTCTCTCTCCCTCTAATGAGCTTCTCTTTCCCCTACCTCCCGAGACCCCTCCAAGCTCCGCCTTTTTTGTCGCGCTGCCCGGCATCTTGAGGCCGCCTGGAGAAAAAAAACGACTTGACCTCTCCTCTTGTCCTTCCATTGCTTTTTGACTCCGCCTTCCCACTTAGCCTATCTTATTGTAGCTTTATTTAGCTTTTGGCTTTTCTCTTATTGCTTGGGTGATTCTCACCTCCTTTACTTGCTTCTTACTTCCAAGATACTTTATTTTAGGATTAATTAACATGTGAGTACAACTTTTTGGGCTCACGCCTCATCTATGACACAACCTATGATGCAACATCCACAAACAATTACTCCAAGGAGCCCTTGGATGTCGGCATTGTGGGCAACCCCCATCCAAACAAATTGTCTGCCCCTCACCATCCCTGTCACCACTCAAAGGCGCCAACCATCACACATCTCAAGGTACACTATAGCCTATGCCAAGTTGCATTTCCCTTCTTTCGTTCCTCCATTCCTTTTGTCTATCATAGGTTTTAGTCTTCCTCCTCAAAGTAACCCCTCTTGTTCCGTCAGTTTGTAGGTTGTGTCCAATCTAGTACCAACCCGTCCTGAGGGCGCCTTATCCATTGAATCGGAGTGTTTTTACGCCCTACGTAGAAGTGCAAGGCAATTTTCTTCCCAAATGACATCCCATTTAAACTCATCCTCCTATGATTTGGCCTCCCATTGGTCTCCTAAATGTCCCATAGTGGGCCCGCTTCCTGACCTTGGGTACAGCCGCGGAACAAAGATTTTTCGGAATGTAGAGGCCATGGCCATGTGAGCAAAAGAAGTGGGGGCAAAAGAAAAAGAAGTGGCGGCCAAAGCTAGAAAGGCCACCGTTAACATAGACCTTGTACACAAGTAGGCTTAGTTTATGTCACACTCTTTAATAATGGTTGTCTAGCATTCGTTAGCTACTTAATTTCTCTGACCAAACCTTGCATTTTTTTGTTTCTTGTAATATGAATGTCTCTATTTTCCTCCAATGTTGTCTCATGTTTGGGTTGCCTTACCAAAACCATCTTAATTTGAGTTCTTAATTGAGTTGTGTCTTCATTTGTACATGAATTGATGTAGATCACAACTCTTAAGTGTTGGCATGTTTGAGTTTCACACACCATTCCCTAATATTTATTTGATATTTTCTATGTTCTTATATGTTCATTCAGTGAGATGACTTCACAGAAGTGCAAACTCAATTTCATGATGGTTCCAAGCTAGTTCATGAACCTTCCAAACCATGCTACCGCAATGTTCTACCAATTTCATAAACCTTGTATATTAGTTCATGATTCTCTTAAACTGATTTGACATGTGGCACACCTCAATTTCATGATAATGGACCCTCGGGTATGTCACTTTGTAGGATTTTGTGTACCATGTGTGGTGGAGGGGTATTTGGTTAAGGGTTGTTTACCTCCAAGGCACGAATTAAAAGCTTCCTATAATTACTTAATTCTCTAAAATGGCCTATTTGTTTGCACCCTACCATTACTTATACTGCCCATGGCATTGCAAATTTTTGTAGTCTATTCCTTTTTAATTAATTAATTTTAATTTTAAAAGTGTATGCATTGCAAAAGTGGTGGGAAAAAACATGGCAACAAAAAGGCGTAAAGCATACATATCATTACAATAACTCAGTGCAAAAGCTTATCATACAGGTGAAAGACTTGTGCTTACCAAAACAAATCTTGACTTGTGCAAAATATATGTATCGTTATCAACATCACAGAAGTACAAGTATGATAACATGATGCATATGATTCCAAGACCATAACCTGAATGATATCATACAATTGCAAGTGATGAAGTACACAATGATACTTAAGCATAATGCAATTTAAAATTTGCTTTAAAATCTCACGGGTAGATCACTCTAAGGCATTTTTGTGCACCACGTGCGGCTGGGGGTTTTTGTTTTGGGGCTATTTACCTTCAAGGGTTGAATTAAAGCCTCCCTATAATTACTTAAATTTCAAAAATGTCCCATTTGTTTGCACCCTTCCATTACTTATATTGTCCAAGTCACTGCAATTTTTTGTACTCTATATTCCTTTTAAGTAATAAAAGCTAATCTACTTCCTAACGCAATTGACGAGTGTTGAGGGAAAGCATGGAAACAAAGAAGGGTGCAAGCAATAATACCATTGCAAACAGAGTTATGAAGAAAACACATAGGAGACCATAGCAAAGTAATACCATTGCAAACATTGTTATGATGAAAACACATAGGATCCTTCTAGGATCCTTATCTTCAGCCCTTATATTCATTTTACAAAAAAATAATGGCCCACGTTTTATGTTCATCTAACTTACTTATAATGGGATTGTCTACATTTAATGCCCCCTTCATTATTTGGAATTCCTTTATAATTTTTATTTCAAATGATTTTGATCCTCTCTATATTATGCCGCACGTCGTTTTAAAAATGCACTAAGTGATCTACCCGTGTAAAATCTACAGTTTTACAGCCCATAGAACATAACCTTCACGAATAAAAAAAAAGGTTTAGGGTGAAAACACAACAAGAGTGAGTGTGTATTCACAAACACAACACCCGCTCCGTAAAAGTTTGACCCAAACACAAAAAAAACTGCAACCATTGCAGCTATGTAGAAGTCTTGTGATTCCCTACAAGTGTGTGCAAGTGGGTTTGGCGTATGCAAAATAAAACAAGCTTATGTAAGCATGTCCCATACCTTAGTGTCCAATCATGCACCAAAGAAAGAAACGATTCATGACAAAAAATTACAAACATCAAGATCTAAGAGTAAGGGTTACCTAGACTCCCATATTGTCAACCGAACCATCACCATGACGGACAAAGTATTATGAGCGAGGCATACGTTTCCCTAAGCGAGGCGTACATTTCCTCTCAAAAACCTTAAACTTGTTGTAATGTTGCAGCACAATAGACTTGCCCTTCATAGTCCACATCTTCACTTGAGTTGCCATCCGTAAACACCAACATAACCGCCCTAGCACAAGCGGAACAATCAATCACAAGCCACACACGGAAAGTCTAAACCCTAAACCGCCTCCAAAACAATTGTAAGACCTTCAGCCAAGAAAATCAAAACTCTCTACGGAACTTCACGGCCGCCCCTAATCCTAAAGCAGTTACAAAGGAGACTCTACAAAGGAGATCCTAACCAACTATAACAAGACATACTTGTTGGACTTTGTTATCATAATCTTCAATGAGGAGGAGCTTCAACATTGCCCAAAACACAACGGACTCAGGGAAGAAACAAAACCCTAAGTGTATTTTACAAAGGACAGTGCAAGAAGACGACTAGTAATGGGCACTACAATTTTCATCCATTTTGGGCAAACGATGAGCCATTCTTCATCCATCCCTCATGAGGCATGCGTTAAAAAATGATCCTACTAAACACACATCCTAGGATCCTTATTTTTAGCCCTTATATTATTTTCACAAAAAGAAATGGCCCACATTTTAAACCTATCTACATTACTTGTAATGGGATTGTCTACTTTTCATGGACCCTTCATTATTTGGAATTCCTTTATAATTTTTATGTCAAACAAATTTAATCCTCCCTATATTATGCCGCATATCATTTTAAAAATGCACTAAGTGAACTACCCGGGAATGGACCTTTACCTCTAGCAACTTCATGAATCTTCCAAGCCAATTTCATGAATCTTTTCACATTCTATGGTTTTTGTATTCTCAACTTCTCATCTCCTCATTTTGCTTTCTTTTGCCTTCTCGTTTTCTAGCATCTAATTGTTGGTGAGAGCCTCCAAATATTATCTTTGTACTAGGTCTGACAGTAGAATAAATTTGGAAGCGACTTTGTGTGCCCACATACATCTCTCTAGTTTCTCTAATGTGTTGATCTAGTTCTCAATCATGCTCAAGTTCCTCTCATGAGATTTTGTAATGGTTTCCTACCTCAAGGCCTTTTTTGCGCGACCCAACAAAATTGACAATTTTTTTTCTTCCTTATTGCTACACATTGTATGGCATTGTAACAATTTCTCGGCATTCTTTTACTTCACAATTTCTCATACTGCTATATCATAAACATAGTTAGCTTTTATATATACTATATTTCTTCACAAATTCTAATGCTTTCTTTACAGGTTATGTTTATGTTATTGTTGTAAATGTTACTACCCTTGTCATTGCATCTCTTTGAAGCATACGCGTACTAAGGTAGGGGTGGCTATTTCCGTCCAAATTTTAGATGTGCCTAGTTGGGATGCTGAAACTATTTTTTTATAAATCTTGAGCGCTCCGCAAAGCTGGTGCAAGAGCAACTATGAAAAAATAAAAAATTTCCGGCATGTTTATGATTTCCTACAAAATTTTAAAGGAAACCTTGTAGAGTGACCAACACTCGCACATAGGGTACGTGGTATATCCACATGGTGGATTTCTAAAACTGACCACTGGCAGTATTAAACCGACCGCTGGCAGCCAATGAAATGCTGGCAGCGCTGAGAACGGTAAAAGCACCTTCAAAGGTGCTTCCGACATAGGGGTTGACTTTAGGACCCGCACGGAAATTGCCACCCCTACCTTACTTGGACTTGCTCTCTTTCATATTGCCTGATATAATATTTCGATTGAAGGCTATGTTCCGTGTTGGTTAAGGATTTGATTGTGAGCTATTCATTGTTCTTCTTTGTTTGTTTCTTGATTGGAAGTGATTGGAAAGAATGTGCACTGCGTTGCTTTCTGTTGATTTGGGTTAATATTGGTGTTGCTTATGAGTTACAAATAATATTTTGTTCAGTTAAGGTTATAGTTTTTTTTTTCTAAACTGGTTCAATTCAATAGATAAGCCTAGTTGTTCGCGTAAATATAATCACATAGATGATGCACTTCACTCACGACTCATGCATTCTATTTTTAATGAGGACTTATTTTATGCTAACACGAATGAACGTTATGGTTATATTTATGAAACTATTAAGAGCATAGCTAAAGCTTTTGAAAAAAATGGTTAATTAATGCCCAAACATAGAGGCGGTTTTTGCTATCCAATTTTACAAGTTAAGCACATTCAATGGTTAGTAGACATTCTTGATGCAGATCCAAACATCACTATAGAATCTCTCCATTGTTGGATGAATGAAGCTTTTCAATTCCCATGCCATGTATCTATCAATTGTGTTTCAAAAGCCAACTGAAGTCAAGTTGGATATACCCTCAAGTTGGTGTGCTATGATCCGGATGATTATAACAATGAAGAACGTCTTAGAAAGCATATAGAGTGGTGCCAAAAGTTTTTAGACCTCGGTGGCAATATGGTTGATGATGTATACGTGGATGATGTTAAACTATACATTTGACACATTGATTTGGAAGGGCTCGTCGAGGACAAAAATGCCAATGAATTTGTCCAACTCAAAGGGGTCAAATTTATCTTTGGTCGTTGATCATAAAGGAGTCATTGCACACAATGTCACAAGTGGTGCCTACAATACAAACAAGTTCTTAGAATTCTTTCACACCATGGTTCATCCTCATGGACAATGTCCCATTCCACAAATCTTGTGAAATACAACAAGGTTTTGAAGATGTTAAACACATCTACTTCAGTTTTCCATCATATAGTCCATTTCTCAATGATGTAGAATGGGTATTCAGACACATCAAAAGCCATGTCCAACATAATGATCTCTAAATCATCGAACATTAGTCCTTTGGTAAGATGACTTCACAGAAGTGCAACCTCATTTTCATGAAGGTTTCAAGCTAGTTCACGAACCTTCCAGTCAATATTACCAGAGTGATCTACCAATTTCATGAACCTTGTAAATTAGTTCATGATTCTTCTAAACGGACTTGACATGTGCCACACCTCAATCTCATAATAATGGACCTTTACCTCTAGCAACTTCATGAATCTTCCAAACCAATTTCATGAATCTTTTCACACTCTACGGTTTTTGTATTCTCAACTTCTTGCCTTCTTGTTTCACATTCTTTGCTTTCTCATTGTTCATTGGTTCCTCTTTGTTTTTTCCTTACTTAGAAGCCTCTAGCCTTGACGTGGATTTTCTTTGGTCTTTCATTATAGTACCTCAAAGCTGGTTCTTTTATGGTCTTTGATTATTATACATCAAAGCAAGCAACACAAACCCAATATAGTTGGAATGCGCAATCTTGTGGATTTGAGAGGGCATTGTGATTGTGGGAAGAGTGTTGACTGCATGAATAGAGCGCAAAATCTGTTTGGAGTGCGGTGTGTGGTTGTTGCATGATCTGCTTGTTGGTAAGAGCCTCCAAACATTGTCTTCATACTAGGTTTGACACTAGAATCGATTTGGAAACAAGCATTGGGGACATGGTCCTAGGTTGGATAAGAGAGGTCAATTGAAATTTGGTAGAGCTGGTCATGGGGAGCGACTAGGAGAATCTTATACATCATTAATTGTTCTTTGTGAAATAAAGTTATGTAGTTCATTGATTTTGTGGAATTGTTTTTGTGAAGTTGTGAATATCATGGGTACCAAATCATGAAATTTGTTCACAACATGTAGTGAAATTGGTGGAAAATTCAAGTTATATTGGTTGTCTATATAATGAACTTGGTTCATGATTCCAATGAAATTGGCAGAACCTATTGCTAAATTGGTTTGTAAGATCATGAGATTGAGTTTGCGCTTCTTTGAATTCATCTTACCATAGGAGTATTAGGTCACATTAAATGATGACATACAAACAACCACTACAAACATGGTCCAAGGTTGGATAAGAGAGGTCGATCAAATTCTTGGTAGAGCTAATCGTGGGGAGCCATGAGGAGAATCATACACATCATGTACCGTTCTTTGTGAAATACAGTAATACAATTCATGATATTATTCACAACATGTAGTGAAATCGGTTGAAAGTTCAAGTTAAATTGGTTGTTTATAAAATGAACATGGTTCATGATTCCAATGTAATTGGTAGAACCTAATGCTAAATTGGTTTACAAAATCATGAAATTGAATTTACACTCTTGTGAATTCATCTTACCAAAGAGTATGTAAATGTCTCAAAATGCCCAAAAAGTCTCAAATTACCTAATGTAGTGTTTAGTGATACATCATCTCACATCATTCATACAATTGAATAACATGATGGTAAATTTCATTAGTAACCAAACTCTTTGTAAAACAAGCAAATTCACCACAGAGAAGTCGTACACAATACATAATACAAGACTTGCGTAGGATCGAGACAAACTGGCTTGTCTGGTCTAGAACAAAAGCACGGTTCGAATGCCCCCAATTTTCACATGGCACCATGGTCCCATCCAATTATTTAACTCTCCTTTCGGATGTGTGTGGGGCAGTTTTAACATATGCTACTTACTAGTATAGTTATGTATGATGTTCAAGCACCTAGACATCCGATCATGACCTAATTTTTGGTAAGCTTATTCCCCCTGAATTCCTTCCTTCATTCATTCATTCGCTGCTCAACAACGTAACTGCTTCCAGTGTCTTCTGGTACGCAGGACGCGCTATCAGATTTTCGGCCCACGCCAAAACGTGTGGGCGGCCTGTGAAGATATCCCTCTTCGTTTCCATCAATCTGTTGAGCAATGGAATGTGGAACAAATCTGCGAGGCTGTATGAATCACCGGCAATGAATTTGTTCTTGGATAACTGCTTCTCGTAGATGTCGAAGATCTCCCCAGTCTTTGCGAGGCAGGCAGCCACGAGCGCTTCATTGACCGGTCGATTCTGCACTCTGGTGGCGAGGAATATTTCCCCGAACATTGTTCCAACCTCTCTGTTGAAGTTCTGGCCCTCCACTTCACACCACTGGTCGATGAGAGCCTTTTCGTGCAGGGTCTTGCCCAGCAGTGGCACTCCCTGGTGCTGGTATTTCTCGGCTAGGTACCTTGCAATGGCCCGAGACTCTGAAATCCAACAAAGGTCCAGATCGTCACAGCAATAAGGTCAATGGGTCTTACATAAATGATTACTTTCCAAATAAGGCCAGTTCTCCTAGGATATGGAGCAGGCAATGACTACAAGATGGTTAGCAAATCGAAACCGAGCCAAATGCTTCTTCTCTTGTAATTTTAGAGCTCATATGGATATCTTCTTCATTATCAAAGTGAAGATTCTCGTGTTGATCAAAGTGGTCATGTAGGTCCCCCCAATTATGTTGACTATTGAGTCTAGAACGGTGATCATATTTTGGGCATGTAGTCAAACCTTGTTTGAACACATGTCTTTTTAGTATTTGTTGTTGGAGCCACATCTATCTTAGTTTAGTTTTAAGGTATGTGTGTGTCATTGAGTTGCTTTTCTTAATCTGATTAGTGTGTGGTTAGGTGAGGATCGAAGAACAAACACCATAAAGGCACATGTTTAAAATAGATTGTCCACTATGTCTGCATATTTTATGAACTACTCCACACTCAATAGTGAACACAATTAGGAGGATCTATGACTTCAGGTAAGGAATCAACAAACATGAACTTCCAATTTAACCATAACTAAACAGGGGAGGTGCGATTCTCAATTTAATATTTTGCTAATGCTTCATTTTAGGTTTGCTAATGCAACACAAATTTCATTGTGTGATCGATAGAAGTTGGAGAACATGGAACATAAACCAATTAACACCCACATTGGTCCTTATTGAGGTGGAACAAATTCATGTGGTCTTTAGTACTTTGCTTGCATCTTGGAATACAATCCTAACATACCTTTGGTATGTGGTCACACTCCTCTTGATCACCTATATTTGAGTGATATAAGGTAAATTTACCCATAACCAACACTAAACCTAAAACTAAGACTATGTATCACATGCGTACATTTGGGGGGCTTCAAACGTACGTAGTCTTAGTTTTATGTTATTTGTTGGTTTTAGATATGTAACTTATGGCACGGCTTGTAGCTTAAGAACGGACACCAAAAAGATACGTATCACAATGAGATTGGACTATGTCCACAAGATATGTATTTAAAGACCTTCTAAGTTTAGTAGTTAACACAATTGGGAAAGCCTATGTGATCACCTAAAGAAAGAATTTTTTACTTTGACCTTTTATAGCATCTGCATCTCAAATCAGATTCTGGGACGTGAAACCTGAAACCTGAAGTTGAGGACTTTTAATGATCTTACCGAAGAGGATGAGGTCACCATCTTGGAAGCATGGCGTTTTTCCAAACGGCTGCAATTGTAACAAACAAGATCAGCTCACCTAAATTGTTTTCATGGTGAAGCGGTTTTTATTTGTGAGCACTAATAAGTTGCAACATAACCAGTATAAACATCTCTACAAGTTCCAAGTGAGGAGGGGCCAAACAAACCACACAACATAGACTTACATTCTTAGCCAGAAATTCAGGCTGCTTGTGTTCGCCCTTCATCAAGTTAATCTTCACGAACTCCACCTTCTTTATGTCCACCTTAAAAATGGATCACGGTACAGGCATGTCAGAAGAGCTCCAAAATCATTTGACATGTACGTCATAGTCACCAGTTGGTGTTTACATCCAATTTCCAGTTTAATGTAATGCACTAGAAACCAATGCATCACAAAATGTTCAAACTGTAATTGACATGATAAGAAACAAACGCAGTGTCTGAATAGTACACATCCTTCCACCACCATCACAACTCAAAGTCATCAACACTCTCGGTGCTAATCCAGCAGGATACATACAGTCGGAGGAGAAGTACAATACAGTCCATGCTATAAATGGCCAAGTTATTATTTCAAGATATATATTGCAAAGTTTGTTTAGCCGTCTGTAAGGTCATGAACATCATCAAAATCTTGTCTAGTAAGAGGGCGAGGGAATAGATTTCAAGTAATCACAGAAGTACCGCAGTGTGCTATCTGGTTTGACACAAATTAATTAAATCTTAGATGAATGGTGACACATGTCGTATACATATTGGTCAAGATTACTTAAATCCTACGTGGAAATCACCCTTCGGCACTCGAAGTGTTGAACCACGCATAATCCTACGGTAGTATGCAAGCTTACCCCTGCCTCGAAGAGCGGGATGATTGGCCGCTGGTTATTTGCAGTGGGCGTGCCATAGAACTTCATCACCATGGGTGCTCCCGGTTCTTTGGTTCACCTCGCCTGTAACATCCAGTACAGAGTTTTAATTACATGACTTGAGTATTAGTTGGACAAATGGGCTAATGAAGAAGTGCGATCTATGGTCATGGCCATCGCTGGCGGCCTTGTCTTAAATTTGAGCTCATCAATACTTCAATTCTAATCCGAAGACTGAATTTCAGACGCTCGATTTCTGCAGCCGTTCGTATTCTGTAGGAAGGTGAGGAATTACACCACTTGAACTAGATTATGCAGAGTAAAGACACAACCCAGGTGATCGGAACACTATTGATGGGTCACAGCCATCTCAAGGACAGATTACAGAGAAACCACATGCGATGATTCTAGCAATAGTCCAAATCAACCGCTATGAACAACCCTGCACTCCATCAACTTTCAACACAACTCTTTGAAAGCCGCTGTGACAACCGAGGCTTTTAACTTGGCTTGATCGTCAGCTAAGCGAACGGGCTAACTTAGGATACCTAGTAGTTTCCTCGACTAACAAATCTGCACCTTGACTTCCAAGACAAAATAGAGGGTTCATGGCCATGGCTATGTCGATGGCCTTGTCCACATGAGAGATTGAGTTCAACACTTCAATACAAGTCTTTAAAGGTCTGCAAATTCAAACGCTTGATTCGTGCAGCCGTTGTTGATCTTTAGGGAGGTGAAGAATACACACGACACGAAGCAGCGAATCAAAAAGTAAAATCACACAATGAAGGTGATCAAAAACACTAGTGATGGAACACAACCAATTCAAACGACAGAAACCGAGAAACCAATTGCAATTGCAGAAGGTCCACCTATTCGAGAAAATTGAACTTTAAGAATTGTGATAAAGCCACTGTGAGAAACGAAGCGCCACACAGACACAAAACCTGAGTCCAAGGAGCTCTCCGACTCGGCAACTGCAAATCCAAATTCTAGTCACAGTCGATGAGATGCCTGGAGTCTCTCTTCGCACAGCAGCTCTAAGCTATGATCAACCCCAAGAAACCAGATCCAACTTGGGATAGTCAAACTTCGACAATTGCTGACCTTTGTGGGTCTTCCTATCCGACCGAACACTTTGTTGGCACTTTTGTCTTTGTTCTCCCTTTGATGAGGAGCTTAATTTAGAGCATCTCCACTCATGGAGCGGCAAACGGACCACTACAGTCCACCTTGTAACACTTTATGTGGTGTTAACACTTTAACACTTATGGGGGGTATCGTATACAATTTGTAACACTTATAGTAATCTCCCGCTTAAGTATGCACTTTGAACTGGAGCCGTTGGTGCGCACTTAGTTGGTAGGTGCGTTATTTTACTCATATCGCTTTCTAGACCCTCTAATTCAATGAATCGCAACAAGAAATGAATGAAACCTGAGGTAACCCACTCGACCAAAGCCCAACAATGTGAAATTATTGCAAAGTTGAGCAAGCCGAACGCACCGAGCAAGCAGGCGCTAGGGCGGGAGTATGAAGTCAGTGAAGGCGCCATCTGGAAAGTCTGGGACAATCATGAGAACATATTGCAACGAACAACGCTAATGTCTAATGTTGCCAAAACCCTAAACAGAAGTTAGACATATGTATGATGAACTACGGCAATTGTTTGAGACATTTCAACGAAACGTTAACAAATTAACATTGTTTGTCAAGTGTAAAAAATTCATGCATTTGCAGCAAATGACTCCGCATGACATGTTCATACAATAAACTATGAACCTTGATTTTTGTCAAAAACATTGCGCACTTAACTGGGATGCGTACTTAAACGGGTGCATACTTTAGTGTGAGATTATTGTACACGCATGACACTTATGTGACTTTGGAATCTTTAAAAAGTTAACACTTATGTAAACAAAGGATGAAAATATATAAGATATGAATGTCATCATACATCTAAGCGTAATGGAAGAACGAATCTAAAGTAGTTTGTTGAGATCTTGTTTCTTTTTTAAGTGTTAAAATGCTCTAGATGAGAGGTGTAACATCAGTAGGTCTTTATTCCAAATATTGAATCAAGGTCACTAATGCACTTTTAGCATCCTTGAATCATACTTTATCTACCACATCATCAATTTGCACATTATCAACTTCTTCAATGGGTTCATTATCAATAACACCATCTTTGTCATCAAGCATACCTATAATTTCCTTCTCAGTAAGTATGTAAGGATTATTTAGATCAAATTCCAGCTCATGATTGATGAACTCATGTGCATTCATAGTGGGTCCAATTTTACTCCCTATAGATACCCATGCCAGTTGTTCCAAGACGGTAGTAGGGTTTAAGGATTAGGGTTAGAATTTTTAGTCAATTTCATCCAAGTTATAAAACTTCATAGCCTCACTTTATCCAAATTAACACTTATCGAGGTGATTTCATCAAACAAAGAAGTACATTTTTTATAAATTTTGTTAACACTTAACAATCAAAACTTAGTGTATGTTTTGGATTTCTTTTGGGGTTTGAGCACAAGTTTCCTTAACACATATGCGATTTTAAACACTTACCATGGCAACTCATATCAAGGCTAGACTATATCATCCACTTTTAGCACTCTTTTATAGCAAAATTGCATGCTATGGCCTACCTCCAAAGTCCATATATATCCAAACTTTTCATTAACAGTTGATTATAATATAGAGGCTCTAAAGAGGCGTTCAATGTGTCATACTTGGTTAGGTGAGAGAGGGCCTCTATGATGTATTTGGTGGACAATGATATTTTTAGATACACATATTAGGGGCTTTTAAATCGGTGGGACATATCATGTTAGTTTGCATTAGGGCTAGTTTACACCATGGACCATGAAGTCGGATCATGGACCATGGAATATGGCATTTTTGCATGGTCTGACTTCATGGTCCAACTTCCATGGTCCGATTTCTTAGAAAATCAATTTACAAAGCCTTTGGGCCCCTCACTAGGTGTAAACCGAATGTGGACCAATAGGAATAACCATGCACCAAAAAAATGCATGTCCTAATTTTTTTGATATATTTCCCAAAAGGCCAATTTTGAGGAAGTTCAAGTTTGACCATTATTTTGTCTTGTCTTTTTTTGGCTTCATCTTTTCTTCCCCCAAAAAAATTCATTATATTTTTATTATAACAATATTTCTTTGCCATGGACCCCTGTCTTTTTCCACTAGAGCACCTATTTTGCCTCTCGCACCGCAAACTTGTTGAACCATGTCAGTGGATAATGTAGGCCTTAAAATATGTCTTTGGGGGACATTGAACTCCATGGTCACTTTGACATTTTTTTCTTGGTGTAAATTGAATTGGTCCCAAACAAGTTCAACAGCTAATTATAGATTTTACAAGGCCTTGGGATGACTTCATGGTTCATGGTGTAACACAACCCCTTAAAGGATCTTCAAAGCTAATGATAATCACTTGGTGGTAGCTTTATGAGCAGAGATGCTCTTAAGAAGGTATGTGGGCCTCATATTTGATGACATCGTGTAGGCTAGGGCTAGACACCCATGGCATCTTTGAGGTGGGCCCCACCAACATTACTCAAGGTAGTATTTATAATTTAATTTGTATTATTCGTTTTCTAGATTAGATGACCCCGTAATTAGCATTAGAAGCCCCGAATTAGTCTAGGGGGACCAACCTGAGACAAGTTACCCACAAATCTATGGGTAAATTAATAGGTTTTTACTAGACCCCTTTACCTTGGTAATGTTGGTTGGGGCCTAGCTTGTAGAGTTAAGGTGATTAGACCCACAATTGTGTAGCTCAAAATTTCTAAAAACCTATAAATAATGCACCCATCCATCTTATAGAAGTCCAACTTCTGACAATTGTGAGATGGATTTAAGGGGAGGTTTATACTATGGACCATGAAGTCGTCCCACGGCCGTCTAAGCGATGTGATTGGACGTTGAAGTCGTCCCGGGACGACTTGGGTTTACACCAAGGAAAAAATGGCAGAGTGACCACAGAGGTTGAGGTCCACAAAATATTATTTTTTAAGCCTACTCTATCCACTGCCATGGTCCAACGGGTTTTCCGTTGGGACAAGCAAAAGAGGTGGTCCGGGAAAAAGAGCAAGGGCCCATGTCAGAAAAATGCCGTTTTAAGCCTTTTTGGTGCTTGGTCATTCTTCATGGTCCACATTCGGTTTACACCTAGTGAAGGGCCCATGAACCATGAAAACTAATATTTTAGTAACTCGGACCATGGAAGTCGTCCCATGAAGTCGTCCCACGCAAAATAGGCCTCTTACGTGGGACAACTTCATGGTCCATAGTGTAAACCGCCCCTAAGTTATATACTTTAAATCTTTGGAATCCTAGAAATTTGCACTTGCATATTTAACATGTCATTTCTCGTCACAAACAATGTCGGAGAGAAATTTGAGCCAACTTGATGGATGTCCTTACTTCCCCATTATCAATATGTTATTCATTGAAATGATTTGGTTATTCCTTTAATGTTTCCTTAAAATAGTAATATACCCAAAATATGCTTTGGTTCATTTCCCAAAGTTTTAAATTTTTAACCAGTTTTATGGGAAATCAAACTAGATGATTTGTAACTACACTAAATAGCCATGATAATGTGGGTAGGAAATTAGTGTGGAAAAAATTAACATGGGCCACACTAATTTACTAGTCAAGGTGGAATTAATGTGGGTTCAAGACCTCGGCTCTTCCCCTAAGTCTTCATATAGACTTTTGACCAACATATTGAATATTATTTATAGGACAAAAGTAGCACAAATAAAATAAGTACCTACATAGTTTTCTAGAGAAACAAGTAATGTGACCCATGGGGACCCATACTAATTTTCTACTACAAATCTAGCATGGGATGAAAATTAATGTGACCCACATGTATTCTCATTATGAGAAATAGCACGAGCTTTAGAAAATTACTGTGGTCCACATTATTAATACTAATTAGTGTAGAAGCCAATTCTCTACGATCATTGCACAAAAGTCCATAGGTAATCCCTTTTGATGGAAATCATGGTCAAAGAGAAGGCCCAATAATATAATTGTATGCTAAATATAGTACACCGTTTATGGTATTTTGTGTCACATACACTATTTGCGAAGGGCCTAAGCTACACTAATGGCAAGTGCCATTTGTGTACACTTTAGTCAACTTGTAGACCATTGTGGAACATAGACATCCATCTCATAACATTATTGAACGTACTCATGCCAAGATATTAGTAAGCGCACTTGAACGTCAAGTGTCATGAGACAACACTTATGGTGAAGTTGTTAAATCATCAATGTAACATAGCATATGCTTCAAAATAGGATAAGTGACGCTATTACGCATGTGACACTATATACCATAAACGGTGTAGTAGAATGATGAATAACTCTCAAGATCTTTCATCAACTTATGATACTTCAACCCACAATTTGTTGAGGCCTAATTTATAAACATTATATAGAGTGAATGGTTGTAGACAAAGCGGATGAAAAGTATTTGGATCGATTCCGAGATTAGTTTTGAAGATGAGCATCAACCCACAATGGTAGTGTTGTACAAACTTTCTAGTAGAGGTCCTTAGTTTTCAGTTGGAAAGGAGACCTTAGATGTCACTAAAGATTTGACCACAACCCCACAAAAAATGTGTTGGGCTGTGGAAGCCCAAGCCATGTGCCCAACCCTTGAGCCTTGATATATATTGACCTCGGGTTGTGCAATAATGTGTGACTTCCTGGACCTAACTTATTTACAACTGACATAACATTTATCACAAGTTAGGTTGTTACTGTGGGTTAGTGTCTGGGGGACGCACCACCCCACCATGAGCTATGGAGAGGAGACTTGAGAGCAAACAACATGAAGAACAATGAATATTGGCATGCTCCCCTCCTCTTCACATTTGTAGCTCCCCTGTGCCTCAAAGAACTAGAGTTCTCTATATCTTAGCCTACTACAGTAATCTCCCACTTAAGTACGCACTTTGAACCGGAGCCGTTGGTGCGCACTTAGTTGGTAGGTGCGTACTTTACTCATATCACTTTCTAGACCCTCTGATTCAATGAATCACAACATGAAACAGATGAAACCTAAGGTAAACCGCTTGACCGAAGCCCAACGATGTGAAATCATTGCAAAGTTGAGCAAGCCAAACGTGCCGAGCAGGCGGGCGCTCGTGCGGGAGTATGAAGTCAGTGAAGGCACCATCTAGAAAGTTTGGGACAATTAGGAGAACATATTGCAACGAACGATGCTAATGTCTAATGATGCCAAAACCCTAAATGGAAGTTGGACATATGCACAATGAACTATGACGATCGTGTGAGACGTTTCAACGAAACGTTAACAAACTAACATTGAATGTCAAATGTAAAAAATTCATGCATTCGCGGCAAATGACTCTGCATGACATGTTCATACAATAAACTATGAACCCTGATTTTTGTCAAAAATATTGTGCATTTAACCGGGATGCATACTTAAACGGGTGCGTACTTAAGTGGGAGTTTACTGTAGTTGCTTTCATAAGTTAAGGATAATTACTCCTTAAGTAAGCTTAACTAAACCTTCTAAGAGCATCCCCACTAGACCGGGCACTGCCCCGGGCATAATTGCACCGGTGGCACCCCGGGCATAGTGTGGGTTTACCCGACATATTTTTGGAGCCCACTAGCTCGGGTACATGCCCTTCTTCGAGGCCGGCCCCCGCCCGGGATTACCCCCTTGCCCGATGCCTTGCCCGGATACCGATTCCATGCCCGATGCCTTGCCCGATCCCTTTCGGTTCTCCGCCCGGATACTAAAATACCTCGTTAATTTGAGACTTCCCCTTCTCTCAACTTGATATATGGACCACAACAACATGGTCTATTGTTTGGATCTTCCTACATAAACCATATTGATATGGGTTTAGGGTTTCCCCGCGAGGCAATGAAATAAAACAACATTGTAACACTAATATCACTACATTCGTTAATTTGGGCATTTTTCTTGTATCTAATTAATATATGGACCACTGCAACATGGTCTAATGTTTAGGGTTGTCCTACCTAAACCATCTGGATACGGGTTCATAATTAAATGGGTGTGTGTAAGATTTGAATTTACTAATCATCTTAGATCAATTTCGCTTATCTTAAAGATAGAGATATCATGATTGTAGACCTCCAACATTAAAACAAAACTCCACCCCCTATAGGTTAAGGGTTTAAAATCATCTTTGATGAAATGGTCTACACTACTTCGGAATCAATTAAATGGAAATTAGGGTCATCCGGAGTAATGTTTGGGTCGAACGGCTACCAATGCTTTACCTTTTATCTTTATATTTTATCTTCTATTCATAGATTTATTTTTATACAAAGTTATTTCTATAATTTGATGGCTTTTATTTTTTATTTTTTATCTTTATCTTTAATCTATTTTTTATATATTTATATTTATATAACTATTAAATGAAAATAAATCATTACTATAATCTTAAAGCTTCGAATCGTCCATGACTATATCGAACGTCCACCAATTCTTTATCTTTTATCTTTTACTTTTATTTTTATCTATATTTTGACTTCTTGAGTTTTGCTCAAGAGAGACAACTCTTCTCTCAAATTGTTAACTCTTCAATTGTAATGACATTCAACAACTCACAAAGAAACTTTAAGCATCAATGTTTCAATAACAATAATTGTAAGTCATCAATCAATCAATCTTTGTTTTATTAATGTCAATGTTATCTATATCATTCTTATTATCATTCCAATGAAAGCATTTAATATAACATCAATATGACACTCATGTATAAGTCACATAATCTTCATCACATGTATCATAAGTTTTATCTTAATTTCAAGAGTTGAGCACAAAGTGTCTTTTTCATAATGCAAGTAAGTCTTTGTCACTCAATCACTCAATATATGTAAGTAATAATTTCCCTTTTGAGGAGATCAAAGATAGCTTCCGCTTGAAAGAGAGAGAGAGAGAGATAATTTTATTTCCTTCAATCAATTTGCTCTCACATAACACTTCTCTCAAAGTTTCATTGATTCTCCAAATATCTTCGTACGTTTTGTTCTCATCCTCACACTAATCTTTTGAGTTCTTTTTCACACTAATCTAGAGACCAATCACTAGATTAAATTATTAGTTACTTATTCCTTCGAGGAGGATTGTTAAGTAAAAGTAACTATATATTACTAAGCGAAGTAAAAGTAACTATAAAAGTAACTATTTATGTAAAGACGTTTTACCTCTACCTATGTTTTTTGCAAAGACCGCTATTTATGTAAAGATGTTTTACCTCTACCTATGTTTTTTGCAAAGACCGCTATTTATGTAAAGACGTTTTACCTCTACCTATGTTTTTTGCAAAGACCGCTATTTATGTAAAACGTTTTACCTCTACCTATGTTTTTTGCAAAAACCGCTATTTATGTAAAACGTTTTACCTCTACCTATGTTTTTTGCAAAGACCGCTATTTGTGTAAAACATTTTACCTCTACCTATGTTTTTTGCAAAGACCGTTATTTATGTAAAACGTTTTACCTCTACCTATGTTTTTTGCAAAGACCGCTATTTATGTAAAACGTTTTACCTCTACCTATGTTTTTTGCAAAGACCGCTATTTATGTCTTTATTTTTTTTCTTTGTCTTGGCTCATTTATTCTGTGGGGATGGTTGAGATATACATAGCATCAGCTTAATTACATTGCATCAGGTTGAGAGTGATTGTGTGAGTGATTATATTAAAAGCAGGTTGAGAGATACATAGCATCAGGGCTTAATTACATTGCATCAGGTTGAGAGTGGGTCCTAGTTTAGGCTGAGGGCTTTGTGTGGTTGAAGGTTGTTCATTTGCTTTAGGCTGTGTACTAATTTGCTTGCAAGTTGAGGCTTAACATGAAAGCATGTTGAGAGATACATAGCATCAAGGCTTAATTACATTGCATCAGGTTTAGAGTGATTGTGTAAGTAATTATGTTAAAAGCAGGTTGAGAGATACATAGCAGTATGGCTTAATTACATTGCATCACGTTGAGAGTGGGTTTAGTTTAGGCTGAGGGCTTTGTGTGGTTGAAGGTTGTTCATTTGCTTTAGGATGTGTACTAATTTGCTTGCATGTTGAGGCTTAAATTGAAAGTAGGTTGAGAGCTACATAGCATCAGGGCTTAATTACATTGCATCAAGTTGAGAGCGATTGTGTTTAGGCTGAGGGCTTAATTATATTGCAGGTTGAGAGTTAGTTTGCTTAACTCTGAGGCTTTGTGTGATTGAAGGTTGAGAGTTTGGCTTTAGGCTAAGGGGTTAATTTCCTTGCAGGTTGAGGTTTAAATTGAAAGCAGGTTGAGAGTTTATTAGTAATAGGTTGAGGTTACAATGCATCAGGTTGAGAGTTAGTTGTGTTTAGGCAGAGGGTTTTGTGTGATTGAATTAGGCAGAGAGGGCTTTGTGGATTGAGAGGATATTGAATTAGGCAGAGAGTAATGCACATAAGTAGAGCAACACAGAATACACTCCAATGTGGACAAATTCAAATGATGTGTTTGAAATCATTGAGTTACAGTCCTAAGTGCAAAAGCTACTGACATTCCTAAATCCTACTACCTAAACCCTGCAACCATGAGGGTTGAGGTGTGTACGAATTGTGAGCAGAGGGTGTGTGAATTTGTTGAGAGGAAACATGCCTATTAGCGATGTCGCGACCCTTGCTAGTTTTTCTCCACTTAGCTCAATCGCTTTCCAACTCTAGCAAGTGTCCCGAGCGCTAACCTGCACATCCCACGCACATGCATGGTTAGCTCCCAAAACCGCGGACCTTCAATCCCATATTTGGTCACCAAACCCTCCTACACATGCATTCGGGACTCTTTCCCCTTAGTAGGTAACCCATCGCTAAGGTGGACTTCCATCCATGGAAGTCCACTCCCTACTTGGTCATAGTGTTGCTAGGACAACACTACAACCACCCGGAGCACATTGCCAAGTATGCTCCGGGGGGGGTCGGTCGGCAAAGCCGCCTCACCCATATAAGCCTCTAGGACTTTTGGCGGGGCCCCTCCCCCACCGTCAACATCCCTTTTGTCTCTCTACCAAGAGTTGGGGCCAAGTAGACATTTTCCCTTAGCCGCTGGGTCTAGAAGCCTCCCTGCAGCTTCAGACCTTCATAACTTCCACGTGCGGTCTCTGAATCTAACAACCAACCACTCTATCGTCATCTACATTTCACGTAGATCCCTATGGACACCTCACTTGCCCTATTCGGGCAAGTATTGAGGAAGTTATGCCTGTTTAAACCTTTGCAGTCCCGGGAGCCACTCCCAGGCCCCTGCTGTTCCAGGGCGCTGTCCCGGGACAGCATCCCACTCAAAGTGCCATATCTCCTAGCTCACACCTCAGATTGAGGTGTTCTTTAGCATTCTAGAATCGGGACGCCATAAGCTACTCATAGCTTATGGCTTTACCCTCATGACTCCTAGTCTTTGTGGGTGGGAGGCGTTCTAAACGCCCGGGGCCCTCACCCACCTTAGGATCACTTGGTCCCTCTCACCAATGGCGTCACAAGTCCCGGGTGTCACTCCGGGGTCCCCCTTGTGCCCATGGTGTTGCAGGCACTCCTCATGGAGAGGTGCGCGACACTCACCCCCACCAAATGGAGTCGATGCCCTCATCGACTATACTTATAGTCGGGCACACCAATTCTCAAGTTGCCATCCTCTCTTGGTGTGGCATTGTGTTTTCTTTAGGGCGCTACCCCCACAATGCATCTTCAAATTTGGCAAAGTCTCAAAGGTGTCGATCCTAGGTGGTCCGTTTAGGAAAACCCCGGACATCTTGTCCAAGGACCTAAACTACACTAGACTCACCTACTTTGAGACTTACTTGGGTGACCCTTCCTTTGGGGCCACCCAAGTTAGGCTCCACTAGCCTAACTCTATCATTTTGACACAACTAGGTTGGACCTCAACGCTTCTACTAAGTTGCCTCGGTTGCCACTCCGAGATGGCTTTCCTTTGTTAAGCCACGTCTCGATCGCACGGGGGTGATGCCAAGTCCCGCCCGACTTGGCTCCCACTTTGCTCTTTCGAGACATGGGTTCATGACGCCCATGCGCCAACTCGCATTGGCTCGTGGGTTGCACTTTTATAAGCACGCGCCATCACCTTGCCCCCGCCCGGACAAGACCATGGCTAAGAGGTTTTTGGTTTTATCCAAGACCCCTCTAAGCCATGGTCCCCATTACTCGGCCTACCCAACCTAGTTTAGCATATATATTCCTCCCTCTTCCACTAACCAAGCACAAGTACAAGACTAGGACCTCATCTTATACTTTTCTCTTTGCACCACTAAAGTTGAACTTTATTGCCTTAAGCGAAAATGAACAAGTACATAATGTGGAGGACATTGCCTCCAAGTTAAGGGTGCTACTAACATCTCTCCCCCACTAAAGGAGATTGATGTCCTCATCAATGCCTACGTTTCCTAGGTGTTGTGTTTGTGTTGGTGCAGGTGCAGGAGAAGTGTTGTTGGGGGAGGAGCAGACTCCAACGCGAGGAGGAGGAGGCACGTTGGAGGCAGCAACCTCGGCAGCTTGCTCGGCAGCAACCTGGGCCTTGAGCTTTGCAAGCTCTTGGGTCCTGCGGAGATGGAGCCACTGTCTAGCAAGGTCACAGGTAATGTTCTTATCCTCTAGTGTAAACAAACTAAATGTATTTTGCTGAGCAATTTGCTCAGTTTTCTTCAATGTAGCAGCAGCAAAGTCGATTGTAGCTTTTGCATTAGCACGCAAAGCTTGCTCCTTACCCTTACCATGTGCATGCTCCATTTTTGAAGACTTAGCACCCTGTGGCCTTGTCTGTGCAGGTGGCGATTCGGTGGAGGGGGCCTGGCCATTGGGGGAGAGCAGATCGCGACGATCAACAGGCAGCCCCTCTCTTGAGGGCGGATCTAACCCTTGACTCTTTCACTTCCCCATAAATATTGCTGCAAACCTAGGATATGTCTTTAACAACAACCAGCAATGTTTTAGAACAAAAGGCTTCCCACATTTTTGCTTGTACAAGGTCATAGCATCTAATACGAAATCATCCTCACTTTTCCCACTCTCATTCAAATCTCTCACTGACTGATAGCAACCACAGAATTTGGCGACAAATTGCTTGATGTCGGACCATTTAGTCTCTAGAGACCTAGCAACACGATCAGCTCCTCCCTCTGGTTTGTGCCTAGCATAGTGAGTTGCTATATTGATCCAAAAATGTGCATTCTTCTGCCCTATCCCTCTCCTGGAGTCTGTTGAAGTATGCATAAAACTTCGGCAGCACTGTTCTTCCTCCTCCGGGCAGAAGTTCTTGCCCTTCCTGGTTCTCCCACCCGTTGCAGGTACATCCCCCCCCCCCGTCCTGACATGGTGGAATAAGTCCAAGAAAAGGTGAACTGCCGGATGGCGTTGGCGGGGCGAGCACGGTACCCGAGGCCAATATACCCGAAGAACTCCTCCCAAATGCCCGACCCGACACCCTTTATGGCGTTAGTGTCGACTGGTGGACGTTGCAACTTGGCGTCCCGGGCACCGTAATTCCAGGAGTGCCGTTCAACCGCTTTATACCTCCGCTGGTGGGGACGCTCTAAACCTTCCTAGTTTTCTTAGTTCCAGTGCAACTAATATCCTAGTCTAGACTAATTCTTAGCTAAACTAGCTTAGTCTTGACTTATTTCAGGCAATTGCTAAAACATCCTTTACATTTATATTTAACATGCATGTAAAATGTATGAAGGTGGGGAATGGCAAATATCTGGACTATAGTTAGTGTTCATCAGGGCCCGTCAGTTACAAACTATCGCACCATCCTCCTCATGAGTCAAGAATGGCAAACAATTACCCATCTTCAACATCCATAACAAGCTTGCAATGTAAGTGGTTTACTTGGAGAGGCAAGTGGGCCATGAAGGTGACACGATGCAATAGTCGTTATGATTATAATAGTGTATGCCCATTATGTGAAGCCATGTGGCTCATAACACTTGTTTAGAGGTTACTTAAACAAGTTAATTTTGATAAACATCAGGCTTTTGGTTAATAATGGGCCGTTTCCCACCAGTTGCTGTAGGCCCCGCCATTTACCTTTTGACTGTTAAATAGTTTTTTTAAACTCTTACATATTGGACAAATATAGAAAGGAAGCACACCAAGCTTGTTGATTAATGTATGGAAGCCTCAAGGGGATATGAATATGACTGGTTTTAGGTCCCAAATGAGTCATCTTGAAGCCCCTTCTTTGAGAATTCATACACATGGCATAGTGAACTCATATAATATGAAAAGCTTCACCAAAGTCCATAATCCTTCAATGATTACGGAGTGGACAAACGCTTGTAGATGCTCTATCAAAACATGTAAGCATTTACCAACTGGATGAGAGGATAGGAGCACCTGTGGAATCTCAGCACTATCAAATCCACTGTCTTGATTCATCTGTTAAGGTGATTCATCACATACTTGTCATAAAACAGTACTGTGCTAATTCAGGGGAAAAGTTTAGTAAACTCCAGAAAATATACATTTGATCCACAAAATCTAAAATGTTCCCAAGTCCCATCTAAACAAACGTGGAAGACTGTGGAGATTGATACAGATTTTACTCCATTTCAGCTGTCCCTCAGACATGGACGATCTGTATTTCTCATCCCAACTCCATGCTTTGTTGCTGTCATACTACCTTAACTTCCCTGAGCTGTGGGAAGAATTCGAAGTGCCGCACCAACTACAAGCCGCATGAGAATAATCCAATGCTCTAATTAAATACGACCCGTAATCAAAAAGTGGTTGTCTGCCAAAAATTTGTCATAATCATTAGCAATGTCTACAAAGCCTGAATACCTCACTGCTCAAGAATACCCTTCACATATACCATGCCTTTCTCCATGTACCCGAGTTCGCGACGCATTCGGTCGATTTGTTCATCATCGCCTTGAACAGTAACGTCACTTGAAGTCTCATCATCTGCCACTACAATCTTGACCTGAATTTGCTCTGTTCTAGTTGCCCTCCTCCAGTAGTACACTCCCCTGCAAGACAAAAAGCCCCCTTCAACAAAGACGATGTACAAGTTGCTGGAACATTTCTAGAGTATCTATGATATGGTGTTTAAACTTCACCTTAAATGGGTTAAAGACAGGGAAGTGCTACAGAGGAAATGAAGTACTATGTTGATGCTAGAGGTATTATGTACAAGTTTCTGGAACTTTTCTAGAGTGTAAATTATATGGTGTTTGCAATTTCATCTCAAGCAGGTGGAAGACAATAAAATGCTGCAAAGAGAATGAAGTACTAAGGAGATGCTATGGTATTATGTGCAAGTTGCTTGAACTCTTCAAGAGTGTCTCTGATATGGTGTTTGCAATTTCACCTCAACTGGGTTGAAGGCAATGAAGTGGTACTAAGGAAATGAAGTACTAAGATGATGCTACAGTTATTATCCCATTTAGTGCATGTGGTACTAATTCCTGGCATCATCTTAGTACTGAAGAGTACAATTCTTAGTGGTAATGAAGAGAAAAGCAAACTTGGAAGAAGAGATGAATCTTACGCAAGAGGGCTGAGAAGTGTGATGTAATAAGCCTTTTCTCCAATGTCTGGTAAAGCGATGGAGAGCACAAGACCAGCACTGCCTAAGCTCACCAGCGTGCAGAAGGTCAAGAAAGCTGCTTGCCCTCGACTTGCTGTCATCACTCCTTCAAACCTGCCATGCATCCACTATCTTCAATATGTTGTGCACAAGGCTATGTTTTGCGTCAAACTCAAGTAGCCCAATGAATGAAACAGCCAATGCACCAAGCCAAACAGCATGAATGGCCAATGACCTCATGGGTGTTACCTACATGACAACATGACTCTTATTACTCCACTTGGAAAACATTACAATTTCATCAGACCTTCACATTCATCATTGTAGACTTAGCTATGCAACTGACTAAGGTGGCGAACAATCGTAGATTTCATGATGAGATATCCCCAGTATGCTTGCCTTTAAGAGACTAAATCCTCTCATTG
This sequence comes from Polytrichum commune, assembly GCA_950295325.1. Lineage (NCBI taxonomy): Eukaryota > Viridiplantae > Streptophyta > Polytrichopsida > Polytrichales > Polytrichaceae > Polytrichum > Polytrichum commune. The sequence goes on along the minus strand of OX485803.1, from coordinate 10,551,416 downwards.
TGAATACAATTGTTGGAAGCATCAGCTCGTATAAGACAGTCTCCAACAATTGGTTATGCTTGGTGACACTAAATCATTACACTTGAATGACATTCCAATCCTATCAGACCTTCACGATCGGCATTGCATGAGTTGGCTATGCAAGTGACTAAGGTGGTGAACAAACAAAGATTGCAAGATGAGATATCCTCACAGTATGTCTGCATTCAAGAGACTGAATTCTCTCATGGTAAAAACAATTATTGGAAGCATCCGCTTGAGTAAAACGGTCTCCAACAATTATCTGAAACCTAACATATGCAGAAATTTAGAAGCTTTCAATTATCTCATCAACTCAACAAATGAGTCGCTGAAGGTTGTAATTGTGACACTAAATCCTCAACGATGTCCTGGATGACTTTGAGAGGTGAACTCAAGAAGCGAAGCAACAAACTTATCTTGTGCAAGAGTTGGCCTTAACCCTAAGTTGGCATAAACTCATCATTGCTTCGACCACTCAGACAATGACACAATCCAGAAAGAGTACATACGTGACAGTATCGCCTCTGCTCGCCACATTGAAATTGCTGCGAGTGAAGAAGGAAGTAATCTCCCCTGCAATCTGCTTCGGAGATTTGCCTTGTCCAGTTGTTGCGCCTGGCACTGAGAACGTCTTCTTCACAATCTGTGCACCCATTTCTACATCTCAGGAACGGATAATAAAGGTCATGGCAACCCCTACACAGGCATTATTACTAGATAAATCCTTTCGGAGGCTAAAGTTGAGTACACTATGAAGAAAAGCACCACAGCAATCCTCTCAATGTTATGTACAGGGTACATTGACAAGTTTCATGATGAGGTTGACATCGAAGCTTCACATTGCAATGAACTTCAAATCGTGGTGCACGACAATGTGGCGTAATAATCAAAAAGATTGTTGCCTAGGCTTTGCTTGCCCACTGTTTCAGTCTTTAAATCACAGCAGCAGCTCCATTTCTAAGACTGAAATCTAATGTTCAGGATTCAATTCCATCCACAATTTCCACAGCTACTCATCAGGTAATCACAATCGCTCCTAGCATTCAGTTTCAGAAAAGAGCAATTCACTCACAGTCCACACACAAACATTGCCAATCTTATCGACAGGGTACATTTACAGATTTACTTGTGAGGTTGACATCGAAACTTCACATTGCAATGAAGCTCGAATGGTGGTGCACAAAAATGTGGCGCAATCGTGAAGATTTATGGTTGCCTAGCCTTTCCTTGCCCGCCGTTTACTCATTGAATTACAGCAGCACCTCACTCTCTTAAACGAAATGGTTCTTAAAAAGGTGTACTAATGTCCAATATTCAATTCTACCCACAATTCCCACAGCTACTCATCAAGTATCCACATTCGTTGCCATAATCAAAATGAAGGGAAGGAGAAGTATCCAAAAAGGATTGCTAACCAATTTGACAAACATTGAGACATATGAACAAAGCAATCAGCCACATACCTTGGATTTGGTGGCTCGCTTGACAAGCGACCATACACCGGGCAATGACAGTAGGAACAGGCCGAGGGAAGTGTAGTAGCTAGCTTGCGAGTAGCCAGCAGCCTCCGCCAAAGCAAACAACGGAGCCACACTATACAGAACCAAAGGCACACCTACATCCCTTCTTCTCTCCACCTCAACAAAACTACTCCCACCATTACTACTACTACTACTACTACTACCACTACAACTGCTACTACTGCTGCTGCTATTGCTTATCCTTTCCACCGCCTCCTCTGCTGATGCTGCTGCTGCCACTGTAACTCCACCTCGACCTGCATCCCTTCGAATGCTCTGGAATTGCGTCCGGAGGATGAAGCCTCGTGATGCCGAGGAGGCAGAAATCGTGGCCCGCCCTTGCAAGAGGGGAGGAATGTGGCAAGTAAATGGCAGCGGTGCCAGTGCCTGCATCGCACTCATCGCAATTGCTCCTCTCACTTATCCTCCCTCCTCTGTTTTCTTCTTATTCTGATTCTGCTTCTTCTGGTTCTGGTTCTTGGGGCAAGAATTTTGTGTTTCCGTGATGTTGGGATTGAGGTGAGGTGAGGTTGAAATGCTGTCTGCCTGTAGGGGAGGGGGAGGGAGGGGAGGGAGGGGAGGAATGAGATTGAGGATTACGGTTGCGGTTGAGGAAGGAATTGAAAGGCTGGTGAGTGTGAGTGGGTGGCTGGCTACCTGCAATGCCACGGAGGCACTCCACTCGGATTTCCACACTATTCGAGTATTTCCACGTCAGATTGATTTCTAGGTTCCGAATAATTAGGTGCTTTTAAAGAGGCATTAGTAGGTAGCCGGCTTGATTTGCGACTTAATTAGGTGTAATAGGGAAGGCACTTTCTGTAATCTTCAATTTGAGTCGTGACAACTCCTTAGGAAGTTAATTGCTTTCAGTAGAGAGAGCGAGAAACTCGACCATTCTCTGAGAATCATTTATTCACAAGCTCTTGCTACCATATGGAAGGCCGGGCACTGCGAGAACCAGATTTGGGTGACCAGATTTGAGCAAATGTCTACCTTGTGATTCTCGGGGTGCTCAGGACTCAGGAGATGCAAGGAAACCCTGGGAAACTAAGATGTGGTAACTGAACTTGCCTGGGAGGTTGGCGATACAATGAATGACTTACAGGTAGAAATTGGCCAAGTGGAGAGACTCCCGCTCATCGCATTAATTTCAGCTACACTCTTAACCCTAAACCCTGCGTGCACTACATCGCTCCAATTGTAGCCGTTGTGCAGATTTCGCAGTTGCGACGTGGTCGGCAATGGCGGCAATGGCGGCAATGTGTTCCCGGGTGCTGTTTTCTTGCAGTCATGCGAATTTCACCAGGACATTGAAGGGGCAAGGGCAAGGGCAAGATTACGGAAGCGGAAGCAGAGTTGAGATGACGCAGCTCCCATCCTCCTTCGAGGGAACTTGGTTGACGATTGGCACGAGGTAATTCTTGAAAGCCAAACGTGACCCAATTACCAAACAAGCAAGAAACACTTTGACTCATTATGCATGAGACATCAACTTGCCACCTATCCTCAATGAATTCATCAAATCTTAAAACACATTCATACATTTAGGTGAAGCAATTTGCTCACTTTGAGATTACATCCTACCAGATTTCATGAGTCTGAACACATTGCCTGAGAACGGAAAGGAATTTCCAGCATAGATATCTGGTGCTGTGCATTTTTGACATGGTCAGATAGAAGGATGAATGTGCTTCTCACAGGAGCTGGGATGGACAGGAGGAGTCTGCCGAGGGCTGTGTCTGAAGATGGTGGTTTCTTCGACAAAGAAATGATGGGCGCATCTACTGCAGATCCCATGAGTCTCTGGCCTGGTCCATCACATCCTGCTGAATATGAGTTCGGGGGTCATATAAACAGCGATGACAATGTAACACCTAAACTACTCGCTAAATTCTCGTCTGTATGTGGGGTTCCAAGCTAATGAATCTTTCATGTTCTTACACGATGTTCAGTGCACAATATGTTCAGTGAGTCTGTAAATGCAAGCTCTATTCTCATACTACGGGTATGGAGATGAACGTGTTGTAGGTTGTTTGCTGTAAGGCTTTTGACAGAAGCGCTTGATGACATTGTAAATTCAGTTTGAACTTCATTAAGGTTCACTAAAAGGGGCTAGTTGTCAGGACTAGTACTGAAATTATTCAAATTTCTCGAAAGACCATGTGATATGTGTGGCTGGTCCGCAGCTCTCACCTGTAGCATGAATTTTAGATGCATTTTCTATAACAACGTTCGCTCGGATCAGCCAGGGTCGTCGACGTCTGAAGGTATCAATGACTACGAAGCCAACGTCAAGGACGTTGCACATCTGCAAAATAAGTCGTTGGACGCCATATTTGAAGGTTGGTTATGCTTGTTGTTATTGATGCATCAGTAAAGGTCGGTTATGATTATTGGCTTTGCAGCAGTCTATGATTTAAGGCCAGCAGAGGTGTTAGTACTCATATTTTGTTGCTCTGCTTCTTATCTGGACAGATTTAGCTTGGGATCCATACCTGGGGGACGTTAATATCATCGAGAAAGATGAGGGACCTCCTCAGTACGTGCCAGCCCCGCCTATTTCTGCACAAGGTGTTAATCACGAATATTGTTCCGCGTAAACCTACTTCTTGAAACCTGTGATAGTCAAGCAACACATTCTCAGTGATTCATTTTCTTAGAAGCAAAATTCTTGGAAAGCAAAAGTTCATGGTTGGAGTTCACTTAGAAAGCTATACTCTGAAGTTGCAAACTGCTTTTCCTCTCTGTTGTCTTTGTATCTAGATTGTCCGAGTGCTCTATCTGGAAGCATCTGAGGTTCTAGGTTAGAATATTCCTTTGTGTTTCTTCCTCTTTTTTTCCTCGTTGGTTATGACTCCCTGTGGAGTGGGCACCTCTTTGTTGGATACAGAAGCGGACATGCGGGACAAAGTTGAATCACTGATGTACTCTTTGAAGGACATTTTGTGTGGACACCTGGACCTTGATAAAATTCATTCCATGTGCTCAAGGTTGAGCTCCTCAGTGGAGTTTCAGAACCCCATTATCAACTTATGTGGGATCAACAAGTATGTCCAACTCGTAATCTGGCTAGTTTGACATCACACCTGTGTACCTTGAGTGTTTGTGGAATTGTAACTCTGCTGCTTTGGCAGAGATCAATTTGGCTTATACAAGTCAGTCAAAATTCTAATCATTAGATCATTCGTTTATCTATACCTGTCTAGAATTTTGGAAGTGACAAGAGAATTTCCGCATATCATTCTTAAGTAGCTTTACTGAGCTCCCATGCAATCAGAATCATTTCAAGGACATGCAACCATTTGTCTGGAACGATTCAAATTGCAAGCATTTCATTTAAATCTGAGAGGTGTGCAAGCGAGGCTAGAAATGGAAAAGGAGCAACATGGCTTTGCTTCAGAATGTCAAGAGATGCCACCAGATATCACATGTACCTGTATAGGTATGAGAGCCCATCTTGAATAGGTGGATAATTTAGGTGGATAACATCATTTTTATGCATAAATTCTAATGATAAACTTGTAAAAAGGTTATGCTATCCTTTGCTGTGAATGGTTATATCGGTCTAGGTGATTAGGATTTGAAAAAGTTGGTATTTGGGATGCCACTTCTTGAAACAAAAGAACTAATTATAATAAAAATTAAATTGTTAACAGTAGCGCACGGCCTTCTGTATGCCTGGACACCCATGTCAGATCCTGGTCAATCATTTTATTTCCTCTGTTCAAACAGGTTTGTTGATTGGCTACAAGCGATTGTGGAAGTCAAGGGCTTAATCAGCTTACATGAAATCTACTACGAAAGTTTAAGTGAAAACCATGGTATGTCCATACATACCCAAAAGATTTCAAAAGTCCAAATTTCATGATCCTTCATGTTTTTAAAAGCTTCTTGACCACCTTGTTAATAGTCCATGAAGGAGTCTGTTAGGAAAGCCTAAGTCTAACTTTGAATTGAAGAATACCTTTCCTTCTGCCTGTTTATCCTCCCCAATGGTTATGTAGTGTTGAATTCTCAGTGCAATGTCTACTGCAACAAGTATGTACTTCTAAATGATCAGGATGTGCCTTCTCTGAAACATGTTCTATTCATGAGTTTCATACTGGACCAAATGCATATTAGTATACATAAGAAAAGAGCAATTCCTAGAAGAGATGGAAACTGATAACTCTGGCATGTCTTTGTGGTTCAGACAAGCGCTGGCTTTGTGGAACATGGACAATGACATTTCCAATAAATGCACAAGTTTATGCTAAGGAAAAAAATAGCTCTGGACCAATTCAACTCTCTGGGGAGACTGTGTTTGAAATGGAGATGTCAGGCCTGGTATGTCCTCTTTTGTACATGAGCATGCTTCACAATCCATGTTAGCATTCTGAGGCATTCTAGCGAGATCTTGACACAATACTCAATCTCTGATGTAGCAAATCCTTTGGGGTTTGTTTGGGGATCAGGTCTCAAGAATAACCTCAACATGGTTTGTTCTTCAAGGTGATGAGGAGTCTTTTGCAAATGCCAAGAAATGGATGCAGCTGCTTGTGGAAAAGATTTAGTTTCTAATCTAAAGGCACTCTTGAAGCTCAATGGTTTGTATTGATTCAACAGTCAGGGAGGAGCAGAGTGATATTGCTGTGTATGTAGCCATAGATGTAAATATGGTTTCTTTGTTTTTTCCATATACCTGAACCGGAGGAATCTGACATAAAGAGCACATTTTTCTACCACCAGGAATTTACCTCTACCTTTTTTGATCTGATGAGCAAATGCCTGTGACAGTAGATTATTGTTTTTCTTTTAAAACTTTCTTTGTGAAGTGTAGAGAAGTCAGGATTTCTGTGATTTAGTTCTAGAGACGTTCAGGTAAGACGATATACTACTATTTCTAACTTTACTTGTCCAAAGATTGTTGATAGTTGGACACAAGGCTTCATAGATCTATATACTCTACTCTCTGAGCTTTGGTCATTTCGGGTTGGATTGGCGTCAGTGATGTCTGGTCGTTGGTTACAATTTCAAAGTCAATGAGACTTATATTCTCTGAGACTTCTACCTGCTAAACAGTGGATCCTAATCAAAAAAAGCTCAGCAATACTAAAATTCGATGTGACGTAGTCTACAAATTGTGTACCTCACCCACTTGGAATCACCTACCCAATCCCGGGCGATCACAAAACATGCAAATTGCATTTCCTCGAAATTGTCATAAAACACCTTACTATTATCAGGACATGTGTAAACTTGTTAATATGGTCACAATGAGAATAATTAATAATGAGTATTCCAAGTTTATATTCAGACTGTTGAGAGGGAAGATTCGGCGAGCATTCTTGGAAGTTTTGTTCCAGTTGCATAACCATGATAACAAAGGTTTTCTTTTTTGTTGTCGTACCCAAATCTACGACAATGTTTGAGGTTTGCTTTAGGTGTGTTGCAGCCTTGCCTGCATTGCTTCAATTGTTCATGTGACAAATGTGAGTGGAATGGATATGCTAAAGGTGGCTAAAGTTCCATGGGAATTAACCAACAAATCTCCTTTGGTATATATAACAGTAGATCACATAAGTGCAAGACCTAATTTGTGTCAAGGTGGCGGCTTTGAGGAAGTCCCTGTCTGTACCATTTCCCAGTTACCATCCTAACAATCTCTTGCACTTTGGTTACAAGATTCTCCCCCAGTAGTTGAGAGGCTATGCACTAATTTTTCAGAGCACTTCGATCAATGCTAAAATCTGCAACATATATCAATGAGGCTCCTGAGGACCAAAAAGCTGCAAAATGACCAGTCTAAATCCCCTGTAGCTGTTTGCCACAGTGGATTTTTGGTCGATAAATGGGCTGCCACAGATAAAACCATGATTACAATCAGTAAATATATGTCTTGCCATCTCTTATCTTCTCATATCAACCAATTTGTCGAAGAAACCACCAGCTTCAATATTCTTCACACTCCTTCCCATTCCATTTCATGTGAGAGACAATTTCACCCTTCTATCATTTCAACCATGTCGGAAATATCAACAGAAGGGTGCTAGGGCACTTCGCCCTAAGGCAAGACGTTGATGGGCTTCTATAGCAGCAAGATCCCTCACTACCCGAACATGGCCACCACTCCAACGTGCATTCGTCAGGTAGGCAACTCCTCTGCCCTCGGATGGGCCAAGGTGCGATGGTTAAGAGGAGGGAGTGACATCGTGGTTGGTGCCATTCAACCTTCATTCACATCCCGCACTCCTTAGACCTTTCTCCCTCTTGCCAAGCCCAGCTCCGTCCAACCTCCGCCCCACTTCCCCTTCTATTACGCCTGCACATGTCTCCCGCAATAAGTTGGCCACATTGCCACAACCAACTTTCCATTCGTCCAATGCTCCTATCATCATCTCCTTTGTGCACATGGGTTTAGCGTATGTTGATGTGCCTCTTATGTAAGAAGTGGTTGTGTATGTGCGTGGAAGCTTGCACCTGGTTCAAACAATGTGGTCTCAATGTTTAAATGTATGCCTCTAGGGGGGTGGGGGTAATACAGGAGGGAGGATTCATGGGCAGGCAACAGTGAGGATTTTAGATCAAATTTTTCCATGTCCAACGTCTTAATCTTTGATATGTAAGTGGCTACGAACAATAGATGGTGCAATAGGGATCCTTGTGGGCATTGCCAACTTCCAAGTACAAGAATGCAGGTTAAGTCCCACTCCACCCCCTTCATTTTTGCTTGTATTTGATTTCTCTAGCATTCTTGGTCTTTTTTCCTGCATGTCTAAGGGGGATGTAGATATTGTCTTGCAATGAGGATCGTATTGGGTTTAGGGTTTTAGGGTGTAAGGAAGTCTTGTTGCAACCCAAAATTGATGGATTGTTCAAGCGTGCCAAGAGGAGGAAGGCAAGAAACTTGGTCATGGAATTCCCATTGGAATGGTTACATTTGTTGAAGGATTGCGGACATGGAAGAAATTAGCTCCTTAACATGGGCCATGGTCCAAACACAGTTCTTGACAAGAGCAGGCTGGTGCTAGGGTCCACCGCAAGGAGAAGTTGGATCAATTCTCCATTGTGTTCTGTATACTACAGCAAGGGCACCTTTTTCTTGAGTAGAATGCAATGCAGGGTATGTACCAATTCTTGCAAGTGAAGAACATGCCCTGCAAACATTAGTCAAATAATTCTAGTTGGGAGATCGTTGGTGCGCTCCACCACACCGTGGCAGAGAACACCAAGGAGGTCTTACACAATACAAGCTACATTGCAATATATGCAGATGAGGCAACCACCAATAACAACACCTCATGTTTTTCAGTCCACTACTACATCATGCATGTATTAAAAACAATCTTCAAGCTTCTTTCCTATAAAAGAACTACCCGGAGTGTTAATGATGACAATCTCAAAGACATGTTGATTGAAATCCTACCTATGAATGGTGGGATGCTAGGAGAGGACATGGAAAGGAAGGTGATGTCCCGGGGGGGTGCACCTTTCATTAAAAACTACGAACCACGTGCATACGCTACAAACTCTAAAAACCCCTATATACAACCTTTTTTTTTTGTAAAGTCAAGCAATACACGTACAGTTCAATGATAAAAATACAAGTGACAATATGTATATGTAGAAAAATTACATTCATATATAGTCATTAACATAAGTATACAAGTATAGTTTTGAATAATAATGAACCCTTATCATATGTATAATGTAAAATCCTAGTCTTCATTAATAAAGTTGTTGAAGATTTTTCATCCCCCGGATGTAACTCATAAGCATCTAAGTCTATAATATATGTCATAACATTTAATCATTGTTTCTAATTTACCATCAAATGATCCATAAGATTGTAAGATTGAAGGGGGACTATTGGACTTTGGGCAAAAGTTTGCCATGAAACTCATTTTTATATAGTTGTCCTTGGTTAAAGTCAAACGCTCCTTCCTTCGTTTCACCAAAATTGTGGATCCCAACACCACTTGAATGCTTAAACATTAGAGTGGAGGCACCCATAACCAATCACATAAGAGATTTTGCACCGAATCTACAGAGTTGTAAGGTGGTGCAGATTTTTCCCATGTAGGAAGATAGAAATCAAGAGGATTGCAGAATAATTGGTAATTTTATTCTTTATATTGAAATTATTATGAATTTTTGAAGCCAAAAGTTGGCCCAAACATATTACCAATGTTTAATGTATGCCATAAGCACTCATTTTAGCCGCTCACTCCTCCTCACTTTAGCATTCAAAACTAGGACATGTGTCATGGCACTATTGGTTTTGGCTTGATTGAAATTCAATCCCAACCTAATTGAAATTCCGGTACCCTATAGATTGCCGATAGGGTCCTGATTGGGAATAGATGCCTCCACTATATAACCTGCCCATAGTGGGGCAAGACTCCCTACCAAAACATGAGTTTTTGAGAGACTTCTAAGAATAAATAGATGACATAATTTCAAAGCAGAATCACTCTCAAAAATTATGTCCTTCATACTCATCCACCTCACCCAAATATCCTCAAATCAATGGTTTCTACAAGAATTTTGGTCAATGGAGTCCTCGAGCCCTTAAACTAAACCCTAATACTTGAACCTGGAACACTAAACCCAGGAGACAACAGGTGGATATGAGAGTCTCTCCCAAGGGCATGTCCCCATCAACCTTTTTTTCCCAACTACTAATAGCCATTTTGCTCCAGTGAAATTAATCAATTTACTCACACATGTTTAAAAAAATGGATTATTGCCTTGTAAGCTACCACCTCCACTCTTTGTGGATAAGAGTTGGCGCCAACTAGTTTCACATAGGTGGAGTGGAATCGCCTAAAAATCGGGAACCACCTCAAAGTTGCATTACTGGGAGTAGCCAATGAGCTCCACTATGAGCCATGGATACGACACATCTTCCCATCCAAGGGCTTATGTCGCCTAGGGTTTAGTTGGGTGGGGTCAGTGGTGTTGCCATTTTCTCCTTCATTCTCCACCCCTATGGTCACCACCCTCTTTCACTCCTAGCTTTTACCTTGTAGCCTCTTCATGTAGTGGCAATTAGTGGCACCCCCTTTTGATTGCAGTGGAGTTTAAATAAATTTGGGTACCAAATTTCTAATTTTGAGGTGGAACACATTGGTGGTGCTTAAAGGCGCCAACCTCCCTCCCTACCTATTTGTACTTGTATGTGATTATAAGAGTGGTCTTTTTAAGCAATGATGTTCATTTTGGGTGTAGTTCAATTTTGGTGTACATTGATATTTAAGAGGGTTGGTCCAACACAATAGGCCTAAGATATTGCTAAGTGCTTTAAACATATAATATGTACATGTTGATCCTCTCATACAATTTGCAAACCAGTTGAACTTGGAAGCCTCTAGAGGTTTAAGGGCCCAGTGCAATTTTTTTTGGTGTAGCCAATTTCAATATGTAACCAACTTCCCCCTTAGTTTGTGGTGTGTATGGCCACTTGTAGACTGTAAATATAAATATGGAGTTGCTTATTTTTTTATACATGGGGCCATTGTTCACCTTATCTAAGCATACATGTAACCTTGGATTTCTTAAAATTAGAAGTCACCACCCATATTAACAAATAGGTTATGGGCATCCACCCAAAACTCCTTTGATTCATCTAAATGTAACCACCGTGACTGCTTCTGAACTCAACATGTAGCCAAACCTACTACTTTTCTTTAAACAAATAATAAGGGCTGGTCCCATGTATTAGCATGAGGGTGGGTTGAAAGGGACCATTTCCTTTCAAATTGCCTTCCATTTTTAAGGGATTGATTTTGTTTTGAAAGATAAATGAATGACTAGACCCATAATGAAAGTCTGTAGCCTCCAGTTTTATACGCCCAGACAGATATTAAAGTGATACATTATGAGCCTTACCTCCATTCTGATCAGTTCAGGAGCAAGTAAGCATAGATACTCTCAACACTGTTGGAACCTGAAACCTTGCATGCGGTGTTTAAGAGAACAATGACTTTTCACTTATCTAGAACCTCCATCAACAGATGGCATAAAATTCCACATTGCAAATATATGGGATGCATTTGGTTGAATACTTCATTACTGTAATGAGTTGAAGAAAATGTTCAAACAAAAATGTGATTGTTTCAGTACCCATTCTCGATAGAAAAAAAATGTCTATGCTAACCTTGATTAACAAGGGCCCCCATCACCCTTAACTTGAATGAAACAGACCCTAGCTACAATAGTTGATAAGCACTCACGTTTCCTGAGTAGTTTCCCTAATTACAAGATTATCACCACTCTGCGCCTGCTCAGCTTGTCTGCTCCCGCTATAAGAAACCCATCGTCTGAAGACAAAAGTTCCCTTCATCAGTAAAGCGAAACTACAGACATTATTCATAAAAAACATGGGCAGAAATGAATTTGAAGGTTGTAAAGTTACGTCAGCCTGTGTACCTCAGGTGCCAATTGATTCTACTGCAAAAAGCCTCCAGTCTGCAACATGATATCCGCTCTAAAACTACTCTATCCTCTCTTCCAAAGCCAGCGTCCATTCCATGTGTCGGGCTTGATTGCTGCAATTCAGAATTGTGACACCTACATTTAGTAGGTCTGCAATGAGCCAATTAATTACCCTGTGTAGATACAAGAGTGTTTTTAAAACATCCTCATCAACCAAGCTGAATTGCTCCAGCCTGTAAAGGATGTCACCTGATGCCAACATTGCAAAAAGAATGTGCATTAGCATCATGCTGAGCATAATAAACAAATAAGGGGTTCTAGGAGAAACATTTGGAAGTGGAAGTAGAGAAGGAGCTCCAACCTATACGTTGGAACCCAGTGTATCAGAGTCATCAAGAGCAGTTGCTGCAGAAAGTAGGCTTCAACAGCTCTAAGGGTTAGTTTCCATGTATGCCGCTGACCCACTAGATTCTAGATAATAGTGGGTCACAGGTGTTTGCATGTAGTTAAGCATAAGCTGGCATCTAACCACATTCTGGTGGTCCACTATAATGTGGAGGGCCGTGGACATGGGCCGCTAGACTTCCATGTGCCCACTAAAGTATCGTTAACCTACAAGTGCCAATCACCGAAGGATTAAGACTGATTGAAGACTCAAGAGAACCAATGTTAGTCTAGAACTCCATCCTTGGTACCCGGGAGGAGGAGGTAGTAGGTGGGCCCAGATTTGAGAAGATGAGAGTAGCTAGTTGGCACATACAAACCATACCCCACAAGAATCCCTCTACATTTGGACGGGTTTGTCCTTATTCACACTAGAATTTGGTGGGCGAGCAGCCTACATGGAAACTCACCCTAATGCAAATGCAAGGCACTTTCTAGAGGAATCATACTTACCACCAACCAAATTTGATTGGTTAAGGATATAGGTCAATACCTAGATGTGGACGCCCACTGCTCTCCTCTTGCACCAAAATACAAAAGTCTGCTCTGAGGTTGATTCTCTCGAGTGAATTGATTTTGGCTACCCTGAACGCTGCATCAACTCAAACCACTGTCTTAAAAGGTCCGCAAGAGTGCGTGGAAGTGATTCAATATCGCGCAAAAGAATATAGTACGGGAATGGAAAGTCATCCAGGTAATTTGAGAACACTGGAGGAGCTCCACTTGTGAATGAGACGCTCTGCACATCAAGAATGGACTCCTTCGGGTTATCTAGAACGAGAAAAGCTAACAATTGTTTTCTATTCGTTGCCTCCCGAATACACCTGCGCAAGCTCTCCTTCTCATGGAACCTTCCATCAGCAATAACCAGTACGAGCTGTTGAAGATCATTCCTTCCTGAAGGCGCGACCGCATTCTTTGCCGCAAAATCGAGCATGCGGGTGAGATAGTGCAACAAGTCCACCATGGGCTCATCAGCAATGGTATTGTCCTGCTTGAACGTGAAACGTGAGACCATGTTCAAGCCAGCTTCAGTTGAGAATGGCTGATCAAAATCGTGTAAAAGACGCACATTCCCTTTCTCGCCAAAACTTGTTACCGCCATTTCCCCAATCTCAAGCTGCGACATAGCTTTGCAGATTGTAATCAGCGCCTCTAATGCCATGTGCCCACAGTGACTCTCTGACATACTTCGCGAGTCGTCGATCGCCAACACAACTTGATATTGTCGCTTGCTGGCTTTCGTCCTTCGCAGCCATATCTTATCCTTCCTAAACTGACTTGCAACATACGGTATGATTTTCTTCATGTTGATACGTTTACCGGACCGATAGTCTCCCTGGAGCTTGGCAGCCAATGTAGGCTCGAGGATCAGTCGTAGTTGCTCAGCCAGATCTTGCGACAATCGAACTGTCAACTGTTCGAGTGTTTGCCAAATCATTCTGGCATTCTCCAAGCTACCATCCCCTTCATGGATCTTCACTTCCAAATCCTTTCTAATATCTCTCAGCTCCTCTTCCGTCAACAGCTGAACTGCAGGTTCTTCAAGTCTCTTCGACCCAACCCCAGTGAGTGATGATGATGCCTTTAAAGAAACAAGGCTATCATTTCCCTTACGCCCTTCGACTACTTCCTGGTTGAGTTCTTCCAGACCAGGAAGGGTAAGGTTTTCATTCACCAGTTCTTCAGATTGGGAAGTCAAACTCTTCTTTGCGTCAGCCGACCTTCCCTTTTTCATGTTCATGGGATGATGAGTAGCTTCCACCTCATCTACGTCATCATTCGTGTCTATGTCATCTTCAAGCCGTAACTCTTCAAGACTAGGCTCAAGTTTATCATCAGGAATCTCGTTTTTGTCCTCTGAATCTAATCCCTCAAGGCCTTGGGTTTGAGCCAGCTGGTCATCTGTAGCAGCACCAAGCGCTTGTGCATTCCCCTTCTCCTCTTTCGAGACAAACTCATACGTCATGCCAGTTTTTTCCTCCTGTCCTTGCTCGTCTTTCTCCGCCATGTCCATATTCGGTGCAGTGGTTGTATCCAACAATTGCACCATCTCCTTCCATGTCTTCAACGCATCTCCTAACCGTCTGTGGGGACTCGCTTCTATTTTATCTGACTTCTTACTCACACTGTCACTTGGAACTGACTTACTGTCACTAGATCGCTGCTTCCCTTGTTGATCCTCCAGGGCTGATGATTGCATTTCAGAAACAGACTGGTCCGGTTGAGCTTCAGCATCCCCCATTTTCTCATCATCTTCATCTTGTCCGGTTGTTACAGGGTCACCACGTGCACCAGAAACGCCAGAAGGGACCGCTTCCGCGCCCCCTGTTGCCCTGGAATCTGAAGCCAAATCCTGGGTAGTTTCAGGCGGCAGAAGCTCTGGCTGCTCAGCCATAGCCTCATTGTTGGATGGCCCTTCACCGCGTTGCTCATTACCATCCACATTCGCATCTTCTGATTTTTTCTCATCCTCCATACCCATCTTTTCTGTATCTAGCTCCATTCCTGGATCTGCCTCTTCTTGGTCAGCTGCAACATCCTCAACTTCCTGCTTACGTTCTTGCTCATTGCTGCCCTCATCATTAATCTCATCATCAGCTGCTTTGGAGTTTTCATCATCAACATCCATAGGCTCTGGCTCATTTGAGCCATCTTTGTTTTCTCCATCTCTGTCTAGCCCACCATCCATTTCTTCTTCCTGATCTCCCTCCTGACCTTCTTCCTCCTCCATACCACCATCTAGATTCAAATCATCAGGAAGCTCCAGGTCTTCCTCTACTCGTGGTTTGATTCCAGTAGGATCTTCATAAGCTTCGTCTTCATTCAATCCTGCTTCCTCATCTACCCCATTTTCAGGTTGATCCTTTTCCTGCTGGCCAGATGGAGGCTCCGCTGCTGTCTTTTCCTTGTCCTCCTTGTCTTCTGATGGATTCTCACCTTTACCGCCTTCATTTTCTTCTTCCTTTGCTCGAAGCTGTAAGTCATCACCCTCGGCACCCGACATCGGTGCATCCTTTTCATGCTTCTCCTTTCCTTCTTGCTGCTTTTCATCATTCTCGTCCTCGCCATTCCATAGTTGTTCATCTACAACTTCACTCTTCTCGCCCTCCTCACCCATTTGTGATTCTAGTTTTTCCTCGTTCTCCTCTTGCTCATTCTCTTCATCAGTATCATCGTCACTCAGGTCAAGCATGTCAGCAGCAAAGTCCTGCTCCATCTCAATACCTTTTTCCTTCTTCTCACCTGCATCAGTTGTTGGTGCATCTTCGTTTTTCTCTGTGCTACCAAGAAGCTGATCCTCATCTTCAATCTGATCACTTACGTCCTTCTTTCCTTCACCTTCACCCATGCCAGTCCCATCTGCATCCTCAAACTTAGTTCCCCCAGCTTCACCCTCCTCCTCCTTGGTGAGGCAAAAACCTTCCATGTAAAGAGCACAAAACAAGTTTGACAATATGTAACCAAGTTTTGACACACTTTTCTGTAGTGTAACATAATCTGACAGCAACTGAGCTCCTGCTGCTTGTATGATCTGTAATGGAACAGATATAGAGCCAAGCAGCTGTCCCAATGCCATGCCTGTATCACTGCCATGGCTTCCGTCCATATCCATAGTATCTGCCCCTGTCAAAAATGGTCTCCAAAAGATATCCTCATCAGCACAAGCAAATGATGCTGGAAACCAAAACATGAATGTGAAGGATACTCTGTTTCAAATCTCTGCTAAAATGAGTCCAATGGGCAGATAAACCACTTGGTAATCAAGTAACATGGTGGTTTAATAAAATACTAAGCAGCTCACTGATGAAGAAAAAACAATTCAAACTTGGCAACCCTAAAGTAAGTGCTAATTGTATGAAAAGAAAGAAGTGAACTGCTCTTATGTACCTGCCAAAATGGTCCTCATTATTGAATCACAGATCTGCCCAAACCGCAAAGCAACCATCTTCTTGGAAATTGAGTGATCTATGTCCTGGATAGTTCCCATGAGTTCAATCTGCCCTTCCTCAGATGAAGGAACTGAATTTTCTACATTATTGTTTGTCGTGTTCATCCTCAGGTCTTGAACTGCTAAAAGAACCTCTGATACAGTCTTCTCATAATGTTCAGTAAAAGATACTAAACCAGCTGCACCTCTCTTTTCAGAGGTTTCCACCTTGTCCAGACTCATGATGAGCTCCTCAAACTTCTCTGACAATTCTCGTCCTTTGATTAGCAGATGCTGAAGTGTACTCAGGCCTGGAATTCTGGAACTATCAAGACGTTCACAGAGCTCTTTGATGGCACATTCTGTACTCTTTACAGCAGCAAAATTATCTGCGAGTACTTTCTGCATTGCCGGGGTTATAACCAAAGGCCATGCATCTTCAAGACTACTCTGACCTTTTACACTCCGACTGTTGGGAACCAGGAGCTCATCTAGAACATTTTTACAACCCTGTAAACTGTTTAACAGCCTTGAAAGGATAATGCTGAGAGGTCCAGCTTCAGTAATTTGGCCAACCTCAGAAAGAGATCTCTGTGATGCTTCAGCTGTCTTAAATAGAAGACATAATTCTGCCATTGTGTGGCAAACAGTGTCCAGGAAACCCTTTTGCTGCCACATCCATCTTCTGAGTGCCCTTTGTTGTGGGAAACATATTCCCGGGCCCGCAAAACCTGGCAACAATGACATGTTAAGAATGCTAAAAATGCTAGAAATGCAAAGTCAAAAGAGTACCAAAAGATGAAAGAACAAGGTAATCTACATGCCTAGTAAGCATACCTGATAAAAGAGTGGATAGGTTTTGAAGAAGACTCAGTTTTGACGAAAACTCAAATGCAGTTTGTCTTTGCTTCCTTTGAAGAAACAACAAATGCTCCATATACTTTGTTGAAAACTCAACTTCTCTTAGGCTCAAGGCCTTGTTGAAATTGAGAGCATTCTGTTTAAGTCGTTGCATGAGTGCCACATTCTGGAAGTAGTATGTTTTGGCACGTGTCCACATGCTGCACACACTTTCAATGGAGCCGGCAATAATTTTAGCATTGATTCCTCCATCTCCCAAAGTATCCACCACTGGGGACAAAGGAGTCAGCACCTCCGCAACATCAAAAGCAGGCTGCTGAAACCAGTTCTTTGTATTTCTTTGTTCTTTTGGCACAGCTGACTTGTGATGAGACAATCCGACTTCTTTCAACGCTTTGAGAAGATCAATTAATGCTTTTTTCTTTACTGCTAGCCTCTTCTCTCCCTTTCGTAACTCAGCTGACCGAGAAATGACAGAAGTACTGAACTCTTCTAGCATATTCACACTGTCTTCTTGGACTCTTCTGCAGCCCATCTCAAAGACTCCAACCCCAATAAATTTGCAAATCTTTGAAGTCAGGGTTGGTAATCGCTTGAGTGCCCCTGGCACACCCAGGGGAATTTCAGAGAAAACCAACAATTTCAATTGTGCAACTTTAATTTCACAATATTGGTTCCATTCTGAAAATGTGGAAGTCACATCACTTGCAGGAGGCTTGAATGTAGACTTCAGCTTCTCATCATTGCCATTGGAATCTTTAGAAAGTTCATGCTCAACATCAGTTGGCAATACTGAGGTGGTCAACGAAGCAAGAGTTTGAGTACCCATTCGTACAGACTGCCTCGTTAATAAATCTAAGACAGGTTTCTTCAGAAGCTCATCATATCTTCGTCGAATGTTGTGAAGTTTACGGTGAGTCTTCTCCGCAGAAAGGGCTAGAGCATAATAACCACGATCCTCCCATTTAGTTAACTTTACAAAGCTCTTTAACTCCTTCTCCAGAGGGGCCTTCCCAAGTGACACAGCCTCCTCCACTGCGATCAAAAATTGCGAGTAGTACTCATGCACATTGTACAGAATGTGTGCAATCATCCGCACAGAAGTTTGTGAAGCCCCAGCATGAGGAGCATTGTATGCTTCTTCAATTGTGAACTGTCCATAAAAGGAATGTAACAAATCAAGGCGCCGTTGGAACTCGCCAAGTGGAGATGTTTGCATGAACTCTTCTAAACTAGAAATTGTATCCTCGATCTCTTTGTCCATATCATCTGCCCATTGTCGATGGAGTAGCCCATGAAGGAAAAACCACAAGCTTTCAGCACTCCTTTCATGTTTTTCTAGAGTGCAGTCTAGCAATGAGGGCCAGCTTTCAAGCTCAAGCTTCCGCCACCTTCTGACCAACTTCATCATCTCATTCATTTCTCCTGCTAATGAGACATGCTTGGCAGAATTCTCTTCCCAGAGTTGAGCCTTTGAGAGCAATAGCTCTACTCCAGTTAAGGCTTTCATGATAGGGGCTTCGAGTGATATTCCTACCAGAGCTTTTGCAATGTTTAAAAACTGTAACAGAATTGGGTGCTCTGGCCACTCTGCTAACAAGCCACCAACCCGCTCCAGAAACCGCCCCAAAGGTTCCAGCATTAGCGCCATCTCTGGGGGATTAGGATCTTTGTAAATATCATACCTGGGATGTCTGCCTTCAGGTTGTGACTGCCTGAGTAGCCCCACCTTCTTGTGCTCAAGGCCCACTTGCAACACATGAGATGCTACAATTAGACCATCCAGTTTGATTGGCACCCTGTCTCCTACAGCTCTGATCAAGGTTACTCCAGCCTTGTATGCAAGTGAGAAAGCATTTTCTCTTTCAACATCTGACACCAGGATCTCATCCAAAATATCCGAACATTTCAAAGTGCAACTGAAGATTTGCCTATGAACGGCTACCACATCCTGAGTGAGAGGCTCCTGTATTGCCAGCCACGCCTTATCCAATCTCTGCTTTCCTTCATCAGAGGCCTTTTCTTTCTCTTTCAATGCTGCTTCTGCTTTTCTATCATCAACTTCTGCACTTGCCATGGCCGTGTCATCATCGTAACCAGGAAACTCCGCCCGGAAGTCAACAAACATCTCTCTGAAAGAAATCTCATCTAGCTCAGCTTCTGTTTCCATGGTATGTGTGCGGGCAGTAAAGCGTATAAATTCATCATCCTCCTTGTTTCTGGCAAGCTGCCGGTCTCTAATTTCAGCCCACAACGAGGCCAGAGTATCAAAGATGTTCTCAGCAAGCTTCAGAACATCCTTGCCCTTGATCCTTCCCTGCTTGATGTTGAGCCCAATACGCAGAAGAGCAACCCGTAAAACCATCACTTTCAGCTCCAAATCCAGGACTTCACTGTGCACAGGGCCAGACACTAGAGAATTTGCCACCTGTGATATTATCTCTTCGGATGCATTTGTCACTATTTGTGTGCAGGATGTCAAACCCCCTTGACCGACATCCCCAACACTACCATCACCTCTCAGGGTTGGGAACTGCATAAGAGTGCATAAAAGCTCCATGAATGCTTTCTCTCCGAGACTCACACCATTCTTTCCAAATGTTACTGTCTGGATGCGGCCTTCTTGCACCAGAGATAAGCCAAGCATCATCTCATACACTGCCAATTGGACTGGCTGCACAGCATCTCGATAGGCTGGATATGCAGAAG
The DNA here is from genome assembly GCA_950295325.1 of Polytrichum commune. Lineage (NCBI taxonomy): Eukaryota > Viridiplantae > Streptophyta > Polytrichopsida > Polytrichales > Polytrichaceae > Polytrichum > Polytrichum commune. The sequence goes on along the minus strand of OX485803.1, from coordinate 10,531,511 downwards.
AAAGATGCCTGATGAACTGAATAGCATTGTCTTGCCATGTGGAGACTTCTTGAGGTGTGTGAGTCCCATTCTGCAAGTCCAGATATGTATCACTTGACAGAACAGCCAACCTCCCGTTGTCAACTGACGACATTATGAATCCAACCACCTGGCCAATGAAGTCTCGATAACGTGGAGGATTAGGCCGTGGGATCACCTTCTTCAGCAGAGCATTCCCTTCCCGCTTCATATCCTCGAGAACTGTAAGGAGTTCCAGAATCTGAGGTGAATGTCGACTGCCTCGAACCAGATACTCACTCTCCCGTCGTGTGTTTATTTCTATATCTAGATCATTCAATTTGGATGTGACGTGGGCATACTTATGCCTGTATTTTGAAACGGGGTCACATCCATCAGCTGGGAGAAGTAACCGGAGCCTTAACTCCCCTAACAAGAGCCACACTCTTCCCTGATAAACCAGCGACTGGCCACAGTCTAAGGATTTCCACGTTGTGAAATACAAGAGTCTCACAAGCGGAATAATCAACAACTCCAGAACATTTAGGAGCTCCACATGGGACGATTGCTGAAGCACGTGTCTAAGATCCTCAACTATCACAGCTTCATTTTCCAACAAACCGTCTTTGTTTGCAAATACCGCTAATCGTAAAGATACAAGAATGCTAACCAGGATTCGAAAATCTGCATCAGAGAAAGACTTCTGGTGCGCAATTACAATCTGCTGGAAGAGAGCACTAGAAGAGCTCAAAATCAACTCAAAGACATCGACACTGCCGCACTTCCCCTGATCCCACAAGTGTGATGCTGCCACCCTAAGCTGTGTAAGTTTGGCATGATGATCTCTTACTGGGCCTGTATGACCAAGTAGATATGTTAAATGTACAGTTTGTGCAGCATGGAAAATCCTCGCAGGACCCAGATTTGTAAATCTAATTTCTGAAGGGTCCTGAGACATTGACATGTTAGTCCAAAGTGCCGAATGCCACCGGACCCATAACTCATGGACAGTGTCTCTGAAGGCAGTCAACACATTGGTTTGGGATGGGTGGGTTCCATCTAATAGCCATAACAGGTGTTGGTGCGGGACAAGATCCACAGGCGACCTTGAGGAACAGGAGATACCAAAGCTTATCATTTGCTTGAGAGTTCCCTCTGCAACTTTCTCCTTCAGAGCCCCTAGCAATTCTTCTTCAGAATGAAAAGCAGTAGTAACCAGAAGTGATAAATCAGAAAGCAATTTTGTGTCTTCACCAACACTTATGTCGCTTAGCCATGGCAAAAGCTGTGCCCAAAGAGCCCAGGCACTGGGCCAGCGAAGTAGATCCAGAGGGAATGAAGGTAACCACAAGGTCTGTGAAGGCTGTGTCTTTTGGCTGCCAGCAACACGAGCCAATTTAGTACTTAGTGGTATGATATCGTGATTGCGCAAAGGTATGATTGCGGTCTTCTCTTGCTCTATCCTCTCCTTCAGCAGTTGATACATCTCTAAAGACTCCAAATGAACTGTATGATTTGGGGGAGCACCATCAGATGAGGTCATAGTGGTGTCATGACCTAGCCACCGTATGATACTCAAGCCTGTCATGGCAAGCTGGCGGAGCTTACTATCAGCACAGATAATCATATTCCCCTCCTGAACTCCTGAACTCCATAAATCTTGACATATCCCCATAACTTGGAGTTCCAGGTCTTGACCATCCTTTGAGTGCAGGAGCTCTGGATGGCCCCCAAATTTCCATAGAAGGGGCTTTGAAAGAGGATTCTCCCCTAAAGCAAACGGCTCATCGATTAATCTACAAAGACCTTTAATTTCCTCCTCTGCCTTTGAGGCAGAAACACCAGCTGTGCAAAGTAAATTGAACAAGAGTTGAAGACTTCGTTTCAATAAACTCCAGTGGAAAAGAAACCCTTCCACATCGAACTTTGGAGTGCTGAGATTTTGCCACAGTGCTTCATGCCACTCCTGTAAAGTCAAGAAGGCTCTCTCCAGCTTCACGTCCCACTCGCAGGTTATGCTTGAAATCAGCACCTCGTTTTCCACTTTCCGCAGAGAGGAAAACAAAGCATACAAATAGATCAACATAGCCCTTGGCAATTGGGTAGATGAAATTCGAGAGCGTTCCGCCCGATGCTTGTGCTGCCAGTAAGATTGCACCACAGGGCCACATGTTGAATGAGGACTTAGCTCGTCCGATATCTTGTATGCTTCATCCTCTTTTTCCCACTGCAAGAGACTTCTTCTCAGGATCTCGATCCTCCTAGCAACTTTGATCCATTTCAATTTTCTTCTTGATTCCTCCACAGAATGCAGTTCTATTGAGAGTGGGTGCACTCTTTCATGTTCCAATGCAGCAACAACACGATTCAAAACATTGGAAGGCACTTGCAAATTAGCTGTGAAGTTTTTCAGCCACTGCAATCTGAGATTGAAGTCTGCACAGCTCACCTGTTCCATCAGCCAGAGGCTCGCAAATAGCAACATAGAGTCAACATCTTGTGAATTAAATTGGGGCAAGGGGTGATCCTTGGACGAAAATTTCCCGGGGTTCAGGAAACAGAACACTAAACTTGCTGGAAGATGAGCAACTGAGGCAGTGTTTCCTTGTGTCAATTTCAAAGGATTCTGTCTGTTTTCCGAAGACTGCCACTCCTTTTGAGCTCCAACAGCACAGGACTGAGAACCCAAAAACTCCAGAAATCCACTGTCTCGTGTAATTACTGCCTCCTTTGAATTCAAGCAATAATCTATTAAAGTGATGGGTGTCGGCCAACCCCCTGGAGTGCTGAGTGCAACATGCCTCCAATTCATCACATTCATGAGATCTACTGATCCAAGCCTTGCATGGAACTTTTCCAAGGCTTGTTCTCTCACCTCCACAGAATCAAGACGGCGGGCATAAGTTTGTTCCCAGCTGCATTTCAAAGACCACAGCAAGTCACCACCCCTTTCAAGAAGCTGCTGCAACAGCATCACCCATGCATGTAGTTCACGCAGGGAGACAGGCAACCCACTATGTGTAACCTCTGTAAGTTTTTGAAGGTCAATGTGTGTTTTGCACATTCCTTGAATAAGGATAGAGCTTGGGACTCCAGGTTGTATAAGTATTTTCAATGAGTCCAGATCAGCCGTGTTGGGTCCTCCAAGGAGATCTTCCAGGATTGGGCTCTTCTCACTTTTTGAAAGAGACCAGTCAGGTTGCAGCATAAAGAGTTCAACCCCACGGTTACGCATTGCTCTTGAAACCTCTCCATGAGCTGGGTCTATTGTGAGAAAGAGACGAAAGTTGGGATGGGCTTGAACCACCATTGGTTCACCATTGACTAGTCCTCGCTCATTGATCATGATGCTACCCCCTGGTTCAAGCAGAGGGTTCAACCTGTCAAGAACCTGCACAAAACAATTCCTCAATCTCTTAATCCAGGGTGCAAATCTAACATCCAGTAATTGGAAATCCTGAAGGAGAAGTGATCTGTGAGACAAGTGTGAAAGTAGGAAAAGGCCTGACAAGACCCTACTTTGCGCTCATACAACCCACCAACTGAAATGGTCCCCTCCTCTTACCACATGATGCTACATAACTGGTGTGAGGAGGAATCTTGATGATGTAGCATCTTTCTAGTAGCTATGAGGAGGATGGTTGTAACCCTTAACCATATCCTGTCATGATTGGTGTACTACAAACCAAAAACATGATATGATATCTTGTATTCTTGCTTAGCTTCATTCCACCTCGCATTGGTTACCACTCTTTATAAATATCACTACTGACCTGAAAATAAGTATATCACAAGTCTCATCTATAGAGCTACCACACCAGCAGGTATCCTTCACATCCTTCTAGACCATTCTCAAATACCAAATAGAAGAAATGGATGGGACCATAGTCCATAGCAGAGCACTTCCACACTACAAATAAACAGAACATACCGTTGGGTTGCAAAAATTTGCATTCTCAAGGACCACCCACTCTCCGCGTTCAACTGCCTTCAAAAGCCCTCCATCAACCCATTCAAAATGCCCAGCATTACCGAACTGCCCAATATTAGATTTCAATTCTAATGCTCTTTGGGTCAAGCATCGTGGGTCCAAATCAATGTCTTCAATAGACATGCCACTGGAAGTGACTACCTGGCTCAGCTGTTCCAAGATCTGAAGAATCATATTGACAGCCACTAAGTCTATAGCCCCTTGTTCAATATGCTGCTCTAACCGTGCTACAGGATTATGAGAGCACTTTTGAAAAGCTGTCCATGAGCCAAACAGATTCTTCACCAGATTGAGTTTCACTTCAGCCTGCAAGGCACCTTCATACATGATAGACCAATGTAAGCATCAAAATATCTCATGGTGTCACCAACTATAACTAGAGAAAATTTCAACTGAACAGATTATTTCAATCAAATTATTTACTGGAGTACACACATGCACGAATCAAACTTCAACAATGGTAAAGATGGAAAATAAGAGTACCTTCATTCACACTTAAACAAAAGCTGCATATAGTTTTTAAAGAGTCATAAGTCCTCTTCACAATATCTTGCCACTGTCTGAAAGGATCATGTTGTTCAAAGCAACCAAGTAACTCAGTTGTATCAGTTGCACTTGAAAGTGCAAATTCATGCAACGAGTTGCCTGTAAGAGCTGCCATCAAGCGGACAAGGGAGGTTTTTCCTGTTGCAGGAGGTCCAACCAGAATGCACATCCATCCTTTCGACACACAATGCATGGCAGCTTCCATCCTGCAAAATAAACGTAGGAGATATCAGAACCCTCCATCTCCCCTGTAAGAACCATCCAGACCAGCACTACAATGACCATAGAGATCAGCAACACTATAAGAAAACTCCCTAAATCGAACTCAGTTGAGTGTAGAAAGGCATGTTGGTTGTTCTCTAGCAAGATCATGTCCAGGATGGCTGAAATTGCAGCAATACTGTTACTAAGAGATTGAAACTCATGCTCTTAAGTAGAAGTCATTAACCACAGAAACTCACTTTGCAAAAAAAAATGCACCAAATTCAAATTACAAACAGTCTATTAACAACAACCTATCCTAAGAGATCTGAACTAAGCTATGCCTTGAATGTGTATGATTATTGACAAGAGGTGAATATTTCACTGAGAGCAGCTCAATGTGAAATAAATGTTGAACTTTGGAGGCTATATATCTAGAGAAACTAAAATTCAAGTTTACAAAAGGAACTATCAAGATGAAAACAACTGGACTCTTAGAAATAATAACCTGTTTGATAAACCAGGCAGAAGCTGTAGTTGCTTGGCAAGGTGCCCTTGTAACCATGGTCCATCTCTCCGATCAAGACTTGCTAGCCCTACTTGTAGAATGTCAGGATGAACTGTAATTCCTGGAAATGTGTTAATCTCAAAGACAGTACCAAAGACTTCCTGGAAAAGACTAAGAACACGGCATCGATCGTCAATCGTGCGCATGCGCTGCAAATAGATGACATCAAGAAAATGTTGAGGAGAATAGATGTCTGTCACAGAATCCGGTTGACAGTCATGGCTTCCCTCCATGAGCTCACACCACCGCAATATATCCCGAAGGTTGAACTCCCATGGAGCACCAGAATTACCATATGAATGAGCAATCATTGTCTCATGGTATAACCGTGCATTGAAACCAATCATCTTCACCAAGATCGACTTTGGAATAGAAGGGTGTAAAATGCTTGCAATATCTAAGAAGTCATCAGAAGAGAGCGCATCCATGTAGACCTTTGTGAAGCGATTCAGGAACGACTTTGGGAGGCCTTTACGCCCACCTCCCTGTGAAAGAGGATTCTGGCAAGCGAACACACGGAAAGTAGGAGGGCATTTGAAACTGCGACCTAGTTCAGGTATAAAAAGCTCTCCTCGGTGATCAAGGCAAGCATTCAGGCCTTCCAACACTGACTGTGATGCCAGGTTGAGTTCGTCAAGAAGCACCCAGTGTCCAGATTTCAGAGCCTGTCAGGAGAAAGCTTTTGTAAGGATATCAACAATTAAATATTCAGAACAACAACACAAACAATATTAGCCTAAATTACCTTTTCATTAGATTCAAGAGAATTGTAGAAACTCACAGCATCACATTTCGGACAATTTTAATGAGTATCAGGGAAGTGTTGTAGTTTCTTATATGATTATAATCTTATACACATTCTTCAATTCAGAATATAAAAGCAATACTTAAAATTAAGAGCAGCTGAAGAAAACCAAAACTAAAAGCTAATAGAAATTGCAGAATAAGACCTGCTGTGCTTACATCATCTACAGTATTCTCTCACAATATAAAACCAGGTCTTTGAAATTATTCACTTTAGAATTAGAATTCAGTGAAGCTTTCAAAGTATATTTACTCATTGCCAAGAGCCATATATCGACAATCAAAATACTAAAAGGGGAGAGGTTATCAAAAGCACCAACCTGTAGGAACACCCCATCGGACCATTGAAAATCGGCACCTGTCCCGCCTTCAACTGGTAAATCTGAACCTAGCAAATCCATTATATCTGTCTGCTCAGAGAGATTGATTCTCACCAAAGCATGGCCTGAAGCAGCTGCCAGAGCTGCCACTAGGCTTGTCTTGCCAACACCAGGGCTTCCTTCCAAAAGAATTGGCTTAGGCAACTGCATGGCACGTAAAATCTTCCAAGCATTCCGTTTTGTTGTGGGTGCATCAAGTGCAAAGCTGATCTGAGGTAATGTGTGATCACCTCTAAGAATGAAGAATGGGTGCAATCCAAATATATTGCCATGGGAACTACCACCCACCTCCATGGCAGATACATCTAGACACCCAAATTTATCATCTTTAGGTTGAATAGCTTCAATGGCAATATGCTTCTCATCTTCAGATAGCTGGTCAAATAAATAATTTGCACAATCTGTTTGTAACTGTTGGGCAACTGAGTTCGACAAACCTGTTCCAAACCCAATACCATCTAAAAGAACTAAGAAGGCCCCATGAATGAATGCAGGAATCTTCCCAATCTGCGTGTCAGCAATATTTATGTAAGTGATCCATGCCAGAAGATCACGTATGGAGAGTGACCTCCCACCCTCGTGATGATGTTGAAACCACTGCCAGAACTGAAGCATAGGACCTGCCAGGCTGGTTAACTCAGGAACAAGAAATCTATCTAAGACAATGCTTCTGAGGTCTTCTATATCACTAATAGGAGGAACCCAAATTTCAGTGAAACGGTTCCTCAGAGCAGGAGAAAGCTCTTTTTTGCCAAAGTCCCCTCCAGGGTTCATTGTTGCTAGAAGGCGAAAGCTTGGGTTGGCAATCAATTCCTCCACAATAGCCCCTCCCTTTTCCGCTAAAACCTGTCGAAGCCCAAAAAAAAAGTTAAGCAAGGACCTCAGATTTAACAATAGCAGAAGGTCACTCTACTGCTTCAGTACATAGCATCCTGCCTGATTGTAACACCCACATCTCTATCTACTATCCAAAACAAAGCCCCAAACCTGCTTTTCTGGGTCAATGCAATAGAGTGATCCTCTCACTCAACATGACTTTTGGTCAGGAGTTGGTTGTTTGCATACGACACCTTCCATACAGTAATTTTTTGGTGCATGCTTTGAGGTAGTGTGGAGGTTTGAATGAAGAACATTCTATATAGGTTCATCGATGGTCAAACTAATTTTGGCATGCCAAGAGATGCTAAAACGAAGTTGGCCCTCAATGAACCAAAATAGGTTGTTTTTTTTTCAAATTCAAACACTACCTCAGAGCATGCATCACAATGGAGAGAAATCATTAATATTGTACGAACAAAAAACAAAATTATAGGAGACCAACTACCAAGAAAAAGTCCCACCGACTTAAAGGATTACTCTAATACGTGATAGTATAGGTTGGGTTGAAAATCAAACTTAAGCAAGGGGAACCACAACAGCAGGCACACAATACAAAGAATCCAGAGAAGATCCATAATTACCAGCAGACGCTTGGGCTCAAGCACACTGTTCAATCTTTCCAGCACACTATCGTCCGCAAGAGATATTTCATCCACAAGGAACATATCTCCATCACGCATAGCTTGGACAAGGGGACCATCATGCCAAACAAAAAGGGATTGCCAGTCCTTGTGATACGTTGATAGCTCATACAGAGCTTCTTCAACAATATGAAGTGACTTGGCCAAATTCTCATCATCTTGCTTCCACTTCTTCATGTCTGTTGGAAGTAAACAAGTCAATGCCAGGAAAATCTATTGTTTGTGATGAAAAAAACAGAACCACAAGGATAGAAGAGACAGTACATGAGAAGAGACAAGAAATCTAGAGAAACAAAAGAAGTAAAAATGCTCTACTGAGAACAACATTTACACATCTTTAAGGGTCTGAACACAGATCTGAGAAAGGTCAAGCGCCAATGAGGTGATGACTCCTTGCAGAACAGATCCATACTAGCCAACATTTCTCTCAGATCACAATTTCTTGAAATGATCAAACCATAATATATGAAACTTCAACTCATACGCATGTGCCTTGGCAAACTCATAAAAAAATCCCCAACAGAAATTAATAGTATTGTCAGAATAAGGAGAAGGGGGTGAGGGCTATACAACAAGGAAGGGAACATCTCACCTGATAGAGCTGATTTAATGAGTGCAATTGTGGTTGCAGCATCGTCTATCTTGAAGGAAATCTTGTCAGGACAGTGTTTAGAGATTATTTCCAAAGAAGCCACTCTTTCAGCAGTTTTCTTAAACTTTGTGGCTAGACTCTCTCGCTCACGGACAGGTCGGAGGCCACCAAGAAAATCAGATGTCTCTGTGTGCTGATGGCAATTAAGAATGTGGAGTTTTTGTTTCAGAAGCAAAGATAGGAGCTGACAAATCATGGTTTTCCCGCACCCAGTTTCACCTACAAGAAGAACAGGCTCACAATGTCTAATGCAGTGCTCCACTAGATTGAACAAACGCTTCATGCTTTTGGTCCATACAATCCTTCCAAAAGACAACACATGCTCTTCAGATTCCAGAAAGACTTTAGCAGCCTGCAAAGCCTTAGAGCCTCCTAGCTCATGGAGCTGATCTACATCAATCTTCACACGCATGTGCTTTTCAAGCACTCTCTGTACCACTTCTTTCTCCTCTGCATTACGTAACCTCTCCGCAAGCAGCATATAACCATCTCTAGCTAGCTCCTCATATCCATTCCCATGCCGTTCTGCCCATCGAAAAAGATCACGAGCAGTAATGAAGCCATGTTTACCAGCAAACACTTTGCTACCTTGTCGGTGTCGCTGTAGGTCCTTCATTACTTCTATCATTTTTTTTGCATAACTCCCTGGAATCTGGCACCGTTTCTCCAGTATCATGCACAGCTCATCATCAGGGATGTCATCTACATGAAGCTCCATAAATCGATTACGAAATGCCCTAGAAAGAACTTTCCTCCCTCCATATATTCCAGGCGGATTTTGTGTTGCAAACAACATAAAATGAGGATGTGGCTTCACGGTGATTTGAAGTTCTGGTACAAAGAGCTCTCTGTTATCATCTAGCAATCGGTTCAGAGCTTCTAAAACATCTGAAGGTGCTAGATTCAACTCATCGAGAACAATCCAGTACCCTTTCCGCACTGCTTCAACAAGTATTCCTTCCTGAAAAACCAGCTTTCCTGAAGAATCTGTCACATACGAACCAAAATACTCTTGCAGGTCTGTATGTTCATGATTGTTGATGCGGACAAAACGATGACCAGTAGTTGTAGCCAAGTACTCAACAAGGCTGGTTTTCCCACTTGACGTTGGTCCTTGCAACAAAACAGGATATTTTCGAACAAATACTGCCCTAGCCAGGTTCTTGAGGTGCTCCATAATGGTCTTTGTGCAAACGTAGCGGTCTTTCAACTCCTGGGACAAACTGCAGAAAAATACATCTTACTTTAATCTGTATCCTATGCATGTAGCTTTCAAGTGCAGAAGTCAAGTTAATCAATTGCATCAGAATTCAATAAGGCATTTCCTGGATGGCAGCTACACTTGATCCAGGCATTACCTTGCACTACATTAAAGACGCAGCATTAATACTAAGAAGTTATACCATGTTCAACATGACAACGAGAATGAATGCTAACCTCATCAGTTGGGCATTCCCGCTCTCCACCCAGAAGTGCTCAAAAAGAACATGAGCAGGACTAGGCTGGGGTGGAACCTTAAAAAGAGCCTTCAGAGCTTTTGTTGCAGCAGCTCCTGTAATCTTGAATAATGATGAGTTAATAATCTGCTCCATTATGAGTGCGCTTGGGCGATCAAGGAGAGTCAAGAACGACATGCAGATTCCATCATACAACGATCTATGGAACCCATATGTAGACATAGCAGCACAGGTGTATTCAAGGGCTCGTGCAAGTGACCTCAAACTATACTGGGGTTTTTGATTAGCCCCATCCAGTAGTCTAGTCTCTGCTTCATGACGAGCCTGGAGATAGAAATTAACAATGTCCTCAACAGGGGGGGATGGAATGGTGTTCTCCAGAAACTGAAATACCAAGGCATGTAGGTCCTCTTTTTGAGTTAGCTCGTCAACATACAATTCTGTAAACCGATTTCGCAAGGAAATTGGGAGATCACGTTTTCCAAAGTCTGTTGCAGGGTTCATACAACCAAAAATCCGAAAATTTGAATGGCGGAACACATTTTCAACATCGCCACGCTCTGTCAGAGAAAGTGTGCCTCCTGCCCCTTCTAAGACTCCAGTTAATCTCTCCAAAGTTTCCACAGGAGCCAGATTGATCTCATCAAGAAGAAGCCAGTGCCCCTCACGTATAGCTTTCACTAAAACTCCTTCTACAAAGGAGAAGGCAAAGCCTGTCTTTGCAGCTTCCACCTGTCGCTCTGCCTTATGTAAATCGGATGTGAAGGCTTGCCAACGCTTTAGCAGGCTGCTATTCAGTGGCCGCTTCCGCTTTGACCTCTGCTCTTCTTCAGAGTGCCCATTGGCAGCTTGCTTAACTACATCAATGGACACATTTCTTTGTAGGTCATCAACTTCTGAAACTTCTAAAGATGCTCCCAAGAGCTTTGAAACAGTTCCAATCACACTCTGAAATGCACTCAAGAGCCGATCCCACTTCCTCTTCTCTGCAAATTGTTGGACATGTTCCAGCAACTGAGCATTCTTCTTTTTGGGAAAAGTATCCCTAAAGAGTACATTGAATGTCTCAAACAAAGGAATACACACTCCCTGTGCTTCAACAGGTTTAAATCCACCCAGAAAATCTGTGCTATCAGTTTGCTGGCTCATATTCAACACTGTGAGGGACACTCCCAACTGCCAAGCAAGATGTTGCACAAGGCTGGTTTTACCTGTACCAGTTTCTCCGACAAGGAGCACTGGTTCCTGTTCTTGAACACACATGGCTATAGCTTCCAGGGTGCGTACTGCATGACCAGTATAAGCAAAAACTCTAGTCAGCTCAGGTTTTGCCCTTTTTGATTGCATATGTAGCGTGGCCCTTCCTACATGAAGGGCCAAAGTCGTCATTTGGCAAGAGGATTTATTGAGTGAGGCATAGAAGTTCACACGGTCCATCGGGACATTCCAGTACTCCCCAATTGCAGACATAACTAGCTGCCGATCTGCAGCATTCGCTATGGAGGCAGCAAAACAGTCAGCACCTTCTACATATATGCGCTCTCGAACAGCACCAGATAGAACAGAACCTCCTAGAGCTTGAGGACCCAAGGATGATACCCTTGTGCACCACTTAAAGAGATCCCGGGTAGAGAATTGACGACCGATGTAGATTGAAACATCAGGAAATCCATGAGCAGGTGCAGCCTTAGACTGCGATGCAATGTGCTTGACAAGATTCAAAGTACCAATCATTTTGGGAACAAGAAGGGTCAGAGAGGGGAAACGGACACGCATAATGTCTGCAAGTTCTTCGTCACTGGGTTCATCAACTACCACTTTCCTCCAAAGATTTCCCAACATATCCTTCTTGCCACCTGATGCAACACCACCATGTCTTGTCCTAGTAACAGTTGCAAACAGCCGAAAATTATCGGCAGCAGGTATCATCTCCCCCCGTCCTGGTATATACAACTTCCGGTCTTCAAGTAGCGGTATAAGAGCCGAGAAAATTTCAAAAGGAGCCCTGTCAAAGTCCTCAAACACCACCCACATGCCTCGCACGACTGCTTGGGTAAGGGCCCCTGGCTGCCACTTAAACTCACCTGGAATTTCCGTACACGCATAATTTCCCAGCAATGTCTTGCTATCCATCTGATCATCTAAGTGGATAAAGAGGAGATCCCAATTCCCTGTAGTGGATGCCAATTCCTGAATCAAAGATGACTTTCCTGATCCTATGGGTCCTTCCAAAAGAACAGGATGTCTCTGGCTAAGTGCTAGAACCACAGCCTCCAGGTTCCTCTTCACAGTCGGTGTTAACACAAAAGCATGGTTTGGGAGTGGAAAGGCCCTGTTTGAAGTCAAAATCAACCGTGAGGAAACAATTTCTGAAAGAAAAATACCCTCTAGTACCTTACATTCATTCAAAAACCCTTGCATCACACAGGGTGCTTTATGTGGAGCTCATTACACATCATTCAATGTTCTCATCGTGCAAGAAGTGAGAGGTCGTTTTCTTGTCACAAACCTCAGTTTATTGAAAGACATAATTATTGCAGGTCAGAATACGTCCACTGTTCAAAAAGCAAATTCAAGCAAAAGTACATAAAACGAAAAGGAGATATTTAAAGACAGAAACACAAACCTGCCCTCTCGAGAAATTTGCCGAATAGGCAGCTCGATCCCACATATTTGCAGGTGGAATCTTTTCGTTCCTCCCCAACTCTTCGCATTGCTCAAATCCCAATCATAACGGGAATCTGAAGTCTCTACTGCATCTATTAATTCTTCATCGTCATTTCTTTCCAAGTACATGCCTGCTCTCTCTACAGCTATTTCCTGAGACAACTTCTTCCCGCGAAGGTGACAACTAAATGAATCTTTCTCTGTCAAACGTGCAACTGTTGAGCTCAATTCCAAAGTTGCGGTATTGCTCATTTGCAAAACAAGTGAAATAATTTGGACACCACACCATCGGACATCCAGACTTTCTTCATCTAAAGTTTTAGGCGTAAGTCGTAATAGGTCAAGAAATGGACTCCAGTCCCAAAGCTCCCGAAAAATCTTAGGCTCCTGTCGTAGAAGTCGGTAAGATGCCCATATAACTTGGATAAATGCCGGTGCTTCCGAGACGAAGGGAACAACCTTACTAGAGGAAACCAAAGATTCATAAATCGCTGAACCTCCATGCAGGAGGCGTTCGAATGGAGAAGGTGCAAATTCAAAGTACTGAAGAAATGAACTGATCACAGCCCCACAACAACATACAAGGTTCAGAATAATATGTAATGCTCAAGGTTACTCATTTACCAGAATTCCCACAAAAACAAACAAAAACACTCACATCCCATGCAATTGTCAGTAGTCTCAACTTACACGAGGAATTCAAGTACTCTCATGTGAATGACCTCAAGTTCAAAAAGAGAGATGATGATCCCATATACCTAAGTAAGTAAGGTGCGAGCTCCAGCAGTCGACTAAACAACACAACAGTAAATTCATGTAACCCGAGATCCCATCCTCCTCCATTTCGAAGCCGAGAGGAAATTCCTACCCACTCCCCGCCTTTCTTCTTATTCCCACCCGAGTAGGATTTCCCCTGCCTCCATAGCACCTTCAAGGAGTACAGCAGACTGTCCAAAACCTGTGCAAGGACAGGCCGGAAGCATCCCAGGCATGCTACACTCACATCCGGGCAGAGGACAAGCTCTTGCACAATTTCAAGGACACTGCTCTCCTCCGCGTTGCTTCCTTGCGCCAACACTCTTGCGACGTCCGGGTGTGTGGCGAGCAATGGATGCCTCGACACCAACCTCTGCAACGCCGCTCGGCACTCGAAGTCCCTCTTCTGCTTCATCTTGCTTGCTTGCTACAACTCATTCCGGCCGGTTCGGCTCGCAATCGACAGAATCGGTTTCTCCAACTTCTTCACAGTTTGGCGCCAGACTGGGACAGGATAGATGCAAATTTGTGTGGGGTGTGAATTTGGAGGCAAAACTTGGCAATCGCAAGCCATAGGTCTTTGGGCGGGGTTGGTGTGCAGGGCATGAAGGAGGCTGAAGCATGAGTTAGGGTTTAGGGTTTAAGCCCAGATCCCTGTGTCCCGTTGCCGGGCCGGCGTTCGGTGGATATGCAGACCATGCGCCTCCAAACCTAGGACTCTAATGGGACCACGTGGCCATGTGAGCCGCCAGCGTGGCTGTCTGACGGGCTGGGATAGCTTTTAGGGCCACTTCGCACACAAGCCAAGAGCCGTGACCATGAAATTGTGAGAGCCCAAAAGAAAGTGTCCAAAGACCGTCCCAAGACACTTCCAAAATCATGTAGTGTGGTCACGGGCCCTCAATTGTATTGTGAAGTCATATGTGACTGGGCCCTCGAGCAAATGCTACTTCAATGAATTTCTATTCATGCGGAATCCTCACACATGATAAATATAATAAATTTACAAATGTGAGATTTTGGAGTGCCATGGCTTCCCGGTTTTCAGTTAGGCCTACTTCCAAGAGGTGATTTTTTTACAACAGTCCAAGTGACCATGAAATATGATCCATTTGATGCCATGTAGGAATTCATCTAGATTTTACATCCATCTTGTAGTCACTTACTTCATTGGTCCCTCAAGCGTAGTGTGAAGCGAACTTGGACCAACTTTGTCTTTTCCACCAATGAGAGTGCTTGAAGTCCAATGATCACGAACCCTCAATGTGTGAAGTGACCCTTGACTCAAGTAGTGAATTATGTGTCCACAAAGATTGGTTGGACAATGCTTTAGAGGTCAAATTGATTCAAAAGTAGTGTGTAATTAGAGTCATTTCTAAACTAAAGGAGATGACATCATGAATTTAATCCCAAACCTTGAGTATGTGAGAATTAACACAAAAGTCATCCAAGTTTTCTTAATGCTTAAATTACCATACACAAGTATTGGTCTCATGTTATTAAAAAAACAACTTTCTAGCTTGTCCTACTAGGATGGGTGGGCCAAGCTAGCCTTCTGTAGCCCAATTTGGAATTTAGGATAGTGGGTCCCATGTATATACCTTATTTAGATCCTAAAACTCTCTCAAAGTTTGAGAAGTGGAAAGAGGAGGTCCTAAATGTTTCACCTAACTTTCAAATCAAGCTCCAATATATGACAAGCTAACTACACTAAATATGACATTTAATGTTATCGATTCTAATTGTCTTGCGCAATACTAATTGTAAACCTTAGTATAGGTGTCACCAACACTAAATGTTAACCCAACATTATTTGTCATTCCTTATAATTTGGGGGGGGGGATTATAGATTTACAGTGTTCAAATTACTGTCACCTACCAATAGATTTTTCATTTAAAGTCAATCATCCATGATAATATTTCATCACAAGTTGCTAACAGGAGAAGGTAGGATTTTGGCCAATGGATGGACTCATCTATCATCCATGACAATATTTGTTCGCTTATTTCTAAGAAGTGTCATCCAAAAAGTTACCATAGTGACATAAAATACAATGTGACACTAAATGTCATATTTAGTGTAGCTCTTTAGAGAGAGTTTTCTTAAAGAAAAATGAAACCCACGGTTTCATCCCTCTTTGAGAGACTTTACGGATAACTCTATTATAGCATATCGTTTTCACGTGTCCTTACATGATTTGAGAAAAGTAAGAAGGGTTTACGATTAGATTTGAAGGGGACTTCACAGATAGTATTACCCCCGAGACAACCTCTATTTTGGGGATGGGAAAGGGGGAGTGTTTTTAGTTATTGTTCAATTGTTTTCTAAAAGTTCACAAGGGGTTTTTTTTTGCCCACATGCTAATTTTTTGAAGGCAAAATAGGGATGCAAAAGAAACCAATTTTTTAGTTGTTTATTTGATAATAGAGGGCATGGATAACACACTCTTCACACCATGTAATGGCTTGCCACAAGCAATTTCATGTTACAAGGATGAGTTTACATTAAAATCCAATTCCAAGTAACTTAGAATCCAAAACACCCTTTCTTGAGCCTTATTTTTGAACCTAGTATTGAATTCAATTTTGAAATTTGGTTTCCTATTGGTTTCTCAAATTGGGTGGAATATTTTTCATGAGGTGGGATCAACAATACTTGATGGGAATGTCACATTATGCGGTGTCGGCAGCCGCATCTTGTCCGTGGGATTTTATCCATTTAGATTTGGATGGATGAATCTTAAAAGTTGGAGAGATGCTCTTAAGTGAGGAGCCTCCTCCTTTGGCTTGGCATTCTTGCCAAGTCAAGCATTGTGAGTGAGTGTGTGGAGAAAGCTTGTGTGAGGTGAAGACTACATGTTTTTGCAATAAATCTTGAGTTCTTCTCCCCCTACTTACACTCTTGGATTCTCCCATGATGAAGTGAGAGATAACTTGACTCATTGTGTGCATTTGAAGAGAGAATTAGAGCTCTTGCAAGGGTTTGACTCTCTTCCTTCTCTCTTGTGGAGGTTTGTTGTTATGTGTGTTTTTGCCATGTTTTAGTTGTATTTGTTAACAGCTTGAGCTGCAGTGACACACAATCGCTATTTACATGACATGAAAGTGATGTCATATTAGTGCTACTTCATATTTTCATACCCTGGAAGCACACTCTAATGTAAACTTCTTGAGTCTAAAATTGTGCTTTCAACCAATAAGGGCCACTTCACACATGAGAATAAGAGCCCGTGATCAATACACTTCGAGCACTCTCATTGGTGGAAACGGCATAGTTGGTCCAAGTTCGCTTCACACTACGCGTGAGTGACCAATGGAGTATGTGAATGCAAGATGGATGTAAAGTCTACACGGATTCCTACATGTCATCAAATGGATCATGTTCCATGATCACTTGGACTATTTAAAAAAACCACCTCTTGAAGGTAGGCCTAACACAAAACCGGGAGACCATGGCACTCCGAACGCTCACAACCGTTGAATTATTCAATTCTATCATGTGTGAGAACGTGCATGAATAAATATTCATTAAAATAGCATTTGGTTAAGGGTCTGGTCACATATGACTTCACACTACACTTAGGATCCATGACCACACTACATGATTTTGGAGGTGTCTTGGGTCGGCCTTTGGACACTTTCTTTTGGGCTCTCACAATTTCATGGTCACGGCTCTTGGCTCGTGTGTGAAGTGGCCCTAAGATCGGTTGATTTTGGAGTTTCTTTGGTCTTGGACCCTAGGAAACGCGCCCAATTCCCACGTAGGCACGGGTGGGGTCATAACATGGAGCCCACCCGCAGCAGGCCCTTGCCCTACACAGAAAACGCTACTCGTCACAAGCCCGTCAAGATCCTTCGTGAAGGGCTGGGTTTGGGGGCGCAGGGCCTGGGCTTAAACCCCAAACCCTAATTCCTCGACTTGGCTCGGAGGGATGGACTCGAGTTTTTGGAAACGAAATTGATGCATTGAAGATTGACTCGAACGTGGACACTTTAGCTTGAGTGATCATGCACTTTGTGGTGCTTGTTGATATATAGTCTTGCAATCTGTTCTTGGTTCTTTGACGTGAGTACCAAAATGCGGGGCACAAGAGGCGCAAGCCTTGCGCTTCGCAGATTGCTCCACTCCTCATTCTCCTCTAAATTAGCAAACGGGAGATCGTCTTTGCCTGCAATTTCCTCATGTGAGAGTGCACGGGAGTATGCTGTGGGCATCACATCGTCCACCACATCGCTATGGAGCTCTACAAAGGCATGTCGATCTCCTATGGTGCAACCGATATGGTCACATCAGGTTTTGGTTAGAATGTCATCTATAGCAGCTGTGGAGGAAAAGGCAGGAGGCGAAGTGGGAAGTCCAGAGGTTGAAAGGCTGTATAAAGAGCTAACCGATGCAGTGCAACAGAAGCGCATGCCTGAGTCTCACATGCTGCCCACCCTGCTGCAAAGTTGTGCTACTCCTACGGACGTGAAGCTTGCGTTGGATTTGGTTGACCGGTTGAGAAGGTTGAAAGCAGTTCAAGGCCAACAGAAGGCAAATCATAGTAGACATATGGCTCAGTTGATGGTGGAAGCGTGCATTCGATCAGGTGATCCACAGTCGGCATTGAAGACATTATTGAAGAAGAATCGATATGGGTTCACACCTTGTATTGACCAAGCACATTTGCTTCTGAAACATGCCTTGGTGGAGAAAGACACAAAGCTTATGCTGCAAGTGTTTAAAACAATGGTTGCAAATGAGGTCTTTCCTACCCCTGGCTCTGCTGATTTGATTATTCGAACTTGTAAAGATGCTGGAGATGCAGAGCTGTTGTTTCGAATGGCAAAGGAGATGCACATGAACGGGCTTTCATTTAAGCAACCTCTCTATGATATTATTATATCAGCTGCTGCCAATAGTGGTGATGTGAACCAAGTGCATGAGGTTCAAAAATGGAGGGAAGAACGGGGATTTAGTCACACCACTGCGAGTGCCTTTTCTTTGGCGAAAGCATTGGTGATCGATGGGAAACCTGAAGGAGCTGCAATCATCATCGATGATGAATGTAAGGATGCTGAGAAGCGAGACATGTATCTGGGCATCATGGTTAAGGTGTGGCCCCTTCTAGTAGGTGCAAAGGTTGATGAGGAAGGAAAGGAAACTTTCCTGCAAGACCTGAAGGAGAAGTTGATTGCCATGTCTGTGAAGTTGTCACAATTGGGATGCAATTTCAAAGTGGATGTGAATGAAGATTTTGCCAAAGGCAAGGGTAGCAAGAGTAAGGCGCAAGAGGAAGCTGACCTTGCCGCTCCTCCTTAGATGTTTCAATTCTCCAGATTCTTAATTGAAGGATTAGACTCAGCCAAGAATGTCTTGTGTCAACATGGGCAAGGTCTTGTCTGATCCATTTTTCTTGCTCAATCTCTTGCCAATGCAAGGAGGCATCCAGCATTCAAACAGTTGCTACAGGAAAAGAGTGTTGGCCTTAGGTTGAATGCATAGGCTTAGTGGAAGGTTACTAAGAGGAGGCAGAATCCATGGAGGAGTTTACAGTTTTTAAAAGCAACTGTGATTCTCAGCTCCTACATCGGCTGCCCTCCAAGCGGAGATGTGACAGCAACGATCTGCGATGAATCGCTGAGAATAATTTATTTGGCCTACTGTTATCAAGATTCCCTTCTTAGCACCAAAATCTCAAAGGAATTATAGTGCGATGTGATCAACACCTTATGCAAATGTCCGTGCAATTTTTTGAATGTTGCAAAAGAATGCTCACTTCAATAATTATGACTGTCGTTTTACCTTATGCCCAGTCTGTCTTCTTTTTAGCAAGCAGTTGGCATTAACCGTGGTGTATTGTTCAACAATAATGAAGGTTCATGATACAAAACTTGTTTATGTATCTGTCTATGCATTAGTCATTTGGTGGTGAAGCTCTGTTACATGTGTGTTTGGATGGACATTTATGCTGCAGGAATCCAAAACTTTCTGATATCTCCACTGATCCGATGACTTTGTCTCTTTGAAGGGGATGTATGTTTGTAATGGGGTGGTTTCAAAACCGCACTAGGTATCGTTTCAGTAAAAATGGAATTTCTAAGTCAAACATTAACATGATTCGACATGCACAGAATCTGGGAACTATCATGTACTGAATGTATTATATATTTTTATGTCAGAATCCTCCAAGCCAAGAGAAATGTGAGATACTTGTCCTTATCTCTCCTTGAGTGCTTTTGTTTTGGGTCAATCCAAAGTACATCTAAGCACTACAACCCACATCTCATTTGCTACTCCAAATGGGAATCAATCAGACGCTTTCCAAAGAGCTGCAGGTTGCAGTGCACATTAGCATCTGCACACCAGCTACATCAACAAAGTATTTGTACTACACGTTTTATGCAACAGCAGCATTTAAACTGGACTCTTGATACAATAACGTGTGCAACATTTCTGCAAAGATCAACCTCATCCTGCTCAGTTTCATGCTTGCAAAAGTTTGCACAATTTAGAGAACCTACAAGCAATTTATCTGGGATAGTTTGCCGATTCCCATTGGGGTTGTGGTTGATTTCTAGCTTGAATGCCTCTTCTCAAAAAAAATTCTAGCTTCAGACAAAATCCGCAAAGATGCTATTTCAGGATCACAGGACATGGATGTCGACACATCTGATGTAATACAAAGGACAACACTGAGTAGTGCAAGGATGCCTTGCAATGCAGTATTCTTGGATATGTCATCTGTCAAGTGTAAAGGCTAACTACGTACGCTTCTCATTCGAATGCATCTGTCTACCACATTCCTCTTTCAGGTGTTGATATCAGTATAGAGAAAATGCTTTCGTCCAGAGTGTGATCGCTACTCCTTACTGTCAGAGTCCTCCTTCCGACGAAACAAGATGGCTGTATCATCTGCATCACAAAGCACATCAGTCACCTAGATATAGACACAAATACTTCAATAGAATTTCAGTACTTGATGGAATCTTCAGTTGTTCTCCATGGTTGCACTCAAAGCTCTTCCTGTGAGAGATCGGTCACATTTAAGTTCAGAAGTCTGCCTCCAAGCATGACTCAAGGAGACTCCAACAGCATCTCTGCAAATTGTCCTTGCAAAAAAAAGCTTTGCAAGGGTCTCCAAAAGGTTCCTAACCCCACCAGGTGTATGAATCCCAGGTTGTAGCACCTCTCAATGACAAACAGGAAACCTCTAGCATCACCCGTGGAAGATAAGATACACGAGCCCGGATACTGACACTCTGTAGATTCAGTTTCTCCTTTAACCATATCAATGTAACACATAGTCCCCGCAATAACTGAGCAAATAGAGAATTAGGGGTACGAGGTTTGAGAACAAATTACGATCGCCGTCTCGAAAAACATTTGACTGCGAATGCATTTGTAGACTGCTCCACAGAATGAAAATTCAAGAAATTTCCAGAAACAAATGGGACAAAGAGGTCAAGGATTTAGAAGTGAAAGAAGAATACTCACTGGCCACTTGAACTTTGATCCACTGCTCCACAAGCATGCCGGCACCGACTCCAGCCACCGTCAAGAATGCATACAAGGCAATAGTCTTGGGAATTGAGCGACGTGGAAGAATGTATACATCGGGGACTAACCTAACCTTTGACTTCCCAACGGCTCGCTGCGGCGCCTTCCACATATCCCCGTCCCTCTCCATCTGTTGAATTTTCTCAAACTTCTCAAACTTGTAATGATATCCGAAGATTTCTCCCCCTCTGTCTCCTAAAATTGTCCTCAAATGGTCTCAAATCTTCTCAAACCCTATTACTCGGTTGAGCTGAAGAAGCAGGCTGATCAGATGCAACAGACAACGAAGACGACGACGGCTGAGCAGCAACAATAACGGTAAGTTGTGTGGTTGCACGCTGATACTCCACGGCTGCAATGACACGATCGATCTGGCGAAGCAACGAGTCTGGATTGAGTACCCCAGTTCCTCGTCCCTTGCTTACCACTCCGACATTTTGCACATTCAAGCTCCCCCCAGGTTTCGCCCCCATTTCATGCCAAATCTCTTCATACCAAAGTGCTGAATTGTGTAGTACGGCATATCCAGCAACCAAAATCACATCAGCACTGGCAACATTGGCGTCGAACTGCTTCATATAGTAATGGGTAATGCATGAGGAGGAGTGCATTGTGGAGTATTGCCCATAATGCACTCTCCTCGTGCATTACCAAACGCAAAGGTCCAAGGACGGATTTCAGCGGCTGTGATTGGTTGGAGAAACATATTGTTTTGTCTAGAAAAATAATGCATTCCAAAATATGTGGGGTGTATTACACAAAGCAAAGGTATCTTAGATTACAAAGGGAAATTCAGCCATGGTCTTAACATAAGCATAACAATGGGTTTACACTAGGGTGCAACACCAAAATAACTTAAATCAAGGATCATGTTGGTTGAAAGTAAAATTCTGGACTTTAGGAGTTTACACTAGGGTTTGGGTCCAAGCTATGAAAAAATGAAATGGCGATGATGTGGCATCACTTCCCAAACAAATCTAGGCGTTCTTCTATGCTCCCGACTCGATAGGTACTCTTCCTAGTTTGAGAAACCAACTTTCAAGCTTGAGTTCAATTTTGAATCCAAGAGTAAGCTCCATTAAGGGGGATCCTTTGGACCAAAGTTTCTTGGACCCATAGCCTAATATAAATCCACCCTAAGAGTTAATTTCATAATGTAGTACTAGAATTTCAACACTTAATCTCTAGATGAACATTGTTGTTTGGTTATGGTGTGATCATATATTTAGATTTTCCAAGGATTAACATTACTTCAATGCGTAAAGATTTCATATGCACATGTACATTGGCATTAGAAAGAAGTGATAATTAGGTCAACATTAACCACGATTGATCCAATGTATAAAACCTACAATGTAATCTTAGAAATAAGCTCATAGGGGAGAAGCATTACAATGTTTGGGCATGACCAACATGGGCCATGCCCACTTCTTGGCTTTCAAATATGGATCAAATCCAAAAGGAGTTGCAAATATGACTTGATATTTTGTACACTGATACGTTCAACTAGGTTGCCCCAAGCTAAATTATCAACATCACACTATTTTAATGTGGTTGCTATACAATTGAATAAACAAAGTTATAAGTTTTTGTAATCTGATCCTGACGCAAGAGAATTAGCATGGTTAAACCCCATTGGCAATCTAAAAGGTACCAGAATTTTAATCAAACTAGGATTAAACTTTGATTAGGCCAAAACCAATAATGCCATGACACATGCCTTGATCTTGAGTGCTAAAATGAGGAGGAATGAGCAATTAAAATGAGTGGTTATGGCATACTCTAGACATTGGTAATATGTTCAAGCCAACTTTTGGCTTCAAAAATTCACAATAATTTCATTTTAAAGATCAAATTACCAAAAAATTTGCAGTCCTCCTAATTTCTATCTTCCTACACGGGAATATTTTGCACCGCCGTATACTTCTCCAGCTCTGGTGCAGAATGTCTTAAGTGATCAGTTAGGGCCGGGGATTCGTGGCACTCAAGTAAAATCATCCGTACGGATGAAAAAAACACAGGAATCATCTAAATGACTATTTTTGAGCAATTTGATTCCGGAAATAGAGTCAAAGGCCCCGAATTAGTCTAGTGATGTCACATTCGAATGAATCGGCCCTCAACCCCATAGGGGGGCTTTTTTTATTGGAGCCACTTCATCCATGATATCTTGGATGGATGATTTTACTTGAGTGCCACAAATCCCCAGCCATCAGTTAGGGGCACGTCTACTCTCGATACATAAATTTCAGATTTGACCAAGTATCAACCATGTAATTTCTAAGAAGCCACTGGGATGTCAAACTACAATTTCTCAACTTAGTCTGGCTCTCGCTGTTTTCAAGGCTGGACAATGCAACCACATGAAAACTGCCACACCATTGTTGGGTTCTAAAGCGTCTAGTAATTTACATGCTTTGGATTGTATATTGTTGACAGTAGATCGTGTAGTACATGACAGCTCAAAGGCTCACCTCACAAATATCTTCTTCAAACCACGTGTGGTGGGTGCATGTTTTCGTAACCCCACCCAAGTTGAAAATTAATGCGAGTTCCTCAAAAATATTGTGCACCACATTATTTAGACATATTTAGTGTCCCAATGCTTCTTGGTTCTCGACACCAACATTACTTGTGTCATTCATTTACTTTAATCTATGGTGTACTAGGTACTCTCTCAAATGTGCCATAACAATCATGTGCCTCAACTTCTAGAGATCTTAGAAATAAATTGTTGACTCAATGCAAGCAATTGAAGAAACTACTCTTAATGCAAATGTAATACACAGTTACCTCTGCACAACTTCACAAACCCTAGTCGAATTGTCTCAAATCCATTGCATTTCTAGCCCTTGATGATCCCATTCCCAATACAGTTACATTAGAATCAAGGACTCGGGCTGAAAGCTTCTCTGCAGTTGAGCCAAATTCTATATTCCAGTCCATAGGAGGACGGCTGCCCATTTTTCAAGTTTCTCATTTAGGTGAACCACATTTCGGGTTTTGGGTTTGAGGCGCTCAAGTATCTGGCAATGGTTAAATACCAAGGTTGATTCGGTTTCAGTTTTAAATATTCTACTCTCCGACTTCGTCAGGGGATAAAGCTGTAATGGCAAGGAGCTTTCAACTTAGCAACTCTGATCCCCATGGACATCCCAGTATTGTAGCTAGCTCCTAACCAACCACTGTCCAATGCACCATGGCACATAAACCTTGAAGCTAAAGTATGAAGAAGATAATAGCACAGTAGGTATTTGAATGACAACTCACATAGAAATTCAAGAATTGCATATGTACATAAGACGTAAGCATCACGAACTGTGGTTGTTGAACGCCCGCTACTTTTGACCAAGTTAGCCATAATTTTAACATAGTCCTTGTAATTTAGCCATGTGTAATGCTTGCTTGTACAAGTGTAGAGTACAAGGTTATGTGTGCTACAGCACTCATTTAACCACCACATGCGTTTCATACTCTTCAAAATCTCAAGGCCTTCATAAGTCAATAGTGAGACATTGATCTTGTCAACCAGATGTGAACTTCTTATGAAATGGTACAAACTTAGGCTGGGGCGGTTTTGCCACCACAATCACAATCTTAGCCAAATTTCCATCTAGTGATCCTGCATGTTTCTTCAAACCTTTATTCCCCAATGAGGGTTTCATCTGCAACAGGTAACTCTGTTCCTCCCGAAATCCATGGTTGAGATGTGCACAGGCAGGTTCCATCTAAATCAAACCATGTGTGCATTGCATGGCACTCAATAATCCCTTCTATTTGAGCCCACATATTAATGCCTACACTACCTGGTCTAAATCCCATATTCCCCAACTGTACATATACTAGCACCAAAAAAGAAGGGTTCCTTCTCCTGAAAACCATGAACAGCAATAGGCGACTCCTTTGTACATCCACGTCATTGAATTGGGTTGTAGCACCAGCCCTGTGCCAAATACTAAGCAAGGTACTTAAGAGATGGCTTCTGTCCCGTCCATCCAATTTTTTAAATTCCCCTGCCTAACTCATGCTGTTCATGGGGAATGTAGTGAACCATTCCTCTCTACAACCTCTCCATAACTCCAGAGGGTCGAACTTTTCTCAAAAGCATTCATAGCCACTGCAGACCATAACAGATGTTTACTGTGGCCAGAATCCACTCTCCAGTATCAGAGAATGAAAATCAATACAAGACACCTACTTCACTAAACTTGTACACTCAAATGGTTTCTGATAAAATCACCTACTCGTGGCTCGGGTAAGTCACCGTTTGCTCTCAATGCACAAAGGCTTTCAGTTAGCAAATCATTTACTTTGCCGCCGTACCAGCAGCACCCTTGTCAGTCCACTTGCCATACTTTTGCTTCATTTGCTCAGCAAGCTGAGAGGCCTTGGAATCCTCTCTCCTTGCAGCCCTTTTATCAGCCTCAACTTGGTTCTTATGATTGTCTTGTCGGGTCATCTCAATATCTTCATAGTAGTCATTGAGGTCACAGCAGTTCACACAGACTCCAAGAACCAAGACGCACACCTGCAGATCGTTCATACAAAATTGTTTCAGTTGTTGGTGGCTGATTTGAACAAAACGCAAATGCAATCATAGCCAAATGCTCGTTTGCATCATAGATTTAGGAAAGAAAACCTCGCCATTGAAGTAGCACCAGTGAAACAAATATAAATGAATGTGTACTGACCTGAGCACAACCGGTGATGAACATGACAGCAGCCTCCAGCTTTAGAACCCAAACGGTAGTACTAACAGAGTACTTGGACGACAGACTAGTGCGAACCTGACTGGGTCTGAAAAATATTGCTAGCGATGTTGCAAAGAGACCAATTACAGAGAAGGCCAACAGGACTAGCTGGAGGGTGAAGCATCCTCGTCGCGTACTTGAGCAAAGACCGATCAACCCTGAAGCAATTGTAACTGCTCCTGCAATAACAATCAGCCATCCTGCCCGGCTAGGAGAATGCTCTATCAAAAACAGAATAACTACTGACGCAATGCCACCAGTAAGAACAATTAGGTTCAAAATCAGCAGCAATGTTGTCGAGCAGACAGCAATGTGCCCCTTGAACCCTCGACCGGCCATGATTGCTTTCCTTGATAATAAACCTGCAGAGATTCAACTTAGCTATTAAACTTCCAACAGAAATACTGCGTAGTTCATACAGATACAAGAACCAAGCAGTTTGTCATCCTCTTGAATTTCTAACTACGTGAAAACCCGGACCGTAATTACTGATACCTTCTTCCCGTTTAACATTCAACGACTCGTTTGCACTGTAACATGTTGTAAAGAATAACTACTAGAGACCTACAAGAGCAGGAAGTGGCAGAGTAAGTTTGCATGAATCCACACAATTGTCTTGGACCCTCGATGCCATTTATGAACAATAAACGTGTAGACTTTGATCTTTTCGTTCAAAACATGCAAGATATTCCACCATGTCCACAACCCAGAACTGCACTCGAATCTTCCTCAAGAATGGCCCCGCACACGAGAAAGAAAAGAAAAGCAAAGATCCGGTAAAAGCGTTCCTCGATCATTTCAGCGAGTCACATTTGATGTGACAGCGTAACCAGAACGGAGGGCAGATGTAAAATGGAGCTGGTTATCACCCCCACACTCTTAAATCACTCCGCAAACATGCGCAGATGATTCTCGACCTCCGATCTTTTCGGAGTCTTTTTCACCATTACGAAACGCTCCCCCTACGACAACCTCTCCATTTCGCCATCAAAAACATTCTAATGGCCTTCATGAAAATATCGCTCACTACAACGGCCGGAAGTAGAGTGCAGTAGCTTCACAAAAGTGTCCTCTCTTTCGTTGTCAGCTCGCTCACAAGAAGTAAGCCGTCACTACCGTTGCAAACACTAACAAGAATCTTAGCTATTAAGGTAGCAATATCACCAATTCATTCCTGAAAAGCATCAGTATCGTACAACTCCCCTAAATGGGTTTCAAAAAGGAGGAGGACTAAATGAGTAGGAATAAAATCCACGCCCGCCATTGAAGGCTCTTCGCACCTAAACCCAGAAATTATTTCACTAACAAACTCACCTTCGATGACGCAGCAACCCGAGATCAAAGCAAACCCTGGGAAATCTCAAACCCCGTGCATGCAACCTATTCCGCTACCAAAGAATGCTCAAAGACATTGTTCCACCAAAGAATGCGACCTCCCTCTCTATCACAAACTCTCTCAGCCTCCGCAGTACAAGCACAAACCAACACAAACGGAGTGGACGTGGACGACTGAGTAGAAAGCGAAAACCGGGAAGAAAGGTACCCGAAAGCAAGAAGTAGCCAAAGCGGTCGCGATCTGCAACGGGAAGATAGACTGAGTGTGAGTGAGCAGGCTGAAGAACCGAGCCGCCTTCTTGCCAGAGACCGCCGAGCGAACAGAGTGCACACACAGAGTACGCTGCTACCTGGTCGGCACTCAAGATCCTGAGAAACAAACGAAGCTGTGAAGCTCCCAGCTCGTTGCTGTCACGACCTTCCCCGAAGAGAGACGCCGGCCTCTGGTAACTCGCTACTTACTCCACGACGGAAAACGCGCACCTGGCGGACGGGCGAAGCGAGACTCATTGGTAGATATTGGTGCGCATGATAGCAGGGTTTCACCGCGGATGAAGATGATCGGGCGACTCAGAGTCGGAGCGATCGAAGGTGCTTTTGTGAGATGTCGATGGTGGTGAATTGCGCGCAGCGACGCAGCGCAGGCAGGGCACACCTGTCAGGGTGCGCTTAAACGGTAACCTCACCCGGTGCGGTCTTTCCGCGACTCGGCCACCGGCGCCGAACCTGCTCCGTGGCCCCCGTCCCTGACACGCGTTCCCACCGCCACCTCCGTCGACAAGGTAGCTAGCTAGCTAGGGTAGCACTAGGGCGGACTGGCTCACCCTCGCTCGCTACACTACATAGTGTATTTAGTGCTTTTGTCTTGCTCAATACTAATTGTAGCCCGCCCCTGTAGTGTCACCACATGTAAACCCTAACATTATTGGTCAATCCTTGTAAGAACCTTGGAGTAGTATTATACATTTACAATGTTGCAATCACTTAACATTATTCACATCCATAACAGTGATATGTGGGACTCACAATATTTCATGGAATATTCTCGGATATTCTTCATGTGTAGGTGTGGTTATGGGGAATATTCTATGGAATATTGACAGTCCCATGGAACATTGTTATGGATATGAATAATGTTACGAGTCATTGTCACTTACTAAGTGGTCTTTAATCCAAATGTCCATCGTCCATGACGATGATTCATTACACAAATGTTGGGATGGAATAGAGTTATTTGTAAAGTCACGCAAAGAGGGCCGAAATCATGGGTTTGAACCTTCTTTGACAAGACTTTCTATTAAGAGCTCGCTAGCTTATCGTGTTTCGGAGCCTATTTTGAAAGTTCGGTGCACATTTTGAGATCTAAAAAAGAGTATGTGTGTGGGACCCGTTATCCTAAATCTCGGATCGGCCTATACGAGGCTAGCTTGGTCCACCCATCCTAATAAAACAAGCTAGAAAGCCGATTTTGAATAGCCCAACTATTATAAACAAATTTGTTATAGCCCAACAAATGATAATTAAACATTAGACAAACTTGGGTGATTTTGTGTTAATTCTCATAAACTTATGGGTTGGGACCAAACCCATGGTTTCACCCACCTTGCTTTACGAATAACCCTAATATATACCAAACGTTGCTTTCATAATTAGCATGGATTTCGTGTAAACCTCAATTGTCCATGACAATACTTGTAAACTAAATCATAAGAACTGCCATTATAAAAGTTACCTTAGTGACACTAAATACAATATTTAGTTTACTACAATAGAAAACATGTCATCAATCACTCAACCCTTAAAAAAATTGCTCATGTCATAAGGTACACGGGTCTTAAATGGTTGTGTTTTTCCAACTAGCCCACTTCACGCACCTAGCAAATCCATCTCACATGGATTTTTTTTAAATTAGTTCAATTCTCCTCATAACACCGCTTAGCGTTCAACTCTCATTGTATGGGCCCTCATAATATAACAATCAGATGCTCGAAAAGATGTGCATGGAGACTCAAATTCACATTAAGCTCCCAACATTCCATTGTTATATTATGCAGGCCCACGTTGCCAAGTGTTGTTATGCTACGATGTGAATCATGCAATTAGTACAAGATGCTCAACGAATCCAAATTGACTCCATAGTCACTTTCTTCGTGATTTTCAAAGCTCATATGAATATCTTATTCATGATCATAACAAATATTCTCGTGCTCATTGAATGGTTGCATAGTCCGCCCCCCCCCCCCCCCATATTATAGTGACTTTTGAGCATAGAATGGCAAGAGGATGCCCAAGGACTATCACTTAACTTTCAAATTTAAGCTCCGACACATGACAAACTAACTACACTAAATTTGATATTTAGTGTCAACAACACTAAACGTTAACCCGACATTGTTTGTCATTCCTTGTGAAAATTGAGGGGATTATAAATTTACAGTGTTGCAAGCAATTGCTGTCACTTACCAATTGTCTCCTTGTGGTGTTTATTCTCACGAACCACACCCCAAATCAACTATAGGGTTCCAATTGAGAAAAGGAACCAAACAACATCCGCAAATGATCTTAGACGCGGATAAGCAGACGAAAGAGTGGTTACAATTCAAAGAACAAAATTACCCCGCATGGTAACTTCAATTTTCACCAACACCTCTTGGTCTCAAGGTTAGCGAAGCCCACATAGTTCCTCCCAACGGTGTGTACTATTCAACGTGGAGCAATTAACAAAAAGAATTGAAAACTTAATTGAATCTATGTTAAACACGTGTCTTCGTACACATAGTCCCCCGAAGTCGTGAAGTTCCACACATGTAGCTATCATTTTCTAACATGATGGAAAAGTCATGACAAATCCCCATGTAGCCGTCACGTTCATCGTGATGAAACAAAGTAGGTTAAAAGTGCATGAAATCGGGTTCCTTGAAAAGAACACTAATTATATTGTAGTTTATGTCTTGGAAATAGGTCGACCTTTGTTGTGAAAAATATCGTGCCTTTGAAAATTCACAATAATTTCAAATTTTCATATAGAAATCATTATTTTATTTCTAAACGTTGCGATATAAATGTCCGTGCATGTAAAAAATCAACCCAATATCACACTTGTACTACACATCATGCAAAACCGCTCTAAGTTAACGGAATTAATGTAAGTTTGTCTACTCTACATGGTTCCGATTAAGAAAAGAAATCAAATAACATCCTCATATATGATCGTAGATCTAGACGAGGAGACGAACGACCAAGAGACATACGAAGCTACGATCGGGGAGAACCGGCAGTTAGTTACAAGTGAACCAGTTGAGTTTGAGATATAACTGGCTGAAATTCAAAATTGCATGAAAATTACCGATAATTTTAAAAGAATCTATAGAATATACCGGTTTAATAAAGGAAAACCGGAGGATGTCAACAACACGTAACCGGATGGATTTGCAAACACATGGATCTCAACCGGTTATGCCCAAAAATCTCCCCGGTCAATGGTACGAAGGAAAAAACAATGCTATCCCGCATGGTAACTTTGGTTTTCACGAGCCCCTCTAGGTCTTCAGTTAAGTTTAAGATAGTGCAGCCCACACAGCCAGCTTAGCTAGCATAGCTTAGCTAGCTTCTAGCCAGTGGCCGCTGAAGGAGGTCCACCCTGTCAGGGTGGAAACTTACGTGCATTATTGGCACCAGAGGGGATCGCGCGGACCAACAGAGGTGCTATCCCAGTATCTACACCTGTCGTAGATTCCACGCCAAGGACCGGGCCTCCCCCTCCCTCCCTCCCTCACTGCCACTTGATGAGCAAGTAGAGAGTGTGTACCTACCTACCAGGTTCTGACTGAGGGCCCGGACCATGAGGTGCTTGCTTATGTGGCATAGTCTTAGGGTAACACGGATGTACCTTTGAACAACTGGAGGCAACCCTTCTACAACAACTTGTAAGTTAAGGTTGCCTTTTATTCCGATGCCGCATTTGCATTTTTCTCTCCGGCTTCTCTTATAATTATTGTCATGAAGTTGGTAGATTTTGGGGCTTCCTTGGTTTGTTTCGAGGCGGATGAGAGGGGGGCATCATAATCATTTGTGAGAGGGGAGGGGGGGGGGGGGGGGGTTGTGGTGTGTATTCCAAGTTGAATGCACCTTTAAAGAAGAGGAAGCAAAGAGTTTTAAAGGCTGACTTTATAGAAGGCATGGGGTCGGACAGAGAGCCGGCCTGATTTTATCAACTTTTTACCGGCCCCAACCTTGTCATGTGTAAAGGTGATGAAGCCCAGTTTTAGGTTTCGATGTTCTTGAGGGTTAGAAGGATTAGTGAAGAGGATTGATCTTTTGTGGATCGGCGGTAGAGATGTTCATTATCCAACGGAGGAGGCCGATCGGGCCCATGTTGAGAGTTCGAGCCATGGAAAATCTCGGCCCAAAGATTGGCTCCAAATTTCTGCCACCTAGGACGTTGCATAAGTTAAGAAAATGTTTAGGCCCGACCCTGGTATAAAGGCCTTGGGAAGGATTTGACGAAACCAAACAATCCCATTGGTTGAAGTTCTTGGTGTTCAGGTTGGCCCCGAATGTGGCCCTTAATATAAAGTGGGTCTTAGTTTATTGGCTTCGTCATGTGGGAAGAGAGACCTAGGGGTGGACTTTGAAATGGACCAAACTTTGGCATCCAAACATAACCAGCCGCATATGATGTTGGCAACTCGCTCTCTTCAAATGGAGTCCAGTTGCAAGTGACTTTTCATGTAAAATGGTCTCTAGCCGTTGGTTCTTGTTACTTCCTCGAATGGAGCAAAAGAGTTTTTTAATTTTTTTAATTTTTACTTGAAGTTTAGGTTGTAGTCGGTTTATGCACAGGCGCAAGTACCCTTTCACATGTAAGCATCGCACGACCGACAAGTGTTAAAGGGATTCTTACATGTGGAATATGATGATCGGTGCATTTCATAGCATAATGCACAACTTTATTGTAATGCATTATACATCCAAGACAATTTGATTGTGAAATATAATACATTGACTTGATAACTACAGTAAAATTATGACGTGGCATCAAACTTGATGTTGCCATGTTAATTATAATGGTATTTACTAAATTTGTCATGTAGCACCGCATATCATATGACACCCTCTCTAATTGCCACCCAATGATGCAAAATAGTTAGTGTGGTTGAGGATGAACAATATGAGCCACACTAAATCATGTGTTGAATGCATACATTTATTGTAGGTAGTATCAAAGGCAAGAAGGGGGTTTGTGCAAAGGGGGATTAATATAGTAGTCACCAAGCCACAATGGTAGACAAACCCATTTATGATAACCACCCCAATCTTAATACATAAAGTCCTCTAATGCCATGAAGTCCCACACATGTAGCCATCGTTCTCTAATATGGAATGTTGAAATGGGTGGTAACCAGTGGAGTGAGAAGTTATAGCCATTGAGGACTTCAACGTGATGGAAAATCTAAGTTACAGGGGCATGGATTTGGGTTCGTTGAAAAGGGGCATTGAATGTACTTGAGTTTTTTTTTCTACCAACTATCATCAATAAATCAACCTATGATGTGAATATGGGTAAGGAGAGTATTTTGACTTCAAAAATTTACCATATTCATCATTTCAAATTTTTTTGTTGTTAAATGTTGTGATATCAAATTCCATGCATGTAAATATTATCTCATTATCACAAATGTACATACCACACTTCTTCAAAAAAGCTTAAGTTATCATAAATGGGTATGTCTACCTAATGTACACAATGGGTTTTTCTACGAGGTCGTCAACTTGCGGTTGACAACCACCATTGTGCTTGTGCATGTCTATAAGTGCCATCATTGCGATGGCTGTCCATCGACAACAAACCGATCTTAATCCGAACGCGAGAATCATAATGCGAACAATGTCACATATGTTTTTACATGGTTTCGTAACATCACTCGGTTGATGAGATGTGTTCGTGGACCTAGCAACACATTCAAGAATAAAGACTTTGGACCTGGAATCCTATTACTTCAATTTGAACATGAAGTCACGACAACTTAACACAACTCACCAGTTGAGTAATGCTATGTTACAAATTGTACATTAGAGTGACATTGGTACTTCCATCCAATGATAGTTAATGTCTACACCATCTTTGCTTACAAACGAACTCCTTTGTATTGAAATTAAATGAAAAGGCTAATGGGCATTAGTATCGGAAGAGACAACATCGCTAGCGGTGACAAAATATGCACTAGATATAGAGTACCTTGTCGTATGTTCAAATGATTCTAGATGATAAACTTCGTGATGTTTGAAATCGTGTGAATTGGGTTCGAATCCCGGCTTTGAAATCTCCTCTCTACTTGACGGAAAACTTGCCAGGTGGTCAACTTCCTCCTGTGCTCTGGCGTTGGCATGTCGGCCTTCTGTCTCAAAAAAAGAAAGAAAGAAATTGTGTGACTTGGAAATCATGAATTCAGACGGCTTATTGAGAAATATTTTAGTTTGTTCGAAGGATCTGCCCCAGCCGCCTCAACTAGGAAACCCGTCAGTTTGTTAATTGTGTTTTGAATTGTGAAATGGTGGGAGTGAATTCCCGAGTCCACCATGCTGTTGATGAATAAAGGTCCCTTTATCCCATTTGTCGTGTCAGTCATAAGTTAATCTGCAATTCGAACTTAAGGGAGGGCACATAATAAACAGTTTTGAACATGTCATGCTGATGTCATGCTTCCATAGCGCTGACCATCTCGAACCTCGATGACGTGTCGTGTCCTCATTGGACGTGAGCACACCAATTATAGATCGTAGTCCATTATCTTCACGACATGGCCATCATTGTGTCTAATATTGTACACATGTCGTCCATGCCACATCCCACAACACGGTTCCTCGCATGCAATATCTACAGTAGAGGCATTCATAAACCAATCACGTAAGAGATTATGCGTCAAATTTGGAGAAGTTTAAGGTGGTGCAATTTTTTTCCCATATAGCAAGATAAAAGTTTGGAGGACTGCAAATTTGTTTGGTAATTTTATACCTCATATTATAATTACGATGAATTTTTGAAGCCGAAAGTCGGCTTGAACATATTACCAATGTCTAGAGCTTGCCATGAGCGCTCATTTTGAGACGAATTCCTCCTCACTTTAACACACAAAACCACGGACATGTGTCATGGCACTAATGATTTTTGCCTGATCAAAATTCGTGTACCCAATAGATTCTTGATTGGGTCTTGATCAAGAGCAAGTGGTTTGATTGTAATCCATACCAATCCAGCATGTAGGGTTGGAGGCCAGCATGGTAGACAAACACTTAAATAGTATATTCATGCTTAAGGAAGAAGGAAGCGGGGTGTGTTCATGCATGATATGTGATGATATGTATGTGGACTATGGTGCCCAATTATGGAACCAATCCCATAATGGATGTTTTGTAAAGAGGTTGGAATCAACTAAGGGTGAGTTTCCATGTAAGCCGCTCACCCACCATATTTTAGTCAAAATGTAGATCTCTTATGAGTGAAATCTACATAACCCCTAGGATTTGGTGGGCGAGCGGCCTACATGGAAACTAACCCTAACAAAACTACCTAGAACCATCATTTTACCATTGATAGAATTGTCCACTTGGCATCACTATACCCACACGCATCCTAGCATGAACCATTCCACTTTGTGAGAGGTAATCCAACATTGGGAAGAAAAAAAATCCTTGACACAAGAGAATGTGCTTAATAAAGACTCGATATCACAAATTGATAAATATGAACTTTAGACTCGGTGGGGATCATAGAGAAAACCAACCATCTAACCTACACCACTCGAACGTTGCTTCAATCTATGGTAGATTCCTATGGTAGATTTCCTTTGAAATTTTCACGATTGGTGCGACACTTTCATTAAGATGTTTTTAAATCATCAACACACACACACACACAAAAGCACGTATTTAGTGGTAGAGGACCGTTCTAGTTGTAATGAGAAAGGTATGGAAAAGAGTAGAGAAAGGTAGGGCTTAAGTGTTGCTCCACACAACCAATGGCAAATAGCACAAATATGACATCGTCCGGGGAATCAAAAACAAATAAAAATGTTAATGATGGGTAGGGCCAATTTAGTAACAACCTTTGTAAGTATATACCATAGACTCAAACCCACCACTTAAAAAAAATAAAGGTGAGAGTTGAACTTTAAATAACTCAGTAATTTTAAAATTTTGCCATTTTTAGGGTTTGAGACCATGGACGAGAGAGGCAGCTTCAACGGATTGACACAAACTACCATGGAAAATGTTTAATGATTGTTGTCTACAAACTTTTTACCATGTTTAGCTTCTTTGTTGACTTTCTTATTAGAAGTGAAAAGTTTTTTATAAATCACACATAAATACTCTTTCACTTGAGCACTTTCGTATATTGTAAGCGCAAAGTTTGGAGGAAGTTTAAGGAAGTTTGGAGGATCAGTTATATTATGGTATTTTCTTAAGAATTTTTGAAGTTAAAGTATTTTACTCTATTATTATGAAGCTCGTGAAGATATTGAAACACGAAAAAAGGAAAAGGAAAAATAGATGACTCCAATGTTGTCACCAACAAGATTTATGGTGTTGTTTCATCTTCGAGTTGGTTTGCATCTATATAAAATCGTGAAACATGCACCACGAGAATTAAAGGAGTCCTGGAGACAAACCAACCTACATCTATCTCCCCCATGGACAAGCCCCTAAGTTCCAACATTGTTGGTTGAATTTACTTGGTACACTAGAATATCCCCACTACAATTGGGTGGACCATAAGTGGTAGGCTGCACTTGAAATCAAGTCCCAAGGGTTGGGCACTTCATTGGAAACCTAACTGACATGTGTGGGTTATTATAAAATTAGACCCCCTTCTATACGAGAAGATTGTAAAGAGAAACAAAAGTATACATACTAATGTCATGCTAGAAAATGGACTTATGCATTTACATTGAGCTTTCCAATATATTGTAACTTGATAAATGCCTCCACTACATATACAAAATATAAATCATGAATTATATAAGCCTTTATTACATATAAAATCCACTTACGCTTTTCAATGAGAAAGTTATTGAGCACTTTTCCTACATAAGATGTCCGCGGGGTGGACTTGTCATATCATGTACAAACTATTGTGAGTGTAATAAGGAGTATGATTTGCGGCATTAGTGTACCAAATATACATAAGGGAGACGTGTTTTTTTCTCTCTCTAGTGTGCACAATTTAAAAGACCATCAAGAGTTTCGAAGTAGTTGTAGATTCACAATTGAAGGGGGCCAATAAGGTGTAAAGAGAAATTTGACAATAGATGTACAAGTTTCATCCAATTTTCATTTTCATCCATTGTTGTCATATGATAACATTATTCATTGACTTGTATATGTAGTAAAGGCCTATTTATTTCATGATTTTATACTTGTGTATACAATGAAGGCATTTGTCACATAAAATTGAAAATCTTAGTATATTACATGAGTCCATTTTTGGCAAAATGATATCAATTCTTGATTCTAGGCAAATGCAACGAAGGGGTAAGTAATACAAGTGCTTAATGCACATATATTCGCCTTATGAATACAAATGGATCAATGCTAGTAACATGCCACATGCCAAGCACAATATCAAAGAATTTGAAGAGCGGAAGGCGGCAGAGGCTAAGGCAACTAGCAAGACATCTTGTAAGACCACAAAAGAGAAGTTGTTGCCACTTATGAATGACAACAACATCGTGGGAGAAGATGGGGGAAGTTTAATGTAGTGAGCTTAAATTGGGATGAACCAAACAACCAGCCTAAAGGGGGTCGATTTTATTACTACCCGCTTTGTAAGTTTCTGGAAACGAAACCGCTACCCCTTTGCCATCATGTTATGAAACTTACGTGCTATCCAATCAATAAAAAAAACCTCAAAATATGGTTTTGATTTATCTTGAGATCATAAGTTTTTATGTTGATAAATGTCTCTTCGGAGTTCAATGGAAATAATAAATATTCGGAAAACATGATATATATTCTAGATGCACCATTCACAACTTCATATTGTCCAAATAAGCAATTTTAGAATTCAAATGCCTTGAACAGTTAATACATATTTAAATTTAAGTGGAACCCCGGTGCCCGGCAAAGGTCCGGATACCCTGGTCTTATACCCTTCTTGGCGGGTATGAACTGCACGAACCCTCGCGTTTCTCCCTCCTCTTTGTGCTTGGTGAAGGGAAAAGAAGAGCTAGGGTTTGGTTGCGCTCGAAGCTCCTCCGCAATCCTCCGATTGTCGTCGTCGCATTTGGTCGTGCCGGAGCGCGCTAATTTTTCTTGTTTTGTTTTTTTGCGCAAGGTTCTGAAAAGTCTGTCAAGATGGCGACCAAAGTGCAGCGGATTATGACCCAGCCGATCAATCTGATTTTTAGATTTTTACAGAGCAAGTCGAGGATTCAGATATGGCTGTTCGAGCAGAAGGACATGAGAATTGAGGGACGGATTATTGGCTTCGACGAGTACATGAACCTTGTGCTGGACGAGGCGGAGGAAGTCTCGCTGAAGAAGAACACGCGGAAGCCACTGGGGCGGATACTGCTCAAGGGAGATAATATCACGCTCATGATGAACACCGGGAAGTGACAAGTTCGGAGTTGTCTGCTAGACGTAATGCCATCATCATATGTATGTGATTCTACTTACCTTCTCGTACTCAGCTATAGCTCCTTCACTTTTATAGGATTTTCTGGTTTGCGGAGTTTATAGCAATTGTCTTTCTTGGCTTTTACATGCCATTCTTGAGAAATGTACAAGGGGCTCAGCGACTTGTGCAAGCATTGACAGTGCCGCAGTGTAATAGTAATGCATCTTAAGCTTTGTCTTACGAAGGAGGACATGTGCACATGAACACTTGGGTTTAGGGTTTTTAGAGTGCTTGTAACGCGAAGCACAAGTGAGTTTGTTTTCTCCGCACTTCTGGCGGCTAATTTGTATCTCTTTAATTCAGAATTGTCACATTCATCCTTCAATGATTGTTCTCCTCACCGCTCAAGGGAGATACTATCATGCTCATGATGAACACCGTGAAGTGACAGGCTCGGACTTGTATGCAAACCATATGTCATCATATGTATGTTATTAAGGATTCTTTCTCCTACTTTATTATAGCTCCTTCACGTTTATAGGAACTATTTTTTGCAGTTTTCATGCTACTGGCCTTTCTTGGCTTTTTCATGCCATTCTTTGAGAAATGTACAAGGGGCTCAGCGGCCGTTGCAAGGATTGACAATGTCGTAGTGTATCAGTCAGCGAACTTTAAAAGCCGTGTCATACGAAGGACATATGCACACGAACACATGGGTTTAGGGTTTTTAGAGTGCTTTGTCAAGCGAAGCACTAGTGTGCGGCTGATTTTAGTTCTCGGAGTTCAAAATTGTCACATTCATTCTTTGGTGATGGCTTTTCACACACGACCTCTCTCTTCTCTTCTGAGGTCCATGTCTGAGGAATTCTCAGTTTGTTAATTGGCAGTTTGTTTTGCAGGTTGCGTGCATGAGGTGGTCGAAAGGATATGCTCAGAGGCAGTTTGAAGCCAGAGGACATTAGACCTTCCCACCATCCAGCAGCTGCATCAAATTTATCATGTGCTAATTAGTAGCTTCTGTCATGAGCTGTACTGCAAATCCTCGGCATTCTGGACACTATTAGCACTAGAAGTTAGAGAATGTCTCTTTGCTCTGTGTGATGATGAGCCAAGTAGGGTTTCCTGCAACGGCATATTTTAATTTTGATGAATACTGGACTTGTAAGGTGTCTTATCTGATCAAAGCTCTCGTCAATTTTCCAAGTTATTATCGATGACTACTCTTGTGGAGATTGTTGGGGGGGGGGGTGGTGGGCGAAGGTGATGTTTTGCTGGGAGTATCTGTGCATATCTTGGCCTTTGGCATGTTTCTTGTAGTCCACCCAATTCTTTGGACTTAAAAATTGCACTATTTCATGAAGTTGTGAGGTTTTGGGGTTCATTGTGTTCAAATGTCCACGTGGAGTTTGATGAGTGATAGACTCCCAATTTTTTTTGAACCAAGCAAGAGCTGAGTGAGATTTGAATACTGCAAGAGTCTGAACGTTGAGGTCTGACTGTTGAATCAGCTGGGCAGAATTGGGTGAGGGAAAGAACTCGAGGGGCTATACAAAGACACTTCATTTGCTACATTTGAGTGAGATTCAAGGATGATATGAACATCATAAGATTATGAACATTGGAAACCTTTTGTGTTCAAATGGCTAAGGGAATGAGATGGGTGATAGATTGTTGGATGCCCCTGAAAGCTCTATTAGATAGACTTATCACTTGGTTCACTTGAACAAGATTTGAGATGGTAAACATGTTTCAAAGATTTGGTGTGTGTGTGTTGGGTGTTTCTTGGGATGATGTCAATAGGATGGAACACACCCTTTTATGATCACAGTCCAGTTTAATGTGACTTATCCACTTTTGATTTTGGCACGTGATTTTTAGATTGCATCATGTATCCTTATGCCACTAAATTTGTAGTATCCACCTGGTCCAAATTCTCTACGTTTGCACTGCCTGTCTGAAGAGTCATGAGCAGTACTACTTACCTAATATTGTATCTGTACTGCTTAGAATTTGCAAAAGGTCTTGGAAATTACTGGTGCTCCACTTTGACATGGAAGCTTATGTTGCCCTATGCCAGGATACAAGTCATCCGTATTTTTGTAGTGTGCTGTAAATGGGCATGTTATGGGATGTCTATACAGTCGTTTAAATGAACTCATTAAACACACACATGCTCAACAGCAAGTGACTCTCAGGTGCAGAAAGTCTATTACATTATTTCATATCATAAGGTTCTGACAGGCTCATTCTTCAATTTGGCTATACTTGACAATTGTGATTTCTACAACCAATTTGGTGTCTCCAAATCTTTTACATGTAACAGAGTTTGATTCAAAGCAATTCAGGTGTTCAAAATCTTGGGAGAGGATGCTGTAATTTTATTATACTGATTGACTGGTAGATACTTGCGTAGTCTAGTTTGAAGTGCGAAAATGATCATCTGAAGACATTTGAGGTGGACTTGGGATACATCATAGTTGGGTTTTATAATTTGCTGCTGTTGTGAAAGCGTTGATGTTTTCATCTAATACAAACTTATGTTATGTCTACGGACTCAATTAAAGGAGCTCAGGTGTCCAGTGCCATGCTTGTGAACAACTGGTGAGCAGACAACATGCTTTGAATAGCAAAGATGAGCATGCTGAAGTAGGTCAGAACCAGAGAGATTCCTGCTTGTGAGCAAAACCGGCTGTAATAACTGCAATGCTCCATCCAACCTATGTAGTCCAGTCCATTCTTGGATATGTATGCAACGTCTGAGCTGGCTGCCACTGCTGCCATCAGCAGATAAGCTATTACCTGTTGCAGTTTCCAGACAAGTAATTTGTCATATGCTCATATTATATAATAGTCGCTGTTGGTTGGATAGAGTATGGGTATAGGTGAAATATGATGGAATGGGTTTTGGTCTTCCCTAACTGCTCTCCAGTTCCAACGTTTTGTACCATCAAGTTTCATCCAAGTGTATAAGGGTGTTGAATTGCTACTTATAAGTTTATATGCACACATTGTGCTTCAGGGACACTTGACTTTGGCACTCGTTCCCCTTGAATCATTCAAATGGTTACGCTTGGTAGAGTTCTGTGGGACCCAAAGAAAATGTAAGGTAAACGGGACTTAAATGAACACTTTTCTCTCTGTACCCACTTCTTGTAGGATGAGACACGCAATTAGCACAAATTTTTTAGCAAATCCAAATTGTGCCTGTATTCACTTTCTCATAATTTCTGGAGCTCGTATGAATATCCTATTCATTGGCAAGTGAAGATTCTCTGAGTTATTAAATGGTCATATAGGCCCTCCCAATTATGTTGATTATTATCTTAAGAATGGATAATTAATTCTGAGCACCTGGTCCAATCTCTCTTCAACACGTCTTTTAAGTGTCCATTCTTAGATCCACACCTGACCATTCACCACTCAAATACAGGTGATCGTTTAAAATGAGGCACCGAATTAGGCACATCTCCCTTAGGCCATCTGCAACTTTGAACTTTTAGTGGACCCAGAAAATGTGTAGTTGTAAGTTGCAGAACACAGACCTGATCAGAGAGAAGTACCACCCAGCCAACGGTGTTGGACTGTTTAGCAAAAGCAACTTGTACAATGAGCTCAAATAATGCCACCATTGCTGCAATTCCATTTGCCCATACAAGAAATCTACCTTCCACCAACACCACGTGTTAGTTGTTTGCATTTCGGTGAACTTTCCTGTAATGCACCATATGTATTTTGTGGTTTGACAATCGGGATAATTCTTCATGAAAATTGAGCTTGTTTTCATAGTAGATAGATACAGTAAACATATAATTGAATGTGGTCCACACATACATCATCAACCCACACCAATTGTCTTGCAAACACTGTTCGGCAACCACAGAGAGAATCACATGAAACTGCTGCTGCATAATTGGTGCAGGTTTGCAAGAAGAAAATTCTACTCAGTTCATTGGGAGCCAAACTCATTAGCACCTCCTGGCCTACCTAAATGAGTTTGTTGTAGAAAGTTCTTCCTTCACACCTCCACCCCTCCACCCCAACTCCAAGTATACACCATAAACTTACCGAAATGGAAATATTGTATGAAAACAACCAACTCCCCACCAAATCTCTAGTTGAATCAAAGGATAACTTTACTACCTTGCACCTTCCAGACAACAACCTGCGCATTTATTAGAAAGATTGTTCCAAACTAGCAGAATATAACTTAGGCAGAGCTTGTGGTGCATTCAAGAAAAAGAGCTCGACGCCCCTTACCTGAATGACATGAAGAGACTGTAGTAGGCCATCTTGCGAACATTTAATGAAGCCTTCAAAAAGGGAATGTAAACCGCGGAGCTACTCATCTGCTTGTCAGTAGCCATCACCACCAAACCTGAAAATGGACCAATGCCTTACTTCAGCATGAGTATAACCTGCTTATCTACTGCGACTCAATCCAAGAGCAATTGGCATGTATATTTACAGACACGTTGAAAAAATCCTCACCTGAAATTGACGACATTAGAGCAAGTAGCCGCAGAGCTATACTCAAGAAAGCCAATTTGGATCTGCCTGGCCTGTCGTTATGTTGCACCATGCTCTCAATCCCTGTTGAGTCCCGGGCTCCCTTTGTCTTCATTTTTCCTGACATTTTCAATGCGTCAAAAGGCAATTCAAGGATCTGGAGAGGAGAAATCGGGCTTCGTTTGTGTGACTGGAGTTTTTCTAAGCAGCTGAATCTTAGTAACTGTCCGCTATAATGGCTGATGGAAGTTCACAAACATCTCCGAGACAACAATCATCTAGACAGCTAGTTCAAAATAGAGGAATCAACAGGCATTAGAGCCCACAAACATAAGAGTGCTCCAGCTCAAGATATTTCCAACTTTCTAATAGCCTTCAAGCAAGTTGACCTCAACAAGATTTCAAAACAATGTGGTCATTATGTCAAAGCTCACGGGAAACAAAAACATGAAATTCAGAAACAGAAAGAAATTGAATTCAGCAGACACTAACATGCGCTACTAACTGAAGTGCATTAACATCTTGAGAGGGAGGATGCAGTCAAGTACTTATTTGCCTGGAATAGCAAGAAAGCTGATACTCTTCCCTACTTCACGACACCACAAGTAATTGCAAGTGATGGGTGGGGTGTAAGTGTGGGCTTGAAAGCATTCAAGTGTAGTTTGAGGAGGGAGACAATCATCTCGTGAGGAGGTAAAGGAAGTTCGTGGTACTACCACCATATATACAGTGAGTGAATCGAGGAAACCAACCTACCAGATCCCTCATGTAACATGTTCTAATCCCTCAAATCGTACATGTTAGGATATCATTTAGAAGCTCAAATTGCATACAAAGTACCCTTAGCTTTCTCTACAAGTTAGAAAGCTCTGATTGACTTTTGACACTGCTAGAATTGGTAAGCTAAAACCATCAAACTTAAAATATCAGTAGGAAAATGGTGATCAATTTTTCAACTCTCATTAACAGACAGACACAGAGATTTGCCCGTGCAATTTGGCTGAAGAAGAGGAATCAACCTAAGTAGTCACCAGTGGTCAAAGTCTTGTTCTTGTGGAGGACATGTTCCCTGTAGTGAATGAATGCTAACTTATTCCTGATTCATTTTCTTCTGTGACATAATTGGGGATAGTTGGATGTAACTTGCTATGAGAAATTCCATTAGATTGCTGAAGATGAATGCAATCCACACATACAACTCCAAATCATCCCGACTCACCAATCAGACCATTACTTCATCTTATAAAAAGTTATTAAAATCAGGCACCATAAAGGCACACAACTCTGACTGAGAAGTCTGATCCAAAAAATAAGTTACAGATGTATGTTGAGTCCAAACATTTGCATTGGCATCTTCTGGCATAACACACAGCAGCTTGGACCTTGTCGAGCAAGATTCTGAAACTGCAGACACAAATTGCAAAGGAGAAAAGACAGATACCAAAGACCTTCACCAGCTGA
Organism: Polytrichum commune; assembly: GCA_950295325.1. Taxonomy (NCBI): domain Eukaryota; kingdom Viridiplantae; phylum Streptophyta; class Polytrichopsida; order Polytrichales; family Polytrichaceae; genus Polytrichum; species Polytrichum commune. The sequence continues at coordinate 10,487,761 of OX485803.1, read as the reverse complement.
TAAGACAAGCAATATACAATCAAGTATATGATGGGATCTCACATGGGGGAAAAAGGAGAATGTTTTCAACAATTGTCTATTGAAAGCGTGTAGAGTTGTTTGTCAACTCTGTACTTGGGGCACCTGTGTGATTACAACAACTGTCATCTCCAGATCCAAGAGGTCATTATACAGAACAAAGTAATGCTCCACTATTGAAAACATGGCCTTGTAAAAGAAGAAAGAATTCAGCCCCCTGTTTGGCTGGAGAATGAGAGCTTCGGGATCCAAGTAAACCGACCACTTTCACGACTCATCCTGGACAACCGGTCAGAGCCCCACGATCTCTTTTTGGCAACATCAGATGTTGCAGATGGAATCTCAGCTGAATTTTCGGCAGACGTGTCCATAGTTTTTGATGATGTGGTCGTGGCTGACCCTTCTAAGGACAGCTCAGAAACATTCTTTGGAACTTTGCCAATTTCACCTGAAACATCCGAGTTCTGCGTCGTACTTGGACTGAAGCTCACCAACTTCCCACTTTCGACTGATGGCAAGAGGCCTTGTTGGGCCGCCCTAACCTTGGGACTTTCAGAGACACTTACACCGGGTCTTCCACCCTCTACAGTTGTTCCTCGACTGCCTTGTGAAGGAGATTGCGGAGTCGGACACTCCCATTGGTAAGTTTTCTCCAACACATGGTTCAGCCTTTCCACTACCTCGCTCATTTTTGGTCTCCCTTTCGGTAACTTGGTCAGGCACTGCGTTGCAAGTTGTGCGAATTTCAAGGCAGGCCGCAATGGGTATTTACCTTCCAAGTGTGGGTCGACAATTTGAGCAAACTTATGATGATCATTGATGTGGGGCCTCACCCATTCTACTAGCCTCTGTTCATTCTTGGGTCGATTTCTATCCATGACTCTTCGCCCTGTAAGCATCTCCAGCATCACTATACCAAAACTCCACACATCACTCTTGGATGTGAGATGACCCGTTTGTATGTACTCAGGCGCCGCATATCCTGCTGTGCCTACAACCTACACACAACCACATCTGTCTTTGTCAGCATAAAATCTACTACACAGAAACGCTATATAATGCTCAGTAAACTAATTACAACATAATACAGTAATTTGTGGATACAGAGCTGAACACTCTAATTACTTGTTTCCAACCATGAGCTGAAAAGAGTGCCAATTACCAAGAAAACAACTTCATGAGCACTACTTTGCCTTTGTGATTTGATGAATGTCATCTGCAACCTTTCCTCTAGAGAGAGCACATACTCTGTTTCTCAAATAAATCATGCTATCTTAATAATCTTTTCAAGAGGACCCAATTTTTTTGGGGGAGTGTTGTCCCCTGATTATGTTTAGTGTGATATGTACCTTTACTAATCATCAAATTGTGACTTCCTGATCCTTTACAATTATTGGCGTAACAACTGACATCAGTACCAGCTCATGTATTCAGAGTGAGATGCACATGCAACCCTCTAAGAGCCAGTTTGCAAGGAAACACCAGAGAGAAAGAGAAACATCAGCTTTACCGCAGTGGAGACATGACTATTGCCTTCCTGGGGGCCTTGTCTAGCAAGCCCAAAGTCTGAGAGTTTAGGGTTCAGTTCCTCATCCAGCAATACATTTGAGGTCTTGAAGTCACGAAATATAACCTACATGTCACAAATAAAATCCACTTAGCAAGTATTGGGAAATAATTCCAGGCTGGAATACCAGGATAAGCTCCAACCAACGACCTGTACATATCTATGGATTCCTAGTCCTGGTGCCAAAAATCTAGTACTATGAAATGGATTACTGTAGTAGGACGTGATGGCTGCCCACTTATAAAGCAATAAGCACTTTTAAGAGTTTCACTTAAGACCTTATAGGATTCTTAAGTGGTGTGGTGGGTGTTCTCCCCAAGGATCTTGGAGAGTATACACTTCGTGAAATTCTTCAAGTTGAATCTTGACAGATGGGAGAAGGCTTTGTCTGAAGATAACAATGAGATGTTGACTAACAAGAGTTTGCCACTTAACTATGCTTGGCATTCATGTATGCAATCAAGGACCTTGATTCTAGAAGCTACAATAGAAAGAGAATGTCTTTACACATGCTTAAGAATGCTATGCTAATAACAGAGACCCAAGCCAGTAACATATCGGAGGCACTTACTTGTATCTCCATCTCTTCATGTAAATAGGCAAGGCCCCTTGCTGCCCCTAAAGCAATCTTCACTCTTTGTGGCCATGAAAGCGGTCTACGCCCAGGTAGAAACAAATGATCATCAAGCCCCTTGTTGGGCATGTACTCATACACCAGTAGCCTTTGTATTCCTCTTTCATCATCATCACTTGCACAATAACCTATGAGCTTCACTAAATATGGTGAGTCCACCAGCCCCAAGAAGTGGACTTCTGCAAGCCACTCTTTATGGCCCTGCAAGATAATGACATGCAAGATTAGGTGAATATCGGATAAAAAAGGAGAAACGTGAGAGACTTTTCTATGTGAGTGAACGAAGAGAGAGAATTCCAGGACAGACTTTGGGGAACTGAATTTATCCTTCTGTCACAAATGCCAATGCTATTCACATGACGATCATCAAATTGCAGCCATAACTTTAACCATTGCCAAAGTCTAGAGAGAAAACCTAAACCTTGGGCAGAAAAAAGGAATAGACATGCACTTGACACATTCTTATCCTCCAACTATAGTAATGGACTGAAGCCCTGCACTTCACCGTGCCCATAATTGCTGCCAAGTTCTGAAGGTGCATTTACACACAACCACCGCGGTGGTTGAGTTGAGTTTGGACCCACCTCCAACCACAACTAAAAAACAAAATTAAAAAATCGCTTACACACAACTACTCTTCAAGTAGTTGAGAAGTGAATTTGATCGCAATGGTCATCCCTCCGATTTGTGCGATCCGTGAAGTGGACACAAACAATTTATAGATTCTAGTGGAAAGTTCATCTAAGAGTAATTGCCTCCTCCAACCCATGCTTTGGCCTTAAAAGTTCTCTCCTGGTGCCACATAGGAACTACAAAGAAAATAGAACCAAAGAAAGTAAACTACAACCATCACACCCACTCCCAACTGCACCTTGTATCATAGTAGTTGGGCAACGTAGAATACTTGTGGTTGTGGTTGTCATCAATGCACCTTCTCCCTCCTTATCCCTCGAAAACATAACCAAAGAAAGTAAACTACAACCACCACCAAAAGGGTGGTCGTATGTAATGTTTTACAGAGAATCAAATAGGAGAGAGCCCAGTAGAAAACTGCACCATGGGATGTGAGCATGCATACATACCTGTTGGCCTCTGGAATTTAATTGTTTGACAGCAACATCCACTTTCTCCTCTACTGCACCGAATTTCTGTTTATGCCTGATACAGCCCTTAAATACTTGCCCAAACCCTCCTTCTCCCAAGAGATGTTGTCTGTTGAAGTTCTTGGTAGCATATCTGAGCTCCTGGAAAGTGAAGTCCCGAAGATCGTTGGGTTTCCGAAGCGAGCCAATGTGATCAAGTTTGGTGCTTCCTGGAGAAGATTCAGCTTCTCCACTCTCCAATGCTCCAACGGTAACTGGAACCGCCGCTACCTCTACCACTACGTCTCCCTGGCCACTTGTATTCGAGACCGGTTGGCTATCAACATTTGAGAATGTCCCGGAATGCTTTACATCTACAGAGGATCTGTCCTCAAAAGGATGCTGCTTCCTGCTCTTTCCTTCACTAGTGTCACGGCTTCGTGGCAAGAACTCAAAACACCCCATGCTTCTCTAACCTTAAATTCCTCGGCTGGACGATCATGTATGACCTAAATTGGCTTTCCCAAATTATGTTTCTCAATTCACACCCTCACAAAACCCTCTTTTGGCCAGTCAAAACCCTCTTTACTCACTTAAATAGCATAGCAATTATGTATAGGCTCTGTACTCTGCTTCGATTAATCAACCAATTCCAAATGATTCCAATAACCTTTGAAATACTGATAGCCACTTGTCCACTTACAAATTAAACTATTAGGTCAACACCATCTTGAGCAACCCGTTCAGGGTTTACTAGTGGCTATAGATGCTGTCAAGGTAGAAAGAAGAGCTGCATTGGTAGAGGTGGACAAGAGATGCTTGTTGTTGTTTTAACCAGTCCTCTGCAGTGGTGACCTTTTCCCAGTTTTCAAAGACCCAGTTGTCCATGCGGAGGAGGAAAAGAGAAATGGAGAACTATGACCAAGAGATAACTGTTGCTGCACCCTCATAAGGGCTTGTGTGGAGCTAAGGCCAGTTGAAACGTCACCATCATATCTGCGCTGCCTTACAAACTCCCCGGATCCTTGTGCTACAAGAAGAAAAACATTCGACATGGCAGATTTGAACACATCGTCAATTGCAATTGTGATAGGTCACAACAGCCCACTTTCATGTCGCATCCATCGCCGACGCTATTCGCACATCCAAGTGCTGATGAATACAACAACCAAATGCGCGTCCTGGTTAGAAACATAACACACGACATCGCCAATATCACCAAGACGAAATGCCTAATACAGTACACACAAATTACTGGACTCAACCAACAACTATTATCCTATATGTTATGGCCATTCCGCGTGCGCTGTCGGTATCCAGCCGCCACACGTAATTGGACACAGTAACCGACAAAGAAACAAGGTCCACAACGACCGATCCCCCCCCCCTTCCGCACACACACACACACAATGACCAGGATCACTTGATTCCAAATGTGCCTCTACACATAACCCTCCTGTATCATCAAGGATACCTCACCAAGGACTCCATACCCCAAAATCGAGCACATCTGCAAATCCAAGACCCCCAATCCCACCTCCAGATACAAACACAAACATAAACACAAAGAGACAGAGAGAAACAAAGAAACTCAGAGAGAAAACATAGATACTCAGAGCGACAAGCGTGTCTACCTAGCTCGAAACCTACATGTGTACAACCACCAAAGCGTCCACGCAAACGGCACCTTAGCGGTACACTGTCAAACTCCCTCACAAACCTCAATCGAGGGCAGGGCAGCTCGGAAGCTTCGAATTTCTGCCCCGCTTTTGGCCAACCTTGCCAAATATGGGGGGCCGAAACCATCGAACTTCAGCTGCAGGGCAACTCAGCGAGTCTCCAGGACACCGTTGGAAAGCGAAAAGTCGCAGAGTTTAGCGTGAATGGAGGCTGTGCTTGCGAGGGAGATGGCAGGCTGCGACGAAGAAGGAATGAGAAAAGCGCGAGACAAGCCTTGCACAGCGTGAACTGACGAAGCGAGGGACGAAGGAAGGGCGTGGACTGCTCAGCCGGGGACGGAACGGTGCGGTGCGCAGTTTACATCTCCGTCTACATGACGGGGCACCGGGGCGCTACCCGAGCAAACCGTGTTCACTGCCGAGGTTTGTCAACGGAACGGCGCGAAGCGCAGTTTATATCTCAGTTCAGCAGACGGGGGAACCGGGGAGCTAACTGCGCCACGCGTGTTTGGTTAGTGAGTATGAGAACGGGGGTGGATGGCAGTTGGAAGCCCCGTTTAGCGGACGCGGTAACCGGGGAGATAACGGCGCAGCTATTTGGTTACGGACCGGAACCACGTGGTTAAGCGCGGTTAAGCGCGGGATTGGGTCTAGGAACCCTAGGTCAAATGGGAATAGCTAGGGGAACGCTGTTGGCCGCAAGGTTTGGGGACCCAAGTCAAAGGCGCGTAGTTAGGCCACGGTTTCGGGGCTTTACTCTGGTTAGTTCTGTAGCTGCCGGGTTGGCTTTGTCTGATGTGGCCCTCCATATCTATGCCTGTCGTAGATATTAGTGCGCCTCCATTAAACAACTGATTTAGTGTGGCATTAAAATTGGTGTGTCCTATAATAAAGAGAGTGGTCTTTTGTGGCTTGTCATGTAGTCCCAAGTGTCATGTGACACATTCTCAAGTCCTCATCGAGTGATTGCAAGACAATTAATGTGGGTCGACAACGCATATCGTGGGCCGCATTAAATTGGGTGTTTAGTGTGTACTTATTAGTGTGGGTTCAAGAGTCATGCTTTCATCCGCATTCATTGCCCCTAACTTTGTCCCTAGGTGAATGTGTGTATGAATGTTTGTGGAGAATACACACTAATACCAAGTTGTTTCATTAATCAGCTATAAGTATTTGCAGTGACTACAATATGCACATAGAACAACACGGTGTTCGTGAAAACGTCACATGACACGCAAAAATGTCGCAAATGCCGTTTTCTCGAATATAAGGAAGGCCAACTTACGTCGGTTTGTGAAGGCAATTTTTGCCAACCACGTCCAAATGTTTTTATGAAACGCTAGTAGCATGTGCAAGTGATAACGAGGGGGAAAGTCTATTCATATACATGAATGTTATGTTCTTCACTGTTACTTCAAGACTACAAACCTAGTCAGCTTTCAAAAAAACCCGTCACGTGTGAATGTGTCGTTTTCACAAATATTATGTTAGTACAACTAAGCACTCTCACTTTATGATGTAAGTATAGATAGGGCATACTAAAAAGAGAAGGGACCCATCTAGTACTATTTTAACATCAAAGCAACTTACTCTCATGGATTTCATGGGATTCGTCTCAAGGCATTGGGTTTGAGCCAACTTAACCCCTAAAGGCCCATAAGGCCACATTTAGCTTTTTGCACATTTTTAATTTGGTCCACAAGCTTTGTTTCAAAGTCAAATAATGATTTATAAACAGCATGGGGTTGGTCTTGCACAGTCTTGTCTTCTTCGCCAGATATAATATTAATTGAAAATGATCTTTTCACCTATAAAATCATGTTGACATATGGGTTTTTTGGACACATATTTGGATATTTTTGGAGGTGTTTCATCCCATTTTCGTATCAAGGCAAAGAAATGTGGACATGTCCAATTCAAATCAAAATGGAACCACAAATTTGGAAAAAAATAAAATCACTTTCACTCTAAATATAAGAATATTCATATCTACCACACCATATTTGAGTGCTTGGGAAACGTGTTTTCTATAGAATAAAATTCTCAAAGCAACCCAAATTTGATATGTACCCAAAGCAAGCCTAGGGAACCATAGTAAATCATCTCGAAAAGTGATTTATTATTTATTTTTCTCTCCTCGTTGATACACTCCCATGCAAATGTCTAGAAGAAGGAAAATGTCACCTTGAAAATTAATAATACAACCATCAAGAAAGCAACAACAACCGATACTAGACATGGACGCCTCTTGGATTATTCCATTGTTGGGATTTCACAACCTACTCTCGCCGATCAAAACACTCTCAAATGATGTAAGAATAAAAAAACATCAATGCTCTAGATACTACTCTATCCAATTCACAAGTATGATTTGAGAAAAATCCTAACTAACACCCATTTTAATGTCCCCAATTGAAACCGTGAAAATTGTTGTAAATTCTACTTCGCTCTACATGTGATCCTTTAGAAGTTAAGGAATCTTAATGAACCCAACAAACATTTTAATATATTAATACATTAGTATACAACAAAGAAATGTAATACAAGGTTCATTTACACACCAATATAATCACCAAGAAGAGGAAGATAGAGTGAGAGATAGATTTATGCCAACTTGAGGGTAGTGTGCATAAAACATGATCCACTACACTAAATATTGCATCTAGTGTAGTATGATATTATGTGTCATTGTGGAAGCTCTTCCAATGAAACTTCTTGATATGAATGAGTTTACGAGTAATGTCATCCCAACCTACTTCTAGTTCATCCAAATGCCAATCATTGAAACAAAGTTTGGTATATTTTGCATCCTAACAATTATGCGAGAAATATATTCATGTATGATTGAAAATGGGATGAAAAATCACTTAGTAAATGACATAAATTCCAACATTGTAAAACTCTAATGCTCAATTATTTAAAGTAAGGAATGACAATAATGTTAGGTTTACATTTCGTGTTAGTGACACTACACATGCGGTTTACAATTACTATTGAGCAAAACATATAGAATCGGTGACACTACATACAATATTTAGTGTAGATTTGGGCATAGGCTGCACTCGTACATAAGCCCAACAGAAGCTCGTGGAACAAGCAAGACATAAGACCAACATAGATGCAATTTCAATGTTATTTAGACATGAAAGAAGGCGCCATTTAGTTACAACCATGGTGTGTGTATTGGTACCATACGAAAGTTGATGGATGTGATGGGCCCGGACTAGATCACATCTCCATTCGGCTGGGCCCCGCCCTTCCCACATCTCCTTCACTGTCCGGTTGACCTGCCCACACTTGTGTGGGAACTCCTCCTCATTGGGAACTAATGTGACAATGCTAGGTCAAAATTACAAATATTCAAGCTTTTATTGTTCCCAAGTTAATTGATGGAGTTCCTTCACATATCAAAGGAGCTTAATGGCTTAAGTGACCAAGTATTGTCACATTGGTTCCCAACGAGGAAGAGTTCCCACACAGTTGCGGGCAATGAAGGAGGCATGGGAGGGGCAGGGCCCATCTAAATGAAGATGTGATCTAGCCCGGGGCAATGTAATAAGAGTTGAAATTATTATGTGACACCTTATAACCCAAGAAAAAAAGTGTTGGGGTTAGAAGACAACTTTGAATCATAGTTACAACTGTCACCCCTTAAGAGGTAGAAAGAAAAGAAAAGAAAAGAAAACGCCAGTATTATTCATACCGGCGTGAATATGAGCCCGTTGGCCCTATATTGATCACGGCTTGCCGTGATGCAATATAGGGTGTTATGCCCCTTAAGAGGTACACTATTCATCAACGAATATTAAGGCATTAAGGCAACTTCCTCTTTGATGTATTTATACACATTAGATCTAATGTTTGGTCATTTTACCTACAAGGTTACAAAACAATTGTATGGCACCTACACTCACCCCTACTTAAAAGTAAATGTGTCCCAGATCAAATTATAATTAGTGAGGATTGCATGTTTTCCATGTTATACTCTACACATTTTGTAGTAATGTCCATAAATCATGAACTAGTGTGTGGATGATTTCAAACTATTTGGTCGATTTTAGACTGGATTGTCATTGCACACTTGTTTAAAATATCTTTACTATGATGTTAAATGTTTGCACACATCATGTCCACTGTCTTTTAATATAGAACCACTTACATAATGACTAAATGGCAAGTACATATGATAACACTTGAAACACAAGTGTTCACATTTTCAAAAACTACTTGCTTCTTTCTAGACTCATAAAAAATATGTAATTACTTAAATACTAGTTTACGGGTAACTACAATGGATAGTCCTATTAATGTGGGTGGAAAATTAGCATGGAAACAATTAGTGTGGGCCACACTAATTTTTTAGTCAAGGTGGAATTGACTTGAGTCCAAGACCCTAGGTCTTCCCCCAAGTCTTCATGAAGACTTTTGACCAACACATTGTGTATAAGTTAAGGGACAAAAGTAGCACAAAATAAAATTATCAAGCACACTAATTATTTAGAAAACAATTATTGTGGTCCACGCTAATTCTCTACTATAAATTTGGTGAGGGATGAAAATTAATGTTGCCCACGTTACTTCTTATTATGAAAATTCGTGTGGGCTGTAAAACTTTATTGTGACCCACAATAATATAATTGTTTAGTGTACTTGTCATGGGAATGAAACCTACACCATTTGCAAGGCATACATAGGTCTTGAATACTCAACTAGGCATTGGTTTGATGCTCAAGGAAAAACCTTCCTTAGATCCAGGTTCTAATGACGGTTTAGTTTTATAATGATTCAATTTAATGAAACTACCGTAAATATGATGTTTAGTGTTATATGGCATTTTATGTCATTGTGGTAATTTATGTAGTGACACTTTGTATGAATAAGTTTACTTATATTGTTATCCCCACTTACTTTCAGTTCATCCAAATGTCAATTATTGAAACAAACTGATATAATTTGCATACTAGCAATTTTGTGATGAAATATTGTCATGAATGATTGAAATGTGAATGAAAAATCACTTAGTAAGTGACAAAACTTGCAACCCTGTAAATCTATAATGCCCAAATACGTTAACAAGGAATGAGAAATACTCTTAGGACAATGTTTAGTGTCGGTGAGATAGATAGATAGAAACTCCGGTCCTCTTGCAAGGCCAACGTGAATAAAGTGTTTGTTCGTCTTGACAATGTGCCAGTGCCCACCGGGCAAAGGAACATTGGTACAAGACTACTCTCCCCTTCCGGGAATAAACACTTTAGTAACCAGAAACAAGTAAAAGTAACGCACAGTAGCCATTATCAAGTATTTACATCATTTGTAATGGTATAAAACGAAGTTTATTATGTTGATGGTCGCGAAGTCATGGTTCCTAGGTTGGTTGGAGGAGGATGTTTGTGTTACAATTATACAGACCGGGTTCGATTCATGTTGGGTCCATCTGAGCGTTATTGTAATATCCATGACTTGGTGCTACTAGTGAATTTATCATAGGCAGAAAAGTTGTACCAACCAACCAGCCCCTACCCATCTTCCTGAGACAAGTGGTGACACTGTGCTAATTGTTTAAAACAGATAGTGGTCTTCACCACTACCCCCTCTTTTTATTCTATTGGTATTGATTGGTTGTTTTCTATTCATCTTTTATGTAGAAGGATTGATCCGGCATATTGTATAGCAATAGTGCTTGTTTCTTTAAATGTGTGTTTGACAAAAGTTTCAGATAATTTAAAATTTGTTTCCAGTTGTTTCATTGATGGGACCTGCGTAGTACCTCTAGCACCAGCTGAGATGACTATAAGTGGATTTACTTTCCATCCTTGGTGAATGATGTTATTAATTAATGGTTGATACTTTTTAATTTAATTTTTTATTGTATCTTGTGAGAATCTGTCATTTGTGTATGTGAATTCAATAAATTGTATGGTGAGATTGTCTGCCAGGTTTATTGGTGGAGTACTTTGGTGTGGAAGTTCTTTAATACATAGTAGATAAGGTTTGAATATGGCGTTGCAGTGACATCTCTGTTGTCTGCATGTACAAGGTAGGAGCCATAGGGGGACTGTATTTTCTTGTGGGTTGTTGTTAAATGTCCCTGCATTCATGAGGGTGTAGCATCTTGATTTTTGTGATGATAAAATTAATTTTCTTAGTTCCCATACCGCTTTGTTATGTCTTTTGGTTCTAAGGGCATGTATGTGGTGTTGATTACATTTTAGGAGTACATGGAGCCATGTGTCTGCATCAAAGGAGTTGCAAATCGGGCATGTTATTGATGAAATCTTTCTATGCCAAAAAATAGTTGTTTTCTAGCATTTCCCATGTATTGTCCAGGACGGAATTTTAGTAGGCTTGTTTTTTGTGAATCTGTAATTGCAGGATTAGACCAAAAGTTATTGGATATTTCATTATTTAGTGTCGATGACACTACACTGCGGCTTACAATTAGTATTGAGCAAGACAATTGGAATAAGTGACACTAAATATCATATTTAGTCTAGTTTTTGTTTCTTTTAATTGTTGTTTCACACAAGTTCATGGCACTCTCTGAAGGGCATTTGATTGAGCATATGTTTATTCCAAGGACAAAAAACTTGTGAAGAGATTTCTTATGGATATTTAGAATTATTCTCACAAGCACATTCTAGAACAAGTATTGTAGCAACGATGTGTTGGCAAATTATTGGTTTCACAAGTTTCTTTCAAAACTAATTGAAAGCAGTCGCAAAGAAATAAACCGATATTGGACCGGTATAGATGTGAATGCATGATATCCATACACAATATCACCAATGGTATACCAATCTCAAAATTGAAAGACTACACTAAATATGATATTAAGTGTCATATGGTATTTAATGTCACTATGGTAACTTTTCAGATCCCATGCTTCTTATGAGTAAGTGAACAAATATTGTCATGGATGATGAATGAGTTCATCCATTGGTCAAAACCCTACTTTCTCTTGTCAACAACTTGTGATGAACTATTGTGATGGATGATTGACACTTGGATGATAAATCACTTGGTAAGTGACAATAATTGCATTACTGTAAATCTATAATCTCCCAAAATTTTACAAGGCATGACAAATAATGCTACGTTAACATTTAGTGTTGGTGACACTACACCGTGGTTTGCAATTAGTATTGAGCAAGACAATTAGAATTGGTGACACTAAATATCATATTTAGTGTAGTTAGATAAATTGCTACCTTGTGGGTATGAAGAGAGAGAGAGAGAGAGATTTGTATATCGTCCATAATCACTACTTGGATCAATACTACCTTGATACGATATCCATACTAGAGTGATTTACCCAAGTGTGAAGGTTCTTGACTTGTATATAATCTCACATGACATTCAAAACACCAATATCCTCAAATACCCATATCCTACCAGCACCAACAAAATGTTCGCATAACAATTGACCTTTCTATTTAATCGAGTGGTATAAAAAAAAAAAATTGAATTTTTTAAGTACCTACATGATGGTTTATTTCCAAAGAAAGACGTGCTGCAATTAAAAAAATCTTTGATAATTTACATATGCCTTTTGAAAGGCTCAAAGTCTAGAACATGAGTGCTCCCCATAAACTGGGAACCCCTGAATTAAAGGAGAGTTATGCTCGTGTAATATATGGTCCCATGAAAGAGGCACCACGGGCCTTGGCTTGGTGGTTAGGGCTCATGGCCCCCAATGAGGAGGTTGTGGGTTTTATTCCCCATGCCGGTGTGGTGCTCACCACCTTAGTCCACCCAACTATGGTGGGGGGTCCTTGGACCTTGTTGTATGGGTACCTCAAAGCCCTTTGGGGGGATACCATGTCCGGTATCTTCAAGGCACTAGTGGCTAGCTAGGAACTAGTATAGTGTGTCACTATAGTGCCCATCCTCAAAAGGGGAGAGTAGTATTGCCCCAATGTCCCCTTGTCCGGTGGGCATCGGGTCATTGACATTACGAACGGACACTTTATTCACGCCGGCCCCTTGCTAAAAAGGGACCGGAGTTTCTATCTATCTATATGGTCCCATGAAACGTAGCAAAGGAGTTGTGTAATGTTATGAAATATACAAATCTGTCATTTTTAGAAACCAAGCTCCTTCCGAAAGTGTTGTAAGTACCATACCATAATATTATATGGCTACACTCTCATGCTCGTGTGGACATAAGAGGGAGGCAATGAACGGACATCCCATGTGAGGGTAAAAGGCTCTGACTTTCTTTTTTGCTTTTCTTTTTTGTATGGCTAGGTGCATTTCCATAATTGCTTCCTGAATGTAAGAATGCATGTTCCGGAAATCATTGACGTAGGGACGGGATCGGTGCTTGCAAGCGCGGTGAATGCTTTAATGAAGGAGATCATGAGGAATATCGACCAAAATAGGAGTGGATGTAGTCACTAGCAACCCTTGAAGAGAGATCTAAAGTAGATCTAGCAAAACATATCATATGGATCACTGCAGAATTGATCACAAGAGTGAGACAAGAGGTTTCACCTCACACAACGGCCTTCAATGAGGTAGACGTGCAGCGAAATCGGTGTTGGATCAGTGCTCGTTAGCGCTGTGAATGCATCAATGAAGGAGATCGCGAGGAAGAACGACAAGAAGAGGAGTGATTATAGACTATAGCACAAGATCAACAAGCACCGGTAAGGCACATTCGGGTTTCCAGGGCTTTCAAAGAAATCACTCTTGAGGTGATTTGTGATTTGTGCCCTTGGCTTGGTTTCTTCAAGACAAGCTCGGTCTTCAACAAATGCGAGTGAAGTCCCATGAAGACAAGCTTTGTCTTCAACAAACGCGAGTGGAAGGAAAGTAGTTTCACTTAGAGGATCGTACTTACTTAGGAGTTCTAGTCCATTCCGAGCAAGCTTTAGAAGATGAGAGACTAGAGGCTTGAAGTTGTGATGCGAGAGCACCAGATCGGGAGAAGGACCCAACTTGGAGGCCAAGAACAAGGTCGAAGCTTGATGATCCAAGCTCGGACACAAACGATCAAAGCTCAAGGACCACACACCGTAGCCTACGGAACGGACTACATATCAGGAGTCGAGCGAGGAAGGAATAAGAGAGAATGGAGTCAACCCAATACCCGAGGGTGAAGGTAATATTATGGATCATTGCTCAACTATATTTATGTCCTTACACTCTGACACTACATGATCTGCAAAATCACTCAACAATATTCCATCAAGCTCTAGTCTCAAACTCTTATGAAGTGTCTTCCCATCAAGCACAAGCTACACTCTCTTTCACAATGCTCTCCCACCAAACCCTGGCTACATGGGCTTGCACTATGTTGTCTCCACAAAGATCTCACCAATGCTATGCTTCTTCTTAAGGCACAAAGTCTCACCAAGAGATTCTCACAAAGCCCCTCCATCAATCTTCCATGCACTGTCCTTGGATCGGACTCGGACTTGTCTCATTTAGTTAGCAACTGCAATTCACAAAGATTGTCATCTCAAACTCACAAAGTTCCTTCCACCAAAAAGCTTGCTTTCAAACCCACAAAAGTTCACCACAATAGAGAACCCTCATATCCCTTTAATCAAATCCCTCTCAAAGCCTCTCCGAGAAGTGTGAACAAATGGCTCAAACATTGTCACAAACAACACCATACCTACATAATCCAACAATAATTCCCAGCTTACCCACCCCAAGTATTCCAAGAAGTCCAAGAAGCCTTAAACATATTAGATCCAATACAAGGCTTCTCACATACTACACACCAACCTATCAACACCCCCCCCCCAACCAACAAAACTCCACTTCAAATACCCCAATCACTTACCTCACTTGGAACTATGCCCACATTAGCACCAACCTACAAGACCTCCACCAGAGTGCCAACATTAATGGCACCCCTCATAAATTATTTGCATCAAAGAAACAAATTTGCCAAGAAACAAAACCACGTGATTTGAAGATGTCCAATTCCCATCAAACAAAATCATCTACAACAACACAACCAACGCCATCACATGCCTAAGAAGACCATATATTCTATATATCACCCCACCCAAGGAGGCCTCCTTACAATGATACATAAAACAATTGCCTATACTAGAAACATCACCAAGATGACAACCCCCAAAGAACTAACCCCATACCTCCAAATTATAAACCTCTCACACTTATATTCCTCGTCCACATGTACATGCCATCGTATGAAGAAGACCTACACCTCATACAATCAACAATTGAACTAATAATCAACATGTATCCAACACATTCCCCAATACTAGTAGACAACTTTTACATCCCCATGAAGGACTGCAACCATCAACAATGTCAAACAAACACACACATCAACCTCAACTTAGACCACTTCCCAGTCACCCCCCCCCCCCTTCATCACCGTGTAAGAAGAACACATGTAACACAAACCGGCTCTATGGCCCAATACATATACCCAATACCATCAATGAACATAAATGCATTCCTAACTAAATTCATCGAACTCAACTTCACCCATATTTGTCAACTCACTACAAGAAACCACAACCTTACCCCCTAAAGAATGGATTGAAGCACAAGAATTAATCAACCTTAAAATACATTCCATTAGCGATTGTGCCATACAAACATTCGCAACCCCCGAGTCCCTAATGCCCACCCCACAAACAAAACAACAAGGTGAATTCCTACCTTGCAACAAATTAAAACAATGAAATAAACACCTCAACACATACCATCTCATCAAACAAGTTATAAGAGACACCGCCCTCCCAACACACCCCCAATGGCACACCCAACCAAGCATCCAAAGTACGAAGCATTCCCAACATCCCTCCCCTCCTCCCCCCTTACACTCCAACAACTCACATGAACCCCAACAATGGATAGAACATATCACAAGCAAAAATAGAAAAATAAGCAAAACATGAAGCCAAGAAAATTACCACCAACCAAACCACACAAAATTGCAAGATTGATACAAATACCATTAAACATCAGAAAAATTACCAAAAAATTACACAAAAATCTTCAATCCACAACATGCTACCCAATTAGAGTCTTATACACAACAATGGCAATCTAGCCACACATCCAGACATTGCATCCAACATCACATATAATACACAAACATAATCAATCAACAGTGAAGCCCCTCTATGCTCGAACCTAGTAGACCATCCCTTTGAATGTATTTGAGCAATTAGACAATATCCATGGCAAATTAATAAAAGATGTAAGTTAGAAAAATAACCAGCCCTCAAGCCACCTTAACCCAAATGTTGAACAAAACCACATACAACACATGCCTCAAAAACCTTCTTAAACGAAAGGCCCTATGCCCAGATGGAATCCCAAGTGACATCCTAAAAGCCCTACCCAACAACCTTCATGATATGATGTTCCTATTTTCCTACAATGCTACCACCAATTTGCCATACCCAAGGAATGGAAACATAGTAGCACCATCTTACTACACGAGAAAGACAACCCCATCATAGTCACCAATTATGAACCCAATTGCATTGGCTTGCACCATATACAAACCCTTCACAAGCACGCTAACCTCCCTACTCACCACATTTGGAGAACATCATAGAATCCTACACCATAGCCAAGAAGGCTTCTGCCCTATGAGAAACATTGCCTCGTATGATTTGGATTAGAGGAGTGGCTGTGAATCTGGCTCCCTAGAAGGACGTGGATGCTCCCCAATATATGTTGCCTATAAGTTTAATGGCGTCGAGTGGGTAAGCCTTGTATTGGATCTATGCAACCTTGTTCTCAATTCCAAACATTAGGAGAATGGACACACTACTCATCAAACTCACAAAATACATCTACAATCTCACAACAAACACCCCCAACATCTTTACTCAACTACTAAGAGAGGCATTCGGCATAGGAACACACTCACTCCTCCAAGATATGCCACCATGTTAGCGAACAATTGAACCAAACACTTTAATGACCTAGGACCAACCAATCAAATGTACCAAGGTCTAGCAAAATTCATAGTCACCAAATATGGAGGAGCTTAACACCTCCCACACTTCAACTCACAAGCATGTGTAGAGCCCCCATTGTGAGATCCCTAGCCTCCACATACTAAAAAAAACTTTCAAATACACATCAACTCAGTAATACCAAATTCCCCACTCAACAAGTGGCTCCTCCAAGACAACTTGTTCAAAAACCTCTTCTACAACACTCTCACCCCAACCAAAAAACTAACTCAAAACAATTCCTCAAAATACTAGCCACTCTCAACCTAGCATTAGTACCTCGAATACAAGGTCTCATGAACACGCGTATTCTAACCTTCCACAAATTCCAACAAGAATATAAT
This sequence comes from Polytrichum commune, assembly GCA_950295325.1. Taxonomy (NCBI): domain Eukaryota; kingdom Viridiplantae; phylum Streptophyta; class Polytrichopsida; order Polytrichales; family Polytrichaceae; genus Polytrichum; species Polytrichum commune. The sequence continues at coordinate 10,470,471 of OX485803.1, read as the reverse complement.
ACCAAATTCTATATAATGAAAAATGCACTTCTACAAATTGTAGCCCTCTTTCCCCAACCATGTACTATAGACCAAACCCCACCCAACATGAACTAAAACTACCACCCCTCCCGCCCTCATCACACAAACTAGACAAAACACCTAAACCCAACCAATGGGAATCCCCATTACCCATATAATGGCCTTTAAACCAACATTTATAACTTGTCATGTGCACCTTACTAATTCCACATCTAGATATAAGCATTCATGCATGTAGCTCAAACAAGTACATCATCACCAACAAACCCATGATACAAATCCCTCCCATCTCTCCCCATTGCAAAAATTCTTGACCACAAAGGCAACTACTATGCTTTCATCCCACTTGAAAGACTCACATGGCTATGGGAACGATACTCCACACATATAACCACAAACACCTTTATCCTTTCATCACTAACCCAAGACTTCACCACGGAAAAAATCATAATAATAAACCGATATATTGAATACCTTGGCACACCACCCCCAAGTACTACCCCACCCACCCACCAAACACTCCCCTCATATATACTAGACAACCTCACCAACACGTTTGAACTCACCCACATGCCCAAATTCACTCAAGATCACTCCCCACATGACATAGATAACGTCTTTGGCTCTCTTGGATCAACATACTTGGCTCAAATCAATGGAATGGGCATGGCCTTGCACATATACTAAACATAGAGGATGTCCCAAAGCTATAAAATGGGCTAGACTAGGAGCCCAAACCGACCCAAACTCCACCACCGTACTAATCATAAACCATGATGATTGGACACAAAATGCATTTAACCCACTCCAACCAACAAATGTAACACCTATCATCACGATGTCCCCTCTAATAGTACAACACCCACAATCAACCGTGTTCCCCTCAAACTACAACACCAAAAAACCACTCCTCACCTCAATAGTAATCATCTCACAAAAACACAACCAAACGTGCATCTCAACTTTTGTGCACTCAAACACACACCCCATCCACTACAATCCCTAAAGAATGGCATAACACTACACCACCACCCTCCCCCCCTTCCGCACAGCACACACCTTTCCCATCCAAAATCACCACATTACATCCACAAAGATCCCCCCCCCCAAAAAAAAAAATCATACTCCACAAACATCTCATTTACACCCCTGGACATGGAAGGAAACACTGCAAAATTAGGGGTCTTCAACAACCCATTACAAAAATACACATGGCCATAAAACTACTTGGCTATGCGAACATCCTAAGAGCATTATTATATGCATTACTAATTGCAATAGCACACACAAAGTCACTTACCACTGACACATTCATCTTGACATATAGCGTGAGGCCCTTGCCACACCACCGGCAACTTCCATGAACCGGTGGCCCTGATTGGCCGAGCAACCTTGCCGCTTACCACACAAGCAGCATTATGAGGGGAGGCATGATGACGTGTCCAAGAATTTAGGCCATCGGAACTACCAGGGGATTCCCACCGGAAACCCATGGAATCCGGTGGTGGCCACCCCCTGGCCCACCGAGACCGTCCTCTCCCGCTCTCTCCCGCCCTCTCTCGCCGAATCTCCGTGCCTAGTCGTCGTCAATGATGAGGAACTTCCTGCCGCCCGTGTGATGGCTCTAGCGAGATTGGGGTGAAGTGGCTATAGCAAGCCTACAAGTTTTCCTAGCATGCACGGCGAAATTGCCTGCCGTCCGTCTGGTAAGGGCCTCAACAACATGTACCTTCTAATTAACCACATTAGACAACCATCCAGACAAACTCCTCATCACAAGCATAATCAATGCCATCCAAAATACCTCACACAACATTCCAATTAGAGCCCACATGAATGTCATAAGGAGCGATGAAACATACAAACTAACCAAAAAAGAAAGAAAACATTAGAACCCTAGATTATAGAAACACCATTTTGACCCTCCAACCTCCTCACCTTGAAATAACACAATAGATCATTCAAAAGCCTACAAAATTACATGCACAAAGAATACCAAAGTGCGCTTGTATCACACGCCTCAAACACAATATCAAATGAAAAAAATGGCTTTCCACCAATGAACTACATTTAAAATGGTCTAACCTATTTTGGGATACATCATGGATCACGGATGCCCAAATCACACAAGTACTGAAATTCCGCTATGGCTCATACTTGGGAAACTTCCCAAAAAAACACATCCCTAAACAAGACATCTCTCCACTTTGTAACCTATGCAAATTACAAGAAAATGACAATTGCCTCCATCTACTATCATGCTACACGAATAAACACAAAAACACATAAACAACCTTTGCACCAATAGACATAACAAGGCATTTAACGCACTAGCCAACACCCTATTGGCCCATACTCCTACCTTTACTAACCCAACAAGGATGGATGGTTCTCCCCCCAAAGATCATCACTTCAAGGAATAGAGGCTCCATTACTGCTACCACTCAAATTCTTATAGATCTCAAGATTCTTCACAATAAAATCCCAAATTTAATAGGAAACTTTTATCAGATATCTATACGATACCTACCACACATCATCCTAAACAAAAGAAAACTTGAAAAGAAACAAGCACCAAGACCACTAAAGGAACCACTAAACATAATATGCATCTAACACTTAATATACAATACTACCTCTAGTCCACCTATTAAGAAATAGGTATTAAGCTACCCCCCACCCCATGTCTACATGAACACGGATAGGAGGTACTGAACGGATATCGCAAGTCAATGTTAAAATATACGTTGACATTCCTTTTTTCTTTTTTTTCTAAATATCATACCATAATTTTTTTCTTCTTCTTTTTTTTCCTTCCTTTTTGGCACAAATTGAATCATACCATAATCTTCAATGATTGCGAACAATGGAATTTTCTTTTGGCGCTATGTGTCGCCCATAATGCCGTACAAGTTGTTTGGGAAGGGATATTCAGCTATATATCCCCTTGGTTTGGATGGAGACTGTCACTATTTTGGATGAAAGTGCCTAATATTGGATAAATAACTTGTTTTTTTCCCCCTTATCTTCCATACTCCATTCCAATTAGTAGCTTCTTCTCTCTTCTGCACTTCATATAGAAATAATAGTAAGATGTTTGATGGTTCAAGGATACCTTTGTGTTTGAAACATGAAGGTTCCAACAAAATATCAATATAATGTGCGATTGTATGGTGGGAAGGTGGGGGTCACCAGGCCGCGTCACTGAGGCGATGTGAAAGCCTCCCATGTGGGTGGGGGGCTAGGAAGATCTTGGCCGTTGATTGCGATCTGACAAATCTAAAGGCTCCTATGCTACCCCAACTTTTAGATTTTCTTCTCCTTCAGTAGAGTTTAAAAACCTCCACGGAAGTCCATTGGGAACTTAGGAAACCCTCTCGGAACCTTCATATTCCCACACAAATGCTCTCATACGATGGGACGAACCATCAACCCTTCATCTTGGAAACACTGATTTTTCATCCACCAAAACTTCATTTGTCAGAAGTTTGTTTTCGGGCTACTCGAGCGGTTTTGTAGACTGGAAGATGAAGCTCTGTGAATGAATGCCTTGGATGTGGTATGCCCACGACCACACACCCTCCATTCACAACGCCTCAATGATGCGAGGTCACCATGGGTATCACAAATCTTACTTAGAACTTGTAAGTTATTTCATTGATCCTTGCCTCGAGCCATGGCCCACAACTTCTTATGATGATGGGAGGATTCCAACTTTACCTCACTTGTCCATACTCACGTAAGCTAGTCTATGATTATTCTCGTGATGTCATAAAGGGAGCCCGAAGGCCACCTTGCGCATTAAGTGCAGCAATAATGCGCCAATTTAAGTAACCCTAGAGTCCTTTCACATGTATTGTAAGTGAAGCGGTTTCCAAAGACGAAAAAAATCCAAGGAGGCTCTTACAAAGTGGAATGTATTGGACCACACAAACTACGTATTGTATTTAGTGTCATATGGTATATTATGTCACCGTGGTGACTTTTCTAACTATACGGCTTATGAATAAGTTTACAAGCATTGCCATAGATGATTTGAAATATGGATGAAATCCATGCCAACTATTAGAAGAAGGTCGGGTATTTTATGCATCCTGACAATGTTGCGATAAAATATTTTCATGGACGATTGAAATTTGGATGAAAAATCATTTAGTGAGTGACAGTAATTGCAACATTGTAAATCCATCATGCCCAATTTTATTTATTTATTTACTTATTTACAAGGAATGACAAATAATGTTAGGTATGCATTTGGTGTTGGTGACACTACATGGGTGATTTACATTCAATATTGAGCAAGACAAATAGAGTTGGTGACACTCATTACAATATTTAGTGTAGTGCATTACTAGTATGATGCACCAATACTAATGCATTCCATGTGAGAGATTCATGTTTTGATACATCTTTGTAAACTTTATTGTGCATTAGAGTTATGCGATCAAACTCTTGTCAAGTTCGCTAAAACATGAGATTGAGAGTGTATCCATAATGTCACCCAAGTCTTGTAAAGGCTCAAATTGACATGTTAATAGAGTGATGTCGGGCTATTAAGAACATCATTTCTAGCTTGTCATACTAGGATACATGGGCCAAACCAGCTTTGCATAGTCCAATTCGACATTTAGAGCGGTGGGTCCCATGAGAAAACCCTATTTCATATCGTGAATCATTTTCAAAGTTTTTGGAATAACATAAGGAGGTCCAAGGAGTTTCACTCAACTTTCAAAATAGGCTAACAAACTCTTAAATAAATAAATAAATCTCTCAAAGAAGGATCGAACCCTCAATTCAATATTCTTTGAGAGACTTTACGCATAAATGTATTACGGAGGCCCAAATGAGAACCATGCCCTTCATTTCTTGAAAGATTTGACCCATATGGCCTAGCCCCATCTAATAACCCACCCACACTTATTGGTGTGGGTCACCACTTAACGGTTCCTATCAGCATTGGTTACATCCAGTGGCTCTCATTAGCTAAACCAACTCTAAAAGTGGCCCATGCTAGTAGGAACCGTTCACTAGTGGCCCGCACCTATAAGTGTGGGTGAGCTATAAGTTAAAAACCAACATTGGGTATTGAAGCACGTGCATTAAGTTACATGTCATGGTTGTGTTGTATTGTCCTTGCCTTGAAAAAATCCAATTCGGAAAAGGAAGCCCATCATAATAACAAAGCAAAATCATGCACAGTGTTTCAAGGTACACAAATTAACATTGTCAATGACGATGGACTTCGGGTTGGTTCTAGAAAAGATGAATCAATGATGGATGCCAATATATTAAATGTGTGTATGCTTACAATCTCATGACTCAATGGCCCATATTGATTGTTGGACTCAATAAAAGACAAACTTGTAGTTGCGAAAAGGTTCTCAAACAAAGAGGCACCATACAATGTTGAACATGTGTCCATGTCAAACGTTATGGTGGATATGTAAGCCATTCTAATCGTAACATATGCAAGCAAGGGGGAAAAAAATGATAACACCACTAAACACATATGAGCTAATTAGTTGGTACGGATAGAACAATGTAAGTATGTGTTTGAAGGAATATAAAGACATGTAGATTAGAATAATCGTTATAATGAAATACCTCGGATTCTTGCTTGCAAATGGTGAGATGCAGTGTTACACTTGTATGTGACCATTTTGAATTGCCTTGAGTAACAACGGATATTCCATGTAGGTACTAAAGTATGTCTAGTTATTAGAATACGGAATGGCTTGCACACTTCTCAAAGTCTACGAGAACAATTGAAACTACCAACATGTCCCCAAATTTTTTCCTCAAACTTTGAAGAAAAGATTTAGGAAACATGTGTTGATCATGGAGCTATTTAACCCTAATCCCAAATGTTTGCTAGTCATAATATGGTCTCTTCAATGATCGATAGTTATTGCTATGGCTAGTGAATGCATAGAACACCATATTCGAAATTTTGGGAGATTTCCAGTCTCCCAATTTGATGACAGTTTAGGTGGAGTCGACCTAAAATGTACCCAGTGGGTACATTTTAGGTCGACTCAACCTAAACTGTATTTTCCCAAAATCATGGAATTTTCCCAAAATTTCGAATATGGTGTTATAGAGTATGTCTTGAGTCAGGGGCCAACAAATTCATCATACAAGATAGTATTACAAATTATCAGACACATAAATACAAGGTACAAGATCAAATACATAAGATGCACAAAATATGTTGTGATTGTATTTGATACACTCAATTTATATAGGGAATTGTCAAATTGTTCATGTAGTTTTTCAAAACAACCACAAAGATACATCATGCAGTCACATGATTTGTCAACATTTGATTTTTCATCACACACGTGAAAAGGAGTAAGGTATTAGCTCGGTGTTAGAATTAATAAACTTGACCAACTTAGACAACAAGTCCAAACCTATTCAATAACTTACAAATTGATTATGGTCGTTTTAATTAATGTGTGGTCAATTCAACAATCCCCTGCACATATTGTATTTTAAAGTTCAAGGGCATAGAGAGAGAGAGAGAGATCCTCTTAGTGATGGTCTCTAATTTGAACCCAACCACATGTTCTAAGTAATTAATTGTCATTGTGATATTTCATGAGATCGTGCTCCTAATGGCCATGAGACAACCATTTTTTAATATCACCAAATCACTATGAATGTACCACAACTTGTTCCAAAGCTTCACACCCAACAAGAGAGATATGTTGATTTCACATGAGTTGAGAATCAAGTGTTCAAAATTTACACCACACACTTTCGTGATGATAGGATGATTGGGTATACTCAAAATTTCCCAAAGCATATGGAGGCCTCTTTTTTTTCTAGAAAAGTAGAGTGATTGAACACAACCATAAAATAGTACGAGGTCAATTGTAGGGGTGCTCTATTTCATCTTTACTAATGTTGGAATGTAGTATCCACATGGGATTGAAATGTGTCTCAACTAGTGTGGGAATGACATGTGGCGCACAATTGGAGGGGACATTAAATACTTCATGTCGGAATACAAAGCCACTCTGTACAAACCAAAATTGAAGGTTGTATTTGCCAATATACTCTCTCTCTCTCTCTCTCTCTCTCTCTCTCTCTCTCTCTCTCTCTCTCTCTCTCTCTCTGCGCCTTGGCATCTAATAAAAAAAATCTTACATTAATCTATGTAGCAATAGCCTTTTTTAAAATAAAAAGGACTTCAAGCTCATTAGAAATCTACATGCACAAGGACAAATATTACACTTACTATGAAACAAATCTATTATGATGGTAAACGAATAGGTAAAATAACCAAACTTATAGACATAACTTACGTCACTACCATGGTTAAATTACATGGTTTATGGGAACTTAGCATGGGTAAGGTCTACAATATAGACCTTGAACCCTAAATGAGCCTTATTTTTTCCCATTCACACAAGTGAGAGGAGGTGCTCACATTGTTCATGCTTACCAAGGTGGTAGATTTATGCTAAACGTGGGAGAAGTTAGGGTAAATCACATGATGAGTATTTGACTTGGAGTTACTCAATCATGGCAAAGGAACAATTCGGAACACTCATTTTTCATCTTTCAATGAGTGAAGTAGCTTGAAATACCACAATGCATTTGAATTATGTTCATGGTGTGTGACATGGATGACAAGTGGGTCCTGATGTTGTTTACCTCTTGGACGTGACCAATCCTCAAATATTTGTTGGTTGGTTGCTTGGACACATTTGAGGTAGGCCATTCACACTTTCAACATGCTCAAGAATTTTTATATAATGTTGTTGGATGGAAGATACTAGGGACTTGTACCCAAGTTAGTACTTCATAGTTGTTATGGTAATATTACATACGATTCGTGGTGAAACAAAAAAGTGTTTGCTTGAACTTCCAAGCTATGAGATATACATACTCAGACCCTTATTGTTGCATATCATTGAAAAATAGAATCCCTAGGTATGGTATACATTCTTGCAAAGCAACTTAGTCCAATGTACAACTTGTGGATATCTCACCATACACATATTGAGCAATATTTGAAAACAAATATACTTTACCATGCAAGCAAGTACTTTGTTGCAAGTTTGAATGTTGAAAAAGAAGTTGAAGGAGTCTATGGAAATGTCCCACTCACCCACCCTTGCAATGCAATGAAGAAGAGTCTAGCCTCTGACAAGAGGAAGTTGAAGCCTTGCAAAAAGTTCTAAATAGTTCTCTCACTGTATATTGTCTTACTAAGATACAAACTATTTTTATCTTCCAAAGAGCTCCTCCATAATATAAGTATAGATTTAAAAATTGTTGTGCCAAAACTTTGAGACATGCCATGAATTCTACTTGATTCCACATGGTTAATTATTGGAGTGGTGTTCTCAAAATTTTGCATTATATATACACACATACACACGAACTACCAAACCAAGCCATGATATAAGGTAGAGGGTGCTAAAACCAACACCCCATCCAAAACCAACACACCTATAAACGCCTCCCAATTGCCAACACTCTACAACCTTGAACCGTACCCGGCGGTGTAGGAGTGTCTGGGCCCACGAAGTGACGGTTTTAGGTACCATAAGTGGTGCCACCTCATAGCGGCCTCAATGACCTTCATGTAGGGTATGTAACGGGCTCCACTCTATCTCGGGTTGGTTCAAGATGGGATTAGGGTGGCTTGTCAATGCCTATTCTAGTCATTCTATTCACAACGCCAAGGAGGTAGGCCCACAAAGCACAAAAGGGTCATTTCCCGGGATGCAAAGGGGATCGGTTCCCGGGATGCAAGGTGATGGTTTTGCAAGCGAACCAAGAGGATCATGGAGGTAGCCGTGTGGCTTTGCATACCATTACTACTTGGGCTTTGATGTAGTTTGGGTCTAGTACCCAGCTATGTTGTGTTGGTTCTAGGCAATGAAGGTGGGGGTCCTCATCATATGCGAGGTTGCCATACACATGGCCTATGGATTGGTATAAGGAAGCTAGTAGTTTTGACTTTGAATATTCATCAAATATTCAATTGAGACTAAAAATATTTTTTCTTTCTTGATACCTATGTTTAGCCCAAAGGCTAATATGAATATATATTTTATATATCAACCACATAGCCATATGTATGTGCAATAGCTTAAAGTGTTGGTTTAAGCACCCTCTACCTTATGTCAAAAAACCCTTATGTTTGTACAAGTTGCCCTTTATGGGATTAACTTCATTATACTTAGGGTAAATATGATGGGCATGTGGCAAAGATCTAAGTATGAAAAGAGGGGAAGGCTAATCATACTTAAGTATCCTCTAACCTTAATCCTTGCTCTAATGCGGTGCTCTTCTCAAGCTCTTCCTTGTTGTTATAGTTGTTGAAGAGAAGAATAATGTACAAGGAGACATAGCAAATAAGGTATATTAGTACGTGAATTATGGTTGTAAACACATGTTGTATTCTCACTAACCTCATAGTATATGTTTGTGGGAGTTTTTGAGACAACACAAGTGAGGTTGGACCTTCAAGTTAAAGTCTTGATATTTTAATGTATAGCAAAGACTAGAGTTTTTTTCACTCTTTGGGGTTCAATGTTTTGATGGTTTACATGCATGGGATGTATGAGTGATAATTTGCACATGTTGAGCATTGTCTTCCTAATACTTGAATACTTACTAGAGAGAGAGAGAAAGAGACGACACCAACCACTAGTGCTAGCGTGAATGAGGGACATTTCATCTTGATCATAGCCGTGAGCTCATATGTGAACCTGGAGTGGGTATATTGAGCATGGTTATGGGACAAGTGCTATGGCAAATGACATGGGCATTGTAGGTCCAGTTGAGGGGGTTATATGTTTTGTTTGCCAGTGTTGTGCATCTCAAGGGTGGGTAATACAAGGGCTTGTAGTCTCAGTTCATTGCAATTTGTGTTGGGTTTGATTCCTAGGGGTGACTCTTGGGAGTTTGGCTATCTCTTTACCTAAGTTGTTTGTGTGGGTTTGGGCAACATGTTGTAGAGTTCATTCTTGGGATTTTGTTGTTTGTCTATGTTTAGGTGGGGAGTATTAGTGACTAATGGTTTTCAAATTTTTGTTTGTTGAGCATGAGTCGTGTGAGGTATTTGATAGCTATCAAATGGATTTGTTGCATGCATGCGTGTATGGGCATTGAAGGTATGTATCATTGCTCGAAGAGGTTGGTGATGATGTTCATGTGTATCCCTCCACGGATGTTTGATGTCAGGGTAGTGAGTGTTACGTACCATCTAGCCTCTTCTAGTGCGTCCACTAAAGGTTGGTACTATAAAAAAAATTCCGTTGGGTGGCGGGGGTGGGATTGTGATCTTGGCAATTCTTGGGTTGGTCTAGAGTGTGGTAGTGATGATAAGGTTGGAGTCTAACAAGGCATTGGCATGGTCTTGTGGTGCAGAGGCACATGTATAGCCATGGAGAGGTGGTGTTCTCAGGGGGTGTTCTGAGGTGGGTGTTGACGTTCATTAGAAATGTGTATGTTGTTGAGGAATGGGAGAGGAATAGTTTGTATATTTGCCATACAACTTTTGTTGTGTTTAATAATTTGGATGTTATTGAGGGTGGTGTTTGTGCTTATGGAGAGTAGGTGGAGGCATGTGTCAGTTTTTTGAGTAATGAACAAAGGTTGCAAAGGGAAGAAGGGAATTGGCTGGGCCAAATGGTGTGTTTTCTTCGATTGCCCATGTATTGACCGTATCATAGTTTGAGGGCTTGTGTGATTTGGGCATATGTGCATTGGGATGATGACTAGAAGTAGTTGGAAAGGGAAGAGTGAACTAGTGGGTTGTTGGACCATTTTGCTACGTATGGGTATTGAAGGAGTGTGTTGGCCGTAAGTTAATGTGTGTATTCCTTTTGTATGTAGGGTTTAAGGTGTCTGATGGGTGTAGTATGGGGGTATTCTAAAAGGATTTTGAAGTGCCAAAAAGGGGTGGTATGTGCGGTATGTGTTGGGGGAGTAGCGTTTCGAGGGGGTTTTAAGCACTGTATTTGCCGAGTTTATCGGCGGTTTCATTTCCTAGTATGCTTGAGTGTGTGCCGGATCTTTTGGATGTGAAAGGGTGTGTGTGTTGTGCTAGTCATAAGTATTTAACTTATATGAGTAGTTTGTCTGGGTGGTTGTGTTGGGAGGAGGGTTGGTGGAGGTGGTTGTGAATTAGGTAGATAAAGTTGAGGTTGTCTGTGAAGATATAGGAGTAGGTGGGGTATTTGGATTGGGATCGTGTTTCCATTTATTGGACATGATGACCTTGGTGTGTCCAGTGGGGTGGGATTTTGTGTGATGGGTAAGTATGTTAGGTGTAATGCAACTTCAAGGCAATATTTGAATCTTGCAGTGAAGATGGGAATGATGGAGTGGCTCCTAAATTTGTGTATACACAAATCATTATTTCTTGGGGTTTGGCACTTGCTTGGTGTGTTGGGAAACATGTTTGGGGATGGCATGTGTGGATTGAGGTGGGCAAGTACATGGGTGTCTAGGTGGGGTCCAATAAAGGGATGTCTTTTGTTATACCAATCTTCATGTGGTAGGATGAGAATGGTGAGGGCCTTGGGGTTTGTAAGGTAGAGGGTGCTTAAACCAACACTTTAAGCTATTGCACATACATATGGCTATGTGGTTGATATATAAAATATATATTCATATTAGCCTTTGGGCTAAACATAGGTATCAAGAAAGAAAAAATATTTTTAGTCTCAATTGAATATTTGATGAATATTCAAAGTCAAAACTACTAGCTTCCTTATACCAATCCATAGGCCATGTGTATGGCAACCTCGCATATGATGAGGACCCCCACCTTCATTGCCTAGAACCAACACAACATAGCTGGGTACTAGACCCAAACTACATCAAAGCCCAAGTAGTAATGGTATGCAAAGCCACACGGCTACCTCCATGATCCTCTTGGTTCGCTTGCAAAACCATCACCTTGCATCCCGGGAACCGATCCCCTTTGCATCCCGGGAAATGACCCTTTTGTGCTTTGTGGGCCTACCTCCTTGGCGTTGTGAATAGAATGACTAGAATAGGCGTTGACAAGCCACCCTAATCCCATCTTGAACCAACCCGAGATAGAGTGGAGCCCGTTACATACCCTACATGAAGGTCATTGAGGCCGCTATGAGGTGGCACCACTTATGGTACCTAAAACCGTCACTTCGTGGGCCCAGACACTCCTACACCGCCGGGTACGGTTCAAGGTTGTAGAGTGTTGGCAATTGGGAGGCGTTTATAGGTGTGTTGGTTTTGGATGGGGTGTTGGTTTTAGCACCCTCTACCTTATGTGCCGCTTGTTTGAGTAAAATAGGGTTGGTAGGGAGGCGGGGGGGGGGGGGTAGATTGGATATGTATCTTTGGGTGAGCCATGTTAGTTTAGTTATTAAATTTTGGGGCAGGGGTCAAGTGTTGGGGTGATTGAGGAGTTGTAGTGTTGTTGGTATTGGTTTCAAAGCCATTGAATGTGTGTGGTAGAAAATTCATGGTGGGTGGAGCTTGTCAATGTGTGGAGGCGTGCTATGGGCGAAAGAAATGTGGAGGGTTGGTGTTGTGGTGTTTATATTTGTGTCGGGGTTACATTATATCATGTTCATGTGGATATGTGGATATGTGGATTTGTGGAATATGTATTGGTTTGTCAATGAAGTGGACATCTTTGGTTTGAGTTTGTGGGTAGTTTTTGTGATGTGTTTTGTGTAGGTGGTTGTGTGTGTAGTGTTGGGTGAAGAGGTGGGTGTTGTGGGTTGGGTTGTAGTCTTTGGGGTGCCAAAGATATTTCTACATGTTGCCATGTGTTTACCATGTCTAAGTAGCCTTTCTATTGACATAGGTACATATGTTATGATTTAGAGGTTCCAATGGAGTATTGTTTGTAGTCTATGCGAACGCCGCGAATGGCTTTTCATGATATATGCTTGGGAGTCAAGGTCATCGGGTTGGGGGGTATTGAATTTCTTCTATGTGAGCAATGGAGTCATGTTGGTTCCAAAGTTGTAATACTTACCACGTTTTACCACAACGATGATTACTTGAAAAATAACTTGGTAAGCATGTAACACGTTGTTTTCATGACATACGTACCGAATGGGTTGACCAAGTCAATGACCTACCTCAAAATTGATTGTTTTCTCATGAAATGAAAAAGCATATTGTTGGATAGAATATTTTAATACCATGCCAAGTTCAACACTTCGCATGTTTTGAACACGTAATCCAATCTCTTTTAAACATGTGCCTTATATATATATGTATATATGTCATTATTAGATTCACATCTAACCACATACCATTGAAGTATAAGTGTTCAAATTATTGCTATGTTCAGAATAGGCACAACTACCTTATGGAAATCTATCTGAACTATCACGAGGGAAAAAAAATTCATGTCTAATATAGGGTGTGGTAGATTGGACTTGACTCTCATCATTAGGTCGTGTCGTAAAGACCTCTAAATTCAATCTTGTTTCTAGTGACATTTTCCATCCCCACTGTGGAAGTCCAAAAGCAAATTGCTCTTGATATTTAGAAAGGTTTTTCCCAAACTATGAGGCACATGGAGACTCAGCTGCAACTTTGACTCCAACTTGGAATGGGCATGCCGAGTGAAAACTGGGTTCCTAGCTACTCGGAATGAGAGCAAAAAGCAAACTGAGGCAGCCTAGGTTTAAACTTACCTTTTTGACTTCCTACACTAAAATAAGAAAGAATTGGGGCTTTGACGCAAACGGTCAAGACTCAAAAGATATGCGTAAAATTGGGATGTATGGCAACGCGTTTGTTGGGTCCCCAACTGAAACTTGATTCATTAGCATCAAGAAAACAAAACAAGGGATCTAAAAGTTATCCTGTGATGACAAATGTAAAGTTTTTCTTGACCACATGGAGCAAGTGCGAAGGAGATGTTTTCGTGATGGTTGTTTTCTTAAGGTGTGTGGCCTTATTATGAGCACTTTTAACTCCATGTTCAACAATTATGATAGTTGGATCAGATCATGAATTGGCTTATCTAGCTAGAATTTGTGATACACAAAAATATTTCATTTCAAGTTCCCGAATCCAAGTTGAGATGCAAAAGTTATAAGAGAGCAAAGTAAATAATCTCTTCCTCTTTGAGTGATCACAAATGCCCTCTCAGTTGCGTTGATCACTGTACCTACAACGAAGTCTATGTCTTGAGCACATAGTCCAATCTCATCAAAACTTGTGTGTGTGTGTGTGTGTGTGTTTCAAGTGGCACCATATGCCTCTCAAATATAGGTTTCCGATTAAGAAGAGTGACCACATAAGACCTACAACCTACCCTATGAGGTGGATGTGTATAAATCCAACATAGCAAAAATTTGGACACCTATATTTGAGTGGTATGTGGTTAGGTGTGGATCTAAGAACAAAAACCAAAAAGACACCTGTTTTAAAGAATCTACAATACGTGCTCAAAATATGCTAACCATTATGAGCTTTGAAATCGGCATGATTGAGGAGACTCATATGACCACTGAATGAGCACGAGTGGTTCACTTTGATATTGAATCATATATTCCTACGAGCTTTGAAATTTATGAAGCAAATGGTTAGAGACATGATTTGGATTTGCTAATGATCTCGCACTCATTGCGTGTTTCATATACTATGAGAAGTGGGTGAAGAGAGTATTTGAATAACACACATCTACCTTACTTGCATGTCCATAACATGCCTTCCGACGTGCCTTCAAGCACCTAAGGGCCAGTTCACACGGGGTCCCAAGTCCTAAGTCTCAAGTATGACATGGATGCCTACATGGCAACACTTTTTGGAGGTGACGCTTGGGACTTGTGTCGAGAGTTGGTTCAAGTCTAAAGCTAGACCCAACTCTCAACACAAGTCCCGCGAATATTTTTGCATATAATCAAGATCCGACTTAATTTATAATTAGCCATATTTAATGGGTTCTTGACACTCAAAAGTTGGGACTTTGCCTCCATGTTAGGACTTGGACTTGGGGCCCCATGTGAACCAACCCTTAAAAAAATGTTGTGACAACTAATAGGATGCCCACACTAGGACTAGTGGCTAATCCTTGGCAACATGAGGTATCCCTTGATAAGGAAAGTTCACCTCGTCCTTGAATTTACTATTATCAATAAGGTCAATTGTTCTACTCACAATAATCTCACTAGATAAAATGTTTTGCAACTTCGCATGTTTACTTCACTATATACAAGACAAAACCTCCTAGCAAGATGGAAACTCTCCCTCTGTTGTGGGCATGTTGTTGGTCCTAATGTGGGCATGCTTAAACCTACTTGATAGCGGTTTTCCACACTACCAATATTATTTGTTGGAATCGATTGGCCACACACTTTGTATCTACCACATCGCAAGAATGTACTTCTTTTCAAGGACCTTTTAAAGTACATTTTAAAGGACATCAGACACCTTTTAGTCAATGTCTGTGTAACTTCAAATAGTAATCGACACAAAATAACATGGTTAGTGTAGTTAACCTAGACATCTTCACTTTGCATTAAGTCTCAGTAGTATATATGCAAGGATACTTAACTCTCCCTACATTAGCATTTGAACTTGGATTGCACAAGCTGAAATGTGGTGTCCATAACATGTGTCAAGGTGAAAACAGTGAGAGGATATTGTTCCATACAATGTACCCTTCATGCATCCAACAAAAAATGCCCTGAAATAGTAGATAGGTCGGATGATACTTTTATTTGGATATTTTGACACCACAAGTAGTTCCGAAGACCCCCAATTTATTGAGTCACTTTTCAAACAAATTACCCACAAACATAGGGAGCATGTTTATACAATGCATGGTATGAGTGGTGCATTCTTGTGCAACAATTCCCTCTCATTGGGAGAATTGTTGGTCAGAGTGTCCTATTTTAGGTTTTACTGGTTCCTGCATGTACTTGCCATTCTTTTCAGTACCCAGGGTGCTAGCCCCTAGACATAGTTTTCTTAGTTTTTCTCAAGGATAATGATGTGCTGCAGGTGATGTGTGGAACTAACCAATGAGAATGGCAAGACTGGGACGGCCCATCCCATTCCGCTCGAATGTTGTCCAGCATGAGTAAGTTAAGTACAACATGCAAGTGTCCTTCCCTGCGCTTGTTGCTCCCTGTCAGTTTAACCCTTTCAGTGGTGCAAAAGGGAACATGTACACAAAGTTTAAACATGCGAGCAATTAGAGAACTTGAAACAAAAGCCTTAGTTATTAATCCCAGAGTATCTAACATATATGGCAATACATGCAAGTTAATCTGCTCAACCATTTACAAGTCAAAGTTCTAACCATGTACAAACTATCGGCTATATTTGTTTGTGCGCATAATTACTGAACACAAAATGTTTAGAAAAACTATTTTGTCAAAGTGCAGCACATAGTATCCCCTTCTAATGCACTGCAAGTTGCTATGAGAATCTGGTTGAGCAGAACTTCAGATGCTTGAAAACCATCCACATAAATCGCAATACAAGATTAGGTAAATCCCAAAGATTGGAGTGTACACATGAATTGAGGTGGCCTGGTGAACTAAACTCTGCCTTGTAACAAAGAAATATGTTAAATTCAGAATTTATCATTCTAGAATTATCTTGAATGTCCATGAATACGATAGAAAGCAACACAGTTAAATATTGGGGTGCACTGAAAATAACTTTCCTATTACAAAACACTTTATCCAATACACATGCATAGAATTTGATATATGAACAGGCATAAATACGCACATGGACCAGAGAGTGTCAAAGCTGAGTTGTTTATCACCTTTCTTGAGGATAATACAGTAACCCACTTAATAAGAATACCATGTGCATAGATGAGACAAAATGCTGTACAATTACCTGCTTTCAAAGCACCCATTCTGAAGACTAGAACAAACTGCAGTGGCTAGTTTACATTCTCCAGAAGATAATCAAGACTACGTAATAATTCAATGCAGCTTCTAAAAAATCTTTAGCATCCACGAACAAAAACAACAGCATTGGATACACTAAAACTTTGTGACCCGTGTGTTTTGAGTGCAGTTTGTTTTATGGAGCTGAAGGGTCATCAACAAGGCTCTTGAGGAAGCTAGAACCAGTGATGAGTTTTGTTGTTGCTACAATAAAGTCATACTTCATGCCCTCCTGAAACAAAACAAATTCTCTGTTGGCAACCACATTTCAATGTAGTATGCGTGTTAAAACACAAGCGTTGCTTAAGCTAGACATGCTTGAACTAAGAGTAAAAAGGCCTGGCAGCTCAGTGGCGAAACGCCGCTATAGAGCTACCAAAGCTATGTGCATGGAAATCAAGAAAGAGTCTGAACGCACCTGAGATTCTAGAAATCTAAGTGCAGAAATCTCTGCAAATGTCACACCTCCAATGAACAGAACCAGGACCACAAGCCGGTGGGCATCTCCTCCTGGACCACTGTTTACACTCCACCCATAATAAACAAATGAGCAACAAGCTAGACTATATACATATTTGCTCTGTTTCCAGTGTTTTCAAAAAGAACTCCCCTTTGCTACTACAATGCTTAATATATGTAACGTGAGTTGTCTCTAGTTAGAGGTTGTATAAATGCAATACATCTGCATGGCTATTTCTTTATAACGCATATTCTTTAAAAACATAAATTTGTCATAGTGGTGTGACCACTACCATATGACTTCCAACGTCTTTCTTCAGACTGAGATTGTAGTGAAACTTTGGTTCCTGAGACGAAGGACTTTCAGTTACTAATGAGTAGAATGCTGCTGAATTATAGCAGAAGACCTGAAACTGAAGTGGAGCCAGGGTTCAAGTAAAATGTAAATTTGAACCACAACATTATGTAGCAAACATTTACCTTTCAGAAGGTGATGTGCTCTCCCGCTTAGCTACATTTACTTCCTGGATCAGACATCCACCCAAGAAGTTTAAAACTCGATCGCCAGGAAAATGCAGGAGTACGTTTGTGGAAAGCAGTGCAGAACTATCTAACCTACACCACTTTCACCCTTTAAGGGCATCCTTCACTTAGTGTATGTGCACTCAGTTGGCATCCACAGTCAAACAAATTTGAGTGTAAAAAACCTGGTTCTTCTCGAACTTCTCAAATGTTGATCCAGGAAGCAATTTTAACATTTCAGATTGTCGCCTGCAGGAATAACAATGAACAATGCTTTTATCACTGCCTTAGAGGTCCACCTTGTACCTAACTCACCCTCCAAAGAATCATATGAATAAATCTTGAGTTGATCAGTCACGTACCATTCCCCTCGAAGGGCACATTGTACAACCCGGATACTGAGTGGAGCATATCCTGAGAAAACATAGGATATGTCGTTTGGACTGTTCAACAGCACCCAACATGATTAGGACCTCCATACCAAACATTGCATTGCTCTTCTTATTAGACATCACTCTAAATATGCCAAGGGAATCTCAAAGAGAGCTTCAGTAGAGGTCAAGTGTGTAAGACTTTTCCTTGTGTTTAGGTCACACTTTCTTTACAATCCAAGGAATCTGGTGAAGAAATAAAAGATTGTTGAACGACATTATTTGCTTGAACATGTTCTTTGCAATTATAACAGATCTAGCCACCTGAAACTTCATATTGAACAGACACTGGATCTAGGAAATGCAAGGTAAGAACTCACTTCACATCATCACTTTCTTCTGGAACTAACTTGAGTCCCTTCTTGATAGCAAGCCAATTACTCTTTACCTCCTGCAATGTAATAAAATACAACATTCAATCCATATGTATAAAAAGTCAAAGTCGCTGGTATGAGTCAGTACAACCCAATCCTAAGCAGATATAACTTAACAATCTTTTGGGAGGTAATATACCTACAAACTATTTTTCAGGAATTGCTGAAACATACTTGTTTTGTCAGTAGGCCAGCTTTCTCAAGGTTGCTCAGAGTAAACATATGCTCAAAGCCATAGCTATGCAGTACTTCCCTTCTGCAATAAGAATAACGTAGCTGAGATCATGTTAATCACCAATTCAAGAGCATACACATCAGAAACTCTTCTTTTCCTCCAGGAAAAATTAGAAGGAAAGAAGCTCACTTGGCAACAACTAAAAAATTAACCAAGAAACAAGTTTAGGGATACTCTTTCATGCCAAGGATAACAACATTGCTTCGCCAGGAGTGTTTTATTTGCAGAGTACTGAAATTGGAACACAAAAAGAAACAGAAATGTGGGCATTTAGCAGAGGAGATATGATTGCACCTGAAATAGTCGAAGTGTTTCTTAGGAAGGCCGTTGTTGGTAATAGAAAGTAAGACAAGAAGGCGAAGCACACTGACAAGAGGTTCTTGCCTATGTATCAACTCTTCTACATAAGTGAATGACCTGCCATCAACTTATGATGAGTTTCATTTCAACAAAACAAATCGATGATATTGTGATACATAATCACACAGTAGATTCATAGAAAACTGGCAGGTGTGATGTTGGTCCAGAAGCATACCCATCATAATTTTGGGCTTCGACCAGAGTTTGCTCAATACTCAGTCTACTCAGAAAAGATGGTTTTGTTGTGAAGGTTGAGAGATGCTGTGCTATATTTACATGTCTCTGTCCAGCCCATAAGAAGATGTTAACATTTGAAAGAAAAATAGTGTACAGAGTAGACAAGCAAGTATTTTATGTGAGTCCAGCACTTGCAGTCAGTGCATTACCCTGAGATATGTTGGTTAAGGTCAGAGAGCTAGCAGCCACCATCACAAGCTCACAAGACATGGTGATTCCTATGAAGGTGTGAATTTGAGAGGCAATGCTTACCGTAATCTCAGGAAGGACATTTAACTTCTTGACGAAGTCCTTCACGTCCGAGATAGATTGGTTTTGCTGTTCAGAAAAGAGAAAATCCAGTTAGGATTTATTTCATCATTCTTTTCCAAACTCTACTCTCTGCAAGATAGAAAGAAATAACACAAATGCCAAGGGAAAGAGAATTACTGTGCTCGTGACATCTGAGTAGTCCTGTCTTATGCTCACAGCTTTTTGCCGTAAAACCTGCCACCTTCCAGACATGTCAGGGGTCTAGAGCATCACAAATTCCAGGACACTCTTGGCTTTCTGTTCTGAAGGTAATGACAAGAAATGACAGGGAGAAACTCTTCACTTGCAAGAAATTGGGACCTCAGACACTAGTAGAAAGTCATAACAACAAATAGAGGAGACTTGGATCGAAACAATGATGTAAATTCCGATGAACTCCAAAAGGAGCGAGGAAACCAATGACTTGACAAGAATACAACTAATTGAGAAGTTGACATTTTTAAGCTAAAGTTCACGTCAACATTGCACGATGCACTCCCAAAGAGCAGCCCACCACATTCTCACCTGGCCCACCACTCCAAAATTGAGATCACGAAGCTCCCTGTACAATTTGTCACTGCATACACAATTTCAAACAATTAAGTAAACAATACACCATGCCCTGCTCATTCATATCAGAAAGAAATCAAAATTATTATTTAATTATTTAATAATAATAATAATAATAACTAATAACTAATAACTAATTTTAGGATGTACAGTTCCTTATCTGGGATTGATATACCTGGAGTTAAGTGGCACTTTGACTTTCTTAGTGCTGGCCTGTGAGTTACCTTGTGGAACTCCCATAATGACAGGATCAAGCTCCACTGCTCCATTGTTGATTTGCAAGAACTACAGTCCAACACCACGACGTATGTAAAACAAATATTCCTAGTTTCCAATAATATGTGAACTATCAAAAATCCTAACACCTAGACATGCAAAACCATGTCTAAAAATAAATAAATAAAAATTGCAGTTCAAAAATCATGAATAGCACATGACTTACACTCTGGTAATAAGTCACACTATGAAAAATAGACAGGAAAGAAAGACATGGTACCTCATCAATCACGCCCTCGTAGGTAAGCTGTGAGCACATGGGTGTTACCAAGTCGACCTGGCATATCATCATTTTTTTGAGCTTCAGCACAAAAAGAAAATGTGAACTATAGAAAGCATAACTTTGCTGTATAGTTCACGAAAACCCAAAAAGAGCTAAAAACATAATTCAAGGTAAATGAACTGTCATGATCTGCTTCACTTGATTCCTCTAATCTTGATGACTTACATGTCTAATCCCTTTTGATACAGGGTAAGTACAGTGAGCACTAGAAAATATTAAGAGCAGTCAACAGAATTAAAAAAATCACAATGACTTCACAGTAACCAAAGTCAGAAAGGGATGAAGAACTCAATAGTACCTGTCTGTCAAGAAGGATAAGTGTGTCTATCTCAGGAGGTCTTGCCTATACATCATGATACAAAGACAAGGATCATGAGCCAGCCACATGGATAGATATAGATACAAACGCTGCTTCTTGAGGAAGGCAGCGTAAATGAAGAGTCTCTTCACCCGCAGGCTAGCGGAGGGTTCTGTCACGAACAAGCTCACAAACACCATTCATTCACAAACAGCAAACTACTTGCATCTTACCAATCTAGTGAAGAACACATATTAACACCAACATAGTGGCGTGAGAAAATTGGAACTAGAGAAATCTGGGTAGCAGTCTGAGCAAGAAGGCTAAAACAACATGCCTGAGGTAGGACATAGTATACCAACATACCGATGCAGGAAGAGGAGGGGGCTGCTCTCGCTGCATTCGGCTAAGAATATCCGCAACTTTCTCAGCTGTCTTGCCTTTCCCCTTGATGTTAGGTATGACACCATACATATCCTGCCACAAATCATGACAAGATAGTCACATGTCACTTTCTAAAGACACCTTCTGAATCTCTGTCTTGTTGGTGAAGTAGTGAGGGAATAATGTACCTGAAGCTTGGTAAGTGCCCTTGCAACATACCACAGAGCACTTGCATCCCCATCCACTTTAATTTCCTGCAAAATAATTTAGGCCCACTCAGGTTAGTTCTATGGAGGACCATAACAACCATAGAAACAGGAAATGAGAAAACAGAGGAAGTAGATTGCACCTTGAAAGAACGCTCCAGCTCTAGAGACAGCACATCTTCATCAAATGGGATGAAGTAGAGAGGATACTCTCCAATGGTGAGATTTGTAATAACTCCTTCCTCCTCTAGCACCTACTTCAGATAGAGCGATAGATCAAGTAGTGCATCAGCTTTATCCCACTTGGGCTTGGAAAGCATGGTTTACACAACCTCAAAAATAACTTTGGGCTTATCAAAGATCAATCTGCTACTAAAGAACTTCCAATAATGTGTATATTGACTGGCACTAGAGGATTACAACATGGTGAAAACTAAATTAGAATAACTACTTTATCTGGAACATCTTCCCACACTGTTATATACAGATTATCTGGGACTGCTAGATGATGACTGTCAGCTCAGAAAGTAAATATAATATTTCAGACATCCTAAACCTTTTCTAGAATTCCACAAATTACAGAGTGACTTCTTATCTCAACGTGAGGCTAAATACCAGTCATAGCTGGTTAATATAACCAGCTGCACGCAGAAAATGTGGAACCTTTGTGATTCAGTATTAGAACAAGAAGTTTGTACTAATTGTAGGAAAGTAAAAGGTCCAGCATTGTTTGCAATCTAAAACATTGTCTAGCAACTGAATAAAGAATAGACTCTCTAATACAAGACCAGTAAATCCCCCTCTAAAAAAGAATAAGAAACTGCTGTTTGCAATAACATCCTTGAAATGAATGCAAAGAGGAACAAAGACCTGGAGAGGTGGAGAAGGTACTACATCTTAAATATAGGAAGCATAATAGGGTTTCATTGATTTCACAAACTGAACCTTTTCACAGTTGATAGTTCGTCGAGGCATAAAAAACACAGAATAACTTTTCTGCAACTGTTGACGATTGTCCTGTTGTATGTGAGTTGCAATTTGTCTCATAAGCGGGATGCGAGGCCGTACTAAATAAATTACATTCTTGCTTTCTGATGGTACAGAATCGGCTGATACATAATACAAATTCTCAACTCCATGCTCCTGCAAGGAACATCAGAAATGATGCCACACATTAACAGTGCTCAAAAGTAGAAAAAGGTGGTAACTCAAATATAATTTGTGCAGTCTACACAAGTGAAGGGAGTGGAAAGGCAATACCTTGAGAAAAGATGTTTGCGCAATAAGAGCAAGTGGCCCACTGAGTTGGGGATCGAGCACAAGCACCTTCTTTCCACGCATCTGAATATGGAAACATTATGCACTTAGATATCTCCAATACAATTTCCAGAATGTACACATTCCAAACTTCATACCAAGAAGCCGCCTCGAATAGGCAAACGATTTCGACAATACTGAAGCACTTGTCCATGACCACATCCTGTCTTGATTGGACTAACAAAGGGAGTCTATTTCAACAGCATATAATTGAGAAATCGATGACAACAGCAGCAGTTTGCAATTTTCGGCTTGACGCGAGGTGTCCTATCAAAGTGCTCTGTATAAACCTGATTAACTCTAGGATGTAGTATCTAATCCTCTTCTACATCCAGATTACAATCCAACATGTAATTTGCATCAATTTCCTCAGTATGATCCATCTCATCACAATAGGGACCACCATTTACGGCCACCACAATACAGGAGTTCAGATATAATGGAGAATGCGTCCAAAGTTCAGTTATTATGTCAATTTTATGATACTTGATCATCCACGAGCCTCTTGAGTTAGCAGATCGCTTCAAGATCACGAACCAATACAGTTGCATATGCCTGAGATAATGAATCACTTACAGAATCGAGAACCTCTCCCAAATCCCTCTGCGCCTGCTCCCTGACCACAAAATCATCAAAAAAATGCAATCAATCAGATAATGGAAATCACTTGAGAATGCAATACCATCATGAAGTGGAAAAATAACACACCTGAGACTCGTGAGATTGACCGGAGCGTTGTCGAGACTCGGCAGCTGCGCCATGGCTGTCGCGTCTCGTCTTCGCTGCGTCCGAAGACAAGTGGTGCGAGGGCTCCAGCAATACGATTAGGGTTTCAGCCAAAGATCTATGTATCTGCCCTTCTTTGTCTTCAAATGTTGTCGCAGCGATCACAGTGAAGCGTATCAAGCAACAGGGGTTTTGCGCAACGAGAGAGAGACAATTGAGTCGAGCATTTGCCTTCGACAAAGGACTGAGGACGTGGATTCTCCACCTCAGCGAATTGTGTGTGCCACCTAGATATACATGTCACATGAACTCTTAGGGCGGGTTTAGACTTGGAGTCAAGGCTCAAAAATGGGTTGGGGTGAAAGAAATCCACTCCTCTCATTGGTAAAGAGGCTGGGACTCGCCTCTTCAAGTTTACACCATGAGTTGGGGCCAATCAACATATAAATTATTTTATTCATCATGACAATGGCCTCAAGCCTTGGAAGATAGAGCTCCCAACCTTGTGGACTCTTTCCCTCTAGTTGAGGCCATTGTCAGAGCTTTTATTTGCTTGTAGTAGTTTATTCTTTGAGCATTGAATAGGAGGGGAGAAATTCTAAATTTATTATACTTTAATCATTATCCATAGAATAGTTCATGAGTACATTGGAACCTCTCATAACCCTCTCATAATTGCAGCCTCCAAATGGCCCCAACCCCACCTAAATAGGTTTACACATGAAAGCAATGAATGGAGTTAGGTTACTTTCTTATTAATGGCCTTGGGGGCCAATTTGCATGCCACATGGGACATATTGGCCTTCGTTCACAATGGCCTTGGCCCCAAGTCTAAACAGGCCCTTAAACCATGGGAATTGACAACATGTCAAAGTTACTAGGTAATGAGTGTTAGGAGCGCCATTACAGTGAGCCCAATAGGACAACCCACGTAGATTTTGATTACATACAATAATGGCGTGACTACCCGTAGGTTCATAGCTGGTTCGATACATGTTAGCCGAATAATTAATTAAATTTCAAAAAGTCGGTTCGATACATGTTAGCCGAATAATTAATTAAATTTCAAAAAGTCGGTTCGATACCTAAAAATAGAATATTCATATTTTCGGCAACTTTCTCTTTCAATTTTAAATTTTCGGCTTAAATTCATTTTCTATCTTCTATTTAAGCTTATATCTTGTACATCTCTCTTGCATTGAATGACAAGTAAGATGTGAGTGAAGAGTTGAGAATGCTCTGTGCTTTATGCAAGTAGAGTGGAGTTGTGTTCAACAATGCATATGGGATATGTAAACTTTGAGGTGAAGCACCGAGTTAGACTTCATTTTTATAACACGCATAACTTTTGCACAGAGTCTTCAAATGACATAAAATTTGTTGGAGGTGAAAGATTACTTGATTTCTAAACTTTTCTTAGACCAACAAAATTCCAAAAAAGTTGATCTTCTATGCACAAATGAGCTCCGAAAAACTGTTATGAACGCATTTTAATTTTTTGATCTTTACACGGCTGCAATGTTTTGTCCATATCTTTTGCATAAAGACTTATTTTGACACAAAACTTGTTGGAGGTGGAAGAAGGATTGATTTCTCAACTTTTGTTAGTTGGACAAAATTCTATAAAACTTCATCTTCTATGCTCAATTGGACTCCAAAAATTTGTGTACAACACATTTGAAAAGCCTCACCTAGAGTCTTGCTACTTCTTAACCCATATTCTTTGTGGACTAATGTAAGTGAGCTTGATTACAAAAGGAGCACCTTCTCTCTTTCAAAATTCACATATGCTTCCACTGTAAGTAAAACTTTAGTGAGAAGTAAAAATTTCTTACTTTTTGGAAATTTTGAAAAATAATTAATTTCATATTCGGCAAAAAATGCCAATAATATTCCAAAGTTTTTGGCATCTATTTTTAGAATTGTTTTCTGTCGAACCAGCTATGAACCTACGGTAGTGTTTGATATTGTACATGATTGGACATTGCAAGGGTTTAGATTCTATGTCGTGCCAACCTCCAAGTGCCAGGTTGCAGTGTATGGTGGTAGGGGGGGCAGGGGGGGGCATGTGGGCCATGTTATTGTTGATGTGACAACTAGCTTGATTTTTTAAGGGTTTTTTGGACCTGGGTGGTAGCTTAGGTTTGGGGAGGGTTTGGTATCATTAAAAGGAATCATTACATTCCTTGCATATTTGTTTTCTTGATGAGGCATCATTTTTTTTGTTAGTAATTAATGGCTTAGCACGTTGTTTGTGCTCATGCACTTCCACAGAGTCTATAGTTGTGTTTTGGTGGTCCGCAATCATGAACTCTTGTTTCGAGAGATTTTGGTTACCAATTGAGACAATATTGTTGTTGTTTTTGTTTCGACGTTGTTGTGACCTTGTTGTTGCGACATTCTTGTGCTCACATTCTTGCAATGACTTTTGCTAGCGTTGTTTTCATTGTCATAGGCGTTGTTGTTTGGTTGCGTATTGGATAATATGTTGTTGTGCTCAAGTTGTGGCGGCGATTTTGTGCTCACATTCTTGCAGAGAGTTTTGCTAGCATTGTTTCCATCATCGTAGGCATTGTTTTTGGGTTATGTTTTTGTGGCAATATGATCTCTTGCTCAAGTTGTGGTGGCATTTTTGTGTTCACTTT
This sequence comes from Polytrichum commune, assembly GCA_950295325.1. NCBI lineage: Eukaryota > Viridiplantae > Streptophyta > Polytrichopsida > Polytrichales > Polytrichaceae > Polytrichum > Polytrichum commune. The sequence continues at coordinate 10,443,944 of OX485803.1, read as the reverse complement.
CTTGTGGAGTTATGTTTATGATCATTGTTCTCGAACAATTGAGGCGTTCTTGTGTTTGCCTTCTCACAATGAAGTTGTGCAAGAGTTCTCTTAATGATCACAAGTGTTGTTGTTTGAGCAATTGCGGTGTTCTTGTGCTTGGGCTACACTTTGGCGATGAGGGTATCAGTGATGCCATTTATGACGAAGTGTGGTTTGATATGTGGCTTACTACACATGCACATTTTTTTTCGTTGTTTCTACAATGGATGTAAAGAATTTCATTATTTTCCTGGAGTTTCTTTATATATTGAAACATCTCAAATTATCCTCCTTTGGTGCTCCACATCTTTTGCATTGTTCCTACTATTGATTTTTCCTTGTCCTTACTAAATTGTCAAATTTTGGTATTGAAGTGTTTTTAGTACCTATTGAATTGCGTGAATGCAAGTGATTCATTTTTTGTAAAATAATGAGGAGATCAATTTCCATTCAACTCGAAGTTTAATTTGTTTAAAATATATCAAATTTATTGTATTTGAGGAGTTCCATGGTTAACAATGTAGTTTCCAATGCCAATGTCCCACGGGGGGATCACTCCATTGTCAAGTTGAACACCACGTGCGACCAAAAAATATCTTCTTTTGGTAAGTTGCACCACCAAAATGGGTCAAAATATTATCAAAAAAAATTCGTGAGTAGATATACACAGTACCTATGACACAGTTAAAAGTGGTAACTAAATTTGATGATTTGTTTTTTTCATAAAACATACCGTTTCTAACTAGAATGACACATAATTGAACTAAAACAATTACTAAAAATTAAAGATGACTAAAAATTTCAAAAATATATACAAAAGATACTATCAATGGTTATGTATATGTAGGAAAATATCATAAATTTTAAAATTATATATGGCATGTAATATAGGGGTAGCAAACTTTGTCCGCACATGGTGTCAGCTTGACAATGAAGTGACCTCCCCGTGCAATGTCCATTGATTGCTTGAATTTCCTTAAGGGATAAAAGGTAAGCTAAAAGTATATTCTCATAATCAAAGTTGCTACTTCCATGTTTTGAGTACTATGTTTTGTCCTTGAACAAGAAAGATGACTATGCCACTAGATTCGAGAACTAGATTGTTGACCATCCTTGGATGGAATCACATGTAGAATGCTAGAGTAAGGCAGTTGGATTAGATCTAGCATCTTTGTTGTTTGTCTTGTAATTGGGTTTAATGTCCATGAAGTTGATTATTATGTAATGATAATTGTAATTGCTTTGCGCAAACCATAACATGTTTCTCGCCATGTCTTGATCAATTGTGCTACTACCACAAAATTCAACAAATCAATATGTTATTATATTCAACAAGCACGCATTATAAAACCGGTTGGATTAACTAACCGATTACAGATTCATAAGACTCATAAGTGATGATCCAATCAAATGGGTACAAAACAATCTTGGGTCTACACTGATATGAATGGTAGATTGTAGTGAATCAACATAATCATCATACATAGCAAAATCCCATAACACCACATCAACTTCCAATACGTTATAAAATTGAGTGCGATCAAGAATACTTATACACAACCTACGGATCATGTGAGTACATGCACAAAACAAGAGGGTGCGTGCATCAAGCTATAGAATCTTGGCATCACATGCCTGAAGAGGAAGGTCACTCGATTACAAACATGATTTGTATGAAATAGTTGTGCGCCCTAACAAGTTCATATCCGTTAATTTTGTTGCAAATCACATTTGTAGATATGGTGCATAACACATTAGGAGTTGTGATGCGTAACACACTAGGAGATGTGATGCATAACCAATGAGATGGGAGCAAGGAACATTCCCAATGTCTGAGAAGGGTTCATGACTCGAAGGATTACTAACATTGCTAGAGTTGATTTCGTCCATAGTTTCATATGTTCAAGCAAGTTGCGGGCAACCACATGGGCATGACTAGTAAATTTTGGTATGAACATTGAGGCGTGGACCATGGATGACATATTCTTAAGCATTCATAGCTCGATAGGAGTGCTTTATTGTTTAGCTAAATAAATCAGTTGAGCAATGCCCAACATGCATAGCAACTTAGTTCAAAGACAAATCAATTCTCAGTTATAAAGAATAGGGGGGAGGGGGGGGGTTTCAATTTGAACAAGTTCTAGTACATTACATAGTTTAAATCTGAAGGTTCCTTTTTAGAATCTTGATGCCCTTTGAAAATTTATGACCTACTATCTAGCTACTACTTGAGAAAAAATGTACCAAGATGCCATTAATGTCTCCCATTGTTATATGTCAATGTACTCAAATGCATCTTGAGTTGGAGCAACCGATTGTGGACACATTGAAAGGGAGCCCACCGTTTGTAAGAATGAGGTATACCCTATGATGATGTGGAGTGGGCCACGGGTTGTGAGTGATTTTAACCGATGGCATCGTACATATACCATAGTACAATTGGACTTGGTTTGAATACGAAAATGACGTCACTTTGGGAGATGTATTTGATGTAATTCCCTTATTTCCGTAAAACCAACAAATTCGAGAAATCGGGGGGAGGGTTTTCATTTCTTCAAATGGAACCTTGGAATATCCGACGATTTGTTTTGAGCTTGCCAAGTTATTCCGGTAGTGAAATTGACGTTGCATTTGAACGTAACAAGAATGTTGCATGGATGTCAAGTTGAGATGACTTTGATGTTATCGGTCACACGGATTTCGATGTCGTTTCATCGTGAAGTGGGTTCAATCCTATGTGTAATATGAAAACTCTTAAATTTGCATTCCAATATAATGGCTTAAATATTATACATAAGTTTGTTTTAAATATTTATTTTTAAAATAATATTTATGATTGATGATAGAGTTATGGTGTATTGGATGTCGACGTGTTTTGCATGCCAATTTTGAGACTCAATCAAGTATTCAATTATATGATGGTGCTCTAAAATGTTGGTTGGAACTCGAGACACGTGGTTTGCGAGGAAGAATAATGGAATGCTTGATGTGGAGGTTGCCAAATCTAACTCGTACCCATTATATGTACATGTAAAAGAGTAAATTATATGAATTTGTACCAAACAAGGTGGTGAAAATAATCATGGAAACAAGACTATTAAAGGTGGGTGGCATGCTACAAGGGAATATTGAAGAGCCAAATGACAAATAAAATGTACGGTGGGTAAAGTCCCAACGCCCAAATATGATTCATAGATGGTATAAAAGTACACATATATTTATTATATATGCATGTTCCTCATGTGAATGGACTATTCGGTGGAACATGTGCAAACACTAATTTAAAATAGTACTTCACAATATTGATATTCCACAAAATGTGATATTTTGCGTATTTGGGTACATATTATGGTTATGTTATATGTGGATTGGAAACAATCCTTGTACATTGAAAATCAAAAGATATATATAGATATAGTGATGACAATGAAAGTGAAGGTCATGAGAGCGGTAAAGCATCGAATCTAATATTGTCAAAGTATGGTGAAGGAAATTTAATATTTGAGTGACTCATCATACAAAAGGTATCCAAAATACTTCAATGGAAGTAATACTATAGTGTATAGTAGATTTGTTGACATCCATCAAAGAAGAATGTATTCTTGGTCGATTGGAGGATGCGGAACATGCACAAACAATCCCTAGATGGGTCTATTCAAATATGCATCGGGTGTATATAGAAGGTTCTCAAAATATCCTACACGCCCACATTGTATTTGAGCAAGTTGATAACGAAGTACCAAATATCGTGACTCATATGAAATATATTTTTATGAAAAAATATATATGAGAACTTGCAAGAGAACAAATATATCATAAAATTGTTGGAGTAGATGAATATAACCATTACATATTCTAGAAATCGGTGTGTTAATCATTTGAAATTTTAGGAATCTGGAGTGTGCAATATACCATTGGAAAGGTCTTGAAAATACCTTGCCAATAGTATATTACATGCCCTAGATTTGTTTAAATTTCAAATCACAAAACAAAAATTTAAATCTGTAATCATTTGATGACTACAAACCATGTTGGTCAAAAAAACCGTAGTTGATTTTGAATGCGATTTTTTGGGCATATTTTTCTACTAGTGTAAGGTTGATTAAGTAAGAACCAATGTTGTATTTAAGTGAAATTTAGACATGTTCTCAAAATTTGTACTTTTTGGTTGCTTCAATTCTATCATAGGATCCTAAAATACACTTATGATAAAACTAAAATTTATATAAGATATGTGAATACTAGTGATTCCTTGAAATTTATGTTGTTAAAATATTACTTGGAAAACAATTTATTGGTTTTTTGAAGTTAAATACATATAAATAAATGGTGAATAATGAGAATATAATAAAAATACTATCATGTTATTATCATCAACTTTGCATATTCTATCGGAGGATCTTACCATAGAATCTCATCTTAGGATCTTATGATAAAATTCAACATGTTTTAATTATGGACTTGGACTTAGTCTATTGTCACTTAAATATGTGTCCAACACACAGGGAGGTCACTCCATTGTAAAGTTGAACAACCATGTGCGAACACTTTACATGTAAAAATCCTACATAGTGTTCAACTTGACAATGGAGTGACCTCCCCGTGGTCCAACAACAAAACTATAGGAGCAAATTTTTATTGCACCCCCAATAGTAAGTGTTGGGAAACAAAATTTTCATGCTACTAGCCCACTTCTCCTAGGATACGAAGCGCACAATTAGTAGAAACTAGTTAGCAAATCCAAATCAAGGCCATAGTCACTCACCTCATAATTTTTGGAACCCATATGAATATCTTATTCGGTATCAAAGTGAAGACTCTCATGTTGAGAAACTGGTCATATAGATCTCCACGATTATGTTGACCATTGAACTTACAATGGTTATCATATTCTGAACACGCAGTCCAATCTTTTGTCAAACACATGTCCTTTTAATATCCAATCTTGGAGCCACGCCTGATCACATACCATTCAAATAGAAGTGTTTGATTACGAAACGTAGCCGGATTATGCATGTCTACCTTACCTACGCACTTATGCAATAATTCCCTCTCACCGACCACCACCACCACATGACACAATAACAAACGCAACAACAAACACAACAACAAATGAACACAACAACAAACGAATGCAACAACAATCGCAACAACGCATGATCTGGACTTCGTCATTCACAACCGGATTCCAAATTACTATACTAAACATGATATTTAGGGTCGTATGGTAACTTTTCAGATGACACTTCTTATGAACAAATGAACAAATATTGTTATGGATGGTGGATAAGTTCATCCATTGGCCAAAACCTTGCCTTCTCTTGGCACCAACTTGTGATGAAACATTGTCATGGATGATTGAAATATGGATGAAAAACCGCTTGGAAAGTGATAGTAATTGCAACACTATAAATATGTAAACCCCCAAATGTTTTACAAGGAGTGACAAATAATGTTGGGTTAACATGTAGTGTTGGTGACACTACACCGCAATTTACAATTAGTATTGAGCAAGACAATTAGAATTGGTGACACTAAATATCATATTTAATGTAGTAACTTCCCGACTTACCACACTAAGTAGTAACTTAGGGCTTGTTCACACATGGTCCCAAGTCCTAAGTTCCAAGTCGCTTGAGGTCAATCCGTGTAACCTTGACTGTTGAGAGCAGGGAAGTTGGGACTTACCACTTCAGATGGGGTCCCAAGTCCTAAGTCCCAACTATGACATGAATGCCCCTACATGACAACACTCTTTGGAGATGAGACTTGAGTTTTGTGTTGCGATTTGGGTCGAACGAAAAGCTAGACCCAACTCTCAACCCAAGTCTTGCAAATATTTTTTGCATAAATAATCAAGATCCGACTTTAATGATAACTAACCATATTTTAGTGCTTACTTGAGGCTCACAAGTTGGGACTTTGCCTCCATGTTGGGACTTGGGACCCCGTGTGAACAACGCTTAGGACCACTTCACACACGAGCCCAGAGCCGTGACCATGAAATTGTGGGAGCCCAAAAGAAAGTGTCCAAAGGCCGTCTCAAGACACCTCCAAAATCATGTAGTGTGGTCACAAATCCTCAAGTGTAGTGTGAAGTCATATGTGTCCGGGCCCTCAACCAAATGCTATTTCAATGAATTTTATTCATGTGGGTCCCATATATGATTAAATAAAATAAATCAATGGTCGTGAGCATTTGGAATACCATGGTCTCCTAGTTCTGTGGTAGGCCTACCTCCAAGAGATGGTTTTTGAAAATAATCCAAGTGATCATGAAACATGATCCATTCGATGCCACGTAGGAATCCATGTAGACTTTACATCCATCTTGCATTCACATACTCCTTTGGTCCCTCAAGCGTAGTGTGAAGCGAGCTTGGACCGGCTCCGCCTTTTCCACCAATGAGAGTGCTTGAAGTGTCATGGTCACGGGCTCTCAGTCTCGTGTGTGAAGTGGCCCTTAGTAAAGTCGATTGCCACTGGAACCTGCGATGCGCATGGGAAAGGGAAGGGAAGACAAGACAGAGCGCGCTGTCAGCTGTCTTGTCTTCGCAGACCCTCGCTAGCGCGCGCGAGGACCCCGCTAGCAGGCTGCCGCAACTGTGCCCGCCCGCGTCGTCGCTACGGAATAAGCTTAACGGGCTCACTTGCGACTCCGCAAGCGAGCAAACCCTAGCCAGCAGGGCCTCGCATTCGCCCCCCGCGTCTCCGTTCGCATCGAGGCGCTCCACTCGGATCGATTTGATTCGATTCGATTCGATTGCAATGGCGGCAGGGAGCGCATTGGTGCAGCGGACGACGATGTGCGGGCTGGTTGGCAGTAGCGGGGGGTTGGTGGTGGTGGGGGCGGGGGGGCGGGAAATGGCTATGGGAATGAGCGTGGTAGGGTTGTCGCGATGGAAGAGCGTGCAGTGTAGTAGCAGCAGCAGCAGCATCGGCAGCAGCAGGGGAGGAGGAGGAGGGGAGAGGAGATGGCGGGCAGTAAAGGAGGAAGTGCAAGTGATGCAAAATGAGGAGACGCAGAATGGTGCCTCCATTCTACCACCAGCTTATCCTACTTTCGGTGGAAGAAGTAGTCCGTCTAATGAATATATAGGCTTTGGTATGCTGGAAGAGAAAGACGCATTTTACAGGGAGCGCTTTGTAGTGCGCTTCTCTGAAGTGGGAGATCGAGGAACTACTTCTTTGGAGATGCTTGCTTCTTTACTGCAGGTGTTGTTTTACAGACAAATTGTTGAGCAACTCTATAATATGGTGGTTCACACTTCACACATAGTGTGTGGATGGACCTTTAATCTGATATCAAAGAATTGGAAAGATTTTGGTGATTTGCATGTGACATGGATGGCTCGGGTGGCATGTGGACAGGCTTACATTGTATCAGGCTGTTTTGTTAGCTATCGCTTGCATTCTTTTTCCCCCTTCCCCTCACTCCTTGAGCTGCCGGTGAAATCGCATATGTTGTAATGCATATTTTGGGTTCCCGTCATGTAGGAGGCTGCATGCAATCACGTCTTGAAGATTGGATATGGAGCCTTTCCAGGCATGAATGAGCGGCTTATTACAGTGACAACGCGAATGCATATCGAAGTAGATCGCTATCCTGCATGGTAAAATCTTGAAATCCAAAGTGTTTTTTCTAAATCAACTACATTGACAGTTCTCTTCTTTCCATGCATTCCGCAATGCCAACCATCTTAAGAGCTTTCTTGATCCTTCGAGGCCGGCCTTCTACACGTTGTCGAAGATGCCAGTATTTGTTGGGAATCGTGAGCCGGCTGTTTGACTCATTACTAGCCTTGCAGGCGAGATCTTTTGGAAATTGATACTTGGTTTTGCACCGAGGGAAGAAACGCCGTTAGAAGAGATTGGACAGTGAAAGATGTGAATAGCGGCGAGATCATCGCATTTGCAACCAGGTTTCTGTACACACCAACATTTGCCTCACGTTGTAAACCCTAGGGGAGAGATTGCTGTTGTGTTCAATTCGAGATAGTGGCACGTTTGAGCATAGTGCTACATAAATAAGTGCCTTGCTCGGATAAATGTTTGGAGCATTCCAAGAACTAGGATAACTCTTGCATGATCATTTTTCATTCATTCCAAAATAGAAATGTCTGTAGCACATGTTGGGTAGCTTTCCCTATTAGCCTTACTGTTTGCACCGCAGTTCTGTGCCCAGTGATCGGTGAAGAACTTATTTAGAATATCTTGCTGTTTGATATTGACATTCCGATTTATCTGCAGTACTTGGGTTCTCATGCACATGGATACAAAGACTATTCAACGAATCACAGACAATATTAGAGCTGAATTTGCCCCATGGGTTAGAGATCCTCCAATGTAAGCGTTCAAGTTCAGAAAATATCATTGTGTTTCTTTCCTTGGGTTAGTCTGCAAGAATATCTGCAAGAAACTTACAACTGCGTTTGGAATTTTCATTATTTGGTTTATGCATCGTTTTGCAGTTGGAGTAGCTGATCTACTTAGTGCGCTGCTGGTTACAGGTGGGCTTTGTCAGAAGAAAGGAGGGAGGCTAGCTCAGGAAGGATTTCGAAAATTGACGGGGATGCAGAATTTCATAAATGTGGACTTTATGTACGTGCCATCTGTTGATTGAGACGACCTTTATTAACAGCGGTCTTTGGATTTATTTAATGTAGTATTTGAATACATATGTTCAAATTCTTCTGTAAATTGTCTCCTTCAGAGAAGTGTCTGATGATTGATTCTCCCAAGTCATTCATTTTCATCTAGCTTCCTTGATTCACACCTGCATAATGTTTCTGCAAGGACTCTTCTGTTGAGGTGCATTTATATTTATTTACTATTTATTTGATTTGTTTTTCTTTTCTGGAAACTTCTGTGTCTTGTAACTCAAAAAATAGGTGTTAATATTAAGTTGTGAAAACCTGTGCAGCCGCTGGATAGAGATTTTGATATGAATCAGCATGTCAACAATGTAAAATACATAAGCTGGACACTGGAGGTGTGTGCTCTCTTTACCACGATTGATATTCATACTTGCTTTCTGGATTGAAAGATGCTGATTGCCATGAACTTTTAAACTGACAAGACCTTCTGATTGCTAGTTTGAAAGAACCTGTAAAAAGTGGGTTCTTTTGCAATCTTTGCATATCAGCATGTGCACAAAATCACATCTTCTATTTGTCTGAGAGTGAGCTTGTGGTTTATTGCAGAGCTTACCCCAAGAATTTAGAGATAACCACGAAGTGTCCAAGATAACACTTGAATATCGCAGAGAAGTTTGCAAAGGTGACACTGTTGACTCAATGGCCAAGGTGGAGCCCAGCAATAGTAGTATTGGTGTGACTGAGAAGCCATCTGAGGAGAAGTTTATTCATGTGATAAAAAATCAACAGGGTCAAGAAATCAACAAAGGGCGCACTGTCTGGAGGCAATTAACTCATCCAAGAAATTAGTGGTGGGTTTTCAATACATTAGTTTTCTTAGTATAGTGATTTTTATTAGATCACTCTTTAAAGATACAAAGTGGAGGATATCTCTAAATACTGTCCTTAATAAATGTGACTGGTTCAGTTTTAGAACTTCTACAAGATAGATAAACTGAGGAGACTTTGCATTGGAAGTGTATCTCATTGCTGCAATCTGATTAGACACCGTTTGTGTGGACCAATTACAATCATTACTGTAGGTTCATCCCATGTGGGAAGCAATGGTCTTCATGGAAGTGTAGGTTTTTGACAAGATTGCTGAACAACGAAAGCACGATGGCATTTACCAAGTTATGTCATCCTTGGGAGCTTTTCTTTAAACCAGTGGATCAAACCCCTGAGCCAGTATTTGTCTCCTATAGATATTCATATTTTGAACGGCCACTCTGAAGTACGAGGCACTTCATGTTGGAGAAGTCCATAATGCCCTGCTCCTTGAACAAGCTCCAAGCTTCAACCATGAGGCGTTTTCTTGATCCTTTGAAATGTAAGACCTTCATTGCAAAAATGCAATTAACTTGGGGAAACCTTGTATGTAAATCTTAATATTGAGCAGGTTAAAGAGGGTGTGTCCTCACTTTCACAACCTTATCTACGGGCATAGAATGTTCATCTTCAAATTTGGTTTCATGAAAACCTATGTCCCAACTTGCATGTCTCCCATCCCCACAGTGCCAGCTTTAAAGGCCTGTATTGTGGTGAGGAATGCTTAAAACGTTTCAAGAGGATAAAACCATGTGACCAGATCTTCTCAAGGACTTTCCCAAGGAAATAGAATGCTTACCTGCACATTATTTGGCATCCCATGGAATTGGCCCGCCCCTTCAGAAGGTGTCCAGTTAAAAATTGAACATGGCAAGAATAGAGTCCTCGCAGTCATCACCCAGGCCTCGAAAGATGTGTTTCTTTGAAAGGTGCTGGATTCAACTGCAGCTCTCACCACATCTGCAAGTGCAAGTTGGTCGCCAAGTAGACCTGCTGCATATCTGAACTTGGTATGGTATGCTTTCAATGCTTCCCTCAGCAGCAGTTTTCCCCTACAGCGCACATTTTGAGCATGTAAGTACGGTGTTCCTTGTCTAAGTTCTATCTTTGTACAGAGCATATTGATCCAAATTATTATGGATTTTGGTACACATCATGGTTTTTCCATGATTAACATGTATTGTTTTAAATCCAACACATTACAACCATCTACTACCGACCAGCTTGCACATTGCACATATTCACTGACCTGGAAAGACTTCTGAGAGTACCCCGCACCATTATCACACCAGAGTTGATAGGCTGCTTGAAGTTATTCCTATATGTGAGGGCAACATCAAAGGCAGGATGGTCTTCAAAGACACATCCTATGTCATCCACCACGATCATGTCAAAGTCAGTAAATACAACGTGCATGATTGTCTTGTTGCTGGTGTTGAAACTTGTTACCATGCTCTCCAACAAGTCCTGCAGAAGAAGGCAATCACTTTTAAGCATTGTGTCTACCTAGTTGCAGATTGGAAGTGCCAGGTTCTTCAATATAACCATTTATATTTCAAGATTGCCTCCAGTGTAAAAGTTCCACATCTTCTGCTTGATGCTTTTAAGAAGCATCACCACCAGGTAAGAATTTGGATGAATGAGTACTAAGTATACAGATATTAGCAATCTATTCGTTTTGCACTAAACCCCATGCAATCTGCCACTGCACTCTTTTGACATTTTCAAAGCAAAGCTTATGTACAATAGTACAATATATGACTGCAGTCTCTGGATCATGAGGTTGCTCCTGCTGTAGTCTCCAGCTATTGGCCTCCAAACGATACGTTGTGGTAGGTCCTCATTTGCAGGAATAGAGCGTGGATCACTGATCACAATGACTTGTGTGCCTGGCATGGACACCTGTACATGTGCATGTGTTCATTTGCAGATGGTGACGAATGTGCAAGTTTAGCCTCAAATTTCGACAGTCTCTACTACAACAGAAAATAGTTGAATTGTACATTTGGAGTTCAAGGCAGTCAGCACCGTGTGAATATAGAGGTGGTCTATTTTGGCTAAAAACAATGTCAGCCTTATAAGCCCCGTAATTCATCATTGCCCACAACTTTTTGTCAAGTTTATGAACTGAAACTTTGATCCAAGCATCATCGGCCACAGTTCAATTTTTTTTCAATCAATCGCATACTCTCACTATCTCTCTCTTCGACCTACCTCGACATCTTTTGAGTCAACATCATTCAAATGATATGCGAAATCGAGCAACTCCAAAGATGATGCAAATAATTTCATATGTAAACACAGCTAGATGTGACAGTCGGCTGGCTCCTAGTACATTTCCTTGACATTCATGTATATCGTATTGGAGCAGGCCGACAGGCTTACAGGATCAGATACCTGTCCCAAACATGATGAATTGATATACCTGAATAGATTCCAGGAAAATATTGAGGACAGAAAGCAGCTTGCCATGCTTCATTTGTCTGCTATAAAACATCGCCTTGTCGATTCCATGATAACGTTGAACAGAGGAGCTCTTCGTACCATTGCCTACCGGTAAGATGTATAGTGTTACAAACGACATAATTTCCTTCCCTGAGTCCAAGCACAATTTTCCTGGCACTCTTGCTTCGCTGGTGACCGCCATCCTTGGTAGCTTTCCATTCTTCGAGTGGACATGGACACCTACACAACAACTCCACACCAACTTATAATAAGTTCATAGAACCATGGTGGGTATTTGAAGAATTGTTTTCCTCATAGAGCCGAACCGTTGCATCACCGGGTGGCAACTCCAGTCTAATAAGCAGTCACCGCTTTTAAGAAGTCAACCTAGCGCTGGGATTCAAAGTTTCCTTATGGTGTAATTGGATTCCTCCCAATGTCTTTAACACATGTTGCAAGGGCTCTTCACAAAAAACAAGTCACAAACTCTTAGATGCATCAGAAGGAAATAATAAGGAGCTGTTCTAGAAAGAAGAGTTGCCACCCCGGGCGTTGCATTGAACTCGGCCATGAAGTCCTTGACCCGCAGCAGGTCCCGCTACGAGTTCCTTGTGTTTCACACGCCGCGGGTTCACTGCTTGAGAGATTTTTTTCGGAGGATTCCTTTCGAGAATATTCCACGAAGCCCGTGTTTGCAGCTGTAAAGAAGCCAGACCTGCAACAGAAATTCACCAGCAACCTTTTCGGACCACTTTAAATAGCCAAAAGACCACACCGATTAATCGATTGCCACTTTATCAGTTGAATCAACATCCAAACCGGGTCATAATGACCATTTTTTTTGTCTTCTCATTCACAGCACACTTATTAGATGCTTCAAGAAGTACAAGAAACAGCGACAAAGAAGCTGGGCCTTCATCCGAGCTAGAGACATGATCGGCACCTATATCAAACCACAATCCAAATAACACACCAACTTTTACTCCTCTGTTGTTTCAACTGCGACTCCACAACAACATGGCATCAAGAAATTCAACTGCATCAAACGGATTAAGAAGTAGAATTAATAAAGACAAGAGCAGCAGAAGGCCGATTGCCATTCAAAAGTTGAATCAACATCCAAACCGGTTCAAAATCGATCCGGTTTTTCTTTCTCATTCACCGTACACTAATCAGATGCTCCAAGAAGTACAAGATCCAGCGACAAAGAAGCTGGACATTCATCCTAGAGCCATGACCAGCAACAATGTCAAACAACAATGTCAAACAGCACACCAACTGTCGCTCCCCTGTTGATTCAACCCCGATTCAACATCAGGATGGCATCAAGATCGATGAGAATATATTCCTTTCCAAATTTAAATACATCAAAACGCACCAAGAAGTAGGAGAAATAAAGACAAGCGCAGGATTAGGCCTAATCCTCCTTCCGTCATGGCTGTGCTTCCACGTGAAGCTCCAGTTCTCTCTCTTCTCGCAACACACCATGGTTCTGTACCGACCTACTACGGACCCTGAACTGACCTACCGACTTGCCTGCCTATATTTATCGAACTACCTACCAATTAGTGAAACAGTCCCAGTCTTGTCTGGTGGCAAACTGACCCGCTTTTACAAAGAACTCTTCAGATTCTCACTCCATGACAACTACACTAAACATTGCCTTCAGTGTCACCGATTCTATTTGTCTTGCTCAATACTAATTGTAAACTGCCCTTGTAATGTCACTAACATTATTCTTCGTTCCTAGTAAATTCTTGTGTGTGTTATAAATTTGCAATGTTGCAATGACTGTTGCCTGCTAAGTGAAGTTTGATCTTTATTTCAATCATTCATGACGATATTTCATTACATAGATGTCATGTTACAGAGTATACCAATCTTTGTCCCAATAATTGGCATGAGTTTTATCCAAATTTCAATCAACGACACGTTACTTGTAAATATAACCATAAGAAGTGTCACTAGAAAAGATACCACAATGACGTAAAATACCATATGACACTAAATATAAATATTTAGTGTAGCAAATTGAATTCATCCACGATTTCCTTGGGATTGTAAGACTAAGACCTAGTTGATAATTGGAAACGTCGTAAGCCAGCCACAACCCTCCAACAAAGCACCTCTGACACATGGGTCTCTGCGAGCTATACATTGAGTCTCCTAGTAGATGTGGGCTTAGAAAGATGAGTTGTGTTAATATATAGAATATTGAAATTGTTCATGCAACATCAATCATGAACTTTGAACATAAATAAAAAGGCATAGATAAAAAAATTCTTTGCGTTGCTCAAAAAATTCATGGGAGTTTTGGGAATTGCTCTTCACTTGGATGAAAGAGTGATTATGGGCCTACCATGCCAATGAAACCAAGAGCCAATATGTCTTCCAAGTTAGGTAGTGACAATTGGATGAAGACATTTGAGTTCTCCTTAAAGTCTCTCAAAAAACTATGTTTTGTTCATCCCACATTTGACAATATATAATGTTTAAGGAGCATTCAAGTCGTGTAGGAACCCCTAGTTTCGGTGAACTGAAGCGGAGGTCTTTGAAACTAAGCTCTTTGTCAAATGTTCAAGAGCACCATTTTAGAAGCCTTTGAAAGTTTTCCATGAAACTCAATTTTATGTAGCCGTCTTCTGGCCAAAGTCAAACGCTTTCCCTTTGTTTCACCCTAATGCCACTTGTCAAACACTCCTTAAACATTATGAATGATCGAAAATGGGATGAAACTCCCTACCAAAACATGAGGTTTTCAAGAGACTTGAAGATAACTCTATTAACGAGGTTGAGAGATGTAGCCAAACCCTAGTAAGCTTAACTTGATTGAGGGGTTTTGGAATTGCACCCCTTGGTAGCTCATGTGGCCTTGCAGAGGGGGAGCCGTTATCACGTGAAGGGGTTGTGGTACCTAAAGCTAGACCCGGCGGTAATGGGTGGCATAACAACCTACCACCTTGTCTGCCACGGTGGTAGGTCGGTGGTAGACAGGTAGGTAGAATGTTTCTTGAATTGTGACTGTTCCTACCGCAATTCTGCGTCCATTTTGCAGCGTAGATTGACATCTTTTTTTAATTCCTTAATTCATCCAATGTGAAGCAGAATGATGGTAAGTTCGACGTACTGCTAAGGTATTGTGATTTTGGTGAAGGTTTTGATCTTTTGTTGTCATTTACACAGGTACTAATACAGAACAGTACGATGGTAATGTTTTGCTTTATCGAGAAGTCGTGATTTCGTCCGACGCTTTTCGATTCTCTTGTTTGATATCTTGATTGAGGAAAGAAAGTCAAAAATTGAGATCTTTCTTAATTCCTTCGTTCGTCCAATGTGAAGCAGAATGATGGTGGTGTTACGTACTGCTTGAGGTATTGTGATCTTGTCCCAGATGGCAATGGCCACAGGCGACGTGCGAGGATTTCTTGAATACGGAAGAATGTGGCGAAGACTAAGGAATAAGCTGACGCTCGTTGTGCCAATCAAAGCAACATTTAGAACAGAACGATGGCTACGCACTGCTGAGGCATCGTCACTTGTCAGGGGCAATGGCGAATAGCGACTTCCGTGAGAAGGAGTGAGGGAGTCGAAGGTGGCTACGATCGAGGTCGTGATTTCGGCCGTTTTATTTTTTTATTATGCGGAACAGGCTGATGGTAATGTTACGCACTGCCGGGGCACCGTGATTTTTCCAGAAGGCAATGGCGACAGGTGACGTTCGGGGAAATTTGGAGCGCATGAGAGTGCAGCTCCGCTCTATTTCGTATCCGCACTGCCTGGATACGCAAGGGTGAGTATCTTAACTTATAACCATGCATCCGATTTGATGATTTGCTTGTTGCATTGCTGGAGATAAGGGCCACTACAAAGTGTATAATTATAGTGTTCCGAATTATAATTTTATTTCTAATTTTGCTGTGGCGCGCCACTCTGTCATCTTCATTGCTCTATAGAACTCTTACAAGACGGATGCTGTCCCGATGTTGTCCTGTTGGGACCTTTGAGTGAAACTTTTGCGTCAAGTTTTTGTCGACAATTATACCCTGACGCTTCGATGACAAGTTCCACAGTTGATGATATTCAGTCGATTCTCTTGTACTGTCATAATCTCTGAAAGTGGCTCTTCAATTATTGATGTTGGAGTACAGAGCCAAAGATGGACTGCCGGCTGCAATACTGCCGTTGCTTCATTACGCATTGCTGGGATACTCTCGCCATCTAGCGCGTTACCTGTCTATCAATGGCTATATATTACATGCGAAAAGTGATTTGGTGCGCAACGAAACTTCTTACTCTGTTCAAGTTTTAATTTCATGTAGATTACAATTGCAAGTTCGGTAGCGTGTCCAGGAAATGAACACTTGAATGTAGCTGTTTCTCTTCTTGAAAAATTGTGGAATTAATGCGGTGTCCATCGAAGAGTCATGGTCAGCAGAACAGAATACCGAAGTTGAAAACCTTGTACTCCGAAGTGTGTGATCTACATGTCTCTCATTATATATGGTAGGAAAGCGAATCCACATGCAAACGTTGAGGAAATCTTATTCTTTCGAGAGGCAGAATTAGAATGTAGCATTTGGGTGGCCGTGTCGTCTGCAGGTCTAGGTCAATCAAAAAATCTGATATTAGTGTGCTTCTCGTTCATAATCCAGCGGTTTGTGGAGTGCGTGATCAAGTTGCTTCGGAAGGAGTTTGACTACCGTTGCCCTTTAACAGTTGCACAGGTACCACTAATGAAGAGAAAAATACCTCTCCTGAAGTTAATGACAACGGGTTCAAGAATAGTTTTGCTCATTCGTATCTACAAGTAAACAAACTATTCATCACACATTGAAGGCACTAGTAATGTGAATAACAGGGATATTGTTGGAATGCACCATAGTAGCAGGAGCTGCTCTGACGATTATAAATTTTAACGGTGCAGATCTTTGCGAAGGGATTTGCCGAGAAGAAATTTATTTTTCTCCACGATGTTATTCAGGTGAGAAGGCACCGCAAAGAAGCGTGTTAACTCTGTCTGTTTTATGTTAGCAAATAAGTTGGTACCAGGGATATGTAAGTTTCATCCACCTATATCTCCCTTGAGAAACATTTCCGTTGAAGAGTTATTGAACATATACCCTCTTAGGCAACGGTGGACATAGTTGAAATTTGAGTAACTCAAAGCAAAAAGGTCACTGAGGACCTTTTGAAGTATTCTATGCTCAAGTCTAGATGCCTGGAGCCAGAAACAACATTCTTTGTATGAATCTAATGCACATACCAAGAGTAAATCCGGTTGCTAATTGGAGTCTAACAATTGGTTGCGATTGCACATGTGTAAGAAACTGCACATACAGTGGAGGATAATTTAAAAAAAAATCTCAAGTAATTATGAAGTACACCTGATCAAGAGTTGCAGAATTTTATTTGTAAGCTTGAAAGACTTTGTTGCAACTTAATAAACCTCCTGAGAATGTACAGATGTGCAAGAGAAAACACAACGAATTGCTTCTGGCTGCCCGCCAAAGTGACAAGGTTACCAACACTCCACTGCCTTTCAGTATGCGAAACTGCTCAATTACCAAGCATGAGAGAGTTGTGCATTAAGTTTATCCTAGAGCCACTATTTCTTAGTGGAGCTACTATAGTGGTCAATATTGCAGGGGTTTAAGAAGGCTTCATGGTAAATTACATCCTTTTTTTCAGGTGCTGATGAAAAACGTTTGGTCATCCTGTGACCTGTGCGACCTGTTCAATTTGCGCTTGTATCACACAACGTATGCTCCTGTTTGATTTATCTTCAATTGAGATAGTGCACATAATTTGATTCTTGACCTTTGCCGTTAATGCAGAAGCGAACTCGCTCTCAGCCCAAGGCACTTGGCAGAAATCTTCACAAATCGATTTGCAGACACAGGCACTTGACTTCCAAAATGGATCGAAGGTGTGAGGTTAGTGACCATTTTCTTTTCCTCCTTAGGCTCATCCTTCCGGTAGTGCGGGCTGTTGAATCCCAATATGGCCCTTGGTGATATCTAGAATTTCTCCCAGTACAGTGAAGTACAAGGTGTTTTCTGTCAATCACTTTCGCCTGGATATGTGAGTACAGGTCCGTTATTGATTCTTGTAACAGAAACTACACTTTGTACTTGACTTTCTTACTTGGGAATTACACAATGGCGTAGCTTTTTGGTTGATCCCTCATGTATCTTTTCTGATGCATCTGAATATTATTTACAGCTGGACACGAGTCCTACTATCGAATGCAAGGAAATTTGTCGCACGTGCAAGGAGAATCCTTGGATCCCGCCTCCAAAAGTCAAATCAGCCTGTTTTGGTCCTGTAGGTCTTCTTATCTATTATTCTTGTTAATATGAAGCAGAATACCATCAAGGAGCAGATAGATTACACTTGGAACACACTGCATTGCTGCATTTTGTCGTCCCATCTTCTTACATATTATCTTGTTGAGAGGAATAAAAATTAACCTTCAGATTTACCTCCGTTTCCATCTCATCATATAAAACAAGTGTATCCAAAAGCAGTATTGAAGTTGATCTTGTGACAGGAAGTCACTGCTGAGCTTCCTCTCCAATATATTCTTGTGTATTGAGGCATTTTCTTTCTGAGTGGGCATTTTCTTTCAATCACCTTGGACGTTCTACATCGTGCCAGCGTTAATGCGTTTGCTCACCACCGTACTGATCATTTATTTTTCTTATCCAGGGGACCATAAACCCGTCTTTAGTGTCGAGAGAATTTTTTCAAGATTGGTGCTATCCTCGTGGATCATCGCCCTCAAATTCCTCACTGAGAAGAACTGCTACACTGGCTGCACAGCTGTTCCAAGTATCTCTCTTATCTCCTTATGTTTGTCCCCGTAGCTGAAATACAGAAGTGGTTATAGTGGTCTATTCAAATGATTTGAATGACTACACGAAAGTGCCTCACTTTGTTGATGTTCCTTTGCCGTGTAATGTCTCTAATTTTACAGAAGGAGTCTGAATATCGATCACAGTCTCCTGGTCAAAGGATTCAGGAACGAGTTCAAAGTCATGAGGGAGTCTCACCCAAATTGTCTCCTGCGATCCATTGTAAAAAAATTCCTGTAAGTTTGAACAATTGACCCACGAAAGGGGCTTCTGAACTTATAGTCACTCTCTTGTTTCATCAATTGCTTGTAGGTTTTAAAGGCTTGTGAGGACTTTCACCTTCGACTTCTGCACTTACCGAGACTTCTTTTAACATGTGTGGCATGTGCGTGTATTTTCATATCCAGGAGACCTGCACTTCCTCATCAGCACCTCAAGAAGTTTGTGAACCTACTAATGACTTGCCGAAGTTTTCACCTGATTTGTGTAATGATTGCGATGCCAGGCTACCATCCGAGCCTGTAAGTTCCTCTCGAGTGGTTTGAGGTAATAAGGTATTTGTGTAGAAACAACGTGTCCTATTTTTATCATCAATCTAAATTTTGGTGCGACTTGTATGAAGCTTGATCTGGTATTGTAAGGCCGCAAGTCGTTGAAGGCCTTGCCTATTACTTGAAAACAATCATTGACATCTTTAACGAGCCTTTCGAAGAGCCTTTCACACATTAAAAGTAATATCCATGAATTATGTAAGTAATCGTATTAGATCATACTCATTAGATCGTTGTGGTCATTACTTAGAGTGAAGTTGTACAGGATCAGAAACTTAGAGTTGGTGGACTTGAGGAAATTTTACAGCACTATGGTTTTCGGTGGTGGATTAGCTTTCATTCGAATTGTTGCCTGCTCTAGTTATATCCTTACGAGGGACGAGAGTTTTCATTGTCTGTTATTAAATCTGTTCAGGAAAGAGTTCTAAGGGGTCAGAATGAATAGCAGACCAGCTTATATCCTTACACAGCGAAAGCTGACACTATTTAGGCACTTCCTCAACCTGCAAACTTTTATAGCCTAGGGAACCCTTGAATGCGCTGAAGTGGATCTGGATGTATATATTGCAGGTGTATCATGGCAATCAGGGCTCTCAAGAAGAATCGTTGAATAATCAGAAACCTGAGAGTATTCCAGATGTACAGTTGGGTGAAGGGCCTCATATTCCATCACAAGAGGTTAGTATTTATAGTAGGTAACTGAGCTCCACATATTCGTGAGATGATTGTGTTATCAAATGTGCTTCTCCAAACTAAGACTGATTAAAACTTTAGTGTGCCATGGACTCAAACTCCTCAACTAGCTTAATACAATCTGATTCTAAGATTCAACCTGTGGGATTTTGAGTGTTCTTAAAATATCTACTGAAAACCGAGTTTTCCATGACATAGTTTGAGACATTGCTTTAAAGAAAAATGATTCTGTTTGAAGCTAGAACGCTTTTTTAAGATCTCACAATGATAAAATCCAACGACAAAAAATGATGATCAATGTACATTTACACTTCAGCCATCTGAATAAAATTACAATGATTGAAATTAAATGACTTTGTGTTTTCGTAGAAAATTGCTGAGAGCTTTCTGTATGGAAGACTTTTGGTATATGATTTAAAAGTGTAGGTATTATACACAGGCCAAACGGGGCAAAAGCCATGATTCTTTCTTACTCAACACACATGCATTTATTTGATCTTGTTCTTGATTATCTTCAATCAAGCGTCATGGTGTAGCTGATATAAAATAATATGAGTTTTAATAAATACTGGTGCGAAAGGGGCCCACCTCATGCAGTAAATGCTAATAATCAGCTTTACCTAATGTTCCAGGTGCGCCAGCATGACAACTCTCATCTGCATTCATTTTCAGCTCCAACTATTATTGCCCATGAGGATGCTGGACCGCCTAACCAAAGTTCACCGAGTGTTTCAGATGATTGCCCTCCAGCTATGTGGCAGAAGATTGTATGTACAATGTATCACTTCAGTAGTTAATAAGTTCACCAGAATTGATAAGGTCTTACACTGATAGAGGTCTCTGTACTTCGACATTCATTATTCAACCTTCTCAAAAGAACAATTAGTCTCACTGGTTATGTTCTTGATGTTGGTATTCTTTAAATCAACTCATCTGTTGTCAGATGAATCTTACCACCACCTTGTTGAAAAGAACTCAAAAATATAATTCAGTTGCATTTTTAATCGACTGTATTTCTCAAGATATACTCCTATCTTAGAAACTGTGGTATCAAGGAAGCAGAATTCTTATGCTGTTCTAAATGCAGATGGACCTTGCCAACAAGATAGATTCCTGCTTCAACTCTTTGGATACCAGAATAGGGAAATCCTTCAATTTAATCGATAATAAGTTGGAGACAAAATTCAAATACTTGGATGCAGGTGTAATGCGCACTAGAGAGACTTTGCAGGTGCACATAACAGCCCCACAATGCTTTCGTCACTGATTTCCATTGTATATATTGATAGTGTCCTCTGTGTGTCCAGGATTCACATGAAAAAGGGGAATAGTTTATTGTGACATTGTTTGTTCCTGTTGTGAAGTTGCAATGAATTCTGGCTAGTTTTTTGAGATTGAGAGGTAGAAAATAATTACTAGCTGAGAATTTTTTGGAATAAAAAATTGTTGTGAGTTAAATATTGACATGACTCTTGCTCGAATGACACCTTTATTGCATATGAAGCAACAACTACTTAAATTTGGTGATTCGTTATGACAATGATGTGGTTCACACAGGATTCTTCCTGCATTGTGACTGTTCAGAAGAGTGTTGGCAATTAACAGAATGAGAAGCAGAGTTCTGGTTCTGCAATTTAGAGGAATAACTGATTAAGTTGGAAAGTAATGTGATTTTTTTTTTTTAAATTTTTTATTCCAGCTGCTAGGTAGGTCTCTAACAGCAAAGACTATCTATTCCTGGCAATCAGACTCACCTTGATCAACTATAGCTGCAATTTTTACCTTCACTAACCCTGACTTCTTGGGTATGCATGACAGGAGAAATTGTCTCTCCTAGAAACACGAATTCAACATCTGGAAAGTGCATCTCGAAGTCCATCGTCTCCCCATATGTTCCATATGGCTCCTCAGGTTTGAAGAATATCATAGCATGATGAGGAGAGAACTATGTTTGAAGCCATGTACATTAATAAGAAATGTCTGTTACATAGATCTGGAAGCGTGATGGTACTTTTCTACATTTATCAACTTTCGATATACGATAATGTTTCTCCAACAATTGCAATCCCCTGAAATGAAATCATTAACAACGCCTACTTCAAACCTTTTAGCTACACTGTGTACCTGAGTGGATAGCTTCCGCCATGATTTGCAGGTAGCAAACAGTGTAATCCACATGGATGATCAACATCCTCTTCGTGATATAAGTAATACCTTCGACAATGGTGTAGACAATCGTCAATGTAAGTCAAATCCATGTCCTGAATATTATGTTATGTCCAGAAAGAACATTTCTGAGAAGGTATAAATCACATTTGGAAAAAATTTCATGCAAGTCAATGTAAGTGGAGGTCAAGTTCCATGATACTCTTTATTCGTCAAATGATAAGAGCATTTGTATGAACTGTATCAGGGAGAAATTTTAACGGACTTCAAACAAGAGAATATTTCCAATATCCCAGCTGGCATCAACATCAGGTTAACTTCCAATAAGTTGCGTTCAAATGAGTGAAACATGCGTATGCACATGGGGTTTGTTGAATTTGTCTTGGTATGGCCAATTTTAAGACATTTAGATTGAGAAGTCCTACTTAAACCAGATTAGGGTTCCTCTCTCTGAAAGTTTACTACCTGTGGTCCTGTGACTCACAAATCTGGTTGTGGAAACATCCTAAAATGAAAAAATTCAAATGAGTCAAGCCTGAAGAGCATGCTTCCTGGAACAAGCATCACATACTGTCTTAATTTTTTGGCAATATAGCGAATTGCTTAGCTGATGTGCTATTTAGCAGGACCTGCAAACGATGCAAAAACTGCCACTGTGCGCAGGACTGTTGAAGGCAAATACTCAGGATTTCATTGCGAGTGTAAGAGCTCGTTTCAATCAAACTAGAGAGGTACTTGTAATTGTAAGAAACAGGATATCATGGACTGAAACACACAGAAGTCTAGACAATTTTTGCTTCTGTAAACACAAGAGAAATACCGTATCATTTGCACTCTTATATGGGTGTGAATCATACACAGCCTTCAAATTGCTCTAGAAAATCAGAGCTATTGAGTTTGCCAGTTTACAAACCATTTGTTGTTAATTAATGGAGATCAATTTTAAAGTACCAATACCCGTCAACATGACACTTCAGCAAATAGGATCTTGATAAGGTCGTGCTGTCACGGTTATATTGTATGGAATGACCTGTGAGATAATAAACTGTCAACTTGCTGTTAGCAATACATTTGCACAAAACATTGTCATTATTTCTGTTTATTTTTGTATCAAAGGGATTGATAACACTTGATATATAAACTTCACCGCATATGTTCTTACAGTTGTTGAAATTGAATGATGCTCAGCCCTCTGGAGGTGTTTACTCTATATTATGTAAGGACCCTTCTCTCTTGTATTGTTTCAGTTTCTACGTTATAGTTTATGAGGATTGTGTCCGTCATTGAATTACATCAACCATATAACTCCCTAGCTCGTAACTTTGTGATGGAATTACAGAATTATTTGCATCAGTTTTCATTCCAGATGCTCTTCCTTTTAGGACTAAATACAAAGAGGAGCTATAATGCCTTTTTTTTCAGATTCTTTTTTAGGTAGGGCTTTTAGATACACTACATAGGGGACTTACAGATAGAATAAGGTATCACAGATAATGTTTCCATGTGAAGGTAGATTATTCCCCTCAGTAAAATAATTAACACTCTAAATTGAAAATGTGCAGAGATTGACGTTCAGTGAATGGTGCGCTCAATTGACGAGGGTTTGGCTACGAAAGGAGATCAACAAAAGGTGGTTGAATTGCTTCTCATAATAAAGATATAATCAACTCGAAGATGCAGAATTTTAGAAAGCCTATGTACCATGCTAGGAACTCAAATGAATATCGAATGAAGAGGCTTTTGAGCTTATTAGTTGTACAATCTACCTACGTCTCATATTAGTTTCTTAGCTTTAAAGAATTCGTATAGGTTACATCCATCATCACTGTCAGATTGTGGGTGGACATGTTCATCTTCTTGCCTTCAAAGCCCTTTTGCTCATCGATAGTGGTTGAACTGATTTCTGCAAATATTGTGCACTTGTCAATGCTTCCAAACTATAATTAATCGATGGGAACCTGACAGCTATATAAATTGCTTTAAAATGTTTTTAAGGAATGTTCCTGTGTACCGAATCATAATCTACTGACCACTCAAAAGTGTAATACGGAAAGAATCGATTGACTATTTCAGAATCCATCAACTCTGACATGATGTTCATAGCAATTTTGCGAGGTTGACTTATCTGAGGTACGTGGGGGGTATGTGGGCCTTAGTGTGGTCACTCCTCTCAATTGGATACCTAAATTTGAGTGGCGCATGGTAAGGCTTGTGTTTATTAATGTTCACTTAAAAAGATATAAGTTACGACGAGATTGGACAATGTGCTCGAAATGTAAGTTCATCAATATAGATTGAATATTGAATGCACTTGGGAGGGTCTATGTGATTGTTTGAAATAAAGGGAATCTTTTCTTTCACTCTCACTAAAATCTTTGCCTGTCAACTCTAGTACTAAAACTTCAATCGACAATCCTTGGGATTTGCAATTGCTAATGGGATGAAACAAATGCCAATCGAATTCAACAGTTAGAAATGCTTAGGGAGTTGGAAATGCCGACATAGGGATGTACACCTCTAGGTGTAATATAGATGATGTGAGAACCAACACCCTAGAATCTTACACATAAATACATCCAGCATCTGAGAATTTCCACCATTTTAACATCATGTTCTCATGTTGATCGTGAACCGTTTCCAGGTCATCTACCTAAAACTTTGAATCCTCGTAACTATTGCATGCAACATTCGAATAGGACACGGGTTGGTGTGTTGGAATGCCTTGTCGATTGCTAACGACGAGCGCTTGAATCTTTATTATATCTAACAACAGCCTCCTTCTCAAAAGTGAAGGGATTTAGCACCATGTACCGTGGGCGTAACTTACGATGTAGGTCGACCCTTCCCTCCTTCACCACCCGTCTCTCAAGCTACCCACTGCAATAAGTTACTTCAGAAACCCAGCCTTGCTTCCCAAGATGTTGCACCGTAAAGAGCAACGGCTCCGCTACTTATATCCAAGATTTGAAGTACTTTGTGGGTTGGCTCCCGATGTTGTACAAGTGCTCATGATCACTGCACATGCATGCCAACAATAAAGTTTTGCAAGCATTCACGGAATGAGGTGGAAAGCTTGTGGATAGCGAGCCTAGAGGAAATCTATCGTCTACATCCCTAATCTTGTACTCCAAATCCCGAACTATTGATCTCATATGCTAGTAGGGTGGTGCATTGTAAATCGTTGCACCAAAAATTGATTGTTGGAATGCAAACTTTGTGATCTTGTCATAGCTTAATTTGAGGAACTTTGCATTCCAATCTTTTCATATTAAACGAACCAAGGTTTGAATGGTAAATCAATTGTTACTAGTTGTGGTAGTCGGCAAGGCCCATTTGCGATTCTAACACCAAGTAGGATGAGTTAGCTATTGTGTCTAACAATATATAACAAGTTGAACCATGTCCCAACTCTTGAGATCATGATCTCAGTTTCCATGTTCCAAGGATCATCAATGATAAAACTTGGGACATATATGGGATGTCCAACACATGTCCCTTGGAAAATGCGTAAACATAATATCAACTCCATGGGACATATCTCACAAGGCACATGCTCCGTAACATGTGTGTGGGAAGGTCATCATGTGGGTGCCGATGACGTGATGTCATATGCCACGCCATCATGTGTGCCCTATAAAGGGGGGCAGTTGTTATTAACCTCATTCATCGCATACAAATTGTGAGGATCGCCACATTTATTGCAAAGGTTCTTTTCAATGCAAGTAGGGTGTACACGAAGAGTTTGAATGGGTCTACTTCATTCGCGTTGGAGAAAAAAGGGCAAGCTTCTTGGAGTGTTGAGGTGCCGGAGAGCTTTTGTTAAGGTTGGCAATTTTTTCGATACACATTCAAGACCACTACACCCACCCAATGCATGATCATTGTGGTATTGGAGCCTACTACCCTCGAATATGCTTTTGGAGCACTGTGGTCTTTGCAACATAGCAATCATTCAGAAAATTCTTTCTTTAGGGCCTACTGGCACTTTAGGTCAATGTTGGCATACACCTTCAACATGGCAAAACTCTATAATTCTACCAATGTTCCTTGTTCATAGTTAGTCCCGGCTTTAAATCTTCATTTCTTTCTAGAATTGGGCCATCTGCTTGCAATGAAGTGCTACAATATCCTGCTCTAGCCTGCTGTAATCCCATGCTTTCAAATATTAGATGTCTCAATTTTTTATTTTTTTATTTTTCATTATATTTAAAATTCTAAAAACTTATGTTTTCTCTTGAATGCCTTCCAGGGTGGTGGCTCTTCATATCACGTACAAACTAACATGAGTGTAAGAAGGGGCATTATTTGAGGCATTATCGTATAAAGTATACATAAGAGAGAGGTTTTAATTTTCTCTAGTGTGTACATCTAAAAAGGCTATTAATATTTTTGAAGAAAACGTAGATGTACAAGAGGAGCCCTAAGTTGTCCTAAGGCCCTAAGTTGTCAACCCAATTCTTGAACTTCACAACTGCTACTTTATGTTTTTTCATTCGTGCTCAACTTCACACATGCGTCTAATATGTTCCAAGCCTTGAGAAGAGCATTGATAGTGATTTGTCCATGTTTCATGTTCCCCATAAACCCATGAGCCTTTCTAAAGGATTGACACCAATATTGGGAAAAATGCATCTTCAGTCGGTTGATAGATCATCGAATCCACTTGGTGATCATGTGCTTTCCCCTTCGTTTGCTTTACGATAGCCTTGAGATTGGAGTGATAACTCTGAATTGCCGCGTTGATGTCTTGGCCCACATAGGGCAAATCTTAAGCCACACTTTTGTATGTGGCAACCACCCCTCCTTCATGTAGACCCAATACTTTGTTGGCTCCACCGACATTGTGAGCACGATTTTTTCCAACACCTAATGCGCCAACACATCCATGTCCAATCCATTTTGGACAATTTGTGTTGTACACAACGTTTCCGAGAGCCTGTAAATTTTGAGATGTCATGGAATGAGGAATTTGAGGTACTGATCGAAATCAAAATCGATTGTAATACAATCAACAAGATAGACAAATGAAGCTATGGGAAGTTCCGTAGTGAACAATGATGGAAAATTCAAACTGAAACTTGCATTGAAATTGAAGCTGAAGTTTCTCCGAATTGATGTGAACTAAATCCAAACCACTTACAGCTGGCATGTAAATGTTCTTGAGCACTACGAGGACTAACGTGCATTTCTAAGCACACATGATGGCGTTACAAATCAAATACAAGCATACTTCGTGTTCAAGTTAACGACCACATTAAATCCCACAAATATCTATGTATTTGTCATTGACTCCTCCAAAGCTCTAGGATTTTACGTAAGTTGATCATGGTGCTAAGATTTGGGCACCCAAATGTGGTATCAAGCTCTTAGATCCAAATTCAAAAACATGAAAAATGTCGTCCAAAACAACCATCCCATGGCTAAGCATGCATGTGATGGTTATGCATGGATACATCCATATAATGGAAACATGAATGTTATGTTGAACAAAGTTTGTGGGAACATACATATGTCCTTAAACCTAGGCCATGTTGTTCCACTCCTGACCCCATGTCCATCACAATGATGGGTGAGGTGGTATGTGTTACGGCCCCCCACATTCCTCGGTTTAACAGTGGCGACAATGTCAAAAACAATAGTTGGTTTGTCCATAATCACGGATGGACCCTGCAAGGTATCACAACTAGCAACAGCTTAATGACCCGTCTCCATTTACATACCTTGCTTCATATAATGTGAGACTAGCATACGAGTCCTGTAGGTCACATTTTGCACATTTGTAGCCTTTGCAAAATTGATACATCGAGGAGGTACATTTGGAATATATTCAGTAGAATGTGTGCTATGGAACTCGTATGTTGGTTGTGTTGTGTTGGGAGATGATTTTTGGTGGCTAGGCCCCTAGGGGTAGATGTCTTGTTCATTGAATTGAGCCCATCCAAGGCGAAAACATAGATAATTGTATTAAAGGAAGGCCGTTATTTTCCTTTACATATTCGACACCGGAATTGACAGCATAGATCATGAACTAGTCGAGCGGAACCCAATTGCAATGAATCAACAACGAAGCTATTGGGAACATGTTTTTACATATGTGGACTACGAGGTCAAGATTCTTAATTGGACACCTATATTATTGATTGAACGGTACATGACAAGGCTTCCAATTATAAAGGATGAACATGAAAATGTCACATGTTACGACGAGGTTGGGCTATGTGCTCCAAATACAATAACCACTCTTGATTCGACTTTCAATGCAATCGGGAAGACCCGTGGGACCGTTTAAAGAGTTTAAAAATTCTCCACCTTGAACTCTAATGTCTCCTCCGTCTCCAATTTGATTGCGATGCTTGAAACGACAACCTTCATGATTCATAGTCGCTAATTGGGACGAGATGATTCCCGAGCGCATCCAATGACCAAAAACGTTAGTGGAGGAGGAAGTGCCCACAATAGGGCCACATACGTTCCTTAGCCGGGGCTTGTGTGGTGGGGTCTGAGTTATTCTTCACTGTAGGCAACTTTGAAACGTAGCCACTGGTTTGGATGGTGTAATAAAGGGCCCCCAATTGGCCGCCACGATCTTGATAGACCGCGGCCCCAGAAAGCTTGCCAAGTGGCATTAAATTTTCACAAAAGTTTTTGGGGCGGGACGGAATGCTTTTAGATTCCGCCGTGCAGCACAATTTTGGGCAGGCTCCATAAGTTCGTGTGCCTGCTCTTCTTTATGGCCCACCAATCATAGTATCATGACTTCGGATATGTTCCAATGACCTCTGCTTACAGATGAACCGGTTAAGTTTGAGAAATAACCGGTTCAAGTTAAAAACGTCATGAGAAATTACGGGTTATTGGAGGAGGAATCTATAGAATATACCTCAATTTCCTAAAGAAAACTTGAAAGATCACAACATGTAACTGGTTGGACTTGGGAGCACTAGGATTTTGATCCATGCTGCCCAAAAATCTCTCAATTTCCTAAAGAAAACTTGAAAGATCACAACATGTAACTGGTTGGACTTGGGAGCACTAGGATTTTGATCCATGCTGCCCAAAAATCTCTCAATTTCCTAAAGAAAACTTGAAGGATGACAACATGTAACTGGTTGGACTTGGGAGCACTAGAATTTTGATCAATAGTGCCCAAAAATCTCTCAATTTCCTAAAGAAAACTTGAAAGATCACAACATGTAACTGGTTGGACTTGGGAGCACTAGAATTTTGATCAATAGTGCCCAAAAATCTCTCAATTTCCTAAAGAAAACTTGAAAGATCACAACATGTAACTAGTTGGACTTGGGAGCACTAGGATTTTGATCCATGTTGCCCAAAAATCTCTCAATTTCCTAAAGAAAACTTGAAAGATCACAACATGTAACTGGTTGGACTTGGGAGCACTAGGATTTTGATCCATGCTGCCCAAAAATCTCTCAATTTCCTAAAGAAAACCTGAAAGATCACAACATGTAACTAGTTGGACTTGGGAGCACTAGGAATTTGATCCATGCTGCCCAAAAATCTCTCAATTTCCTAAAGAAAACCTGAAAGATGACAACATGTAACTAGTTGGACTTGGGAGCACTAGGATTTTGATCGATGCTGCCCAAAAATCTCTCAATTTCCTAAAGAAAACCTGAAAGATCACAACATGTAACTGGTTGGACTTGGGAGCACTAGGATTTTGATTCATGCTGCCCAAAAATCTTCTCCGGACACTGATCTGTTCTTGCCATGTTGCCAGTTTGCTGTGGCGATTGGTTGTAGCTTATTCCTATGCTAGCATGGAATGTTTATCTAGCCATATAATGCGCCACATGTCACGACGTTAGTGGGTGAGATGTATAGGAGATATTTCTGCATGATAGCTTGTTAGAAAGACGAGCTAGGATATGTCGTCTTGTTGTCAAACATCGGCATACAAACTTGGGAGTTGGGTCGAACCGTGAGTCATCTTGTCCGGTTGAGAATTGCGCCTCACGAAGATTGTCGATTCAATTTCAGGAGTGTCCAGAGCGGGTTGAGAAGGAAAATCATTGTAAGAGGTTAAAGTTAAAAGTTCTCTTTCTCTTTAAATAATCACAACGACGCTCCCAGATTGACTGAGCATTGTTCCTTAAGACTGCACGACAGAAGGCCACGACTGAATAATGTTATGTGACTCTTTTGTTGGAGTTTGATGTGATTGAGTCAATGCGAACTCAGTGTCAATCTATAAAGTTAGAGGTTTGGTTTGTGATGGAGAACATGAAAGAATGTCACTGTTGTACCTATCACTTTGTGTTCACTTTCTGTGAGAGTGAGCCCATCATTGAACAGGGAGAACCGACCACTAGTTACAGACGAACCGGTTGAGTTTGAGAAATAAGTGTTTGAAGTTCATGACTTCAGGGAAATTACAGAATATACCTCAATTTAGTGAAGAAAACCTGAAAGATCGCAACATGTAACCGGTTGGACTTGGAATCGTTGGGATATCACCGATTGTGCCCAAAAATCTCTCTGAACACTGAAGCTCAATTATCAGTGAGAACCGGCAGTTAGTTACAAATGAACCCGTGGAGTTTGAAGTTCAAGACTGCAAGAAAAACACCGATCATTTCAAAAGAATCTATAGAATATACCCCAATTTAATAAAAGAAAAATGGAGGATGTCAACATGTAACTGGTTGGCCTTGCAAACACTAGGATCTCAACCGATTATGCCCAAAAATCTCTCCGGTCACTGCTGGAGCCCAACTTTCAAAAGCCGTGAAAAAAACAGGGAAATAAATGCCAGATTATATGTCAACCAGTCAAGTAGCGACCTCGTGGATGTTGGGTTCCCATGGCCGGTGGGTCAACGGCTAGGGCCACACTCAAACTTCAAAGGGCGACTGCGACGTCAACGGTGCCACGGTTAGGGTTTAAGGTTCAACGGGAGGGGGTGCTTCGCTTCGCCCACATGTTTGTAAAGGGAAAAAAAGGGCAAATAATTGCTTCAAAAGGATGTTATATCACTCGAGAGTTGTTCGAGATGACGCTTGGGAATGGGCCAGAGTATAAAGTACAATTGGATTTGCTGAAACATGATCACGGAGAAATTTCCACTCATTTTGCAACTCTCACTGTAGGCCAAAACAGGTGTCACCACATGCCATTGCTTTCCCTATTCCCTTTTCCCGACCCTATCCTCAATCTCAAGTCTTTAATTGTTGTGAGGGCCGGGTGTTCACATTGCTATTAGGCTTTCAATTTTTCAAGGAGGGGTGTTTCACAACATGAAGTTTAGGTAAAGTTGCCAATTTCGTGCTTGGTCGATTCTTATGAGGATAGTGTAGAGTAAACTTTTAATTCAACCAGAGTTTTGGTAGGGAGTTTGTTGTTTTGTATACAAATCATTCCATGTATGACAAGTTATTGGTGCATGCTTGGAGTCGGTGTTGAGGTTTGAACAAAGAACTTTCTATATTGGTTTAGTGAGGTCCAAACTCATTTTGACATGCCAAGAAGTGCTCTTAAAGGATAACTCTAATGACAAGACATGTAGGTTTGTATTTTTTTGGTTGTTGTTAAATTGTTGGTATTTACAAGATTCTTGAGTACTTTGCCTTTGGCATGTGAAGGACCTTCATCAATTAACTTGGGAATAATGAAAGTGATGTTAACATGAATATTTGTAATTTTGATTGGGTATTGCCACATTGGTTCCCAACGAGGAAAAGTTCCCACGCAGGTGCGCGTAGCAAGACTGGACAGTGAAGGAGGCGTGGGAGGGGCGGGCCCCAGCCGAACACATGTGTGATTTAGCCTGGGGCTATGTGGATGTATAAGAAGTGTAGACAAATATATGACAAGATACCGACTTTTAGTTCTATACTTAGCTAAGATGAAGACCAAGTAGTTGGAGGTGATGGTGTAAGGGAGTAGTAGACTTAAGGTTATGGAACCTCACGATAATTAGTCAAGAAGGTGGTAGACACCCTTTAGTTAATAGGAGTCATTTAATTGTACCGGGAGATGCGGGTCCTCGGGGGGGGGGGGGATAGTCATTAGTTGGAGTAGCAATATACGTGCGAACAAATGATAGGGTATTTTAAAAACATGGGGGCAAAAAATTATAAATGGACTTAAAAGTAATATAGGGTATCAAAAATGACACTGGACATCTTTAAAGTACTATAGGGTATGGAATAATAGGTAATTTGGAATTATAAGTAATGCAAGCCATTTTTCTATTAACCCAAAGTAGAAATTTACATAATGATAGCATGTGAAAAAAAAAGAGAATTGAAAGTAATACCCCCCTATAAAATAGTGGTTGTTCGCACCTATATCCTTAACTTTTTAACACACTGCCCCCCCCCCCCGAGTGCGGGTCCTGCTGGGTTATTGGGTATCGAGAAGGAATCGTAGTTGAGGGCAAGTAATATTGTCTTATTGAGTACTGTAGGTAGATAGGCGGTCTGGCATAGCTATGCTAGATAATTATTTGAAGTGCCAAAAGTTGATTCGGCACTTCAAAATGATAATTTTAAAAATTCCAATGTTTATTGCTTATGACTTTTTCACAATTATGGCTAGTTCACAAATACTCAATCAATAGGTATAAGGTCATCTATGTTGCATATTATATTAGGAGTGCATTTCAGTGTATAACTCCTCCCCATGAGGTGTTCATAATCCATGTGGGATATGTAAACTTGAGAGATGAAGCCTCGGTATTCCTCTTGTATGTATTTGTCTGTATTTTTTGTATACCAACTTCAAATAGCACTTTCGTTATTGTTGGAGGTGGTGTTATGTTTGATTGTCTAAGTTTTCTTAGATTAACATAATTCCAAGAAAAAAATTGCTTCTTAGCGCAATCAAGCTCCGAAAACCTATTCATAACACATTTTCTCTTCAAACCTCCTCATTTTCTTGAAAATGCCTGTTGAAATTCATTCATATTCTTTTGCAAAAAAAAAATTTAAATCACATAATTATTCTTGGAGGTACTACTTTGTTTTATGTACCAACTTTCTCAAGCTGGACACAATTTCAAATAAGTGTGTCGTCTATGTGGAATTGAGGTCCGAAATTTTATTATGGACATAGATCAAGTTCTTAGTACATAGTCTTGCAAATTCATGTTAACCCATATTTTTTGCAATGACTTAGGACGACTTGGAATATTATGCGATCCTCTCCTTTATATAGTATTCTATAGTGGATTATTAACATTACATAAGCTTGTGTAGAGTGAGTATATACAATATGTTGGCAAAAGCATAAGGTAAATCAAAGTGATTATGGCAAATTGTGTCTACCTATTTAACTAATATGTAACTACTCCACACTTAACTCTCACTGACTACCTATTAACAAACTCCAACAATTGGTTCCAAAGCACATTTCTTCAAATCAAAACGATATCTTATTTCACTTTCACACATCTATGTACTACACCTTTCACACCTAAAACTATGGTCCACTATAATTTTGACATATCACGAGAACTTTGGTCATATGTAACCTTTTTTTGATCCACGTCATTTTTGAACACATAGCATCATATGTTGAAAACTAGGAATTTGAAATTGATAATTTTCACATAAACATGAATTACTATCATTTGCTATCAATATTATGCCAAAATATGATACACCATGGTAGTTTCCACCCTTCTAACTTTTAAACCCAAAGTGATAGGTGTGAAAGTTTCTTCGAGCCCATAGGATAGGAGTCCCCCCTAGAATAGTAGCACCCATCAAACCTCCTTCCACAAAAGAAAAGGTCAACTTAGATTCAACAATAAGTTGACCATCTTTCTCACACACTCTTTGTTTTTCTTCACGATTTTGTCCTCTGCAAAGGGAGCTTTAATTGAAATACTTTTTAAGTCCGGATAGAAAGCATATGTAGATGAACCATCACTTTTCAAGCACTTTTCGTATCCTCTCAAGTTCTTCTCGTCCACATTAGACCCCCCATCACGGGGAGGTCACTTAGTGCATTTTAAAAACGACGTGCGGCATAATATAGGGAGGATTAAAATCATTTGACATAAAATTTATAAAAGAATTCCAAATAATGAAGGGTCCATTAAAAGTACATAAGCCCATTACAAGCAAAATAGATAGGTATAAAATATGGGCCATTCCCTTTTAGTAAAAATAATATAGGGGCTGAAAATAAGGATCTTAGGATGTATGTTTAGTAGAATCAATTTCGTACGCATGCCTCACGAGGGATGGATGAAAAATTACTCATCATTCACCCAAAAATGGATGAAATTGGAAGCCTAACTCGAACGGTTGACCTCCTTGCTCGAACGGAGGAATCAGGGAGGAGAAATCCTAATAATCCCCACATCGAAGTAATGTTGCAATATTATAGAAAATATCCAGGCCGTAACAAATTTAAGTATGATCACACGGATAGCAAATGGATTGATGTAGATTGCATTATATCTACGGTAATCATGAGCTACAATTCTACAAATGAGGTGTAC
This sequence comes from Polytrichum commune, assembly GCA_950295325.1. Taxonomy (NCBI): domain Eukaryota; kingdom Viridiplantae; phylum Streptophyta; class Polytrichopsida; order Polytrichales; family Polytrichaceae; genus Polytrichum; species Polytrichum commune. The sequence continues at coordinate 10,409,275 of OX485803.1, read as the reverse complement.
ACTCTTGATAGGAATGATTCAGAGCAACTGTCCAAGTTTGTGACAGAACGAACTATATAAGATTCATGACCAAGCTTAAAGTGTTTCATACTATATGGTTTTGGTCTTCACTAGCATGTAAAGTGATTTTGAATAAAGGATTTATATGGAGCGGGTGTTGTGTTTGTGAACACACACACAATCTTGTTGTGTTTGTAAACACACACTCAATCATGTTGTGTTCCATCCTAAGTCTTCTTTTTGTATTTTCACTTTAAGTTTTTGTACTTGGTTTTTGCAATGGTACGTAATTTTTATATTTTTTTGTTGCCATGCTTTTCCCAGAGGGAAGCTATCTTATGAGCGATGAGCAGTGAGCGGTGAGCGGTGAGTAGTAACACATGAGCAATGAGCAGTAACATATGAGCAATGACTCCAAATTTAGTAAAGACATACGGGTTTAGGGTACATAACCAGAATTTTGACAAATTAATTGCATAGTTTCAATTGTAAATTGCCAGTATTTTAAATGAAGCACACGTGAAAGGACCCTATTACCATGGATCATTTTAAACACTTTCAATCCATTGCTGATTTTTATTATAATAATCCAAACCAATACATGTCATTTATTGACATCCTTATACATGTAGTTACAACCCACACTTGTACAACTACTCACATTTCACAACACCAACAAGTTCAAGTAGGTGCATAACCTCATTATACGTATATGTAGGTATCATAATTGTGAACCACTCAAACCACTCACGGGCTCAGTTAAGGCCCACAATCTACAAAAGCAAGGAAATTAGATATTAGAAATAGTCAATATGTAGGTAGCTACTAGATTTTGAGACATCCGCCTGTAGATGCGAGTTGTGTAAGAGACTGGTATTAGGTCTGGATCAACCCGGGTTCGAATCCGGTTGGTTACATTGACTGGTGCTATCCCAAATTGAGCTAATGATAAAGTAGGAATAATCTATAGGCGGATACCAAGAAAAGGTTACTACGCGGATGTACGTAGAATCTTGTCGATTATTTTTTATTTTTAGAAACTTGTTATTATTTATCTGTGTGATTCAATCAAACCGCTCACGGTTGGGTCGTAGTCTAAATAGAATTGAAGTTACTGAATCATTTGAAAGACTTTCAGTCCATAACTAATTTTTGTTATAATAATCCAAACCAAAACATGTCATTTATTGACATTCAAATATATGTTGCTTAATAAAACACTTGCAATACTACTCACATTTTACAATATTAGCAAGTTCAAGTAGTTGCATGACCTCATTATATGTATATATAGGTGCATGAATGAACTTGTCACTCTCGTAATCCACCTTGCACAAAAATCTAAACACATAATAAAGATGTTTACAATACACCCATTTTCCTTTTTTTCCCGATGCATGAGATGACATTTTCGTGAAATCCGGGCATGTGCAATGCGGGATGTCGCCAATTGTAACATGGTAGGTGATATCCTGCTTGGAGACAATGTTTATTATCACTCCAAAGCCCGGATATGGAATAGCAGTGACCCCAACCACATAGTAATCTTCCATGAGTCCGGTGTTTTCCCATTTGTTTTTGTGATCCGCCAGCGGTGCTGTTGGATTACAACGCACTGTCTTCCCAAACCTGAATGTAGGGTGGACGTCCGGGTTTGGTGGCATACAAAAATGCGAGCGAGGGCTGGGAAGAGTTGCGATTGTCGAAAGCCTACGACAAGGGGACAATGCCTCCCTCTGCTGTAGTTGAAATTTAGCATCTTCAAGTGCCAGAACCTCCTCTCTCGATAGATTGGTACCTATCTTTACCGGCCACATGTTGGGTACTATAGGCCAAACCAACACATATTTCTTCATACTGCCACTCACACAATGCTTAATATCGTCAAGGCAAAACCAAAATTCATACTACACATTGTTGGGAGAGCAAAATTCCTTCTTGAGCCCTTTGTATGTTGGAGCAGGTGTGCCATGTTTCCCAATTCCGACTTTGGTATTGTACACAATCCCTGTAATGGCCTGCAGTACCCAACATCGTTTGGCTGAGTTGGGTGGCAATCTTGCAATGTGCCACTTAGAAGCAAGACAATTAATCTCTAACACAGATGTGGTATGAGCCACACCATGAATTGCAAAATTCAACGATTCCTCTATGCGTTGACGAGTTGCTCGGGTGTTGGGATGAGGAATGAAATAGTTCACTTTGTCGGGTCGATGAGAGTCACAATCAACACCCGGTGATAGGTTGAGTTTGCGTTTGGTGGAACCAAAGAGCTCTGACCCTTCCAATACACAATCTCTAGTGTTCACGTCTTCTGCCCCTAGATAAGACTTCATGGCATCAGCCAACATTTTTGGATCTCCACACCTGGCAGCCGCTTTGAGTTTCAAGGATGCCGAATCAAGACCTTTACCATCAGACCCCCTATCAACCATGTCTGGTAATTTGCAGTTTGCATGAAGGCACGGATCATGTCATCCATTGTAGCTTCATATGAACAAGACATCTTGTTGCCGGACTGTTGGAGCCATTTTTTGTGTATAGTCTCTGCAAGGTTGCATGTTGGCATTTCCGCACGTTGGCATTTCCGCATGTTGTTCTATTGTCATATCCTATGAACAACACACAAATATGAGGATAATAAAAATATAAGATATATTTAATAATGGAAGAAAAATGAATGACATTGAATATTGAATTTCGATATGTACTTACAAATAACATATGACCACCCCATTGTCTGTAACGAAAGTGCTAAAAACCCAACCACTCTGAAAGGCAAGGATGCCTTCTTCCGAGGCAGATTTGGATGACAACCACCAATAACGAATCACATGATACTTAGTCTCGGCGTCGTCCATTGTTTTCGCGTCTTTGTAATCCTTGCACAATTACTTGTGTTGAAACTACAAGGATGGTTTGATATATTTTTGGGTCATCTTATCCAAGCTCGTAGACCAATAGAAAAGATATGTATGCTCACGTGCAACCATGGAGAAATACGCCACACAATACAAAAAAGAAGAACAATCATCTGAGGCGGAAATGGAGGTAGGTTGTACGAACGAAATCGTAAGAAAATAACTTTAAAATCAAAATAAATTTGGAGGTATGTAATGTATACTATATTGTGCACGCCGACAATACGATTCCAACGGTATATAGCATGAACAAAATGATTTTGTTTTGCATGTTTTAGACCCAAAAAAATAAATTAGAGCATCTTAGATTCTTCTAAAATCTTCAAAAAATGAAGATTTTATGCAGGAAATCTAATCATATTAATTTCAGTAGACTTTGGCGATTTATGTAAAATTGATATCATCTCCAAAAATTTTGAAAAAAATTGGAGTGAATAACATGGCTATAATCTATGCACTTGATTTTTTCGGAAATAAATTAGAATATTTGAAAACGTTATAGCAACTCCGGAAAGTGACTCAAATCAAAGTGTATTTCTCTTCCAAATGGGTAGCCGTTAACGGCCACCCTTTTTATGATGCCAACTTTTATGTTCTAATTTAGGGTGGCCGTCAACGGCCACCCTTTGTATGATGCTAGCTTCAATTTTCTAGTTTAGGGTACCCGTTCTTGGGTTTCAGTCTTCATTTAACAACATACTTTGTTTGAAATAAAATCACATATATACATATATTTCTTATGTATGTTCCATATAAAAGTGTGGCCGTTAACGGCCACCCTTTTTATGATGCCAACTTTTGTGTTCTAGTTTAGGATGGCCGTGAACGGCCACCCTTTGTATGATGCTAACTTCTATTTTCTAGTTTAGGGTACCCGTTCTTGGGTTTCAGTCTTCATTTAACAACATAATTTCTTTGAAATAAAATCACATATATACATATATTTTTTATGTATGTTCTATCTAAAAGTGTGGCCGTTAACGGCCACCCTTTTTATGATGCCAACTTCTGTGTTCTAGTTTAGGATGGCCGTGAACGGCCACCCTTTGTATGATGCTAACTTCTATTTTCTAGTTTAGGGTACCCGTTCTTGGGTTTCAGTCTTCATTTAACAACATAATTTCTTTGAAATAAAATCACATATATACATATATTTTTTATGTATGTTCCATCTAAAAGTGTGGCCGTTAACGGCCACCCTTTTTATGATGCCAATTTCTGTGTTCTAGTTTAGGGTGGCCGTAAACGGCCACCCTTTGTATGATGCTAACTTCTATTTTCTAGTTTAGGGTATCCCTTCTTGGGTTTCAATCTTCATTTAACAACATAATTGTTTTGAAATAAAATCACATATATACATATATTTCTTATGTATGTTCCATCTAAAAGTGTGGTTGTTAACGGCCACTCTTGGTTGCATCTCAAATTTATTGGTATATGAGTTTATTTTTTCATGTATACACTTATTTCCACCCTTATTAAAATTTCATATTTTTTTCTATATATGTATTTTTTTTCATATATACACTCATTTCAACCCTTATTAAAATTTTATATTATTTTTTATATATGTATCTTTCTTTATGTATACAGTCATTTCCTTCATTTTTTTTTCCTCCAACAAGGGTGGCCGTTAATGGCCATCCATATTGAAATTTCAGATTCTATTATATATGTGGTTTTTCCTTATGTATACTTTCACTTTCATAAATATTTTTGTATATTATTTTAGTTTGCATATGTGATTTCTTTCATATGTATATATTTCTTTTAATTTAGTATTATCTTTCATGTAGATGATATTTTTGTGATTTAGATATGGAAGTTGTACATCTTTCTGAAGATCAATTGGAATTGCAATGGCATGCATTTTTAAGAAAGAAACTGTCAACACATCTTCCCGTCTTGAACGGTTGAGGTATCAATCAAGGGCAAAATTAAAATTGAACATTCCACTATGTCGAATGGTTGCATTGCCTGTTGTTAGGTCTTTTTTGAAAAATAACGTTATGAACCTGGCTACACATTTTGTTGCTTGCGGTTATATGAAGGGCAACGGGGTTTTTTACGTGGCCTTGGAAAACAATGAGGGGAAAACAATAGATGTTACCGATAATATCATTGAATCATGGAGTGAATATTGGATACGGACAAATGATGCATTTGAAAAATATTGCAAACTGATGAGGACCTCAAAGTTTTCTCTCGCAAAATGTTTATGATGTGGGATGGAAACCACCGTTTGCAAACATGGTTGCCCATTATTAATCGAGAACATATACATGATCATGCTTGAGATTATGTTGTTGAAAGTATTATTTTGGACGTCAAGGGAGATATTGCAACTATTTTGGCAGCTTTACATGAAGTGGTAATTCCTTCATTCTTATCTTTTTATTTGTTCGGTTCATTTGGTTTTCTTTTAAGTTTATTTTTTATTGTATATTTTTTTTCCGTGGCTTATTATTGGTTGTTTTATTTTGTCATGAGGAACTAAAAATTCCATGTTTGTACGAATCTTGTTTATAAGCTTTGCCGCATTCAAAGCATTGTTGGACAACCACTTTCATATTTTAAAAAAGTTGTCTCCAAAGAAGATCTTACTGCCGCTGATGTCAAATAAAAATCCAAATATAGAACTTGGTTCTCTTTTACTGTTGAGGCTCTTAATGGATTTCTATATTAGGTTATTTTTCTAAAGTATTAGTTTTTGACGTTTTTTTTTTCTTGTATTTTTTTTTTCTTTTTATTTTGTATTCTATAACTATATGTTTTATTACATCTTATTTTTATTATATGTGATTTATCATACTCTTATATGTTTTTTCCTTGGTGTAGCCAGAGTTGGGAGATGTTGCTGCTACTGCTCAAAGAAAATGTTATGAGAAATATCCTGATTCTACACATTGGACTTCAAGTGCAGTGGGTGAATTTGTTTCTAAAGTTGTGGAGAGGGTAGGATTGATTTTCCATTTGGAACTAAAGAAACAACTTTCTATTGCAGATCCTAGACATTCTCCTATGTTCTTAAAGCAGGTGAAGTCTCATTATGAAACTCACGATGAGAATCCTAAGATGATTAAAAAAAAAACTTTGGATGTTAGCAACTTTGGCAATATATACATCTATGAAGATTAAGTGGCTTGAGAGGTGGAATAGTTCATCTACTCTTTGTGAGGCTCTCAAGTTTCCGAAACCAAAATTCAATGATATAGAGTTTCCTAAGTGACTTGATAAAGCTACTTGGTGGGCTAAGGTGATAATTTTTTGTCTATGTTTTTTGAAAAAAAATATTTTTTCAATCATTCAATTTTTTTAATCTTTATTTTGTATTTGGCAGTTGGCTATTGAGACCGAGAAGCTCTTTGATGCTACTGTGGCTAATATGCATGTGTCCATCAACTATCTTCCAAATGGTATGGATCATGTGCCCACTATTTTTTATTTTTTATATTTGATATCCAAGAACTTCAACAATTTAAACCTACTACCCGATTTATATCTACAATTCGCTTTTGTTGTTCTTTATGTTTTCCACTTCGTAAATATCACCCTCATGATGGTGTTATGATGTATTCAAATTTTACATTGATGTGTATTATAGTGAGACATTCTAACATGCTACACTTGTTTTCAACATGAGTTTGCTTACACATTGTCTCCAATTACATTATTATTATCTCAACAGTTGAATGTATATTAGTTCATTTTTTATACAAAATTGTTATAGCAACATTCTCATTTGTTGTACATTTGGACTATAGACCCTTACATGTAATTCCACAATCATAGGCCCCCAACGGATTTACAAACCATAACCAGGGAAAAATTGAAGGCTCACAGGTTCACACTCGCATGCTCACATACTAGCAACCCCGAGTTATGTACATATTGGTATTTTTCATTGCTCACTACTTGCAATCTAGCATTCATATTGTTTGTCCTCCCCAATCTTCTTATTATTGAACCCTAAAAATTTATTTCTTTAGGCCACAGTTATAGGATACTAGGGGTCCTATTACCAAATAATTTGTTTTCTTCACCGCTCACAAATTACCGCTCATCGCTCACCGCTCACTGCTCACCGCTCACAAGATAGCACTCCCCACTTTTCCCATCACTTTTGCATTGCATACATTCTTAAATTTATTTATTTTAATTAAAAGGAATATAGACTACAAAAAATTTCAATGACATGGGCATTATAAGTAATGGTAGGGTACAAAAAAATAGGCCATTTTAGAATATTATGTAATTATAGGGAGCTTTTAATTCGTGCCTTGGAGGTAAATAGCCCCTAAACATACCCCTCTGCCGCACGTGGTACACAAAAATCCTACTGAGTGACCTCCCCGTGCCCCCCATGTGAATTTCATGGCTTAAGACACTGAAACATTTGCATTGAAGTTCCTTTACACATAGCATTGCTTATTAGCCTATAAACGTTGTTATGCGGGGCCATAAATTAGAAGAGCATGATTCAACCAATATGCATTCTAGTATCAGAATCAGTTTGAATCAAGTGTGTGAGGTTGAAGAAACAACTATCGGGTGTTTCCATGTCCCAATAATGGCTATTGACAAAGGTTAGTTTTTTACATGGTTGCTAGGGGGGTTGTTTACACCATGGACCATGAAGTCATTCTAAGGCCCTGTAAAATCTATGATTGGTTGTTGAACTCGTCCCGGGACCACGGTTTACACCAAGGAAAAGAAAATGTTAGAGTGACCATGGAGTTCAAGATCCCCAAAAGACATATTTTAAGGCTTGCACTATCCACTATCATGGTCGAACATGTACTGAGGTGGGAGAGGCAAAAGAGGCGCTCTGATAGAAAAAGGCAAGGGCCCATGGCAGAGAAACGTTGTTACAATAAATTTTTGATGAATTTTTTTTTGGGGAAAAGAAGATGAAGACAAGAGAAGACAAGAGAATGATCAAACTTGATTTTTCTTCCAAAACTCCCCTTTTTGGATATATATTAAAAAAAAAACTCAGCACATGCACTTTTTGGTGCATGGTCATTCCTCCGGGTCCACATTCAATGTACACCTAGTGAGGGGCCCAAAAACTTTGTAAATTGATTCTTTTAAAAATCAGACCATGGAAGTTGGACCATGAAGTCAGACCATGGAAAAAGGCCATCTTACATGGTCCGACTTCATGGTCCATGGTGTAAACGGGCCCTTAGAGTCCACAACATGCTAGATGAGCCTTCTATTGCGCATCTAAGCCTTCAGTCCCACTAGACCACGTTCGCACATGCTCCAGATAGTCACAGGCATGCAATCTGAACTTGCACCTGAAGCAGCAAAAAACTGGCAAAGATTATGACACCCATAGTAAGTGGCAGGCCCAGTACGTAATGTTATTTATTAGCTCGCTTGGGCAGTTTTAAAGCACAGAATGAAGTGGGCCTGGGGTTGCATCAAAAAACGGTGTGACTTGCAGGTTGCTTACATAACATTATTCAGATTCATAACAATGTTATGTGGGATTGACAGTATTTCATGGAATATTTTTGGATATTCTCACATTCAATTTGAATATGTTATGCTTAATTTAGCGTACTTGGGTATTTGATTTTTGGGGGCGAACTCATAAGCTCGCGGGCCACGAGAAGGGGGCCCACAATGCACAGAGCTTGAACTAGGCCACCAGCTCGGCAACAACTGGGCCATGGAAGGGCAAACCATGTCAGGCTGGCAGGGAGGGCGGGTGCTAAATGAGCCTCGTTTACATCATGGACCATGAAGTTGTCCCATGTCGGAGGGCATTTCCCCACAGTCACACTTCATGGTAATACTTCCATGGTCCGATTCCTTGAAAATGCATTCTTGAGACTTTTGGGCTCCTGACTAGGCGTGAACCGAACGTGGTCCAAGAGAAGTGACCATGCACCAAAAAGTGGATGTGTTGATTTTTTTAATTTATGTCCAACAAGGGCAGTTTTGGGATTTTTCTTCACGTTTGACCTTCTCCCCTTTTTCTTCCTTTCTTTCCTCGTAACTATGGAAAACATTTGGCAATTTTTTCTTTTCTTAAATGATTAAAAAAAACGGCATATCTCTTGCCATGGTCCTTTGCCATTTGCAGCGAGAAGTCTTCTTTTGCCTCTCCCACTGCAAAACCCGTTGGATCATGATAGTGGATAATGTAGGCCTTAAAATAAACCTTTTGGGGACCTCAAGTTCCATGGTCACTCTTACCTTTTCCACTTGATGTAAACCGAAGTGGTCATGGGACAAGTTCAACAGCCAATCACATATTATAAAGGAGCAAGAGATGACTTCGTGATCCATGATGTAAACAACCCCTCATTCATGGGTGAAAAGGCTAATGGTGGCTGAGGGCCTGCCAGACCACCACCGGTAGATAAAGGAGGTACATATTAATCCGTCTTGGTACAAAGCTCCGGTAGAAATTGACACCAAAACTGAAAGTTACTTCTCTTTGAATATGTTGCTCTTAAGGTTTCTCATTTTGGTCACATCATGGTCGTTACAACACACTCTCCAATTAGTGTGGCCCATACTAGATGTTTTTTAGAGCCCATGATACTTTTTTTTAATGAGAATTGATATGGTTCACATTAATTTTTAACTCACGACCAAATCTCTAGCTTAAAATTAGTGTAGACTTCATTACCCTCACACTGATTGTCTTTGTGGGAAATTGATGTGGATGACTAATTTATTATATGCTATTTTTGTCCTTGCGCAATTTTTTTTTTTTACGCTACTTGACATAAGGTTGGTCAAAAGTCTCTAGAAAGGCTTACTAGGGGAAGACTCGGGGTCTTGGGCCCCCACATTGTTTCCACCTTGACTGTATAACTAGAATTTGACCCATAGAAATTTTTGCCACATTGGTTTTTCACCCACACTACTTGGACAATCTAGTGTAGATTGACATAAAAGTATGTTTAGACAAACGACTTGTCTAGAAATAATAAGGAATGTGCACTTGTGGGGACAAAAACATCAAACGACGACAACAACAACAAAAGCAACAACATAACAACCACAACTTGGAATGTTTGTATTCCATGTTCATCAACCACCATAATTGTGTAGTTTTGCGATCTAGTTTACATCATATTGGCAGTTGGAATTGTCCAAAATTCATGCATAAATCTAAATATGCTTAAATCTTAGTTTGCATTTTGAGGATAAAATGGGCTTTAACGTTGTTTAATTTTCAATCAAAAGAGATATTTACCTTTAGTCATTTGAAAATCACACTCTTTTAAAATAGTATTATATGTTTTTAAATTCGTTGCTAATTTAGTACCATACAAGCATGACTAAAGATTGTGATGATCATGTAAGGGGGGTTTGATTAAGAATTTCTCCTTAAACCTTTAACCCTTGTAGATTTGTGGTTGATTCATCCCAATCAAGGATGCGCAAATGGATGTGACGCTCCTTGATGTGGAATTTTTTTTTTATTATAACAATTTTTTGTAGGATTTTTTTCACTTTTGGGTCGACTACTACTAGTAGTCAACTTCTTTTAAAAAAGTTCTTATTGTAGCAAAAACTAACAACCCAAAAACATTTTTTGATTTTTTTGATATTTTAAATTTTATTTTTGTTGTCATCAAAGTCAGCTACAAGTGTTAGTTGACATCAAGTTGATTGCTCTAAGTCAATTGCTCTTGGTTGACTGCAACATTCAGTTTGAAGTAGTCGACTAGTTGGCTGACTGCTCTTAAAAAAACTCCCCAAAAATCTAGACCAATAAGATCTGATGGTCTAGAAAATTTTAATGATATATGTTTTTTTTTCTTTTGCATTCAATTTCTATGTTGATTGCTATGTAACAGTTCAACACTGTGTCGACTACAAAGTAGTAGTTGATTAGGAGTTGGCTAAGCCAAATTACCCTTGGCTACACTACCGGACTTACCCCCTACCAACGTGAGATTTTTGGGTATGGCGTTACGTCGCCATGATAGAATGTGATGCAACGTGACGGACACCGATGTGAATGGTGAAATCCTTGATCCCAATTTCATTTCACTAGACTATTTACTCTTTAATATGGCGCAAATTCAAGGGTCATATCAACTTTTTATTGCGCTATAAATCCAAGCTATAAGGAGTTCTCCTCGTTTTCACCTTCAATGCATATGGCCACCATGAAATCTATGGTCTACGAATCTTATTTTCTAAATTTTTGCAATTTGTAGAATGTGTTCCACTGCACTCATAGCTTGGGACAGCCGGATAACCTTTGCTTGAGCCACATTTTGATCTTGACTCAAAATCTCAAAAAAGTTGCCTCAATAGATGTGTGTGTCAATCAATGGGGAGAACTGACTGCTAGTTTTAGAAAAATTACCTATCATTTTAGGGGAATCTAAAGAATATACCTCAAATTAGTAAAGAAATAAAACGAACAATCACAACATGTAACCGGTTGGACTTCGGAACATTAGGGTTTCGACCGATGATACCCTAAAATCTCCCCGGAGACCGGGGGGAGTGTGTGTGTGTAGAGCAATCCAAGACTCTTTCTAAGTTAACAACATGTGACAACATGGCCCCCTTTTGTCACTTGTGTGGCAAGTGGTACTGTGAGGATTGAAGCAAGCCTGGAAATAATCTTGGTAGTAATTTACTTGGCGTTATGAGTTTGGTCATTGAGTGGGTTCACCAAGAGGTTTGAGTGCCCATCACCAACCCATGATCATGAGAAATCACGACCATTCATTCGTTTGTTGAGAAACCGATGTTAGACTTGGTCAAGTCGAAAGAATAGGTGATGCTTAAACAACCACTTTCATAACGTCACTGAGCAATACGTTTTTGCATCGCGGGGTTGAGAAATAAACGGATATAATGTCTCTCTAATGTTGGGGCTCCCTTACAAAATGACTAGTTTTCATCCTGAGTACTAATTCATCCTGTCACATTGAACCAACAGCCATGAATTTTTTAGCTTGTCTTGCTGGGGATTTTTAGGATTGTATAATAAAATGGCGCCAGAGTGTTGTTGCTTGGGGCCCATATGGGGCAACGCACTTGCCCAACACGTCATTGTTAGTGCCAACTTCATTGGTTGGGAATGAGGGTTAGCACCAGAGCTAGGAGTCATGCATACTATGTAGTGCCTAAGCCTACCCTCCCCCTTTAGAAAGGGAGCTATGCCTATAGATTAAATAATGTTATGTTATACGACAAGCACATACATCATTTTTATATTGTAAGGCTTTCATGGGTTCTTCTTAACAATTGACATGGGATTCCAACATACCAAAGTATGACTTATTTGATTTTGGTATTTGAGATCCATAAAGATTCAAGCTTGTTCTTTGGAAAATGACTTAAACCAACATGAGAAGGTGATGTTAGGGTGGCGGACATTCTCATAATCAATATGTGCAGGATTGAGGGTGTCGGTTCGAGGCTCATCATTCACCTTAAATCAACTAAGTTAGGTTACATGTATGAGCTAGAATTTGAACGATGTTAAGGATCGATGACCTAAACATCCCAAAAGTGGGGCTTTCAATTTCCAATGATCAGATGTTGCTGAAATAGAAATATTGCCTCACGAATTGGTAAAATTTGGAATTGTTGCTTGTCAAGCTAGAGTCCAAAAGCTTGATCTCATAGATTTGCGTAGATTCATCACTAAAATGGTCAATGCTCAACCTATTACGAGCTACTTAAACATCAAACCTGTGAATACCCCATTCTATGTCCGATTCTGCAGTCTCCAAAAACTACAATGATCGATTGTCGATTGTCATCACTCTATACTATGACGGAAGCACCCATACCACAAGTTGTTGCTACCAAGAAAGCAACAACTCCCTGGCCCATAGTTGTGACCCAAATTTGTGTCCATTTACTATTTCCATCACTTTTCATCATCCTCGACGGCTATGACTCCTCTCTCACGTGGTCACTAAATTATTTGCTTGCGATCGATCTCTGAGACGCCGTTGACTCGTCGCCAGTGTTCTCATTTTGATGCTCTAGTTGAGTGGGCATGGGCCAAGTAGGGTTCCAAGAAATTGTGAAAATAGGGTAGGAGAGAGGAACTTGTTGCATTTGGAACTTACTTACAGTCTAGAAATTGAGCTACGATCAATGAGTTCAATTTTACACTCGAACTAACATCAACCATATTCTCATTCAATGCTATGCTCCGGAAATGAGTGGTTGCTAGCTCCTTATGCATTAGATTTGTAGCACGATCATACATGGTGCCTTGTGGCCTGGAAAACTCCGAGAACCCATGATGGTCGAGATCTGATTACATTAATCTCGGTGATGATAATGCGTCAATCAATGCACCTATATTTGCATGGTTGTAGTTGGTTAGCTACTTCAAGGTATGGAAATTTTTGTTAAGTAGCTGCCACTCCACAGTCCGGGGAGTTCTGTAGAGAAACCGGCTAATTGCCGAGGTTTCTGGAGGTGGCTTGGATTTTACAAATTTTACCCGGAAGTAGCCTAAAGAGTGGAAAATTTATCGGTTGATAGCCCCCATTTCCTAATGTGTTTAGGCAATTAGCCGGCAAATTTTTTTTTTCATTTATGCAATTTCCGGAAGGTCTAAAGTGTGGCCGGTTTTATATTTTGGTGGTGGATGTGTCATGATCATTTATTCAAATTTTTTTGAATTAATGTGGATTAATTCAATGTGGGCATTCACTCTCCATTTATTGTCATCTAAATAGTATCCTTAGCAGGATTTGAACCTGGCAAAGCCCCTACCATATTAGGGCTAAGGATTTAGCCTTCGAAAAATACAAGCACCACAAAAGGGTCCAAGTATTATTCGGAGGGCTAATTAGTATTGAAAAGTCACGAGATTTGCGTACCATTGCCGTTAGTATCAATTGCCCCAAACGAACAAGGCACATCACTCATACTCACTATATTAGGAGAATTCAAATAAGAAGGATTAGCATACAAAAAACGGTACTTACTGTCTTTCTTCCAAAGTGGGATAGCATCACAAATTATGTCATCTACCTCTTCATCTGGTCCTTCCAAGGCAATTTGCAGCATTGCATCGAGATTCCTACTACCCAACCTATTTCTAACTGACAAATTTAGGGTCCAGGGTGCTTGTTTGTGAAACCGACAACGAAAATGGAACCTCTACTACTACGGAGTCAAAGCTGGTTTAGGGAAGCAAGGGGAGCCCTAAACCACAAGCCACTCTAACCCTAAAGGGCCTAAACCACAAGCCAACAAGGCATAGTCTCCAACTATGCATAGTATTGAAAACCTTACCTAAACTATATATATTTGGTCGGCTGCCCGCCGTGAAAATAATTTCTCAATCGGCAATTTGCCGTGGATACTCTAGGGCAGCTTGCCGAAATGCCGGTATTTTATTTTTCTAATCGGCCCATTTCCGTAAACCTTCATTTTCTTTCGGAACCCCTTCCTAAACTTTCCAATTGCATTTGGAAATTCTCAAAATCAACCGGCTAGCTCGTAACTAACTGCCGGCACTACCCGTTCATTGTGCCACTCTTCAAATATCACTGGCCTCAATCAGTAAGCCGGTCACTGCCAATTATTGATTTAGCCATATCATCCACTTGTCACGCATTGGGACCTATTTCCAACATTCCAAATTACATAATGATGGTTACGTGTGTGGGACTTCACAACTTTATGTATTATGATTGGGATTGTTATCGAAAACGGGTTTGTCTACTCTATTCCATATTCAACATCACCGATCGGCATCAATTTACATTACCACACTCACAATGTTGATGATAATTCAAACTTTGAGGGTTTGGTGGGCATGCGTATGGTGGTGATACTACTTACGGTATACGTAGAAAACATTGTAAAATTCCTCAAATCTTGTACTACTACATCATTTATGGTATTTAGTGCCACATGCACTATTTGCAAAGGGCCTAAACTAGATGCATAGAGGTCTCAAAGTGTTAGGCCCATTGGATGCCAATATGATTTCATTAGTCAACATAACTAACTTCTTAAAGTGAAAAAAAAAAATTCACATCATAACATCTAGAGTAACACATTGATAGACTTTAGATGATAATCATGTGTTTTTGTATGCAAGGGGGAATATATCATTGAGCGCAATAATAAAGTGTGATGTGTGTTGCATTTGAGTGTGCAACAGGAAGATATTCTTGAGCATACTTATGGCATGTGTCAATTATGTACGCTTTAACCAGCTTGTAGACCATTGTGTAACAGAGGCATGCACCTCATAACCCTATTGAACATGCTCATGCCAAGATTTATATAAGCACACTCGAACGCCAAGTGTCATGAGGTAACACTTATGGTGAAGTTGTTAACCATCAGTGTAACCTTGCACACGCCTCAAAATAGGGTAAATGACACTATCACGCATGTGACACCAAACACCATACACGGTGCACTACTAAGGTAGAAATACCATAAGCGGTTAACCACCCTCCAGCCGTGCACTAGACCGCCGTCATAATGGTGAGGTGCCATTTTTGAAACGGATCATGGCTCGGTGGCAACTTCAATGCGTGCACACTTAGTGTAGCCAATGGGAGTCAAGTGTTAATGTACTCATGAGGTAACCGATTTAGGCGATTTAATCTGTATGAAAATACAAATTATTGTGTTCGGTGTAGGGAGAATCTAGTGAACGAGTAGGGGGTTTGACAACTTTCCACTTTGAAAAATTATAGCATTTCTTGTACAGGGCTGAAAAATATGAAACAACTTGCATTCTTCATGAATCCTTCTCGTCTATCTTGGGAAATTATCTCATGATTGTCAGACCAGATCTTCAATGCGAATCACCTTATTTTCACGGGTTATAGTATTTCTACCTTACTGCTGCTGCTGCTTCAATGAGTGGCTTCAGAAAGAGACTCCTTCGGACCCTGTTGGAATCATGGCCAATAAATTGCGCATATATATATATATATGTATATTCGTTTCTGATAGCTGCAGCTGCTTCTTGGCTCCTCCTGCCGATTGAATACATGATTGGCTTCGGGGTGCCTGAGTCCGGAAACACAAACTCATTGGCTTCTCATGCTGAGTTATGAACTTGGGCCAGCCGTATGTAAGGGAGGCTTAGCTGGAGAACGCACCAGCAATCCAAGTCATGGCTAGATGATGAATATGATGAGTGGCTGGCCAGGGCCCAGCTTGTGAGCCCTGGAAACAATTGAACGCGGAGAACCGACCGCTAGTTACAGATGGACCAGTTGAATCTGAGAAATAACTGGGTGAAGTGTCAGACTTCAGGAATGTTACCAATCATTTTAGAGGAATCTATGGAACATGCCTCACATTAATACAGGAAAACCAGATGATCGCAACATGAAACCGGTGGGACTTGGAATCACTAGAATTTTGAGCGATTATACCCCAAAAACCTCTGGGGACACTGCCTGGGATTGCAACTCATCCATTCTTTAGACCAGTTGTTCACCTCTCTAGTACACTGATGATATGTGCACTTACTAGGAAACCCAACGCTAGTTTAGCGACATTTTACACTATCTTCTGTATTCAATATGAACAAAAGTAAGCGATGGTCATCACTAAGAAACACCAACCCACTAGGTTGAACCAAAATGCAATGTAAGTAAGAAAATGTAAGCAATGTTTTTGTTTGCTTGTAGGGTGTGGGTAATGAAGTTCACTGCTTTGTTGTGTTGTACGATTCTTAGACCTTTTAAGTATGGGTGTTCACATGTTGATAGGAGATGGGGCCACGTGTCTCCATCGTTGAGATGGCATAATGTGCAGTTGGGGATTTTATGTGTGAGGGGCCAAAATATGGTCTTCCTATGGTTACCCATGTATTGTGCGTATCAAAATTTGAGCGTTTGGGTGATTTGGGCAGATGTGGTTGTATAGTTTTTCGTGTATTTGGGTGTTTGATAATCATTTGTCTATGTATGGGAATTTGGTTTTGGCAGCTGCCGATTCGTGGTTTCGGTGTTCTTTTGTTATAAATGTATGTAGATTGCGGATGGCTCCATTGTGGGTGGCTGTGGGGCAGCTTGCTAGCCAGCAAGGGGTAGGATGTGCCGTGTGCATGCATGGGGTGTTGGTTGGTTTTTCTTTAAGTGTTCCTTCGTTGGCTAGTATGTTGGCTATTTCGTTCCTGGCAATACCTGAGTGTGCGCATACTTTATGTATGTGTATGGTATGTGGGGTCCAATATATCAGGTGTACTATTGTTTCTATTAGAAGTTTGTCTGGGTGGTGGTGCTATGATGTCAGGTGTTGAATGTGGTTGTTGATTAGAAATATGCTATTTAAGTTGTCTTTGAATATATATGTGTCGAGTTGTGTGGGTTGTATGGATTTTATGGCGATTAATATTGCATTGAGCTCGGCTCGTAAGATATTTTGATAGCCGCAAAGTTGCTCTGCTATTCGGGTGTTATTGTTGGGGATGTATATTCTCGAGCCTGTTGTATTGCCTTCCATATTTCCGTCAAAGTTTTTGGTAGGGGGATGAATGAGTAATTTGTGTATATGCATTGTTGTGAGTGGTATCTAAGGGGGTTGAATGTGGTTGTATTTGTTTGGGAGGGGTGTCTTAGGGGTATTTATCGGGGTAGGGATGGTTGTTCTGGGGGCATCTTTCCAAGCTTTGGAGATTTTGACACGGTAGTTTGTGGATGTGGGTTTAATGGGGTATATGTCTACGTGTGTATTGAGTATTTTGGTTTTGTAATTCTGGTGGGGTTTGTAGATTCAATGTTGGGTTGGCTTGGTTATGTATACATATTATTGAGGTCAGGTTTGGCTTCACCTATTGGTAATATTTGGGCCATTCTGGCATGGGATCGAAGCATATGTTGTGAGGTGGGATGGTTGCTATTATATGGGTGTCTACATTTGTTTTGATTGGGAGTTGTTATGCTATCCAATTGTTGTAGTTGATTATGAGGATGGTGGTTGTGTGTGTGTCTTCTTTGGCTGCCGTTCGAGCCTAATGGATGGCTCCTCGTGACGTGTTGTAATGTAAGATGACAATGTAAGTAATAATGCATAAGCAGAGGTAAAGTAGTGGCCGACAACTATTGATATTGAAGATGAAGATGGGCACACAAACCATCATCCAAATGTTGACACTACAGTGGCCCCAAAACACCACAATTTGCAGCAACAATCTCATTACCGGAACAAAAAGCAACCACAAGAAAAAGAGAAGAAAAGCCACCTACGAGCTCCACCCTCACTCCACTTGCAAGCTCCACAATAAGAAATCTTTAGGGTTTCCAAAGAGTGGTGTCCCCCTCTTGTCCCAAACCTTAAATTTCATCAATGAATGTGGTTCACATATTGGATGAAATATTCATTTGGACCTCTTGTGGATTACCCATTTCATTATAAATAACTATGAGCCTAAAGGTAAATATATAACTAAGATTATGTGAATAATATGCCTAGTATATTACAAAGCTAGAATAAATAATTCATGTACCTTATGTATACTTTGTGACCCCTAAGCACAATTAATACCTGTTTTGTGCACCCACGTGGATCCATACTTTTAACAAATCACTATATTCATTAATTTGAGACTTTCTCTTGTCTCAAATTAATATATGAATCACAACAACATCGTCTAATGTTTGGGTCGTCCTACCTAAACCATCTTGATATGAGTTCTTAATTGGGTTCTTGATATGAACACCCGCTTCAAAGTATTTGCATCTTACAACATTCTCCAAACTCTGTGTGATTTTATCCATGTTCTTATATTTGTAACTGTCTCAAAATGCCGAAAAAGTCCCAAATTAACGAATATAGTGATGAATGAGTACACCCCTTGAAAATGCATTTGTATCATTTATGATTGAATTAGGAAATGTTATCATATTTGGAACTAATTAGTTAGATATCTTCAAAAGCAATGGTCATCATCCACACTGTAGGTATTTAAATCTCGCTTTGGAGGAAGTTTATGAATTTGAGTGTATCACATTTTAAAGCATGGGTTGTGACCGTCCTCACTTTATAGTTTGAAAATCGGTGAAAAATATCATAGTTTTGGATAATTTGTCAGTGCAGTCACTTCTGCATACACTGTCTGATTCACCACCTGCAAGTGGAGAGCGCTGAGGGAATTGGGCCCTAGTGACCTCCAACTATCCACGTGTTTGTCTACATTAAGGTTGAGGCATCTACAACCAATAAAATAAGAGATTTTGCATCTGTTGAGAAGAGTAATAGCAGGGAATTGTTTTTCTTGCAAACAGAAAGAAATTCTAAAGAGAATGCAAAAAAAAATGATTTTATTCATGAATATGAAAATTGTTACAAATGTCGAAGCGGTGAAGTTAGGATATCTCATAGTCGATCTATAGGTTAATCCATAACCGTTCATCTAAATGCTAATGCTTGGCTACAATAATTGTCAAAATTCTTATGAGGTAATCAATCACAAGCCGCCACCACATAAATCTTAACTTCGTTCGCCTAAACATTATAGATCTCGGTCATGTTGGCATTGTGTGACCCTAGTGAGCGGTTGAATGGACTTGATCAACTATAAATGCCTTGGACCTTACCTATGTAACGGCAGGGTCGGGGGGGGGGGGGGGGGAACGGGGTAGGGTGGGAACGGGGCGGGAACGGGGCGGAACAGGGGCGGGAACGGGGGCGGACGGGGGCTAGTAATTTTTTCCCCACTTTACCTCTACTTTGCTGACATGTCATCACACGTGGACATCTTACATCCTACGTGTCCGAAATGGGGTAATGTAATTACACACAGTATTCGGTAAAATTCAAGTCCGTCAAGATAAAGACAGCACCCGGCATAATGTCGTGACAGATACGTGTCGTGACGGCACGACATTATGCCGAGATTAGCCTCCGTCACGACACAATAGACAACCCTGATTCCGATTCAAAAACTTGAATCGACAATCTTCATCATTCGCAATTGCTTCCTGGATGGTTTGATGAGAGAATCCCCAATCCAATCCAATGGCCAAAATTTACATATCTATGGAGTTGGAAGTGCCCACAATAAGACTACCACATTGGTGTGTCGGGAGATTTTGAGCAAACTTGGTCAAGGACTAAGGTAGCAAGTGTTTGAAGTCCAACTGGTTATATGTTGATATCTTTCGGTTTTAATTCGAGGTAATAGATTACTCTGAAACGATTGGCTTTTGGCCTAAAAAGTCTTGGACTTGAACTGATTATTTCTCAAACTCAACTAGCTCATCTGCAACTATAATAGAGGCACCTATTCCCGATTAAGGTCCCATCGGCAATGTATAGGGTACTGGAATTTCAATTAGTTTGGGATTGTATTTCGATCACGCTGGAATCAATAATGACATGACACATGTCCTAGCTTTGAGTGCTAAAGTGAGGAGGAATGAGCGGTTATGGCAAACTCTAGACATTAATAATATATTCGAACCAACTTTTGGCTTCCAAAATTCATAGTAATTTCAATTTAAGAATGAAATTACTATTTTTTGGCAATCCTCTTGATTTCTATCTTCCTACATAAGAAAAAATTACACCATCTTAAACTTCTCTAAATTTGACACAAATTTTCTTCAGTGATCAATTATGGGTGCCTCTACTCTAGTGGTCGGGATCTCCCGTTCATAGCGCCACATACCTTACTTGCTTCGACGTCTTGAGCTTCAACCGAGGTCATCCACAAGACGACGTTCACTGATAAGTTAAAAACGAAAGTTGCCCAATGAACGAGGAGAGCCGACTGCTAGTTACATATGAACCGGTTGGGTTTGAGAAATGACTGGTTGAAGTTCAAGACTTCAGGAAAGTTACCCACCATTTCAGAGGAATGCATTGAATATACCCCACGTTAACAAAGAAAAACAGGAAGATCACAGCATGTGACCGGTTGGACTTGGGAACACTCGGATCTTGACCGATTATGTCCAAAATTCTTCCCGGACATTGAAGTTGTCCATCTGGGGCCAGGTGCCTGTCAAGCCAGGCCAGGTGCCTGCAGGCCAAAGCCAGGAGAACTCCACGTGGCATTGACCTCGTTCATGTTCATTGACTTGGATGATCTATCCTGTTTGGCATTTTGCAACCGCGACGGCGGCCAGCTGCTGTCAGGTCTGCAGGTAGTACTATGCGTATAATGCGAGGCCCTGCAGCTTGGAAATGCTCTTCAAAGATTCGGCACTGGGTAAATACATAACGTATGTGGGCGTTACTTGGGTTGTTTTTACATGTTCTCCAACTTCTACCGATAAGATTTACACAACAAAACTCGTGTTGCATTAGCAAACTTATGACGAAACTTTTCCCAGGATCGGATTGAAAATCGGACCTCCCCTGATTTAGTTATGGTTATCGGAAGTGCAAGTTTCTTGATTTCCTTAACTGGGTACACTAGTACTCCCGATTGTGCTGTATTCTACTGTTTCTTATCATCCTACAGTTGTAAGTAGAATTAGGTCAGCATACTGCAAATTGATGTTTCCGTTCATGCAAATTGATTCATCTCAGTAGGAGATTACTAATATGTGTGTTTAATCCATCTGTTTTCTCAGT
Source organism: Polytrichum commune (assembly GCA_950295325.1). Classification (NCBI taxonomy): domain Eukaryota; kingdom Viridiplantae; phylum Streptophyta; class Polytrichopsida; order Polytrichales; family Polytrichaceae; genus Polytrichum; species Polytrichum commune. Next base: position 10,387,829 of record OX485803.1, on the reverse strand, counting down.
ACAGATTACCTTGTGCACATTGCACATCTCTACTTCGATTCTATCAGTGATCACTGCAAGAACGATGGCAGATGATGATATATGTATATACATGGTCCGTATATGGACCGATGTATGAAATGAAGTTGGTCCAGGTCACGCTGACTAGGAATGGAGTGGGAAGTTGGTGGCCTGCGTTAGGTCTCACAGTTTCTAAAATCCGATGGAAGATCGATTGGCGTGTATATCATCCCCGCCCATTCCATTAAGATGCAAGCTGCTTCTTTAATTCCTCGGAGACTTCTAGACACTGGCCGGGTTGCTGGCGGCTCCAGCCGGATGGATGCATGGTGGACCCTCCATGGAATCTGATCAATTATCGCCAACAGAAAGTTGGAGGTTTGCAAAAGATGACCGAGTAGTTTGCGTGCATGGTGGCCGAGGCTGAAAGAGATTAAAGCCAACCCAATAATTGGGGGGCCCAAGCTATGGCGTGGCCTGCTCTTTCCCTGCTACCAGTGTCGCTTCCGTCACCCTTTGCCGTAGAATTACCTGTACTGCTACTCTCTCTCCCCAGCTCCCCTCCCCCCAAGCTACCCTTGGCATGGATTGCTGACATATTCAAACCCAAAAGATGATCATGATCGCCATTCCTCTCTCACATCCGCCATACCCAGGAGCTGGGTCATCACCCACGTGTGCAAGTCAATTCCTCATTCCCTGCTCACAGCTCTCTTCCATCCCAAATAGATATCCCCAATTGGCATGAGAGATCAATGTAATCCCAACTTGCTGCAGGTCAGTATACCCTTCGATATACGACCATTTCGATCGGCGAGATCTAGTTTTCCTCCTGCATGTCTTGGCACAATCTTGAGACTTGAGTTGAATAGAGAAACTCTTGCTGGATGAAGGGAGGGCAAGTGTTCTGCGGGATATTAAAACACAGTGACCCAAGAATGTGGAGATGTGGAAGATGATGCTGGCATAGTATTATTATATCATTTGAGGTACTAGAGCTCCAGATCCTCATCAACTGATCCAGAGTCCAAGGAAGGATCGATTCTCTGGGTCGAGGAGAATTTTGCAGAGTCTGTGGACGTTGCTGCTCCTTGAATATTATTTGTCAATGGATAGCTTACTATACTTCGTGAGAGTTGTTGGTTTCTTTTTGGTTTTGTTGATGAGTGTTCAAGTGGAGCCTATCAAGGCTTGCGACCTTGTCAAATCCTACTATGGTGTCACATGTCCCAAAGCCGAGCAGATAGTGCAGACAGTGGTTGCTCAAAGAGTGAAAGAGGAACCCAGGATTGCTGCATCCCTCTTACGCTTGTTTTTCCATGACTGTTTTGTCACGGTGCGTGTTCTGCTCCCACCTCTGAAATCAATCAATTTCCCTAGCAATTCAACATGCAGCTGCTGTAGATAGTTCAGCTCGTAGGGGCAATTCGCGCAGCTGATAAATTCTGATGAATTCACATGTGGATTAGTCAGTCATGCTGAAAAGTCTTGTCATCCTTCTCGATTCGAACGTGTGCACCCTAGAAAACTGCCCCTCTCTCTTTTTTAGGTTCCGTTACCCATATATGTCTTGTGACAATGAAATTTATTAACGGTCTGAGGCAATGAATTGGGATGAATGAACAGTGAGGATTGCAGGAAATTCTGTGGATTTTAATCACCTTGAAATTTGGCCGTGCATGACAATCTATGAACTTTCAGTTGATTTCATACTACCCTGTTTCTTGTCCTTCATGTCATCCTTTAGTGCGTATTGAAGCACAATATGTATGTTAACTGATTTGCTTGATACTTTGCATGCTGTCCATAGGGGTGTACATGCAATTTGAACTAACAGTCAATCTGAATCTATGGGTGTGCACAATCTGCTGCAGGGATGTGATGCATCAGTACTTCTAGATAACTCTTCTACAATTGTCAGTGAGAAGTACGCCCGACCCAACATCAACACATTACGTGGATTCCAAGTCATTGATGAAATTAAGCAGAAGCTTGAGGAATCATGTAGTGAGACAGTGTCGTGTGCGGACATCTTGGCTTTGTCGGCCAGAGACTCAGTTTTTCAGGTAGGGTGAACATCTTGGGTTGGCATTTAACTCTGTCCTTCAAAACCGTTGTTTCTAAATCACGTCTAATGCGTCTAATGCGTTGATGACCTGTTATGTCACGAAGGGTCCGAGCAACATGCTTGGAAAGAGGGTATTGAGAGGAATCTACTGATACCAATTGTGTCTCAATTAGCTTTAAATCAAATTTCTATAAGTGACATTTGAAATGAAACCAGGCATTTGGGTTACAACCAACCAAGACATTCTTCCACAATAAGCTGCCAGATAATAAATTGCTTTCATTGCAAGAAACGGCAGAGCATCTGAAGGGTGGGAGAAGACTGAATTTAGTTAATTGATCTGGAGCTAAGAGTTAGATTCTTGAGGTTTCATGACGTGCTGATGGGATCATTTAATTGTTTGTGACAGACGGGAGGTCCATATTATGAGGTGCTCCTAGGACGGCGTGACAGCATCATGGCCAACTATACTGCAGCTAACTCGGTTCTTCCTTCACCCACCTTCAATGTGTCAACTCTCTCGACCAAATTTGCTGCTGTTGGCCTCTCTGAAGTGGACATGGTTACGCTATCAGGTATCTCACATAGCAGCCCACACTGAAAATCTAGAAAGAATTCCTCAGGAACATTCGAAATCAGTTCCACAGTCTTTAGTAAGAAAAGAAATGCTCATTTATATTTTGCAAAGTGCATCCTAATCAGACTCCAGAGTAAAATTGCACTAGCGGAGGTTTCACGACATAGCCAATCTAAAACCAACCCAGAAGTGCTATGATGCAGCTCTTAGGGTGCTATACATGAAGCCTACCTTCTTGAAGAGAAGAGTTACGAATTAGGGTTGAACGAAACTGCAAGAGTCTTTCAATGGTTCATATTTCTTGATTTCTTCTCGCAATCTTTATGGACGACTTGTGGGGTCGCCGGGTCAACCGATCATCTTAAAAGTTTGTGGGTACGAAGAACTCAACGCACCCAGCAGAACAACAATGGGCGATCTAGTTGCCCCGGTTAAGGCCGTTAGAAAGAATACACCTCTTCATTAAGGCGGAGCCTACGAGTTTCAGGAGACTATATTTATCTAGTGCTGCAAAGTTGCAAACACAGGCATTATCCTTTCTTTTTTAACTTACTTCACGACTGTCCAAACTCTTGGAGACATAAAATTGTTTTTGATAAACTTTGCAGGTGCTCACACCATCGGCAAAGCCCACTGCAGCTCGATCACGAAACGACTGTTCAACCAAAGTGCAACGGAAAAGCCAGACCCCAACATTCCCCCAGAGCTTCTCAAGAAACTGCAGACGTCTTGCCCCCAAAATGCTGCAGACACCACGAAGAAAACGGTCCAACTTGATAATGTGACACCGGACGTATTCGACAACCAGTACTACAAGAATCTTCAGAATAGGCAGGGAATTTTGTACTCTGACGAAATACTGTCCATGACCACCGGGTACAACGCGGAATTGGTGACAACATATGCGACTGACCAAAATATTTTCTTCGATGCCTTTGTGAAGTCCATCACGAAGATGGGTAACATCAGCCCCCTGACGGGCACTGATGGAGAGATCCGTAGGAAGTGCCACCAAGTCAATAATTAGCCTTGAAAAACTCGTGCTAGATTTATTAAAAGGGTTGGAACAACCCTCTCATTATTTAGATTTATACATATATGACTGTACATTACGATTCTTGTGCAAATCCAAAGGTCATATAACACAGGCAAGTGTTACCAATGTAGGCAAAGATTATAGTGACCAGTGCATAGTTTTGTACTTAGGAGCAATTGAACGGGTACATAGGGAAAAGATATGGGAGTCTTTTTCACCACAGTTGTTGCTCCCACGTTCAAATCGTGCAATGTACAATATGATGCAGCACCGTTTACAGTGCTTCCTTTTTTTTCCCTTTATCTGGGGTAAAATGTACATGAGTGCTTGTGTTATTCCGAAATGGCATCCCTTCAAAAACTGGGGGCCTTTTTCATGTGACAGAAAGATGAGGGGAAGTTTTGGGCCAAGCACGTCCACAAAGTGACATCCTTTGCGGCATGAACTGGTTGCCAAAATCAATGTCTTCTGTACTATGGTGACCGGATGTGCTTGGTTGTCTCATTCTTCTGGCTATGTCAACACATTGTGTACCACATAGAATTCCGAACCTAAACCCGACCCAAAACATGTGTATGACTCGTCTTTGCCAACGTCCATGGCTTTCCTCTCCTGTGATAGATGGTTGCATCCAAGAACCAATGAAACTTCTCTTTATTTGCCACAAGATAGGAAGACTTTTGGTGGTGTGTAAAGGCCCTCGATAAATTCCCTAAAAACTCAAAAGTTGACTCTAGAAAGCTTGACAGTTTCACATACATCAATTTGGAGCATGCTACGTACTTGATGTGGGTGACCTATAATTTGAAGCCCTTTTGCAATCTAAGAGTTGGAAATCTCTGCATGAATATTTACGATGACCAGACTGACCTAACACATGAACTACTGGGCTAAGCAAAGGCTTCTTGTCATGAACAATAAATTACCTTCAAATGCAATCACATACACAGATGGCATCCTATTGTGCCTTGGTCTGGTTAGCCTTATTTGATATTGTGGATAACTATTTAGGCATCGAGTTCTTTCCTCGTCTTTCGATCACTACTTTCCATTTAACATTTAGATTCTGATGTTGCACTTCTTATCCAAAAATGAGATTGCTCTTTTGAATCCAGGGCTCTGTGATTCGTACAATAGTGCAAAAAATACTTTCAAGACCTAGGCCAAACTTTGTTGAGCCATGTAGCACTTTATTACTTGTCAGTGCATATGTTGTGTTTCATATTATTATGCCTCAATATCCATTACTGCAACTACAGGCACAAACATTTGAGTACCATTTAAGGTAAGTATACCCATTTCAACACCTGACTTAAAATCAACAACTAGAAATCTTGTACAATACATACATATTGATTACAAGATTAACATTTTTCCAAATTTGGTATGTGTTGGTTTTAGGTCGTCTACAACTGAAACTATAACTTTTTTATAACTTTTTTGCCTATGTTGCCCAAAGAATGCATTCATTAAGGCATTGGAATCCTTTTGTTCTTACGAAGAAGAAATTATATAATTTTAATAATTATTATTATAAAAATATGCTTAGCGCTTATTCTTTCGGTTGTAGGTATACTTATCTTAAATATGCAGCAATTCACATTGGCGCTAAAAGACATACAATTTATTATAGAAGCAACTATAAAATTCATTGCAAGGATCACGTGGTCTTACCACTAGTTCTTTTCCAATGTATGGTTTTATGATCTTCTATGGTGGTAGATGTTAAATCCAAATGCATATATTTCATAAGCATCTAATCTTTAAAACAAGTGGTAAGGCTACACAATTCGCATGGTGAGTATTATAATAATCATGGAAGAAAATCCCCCGTCACTTTTGAGGGCTTAGGAACTTGTCTTTATGTAACTCAAGCTGAAACGCAAAGAGCACAAGGGAGACGAAGACTTTGGAATCAGAAGTGTATTCTTTGCCAAACCTTTAAAATTGGAACTCAACTTTGCCATTCTGTACGAGTTGCCCTGGAAGCACAATTTGTTTGGCTCTTGCCCAAGCTATCACTATTCTGACAAATGATTCCTCATGACTTGATCGGCACCTACTAAACTCACCTTACAATGCGGAAAACGTAAGGCTTTCTCCTCTCACGTACCCCATTGAGACCATACTCGAGAATGGACACTCATGATGGTGATACTGAAAAAAATTCAAACTGTACATGTCAAAAGAATGATTCAGACTTTTGTAGATCCCTTTAATGATAATCATGATCACAATGATACAAATGCTACAAAGAACGCTCATGATCATAATGTTACAAAGAATGTTTCCAAACTTGTGCGAAAGAATGATCGAGAAAAATGTAAATTCCCTCTTTACTAGATACTGTTGTAGACTCGCACAGGCACTTGCATCCTGTGTCCGAGTCTCCCGTCATGTGGAAATATCCTCCCAAAGCTCATCTGGTTCACAAACACCGTCTTCTAGGTGGTCGTCACGACCTATCCAAACATTGACATTTGTGGTACATTTTTCAACATGATCAGCACCTAGTACAAAACTCACCTCCCACTCACCTTACAAAGTGGACAACATCAGCCATTCCATCAACACGGGGCTAATTCCTCCTGCACGCAGCCTAGAAGGAGGCCACCACACTCAACAATGGACGCTCACGATCATAATGATACAAGGAATTTCAGCAATTCTTGCGTGAAAGAATGATAATTCAAAATTCTGTTTAACCTCCCTCTATACTATGCTTGTGTAGACCACTTGCACGGGCACTTGCACCCTGTGGCCGAGGCTCCCCGTCATGAAGATCCTCCCATAGCTCGTCTGGTTTACGAGAGCGGAATTCCCGAGAGCCTTTAGGGTGACTGTCACGAGTTGGGTCATACCCGGGGCAATATTGAACGCCACCGGGTTCACCGTCACATTCACACCCGCGGGTTGTGAGACGCCCACAGTGTACATTTCAAGGGCTCCAACATTTGTGACGGTTCGCAGAACTACGAGGGTGCCTGAAAGGTGCCCGACCGTGATGGACGGCAAATTTAGGTCCGTTGTTAACCCCGGTGAGACCGGGCATGTGGCGGTCGTGTATGCGGTCACGTTGGATGGAGTGATCAACCCGGTCGCACACATGAACTTGATGTAGTCATCGTATGCTGCGAAATCATACAGGAAAAGCAATATTTAATTCAGTTTTTGGGTCCACCTATTGAAAGGTCGGCAATGGAGTTATTCATAAAGCCCCTAAAAAACGGACGAAACCATGGGTTTTACCAGTCTTTGAGTGAACTTTCTATCGAGAGCTCGTTAGTTCCTCGTGCGTCAAAGCCTATTTCAAAAGTTGGGTGGAAACTCTTTATACCTCCGCTTGCCATTTCGAAAACTTTAGGATCTGAAATAGAGTATGCCCATGGAATCCACCACCCTAAATCCTAGATTGGCCCACCCCATCTTAGTAGGACAAGGTAGAGAGCCGATTTTCAAATGCCCGACACCCCTCTTTGAGTGTGGCAATTCAAGCATTAAGGAAAATCTGGTGACTTTAGTATGCATAGCTCTCAAACTCGAGGTTTTAGCCAACTCAACAGGAGTTTGATGCCAGGACTTCACAAATAACTCTAATACCCTAAACTCGAGCAAGGGCTTCTAGTTGACTGGTTGTTGGTGAGCAAACCCATTTGACATCACTGTTCCCGCACCAATGTTCCTCTCTCTCTGTGTCGAAAGCCTCCTAGGATTTGCTGAGATATAGTGTGCACCAGAGACCATGCCCCCTCCAACTACACTATAAAATTCTAGCAAGTTCTTTACAAGGACGATGAAATTTAAACACTCACGGTAGGCAGCGCAAACGAACGGGGTACTCAAGGTCCGATCAAGTGACAATTGGGGAAAGAAAACCGAAACAAGCCCAGGGCAAATATATAGAATGCTCAAGAAGCTAAGTATACTCACTTGTGTTGAAGATGAGGCCGGGGTCGAGTGCTGCGTAGGCGTTGACAAATCCGGAACCAAAGTCGAACGAGTTCCCAGGCCGTGTGAAAGTGCTCAAGGTGTTCCCAAACGCATCATACGTTTTGTCATATGCAAGCAACGTGTTACCAAGGCTATCCGATGGAATGGCAGTGGTATAGAGAGCTGAAGCAATCATCCCTGGGGTCCAGTCCCGGTGGTTCTGCTTCAAGAGAGCCGCCACCCCTGCGATGTGGGGAGTGGCCATACTCGTGCCACTAATCATGCAAAAAATTTCACCTGCACAAATCAAGATTCCATCCGGTTCAGCCTATCTACCTTCTAATGAGTGAGTACGAGGAAATAGGCTTTGACGCACGAGGAACTAACGAGTTCTCAATAGCCGATCACTCGTGCAAGAGCAGAAGGGTTACCAGAACTTGTCGCAATTTTTCAACCTTGGAGGTACAACATAATTCATAATTCCCACATTCTGTCCATGAGTTGATCAGTTATGACTAATGACCAGGTTGAGTAGATGGATGACTCATCCACTCTCCTCTTGTTGGTTATCTAGTCCATGAAATTGTCCTGAGGTGGAAGCTACACGTGGCACCAACAAGGGTCAGTGCATTTTTAGAACCTAGTTTAGAGCTCCTAAAACATTTCTAGGCATACGTGCTGATGTGGAGAGGCTTTTTGTATCACAAGATTTCTTTAAGACGATAATCGTAAGAAAATATTTATATGTTTATTTTCTTACTAGAGAAAACAAATACCCTGGAGGTATGGATAATAAATACCTCTGTTTAGATAAACTTGCTTGTAATTGAATATAAAATGTCAACGTTTAAAAGTGCAAACCTAAACTTCTAAGTCAATGCACATAATCGGACAACCTTGTCTTTGTGAAGTAACAAATCATCACCCTTAGGATTCAAAATTAGAAGTGATTTAGAAACAATTGTTCCGAACGGAGGATTTGTCACCCCAATGTTTTTTTGTTCTGTTTTTCCCTACACAATACCTTGACCCAACAAGACTTTGGTGTTGGCAAGATGACCTCCAAGTGGGGACTTAAGAAGAGTTGCCGCCCGCCTCAGGGTTGAGTGTAACTCACCAATGAATAATGCCACGTCAGTGGTTGAGAGGGCACTCCAAGCAGACCAAATGGCTTCTCCAGGGGCCAAAACGTTGGGCTTCAGCACGTCGGCCACTGGGAGGGTGGAGGGGGTGGTCACAAATGACCCTGTGGTTAGGTCAGGTCCCCTGGCGGAGAATGAGGACACCCGAGGGGCAATGCCCGAGTAGACGGCAGTGGTGCCACCGGAGAACCTCATCATTGCTCCAAAGCTTGTCGCCTTTCCAGATGCGTTGCGCACCGTTGCAGCTTGGTAGAAGTCAAGGACTGTCTGAGACATGATTTCCCGATACAACCTTCAGAATTTCAATGATTTTCAACTGCATGCAAGTTCCCAAATCTCGTTCCCATCTCAAGCAGGCATACCCAGGGCTCAAACCAACAGTTAATCTATGTATCACTATACCACATTTGAAGCCCCCCAACATTTGTATAGGGTAGGGCCTCGAGGAGAGGGCATTCCTAGAATTAAGTGCCTACTGTAGAGGACAATAGCCCAGAGGTGTAGGGCCTGCCCAACGTTAAAAAATGGACTAATTCCATTTCAACAGTGCATTATGCCACATGTAATCGACATAATGCATTTTATGGCACCATAATGCCCCATCACTTACAAGCGGGACATTCACCTATATAATAGACAATATTTAACAAAAGGGAATCAGCCCCAGCCCTTTCTGATTGTAGGATGTACTATTGGTTTTAGGTTCAGTGTTGGTTTTGGGTCAGGCAGTCATGACTATGACTACCAAGAAATGGAGTCCCATCTGAGAGACTCCATTTCTTGCGACCTACCATGCAAACCCTACGGAGCAGAATGAGTTGGGCTTGCGAAGGCCGAAAGGCCACCAACCATCATGTGTATAGGCTCTTGGAAGGTATTTTAAGGTTTGACCCACCTCTTTGGGTATTTGGTAGTTAAAAAATGAGCTGGTAGAATGTGAGCATTAGGAGAGTAGTGAGATTACAAGAAGGTTGCAACCCAACTTCCAAGGAACCGGTGGGTGGAGAGGGACGGGGCCTTCTCTGTAGCACTTGTCTCAATTCGAAATTCAATTACAGAACTAAGTTACGTACTCTCAATTTGATGAAAAGCTAATCAAACCTGGAAAAGCTATAAAATGATGAATTTGAAATCTGCCTTGCCACTAAACACTGCCTGACAAGGATAATGCTGGTTTGAAGCTGGCAAGACTTTCATAATTTCTGAATACCATATTGATTTGGAGATCCTGAGAAACTTTAGTACCTGGGAATTGTTGACACCAGTGATGAGGATGACTGGGTAGCTGTTGAAGAAGCTGGGTGTTGTAGGCTGATAATCGTAAGCAAATAGGAGCACCACTCCAACAGCACCGGATGTTTGACCAGCAATGCTTGAGAGGTTCAACAGGGATCCACTCACACTGGTATACCCATCATAGGTACATACCAAGATCTTCCCATTCACCACATTCTTGTCCAGGACGGTTGGGTCCGCACAGTCAAAGCCTGGGGTAGCAAAACCTCCTGCCACGACGGCATCGCTAGCAAAAACTGTTGGGTAGAACAATTCACCTGGGGTTTGGGCTGTAATAACACCACAAATTCCAGTTCAATGCACAATGCACACTCAAGATAAAATACTCTAATGGCACTAGCAGGTGAAATAACACCACGAGTTCCACTTTGCTCAATACATGAGCACGCTAGACATAAAATATAATAATAGCACTAACAACCTGCACATTCCACATCCAACCCCATGTTGCCCTGAAGTTCTTCACCTCTGTCCAAAATCTAGGTCCATAATCTGGGATAAATGCAGATGTACCACTTTCACCAGTGCCATCTACGTCTCTCATAGATACTGCACAGAGATGACAAAGTCCAGGGAACCTTTGAACAACAACAACCCACCCCATTACATATGTAATTCATAAATGAAAATCCGTTGCATGGGTGAATTCACATCACCCACGCAACAAGGATGAAACCTGACTGTATTTTGTGACATTTGGTCACCAGTCAGTGTGGCGGCTGCCTGTGACACTGTTCTATTACTATAATGAATGAGCAAACTACGAAATCAAGTAGGTAATTAAACCACTGCAAGCAGTTCTGATTCCTCCGTCTACAATGGAATATGCAGTTTATATTCAAAATTATCTTTCTTGGTTTTGTGTGGTCCCAGCAACAGCTAATTCACTCTAGAATAATTAACTGTTCACAGTGTCATGCAGTATGCACATCAAATTTAACTACTACTGAATTGCCAGGAACAAGACTTACGAGCAAACCCCGCGCCCGTGAGGTTATTCATGGTGTTTCCAAGGTACAAGTAGTCTGGGTAGGTTCTGTCAGTCGCGGAGGCAGCCACTGTCGTGATCCATGGGCTCCATGATGTGATTGTGGAGGCGCCTGGCCCCTTGTTCCCAGCGGCTTGCACAACAAAAACCCCTTGCTTCACTGCTCCTAGAAGGGCGAGTTCAAAACTATCAGTGAAGGTGATATTGCCAACAGGGGCTTCCGAGGGGCCAATGGATAAGCTCAAAATGTCCACTTTGTCTGCAACAGCCTGCACCAACACAACAACTTAGTTATCTCAAAGATTTCAGCATGAAGTTCATCAAAGACCTTCCTTTAAATGAGCAACTGCCCTAGTCATAGGTCATCAGAATTGGCTGACTTACGTCACTGCATCTCTTGGGCAAGTGGGACTTTTACAGAGCATTTTATTCATGCCACACCCAAGAGCAGAAAAGGCTCAGATTGTTGCTGCCAAATGTGGCTCTTCTGCAAATTCCATTATTCTGTTTGATAGCAAAACAATCTCCAGTTCGGTAGAAGCCTTGAACATAGCACCTAGCAACCATCTCACATACTGCAACAAATAACTGCAATTTGTCTTCTAGCTAACCCAGGGTGGCCAAGTTCAGAAAATGGCCACCTTAGAACCTCCTCTCCCTCACTAAATAATCACTCAAAAAGTATGAATAAGGAAAGTTTGCACCTCACATAGAAATATTAGTATATGCAGTTCGTGACTCGTGTCATATTTGTCCATTAAATCCACTTCATAGCAAGGAGAAGAGCAAAACCTGCTCAACGGCCATGATGATGTCTGCAGTTGTACCTGAGCCCTTCGAATCCAACGCTTTGTAGATTGCAAGCCTGTAGTAACAAAGGCCAACAAAGCTTGAATGCTCAAATACACCGTTGGAATTAAGCACAAATATAGACCAAAAACCTTAGTATTTTGGATGAGAAATGCCACTTGCATACTGAATTGCTTTCTCCAGAGCCCCAGAATAGATGAAGAAACAGGGGAATCGAGAGGAAAAGAGACTGACCGAGCTCGAGGTGCAGTACCACTAGCATTTCCATAATTGACACCCTTCACAATGACTGGCACCCCGTAATTGCCTGCAGAAATACCTGCACAATGGCTGCCAGAGACATTGCCATCGATGTATGGCTCATGTCAGAAGAAGCTGAATCTGGTTCATCTGAAATGTAAGTTGCACAACAATTATCATGCCACAGACGCTGTATAAACCAAGAATGCTATGGCCCTGAACTTAAGGTTGACCCACTCTACCTTTCGGAACAACTTAACCTAAGATGTCAATGTTCAGATAGCTACTAGGATTGACATGATATTAAATATTGTTACAAATATCTAAGTCACAATTTGAAGTACATTGAATGGTTCCATAGGGAGCAAAGAGAATGGGACTATTTTGGATTATTGTAACCCTAATACATTATCAAGAAAGAGAAGTTGGAACACCACTTGACGAGGGCATAAAATATTGTAATGAGAGGGGGAAGTCAACAGTTAAGTCTTGATGTCTCTCCCCCATTATGTGAGAAGCTCCAAGTCTGAGATTCAGCTTACATCACATTTTCTTGGTTCCCTCTTCCTTCTTATGTGAGCTATGGCAAGTCCAAGCCTTTTGTCAACTCACGTAGGTACCAATGAGTCGAGTTCTACTTTGTGAATATTTGTGCCAAGAGCAATAAAAGGAAGAAAGCTACAGTTTCTACGAGAAGGGATTGACAGGAAAGAAAGAAATTGTCACTTACGTGCCATGTCCTGCCCCATCCAAGGCCGAATTGAAGTCCGGGTCTGATGCATTTCCACCCGCCAGGATGACTCCCTGGAAAAAGTGTCGGGCGGCGATGATTTTCCCATTGCAAAACCCATTTGGAACAGCCGGATCAGTGTCACACGTGCCAAGGAATGATGGGAGCGGAAAGTAAGGGTTGGATGACTCGTTTGCGAAGCTCGGATGGTTCGGGTAAATTCCAGTGTCCACAATGCCAATAATTACATCCTCCCCGGCATGCATTGTGCCACCTGATTTGTTCCATGCCCCGCCTGGGAGGTTCATATAGTCATATGTATGTGTAGTGGTCGCATACATTGTCTTTGACTCCTCCACAAACCGAACTTGTGGCAGGTTGCGTAGTAAAGCTGCCTTCAAAATCCCACACATGTATCTAATTAAGAGCAATAACTTTTGTATTGTGCAAAATTCTTCTGGAAACTCTTTCGACCATTGGCATCTAAGAAACATTACATGTACCCCTACCCTGGAATGCACACATTTGGGAAAGCATTGACCAACAACTATCAATCAAATTGCATGAAATTACATGTCATCTACCACTAAACCCCCAGGGGACAACTCTCCCTCTGGAACAGATATTTCCAAATCACTTCTAATGCTTCAAATGGAATAATTAATTGTCATTTCACAAAGAAGAGCAAGATGCTTAGTAATAGCAGGGCGTTAAAAGGAATCCATTTAAGCCATACGTTGCTGAATCAGAACGGAATTACACTTACATCATTTTTAGATATAGTTTGAAGCAATGTTTTTAAAGCAGGGGCCACCATCCAGACTCCCTAAAAATATATTTCACTGGGAAAAATATCTAAAATCATTCTTTAGAATTTTAGTCTTAAAAATTCTTATATTAAGTATCAGCGGGTGCTTCTTACAAATGTTTTAGCAGCTCCAAACCTGGTTCTAAAGATTCTGACCCTTGCGGGTGCTACAGATAGTAACCACTCTAGTACTAACCCCTCTTATGGCTCGAGCCTCGGCTATTCTTCGACAACCATAATTTTCCTGCGTTAACCGAAGAGTGCATGACCTGATATAGTGCCCAGGAACTTCGCAATAAAGTCTTGCACACGAGCACTGTGTCTATTGCTTTGAACCTGTGTACTCTGTGCTTTTTTTATTTTAAATGATATCTATCTGAGTTGTTATCGTAAAACTTTGATGCTGAATTTGCGTTGTAACAAATTGATATGTGTGCTTCTAATTCACCTACATAGCTTACTACTATTTCTAATGATGTAGCAGCGAGTACCAATGATAAAAGACCAAACTCGGCATCTGTGGATGATGACCTAATTCACTACATGGTCTGTCATGAAACTGACATGTGAAATGCGATTCGTCCCCGTAGTTAAATGGCGCTTGAATAGCCATTAATTGCCAAATAGGAGAAATTGTATCAGCATGGGCCCGGTAGTTTATCTCACCTATGGGAGTTGTGGATAACGTGCGAGATTGGAAGGGTATAAAACCTAAAGGTTGCCTTTTTTATGAATTCACCAAAACCTTCCCCGGTGTGTGTATGTGTCTAAACTCAGTTGATTCAAGGGTTATTTGTCTTTTCAAGAGTTATTTTACATCTACCAATAAGGGATTTTCAGCACCAAGGAATTGGCAAAGTGTGAGTTTTGTTATTATATGTTGGTCTCTGCAATTGCAATGAGAACCTGCAAACTGAACAATTGAAAATCATCAGCAGTTAAGTCTGTCCTCGGTCCTTAAGTAACAATGTGAAGGAAGATCTTATTAGATTTAAGGACCAGAACGAGGTATGATAGAAAGATGGAGTTCAAGGCCTCACCTGGTCAGAGCTCATCTTGACGGCAAACCCATCCATCACCTGCGAGTAATCATAGGTTTTCATGTATCCGGTGAAAAACCCAAGGGTCGACTCCAACAACAAATCGTGCTTCGTGCTCAAATCCGCCGCCTCATATCCAAGTGTTGTCACCGGTTGGTTTCTGCACCCCACAACATAATCACAAAATTCATATTCAGATATACGACCTAAATACCTTTGGTAAACAAATAGGGATCCTACTGTGAGATGGGTTTTTTTTAGGTGGTGCACTAGAAACATAGAAAAGACAATTTCCTATTAGTCATCGGTTCATTCCCAATTCTTTCACCCACGGGGAGGAAGCGCTATTCCATGTTTAACCGATGTGAGGAAAGTTTCCCATAGTCCGTAGGTCAGTCACCGCAACATTTAGATGCTTGATACCGGAAGAGAACCATCAAGTAGGTTAATCACCACAACAATTTAGATGCTTGAGAAATGGAAGGTGTCTGCATACATATAAGAGCACAGCTTTCTTCGAGAGGAATCCTCCTTTAGAGTACTTGTACAATTATAATCTTGCACTTGAGCCATGTAGCCGAGGAATGCTTCACATTTGTCATAACATGGATCCCTTATTGTTTGTATCCCTTAAGCTAAATGTTTTTAAGATGCAAAAAGATGGGCACTAGCAATCTTTTTGGCATGAAAGAGGGGTACTAGTGCTATCGAATCAAGTTCCGATACGAACCCCAGCAAGAAGTCAACGATGACACCTAAACTTCTAGAAAAACTGAATTTCTCGCCCGGGCGGGGGGGTTTCTCAAGGATCAAAGAATTTGGAGGTAATTTAGAGCTTGCAGATACGATGCACATGATGCTACCTAAGGTATTGTATCTGTAAAAGCTTAGCTCCAATTTAATCCATTCCGTTCAAATCTAGACTGGCAATGCAGGAGCTACGGAACGAGCTCAATCAGTGCAATGATTGACCATCTGTCAGAACTTTAAATATTGCCGAAAAGAAAGTTACTACATCACAACTTGACCCAGCTCATTCGATTTGACCAATGATTTCCTTGGTGTTCCTTGGTGAATAATTTGCATCGAACTTCCACCTGCCCAGACCTGACACAGCAGTGAGTCTAGTGTTCGGAGACAACAGCGTGGGATTCAAAAGGAAGGAAAACAAATTAGCTACTCACGCATGAAGTGCGACAATGTAAAGTTTGTGAGCCTCTGGAATCGCCACTCCATTCGCAATCTGCAGGCTCGCCAACAACACCACCGTTGCTAATTTACACATAAGAATTCGCCTCATACAGTGCGCCGTGACATGTCCTCCGCCGGTTGTCACCTTCTTCCTCGCCATCCTGAACCCCGACCAGTGGGAACCAGTGCTACTTGAATCTCGTCGAATTTCGATCGAGCTCCCCGGAATGTGCGTGCCGATCCCAATCTCAAGCTGAGATATATTTGCCACCAGCTCTCTTTTTGTCACCTCCACTAAAGAGCCACTACACTTACACTGTTCCACACGCTCCAGCGGACCGACCTAGCTCCCCCGTGCAAGCCCCCTTGAATCCTCCCCGAGTCTGAATCTCGGATAATTTTTCCACCCAATTCGAAGTTTCACCGAAAATGCCTTTTATTATCTCCAGGTGGCTGCACGGACCCAGCTGAAGCAATCAATTAGTGCAACATGTTATTCATCACCACTGTGTACATGACGAGCGACTCGGTAGCAATCTCCAACCTCCGCCTGCAACAACACCTCGAACTATCGGACTGACAGCCTCCTAGCATGCATACCATCGGGTTCCAATATCACAACAACCCATCTCCTCAATCATCGCCGAGCTCCTCACGAGAATCCCGTCCGTCACCCCCACCGATGACTCACTCACTCAGTTCACCTGCAATTTCATCATCGGTGACTAACCACCCGCAGTAACTTAAATCATTCGCCGTTCGCAACTTCTCGGCGGGCCAGACACCAAACTCCTAATCTGCAATCAAATCAATCAGACAGACATGCCCCGCTTATTCGTGGCAAGCCAACCAGCCAGCCAACCAGCGAGCGAGCAGGAACCACCACCTGCCTGCCACGGAACGGGAAAAGGTTTACTCCTGGGCGATCTAATTTAAGCAATTCTTCACCAGCGGCAATTTTGGTGGCAGCTGGTACAGTAAGAATCACTTCGCAACAGTCACTTAATTACTGACCCCGTGACTCCGAGGTGGTGAATGGTGTGCAACGGAACTGTGGCAGCGCGACGCCTCAAATTGGAACCTGGCCCGGAGGTTTGCGAGTTGGGAGGTTTGTAATTGGGAGGTGGATTGATTTGCGGGGTGGGCCATGCGCGGCTGATCAGTGATGACGAGTCGCTACCAACCTAGCCCCCAAGTTTTAAGTCCAAAGTGATTACCTAGGACCTCAATAATAAGTTAGTCTATCGGCCATCCACCTACCATTATAGTCTATAGGCCTTGGTTGCGGCCACTGATGCGATGATGCCATGACACTCTTTTAAGGTAGAAGATGCGGACGCTGATTTGAAGCTTCGTAGCGCCGACGCGGCTTTGAGGAGGCTCGGAGGTGGCCGCTGGCTGGGTAATTGATCGGCGACACTGTGACAAGAGTAGGCTAGGTATGTATCGGTCGACGGAGACTTCGCGGGCTTGCCGATGCCGCGGGACCCGCAACGCGGCCGTGGCGGATCCGTGGCCGGCGTTGACGGATTCTTCATCTTCTTCGTCGTCGCTTGTTTGTGACCTTGGGCTTATCAGTAGGTCACACTATGCGTTCAGGAGGCATCTATAACCGATAAGATAAAGAGAGTTTGCATCTGTTTAGGGAGGAGTAATATCGCTTGCAAAGAGAAACAAACTAAACTCTACATTCAGTTCGAATGTGGGGAATATTATGTGGAATGTTGTCAGTCTCACGGAACAATGTTATGGATCTGAATAATGTTATGTGAGGAGAATGCCAACAAAATTCAATTTTTTTTCCATGAATATGGAAATTGCTACAAATTTTGAAAGTGGTCAAATTAGGGTTTCACATAGTTGATTTATAGGTTAACCCATAACCGCTCATCTAAATGCTAATGCTTGGCTACGATAATCATTATCAAAACTCTTATGAGGGTAATCGATCACAAGCCGTTGCCATGTAAACCTTAACTTCATTCATTTAAAAAACACATATCTCATCCATGTTGGCATTACATGACCTTAGTGAGCGGTTAAATGGACATGGTCGACTATGGATGCCTCGACCTTAATAAGGATGGGTTTCCACTAAGGTATGTGGGTGTTGTGCGGTTTGTTTTCTTGTTCTCCATCTTCTTTTGATCATATTTATGTCTTCAAATTTGTGTCACATTGGCAAACCTATGATGAAACATCTACAAAAACCAAACTTGGGTAAATCGGGGATTCCTTGATTTGGTTATGGTTATTTGAAGCGCACGTTTGTTGATTACTTGACTTTATACACATGTGGACCTCTTGAATGTGTTAATTGTTGTGTGTGGAGTATTTATAGAATCTGAAGATGTACTAGTCCAATCTCTTTTGAACATGTGTCTTTATGGTGTTTGTTCCTTGATCCTCACTTAACCAAACACCAATCAAAGATAGGTGCCCAATAAGAAAAGTGATCAAATAACACCCCCGTACCTTAGGGTCAAGACCAATGAAATTCTAAATCAGTCGATGATCATGATGTTGGTAGGTAGGAAACGTTCAAATGTTTTAGTGTCCTTGGAGCCAATAGACCAAACAACCTTTCAACTAGCTTCTAGAAGGGACCTCGCATGGAAACTCAAGGCTTTATCAAGGGTTAAGGGCTCAAAAAGATCCAATTCGGACCCTAATGTTGGTCGGAAGCAAGTTCATATCTCCATCAAACAAGGCGTGTCATATACCATTCGAAAGCTCTTACACACTCACTTCTAGTGGTATGAAACATGCCCCCTAATTCAAAAGACCGAGTATGCACAAAGCCCCAATTATTTATGCATTAAATTTGAAAGATTCACAAGAGAAAAGTGTTGGAACCATTAGTAATAGTTTATGACAAGTATGACAAGCATGAATAACATTCAAATAGTCCTCCCAATGGCTACAGTCTCCTCTAATAAGTTTTAATGAATATGCTAAAATATTAGTTAAGGTGATAGAAATACTTGAATGACTCTTGTAATATATGTAATTTGGGGCAAATTTATTTGAATGATCGTGAGTTTTAAAGACCATTTTTCAAAAACTCATGTTCCTATGTGTGTACACACACACACACACACACACACAATACATATGAAATTAAAGTTCAACATGTATACAAAGAGTTTGTTTTTTACCTTTTGAATGCACATGCTATGAGTGATTTACAAAGAGTACTACCCCATGGAAAATGTGATATGTACATGTATGTAATGCATAGAACATTTGGTGCTCACAAAAGATTGTATTGTAAAGCCAATCAATATAAGGAATGATGTGTATATATTATATGGTACCACATTGTCATTGTTGTGCATCACACTAACTTGAAGACATTTGGTCAAATATGATATCAATTTGTGTGTTTGAGATGTATAATGAAAATCAATCAACTTATGTAAATACCTTGTCCATATATTTTGTGCCACCTCCATTGTCACTATGTAATGCACATCACACCATGCCACTTGTCATGACCCCACCTTCATTAAAATGAATTTTGCCAAGGCATGCGACACGTGACATCACATGCCACTTGTATATTGTTGAAGTGGCATTATTATCCACTATTCACTCTAATTATTTGGAGGTATTTCATAACATTCTTAAACACATTCTATGAAAATGTGTACTTTTTTATGATTGGATACCACCTACGCAAATGACACTGAATATGATATTTAGTGTCATGTAGTATTAAATGTCACTATGGTAACTTTTTGGGTGACACTTCTTATGAAAAAGTTTACAAACATTGTCATGGATGATGGATGAGTTCATCCATTGGCCAAAACCCTACCTTCTCTTGTCAGCAACTTGTGACGAAATATTGTCACAGATGATTGAAATTTGGATGAAAAATAACTTGGTAAGTGGCGGTAATTGCAGCACTGTAAATCCATAATCCCCTGAAAATTTTACAAGGAATGACAAATAATGTTGGGTTGAGATTTTGTGTTGGTGACACTATACCGCAGTTTACAATTAATATTGAGTTTAAGACGATTAGAATTGGTGACACTGAATATCATATTGTAGATCTGTAGTGTCAAGTATCATCAATCATCAATCCTTTCTCATTTAAAGTTGATCCATACACATGTCTTGGGCATTGCATCACACTTAACACATAAAATTGATTTCACAACTTGTCAAATATCATAACCAAAGTGATACATGCATCACTTTGTTGAAATTCCGTGTCCCATAGAGCATGCTCACCATGATGCTAAAGAGTATTATGTTGTTATTGATGTGGTCCACTATATTGATTGCCCGTGCTATTTGTAATGGATGAAGTAGTGATATATACACTACCATCATATGAGTCATCGCTAATCATATCACATCGTGCTAGAATAAATATGTATATCTATCATTGTGGTAGATGTGCAGAATTTTCATAACATTACTAAGCTAATGAGTTGTGTTCATGGGGTCAACAATACATTCAAGAATAAAGACTTTGGATGTCAAAGTGTCGATTACACCCTTGACTCATATGCTTGCAATGATAGAAGTGAATCAGAATTCTCCTTCTACTCCAAATGACAATAAATATGATATTTATTGTCGTTGAATATTCACAATTGTGGAACAAATAATTAATCAGATTTTGGGCCCCGTGTAACTTAAGTGATTTGTGTCAGGATTGGTGGCTCCATGATTGATTGCTTGTATCAAGAAACTGAACACACATTTCATGAGAATACTTTTCTTGGACTTTGACAAAGTTGCAAGTTGATGTGCAGAGTTCCGTAGCTTAGTAAGTGCCAAATTATTGTGTCAAGCACGGATTGCTCACAAGGGACACATTTGTTCCCAAATAGCTAGTCGTAAGGTATGATAGACATGTTTATTTGGACACTTTTCTCTCTTCGTCCACTTCTTGGAGGATATGAAAATTGCAATCAATGCAAGATGATTAGCAAATTCAAATCGTGCCCATAGCCATTTGCCTCACAGTTATCAAAGTTCATATGAATATTATTCATTGTCAAAGTGAAGGTTCTTGTGCTCATTAAGTGGTCATATAGGTCTCTATGATCATGTTGACTTTTGAACCTAGAATGCTTCTAAACATATTTTGAGCACATGGTCCAATCTCTTTTGAACACATGTCCTTTTGATTGTTGTTCTTGGATTCGTATCTAATCATGTGCCACTTAATTATAGGTGTCCATATCATCGATATGTTCGGTTTAGGCATGTCTACCTTAATGTGTCCCTTGCGCATGAGTCTTGTATATGTAGGCTAAACCATGTTTCCTTGTAGCGGTAAGGCATGTGGATCTTATTCGGTCATTATTCTTTATCGAACATTTCTATTTGAGTGGTGCATGGCAAGGTTTGTTGAATTACTCAACACATATCAAATAACATGTGAGATTTAATTATGATGTACTCAAAACTAGATGCCAATCTAGATTTCATAGTGACAAATGAAAAGAGCATGTGTGATAGCCTACAAAGAAAGAGAAAGATCACTTTGACATCTTATAACTAATGCATCTCAAACTCCAATTAAAAATGGCAATATTGAAATGGCAATCATTTAAATTTGTAAGTGCTAAACCGTATGAGATAATTGTCAATCCCATGCAACGGAAATCATTGTCCTTAAAGTTGGATCCAATTCCCACAGTAGGATGCTTCCAAATTATTGTTCTCCCTATTTAATATGTCAAGTTTGGTCGCGCAAAAAAGTGTTGTATTATCAAAATATTGTATTCTCAACAATATGACAATTAGGCCTCAAATGTTATACTATCGAGGTTTTTCAAGAAATGGCCTATTTCAATTTAAATGTCATTTTTCATACACAATGAAGATACATAAGTGTGAAAAAAAAATATTGAAGAAATACACTCACAACGTCACACAATGTGGTGTCAACAAAAATGCAATCACATGATGATATCTTCGCCTATCACACATTATGAAGTAAGAGTCTCTAGTCTTTTTAATTTATTTGTTGGTGTTGAAAATTAACATCTTGTTCAATTAATTCATAAAAAGATTTCATGATCATCACATCTAAAACTGAGAACTTTAAAGAATGCTTCACTACAGAATTTGATAGTAATTGGGCATACTCACAAACTTGAGGAAGCTTGAATTATTTGTGTCGATTGAGCATCCACATCATTCCCCTTCATTGGCTTTTTGTTTCAAATCTACAACAAATGGACTTCTCCACCCCATGCCAAATCCACCAACTCGTGCATGTTGTACTCTAAATCAACAATGTCCTCCCTTGCCAATTGCACATATTCTTCAATAAGCATTTCTTCACTTCTAAAATTCAAAGAGGAAATAAAACTTGCCATTTCATTTGTTGCTTCTTTCATCCTCAATTTTTGACATTCATCATCCATTGCAAAATTGGCACTCCATTTTGTAGGTAAAATCTTGGACATCCTTCAATTGTTTTATACGATTTGAAGATTCATATTTCTCCAAACTTGAGGGCTACACATAACAACATGCCTAACATTAAGCATTATTTTCCTCGAGTCTTAGAGAATAATAGAAAAATCAAACTAAGAGAGAAGTTCAACCCATTCCAAAAGCTTCTAAGAAAGTTTGAATGAAGCAATTATTCCCTGATCCAAGGGTTGTATCAAACTTGAAACATTAGGTGGTAAGAAAACAAGAGTAATATTGCTCTATTTGTAAAGTTGAAAAACCAAATGATTCACCACTACCAAGTTACATGCTCAAGGGAATGAGTAGCAAAATTGTCCATAAAAGCACTTTTCATTTTTGGAGATTCGAAATGTACATTGAGGCTCATCCATGCAAACTAGTATTTCACTAAATCTAGAAAATTGTGGAGCTAAATTTGAATTTAAATTAATTAGTGATGATTAATGTTAAGTAAATTAGAAAAATAAAAGCCCTAAAACATATTAGTCAACAAGAATGGGACCGAGGCCACTCCCAATGCCCAAATATTCTTGGTTGCAAGTAAATGAACAAATGTTTATAAGAAATGAGAAGTAGTAAAGTTTACCACAAATTTCACAATAGATTATTATACCAAGTTTAATCTTCAAGAGCATCGAGAGGTCTCCCTATCTATAGCATTGGAAATAAAATACACTTACCAAAACATATAAAATGAAGCACATGTGGAGAATAAAAATATGATTTGGAAAATACAACTTTATTCATAAAATCTTAAACAAAAAATGTGCATTGCATCAAGTAATGTACAATTAACAGAAAAAAAAAAAACTACAATTTAGAAACATATATAGAATATATATTGCTACTTTATCAACAAAAGACCTGGATGGCTCCCGATGGCTAAGTAATCACGAATCGGCCACCATCTCTACCCTCCCTACAAGTTTGCTACCTTCTTTGTGGAAGAACTAAAGGATTGGGAGAGCTCCCGGTCTTTTGGTAGTCGTTGGTGACTCCTCTATAGAGTTGGCTAACTTTTGTTTGGACAAATCCTTGAGGTGTGGGAAGCATATGAGAACTTGGAAGGATATGAGTAAGTTGACTTGCAAAAGAGCAAAAACAAAATATGTGAGCTTGTATCAATATATCAACAAAGCATGGAAAATAAAAGGAGAGATTTACAAAATTAAAAGTATGACAACCTCCAAAAAGTTGTAGACGTTGTTTAATGCTCAACCTCCTACATTGTGGCGAGAGAAAAAAAATCAGTTGCAATGATTTGCCTTAGGCCATAACCAACATAGGAGTTACACTTTGATAGCTTTGTGGGTCACAAATCTACGCGCTTTTTTGGAGATATTATGGGTTTCAAAATGTGGTGCCTAACCGTGCCACACTAATGGGCACTTGATATAAGAAAAAAAACAAAGATTAGAGTGTGTCAATGCAATTTGATAAATAAATAATATATATATATAGAAATGATGGATCGGGGGACCTCTGGGTCCATGGTAGTTGAAGAAAGAAAAACAAATGAACATAGAGAGATTGGGAAGTACTCACGTAATGTGTTTTGGAATCTACTAAGTTCGGCAAACAATTGCCAATCACAATTGGCCCAAACCATTTATGGTAACATGGAATTGGGGATTTTCTATCATTTAATATATGATACTCCAAATACAAAGGAACATTTGGTGCATGTATAACCTTCTTAATGTATAGGTAAGAAATGATGGTGATATTATCTATAATTCTAAGACCGGGCCAAATGTGGGGGAAGTAGCAACACTCTCAAGCCTTGTTCCTAATGTGTTTATTAGGTTGATTAGATTAGGCTTTTTTCTCTTCAAGAGAAAAAAATACGTCTCTACTAACAAACCCATTCGTATTCGTGCACTTCAATCTACCCCACACAAATGCTAGTTTACAAATGCATGCAATTCTTTGGAAATAGGCATCGAAGTATTTTTTTTGTAGATGGCTTGGAAATTGTGCGCTTATACTTAGCCTCGGGCTTTCATGGTTGAATATCACATGATCCCTTTGGAAGAGAGACTTGAAATTGGACTGTCATTGTTGGTAGTCCGTTTTCAATCCTTTATCTCAACAATTTTTAGAATGTGAATGGCATCAAAACTTTGAGAGGGCTCCAACCCTCAGCAATTACCCTCATGTTATCTTGGTTAAATATCTCATGATTCCATGGGAGAGAGAGTTGAAATTGGACTTCCATTGCCAATAATTATTTTTCAACCCTTTTCCCAATATTTTTGTGGTATTTGGATGGTTCGAAACTTTGAGTGGGCTCCATGCTTCAACACTTAGTCTCATGTTATCTTGGTTGAATAATCTCATGATCCCATGGGAGAGAGCGTTGACATTGGATTTCCATTGCCTCCAATCCCTTTTCAACCCTCTTTATCAATAATTTTTGGTACGTGGATAGTTTCAAAACTCTCAAATGGCTCTAGCCTTCAACAATTAGCCTCAAGCTATCTTGGTTGAATATGTCATGACCCCTCAGAGAAATAGTTGAAATTGGACTTCTGTTGTTGACAACCCCTTTTCAACCTTCTCTCCCAACATTATTCGGTATTTGGATGGCTCCAACACTATGTGAGGGCTCCAACCCTCACCACTTAACCTCATGCTATCTTTGTTGATTATCTTACGATTCTTTGGAAGAGACAATTGAAATTGGACCGCCGTTGCCACTGGTCCTTTTTCAACCCTCTCTCTCAATATTGTTTGATATGTGGATGGCTTCGGAACTTAGTGAGGGTGCAACCCTCTTTTTGGGCCATAACCCAGCCAAAGCGGGCAATTCTTAAATTTTGGTGGCTTTCGTCCTGTGTTTGGTAGTTAGAATCTCATTCCTAATAGAATTAGAAGGCTATTGCCGTGATAAGTTGGTTATTCCATGTAACCGGCCTCTCTTTCCTCTCGACAATAAGGAGAAGGTCAACCAAGGTAGGAAGAGGCTATTTTCAAAAGTGAAATCAAGAAAAGTCTCTCAGAAAGCTATAGGCATAGGAATAACCAAAGCTCAATGATTGAGACCGGGTAGACAAACATTAGGCCGAGAAGGCAATTTTCCAAGATGTCGGGATGCGTTTTTGTTTATAGCAATGGGTAAAGAAGAGAAATAGGAGTGTATGGAAGCGTGGAGGCATAGACTTTAATATGGCATTAGGGATTTGTCTAGCCCTAGGATTTTTCCGTTTGCTAGATTTCGGAGACACATGTCGTATGTTTCTTGGTCTAGGTATGTGTGTAAGAGAACATTTGGTTCACCTCTTTTTTCAATAGTATATCCATCTAGGTCATGCCATGGGTATTGCCTAACCCCACATGTGCGGTATTGTGGGTGATCAGGTTGGTAGTGGCATGTGGAAAACTGTAGGTTTGTAAATGATAGATTGTTGGGTGTGAATTTCTTTGGCGATGTCTTCTAGGTTGGTGAGGATGTTGTTATATCTATCTATAATGCAGTCTAGTGGGGGTGATTCGTTTTCTTTGAAGACCTTTTGTTGATTTTTTTGGGGCTTTTGTCATATAGTTGTTGGTATTTGGATATGATTTTTTTTATTTGTTTTAATGAATATTCCGTTGTGATTTTTCGGGCTTCTTTTTTGGCTATTTTTGCCTTGTTGGCTAGATCTTCTATCCATGTATTGTGTGGTAGAGGGTGTATTGGGGGTGTTGGGAGGGTGCTATGCGTGTGGTTATTTATTTGTTGAATGATGGGGTGGTCTCGCCAATTCGGGATATTTTTTGTAATGTATATTATTTTCCGGGTAAGGTGGTATGTGGCTAAGTGTTTTTTCCATTGTTTTTGGAGTTTCTTTGGAAGGTAGCCTCCTTGTTTAGCAATGTTGTTTGGTAAGTTCGGAATTGGTGGTGCACTGCATGTTTCTAGTACTATATTAGAGATGTTATTGACGAGGGTTTCGAATGATTCACATACCATTTGTCATTGTGTTGTTGTTAAGGTCGTATTAGTTTCAAGCAATTGTGTAAGTTCGTTTATTTGGATTGAATCGATCTCGAAGAACTGCACGTGAAAGTTTTCTAGATTTGACTTTGGTATGGGGTTGACTATTCTTGGGGGTGGTTCCGGTTTGGGTAATGGTATTCTGGCTATTAATGTATTAGGTGGGATATGTAATTGTACGGGTATGTGGTCGGAGTTGAGGTTTATATTTTGGTTTGTGGTTGATCTATATTGGTTATTGTTTAGGGTTTTTATGAAGGAACCATCTATTAGGCTATTGTGCGTGTAGTTGTTTCGTCCTTGTCTTGAGAATGTGGAATTTGTTGTAACGTATGTTAGATCTAAGTTGTTTGTAAATGCCCTCCATTGATAATCTTCTACTTGGGGTGGTGTAGTTTGTTGGTCGTTTTGTCTTCCTATGAGCGCTATGTCTCGGTTAAAATCGCCACATAATACATATGCGTGGTTGGGGTGTGCATTAATTTGTTCAACTATGGTGGTTTGTATGGTGGGGATGAAGGGTAGATCTTCGTCGTGGGATGGCATATATATGTTTATTAATAGCCATGGTTGGAGGGGTTGGTTAGCTATACGGATTATCTAAAGAAAAGATGATATGTCTGCAGGAGTGGGTATTTTGAATAGGTTACTAGGGTACGCATGGTTATTATGGATGGGAGTGAATAAACCGCCTCTGTAACTCCTATGTGTCATTCTTTGATGTATAGTACGTGTGATGTTGTGCGTATTGTTGAAGAAAAATTTATATTGTGGAAAGATGTTTTGTATGTATTTGGTGGATTTTGTGGCAGTAAGTTTGGTTTCTTGTATAGTTATGGCTGTTGGGGGGTATTGGTAGTGGGTTAGTGGTTCGTGGAGGCATGGCATTGCCGTGTTGAGTGATGTGGCATTCCACGTTATGATGTATGTTTTTTGGCTTGTGGGTGTTGTTGGTCTAGGTGACAGTATTTGGTTGTGTACTGTCGGGGGGGTAGGGTGTGTGTATTCTGTGATAGGTTCTGTGCATCTTAGTGCATCTGTAAGTAATTGTTGGGGTAGGTATGAGAATGTGTCATGTAGGTCCTGAAGATTGGGTGGTATGACGTGTTGGTGTATATAGGCATATAGTTGATGGTGTATTGTGTTTGGGGGAGATATTTTGTCTTGATGTGTAGACATGAGTTGTGTATATGGGTGCGGGGTTTCAACGTGTCTTTCTGGCGGGGATTAGGTAAATTTGCCATTTTACTAATATTTGTGCGGCCCAATTAGGCGTTGGTTGTTGTTGTAAGTATGCATTGCAATCTTTGGTGGAGGGGCTAATTGTTACAATTAGGGCATATATTAGTCTAGGGGGTGGGTGGTTGGTATTTTGTTGTGTAAGTGTGGGAGTGAGGATGCAACTTGTTCGTGAAGGGGATGTGTATTTTGGAATAATGGTTTGAAGTTAGTGGCTAGGTGTTGGTATTATGGTTGTAGTTTTATAGTGCTAGGTATAAAGTAGGTTGAATATCGTCTTTTATGAGCAGTTAGGCATTGGGCCGGGGTGAGATTCAATGTCTCCACATCACAATAATGCTAATTGATTAATAAAGTGATATCCTAGGTATTGTTTTACTTTTGGTTTTCATTTTTTTATTTTATAGTATTTTATTAGTGTATATTTACTTGTAGTGAATATATTAGGTAGGGCAAGTATTATTTTTTGAGATTGTTTAGGGAGGTAATGTGTGAATTTGGTTTGTTTGTGTATAATCCGTCTGATTGTATTAAAAGTTTGTTGAAAGGTGTGGTAGTGTGAAAAAAAATTTGTTTGGTTTTGTAGCGAGGCCGATAGGCCAAGCCCGTTTGGTGTTGTGTGTGCCATGGTATAGGGGGTTTTGCAAGGTGTAGTTTAAGGTATGTGAATTGTTCTTGTATATGGTTTAATGTGTAATGTTGTCTTTCCTGTATGTTAGGAGAGTGGTTTAATATTTGGTCTTTGGTTCTGATTGTAAATTTAACTATCAATTTGTGTATATTACATAGTGTTTTGATTATGTTTTGTCTTTTTTATTGTAGTATAGGTTTCTTTGTAGGTTTGTTTGTAAAGGGGTTTATTACTTGTATGTTTATTGCTTTTGATGTATTTGGATAGAAGTATTGATTTGGTTTTAATTTGTATGTTGTTTATTTGTTGTTTTGTTTGAGTATCGATAGATACTTTGTTTATTTTAGTTTTATTAAAGTGGTATTTATATATTTTGTATATAGTTTATAATACTTATTTTGTTGTTTATTAAAAATTATATATATTGAATATAGTATTTAATGATATTTTATAATATTTGTTTTGTTGTTTATTTATTTTTGTATATAAATATATTTTTATAATATGTGTTTCCATAGCTACATATGTCAAAACTAGTTTGACATATCCATTTGATTTTCAATTTCGGAGGTGTCGGGGTGGTCGGCTTGAAGGGTTTCCAAGGTGATGCGCATTTGTTTTTGGAGGAGTGCAATTTGTATTCTTGAGTTTCGGTTTGACTCTGCTTGAACTTTGTCTACATATATTTTTGCTTCTTCTACAATATTTTCTTTGAGGATGTTCATTTTTTTACGAATTTCCACTGCCCCTTTGTTAACCGCCTCTTCTACCATCTTGCTTAAGTCTGCCTTTGTGAAACCTTTTGATGGGACATTCTCCAAAGCTTGTATCGTGTTGGCTAGTGCGGAGTTGACATCAGCAAAGCCTAGTCTAGCAAGTTCTATTGCAGAGGGGGCATCAATTCCATCCAAGCTTTTGGGGTGAGGTATAAATTCTACGTATTTCCCAAGAATTGGATGGTTTTGTTTTACATATTTCTTATAGATTGCTTCATTTAAACATTGTACATTACACAAGTCCACATGCTTCCCCTTTTCTAATCGAAAGAAAATGCCCGCCACATTTTCTTCTCCAAAAAGTTTCTTTATCCCCTCCTATGGGACGGCGGTGGTTTTGGTTTTGCTTAAGTTTTTTGTAATCAAAACTACCGCATTCTTTTTTTCCTTATCATCCTTGGAGAGGTTCTCCATACTAGCAAAGTGTACTTCCATAATTTTATTAAAAAATGAAATTTTGAAGGTTTTTAATTTCTTTGTTTGGTCCGGAGATGGGGTTTTTATCCATGCAAATTCAACACTATTATTTTTTTGCACATTGGTGACCTCAAATTCATACCCATGTTTGAAGCCATCTTTGACAATTTCTTCATGCAATTGGAACCATTTCCTATTTCTGAGTGTGGGGCTAGAAATTTTGACCGAGAGCAAACTTACGATGGCTATGGAGTCAAATGATTTGAATGTTTTTTTTCTACAATATGTTATATTATCCAACTTGATGATACATGATCTATTACCATGAAGAAGATCATTGGCATATTTCATTGGGTTTTTGAGGTGGAATTTGATTGTACCACTCCACCTCTTACAACCGTGGAAGCAAATGATAGCTATAGATTCCCCTAGAATTTCTCCTAATTCAATATTCATAGTTTTTAACCTTGTTTCCGTTTTTGCATGTATTTCATCCCTTGACAAATTTCGTTCACAAAGCTCAAAGGTTATGGCTACTTGGTAGTAAAGAGAAAACCCTTCTTCATCCACTTCTACATCGAAAAGAACTTGAGTGAGATTGAAGTGCCCACCTTCTTTACCATCCATCCTTTTGGAGGCCATGCTTCTTGGGGGATGTATGGGAAAGAAGGGACCGCTTCTAGGTGTTCTAATGCCTCATCATGCCAAACTATTGACACCCGAACTGGTCGAATTGCACCGCTAGAAATCTCAGTTACCTGTGAATGTCAACTTCCATTGCGCACATTAGACATCGCTACACCAGTTATGATTTGATTCAGCACATACATAAGGCCATATAACTAAGCCTGATGATATTATGTCATTGCCACCAGTCATATCACTGTGAATTACATTCGGGTCATTACTGCCAATAGTAATGTCGGACAATAACAAATGAAATCCATTACTACACCTAGCAAGCGCGTTGACTGCTTATAGTAAACAAATCCAGTAATGACATATATATCTCACTTTATGACGTAATCTCTACTTAACTATGTGGAGTAAAATTTACATGAAAATAATTTCACAAGAATCCGCCCAAATTACATACATGTTCAAGCTCCTCATGCCCCGAAGAGGCTTTCTGGGACCCGGAAGGGGTTTCCAAGCTCGCCACGATTGGCAAATCACCTGCACCACCAGACTCTACTACCTTGTTTGTGGGCTCCTTAGAAGCTGACCGTGCAAGCGGAGATACACTTATACGAGAGTTGGATTTTCCCGCATCAACATTGCAAGGGTATCCTCCACGTGACGGTGTGCCTACCTCTCTTTCCACTGGGATCCCAAGCTTGGCCATCACCGCAAGAAGCGAGCTCTGAATGTTGTTGAATTTTTCATCCAACTACCGAACCTCTGCCCTTACCTCCTCAAGACCTACACTCCTCGTGCGACTTACATGAGGAGATAATCCTAAACCCCATTGTACATCGCTTACCCCTCCCCCCCCTTTGACAACGTGGAAGACGCTGGACGGCCACCTTTTGACCTTGACGTGTTTTGGACCTTTCAAGCTCCAATTCAATCTCTTCTTGGCGGAGGTCCTTTTCAAACTTGACACCTACACAAAGAAAGTGAGTTAGCAAAAATCATAACAACATTTGCCACTTTGATCAATATTATATAGATAAATGTTAAAAACTAATTTGCTATTGTCAAAGTGCTTACCAGCCTAGCCCGCACCTCACCTTCGGATCAGCCGAATGTTGATATTTTTTTCACACATTTCCATGTCTCCCTCATAACATTTGCCTGCTCAATCTTCTTCGGATCGCGAGTGTGCATTACCATGTTCAACCAATAATCAAGCCAGATAGATTCTGGTTTATACAATCCTTTCAAAATGCGCATTTTCATTTGAATTTTTTTGCTTTTCAACTGTTGGCCAAGGTTGCTTTTAAATACCTCGTACCTTAACACACGCGGTTCCTCTTTGTATCCTCGATATTCTCAGTTTTCCTTCATTCGCGTATAGATGTTGTCCAATGTTGTCCCATCCTGGTCATTTATGTTGTCGACGCTCCAGTCCAAGTCGTTGGAGCAGCCACGCAGAGCATTCAACCATTGTGGCCTATATACACTACTGGAAAATCCTGCAAAACAATCCACACCAACCACAATCCACATTGACCACCCACATTAGCGATAACCTAAATTAATTTCAACTGTGTAGAGTAATGTGGATCTATGCATAATAACTGTGCATAGTCATGTACAACTCTGCATGTCCAAAGCACTGCAATATGACCTATAGTTTGCAAGATACATTCTTCAATATTCAACATATACAAGTCGAGGATGGCAATTTCACAATCTGATAGTACACCGAATGTACCGTTGCTCCGAATGTACCGTTGCTCCGAATGTACCGTTGCAAACGACTAGCCAAGCTTATGACGTGGCATATTGAGGGGAAAAGTTAGGATTCCACCATAAGATCGATTGTGGATTTAAAGGCATGGAAACACGTGGATGCAACGTGGTCGGAGTTTGCGAAGGAGCTCCGGAATCTACGTTTGGCACTAGCGTTGGATGGTGTCAATCTTTTTTCTAACCAATCTTTAAGTCACTCTACATGACCAATAGTATTGCTAAACTACAACTTGCCACCTTGGTTGGTCACCAAGCGATTTTTTATGATGCTATCCTTAATAATTCCCGGCAAAGAAAGTGTGAAAGAGGAAAACATACATGTGTACTTAGGACCATTGGTGGAGGAACTACAAAGATTGTGGGAAGGGGTGATTGCAAATGACGGATCCATTTTGGAGAAGGCCTATGAAAGTGTAGAGGATACATACAATACGAACCCAAATTTTAAGCTTCGGGCGATTCTTATGTGGAGCATTCATGACTTCCCGGCATATGGATTGCTTGCCGGGCAAGTCACAAAGGGGTATCGGGGTTGTCCTCCGTGTGGGCCAAATGTGGCAACGAGGAGGTCCAAGTCATTGGGAAAAAATGTTTATCTCAGTCATCGTCGTTATTTGACAATGAACCATCCTTACAGATGATTAAAAAGTAGTTTTGATGGAGGAGAGGAACGCCGAGGTCCCCCGTAGATATTGTTGTCACGCGATATTTTACGGTTAGCTAAACAAAGAGAAGATTGGTTGCTAGAGTCGCCGATCAATAAGGAGGAGACAAATTGGATCCAATCCACGAGCATGGAGTGAAGAGGAAGAACGCACTTTATGCGTTACCATATTAGAAGGTGCATACCGAAAACTCGTTTTATCCGAATTGATGAGCATATGTTATGGATTTTATTTGAACATTAGAAGTTTACGAAGATGGTAATTTGATTGTATTACAGTTGAAGTAAATGTATACCGGGACTATGGGAAGTATTATATGTCTATTACAAGTGAATGAACATGACTATTTGAAGTAATTGAACATGACTAGTTGTAGTCATGTTCATACTTCATTACTTAACTAAGTAGTGGTATAGTCATGTCCTATGGGAAGTAATAGACTATGGGAGGTAAATAGACTATAGGAAGTAATACATGTCTATCACAAGTGAATGAACATGACTATTTGAAGTAATTGAACATGACTAGTTATAGTCATGTTCATACTTCATTATTTAACTAAGTAGTGGTATAGTCATATAGTGGAACAATTGTTGTTGCACTTACTATAATTCAGTTATATGATATGCAACAGAATGCAATCCACTTAACCTAGAATTTTTTTATGCAACAGGACCTTCTTATACGCAACACGTTGGATGTAATGCATTGCGAGAAAAACATAACGGAATGTCTCATAAAAAATTCCTATTTAGGAAGAATGATACACTAAAGGTTCGCATGGACCCGAAAGAAGCCAACATAAGGCCGCATTTGTGGCCCATACCGGGAAAAAAACAAGGAAGCTTGACATTGCCGCAAGTCCCGTATGTGCTCATAAAAAAAGAAAAGGAGGTGTTTGTGGATGTTGTGCGGCAGCTGAAAACTCCTACTCACTATGTTGGCCAATTGCGAAAAAGAGTTCACGTGGATGGGAGTCTGAAAGAATTGAAATCCCATGATTACCACGGTCTTATGCAGCAAGTTTTGCCTCTTTGTGTACGCACGATCATGAGAAAGGAGGTCCATATTTGTATAATAAGATTGAGCCGGATACTCAAACGTTTATGCGCCAAAACCATCAACCCATTAGAAATGAGTGAATTGCGAGAGGATACGGTCATCACATTGTGCATGATCGAAAAAATATTTCCACCAGCATTTTTTAATGTCATGATGCACCTTTTGGTGCACTTGGTAGATGAACTAGATATTTGTGGGCCAGTACATGTCCGTTGGATGTATCCTATGGAGAGGTACTTGAAAACATTGAAGGGCTATGTTCGAAATCGCGCAAGACCCGAAGCTAGTATGGCTAAAGGATATGCCATAGATGAAGGGCTTGGCTTTTGCACAGAGTACATGCAATCATATACCATTACAAGTCATAGGGTATGGGATGATAAGGAAG
The DNA here is from genome assembly GCA_950295325.1 of Polytrichum commune. NCBI lineage: Eukaryota > Viridiplantae > Streptophyta > Polytrichopsida > Polytrichales > Polytrichaceae > Polytrichum > Polytrichum commune. Next base: position 10,353,948 of record OX485803.1, on the reverse strand, counting down.
ACCCTACAATGAACGACGAAATACTCGAAGGTGTTGGGCGACCAAGGATACTAACACCAAAGATACGCGACTGGATACACGAATTTGTGATAAATAATGTGGCTCCCTTAGAGCTGTGGAGAGAGTAAGTTACTTCATCACACATGCATAATGCATTGATACTTACAAATAGTGAGTCCACACCAAATGAATGTGATCTAATTGTTTGTGATGCCCATAGGAATTGAATATCATCTGAGAGAAGAAAAAAATTTGTGCGACCAATATAGATCACTTACTAATGTTTAGAGTTTGTGTAGTTTAAGAACGTGTAAGACACGACAAAATTGTTTTATTCTACAAATACATCACACTGCAATTGTGAAATTCTTACACTTACTAATATTTGCACTTCACTACACAAAGTCATCTTACAAAAAGATCACTGCCTATAGTAATCTCGAATAACAACTCGGTATATCCATAACTGTACGTAGTAACTGTACATGTTATATCACAATAGTTAAATCCAAAATTCTATGTAGTAACATGACAAAGTCATATTACAAAATATCACTGCCTCCAGTATTCTTTGGCAATAATGAATGAGATCCATAACTCTACGTAGTAACTCTACAAGCTCCTTATGTACGCACTGAGTTAGTGCTTATAGTAAATATGTAAGGCATCACATAATTGTTTTATTCTACAGGCGTCACACTGCAAGTATGGCACAACGCAAAGTGGAACGTGCAGAATATCGGAGGAGAAAACAAAATGGCCAGATTGTTTATTCTGAAGACCTTCGAGATGAAGGGTTCCCCAAGTGGTTCAAATCGGAGTTTTTTCGCGCCAAAGAAGTGGGAGAGGCGATTGATGAAGATGTGTTGGTATTGTCGTTTCCACCCTCCAGCCAAGCAACATCGTACCGCTCCATGTATGTGTGAGGCCAAACCCCCCACCCTTAAGCGTCCGTAGTCCGAGTAGTGGGTTTGGGCTCACATTCCTCCGCGGTATTGGATTTGGACTTGGATGAGTCCATAGTGCAAGGTTCACCCTTCAAGTGGTCTTGGATTTAACTTTGGTCTTTGCTTCCTTTGTCTTGCCATCGCGAGAGTGCTCCACATTCTCCATTAAGTTGTGCACGTGGTTTATTTTTAAAGAGAGGATGCAAGTGTTAAAAAAAACACTATTCTCTATAGTCAATCTCAAATACATTTACTTGTGAAAGCCACACATAACACTAACTAGCATAATGTAACTAACTACTTGTCTATGAGCTAATTAGGTAGGCTATCTACTAAGCTCCTTCATGAACCCATCTCTTTACTTTCTAATTACATAAACCTAGCTCCTTCATAAACCCAGCTCCTTCATAAACCCAGCTTCTTAGCTTCTAACTAAACAAACCCAGCTCCTTCATAAACCCAGCTCCTTAGCTTCTAACTAAACAAACCCAGCTCCTTCATGAACCCACAACTTTGTAGTTGTAATCCCCAACTACCTCACTAATTATTCAAGCCCTTAACTAATCTTCCTACCTAATTTCCCTAATTCTACTAACAACCCCTTTCTAATCACACAATTCTTCTCTAATCCTAAAATCCTAAAATCCTAGAGAGGAGAGGGGGAGAGAGAATTTCCTAACTTCACTAAGACTAACTAATCCACACAAGTATATTTTTGCACTCATCACAACATCAAGTGCTCAACTCTTAAACATGGAACTTGCAACCACGTGTATTCAAAACATGAACTTAAAGTACCACAAATTGGAATCATGAATTAACTTTAAAATCCTTCACGTCAACACTAATTCTACCAAGAGGTCAAGCCCTCTTCAAGGCTAACAAGCCTTGGCTCTCAAACTAAAAACTAAGCACACACATGTGCTCCAATATGGCTTCCCACACCCACACTTATAACTCGTGGGGTGCCTTGGAGCACAAAGGAAAGAGAGGATGAGTGAGGGAAGAATGAGGGATTATATAGTAAGCTTGAGGGGGTGAGCACCCTCAAGGCTCACGATAAGCCCTTGAGATTTCCTCCTACTTAGTAGGCGCCAATCCTATCTTCTAAGCCTTCCTCCCTCAAATGATCAACAAGGATCCTAATTCGAACATTTAACTAGCCTTGGCTTTCTACCTACCACACTTTACCAAACTTGGGATGCTTCAACCCAAACTTAGCCTCCTTCGCTTTCCGCCGCCATAACTTTCTCCCCTTACTTTCCCAAATCGTCGCTCACCACTTAATTCAAACCACGATGCTTAACTCGTGATTTGATTGGTGCTTTGAGAATTTGCTTATCCTCCACCTTGCATTCTTCCTTGGGCCTTCCCCATTAAGTGGCCATGATGAGGTGGTCCACTTGTGCGCTCCATGTGATTCTCCATTCATCCCAATTCGAATGCACTTGCCTCTTGAGTCACTTTGGTTGTCTCCATCCATTTGTACTAGCCTACTCACTAACTACTCAATCCAAGTTCTCCTTACCTATCCTCATTCACTCAAATCCTTCCGAAGGTAAAAACACAATAACAACTCACATCCTAGCCTCTTACAACATGGTACTTCTAAGACTAACATTTCACTCTTTTTATATTTTTGTGAAGTAACATGCTACTTCAAAGTGCATCAACTAACGTTTCAAGGGTCTAAGACTAAATGTGGGCACCCTTTTGGGCTCACAGTATGCCTTCGGAAATCATATCCGCGTGCATAGTGCGGAAGTAACTTTGACCACGGTTGACTATGGCGTGGCCGCCACATTCTCCCAACATTGCCGGTCTAGTGTATATGCCAAAAACTTCAAGGCGGCAAACTTGGAGTATGTGGGATGGGTGGAGGAAATATTGGCCGTGGATTATGGTAGGTATGAACTGGTTGTGTTGTATTGCAATTGGGTGATGGCTAACATGGTTGGGCATAATGCTACTATGAAGCGAGACGATTATGGCTTTAGCCTAGTGAATTTTGATAGATTAGTGTCACTATCAGCCGAATCTTTTGCATTTCCACTACACGTCGAGCAGGTTTTCTTTACGGACGATTTGAACAATCATGGATGGAAGGTGGTTCTACGAAAAGAGCCAAGGGGAGGAAGAGTTGTTTCTACAAAAGATTATATACCAGACATAGAATGCCTATCTTTAAGCAATATGGGAGACCATTGTGAATTGAAACCAACATCATTAAAGAATGATGCAACCCCAATTGATCCAATATTAGATGAGGTTGTGGCTCTAAGCAGTGATGAGGTGCTCGTAGCTTTGAACACAGATGAGCATGAACCGTCTTATGAAGACGAGGATGAAGCTGGACTTGAAGAAGATGATCATGCTCTGATAGATTAAATTATAAAATCTTGAGTATGTGGAAATCTCATATTGTGTAAAAATATGTATATTTCATTATGAGTTCAAAAATAAATGGGCCATTTTTTGTGAGCATTCAATGGAAAACCCAAAAACACATAATATTTTGAAGTGACATAGTGAGGTTGACCACTTCACTATCCGTAGTAATGAACATTTTCTGACGTTCCCGAACACGTTGTCAAGTGCGTTCCCAAGCACATTCTTGTCCCACATGACTACCATGACACCCCGATGTTAACTCAGACATGAGGATAGTAAAGGTGGATTTCAACAATTTCAACCGTTCACTGTTCATGGTAGTAAAAGACATGCAGTGAAGTGGGTGTGGGAATAAAAGACATGTTTTGTTGTAGTGTCTCCACTGGTTACAAACTTACTTTAGTGAGGTAAAGTATTCTTCCTACCAAGGTAATGTCCTTAGTAGCCTATAGTTTGCCCCATACTAGCTTTATGCCTCATCATCTCTACGTACATGTAGACTCCTTGCTTGCTATGCCAAGATGGAATAAGCTTACTAGGTTATGTTCTTATTTCTATGCCTACCCAAGGTAATGTCTTGTACTCTTACTCGGCTACCATTCCAACCTAGGACTTGGTTGTGGCCTTTCAAATACCCTGAATAATGACTTTATACATCTCTTCCGTTACTCATGTTACTTTCCCTTCTCTCTCTCTTCATGAGAGTTGCCCTCTCTTGGCCTAAATCAGGGTTATTTGCCTTCTTATCCAATGTGGGTGTTAGATCACCCTTAACCTAACCTCGGTCATGCCATTCAATCTTCATAAAGCTATTGCCTTGCTTGAACTTCTACTACTCTTCACCTTCTCGTAAACAACTCCCTCATTCATTTCCTTGATATTATCATTGCCTTTCACATTCCCACTCACAATTTGAGGTTTTTTTGATTGAAGAAAAGTAATTCCAAGCAAGGCCCACTAAGCAACTAACTAACCTGATTCAATCTAATTTCAACTATTTTAAGTTTCCTAACCAACTAACCTAACTCAATCTAACTTACCAAAGTTATGCAATCAAATAGAGCTAAACTAAGCAACTTACCAACTTACTAGGCTAGCTTAAGGTCCACTAAGAGTATGTTCACTTGTTATCAATACAAAGCTCTGCAATGGGACAATGTCAGGTTTAGCACGTGAGCTAGACCCACACGTTAGAACTAACCACTATTGAACCATTGGCGGGCCTGAAAAATCCTCCCGGGCCAAACTAGCTTGGGTATATTGTGCAGTGGCTCATTTCTCAACTCCTTTATAAGAGAATCAACTATCAAAACTGCACAATCTTTGACCATATAAAATCTTAACTTCAATTATTTCCATGTAAAAACCTATGAATAATAAGATAGTAGTTTTGATCATGGGACCCACAATTTATGAAGCTCATATAGAGTGAATGTGTGGGACACATAATGAGACTACTTCTTCGAAAATAACATGACTAGATTTAACACCCCTTTGTGTTAGCATTTGGTGTCCAACGTGTGCTCATCCTCTAAGCACTTGATGAAGCCACCCATTTAATGGCCAACCTCCTTGCAAGCTAGATAGCAAGGTTTGCATTCAATGAGCCCACATCCCTGCAAGCCATGAGAGCATGATCACACATTGCACACCAAATGCTAACACAAGGGGGTGCTAAATTAGCTAAACCTTATTTAAGAGGGGAGTAGTTTCATTACATGTCCCACGTGTTCACTTTATATAAACTTCAAAAATTGTGGATCCCATGATCAAAACTAATATCTTAATAATGCACAAGCCTTTACATGGGAATAATTAAAGCTAAGATTCTATTTGGTCAAATATTGTGAGGTATTGATAGTTGATCCTCTTTTCTATTGAAGTTGAAAGTTGGGCCACAATAAACCCAAGGTATTCTAGCTGGAGAGGCTTTTCGGGCCTTGCCAACGGTATTATAATGGTTAAGCCTAATGCATGTGTCCAACTCACGAGCTAAACCTATAAATATCATGTTGTTGGGGCATGTAATGATAACATGTGGTCAGGTTTTGAGCCAACCATGCATCGTGCCTCCATTGGTGTGCAAATGTCTCACCGCACCCTACCGGTGCCATTTCCCATGTAAATTCAACTTGGACATGTTGAGGCGACAACTGTAGACATGACATACCTTCCCCTCCCCTCCCATACTCACATGGCCTTCTGCACCCACAAGGCCTCTCACTTCTACCATTTGTACTATGAAAAAAACACCACCACCACCATCAAACTACATTGTTTGTTTAATTAGTGTGGGCCACACTAATTCCTGATTACCCACATTGTTTTTGAAGTGGCCCACTATAATTTTCAATGTGAAAAAGTAGTTTGAGTTTTTTCATTTACATATTTGGATAAAATTCAAGGCAAGGCAAATACTATACAATTAATGTGGGCCACACTAATTTCCAACCCATACTAATCAGACACAATAGTGTAGTTGGACATGTGTCCATCTTTCGTTTACTTTGACGACCACCATGAGCTCCATTGTATATAAAACTATATGGACCTATGTTGTCCAATCCGTTACACCCATGTATTTAAATAAATGTCCCATATGAACCCAACTCCATACACCCATGCAACCATGCTTGTCTATACCCATCATATGCATGTATGTCCATGCCCATGCTCCTAACTGCCACCATGCCCTCATGGAGTGCTTTAAGAAAAAAATGAAAATTCTTTTTGTTTTAATGAGACTTTTCCTACTCTATCCTATTGTCCATGTTGTGTCACCACCTTAAGGCCCTTCCCCACTTGATGCTAAATAGAGAGTTTTACTTACTTTGTATTCGAACCTACTACTAGCAATGCTTGCCAATCCTAGGTGGATGTCTATGTGAAAACATTTAATACATGGTTTTAGCTCAAGGAAAATGCCAAACTTATAGCTACTAAAAGATGCCCCCCACGTTTTGTGTAGTAGTAGCTTAGCCACTACCCTTGACTCCCATTGGCCAATGTTGTGATACTTGAAGTTTTATATAAGGTCACCTCACCATGTTGTTTGCTAACAATGCCCCATTACTCACCCAACAAGGATGGCAAGCATGATGGCAAGTCCTCCTACCCATAATCATAACAACTGGAATTTGTGGCACTATTGACACCCAAACTACCAATAACCTCACAACACGTGAAAATCCCTACCCAAAAAATTCACAAACTCATGGACACCCTCTTACAAATCTCCATCATGCACTTAACACACATAATCCTCAACATAAGTAAACTGAAAAAGAAACAATCCCCAATCACACTAGACTAATCCCATCTCCCCCACCCCCACATACACACCGTATATATGCCTACTAACATAAACTATCACATAGTCCACCTACTAAAAGTAGGTTTTAAGCCCCTTCCCCCATGTTCACGAGAACATGGTAGGAGAGGGTGAATGAACGTAGCACACCGGTGAAAAGTCCAATAGATTTTGGACACATGTTTTTTTTTTTTTAAATTAAAATTTTTATGGTGCCCCTTATTGCAATCAACTTAACTACATGCCACTCAAATACTGGTGTCCAATCAAGATAAGTAGCCGAATTTGGCACATCTACCTTAGTGGATGGAATTTTCAATAAGACCATGTGAGAATTTGCATAAGAAAGAAGTCAAGTTTAGATGATGTGGCATATTCATTGGATGAAACCACGACATGTGGGAAGAGCCATTATTTCTCAACCTTTTGAAGCTTGGGAACTACACTATATTTCATATTTAGTGTCACCAATTCTACTTGTCTTCTCGGGGGGTTCACTGGCAAAAATCGTAGAACAACGTGCGATAAAAAATAGGGTCCAATATATTGATTGTAGATAAATTTTGTAAAAAATGTACATGTAAAATAGGGGATTTTAAAATAATGAAACATGTTTACATGTAAAATACCATCACCTTATAATATTTTCTGCAAGGTAAATAACCCCCCCCCCCCAATAAATAGGTCCCGAACGCACGTGTATGCAAAATATAAGAGGGAGTGAACCCCCCGAGCTTGTCTTGCTCATTACCAATTGTAAACCATGGTATAGTGTCACCCACGCTACATGTTAACCCAACATTATTTGTTGTTCCTTGTAGATTTTTTAGGGGATTATGGATTTAAAATGTTGCAATTACTATCCCTTACCAAGCGCTTTTCATACAGATTTCAATCATCCATGACAATATTTCATCACAAGTTGCCGACAAAGCGAAGGTAGGGTTTTGGCCAATGTATGAACACATCCCTCATCCATGTCAATATTTGTTCACTTATTCATAAGAAGTGTCATATGAAAAGTTAACGTGGTGACATTAAATACCATATGACACATAATACCATATTTAGTGTAGCTCATCTAACCCATTGTGTAAACTCACATTGTAAATACAAGGTTCATAGTTTTTTTTTTTTTTGCAAAGATGACATGTTTTAGTTGGGGTTGTGGGGGAAGACCTTTAGCTCTATGCCCGCCACCTCCCCCTAGTTACTCCCACCATATCCACCTTTTACACTTGTAATTCCTCACCCCTTCACATTTGTTTCCTTTTTCTTTTGTCACATGTTTGTTTTGGGAAAGAATGTGCCCCTTATTCTTTACAAAACTAGTTGGACATGTGTCCATATTTCATAGACTCACGGCCACGAGCTTTGTTGTATATATAAACTGAATGGGGCGAAACGACTGCATGTTACAGATGAACCGGTTAAGTTTGAGAAACAACCAATTGAAATTCAAGACTTCATGATAACTACCAGTCATTCTAGAGGTATCTATGGAATACACCACAAATGGAGAAAGTAAATTCAAAATACCACACAACATGTAACCGGTTGGACTTGGAAACACTAAAATTTTGACCAATTATGCCCAAAAACCTCCCCGGACATTATTACATATAAAAAATTACTGCCTTTTATTTACAATTCCGGGCCTTCCCATATGCGACTTAAATATAGGTGTCCGAATTAGTGTGTTTGGAACGCAAGTGGCCGGAGATGCAATATAAGGCCCACATACTTTATGCCCATATACAATAATTCAATGTTCCCTAGGGGGTGGGTTAGCCAACACAAGGCTAGAGGTCACAACAATGTACTATCGGATTCGGCATCAAAAAGGTAAGATGAGTTCTTGTCTTATCTCAAGGCCGCCCGCAAATTCCGGTCACATGAATTGTTTAAATTATGTCAACCCTTCAAATGTTGAGTACGTACCTCATATAACTTAGTCCACGCTCTCTTTGTTTTATGGCCCAGGATTTGATCCATGTCAGAAACCTAATAAGTATAGTTTGTACCCGTTTGATCATATTGCAAGTAACTGCATCAATAATGTGCAATTAGGTCGCCCCTCCTACTTTATTGACATTCCACACTATTTTGAACATTTCTTACCATAACAACAAACACACATGATTTTTTATACTATGGTTGCTATACGGATTAACAAAACTAAGTTTTAGGTTTTTGTGATTTGGTTTTTCAAGCAAGGTAATTTGCATGTGTAAAGAGGCAACTTCAGTGCATATTACCTAATCCGCGTCAAAAATAGTGGGGGGGGGGAGGGAGTATCTTGATTACCATTGGATTCGTGCCATCTTCTTTGTTTCATATCATGAGGAAATCTTTAATGAGGATTTTACATTTTTTTTGATACTAGTAGGGTATGGGATTTGATAGTATTTTTTGTTACAATCCCATTCAAGTCTAGATACCATACAAAGACCTTGATACCTAAGTTAATTCAACCCTAGTATGAATATGGTTTAGAATGGTATTCATCCAAATAGTAATCCGTGTATACAAAGATTCTCTCATATTGTCATACCCACCAAATATCAAAATTTGATTGCTTACATGATTGCGATACCCACAGGTAGGCTTTTTGATAACAATATTGAATATGTTAATTAATGGTATTGTGCATTCAATTGATATGTTGTTCCAATATGGGTGAACACACAAAGGAACATTATATATATTAGTAGTTATTAATTTAGACAAATTGACCCTAGTTTGGGTTCAAGATCCATATCCATTTGAAATGAAGTAGCACTGACTTTGGGAGGGTAGTTTTATATCACACCCCCTGGTAGGTGTTGTGAACCAATATCTGAAATTAAGAATTCATTTGATAAGTGTCAAATATCATGAGACCTACCATGGGGAAGGGCCTTACATCACATAATTAGAAAGCAATTAAAAGCATTCAAAGTATTGTATAGTCCGGAGATTTCCTAGTAAGCCAACTCCCAAAATTAGAGTTAGAGGCTTTAATTAAGCCCGATCATACCATGTTGGAATGAATCGACATTCACAAACTTAGGAGGGACATTTTTTACAGCACCCCCATACCGTAGAGGGCTCTCTATTTTGGCAAAGTACCAAAACCCCCCTCTCAACTGTTGGCATGTGCCATGCTCATGGATTGTTGAGCCAATAGATCATAATGTTGTCACCCTGTTATGCCCAAATTGCTCAACCGGCTCCACTCATCAAGGTGAATGCTGAGAGCAACCAATCCAATCTCTCCAAATTGACCAAGTGTCTTTTTAAACCCAAGCTCGCAACACCCACAATCAACCACCTCTTCACTCAACCCTCTCTTAACACTCAACAACCGAGAGCAACCACTATGGTGTCCAACAAGGAAACATCCACATACATGAAAGATTTGGAGAGCTCAATATGTGCACCAAAGAATATAACGGCGTAGACTACTAAGATCCTATTGTCTAGCAACAATGCCACATATGATGTAGTCCAATATCTTTTAAGCCTTAACTTCCTGGAGCATATTGTGGTTTTATTAGATCATCTAAGAAGTAAGCCTTCTAGAGCTCAATTTTTATTGTACCTAAAAGAAAAGTCATTGCTAGTGATTTTCAGATATCATCAATATGGTAGCAACATTTAGTAATTTTCATAAGTTGTTTATAATCAATTAGTAATCATTAAACTTCAAGAAATTGTGATAAAAAAGTATGCAATAAAATTATAGTCCAAACTTTAAGATAAGATTAAGAATAGATATACACTTTGAGGTAAGAAAAAAGGTTAAAAAAATTGACAAAATTTTATTAGAATAATAGGTGCAAGCACATTATTTAAGTGGACAACTTTTGATCCTTGCACAAGTTTAAGTAGAAAGTGATTCAAAAAAATTTATAGTTTTGAATTATGTGAAAGAAAGATCATAAACATTTAAAAAACAAATGGATCTACAAAGCCAAGCAATTTATGTCGACAAAAAACAATCTAAAAACAAAGTCTACATGTTTTACAAGTCGGTGCAAGTGGTATTATTGAACAAGCAATTGTCAATTTTTTTAAAAATATGATATAATTACATTAAGTTGATGATTTTCTACAATTTTTTTTATAATGACCTCAAGTGTATAATGAATTCAAGGAATATGGAAAAAAAGTTCAAAATAATCAAGGTCATGAAATTTACGTTCAAAACCATATCCAGTCATTTGCTTTTGAGCATTAATTTTCTAGACAAGTTTTAAAGATCTCGTTTTGGTATTCTACAGTTGAGTACTCAACACAACAATAGAGGTCATCTTGAAAATAAAATAAAAATCTAAGCAACATTTTACCACCACTTTTAGGTGTTTGACCAAAATAACTACGGTTTTAGGATACCGGAGCAATTTTTTTGGTCCACTTTGCCATGCTAGCACTGAATATGAAGGTACTATATTTAATAGTATATCAACAAAGGGAGGAGTTAGTTCATTTGTTTAATATAAAAATTTCATGTGAGTAGTCATCTTATCATAGTAGAATGGAATCAACAACATTGCTAAAAAACTTTCATGAAGAACACAATGATATAGATTTTGACCTTCCTAACACCTTCCTTTTGAATGAATTTGGCTTTAAGAATCATCCATAAATCAAATATAGGGGTCTGATTAACGAAACGAGCCACTTAACACCCATCTACAGTACCACCTTGAAACATAACGCTTAACTTAAAGTATACAAGGAATCTCTAGAAGTTTCTGAGGTGTTTTTGGAGTCAACTCAATGGTATATATCTATGTCAAGAGAGACGGGTTATTAAGTATATTCCATACTTTCTTCCTTCACTTTAAAAAGGGTTATGAAAGGACCAAAGTACAACTTGCCCACATGCGAATTTTCCCAGCGTTGACTTGGTTAACATATCCTTTTTGACAACCTTCAATGAAATGCTTTTGCTTTTGGCATAAACAATATATATGAAAGCTTGAGAAATACGGTGGCATATAATTAGAAGTAGCTAGGGACCAATGTTTCATTACTGGGAATGCTGGTCCACGGTGAAGGCAATCTTGACTTGGTTTTAACAGAATATGCTTAGGGCCACTTCACACATGAGCCAAGAGCCGTGACCTTGTAATGGTGAGGACCCTTGACTCTCATCCAAAAGCCGTACCATGGGTGTTGGGAAAGCCTTTTTATGTAGCCTTGGGCCCTCAAGCATAGTGTGAAGTGAGAATGAACCATGTTGCGGGACCATTGCATATTTTGTTGGCGGGAAAAGAGGGGAGGATTTGGTTTAATATAATATGTCTCCAAGTTTATCAATTTAAGATAATTACTTGGTGGTGTTTGTCTGTCTTGGAATCTGCCATGCAGTTTGTCTTGAAATCTGTCCTGCTGGAAAAATATATTAAAAAAGTCATGGTCTCCCGGAATTTGCGTCAAGCCCACCTTTTGGAGGTGGGTCTGACGCAAATTCCAGGAGACCATGCACCCTTATCCACAACCACCCATGTAGGACTCCATGTAGATTTTTCATCCACAAATTTTTCTTTGGGCCTTTAGGCCTTCACCTCCTAGTGTGAAGTGAACTTGGACGGTCTCCGCCTTTTCGACCAATGAGAGCTCTTACATTGCCATGTCAAGGGCCTTCAACCTTGTGTGTGAAGTGGCCCTTACTCCCACTACAATCAATATAGTGACCAAAATATGACACCTTTTGCCAAGTAGTTATCGTTGGGGACATGTTGCAATGACCATGATCGTTTTCACACTTTTTATGTGGTGACTATATTATATTACAGATATTTTGACACCTTGTGGCACGAGACCCAACTTTTTTTTTTGTTTGAATTTAGATTTTTGACGAAATCGTTGAATATTTTTGAAATGCTCACATAATAACTAGTCAAATCTACTCATAATTAGGACCCAACATGACTTTTCCAAGTGCCTATAGATCTAGCCTAAGAGAAATGGAAGTCAAGGGGGCTTGTACCAGAACCACATGGATCGATCCCCACACCAGATGTACTGCCATCAACTCCACTCACATCACATGTGCACATAACAATACTAAATATTGTATTTAGGGTCACCAATTCTATTTGTCTTGCTCAATACTAAATGTAAACCGGCAGTGTAGTGTCATCAACACTCAATGTAAACCTAACATTATTTGCCAGTAGAGTTAGAGTGAATACATCAGCTCGATCTGTGGAGGATATGAAAACAATTCGGTTTCAAAGAGATTTCGGTGTAGGAAAGACTCATACACAAAGACTTTTGTTGTGTAGTCGGTGAATAAGGATTACCTTTGAGCAGCTTTACAAATCTTCAATGTGTCTCCTGGTGTCATTGCCTCATCCACCTTGTGGTGGAACTTCAGTACTTCAGAATGGTCGAAGTCGAGAGGCCGTGGGATTGAGTGGCCAAACTTTGTTGAGAGTCCAAAGAAACGGGCTGAAAGTAGTCAATTAAATATAGGAATTGGAGCCTTCGGCCGGGCATAGTGTGAAGCCTCCAAAGACCAAGCCCAAAGTTCAAACCCGAAGGAGCATCCCACTTTATTCCTTGCCCAAAACAACCCCTTCAATCTAACGGCCAAGATCTTGCCAATGATTGATTTTTTTATGCAAAAAAGAACAGATGGCCTCTCGACCATAGTTTGGGTTTTCATTCCCGTCCAACTCAAACTTCCTTTGAGAGTCCGTCGCCTTCTTCAAAAAGTAATCATTTTAAATTGCGACGGTCTTTGGACTTTGGCCTTAGGGCCGCTTTACACCTAGAGGCTGGGCCAATTTGTTGTGTAAGAGGCTTGAAATCCTCACTTGTGATTGGCCAAAAGGCTGAAATCGGCCCCAACCCCTTTTCACCTAGAGGCCGGGCCGATTTCGTGATATGAATTTTTTAACATCAAAAAATGCATGGTATGACACGGCCCGAGCTCATTGAATTGGGTGCACCCAAAACGGAATGCCAATTCTTGGCCCTGGGCCCAATGCCACATTTCAATAAAAAAAAAATTCCTTTACTAAAATATGATTTTTTTAGCGAACCATATCCATTGGATAATTTGGAAATATGAACGGCTCTATGCTAGATTATGCTAGATCCGTTGGATTATGCTAGATTTATTGAATCGGCCTAGCTTCTTGGCCCTAAGGCCTTTACATATGGGAAAAATGGCCCCCATTATAATCTTATTATAATGTGTAGTTGAGGCCGGGCTCCAACCCAAAAGGGGCTGCAAATTTCATGCAATCGGCCTCAAGAGAAATTGACCCGGCCTCTAGGTGTAAAGCGGCCCTTAATGTGAAGAGTCAAGAGGCTGAACTCTCGGTTTCTTGCAATACAATTGATGGAAATCGACGGCCTCTCGACCTTCGGCCATAGTGTGAAGCGCCCCCGAGTACGTGCTCCATAATCCAACTGGCTCGTGATGCATGCGAGCATGACGATCGTCCATTACACAATGCTTATACTTTGGATCCGTTTGTGTAGTTCCCTACTTATCTGTAAATTCTGTGTAAAATAGGAACGTGGCTTTGTCGGCTGGTGAAGAATCTGATTGTCGGAAACTTAGATTACCTCAACAATGAGACAACTGGAGCTGTTGAATCATTGGCCTTGGGTTCCCTTGTCTATCTTTCTATATATACACAAGAATGAACAAAGGTTGGCAGGGTGATGAGAAACCAACAACTGTAGCTTCCCTTGGCTTCTGCACTATCTGGATTTGCTACCAGAGAGTAATAAGCCTGTTAGGAAAAGGCCTAACTTACACAGTTATATATGGATGGATTAGATTTGTAGGCTCCCTCCCCCTTTATTATGTGAGGGAGAATGTACATCAATTGTTGCGATGTAATATATATAGTATCTTCTTCAATCTTGTGCCATTTTTTGAGGAATGTTTCCACGTTGATTTCCTCTCTGCTTCTCTTGTTGCGAGGGTGTCAAGAAAGGGTGCAGTATCATACATGATGATGAGGTGTGAATCTGTGTGCAAATGTATTAGGCGAAATTGGAATCGTCGAACCAAATTCCCTCCTAACCTGTGAGATGAAAGAAAATTGAATAGGGCGAGAGTGAATCCCAGTCGGTTGTGGTCGGCATAGTTTCTGAGATTCTCTTGCAGATTAGGGAGAATTTGTAACAATTGATTCATTCGACACTTGAAGCTCTGAATGCGCTTGGGAGCGACTTTGAATTCTTAGATAGAATGTTGCACATGCTTCCTTGGGATGTTACATTGTCTGGTGATTCATCCTATGTCAGGGGTAACATTGGGTCGTGGTTACCTAGCTTAATGCCCCTTTCCCTCCTGACTTTAGCTAAGACTAAAAGTATTTTCAAAAAACCGGGTAAAGCTCCCTCAGTTATAGCGGAGGCATCCGGCTATCCCAATGCACCTACGAGAACTTGCTCCAGAGATTTTCGAGTAGGTTTTAGTTAAGTAGCTTTCACACATGTTCATTGTTTTATCTACCAAGCAATGAATGTTGGGTAGTATTTGTCCCATCCCCAAATGCCTTGCTACTCACCTATCTAACCATCGGTTTTTGTTAATGAAGCTTCTTGTGCCCTCATAGTTAAGACTAAAAAGCAACCAATCACAAGGTTAGGAGGCGACACTTTTAGAGGTCCTATATTCTTGCCTCATGTTTAGGTACCGATGGGAGGGTCGGTGCTTGAGGCATAAAACCTCCAAACCATGCCACATTATTTGCCAACTAGGCTCGGCACTAGATAATGTCGATGGTGTGAACGCCATGTTGTTAGAAGCAACTTTTAGTCTTAGCTAAAGTCAGGTGGGAAGGGGCATTAGCCTAGTGTACCTTGATTAGCTTCTGCAACTCACCCACCTTTAGCAATTCTAGCTTTAGTCTAGCCGTGGTATTGTGAGCGTTAGTGTGACAGTGCTTGACATCTCACCCTGCCTCGGTGGTAACACCTCCCCCTAGCCCACGCCACATAGGAACATTGAGGCCCTTCTATGGGTCTTGGTGGATTGACGTTCCAGATGAACCATGCCCATGACCACACAAGGCTCATTTACAATGCCTTAGTGACGTGAGTCACTCATTAAGTGATTCTTCATTCAAATTTTAATCATCCATGACAATGTTTTACTATAAAAATGTTAGGATGTAGAATATACCAAATTTTGTTTCAATAATTGACACGGATTTCATCCAAATTATAATTTCCACGACAATGCTTGTAAACTTATTCATAGAGAGTGTCATCGAGAAAGTTACCACAATGATAAAATTACCATATGACATTGAGTACAATATTTAGTGTAGTAGGTAATGGAGTTATTGGGTAACAAAGTTATTGCATGTAGTTATTGTACCTAGTTATTACATATATAAATTGCACACAGTGTTGCATGTAGTCATTGCACAATAGAGTTGCTATATACTTTGGGAATTGTTTTGGGTTGCATATGAATTATTAATTTCTGAAAATGATTTCATAGACTCTTAATATGCCATTAGATCTATATATTTTTGGAATTTGTTCGGAATCTCTCCTGTTATTTATCTTGCATAAAAGGTTCATTTCTTAAAATAGGTGGTACCTCTTTCCATGCATTAGTGTGTGTGTGTGGGTGGGGGGGGGGGGCATTGGCTAGTTTTCAGGGGGTGGGGATGTATCCTTGAGCCAAGTGGTGTGCGAAGGCATGGCAACGGTTGGTTTAGGCTTGCAAAATTTCCATATTTGGAAGGTGGCGAGGGTAGCTATTATCTCGATTGCCTCTTAGTCTCCCATTGCCTCAAAACATTGAGATTGTTGTAGGCACCGTGGTGGAGAGAGAGAGAGAGAGAGAGAGAGAGAGAGAGTTTTACCCTTGGGGCTCCTTAGTGTGAGAAAATTTATATATGGCGATTGATGAAAAAGTTTTACAAGCAGGAGGAGCAGTTCTTGATAAAATAAATAATGAGTGCCATTGATTGTCACGATCTTCACATATTTTTACTCCCATCATCAAAATTCTTATTGAAATTTGGTACAACTTTAATCCGTGTGTGTTTGTGTGTATTGAGAATGTGGAAGTACAAAGGATTTTTGTTGAAATTGAATGTTGCCAATTCACTTTGATTGTTTTCACTCCTTGCTTGCATCCCTTGAATCTTAAGTTCAAGAAGTTGCTCATAGGTCAATTTAAGGCAATATTTCATAAAGTTTGTAATCACCGAGGCAAAGGAACAAGAGAATTTATTGATGTCAATTGAAGGTTGCTAGATCACCATTGCTATGACTTCTGTTTGGAATTTCTTTCATCCAATCCTAAGCTAACATCAAATGCCATGCGCTTGTTGATAGTTATTTATGTGGATTATGGTAGTGGAAGTAGAAGTGTCTCCTACCTTTAAGAATTCAAGTCTGCTTGCTGAGGGCTCGTGACTTTTTGGCTAAAAAATGTCCTACTTCAACATGTTGAAAGTTTGTTGAATTGAGCCATAAGCTTAATGAGACTGTGTGCATTGTGAACAAGGACGTACTCCATAAAGTTTGTAATAATTGAGATAGAGTATTAGGAGCTCCATTGACAATTAAAGGTTGCTTGTTTGCTTATTTGTATTACGAACTATGTTCAAATCTCATGCATTCTTAATGTACTACTCAATTGTCATTTTGCATTATTGTATGATGTAGTAATTGCAATATTTTTTTTTCCATTCTAAGGAAACTTAAATTGCAAGCGCGCATCAAATAAGTAGCATGTTGAGGCATGTTATTGGTGATAATGACCTTGCCTTTCTTGTTATTTGAAGCTTTTGTGACAAAGTATTTAGTGTTGGTGATGTCTTTGCATGTGGATTTTTCTTTCCTAAATGATTTACCAAGGGGCACACTATATTAATAGAACGCCCTAATAAGTAGTTTGAATAACTTTGCAAATTTCTTTATGTTGCATATGTATTTATTAATTTTGAGAATTATTTTGTAGACTCTTCATAAGTTTGAAATCTATGGATTTTTTTGGATTTTTCAAGGCATTTAAATTGTCTAAAATTTTGTCTTAGCCTTTTAGTTTCCATTACTATTTTAGGCTTTGTAGATCTCTGAGGGTTGCCAGGCAAAATGATAATGAGCTTAGAAAATGACCATACATGCATGTGCATGAGTGGCCTTATCTTTCCATAATTAGGCTGCTGGGTACAAACACACACTTGCAATTTACACAATGATTCTTTGGTGTAAAAGTGATCATTTTCAACACAAAGGACCATTGTGTCAATTGCAAGTGTGTGGTTGATCGCACTACCCTAGTTGTGTTTGTGGCCTTGATTGGTCTTGGGGGCAGAATAATAAAATAAGCAACATGAGATTGGTAAATTATTTGATCATGTAGTATATAAGAAAATAATAGTCAATCATTGTTGGCAAGAGTGAAATACACTTCAACATAGTGACATCTACTAGTCGCCATGTTATTTTGGGATTTAAGGTTACTCAATGGCTATATATTTTACACATGTTGCATTAAAGGCTACATGTTTACTTAAACTAAACACTTCAATTTTTTGAAAATAAATTATAGAAAAATCAAGAAAATTAAATTTATTATGCAGTTTGAACCCTCTGTGTATGAATTTTCATAGGGTTCATAAGTGGTTAAGTGTACCATGCTTGCACTATGACACTAAAATATGGATAATGTTAAATATTGATTTGATATATTTTATGTGATATAAATTTCACCAAAGTACCATAGCTTATACATGGAAAGTCCTAAATTTATCACAATGTAGCATCATCGCATATTTAATAAAATATTAAAATAAAATAGGTAATATTGAGATATATTTGCATTACATGTGGTAACTCTCAATGCTGGTTGATTTTCACGTTTCTATAGACTGTATTCACAGTTATAAGTTTAAAAGGCATAGTTTAGAAGTCAGTACACTAAATTTGATATTTAATGCCACCAATTCTAATTGTCTTGATGAATAATACTTGTAACCGCAGTTTTGTGTCACCAACCCTAAATGTTAACCCAACATTATTTGTCATTCGTTGTTAATTTTTTGGTGGATTATAGATTTACAGTGTTGCAATTACTGTCACTTATCAAGTGATTTTTCATCCAAATTTCAATCACCCATGACAATATTTCATCACAAGCTGCTGACAAGAGAAGGTAGGATTTTGGCCAATGGATGAACTCATCCATCATCCATGACAATAGTGGTTCACTTATTCATAAGAAGTGTCACCCAAAAAGTTACCATAGCGACATTAAATACCATATGACACTAAATATCATATTTGGTGTAGTTTTTAAGTGACGATCGTTTTTTTATGATGAAGTATATTTCACAACCATGGTCCTATATTCATTATAAGACTAATAGTTGGTGGTTCCACATCTTAGTTATTGATCTCAAAATTTCTCTTAACAATAACAACATTATATATAAATTATTGTCTTTGGTGGATACCTTGAGTCCATAATTGGGGTGGTAACCAGCCACAACATTTATACCATGCCAACACTAGGTATATTATTTGCTAACATCCCTTAACATCTATAATAGGATCTACTTACCGTTATGTAGAAGTGGACAACTTGATCAAGAAGACCATAACCCTAACCAGAAGGCAACAACTGAAAGTGAATCGAGGGGTGTGGTAGTGGGAGAGAGGGAATTGTCAAAAATAAGTGTACCTCTCATCCACCATAAAAGCCCTGATATAATATGCAACCTGGAGGTTATTTAATTCAATTGGTTTGACACCGGAATTAGCTTAAAGACCACAAATTAGTGTACCAAAGGTCATTTGAGATGAATCGGCAACAAACCTATAAGGGTTCAAGTTTCTTTGTTGGATGGATGAGAGGTACACTCGTATCAATAATTCCCTCTCTCAGTGGTGTACTATTTTGTTTAATTAGTATGGGTTACCTTCGGAGTTACGTGTTGCTATAACTTTATTACCAACATTATCACCAACTAAGTTACATCATATTCTTCAGCGTGCATAATAACAACTTATGTTATTTGGGTGAAAAATAATACTCTTTGTAAAATTTTATAGCAATGCGTAACTCCAAATAGCAGTTCACACTAATCACACAAAATGATTTAATGTACTACATTGACGCTCCTTTTTTTTGGTTTTTTTCTTTCTTTCTTGAGAGACGTGGCACTACAACAACTAGAGTTAAATGAATGAGCTGTAGATTGGGGAGTGCATGGGCAAACAAATGTTCTCATGCAAAAGTAGGAAACAAACTTAGAATTCATCGTATTAAGGGTTTGACACCATCAAAAAGGTAAGATTGACACATTTTCCAAGTTACCATACATCTGTAAGAATCAATATAAGTACAAAATTGATAAGACTCCCATTCAATGAAGCGCAAGCTTTGAAATAAAACCACTTCAAATTATTCGTTGAAAGGAAGAGACTCGAACTTGACCATTCCATCTCTCAAGCCTTATGCAAGGGAATGGAAACCCTAAACATGTGGTAGACCACACTTTGAGTGCATAGCTTCACATTTGAAAACTGCAACGAGCCTGAACTGATGAGGTCCATGAAACTATTGAAACAAATACAGAAAAATGAAGTAATCCTCTAGAAAAGTTGAACTCCAGCCCAAATAGGGCCTACCCATTATTTTACCAGGATTGTAGGGTAAGCCTGGAACCCTGACCTCAACTGGAAAGAACAATCATACGAGCCACGACTGGAACTCTTTGCAGCTATTATGTACTTGATCAAATTGGAGATATTGTTGAGGAGCTTTACATCAACTGGAGTTGCCCTTCCCCCCGTTTTATATCCTTAGAACCACTGCTAGGGAAGAACCGTCGGCTAGTTACAAATGAACTGGTCGAGTTTGAGAAATAACCGGTTGAAGTTGGAGACTTTGGGAGAATTACCGACCATTTTAGAGGAATCTATAGAATATACCTCAAATGAAATGAAAGCAAAACCGGAAGATGTCAACATGTAACTGGTTGAATTTGGAATCACTAGGACCTTGGCCAACTATGCCCAAAATCTTCCTGGGCACTGCTTAGAACATTGGGAGAGAATTTAATGAAGCACGTCACGAGCTCAGAATTAAAACACCAGTATGGAAATAACCCTCTTAAATCCACCATCTTGTTTTAGTTCAAGAATGTCAAGAAGGGACACTCAAGTCTAATGCAAGGGAATCAAAACTCTTAATCTGTGTTGGACCACAAAGTTGAGTGCATATACATCATCCCGGTTCTATTCTGGCAAACTTACGACTGGACGGAGCCAACTAACAAGGTCATCAAAATTGGGATGAATAAAATGAAACTAAGTACACCCTAACCTTGATAATATCACACTTGTTAATAGAACACCTTGATATTGTCACCTAAAAGTTTGAAACCGATTTCCAGTGTAAAACTCCCTCGTTATTATCACTATCACCCTTGATAATGTCACAATTTTTTTTTTCAAAATTTGTAGTGTAAGTGTGATAATAACAAGTAACATGGGTGAAAAAAGGCCGGATGGACAACAAATTCTATGGATGATGTTGGCATCTTTACCTGCTTCCGCTTGAATCTTGGGTTCTTGAATCTTGAATCTCATATGCCGAAGAAGCAACGGTTTCTCTCGCATATCAACTTCTCGTAGCTCCGCCTGCATCATATGCTCTCTCCTCTCACCGCTCCACACACCGCTTTGCCCCTCATCTTCTTGCCGCTCTCCTCAACAAACTGCTGCATCCACAAGGTTTCTTCCTAAATGGTACTTTTGAAGATTTGAGGCTTGTTGAATCAGTTCGGTGTTGAAGACCTTGTAATTGATTTCTCTGTTTCAAACTTAGACTGCTGGCATTCATTTTGTGGCATTTTCAGAGAATTGCATTGTGAGGTGGAAGTTGATCAATCGGTGGTTCCTGAGGATTTTGTGGTTGCCGTTGAAGATGGTGCACACATGGTAAGCACCTTAGTTGCATTCCTTCAGTAGCCATTTCCAATGTCGATAAATGCCTCTTAACCTTGAAGATTTAGAGCTGGTAAAACATTTCCGAGAAGCAATTTGCTGGAGCTGCATGCTTTTGCATTAGACACACCTTCAAGATTGTAAATTCTAAGAAGTTTCATGATACTCTTAAAAGTGAAGAATACCTATGGGTCTGGAAGATGGTGAACCCTGCTGTAGAAAATTTGATTTATCTTGGTTCTGTAGACACTGACATTTGTAAGTCTGAAGCTTCTCCATCTCAGACACAGATGATATCAATGGGTTCCTCTCCACGCCTTATTTCCAAGCATATGTAGCATTAAAAATCTATGAAGATACGTTCCTCTTTGTGTAGTACCAATGAAGCATCAGTTCACGAGGAGTAATTTAGAAACAAATATTGTAAAGGGGAGAGTTGCCACCCGGGACTTGAAGAAGTCCTACTTGTGATCCACCCCTCTACCATTCCCCTATTGTTTCTGATTCAGTGCTCATTTAACCTTCCTCCCTCTCAGAAGTAGCATTAAGAATGAGTGTTTTCCTGTATCATAATTTGACAGATTGAGCTCGGCAACTACGATCCTTTTTATGAGAGTGGACGTGTGTTCTCCGCCACAGAGGTAAAACATCAGTGCATTGCCATCTTCCACATGTGCACTTCTAATTAAACTCACCTTTTCCCTTGATTCCATGGAAGTGGATCCATTGATTGTTGATAGCAGTGATGATGAGTCTAAAGTAGTGAAGCTAAGCGATGCACAAAAATATGCTAAAGATGTTTTAAATTTTATGGCTAGCCAAGGTTCTCAGATTTTCAGCACTCATGAGTTGTTAGAAATGGAAAAAATCCATGACAAACTCATTAGAATTGGTGTTGCACATTTAACATCAACAAAACAATGTGACATGCATTAGAAGCTTCTTTGTCTCTAGTGAGAGGTCTTTACCTGATCTCAATGACACATTATGATGTGCTCTTGTTGTTATTCACAATTTTGAATTAGATTTTACATTCAAAAACATTGAAGTCTCGTATTTGTTATTTTAAAAAAAAATTGTAATTATATTTTGATTTTCTACATCTTTTTTGATAATATCACATTATGCACAAAATGTGACATTATCAAGTATGTCACACCTTGTTTATATCACACTTTTTGGTGAAACGGAGGATGTGACATTATCAAGGTTAGGGTGTAATCCACTGGGAGATTTGGGCCCATCCCAAAAAGGGCTCGTTGTAATAAGGTATAGGGCATTGGAAAGCCTGGAAGCCTTACCTCAGGGCCTGTTTACACGAATGCCATAAGGCCATGGCTCTTGAGAATCCTTGAAATCTCATGGCCCTTGTTTTAGGTTTAAACGAGGGCAGTTTCAAACTACAACGCATAACATTTTCAGTGGATGACAATTTATATGGAATTCCACATTGCAAGTATGGATAATGTTGGTTGGGATTGTAGAGGGTGTTTTTGGGACAACTGTTGAAGATAGGCATGGTGGAATGTGTAGCGAAAATTTAGGTTTAAGGTTTAGGGCTTGTGACCTTCAAAAGATTGTGGGCTATAGTCTATGGAGTTTTCTATGCTCTCATCCAAAATGCGGGGTACCATGGTCATTTAAGAGCCATGACCTAATTGCATTTAATAACTGGCTTCTTAAGAGGAAGGATACACAGGCGCAGACCTCTTTAAAGATTTCAGGCTTACTTTATAAACTTTTGAAGATTTCTGATGATGCTAAAGATGCAAGAAGTATGGCCACAATGTGTTCAAAGGTGCATCGCCTAACACCATCAAGTACTCTTGGAGGAGAGCGGCCTGTGTCTTTGATACTTATTTTCTTTTGTATTGTGCAATAAAGTATTCATTTGGCTTTGAGTTAGTTTGGATTTCTGCAAGCGGGCATGATTGAAGATGAATGCATTGACGACTGATTGTAGCGATGCTGTGATTGTGAGAGACTGAGTTGATATTATGTAAAGCAGCAAGTGAGATTGGAGTATATTACTTCACGAACATACCATCAGCTTCAATAATGAAGGAATTATAGCTAGTGGATAGATTTGATCATATAACGACTACAGTTTGTATGAAATTGTTTCACAAGTAACATTGAAACGTAGAAGAGTGTCAGGAAAATTTGTCACGCACAAGAGTATTGGCGAGTAATTGGAATATGTACCAGTGTGCACGTCATGGTGCTTTCTATGAACTTCTTCAGGAAAGAGCTGAATGGACTGGTCTTTCCATTCCTAGTCCCATCTTCATCGTGTAGGCTCTGCAGCTCCAGGCGCTTCTGAAAGCACTGAGAACAGGCTCTATTGTAGTGGCAGTTCTCGCGGAATGAATGAGCTATGGCCTCTGAGTGCAGCAGAAGATGTCAATATTCACAGATTTACAGAAATAAATATGGCAATTGTTAACAGAACAAAGTGTACAATCAGGGAAAACCATGGCAGAGTGAAAGCCTGAAGAAACATCACCACCACCACCACCACCACTATGGATAGCGCTGAATACTCTTTTGTCTTCACAAAAATAGTTGCAAAGGGATTGCATTGTGTGTACTAATTACAGGTACCATCGAAAGGCCATATCCACCATGCTCCAACACAACGAAACCCGTACAACAGACCTATCCCCAGGCAGCAGAATCCACTCAATAGATAGTTCTTCAATCTGTTAAGATAAATTTCACATGCAGATACTTAAATTGCACAGGACTTACAACGATGAATGTCAATGGACGAGCAAGAGCACAGAGAGGATGTTCGAACAGTTTTCCATTTGGAGACTCAAGAGATATCTGGCTCACTATGTGGAGATGGACAAATTGAAGCAGTGAACTGCATCCAATCACCTCTTGGAGGAAGTTCTAAATATTTCTGAGGAAATCCTCCATACTGCACTGATGAGCCTCATGTAACATCAAACTGCAAGCCTCACCAGAAGCGAGGCGTGTGTAAATACGAAAACGGCCATGACCAGTTGCTGTGATCTCTGTGAACCTCTTGCCGTTGGACGACGACACTTCGTGTCCTCACATTTTTACTGCAGATGTGCACTTGATGAATATCCCGTCTGTACAAGCTCAATTGGCGATGTGTGCCCACATTGACACGTTAATGCGAACCTGGATGCAAATACATTTTACTGAACAACAAGTAACTAAGTGCGACCTGAGAGGAGGTACTGAAACTGCAAGTTTAATTGTAGCAGCAGATACTTATAGGGCTTGCAAACGATCCTAATCACCTCCGACGTTGCTCAAAGGTGCGAAAGAAAGGGTGTAAATTCACACGAGCCCGTAGAATCTTAACTAGGGGATCTACTAATCACGCACGTTACGTTTTGTTGACGTCGAAAGTGGAAATCGGTAAAATGTGTAAAGCGCGGGGTTGGAGGCCGTGGCGGTGATGTCTGAGAGGCATCTTGGTCGATGAAACGTAGTCCTCCTCGGCACTTAGCCCTTGGAAGATCTGTGCAGCATGTGCCTACCTGCTTTACAATCGGGTAATTGTTTGTCAAAGAATAACCTTGCTTTCATCGTAGATACCTGCAGTTCTAACTCTAAGCCATGAGACAGTCATCAGAGCGGTACGAAATTTACATACTGTGAACTCAATGCAATTGGTTGACTCTACCAGTTCTACGTACGTTATTTATTGTGTACTGAGCCTTTTGACTGGAATAATTTAAGTCCAAGCACAGTAGCAGGCATGGTACATGTGAGCTACCTCCCGAGAACGCTACACATGCAGTGTGCTGCATCTTCGTACTAAAGGAGCTGATCGACGTCGTCTTAATTACTATCGCATTCTGGACTCTGCACGTCTCACCAAGTGCTTCGTGAGGAATCGAGAAGGTAGAGGTTATCACATCTGTACTATCTCAATCATCATGAATTTCTACACGGGAATCTTTAACTAGTATCCAAGTAATTTTCACGAAGAAGTAATAAAAGGTGTATCTACTGATAGGCTCCATAAAGTTTGCGTGGTTTGGGAGAACTCAATAGGCAAGGTTTTACTCAGATAGGCTGCATCCTTGAAGAAATTTATGTTTGAGATTCGTAGACCTGTACTGTTAGATGCCTATTATGATATGAGAGAGTGGTGTAAAGGAAAGTGGAACCTGTATGCCTGCAATGGATTCAACAATGAAACAGCTACTGGACAGGGTTTGCTTCAGGTTATACATTGCAATCTGACTGAAGAGCAGCTTCATATTATGTTGATTACATGCAATTTATCCTTGTAAGAACTGCAAACATCACGACGTCTGTATTTGTATCTTTCGAGAGGGTGACTCATCTAAGGTCTAATCGATTAGCTTCTGCTGCATGCTGCATGTTGTGTGTGCTTTAGTCCTGAGACTGTATGTGGGGAGCTCGTGATTAATGAACTTGTCATTATACAGCATCTGCAACATGAAAATATGAGATGATTAGTTCTACGACTGACAAAGAAATGGATTTAAATATTCCTGCAGTGTCGCAATGAGTATCGCAATGAGAACTACATGGTCCACATAAGATGCGTCATTCAATTTGACTGTCTGACAGTCCGACGTCTGGTGCTTACCTGCGAGGAAATGCGGCGTAGCAGTCACAGACAATCCAATCTCTGCAGATCCCCATGAGTGCGCCCCTCATTACAAGCTTAACTGGAAGATGCTGTGAAAAAAGGAACGCGCTCATGTGAAACTGGAGAAATTGGCCTTGATCTGAAGGAGCCTGTCTGAAGGAATTCGCCTTCAAAAACCGTCTATGAAATTGCAGTCAGTCCCAAATTTGAGTTCCATGTCGTGGTTAGGTTGGCGTCGGGTCTGTTGTCTTAGCCAGGTCCCCACTAAGACAATCCTCGACATGATTTGGAGAAGGAGAAGACTTGTACACGAGCTCCATAAAACTGCGCGTCTAAATGATAAAACTAATATCTTACAATACACAAGTAGAAATAGTTGAAATTAAATTCTCTTTGGTCAAAGATTGTGAGATATTGATAGTTATTCCTTATAAAGGAGTTCGGAGTGTTGATACCGATCTCCTACCAATACCCTAGAGTAAAAATAGCATAACAACCTATCGCTTCATTCTCCCACGCATGCTCTATTTCTTTAAATTCGAGGTGCCAAATCATTGGGCAGTACGTCATTCTTAATCATGTTGAGTCTACGTAAGGCATTGCAGTTTTTCACATCAGCAGTCCACGGTGACGTATCATTTAGTTAAGTAAAGTTGCAATTCCAACAAATCATACCGACGATATACTCAATGGCGTGTAAGCAACAGTGTTCAAGACGATATACTCAATGGCTACAGCTTTTGTCTCAAATCACGTGTAGCAAATGCACAGAGCTCATAATTCTCGTTGTGCTAAATTTCCAGGTGTACTGTTGTCTGATCTCATGCCTTGGACTCGGGTCTGACCATGCGAGCCTCCGGCTAGATCTCGAGGACAGATCCTACAATTGCAGTCTACGTGCACAACAACTGGTACAAGCAATAGATTTAACAACCTAGGAAAATTCGATCAGACTTAACAGATCATCAGCACTGAAGCTCTTACACTAATGGCTAATTAGAAAGTCCTCTTCAAGGATATCATCTAAACAACCTGTAAATGATCCGACTGCGATACAAGTACTGAATTTGTATGTTACCCATCGCGATCTGGTTCCTGGTCCCTCAATTCAAGATCGTGTCTAATCCATATGAACGCACCTCACCTGCTCCTTCAAGGAGCAGGTGATGTGCGTTCATGTGAATCAGATATGAAATTGACTTGACTTCTGTACCACCGTTTTCCATGTGATATGTGCAGCTGCTACCAGAGGCTATATATAACGTGTTCTATGTAGCATCACTTCATCCTTGACTCATTTGCAAACTGGTCCAATATCAGCAAGACTGTCTACATACAGGGGTATGACACGTGCGCTCTTCTCTTGATCTCATGTGTAGTGTGGAACTAGCTGCGAGAACTGACCGAACGACAAGAAGTGGAAGTGAATCCCCTTAACTGCTATCTCCACATTCTCATAGGACTGGAAACAAGCCTGAACATAGATGTCATGCTAAATCTGACGGAGGTTGTCCGAAGGAATGTGCCTTCTAACACGGTCTCAGGTGCCTTCTCTGCAGTTAGTCCCAGGTTTGAGTTCGGTTGGCGTTGGGTCAATTCTCGCCGTCAGTCGCACGAAGTCAAATCCTGGACATGAGTGGGAGGAGGAGACGATCTATCTCGGTGCGAATCTGACTGCGAGAACTGACCCAACAGCAACAAGTGGAAGTGATTTACTTTAACTGCCATCCCCGCATTCTTATAAGACTGACAATTAACCCTGAACATAGATGTCTTCAAAGCCCAGGGCTTGAAAACTGACGACACTATAGATTCGACCACGAGCTCTGCTTGTCTCGTACATTTCCCTTGATTGTCGACCTTGCCGCAGGAATCGTCGGTAGAATATGTGTCAGCCGGCGGGCCAATAATGGGGGCCACGTTAACTCTCCCCTTATGAGCATTTAGAGCAGCCCCAGAAAAAAAAACTTTGAGATTGTCTGAACCCGACCAAAAACTGCTGCCCGTCTCGCCTGACTTTGGAAAAACATCGCCCTTGCATTCTTGAAGGCCGCTTCTTCACAAATCCCATATTGAATGCACTTCAAGGTCCAAAATTCAATATATATATATATGCGCACTTTCACTGGGTAAGTAAGCAATAGATTGAGATTTCATTCCTACAATGAAGCCGACAATAAGTGTTAACATTAAATCATGCTTAATCAGTTTGAATGTGAATGAATAATTTGTGATTGTAGAAGGCCTTACACAAACTATTCTAAATGTACATTCTAAAATCAACACATTAATTTAAGTTTCATTTTAGAATGACAAAGACCTCTTCAATTGGTAAGTCACAAAAATTATAACTTCAATGCTAATGAGAATTTTGTAATGTTTTTGACTTTGAAATTGATTACATGCTTGATTGATGATTTCACTTTGGGAATGAAATCCTAGTCAATTGCTTATTTACCTAGTGAAGTGCACATATATGTTGGATTTTGGACTTTGAAGGTGGAGCGCACTCAATATGGGAGTTCTGGACAAGCGACCTTCAAGAATGCAAGGGCAATGCCTTTTCCTAAGTTAGATGGGACAGACAACAGTTTTCGACCGGGTTCAAAAAATCTCGAATTTCTTTTTTCTTCTGAGGGGCTGCCCTGGACCCTATTCACCTGCCCTAAAAGCTTGTAGGGGAGGTTTGACGTTCCCCAATAATGGGGGGTTTGCCATGGAGGTGTAACAGCATCTTGGTCGACTTGCTTGCAGGCAGATCATTGCACCATGTGCCATTTCCAATGATTTAAGAAAAAGGCTCGGATTTTTAAATAATAATAAAATAAAAAATAAAAAATAAAAAAAGAAACCAGTATTCGAAGCTCTTGTGGATTAGGATGTGGTTCCATTTTTGATCAATTTTTGGATCTTAACCTTTTCAGGATTCCGAAAGTGTTTTAGAAGCACCGTAAACTGAGGCATGATGCCACCTGTGAAGGCTTCTCAAGCAGGCTATAGGCACTCAGGTACTGCGTGAATTTCTGACAAAACTTTTGCAAGTTTTTGACATTTGACACGCCTAATCTTGAGGGAAAAAAAACAAAAAAAAATCATGCATGTCAATTGACATGTATAATGTAGAGTTTGACATGTAGTGTGACTTGTGGAAAAAAAAATCACACGTCAATTGACATGTTAGAAATTGAAATGACACATGCTTAGAAATTAGAAATTGAAATTAGAAATTGAGGCGACATTTTAGAATAAAATACAGATGTAAATTGAAATGCAACTTTTTGTTTTGAAAACGTCATTGACACTTTGGATTTGAGATTGAACGTCAATTGAGATTTGTCAAACATACACACGACAGTCAGGTAAGCCAATTAGGTCTCCTCTAATCAACTTCCTAATCAGTGTGCGGGGAGATTTTTGGGCATAACCGGTCAAAATCCTAGTGATTCCGAGTCCAATTGGTTACATATTGTGACCTTTTGGTTTTTCTTAACTAAGTTGAGGTGTAGTCCATAGATTTCTCTAAGACAATCAATGATTTTCTTGAAATCTTGAACATCAATTAGTTATTTCTATAACTCAATCGGTTCATTTGTAACTACATTGTTTTGTCTACCTCGTGTGGGCAGGAAATTCATGTGGGTTGGAATTTAGTGCGGCCCTTCACACTGAAAACTATAGTGGACCACTTCAAAGTATAGTAATAAAATAGTGTGGGTTATTGAGAATTAGTGTGGCCCACATTACAGACAAAACAATGTAGCAGTGGGTTCTCCCTGTTCCTCGTTCCTAATGGACTCCGAAGAGGATTGTGTCACTCTAGCAAGAGACTTTGCAAAGACGAGCTTGTCAGTGGTCACCAGGCGTGCAGCCCAGTCATAAAGGGCTCTAGAGCAGAATACGTGCTCTCTGTAGGATCGTCGGTAGAATGATTAGGAATCAGGTACATGACCGCAAGAATCATGGCTCATTTCCAAGTGGCTATGAGTGTGAGCTCTCGAAACAGGTGATAAGTAGCTCACCATCTGAGTCCTGTGGAGGTTTGAGGAATCCGACACATTTTCCTGCAGTCTGTAAGGGAAACTGTCGGTATAACACTCGCCAATGTATTATTTTCGCCAATCCTATTTGTCTTGCTCAATCCTAATAGTAGATTGTCCATGTAGTGTCACCTACACTACATGTGTACTGAACATGATTTATCATTGTCTGTAAATAATTTTGGTCATTGTAGACTTATAACGTTGCAGTGACTATCAGTTACTAAATTTCAATCATCTATGAAAGTATTTTATTCCAGGAATGTTAGGGTACAGAACATAGCAAGATTTGTAAGTACTTCATTACATAAATGTAAGTTGGGAGTACAATACTTGTAGACTTATTCATAAGAAGCGTTGTTAGAACCGTCTCCATTAGTGACATAAAATACTGTGTGACACTTAAATACAATATTTAGTGTAGTGCTACATACATTCGGCTAGAGTGACTTTCGGGTGATATACTTTAATGTCTCCCAAGCATCCCAAATGATCCACCTGTTTTGCGCTCATTGTTCATGATGTCATCCTGTTGTGAGCACCACGTCATCAAAATATTATTCAAAGATAAAATATATGTTGGAGTAGAATGCATGCTCCATGCTTCGGAACATACAAGCACCGGCTATGGAGTGCCTAATCTAGAGGACCTACTAAATGAGAAGTACCGCCAAGAGCTGATGATATTCAATCATTTGGTATTTTTGTGTGTGTCAATAAGAATTCAAGGAACTAAAAACCAGATTGCACCACAATCATGGTGGATGGCAACCTCCCCCTATGAGTTTTTTGGGGAGGGGACTCCTGTAAGGATAAGGGCTTAGGGCCTGTGGCCTGCAACCCTTGAGCATCTCAAACAAGCTTTCTGGACCCGACCAAAAAATGTTGTCTGCTTCACCCGACTCATAAAAAATGTTGTCCTTGCATTCTTGAAGGTCACCTTGTTCATAAAACCCATATTTAGGCCGCCTCATCTTCGAGGTCCAAAATCGAATATATATGATCATTTTTGCTTACTAAATATGTAATTAACTGGGTTTTTATTCTTTGAAATGAAACTGTCAATGAAGCATGTAATCAATTTGGAAGTAAGAAATACAAAAAGAGTCTTCATAAGCAATGAGGCGATACGTTTGTGCAACTTACCATTTGAAAGGGACTTTATCATTTGTCATTCTAGGATCAAACTTAGAATATGATCTAATTTTAGGTTATTCATTTTTATGATGTTTTAGGAAATGTCTTGTGAAGGAAAAAAGCATTTATATTAAATATATCATGAAAATGAATAGGCTAAAATAAGAAAACGATTGTAAGTCTGATCTTAGGATGACAGAGTTGGGCCTTTCAAAATGTAGTCACAAAAAAGTCATGATCACCTAGGATTTTCTTAAATACGTGTGAATTTTACCTGAATCAACTATTGACTCCACCACAACCCAAGATCATTGATGCCTACCACACCTCGAATTGTAGACTTGCCATTGAAACTTGACGATGGACGATAATCCCTATTTCTAGAGATACTAGACTATGCCACTTTTGCTCTTATAGTGTACTTGAAAATGAGGCACATTTTGTGTAGGAATATCCCCTATACAACCCCATTAGAGATAAGTTTTCATCACTATTTGAGAACGTAGTTCCAAGAAGCCTCAAGCCTTTCTTTCAATCATACCAACAAGTTAACATTAACCTCTATCTCACGGAGGCTACTGTACTTTGCCACTCTAGAGAATTAAATGGTTTGAAACCATCTTGATGTACCCTCAATTCCATTAGCCTTTTCAACTTCCCAAACTTTAAAAATCAATTTCATTTCATTTCAATGCTAATGAAGATTTTAATGTACTTTTCACTTCCAAATTGATTACATGCTTTAGTGATTGTTTCATTTCCAAAAATAATAACTAGCTAATTGTGTACTTACTAAGTCAAAATGAACATGCATATTGGATTTTAAACCTTGAAGATGAGATGCACTCAATATGGATTTCATGAACAAGACCCTTGAAAGGCAAAGAAAATTTTGTTTGGGGTTGCCCGTTGGTTGCGGGTACATGCCCCGACCCTTATCCTAACAACAGAATAGTGTCCACAGAGATTTTGGGGCACAACTTGGTCAAAATCCTAGTGTTTCCAAGTCCAACCGGTTGCATGTTGTGAACTTTTGGTTTTTCTTTACCAATTTGAGACATATTCTATAGAAGCTTCTTAAATGATTGGTACTTTTATTGAAGTCTTTATAACATTACTCAATTGATGAGCTATGCTCACCTGGCCTAACTTCAGAGTCAATTTGAAGCAGTGGGGTTTTGACAGCTAGAGTCTTTATTCTTAAATCTACTACTAAACCCCAAACAAAACTAATCAACTCACTAATGTTATGTTCAACTTCAACTGATTATTTCTCAAACTCAACTGGCTCATTTGTAACTAACAGTTGGTTCTCCCTCGTTCATTGCAAGAGACTCCTTCCCCCACAAGCTCATAGGGGGGAGGTTAACGTCCACCTATGATCATGAACGATGATCACTCTGGCTTCGCAAATTGACTATGAAGAGATTAATGTTGACAGAGTGCAGTGTGACAGCTACTTACATGCCTGCATTCTGCAAGGAGCTCAACAAGTCAGATCCTATTCGCAAATTGACCATGAAGACATTAATGTAGACAGAGTGCAGTGTGACAGGTACTTACATGCCTACATTCTGTAAAGAGCTCAACAAAATCAGATCCTATATTCAAAGATGAATGGATCGATATTGTCGTTTCTGGAAATGTGATTAAGCGCTAATTTCCTCCAGTGTGCGGGGTGTCCACCTGGAAAAATCGGTAGGCCATTAAGGAATTCTCATTGAGAGGGTTGATGCTTTTAAGGGAAGGTAGTACCCTGCACATAGAAAGATTTTTCAAAAAGCAATGGTGCTGTTCAAGTACATTCTGAGAACCACTTTTGGAACTGCTTTTGTGCAACTTAATAGTTTTGACTGAAACTATTCTTTGAAGTTCACTTCTATTCCTTTCCGAATGGAAACAGGAGTTAAATGCATAACCGTTCAGTATAACCTGAGCCATAAGCTCAGCTAATGAGGATAAGATTCTTCCCTTCACCGCTTTACATTATTTGTATTAGTACAGTACTGGAAGCAACATTACTTGTTGCTGCACAGTACTCCCTCAGTCTCTTCTAATAGTGTGTAGCTAATTATGTATCTGGTCATGCTATATTCAGAGTTGGTGATGACTCGCCTGCGGTTCCAAGCCAGTACGGACCTGAAAATGGCATTGCAATTGCACACGAAGAACCACTGGCATCTGAAAATTGCTCTATCTTCACCTTTCCATTAGGTGGTTTCAGGTGACTGGACAATTTGACAACCATTCATCTGTTGCTCGTGTGCCCTAGAATCCAGTTCTGCAGCAACAATCTAACTTTCCCAGGGCTTTAAATCAATCACAAAACACTTCAAGCCGCATTTCTACTTTGACCAACTCGAGTTGCACTAGAATTCTCTTAAGCGAGCAGGCCTAAGAAACTCAACTGCAATCACATACAAGGCCACCATGGGGCTCACATACATGCAGATATTGAAGCCTTTGTCATGTCCTTGCTTTATTACAGAAGTCCAAAGTCAATTTCGTGATTTTAGGGACCAACTTAGCAATATTTAGGTTCTACCAATTTCATTGGAATCATGATCCAAGTTCACTGTATAGACCACCAATTTAACTTGAACTTTCAACCACCTTCTCTACATGTTGTGGACAATTTCATGATTTGATACCTATATTCACAACTTCACAAAATCAATTTCATGAATTACATAACTTTATTTCACAAAGTAGGTATATCATGTATAAGATTTTCTTAATCGTTCCCCACGACTAGTTCTACCAAAATTTTGATTAACCTCTCTTATCCAACCGCAAAACTAGACATTGCACTCCAAACGCGTTTTGTGCTTTTTTCACTGAGACCAACACTCTTCCCACAATCAAATCCACAACCACACTACACTCTCAAATCCACATGATTGAGCACTTCAACTACATTGGGTTTGTGTTGCTTGCTTCGATGTACAATAATCAAAGACCAAAGCAGAACGGGCACTGCTTGCTTCCGACTTTGAGGTATTGTAATGAAAGACCAAAGAAAAATTGACATCAAGACTAGAGGCTTCCAAATAAACACAGAACAACAAGAAGGCAAAGAATGCAAAACGAGGAGGCGGAAAGTTGAGAAGTTGAGAATATGAAAACCACAAAGTGCAAAAAGATTTATGAAATTGGTTTGGAAGATTCATGAAGTTGCTAGAGGTAGAAGTCCACTATCATGAAATTGAGATCTGCCACATGTCAAGTCAGTTTAGAAGAATCATGAACTAATTTAGAAGGTTCATGAAATTGGTAGAAGACTATGATAACTTGGTTGGAAGGTTCACGAACTAGCTTAGAATCTTCAAGGTTAGAACTAGCTTGAGTTTGCACTTCTATGAAGTCATCTTACCAAAGGAGTATTAAACCTTGTGGATGAAGAACAAAATAATCTTGAAGCCTCATGGGGTGCAACTCCTAGGTGTTATGATGAGCACTTTACTTTTATTTATTATGGGTATTTATCTTTCATAAATCTGAATATCTTCTCAATGAATTTGGTCATGTTGCAAAGAACTCAAAAAGATGACTCTAGTAGTATAAGACATACATTTTGGAAACACTGATACAGCTCTACTTGAATTTTGAAATAATTGTCATTGACAATTTGATGTATCTGTAACTTGCGATCGCATCCAAGTGATATTAAACGGGGTGATTATCAACATTGACATTGGTTAAGTGTGTTGATGTTGGTCCCATTTAGATGACATAACACACCTTGAACATTAAATATCATGCTAAAAATTTGATTCAATGTTTTCAAAGTCTAAGCAGAGCATTTTCTTAGTAAATTTACTAATTCTAACATAATTATTGGGTTAAAGTCTTGGAATCTAATGTCATTTGATGTCGATATTGGCACTTGGAATTGCCCACATTTAATGCAGAATTCTAATTTTCATTATACTTGAACCCATTAAGCAAAAAAAGAAAATTACACTATTAAAAGGTGCGTGTTAGTTCAAATTGTGGTCTAAAATTCTTATATATATTACGAGCGCCCCATACCTCTGGTCCATAAATTCCCAACTTTGTGACTTGGTAATTTTGAAATGATCTATTCAATCTTGATTGGCAAAATCATAGTGTGTTTTGTTTCCCTTCCAAGGAGTTGTTTAGTTCCACCATGTGCACCCTAGAGTTGCCCTGCTCACAATTTTGATTCTTAATGCCAACCTTCTATGTGTTTTGGTAGTAAAATAAACCTTCATTTGTCTCAATTAGGAACTTTGAAATAGTGTCAAATCTTTAATGCTCATTTTAATTGGGTCACATTCTTTTCTATTTTCCAACCCCATTTTATTCACAAGATCTTCACACTAATGAATCAAGAGGTGCGGCTTCTTATGATGCAACAATTATGGTAGCTACTTATACAAATCTAATACAGTACTTTCACACTTCCAATCTGCTCTGTAACAGAGAGATATAACATTCAAATGAAATTATACCAACTCCATATCAACTATGCCTCAATTTGTGAGTAGGTGGTAAATAGCTCAGTATTAGGTAACAATGTGCACCGGGCGAGCTTGCACCAATGGAATGCTCCCTTCCCATGTTCAGATCTACAATTTGCTTTCATGCAACTTCGCCATGGAGGTTGCCGTTGAAGAGACCTCCAAGCGAGTTTGATGGAACTGATTCTAAGCAGCTACCACTCATGTTTTCTCTTGATTCACTAAACGTGTTTTCCAACTGTACTATTGTGTTCTTACGGCATTTTGCACTTTAATAATGCTCAACTGTCCCCTGCTTCATTAATTATTACCTGCATAAATGGTTTACCAGATGCAAACTTACAAGTGTGCACCACATTTTGTCTCTTTGTGCGAAGAAAGTTGCGTAGAGCTAGCGGATTGATTGTTTGAGCTTTGTGAGTCTTAGCAATAGATCTAAACTACTTGTCAAGGTGCACCTAGCTGCGAATGAACCGACCACACAAGTCTGCGAACAAGTAATTACGACCTTTCTCTAATGGCCCGATGCACTAGCCTTGGATAACGACAACTTCCTTGTGTCCTCTGTTTAGAAATAGAGATTGAGAAGAGGATCGAGACAGACAAGAAAGTTAGAGAAGGCTCTCCGCCGAACAATAGAGAAAGAAGTCACAAAGCAATGATTTTCCTCTCACCCCCGAGCCTCTTTCTTGGTATGAGATTAGGTACAATGGAAGTCTCTTGATGCTACGGTTCCATTTACTCATTTAGAATGCCTGAGGTCACTTGAGACCTTTTAGTTTGAGCTACCTTAGTCTCTTCATATTTC
Organism: Polytrichum commune; assembly: GCA_950295325.1. NCBI lineage: Eukaryota > Viridiplantae > Streptophyta > Polytrichopsida > Polytrichales > Polytrichaceae > Polytrichum > Polytrichum commune. The sequence goes on along the minus strand of OX485803.1, from coordinate 10,317,285 downwards.
AACACTCCCACTTCGCTCAACACTAAAATTCTCAAGTTATCATCTTTTCCAAGGAACTAGGTTGACTAACTCCCACTCGATTTAAACATTCTCTCTTTAAAGACTTGTTTATAGCTTCGGTTGGAATTGAACCACATACTCCTAGATTTTCCTAACAAAATCCTAATTTAGGTTATGGTAGGCTCTTGATAAATATGTCCGCTACCATAACATTGGTGGGTTATATGTGAATTCAATTTCACGAGCTTCAACCTTTTCTCTCATGAAATGAAATTGAACTTCAATGTGTTCAGAATGCCCATTGAATTCCGGATTTTTTGTCATAGCCATACAACTTTGACTATCATAGTAAATACGCATTGATTTGGGTTGAAAGACACCCATTTCTCAAAAAATGTGTTGTAACCGCAATGCCTCTTTTGTAGCTTCTCCTATAGCCATATACTCAACTTGTGTAGTGGATTGTGCTATCACCTGTTGTTTTGTGCTCCAATGTAATTGAGTGATTCAATGAGCCACTTTGAAGGTCTCCAATCTTTCATATTTTTGCGAACTTCGGGTTAAGATGTTGTTGCTCTTTCATTTTCTCCCTCTTCATCATTTTGCTCAAATTTCTCCATAATTGGTGAAGTGAGTTCACGTTGTTCATTGCCATGTGAATCTCCATTAAAATCGGGTTCAATGAAATTATCCTCCATGATCAGTTGAGGCCTATAAAACTCTTGATCTTGAGGTTTGTGCTACTTGGAATTAGCAAGAAGAGGAGATCATAATGGTGTTGGAGCAACTTCATCTTTGACATTAAGAATGTCCTTTGGCAAGTCTTTTGGCTTTGTGGTCTTCTCATAAAAGATTACATTTGCTAAAAAAACTTCACGTTTGATTACATCATACAATTTGTAACTCTTTGAGTGCTTATCATAGCCAATGAAGAAATACTTTCTACTCTTCATTTCTAATTTCATTCTTTCCTCTTTGGGAGTGTGTACATCAGTAACACATCTGCAAACAAAAGATGATTGTATGTAGGTATCTTGCCATACCACAATTCCCACAGTATGAAAATTTGAACTGCTTTTGTACGAGTAATATTTTGTAAGTAAATACATGTAGAAATTGTTTTTTCCCAAAATGCAATATCTAGTCCTAAATTATGTAACAAACATGTAGTACCTTCCATCAAGGTTTGGTTCTTTCTCTCCACCACTCCATTTTGTTGAGGTGTGTAAGGAATCATTAGATATTTATTTATTCTATGTTTTTGACAAGATGTCTAGAATGCATTAGAAATAAATTCACCTTCATTATTTGTTCACAATGCTTTGATCTTCCGTTGGATGTTGTTCTCCATTGTTGCATTGCGGATCTTGAACCTCTCCAGGACATCTACTTTGTCTTACAAGAATATATCAATAATTATTAATGAATGTAACCAAATATCTAGACCCACCAATAGAGGTTTGTAATAAGCTGACCACATCATAATGCACCAAATCAAGAACATGATTGGTTCGATTCAAACTAGAGGTAGGGAATTGTTTTTTCTAGTTTTCTTTCCATAAATACATCCTTCACACTAAGTCAAACAGCTCAACATGTCTTTATTGAGATCATGAATGGATTTTTCACGCAAGATCTTGCATCTTTTGTGATCCGATGTATGATCACACTAGCCTATTATGCCATAGTGAACAACTTCCTCCTCATTCCTCGAGCATTTGGCTATGGCTCTTGCACTAAAATGAAGAATTCCTATCTTAAATAGATCATTACATTCCTCAAGATATGTGATTATCTTGCGTTGTCATTGAGAGCTATCTTCCTCGCAAAATGAATGTTGTATTTGTTTCTTTCGAAACAAGACATAAAGAAATGATCCTTAAGAAGTTGTGGTACATGAAGGATATTTTTTATTCTTTTGTCTTTACTATTGTTGAGAGTTATAAGAATCATTCCCTCTCATTTGATTTCATACTTGTAATCATCACCCATAAAAATAAAACTTCCACTAGAATATGGAGTGTACTCAATAAACCACTCTCAATGAGGAATCATGTGATGTGTAGCTCCTAAGTCAAGATACCACACATTACCATTCTCATGAATAAGATAAGTGCGAATTATGAGAAGAAATGGAATTTGTTCTTTTGGAAAATCAATGTATGGTTTTCATTTCTTAACATCTCTCGGAAAATCATGATTTTGGTTTCTTCCTTTCAGAAAGTGCTCATTTTTTCCTATGTTTTCTTTTATCCCGTTTGTGAGTAAGTCTTTTAGGGAATAATTTATGTGATCTCTTGTCTTTATCTTTGAAACTGATTTCCTCCTTGTCATTTCTCACTTGACAATCACTTGTATGGTGCCCTTTCTTTCCATTGTTGAAACATTTTCCCAAACATTTGATTTTTTTTCATCCTTACAAAGCACCAAAGCATGAGAACATTCACTTGAAATTGTGTCTTTTTTTCTAACCTCTTCTTGAAGAATGATTACAACCAATATCGGTATCTTCAACTCTTTCTTTTGACTTGTGATGTTCATGAACCCTTGCCATGACTTCGGCAAGCTATTAAAGAGAGAATCACTTGTATGGTGCCCTTTCTTTCCATTGTTGAAACATTTTCCCAAACATTTGATTTTTTTTCATCCTTACAAAGCACCAAAGCATGAGAACATTCACTTGAAATTGTGTCTTTTTTTCTAACCTCTTCTTGAAGAATGATTACAACCAATATCGGTATCTTCAACTCTTTCTTTTGACTTGTGATGTTCATGAACCCTTGCCATGACTTCGGCAAGCTATTAAAGAGAGAATTAACCTTGTCTTCTTTGTTCAAATTGATGTCCACTGATGACAAACAATTAATATACAAAATTTTGAAATAGATTTTGATATGCCTTCACCTTCCTTCACTTCATAAAACCAAAAATCTTGGTGTGCAAGCCTTCTTGAGTTGATGTCCGTCATAGATGCAATGCAACTCCTTCCATGGCTCCTTTGTAGTCAAGCACATACTAATTTGTTGCAATGTCATATAATTAGTGAGATGCATGTAAAAATTTGCAAATACCGCTTGGCCCTGTTGTGTCTATAATGCCAATTCTGCACTCTTATCAAATTTTATAAATCTTTCACCCTCTATGACATCCTCAATGGAAGTGTTGGGTTTCAGTGTATCATCAATGATCACATTCTTTCATAAAAATAATAGTCATATGAAGTTTCCACATGTGAAACTCCTCATGTCCAAAGTTATCCAAGTAGCCAATTCCAAAATTTGGTGCGGCCATGTCAATTTGCATATTGGACAAAGGACCTTGTCAATATGCAACTCCAGTAATCAACCTCTTTAATTTGCCATTTATATAATCAACCTTATCAATTTGCAATACAAGCAAACAACCTTGTCAATTTACAATCATATGTAATCAACCTTATCAATTTGCAACCTTGCAATTGACCTTATCAATTTGCATGATACAGTCTATCTTGTTAATTTGCCTTTCTTGCAATCGACCTTGGTGAGGATCACTCAAAACTCAAAGAATTGGGAGAATGGACTATAAAAAAAGAATTGAAACAATGGACTCTAAGGAAATAATTGAGAGAATGGACCATAACAAAAGAATTGAGATAATTGACTATATGAACCATACCAAAGAAATCAAGAGTATCGACTATGAAGACCTCAATAAATTTTTTCCCACCTTCTAGAAGTTCAAAATTTCATTCATACATGAAACTAACCTTAACTAATGCAATTCTCTTGCTCAAATCCAAGTTCTTTCAACATTTGATCATTTTGCAATCCCAAGATTACATGAATCAATACTAAAACAAGCCCTTGGTCTCACAAGACCCACTATGACAAAGGCATAGGACTTGAGAATTTAGCATAAGACCTCTCAGAAATTGAGTGTGTATTATTAAATATCACGGACAAAGAGCAGAAGACCTAAGTGTTGTTAAAAATTAGTGTACAATATAGGCTATATATATAAAATGGTACATGTACGTGTTTATTGACACGGAACAACCCCTCAAGGGTCAAAGACTATATAGAAGGAGTGTGACCTTTTATAAGCCAATAAGACTTGTAAAGACATATTCATTGATGTGCTATTTAAAAGGATTACTTCCTATGTAATAAATCATTATCCTATTGAAAGTTTACCTTGTACCTAGTTACTTGGTTAGGTTTCATTACATTATATCTAGGATTCAACATCGTATCGGAGATAGATCATGAAAATTAAGCATGGGCATTATGAGTATGTGATAATGTTATAAAACCACTTATCCCATTGTACAAATGGTAGAACACCATGGTTTTCTTATCTATGGATGTGAGTCAAATCAATCAATTTGATGGCATGAATTTTTGCAGTTGGAAAACTTGGATGAAGAGTGTGTTGTTAGACAAATATTTTTCTGGACATGTGGACAACTCGGAAGTTTGACCAAAAATCCTGAGTAATCAATCAACATGGGATAAGAAAAATAACAAGGCAAGAACAAACATATTATTTGCTTATGTTCAATTTTTATACAAAAACAAATGAAAAACACAAAAGGAAGTTTTGGATATACTAACAAAGATGTATAAAACTTCTCATGCTCAGAAAACAATATACTACATTCAACAATTGTATTCATTAAAAATGTTGAAGGAGGATACGATAGCACATCATATAAATACATTTCATCCTCTGATTGACAATTTAGCAAGTATGGGAACCAATATTAGTGATAATGATAATGTCACTGTGTTTTTGGGCTCTTTGCCCAAATCCTATGAAGAACTAGTGGTTTCATAATTGGTCAATCCAATTTAACACTGGAAGGTGTTACAAGTCTTTTGTTACAAGAAGAGATAAAAAGAAAATCCAAAACTTAAGGAGAGATATTGAAGACAAACCTCAAGCCTTATACTCTTACAAATTTCCCGGAAATTTGAAATTTTCAAAGAGGAAATTTGAAACTACCAAGAGAACCCCTCATTTAGAAAAGAAGAGAAATTGTTTCAATGTGGCAAGGGCAACCACCATATGAAAGACTGTACGATTCACCTTCAAGAAAGAAAGGCAAAATATAGTCACCAAGCCAATAATGTTTTAAACACTGAATTATTGACCATGGTCTTGGTGGTAGAAGACCTATCAAGTGACATGTGGTACCTCAATTCCGGAGCAACACAACACATGACATCACACTATGAGTGGTTTGTATCCTACACCAAACACTTAATAAAGGATAAAGTGTACTTGGGGAACAACTTGAGTCATGATATTGAAGGACGAGGGACTATTATGATTACACTAGATAGTTGAGAAGCTAGGACAATTGAGAATGTTCTACAATTACCAATTTCCCTTAGAGGAGTTTAATTCTCTTAGTACGAGACTCATACCTTATAAAGGACCAAGAGGGTGAAAAATTAATTACCTTGGGAAGAAGGGTAGGTAACGTACATGAACTTGGTACCTCCCACACCTAAAATCAAAGCTTGTCGCATGTGTCAGTGACTTAAACCCTACCAATGTAGGGTTATGGCACCGAAGGAAGGGTGATCCTAGTTTACATAAGTTAAAAAGAATTTATGAAGATGAACTAATACATGGACTTTAAATAATATCCTCAATTTTTGAAGTTGCTTTATGCATGAGTTGTTTAGAGGGAAAACAAAGTCGTAAGAAATTTTCTAAGTGGAGAGGACATCAAGCTACAAAACTATTAGAAATCGTCCATTCCAACATATGTGGTCCCATTCAAATATTTTCTCATGGAGTGTAAAATATTTTGTCACATTTATAAATGATTTTATCCAAAAATGTGTAGTCTTGTTTTTGAATACTAAAGGGGAGGTTTAAGAGGCTTTTGAGTCTTATAAATCTATGATAGAACTGCAAACATGAAAATGAATCAAATGTTAAGGACAAACAAGGGAGGGGATTACATATATGGAGCATTCAAGAATTTTTTTTAGATTGTAGTATAGTTCTTCAAACAACTGAGTCTACCTTATTACCCTAAATAAAATGGTATAGTGGAGCGTAAAAATTGCACCATAATGGAATGTGTGCATAGCATGTTAGCAAGGGCCAACTTCTCCAATATATTTTGGGCCAAAGTCATGTCCACAACCATATACCTACAAAATAGATTACTTACTTACTTCTGCCCTTAAGAATGAGAACCCCAAAGAGGTGTAGACGGGTTTTTTGAAGTAAAGCATATTCTCATAACCCAAAGGAAAAGGAAATGAAATTAGATTAAAAAACCTTTGAGTGCATCCTTATTGGATATAATGAGAATGTTAAGGACTATTGTTTGTACAACCTTAACACAAAAAATTGTCATCATTAGTCGTAATGTGGCATTTAATGAAGACATCCAAAATCAAGAAGGAGCAAAACCATTGGCAAATGATACATTCATCAATATACAACCTTTATTGTTGAAGGAAGACCAAATTTTAAAGCAAGGTGGCCAAATCCCCGAACATGGCCAACCACAACAAAATGCCTCTAATATAAGGGTCATCCCTCCTTAAGTACTCATTGCAAATCAAGACTTAGATTCCGATAATTTGGAATATTATAATTATGAAACGAAGATCTCCAATCTTCAAGAGGTTTTGCAAGATGAACATCTAGAACCAACCTCCTCATATTTGAAGTATCACAAGGGAGTAGTGTCCCTTTCAACGTATAATTGGTTCTTTGGACCTCACCGAAGAATTACATTTTATCCAATGTATGAAACCCCAAACCGTCAAAGAGGCATTAAGTGGTCCCAATGGTCACGAATGGTGAAAGACCATTGATGCCAAGTATCAAGCTTTATTAAGAATAAGACATATACCCTTACTAAATTACCTCCCGGTTGTAAGATGGTTGATTGCAAGTGGGTCTTTAAAATCAAATATAAAGTTAATGGTGAAATTGATTGCTATAAGACTAGTATACTAGTAGCAAAGGGTTGTTTTCAAGTCAAAGGGGTCGACCACCATGATATTTTTTCACACGTAGTCAAACCTTCACGTTTTTTTTTGCTATAGCGGCCATACTCAATTTAGAAATCTACCAAATGGATGTCATAACAACTTTTCTTAATGAGGATGTGATTTGAATCATCTATATGGATCAACCAGAAGGATGTGTTGTTAAGGGTAATGAATATTTCATGTGTTTACTAGCTAAAGGTAAATATGGTCTCAAACAATCTCAAATATTTCTAAAAGATTACTTTTTCCCTTACAGAAGTTCAAAAATTTATCCAAAGTCGTGTGGATAGCAATGTCAACATTATAAGGGAGGACGAATCCTATATATGTCATTTTGGCTTTATATGTAAACAATGCCATTCTATTTAGTAACACTATAGGTTTGTTGAAACACACTAAAAAATGATTCATCTTGAAATTTGAATGAACGGCTTTGGTGAGGTGCATTGTTGTCTAGGTTTATAAGTTATACGCAATAGAGCAAATAGAACCATCCATTCGAGTCAACAAAAATATCTAGAAAAATTAATATACTCGAGAGGTTTAATATGCAAAATTGTAAACCTTCAATTACACATATGGAGGCCAATGTTGAATTATCAAAAAAACATGTGCCCTCAAACATATGAAGAGAAGATATTCATGGCCAATATTCCATATCGAAAAGTGGTAGGATGTTTGGTATATTATGCCATGATTTGTACCTAGCTCAATATTGTCTCTGTAGTTGGTATCGTAAGCCAATATTTAGAGGACCCAAGTGTCAAGCATTGGAGTGTTGTCAAATGAATGATGAGGTACCTACATGGTACCGCTACTCATGGAATACCTTATGGTCCAAACACAAATGGAGACACTAAAGTAGTTGGAAACTGTAAATCCGATTGGGCGAGTGTTGTGGATGGCTGTAAAGCAACAACTGTGTATTATTTTCTACTAGGTCAATGGGCCATAAGTTGGAATAGTAAAAACAATCAACGTTGACCCTTTCAATTATGGAGGCAAAATATATGGCTTCCACAATTGCAACAAAGGAAACTATATGGCTTCAACAACTTTGTAAGGATATTGGTTTTCATGACAATGAACCAACTATCATTTTTTGTGACAACCAAAGTTGTATCACTTTAACCCAAAATCCCAAGTTCCATGCTAGAACGAAACATGTTGAAATTCATCATCACTTTGTATGAGAAAAGGTGCTTAGTGGAGAAGTGGAAATTAAATATTGCAGCACAAAACAACAATACGCATATTTTCTTACATAAAGTGTACTTCGACCTAAACACGAGTTATGTAAACTTAAGCTTGGAGTTACAAGTACGAAGGGGGAGTAGTGAGTAGCAAATAATTAACTACAAGGAAAGTGTAGGAATATAGTGTACAATTTAGACTAGATATTAATACAAATATGTATTAAGTTACAGATATTGGTACACATATGTATCTACTGACAAATATCAACCCCTCATCAAGAGTCAACGGCTATATGAAAGGAGTGTCACCTTTTATGAGGCAATAAGACTTGTAAAAACACATTCATTGATGTTTAATTAAAGATATTACCCCCTATGTAGTAAATCATTATCCTATTGAATGTTTACCTTGTATCTAGCTACTTGGTTAGGTTTCACATTATGTCTTGGCATGTGAGAGTCTAAGATTTAACAAGTGTAGTATAAGACCCGCAAGCAAAGAGCATAAGACCCGAGTGATTTAGATTACGTTCGGCACCTGACTTTGAGTGGATCTCTTTCAGTCACCTCATCTAATAGTAATGAAGCTTGGATTTTCCTCTGCTGCGATAGCAATCGCGCTTCCATCTTCTCCTTTGATCGACAAGAGTTCTCCTTTTCTCCCTCAGCTTTCATCTCCTCCTTGGAAAGCCTAAAATTTCTACCATGCATGTTACATCAACAACTTCGATTTAGAAATGAAGACTTAACTATCAGCTCTAATACCATGTTAGAAATCGAGATTGAGAAGAGGATCGAGATAGACAAGAAGTTAGAGAAGGCCCTCCACCCAACCATAGAGAAGGAAGTCACAAATCGATGATCTTCCTCTCACCCCCGAGCCTCTTTATTGATATGAGAATAGGTACAATGGAAGTCTCTTGGCGCTTCGGGTCAAGACACTAGAACACAAGTCACTTGGTTGTTCTTCTACTCATCTAGAATGCCTAAGGTCACTTGAGACCTTGAAGTTTGAGCTACCTTAGTCTCTTCGTATTCCAACATCCTCAAATTGTCCTTACATGTGCACCTCTTGTGTAGTTCACTTTGGCGAGTAAGGGCAGCGCAAAGGACAAGAAAAACCTCGTGCTGCTTACACAAGAACTTCGACCTTGAGCTCGACTCTAGGAGTGAATTGCAATATGTTCAAACTCGTCGTTGTCCTATTGTCCATTCACGTGTATTGCAGCCAGCTTCGCATTGACACTTCCCTTTTCATGCATGAAACGAAGAGGGCTTGTTAACGTGAAGCTGGCTGCGAATACATGTGACCGAACAAGCGGTCTGGAGTAACTTGAAAATCAAGAGTGTAGCAGGACATTCTTATAGGGCTTGCAACAGCCTTAAACCTCTGCTTTCGGGATTTAAAATCTCACTACCCTGTAGAATCCATTACGAAGTTCTTCAGTAACGCACGTTATGTATCATTGACAATGACAGTGGAATCATCGGTAGAGTTTGTCAAGCAGTTGTTGGCCACGCCAGTAAATACGTGGAACAGAATCCTGACATATTATATACAATTCGCTTAGGGACTCGAGCTCAGAAAATCTACGGAGCATATGCCTCAGCTTTCTCACCAGCCAGACATTGCCATTTGTATTTTTTTTGAGGAAGAATATTAGGATCAAGAAACCAGTATTGATTGCTTAGTTCGGACAGTCAGAGAGGTACGAATCTTGCATACAGGTCATGGACTCAACGCACTTGCTTGATTCTTCCAGTACTTTAATGTCTGTGCCTTAATGCGTGTACCGAGCTTTTGACTCGAAAATTTTATAATGATAGAAGTAATGCATGGCTATGTATGCATGCAGTGTGCTTTATCTTGGGACTAAAAAGAGCTGAATCGACGTCATATGGTCACTCAATGCTGGATTGTACTCTTGTAAGCAGTACACTGTATGGAAAGCATATGGAACTCAGGATCTGGCAGTTTGTTATACTGTATTCTCAATCATCATTATCATAGTCGAATCTAACAATGTACTGTGCTATTTGCAAATAGGTGTTACAAATAGTTAGTGCTAGATGCACATGCTGTTCATGAATATAGGCTCCATATTAGCTTTCGTGGTCTGGTATAACTCATCAAGATTCTATTGAGGTAGGTTGTATCCCAGAAGAATTTGTCTCGGGTTTATTCGTAATAGTATCTGCTGCTTAGTATTTGTTACAACGTTAAAGCCAAAGTATGAGGCAGATGTGACCTAGGTCAGAGCAGGACGTCTATAATGAAACTTTCTATAGATATTGCATCAATATTCACTTCGTAGGTCATCATTATCCGTCAGGTTCCACATAAGATGTGGTAAGTTGTACCTGCATCCTAGGATAGATGCATCAGCTATTGATCATGATAGGAATTTTTGCGAAAGCTCTTAGTTATATTCTGACTGAAAAGCAGCTCCAAAACTTAAAGTCAGTTAATTACTTGCAATTTATCCTCGACCAGGAAATGTCAGTTACAGCTCGTTTACATGACACAAAGTTTTGGAACCATGTCGTAGTTAAAATGATTTGGCATCAGACCTCCAAGCCCGTTGATATTCTTGGTTTTGGTCACCTTGTGCTCTGGAATAAGTGGAAGAATTACGTTCTGCAGGGTTACAATTTAGCCAAAGTCAGGACTAATTATAAAGACCCATGCGGTTCTCAATTTGAACTTGGACTGGCGATGCTATCGTGAGGTCAGAAATTCTATACTACGCCAAAATTATGGTATAAATTGATAACATAGGTTCATCCTCGTATAAGCTCGATTTGAGTCTAATATCAAGGCCCAGTACTGGCAAGAACTGCCGAAACCAACTTCGTTCTTGAGTTCTGATGCTTTTCGATGCTTAATGGTTGGCCAGTGTTGAGGTCAAATTTGAATAGCCCGACGTATGGTCAACAGCTATCCAGCTTCACGCATGATTTAGAAAGACCGTCATGTGTGATTGACTAATCAGTCATTAGGCTGTGTAGTAGGTTAAACTGGGATTGATGATCATGCAAGGATGAACTGGACCGGCCACATGCAAACGTCCGGGGGGCAAGTGGATTGCTACGATCAGGAATTGATGCAGACTACTCAGGGTACTAGATAAGGACTCAGAAGGTTATCACATACATAGGTTAGCCGACGTTAAGATAAAATTTAATCTAATGCCTTCTAAAGGTTGGAGAAGAATGTTGTCCGGTCATGCGGACAATTCCAGCTGACAGTGGAGTGCTTATGCTAGAACTGAGTCAATTCCAGTTCTTCCAGGCGAGGAAGGCCACGAAGAGTTGTGGAAAGGAAGCACCAAAGCCTTGAAGCCAACCTGAAAGATATACAATTTTAGACATGTTCCTCCTTGCAAAGACAACCGAAAGTTGCGGAATGAGTATTTCGTGGACCGTAGTAGAATCGGGCTGCGCCTTAGAGCTCTTGTGGAGGAGAGTGCCTAAAATTACAGTCAGCAGAGAGGATCGTCTCAATCTCTTGGTACAAACTGCGCGTGTTCAGTGCCAGGCTTGCATGAACGCGTCGGTCTCACTCTTCTGTGAGCGTGAACCTGCCGGCGACTGAAAGGCAAGTAGTCTCCCCTGTCTCTTGCGCTCATGGGTCGCACCTGAACCTGCTCCTCGCTATTCATGTCAAAATGAGAATTACGCGAAATGGCGTTGAGCAGGTGCACTTGAGCGATGAGCGCATCTGAGTTATGAGCACACCAGACATGAGCTCGATGTCTGGTAATACGTTTCGCGCACTCTCGTTTGAACCAAACCAGTCCTTTCGCCAAGGGAGAGCGCGCAGCAAGGAAGGACAAACCAAACTCTTCCAGCGTCACATGAACGTCCGCCCCATGACAAACTCAAGCAGGAGATATGATGAGGCAGGCGTTCATGTGAATCTGGAAGGAATTGATGCCTTCAAGGAGTACCTCGTAACCTCTGCATATGCAACGGGTCGTAGAAATTGGTTGTCTCGTCACGATGAATCAATGTCGACGGGTCAAGCTCGCAAACAGTCACATTGACACGACTCTGAATGGACCGAAATAGTCTGTCAATGTGAATCTGACTGCGAAACTGACCGAACGACAAGAACTAGAAGTGACTTACTTATTTCGCTAACACCAGACTTTCATATATATAGGGAGTGCAAACCAGCCTCAACACGTTGTTTTCAAGGATGTACTAAAATCCAGCAAGCCTATAGATCGGACACGACTTCAACGTGTCTCGAACATCTAGTATTGTCGATGTTGAATCTGGAATCATCGGTAGAGTACTCCGTCAGCCGGCGGGTCACTAGTGGGGGTTCCCCTCGGCGGTATTCTGTGTGGAACAGCATCTTGGTCACTAGAAGCTGGGAAGGACCAGGATGCTGTTCCACTAGAAGCTTCCTGATCTCTCTATGGAAAAGAACCCGTTTACTTGCAAAGGACGTTTCTAACTTTACATTTCTTTTAAAATTGGGTTTCATCCATGCGGGGTGTAACATTGATTTGATAAAAAATGTTCAGAAAATACCAGGCTCTTTTCATAACTCTATCAGAATTGTCATCCTAGCTAGAAGAGAGAGAGAGAGAGAACTTGTAGGCCTGTTCTGTATGATCTGCCTCAAAATTTAGCAACGGTGTAAAGGAGCTTTAAGATATGAGAATTATAAGAATCTCTGTCTGCAAACTGGACAGCTTTGATTTATCGGTGCCTAGCTTCCACACTGCGGATACCATGCCAAGACCAAAAACGATGTATTGTAGCCAAGTGTAGTCTTAGTTGTACTACATTTTGCATTACCTGATCATTGTTGCATTCTGTATCCTGAATTCTTCAAGCTGCAACTTTACAATTATTTTCGTTAATCACAGAAGACTCGTGTCCTTGTATTCAGCAAAGATATCATTGTGTCCATCATCTCTGTTCTAGCCCACTAGCATCTGTTATCTTATAAATGATGAGCTCCGTTCAGACACACAGCAGTAATGCAGATACTTAAAAGTATACATATATACTAGCGCGAGATATTCAATGTTAACAATGCACCAAGTATTTTTATAACTTAGCTAATAGGATGGATATGTCGCCACTCTCGATGCGCATGCAGTAATTCATGGAGCATCAGAGGTTGGCGATAAGGACCCGATACGTACGTACTGTGCGTTGCCCACAACTGTCAACAGCGGTGAGATTCTTGATTTCGCTCCGAGTTTCGGACGATCAAGACAAAATTGCTCTTTTCTCGAAGGGCGTATAGGTGACTTGTCAAGACACCTACACCAAGAAACTCTAGATCCCCTGTAGATACTTTCTTGTTCATACACCACAAGAAAGTGTATCTAAAACTATATGCTCATCAAAATCTATCCTTGTTCTCTTGGCTACGGTACTCCTAAACTTCAATTCATGGAAATAATTTTGCAGAATCGTTCTGAGGAAAGTTAGGATACCCATGGGCGTCTTGTTTTGAAGCTGGTCTAGAAAATATATCTATTATGATTAACGGTACCTACTGGCATCTTGGGAAGAACCTATCAATTATGTGGATACTATATTCTGGTTCAGTTGCAAACTGCAATTCATGCGTGATTAGTTTGCTCTGCCCAGGATGGCAACTCTCCCTTTAGATCAGCTGTTCTAAATCACTCAATGCTTCAAAGGATTGATGCTTTGCTTCAACAAAAATAGTAGAAACATGATTGGAAAGAGGCCATTGTGAGGAATACACTGATAAGGTTGTTTCTGAACGGAGTCTGAACTCTGAACCTTTACACTTTCAGATTTTTTAAGAACTAATTAGAAGGATTCTTTCTCAAGCAGGGGTTAAAATCTAGATACACCTGGGTATTTACTTTTGCTTCCAAGAAAATTGATCATATTTCTTAGAACATATAATTTTAAAAGTGCTTCTAATGAGAAAGCAGCTCTCAAAATATTGCTTCTTGAAAATGTCTTAGGAGCTCCAAACCAAAAGATGCTGACCCTGCGGGTGCTACAGATACTTGCCATCCCGGACGCTCCGAGCCGAGAGCCACCAACGCCAACTAATTTTACAAGTGCCAGTCTCTTCCTCTTGGTTGACGAAAACTTAAGATTCACGGTTACTACCTGGGATCTGATTCGTTACTGAGACCTTGTGCAATTTTTTCTTTTTAATAACTTGGCAAGTGTCGCTAACTTCTGATATTGTAACCCATTGCCTGTAGATATAGATACTGCGAGAAGTTTTGCATGACAAACAATGAGGAGCCGGAGATTATTCAATTGTAGGCGTTGTCACTAGACGTCAAGTGAGAGTTCCTAATTTAAATGAGGGTGTGCTACGAACATAATGAGATATTTGCGTACACAATTAGCTGATCTGAACATAGATATGAATTACATGCTCTACTAACAAACAATGTGTTGAAGTACATACTACATACATAGAGAAAACCGTTAGTAAGAAAAATCTCCACGTTGATGTAGATGTAACTTGAGAGGGTTAATACGAGAATTTGTATTTAAGGCCCCTTTGAAGAGGTCCGACCTCCAATGGCTAAAATCATGTCGAAGTCCAATCCTCCAAGTGCTCAATCCTCGACTTACTTCTTCCCAAAAAAGTTCACATCCAGACTCGACATGGACATACCAACACGCAAACTATGCTTTCGTAGTGCGAGGGTGTGTGCATGTGAATCTGGCTGCGAATTCTTTTGAGTTGAAGCTTCCTCCAGTGTACATTTGTCCATGGAAGTCCTGCAACCAAATTGAAATCAAATTACAAGAGTTATAGATCAGCAAGGAACATTACATTCCTCAGGTAGCCAAGGTCTCTTCTAATCAAGAAAGAGATCTAGACTCTCCTAAGATATTCTATAGAGGATTGTCTCACTCGAGTGACAGTTGCAATGATTGTCACCATGGAGCCCACTCATATAGGCTGCGCAGAATATTCTCTCTGTAGGCGGGTCGGTAAGACTGATTGGTGACCCCGTGACTCAGATTAGTAGCTGGAAATTTTCCACGCGGCTACGACCTAGGGTGACTTTTCCTAACCGGCGGTAAACAACATCTCCTGTGAAGTTTTAGGAACATTTTACACATATTCCTGCAGCCTATGAGGGAACCGTCGGTAGCTCGACATTCGAAGTTTCGGCTACATTATTCGTTGATTATCTTGATGTTTATCAAGCGTGTCAAATTATGCATGAGTTGGGCGCTTTTTCTTCTTTGACGCCACGGTCCTGTGGGAACCACGCGATAAAATTAATAGTTAAACGTAATTTCTGGACCAATATGCTTCGGAAGCAGTAGCTATGAAGTGCCAGCTGATCTGGGGGACCTGCTAAGCGTGAAACATTTGAGAACGAAAGATATTGTAATTTTGATATTATATTGTGTATATCACACTACTGAGTTTCTTGAGCAGGACCATACTCAAGCCGAGTGCGGTTATTGTGGAAGATGATGTGTATACAACCCACCAATCTCCTAGCAGCACCACCATGATAGAATTTTGTGTGAGATGTGACCCTGGCTAAGCAGAGCAACATGAAATCACGGACTTCCACATGGATGACGGTTGCTGAATGAATTACCTGCAAGCCCACAGATGGGTATAAGAGGTGTAGTTAGATATGATGTGCCAAAGCAAAGCTCACAACACAGGTACCTGAAATTTAGATATCAAGTGGGATACAAAAATTACTTAGAATATCCAGTAGCTCGAGTTACAGCAGCTGAAATTTCCAACAAGATAGAGGTATGCAATTCTGACAGGGTCAAGGGCCTGTGATACACACCAGCTCTCTGGAATAAGAACATAGTGCCCTCCAGTTGAGAGAAAAACACACCAGCTCAGAATTGACTCAAATATGTAGTTATATGGTAAGCTAATTCTGGACACCTGCAAACAACAGACCCATACACCAATGGTGCATTGATAGCCCTAGACCCTGCAGTGACTTCAGTGACCTCTAAAAAGCAGAATGAATCCCCAAGTTCATGTCTTTGGGTACAATAAAATCTGTGGACCAATAGGCTTGTCTTTGACAAAGGAAGAAGTGTCTTGGAAAATGTTTGCAGAGATACTTAGCATAAATTTAACTTCATTTGCATCAAGCAACAATGGTTGATTTCCCCTCTAAAAGATTTCAACTCACCATGTCAAGTATCGTAAAAGGAACACATGATGTTGATGTAAGAAGCAATAGATATATGAAGAAATAGCTCCTGTCCCGTGGTGGAAGTGGACATATCTGTTGGAGATGACGATGCCGGAGTAGAGCAGTGCGAGGTGCGTGACCGTTCATTTGAAGTGCAGGCTCTTATCTTAAGTGCAAGCTGGGTACTGCATTGGGTAAAGTACAAAAAGATAGGAAAGGGCTAGGTAGAAATGACTGAAATTTACATTGGAGGAGCTTCTGAAACGTAAAAGGAGGGAGATAGGGTGGAAGTTTGGGTGGGCCCTTCCACATCGCCCAGAATCTGCTCCGCGTCCCCACTAGTGACAGTATCGTGGCATTGAACCGCTTTTTGATTCCTCCTAAGGCATTTCTGGAGCGACACTGCTGAGACATTGTTTGAGACATTAACTCTAGAATTTTCTAGTAGTGCGACCAACTCATTATTCTGAAGATAATCAAACGTACCAAAAAACAAAAACAGATTGCACCACAATCATGATGATCAGTGCAATGGCTGGGGAAAGAGTGCGTGAGCGGCTATTTGCATGCCTAACTTGGAGGAGCACAACAAAATCAAATCATCTGGTTAGTAGATGAATGATCGATGTCGTTGCTTGAAATGTGAGGTACGAGGTGCACAGTGAGCTGACATTGTACAAAAATGAACCTGTCTTCGACCATGTGCTCCTGGCTTGACCTGCAACTATCACTGCAATTGCTGCAACGGACGCAAGTACTGCAGTACAGCTATCCGCATTAAGTTCATGTTTCGTCGGTATTAACTTCTTACTCAATGTCTGTAAACTGACTGAAGAAGATGTCAAGATACTTGTGCTGTTTATGTTTCTGTGTATCGTTGGATAAAATCAACGAACGAACAACGAGATGCTATGTCACGATATCAAAGAATGTGTATGGCGCCCAAGATGACGCAGCCATATGAGATCACATGTGAGTCATGCTGTTTTTTAGATTGAACAAAAATACCTAAAGTCACATGCAGGTAACCCTCCACCCTGTGTTGGCATCTCCCTTTTCGACATGCACTGTGTCTCAGGGCTAAGAATTTTACTTTGTGTACGTACTACATC
The DNA here is from genome assembly GCA_950295325.1 of Polytrichum commune. NCBI lineage: Eukaryota > Viridiplantae > Streptophyta > Polytrichopsida > Polytrichales > Polytrichaceae > Polytrichum > Polytrichum commune. The sequence goes on along the minus strand of OX485803.1, from coordinate 10,299,811 downwards.
TGGAGGTGGAACTTTATTTAATTTGGGATATGCAGTCCCAATCTCTAGTGAACATTTTTATCCAAAGATTGTCCATCTTCAGTGTATTAGCGTAGTATGACACTAGATGTGGAGCCCGGCTCAAAACTTCGGCACCTGATGGACAAAATGCATATACATAGCTATGAATCCTAAATTTAATCTTCTTGGAGCATGTGTTTTATGTTACGTCCATCGCAGTGATGGTTCCATTCATGTCATTCTTTGTCAATAAAATTATAGCTTAATTCCTTTGATGCTCTCAATGGTTGAAATTTTCACAAAATAGTTGGTAGCGCTCAACTGATAAGAAGGAATGAGGAAACTCAAAACTGCCCAACCAAGGTAAAGCTCTGGAGCTTCTCATATCGTAGGAAAGAGACACATCAACATCAAGGGTTAGCTGAATCCAAAATTGAAAATGCTTGGAGTATGTGTCTTGTGTTGCGTCCATCACAGTGATGGTTCCAATCTGGCACATAATGATTACAAATTCTTCGTCAAACTACACGACCCTTGCTTGAGCACATCCCGGGTACGCAATTCCCGTATTATATGGTCCTGATTATAATCACTTATAATGCGTTTTAGTCCAATATTGAGTGATATAATTTGTTTTAATGTAGGAAACCCTTGTAGCCCTTCTAACAAGGAATCCAAAAGTGTAATTATATATAGGAAATGAATATATTTTGAAGCATATAATTGCATTAAAAACCTAATTATATGATTTTTTTAATACATGTACCATAGGTCAAACTACCCAACTTTTTGGACTTTTTAATAAAATTTTAACATTGTGAATGACTTATAATTTTAATGGGAGGCAACTATTCGTGGCTTATAATTCTAATTGGAGGCAAATATTCGTGTGGATTTATGTATAGGCAACTTACTGGTCTAACTGTTGGGATAGAAAACTAATGATTTGTGTTAGGATACAGTTGAGGTATGTATTTTTAAGACCATATGTACATCATATGGTGCCCCGAGTACTCAAGGGTATCATGGGGTATTTCAAAATATCATGGGTTCCCGGTTTAGGGTTAGGGCTTAGGGTTTGAGGCTTCTATATATTCGCTTTGAAGCTTTTGTGTTCGGTTTTGGAGCCTTTGTGTCTTTGCTTTGGAGTGTGCGGCTTTTCTTTGGAGCCTTTGTGTCGTCGCTTTGGAGTGTGCTTGTGCTCATTTGGGAGGTCATCCTTGGCTTAAACAAACACATGGATTGTGAGATGAAGCGTAGAGGCTCATGTAGTGGAGGTAGAGATAGGGAGAAGGAATATGTTACACCTGTAATTGCCACAATTCCTTCCAAAAGAGGGAGACCTCGAAAGGACCCTCTATCATTTGTGAATACTAATCCGACATCTACATTGAATACCCCTCTTAGACGCTCTACAAGGTTTAAAAACTAGGTGTTTCAATTGTTTATATACGTTGGAGTTTTTTTATAATAAATATGCAACCCAACTATTTTTTCATCTCATTTTATTTAATTTGGTCTTCACCCAACTTTTTGATCATTTTAATTTGATATAATTTGATATAATTTTTACAAAAGCCGTCCTCTAAACCGTTTTTAATACGATGCCCCCTACGTATAATATGGGAGTTGCGTACCTGGGGAGCACATGTGATACTTTCCTTAAAGATACTAGATGAGACAAATCAGGATATTAACATCACTTCTAGTGAAGAATGATATGGAGTGCATCTCTTTATGTGTGGGAGGGAGTGATCATGTTATTGAAATTTCTATGCATAAAACATCCTCTGAAGTATTGAGAATATTATAAAAAAAACTGAACCTCCGGTCTAAGTCGGTATAATTTTATTTCGCATAGCCTTGTCAAAACATTGCAGATGTACATGTAAACTAGCCACATATATATGTCAGGCCAAGCAACTGCTCAGATGTTGTGTACTTGACATGAAGAGACATGGAGGATGTCTCTTCATGTACTTGGACCGTCGTCTTCTTCAGGGGTATACATCAACTCTTTCTCCAAGTCCATTCGGAAATTCTCCTCAATCTGAGAATACAGAAAATTAAACGAATTTGAAGTACTCCAAAAGTAACACGGCTATATGGCTCAATGGAATTAATTGCAAATGTCTGCAATGTGTGTCGATGAAGATATCCCTCTAAACTCTTATCGAAGTTCCGTTTCCTGACCAGTAAGTGTGCATGATGCATGATGATCGAACTGACAAGATCCATAAAACAAACGCAATATATTTGATCTACACTGATTCAACTCTGAACGAAATTACAGACACCTTTGCTCATCACAATGTTCAAGTTCAAGCGCTACAATATTCTTCTGAGGCTGTACCAGCTCCATAAACTCAGAGAGGTGAATAATTGGGTGACTTATTTTAGAGGGGAGTAGCTGTCTCGTTATATATGTATATATATATATATATATATATGTCCCACACATTCACTCTAGAGTCTTTACCAGCTCCATAAACTGTGGGTCCCATGATCAAAACTAATATCTCACAATACACAAGACCTTACATAGAAATAGTTGAAACTAAGATTCTATTTTGGTCAAAGATTGTGAGGTATTGATAGTTGATATCCTTATAGAGGAGTTTAGGAGTGTTGCTACCGATCCCCTACCAATGCCCTACAGTAAAAATAGCATAACAGCCTATCGTATCTTTCTCCCACACATTCTCTATTTCCAGCTTGAATTCGAGGTACCAGATCATTGGGCAATACGTCATTCTTTATTCATACCGACGAGCAATGGTGTGTAAACAACTGTGCTGAGGACGATCATGTATACAATGGCAACAGCTTTTGTCTCAAATCACGTGTGCCGATGCATAGTGCTCATAATTCTTTTTTTCTTTTTTTTTGAGACAGAAGACCAACCGGGCCAACGCCAAAATGGATACCACAAAAGATAGTGCTCATAATTCTCGTTGTGCTAAAATTCCAGGTGTACTGTTGGCTATCTCATACCCTGGACTCGAGTCTGTGACCATGCAAGCCTCCGGCTAGATCTCGAGGACAGATCCTACAATTGCAGCCTACGTGCACAACATCTGGTACATAAAAATATGCTCCAACCTAGGCAAATTTGATCACACTTAACAAATCATCATCGCTGAAGCTCTGACTCTAATGGCTAAATAGAGAATCCTCTTTGAGGTTAGCATCTAAACAACCTGTAAATGTTCCGACTGCGATACAAGTACTGAAATTGTATATTATCTTCCTGATCAGTATACCTCTCGCGCTCTGGTTCCTGGTACCTCAATTCAATATTGTGTCAGATTCAGATGAACGCACCTCACCTGCTCCTTGAAAAAGTATGCAAAGTGCGTTCATCTGAATCTGATATAATATTGGCTTGACTTCTGTATCGCCGTTTTTCATGTGATATGTGCAGCTGCTACCAGAGGCTATAATGTGTTCTATTTAGCACGATCACTTTATCCTTGAATCATTTGCAAACTGGTCCAATATCAGCAAGACTGTCTATACACAGGTATGACATGAGCGCTCTTCTCTTGATCTTTCCCATATCCTACAATAGTCCACTTCTACTCGAGATGTCTGTAGGGTTTAAAACTAACACCAACATACAATTACACTCGTCGTTCATATCTTCGTCTACCTATATGCACAGACAGATTCAACGGAGAAACGCACTGCAATATAAGTGCAAGTGCTAGCCGCTGGCTCGCATACTTATGCTGATTCCAGACATTCTATTCATCGCCTAAACCTGGACGTCGGTCACTAAGAAGTGCTAACCATCCTGTAGTACTGTACGGTTAGCGGGAACTTTCACAGTATATGCGTCCACTGTAGGATGCTTCTGAAGTTGAGAGATGAGATTTCTGAGCGGTACACTCCCCATTGACTTGTGGCTCGAAAACGATTACTTTCTCGGGTGTTCGGGTTTTCAACCTGGCCAATCAGTAGGCCATCAAGGACTTGCAATCGAAGAGGATTGAATTTCATCGGAAGGTAGTACTTTGCACATTGACATTCCTTTCCAAAATGTATGCATTGGTCCTGTCCGAATAAATTCTGAGAACCGCTTTCAGAACTGCTTTTGTTCAACGTATAGCTTAGACTGACAATATTCTGCGCCTCTATTCTCTTAAGAATGGAAGCACGAGCCGGGTGCATACTTCTTTTGTCCAGATTGATTTGACGATGCCCTCTGATAACTATTTCGATTCAACTTATGCAGAAATTGAGCCATACGCTTAGCTAGTGAGGATGAGATTCAAGTTTCCTCCTTCCAGTAACGCGGCACTAGAACCAGCAGTACTCATCGCCGCGCAGTCCTACCTCTCCTGTAATATTGTACCCAGCTACTTGTATTAATTCTTTGCCGTGTGAACCTTCACAACTTCTAAAGTAGTTGTCAACGTGTCCGTTCACCTGGATCCACCTAAAGGAAGGATGACGAAGATATTCCACTTGGAAGACGTGCATAGGACCAGCATCAGACACCGGGGTCACGGACGTTTTTTGTTCCAAATCGGTAAGGTGCTGTTCGAATCACGCAATGTTTACCTTTCAGCAGTCAAGTGTGCTGGTCATACTGCATGTTACCGTCTTATTCCGATTCGTATAATCTTGAGGTGACTTGGGCGACTTCTAGTACATTTCTGAGAAAATGGATAGTCAATGTTCCAAGAGATAAAACATTTCTCAAATGTCACCGTTGGAGACGGCGTGAGGTTTTAGATTTGTCAAGTTCAGAACGTGTAAATCACTAATTCCGAAGACTTCATTACTTGCATAATGGAGGGCCACTTATTGAGGCTCATTTAATTGGAAGTATGGACAAGGATGAGGAGTGTGATATTGATCACATAAGGATTGATGATTTTATGATTCTAGTGCACAAGGATTGATGATTCTATGATTCTAGTGCACAAGGTGGTGACAAGAAAATTGTAGTGTTGGAGAAGACAATTCAAACATGTGCAAGGATGATGTCATAGAGATAGAATTGATGCAGTCACAAGTTGAAAATGATTTACATGAAGATGTGGAGTTACAAAATGAGCTTCAACATGCCTTGGATGTTCTAATTGATGAACACAAAAATGTCGAAATGCCTTGTTAATCTTAATATGTAACATCCATTATGGCTTATGTAGAGGTAGGGGAGTCTAGATTTTTTCCAAACTACACTTGTTAGTCAATTGAATGGCAATCCAACTTTATCTAAAGATCAATCAACTCAAATTAAGGCTAGCATAAAACATATGTAGCCTAAACTCCTTACCGCCGCAAATCATGATACTATGTTAAATCTTGGTTGTGATTGTGGAGTGTGTTTTTTTGATACACCTAAAGCTAGATTTGTCAAAAAAAACAAAATTTATTTAATTTTTAAAAACTCCAATTAAGATTCGGTTTGTTGGGAGGGTTTATAGGATGCATAGAAAATATCACTATATTCGTTAACTAGAGACTTTGTAAAGTGTCAAAATAATTGCAAATGCTTTAATATCAAGTTCAATTTCTTATTATGATGACATGTATTTGTGCCAAATTGGTTAGTTCCACCCATGCAAATCACTTTATTAAGTCACATTGAATATATTTTGTATTTTTCTTGTTCTTTGTTTGAAAAACTACGTTCTTAAATAGTCTCAAAATCATGAAAAAATCTCTGACTACCGAATATAATGATAAATTTGGTAATCGTTAGGTAGAGTATAGAGATCCAATTGACTTGATGGAGCATTCATCAAACATGGAGATAGGCTTATGTTGGTATAAAAAAGAAACCAACAATAAGTGGACTTACAATCTTATAGATCATTTGATGGTAGATTAATAGCATTAATTGCATAATTTAGCTTCTATGACATATATTGTGGACTTAGATGTTTATGAGCTACATCTAGGGGATGAAAAGTCTTCAACAACTTTATTAATGAATGCCCTAAGGGTTTTACATTATACATATGATAGGGGTTTATTATTATTCAAAAGTATATTTGTATGTTTATGTTAATGACTTGATATGAATGTAATTTCTTTTACATATACATAATTTCACTTTTAATTTTACCATTGAAATTGCACGTGCATTGCTTTATTTTACAGCAAAAAACTTGTAGTTAGCAATTGTCTTCTCTCATTAATATGACAAAAAACTTGTATATAGGAGGTTCCTCTCATTAATATGACAAGTGGCGTAAAGTTGTCGTATTATTGAGGGAATACAAAACATAAGTAATATGAGCTTAAAAATACATACAACGAGTTTGAGCAATATAGATGGTATGAAATAATAACTTATAACTCCAAACAAATACAAAAAAAAATCAAGAACTCTTGAAATAGGAGTCCAAAGAACTATGTTGCCTACCCAAGTTAGCAATTGTCTTCTTATCTAAATTCCCTACTAAATTTTGAAAACTAATAATTTCGTTAACACCAAAATATTAAAAAAAAACTCTAATAAGAAACTAGACAACAATGTTGCATAACGTTTAGCATCAAGATATTGGTGATACTATATCACCATGAGTACAAAGTAACATACTAGGCAGGAGACCACTCTAACCCTAACCATATTCATTCTACACTAATAACCCTAATTCTCATTAATTTCCCAATGGTAAGTGAAGTTCCCAAGTAGCTCCCAAGTGAAAATGGATGTATTTTAGATGTACATAACATAGATGAAGAAATTTTTAGCATTAACTACCTCTTCAATATGACAAAACGGAGATTCTAAATGTTGCATTATCGAGTGTTGTAGCAATGTCCAGGGAGAACCGGTATTTAGTGTAATGGCGGCCGGTTGGTTTTGTGAATAGTCCGGTTGAATTGGGAAAGTGGAGGATGTGAAACCGGTGCTTTTAAAGAAAACAATGGATTTCAACCGGCAACCATTTTGAGGAGGAGGATTTTTACCCGGATGAATTGTGAAATAGGCGGATTTCATCCGGTTTGATTCATCTAGGGTCGGATATCATCTAGTTCTAGGGTTTAGGTTATGTGTTCATTGTGGGCTTGTAGCGATTTGGTGAATGGCAGACAAGCAAAGCTTTTGCTTCATTATTGCATTTCATTGTTGACAGCTAATGTTTAGAATGTATTATGCGTGTGTCTATGGAAAATCTTCGTGGTGATCTTGATAACGTACTAATGGAAGCCATTAGCTTTATGAAGGAACTCTACAAAGTTTAGATGGTTGTTTTCACATCCACATAGATATCTTTCAATGCGTTTTCCTCTTGAAAGTGAAGATGATACTGTTGATTTTGACTCTAACAATTGATGAATTTCATTTTTGTATATAGTATGGTATGTTAGATTACTCTTTTATCATGCTATGGCCTAATGTGAGGTTTTAAGACCTAAGTATGATGGAAGAGTAAATCCATGGCCATCAACCAGTTGATGGGTTATTTCAGGTTCAACTCTTGTTATGGATAAATTGTTGATCATTGTTGTTGGATGTTGATATGTCTTTTAGACGTTGTTATTGAATGGTGTATGTTGTTTGTAGATATAATTTTGTTACATTGGAAAACCGGCTTACTTATCAATGCTCAAGTTTTTAGCCAGTTGTCATTACAATGAAGCGGAAATTAGCCTGCACTTGAAAAAAATACAGGAGATTGGACGTTCCAAATTAATGGCAACAAGTTTGCAACCGGTCAAATCCTGAAAAAACCGGTAGAAGTTGTGAAGGGGTGGATTTTAGCTGGTTGAGCTCAAAAATCTCCCGAACCCTGTGTCGTAGTCGTATAAAAGAGGGAGCTTTGAACCAAAAAGTTTGGTCGTGCAAAAATGTGTCCTGATATCGAGATAAATGAGAGTCGTATTAACGAAGTTAGCCTGTACAGTGTGTCGCCACCAAATATATCCATGGACACTCATAGATATATTAACATAATAATTGATTCTTCCAGCCATCATCACTGCAGAGCTACCGATGCGGAATTGCCAAAAATGCGACTACATGTAACCCATTCCCAGAATCAACATATTACACGTCGCGCCGCGGCGCCGGCCTCACCTGGCTCATCTGGTCCGAATCCCAGTTCCTACTTGCAATTTGCGCCTACAGTGTCACGATGATTTGATGTGATATATAGTGACGGTCTTGCTTATTTGAGATGATAATGGTACTGGAGCTGATAGCTTTTCATTTGTACTTGTTCCGGAGGGCTATTATTCTAGATCAATAAGAGTAAGGAGGTAAATAACCTTTCAGAATGAATTACCGTCTTCACTATCTGAAGGTGATCAGTGACTTTTTGAGATAACTTATCGAGAGCGAATGGCTCTTGGAATACAAGTGCAGTGATTCTCGAGCTCGTATCTGGCTCGGAACCACAGGCTGCGACTGATTCACAAGAATATACGACAAGTTTAGAGAAACTCTGATATTGGCTGTTGCATTGGTTGAGCAACGCGGGCGACGTTTCTCTTGTTAATGAAAATTGGTTGACTCCGCTGCGCAGGGCCAACACAAGAGATCGATGAGAGGAAAGACTCGGTATAATTTAAGAAAAAGATTCTATGTCATTAGTTTTTGACGGTGATTCTCTTGCTGATAGATATTTTTCAGATGCGATTGGCTCTTGGCGTGCAAGTGCGATTCTCGACTCCGTACTGGCTCGGAACCACAGGCCGTGAATGATTGACAAGAATATCGCGAGGTTTTTGAAATGAAATCTCCTTATTTACACACCCATGCATAGGTTCCTTGGCCGAATCAACGCGAAGGATCCTCTATGGCGATCCACTTGCTGTTGGACCATGTCAGACTTTCAGCACCAAATGATTAAGTTCTACATGATATATTGAGGACTCGATATGTATGGCACAGGTGGATATCGTGTGTGACATACTTTCGACAGAGTCCCATGCCATCCCTTGCAAGTGAACAGTTGATGGAGAGGGATGTGTAAGTCTTGTCATCACGCAAATAAGACACAAATCCTTTGCAAAGAAGCGTAAAACACTGGCTTCTTAAGAATCCGACCGCTCGGCTTCTTCTGGTTGAGTTACTTATAACGGTTGAAGACATTTGCTGAAGAAAGGAGTTGAACATTTTGGGAGCTGGTTCACAAGTTTCTTGCAGTTGTACTACATGGAGTTCAAGCTCTCTACTAAGAGCTGGTATCAGTAGCTCGGGCCTCGAATTCTCATGGAGAGGCCTATGGAGGTCAAAACGGGGTCGAAACGAAGTGAGTGACGAGGATATGACAGAAGACCAGGAGGAAGACGATCAGAACCTCATATAGACATGAAAAGCAACAAACATTCTTGCCCACGCCGAAGTACCTCGTCAAGGGATCACGGCAATTTTCTAAATAAAAATAAAGCTATCAAGGAGTTTCAGGTTACAAGAAGCTGTTACAACCAACACTATTATTTCTGTACTCAAGGATGTGAATTTTTTTTTACATCATGTCAAATGTCCCAGACGGATCTCCTGAAGAAACTAAGAAATTGGTCACAATTAGCTGACACTGCTCATCGACCTTTGGTTGAAGTTGCTGGACTTTGATCAATTCACGTACAGAGGAAATGGGACCGATCATTGGGAATGATTGAGAAATCCACAGCCATTCCTCCAGACTATGTCCAGGCCAACCTTTGCCAACCTCAGCGAGTTCCACATGGGCATACTTCCCATTCACATCAGCAAGTTCGAAATGTTGTTTGTAATAAAGGTGGCGTGCCCATGTGAAACAAGCAGAATTTGACTATAAGATTATGATTTGTCGTTGCTGTCTGCGCCGACCTTCCTCAACTCAAAGGACTCTGGAATCTCTAGCAACATCCTCAAGATTGAGCAACACCTCGATTGCTGTATCGGAATGTGAGATGCTCCGACTGATGGCGCCCCTGAAGAAACTAAGAGGTTGGTAGCAATTACCGGACCCATACTATCGACCTTTGGTTGCAAGAAGTCGTTGAGCTTTGATCCATTCACGTGCACAATATTCAGAGGTACGAGGAGGTACGAGGAGATGCAATTGATCCTTGAGAATGTTCAGAAAACCCAGGACATTTCTTACGACAATCTCCAGGCCAATCTTTGCCAACCTCGACCAGTTCACATGGGCACCATACTTCTCATTTACATCAGCAAGTTCGAATTGCGACATTTGTCATGATGAAGGCGTGTGTCCATGTGAACATAGCAGAGACTGGATCTAAGACTTTGGAATGTCGTTGCTATCTGCGCCGCCCTTCCTCAACTCCAAAGACTGGAATCTTAAGACTGAGCAGCGCCTTGCTGTATCGGAATGTGAGATGATCCGACCGATGCATCTTGCACGGATTATGTACTCATTGGGCTTCAGCATCAAACCAGCATCAAATTCTGCTCTCGCGGGCCCAAACCTAATCTACGAGCCTGTAATAAGCAGGCTATCTACAAGGCGTAGACCGATGGCCCATGCGGCTGAGGCCAATGATGACGCTGTCTTCAGGTAACGCCTCCGAATACTAGCGGGAGAATTCATTCCATATAAATAGTGGAAATATCTTCTCCTCATCATCACTCTTCAATTGCTGTCCCCACTTAAGGCAATTGCAAGATGCTTTCCATTTCGAGGAGAATGCGATTTTCAGGGAAGCCAACTATGTAGGTCCCAGCAACTTCTCAAGCATGCCTGACCCTCCTTCGCGCAAGTCGCAGAATCTTTAGTCTTATCACTTAGTGTGCACACCGGAACTGTTACTAATTGTACACAATCTGAGTAACTTGACGCCCAGCTCATGCTAAGTTAATCTTTATTACTACAGGGCATGTAGTTGTTTTGCAAAATATTCCAAACAATGCAAGCTCGAGTCCATTTTGCAGCGGCCATATATATACTTGTGCAAGTCTCCGAACAAGAAATCGAACCCCACATGATACCTTCATAAGAATAATTTTCCATGCAGGTAGGAATTTTGCACAGAGAGGTAGATAATTGACTCATTGATGACGTTTTGGACAGGCTTAATCAATGCAAACTTATGTTTCACTTCAAACCAAACCTGGTTATAACGATCAAACTTAATTTGCTCATCATCTATTGCTTGATACAGGAAGGGACTTGGAGGTGATTGACTGGTCATGTTCGGATCCTCGACAAAGCAATCAAAAGTCTTCAGACATTACAACACGCGGACTTCATGCAAATTATGATGGCTGGTGAAGTCAGTTTGTCAAACTCTATATACCACACTCACATTCATTCAACAGATTAACACGAATTCTCTCGCAATAGAAGCCCGGGAGAAGAAGAAAAAGAATTAAAGTTAAAAAATTATAAAACTTTATATATATATATAACACTCTCTTATGTCAAGGAACAAATAAAATATAGTCATATAGTGTGACCTTGATATCAAATATTATATAATATTAAGCATGTATTTGCATCCAAAGACATCCATCTCTTATATTTGAATCCCTAATCTGTAATCACATTAAGGTATGAATCCGATTAAAAAATGTGCTTAAACAATGAGGTAATATTTAAACATGACCTCACTTTTGATCCAATTGCTTAAAATGAAAATATGTAGCTCAAATACATATTTTGGTGCATGGGGATGCCCAAATAAGGCCCCTCAATGCTTAGAAATTTAATCGTAATCATCATTGAATGCCAATGACATCCAATGTGTGCATGCTTCTTGGACAACACATTCAATCACTTATATTTCAATCACATTTTAATCATCAACGGATTGCATGTCAAGTAAAGCGTTTATGGGTAGATGTCTAGGTTGGCTTGACGTTTATAAGAGGTTTGATTGCATATTATGAATAAATTGGGTGGGATTAATATAGGGCATAAATTGTTCATCAACCAGAAAGTGGTTGCTTGGAAAGTTAGGGGTTCAAGTACTACACTAAATGTTGTAGTATGGTATTTTATGTCACTGTAGTACTAACTTTTTTTATGACACTTCTTATGAATAAGTTTACAAGTATTGGCATCCCAACTTACTTTTGATTCATCCACTTTTAGTTCATCCACTAGTAGTATCCTATACTCCAGGCATTGTTACATTTACGTAATGAAATGTTGTCATGAATGATCAAAATTTGGCTGAAAATCCACTTAGTAAGTGACAATCATTGGAACATTGAAAATCCATAATGCCCAAAACAAAAATTTACAATGAAATGTGATGTTAGGTTTACATTTAGTGTTGGAACTTGGTGGCACTACACAGGTGGTTTACAATTACTATTGAGCAAGACAAATAGAATTGGTGACACTAAATACAAAATTCAATGTACTTAAGTAGTAGCCTTTCCCTTTTTCCTTTTTTTTAAAATATATCTTAAAGGGAGCATCAAAGGTGTTTTCCTTAAGTAGTTGAACATATATATTTTATTAGTTTACATTAAACACATAGACAAATAATTTAGCCCATTTAAACATTAGGCCAATTTATTTCAAATGTACCGATTAATATTCTTGAAGTTATATCATTAATTTTGTCACATGTTGCCCAAGCATGAATGACATGGTAGTACCACCAACTTGCGCAACACAGCCACAGCGAGGAAAACATAGCGCGGAGGAAGAGCTTGCCAACGAGGCACTGACATGGTATTTTCTATTGCAATGGCCAAATGTGAAAGGAAATACTTGTAGTGTGGGGTAACTTGACCTCTTTAATCTAGCTACAATCACATGAAATTTGCGCTTGAAGGACACACCTAGGGCATCGGGTGACTTGACCTCTTTGACTTGCCTTAAATTGGATAAATGTCTAGGCTTGAAGGAGATATTGGAGGCATTGGGAAATTTGACATCCTTGACCGCACTTGATTTATCTAGGTCTATTGACTTGAACGAGATACTGAAGGCCTTCGGTAACTTGACTTCCTTGACTTCTCTCAAATTAAGTTGTTATTTAGTCTTGAAGGAAATGCTTGAGGCATTGGGTAACTTGACCTCCTTGACTTTGCTCAACTTAAGTTAGTGTAAAGGATTGAAAGAGATACCGGAGGCATTAGGTAATTTGACCGTCATCCAAGTTCAGAAGTTCTCGACTTAAGTTGGTGTAGAGGTATAAAGGAGATAATGGAGGCATCGAGTAACTTTGTTCTTTGACCATCCTTGACTTAAGTGTGTGTATTAGCTCGAAGAAGAACCGAAGACGTTAGGTAATTACTTTACCACAGGGGGTAACCTACACTTGATTTATGTATCCACTTGATTTATGTGCAAGAACCCCCTATTTAATGGGGGGGGGTATTATTTACTTTCCTTCGTTGAATATTTTCCACCTTATAAGTAGCTAAATTTCTTCTGGATGGTGTTTTCTAACACCCTATCATTATATATAAATATTAGACATAATTATTTTGCACAATTATTTCGCATATTTATTTCACATAATTATAATCATCCTATCTTATTTATAAGTAGTAGAAATTACACATATAATACACTATGCATGCATTACACTACGCAGATATTACTCTGCACATTACACACATACAACCATCATATAAAATCTAGCATATTGCGTATGGTTCTTGAACCCCAAGGAAACCCTAAACAATCTAGCCAACACTTCCATCGCCAAATGACAGTATTTTTCATCCAAAGGCAACCCTTTCAACTAATTTATTCACATGTCCACATACATTTTGCCTAGTTCTCATCCAATGCCACTAATGGCACATGATTTTATGTTGAAACTATAAATAAATAAAATCTAAACTTAATTCTATTTATGCTACTTTACATCTATTTTATTTTTTAAAACCATAAATCAAACCACACCGTACAATATATAAAATTCCCAAATTCACATTTAGAGGATGTTATTATATATCTTAACAAAATGTTAAAATTATGTGTCTTGAATAAAATCCACGCTACATTTTCTCGCATGTGGTTTTCTACATTTTCGCCAATGGACCCCCCCCCCCCCTTAGAACTTGACTTCCTTGACCGGGCTCAACTCAAGTAAGTACAGAGGGTTGAAGGAGATACTAGAGGTGTTGGGTAACTTGACCAAGCTTAACCTTGCTCAAATTATGTCAGTGTAAAGACTTGAAAGAGATATTTGAGGTGTTTGGTAACTTAACCTCCTTGACCTCGCTCAATTTAAGTGGGTGTTGATGCTTGAAAGGGATATTGGAGGCATTGGGCTCCGTGACCTCCTTTGCCACCCTTAATCTAAGTAAGTCTACATGCTTGAAGGACTTAATACTAGAGGAGTTGGGTAACTTGAGCTCCTTGAGATCACTCAATTTAAGAAAGTGTGAAGGGTTGAAGAAGATATCAAAGTTGTTGGGTAGGATTGCACAAAGTAGCAAATAATTGACTCATTTGTGGTTGGCTCTTAACCAACTTCATCATGGATTTTGTTCGACCACTCCACCAACATAGTTCATTAATGCTTATTGTTACATGAATATAGCGTCTCAATCCAACATTCATCTATGCTAAACCCTCAGGGGGTGCACTCATTGTTAAAAGTATGGACCCACGTGCATGCACAAAAGGGGTTTTTATTGTGCCTAGGAGTTACAAAATACACACAAGGTACAAGTATTATTTATTCGAGCTCTATAAATATACTAGGCATATTATTCATATAATCCTAGTTGAATTTTTGCCTTTAGGCCCATAGTTAATTATAATGAAGTGTTTAATCTACAAGAGCTCCAAATGAATATTTCATCCAATATCATGAAATTTAAGGTTTAGGTCAAGAGGGAGGAGACCACTCTTTGGATACCCTAAAGATTTTTCATTGTGGAGCTTGCATGTGGAGTGAGGGTGGAGCTTGTAGGTGGTTTTTCTTCTCTTCTTCTTGTGGTTGCTTCTTCTTCCAGTAATGAGACTGTTGCTACAAAATATGGTGTTTTTGGGGTTTTGGTAGCGTCAATGTTTGGACGTCAATTTATGGTGCCCATATTTATCTTCAACATCCATGGTTTCCACCCAGTGCCTTACCTCTGCTTATGCAGTATTACTTACATTGCATTTTGGTTCAACCAAGTGGGTTGGTATTTTTCAGTGATGATCATTGCCTGATGATCATTGTTCATACTGAATAGAAGAGCAGGATCTGTATATGTCTTATCAAGGTCACTAGCTCCAACAATCCCATTTTTATAATTCAAGTGTGACTCACATTGCCCAAGAATAGGCTCACTAGAATTAAGTCTGGTATGTTGTATGTCAAACCTAAGTTCGACTATCTAAAACCAAGATAATGATTGTCATTGAAATTAGGATGTGATTATGTGCTATCATTTATCTCTCAAGAAGTAGTTGAAGGAGTCAAAAATTTAAATTAAAAAAAAAATTGGCTAAACATTAACCACCAAGACTTGGTATTTGGGAAGGGTCTATAGGATGCACCGCAAAATTGGCAATAGGTGGACTAAGGGCCGCTTTATACAAGGAGTCAAGGCCATCAAAAGTTGGGGCCGTTTCAACCAAAATTTCAACCCTAATGGCCCCAAGTTCGGCCTCAAGTGGTTATTTTAATAAGAGTATAACCGGGGCCAAGACTCTTGTGTGTAAAGGCCTTGGGGCCAAAGAGTCAAGGCTGTTGTATAAAGCCTTAAAAATTTCAACCCATCTCCCTCTTTCTTCTTTGTCATTTGCTCTTCTTGTTATTTTCAAAATGGATGAGCATAGGCACAAGGTACTTGTGGCTCTTGTATTCTTCATGGCCATACTGCATGTTATGGCCGTTGTTGCAATATTGCAGCAACTAGCTTTGCACCAACATTATGGTGCTATGACGATGATGCTTGCGGTTATGGTGGGGGGGAGTGGAGCTCGAAGGGGGGCACGGAGTGTTTGGATGGTTGATCGGAGGACCAATTTTATGGAGAGGCAATTATTGGGGAGTTATTCGACATATGCATTCAAACAACATACAAGGTTACTTCCAGAGACTTTTGAATATTTGTGTGGTGTATTAGCTCCTTCATTAATTCGATCAAATTCACACATGCGATTGGTCATTCCTGTTCGAACTCAAGTTGCACTTTCACTCAATAGGCTTTGTAGTGGAAATTCATTACGTGGGTGTGCTGAAACGTATGATATTCATGAAAGTACTGCTTCTATCATTGTTAGAGAATTTTGTACAGCAATTGGGTGCAAGCATGGTAAAGTGGACTAGAAAAATGCTTTGGTATACTAAAACCATAATTTTTTTGGTCAAAGGCCTAAAAGTAGTAGCAAAGAGTTATTTAAATTGGAATCTTTTTTATGATGACCTCTATTGTTGTGTAAAATACTCAAATGTAGAATATCAAGTTGAGATCTTCAATATTTAGCATCAAAAGTGATGCTCAAAAACAAATGGTTGAGTCTGATTTTGGATGTAGATTTCATGACCTTAACTATTTTGAAGTTAGAATTTTTTATATTCCTTGAATTCATTATCTACTTGAGGGCATCACCACAAAACTTTGTAAAAAACCATCAATTTAATGTAATTTTATCATATTTTAAATAAATTTTAGACAGTCACTTATTCAATATCACCTACTTGCACGCCACTTGCACCGTCTTTTAAAATAGGTAAATTTTTCTTGGAATTCTTTTTGTCATCATAAATTGCTTGACTTTGTAGATCAAGATGTTTTTAAAATGTCTATGGTTTATTTCTTCACAAAATTCAAAGTTAGTACATAAAATTGAATCACTTTCACTTAACACTAGGCAGGGATCATGAGTTGTCTACTTTACCGTGCTTGCACCCAATTGACAAACATTTGAAACCATTAGTGATTGAAAAGCAATAGGCATCTACCTTGAGGAGAATGGCAACAGAGTTTGAGGCATTAAAGGGTATACCATATGTGATTGGGGTAGTAGATGGAAGTCACATACCCATCATCGCACCTCCTATAGATCCCACCTCATATTATTGTAGGAAAGGCTATTATTCAGTTTTGCTTCAAGGTATAGTTGATAGCAAATGTCGATTTTGGGACTATGACTTTGGATAGGTTGGCCGTTGTCACGATTGGACATTATTTCAAAATTCAGACATTGGTAAAAGGATAATGAGAGGCAAGTTATTACCCTATAAATTAATCGGTGATGCTGCTTATCCAATGAGACCATGGTTCTATTCACCTTTCAAAGGTGAAAATGAAGGGTTGCCTAGAGCAAAATGTCATTGGAATTTCATTTAATCTTTTACAATAATGGTTGTGGAAAGGGCTTTTGGTATATTAAAATGACGGTGGAGAATTATTTTGAAAATAGTCGATATGCCTTTACGATATGTACCAAATCTAGTCACAACTTATATATGTCTCCATAATCTTTATATCATTCATAAAGATAAATTTAATTTGAATTGGGCAAAGAAGGGAGAGAGACTGATGCAAAGAAAGAATTTAGAGCAAATTGGGCAGCTTAAGAAACCATACATTTTCATGGCAGCAGTGGAGGCTGCCAAACAAATACGTCATTTATTGGGATCGGAGGAAAGACATTATATCTATAGAAACACTCGATAAACATGAATGACGAAGACACTCAAGAAACTGTGGAGACAAAGAAAGAGCGAGAAGCAAGAGTGAAAAATATGTTGGTACAAGCTACCAAAGCTCATGAATTGATGGCAAATATATTCTGGGAAGCACATTTGAGGGCAGAAGGAAAAATACTCTTCCCCAAGCCATCATCTCATTCTGAAGAATATTATAATATAAAACGTAGAACCTAGAGCCTAGAGTCTAGAGTTTGTCAATGAGTCTATCCATTTGCCGGTCTACCCTCTCCAATAAAGCATTGGTTTTCTTCAAATTTTTTACCATGACAGAGTTGTTCCCAACCATTTGTGTAAAAATACCAAAAGTTTGCTCCTGAAACTCTTCTTATCGTTCTTTAGTGATGAAGTTGGAGTTGGCTCTGAAATTTGTTTTTTCTCTAGTTCTTCAGTATTGTCTTCGATATAAATAGGACCATTGGCAGATGCGGTGATATGTTTTATCACGGTACCGGTTTGATATCACCATTGGTCAAATGCATCGTAAAATTTACATTCGTGACGATCTGACCCGGAAACCCCATTTGCCATCTTATCAGCCAGTATTGTTTATAAAGGACATTGAATTTCTTTTTGCATGCATCGGCAGTTCGGTTAAATCTAAGAATTACAGCTACCATTCGTGCAAGCAACTTCAACCAAACATCCACACCTACACAGTACATTAGAAACCCAAAAACATGTTAATGAAGTACATTTAGGCTTGAATTGACCTCTAAATTGTGTTTTGTTTGAAAATTTTAGCAGTAATTTGTGTATAAAAACATAGTCATTATGAGTTTGTATATCCAAAGGGAGGAGAGAAGGATGGTGGCCCTTTGTATCCAAGTGCTTTGGCCTCGTGCACACGAGGTGCAAGGGTCAAATCCTCTCATGGCCATACGGTTTGATTTCCTCCCGCCTGGGAAGAAAGGGGGGCTCGGGGGCTTAAGGCGAAGGACAAGGCCTTTAAAAGGCCGAATCGGCCCAATCTGAAATCTAATTTTTTTTTTTGTAAAATGCAATGCACATTGAAAAATTCAACACATGGGAAAATTCAGCACAACAGAAAAATTCAACATACCTTGTTTTTTTGCATTCTTGAGAAACTCGGTATCCATCTCTCCACGCAATGCAATCATCACCTCAACATCGGCATCTTTCCAATGCTTCTTCTCTTCTTCAGTTTCTCCCTCCTTCTCCTTCTTCATAATCTTCTTTGTCACCTTCTTTGCTGTTGTTTTCCTCTTCGGAGCACTAGGGGTGACAATCTGGACATCATCATCTTCGTCATCTTAAATGACCTTCTTCTTCAAACGAGTCAACACCATCTCTGAAATTGATGGCGGTGGGGGTAGAATAACATTTCTTACACTTGGCTGAAAAAATTAAGGCATTCCTACATGTTGCTGAAAAGAAAGATTGTAGGGCTGAAATGCGTGTACTTCAGCACTATAATACATGTGTATCGCCTCACACTCCTCTTCATTCCAACCACGAACTTCTGAGGAACCCTCCATCTTAAAGCAAAAAAAAAAAAAAAAAAAAAAAAAAACCAACAACAACAACAACAATCGCACACGAGAACAACAATCAAACAAGCCAAAGAATGTGCTATGAGCAAAGTGAAAGAGATAGAGAATGACGAGAAGAGAAGAAGATAAAGAAAGAATGGACCAAGAAGAGCCGTTTAGATTTCTAATCCATCCTCCGGTGCTGATATCTTGTCAAAATAATATTTTAATAAAAAATCATATTTTAATGAAATTTGACAACGGCCCCAAGGCAACGAATTGACCTTCCATTCTCAGCGGACCCAATTCTTGGAGTTGGGGCCGTGTCAGATCTTGTCGTTTAAACATTAAAATAAATTTCCTACTTTCGGTCTTGACTCTTTGTGTAAAGGCCTTCGGGCTGATTTCATAAATTCAACCAATGGGCAACAAGGATTTGGCTTCAAAACGGCCTTGACTCCTTGTGTAAAGCGGCCCTAAGTATCGACAGCCAATTGATCTCTTGGATCGGCCTTCCAATATGGAGATAAGGTATCAAAATAAGAATGGGTCAATGTGGGCTATATTTGCCAGATCATTTAATAATAGACTTATAAACCATCATTACATTAGCTACAATAACTTATATTATAGAAACAAATTTGTATGAGTTACATCCAATGGATGAACGAGTGTTTAATGATTTCATCATTGATAAATAAATATGTCTTGCTAAGAATATTTTAGAAATTATTTTCACATAATACTTTTAGCATATACATATGATTGGAGACTAAACCATAGGCTACTTCATGAATACAAGCTGTAAAACATAATGGTATTATGCCCTAGCATAGGTGTTCTATGCTTTAGCATGTGCTACTTGTTAACCTCAACATGGATGCACTTCATCCTCTTCATGTCTTCATTAGAATACGTTGCAAGTTGGGGCAACTGATGATTCAATTTTGGGTGGATGACTAATCTAGGCAAGGAAATTTGAAAAATATGAACTAAAATTTTACATAATTAAAATACTAACATACAAGGTTTGGATTTGAAGTTCACATGCCTACTATAGAGGGTCAAAGTTAATGGACTGGTGGTGGGCATCTCTCATATTGGACTTTGGGTACCATGTTTGGTTTCCAAGGTGTTGCCCGATCGCTAATAGGTTGCTCATTTCTACAAGGGGCAGCTATGTCCCTTAGCTCTTCCTGAGACTCAGCTTGATAGATTTTGAAGTTGCCCGGGATTGAAGAACCTCCATATTTTGATAATGGAATATTCTCTAAACAGATTGCCCAGGATTGAGAAATTCATTATGCTCATCAGTTGTTGGACTATGTGCATAAGTGATGAATGGAATAAGCTCAAAAGAGATTAGACTACTCCGTACTCAAAAAATAACATACTCTTCAGTGAGTCATGCACTACCCTCAAATATATCCAATTGATGCTCAGAGAGTCAATACTTACAATGAATGGATAGATTTGATCTTATCAATGGCTTGCCTTGCATACAAGCTGGGCTCATCATATAAAACAGCCGGATTGTCTAATCTATTTGACAAGCTTTTATCTCCAAGGAAAGCACGAAATGAATCTGCCACACTATTTGACAATGATTTAAGGTCGTAGCCTCCCTCAAGGAAAAATACGCACCGCCCCCCACAAAGCTCCTGAGCCAACTGCTTGATGTCAGACGCTAGCCGGTAGTATGTTCCAGTTGTAAATTGCATTCCTGCCAAGGGGTCTTGCACGTGTGCATCGTAACTGCATGCATCACATCAATTGGAATGTCTTAGGGATAAAATTTCAGAGATTAAAGTTCTAGGAACAACTCACTGTCACTAGGTTACACCACAGCTGGAGCAATCTACAGGTGCTTAAACTGTAAATGCCTATGAGGTTCAACACTTCCATGCCAAAAGTCGGGTGGAAAAGCCATTCAACAATAACGCTTATTCCTTCAATTTCTGAATACTCAATAGTATGAATCGTGCCTAATGCAGGAAAATATAATCTGAAATTTTTGTCAATTGAAGTCTAGAATTTCTATATATATTCCTGTTCTCCAACTTTATGATAAATGGGTTCTTAACCTCAAGCATCTACAATGTACGGACAAGAAAAGAATATGAGGTGGAAAAGTTAGATAAATGTGGAGATCCAGCAACTATTTACAGATGAGCCACTTTATATTCCACAATTGCAGATTCAAAATCAAAACTTTAGGCAAATCACTAAACCGCATTTCAGAAAGTAAATAGATTGAGGTATAAGTATAAGGAATAGACAAAAACATTTCATGAATAGTTGATTGAGATTAAAGTAAAGTAGTGACTAAGTTGCCTCAAATTTCTCCTGGTTCACTAGACTTCAGTATCACAAGTATCAAACGTAGTAAAGAGGTTTAGAAGTTTCTGAGGTTACTGGATTAAAAAGAAGGCTTTTCTGATGCTGATTTGTGCATAATTTCCTCAATGGCTCTCTTATTGATTGAATGGTGATTTCAGATTAGATTGCAGGAGCAGGGATCTTACCCAGCAGACACTAGAATGATATCAGGTTTAAATCGTTGGGCAGCTGGTACAATCACTTCCTCAAAAACATAGGACATTGTTTCATCACCACATCCTCCAGGCAAGGGTAAGTTGAGAGTTGTCCCTTCCCCAAGTCCAGCTCCTACTTCCTCCATCTTCCCTGTCCCTGGGTAACTTCCCTCCTGCATGCGCCACTTTTATTGAAATAAAATTTCTGCTACACTAAGCACTCAAATAAAATCTCTACAATCAATGATAACATTTAGTAACTAAGCCCAAAGGGTCTTGTCAAAAGAGCATCAAACACGGGCATCTGCATTTGATGCTCTTTTCTTGGCAAGGTAACGTAAGCTTTGAGAAATTACCTAGGGAATATCATACTTTTTAAAGAAAAATAAAAAGTGGACAGAAACAATGGACAAGTGACGGTAGAGGTTCTAAACTAGGGTAGATGTTTACCTAAAATATTCCTAAATGTTATAAAGTGGGGGGGGGAGACCATAGGGTTCAAAATGCAAGGTCCACTTTCACCTTTAGTTTACAAGCCTTTACCTCTGTTCAGGTTGTTATCAAACAAAAATTGCATGAATTCAAAAGGCAAGGTGCTAGAATTATTATTTAGTGTTATTGGCAGGTAAGGGTAAATAACACCATATGCAAAACTGCATAAGGTTGCTTGTACATTTTAAGCTGTCATATTGGTAACAATACATCTGCACTACCTCAAATGGAAAACTGTGATGTACCTGATGTGTAGAAAGGAAGAAGATATCAGGATCATTATAAAATGCATCATTGGTACCATTGCCATGATGAACATCGTAGTCAATTATAAATACCCGTTGCAGCCCATGTGCTCGTTGTGCATAACGAGCAGCCACAGCAACATTTCCAAATACACAGAAACCCATAGGTCCTGCTGGAACTGCATGGTGCCCTGGAGGCCTTACTAATGCAAAACCGATTGGAGGATTTTGTGTTTCTTTTGATGCTGCCACCTGGAAAACACATAGTACAAAATCAGAACTTACTCCAAATGCACCATGTGTATATATATATATATATCAATAGAGGGGCTCCTGGTAACTAGAGTCATTTCACCTGCACTGCAAATCATAAGATGGTTGCCGCAGCTAAGGAGCATAACTGGATTCTAAAAGCCCATATAAACAAGAGAGTAATTTCAGATGAATATTTTGTAAGAGTTGTAATGTACCACAGAATCGACCAATGCTAAGCTTGCACCTGCTGCTCGCATGGACTCGTGATATGTCTGCAGCAAACATTTTGAAGCACATCACCCAACTTGGTCATAGCTGAACAAATTATTAATTGCAATGGGTGAAAAAGATCAGGATTGAACATAGAGATAGCGTATTATTGTCCCACAGTAAATTAAAAAAAAATCCTTCCCAAGACCTAGAACGAGAATCAACGTGGACAAGATCATCAAGGACACACCCGCAAAAAAACAAGAGACTCAGTGACCGGAGTAGGCACTAAAACGAGAAAATACTCAAAATTCAGTAAAGAAAAAAATTTAAAAGACTCTGGAATAATACAGTTGGTGTAGCATATGTTGGCCCAGAATTATCCAAAAATATAAGGCCTTCATCCTCTGCCTTGTCCATTGCCTGCAATTTTTTCAATTCATTAGATTCAACCAAATAAGAATCAATCCATAAGGCTATAAGACCTGCCATGAGTGCTACTTTGCTGTATGAAGAGTCTGATTAATCTACCACACAATACCATTCTCTGTGCATTCTATGAACGAGTCTACCACAACAAGCTAATGATATTGATATCTGTGTAGAACTGCTTAGAAATTAAGGCGCCTACATGTTATGCCATCTGTAGTTTACTTCTTATGTATGCACGATGCCATCAATATGACAAGAGGTGTGCATTAAATTGACGTTCTGCCTCTCTCTATCCTCGTGCATAAACTGAAGCAACAAAAGCAGCACCGTGCAGAGTCAATGGTGTAATTGCAAAGACTAGAATAGGGTGCAAGCACGGTAAAGTGGACAGCTCCTGATCCTTGCCTAGTATTCAATGAAAGTGATTCACAATTATACACTAACTTTGAATTTTGTAAAGAAAAAAACCATAGACATTTTAAAAACATATTGATCTACAAAGCCAAGCAAATTATGATGACCAAAAAAATTCCAAGAAAAGTCTACATATTTAAGAAGACAGTACAAGTGGTGTGCAAGTAGGTGATATTGAACAAGTGACTGTCTAAAATTTGTTATAAGTACAATAAAATTACATTAAATTGATGGTTTTCCACAAAATTCTGTGATGATGCCCTCAAGTTGATAATGAATTCAAGGAATATGAAAGAAAACTCCAACTTCAAAATAGTTAAGGTCATGAAATCTACGTCCAAAACCAGACTCAACCATTTGCTTTTGAGCATCACTTTTAATGATAAGTATTGAAGATCTCAACTTGATTTTCTACATTTGAGTAATCAACACAACAACAAAGGTCAATCATGAAAAGAAATCCAATTTAAACAACGCTTTGCTACTACTTTTAGGCCTTTGACCGGAAAAGTTATGGTTTTAGTATACCAGAGTATTTTTTTGGTCCACTTTACCATGCTTGCACCCAATACCCTTGAGAGTATATGGAAAATCAACCTTTTAGACCTGAGACTGATCCACAAACCGTTGTCACATCTTTTGTACAAATATAGCCTTGGGCACAAGAATTTTTGGCAAATGAGAAGGATGATTAATAGTGACTTACCCTTTCTAAGCCCTTCACGTAGCCCATTGAATGAACGGCAGCTACATCCTCCTTCGATGCCACCTTGAAGTTCTGAATTCTTATGACCTCCTTGCCGCGCAACTGAATACCCAGGAACACACCCATGTCTCCTGTAGGTCTCCTTTGTATGATACAAGCCTCTAAATGCCAAAAAAATTCTAACTGAAGAAATTCTACATGTCAGCCATAAATATCTATCATCTTTCAGGAGTTCTGTCACTGACACAAAACACAGACACAGCGACCCTGCTGACTTAAACACATTGGCAGTTCTTCAATTTACAATACGGGTCATAATGAGGCTGTAATTTCAAAAACAATTCTACTACATGGTCCCAAGTGCCAAGAAAAGAAATAAATCGTGAGACAAAGAGCATGCTTACTCTGTTCAGTTAGGATGGAACAAGAATCAAGAGATAATGGCTATTAGTATAAGGGGATGCTGATGAGCTTACCTTACCTCAGGTGTCAACTCCCCCTTTTCCAAGGCTCCCAGAATGGAAGGCACTCTTGCATTGCACTCTGGATGTCCTTCCTGCACAAACCAAAACTACCTGAGACAACCTTCCGTGCACAGGCTCAAAGAACAGGTGAGTAACAATTTAGAGTTCGTGGAATGTAATGGGGAGGCTACATAAGACCAAAGGGCTTTAAATAGAAAGCCACTTGACCAACAATGTAGACCTACAACCAATTGCAAAGTCTAGGGAAGTTGGAAAACCACTTGGGAGTGTATAAGAGATTGGAGTGAGAAGGGAGAGATGATCCCTACGAAAATTGTCTGTCTTTACCTGAATATGCCCCATGGCAGGCGCCACAGCAAAGATTACATCAAGCCTTTGCAGCATAAATTCTATGGTGGCATGAAGTCTTTTTTACCCCACATAGGTATCACTCGAGTAGTAGTTAAGTCCTACCTAACTTAGTTTGTGATTTTCCTTACTATTGAGAGCATCAAAGGAATAAAGCTAGAATTTCCATTGAAACTGAATGACATGAATAACCTACTCAACATCCATAGCAGCATGAAAATCGTTCTAACTGCGAACATGTACATCTCAGATTCACATACACTGTTGCTCACAGAGCACTCAATCAACCTCGAGGTATTAAGAAAGTTGTCTGTCTGTACCTGATTATGCCCCATGGCAGGCGCGGCTGCAAAGATTACTCGTGCCTCGAGAAGCTGAGAAACAGGAACCAGAAGCTCGGGTTGCGGTCCTGTTCGCAACTTACTCTCCGCCTCACATCTTACAACCGAATTTGAATGCCTCGACTTGGCAGACATAGTATATCCTACTAAATTTAGTTTGGAAGGAGAATTACGTCCTGTCACCACACTTTGCCCTGCGAGGGATGCATCAACAATGAAAATTTCAAGAAAGATCCATCAGCAGTGGCACTAAACGAAAACGAATCTCCTCGAATGAACTCCAATCGACACATATGTCTCACACATACATGCGCATGATAGCTATGGAGATTTCCAGTTTTTGCTATTGCAGTTCCATGTAGAAATTCACATGACAGAAAAAAAATGAATTCCAGTGAGTAAAAGCATCTGATGGCTCAACAGAGGACGTCCTTGAAGAACGCAAAACTAGAATCTGTGTTAAAAGATCACAGGTAAAGAAATAGGACCTGAACTGACGATAAGATGGTTGATAGAAGCTGAAGTTTTTATATATTTTACAGAGTAACATTACAAGAGGAGATACCTTTACCGATGATGTTTCTGGTGAAGAAAAGAGCTCTTGAAGCTGTGCCCGAGGACGCCATGGCGATACCTCCCAATTCCGCCATAGCCGTAATCTTGTTTGTGTGTTCTCGCTCTGTGCGAAAGCACACAAATCTGGAGAAGACGACGGAACTATAATTATCGTTCATGATATTCGTCGATGTCGACGGAAGTGGTAGACGAAATGTCGTACTACTGGCTGCTGAAGGCCTTATCGTTTTGGCTTCTCTGTTGATAAGTTAGTCTCTCTCTCTCTCTCTCAAGATCTCTACACTGATATGTAAAATTACGTTTACCCATACTAATTTATCAACATTCCACACTATTTTGAATATTTGTTACCACAGTAACAAAATCATGAGATATTTTTTATGTGGGTGCTATACAGATGAATAAACAAAGTTATAAGTTTTTTTGATATAGTTTGATCTAAAGTAATTTGGATGGGTTAAGAGTCTCTCTATTCATGAGGTCAATTTAATAGCACATATTAATGTACAAATCTAAGATAAGTGGGTCTCAATTGGACACTTTTCTTTCTACATCCACTTCTCGTAGGATATGAAACACACAGTTAGTGTGAG
This sequence comes from Polytrichum commune, assembly GCA_950295325.1. Lineage (NCBI taxonomy): Eukaryota > Viridiplantae > Streptophyta > Polytrichopsida > Polytrichales > Polytrichaceae > Polytrichum > Polytrichum commune. Next base: position 10,273,146 of record OX485803.1, on the reverse strand, counting down.
ATGATTATCAAGTCCAATCCATGCCCATAGCCATTTTCCTCATAATCTTTCGAGCTCATATGAATATGTTGTTCACCATCATAGTGAAGACTCAAGTGCTCATGAAATGGTCACATAGCCCCCCCCCCCCCCCAATTAGGTTGACTTTTAAGCCTAGAATGATTAACACATTAAGGGCTCCATGATGCTCCACCCCAATTATTGATGACAATATATGATTTAGGTAGCTAAAAAAAAACCAAATAATATTGGTATATTTATTTAAAATTTATGATTTGTATTCTCAAATATGTATTCAAGTTGATTCAAACTCATATATTGAGACCATTTGTAAGTTCTTTATTTGAATATTCGCATGGACCATTGGGGGGGCAATGAAAATTGTCCCGTACATCTTCACTTTGAAGACTTGTTCTCATTATAATAATTGAATATCATGTTTTCATGATATTACTCTGTATAAACTCAAATAAAAGAATTTAGGGGTACAAGACCATTTAAAGCGTTGGGGTTCCAGGCCACATCAAAGATGTATTGTAAAATATAACTTGATTTAAATGCTCACTTCATAGCAATATTAAGCATTGCATGCTTGTTTTGTGGGCCCTAAGAATATAATCATGGTATGCACAAACTTTGCCCAAGGAGACTCAAATTTAGGCTGAGTTCCTAGCATCCCATGGTTGTATCCTCAAGTTCCACAGAACGAATGCGCATTGCTTCATAATGTTATGCTTTGGAGTGAGCATACAAAAGAAAGTTGTACGAGGAGAATTTTAAACTACATTCATATTGTCGGAAATAGCCTTCATCGAATATTTTTAGGAACATTTGATTGTAAAATAGAAATATACTAATTACTATGGCCCCTCAAGTAGGATTCGAAGATGGTAATATTTGCGGCCTTGCAAACCCTTGGTATATGTTGTCCTTGTCTGGATTTACTCTCTCTCTCAAACCCTACACATCTTCAATCTTGTTCATAACCGATTCATGTTGAGAACTAGAGGAAGAGAAAGTTGTTATATATTGAGCTTCAAACTCCATAATCATGTAGATATCTACAATCGAGTATACAACCCAATATTGGGATGGGAGGGCTTCAAATGAACATGGGAACAATGCCAGGTGGATGATGATAAGTGACCCCAAAGAAAAAGATATAGAATGTGGAAGTTGGTGACTTCAAATCATTTCATGCTAGAATCTAACTAAGTCAAGAGAAGCACTTAAAGTATGGCAACCATGACAATACAAGCATGCTTTTAGGAAATCAAAGATTATGCTCTATGATTGCTCGAGATTAAGATGCAGGTCTTTATATTATGTAGAAGCCTTTATATTATGTACTTACCTAAGTTATGGCCAAGTTCTGAATTGCCCAAGGGATGAAATTTCTCCAACTTCTTTGTTTCTCCTTCTTTCATTTGGACACAAATCAAGCAACTAAGAATCGGACATCAACAAATTTGTCCCTCAAGGATAATAATACAAATCAAAATTTTGTACAACGCTTTGGTTCTAGCTTGACTCTTGCTTACCTTTGTCACATCGTTATCCCAGGGGTGCACCTTTCATTAAAAACCAAGAACCACGTGTGTTCACAACATACTCTTAAAACCCCCTATATATGGGTTTTCTTTTTTGTGAAATTAAGCAATACACATACAATTTCAATAATAAAAATACAAGTGACAATATGTATATATATATATATATATATATATTCATATATATATATTCATATATATATATTCATATATATATATTCATATATAGTCATTCATATATAGTCATTCATATATAGTCATTCACATAAGTATACAAATATACTTTTGAATAATATTGAACCCCTATCATATGTATAATGTAAAACCCTAGCATTCATTAATTAAGTTGTTTAAGACTATGTAACACATAAGCATCTAAGTCTACAATATATCTCATAGAAGCTAATGCAATTATTGTTTCTAAATCTACCATCAAATAATTCGTAAGATTATAAGTCCACTTATTGGTGATTCTTTTTTATACCAACATAAACCAATCTCCATGCTTGATCCTAGAACTTACAACCCTTAGAACTTGCAACAATTTAAGAACCAACCAGCACAATAAAGCAACCCCTTGCAACCCTAAGCAAGAAGTGGCCTCGTTCTCAACTCAACCACCCTTTCCAAAACCCTAGTATTGCCTCTTCCATAGGTGCATAACACATATTTAAGTAAAATTGGACTAAGTCCAAGTCCATAATTATAACATGTTGAATTCTATCATAGGATTCTACGGTAGGATTGTATGGTAAGATCTTCCGATAGAATATGTAGAGTTGAGTATGACAATATTATAGTGGTTTTTTCTTGTGTTTTCACAATTCAACATTTATTTATATATTTAGCATCAATAAATAATTATTTTATTTTTTCCTTTATAATTTAATAGCATAAAATTCAAGTAATTACTAAGAATTCACACATCTCCCATAAAAATCAGGTATATTAAAAGTGTATTGTAGGATCTTATGATAAAATCAAAGCAACCAAAAAGTCCATATTTTCTTAATACATGATGCATGGATGAGATAAGGAAATTACTCATCATAGTTTCATCTAATATTAAATACTTATCCCATAAAGTCTAGTGACCCTACAAATATTATATATTTGCTAGAGGTCCTTCATATTTGTGTAGCACATGTATACATATTACTGAATTTTTCAAAATAATACCCCTTTTGTGCACTCACATATACTCATGTGTGTTATGAAAGGTGCACCCCTGGGATCGTTATCTTATTAGCATGACCTAGATAAGTATTCAAAACTTAAATAGGGACATTAACAATAAATGATGACCACCTAGTGCAAAATCATTTGTCAACATATAGAGGATCATAATGAATTGTGCATTAGAATTGCAGAGTAGGAAGGAAATATATATATATATATATCTTAGCTAGAAATAAGACCCATACCTTTATCCCTTGTTGGAGAAGCTCTCTAACAAGTGGTAAAATGCATGGAATCACATCTAATCTCACATTGTCCACAAAAAAAATTATTGCCTGCTTATAAGGCAAAATGACATGCAAGGAAGAAAAATGTCCATTCTACAATTTTGGGCCTCAAATGAGTCTAGAGGGTAGCTAGGGGAGTCCCATCAATTACCTTACGTAGTTGATTTTGGTCTTCCGCAAGCTATTGGATCAAATCTACATCCAAGATGGCCACAATGTTGACGGCTTAGATGCCTTTGAATGTCACTATTAACATGGTAAATGCAAAGGATATATCTTCTTAGGTGGAAGATATAACTATCCTACAAAATTGTAGGAAATTTTTGCATATCTTCACAAAACAAGTGTCGAAGGCTTCAATTTTGGGGAAGTAGTCCTCAACACCAACTAAAATATGACACGTCAGCGAGCAATAGACGAAAGTCAGCTATGTACAAGGACCATGTCCGCTTTTTCAATGGATGATAGCCATTCCAAAATATTATTTGTTGTTGTCTTTAATCATGAAATGTGGTTTCTATGGTGCCCAAGGGTGGACTTCTCATACCACATGTAAACTAACGTGAGTGTTAGAAGGGGTATTATTTGAGGCATTAGCAAACATAGTATACATAAAGGAGAGGTATTGTTTTTCTCTTGTGTGTATATTGAAAAATGTTATTAAGAATTTTGAAGTAAAAGGTAGATGTATAAAAGGGTACCCTGAGGTTTAGAGGAAAAACGAAAATTGATGTGTTAGTTTCTTCCAATACACGTTTTATTGATTGTTTTCAAATGGGAATAGTCCTAAATAAGTACCTTGTTCATTATTGTTAGGTTTTGCATATGGGTTCTAGGTTTTTACCCATGATGCTCTTGAAGCGCTCATGGGCTCCCTTGAGTTTTGCTCTACAAATTAAGGCTAAATTATTGTGCACTTGCCTTCATTTGTTTGATGCACTCGTTGAGTTACATGTATGAATGAAAAAATGTTTAATGACTTTCTCATCGGAAAGCGAAAGTAGATTTTATACGTAATAAAGGCCCATTTCATTCATGCTTTAAATTTGTGTATACTTAATGGAGGCATTATCACATTAAATTCAAAATGCTTAGTATAAATACATGAGTCAATTTTCTAGCATGTTGTTAGTACATATATATTTGTGTTTTCCTACAAACCTCTCCTATATAGGGAGTTTAGTTTCATAGTGACTCACACACGTCATTTAGGTTTCCAATGGAGAGTCCACCCCCAGGCCATGGTGAAGACTAGAAATAATTAAAAAATAAAAAAATAAATACAAATGTGTTCTTTGCATAGTCATGGGAAATCCGTTCATTGATTTCCTACACATCTCCATGTGGGCATGGTGAAGATTTAATTACTTCGCTTCAATAATGGTGGATTGTGCAAGATCCGGGGAGAGAGCCAACATCATGATGTTGGCTATGTCTATGCATGACAAAACTTATTGGAGGTCTCCAAAATAATAAGATGAAGCCTTGTCAAGGACTTGACCAAACACATTTCTTCAACAAATGATGTAATTCTTACCAATCACGGGTTGTAATTTTCAATAAAGATGAAGGACATGCTCATTGGTGACTTCAAGCACAAAATCAATATATTGCACAAGGAATACGAGACATAGATTACTATAGTAAGGCCTTATGAGAGGATGTGAGGGTGAGAGGGTGGGGGCAATTGGCATTGATGTGGAAATATGTATGTAAATGATCAAAGTCTGAGTAGTAAGGACGATGTGACAAGTGCCCCACATTTCAAGAGCACTAAGGTAGGCGACTAATAACTTTCAAGAGCTTTGGCCTCTTCTTATGTGCGTCCATCTATGCGGGGGGAATAATAATAATGATAATAATAATGATAATAATAATGATAATAATAATAATAATAATAATAATAAGCAAAAAAATTACAGTTTCAATGCCATGAGAGTGAGATCAAGGTGATAAAATGTCAAACTCTGACAATTTTTTCAAAAAGCACATAGGTGAGCAATTTTTAGTAATTGATTAATGTTGAGTGGGTGTTGAGCAATTAGATGTCATTCGCGTGTTGGAGAAGCAAAGAGGGAGGGAGGTAGCAATTGTCCCATACAAATTGCAAACATTGATGGAGGGTAATCGAAGAGCACGTATAACAAGGGTAGTGGGGCAGAGGAGGAGCATACATTTCTTGCTTTTTGGCCAAGATCAAGTGTAGTACACGTTCTTATCAATTTAACATCTTATATGGGGCTAATCAAGCTTCATGCCATTAATCTCATTTTTGTAGGGCATCTAGCAACTCAAGAGCGAGCGACGTTGCCTTGGTATTGCACTACCTCCTAGGTTGGCGCAGTCCTCCCCTTGCAGGACCCAAATAACCTCAAATTGCACACAAACCATCTCAAACCACCCCTATGGCTCCCAATGACCATACGGCTATGGGTAGGAGATGGTGAATGGACATAGCATGTCAATATAAAAACACCGAAGTTCTTTTTTCTTTTCTTTTCAAGGCCCAAGAGGGGTTACTAGACATAACTTTTTGATGCTCTCTCCTCCGGACCCTATGATTGTGGAGATCAACAACCTAGATTAAGGGCATGGAAAGAAGAGGGTTATGCTCTATACCACTTCAAAGTCATCTTCAAGTTCTTGGAAAGTATTTTCAAAGTGTTGATCAGCTATAAATTTTCAATCATTCCACATGCTTAATAAAGTATGTACATGGCCCTATTGTGGGCACTTCCAACTCCATAAACAATTTTGACTTTTGTAATAGATCAATAATTATTTATTTGCTCCAACAACCAAAAATGTTTCATCTAGTTTGCGATCGCAAGATGTGCAAATTGTAATTTCAAGTTTCATGATTGGAGTTGAGATGTTAAAGTGAAGAAGCGCCTTCTTCTTTAAGTAATCACGAAGGCCTTCGCAATTGATTAACTACTAAACTTGGGATGGTGTTTATATTTTGAGCACATAAGTCCAATCTCATCGTAACATGTGTATGTTTCATGAACACACGTTCAAAATCAAAAGCCTTGTTATACACCACTCAAATATAGGTGTCTTACAAAGAAGAGTGACCACATAATGCCCACATACTTCATTAGATTCATATTAGCAGAAGTCGTGCATACATGAGAAAGATGAGAGAATGGAGACTCTCATGTACTGTTTGTCATGAGATTATGGTAAGCAAGACACTAGTTATTATATAGTGGCAGATTATCAATCCATTAAAATCCACAACGTATGCATTTAACTACACAGTATTATACAGTGTGCAATGTAATCAGTGTATTCTCCCAACACAAGAGAAGAAAATGAGACGACTGGTTGACCCCTAACACGCTTTTTGCATGTTCATACAAATTGTGCATTCTCTCTTTCCAAGAGATGATTTGAAACCTTCACCGAATTCTTTCCATGTGTGGATGCCAAGAAGTGTAACCTTCCAAGACTCCAAGCTATCATTATCCACCAACAAGTAAAATCACAATGTACTATCACATTCCACAGTTTCTAAATACTGAATGTGTATGAGAGGCCCGAATCAGCCCCCAAAAGTGTTCAGGGGGTTAACCTAACCTGCTCACAAATTGTCACAACTCATGGTGGTTGAAGAGCACATTTATGAAACAAAACCAAACAAAAACACTCGTCCTGAAAGCAAACATAAACAGGTGTAGAGTAAATGTAATGCACCTAGTCCAACCAGTTTCAAAACTCTGATAGCCTGACCTGCATTTTTCTTATCAAACTTTGATAAATGTATATGGTGCTGCACAGTGATTTCAAGAGGCCTTGGTTTTGTACCAAGATGACTCTGTTTCACCATAAACAAACTCCTAAATTGCTTTGATTGAGCATCAACTATATTAAAGTTTTAAGGAGCACTCAAATGAGAATTAAATTGACCTGCTACCCAACAATAACCGTTCCCTTTCTTGGGCAGGGACATGTTCTTCTCTCCGCTCCTCTGGAGCAGTCTCTTCACCAACTTGCATACTTTTTAGCAAGATGGTGTTGTTCCTGATGTTTGTTGACATTAATCCAGACGGTGAAGCAACAACACTTATACTTCCTGACTCCGAGGATGTGCTGCAACTGCCAGGAGGAGAAGACACTCCAACAACAACCCCTGCACCAGGCACTTCACCTCCTGAGGTAATGCTACTCCCTGCTAATTCTGATACCGAATTAGGTGTCACCGCCATCCCTTGTCCAGCAGCAGCAGTACCTCCATTTCCATCTGCAACAGCTGAAGGTGTCCAAAATGAAGTATAATTAAAAGTGCTGCTTCCTTCCAAATTCTCATATCATGATTAAAGTCAAATGTACACGAACAACTATGGTGGAAGAACTAAAAGAATGTAAACTTAAGTGCCATGGAAGTGCTAGGTTTTAGAAATGAACTATAAATAGAAGTGCATCTTGTTTCAAATTCACCTATCATGATTGAAGTCAAATGTACACAAACAACAACTAAGGTGAACATGCCTAGCTCCAACATAGCAATAATTGGACTCCTGTATTTGAGTGGTATGTGGTTACATGTAGATCTAAAGAACAAACACCAAAAAGATATGTGCTTAAAAAAGATTGGACTACATGCTCAATAATATGCTAATCATTCTAGGCTCAAATGTCAACATAATCTATGACCATTTAATGAGCACGCATTTGATAATGAACAAGATATTCATATGAGCTCCATTAACTATGAGGCAAATGGCTATGGACATGATTTGATTTTGCTAATCATCACACACTAATTGTGTGTTTCATATCTTCCTAGAAGTGAGTGCAGAGAGAAAAGTATCCGAATTAGGCACATCTACCTTATAGTGGAAGAACTCAAACAAATACAAACTTACGTGGACACCTAGCACAAGATTGCTAGGTGTCCAAAATGAAATATAATTAGAAGTGCATCTTGCTTCAAAATTCTCCTATCGTGATTAAAAGTCAACTATAACAACAAAACCAACTATGGTGAGGGACATGATGGAAGAACTGAAAGAAATACAAACTTACATGCCACAGAAGTGCTAGGTGCTTGCTTAGCAGCCAAACGACTTGCCCTCCTCCGGTCCACAAAGTTGTGCAGTCGTCGCCCAACGAGATATCGATCGTCACGAATTGCATTGTGCAGGTCAGAAAACCATCTGTGCAGTCGTTTCAAAACGTACCAGGAAATCCCCAGTACCAAGCAACCAGACCATGCAAATCGACACATCACAGAATTGATGTGTGCAGAGTAACCAAGGTAGGGAAAGAGGACACATGAAATAACATAGGGTACACCAACAGCTGTCATCAATCGGATGAGGATTGGTAATATTATTGCCTTGAACACCCACCACCCTCGCATGTGAGAAAATCCATCTGCCCGAACTTGTTCAAAGCTTACCCTCCAGGAATCATCAGCTGGGAGGATCCTCTGCTCAAGCATGACCTGTTTGACAGAGAGTTCCCAAGTAATTACCAATGTTGGACCGGTATATAGGTGAATGCATGGCATCAATACACAACATCCATAATGGTATCAAAGAACCTACCCGAGCAGTATCAGAATTGCAATCCTAGTCAGATGATATATGTTTACGTCATTATGAAATACAAACATCATTGTATGATCAACATGTCCAGAGTGGATCTTAGAACAAGCAGGTTAAGAAGAGCTTACCAATCTTGTCCATATTTTCAAGAATACTAATCCTAAAGCCCAGTCTTTGTAGAAATAAAAAATAGGGCTCTCATCCACAGGGATCCGCAATGGCATAACCACCACCAGCTCAAAAAGCAGGCCAATGAGCCCAGGAATAACTCCAATCTGTAATAGCCAACCATATGGTATCACGCAAAGCCTTCACCATAAGAACTACAGATTAATTGATCAACAAATGTGTCAAATAAAGCACAAATATTCCTCTCCTGTCTTCATTAACATGCACACACTATGACGCCATTCAATAATGTCCATTGATCAAGGTTGTTTTGAACAATACATCAGCATCAATAGATCATATAAGGACATATCAGGTCATATATGTCAGCAGACGTTGATTATTGGACAATAGGTTATATCAGGACATATAGGTCAGCATGAGTGTCTAGAAGTGACCTTTTTTTAGGCTTTTTACACTGAGGATCTTTAGGGAGCTCCTCGAAAAACAACACGTCTGATTCCTAGGCCACCTAATTGTGTCTTTAATTTGAGACATCCTAAGCTGTCAATATATATTATTGGTCACTTCACTATTCCAGTTGCAATTGAAGTGTATGTAATTGCTTTGGTCACAGCAGGCTAATGAGCCTCTAATCAACAAGCAAAGAAATGATTGCATAAGCAGCAGTAGGAAGATGATAAGAGGTGCAACAGACAGACCCAAAGAGATAGCAGCACAATGCTCTTGGCAGTGATTGCAGACCACTTTAAAATCTGCAGTTGTAGCACCCCCAAAGCATGTCTTCGAAGGTAATAAACTACATATCTAACTGCTGCTGCTGTTGCCCAGAAAACATAGCAGCCTATGTTGAATGCATAAAGATCTGTGACAAGCACAACAACCATGATGGCATGAGAAGTCCAAAAAAAATTCCAAGCCACATATCATCTTGTTCTGCCTATCAAAGGGTAATGAATTTTTGATATCAACAAAACATCAATTGAAATAGATTTATGAGACTTGACATTTAGGGGTGTCACTGATCCTGAATGCGAAGCACACTGGATTACAAATCTCACCATTACACTTGGCACCATGGATCATTGGGAGCTCCAAAAAGGAGGCAAATATGGCTCGACCAATAGTAATTGGAAGTAGTAACAAGGCTGTATTGAACAATAGTAATGTCAACCAAGCGGCAAGGAGGAGCAACCCGATCCGCATTGCAAAAATGTAGCTGTTCATAACATACCATCTGTGGCCACAAGAAGCAAGAGATCCTCACTATATATGTTGTAGTAAAGCACCTCATAATGCAGGATTCTCTTAATAGATATTATCCTCTAACTCAACATGATTTTTGGTCTGAAGTCGGTTGTTTTGCATGCAACACCTTCAATGTTTGGTAAGATTTTGGTGAATGCTTGGGAGGCAGTGTAGAGGTTTGAACATAAAACATTTCATATCAGTTCATTGAGGGTCAAAACTCATTTTGACATGCCAAGGGGCACTAAAAATAAGTTTGGCCCTCAATGAACCGAAATAGGTTGTTCTCATTCAAATTCAAATACTACCTCCAAGCATGCACCACAAATGGATAGCAATTATTTATATTGTATGCAAAATTGCCAATTGAATATCAAAGGGACCAACTCCCGGATGGAAAGTCCCATCAAATTAAATAATAACTCTAATACATATGGAAATACAGATACAAGATAATTGCACAGAGGAACATACTGAGAAGGTTCATCTTCCACCTCAGAAATGTAATTCAAGTCATCAGGATCACTGTCAGTGTCTGATGAGTCTGATGTAGTACACACATTATTATGATTGTGGCTCGCTGCTGGAACTCTCTGTGGGTATACTTGAAGATAACCCACTGTCTCTGTAAAGTACCCCCTCCTCTGTTGCACATTGTTATGGATAACAGAGCCTCGCCCACCACCACCTGGCCCAGGAAGTAGGAAATCGGACAGGCCTAGTGCCCAACCAGCTAAAGAGAACCAAGAAATAAGAACACTTTTTATTGTTGCCCGCGGTCTGAAATGCTCAATAGCAAAAGGGATGCACATATGAAACAAAAGCATGTCTGCAGGAATCTCAGTGAAAGGATCAGAGATCCTGCACAGCAAACATTTCAAAAGTTGTTCATTTCAATTCTGGGCCAACTTTAATAATCCCGAACCCACAATCTCCTCCTTTTGTTTGAGAATAGGATGAGGAACTCTAAATTACCTCTAGCCATTTGGGTTTACTGGGACAACAGTGCAGATTATGCGTCAAGGATTGCAATGACTTCAATTTTAGTACAGTTATTTGTGGATTTTTAGCATACAGTTGATTGCCAATGAGAAAGCTATATTTTTAGAACACTTCGGTGCAGTAGGTTACATGAACACTCCACAAGTTCATCTCACATCACAAGAAGAATGTAAATTTCAGAATGTGGCATCCATGTAGTGGGTACACATGTTGTACCATAACTGTAAGAGAAATCACCTTATATCTAACGGAAACATAAAAGGGGCCACAGAGATGGCCAGCCGAATAGGTAAGAAGGTGAGAACCATAATTAGGCTTGCGTACACCAGAATTGACAGAAGAACACGCCGAATATGTTTCTCAATTGGATCTCTTATCAAATCCCTGAAAGGATTATAATTTGGATCAGCAGGATTTCTTAAAAAATACAGAACTTCAGGACGAAGAACCTGGCAATTTTCCAACATTCACACAAATCAACCCCTTGAAAAGCTGCAGGTTAAGAAGAGAGAAAATTAAATGCAACAATACATTAATGTGCAACTTTCATAAAGGAATGATTCAACAGATTGCGTCAAACTGGAAGTCTACCTCACGGAGGAGGCTCACAAATATGCTTATCTCCAACATGTATACAATCCCAGCGAGCCAGTGGAGGAGGGAGCTGGTAATAGGAGATGACCGGTAGAAGGAAACTCGTTGGACAATGGTAACATCAAGCATTTCCAAACTGCAGACATCTAGCCACCAGCCGCACATAAGTGGAAATATGCCAAGCTCTATGACCAGCAGAACCATAACTTTTATCAAAATAAGTGCATACTTCACACCAGCCAGCACCTGCCGTGCCACAGAAGGTGCCGCTTCGGCCATAGTAGCAACGCCATGTACATGGCTGACAGGTACCGGCTGTCCACGGTTATACCTCATGAGGGCTGTGAGACCAAGATAAGAACTCAATGCAAAAAGAATAACCGCATAGCCAACAGCCATAGTTGCAGCATCAGAAAGCTTAAGAGCCGAAACCATAGGTTCCGTCATCTTGTGGATAGCCTTTCCCACTTCCGCAACTTTGCCTAGGGATGCAGCCACACTAAACCCACTTCCAAAAAGCGTATTGAAAAGAGTGTCATTACTTGCAGATGTCTTGCTCTTAGAAGCTATGTCATCACTAGCCTTTGAGCTCGCATTTAAACCAAGGTCAGACCGGGCTGAGATATTTTTTAGCACTGCAGCAGCCATAGCACTTGCACTGCCTGTTGCGGTCAAAAGTTTGGAGGCCATAGATAATACAAAGCAACCAAGTGTAAAAGGAATCAGCGCAACAAGGCCCAAGAAAATGGCATTGCTCACCAGAACCTGCACCACATGAGATATTCATGGTTATAGCAACTTCTGCAACCCAAGGCTAATCCAATTTTTAGCAAAGCTTGACCTCATCCCAGTAGAGGTCAATAGCAGCAAGTTGGCTCAGTCATTCAGTCTAAATTCTAGTGCGAAATTCACTGCATCAAATCTAAGGCTTTTTCATGAATCTTAACAAGCTGGGGTGGTTTTAAGTATGCAAATCTCCTACCATGGTTTTAAATATGTGAGTCTTGTATTTCATGTAGCTTCTGAAAAGCTTATCCAGGTAACTCACAAACAAAGAAATGGTAGTGGTTGAATTCCTTACAGTAATAGCATTTTCAACCAAATGAAAGACTGGGCCTTGCATTCCCACTAACTCATCAAATGGGATGTCGTCAGGGCCATCTACATCCTCAACAACATCCAGCATCTGCTCCACATGCGCCTCCAATCTTGCTGCTTGAATTTCCAGCTGAGCTGCTACATTTTCAGCATTTCGTCTTAACAACTGTCCTGCACCAGCCAACCCCCGTGGCAAGGGCACGGGCTCCATGACCACTTCATTATTGTTATCCACCCTCAGAGGTGGAGGTTGCTGCTGCTCATCAACAAGAATCACCCCATGGTGCCTAACCCGTCCCCCCCGATTTGCACCTACACCCTCTTCCTCATGGCCTGTATTCACTTCTCGAAGATGGCGAAAGTATTCTCGTAGTGATGTAGCACCCAGAAAGATGAAGATAATGCCTGCTGATAAAAGGAATCCATGTAAACAGTCTGTCAGCAGCAGGCTTGGAACACACCGGCTGGCAAGAAGTCTCTGGGCTTCAGCAAAGCTCCTCACAAACGTAAACCTCCAGATCCAAAAGGTCGCATATGGTATGAAAATTAGCCATACGCAACACACGCACACTAGGCGGACCAAAAACTGTGCACCTCTCCAGATTTTTACAGCTAGCCCAAATATGAGCTCCTTGAAGGAGAGCCTGGCAGGGGTATCCACCGCATAAATAGGTGAGAAAGCAAATGGGTGTTTGCACACCTGCACAAACCGTGGCACAGTAACTTTATATCTGGCCATATTCGACCAGCCCTACCTACAAGAGCAGGTCATTGATCTATATAGTTGACTACAAGTGAGAGGAATAACCCTACAAATCAAAAGTTTGTATGGCGAACTCAAATAATAACTCAAAGAACAACAATGATCATGATGTATCTCACAGGACTTCCTCCACATCTCTGACCCATAGGAATTGAAATTTGTAGCTTCAAGGGTTGCCTATAACATGACGAGCTTCATGACAAGGTAAAACGCTGATTGCCAACAGATTATCTGTACAGTATGCTTAAATAAATCAGTCCAGAAATTCTTCAATTTGAAGGTAGTAACAATTCACTTGTATTCTCAAACGTCCCACAACAGCAACTGCAGTTGTTTGTAATGCTTTTCAAAGAGAGACCACAAATTCATGCCAGAACAAAATCCTATGTTCATGGGTTTAACCATGAGGTGTACAAATCTGGGCTAGAAACAAATACGAGCCCTCAAATTCCATGCTTGCTACCCATAGATAACTACTAAATGCTGCACACCAGGGATAAACATAAGAGAAAGACTCACTTAACAACTTTTAGCAATAACAACCACTTAGCAGTGCAATTCAGGGCTTCTCAAGGATGATGGTTCTAAGAGCGACTCCTATGGTCACTGTAATATGATTTTCTCAATAATCGGCTTTCAAAGTATTTCGGGCCAATTCTGCATGCTCGTCTCAAACATATATATCATAAAATCTTCATCGCCTACCGATTATTGAGAAAGAGGCAACCCTCTAGTGTCATTTAACCCTCAATTCTTGAGGGTGGGAAGGGGTTTAGAGGGTTGCCCCTCTCTCATTAGTCTGTGGGCCATAAGGGATATGGAAACATAATGGGCTTTTGGGTGGAATGAGTATTCGGTCTTGCCCCAAAAAGGCTTAGGAAGCTCATTGTTGAGAGATTTATTTTCCAATGACCATAGGAGTTGCTCTAATGGTGTGTGCGGTTCAATATTTGCCTCTGTCAACAAACAGAGCATACATGTTGATGACGTGGTTTGAGCAAAACGTTTGCATGTTCAAGCAATGCAATACCTCGCAGTGACGCGCATTACTGTGGCTAAGCCACTGAAGCAAGCACTCCTGATGGACGTACTTGATACTTCCACTACACGCGCACGGATAATACAGGGGAGACCCCTCCTCTCCAGAAGTCCTGCAAATACGACAGAGATCTCCTTCATCGTCATCTCCATCAATGGGGCTACTGCTCTTCTCCTCAGTATTCTTCGTCACTCGCTTTTCAACAGCTTTGGTAGATACTTTAACATTCTCTTCCACACCTGCTCCTGCTACCACTTCACGTGGGACACTTGCCTCAAATTTGATGTCAGATTCCTCAATTTCTAGAGTTGGAGGCCCAGTAACCCCAAGCTCCATGGGAACAGTGGTTGGCGATCCAGCCATTCTATCAGCCCCTTTTCACTTTATGCCCATTGTGAAAAGCTTGCGAAAGATTAGAGTTTCGCAAATTCAAGGACTTATGGCATCCGGTATAACCTAATTGTGGTCGATAATGATATAGGTTTGCCCTACAGTAAATTCCAGTTTCCAATTCTGATCGCCAGTCACCGCCATAACGATGTACTGAATGACAACCCGCCAATCTCCAACCACTTCTTCTATGTGACACATATGAATAGCCATCCAGATAACTCAGCTGTACAACCTCTACAACAAACTAGCACCACTTCAATTTTCCAATAAGCGAAACCATCCGAATACTGGGACATACTTAACTTGCCGAATCTCACTCACACGTCCGCTTCTGTTGTGTCATAACTGGTTACAGGTTGCACAGAATCTGCGACACGTAAAATCCCACGGTCGTGACAAGTCCAATGACAGGAATTGGCACACAAAACCCACATTGCGTTTCCCTGTGGATCGGCGAAGTGTTTCTCACTACCGCACCCAATGTATAATGCGATGTAGGAGGTCCGAAGCGTTCCCCACATACTTGGCCCGAACTACCGTACCTGGAAGCCAGCCAAGGCCGTGAAATTTTGGGCTCATTGCAAAAGCCCAAGAATGGAAAGAGAAGAGAGAGATCGGAAGGGAAGGGAAGCAGGGAAAGCAGAGAAGAAGGATGCCACTTGGATTGCTGACGGGGAGTCCTTGTACACGTACGAACAATTTCTGGCACATCACCAAATTCAGGTAAGTTTGGACATGAAAGCTATATTCCACTCCCTTGGCGTTACCCACAAAAAGACATAAATCGACCAACTTAGTTATGCCTTTCATAGAGAAGCACCGTTCCAGGTAAAGTGTCTGAAAATGTGTTTACACACGGCTACTCGAATGGTTGTGGTTTAGGTCCCCCTTCAACCACGAGTACAAAAAAATTCGTTCACACAACAACTCCTGTAGTTGAAGAGTGGACTGACCTCAAAGATCGTCCCTCCTATTGGTGCAATCCATGGAGTGGAGACAAACAATTTATGGAATCTAGTGGAGAGTTTGCCCAAGAGTAACTGCCTCCTACAAGTCCTCTCCCATGTTTTTGCCTCGAAGTTCTCTCCCGGTACAACATAGTAACTACAAACAAAATAGAACCAAAGAAAGAAAACTACAACCATCGCAACAGCCTACAAAGCAGGCTTAAGCACACTACAAATTCATCAAGAACCACATTCGTAATTAGGCATGCTCAATGTCCAATTCGGAGGCATACCAAATCAAAACCCTTAACATTGACATTCACCATGGGCTGCCTGCATTCGTGGGACCTCGAATTCCCCCACATTGCCACAACAATGAACATCATCTCCAACCAAGCCCGTAACTCTCTGATGATGGAGAGAAATGTCACAATTTAGAAATGTTACAAACCCCCGACATTCGAAGGGAGCGGAAAGAAGAGCTCCAAACTCATCAAATCTACACTACAACTCAATCCGAAATGGCATCACCTAAGTTACTTTGATGGTGCGTCCATGATTCTCTTTTGGTTCATCATCTTGCGCTGCGCCATTTGCCGCCACGTCAGCTTCTTCTCCCGGGGCTGCGAATTCATCTCCGCGGGTAGAGCCGATGCGGTATTAGTAAACACATTCAAGACGAGGAAGGCAAGGATGGGAGACAAATCCAGCGTTCCCGCGTTCGGGATAATCCCCCGGAACACGTTCAGGTAAGGGTCACAAATCGTACTCAGCGGGTTCACAATGACCTCAGGCGCGCTAGGGAACCACGTGAGCACCAAGCGAGTGATGAGCAACGTGTTGTAGATGTTGAGGAAGTTGAACACCGAACTCGTGACCACCATCTCCGCTACCGAGTCGCCGGGGATAATCGCTGCGAAATTGCGGCTCCTCATAAAACTGGTTTTCTGCAATCTCTGCGACGCATCCCGGTCAAGCTCGACGCGTAGCTTGAATTCCTCAAATGGGGCCAGCAAGCGGCGCACGTTGGAATCCATACCAATTTGGCTGGTGATGTGGTGGAGCCATGCCTCAGCTCGCTGGTGGAGAGCTTGCAAGTGGCGGAAATTCTCCTCGCAGACTTGCTGCGCGGGTATGAGCCATAGTGGCTTGGCCATGGTTGTGTGCTGCTGCTGCTGCTCCTCCTCCTCCTTCTTCTTGCACAGGAGGGGCGCCATAGCTGCAATTGGGATTGCGACGAGTCGCCTGCCGTCCTTCCTTCCTCAGGATAAGGAGCTTCTTCTCTCTTGCGATAAAGCCACGGAGACGACCAAAGGAAAGTCTCGTGATGAGTCACTAAGTTAAGCTAAGCTAATGCAAAGGGAGGCGAGGGGAAGGGAGATTGTTTTCCCCCACCCCTCCTCCTCTCCTTTGCTCTCTTTTGGCACCCTCTCCCTACAAGTTTCCAAAGGATATTACATTGAAAACTAAACCTAAGTGGTGTCTAATGTAATCATCTCATACATAACATTATTAAGTAGTGTGCATTCGTTCGTGTGTCCCCAAAAATATAACCAAGCGATACTGTAACTAGGGCACATTCAGGCTGAATTTGCACTAGCCACAGTATCCATGGTGATATTCTCGGGGCCCACATGAACGAATGGGACATTGCTTAATAATTTTGGTGGTTGTAGCAAAATGGAGCACATTTCATGAGAAAACAAGAGAATCGTATAATTATATGACATTGTTCATGACTTGAAGATGTTATTTTAGCATTTTACTGGATTTACGTGTTAGTTTTGCCTCCGGAAGTTTGACTTGGAAAGTTCGTGTGTCATAAATGCAAGAGAAAGGGAGGGAGAGGGAAGGGAGATTGTTTCCCTAGTCCACCTCCTCTCCTTTGCTCTCTTTTGGCACCCTCTCCTTACAAATTGTCGAAGGGTGGGTATATTGTATGATTACTATATCAATACTAGACCTAAGTGATGTATAATGTAATTATCTCATCATGTAAGCATTATTCTTCATAGTAGCAAAGTGTAGCACACTTTAGAAGAAGAAAACAAGAGAATCATGTGATTATTATGACACTATTCATGACTTGAAGATGTTATCTGAAAAATTGTACTAGATCTACATGATAGTTTTGCCTCTGGAAGTTTGACTTGAAAGGTTCATGTGTCACAAATGCAAGAAAAGGGATGGAAAGGGAAGCGGGATTGTTCCCCACCCTCATCCTAGCCTTTACTCCCTGTTGGTCACCTCTCCTTATTCATTTCCAAAGGGGGGGGGTGTATTACACAATTATTACTTATTAAAAAAACTAGACCTAAGTGGTGTATGATATAAATATCTCATAATGAAATGCATTGTTCTTTGCAATAGCATGATGTAGCACATATAAATAAATAAAAAACGAGAGAATAGTGTAATTATAATGACATCATTATTTGTGAACTTGACATGTTCATTCGACATTTAATTGGATCTACATGATAGTTATGTCTCTTGAAGTTTGACTCGAAAGGCTCATGTGTCACAAATGCAAGAGAAGGGAAGGAAAGGTAAGGAAGAGGAAGGAAGATTGTTTCCCCTCACCCTCCTCGTCTCTTTTGGCTCTCTTTTGGCCTCTTCCCGTTAAAAGTTTGTAAAGGGTAGTGTAACATGCAACATAGAGGTATTTGTTTAGGGGCTATATACTTAAAAGGCGTGAATTAAAGGGTCCTTATAATTACGTAATTCTTTGAATGACCTATTTGTTTGCACCCTACTATCACATATATTTCCCATGCCAAAGCAATTTATTGTAGTCTATAATCCCTTTAAGCAATCCATATTCATACATAAGACCTTATCAATGCATACCATTGTGCACATACAAAAGGTGGGGAGGATGACTAAGTGACTACATCCCAATATTTCATCCATTTTTCCATGTACATTGAACGCATTTGTTATACATCCCATCCATTTTCCCACGTACGTCAAATGTGTTTGTTATCATTCCAACATGCAACATGCTTGCAAACATATCGTACTAAATATAAACCTTATGATCTTATCATTAATCGCCTATATTGATCCTACTAAAAAAGTGAGGGTCCACAATTTATACATATCGACTTTACTTGTAATGAAATTGTCTCATTTAATGGATCATTCATTGATTGAAAATCCTTTATAATTTTCATTTCAAATGAATTTAATCATCCATATATTATGCCGCACATTTTTTTTTAAATGCACTAAGTGCCCCACCCGAGCCTTAATGTGAACCCTAGGTTACTCATTTGTAAAAAGACATTATCATTTTACAAATGATGCATGCACAATGTTCCACACGTGTGGCGTGGCTTTGTTGGAAGGGGGTTACCATATTCAATGTCAAAAGAAGTAACACTTGTAAGAAACATTGATGATTAGAATACCTAGCATGTATTTATACCCAAAGGCTCCCGAACTATGTACATGAACCGAATTCTTCATTAACATAAACTGAACTTGTGTAAAAATGCATTTGAAGATTGATGTAATTTTGGATAGAGCCAGTTTTGGCACAATGAGAGTATAGCACTTAAATACTTATTTTTTTGCTTGAAGAGACCAAATCAATTACGGGTTCACATGTAGGGCGGTGCCTTGGCCTAAGGGCTTATTCGTATGTTACAGCCCGACATGTAAGCCCAAAAGCCAGTGTGCAACTCGACCTAAATGTTTAGACCATCAGTCAAACATGATCACGGTAGAGTAGAACGGGCTCCCATTCACGTCATGGTAAAAGAAATCCAGACGTTGCTTTTATTATTTAGACCATCTTCTTTTTCAAGTTTTCTTTATATGTTTGCCTCAATCTTTCCAAAAGCTTTCTTGATGCTTATCAGTCTAGATGCTTCCAAATGTTTTCGTTCACCTTGGGTTACTTATACATGGTATTCATTACCTTTCTCCTCTCCCTTCTTTCTAGGCACATCTCTTATTGTGTTTCTCTCCGTTGTTCATTCTTCTCGATCAAGCTTTGAACATCATAATCCGCAAGGATTTTCACAACACACTTGTGCACTTCACTTGTGGTTGGGAGACTGTGTTTGCACTAGCTATGGCATCCATGGTTTTATTCTTGGGGCCCACATGAACGAACGCACGTTGCTTAATAATGTTATGGTTGGACCAATGCAAGTTTATCAACAAACTAAATTGTGACATGTTTTTTTTGGGTGTGGCTCTTTCCAATGACGGCTTCCAATGTTCACAATCATGGTAATTTCTTATCATTGTCTTTAATAAAGATTGTACTTGTTGTTGTTAATTGACTTGATGTCCAAGTTTTGAGATTCCTTTTGATAGTTTCTTCGCTCTATGGTGGAAGGGAATGCCTCATTGGGATGTGGAACTGTTCCAAGACTTGGTAATGCAGATTTCATTAATTTTCTTGATTATGGTGGATACGAAGCTGCCGATCTTCTATGACATCAACATCAATTGCGATTTGGCAAAACCATTTCCAAGGGGTTGTGTCCTCGTTTCTAGTTGCCAGGGGTGGACTCTTCATTGGAAACCTAGATGACATGTGTGGGTCATTATGAAAGTAAACCCCCCTATGAAAACAAATGTAACAAATGAAACTGCAGACTAGAAAATGGATTCATGTATTTGTACTAAACTTTACATTTTAATGTGATAAATGCCTCCGCTACATATACAAGATGTAAATTACGAATTAAATATGCCTTTATTACATATGGAAACCCACTTTCACTTTTCAAAGGGAAAATCATCAAAAAAATTCTTCATTCATAGCATGTAACTCAACGATTACATCGAACAAACAAAGGCAAAAGCATGATAACTTGCCCACAATCTGGAGAGCAAAACTCAATGAAGCCCACGAGCATTCCAAGAGCCTCCAGCTTGTTAACACCTAGAACCCAATATGTAAACCCTAGCAAAAATGGACAAGGTAGTCGTCGAGGACTATTACCATATGGCAATAATGGATGAAAATGTGAATTGGATGAAACTAACACATCTATTGTCAAGGTTTTTTTCTCTAAAGCTTAGGTCCCCCTTTCGTACATCATATTTCTTAATAGTCTTTTTGGATGTGCACACTAGAAAAAAACAATAACTCTCCCTTATGTATACCATGTACGTTGATGCCTTGAATAATACCCCTTTTTCCACTTCTTACCCATGCTTGCCACTTACGTTAGTTTGTACGTGGTATGAAGAGTCCACCATCAGGAGGCAACCAAGCCCGGTTCAATTGATGGCATTGAGACACCCATGTGTAATGCGTAGTTTGCCTAATGTTTGTTTGTGCAACACACACACCACCTACAGTATGCAAGTGTCCTTGGGGTCTCCTTTGCGAGATTCACTTCTGACCAGTGACCGGGAAGATTTTTGGACATAATCGGTTGACATCCTAGTGTTTGCAAGTCCAACCATTTACATGTTGTTGACAACCTTATTATGTTTTCCTTTATTAATCTAGGGTATATTCCTCTATAGATTCCTCTAAAATGATCGGCAATTCTCCTGCAGTCTTGAACTTCAACCGATTATTTCTCAACCTCAACCGGTTCATCTATAACTAACTGCCGGTTCTCCCCAATCATAGCTTCCGACAGGCACCAAAGCTACCTCTGATGAGAGTCCTCAGTCAACACTTACATAAGCTCAGATGTCAGATCTTTTTGAGGTTTTTTGATGCACATGCACATCTTTTTGCGGTTGTGGGTCCAGCTATCGGAGTATGACTTACACATTTTGCATGCCGACGATGTGTTCGATCAGAGCATCGCATAAGTGTGTGTTTTTCTTCTCTTTTTTCCCTTTTTCTTTGTTTTGTTCTTTTTTCCCTCCCTTCATGCCAATGTGTCGGAAGCTAAGCCAATGCCTATGTATATTCAAGTCACGACTGTCACTTGTGCACAGAGAATTTGCCTCCCCGTATTAACTTTCAGCCAGTTGTCCCAAGTTTGCAGATAAAGTCGCATCCTATCCATATGATGTTGTTGTTGTTGTTGTTGTTGTTTTCATGAGTTTGTGGATGCACATGCTCCAAATCATTTTGAGATGTCTGACGATGAGATCAATGTATATGTGCCTATTTTGGTTCTTGATCTTGAAAGCATCGATAATGATGATGTAGAGGAGTTGCAAACGGATGCGCGTTTTGGAACTGCAAGCAAAGAGAACTTGGAGGGTGTGCACAAAAGAGGCATTCGGAGGAGCGTGCGTATTGAGAAGTGAGCTATAACGGCCTTCAACGATAGGTGCAAGATTCGAGGATTTTGCATTGAGAGTTTGTTGGTGGCTTGTAAGAGGAAAATGATTTGCATTCGTTAGTGGATATGCCGGTTTATGTCATGCTTGGGTTAAGAAGAACGGAGAAGAATTGTATAGCCATATCATGTAAAGTTTTTTTATCAATGTTTAGTATTTTGCTTGTTATTTATTTGTTTGAAGCATTTGATTGTTGATTTATAATTCCTTTGTTTTTTCTAGTTCGTGAATTGGTGGCAATTCGTCGATCAATTCAAGCATGGTCAAAGAGTGCAGTGTTGAGACCTCTGTCCATTTACCGATGGATTCAACATCCTCAAATATGTTTGATATTTTAGAACCAATGTTGCAGTAAATTCAACACATATTTAAAGGTTGGTTTTGGTAGAGCAATCGTGAAAAACGATGTGGTCTCACCTGCAAAGGAATCAAAGATGGCAAACACTGAATCCACATCCACTAAGAACCATGGGTGGGCTTAACAATCAATTTGTTTACGTTTTTTTACAATGAAGTTCATGGTTCAAGGGGTGCAAGAGCTATGTGACCCTGACTCCACACTCTTTGAGCTTCAATTGATGAATTTAGGGACTAGTGTTTGAGGTATATAATATTTTATCACTTGTACTAAGCGATTACATGTACAAATCTCCTACATGCTATTTTTTTCTCCCTTCATTGTTTTCCCATTAATGATGTACACCCACGTGTTGATTTTGTCCTCAAACATGCAAGAAGCACAAAACATATGTTCTTCATTGCTCATCTAAAGATTTCAAGCAACCAATTATGTGCTCAA
The DNA here is from genome assembly GCA_950295325.1 of Polytrichum commune. Classification (NCBI taxonomy): domain Eukaryota; kingdom Viridiplantae; phylum Streptophyta; class Polytrichopsida; order Polytrichales; family Polytrichaceae; genus Polytrichum; species Polytrichum commune. The sequence continues at coordinate 10,250,290 of OX485803.1, read as the reverse complement.
TTCGGGATGTCATTTCTACTTATCACGTGATTGCAAATGATTGGCATTTTTTGAAAAGTCCGAAGTGGTTTACCAACATCTGGTCTTTTTGACCCCACTTTATTTTATTTCATTTTATAAGAAAGTGAATGTGTAGTTCAATAAAGCTCCAATTGGCGTAATATCCTTTCGAAGTTCATCAAAGAGCTTGCAACAAGTGTGTCATCTTTAGTTGGTAGACATGTAACGAACAAGACAGGGAGAATGATCGAATACTTTGGGTTGAATGCACGTCTTATGCTCATTCATGAAAGCTACATGTCATAGGTGTCCAAATTCTTTAGAAAAATATGTTCAATACACGGAATCATAAAGTTGTTGCGCTATGCAACAAGTGATCTCATAAAAGTTTCATGGTGGTAGTATTGTTAGCTATGCAAATGCATTTGAATCCGAATTGAAGCGCAAGGCATGCCTTGTGTTTGTTGTATTTAATTGTGATCCATATGACTTGATATGTTGTTGTGGCTCTAACATAGATGGCATATTGTTGAAGTGCCCTTCTACACAACAATACAGCCATATTCATATTGTCATGCAAAAGTGAAGGAAGAACCAAAACGAATTTTCAAGAAGGAGAGCGTTTAGCGTGTGGTTAAGGAGAATGGAGTCCATGATAATTAACTTGAATTTTGTTGAGTGGAAGAAAGAGCAATCTAGTGGTATTGCCCATGTTTCCAAGAATATTAGCAACCATACAATTTTGAATGTTGGTTTTGCGAGAGAAGCTTGTAGTTCTCCTATAGCTCAAGTTGTGGAAATGGTTAACCTCCAAATGTAGACTCAATAGATATTAGATTCATTTTTCTCCTCTTTGAGTTTTAGTCAATTTTTTACATGTTGAGTTTTTATTGCAACCTATATTTTCCCCCTTTCGGTAGCAACATCTAGTTTAGGTAGCAACTTTCTATCCACTATTGTTGTATTCCAAGATTGTATGGAGGACTATGAATACAATTCCAATATTATATTTCTACATTAATGTATTGTGTAGTCTCAAAATTAACGATCATGATAAAGAGAACGAGCTCACATTCATGTTGATGCATGAACATCAATGTTTTTTTTAGTTTTATACTCCCAAGGTTTGTTGTAAATATGCCTTCTTGATGAGTAAATTAATTAAATTATTACCAAATTAACCAAAAAGATAATTATCTGAGACAAAATAACAAGAAAATTTGAACAACGAATAAATAAATAAGATTCCAAACTATGAAGTCTATTCACTGCCGTGTTTAAAATTTGAGATTATTGGTGGGAAGTCATATCTTCAGCAACAAGTCGTATGTCTATTAGAAAGAAAACAAAAGCAAGACGAACTTTAATGTTTTGATGGTTTATCAATGCCATGCATTGTTACATGACATGTGCCCTAATTGAAGGTGATAATACTTTATAACATGACCTCATTCGTAGAAAGAAAGAATGAGACCACATTGATTATCCAAATGAATCCGTCTCACTAATCAAAGTTATGGAGTAACATAACTATTTAATCGGAATCAATATTTTACCAAGGCAAAGTCATTCATGTACGATATTATCCAAACAACCTATTGAGCTTTCTTTAGTAAAAGTTAAACTACCGAGTGAGATGTTATTGCACTGCATAACTCCAAATAGTTACATGCACTAATTGAGATAACCAATGTACAATGTACAATGTTTGGTGTAATTAGTGTGGGTTACCATTTGGAGTTATGCATGTTCTAACTTGTTACCGACATTATCACTTTTTTACCAATTAAATTATATCATATTCTTCATTGTGCATATTAACTACACTGAATACCACATTTAGTGTCACCAATTCTCATCATCTTGCTCAATACTAATCAGTAAACCATGGTATAGTGTCACCAACACTAACATTATTTGTCATTCCTTGTAAATTTTGGGGGCCATTATAGATTTATAGTGTCGCAATTGCTGTCACTAACCAAGTGATTTCTCATCCAAGTTTCAATCATCCATGACAATATTTCATCAGAAGTTGCTGACAAAAGATCGACGGGTTTTGGCCAATGGATGAAGTCTTCCATCATTCATGACAATATTTCTTCACTTATTCATTGGAAGTGTCATCCGAAAAACTATCCTAGTGGCATCAAATACCATATGACACTAATGCCCCCTTCCCACCTGACTTTACCAAATAACCAAAGTATTTCCTAAAAAAAAGGTAAAGCTCTCTCAGTTATAGCGGAGACATCCGGCTATCCCAATGCACCTACAAGAACTTGCTCCGCAGATTGTCAAGTAGGTTTTAATTAAGTAGCTTTCTCTCATGTTCATTATTTTATCTACCAAGCAATGGCATGTTGGGTAGTTTTTGTCCCATCCCCAAATGCCTTCCTACTCATCTATCTTATCATCGGTTTTTGTTAATGGAGCTCCTCGTGCTCTCATAGCTAAGACTAAAAAGCAACCAATCACAAGGGCGGGAGGTGACACTTTTGAAGGTCCTACATTCTTGCCTCATGTTTAGGTACCGATGGGAGAGTTTGTGCTTGAGGCTTAAAACCTCCACTTCTAAACCATGCCACATCATTTGCCAACTAGGCTCAGCACTAGATAATGTCGATAGTGTGAAGGCCGGGTTCTTAGAACCAACTTTTAGTCTTAGCTAGAGTCATGTGGGAAGGAGGAATAAATGTCATGTTTAGTGTAGTTGTGTTATTTGGGTAAAAGATGATGCTATCAGTAAAATGTTACAGCACTTCATAAGCTTACTTCCTGAACCAAATCATACAAGATACTACATGGAGTCCTGCAGTGGTAAAAGAAAAAGAAAAAGAAAAAGCCAAAAAACGACCACTCTGGGACTCGAACCCAGAATCTCCCGCTCCGGAGGCGAGCGCCTTATCCATTAGGCCAAGCGGCCCATATGCTGATAAGCGGAATAAAATAATATTTATAATTCTCAAAGGCTCAGTTGGGAACTTTTTGAGAGCTGCCCGTGTATTGACCGGAAAGCAGAGTCTCCCCCATGTACTCATGTAATAATTCATCCCATCCCTTGGTAACCACATCCTGCCATTTCTCATCCAAATCAGTCCCACTGCAAAAGGCACACCGATTTTGCCAGCTATGAATAAATAGTATCCCTCCAATGCCCTTCGACTCAAGGGGTAGAAGTTTCCCGAGATTGGCCGATGCGAGCGTGACGTCATCCATAGGCTTTTCTTGGAGCCCCTTGGGCCAACACAAACTCGGAAACAATTTTATCTCATTTCCAAGTGCTTGTTGAACCTTTATTGCATGAGCCCGGAAACAAACAAGTCTTGGTCCCGTAACACACGTTTGTTTGTTAATATCCTTGTGGTCACTATTAGTACAATGGGTAGTGAGTCATTTCGGCATTCCCCCGTCCTCATGCGAGCATGGGTGGAAGGTGGTGGTCAGACATCGCATGTCAATGTATCACAATAACGTTCCTTTTATTTATTGTTTGAGCCTATTTCCATATGCTCAAGCAAATCTTGCACCATCGAGTTAAAGACGTTATTATTATTGTTTTATTTTAGTTTTGAGTTTTCTCATTGGTCGAGATTTGAGTGGCATGTCCACTCCGTTTAAACAAGGTCATCGAAATAGGATGTGAGCATGTCAAAAAAAGGAAATGAAAATGACATGGAAGTGACATGTCATCCTTCGTGTCCATGAATTGGATAATATCTAGTGGTCAACTGGATCTTATGGCGAGGGAACTCAAATAGGTTGTCTCAACAAAAATGAAGATGACTATGTCGTTATAAAAAAGCATGTTTCTCATGATGTGTGATTCAATATGTCTATTTAAAAAAAATCAAAGTTCTTATTTTAGTATGTAGTAATTTTATTTTCGTGTAGCACACTATGTTCAATTCAAATTCCACTTTGTGCCATGTCCCATGAACATAGATTCTAGAAAGTGATGTGGATGTCTCTTGGTCATGGTCTTCAAACCGCCAACCATGACTACGAGAAGTTTTGAATCATTTTCCCTTCATGACCCTTGGTAAAGTATGCAAAATAGTTGTGAATTGTCAACTTGCCTATGAAGTTTGATGTCTACATAGAGACCCACTTCACTTGCCATGCTAAGAAGGAATTCATAGCCATGTCAAGAGGGAATTATTGAATACAAGCATACCTCTCATTCATCCAATGTTTTCAAAATCCTCTAAATAGTATGACATGCACATGTTTAATTCCTTAGTTGATGTGAAACCCATAATTAGCCTTAATCATCCCAAATTAGTGTGGTCCAAGTCAATTAAGGTGAATCCTCAATAAGAGTATAGGAGACTACGTTTTTAATGTTGGATGGATGAATGGTACACTCGTATGCAAAGATTCCTCTCACATGCCATGTGCTAAAAAGGGCTTATATCCGGGCCCGTGAAGCCACCAAAATGCATTTGTCTTTTTCTCATTGGTCCTTTTCTTAACCATCCTAGAGCTCCGAGTGGAGGTCTCACCCTTCCTTGGCCACTCCCTCCCATGACCTTGTTGCAATTCAAGGAAGAAAAAAACACAGATGTGTCATGTAACTTTGGGCACGTTTGAAGTACACTAAACATTGTGCTTAAGTGTCGCCGGTTCCATTAGTTTGGCTCTAACACTAATTGTAAACCGCCAGTGTGGTATCACAAACACTACATGTAAATCTCATGTTCTTTATCATGTTTATAACATAAAAAATTGGGCAATATAGATTGTTCGGTACCTATGTGATTGTTCATCCAAATCTCAATCGTCTAGGATAATATTGCATTACTTGATTGCTAGAATGCAAAGCATACCAAACTATAAGTGTGTGAACTAAAAGTAAGTTGGGATTATTGTACTTATAAACATACTCATAAGGAGTGTTGTTAGGAAATCTACCGCGATGAAGTGAAATACCATATGACATTGTACATAATGTTAAGTGTAGTGACCAATGATCAATGACCATGACTGCCACTTTTTGAAATTTCTCATTGATTGAGGAATGAGTAGCGGTCCCACTTTGGTTTACACAAGGTCACCTAAAATAAAAGTGACCATGGGCGAGCATGTCATAAAATGAATGAGAAGTGGCATGAAGGTGACATGCAATCGTAAATGTACGTGAATGGGTAAATTTTGGTGGTCATCCAAATAGGTTGTCTCAATAAAGAAAGAAAAATGTGACCAACCTAAACTTCATTTTCAAAAAGGTATAGTTAGTATCAATCTTATTTTGTTGTAAATATTGCTTTTAGTATTCAAATTAATTTTAAGCAATACGTCATTGTCTAAGCATGCTTTACACTATGTCATGTGACCAAGTCTTTCATAAAGTGATGTGGATTTCTCTTGGTCATGGTCTTTGGACCGCCAACCAGGACCACCGAGAAATCCCATATCATTCTTTTTCTCACAACCCTTGGTCACATGTGTAAAATGGCTTTAAGTCAACAATTGCAAAAGGAAGTTACACTTTTCTTATCACAAGTGTAAGAAGGGGCACTACTGTACATAGTATACAAAAGGGAGAGGTATTGCTTTTCTCTAGTGCTTACATCTAAAAAGTATCTAGTCAAGTGCCCCTTCTTCGATCATCGCATACAAAGACATAAAGTTGCACCCTAAAGGTGTCACCGCTGGCCTCAACAGACCCCACCGTGGACGCTGACATCGCCTCACTGCCGTGGCTATGGCCAGCAACCCCATAAGCAGTAGAGGCCGAGCCACCAGCTTGGGCCCTCCCACAAAAACCAAAATGAATGGATTTGCCGTTGGCTAAAACAATAGTTGTAACAACAATGAGGCCTTCAACAACCCCTTCAACAAAATCTTCACACAACCATGTGTCTTGAAGACCCCTTGTTTGCAAATCAAAATCAACGGCGACATCTTCTCGAAGAGCATCATTGATCTGTCATTTCTCATTTGCATGTTGAAGAGCAATCTTTGGGGACTTAAGATACCTCATGTTCAATACTCCCGCCACAATATCAAACAAGACATTGAGATGTCTTCCATTTCAATGTCATGCGGATTCACCATTATTTTCCATATGGAAGTTGCCTTCTAAATATCCATATTTGTGGATCGCATGGGAATGACTCACATTGGATTCGGGTAAAATTGCACACTCTTGCACATACGAAACACTGTCCTAGCAAGCATAACACCCAAAAACTTCTTCATATGAACCTCGCTCATTGGTGAGCCCTTTGCAAAATATTGCTATGAGAGGGACTCACACAATTATTCAAGCCAATTTTGAATATTCCATCGTGGCTTCGTTCATGTCATCCACGAAAACATTGTGGTGCATAGATTTAAAATGCTCCTTGCCATTGTCATTCATGCAATACCCAACCATACCCAGGAAGGTATGCAAACTCTCATCTCTCAACCTTTTGTATGAAGCAACGTGACAAGTGGTAGAACTCACATCCCACCCTAAACAAACCTAAACCCCACCAGCCTAGGCCCTTCCACAACAACCACTATGAACAGATCCATTGTTAGCTACAGTAGTAGTTGCAACAACAAGGAGGCCTTCGATAACCCCTTCAACAAACTCCTCACACGAACATGTGTCTTAAAAATCCCTTGTTTGCGAATCAAAATCCATGACGACATCTTCTCGAAGAGCCTCATTGATCCATCAGTCCTCATCCCCATGTTGAAGAGCAATATCTTGGACTTAAAATAACTCATGTTTGACACTCCTGACGTGGTATCAAACAAGACATTTGAGATGTCTTCCATCTCAATGTAATGCGGATTTGTCGTTATCTTATGTATGGAAGTTGCCCTCTAAATATCCATACCCATGGAGCACATGGGAATAAACCATGTTGGATTCAAGTAAAATTCCCCACTCTTGCACATACGAAAGTGTGTCCCAACAAGCACAACACCCAAACACTTCTTCATATGAAGCCCATTGGTGAGCCCTTTGCTATGAGAAAGACTCACACGATTATTCAACAGACCTTGACAAACTTTGAATATTCTATTGTATGTTCATTCATGTTGTCCACGGAAACATTGTGGTGCACAATTTTAAATTGCTCCTTGCCGTTATCTTTCACGCAATACCCAATCATACCCAATAAGGTATGCAAATTCTCACGCCTCAACCTCTTGCATGAAACAATGTGACTAGTGGGAAAATTCACATCCCACCCTAACAAACCTTCAATTTCTTCTTCAACACCGATAGGCTACTAAAATTCCCCTCGACAACCATTTGAAATGTTTGTGTGTCAATGCTCCACCACGTTCCATGGAGCACAAAAAGAGCAATGTCAATTTTCATGCCACCCACTGCAATTAATACAAACACCTCCAAATACTTGAGAGAAGATTGAATATGCTCTTACACTTGAGAGTGTGCAAACACTCACATCCTCGGTGCCATGGGTCAATCGAGAATGAAATGGCTCAAGTAGCATGTAAAGTTCATCACGTGACCAAGATCTCAACAACTGCACATGGACACAAATTCCATGGCGACAAATCGCAAGGTTGTCGATCATAGCATGCATGACGTCATAGATAGTCATGACCCATTATGTGTTGTAGTCAAGTTCCAGTGCCACCGGTGATTTGCATAGGAATTTGGAAGTTGCATAGTGGGAGGAGAGAGTGGTGGGACACTCTTCTTCGAGAGTGGAAGCTACATATGTGGATAACCCTTTATTAAACACCATCAAATGCAATAATGAATACTAAAATGTCAATGCTCAACACAAAATCGATAAAAAAACTACAAATTAGATTAATCAATAGTCACATATATGTTTACAACAATTTGAACTCCTAAAGTAAATTGCATTAACTATCTACACAAAATGATTGGAGTAAGATAAAATTATAGTTATGGGGATGAATGGGAATTACAATATTGCTTCACGAATGATTACCAATAAATACGAGGATGTAAGATAAACATGGATGAAATAAACTCTTCCTATGAAACCCATATGTGGACAACTTTCATCTCTCCCCCAAAATTCAAACTACCCTAAATGGTTCTCGATTATTTCATTTTTATTTCACTTGCATGCCATGAAGCCTTGGCACTTTAGCGAACCTTTGAGCCCAATAACTTAGTGGGAATGTGAGGGCACCACGGGCCTTGGCTTGGTGGTTAGGCTCATGGCCCCCAATGAGGAGGTTGTGGGTTCTATTCCCCATGCCGGCGTGGTGCTCACCACCTTAGTCCACCCAACTATGGTGGGGGGTCCTTGGACCTTGTTGTATGGGTACCTCAAAGCCCTTTGGGGGGATACCATGTCCGGTATCTTCAAGGCACTAGTGGCTAGCTAGGAACTAGTATAGTGTGTCACATAGTGTCCATCCTCGAAAGGGGAGAGTAGTATTGTCCCAGTGTCCCCTTGTCCAGTGACCATCGGGTTCACTGGCATTACGAACGGACACTTTATTCACGCCGGCCCCTTGCTAAAAAGGGACCGGAGTTTCTCTTTCTTTTGGGAATGTGACACCATGGAATATTGAAATACAAGCCCAAGTGCTGTTTCAAATGTACACAATTCCCAAGGACATGATCCCAAAGCAATCTCCACGTATGCAATGCACTAGGACCAATGTATTACACTCCGGAATGCATTAATATTTATGCTTTATGTGTAAGATAATGTCCCGAGCAATGTTTGTAAATCCTCAGAGTGCATAACTATGTAGTATACTGATTACTCGTGGTATTTGCACATGGAACACAATATTCATTAAAATGAGAGTTTTCCAGTGAATTGAGAGTACATAAAGCAAACTATTAATCCAAGAATGAAATGAAAACCACTGGAAAGTTGTAGAGTACAAGTAAAAAAATAACATTTGATTTTACGCCGTAAATTCCGCCGTAGTTTCCATTAAAATGAGGGTATGTTAAGCTGGGAAATAAACTCATTTAGGTCAACTCAACCTAAATTGACAACATATTGTCCTCATTTAGGTCGACTCAACCTAAATTAACTAACATATTGTCCTTATTTAGGTCGACTCAACCTCAATTAACTAACATAATTGTCCTCATGTAGGTCTACTCAACTTAAATTGACAACATAACGTCCTCATTTAGGTCGACTCAACCTAAATTGACTAACATAACTGTCCTCATTTAGGTCGACTCAACCTAAATCGACAACATAATGTCCTCATTTAGGTCGACTCAACTTAAATTGACAAAATATTGTCCTCATTTAGGTCAACTCAACCTAAATGAGTCGATTTCCCAGCTTAACATACTCTCATTTTAATGGAAACTACACGTTTGAAGTATAATCTAGTATTTATCAACGTAACATGACTTTTAGGTGTCCAAATGGCCAATATTATTTTGAGAGGATCCCACTCTCTCAAAATATTGAATATTGTGTTATGGACTATAGTGTAGTTTTCATAACAAACTCAATGTTTGTGCTTAAACTCCCGACAAAACAATTTGAAGGTTTTGAGCCTAATAAAAGGCGTTGGACCAATTCATTGAAGTGTAAGTGAGGAAATTTGGGTCCACTTTAATATTGTACATAAATGTAAGGAACGTGGGCCTTACATGGACACTTCTAGCCTTGCATCCACTTCTCGTCGGATTTAGAACACACGATTTGTGTGAGTTTTTATATATTTGGTTGTTTTGTTTTTGGTTGGAACAAGGGAGATGTGTGGCCACCTTGTTAGTGTTTTTAGTCAAGTAGAGAGAAGATTTCATGGCCAAGAATTGACACTCCATCTGGTTGGGTACCTCTCCATTATCATCTAGTAGTTTAGGGTCGTCTCAGACCACACGATATGTGCGAGTTGATTAGCAAATCCAAATCGTGTATGTCTTCATTTTTCTCTTTATTTTTGAAGCTTGTATATATATATATATAAAATTCATTGTCAAAGTCACTCAAAATCTTTTATTAAAGGATCATATAGACCCCCCCACTATATTTATTATTATTTCTAGAATGATAAACAAATTTTGAGCACATAGTTCAATGTCTTTTAAACATATGCCATTTGGGTGTTTGTCCTTAGGTGCACACCTAACCACACACCACGCAAATATAAATGTGGGAATGTAGAAATAATCACATTGGTCTGCTTACATATGCATCGTGATGTGACTAAGAACAAAGACATTTAATCTTACCCATTACAAATGCTCATACGGAAAACATTTTTACTAAAGCCTAGTGCATCAAGATGTGTTAGAAAAGTCATATGATTTGTTTCATCAAATTATATAGCATTTTTAGATGATATGACATCCATATCTTCGAGGGGAAGGCTCTCATAGCACTGCATGAATAATCTCATGTAGTGTGACCACGTCACCATGTCTTGTTAGGGCCGTCCATTGATGCCTTTTTTTTTCCATATGGTTGTCAATGCAAGAGCCCATGTTTGCGTTCCCACGCAACTCCCTTATTATGTTGCAACAATATGCGCCTCCCTCCCACAATCTTTGACAAGACTGTTGCACCTCGAGGCTAGAACCCAACCCAAGCCTTCGTTTCTTCTTAGTCTCTCATCATTCCTATCAATTCCCATTCTAACCGATTTATGGGTTTTTGTGGGATAGATTATGACGGTGGGGTAGCAAAATAATTCATATGAACAACAATGGCTTCTTGTGTGACTAGCTGTGTGCAATCTCTTCATCTGTCATTGTATTTTTTATTTTTTAAAATTATTCTATGGGGTGAGCTTTCAATGAATGAATGAATGAATGTTGTTGAGATTTCAAATTTTGGATGTGGTAAAAATTTCCTATGTGAATTTGGTCAATCTTGGATGCAATTTGTGGATCTTTGTTCAAATGCACGTGATTGGGATCATTGTCATTGCCTAATCCATGTGGAGTTGCATCATCCTACATGATTAGATTGATGTTTTTTGCCCTCAAGGATCCTTGGTTGCAAGGTTTGCTATGTTTTTAATGGCTGGAGGATGGATGATCCCAACCCTAAGCTATAGTGTTTTTTTTATTTTTGGTTTTGGTTTGGTTTGGTTTTGATTTGTTTGATTTTCCAATTGTTTATCAGTAATGTCACCTATCGAGGCCATATTTGTTGTGATGTAAACCTATGTAAAAGCAACGGGTGACCCATTGATGGGTGCTGACAAATACAATTGGGCTTTGAATTACCTACGTGTTTTGTATGTATTTTTGCTCTAAGTTGTTTAGATTGTTCCTAAAATGATGACCAGATAATGAGTGATCGCAACCCTAGGTTATTGTGTGTGTGTGTGTGTGTGTGTGTGTGTTTAATTTGTTTCTTCCGACCCCCTTGGATCACATCACCTATCGAAATGCTTCAAGACATATTTGATTTGTAAAGATACCTATGTGAAAGCAATTGTTGACCCTTTGATGGTTGCTAAGTTGATACAATTAGGAGCAAATTACTTGCATACATTTCTTATACATTTTTTTGCTCTTGTTTGGATTGTTTCCCACATTGTGTGTTATGTGTAGTGATGTGTACTGTACTTACATGAAACGACAATGCCCATAGGATGAATAATGCCAACCCAAGGTTCTCATTCTTTTTTCTTTTTTTCTTTTTTTCAACCTTCATGAATCACATCACCTACCAAAGTCTAAAAGACAAATTTGTTTCCGTAAAGAACACGATACCTATGTGAAAGCAATTGGTGACCATTTGATGGTTATTGAAGAATACAATTAGGAGTGAATTTCTTGCATAGTTTTTGTATGTATTTTTCGCTCTTGTTTGGTGTACCAATGTGTTTTTAGATGACATGGCAATTATTGGGTTTTTAACAAACTTTTTTGTGCTAGAAAATGTTGAAACCTCATGGAAACCTTGTTGTGTATTCTATAGAATGGGTCTAGGTGTCAATCAACAATTGCAATCGAGTCGAATTATGGACCATCAAACAAGGGCATTATTATTGACACCAAGATAATGTAGGGGCCAATCACATGAACAATATTGTACATGGTCAATTTGCAGTAGAGGGTCCAACTACTTGGTAGACCTAGAAACTATTTGACTATACGCCTTGTAATTGGTGTTCATTCAATCGGTGTTGGTTTAATTATCCGTGTTCGATCTTGTCATTTTGGTGCCTCATGTTTGGGGTACACAAGGAAATTGGGTGTTAAGGGTTCAAAGTGAAGAGGGGTTTTGAGGTTGGAGAGAAAATTAATTCCTGGGAAGGAACTCCTTAATATAATAAGAGACAAGATACAAAACATGTTGAATTCTCCCATGAAAGGAAATTGGCAAACTTTGAAGACTCGTCAAGTGACAACATAACAATAATCATTTATATCAATGCCTTACCGAGTGTGAGATTGCATGCTACAACTTATCAATATTGTTGTGGGTGTTTCTTGTGAGTGCCATTTGTGTTGCATTTGTGTTGTTCGGATCCAAGGTATGCGGGCGTTATGTGGTTCATTTTCATGTTCTTCAACTTCTACTAATCAAATTTACACCACAAAACTTAATTTGCATTGGCAAATCTATGATGAAACATTTGCAAAACCCGGATTGAAATTTTGACCTCCCATGATTTAGTTAAGGTTATTGAAAGTGCATGTTTATTGGTTCCTTAATTACTCAAATAAGTCCTCCCAATTGTGTTCAGCATTGAGTATAGAGTGTTTATTAATATTTGAGGATGTGGTCCAATCTCTTTTAAAATTTTGTCTTTATAATGTTTGTTCTTTGATCCTCACCAAACTGATTACCAATCAAATCTAGGGATCCTATTAAGAAAATGAGCCACTTACAACCCATCCACCTTATTATAACTTTTTACAATGCTTGGGATGAATCTATGGTTTGTAGGCATTTGCACGAATTTCCACATTTTTTTAGTTGTTGTGAGTATAGTTGTTGCGAGTATAGTTGTCGTCATGCATACTCCAAGATTAACTAATATTTGTACCGCTCAAGGCCAGAAGGAGCCCCAAGAAATTGCGTTTCTTTGGTCGGGAGTTGGGCATTTTGCATTTGAAATTTTCCATGTTCAATTAGTTTTGGTGCATGCTTGAAGGTATTGTGAAGGAATTAGTGGAGAACATTCTATGATATTGAAGATCAAACTAATTTTGGCATGCCAAAGAGGTGCTAAAACAAGTGCGTCCTGAAGCCAAGTAGGTTGCTCTTCATTCATGTTTAAACACCGCCTTTGAGCATGCACAACCTACTTAGAGTTATCATGTTACTCATAAGGTTGTTCTTGTAAGTTTTGTCTTCACAAATGCTTGGAGCATTTGGGTCGGCCTCGAGAGGAATAAAATCGCACATTTGGGTGGCTTGGGGGTGGATGTGGGAAGTAGAATTGGTCTTTATTTGAGGATTTGTTTGGTTTGTGGTGATGCACAATGGTAAGCCATGTTTTGTTTGTTGTGGATGGCCTTTGATTCAAATATAATTGTGTTTATTGAATTTAACTTGTATTGAGTACCTAGATTTGCAATCTTGCATTTCAATTATTGTTTGTTCAATTACTCGTGTTCAAGATTGCCATTTTTGGTGTCTCTCTTATTTCGAGCGCTTGAGGAGAGTAGGTATATGTAACGAAACTCTAATTCCTTGTTGGAAGTTTCTTTGGCATGAACCACCCAACCACAAGGTAAGATAACACTATAAGAAACCCGCGTTTTTGGGGTCGTTTTGGGGAAACGAGTGATGTCTTCCGAGATGTCACTATGTTCGGCAATAAACGCCCACAAAATTGCAGATTTTATTGGACGTTGCGTGAAACATGACAGATCATGGGCCAGGACATGGCGATGTCAGGAAGGATAGCCATGTTCTTGTGGATGTCATTTAAAACATGCTGACGTCCTGCGTCGGGCCGTTTGTAAGGCCGCTAACGCCACGTCATCCCCACAGGTCTATCCACGGCATGTATAAAGTTGCGGCGGGCAGACTTAAAGTGCTGCCCGGGAAAAAAAGGTTGGAGAATGTTCAACTATGTGTGGTTGGCTATAAAAGACAAATTTGTTCCCAAAAATTTGAGGGAATGCGACATAAATTTCTCACGGTGCATCAATATGGTTCTTGGCATGCATGTTATTCTCCCGAATTCCGTTCAAATATTTGTAGCGGATGAGCCAAAAAACACGGGGGTGGTTGAGTCATTCTCTAATTGCCATAAGGTAGACATGCGGGACCACAATTGCAGACCGTAGGTTCATATATAGCTGGTTCAACACATGTTAGCCGAATAATTAATTAAAGTGGAAAAATGCCCTTTGGATTAAAATAGAAAAATTATGAAATTTCAAGTTTTGTTACAAAAGGAATGTTTTCTCATTCACTTGTTTATAATTTAGTTTGTCATATGTTGATTTTGATTTCAAAGGATTTCAAAGGTTATATATTTGTACATTTAGACACGAGGAAATCAAGGGAAGACTTTTGCAAGCAAAATATGGCACTTCATTGCTCTCACAATTCCAAAAATACATGCGCCAAACGTGGGAGTGCCCACGTTGGATCTCGTGGCCACATTCCACATATAGACGAGCAACTGCTACTGGAAAATCTTAGTGCCTAGAAAATTATGACCATCCGTCTGTTTGAACACAAAGGACGTCTCCGCGGACACCCGAGTAGACATCAGCCTTGACAGTCGGTTCCTCTCCAGCAAGGCGTCCCTTGTGACGCAACCTTATACATTGCATGCCATGTGTGATGTGACGTTGCTGTAGGTGCTTTGGGTTGTAACCACTAATACTGTGTTCCTTCGTTTTCTTCTTCCCCACGAACATCCAACGAGGCTGGGATGTGCATGCCGCCGTCCGTTGCGGGCTCTCTAGTGGGCTCTACATCTTGCATTTGTGGTTGTAAACCCACAAAGTCAGCATCGTGGCGGACATCGATTATGCGCGGTAAGGTCTGGTTGGTTTGTAGTTGCCCACGTCTACCCCTCACGTCCGTGCGACATACAACCTTCCATCCTGGCCTCGTCGGGTCATTGGAGAAAAAAACTTGTTGACAATGCAATGGAAATGCAAAAGAGTTTGAGTGCACTTTGCCATCCATACGGTTGAAGTTCGCAACGGTGAAACCATATTGATCCCGTGTGATGTTAGGGTGTCGAGGATCTGCACTTGGGCGAACCCAATCGCACACTAGCACAGTGGTGCAATGATTTCGGTAGTCTAGCTCCAAGATCTCTTCGATGTAGCCCACATACTCCTCGGTTGTCTCTATGGGTCGCCCATTTCTCAAGCCCCATGGTATTTGTCGTGTAAATGAGGCCACTACACATGAATCGCGCGTGACGAGGCCACCCTCAGCACCTCGTACTCGGAAGTGCATGCCAAACGCATACATTTTCCGGTGTGAGATTGCATATCGCTCGGGAGGTTGCGCGTATTGCGCAACATCGACGTCCACAACTTCGCCGGAGGAACGCTGACGTGACAGACGCGACGTCAACCATGTTGCAAAGGGAGGAAGATCGTGTAGTTCCAACGGATACCGCACTGCCAAAGTTGGATGCCGGCGGCGACACATTTTCCGAAAGGCCTCCCTCTCTTTCCAACGCGAAACTCTAGCTGCCATAAATTCCCTGCACAAGGTTGTGTGCCATTAAATTGTGGTTAGAAATGGCCCTTGCATGTATATAAAGGTGATGCAAAAGTGTGATGGCCATCATCTGCAATATCACATGTGATGCGTATATCTCAGAAAGAATGTCATTTGGGACATCATGTCCAACACATCCTCATGCACTGCTACATGTCACAGTTGACATGGCACTTGTATTTTGCATTGGGTGACAGTATATATCATCGAGGCTTGAAGTAAAGTAAGTATGGGTTCCACTAACTCTCTGCAACGCTCCAATGACGACGCATTGTCCAAAACAAAAGCGTGCGCATAGTTGCGGAATTCGTCGGACATCTTTCGCTTTTGTTGTGAGTTGCAACGGAAAATCTCATCGTTCATGGTTGCATCCTCTTCAGCGTCCCATACACGATGTGTAGTTCCTCTGTACTGATGCATGTACTCCGTGCAAAAACCAAGCGTGTCGTCCATTTGATAACCTTCCGCTATGCTACCCTCCGGATGTGCAAATGTTCGAACGTAATCTTTCAACGTTTTCATGTACCGTTCTATGGGATACATCCATCGATAATGCACTGGACCGCACGTGTACAACTGCTCCACCAATGGACGGGAAGATGCGTTATGACATTCATAAATGTGGAAGGGAACTCCTTCTCCATGACGCACGTCGCCATCACCACATCCAACATTGTGCCCTCCTTGTCGCCTCTCTTCACCTCCTTGGCGCATAGTCTCTGAAACACTCTACTCAGTTTGATAATAGCTACGCGCACGCTTTCATCCAATAGGTTGCGTATAGCCACAGGAAGAATCTGGAAGACATGTATTTAGAAAGTCAGAGAACGATTGTGTCGCGCCCCCCTGGACATCAGACAGAACATCTAGGAGCGTCATGAAGAACATGGAGTGCGAGAACAGTTTGAGGATAACGTCCCCCAGGATGTTGACGCGTCAACCATGTTTGGAATGAGGTCTCAGTAGACATCATGTGGTGTGTGCCTATACTCCTATGACACATTGATACATTGTATTACAACATTGACATCCCCGAGGGTGTCCTTCTTGACTTGCCTGTTGCATGAGAACATGGTAGTCGTGCGTTTTCATGTACTGCAATTTCCCATTCGCTAGGCGCTTGTGAATGCTACCCACGTAGTTTGTGGGGGTGCGAATATTGGAGACGATTCCAACAAACTCCGCGCGTTCATGTGGCCTAAAAACATAGGGAGCGTGCGACATATAGTACCTATCCTGTGGCCGCCGTGGGGGTTGCAACCATATCTCTTCGCGTATTCGCAGGTCCTCTGCGTCGACCCTGTTTCCAGGACTATCATTCATTCCAAACAATATCTTCAACAAGTTCTCGCACAAATTCTTCTCACAATGCATAACATCGAGGATGTGACGCTCTAGCAGGTGCTGCACAAGACACATGGGCAATTTCAAACACATTGCCAGCACTTTCATGGACACATGCATGCCTCATCTATCCGTATGAGCAAAGCTGGTTATCATTATGGCCTGAAGCGTCAGGTCAAATGTCTTGGTGGACATCATTACAAACTACGTGACTGAGACGGACGTCGCGATGTCCACTTCAACATCTGTGGACAGGATGTGCAAACATTAATTGTTATACGGGAATCACCTGCCAGTATTCCAGCTCGAACAACGCACTAAGTCTTTTGACGCCTGTGACATGCACAGGATCGTTGGGTCCGTTCTCTCTCCCGCCCATCTGTAGGTATGAATCGCGCCAAGCTGCGTATCGAATGATATCATCCCCCGACATCGGTTTTGGCCTAGGACGTTCCTCTTCCTCCCCATTGAATCTCCTATTCCGGCGATACGTGTGGTGACGGGGTAAATAACGACGAATGCCGCCGTAAACAATTTTGGTGCCCCTAATGCTCCGATTTGGAAGCATGTCTCCGGTTTTTGTCATCCTCGCATCGGTGTTTGGTCCACAACAAGGGCACCCTTTGTAGCCCTTACAAGTAAGACCAGAAATGAGGCCGAAAGCGGGAAAATCGGAAATGGTCCACATAAGTATGGCACGCAAAGTGAAAGTGCGACTCCCTTGTGGTTGGGAGAAATCTAAAGCCTCAACACCATGCCAAAGCTCTTGTAGCTCCTTCAAAAGCGGTCGTATAAACACATCAATGTTTGAAGAGGACGGCGACTTCTTCCCGGAAACCAATATACACAACGAGATAAAAAACTTTTTGGTCACCAACCATGGCTCGAAATTGTAAATCAAAATCAATACCGCCCACGTCGACCAGTTGGTGTTGTTTAGTTTAAAAGGATTCACTCCGTCCAAAGCGAGAGCCAGTCTCATGTTCCTATCGTCACGCCCAAAGTTGCCAAACGCGACGTCATTGTTGATGTGCTTCCATGCAGGGCTGTCAGCCACAGAACGCATGATGTCATCACTGCTGACGTGTTTGGTGTGACCTGTCAATAGACGCGCTATCTCAGACGAACGCCACATTCGTTTCAACCTAGGAATTAGGGGAAAGTGACGGATTACTCTTGCGGGAATGTTGTTGCTGCCATCCAGCCATCGTCGCGCCGTGCACTTGGGACATAAATCATGATTTGCATATTCTTCGTCATATAGAATACAACCATTGGGGCATGCATGGATATTGTTGTAGGTCAATCCAAGTCGACGGATGCTCTTCCGAGCCGCATAATGAGTTTTGGGCAACTTGTTGGGCATTGGTAACAAGTCTCCAGACAAAAATCGGAACAACTCATCGGTAAATGTATTGCTCACATGGAACACCGAGCACATGTTCATTATGATGATCGTGGCGGATACAACACTCATTTTTGAACCCGGGTACACTGGAGTCGTGGCTTCCGTATACAAACCATCCAATTCATCTTCGATGTCGCCGTCTTCCTCGTTCTCCATATGCAAACGTCCTTCAGCTACGGCCTCTTCGTGGAGTGCATCCCCTCTGCCCAGTGCCTCCAGCACCTGACGTTCAACTTCATGGAATTCATCCAGGAGGGGTGGGGGAAGTGCCCCGTTGTCGGCGTCCACGGGTTCAGGTAATGTGTTCGAAAGGATGTCTTCTACAACGTCGTTGTCACAACAGACGTCCTCCACCCACATTCCAGACGGTGGGTATCCATCGACGGGGTCACCGCCTAGTAAAGACTTGGTTAGAAATGGATCACGGCCAACTGCCACGTGGTGTTGCCGTATAACTTGTATGGTTTTTCTGCGTCCACCCTTGCAGTCTTTGCAAGGACATCTAAATGTGTGCACATTGTTCTCTGTTGCCACGCGGAGCTCTGTGTGAAGTATCAAATCCCCTATTGGCACGTGACGAAGTGTGCGTCCATAGTCCGTCAAATGAATGGTTGCACCACGACGCACAGCCAAACCCATGTTGCGTGTTCCGAATTGGAAGATGTTACCTCACTGGGCCGATGTTACACACCCTGCAGCGCTTCCGCGTGGTCGTGTTACGCATGAGCATTGATATAAACATAGGACACCATTCGTTGACACTATGCGGAGTGTTTCTTCCAGGGTGGATGTCACTGAGAATGTCCATGGGGACATTGCTGTTGATCTGTCGGCGTCAATTGTGACATCTTCCTGGACACCATTCGTTGACACTATGCGGAGTGTCTCTTCCAGGGTGGATGTCACTGAGAATGTCCATGGGGACATTGCTGTTGATCTGTCGGCGTCAATTGTGACATCTTCCTGGACACCAAAATGAAGGTCACACACTACACGACAGTGTGTTCCATATACACCCACGTGAGGGATTTGACTGCTGCATAACATCGAAACCACAATGGTCACGTTGATGACCTGGATCTTTCATTCCCGCACACAATGGGGAGCGCACAGTGTTCGAATTAAGCACATGTCGCATTGGGTGTCTTACATGACGTCCAAGAAAACACTGGTATCTACGACGCCAGTAAAAAAACAATGTAACTGACCTTTTCCCACGTGTCCCAGAGGGTATTCCAGGTAGTGGATGCCCCAGAGGACCCTGAGAAGGCTCGCCGACATTCTCTAAACCCTAAGTGTTGCGGCTTCACCTTTGTACGCTCATTGCTTGAACATCCCTTAGCAGCATGGCGGTGTCGCGTTCAACACGAAAGCCTGGTAGGGTTGTCCGTTTTATAGACACATCACAACATCCGCAAAGGGTGGATGCGGATGACTCCGAGGCCGCTGCAGTGTTGTCCACTTTGGTGTTTGAATGCGAAGAGAAGAATGCAATGATGCCATCCCAAAAACCCAACACAATTCAAAGAACCCAACGTGCACACCGTCGCCGCCGCTTACGCTTGCTCAACTTCTTTGGGAGTGAAAATTTCACAACACCCACTGAGTCATCGAGCATCGCTATCAACCCAGTTCCAAAACAGGTAAATCTTCCATCTCATATGCATGCATCACAATTTAGGTCACGGTCAAGTTCAAATTTTGCTGTGCGGCGAAATTTTTCGCCGCTCTCGGCCACTGGCACTGGGAAGCCCGCATGCGGACACGCGGCAGCCCCCGGTTTTAGGTGCATGTACGGCCTCTAGTGGGTTGGGCATAGGGTCACAGTCGGCCATAGGTCTTCTCCGATGCCGAGGTGCATAGATCCTCTTACCTACGTCCGCTAGTCTCCATTGTGGTGTCTGCTGCAACGCCGATGTGTTGCTTTCCCTACGGCGCTGCGCTGCCTTCCCACGCCCTTGTGTTGCTTTTCCGACGCGCTGTGTTGCTTTTGGGTATCCAAGATGTTGCGGACACGGGATCGCACTTGGAAGCGCAAGGAGATGTCTCCAGCAACATTGGTAGAACACAGGCGCGCAGCTGGAGAGCGGCGATCCAAGGCTAGAGAGGACCCGCGGCATGTGGCTGGAAGGCGTGGCTCACCCCGGCAAGACGTTGCCGCATAATCGAGGTATCATCATCATCGGAGGATGCGGCTGAGGACGTGCCGGAGCAATCCTGGAGGTAAGTGGGTCTTTCTCCTCCTATCCTGACCTCTTCCTGGTGTTGATGCTATGCTATGCTATGCTAGACACAGACACAGACACAAACACAAACCACGCCACGCTCCAGCTCCCTGGAGCTCCATGAATTTTTTCCTTTATACCTGCAACTTGGGGTTTTGACGACGGTTATGGGACCATGAGCTTTTGACCACCCTGATCTGCAGTCACTAAAAGACTGCAGATTTGTTTTGTGGGTTTTACAGCTGAAATTTTAAGAATTTGGGGGCATGTTATATATCGTTGGAAAGGTATTGAAAATATCTTTCCAGCGGTATATAACATGCCCCCAAAGTCTTGAAATTGCAGCTGGAAAACCAAGAAAACAAATCTGCAGTCTTTAAGAACCCATTTCAAGATGGTTTAGGTAGGACGACTCAAACATTAGACCATGTTGTTGTGGAATGTGGTTGTTGTAGCCGAGGATACGCAACCAACTCGGGCACGGAATCAGACGGCGATCAGGAGAACAGTGATGGGATTGAAACATCACATCCACTACCAACACGTAAGGGAGGGGGGAGCACTGCCTTGAAGAAACGTGTGGAGCTGGATGCGCAAGGGCAGCCTTTTGGCGCCATGAAGGCTGTCCTGTGCGCCGACATCAAGAAGTATGCAAAGGACCTGGATCCCACGACGGGATGGGAAAGCCAGCCACGGCACGAGAGGAAGCGATTATTCAAACGCCTATACACAGGTAAGGTTTGCACATCAATTTTTTGGCATGCATGTGTCGCGTTAATTTGCGATGTGAAACCCGAATCTAACATTTTAAGTGCAACCAAACATCATTCTGGACATGAGCAACAGGGTGTATGTCTATGTAGGCAGGCATGACATTCTCGCTGACGTCAGGGTGGACATGTATTTAGCGCAGAGTGTCATGCTGACAATCTGTGAATGGATGCCGAACAGGACGTCCGTGCGTTTTTGTGGACATGTGTACTAAAACGCTCGACAATCGCTATCGACGTCCATAGGGACGTCGATGATATCAATTTTCTCTCTTGTGGTAACATACTGGTTTGTACCCTTTCTAACGTGGGTGTAGTGTGGGCACCCAGTGTTGGTCGCTTGTGAAGTGAATGTGATGGCATTGACGTGTGTGTCCGGCATGCAGACTGGGAGATGTGTGGGCATTGTAACAAAGTGTGCGAGAAGTAGATGCGGCCTATTATAACAAAGGTACTCATCAACACCCGGTGGAGGTTAAACCAGCTCATAGACAACAATGCGGGTAAACCAGTCGATGTGGGTGCAGAGCATTGGAAAACACTTGTAGGTATGCGCGCCACCGAGGCTGCACATTTGAAGTCTCAGCACATGCGCTCAATTTCAAAAGGGAAAGGATCGACCACAGCTCAATTGAAAGCTATTGAAAGGGAGGTCGTCTCCCGTCTGGTAAGAGTGTCACTATATCTATGTTGACATGGCTGACAATTTTGCAATTCTCTTTATAACTCTGTGATAGCCCTTATCCCCTACAATGTCAATGTCGACAACAGATGCCATCCAACACGTTTACTTAGACGTCCGATGAGCCGGCAATGTAACTCTAGTTGTTTGAGTTAATGTTCGATATTAATCATGGCACTTCCAAAGGCGTCACGGGACCTGCACCTGTTGGAACGCATTGTTGTCGACGTCCCCTTTCATCCGTAATGACTTTAATGTGCCATGCAGGCGATGTTGAACAACAGGGCACCGTACGATGCGGAGGTTGACGCCGAGGTTGCCAAAGAGTACCAATGCATACAGGAGGAAAAGCGCCGAGCGCGTCCCGATCATGGCTCGGAAATGGAGTCGATGCGCACTCGAGTGACGGATTTGGAGGGCAGCGTCACACGCCTTGGAGAGAATGTGGCAGCCTCAAACAAGCGCATGGAGGACATGATGCGAATGATTCTTCAGAATCAGAGTCAGAAACATCCGACTAACATTGATAGCATGACGGAGCCTTCATCGTCTGCGAAGATGCTCGATATTTCGGCATTGACGTCAACGACGGAGGATCTGGTGATGGTGGCACAGAAACAAGCTCCCACCCCAGTTATCAGCGCGGTGGGCGGTGCGGACATGCGTGTGGCGTCCGCGATTCCTGTCCCGAGCGACGTCTCCGAGGATGTTGCGACTGATGCAGTCACAGACGTAGAAGCAGTGCCTCCCAGCTCTGAAATCATTATCGCGTCTATAATTGAGGACATTCTCGAAGTGCCGAAAAAAACGACACAGACACCTGTAATTGATGACCCTGTAGAACCCACCAACGAGGAAGTGCCAGTGCAAGCTATGGAGGACGTCGAGGAAGGACACCCTGAGATATCCGGCAATGCGGACGTGCCTGAAGAGATTGCATCTCTGGATCAGGTAACATCAAGTAACACCCACCCATATTAGACATACTGGAAACCCTCTCATCGTCGTTTAAAAATTATACCTTCATGTATTTGTCTGGCATGTTCTTCGTGGTGTCATTGAGGATGTCAACATGTACATTAGGCTGGACGTTTGCCTTGACAATTTGAATTATCGCAGAACAGAACGACCATAATTTGAAACCTCCGAGTACTAATGCGGAATGCTATTACATGATGAGGTGCCCGTACCGGAGGAGTCAGGTGGCCGACCCCGCCGTGCGGGTAGAAGCGAACAAGCGAAATCCTCAATGGCCAAACTATGTGCACCAAAAGCGGTTGGTTTGCCTAAACCTCCCCAAAATCTTGCGAAGGTGAGGGAACTAGTGTTTGCATGCCTACATTGCTTGCATGATTGCAGGAGGAGTGTGGAGCACTCGAATATAGTCACGTCGTTCGTGTGAGTCCATTTCATGTTCGGATGACCACTAATATAATTCATGCGGTTTTGTGAATGGTGGTGGAATGGGGCAGGTGGGGACTAGTACGAAGGCACAGACACAAAAGAAGAAATGAGTGGACGTTCTCAATAACGACGCGGCTCTCCATTCGAGTGCTCATGAATTATCCACTTAGTCGTGGAGGTGTAGACTCGCGACTATAGACATGGATGCCTCGATCATGGACAATGTTTAAGTTTTTGGGCAACTAGCGATTGATGTGTAAATGCAGCCTCTTGGTTGCAATATGTTGTATCAATGAAAATGTTGCATTTACGGAATTGGAAAGCATTGGTGTACATTTGTTCCACGCGTTCTTTGTGTCTGTTCCGACTGTCTGGTGGAACAGTTGACGTCGGTGTTTGTTCTCGTAGATGGCATAAGTGACGTGCATCTGACATTTGGTCCTGCTAATAGCCAAACAACTTGATGTCAGTAATGTGTTTGAGAATTTGAGGCAATCAGCCACGTCAAGGCGGGCTAAGCTTGAAAACGGCATCATCACTCCCAAACAAGCTGTGGTTTTGGCCAGAGGACATCCTCATAATTTGTAATGCCCCATTTGATGTCACACATAACATCCCACTATCAAAAAGGATGTCCAAGAAAACTAAAAGTCACCCCGAAAACACCCAAAAAATACATGCATACGTCGAGGAAAATGTCTCATGTGACATTTTCGTGTCGCAGAGGACGTCGGTAACAGCACACATCGCCACGTAATGCAATGTCCACGTCAGCAACAGCGAATGCCACGTCAGTTTTTAATCGCATTCCACGTCATCTCAAGAGGGTCCACGAGGCCATCCACGTCACCGAAGGGGCGGAAAAAAAAGCGTGCCGACGTGGCACTGCCCGCAAAAAACATGCTTGCGTGGCATGCCGGTGGCGTCCACGTGTCTTCACGCGGACACTATGGAACACCATGTTTTATGTGATGTCACATAAAAACGTGCTGAAATTCCCCATGTTTTCGCATGTCCACGACGCGTTTTTCTCCTGTCTGACATGACGGATTTTAGGTGACGTCCAAGAGAAGAACCTCCATGTCAAAGTGAACGCGCACTCCCGTTTTTTTTGACGTCACAAAAAATAGGATTTTCTTATAGTGTAAAGAGACCCTTATTCTTGCGCAAGAGCTCTTTTTATATACCTCCCCACTATGCCCGGTTGTCTTAAGTTTATTTGAAGTAAAAGCAAGTTCAACTATAATGAACTCTATGCTTTTTCTTTAAACTCATTCTAGACTACCGTTATCTTAGTTATAGTCCAACATGTACCAATAGTGGTCCATGTTACACTCCTCCCCATTTAACTTTGAGCGTCTCTGCTGAAATGGTATACTATCCTAAACTCCCAAGCCATCAGCTAGCTTTCGTTTATGATTGCTTCTTCTATTGATCTTGTTGGACACACTAGCACTCTCAACACCTTTATTTTGTGTTAGCCATTCTTATGAATGTGCCATGGTGTCCCAATATTCTTTGAGCACTTCTGAACTCAAATTCTTTTTTGGCTCCCAAGAATAATGTTCAAGTCCATATCCAAGTCACTTAATGAGGTAAAATTTATGAGGCCTCGTGCAACTATCTCTTACCTCATATGTAAGAACGCGTTCAACATCGAACGACAATTCATCATCTTCTAGGATTGGTGGTGGCGAAGGTTGTACTTTGCCAGAAGTCTTGTATGACTTTAGAAGTGAGATATGAAATACATCATGTATTTTCAATGTCTCTTGCAATTCTAATTTGTAAGCCATTTTTCCCACCTTTTTTAATACCTTAAAAGGACCAATCCATCTAGGTAGCAATTTCCTTGCTCCTGACATCTTTAACTTAATGTTAGATGTACTCAACAACACTTGAGTTCCAACATCAAAAGAAATTTCACGTTTCTTTGTATCAACATAGGACTTTTGTCTATTTTGTATTGCTAGCAAATGCTTCTTAGCCTCTTCCATAATACCAGACATCGATTGCACTAAGTCCTTTGCAGCATGGACATGTCACCTACTAATTCCAATATTCAAAGGTGTCAAGGGATGTTGATCATGATTCAACATAAAAGAAGTGGTTTGAATTGATTTTTGCCAAGCATTATTGTATGCAAATTCAACCAAGGATAAATAAATATCCCAATCATCTTGATTTGGCTAACATAATGCCTTAGCATATCTTCTAGAATCCTATTAACTCTCTCCGTCTACCCATTTGTTTGAGGATGAAAAACTATATACATAGCTTGTTTTGTGCCCAAAACATTACATAGTGCAACCCAAAACCGACTAATAAATCTAGTATCTTGATCATTAACTAGTTTTCTAGGAAGACCATGATGCTTATACACAAAATCTATAAATAATCTTAATGTTTCTTTTGCAGTAATTGTGGTCATTGTGGGTATAAAATGAACCATTTTGCTCAGTTTATCCACACACACCAATATTGCATAATGTCCTTGTTATGTGGGAGTTAGTCTAGTGATAAAATGAAGGCTAACACAATTTCATTTCCTTTTAGGAATTTCTAAGGATTGCAATAATTTTACCATCTTTGTAGTAGAGGCTTTACTACGTTGACATACATCACATGTATTCACATAAGTCTTGACGTCATCTCTCAATTTTGGGCACTAAAAATTGGTCTCAACTTGTTTCAAGGTCTTCATAATACCCATATGTCCACTATAAAAAACATCATGACATTCAAAGAGTATATCTTTACAAAGGGACCCACATCGGGTACCACAATTGCATCTTGTCATCACCGAATAATATTTTTAGAGACCAATTTTGCTAAATTAACCAAGTCCTTAAACCATGTGTTTAAGACATACCCTACAATGATCTTCTTAAAGAATTTATTGTCGAACCCATGGGGACTCTTTCTAGTGTTGGTTATCTCCATGGGAGCACTCCTCTCAGGGTCGGCCACCACTGGTTGGAAGCTATGATTTATAGGGTTTCTTGTGAGTAAGGCTAATGTAACACGTTTTTCATCTAATGGGTTGATGCTTAATAAATCGGCAACGTTGCTTTTTCCGAGATGATACTCTAATCGATAATGAAATGTTTGCTCCAAATACTCTAACCATCCAGCCTGACGCCTTGACAAATTTTGTTGTGATTTTAGATAGGTTAATGGATTATGATTTGTAATCACTACGCATTTTGAACCTTCTAAATAACAACGCCATGTTCGTAAGACATGCACAACGACTGTTAATTCTTGTTAACATGTGGTATTATTTCTTTTAGCAGGTGTAAGATTGCGGCTTTCAAACACAATTGACCTATTATTCTGTAAAAGAACTGCCCCTATACCCAACAATGAAACATCACATACGACTTCAAATCTTTCGCCAAATATTGGTAAACTCAAAATATGCACATGAGTTAACGCATACTTAACCCCTTCAAAAAACTCTTGACATTGATCAGTCCAAATATACTTTTCATCTTTTCTTGTCAAACGGAAATAATTACTTAGACTTAAGAATGAATGCAATTGCCCATCTAGTCACCGTATCAATCTTTTGAGGGTCAACCTTAATTCCATCCTTACCCACCATATGACCAAGGTACTCTAACTCATTCTTTACAAAACGACACTTAGTCAATTTAGCATATAATTTGTTCTCGCGTAGTATTTCGAATATTTTTCATAAATGTTCAAAGTGCTCTTCTTGTGTCTTTGAAAACACCAAAATATCATCAAGATGTACCAAAACAATTTTTTTCAAGTGTTCTTGAAAAATTATATTCATCACTCCTTGAAAAGTTACAGATGCACTAGTCATTCCAAAATTCAAAACTTTGAATTGATAATGGCTAAAAAATATTCTAAATGCAGTCTTATGTACATCTTCTTTTAAAATTTGAATTTGATAATAACCCTGAGTCAAATCTAATGAACTAAACACATGAGATCCGACCAATTAATCAAATAGTTCATCAATTCTTCGCAATGGATATCAATTCTTTATGGTTAGTTTATTCAAAGATCTATAATCTATCATCATTCTTAATCCACCATCTTTCTTCTTGACAAATAAGATTGGTGATCCATAAGGTAAAGAACTTGGTTCTATCCATCCTTTGTGGATATATTATGTAATTTGTCTTTTGGCTTTTCAATCCTCAAAGGATTGAGTCTATAAATAAGTCAAAAAGGTGGTTTATGACCTTCTTCTAATGATATAGTATGGGCCATCTCTCTATGGTGGAAGCCTTGCATGTATGGGCTGAAATATATCTTCACATTCCTTTACCAAAGACCCTACTTAGTTATTTTTCAACCTTGAAGATGGTTCTTTAATATGTATATTTTTCAAACGAACGAGTAAAGGAGTACAACCTTTTTTTCCAGCTCTCTTGAATTGCAAAGATAATAACATGTTGCCTTGAGGCATGGACTTCTTCTTGCTTGTTATCACACTTTGAATTGTAACTTTTTTATTGCCCTTGTGCAAAATACAAGTTTTAGAATCATAATCAACGTGGGCTCTATGCTTATTCAACCAATTATTTCTCAAAATTAAGTCAAAACCATCACTTAATTTGATAACCAAACAAAAGACTTGAGATTGGTATTGTTGAATTTTCACATGCACATTGGTGGTCCCCTCCATTTCAACTTCCAATCCATTTCCCAATACCATTTTACCATTATTTTTTTTCACATGCAAACCGATACGTTTGACATATGATGAATTCAAATAACAATGAGTAGCAGCAATATCTACTAAGATATGCCCATCTATTCCAGAGACTTTCCCTAAAAATTGCATAGATGGACCGTTAGTCGAAATAGAATTCAAGAGTACAGGTTGAGATGGATCACAATACAGTTGCAATATGACTCTTTTTGTCAATCCCAAAGCATCCACATAAGTGTGTTTACACTCATGTAATAATTAAAAATCTTGACAATAATCTATTGTGGCCTTGACTTTTTTTCTTTTCCATTAAAAAGCAAGCACTAGTCTCAAAGGGATTTTTTCTTTTAGCTTTTACTTGGCTAGGTTTCTGGAATATGTTAAAAATGACCAAAAACCTTGGAATCTTTACTAAAAAGTGTATCTAATCAACTTCAAAGATTAAAAAAAATTGGTTAAATGAATTGCCTATCCTAGACTGTAAAATTTGAACAAGATAATCCAAAAATTCTAATCTTAATCTCATTTTTACCTCAATAGATTGCCCACAATCTTTCTGCTAAGGGTCCAAAAATCCTTTTCCGCTTTCTTAATAGTGGAATTACACTTCTTAGGGCAAGTATTAGTCCTATGGCCCTTTTCTTCACAAAAGTAGCATTTGCCTTCTTTCTTTAAGGCTGCAACTATTTTGTAGTCAATCTCTCTACCATTAGTGAACTTCATGGTAGATTACTTTTGATTCTTGAATGGACCACCTACTCCTATAGAGAGAGTTTTTTTTCTCACCGTTCTTAGTAGATGCAATCCCCAACCCATACTTAACTTGTTGGAAATTAAAATCTACAGAAACGGCATAGGTAACTAGCTTATGAAAATCCTCCCAAGGTTGGGCATCATTGAATAGGCCCACCACTACCTTTAATCTTATTTATGACTTCAATCCATCAATAGAATGGTGAATCTTATCACCAACACTCATGGGTAGAGTAACAATTTTTGCACATAAGTTTTGAAACTCATTGGCATAACTTTCAACCAACGAATGTTAAGATAACTTACTAAGTTTGGTACGGGCAACTTGCTCGGGGCTCATATTCTCATAGGCCTTTGTAAGCACCTCTTTGAAATACACCCACTCTTTATAATTTTTGCCCCCTTTCTCTTAAATTTTTATCGTATTTTGCCAATTTTGCACAACTCTAGCCTCAAGATAGGTTTGTGCGATATCAACCCAAAAGTCAGGAGAGGTGTTACCGGCATGTAGGTAGTTATCCATCACATCCAACCAAGCCTGGATGCGCACACGCCCTCCTTCTTTGAATTTCTCCGGATTTGAAGGTTTGTGTGAGCCTATGAGCCCAAAATGAGTGCTCATATTTGTTTTATGTTTAGGATCTACTTAGAATTGCATTTGGAGTGTTGTTAAAACAATCAAAAGTATAAAAAGAGTGAGGCTTGGTGTGGATTTGTGTTTAGGCCTTAAGCCATTTTGTGTGGTGAATTAGAAGCTTAGTGACATTAGGGAGTATTTTTATTAGAGGAGTGTGGGATTAGTGGAATTAGGTAGGTGAATTAGGGGGAGGCCTTGGAGAAGCTCTCTTGTGTTCATTTTCTGGTTTTTGTGGTTGAGGGTGGAGAAGCTTAGTTAGAAGTAGCCGCAGCTAAGGAGTTGGGTTTATGAAGGAGTTGAGTTTATTTAATTAGAAGTAAGGAGCTGGGTTTATTTAGTTAGAAGTAGGGAGCTGGGCTTATGAAGGAGCTGGGTTTATTTAGTTAGAAGTAGGGAGCTGGGCTTATGAAGAAGCTGGATTTATTTAGTTAGAAGTAAGGAGCTGGGTTTATTTAGTTAGAAGTAGGGAGCTGGGCTTATGAAGAAGCTGGATTTATTTAGTTAGAAGTAAGGAGCTGGGTTTATGAAGGAGCTGGGTTTATTTAGTTAGAAGTAGCCGCAGCTAAGAGCTGGGTTTATTAGTTAATTAGTGCCTACTAGCCTAATTAGCCTCCCAGTTAATTAGTCTTTGGTTAGTTCAAGCTACACCCTACCTTAGATTGTTGGTTAAGTGTGTGGCTACATGGTGGCATTAAGATACAAAGTTGGTGCTAAGCTACGGGGTTGACATTAAACGTGAAGTTGACACTAAGTTGCGGAGCGGGCATCAAGTGCGGGGTTGCTATCAAGCTGAGGAGTTGGCCATTAATTCATGGATTCAACAAATGAAAGTTTTGCTAAGACCAAAAGCTCAAGAGGAATATCGGCAAGGGCATGTGTGGCAAAGACTATGACTTGGGAGCTTGAGTCGGCTAAGGGAGTAACCATACACGATACTAGTGGTATCGAGGCATCATTGTCTCAAGCAAAGTGTGAAGCTAAGAAAGTTTTAAAATAAATGAAAATCATTAAAAAGGAGGAGTAGTGAGCTAGTCACTCTCACATGGAGAGTGGAACACGCTCTAAGGGGTGAGTAGGAGGAAGGGTGCTTGTGAACTCTTGGAAGAAGTTAATAAAGACTAGCACGACTAGTGCATTGGTGGAGAGTTGAAGTTGAATTTCATGTTTCTACGATTCTCGACATAAGACATGTGATTCTCAAACCCATACCCGGACTAGGACGCTTAAGGGTGGTGGGTTTGGCCTCATAGAGCCCAAGAGGATGCCCACAGTTGCTCTTAACCCTTGTTCTCCAACAAATTCGGGGTTTTCAGGTTAATCATGCAAACAAAATACATAAAAAGAGTGTGGACTTTGGTTTGGGTTTGAGATTGAGCTAGGGGTGGAGTTTGTGTGTAAGTTTAGTGTCACGAGTGAATCTGGTGTTTAAAATGGGCTTAGTTAAAGTGAAGGAGTTGAATGACTTAATAGGTAGAGGCTTAGTGGCCGAAGTAAGGCAAGGAGACCGTTTAAATTGGGACTGATGGGTGTTCGTTTAAGGGGGGGTGCACTGCACACCTAGTTTTTCCCGGACTCTGGATCGGGGAGGAAACGGTTGGAGGCGTTGGTCTTCTCTCTCTCGGAGGTGTGGATGGGAACAGGAGAACACAGTTGGGAGGGGCAGGGGCGAAGCCCTGCTGGAGGAGGCTCTTGGATTACCGCGACAGAGGCAACAGGGAGGCGAGGTTCTGGTGTGGGAAGGCTGCTGGATGTAGGTAAAGATTCTCGACTTGAGGCCGTCACGGGCAAGGAGCAGGGTAAAGCATTCGTTGAGGGAGAGAGTGAACCGGCATTATGGCCGAATTTGGCAGAGGGGTGATGCAGCCGAATTGAGATTTGTGGGTTGTCGTCAATGAGAGGGAGGTGGCGAGATGTGAGCTGAAAATGATGCAGGCTTCCGGGGGATTGAAGGAGGTTGCCTGGGCTCGAACCGAACCTCAAAAAGGGATCCATATACGAACTTTGTTTTGTGTCGCCCAAGATGTACCGGGAAGGGAGGTGTGTTGCTGCCTTGAATATGTCAGAGATTGGGAGAATGTGAGGCGAGCTGAATCAGTTGCGGGCGTTTCTCGAATTTGAGGTAGCAGCCAGCCGAAGAGAAGGAGGCAGCGACTTCAGCTTGATTCGAGTTGGATTGTAGGGGTCGAAGCTGCCTAGCCGACACTTGGCTGCGGGAATGATGGCGCATGCATGGATGCTGGCCGCAACTCTTGCTCAAACCCACGACGACAATTCATTTTCGGTCCTGTAGCGGGAGCTGGAGTAATCACCTCCTCAGTATGAGAAGCGGCGATCTCAGCCCAATTTTGAATCAAAAGCAAGGAAGGTAGACTGGAGCGAGAAGGAAGCTAGCTTCGAGGATAACATCGAGGCAGCGACTAAGAACAGGGCAGTATGAAACTCATTGTGCTAGGACAGAGGTCCTAGTGAGTTGAAGGACTGAGGGACCAGGGTTTGCCACAGCTGGGCTCACTTCAAGGGTGCCGAGACCAGGGGAGGCATACGGCCAGGCAACAATAAGGGTTAAGGGAGGAGGACAGTAGGCAGTAGGGTGAGGGGTTGAGCTGGACTGCCGAGGGACCTCAAAGTGGACTGGTCCAGGGAGTAACCTATTAGTAGTTGGGGGTTAAGAGAAGGAGGATGGGAAATAGCAATTAGTTTAGTTTAGATATTATATTAGGAATTAGGGTAATGGGTTAGGCTTAGGATGTGGGCCGAAGAACACAAAAGTACTCATAAATACTCTTGGGTTTGTGGACATGTTGAAATAATAATAATAAAAGTGGATTGTTAAGATTTATTATTGGGTGCCAAGGATGGCGGTTCACTGGTACAAGCTATCATTCACGAGCATGTTAGCCTTGAACTCTCACCTGGATTACGACGCATAAAGGTGGGGGTTTGGGGCTGACAGTTTGCACTTCATTGGCTCTTTTACTATGTTGGCTTCCAACATCGCCATCTTCACCTCAATGCGCTCCATGGCCCTTTTCAATCCCCCCATCTCTAGTATAAGGTTTTGAATAGTGATACTATTCCCTGACGTATTCTCCATCTCTGGAGTTACTGAAACATTCATCTTAAGAGATGCCATCTTCCTCTTGAAACAAAAATCGGCTCTGATACCAAAATGTAACGAAACTCTAATTCCTTGTTGGAATTTTCTTTGGCATGAACCACCCAACAACGAGGTAAGATACAAATTTATTAAAATAAAAAATAAAAAATAAAAAACTCTTACTCTTGCACAAGAGCCTATTTTATATACCTACCCACCATCCCCGGTTGTCTTAAGTTTAATTGAAGTAAAAGTAAGTTCAACTATAATAAACTCTATGCTTTTACTTTAAACTCATTCTAGACTATTGTTATCTTAGTTCTAGTCCAACATGTACCAATAGTGGCCCATGTTACAATGAAGAGCAGAAGGTTTTTCTAGCATGCTATCGATGTTTTGGACAATGTTTTGATTGATTACGCAATCTATAATTGTGCATTCATTGAATGTAAATATATTCTCATTGTGTGAGTTGAAGCCCCCATCCAGGATTTTTATGTTCCTAAGAAAAGAGTATCTAGTAGAAGTGCAATGAAGATCATTGTTTTCTATATTTTGAAATTTCAAGGCTCACTACCAATACTTCTTTGCATGAGTATGTTTTAAAAAAAAATTAAATGGTTGAGCCATCCATTTCACATAGAGTTTGTAGCAACAAAGAGTTTGAAAAAAAAATTCATATTCATTTATGCAAGTGAAAGGATATGCATATAAAACCATTTAGAATCTTGACCAAAAAAAAATGTTCTTTTGTTGTCTCAGATGAGCATACACTACATTATAAAGAAATGTCCTAAGTTCTCATCAACTTTGATTATGCACTGCTTGCTTTTGTTCAAATTAGTTAGAATATGTGAGCCTTCCCCTTCCACCAACACGAGCCTTTGGCCCTAGTGGCTCGTTGCTCATGTTTATAGCAATGTTGTGTAACTTAGGACCCATACATTTGTTGCTATATGTTATGAAACAACTATGCCCTGTCTGAATCTCAACCTTGCTTTAGTCTAATTTGAGGTTGCCATGGGCATGGCGGAGACATGCTATCGGTGTTCAATATTGAAGTCTTCAACACCTATCGAATGCCATTTTGGCCATCAAAGAAGTTTTTTTAGATTTTGGGAACTTCACAAAAATGTGTTTTGCAAAGTTTCCACCAATCACATGGAAGGTTTCTCCAAAAACAATTTGTCACAAAATACAATGGCTGCAATTTGCAAATAAAAAAATAATTCGACTCCATTCTTGGCACTCTAGCAGACACTTCCAAATTCCAATAACTCCTGCAATTTCGACTTTGCAACTTCGGCTTGGCAAGCACAACTACATGTGAATGTGGATTTTCCAAACATAATTGGGTGAAGAGTGATCACATGAGTTGATTGAAACTTGAAACATTGGATGCATTGATGTGAGTGTCATGATGCGGTCTTCCGATGAAAAATATGAATTGGGCTAGAATTTTTGACACTTGGAAATCGACCAAAAACCGGAAGGCTTAGCCTGATGATTAAGTGCATTATGTAGGGAATCTAAATAATGTTAGGACCTCATTTCGTTCCATGTATTTCTTCAATATAGTGAGACATCATATTATTTCCATATTCAATACCAAACAACCAATATCAAGTTTTTTTGTTTTTTTTGGTTTTGTGAAGTGTTGCAAAAAAGTTTGAAAGTTTGCGTGAAGTGTGATTTATTTTGAAACCCTTCACATTGAAATGCATGTGCACACTTCGAACTTGAACACTGCATGCTATGGACTGCTTGGCCCGCCAATTTGGCCGACTGGAACGATAGGGTGCCCACCCCCTCGGGGCCAATGATTGGGAAGAACCGGCAGTTAGTTACAAATGAACCGGATGAGTTTGAGAAATAACCGGTTGAAGTTCAAGACTGCATGAAAATTATCCATCATTTTAGAGGAATCTATAGAATATACCCACTATAACAAAGGAAAACCGAAGGATATGTCAACATGTAACTTAACCGGTTGGACTTGCAAACACTAGGATCTCAACCAATTAGTATGCCCAAAAATCTCCCCGGTCACTGGTTGGGGCTCCACCACGACCTCCTCCTACTTTGATGTGAACCCCGACATTTTGATGACCAACTTCATGCGCTTACTTAAGAGTACCTTAGGCCCCATCGGCTTTAGGGATTCAATTGGACTTAGCTCAAAGTTGAGGCCTAGGGTTTGAGGGTTGGATTATTGCACGCACATAACAATAACTGTGCAATGTGTTCAAGCCACATGGATTTGGTACGGCCTCCGCAGGATGTTGGTTTTCATAACCAAGCTTTGATGCGTAAGTTGTTGTTTCTTTCTTTCTTTTTTGGGCCATTATGGATAATTTTATGTTTTTATATTACTATGACACGTGTACAAATATGTGGCACAGTTTAGTTGTATTTTGCCTCCGAATGGGAGCACATTCGATGATTCGTATATTTTTAAACTATCTCTCCAGATTGCCTTTGACTTTAATACGCGATTCACGTAGTGTCTCTCCGAACGACATCCTCAATTTAAAGGATCAACTCCATGTAAAGCATCAACAATCCTAATCATGTGGTGTGAGGCCAAACCCACCACCCTTAAGCGTCCTAGTCCGGGTGATGGTTTTGAGAATCACATTCACTTCATAACGTCATAATGTGAATTGCTATGTGGCTCTCATGCCCAAGGTACTCACTTTATATTAACTCAACTTGTTACATTATTTTGAATCTCTTGGCGTGTGGTGGAATTTGATTTCTCAAGGGTCCAACCCGCGGCCTTGGCCACGCATGCCCTTAAAGAGATTCCCCTAACACCCTTGATCTTTACTTCCCTTGTATTGCCCTTGCCAGGATCCTCCACATTCTCCATTCGTTGCACACGTGATCTTATTTTGACAAAGAGATTGCAAGTGTTTAAAAACACTCACCTCAATAGTCCATCATTAATACATTCAAAGAGTCACACACAACCATAACTAGTCTAATGAATCCCAACCCTTACCTAAGATCTAGGATAGCCTACAATAGCCTAGTGTGATTTAGATTAATTTTCGGGCTAAGCAACTAAGTTGCTAGGCCTAATTTAATTACTTGCACTCCCACAGGATCAATTGGTACTTGGGTTGGCTTCGGCCCTGGAACTGGAACCGGTTGGCTTCGGCCCTGGGACTGAAATTGGTTGGCTTCGGCCCTGAACTGGTACTGGTTGGCTTCGGCCCTGGGACTGAAACTGGTTGGCTTCGGCCCTGGAACAGGAACCGGGTGGCTTCGGCCCTGGGACTGAAACTGGTTGGCTTCGGCCCTGAACTGGTACTGGTTGGCTTCGGCTCTAGGACTGAAACTGGTTGGCTTCGGCCCTGGAACAGGAACCGGTTGGCTTCGGCCCTGGAACAGGAACCGGTTGGCTTCGGCCCTGGAACTGAAACTGGGAACTAAAACTGGTTGGCTTCGGCCTTGGGTCATCTATGAGCTGCCTTCAATAAGCAACCCTAGGTGCTAATCAAGCATCACCCTAACTCCCTTCTCCTTGTACTTTGGCTAAATGTACTAACTTACCCCGCTAATGAACTAATCTAACACACAACTACTCTAAGAGCTACTTAATCCACACCCTTGTCTCAAGCTCTAAGAGCTTCCCCCCTTTGAGAGATAATGAGAGAGAGAGCTTAACTAATTAACTTCACTAAAACTAATAACCCACACACGTGGCTCAAGCTCTTAGGAGCTTGCTCCCTTGAGAGCGCTTGATGGAGAGAGAGAGGAAAAATGAGAGAGAAAACACCTTAAGTAGCAAAGAGGGAGAGAGGGAGAGAGGGAGAGAGAGGCGAGGATAGGGTGAGAGGA
This sequence comes from Polytrichum commune, assembly GCA_950295325.1. NCBI lineage: Eukaryota > Viridiplantae > Streptophyta > Polytrichopsida > Polytrichales > Polytrichaceae > Polytrichum > Polytrichum commune. The sequence continues at coordinate 10,213,829 of OX485803.1, read as the reverse complement.
TTAGCACCTCCAATCACAATCCTTTAACCTTCACCTCTAAAGTAGGGACTAATCCCCATCCACCAAGCTTCCTTCTTCCTAAACTACCAAGGTGGATCCAAAAGTGGGCATTTAACCCGCGGAGCTCACCTTGCTTCACCTTACCCCCTACTTACATAATCAAGGCATTCTCCTATTGAAATCAAACCTTGAAATAATCACACAACACATTCTAAAGCCTAAACTTAAATCCAAACCACACTTCACTCTTTTTATGTTTTGTGAATAATCATAACACATCGAAGTCAAACTAAAATTGGTTTCGAAGAGTTAATCACCACATGTGGGCACCATTTTGGGCTCACATGTGGCCAAGTTGAATATGGCCCCTTCATGATTTCATATAACAATATTCAGCCATGTGGGTCGGTTTCGTGGCCTTGGAATATGTCAATTATATTTTGTGGTCTCTCGAACAAAGTAAAAATATCCACTTACTATTCATACATTCAAATTGACACTTGAAAATTTTGGTGGAGTTATTCACATGATTCATTGTTCATCTTGGCAATATTCACAACAAACACAATGCATTCCGGTATTTTCCCCTAAAGATGCTACTCATAGAAACACTCTCATTGAAAATAATGATGTTATTCACAATATTTCTACTATTCATACCGGCATCATTTGTCATTCATATTGGTGTCCATTTCTTCTTATTTTCTAAGTTTCTTCCCACGAAGGTAGGATAGTGGAGGCCCATGTCAGATGCTAAATATAGAACAAAACACACCCATATAGCTAAATAATTTAATGCACATGGAAACACATTGGTTTCCCTATATCCAACCAAGAGTATGTACAACCCCGAATACATTCATTGACTTTGTTGTCTAAGGTAGATGAGGTTAATGTGGACACCTTCAGCCATGTGGAATCATCCAACCAATGAATTCAAGCATCACGAGCTTGAGCATTTTAGCAAATGCAAATCATGACAAAAGGATTTGAAATCGGAGTTGAGGAAGGTGTTGATTTCGGTTGTAGAAATGAAAGCTTATATGCTTCCTAGTTTGGTATTATAAGGGGGACCCTTTCATCATTCAATTTTGTGTAAGTGGACAACATCACTAGCACGTTCTACATGGGTCGTTTGCCAATGAAAACCCAAGTTCAATATCAATATCAGTTGTGCCATGTCTCTAAAGTGGTGATGGGGAAGATAAAATGTTGATGAATTGGTTTTTCATTACAAAATACCCACAATACAAGTCGATTTTCACCTCACAACTACATTCCACTTCACCACAAAAACCAAGCATGTCATAGCGCAATGGACAATACTCCTAATATTGGAGAATGTTGGGTGTAGTTTGATTTTTGCAAAGGTAACTAACCCAAATATCATCAAGGTTGTGACTGAATCATCATGCATTACCCACCCATTGAATTAGAGTGAAGGTATTGTTGATTAAGAGCCAACAATAGGTGTCCAATTAAGGAAGCTAAGTGAATTAGTCTCATCTACCTTAACCCTAATATGCTATAGTAATCTCCTACTTGAGTACGCAGTTTGAATTGGAGCCATTGGTGTGCACTTAGATGGTAGGTGAGTGCTTTACTCATATCGCTTTCTAGACCATCTGATTCGATGAATCGCAATGTTAAATGGACGAAACTTGAGGCAACCCGCTTGACTGAAATCTAGCCTATCGAGACATTTGTTGAATCTAAATGTGCCACCAACTTCAAAGGCTTTGAAGCTCTACACAACATTGTCCTCGACATCAACGACCAATTGCTTTGCTCCAGTGTTCAAATGGAAGCTGGATAGATGTATGATGAATTGCAACAATCGTTTGAGATGTTTCAGCAAGACATTAACAAATTGACATTGAATGCCAAGCGTAAAAAAGTCATGCATTCATGGCAAATGACTTTGCATGACATGTTCAAACAATAAAATATGAACCCTGATTTTTTTTCAAAAACATTGCACATTTAACCGCGATGCGTACTTAAACGGGTGTGTACTTAAGCGGGAGATTACTGTATTCCCATACGCCCCGTCATGCCCACTTTATTTTATGGCAATTGGTGGGTTGGATTGAGCATGTACTTTTAAATGAATAATTATCTCTTGAAGTATATTGAAAAATAATATTTTCAAATAGCTTTTGGAGTTTGTCTTTGATTTGGTTTGGCGTTTTGACATTGTATGAAATGGGGTAATAACTAATACATTTTGGATCTTAAAATAGACACAAATACAATATGTTACACATGTTTGGTATGTTTGGAATATCAAAGATTATATTGTACATTTTGCTTTCATGGTGAATTTGAAAGATGTTATTTCCCAATTTTAAGTTATTTGCCTTTGGTTTGATTTAGATATTTAGTTATTTGTAAGAATTTGTAAATTTGAAAGGGTCACATGTACATCTACCTCCCATCATTTGTCCATACAGATTTCATTGCTTAAAATTTAGGGCTCCCTTGGCCCACCAAATGGTCTTCAAAAGTGTCTACATCCTTTTGGTGGTTGGGTTGTGTATCGGAACACAAACACAACAATGCGTGCTTCTAAGTATTTTCTTTAATGCCAACATTCTAGAAACATACCTAGTATGTGTAATAAGACATATTTAAGTAAAATTGGACTAAGTCCAAGACCAAGTCCAAAATTATAACGTGTTAAATTCTATCATACGATCTTGCGAAAGACTTGTATAGTAGGATCCTCCAATAGAATACGCAAAGTTCATTATGATCATTTTGAATATTTAAACTTCAAAGGATAGTTATTTGGATTTCCAACATATTTTAGTAGTATAACATTCAAGATATCGCTAAGGATTCAAACAAGTATTTAACTAAAATTAGACAATCAAAGAGTATAATGTTTTAATTTAGTAAATTAATGATGATCAATGTTAAGTTGATTAGGAATATAATAATAGAAGCCCTAAAACATTATAGTAACAAGGATGGGACTAGGGGCGCTCCCAATGCCCAACTTATTCTTCACTTTAATTAAAGAGTAAATATTCATAGAAGTAGCATAGTATACTACAAATTTCACAACAACATATTTCAACAAGTTTAATCTTCAAAAGCATCAGGAGGTCTCCCCATCTTTAGCACCAGAATTAAAATACACTTAACAATTTATTTAAAATGGAGCACATGTGGAGAATAAAAATGGGATTTTAGACATTTGAATTTATTTTTAAAATGTAAAACATGAGTTGTGCATTTCATCAAGCAATGTACAATAAACCATAAAATAAACTACAATCCAAGAATATATAGAAAGCCTAGACTATATACTTCTACTATATCGATATGAAATTAGAGGGTTCTCACTAGTTAAACAATCTTGAATCAACCACCATCTCTACAACCTCCAAACAAATTTCATGCCTTTAATGTGGAATTAGCAGAGGACCATAAGAGCTCTCGGTGTCTTGGTAGTCGTTGGCTCAACTTTCGTTGGCAAAACCTTGAGGTGTGGAAAGCACATGAGAATTCATAAGGAGATGAGTTGGTTGAACTTGCAAAAGACAAAGAGAACACAATTGAGCTAGCAACAATATAGAGCAAAGAAAATTGGAAAGAAGAAATTCACACCTTGGTGTCAAAGTACAAAAATCACACAACCTCCTGAAAGTTGTAAACATTGTCTAAGACGCAACCTCCTGCATCGTGGTGAGGAAAAATAAGGAACAATGATTTGCCTAATGTCGTAACCAACATAGGAGTTACACTCTGATAGTTTCATGAGTCACAAAGTCCACGCACTTCTTTGGAATTTTCATGGGTTTCAAAAATGTGATGACTAGCAATGCCACGCACATAGACACTTGATACATAAAGAAGAGGAAACTTAGAGTGTTTCAATGCAATTAAATAGATAAAGAATATATCATAATGATGGATCAAGAGACCTCATGGTTTGTGATAGTAACATAGAAAAATAAACTAAACCTGAATTATAAGAGATTGGGACATACTCACTCAATGTGTTCCAAGATTTTGTTAAGTTTTGCAAGCAATCGATGGGCGTACATGGACCAAACTATTTATAGCAATGTTGAATTGGGGGTTGTCCATTTGTAATACGATTTCCCAAATACAAAAGAACATTTGATGTGTGTGTAAGTTTCTCAATGTAAAGGAAACATGCGGTGGTGATATTATTTATAATTCAAAGTCCAGGCCAAGTGTGGGAAGTAGCATCAATATGAGGCCTTGTTTCTGGTGTGTTTGCTAGGCTAATCGTCAATAAATAAATAAATAAATAAATAAATAATTACAACCAAACATATATACGTAGTGCTTAAAGAGGAATCTTCTCTATAAAGAGGAAAGATACATCTCTAATAATAAACCCATTTGTGTTCGTGCACTATGATCTACCCCACACAAATATTGGTCTACAAATGATGTTATCTAAAAATAAGCATCAAAGAACATTGTGAAGGACAACCATACAATAACATGGAAACTTTGTAAGACTAGTGACATAGATTTTTGTAACCTCAAACAAACTTTGAAATCCCACAACTTATCCCTTCCAAGATTACCATGTCCGTTAGAACACATAATGGCCTTTTGTCTCACCCTTGGTAAAGAGCAACTACAAATTAGACCATGGATAGAGAGAATGATCAACTTGAAGGGCTTGGGTTGGGGTTGGTATGTAGGTTGCATAGGGGTGATAGAGACATCAAAATTATGTGGAGATGATGCATAGGGAGAGCTCCCGATCCTAGTCTCAAGAAACACATGTGTTGGGAAAATGTGGAATAAACAATAAATACATTCATACATATTCATTCATGGAAGCTCAAAACACTATTGGTAGTATACAAAGAAACATTGCCAAGGACTTGACAAATACAATTCACAGTCTTTGGTTCCAAGATGAATATCAAAACATTATAAGATGTCAAAGTCATAGATCAATATTTTGCTTCCTAGAAAAAAATCAAAGGAACTTGAACAAAACTAAAAAATGTGTAAACCCGAGCCCAACTCCGTGGCATGCTCAAGGGAAATGAGGACATGGACATCTTATGAAGATATGCCAAACCGCATTCCAATAGTGATTGGCCCATGTGGATACTCCTAGAGTACCTAAAGTACCTAGGAGCTTGTTGTGTTGATTTCACAATGTCCTATGGAGTTGTAGGAAAAAATATGGGAATTCTCCATGACACCGTATGGGGGAAGGATAATCAATTATTTATTTTGTTTTTAGTAAACTTATTCTTGTTGAAATGTGAAAAAAATAACATAGCACTGTGGGATCATGAAGAATGCATTGGGAAATCTCCCATTGTTGATACTTTGGCTGCAATTCCTCTATTCTATCCACATCGTGAGGGCATAGCTGCTTCGAGTAGTGATGCGCTAGTGAGACCCAACGAGCTTCAAACTTACAAAGTTGGGGTTTCTCAAATGGAAAGGGGTTATTTCCAACAATCTTCTTGAAATATATGTTTGAGTCCACAAGGTGTCTCAACCACTCAAGCAATGGACTGAGGAGGTATTTGTCTTCGATATGCATATCAAATTTTAAAATGGGAGGATGGCTTGCATGATTCCAATGATTATGAAAGTTCGTATATAGAGAATAATCTATAAGCATAACATTATACAACATGGCATTCGTCGTTTTCTTAAAAATCAGAGTTCCTATATAGAGAATCATCTATAAGCATAACATTATACAACATGGTATTCCTCATTTTCTTAAAAACCTTAAGTTGCAGATCTTTCATCAAAATTGGTTGTTTTGGTTTATCTTAATGTATGGAAATAATTGGAAAAGGATCCAACGTCTTCATCAAACTTAAAGTACTTGGAATCTTCCATTAAGGCATCGATCATATACTTGGCTTTCGGCTTTCAAGTGGAAGTCCAAACAAGAAGATCAACCTTTGCGTAGCACACGAGCGCCTAGTCACAATAAAACCTTGTATTTTTTTATTAATTGTTTTGGAGCACAAAAACCCATTAAAATGAAACACTATGAAATATCTTACTAATGGCACACAAATGAATTGGGGTGGTAGGTCAATCAATGTTGCAAGATACAATAGCAAATTTCCAAAAATTGGATATATGAACTTCTTCCACTTAATGTACTATTGGGAAGTGTCAAGCATTGGGAGGCCTCTTGGTTCTCAAATAAACCAATATAACTAAGCATTCAAATACAAAAAGAAATATAAACCAAATCTCTCATAGACATATTTGTGGCTGATGCTTCTTGTAGAATTGTTGCCTTCATAGCAATAGATTCAATAATCTTATGTTTCTTGTCCTTTGTGATGCCACATGTTGACCTTGTTTTTGTACCTTTTGACATTGAACTAACCCCGAGAAGGGGACCTCAACAACTTCGGACATTAGTTTCTAACGGGCAAGTGGTTGAGGAGGGTTATGCTCAAACTAAAGAGGTTTTAGCATTGGTGATATAACCTCCCAAAACTTGTCTTCCTCATATTTGTGTTGTTGAATATTTTCTAACACATCATGCAAATGAGGTGGATATGGGGGCATAAAACATGCAAGGATGGGAGCATGTGTAATTGCAACTTCATAGGGGGGAACATAAATCGAATGAGGTGGAGAGTCAGTAGGGGCTGATGATCCAACTTGGGGCATCGGGAGAGCTCTTGATGCCTCATGAGTGTTTGAGCCCCCCCCCCTCTCCCCCACAATCTCTTGATTTGCAAGATTGCAAGTCTCCATCTCATTGACAAATTCATTGTGATGTTGGGCATGTGTGTCTTCTAGCTCCTCCATGGCAACATCCTTTAGTTTTTGCTATGTATGTGGCGTCTCAACTACCTCCACACCCTTCTATTTGTCATTAGCCCCTTGTGTTGCATCAACAATTCACTCAAATGTTGAACTTTGCAAAAAACTTATGATTTTTGCTACTATATCTTGGCAAAGGTATTCACAATGATTTGGTTTTGATGACGTGAATAATAGGAACTCGTTTTTGAAATCCCAATAATGTCAAATTTGTAGCACATTGGATGTTGACAAGAATTCTATCATATTTCAATGCTATCCCCGCAAGGTTGTCAAAATATAAAACACCAAGTTAAGCACCCATGGTCAACTAAGTCCCTAGAGGAGATTGCTTTAGCGTCTCCAAATTTTAAAATCCACTAATTTGTTGACTTTGAACATTTTCTTCAAATGCTTTGCACTTTCAACCTTTGTGAGAGATTTTGGGAAAATCATCAAGACGTACACTATAACCGAGGTCTCCCAAGGAAGTACCACAACAAATGTCTCCAACATAATATTGAGAAAGACAACCACATTGTCATAATCCCAAACACTAAGGTCAAGAAGCCATATGATGCATCTTGCTACAGTCTACAAGGAGCAAAAAAAATAAAAAAATAGTGGATCCCCAATGGTGTGGAATTTTTTTCTCAACCTCGTCTTCAAACATCTTCAAGAATTTGTGTTGGATTAGGAGTTAAAAAACCACACCAGTGGCAATAAAGTAATTTGATGCACATCCTATATCTAGAGGAAAACAAACACCCCACTCATTCACAACCCCCGTAACGTTGTTCAATACCTTCATCTTGGTGACAATGTGTTTTTTCCTCATCCTATCATCTAGCACTTCCCTAGGCTACAACCCCTACATGTAAAATTCAATTATTGTCCAAAATTTTGGAAGAGTTGATTCTTGGAAAATATACATTGAGTCCTTCCCTTTTTTTAGCCAAGCATTCCTTGCGTTAGTTCCCCTCACGAGTTCCTGCATCATGATCGTGAAAGAGGTGTCAAATTTGTGCATGTTGGACAAATCCACTTAGTCTTGGTAAGTCCATGCCTTGTATCCTTTCCCCTTGTTAGGACGTTTCCAACTATGTTGTGTCACAAGCTCTTGTTTGATAACAATTTTGCCATTGTTTTGTCGCATATATTAGCGAGGGGCACAAAAGATTTCACAGGAGGGTGCACAAAAAATTATGAAGGTGGAGGATTCATAGATATTTAAGATGACACAATCATCATAATACTTCTAGATGTCCATCTCTACGAAAGACGGTGTGGTTGTTTACCTTTTACCACATACACCAATCTAATTGTCATGGTGTTTTGAGCAGTGTCCTCCACCATCTCACGACCCCAATTCTCAACATGTTCCTTCACTAAATATGTAGCCATCGTTGGTAAAGAATACTTCCTACGTTTATGCCAATGTTTTTAGACAACAAATGCTTCAATTGATGAGTACCCATCTCCCACTTATAGAAAATCTCCTTGTTGTGAACGAACGAATTTAAGAGATGGAACATCTAATTCCTCAATAATTCTACACTATAATCATATTGATCGGAAGACCTCTCAATATGCTCTACAACTCAACATATGAACTCGTTGTCCAAAATAAAATTATACACATGACAAACAAATATGAGAAAATAATTTGCTTGAACAAAATTGAGTGTACGATTTACAAATGTGTCGAGGTCACCTTCAAACCCTCAGCAACTTAGACGGTGTAACCCGCTGCTGACCGGTTTACATGGACACTACACTTATCTAAATTAACTTTTGAAGGTGTTTCCTCTTGGATAAATCTCTAAGGAAAAAGTAGCCTAAGCTTTCAAGCTTATGTTCCCCGAAATCCTAATGTCGAGGTTAAGTGTTATGAATGAAGAGAGTGTTCTTTTGTAATCAATAACAACATTCTTCCATTCATTTATAAATCCTCAACCAAAGTTCACAATCACATTACTTTGAGAGTTTTCATTTAACAATTCATTACAATGCCTTCAAAGTGGAAATTGATTACTTGATGGTCTTTAATTTCTTCTTTTCTCGAATGATGGCTTTGAAATCCTCTTAATGTCTTCATTCTTCTAAAGTTCCCTTTTGTCTGGTTTTCCTTTGTATTCTCTACTCATGAGAGTTTAGTTCTTTATTCTTGAATATCTCTAAATTCCTAGGAAGGATCTTCTCTAATCTTCCTATTCTCTTGAATGCTTCGGTCTTGGATTCCTTACGCAATCTTCTTTGTTTTCACGATGAGCTTCGGATTTTGTCAATCTCTTAGCATCTTCACTTTTGATATCTTGTCATCTCCTTAGACCCAAAAGGTATCTTAGATCTTGGTTAGAAAGTTCGTTTAAACCTTTAGTCCTCGAAAGGGCTTCAAACTTGCGGTCTTGGTCTCGAGCTTGCGGTCCTCTGGTCCCGAGGGCCCTCAGTCTCCAAATCTTGAAGAAAGCTTTTAATGTCTTCAAGTCTTTTCTTGCAGTTCTTGATTTCGTAATCTCTTGAAAAGACCTTCAAATCCTAAAGTCTTCTTGGTCCTCCAGTCTCATGGGCCCTCAGTCTTGTGGCCCCTTTAGTTTTCCATGTTCTCCCGGTCTTCAAAAGTCTTCAATCAAGTCTTCAAATACTTCACAGGTCTTTAGTCTTCGTTCCTATGGTCTTGTGGTCTCTCAGTACCTCGGGCCCTCAATCTTCAAGGTACACCCAAAAGGGGTCTTCATATCTCCGAGTCTTCGGATTCGTTAAGAATCAGTCTTCAAGTCTCGGAAACTCGCCGTCCGGTTCCGTGATCCTCCAGTCATGGTACCCAGTCCGCGGGCCTTCAGTATCGCGGGCTCTCAGTCTAAATCCGGTCTTCAAACTCGAAGCCGTTCGTCTTCGAGTATCTTCACATATCGCTAAGTCTTCGGCCTTCGTTTTCACGCCTTGCAGCCTCGTGGTCCCTCACCCTTGGGCCTTCAGTCTTCGAATATCTCTAAGAGTTTTAGAGTCTTCAAATTTCTCTAAATCTTCGGTCTTCGTCTTCACGCCTTGCGGCCTCGTGGTCCCTCAGCCGCGGGCCTTCAGTTGTCTTCAAGCTCGAGGATAGTATTTCAATCCTTTAAGTCTTCAAGCTCGAGGATAATATTTCAATCTTTTAGGTCTTCAAGCTTGAGGATAATATTTCAATCCTTTAGGTCTTCAAGCTCGAGGATATATTTCAATCCTTCAAGTCTTCAAATATCTCTAAACGTTTTAGAGTCTTCAAGGTTGTTGAAAAGATCTTTGATTCCTCGAGTAAAATCGCGAAGCTCCGATTGTCTTCAAATCGCTCCCAATCAGGGCATAAAATTGACACCCTGGGGGGTGTATTTTGCTTTCTAGACTGTCTCAAACAGGGTGTCCCCGAGGACACCCAAAAATCCTACAAGGGTGTCCCCTGTACTTGTAGGGCGTATCAGCGGATACCAAATTTGTGGCACAATTTTTGGACATTTCTAGAGGTGGTGAGATCCATTTTCAAGACTCTACAGGAGTGGTGCATTCACATATATTGCATTATGTACCATTGCCTCATGCAATTGAGTTTGGTGGTGATGGTACCCTCCATGGGTGCAAGGTGATTGCACAGGCCTACGTGGTTAAGGTGATAGAATCATTGCAGCAACGATTTCCTGATTTGAAGCTCTTCAATGCAGCTAAGCTATTTAGCCCTGTCTGTTTTTCAACAGACTTGAGACTTCTTCATCGAAATGCTCATTTATGGCTTCAGAGTTTCATTGACCACTTCTGCACTAATGGAGGGAATCTTTTTTATGAGCGTGGTTTAAAATCAGAGCTTCGAGGTTTTTGGATACACTTCATATTTCATGTGGTGGTCTTAAAATGCACCAAGCTTGAATGGTTTATTCTTCCAATTTGGACTATGTTGGAAGATATCCTCATATGACAAAGTTGTGGCAAGCTGTTCTTGTAATTCCTGCTAGTACAACTTCTTGTGAGAGAGGATTTTCTACTCAAAATCATATTAAATCTACTTTACGGTGTAGTTTGGTATTAGAGACTTTGGAAGCACAAATGAGAGTTGCAATGGCAAAAATCCCCATAGAGGCCATTGACTTTGAACAAGTATGGGTGAAGTGGTGTACTATGAAAGGCCGCCGCTTGTAGGTTTGATTTGCATTGCAAGTTATGATATGTAGTGATTTGTTTATTTTTAATTGAGATTTTGAAATGATATTATATATTTTTCAAAATTGTACCTATTTTGACCAAAAAAACTTAAGAGAAATTTATGAGGACACCCAAAAATTGGAGCAGGGTGTCCTTGGGACACCCAAAATTTGGGACAGGGTGTCCCCTGGAAATTTGGCTAGGGTGTCAAATTTATGGCCTGCTCCCGATAATGCTCCAAATAGGTCTTCGTTAAAACGCTCCCGATAATGCTCCTCTTGACGCTCACGTTGGATTGTTGAAATGAATAATGAGGTGCTATAGGGGTCCGTAGTGCCCCCTTTATATAGGTTTTGAAATCTTATAATTGGTTGAATTAGCGGTTAGGTGTGGCCCCCTAATGCCAAATGTCTAATTAGGCTAATTATAGTCTGAATTAAGGCTGCAGTCTAAATTTAGGTCTGCCGGATCTATTTACAGAACCCACACGTGCTAAATATAGATGTTATTGTGGGGAAGATTGGTTATGTTCTTCTAATTTCCTAGATGTACCTAGGTGGGTTCGGTTACCATCCATGAGTCATTCATTCCCAATTTCATCCTTCATTGCTTAGATAGTTAAGGCGGTTAATGTCATCCAAGGGATTTTCATCCCTTGGCTTTGTCCGTCATCCACATCCTTTAGTAAGTACGTGTCCACTCATTGTTCGCTAAATCCTAAGTGGTCACTACCTCTAGTTACTAAGGTGCTTGCCTCTCATCAAAAAGTGACTATGTCATCACTAAAACTAATCCTATCCTACTAATGCCTTCATCCGTTCCCCAACGGTCTCGTCCTTGGTTCCCGCCGACTTAGGTATCGTTCCCGAGGCTTAATCCGCGTTCCCGCCGCACTAAGTAGGTTCCCATTGTTCTAAGTGTGTTCCCAAGATCTTTTCCTTTCCACGTGGCCGGCTCCCGTGGATACTCGGGCTCGGTTGGCTCCTATATAACCGGGGTTCCCGAGTCCCGGCTCCACATCCGTTCCTGGCACACGTGGCCTACCCACGTTGGTCCGCTCCCCGTCTTCCTCCTCCAGGTACCCAGGTCCTTCGTCCGGGTCTTGACCTGCCCAGCCTGGCTCTTTGTTTTCGAAGGTACCCGGCTTATGGCCCCAGCGCCAGACCTCTACTGCCCCTCGCTCTCGTCCCCCGTTGCCACGCGTTCTTGCCTTCGTCCCCGCCCTCAGTTCGCACTCGCCTTGCCTCTGTCGCCGCTTGCTCGGCCTGCCTTCACCTTGCCCTGTTCCTTCTCTAGCTGCTCTTGGATGGTCACCCAAAATGATGTACAATGATTGTGATAACAAAATCGTCTAGTATTATAGACCTCCTTATGCAAGTTGCTCTCCGCAATTGCAACAAACCCAAGCATAAATCCTAAAATTTTCAACATCAAGTGTGCTCCCAGTGCAAGAAACTCAAACATAATACATCAAAATACCTTACCCTTCAACCCTCAAATAATTTCCATCAAGAATGTATCCCATACAAGAAACTCGCTAACAATGCAGCAACCCAATGCACTTGCATAGGGAATGTTCAAAATGCAAATTTTTAGGAATGTGAAACAATAAGACAATGTCCAAGATATAAACTTAATTGGCTAGAAATGCGCAACAACTCTTATCTACACTAAACCTATTTCTTTAGGCAGCTCGTGGATCTGCAACACAAAATTTTCTACCCAAAAATGGATTGAAAGAGGCCAAGTTATGGATGGGGATAACTAAGAGGATGGTAAACTAAATCTTGTTGCAAGCCGGGAAGGATTTATATTCACTCCGCAGCGCCCCAAGGCTTTGTTGTGGAAACATAAATACAAATGGCTTTAGGAGAGCTCCCAATACATATTGCTCCCAACACAATCACGCCACCCTAACGGATCACGATTCTATATAGATGATATGTAGATTATATTGCGTTATGAGCGGTTGCCATTATAGTTGCTTGTCTATTATCACCATTTTAAGAGAGTAGATTGCTTATTAGCTTGGACATTTCGTTAATGACCACGTCATGGATGTCACGATGGAGTTAACGGCTCGCCTCCATAATACACTCTGAATAAACCCCCTGAAAGATGTGCACTATCAGTATCACATGTGTTTCGTGAAACTAAATTGCACCTCCCTTCACAACTTTCTCCAACATGTATCAATATGTCATGCCATGTACGTCATAATGTCATTATGATTCTATTAGTTCCCAACACGTGGCATGAGTGCAATTCTCATAGGTGACCTAAATATAAACATATTCTATCACCTTCACAAAAACAACATGTTTTAATTATGTGAATATTCACTATTATAATAAAGATGTTCCCCCTATATAGATGCTTCCAATAATATCAGGAGGCCTCACAGTGCTTATACATTACAAGTTTCTTGGTATGCACAAGAGAGCTCACAATAAGAATTAATTTGTGGATAAATCAATTCATAGCTCTAGATATTATAGGTGTACCCATTCTAGAGAATGCAGTTGCATCTAACAAATACTGAAAAATGATTTATAGTAATTTGAAGGAATGCATGCACTTACCTTTGATTTTGATATGTCACTTTCTTTTGAAGGACAAGAATGGCATAGGCTTAGCAACGTTTAGGACAAGAGACATTATTTGATGATAGTTCTCATGCTTAGCATGGGTTGATGATGAAAATAAGTTCTATGAAGGGTAATGGAGTTGTGTAATTGACTATGCTTTCCACCAGGTCCTAATCATGTTAGCGTGATGGTTATCAATGCAATGGCTGGACAAAGTGACCAAATAATCCCCATGAAATTGTGGTGTTGTGATATTGATTTTTTGTGTTCTTTAATGCAAATAGGATTCTAATGTGAATAGGACTTCATATGAACTAGATTTTCCTAATTTAGCATGTGCATATAGACTGAGGTCCTGAGATATCATAAAACGAGGGATTGCAAAGGTTATAGTCTGATGGAGATGGGCATGAATCTTCACATCTACAGCGTTGTTGAAAAGGTATTTCAGGAGGGCAATTCTTAGTCGAGGCCCCCCAAACTTTAGTTTTTTGATGTACCATAACTCTGCCAATTTTTGTAACTACCTTGTGTGAATCAATTGCTGAGTGTTATTTGTGAATTGCAACCTTGAGATGTGATGCAAATTTGCCAGTCAATTGTCTATGGTACCAAGTATTTGAAAAGGTTAATCCAGGGTGAATGTACTGGAAGATACCTAATTTGTTGCCATCTATGTGTGATCATTTGTTATGTGGTGTAGTTGCTTAAATTTATCGGGAGGGATTCCTGAATCATATCCATATACATCAACTTGAAGTCAATCCGTGCTAATAAGTAATTTCATTATCTATTACTGTCTGAGAGGGGGAGAAATTAACTTAGATGCGCTGAATTTCCGAGTGGTGATAACAGGAAGAGAGAGAGCTCAGTAATGGAAAGATAATAATCTGAAGTTTCAAACAGTTGAGGAATGTCCAGAGCAGCGCCCGGAAAGTTTTTTTTTTTTTTTTAAAAAAAATCGTTGGTCAAGCTCTTAGTGATTCTAAATCCAACCGGTTTACATGTTGACATCTTATGGGTTTGCTTTATTTATTCGAAGTATCTTCCATAGATTCCTCTAAGATGATCCGTGATTCTCCCGAAGCCGCAAATTTCAATATGTTACCTCTTAAATTCCACTGGCTCAGTCATAACTAACCGCCGGTTCTTCTTAATTAATGCAGAGGGTCCATACCGGATTGTTTGTCTGTCCATTCAATTGGATCCTTTCTCATAATTGCAGAGGGAATTGTGAAGTCTTTTATTGAAGTTGATGGAGTGATTGAATTGGTGGAGGATTAAGTTAACCGTAGATATATGAAAGCACTTAAGCTTAGGCCTCAGTAGTGAAGGCAATCTCTTTTCGTTTCATGACGGTACATTCAAGTGAACATAAGGTTATGATATTTGCTACAAAGGAGTTGAGGGAAATGATTTGAAACTTTCAATCAACATGTGTCAAAAAGAGATTTTTTTTTACCGCATGTCACCATAACATGCATAAATGTAATTTAGCACAAGCAATAAACTCTTTTATGAATGATCCCAGTGGCGAGAATGTTCGATGAATTAGTCTTCAAATAGATAGAAACTCCGGTCCCTTTGAAGGGGCCGGCGTGAATAAAGTGTCCGTTCGTAATGTCAATGACCCGATGCCCACCAGACAAGGGGGCATTGGGGCAATACTACTCTCCCCTTTCGAGGATGGGCACTATAGTGACACACCATACTAGTTCCTAGCTAGCCACTAGTGCCTTGAAGATACCGGACATGGTATCCCCCCAAAGGGCTTTGAGGTACCCATACAATAAGGTCCAAGGACCCCCCACCATAGTTGGGTGGACTAAGGTGGTGAGCACCACGCCGGCATGGGGAATAGAACCCACAACCTCCTCATTGGGGGCCATGAGCCCTAACGACCAAGCCAAGGCCCATGGTGCCTGAATTAGTCTTCACTTAAGATACTTGTTGAGAAATTCATGCAGTTGAGAGGACTATGGTCTTTGTATCTCAGAGCGTATCTAGGTAGTTTTTCTAACTTATGACAAGTGATGAAAGGACAGCCCTTGGTCGCAAACTGTTCAAGCAAAGTCGGAAGAAGCAAGGGTTGGGGAGACCAAACAACTTATTGACTCGCCAATGGTAAGTATATAATTCCCAATTAAGGTTGGGGAGATTTCTAAGAAGGCATGCAAGATTGATGACGTGAATACATGATATTTCAACGTACTAGACCATTGACCCAACAACCTAATAAATGAAAGAAATATTTAAGTGGGTCGCGACCAAGTCGATGGTATTATAAATTGAATATTGAATCTCCTAAGGTACATTAAAGGATCTAGTCATGTTCCATTAACTTGATTGTGGTATGGCCTATTGTCGTGATTTATGGGTGCAAGATTTTGCCAAGATCAGGTAAAAAGACCATTGTCAGACTGTGCAATTAAAATTGTCAGTTATTAAAGAAATTAGAGAGACCCGAAAGGATAACAACACAATATTTTCAAGTTCCACTAAAATTTATTAATTAATACAAGATTATTGACTACACTGAAGTGCCCTTGGCTTCAGTAAATAAACAAAAATGAGTTATTCATGCAAGACCATTGACTATGGCTGTGGCTATGCTTGTGCACCGCACTTGGTCCAATTAAAATGAACTCACTGCCAGCCTATTGCCTGGGAAATTAGAGTGAGGTGAGTGACTATCACAAATGCATGTATTGACTTGGAGAGTTTTTTAAAGTTTTTATCCCTTACCCATAACCCAACTGTCAGTTCTAATCCAAAATAAAATGAAATAACTTGGTGTTTTCCTTAATCCAACTTATATGAGACAACTGGATGATATACAAATCACCTTTTAAGTCATCCCTGAGTGCTTCCATGGGTTTTGTTTGGAACTAAAAACTAAACTACGATTTGGCGCCGTTGCCGATGAAGGCTTCGGTCGATTTAAGTCTAGGCATATAAGGTTATTAGAAATATTGATGGGCTTGGATTTTGAATAAAGAACTTAAAGTAAATCTTTAGGAGACACAAAAAGTCAGGATATAAGTACACAACTATTTTTTTTTTAAATTCACAATCTAAATGCAATAATTTAAATTCAAAATTATATCAAAAACCAAGCGCCTAGAGTTACAACCAAATGTCTATTTTATGAATCAACCCAAAGTATGGAAATCTAGAGGTCATCAAAATTCACTAAATTATCCTTTAAAATATACACCCTTCGGCATGTCCAAGACTACCTTGGGAGAGATAAGCCTTATAGGCTTCGAGGAAGTTGTTGAAAGGATTGTCAACCGAGTTTGTAAATGTCAACTTAAAACACCAGCTAAAGCATTATTCATAACAAAACATATTGAAGTACTTATCAAACAGAGTCACCTCCACAAATAGTTTGTTGGACTTGCAAAGGTCTAGGACTCTATTCAAGGGATTGTGAATTGAATAAACGTAAGCTCAAACCCAAATCTATGGAAATTTTGAAATCAAAAGTGTTAACCCGTACAATTGGGTCACAAACTGATATCTTATGAGTGTCTTATCTTTAACACCAATGTGTCAATTTTCAGGATGTGGCCGTGGGAGCTTAACCACAAGAATTGAGCACCCTTGATAATGAGTTATACTAGGGACCACATCTGTTTGTTGCTTTATACCGTTTTTATAAAGCATCATTTTGGGGAGCCGGAATCCATATTGGACCAAATCATCCAATCTATCCAAAAGGATTCTTAACCAATTTCCTTAATTTACCCATGCATCTTCAAGAAAAGATTTTGGAAAATATCTGGAATAATGGTGAGGGTTTTAATGAAGTAATTACTAACAAAGGTTGTCCGAGATTGAAAGTGGACCTTAGATTTATGTTCGTGATTTATAGCCAACATAAAGCATAATTTTTTCCAATCAACAAATTTGGTTATGGTTTTTGAATGGTGGACAATTTACTACTTTTGACGCTCGGTTTTATTACGGACCCTTTGATCCGTGTGTAAGTGTTAACATTCCAGATTTTTATGATTCTTCACTTTAGGGCAAGAATTTTGTTAATTTTGCAGAATTATGCTTGAATGGGAGAAGATGGATTGTGAAATGCAATAGATGAAGGCAAACGTAGTGAGTGTTCACATATGATCATATGCAATTTCCGTACTGGAAACTGCACATGAAAGATCACACGCACAAATAGCCTCAGTGAGAAAAGTGGTCAATGATAAGGCTAGAGAGGATCGTGCAATTGCTATAGACTATCAGAGGAAGAAAGTTGAAAGATGAAAGCGTTAGTTAAGGTCTGTCATTAAATTGCAAAATGAAAATCCTGAAACGGAACCAAATGTAGAGAGTCCAAAATCTACACACAATAAAGGTCAAGAGGAAACATTATCATCTATTAAACCTCAACAACTATATTTTGGTTCAACTTTAGGCATTTCACAAGTAGAGGCAATTCAAAACCCTTTAACACCTCTACCCTTACTAATACCGATCGTACCACAAGCATTACCCACACCGCCTTTACTACCACAAGTACTTCCCATTAATGTACCCGGTGCTTTCCTTAATCAAACTTATATGAGACACCTAGATGATATACAAGTCACCTTTTTAGTCTTCCCTGAGTGTTTCCCTAGGTTTTGTTTGTAACCAAAAACTAAACTACAAGTGTCTTACACAAACATGTTTTGATAATGGTCTTCTACTCTTTGAAGTTGAGGACTTTGTATGTGAAATTTCTTCTAGTAAGAGCAAATAATTCTTCAGTGTGATGAGAAAAGCTCCCTATAACAACTCCATTAATGATTGCAATCATATAAACTCTTCAAAACCTAGTCGTCTTCTTGATGTAGGATCCATTCATGTTGTTAGCGATCAAGAATGTTGTTTGGAGAATTGTTATAAATTGTTTCCATAAGCATCCACCCAACTTATTTAAGTAAATATTGGGGCAAGTCCTTTGGTGGAACGGGGGGAATGGGCTACCAAAATTTTCAGTAGGATTATAAGTCTGGGATCTAGACATGGAATAGTAGTAGAAGGTAAAATGATTTGTCTTTGTGCTTAGTGAAATATTCATGGAATCTCTCGAGCCACTTTCATGGCCTACAAGCAAAGGTACAAGAATGGCAAGCGATCCTCGACCCATGACAACAAGGGCATGTGAAAGTCAAGGCCATAATGATTCAAGTACGTACATACAACAAAGGAATTGATAGTTCGCATCAATGTTGATCAAATGCCACATCAATTCAAAGACAATAGAAATAGATATCAAGACGTTCAGAAGGAGGTTAATGAGGTGAGTAGATATTTGAAGTTATGCAATTGTTTGGTAAACACATTGACATTGGGAGGCCTCCCGATGTTGAATATTGGGTGGGTGCTTTTCCAAGGAATCTTAGAATACACTATTTTGAAAACATTTGTAAGCCCTAATAAGTACATGAGTAATAAAATATGTAATATAGAATTGGGAGGCCTCCTAATGCTACAACACTGTGGACGTAATTAGCTTGTGCAATACAATTTTTTTGCCCAGATTTGTAGTGAATATGCATTGGGTATTGTGGTTGTCAACATTGATTCACAAACCATTGGCGTCCTCCCGATATACACGAAGTTGGGGAAACTCCATTGTGTTTTTTATTTTCAACTTTAATTCTAATCATTTATTCAAGAGAGTTAAATTTTTAAAGACTATCAACACATTAAACATTGAGATTGTGCTCCAAAATAGTTGTCGCGATGTCTTTATTATATATCAAAATAAATCTTATGATATGCTTATATTATAATTTAAACAATCTTTATTGAAATTTTTATCAACCCATTTGTGAAACACCAGTTGAATCTAAAAATGCCAAAGTGGTGGAATGATTTGAATATGACTTTGGTTCTATATTGTCCACATCATCACACTCTCCATTATCGTTGCAGAGCTTTGCATCTTTGTCATTGTATGTGTTGTTATTTTCCTCCTTGTTGAATTTGAAATCGTTTGAATCTAAGCCTTTGCTTCATTTATCTCCTTCATTTATTTCCACCTTTGTGTTCTTTAGGCCCTTTAATTGCTAAAATAATGCCTTTAGTGGATTCTTTAGAGCCTAACTCTATGCATTTATGTGCGCGTGAGAGGTTTGTTCATATTCTCCATTGAAAATACAAACCAAATACTCCCCCACTATTTATTCTATGTATGTTCAATGCAACATTATGAGGTTTTTGAATATCGTTGCTGTTGTGGCTAGTTTATTCGATGTCACTACTGGCAATGTCCTCCATTCTAATCTTTTTTCTTGTTCCTCTCTCTAGATCTAGTGTCACATGTTGATCATTTCATGTCTCTCTACCTTGTAATGAGCTAAAAGAACAAATTATTTGCCAAGAAGTGGAACTCAATTGAACTATTGCCAAGAAAATGAAATGAATTGCACTTTACAGTGTATTGTCTTCATCTCATGGAATTTATAACTCCCACAAGCACATATCACAAGAGCATTGTCATTATTGGTAGATGTGACATTTATTGTGCATGTAATTAGTAAGCCTAATGGTATGTAAACATGATATGTTGCCGGTGTATTTATTGGCATTATACTTCCTCAAAAATAATCATGTCTTGCATGGGGAGGCATCATAATGGATAGGTTGTTGACATATTATTAGTGTTAGGCCTCAAATTAAGGTCTCCCAAGAAATTAGAATCTATGTGTACATGATAAATGTTCGCATTGTCTTATTTATGAAGTGCTTACACATAAATTAATTAAAGTCAGTTCAAGGATCAAGAGCCCTCCTGATCTTAGAATAAGAGTTTATTATTTGATAAATATTGATATATTATAATTTATATAATTTGCAGATCTTCAAATCTTTTGGAATTCAAAGTGTTTTTTAGTTGGCCATTGGTCTCTTTTAGAGCAATGTTTTCTGAAACATGAACATCCGTGAAGGAGGTTTCAAGTTTTTTAAGTGCACATAATGCAAACACTACAAAGATCTCATTGACATGAGCATCAAAGTTGGTGAAAATAGGGAGAATCTCAAGAAAGAGTTTAAAAAACACAACATAAACTAGGGTTCATGCTGTAATCTATACCATGCATGGTGCCACGAGTCCAAAATCGATTTGAGCGAAGTTTTAGCAATCATCCATGATAGAATGGACCCCTAAAAAACAACTATTCCTTGTCTGTGGGTGACAAAAAAAACCACTTGTGGGATTGTTCCAGCTACATGTATGCCTTGTCAACATGGTCAATTATGATCATAGTGACATCACTTATGCTCATTCCACAACTAATTTGTGCCCTAAAGCTTTGAACTTCACTATCGTCTTTGGCGAGGTGCCTTCATGCATTGGGAAAATCTCATGTGTGTAATTTCAAGAAGTTGTTTGATGATCCGCCATTGAACGATTACTTTGAAATACTTTTATGGGCAAATCTAAGTGAGCAATTATTCTATTATTCTATTGAGATTTATTTTCTTCCATCCATGAGCATTAGGAGACCTCCCGGTGCATTTTGTTGGACCCAAATGTTAATCATTGTAAGCTCTGCTACAAATTATATGGATAGCTCATGAGATCTCTTGATGGAGACTACAACATCATGTTTTTCAATGTGTTCCCAATTTGGCCTCCAAATTTCATTCTTCAATTCCACGAGCAACTAATGATCTAGATGTTGGCCGACTTCAACCAAAAAATTTATATTTACAACTAGAAAATTCGGCTAGGGACAATAAAAATCAACACGCTACGGCGTTTTTATCTATGTTGATGGGTTGAAAGGTTTTCCAAAAGATACATGTTGGATTCCTACTCGTTGGTCACGCTCATGAAGACATAGACAAATATTACAACTACTTGTCCAAACAACTCAAAACAATGAACAAGTTTGTTCTTGTTAACTCCATGAGTTTTTAATGGAATCACAACTTCATTTTTAATTCCAAATTTGATTTAGGAGGTTGTTGATTTCAGTCTTTCATTATGATTTTATGCTAAGAAGCTCGTAGGGTTGAAGAAAATGCATATTTTCATGTTCTTCGTAAACAACGATGAATGGCATGTATTTCAACAACAACAAAAAAAAATGCACTTGATCCATAGTGGTTGTTGCAAACAACAATATGGTTTGCATGTGGAAGGATGATCATCGCGGTCACCACTTATTTCCAAAGTTGAACCAACCGCTCTCCAAATTAGGTCTCTTTGGGACCATGTTCTCCCTATACTTCACAGAGACAAAGAAGTGATTGTTGAGGATGCTCATAATGCAAATAAAAAAAATGATGGGACTCGTGGCGGTATAAGAAAGTATATTAAAATTTGAGAGAGTGGTTGTTTGGTGCATAAAACTTACCGTGAAAATTTGGATGATTGTGTCACGTATTAAAAAGTTTGTTGTTGAGCATATAGATAATCCATTTCCCTAATGCCTTGTAAGCTAAAACTTTGTTTTTGTACATTAACAACATATATCACAACAAAGGCAAGCATGCTTGACGTAGTTCAAGAGAATACCTTACTAGAGGATGATTCCAAAGATCTATATTGTGGAATTGCACGCAACAAAACCCATAGAATCTTGCAACCCTTACATATATGTTTATTTTTTATTTTTTACGTTTTTCTTCTTGTTCATCCTCCGGACACAAATATCTACCTTGTGTGGATTCGCCAAGCATTCACAATTGTGCAACTAGATAAAAACCATTCTTAGTGTGACGAAACTTAGGACTAGCAAACTCTTCTAGCCAACCAACGTAGGGAAAACATCGGGAGCGCTCCCGATGGTTTTGCCTATAAGTTTTTGTATTGAACTTCATGGAGCCACTTGAAATTACCTATTCTTGTAAGTTGGATAATTATTTTGTGTTAATAATACATGATACTAAAAGTCCAAACTTTGACAATATGACCAAATTGACTTAAATCCATGTTAAAGATATAAGAAATCAAATTTTCCATTCAAACTTGCAAACACATACAATTGAAAATAAATGGATTCTTTTTCCATTCTAGTTCCACCAACTTTATAATGCAACAATAAAATAGAAACTCCCAATGTAGCCTCTAATAAGCTCCAAGGTAGCATGCAACAAAGAAAATACTCCCGAGTGCCAACAAATGCTTGGATAAATAAGACTATACATATGTATTTAACCTCCAATCAAATTGAAACCAACCAATTACATTAATTTCAAAGTTGAACGCACCCCTTGTGGAATAATATTCGGATGGATGTTTGTTTTGATACCCCGGATGTACGCCCATTTAGATGACAACACAACATAAATGTGTTCAAATACATAATGTACTCACTCTTTTCCTAGAAAGGCGTATAGAAAATAAAATAAGAAAACAAAAAATCTCCTTCAAGCTTTGAAGAATGAAAATGAAGGAGGAAACATGGCTTTGACACCAAACATGTAATGTGCAAAGAAACGTGCATGTAAAGACCAAGAACTTGTATGAAGCAATAACAAGAAATTGTCTTGCTAAGAGAACTCTTGAGCTCAAGAAAACCACAAATGAAATTAGAAGAACATGATACGCCCCTCCTTAGAGTTTATATAGAGAAGCCCTCTCTAAGCTGAGCTCACCCCATACCTCTCTCTTCAAGGAGTTTCGTATAGTTCACTCAAGTAGAAGCCATACTCTTACTCTTAATAAATCCACGCCTCTATCTTTAAAGGGTTAGGTATAGTTTACTCAAATAAAAACCATACTCTTACTATAAGTATAAATCAAAGCTATCTTATGACCTTATGTTACGTGCATTCCCAAGTATAAAATGTCATCATTGTTGGATTTGTGAATTCTCATTTTTGAACCCAATATTTTATACTGTCAAGTTTAGACTTCTAGCATCAACCTTAAAAATAACCCCACAAGTTTCAAGTTCCATCACATGGTATTCATGTACCCATAAACATACCTATAAATTGAGAAATAAAAGAAGCATATTTATTGTGTCATTTTATTTATTTGCGATAGATGAACAATCATCTTTTGTATTTAATACATTCATGCCAAAATCTACCATGTTAAGGGTATTTCATGGGCCCTACAAACATAAGCCCAATACACTTAGACTTAGTGTTTGGATCTTAATATTTAGACATGGTTGATATGAATATAGGTCACATGATCAACCTCTTACAATCAAAGAACATTGGTGGAAAACAATAGAGGACTCCCGACTCTAAACTCCTTACAACATACCTGACATACTAGTCTACTAACCCATGCCAGGCAACACATGTACTGGTGGGCTTGCACTACATCTAATTTATGCTTTATTCAACCTTGGATTACTCTACCCAAATAACTTCTTTTGTGCTCATAACATTTCTTTGCTCCTAGGCGTTGTTCAATAAAGGCTACACATCTAGGGAAGGGGGGTTCTTGAATATGATGTGATTCGTGCAAATGTCGAAGTATTGTTAATACATGGTCTATAATGACCTCCCTACAAGGTAATGCTATTTCAAAGAGGTCACAGGACTGATTGCCAACCAATGTTTATTTTCCTCATGGTCTTAACTTATGTACATCTAAGAAAGTGCATGCTTAACCTAATCAATCGGAGCTTGATATATGCTTTCTTTTTACTAACCAAACAATGTGACTTCATGAAATGAGAATGACGGCAACAAAATCCCTTGCTTAATGCAACACAATTCACATGTGCCCATGTTGCCCAAGTGTCTACAAGTATTGATTATGATTTCTTTCATTGTGTGTTGATGAGGACTCATTGCCTTACACATCACCAATGCAATTCATTGGATGCAAAAGGTTGTAGTTTAAAACATTACTTAACCATAGGGTGTTGCAAAACCCCTAGTGCCGAGAATCATACCCCTCTTATATTGGGCCACCCTTGCAAAGTGAATAGTACTTTCCTTGAGTGCCATCTACTTCACAAGTATGAAATGACAATTGGGTTGCTTCTTTCTTCTAATCATATTCAACAAAGTATTTAGTATTTAATAACAAAATCAAGCTCAACCAACATGCAGTTGTGTGGGATTGGCACAAGTTTTGACTAGTATCTCTAACAATGTATGATTGTTGGTTAGAGCACACAAATCTAACATAATCTCTCTTATCAATATCATGTTGCATGAAGTAGCACTCCACAATAGAAAAGAGATTGGCTCATGTAGGTTTTGAAATGATATGTCTAGCAACACCATCTAGTTTTTTCACATAATGATTTGGCCCCAAAAACATCACCGTAACTAATCCAATACGTTCAAAATGAGAGCATTCATGTTTCCCGTGCCATGTTTGCTCATGTCCAACTACATTCATCACCCTTGATGCCTTTGTTTTAGGGTTTGTTGGACTTCATTGTTGGGCTTTGGCCATTTTGTGCACCCTACAAGTGAGCGAAGTAGTAAATTCTTGTCCATGTAGTGGTAGGAGCGGGGTTTTGATTAAGTGGAAGTAGAGTGTTGTCCTTGGTGCCATGTTCACATTTGTTTGCGGATCTTGAATGCAATCTTGCTCGCCCATCAATGCACCACCTTGCACCACCTTGCACCTCCATGGAGATTACAAGCCCACGTATTTCTACGATGTCATCATGTTTTTTTTTGTTTTTTTTTTTGTTTTCTCATGTGCAATCTTGTGTTTAATTTGTGTTGGCTCCCTTGTTTTTCTTAGTTTCTTTGTGTTTGTGAACCATGTGGTTTGTGGATGCATTCTAGTGGGGCATAGGCTCGCATTAAACAAGTGCTTTTGTGGGAGGATTGACATGTTTTTGCAATGTAATTGAGGGTTACTGCAATATAGAGCTTTGCAAGCCAAAACTAAAATATATATCTATCCTTGTTGACTACAACGAAAGCCATTTTATCAAGTAAACTAACGGCGTTGGAGGCATACTTCACCTCTAGTTGTAAGGCTGTTGACCCCAACCCCTTAGAGATGCTTGTAATGCACTATTGAACATACATTGGCCACGATTTGTTGGCCTATTGCTATGGACAACGCAGTGAAGCCAAAGGGTTAATAATTGGTAATAAAAAAGGTTGATAAGATATCAACTCCACATATATTGATAAAACCTTGAAGGTGATAGTCTACTTCTTCTCCACATCGTATTTTGTTGATGTTGCCAGACTTTCAATATGGGTTCATAGTTTGCAAATTCTTTGGCAACTTCTAAGTTTTGTTTTGTTTTGTTTTGTTTTGTTGGTATAGTTTCTTACTTTGTGATTATGTAAATTACCTATTTATCTATTTATTTACATTTCCGTCTTGTTGTCATTGGGTTGGAGTAACATGGGTCTAAGCTAGTCTAGTACATTCTTATAAACCTTAGGTTATGTTGAAGCACGTATTGTATTGTCATTTGGTGATTTATTTGATCATGCAAAATGAAAAATATCACATTTAAATAGATGACATATGAAGAATTGTGTAAATTCAACAACACCCAATGGCCGTTATACAATACATTCTTCCAGACCTTATGAACATGTTCTTGGATTGTTTGCAAACAATCAAAAAACCCATAAGCACATATGATAATTTCACTGGATTTTCCCGAATTCCACGAAAAGGAAAACACCATATGTAAATATATGACATGTCCAAGAGAGTGCATGTGCAATAACACCTAATGGCTGTTATGTAGAACATCTTCATAGATCTTGTATCATGTTAGTGGAACCAAATGAATAATCAAGTAAGCAAATACAATATTTTCAATCCATTTGCCCAATGTTGTGAGAAGAAAAAAGATCACATGTAAGAAAATGACAATTAAGAATATGACACATGGTTTAACACCTTATGCTCATTATATAGGACACTAGTTGGACCTCTGCCGTCCTGTGCACAATCAAAAAATAAAGAGCATAACATAACATGTGTTTTTTTGTGTACCTTTTACATTCATGTAAATTCAAAAATATTTTTCAAAATATAGATTTAAATAAAAGTTTGTTGATTTACAGATAAAATTTTAACAACATTCTTAAACTTTAAGAAAAACAAAATTCATTCAGTGGCAAGAGGGATGCTGCCCTTGCTATTGGGACCGATATGTGCCCCCCCCTCTCCTCCCTCCCTTTTGTTTCCATATTGTTCTTCTTTTCAAAAATTTATGACAAGTGTCATGA
Organism: Polytrichum commune; assembly: GCA_950295325.1. Classification (NCBI taxonomy): domain Eukaryota; kingdom Viridiplantae; phylum Streptophyta; class Polytrichopsida; order Polytrichales; family Polytrichaceae; genus Polytrichum; species Polytrichum commune. The sequence goes on along the minus strand of OX485803.1, from coordinate 10,187,136 downwards.
TTTCTCCCAACCCCACTACTGTAGTGTTGCCTTCTTCATTATATTTGTGTTGAAGTATGTTTCCATCAGTGACTACGAACCATGACCACCGCTTTCTAAACTTCCTCATTGTTTGAGAAATGAGTGGTTGTCCCACTTTGCCTCATATAAACTCTTCTAGAATAAAATTGACCATGCCAAAGAATGAATGAGAAATGATATTTTATCCTTCGTGTCTAGGAATGGCAGTCACCCAAAGTTGGCAGCGAGACAACTCACATAAGTTGTCTTAACATAAAATGAAGGTGAATTTTGTGAGGAAAACCCATTTTTTTTATTAATATCCATGCATATAAAATATTTTTAGAACACATGTTTATTTTGAAGTAATAATCTTCTCCACCGATTGTAGGAGATTTTCGTAAAACACTACATCATGTCTAAATGCGCTTTGCATTATAACTTTTAACCAAGGCTTTTAAGGAGTGATGTAAATTTCTCTTGGTCATGGCTTTAGGTTGCTGACCATGACCATGGGAGATCCTACATGATCATTGTTTCTCATGGCCTTTGATCATGTGTGTAAATGGCCCTTAAGGTAAAAGTGCCTATTTCAACCACTTCTTGTAATTGGACAACTTTATATTTGAGTGCTATGTGGATAGGTGTGGCTCCAAAAACATAAATAAAAAAACGATATGTTAAAAAGAAAATGGACTATGTGCTCAAAATATGATAACCATTCTAGGTTCAGCAGTGAACATGATCATAGGACCTGAATGGCCACTGAATGAACACAAAAATTGGCAATTTGATAATGAATAAGCTATTTCATATGAGCTTCAAAAACGAAATACGAGGAACATGGCTACAGCCTCAATTTGGATTTGCTAACCACCTTATGCTAACCGCATGAGAAGTGAAATAGTAAGAAAAACTAACCATTGAAATCTCATCCATTTTCAATGTTTTCCAGGACCCGAGCTTTTAAAAAATGATGTGGAATTCTCTTGGTCATGGCTTCGGACTATTGACCATGAAAACCTTAAATCATTTAGTTTCTCATGGCCGTTGATCACATGTGTAAAATGACCATTTACTTAGGGGAAACCGATTCTAAACACATGGATAAATGCTATGTGGGCATGGGACTCGGATGTGATATTCTTCACTCGACCCATTTAACCTTACCCGATTCCATGGGAAGAAAAGCAGCATGCCAAGTAAAGAAACGACACACGAGAGGTGAAGGGAGAATAGCGCACATGGAACCGGCTGAGAACCGGGTACCTACTGTAGCCATGACCGGCGGGGTTGGACCGGGACACGTCCGCGGATATCGGTCTCCGTATCGTCCGCGCTTGTAGGCGCCTCTTCCCCCCGCTCCGCGCTCTCCCTCCAACAACAACAAACATCGAAACACAAAAAGCATCGCTCTGTGCACGCACGCTCGCCTTCCGCTGCCAAATTTGTGTTGCGTTTCCGTCGTCAGCGCTTCGCCAATTGCGGCCACCGGGGAGCTCATCGCACGGCCGCGGCGGGGTTTTGGATTGTGGAAATTTTTTTGAGCTTTGTGGAGGTTTCTTTTGGGGGTGCGGATTGGCCCGCGTAGTGGCCGTGTGCTCGATTTCGGGGGATTTCCTCCTACGGCGAGTGACTTGTGTGCGAGGATTGTGGAAGTGGAGAGTTTAAGAGTTTTATAGGAGTTAAGCGAGAGTTTAAGAGTTTTAAGTAAGATTGTGGCTGGTCACGGTGTTTATCTTTGTGGAGGTTTGTGTTGGCAAAGTGAGCGGGCATGGGGAGTCCGGAGGCCACCTTAGCCTCGGCTGAAGGCGTAGGAACGCCAGAAGGAGTATTTGAGGAACTCTCAGGCACTCTGCATGGCTGGAAGCGCAAGGTATTTACAAGCAGCTGCAAACCCCTGTGTGTTGTGAATTTTCTTGGTCTTAAAAAATATGAAGCTCTTATGGTCGGTCTTAAAAAGTGCTCTAGTGTAAAGATTAAATGAACCTTGTTTAACCGTAACTTACAATACAGAAGGATGCGCGAGGTATGTATATCTGCAGTAGCTGCAAGCAAACCCCTGTGTGTTGCGAATTTTCTTGCGGTAACTAATTCTGTTGATCTACAGTAACGCCAGTTTGAGTAGAGCAATGTCGGCCAGCAAGTCAAGTTCGTGTCCGCCGTGACAGATTCGGTAATAAATAATCACAGCGCTGCTCGAGTTAGTTGAAATCGGTCTGAAACGGTCTTCATGAAGCTCTTCTGGTCGCTGTTTACTCTTTTAGTTCTTCAAATAAAGTGCTGTAGTGTAAAGCCTAATTAAGCTTTGTTTATACGTAACTTTCTATACAGAAGGGTGCTTTGGAGAAATCATCATGTGATGACATCTGAAGCTCTTCTGGTCGGTCTCAAGCTTTTAGTTCTTCATATAAAGTGCTGTAGTGTAAAGCCTAATTAAAATTTGTTCATACGTGACTTTCTATACAGAAGGATGCGTCGGAGAAATCATCATCTGATGACATCTGAAACTCTTCTGGTCGGTCTTAAGCTTTTAGTTCTTCATATAAAGTGCTGTTTAAGGTCTTATTAACCCTTGTTTACGGTAACATTTGGAAAATTCATCATGCGATGACATCTAAAGCTTTTCTGGTCGGTTGCAAGCCTTTCGGTTATTTATATAAAGTGCTGTTTAAAGTCCAATTAAACCTTGTTTACCGTAACTTCCAATACGGAAGGATGTTTTGGGAGAATTCATTACGCGATGACATCTGAAGCTCTTCTGGTCGGTCTCAAAGCTTTTAGTGCTTTATATAAAGTGCTGTGTAAGGTCTTGTTACACCTTTTTTAACCGTAACTTCCAATACAGAAGGATGTTTTGGAGAAATCATTTGATGATAGCTCTACCTAAATGTTTGATGCAGACCTATTTTGATAAAGATAATATTGAGCGTGGTAATTTTCCTTTCCTAGTTTTCGAGGCCTTTGAATAAGGGCGAGGGTAGATACAGGAGAATTACACACAACGGGGTTGTGTAGCCTCTGAATGACCTCAGGCATGATATACTTCAGTTATAACAAAAAGGGGAGTAGGTTCATGTTTATGTATATTGCCGATGGTTTTATTTCTCTTCTGATGGTTTAACTCCTAATGGTCGATATCATGCATATATGCAGATTTCGGGAAAGAAAGGGGGGACTCCAAAGAAGAAGGACGTGTGTTTCCTGGCTCCAGATGGTGAAGAAGTGAAAAACAAACGGCAGCTGGATAAATACCTCAAGGCTCATCCAGGAACTCTTACGGCTGCTGACTTTGATTGGGGGATTCCAGGTTGGCTTTACATTTTTCCCCTGTCATGCTGATCTGGTTGTGTCTGTTCCCAATGGTGTCCTCAACTGTGGTCATCTTCAGACCGCAGTTTGCCTTTGCTGATGCATATGTTGTTGAAAGATACACACCAGGCGTGGTGAGACTGGGTTTCTTCATTTATTTTAATATGAAAATTAACCTCGCAACTTGGCATTTGGATGAGGGAAATGTCTTAACAGTTTTCAACCTACTGGACCTTTCTTGTTGCACCTGACTCTTGCCTAAGCTTCCTTGTTTTCCCCAATCTGAAGATGCTTGTGGTGCTCGCAACTGCAAGTGCTAAGTCTGTATGTGATTTTCTGCCTATTAGCATGGTGGGATATAGGCAGTTAAGAGTGTTGCATCTCCTCTATGTTTATGGACGCTGCAGGTACTTGTCTGATACTTTATTGACAAATTGCATCCTTGACCTGTTGTGATAGTCTAGGTTTAATCTGGAGTAGGCTACTTGCATGTTATGTTTTCATAAAGCTTCAGGTGAGTTCTTTTGGCAGTTATTTAGATAGTATGTTATAGAGATGGCATGTTTTGGCGAGTAGCAACAACTGAAACTGTGACTTCTCTTAACCCTTGCTATTGTTCCCTTGTGAGCAAAATGGTAGTACTTCCTTCTGGCAGCTGTCTGCTTGGTCTGTGCTCTGTGTGGGGTGCTATTGTATTTATTTGTTTCTTCCCTGTGGATACTTCACCTGGCAGCCAATGGTCCTTCTGTACTAATGAATATATGACATGATTTTAAATAAGTGGTTCTATTATTGCATCATGAAGGTGGTTCTCCAGCGACTCCAGGTGATCAACCAAGGAGATCTGCAAGGTTGACTTCAAAGATTCGTTCCTTATTTGACGGGCTTGGTCATGACTCTGAGGTGAAACAGCCTTCGCAAAAAAGATCAAGAAAGAGCCGTGACCATGTGAAAGAAAAAACTGTTGGTGAGCTTTATTTCTTCCTGGAAGTTCTGGGTCTCTTGAACTGTTGTGAGATTCTTTCGCTAAAATACGTATCATATAGCAGTCCAATTTTTTGCAATGCATCAAATCTGTGTCGCAGACGTTTCTTAGCATGCAGTTATTTGTGTGATCAGATGTTCATCAATAGAATTGAAAGTAACATGCGTTGTCAACGAGAGCAGGTGGTATGTTTTTCCAATATGTTATAGCAGCTAGGGGAAAGATCTTGCATGACATTAAAAAACTGGAAATATGAGCTAATGAGGAAGGACTTGACATTGCAGCTGGCCTCTCAGTGGATAAGAAAGAGGAAAATGGAGAAGGCAAAACGGAGGGAGCACCTACTGAAGAGAATAAAGCCATGGATGTGGATCCCTCGAGTGCAGAGGCACCAGCAAAAACAGAAGTATCTACTAAAGAACCAGTTACAGCGGGTGTCAATGTTGATGATACTTCTGACACAGTGGTTGGAAAAGGAGCGGAGTTGGACTTTGCAGGGGGACCAGGAACTGAAGTATCTGGGAAGCAGCAAGATGCTATGCCAGTGAATGAGGATGAGAAGGCAAATGGAGAGAAACTAGTGACTCCAATTTTAAAGACCAAAGAGGTAGAACTCCCACAGCCACAAGGACTGCATGCTCTTGTTGACAATACAGCAACATTTGGAGAGGGCCCTAAGCCTATAGAAGAAGAGGCTCCTCAAGCCCGTGATGCTATCATGGAACCTGTGGGTCTAAGCGTATGAGTGGACAGATAGAATGGTGTGATGGACAGGAGAAGAGTGGAGGGATGTTTGTTCAAAGTTTGTTTTCATTGTATGCTAGAAGCTGCTGCTCCCGTAGAGTCTCCCATTCAAGTGTCCAAGCTGGGATCAAGATGCTACCAAACTTGCAATTATTCTGCAAGTCTGAAGATGCTGAGACACTCATCAACTGAAGACATTGGGACACTTGTTGTATGTAACCGCCACATGTAGAACAAAGCCACATGTAAAACCTGACTGGTGAACCTTGTAGAACAAATGCAAATTACTTTTTCCTCATATGATATGGGTGAAAGTAGTAATATTGCAGTGAATAGTGTTTTAAGTCAGGCACCACAACATGGTTTGTCAATCTGCAGATACAGGATTGCCAGATTGCAAAATGTGGATCCTAAAAGCAGACTTCATTTTTGTAATTTTGTTTGGCTGTGAAGGTTTCAATCTTTCTTGTACTTCGATGTGCCTTTACTGTAATCAATTGGGTTTGTGATGCCCTTTCAGCAGATATCTGCATTCTACAGTGTGATGTTTGTGCACCTTTTCTCTTCGAAGATACCTGACAGCAGGACTATACGATTGTTGACTACATGTGCAAATTCAATCCTACTGATGTAGAACACTATGGAAGCATGTGGATCCTCCAAGACCATAAACTCGCTACCAGAATGGGGATGTGAATATGCACTTACTCATTGTTTTTGGATTTTGAGAGTTCATCATACAATTGCTCGTGTGTTTGGTTTTTCTGAAATTCAAAACTTAGTTTTGCTTTGAGTTCTATCGATTGGTGGGTCAGAAAAGCTTCGTGCAGGTGTGTGAGTCCAAATCAGGATGTTTAGGCAAGTTGTTGTCATCTTAGTACCTGGTTAAAGGAAGTGTCAAGGAACTATGCTAGAGTTTTCAAGGAAACAGAAACCAGGTTAGTGCAGTATTGTGCGAGAGAGTTCAAGTGGAGCAGCTGATTAAGGTTCTCGCCCGTGAAGGAACGGCGTGGGAATGACTCGTGGAACGGGAATCACATGAGGTCAGGCAGTGATCTCAACAACCTCCAGCCTTGCAGTACAAGTGCCACATTATGGGACCCAACTGGTAATTTCAGTTCTGCTCTAATTATCTGTCATGTGCTGAATGTGGTGTACAGGAGAATAGTAGATCATCACCACATACTTGCTGTCTGTTTTGGAGTCTTGTTTGGTGTCTCCATACAGCATAACTGTGTCAGCTAACCTTTGCTGCAAAAGGACTTCATCACCTTGTTGTGTTGTTGGTCATCAAATGTCTGTAGCACATAATCAATGGTGCCAAATAATCTGTCATATCTTGTTTTAGGAGGCTTGTTGTATTGACCACACCATTACTGCTTCTCTTGGCCTGTCTATATTTCATCTATCTTTCATGGATAGTGAGGAAACTTTGTTGACCCTCTTTTCTTTGTCCTGTCTCTTATGATTTGGATAGTACACCATTTGTCCTATGTTGACTGAAACAAAACTAACAGTATGCTGCATGATTAGTGTATTTGACATTATACTTGTGAGTTGGATACATAGCATGACACTCAAATAATGATCGAAGTTCAAAAGATTGTTGTACTGGACAGATATCCTAGGTGCTTTAGGGTGTATTGTAAGGTATAGGTGGTAGGCAGGATGCCAAAAAAGTGGGCTGCAGCTGACATGAAAGTCTATCATTGCTTGAACTATATTGTCTGTGCTTGTTATGCTTGTCCATATATTTCTCTTGGAGAAGGGATTCTTTGAACTTGCTACATATCTTTCTCAAATTTTATGTGAGGGTATTATTTCTGGCGATTGTAACAATGCTACAGCAGTGTTCACTTTTCTTCATGGTAACTTTAGGCTGCTTCTACTGTAAGGACAACTTCTAACAAGTGCTGGTCTGCGTATGTTGCAGATGGTTCTCATATTTTGACTGTTAAAAAAGCTTTGCATTTATCAGCAGTTCCGTCATCAGTCTTATGCAGGGATGTTGAACAAAAGAAAGTAGTTGGGTTTTGTAAAGCATCAGTAGTGGGACAGATTCCTGGCAGCTTGTATGTTTGTGGTTGCCCTGGCACTGGAAAGTCTCTGACAATGGAGCAGATAAAGTCCCTTTGTGTATCCTGGGCATCGGAGGTAATGTGGTACCTTCTATGCTATGACTGTTTGGGATGCCTGATCTTTGATCGTCAAGTTGCTTCATTACTTCGATACGGAAACACTCCCATCTGATGGTGCAATAAGCTTGCGTTGTTTAGAAGGTTTGACTAACTGAATCACAAAAGGCCCAAGATGCAGTTCGTACTTTGAAATGCGACTGGTAGCTAACTAGAAGGATTTTCTGCAGGCCAACTTACCTACTCCAGAGGTCATAACTGTCAACTGTACAACGTTGACAGATCCTCGGAATATATACCAAAAGGTAATGGCTAATGTAGTCAGGCCAAGTCTACTCTATGAACAAAGAGTCGGTATCAGTCACCTGCAGGAAATGTCTTGGTTTCTGGTTGTCAGGGCAATGATCAACTCAGTAGCTTGAGAGACTCAGTATTCCTGCCTTTGTTTCTCATGATGGTTTGCAATATTGGTCTTATTACAAATAGACAGAGTCATTGACTAACAAGAACCTGAGTCACTTCGTGCCTGAGTTCTTTGTGCACTACTGAATGGGTTCAATGAAGATTAGGGTCACTGTTGCTGAGATGTTGTCTCAGTGGCATTTTTATTATTTACTAAGGTTTGTGATTTTAATTGGGGTAAATGACTTATTAAGACGACAACAGTATTGGACTTCCCTGTTACTAATAGGCATAAGAGCAACAGTCAGGTGGAAGTTTGCATTCAAGGTCCCTCAGTCAGAGTGCGCCACATGTGGTGATCCTGTTCATACTCATTTTTGACTCTTATAAAGGGCAAACCATACATTTTTATTTCGGGGCGTCCTTTATACCTCCACTTCTCATTGATTGTATACCACCACATCCAGGTATTGCAACTACTAAATTGTAAAGAGTCTGAAGAGGGGAGCCAGAAATCCTGGTCAGTGTGCTTGAAAGAAATAAGACAGAGAGTTTGTGACACTTCTCAGGCACAAGCTGCATCGCCTAAAAGAATGTTGTGAGTGCTCCATTTCTCGAGGATACTTGGTTGTTGTGCAAATTTTGTACTTTGTCAAGTTAGCATGTTTTAGAGATACAATTGAACTGCTGCCAGTTGTAGTTCTGGTACCTCAAAATATGGAAGCAACAATAACTTGCATGTGATTGATGTGGAAGGTTGATGCTTGTGGATGAGATGGACTATCTTATCACAAGAAATCAAGACGTCCTGTATGACTTATTCCGACTTCCTACTTACACAAACTCACGCTGCATCCTGATTGGTAAGACGAATCAAATCATGCAACTATTCAGAGTCTGCACAGCCTTGCATGTGTAATTAAACTGTTAACTCTAGGATGTGTTTCTCCTCTTATTTATTGTGAAATGCTGTCACCTTTTATTGAAAGACAATTGACAAAGCTCTAATACTTTGTTCTTAGTATGCCGACCAATTGGCTCTACTTTTTGATGTCCAAAATCCAAATCAGAGCCATGTGGCTTGGATCATTCTGTAAGAGTAACTTGAGGACTTTGTGGTATACAAGTGCATTTCTCAGCAACAATTGCAAGCTGTACATTGTGAATTGACTTAAAAGCTAATTAGGTTCATAGTAGCTAACATTCACTTGATAGTAGAGATTGAAAATGCTCTAATCAAGCATGTTTTAGATTATTGATCAAATTATGTATCTCTTTCAAAGAAGATCAATAAAAAATTCTCCCATGACTGGTTTTGGAATTTGTACTTATGGAGGATGGGATGAGCCTAAATTAGACAAAAGTGGACTAGAACTCCAATTGACGCATTTATTAGAAACTATTGTCAAGATTGGACAAACCTCGTGATCAGCTGACTCTGCTGGTACCTAATTTCACAGTTATCTAATACTCAATTGCTAATGACAATTTTGTCTTGATATGATTGTGCGACATAGATTCATTGGACAGCTTTAGTACGTGTCATACTTTATAGGATGGCTACAAATATCTGTATGGAACACAATAGTGGAGTATTCTTTAATCAGAAGCCAAGACTGGTCCTTGAGAAGTTTTCAGTGAAAAATCACACTATTGTTCCGTGAAGATTGTGTAGAAGCTTTGGAAATTTAGGAGTTGAACTCATATGACTTTGTCAACAGGTATTGCAAATGCGATTGACCTTACGGACCGCTTTCTTCCAAAACTCTGGTCACTAAATTGTAAGTGGTTCTGCATGAAATGAGCCAGGTTCTAGACCCTTCCTTGGCTTTCATTTATCTTGAACAACTTATCTGCAGGATATTAAGCAATCTGACATCTTTCTGTGGCTCAGGGATTGCTAATTTTCTGTTATTTCTAGCATATTTTATGCTAAGATTCTATTGTGTTTCCAGGCAAACCGGATGTTGTCACATTCCCGGCATATACTAAGGATCAGATTCTTGCAGTTTTGACTCAACGCTTGAAGGTCCTCTCATAATTTCCAATTGATTTTTAGAATAGAAACTTTTGAACTTTCACAATATAGCAGAGTATATAGTTTCTTATCTTATGCAATGGAAGATAATAAACTATTGTACTTGGTGGGACTTTCAGGAGGTTCCGTTCACAGTTTTTCATATGCCAGCATTGGAGCTATGTGCAAGAGTAAGAGACTAAACTGATTGCAGTTACTGCAATTCTCAATGTTGATTACCCTAGCAAGGACTTTCATGAAGTAGCGTCAGGTTGATCATCCTGATGGAAGTTGTTTATGGAGATTTCTGATCAGTAAGGACCTCATAATCATCCGTGCCATCTTTCTTTTGTACTAAGGTAGTTCAGAAACCTCTTAAATACTTCTTTTTTGATTTAAAAATTTTCTTGGTGGTTCGTCATGGATTGCCCATGTTGCACTTAGTTCTTTCAGATAAATGGAGGTGACTTTGATTATTGCAATTCTTTATTGACATCAGAAAGTAGCAGCAGCATCTGGGGACATGAGAAAGGCCCTCCACGTTTGCAGGTAAGTATCAGAAGTGTTTGAGAATTGACCATCTGGACATGCAGTGGATGCTCTCCTTGCTCCTCTATTCCTGATGTTTATGTTTCTCTATTCCTCTGGACAATGATATGTGTGTAGGAGTGCCTTAGAAATCCTCGAGACAGAGCTGAATGCAGAGTTAAACAAAACAAAGGAAGATGTGCATTCATTGCCTGAGAGGGAGCCATCAGGACTCTGTCAACGCTCAACTTCTGGCGTGCTACCAAATTTGGTAATGTCAATGAGATTCTGCCTGGTCTTAGTTTGCTATTGTTGGTAGCTGTTCGAGCATGTATGAATAGGTGATAGCTTTTGTCACATTATTATGACGTCCTGATTTGGTTGTGAAGAGGCAGATTCTTTTGTTGATGTGGAAATGTCAAATTTAGCGAACAATTTCTTGCAGGTCCGAATAGACCACATGGCAAAGGCACTGGCACGTACATTTCGATCTCCAGTTGTAGAAACCATTCAGAATTTGCCCCAGCACCAGCAGGTATCGTAAATCATATGTACCATCAATCTGTTAGCTTGCACTCAGTGCCAGGCATGTCATTTTGGAATTGGTTGAGCACAGCTTTTCTATCCAACATCTTCTCAACTTCAATATAATTGGTGATGAGTGTGAAGCTCTGACTACACTAGGCTTATGAAGAAACGGAATAAATTTTATCGTTCAAGAGACACTAGTAAATGACAATATCTCACTTTGAAGGGAAGTAATGTACTTCTACATAATATAATGGGTTGTGATTTAGAACTGTTCAAAGAAATATCAGACACTCTCTAAAGTCAATTTACAGAAGTTGCTATTATGTATGCATTTGGTCTACTCACTGTAGAGCAGGACTCATAACTCTCTGTGCTCTGGTCGGGCCCATACCTTGAGTTGGTGAGATTTTTCAAATAGTATATACCTGTAACATTTTTGGACTCATTGTCTTTGGCTTGACTGCATACACTAATGTCCGGTGGAGCAGATGGTTCTCTGTTCAGCTGTCCTTTTATTTCGTCGTGCTAAAAAAGATGCAACACTTGGGGAGGTAAATTTCATCGCTTTACTTCATGGTGCCAAGTTGCAGTGTATCTGCATGAACATCAATTTTCTGGAGTTTGAACATATGAGCAAATGCATCCCTCTTCAGGTTTCTTTGCCTGAGATCTTCTAAGGTTTTCTTGTAGTATGATCCAGCTGTTGCCTGTATAGATGTGATCGCCTAGTGCCAGGCTAATTTTTGTGCTTAATATGAATGGTGCGGTGTGACAGCTCAACAAGTCATACTTGGAATTCTGCAAATCAAACTCAATGCATGCCCTTGCTGGTAGTGAGTTTTCAAGTATGTGTCGAGTGCTTGCAGATCAGGTTAGTTCCATTTTTCTCGGACATTGATTGAGCATACTTATGTTGTCTTTATCTTACAATGGACTCTTGTCTTTGTATTAGTCCTTTACTATTGTCTTTGTATTAGTCCTTAAAATGATTTATCTTCCTTCATATCCAATGCTCATGAGTATGGTTAATACTGCTCTACAGCCTTCTACCCTGGTCTTCGAGCAACGGCAAGAAGATACTTTTTCCTTTTGTTTGTGTGGGCTTTCTGAGGACACTGAAGACTTTATTTCTGACATGCATTCTCACATGTCTATGGTATCAGAAATATATCACAATGGTTCCAAATTCTCGAAATACAGCTAGGATATCCATCTTTTTTCTCAGCAATGTTTTTGTCATCATATAATCAGAGTGTTGTTTACATCCATGGACAGGCACTATTGAAGCTAGGTGAATGCCGGGATGACAGGCTCCGCCGAGTGACATTGCAAGTGAACCAGGATGATGTTGTCTTTGCATTACAGGTTTGGATCTCTTCTTACAACACCTCTCCACAGCTGACCATGGAAGTTTACCAGAACTAACAGATTGATAGATTGCATTCGAAAGTTATTTAGATATTTTTAAAATTTTAATTTTTTTGGTTGGTTTTGTTTTGTTTTGTTGTTTTAGTTTTTTTTAGTTTTAAAAATTTAAAAATTTAAAATTATCTCTGATTGGAATGGGTTCCACATTGCAAGTCAGAAAGCCACAAAGATAAGTCTTCTGAGCTTCAGGAGTGACCGTCTCGCTCTCTGCAGCAGGTCTTCTCCTTCCGTAACCAGAATCCTTCATACAGATAGTCCTCCATATAGTATTCTCCAATAAAGGAATCTCTGATAATTTGTGTTTACGGTGAATGGCAGGCTGTGAGATTCTTCCGCAACAGTTTATCTTGATCCAAGCATCCAGAGAGGATCAACTTTCTGCCATCAACCAGACTGCTATGAAAGAAATGAAAGGGCCTACTCTTGAGAAAAGCACTGCATATCTCGAAGTAACATCAGGATGAACATTTGGACCCTCAAATTGAAGAGTAGGACAAAGAGAGATTGTTTACATTTAAGATATGTCTTTGATTCATTATCCACATATTGTGGCTGGTTGCAATACATTCTATACAGGAAGGAACAGGAGCTATGAATGGGAGGAGATGGTGTCATCCTCCCACACGGCTACGAGTCTTTGTCAGCTGCTCCCACCTTGGACACTCATTCCTTGTAGCAGGGGAGCGTTGCACTCAGACTGCACAACTGCTCAAATTATGTTGAAACAGAATATTAAAGTGATTGGTCGGTGTGCACAAAGTCTACATTGTGTTTTTTTTCAGAATGCGATTCGGTCAAACCAAGAGTGTAATGCACATGCATATGCATTCAGAAAGGATGGCATCTGTTCAGTTAAACCAAGGTATACTGTCCGAGTAAGATGAACACTTCTAGCTTCCGATCATTCTCTTCTCTTCAAATACTCTACTCTTTTGCTTCAAGTCCTCTTGCTCATACGGCTCTGAACACTTACAGATTGGGTAAGAGGCTCAATTATTTGAGACAAGGTGTATCTGTATGTCGTAGGTCTATTCTTACAACAGGACACATCGAGAGGAGTCTGATTCCTTCTAACTCAGGCTCATGTGCTCTCGTGGTGATGTGCCAAAATCAATAGGCGTAGAAATTAGAGGGTGCTGCAGCCAATACCAGTCCAAATAATTATTAATGACGAAATTTATGTACACTGCCAAATTACAACGACGTGACAGGTGCTTCGTCCCTCAAATTGTTGGTTTTCAGGAAGGTGTTCTGATTATTTGAACGAGACTCGGACAATTTTGGTCCAGTTTTGGTTGATGGCAGATGGAACCACCATGGATTTTCCAAAGAGAAGGGTTATTGAATGGCAGGCTTATCTCTCAATCATTATTTCGCGGGCTTGGTCGGAGCTTGTGTTCATCGTTATGGCAATGTGGGGGAATTTGAGGTTCCACGAATGCAGCCCATTGCCGCCGATTGTCAACCAAGGGTTTTGATTGGGATGCATTCGAATTGGACATTGAGCAGCCTAACTAATTAGGAATCTGGTTCTTGAATTTGTATCGTGTGCTTAGCAATTTCCTACTACCGAAGGGTGTGTAAAGAATTTCTTGCTGCTTGTTTGCATTTGCTAAGTGTCATTTTACTCCTCAAGATCGTTGCTACATCAACAATTGTCAGACGGGAGCTACGTTTGTGGCGCACTCTTCAGGGCTGAGGACCGATCTGCCCTTCTGGTGAATTCACATTGTGCGCACTGAAATGAATGAATGTCTCATGGAACAAGCATATGCTTGACCTTAATTGTCCTTCACAATTAGAAATGAATGCCAGGTTCGGACAAGTACTACTTACATGGAGGCCACATGGATTTTACATGGTGACAATGTCGAATGGAACAGGCGACAAACAAGATGACAAGCAGGATTACCCTCTATGAATTAAAGCCATACTTCGCAAGCGACTAAAACCTATTTACCTTGTGCAGACTACAATGTTTTGCTGCTGGGGTTTTACTTGACCTCAACGACAATCCACATCTCAGCTTGCCAATACATACAAACTTGTATCTCTCACTCGACTTGAGTTCCTGAACAAGGGAGCGGTGAGCCTGGAATGAATATGCTCAATTGCAATTTTGATTGGTAGGAAGAAGCCCATGTTTGCCAGAAACATGATAATCACATTTAAGTGCACTAATGAAATTTACTCAAATTGAGTAAACACCTTATTAAGAAAAATAGAACTCATTTGGTCGAGGTTATTACAGTTTATGTGACTGGAAAGTACAGGAAGGTTGCCGAGGTTCTGCACTTTGTATGGATGGGCCGGGTGGATCACGCCGTCCTGTAAAGACATACGGAAACAGTGTTGTGGGTTTCCAAAAAGTGGGCACGTCAGGGCTTGTCTGGCACGCCATCTGGTGTCTCGTCAGCACAACCTTCACCACATACTTGGCAATGCGCTCTATCCATCCAAGTGCACTACAAAAGCTGCACCAGGGGCCTTTAGGACACATACATATGAAATTCAAATGACCCGCCTGTTTTACGGAGAACAACAGCAAGAGAGTTGCTATCGGACTACCTGGTCTTACCTGATTGTTATTGTGTTGCTTTCGATTCAATCTCAACACTAGTCGGCCGCTCCAGAGTATCATATCTTAGGTTTATCGGACCTTTGATTCTCAGAAAGGTTAGTAGGTTCTCATTTCTTGTTGCAGCATGTTTTCTTGTTTGGAATTCCTTGGATGTGACTTGTGAGGCCAGATTTTCCGTTTCCTACTCCTGCAGATGTCTTCAAAGTGTTTGGAACTTTTCTTGCACTTCATTGATCCGTGACAGACATGCTTGCATTTAGTATGCTTCCATGTCTTCCAACATAAGATTGTATATCATGCTTATACCATTTGAGGGTTTATGTCACAAGTGGAATTACTGTGCTTTGCTTCTGTCATAATTGGGTAGTGAAGCAAAGAAGAAGTCATCACTTTGTTTCTTTTTTGCTAGACTTGGAATATTTGATATCGGTTTATAAGTAGGTCTTTTGGTAAGTTAGCCTTTCCAGCCTTGCACATGAACAGATGAGAGCTGTGCCTATGGTACGCATCAGAATACCTATGGCACACCTCTGTTTCTGGGGAACCTGCAGATGCAAGACCTAAGTTACTGCTTTTGATTGTCAAGTTAGTAGAGGAGTTTCACGATGATGTGTTTGAGGGTTTAGCTCTAGAAGTATCTTATTGAATAAGTCGCCGCTGTCCAAGGTGTACTACGTGCACGGGAACAGGAACTGAAAGGAAGGTCAAAAGCCCCATACATGTTGAGGATCTTCTTTATGTTTTATTTCGATTTTCTGGGTTTAATAATTGACGATGTTACTGAACCTGATACCTAGTAGCAAAAGTATTTTAGGATTAGCTCTTGAAAAACACACAAGTTTACCCGCAGAGGATACGTTGATGAGGTACAGGTATTTGTCCTGAATGTGTGTGTCAAACAAAACATGAGGAATGTTCGGGAACTTGGTGTTTTTATCATTTTTTTAAATCGATCTTATTGGACTTGACACGTACTCCTTGAAATTCAAAAGATTTTTGCGCTTGAAAACACTTAAGTTTTACCTGTGCAGTATCCGTTTATGAAGTATAGGATTTTATCCTGAATGTGTGGTTTAACAGTATATGAGAAATGTTGAGGATCTCGTTTTTTTATTTTAAATATTGATTTTACTGAAATCGAAACCTCTCCTTGAAATCTAAATGTTTTCAAGGTTTTTTCCTTTAAAAAACAACACTTCATCCGTGCAGGATACGATGATGAAGTATAGGTCTTTGTCCTGAATGTGTGGTCCAAACAGAGCATGAGAATTTGGGCCTCTCGTACTTTGTGCTTGTAAACCTTGTCATTTGTCCTCTCTAAACAGATCATTTATGTCAGGTTATGACTATATATTACCTAGGTAGCAGAAACTGTTGAAAACACCTGTTAGAGCATCGCTTTCATGGAGCCATAAACGGGCCTCTATACTCAGCTTTTAAACCTGTTAAGGCAAGGTCACATGCGACTGTCCGTCCCACCCACAAGCCGTCTCTATATATATACATATGTCCAAACCATCAATATGTTAGAGAGGACCTCTCTGAGAAGTCCTGCGGCTCACTAAAATGTATGGAGCTAAAACACTGTTGAAAGAGGCATTCTATAATAGAAATGGTGGGCATTAAAAAAATTGAATGTATATGGCTTCGAGGGTTTACCTTGGTGGCTTTTGGGTTATGTTACAGCTGTGAACTCTTATGTACATAGTATATTTTGAGGTTTAGATAATAACTTGGTATATTGGGTAATTTCTCATCTTCATGTCTCCTGGTCTGAAGCTTATAGTCTTGTACTAACAATCAACTGAGCACTTGGGATTTTGAAGCCTTTGATGCAATTAAATTGATGATTCTCGGTCTTGTAACCTCTCTGAGTGCTTTTGACAGGTGAGGTGAGCATGTTTTTGCATGAATGCATAATTTTTGCCTGACAGTACTTCACATGTAATCATGCAGGACACGTTCCCAGTTAATCGGCCGTTGCTGAAGCTTGTGCACAATGGGGATGATGCTTGGAAAAATCACGGTGGAAACACCTAAGTACAAGACCTTAGAGAGGAAGAATGAAATTGAAATTAGGGAGTATGAGCCTTCCGTGGTTTGTGAAGTCACATATGACCCAAAGGAAATGAAGAGGGGGAGGGATGGTGGGTTTATGATACTTGCGGGCTACATTGGTGCTATTGGGACACCATGCAATAAGAAA
This sequence comes from Polytrichum commune, assembly GCA_950295325.1. NCBI lineage: Eukaryota > Viridiplantae > Streptophyta > Polytrichopsida > Polytrichales > Polytrichaceae > Polytrichum > Polytrichum commune. The sequence continues at coordinate 10,170,267 of OX485803.1, read as the reverse complement.
GGATCAGAAGGTGGAGAAAAGATTGCCATGACTGCGCCAGTTATTACTCAAGAGCACAGTGAGCATCTAAAACCATCTTCTCACTCCATATGAATACTGCTGTTTAAAAAGGTCAACATTGTAGAGGAGTATGTCTTCATCACTTAGGGTTTTTTCCTGCCATCTGCTCACAATTGCCATAATTGGAGAAGTGGCTTAAAAAAAAATTCAGATCTCTATGTTGCAATCTATTATACATTTTGGAACTTTGGAATGGTGAGGGCGTATGGCATCGACACAACTGCCATCTAAAGTTCCAAAACGGCTGGCTTTCAATGACGTGGGATGGCACGAGCTCCAACTAGTTCTATTTCAGTCCAAGTTCCTTGTGGTGCCTAGCTAAATTCATTCTGGATGAACAGGCTTTAGTAAAATTGAGTTCTCCATAGGTTGAAGGCCAATTTATTCCAACTGGACCCCCTCAGACTAATTTGGGGTCTCTGATTTCATTTCCAAAGTGAAATCCTTTAAAAACATGAAAGTATGCAGGTGGATAGAATAGTTCACTGTATTTTCACCTTCTCAATGGATGACTATACAGAGACACTATGAAGGTCGAGCTGGAATTTGTGGGCTGGTTAAATTGACTTCGTCTGAAAATGTTTGTGCAGGTGGCCCTGAAAAGATTGCAATGACAGCCCCTGTCATCACAAAGGAGGAATCAGCGGGTGCTCAGGAGAAGAGCCTGGTCACCATGCAATTTGTGTTACCCTCTAAATACACAATGGAGAATGCACCCACACCGACTGATGACCGTGTAAAGCTGAAGGAGGTTCCGGCAAAAAGGTATGGAGTCGTCACATTTAGTGGCACTGCAGATGACAAATTAACAGAGCAACAGCTGCAGAAACTGAAAGCTGCTTTGCAAGCCGACGGTTACAAGATACTTGGGGAGCATCTGTTAGCACGATACAATCCCCCATGGACACCATGGTTCCTCAAGACCAACGAGGTTATGGTTCCCATTGAGTAAGTATGCAACTCCGAAATACGTCACTGTGACAAGGCATGAGATCTCTATGTTTAGACAGTGAAGGAGAATATGTATAGAAGGTGAACTATCTTTTTTGATTGTACAGGAAGTAAAACTATTTTGATGTTTTAGGTGTTAGGTTTTGGAGGTTGTGTACCCGACTTTTTGTTATACAATCAAAAACCGTGGGCGTTAGTGTCTGTGGGATGATTTTTGCCACTGTCGGTGTCTCTTCTGTGTTCATTACTTGCTTCTGACACATTGTGTTATCAATCTACTCGTGGCTTCTTTGGCTTTATGGGTTTTGTAGAATGCTACTTTAATTTCTTTCGCAGTTTTTGAACACTACATAGTTGAGAAAATGTGGTTGTGGTGAACTGTAATATTGTGCATAAGTTTACCTCCAAACATGAGGATTGGAAACATTTAGTGGTCACAATTGGAGGTCTATCTTGAATATTTATGAGCTGAGGACATCTATCATTGCAATCCCTCCACTTGCTGATGTTGCTGTTGCTAAAGAGGTTGAAGCTTATTAACCGGAACTGAATTAGTGGGTAGCAGCTACAATGTTGCGCATGAGAATATCATATGTCGTGCATGATGTTGCATATGAGCTCAAATCTTAACCACCTCCAAAGTGGGATCGTGCATCCCTAACCTGAAGCTATTTGTGGACATGTGAGCTTATGAAATATTACTGATACATGCGTGTTTAACTTATGCGCATGTCATCCCCATCATACTCCCTTTCATACTTCAAATGCATGTCAAAAATTACGAACAATCCATTCACAGAACCAGCAATAATTAGATCAACCCATTCAAAAATTTGTCTGTAAGTAAATTGGCTGTCATGGGACATGGACCTATCACCACACAATACCTACAGTGTTGGTCCAACTGTTTTGTAATCAGGTAGGAGATGCACGATCCAGTTTAACACAATGGTCACAATTGTGACTGGGAGTTGGAGGTGCCAAGAATAAGGCCACATCATGGTACATCCATTACCTTTTAACTTTTATTATGCCTTTGGTTTTGTGTACTTTCTAAATATGTTATAAAGTGATGTTTGTAAGCTCGTTTTCTGAAACTTTCATGAAGCAAAATTGTTGACTTAAAGTTGAACAACTCATCCATATGGTTGGCTTTTCCCTATAAGGTCTTGATCTTGTGTAATTCTTTTCTAAGTGAAACTTAAAGAAAACTTCATTAAATGGAGATGACATTAGCTTGCGTACATATTTTGTAGATATGTTTATCTTATGGAGACTTTTGATGTGTTTTAAAATACATTAAACAATATGATCGTATGTGCAGAGTGTAAACAACATTTCATAATGAAATGATCATAGATGATATGCATACCAAGTTTAAAATAATGAAATGGTCATGAATGTTAATGAAAACTTCTCATTCAATATATCAAACATGATGTTTTGGTTCTATCTTCTTATCAAACAAACATAAATATCTTGGTTTTACAATTTGCAATTCTTATAAATGATTTGAGTTTAATGATTTTGAAAATTAATATTTAGATCATTTCAAATTTATAATGTATTTGAATTTTTCTTCAAGAAATAGGATCGCCAACAACTTTCTTTGGATTGAAAGGATTGAAAGTCAATACTTTTCATGGATATAGTGATGCCGTTGGGAAAATTGCTCATCAATTGGGAGAGTTGGCTATGAGCTCATTGAAGAATCATAAATAATGCAATAAAACCAAATCCACTTTTTAAAACATCACTTTTGAAGAAGAAAAAAATGTGAATTGTGCTCATTTTCTTCAATGGAGGGGGGCATCATATTGTTGAAATGAATTGAATTATGTATGCAAAGACCACATACCTTGCATATTGGACTCTTGGCGTATGGGGCATTGGCGACTATCTACTAGGACATGCACAATCCTAAACCCTTACAATTGGGGGTTGGGGGGCATGCAAGGTTTACGACCACTTTACACCCTACATCTCCACCCAAGCAGCACATGCCGAACCTATATCGTGTCAATTGCCATTGTCAATGACATTGAGTGTAGTAAAAAATGAGGTGGTTGAACATGAGCATTGGGAGGCCAAAAACCTCCACACCTTGCAAAGAAAAGGACATAGTGGCCCATCCATCGACATTCGGGGGGGAGGGGGGGTGTCACTTGTCATTTCAAGAATATATATGAAGAGAGTTATCTTTACAGTTATAGTGAGGTTTATCAATTTCAACACTAATGGGGTCAAAGTTGGGCAACTCATGGACGACTCCAACTAGAAGGTATGGATTTTTGCTCCAAATGCATCTGCATGATTCGTGGAGAATATGAGCACATGTGAGCTTAAAGTTCTTGTTGCACCGATCTTGAATCACAAGTTGTGAAGTCTGGAAGTCAAGGTAAGGAAATGACTTTGTTAGTCACAAAGGTGGAGGATGTAGGTTATCACCTCGCCCTAGTGCATCAACAAATGGATCGCATTGAACGAAGGCTTGTAGGACAAAAAATGACATTTCATCTCTAAAGTCCGAGGTAGTAGCACCAAAGGATGAGGAGATTGCTTCGATGATAATCTTAAATGAAGGCTTTGTTGTTTCTACTTGAGCATTTTCCGAATACATGATGGAAGATTTTTGTGAAGTGTCCTAGAAGGAAAAAATGACTTATGTGAACAAAGTTAGTGGTTGAAGGGAGTTTGCACCTTCGACTTTGTGAATAGAGGGAGTTTCCTCAATCTCTTTGGAAATCAAGTCCCAATTGATGCCAACCTTCTTTCATTTTATTAAGAACATTTGTTCCATGTTTCTCACCTTGAGTAAGGGAACTAACAACGATTTCAAGCCAATTCAAGCAATTTTTGCACTGCATCGATTGAGGGAATTTACAGAAGGTGACCCAGTTGTCAATTTCTTCATAAGTTGTTTTAATTTGAAAGGCTCTAAAGTTATGCAAATGCAAAGGAGCAATGAATTGCCTGCAAAGTTCATCAAAGAGTATATCATTGTGAATTAAAGGTAAATTCCAAAAAAATTAAAGCAAAGTTATACATTTGTAGTGTAGACTTCAACCCATCCTTGTAAACTTTTCCAACTTTATTGAGGCCTCGTGCCAAAACGGATAAGTTGACAATCAAAATTATTCTCTTGTCTTTTTATGTAGGCTCGTCCACAAACTTCTTTGTTGGAAGAAACTCTTTTTTGCATATATGGGTCAAGAATAATAAGTTAAGTGACTCCAACCTTAAATGTTTGATCTATGAGTGTTGGTTTACTAACAAGTATATCCAATTTCAAGAATTGAACCGTGCCACACCTAATTGGTGGCCATTGGATTCACCACTAGCCATGTTACTAGGGGAGAAGGTGTTGGGGCCCACTTTCAATGTCTTGAGAGTTTGGCCGATGGACAGGTTACATCCTAAGAAAGTGGTTCTCTTTTACTATTACTTATACGTTTTACCATGTTTGTGGTTGTGCATTCAGTATACCATATGCCTTGATTTGCATTGTGTCATAATAGAAATGATGGTTTTTTATTCTTTATGTATAATTGACTCCTTCACGCGTGTTTGGCCTCGGCTATTGTGCTAGACACGCTAGGATGCATACAACTAAAGAACTAATGCGTCACTAAGAATTTGTCTATGCCAAGGACGGATTGTTGCCAATTTTGTTGTAGCCCCACATGATTGGAGCACTTGTAGACATTTTACATGCACATGCTATGCCACACCCCAATTTTTTGTTATGGATTTAGTAATGATCTCATAACACTTTCCATGATTCCTAATCATAAAACAAGACCCTAACCCTTAATTGCAAATCATAATCCTAAACCCTAATTTGTAGCCTCCACCCTTTTTGTATACATGTTTAGATCTCCATTAACATATAATGTTTCCACTTGAATGCAAAACCCCCTTTGTGGGTGCATGTATCAGTCTCAACCAACACCAAGGGAAGTGGAGAATTCAAGCTTTTCATACATCCAATTTGATGGGGGAATTTCCAATTGCAAATATGGGTCACCCTAGATAGGGACGATTATTTTCCTTTAATAAATGAAGATATTCTCAATGAGGACCCCCATTTATGTCCCTAGGGATAGCACACTTAAGTTCAAAACCACAATATGGTCTTGAATAACAATAGGGGTTAAGTTAACTCCAACATTACATCGAATTTTCCTCAAAACCTCATCCCATCCTCAAGACCTTATTAGGTCTGGATCTTTACTCCCGTCCCATCCTACAATTTGGTACCCGCATTTGTCCCCCTCACACTTGCAAGTTCCCATTGTCAAAGTCCTATGTTGACGTTCTCAACTAAGGCTACCCATGATACCATGTGGTAGTAGATTTAACACTGACATTGTCATTGTTATAAACTTTTCAAAACATTCGAAATTGATGATTGCTTTCTTATTTAAGTGGATTCCAATATATATCCTTTACTTGTCAAGTGTCTTCATGTGATGAATACATTGAGAAACCTTGTATCTCCTCAGCATTTGAAGTGATAACTAGAATGCATATAAAACGTGGAGTAGGGGGTTTGGGGCCACAAGAAAGATTTGAAGGACATAACATCATTTGAAGCAAATGGAGGTGTTTTTTACTTGAAGGTAGGTTTGCAGGTGAGCAATGAGCAACACCTTCCCTAGGCACCTACTCACAACAAGGAAAAGAAGTCCTTTCTCAAGTAATAAATTACATTGCAACCTATTTTCAATCCAATTAAAGTATTGTCACCTATAGCATGGATGTATGATGTTCAATATTTTGATTGGTTCATAGGTGCAAATTTGCGTGTGTGACAATTGTATGACCCACAACATTTACCATTATCAATAGACTTTGCAACGGCCAAAGTAGTTGTTCAATGCCCCTTTGCCATGAATGCCAACATCTACCCCTGGAATTCCAATGTTTTTATAGTTTATGAATACCAAAATGTGGTGCCAAAACAAAGGATTTATTTCAAAAACAACAATTCAAGTAGATCCTTTAGCCATGAACCAAAATTCCAAATTTAAGACATTTGGACCCAAAAAACTACACTGCAAAACAATTCAATGATACAATGTCATGATGTGTGGGTTTAAGATATCAAGAAGAGATGGCTTGAATTAGCAATAATGATACTCAAGCACATCTTACAAATATTACTTAAATCTAAGTCTCCAATTATTTATATATATTATATTATATTATAACAACTAATACTCATAACAATAACTAAAAGAACCAATACAAGTTACAATTTTATTTCATGCTATTTAAAATCTAATATATCCTTTGTATAAAATGATAAATGTGAATTACCAAATACATAACAAATGCTTCAAGAAATTTCCGAGTTACATCCAATAAAAATAACCTAGTTCCACATTATTGATTAGTTTACATTTGAAGCATAGAAACAAGTTATGTGCTAATTGCATGTTTTGAGAAGGGGCTTGTCTTGCATCCGGTGTTATCCCGCGTGTCTCTTCATAAATTAAGAAGGTGGAGGTGCCTAAGGGTCACTTCACACATGAGCCAAGAGCTGTGACCATGAGATTGTGAAAGTGCAAAAGAAAGTGTCCAAAGGCCGTCCCAAGACACCTCCAAAATCATGTAGTGTGGTCACGGACCCTCAAGTGTAGTGTGAAGTCATATGTGACCGGGCCCTCAACCAAATGCTATTTCAATGAAGTTCTATTCATGTGGGTCCTCACACATGATAAAATAGAATAAATCAACGGTTGTGAGCGTTCGGAGTGTCATGGTCTCCTGGTTTTGTGTTAGGCCTACCTCCAAGAGGTGGTTTTTGAAAATAATCCAAGTGACCATGAAACATGATCCATTCGATGCCATGTAGGTATCCATGTAGACTTTCCATCCATCTTGCATTCGCATACTCCGTTGGTCCCTCAAGCATAGAGTGAAGCGAACTTGGACCGGCTCCGCCTTTTCCACCAATGAGAGTGCTTGAAGTGTAATGGTCACGGGCTCTCAGTCTCATGTGTGAAGTGGCCCTTATTCAATTACTTATCTTTAATCGGACACCTATACTTGAGTGGTATGTGCGTAGGTGTGGCTCCAAGAACATATACCCGAAAGACATGTGTCAACAAACGATTGGATTATGTGTTCAATATGTGATAACTATTCTAGGCTTAATGGTGAACAAAAATGGGGGTGCCTACATGGCCACTTACTGAGCACGAGAACGTTCACTTTGATAAGGAATAAGATATTCATATGAGCTCCATAAATTACGAGAAAAGTGGCTAAAGCCTCGATATTGAATTTGCCAACCATCTCATACTAATCACATGTTTCATATTCTAAGAGAAGTGGGCTACATAGTCAAAGAAAAAATACCCATTCGAGACCCATCTACCTTAGACGGATGCATTCATCCAATCATGGATGTTTTCAATTAGGAATGACTCAAAGTAGTGGACCCTAACCGAATCTCAAGGCCCATGCAACCTCACCCGCACATGTGTTTCACATGTCCTAAATGGCATAAAATAACCCAACCGACCCTCGGTTAATAGCCCCCTTTCATTGTTACCACATTAATTAACAATTGAATGAGCATATTACGGGGCACACATAACATTACTCAACGACGTGGCCCCTCGGAATATAACAGTCGGATGTTGGAAGCTCGGTTAAAATCTAAGTCTTTATGCACAGCTCTTCGAACATCTGACTGTTACATTTTGAGGGCCCACTAAACGAGCACTAAGTGTTGAGTAATGTTATGAATATCAAAACATGAGTTCAATCTCCCCTTTACTAGTGGATAACCCTAATATCTTTGGCAAAAACCTCATGAGTGTTGTATAGCTTCTTGAAGTTTATGATACAATCAATATTGCTCTTCAATACGTGCTTTATGTATGCAATCAGTTATTAGCTCAGCAAAATAGATTCCAGACAATGTTTTTTGGATTGATGAAGGCCGATGAAGCATAATTCCATTTTTTGTGATCCTTAACTTGTTGAGTTCTAGTATACACTTAGTGTGTGTTTATTATTATTATTATTACTATTACTATTTTTAACATTAATTATTAATTATTAATTATTGGATTAATTTTACATAATCCAAACATGGTTATAATTTGTAATTCATTCTTTTTTTGTTTTCGTGGTTCTAATTTTCTGTTGTGTATCATTGGATGGCTTTTTCTCTTTCAAAAGATAGGAAAAGAGAAAGAGAAAATCAAATTTGAAATTGAATATGGCAAGATTTCATTGGTATAATTTGATTTATAGGATGCCTAGGATTTAAGTATACTTGGATTCATGCATGGATTGTGGACAATTCTAACCGTTAATATGACTTACATAAGATTGTAAAACTACACAAATATGGTGGTTGGCAAACATGGAATACAAATATTCAAAGTTGTGATTATTGTGTTGTTGGTTTTGTCCCCATAAGTGCACATCCCTTGTTTTTTGGGACAAGTGGTTTGCCCAAATATGCGTAAATGTCAAATGAATACAGTATAACAATTTTGACGATTTCTATGTTTTTGAAATTTGAGATGGAATTATTGGTATTCTCCACATAATATTGCTTTACTTGTTAGAAACTCGCTGTAAATAACATGTATGATACACCAAAATGTTTCTAGAAACTTGTAATTCATATTCACTTAACTGTCAGTTTGGAGGACTTCCTGTAAATTATATGCATTTAAGCTAATCATAGGTTTCCAACAACGACTTGTCCACCCTACCCTTCTCTTTGGTTAGTTGATCAAGCAACCTTAGTTTCCCAACACCTACTTGTACAATAATTCGACACTTGACACAAAATAACAACCACTTGGAAGGCTTCGTGGGATCTATTGCAATGGGAAGCTCACGACATCCCAACATCACCGAATATCACATTTGATACTTTGAATCAAGCTTGTCTCGTTAAAGAGTGGAATTCTTTCCACCTCATTGGAAATATATTAGAAACTTTTCACCTTAAGGACCTTTTCAACTATGAGTGTGAATCGTACTTGAAGCAACCATTAACACCACCCCCAACGCAACATCATTATTGCTTACTGCACCTCAAATCATAGGCCCATCATTCACACTGGTAGGTGGTCACCTATCCAAATCCATAGAGATAAATAATATGTGTCACTTTTGCTATGACAATGTAGTTGGAAACGAGGCACATTTCGTGCTAGAGTGTCTCCACTACAACTTTATTGGAGATTTGTTTCCTTCCTTATTTCAAGTGTAGTCTAGGCAGTCTCAAGCCTTTCTTCCAATTGGATCATCAAGTTGCTGTAACTGTAGTACCTTGACCGTTTCGGCACAATTTATAACTATTTATAGGAAAACTATAAAATTTGGAAATTTCATTTTAAAATATCAATAATATATATGGGAAAAAATGATTTTCCCTTTATATCTAGGAATGTTGATTCTAAAAAGAAAAACCACAATAATAACTCATCTATAAATAATAGAACTTGTAAAGGTACTACACTTTGTTGCTTGGGGGAATTAGCCTATTTGTCACCATATTGGTGTACGTTTAGTCCAAAGAGAGGCGGAATTATTGTCTACGAGCATACTTAGACATTCCTTGACTTTAAAATCAATTTCACTTCATTCACTTTATTTCCATTATAATATCATTTTATTAAAAAATGATTGAATTTATAGGTAGATCCAATTTACAATTCCAATGATAGGCATCCCCATTGATAAGCATTTTTTGTAATATATATATATTTTTCATTACAAGTGGTCTATATTGGCTGGTTTTCTCATTGTTTCTCATATATTCAGCTTTTTATTATTTATTATTACGGGCCGACCGCGGGTCCCGGTTCGCCTGGTGCACAAATTAGGGTTTGGCGCGCGAGTTAGGGTTTAGTGGCGAATTTCGTAAACTCATGAGACCGAGATCAGACTTTCTTTTCGCAACGGGAACCAAGTCTCTATGATCCGTGATAATGTTTATTCACAATTTTCATGCATGTTCGGTTGCCATGAGGAGTTAGGTTTCATTTTGTGTGTCTGAATTTAATCTGGAGAGGAACAAGAATGATGATTACCTATGTCCTGTAACTCCTTGGCATTCTTCCTGAATCTGTGAGAAGGAGCTGTCGCCATGGCGGGCGGCAGAACGCAGAAGAACAAGTCTCACAAGACGCGGTTTGCGTCGAAGTCATCCCGTAATGCACACAAATTGTCAGGTTAGTACACTTGTTTTTCTGATTTTTGGACAGCGGGAATAATGGCTTCGCTTCTGCAAGTGTGGATTTTTGAAGAAGTTTCTGAAGTGATGAATTCGGTTGTATTTTTTTCTAATTTTTTTTGCCATCGTTGACGTGTGTAGGCGAAAAAGTGGCGGGCAAGGGTCCTGCTCGTGTCATTCCAACAGGTCAAGCGGCCAGAGACATCCGTCATCAACGTAATAAAAATGTATGTGCTGTTATGCTCAATCTTGTCCTGGACGACACTTCTGTGCACATTTTTTTTTCTGTCTGTGTAATATCATTGAAGGAAAGTGCATTTTTGGTGTTTGTGATGTATGTCAGTTGAGAAGATTTTATTGACACTATTTAGTTGTGACGAGCAGATTCGCGAGCAGAAGAGAGCTGGGGTTTTAGCAGAGAAGCGAGCAAGCAGCAGCTCTTCTAGTGCTCCAAGGATTCTGGTTAGAATCACTCTGTTTACATCATTCTCGAGAACTAATTATTGTTCAATTTACCTTGAAGCAAATCAATAGTTAATGGACTTAATCAGAATGTGGGATGAAGACCCTCAAGTACTCTTTTATCAATTACCTAGAGTCCCAATATTGTACTTTCTGTAGCAGGAACCAAGTCTCTATCCTTGACAGGGTTTATTTTACATTTTTCAGTCATGTTTGGTTGCCCATGAGGAGTTAGGTCTCAAGCTAATTTTGTGAAGTCTGACATCAATCTGGAGGGTAACAAGAATGATGATTACCTATGTTATAAATTTCATACTTATGTCTGAGCTTCAACTAGATGTTGTTTTCTCCTTGTATTGTGTCTCTCTACATATTGAAGTGGTCCACACACCTTTCATGATGTCACTGAACTGATCCATTGCTCTCCAGGCACTTGTTGGCCTTTCATCCCGAGTAAGTGTTGAAGCTTTGAAGAATCGACTTCTTGCAGCATGCAATGCAGGAGAAGTTAGTGCCACAAGTGGCCAGAATGTCGATGCCATGGAGACAGAAGCTTCAGTAGTCCAAGAGAACAAGGAATTAGGATTACTTACAATAGTTGTTCCTCGATTCAAGCTTCGCCTTACAGTGAGTACTTACCCAAAGTGCTATCAAAGCAGCAATTTCATATATTTTTGTCTAGCAAGTCTGCTGATTGCAAATATGCCTCTAACATCAGGTTCAGCATCTTAAGTATCAAAATGGCTTCAATTTAGTAGTCTTTGAGGTCTTACATATCTATGTTTTATTAGGAGAACGTTGAACTTCTTGTTCTGTCTTGCTATATAACCTTCTGATTTTGTCATGTATTTATTTTTTGTTGAAAAGATTATAGAAGCTCCGCGGGATGATCTCCAAGCATGTCTAGAAGTTGCCAAGGTATAGTCAACATCCTACTCCTTCATGTGCAGTGACTTGGCATGTTAGAGGTCTTCGAGTGGGAAAAACTCTGGAAGATAACAAGATAAGAGGATAGCTTTTAAACGGCATGGTGCAAGGTTCTGGGAATGTCTAAAAGTGTATGTGGTGAGCGGACTTCTGCATGTTCATGTCAGGCTTGTATTTGACTCTATAATTCTGAATTTTGTGCAGGTTGCAGATTTTGTGGCATTTGTAGGACCTGTGTCACCAGATGAGGATGGTTACATGGACAAAAGAGGGAAACAATGCTTATCTATGTTGAGATCTTTAGGCTTGCCAGTTACAACAGGGCTCTTATTGGTAAGTGGACTTCTCTTTATTTTGGGGTAATCTTATTTTTGGAATTTGAAGCATTCATGCTCGAGTGTGGGCTGAGGACAGTCCTGCACAAGACAGTTATCGTTCCACTCTTTTTTTATTGTAATCAACACATGTTTTCTGGACAGGAGAAAATCCTATAAGCATTTTGCATGTACATATGTTGCATTGTATGGATTTTAAGTATGTTGCAAGTGGAAATATGGTCATGTGTAACACTGGGTGATCAAATATCCCACATCCAGTGAGAGCATTAGTAATGAATTCAGGTATTTGAAGCTGAGTGTCACTTGAATTAGAGCGATAGCAATAAATTCTTGCAATTTTTTATGGGATTACATCTGGTAACTAGAGGTACCTTGATTGACTCGGGAGGTTGGAAACTGGGTGTGTTAAGGTGAACCCTTACTTGAGATCTGCAATCAAGGGTCAACAGAGGAAGCAATGCTATTGCTTCTATAATAGGTTCTCAAATGGACCTCAGCATGTTGTCTGCTCACCTCTATCAGCAATTAATGCTTTAATACTAACAAAAATGTTCTTTTAAGCAGGGGCTATCGGATGTTACAGTCAAGAAAAAATCAGAGGTGAAGAAAACTGCATTTGCAGCCATGCAGACTGAGCTCCTAGAAGACACAAAATTATTCACTGCTGATTCTATGGAGGAGTGCCAGCAGGTGATTGAATTAGTTATGCATGGTATTTAAGGTTATCATCAATGCTTGCAGGGAATGTGGGTCTTTATTTTCTCAAATGTGGATATTGTTTGCTGATTACCAAATTGGACACAGGTTTTGAGACATCTTGCAGAGCAACGACTTTCCAGTCCACTTTGGCGTACACAACGCCCATATGTTGTTGCACAACAGGTATTTTGGTGGTGATAGCCACATTTGGATCCTATTGCTCAAAGATTTCAATCCACAGAAATGTTTCTCATGAAACCTCTGTAGGCTCACCGTTTGACTAACATGAATTGGGAGTTGTAGAGCCCTCTTCGTGTGATGAAGAGTAATGCTTGTTCATAGCTTGGGTGTAGAAATTGGAGGACATTTTACTATCCATTGCCTGATTTGTTAAAGCTGGAACTCTTGAGAAAGGCATGACTTTTTTATGTTTATTATGTCTGTAGTTTTACTGAACTGTGAGGGACTAGTTAAATCACCATGTGTCTGAACTAGCTGCTTAGTGAGATTGATGTGGCCTTACCAGTTGTCCTTGTTGTCCTGCAGCTGGAGTTTGAGGTTGATGCAGATACTCCTGCAACAGGCACCTTGCAGATGTCTGGTTACATTCGCTCCCGTGTTTTGTCTGTTAATCAACTGGTATGTAATCTTGTAGGTACTTGATGTCTGTAGTTTCTTTATACTTAGTGTTGAGACACACCAAATTCATGTGGAATTGTAGAAATGCAAGTTTGAATGGTCAGTGAAGGAAGGATTCTCCAAGTCTAGTAGACCTGAAGCATATTGTGGAGTTCAAGGTTGATCTGCCGTTTCTTCTTGTTTCTGCTGTGTAGCATGTTAGAATAGTTACTGCATAGCTGAAACTGGAAATTCTGTTTGTATGTGTTCCTGTCTTGAAAGGTTTGTAATGCTTGGATGCTATGTACAGGTCCATTTGGCTGGTGTAGGTGACTTTCAGCTCAGTCAAATTGACATTATAGACGATCCTTGGCCTTTGCGTCAAAGGCAGCGGCAACAGGTCAAAGGAGATGGTATGCTTGTTGAGGAGGAGTCCGCCGGCCACAAGGTCCGAATCAGAACTACAGGAACACAAATTTTAGATTAGGCTAAAATTCAGTGATCCTTGTCTAAGTTGCTGGTTCTTGCCTTCATACATGTGCTTAATATAAAGGTCAGCTGTCACATAGTGGTAGCTATTATAGTTGGAAAGATAACCTGTTTTGTGCTTTTTAATGAAAAGGTTCAAATGTAGCATTCTTAATGAATACCATTGAACATGAGTAACAGGATTCATTATCTAATATGTTGTGAGTGTCATTCTTTGAAACTGTCTGCGGGAATAATCTTGGGTTAACATTCTCAGTCCTCATTGGGTTGATTAACGAGATTAGTGGTTTTCTTTCTAACTCACCTCAATTCAATATTCAAACCTGCTAATACCTACTAATCGAGAGTTTTTTCTTGAGCTTCCTTGGATAGGGCTTCTTGCTACCAGTGAATTAGACTTTGATGTAAAATGTGATGTTCTCATAACCTTTGTATGTGGTGCTTTTCAGGGTACTATAGTTCCAAATCCTTCATTACAGGAATCTGTCATTGTTGAGAATGTACCTGATGAACTTGCTGGAGAGCAGGTATATTTCTTCATTTTTTTCCATTTTTTGTAGAATACTAGGGTGGTGTGGTGACAATATGCATCTAGATCAAGCACCGTGTGGCAATTGGTTGATACGCTGATTTTCTTTACAAGTTTTTTGTTCTAGTCTCTCTTGGGTTTATGAGATGTTTTTAACATCTAATGGGGATGTCCTGATGTTGCAGACTTGGCCGACAGAAGAGGAGCTGGCACAGGCAACAAATGAACAGCGTCAAGCTCGGAAAAAGAAGAGGGTTCTCCCTCGGGGCACATCTGAATACCAGGTTCCTTTTTTTGTGACCTTATCATGGGCATGAGATGTACTGTCAAAAGCATGTCGGTCAGTATCTAGTGTACCTCTGTGTGCACTGTGTGTAAGAAAATCATTATTGATGTGAGGAATTCTGTAGATTTTGGCATTGTATTGAGTAGAGTTCTTGATGGAGGGGCATGTATCTGCATTATAGTCTGAAGCAGCATTTTGTTTCTCTTGTGACTCTTGTGTATCTTAATATGTCTCTTACTCAGCTTCCTGTAACATGATTGCTGAAAATATGTGTATATTGTCTGGGTGTAGGCAGCATGGATTGTAGAAGACTCTGACCAAGAAGAGGGAGATGCTGAAGAGGATGCTATGGAAGGTGTACACTTGGATGTGCAAGGCATGGACGCTGACAAAGATGATGACAAAGAGGGTAGTGTGATAAGTGAAGATGAGGATGCAGGGCGAGCAGGGTTCTCCTCCAGGGCAACCTCAGTTTGGGACGGTGAGGATGACAATCGGAGTGAAATGATGGTGAGTATACGCATGGCTTTTGTCCATTTTAGGATCACCAAACTGGTGTTTTTGAGTTGGTTGCAAACATATTTTTATGCATGTAGTTTATTCCAGGAAGCTACTTGTACGGTGAGCACTGGAAAGTATTGATCCATTTAGACATGAAATGGTCGAATCAGACTGGATGGCCATAACTTCTCGGTCATGGGCACTTGGCATTGTTGGTTGTATTTCAGGACCTGAACTTGGGATAGACTTGGTTTCAGTGGTTAATCCCCAGTTTCATACTGATATTAGTGTCTTTGGAGCTGTTAGGATGAAGAAGAGTTGACACCTAATCAAAGGAAGGCTGAAATTGAGCGGCTCAAGGCTGCACATGCTGCTGATGAAGGTATGTCTTGATGTTTCTAACAATAGTAGAAGCAGTTCTTGTTTCTAATTAAGTCCATGTCTGAAACCATCTGCATTGGTTTTTTATAAACCTCAGGGTAAAGTATGCTAATTTTATTTTGGTGTTGTGGGTGCAGAGTTTCCTGATGAGGTGGATACCCCTACTGATGTTGTTGCTCGTCAACGTTTTGACAAGTACAGGGGACTGAAGTCTCTCCGTACTTCTCCTTGGGACCCAAAGGTATGAAACGTAATGTGCATAGATTGCTCATGTAGAGTCGTCATGGGATGGAATTTGAGCTTACATGAATCAACAAGATTTTCTTGATTGGAACACTGTCCAGGTAAAATAGAATATATTTTCTGAACAAGGAATATTCATCATCAAAAGTCAAAAGGCCACATGCAGGGGCCAAATTTTCTAAAATGAAAAATTACACTCTGTAATTTTGGTGATGAGGGGAAACTTGTAGTTGTAGTGGTCTTAATTCCCAACTGTTTCTTTACCTTAAAGCTTTTCAACTTGTCTTTGTTTTGGGCTCAGTACAACACCTATCTTTATTGTAGCAATTAATTATTGCATATGCCTCATGCCCTCCAGAGGAAAATTCATATTGAGAATTAGAGTCTTCCATTTCTGTGAATTGTTTTCTGATTCTAAGACCTGATTTCATAAAATTGTTCACGTACATTGCAGGAATCATTACCATCTGAATATGCCAAGATCTTTGCTTTTGACAATTTTGCCAGGACACAAAAGAGTGTGTTGTCAAAAGCGAAAGAGAATGATTCCGGAATTCCAGAAGGTTGTGTAAACCTTGGGTGCTTTGTCAGGCTGCATGTTCTTCATGTCCCTGCCGCTTCAGCAGAACAATTATTGAGTTCGTACAAGAAGATTCCTGTTGTCATGTGTGGGCTTTTACAACATGAAACCAAGATGTCAGTACTGCATTTCAGGTATAGTTGTTTTCATACTTCAAGGGGGTGCTGAGCCCTTTTATCTGTTTCATGTTTTAGCAACTGTTGTTTTGCTTTGTTGGTTATGGCTTCTTTGCTTTATCCTGTGTTGATTGTGATCCAAGTGCTTGATATTCTTCTCTTAAATTATATCCATAGAAACTTGCCAAGTTTGACATTTCTGGATTTCCTGCAACAGCATTAGGAAGAGTGAAGGCTACACTGAACCTGTCAAGTCAAAAGAAATGCTGATTTTTCATACTGGCTTTAGGCGGCATCATACGAGGTACATGAGCTCTGAGAAACTATCTTGTGTAATGTTTCTCTCATCTTAAAACATGGACTACATTCTGGGCAATAAATGATGTAGACCCCAATGTGGATTATCTGCTAGTGTACAACTCACCTGAAAGTGTCACCTTGTTAGTAATATTGCTTAACGAATACTGTATTGGTGCTCTTGTGGTAGTGCTCACAGAGTGTGGATCTGTTGTTGCTTGCAGGCCCATTTTTTCGACAGATGATCTTAACATGGATAAACATAAGTTTGAACGGTTTCTACATCCTGGCCGTTTTGCAGTAGCCTCAATATTTGCACCAATCTGTTTCCCACCCCTCCCATTGATAGTTTTCAAAGAAGCAGACCAACCAGAAGACACCAGCATGGTTGCTTCTGGCTCCCTACGTAGTGTGGATCCCGACAGAATAATCTTGAAGAAAATAACATTATCAGGGTATGTACACCTCTCTGTTTCCAAGTGACAACATTGACTTCCTGATCTCATATATAGCTTAATACAGGAGCCTTGAAATTGGTCCAACATAATGTAAAGCTTCTGTTCATGTAGAAGTGTTACACCGTCTATAATTTTGACATGTTTTGGGCAGGGTGATAAGTACCGACAATGTCAAATAATGTACAGAGTCTATATTTGTAGGTGATTTCCACATCACAAGCATATATAGGTCTATTTAGATTTTTTGTTAACATGATGGTACCACCACCCTCTATACTTGTGAGGATTTCTGTGCTCCAAGACATGGTTGTAAAACGTGTGTTGTGGCTTGTGATATAGGTATCCACAAAGGGTCCAAAAAAGGAAAGCGGTTGTTCGTTTTATGTTCCATAATCCAGAAGATGTGCGATGGTTCAAGGTACTCTAATTTACTTTGCCTGGTTCCCTCTTCTGAAATACAATTTTTCTGGTCAATACGAAGTGCTCGTTCCTTGTAGTTCTGTCATTTGTAACCTCAGCGTCTTCAGAAGTAATTTGGAGCTCAGTTTCATGTGCACATCATTAAGAAGTACTCCTGAGTACAATATATTGGTAATGTTTTTTGTGGCATCCTTCCTTTTGAAAATACTCACAACAGTGCGTAACCTTGCAGCCACTGGAGTTATGGACCAAGTATGGAAGACGGGGTAGAATCAAAGAGCCTGTAGGCACTCATGGTACGCACAACTTCTTTCAACCACTTGCACTTGGTTCTGATCTATGTGTAAATTGGTCTTTGAAGAGGGAATGTGCATTTTGTTGTCAGTACTAGTTGACCATGCTAACTATGACTCTCAAGGATGAACATCAGTGTAAAAAAATGCAGAATATGCTTGGTACCACATGAGCAGCTCATGATATCAAGGCATTCTGAACATCAAGAACTCGAGAAATTAATGTCAAGACATTCTGAGCATGGGGCATCTAAAGTATTTCAAAAATGTTTCATTTTTAGGAAAGACACAAATATTGTGGATATGAGATCCAGTGTACTCTGTAGAGAGGATTGTCAAAGAGATTCGTATTTGTTTTAGTTTGTTGTTTCAGAGAAAACATGAATTGTGTCTTCCCATTGTTGTATGCTTCCAGATCTCATCTTGCTGCATGCGAGTTGAGATCTATATATTGGCTAATGTGGTTGGTTGAGATTCACTCATTAATATGTTTCTTAAAGGGATCAACATTTTTGGAGTTATCAGACTGATATGTTTGGCTCTTTGTCGTGCAGGGTCAATGAAGTGTGTATTTGATGGAGTTGTGCAGCAGAGGGATGCAGTGTGCGTGAGCCTATACAAACGGGTTTACCCCAAGTGGCCACAACATTTGTTGAAGGATTGACCCTAGATCAGTGATCATTGATCTCAATTTTGTGTATCTGTTAGACTTTATTTTTCATGAGTGTTACATGTATGGTTCACTTCCATTATATGAAATTCACATAATTTGAGTGCACATATCCTCTCCAATACTAGTTGATTCACTGTTCCCATGCTCTGAATCGTTTTAGGCATTATGACAATACTTAGTCTAGGACGCAGTCAGTCCATGACAGCTACATGTATTGAAAGTCATATTGTCTTTGAATCTTGAGTGTCGGACACTTGGGAGACTTTTGATACCTTATGTACACTTGCATGTTCACAAGGTGTCCTGAGGGGTTCAATATATTTGGGACTCTATTTAATTTTGATCAATTCATACCTATGCCTTACATGAATACTTGTCTCTCTGCACTCTCTTGCAAGGTGGTTGGCAAAACCATTGTGCTCGAAGCCATTTGCTTCATAATTTTCGTAGCTCACATGAATGTCTTGCTCTTTGTCAAAGTGAAGATTTTTTAGCCCTACATTATCTTTATTTAACTTGTCATATGGATCTCTTAATGATGATCATTGAGCCTGGAATGGTTAGGATGCTTTGAGCATGGACAGTCCACCCCTCTATGTGTTACCCCAATAAGTACTCCTCCTCCCCCGCCCCCCCAAAAAAGAGAGCCAATAAATACACTAGTAAGTGTTAATTGTTAATTGTTAAGAACATTTTTAAAAAGTATGCTCTCCTCTTCAATGAACTCATGTTGGTAAGTGTTAAATTGGATGAAAGTGAGGCTATGAAGTTTTATGACCTAGATGAAATTGAATTAGGTCCATCATGTATTTGACTTATGGAAGGAGTGAGATTGGACCCACTATGAATGCAATGCAACTGATAATGTACCCATTGAAAAGTTGTTAATGTGCAAATTGGTGATGTGGTGGTAGATTGAGTAGGATTCAAGGATGTTGAAAGTGCATTGATGTGACCTTGAAAAAAGGATTGGAACAAAAACCTACTAATGTTGCACCTCTCATCAAACACTTCAAAAGGAAATAAGATCTTGGCATGCACAAGAGTCTCATCAAACTAATGTACACTCGTTTTTTCCATTACGCTTAGATGTATGACAACATTCATATCTTGTGCATTTGCATCCTTTATTTATATAAGTGTTACTATTTTCAATTCCAAAGTCACATAAGTGGTAATCAAGCAAGTGTTTACAAATTATCTATGCTATCCTTGATAAGTGTTGAAGTATTAGCACCACAAAAATGTTACAAATTTCCTTGCTCCGAATTGTTAACAAAATATCAAGGGTGGATTGTCGTCCAATCTCTTTTAAAACACATGCCTTTGGTGCCAGTTCTTAGATCCACGCCTAATCACAGACCACTCAAATGTAGGTGCCCAGATTATTGTTGTGTTCATTTTGAGAAAGTTGCAATGAACAGGACAGATACAACTTAAAAAAGGATGAAGGTATGATGTTGGTATGTAATTAGTATGGAACACAAGGCAAGTTGTAATTTTGTGTGGAAGTCGAAGAGCAGTCAAGTGTCTGAATACTTCTGAAACCAGAATGATTAATTATGCAGAATCCCCTGTTCGCTCCATTCTGATGAATGCAAACACGCAATTTTCAATCAACACACTTCAACCATGTGGGATTTGGTCTATTCTAAAGGAATCGTCGCTTGAGGAAGGTCTGAGAACTAGCCGCATGGAACCAAGTGCCTTTGCAGTATATATGAAGCTTCAGTCACAACCTCACAAATGGCAACAAAATGATGATACCTCACCGACTATGTTTGACTGTCAATGGCTGGACTTTAAAGTTCAGGTACCCAAATTTGAGAACTCTAAGAAGTTAGAACCAAGGCATTATGAGTTTGACTAAAGGAATTGTGGATTTGCTGACGACCTTTTAGCTAAAAACTTTACCAAAACAGAAAGTTAAAACCGGCCACACAGGAGCAGCCAGCCAAGAAAGCGTTTAAGCCTCTTTCGAGACATGGTGACAGTCAGCGTGCTCTCCGCCAGAGAAAGATTGTGGTCCAGAACACAAACGATGGGCAAAATATATAGCCACATTCATTTCACATGGATTGCTCCAATGCGCACATGCATGCAGCAACCCGTGTTCGAGTACCAAAGAGAGAGAGAGAGCGAGTTGACTTTTCAAAATTTTTACAAAGTTTGAACTTCCTCTTTTTCAGAGGTCAAATCCTTCAACCTCTTCTTCAGTGCAATACAAGTGTGGGTGGGTGGGAATTTTCACAAGACTCTTTCTATTTCTTGTGCATCTTCCTATTTGGTAACACAATGATAGCTTGCATAACAGAGTTGTTTGCAATTATGCCTGGTCGGATGTGTTGTACAATATAGACAAGTTGTGTCATAGATTAAGTTGCTTTGCAAGAATGTGTACCTTACTTAGGGTTTCTGCTATCAAAAGATATCCAACAACAAAGGTTTGATTTTCATTGTCCCATACCTTTGAAGTTCAATCAACTATCTTCTTGTTTCACCTCAAAGTACACACAGCTAATCCACCACGTGTATGGAGTACTTACGAGGGAAATGTTCCTAGTAACTGTGCCCATGCAACCAACCAACAAACATTTGAGGATTAATCACGTACACAAGGTAAATAACAGCAGGACCCAGTTGCACGGGGAGGTCACTTCATTGTCAAGTTGACACCACGTGCGGACAAAGTTTGCTACCCCTATATTACATGCCATATATAAATTTATAATTTATAATATTTTTCTACATATACATAACCATTGATAGTATCTTTTGTATAGTTTTTTGAAATTTTTAGTCATCTTTATTATTTTTAGTAATTGTTTTAGTTCAATCCTGTGTCATTCTAGTTAGAAACGGTATGTTTTATGAAAAAAAAAATCATCAAATTTAGTTACCACTTTTAACTATGTCATAGGTATTGTGTATATATACTCATGAAAAAAAATTGATAAAATTTTGACCCATTTTGGTGGTGCAACTTACCAAAAGAAATTTTTTTTTTGGTCGCACATGGTGTTCAACTTGACAATGGAGTGACCTCCCCGTGCCCAGATGTCATCCATGTCGCACACACTTAATCCATTTCAAATGCATTGTAGTATTTCAAATTACAACACTCATTGCAAAACGACATATGGGTGTTCAAACATGTTCCTTGGCCATGATTGGGTTACTCCAAGTAGAATACTCCTCTTGGTGATTAGCCCTAGTTTCTATGACTTTTAGCACGTATCTACTACCCCAACGAGTATACACAAAGCCAACTACACCTCTCACTTGCGTGAACGGTAAAAAGGAGGCTCCTTTTAGCGTTAAGGGTTTATATTGGAGTTCTTACCTATGGCAAATTTTTGCAAACCCTATTTTTACCATGGGTTAGAGACGTGGGTCACGGCTGTAACTATGGTTATTTTGCTCTATTCATCAACATCCTTGTTACATTCATTTCATGGTAAGTATGACTTCTTTCCATGTATGTAGACTTAGAATCTCCTCAGCATATAGTTGTCTATTTATAAAGAGGACAATTACTAGGTAGATTAATGTAAGAGTTTAAAATCAAAATTTTAGTGGCATGGTAGAGAGAGAGAGAGAGAGAGAGAGATCACACGAGCGTACCTCTCATCTGTCCGACCTAAAATCTTGACCCCCTGTAGGTTTGTGACCGATTCATCTAAAGTGAATTGGACTAGGCTAATTGGGGCCAATTCCGGTGTCAAATAAAGTTAAAAAAGTTACCTGACCTCAGCAACAAGAACGCACACTACTATTTCAGGACTTTTGCGTTGGATGAATGAGAGAGGTACACTCCCTCCTCACATGCGATATATAAGAGCTGTTGCCCGCCCACACTTGGCAGTTCCAAATTACTCCATGGACTTACATAGTGGTTGTTGGCATTGAAGTCAGAGAGCGAGTGTTGTGCCTTAAATTGAGCCCAAAGGTAGGCGTCGTGGTAGCGCAATGATTTACGCGAAGCGCGAAAGCAGCCTTCGAATGCACTCGACATTCCGAACCCCATGTACGATATAGATAAGTATTATAGTGTCCCTCTCAAAGCCTCCTTCTTCTACAGTCGTGTACTCTGACGCTGCAGATCTCTCATGACAGCTGATGAGACCCCAAAGATGACGCCACTGCCCAAAAGTGTTTTTGAGAAGCAGAAAAATAAAATCGAAAACTAAAAATCAAAACCAAAAACCACAAACTGGCAGCTGCATGCAACTTTGCTACAAGTATCTCTAAACTCATCCACGGGGGCATTCATCAGGGCACTTGCAGGCAGCCACTGACGTCACCCGAAATTAAACCGAGGACCTCTTCAAACAAAAGGGTTAAAAAACACAACAGCAACTTAATTACCTCCCTGGAAGTTTCTGCTCACAGTCGGCGGAATGGACAACCGCCATTTCACCTGTCCTGCTTCCAGTGATGAGCATCTTGTAATTCACCACCGAGTCAGGAAGATCAACACCGCTACTTTATTTATTCACCCTCCTGTTCACCTCATTTATTCATTCCTCTCCGGCCTCCTGTGGGCCGAGATCATCATAATGTCAAGATTTGCATGGCCCAAGGCCCGAGGGTAACAACGAATATTGTGCGTGCTAATTATACTAATCATCAATATTGTATTCAGTGTCACTTAATTACCGTTTGGAGTTACACAATGCTACATCTTTGTTACAATTACTTTACCGAGTAAAGATGCTGTTGTTCTTTAACTTCCAAACAAACCAATTTGACATGTGTTGGCAAAAAATGAGATATACCAGTAAGTAGTTACAGCATCGTGTAATTCCAAATAGTCAGTGACAGTACATACAATATTTAGTGTACTAATTTGATTTTTTTAATTTATGGGCCACTTGTATTTGAGTGGTGTCATGGGGTGGTTGATTGTGGATCTAAGAACGGACACCCAAAAAGCTTGTGTTCAAATGAGACTGGATTAATTACGTGGGTAAAGTTCCATCAGCTCTTCTACGTAGGTTTCATAGTCAACATTCCTAATTTACTGATCTCAATGATGTCATTGAGTGGAACACTCTGAAACGGCAAGAAAAAACACAAGTTAAGGAAAAACTCACATGCTTGGAAGTTTTCTACAGTCGGTGGAACAGACAAGCGCCACCTCACAATGTCCTGCTTCCAGTGAGCATCTTCATTCACCACGGAGTCAGGAAGATAGACAAATGTATTTGCATTGTTCACCTCATTAATTCCTCCCCTCACTCGAGTCAAGGTTTCCATGGCCCAAGGCCCAAGGCCCAAGAGCAAAATAATAATGTTCTGTGCTAATGAAGTTAAGCGGGCCTAGTTTGGTTCTTTATCTTAAACGGACACCTATATATTGGAGTCACAGTGTCGTCAGTTGTGGATCTAATTAAGAACAGACACCAAACAAGCTTTTGCTCAAAAGGGATTGACGTAACTTAGTACGTGCGCATAGCTTCTAGGTTTGATGGTCAACATTATTGGAGACCACGGGGGGTTGCAACTTGCAATGTGGCTCTCTCTATACTTATATGTTTGCAAAGCTCAATGATGTTATCAAGTGCAAAAATGTGAAACAGCACGACATGTTAATTCTTCATTTGTGTGCATCAAAGTGAGTCTAATGTTTGTCTACTAAAACTTGTTCTGATGACTCATACCATTAGTTGGCTTTCGTTGGAAGTTTCATTTCCAAAAATGGATGGACTCCCAACCAATGCAACAAAATTATTTATTTGATTACGATTTAGGGTACCGGTTGCACAACACTGAGGGTAGTAGTGGGGTTGACCACTGGCAAAGGGTTGGTATTAAAACGTCACTAATAGGTAGGAAAAGCTAGTATTTGGCAGCCACATCGCTAGTCCTTGTCC
This sequence comes from Polytrichum commune, assembly GCA_950295325.1. NCBI lineage: Eukaryota > Viridiplantae > Streptophyta > Polytrichopsida > Polytrichales > Polytrichaceae > Polytrichum > Polytrichum commune. The sequence continues at coordinate 10,145,856 of OX485803.1, read as the reverse complement.
AAAATGAGCAGGTTGCTACCACACCTCAAGTTGGTGGCTTTGTGAGTTTTGCGGGTCATTAGCAGGCCTTGGTAGATCGTGGCACTGGGATTTGTAGGTCGTTAGCATGCGTGGGTAGGTTGCAAGCCTGAAATGAGGTAGGTCAATGGCGGTGAGGCAATTGCTCAAGCGTGCAGCCATTCAAGCTTATATCCAAAGTAGAATCACCCTTAATTCATCTTTAATCCATGAACAATACCGCATGAGATGCCATGCTTGCCAAATTCAAAGCGTAATTGCCTTTCCATTTATGTGGAGCTTCAATTTTGGTGGATCAAGTATGGGAGGAGGAAGCCATTTCCAATTTTTGAAGGCATACATTCTAATGTTAGTTTCAGTCTAAGGTTTCTTGTGAACTTAGTTCTTCCTTGTTTTGGTTGTCATTGTTAGGTTCATTCCCACTCCACAATTGAATTGGAGTTGCATTGGTTGAGTCCCTCGAAATTGAGTGCAATGGTCTGCTTTCATGTTGAATATTCTTCAGTGGTTTCAAAATGTTGTGTTTTACGTTCCCGACGCCATTGTGTGCTTGGATTGTAGCATACTCTCTCTACTTTGGGTTTAGGCCACTAGGCACCCACAATGGAGCCCCTCTACAAATCGATCCTTGCACAATTTTGGATGCTCATTTGTTTTCCTCTACTAGTTTGGTTGTGTCCTGAAAATGGGGGGGGGGGGGGTTGTGTGAGGCCAAACCCCCCACCCTTAAGCGTTCGTAGTCCGAGTAGTGGGTTTGGGCTCACATTCCTCCGTGGCATTGGCCTTAGGCTTGGATGTGTCCTTTGATGACTCAAGTGTCCAATTCCTTGCCTTGTACGCGCAAGCCCAAGCGGATATTCCCTTCTTCCTTTTACCAATGGTTACCTTCACTTCTTTAGGGTCCTTGAGCTCCTCACTAGGTTTGGTTGTTGAGTCCATAGTGCAAGGATCAACTTTTTAACCTCTACTTAATAATTCAATACACCATGCATGGTATGGAAGCATCCAAACACACAAATCTTTATTTGACAATCCAAGTGAATAGTATTAAGAAATACTTTTCTCCAAGGCTTATTGTCTCACAATCAAAGCATCAAGCCCAACGAGTCTACTCCTCAAGCTTCCTACCCTACCAATCACTTAAACACAACCACCCCAACCTCAAAAACTTAGGAATGTGGCTCTTGGTCCATCACAATCACCAAATCCTCATTTTTCTATCTTCCTCCATTTTTTTCATTCAAGGTGAGTAGATTCCCCCATAGAAGAACCCCGGCAGTCTCCAACAAGACCCTTCCCGAGGTCTCAGTCTCAAATCTCCGGGTGTAATTTTGCGCTGTTCTCCAATTGTTCCGCCCGTCATCGCCCGTCACTTTCTTCCTTGAGGCACCTGTTCCCCGCAGACAGAGACCAGCTCCTTGTTAACCCTCCTCTAGTTAGGCTAGCTTCGAATTAGCTAGCTCCTGCTTTGCTCGGCCCTTAATTAAGCTGCTCCTAAGTACGGTAGCTAGCTCCTGATTTGCTTGGCCTTGATTAGCCAGCTCCTACGTAGCTAGCTCCTCTCTGGCCTAACTTCAAATAGTCCGGCTTCTAATTTGCCAGCTCCTTAGTGAGCTCAACTCGCAATTAGCCTATCTCCTAATTAGCATGGCTCATGATTGGCCTAGATGTCCTTTAAACAATTTGTAACCAACTGCCGGTTCTCCCCGATCATAGCCACCTTCCCCTAATTAGCTGCCGTCTGGTGATTCCTTTGATCTCAGCTTGGTTAGTGCAGCTCCCTTGATTTAATTAATGCAGTTCCCAGTCTCGGCTTCAGTTGCCACCAACAGTCTCGGCTCAACATTACAAGGTCACGGCTCTTGGCTCATGTGTGAAGTGGCCCTGACCAGCAACTGCAGCTAACTAGGCCCAACTGCAGAGCTAATCCCAGCTTACAGCTTACCCAGTCTCGGACTCCCAGCACCTTCTCCAAAAGTCCTGCTCCTTCTTCAACAATTCAGGCCTTTGGCCAAATATTAAACCATTCAAAATAAGTACCATCATCTAATACCAACTGAGTGCGCCAATTTAATGGTTCAAACTAAGCTCTATAAACTAAATGCTATGAGGTGAACACTATGAACTAAACACTATCACTAAATGCCTTAAGTCAAATACTATATCTAAGCAATGCAAAACCAATCTAAAAACTAGTTTGCCTCGGTTCTCTACCTAGAACCTTGCACCACACGTGCACCCTTCTTGCTCCACACACACCCACACACACCACATGAGGTGCCAAGAGGGCAAGAAGAAAAGAGAGCCAAGAGAGAGAGACTAACTAACTACACTAATTCACCCCACTAATTTCCCACACATTGCCTCTAAGTACAAGAGTTTTTCCTACTAACTAAGTCACATCCTCCTCATGAGCTCTAAGAGCTTCACTTCCTAACATCAACAAGAGAGAGCGAGAATGAGAGCAATCCCCCACCTTACCTCGGACCCCCTTGGGAGTGCTCAACCCAAACTTAGCCTCCTCCACTTTCCGCCGCCATAACTTTCTCCCCTTACCTTCCCAAATTGTCACTCACCACTTTAATTCAAACCATGATGCTTAAATCGTAATTTGATTGGTGCTTTTAGAATTTGCTTATCCTCCATCTTGCATTCTTCCTTGGACCTTCCCCATTAAGTGGCCACGATGAGGTGGTCCACTTGTGCGCTCAATGTGATCCTCCATTCATCCCAATTCGAATGCACTTGCTTCTTGAGTCACCTTGGTTGTCTCCATCCATTGTACTAGCCTACTCACTAACCATTTGATCTAAGCCTTTCCTATCTACCCTACTTCACTCCAATCCTTTTCTAAGGTAAAAATACAATAACCACTCACATGCTAGCCTCTTACAACATTGTACTTCTAAGGCTAACATTTCACTCTTTTTATATTTTTGTGAAGTGATACACCACTTCAACGCACACCAACTAATATTTTCTAACGCTAAGACTAAATGTGGGCACCGCTTTGGGCTCACAGGGTGCGGCTCATGCAGAGATTTCAGTTCATTGGAACCATGTGTCTAACCTGCTCTCTATGCATGCATGGTTAATTTCTTGCCCATAGTTTTGTTTGGGTGGCAAAGTCCCAGACTTAGGAAGCTTCCAGATGCCTCTTTCACCTACTCCACACTTACCAAGTTAATCTAACTTTTGCAATCTAATAAAGACATTCTTTGACCGTAATTGGAGGACATGCATTGCTATAATTTGTACTTATGGCACACATCTGGTACACAAAAGATTGTTTGGTTCCCTAATGCAAGTCCAAAGCGAGTACGGTCAATAGATATGTCCCCACTAGTCCCCCTGCAAGCGATGGATGTTGGGAAGGGGGGGGGGATATTTCCCATGATGACATAGATCGGCCCTTATAGTCTCGGTTTTTCTTGGCCATGTGGAACCCAATGTGCACACGCCTCCCCAAATTGTGGATTTGTCATCTTCAAAATCCGTCACATAACATGCATCTCCCCCTGGCCGTGCCATTCCACTACCATCTCACCCAATCCACGCGCAATGAATTTAGAGGGAAATGTTCACACTGGAAGTTATACATACCCTCGCCCAATAACTTTCTCCATTCTAATCTAAATGTTCCCATGTTTTTGTATGCTCTTCTAGGTCATATCAACTACATTCCATAGTGAGCTACAATAGTTTATAGGTTTTTAGCAAGCTCTCATGTCTATTTCATACATGCGTCTTTATATTACTAGTTCTTGAAGGCACACCTAAGCTGACGAAAATAAAAACACTTGGTTTGAAAAAAATGCAATTGAGTTTATTGGTTCCATCCTTGTCATAAAGGGCATGAGTTCACCACCCTCTTCTATTGTGGTTTGCCCCCCCCCCCACCCATCAATCATGCAAGAAAACACATCAAACATTGTAGATCTTGAGATTGTTTATCTCTTTTTGGTATTTCACAATGATATTTGCATCTAGTACCCAAGATCATTGTAAAATGTCTTGGTTGACTTCTAGTGGTCATAAACCAAGGGCCTCCACTCGTCATAGACAAATGCAGTAATGCACGCCAAACACGTCCATGCTTCTTTTTGCGATTGGGAATATGCGATTGGTTACTCCATATGCAACCACTTCTTGTGGACTACAAAAGAAAAAAACAATGATTTATGATTGTCAATTTCAAATTGTGCTCGTAACCATTTTTGACATGGTTGTCAGAGTTTTGTTTTTTTGCCATTTTAGCATTTATGTCACAATTATCTTATTTATTCAATGTTCTTGTGGGATCCCTTATGTGGTTCATTTTTGAGCCTCACATGGTTCAAATATTGAAGTTTTTGTCCGGTTTCTTTCAAACAATCTTTTCATTTGTTAGTGGCTCCAAGACCCCCCCCCCCACCACCTTTTAGCCCCAACGCCAAACATCGTGATAGTTGTGGATACTTTAGCATTCAGACCTACCGTAGTAAACCATAGCCATGTCATTATCGTTTTCTCATTTCACAAAGATGTCTTTAAAATTTTAGGGTTTACAATGCACAAGATATTTGAAATTAAATGTTGGGGGTGTGTGTTGCAATTCTATGTGTCTCAAAATAATTGCATATATTTCATGCTTCCTTGCATGGAATTTGATTCATGATCAAACATAGGTCCACATCGTTCACATTATTTGTGGATCTAAGTTTTGGGTAATTGTGTTTTAGTCGTTTGGACCTTCCATTCATGATGTTCTTTAACACGTGAATATGTTGGTTTTGTGGGTCCCCTTCTTAATCAAATGTCCATGTCTGGTGGAGAAGCAACCGCACAAAACATCCCCAACTATATCGTATTTGCCATATTGGAAGATCATGCCACGGGTTGTTTGATTTTTGGACTTATCCATCATTTGCCATCATTTTCTCTTCATGATGAGTTTGTCCTTAGTGAGCTTCATGTTACGTGCACCCTGAGGACTTACAGGGATTCCAGTGTGCCTAACACCTTTTAGCAGGTTATGTGTTGTGTCTACTGTGATGGAATTCAATGTGGTAAAATCCACTTTCAATTTTGATCTCCTCCATAGTTGCACAACTCAAATCTTTCCCACCGCTGAGTGGAATTTGTGGTCCCCCATTGGTTTATATTGGGCCTTATGTGGGGTTGCCCCACAATGTGTTCCCCCCCTTTAACCTATGGTGTTGTGAATGTGGTATGATATGGGGACAAAAGATTTTGTTCTATTTCAGAGCACATGGTTACCCCTTAGTAACACACATTCATCATTTGAGCTGAAACATGTCATCTTGGATATTCCTGGTGCATTTCTTCGTGTTATGGATGCCATTGTTTGTTTGGTGAACGCTGAGACTGTATGTCATTTTGTCATCATTAGAACTTTCATTTGGCACCATGACATGGAGGTCTTAGGGTACGGAGTGCCCATGGAGGCCCACAATTTATGGGAGGGGAGGCGTCAATATTTTAAGCAAGAGATATTTAACATGATCCACTCAATTTTGTTTCTTGTTTTGGTCGCTCGTGGCATGTTTTCCTTGTCATGTTCATGTTGTTTTGTCATGATTTATTTTTCCTTTCAAATGTTGTTGACATCTTCTTCACACAACCGGTTTATCGACTTTGGTATGGGTGAGTGCACTTGCACAATGCATACTTCTGCAAATTCATGGTTGTTTGCGTCATATTACATCCGTTTGGTGGGTTCTAGATACCACGTGCACCTCCGATGTTGTCACGTGTCATTTCGATGCTAGTTGTGTTTTGTGTGCCGGCCATGTTTTCTCAACTAGGATAGAGGTGCACCACATGTATGTGCATGTCATTGTATGGTTGACATCCATGGCGATAATATTGTATGACTGCCCTGGTAGTAGAAGACATCATAGAGTTTTGGCAACAAGTTATTTCATCGATGTGGTGTGTCACAACGACACATGGTCAACAATATTTGAGACTCTTTTGCTCGTGGCTGAAATCATCTTTAAATCATCGTCAATTTCCTTTATTATAAATGGTTTTGGCATATTGCAACGACATTGTTTTATTGCTTGATCCACGTTCCCTAAACATGTTGCTATGACCAGTTGCGCCTGTCCACCTTCATCCTCCTCATGCACGTGTTGAACCCACATTTCATTTTTCATTTTACCCACTCTTTGACACAAGCCCCGCATGTGCAAGTACATTTCACTTGGAACATATACATATGGAACCTAGAAAATTTGTGTTATGATTCTATGGACCCTATTTTATGTTTTTCCCATTGACATTCAATATGAACAGTTTGTTGCCATATAACTTTAGGTTTAAAGTAGTGTAACATTTAGGTTGTAGGGTACTCTATGTGGCATATTTTAGAGTGATTCTATTCTTTTCTTTTTGAATTTTTTTGATATTGCTTTATATACACAAGGAAAATCTTTTGGTGTTAATATGTTTGCTCACAATTGAATGTTGTCAATTTTTTTGCACATGGGTAATAGAACATAGTTTTGTATACCAAATTTTGTATGCATACCAATAATTCATGTACAAGTATGTATACTTGTCAGCCACAAACCCCCACCCTATGCGTCGTAGTCCGGGTGAGTGCTTATGGCTCACATGTGATCTACCAACACCGCTAAGCCTATTGAGGGTGGTACCCAATGGTTCAACAATTATGCTTTCACACACACAACTTTACTCCAAGGGATCGAGTTACAACATTTAGAAATGCCTCTTTCCTTGTGAGCTTCGCTCCACACACTCCCTCCTTAATTCCTCATCATGCTAATCCTTAAACCCCCCAACCCCTATCCTAGCTTGCTAGTCTAAGTTTGGTTTTAGGCCGCCTCGATTGAGAGTTAGGCATGGCCGCCCTTCCAACTAGGAATCATCTAATTAAGTCTTCCCACGGGTAGATCACTTAGTGCATTTTCAAAACGACGTGCGGCATAATATAGAGAGGATTAAAATCATTTGAAATAAAAATTATAAAGGAATTCCAAATAATGAAGGGGCCATTAAATGTAGACAATCCCATTATAAGTAAGTTAGATGGACATAAAACGTGGGCCATTATTTTTTTGTAAAATTAAGATAGGGGCTGAAGATAAGGATCCTAGAATGTATGTTTAGTATGGTATGTAAATGGGTTTAGGACTGAGCGACGCTATTTTGCGAGCAGTGAGCAGTGAGCGGTGAGCGGTGAGCGATAAGTTTTTCTTTTTTAAGTTAAAATAATAGTTTAATGTGCAGGGTATATTAAAAAAATCAATGTTTTGCAAATATATTTCCAATTATAGTAAATTTTAGGACCTATGCCCGTGGAAAATTCCTCCACAGTGATTGTTGCAAAGTTGTTTTTGGGATGTTTTTAGGGTTTAGGGAGTCGAAATCAATATTGACAAACATTGTGGAGTATTTCTATGCAGCAAAATTAAATTACATTGGCATCTTTTGAGATCCGCGAGATTGAAGATGAATTCAAGAAAAGTGGAGATATCAGACACCTAAGGTTTCTAGACTATCAGAAAGAAAATTAAATGAAGCTTCGAGGTCAACAAAAACGTTGATACATCAAATACCTCGAAGTGGCCCTTTTAATCTCACTAGTTCATGATTAAAACAGAGGTTGCATACATACGTTTCTCTGAGAAGACAATGAACTCAACATCTTTACAAAAGATTTTGTGTAATGAAGGAAACAGTAATTGATGAGTGTTAAAACTAAACCATTCAAATTCAATACTGTAGCGCTTTTAAAGAGTGACGGTATAAAAATAATGCACTTGGTAGTGGCCCTTTCCGTCTCACTACCTCAATTTCATTGATGTGATTGAAATGAAATTACAAGAGTACTTCATCCAAAGCCTGAGAGGTTGTCTGGGTCAACAATCCACTCTGAAGGATTTGCTTGACCTCATTAAAGCTAAAACTAGCAGCATGAATAAAAGTATCAGAATCAGGATCAAGTCCACAAATTATCGTAAACACATAGTATAGGTGCTTACAATTGGCCCACTGACCTCGCTTTCCAAGTGCCTTGGTTGCCATTTCCTTGAAATTGTGACAAGTGCACGCCGGAAGCTGAGAAATAGTCAAGTGGTACTGGTGGATATTGGGAGGAGAACCAGAATCCAAGGTAACAATACAACCAAGAGCTGGGGCAGGGACCATGATAATGTTGCGAATGCAAGCTTTTAACGTGAGAGCAGAGGCGCAATTGTTGGCGTGACGTGTGGAAGGGGCCTTACTCATGCGACGGATATTCTTCCCGGACCTGCGCTTGGGGAACTCATCCGGAGATGCCGGAGTAATATACGAAGTCAAGTCCACGTGGGAGAGGTTGTCTTGGAACAATCGTCTTGGAGAGATTTCTTGTCGTTGAGGAAGGCGAAATCCAGCAGTCTCCAATTGGAGGATCTCCTTGCGGGAAAGGTTTGTCCCCATCTTGACAGGCCAAGTCTCAGGGACTTCAGGCCTTGATATAACCCACTTCCTGTGAGTTCCTTTAACACACCTTTCAATATCATCGTTACAAAAGAAGAATTGCAAGAGTTCTTGCTTATTCTTTCGGTAATTGGTCATCATCCCGGTGTACGTTGGCGCAGCGGTACTCTTCCCGTCTTGAACAATACGGGCCACACACTTCTTCTTGTCATCGCTTGTATAGCAAAGCAAGCCTTTGCAGACGTCTTAGGAAGACGTGCGATGTGCCACTTACTTTCGTCACAAGCGGATTCTTGAACTGCTGTAACATGCTGCAAAGGAGAAAGTGGGGTGACATCACTTACTCGAGTATTGCCGTTCGATTGCTGCGGCGCAATTGGAGTTGCAAACGTTTCAGGAGATTCTGAATCAGCGGTTGGTGAGGCCGTTTGAGAGTTTTTGATGGAAGACCGTGTTTGCACTCGGGGACGAGAGATGGAGATTTTGTCAGGTCGGTGAGAGTCAAGTTCCGAACCTGGAGGAAGGTCAGCCTTCCGTTTCAAGGATAGGAAGACTTCTTCACCTTCTAAGTGTGGCGGGCGGATGCAAAACTCTTGCGCTCCGAGCATTCTAGTCATTGCTTCGTGAAGGGACTTGGTGTTGCCGGTAATCTCCGAAGAACGTTGTGCGGCACGTAACTTCAGCTCTTCCTTGGACGGGCCAGTACCAGCACGATCTCCTTTTAAGTACTGGTAGTACGAGACACATTGCATAAATGCGCGCACGTAGTCATCAACTGTTGCAACGTATAGATCCTTACCACGGTGGCCGGATTGTTGGAGCCACTTATTGTGCACGGTCTCGGCCAAATTGCACGAAGGTATTTCAACCAACTCAACTTCGTTCAAGTCCTATGGAGAAGGAGTTTAGAAATAATCGATTAGGAAACATGTAGGAGACGATTGACGATTGCTTTATCAATGGATGGGTACACGTTCAATGAGCGAAGAACTTACCAATTGCATGAAGCCACCCCATTGGCGGTAGCGGAAATGCCAAAAAGCAAGCCAGAGGTCGAGTCGGGATATGGCATCCTCAGATGCGGCACCGGACGAAAGCCACCACGCGCGAATGGCAAGGTAACGCATTTCAGCTTCAAAAATGGTCTTGGCGTTCTTGTATTGCTTGCAAAGCAATCGGTGCTGATCTTGAAGGTCGAGTCTAATGTAGGCCTTTGTGTGCTTCTCGAGGGACTGAGTCCAGTGAAAGAGGCACGTTCTCTCCTTGTTTTCCATGGGCATAGATGCATCTCCGTTTCCGTAGACAATACGGATAGCATTCCAATTGGCTTGAGCGCTATCTGCCATAAACCCTTTGAAGTTTGGTTGAGAAACGTTGTGGCGAGCCATAACAACGTTGAGGTTTTTCCAAACCACAATTTGAGCAGCGGTATCCTCGGACTGCATGTCGCAGATGGCAATGGTCATTACTCGACAAAAGGTGGCATCATAAACATGGCACGCCATTGTAGTCCAACTTTGCACACGCTTAACATGGTCAAACATGAGGCAAGCGTTTTCGAGGTCTCCACCAGCTTGCATCCGTTTCACGAGGTCGACTCCACTACCCGGTCCTACCTCAGACATTTTGAACACAAAGACCTTGTCAGTTTCCGCTCCTTGGCATGGAAACTTGTTCTCCTGGACATAAGGCCAGTTGCTTGACCCACGAAGTTTGGTGATGCTATCCATAACCCCAAATCTACGGATGTATTTGAAACCCGATACAGTATTACGGATGCTAGGCGAAGTAAGGTGCTTACAACGATCAAACAAAGGCAGGAGATCATCTACAGAGAGGGATTTTGGTTGTGAACCCTCAGGCGCTAGGAGCATGTCTCCAACTAAGTCTTTGCTAGCTTCCAAAACTAAAGCGGAGTTGGTAGCTGTAGGAGTGCTTTGAATTTGTTCACTCAGGAAGCTGGTAGTATGCTCAATGGAGTCGCGATAATCACCAGTTTTGACCGGATGGGCATGGATTCCGAAGTGAATACAAGCCCGAGACATAGATTCTGATCCAACTACATAATAAATCCTAGCCGGACACAAGGCAACACAACTCGGCGAAACCTTACAAATGGAACAGACGATGGTTGAATCCTTGGGAGGCACGGTACCACACTCAAAGGGCAAAGATGAGTTGCCCTCCCACTCCGTTTCATTAATAGGTGTGGTGCGGTGTACTCGAGTAAGGAACTCACAGTCAACATTATCGCACCGCAAATGACCTAAACAAGAAGAGGTTCGAAAAGTGAGACCAAAATCGTTAGAGATGTTGGACGTGATAGTTCGGGTCCAGGCGTGGCCATCGAAACGTTTGTCCATACCACGAAGCTGTTTCGCTACAGTCTGCCTAGCGTGACACCCGAGTGGCGGAAATTCAAAAATGATATCTCCGTCAAATGTAGGCGGGAGGTACTCAACCCTCTCTATTGTAATGGTATCATAATCGATTTTGGAAAGAACATTTTTTGACCTCTTTCTGGATGCAAGTTGTTTCAGTGAATCTATGACACTATTAGACTTGCTAGTAGAATTGCCAGTAGAATTGCTAGTAGGTTGTGAATCGGGGTCTTTGGGTAGATATTTTGTGCTACATTTCTCAAACATGTGGCTGACATCGACATTTGGAAGAGGGCAAGAGTCTCTCAATTCATAGATAGTACGGAGTCCAGGCTCAATCTTCACTTTTCTAAGAGATGGTGTCTGAACGGATGACATGGACGACTCTCTTGAAGTAAGTAACTCGGTAGATGCATCCATGAGAGAAATAGAGATTCCGTAGGCCCGAAATTTTCCTGGCTTCAAGAACCAAACCTTCCCGTCATCATTCCTGAAAGAGAGTTGTCCAATACTTTGACTAGCTTGAGGGGATTTGAATTCAAAAATTTCTTCCTCAATGTGGACAGACTCCTTTTTGAATAGAAATTGGAGAGCAAGACTTCGCTCACTGACGGTGGCATAACCAGCAGGACCAACTGGAAAAGTGACTGGCACAGGATGATCATCAGCACGAATGAATGCTAAAGCGGAGGGCTGCACAGGGGTACTCGTCTCAAACAAATTTGAGTCTGAAACAAGGACGTCCTCACTATCGGAATCGTCACTGAGGTTATGGATGGTATGATGATCAGGTTCTACTTTGACTTGTATAGGAACGAAGGGATCAATGCTAACAGTGGACGACTGTCGAGGAGTGAGTATTTTAGTGGAAGCAGGTACAACAGAATCAGGAAGTCCGTATGCTCGATACTTTCCGGGTTTAAGCGACCAAAACATACCGGCATCGTTTGTACTATGCAACTGACCAATTGCGTGCAAGAGGATTCCAGAGTCATTGTCAAAAACCTCCTCCTCGACATACAATGCATCTTCACGAAATTGGAACCTCAAACTAAGCGTAGTTGAGCTAACGATGGCATAACCATTCGCACCCAAAGGAAACGTAACAGGCACAGAATGCGAATCAGCACGAATGAAGGCCATTGAACCGTAAACAACAGAGGAAGAAGAAGAGATTGGATCAAAGAGGGAATTCAAGAGACGATCTGAAGCGAGAGTTCTGAAATTTATAAGCGCCAAAACACCGGTTTAGGGATACCCTGAATCCAGACTACCAAACTTTGTCTAATCATGTGGTGGTATACATCAGCCTAAATAATTATAATTACTGTGAAACGTGGTAAGGAATCGCACTTAAAAAATGGATATGCATTAATATGAAACTCTCAACAACGATATGCATTAATTGCCCGCAGCTTGAAATGAGCAACTTGACATGTCAGACATTGAGTGGAATAAGACGTGGGCTTCGGAATTAAAAATTGACTGGAATAAGACGTGGGCTTTGACGGCGCAGGCTCTATAATACAACGCAGCCAGCCGAGTTTAATGGTAGACGTCAGACGCATGGTATCTAGGTCCAGCATGGATGATCCACATGTTCATCTATATATGGTTAAAAGCCGCTGGAATAATTCAGAGAATGGATGGATTTCGGTAGTCGTTTAAATCTTCCCAGGTACAAAATGTATATTTTGAAATGTAATAAATGGGTTTAGGGTTTAAGAAGAGTCTTCTAAGGCTCGAAAATGTAGACCTTTAAATCATATAAGAGCAATCTGAAGTAATTTGTAGTGAGTGAGATTAGAATGCTGGGAGTGAGTTCAAGAAAGAGACGCAAGCGTGGTCTCCTCTTTACAAGTGCAAAGTCTTTGAAGCGCAACAAAATGGTGCGGACGAGGCGTTCAAGCGAGGAGAGGTGTGACATTACCGATATTGCGAAGGTGCTCAGCTACAATGATGAAGGACAAGAGAACCAACTAGAAGGCATACCAGAAACGCAAGAAGGGGGAAGCTCCGACAGTGAAGCTCATGATGCCCCAAGGAACGATGACAGGGACGACAGAGAGGAGGACTCGGTAAGTCTCGAAACTTAAAATTTTAGAACAAGAGTTGGGGCAAGCGGAACGGAAGAGTTGGAGGGGTTTTGTAGAGGCTAGTAGGGCGGGCATTGTGGAGGATAGAAGGGCGGGCAGGTGCTATTGAGAGGGTTAGGCAAGCGGAAACCCTAGAATAGCAAAGGTCAAGCTTTTGAGAGGGTCGCAAGCTGTGGCAGATGAATCTTGCGCCGACAGCCATGGACACCAGGGAGGTCACCGCGGGCAATCAAAGAGGTAGTTCATCGAGACAGCTTGGAGAGTCGTCGACGACGGAGGTGCGCAACCTCGAGGGCGACATCGCAGGTGAGCATTGAAACCTGATGAAACCCTAATGAAACTCTACCTCTCGCCTCTCGATATTGGAATGCGATGGTCAGGCGCGCGCTTTCACACGTTGAGTCGCAACGCAAAGGTGCAGTGCTTTTCCTCTTGGGTCGGTGCAGCAACCAAACAAGGGTTTCAGTTTTTTACTTCCAGCGCGGAGGCGCTCTAGACACCCCGCCGGTGCCGGCTGCCCTCTTGGTGGTAAAATTTTTGTAGTTGCAGGAACCGACATTTAGTTTTTCATTTTCAGGCGACAGAGATACCCCCGCACGTCCAGGTGACTGAGATACCCCGCCGGTGCCGGCTGCCCTCTTGGTGGCAAAATTTTTGTAGTTGCAGGAACCGAAATTTAGTTTTTCATTTTCAGGCGACAGAGATACCCCCGCACGTCCAGGTGACTGAGATACCCTGCCGGTGCCGGCTGCCCTCTTGGTGACAAAAAATTTGTAGTTGCAGGAACCGAAATTTAGTTTTTCATTTTCAGGCGACAGAGATACCCCCGCACGTCCAGGTGACTGAGATACCCCGCCGGTGCCGGCTGCCCTCTTGGTGGCAAAAAATTTGTAGTTGCAGGAACCGAAATTTAGTTTTTCATTTTCAGGCGATAGAGATACCCCCGCACGTCCAGGTGACTGAGATACCCCGCCGGTGCCGGCTGCCCTCCCCGTCCGCGATAAATTATCGCTTATAGTATAGTCTAAACCCAAACCCTAAACCTCAGCCTAAACCGGCAGCTGAGGGAGCTTTGTTCGGTGGCAGGTGCAGTTCGGTGGCTGAGGGAGCTGCTGGCCGAGGCACCCCAGCCGGTGCCGGCCGACCCTTTACAGACCCTCCCAACTCTCCCTCAGCCTCTCTCCCTCTCTCCCTCTCTCTACCTCTTTCTCTCTATCTCTCTCTCCAATGATCGGGGAGAACCGGCAGTTAGTTACAAATAACCGGTTGAGTTTGAGAAATAACCGGTTGAAGTTCAAGATTACCGATCATTTTAGAGGAATTTATAGAACATACCCCAATTTAACCGGATGATGTCAACATATAACCGGCTGGACTTGCAAACACTAGGATCTCAACTGGTTATGCCTAAAAATCTCCCCAAACACTGTCTCTCTCCCTCTTTCTCTCTATCTCTCTCTCCCTCTCCCTCTCTTCCTCTCTCTGGCCTAGGCACCCCAGCCGGTGCCGGCCGAGGGTTTTCAGTTTCCTCTCTCCCTCTCGCTCTCCCTCTCTCTCTTCCTCTCTCGCTCTCTCTCCCTCTCTCTGGCCTAGGCACCCCAGCCGGTGCCGGCCGAGGGTTTTCAGTGTCCTCTCTCCCTCTCTCTACCTCTCCCTCTCGCTCTCCCTCTCTCTGGCCGATCCAGGTGGAAGACATTCTGAGGTGGGGAGTTTGGCTGGGGCGCCGAGGGTTTTCATTGTCAGGTGGGGAGTTTGGCCGATCCAGGTTAAAGACATTCTCAGGTGGGTTTGGCTGGGGCGGCACATCTGTTAAAAGATAACGCAGGTGTCCTAAGATGAGCTCAACGAGAACAGAAATCTCGTGTGGAACAGAAGGGTAAAAGCTCACTTGATTTTGATTTACGAATACAAACTGTGAATGCATGGCCTATCGATCCTTTAGTCTTTCGGAATTTGAAGCTAGAGGTGTCAGAAAAGTTGCCACAGGGATAACTGGTTTGAGGCAGCCAAGCGTTCATAACGACGTTGCTTTTTGATCCTTCGATGTCGGCTCTTCCTATCATTGTGAAGCAGAATCCACCAAGTGTTGGATTGTTCACCCACCAATAGGGAACGTGAGCTGGGTTTAGACCGTCGTGAGACAGGTTAGTTTTACCCTACTGATGCGCGGTGGCACCCCAGCCGGTGCCGGCCGAGGCCCTTCAACGAGAACAGAAATCTCGTGTGGAACAGAAGGGTAAAAGCTCATTTGATTTTGATTTTGATTACGAATACAAACTGTGAATGCATGGCCTATCGATCCTTTAGTCTTTCGGAATTTGAAGCTAGAGGTGTCAGAAAAGGTGCCACAGGGATAACTGGTTTGTGGCAGCCAAGCGTTCATAGCGACGTTGCTTTTTGATCCTTCGATGTCGGTTGCATGTTGACAGACCGGTTGCATGTTGACATGATTTAGTGATTCTAAATCCAACCGGTTTTGCTGCTTTCATTCAGTTGAGGTAGATTCTATAGATTCCTCTAAAATGATCGGTAAATTTCCTGCTGAGTTGTCACAAGAGTAGAGATGAAGAATCTCCTCCAGGAGCCAGCCAACAGTTCTAGTAGAATCTGCTTCAGACGACCTCCTCATGATGACACGTAATGTCTGGCCGTTGATGTTGACTGGCACAATCAAAGGTGGCTTCACAAGTAAACCATGCAAAAAATCAGGTTCTAATGTAAAAGCATAACCTCCTACTTATCATCTTACTTGAATCTGTATGTGCTATAATAGTGATCAATGACCTAGTACTGCAATCAGAATATCTCACTTGTGCCTGAGTGCAGCCCAGGCAAATCAGATATTTGAATCTTTTCATATTGATTTTGGAACCACCATGTGTAACATCTTATCCGGAAGGTAGACATTTTTCAGTTTCTACTTCTGGACGAAGAACTCATAAACTACATATGAAGGGAAATGCTAGTGGGCATAATCAGTGAGAAATCTAGTGTTTCCAAAGTCCAACCGCTTTACATGTTGTGATCTTTCGGTTTCCCTATATTAATTTGAGGTATGCTCTACAGATTCCTCTAAATTGATTGGTAATTTTCCTGAAGGCTTCAAACTGCAACCAGTTATTTCTCGAACGTAACTGGTTCATTTGTAACTGGCGGTCACTTCTCCCCATTCATTGGATCTAACAAGTGAGTTCGGCATGTGCAGTTCGGGAGGTGCAGTTCGGCAGTATGTCACATCACGACCCGGCATGCCTCGGGCAAATGGGCTCACAACCTGAAGGCCTACTAAACCAACATCATGACTCAGGTCTATAAAAATCCGAGCATCTGTCAAATGCCTCCTTTCTTGAGACAAACATCCAGCTGTGTTTGTGCCTTGGTTATAATCTGCAGTGTTTTCCAATAAGTGTCTTGGCCTTGCTCTTTCCAGCTCATTGTCATTAATGTCAACCATCACTTGAGGTACCTCATTCAAATGTGGGTGCTTCTGACATGAGCTGAAGGTGGCATTGTGTTGAACTTGTTTCAGTTCAAGCGAGTGTTGTGAGTCCAGGAGATGGTGGAGATGGTGGAGAAGGTGCATTCCACATTGCTTTGTGGGGTTTATTTATTCATTCCAATTTCATGATGTTTGGTATTGCATTCCAATTTCGTGAATGAACCTTGTCAATTATGAGGTGCGTACATTGTTAGGGGTCATTCACCATGTAGTCAAATGCCTCTCTTCTTCTGATATTTTAGAAATCGAGTTCATTTTGTTTGCACACAATTTTATTATGACTTTTATTGACTGATATGGCATTGTGCGCTTCCTCAGCTTCTTCGGGTGAGCCTGCCGGTGGTACGTTCTGCGTCGGTCACGAGTCCAAACCTGGCTGTTATCTGTTCAATTTGCAGTTTACTATTAACTCATTAGTGGGATTTTCAAAATAAACATTCACTCACGATTTTGGCTCTGTATTTACGTATTGCTTTCTGGACTGTTGATATACATGTCGCATTCTCTTGAGGCAGAAGTCTCATGCAATATCTGATGAGTTTGCCTTCATTTCCAGACAATCCAATAGATGCTCGCTCGAAGCTCCATACCATGGTCTCTAATGAGATTCCCAGCACCAAATCCAAGATTGAGGGACTTAGATTTCAACCGAAGAACAAGTCCAAGATCTTCATTCCTCTATGTTGAATGGTTTGTCTTCCCGTGGTCCGTCCCTTCCTTAAGAATGATGTCCTTAAGTTGGCTTGGCATTTCCAGAAGAACGGTTACATGGAAGGTAATGGTGTTTTCTATGTTGCCCTGGAGGACAATGAAGGCAAAACTTCAGACGTTTCCGCAGAGATCATTTCCACTTGGAGTCAGCATTGGGTGACAGTGAACAACGAATTTGAGGCCATGCTAACCGCCGATCCAGCTCTCCAAGTCTTTTGTGGGAAGATGTTCCATGTTTGGGATGGCAACCACCGCATCCAAGCTTGGATGCCAATTATCAACAATGACCACCTAGATGACATTTCTTGGCATTATACGGTCGAGAGTATCATTCTCGTTGTGAATGGGGATGTTGTATCCATGCTCACTGCCTTACACGAGGTCAACTGGTATGTTCTCATTGCAATCACATGCTCTCTTGATTTCATCTCATTTTTGTCATGGTACCTCATCTCTCATTTAATCTTGATTTTCTACCACCCAGGAGAAATGAAAATTCACATGTGGTTACAAACCTTGTGCATCGGCTCTACCGCACTCAGAGTCTTGCCAAACAGCCATTGGAGTTCTTCAAGTCTTTGGTGTCTCAAGATGATGTTCAAGCTGCGGAGACAAAACAGAAGAATCCTAAAACCAAGACTTGGTTCACCCTTACAACTGCATCGCTCACCTCCATACTCTACCAGGTTCAATTGTTTTCATACTCTTCCTATGGTTTCATTCCCACTTTTAACTTCCTCTATATTTTCACATTGCTAATATACTAATTCCTTGCTTTTCAAATGTCTCAGCAAGAAATTGGAGTGGTTGCTGCATCTGCAGAGTGGAAATTTTATGATCGATATCCAAACCCTGAGGACTGGACATCTCAACGCGTTGATGACATCGTTGGCAAGGCGGTTACACGTGCCAAGGTGCATTTTAAAAGTGAGTTGAAGAAGATCTTACCAATTGCTGATCCTCAGAACACTCCTGCTTTTCTTGCTGAAGTGAAGACTCATTATGAGTGTCGTGATGACGGTGTTGAGATGAAGTTAGAGAAGTTGTGGATGTTGGCTGTGTCTGCCATGGATTCTTCCATGAAGGTACTTTGGCTTGAGCGCTAGAATCAGCCTCCAAGTCTTCGGGTGCAACTGAAATTCCCCAAACAAGGTTTCAACGATGACGCCTTTTACACTTGGTTAAATAAGGCAACATGGTGGGCTTAAGTATGTGATTCTCCACTTGCCCTCTTTGTTGAGTTCTCAAAAATTGTTTTTTTGCTTTTGAACTTTCATTGCTAGGCCATTGCAAATTTGTTATCTTCTTTGTTCATAACTCCTCTGTCGTGCTATGCAGTTGGCAGTGGAAGCACAAAAGCTTCTTGATGGTGTCCTGCGTGATCAAAAGGCCACCATCAACTATCAACCTGATAGCCGGGATCCAATTCCAACCCTTTTTTATTATATTGAGCAGATTCGCATATCATTATGGGACACGGCATTCTTCCACGAATTTGCAGTGGAGAAAGGAGTGAACAAGAACAACACTATCGACAAGCAGTACTTGTTCAAGCCAGCATTACACCGTATCCTGTACCGGTACTTCAAATATGTCCTCTTCCCTCCAAGGCTATCTCTAGATCCCCTCCTTTCTTTGTTAATTTCTTGGAGAGAGATAGTGAGGATTTCATGCTCATTGAGGGGATCATGAAATCATGGGATTCTGTGCACTTGGAGCGATGTGGGTGGTATCTTGACTGCCCAGCTTCGAAGGCCCCTTCGTTTGACATCGTTCTTCGAGACTCCATCCAACCACCTTCCCTTCGAACTGGGACTCCCTCGGATACCGTCGACACTCTGCTCAACGGCCGGCCTCAAAATCCAAGAGGCAACCGAGGCAGAAGAAGGCTCCCGTTTCTGATCAAGTTCAGAGGGCCACTTCCCCGGTTGGGACGCCGCCCCTCTTCTCTGCACCAGATGTTGCACTTGCTTCAAGTGCATCTAGACTTCCTGCATCACCACCGAGTCCTTCAGTACTTCTAGCAGAGCCAATTACGAAGCGCCAGAAAGTTGATGTCCTGGAGTCCAGTACTGCCACCACGTTCTTGTCTCCCCCTAAGCGTCATCCCATGAAGGTGAAGGTTGTTGCATTGTCAACCGCATATACTTCTCAGCAACTTCTTGTGAATGATTCTTTTGTTCGTATTGTGGAGGAGAAGATAATCACTGGAAAATTCAGCACCAACTACGAAGACATTGTTTACTTTCTGAACAAGGTCTTCCCCTAATTTTCCAATTCACTACAGCATTGCTTTCATTTTTTCAATGTCATGTTGTAGGTTGGTAGTTGGATTTTTGTGGCATTTTTTCAATGTCATGTTGTAGGTTTGGTAGTTGGATTTTTGTGGCATTTTCTCAATGTCAAGTTCTAGCTCGGAACTCCCAGGACTTACATTCCTCTCCGGTTTAGGTTGGCACTGGACGCCACTTCTACTTTGATGGCAAACTCATTGAGAAACCTGCAGTGGACTTGCTTATTGCTGAGTACCCTGACGGGCAGAGAGTTCCTGGAGTTTCTAATCCCCCGTCTCAGATCCCACCTTGGAATGAATACTCCGATACTTTTCTTAAAGTGACCATGGGATTTGCATATTCCTACTTGCATGACGATGGAGCCTTCATTCTTTTCTACCCCGACAGTCTCATGGTTCGCAAGGAGATTTCATCATTTTTCAAGAATTACAAGATGAAGGTTCTTGACGAGTGGACCATCATCAATTATTTGCACCTTGCCAATCCCCTCGTGCCAGCCAAAAATGTTTGTTTCTTGTCCTTCTCTCTTTCCTACTATTTAAACTAAGTTTTTTCTTCTATTCCGATTTTTCTTCTTAAGACTTAGCTGATTATTTGATGTGCCTTTGCAGACTTTGAAGTTCAAGGCTATTCTTATAGTCAGATCTGTCCTTACTTCTGAGGCTAGGCAGCCAAAGATCCTCACGATCAAACCAGACCCTTCAGTCCCTCAGGTGGACTTAGCATGTGATGATGTCCTCTTCAATCCTGTCACATCCGAGACCCAGCTGATTCGTAAAAGCGATGGTTCGCCATGGCGAGGCCCAAAGGAGAAATCGGATGTTCTCATGAAGCTCTTTGTGCATGGATTATCTCCTCCAGATGGTATTGTCGCCGACCTAACCGCTTCCACAGGTACCTCATACCCACTTCTCCTTCCATTTTTACTTTTAATTTTCATACCATGTTTCATGTCCTAATTTCTTCCATTTCTCCAGAAGCTACTATTCGCGCAGCCCGTGCATGTAATCGCCACATTCTGGCTTTAGAAAGCGACTCTATGCTCTTTTCTGAAGTCCTTAAACCCCTGGCAGTTCCACCTCCAAATGCTTCGACTTTCTCTACTGCGGGCGACCTGAGTGATGATGACGAGGCCATTCTAGATGCCCCTTTGCACGATATATGTGAGTAAATCCACGCCTTCGTTGGTTGATATTTTTTTCTATTTATCTCTTACTTGTAATCCATCCTTTGTTCATATCTAAATCTTGCTCTGAACATGGCAGTTTGACAAATTCAGGGAGACCGCTACGAACTCCACCTTCAACTTGGTACTTTCCATCGCCGCCCCCAAGTCCTCGTAGCTTACCTGTATATGCTGAAGCCATGGCCTTGGCGTATGCCCATGGTAGCTCTGGGAATTCGACATCCTTCTTCACTCCTAAGAATCATGTTGACCCTCGAGTTCTACACTACTTTGATTTAGAAGCAGTGTCGAGCCCTCTATGTAGCAGTGATTGAAGTAATGGCGACCTTCTTGATCATACAAAGTATCTTGAGCTCCCAGGAATTGTCACGGATATAGGCCCCTTTAATAAAAATTGTGTTCTAAAACTTTCAAGTTTAAAGTGAAAACCGCGGTCATAGAGCTCAAAAGTTCTCAAATTCTTGCTCTAGTCCTGATTATAAGGCTTTATTTTCAATACAAAATTTCTAAAAACTGTGGAAGTTATCGCTCACCGCTCACCGCTCACTGCTCACCGCTCACAGAATAGCATTCCTCGTTTAGGACTCATGGGGATGGATGATAATTGGGATTTCCGTCTGTCCAAAATTGGATGAAAAGGGAATGCGCCGTTGTTAAAAGGAATATAGAGTACAAAAAATTGCAATGACTTGGACAATATAAGTAATGGAAGGGTGCAAACAAATGGGCCATTTTTGAAATTTAAGTAATTATAGGGAGGCTTTAATTTAGCCCTTGAAGGCAAATAGCCCCAAAACAAAAAACATCTAGCTGCACGTGGTGTACAAAATGCCTTAAAGTGATCTACCCGTGAGTCTTCCCTTTCATAAACACTTCCTAATCCTATCAACCTCCCTTCCTTCAATCCAACCTCATTCCAACGTGACTCTGGCAATGGTCTTCAATTCAGTTAACCACCGGCTCTGCCGGTCCTCATTTCCCAGTCTGCCTCATATCAGGCCGTTACCGAATCCCTGGACTCAGCAACCGAGCCTTGCTGCCCGAAGCTCCACCGAACCGCTCACTGTCAACTCCTCTTCAGTTCACAGGTTAATCCTTGAGGGGGCAGACTTCTATGCTGCCACCGAATCACCCCAACCTCCCGGCTCGAGGGTTACCACGGGTGAAATTCTTCTCACTTGCGGCCCCTCACTCCAGCAGTTGATTCCTCAATCAAACCACCCCCTGCATTCTGCAGTAAGAGTTGTGGGGGCAGTTCCCTGCTCCGATCTCAGTTCGGTCACCCAGCTCACTTCCCGCGCAGTTGAATGACCACCCAGAGCAGAATGCTCGTCCCCTTCTTGCTACCTAACCCAAGCTGCCCATTTCCACTCGCATCCTCTGCATTTCCGCTCCGCTGTTGAATTGATGTGGGTGACTGAATGCCTTAAACCCCGGCCTTCCGCAGTTCAACATTCCATAAAACTCCTTCCCTGGTGCATTCTACTCATCTCCCCTTCCTTCGCCCTGGTGGCCATCACCTGACTTCCTCTTCCCTCTCCCGAATCGACACCACCCTGCTTCACTCTAGTTTGCGTTTCCGACCAGAGGCCAGCAACCTCCACCTCAATCCTAACAGTGTGCGACTCAACTCCGAGGCTGGACGGCCGTTGAATTCCGCCGAGCTCCGACCCCCAGTGGATCAGACCCGCCCGTGTTCCTCCTGGTTTCCTCTTTTTCTCTGTGTCTTCCGATCTTCACTAGTAAACAAGGGTTGGGAGGCTCTCGCAGCCCTGTGCCCAGCTATCAATCACAATCCATGACCTTCGTGCTTGGTTCATTCCCCACTGGCAATGCTTCGGCCCCTCCTTGCTCAGACCGAGAGAGAGAGAAAATGCGGCTGCTCACTAGCCTTCCAGGGACCCCCCCCCCCCCTTGTTGGATCCGAGATTCAGGCCTCATCCACAACTCAGAGTAGCGGTTCCTCTCCTTCTTCAACCTAGCCTCTATCCAAAAATGACAATAACAACTGCCTAAAATGAACACTTAATTATTTGCTCACCCCATTCCTTACTTAACATCAACCCCCATCTAATTAAATTGAACTCCCTTCTTTTTGGTTTCTTCCTCTTTTCCGCAAATTTGAGCTACATAAATCGAGTTCAACATCAACAACATTAAAACCTCCTCAATTCTAAATAGCTCTAAGGCCAATTCTACCAAGTGCTTATTCCAATGTTTGAATGTAATTTTGAATCAAGTTAGAATGTGTGCACAATTTTGGGCTCACAATACTATTTGTGTCTAAATACACAATTGCATGCATACATGTAGGATTAGAACACAACCAATCACAAAATTTGTTTAGCTTTTACACATTCAAATAGGAAGCAATTTTTGTCATTGTTCAAATTCAAGTGGTTAAAACCACTCAATATACAACATCCAACTTTTTGTGCTTAAGATGGAAAGTTGAATCCCCTACTCAAACCCCAACACTCCACAATATACAATTTGCCATAATTGTTACCACAATCTCTTCTTAAAATCCTACCCAAAACAATTCAATGAGCAACTGGAGGTTTTGTACTCTTGCATTTCCTCATACAATTTTTTTTTGGCAGTTCACCTCCACATCATAGTAAGAATCACACAGTGCATCCTTGAGAACCGTCAACTCAATGAAATTCAAGTGAGTTAATGGCTCATACAACAACCGCAAAGTTGAGTCGCTTTGATAAGCGGTAGCTCATCTTGAACCAGCCATGTTCTCCACATATTGGTTGCTCACGTACTCACTTGTTATCACCCCAATGCCCCTCGATTATCTAGCAAATCCCTAACATGACATGGTTTCCTTCGATAAGATCCCCAACTAGAGCAAATGGTTTTTTATATTCAACACTAGTTTGATTCAATGCACTTAGTATTTGAATGCCTGCAACCATTATTGCTTGATGGTTAGTTGCAATCAAGATAATTAACTTCCCTTTAGAATCTTGTGATTGGGATGATCACTACACTGGACTCCCTTTATTTGGCACCAATTTTGAATATGCAAGATCTTGCCCCTCTAGAGTTTGTGGGAGTCAACAATAAAATCTAGGTCAACCACACACATTCGCTTTATGGATTTGGTTGGGATCAACTAATGGCAGATCATATACATTCCAAAGAGAATTTGTTGAGCCCCTGTAGATAGGTTTTTAGATTGGGTTCCAATTAAGAAAACCACACAGGGAAGACCAAATGAGTGTCAGGTGTTACATCTAGGGATCACCATTGAGTTAATTGATAGATTACAAGAGAATTAAGATGTATTTAGGACAACAAACACAGGGAAAAAGACTTCTAGGGTGAGTTTTAGAATTGATTTAATTAAGGTTGAGGGTCACTCACAGCAGTACATGCAATTGATCAGTCACTCCCTCACAACCCACTCTCATCAGTAACATCACTCTTATAATGTGTTTTGCAATTCAGGGAGTCACAGCTCAGCCATAGACATTTGATTACGCCATAGTCTCAGAAACCCAAGGCAAGAACTCCTTGAGGTGACCATAGTCTCTTCAAATAAGTGATCAAGAACCATAAGCCATGCCACCGATTAGGAATCATCACACTTAAGCATGACTAGCCTGCTTCCAAATAAATTAATTCATTGATTTACTTTAATACCTCAAGGTTAGTTTAATGTTTAGTCATTCTAGATTTATCAAAATCAAATGGAATTTCAATACATTAAAATTAATCGTGATGACGTGCAAAAGTCTAGTTACAAGTGACGGGAACCGAGTGACCGAGTCTAAACGAACCGAACCGGGACCGAGAGCGTCTAAATCGCAGGACTATAGTCTAACACGGCACGGCCATAGTCTGAGTATCCTTCCATAGTCTTAAGAACCAGTCACCAGTTCCAAGTAACGAGTCTTGAGGCAAGTCCATGGTCTTAGTAACAGTAGCCAGTAACCAATAAGCATCTTGTTCTCGAATACTTACCTGGCACCTTTCCCTTATATGCTGACTCTTGGCAGGCTCACCAAACGATATGGGATATGTGGCCCTCACCTCCCTGACCGCCTTCGGCGAACTCCCGTCGCGCGCGGTTCATTCTTTCAGCAACTCATCTTCCTACTAATTTATTGTCGCTCCGATTTCCCTGCCTCATGGTAATCTCAAGGAAGTATGATCACCTTACTCAATTGAGATGAGAATTTAGACAAAGTGAAATTCCGCAATCACAAGAGATTCACGACAGACATCTTTCTTCAATCTTAAACTAATTTGAGACTTAGAGTGAGAGGAATGCAGAATGATCCTGCAACATTACATGCGCTCTGGACCCATTATTCCTGTCTTCTCCATATCATAATTAAACTTCAATTTTCATACGCAAGGTAACAATAATTCTGGAACTTATAGTAGGGGCGATCCTTTTTCAAGGACATTCTTCCCACGTCTACATTTACATCCAGCACAACAAAGGTTTGGTTCCAAACGGGAGATGTTACAGAATAGAGTGATTGATTCCAAATTCTTACATCTATCATTCAGTAAGGTAAAAATTTGAATACTTCTTTGTTTATGCACTGTGAAAGATAGCAAAATCACAGAGTTTCACACTCCGGTAGAAACAAAGAACTCTGGGTGAAATAAGAAGGGATTTTTCTCCCTCGAACGAAGGTCATAATCAAATCACCATCCCGATTAAATCCAGGAATATCATCTGGTTAAGAACAATTAGATTAATCCGAAGTGTAAGAGATCTTGCACACTTGGGACTACTTTCAAAACGCACCCTAGAGATAATGAGAAAGAGGTATCACAATTTCACAATATGAATTATCCTCTTTATAATTCAGAACTCCACTTGCTGTAAAACAAAAAATACTTACATGAAACGAGACCCACTCTCTTCACGAGAGGAAGGCACTACAGATTTCTCCTTGGACTCTTTCTCAGACCCAAGATATATATATATATATATCTACCTCTTCAATTGAACTCACCCCACATCAAAACAGGAGAACAACTCTCACCATTATATCAGATGAAATATTTAGTTCAAATACTGTATTATGGAGAATCAGATATACATCAAAAAGGGCTTCACACCCGGAATTCCAAGAGCCTATAGTCCTAAGTTTCACACACAAGGAGTAAAAAAACTACCCTCTTCACGAGTGGTAGAGATGATAATGGTCCCCTTCCTCTCGACTATAGTCCTTATCAGTTCCCTCTGCCACACAAAAATAACTACCTGGTCAACCATTGCATCTGTTCACAACCAGATTCCTAAGTACTTCCTGTTTCTCCTCGAGACTATAGTCCTTATCTTCTGACCCTTCAGCTCTCGTCTATGGTCATGCCAGTTGAAAATGGTCATTTCCACTACATTCTTCCTATCTACCTCTTTTCTCACTAAGGTAGTCTTATGAACTGATTTCTGATTTGAAAACACACTAATTTTCAGAAATCAATCCTACTGACCAAAAAATTTGGCTGACAGCCCCTCAAGCTTATAGTCAATATTCCATCTACTCTCAATATCAGAGAATTAAAAGGGCCAATCTAGGATATGATACCTTCAAGTAGTGGTGTAAGTTTTTCATATTTGTCGCCCTCAGCACACTCGCAAGTTCCAATAAAATTATGGACTAGAATAGGCATCAACAAGTAGAGACATTGCAAACCTAATTTGTGACCAACAACCTCACTAGAATCGAGTACCTCGAGTCACAATCGGTAACTCATACAAATGCCTTTCGCCGATGTTGCCCCCTCCTTTGCGTCAACAATGATCCCCAAAAAATGTATGAAATCACAACAAAAATTCAAAACCTTAAATTGTACCCATCTAACAAATGAGGGAAAAAAAACCAAAAGTAGGAAAGTTGAAGCTTGGGATTGGTGCACCTGAGGAACGTAACTATGAGTATGCACCTACTATCTAACCTTCAACAATCAACCAACATTCACCAAGTTCGCAAGATGGTGCAATTTTGCACATGTCAGAAAACTTTGAAGAGCTCTTGCAAACCCTAACTGGGAGCTCACACAAAGCCAAAAAAAAATGCGCAAACCCTTCAGGAGCCCTTCCCTCATCTAACCCAACAAATCCCATCCAACTACCAAGAGACATCATGACATGTCATCCAATGGTGCTCATCCATAGTGGGGGGCCTAATATATATTATTGTAATTCCCCACCACACTAAACCCTATGGTATGTTAGTTTTAAACCATCTTTATCATGATCAATTTGTAAAAAAACCTAATTCATTTATACCATGGAGTTCATTACATTATTTGAGCTTTGTTACAAATACAAGTTTTATAATTTGGACATTGTAACTTTAAAGTGGACCCTATATTTGGTCTCACGTAGCAGGGCATAAAATTGACACCCTGGGGGGTGTATTTTGCTTCCTAGAGTGTCCTAGGACACCCAAATCTCAAACAGGGTGTCCCCGAGGACACCCAAAAATCCTACAAGGGTGTCCTTTTTACACCCAAAAAAAATTCAGGGTGTCCCCTGTACTTGTAGGGCCTATCAGTGTATATGTTTGACAAAGTTTTTGCAAGTTTTTCTTTTTTGACACGCAAAAACTTGCACAAAAAAAATGCACGTCAATTGACACGCACATTCTAGAAATTGACACGTACTGTGACTTGTGGAGAAAAAAATCACACGTCAATTGACACACTAGAAATATGAGGAGTTTGGTGTGGATACCAAATTTGTGGCACAATTTTTGGACATTTCTAGAGGTGGTGAGATCCATTTTCAAGACTCTACAGGAGTGGTGCATTCACATATATTGCATTATGTACCATTGCCTCATGCAATTGAGTTTGGTGGTGATGGTACCCTCCATGGGTGCAAGGTGATTGCACAGGCCTATGTGGTTAAGGTGATAGAATCATTGTAGCAACGATTTCCTGATTTGAAGCTCTTCAATGCAGCTAAGCTATTTAGCCATGTTTGTTTTTCAACAGACTTGACACTTCTTCATCGAAATGCTCGTTTATGGCTTCAGAGTTTCATTGACCACTTCTGCACTAATGGAGGGAATCTTTTTGATGAGCGTGGTTTAAAATCAGAGCTTCGAGGTTTTTTGGATACACTTCATATTTCATGTGGTGGTCTTAAAATGCACCAAGCTTGGATGGTTTATTCTTCCAATTTGGACTATGTTGGAAGATATCCTCGTATGACAAAGTTGTGGCAAGCTGTTCTTGTAATTCCTGCTAGTACAGCTTCTTGTGAGAGAGGATTTTCTACTCAAAATCATATTAAATCTACTTTACGGTGTAGTTTGGTATTAGAGACTTTGGAAGCACAAATGAGAGTTGCAATGGCAAAAATCCCCATAGAGGCCATTGACTTTGAACAAGTATGGGTAAAGTGGTGTGCTATGAAAGGCCGCCGCTTGTAGGTTTGATTTGCATTGCAAGTTATGATATGTAGTGATTTTTTTGATTTTTAATTGAAATTTTGAAATGATATTATATATTTTTCAAAATTGTACCTATTTTGACAAAAAAAAATTTTAAGAGAAATTTATGAGGACACCCAAAAATTGGAGCAGGGTGTCCCCTGGAAATTTGGCTAGGGTGTCAAATTTATGGCCTGTCACGTAGATTTCTAAAATACGGGAGTACCCCCCCCCCCCCCCCCCCGAGCTATTTGCATACAAGCACCCTTGTCTCCTCCTCAAAGATCACCCGTGGTTTTATTCTATTTTTAGGCCCATGGGGGTCAAAGCACAAGGTTGCATGCGTCAATGCAACGGATTTGCCCATGAACAAAAGGGAGGTTACCTTTATTGCATCATAGGTGTAGTGTCAGAGCATCGTAGGCAATGTCAACCTTGAGGCCACCAAGAGGGGAGTTGGTAAGGTGGACCACAAGGACATGGAGGTAATGGAAGCAACCCTTGAGAGTTAACGCAAGGGCGACAACCTAGTTTATACAAGCAACGCTTAAAAAGGCCGAGCACATTGCTTAGCAAAATGCTTTCAACCTCTTCACATTAGAGGATATTACCTACTACGTGGCACAACGGTGGCTTCATTTTTGTTGCAAACATGAGCTCAAATAGCTAGAAAAAGAGATGGCAACATATGAAAAAATTGCTAGGGTGATCAAAGAGGAGGCTACTACACCCAGTGTTTGTATGTGAGTGCATACACCAACCATCCAAAGATGCGCCATGGCAACAGCTGATTTGCCCTCTTACTCCATTCTCCTTCAACCATGTTGCACTCAGACGTTAATGAGAGGGCCAATGTAGATCTCTCCAATGAGGAAAACATCAAGGACAAAGACAATTCACAAAGAGGGGTCCAATATCAATGCAACCCATGGCCATTGCTACCACAACCCATCTCAATCTTTACTGGCAGAGAGCGCTTGAGAAAACTAAAGTATAATAGGCATGGGGTCACTTTGATATCTTTGCAAAGGATCAAAGTGATGATCGTGTGGTTTTTGAAATGCAAGGGGAAAGTTTGTTTGCGCTCTCCTTTCACAACATCGCCGCATTGTCATGCATCTTAACCCTAACGAGACAAGACTTGCAGTGTCGTAGCAAGTCCTTTGGAATGAGACTCCAAATAACAATGATGCTCTCGTTGCTATCCCTCCTTCCATCACCTTCTCTCCCCCATTGGCAGTCATTACACACATATGCCTTAGGTAGCTCAAACACCTTGGCTCCAGGGTGCAAAAATTCTTTTGGTTTTTAGGTTTGCCTTCAAAAACATTGCATAAAACACTATGTTGTGAGTGCATGTACCCACGACAACATGATGATTCCTTTCAAGAAATGCCTTGCTTTGTTTCCATATTGTCTCATCATTACTTGATTTCCTTCATACCTTGCCACTAATGTCTCATATGCCCTTGTGGCTTGGGGTTTAAGGTTTCATGCTGCCAAACTTAAGGTTTGCAAATTATGTATATTTGCAACTTTGGGTTTAGGTACAAATGTTTGTTGAATTGCAACGTCAAATTTGGGTAAGAGCTCAAGATTTTATTGTAGCTTGATGTTTAGGATGCATCTCAAGGTTTTATTCCAACTTTAAGTTTACCTTGCTTGTAGCTCGTGGGTGTAGCCTTGTGTGCTTTAGTTTTTTGTTGCCACTTACTACACCATCAAAAACCTCAAACCCTAGATAAAAGGGAATATACATGCCAACTCATGAACATTATACTCCCCAATACCTATATGTAGCAAAATGGCTTAACAACCCATCAGTACACTCCTCCCTCTCCAACCACATCTAGTCAACATCTTAATGCACAAATGCCCAAATCAAACAAATCCTCAAACTTCAATATGGACAATACATGGCCAATCAAAGAACACACCATTTGGTCCACCCAATTCCCCTCCAATGTCACCTCATCCACCCAATGGAGTATATTGTTATACCAACCCTTGATGAACACACTAGAAGAGGGCGAATGGTATATAACACTCACTATTCTCATAGCAAGCATCCAAGGAGGCATACACACTAACAACATCCCCAACCTTTTTGAACAATATTGCATTCTTTCATGCCTATACACGCATGCATGCAACAAATCCACTTGATAGCTATCATATACCTCGCACTACTCATGCTCAACAAACAAAAACTGGAAAATCATCAGCCACCAGTACTTCCCACCTAAACTAATTCAAACAACAAAATCCCAAAAATAAACCCTACAACATGTTGTCCAAACCCACACAAATAGCTCAGATAAAGGGATAGCCAAACTCAAGAGTCACCCCCGGAAATCAAACTCAACGTAGGTTGCAATAAGTCAAGACTACATGCCCCCGTAAAACCCACCCTTGAGATACACAACACCGGTAGACAAAACCTATAACCCTACCCTCCCCCCCCCCCCTCAAAAAAAAAAAAAAAAACATAGTAAACTCGGCCTACAATTCCGTGTCATTTTCCACTATAGGAACCACCTCTGACATGTAGTAGTAGCACTTGTCCCATAGCCATATTCACTAAATCCACTCCAAGTTCACATATGAGCCTGTGGCTATGATCAAGGTGAAGCGTCCCTCATTCACGCCAACACTACACTAAATAGGATATTTAGTGTTTGATTATATTTAATGTTGTTACCACCCTACCTTGCTCAATAGTAATTTTCGATTTTTTGACAATTAGTGTTAGAAGATATGCTAGAAGATATGTTGGAATTCTCCTTTTATCATTTTTCTTTCTTTCTTTTTTCATATCCTTACTAACACTAAACTCAAACATATAACTTCCACATATTACCATAGTTGATATTTAGTGTTTGAGTTTACATTTAATGTTACTTACTTTCATAGGCTTATTGATATTTAGTGTATGCATTCGTATCTAGTGTATCAAACACTAAATATCCTCTCTCTCTCTCTCTCTCTCTCTCTCTTGTTGCTTGCAACTTGAGAGCACGATCTTCTTAGCATAAGAGCTTAAGGTTAGTCTACAGCATAGGCTTATTGTTTTGAGGTTCCGGTGCAACATGGCCATGGGTAGTTGCTTGATGTTAGGGTTTCCATTGCAATGTTGTAGGCTTGATTGCAATTCAAGTTGAGTGTAATTGCAACATGCAGTTGGCATTGTTTTTTTTGTCTTGTCTTGAAACACATTGCAAGTACTTTGTATCATATTTTGTGTATCATTGTTGATTTGAAGGCCTCGAATGTGCAGGTTGACATTGAGGTTTATATTTCAATGTCCTTGGCCATGTGGGCTTAAGGGTTTCATTTCAATGTCATCGGCTATTTAATGTTAAGGTTTAGACTCCTAGGCTGATACTTAGCATGACTTATGGGAATCACATGTGGCAAGAGTATAATTGATTGGGTGGTATTATCTTGGTTTCAAGCAATTAAATGACCCATTCAATTATGTAGTTTTCAAATTATGCATGTTTTGTAGTACCTTTCATTTACTTTGAAAGGTTGGGTGAGTCATTTTCATGTACCATATGTTTATTAAAAACTAACAAGTGGTTTGTCGCAAGAGCCCTATGCCTTGTGATTATCATCCACACATGGCCAATTCTAGTTGGTTGTCCGACAAAGCCAAACTTCAGCTCCTTTCAAAAAACCACCTTAAAAGGCAAAGCCATAATTCATTGCAATGTTGTTTAGCCTCAAAGCAATTTCAAAATTCCACAATACAACATACATATACAAAATAGATATGCACTTGAGAACAACAGGAATTACTTATAATGCAGAAACATAGACAAATAATATATGATTTATACCATGGATTTTTAGAAATAATATGAACTTAATTTCATGGAAATCATAATAGCCTACATTATTTTCTTACTAACAATGAGTATATACTCCTTTGGTAAGTTGACTTCACAAATGTGCAAACTCTATTTCATGAAGGTTCCAAGCTAGTTCATAAACATTCCAACCAATGTTACTGGAGTGTTCTACCAATTTCATGAACCCTCTAAATTAGTTCATAATTCTTCTAAATCGACTTGACATGTAGCACACCTCACTTTCTTGATAATGGACCTTTACCTCTAGCAACTTCATGAATCTTCCAAATCATTTTCATAAATCTTTTCACACTCTATGGTTTTCGTATTCTCAACTTCTCAACTTCTCAACTTCTTGCGTTCTCGTTTCGCGTTCTTTGTCTTCTCGTTTCGCGTTCTTTGTCTTCTCGTTTGTTTTGTGTTTACTTGGAAGCCTCTAGCCTTGACGTTGAATTTTCTTTGGTCTTTCGTTACAATAACTCAAACTCGGAAGCAAGTAGTGTTGGTTCTTCTATGGTCTTTGATTACTACACATCGAGGCAAGCAACAAAACCCCAATGAAGTTGGAGTGCGTAATCCCATGGATTTGAGGTGTAGTGTGCTTGTGGATTTGATTGTGGGGAGTGTTGGCCGCGAGTGCAAACATGGTCCAAGGTTGGATAAGAGAGGTCAATCAAAATTTTGGTAGAGCTAGTCATTAGGAATGATTGGGAGAATCTTATACATGATGTACCATTCTTTGTGAAATACAAATCATGAAATTGATATTGCAAAGTTGTGAATATGGGTGCCAAATCATAAAATTGTTCACAACATGTAATGAACTTGGTTAAAACCTCAAGTTAAATTGGTTATCTATATAGTGATCTTGGGTCCAATCCAAGATGACCCAAGATGACACTACTAGGTGATAGTGGAGAGGTACCCATTTCCGATGGAGTGGTTGGCAATTTGATTCCCGTTGTGAAATCTTCTCTCTACTTGACCAAAAGAAACTAGCTAGGTAGGTAGGAAGCCAAGAGCCCACCCACCGCAAGGTAGGTAGTAAACCCCACCCTACACCAAGAGGATTCTTGAGCAGGGTAAGGCCAACGGATTCAAATTCACGTTAGATTGCCTGACGTTGGTTATTTATTTATTTATTTATTTATGAACTTGGTCCATAATTCCAATGAACTTGGTTTGTAAAATCATGAAATTGAGTTTGCACACTACAAGCATATAAGTCTTAGGCAATTGACCTATGTCACTAGAAACTTGTCTTATGTAACCCAGGGGGTGCACCTTTCATAACGCGTATGAGTATACATGCACAGGTAGATCACTCTAAGGCATTTTTGTGCACCACGTGCGGCTAGGGGTTTTTTTTGTTTTGGGGCTATTTACCTTCAAGGGTTGAATTAAAGCCTCCCTATAATTATTTAAATTTCAAAAATGGCCCATTTGTTTGCACCCTTTCATTACTTATATTGTCCAAGTCACTGCAATTTTTTGTACTCTATATTCCTTTTAAGCCATTTTTGGACAGACGAAAATCCCAATTACCATCCATCCCCGTGAGTCCTAAACCCATTTACATACCATACTAAACATACCTTCTAGGATCCTTATCTTCAGCCCTATATTAATTTTACAAAAAAATAATGGCCCACGTTTTATGTCCATCTAACTTACTTATAATGGGATTGTCTACATTTAATGGCCCCTTCATTATTTGGAATTCCTTTATAATTTTAATTTCAAATGATTTTTATCCTCTCTATATTATGCCGCACGTCGTTTTTAAAATGCACTAAGTGATCTACCTGTGTATACGTGAGTGCACAAAAGGGGTATTAATTTGGACCTTTCCGTACTACGTATACATATGCTACACAAATTATAACTCGTCGTTATGTACATGTAAGGTGGACCTCTAGAAAATATATAACATTTGTACTTGTATGGTAGGGTCACTAGACATTATGAGATAGGTATTTAATATTGGATGAAACTATGATGAAGAATTCCTCATTTCCTTATCTCATCCATGTATGTATGGAAGAGACAATATTAGGGTTTTGGAAGGGGCGGTTGAGTTGAGAATGAGGCAACTTCTTGCTTAGGGTTGCAAGAGGAACGGCCAACGCTTCTTTGTGGCGTTTCTTGTGGTTGATGTGGGTGGTTGATGCCTTCGTTAGATCATGGACAACATCGAAATTGCGAAGGTGTTGATACCTAGGTGGGTTTTCTCTCAATCACTTTTGTATTGTTAGTAAACCTCGAATGTGTGCAACAATTTGGATCAAGCACTTAGGAATCGCAATAGTTGCAAGTCCTTGGATCAAGCATGGGGATTGGTTTATGATGGTATCGAAAAGCAACCAACAATAAGTGGACTTATGATCTTATGGATCATTTGATGGCAAATATCATTAGAAATAATAATTGCAATAGCTTCTATGACATATATTGTAAGCTTAGATGGTTATGAGTTACATTCGGGGAATGAAAAAGTCTTCAATGACTTTATTAATGAATGCTACGGTTTTACATTATACGTAACATATGACAGGGGTTCATTATTATTCAAAAATGAATTTGTAAACTTATGTTAATGACTACATACAATTTTTTTTAATTTTTTTTATGTGCACATGTTATCACTTGTATTTTATCATTGAAAAAGTACATATATTGCTTTATTTTTAAAAAAAAAAATTGTATATATGGGGTTTTTAGAGTTTGTTGCGAACACATGTAGTTCTTGGAAATGTAATGAAAGGTGCACCCACAAGCATGTAACTGAAAGATTTGTGAATCTAACACAATGAAAGATTTGCAAATCTAGCACAGTGGAAGATTTCGCATTGTTCTTTCATCGACATGGGACAATTGCGTAGGACTCATATGCTAGCAGTGCACACTTTTGTGAATTCATAGAAGTGTGCACTTTTGCTCATACTTTTTACCTATTTTATATTTTATTTATTTCACCATTTGAAGGAGTATTTTATGTAGTAGTCCCAAGTCAAGATAATGTAGACTACGGGGCCAAGCCTCATAAGTTTCTTTACGTACCACACTCCTTCTACAATTATGGGCCACATATATATCTACCAATTTCAAACTCCCCCCATGCATGCAGGTGTCGAATTTACTCCGTGCGTTGTGGGGACGTGAATGATGATCCTTCAACCACAACATTGTTATGTGACAGTTCTAGGCAGTTGCCCGAGACCTTTGAGTAGGGGTAAAAGTCTTTGACACCTACCGAGGGGGAGGGTGAAAACGTTGATTGATTGCTATGTAGAGCCCAAGGAGAGGGACTTGTTGCATACAAAAGCGTACATAAAAGTCATAAAATAGGCACGACACAACTCGGAGGTTTTTATTTTGTAGTTTAGTTGACGCTGAAATTAGCTTTCAAAATTATGGAATTTAGTTTATTCCAAGTCATTTGAGATTATTGAGCCACAAGCTTATAGGGGTTTAAGTTTTAATGTTGGATGGATGAGAGGTATGCTCCAATATTGGTTTGGTATATAGGTGAATGCATGGTATCAACAATGAACATCAATAACGATGTCATTGAACCTATCCACATGCACTAGAAATTACAATATGAGTCAGATATTGATATTTGGTGGGTATGTCCAGTGAGAGATTCTTTGTATACCATGGTTATTATTTGGGTTGATACAAGTCTAAACAATATTGATACTAGGATGATTTTACTTGGGCTTGAAGTTTCTAGCATGGCATATAGACCCGTATGGTAAGAAAAAACATTTAAAATTTTCATCAAATACCCATACCCTACTAGTAGTATCAAACGATATGAAACCCTCATTATAGATACCCGAGTGGTATAAAACAAAACGCGATACTAGTCCAACATTGGTATGCTTCGTATGTGATAACTTTCTTTGAGCTAAGGATTCAAGATGACTATGTTAATTCATCCATTAGGAAGGTGAAAACACAGTGAAATCTTGTAAAGCCTGAAAATAATGATTTGTAGAGAACTAGACTCCAAAAATAGCATAAGAAATCTTGAATTAGTCTAGTGATATCAAGTTGGAGTCAATTGGCCATCATGTAGGGGACTTCACTCCATAGCCCTTTCATCTGCAATGGATGAGTTAATATAGACGCCACGAAACCCAAGCCATTCCCTCTCTCCCATTTACCTCACCTCACCTTACCTCACCTCACCTTTCTCCAAGAAGGAAGGGAAAAGGCAAATTTTGTTTCCTAACACCTACCACCGGGGGTGCAATAAAAACATGCCCCAATACAAGTTTTTTTTTTGTACTAAATTAGCCCCTCAAAAACTAATTTGGGGCCTCTGATCTCAATTTAGGTGTTAATTTGTTTTCTAACAAAATAACCTCTGTGCTCTACATAGGAAATCAACCTCGTTGCCCTCCCCCGATGGTAGGTGTTGTGAACATCAATGT
This sequence comes from Polytrichum commune, assembly GCA_950295325.1. Lineage (NCBI taxonomy): Eukaryota > Viridiplantae > Streptophyta > Polytrichopsida > Polytrichales > Polytrichaceae > Polytrichum > Polytrichum commune. The sequence goes on along the minus strand of OX485803.1, from coordinate 10,109,506 downwards.
CTAGGGAGAATTTTGGACATAATCAGTCAAGATCCTAGTATTACCAAGTCCAGCCAGTTACATATTGTCATCTTTCAATTTTCTTTATTAATCTGAGCTATATCCTACATATTCCTCTAAAACGACCAGTAATGTTCATGTAGTCTTGAACTTCAACCAACTATCTCTCAAACTCAACCGGTTCACCTGTAACTACACTATTTAGTCTCATTAGTGTGGGTGGGGAATTCATGTCGGTTGGAATTTAGTGTGGTCCACATTAATTTCCCAGCACTTGCCTTGGTTAACATCAGTGATTCTATAATACTTACCTTGCCTTGAATCTCCATCTAAATATGTAGGAACCAAAATACCCAGACCAAATTTTCACATCAGAAATCACAGTGGGCCACCTCAAATCATAATCAACAAAATAGTGTGGGGTAATTGGGAATGAATTAGTGCGGCGCACACTAATTAGACAAAACAAGGTTAGCGGTCAATTCTCCATGGAAAAGGCTTGGAGATGGCAAGGGCAATGAACGGGAGAACCGGCTGCTAGTTACAGATGAACTGGTTGAGTTTGGGAAATGACCGGTTGTGAAGTTCAAGACTCCAGGAAATTCATCGATCATTTTAGAGGAATCTATGGTAGAATATACCTCAAGTCGATGAAGAAAAGTCCGAAAGATGTCAGCCTGTCACCGGTTGGACTTGCAAACACCGAGATGTGGACCGGTTATGCTCAAAACCCTCCCCGAACACTGGGCAAGAGAGAGAGAACCGGCGGTTGGTTACAGATGAACCACCGGTTGAGTTTGAGAAATAACCGGTTGAAGTTGGAGACTTCAGGAGAATCACCGATCACTTTAGAGGAATCTATAGACGAATATACCTCAAACAAATGAAAGCAAAACCGGAAGATTATGTGAACATGTAAACCGGCTGGATGTAGAATGACATGGATCTGGACCGACTACACCCGAAAACTTCCCGGGCACTGATCCGGATTCCAGGCTCTCCCTGGTTGACTCAGCAGGGCTGGGCGGGGCTGGGGTATAAAGGGAGGGGGGGGGGGGGAGGGGGGGGGGGGGAGGGGAGATTGCATGGCAGATTGATTGTAAGGAGCAGTAGTACTGGGGCGAAGTCAGTGAGGTTCTCATCATCATCACCATCACTCTGCAGTAGTACTGGTCGTCGGCTTTCATTCAATTATAAGGCCCGCCGGAAGGAGGAGGAGGGGCAGATCATGGGGGCCTTGTCACTCGTCACCAAGCCTTGCAACACGGGATGGGATGGGATGGCCCTGCCTGAGGCCCATGATCAGTAGCCCTCCTCCCCCGTGCCCAGACCTAGCTAGGTTGCCTACACTACACTACACTACACATCACTTCACTGGAGCTGCTCCTCTCCTCTCCTCTCCTCTCCTCTCCTCTCCTCTCTCTTACATTCACTTGCCTGCCTTTACCCTTACAAATGCACGGCCGATGCAAGAGTACACACACACCCACCACACAGTGCGTATTATAATAATGGGCGAGTGAGAAGCCAGCCCGGCCGGGCGGGTGGCCTTCTAGAGTGAGTGGCATTATAAGGACGGATGGACGGACTCCCTCTGGCCAGACCTAGGTTGCCTACACTACACTACACATCACTTGAGCTGCTCCTCTCTCTTACATTCACTTGCCTTACTTTAACCTTACAAATGCACGGCGGCGGGTGCAAGAGTACACACACACAAGTTGCATATTATTATAATGGGCGAGTAAGGAGCCACCCCGGGCGGCCCTTCTAGAGAGAGTGGCATTATAAAGGCCCGCCGCCCGGGCCGGGTTGGGTTGGGTGGGGTGGGGTGGGGTGATGATCTCCCTTCACGTGATGGGCCCATGACCTCCCCCGTGTGTGTGGATGGGCCGCGACTCCCGTTCGTTCTTGGTTCTTGGCCGCCACGACGGCCAATCATTTTGCATCATTCATACCGACACACACACTCCTCCGTGGAGTAAGTTAAAAGAGCTTCTTCGAATCGGCCAGCATCTCCCAACTTATTATTACCTTACTAGCTAGTTGGGGATCTCCAACGCCCGGTCGGTATCACAACTCCCTCCAATTTCTACTTCAAATGCGGCGGGCAGTCGTAGAGGGGTTTGTTGGAGTATGACTACCGTTGGAGAGGTCTTCGTGTCATGGTGGTAGAGCAGCGTCGCCACGATATCGATTGGTGGTAATAGTGGTCTATTGACACACACATGTACACTCATTGGTTGCGCGAGTTAAGCTCTTTCAAATAAGTCGACATCTCAAACTTATCTTCAGGCATCCCCAACGTTGGTACCCCACAACTCTCTCCAATTCCTACTCCAAAGCGGCGGTAGAGGAGTTTGTGGAATACTACATGGAGAGGTCTTCAACTTATAGTGGCATAGGCAACACCACTCTAGTATCAATTGTTGCTCTATATGTCATTTTATTATCCCAATACGTGTAAGATAATAATGGGCATGTGTTGGTATCAAGAATGAAGTAACCGTGGAAGGTTCAAGAGAACGTATGAAGTGTTATGAAGAGGGAAATTTCTAGCATTAAAAGAGGTTCGATCAGAGTAGATGAGTCACTATATTTGTGTCCCAAAAAAAAATAGAGTCCTTCTTCATTTTGGTGGCTCTGAATATACGTTGACCAATGAAGAGGGAGATGTGGTGAGATATGGGGGTGATAGTAATGCCTCCGCTCCTTGTACAATAGTGTTGGAGGGAGATATGATGGTAGCAATGGAAATGCTCTTATTAAGGCAGGAATACCCAAAACCAACACTACGAACCACAATCGTACATTTGACGCCCCCTGATGTATAATTGTGGTGCATAATTGTGTCAGTTTTGGGTACGTATTATGTCTTGTGGGACATATTGAAGCACTTCAATGGAGCTTCAAGAGATCTGCACCAAAGTGGCATAAAATCAAGGTATGTAGAGGGTATGTGTACATGTTGTGGGCACTCCCTACTCCAATATCAATTTGACCATTGGATCATGGAGCCAAAGAACTTATATTGCTAGCAATTCTCAATGAGGAGAAGTGTAGGTGAGAATTTTGCAATCATAATATGTATTATCCTAGGACCTCTCACCAAATTGAAGAGTCCACAATTCATAAAGTGATCATGAAAGTGAGATATAAGGGACCCATTTCAAGGTTAACATGTGCTTTGAACAAAAATGTTGTGTGCCTATTCAAGTGTAAGGCGGTGTGTGATTTTTGTGTAATAGAATAGTCCACCACATTCAAACAAATATGTCATGTGTGTTGGCGCTTTGCATATGAGACACCTATTATACATATGGAAATGGTCTCAAATTGGTACAAAACAAGACTTTTTCCCTTCTTCAATTGAAAGTGGTCCCAAAAGCAGCTATGTTCCTTCTATGACTAATGCCATACAAGTCCCATGCAACACGTCTTGTGTCACCTTTTTTTTTTGCAAATCTATGGCAATGGTGTGGGACTTTCATGTGGTGGTAGTGATTTCCTACTCCAAATCGTTGATTGTGGAGCCCGTACAATACTAGGTGAAGGGCCCTGCAAACCACAATGGCGTATCTATCACCAATACAATATAATTTACCACACCATGCATGCCACTATTAAAAAATGCATAAAATAATAATATGTGCCACTAGATATCAATAAAATTAACAAGCATACAATAATTAATGCAAATCTTGAATTGTTAAGTTGAGAGCACACCCTAACACTAAAAGGTCTTACTAAACTTGGATTTTTTGAGACACATAAAAAAACAAGTCTACGATGCACAATAGAATTATTTTCTTCCCTATAATATCTCATACCTAGTGAAATTTAGTTCGGCGAACAACCCAAATTACGACATTGGTGGAGATGCTCATAGAAGTTGCCCCCCTTCCACATACATGCTACTTTAGTTAGTACTCTTTATTGAGACAGTCGGAGTGCTTAATGGAGGATGTACCTAGTAGTTATCTTATCCCAAAAACACTTGAAATCTAGCAATAAAAAAACGATGGATCTAGTTTGTACAAGTTTGCCCTAAGTTTTATTATCATGGGGAAGAGTGAAAGGAGTGATGGACTAACACTAGGTACCACGGTTTATATACATTTGCATAATTTCGAGTACATGTTACATCAATATCGAGCCATAAATTGCATGATTTTCATAAATCACATAACTCCGCTTGGATGTAGTAGTACTATTGCACTCCGAAAACTAAAGAGACTCGCAAGGACTAGTTTGGCATGTGGGAATTTCCATCAAATCTTGTTCAGTATCTCATGTTTGGGCACTAGAGGATAGACGTCAAGTTTTGTACCCGTGGTTGCCCCAAACTTAAGTGTAATTAGTGTGATTATGTGACCGTTTTCATCCAAGTGGCACCAAATGCATCCTTCTAGCTACCAACACACTAATTATATCTATCTATGTATCTATCTATCTATCATCTCTACTTGGGTTTCAAAACTTGTATCAAAGTTGCCATTTGGTTCGATGAATGGGCATCACTACCAACCTATGAGTCCTTGGCAATTGTCATGTGTCATTGGAAGAGGTATGAAAATCTACCATTGTGATACAACCACCAAGCATTTCAAAAAAGACGAAGACATATGTCTTGATAAGATTGGACTACAACATATAATTATTGAATGGTACCAAACACATCCTACCATCACCTTTGTCTATGTGATCTTTACTCAGGATGTGGAACTCCATCAAACTTGCCATTCGATTCAATAAATGGACAAGTAGAACATGTGGGTGTTATGTGGTCACTCTTCTCGATAGGACCCCTGTATTTGAGTGGCATATGACAAGACTTGTAGTTGGGAACAAACACCAAAAACACACTTGTCGCAATGAGATTGGACCATGTGCTATGGATACCATTCTAGGTTCAATAAGTAAACTTGGGGAGGGGTGTATATGATTATTGAAAATCAAGCAAGAGAATCATCACTTTCACTTTTTTATAACTCCTTTATCTCAACTATGATTCTGGAACTTAAAATGACAGTGCTCAAGATTCACAGTTGCTGACGGGATGAGGCAGTTCCCAATCCAATCCAATCCAACAACCAAACACATGCAGGGAGTTGAAAGTGTCCACAATAGAACCATGTACCCACTAAGGTAGACATTGCTAATTACACCAACGCCCCACCCAAAATCAAAACCCTCCAAAATCTTGCAACCAACGCGAATTGAGTTCCACCACCTCAACATCAAGTTTCCATGTTGATTATGGATCACTCATCTATCAAAGAAAACTTCAAACCATGATAACTTTTGCATACGGGATTCAAATAAGACTTCCTTTGGTGCATTGGAATCCCCTGTCAAAAACTGCAATCGAGAATCACTTATTTTCGGAAACATAATTTAAAAAATCAGCCAAAAATTGAAAGGGACTGTTTCAGCACTGTTTACCTCACTACACAATTCCACACGAGTTCACTGCCAAGGGGAAATATGTACACAGGTACACAGGGCATGGAAGGGAGGGGGGAGGCATTGTAACTGCTCTGGTCACCCGTCTCCTTTCATTTTAACCACTTACATCAATGAGCCACTACCTTACTTCTACGCTTGTTCTCTGCAACTTCCGCGTTTGTCAGAGATTAGGCGAGGACACTCATTACCTTGTTGCATAAGTAGTACGTACCTCCTTAGGACTCCGACCGAGTCCTCCGTGCTGCTGCTTATTATTATTATTATTGCTTCTATTTTATTTCTATTGTATTTTTACTTTAAGTTGTTGTTATGATGTCTATTTGGCTTGTCTCTGATAAAACGACAAGTGTTACATTACACGTGTAGAAGGGTAAAGGGAAAGACTGGCAGTGCACCCAAGTTGGTGGGGAGATCCTAAGGCTCTTGTGACGCCCATGACCTGACAAATGGCAATGATCATTGGAGAGGACAACGTCCCGTGGGCTCGGTCAACGATAGTAAGAAGAAGGTCTTCAATTCATGTAAGTGAAGGTGGGTGGGTGTGATTCGGAGTTATACATGCTCTCCAACTTTTAGCCTCCGGTTCATTGAAGTCACTTTTTTCCAAGATTGTAACCCCACCACTGTCACCCAACGGGTATGTATATATATACCTCAAATACCAACCCTGGTTGATACATTAGAAGATGTCGGATGATATGTAACACTCATTATCCTCACAACATGCAACCCAGGAGACATCCACACGAACAACATCACCAACCTTTTCAAATAATGCTCTATCCCTCTAGTGTTCATACAGGCATGTATGCAACACGTTCACCCGATCATTATCAATTATCTCACCTACTCATTGTTCAGTAAATGCAAATTTAAAAACCGCCACCAACCAGTAATACCCACCTAAGCAAACACCAAACATCACATACACACATCAAAACCTCAAGATTGACTCTTAGAACATGATGCCCAAACCCAATCAACTAGCTCAAATTAAGGGATAGCACAACCGCCCAGAGACACCCCTGAGAATCAAACGCAACTCAAGTCATGCCCTCATAACACCCACACTTGAGATGTACAACACTACTCAACCATAACCTATATTCTCCTAATGGACCTAGAGTCCCCCTCCCCCCCCCCAAATCATTGCTTACTAATAGGGACCACCTTTGACAAGAGGCTATAAAACTTGTCTAGTAGCTATGTTTAATAAACACGCTCCGGGTTCACATATGAGCTTGCGGCTATGATCAAGGTGAAGCGCCCCTCATTCATGCCAGCCCCAAAGGTTGGCATTGTCTCTCTCTAACTTTTACCAATTATATGTACACAATGAACCTTGTGTTGCATTAGCAAATATACAATGAAGCATAAGCAAAAATCGGATTGAAAATTGGACTTTTCCTTATTTAGTTGTGCTTATTGAAAGTGCATGTTTGTTGATTCTTTAATTGAATGTGTAGGCCCTCCCAATTGTGTTCGCTATTGTGTAGAGTAGTTGATAAACTTTGACGTCGTATAGCAATTACATATAGGTGTTAGATTAAGAAAAGTAACCAAATAACACCCACATACCTTAAAGAAGGTATATGGTGGCCCTATTGTGGACACTTCTATCTCCACAAATAATTTTGGTCATTGAATTGGACCAAGAGTTGTTTCTTTCAAATAGCGATCGCGAATCACAAAGCCTGCCATTTGAGGCTTTAGGGTGTTCATACACTCCTTCACTTCAAATTTAGGTCATGCCTCACCTTTTGTATAAGATAAAGAATGTCTTGATATTTTTATTATGGTCTTACTTAGGACCTCAAGATTTGTGAGAATGTGCGGTCACTGACATGCCATACTTGCTTATAATACCTTATATATGGTTCAATTTGAAGCATAAAATTGACAAATCCATGGCCATACCTATGTTGGACATGCGGTCATTGTGTCTTGTCACAGTGTGCTTTACAATGAACTTGTTGTGCGTGCACATCAGTCATGTTATGCCTCCCCTTCCAAATAATGATTTATGGGAAATCATGTAATATGAGGTAGATGGGTCTTAAATGATTTCTTTTCAAAATAGTCCACTTCTCCTAAGATATGAAATTCGTGATTAGTACAAGATGGTTAACAAATCCGAATCGAGGCCGTAGATGCGGTGGGTTTGCATTCTATCTTTGATATAAAATGAAGTAGCATAACACACACACACACACACACACACACAAATCAACACAACACGATGGACAACTTCTAGAATAATTGACTCCAACATTAAGTTCAAATATCTTAAACGAGTATAGAGGGAACAAGTTAACCACAAACCTATAGTAGACATATTTTTACTTTGGATGGATGAGAGGGACACACATATATAATAAATCTCCTTGTTCATTGCAAAGTGTGTTGAGTATGGGATTTTTTCCATTTAAAATAAAGGGAAACAAATCATGCTTGGAGTGGGCCATCTCTCACTTAGGCATGCCATATTTCACAATTTAAGCAAGTGTCAAGATAGTGCCTCACTTCTACTTGACTATTACGTTCTATTCAACAATTTCAGTACCAACCATCCATCATAGTAGCCCAAATGTACATGGATGATATTCCTAGTTTTGTCATGGATTTGTGAGACCATGTAAGTTGAAGGTGAAAATGTTGGAAACCCTTGAGAAGACCAAACTTTTCCTTCTAAATATTCATATGACCTTGAAGTTAGCATCAATAACTCTTTGATCACGAACCTACCTATATGGGTAAGTTTTTATTGGACCTCCTTACATGCATGTTGGAAACCCAAGCCTTCCCTCGTGGTGTGAGAGAATTACTCCATATGACAGTACCTCCTATCCATCCACATAAAAACTTGACCTCCTAATAATTTGTAAACAATACATCTCAAATGACTTAGACTAGACCAATTTAGGGTCTTTAAAACCAATTCTAGTAGCAAATGAACTAAAATAAATAACCTCCGGGATGCATACTATTTCAAGGATTTTATGTTGGATGAACGAGAGGTAGTACACTTGTATGCGATAATTCCCTCCTATGAACGGGCCCGGGCTTAGATCACATCTTCATTCAGCTGGGCCCCATCTCCCACGCCTCCTTCACTGCATGGTCTTCCTACCCGCACTTGCGTGGGAACTCTTCCTTGTTGGGAACCAATATGACATTACCCGGTCACTTAAGCCATTAAGCTCCTTTGGCATGTGAAGGAACTTCATCAATCAACTTGAGAATAATGAAAGTGATGTCAACTTGAATATTTGTAATTTTGACCGGTATTATCACATTGGTTCCCAACGAGGAAGAGTTCCCACGCAGGTGCAGGCAGGAAGACCGGACAGTGAAGGAGGTGTGCGAGGGGCAGGGCCTAGCCAAATGAAGATGTGATCTAGCCCGGCTGCCTAGGGCTATGAACGGGGAGATTCGGGTGCTAGTTACAGATAGATCATGGGCTAGTTCAGTTTGAGGAATGACTTGTTTCAAGTGAAAGTTAAGGCTTTATGCAAATTGCTTATCTTTTTAGAGGAATATGTAGAATATACCTTAAAATTGATAAATGAAAACCAAAAGAGATATCAACATATAGCTGGTTGGACTTGGAAAACACTTGGATCTTGACCAATTTGTGCCCAAAATCTGCCCAGGAAGTTCCCTCCTGACATGAGTGAGTTTCATGCGTTCTTGCTCCATTGTGTCACAACATGAAATACCGACAAATTGATGAGGAAGATAATAAGTTAATTACGACCCAAAACTGGCTTTGAATCCAACTCCGTGTTTAATTATGAGACCTATAATTAATAGTCGTGACAGCGTAACAATATTCTGATCTGCCCAGTTTTCCTTCACATTTGACCTCAATACAAGGCAGAGATTGAGGGATTGAAGTAATGCGCCACCAATACCGCAACTTAACTTGATCAGCAAATTCTGAGCTTCTTCTTCATGCCATGCTGTACCAGTGCATGTAAGCAATCAATTTTTTTAAGATTCTAATCTCTACACCTTTATTAAGACAAGTTTGTTCAAGCGATATTCTCGGTAATAATATGAGGGTCACTTCACACACGAGCCAAGAGGCGTGACCATGAAATGGTGAGAGCTCAAAAAAGTGTGTCCAAAGGCCACCCCAAGACACCTCCAAAATCATGTAGCGTGGTCACGGACCCTCAAGTGTAGTGTGAAGTCATATGTCACCGGGCCCTCAACCAAATGTTATTTTAATGAATTTCTGTTCATGTGGGTTCTCATACATGATAGAATTGAATAAATCAACGGTTGTTAGTGTTTAGAGTGCCATGGTATCTTAGTTTTGTGTTAGGCCCATCTCCAAGAGGTGGTTTTTTGAAAGTAATCCAAGGGACCATGAAACATGATTTGTATGATGCCATGTATGAATCCATGTAGACTTTACATCCATCTTGCATTCACATACTCTGTTGGCCCCTCAGGCATAGTGTGAAGCGAACTTGGACCGGCTCTGCCTTTTACACCAATGAGAGTGCTTGAAGAGTAATGGTCACGGGCTCTCAGTCTCGTGTGTAAAGTGCCCTTGACATTTTGGCCTCAAATGTTGCACTATCAATGTTTTTCGACATAATGGTCTATTTTGATGTAGAAATTCATTTTATATACATAGTGAAGATATATAAGTTTGAAAGAACATTTTTATTGAAAAAATATGCTCACAACGTTCTCCAAGGTTCCCCTCCATGTTCCAAAGTACGAACCACACATGAATCTTGAAATACATGTGGGTCCATCACTTCTGTACATCAATCAAGTCTGAAAAATGTTGTTACGAGCATTGTGGTCACACTATGCATGTAAATTAACACTAGAGAATCTGGTTGACAGGAAATGTGTCGTATAATATGGAGGGTAGACCATAATTAGTTTGTGAAGAGGAGGCAACACAAGTATTTTGCAATGGTAGATGTTCAAAAATATATCTTGGATCAAGTGATAACTAATATGGGTATATATTGAAGGATGCGATATGAGACATGTCGGGTGATTTAATTAATACCCCTTGGATAGTGGGGAGTCAAGACAATTTGGATTGAGTCTTTCAATTGTCGAGGTGCAAATCTTCAAAACACCTACTAGGGGGAGAGCGAGCCACTGAGACTATTGATTAATATGGTTGTAGAGCCTAGAGATTTATATTTCAAGGAAACAAAATAACCCTCGAATCAAATCAAAGACACAAATAAGTCTAGTAGTGAGTTTGAATTGGGATGAATAAGCAACAAACCTACAAGAAATGCGATAAAAAAAAAAAACATGTTCCCTAGATACATGTTTGTTGCTTGTTCATCCCATTTATACTTGCTAGACCGATATGGGGTCTTTGACCCCAATTTAGGTGTTAGTTTGGTTTAAAATACTGATTTTTGGGCTCAAGGTAGGATTTTGCATTTTCACCCTCCCCATTGCTAAACATTGTGTTTTCCTTTCATCCTGAACAATACAATTCGAATGTACCATCTTCAAAATCATTATGAAGAAAACGTTCAAGACGAAAGGAAGATAATAAACGAATCTAGATTAGACCTAAATGAGTGTTGCGAAGCATAAATTGGGGATGTGGTTTTATAACACCTACCAAAAGAGGCAATAGTAAAAACATACCCCCTATAAGTTGATACTTACTCATCCCGATTAAAAATCACTAGACTAATTGCGGAGTTTCTAACCTTGATTTGGGGATTAATTTGGCTATAATCAATAACCAATGGACTCTACAACAATAATCAACAATTTCATACCCTTCCCCTGAAATCTGACAACATGGTTGGGAAGGCCGGTAACTTAGCTAGGGTTCCCTTGACGCGTATGATGAGTTAGAGCATCCTCAGTCGGTCTAGGTAAAGCTCACTGCAAACCAAAACCTATCTTTTGACTGACCTAAAATTAGAAACTGAAATTACCATCATTAGAAGCACACCTAAATAAACGTGAGATATTTCTCAAGAAAAAAGAATTGTAAAAATTTGACGTAGGTGAAATCCCTCATTGAAAACACCACATTTTCAAAATTTAGAGGGAGTGCACCAAATCTTGCTTTAAAATGGAAAGATCCTCCCACACTCCCTCCAAATTTTTGACATTTAGAGGGAGTGTGGGAGGATCTGTCCATTTTTAAGCAAGATTTGGTGCACTCCCTCTAAATTTTGAGCAATTTTAAGCAAGATAGGTCTTGGTTTGCAGTGAGCTTTACCTAGACCGACTGAGGATGCTCTTAAGTGTGGCCTAGCTAGCTACTTAGAGCATCCGCACCCATGCTCGCTATACCCGGCCTCAATGGCTTTTGGCGGGCCCGGGTAGGAATGACCACCCCACCGCAACCCGGGCAACGGCTCTTTCAAGAGCGGGCTCGTGAAAAACTTCCCCTGTCGCGCCATTTTCCAGAGTCTTCGAGTTCTCTGCGCGCGCCCAAAAGCCGGGTGATTTAGGGAAGATTTTGTTCTAATTTTTTGTGTGCACCGCTGTTCGGAGAATTTTTGGCGGGATGGCAGGACGTGGCCGTGGGCACTCGGTGCTTCGAGGCCGTGGACGCGGTGGCTTGCAGCGAGGAGCGCCTGCGGCAACTGATTTCGGGGTTGGTGAGCGGGGATTCGACGACGTCGAATTTGAGGGTTTGATGCGGGGGAGGCCGTCGCCGCGAGTGGGTGAAGCGAATGGTTTGCAATCTCGGCGAACTGGGCTCGATCGCAGCCAGCATGCGGGGATTCACTTGCAGCATTCAACTGGTTTCGGCGAACACGAAGCACCGACGGCCTCGGTGCCGGATGTGACTACTGGAGCAGGCCATCAAGCCCAGGTGAGTGACCCAGCATTCTCCCTGCATACTCAACCCTCTGTTGATTTTGGTCGAAGCCGAGGTAGGGGTCGTGGGGGAGGGTCTGTGCGGCCTGCGAAAGGTAAGAATTTTGTTCCTGAGGAAGAGCGCCAGTTGACTAGGAGTGTTCTCGCAATCTCTCAGGACCCAATTTGCGGGAATCAACAAAAGGGTAATGCTTTCTGGGAACGAATTTATTTGCATTATGATCAATGTAGACCAGGTGGACATAGGGGCGCGCGATCATTGGAATCAAAATGGGGCATGATTAAACACGATGTGGGAAAATTCATCGGAGCCTATAATCAAATCAAAAGATTAAACAAAAGTGGTAGTAAAGAATCTGACATTATTCGCATGGCTAAAGATTTGTATCGTACTAAAACTGCTAAGAACACTGAGTTCATGTTTGAACACTGTTGGGAATTGGTGAAAGATTTTCCGCGTTGGGCTGACGGTGTTAGTCCATCGCGTCAAACAACTCCCTCTAGGAGGGTGTCTGGTTCTTCTGACCACGAGTCGCAATCGGGTTCCCAAATGGACACCCAAAATGGTGTGAGTGCTGTGGATACTACAGGTGAGGCAACTACAAGCATGACATTCAGAGAGAGGCCCGGAGGCACAAAAGCAGCAAAAGATGCCCAACGTGCTGACAAGGTGCACGAGAGAGCGGCTTTGACTCAAGCCAAGGCCGCCGAGAAGATGGCGGAAGCAACACTTCGCAAGGCGGCAAGTTTGGAGTACCACAACATGCTACTCCTTTTCACCGCACCGATGAACCAAGTTACCACGCCGGAGGCTCAAGAATTTATTCGTTTGCTTCGTGAGGAGGAGCTGCTCAAATTACGACGTCGAAGGGCGGAATCCGCGGCATTTGAGTTGCGTGAACAACAAGAGCGAGAGGTTTTTGAAATGTCCGAGGCGGCACGCGAACGAGAAGAAGCGGATAAGAGATCTCAAGAAGATGAGGAAACACTCAGGCAATTGCGGGATGCACGAGTGGAATTCGACTCTATGAGATCAAATTACGAGCATCCGGGTCATAGAGAAATTGGGGATTTGCAAGAATCCGACGAGGAAGACGATCTCGATTCTGAGGTGGATTCAATTTCTCGTACTAAACCAGCCACTTTGCTTGACTGTGAGCCTGTGATCCTGCTTGATAAAATTTGAAATGTGAATGCTGGATTCACTTTCTGTGAGCCGACTGTGACCCTGTCCGAATTCTAATTCTCTTCTAGGGCAGACTGTGGCCGACTTTGAATGTGACTGTTTTTTTTTTAAAATTTCCTGCAGGCAGTCTGTGTGAGTTATTTAGTTCTCGGTTATCTGCAGGCAGTCTATGAGGGATAATGTAGGTTTTTTTTTTTTTTCCTGCAGGCCCTGTATGTGGATTTTTAGGCTCTGATTTGATTGCAGGCACAAAAGAGATTAGTCTGAATGCTTCTTTTTGACAGGGGGAGGGTCTGTAAGGGTTTAGGGAAGGTTTTTTTTGTTTTTTTTTTCTGCAGGCCCTGTATGTGGATTTTTAGGCTCTGATTTGATTGCAGGCACAAAAGAGAGCAGTCTGAATGCTTCTTTTTGACAGGGGGAAGGTCTATAAGTGTTAGTGTAGGTTTTTTTTTTTTTTTTTTTAAATTTTAAATTCTGCAGGCCCTGTATGTGGCAGTACAGGCTCTGGTTTAATTGCAGGCACAAAAGAGAGCAGTCTGTGAAGGCTGAGTGTGAATGTAGGTTTTGGGTTTAGGGGTTTAGGGGGTTATTTAGTTCTCGGTTATCTGCAGGCAATCTGTGAGGGCTGAGTGTGAATGTAGGTTTTTTTGTAATTTTTTGTTCTGCAGACAGTCTGTGTGGTCTACAGTCAACGAGTTTGGTTGATGGAATGCAGCATTGCTGCCGACTGTGATTTGCAGGGCAGGCTGAGTCCGAGCATTGGCATGTTTGTGTGTGTGGATGATTCTGTTCTGCATGCATTCTGTGTGGATGTTTCAATTATGGACAATTTGTGGTCGAATGTGGCATTACGCCCGTGCTTGAATGTGTATGAGCTTGAGTGTGTCTAAGCCTTGAATGTGCCTAAGCCCTGTTTTGTTGTTTTTGATTGCAGGCACAACATGCGAATGAAGAGCATGATCCTTGTAGTCGGCGATTCCGAGAAGATGGCGGGATTGCACCCGGTAGATATGTAGATAGCCATGGTGATAGTGGTCAGTGGGATGACATTGAGCATGTTGGACCGGGGATGCCCACCACATGGGATGTCATGGTAGATCATGACAATTCACAAAACATGTGCGCCGAGGATGACATTGGACTTGGTTTAGCATTGACTGGACATAGTTTTTTCCAATAAATGTGATATTAGTCACACATTTGCATATTATTTAAAAATTTCAGCATACATTCTTTCTCCGAAACTCACATGTATTGCAATTGATATGGCCAAACTTATGGATACTAGTCACCCCTTTATATATTAGGCCAAATTGGTGCCTTTCAACATCCACAAGTGCTCAATGAGATCACCACGGAGACCAAAATGAGTGTCCGCATTGGTAATGTCCACGGTACTTGCCATATACTCATCAAAGGACAAACCTCTTTGCATTGGGACATTTCCCTCATGCAACTCACCAATAATATCATCTAGTCCTTCAACACCTTCTTCGTCATCAATTATCATATTGTGCAAGATACAACACGTGAACATGATGTTCGATATCACTTCCATGCTCCAATGCCGGCAAGGGTTGCGAATTATCGCAAAACGGGCCTGCAACACCCCGAAACATCTCTCAACATCCTTGCGCACGGCCTCTTGTCTTTCCGCAAAATAGCTGCGTTTCTCATCTTGTGGTTGATGGATGCTTTGCACGAAGCAAGACCACTCGGGATATATACCATCCGTGAGAAGATAATATCGATCATACTGACACCCGTTAACCTCGAATTGCATGTCACGAGCTTCGCTAGTCAACATGTTGTGGATGAGCGGTGAACGATCCAACACGTTCAAGTCGTTGTTGGAACCGGGTAACCCAAAGAACGCATGCCATATGTGCAAACCACCATCCGCCACGGCCTCCAATATGATCGACTTCTTCCCATCTTTGTCACCGAAGTCCCCTTGCCAAGCAACCGGGCAATTCTTCCACTCGTAATGCATACAATCAAGTGAGGCAAACATGCCTGGAAATCCACGATCAGCATTAATTGCCAACTGTTTTTCAAAATCGGCACGAGTAGGTTGTCTCATATGGTATGCCTCAAACTCACACCTAATTGCAATGCAAATTCGCTTCATAGATGTCATCGCGGTGGTTTCACTAGTCCTGCAATATTCGTCTGTAGCATCGGCACACAAACCGTAACACAACATCCTCAAAGCGGAGGTGATCTTCTGATGCGGGGACAACCCCAAAAAACCACATGCATCTTGTTTCTGAACAAAGTAATCGTCTCTAGCACAAACCCTATCCAATATGGTCAAAAATAATGACCTCCGCATACGGTATCGACGGCGGAAAAAATTTGGGCCATACGTAGGTTCATCTGCAAAATAATCAGACATCATGCGGGCATGCATCTCGTGTCTATGCCTGTCAATGTTGGGCGATTTCCCTGGACGTGATCCATGGACAATGCTTGGCATGTGACCACGCGGTGCACTCAACCCTAATCCAATAATCCAATTAACATTGAAATCATCTTCCTCATCGTCCTCCAAAATAAGCTCCCGAGTCGCAAGAAGGCGTTCCCGCCATTGATCCATAAGATTAACTACAAAATACACATGTCAAACCGAGGAACTCTATTAACTCAAACAACCCTAAACCTCCTTCAAGAGCAGAAAACAAGCCTCGCAGCTCTGTTTGCAGGCAGTCTGTGGTGGTCTGTGACAGTCGAAAAATCTATGTTTGCTCGCAGCCTCTGATGTGGCTCGTCCAACCTTTATTTGTTTTATCTGCGGGAGGAGTGACAAAGCCGCGCCGGGAGGCAGGCAGGCAAGCGGGGGAGTGACGGAGCAGCGCCGGGAGGCAGGCAGCGCGGGAGGCAGGCAGGCAGGCGGGGGAGTGACGGACCAGCGGCGGGAGGCAGCGAGAGGGAGGGAGCGCCGGGAAGCAGCGCGAGGGCCTCTGGAGAGGTCTGGAGGAAGGGTGGGGGTCGCCATATTTGGCGAGGCCCTAGAGCCTTGTGGAGCCCTCTACTGGCCCTTTGAAGAGCCGGGTATAGTGAGCATGGGTGCGGATGCTCTTAGATCTGCTTCCTAGTCACAATGGAGTTGGGAGATTTTGTTGGGCCCCAAATCTTGGGGAAAACCTTGTGGAAATAGCTAAGCTAGGCAAAGTACTATACTGTTCTACTGGGTTTAGACTCTTACACTCAGCCTAGCTAGCTAGCTAAGAAAGATTAAGTAATAAGGTGGGTGGGTGGGTTCGAATGAGCCCGCACGCATGTTCGTTCACACTGCACTCCGATCCGATCCGAATGTAATGTAATGTACTCGACTAATTACTCCCTGCAATTAAAGTACCACAACAGTCGAAACGGCACCAAATTAATCTGGCTCCCAAATTTCTTACACATCTAGGCAGGCAGGCAGCATTAAGCAAGACGTCATCATCCAATGCTCATCACTCCCCAACATTTGATGGTTTTTTGATTTATTTTGATTTTTATTTATCTCTCAGTTCCCTCACAGAGAGAACTGGGTGTTAGTTATAGATAAACTGGTTGAGTTTGACAGTACCCGGTTGAGTTGCAAGACTCCAGGAAAACTACCCATCATTTTAGAGGAGTTTATAGAATATAATCCCACTATAATAACAATAAAATCAATCAGCCAAAAGATGTTTATAACATCTATCATTCAACTAAATTTGTACTTGGGAGGGGTCAGGAATAAGCCATATTTTGTTCGGAGTATATTTTATTTATTCTCTCAACAGAGCGCTGCACTTGGAGATTCAACCTGATAAACTTAGGTAAAGCAATGTCACTGTTATTATCCGAATGGAACGGTTGATAACAGTTGAATAATGTTGTGTCAACATGTAATCGACTAAACTTGGAAACACTAGGATCTCGACCAATTCTGCCCCAAAATCTCCACATACATCTCTCTCTCTCTCTCTCTCTCTCTCCCTCCTTGAACACAGCCATGAGCGCCAATATTTTAATTGTTTTTGGAGTTTGTATTAAAATCTTATTCATTAATCATAGTGAAGAATTTTTCTTCCCTCTCTTGTTAAGTGATTATATATGCTTTTCAATTAAGTTGACTTTTGCACCTAAGTGGTTAATAGATTTTGAGCACGTGGTCCAATTTCTTTTAAACATGTGAGTTTTTGGTGTCTCTTCATAGATCCACACCTGCCCACAGGCCACACACCACTCAAATACATATGTCCATTTAAGACGGATAACCAAATTAGGCCCATTTATCTTATTAGTGAGTGAAGTGAAGCCACCAAACCACCAAACCTAAAGGATATGGTGCATAATGTAGTTGCTTATCTTAATTGGAAACCTATATTTGAGTGGTGTGTGGTTAGGTGTGAATCCAAGAATGGACGCCAAAAAGACATGTGTTTAGAAAGGAATGGACTACGTGTTGCAAGATATGCTACCCATTGTAGACTCAATAGTCATCATAATTGCCAGGGACCTACATGACCATTTAATGAGTACAAGAATTCTCACTTTGATAACGAATGAGATATTCATAAGAGCTCAAAAAAGTACGAGGAGAGTGGTTAATTTTCTCCTTGATATAAGGCAAATGTATATAATAATATTTAAAACACAAAAGATATAAAACATGATTAATGAACTTGGTGAAGCCCGTAAATATTGTGTATATATTGGCCGTCTATTGAGACCTCACATCCTGTAAGGGTTAATGGGCAAGCCCTCTTTGCCTACGGCAGAGGAATCAAGCCTACTAACTAAAAGATAGGTTACCTACCTACCTACCCAAAACAAAATGCTCCTTTGACTCCTAACGTAAGCCTATCTCCAAAATTTCTTTGCGATAACTCTTATGCAACATCAATGTGTATTCCTAACAATTTTTTACAAGTTTTGACACGTGATACCCAAAAACTTGCACACACACACACACACACACACACAACAATACACGTCAATTGACACCCACAAACTAGAATTTGAGATGTAGTGTGACTTGTGAAGAAAAAAGACCCCACATCAATCGACACATTAGAAATCGAAATGGCACGTACTACTAGATATGTGACATTGAGGTGGCATTTAAGAGAGAAAAAAACCGTAGATGTCAATTAACATTCATTTTTTACTTCAAAATTGTCACGTGACCTTTTGGATTTGTAGTTGAATGTCAGATAAAATTTGTCAAACATATATATATATATATATACTCCGTTTCTCTTTCTTCCAGCTTGCATTGATTGATGCCGGAAAGGTTACATTATTATCTCGGTCTGCACTAGGGGAGGAATGAATGAATGAGGTGTAATGGGTGAATAAGGTTTGTCTATATTCCTGACTCATTGGTAAATTAACAGATGCTCACTTGGAAGCACGACAGGTGAAATGCCGGTTGCCTGTTTTGCTGGGAGAAGAGAAATGAAAGCATTCATTGTATACAAGTGTACCTCTCATTCAACCAACATGAAAGCCCTGAAATTAGTATGCAACTTTGAGGTTACCTCTTCACCTTTATTTGACACCGGAATTTATTGGTTTTCAAGACGCTGAATTAGTTTCCTCGAAGTCATATGAGATGAACTTATAGGTAATAAACCTAGTAAGATAGATGAGGCTAATGTGGACACCTCCAGTCCTATGGAATCATCCATTCGATGGATTCGAGCATTAGGAGCTTGAGCATGTTTGCAATTGTGAATCACGATCAAAGGATTTGAAATCGTTGAAATCGGAGTTGAGGAAGGTGTTGGTCTAGGCTCGCGAATAAAAGATTCTCTACTTCCCAATGTGGTGTTATTAAGGGGGGGGGGACTCTTTTATTGTTCAATGTTCTGTAAGTGGACAACGTCATTAGCGGATTCTACATGGGTCATTTGCCAATGATAACCAAGTTTATTGCCAATATTGGTTGTGTCAAGTCTTTAAAGTGGTCACATGTAGCATAAAATGTTGCCAAATTGTTTTTTTCATTATAGAATACCCACAATACAAGTTGGTCGGCACCTCACAACCACATGTTGCCTCCTACTTTGCCCACCTTGGGCACAAAAAATCAAGCATGTCATAGCTCGATGATTAACACTCCTCATTATAAAGGATGGTGGGTGTAGTTTGACTTCTGCCATGGTGATGAACCCAAATATTATCAAGGCAGGAGCTAAATCACCATGTATTACTCACCCTCAAAATTAAATTGACTGTACCGCCAATTAGAAGCCAAAATAGGTGTCCAATTCTAGGAAGTCAAACCAAATTAGCCTCATCTACCTTAGCGGCGGGTCAAGTTTTTATGTTGGATGAACGAGAGGTACGCTTGTATACAATAATTCCCTCTAGAGCTGGGCACATGGCTTTGGGCAACCATTGATGGACCTGGGCCGCAACAATAAAAACCAAAAAAATATATAAACCCGACAATACAAAATTGTGATGAAAACACATATTTTGATTGTTGGGTAAAACGCATGCAATGTGTTTATTGTGTTAGGGTAAAATGCAGGTTGCATTTTTACTACATTCTACAACCTGCGCGGTGGCTTGCCTTGGCGGCAACCACTTTTTTGTTGTGTTGTGTTAAACTGCCACTCGCTCAACTGCCCAACCTCCCCGACGGCTAACAACAGTTGCAGTGCAACACATCTGGGCCATGCGCCCAACCCTTCTCTCTCCTTCCACCGATTGTAAGTAGAAACTTCCAAGAAGGCATGTGAGTGATATTCCTTTTTGCTTAGAAATAAAAACTCAGTATGTTTGAAGCAATGAACGGGGAGAACCAACTGCCACACTTAATAGTCTTATTAGTGTGGGTGGGAAATTAGCTTGGGCCACACTAATTTTGTAATCAAGGTAGAATTAACATGGGTCCAAGACCTCAGGTTTTCCCTAAGTCTTCAAGAAGACCTCCTACCAACACATTGAATATTAGTTATAGTACAAAAGTAGCATAACATTAAATAATCACCCACACCACGTTCTAAGAAAAACAATTACTCTGGCCCACGCTCATTTTCTACTAGAAACTTAGAGTGGGTTGGAAGTTAACGCAATCCACGTCAATTCTCATAATGAGAATAGATGTGGGCTCTAGAAAATCACTACAACCCACAGTAACATGACGATTTAGTATAATTAAAGATGAACTGATTGAGTTTGAGAAACAATCGGTCGTAGTTCAAGACTTCAGGAGAATTACCAATCATCATAAATTTTTTTAAAAAACATGGAATACACGTCAAAAACCAATAAAGAACAACCAAAAGATCACACCATGCAACCGGTTGGGCTTGGGAACACCCGGATTTCGACCCCAATCATGCCCTAAACATCTCCATGGACACACACTGGTTTGAAGACGTCCTCGTTTCCAAATTTATCCATGACGTCAGCAGCAGCAGCAGCTGCCAAGTCTCAGGCCTGATGAGTGCCCCAGCAGATGCATTTGAGAGCAGAGAAGAGAAGAGAAGAGAAGAGAGGAGAGGAGAAGAGATACTTGTGGCGAAGTTGCATGCACTGGCTGGGTCTTTGCTCTTGCGTTACTATACTTTTGGGCAGAAAGCCCAGCCCAGCCCATGAATAGTCTCCGACTGCATGCGTGCGTCATGTTGGGTCTCGGCAGCTGCTGCTGCTGCTTGCTGATGAGAGTCGAGTGTCACATTAATAAGTGAGAGACCATTGTATAAGCCATATGTATGTACCAGTCGACAAAGCCTTTGGAAAGTCGAGTGCATTCAAAGCTTCCTTTCGCTATGTTATCCCAGCCAGACCATTGACGTACCTTCCTTTGTGCTCAATTCAAGCCACGAGACACAGTCCGTGGAGAGTTTTGGAGTTGCCAAGTGTGGGGTGCTTCGATCAACTCCATGCACGATTTTGAGTGCGGGAGCGAGCGGATGGGGGGATCGCGAATCATGGAAATCGTCATTTTCGGTTTCCCAATCACAGTTGAGATGCGAATGTTGTGAGAGTAGAAAGAAATGATTCTCTGTCTCTTCAAGTCATCGGAGGAGCCCTCCCAATGTTGTTAACGATTGAGCCCGAAATGGTTAACAACTTCTCGACCACGGAGTCCAACCTCATCGTAACACATGTAATTTTTTATGTCCGTACTTGGATACAAGCCTTGCCCAATACCAACTCTAATCGCCACAAGGATCATGAGTTGTTAGCACTAGTTTTCGGCCACTTGAGGTACATTTTAGGTGCCCACGTCTATTACGTCGATAGACTTGGACACCTAAAAGCTACCTCAAGCAACCGAAAACCAGTGCTAACGACCCGTGATCCTTGTAGTGAATGTAGGTTGTCTAATTATGAGGAAGTGATACTCTCTCTCTCTCTCTCTCTCTCTCTCATGAAGAGTGACCACATAAAGGCCCAATACCTTTTTTTTTGGTTAATTCACCTTTATTGTGTCATATGTAGTCCTCAAAATTGGGGTTGGGGATTCACGACATCTATGTAAGCTCGTTCAGTAACAAATTCTAGATGAGTTCATCGGGTGGGTGGGATGGATATTGTTTTAGAGGGTGTGTAGCAAGTTGGTGGGTAGGCCCTCCTTGTCCCCTCTTTACTAAAAAAAACATGTGTACATGAGCTCAAATTGCTATTTTCTAAAATTATTGAGGCATAACCGGAAATGTGTGCATGATGTGACTTTAGGTATTTTCTCTTGAATTTGGCAATCAATAAACATTTTTTGTTCATTTAGTGATTTTTATTGACAATCTACCTCATATGTTGGATTGATCATAATTTGATTGAAATTTTTGGTGTTTATCTTTTTCTTCTTTGATAAAATTTGGACACATGATGTCATGTAAAGTATTATTATATGAAATTATGGACTCACATATCAGTGGTTAAGTGGCTTTAAATGCCATGGTTTAGGTATCAATTGAGAGCATGTGTTAAGGTCGATACCTTAACCCGAAACCCACTGCTCCATACCCTAACCTAATCTTCATAACATGATTGCTCTCTATTTCAATATAAAGTGCGATGCTAATATGCTAACCAAGTACTATACGGTATTGATACCCTAACTTGACATTGTTTTTACATTATTTTATTTTCATTTATTACCAATAAATGAGCCAAGGCCTCTAACACTAATCTATAAGTCCTATACAATAAAAAAAAACTAGATCCATCAATACTTATCACCTGCCTCAAATTATAATAATAAGAAATCATAAGTTAACCATAAGTTAGTGTATCAATTTTAATAATATGTTGTAACATTATGGGCCCAAATTTAGGTAATTTTTTATAATGTGTTGTGTTGTGTTGGTTCTTTTTTGGTAATGTGTTATGTGGTGTTGTATTTTTATTTTTATTTGTTAATATGTTATTTTGTGTTGTATTGTGTTGTTTAGTTTTAGAACTAAGAGATGTTCAAGATCAAAATATATGTTAATGAGAAAATTATCCAAGAGAAAATTGAAAGACTAAGAGAAATCCGATTTTGATTCAAACTTAAGAAACTAAGAGAGACTCAATAGTGCTTCAAAATAAGGCAACTAAAAGAAATCCAATAATGATACAAAGTGAAGAAACTAAGAGAGAAATCTAAAACTTAAAGGAGATCCGAGAGATATAAAAGACTAAGAGAGATCCGATAATGATTCAAAGCTAGGGAAACTATAAAAGATCCAATAATGTTTCATTGTTAGAAGATTAAGAGAGATCCAATAATAATTCAAAGTGTAGAAACTAAGAGTAACATCTAAAATTTAAGATAGACTTGAGAGAGATGAAAAATCAACAAAGATTCAAGAATAGTTTTAGGCTAATAGATTAAAAGAGATCACTAAGGTTCTAAAACTAAATACAAAAGCTTCGAGGATGCAAATGAAGGACCACAACTACTAAGAACACAAACCAAAAACTCCTCAAAGCATAATCCAATAGCCACAAACAACTCATATACAAACCAAGGGTTACAAACACATATTCTAGAAGCCCAGAGCCACAACCGCCAAGAGGCTCAAGAGGATAGACAAAAGAGGACGAGGAGAGTGTCACAAAGGCCTTTATGAAATCCCTTTTGCGGGTGGGTGGGACCGGAAGTGCTCATGGCTACCCTTATTAAGACTTGAGGGATGTTAGTTGTGGGTAATAAGGGTGAGTTTCCATGTTGCCACTTGCCCACCATATTCTAGTGTGAATAAGGACAAACCCGCCCAAATGTAGAGGGAATCTAGTGGGGTAGGGTTCATGTGTGCCAACTAGCTACTCCCATCATCTCATATCCAAGACCACCTACTAACCTTCTCCTCCAGGTTAAAACCTCCTCCTAAAACCGGTATTCAATCCTTTAGTGATCGGCACTTGTAAGTTAAAGATTCTTTAGTGGACGCATGAAAGTCTAGCGGCCCATGTCCACAACCCTCCACACTCTAGCGGATTGTAAGAATCTAGTTGGATGGCGGCTTGTGCTTAACTACATGCGAACACCTCTGACCCACTATTTTCTAGAATCTAGTAAGCGAGTAGCCTAGATGGAAACTCACCCTATACATATAGATAACAAGTCAACAACCTATTAGTCCATACTTTAGTCATGACAAAAATAAGAGCCATTAGACAAGTGACCATCTTGCACAAAATGATATTCTTATGCCCCCTCCCCACTTGACTTTACCAAATAACCAAAGTCTTTCCTAAAAACCGGGTAAAGCTCCCTCGGTTATAGGGGAGGCATCCGGCTATCCCAATGCACCTACAAGAACTTGCTCCGGAGATTTTCCAGTAGGTTTTAGTTAAGTAGCTTTCACACATGTGCATGGTTTTATCTACCAGGCAGTGAATGTTGGATAGTTTTTGTCCCATCCCCAAATGCCTTACCACTCACCTATCTTACCATTGGTTTTTTGTTAATGGAGCTCCTCATCCCCTCACAGCTAAGACTAAAAAGCAACCAATCACAAGGCCGGGAGGCAACACTTTTAAAGGTCGTATATTCTTGCCTCATGTCTAGGTACCGATGGGAGGGTTGATGCTTGAGGCTTAAAACCTCCACTTCTAAACCATGCCACATCATTTGCCAACTAGGCTCGGCACTAGATAATGTCGATGGTGTGAAGGCCTTGTTTTTAGAACCAACTTTTAGGCTTAGCTAAAGTCAGGTGGGGAGGTGGCATTAGAACCACATAAATAGACTCCGTTTCACAAAGATGAAAGTCCTTTGCCTTGTGCTTTGAAATGAGAATACGTAGACCTTGTGAAACCCAAGCCC
Source organism: Polytrichum commune (assembly GCA_950295325.1). Classification (NCBI taxonomy): domain Eukaryota; kingdom Viridiplantae; phylum Streptophyta; class Polytrichopsida; order Polytrichales; family Polytrichaceae; genus Polytrichum; species Polytrichum commune. The sequence continues at coordinate 10,084,757 of OX485803.1, read as the reverse complement.
AAAACTGGCCACCTCCTCTATATTCAGTACTCAAACATGGATTGCTGCACGTGCACATTCACGGGGCGCATGTGGAATGTGTGTGGTATTTTCACATATCTTTTGTGTTTTGGAGCAAAATCTTTTAGAGAGCACGTCCACTGTCACCAAGGGACTTTATGTGACAGAATGTTTTGAAAGAGACTTAAAGGCTTTCTTGGCTGGCTGGCTGGCTGGCTGGCTGGCTGGCTGGCTGGCTGCTCGTGTGTGGCCACTTTTACTTTGTGTGTTCGCAAAGTGCTCCATGAAAAGGTTGCTTGATCGATGAGCTATGAATATAGGATTGCACGTCAGGCAGTCCTCAAATTTTCTGTGAACTTCACATTGTCTTGGTTCTAAGACATCACGAATCTTGATGCTGGGCATTCCTTCTTTCTTACTTGCAATTGACATTATCAATTTCTTGGACCAATTTTTTGATTTTAAATTTGGGTTTCTGAAGCCTGTTCACAGGCGAAGACAGTCTGAAGTAACTTCACACATATTTCGATATAGCTGTGCTGTTATTACTGAAGCTTCACACTGCAAGGGCAGCTCCATATTGCTAGGTCAGACTTTCCACGAGCAATGACTCATTTAGAAGAGGCAAATTTTCCACATGGTTGAAGTCATTTGATTAAAATGACATACGCAAACATATTCATATTCGGCAAATATGAAGCTGACATGGGAATCTATATAATTAATCAATCTGCTTTCAGAAGTAATCAGACACTTGACTGCTCTTCAACTTTGCCCGTCACCCATAACAATCATTTGACTCTACTACAAGCCAACATAACAGTCATCATTTATTAGTTAAATCTGTTTATTGCACCTTTCTCTTGCATCTTCTCTATTTGTTAAGAAAGTCGACATAGGGAGTTATTCTCAGCCAGCCACGTAAGACGAAATATAGATCCCAACTGGCATGCAGCAAGTTGAGATTTAGAAGCGTGCAGGTCCCCTTCAGTAACAATGAAAAGACACAATTGATATTTTCTGTGAAATAGCAAACTGAAATCAACACAAATCTCTTTAGATAATCCTTTCTACAAAGTACACTGGATCTCAGAATTATAACCAAAATATTTATGTCTTTCCTAAAAATGAGACATTCCCGGAACAGTTCAGGTACACAAGTTCACATTAACCCAGATGACACTGGTGAATGTCTTCTTATTGTGAGCCACTTGTGTGTGATACCAAGAACATCCTGCAATTTCTAAACTGATGTTGATCATCAAGAATCCATAGTGAGCACGGTGAACTAGCACTGAAACAACTGTGCGCATTCTCTCTTCAAAAACCAATGGACTACTTAGTGCAAGTGGTCAAAATAAGGAACGCATAGCATGAGTGCCTATTTGTGCCTTTGACCCCGGCTTCCGTACTTCGTCCATGACTTTAGTGGCTGCAAGATTACACAAAGCATTTTCAAAGGGAAAGATTCCACAAATGCACATTACCAGTATATTGTACTGCAGGAGTACTTGTTCTGAGTAGTGTGCAGATCAAAATTGAAATCCAGAATAGTTAATTACAAATGGCATAAAATTCAGGAAAACAGAGGTCAATTACAAATGGCATGAAACTCTACAAAGAACCAGAGGAGGAAATGTGCACCTCAAGAAACAAGGACAAAGAAGAACAAGCAGTCCTAAACTGCTCTGCAGAGAAATCCTATTGCTGCCTAAAGACTATCAACATGTAGACATGCATGTAAGGAAAGACAAGGACTTATTGACAATTCATCATGAATACTACTACACATGTAATTGACCAATAATATTGTAGTTCAGAAGAGGGAACCAGATGAAGTAAATTAGAGTACCTTAAACTGTCACACATCTTCCGGATTATGAAACATGTAATGATCAACAACTTGTCCTTATTTTGAGCCCTTTGTGAATATCATTATATCTTGATATACACTGATCTGACATAGGCAAATGGAACAATCTTCTCTGAAGACAAATTTCAAGGCTTATCACGTATTGAGCTATAATGAAAGTCAACAATAAGTCATTGCCACTTGGAGAAAGAGATCATGTACATACCCTGATAATGTTATTTTTTTCGAGATTATTCTTATCAGGATCCACACTTTCCAGGGTTAGCCAGCAGCAACCATGCTGGTATCTTCTCTTTGGTATGCTTCTTTGAAAACTCACAATGGGAGGGGTGTGAAACACAGATTGGTGCAAATACTGAAGCTGCTCATATCGATCAGTCTGTAAAAACGTTGAAATTTATGTTCATTCATGTTAAGATCATATGTAGAAATATAAGGGCCTGCAAGCTGCAACAGATTCAAACTGGGGTGAGCAATACCACAATAGCACCAATCCAACATTTGAAATACTAGCAGATCGTGAACAAATCAACTCATCTACGTTGGAGAACTTGTGTGATTTACGGGCAGAGAATGTTGCGGATGATTTTAGATAGGAAGCACATTGCACAATATGGTTGTCGAAGCTCATGTACCTTGTATGATGCCCCCAAAGCCATAATGAAAAATCAGCATGTCTCTCGACCTGACGTGTTCAGTGTATCCTTCACTGTTCCTCATGCTGAGGCAGAAAACCTAGAAATATCAACTTTGCAAGTTTCTAAGGAAATCATTCAAGACAAGAGTATCAAGCACTTGGTTCACAATCATCAACACGGGAAGGGAAAAGGGAAAGAAAGATACAACCGACACATCGGAATATAGGAAACTTGGAATTGAGTGAAAACCCCGATGCAAGCACCAGACAGTATAGACAAGGAAAATTGTCTTTCATTATTTTTTTCAATCAGTAGACTTCCATACAGGTCTTTTTTGGCGATGGAAGCCAGCAAGGACACTCCAACTCAACTCAGAGTCCACTTATGCGGCTCGTGAAAGAATCCAATACCGTGAGTGGAAAAACCCACTCGTAAAGGGGATTATAGAACAAAACTACTTTCAAAACGCAACACAAAACTTTTCTTCGATGTGCTTCCCGGCAAAACTCCCACCAATAATTCGCTACATGAGGCGGTGACCATCGAGATCCATCCATGCACTCTTCCTCTAGTGTCTTATTCTGCAGCTAGGGACGGTCTATTTTTCTCTTCAACTCAAGGGTTTGAATCGCCCCAGCACTTCTACTAATCACAGAAGTCAAAGCGCATGCTCGCTAAAATTTTCGATTTTTCATTATCTAAACCTACAGTTCTCGCACAATCTATTTTCTCTCAAAATGGGCGTTGGTGTCGCCTTCATCCTTGGCAAAGGAGAAGTAAAATTTTGTCGCAAGAATATATAAAAAGGCGACATCATCTATGCACACATCGATATTGCAAAAATATATCACACGTATATGTTACAGATCATCATCGGCATGGGCAGCAACGTTGCTTTTACTGTAGCTCTTGCGTTTGCTTATACCGCCATCGCCATGCCTCTGCTGCGACCACCAAGCGCTTGCTCTTGATGATGGGTCAAGCTGGTCTTGAATGATGCCGTCAGACCAGCTTCTCGCAAGATCGACGCAAGACCAGCCGGACCGGGACGCTGAAATGTCCTCGCCTTCAAAGACGGAGGCTGCCAGTCGCTATTCTCAACAGCGCTGTAGGCTGCAACATTCTGCTCAACTCGTTTACTGCTAATCTTCATGACCCTGTTGCCAATGACATTACTCTCCATCTGCTTCATAGCCTGTCGGGCCTCAGCTCTCTCGTAATCCACTTCCATTTCATCTGTGAACCTCGCATCCCATCCATTTCCTCGCACAGCAATCCTAGCGATGTCAATCATAACCTCATCATCGTCCTCATCATCCTTGGCATGTAAAACACCGTTAGTTGTCCGTCTGTAAGACGAGAACCATTTCGCACGAATGTACTCAGGCTTCCTCCAGGGTGGCAAATGCATGCCACGCTTCTTCAGCGAAAGTTTCACCGCATCCGACATGACGTTCACGATCTGCTGCAGCCGGTCCGCCTTACCCACGAAGATGGTGGGTAAAACTTGCACAACAGCATTATACCTCGCGGTAGGTCGCGCAATCTCGAACTGGGCTTTGAATTCCACGTCAATAACAATCCTCTCGCTCTTCCCAGTTGCACCTCCGAACACCACATCGATGTACTCATAATCTCCTCCGGGAAACCCACCCGCGTGGTCCCAGCGCGACTTACAAATCGCAGCGTTATAACCTGCCGATCGAAGATGCTTCATCACTTGACGTCTCAAAAAGTTCGAAACTCCAGCTTCCTTGGCAAGCGCTTTGCTAACCTCGCTGAGCAAGATTCTCTCGGTGGCATTAGCACAAGGAACCAGACCTTGGAGAATCTCGGAAAGCTCTCCGCCAAGAGACGACTTCGAGTCGTCGTCATCATCGTCGTTGCCGCGAGAGCGTCCGAAATTGTTGCTATTCTCTGTTGTCTCGTGCTCCATGAACTCGTCCACCATGGCTGCTAAGCAGATGGAGCTCGGCTCGTGCTCGCTTCCGCTGCTGCTGTACTCGTTGCCTGATTTGTCCAGCTGACCAGCTCCTCCGGTTGTGCCGAGGAGTTTGATTTTAATGTTCTCCGTCACCGAGTCCTTCTTGCTTCTCGCTCCTCCTGCTGGCCCGTTGGTTTGCAGCTGTGAGGATGTGAATCCGGACGTGGTCAACGACGGCACTCGCACAAGCGTCGTTGGAGGTGCAGGACCTTTCTCCTCCCATGTCGCCTTCTCTGGCTTCGGCCTCGCTAATCCTCGAGAGCTGCGAGTCGCCTTCGAGGCCGTCCCTACCGGTCTCATTGTTAATAGTCCAGGCATCTTTTTTCTCTCTCTCTCTCTCTCTCACCCTCTAGAACTTCCTGTAACTCTCGGGAACTCTTCTGTTATACTCCCAAACTCCTCACTCAAAAACTCCTCTGCTCACCAACACCGTGTTCAGCCAATGCTATAGAGTATTGTCAGCCTCCGACGTAGTAGCCACGTCCATTGACACAAACAAAACCCAACCGAATTACTTTCTTCAGTCAATCAAATCAATCACCCCTGTGCCTCCGAAAACTTGGAACAACTCCTCCTTACACACTAAGGCTCCACTCCCACAATTTGTTTTTCTGTTCTTTTCACTTTTTTCTTTTCTCACAACCTGCTGCTCCGGAACCTTTTTCTGCCCCGACACACCAACGTACTCGCCCCTCTTTCTTATATTGCTAGCTTTTCTCCTTGCGTCACCATAACCTGTTCGTGCACGCCACTCCCTTTATGTCTGTCCGCAAAAATCCTATCAATCGAGGAAGAACCAATTTCTCAACAAGATGATACTCCCTCCTCCTTCCAACTCTGTATTGCAATGAACCTGCCCCTCCTCAACAGAAAACCTCAAATTCTGTACGCTGCACTCTCAAAGAAGAGAAGAGAAGAGACACTGTATTATGTAATCGCTCGCAACTCTTCTTAACTCTGTCAACTCCCTCCGAGCAGGCTTCAATGGGAAGCTAAGTTGCTTGCAACAAATATGGAGTCCCCAGACACGGTTCCGCACCAAATGCAGCGTGGAAACACACTACGGGAAGCTTCAGACTCAAGAAATAAGAGGAGGCTTGTCCGGGGTTGGATGCAATGCTATATTTACAGATTGCTGTTGGAGTGCAATGCTCAGGAAGGAATAGATATTAAGAGGAGAGAATGGGAGAGAGGCCCGAGGGAAGTGACCGATGAGCAAGTGTAGCGAGAGTGCAGGGGAGGGGGCGACCTATAAGAGGCGACCCCAATCTCGGGCCGGGCCATGCCACCCGGTTTTTCACCGGGTGTGATGTGCCGGGCCCGTCACCGGATATGCGTTGGGGCCACGTGGCCCCCTCTTCAGCATGCGGTAACCCAGCCGGTGCTTCCGGTATATTCCCAAACGGTATATTGCCTTGTGCCATTCCCCGTTCCCCAAGATAATTTCCTAAAATCTACAACTGCTGTGGATTCTGGGGATCTGGTAATTTTGTGAAAGCTGGACTGGAGACCCGGTGTGTGCACACGTCACTATAGTCCTTGGTTTTTTTATTTATTTACCCCTACATCTACATCGGAGCAAAATAAGTGGTGAGTTTTTTCACACACCTTTCGCAGTAGTAATGAATGTGTGTTACGAAGCGAGAATGCTATGTAGCATATTCCCAAATGGCATATTGGCTTATGCCATGCTCCGTCCTCCTGTGTTATTGCTAGAATCTACGAACACTCTAGATCCTAAGACTTCTAACACACACGTCACTTTACTCCTGGTTTGTTTGTTTGTTTGTTTGTTTGTTTTCGGAAATCTAAATCGGAGTATAACACAAGAGAGTTTGGCAGTAACTGATGTGTGACAAAGCCTGTGAATAGGATATGCCTAAAACGGTATATTGGATTATGCCCTCCCCCACTCTCCTAGATTATCTCCTAAACCTACAAACGATGAAGATTGTAATATTTGTAATTTCGTACTTCACATTGTGGGTTGGAGACCCAAATGCATGCACATGTATCACTATAGTCCAGGTGTATTTTGTTTCCTGAAATTCATATGTTTTTCAAAGCAAGAGTGAAGTAAGTAAAAGGTTTTCACAGTAACTGAGGAGTTTTACTGAGCCAGTAATAGGATCTTCCCAAACGGCATATTGGGTTATACCCTGTCCTCCTACACTCGTTCTGAAATCTACGCCGGCCGTAGATTCTGGGACTTGTACATTCAACGTTTCATAATGGAGTGGAGAGAGACCCAGTGTATACACCGGCGGCCACTGGGTTTTTGGGTTTTCTGAAATGTACATAATGTAATGATTGGAGTAATTAATAAAGAGAATTTCGCAGTAATTGACGTGGAGTTTCAATACGAAGCATGTACCTACTAGGATATTCCCAAACAGTATATTGGCTTATACTCTTCCCCATTCTCCTGGATTCCCTTGTAAATTCGTAGTTACATCCTGGGGTGAAAGAACTAAGTCTGTACTCACACCCATAAGTTTAGGAAGTCTAGATGAAGGTAGATGGGCCTTATTTGGGTACTCTTTGTTATATGCTAGGGTTGAGGCATCTATAACCGATAAAATAAGAGAGTTTGCATGTGTTTAGGAGGAGTAATAGTGGGAGCATTATTTTTTTTGCAAAGGGAAACGAATTCTAAGGAGAGTGTCAAAACAAATTAATTATTTTTCATGAATATGGAAGTTGTGACAATTTTTGAAGCGGTAAGTTAGGTTAACACATAGTTGATCTATAGGTTAACCTATAACCACTCATCTAAATGATTGTTACGCTTGTGTCCGATGAAGATGCAACACGTGAGTGATATCTAAGATGGTCAACACTACGTTGTATCATTATTGGAAGAATTGAGCAATTTTCTTAGGAATTAATGAGTTCTACAAAGCTCTACATATGTGCCGCGATAGTCCCAAATGGAATATTGGGATATACTCCCTCCTTTCTTTTAGATTTGGATACCGCTCTTAAGCTCATACTTTTGAGAGTGAGTGATGTTTTTCAAATATACTGGGAATCTAAATTGGAGTAGTGATTTGTGAAGCAATTTACCAAAGGCAGTGGGGGAATATTCCCAATGGCTTATACTCCCTCCCTTCCTGGTAGATAAGCTGAGCAAAATGCAATCTAAGCAATGCATAGATCTGTGGTGCATGAAATGAAATGAAATTGATTTTAAAGTTTGGGAAGTCAAAAGGCTAATGGGCTAAAGAGTATGTCATGTTGGGTTTCAAACCGGCCAATTCTCTAGACTGGTGGAGTATGGTAGCCTTTGTGAGATAAAAACTAATGTCAACTTGATGGTCCAATTGAAAGAAAGACACGAGGCTCCCTAATTCATAAACAATGATGAAAACTTATCTTTATTGGGATTATAGAAGGGACATTCCAACACAAAGTGGACCTCAGTTTCAATTGCATTGTAGTAAGACCAAAAGTGACAAAACTTGTTATCTCTAGAGATAGGGAGAGTCAACCACCACATGGTAAGAGTGTGGGTTGGTTGTTGGATCTTGCATCGTTAAATGTGAATGATTTTACTACGTTCATCTATGACACATGTCACATCCATGTTTTGGCATAACACTATTTAATTACTATTGACCATCCCATTCTAATCATATCAATCACAATGCTTCACCCGAGCTTATCAAGTTGGACATGGTGGTAAGAAAGAATAAATACGGTCTATCTCTGAATAGTATATACGACTCATTCCCGACCCACCCAACCTGTACTCGTAGCTGGATAACGTTATGAGAAGCGTTACATTCAAGAAGTGTCATAGACTTTTGAGAGTTTATCCTTTTTAAATGGCATTCATTTCAACAAAGGGGGACGTCATTCTCTTGAATTTTAAAGTCACCGAGCAAGGGTCCGAGATGACCTTAAACTACGGGATGATGGTGGAGAGATACCCAAATCTCAAGGAAGAGGTTGGCGGTTCAAATCCCGGCTGTGAAATCTCCTCTCTACTTGACGGAAAACTTGCCAGGTGGTCAACTGCCTCCTGTGCTTTGGCGCTGGCCTGTCGGCCTTCTGTCTCAAAATAGAAAAGAAAAAAGTCACCGAGCAAGTGTGGATGCAATAGAAAGGAGATGGAAAATTACTAATGGGGAGGACGAACGATCTGCCACCAAATCTGTGCTATTCCGAGACTTGTTGCAAATAAAATTCATCATAGGGTTCCCATGATTGCCAGTCTCGTTAAAATAAGTATTTGTATCTTATCGAAAAATGGTAGTCAGACCCATCGCCACTGCATTGACGTAAGCTTAGTGAATGATTGCAGACAATTCTCAAGATCAAAGCTGAGACCGGATTACATGTGTGTTTATAAGCAGACGGAACATGTGCCGATGACTCGTGAGCGGATGCGAGAGCATTGTATAAAACTTATTGAAGGTCCCCGTGTCAAAGACCTCACCCAACATTCAAACTAAGTTTACAATGGGTTCGTAAGCATCAATGAGGGCCTCTTCACACACGAGAGTTGAAGGCCCGTGACCATTGCATTCTAAGATCTTCCATTGGTCCAAAAGGCCAAGACCGTCCAAGATCACTTCACGCTAGAAGGTGCAAGTCCAAGGGTCCTAAGAAAGTAATCATGGATGAAAAGTCTAGTCTATGGATTCTTACGTGGCAAACTATGGACGATGTGTCATGGTATGCTGGAATTTGCGTCATGTTCACCTCCAAAAGGTAAACCTAATGCAAATTCTGACAAAGCATATGAGTTGCATGTATGGTATGGCCTTTGGATGAGAGTCAAGGGTCCTCACGACTACATGGTCGCAGTCCTTGGCTTATGTGTGAAGTGGCCCTAAATTGTAACTTAATTCACATGCAATATCTCCAACGTCTCGTATGCACTCAAAGCAATGTTTTTTTTTTTGAATGCGTTGCTCTCCTAGCCCCCCCCCCCCAATCCGTCTCCCTTTCAACCGAGTGCATTGGTCTTCGGTTTAATTTATTCTTGGCATTGGCTAATTGGCCATTCTGTCTGTTAAATACTACCGTAGTGTGCTTCATTCACTTGTGTGATTTTTCATTATCATAATTCATACGACACCTTCAACTTTGACACCATGGATCTCATAGACCCCATCAAGCACCCCAATTATTACATGGTTGTTGTTTCATAAGCATATGACATGAAGCTCCCCATCATCAACTTGATACTTACATAGTGACACATCTCCTTTAACTCTTCTCGATTAAAAAGCATCATCTAGTCCACCCTCCTATCCTTTGTTGTGGAGGGTCTCGATTGGACACGTTAATTAAACAAAACAATTATTAAAACCATGTTTGTTTGGGACCATGTTATCTATTGGGTAAATTATATTTGGGGTCATGTTTCCTACCAGGTAAATTACACAGTAGCAGTCTATAAGTTACAACGGGGTTCACCTCACAACAATATCGCCACCGCAAAATAATCTCCCCATAGACCCCTACCAAGCACCCCAACTACAAGGTTGTCATTTGACAAGCATACAACACGAAGCTTCCCATCATCAACTTGATACTTACAAAGCGATATGTCTCTTGTAACTCTTCTCAATTGGGAAGTACCATCTAGTCCCCCTCCCCCCCCCTTCCCCTCTTTCTTTGTAGTGAAGGGTCCAGATTGGACATGTGGAGAAAATACAACAGTTATTTGAAGCGTGTTGTTTGAGATTGTGTTTTCTACTAGGTAAATTACATTGTAGTAATTTATAAATGACAATGGGTTTCATCTCATAAGATGGAAATTGACAACAACATTGCCACCGCAAAACAATCTCCCTATAGACCCCACCAGGCGCCCCCAATTACTACAGGGCTATCGTTTCATAAGCACACGACACGAAGCTCCCCATCACCGGCTTCAGATTTACGTGGCAACGCGTCTCCAATAACTCTTCTCAATTTGGAAGTACCCATCCAGTCTCCCTCCTATTCTTTGAGGTGGAGGGTCTCGATTGGACATTTTGATTAAACAAAACAATCATTTGAAACGTGTCGTTTCATACCATGTTATCTACTGGGTAAAATATATTTGACACCATACTATCTACTGGGTAAAATTGTGTGGTGATGGTGTAAAGATTACAACGACGGGATTCACCTCACAAGATCGAAATGAACAACAATATTACCATCGCCAATCGATCTTCCCATAGACCCCACCATGCATGCGGCCCACCACAATCACCATGGGGCTGTCATTTGACAAGCATACGACACGAAGCTCTAGTATCCTCAACTTGATCATAGTACTGACATATGGAGTCTCTTGACCCCACCCTCAATGAAACAAAAGGGCCCCCAATTGCACAAAAGGCTGCCAAATTGACGATATTATTCCCGTCCCTAGTCCGGAAACCGAATTTGCTACAGTTGCCCGATGCCTTTGGGCGGAGTTTCGTGACACAAGCCGGGCACAAATCCCCATGCGAAGCGCATCATCGTATTATGAGGCCTACCCCGTACATGCATTAATCTACTCACTAAAATTTTGGGTCCCAAGATCAAGTGCCCCTAGTATGTATGCACCCGGGTGGTTCTTTTGGGGGTCGCCATTGGAGAAAATCCATAAACCAACAAGAGGTATCATTGGAACTCATCCCAACAACACTTCGTTCATGGAGGAACGGTGTCATTTGTAATACGGTCTGCATATTTTGTCCATAAGTTCATCCATATGTTTGGTAACCAACTTAAGTAGGTGGATGTTTCATCGTTCCCGCAGCTCATCATCCACTCTTGTCTGATCTGTTTATCTAAGCCGTGAGTGTTAGCCCTTGAAGGTTCAAGAAGTCCCTCATGGGATTCAAGACATCATATGAAGATGTTCAGAATCGATTGTTGTTGTTTTTTTTGGTTCGAAATGTCAAAAAGTGGTCCCACCAGTCAATAACTTGTTTGTTAATCGGATTCTTCCAATGAAGGATAGTTGATGTAAGTGGCTCCACATTTTGGCAAAACAATTGAATCCCACGTGAAAACTACAATCGAGCAGCCCACACTTACTGGTACATGTCAATTTTTGCCTTCTACGGTATGTTAGCATCATTTTCATTTTATTCATTGAAATAGAAAAAACTGCCTTCAATATAGTTCCAGCCCTCATAGACCAAGTAAAATTCAACTTTACTTTACTTTACTTGTTGGGGATACAAGCGTACATATAATTAGTGTGTTGGGCTTTAGAATGCACACTACCGGCACCTTTCACTGAACGTTAAGGAGTTACATATCAAAGTTTTTAGAGCCCCCCATCTGTCGGCACGCTGCCCGAGGTTCGAAAAATTGTGGTGGGGGGGGTCATGCCCCGTGTATTATTTTACGCCTTGAAATAAACCAAAAGGCTGCAACTGGATGAGTTCGGGCGGGCGAAAAATCAGGTGCCCACAGGCCTTAGGTGCCGCAAAAGTGGCCATGAAAATCGTCCAAGTGTCCAACGTTTGTCGAGTAGTAGCCAAGCTTTGAACACACAAAAAACAATGGTTTCTTCGTCTTCACAAGTCGTACTGCTGCACACTCACAGTGCTTATCAGATCAGAAGGGAAGGGAAAAACAAAGAAGGAAGAAGGAAGAAGAAGAAGCAAGGTGGCCGGGAATTCGGGTGAAATTTAGGGTTGAGTGTGGAGAGGGCACGATGGCACATGGAAGAGGAGATGGCCCCACTTTGTGATGTTGTCCAAACAAAATCTCGATGATTTTTGGTTGGCGCTAGTGTAGAACCTTAGCCTAACCCTCCTCCACTTGTGAACGGCGGCAATAGCATATGGACAAAAGAGGCTCTTCATTCGTGTTTGCTTCCTTAACCCCTAATGTCCTATGCGACCATAATTTGGTTGTAATCAGTTCGCTCTGACCCATTTCACACTGGTTCAGATGGTTTCTAGGTTGTTTCAACTACTGCTTTCGTTCATGTTCAAGTCTGCTATGTTTTGTCACGTGGATAATTTTGATTTGACAAAAGTTAGTTATTTTTGGATTGATTCAAATATGGGAGTGTGCTCTCAACTGGTTTATAGTAGAATTGGTTCATGAACCAAAACTTGACATTTGTCACCTCCACGGTGTAGGGGCAACATATCCTAAACATGGTTTTTTCTTGTTGATCCCTATGTGCAAATGATTCCCAATTGTTTTGAAATTTTGCATGACGCTCAAACGCAACATATCCTAGACATCTATCATTGGAATTTTTAGTTGGACATGTGTTGGTGGGTGTATACCCATGTGGCAGGTGCGCAATTGAGACACCACTGCCTCAAATTGCAAAGCTTCCCAAAAAATCACAAAAGAATGGTTTCAATATTTGTGAGCTGGTTTGAGTAGGTATATTGCCCCTCTTTTGAATGAGGGTAACATTTTGTAATTTGGAGATGATTTGAGTGAGAATTCGATAAAAAAACCAAGCATAATTTATTTTATGAATTGTTGCCCCTCGAGACCACTATTGGCATTCCTATTATAATCTCTTACACATTAGAACTCCAACGTTTAAAATTTGGGTTGTGAGTAGTCACCTCTAACTTGCAAACATCTATACAGTTGGATACGTCAATAAAGCTTTAAATCTTCAGCTACAATCGTTGAAATCGAGGTCACATTTCGTGGGCATATTTGAGGGAAATTGGACGTGGGAAGTTAGGGGTTAAGAAGCGCATGTTTGTTTTTAATATCATTGGACCAATTTTTTTTACCCCTCTTTCTCCTTCTCCTTCTCAACTCCAAATATGAAACCGCGAGAGGCTCGAAACCATAAAATCGGTGCTTGTTTTGTAAACTGAAAAAGAAAGCTATCTTTTTGGTTTATTACATTCTTCATCATCTTAGGATACCCTTCTTTCATGTGGTAAATAAACAAGGTAAAATAACACCGTAGGTATTGCATGGGTTTAGCACTACACTGATTATCCCAATTAGTGTGTGTTACTATTTGGAGTTATGTAGTGCAATTTCTATTAGCTATAGTTCAATAGGTTGTTCAGATATTATAGAACAAAAATTATTTTTCTTGGTAAAATTTCACATTCTCGTTAAAAAATTATAGCATTGCATAACTCCAAGTAGTAACACACACTAATTGGGATATCATTGTAGTTTGGGAATAATGAAAGTGATGTCAACTTGAATATTTGTAATTTTGACCGGGTATTGTCACATTGGTTCCCAACGAGGAGGAGTTCCCACATAGGTGCGCACATGAAGACTGAACAGTGAAGGAGGCGTGGGGCCCAACCGAACACAGATGTGATTTAGCCCGGGGTGTCTTTGCGGCAAAGTTTTATTTTTCTTCATACGTGTCAGCTTGTGTAAGGATTCCAATTCTATCAAAAGGTCGGCATCACACTCTTGAAACTATGTTATATATGTTTTTGAAAAAGGAAAGAGAGAAAAGAATACTAAACAAAATAAAATAAAACGGTTGTTTAAGATTCTTCAATGGGAGGTTCCGAACTATCATGATGAGTAGACTTTGTGAAGAAAATCCAAAATGTGCACAACAAGACTTTGTTATCTTTGATGGTTGTCTTCATGTGAAGCATGGATGTAATATATTTGTTCCCCCCCCCCCGCAATATATATATATATATATATATACACACATTGATCAACCCCAATGATGGGATACTTTGGCCACAAACATAAGAATAATGAGTCACCCTAGCAGCTAGTCTTAAGGTTGAGTATGATATGTACTAAGCGGTGGCTTTATTATTCACGGTATGATTTCCTCCATATTTTGGCAACTTGCATAACGATGCCAATTTTTATCGGGATCAACATCACACCCTCTTTACAATGTTATGTATATTTGGGAATCATGGTTATCATTTGGAATTTCGGGAGCGTGCAATAAGAACCTGGAAGTAAGGTAATGTTCAAGGAAGCCGTGAGAGAGAGAGAGCTGACTTTTCAATGCTTTATGCAAAGCATGAACTTCCTCCTTTCAGAGGCCTAATCCTTCAATATCTTCCTCATTGCTTTGCAAGGGTGGGTGGGTGGGAACCCTCTCACAACTAATGGGGCATTCCCACCTGACATTAGTTAGAAGTAGTTTTAGTCTAAAAGCGGTTTTAGTTATCTAGGGTTCACACATACGGCTCTTTTTAGTGCCGAGCCTAGGTGGCAAATGACGTGGCATGGCTTAAAAGTGGAGGTTTTAAGCCTCAACCACCGACCCTCCCATCGGTACCTAAACATAAGGCAAGAATATAGGAACTTTAAAAGTGTCGCCTCCCACCCTTGTGATTGGTTGCTTTTTAGTCTTAGCTATGAGGGCACGAGGAGCTTCATTAACAAAAACCGATGGTAAGATAGGTGAGTAGTAAAAGGCATTTGGGGATGGGACAAAAACTACCCAACATTCATTGCTTGGTAGATAAAACCATGAACATGTGTGAAAGCTACTTAACTAAAACCTACTTGAAAATCTCCGGAGCAAGTTCTTGTAGGTGCATTGGGATAGTCGGATGCCTCCGCTATAACCGAGGGAGCTTTACCCGGTTTTTAGGAAATACTTTGGGTCTTAACTAAAGTCAAGTGGGAAGGGGGCATAAGTCCTTCAAACCATAACCTTCCTATACTATACCTTAATGCTATGAATGCACAATGTACAGTATTTGTGTCCATGTCTGATTGTATGTAAACCACATAAATGTGCTATGTTATGTCATACTGTGCTTCAAAAGTATGTGCATTATACTCAAGGTATTCATATATTGTTCACAAGTACCATTTAACAAATTGTAGCTGACTATTCCATACCTTGGTAGATTTAACCACCTATCTTCATGCCTTGCTCCAACATATAAGTAACCTAACTACTATACATATGGAATACATACCAGGGTATGCGCCTAGTAGTCTTAACCAAATGAAATGCATAATATGTCATAGTCACAATACACCATTGTATTGAGAGTGTGAAGGGTCTGCCTCACCTGTGCCCATGCAACCAACCAACAAATAATTGAGGATTAGTTACGTACACGAGGTAAATAGCAGCAGAACCCAGTTGTTATCCATGTCGCACACATAAACTTACATCAAATGCACAATAGTACTTCAAATAATAACACTCATTACACAACATCAAATGAGTGCTCAAACCTGTGCCTTAGCCATGTGTGTAACACCACAAGTAGGATACTCCGCTTGGTAAATAGCTCTAGAATCCTTTACTTAACACACGTATCTAGTATCCCAGTAAGTGTGTACTAAGTCACCGCAACAATCTTGTGTGAATGGTAAAAAAGAGCTTCCATTAGGGTTTGAGGGTTTATATTGAAGATCTTACCCGTGGTAAGTTCTGTCAAACCCTAAGTTTACCATGGGTTAAAGACGCGTTCCCCTTCCTTAACCCGGGTTACTTTGCTCCATTCATCCACACCCATGAAAAATGTCTTCACATGGTAATTGCATTTGCTTTCCATGTATGTAAGATAAATTTCATGATTCCACGTTCGTCTTTTTGATTATTATATTTATAACAAACAAATCCGTATTGGCAAGGTGTATAAAGTGAAGGTTCATGAGCTTAGATTGAACACTTGGCTATAATCCAAAACTAGAGAGAGAGAGAGAGAGAGAGAGTACCATGGCCAGTTATTTATGGAGAATAGATGAAAACGGCACATTAGGTATCAAAAGCAGTACATAGAAAGTAAATTGCACATTGATTCTACATGATAACAAACCGTGCATCAATTTATGTTCATCATGATGTGAATGGAGGAGCTCAAGTCAAGTTTTTGGGAACAAAGAGGTTGTTAACTGAATGGGATCGCCATTATTCACATTCGTTGGTTCTTCTCTTGCGGGTCTCTTTACATCGGATATTCGTGTGCATCGTTTTTGCTATATCTTCCAAATACATAACCCATGAACATAGAAGCATGCACTACAACAAACTAGAATTTGGATGTGACAAACACATGGGACTGAGATGTCATAACATTATTTAGATCCATAACAAACACATGGGATTGATATGTCATAACATTATTTAGATCCATAACAAACACATGGGACCGATATGTCATAACATTATTTAGATCCATAGCAGTGTTATGTGGGATTGACGGTAGTCCATGGAATATTGTCAATTCCATTGAACATTATTATAAATTTGAATAATGTGATGATGACACTTGATTGAGTACATAACATTATTAAGTAAGTTGTGGGGCACTGCACCATGGGTTTGGTTTGGGAATCCCACATGTATTGCATTTTGTTTATTTATTTTTTCTCCCCTTTTTGAACTCCAATCAATTTGCGCGATTTTTGTTCACTGCATGAAGCTCTTACTAACGGTTGTCACCGGCTTATTAGCTAGATGTGTTTTTCGAAGTAAAACAATACTCACATTGGCACCATGTCATGCAAGTTAGTTGCCTTCGTTGCAAATACCACAATTTGGGTGGCAAACATAAGTAGCCATGTTTCTAGAAATTATGACAACCTCTCATTGTTCACTTCCTGTTTAGAAAGGGAGCAACGGTGAGAGGCTGAGTAATTTGTTGTTCTTTTTCTTAAGTAGTTGAAATAATCATCGTACTAAGGGGCGGTTTACACTATGGACCATGAAGTCGTCCCACGTAAGAGGCCTATTTTGCGTGGGACGACTTCCATGGTCCGAGTTACTAAAATATTAGTTTTCATGGTTCGTGGGCCCTTCACTAGGTGTAAACTGAATGTGGACCATGAAGAATGACCATGCACCAAAAAGTGGAGTCATTAACTAAGTTGGAAAAAATCATTAAAAAAATCCAAAAAAATCATTAAAACGGCATTTTTCTGACATGGGCCCTTGCTATTTTTCCTAGACCACCTCTTTTGCTTGTCCCAACGGAAAACCCATTGGACCATGGCAGTGGATAGAGTAGGCTTAAAAAAACAAATTTGTGGACCTCAACCTCCGTGGTCACTCTGCCATTTTTTCCTTGGTGTAAACCCAAGTCGTCCCGGGACGACTTCAACGTCCAATCACATCGCTTAGACGGCCGTGGGACAACTTCATGGTCCATAGTGTAAACTGCCCCTAACTTTGTTGTGTATGGTTATTGAATGTGAGGACTTAGGGTTTGTGTGCAATAGGTAATGGGGATGAGAGGACCTCTAGTGAAAACAACGACCACCTTTTTTAGTCAAGGGTTTCATTACACTAGGTATCCCCTATGATATGTGTCAAAAAACAAATTACCCACATGTAGGACTATAAGTCACACAAGGTAAATTCTCTTTGTGTTGCAAAAGTAGGCCCACACTAGCCACTCCAAACAACTGATGTTTGTCAGTACAAAAAATAAAAATAAAAATAAAAATAAAAAATCCGACGGCAAAGGATTACCGATGACTTTCTACATTCAATTATCCGTTGCATTCTCCCATAAACAAACAACACATATGCATATACATGCCTCCGGATATCCCACCAAACGGGAGCAAAAGATGGCTCTTCAAAATGAATGCGGGAACCCATTGATCAATCTAAGACCTAGAAATACGGAAAACGGTGAAAAATAAGTTGATTCCGCAAGAAAGGGTGGTTTGAGTTTGTGCAATGTTTCTCAAAGATGGAGTAGAGGAAATGATGAGGAATTCAAGTCGTTTCATAATTTAATTCCGTGTAAATAATTAGTTACATTTTTTCATAGAGGCAAGTAAGTCAAACCCCCTACTTGTATAATAGAGTCTTCCTAATATGAGCATTAAACTATCGCACTTTGCATAGCCCCGCCATCCATGATTGAAATTCAACAAAACCAAGACTTAGGATTAAGTAAATTGGATGAAACCCTAATGCCCCCATCTATTTGGACACTAAAGGCTAAACTATACCCAACAAATGTATGAATGCATGATGGCACTGTATGGACAATGAGTGAGCTCCATCTTGCCCCATTCTTTAGAAACATACTACACCCTAGCCTCCATAATGTCACCCCCTCTCTTATATCCCTAAACCCTGGGGAATGGATGTGCTTAGTCTAAATCTCCCTCCTTGTTTTCACATTTCCTTCTCATATGTCATGGGTTTTGACATAAAAATAATCCACCAAAGACTTCAAGCCACACACTTGCTCGCATCATGTTGTTATCATTTTCATTATTGCCGTCATTGCATTGTTGATTTTACGTTATTCCATAATGTCACATGCTACACTATTTCTCTATTATCACACATCCATGTTAACATTGTAGACCTCCTTGATATCAAGTGCACTTTGGTTGTCACAAGCATAATATTAGGGAAGTTAGAGTGTATTTTCATAGGACGGACTTGGTGCGATTCGTTATTTTTTTTCTTTTTTCTTTTATCTTTCCACCCAATTGATTTGGGTTGCCGAATAAATATCCTCAAATGAAGTAACTTAATAATATGTTACAATTAATGATACGCATACAAGAAGGAAAGTGTCTTGTTGGTTCATGAGCTTCATGGATTGGTAGATTGTTGCTAATAGCCCACCCACACAAACTGGTGCGTGCCACCAATGAATAGTTCCTACTAGCATTGGTTACATCCAATGGCTCTCACTAGCTAAACCAACTCTAAAAGTGGCCCCTGCTGATAGGTGTTGTTCTCTGCTTGCCCATACGAGTAAGTGTGGACATGCTATAAGTTAGGCATATTGTTCTATTGAATTGTGCTATCTTGCAACAAAACAATGTATGAATTACCAACATCATAACAAAGATGGAAGTCGGGAACAAGGCGTGAAAGTTGAAGGTTATTCAAGTTATGCCAATTCTTGGTCCCCGGGTTGTTTTTGTGTAGAATTGCTAGATGAGTGTCGCGTTGGTTTAGTATTAACACACTAGTAGGAAAAGGGGTCTTTTCAACATGGCCCATTTTGATACATTATCATCTAGGTCTTGTCAACAACACCACATTTTTGTGTCAAAATCGTTAGTAAAAACATTGTGGTATTGATTGACACGGTTTTCAATAATATGATCGTAGATTTGGCGCTACCAATCTATGAGGGGTCTCAATTCGGCACATTGATCGAGCACATAGTTGTATGGAAATTGTTGTTTGTTAGGACCGCGTTCCCTACTAGTGACCATGTGTGTCCAAAGGACTTCATATTCCTACTACCATAGAGAGTTGTGTGGTTACCACTTTTGATTGTTGAAACTTGATATAAGGGTGAAAATTTCACAGGGTTTTGCAATGCAAAGATGACACGTAGCAAATCCCTTCCCAAAACAATCAATCGAAGTTGAACCAAATGAGAAGATCATCACATATCTTGGAAGTCGTCCATCATAAAAGCCTTGAAGTGGTATGCAACCCAGAAGTTGCTATTTAGTTCACTTGACACCGAAACGAGTTCAAAAAAAACACATGCATTAGTTTAGTCCAAGCCATTTGAGATGAATTGAACACAAATATGTAGGAGATCAAGTTTGCATGTTGAATGGATGAGAGGTACGCTTATATGCAATAAATCCCTCTCTCGCTCTCTGGCAACCACTGTGGTTGTCGGTTGATGATGCTATTAAGTCTTCGCCTTACTTATAGGTATGTGGCTCCTCGTTTCTACACGTACTCCCGTCACGTGATCTCGGGGGCAAACGGCTGCATGATTTACAGTTGAATTTTGTGAAGAGAAATAATGCTGATCCTTTTGGAGATCCACTTAAGTTATTGACTTTTGAGGGAGTATCATGTATGAATATACCTCATGTTTTCAACCGTAATTGGTAGAACTACAATTGGAAATTTCTCAGCAAGCACCAGAGGATGTGCTCATAATCAGCCAAACATAACAACTAGTTTTGATTTAATTACAGCCAAAATGAATCGGGGTGTCTGTTTCAATGAAGTTTCTTCCTAGCGTGGAGAGGAGCCTCCCTCACAGGTGCCTATAATGTGATCGTTGCTTCTACCCTAAATAGCATCATCGGCGTGACTAGCATTAATTCCTTTGAAATTTCATAAAGATCTGTAATACTTACTTCTATTATTATTATTATTATTATTATTATAGCGATTGTAACAATGAACCAAGATTACTGGAAGAAAAATAAAGTATTGCATTGAATAAGTAAGAAGACAACACTCACAAAACTCCACATGTCAAAATAGTGAAATTGACTACATCTTAGTAACTTAAAAACCATGAGTCAACTTAGTAAGTCACTCTATTCAAGAGGTCACGCTAGTGACCCTGTTTGGTGTAGGAGGCGTGTCCTTTTTTTGCATCCTCCATTGCAAAAACGTAGAGCATTTGCTTTTGAAATGTCAAAGGCATCTTGGGACAAACTCAATATGCCAAACATAAGAAAATTAAAGTGGTTAGGAATGGTATCACTTCTATTCCCATTCTACTATTGGATATGTCAACAATGTAGCATTGTAGCCCTATAGTTGTGTCATTAACTTGAATGACAACATCTATGATGTGATGGTTGATGACAATCAAGTCATGAAGCGTGTCCAGTTTAGAAGTGCAAAAGTCCAAACGATTACTGAAACCAAGTTTGTAAGAATTTGGTGCACCGGTGCAGGTGATTCTTGTCAGGTTCAATACAAGTTGAACCCTCCTTGTCTTGATGCCTTAGAGGATTCTCTCTTGACATAACAACGATAAAACACGTCTTAGCCTTGTGTTGTCCTTTGATTTTCTATATTCACTTCTTTTTTTTTGCCAAAAAATGAAAATGAAAATACAAGCATATAATTTGAAGATGCATGCCCTCACATAACATTACTAAGCTTCAACCTTTGGCTATGTGGGGCCCAAGAACAAAGTAGGCAATTTCCAAGAAAGTTGCTCTCTAGCCCATATCAAATGTTGAATTTGGTCATAACAAGGCCAAGGCTAACCAACATCCATAAGTCAACAACCTAGCTGCTACCTATTGGGTGAATATTGTGATCTATCTTGACAAATGTTTTTAACAATTGACAATGGTTATGAGTTATAAGAGGCACAAACTCCATGTCAATGGGCCAATAACGTCAGATTGTTTTACGAAGATTTTGGGAAGAGAAAAAGAAACCAATTTAGGGGTTAATTTAGCTAAAAATAATAATCTCCAGACTCTACATAACGATCAACATTTTCACCCTCCCACTCGGTAGGTGTTGTGAACACTTTACCCGTACTCTGAAGTTTACTTTCTTAGAAAAAGAACACATGGTCCTTGCTAATAAGTAATAATATGTAAGAAAAGGGCTGATTTCTTGAGGATATGGATGAGTGAAGATGGCTGATTGTACTCGGTAACTGTTGTGAATGTTTATTCGTATTCTGAAGTTAATTTTTTTAGAAAGAAAAACACACGGTACTTGTGGCTTATCAATGTTACCTATGTAAGAGAAGAGCCGGTTACGACCTCATTCTCTACGCCAAACTGGCATGGAAACGGGTGCTCAAATACATGGAGATTAGCCCCTTCACGGCGGTCACTTTGCTCGAGAATTTTGACAAAACCTGGGGCGCGAGGAATGTGCTTTGTAAGCGGCACAATCTTCATGTCGAATGGAACTGGAAAAGACAATTCGGCACTAGGTAGGGGGTGGGAGGGCTTGGTGGTTTGGGGGTTGTCCTTGGTTGGTGGGGCGGGGGTGGTCCTTGGTTGGGTGGTCTTGGTGGGTAGTCTTCGGTGGTAGTCGTCTGTTGGTCTCTTTTACGTGGCGGTGTGTCGCGTCCGAGGGGTTCCGCCTCCCCTCTGTGAGGGCGCGCCTTTTTTCCTTTTGGTTTCAATTCATTTGGCGTTGGCTCGGTTGGCCTTCTGTCTCAAAAAAAAGAAAAGAGAAGAGCCGGTTCCTTGAGAATAAAGATGAGTAAAGATAGGCGATTGCACAAATGTTGTGTCCACAATAGCTGCATGCATGGTGGGATCACGTGTCACATTTGAAAAGATAAAGATACAAGTGGACACATAATTACAATGAAGCCTGAGCAGTGATGCATTATTATTCATTATCCTCCCTCTCTCTATCTCTCCTACATGCAGTTTGGCATTCGCCTTCTATGATTAGCCCCCGCCTTACACCCCACTCATGCCCCGTTCACACCAACGTTTTCTTCCGGTTCCACCCATGAAATTACTAGGGATTATGTTGAGAAATAGATGTTGGCCCATCACTTCTCACACTATTATAGTTGAAGGATGATGTCAGAAGTGGCCGGTGTGATCAATCCCTCATGGGCATGCAATGGGTACATACAATTTTACAAATGAGTTGAAAAGCTCCACGCTAAGTGTCTGGGGAGTTTCTTGGGCATTATTAGGCAAGATCCCAGTGTCTTCAAGTCCAATCGATTACATTCTATGATCTATCGGTTTTGCATTCTCATATTGATGTAAGATTCCTCTAAACGATGGGTAGTTTTCCACAACATCACTAAACATTGTGTGTTCGTTACGTGGGCCTTGAGAATATAACCATGGGATGCACAAACCTTGCACAAGGAGACCCAAATTTAGATCGAGCTCCCATCATCCCATGGTTATATTCCTAGGGGCCCACAACTGCATAGTAATGTTACGTCCTCAAGTCTTAAACTCCAAACGATCATTTTCAAACTCCACCATTTCATCCGTAACTTAGCGGTCAGTCGGTTGACCCCATTCAATTGTCCACGCGGGCTCTTTCTTTTATTACATTCCCTAGAATTACCGCCAAAAAGAGAGAAGAAAATGAAAAAGGAAAAGGAAAAGGAGAGTCCAAAGCATGTCACTCCCTCCTCCTCATGCAAGTTTCTTCCGCAAATCTGACTGATGAGGCCCCTCTCGGGAGGCATGAATCAAGGGCACTCCAAATTCGGAGCTCTAGCTAAGCTACCACCTACCAAGTAGCAAGAGAGTTTGTGTTGTCCCAAGATTGAGGGTCATCCATGCGCAATGGGTCGGCCCCACGAGTGTATATACACACATACCCACAATATGAGGGCTCCTCCCCACTCACAACATATAATACCCTTGAAGCCCAGTATAAGTGTTACTATAAATGTGCAACTCCCGAATCCACAACGCCCAGAACTCCACAGTACTTATATTGGGAGATCAGTCAGGATCACGAGCCAATAATATACACACACACACGTATACACACACACATATATATATACATATATATGTGTGTGTGTGTATATATAAACAGCTTGCTTTGTTGACTGGTCCCACACATACATTGTAGTCCGTGTGGTGTGGGAAGTTCATGACATGAGCTCATTCATCCCACGGGCAGGCAGAGTCGAGTCACATTCTCCATGCCACACCCGCCCCTACAGTCTTTTTTCCTTCAAGCAAGCAAGCAAGCAAGCCAAGCCACCCTATATACTAGATAGAGCTGGAGGAGTTTCCAAAGCGCAGACAAGTGGGTGTGTGCATATATATATGGAGACATTTTGTTGATGTGGCCCGGTGCATTCTTGACGTGGACCGCATTTTGGCCCCAACCGTCCGGTGATGACCACATCCTTGTGACGGGTTTAGGGTCATGTATTGGAGCGCCTTCGAGAAGGAAGGGGTGCGAGGTGAGGTGGTGGGGAGATCGTGGATTGCTTGTGTATATTGTTTAGGGTGTCATGTTTGTATCGAAATCGGAAGCAAAAAGTTTGAATTAGTCTAGTGAGGTTAATTTAGGTTGAATAAGCCACGCATCTATAGGGTATGGTAGCCACACCAGGGGGTCCAGCCGGCCCCCAACCAACCCGCGGGGAGTGGGGGGGGGATGTGTGTCGCCCATCCAACAAGGATGGGACAAGCTCCCATCCAACACCGGCTCGTTGGATGCAGAACTCCCCACCTTGCATCCATTGAGCCGGTGTTGGATGGGAGCTTGTCCCATCCTTGTTGAATGGCCGACATACATTTCAGCCCCCCCCCCCCCGGGCTGGCTAGGGGCCGATGGGAACCCCGGTGTAGCCCTCGTAGGAGTCTTGGTTACCATCTGACAAGTTGTACCAAGAGTTGGTCCAATTGAGAGAGAGAGAGAGAGAGAGAGAGAGAGAGAGAGAGAGAGAGAGAGAGAGAGAGAGAGAGAGAGAGAGAGAGTTGGGATGCGAATGGCGGTTTTAGTTTCTTTTTTAATCTAGTCGAACATGGCAACTAGGTCGTCACAATTCTCAACATGGATGTTAATTCTCAATGTTAGATGCTTGTGGCCCACTAGTCTCCCATTAAACACCTGGAAAACCCATAGGTAGTCTCTAAAATGCCACTTGCAAACCAATCACGCATGTAGTAGGAACCATCTTGTAGCTCTTGAAGGGCATTACTTTTTGGAGTATTTGGATTGAGAATAATGACACGGCTTTTAATCTATAACAATGGCCCAACTGCCTAGTGAGGATCTCATATGAGATGAACAATTCATTTGTGGCAAGATTGCTTGCAAGCATGTGTTCAAGATCGAGCCGTTCTCAACGGAGACCATATTTGAGAACGGAATTGATCAATTGTTGGGGTGTTAGGGATGTTCTTTGTCCGGAGCCAAATTAACCATCAATGAAATTGAACCCCTCACACTAGGATGTTGGGTGGATTGCATGTGGATCGTGTCTCATGTTTCTCCTCAATTTGGTATGTTTGATTCTTTGGTTTATATTTAATAATTTTCAATTAATCTCTTTTACATGGCGGCGTCACAAGCTTGAGTGGGGCGAACATTCACAACACCTTCCCAAAAGGGAGGTTGAACTAGGGGAAGGGATGATGTATATATTGATTACTATTGTAGAGCATGTATATTGTTAATAATAAACCTAACCCTAAATTGGCATCAAAATCCCCCGAACTAGCCAAGTGAACTTAAATGAGGATGAATAAGGAACAAACCTAAAGATCATCATTTGAAACAACTTTTCCCTCGATAAATATTGTGAAAACAAATTCACTTAGGGGATTCCATTTCCCCTCCAAGCGGGGCTTCTCTTTATGGTTCTTCATGGGCCTTTGGCACTATGTCTCACAAAAGAAAAAGAAATGAAAAGTTATGATGCCATCGTTACCCATTCTTACAAGCAATATAAACCACCTCGTACTGTCCATTGGAAAGAGGGAATTATCATATACAAGTGTACATCTCATTTACAACAAAAGAAAACCCTAACATACTACGTGACCCAGAGATTACTTGCAGTAAACGATTTGACACCGAAATTAGCCTTCAAAACCCCGAATTAGTTTCAAAATCATTCAGATGAATCAACAACAAACTTATAAGGGGTCAAAAAAATGTATGTTGGATGGATGAGAGGTACGCTCGTACAATCCTATCTCTTCAATACGACACTTGATAATATGACAACCACAATATAATGAGAGAAGTTTTCATACTTATAAAAACATTTTGAAAAAACATTTATTTTGTATATGTGACAAGATTTATAATATTTTTCCCCATAAAATACCTCGTTATTGTGACAAAGAGGACCAATTTGTCATATCATTGAATACGCGACACCTTGATAATACGACGCTTTTCTTAGTTCCCAAACGTGTCATATTAAACAGGTGGGACTGCATATGATACTTCCCTCCCTCCCTCCGCATTCTATCATAAGTACATCCCTTTAAGTTGAAATATGAAAATAGCAATTGCGGGTATCAAATTCAAAGGCCTAATCTATCGTATATCCTCAAATGATTGTGTAGACTATAAATATGTGTGCATGTATAGTGAAGTGACGCACTCCTTCACTTGAACACTACAGTAACAAGGACTAATGTCATAATATAGCAACATCATCCACGGGTTGGCTATGTTTTTAGATAGTAGAACAAGTGTCGACAATTGGTAGGGAAGTGTCCGCTCGTAGTCCAACCTTCATTTCGCTAGAGGTACCTTATACAAAACTCTATACAAAATCGGTAAACTTTACTACCCCCATGTGCTACGTTGGCAGAAGGTCTTAAAATTGGATGTTAGAATAGATTCTAAACTGCTATAGTTGGCTATGAAGTGAGAGTTATGAAGTTTGGGGGAAGGAGCGAGGGACTTCGTAATTAAGGTGAAGTGGAAGTCCCCCGTAGCATTCCCAAATTCAAATGTATACAATTTCATATTGGGAGGCATACGTGAGTCTCGCATCACCAAATTTCAAGTTTGCATCACCAACTAGTACTTTGGAAAGAGAGGTATGTGAAAATATATCACTTTCGCATCAAGACATTTCAAATACAAAGAGGCCGTAGGAATAATGACCGTTTTATATAATGTGGCATTAAAAGTTGGCGTGCCATGTTAATTAGGGTGGGTTTAGGGGTATGATGCTTGCCCATCGTAATAAGGACGAATGTAGATGAAATCTGGTGGGGTAGGGTTTGTATGGGCCAACCAACCAATGTTATCTTCTTCAATCCAGGTTCACCTACTAGCCTACTACTCCTCTGGGTCACCAGTGATGGAGTTTTGGATTAGCCTCGACTGTTACTTGTAACAACCGGTCTCTAATCCTTCGATGATGGGATAGTTGTAAGTTGAAAAGTGTCTAGTAGGTGCATGGAAGTTCAATGGCCCCCGGTCATGGCCCTTCACATTATGAAAGGCACCCAAAATGTGGTTGTTTGGTTGTTGTTATTATCTTCATGAGAACACATCCAACCGACTGTTATCTAGAATTTATTGGGTCAATAATAGACATGAAAACCCACCCTTAGAGTGTCATATAACATCATCTCTAAATGCCGCTCTCTTTATTTGTCACATTTAGGCTTTTATTTAATGCATGAACGCACTATTAGGCTTCGATTTCATGTCACATTCTTTAATTGTCACCTTTAAATTTTTGGTGTGGATCCATGATGAATAATGCACGCCACACTAAATCAAAATGTAAACTAGAATTGTCTTGGTTTAACCACTAATCTCACTCAAAGTGAAAACGTGATCAAATGTATTATAACACAAATTTACATTCTTCGGGATAAATTGACAATTACCTCAAATTGCATTGCAGTAG
Organism: Polytrichum commune; assembly: GCA_950295325.1. Classification (NCBI taxonomy): domain Eukaryota; kingdom Viridiplantae; phylum Streptophyta; class Polytrichopsida; order Polytrichales; family Polytrichaceae; genus Polytrichum; species Polytrichum commune. Next base: position 10,057,310 of record OX485803.1, on the reverse strand, counting down.
TTACCAAAGAGCAAGACATCTAGCCGTGGCCATACAAAAGAGCGCTTACGCAAATAATGACTTACGACATACAAGTGTCGTATCATCAGCAGTGAATGATAAGTTAGCACACCTTGTGCCTCAAAATGATTGATTGTGAACCTTGTGCTTCAACTACAATGGTAAAGGAGTAAACCTTGTGCTTCAAAAATGACCTCACGATGATCAAATCACTCCGACAGTAAAAGGAAAAAGGAAAGAACAGAAAGAAAGAAAGAAAGAAATTCATTAAATTACTGAACATCGAGAGCGGCACTGCAGTACTACAACCGGCGGTATTGGACAAGTGGCATCAGGTTATTGGGTTTCGTGTCGCATATGTTTAATATTCAAAGTGTAACTTTAAGTTGTGTGATCAATGTGCAGTTTCTTCAAGGGCAATGCATGGGAGGAGGAGGAGGACTTGTTGTACTTATATAACACCACACCCATGATCTGACAATTTGGTGATGATAACCACACAACTTCCTATGTTACCGTGACGTGGCTTGGTCAACTTGAAGACAAATTCTAATCTAATGTATATCCATTGTAGCTAGACTAGTTCCGCTCATGTATATAACGGCGCAAATAAAGCCACATTTGATGATGACTCGATTCTTTTTCTTTTCACATTCTTGACCACATTCTCAAACACGAGACAAAATCGTGCATGAAAATTGGTGCCCCCCCACCCCCAAAGTTGATATTAGCCTCTATCTCACGAAGGTCATTGCATTTCGGTATTCGAGGGAATTAGTCTTCTGGTTATCTTGATGTGCGTTTTGGTATCATAAGCTTTTTGGATTCTCGTAGGTTAAAAATGTTTTCATTTCGTTGACTTGAGGTTGTAAGGTACGTGGCTTTCAAACTTCATAAAACGCATACGACCGTTGGATTGGTTTGGGGACTGTTTCATTCGCTTGGTGATCGCGTGATGAATCTTGAGGTTTGTCATTTTCAGTTTTGAACTTGAGGTTGAGATGCAAAAGTTGTAAGAGGTGAAAGCGGAAAGCCATTGATCTCATAGGTCCTCCACTAACCGTGTTTAGTTGAGCACTAGAACGGTGTTTATATTCTGAGCACATAGACAAATCTCATTGCACGGACCAAACTTATTTAGGTAAGTGAGCTAGGGCCACTTCACACACGAGACTGAGGGCCCATCACCATTGCAGTTCAAGCACTCTCATTGGTGGAAAAGGCGGAGCCAGTCCAAGTTCACTTCACACTACATTTGGGGGACCAACGGAGTATGTGAATGCAAGAAGGATGTAAATTTTGCATGGATTCCTACATGGCATCAAATGGATCATGTTTTACGGTCACTTGGAGTATTTTCAAAAACCATCTCTTGGAGATTGGCCTAGCACATAACCAAGAGAGACTATGCCACTCCGAAATCTTAAAACGGTTGATTTATTTTATTTTATCATGTGTGAGGACCCTGCATGAATAGAAATCCATTGAAATTGCATTTGGTTGAGAGCCTAGTTGTATATGACTTCACACTACGCTTGAGGGCATGTGGCCACACTACACGAGTGTGGAGGTGTTGGGAGATGGCCTTTGGGCACTTTCTTTTGGGCTCTCACAAATTTCATGGTCATGGCTCTTGGCTCGTGTGTGAAGTGGCCCTTAGTCCAAGGAAAATGGCACGCATGGTGGGTGAATTGACTCATCTAATGGCAATCATATGCTGAACTTCCTCCACTAATTTAGCTGCAACTAAGTTCAAGGACTCCAAGTACTTGCTGATATCAAGTCCCTTGAATTCAGTGTTTGCCCTCATTCACGTTATATATGCACTACCTCACTCGATATTCCAAACAATCACAAATATACAAATGTGATTTTTCTAAAAGAAAATTTCTACTTTGTAAATTGGATAATTTGTTACTACTTGTGAAGGGGAGGCCACACAAGGCCAAGAACTACCAGTTTCTTGTGGTGGTAGCCACCTTCAAGCTTTTAGGGGAATAACAATGGAAGATTATTCCCTAGTGAACTGGTTGTTGGGAATGGGGGTTTGCCTTCTCTTGACACTGTCAAATCTTGAAAAACGGTGGGGGGGAAATACAATCCTTCATTTCAAGAGCCAATGAGAACGCCACGTTGGGTCTTATGTGTTTAAATTAATATTTTGATGAGATTGTCAATTAATTAACTTTGAGGTGTGTGGGACCCTATAGCTCTTCAGCCCACCACATGTCACTAAACTAATGAAAATGGCAGCTCATTTGCACATGTAGTGTGACCACAAGTTTCAAAACATCCAATTGCACCCCTCCAGTGCAAGACATGATTTTAATGAAAACCTTCCATTTCCAGCGTGTCTAACCTCCACTTGAGGTAGGTATGTGCATGTGCGGTTTTTTTCTTTTTTCTTTTCTTTTCTTTTGATAGGGGGTTCCAAGTTTCATGAACCTTCAAAGAACCTCAACAATGCACCATATTTTAACAAATTTGACTTTAAGAGTTGCACTTTTAAATTCATCTTAATGTGGTTTCTAATGCATGATATTCAAAACCAACACATAACCTAAAACCAACATTGTGTATCACGGTCGTACATTTGAGGGCTTTTAAGTGTTTGCTTGTGTTATACATAGTGTTGGTTTTAGGTTATGTATACATTTTGGGTATGCCTATCTTATGGGTCATCCCTATCTAGGTAGTCTATGACTTGATATGTTGCTTTGAAGTTCCATATTCATACTTGTGGTAACTTGATTAGTGCAGATGATCAACATGGACAAAGATTTGTATGATTTTAGACGGAATTGACAACATGGATTATGTGATTGTATGGGCCTTGAAGAGGTGGTTGCATGGATTAACTTGTATAAGGTTTTGCATGTGATTCTAGATAGGTCAGAAGGGCTTCAAATGCTCGATTGTGGTACATATTGTTGGTTTGCAGGTCATGTGTTGGTTTTGGGGTAAGATAGACAATCCTTATTTGATTACTTTTTTTTTCTAGAACACCTATATTTGAGTGGTATGTGGTTTGGTGCGGCTCTAAGAACAAACACCAGATAGGTAGACATGTGTTTCAAGAGATTGGACTAAGTGCTCAAAATATGATAGTTATTCTAGGTTCAATAGGTAGTCAACACAATTGGGGGTACCTTTATGACCACTTGATGGGCATGAGAATCTTCAATTGATAATGAGAAAGACGTTCATATGAGCTCTAGAAATTATGAAGAAAGTGGCCATGGCCTTGACTTGGTTTTGCTAACCATCTTGTACTGAGCACATGTTTCCTATCCTAGGATAAGTGGACTTAGTCAAAGAAAGTAACCATTTAAGACCCATTTACCTATCACGGGCTATCACCGTGTACATAGTATCATTCCAAGGTCGATGACTACAATTCTACTTTGAAGATTCAAATGCACACTTATGGTAAGGTATGTGGGTGTTATTCGGTTAACTTTTTTTGATCGGACCCCAATATTTGATTGACGTGTGGTTTGATGAGGATCAAAGAACAAACACCATAAAAAACATATGATGTTTAAAAGAGATTGGGCTACACTCAATAGTGAATAACATTGGGAGGACCTATGTTGTAGTTAAGAATTCCAACAAACATGCACTTCCAATAACCATAAATAATTCATGGGAGATCCGATTTTTGCCAACGCTTCATCGTAGATTTGCCAATGCAACACAAGTTTGTTGTGCTAATGGGTACGAGTTGGAGAACATGAAAAAATAAACCGAATAAAACCCACAAACCTCTAATCTCAATGAATGGGGAGAACCGACTGCTAGTCAAAGATCTACCGGTTGAGTTTGAGAAACAACAGGTTGAGGTTCAAGACTTCATGAAAATTACCCATCATTTTAGAGGAATCTACGAAAAAAATCTTAAATTAACATAAGAAAAACCGAAAGATCACAACACATAACCGGTGGGACTTGGAATCAACAGGAGTTTGACCGATTGTGCCCAAAAATATCCTTGGACATTGTTTAACTTAGTGTGAGCCACCAGTGAACGGTGAGTACCAACACTGGATGCAACCAGTGGCTCTCACTAGCTAAACCGGCTGTAAAAGTGGCCCTTGCTGGTAGAAATCGTTCACTGGTGGCCCGTACCAGGAAGTGTGGGTGGGGTATTAGTTAATTAGTGCAGATGATGAGATGATCTGTGGGTGGGAAGCTGATCATAATTATGAGGTTTTGTGTGGGCCTTGAAGTGTGGGATGGATGGAGGTAAGTTGCAGGATGTTTCAGCTAGCTAGCCTGCAGTAGTCAAGTTAAAATTTGGACCAGCTGAATAGAAGGAATGAAGTAATTAATTAAGTTACCTTCAAGTTAATGAGGAGTGAGTGAGCCTGTGTGTCAGAGGAGTGAGGGGTAGATGTTCACGTGAGGAGATGGTGCTGGCCTAAATTTAGCAAGCGTGTTCTCCACTTGACTCATCACTTAATTAATTAACTCACCTAAGTTATACTAACATAATTAACAACCAGCCTCGTCAGGAAGTCCTAATTAACCATTCTGTTTCCGCCTCTAATTAATACCACCAAGTAGCTGCTATGTACTAAGCAGTAGGTACCTGCAGCCAAGCTGCCCAAATTCTTGGTGGGTGTCCATAATGACAGGTGACTTAGCATTAATGCAAGGGCCACCTACATAATGTAAACCTTGTTCCTAACTTCTTTGCATTGTTTAGAAAGGGAGGAGGATTACATGTTGAGAAAGGTGTTCTGCGTCCGAGGGCCCCCGCCTACTCCCCTTGGTGTGGACGTGTTTTCCTGGTTTTTAATGCACTTGGCGTTGGCTTTGTTGGCCTTCTGTCTAAGAAGAGAGAGAGAGAAAAAAAGGGAGGAGGATGGAAGAGTTCCGTAGAAACCAGAGCCGCGAAAGGGAGGAATCTCGGTCCCGACGTGAAAGTGTTCATGGAGATGCATCGGGGTTTATGGTAGTGATGATTTGTTTTGTTCATCCCCATAATGCGCTAAACACAACCTTGATAGAAACGGTTGGTAGAGGAAGCCTGGGGGATTACATGATAGGAAAAAATGTAGAGGTGCACACGCCAAAACGTTGTCTTGGAGCAAGCAATGGTCCCCACGGGAATTCAGTGGGCATGAGCACGACATTGATGAATGTAGGGAAAGTGACACGTGTACGGGAGAGGTGGATGCAAATGATGAAGAGGAAGGTCAAGACAAATTGGAAGAGGAGTAAGGAAGAGAAGCAAAGGGAGAAGAGGAAAAAGAAGAAGGGGAAGCATGAGAAGTGGAGGAAGATGAAGAGAGAGAGGGTAATGAAGAGCAGGTGGTTGCCATTACGAAGGAGCCAAGAGCCGATGACCCAATGGTGGCCACAACAATAATTGGGAACAAAGCAGGCGAGGTGGTATGAGAAAGTTCTAAAAACCAAAGTAGGGCAAAACCGGACGAAGACATGCTTAGCATAGATGCAAGATTAGAAGAGGTTGAGGCTGAAACAAAGAACACAAGCCACAAAGAGTTAATCCAATAAACCCATAATATTGACTTGAAAAGTGGATAAGAAAACTAGGGTAGTCCCCTTCCCATATCTAAGATACATAGGCGAATGCTAATAGCAGTGGACTTGGATAGCCCAACCCCTTCATCAAGCATTTCCCTCACGAGTAAAGGAGAACCAACTAAGGAGCGCATGGATTTTTTGAGTGGAGAATGCTCAAGACCTAGTAGTCATTACGTTAGTTTTCCTTGGAATCAAACCCGTTTTGGGAGAGGATTCCTCAGAAGTTTGTCAAGAAAATGAAGATTTGGCACCTTCTCCAGGGCATTACTCTTTGGACTATATGGATTGAGCGATGCGACCGGGTGTTCAACCAAGAACAATGGCATGAATCCAAGGTCAAACATCTCATTTAGAATGATCTCCGTATGTATGCCAAGGTCACTTGGGAGAAGGTGGTTAAGTATGTTAAGATTAATGCTTGTTTAGTTGAAGCCCTCTTCAAATGCTTCGACAAAACTTGGGGTGCTAAGAATGTCCTTTATAGACATGACAAATTTCATAATCACTTGGAATTAGAAACATCAATTTATGTAGGTAGTTTGCCACTTTGGTTAATTACTTGGTGGCTTGGGGGTGGTCATTGGGTAGGTGGCTTGATGGGTTGTCCATGGTGGGTTCAATATTATTTGGGACGTTTGTTACTCTTTATGTAGCAGTGTGGCAGAGAGAGAGAGAGAGCATATGTGTGTACTTTTCATTCATCCATACTAAGCATCTATAAATAGCATACATCCCAGAGGTTCTCTTTCAAGATTGAACTGGCATTGAAATTTAGCTTTGAAAACCTTGAATCAATCTAGTCTAAGTCAATTGGGATGAATCGGCCACAACCATACAATGATCAAGTTTTTATGTTGGATGAATGGGAGGTATGCTCGGATGTAGTATTCCCTCTCTCTTTGTAATGTTGGACCATGATTGTTGTAGGAAGTAAATAATTTTTAATACATTAGTAGGAATAATGATATTGCCAAGTAGTTGATCAACAAACTCACACAATACTACATGTCTTCACATCTTACATTGTTTGTGGTATTTAATGTCACTTACCATTTGAAACCACAGGATGCTATAATGTGATACAATGAATTTCAATTTTCACAAACAAGTACAAATAGTTTATTGGGCACTCCATAACACAAAGGAATTTATCTGGCAATAAAAAGGTTTCATGCTAAATAAAGAGCCATAGTAATTTGTAACTTCAAACTTATGATAAGTAACATCAAATACCCTAAAATGATGTAGTGAGTGAAACAACTTCATCTCGATAACTTTAAACCGCAAATCAACACAAGAGGTCACACTATGCAAAGGCAACACTAATCATAATGAGCCTATTTAGTGTAAGCACACTATTATCCCTCATGATAGTTAGTGTAACTTGAACTCCTTGCTCATTTTGAGAGTACTTGTTGAAATATCATGATGTACCTATACCTAAAGATAAATTTAACAAAACGTATGATTACTTACAACACATGAGCACAAAACAAACCTCTTTCTAAGTGGGTTCCCCATGTATACAACCTACTTCCTATATATGTAGTTATTTTCTTAAAATAAAAGGATATATGCTAAGTTCTAGAAGATTGTGACCACTTTACAAATGGTGCTCATTTACCTCACATGAGAGCCCCTATGTCACAATGTCATATGGTCCGTCCTACGTCCCCATTACATGACCACATACATTGAACGGAAATGGTCTCAGGTTCAATGAACTTGGACATTGAGACATCTCAAATTGCCCATTGATGCTTTTATCTATCAAGCTTGATCCATCCTACTTAATTACTATATGGAGTTACACAATGTTATATCTTCTTAATATTAATGTAAACTCCTAACCATTTAAAGATGCAAATCTTTTGTAGTGTCTAAACAACCAACTTGATCTTTGTTGGCAAAAAAATTAAAAAATATATATATACAATAAATAGTTAATGCATTGCCTAATTCCAACTAGTAAGTTGACACTAAATACCATACTTAGTGTAGTCATACATCTTGCTTAACCAACCAATCAAAGGTCTCACCTCTCTCTCTTTCTCCCTCTCATTTGTTATGAGGCTCGAAGGAGCTTGGAAATTCCGCTCGGCCTCTATCCTCATCAAATTCCACGTACACTTCCTAGTTATAAAAAGCTATGATCAACTTTGGATGGAATTTTCTGCGTCACCTTTGCTTACACAAGATTACTTCTTACCGCAAGTTGACCATAAAATGTGGATGGGGCGATCACTCCGAGTGATTTTCAATGTTAAAAACTTGGTTGTAAATAGTAGAGAGCGCATGACATCATCTTCCCACATTCCATTTCCAATTAAAGGGTTAGGGTAGAATCATATGAGCTATTGACTTACGATTTGGTGCCATTTCACCTTGATTTTGGGTGACTTATATAGGGAAGGGAAAAAGGCAACATATCGACTCTAAATAGACAAGGTATACGGGTGCACAATCATTTGAAGATAGAACGGCTCACGTGTATATTCCCCCTACTAAATTTCGAACTTCAAATATAAACAAACTTATGCCCTATTATGCAAAAATGGAATGCTATCCAGATTTTTTACACACACACATACCCAGTTAGTACCTACTACCCAATACGTGTAGCTAGCTGCCCCAAATGGCCCCACCAATGTAGAGAATTGTCTACCTGGCAAGAGGGTGGACCCCACTATATAGCCTTCACGGCGGGTCCCACTTGTTTGGTATTCTATCTATTTTGGATTCCCGCCGAGCAGTAGAGTTATTTGTAAAGTAGAGGAGATGAAACCAAAGGAAATGTGTTTACTCCCAAGCTTACGAGAATTAACACAACGTCATCCAAGTTTCCTTAACACTTAAATTACCATACACAAAGAGAGTGGTGTCGGGCTGTTGAAAATGGCTTTCTAACTTGTCTTATTGGGATGGGTGGGCTAAGTTGGCCTTGCATGGGCTGATCCAAGATTTAGGCCAGCATGTGCCATGCACATACCCTATTTTAGATCATAAAAACTCTCTCCTTAAAGTTTGAGAGGTGGAAAGAGGAGGTCCCAAAAGTTTCACCCAACCTTCAAAAAATTGGCTCCTATGTCTGACGGAGCTAACGAGCTCTTAATAGGAAAGTTATCGCAAAGAGGGACGGAACCCATGGTCTTGTGCCTCATTGGGAGACTGTACATACGACTAGTGTGTATGGGGGAGATTTTTGAGCACAAGTGATCCAAATCCTGGTGTTTCCAAGTCCAACCGGTTAAATGTCGCAATCTTTCTTTATTGAATTGAAGCATATTCAATAGATTCCTCCAAAACGATCGGAGATTCCACCTCAAGCCTCGAGCGCTTCAACCGGTCATTTCTCAAACTCCACCGGTTCATCCGCAACTACACCAAATACGATATTTAGTATGACTTACTATTTGGATTCACACGGTGCTATGTATCCTTTTACTATTGATATAATTTTCTACCAAGTAAAATTGTGAATGTTTTAGAATGTCCAAACTACCAATTCAACATTTGTTGGTAAAATACGAGATGTACATGAAATATATATAGCATTGTGTAATTCCAAATAGCAAACCACACTTAATATCATATTTAGTGTTCCGGTCACCCCTTCCCCCTCCCCTTCCCCGTTCAATGGCGCCGGATGAACGTTTTTGGGGTAATTATAACCGAAGCATGCAAAAAATGTCTACTCCCCGGGGTAAGGCAAGGCAAGGCAAGGCAAGGTACCACTCGAGTGTGTGTTCTCATGCAAAGCGACCCATTGGTGTCATGTTGAAGCCACCCCACGCCTAGTTAAAACTCCACAAGCCCCTTTCGCCACTTGGCGGCGGTGCAAGGGATGCCCATGGGGCGGGCATTCAAAACGGTGTACTATGTTACATCATATGACCCTTGTTGGTGCATGGGCCATCATCATCATCATCAATGAGGATGGGTGACGAACGGAGCCGGAAAACTTTGGAAGGATCTTGGTCCCAAGCTCCTTGCCCATGGGAAGGAGGCACCTCGAATGGGGCGGGGGGGTTTGTTTAGTTCAAAATAATGTGGTTGCCATCATGAGGGGGGACTCTCTAGGCAATGAATTTAATAAAAGAAATAAAAAATAAGAAACAAGGAATAAAAATAATACTCATGATGATGATGATGATGATGATGATGATGATGATGATATTATAGGGGACATGGCTCAGCTAATCTAGTGACCTACCCCTTCACGTGGACTTGTATATTTTAATGTTGTTTGGTAATCATGTGTGCTTCACTCTAGTGATGGGTCACGTGGCCTTATGGAAGTAGGCGATTTAATATACTTATTATTCAGTTATCACATGTGGCATAATGAGTAGGAGATGGCAACTATGTGCTTCAGGCTTCTTCTACACGTGGCCACTTTGTGCTTAGGAGTGAGGGCCACTAATAAGGTAATTAAGTCCCAGGTCTAGTAATTAGACATATATGTATATATATTAGTTAATTGGTTTTCTTTGAAACTCATAAGTATGTGTGATGAGTCCACTAAATATGCAGTTTTAGTTAGTGTGGCATTAAACTTGGTGTGCTGAAGGCCGAAGCAAAATCTCCCCAAAATTGTCGAAGAGAGTTTAGTCCGATGCAAGAACTTACTGAAGAATTTCGACACCTCTTATGGTAGAGTTGACTCTGTGGATGGCATCTTTGTGAAGTTAGTATTTTTCAATTGTTTGTGTGTTCAAATTCATAAGATTATAGCGTGAATATGTACTTTGGTATTGACGGTTGGTGGACAAAAATGCATGCCTCGGGTTTTAGGGATTAATTAGAGTGGTGTTCACGACATTACATGTAGCATCAACTGTCATTTGACAACCTCTTTAACTGCCCAATGGATTTGAGGTGTCATATGATGCTCATACAATCAATGTGGGTTGTTGGATTGTGTGGGTGCCACAATAGAAATTGCAACTGCTGCCCATAATGATATATTAACATTCCGCCTAAAAAGAAAACCTTGAAATTTTGCACTATGAGTACTTATTAGTTTTGAGAATATCCACCAACCTAAGCTTTCAAAGATTAAGTCCTCGAAGACCTCAACCTTTGCTTCCTCCAATGTGTCATGTGTTCCTTACTTTTCTATGAATCATGATAAAAAGTCATAACGAATTCTTCCCAAGTTTTGCTTATCAGTGAAGCTTCTCCCATTTTTATGCCTTAGTTCATAGGATATTGACCTATAATTATAGTTTTAAATTGTTAAAGAGATTTACTTTGGACCATCTGTCACCTACTTTCTTCCACTCAACCCTAGACTCAATTGCAACTTTGGCTTTCCTAGTTTCAATGTCCTCCATTCTCATGTTGAGTTTGTTGACTCTACTTTGCTTGGCAATGTTGTAGACATTGTCATGGAGGGTGCTAGTGGTAGTTTCCAATTTACCTTGGACATCCATTTCTTCCTTCTTGCTCTCCTTTGCTTTTACGTTTACTACAACATCTAAACATCCTAGAGAATTGCACGAGTTTGAAGAAAAATGAGGCCTCTCTAGGAAGGCTTCCCCACTTCTGCCTAAGTTCCTCTGGTAGCCCCCACTAAGGTGTGAGACATCCTATTTAAAAGAAGACTTCCTGATGTCCTCAAAGCTAATGCATAGTTTGAGTTGCACATGAGAAAGGTCCGACCCCACAAAGTGCCCACGAATGAAATAAGAATTGGTAATGATGCCGTCCCCTCTATTGCTAGGAATGTAGAACCTCATAAGCTAGCCGATCTCCCTACCTTGCCACTTAGCCCATTACACCATGAGAACCTTGGGTTCCCAATATGTGTGAACAAGTTGTGAACTTGAGATGTGTCCAAAAGTCCATTCCAATAACAAAGCCTTGTTGTTTCACTAGAAACCTTGGACATTGATTTAGGTGGGCTATGGTGAATGGACTAGACAACCCAACAAGAGGAGAGTGGGTGATGAGCCGCGGGAGTGGTGGGCCATGTGCCCACTCCAGTGGGTTACTATGTATGATTGATAAGCTTATGGACGGATGGTATCTGGAAAAGAATACAAAGACAAAGTTTGTGAGCAATTTGTGCAGTACCGAGCATTGTCTCCCCATTTTATTCATTGATGCAAAAGTAAATTATGATTAGTAAATGGAATTTTAAAAGGGTTGTTGCACCGCTAGAAGGAGGGGTCGAACCTCCGACCTTGTGGTTAACAGCCACACGCTCTAACCAACTGAGCTATTCCAACATGTTTGGAGCACTTTGTGGCATTCATCAAGTGCACATGCGTCCGCCGGGAGTCGAACCCGGGTCTATTGCTTGGAAGGCAATTATCCTAACCGTTGGACTACGGACGCTCACGATGTTGACTCCTCGGAATCCTTGGACATTGATTTAGGTGGGTCATGATGAATGGACTAGATAACCCAACAAGAGGAGAGTGGGTGATGAGCCGCGGGAGTGGTGGACCATGTGCCCATTCGAGTAGTTTTTTTAGTTCTAATTGATACGCTTGTGGACGGAATTTGGAAAAGAATAAGAAGACAAAGTTTGTGAGCAATTTGGGCAGTATTATTGTCCCGCACATGCGTCCGCCGGGAGTCGAACCCGGGTCTATTGCTTGGAAGGCAATTATCCTAACCGTTGGACTACGGACGCTCACGATGTTGTCTCTTCAGAATCCTCGGACATTGATTTACGTGGGTTATGGTGAATGGAGTAGATAACCCAACAAGAGGACAGTGGGTGATGAGCCGCGCGAGTGGTGGGCCATGCGCCCACTCCAATTGGTTACTATGTATAAGCTTGTGGACGGAATTTGGAATAGAATAAGAAGACAAAGTTTGTGAGCAATTTGGGCAGTACCGGGCATTGTCCCCCCCACCCACTGGCGGGCGAGTGGCCTACATGGAAACTCACCTTATGCCAACTCCGCTCTCTTGGATCACCTCCAGAATCCAATTCGCATTGTTACGCATGAGTCGGTTTTGTACCTCAATTTGTTTGTGATGTCAATCCGATTTCAACCCAAGGTAGTTTGCATGGGTAAAAGAAAGAATAGAGCGGGAATTGTCGTCTACAAGCATACCTCTCATTCACCCAAAAGAAAACCCCCTGAAATAGGTATGCAACCTGGACATCACCCTTTTGATGTTAATTCAACACCATAATCAACTTCAAAGATCCCAAATTAGAGTACTCGAGGTCATTCGAGACGAATCGACAACAAACCTCTAGGAAGCCAAGTTTGTATTACGTTGGATGGATGAGAGATTCTCTCTCTCTCCCTTCTCTTCTCTTTCCTTCTCAGAGGCAACCCGATCGCACATAGAATAATCAGTGTACATTGCTGATTGGGTGGAAGCACGGGGGTAGTTGATCAATACAATAGCGGCAACTCCCACTCTGGAGATGATGATAGGGACAATGACAAAGGCCACATCAGCGATAACTTATCAGCTCAGGCTTACTTGTCACCACGTGGTTGGTCGACTGCAGATAGGGTCAACACACATTCATTTGACTCATCCGACCTCCAGGCTGCTTGCATTTAATGGTGAATCGATCGAACTACATGTACTAACTACATTGGCACTCTGTAAAGTGGGAAAAAGGGAGGAAGAAACACCCATAATTTTTCTCCGTGAATGACAAGTGTCATCATGCGCCAATAGGAACGCGACAGCTGCATGGCTGGTCTCTGCTCGGCCTCTTTTAAGTGTGATTTATGATGCCATACTTCAGGGGGGCTAGAATACTAGAACCAGAACTAATAAGAATTTCTCCCTGGCCCCCTCCCGTGTTTTACCTCTGTGCGCCTTTATTTGTTTTTCTTCGAGAGAATCGCGGCCATTGCTGACTCGATCAATGGTCTCTGTCTGATCTTGTTTGAGATAGCATAATGCGGTTGCTATTTGTGCTCCATTAGTTGTTATTTGGACCCGTTTTTCCTGCAACTTCACTGGGAACTGACATGAGCAGTCCTTGATGACGCACCTAAGAAGGAGGTGCACATTTTGTGGTAGAAAGATCCCCTTCGATATTAGGAGAAGGGTGCACTGTTTTACACCTATTACTTTGTGTGTGTGTTTTTACCATTAGGTTATGCGTTTGCTATAACAATTTTACTAAGAATATGTGTTTTACCCAAGCTGTTAAACTATGCTCTTTGATAAGCATGCTTTATTTATTTATTTATTATGTACGTTATGTGGGTACATAATGTTATCATCTGTAAAAAGGACCAAGTTCATAGCACTGTGTGGATCCAAATGGTCTACCACAAATACTAGGTGCAAAAGGTATAGTTGAAGGCAATGTTCATAGATTAGATATCATTGTTCTTAGCCGCATAATCCAATGGTGCTTGAGGCAACTACACTAAAGCGTTGATTTAGTGTGGCATTAGAACTGGCATGTTGCTTTAGATTAGAGTGGTTTTCATGACTTGTCATATACCATCAGTTGCCATGTGACACACTCTCAAATTGTCATCAAGTGATTGTTATCTCACCGATATTTGTCGACGATGAATAGTGTGGACCACAATAAATCATCAAAGTGTTTGGTGTATCTTCTAACGCCCAACCTAGGCATTGACAAATGCCTTTATGGTTGTTCCTACACCCTTTCATTTATTCCCGCCATAGACGTTCCTCGATCTTATCCTAATAGATGTCCCTTCTATCCCACAAGGTTCTCAGAAAACCAACATGAAAATCCAACCATATCTTTGTGTTATGATGATTGGATCAATATGGTAGAAGCGTCCAAATTTGTGAATGGCCTCAATTCCGCCACTTACATTTGCTCCAAAGTGGGCAATTACATACTTCAACATGAACAATAATTCTATTATTTTAAGAACTAAAATGCAATTCATTGGTAGAAGAAGGCAAAGTGTTGAACGTTCAACATTGTCTACTTTGGGAGGAGGCCCTACCTATATGACTGGGAAGGGTCAAACAAGTTTTTGGACTTTTGAACATTCTACAGTAATTACACCAATATGTGCAATTAGGTCACCCCACACTTATATATCATCATTCCACGTTGCTCTGAATCTTTACTACCACGATAACAAAATGCATAAAGTAAGTTATTATTATTGTTATTATTATTATTATTGTGGTATTCTATATGGATGAATGAATGAACAAAGCTATAAGTTTCATAATATGATTTTGACCCACATTACTTCGCATGTGTAAGAGAGGCAATCTATTTGTGAAGGCAATATAACTGCACATGTCAATGTAAAAATGCTCTTCAATTCATGTGATCTCAATGTCGGTTGTGCTCATAACGTAATTGCTTATCCAAATAAAAACATTGGATAAGCTGGTTGAGTTTCGTAAGGGACCGTAGTGCTCAAAGTGTCCACAATAAGTGCTTCTAAGGTAGAAAATGGGAAATGGTGAATGACCACAATTGCTGCACTAGACTAGGAGTAGAATGATTCTTGTGTGGACCCAAAATGGCTAATCGTAAAAGTGGTGACTATAAAAATGATGCAATGATAGGTGGGATGCGGTGATTGGCCAAATAGGTTTTGTTTCACACCACTTGCGATCACTTTTGGGTACCATTGAGTTAACCGTTTCATGTGCATTCGTATGCAAAGCAGGATATTTCAATGCTCGTATTAGGAAGACTCTAGTGTACAAATAGGGTTTTTTTTGACTTACTTGCCTCTTTGAAAAAATGGAACTAATTATTCATAGGGAATAAAATTACGAAACAACTTGCATTCCTCATCCATAACATTATTCAGATCCACAACAATGTTCTTCAGGACTGACAATATTCCACATAAGATTCCCCGAGATATATGGGAAATATCATAGAATATTCCGTTGAATACTGCCAGTCCCACAGAACACTGTTATGGATTTGAATAATGTTATGTCATTTCCTCACCTCCATCTCTTACAAATATTGCACAGATTTCAAGCCACTCTTTCTGGCCAAATCAGCTTATTTTCACTGTTTTCCGCATATCTACCTTAAATCTGCTGCACTTTTCACTCTCTCTACAAAACTCGACACTGTTTTATGCTTACTCATCAGCCACCTGAGCTCCCCTCCGATGAGCTTGGAAGAATCCTCAAATGTAGATTCATGATTCGGTGTGGAAACTTACCCTGCAACTGCTTAAAGCACTTTGCACATTCAATGTGGTTTCTTGCTGTGCTACCGGGTCGAGTCAGTGCAGGGGCTGCTGCAAGTTCTGCTTTCTAAGTGCTTGAGGAGAAGAACAAGAAGGAAGAAGTTCACTAGCTAGTTCTTATTATTTGTGTCGTTATGGAAGTTTAGCAAGAAGTTGCTGCCATGTGTTTGTGTGTTTTCTTCCTTGCTCCATGCTGCGGTAAGGTCGATCCAGTCTTAAATGGCAACTTTTTTCTGATTGGGCTCACTTCTCCTTAGGATACAAAACATGAGATTAGTACAAGATGGTTAGCAACTCCAAACAGCAATTGAGGCTGAAGACACTTTCCTCTTGATTTTTGGAGCTCATATGGTAAATTATTCACTATCGAAGTGAAGGTTTTCATGCTCATTAAGTGGTCATGTAGGTCTCCCTAGTTACGTTGACATTTGCATCTAGAATGGATGGTTAACATAATTTTGAGCATGCAATTCAATTTTTTGAACACGTGTTTTTTTGGTGCATGTTCTTGGATTTCTAGCTAACCGCATACCACTCAAATGTAGGTGTCTGGTTGAGATAAATGACCAAATTAGGCACGTCCATCTCAGTAGCTTAGCTCAAACCATCAAACTAATCCCCAAAGTTTCAAAATTGGTGCCTACAATATAAGTGGGTTTTGAACAAATGCTTTTGAGCTCTACGTCCACTTCTTCTAGGATATTAGACATGTGATTGATATAATGATCAACAAATCTAAATTTAAGCCATAGTTGTTTTCCTTGTATTTTTTTTGGAGCTCATGTGAACATCTTATACGTTATCAAGTAAAAAGTGTTCATTGCTCTTTTACGATTACATAGCATCCAAATAGAGGTGTATGATTAGGACATGTAACCAAATTAGACCCTTTTAGGGTGGGTTTTTGTGTTTGTCGCGACCCACTAGCATCTAGATAAAAGTGGGTTGGATATGTTCTCATGCAGATAACAAAAGCAACCAAACAACCACATTTTGGTTTCCTTTCATAATGTGGAGGACCCTGACCATGCGCCACTAGACTTCCATGCGCTCACTAAACACATAAGATAAGAATGGTTGGTTGGCATACACGTACACTACCCCACGAAATTTCAACTACATTTGTCCTTATTCCCATCAAAATCTGGGAGGACTCTAGTGGGCAAGCATCATATATGGAAACCCACCCTTACTTTACTACATGTAAGAGTACATGGGGTTGGTTCTACTATTAGAGTGCCAAAATGCATTCTCCACATGGGATCCTAGACTTCTTGACCGATGTGAATATGAAACATCGAAAATTCGTATCAAAACTAGGTTGCAACATACCACAATGCTTTGTTGTTGTTGTTGTTGTTGTTACAAAAGGCCAACAACCTATGCCAAAATGCATTAAGAACAAAAGGAAGATGGGATCACTTCAAGGGGAGGTGGAGCCCCTCAGACATACCATACCACCACGTAAAGAATAACAAGAAGACCTAGATTCCACCACAGAGAACCCCCCCAACCACCGAACCAAGGACCACCTCCACCCTACCAGCCACGGACAACCCCCAAGCAACCAAGAAACCAAAATGCCAAACTACCTACATACGTTGCCTTTTCCAATTCCAAGTGCCTTTCATTTCTAATATGTCTACAACGGACGTGCCTAACGCCCCAACTTTGGTCAAACCCTTTGAGATATTTCCCATTCACTAAGGCAATGGAAATGGGTACCCACCATGTAGCATTTAACCATGAGAGGCAAGGTAAGGCGATGTTGGTGCATGAATAATAAATTTCAGGTCTTCCTCCCCATCTTTGTAAAACCCCACCCATTGGCGAGGATGGGTGACATCCGTGTCATCCTCAAGAAGATTCCGCCACATCCTCATGAATTTTGGAGTTGAGAGTGATCCAGTTGTCATCCTCCATTCACTCAAGAGAAAGCTTAGCTTGAGCATTTTCCCATGAGATGCAAGTGTGGTACTTCTTGTCCCAAATGTCGGCAATGCTCTAGATTCCTATGCGGTAAAGTTCGTTTGCCCTCGCCACTTGAACCAATAAACTCAAGGCCCATGGACCACCAAATATTTGAGTGTATGAGTAACTCAAGATTGCAGGGGGAAATCAATAAGTACCTTTACCATAACCTTCCATGCCTTGCTAACATGACCCCAAATCTTTGATCCACTAAATCCTTGGTATGGGGGTTAGTAAACCAATCCAAGCTATCTCCCCCCTTCCCCCCTTCCCCCCTCCCCCTACCATGTTGTGGGTTACAACTTGCCAACCTAAATGTAGGCATAAGTTGCAAGTTAGATTCCCCATAGTCCATGGCTTTGACAATCCACTTGCACAACAAGTTGGTCTTAGTAGCCTCAGGATCACAGAGCCCAAGTCCATCAAACTTTTTCTTCATGCAATACTCCTTTCAACTAACATGAGTAGGGGTAAATTGATCCTTACTGGACTAGACGTAGTTATGGATTTCGCCTCAAATTCTCCTAAAAAATCTATTAGATCCACCCCACAATGTGTTGAAAAACCAAAGCATAGAAAGAAGCAAGTGAAAGATTCATAGTACTCAAATAGTCCAGTTTCTTGGCACATTTAGTATATAAAGAAAATGGTCCACGTTAGGTGTGTTAAGATTAAGACCAAACATGATGCCTAAGAGTTTGGAAAGGTCTCCTTGTTCCGCCCATTTCCAATTGCACCATGTAAGCCAAACTGCTTTGTGCATGAATTTGTCAAACCGGTAGGCACAAGACTTTTCCCAATTGATTTCCATTCCTGGGGCTTTGTTAAAAACCATCAGAAGGTTAACAAGCTCATCCACATTTTTCATATCCCCTCTAACCGTGAACGAGGTGTCGTTGGTGTATTGAGAGATGCATTTGTTGTTTCTTCCCCCTTGGGAGGACTATCCCCTTAAGCATGCCCCGTCATTGCTTTTTTAACAAGATGGATCAAGACCTCCCCAACAATCAAAAAGAGGTAAGATGCAAGAGGGCACCCCTATCGAACACCTCTTTCAATGGGAAAGCTTTACCCTGGGCTACCATCAAGATTATCATCTGTTGAGGCATTGGCTAGAAAGAAGTTTAACCCAACTAATGTGTTGTTCATTGATACCCATATGTTTCATAGCATGTAAGAGAAATGGCCACGAAACCTTGTCATAAGCATTAGAGAAATCAAGCTTAAGGAAGATAGCTTGTTGTCTAGAAAGTTTGGCCTGGTGCACACATTTTTGAGTCAGAACGATGTTCTTAAAAATAAAGCGGAAAGGGAGAAAAATAGTTTGCTATGGGCTAATGACATGGTTGAGAATGGAATGGAGTATCATTTGAAGGGTTTCGACGTAAATATTGTAGATTGTAGTCCAAAGGATAATTGGCCTCCAATAATTCAAATCCTTAGTGTCCCCTTCTTTGGGGATGAGGCTAATCAATCCCCTAGTAATTTTGTCATGAAATATATAGAGTTCAATGTTTTTAGCAAAAATCTGGTGTAGGCCCATGTGTAGGCCAATTTGTTTGGAAAAATTCAATGGGAAGCCCATCATGCCCCAGGGCCTTCCCTTTGGCCATTGCCATAACTGCGACACCTAAATCCCTTTGCGTCATTTCTTTCATCAAATAGTCATTGACAACCTTGGTAATTAGAATTGAGAATCCTTCAATAACTTTGTCAAGTGCTTCTTCAACAATGCATTCTTTCTTGAAGAGGTTCCAATACATATTCTATCTAGATCCTCCCTCTTAGTAAACCCCTTGCTAGGCATGCTAGGGCTATCTTTGAGTTATGTGATCAATGTTGTGAAGTTTTGTTGGCGAACTGACTTAAAAAAAATTGCAGTGCATTTATCCCTACTTGTTGCCACTTAACTCTAGAGCAAATTGTTGCCACTTTGGCTTTCTAGTGACAATCCCATCCAATGCACTCTTAAGCCTACTAACTTCCCCTTGCTTTTCAATATTATAAAGTGTTCATGCAAAGTGGCAGTGGCCAATTCCACGTTAGCCCTTGTATTGAGATCCTCTTTCATAATTGCCTTTGCTTGTTTATTGCTATTTTTCTTATAAAATCTATAAATATGCTTAAGTTTGAAGAAAAATGAGGCATCCTCTAGTAGACTTGCCCAACTTTCCCTTAACTCATCGACAAGTTCCCCTTTGAGATATGAAGGATTCTATTTAAATGGTAATTTCTAAATCTCTTCCTTGCCTACGCATAGTTGGAGCTAGACATGTACATGATCAAATCCCACAACATAGCCATGGATGAAATATAAGGTGTAATCGGTGTCTTGCCTTCTACGTGAAGCATAATCTATTAGGTCTAGCCAACCTATGAGCATCGCCATATTGCCCATTGTTCCACAAAAACCTTGGTCCCCCCTAGTAGAAGAAAGAATCTCAAATTCAAAGTCCAATGAGAAAGTCGTTGCAACTAAACCTTTCAAGGTCATTGATGGCCCTCCCGCAATCATTAGATTTGTCATTGGATCTCTCAATCATATTACAGTCGTGTCTAGTGATCCAAGTACAGTCTTTAGGAAGAAAGTCGCCCATAATATGCCATAAGTATCCATGGTTGGTCAGACTGTTGGGAGTGTAAACACACGCTAACCCAAAGTTACTTCCCTCAATTCCTTCAAGCTTAATCCAAACTACTCTATCTTTGTATAAATCCCCATTTGATGTAATTAACCTAGCATATTTATTGGAAAGTAAGGTGCCCACAACCTTTTTCTGGGTGCATTGGGATTAATCCAAGGTATAGAGTTACCTTCGCTTTCACGAGAGTTCACCAATGTGGTGGGGCTCCATAGACATATGCTAGCCAATATGCTTTCATCTCATCAGCCCTACTCTCATGTGACGGCAAGATGGGTCTCTAGGATGATATCCACTAGTGGTTGGGAAACAAATTCATGTTGCTCCTCATGTCCGCAGGTATCTCGTGTTGTTGGTGGTTCACGTGTTCCGTTGGGATATGGCCATTGAGGTTGTGGTTTGGCTCTCTTCGGGCTCTCGAAGCCTTGGTTGGCCACTATGTTGTTGGACTTATTCGTCGTCATTATCAGTTCATGTACCTTCCTCATCTCCTCCTTCATTATCTTTGTTGTCCTCTACATCTTCCTCCTCTACAAAGTTTGTCTCTTCCTCGGCGTCTACCTCATCCTCATTTGGGGTTGGATGCCTCCTCCCCCTTGGAATCTCTTCTTTCTTCATGAGTGGCTCATGCCTCATGTACAATGGTAACAACTGCCTTTGATGAAGTGCCATTTTCCTTAGCTTATGTGGCCTTAACTGATGGCCCATCTGCTACGGTATTGGTATTTGTGGCACATGTGGGAGTCACGGTTGCACCAACCTTGGCTTGTGTTGCCTTTGTTCGCTCAACTGCATTTATTCCACCTAGTGTTGCCTTGGGGCTCCCAACCACAACCTCTTCATCTTCAACAATTTCTCCTTCTTCTACCTCTGAGTCTAATGTATCTTTAGTCGTCTAGGAGTGCTCCTAAGGAGTCAGGTCCTTTTACTTCCTGCAATCCTTCCAGGCGACCAAGCCATCTTGTCCTGCATTGTGTCGAGGTTGGTGTCTGTCAAGCCTGGGGGGTGGACTCCTCATACCACTTATGAACTAATGCGAGTGCAAGAAGGTGTATTTTTTTAGGCATTACCATACATAGTATGCATAAGAGAGAGGTATTCATTTCCTCTAGTGTGCGCATTTAGAAAGGTTATTAAGAATGATGAAGAAGAGGTAGATGTTCAAAAGGGGGCCCTAGGGTTTAGAGGAAAATTTGACAATAAATATGTTAGTTTCATCCAATTCATGATTTCGTCCATTGTTATCATGTGGTAATAGTCCTCAATGACTCCCTTGTGCATTCTTGTCATAGTTAGTATTGTGGGGTCTAGGACAAGCTAGAGGCCCTTGGAATGCTCATGGGGCCCCTTGAGTTTTTCTCTCCGGATTGTGGCTAAGTTATTATGCTCTTGTCTTTGTTAGTTTGATGCAATCATTGAGTTACATGCTATGGATGAAAAAAAGGTTCAATGAATTTCTCATTAGAAAGTGAACATGGATTTTACATGTACTAAAGGCATATTTAATTCATGAAATATCCTTTGTATATGTAGTGGAGACATTCATCACATTAAATTGAACATCTTAATATAAATATATGAGTCTATTTTCTAGCATGCCGTTAGTATGTATACATTTGTTTTTCTCTATGAACTTCTCTATCATAGGGGGTTTAATTTCATAGTGACCCATGCATGTTGTTTAGGTTTCCAACAAAGAGTCACCCCTTGGATTGTCGGGGTTTTTGTCTTGCACTCGATCCATGGGCAACACCTGCCTCATCACCCATTTTTGTGTATGCATCATGTTGGGTCGTAATAGATTGTGCTATGGGCAAGATCCTAGGACTTGCCCCTAGTTTTCCGCTCTGGACTGCCTCATGTGAGTATGTGCAACTATATCATGTTGTAGGCTTCAAGTTTGTTGTTGTTGTTGTTGTTGTTGTTGTGTTTTTTTATTATTATTATTTTTCCATTTCGGGTTGTGCTAAGAGTCACAACCCCTTTTATTGGGTGCAAGCCTTATGGTTATGTGGGGTTCCTTCTCTGTTTACAGAGAGCTTCGGCTTGTGCCCTCTTTTGTTGCTAGCTCTTGATATGCATCCTAAGTTTTGCATTCAAGTTGTTGAAGGTAATCCTTCCAGTGTTCTTTTTTGGTTGCACCTATTGGAAACTGCATGTGTCTACTATCTTGCCACTTGTTGGTTTTTATGGTATGAATGTATTGGTCTTCTCCCACCTCTAGGAGGTTGTTTTTGAGTCATATTGCAATCCCTCACTCGATGCTTCCAGTTGTGGCAAGCTTTACACCAGAACGGTAAGGTATCATAGTCAACCAACACATTGAGTAGGGAGGATATTTTTTCCGAGCTAAGGGTGATATTAATGACCCGGCCCTTGTTGACTTTAAGATGGTTGCAAAATCTTGGGTCTTTAGTGATGTCAATTATTGTGTCAAAACCTACAATCTCACCTAAGCTCTCCACAATATCGTAGGCTTGATCACGATGCTCATAAGAAATATTCCAAAGTGATACCCATGTGGGAAAGGCTAAGTTGTTAGGGTCCTTTGGATCAAATCCCAGAATCTAGCTTTGCAACATGCATGTACCCCATTTTGATTTAAAAGGGGAGAGCATCAAAGTGTTGTGGATTGCATCCTTTTCATCGCTTGACAAAAAGAGGTAACCCTTGCCCACATTCCGACACAATGCAAATCCGGGGGGTGGAATCTTCATTGGAAACCTAAATGACATATGTGGGTCATTATAGAAATAAACCCCCTATATATGAGAAGCTCATAAAGAAAAACAAATATATAAGTACTAACGGCATGCTAGAAAATAGACATGTATTTGTATTGAGTTTTTTGATTTAATGTGAAAAAAGCCTCCACTACATATACAAAATATATTTCATGAATTAAATATGCCTTCATTATATATATTATTTTCTTTCACTTTCCAAAGTGAAAGTCATTGAATTTTTTTTTGTCCATAGCATGTAACACAACGATTGCATCAAACAAACAAAAACAAGAGCCTACTAACTTAGCCTTAATTTGCAGAGCACAACTCAAGGAAGCCCACGAGCACTTGAAGAGCCTCATTGGTAAAAAACTAGAACCCAAATGCAAACCCTAACAAGAATGGACAGGGTAGTCATTAAGAACTATTATCATATAACAACCATGGATGAAAATATGTGTTGGATGAAACTAACACATCTATTGTGAAATTTTCCTCTGAACCCGAGGATCCCATTTTGCACATTTACCTTCGATTCAAAAATCTTCATAACCTTTTTAAAATGCACACACTAGAGAAAAACAATACCTCTGCTTTACGTATACTATGTAACATGATGTCTCAAACAATACCCCTTCTTACACCCACGTTAGTTCGTACGTGGTATGAAGAGTCCACCCTCATGAATGCACGAGACCTACCTCTAAGTTTGTGAATTAGAGTTTCCAACGAGCTCTCCATATCTTGTGAAGAGGGTTTTAGACCTACAAACCTTGCAATCAACAACCGGTCTTTTAAGAGAGCAGTACACGAGATTAACTTTTGAGAATTAAACTTAAAAGGTCGTGCACATGTTCTAACAAGAAAGCCACTAAAATTTCTCTCTACAACCTTTGGGAGGACCTCCAAGTTTTTATGTCATGGCCTTATGTCAAAGTGACCGGGTTTCCTTCTAGTGTCACCAATCTGAGCACAAAATGGGTTGGGATCACCTTCAAAGGCGTGTTGGGCTTGCTTCAGCCAAGATTTCAATCACCGCATTCGTCATTTCGGTGTCAATCCTTGAACCTTTTTCCCGCAACCCAACCTCCGTTTTTCCTCAAGCATGGTATGGAAGCAGATCCCGCTTCCATACCACCACGTTTGCAGCAAACATCTCCATCTTAGGGCCACTTCACACACGAGACTGAGAGCCCGTGACCAATACACTTCAAGCACTCTCATTGGTGGAAAAGGTGGAGCTAGTCCAAGTTCGCTTCACACTACGCTTGAGGGACCAACGAAGTATGTGAATGCAAGATGGATGTAAAGTCTACATGGATTCCTACGTGGCATCGAATGGATCATGTTTCATGGTCACTTGGATTATTTTAAAAAACCACCTCTTGGAAGTAGGCCTAACACAAAACCGGGAGACCATGGCACTTTGAACGCTTACAACCGTTGATTTATTCTATTTTATCATGTGTGAAGACCCGCGTGAATAGAAATTCATTGAAATAGCATTTGGTTGAGGGCCCAATTGCAGATGACTTCATACTAAACTTGAGGATCCGTGACCACACTACATGATTTTGGAGGTGTCTTGGTATGAGCCCAAAATGAGTGCTCATATTTGTTTTATGTTTAGAATTCAATTAGAAGTGAAATTGGAGTGTCGTTGAAACAATCAAAAGTATAAAAAGAGTGAGGCTTGGTGTGGAATTATGTTTAGGCCTTAGGCCATTTTGTGTGGTGAGTTAGAAGCTTAGTGACATTAGGGAGTGTTTTGATTAGAAGAGTAGTGCTTGGTGAGGCAAAGGGAAGTGCCTTTGATTTAATTGTTTGAATTAGAACGTGTTCTTGTTGGTTTAGGGGGTAAGGAGTTAATGGATAGGATAAGGTCCTACTAAGTAGGAGAAGGCTAAGGAGGTTGTGGTTTTTGGGTGGCCTCCCTCCTTCCTTCCTCCTCTCTCTCATTCTCTCTCTCTCCCTTGGGTGTGGGTGTGTGTGTGCGGGTTGCATAACGTGTAGGGAAGATAGTGATTAGAAAGGGCTTAAGGAGAATAGTGATTAGCGGTAGTTTAGAAGGGACTAAGCTGTGAGCAGAGGCAACTGACTGTGGGACTAAGCCGAAGCAGACTGTGTGACTAAGCTATGAGCAGAGGCAGCTGACTGTGGGACTAAGCTGCGATCAGCAGCTGGAGTTTAGTAGGTTAGGCCTCAAGGATGTAATTAGATGCCTAGACGGGTATACGAGGTAGTATAAGGAGGGGAGCCTCTAGGACTACACTAGATTAGTTGATGGTTAGTTAATTAGGCCATTACTTGATCTTAATTTTTTTAAAGTAGTTTAGTAGTAAAATGGGGTTGTAATAGAGTTTGTAGGGTTGTGATAGTAGAGAAGAGCGTTTGTCAACGCTTGTAATATTATCATGGAATGGATTGGTGTGCAATTATTGATGGGAGATGTAAGGGACTCTCAAGAATTTGGTCGAATGGAGTTGTGAAAAATGAATGTGATCTCCATTCCCTCACCCGGACTAGGACGCTTAAGGGTGGGCGGTTTGGCCTCACACTTGGGACAGCCTTTGGGCACTTTTTCTTTCGGGCTCTCACAATTTTATGGTCACGGCTCTTGGCTCATGTGTGAAGTGGCCCTTAGTCCCCCTCACGAAGATAGATACGATGGAGGAAACCCTTGGCTCCTCCAGCTCCCTAATCATCTGTTCGATTCCTTGCCCTAAATCTAGATCTGAATCTATCTATCAACTCAGCGTGCTGCTTGATCAGTGCTCAATGCGCTTCTTTGATCGATGAGCATTTTGACGATCTAACCACGCTGATCATGATGTTCCGTGTTAATGCGAGAAGGCACGGATCTCGAGGTCTCAATTCTTCCAATGCCATGCTATGCGATGCTCTGCCTCTGTTTCTCCTTCATTGAGCCATAGTCTCCGTGATACATTGAACTTCTCGAGCAACCTGTGCGTTTCCATTGTTCCTTGGTTGTTTCCTGTTCCACTTAATTTTTTTATCACCTCAAGTGCCAACCGGTCCCTTGACAAACGGCCACTTGTGTTTGGAACTCCTCTAAGGGCGTCCCCAGCAGCCTCGCCATGGGGCATGCCAACGCCAAAAATGGGGCATCCCGGGTTCTTAGGTGGCGGTACCGGCATAAATTGAGCCCCACCAATGTCCGGTCCGGCATAATTTAGAACCGGCCCGGGTATAGTAAAGGCCTTCCAACGCCATAAATGGTTCATATGGCGACCCTCCTCTGGCCCGCCAAGAGATTACTTTAATATCATATACTCCGATATCCTACTTTATCCCATGTCAGATAATAGGTGTCGTTGTCTTATTGATTGCTTCCTAATTATACCGGGGGTATGCCTAGGCTTTGGTGGGCTCTGACTCAAGATGAGCTGCCCCGCCCAAGATGGAGGGCTCCCCAAACACCCTAAACACCATATAATACATTATTTTTGGCGGGTTGCTTACTATCTCTCCTGGGCATGCCCTAACAAGTATTTGAGGTTCCAGTTGCTCGATCGTAAGTGGGACTGGAAACTTGTTGGTGGACAAGGCGCCTAAGATATGCGGCCCCTATTCTTGGCACTTCCAACTCCACGTACAATTTTGATTATTAGGGTTGCTTCCAAGTCAAGAGGTGATGGGATTGAATGGTCAAACCTTGTTGAGAGTCCAAAGAAGTGGGTTGAAAATAATCAGTAAAATATAGGAACTGGAGCCTTTGGCCAGGCATAGTGTGAAGCGTCCAAAGGCCAAGCCCAAAGTCCAAGTCCAAAGTCCAAATCTTTGGCTATGAATTCCCACGGCCTCTCGACTTGGACGGCCATAGTTCCAAAGGTCAAGCCCAAAGTATAAAGGAAGAAGGAGCATCCCGCTTTATTCCCTGTCCAAAACAACCCCTCCAATGTAACGGCCAAGATCTTATCAGTTTTTTATTTTCTTTTTATGAAAAACAATCGATGGCCTCTCGATCATAGTTTGGGTTTCTATTCTTGTCCGACCCAAACTTCCTTTGAGAGTCCGTTGCCTTGGTCAAAAACTATTGCCATGTAGGCATATGGAGAGCAACAACCTTTGGATTTTGGCCTCTAATGTGAAGGGTCGAGAGGCCAAATTCTTGGTTTTTTGCAATCTGATTGGTGGAAATCGACGGCCTCTCAACCTACGGCCATAGTGTGAAGCGGTCCTTAGATCGGTTTGGATACATCTCATTGGTGAGCAAATGTAAACCACGAAGATTGTCATTTTCAAGGTTCGAAATTAGAACAAGTGTGCACATTGTAAGTGATCAAATTGAAGATTCTCCTTATCCTCAAGCAATCACATGAGAAGAAAATATGACTTCCTCATTCGGTTATTTTTCAACACCTATATATAGTTGAGTGGCATGTGGTTAGGTGTGCCTCCATGAACAAATACCAAAAAGACATATGTTCATAAGATATTGGACAATGTGCTCAAAGTCACCTCAAAGTATGATAATCATTCTAGGTTCAACATTCAACATACTTTGGGAAAGGAGCACGGGGGGAGAAAGGCTATATAACCATTCAATGAACACGTGAATCTTCACTTCAATAATGAATGAGATATTCATGTGAGCTCGAAAAATGATACAGAAAGCCTACAATGGCCTCGGTTTGGATTTGAGGACCATATCATACCAATTGCATGTACGTATCCTAGGAAAAGTGTGCTAGTCATTCTAGGTTCAACATTCAACATACTTGGGGAAAGGAGCACGGGGGGAGGAAGGCTATATAACCATTCAATGAACACCTGAATCTTCACTTCAATAATGAATGAGATATTCATGTGAGCTCGAAAAAGGATATGGAAAGCCTACAATGGCCTCGGTTTGGATTTGAGGACTATCTCATACCAATCACGTGTTTTGTATCCTAGGAAAAGTGTGCTAGTGCAACAATGCCGCAACCAAAACAAGGTGCACAAAAACGAGCTAGTTGAAGGAGGAGAGAAAACTTGTGTGCCTCAAAAAGGCCTTTGGTTGTGCCATGCGGCCACTAGGGCCAAGCTATTGTAGCCGTTGTCAATGCTTAAGTCGGTATGATCATGTTGGAGTCACCGGCTATGGTGAAGATGCTTGACATATGCAATTGGGTCGTTAGGGTACATTATAGGAATGCCAAGATGTGCCATCTATGTGCCTACTATTGCTCATGTTTGTTTCTTTGTTTCTTTGTTTCCTTTTTGTTGGTGAGTGTAAACAATTACATATACCTATTACCGTGCTTTTTCATCATAACAACAATAACTAATGATACTGATCAATATGCCTTCAATGCAAAATAATGTAGAGGAGTAGAGAGCCCTCTATGCAATGTTTTTCAAACTTGACTATCTCTCGTTAAATGGCAATTCCAAAACTTGGAAATGGAATACTTTGTTATTTTTCCATGTTTGAAATCTCCAAAGATGTCCCCAACCATAGGTACATTATAGGAATGCCAAGATGTGGCATCTATGTGCCTACTATTGCTCATGTTTGTTTCTTTGTTTCTTTGTTTCCTTTTTGTTGGTGAGTGTAAACAATTACATATACCTATTACCGTGCTTTTTCATCATAACAACAATAACTAATAATACTGATCAATATGCCTTCAATACAAAATAATGTAGAGGAGTAGAGAGCCCTCTATGCAATGTTTTCCAAACTCGACTATCTCTCATTAAATGGCGATTCCAAAACTTGGAAACGGAATAGTTTGTGATATTTCCCATGTTTGAAATCTCCAGAGATGTCCCCAACCATACGAAACTGTATGAGGTCGCAAGAGGTTGGATGAGTATGTACAGTTTTGGATGGAAATCTGTAATCATCATCCAGGAGTGGCTTCATCCCTCCAATGATTCTCTTGAGAAAAGTGAGGAAATCATTAGAGATAAAATTAACAATCAGTGCCTGTGTGTGTAAAATTGGTGGAAAAACACGTCCGTTGAATGTCGCCACTTGAGGCCCTAGTAGTAGTAGTAATATTATGTATATGTATGTATATATATATGCATATGCAAGTGTCACACACCTAGTGGGGAGTGGCTATCATAGGACGCAGCTCGACATTGGATCCAAATCTGTGAGTCACATGGAGCGAGGCATTTGGCTCAAGAATATCATACACGTTGGGAGTTAATAAGGGTCAAACCACTTAGTCAAGCCTTGACCGAGAATTTCATTTATTGAAGGGACCCGGCCCCCACGGCTACCTAGTACCTACCCAATGCTCATTCCATCTTGAAAGTGGTCTACATGAACCCAAATTTCATCGTCAAATTTAACCTCCTCCTTGTCGGTTCGTTAACATTATTAATAAGCAGCTACATGGTGGTTGCTTTCCAAAGCATTTCCCGGGCACAATTTTGGGCATAATCGGTTGAGATCCTAGTGTTTCCAACACCAACCGCTTCCATGTTGACATTTTTCATTATCAAAGTGGAGGAGTGTTTTGTAAATTCCTCTAAAAGGGTCGTTCGATTTCCTAAAGCCTCGAACTTCAACTGAATATGCTCAAACTCAACTGGTTCGTTTGTAATTGTCAATCGGTTCTTCCTATGCATTGTTTCAAAGAAATAGGTTGCGATTTCTTTGAAATTGATGATTTACAGTTGTTTGTCAAAAACTTCACAATTTACACACTAAGGGATCCCCATAATTGGGAAAACCTGAAATTAAAGGATAATTATGCTCATTTGATACATGGTCCCACAAAACACAACCAAGGAGTTGTGTAATGTTATGTTGTATATGCTATTTAAGTTATTGTTATGTAGTAGTTTCCCTTTCATACTGAACTCTCCCCTCTGTATTAAATCATAACCCATAAAATTTCAAGGCCTAAGGTAGATTGTGCGCAAACTGTCGCTTTAAGCGTTGAGTGTATCTACTATTAAGCTTATTAGATTGTTAGGGTCTAGTTGTTTCTTGTTATTAATTGAAAAGGGATTCCAATGCACCAAAGTAAGTCCTTCATTTGAATTCCGTCTGCAAGAGTTAGAAGGGCTCAAACTTTTATTGGTAGATAACCCAACATCAACACGGGAGCCTTACATTAAGGCGGTGGACATTCTCATAATCAATATGTACTCAATATGCAACATTTTTAAGTGTTGGTTTTAACATGCTATAACCTTATGGCTCTATGGGAGCATGTGAGTGAGGACGGAATTATGGTATATACACATGTAAACATTTGTTAATGCATTTTAGTTTATTTACTATTTGTAGATTTTCAAAAAAAATTGTTGGGTCTTGTTGCTAATTCAACAAGTCTTAGAAGTTGTGATGTATTTTTTATGTACAGTCTAGATTG
Source organism: Polytrichum commune (assembly GCA_950295325.1). NCBI lineage: Eukaryota > Viridiplantae > Streptophyta > Polytrichopsida > Polytrichales > Polytrichaceae > Polytrichum > Polytrichum commune. The sequence continues at coordinate 10,026,921 of OX485803.1, read as the reverse complement.
AGTATAAACATCAAAGTTTTGATGGCAAGTGTGACCAAAAGCTAAACTGACATTTAAGTATATTTGGAAAAACCACGTGTCCAAAAATAATAAGCGATGTTGGACTTGTGGAGACAAAACATCAAATGACAACAAGAAAACAACAACACAACAATCACAACTTCAAATGTTTATATCCCATGTTCGTCAACAACCATATTAGTGTAATTTTACAATCTAGTGAATGTCATATTGACAATTGAAATTGTCCAAAATTCATGCATAAATTTTAAATATACTTAAGTCCTAGTTTCTAACCCTAGGCTCTCTCATGTTCATTCAACACATGAGGGTATAGGGTTTGCTTTTGGGTACGGATCACAACTAAGTGTAGGTACCATACGAGTTATGACTTTGAACTAGGATCCTTCTCCTTTTTAACCATAACAAGCCACGTGGGAATGCAAGGGTTATGTGTAGAGTTTAGATAGACATTGCATTTTACCATTTGTATGCCACCTACTAATTCCCAAATGTAGGGCACATCGTGTCGCCAAAATAAAAGGGTACACAACTTCGGTCTCCAAAAGCTACTTCATCACACTATGAAAAGGAATGCAATCTTGTGAATGTGATTCACACTATGTCTCATCACCCTCGCACAAACAATATGAAATAGAAGATCATTTGCAAAGATTCGGATAGTGTGTCATCTACATACAAGTGCGTACCATGGGCACTATTCCATTTGAGTTCCAACCGACACTAGTTGGAGATTAGATTAATGTGAGACGTGGAATCGAACCGGAGGCGTGACTAAAGCACGTGGCCTTGCCTTGCACCATCAACCATCTAGGATAGTGGGTGAGGAGGTATCCTTTTGCCACGAGTGACTCGGGCATTGAAGGTGTTTGATTTTTTGGAAGGGTTTGGGTTGGGCATGGCCCCACTCACACTAGTAGGAAAGTGGAAGCCGAACAACGTATTTGTTAAACGGGTGGCGATCTCTATGTGTGGGGTCAAGATTCGGCGTGTCGGTTAACAAAGCAAGTTTTTGGAACATGTTGTTTGGTTGCCGCTTTTTTCTACTAGTGTCAACTCCTTCTCTTGGTTCTTGGCTGTGCTCATTGTCACAACCTCCGAGGATCATGATCTTCTCGTGTGGGCCATTAAAATTGTTCTCATATGTTTGAGCCTAGAACAACGTAAAAATCTTTGACCATTACATCATGAATTTGTGTATGTTTGTGATTTGAAAGTGGTCATCATCCAAACAAAGAAAGCAATGGAAATCGATAGGTATCGTAAAGTAGGGTGAGCATGGTTTGGGTTGTGATGGCCCACTCGGAACCAATAGAAAAATGGTAGTCGAACAACTTACTCCAAACAAGATGCTTGTAAAATTGGCGCAACAAATCTACAAAAGGACAAGATTCGGGCTGTCCATATAATAAAACAAATTTTTGGAATATGATGTTTGGCTACCACTTTTCTAGCGGTTCTTGGCTTTGCTCTCTTGTCACAACCAATTCATGGGATCTTGATATTATCTCATGTGGGCCATCAAAAAAATTCCCAACTCTTTGAAGCCACAACAACACAAAAACCTTTGAATATACACCACACAATTTGTATCCCTTTTTTATCCGAAAGTGGCAAGCCAAACATGGAAAGCAATGGAAATTGATAAGTATCCCCAAGTATCTTATAACGCCTCTCTCCTCATAAGCTAGATTCTTGAATCTTTTGAAATGGATTCGTGGTGAACAATTACAACCATCATTGAAGGTCTACAATTGTCGGCAACCTTCAAGTGCACAAACATGTTTGTGTGTGTGTGTGTTCATTCATTTGATGGTTCACCATTCTACCAAACTATATAAGGTAAAATGGTGAACGGACATCAATATAAGGTGAATGGGCTCATTTTCACGCTAGTGACAAATCACCAGCGTTACTTTTTCAATAATAGAGAATCATTCAAACATAGTACCAATGACGTGGAATTTGTTTTTGACCTGCACCATCCAAGCTCCAAATTGTCTCCAATCAAACAAGTTGCAAATTGGACTCATGATAACGTGTTTGTTGCCAATCAAATTATATACTCATGGTAGATGGCCATGACTAGACATCCATCACCCATCACTATCATTGAGGTAAAAATGAAAACGCCCTAGTAAAAACAAGACCCTATATATTTGTGGTTAGATCATCTCAAGAAGATACCTCTAGACTCGTTCGGAGTTGCTGATACTAACTCTGAAATCATTTCCATAATAATACATATGGGCTATAATATAATTGGTTGTATATTCACCACAAGTAACAGTGGCAGGGCTCAACTCGAAAAGGTGGTGTCTAGCCCTAGCCCTAAATTGAATCTTGTTTCCTAACAAACATCTAGGGCAAAGTAAAAAAAATGTACCCCTGTAAGTTTATTGTTGATTCATACTAAATCGATCTTAGTAGTCTAAATTATGGTCTATGATCCACACTTAGGTGTTAAATGATTTAAATTAGGAAATATCCAGGCTCTGTATAAGACTAGTGCATTTACCTTCCCGAATGGTATGTGTTATGACTGTGCACTACTAAGATTGTGGTGCTCACAACACAATTGGCTTTGACACGATTTCCAAATTGCCCAAAGTAGGATGCAATTAGCTTGGTCCGATTGAGTCATATGTTGTTGGAACAAAACCGTGTACTACATGCAATACATCATTGTCAACTTGCGGCCCATGGCCAACAACGTTAGCTCTTTGCACAAACATTCCACTTGAACTTAGTAGGACGGCAACATCAGTTGATCATTGTTACTATGAATAACCGAATGAAAAGTTATTGCACAAAAGTCACTGGAGCCAAGCTTTTTGAGAGTTTAAGGTTGAGTGTGAAGTGGTTAGGGTTTAGGGTTTAGGGTCTAGGGGCCGTTTAAGTAAACAAAGGGAAGCAGAGAGTGAATGGTCCTTCTGAATTGTCCCCCATTCAAGCAAGTTGGAAACTGGACTCGTGACGAAGGTTTCTGCTATTGATCGAAAGTTGTAAACCCTGTGTAGATCCTAAACCCTTTTCGTGGTGACTGAAGTAGTGCCCGGGGAGTGTTTGGGCATATATAATAGTCGGTCAAGATCCTAGTGATTCTAAATCCAACCCTATGACCGGGGAGAACTGGCAGTTAGTTACCGATGAACCGGTTGAGTTTGAGGAATAACCGGTTGAAGTTCAAAACGGCAGGAAAATTACCGATCATTTTAGAGGAATTTATAGAATAATATACCCCAATTCAATAAAGGAAACCCGAAGGAAGTCAACACGTAACCGCTTGGACTTGCAAACACTAGGATCATCTTAACCGATCATGTCCAGAACCCTCCCTGATCACTGATCCAACTGGTGACATGTTGACATCTTCCGGTGTCACTCCCATTCATTCGAGGTATAGTCTATAGATTCCTCTAAAACGATCGGTAATCCTCCTGAAGTATCCAACCTCAAGCGGTCATTATTCCTCAAACTCATCCGGTTCATCTATAACAAATCTCTCTCTCTCTCTCTCTCTCTCTCTCTCCGACAAGCCAACGTCAAAGCACAGGAGGCGGTTGACCACCTAGCAAGTTTTTTCGTCAAGTAGAGAGGAGATTTCAGAGCTGGGAATTGAACCGCCAACCTTTGCCTTGAGATTTGGGTATCTCTCCACCATCATCCGGTAGTTTAGGGTCATCTCGGCCCACTCCCCTAGCATGTAGGACTGAGGCAATTTGGCCGAAAACGTGATGAGGGGGCGGGGTGGGGATTCAAGAATGGGTCCACTCTTGTAATCTGACAACCAAGACTGGGTGTGCCCTATCCAAACCCTAAAGTTCCCATCCACCCATCATGAGTTCCTGCACTTATTTCTGGCGCTGGCTTATTAGCCACCCCCTGTTCCCCACTGGGAACTCAATCCATCCACATTCATTCATTAACCACTGCAATATATTTGTATTGTTTTCCTGCTCCCATTAGGTGGGAGCCCCACGAGGGCCCAGCCATAAATAGAAGTGGAGAGAACATTATCTATTATCTGAGAAAGGAGGGGGAGCCTGCACAAGGGGAGCGAAATCTAATAATTTATTGTTTAATGGGGATTCAATACATACATATATAGGTGGGAGCCACGTGATGGGGGGGGGGGTGGGCCATCCTAAACTTAGAAACTGATAACCTACCCTACACTGCACCAGTACACCTACCTAGATCAATCAATGAAGGAGAAGAAAGAGTACAACAAATGTACTCATAAAAAACATGGATGGATTTCATCCATGATGTCCATGGAAACTCATCCATATTGGATGAATGAATGGGCTTATAGCATTGCCCGGGAAGTTTTTGGGCGTAGTCGGTCAAGATCCATGTGATTCTAAATCCAGCCGGTTTACATGTTGGCATCTTCCGGTGTTGCTTTTATTTCTTGTGAGGTATATTCTTCTATAGATTCCTCTAAAATGATCGGTAATGCTCTTGAAGTCTCCATCTTCAACCGGTTATTTCTCAAACCCAACCAGTTCATCTCTAATTAGCCGCCGGTTCTTCCTGGACATAGGGTTACGATAGGGAAACAACCACCTCCAAGTTGAGGGCCAATTCGTTTTCCAATTTCACCTCACGACACCGTATTTAGTGGTGTTTAGTGTCACTTAGTATTCGGAGTTATGCGGTGCTATAATTATTTATCAAGAAAAAGGTCAGTTAGGTTCTATAATGTCCAAACGACCTATTCGACTTTCATTAATTAGTGGGAATTGAACTCGTGAGTAAAGAAGTTAGTGCATCACGTACTTGCAAATAGTACGTGACACTAAACACCATAAACGGTGCAGACTACTCCAGGGTATCTGATGATGTTACATACGGAGTCGAATCCTCTTAAAGAATTAATTTTAGACTATGAAATGGTGTTTCTATATTTGCACTGTCTTAATGAATGAATGGGTTCATGTAGACACCACGAATCCTTGGCCCTGATTATTTATTTGTTCCTTACGCAAACCGTGTTTAGACATTGGGAAATTATGGGACTCACCGGGTGAAGTGGAATTACGTGCTCCAAGTTTGTCCCAACTTAATTAAACGGACACTTTTTTAAGTTTCAGTGGTGCACCTACTTTTTGTAGGATGTGTAACACGAAATTAGTGTGACATGAGTAACAAATTTACAATCGCGGCCATGGTCAATTCCGTGTATTTTCAGAGTCCAAGTGGAAACCATCTTTCTCATTACATGGTTGTGAGGCCTAGCATGTTGAGCATACTCCAATCTCTTTCAAACACATTCTTTGGTGTCCATTTTTGGATCTACACGTAACCATATACCATCTAGAAAAGGTGACTTTGTTGTTGTGACTGATGGTGTGGATTCATCTTTGAGTTGGTCTAAGGTTATGTGTAATCCCATACACCACTTAAATGCAGGTGGTCATTTAAGAGAAGTAATCATTTTGGTCCCATCTATCTTGTCGGTTGCCCGCCTTATTTTGAGTTTCATCAAACGTGGTGCACCCTTCACATGACCGTTCCCTACTATTCAACGTTTGTTTTACTTCTAACAAACAACTCAAATGTTGCATAAAGCATACCATCACGCACAAAACCCATAAAAATAGACCAAGTTACTCTTTCTAAGTAGCCCTCGTCTCCTAAGATGTTAAGCATGTGATGTCATACGAGGTGATTAGCAATAGTAAATCAAGGCAATACTTGCTTTCCTCATAGTAGTTGGAGTTTATATGAACATCTTGTTCACTTTCATAATAGAGTTCCTCTTTCTTCTCACAAGATTAGACATGTTCCTTCTCCCCCCCCCCCCATCATCTATGTTGATGTTATATCTAATACATAACTAACAAATTCTAATCATGTAATCAAGCACTTTCAAATACATGTCTTTTTGGTGCCCGTTCTTACATCCACGCCTAACCGCCATCGCTCAAATATAGGTATATGATTAAGATAAGCAATTGAATTAGGCTTGCTTATCTTATCCTTATTGTAAGGTTTATCATATTCGCTCCTTTGCCCCATAGGTTCAAAGGCGGGACTCAAGTGTTGGGAAGAGCACACCACCCCCGACAAAGCCCATAGTTACAACCATGGAACGGAGCATCGAAATGGTAAGAAATCATGAGCCGTGACGTGAGCGTCCCATGTGTACCTTATGCTTACAATTTTGTTTAAGTTCAAATATCTTTGCTACAATTTAAAAAAAAAGCTCCAACGTCAACGTTCTTTTCGGTTTTGGGGTTTTGTTCCCAAGCTCAATTGAGAGTTGGTTTTGGATATTTAGGTCTTTGAAGATTCTTGCCATGCAAATCTTCCATTTATGTTGATTTTGGACATCCGAACGTCTTCGGACCGTGTACGATATTAGCTCAATTTCCCAAATCCACACTTCCAAGCCCAAAAGATACCAATCAAAGTGGGCCACCGACTTCCACAATATTCCCTCTTAACACACAAGCAACTTCAGTGCAATGCTTGATATGATTCCCCTACACAATCCTTTGCCAAATACCGTACCGTACCATGAGTATTAATATATACATAGCAATGTGATATCCACACGTGAATCGAGGATCCCCATCCAATTTGGAAAGGCCACATGACAAATCCTTGTTTAAAAGAAAAGAAAAGAAAACTCCAAAATCACACCAAACTTAACTACTAATTAGTGTGGACATTGAATTAGCATGACACACTAATTAGGCTAGTCGGTTTTGGATTTGAGAGTTGATTGGAATTGAGATGGACCAAGTAGTTGTTGCCACTTGTCACTAGACATGGTCATCATCAACAACTCACCACTCTCCAGTCAATAGACGTGGTGATTGTTGACAGCTCCGCATCCTTTGAGTCACTCATGCGTGATGTTGGATATCTTCTACTGCCACCAAGTACATGTCTATTGTAGAGGAATGTTTTTATGGTGTTATGTACACAGACGTGTGATATCGCAGTACTTCATAAGACACATTGTTCTATGCGATATTTTTTAATATGTTGGACATTTTGCACCGTACCACAACCCATTCATGCGGGAACCTCGGGGCTTGTCCTTGGTGGAGATAGGTGAGGATTGGCTTGTCCCATGCTCATTCGAGACATTCACTTAAAAAGAGGTGCACTAAGCATATGAATTAGCTAGTGTGGCCCACACTATTCATCGTCGACCCACATTACTCGTCTTGCAATCATTGAGTGGCACTAGCGAGGTTGTCATACGAAACTTGGTTACGCTTTATTTAACATGGAATATCAATTTTAATGCCATACTTGATCCTATGTTTAATATACTAATATTTGAGGCAAATTCTAAGACAATGATGCACCATAATTCACATTGGTGGTAACATCAAAGCCATATCCTCTTCTTTTGTTGGACATTCATACACACTGCCTATTTTAGTAACCTGAGCGTCAAATCATAATAACGCAGCCATATTCAAAATTTAAAACCCTCCAAGACAAGGTTGGAGATTCATGGTGTCTATGTAAACTCATCCATTATGAATGACATGGGTCTAGTAAAAGCTAGTTTCCTATAGTTAACAACTAATGCATCCCCACTTGACTGGTTTGGGGTCTCTAATGTTGTTGCATGAGTCAAATCGTCCAAATCCAAAAACTTGCAGCTACATATTACTCCCTCTGCCTCAAAACGATTGTCCTACTTCCTGGAGTTTTATGTCCCAAAAACATTGTATGAGATCAAATGCTTATTGATTTTGTTGATGTAGAAATTGTTTGGCACACCAAATTATTGGGCAAAATTTTCCACATCAAAGAAATTGATAATCTCGAATAATAATTTTGGGACATAAAACTCTGGGGGGTAGGACAATTATTTTCGGACGGAGGGAGTAGTTCATTGCGTTTTCGCCTTCCTAACGAATGAGTTTGCATAGATGCCATGAAAGCTCCAACCCAAAACAAGTGTTGTCGTTGACACCAATGATAAGTGTCTTAGACTCACAAAGACTCTTTTCCTCAATAATAAGAGAAAATGACACACATATTGAGTAAATCAACAATGGACACCTTCCATGGATGACGCATTAATAACTTGCCCCTCCCAAGTCTGTTGTTAATAATTTTCAAATTGGGTCCCATTAGACTAATTTAAAGTCTTCAACACCAAAATGTGGGTCACTAGGGATAAAAATAGAAACTCAATGGTCATGCAATGTTTCTCTATGTTTTCACCAACCTCAATTAATGACAAGTTCACAAAAGATTACAAGCATTTACATAGACACCACACAACTCCAACCCATAATTTGTGTTGTCATCATGCAACTAATTTAGTCAAAAGAAAAGGCGTTACATAAAGCAAACATTGTATACTAATTATACGTGTCCGCAAAGACTCACAAAGACGCTTTCATCATTTTAATAAGAAGAGACTAAATGGTGGCTGCTCATAATACGCTTGTGGCAAGACATCCCATACAATGGTACCTAAGAGGCATGGTTGCAATCATCCAAAAAGGAACCAATGTATGGGTTGGTTCACCCTCTCATAATATCTACCAAAGGGAAGGGCAAAGTGGGGGAGGCGGTGGGTGAAAATGCTGCTAAATTTTATTGTAAAGCCCAAGGAGTCTTGGTTTGAGTTAATATAACACCATAATTGGGGTTAGAATTTCCAAAGTAGTTTAAAGTCAACAACCCTCATTCGGTTTCTTTTCTTATCGGGACCCCTATATTTGAGTAGTATGTGGTTTGGTGTGGATCCAAGTACGGATACCAACAAGACACGTGTTCAACAAAGATTAAGGTCAAGGCATCCATAGTTGACTGAGTCCATTCAACCGCTCACTAGGGTCATGTAATGTTGACATAAATGACATTTATATTTCTTATACGAACAGAGTTAAGGTTTATGTGGTGGTGGCATGTGATTGATCACCCTCATAAGAATTTTGACAACTATCGTAGCCAAGCTTAGCATTTAGATGAGCGGTTTTGGGTTAACCTATAAATTGACCATGTGTTACCTTCACTTACCGCTTTGAAATTGGAGCAATTTCCACATTCATGAATCAAATTTGAATCAAATACACTCTCTTGCGAATTTGTTTCACTTGCGAGAAAATAATTCTCCGCTATTACTCCTCCTAAACAGATGCAACCTCTCTTATTTTATCGGTCATAGATGCCTCAACCTTAGATTGCATGCTCAAAACATGACAACCATTGTACTCTTAATAGTCGACATAATTGGGAAGGGGACCTACAGTATATGACCACGTAATGAGCATGAGTACCTTCGAGTCACTTTCGTAACGAATAGCGTATTTAAATCAAGCTCCAAGATTGACAAGGTAAATGGCGACGGCCTCGATTTAAATTTGCTAACCATCTTGTACTAATCGCGTGCTTTATATCCTAGAACAAATGGGTTGGTTGGAAAAAGAAGGAAAAATAACCATTTAAGACCCATCAGTGTCCGGGGAGATTTTCGTGGGCATAGTTGGTCGAGATCCTAGTGTTTTCAAGTCCAACCGGTTGCATGTTGACATCCTTTAGTTTTTTCTTTATGAATTTGGGGTATATTTTACAAATCCATCTAAAATGGTCAGTAATTTTTTCCAAAGCCTTGAACTTCAACGGGGTATCTCTCAAACTCAACCGATTCACATGTAACTAGTAGCCGGTTCTCCCCATTTAGTGACCCCCATCTACCAGATTTGGGCGAACCAACCCATACACTCGTTCCTTTGTTGGATGCCTAAACCCTTGCCTCCAAAGGAACCAATGTACAGGTTGGTTCGCCCCAGCCCATCTACCATATACAACACACCATTCACGACATTTAGTATCACTTAACTTTTCCGAGTTACGCACTTCTATAACATTTTATTTTTACTGCCAATTTCTACCAAGTAAAGATATTCACGTTCTACATCGTCCTGACCACCAATTTGACCTCCGTTAGTAGAAAATAAAATCTACAGTAAACTGTCACAACACAACGTAACTTTGAATAATAAGTGACGCTAAATACCATGAATGGTGGAGTGAGCTTGAATTGGGATGAACCAACAACCAATCAAATTGGGTTGAGGTTTTTACTATTTACCCCCGCGGTAAGTGTTGGTGAAAACCAAACCCCAAACCGCCGCAGGATGGCTCCAGGGGTAAGTACTGGGAAGTGACTGGGCTGTGCAGATGTGGACACGTGGCGCACATGTGGGACCCACACATTATGTCTATTCTGACCGTATAATACGGAACGGGGTCAGGGCTGCTGCGAGACCCGTTATCTTCCCCCTGGCAGCGTGGTTGTGTGGGTCCCACTCAACGGGATGAGTCAGACTGGTTATCTTTTTGGCGTGATTATAGGAAGTGTGTGGGCCCCGGTGTCAGAGCAGGCTACCTATCCAACACCAATTAGGGTAGGGTTCAATGTCCCGGGACAGGTTTGGCCACCATAGTCGTCGGTTGGAGATCCTTGTGTTTCCGACACCAACCGGTTACATGTTCACATCCTTCGGTTTCCCTTTAGTAGATCGGGGAATATCCTATAAAATTCCTCTAAGTGGATCGGTAATTTTTCCCAAAGTCTTGAGCTTCAATTGGTTGTTTCTCATAACTCAACCGGTTCAATTGTAACCATAGAAGAGGCACCTATTCCCAATCAGGACCCCATCAGCAATTTATAGGGTATCGGAATTTGGATAAGATCGGAACCAATAGTGTTATGACACCTGTGTTGGTTTGAGAGTTGAAGTGAGGAGGAATTCGTCTCAAAATGAGTGGTTTAAATGGCAAACTTTAGACATTGGGAATGTATTTTGGACCAACTTGTGGCTTCACAATACTTTCAATTTGAGGAATAAAATTAATGAAAAATCGCAGTCCTCTTGATTTCTATCTTCCTGCAACAGAAAAATATGCACCCCCTTATACTTCTCCAAATTTGGCGCATAATCTCTTAATTGATCGGTCATGGATGCCTCTACTCTATCATGAGTTACCAATCATCAATTTCCTTCATTCATTATAGAACCTGTTTAAGGGGACTCTCTTTGCCGCCCCCCCCCCCCACACACACACACACATAATGCTCTTGAGGCAATCCTTTCATACGAGCAAATGTTTTCATGTTCTTGTGTTAGTTGACCTCCTTTTTGTCACAAACATGAGAGCAAAGCCTAGCTTTTCCATCATACTTGCTTCACACTAGAGCCAACGTTTACATCTAAGGTAGATTTGCTTAACTCGGTTTTTGACCTTGAATGGACACCTATATTTGAGTGGTATATGGTGAGGTGTGAATCTAATAAAAGACACAAGGATTACAGATGTTGAAAGAGATTAAACTACATACTCATAACTTGTTAACCATTCTAGACATAATACTCAATATAATTTGGGGTAAGGGGACCTATACGATCATCTATGACCTGGGAAAATCTTTACTTTGACAATATATAAGATATTCATATGAGCTCCACAAAACAATGAGGAAAGTGGGTACGGGGCACACCATGGATTTGCTAATCATCTCGCAGTAAATGCATGTTTCGTTTCATATCCTATCCTGCGAGAAGTGGGCACAGAGAGGAAAAGTGTCCACTTAAGACCCTCTTACAATCTTATCTACCTAAAAGGCATATTCGACCTAACTTATGACTTTGCTTCTTCGACGTTCCAAAACCCTTAAGCAAGCTTGCAAGTCATCATGATCACGAGTGTGGGAAATCTTGGTGGTTTTGGCTTGAAGTGTAGCTTACGGAAGCTTGATTGGATGGGTGAATTATAATGATGGCATTGCACGGGTTTTTGGAGGAAGCCCCACACTAGAGTCCAATTCCAAGCCCCGCCAACATCCAAGTTAAGTTAGCGGAGCTTGTGATTGGTGTCATGTTCGAAGCACTACCTTATATATGCCTCTTCCTCCATGCAACCCTCTTCACAACTTCCTTTACTAGCAAGGGGAACCTGTGTGCATTTAACTCGGTCTCGGCCACCATCCTCCTAACTAATGATGCGACGATAGTAGAGGCGCCTATTCCCAATCAAGACCCCAATCGGCAATTTCGATCAAGTCGGAATCAATAGTGCCATGACACATGTCATGTTTTTGAGTGTTAAAATGAGGAGGAATGAACGGTCATGACAAACTCTAGACATTGGTAACATGTTCGGACCAACTTTTGGTTTCAAAAATTCACAGAAATTTCAATTGAAAGAAACAAAATACCATTAATTTTTATTATTTTGCAGTCCTTTTGAATTCTATCTTCCTACACAGGGACAAGTTACATTGCCTTATACTTCTCTAGATGCAGCGCAAAATCTCTTAAGTGATCAGTTATGGGCACCTCTACTCTAATTTCCCTTGCCTGTGGGAAGGAGGAAACTAATTTTAAAACCGATGGAGATTAAAGAATGTTGGTTGCCATGATGAAGAATACTACAACTAAATGCTCAACACTATTTGTAAACTGCGGTGTAGTGTCACCACCACGAAATGGTAACCCAACATTACTTGGCATTATTTTTACCATTCTCATTTTCACTTTGGTGAAATTGATTCGGAGAGAAAGTAACAACTATTGGGTAGAATTGGTTGAGCCATGTGTGTCACAAAAGGAGAGGAGAAGAGAAGAGACGAGAAGATAACAACAAACGACTCACTTACAAGGAGTTATTACACAAAGTTGTTGACACAACTGAGCTGCTATGGGGCTCGATCCGAATGGTGCCTACATGTCGAATGTTCATTGGGGAAGCACAGATAAACCCCATTTGGCTAAGCTGGCACAAGAGCTTTATACATATACGGCCTTCAGTCTTGGGCCTTATTAGTAGTAAGTTATGACTGTGGCGACTTTGGGAATGCATTTAGTTACGAAAGACAACCGGAACTTTTGTGACGAAAAGTGAGGACGCTTCAAATCACGTGACAATTGTCATACTGCTATGTGCTCATCCAAATGTCCCAGCAGGTGCCATAGAGTATAAGTTGCATGTATGTTATAACCGGTCCCCATGTGTCACCACCCTATTCAATGCCTTCACTTGTTGAGCCACATGCGTTGTAGTAGCCCATGCATCATAAGTTACATGCCGGTGTTGTCTTTCCAAAAATATTTTTTTTAAATAAAAATAAAAATAAAAACCCCCGGTTATGAGCCAGGTCTCCTCCACCCCAACACGTGCATGTTGGTATCGTCTCGTCGATAAGTGCTTTTTAGTGGGTGTGATGACGTTCCATGTTTATCAAAAAATTGAAAGAGAAGAAATAAAGGAAAGGGCTTTAAAGGCGCGCATTTATGCAAGAGATATCGTTTCCAACTAACGTACTCACATGTGTAAGAAGGGGAATAATCGTTGGCGATGTGTTGAATATGTTGCCATGCTTTTGGTGAATAAATAATAAGAGAGCAGCCTAGCTTTATGCTCATGGCCTTCTTTTTTATTACCAGCTTTGGAATGTAGAAGCTCCATGTAAGTGTGGCATTGAGCCAAGTGTTGGTCACTAAGTTAGCCGACGTGTTTTTATTAGGGAACGATCGGGTGACCTTATATATGATGTGCTTTATAAGTGTCTACTTTGTTTTTAAAGGGGCCACTTTACAAACAGCCACCTCTCTACATCCATACCCACACACTCGTAGAGGAGGCTTCAGTTTCAAGCTGCCTGGCTAAACTAACTCACTCTCTGGCATGTGTGTGTTGGAATCAACCAAAAAGATGCTGGAATCTAGTGTACATGGTTTTCTATATATACTGTGGCTTTATAGATCTCCTACTAATTTTGTTTTCGACTAATCCTCTTTTGAGACCAAAGGCTGGAAGGTTGGGAACTTAGTGAGGACCTTGGAATATTCCCAAGTGTTTGAGGACGGTGCATGCTAAGGTCGAGGGTGCTAAACCGACATCCCACTCACAACCAACACCCTGTAATCTTGCATAATAAGTACATATTGATGATGAGAATGTTCGCCCTGTGAACATCAAGCCCTTCCTAATAGTCTTGGTAGCCAATGTAGTTTTCACTTCATAGAATTTTATTTTATAAAGTGTAGGACATCTGGTCCCTTTTTCTTTGCCTAGGAAGTTTTCTTGGTTCATACAACTAACACATGTATGCCAAATGCATGAACTTATTGGTTTAATGTGTTGCTACCTTAGGCTGATTTTATACAAAAAAGTAATCATCCTGCGTCCCAAACATTTAATTGAAGCATGTTGTTCTTTTTTGGGGGAAATCCCAAAGCCTAAAAATTTGAAGCATATTACTTGTTGGACACAAAACCAAAAAAGCTTTGCGACCCAAAACCTTTTCCCCCTTCTACTTGTCCATGTGTTTTTTTTTATTCAAGTTTCAATTATCAGGTCTGTTTTGTCAGGTTTCAATTATCAAGTCGTCTTTCAAATTTTTATCCACTAAGTATATGAAAAACAATGCTAAGGTAGATGTGCTTAATTCAACGTTTGATCTGAAACATGCACCTAAGGTATGTGGGGGTTTTACGGTTTGTTTTTCATATTCTCCAATTTCTATCGAATAGGTGTACACAACATAACTTTTGTTGCGTTGGGAAATCCACAATGATGCATTAGCAAGTATCGAATTGAAAATCAGGCCTCCCTTGATTTAGTTATGGTTATCAAAAGTGCATGTTTGTTGGTTCCTTAAGTGACTACATAAGTCCTCCCAATTGTGTTCACAATTGAGTATGCAATATTTCATTAAGTTTGAAGTCTTTGTACAATCTCATTACACATGTGGCTTTTGGTGGTTGTTCTTTCATCCTCACCGAACCACACACCAATCAACTATAAGTATATAATCAAGAAGACAACATGATTACACTCGCATCCCTTATGTTTGAGTGGAGTATGGTTGGGTGCAAATCTAAGAATGGACACCAAAAAACCACGAGCTGAAAAGAAATTACCAACATCTTTGAAATTTGTTACTTTTCTAAATGCGATAGTCAACTTAAATGGGCGGAACCTTTACGGTCATTTAATTACTTGAAGAATTTGTAATTTAACAATGACTAGGATAATCGTACAAACTCTAATTTTTTTGAGGAAAACAGCTATGGGCACAATTTGGATTTGCTAGTCATCTTGCATTAAATGTGTGTTTCATATCCTACATGAAATGGGGGTGGAGAGATTTTTTTTTTCATTTCATACTTGCTTATGTTAGCAAAATTTGAAATATTCTTACCAGAGCCTACATCATGCCTTGGCCAACCTTCCTCACTTGACCAACTTCCCCTCTTCACATGCAAAGAGGCTTTGGTAGCTGGAGATGTTGTCAGGGATACACCATAGCTAATTTTGCTATGTTGCATTGGTGTTAGTTAACTTTGCTCACAAAGCCCACACGTGGCTTAGACCGTCATCAAATCGTAGATGAAAGATGAACAACTGAATGTAGGAATTTGCAGAAGATCATTTGGTTATGCTACAAATTCATGGTGTAAGGTGGTCATCAGGATGAAAAATGATAAAGCGAATGGGACTATGCAACCACAACTCGCGAATGTATCACCAACTTACACAAACTTTGGTAGTGAGTGCTAGTACAACAATGTGTGAGAGAGGTTTCTCCAAGCCAAACTTGAGCAAGAACCATCTACAAGCTAGTATAGCATTGGAAATGCTTGATCCTTTAATGCGGATATCATTGGCGAATATTGCTATAAATGAAATTGATTGGCTTTGAGAGAGAGAGAGAGAGAGAGACCAACCACACTGGGGGGGTGGGGGCCCGCACCGGCCAGGCTGGCTGAGCCCTGACTGGACCCCCGGTGTGGTAGCTCTAAGAGAGAGAGAGCGATTGTTAGTGCTAACGTGAATGAGGGACGCTTCACCTTCTTTATGTTATGAAGAAATATTAGGGACCCACAAATCAACCCTATAAAATATGGTGATATGATATACATGTAAATCTCAAAATTTCAAACCTTTATTCTACCTTTGATTCTTCAACCAACATTCCAATATCATTAGAACCTTGTATAAATATTTTTTTAGTCAACAACTTATGGTTGTGTGCTTACTTTTTGCAAGGAACTACATGAACAAGTGAATGCCAACGAACTCGATTATTGAAGTTTTATTGTTAATTTAGTACATCATAAGAGGAAATACTCAAAGATCTATATTTCTAGTTCGTTTTCCAGTAAAACGGAAACACGCAACAAAACAAGAGCCAAAACTTGAAAAAAAAACCTAGAACACATCGACGGACATTTTTTAATTTTTTTTTTCTGAGCGCATCGCGAAACCTAAACACTAGCATGTGAGGAAGAACACCACAAGGTGATGCCTGCTATTTCCCTACACGATTTCTCTCTCATGCACCAACAACAAAGTGTATACTTTTGTCCCTATAAATGAGGCTTAGAACATAGTCAATGCTAGGTTATAGGGTGCTATATCCCATTAGATGTTCAAATGTCTCCAGTTATAACTGCATTTGCCTCCTACCTTCGTGGCCAAGTTACACACTTTTGTGCTCTCGCCCACACCTCTAGCTCCACCTCTTCGTCCTACTACTAATAATGCGGGCTAATATTTGGAGTTTACCCATTGCTCTAACATTTTACTCTAAGATATCTTATTTCCCAAGTAATTAGTTCCTAGTTCTCGACATGCACACGGATGTAGTTCGGGTTTCTAGGTTCGGCCCGGGTATCAAAAACAAAGTATGCAAATGGGTATGAAATATCGGACCCACATGGCGGTCCCACACTTTTGTCCTCTTGGCCAAAATCTCTAGTTGCACTAAATATGGTATTTAGTGTACACTAAGGTAACTTTTCAGATGACACTTCTTATGAATAAGTGAACCAATGTTGTCATGGATGATGGATGAGTTCCATCCGTTCGCCAAAACCCTACCTTCTCGTGCCCGTAACTTGTGATGAAATGTTGCCACGGATGATTGAAATTTGGATGGAAAATCACTCGGTAAGTGACAGTAATTGCAACACTATAGTTTCGCAAATTGTTTACAAGGAATGACAAACAATGTTGGGTTAACATTTAGTGTTGGTGAATTTCAATATTGATATGCATATGTTATTTGGACCATTACTAAATTCTATTGTAACATCTCTACACCTTGGAACATTTCGCGAGCATTTTCAATGCCATGAAACAAACCAATATCTGCACAACAATGGTGCATACTACGCTAAATAACACTATTAGTGTGAGCCATGGTAATTTTCTAGAAACCGCACCAAATCTCTAGTTTGGAAATAGTGTAGTCATCCTAATTTCTTTTATCAAGAGGATTCATGTGGTTGGCTATCATATTTTGTGCTACCTTTGTCTAATACTCAAGGTGTTTGGTGGAAAGTCTTTGGTAAGACTTGGGAGAAATCCTAGGGTCATGGGCCCAAGTTATCTCCGTCATGACTAGACAATTAGCGTGGTCCATAACAATTATTTCCACATTAAGTTTCACCCACATTAATAGGATTATTGAGTGCAAGATATTTATGTTATCTGGACTAAAAACATTTATATGTGGTAAAAACTTACAGCGATGGAGTCAACTATAAAGTCACCAATAGTGGAGACCAACTTAGTGTTGTTTTTGAAGGAAATTGCCAAAACTTCCACTTCTGACACTTTTGTTGATGACCTACCAAAAAAACGAGGGAGAGAAGTCGTTTTCCTCTATATTCTAGGGCAACAAAACTTTGAGACAAAATGGAGTTGTTTCTTTACTTGAGTTTGATTTCATTTGGGGATACACAAGTGGGTGAGAGGGAAAAAGAGATGCATGTTGCACATAAGTGAAAATAGAAATTGAAAAGATTCTTAGTCATATAAAGATAAAACATCTCGTTGCTTAAAACTCAAAGAAGCCCTCCAAGACTTTCCCAATTTCACTAAAACAAAAGGACCATTGAAGGATTTCGACCCCCATAACATTACTCGACGTGCAGCTCTTGTTCCGTGTGCCCTCCGAATATAACAATGGGATGCTTGAGAAGTTGCGCATGCATACTCAAATTCAGACGAAACTCCCATCACACGATTATTATATTTTGAGGGTCCACGTCACTAAGTAATGTTATGCCAGTTCATCCCCATGCTTATAACGTTAAACGCCCTATCTAACAACATTCACCCTACATATACCCTACTTGATATCCTAGTTGAGAAATGATATACCATACAATACCCTACTTGGCAAGCGAAAAACACCACCCATGACCACTCAACCATAGGTATGGGTTGGTGAACAAACATCACATGTCAATTGTAAAAAAAAGCGCCGACATATCTTTTCGTCTTTCTTTCCTTTTCTTATCCTAGTTCGGAGTCAACAACAAATACCCGAGTTGATACCCGGTTGTTTTACAAGTTCACTCCAATAATAAGGTGAAACTTACTCCATGGCAAACGAGAGCCCACACTTAGGGCCACTTCATACACAAGGCTGAAGGCCCTTGACCATGGCAATGTAAGAGCTCTCATTGGTCGAAAAGGCGGAGACCGTCCAAGTTCACTTCACCCTAGGAGGTGAAGGCCTAAAGGCCCAAAGAAAAGTTCGTGGATGAAAAGTCTACATGGAGTCCTACATGGCTAGTTGTGGATAAGGGTGCATGGTCTACCGGAATTTGCGTCAGACCCACCTCCAAGAGGTGGGCTTGACGCAAATTCTGGGAGACCATGACTTTTTTAATATTTTTTCCAACAAGACAGATTTCAGGATAGACTGCATGGCAGATTCCAAGACAGATTCCAAGACAGATTCCAGGACAGACAAACACCACCAAGTAGTTATCTTAAATTAATAAACTTGGAGACATATTATATTAAACCAAATCCTCCCCTCTTTTTCCGCCAACAAAATATGCAATGGTCCCGCAACATGGTTCATTCTCACTTCACACTATGCTTGAGGGCCAAAGACTACATAAAATGGCTTTCCCAACACCCATGGTACGGCCTTTGGATGAGAGTCAAGGGTCCTCACCATTACAAGGTCACGGCTCTTGGCTCATGTGTAAAGTGGTCCTTAATAGGACAAACCAACCGCATAGTAGCTCCCTAAAGAAGGTCATTGAAGTGCCCTAGCTAGCGAGGCTACAAGCAAAAGTGTGTATTTATAACCGGATATCGAAACGGAGATGAGGATAAGTTGTTAGGGAAAAACCAGGTGCCAACTGGTCCATACACAATGTGCCACCTCGTAAGCATTGCAAAGAAACCATCCATCAATCATAAAGGTGTTGGCCCAATTTTGGATGGAATTAGAAGACGACGAGTCATCCCTCATCAATATTGGGCTTGAACTTTTCCCATTGAGGAACCTATGAAGATCCCATTGAAGATACTATGGGGGTCAATCGGTCGTTCTTCCGGTGGATGAGTTGTTCAAACTACACTTTACGTATTAAAGTATAATGTGTGTTGTGTATGAAGGTGGTAGTTGTTGTTGTTGTTGTTGTTTGGAACGCAGGAGGTGCATGGTCACTTGGCTACACTAAATATGATATTTAATGTCAGTTACTATTTGGATTTACAAGGTGTCATGTTCTTTTTTACTATTGATGTATTTTTTTACCAAGTACAGTTGTTAGTGTTCTATAATGTCCAAACGACCAATTTGACATTTGTTGGTAGAATATGAGATATATGGTCAATAGACATAGCATTGCGTAATATCCAAATGGTAAGTGACACTAAATATCGTATTCAATGTAGTTTTCCGTCAAGTAGAGAGAAGATTTCGTGACTGGGAATCGAATCGCCAACCACTCCATTTGGTTTTGGGTACCTCTCCATTATTATCCGGTAGTTTAGGGTTATCTCGGACCGTGTATGAGATTAATTTCAAGTGTTTTGAGATCAATAAAACATTGTGGGAGATATTGATCTCAATGACGCAAGATACTCTATCTATCTATTTGTCTATCTATCTATCTATCTATATCTTCACGTTGACAATGACAAAGATATTCATATGAGATCCAATTTTATTTAGGATTATGGCTACGGTCTTGATTTGAAAGTACTAGTTGTCTCAAATCAATCACATGCTCAATATCTTGGGAGAAGTGGATTGATTGGGAAAAGATAACCAATTTAGATCCATAAAAGGTATGTGGGCCTTCATCAAACACTAGTCTTATGCACACACCTATATTTGAGTGGTACATAGGAAGACTTGAAGTTAAGAACAAACACTAAAAATAAATTCATTACAATGTCAATTTTGAGTTTTACACTCCATAGTCAACACCATTTTTATTTACTTATTTCTTTATTTGGCTTGAGGGGGGGGGTATGTGATTAGTTAAGTAATCAACAAGCATGCACTTCCAACAACATAACTAAAGCAGAGAAAATCTAAATTTTGTTGATGCTTCATTATAAATATGGTAATGCACACAAAATTCAAAATTCAAATTTTATTAATAAAAAAAAAACCATTAACACCCACACACCTTATTAGTTATTTGAAACTACTGTTATTGTTGTGTTAGAACTTCTGAAGTTAAAGACATAATATTCATCGAGTTGCCAACACTACTAGCTTGTGAGTCCTAGGCAATTGTCATGTGATGGTGAGGAAATACATGCATATCCAATAGTGTGGTAGATTTTCCAGCGACGTAACATGATGATTGAATTCTTTGTAATGGCCTCATCTCATATTATCTAACTTTTGTGTGCATGTAGTCATAGACACTTAAGGTGCATCGACCTTAAATGAGTTGTAGCCTTAATGTGACGTGACACTACACTTGCCCCTAAAATTCTAAAACCTATCAATGAAATTAACAAGAAAAAGGTAAGTCAACCACATAAGGGTCCTTAAGTGGCCATGGTTGCACACATTTACTTTTAGTGTTGGAAAAACATCGACTAACCCAACAAGCACATTGTAGGGAAAACGTCAAGTTTATTATCATACAAATACACAACCCATGTTAAAAGAAGAAAGAAAATGTTGCAATTCAAGGTTGAGATAACTTATATACACACATACACTAATTTGGGATATCAATGTGATAGACAAGTAACCGTTGCAAAAACATAGCTCATGATCAAACCTTTATGGACATGTTTACACCAAAGACATTAGGCCATGGCTCCCCACTTTTCAAATGGGACCATAGAAAGTCCGTGGACCATAGTCCATAGTCTTTTGGAGGGCACAAGACGTTAGTGTAAAACCCGAAATCATGTCGCAAATTCCGTCATACCTACCTTCAAGAGTCTTCCCAAAAGAATTCCCTACAATCCTGGCCAACCTTATCCATACTTGCTATGTGGCATTCCATGGAGATTTTCCATCCACTAAATATGTTATGGGCTGGGGTCCAAAACTACCCTCGTGTAAACCTAAAGTGGGGGTCCGTGACACTCTTCACCAATGAGAAATCAAGGATTCTCAAGAGACATGGCCTAATGGCTTCTGTGTAAGCACGCCCTAACTCTCCACATTTTATGACATGAACTACACGCCTCATAAACACTATCAACAACTTCAAAGCTCAACTCAAATACACATAAATTAAAGAACCCGGCATTTGGTGCGCTCACACACTCCTAGCAATCCATAACTTACCGAAAAGAGAAGGTGGGTACGTAACATGCACATCTTGTTAATAAATGAGATTCTACTACCCTACTCACCTCGCTCATGCTAAGCAAGTTAGTAAGGAGGTGACTCGCTCCGTCAATCACACACTTTTGCATCCCCTATTCATTATTCCTTGCTTTGAAATTTATGACCTAAACTTTGTAAGGTGTTTTGAGGAAGTGATGAAGAAGGACATTCAGCCAACAACAACACCGCCGCCTTCTTGCTGTTTGCAATAGAGTGCAGCCACGACTCTGTTGGTAACTTAATTTACCTCCATCTCTCTCCTTATCTTAATCTTTTTTCTGCAAGTTTGAAGTTGCATGAGCGGACACACACACACTTGTAACACACACAAACACACAACAACACATGCTCACCTGACACATGCACACACACACACACACACAATCCTCCACACCCATGGTAGACAAAAAATTAGATAAGGTAAAGTACGTCATGAACGGGGAGAGCGACTGAGGAGCAACTGGTTACATGTTGACCTCTTTCGGTTTTTCTTTATTGATTTGACGTTTATAATTAGATTCTTGTAAAGTGGTTGGTAAGTTCCCTGAGATCTTGAACTTCAACCGGTTATTGCTCAAACTCAACTGGTTCATCTGTAACTAGTGCTTGGTTCTCCCTGTTCATTGGGGAGAGAACCTACTCACAGGTGAACAGGTTGAGTTTGAGAAATAACCGGTTGGAAGAACGACTGATCTTTTTAGAGGAGTTTACAGAATGTTCTTCAATTTAATAAAGAAATACCGAAAGATGTCAACAGTTAACCGGTTGATCTTGGAAACACTAGGATCTCGACCGATTATAATAATGCGCAAGAATCTCCCCAGACACTGAAGGTAAGGTGAGGAGGAGTTATGAAAATTGAGTTGTGGCTGAAACTTATTTGCACAAATTAGACACCAATTTCAGACCAAAATACGTCCATACTCTTCATCCTACAACCCTCAATAGTTTCCTTCTTACATTGGAGTTCTGCTCCTTGAAAGATCATTTTCAGAATGCTAGAGTTCAACGTTGACGCCTGTGATTTGGTGGCTAATTTATCCCAAAAAAAAATGCCAGGGTCAACTTCAAGACTTTTATTAGCTTGTGTTGTCATGCGAAGACAACGGGCCTAACAAAGAGAATCAATTTATGCAAGGGAATCTTGTTCATCATCAAAAAATTCCTTATGTTAAAGAAACAATCTGCACCAGTTATTCGATGATGTAATCATGAACATTGGTCGAAGCACATTGTCCTAGAGCTGAAAATTCATGTCCTTTACTTTATTGTTGGAGAAGCATAGGCTGTATGTAGTTCGATGAATAGGTAGAGGACTTTCATCAAAAGTGTTAATTCCTTCACTCTTTGAGTTGTACTTACACTTGTACAAAACATGTGGATGGTTGTCCCATTGTTAACAACCCATATTAAAATTTTAACATGAGGTGACGAGGACACAAATTATGTTGCCTGAGTCACCTCGCGTCAACTTTGCGGGTCCCCCACATGCGACTTAAAAGTGGATGCAACTACTTCAAACCTTAACTTACACAACTTGTTGCTTTGGGTATTTCTTTGTTGTTCTTTTTCTTTAAAAACATCTAGATTCCAAAGTTTGAGCTGAGCAAAACTTAACATTTCTTGACATTATATTGTTTTCAAACTGGACTTTCTGAATGTCAAATTTGTCATAAGTTTTCTAAAGAAACGTTAACAATCCCTCCTGTTTCCGGTTTGTTGCATGAATGTCTGAATCCAAATCCATTGCCAAATGTCCACAATTGGGATTAAGAAAACCAACTAAAAATCAGCAAGTCAGTAAAGAGAAGGCCGATCCTTTGAGCTGCTTCGGCATGGGATTAAATCAACCAAACAAAGGGTACATATCTTAGTATGCGATGGTATTGAATCTCACTACATAGTTCTACCTAATACAGTACTTGGGGCCCTAGTATTGAGAAATATCAAGTAAGCCAACGAAGCCTTTTGACAATGCCCACCTTTTGAAATGGGTGGCTTACTTACTGTTGGTGACTACACAGGCGGTTTACAATTAGTATTGAGCAGGACGAATAGAATTGGTGACACTAAATACAATATTAGTGTAGCCAGCAGCGCCCACATATTACCTATTCAAGGATAAATTGACAGAGAAAGCAACACTAAAATTCCTCGCATTGTTTGCCCAACACTCTGTACAGTAATAAATATATATATTATGAGCATACATTCACCAATCACATACAAAAACTCTGAGCTGATGGTTGGAACAGAGAATGACACTCAATTTCCAGAACTCAGACTAGAAGTTAAAGCCATTTACTTTTGTGATACATTTTTGTACGTTGGCACCCACAACCTGTCTTCGGAACAATCTCATTTGAACAACTTCTTGTGGGTTTGGGGTTAGAAATATATGCAAGGGCATGAGCACACTACCTGTCTACCACCTGTAATCAAGATTGTAATACCACTCAAATACTCATACTTGGTGGGTATCACGACATGAGACAATGTCTGTATTCTTAAGTCGTCATTCGGGTCGGTATCATCCTGCTACACTACCGATGCTAGGGTAATATGACCTAGGTTGGAAGGTACACTAAATAGTCCTATTATCAATTTTCTAGAGCCCACGTTGAATCTCAGCCCGCGATAAATTTCTAATAGAAAATTAGCATAGAGCACTTTAATTGTTTTTCTATAAAATTGATGTGGGTGAAGATTTCATATTGAGCTACTTTTGTCCTAAACCTTATATTCAATATGTTGGTCTGAAAATCTTCATGAAGACTTGGGAGAAGATCCAGGGTCTTGGACCCACGTTAATTCCACCTTGACTAGAAACTTAGTGTGGCCCTGCGTTATTTATTCCACGCTAATTTTCCACCTACACTAATAAGACTGTATTTGCATGGTATATAGACCTAAATGGTATCAAAACTGAAATATCCTTGAATACTCATACCTTACCAGTATCAATTAAATAAATAATAAATAAATAAAAATCCTCACCACTTGTGCCCGAGTGGTTTCAATAAATGTTGACATGAGACCAACACTGGCTAATAAATTTGCGTGCAGGTGGCGTATCACTCATCAAGAACAAGCACATTTTCACATTGACCAATCACTGTGTACTTTAAGCAACAGTTTATACATACTCCTACATCAACACTTAGTTTTAGCTGAATTATTCCTAGGAAATAGCATATATTAATGCAAGAAAATCCCAAACTACATAATTATCGTCACGTCTAATTACTGAGTCAAATGGATATGGACACTTCCTTCATTCTCTTGCATGAAATGTTGGAAATTCATTTGAGCAAATTGAGATCTCTCTGTTGACCCTGCATTCCAAGAACCACAGTGCCAATAATCTCTCACCAATTGTGTATGCAGCTAAAAACACACGGTTATGTTTTTGAGGCGGAGTCGATTGCTATGCTTGTTTTGTTGGTGGCTGCTAGCTGACATATTCTGGGACCACAGTCACAATGGGCTCAACTATGGGGGTTACTCCAGAAATTTTGTAGAGAACATCTGGTACACCTGATTCGTCTCGTGCGATCTGCGCACACATCATGTCAAACATTCTTGTATAAATGAGAAACTCTAAGTAAAATAATTTGAAATAAGAGAGTGATACACAAAGTCCATCAAAGAGGGACTAAACTCTTTTGAGGGACTATTTCTATTTAAGAGCTCATTAGAGCAGCTTGTGTTGGAGCCTAATTCTGAAAGTAGGGAGAAATTCTTGGACCTCCTCTTACAGTCCAAAACATCATTTGAGAGAGCTTTAAGATCTAAAACATGGTCTCTCACCCCTAGGATCCACCACCCTAAATCCCAGCTCGGCCTATGCATGGCTAGCTTGCCACGCCAATCATACCATGACAAGCTAGAGAGCCACTTTAAAAAAAATCCCTGCACCACTCATTAAGCATGTTGATTGACACCTTGAAGGGGGAGGCCACCCATGGTTGACAACACCGGTTTCAAAATGGAGATCAGTGGGCCAAGGTAAAATAATTTTGGCCTTCACATGTGCCTATCCTTGAGAAGTTTGGTTATAAGGTTGGTCTCTTTTTTGGGGGCGGGGCTAAAATGGACGTCTATAGCCAATAAAAGAGGGACCAACCTTATAACCAAACTCCTTAAGGTTAGGGTACAAGTCAGGGCCAGAATTCTTTTACCTTGTTCCTCTAATTTCTTGTTTCAAAACCAGCGGTTTTGCACGCGTGTGGCCTTCACATGAGGTAATTTAGGTGACTTTATGCACGAAGCTCTCAAACTTGCCTTGTAGCCCACTCACCCAGACTTCAATCCAGAGAATTTGCGGATAACTCTATTGACACTAAAGAAGTACTCAGGACATTGAATCTTTGAGCAGTTATTCACTACATTCATGTACATGGCTAGGCCAAGTACATGATAGATGAATTTACAACATGAGAAAATTATTCAATCAGGTCATCTGTCTCTTGCCCAGCAAAATCTGTTGTCGAAACACAAAGTATGTACCTTTCAAATTGAGAAGCTTCAAGATTCCAGGACGTCTTATGTGTGAAATAAATGTGAAAAATCAAATGGAGGAACATATTTAGGTTGAAATGTGAGCTGTAGCAGCACTTACCATGATTTCTTCATCCAAATAAGATATAAGAAGCTGTCTTTCAAATGAACCCGCTGCATTTCCCATCCCAGACAATTTACCCACTTATTAGAATGCATGTTTGACTGGTAGCTGCAATCTTTCTCAATGCAGTTCTAGAACAAAATATTACCCCATTGTATGACAAGCCTAAGGAGCATATAATGCCACATCGTCAAGGCTTGAATGTACTTCTTCAAATTTCAAAGATGTATGAATAGCTCAAGTAGCCTATAAGGTCCACTCACCTAAAGGCCGTACCAAGGAAATTGAACTTAAATTTTGTGCACTCACGGCCTTCAAGTGTAGTGTGAAGACATACATGACCGGGCTCTCAACCAGATGCCATTTTCCTTACTATTCTATTCATGTTGGCCCTTCTACACAATAACTTCTAATAAACCAAGGGTTGTGGGAATTTGCAGTGTCATATTCTCCCGAATTTGTGTTCGACTCACCTCTTTGAGGTGGGCTTATCGCAAGGTCTAGTAGCCCATAAGACATTATCCATTGCATGCCATGTAGGACTCCATGTAGGTTAGTTCATTTATTCAAAGTACCTTGGTCCCTTAGGCCCTCAAGCTCTAGTTTAAAGTGAAGTGGGATGGTCTCGACATTTTCCACCGATAAAAGATTTAAAATTTTAATGGTCATTGGCCCTTGAGCTCGAGTGTAAAGTGCCCATTAGACTCAAAAACAAAATAACCCATACTCAAATATCTTGTGTGGAAAGCAGTTAGATAAAAAAAGAGGAGAAAAAGTCCATACTAAGAGGTACTTTGATGCCGTTCGTCACGACTTCCTTCACCGCGCTTGGAAGGCGTTCAACAGTTGCAACCAGTTGGTCATACACACTCTTAAACTGGGATGGCACACTGCCATCTTTCACATTTGGTGACGAAAGAAATCCCTCTACATATTCCTCCTTAAGTCTTGTTGGTCCTTCTGCCGTGAGCTTTGTAGACAATGTAAAGGTATTTTCAAGCTATCAAGTCCAAATCCCATACAAATTGTCAGATCTTTTTGCTGCAAATAAATTAGAAACATCAACCAAAACAGTCATATTAATGTTATCCTTTAACTCAATGGGACTTTT
The DNA here is from genome assembly GCA_950295325.1 of Polytrichum commune. NCBI lineage: Eukaryota > Viridiplantae > Streptophyta > Polytrichopsida > Polytrichales > Polytrichaceae > Polytrichum > Polytrichum commune. Next base: position 9,999,546 of record OX485803.1, on the reverse strand, counting down.
TGTCGGGAGTTGATCCCCATTGATTTTCTATTGGTTAGTTTGTTCCACTTGTGGTGCATACTTGGAGGGAGTGTTTGACTTTGAAAGAAGAGCAACCTATTTTAATTCTTCATTGAGGGTTAAACTCAGTTTAGGACCTTTTTGGAATGCCAAAATGAGTTTGACTCTCAAAAAGTTCTTCATTCAAACCTCCACACTACTTCCCTCCAGGCATGCGCCAAAAAATTACTGAAAATGAAGGTGTTGTATGCAAAACAACCAACTCCTGACCAAACGCCATGTTGAGTTACAGGAAAACTCTATTGAAGTGTGTTTTTATTCATTTGTTTGTTACATGCCAACTACCCAAACTATGGGTAGCCTGTTGGTAACCTCTGGAAGCCCTCAGAATTTTGTCACTCATAAATGATATAATATATGATGTATGATCCTTTAGAAATTAAGTCCGTTTCTCCAGATGGCGGGGGCGTTCCCATAGGCTAATTTAAGATGTAGGAAGCTCTGCACTAATTTGACATATTTCAGCTTGAAGCAAATAGGTTTTTCATCTTAATGTCACCTGACATGTTAATTTAAGATGAAAAACATGTCAGATGACATCTCAGCAACATTAGCATAGAGGTGGTTTATGAAAGTACCAAGAATTATAGAAGGAGTAACTACTTTACGATGAGTAACCTCAACTTATATCAATATAGGAGGATGTAAATTTTGTAGTAAGCTTACACTGTTTAATAGTTTAAGTTTTGCTGTTGCCTTTGTGGTCCCATCAAAAATGAGGATTTGCAAAGAACTGATGGAGGCAACCGTTGCTGGGAATCGTCTGCAAATCAAGTGGGAAGAGGCTCAAATTAATCAATGTGACCTGGTTATTGGAGTTAACTGTAAGGTCACAAAAGTGGAGAGTAATACCCCACTTTTGAAGGAGACTCCCATAATTGCCACTTCCAAAACATGTGTCAGTGACTTAAAAAAACTAGGGTTAACATAACACTCCTTTTGCTTCTATTCTGAGGCTACAAAACTTTGAGAAATATTTGAGCTCCATTCTTGAGTTTTCTTCTATTTTAGGAGTACACAAGTGGTGAGAAGAGCAACGTGTGCCTGGAAAACATATGGTGCCTCCAAGACTTTCCAGCTACACTCAAAATGGGGAAATCCACCTTAAATTCTCCCAATTTCCCTACTTTCTTCCCGGTTAACTATATTTCCCTAAAAAACTTCTACTTTATTTACAGTCAACTCTATTGCCTTAAAAAAATTCTCCTTTATTTATGGTTAACTCTATTACCCTATAAAACTTCTACTCCTCCAAGTTGCACATTAACGAATTGGTTGTCATTTTCTAGTAGAGATGAGTTTGACAAGGAAAAGGAGGTTACTTTAGTAATGTTCTTACAGCCAACACTCCAGGACTTCGAGCTGCAGCCCATTTAAACTCCCACAGCCCTTCTAGGAATGGTGACCTGTGTGTCCAACATCAACAACAATACAAGAAAAAATCAGTCAGAGGGGTGTGCCACCAAATTGATTCAATTAAGGCTTCCAAAAACCTAGGGTTCAAGATAGTCCTGTTGGATTCACTAGCATCAAGGTTGCCTCTAAGGTAGACATGTCTAATCCAAACAACAACCTTTTCCAACACCTACTTTTGGGTGTCAAATGGTTTTATTTTCTCCTAGAACACTTGTAGTATTATTCTAAAGAACAATACAACAGCTCAATGGTTGGGACAGCCAAAAAATCAATGCCCAACACCTGCTCAACACTAACCACTCTGTGCACACCTACATAATCATTTAACCCCTAAAGGCCGAGGTGGAAGTTTTACTCCAAGCAGTCACCATTGCCTGACAATACCAGCCTATACATTCCCATTATAATCTTCTGATTTTGGACACGTGAATGGCTGGAAATTTACGTGAACAATCCTAATTTTACGAAGATGCCATCCGTACAGTCAAATCTACCATAAGAGGTGCCGATTCTCTCTAATAAGCTGCTGAATTAAACTCAACTGTTTTAGGCGATTTTAGGAAGATTTTGCTTCGGCCTTTAAAGATTAAGATTGTCGTCACAAATTGACATTTTGCCACCATCTCATTCTAATGGCATTGGATCTGTACAAGGTTTTCTTCTGGAAATTACACATCAGAAGAGGCCAAACCTCCAGGAAGTAACCATAGGAGGCTCATCTACCTAAAGTCTTGAATCAGCAGAAGGAGATAAACCCTAAACTTCAATGGAATGGCGTCTTCAACGTAAACAAAGTGGGGAAAATAGAACATTCCAGCACTAAAAACCTGGACCCATCCAAGCACATGACAAACCTTCTTTCACAAATTGTAAAATTCATGGATTGATTTACCACATAGAACTTGAACCCTTCACAATATTGAACAATGGAGCTAGTGTAGGGTCTTCATGCACGGGCCCAAACTAAGGTAACCGGGCCTAATTTGGTTACTTATCTTGAATGGACACCTATAATTCAGTGGTGCTTGGTTAGATGTGGATCTTAGAACGGACACCCAAAAGACATGTCTTTAGAAGATGATTAGCAAATCCAAATTGTGCTCATAGCCATTTGCCTCATAATTTTCGGAGCTCAAATGAATATCTTATTCATATCAAAGAATCTCGTACTCATTAAGTGGTCATATAGGTCCCCCTGATCATGTTGACTATTGAGCCTAGAATGATTAGGATATTTTGAGAACATAGTCCAATCTCTTTTAAACACATGATGCCCTTTTTGGTGCCAGTTCTTGGATCCACACCTAACCACATACCACTCAAATACAGGTGTCCACATCACTGTTGTGTTCAATTTAGGCGCGTCTACGTTAATATAAGAAATGTGATGAAAAAGATAGGTAAACTTACGTGGTGGGTCGTGGAGTGGGGTTCAAGCGCTCTAAGGCTAACAATTTCTCACTAACTGTGATGCGCCCCACTTTATCCTCCTTATCAGACACCAGTGCATCAACACCTCCTGCATCGGCAATCTACACAGCTCACCCCTGATTGTGGTTCAGCAATAAGCATCCCGAGTCCACATAGCATTCTTAAGGCATCATGTGTCAGGACGTTAGTTCTCTTTCTATTCTAGCTTCAAGAATAAAATTAAGAATCAAGGTCCTTAATTACATGCTTGAGTGTCAAGCATAGTCGAGTGGCAAGCTCTCATTAGTTGACACCAGTGTTGGTCTAGTATTGTCTTTTTTTATACCATTTGCGTAACTATAATGAGGATTTTACCTTTTCTTATATCAGTAGGGTATGGGTATTTGACAGTATGTTTGTTTTTGGTACCATATACCAGGCAAGAACCATCATACCTAGGCAAAATCACCCTGATATCAATATCCACCAAATATCAGTATTTGACTGGTATTACAATTTTGATACCCATAGGTAGGTTCTTTGATACCATTGTCGATGTTTATTAATGATTTCATGCATTTACCTATATACCAGACCAACATAGGTCGATACCTCTTTGTTATCTATCTTCGGACAAAACCTTCTCCCATCTACCAATATTCAACTTAAAGACCTTTCCAAAAAAAGAATTTCACCGAGTGTATACTATCCAAGATGGTTATCTAGGAAGAACACCCAATACACTACTTAAGAATGCTATTCTCCATCGCAAGAAGGCTCACAAGGAAACAACTACATCACTGTAATCTTCAACACACCCAAAAATCTTGTCAAAGAAAGAAACGAAGAAAGATTACTCCAATGTTGCCACTGGCGTGACTTATGGTGTTGCCGATGCCATTCTGAAGTAATTTATACCATTCTGAAGGCAGGGCAGAAACAAGTGTTCTTTCTCCATATCCTCTTGAATCAAAATTCCTTTTGAAAATTTTGCAACGTGCTACACCCTTCATCATCTACCTCTATATTTATACATGAACACGGAATTCACATTGATTCAATTTCATCAAACTACAGCATCGAATCAATGCCTACCAAATATGGGGTTGCAATTTTTATTTATATATATATTTTATAGTTACTCTACCTAAAAATGTTAAATTATAGATTGCATCAATGCTGAATGATTGATTAGTTTATAGTTGAGTTAGCACCGATATTGAACCCTTAAGGGTATGTATCATCAACACTGCCTCAACATTAATCGCTGGTCACATGGATTTTGAGACATGAATCCTAAGTTTGGGAAGGTCCTCAATCAGAAATTCACTATCTTAATGCACAGCAATGGCTTCACAAAAGGATAAGAGAAGAGAAAAGGAATCTGCATCATGGAGTATTCCCTGGCCATGTGGCTCAAGTGCAAAGGAGAGAATCCTTTCGAAGAAGGTTTTTCTCTTATATATGTGCGCACACCCAACCACCAAGGCGGTTGTGTGCACACATATAAAAGAGCAGCCTCCTTCCAAAAGACAACTTTTTGCACTAGTGCAAATCCTTTTGCTAAAACTTTCTGGGCATGGGAGAGGGGTACTCATGCTAACAAATCAAGTTTTAATATGATAAGGGACTTCACAAAACCTCAATGCTGGAGAAATGGAAGGCAGTTGTGTGCACAAATGTACAAGAGCAGACTTCTTCTAAAGGAGAACTTTTCCTTTTGCTAAATTTTTTTTGGCATGGGAGAGGAGTACTTGTGCTAACAAACCAGATTTCAATACGATATGGGACTCCACAAAACTTAGATGCCTGAGAAATGGAAGGTGGTTGTATGCACAAGAGCAGCCTTCTTAAAGAGGACTTATCCTTTGCACTACCTAGTGCACTTCCATTTGCCAAGTCTTCTGGCATGGGAGAGGGGTACTAGTGCTAATGATGAATCAAGTATCCATACAATACGCTACAGGTTCAACAAAACCCAATAAAATTTAGATTCTTAAGAAATAAAAGGCAGTTGTGTGCACACATATAAGACGCATCAACAGCCTCACATTGACACCCTCTCTCAAAAACAAACAAAGCAACAAAAGAACAAAAAATGGGTCAGGTTAGGTTTAGAAAGACAGAAGGAGACAGTGCCCTTATTACTCACCGCAAGAAGGAGAGCTTCTCTGGCAGCATCTCTCTCCAAGTCCTTGGCTGTGAAGGAGTTTTGGAAATCTGCCATGGCAGAAACCCCTCCATTCCATCTCTTACTAATACTCCCTTCTCCTTCAGCAGCAATTGTAACCCTCCCAAATGCTCCTAACCCCAGCCGACCAGGCCGTTGCGTATTCAACAACAATCCTGGAGCAGCAGGAAAAGAACAAGTGGAAGAAGAAGCAGAAGAAGTGCTCCTGCCAGATGTGGAGGCTGAAGTGGAGCATGACGTGGGCGAAAATAAATGAGGACACACAAGTGCCTGCGTTGCTAATGCCATGGTGGGTGCAATGGATCCCCCAACACACTTTCCTTATGCCGTTTATGTAACACCCTACAACAATGAACGCAACAATACCCTCGTGTAAGCAGCAGCAACAGCAACAACAACAACAACAACAACAAACACTTAACCCTCGAAAATCACAACCTGAATGCACAGGCAGCTTGCACTAACTTACACCAAGTGGCTCCACATGCATTCTCAGATAACAAGGAGGTAGGGTTTAGTTGGTATCAACCCAGCCAACAATTCAGCAACAATTTCACAGGGACTAGGCTTTAACTTACCCACCCAAGAATGAAAGCTGAAGAAGGAGGCTCGGTTGAGTTATGATGCTCCCCCCAACAACTTTGTTTATGCTGCTTCTGGAAAAGCCTACAACAATGTATACAACAATACCCTCATGTAAGCAACAACATACTTGACCCCCCCAACTTTTATTATGCTGATTATGTGAAACTCAACATCAATGTGCAAAATAACACCCTCATGTAAGTTAAGCAGCAACAACAACACACACTTAACCCTCCGAAGATCACAACCTGAATGCACAGGGAGATTGAATTACACCAAGTGGCTCCACATGCATTCTTCTTAGATAGCAATAAGGAGATAGAGTTGGTAAATAGTATCAGCCCAGCGAAGAATCAATCCAGCAACAATTCCAGAGAAACTTAAGGCTAAGAGCTAAGCACCAAACACCACAGTGGATGCCTTAAGACATGGATGCCAACAAACTAACAAACTTAGTACACATACTTGTAAATGCCAAGAGTGACCGATTTGACAAGCAAGAACTGAAAAACAACATGGACGCACCATCAAAAAAATTAATTAAAAAAAAAAAAGGTGAGGGTGGAAATGGCTCGAGTAGACCACACCCTCACGCAACAACAACAACAACAACAACAACAACATTTAACACTCGAAGATCACAACTTGACCAAGTTACTTACACCAAGTGGCTCCACATGCATTCTGTGAGACAACAAGGAGGTAGTAGGGTTGGTATCAGCCCAGCCAACAATTTGAGTAGAGAATTTCAAGTGTGGCCCAAGCTGACGAAGAAATGCCCAGATATCATAATTTATGGAGCTCTGCCCAGGAATTAATGGTGTGATAGGTAAGTAGGTGACTTACAAAAGGATGATGGCAGCTTCAAGTTGATGGATAACAGATTGAAGTGGTGGTGCACCACAAAACAGAAAGAAACAGGCTTGTCTTGAGGTGGGTCAACTTTGCGATGATTCCACTCGAACTTCTCTGAAGTTTTTTCTTCGTTTCAGGTGGTGGTTGGGCCACATTGCAAAAGAATGTGTGTGAGATATGCCACTTTTCAAGCATGGATGTGGAGCTTTGAGAAAAATGATCCTGTTCTCTGATTTACTTGAGGAAATGTGTGGTCTTGGTTACTACATACAACCAAGTAACACATAAGTACACTAAATATTGTATTTAGTGTCACCAATCGTATTTGTCTTGCTCTATACTAATTGTAATCCGCCCGTGTATTGTCACCAACACTAAATGTAAACCTAACATTATTTGTCAATCTTTAAAAAAAAATTGGGCACTAGAGATTTACAATGTGGCAATTCACTTACTAAGTGATTTTTCATCCAAGTTTCAATCACTCGTGCCAAATATTTCATTACGGAATTGTTAGGATGTAGAATATATACCAGACATTGTTTCAATAACTGGCATGGATTTCATCCAAATTTCAATCATCCATGATAGTACTTGTGAACTTGTCCATAAGAAGTGTCATTAGAAAAGTTACCACAGTGACATAAAATACCATATGACACTAAATACAATGTTTAATGTAGTAAGTTGGGGCATCATGGCCCATCTGATTAATAGTAGTATTAAGTATGACGAAGCTTGGATGCACGACACGTACACTATAGGTGTATTAGGTGTATTTTGACATTAAAAAAAATGACGTTCTAAGCTAGTGCCACAGCAAGGTCGCTATGGAATATGGCATCTCTTTTAATACATAGAAACAAGGAGGTTCCATGAGACTTAACAATGTTATGTAATAGACCCTTCAAAAGCAGTTACAAATACACGTGATTAGGTAAGTGATGCCGACAAATGATAAGATTTTGATGGGTTGTCTAAATTCTTAAATGGTGACTTGCCCAAGAAACAACATGTGTACGCATGTAATGCAAGTTGGTGTGGGTATTTTCAAAAAATGAATTTTAATCCAACACAAGGTTTGCACTTGTGTAATAAAAGTAGACTATGTGCTCGAAATATACTAAATGTTATGAACTCGCAAATCAACATGATTTGCGAGTTTGGGGGGGAAGGCTCTTCATTGGATACCTAAATGATGTGTGTGGGTGACTGTGAAATAAAACCCCCTATATACAAGAATTTTGTAGAGAAAATCAGATGTATATGTACTAATAATAGGCTAGAAAATGGACTCATGTATTTATATTAAACTTTTCAATTCAATGTGATAAATGCTTCCACAACATACACACAATGTAAATCATGAAGTAAATAGGCCTTTGTTACACATATACAAGTCATTGGAGACCATATGACCATATGACCACAATGGAGGAAACTACACTAAATATGACATTTAGTGTCATATGATACTTAATGTCATATGGTATTTAATGTCACTATGGTAACTTTTCGGATGACACTTCTTATGAATAAGTTTGCAAATACTGTTATGGATGATGGATGAGTTCATCTATTGGTCAAAACCATACCTTCGCTTGTCAGCAACTTGTGATGAAATATTGTCATGGATGATGGATGAGATCATCCATTGGCCAAAACCATACCTTCTCTTGTCAACAACTTGTGATGAAATATTCTCATGGATGATTGAACATTGGATGAAAAATCACTTGGTAAAGGACAGTAATTGCAACACTGTGAATCTATAATCCCCCCAAAATTTACAATGAATGACAAATGATGTTGGCTTAACATTCATTGTTGGTGACACTATACCGCGGTTTACAATTAATATTGAGCAAGACAATTATAATTGGTGACACTAAATATCATATTTAGTGTAGCACATCTACTGTTATTTCTTTTTTTTACATCTTAAGGCCCCCTTTTGTACGTCTACCTTTATTTCAAAATTCTTAATAACCATTTTAGAGGTACACACTAGAGAAAAACAATACCTCTCCCTTATGTATTATTTCCACTAATCCCTCAATTTAAACCCCTTTCTACACTCACCTTAGTTCATCCATGGTTTGATGAGCCCCCCCCCCCCCCCGGATGATATATGACCACTTAACGACAACGAGAATCTTACAAAAATCATGGGGAAAGTGACTACAACCTCCCTCGATTTGAATTTGGACATCATCTTGTATTTCTTACCTATTTCATATCCTAGAAGAAGTGGGCTAATCGGGGAAAAGTAACCATTTAAGACCCATCTACCTTATCATCATAAGGCTCTTTGGTATCGATCTCCTATATATATTTGGACATTTTATGGTATTTTAATACCCGGACTTTCCGGGTATTAATAGTGGCATCAATAGAATATGAGAAAACTGATACCCGACGAAACACTGGTTCAGCCCTTCGGGTTTTTGGTGTGACACCCCCGCGAGCGGTCCAGTGGAGAGGTTTCGGTGCCGAAGGTGAGACAGAAGCACACCGAGGCTTGATCGCTAACTTAGGTTTCCTCCCACGCAATTTCAAGCCGAATAAGAAGGTGTGCAAGGAAGGGTGTTTGCAAATTAGGGTTAACATTTCAACAGCAGACTCTGCTTGATTGAGGGACTCGCAATGGCAGAATCAACAACATTCTTCAAGAAAACGACAAGGAACAAGAATTTGAGAAAACGCGCAGCAGCAGGTGACGACGAAGAGGAAGAAGAGTCATCACAATCAGCCGTAGCTCAGAAAGGAAAAACCGCGAAGAAATCAGACGGTCGCCTCGAGTTTCACTCCGGAGCTTTACCTGCAAAGCAACAGCATCCAGAAACCGGTGGTAACAATGGAGCTGAGGAGGTGACGGCTGCGAAACCTAAGAGTTTCTTCTACGAATCGACTCGGGAGGTGCAAACGCAGAATGATAGCAACGCAACGGCAACGTTGGAGATTGAAACGGAGTTTGATAAGGATGCGAGGGCAATTAGGGAGAGGGTATTGAAGCAAGCAAGTGAGGCTCTCAAAAGTGGAGAGGCGACCAACAGTAAGGTTTATAAGGGTATTCATGGCTATACTGATCATAAGGCAGGGTTTAGGCAGGAACATACCATCTCCAGAGAAAAGTCTGGGGGTGCTCATGGCCCTTTGAGAGCTTCTGCACACATTCGGATGTCGGTTAGGTTTGATTATCAGCCGGATATTTGTAAAGATTACAAGGAGACTGGGTACTGTGGCTATGGTGATTCCTGCAAGTTTATGCATGACCGAGGAGATTACAAATCAGGTGAGTTGGCTGAGTCTGTGATCTGATGTTCTCACAGTGCCTTCATTTTAGTTTTGTTATGTCGTGTATGTGTAAGGTATATGGCCCTATTGTGGGCACTTCGAACTTTGCAAACGATTTTGGCAGACAAAATGACAATCTTCATAATTTGCAATTGTTTCAACTGGTTAGCAATTGTGATGAATCACAAAGATTGTCATTTCAAGTTTCAAGTTCGGACTTGAGGTGCACAAGTTATAGGACGTCAAAGTGAAGATTCTCTCCCAAGTGTGTTAACTGTTGAACCTAGACTGAATGGTCGACATATTTTGAGCTGAGCACATAGTCCAATCTCATCATAGCACAGGATGTCTTTGTGGTGTCCGGCAAGGTTTTTGACCCTATTGTGGGCACTTCCAGCTCCGCAGACAATTTTGGCTGTTGGTTTGTCTTGGGAATCGTTTCAACCGGTTGTGAATTGTGATTGTGATGAATCACGAAGATTGTCTTTTCAAGTTTCAAAACCAGAGTTGATGAGATGCAAAAGTTCGAGGTTAAAGTGAAGATTCTCTCCCAGGTGTAATGAAGATCCTGACTTCTGGCCTTATGGTACACATACTGCTTCGTGTCTGAACTCGGTGACTGTTTTGAGGGTTAAAAGTCATCTGACTTGGTTGCAAAATGGCTTCAATGACAGGTTGGCAGATGGAGAAGGAGTGGGATGAAAATGAGAAGCGCAGGAAGCAGAGGATTGCAGAAGGTAAAGCTGACGATGAGGAAGGTGAAGGAGCTGGAGACGATGATGAAGACGAGGATGGACTACCTTTTGCGTGCTTCATCTGTCGCAAGCCGTTTACTGATCCTGTAGTCACTATCTGCAAGCACTATTTTTGTGAACACTGTGCTTTGAAGGTTTGTCATTATCCTTGCCAATAGAGTTATTTTCTAACTCAACATGATTTTTGATCTGGAGTTGGTTGTTTTGCATATAACACTTTCCATGTTCACTAAGTTTTTGGTGCATGCTTGGAGGTAGTATGGAGGTTTGAAGAAAGGACATTCTATATTGGTTCATTGCGGGTCAAACTCATTGTGGCATTCCAAATAGGGTACTCTTCATGCAAAATTTAAACATTACCTCTGAGCATGCACCGTAAGTGGAAAGGAATTATTGATACTGTATGCAAACAACCAATGGAAAATTGTAGGGGACCAACTCCCGATGAAAAGTCCCATTTAGCTAGTGGATAACATGAACAGCACCCTTCCCCTCCACAGCTTATGTGTAAATTCATGCGATGATGTGTCAATCATCTTGAAATATGTTCCTGAACTTTTTCCCATGAGGAATTACTTACTACAGCTGAGGGACTGACACTGCCTGCCTCTGCCTTGTTTGTGCAGCATCATGCAAGGAATAAATTGTGCTATGTATGCAATAAGCCTACAAATGGCGTTTTCAACACGGCTCATGAAATTGTGAAAAAAGCAAAGGAGCTAGAGTCGAGCAAGTAGCCCCTGGATCAGACAGGTTTCAATTAGAGTAGGTTATTGACAATTTCTTTGTACCCTAGGAGTAGTGATCCGTGTATCAGAATGATACACTCAGTTTTGTGTATAGGTAGTGTTCAACAGAAAATTCAAAAAAAGACGATGAAGTCTTGAAATTTAGTCAATGAACTTATAGTTTGATGAATTGATCCACCTTGGTCTGTGCTTGCTCATATATTGACAACCATCAATGGGAACAAACAGTAAGGAGTCAAGCTTTGGAACGCATATCATACATAATAGAACTACACACTTGAAGCCTCGCTTATCACATGTTAACATTAATGGAAATAAGTCACTTCGATGAACGTAAGGTTACCTCTGTTGTCAATGGAAATCATTTGACTTTGCGGTTCTAAAGAGCAACATGCTATATACAGGTGACGGTGTACATAGGAAGTATATGGGGTAAAGGAATTGTAGTTATCAAGAGTGACTGTACTGTAGTGGTGTTTGCATTCTGCTTGCGAGTGAGAACTTATCCTGAGAACCCTTTAGAAGTGCTATGAATACTCCCAGTCCCGGGAAGTCAGCATGAGATCTATATTTTTTAGGCAAAGGAAGTTAAGGTTTACGTGGTGGCAACTTGTGATTGATTACCCTCCTAAGAGTTTTGACAATTGTCGTAGCCAAGAATTAGCATCTAGATGAGTAATTACAGGTCAACCTATAGATTGATTGTGTGTTCCAACAACCTTTACATCTTCAAAATTTGTAGCAAACTCCATATTCATGAAGAAAAGTTAAAGAAAATTTGCATTCTCCTTAGAATTTGTTTCTCTTTGCAAGAAAAACAATTCCCAACTGTTACTCCTCCTAAACAGATGCAAACTCTTTTATTTTTATCTGTTCTACATGCCTCGACCTTATAGGGCTTAAGTTTTAATGTTGGATAGATGAGAGGTACGTTCGTATCCCTCTCCCAAGAACAAATACTTGAAAGACGCGTTCAAAAGAGATTTGGATTACATGCCCAAAATATGATAATCAATCTAAGTTAGACTCAATGTTCAACACGAAGAAGGGACATATATGACCAATTAATGAGCACAAGAATCTTCATTTTGATAATGAACATGGTACTCACATGAGCTCCAAAAATTATGAGTAAAGTGGCTACAACCTACGATTTGGATTTGTTAATCATCTCGTACTAATAGCCTATTTTGCTTCCTAAGAGAAAGGGACGAGTTGAAAAAAATGACCATTTAAGACCCATCTATATGACATCAAAAAGATGAAAGAAGGGGCACCCTCAATGCACCTCATGACATCTTAACCCTCAACTTCTTGTCCAAGCATATTGTGGGTTCATTAGATTGTCTAAAAAGTAAGCTTTCTAGAGCTCAGTTTTTATGTTGGTAATGATTTCAAGATCACATCAATATAGTAGCAATATTTAGTAATTTACATAAATTGTTTATAATCAATTTAGAATCATTAAAATTCAAGAAATTATGATAAATATGTGCAATAAAATTATTGTCCAAAATTTCAAGATTATATCAAGAATGATAGATGTACATTTTGAGGTTTAAAAAAAGGAATCCATAGAAAATAGAAAATTTTCAATCAAAATAATTTGAAGTTACTATATATAGTAATTTACCAGCAAAGGGAAAACTTAGTTCATTCTTGACTTTTGAAATTCTTTGTGAACAACGGTCTTTTCATATTGCAATGGGATATGCCATTGCCAATAAAATTTCATGAGGAACACATGGTCTCTTAGGAAGTTAAGAGTTAAATGTGTCAAAAGTTGTCATAGTAATACCATAAAGGGCTCTCTCTTTTGTCTTTACATGTGCCGGAATGTAATTTCCACATGGGATACAAGTGGTCTTGACGACTGTGAGCATGACACGTGGCAAAATTTGAGGGAATTTTTTAAATTTTGCATCAGAATGGAGAGCCCTCTACGGTGATCTCTAGCATGCCATATAAAAATGCCACATTATCTTCTTGCTCATTCTTTGGTGCTTATATTTATATGAATGTAATATGTTAATATGTATAAAAGAAGTAGAGGTTTTTTTACTAAGTATCTTAGTCAACTTCATGTTGGTAATTGAGTATCAAACAATTCAAACCTGATCCATATTTCAAACCTAATTAGATGACAAATTGTCATGGACCTCTCTTAGTGTATACAATATGTTACAATATTTTTGAAGCTAAAGAGGAGCTCTCCACCCAACCACATAAGATGTCTCATAGCATTATTGTTGATACTTCACCCTTAATCTCTTTAGTTTATTCCAATGACTTACTTTCTAAAATTAGTCATTGTCTAGTTCAACAACCACTTTAAGTAGACATCAACTAGTCATGGCCTTTGAAAGTAATCTTACCTCATGACTTGCTTTGATAATTACACCCCTGAGTTTAACTACCACTTCAACGCTTTCATTTCCTTGGTGTTTTCACTAGTTCTTGCATGTCTTTGTTTTTTTGGGGAACACATGGTCATATTCTAGAAACTTATTAGAGTTTACTTGATCACAATGTATATGAGGGCAAGGGAATATCCAAGGAATGCTTGAAGAAGGAGGGAGAGGTTAGAGTTAAGTTACAAGGAGGGAGCAGAAAGAGGAGGGAGGAAGAAGGAAAGGTAAACTTGACTTGTTCTTGTTAGACAAATATGTTGTCATCTCTCTAATGATATGGTGTCACCTCACATAATTCTTTCTCTAATAATTATGGATCATTGTCAAAGGGGACCCACTATTGAAGGTAGAGTTATAATAAATAAGTGTGGGTGATAGATGGTGCATGTGTTTGCTAGTTACTTACAATATTCTCTTTTATCACTGTATTCGTTAATCGGAGACTCTGGAAAAGTCTCAAAATATATGCAAATGGCTTAATATCTGGTCCAATTTCTTATTGTGATAACATATATTTGTGCCAAATTAATTAGTGCCACCCACGCGAATCGGTTTATTAAGTCACATTGAATATATATTTGAGTTTTTGTTGTTCTTTATTTGAAAACCATGTTCTTAAGTATTCTCAAAATCATGAAAAAGTCTCCAATTACCGAATATAGTGAATTTTGTTACAATTCAAGACTAGGTATATAAACTCGCTATGTATGTTTGAGGCTATGGATGTAATCGGTGGTATTAACACCAGGGCAACTAAGATTATAGACGAATTTGCCTCTATGAACGTGGTTGCATGCTTGCTTTTGCTAAATCTTATGTCTATAACAATTATGATGCTTGTAGAATTTCAACGTTACCAAGCACATTGCTATGGGTGATTTCAGGACTTGTAAAAAACCCCATTTTTTTACTTGAATCTCTTTGTGGCATGGTTCAAGCTAGACTCTTATGTAAGGTAGACCGTTGTTAATCCGACAACTCCAAAATGCTTGTGTGGTTTGTGGTTAGGTGTGGATCTAAGAACAAATACCAAAAAGACATGTCCTTAAAAGAGATTTACTACGTGTTCAAACTATGTTGATTGTCCTAGGCTCAAAATTCAACACGATTGGGGGTTACCTATATGACCATTTAACGAGCATGAGAATCTTCACTTTGATAATCAATAAGATATTCACATGAAGTTCAGAAATTATGAGGTAAATGACTACAAGGATAATTTGGATTTGTTGATAATCTCGTACTAATTCCCGGGCAGTGTAATCTTCATACCACATATGTGAACTGGATGAAACTAACACACCTGTTGTCAAGTTTTCCCTCTAAACATTAGGGTCCCCTTTTGTACATCTACCTTCACTTCATATTTCTTGATAGCCTTCCTAGATGTACACATTAGATAAAAATATTACCTCTCCCTTATGTATATAATGGACACACACACCTCAAATGATATCCCTTCTTACATGTAGTGAAGGCATATATCACTTTTAAATGAAAAGCTTTGTATATCTATATACATGAGTGGGTGAGAGAGGAAAGTGTCTTATTAAGGCTCCCTTACCTCGTGCATGGTGGACTCTTCTCGCTCATTCTTGGTCCTTGGACTCTGGTGCACTTGGTCAAGGCCTTCAAGTTAACTCATCATTGTCAAAGAGTGCATTCCAATGAACTTTAAACAATCCAACTACCCTTGATGTTGAGGAAAATTCAACCCACTATCACCAACATTTTTTATGATCAGCCACTTACATGTGATTTGCATAGGATTGGCTCCTCAAGAATTGAACTTTCTACAAGTTTGATGAACTTCAACACTCTCTCCTAAATGTAGAATGGCTTTGCCTTTAATAAACACCTAGCTAATGAGAGAAGCCCCATAGAAGTCTATGAACATGGCTAGGCATAATTGGACACTAGATTGACATAAATTGTTTAATCAATCAATTAATGCGCTATGAAGCCATTGGAGACCATCTTCTCATGTGCATCCCACTTGTTTAAGCAATTATAAGTTTATTGCTGTAGCTTCAAGGATGTAGAACTTTTGTGGCTCATTTTTCTAAGTACATAAGCTTACATGCATGATAGTGATGAGTGTGGTAGGAGAAAAGGGTTAACTTAACCCCTAAAGCTTGGGGGTTTTAGCTTGAATCAAAGATGTCCTATAAATTTTGGTTTAGAAACTTTATTTTGTGTTGGCATACAAGAGAAAGTTTTAGGGAGTTAATTTTAAATCACATCCATGCGATTGGAATATGGATCTTTATCCTTGATCTCCACCAAATCATTTACAAGCATTTTCCTTCAGATTTAGTAAAAAAATTCTAAACTTGTATCAAATTAACTTGATCATTGATGGGATCGGCTAAAAGTTTGAGTTGGATGATTTGGTGGGAAAACCAAAAATATTCATGTCATTGACATTGTTACTTTCGCAAAATAGATAATTTTATAACAAAAAAATAAACAAGGGTTTCAAACACTTCAAAGTCCATATCTTAGAGTCATTGACATAAAATTTTAATCCGTTTGACCTAGACGGTGCAAAACTTTGTTATGCCAAGCTGCAAGAAAAAAAACAAGAAAAGGGTAAAGTTTGCCTTGACAGATATATCTTTGAAAAATGCTCACAACCACTTTTTGGCTTGTTGGGCATTGAGGTGTTAAACTTAGCCATTTTGGGAGCTTTGAAGCTTTCTAGAATTTGACAAGAGCTGGCTTCTCTAATTGGAACAGAAGAAGAAGAAGAACTCCGGCCCCTTTTAGGGGCCGGAGTGAATAGAGTGTCTGTTCGTAAGACATCCTAAGCCACACCCCAAGGTAATGTCTAATTGGAACACATATTACCAATGTTGATCATCTTCCTCTCGTGTTGACGAAGATGAATTAGACTTCACAACTCATGGAAGTGTTCATGCACTCTAAATCTTAGGTAATTCTGTGTAGGTAACCCATAGCCAAGTTTGCATTTTGATGACATCATGAAGACTGCCTGCAGTAGTTTGGAAATCATAATATGTCTTCAACGTTACTTGTATAGATATACCTGTCATCACATGCAACTGAACTTACTCTACATGTTGGGGGTTGCTGTCCCTACAGTCTTCTGATTTCAGTGCAAATATTTTTTTGGGATTTTTGGGGTGTGTGTCAGAGTTCTCGAAGCGGTCGAGAAAATCACAGTTTCCTTGATCATGTGACCAGTATAGTTACAGATATGAGGTGAAATGTAGTTGGGGGCCGGGTGACCATGGAGGATAGGATATTTCTGGAGTTTAGAAGGTCCATGGAAGACAATTAGAGGGATTAAGTTCATCTCTCTTAAGTTTGTAAAAAATTCATATATAATCTTTTGTGTGCAGAAACATCAACAAATTTTCAGAAATTTGTTGGAGATGGAGATGAAGGTGGATGAGTGCAGGCCATGGCGGACATTCATTGTGGCAGGGATCTGTTTTACTCTTTTTGTGTTGGCAGAGGCTAAGGCACGGACCGCTCGAACTAAAGATGGCAGTGAACAATGGGGTTATATCGATGTTCGGCAGGGTGAGTGACTGGAATTAGGTCTACACACTTCAATTTCAACACTAGCTAAATCTGAACCTAGCAACCTTGTTATACCTGTGCGAGCTGCAATCCAGCCACACATAGGTTTGAGCTGAATCTCAAGTTTACAAGTTTGGTGGCCAAGGTAAAAGAACTTTAGCCCTACCTTACATTCTGGGCAGGCTTATAAGATTGGGCAGGCTTATAAGATGGTGCAGCATGTTTTGGTTCCTCCTGTTTTTGCATTGATTTTCCTAGTTGAAGCTCGAACTTGGACAATTTCCAAGTCCGATCAAAACAAGTTGAGAATCAATCTAAAAACAGGAGGAACCAAAGCTCCTGCATCATCTTATTAGCCTGCCCACATGCATGTAAGGAAGGGCTGAACCCTAATAATCTTTTTTAAAATTGGCCCACCAAACTTGCAAGTTGAGCTCCAGACATGCTCAAGCTCAAGCTCAAGCACCTTATAAGCATGTCTGGAGCGAACAAGTTTGTCAATGCGAAATTTATGGGTTACATGTGATAGTGTTGCATTTTAGGGGTGAGTACTGTATTCGATGTAAGGTATGCGGGTGTTATTCGGTTGGTTTTTCTTGTCCTTCCTTCTTTTATCTATCAGATGTACGTCTTCAAATTTGTGTTGCGGAAACAAATCTGTGATCCAAAATCAACAAAAAACCAGATTGAGAATCGTACCTCCCCTTCTTTAGTTATGGATATTGAAAGTGCATGTTTGTTGATTACTTAACTGAATATATAGGTCCTCCCAGCTATGTTCACTATTGAGTGTGGACAAGTTGATAAAGTTTGAAGACGTACTCCAACCTCTTTTACACATCATGTGTCTTTATGGTGTTTGTTCTTTGATCCTTAGCTAACCACATACCGATCAAATATAGGGGTCCGATTAGCAAATGTAACCCAATAACACCTATATACCTTAATGTGTATGAAATCCTCCCATTATTATTCTTGCTGCCATGGCTTTTGATTCCTCATCTAGGGGTGTGAACATATAAGGCTAAAAGAATGTTATGATTTGTAAATGCAGGGGCGCATATGTTTTGGTGGTGGTACCGAAGCACTGCAAGTCATGCATCTTCTAACAACAGCTCATCTCATCTTCCAATCATATTGTGGCTGCAAGGGGTCCGGTAAGTCATTGTTATTTCTTGTCAAATTTGTAGTAAATAATACAAGAGACAGGAACTTCTCTATGCAGCTTCAATGATGCATAGTGAACTTCACTAAACAGTAGGACTCAGTTAGGCAACTACTGAGTTAAACCCTAATTTGAAACCGATTGATACATTTCAATCAGAAATCCTGTAAATATGAGAAGCATCATACAAGTGTTGCAAATAATCATAAAAGGAGAAAAATGGCATCCAGAACTTGAATTATCAACCCACATTTATTGCATGGATTAAGAGAGACTCTTTTGCTATTCAGAACATGAGGAGGAAGTCGCTCGTCTCAAAATGCAAGTGACCAGCGTTTGATGTTGAGTTAGTCTTGTTGTCAGTGCTAAGTCATCGACATTTAGCTAGTGATGCACTTAACATTCAAGATTGAACCTTTTGTGTCTTGCAACCATAAATTACTGAAAACAAAAGATTAAAATTACAACCCTGTGTTTGGAAGGATTCAATGTTGTAGTTTGATGTGATTGAATCAATGTAAACACAATGTTGATAAGTTATGTAAATTTACAGATTTGTGACAAAGGGGTGAAATATTCTGTAATATGGTACAGGGAGGATCTGGTGTAGGTGTTGGTGACTTTTCTGAAATGGGTCCCTTGGACTCACAGCTTCGTCCCCGCCAATATGCCTGGACTGAGAAGGCAGACCTTATATTTGTGGTAATAATAATAGCACCATCCTCATTCTTCCAATTCTTTTCTAGTAAAATACCAATGTTGGAGTGGTACAATAGGTGAATGGCATGGTTTCAATAGTCAATATCAATTATGGCATCAAAGAACCTACCCGTGGATATCAAAATTGCGATACCAGTCAAATATTGATATTTGGTGGGTATCTCAAGGTGGGAGTGTGTTTGTATACCTGAGTTATTATTTGGGTCAATACCATTCTAAACCATATTGATATTTACTTAAGTCTGAAGGTTCTTGCATGGTATATAGACTTGAATGGTATTGGGAACACAAATAGCGTCAAATACCCATACCCCACTGGTATCAAAAAATGCGGAATCCTCATTTTAGATACCCGAATGGTATCCAAAAAAACACAATACTTGTCCAACACTGGTAAAAACCCCAGAGGAATTCAAAATTCTTAAAACCCTTGAGATATCATCTCCTTAAGTTGAAACTTTAATCCTGCTTTCACCTGGGACTCTTATCTCTTGTAGTACTTGCTATCAAAATTTGTTTTCTATGTCTATCTTTTAAATGTGGTGCCTAGCATGCTAACCACATACATAATTCTGAATTGCTGCTGTTTTGGAATGTTTTTGGGTGTACAGGAGAATCCAGTTGGTACAGGTGCACTCCCTGCTGTGTTTTCCAAATCTGATTTTATTATAAGTCCTGATTTAAGCACTTGCCAGGTGATGAAAATGGCATCTTCATATGACTGCAAAGAGCATGTTTGATGGTTGGGGTAAGAGATGAAATGTTTATAGAATATATTGCAAATTTAGATACTTGTCAATTGTTGTTTGTTGGTTTTGAACAGGAAAATGTCAATTCCAGGTTTCAGCTATGTTGATGATCCTTCCTTACTAGCAACCAACAATCATGAAGTTGCCCATGACCTCCTTCGCTTCCTTCAGAAGCTTGCGAAACTTCGACCCGATCTGAGCACACGTCCATTCTTTGTTTTCTGTGAGTCATATGGTGGCAAGTTTGCAAGTGAGCTGGGGGTTCTGATCTACAAGGCTGTTGCAGCTAAAAAACTGGACCTCAAACTTGAAGGTGTGTTTTTACCATTAGATTAATTGTGGGCTAATATAGGAAACTGATGGGTATTCCTAGAAATCCAGTCTTTCATATCAGGTAAGGGGGCCTAATTCGGTTACTTTTCTTAATTTGGACACCTATATCTGAGTGGTGGATGGTTGGGTGCGGATCTAAGCATGGACACCAAAACATGTGTTTAAAAGAGATTGGACTACATGTTCAAAATTTGTTCACCATTCTAGGCTCAATAGCAAACATAATTGGGGGAGGGGGGGAGGTGTGGAACCTATGTGGCCTCCTTATGGCTCACTGTTAGAGGACTTTAATAATTGATAACAATCTGAGATTAGCTCCAAAACTTTTTGGGATTGCCCTGGCTTCTTCAGATACGTGGACGCACAATAATTTCAACCTTGCAAATCTGAGTAGTAACAACAACAAAATAAGGCCCATCTACCTTAATTAAAAGTACATCTTAAGAATGGATGCATCTGTTTGGTTTCTGAAATCTGGTGTATGATGCAGGCATTGCTCTTGGGGACACTTGGGTATCTCCGCTTGACTCCATGGTAAGGATCTGCATTAGTAATTTGCTTCTATGTATTTGAAAGGCATGTAGGTGAAGGTAACTTTTTAAAACAAGATTCTCTTGGAAAATCCCTCATAACATTACTCAACAATGTGGGCCCTTGGAATATAACAGTTGGATGCTGGGAGCTCTGTTAAAATCTGAGTCTCCCTGCACAACTTCCCGAGCATCTGACTGTTATATTTTGAAGGCCCAGTGAACGAGCACTAAGTGATAAGTAATGTTATGCTTCTTAGTATGTAGTACATGTTCTCAGAAGGTTACATGTGGTTTGTCATTACTATTCCTTCATTGAACTTTAGAGTTATTCACAAAGTCCCTTATAAGTCTGGGGAGATTTTGGGTAAAATCAGTTGAGATCCAAGTGTTTCCATGTTGGTATCTTTCGGTTTCTTTTGTTAATTTAAGGTATATTCTATAGATTAGAGTCCACCACCAAAAGGTGGAAGTAGCCCACAGGCAAAGTGACTCTTCATTCACGCTTGCCTCCATGAAAGGCCGGGATGTCTATCTATTCATTCTATAGAGTCCTCCAAAATGATCGGCAATTTGCCTGAAATCTTGAACTTGAACCGGTCATGTCTCAAACTCAAGAGGTCCATCTGTAACTAGTGTGATCGGATAGCACAATGTAGGTTTGGTGCCCCTTTGAAGGACTTTTTTAAGTAAGAGCTAATTAGAGTTTCTTCAGTGTGTTGGAGTCTACTTTTGAAACATGGGTGAAACTCCTTGGACCTCCTTGGACCTCCTCTTTCAATCCATAAGATTTGGAGAGAAATTTGGGATCTCCACTACGGTCTGACCCATAGTACCCGCTGTCCTAAATCGCAGCTCGGCCTCTGCAAGGCTAGTTTGGCTCACCAATCCTAGTATGACAAGCTAGAAAGACGGTTTTCATAACCTGGTCTCACCCAAGTTTTAGTATGTTAATTTTGAGCCTTAACTTGGATCACCAAGTCACATTTTAGCCAAGTCACCGGAGTTTGACTCAGAAACTTTATGTATAAATCTTATTGATTCTTACCTACATAAGATTCTAGTGATCAGCTCCAAGGATGTACACAAAAAATGGAATCTCAAAGGTGGAGGAAATTTGATGCTTCAATCTAGTGATTTTTTTGAATTGGGTGTATGTATTGGTGCAGTATTCATGGGGGAGCTTTTTGCAGACCAATTCTCGTTTAGATGCAAGTGGTGCGGCGCTTGTCAATGAGTACTTCTCCTGTCCCTTCAACTTTTTCCTTCTAGAGATTCATGCTTTATCTAACTCAAATTTAAGTTAGTCTCTTGATGTGCACTTATTCTTAGGCTGGCCTGAACAAAATTTCCAAATTCTGCTTCAATTCTGGCACGTCATCAATTTCTTCAAAGAACTGCAATGATGAACCTCTACTGATTATCTACCTAAACCTTTAACCTTAAACCCTAAACCCTAAACCCTACACATGGAGGAGGTCTGAGTAAAGTATTTTATATATTCTGCGCAGGGGTGTTCACCGTACGGCTGAGCTTGTTCATAATGGGCAGTATGAAAATGCAACACAGTCATGGGAGAATGTGTCACAAGTTGTCTCCAAACTTAGCAACCAAGTGGTGGGCACCGTCCCATTCTCCTGTTCTCACTTTCCTTAACTTATCTGTGTTACCAGTCAATCAATTGACATTAAGAGAGTTCAAAAATGAGATGTGTCATGTGATAGGAAAAAGATTAGTACTTTGCACATGTTTATTCCGATTCAATTAGAAAGAAGATCCAGAGAGGTATTCTAGGCTCGCAATGCCGATTGGGAGCTGAATGGACACGAGTCCAAATAAAGATTCGAAATGGGTTGCCCAGCCATGAAGTGGTTATAATATGTGGCGTGGAGACGACCACGTGTCCATGTGGCATGGGGTACGAAAGTTGAAGTTACAGGGTTTTGGAACACAATGGGGTTGCAACTATTGAAATTGCCAAGAAAGGCAAGGTTCCAAAAACCAGAGCGGGTGAGAAAGATGTCATTGTGGCAAGCAATCGTGGCAAGATGTTGCCACACTTGGAGGGCCACCCAAAATAATTCAAGCTTTGAAAGCCAAGAGGGAGGGCAAAGGGGGGCCATGGATTTGGTACACTGAATATGTATTTAGCGTCACTTAATATTTAGAATTATGCAATGCTATAACTATTTGCTATTAATGTAAATTTTTACCAATTAAAGACGTTAATATTCTGTAATTTCCAAACAACCAATTTGACCTTTGTTGGGGAAAATGAGAAGTATAGTAAAGAGTTATAGCACTGTGTAAGTGACACTATATATAATATTCAGTGTAGATACTAAGAACTTTCGAAAGAGGCCCTTAGGAAGGCTCAATTCTTGAATTGCAATTTGGTGGTATTCCCACTTTGCTTAAACACATCACTTAAGAAACCATCTCAAGTATTGAACTTGTTTCATGGAAAGGGCAGAACTTTTACAACATACTCTATGCGGACGAAGCGGCAACTGCAGCTGAATCTGTGACTGGTATGTCATTAGGATGGGAGCAGGCGGAGGCAAGAAACCCAGAGCATCAGTTTCCCCGTGGCTTTGGGAACCTTGACACATCACATGTTCTATCACTGGCTGACACTATGAACACTGTTGTCAGGACAAAGCTGGGCATCATTCCACCGAGCGTGCAGTAAGTCCTTACTTACAATAACCTCTTTACTTTCTCCCCTCAATTTCTCAGCAAAGGCATGTAGGTGGGTGTTATTGGCTTACTTTTTGGACACCTATGTTTGATTGGGTCACCAAACCACGCATGATGTTCAAAAGAGATTGAACTACACCATTTATGGTATTTAGTGTCACATACACTATTTGCAGAGGGCCTAAACCAGATGCCTAGAGGTCTCAAAGTGTCACGTCTGCTAATCGCTAAATATGATACTATTCTTCAACATACGTAACTTCCCTACGTGAAATTACTACATTATGACATTTAGCGTAGCAAATTGGTATACTTGAGGTGATACTTTTGCATTTTAGGGGAAGATATTATTGAGCATACTAATGGCATGTGTCATGTGTTTACATTTAAGTATGCAAGAGGAAGATATCGTTGGGCATACTAATGCCAAGCGCCATTTGTTTACACTTTAGTTTGCTTGTAGATCATTGTGTAACATAGGCATACACCTTATAACACTATTGAACATACTCATGCCTAGATATTAGTAAGCGCATGTGAATGCCAGGTGTCATGAGGTGACACTAATGTTGAAGTTGTTGATCATTAGTGTAACATAGGATACGCCTCAAAAATAGGGTAAGTGACACTATTATGCATGTGACACTAAATTACATAAATAGTATCAATTTTAAATTGTATCAACTACTCCACAATCAATAGTGAACACAATTAAGAAGGCCTATGTATTCAATTAAGGAATCAACATTATGAACTTCCAATAACCATAACTAAATTAGGGGAGGTCCGATTTTTGTTGATGCTTCATTGTAGACTTGCTAATGCAACACAAGTTTTGTTGTGTAAATCTAATTCGTAGAAGTTGGAGAATATGAAAAACGAATTGAATAACATCCATAAACCTTATTATGAACTAGGTAATGGATGCGAGGAGCCTTACAACAGGTTGTAGTAGGCGCCAACCTACCAAGTTGTGGTAGCGGTGAGGTAGGTATATTTGGGGGCCTACTATGGTTGTTGGCAGAGTGACACATGCCCAATATTGGGCGTAGTGGTCAGGCTAGGGCAAGGCCATCAATTACGGGTGATAATGTGCCTCCTCGTATTTAATCAGGAGTAGAGAGGTCAATAAAATTGCTTGAGCTTACCACTGCCGTCTAGTACTCTTTCCTTTCTGAGAGAAACTCTTGAAAAACTCTACTTAGTGCAACTCCTATGGTCATTGTAAAATGATTCTCTCAATCATGAGCTTTAGAAGTGTTTGGACCAATGTTGCATCCTCATCTCACACATAAATTCTATCCACATCTATATATATATATATGTCATAAATCATAGCACACTATTTATGAAGAGACAATTCTCTAAAGTCCTTCCACTCTCAATTTTTGCAAGTGGATTGGGGTTTAGAGGCCCTCTAGAGGGGTACCTCTTTCTCAATAATCATGCATTAAAGGACTTAGGAAGCATTTGCACTTTGTGGGTGGTATGATGAGCATGTGGCCCTGCCCTAAAAAAAGCTCTTAAGAGCCGATTATTGAGAGAATCATTCTCAAGTGACCATAGGAGTTGCTCTTACCCTTAGTAACATGAACCTAGTGCTAATTACTAGATGAACCCCCAATTTGAGGACAAACATGTATTCTTGTGAAGAGTGTATAAATTGATTTTTTGATTTTCTTTTTATTTATAATTTATATAAAAATGCTTTAGTTTTTTTCAAGATTTCTGCTATCAAAGATTTCAATATGCTTATACTCCCTGGTTTGTGTTCAACTTCATGAGCCAGATGGGAGACATCATCAAACGCAGTGTTTCAGGCACTGACAAGTGACTTCATGAAAGATACAATCCATTTTGTAAGGTTCTATGAAATACAGAACTGATTGGCTCGTCTTCTCTGCAGTAGTTTATCTAGTTTGTGATGTTCACTTCACAAAATTTGGATTTTCCCACTGAGCTTAATGGAAGGAGGGTTAACTTCATTTCCATGCAGGTGGATGAACTGCTGGAGCTTGGGGTGAAAGTAGCCATCTACAGTGGTCAGGTGATCCTCTTCACCAGTGGATCTCACATTATCCTCAATAAATGCAGTGCAACAAAAACTGGTTTAATTGACACCCAAATACATCAATCTTGTACTGTAAGAGTGCTGGGGAAGATAAATGCTCTGCTAAAAAAGAATAGTTAATTCGAAATTATTACTAAGTCCATACTTACAAGTGATGTTTGATGTAATGGCGGTTGCAGTTAGACCTGATCTGCTCAACACCCGGTACAGAGGCTTGGGTGCAAAGATTGAAGTACGATTTCATCTCCTAAGCATTTTTTTTCTTTAGTGTGCCAATAATTTTCTACTTTACTGTGCGGATGGGGTGCATGCCAATGTCAGATCAGTTAATAGGTGAAATACATTGTTTTTTATAATACAACGTGGATAATGGTATCAAAGAACATTATCTGAACAGTATCAAAATAGTAATACCAATCCAATATTGATACTTGGTAAGTATCTTCATAAGATGAGAGAATCTTTGTATAGGTTACCATGTGAGTCATTATTTGGTCCACTTATATCCTAATACCATAGTGATTCTAGGGTAACCTATCATCAGTATGAAGTTCTTGGATGATGTATAGAGTACAGACCCGAATGGTATCAAAAAAATAATCATCCTTAAATACCCATTGCCGAGGCTGATATTCAAAAAATTTATAAAATCCTCATTATATGTACCCAAGTGGTATAAAGAATAGGCGATACCATGTGACAGAAAATCCATTGTTTGCCTTCGTATATATGAATAAATATTTTGGTTTTCCACAATCAAGTGTTCTCAGAGATTCTTTCAAGTACAGGTGGGGTGGATTGCGTGAGTTCAATCAACAAAGTCGAACACCGCTCTACTGCAACTCCACGTCAACTGGCGGCTTTGTGAAAAAGCACAAGAACCTTTCCTTTTATTGGATTTTGGATGCTGGTCACTATGTATGGATTCTGTCACTTGATCTTTAATCCGGCTCAAGTTTCAAGATAAATTTGAAAAATGACACTAAAACTCTTCATTGTCTTCATTGCATTTTGGATAGATATAAATGTCGGCTCCTAGCGGAGCAAGCATGAATGAAGAGCCTCTTTGCCCGCAGGTTACTATCCCTTTTGGAGGTGGCCTCCATCCAAGGCACTATAAAGATATATCCATTATGTATGTAAATTTTGTTTTCTTCAATTTTTTGTTTGTAGAACTCATTCCTTTAGAGAAGTCTGACGTAGTTCTTGTGGATGCAGGTTCCTATTGACAACCCATGCACTGCACTACAAATGGTTGGCCTCATCACCAGCTAGTTGGTGGAGGTAATTAATATTTATTTACCTGTTTCACCAAGTTGTTAAACACAATATAAGAAGGTATGTATGGGTGATAACTTGTTGGATAGATCTTGAGAAGAGTTGTTCCATAGAATGTTTGTTTAGTAGCTTGATTTGAGTAAGGTCCATTGCCATGTAGGGCTAGTAACCCAATAATACTTGTGGCACCCACTTATTACATGTGAGAAGTGGTACCACAACTTGCCTATTACTCTAGTGTGATTGCTCACTATTTTGGTGGGAACACCTCCAAACATCACCCTCCTCCCTCTAGACTTGGAGATTCCCGCTAGATATGTGTTGGTTGAAAATAATTTCCATTTTTTATAGTAAAACACTTCATGGCTTCAAGGGTGGGTTCTACCTATCTACCTTTCTACAATTCATTACTATGACTGCATTTATGAAGTATATTTAATTAGTGGGTGAGCGGAGGACATAAAAAGCGACCTTGAAAAGCAAAGAATATACATGTGATGTGAAATTTTAGAATTGGAAGCTTATTATATTCAACGAATCAAATAAATCACTTCTTTGGTGGGTTGGACTTACCATAATATCGTTGTTGGGGTCATCATGATGAATATA
The DNA here is from genome assembly GCA_950295325.1 of Polytrichum commune. Lineage (NCBI taxonomy): Eukaryota > Viridiplantae > Streptophyta > Polytrichopsida > Polytrichales > Polytrichaceae > Polytrichum > Polytrichum commune. Next base: position 9,972,113 of record OX485803.1, on the reverse strand, counting down.
ACTTAAAAGACATACCTTCACTTCATGTCTCTTATGGGATTGACTATTTTTGTCATAGTATGATAATAGATAGGTTCCTATTTAATGTGTAATGTAGTATCAAGACAAAACATGGTATTTGAAATTCATTTTGAGAATATATTGGGTCTATCCCAAGATTATTCATGAAATGTTTGGAATATCCAATGAATGTGTGCATTGTTTCATAGCCCCCTTGAAAGTACCTACAAGGGAGTGAAACCCCGCCTGTAAAACCCTCTATACACAAGAAAATTATAGAGAAAAACAAAGGTATACATACTAGTGGTATAATAATCTCAAGTATTTCTATCTAGTTTAAATTATAATGTAATAAACACCTCAAGTGACTTTTACAACATCCATATATATTAAATCAACAAATCCCTATCCTATTGCAAAACAAGCAATACACCTATCTTAGTATAAAACTAGTCCTATTGCTTAATTGGGCATTCCAAAAAGAAGTAACCATGGCAAAAATCAAAGTGCCACCCTATTACTCTCACCAACCTCACTCCAACAAAAAGTTAAAGTATTCAACAAGGTCACTACCTGTGTATAGAATACGCCTTTTCTATCCCCGACATCCGCAAAATGGTTAAACTATTAATCAAACTCGCAAAATTCATATGTAACACCAAATCAAAGATAATAGACATTACCTTGGGTATGTTGAACACTCATCATATTTAATTGAAAACAACAATTAAAAACAACTTGCAAATTTTGATGAATATAAATTTTGATCACATGCAAAAAAAATTAATCCAAAACATGTATCATGAAAAAACATATCACCTTTCTGCTATTTTAGGAGAATTTTATTACTTCAGCTGCTGCCCATTGGATACTATGGCAGATGTGTATTTCATATGCACATTGTTATGAATGACAAAAATAGCTACACTATATATCGTATTTAGTGTCACCAATTCCCTTTTTTCCATCCAAATTGCAATCATTCATGACAATATTTCATTACATAAACGTTAGGATGCAAAATATACCAAAAGTGGATGAATCAAAAGTAAGTTGGGATGATAGTATTTGTAAACTTATTCATAAGAAGCGACATTAGGAAAGTTATTACAATGACATGAAATACCATATGACTGTCATAAAATAAAATGTTCACATAATTTTTCCTAACTTCCCATACTGCCATTTACACCTACTCATCCCATCTCTCTCCCCTCCCCCTGGTATCGGTATCCTTGCAAAACAATGCGGTGCAAAGACCAAAGTGGTGTGGTTTGCCCTAAGTTCATCCCTCTCCCCCAAACCCTAAGTTCTACAAGCCACCTGGGTATGTCTGCCTTGACACACCAGTCGGGCATGTTCTCTTCTACCCTTACTCCTACCTATGCACATACCTATTTGTATGGCACATATTAGTACAACATTGGTATGTAGAGCCAAGTTAGTGTGTAACTAGCTCATCAATTGGCTTCCTGGACTTTATGTTTTGTTTCATTTCATTTCACTAGGTGTTAGGTTCCAAGACACATGATGAGTGTGAAAAGATAGACTTAGAGGTAATAAGTAGACAAGATTTGATTTTACAATAGGAGTTATTCAATTCTAAAATAATGCCTTTTTAAATCTATTATAACACACTCTAGCATAATACTTTAAAAACTCATAGCTAATTAAAAAATGATAAATCAAATTCAAAAAAATTAAGACAGATTTTTCTTCACTTCCTCTATGTTAGGGGTGAAAATAATACATACCAAATGCCAATGTACTTGGTTAGAAAAAAAAATTCTCAACACTTAGTCCTCTATAATAGGGCAACTTACCTTTCATTGCTCTTTTCATATCCTACGGAAATTGGCGCCAAACTAATAGTCACCGCCCACCTTACATGAAAATAAGGGCCAATTCACACATGAGCCAAGAGCCATGACCATGAAATTGTGAGAGCCCAAAAGAAAGTGTCCAAGGGTTGTCCCAAGGCACCTCCAAAATCATGTAGTGTGGTCATGGACCCTCAAGTGTAATGTGAAAGCCATATGTGACCGGGCCCTCAACCAAATGCTATTTCAATGAATTTTATTCATGCGGCTCCTCACACATGATAAAATAAAATAAATCAATGATTGTGAGTGTTCGGAGTGCCATGGTCTCCTGATTTTGTGATAGGCCTACCTCCAAGAGGTGTTTTTTTAAAAATAATCCAAGTGACCATGAACACATGATCCATTCGATGCCATGTAAGAATCCATGTAGACTTTACATCCATCTTGCATGCACATACTCCTTTGGTCTCTCAAGCGCAGTGTGAAGCGAACTTGAACTGGCTCCGCCTTTTCCACCAATGAGAGTGCTTGAAGTGCACTGGTCACGGGCTCTCAGTCTCATGTGTGAAGTGGCCCTTAACATGAAGCCAAAGAGTTAGGGCCGCTTTACACCTAGAGGCCGGGCCAATTCGCTGTGTAAGAGGCATGAAATCCTCACTTGTGATTGGCCAAAAGGTTGAAATTGGTCCCAATCCCTTACACCTGGAGGCCAGGCCAATTTGGTGATATGAATTTTTTAATTAAAAAATGCATGGTATGACACGGCCCGAGCTCATTGAATTCAGTGTACTCAAAATGAAGGGCCAATTCTTGGCTCTTGGGACCAATGTCATATTTCAATAAAAAAATTAAAATCAATTAAAATATAATTTTTAGTGAACTATATCCATTGGATTATGTGAAAATATGAACGGCTTTATGCTAGATTATGCTAGATCCGTTGAATTGTGCTAGATTTATTGAATCGGCCTAGCTTCTTGACCCTAAGGCCTTTACATATGGGAAAATTGGCCCCCATTATAATCTTATTAGAGCATCCCTAATGGGACCCTCAACGGGTCTCGGCAACGGCCCTTGGCGGGCCCGCGGCAGTAAGTGGGACCCAACGGCCACGGCACAGCCCCCGCATTATTTATGGGCCTCGCCAGACTTGGCCCTCTCTCGCCAATTATTCGCGTTTTGCAGGGAGATAATTCCGGGACGCCATCATCGAGTCAACGCCAGGATGGCAACGGGGGAGGCGGGAAAGGGGAAGAAGGGGAAGAACTTCAACGCTGATGAGGAGAGGGCCTTGTGCCGGAGTTTTTTGGCGGTTTCGCAGGATCCTGTCTGTGGCAATGGCCAACGCAACACGGCATTTTGGGAGCGCATCACAACAAATTACAACCACAACAAACCAAGATCATGTCCTATCCGTCCTGCTAGGTCTCTAGAATCGAAGTGGAGTCACATCAAACACGATGTTGCAAAATTCAGTGGTGTATTCAAGCAAGTCTCAGATTGTAGGGAGTCCGGGGCATCTGCTGAGGATGTTTTAGAGAGGGCGCTTGAGTTTTACAAGGATCGACATCCCAAACAACAGGGATTTGCATTTCTACATTGCTGGCACCTCCTTAAGGAGGTGCCGAGGTGGTGGCAGTCGGCCCAGGATATTCAACGTCGTGGTTCCGGAGCCGGTGCGGCGTCGCCGGTTGCCATGGCTAATGCCACTGCTGCAGAGGTCAATGGTGGTTTACAAGCCGAATGCGGGGAAGCAGGCGAGGAGGATGACGTGCAGGTGGTGAAGCAGGTGAATTTCCCGAGCCGGCCCACACGACCCCAGGGAAGCAAGGCGGCGAAGGCAGATCTGGTTGACCAGACCAGGCGGGATTCGATACTGCGATCCCAGGCTCTAGCGACGGAGCAGATGGCGAGAGCAAACATGCGGAAGGCCGAGGCAATGGGGGACCACGCCACGATGTCCCTGTTCCGAATGCCCATCGAGGATGTCGACGAGGAGGCTCGGGAATACTTCAAGCTGCGGCGCAAGGAGGAGCTGGAGCGCATTAAGCGCCGGATGGAGCAAGAGCAGCGAGTTGCGGAGCGGGAGAGGATCGAACACGAGAAGCTGCTTCGGGAAAGGGCCGCCGACCACCACCGCACCAAGCGACCGAGGGTGCAATCGAAGACACCTGTGCTCCCCCAATCTGAACCAGAACCCACAATGTCGCCGAATGTGCCCCGCTCCGACGCCACCCCGGCTCCCCCGACCCCAGGTCCTCTTCCTGCTGTGGAGGAGGATTCCCCGGTGCAGCCAGATCTCGGTGAGTTTTTGTTTTTTTTTGTGGCATCTACTTAGGGTTTGGGTACATTGCTAGTTCGGTGTTTTTTTTTTGCAAAGACTGGTTGTGAATGCTGGGATGAGGCTGCAGGTTAGGTTAGGTTTTTTTTTGCAAAGACTGGTTGTGAATGCTGGGATGAGGCTGCAGGTTAGGTTAGGTTTTTTTTTTGCTAAGACTGGTTGTGAATGCTGGGATGAGGCTGCAGGTTAGGTTAGGTTTTTTTTTGCTAAGACTGGTTGTGAATGCTGGGATGAGGCTGCAGGTTAGGTTAGGTTTTTTTTGCAAAGACTGGTTGTGAATGCTGGGATGAGGCTGCAGGTTAGGTGTTTTTTTTTTGCAAAGACTGGTTGTGGATGCTGGGATGAGGCTGCAGGTTAGGTGTGTTTTTTTTTTGCAAAGACTGGTTGTCAATGCTGGTTGTCAATGCTGGGTTTATGCTGCAGGTTAGGTTAAGGGTTTTTTTTTTTTGCAAGCAGTGGTTGTCAATGCTGGTTGTCAATGCTGGTTGCTAGGCTGCAAGTTAGGTTAGGTGGTTTTTTTTTTTTGCAAGCACTGGTTGTCAATGCTGGTTGTCAATGCTGGTTGCTACATGTAGGGATGAGGGTGCAGTTAATGGTTTTTTTTTTGTAAGGACTGACTGAGTGTGGTTGCTGGTTTCTGTGCAGATGATGCACAGGCTGATCATTGGGATGACTCGCAACCCATCCCGGATACACAACCTTGCGGGGAATCTCCAATACCCCAGCTGAGATTTGGAGAGAATAGACCCCCTGTTTTTGCACAACAAGGGTCTATGTTTAGTTTAGGGAATAGCTTTGGTTTAGATGCACATCACTCACCCATTGTAGAAGGACAAATGTATGGATTCAGAAATTTTGGGCAAGGATTGAACCTTAATGCCCGATTCTTTACACAATAACGAGTTACATTTCATTGTGCAATTCACAATCTTCTCCTTTGCCCTTTAATCATCCACAAATGGTCTATCAAATCATTTCGTAATGCAAAATGGGACTCTACATTCTCAACCTCTCTAGTGCTGGCTACCAAGTCCCTGAATGAGAAAGGAATGGGTGTGGTCTCCACAGGTAATCCCCAATCGGGAAATGGCTCTAAAGTTAGGCCCTTCTCATCTTCCAAAATCATGTTGTGCATAATAATGCAAGCGATCATGATGTTCTCAATAATACCTAAATCCCATTGCCGTACTGGATTCTTGATAATTTCCCACCTTGCTTGCAGGACCCCGAAAGCCCTCTCAACATCCTTGCGGGCACCCTCTTGACACTTCGCAAAGTGCTCCTTCATCTCACCCACAGGCTCGTGTATTGGTTGCACGAAACAAGCCCAGGCTGGATATATACCATCCGTCAACAGATAATAGCGGGGGTACACATGCCCATTTACCTGGAATCTAATGTCATGACCTGCTCCCCGTAGCATGTTCAAAAGAAATGGAGAGTTATCAAGGACATTGATGTCGTTGTTGCCTCCTGGCAACCCAAAAAATGCATGCCATATCCACAAGCTCTGGTCGGCAACAGCTTCAAGGATGATGCTCCTGTTCTTGTCTTTGTCTTGGAACTGACCCTGCCATGCCACTGGACAATTCTTCCAAGTCCAGTGCATGCAATCCAAACTTCCAAACATCCCTGGAAATCCACGCTTCTCATTGATGGACATCTGCTTCTCTATATCATCTCTAGTAGGCTGTCTCAAATACGTGGCCTCAAAACAACCTCGAATGGCAACTACAAACCTCTCCATGCACATCTGAGCAGTGGATTCTCCTAATTTGCAGTACTCATCACATGCATCAGCAGCTACACCATATGCCAACATACGGATGGCGGCAGTGCATTTCTGCAAGGAAGATAATCCCATACGACCTGTGGCATCAGGACGTTGTTTGAACCACGGATCAAAATGGACAACGGTATCAACAATGCTTGTGAATAACTCCCTCCTCATCCTGAAACGTCTTCGGAACTTAACTGGCCCATACGTAGGACTCTCAGAAAAATAATCCTTGTATAGGAGATTATGACAATGCTCCCTATCACGCCACACAAATTCTCTACCAACCGTACTCCCACCCACCTTGGGCCTGGTGGATGACTCACCCAATACCTCAGTAGAAAAAGCCTCAACCATCTGTAGGAATAGGTCATTCTCAAATTCCTCTTCCATGTCCTCATCAAACCCTAATCCAAACCCAAGGCTCCTCTCAAGCTCATCCTCCCAACTCTCCATGACTAGAACAAAGTAGAGAAACAAAAAACTAAAAGTCCACACCCCTCACTCACCAATATTCACAGCAGCAGGAGGAGTAGCTAAAAATTCACAGCAGCAGGAGGAGCAGGTAAAAATTCACAGCAGGACGAGGAGCAGGTAAAAATTCACAGCAACAGGAGCTCCGGGAGAGAGAAGGAAGGCCACGAGGCCAAGAGAGGAAGGCCACGAGGACCCGCGACCTGCCAGGTAAGTGCTGCTTTTTCCTTGCCGGGGTCTCTTCACGGGCCACTGTTGGGGCACACGCTGGCCACTTCTCCCCGCGATTTTCGAGAGACCACGCCACAGCCCCTTGGCGAGTCACTATTTTGAGGGATGATTGGGGATGCTCTTATAATGTGTAGTTGAGGGCGGCCTCCAACCCAAAAGGGGCGGAAATTTCATGCAATCGTCCTCAAGGGGAATTGGCCCGGCCTCTAGGTGTAGAGCGGCCCTTAGGGACGTTGAGAGCGAGGTTATAGGCCGTCACCGCCGTCCTCGGAGTCTGTCGTTGCGCATTTATTAAAGAATAACTTAGTACGGGGACAGCGGACACATAAGCGACACATGGCAGGATGCATTTGCGACCACCTGGGTCCACGGCCTCCGCCACGAGGCAACAGGGGCCTCGAGGCTCCAGGCCACGGCCGACACTCCTTAAGCTAGCATAGCACTCGAGTCATCATTCAGGCATGCAAAAGATTGGAGAAAGCTTCAGCGCTCAGACAATTTTATAGCAATCTGTCACACGCTTGTTGGCCTGTGAGTTGCTTCATCTCAAGGAGGAGAGCCAGGTATGCTTTCCTCTTGTTCTTTTGCTTGCACTTCCACTGTTTTGAAGTGGTTACTACTACCCCAGTGCATGTTGGGTTTGTAGGGTTTTGGCACTTGGTGTGGTGTGTCTCTTCCGCAGCAACGCTAAGTTGAGAGTCTTCTTATAACAGTTTGTTGAAGGTATGGGTCCTGGTCTTGTCTCCTCTTGCTCATACTCCTATGTTGAATAATTAGTTGAATGTGCGATTTGGGCTCAGCCATCTTTGGGATCAATGATTAGAGGGAACCTGAATTGGGCGCCTCTGTTGTTGTTGCTGGTAGTGTGCTATTGAACCGGCTTGGGCAATTGGGGGGTATTGTTGCAAATTAAGGTAGAAGTGCCGTATCTGGTTACTTTTTAGCTGTTTGCTATCGTGTACTACTCGGATTCGCGAGGTTGGAATTTGTGTGTATCCGTAAATGTATTTGAAGAAGCCATGTTCAATCCCACAGTGTTTTGGAGCTAGTCTTGAATCGTTATAGCTTATCAAAGTACAGTGACAGTGAGGCATAAGAAGGCCACACAGGTCCTCCAAATTATGTTGATTATAGGGCCTAGAATGGTTAACAGCTTTTGAGTACGTCATGAAATTTCTCTTAAACTCATGTCTTTTTGAACTGTCCGTTCTTAGATGTGCACCTGATCATTCACCACTCAAATATAGGTGTGTGATTAAGTTAAGTAACCAAATTAGGGTGTCTTTCCTTAATCATTTGGCGCCTGAAGTGTCGTTCCAGCATTGGGGAAGTTGATGACTCCCCTAGAGCATAACTCTTTAGATCTCCATGATTGGAGGGCCTAAGGAGATGATGCTCAAATGGCTATGTCCAGTAACCCCTTTATGTTACGGAGTCTCCTCTGCACATGCCCATAAGAGACCACCACCGACATGAGGGCAACAGCACTTGTTCCATAGCCTGACTCTATAAACTCATCTTGGTCGGGTTTACATTGAGTCCAGTCTATGCCAGAAGTGAAGCGACTCTCATTCATGCCAAACAGCGGGTTGCTGCACCCTGCATGTTTCAAGTAGGTAGATAGTATACCACAAACTTGTGTTATTAGTGTCCGTGCTTTTCTTAATTTTCAAGATGCCATTACTGTGTGATATGCAAGTGACACGCACTTTCTTGGAATATGTGGAAGATTCCATTAGTGTACTTAGGTGCTAATTGTGGCTGTATGTAGCTAGATCGCCTTAAATATATCTTAGGCCCAAATAGGTCCTAGAATGAATGAATGAGTCCAAATTCTTATTGTCCATCGATTACTAAGGGCATCCCCAGGAGAGATAGTAAGCAACCCGCCAAAAATAATATATTATATGGTGTTTAGGGTGTTTGGGGAGCCCTCCATCTTGGGCGGGGCCGCTCATCTTGAGTCAGAGCCCACCAAAGCCTAGGCATACCCCCGGTATAATTAGGAAGCAATCAATAAGACAACGACACCTATTATCTGACATGGGATAAAGTAGGATATCGGAGTATCTGATATTAAAGTAATCTCTTGGCGGGCCGGAGGAGGGCCGCCATATGAACCATTTATGGCGTTGGAAGGCCTTTACTATACCCGGGCCGCTTCTAAATTATGCCGGACCGGACATTGGTGGGGATCAATTTATGCCGGTACCGCCACCTAAGAACCCGGGATGCCCCATTTTTGGCGTTGGCATGCCCTATGGCGAGGCTGCTGGGGACGCCCTAAGAGAGACGCAACCCTCTAAACTTCTTTCCATCCTCAAGAATTGAGGATCTAAGGACTTTAGAGGGTTGTCTCTCTCTCAGTAATTGGTGGGCAATGAAGATCTGTGATTTATATAAGGACTTGATGCGTGAGCTGACTGTGCGGCGTTGACCCAAAAAACTAAAATCCGATTATCGAGAGAGCCATTTTACAGTGACCGTAGGAGTTGCTCCTATCCCACCAACATTTTGCCGGATTGAGTCGTGCTCTATTAGGCTGTATGTAATGGTTGCTTGGTAAATTTCTCCATGCTCTTAGAGAGCTTCGCACACACCAGGTTTACCTGGCTTTATAGAATACTCTCATTTCAGCTGGATGTGAGTGTTGACTTCATTGTATCTCTGTGGGAATTACTTGTTTGCACCTTTTGGCCATTCTCTATTCACTTGAAGCCGTAATTTCCACAGGCAATTTCTCTGTCAAATATTTTAATCCTGTTTTAAGCGGCTAGTTGAGATACCGAGTGAGTTTTTCAATCTCAGTTGCAGTCATGATATGCAAATTAGCAGTCACTATAAATTCAGACTCTCCTACAGTTGTGCACATTCCACTTCATGAACCAGAAATCGGAGGATACGGCTGAAATGTTCTCTGCGTGGATAGGAAAGTACAAGGGTGCTGTTCAAATTGCTCTCTCCACTGGGATGAGCGACCAGTTATTATGTTGTGAGGCTTGATTGTGGTACGTGTTTGATTCTCAGGGTTCGGCGGTGCCACGGATCTTCAACCTCGTAGCCTAAAATGGCTTGCATCCCCATTCCGCTCTGTATAGAATGTGGCAACACCGACAACCCATGTCGGTGCAAAATCATTGGACCCACATTAGGGTTCATTGGTTTCTGCGTAGCGGCCATCATTGAGTGGCCGGTTGGTGCAGTGGTCTGGTGCTGCAACCACAAGGCCGGTGAGCGATTGATGGCTAATCCTGCCACGGTTGTCAGACCATGCATCTCGAATTGCATACCTTTCTAGCTAACCCTAAATTAATTACTCTTTGTGCAGTCTTAAATTGAATGGAAACTCAGGAAGGAGTAAATTAGCACCTTGTACATACTGTGAGTTATCTGTATGGTTAACAAGGGGTTGTTAGTAGAGTATACTTCATTTTGGATACCAAGGTCCTGACGATCCTAGGTGGCTCACTTCGAACTCAAATAGTCACCAATCCAGTGACCCCACTATTGGGAGGCTTTTCAAGTGCCATGCACATTATTGGGATCAATCCATTGGAGTGAAGTTCCTCGGCTTTAATTTTTAGATTCAGGTGCACAATGTAAAGAACAGTGTACATTTTTATTTTTATTTTTCGTGAAAGTGTCAAATGCCTTGACAGTAGCACGCAGAATCCTGGTGCTCTAAACCTTTGTACATTCAGGTGCAGCCCTTATTATATAGAACCGAGTTTTTCTAAAACGTTTAACTGTTGCTGCTACTGAATAGTTTATGTTTTTCTTCTGTGTGTTTCACTGTTGTGGGGTTGTCCACCTTGCAGTACAGGATTACAATATGCACTCTTTGTCAACGTTGTGAGCGAACTTGCCTTTGGTGCTGTCATTCTTTGTAATCATAAGCCATCTCTATTTATTTTGGAACTTTGAAATGGCTAGGACGCATAACATTGATGCAGTCTGTGTTCCAAAACAGCTGTCTGTCGATGGAGGCATGTTGGGTAGACATGTGGGAATGGAATGGTGACATTAATTTATATGCACAGTTGCAACAGGCCAGGACAGCACAGGCCCAAGCTAGTAGGCCTGTTGCATGTAGGCCTCAGCACAGCCTGCAAGTTTGCTTGGTGTGAAACTTTGTTACTGCAACTTTCAACATTAGACTTAGGAAGAGTCAAGCGATTTAAAGTCACTTGAGTAGAATACACCAAACCCCGAAACTTATTAAGATATATCACAGCCGATATGCTGAGGGTATAATTTGTAAGTATGAGAGATCAAACATGTGTTAAAGGCCAAAAGGAGTGTTAGGATAACACTCTTGAAAACACTCACATTCAAAAGCACCCAGAATACAACTTGGTGAAGACTTGAAAGTGTAATAACACCACTGTACCAACATACACCTCTAAAAAAATGCTGTGCAATCTCTCAAGTCCTTGTCTCTTGTAGTAAGTGTGTAACAAAGGGTTTTTGGCTAATACATTCTGAATGGCTCACCTCCTTCTAAACCCCGATTTTAATGACTTCAACTGCTGTAGCTTTATAGTTGTTTCACTGTGTAAAGGGAAAGTATTTCCTAAATGCCCTTGAACTTAAAACAACCAAAGACTTCCTGATAGAGACGTCTACCTATCCTGGATGTGGTGACCATTTAATTCACAGCAAGTCATAGATAAGTTGGGGAGTAGATGGGCATGATCACTGACTTGACTTGTTGGTAATTTGCCAACACATGAGCACCATTCTCTCTTCCAAACCCACTCAGTTTGTATCCTCCAAATGGGGCTGATGGGTTTAAAATTCCAAAAGTGTTCACCCATATGGTGCCAGCCTTGAGTGCCCGTGTCAAAGTGTTCACAGTATCTATGTTTTTTGACATGACAGCTGCTCCCAATCCATAATCCGATGCATTTGCCCGCCGAATCACCTCTTCTACCGTCCTGTATATTATAAATACCATTTATATCATAAAATTGTCTATCCATTCTGATGCAAAACTTCAAGAGGGAGCACAATACTTCTAGTCAAATGTTTAGGGTTAGGGTTTGGGGTTTGAAATTTAGGTGTCAAATGCAGGAGAGCTCAAAAAGACTTACTTAAATTTGATGACTGACATTACAGGTCCAAAAATCTCCTCTTTGCAGATTCGCATGTTATCCTGCAGAACCAATCAGCATGACAAAAATTTCTCGAATATGAAATTCATTTCTGTGCCAGCTATCACACAGTAACCTCATCCCAGTTATACACAATTGGGTCTATCCCGGGTTGATGAGCAGAATAAGGTAAGCGGACCTTAAATGGACACTTTTAAGCTCTGCACCTACTTCTAGTAGGATGCAAAACGCATAATAAGGGTCAGTTTCCATGTAGGCCGAGCACCCACCAAATTCTAGTGGAAATGTAGATTCTACATGATGGCATCTACATTTCCACTAGAATCTCGTGGGTGAGCAGCCTACATGGAAACTAACCCTTAGTGCAAGATGATTGTCAATTCTAAATTTTGTCCGTAGCTAATTTCCTCATAACTTTCACAGCTCATATGAAAGTCTTACTCAATATCATGTGAAGATTTTCGGGCTTATTAATTGGCCATATAGGTACCATTTATGTTGATTATAACTAAGCTTAGAATGATTGACAAATTTTGGGCACGTAGTCCAATTTCTTTTAAAAACATGTTTTTTTGGTTGTCCATCCTTAGATCCCCACTTAACCCCACACCACTCAAATAGATCTGTCTGGTCTAAAATTGTAACCACAAAAGGCCTCTTTACCTTAGTATCATCTTGCAATATATCATTTACAACTGCACACCTGAACATCACCAAAAATGGTGGGTTGGATGAAGTAGCCCTTGGTTCCCACTCGCTCACCACCTGTGATCAGCTGTGCACCGTCATCCTTTCCAGCCTGAATGTAGCTCATCACTTTGTCGAAATGGGCACTATCCACCTGCACATACATTCAGTGATTGGGTATGAAACATTGAAGTGTATTTAAACAATAATGCTCCCACAACTTTTACTTCATAAATGTCATAATCTCAATGAATAAAATGAACACAACAACACAAAGCAACACCCAACAATCCTGTGTCCTTATGCAGAGGCCTTCTCTGGTCTAGATAGAACTAGCAATATCGCCAATTCTTTCGTCCGACTTGGGGCCACTTACACTATGGTCAAGGGCTGTGACCATGAGATTGCAAGGGCCCTTGAAACTCACCTGAAGGCCATACCATGGAAAATTAATATTAAAATTTGCATGGTTGCAGGCTTTCAGGTGTAAGTGTAAAGACAAACACGACCAGGCTCTCAAGCAAATGTTATTCCATTATCATCCTATTCGTGTGGGTCCTTCTACACAATAAGTTATATAAATTAAGGGTTGTGAGATTTTGAAATGTCATGATCTCCCAGTTTTGTGTTAGACTTGGCACCTCTTTGAGATGGCATTGACGTAGAATCTGGTAGACCATGAAACATTATCCATTGTCCCATGTAGGTTTGTTCTCATTTAAACTTCCTTTGGTCCCTCAAGCCCTCAAACTCTAGTGTGAAGTGAAGTGTGACAGTCTCAGCATTTTCCACCAATATGAGATTTTTTTTCAGTGGTCATGGGCCTTCAAGCTCTACTGTAAAGTGGCCCTGAATAGGCAAACATGGTACCTGGGGACCTTGTTCAACACCGGCTCTGAAGGGGTCTCCCACAACACGCATTTGGGCACGGGCTTTCGCTTTCTCAATATATTCATCGTACACTCTTTCATGCACAAATGTCCGTGACCCCGCAACACACATTTGTCCCTGCAAGATGTTGAGGAAAGATCATCAGACCAAATTCTACCTCGATTAACCTTGAAATTATTGTAATTAGGTTTGCATCAAGCCAATAGCTTGAATTGTTGGGACTGTCTCCATCTTGCAAGTAGTGTGAGTTCCATTCTCCAACAAGCCATGCTAGTGTTGCCTGCTATGGTCCACTAAATCCCACTAGAAGGGGTCCACCTCTTAAGGAAGGCAATAGCATGCGGGTGAAGAGCTCCTATATTTCATGCTAGTGTTGGCAAACTTTGGATGTTATCCTTTTTTTATATTGAGGTTGTAGCTAAAAAAAGTGAGAAAAGAGGACCTGATTATAGAAGATAGCTTGATGTGCAGCCTCTACGGAAGCCTCCATATCCGCATCATCAAAGATAATCATTGGAGACTTCCCACCAAGTTCAAGAGTCACAGGTTTTAGGTTGCTCCAGGCAGCAGATTGCATCACATCGCGCCCCGCCTCTGTGGATCCTGTGAAGGCCACCTGTACCCAAATTACAGTGCATTTGGACTTTGGTTTCACATAAAGAAAAACTTTAGACTACGTCCACTCTTAACCTTTAAAGGTCTGAGAAGCCCCTTATGGGCCTGAAGGAATCAGTCGGAGGGGTTTAAAATTACCTCTTGATATTTTCAAATAAAATTGTCGAAAGCGGACCTATCTAAATTAGCCAATTAATCATATGCATTATTCCAATCAAAGTACACATATATGAAGAATGACTTATGGAAAGACTTGAGCTTGTATACATGACCTAGATTCAAATACATATCACACATATCTAATCACCGTTGTCAGACATGACTTTACTTTCACTTCCTCTTTCTGATAGGTTGTGCTAGACATGGAGTCAATATGATAGACCAAATAAAATATCATTTTAACACCTGTTGAGGGTTCGTACAAATCATCACATATCCCATATAAAGTCACCCCTGGTCCTTTAAAAGTTAACCTGGAAGAATCTGACGTTTTTATTATTTCAGATGAAAGACCTAATATGCAGCACAGGTTGTTTGCCCAAGGTTTTAGGCTTCCGGGATATTCCTTGTAAGACCAAACTGGAGGCTTGCCAACAAGACCGACTAACCTCCAAGAAAAAGCTCCCAAATGTCAGTGATATTTGAAATTCAATTTGTGCAATGTTCACAAAGTGGCTGCCTTTCTCTTGAAATGGAAAATTACAAGTTGAACCATGACACAGTGAGCAATCACCCACTACAAAATAACTCCAAGAAGGTTGTTAACTCCAAGAAGGTTGTTGTCATACCTTGTCAATGTCCATGTGGCTTGTAATGTACTTTCCAGTTTCAGCCTTGCCTGTGACAACATTCAAAACTCCCTCTGGTAACCCTGCCTGCAGTAGTACACAGATACAGAGTGTCAGAGCTGCTTCTTCTCTATGGCCAGGTATAATTTTTTAAGATCTAAAAAACATTGGCATTTTTTTCAAGTGAAAAATTCACCACAGGCAGGGACCAGACAATGAGAGATTGGATTGAGTGAGATTCAAAACTGCGCTATTGGTCGCATTGCTCAATTGAGAGAAACATGAACAAATTGTATGGCACATTGCACCGGAATAAACACAGATAAGTGTATTCTTGAATCTATTGGCAGAAAACCCTGACATTGAAATTATGCCAACAGAGATGCTTAAACCACTTTAGAAGTCAAATCCAGGAATAAAGAAGTCATGATGTACTGCAGTGAAATTCCACCCTCAAACCAAACACAAAAACCATGTTTGTGGCCTTGTGATAACCAAAAAATAAGATTGCACACCAACCTGTTTGGCCAATTGTTCCAAAGGCCCTTGCAAGTATTGTGTGGAAGAAACATATGAGGTACATTATGTGCAATTATCGCACTCAGCCTTATGCCAACCTCCAGTTGGATAAATGAATGGGATTAATTACGCTACAAAAGTCAAATATATCATGCTTCACCGTTGAAGGACCAAGGGGCTCAATGCACGACCTATGTATACAACTTCTACAAGTCAAACCAAGTCTTCAATTCATGTTTGTTACATATTTACAGATTTGAAACTTATCTTAATATATTATCTTAAGTCAAGCAGAGAATCAAAATATTTTCAAATGTCATATTGATGATCTGAAACATTAGTTATGAGTAGCATCCAATGGTACCCAGGCTATGCACTTGAACCCAAATCTTCAATGGCATTGAGGTATTCAACCGATTTCAAAAGTGCACTTGAAGAATGAGTTAAATTTAGACTGGGTTCTTTCTGATAGAGTCAGCTTAAAATGGAAGTATATAAAGGATGTATTTTTGGAACACGGAATGCACCTCAGAAGCAAGCTTAGCGATTAAGAGAGCTGAGAGTGGGCTCTGCTCTGCTGGCTTGAGGACAATTGTGTTCCCACAAGCAAGAGCTGGAGCCAATTTCATTGCAGTAAGATACAGGGGAGCATTCCATGGTAAAATCGACCCGACAACCCCAATTGGCTCGTGGAGTGTGTATGCATGAAATGGTCCTTCGGTTGGCAAAGTCATCCCATGTATCTTGTCACACCATCCTATGACAAAAACAACAAAAAAACAAAAAAGTATAACTTTCAACTTTCAGGAGAATGTCTGCAAAGGATCACATCCCTAAGGCCTTTGACGTGAAATTCACATTGCTTTGCACAAACTCCTCAGGTCCAAAATTTTGCTCTCGACCAGTAAGATCACTCGATTTTGGAGTCTATTTTGGTCTTGGAGCCTATTGTAAATCCACCCTTAATCCCAAACCTTGATGAGTAGGACTTATTTTCCTCTTCTGCAGCTCAAGAGTCAACTTTGATTTGATGTGAAAATTCTGTGTACTTATTTCTTTGTAAATGAAATGTTCACAAGACTATTCATGGAATGGATCTCTACAACTCTAGATTTATTGCTCCACAAAGCATGTGCTTTTTAAGTTTCAATTATCTGTAAGGTTAACAATGCAGTCACCAGGATAGGTAACCTCTCAGTCCAGATCTTGCAATTGAGATTATTGTGCAAGTACTTTATTGATTTATAGATTATCTTGCAATTAGTCCTAGTAGTGTGGGTAGAAAATTAATTAGAAATAATTAAAGTGGGCCACTCTATTTGTCTAGTCAGGGTGGAAATAATGTGTGGATATTACCTGCATAGTATCGAAACAATCCAACAGCAAGGGGCGCCTCAGCCAAGCGTCCCATATCATACACTTTGCCCATGTTGATCGTGTCTAGGGCAGAAAGCTCATCGATATGCTCCTCAATCTTATCTGCTACACGATTCAAAATGCGTGCCCGTTCCTGCAGTGGAATTCTCAATCAGACAATAAAAGGAATGTATGGATTTCCTAAACCAGGGATTTTCTACAATTTAATGATACTACGCATACTTAAGCGTATATTGAAACATGATACAATATAGAGAATTTGTTTCTCCTCTGAGCCCCTGGAAAACTAAGCCTTGTTGAACACAGTGTCTAAAATAGTTTGCATCTCCTTTATTGATTTATAGAGATAATTCTTGCACACTGGAACGCCCACATTCAAACCCAGGAAATTTGTTTTACCTAGTGGCACCATTGCTGCTTAGAGGTGCTTACAAAATCTTCAAATTTACACAAACATGACTTCAAGTGACCAGCTTCAAGTGACACTCAATTGCAATTCCTAATCAAGTGTTAAATGAGGTCCCCCTTTTGAGTTGGCTCGAGGTGTAACTGTGGTTGTAATATTACTCCTTGACAATGGTCATTGTTCAGTAAATCAAAATGAATTTAAAAAAACCAAAAGACCAAAAATACCAAAATACCAAAATAAAAGTGTAAAATGAGGTGCATACACAGCCTGGCATCCGGGGCCAAGGGCCTTCCTCGAAGGCTTTGCGGGCTGCTTTGACAGCCTTGTCAACATCTTCTCGGCCTGCTTCAGCCACTTCAGCAGCCACCTCACCCAACCTTGGATCCACTGCTGAAAAGGTTTTTCCTGTGATGCACAACAAAATAACCTCATCCCAAGTAAGGCAATGTAACTGCTAAAAAGTAACAGTTCTAATAGCTTTGAGCAGTAAACTTGGACTACACAAATGGGATCAGAGAATTGATTTTTGACACAGAACAACAGCCGCCAAGTAAAGTTCCAAACAATTTTTGGATTATGAGTCAATATGCCAATCTACTGGGATATGCCAATCTACTGGGAATTAGAATGTAGCCTTTTGCTCAATTTATCTGATGTGAAGTACTAATTATTCAGTCTGACAAGGCTCTCAAGCCCATTCTTTTCAAGAATCATGAGGACATAGCTGTATTGAGTTTTAGAGAATGCCTTAGCAAAATATGATGGTGCAATGTGACGAACTAGGTAATGGATGCAAAGAAGCCCTGCCACGGGCTATAGAGGTCCCTAACCTACCAAACTGCAATGGTAACGAGGTAGGTATTAGGTGCCTACTACAGCTGACATGCAGGGCGACACATGCCATGGTCATCGATTGCAGGAGATAATATAGTTATTCTCTAACTCAACATGAGGTTTGTTTGGGAGATGGTTCTTTTGCATGCAAGACCTTCCATGTTGGTAAGGTTCCAGTGCATACTTGGAGGTAGTGTGGAGGTATGAACATCAATTCATTGAGGATCAAACTCATTTGAGCATGATGAGAGGTGTGCTAAAATGAATTTGGCCCTCAAGTTGCTCTTCATTCAAATTCAAACACTACCTCCAAACATGCACCACAAGTGAAAAAAAAATTGATTTTGTATGCAAAACAACCCATAAAAAATCATAGGGGACCAAACTCCCCCCAAAAAGTCCCATTGAGTTTAAGGATAACTTAAATGTGTCTCCCCCTATCCAATCACGAAGACACGTCCACAAAATTGCTTGGCCTGACCACTAATGTAATAGAACTGAAAAAGTGCACAGAAGCCAGTCCTGTAGACTACACATATTTGATGAACAAAATCTATTTGAGGGTCTGACCCTACCTGAGACCGCATCCACAAAGTTGCTATTAATGAACAACTTTGTGTGTTGAATCACAAAGGGTGGTTCAACAGGAACTTCAATAGGCTCAGTCGCCAACACCGCTCTACAATTCAAGACTGTTCTGTCAAACTCCAGACTCCTGCTCCTGCCTTTTGGCTCTGCAAACAAGAGTAGCTCAAACATTCAGCAATCTTCTTGGATCTGCTCAAGCAGCAAAGAAAACATCACAAACCTCTAAATTTGTTCATCAACATTAATGTCACATTGATTCAATCACATCAAACTACAACATTGAATTCTTGCTACTAACCATAGGGTTGCAATTTTCATCTTTTGTTTCTATGTTTTGTAGTTGCAACACTCAAAAGGTTGAATTACGAGTTGAATCAATGTTGATAAGAATCATTAGCTACATGCTGAGTTAGCACTGAAAACGTATTAAACCCTGAAGGGTACATATCAACACTGACTCAGCATTAACCGTTGGTCAGTTGCAATTTGAGGTGCACCAGATTCTAAACTATTGGGAAACAGAGAAACCAATGTGTAGGAAACATATGTAAGATACTAGATCCAAGCTACCATGATCTTCCAGCAAATTTCTCTTTTGAAACATGATTGAGCTTGAAGGTTAAATCTATGTCCTACCAAATCACCTCGCTAAGAAAAATACAAGAGCCACCAATCAGAATTTTGGCGAATCCCACAGCCCATCCAAATTGAAACTAAAGAATACGACTTATTGTTTTTGATACCAAAGCCAACCACAGAAATCCGTTGCACATGATTCCAAGTACATGGCATCATTCCTCGCACTGCTTAGTGTCTAACAGTATTCTCTCCGTAATTTGACATTCTTTTGGATATAAAATCACACGTGCAGGATATTCATTTCAGACTTCTTCTGTATGTAAAAATGTCTTGTAATGAACAATAGTAATAGCTCTTCGACAGTCATTGCTACTGTACTCCGGAAGTGGTCAAGAGCCGAGAAATTACTCTGCTGCAGGATAACAACCAGTGTTGGAATGGTATAATCTTATTATGATACCATTCAGGTATATATAACGAGGATTTAACATTTTTTGATACTAGTAGGGTATGGGTATTTGAGGGCATTTTGTTTTCAATATCATTTTGGGTCTACATATCATCCAAGAAAATTTATACCTCCATAAAATTTGCCCTAGTGCCAATATGATTTAGAATGGTATTTGACCTAAATCATAACTTGATATAAAAAGATTCGCTCACTCTGAGATACCCACCAACTAGGTCGAGAAACAGGGATATTAAAATTTTAACTTCTTTCAAATTTGATCATGCCGCCAATACCTTGCGTAACTTAAAAACCGGCTTGTCTCAGCAAAACCCCAGCTTCAAAGCCTAATAATAATCTTGCCTGATACTGGTTATGTCCCACGTCTAGAGTACTCCGGAATGGAAAAAGTAGAAAACGAAAACTATGTCTGGCACCTAACTTTTGGCCTTTTTCTGAAGAGGCAAGTAGAGGCAAGTACGATTCAGCAATATAAAGTCCAGTAATGTGTAATTTTTGGTGGTTTGCTAAATTTGAGGCTTGACATATTCAAAGATGACCTGGATTGTGATGTAGCCAGTAACAACTTTGGTCATGTAAATGATGCAAAAGGGGGAACGTTACCGGATCCACCATATGTTCATGATTTGACCGACATGTACAGCGAGAGGGCAGTATTGCATATAAACGTACCTCTTATTCATGCCCTAAAAATATCGTGCATTTCGGATGTTACTGTTTCTAATCACTGGTCACCGGAATTAATCTCAAAAACCCTCAAATTATTTAGTCTCAGTCATTGCAAAAAAAACCTCCCTCTTACATGTTTATTGGTTATTCATCCTAATTTAGCCTAGGTAAACTAATTCGGGTGCCAGATTTTCGTTACATAGAAATGCTCCGGCTCTATATAGCAATCAGCGTTTTCGCCCAACGGGATGAGAGTTAGACTTGTATGCAACAATTCCCTGTCGCCGACACGTACAAAGACGTTGCCGGCGTCTTTGACACCTGTTTCCACGAGAGGGCTCAGAGAAAAGGGGTATCATCTGCCACCAATATCAAATGGTACAGATCATGACCAGGTCTTGCTCATCACAACTTCCTTGCCTGCGGTCCGTGCCACCAGGTCGGCAGCACCTCTAATGCTGCCATTCTGTGGGGATAGTGCAGTACTGAGGCCCCTTTTACATTAAAGCTTGAACTTGAAAAAATTTGGAGTTCGTACTTGGATTTGATAAGCTTCCATCCAAACCTCAAACTACTTTGAGCTTCGCCAAATCCTCGTGAAAAGGTCTCAGTAATTTTAGCGCTACGAGGCAGCTCAAAATTTATTTTTATCAAGAGTTTGTCAGATTTATTGCACATGGCCTCCATCACAGCATTGAAAGTCTCGTAAAAAGTTGAAGCTTTTAAAGTGTGTAAAGTGGACTTGAGTGGACAAGCATGAGAAAGAGAGGCTCCATGCCAATGAAAAGGCTCCTAAGTTACTTTCTTCAAGCTCTTGAATTTCAATCTTTAAGCTCTCAACCTCTCCAGTGTAAAGGGACCTCAGAATCTGTTCAAAAACTAACTCAATCCTGATCCCAACAACCCGAATAGAACTATGAGCAATCACGGTGCGCGGCGCAATCTTACATCCTCATCGAGGGTGCATTAAGTTGCTACACATTGGTCTCAGCCTCACGCCAACGTTTTAGGGAAAAGTGGGCACAAATTGAGGACCAATAAACTAAGCATTTCGAGAAACACTATCTTCTCTAGGGCATGTAAGCATTGGGAGGAAGAAACTCAGCACTTTGTCAGTTTTCAGAATTCAAGGTCTCGTGGATCTCCTGCCTAAGGGTTCCGCAGATTCTTTCTTTCACTCTTTCTTTCTCCGATCCGGAGAATTAGTGATGAAACGAAGAAAGACAACTTCACGAAGAAAATGCCAGATTACACCACGAAAGTGAGTAAGGCGACTGGAGAGAAACCCCAAGAAAGGGCGTGGGTTAGGGAGAGATGATGCATGTAGTTAAAATGGTACATGACGACAATGATGTTCAATTCTTACATTCAACTTCAACAGATTGAGTCACGGGGGAAAACTCACTGGGGAATGAACATCTGACAGGATTGTCTTGGAAGAGCGCCGATTTCAACCGCAACGTGGCCAGCCTTCCCGGTGCTGCTGTCCCCTTGGACGTCGCTGCCGCCATAGTCATCGCTGCCACAACCAATTGGTTCAGGTACCACGAAACGGAGTCACGCTATACATGACGATACTTTACCTCTACCTACTTAATTGCAACAACAAACGCACAAGACCCCCGACAGGACTCCCACAACACAGGAGGGGCTTGCCAACTCGAAATGGCGACCAATAACACGGAAGAATTAATGTGCTGTCTCTTCTACTCCTTCTCCTTCTCCTTCTTCCTGTTTTTGGCGGCCTACTTGCTTTTGGCCGAATTTCGAATGAGGTTCTTCGAATCTGGCGGGTGACCAACTTGAGATGAGATGGTCATCGTAGGCCAAAAAAAAGAAGAGACAACCCATTAATTGAACCGTATGTTGCCCATCATCTCATTTCGAGTAGTTGGCAAGCCCCTCCTCTAAGTAAAGCGAAACCCAAAATGCAACACATCATCATTATCATCATCATGCCCTTCAGTACTACGCAATGAGATCTAAAGCAACGCTTCACCGCTTCCAGGAGGAGCCATGGAACAACGACATTGTGAATCATGGTTTGATTGTCATTCTCCTCCCTCACCGTCAATTCCAAAGCGAGCACTCCAAATCTGCCATTATACATAATCCAACCATGTATGTTCCTCCCCTCCCTCCCTCCCTCCCTCCACCCCTCCACCCCTCCACATAGTACTACCATGCTTCCAACTCAACTTCCAGCAGAAGCTGAAAAATCCCAATCTCACATGCTCCTCGCATGCCAACAAGAACGAGAACAACAACATCATCATCAACAACAACAACAAATTAATCACAATCTTCTTCTTCACCTTGATCATCATCAGCA
Source organism: Polytrichum commune (assembly GCA_950295325.1). Lineage (NCBI taxonomy): Eukaryota > Viridiplantae > Streptophyta > Polytrichopsida > Polytrichales > Polytrichaceae > Polytrichum > Polytrichum commune. Next base: position 9,949,596 of record OX485803.1, on the reverse strand, counting down.
CCTGTAGACACAAGACGACATGAGGCCCGAAACAACAAGGACAAGGAGAAGGCATCTTGGCTCACTCATAACTGTAGCGATCGACACCACCACTTTTGGAACTTCTGATTTGTTGCAAGAACCCCCAAGAGAACGGCTCCTACACTTGTCACTTGTCACCAGAGAATTGCTCCTACAAGTGGAAGTGGAAGTGAAGTTTGATAGGGGAAAGAGGTGAAGGGCCGAATCTCATTCTTATCTCGCACGCACATCGATTGCTGGCCCAGATTATGTGATCATGCACTGTGTTAAGAAGTATGTGCAAGTCTTGTTTACTCATGTGGAGGAGAAACCGGAAGCAGCTTATGAATGCACCTGGGAGTCAGGAACTATTGTAACTTGAGATGCTACTTTACGTGCGCTAGGATCATAGGATGCTTGGGTGAGTGAATGGAATTTGTAGGTGCCTCAATGCTTGAAGCGGAAGCTTAGAGACACGGATTGAGAGAGAGAGAGAGAAATGATCGGTTCTAGAAGGAAATTAGCTTAGGTGCGAGTGTTGCGCAGTATAAATAGCACTCTTGGTTGACTTGGACAAGATGCTGAGGTGAGGAGGCCATTGTCTACGCAAACAGATACTTACCGTAAAGTATTCCGCTGGGCACCGTATGAATACAGTTCCCAAAGAGGGGGCTAGGCTAGGCTAAGGGTTCCTTGGTGTCTAGAGTAGAGGCGCCCATAACCAATCACTTAAGAGACTCATGCCCCGATCACACCAAACTTTCCCTTCGGTTCCGGCCAATGAATGGGGAGATCCGACATTTAATGTAACATCAGCCGAGTGAAATCGATAAATTACCAGTTTAATTTCAGTATTTTAGGCCGTATAACCGAAGGAAAAAATTAAGTGTATAGGAGGAAATCAACCGCTTCTGTAAAGTTGATGACGGTTTTTTATCCGTTCCCATTCAAGAGTGGGCGGATATTAGCTGCCCCACACCATCTCCCACTGGTTCTTAGTTGGGTTGCCCGAGGGTATCTCCGGTTATAACTGGTTCTCCCACACCTTACCTTGGATCTTCCATCTGTCTCTTTCTATCTTTAAAGGTTTACGTATATGGTGCCTCGGCGAGACTGCACCGAAGCTATCATCGCCATCCCTTTGTTAAGCGTTGTTGTAATGTTTTGCAGCGTTTATTTGATCTTTGAGGGTGATGATTTCATATTTTTAAGTGCCTATTTGATGTTTTTGGTTGTTTTCATGTATTATTGAGGGTGTTTCATGTTTTCATACATGAATAATTCTAATTACTTTCGAAATATGATTTGAAATGATTTTTTATCATACGTAGTAATCAAAGTTGAATTATTGTGCAAATTACATTAAATTTAGTATGTGAACCGAGTTCTTATTTTATTTGTCAGTTTTGTAACTGATTATTTATAGAAACTTAGAGAAAATGACCGGGAAGCCAAGAAAACGTTAGGGTTTTCACCGAGTTGAGTTAATATGCTTAGGCATCAACCGGATGAGCTTAGACAACCACCGAATGATATGTGGAAAGAGGGGTAAAAATCTAAGTCAACCCATAAACGCCCCATTCACTAGTTATGGCTATGAAATTGTTGGGGATTATGTTGAGAAATAGATGTTGGCCCATTACTTTCACATTATTACATCCAGAGATGCCGACGGATGGTGTTAGAGCTAGCCGGTGTGATCAGCCCCTCAACGCCAAATTTGGAGAATTACAAGGTGGTGCAAATTTTTCCCATCTACGAAGATAAAAATTGGGAGGACTACAAACTGTTTGATAATTTTATTCCTTAAATCAAAAAGTACTAGTGAATGTTTGAAGCCAAAAGTTGGCCCAAACACATTACCACTGTATAGAGTTTGTCACAACTGTTCGTTTTGAGACAAATTCCTTCTCCCATTAGCACTTGAAACTGGGGGCATCATGCCAATGTTGATTCTTTGGTGATATCATAACCCAAGTTGGAGACTTAGGATTCGTTTCCATGTGGGATGCTTCACCCATCATATTCCATTAGAATTTGGTGGGCAAAGCAGCCTACATGGAAACTAACCCTTAGATTCCGTGCAACTTTAAACCTTATTTTAACCACTCGCAAAAAGAAATTACCGAAATCAATCCCAACCTTATTGAAATTATGGCACCCTTTAGAATCACGATGGCTCCTAATCAGGATTAGGTGGTGGTTCCACTCTACAAGGCAAGAACACATGGAACTATTTTAAAGTATAAAAACAACTAACTTTGGATCAATTGAGTCCATAAATGACATCAGAGGCCCCGATTTAGTCTAGTGGATTCCAATTAGAATGTATTGGCCCTCAACCTTGTAGGGGCTCTCATTTAAACAAGTCCCATACAAGGTTGGGGGCTAATAAATTCTAATTGGAGTCCACTACACTGTTTGTGGTAATTAGTGTCACATACATTATTTGCGAAAGGGCCTAAACTAGATGCCTAGAGGTCTCAAAGTGTCATGCCCACTAATTGCAAGTATGATTACATTCGTCAACATACACGACTTCTTTAGGTGAAAAAATATATATACATTATGACATTTTAGAGTTGCACATCGGGATACTTTAGATGATAGTCTTACGCTTTAACATGCAAGGGGAAGTACTAATAGCAAGTATCACGTGCTGACATTTTAGTATGCAAGAGGAAGAAAATCTTGAGCATACTACTGGCAAGTGCCATTTGTGTACACTTTAGTCAACTTGTAGACCATTGTGCAGCATAGGATGCACCTCATAAACACTAGTGAAACATATGTACTCATGCCAAGACATTAGCAAGCGAACTTGAATGCCAAGTGTTGTGTGGTGACACTTATGATGAAGTTGTTAATTGTCAGTGTAATCTAGCATACGCCTCAAAATAGGGTAAGTGACAATGTTACACATGTTGACACTAAGTACCATCAACAATTAATGTAGACTAATTCGGGGTCTTTGATGCCATTTCAAAGTCAAACGATCTTTATATGTGGTATTCCTACTCTGAATTAGTTTGATGTGTTATAATCTTGCTAATGGATGACTTTATGTGGACACTATAAATCACTAGTCCAAAAGGAGTGGCTTGTGATTCGTGGCTAGGGATTCATGGTGTCTATGTAAACTCATCCGTTGTGAACGTGAAAACTTGGTGACTTATATTATCATTTGTGAATGAATATTTTAAGATGACTTGACTCCGGAAATAGAGTCAAAAACCTCGACTCAACACTCAACACTCTGCACTCATCCTAGTTAGGCCACTAGATTCCGCAACGCTACACTAGATTGTCTTATTAGTGTGGGTTACCATTCAAAGTTGCATGTTGCTTTAACATTTGTTTACTAAGAATATCATTGTTTACCAATTGAGTTATACCATATTCTTTGGTGTGCATACTGCCTACTTATGTTATTTGGATGAAAATCGATACTCTCGGTAAAATGTTATAGCAATGCGTAACCCAAAATGGCAGCCCATACTAATTAGACAATTTAGGGCCGGTTTACACCATGGACCATGAAGTTGGAATATGGAAGATGGCAATTTTCCATGGTCCAACTTCATGGTCCAACTTCCATGGTCCGATTTCATTAAAAACCAATTCACAAAGCCCTTGGGCCCCTCACTAGGCGTAAACCGAATGTGGACCAAAAGGAATAACCATGCACCAAAAGTGAATGTGCTGGATTTTTTAATATATGCCCAAAAATGTCAATTTTGGGGGGAAAACAAATTCAAGTTTGACCATGCTCTTGTCTTCTCTTGTCTTCATCTTCTCTTCCCCCCCCAAAAAAATTACTAATTTTTTTTTATAACAACATTTCTCTGCCACAAGCCCCTTGCCCTTTTTCTACCAGAGCACCGTTTTTGCCTCTCCCACCGCAAAACATGTTGGACCATGTCAGTGGATAATGTAGGCCCTAAAACACGTCTTTTGAGGACCTCGAACTCCATGGTCACTCTGATATTTTTACCTTGGTGTAAACCGAAGTCGTCCCGGGACCAGCGTCTTTATATCTGGCTATACAAATGTTTTTTGCTACACTAGTTAGGGCCATGCTATGTTTACACATGGTTTATTTTGAAAATGCCTGTTGGGTTAGCCTCAAACCGGGTCGGGCGGCATGCATTGTAGCCAACCCGGCCCCGTTACCACGGTGTTAGAGGCCACCCCCCGGCTCAATCACGGCCGCCCGTATCGCCACCCCAAGCCCGTTGTGTGCTTCTCCATTGCCGCTCTGCTCCTCTCCTGCCAACAAAAAGTCCCCACCGTCCTACGAGGCAGGCCCCGGCAAGTTTAGACTCCCTCCACACCGGGCGCCTAGGTTTCTGCAGGTGGGCACTTTTTGTTTAAGTTTGGCTTGTTTCAAGCCAAGCCAAGCCAAGCCAAGCCAAGCCAAGCCAAGCCCCTTCTCTTTCCCCTTCTCCGTCTTTTTTTTTCCTTTATTTTTGCTCATTGGGGTTTGGACAAGGGTTATGGGACATGTTCTTGTGGCCCTCTCCTTGTATTTGAGGAGGAATACCTCACATGTATAGGCTGTAGCCATATTTTTGAGCATTCTTCTCATGGGCCGTGGAACAAATATTTTTTGTACATTGAATCTTAGATGTAGCCAAATTTTGATGTACTTTGGGTTGTATTAGCACATTTACATCAACAACGTAGGAAGTGAGGGCCATATTTCAACTCTACGTTGGCAAAACATAGCCACATACACTCGCCCCAAAAAAATTATATATCGCCACATACTCAAACCTTCTATGACATCTAGTCGCATTCGCCATATGTTAAGTCATCCCACGTGGCCAGCTAGGGCTCCTTCAAGCCAACTCAAATTGCCAAAGAAGCTAGCCAATGGATGGGCCAAGAGCCAATGTAGAGACCCATTTCTTTTGAAAAAAAAAACACTGCCCGGGACGAGTTCACCAACCAATCACAAATTTTATAGGGCCTTGGGACGACTTCATGATCCATGGTGTAAACAACCCCTTAATTAGTGTAGTCCCACAAGGAGGCCATGCACTATGCATATTATATGTACATGGTACAGAAGGCATACATATACATGTATTGGGATCGGACTATGCTCTTTATTCTCTCTCTCTCTATATATATATATGTATATTCATGTTCCACGTGTCATGATTTCTCTCACTTTCGCTTAAATCCTGCCCGCTTTCCGAGGCCATGCACACGGGTCCCCATTTCCTCTGAAAAACATTTACTTAATTTACTGTGTTAATTGCCTTCTTTGATTCGCACAAACTTCTTAAAACACTTGGGCTTATTATTGCCTCTATGAAATCCGCATCATCTAGGGCCGTTTGCATGGGGTTCCTCGGCCGTTGATGACCACTGTTATGGGTAGCATTTTTGGACTCCATATATAGATGCCGTTTTAAAGCTCTATCCACAACGGCATTTTGTGGAGTCCAAAAATGGTATTTTGTTCTATATTTGTTGGGATGTCGGAAGGCTCGAGTGGAGGCCACACGTGTCCAAAATAGGAGGTTTTCAAAAAAAGTTGGGTTGGACCAAAGAGGTGAAATTGGATGTTTTGAAACTTGGGGCCACATTACATGTGCAAAATGAGCTGCCGTATTTCGTTGATTTAGTGACACGCCACCTCAAAGATGATTGCTTTACAAAATGATCAAATATATCAATTTTAAACATTGAAGACCCGATGTTGTGTTCGTATTGGCTCCCAAAACGATGGGTTGTGTTTCCCACCCACCATTTTTCAAGAGTTGGCAGTCTAGTGGGGAGGCAAACCCATGTTCCCAACTACCAGTTCAATGAAGAATCAACTTTTGATTCAACTCCCATAATGCTAGGAAGGTGGCGTTAGTGAGGGAAACCAGTAGTTTCATAGATTGTGTCCACCCCCCCCCCCTTTCACTAGAAACAACCTAACGGCATCTTGCAAACATGTTATTCTTGTCTTCTTCTTGTTTGTGTGTAATCTTAACATGTGTCATTCATGCATTTATAGGAGGAGCGTATATTAAAACTAGATGACCATTAGGTTTTCTTTACATATTGTGCTACATGTTCTTTACTTGTCTATTCAATGCACAAGATCTTCACTCCTCTTGAGAAGTGAGAATGTGGATGAACGTTGACATTTGGAACTCTCTTACAAAATGAATAGTACTCAACATGAGTAATGATCATTACTTGGCACTACAATGACAAGTTCCCGACCCTAGGCTCACATTACCAAAAGTTTCATTTTTTTAGATCATTAACTTTGTGGTGGCCCCCAAAACATGTTGCGCATGGGGTTGGGGCTAGAGTTCATGCAATTTGGGCAGGCCCCACCTGCCCGAGCCATGACCCCATTGTGCGGGGAAGGGGGTGCTAGAGATGGGGTATGTTATCTGGCACCCCCGTTTTTTCCCAACCGACAATTATTGTCTGCCCCACCTGAAGTGAAACTGAAAGCATATAAATGAATGTAAATAAAGCATGTAATGAGCTTGGAAGTAATCCCAATCGACAATTGTGATTACAAAGGGGTAGTAAGTGATGCCAAGTGTCTATGTCGTTATTTTGGCATAGTGTGTAGTTAAGGTTGGTAAATTTTTGGTGTTCTAAGAGATTTTTCCTATGCTTGCACATATATTGAGTGGTCCGAGTTCTATGATTTGTGTGATTTGGGCATCGGTGGTTTGTTGTATTTTCTAGAAGGAGTTAGATAGCTTGTGGTGTATTTGGTCATTGGAGATCCGTTTCTTGGCGCAATGGAAGTGCTTCGCATTTTCGACCATGTGTCTATTTTATATATATATAAAATGAATGTTTTGGATTTCTTATTATTCGAGTTTAGTTAGTTGATGATGGTGGCTTTCCTAGTCTATAAGGTATGGTGTGGGCTATGTGTATGTGCAATGTTGGGGTTATGGTGGCTTTGGTAGTGCCTTCCATGACTAAGGTATATGTTTGGTCGTTTCCATGGATGCACGTATGGGCTCTAGCTTTTTAAATGATGATTTTCTGTGGGAACCATGTGATAAGGTACACTATGGAGGCTATGAGGAGTTTGTCGGGGTGGTTAAGTTGGGAGGATGGGTGTTGTATGTGCTTGTTTAGGAGGTAGATATTTTTTAGGCTATTAGTGAACATGTGGATATCATTTGGGGGGGGGGGGGGGAATTGTGGGTGTTGGAAAGGTCTAGCAGGATGGCATAGAGTTTTGGAAGTCGTATGTTTTGGAAGCTTGGCAATCTTTCCACTATTTGCATGTTGTCGATTGGGTTGTATACTCTTGCGCATGCAAATGTTTCCGTTATCTTTGTTGCCCATGTGTGTAAAGGCGTCGTTTGTGTCTAAACTTCTTTGTGGGTTGTATTTGAGTGGCTTTGTGACATACAAGTCTTTTAACATGGGGCAGTGGTTGGAGGGGTGGGGTGTGGGTTTTATCTATTACTTTCTCCATTTTTCACGATGTGTTGATTTTGTAGAACTTGGTGGCGATTGTGGGGTTGTGTGTGAGAATGTTGAGGTTGTGCTCGTGCTGGCTGAGTTGTTGTAGTCGGGTTGCAAATGTGTGTTTTACGGGTGATGTGTCTAGGCTATGTACACATATAGTGGCATTGAGTGATGGTTCAGGTTGGTTGTAGTATGATGGCCTTTGAGATTGTAATGCATATTGGAAGGCATTGGGTGGGATGGCCATGATAATGCGGGTGTCTTGTTTTGTTGATGTTAGTTTTTGGGTTCACTAGTCTTTGTGATTGAATATCATGATGGTAATGGTGTTGGGGTGTTCTTACAACCCACCCACACATACTGGTGTGGGCCACTACTGTAGTGAAAGGTGAGTGCCAACAGTGGTTACATCCAGTGGCTCTCATTGGCTAAACCAACTCTAAAAGTGACCCATGCTGGTAGAAAGCCTTCCAGGAAGTGTAGGTGGGCTGTTAGGCAACCATTCTAGCCCGTGGATTGCTTCACTTGTTGTTTGGTAGTCAATAAATCAAACCCTGAACTACGAGGATGGCAGAAATTTGTTTGGCACATCTACCAGATGGCTACATAAGCTTAATACCAGGCACAGATTCCTGATTCCATCTCTATACAAATAAAGGAAGTCAAATTAAGGCCACAAAATAAAATAGAAACAGAAAAGGACACGTGTCTTACATTCCACAACTGGGTTCAGTGTGGCCCACTGCCAAGCCATGCAGACAATCTCCTGTTGTCCTTGGGAAAGCCACCTCTTAACTTACTATGTTAATGGTGGGCCTACTTAAAAAGTTGAGTTGACCTTATTCCCTTTGTTTTGTATAAATTCTAGCATGTACAATACTTGTTAAGGCTTGGGTTTGTGATGTCAACGTATAAACTCATCCATCGTGGATAAAGGGGTCCATAGAAAATAAGTCCCCACCATGTTTAGGGCTAAGGGTGAGTTTCCATGTAGGCCACTCGTCTACCAGATTCTAGTGGGAATAAGGACAAACTCGTCCAAATGTAGATGGAATCTGGTGGGGTAGGGTTTGTATGTGCCAATTACATTGTTTTGTCTAATCAATGTGAGTTACCATCTAGAGTTATGTATTGTTGTAACATTTTATTGAAAGTATCAGTTTTTTTATTCAAATAACATAGGTACTAGGTAGTTATATGCACACTAAAGTATATAATATAACTTAGTTGGTAAAAAATGGTAATGTCAGTAATAAGTTATAGCAACACATAACTCTGAATGGTAACCCACACTAATTAGACAAAACAATGTAGCTACTCTCAGCTTCTTAAATATGGGCCCACTTAGTAACCTCTTCCTCCTCCTAAAACCGGTCTTCAATCCTTCGGTGACCAACACTTGTAGGTTCAAATAAAAAAATGCTCTAAACTTAGTGGGTGCATGAAAGTCTAGCAACCCATGTCCACAACCTTCCACATCCTAGTAAAGTTGTCGTAATGTGGTTAGTTGGCGGCTTGTGCTTATCTACATGAGAACACCTCCAACCTATTATTATCTAGAATCTAGTGGGCAAGCAACCTACATGGAAACTCACCCTTAGTCACCCCATTTGAATCCTACTATACTACACTAAATATTGTATTTAGTGTCATATGGTATTTTATGTCATTGTGGTAGCTTTTCTATTTACACTTCTTATAAATAAACTCACACGTACTATCATGGATGAAATCTGGAATTACATAAAAGTGTGGATGAAATCCATGCCATTATTGAAACACAATTTGTTATATATATTCTGCATTTTAACAGTTATGTAATGAAATATTCTTATTGAGGATTGAAATTTGGATGAATATTCACTTGTAGGTCACAATAATTGCCATATTGTAAATCCCTAATGCCCAATTTTTTTTACAAGGATTGACAAATAATGTTTCGTTTACAATTAGTGTTGGTGACACTATACAGATGGTTTACCATTAGTATTGAGCAAGACAAATAGAATTGGTAACACTAAATACAATATTTAGTGTAGGAATTCATGGAACGTGATGATATTCATGGAGTTATATCATATTAACATTATCATTTCCATGCCATAGAATAGCTTACTATGATGTTTCACATTTGCAATGGATGAGTTAATGTAGACACAATGAACCTCTAGCCATTATTAATGATCTTTGATACAATACGCAAAAAGTAGATTGGATGCTAGAAGAAGAAGAAGAAGAAGAAGAATTGTCTAGTGTGTGGAACAATTCAATGGCCATTTACTTTCATGTTCACTCCAAATCTATAATGCTATGCTTTACTATATCACAATAGGGTTTAACCCTCATCATATTCATATTGCTATGTCCTCTATCCTACACAACATATGAGTGTCATCTCACACTATTTGTTCGCAATCCATCAATACACAACAATACCTACTCATTCAAACTAGATCCCACGATTCCTCTTCTCAACCCTAATGTCGCCACAAGCAAAACGTTCTCCAAAGTCGTTGCATCAAAGTGCACCACCAAGCTTCCTCATGCCAAGCACCAACCCTATAATCTCAACCAAATATCTCTACCGCCAACCATCAACAAAGATTTAAACCAATCTACATCCTTTCAAATTATAAGGAAACTCCCCAAAGCTCTTCATCAATACTCCTCACAATCACTATGATGTACAATGCCTCCAACTACTACTACATCTAACTCTAACTCAACAACAAATCCAAATCATCTTAGTGGTCCCACATTGATATCCAAAAAGAAGCCCACCTCTTACAACCGCAACCTACACAAACCACCACCAAGATTAGCAAGACTAGCCTAAATCAATAAAAAAAATCTTGTATCTAAAAAAAACAATCCTAATGATTACATAAAAAAGAAGCAAAATATCAATTGATTCAAATAAAATCAATCCCACAATCCAACACGCCAGGCTTTCCACTCGTACCAAAAGTAAACCTCACACCTTGCCTAGACACCATTCTTAATCACACACCTACAGACCACCTCATAACATAGCAAGGCATCTTCCAAACTTTAAAAAACTCAAACAAAAAACAACAAATTGGTACGTACACAACACATACACAACCTCAATCCTTGCCTAGTAGGGGAACCGCCACCTAGACGATACATGTAGCTAACCCTTCCATGTATACATCGCCACCCTCAATCACATACAAATATTAACAAACCCAAAACCCAAAAGACCATCATCAAGCCTACCAATCTACAACTGCAAGGATTAGGATAGAGACGTCCACCTGCCACTCCCAACTTCACCATCATTGCAAACACTAGGAACTTCTCACAAAATATTTTCAACTATGAAAACTCCACACTACTACTATCTCATAGACAAAGATAGAAACCTAGCCACATATCTAGATGCCATTGCAAATGTCATCTACTCCACTAAAAGAGAATAATTCCAAAGACAAGCCCCCCTATGCTCAAACCCAACAAACCACCTGTCAAGATGCACGTGTGCATCCGCCAATACCCCTGGCAAATGAAAGACAGTTTCATACTAGAAAAAAAGAACCTCCTTCCATTTCCTCCCACTAGCCACATCATTCACTATAATTCCATATGACATATGTTTCCAAAATATATCTGAAGGCAAATCTTTGGGCCAGATTATATTCCAAATGATATCCTAAAAGCCCTACCATGCAACTTCCATGACATGATGTACCTATTCTTCTTACAATGCTACCACTATAAAGCAATAGCTAGCGAATCAAAACATGTCATCAACATATTGCTTCGTAAAAAAAAAAAACTCCACAATTGTCACAAACTACAAATTCATAGCCCTCTCCTACACTATCAACAAACTCTTTACGAGAATATTCACCTCCATCCTCACCACATTTAGTGAACAACATAAAATCCTTCACCACAATCAAGAAGGCTTTTAACTTATGAGAAATACAGCTAGACAAATTCAAGCAATCATCGCCGCTTTAGAAGACGCCAAATTCATATACAAAGATATTTACCTAACCTGCAAAGACTTTAAAAATGAATTTGGCTCCATAGACTACCCTATATTACTAGCCATAATGAAAGACCTTGGATACCCACCAAATACCATTGAACTAGTTGGCAATATCTATGCAAAATCAACCATCTCCTTCTGAGGTGCACACTTCACAACAACAACACCAATTCAAATTAGCCGCATAACCATCCAAGAAGACACCTTGAGCCCATACTTATTCATCATTTTCTTGAAACCCTTACTTAGATGGTTAGAGAAAGATCAACTAGGATATCACTTTAGCACCTCACTAGTTAGTATCACAACCATAGCCTATGCCGATGACCTAGCCATTTCTCACCGACAACATAAAATACATACAACCCCAACCCAACAAACTAAGGCAACACTCCGATTGGACACACATGGAACTAGGCATAAACAAATGAACAGTCACAAGATGCCTCAACAAATCAATATTTCAACCCCTTACATTTATCACTACCTAAAAGCCCAAAACATCAACAACAACTCCGCATCCTCCACAAAATGAACCATACACATACCTAGGAATCTGACTTAGTCCCATCCCTGAAATAGGCCATACAGAAAGAAATTACTATAGAAAAAATAAAAAAACAAAGCACAGTCTTACTACTATCACCCACATCACTACAACAAAAGATAAAGATCCTCAATACATTCATTCGCCCGGGCATCGAATATGCCTTTCATGACGCCCCTTTTATGTCGCAAACATCATAAAACTAGATGAACTCCTCATCATACTCACAAAATCCATATGTAACATCCCCAAATACTCCCCTAACATCCTTGCTCAACTACCCACAACGAAATGATCAACATTGAGGCATTCTCCCTACTCCTAAGATATTCCACTACACTTAGCTAACAACCCACACAGACACTCAATGACCTAACAATTGTTAAACTCCTTCAAGACCTACAAATCCCCAACTCCAAAATCCATATACTAATGGAATCCTCCCCACAAATTGCTATAAGGCACCTAACCACATAATCCTAAACAAAAGGAAATTAGAAATAAAAACAATCCTTGGTCCCACTTGACTAAAAACACCTACTAACACAAAAACCCAAAACTAACATAGGATTACAAGTAGTCGATCTATAAGTTGACCCATAACTGCTCATCTCAATGCTACTCCTTGATTATGACAGATTGTCATGACTCTTATGAAGGTAACTAATCACAACCTGCCATCACATAAACTTTTTAACTTTGTTCCCCTACAAAATACAGATCTCATATGTGTCGACATGACATGACTCTAGTGAACGGTTCATTAGACTTGGTCGACTATGAATGCCTCGACCTTAAAAGGGTCTATCCATTTTTTGGGTCAATACATACTACTACTGTAGTACCAGTGTGCAGAATGCATAGGATAAAACTTTACATCATGTTTTGTTTCTGAAAATTTGTTCAACAATGGGAATGATTGCTCCCCTTCATCCCAATTTCAGCAACTCCTTCTTGGTGAGTAACTGACCTTCAAATTAGGTGGGCCTCAGATGTCGGTGGAGGCTTGCAGTGGAGGCAAATCGGTAACAACCCTCACCAAGAATTCGGGTCAATTTCAATTGAAAAGTAGAAGAATTGATGAACAACTTGTATGATTTAGGTAATTGCATTCCTGATTCCGAAGCTGTGCATAACATTATTCATCTACTATAAACCTTTCCATTTTTACAATATTTATTCTTATAGTATTCAATGAAAGTGGTTCACCCGAGTTTGTTAGGTTGAATATGCTTAAACAAGCATCCATAAGGCATAATTCTAGCACCTTACATGACATATTCCCAACACCACCCAACCTGGTCACTTGGCTAAATAATGTTATGTGAAAGCAACGTTATGAACAACGTTTTGAGTCGTTTAATTATGGTGTTAAATAAACTACTTTATACATCATGAGGATAATCTCTATACATCAAATTTTCACCCCATGTTCTTGGCATGATGCCTCCACACACCAAGGCCATTGTGCTACAAAACACATTACTTGTTGTAGAGATGTTTGACAACATTGAGACACATATTGTATATAATACATATTGCTTGACAATTGAACTTTCATATTAGAAAAATTAAATATGAAATTGAACTTTGTAGCATCCATTGAACTTTGTAACAAAATTGTCAACCTGCAATACTATTACATGAGTGAGGTTGATTGTAACCAATTTCTCTTACCATACACTGGCGAGAGGGAAGTAATGCATATGAGCGTACCCACCACTCATTCATCCCACATAAAAGCCCTGAAATACTATGCAATCCAAAACTTATTTTGTTATGTTGATGTACCACCAGAATTACCTTAAACGACCCCAAATTTGTGGAGTCAAAGTTATTTGAGATGAATAGGCCATAAACCTACAAAGGGTCAAGTTTTAATGATCTGCAATGTTCTCCTCTCAGCCTATACAAATGTTCTCAGAATTTCTGTTGTTTGAGTGTTTTTACCCACAGTATATTTGGAGACCACTGATTCCTCCCTACATGAATTACATGAGAAGATTGACAACTAAAATTGGTAATTTGTGTGGGCCACCATTTGGAATTACATGACAATATAACTTTCATAAAGAATGCATTGTTACTTCCAAGAAGTTTTTATGTGTTGCTAAAACTTGCTCTGCAAAGAAATGTTTTGTATAGTGGTCCCCTTGCACAGAAGCATTGTTGCTCCATCTTGCAAGTGACTCTTACTCGCTTCACTGTCACACGAGGTTTCAAGTTTTTCAAGTTTGCCTAAACACATGCTGCAAGCTCAAGTTTGCAAATAAATCTCCATCCAAAACACAACTGCTAGATGATATCATGTCCCCATTTCCAACTTGTCTATGAAAAACCTTCATCAGAGATCATAATTAATGCTGTTTCATCAAGAGGCTGCATAATCTCTCTTTGCCACCTCCCTTTTCCTAGGCACATAATTTTGTGACCATAATTTGGATTCTTGCAAACAGTCAACAATCCAACAAAATGCCAATCAAGCGTGAGAGAAAGATATGCCTTTCACCCCATCTTTTACGAATAATCCAGTTGCACTGCAGCATTATACATAGAAATTTACAAATGTATGTTCACATGTAAGAACTTGTTGATTTTTCCTGCACCTAACTCCCACCAACTTTGAGGGTCCCCAGAAGACAGCACCAAGGCAATATGCCTACCAAGACATTACTATACTTGTGACGTCAATGTCAACAAGATATCCAATGGTAGTTATTGTTTCTAACTTCACAAGGAAAAAAAAAACCTGGGTTTCTCTGTACACCGAACCTAGTATTGAGTATTCTGACATCACTCCCTTTCACTTTCAGGAGGGGGAAGGAATGTTAAAAGGGATCTAAGAATAACACAGCTGTACACATAAACGTTTTTTCTCTTTTGCTTATCTGTAAGCAAAGAGATGAGAAAGGGCACTGTAAAGAGGGGCTGCAGCTCTAGGGGGTGCCACTTGACCCATCAATATATCAATAGCAGTAAGTGTAGAATCGCCATAAAAGCTTGCATTGGCTGCCGCACGTGTGGCCACAACGTTACCTTCCAAAGAGCATCCCAGAAAAGCACCTACAACATCAACCAAGAATGTAAGAAGAAGCTCCTCACTTACACAGGTCATGAAATATATAAGCACAGCCTGGCTATCTTCTATCCATGCACCCTAGGTTTTCTTACCTTTACTGCGGCTGTATGTGTAGCAAGCAGCAGCACCTCCATCACCTGCCCGTAAGTCTGCTTCCGCAGCTCTACCCACAGGTCCTGCTGCAACACTTAGGCCAGCGCCCACAGCCAGATGAACCTTCCCACAAAAGGCATTCACTGCCTCAGACGTTCGAAGAACTATGATGAAATCAGTCAATTCACCTCCAGCCTGAGTACAATATCCACCCCAATATTCTTCATGAGTTTGTGTATAGACAATAGAATGGCCATTCTATACCTCAATGACACACTGGAACCATCACATGGCTTTGGATCAAACAGAAGTAGGCTAACACTCTGTAATAACATCACCGCTCCACAAAATCAAAATCTACTATCTTACACTTCTGGAAGCATGTGCACTGCAACTGTGAGGCCTGTACATGCTCTGACACTGAAATGTCACACCCAACAATCGCAGTGAGCTTTGACTGAAAGTGTCAACTCCAACGAAGGTTAGAACCTACTATAATGAAATGCCTACCTGAGCACCCCATCCAAGACCACAAGAGGCAATGGCAGATGGAGCAGACCATGTGCCATCCCTATTACGGGCAACAACGAGGCCCGTCCCAACCTTGTACGTTAGCATAAGACCCATCTTGAACACTGTAAGAATTGCCAGGCCTCTTGCTCCATTAAGAACTGCATCAGGTATTGACTTCTCTGGTGCTAACTCTCCCATCTGTAAACAAATGGTCACAGAACCCCATGTTAAGGATATTACTATACAATAAAAGTGCAAACATGAGCTGGTTCAGATCAGAAGCAAGCCCACAAAACATGCAATAACTGACAAGGTTCTTAGATTGAATGACTGCAGAAGATAATGACACTGGCCATAATAAGAAAATGCAAATAGCTATAGAATTGAAATGTGACAGCAGAGGACCAAAATGAGTATCAGGACAAAGATAAGTGGCCTTTTACAAGCTCCTCAACTTTGGTTTAAAAAAGAAAGACATTAATGTATCAGAGTTCAGAGAATACAAAAAATTATATTTAACATGTCATTGTTAAGCGTCACTGATCATTACATCCACAGTTGGAAGAAGGTAAGGCTATGTTTAAAACACAACTAGAGGTACTTACACTGAAATAACTTCTGAGAGTGTTCGTGGCTTTGTAAATTTCATCCTCCATAGTGAGCCCTAAGGGGTTATTAATCCATGCTCGCATGCAGCTCATGTCTGTCACATCGTGAGTTGCTGTCTGGGCAGCATTGCTAACCCTGTCAGCTAAGATTCTTTGCACAGGCTGAAGTCGTTCCCAACAGACATCACAGACCCTTTGTGGGTTACGTTCTCGAAACTTCACTGGAAGTAAACACCGTCCAGAAGAGCACCTGCGACAGAAGATTCCCCCACAAAATCGGCAGTGATGCCTCCCACAAGAAACTGCCCGAAAGTTGGCACAACATTGCATGCAAGCAGATGCAGCACTATCTGCAATCCACTGGGGGGGCTCTGCATTCAGCACGTCACGTCTTTCCCGACTTTCTTCATTAGGACCTAGGAGGAGAGGGGGTGCACTTGGTGCATGATTTAATCTCCACGAATGGTCTGGTGTCACCTGCCATTCCACCATTAACCTATGTAAGAGCTCCTTGCTCTGATCTATCAGAAAGATGTAACCGACTGTAAGATAACCACAGAAAAAACATTGACTGCTAATTACTTGAGGAAGCAAACATTCCTTCTTGCTGAGTAAGCAGAAATTGAAACCAGAAGCTTTAAGAACAAAGTTGGAAGCATTACCAGTCCACTTCTTGCAGAGTATCTTTGGGCAAGTTCAGGCCATGTCTGTGTTGAGGTATCTTCAGAAATCATTTGAGTGATAGACTTTCCAGCGATGATGTTGATAAACCCATTCAAAACATTCCAAAGGTTAACTTCTGGACGTGCTTCCCTTGCCTCCTCATATTGCACTCTCTCTGGATACCAAGGCCCTCCGCCACCAGGTATTTCTGATCTGGCAGATGTAAGTTGGGAGTCTTTGTAACCTTTAGGAGGTATTGAGACTGGTATCCAAGAGCCAGTTTCTTCAGGTAAAGGAAGGTCATATATTAGACGCCTCGATTGTGACTGTGACGAAGACTTGTTCAAAGTTAGGGCTTGAGAAGGTTCGTGCTCCTGTAAACTTGCTCGCTTTGTTGGAGATTTCTGTTCCCATGTAGTAGGTGGATGCTCAGAGTCGTCCTCTGCTTCTTCCCCTTCACCCAGCGATTTGCAGAGGTCGTAATCTGGACTAAGGCCGAAATCCTCACTGACAGGTTTGCAGCAAGTTGGACAGAGGGGCTGCCTTGAGCTCTCTTGCACCTGCATGACCCATGTCAGTACTGGAAGGAAGAAAACTGTTGAACAGATGGAAATAAACAAGCACCTCTGATGAAACCAGCTATTGAGATCACAGTTTGGGCCAGATTACTGTTGATGTCTCAGGATCCAAAAAATGGAAAGCGTAACAGTCAGACTTGATAAAGAAAGGGATATAGAATTTCAAACTGTGATCAAAATGCAAGAGCTCTTACTCTCTGGAGACACCCCAGGCATCCTGTATGGCCACATGCAAGGGTTGCAAGACCGCCATTCCTTCCAGCAACATCCATACAGTATGGGCATCTTGACGTATGATCAGCATCCTGAGAGGATTTTTTCCCCCGGCTCCTTGACGCCCAGGGATTTTCCTCCATCATAACTGTGCTTAAAGAGCTGTACATTTCCAAATCTTCTTCCTCCATTAGCTTGCAATCAACTTCTCCAACCTGTATTAAGGGTTCATTAGTTCTCTGCTTTGACGATTAAGTACTGTATCACATGCCTAGTAGTGGAAGGATGACCCAGAACCCCAAAGCAATACCATGCTGTAAAGGTGGCAATTGGATAATCCCAAATTCCCACGAAGGGGATATACCTATTCATCGTGGCTGACCCGACCTTGATCAATTGCAAACAATTGAACTTGAACCAAGTGATTCCATCTAATAGGTCACACTTCAATTGACACTAGCAGATGTCTTAATAAGGATACACACCTTTCATTAAAAAAGAATAGTTCATCAACCCTCAGTATTGACAATTGAGTACTGTATCACCTGCTACTAGTCAAAGGATGTTCCAGTGTCTCAAAGCAATATTATGCTGCAAAAGTGGCAATTGGATGATTCTCAATTCCCACAAAAGCGGATGTATTCATTACGGCTGACCCGACCTTGATCAATTGCAACCAACGAACTTGAACCAAGCAATTCCATCTAATAGGTCACACTTAAATTGACACTAGCAAATGCCTTAATAAGGATAACACACCTTCCATCGATGATTCTATGCCGTTAAAAAACTTATGTATAGGAAATAGCATGCCATCAGCCCCCTGCCACATACATACACATCGTCAACAAACCCTCAGCATAAGACTCTCATCCATATCCATACCTAACCACATAAAACAAATATCATCAAAACCTCCAAAGGTCGCCAACCCTCCACACACCATCAACAATTCCCATGCCAAATAACCGAAAACACAAAATCAAAACCAAAAGCGCCAAATTCGCCAAACCCTAGATGAACTCTCTTGAACACGTCGTCACGCAATTCAAGGCCGGCCGAGTTCCTAACCTCCGGCAAGCAAATAATTTGAATTGAATGGAATTGAATTTCACGAGGCGATTGCAATTCTAAAGGACCACAGCGGGAGCTACCTTACGAGCCTTAGGGTTTACTCCGCAATTCTGCCCTCGCTTACTCTCTGCTTTGTCTCTTTATCTCTCTCTTTCTAATTTGTCTTTCTGTTTTCTGAACTGAAAACCAATGGAAGAAAAAACCTTCTAGTTGCTGTGAAGACTCCGATGTCATCTGCGAGAGACGATGCGTTCGTTGTGGCAGCAATCGATTGAGCACTCTTCGTGGCAATGGCGTGTTGAAGATCCTTCCTCTGCCTTTAAGACGACGGTGTTTTGCGGAGCACCTCAAGGAATTCCATGAGAGTCATCCAGACCCTCAGGTTATCATCCATCCACTATTTCAAGAAGGAAATGACTATTTGTGGATTAATCCTTTTACATCGAAATTAGTAATTGAGATTCGTCCAAACCCTCCAGGCTATCATCCATTCTCCAAAAGTAGATGAATAGTTTTAGATTGGAACTTGAACTGCTATCTTAAAAGATGATGGATGGTAAAAGTATGCAAGTGGATGAATTTCTGCACTGAGTGTATCTGAGTTTCATCTAAATCCTTATTTCGTCATCTATTTATGGATGGGAGTGGATGAAAAGTCATTGGACTTTGCTTTTTTGGGTCCAAAGTGCAGACGGCATGGCATGTTTGTTGAGCAACTTAATGAATGCCAATTCATCCAAATTCTCATATATCTTCCACTCTCTTCATCCATGGATGAATAGCTGTAGGTTACACCCAGAGCTGTATCATATGCCTAGGATGAGAATGGAGGTATGCAAAGCAAGAGGGTAAAAGAACCGGAAACTGTGGCAAGTGGATGACCTTTTTAGAGCACCAAGAAATTGAGAAGGTGCTTCATCCAGATCTATAGTTTGTCATCCATATTTATGGATGGGAATGGATGAAGAGCCAAGTGGAATGGCTTAGTGCCAATCCGGCTGCATTGGGTGCCATAGTTGCTTTTGTGATTCTACGAACAAAAGGATATGCATATGATGTACCTTGATTACTATGTTACTATGTATTTTAGTGCCATTTAGGAACTAAGAATTTGTTGTAAACTTTGTTTTGGCTCATAGGTGGCTCTATGCTTGTAGCTTTACAAAGGAGCCAAGGGGCATATGAGTATGTCATTCATCCATGTGTACCAAAAAGAACCCCTCTTATATATTTGTGCAATAATTATCTCAATCAAGTCGCACCGAACTATTTTAGAGTCTATGAAGCTAATTATATTGTCAACTCAACTAAAAGGAGAAACTTACGAGCTACCTACAAGTGAATTTGTTGTTCAAACCTAAGTCATAGGTTATCATCCATTACCTTTTTCAAAGGATGATGAGCAATAATGGATGTAGAGTTGCTTTAGTTTGGTAAAATCAGCTTTTGGTGTTGGCTTATCATTAGGTGCCTTGATTGTTTCAAATAAGAAAGGATGAGAACAAGTTGTTCTTCCACAAAAAGGTTATAACTGAAGGAGAGAGGGTGTTATTGTATACAAACATAGGCTCTCATCCATCCAACATAAAAACTCGATCCTCTATAGAGTTTGTCGCCGATTTATTGGCTCTGTCTTTAGGACAGAGACTATGCATCAACTTCTTCGTTTCAAGAGCAAATTTCCTAACTACTTTGTGTTCACACTTGGATGTTACTTGTTCTTGTTATTTTTGGTCCACTTTATGTAATGTGGATGTTAACTATAGTTTTTATATATATATATATATATATATATATACAAGTGCTTCCTAAAATGCATTGAAAGAAATCTAGTGAACTATAGTTATTCTGGCAGTTCTTGATTATTTATTTTTAAAAATTTGGGTGATAAATGAGTAGCTTCAATCCTTGACCTGTATTTGAGAAGAAGGTGCACTAAATCCAAGAAAGGTTTGGTATAATGAATAGTCATGGATTGGCATGAGCAAAGTAATCAACTACAATTGTAGTCTTTCATAGCAAAGGACAGAGCCTCACGGTTCTACCGTTTTCTTGTTTCAAATAACATCGAATACACTAATTTGAGGTGTCAAATCAACTAAGTTGCAAAACTATGTACTAAGAACTTGGTCTATGTCCTTCATAATTTTTTGGGCTTCAATTCCACATAAAAGATGCACATATTTTGAGTTGTGTCCAACCTCCATAAGAGAATGTTGGTACACAAGTACCACCTCCAAGAATAACTTTGTGATTTTAAGGTTTTGCAAAACATGTGAACAAATTTCAGCAAGCATTTTCAAGAAGCGAAGAGGTTTGAAGAGAAAATGTATTATGAACAGGTTTTGAGAGATTGATTATGCTAAGAAGAATGTTTTTTTTGAAGTTGTGTTAAACTAAGAAAACTTAGACAATCAAACATTGTACTACCTCCAACAACAACAAAAGTGCAATTTGAAGTTGTTATACAAAAGATACAAACAAGTGCATACAAGAGGTTTCATATCAATAGGACTACCATGGCTTCATCTCTCAAGTTAAATATCTCACATGAATTGTGGGCACCTCATGGGGAGGGATTATATCATAAAATGTATTTCCAATGTAATGTGCAATGTGAACACCTTATACCTATTGGTTGGATATTTCTGAACTAGCTAGAATTGTGAAAAGGTGTCAAAGTTTTAAAATTTATTATTTTGAAATTATGGACCAACTTTTGGCACTTTAAATAATTATCTGGCACAATTGTGTTGGATTGGACATCTACCTACGGTAGTGTCTAACTATGGATACAATGGAGAAACTTTGATCATTATAATATCATGACATAAGTATATGGAGGAGCAACCAACATTGTGGGCCACAACCAGTGTTGGTCTAGTATCGACTTTTTCAAATACCATTCAAATTTTCATAACAAGGATTTCATAGTTTCGATGCCGGTAGGATATGGGTATCTGATGATGATTATGTTTTTGCTATCACTTAGATTTGTATACCACATAAATTCCTTCATCATACCAAATTCCTTCATCGTATCTACACAAAATTATCCTACCATCAACATGGTTTAGAACAATATTGGCCCACACACTGACTCAGGTTTACAAAGATTCTCTCACCTTAACATACCCATCAAATATCAATATTCCAAGGGTATTACAATCTTGATATCCACATGGAGGTTCTCTGATACCATTATTGATGTTGATTATTGATAACCCACGCATTCACTTCTATACCTGACCAACATTGTCATGACTGCAATGGATTGAAATATGCAATTATTTGAATGGATTTGTATATTACTTCATGAGTGTTACAAAAATTTGATATGCATAAGACATGAGACTAATGTACTAGATATGAAAGGATGATATAGAGTGGTTGGTTATTCTCAATGCCTTTTGGAATTTGGACATTGACTTTATCACAAAGGTCTCTCTATTTCATCTGTTTCATCTTTACCCATGCCAAAATGGAGTTTCCATGCGGGATACAAGTGGTCTTAACAAACGTGAGCATGACACATGGCAAAATTTGAGGGGAAAATAATTATTTTGTGTTGGAGTAGAGAGCCCTCTACAATATTCTTGGTTAAGCTAAAGCCGTTTTAGAATGGTCCAATAAGCATAAATATCAATACCACATTTATGATATTTAGTATCACAATGTGTATTAGTGTCACTTACCCTATTATGAAGCCTGTGCTAGTTTACATTAATGACCAAAAACTTGAACACTAGTGTATCCTGATGGCTCTTGGTGTTAGTGTACTTAAGATTGTTTACATCATGGACCATGAAGCCGTCCCATGTCAGAGGGCATTTTTCCATGATCACACTTCATGATAACACTTAAATGGTCCGATTTCTAAAACATGCATTCTTGAAGCCTTTGGGCCTTGACATTCCCAACGAGAGAACCTTATTTGCCTCTCCTACCGCAAAACCCGTTGGACCATGACAATGGATAATATAGGCCTAAAAATAGGCCTTTTGGAGACCTCAAGTTCCATGGTCACTCGTACAATTTTTTCTTGATGTCAACCGAAGTGGTCCCAAGAAGAGATTCAACAACCAATCGCATACTTTAGAGGAGCAAGGGACAACTTCATGGTCCATGATGTAAACATTA
The DNA here is from genome assembly GCA_950295325.1 of Polytrichum commune. Lineage (NCBI taxonomy): Eukaryota > Viridiplantae > Streptophyta > Polytrichopsida > Polytrichales > Polytrichaceae > Polytrichum > Polytrichum commune. Next base: position 9,926,615 of record OX485803.1, on the reverse strand, counting down.
TTGTTGAGGAGGCAATATGCAACTACGTATAAAAATCTTCAAAATCCAAAGAATTTGCCAACTTTTAGAGCCCTCTACATGACCAACTGAAGCTTTTATGGTACAGTCAACCTTTTCTACCGCAGATTGTACAATGCTTGGCAGACAGGAGACCAGGTGGCCTGGACCAAAAGCTTGCATTGAGGACACCTCTGCACAAGGAGTGTAACCACACTGATACAAGTTGACGTTGTACAATAGTGTTTTAATTACTCTAGATAACACTGCCTGGAGAGAAAGCTTATAATGATACAGTACATCACAAGGTGGCATGAGCCTTACTTCCATGCTGCTGATACTTTGCCGTACATGAGGGTCGTTTTCCCCCTCCAGAGTCCACAAAAATGTTGGGAGCTGCATTCCTCGAACAGCTTTGAGCACCAAGCTCAAACCCAGAATCTTGTCAGCAAGTGCAGATTGCTTCAGTTGATTGAATTCGGACCTTGCTCCTTAGCAAGAAATCGTGTGGTGCCATCCCACCCCACAGCAGCGCTGCATTGCTCAATGGGAATGAAACCTTCTAAACTGCACATATGATGGCAATGACATGGTAACTGGTCCCTCAAAAAAGCAGGGAGAGCGCCTACGTTTGCTGACACTAGCATAATTTACAGAGTCTCTTCAACTGCAGGCTACTGCCTCACTTAAGAGGAGGACTCTTTGTAATGGCTGCAAGCGGGGCAACTTGATCACCCATTTGTTCCTCCCCCTACTAGGCTTGTTGAGCCCTCAGTACCCACAACTTTCAAAATGACCAGTAGACCCTGGGACCACCATAGTTGGTTGGGTGGACCATCGCGGGTAACACTAGCATGGCTCAGTGGAGAATGGAAATCATGCCACTTGCAAGGTGGAGATGAGGCCCAACCAACCACTCGAGCTATAGGCTTGATATTAAATGGTCCCTATACACTGTTTGACAGGTATGCTGGCTCATTCTTGATGTGTACAGCAGGCATGTCATTATTGACAGTTGAATAGTCCTTGACCAGCTTTTGCAGTTTCTTTGGAAAGGATTGTACAATGCTGCCCTGGTCATAACCATCCATAAGAAGCTTTCCAATTTTCTGCTTCCAATCAGTTCCAAGGTCAGCTATGTCTTGTCCTTTGTTATAGTCGTGCACCACACGGTGACAGAAATTGAGCAGAGAGCCCAAACCACTACTAGGGTTCCAACCATAATCTTCCAGGATGGCTGCCTCTTCAGGTGTCAAATCACGCCCCACCTATCCCAAAACAAATCATGAGCTCACACAAATCAACCACTGAGATGATTTGAGATGTCATAGAATACATCCAACTAGCAACAGAGACATGGAAAGATGATTAAAAAGACCATACACTCAATGAAGTGAGCCAAAAAGAAGTGTCAAACATGGACATGTAATGCCACCACTGACCCATTTAATTTCATATATATTTCATCAGAATCCTCTCTATGTACTATAAGCACATTGTGGCGTTTCAAAGGTGAGTTGCAATTGTCTTCACAAATCTAAACTTCGGTTTGATTTTCTGATGTTCAAATTCTTATAGAACGCTCCCATAACAGCAATATAGGTTCTGGGTGAAAGAAACACACCCAAACCTCAATTGTTGGGAACAAGCCTCCTTGGGACATGCAATGCTTCACATTATTGGAGACACAATGCAGAAAAGAGGTCTAGCACCCAAAAGGTTTAATGTAAGCCACTTTGGAAACACTAACATACCAAAAACAAGGCATGGGTGTACGCGAACCTGTGGCTGTTTAAGTCCTTCATGATATTCTTTGTATTCCAAGTTTTCGAAAGTCAGTACTGACACATTTTCCCAATATTTAGCAAAATAGATCAGTGGGGGATAACCTAATATGCTTCCACCTCACTCACCTCTAATTGCCGATTTTCTAGGAGAGCCGCCCGTCCAGTTGAAGCCACGCTCATAACAGTAATCAACCGCTGAACTTGCCATTTCACTGGTAACGACTGAACCAGCTCAAAAAAGTATGTCGCAAATCCATATTCAGGGCGCTCTATCACAATTCTGTAGGAACAATGAATCACATGTTATAAAAAGACAATCAGGAAAAAATTTAAGATGTTGGAGGAATTATAAACTGCACCTTGTCATCATTTAGGTGGTGAACATAGAATATCCCATACATATTGTTGTTGAAAATCAGGTCTAAAGATGGAACCTGTTGTGCTTTTCAAAGACAAAAAGGAAGGCATGCAGGCGTCGACACCAGCCCCACTCCACTGGCCATTTGCGTCGCCGCAGGGCTTTTGTCTGTCAGCAAAAGCCACACTGGACAACTCAAAAATTGACTATTTTCAAGGTCGCCCTATATACCTTCTTACTCAAAACCATGCAATATTCGAAGGTCTTATCACCATTATATTCATGTGCTAACTGTTACCTCTTGTGAGCTTCAGAGGGCAAACCCTGTTAAAACTGCAACACTCATACATTCATTGTGCACAGGATCATTAAAATTAGGATCTGACACTTTATATTTTGAGCACTGAAGAACAACACTCAGGACAAAAGAAGGTCAGAGAAGTGCCTGTTCAATGAGGGAAAGTAGACAGGCTAGGCAATAGCGGGGAAGAGTGCCAGTGTTTGATGCTTGTCCTTTAAGAGGAATGATCTCCTTTGTAAGGCCACTACTTGATCCCCAGAGCTGTCACCACCACAGCACAACTATCAGGTACAAGAAAGTGCGGAAGAGTACCTTACAAAGGGTTTGATGTGATTCACAATTTAATACTACAAAATGCAAGGATGTCCTGGAACTAGAAACATACCTTGCCAACAACACTCTCAAGTTCACCAAATTCATTTGAAGTTAGCTCGCTGCCTGATGATTCATCATGAGCATCACCATATACATGCATATCCTCAAGCAACCCCTTTTCAAGTAATTGCTGCACATTTCAAGAAAGTACACATTTGAACACAGATATGAGATTGCTAAGGCACCAGAAATGCTTTGGATCTACCTTTAGATACTTTCACAGCAACACAGCATAACATATCACCTTCATCCTCTCCTAAATCATGTCAATCATGTCAAGTTAACCAGGCCTCCATTTTACATACCAAGCAAAAAATAAGCTCCCTTCTTTCAGACACTAAACTCCAGACTTCAACTGCTTAGATGACAAATGAATTCAACGAGTTATAAACAAGCATACCTCCAGCAGACCTGGTGCATCTTCTTGAAGAGCAACTTCAATTGGCCTGAATAAAAAATCCAAGATATTAAAGGAAATACCTCCTAAACAAACGAAACCAACCACCCTAAGAATCTCTCAATGTTTCAAGAATTATTACAACTGCAAAGTGCACCTGGAATTCTTCTGTTACATGTACATATCCTGCATCAATGATGATTCCTGCCTTAAGCAATCCATCACAAAGACCACTCTCTCTACAAAATTACTTTCATTCTTTGAACAGTTGCTGCCATTTGTCAGCAACTCCATGCTACAATGCATGTGGCACAAAAAGAAACAAAAACAGACTTCTTACACTTGATTCTTCTTCATGAAGGAGTCATGTGATAACGGTTTGCCTCCCCATCCATTTGAGTCTTGCTTCTGCCCAGCCAACTTTCTTGGTAAAGGATCAAATTCTGATTCCTGAGGCGTCTTTGAGTCTTCCACTTCTCTTCTCTGGAATAGCCCCACTCGCTGATATTTCCGCCTAGTGTGGGGTGATGCTGAGACAAGCTCCTCTACCAATTTATCATCATGACCTGACACAATGTATTGATCAGTGAGACTCCATTGTATCTCAGAGCATTCAATTATTGTTGCTACCCACAAAGGAGACCCAAAGTCGGAGAAAACAACCACTGACATGAAAATTTCCTTCCAGCTAAGCAAGAACCCAGCATATTCTATATTAGAGAGCAAGTGGCCAGTTTGCAGAGATGACTTCCACATACTGATTAAAACACTGAATTCAAGAAATCCTCACCTACAGTCATTCTGTAAAACAGAACTAGGTATGATGTCCCAGCTCATGGCTGCAACAAACTAAGGCAAAGGGTCAACTCCGTTCATTTGAGGTGTCATAGCAAACTAAGACGAAGGCTATAAAAATTTTAAATTAAAAGAATAACCTTGTTTTTGCAAAATTGAGGAAAGACTAACCTTCCATGGACAAAATTCAATTCATAGCTGACTTACCAGAGTCATGCCTGTTTTGCACATTGTCACTAACAATATCCTCCTGACCCACAGATTCCACCTTAACGATTGATAGGACATTGACACCTCCTTCTTGTACTGGAGGATTGGGTGAATTTGTAGTTGCAGTAGCTTTGTGATTTCCATTAGTCCTGGCTGATGGTTGTACATCAGCTTGAACCTGCCTGTGTCTAGTGCCAATTTGAGAGCCAGATACCACTTTGTGACGCTGGTTTTCATTGGACTTAGTGACTTCTGCATCAAACCTAAATGCCCCAGGAAGTTGCTCTTCGGTGAGTGAGGTACCCTCCCTCTCATCCAACAGCTTCTCCCTTGCATCTAGCTCTGCTTTTAGTGCTGAAAGAGCAGTCTGAAAACAAAAAAGATATAGAAACCAGAATGAAAGCCATTGAATTAGTCCACTGCTGAAAGTTACTGCATTGTAGTACAAGATTCAACAGCAATACAATTTGCATGAGCTAGAGGACTAAGAACCTTTGGAGCTATTACAACACCTAAGTTTGAAATGAAGTTAGTAAATTATATGGTCCAATTGTGATACTTTGTAAGTGCCTTCCAAATGATTCAGTTTTCAAAATTCTGGGCAAATGCCATGCAGTGACCATGATAGTTTGGCCAAGTTATTCAATCAGTTCATAAGTATTCTGATTGTTTGTAGGCAACTAAGAACCTTCAAGGATGAAGGTGTTCATGTTAGCCTAAATATTATTCTAAGCAGGAGTTTACCTCCTGTTCAAGGGGCAGTACTCCACAATAGTACTAACACACCATATACTGCACCTGTCTGCAGGCACATCAGCACTCTTCATTCTTAACTGAAGACTTTCCCTCAATAATACCAAAGTAATGTGCATAGAAAGGACCTTCTCTTTCTCAATCTGTCGTTGAACTTGCCTAAGCTCAGCCATCTGCAAAGTCAACATCCACATGACAGGATATGCTCCACTTAGACTGATTGTAGTAATCACAGATACCAGTGCCATAGACATATATGGGCCATGACAGTTAAAACATTTGGAATCAACTCATTGACATTCATCTGAGCAGTCCTGTCTACTAATTAAGGGTGAAAGTAGAGAAATGAAGCCAAGGACAACACAGAAGCTTCAGGTATAAATCAGTGGAAATTTTAAAGACAACCAATCTGATTGAGACCTTTAGAGATAGTTACTTCAAATCAATGATGTAATACTCAGGCAAACCTCAAGGAATCGACGGACAATGAGAAGGTCACACAAACTAGGCCACAAACCAGCCATTCTTCCTATATTTCATAGATTCAGACTTGAGACACTTAACAATTCTAATGCTCATACTTAGAGATCAGAAAACTGTGTCCAGGAATTCTCTGAAGAGACAGTAGTACCTCCCTCCAATTCATATTAATCACAGAAAACCAAAAAATCAAAATCAAAATCAATAATCTTCAGTGAGTTCTTTGTTTTGACTTTAGGTGCATCAGAAATACCTGGACAGCAATATCAGTGCTTGTGCGCTCTATAGACTCCCTCTCCTCCATGATTTTCCGAGCCTTTAGCATTGTCCACACCAGGAGTCAACAGACAAGGCATAAAACAGGAGAGACAAAGCCTAGAACACTTACTGCCTCACTCTTCTCAAATCACTCTCTCTTCTACTGGGTTTTAGAAGCCCCACATACAAATCACTTACTGCCAATGTTACAATCAACATATTCTCAATCACCTATTGAAGCAGCTAGGGCACTACCCATACTGTTAAAATATAAAGCAGGAATCCTAGGAAGAATACATCCTGCTATGATGAATCTACACCTCAACATACACAACACTAAATTCAAGGCAGACTCACCTCCTCTTCCATTCTCATTCTCTCAACTTTTGCTTGTTCTTGGAGTAGACTAACTTCAATTTTCAAATCAGCTGCAAGTTTCCTTTGTTCCTCAATGGCTTTTTTCTCAGTGTCCAGTTGTGCAACCTTCTGTTCCCTTCCCTTCAACAGTCTGCCATTGGTATGAGTTCATATATTAGTACCTACAAGTGCAAACAACCCAAACCAAGATAAATCGCATCCACATAGATCAGATCATCATTCACAAATATCAAGATACTTCAACCACCCCACTAGTATCCCCACCTTTCTCGCAATTTCATAGCCCGTTCAAACTCTGTCCATAGTTTGTTACAAAGGTTTGCAGCTTGGTCATCATCATCCTGTATATCCAAAGCAGTGCCTGATCTGTAACTCGGAGCTTGATTAAAGTTGAAAGGAAGGTCACTGCTGCTGGGAGGTGCACCTGCCATGTCAGACAAAGGAATTACTGGGCATTAATTGTGTGCACAAGTGAGAAATTGATCAGCATAAAAACTATAGCAGAAACCCCAAGTATATTGAACAAAAGGTGAAAAGGAATTGAAATTTTGTTAGTGTCTAACTTTAACTCTTACGAACCCTAGCCAATCTATAAATAGTAGTCCCTCCTGAAACCCCAAACCCCCCCCCCCCAAAATCTTATCCTATGATCGGGGAGAACTGACAGTTAGTTACAGATGAACCGGTTGAGTTTGAGAAATAACCGGTTGAAGTTCAAGACTGCAGGAAAATTACCGATCATTTTAGAGGAATTCATAGAATATACCCCAATTTAATACAGAAAAACCGGAGGATGTCAACATGTAACCGGTTGGACTTGCAAACACTAGGATCTCAACTGGTTATGCCCAAAAATCTCCCCGATCACTGATCTTATCCTTCTTTCTTGTTGAGTAAATCCAACAACACTTTAAAACCTCTGCACTTTAAAAAACAATGCAAGACAACTGAATCTGAAACAGCTGAAGATTGAATATCATAGACACTAATATTTGCATTTTCTTGATCACTTCAAATTCAACCGAACTCTTCCAACATTTCTTCCAAAACACTCAATTCCCCTCTGTTAGGTCAGGTCCTTCTTTCAGTATAGCAACATGGTGTGAACAGCAAAATAATAAACCACACCTTCACAAGGGTTCTGCACATTGTCTGAAGTGGATTTCTTTTTCTTCTTCTTTCTCTTGGCAGGTAAATCTCCACTGGCAGGTCCCTCTAGTGTCTCTTGTCTACGAGATAGGTCTGCTAAAACATTTGAAGAAGGCTCCCTGTAGCGATCATTTGCTTGGAGCTTTGTCTCTTGACCACCTTCTCTCCATCCTCCATGAGTATTATTGGGCGGATGAAATCCATGCACACCTGCCCTCTGTGGGAGAAGTGGTCCTTCTGATGAGATCTCGAGGGATTCCACATGCATCATCTCAGCACCATGTGTGCCACTGTTGTTGTAGAGGCCCCCAGCATTCTTTGAAAAATTCCTTTGTAAATAGTTGGGCATAGGAGAAAACCCCGGTGGCCCATTCATGGAACCTCTCATTCTGGGTCCCCCATCAGATCTTTGCGAATTTGGTGCGTTGCTGTGAGGGTGCGGCTTGAAAGCTCGAGGCATTGCTGGAGCCCCAGGGTACCAACCATAGGGCCCTTGAGGTGGAAATTGGCCCTGATGCATACCCTAATTGCTCTCTCACAACATTGACTTCCTAAATTTAGGTTCGTCAACAAGTTCTAACACAGAATAGTGTTTAAATACAACACAGGAAGCATCAATCTTGAACCCTTCAACAACAAAGATTGTGATTGAAATATCCCGATTGTTTCCATCCACAAGAGGGATTACAAGCATGAGATATACACGACATTGCTGCTCAAAGTTCTCAATGATCCTTCAGATAGCTTGAGGGTAGAGGATGGCCGCCTTTGATAACATAAGTCGACTGCTTGCTGGCTCTGAAGAAATGCAAGTTATTCACAAACTCCCTTGTGGCCTCCGGAGGACACTCGACCCCCCGAAACAACAAGAAACTTCATGGAATCACATGGACGGGAAGAAAAGCAGTCTCAAATTTACACATGCGCATTTCCAAGCTACTTAAAAGGCTGCAGGGCGCAGCATATATAAATATGTATTCTATTTGCAGGCCTTAGACTCTTTTTTATTGAATGTTAGGCCACCTGTAACAAACAGCACGAATTGGGGGTGAGAGAAGAAGTTTCCAGGAAAACAACACACACTCAAATTGAAAGTGAGATTGAGCACATCCACCATCTTATGCAGACGTTTGCAGTTTCAAAACATTAGCATGCTTGTCAACGTTACATCTCCAGATTATATTCTTCTCCAGTCTCTCCACATAGATTAACATCAATTCTTGGACTGATTATGATCACACACAAATGAAAGTGTGCTTGATCTGTAAGCTACCACAACACACATTGAAAGAAGCTTCCAGAAAGCAACACACACTGAAATTTTGAGCACATCACCTTATGTGAAAATTTACGGCATCTGAACGGTAGAATAAATGTCAACTTCATTTCTCTGGCTTATTCTTTTCTGCTCCAGTCTTTCTACATAGATTAACGTCAATTTCATAGAACAGATTGCGATCACAGACAAATTGAAGAGTAACTCCATCTGTAAGCTACTACGACACACACTGAATTTGAAATTAAAAATTGTGCACATCTACCATCTTATGCAGAAATTTACGGCATCTAAACGATTACATGAACGTCAACTACACGTCTCCGGCTTATGTTCTGCTCCAGTCCCTCCACATAGATTACCATCATTTTCTTGAAATGATTGCGATCAAATACAAACTAAAGACACCTCTCCGTGACCACGACGTCGTCCATAAAGAGAATTCGTCGAAAACCAAAGCATACAATTCACCACAACTAAAAGCATTCAAGAACTCCTGCTCTAGTTCGTAGCAATGCTTATTATTAACACGCCACAAGAGTAAGTAACGTTAACGTCACAGAGTTCAACATAACTTTCCACGCAACGTTCAAACTTACAAACCACTACTATGACTTCAACCGTGAACTCAAATCCCCGTCAACAAACAAACCTATGCAGTCCGAAGTGCAGAAGCTACCTGAACACATATTTTTTCAGCTCGCACTAACCAGCCCCCACCCTCTTAAACCCTAAAGCCTTGTCGATACAGAGCGACACAGCGCAAAACCTCCTTACAAATTGCTCCAGCACCAAATTTTAGCCTCAGGTGAAAACCTCTAAGTATTTCAGCTCGGATATCGCACTTACAAGGGGGAGAGAAGGAGGAAGAAGCGAAGAAAAAAAAACAGAGCGAAAACAGAGACAGAGTGAAAACAATTTAGAAAAGAAAAATCAAAAAGAAATTAATCTACGCAATCTTAGAGCTTAAATTCATCGCTATTCTAGCATACAAGCGCATAATCCATTTTCCCGCCAGTTAAATCCTTAGGGTTTCAAATGCAGGAGCTACATCGCGCAGAGTGTATTACAAACTGATAAGCCAACATACCTGTGCAACCTGTAGTGCAGAAACCACCAGAACTTGAGATGTTCAGCTCGAATTGGAATTTACGACAACACAAGGCGCCTAAGGATGCGATGTCAACAGATATATCGAAGGCGCGTGAAGAATTGCGATGCAAAGAAGAGAATGTTTAAGTTAAGTGAAGCGCCCGAGGCATCAAGCAAACAGGAGAGAAGAAAAAGAGAATGGGGGAGAAGCGAGGGTTTTGGGGCAAGCACAGGTTTGTCAGAACGGGTGAACAGGTGCCCGACCCGTTATGCCTCCAACTCACTGGGAACGATATGATCTAGCGCTTGTTCACACGGCATCCAAGGTCCAAGACTCAATAAAAAGATAAAAATAAACGTAAGATAGGGGGAATCCCAAGCAGGTGACCAAGCTAGTCAGTCGCACTGCTGACGTACAAAAGAAACATTAAACATTGCTTCTTCTCAAATCGTGCCACGTGTCAATTCTTAACTAAGACCCACTTTTAATTCTAGGTTGAAACTACAGTACATCAGGTACATGATTTTGGCATCAGTGAAGATTAAATAAGTTAGGTAGTTACATGGTAGTTAAGGTAGATGGGTCTAAAATGGTTACTTTTTCCTAACTAGCCCACTTTTTCCTAGGATAAGAAACACGCCTTCACATTATTTGAGCCAAGGTTTGTAAAGGGTGAATGGTAAAATTGGCGCCGCTAGTTGTGGCAAGTGGCGGAGCCCGACCATAAAATATGAAATGGCAATTGTGTGTTCCGACACCTTTGACCTAGATCATGGGAGGTTAACTTGTCATATGCTTTGAACTTGGCTCATATCCCGTGTTCCATGTCATGTGTCCAGTGTCCCGTTTCCCAAGATCTATGTCTTGGAAGTGCAACACATCATACAGTTGGAACAAGAACATAGTCATGATTTGGAACAAGGGCATGTCCCATACAAGGTTGCACTTGGGCACAATATGTTTGAACACGGACATCCATGCCTTCAAGGATGCATGTATGAGCTATGTTCTAAAAAAGGTTAAAATTGTAATCTAAAATTTTGAGACTAGATCTTGGCGGCATCAATCTCCAAGGGAACCCTAATGAAACCTTAATGAAACCCTAGGGTATTGAATGGATGAAAAAGATCAACCTTTTGCTCAAGTATATTGTAGCACCCAATATTTCACATTCTGTTGGTTGGTGCTAGTTTAGTGGTTTGAGCTTGCATACATACATTGCAACACATTGTGTTTCGTGTTCTAGTTCATTTAGTGAATGTATGGTAGATGTTGCGCCACATTGAAGTGTTGGAATTCAACATTAGCACTTGTAGTGAGGATATTTCCTCTTGCTAAGTTATTTTGAAAGACTTAATCCTTGCTACCTCAAAGGGGTTGTGAGGTTTTCTCCTTCCAACCTCATTGTAAAGCCCCCATTGAGGTAACCGCAAAGGGTTTGTGAGGTTTCATCTTCTTGCATAAGTATTTGAATCTTTTCCCTCAAGCATTCTATTGTAACACAGAGGTTCACTCATTCAAAGACCTTGCAATCTTGTCCCGAATCCCTAATCATTGCTACCTCATAAGTTTTGACCTATATTCATGTCGTTAACATCAAATGTGACATTTGTTGGCTGTCACTTCAAAATTCTTCATTGGCATTATTCTATCTCATCATCATTTCTCATCTTCGTAACCTATATCATTCTCTAGCTATTGACAAAACTTGTGCAAAACATATTTGTGCTAGTTGTGGGATGTGGGATTTAAAACATGTATTTGAGTGCTTTAAGAAACCTCAAGCTCCCCTCCCCCCCCCCCTCCACCAACATGTGACTAGATAATTGGCACATCCGAAGAACTAAACAAGTGAATTAGTCAAATCTCTACACTGAAATAACATCAATAAGTGAAATACGTTCAATACATGTCCCAATATTCATATTCTTTGTACCAATGTTCCTTTGGTGCATTGATGGTTTGACTTTGGTATGTTGATGATGTACCAATTTTTGGACTATGTACTTGTTTCAAAGGTCCAATTTGTCACAATTCCAAAATCCAAATTTCGGGAATCGGGAAACAAGACATATGACACAAAACGTCAAACATGGGCAAGGTTCATAGCAGGTGACACATTAACCTTCCATGACTTGGGTTGGAGGTGTCACAACACAACATTGTCATTCCATATTTTATGGTTAAGCCCTGTCAATTGCCACAATTGACAACGGTAGTTTTACCTTTTACAAACATTGGCTCACACAATGTGAGGGTAAAACACGTGATTGGTATGAGATGGTTAGCAAATCCAATTTGAGGCCACACCCACTTCCCTCATTTTTTTGAAGCTCACATGAACATCTTATTCATTATCCAAGTGAACATTCTCAAGCTCATTAAACGGTCATACACATCTTTCAAATTATGTTAACTTTTGAACCAAAGATGGTTATCATATTTTGAGCACGCAATCCGATCTCTCTTAAACACACATCTTTTTGGTATCCGTTTTTGGAACCACACTAAACTATGTATCACTCAAACATAGGTGTATGATTAAGATAAGTAACCAAATATGTCTACCTTAGAGCACTTGTTTATCATAGTCCCATATCAAACGCAACATACTTTTAAATTATTTAAAGAAAGTGCATTTGAGTTTTTTCACTTTTTAATTTATTCTCAGTTTTACATTAGAATTTTATGAAAGTAGGAAAAAAAATTTATAATAGCAAAATCAAAATATTCACTAGGGGAGCCCCTCATTTGAAAATCAACCATGGGTATCTAAATGATGTAACATTACTCATGGGGAAGATCATGTTTCTTTGTATTTTTGGACACCAAAGCATGAGGTAACGTGCAAAATAATAATAATGGAGCCGGTAGCCACAAGTCTGCATAACATTACTCAACACTAGGGTGTTGCGCCCCTAGTGCCACAAATTATGTGTGGATAATTTCTCCTAATAGTACTCAACCTGAGTATCATTCACTCTGCAAGGGTGGGCCAACTAGGTGGGTCATGCCGGGGGTCTACTTATCATAGGTCTATTTTATATTAATAAAAAATTATGCCAACCAGCCAATGCCAATTCGCGTGCCTCAACGACTTGTTATCATGGCATGCACGCTCATTGTTGCCAGTTATTGTGCCAACTAAACAATGTCATAGGGAATTAAACAAGATACTTGTGAGACCCTAATAACCCCCTTTCATATTAAAAGAAAAGAAAAAGAAAAAGAAAAAAAGGACCACACAAACACCCCTGAGTAATCTTATGCACAATTAAGAGCTTATGACATTGCGGTATGTTGCCTTGCTAGAAACAACATATTCAAAGGACAACTTCAATCATTTTTTTTTGGGGGGGGGGGAGGGGGGGGGTGGGGCAATGCAAAATCAAGGTCAGGACTACAATGTATGGTTGGTCATAATTATGTAAGAAATGGTGTTTAGATTCAAGTATTTCAAGTTGCATGGCTTTCAAATCCACTTTGAAATGCTAATCCAACAAGAAAATTGGCATTTAAATCAGATCACTCTAAGCATCCACACTTGCCAAAGTGTCCGGAGTAGGTGCAGTCACCTCACCTCAGTATACAATGCTTACAATAATGGTTTCTTGATGATATGGAGGAGCTGAAATATAACTTGCATAACCCACATAAAGAATGCATACCTTTCATGGTCATTTTATTAGCACATAGCTTACATCTTTATTTGAGTGGTGTATTGTTAGGTGTGGATTTTAAGAATGGACATGTGTTTGAGAGGGATTGGACTACATGTTCAACATTTGTTAACCACTCTAGGCTCAATAATCAACACAATCAAGGGGGGGGGAGGGGGACTTACATGTTGATATAAGACAAAGAATCTTCATCGTGACAATTATGAATAAGATATTCATATGAGCTCCAAATTTGTGAGGAAAATGGCTATGGAGACGATTTGGATTTGCTAATAATCTCGCACTGATTATATGTTTCATATCCTACAAGAAGTGGGTGCAAAGTTTAATATGTTCATTTGAGGGCATGCTCACCAAAGATGCTTTTTGGTTCTATGAGTATTTGCAACTAATGTGCACAATGCATGAGGAGGAATGCCATTAAAACAAGTTAAAAAACAATCGAAAATATGGGTTGGCGACATGTTGCAAAGGTTTCCTAAACATTAGACTTAGATGACAGAAGGACCACAACCATGGTTGATGTGATGGTAATGACATGGGTTGTGCACAAGATGGTTTTGCGTCTTTTTATTATCAACTTTTCCTGGTTTGGTTCTTAAGAGGGAAATGTCCATGGCTAGACACCCACCTTTTTAAGTTTAGCCCCCAAGCAACATAACCCGAGGTGAGAAGGCAATCAATCATATTGTAATTTGTAGTTCTCATTTGTAAGATAAGTTGGCTATGGATTTAGCACCAAACACCATGAATTAGTTTAAAGGGACTCACTTAAGATAAATTTACTTAAAATCTACGGAGTTCAGGCTTTTACTAGACACCCTTTACCTCGGTGATAATCGTGAGGCCCACCTCAAAGAGGTGAGTGTTCAACCCTGGCCAAAGAACCTTTAGAATAAAATAGAATAGAATAAAAATCCAATTACCTCACTTACCACAATAAATATTGTAGAGAAATAAAATTTGATGACGTGGAGGAGGTGAACTTTAGCCTACTTGCATAATAAGGCCCATGCCACACTACAGGAGGGCAAACGAGCGGTACAGGCTAGGGGAAATGGAGCTAACCTAGCTCCGAGGCTAGGTGCCGGGCAGACCAGCTGCCACACTCCCTTGGCCGGCAGAGGGAGTTCAGCGCGTCAGAAGGGGGAGGGTACTTTCCGGGAAGATTCTAGCTGCAGCCTGGTAAGCAGAGCCCGGTAAGACAGGAGGTGGAAGCGAGGGCGACAGGAGGTGGAGAAGAGGCGACACGCTGGCGGTCAAGCCCTGGTCGTGGGGCCCGGCGCCGGGGGGGTCGGAGTTCCAGGGGACTCCCCCTGGAAGTTGTACTCTGCAACCTGCGGTGACAGGTAAGCCTCCCGCCTTTTTAACTGCCGGCAGTGGGGTACCAACCCCATTGCCTAAACCAATCACATGCCACGATTTCGCAGCTATGCCCCTAGTGTGGTACCCCCCTAAGTAAATGTGCAAAAGAGCGCAAAGTAGGACCTAGTTGGCCGAACGCCACGTGGTTGCCAACAAGCTTCAAGAGCTTCCTGAAGCCAAGGAGGAAGAAGACAAAGGCCCAGAGAATACTTGCATCCAATTCCTACGTCCATCATGGTCGCCCTTGACTTCAATTTGTGCCGCCACATGCATGAAATTTGATAATTTACATATGCATTTGCCCTGCCTCCAATTCAATTCGCCGGTTAGGTAGTGTATGGAAGAGTCCATTGCCTCTTGCACAGGCAATTTGAAGGCAATGGATACTTAAACGTGGATTTACTGCACTCTGCATCAACAATTCATGTGGATTCATTACCAAATGTTGGTGGAGGGGGCACAGATTTGGGAGGTTGACGAGACGATGCAGGAGGCGGAGAGTTTGGTGGAGAATGCAGGTGTTGAGGTTTCAACTAGGCTTGTATCGTCCCCGTGGTGTGGTAGGGTTTCCATTCGGTTTTTGAAAGGTTTCAATTGAAAGGCGAAGGGATACATCAACCTCGGATCGATGTCATCACGGAAATCGACATCCTTGGCAGGTCCCCTTCGTCGCAACCTTGTAAGTATACATGTGGTTTACTTACATGCTTCATTCTCGTGATGATTTATGATTGCTTCATGACTACCGCGTTATGATGTAATCTCGTTCAAATCCACCTCACAAACCTCTTCATTTCGTTTCACATCAACACTGATTTCACATTGATTCAAACTACATCAACATTGAATCAATGATTTATCAAACCTAGGGCTGCAATTTTAATCTTTTGTTTCTACATTTTATCATTGAGAAACCTAAAATGTCGAGGTGTGAGTTGAATCTATGTTGAATGAACCAATAGCTGAATGTTGCGTTATCACTGATAAGATATTAAACCCTCTTCGTACATGCTTTGATTCTCATGACTTTTGTTGCTTCATGACCACCTTGTTATGTAATCTCGTTTGTATTCACATCACAAACCTCTTAGATTCATATTTCATTAACACTGATTTCACATTGATCCAATCACATCAAACTACATCAACATTTGATAATGATTACAAATCATAGGGCTGCAATTTTGATCTTTTGTTCCTACATTCTATCATTGAGGAACCTAAAATGCTGAAGTATGAGTTGAATCTATGTTGAATGAACCAATACTGTAGCACCATAGCTGGTTTGTGCAAAAATAATTCTCAAATAAAAAACCAAAAAAAATTGGAAATTATGAATCCAATCAAATGAATAAGTGAAAAATTATATCAGGAACAAACTAATTAATGGAAATTTTGGACTCTTCTAAGCTCCAACCACGTCAACGCGCCATAAGAGGTTGCATGCTAACGCGTTAATGGCTTGGCGCCCTGCTCACTCAAAGCGGCAAACTCTCTTTCTATATCCATCTCCCTCTCTTCCTTGCTAATAGGGATAAAAACAAGATCAACCCGTCGTTGTTTTGGTGCCATTTCTAAACACTCTTTTCACACATGTCGAAGTGCAAATACATACAAAAGACCTAATACATACACTGTGCAAAGACAAACAAGAGCCACACTAAGTAAGGCTAAGGTGGATACTTAGGTTTAAGGCCAAGAAGCCGCCATGAATGAATGAAAAAAACAACAACCTACTTCCAGTACTGCTGGACCTTACCAAAAAAACGAATTAATTTTTTTAAAATCATAGGACTGACAAAATTTCATAAATTATATTTTTAGTTGACGTACCTTATTTTTCAAAAAATAAATAAATATTCGTTTCAAGGTGCACGAACCAGCTATGGTGCTATGATAGCTGAATGTTGAGTTAGCACTGAAAAGATAATCAATCCCAAAGGCTATGTATTAACACTGGCTGAACATTAGACGACGACCACTTGCATATTGAGATGCACTTCCTTTAGACCTTGTATGCTTCATGGATGCTTTGTGTTGCTTCATGGCTACCTTGTAATGTAATCTCAAATATATCCACATTACACACCTTTACATTCATATATCGTCAGCACTGATTTCACATTGATCAATCACATCAACCTACATCAACATTGAATCAATGCCTACCAAACATAGGGTGCAATTTCAATGTGTTATTACTACAATTTATCATTGAGAAACTTAAAAGGTCGAAGTATGAGTTGAATCAATGTTGAATGAATCATTAGCTGAATGTTGAACTAGCACTGGAAAGATATTAGAGCTTGAAGGCTTTGTATCAACACTGCCTGAATAATAAACGCTGGTCACTTGCATTTTGAGATCCTTTGGACCTTCTGCGCCGCATGGATGGTTTAGTGTTTAGTTGGAGTCGAATTGAAATGATTCAGGCTTAAGAACACCTAAGGGTTGTGAGAGTTTTGGCATGTTTTGAGAGTATTTAATGTCTGCCGTTGGTGACCAATTAACTCACTGATGTTGAGCACGGTAGTGGTGCTATGGCTGTTCTTTCTACATTCATAGATCTCCTTTTTCTAAGATGTTGTAATGGACACTGCTTACAAATCTATGTTCTCTTCAGTTGGCATAACAAAGGACTAGCTGTTCATCTACATTCATGATCTCCTCCATCTTAACCTCTGATGTATCAAGTCCAGAAAACCGATAAATTGAGACGTTGCTATGAATAGGTATCTTGTTGACGCCCTAATATTCTGATTGGTTTGGAAAATATGCAGCAGGTTTCTTTCTGGAAACAGCAGACATCCATCAAACCATATGTGCACAAGAACTCGAGTAGTTTGAGATACCATATATCATTAACTTCATCTCACATTGGGGAACGTAAGGTGTCGTGGCTTCTCAACCTGGGCCTATTAAAACCTGGCCTTGCAAAGTTTGCAATCTCCAGAGCAGGCATAGAAGGATTTCCAACATTTAAGCGAGGGTACCATGAAGTTGCAAGGCAGGTCGGGTATTTCAGTGTCCGAAAAGCGTTACTTCAGTATTCTGGAACTCGCAGAGCCTTTTGTGCTGAGACTCCTCCAAAGAAGAGTGAGTACAAACATTCTGAACATAGTTGTGGACTCCAGGCTTGTAGATATACGTTGAATTGTTTTCTTCAATCTCAGAAGGTCATGGAAATTGATAACTCTCTCTACAAATTGTTTATGTTTCAATGTATTTACGAAGATGAGTCTTTTTGCCATGTGGTTTATATGTAAGAGTTGCACTTCCTGTTCTAATTGAGGTGGTATTGTTATACACCCACACTGAGGTTGTGTTTTGAACGACACAAAATAATGTTTTGCTCTTTTGTGTGTAGGCTTTGAAAATTATTACCCAAAGAGCAAGAAGGAGAGTAAGGCCCGGGAAGAGCAAGCTTCCGAGCAAAAGAGTGGTGTGTAGATTTCATTACATATCGCATTACTTCCACCTGGCCAAATCTTCTGAATAGTTATGGAGTCTTATCCGGATTGGAATCAAAAGATCCAATTTTGGGACTTGTCATGATGGTATCAACCTTTTGGCTTTCAAAGAGAATGAACAACGTCATTGAATATTCACGCTAGTTGGACAGTATGTTAATTGCAAGAACAGACACTTCACATTGTTGTTATTGATTTTGCAGAGGATCCAAAATCTGAAGATCAAAAAAGCGCAACAGAAATTTCAAAAGCACAATTGCAGTCGTTGATTGCTACAGGTGCTGCCACTGTAGCGGTCCTGACCACTTTGTCGATAGGCCGCAGTGATGCTCAACAGGTGTCTACATTCAACTGTTCTGTGGTTTTTGTGAAATAACAAGCATTCGATGGTACATAGACTCATCATGGTGTGGGTGGCATTGCATGTGAAGATGCACATATGGGTTGAGCATTGAGTTAGATTATAAGAGACTTTTGAAATATTTTCACTTATTACAAGCCTCTATGTGATTCTATGGCTAGTGTTTAAATCATGGAGGTAGAAATTTGTCATTCAGTCTTGATTTGATGCCCTTGCAGGTTGTTGTCAATGTGCTGGATCTTAATGCGCTCAGTAAGCATTCACATTTTGGAACTATTGGGTAGGTTAACATCTGACGGTCTTTGTCAGCAGATCAGCTTCCAAGAGTTTAAGAACAAATTATTGGAGCCGGGCCTTGTTGACCGAATAGAAGTTGCAAACAAAATTCTAGCAAAAGTATATGTCCGTGCAGGTGAGCTAGAATATGAATCTCATCTACAGATGACATATTTATGTGGAAAAATTGTTATTGATATGGTTCCTTTGTTGGCTGATTTGGCAGCACAGTGTTTTTATTTCACATCACATTATTCCACATTTGTTTGTTGGTTTCTTTTGGTGTTTTGCAATTTCTCTTCTGTTTACTGAAGAAATTTCATTTCATGGTTCAATCCTGCAGTTACTCATTTTAATTTTGCATGCAGCACAACCCACACAATCAAGAAGCGGAGAAGGTAGCGCCAATATGGACGACACCCAAACTGATACACGACCACGTGCCCGTAACTATGGTAGTCAATATATGTATTACTTTAATATTGGGAGTATCGACTCATTTGAGCGCAAGTTAGAAGATGCACAAGATACGCTGGGTGTGGACCCTCGGGATTACATTCCGGTCACATATGTATCTGAGATGAGTTGGCAGCAAGAGCTTTTACGCTTGGCTCCCACAATATTGTTAATTGCTGGTTACATTTACTTCTCAAAGCGGATGCAAGGTGGGTTTGGGATGGGTGGGGGGAATAGTAGCATGGGTGGGCGTGGTATATTCACAGTGGGAAAAGCCCAAGTGACAAAGATTAGCAAGAAACAAAAGGATAAGGTTCGCTTTCCTCTTGCTCAACATCTCATGTTAATGCTATCGTTCTTCTTTACTGTTATTTGGTCATTCCTGATTACGATGTAGTTTTCACTTTCTTACAATGACCTCGTCATTATAGTATCTGGATTCCATCCAGAAAGTAGGGAATAGCCGCAATGGTTGAAAACCACATGAATACCATTACGAGTGTTGATATGTTTGTCTTTCTCTTCTTTGTTGATGTGAAAAACTTGGTTTGTTGGTGTATGATATATGCCATATAATATGTTTCGAAAAATCACACTCTTTGTTGTCTTTCTAACACTGTACTATACACAGTACTATAGAAATACATGGTGTCAGAGACACCTCATGAGGACATTTAACGTCTTGTATGTGTGTGAACTGTAAAGTAGTGTAGCAGAGAATCATAATTGCATGTCCGCTGTGGCTGTATATGTTATGCGTATTCTATAGTGGCTTTACTAAACCACGTACATGTTAGTTATGTTTTGTTAGCAATTGTACTTGGTGGATCGTTAGAGTGAGTTTTAGAGCTTAATAAGTCACACAGATTAGTGGAGCTACTCTAGATTGCTGGTATGCAATCACTAATAAGGCTGTTGAGGTGGGTTCATAATATGGAATTTGATCTTTCGAAAGGAGGCCTGAATGCCGTAACTTACTCAGTCTGTTGTTGCAGGTAATGTTCAAAGATGTAGCTGGCTGTGATGAGGCAAAACAAGAGATTATGGAGTTCGTTCACTTCTTGAAAAATCCCAAAAAATATCAAGAACTTGGTGCCAAGATCCCAAAGGGAGCTCTACTGGTTGGTCCCCCTGGCACTGGCAAAACTCTCTTAGCAAAGGCAACTGCAGGAGAGGCAGGGGTACCATTTCTCTCCATCAGTGGGTCAGACTTCATGGAAATGTTTGTTGGAGTTGGCCCATCTCGTGTGCGTGACTTGTTTGCACAGGCTCGACAAACGAGTCCAAGTATAATATTTATTGACGAGATTGATGCGATTGGGCGTGCAAGAGGCCGGGGTGGGTTTGTAGGCGCAAATGATGAACGGGAAAGTACCCTCAACCAACTTTTGGTTGAGATGGACGGATTCGGGACGACTGTAGGTGTAGTAGTTCTCGCAGGAACAAACAGGCCTGACATCTTGGACAAGGCTTTATTGCGTCCTGGAAGGTTTGACAGGCAAATCACGATGGACCGACCGGATATAAATGGAAGAGAGCAAATATTTAGGATCTACCTCAATAAGTTGAAATTAGATCAAGATCCTATATATTATTCACAAAGGTTGGCAGCTTTGACTCCTGGATTTGCAGGAGCTGATATTGCAAATATTTGTAACGAAGCTGCTTTAATTTGTGCCAGACTGGAGAAAACAGAGATCACAATGGTACATTTTGAAGCCGCCATTGATCGCATCATCGGCGGCCTTGAAAAGAAAAAGCGGGTCAGTAACACCTTACTAAGCTCTGCTGCCCTAAATATTTCTGGGTGTCCCAGGGTCTTAGATATTGTAATATCCTCTAGGCCCACAAGCTATCTGAGTAATCCAAAGGGACATTGGAAATGTGCCAGCATGCTATGGTTTTTACATTAACTACAAATCTGATAGTGTTTACACATCTTTTGAGATAGATTTCCTATGTGGATCCTTTCCCTTCTATCACCCAAATTGTGTTGAAATAAGAGCAAACAATGTTTATTGGAATCCATAAGGCTTGTTGAAATTTCACTTTAAGTTGCATTAAAAATTACAAGGGTGCTTAAAGTACTGTATTCCTGGACAATAAGTTATTAAATTTGGGGCATATCTTGAAGTCGTGGGCTTATATGGACTGACTACACTTTGCGGTATTTTTTGCATCGCTATCGTACCAAGCCTCACAAGGTACATAGAATTTGGTCCAAAGATGAGGAAAAAACTCATTCTTGGAGAGGTTTTAAACTTGGCATTCACAAGTGAAAGAATTTCTGTACTCCTTTTTCTTGAGATTCATGCTATGAATGACTCACATGGACATCGATGGTGTATGTATCCAGGTTATTAGCAAGGAAGAAAGGAAGACCGTGGCTTACCATGAAGCAGGCCATGCGGTTACAGGCTGGTTCTTAGAGCATGCTGAGCCATTGCTGAAGGTGTCAATTGTGCCTCGTGGTACTGCTGCGTTAGGCTTTGCTCAATACTTGCCAAATGAAAACCTGCTTATGACAAAAGAACAGCTATTTGATATGACGTGCATGACATTAGGTGGTCGTGCTGCAGAGCAGGTAACTCAGCTTTTCTTTCAAATAGCGTGGGCCACACTGATTGTAAGCGTCCACATCTAAACAAAAAATTGATTTGGACCACAGCAGTTCTAAAATTGGCACTGTTTTTGCTTAATTGGCGAGGTACCTGGTGTGTACCACGGGAGAAATTTCGGTGCTCAAAATAGAGTGTATTGTGAAGTCGATGTGTCAATAATCTTGTTTGTGTGTCACGTGGCACCACCATTTGTCATCGGTGTGCATCATACTCCACCACTCATCATGAAATATTTATATTGTGAAGTTGATAAATGAAAATAATCTTGGTGACATGTTATGCGACACTTTAACCGTTGTCATCAGTGTGCATTACACCATGCCACTTTTTTTTTCATACATGCTCCACTCTTATTCGAATATTCACCCATTGCTTTGATTGTTATTACTTTTATAGGAGCTATGACGTCATTCTTCGCAGCAACCACTGGAATATTACAAAACGATTTAAAGAGGGTCATAGCCTATTCAACTTGTAGTCAATTAGGCTATATGATTTTTGCTTGCGGCATTTCAAACTATTCCGTTCCTAAGGTATTCAAAAATCAACATAGATTTTCGAAGTCCACAATATTTGAACTAAAAGGTGTAGCTTGCCTATTTGTACTAATTCTAACCATTTTCCGTTTTGTTGGGATTACATTATAATTTTTCAGATCGAATTGTAGTGTGTTTATCATCTTTATTTTCACTACAGGGATGACGTGGTGTTATTACTAGTTCATGACCACTGAATGAGTACAAAATCAATGAGTGTGGTTTGGAAATCCACTACCTTCATAGGTCATAGAGCTATCTAGTCAGGAACAAGTGGGAAGATCATGTGATTCTCGTAGTGTTTAATTCACCAGTTGGAATCTTTATTGCAATCATGGCTAGTATGCGTACTTTCCTGTAGCTTGTTTTTCATTTACACCAACACTACTTTGTCTTCAACTTGGGATTGATTTAATTATGCACATTCTGATCTCTGGAGGTCATTGGAAGTAGAGTTGATGTCTATGTAAGAGATTTCTTTGTGTAAGTTGGGATCCTTTTGCTTATGGAAAGGTTATGTCCGTTATCTTGGCTACATTTGTAATTACCAAATCTCTTGCTAATCTACAAGGATGTATTTACTTAAAGAATTCCTGGTCTTGCTGGTAGTCAGGCACTGAATTCACCCAACCTGAATGTGATACAGGTCTTGTTGGGTAAAATATCGACTGGGGCACAAAATGATCTGGAGAAAGTTACAAAGATGACTTATGCCCAAGTTGCGGTTTATGGTTTTAGTGAGAAGGTGGGCCTTCTATCATTTCCACCCAAGGATGAGGGAATTGAAATGACGAAGCCCTATAGTAATGAAACAAGTGAACTTATTGACCAAGAGGTGCGCGAATGGGTGGACATTGCTTACAAAAGAACTATTGCTTTGGTCACGAAGCACCGAGCTGGCATCGATGCACTCGCATTGAAGCTTTTGGAGAAGGAGGTGTTGCATCAAGAAGATTTGACGGCAATTTTGGGAGAGAGGCCGTTCAAACGCACCGAGCTATCCAATTACGACAAGTTCAAGCTTGGATTCTCACCCTCCCGTAAAGATGCAGCCAAGCCACAAGGAGGAGCAGAACAAGCCTTGAAGGATGGCAATATTCCACCTGAAGAGGCACCAACATCCCCACGACCCCCTCCAGGTTTGGATCCTCAATTGTGTTCTATTTAACCAGCCATCTAAACTTTTATAATTTAATTTATATACATATAATCTCTCCTTCCAATAGTGGACCTCCCATAACAAGGTCCCATGAAGATTCAGAGACAGAAAATTCGATAGAGGTGCCACATCATTGGAAAGATGATTACATATAACCTAACAAAAACAAGTAAAATAGACCATCCATGCTTCCCTCCCGTGGTTCCTTCCTCTCTTGTCATTCTCTCCTCTCTCTCCTTCCTTCTACCTTATCCATTCCTTGGGTCTTCCTTGTCCTCACATACATTGTGTTCATTATAGTTGTAGTAAGTTTCAAGACTATGACTCTGTGTTTGAAGGAAAACAAAAAGACATGTGAGAAACAATGAAATATCCAAGAAATATAAACGACATGCAACTAGCTAACACGAGAAATACTACATTGATAGCCTTGATGTCCAATGAATTGTCCAAAGCATGTGCACATGATGTAATAGGTCCATACCCCGATTCTTCTTTTGTCATCCTGACCTCCTAAATCTCTCATCAACCCTCACTCATTGCTTGCTGCTCGTTGATTTCTGAGTATTTTTGGGGCTCCCCCATACTAATGACTTTAAATGGAGCAAGGCCCACATATTATCATGTTCCAATTTGATAGCCCTTCATGTATACCAAGGGTTTGTGAATGCCATACTACTATTGTAAACGGAGAGATAATTAATTGTTCCTCACCGTAACCAATATTCCATTTCTATCATATTTTGAAATCACCTGACGGCTATGACATCAGAACACTGTTATCATTATCAGGTATATTCTAAAACTCTGGTAGTTGGTTGTCTCAGTTTAGGTTTACAGAAGTGCTGTGGAAAGTTGTACAAAGTTTTGAAGTTGTAGCAAAAGTTTTGCCGGATTAGAGGAAACATGTACAGACTTGATGGCACAACTACCATAAAGGTAATTTATTTGTTGTCTAACTATAAAATTTGATAAGGAAATCCTGTTTAAGAGTAAGTATTGACATCATGACCGTTCCAATTATTGTGTATATATATGTGTGTACATATGAGTGAGTGAGAGACATAATACTAGAAATTGGACCTCACAAGGCAATGTGGCAGGTTCTATTTGATTTTGGACTCCCCAAAATTTTCTGGGCCATGCCTTCCTCCAATGCAAGATTCCAGTAGCTGGTGGGCATTATAACACTTGTGCTTAACCCCTAAATGCGCCCAATAGAAATGTATGTATGGTCCAAAGAAAATGCAATTGTGGCTGCAAGGGAAGGAGGACAACAAAAATGGTTGAACTGTGAGTTTAAATATTGTGCCCACTTTCAATGACACAGCTTGAAGAAAAAGTTTGGAAATATTTGGGTCAAATTTCCTTTGTGAAAAGGTTAAAATGCAGTGAAATTAGGCTCTTTCTTTATGTATTTTCTTGTGTACTATGGATGAATGCTCACTGTCGCGTCTTGAAGACTTTGATTGAAGAGTAGAAATGTGGATTTACGTTCACCTTTGCTGCACAAATGCATGGTAGTATCTCTCCAAACAATTTTCATAACTTTATTGATAAATTGGGGGGGAGGGGACTTTCTTCATGATCAATATGGAGGCTATGTATTCTCACACAACTGCGACACTAGTTAGGTTACTATGTAGATTGTGATAAGTGAATGGACAATTGACATGCCTCGAGAGGTGAAGTTCTCAGTGGCCTTTCACTACCACACGCGATAAGCATGCTCAACACAAATTAATTTAATATTTGAGCAAAGTATCACGTATTGCTTTTCTATCAGCTGGAACATATACAAAATCCCATGTGTCACCTTAAAAAATAGCATTGCAGCACAAAGGTGCTGAACTTGCTCATCGCCTGTTGTGCACTATACATGTCGTGTAGTGTGGTCCATACTATTCATCATCAACCCATGTAGATGATCTTGCACTCATTTGATGGCACTAAAAAAGGGTTTGCAACAATACAAGTCATGGAAGACCAACTCTAATTAACATGACACACCAATTCCATGCCACATTGAATATAGTGCAGTCATGTTCCAACTCTTGTAACAATCAAGACTAAGGTGGAGGTGCATATGTGGATGCACCGTATTTGCAAGAACAACCCATTGCAAAGGGGGCATTGATTGAGAACCACTTCACATGGTGTCCCAAGTTTAGGGTTTAGGGTGAAGTTAATCTGTGTAGTCTCAGCCGTTGAGAGCATGGAAATTTGGGACTTACCAATTCACATGGGGTCCCAAGTCCTAAGTCTCAAGTATGACATGGATGCTTACATGACAATACTTTTTGGAGGTGAGGCTCGAAACTTGTGTTAAGAGTTGGGCGGAGCCAAAAGCTACACCCAACTCACAACACAAGCCCCAAGATTTTTCATATAAAACAACCAAAATTTGACATAGACCATACTTCAATGGGCTTTTGAGGCTCAAAAGTTGGGACTTTGCCTCCATGTTGGAACTTGTTGACATGAGTTGGACTTGGGACTTGGGATTTGGGACCTTGTGCGAATTGGCCCTGAGTGTACAACATTCCATGGATACGATAAGGACATAACAAGACTAAACCTGTAATTGGCTTTCCATGCGTGCAAAGTAATATACAAGTACATTTGTATTGCCCTCAGCTAAACCCAAATCCAGGTTTTAAAAACACATGTGAAAAAGGACATATAACTACTTCAAAATACCTTTAGAATGTACATCTCAAGAACATAACATTTTTCAACCATGTGAGTGAATTCCATGACCCTAGAATATGTCAATTATATTATGTGGGGTCCCTAGACAAAGTTAGAATATCCGTTTATTATCCACACATTCACGCTGTCACTTGGAAATTTGGGTGGGGTTATACTCCCGGCATTATCCATAGGAAACATTGTTCATCCCGGTACTAATCATAGGAAACATTGTTCATCTTGGTACTATTCATTAGAAATACTTGTCATAGCAACACTAACATTGAAAATAAAATACTAACACTATTATTCAAAATATTCATATTATTCATACCGGCGTCAGCTTCTTCCCATGAAGGTAATATAAGGTAGAGGGTGCTAAAACCAACACCCCACCCAAAACCAACACCTATAAACGCCTCCAATCACCAACACTCTACTACCTTGAAGCGTTCCCCATGGTGTATGAGTGTATGGGCCCACGGAGTGACGCATTTAGGTGCCATTAGTGGCGTCACCTCATAGCAACCTCTACTACCTTCATGTACGGTAGGTAACAGGCTCCACTCTATCTCGGGTTGGTTTGAGGTGGGTTTAGGGTGGCTTATCAATGCCTATTCTAGCCATTTTATACACTGCGGGGGGTGGGGGTGGGGGTGGGGGGGGGGAGTTTATAGCCATTCTATTCACAAAGTCATGGAGGTAGGCCCACAAAGCACAAAGGGGGTTGGTACCAAGGATGCAAGGTGATGGTTTTGCAATCAAACTAGGTGGGATCATGGAGGTGGCCATGCGGCTTTGCACACCATTACTAGTTGGTCTTTGATCTAGGTTGGGTCTAGTACCCAACTATGTTGTGTCGGTTCTAGGCATTGAAGGTGGGGGTCCTCATCATATCCAAGGTCGTCATACACGTGGCCTATATATTGGTTTAAGGAAGCTAGTGGTTTTGACTTTGAATATTCATCAAATATCTAATTATGGCTAAAAAATATTTTTCTTTCTTTATACCTATGTTAGAACAAAGGCTAATATGAATATGAATATATATATATATATATATATATATATATAAACCATGTAGCCATATGTATGTGCAATAGCTTAAAGTGTTGGTTTAAGCACCCTCTACCTTATACTTCTGCCATGATTTTGCAAACAACCACAATGTTACTTAGCAGTTAGATGATGGTTTGAGTCTTTCCAAAGAAAGAGGTAGCGAATAAAAAACTTTGATAAATTATAATGGCTTGTTGAAAAGTTTACAGTACACAACTTGAGTGCTCTCCATAAATTGAGAATCCCGGAATTCAAGGACAATTATGCTTGCCCAATACATGGTCCTACGAAACGCAGCCAAGGAGCTGAGTAATATTATGATAATCTAGTATTTCAATGAGCAACTTTGTAATGACCATCTAAAGGATTAAGAAAAAACATAATTATTTATTTATTACCCAAAAAAAAAAGTATTTGATGGATGGGTTGAATCTAATCAAGCCCCCTACAATTATTGTCATACTCAAGTCTTAACTTCCTAGGAGGCCACTTTTGGACTTGTGAATGACTTCTTGAAAATAAATTCATCCAAAAGGTTTTTTTTTTTCGTTCATCATTGCATGCAATTTTATAGTTTCCACCAAATGGAAGGCTGACAAGTGGCAGATAATCCTAGCTAGGTTCAAGGTGTTCGGATATTTTGCCATTTTGTTACTAACTTTAATGCATGAATGTTGCATTAATGTTAGATTTTACAGAAGCTTCCTCAGCCTTTGTCTAGTTGGGGAGGGAATGATAAGTTGGGCTTTGGGTGTCAATTAGTGTCAGTTTTTTTATATAAAGGCTCTTGATGGGATTGTGATGAGGTATTTCTTTGGTTACATGTCGCATGACGGGATCTTTTTGACGGATTCAATGGAAAATTGATGGGTTGCATTTTATTTATTTTTTCTTCTATATATTCATGTAGAAATCAAATCATGAGAAACAAATTGTCACAAACTAAGTGTCATATGTGTAGAAATACCATGGTGAGGTCAAATCTTTCTCATGTATTCAAATGTAAAAAATCTGATAGAAAAACACCCTATGCAGTGTAGTCGAAAACATAGCTTGCACACACAATGAAAAGCTCAAGATATTGAAAATTCTCAGTGTATTTGTTGAGCTCATAAATAAGGTAGAATTTGAGTTTGACCAAAACCCTCGAAGAGGAGCGTTAGGTAACTAAACTTAATCTCATTCTACAAAAACTTTACATGCAAGAAATGGTTGTTGAGGTTCAACAACTAATAACAATAACAATAAAAGTAAACATAAACATAAACATAGGGTGCTCTCATAGGAGGTTGTAGTGAATTATATAACACTGAACTTAAAGTTATAGAATTTTAGTATTGTGTTAAGGCAAATGATGTCAAACTGTCATTTTGAGCAGAGGGCGCAAACACTATTACTAATCTTAAGAGTTTAAATGATTCTCATTAGCGATTGCCAAGATATTCTAGCTTGCTCCACCATGTCTTAAGGTAGATGTGTCTGATTTGGATGAAGTGTTTTGAAGGAAGTGGTCATCTAGGTCCCCCCGTCCAAAAGTATACATTAATGTATGTTGACTATCAAGCCTAGAGTAGTTAGCATGTTTTGAATACATAATCCAATCTCTATATAGAGTATTTAATGTTAGGTCTATGTGTTCTATGTTAGTCTCCAGTTTTAGCATTAGTGGGTAGTTTAGTCGAGTGGGACCGGGGCTTGTTTCTTTTCTAATTTCCTTTTGTTTAGAATAATGTGTGTTAGGTACTTTATAGCAATATGTGAGAAGGATTCCATTAGTTTGTGGATTTTGAAGTTGGGGATATGTAAGTCTTGGAGATGCTTAGTAGTTGTCGTGTGGATAGTGCCTTGTATTCTTGCCGTGAATATATGAGAAGTGTTCGGACGCATTAGTGGGAGCCGATGAGATGGACATAGTTACTTGTTGGAGGGGACAACGTGGCCAGTGGCCACTTGTCTGACTGTGATGAGACTCCTTGTGCGTTTGGTAACTTCCGCCTTCAGATAGTGACAAGTTTGGCTAGTGGCTGATGAATACGGAAGGTGGCTACAAGGTTGCATGACAAAACTCTTTGCAAATTTTGTTTGTCTAATCATAAACCTTGGGAATCATCTTCGGGCCATCACACATTTATTGGAAGTCAATAGGACTAGAGATAAGATTGCACAAGCATATACACATACACAAAGCCATATGAACAATGCTTGGAGTGAGAAGATCTCGTGTTCTCCTTGCTTTGCCTTTTATCGCTTTTCTTCTTTTCTTTGGTTCATACAAATAATATGGGATAACTCTTATCCCTCTTCGGACTAGCGTTGTGGCATTATTCTAACCTTATTGTTTCTCATGCCTCTTCCATTACATTTTTATCGACTACGAGCAATCTAATGCTCTACCTTCTACAAAATATAGTCCACATGTAAGGTCTGCCGAGGGATTGATCACACCGGCCACTACTGGCACCATCCGTCGGCATCTTTGATTGTAATAGTGTGAAAAGTGGTGGGCCAACATCTATTTCTCAACATAATCCTCAGCAGTTTCATGGCTGGAAACTGGACGGAAACATTGATGTGATCGGGGCATGAATGTGGGACAAACTTCACTTCAATTATCGGTTGTGACTCTTGTGCACAAGTGGCATAATCCTTTGACACTAACAAACTTGCTCAAAAGGATAAGTTATTAAATAAATAAATATATATATATATAAATAAATATATTTTAAATTTTTTTGGGGGGGGGGGGGGGAGGGTAAATGCTTCAAAAATTGATGCCACCACATGTGATGAGCACCAATTGCTGCAAAAATTCACATTGACTCCATATCGATGCTCTTTGTAGATTGTCGACGTTCCTTTGCAGGCGTCGTGGGTCATAGTTCAAAGCTTTTTAACATTTTGATTCTTCGGTATGCTTGTGGTCGTTCTTGTTGCCGATGGTGCTACAAAGACAAAGTATAACTTACTTGTTTGGGTGGTTGTGGTGTTCTTCCAAAACAACATTGGAGGATTCCTCCATGCTTCTCTTTACATGCTCCATTTCTCCATCGCTTGTGGCTCTATGTGCAAAGACATTTTTGTTTAAAACAAGAAAAGAAAAATCATTCATAAGAAAGTAACTTGTTAGTTGGTGTTTATTGACGTGGTTGTTTGTGGTAGCTTTTTGTTTGGTTTTTTTCGCAACCCCTTGCTAATTAATGATTCTCCCAATACAATACACATCTAGTAGTGACTAATGGGTGTAATGGGTGGTCGTATTGTCCACTCTAGTTGGGATAGGACTGGTGTAGAGTAGCATATTTATCTAGTTTTCGGTGTGTAGCTTTGGCAGGGGACCTATCATTGAATTTGAATATTTGCACTTTGAGGTTTGGGTTGGGTGTGAAGGGTGGTGTAGTTGTAGATGGGGCTCCTAAGAGGCACAATACATTTGGTCAAAGTCCAACTGGGCATTTACATCTTGAAGGTAACATGTGCATGGGACTAGCCACGAGGGGATGGTGTTGTCAGGTGTGCAGTCCTTAGTTTTGCGTGCGTTGATTAGGGTAATGCATCGGGTTGTGGGGTGGGCAAGCAGTGTGTTTGCTAATGTGTGTGTGATGCTTATTGTGTCGGTTTGTCTTTAGGTTGTTTATGTGCTTATTCATGCAACATGATAGTAGGTGGAGGCATGTGTTGTTTTGGAGGGATGTGCATAAGTTACATGTCGGGGATATGTCTTGTTTATGTATGTGTTCTTTTTCGGTAGTTCCCTAAGTATCTTCCATATCAAAATTTTAGGGTTTGTGTAATTTGCGCATCGGTAATCCAAGGGGCATCTTAGAATAGGTTTGACCATTTTGTGTGTATATCAGTGTTAAAGAGCCATTTGTCTACGTAGGGTAGTGTAGTTTTTGCCATCCGGGCCATGTATGTAAGTGGTGTTGCAAACACCAATGATCCAACTTCACAAAGTTGTGTGATCTTTAATAAGGCACCACGGGCCTTGGCTTGGTGGTTAGGCTCATGGCCCCCAATGAGGAGGTTGTGGGTTCTATTCCCCATGCCGGCGTGGTGCTCACCACCTTAGTCCACCCAACTATGGTGGGGGGTCCTTGGACCTTGTTGTATGGGTACCTCAAAGCCCTTTGGGGGGATACCATGTCCGGTATCTTCAAGGCACTAGTGGCTAGCTAGGAACTAGTATAGTGTGTCACTATAGTGTCCATCCTCGAAAGGGGAGAGTAGTATTGTCCCAGTGTCCCCTTGTCCAGTGGCCATCGGGTTCATTGGCATTACGAACGGACACTTTATTCACGCCGGCCCCTTGCTAAAAAGGGACCGGAGTTTCTCTTCTTCTGATCTTTAATATGATATGGTTCTAGGTGTAGTTGATTTTCCAATAATTTTTATTGAAGTGGAAGATGTGTTTTATATATATGCACTGCTGTTATTTTATACAATTTGGATTTGCTTAGTTTTTTTTCCCTAGTTTTGTTTCTTACATATTGTCAATGACAATGTATTGCCCATCTCTTTTCAATTTTAGCATGACATTCACATTCTTGTCGAATCCATAGTTGATTACAACTGTAGTAAATTAGGTAATGTAAACATGATAGGGGTTCAAGGATTCACTCTAAAGATCCACTATTCTAGGTAGTCTTGCAACATTATACGAGTTTAATTGTAACATGATTCATTTCCCACACGGTGAACGGTTTTGAGGCTTAAGAATATCGTTAGGACACATACACATGATATAGTACCATTCAAACCCCGGGGGGTGGATTCTTTATTATTGGAAACCTAAATGATGTGCGTGGGTCACTATGAAATTAAATCCCCTATGTACATGAAGTTTATAAAGAAAAGAAAAGTGTATATGTTCTAACGGCATGCTAGGAAATGGACTCGTGTGTTTATACTAAACTTTTGAATTTGATGTGATAAATGCCTCCACTACATTTACAAAATATATATCATGAATTAAGCAGGCATTTTATTGCATATGAAATTCACTTTTGCTTTCCTCTGAGAAAGTCGTTTTAACCCATAGCATGTAACTCAACTATTGTACCAAACAAACAAAGACAACAACACAATAACTTAGCCACAAACCATAGAGCATAACTCAAGGAAGCCCATGAGACTCAGGGGGGGGGGGGGGGCACTAGCGAAAAACGTAGGAACTACGTGCGATAAAATATAGGGTCTTGTATAAAAATTTGGCGTAAAATTTGTAAAATTATTAGATGTAGTATAGGGTGCTCTGGGATTGTGAAACATGATTATATGTAATATAGCATTTGACAAAACATGATTAAATTACCTAAGTGGTACATATAAAATAGCATGAAGAAAAAGCGATAGTTTCAAAAATTAAATACTTTGCCACCAAAATATAAAACCGGCCCCACTTTAGACCTTTCGGAAATTGCATAAATGAAAAAAGAAAATGCCGGCTAATTGCCTAAATACATTAGGAAATGGGGGCTATCAACCGATAAATTTTGCACTCTCTAGGCTCACTCTCGGGTAAAAATTGAAAAATCCGAGCTACCTCCAGAAAGCTCGGCAATTAGCCGTTTCCTCTACAGAACTCCCCGAACTCTGCTCCCGCCCTCTCTCGCCCCCGCCTCCGTCAACCCTAGTTGGCAGACCTCAACTTGGTGCAAGAGTGGCACTCTGCTTCTCCGAGGCCCTGGAACAATCGGAGGATTCGGCTTCCAAACAATCGAAAACAATCAAGCAATCACCACCGGAAGCCTGGACATATAAGTAATATAGGGTACCATAAAATCAACCATCCAAGAATTTATAATTACCAATAGGGTGCAAATTATCACAACAATTTACCATTATTTCAAAAATTAGCATCCCTTATAATCCTTTCTCATAGGTAAATAGCCCCCATTTTAATAGGTCATTATCGCAGGTGTATGCAAAATATACAAGGGAGTGCCCCCCCCCCCCCCCCCCCCCGAGCCATGAGAGCTCCAATAGCCTCTAGTTTGTTAAAACCTAGGACCCAAATGCAAACCCTAACAAGAACATACATGCTAGTCATGAAGGACTTTGACCATATGACTACAATGGATGAAAATGTGGATTGGATGAAACTAACACATCTATTGTCAATTCATTCTCTAAATCTTAGGGCCCCCTCTTGTACCATCTACCTTTTACTTCAAAAAAATTAATAGCCTTTTTAGATGTACACACCAGAGAAAAATAATACCTCTCCCTTATGCATACTATGTACGCTTACCGTAATACGCCTCAAATAATACCCCCTCTTACACTCGCATTAGTTCATACATGGTATGAAGAGTCCACCCCCCGGAATTCAAACTATGTAAATGTCTCTTAAAAGTAAAAACACTTCATTTTATTGATGACTTAAAGTTGGAGATGACTTATGCCATTTGTGATGAACTCCGAAGTGTGTTACCATTCAAGTTTCAACCACTACTTGTGGGCATGTTTTATACATGTATATTTCATAATTTAGATTTTGACACTAGAGTTGGATTGAACATGTTCTTCAAATTTGTAGTACACCATTTATGGCATTTAGTGTCACATGCATAACGGTGCCATTTGCCTTATTTTGAGGCGTATACTAGGTTAAGCCAATGATCAACAACTTCATCATTAATGTCACCTCATCAAACTTGCCCATCAATGTTACAAAATGGTCTACAAGTTGACTAAAGTGTACATGCACGACACTTGCCATTAGCATCTTCATATCTTCCCCTTGCATGCTAAAGTGCAAAGCTATCATCTCAAGTATCCCAATGTGCTACACTTAATTCCATAATGCAAATTATTTGTTCACTTAAAGTTTTTTAATCTATGTTGATGAATAGTATCACATTGACAATCAATGGACGTGACACTTCGAAGCCTCTAGGCATCTAGTTCAGGCCTTTTGCAAATAGTGTACGGGACACTAAATACCATTAAACGGTGTAGTTGTGGTGGAATAGGCGGATGTGTAGGGAAAGACAAAGGAGACTCAGATAAAGTGAAGATGAGGAGATAAATTGCTTGTTTGCAGATGGCTTGGGACAGCAAACACCAAGGGTTTGTAAGGCAGTAAATGTTACCCATCTTTGAATCCTATTGGAGGGGCCAAATCAATTAGTACATTTTTATATGCAGTCAAATGATGTAGTTTAAAATTCACAACTTTCACTAAATTATACCACAATTACATATTTACACATTTACACAACATTCAAGTCAATACATATTTGAATTGACTTGAAACCCCCAACACTTTAAATCTATCGTTTTACCCCTCATTCTTTCATTGGAGTTCACATAGGTTAATATCACAAAATGCAATAATAATAATAATAATAATTATTATTATTATTATTACATACATCATCGTATCTTTAAACAAATTATTTAAAGTCACCATGCAAGGGACAATTTTAAGTGCCCCCCATGATACATATCAATTCAAATAAAAAAAAACTTATAAATGGTCTCAATATCCATATTTAAATTAACACATCATGATTTCTAAACAAACATGCCTTCAGCAGATCGAACTTGGGAAGAAACCTGTTTTTTTTAAACATATAAATAAAAAAACTTGAGCAAGATGTGGTAAACTGAGACTCACATTTTGAAACGTGAAAGGGTTTAGGCATCATTGGATTTCGAGCGCATGAAAAACATCCTCTTCCCTTGTATAAGCTTCTTGCTGGATTTGTGACTGGAGTCACAAGATCGGATAAGTGGCTTTATGATTGCACAGTCAGAGAATTTACTGTATACCCCAATTTAACAAAGGAAAACGGTAGAACCGTGAGGCTCTGTCTTTTATTATGAAAGACTACCACTGTAGCTGTCCATTTTTCTCATGCCAGTCGATGGTTATTTACTATACCTATAACCAAACATTTCTTAGATTTTGTGCATTCTCAAGCACAGTTCAAGGACTGAAGCTACTCATTTATCACCCGGAAAATTTAAAAATAAATAATAAATAATTGCCAAAATATCCATAGCTAACTAGAATTTTTTTCAATACATTTAAGAAAGAAACTATAGTTAACTAGATATATATATAACTATAGTTAACATCCAAATTAAATAAGTTGGACCAAACATAGTAAGAACAAATAACATCCAAGTGTGAACGTGAAGTGGTTAGGAAATTTGCTCTTGAAATAGAGAAGTCGATGCATAGTCTCCGTCCTACAAACACGGCCAATAAAGGAAAACCGGAGGATGTCAACAACATGTAACCTAACCGGTTGGACTTGCAAACACTAGGATCTCAACCGATTATGCCCAAAAATCTCCCCGATTGCACAATCTTCAAATGTTGTCCTTGTATTTTGGACGGAACCTCGATCACTTATTAACTGCCATACACACCATTTGTAAATACCATGGTGTTTATTTGCACAAATCGAGAATATTCTACATAGTGTTTGTGTTGGGAACCATGTATGTGTTTGTATTAATAATGCCCCCTCCCCACCTGACTTTAGCTAAGCCTAAAAGCTCGGGGGGGGGGGGGGTAGTCATTGGTTGGAGTAGCAATATACGTGCGAACAAATGATAGGGTATTTTAAAAACATGGGAGCAAAAATTTATAATTGGGCTTAAGAGTAATATAGGGTATCAAAAATGGCACTGGACATCTTTAAAGTACTATAGGGTATGGAATAATAGGTAATTTGAAATTATAAGTAATGCAAGCCATTTTTCTATTAACCCAAAGTAGAAATTTACATAATGATAGCATGTGAAAAAAAGAAGAGAATTGAAAGTAATACCCCCTATAAAATAGTGGTTGTTCGCACCTATATCCTTAACTTTTTAACACACTGCCCCCCCCGAGCCTAAAAGTTGGTTCTAGAAACACGGCCTTCACACCATCGACATTATCTAGTGCTGAGCTTGGTTGGCAAATGTTGTGGCATGGTTTACAAGTGGAGGTTTTAAGCCTCCAGCACCGACCCTCCCATCGGTACCTGGACATGAGCCAAGAATATAGGACCTTCAAAAGTGTCGCCTCCCGCCCTTGTGATTGGTTGTTGTTTAGTCTTAGCTATGAGGGCATGAGGAGCTCCATCAACCAAAACCGATGGTAAGATGGATGGGACAAAATCTATCCAACATTTCATTGCTTGGTAGATAAAACAATGAACATGTGTGAAATCTACTTAACTAAAACCTACTCAAAAATCTTCGGAGCAAGTTCTTGTAGGTGCATTGGGATAGCCGGATGCCTCCGCTATAACCGAGGGAGCTTTACCCGGGTTTTAGGAAAAACTTTGGTTATTTGGTAAAGTCGGGTGGGGAGGGGGCATAAGTCCTTTGTTGCTTCCAGTTTGTAAGGACAAACAAGGAAATTAAGGGATACACTAAAGAGGAGGGAGGTGAGAAAGGGAATCATTGTATATGAACGTACCTCTCATTCATTCAACGTAAAATCCTTGAAAGAGTATGCAACCTCGAGGTTAACTTTTTGGATTGCTTTGATATCATATGTAGATTTAAAGATTCTAAAATAATTTACCGGATGTCATTTGAAGTGAATCGGCAACAAACGTATACAGGGTCAAGTTTTAATGTTGAGTTTGGGGGGGGGGGGGGGCATTGCTTGTTAGGGAGGGTTTCCTCTTGGTGACATATATTACAAAGGTTTTGTGCATACTTTTCACTGAGTTGTTTTGCTTGTGGTGAAGGTATATGTAAGTTCTTATTTATTTATTTATTTAATTAAATTTTAAGGTATGCTCATGGTTGGCACCTCTTACCCATCTAGTTAGTATGTATGTATGTATGTATGTATGTATCTTTCTTTCTTTCTTTGTGCATGGTGATGAATGACGCAGGCTTTCAGGTATGAGTTCTTTGACCAGCAGGGTCAGAGGAAGTGGGATCATGAGTTTGCTTTGCAGAATCGTTACCACCTCATGTGCCACTAAACACAGCTGGTATATGATATATATATATATATATATGATATATATGATATATATGATATATATGATATATATGATATATATATGATATATAACGGGGCACATTCCCGCTCGAATTTCAGATTGGCATGTTCATTGGGGAGTTATTAAGGGGGAATCAATCTTGGAAGATGTGCAAAGTACATTGGAAATTGGACCAATTGGAATAATTAATTTTGGATTAATATTGAATTAGTTATGAATTTTGGAAGGAGAACTCATAGGGGTACCCAAAACCACTCACCCCAAAAATGTACACCATGAATACATAGAAATTTGAGGTTGGAAGCTATAATGTACCTCTTGTTTGGATAGGTCTAGTGAGCAGTTTAAGGACCCGAGCGGGAATGTGCCCTGTTACCTTAATGCCTGTGTTTAGTGGTCCATAAGGTTGTAAGGATCTGCACCTTCAAGAATTGCAGGTATATTTCTGAAGTATCCTTCCAGCTGCCTTGTTGGAGCGGCTTGGATTCAAAATTTTAGTGAAGTAGCCTTCACACATGTTCATTTGTTTTATCTACCAAGCAATGAATGTTGGGTAGTTTTTGTCCCATCCCCAAATGCCTTACTACTCATCTATCTTACCATTGGTATATGTTAATGGAGCTCCTCGTGCCCTCATAGCTAAGACTAAAAAGCAACCAATCACAAGGGCGGGTGGCGACACTTTGAAAGGTCCTATATTCTTGCCTCATGTCTAGGTACCAATGGGAGGGTCGGTGCTAGAGGCTTAAAACCTCCACTTGTAAACCATGCCACATCATTTGCCAACTAGGCTTGGCACTAGATAATGTCAATGGTGTGAAGGCCGTGTTTTTCGAATCAACTTTTAGGCTTAGCTAAAGTCAGGTGGGAAGGGGGCATAAGCCTCACACGGCTCCTCTCAGGATTTTTCCATCTTCCCGCTTATTTTCAACACGATGTCTACCATCTCAATGTTGATGTTGAACACTATGTGTACACTAACATTTGATGTAGTGTGGGTTCAAGATTGGTGTGCCATGTTTAATTAGAGTGGTCTTTGAGACTTGTCATAATACCCTCTCTAAGTGGGCATGATTTGGTTTCTTATTTGAATTGGACACCTATACTTGAGTGGTGGATGGCTAGGTGTAGATGTAAGAACGGGCACCTGAAGAACATGTGTTTAAAAGAGATTGGATTGTGTACTCAAAGTTTGCTAACTATTCTAGGTTCAATAATCAAGAGAAGTGACGGAGACTGGAGGGGGGGGGACCGACTTTGATAATTCACAAGAATTCAAGATTAGCTCCAAAACTCTTCCTAAACTCTATGAGATTGATTCTGGCTTTTTCAAATACATTTGCGGATGCACCAAAATTCCAACCTCATGAATTTGAGTAGTATAAGGTAGCAAAAAACATAAAGTAACCACATAAGGCCCTTGTACACCTCAGAGGCCACACAGTGATTGCAAGACAATCAATGTGGATTGATGGTGAATTGTGTGGGCCTCAGTACATCAGATGTTTAGTTGTACTGAGTTGCACAAATTATTGTCTATAAGGAAAATGAGTTTTTCATTTTTTGTTTTTGTTTTTGGGGTAAATTCATAGGAGGTAGAATTGCCTACAAGGTGTTACTCCAAATAAGTTGAGATGTGCGCACACTTGAATGCCAAACTACTGACTTCATATCATGGAAACGCAAAGGTTGGATAATGCATGTAACATTTACTTATTTGGTTTTGCGAGGTGACTCTGTTCCACTCAGAACTCATGCATCCTGAGGAAAACATGATCAATTGTACTGCCAATCTGGATTTGCACGTTTTATAATATGCACGTTTTATGACATGCAGATTTCATATGTTTGGTCCTCCCATAATGTTCTCCAAGAAGTAAAATTCTTTGTAATCACAAAACTCTTTGTTATGATGAGAATTGCAATGAGTGCCTGTAATAACAGGTATTAGGGACTGCTGAAAAGTTGCATCTATATTATGATCTTGGTGTAGTCAGTGCCAAAATGTTCCTTGAGATGTGAGCACTTCTTTTTGGATACTAAGTACTGTTGTCATAAGCTAGCTCTACACGAGTCACTTGAGCTTCATCAGAGGGGATTTCTGATCCTCAGAGAGATTGGCCATACTCATTAACAACACAATCTTCTACAGGACCAGAGAGGAAAGTGAAATTCATCTTGTCATTCCCATTTCAAACTGTTAACAGGATGGTTTTGCAGAAGCAGACAGCAAATTTGCCGATTGCAGGAAATAATGCATGTTGACTAGAGAATCTAGACAATACGAGACAGCAATTACATTCTCAAAATTTGTGTCAAGAGTATTTTTTACAATTTCAATAATGTTACTGATCGAAGGCACATGATTGTCCAGATACCCCTCTCTCCCCAACATCACTGGGCTCCTAAACAAGATTGGCAGGTTGGACAATATGAGAGAGCAGATTTACAATTGCACGCTGATTCTCAGCCTGCCCACCTGTCTACCTTTACATTGCTATCACCGTTACCTTTTGCCTCAACCGTTCACCACATTACCCTGTTTTTGGAACAAAAAAGAAAATTTGTAGTGGTAGTTGTTAATGATGATTGGGGATGCTAATTATTTAATTACTGAGGATTAGGTGGTCGGCCATTGGCAGCGGCAACACGTGAGCCCCATTCAAGCAGCTCCTTGCTGGTGTCATCCTTGTGGAGGATGACCTCAATGAAACAAAGACTGTCTTTCTCCTCCTTGGCAGTCTCAATTGCCGCAACAAGTTCTTCCTCTGTTTGTACCTGCACACTCAAAAATCAGCTCACATTTAATTCTTCTCTCATACCTAGGTCTTCCGAGTCTTTTTGAAACAAAGTCTTATTCACAAAGTCTCTCAAAGAGGGACCATAACTAGGACTCGTCATAGTATCTTATTTTGGAGCTTGGGTGCCTTTTATGCAAAAGCTCTCAAACTCACCTTTTAGCCAACACACCTGGAGTTGATGTTAGTCATAAAATTATGGTTATGTTTGATGTATTCATAATTTCAATGCTAGTCATGTTTACGTGTAATGTTTCCATATAGTGACAACCTCTTGCAACAAAATTGGGCACCTATATTTGAGTGGTCTGTGATCAAAATCATGCCAAAATCAAACATAGTAATAATCTGGACACTTACATTTGGGTGGTATGTGGTTAGGTGCGAGTTTAAGAACAGACATAAAAAAGACATGTGTTTAAAAAAGATTGGACTATGTGTTCAAAATATGCTAACCATTCTAGGCTTAGTAATCAACATGATTGGGAGGACTTATATGACCACATAAAAACCAGGAGAATCTTAAATTTGATAATGAAGATGCTCATATGAACTCCAGAAATTACGAGGCAAATGGCTTCGAGAGTGATTTGAATTTGTTATTCATCTCACACTAATTGTGTGTTTCATATCCTACGAGAATTGGATGCAGAGAGAAAAGTGTCCAATTAACACATATCTACCTTAGGTCTGGATTAAAGACAGAATACCAAAAGACTCTGATCAAAATTTCTTAACCATTCTAGGTTCAATGATCAAAGAAATTGGAGGGACCTTAGACCTATAAGAGAGCTCACCATGGGGTTGGAGTCATGGTTATGAATGATGTATTCATAACTCTAATGTTAGACATGATTATGTATGATGTTTCCAGATAGTGACAGTCTCTTGCAACAGACAGTTCATAATATTCTTTTGTTATATTGACCATATAATCCCTATGTTCTTGGGCAAGTTGCAGTCTAGCTCACCTTGCAAGTCCACAATTTGCCTTCGCCATTCTGAAAAGCCTCCACCACTCCACAGTAGTTCCAATTTTTGATGATGTTGTAGGGTCCATCATGAATCTCAACTTCAATGGTGTACCCACCATTATTGATCAGGAAGATGATGCTTTTATGTCCATATCGTATCATGGTAGAAACCTCTTGCACAGTCATCTGGCAACAATGTCAAACCCAATGCTAATTTTTAGCTGTTGACGTCAAAGGCTACCTCATCTAACATTAAGAAAAAATTAATTAATTGCCTTCTTGGAATCATGATCAGTGTGCACAGAAAGGAATATTTGAGCTCGTATAAATGACCTATATTTCATTACATACCGCATTTATTTGATCAGCACTATCACATATTCCTCTTTGTGATAGGTTTTGTTAGATATAATTTTAATCTTATAGACCTAGTGAAACTAGCTGGACCACTTTGTTGAGTGCCTGTACAGACTATCATGTTACTTAGACTGTACAATGGTAGCTTGAAACCTTGAAGGGCTAGACCCTAGAAAGGCAAAGTTTTTACATGGATGTTGCACTTACTTGAAAGCTCCCGTCACCAATACATGAGATGACACGCTTATCTTTGGCACCTTGTGCATAGCCCAAAGTGGCTCCCACAGACCAACCGATTGACCCATACTGCATTTGAAACTCATAGCCACAACCCTCAGGTAGGTGCAGTTTTTGACAGTTGAACCATGAGTCGCCAGTCTCGGCTATCACTGCCGTCTCTGATGATAACATTCCCTGCAAGAACCCACTCACATTAATGTGGGTTGAAGAAACTTGTCACACGATTCCAAACATTTTCAAAGGTAGTACTACAGTAGCGACTCTCATTTTGTGAGCTTGGAGTTGACTCAAGATAACTGGAGCTAATTCGGTTACCACTCTTGATCGGACAGCTGTGTTGGAGTAGTGTGTTGGTTAATAGGTGTGGATTAAAGACTGATCAAATGCTATTAACTATTCTAAGTTCTATCATCAATATAATTGGAGGGACCTTATACATACATGGTCATTTAAGAAAAATGAGAATCTTCAGTTTTTCTAATAAAATATATATTCATATGAACTCCAGAAATTATGAGGAAAATGGCAATGATTTTCATGTTGGATTTGCTAATCATCTTGTGGAAATTCAAGTGCAGGGAAGTCAATGTACCTGAATGTGCTTGAAGAGGTTCACGGTCTTTAGCGGCTCGTTGGGCTTTTGCTTGAGAGGAACTCCGGGTGGGACATACATGCGCATGAAGCTCTCATACGAAGTCGGATTGTGCTTCACTTTCTTGGCCAGAGCCTCTAGGAAGTCTTTCATCAGTACACCGCTGAACGAGGGTCCATTTCCAATCATCACTCGGTCCGGCTGCAGCACTATCATTTTCTCTTTCTTACAAAGAAGGGAGTAGCCTACGGAGCTGCACAAAAAATTGGAGAAAGGTGAGGCAAGGTTAGGCCCCTTTTTAATACTCGAGCTCAAGTAATGGTGAACTTGAACAGGTCGCAATTTCAGGAGTTAGAAAATAACTTAGATGTGACAAGCTTTCATCCAAACCGCAAACTATTGAGAACTTTACAACCTCGATTGAGCGTCGATTGAGTTCTCATTAATTCGAGGAAGGGTAAAGTGGTCATGGTCAAAGTTAGAGAACATGATGTTAAACAAAAGGGTTTGGGACTTTGAGAGCTCGAATTCACAACATTCCTAACTAGCTACCTCCATGAGGTAGGTAAGGATTTGGACATGGGATCCATCATGGCTTTATACACCATCTCAGAGTTGGTAGCCCAGTCTAAAGTTGAAGCTCTCGAGTTGAAACCTCAAGTGTGTAGAGTGGACTTGAGGGACCTAATTAAAATCTTCAAGCTGAATAAGCCTAGGAAAATGGCATATTCACAAATCAGGAAAATTTTCAGAGCATTGTTATCGTCTCATGTTGGAGATTGTGATGAATGCTACTGTCATCAACTCATAAGTTGAACTGCTCACCTGTAGTCATTGAAA
Source organism: Polytrichum commune (assembly GCA_950295325.1). Lineage (NCBI taxonomy): Eukaryota > Viridiplantae > Streptophyta > Polytrichopsida > Polytrichales > Polytrichaceae > Polytrichum > Polytrichum commune. The sequence continues at coordinate 9,883,568 of OX485803.1, read as the reverse complement.
AGTGGCCCGGCAAAAATATACACATCGGATGACTCGACAATCTCGGACGTGTAAGGGCTACTCACAGCACCCCAGTAGGTGCCGATAAAATTTGGGTGCGTCTCTCGGAACTGCCCCTTGCCCGAGGGCATAACCGCAACTGCGTACCCAGACGCATCCGCAAATTCCTCAATGGCCTTGCACGCCTTGGCGACTCGAATCTTGGGACCCACGACGAGCACAGGTTTCACGCCTGCGAGCAGAACCTTGTTGACTGCCTCCACAGCGTGTGCGAGGCACTGCGGATTGGTCTTCAGCCACCCAATTCCATAGAGGCTGTCCACACAAAAAACGGAAAAAATTACATCTTTTCGTAGTATAAAAGGAGCATAGCCCAAACAGTGGTACCACAAAACACACACACGCCTTACACTCCAAGGCAGGTACAGTAGACTTTTCCGTGAACTCAGCATGACTTTTGGTTGGGAGTTGGTTGTTTTGCACAGAACACCTTCTTTCATGTTCGGTAAGTTTTGGGTGCATGCTTGGAGGTGGTGTGGAGGTTTGCACGGAGAACAATCTATACATAGTTCACTGAGGGTCACACTAATTTGGACATGCCAAGAGGTGCTAAAATGAGTTTGGCCCCCAATGAACCGAAATAGGGTGCTCTTCATTCAAATTCAAGCACGAAAAATCAATGCCTTCCCACGAACAACCACAAACACACAAATTTACAAATTACAATACAAGGCAGGGAGGATTTAGTTCAGAAATCTTAACCAGCTTCTCATGGAAGCTATTCTTCCTTGAAACTCTATAAATCCATGCCTCAACAAGAAGGGAATGCTGACGATGAGGGTTAGGTGTCCACAATACATACCTTCCCGCAGGCTCGGGACCCTGGGTGAGAATGTATGGGACGGGAGGTATCTTGAAGGACGGGTGCGGAAGCGATGACAGGTTACAGCTGACGCTTATGTACACAGGTTTGCTTACAGCAATTGCTGTGGAGATGGCCCTGTCCACAAGCTCGTGCGCATCGTCCAGGTTTTGTATCACAAACTGTTTTTCCACGCACCAACCATTTCATATATCAGTCCAATTACCACACATACACATACATGGATGGTCCCTCCGAATGTGGCTACTTTGGAAGAAATTGCAGTTTGGGGCTTGGGAATCAATCAGCGAAACTTGACGTCAATGGCTCTTAAGTTGAAAGCTAAGACTTGCAATATTCGGGAGATTGATACTTGGATTTTTGACAAGCGAAGTTTTTCCAATGCTCAAACTACTCAAGAGAGCTTAGATAAAAGCGACACTGTAAATACATTCCTAACCTCTGTACACAAACTTTGGTGAATCTTCGCCACGAATTAATGAATGAATGGAATGGGTTTAGACCAACACCTGGGCACAGGTGACTTCTTTGAAGCACCGAAACTCTTGGCCGAAATCGGAATCCCCAATGGTATGATGAAGGACTCTGTTGGTGCCAAAATCATTCGAGTTTGGTCCACCCACGAGGCAAATGATGGGCAGATTCTCACTGTACGCACCAGCTATGGCGTTGATGACACTTAAGCCTCCCACTGTGAATGTCACCGCACATGCCCCCACTCCGTGTGCACGAGCATATCCATCCGCAGCGTACCCCGCATTCAATTCATTGCAACAGCCCACCATCGTAAGCTCAGGCTCTGCAATCAGGTGGTCCAGAAGGATGAGGTTGAAGTCACCGGGCACAGCGAACACATCTCGCACCCCAATCTCCAGCAGCCTCCGGGCTATGTATCGACCTAATGTCCATTCTGTCTCTGGATCTGGCTTGTTGCCCACCACTGACACCCCCCCGTTCGCTCCCCCCATCACAAATGGTCACCAGATGTGTCTGCGCATCAAAACAACATCATCATGTTGTCAATTTCATCATGTCATCATGCATCAATACATCTATTGGGTTAAGGGCTACCGAGTGGTCACATGAATCACCTCAAGTGGGATTTTCTGTGCAGCTTAGTGATTTTCTGGTTCAACCAAGTGTGTATCTCACATGAATAACTTGAAGTAGGTTCCTCTTATACGTGTGCAAACTTTGTGACACATGTTCAAGGTTGCTGTTACCAAGCGTTTATCTCTCTCCCAATCACCTGAAGTACACTTCTCTTGCTATTGTGCAACTTTGTAACATGTTCAAGATTGTCGCTTCTTATACCAACATATTAAGTAAACTAATTAAGTAAATGAAGGCTGTTTCCAAGCACGGTGAGAGAGAGAGAGAGAGAGAGTCTACCGGTATACGAATCTTGTAACTACTTTTTGTTGTGATTTTGTTTTGCAATGATCACCAAGTTTCCAAAGATGAATGAGTGGTTTGCTTTTGGTTTGACTCTGAATAAATGCGAGGTAATTGAAGGTTGGAGTGAGATGATGCATACCAAAAATTGCAATGGAGCGCAGATGCTCTCAATAATGTTTCTTCTGCGTTCTTGCAGAAGACTCACAAGCGAAGTAGTACACTCCAAATTGATCGATTTCACTTCTGCACATACGTGTTTGTAATGATCAGAGCTATCTAGGTTGGACCCAGCAACAATTAGGTGACCACAAGACAGATGGCAGCTCAAATTGGCATCAATCCAACGGCATCGCTCAAATGGCAGCTCAAATTGATTAAAGAGGGGAGATTATCAGTATCTGCACTGATCATCTTCATGCATACCATGAGCATACAATGTTTAAGTCGAACAAAATTTTAACTTTTCCCTCAAACACATCATTCGAAGCTAATTTCCAAAATTACATTATCACTCTTCCACAACCAGCCTACATCGATATTATTGCAGAAAACCATCGAAAACAGTACTAACGCAGTTCATCATGTTGATGACATGTAACGTACATCCTACGTTCCAAGAAATAAAAATTGCACGTTACATCGATATGTAAACAAATTCTTCTTCCACCAGAACACACAATCGCCAATTGAACAGCTATCTTCCAATCCAAGATAACCCAACCCATTCTCCAACCAAATTTCAGGGGGCAAGCCAAAACCCAAGACGCAAGACATTCAAGAGCAACTGTAGTTTGTCACAGCAGGATGATCCCAAAACATCAACCCCCCAAAACATTTCCACCCAAATTATGCCAAATGCGTACACACATACATATATACATACTCTACCTGCTTCTTGAAGAAATCCAGCCACAATTACAATGTCAAACTGCACTGAGCCTAGATACATAAACTCATGTCCCAATGTAGCAATATAACCCCTAGTCTCCAACTTCCTTTCAGAAAAAGGCCCAAACCCAAAACCCAAAACCCAAGATATTCAACAGCAACTGCAGTAACTTGGAACAACGTGATCGGCGAGCAGCAGCAGCAGCATCATCATCATCCCCAAAATATCAACCCACCAAAATTTCCACCCCAAATGAATGCACACATACACACTCACTCACTCACTCTACCTGCTGAATCTTGAAGGAAGTGTCTACAAGAAAGTAACGATCCACTTCCCTCGGGACAGATGAACTACATTGTCAAACTGCACTAACTTGTCTGAACTGTATACATGATTGGCACCCTGCCATATTGCACCGCAGACTCAAGAAGGAGAAGAAGAAGAGATCGGTGTTGGAATTACCGCGACAGATGCACGATATTGCACATTCATGCAATGCTGATGATTGTATGTGGCTCCATTGGCAGTATTTGTACTTGTAGCACTAGCGAACGGGAGCCAACAGGATGCCAAGTGGCAAATTCGGAAGTGAGAAAGCACCTTCGTTCCGGGAATCACATCGATGTCCACAAGTACTTCGTCCTTGTGACTGCAAACGGACTGACGAGCCTCTCTTTGCGGAGTCATCGTCAGTCGTCGTTCGTAGCTACATACAGCTACATATGTGGTAGTAGAATTGTACAACATCCACGTAGAGTCTCTTTCTGGGCCTGTTCACTCTGTATGTGGGTGGGTGGGTAGCCGGGTCACTCGCCTTAAGTTGGAGAAGGGGCATGTACTTGTGAATGGACGCCGAAACGACGACACGTGTTGGGATGGGATTGGACTATGTGACGCACAAAAACCCATTAGACCCCAAGCCTAGGGTTCATGGTTACAAGGGTCTCAACTGGGAGGGCTTATGTGAATATGGAGAGAAAGGGAATCTTTACTTTGGCTATTTGGTATTAAAAATTTTCCAATTGTAGTTGAGTGCGATATGACACGGCTTGTAGAAATTGAGTGGTCACCAAAATAACAACACGTGTTATAATGGGATTCAACTATGTGCACGAAATCAACAAACACCAGGTTAGAGCGTCCCCACCAGCGGAGGTATAAAGCGGTTGAACGGCACTCCTGGAATTACGGTGCCCGGGACGCCAAGTTGCAACGTCCACCAGTCGACGCTAACGCCATAAAGGGCGCCGGGTCGGGCATTTGGGAGGAGTTCTTTGGGTATATTGGCCTCGGGTACCGTGCTCGCCCCGCCAACGCCATCCGGCAGTTTACCTTTTCTTGGACTTATTCCACCATGTCAGGACGGGGGGGGGGGGATGTACCTGCAACGGGTGGGAGGACCAGGAAGGGCAGGAACTTCTGCCCGGAGGAGGAAGAACAGTGCTGCCGAAGTTTTATGCATACTTCGACAGACTCCAGGAGAGGGATAGGGCAGAAGAATGCACATTTTTGGATCAATGTAGCAACTCACTATGCTAGGCACAAACCAGAGGGAGGAGCTAATCGTCCTGCTAGGTCTCTAGAGACTAAATGGTCCGACATCAAGCAATCTGTCGCCAAGTTCTGTGGTTGCTATCAGTCAGTGAGAGATTTGAATGAGAGTGGGAAAAGTGAGGATGATTTCGTATTAGATGCTATGACCTTGTACAAGCAAAAATGTGGGAAGCCTTTTGTTCTAAAACATTGTTGGTTGTTGTTAAAGACATATCCTAGGTTTGCAGCAATATTTATGGGGAAGCGAAAGAGTCAAGGGTTAGATCCGCCCTCAAGAGAGGGGTTGCCTGTTGATCGTCGCGATCTGCTCTCCCCCAATGGCCAGGCCCCCTCCACCGAATCGCCACCTGCACAGACAAGGCCACAGGGTGCTAAGTCTTCAAAAATGGAGCATGCACATGGTAAGGGTAAGGAGCAAGCTTTGCGTGCTAATGCAAAAGCTACAATCGACTTTGTTGCTGCTACATTGAAGAAAGCTGAGCAAATTGCTCAGCAAAATACATTTAGTTTGTTTACACTAGAGGATAAGAACATTACCTGTGACCTTGCTAGACAGTGGCTCCATCTCCGCAGGACCCAAGAGCTTGCAAAGCTCAAGGCCCAGGTTGCTGCCGAGCAAGCTGCCGAGGTTGCTGCCTCCAACGTGCCTCCTCCTCCTCGCGTTGGAGTCTGCTCCTCCCCCAACAACACTTCTCCTGCACCTGCACCTGCACCAACACAAACACAACACCAGGGGTTAGGGTTTAGGGATGCACCTGCACCAACACACACAATTCACCAAGGGTCAAGGTTTAGGAATTTGAATGAAGATGATGATGCTGATGATTGTGCCGAGCTGGATTGTGAGGATGATTCCTCTGACTTGTTTGGAGACAGGAGGAGGGTAGCTGATCTCAATGCATTTGGGAATGACTTCGGTCAATCAGCTTCGGATCGTGAGGAAGATTCGACCATCATCCTCGACTCTCAAACATACGACTTCGAAATTAACCCTCCCCCATCACAACGTCGACGCCTCTCTTGTGATCCTCATGATATGCATGCAAATCATGTCCAATTTTGGACCTCTGGAATTCGAGAAGAATTCGCTAATAGGCATGTTTCCTCTCAACAAATTCACACACCCTCTGCTCACAATTCGTACACACCTCAACCCTCATGGTTGCAGGGTTTAGGTAGTAGGATTTAGGAATGTCAGTAGTTTTTGCACTTAGGACTGTAACGCAATGATTTCAAACACATCATTTGAATTTGTCCACATTGGAGTGTATTATGTGTTTCTCTACTTATGTGCATTACTCTCTGCCTAATTCAATACCCTCTCAATCCACAAAGCCCTCTCTGCCTAATTCAATCACACAAAGCCCTCTCCCTAAACACAACTAACTCTCAACCTGGTGCATTGTAACCTCAACCTGTTACTAATAAACTCTCAACCTGCTTTCAATTTAAGCCTCAACCTGCAAGGAAATTAACCCCTCAGCCTAAAGCCAAACCCTCAACCTTCAATCACACAAAGCCTCAGACTTAAGCAAACTAACTCTCAACCTGCAATATAATTAAGCCCTCAGCCTAAACACAATCACTCTCAACCTGATGCAATGTAATTAAGCCCTCGGCCTAAACACAATCACTCACTCTCAACCTGATGCAATGTAATTAAGCCCTGATGCTATGTAGCTCTCAACCTACTTTCAATTTAAGCCTCAACATGCAAGCAAATTAGTACACATCCTAAAGCAAATGAACAACCTTCAACCACACAAAGCCCTGAGCCTAAACTAAACTCACTCTCAACGTGATGCAATGTAATTAAGCCTTGATGCTATGTATCTCTCAACATGTTTTCATGTTAAGCCTCAACTTGCAAGCAAATTAGTACACAGCCTAAAGCAAATGAACAACCTTCAACCACACAAAGCCCTCAGCCTAAACTAAACTCACTCTCAACGTGATGCAATGTAATTAAGCCTTGATGCTATGTATCTCTCAACATGTTTTCATGTTAAGCCTCAACTTGCAAGCAAATTAGTACACAGCCTAAAGCAAATGAACAACCTTCAACCACACAAAGCCCTCAGCCTAAACTAGGACCCACTCTCAACCTGATGCAATGTAATTAAGCCCTGATGCTATGTATCTCTCAACTTGCTTTTAACATAATCACTCACACAATCACTCTCAACCTGATGTAATGTAATTAAGCCTTGATGTTATGTATCTCTCAACCTGCTTTTAACATAATCACTCACACAATCACTCTCAACCTGATGCAATGTAATTAAGCTGATGCTATGTATCTCTCAACCTGCTATGTATCTCTCAACCTGCTATGTATATCTCAACCATCCCCACATAATAAATGAGCCAAGACAAAGAAAAAAAATAAAGACATAAATAGCGGTCTTTGCAAAAAACATAGGTAGAGGTAAAATGTTTTACATAAATAGCGGTATTTGCAAAAAATATAGGTAGAGGTAAAACGTTTTACATAAATAGCGGTCTTTGCAAAAAACATAGGTAGAGGTAAAACGTTTTACATAAATAGCGGTCTTTGCAAAAAACATAGGTAGAGGTAAAACGTTTTACATAAATAGCGGTCTTTGCAAAAAACATAGGTAGAGGTAAAACGTTTTACATAAATAGCGGTCTTTGCAAAAAACATAGGTAGAGGTAAAACGTCTTTACATAAATAGTTACTTTGTATTGGAGTAGATACAAGATTGAAGGATGCGAAGGTGAATATTACAATAATGAGGTTGAAGAGGCATACCCTAGGGCTTATATACTACCTTCAGCTTTTGTGTGCAAAAGAAGTCAAAATATAGATAAAAATAAAAATAAAAGATAAAAGATAAAGAATTGGTGGACGTTCGATATAGTCATGGACGATTCGAAGCTTTAAGATTATAGTAATGATTTCTTTTCATTTAATAGTTATATAAATAAAAAAATAAAAATAATAGATTAAAAATAAAAAATAAAAAATAAAATCCATCAAATTATAGAAATAACTTTGTATAAAAATAAATATATGAATAGAAGATAAAATATAAAGATAAAAGGTAAAGCATTGGTAGCCGTTCGACCCAAACATTACTCCGGATGACCCTAATTTCCATTTAATTGATTCCGAAGTAGTGTAGACCATTTCATCAAAGATGATTTTAAACCCTTAACCTATAGGGGGTGGAGTTTTGTTTTAATGTTGGAGGTCTACAATCATGATATCTCTATCTTTAAGATAAGCGAAATTGATCTAAGATGATTAGTAAATTCAAATCTTACACACACCCATTTAATTATGAACCCGTATCCAGATGGTTTAGGTAGGACAACCCTAAACATTAGACCATGTTGCAGTGGTCCATATATTAATTAGATACAAGAAAAATGCCCAAATTAACGAATGTAGTGATATTAGTGTTACAATGTTGTTTTATTTCAGTGCCTCGCGGGGAAACCCTAAACCCATATCAATATGGTTTATGTAGGAAGATCCAAACAATAGACCATGTTGTTGTGGTCCATATATCAAGTTGAGAGAAGGGGAAGTCTCAAATTAACGAGGTATTTTAGTATCCGGGCGGAGAACCGAAAGGGATCGGGCAAGACATCGGGCACGGAATCGGTATCCGGGCAAGGCATCGGGCAAGGCTAATGGATTCGGGCAAGGGGGTAATCCCGGGCGGGGGCCGGCCTCGAAGAAGGGCATGTACCCGAGCTAGTGGGCTCCAAAAATATGTCGGGTAAACCCACACTATGCCCGGGGTGCCACCGGTGCAATTATGCCCGGGGCGGTGCCCGGTCTAGTGGGGATGCTCTTAGGTTTGATTATTAGCACTACAACTTGAGGGTGGACTCCTCATTGGACACCTAAATGACGTGCGTGGGTCACTATGAAATTAAACCCCCTATATACACGAAGTTTATAAAGAAAAACAAGTGTATACGTACTAACGGCAGGCTAGGAATATTGGACTCATGCATTTATACTAAGCTTTGTAATTTAATGTGATAAATGCCTCCTATATATATATATAAATAGGTTTTATTGCACATAAAATCCTTTTCCACTTTCCAATGAAGAAGTCATTTTGATTCATAGCATGTAACTCAATGATTGTATCAAACAAACAAAGACAAGAGCATAATAACTTAGCCACAAACCATAGAACATAACTCAAGGAAGCCCATGAGCACTCCAAGAGCCTCTAATTTGTAAAAACCTAGAACTCAAATGCAAACCCTAACAAGAACATACATGATAGTCATTGAGGACTATGACCATATGACAACAATGGATGAAAGTGTGAATTGGATGAAAGTAACACATCTATTATCAAATTTTCCTCTAAATCTTAGAGTCCCTTTTTGTACATCTAGCTTTACTTCAAAAAAATTAATAGCATATTTAAATGTACACACTAGAGGAAATTAATACCTCTCCCTTATGTATACTATGTATGTTGGTGCCTCAAAATAATACCCCTTCTTACACTCACATGAGTTTGCATGTGGTATGAAAAGTCCCCCCCCCCCCCCTCCCCCCCGTGGCGGGCATCACAACTCAAAGAGCCTATGTGAATGGCATTTCAAAAGAAAACGAATCTTTCCTTTGGCTTCTTGGACCTAAATTTGGATCGCCTCTTTTTGCGGAGTCAGCATTGACACACGTATAGTTGCATGTGTGACAGACTACTAAGATATGTGGGACCTTCACGTGGTCGCTCATCTCACTGAGACGCCTAATTAAGTTACAGTTCTAATACGATACAGTTTGTACTTATGAACGGACACTGCAAAAAAAAAAGTGTTATAATGAGATTGGACTATGTGCACAGGATGTAGACACCATTTGAGGCTCAATTGTTAGCATCACAAATGAAAAGGGCCTACGTGCATTGTGATTGACATTTAAAAAGAAGGAGAATGTTTTCTTTGACTTCACGTAGCTAGATTTTCATCTCAAACTACGAATGTGGAATTTGACACGAGCATCTTTGTGATGACTCAACAATTCCAGAGCCGATCTCGAGCGGATCCAGTGGGCAAGTTCGTTTGTGGAGTTGGAAAGTGCCCACAAAAGGGTTGAAAGTCCACACGACCTTGTGTGGTCATGCAGGCTCCTTCATCAGTCACCTGTATTTTAATGATAATATAGAGTAAGGTTTGTAGGTATGAATAGACATCGAAAGGACACATGTTACAGTAAATCCAAGTGTTATATATCGTGACTACACCTATATAATCACGACCCTTGCGCATACAAAAAGAAGCAACAGCAATCCCTACAAATTTCTCCCTTTACTAGACATACGTTGAAAACAAGAAGGGAACGTAGGGTGGGTGCATGTATAACTACTATAATCAGCATTCTGAGAATCCATAGTTATTCCATGCAAGTTCTTCAAGATCTCAGAAACCACGCGTTGAGATCTACGTTAAACGTCTGTGCCAATTAGCAACGAGATGACCCAACAATAGAATTTGCGCTCAAATGCTGAAAAGGAGAATTACAGGCGTAGTTACCAAACAATATATACATCATTTACATATTAAAAAACTTTCGATGCATGGTGCAGATGCAATCTAGAACAGTCGAAAGACGAATGCAAGTTCATAAGTTTAATGATAGTGCAAGAAATTCGAGGGAGCTTGGGATGTTGGATGGCTGCATGCGCCTGATTCTTCAGAGTCTTGTGTTATACTATCTCCATGCACAGATTTTTAGCATGTGCTGCTACTTGCGATATAAAATGTATCCGGCCTGTCACTCAGCAGCTACTACTACGACTACTACGACTACTCCTACTACTAAGTTAAGGTAGACCTGACATTACTTCAATCAATATCATTCGTACAACATCGACTGCCTGCCTGCCTGCCGGCTGAAGTAGCTGTGCTTTCAAAGCCAACTGAAGTAGCACAACGACAAAAGAGAGGATATATTGCCTGGCTTTAATAATTCCGTTTTTCACATATCACTAGAAGCTCCTTGCCTGACTCAGCACGGTTTCTTTCCGCACCTCTACTTCTTCTGCATGGAAAGTATCATATGTGAGCACTGGTCGATAACTTGAAGAGAGCTTCGAAAAGAATTCGTTGGGCCTCGAAGCTTCAGTTGGATGAGAATGATGTTGGCCTACCTTTTGTGTGTACTTGTCGCGCACACCACATTCTTGGCGGTAGAAGTGGCGGTCATTATGCATGGCTCGTGTCACTAGAAGAAAACTTGTTTTTATAACCGTACGTTGTGATTCTCGTCAAAAGAATAGAAAGGTTTTTAAAAAATCGGTATAAATGAATTGTAACTTGATTGGGTTGTCGGTTGGAGGTGTTTAGTTTGAGATTTTTCATAACATGCATCAGTAAAAGGGTGGTGTACCGTTTTTGTTATTAGGGCGGCTAACCATTAGGGTTCAGTTTTTAAATCATATTACAATTATAGGGGTTCAAGTGGGGGCACGCTACAGCCCATGCCATGGGGTTTCATTGTCCTTCTATGATCCCCTCTCCGTTGATTATAATTGTCAACATGTAGTACATGGGCCTTGAAAGATGTCATGTGGATGCTAGCTTTAGATAAAGCCTACCATTCGTGGACATATAAGGTCTCTCGTGGTCTAGTTTGCGGGTTTGTAGCCTAATAAGACAATTGCATGTGCATGTGGAGCTATCTAACTCATATTCAACCTGAAGTTGAGTGAGGAATCAATCTAGTATTATATCTTGTGGATATCTTGGCCCATAGGAGCATCATGCCATTGCCCGGGTAGTTCACTTAGTGCATTTAAAAACGGTGCGCGGCATAATATAGGGAGGATTAAATTCATTTGATAGAAAATTTATAAAAGAATTCCAAATAATGAAGGGTCCATCAAAAGTAGACAATCCCATTACAAGGTAGTAGGTTTAAGATATGGGCCATTCTTTTTTTTGGTGAAAATAATATAGGGGCTAAAAATAAGGATCCTAGGATGTATGCTTAGTAGAATCAATTTCGTACGCATGCCTTACAAGGGATGGATGAAAAATGGCTCATCGTCTGTCCAAAAGTGATTGAAAATTGTAGCACCCATCACTTGTCGTCTTCTTGCATTGTTGTTTATAGAAAAACACCTAGGGTGTTGTTTCTTCCTCAAGTCTAATGTGTTTTGGGCAACTTTTCGTTGAAACTCCTCCTTGTTGAAGCTTAAGGTAACAAAGCCCAACAAGTATGTCTTGTTGAAGTTGGTTTGGGATATCCTTTGTAGACTCTCCTTTGTAGTTGCTTTAGGATCAGGAGCACCCGTGAAGTTCCGCATAGGATTTAGGTTTTCTAATATGGAGGTACGTAGTTTAGGGTTTAGAGCATCCATGTGCAACTTGTGATTGATTACTCTGCTTTTGTTTAAGGGGGGGACGTGTTGGTGTTTACGGATGGCTACTCAAATGAAGATGTGGACTATGGAGGGCGATTTTGTTGTGCCAATATTACAACAAGTTGAAGGTTTTTGAGGACTTGTTGGTACCCAATGGACTTCTGCATAGCTGCAATGGTTGCAGTTTTTTGGGGGCAACAGTGTGGAATTCGGTGCGTTTCAGCTCACACAAGTTGATGTCATTGCGTTTCCTCCATGCCGGCGTGCATTTTGAGAGATGGCAATCGTCGACAGCTTCAATGCCCACATGGAGTTACTGCGTAAGTTGTGCGTTTTGAATAATCTAATGCTTGACGGCCTTCACACGAATTCTTTTTCACGCCTCGAAGTAGCAGACCTCTATGCAATCCGTACGCACCTCAAATTAGACTCGCCACGAGAATAGTTTGTCCATCATAGTGATGGTTTGGTTGACAATGTGGGAGTTTGAGTAACCCCTACTCTTGGATCTTGACATTTGTATGTTTTGTTGTTGTTGTAAATCACTTGTTTCTTTGGTGTATGATTGGATACTAAGCTATGGGACATGGTTACATAAGTGGTTTTTTCGGTAAAAGATAGAGCATTAAATTGCTCATAGCTAATAAAAATGTAATGGAAGAGGCATGAGAAGCAATAAGATTAGAATAAGGCTACTAGTCCAAAGAGGGATAAGATTATCCCATATTGTTCGGATGAACCAATGAAAAGAATAAACATAATAAAAGGCAAAGCAAGGAGAGCATGTCACTCCGAGCATTGTTCATATGTCTTTGTGTATGTATCTATGCTTGTGCAATCTTATCTCTAGTCCTATTGATAAAGCACCACGGGGGCCTTGGCTTGGTGGTTAGGGCTCATGGCCCCCAATGAGGAGGTTGTGAGTTCCATTCCCCATGCCGGCGTGGTGCTCACCACCTTAGTCCACCCAACTATGGTGGGGGGTCCTTGGACCTTGTTGTATGGGTACCTCAAAGCCCGTTGGGAGGATACCATGTCCGGTATCTACAATGCACTAGTGACTAGCTAGGAACTAGTATAGTGTGTCACTATAGTGTCCATCCTCGAAAGGGGAGAGTAGTATTGCCCCAATGTCCCCTTGTCCGGTGGGCATCGGGTCATTCGACATTACGAACGGACACTTTATTCACGCCGGCCCCTTGCTAAAAAGGGACCGGAGTTTCTATGTATCTATCTATCTATCTATCTATCTATCCTATTGATATCCAATAGGTTATGAGCCCACCATGCAAGTGAAGTGAAGTGCCTAAAGATTTGATTTCTTTGAGGTTGTGGAGTGGATCTTGAGGGGTTGGCGCTTTGGAGTGTTGGAGGTGTCCGAAGGCGCATTTGGTTGTTGTAAGTATTTCTTTGTTTTTTTGCCTTTGCTTGAATATATGTCTAATGTAGAAGCATGTGATTTGAATTTCTTGAGCATTGGGATATTTATTTGAGAGGTTGGAAGGTGTTTAGATTTAAAAGCATATGACTTGAAGGTTTTGAGTGTTCAAGGGTTTATTTGAGAGCTTTGAAGGTATTTAAACTCCGATAGCACATGACTTGAGAGGCTTGAGTATTGAAAGACTTATTTGAAAGGTTTGAAGGTATTTAGACTTCAAAGAATACTTGAGTGTGTTGAGCGTTCAAGAGTTTACTTGAGAACTTTGAAGGAATTTAAACTTCAATAGCACATGATTTGAGAGGCTTGAGTGTTGAGATGTTTCTTTGAAAGTGTAAGGCACATTTGAGGTGAATGAGATCTTATTTAAATGATTAAATGTCTTAAGAACTCTCTTGAGGTATTTGAGATTATAAGGCATTTGAAATCAAGGAAATCTTATTTGAATGATTTGAATGTCTTAAGTTCTCTTTTGAGTAGAAGATCTAACATTTTAGAGACCAAGAGACCCATTTGAAAGCATATAAACATGTTTCCATTGAGTTGTAAGTAAATATTTTGAGTATAAAATTTTATCTTTAAGATTAGGTTGGATTGATTATAGGCCAATAAACGCTAGTTTGACTGTTTTGATAGTATATTGAATGTACGATGGCATTATTTGAGAGCGAGGCCACTAGAATCGTTGACAAGTTCAATGGAGGGAACTTCAACTTTTAGAAATTTTAAATTAAAATGTTATTGGCATTCATAGATTTTTAGGATATTGTGGACAAATCCGAAGAAGCTTCACCTTCTAATGCGGGTTCCAAAGTGTTGAAGAAGTGATAAAGACGCGTCAAGAATATCATATTCATCATCGCACTCAAATTGGCAGACAACCAACTTGTACACATTAAGAGTTGTAGAAGATTCACAGAGGCGTGAAAAATCATTTGCAACATTCACAATATGAAGAATTTGTCCAACATCCTCTTTATTCGTTGTAAGTTTTTTACATGCAAAAGGCCAAAAGTCAACGACTTGTTAGGCCACGTTAACAAGATCAAGGTGCTCAAGAATCAACTTACTTATTTGGAGGTATCTGTAAAAAACAAAGACATTGTCATAATATTGTCCAAGAGCTTTCCGGCATCGTATGAATACTTGATCACCACCCTTGAAAAGATGTCGATGAAGAAACATACGATGGACTACGTGACGCCGTGTTTGATATACAAGATGTCGAAGCGTAAGGAGAATCCCCAAGGTGAAAATGCCGCCATGATGTTGCAACAAAACAAAGGCGGCAACTCATTAATGTACCGAAGCGCAAAATTGTACTTCTACTGCGGCAAACCGGGCACATTGTGTGTTTTTGCTACATAGCTAAAAACAAGGACCGAGAAAGTGCAACAAATATGAATGACGACAACGACTATACATTTGTAATGCAAAATGAAATGTAATCTAAAAGCGTGTGCAAGTGGATCATGAATTCGAGAGCCATCAAACATAGAATACATATGAGGTAATAACTTCAAGCAATGTGTATTTGAATGATATATAATAGTGTTGTCTAAGCCATCAAAATGGGATCCATCATTGTGAAAACAATTATCTAAGTTAATATGAACCCAATTTGTATCAAAAATGCGCTTCACGTGTCCAAGTCACATACCAACATGCCCTCGGTGAGCAAATTTGCATCAAATGATTTAAATGTTCAATTCAACCTGAATAAATGCATTGTAGAATCTTGCAATGGTGAAGCCATTGTGAGTGCGACACGCAAAGATATTTTATATTAAATAGATTTTGTGAGGATATATAGAGAAGATGCAACCAATTTGGTGGAATCTCCAATGGAAATGGTATGCTCGAACTTTGGCACCGCCACTTTGGTCATTTGAACGTGAAGCGTATTCATTAGCTCCAAAACATGGTGACTAGCATGAACCTTCACAAATCTTCTTATCCTATATCCTTGTTGTTTTGCGAAATATGCACTGACGGCAAATAACATGTCACGCACTTCTTCACGAGCAGTGTTTGAAACACCATGGGCACAAAGGAGACACCGAAGTGACACCTTGTACTTATGGCGCCATTGGTGAGAGGGCCCAAGTAATCATAGTGTGGAGTGAAGGCCATGGGCGTTGAGAACGCCTCCCACCCACAAAGACTAGGAGTCACAAGAGTGAGGCAATGAGCATTGGGTGGCTTATGATGTCGGGATTCTCAATCAAGAACACCTCAATCAGAGGCGTGAACTAGGAGATATAGCAATTTGAGTGGGGTGCTACGTAGGGCATCACCCTAAAACAACAGTAATATGGGGATGGCGTCCAAGACTGCCGAGGTAAGAACAATCTTAACTTCCTCAATACTTACCAGATTGGGGCAAGTGAGGGGGTCTATCGGCATTTATGCAAAGAATGTCAATAGAGCGGTTGCTTGATAGAATCAAATATTATGAAACAAAGTTATGGAGGTATAAAGTTGTTGGGGCTTCCAATCCCAAGGGCTAAGAATTTATTTTTTTATTTGGCCTCAACTCTTAGAAGAGAGACAAAATGATACTTGATGATGGGGTAGGGGCCCTGTCCAAAGCCCTAGAGGATAATATGAATGAGTCGGTGTGGCGAGCCGAACCCACCCAAGGCCGAAAAATACGGCCTTTACGGGCGTTGGCCCAATCTGGGGATATAGTTGCCAAGTATGCTTCGGGTTGTTGTAGTGTTGCTCCGGCAACGCAATGATCAACTAAAGATTAGATGGATGTGATCCATGGATGGAAGTCCACATCTAACCATTGGCTATTTATTAAGGGAGGAGTTCCTAATGCATGTGTAGAAGGGTCGGTCACCTACCTATGAGTTTGAAGGTCCAAGATATTGGAAGCTAAGCATTCACATGAATAAAATGTGATGGATTGACGCTCGTGAGCCTTGTTAGAATTGAAAAACGGCCAAGATAGTTAAGAGGAACTAGCAAGGGTTGCGATACAACACATTTTTGCATTTCCAAACAAATGGGGGAGGCGAATGACCGAGCCTTCATAAATAATGCATTTTGACATGTGTGGCCCCATGAAGATCACATCTATGGGCAGTGCAAGACACTTCAAAATTTTCATTAATGACTTTTCAATGAATGTGTGGTTGTATGTGTTGAAGTTCAAAAAATAATATGGTGAAAATTTCAGGGAGTTCAAGGCATATGTAAAGATGCATCAAAACACAAAATCAAAGCGTTTGTCTTGCACATATCTCCATGAAGAGCGTTTGTAATATCATGGGCACAAGGGGGACACCGGAATAATGTCCAGGACCTGTGGAGCCATAAGTGAAAGGGTCCAAGTGATCATATTGTACGTGAGGATTTGGGTGTTGAAAACGCCTCCCATCCACGAAGACTATGACTCACGAGGGAAGGCCATGAGCATTAAGTAGCTTACAGTATCTGCATTTTAGATTGCTCAAGAACTTCCAAATTGGAAGTGTGAACTAGGAGATTTGAGTGGGGCACGATCTACGGACAACACCCTAGAACATCAGTCACCTTGGAGTGCCGTCTGAATTCAAAAAAACCATACCGTCCTCAATACTTGCCTGAATGGGCCAAATGAAGAGTTTATTGGCATCTACGCAAAGAGTACATGTCGATGAAGTGGTTGCTTGATAAAATCAGAGATCATAAAACAAAATTATGGAGGTCTGAAGCTAGGGGAAGGGAGTTTCTAGCCTTAGTGGCTAAGGGAAAATGTCTACTTGGTCCCAATTCTTAGGAGAGAGACAAAATATTATTTGATGGTGGGATAGGGGCCCTACCCAAAGTCCTAGAGGCTTATATGGGTGAGGCAACATTGCCAACCTAGCCCACTTGAAGCATACTTAGCAACTATGCTTCAGGTGTTGTAGTGTTGCTCCGGCAAAACAATGATCAACTCAAGATTGGACTTTCATGAATAGAAGTCCACATCTAATCATTGCTTATTTACTTAGGGGAGAATTTTGAATGCATGTGTAGAAAGGTCGGTTACCAAGTTATGAGATTGGAGGTCCACGGTATAAGGAACTAACCATGCACATGTCCAGGATATACAAGCTAGTGCTCGTGACACTTGTTAGAGTTGCAAAGCCGTTAAGATAAGTTAAGGGGTGCTAGCAAAGGTCATGATAGTTTCAATTGGATAATAGCGGGGAGTTTAATTCCAAATCATTCAACATTTTTTTGAAGGATCATGGTATTGAAAAAACAAACGTTTGCCCCGTATATGCCTCAATATAATAGAGTGGTGGACTGTGCGACTCATACCATTGTGAAGATGGCAAGGAACATGCTTCATGCTCTAAACCTTGACAAATTATTTTGGGCGAGAAAAGTGGTAAATACGGTTTACACACAAAATCAATGTCCAACAAGGGCATTGGACTCTATTACGCTCAAATAAATGTGGAGCGGGAGCATGCCTTACATTACACACATGCATGTGTTATGATGCATCGCCTATGCAATGGTGCCGGATGAAAAGAGGGATAAGCTTGATGCAAAGGACACAAAATGTTTTTTTTCATATTATTGTAAAAGAACCAAGGTCTATATGTAAATGTGTTTTAAAAAATAAAGACGTGGTAATCATGAAAGATAGCACAAGCATTGAAAACGATTTGAAAATGCATCAAAGTAGAAAAAATGAAGGCTCTATGGTTGTTGTTGTGGACGATTTTTCCAAATTATTTTGGTGTGGTGACGGTGAGGAACGCAAAGGGCAAGTTGAAGATCATTTGGTTGCAAATAAAGAAGCAATTAAAATACCCGCAAAGAATAACAGCCGCATTGAACTATTCGTCAAAGTAGAAGATATCCTTATATGGAGCAGCGCCCACCCGAAGAGTGGTAGAAAGATCACATTCTACCCCAACATGGTGAAGGACGGTTCAATGTGACTTTCTTGATGATCCATTGAATTTATGCAAAACATTGAGATTCAAATATGCAAGCAAGTGGGAGGCCGCAATGCAAAAGGAGTATGACTTGCTCATGGCCATCGGCACATAAAATTTGACTAATATTCCAAAAGATCGTAAGGGTGTAAGGTGCAAATGGATATTCCGTACTAAGATGAATGCATCATGTGAAATTGTTAGGTATAAGGCATCGTTAGTAGCAAAGGGATATTCTCAAATGGCTGCAGTAGATTTCAACAAGATCTTTGCCCTATGACCAAATTTATCACCATTAGATGCATTCTCGCAATAGAAGCAGCCATAGATTGGGAGATCCATCAAATGAATTTAAAGGCAGCATTTTTGAATCGAATATTGGAAATGGAAATCTATATGAATCAACTGGTGTGTTTCATATAAGAGGGGAAGAAAAACCTTGTGTGTAACCTCAAGAAAATTTTGTACAGGCTCAAGCAATCGCCAAGGACGTGGTACCACTGTATCGAGTCATTTTTCATCAACGAGGACTTTTGTAAGAGCCAAGCGGATCATTTATTGTAGATCAAACAAACGGGTGAATATTTGTTGGTTACAATCTTTTACATGAATTATTTGATCATATTGGCAAACAATTTAACCCAATTGAAGTGGCTCAAATCGGAGTTCGAGAAGAAATTTGAGACGAGTGATCTCGAAGAGTTGCATTATTACTTAGAAATGGAATTTGACAAGAATAGAAAAGCCCGTACTATTGCCATGAACTCAAGTGTTTGAACATGGAATAATGCAAACCGATCGAAACCTTGTTCAATGCGAATTCAAAATTGTTAAAATTTTCGGATGAGGAATTTGGGAATGTGCAAAGGGAAATGGAAGGTGTTCTATTCAAGGACGGGGTTGGATCTCTTATATATACAATGGTAGCCATGAGGGCCAATATTGCATTTGCGGCGAATACGGTAAGCCAATTTATGTCAAAGGTCGGCCCTCCGCATTTGGATGGTTGTAAAACACATTATGAGGCATTTGAAAGGCACTTTGGACTTCAAATTATGCCTCGGAGTCAAAGATATTGCCTTCAGAGGATTTTGCGATGCAAATGAATCAAGAGATGCATTATTTTTGTTGGCTTTGGAGTTATTTCATGGAAATGCAAGAAACAACCAACCATTGCATTGTCTACAACAAAGGCGGAGTACATGACCACTAGCCATTGCACGAAGGAAATAGTTTGGCTTAGACAACTTTTGGCGGATGTGTGAAACATGCAAGAAGAACCGACATCCATCATGTGCGACAATCACGGATGCATAGCACTTGCAAAGAATCTCGTACACCCTTTTCGTACCAAACATATCGATCTTCGACATCACTTCATTAGAAAGAAACTAGAAAACTAAGAAATTTGTTTGAAGTGTTGTCTAACAGAGGATATAATAATGGAAGTGCTCGCCAAACCACTTGCAAATGATAGGTATCAAGCATTAACAAAGGCAATGGGTTTAGAAGCCTTTGACTACTCGCAAAGTGAGAGTGTAGAAGGCAAAGCATTAAATTGCTTGTAGCCAATAGAAATATGATGGAAGAGGCATGAGAAACAATGAGGTCAGAATAAGGCTACAATGCTAGTCCAAAGAGAGATAAGAGTTCTCCCAGATTATTTGTATGAAACAATGAAAATAAGAAAAACAATGAAAAACAAAACAAGGAGAGCATGAGACCATATCACTCCACGCATTATTCATATGCCTTTGTTTATGTGTATATGTTTGTACAATCTTATCTTTAATCCTATAGATATCCAATAGTTTGTTTTGTATACCTTAAACCCACCTGCACAGACTTGTAGGGAACCACATGACTTCTACATAGGTGCAATGGTTGCGGTTTTTATTGTGTTTGCGTTAGACTTTTATAGAGTGTGAGTTGTGTTTGTGAATACCCATTTATTTATTTTTGTTTCTATCCTTAGTCTTCTTTTTTGATGCACGAAGGTTATGTTCTATGGGCTGTAAAACTGCAAATTTTAAAGCAAATTTTACATTGCATCATGCTTAAGTATCATTGTGTCCTTCATCATTTGCAATTGTATGATATCATTCAAGTTATGGTCTTGGAATGATATGCATCATGTTATCATACTTGTTCTTCTGTGATGTGGTTAACAATATAAATATTTTGCACAAGTTGAGATTTGTTTTGGTAAGCACAAGTCATTCACATGTACGTTAAGTTTTTGCAATAGTATGTATGCTTTGTCTTTTTGTTGCCATGTTTTTCCCCACCAATTTTGCATTGCATGCACTTTGAAATATTTAAAAAAATTAAAATGAATGTAGACTACAAATATTACAATGACATGGGCAGTATAAGTAATGGTAGGGTATTAAAAAAAAATAGGAAGCTTTTAATTCGTGCCTTGGAGGTAAATAGCCCTTAAACAAATACCCTCCGCCGTACATGGTGCACAAAAATCTTATAGAGTAACCTACCCGAGGCCACAATCTTGGAGAGGAAAACTAAAGGAAGCCTATGAGAGCTCCAAGAGTCTCTAGTTTTACCTAGAACCCAAATGCAAACCTCAACAAGAGGACACAAAGGAAGTCAGTGAGGTCTATGACCAAAAGAAAACAATGGATGAAAACGTGGAGTGGATGAAACCAACACATCCATTGTCATTTTCTCCTATAAACCTTAGGACCCTCTTTTGTATATCTACCTTTACTTCATAAAATTTAATAGCTTTTTTGGATGTACACACTAGAGAAAAACAATACCTCCCCCTTATGTATACTATGTACACTAATGCCTCAAATAATACCCCTTGTTACACTCATGTTACTTCATATGTGATATGAAGAGTCCACCCCCGGGCCTTCGCCATACATAATGCAAAAAAATCCTATAGAGTGTCCAACCCCTAGTAGATTGACATTTTCCAATCCAATTTCATTTCCAATTCATTTGCATTCTAACTAATGCTTGCTATAGTATTTTGGGATAACTGACGTGTTACAAAGTTTGGCTTTGTGACCTAATTTGGAGTTAACATACAAATGATAGTTAACTCACAAGGACCTCCTTTCAAAGGCTAAACCGCGGTGGTTGTTTACCCTAAGTAACTTTTGAGTTTAGCGTAAGTGGTGCAATCTGGGTGTGTTGGGAGGTGTATGTAACTCAACTCTAACCTCGGATGCACAAGGTTCAAATGGCTAAGGAACAGGTAGAGTACTCCATAAAAGTATGTGTATTCTTTGTTGCAAACGTATGTTCATGTTGTACATTATTGTGTGACATAGATAACAATTGGGTTCTGCTGTTATTCGCCTCGTGTACGTTACTAACCCTCTCTTTGGATTTGGTTGGTGGCATGGGCACATGTGAGGCAGACCCTACACAAATTTGACAGCATCTTTAGGTTTTGCATACCAACTTTTGTCAAAAAACAGTGTGTACATAGGGCTTAGACATTCATTAAAGACGAGGAATGTTAGGCAGTATATTAAGTAATGATAGGACTTTTGAAGTAATAGTGGACAAGGTTTATACTAGAAATTGGCATGCTTTGGATATGAAGGACATTACTTTACATTAAGGGTACAAAGGTAAAACCTTAGTAAGTAGTTTACTTATGGTTGTCTACCTTCTTAGAGATATACCAAGAAATGACAATGACCATGGTAAGTAGTTTGATAAGCAAGGGAGTAGCCATGGGAAATGATCCCACCCACCCACCCAGGTTTTGAAAGGTACATGGATATGCAAAGGAATGGTATGGCCTCTTGATAAGAGGATGTATTGCACAAAGACTAAGCTTGACAGTAAGCATGGCTTTAAGCAAGAAAAGCCCAACTCTCTCATGTGTGTTTTATTGGTTGAAAATTGAAGATTGGAAAGAAATACCAAGTCAATAACCTTATTAGTTTTCCTTTACTAACAATTTTGCCAACCCTTTTTTTCTTTTCTTTTTGATGTTGAAGACCTCAAAATTCCATAGAGAATGGTGATAGTTATTTCGTACAATCCAACATAACATTATTAAGATCCATAGCAGTGTTATGTGGGATTGACAATATTCCACGTAGTATTTCCCGGACACTTCCCACATTCAATCTACTGTCAGTCCCACATAACATTGTTCTGGATTTGAATAATGTTAGGAATTGACAAAAGTGGTTTGAAACTTTCTAAAACTACAAGTAGAGCAAAACTCAACTCAAGAAATACTTGTTCGATACCTTTTAAGTTACTCAAAAGAAGCACATGCTTTGGGTTGATTATGTAGCCCTTTAATGGTTAAGCCTATGTAGATGATGAGTTTCCCTAGACACAACCGAAGCTCTAGTTGAACATCCC